>BLIW01000001.1:10002500-20002500 GCA_016586305.1 Ophiorrhiza pumila
AGGGATTACGAACCAAATATCCAAAATTACTCCCCCTTTTTGCCACAAAAAAGACAAAAGGGCACAAAAACAACAATAAAACATAACATATTGTCTTAAGCAGAGTAAAATAACCAAATATCAGAGAAATCAATCAGAATCCTCTGCATCATAAGGCACTAAGCCTATTGATTCTGTGAGTAAATGAACACCAGCAGCAGCTTCTGGATCATTATCATCTTTACTAGCATGAATCCCACCAGATTAGGTGCTGGAAGAAACCTGTCTGTCAGTGACACCAGGAGTGACATCAGAAGTGCCTTCACCAAAAAGAGCAAAAGGAACAGGATTGTCCTTTGCAACAGCTTCCTCAGCAGAATCAGAATGAACATGTTCTTCAATGATAGGATTGTCTGGCTCCATTTCAGACTCTGCAAAAACAGGTGATAAGTTTTGAAGTATACCTGCTGAAACATTCTATGTGACATCAGGTGTGTCTGAAGATCCAGCCCCATCAGCTGCAGCAGTGGCAGTCTTTGCAGCAACATTCATCTTTCTTTCAGCAGCTTCAGTTGCAACATCCTTAGCCATTTTTACAACTGCCAGATCATCAAGTAAGGAAGATGCCTCTTTTCTCCTCTTGTCAATCTCAGCTTGCTGAGTCATCAAAGCTTCCAACTCATCCTCTAGCACCTTAATGGTGCGTGATAGCAGCAGAGTGTTCTCAAGCTCTTCTGTGTCAGAGACATCCTCAGAAATATCTTCCATGTCATTGACATGATCACCCTTTAACAGCTTGTAACTGATCCTAATTTCTTCCTTATCAGATTTCAGAATTTGTCTTGCTCTAATCACAGCATGTTGTGAAGATAGAATGGCATAAATCAAACATGGAAAGGGATATCCTATCCTTTTATTTTTGCAATCTGCATGCTTTACAATCTGGTCAAATAAGAATTGCCTAACATCGAATTCAACAAAATTTCAAATCTTAAACAACAAGGTTGTCATAGACTTATTGACTCCAGTTCCACGAGACGTGGGTAGCCAATTTCTCATTGCAATCTTGTGAAGAATTGCATATTTAACAAACAACTGTGAGGCAGGAAAGTCTTTTCCTCTCGGCCATACCCGTCTGACACCGCCAGTGATATCAGTGATTATCATGCTATAGTCAGGGCTGAAATCTTCCACATTAGCCCAGTGGCTACCTAGATAGGTATTAATCACATCCGGAGAAAATTTAAACAGCTTACCCCTCACATATACATGACCACCGTCGGGGTGTTCAACATCGTTCACAATAGAGTTCAAATTACAATAGAACACTTGCACAACTCTCCTGACATAGGGCTTAATTCCCTTAATTGTCCTCCCTAAACCTTGGCTAATCAATTGATCAACAAGTTTTTGACAATCTTTGAAATCACCATCATGGATATTCCTTTCATTCCAGATATTCCTCCTAGAGACTCTACTCCATAAACCATCATTATATTCAGACTTAAAATCATCCAGATTGACAGAGAGATCTGATGACTTACTTGCAGCAGCATGAGACTTTCCCTTTGACATTGCCTTTGAGCGAGTGACTCGCTGAGATACGGAAACCGGAGTACTCTTCTGGCGCTTTGGCTTTGGGGACTGAACAGGATCTGAATCGGAAAGCCTCTGATCATCATCATCAGATGGGACATCCCTCTTGACATCTTCTTCTTCTCCAGTCCAAGCATCATCTGAAGAATTTTCATCCATAATTCGAAATCTCTTTCTCTGAGGCTCCACGGTAACCTTAGAAACATCAGGTGCTTTAGGAGGTACAACACTTGTCTTAAATTGTCCACCACATGCTTGTCCAAACCTAGTTCTCACACCGGATGGATTTACTGATTGAATTGGAGTAGACATCTCCGCTTCTGATGACAAGTCAACCTCAGAACTTGAAGACTTCTCCTTTGAGTGATAAATATTACCATCTTCACTTGACGAACTTGGAGATGCAGGGGTGACAATTACCTGAACTTCATCATCATCCATAGTTTCAACAACCTTTCTAGCCTGAGATGAAGACCCTGATTGCAACATCTTGAGAATTTTGGATCACTTGACTCACGAAAAATCTTAGAGACTTTGATTATGTGCACACTGATGAAGACGGCTGAGAATAGTCCAACACTTTGGGTAGTAGATACTCAGAAAACCAGAAACCCTTGGAATATAAAAAAGAGAAATAAGTGCCGAAATTATTGCAGTCAGAGTTTATGTAACCGAGACCAACTATTCAATTCCAAATATTCAGCCGAGACATCCCAAAAAGCTACGTGTCACTTGAAGTGCTGGAAATCACAAATCCCACAAAACACGAAATCTACAACTATAAACTCGCCAGAAAGCAATAGACGGGAAATCAGAAACGAAAAACACACCTATTCTACCATATTTTTGTGTTTTTCATATTTTTATATTATTGTAAATACAATTACAATACAAAAATAAAAATAAAACTTACAACACTGAAGAACCTCTTCACATGACACAAAGACCTAGGGCAGACCTTAGTTCTTCAAACCTTGCTCCATCCAAAGCTTTGATAAAAATATCAGCAATCTATTTTTCTGTCACCATATGTTCCAAAGAAATAATTTTATCTTCCACAAGGGATCTAATAAAATGATGTCGAATATCAATATGCTTTGTTCGAGAATGCTGAACAGGATTCTTAGAAATATTGATAGCACTCATATTGTCACAGTAGAGTGTCATGACATCCTGTGTGACACCATAATCTTTCAATATTTGCTTCATCCAAGGAAGCTGAGTACAGCAACTACTAGCTGCAATATATTCTGCCTCGGCAGTAGACAGAGAAATTGAGTTTTGCTTTTTGCTGAACCATGACACCAAATTGTTTCCCAAATAGAAATATCCTCCAGAAGTGCTTTTTCGTCATCTGAACTTCCAGCCCAGTCTGCGTCGCAATAACCAACTAAATTGGTGTTTGTATCAAAAGAATACCAGATCCCATAGTTAGTTGTCCCACTAACATATTTGAGAATTCGCTTCATTGACACCAAGTATGACTCGCGTGGATTTGTCTGAAATCGAGCACATAAACCAACACTGTGGCAGATATCTGGACGACTAGCTGTTTGGTACAGAAGAATACCAATCATACTTCTGTATAGACTTGCATCAATAGGTGTTCCCTTCTCATTTTTAGATATCTTCTCATGAGTGTCCATAGGTGTGCGCCTTGGACGAGCATTCTCCAATTCAAACTTTTTCAACAAATTCTAGGCATAAAGATTCCATCTTTTCGTTGCTGAATTTGGAGTCCAAGAAAATAAGTAAGCTCTCCAACCATGCTCATCTCAAATTCCTCAATCATTTGAGCAACAAATTCATCTACCATCGCCTGTGACACTGAGCCAAATACTATGTCATCAACATATATTTGTGCAAGTAAGAACTGACCTTTAACACGGCGAATGAAAAGGGTTTTATCTACTCCCCCTCGCTCATATCCCTTGGACAATAAATACTCCGCGATTCTTTCATACCAAACCCGAGGAGCTTGTTTGAGCCCATATAATGCCTTCTTCAACTTGTAGAAATAGTCGGGATTATGAGGGTCTTCAAAACCCTTTGGTTGAGCAACATATACCTCCTCATTAAGAAGACCATTGAGGAAAGCACTTTTCACATCCATTTGATACAATTTGAATTGCAACACACATGCAATGGCTATCAAGAACCAAATCGACTCAAGGCGAGCAACCGGAGCAAATGTCTCATCAAAGTCAACTCCTTCAATTTGTGTATATCCCTGTGCAACTAATCGAGCCTTGTTACGAGTGATATTTCCATGCTCATCACTCTTGTTCTTGTATATCCATTTCGTGCCAATGACATTCACATTAGGGGGGACACGAAACTAGATCCCAAACTTGATTGGGACTGAATTGACCAAGTTCTTCTTGCATAACACCAATCCAATACTCATCTTGTAAGGCTTCTTTCACAGTTTTGGGCTTAATGGATGATGTTTAGCATGCCATTTGAATCATATCTCGATAATTTACTCTTGGCTTTTCTCTTGTCCGAACACCATCGTCCAGATTTCCAATAACTTCAGCAGTAGGATTATTCTTCTGAACACGAGAGGATGGCTGCCTGCGAGGTGAGATGACATCTTCTACATTATCATCCTCGGTACTCTGATCAGTGACACCATTTGTGACACTGGGTGAAACACTGTCTGAAACACTGGAACTTACTTCATGTAAAGGTTCTGTAACATTTTCATGAGAAATAGTAGTTACTTCCAGAGAGTCATCGACTTGAACATTTACAGATTCCATGACAGTTCAAGTTCTTTTGTTGTAAACTCGATAAGCTCGACTAATGACAGCATATCCAAGAAAAATCGCTTCATCACTCGTGCGGTCAAGCTTCCCTTTATATCCCTGTCATTCAACACATAACAAGTACTACAAAAAGGATGAAAATAGTTAACAGTTGGAGTTCTACCTTTCCATATTTCATAAGATGTCTTTTTAGTTCCTCCACGAAGATATACTCGATTTATAGTGTAACATGCTGTGTTCATAGCTTCAGCCCAGAATTTCTATGGAATATTCTTTTCGTGTAACATTACACGTGACATCTCTGCTAGAGTCCGATTCTTTCTTTTCACGACTCCGTTTGCTGAGGAGTTTTAGGTGCAGAGAATTCATGAGCTATTCAATGCTGATTACAGAAATTCGAGAAATTCGAGTTCTCAAACTCTCTTCCATGATCACTACGAATCCGCACAATCTTCATAATAGCACAGCCCTTTTCATGCTGAAGACGTAAACACAATGCCTTGAAAGCATCAAATGTGTCGGATTTTTCTTGGAGAAATTCCACCGAGGTATATCGAGAGAAATCATCAACTGTCACATATGCATAACGTTTTCCTCCAATACTCTCTACAGGCATAGGACCCATCAAATTCATATGAAGCAGCTCTAGCACACAATTTGTTCCTAGAGTCTGAGACTTTGGGTGTGACACCCTTGTTTGTTTCCCAATTTGACATGGTCCACACACTCTTTCTTCATCGAACTTCAGCATTGGAATCCCACGGTTAGCTCCCTTAGAGACAAGTTTCTGCAGCATCCTTATATTCACATGACCCAATTTTCGATGCCATAGGATAGAATCTTCTATGCTTGATCGAAGACACATAGACGAGGCAGAGATCATGTAACAATTGTCCGAAGATCTTACTCCTTCCATGATGCACATGTTGTTATGATCAACTACCTTACACTTTCCCTTAGTGAAGTTCACATTCAGATCTTGATCACACAAATGACTAATGCTGATCAAATTTGCCTTCGGTCCATTTACCAGAAGAACATTCTCTAATTTTGGTGGCCATGACACATCTAGAGTACCTTTTCCAATGACACGAGCCGTGACACCATTTCCAAATGTTACTCTTCCCATATTTCCGGACACAATGTTCTTCTAAAACTTCTCATCACCAGTCATATGTCTGGAACACGCACTGTCAAAGTACCACTCATCAGTTGTGGCAGCCTTTAGTGAGGTATATGTGAAGTTGCACCTTAAATTGTACTTCACTACCTGATTCTGTTGTGAATTCCTGCGAAAAGAAGACTTTCTAGCAGTACCTTGTCTCAAATCAGCAAGATAAAAAAACATCTAGGACGAATATGACCGCGACGATTGCAATAATGGCAAATAGGAATAAATCTATTACCTCTTCCTTTAGGAGCATGATAAGAATAATGAAGATTTGTTCTTCTTGCGTTCTTTGCAGTGTTCACAGCAACTTGATTCATTTTGGGAGTATCCAATGGTAGTGACACGGATGGTGACTCTGATTGTGATACTAAATGTGACACTGATCTTTCTCCCTTATACCCTAGTCCAGAGTGATCACCACTGGATTGCCCAGTCTTAAGAATTTTATCCAGTTTGGAAGAACCAGAATTTAATATCTTGACTCCTTTCTTTAAGTGATTTAGATCATTGGTCAGATTCTTCACTTCTTCCTGACTTACTTCCAGTTTGGTTTCCAGATCAGTAGTAGCGTTCTGAAGATTGAGTTTTTCACTTTGTAGACACTTAACTTGAGTATGAAGATGCTGATTAACTTTGATAAGTTATGTCCATTTATCATGAAGATTCTTATATTCGACAAGGATATCTTCTTCAGTGACATCGTCTTCATCTTTATCACTATAAACAGACACAGTTTCAGTGACACCTCGTGTGATATTCTTGATCCCACCATTATCTGATTGTTCAGTCTTGATAGTAAGAGCCACATGATTGTTCCGAAGATCATCTTCTTTATCTGAATCATCTTCACTCCATGTTGTGTTGAGAGAATTCCTCTTCTTTCTCAATGTATTTGCACAGTCTGCCTGAACATGCCCAAAACCATGACATTCTCTACACTTAATTCCCTGTTCTTGAATGCCTGATCAGATAAGTGATTTTCTTCCCTGGACTTTGTATTGCTTGACAATTCATTCTTAGAGTTGCTGACACCAGGCTTGACACCTCTATTATTTCTGCCAAATCTCTTCATGACTCTGCTAAGATTCTTCGATAATAATGCAAGAGAGTCCTCAATGTCATCTTCATCGCCGTCAACTGACTTCTGCATCTCTGCTTTTAAGGCTATCCCTTTAACTTTCTTTTCTTCCAAATCTACTCCCAGATTCATCTCGAACGTTCTAAGAGATCCTATCAGTTCTTCCAACTTTATTTTTTAGACATCTTTTGCCTCTTCAATGGCCGTAACTTTATAAGCAAAATGTTGAGGCAAAGATCATAGAGTTTTCCTCACAAGTTTTTCTTCAGAAAAACTCTCCCCAAGAGCAAACGCCTTATTGGAAATGTACCGAGTTTGGCATTGAATTCAGCAATACTTTCGTCTTTAAGCATCCTTAAGCTCTCAAATCTTGTAGTTATCATCTGCATCTTTGATAACTTCACAGCTGTCGTTCCTTCATAAGTAGTTTGGAGAATTTCCCATACCTTCTTGGCTGACACACACGTAGAAATATGTCTAAACTGAGCAGGATCAACGCCGTTGAAAAGAGCATTAAGAGCCTTTGAATTATAGTTTGCCAAGGCATCTTCAGTAGTAGACCAATTTTCTTCTAGCTTGAGAGACTCAACACCATCTGTGGTAATCATTGGGGGATTCCATCCTGTCAAAATTGATTTCCAAGCTTTCTCATTGATAGCTTTGATAAAGGCTCTCATCCTTGCCTTCCAATAAGCGTAATTGCTCCCGTCCAATAAATGTGGACGCGTTGTTGAACCTCCTTCCTTCAAAGAGTCCATCGCACGAAAAACCAAGATAAAGTCCTGCGGATCCCGCCTAAGAAACAAAGACGACCCGCTCTGATACCAATTAAAAGATTAAGGTTAGATGTGTAGTGTCCTAGTGTTGTGAACACTAGATGTGACACCATTAATAAAAATAGTAATGGACAATATTAAAATGCGGAAAGTAAAGAGACAGGAGGTTAGTAACGCAGTTCGGCAATTGCCTACGTCTGCGGGGCCACGTCCAGAAAAACAATCCACTAAATTCACAAGTTACAAGACACTCGGTCTGACACAAAGTAAGACACCATCTTATCTTTGACGCTGCCTCTTTCTAACTCCATAGTGAACGTGATTGTGCGAGCTCCCCTCGACTTATGTTGATTCCTCCTGGAATCTGTGGTTCATGCAAGATCCCCTTGCCCACAATGAAGACAAGATCCCATTGTCAATGGCGACTCCTCCCGGAATCCGTGGTTAATGCAAGATCCCCTTGCCTACGTTTGAACTCTCCCGAGCTCCTTAACAACCTCCTCCCGAGGTTGAATTATATCAAAGAAAACAAGTATTGCATCTTCAATAATAATGAAATGAGATGCTTCAGCCAACACACTTTGATCAAAGTCCTCCAACAAAGAAGTGTGTTCACAGTCTAATGAAGACCTAAATAAACATCAAAGCTCCACACAAAAAATACGTGTGGTTGGAAGGATCATATAGGCACGCCAATTCCTTCCCATGTTTATCTCTAAGATTATTTCCAAATAATTCAAATGGAAAGATGGAAAACCATGTGCCTTCAATGCTTATCTTTTCCAAATCTAGATCTCCAATGATAACTTCCAAGAATACCAAGATAAGCCCAAAAATACCAAGATAGCATTAATCTCTAAATCAATCTTCTTTGCATAGATTGATTTAAATTGATTTATGCTTCCAATAAGATCTTTCCTTATCTTACCAAAAAATCAATGCCAATTAAAATAAATACCAACTCCACGTGTGCATTAACACAATTTCTTTGTCATTTTAGGAAATTTTTGGCTTCTTGCATTGAAAGATTCTCCAAATCATTCACATACGTAGTAGGCATGAGGACAGTTTCAAAACCACCGGTTCTATTTTTCATTTTCAAAGAATGACAAACTATAACCGAATAGAAGACTGGCGTTTTCGGAACCGAATCAAGTTCGGATTTTGGTTTCAATTTTGGTCACATTTTTATTTTTGATTCCAATTTTTAGAAATTCAGTTATTTATAAAGAGTTTTAAGTAAGAAAAATTTGCAAGTTAGAAATTAATAGTAAAGAAATACGTACTAAATTTTATTAGTGGATGAATGTTACATTTATAGACTTCAAAATTTAAATGCATTTGGATATATAACTATGACATTTACCAAAAATAATACATAAATATCAAATTGATAAATACTTGGAAAAGCATAATAAAATATCTCAAATTATCAATAATCTAAAAATGTTAAAAATATTCAATATCAAATCTATTATAACTTGCAATAAACTACGCGTCATAATCATCATTATTGTCTTTTTAATGGTGTTGTGGTGATGTATTTGCATTTGCTATTCGTATGAATCACTTATGTTAATTGGTTGGAATGAAATTATACTAAAGCTATTCATAATATAAATTTTAGTTATAAAATTATTAAAAAAATTAGATAAATAAAAGAATAATTGAATAATTATAATTTAAATAGTATAATATAATAATAGATTTAAAAAAATTAGAATTGAATTAAATTTTTTAAAGGATTAGAATTATGAAGGGATTAAAAAATTAAAAAAGATAATTCTTTGGTAGAAAATGAAGAAGGGTGAGGCATATACAAATTTTAGAGACATAAAATATATGATATATGAAAAATACATGGTTATCCTTAAATTAGTTATATGTGTTTGTTTACATATATGTTTATAGAATTTTTTAAGATTTATTTATATATTTAAAGAAGTATTTATCTATTTTAGTTTTTATTTTTTAGATTTTAATTTTTTTAGACGGTTTGGAAACGTAAGGTCGTGTATCCTATATGATTCAACTCTTACATGGTTCATGAATTAAATAAAGAGTCGTGTTACATATAGTCTTTTGATACAAATATTCAATTGCCTACTAAATTGATAAGTTAATAGTTATTAATTAACAAACTGTTCTTAATGTTAAAGCAACAACAGTATCCGAAAACATCTTTTTATTAGCTAATCTGTTTGATAAATGTATTTTCACTTTCATTTCTCATAAGTTGTCTACTGGCTAATATGGCTGTAAGTGGTTAGAAATCCCAATCATAGAAAGATTGTTTTCCTACATGGTTGCCAGAGGCAACTGATTTTGATTCATAGTCATCGGACTGATTGTATATCTGTTTTGCAAATGACAAATTATAGCTTTGGCAAAAACAAAAAAGTTATTAACAACTCATATCTTCAAAAAAAAAAAACTAATATCTTCTTCTTTAATAATTAGTACATGATAACTCATAAATTAATTTAGACTAGGTGATTTCCAAGTAGAATTGTAATAGACATCAAGTCAAATCTTCTATCCAATATTTTTCTATTATATTTTATCAACACAGCAAATCGATGTCTTAATAATTGTGGTAGATTTCACTAAAATCATGACTAAATAATGTCGTATGTTCACTCAAATCTGGGTTATAATTTAATAATTGTGATTTTGATTTTGGTATGTTCTCAAAAATACTTTTAGCCATAATTTTAGTGAGAGTATGTTGTTTTAAACATTGAACAGAATAAAACAGCATAATATTAAACAGATGATCAGATTTCAATAGACACAAGCCAAGTGGTATAGTGGGACAATGCATGTCAAACAACTATCATAATATTCAGTGGCGGAACCAGAACAATTTTTTTACTGGGGCTCAATTATACAAGAATTTTTTTTTCTCATACCACAAATATATGTAACAACTAAAGTATCAAAATGATAATATTACGAAATACACAAAAAAAATAAATAAATAATAAAATACACTAAACTTCCCTATAGTATTTATTGTTTCGTTCCGTAAGCACCTCTTTTAGTTTTAACTATAATATTTAACCTCTCTTAATTTTTTAATTAAAGAATAATTAGTCAAATACGTCAATTATCATTCATCGATTAAACAAAATTAAGCACTTGATCTTAATATAAGATAATAAAATGATATTATTAATCTTAAAATAAAAAATTATTTAATAAAAGTAATCAAGAATTGAAAACCAAAAATTTCTTAAAAAAATAAGCGATTAAATAGTATAAGCCAATAAGTTGAATAATTGCAATTAAAATTGCAATTTTCCTCCATAGATAGAATTTACACTACTTATAAAAGTGGGAGAGAGAATGTTTGTGCTACACGTATAGAATGATGATGATCATTCCAAATTGCACTTTCCCTATGATGAAAAGGCTGCCAATGAGTTTAACTTTTTGTTACATTTTGGTATAATTGTATAATGTTTGGAGTGGGGGATAAAAGCTAGTAATTCTTTAGATATTACTAAAACCTTATATAAAAAAAATTAAGTATTAATAAAATTTAAATATTAGCAAATTAAACACAAAAAGATAAAAAAAAAACTTACTTAAAGTATTAGTAAAAGCTTACATAAAAAAAATCTAATATGACTAAATACTTTAACTTAAATATTAAAAATATATATTAAAACATAAAAAACTTACCTCAATCCTCAATACTCAAGAGAAAGGAGGGTGGCCGCAGTGGTAGTCAGTCACGCAGCAACAGCAATAGAAAGGGCCAAGGGGCAGTTCACTGAGGTTAGAAATTTTTTTTTGTTGGAATCAAATACAGATTTGACCGAAAATTAAGTTAGCCCTCCTCGTCTTCTTCTTCGTTGTCGTTGGTTGCTTCTGGGCTGAATTTAGTGGCTGTGGGCGGCGTGGAGGCGCCCTAACGAAGCAAGGATAGAGTGGGCACAGCCAATAAATATATATCCATGTACCTGTATTATATATATATATATATTATTAATTTTTTTAAATTATTTTTAAGAAGGTGAAACTCGTAAAATAAAAAATTTCAAATATTGGAAGCAGCAATCCGCAAGTGAGCTTGGTGAAATTACATGAAGTTAAATGTGCTATGCAATTTAAGACATTTTCATACATGACATGGAGACTTGGAGAACATCATGCCATATTAATTTAAAGATTAATTTCTCCCTTTTTTTTTCACTATTTTGCATAAACAATAATATGAGCCATGAACTTTTTAGAATAATAGAATTATGAATATTAGATAAGTGAGAAAGAAAGATATAGAAAGAATAAGAGTATTTTATAAAAATTTTAAATCATAAATTTACAAGTTAGAAATTAATAAATGAAGAAACTACTAAATTTTATTTATTGGATAGAAAAATTTACAAGTTAAGATTTTTAAATCATAATTTTACAAGTTAGAAATTAATAAATGAATAAACTACTAAATTTTATTCATTTGATAGAAAAATTTACAAGTTAAGATTTTTAATCATAAATTTACAAGTTAGAAATTAATAAATGAAGAAACTACTAAATTTTATTCATTTGATAGAAAAATTTACAAGTTAAGATTTTAATTCATAAATTTACAAGTTAGAAATTAATAAATGAAGAAACTATTAAATTTTTTTCATAATTGATGGTTTAAACTTTAAATTTGAATAGTACAATAATACAATTGCAAAATATATTATGATATACAAATATACAATAATACAACTATAGTGTATATAAATAAAATTATGACATTAATTTATATAAACGAATATATAGATATGGAAATTATAATATTTGAAAAAATATAATAAATTATTTCAAATTGTCAATAATGTAAAAATGTACAATATGATATTTTTCTTCATTTTAATAAACTAATAGTAGCCGTCGTCGTCGTCATTATTGGCTCTATCGGCATCGGTGACCGGTTAATTAGTTGTACAAGTAGAGCTACCATCGGTGGTAGCGTCTAAATCTAAATCAAAATTTTTTTCTATGTCTTGTTCTTGTTCTCTATATGCGGCTTTAGTCCAGTCATCTACTAAAGCTTGAATCTCCAAGGACATCGGGCTCAAACTCGATCGGGTCTCGTCCAAAATCTTGCCACCTTGACTAAAAGCTTGTTCCACGGCTACAGTTGATGTCGGGGCCGCCAAAATATCTTTGGCTATCGAAGCGATAATGGGGCACATCGTTGTCTTGTTCTTCCACCATTCCAATATTTTAAAGTTCTCAATACTATCACATTCATACTTGTTATCACTAAAATCAAAAGAAGTGGTTAAATATACCTCAAGTTCCGTACTAGTAGTACCCTTGTGTTTTTTTAACGATTGAAACATTTCTAAACTAGGAAGGATAAAGGAAGACGAAGATGATCCAATATTTGAAGTTGAAAAACTATGGTGAGTAGTGTGGGTGTTAATGGTACTACTAGTAGGAACTTGAGGTTGAAAATTAGAAGAATATTCTTCATATAATGCATTTAACATATCTTTAGTCTCATTTATGTATCTACTTACATTTAATTGTAATTGCATAATATTCGGATCTAATGGAAAAAATTCTCTTAACGTATTATAATAAAACTTCAAATATTGGTCCAAACCTTGAAATTTAAAATGAGGATCAAGAACAATAGCAACTAAATATAAAATTGGAATTTCTTTATAATAATTAAGCCATTTTTCTAACATGTGAATAATACTTTGCGTCAAAGTTTCATCATTTATGTGCATTTTTAACACACCAACTATATTACATGCTTAAACTAAAAATAAATGAGAAGTTGGATAATACACACGTGAAAACAAACAAGTAGCATCCTTAAAAACTTTTAAAACTTCTAACAATTTTAAACAAGAAGTCCAATGATTAGGATATAATACAATTCCAAGACAAGAGTTATCAATGTAAAAATTATATAACAATGAACTATATTTAGAAGAATCACAAAGTAAATCATAAGTTGAATTCAAACGATTTGGAACATCCTTTTTAAATTTTTAGGTTTTGTCCATGTTGTATACAATATTTTCCCCGTGTTTTCATTAAACTTGGATGTCCAGTCAAATATTTAATTACATATTTAATTGGTTTAATATGAATTTATAATGCACTTAAACTATTTTGAACGGATAAATTTAAAATATGGCATACACATCTAATATGAAAAAACTTTCCACCTAAAACTGGTGCAGACATATTTTTTAATTCTACAATAGATACATTATTAGCCGATACATTATCAAAACCAATTGAAAAAATTTTATTATTCAAATTATATTCTTCTAAAATAATACTAATTAATCTAGATATATTTATGGCCGTATGAGAATCATTAAAAATTCTAAATGCAATTACTATTTTTTGTAAAAACCAATTTGAATCTACCCAATGACAAGTTATACCCATATAACTATTCATTTGCCAATGATCACTCCAAATATCGGAACATATTGAAACACGAGAATCTAATTTTAAAAAATATTCCGATAAGCTATTTTTTTCTTTTTTATAATTTTTTTTAATATCACGTGTTAAAGTTGTTCTAGGAACACGTTTAACTTGTGGATTTGCATTTTCTTGTACTAATCTCACAAAATTTGGTTTTTCACCAAATGAAAATGGTAAAAGTTGTGCACAAACAAATCTAGCTACACCATCTCTCCATTTTGAATCACTAAATTTAAATAAGTTTAAATTACTAGAAGAAGAAGAACCTTGTTGAGCAAAACCGGTTAATTGCGCTTGTGACTTTTGAAGGCCGATTTCTTGAGGATGCGTTTTCTTCAAATGCTTGTTTAGTATACCATATCCGCTCCCAATTTTGAAGGCATATGATTTCTCGCAAAAATTGCATTGTGCTCTAATAAGAACTCCATCGGCATCACAAAATTTTGTGAAATATTTCACAAACATTTCGGATTTTGGATTCGTTGGTGGACGACGACTTGATTGTGATGCATCACCAATATTAATTGGTTGGGATGAAGAACCAAAACTATCCATTTTATAAAAAATTTCAAAAGGATTAAAAAAGAATGAGAAATTGAAATAATAATATATTAAAAATAATAATTAATAATTTAACTAATAATTATAATAGAAACAATAAATAGAATTGAATTTTATAGAATTTTGATGCTTGAGAAAATTGAGATGAAGAGAATTAGAATGAGAAATTTAAATAATAATATATTAAAAATAATAATAAATAATTTAACTAATAATTATAATAGAAACAATAAATAGAATTGAATTTTATAGAATTTTGATGCTTGAGAAAATTGAGATGAAGAGAATTAGAATATTGAGAAAGAGGAGTAGAAATTGTGTGGGAAAAATAAAAAATTAAGGGTATTTATAGATTAGAAATTGTAAAAAAAATAAAAAAAAAGGAATTGAGGAACGGTCAATTATTTGACCGTTCCTCAGCTATTTTATTTTGCTGACCGTTGTTGGCAGCAGTTAGCAAAATACTGCAACGGTCATTTGACCATTGCAGTAATTTGTTTTTGTTTCACACGCGCCTGTAATTTTTTATTTTTTTAGGCGCGTGTGAAGTTATCGCAATACTGACGTGGCACACATATAATTTTTTTTATTCACGGTTTGGAACCGGAACCGGAACCGCCGGTTTCGGTTCCAAACCTATAAAATTAGAACCGTAACCGAACCGCCCATAGGCGGTTTGAATACGGTTCCGGTTGGTGGGCCCATGATTCCAGAACCGGAACTGGCGGTTCCGGAACTGGAACCGTGGGTTTGGTCATGTCTAGTTTTGGGTAATGAGATGGGATCATCTGTCTAAAATTATTCCATGTTATTCTGTGTAATATTCAAAATAATTTTGTTCACTTAAATTAAGATTTCACATCTTGGGAGAGTTTATGAGTAAGATTAGCCAAATTAATGAACTAAAATTTTTGAATGAATATAATATCTTTGAAATATCTAACCATGATAAATGGCTAAAAATTTATATTTTGATCATTAATCAAATTGATATAAACACACATTGGCTAGCAGTTTGAATGCCAAAACTTTACTTAAAGCAGAAGAAAATAAACTACTTACATTATGTTTTTATAAAAGTAAAAATTTTCAATAAAAATTCTTCAAACTCAAAAAAAGAAAAATTAAAGCTTAAATGAAGAGCTAATGCTGATACAATCACCAGATGAAAAATCCCAAACATAATATATTTCTAAAGAAAATTTTATTGTTCTGCAAAAAAAAAAAAGGACAACAGTTTATGTTTTAGCACTAGAAATTAAGGACTAAAAATTGTTAATGCTCGTATTATCGCTTTACAATTGTTTAATGATAAATAAATAAATAAGACTACAATAAACACTTTAGGAGACTTCTTGTAGAAATGAAAATAATTTTATTTTGCAAAACTATAAATATGTAGGTGCAATTTTGTGAAAATTTATGTGGATAGTCAAGTTATGTTAATTAGTGAAAAAGTTAATTTCAATGTAGTACATGAAATTTAATATAGAGTACGTACCCAAAACATTAGCCTATTAAATGTATTAAACATCTTGTTGTATTTCTAAACTATAATTTTCTAGTATTTTTCATTTTTTTTAAGCTTGAAACTAGTTTTTATCATCCTTTTTTTTTACGGTGGAACTTAATTGCTCTCACGGTTTAATTGAGCATGAGATTTTTTAAAATTCTAACTTTTTCATTTTTTTTCCCAAGTGTATAGCTCAGAAAAATTTCAAGGTCTATTTGGTTTACCTTTTTAGTTTGAGAATTAGTAAAAACTAAATTTTGGATTCTATTTTCAAAAAACAAAAAAGTGATAAACTGTGGTGAATAAGTAGAAGTTTAGAGGGTAAAAGGTTATAAAGAATTAATATGGTAAAGGAAGAAGATAAAGAGTCCGACCGATTAAGAGTAAATTAAAATGAAGAGATATTTGTTACTTTAAAAGTTAATATTTATTTTGACATTAAGAGCTGCCTTCTAAATATATTTTAAGAGTTCTATGCAAAATTATCTCTGTCCTATCATGTCCAAATTAAACCACGGCGGATTTTACTCATTCTTTGGTTAAGGTCTAATAATTGTAATGTGATTTTATTGATATTTATGTTTTTAGTCCCTAATTTTAGTTAAACTACGTCGTTTTAAACATTAGACAGAATAGAATAAAGATAATGTTGTACAAAGGATCTGATCTCCCGATCTCATATTTTAACAATCTAGGGACATATTTCATTATTATTGTGATAATGTTCAATTCAGTTGAACCCCGTTTCTCCAAAAATATTATGCTCTCATATTTTGGGTGGATGTCATGAAATTCTTATTTCTTATTAATACAAATAGGGAAAAAAAAAAACACATACACACACATGAAAGCATTTCATTCATAGGCAATTGGAGACTTTGGAGTTTGTGTTGGAAAAATTGATATAGGTAAGTTGCCTAAAGTGGATTGCATATTACCAACATGAGAGCAATTTTTTTTTTTATTTTTGCATCTAAAAAGGGAAAAAAAACTTATGAAAGTTGGATTGACATTATATTCAAGCAACACCTCATAAAATTAGAAAAAAAAAAAAGTGCAACAAAACGAATTAAAATTTAAGCAAAAATTAGAATGAAATATTCAGCTCAATTGGATGAACGAAAATTAGTTCAATGGAATTCTTCAAATATAATTTTTAATTTATAAATTAGTATAAACTATTATTGAAAAAGGAAAATTGCAAAAATTATTTATCGATGGTTGTAAAAACTTTTTTCATCATTCACATTTAAAATAATGTAATTTTGTAAGTCACACTAAAATATTACACCAAATTTATCACTCTATCTAATTTTATGTAATTTTTAATGAAAAGCATATACATGTACAAAGTTTGATTATATAACACGTTTATACTTTTTTGTGAAAGAAGTAGATAAAGTTAGAAATAAAAGGACAATTCTAGTGTATATTTTCAGTGTGTTTGACAAAATCATCACTTTAAATAAGGATGATAAAAAAAAATTACAAAAATGTGAAGCGCGTTTTTATCATCTTTTTCTATTAGAAAATTTAAAAAACTCAATCAACTTTTATCTCACACTTAAGATGCATCAAGAATTTCTTACCTCCAACTCTATCCCATTCTTACACAAATCTTTAGAAGTCGAAGAAGGGAAGGATGTGTTTCTCATAATTATTTGAGCTCAATAAGTTCATGAATTGAGCACTAGTGTACTAAAGATGGATTTATTAGAGAGTTAATTATATTTTACTACCATAAACTTTGTGGGTCTACCCTATGTTTCAACTTTAATACTTTGTTGATTAGTCAACACATTAAAAAAAATAACACTATCTAAATATATGCGTAAATTAACTTTATCGTTCATAAAAAGTATCCTTCATAAAATATAGGGGTAAAGTGTCATTGTGTTATGAATAATTGTGAATGTACACCCCATTTTCTATTTCAATTACTTCACATTATTCTACATAACTTATGTAACTCATGTAACACCATTTTCTCTCATAATCACCCACTACCTATGTAACCTATGAAACTCTTGTAACTTACATTTAGGACATTGTAACCTATAAGGTAGAGGTGTGAAGTTCAAGCCTATAAATAGAGGCTCATGTACAGTGGCGGAACTAGAGTATTTTTTTTAAGGGGGGCTTAATTTAATAGAATTTTTTTTCATAAAATAAATGTGTAACTATTATAATTGGTTTGCTTAACAATGGATCAATGACAACATTATCGGGTTGAGTTCCATAGAATTTAAAAATTAGAGTGTGATTAGATTTTAGTAATTAAAGTTTAGGAAATCAGGTTTAGAAATTTGTAAAATTTGTTTTACTCTTAAACAAAACGACATAGTTTTACTTAAGAGTAAATTTTTTTACTCTTTAAGTAAAATGACGTCGTTTTATTTAAAGAGTAAAACAAAAAAAACATAAAAAAATGAATCGTCTTCTATTTTTATTATTATTAGTTTTTTTTTTAACAATGCAACAAACCACAAAGAAACATTCATTCTTCCAAATGGCTATCCAAATACCAAAAGGATTAAGAACTCAAAACTACAAGTTGGTCCAAAAAGAGGCACATTTCTTGAAAATCCATCATGAGGAACACTCAAGACATTCTGAATCTACTATTATCGACCAAATGAATATCACAACGATGTAACAAGTAGTATTTTAAGGTGTACATCAAGTGGCCTCATCTCATCTCAGTTCTCTTAATGAGCTACAACAATTCTTCTAGCAACTTTGTTAATGCACACGTGGAGTTGGCATTTATTTTAATTGGCATTGACTTTTTGGCAAGATAAGGAAAGATCTTATTGGAAGCATAAATCAATTTAAATCAATCTATGCAAGGAAGATTGATTTGAAGATTAATGCTATCTTGGTATTTTTGGGATTATCTTGGTATTCTTGGTAGTTATCATTGGAGATCTATCTTTGGAAAAGATAAGCATTGAAGGCACATGGTTTTCTATCTTTCCATTTGAATAATTTGGAAATAATCTTGGAGATAAACATGGGAAGATTTGGAGATAAACATGGGAAGGAATTGGCGTGCCTATATGATCTTTCCAACCACACGTATTTTCGGTGTGGAGCTTTGATGTTTATTTCGGTCTTCATTAGATTGTGAACACACTTCTTTGTTGGAGGACTTTGATCAAAGTGTGTTGCCTGAAGCATCTTATTTCATTATTATTGAAGATGCAATCCTTGTTTTCTTTGATATAATTCAGCCTCGGGAGGAGGTTGTTAAGAAGCTCGGGAGAGTTCAAACGTGGGCAAGGGGATCTTGCATTAACCACGGATTCTGGGAGGAATCGCCATTGACAAGGGGATCTTGTCTTCATTATGGGCAAGGGGATCTTGCATGAACCACAGATTTCTGGAGGAATCAACATAAGTCGAGGGGAGCTCGCACAATCACGTTCACTGTGGAGTTAGGAAGAGGCAGCGTCAAAGATAAGATGGTGTCTTACTTTGTGTCAGACCGAGTGTCTTGTAACTTGTGAACTTAGTGGATTGTTTTTCTGGGCCTGGCCCCGCAGACGTAGGCAATTGCTGAACTGCGTTACTAACCTCCTGTCTCTTTACTTTCCTCATTTTAATATTGTCCATTACTGTTTTTACTAACGGTGTCACATCTAGTGTTTCACCACACCAGGACACTACGCATCTAATCTTGATCTTTCAATTGGTATCAAAGCGGGTCGTCTTTGTTTCTTAGGCTCGATCCACAGGACTTGATCTTGATTTTCGTGCGATAGACTTTATGAAGGAAGGAGGTTCAACAACGCGTCCACCTTTATTGGACGAGAGCAATTATGCTTATTAGAAAGCAAGGATGAGAACATTTATCAAAGCTATCGATGAGAAAGCTTGGAAATCAATTTTGACAGGATGGAATCCCCTAATGATTACCACAGATGGTGTTGAGTCTCTCAAGCCAGAAGAAATTTGGTCTACTACTGAAGATGCCTTGGCAAACTATAATTCAAAGTCTCTTAATGCTATTTTCAACGGCGTTGATCCTGCTCAGTTTAGACTTACTTTTACGTGTGTGTCAGCCAAGAAGGCATGGGAAATTCTCCAAATTACTTATGAAGAAACGACAGCTGTGAAGTTATCAAAGATACAGATGATAACTACAAGATTTGAGAACTTAAAGATGCTTGAAGACGAAAGTATTGCTGAATTCAATGCCAAACTCTGTGACATTGCCAATGAGGCGTTTGCTCTTGGGGAGAGTTTTTCTGAAGAAAAACTTGTGAGGAAATCTCTACGATCTTTGCCTCAACGTTTTGCTTATAAAGTTACGGCCATTGAAGAGGCAAAAGATGTCTAAAAAATGAAGTTGGAAGAACTGATGGGATCTCTTAGAACGTTCGAGATGAATCTGGGAGTAGATTTGGAAGAAAAGAATTTAAAGGGATAGCCTTAAAAGCAGAGATGCAAAGTCAGTTGATGGCGATGAAGATGACATTGAGGACTCTCTTGCATTATTATCGAAGAATCTTAGCAGAGTCATGAAGAGATTTGGCAGAAATAATAGAGGTGTCAAGCCTGGTATCAGTAACTCTAAGAATGAATTGGCAAGCAATACAAAGTCCAGGGAAGAAAATTACTTATCTGATCAGGCATTCAAGAACAGGGGAATTAAGTGTAGAGAATGTGATGGTTTTGGGCATGTTCAGGCAGACTGTGCAAATACATTGAGAAAGAAGAGGAATTCTCTCAACACAACATGGAGTGACGATGATTCAAATAAAAAAGATGATCTTCGGAACAATCATGTGGCTCTTACTATCAAGACTGAACAATCAGATAATGGTGGGATCAAGAATGTCACACGAGGTGTCATTGAAACTGTGTCTGTTTATAGTGATGAAGATGAAGACGATGTCACTGAAGAAGATATCCTTGTCGAATATAAGAATCTTCATGATAAATGAACAGAACTTATCAAAGTTAATCAGCATCTTCATACTCAAGTTAAGTGTCTACAAAGTGAAAAACTCAATCTTCAGAACGCTGCTGCTGATCTGGAAGCCAAACTGGAAGTAAGTCAAGAAGAAGTGAAGAATCTGACCAATGATCTAAATCATTTAAAGAAAGGAGTCAAGATGTTAAATTCTGGTTCTTCCAAACTGGATGAAATTCTTAAGACTGGGCAATCCAGTAGTGATCACTCTGGACTGGGGTATAAGGGAGAAATCTCAGTGTCACATTTAGTGTCACAATCAGAGTCACCATCCGTGTCACTACCAGTGGATACTTCAAAAGTGAATCAAGTTGCTGTGAACACTGCAAAGAACGCAAGAAGAACAAATCTTCATTATTCTTATCATGCTCCTTAAGGAAGAGGTAACAGATTTATTCCTATTTGCCATTATCGCAATCGTCGCGGTCATATTCATCCTAAATATTTTTTTTATCTTGCTGATTTGTGACAAGGTACTACTAGAAAGTCTTCTTTTCGCAGGAATTCATAACAGAATCAGGTAGTGAAGTACAATTTAAGGTGCAACTTCACATATAACTCACTAAAGGCTGCCACAACTGATGAGTGGTACTTTGACAGTGCGTGTTCCAGACATATGATTGGTGATGAGAAGTTTTTGAAGAACATTGTGTCCGAAAATATGGGAAGAGTAACATTTGGAAATGGTGTCACGGCTCATGTCATTGGAAAAGGTACTCTAGATGTGTCATGGCTACCAAAACTAGAGAATGTTCTTCGGGTAAATGGACTGAAGGCAAATCTGATTAGCATTAGTCATTTGTGTGATCAAGATCTGAATGTGAACTTCACTAAGGGAAAGTGTAAGGTAGTTGATCATAACAACATGTGCATCATGGAAGGAGTAAGATCTTCGGACAATTGTTACCTCATCTCTGCCTCGTCTATGTGTCTTCAATCAAGCATAGAAGATTCTATCCTATGACATCGAAAATTGGGTTATGTGAATATAAGGATGCTGTAGAAACTTTTCTATAAGGGAGCTGTCCGTGGGATTCCAATGCTGAAGTTCGATGAAGAAAGAGTGTGTGGACCATGTCAAATTGGGAAACAAACAAGGGTGTCACACCCAAAGTCTCAGACTCTAGGGACAAATCGTGTTCTAGAGTTGCTTCATATGGATTTGATGTGTCCTATGCCTGTAGAGAGTATTGGAGGAAAACGTTATGCATATGTGACAGTTGATGATTTCTCTCGATATACCTGAGTGGAATTTCTCCGAGATAAATCCGACACATTTGATGCTTTCAAGGCATTGTGTTTACGTCTTCAGCATGAAAAGGGCTGTGCTATTATGAAGATTGTATGGATTCGTAGTGATCATAGAAGAGAGTTTGAGAACTCGAATTTCTCGAATTTCTATAATCAGCATCGAATAGCTCATGAATTCTCTACACCTAAAACTCCTCAGCAAAACGGAGTCGTGGAAAGAAAGAATCGGACTCTAGCAGAGATGTCACGTGTAATGTTACACGAAAAGAATATTTCACAGAAATTCTGGGCAGAAGCTATAAACACAGCATGTTACACTACAAATCGAGTATATCTTCGTGGAGGAACTAAAAAGACATCGTATGAAATATAGAAAGGTAGAACTCCAACTGTTAACTATTTTCATCCTTTTGGTAGTACTTGTTATGTGTTGAATGACAGGGAATATAAAGGGAAGCTTGATCGCAAGAGTGATGAAGCGATTTTTCTTGGATATACTGTCAATAGTCGAGCTTATCGAGTCTACAACAAAAGAACTTGAACTGTCATGGAATCTGTAAATGTTTAAGTCGATGACTCTCTGGAAGTAACTACTATTTCTCATGAAGATGTTACAGAACCTTACATGAAGTAAGTTCCAGTGTTTCAAGCAGTGTTTCACCCAGTGTCACAAATGGTGTCACTGATCAGAGTACCGAGGATGATAATGTAGAAGATGTCATCTCACCTCGCAGGCAGCCATCCTCTCGTGTTCAGAAGAATCATCCTACTGCTGAAGTTATTGGAAATCTGGACGATGGTGTTCGGACAAGAGAAAAGCCAAGAGTAAATTATCGAGATTTGATTCAAATGACATGCTATACATCATCCATTGAGCCCAAAACTGTGAAAGAAGCCTTACTAGATGAGTATTGGATTGGTGCTATGCAAGAAGAACTTGGTCAATTCAGTCGAAATCAAGTTTGGGATCTAGTTCCGTGCCCCCCTAATGTGAATGTCATTGGCACGAAATGGATATACAAGAACAAGAGTGATGAGCATGGAAATATCACTCGTAACAAGGTTCGATTAGTTGCACAGGGATATACACAAATTGAAGGAGTTGACTTTGATGAGACATTTGCTCCGATTGCTCGCCTTGAGTCGATTCGGTTCTTGCTAGCCATTGCATGTGTGTTGCAATTCAAATTGTACCAAATGGATGTGAAAAGTGCTTTCCTCAATGGTCTTCTTAATGAGGAGGTATATGTTGCTCAACCAAAGGGTTTTGAAGACCCTCATAATCCCGACTATGTCTACAAGTTGAAGAAGTCGTTATATGGGCTCAAACAAGCTCCTCAGGCTTGGTATGAAAAACTCACGGAGTATTTATTATCCAAGAGATATGAGCGAGGGGGAGTAGATAAAACCCTTTTCATTCGCCGTGTTAAAGGTCAGTTCTTACTTGCACAAATATATGTTGATGGCATAGCGTTTGGCTCAGTGTCACAGGCGATGGTAGATGAATTTGTTGCTCAAATGACTGAGGAATTTGAGATGAGCAAGGTTGGAGAGCTTACTTATTTTCTTGGACTCCAAATTCAGCAACGAAAAGATGGAATCTTCATTTCTCAAAGCAAGTATGCCAAGAATTTGTTGAAAAAGTTTGAATTGGAGAATGCTCGTCCAAGGCGCACACCTATGGACACTCATGAGAAGATATCTAAAGATGAAAAAGGGAACACCTATTGATGCAAGTCTATACAGGAGTATGATTGGTAGTCTTCTGTACCAAACAGCTAATCATCCAGATATCTGCTACAATGTTGGTTTATGAGCTTAATTTCAGGCAAATCCACGCGAGTCACACTTGGTGTCGGTGAAGCGAATTCTCAAATATGTTAGTGGGACAACTAACTATGGGATCTGGTATTCTTTTGATACAAACACCAATTTTGTTGGTTATTGCGACGCAGACTGGGCTGGAAGTTCAGATGATCGAAAAAGCACTTCTGGAGGATGTTTCTATTTGGGAAACAATTTGGTGTCATGGTTCAGCAAGAAGCAAAACTCAATTTTTCTGTCTACTGCCAAGGCAGAATATATTTCAGCTGGTAGTTGCTGTACTCAGTTTCCTTGGATGAAGCAAATGTTGAAAGATTATGATGTCACGCAAGATGTCATGACACTCTACTGTGACAATATGAGTGCTATCAAAATTTCTAAGAATCCTGTTCAGCATTCTCGAACAAAGCATATTGAATTCGACATCATTTTATTAGATCCCTTGTGGAAGATAAAATTATTGCTTTGGAACATATGGTGACAGAAAAATAGATTGCTGATATTTTCACCAAAGCTTTGGATGGAGCCAGGTTTGAAGAACTAAAGTCTGCCCTAGGCCTTTGTGTCATGTGAAGAGGTTCTTCAGTGTTGTAAGTTTTATTTTTATTTTTGTATTGTAATTGTATTTACAAAAATATAAAAATATGAAAAACACAAAAATATGGTAAAATAGGTGTGTTGTAGATTTCGTGCTTTGTGGGATTTGTGATTTCCAGCACTTCAAGTGACACGTGGCTTTTTGGGATGTCTCAGCTGAATATTTGGAATTGAAGAGTTGGTCTCGGTTACATAAACTCTGACTGCTATAATTTCGGCACTTATTTCTCTTTTTTATATTCCAAGGGTTTCTGCTTTTCTGAGTATCTACTACCCAAAGTGTTGGCCTATTCTCAGCCGTCTTCATCAGTGTGCACATAATCAAAGTCTCTAAGATTTTTCGTGAGTCAAGTGATCCAAAATTCTCAAGATGTCACAATCAGGGTCTTCATCTCAGGCTAGAAAGGTTGTTGAAACTATGGATAATGATGAAGTTTATGTAATTGTCACCCCTGCATCTCCAAGTTTGTCAAGTGAAGATGGTAATACTTCTCACTCAAAGGAGAAGTTTTCAAGTTCTGAGGTTGACTTGTCATTAGAAATGGAGATGGCTGATAGGTCGTTTTTCTACCAAAATAATTACTCTCCTAATACCAATAAATTAGTATAGGGTAGTGAAGATCGTTCCCACGAGGAACACAATATTTTCTTAATAAACCAATTTGCAAAGAGTAACAATAATTCAATTGGTGATTTAAACAATTAAAGTAAGAAATTAAATTACGAAATAAGTAAATAACAAAATTCAGAAATTAATCAATTAAAAGGAAAAGATCCAGCCTTAGTAAATCCACACTAATCACTTTTCAATTGTTCATTGACTCAAGAATAACAATCTCTATTTAAATCAATTAGTTATAGGATGCCGAGAATCAGCTCTGACACATCCCAATTCTTCCTTAGTTATTCGTTAATTGACAAGTATCGGCTTAATCAATTAATTCTCTATTCATAATACAACCCGGCCGGAATCAGCCGAACACCAGATTTAATATTATGAAAGCATTAAGAAGTGAAGAACCTAATTCTAACAAATTATATCATGATCAGCATGCAACAATTTGTTAACCAATTATTTCCGTCTACCGAGACAGTAGCTTCGCCACTAATTAATCTTACTCATCAAATCCAGTGACTTGACAAGGGATTAATTGGCTCTACCTAATTAGATTAAAGGTGGCCAATCATTAATTAAATTAGATAATTATCTTTAGGCTTAGAAAACTCTTGGAATTAAATAAGAGAAAGTTGTTAAGAATACTTTGGTCTCACAATTTATGCAGGATTAGTGCTTCATTACCAAGGCTAGATAAAAACTACTCACACTTCATAACTAAAAACAAAACAAGAATTATAATTAAAATCATAAATTAAATTTAACTAAAATTGCAAACCAGGTTGCCTGCCGTTTGGGCAAACGACAGGGTCTGATTGCTGGAAAATCTGGGCTGCTCAAGTGCAAACCCAGCTGCTGTTTCTCAAAACTCCAAACGTAAAACTCCCAAAGTAAAGAGCGAAAAAAGATCCCTAAACCCTAAACTATCTTCTCCTTATATAGGAGAAAAGAATAAGATTCCTAAAACAACACAAAACAAAGAAATCTCTTTGTTTCCAAAAACACAAAAACCACATGCGGCTGTAGAAAGTCTGTAGAAAGCAACTTCCTAATTGCTTCAAAAATCCAATTTGGTAAGTGCCAAAACTCCTTCTTGCCAAATCTCTCCAACTTAATCTCCAAGTCTTTGATCTTCTAGAATTCTCTTCAAATCTGTCACTTTCCTTCCATCACGATCCAATTCTACAAGCTTCCAAATCTGCACATATTCACACCATTAAGTACATGTTTCACCCTACAAAGCACATCAAAGGAAATGTAATAAACTGAACATTTATGTGCTTATCAAGATCCCCACACTTAAACAATGCTTGTCCCTAAGCATTCCAACAAAAAACGAAAACAACATAAACAAACATTTTCACTAAAGAAGCATCAATCCAGCCAAACCAAATATCTTTCCAAAACAGTTAGGTTTAATTCAAGTAACAAACTCATGCATCATCAAGTCCTCCAAGTCCAACTACACAATTCTTAGTAACTCTCAAAGCTCACTCCAAGCCCTCACCAGATATTCAAGATTGGGTTCAATCACTCAAGAAATCGTACATGGAAAACTTCAACAAACTTGCAATATTGTCACCAGACAATCATAGTATTAAAATTAAACAAGAATCAAAAGGTCTTTTAAAAGGTTGTAATGGGGCTTGGGCTTACAAGGTATGATTTAAGATAGTTTAAAAGGCTTAAAAAAAAACAAACAAGGGTGTAAGCAACACACTCAAGTACATCCCCACATTTGTATTGCACCAAGTCTCAAAATCAATAAATTCTTAAAGTAACTTCAGCACAACAAATACTTTTCATTCCTTTTCTGCTTTTTCTTTCTTTTTTTCTTTTTTTTTCTTTTGTTTCCATCAGCAGATCACAATTTTTTTTATTGCTGCTGTTCTTTCTCTTCCTTGCCACTGTTTAGGCAAACAACGCAGATAAAATTCTTCAAATTTTTTGCAATGTTCTCTTTTTTTTTTTTTTCTTTCTGTCCAGGTGCTGTTCGGGCAAACAATGAACTTCAAAATTTCAGTTCAGAAGAGCATACTGAAATACTTCCATGATAGAGACTTATTCATGCTGTTTCTTTCTTTTCAACCAAGGGGAGACAAATTATACTTGAGTTACTTACACCCCAGTGGGCACAAAGAAAGCAAAAAGAGTTTTTAGGTGAAATTTTTAGTGGGTTAAAACACAAAGAAAAGGTTCAAGGCTCAAAAGGGTTCACTAATGGTCAAATGAAGGAAGGAAAGAAACTAAAAGTTAAAATGGGTGAAATCCTAATTGCCTTTATCATATTCAAATTCAATTCCAACAAATGACATCCATGCACAACAAAGCAAGTTTAAGAAATTAACTTTGCGCGATTTGCACTCATTCAAAGAATAATTCATATAAGCATGAACAAAGTGGTCATTCAATGCTTGGTTCAAAATTCTCACTTAAAGGTGGGCAAAAATACTCAGAATCAGTAGTCATCATACTTGGAATCATACTTGACTATCACAACCCATTACTATGAATTAAACCATAACTAAACTTTTCTTCTCAAAAACAGTTTGGCTAAACAATGCTTATAAAGTGAAAATAAGTTTAACAAAACTAACAAATCCCAAAACACACTAAAAACAACTTAAAACTGTAACTGTTTTTTCGGGAAAATTTTCATGATTTTCTGTTTTTTTTTTTTTTTTTTTTGTTTTTTTTTTTTTTAAGAAAGAACATAACAACTAAATAGCATAAAACCCTCCCCACACTTAAACATGTCCATGTCCTCATGGGAGATAGGCAAAAACAACACAAATATATAAAAAAAAATGAAATCATAAACAAAAACAGAGGAAAAGGGAAGAGGGACAGCCTGAATCAGTTGGGGGCACTCGGTGGTGTGGGCATACGATCATATAGAAACTGGAGGAGGTTAGCTTGAGTTTGACGGATTTCGGCCTGGGCAATGCGAATTTCTTCGACTGCAGCCCGTAAACGATGAACATTTTCATTGTAATCCGCGTAACCAGCAGCCATCTTAAAAACCAATAGATGAAGAGCCTTCATCTCCTCGCGTAAAGCCTCAAGACCTGTGGACTTTAAATTGCTCGAGGGCGGAACCCCCGGCTCAGCAAAACAGACATGACCATCTTTCTCGATCAATAAACCAGCAATCCTTAAATAAGGAATGTCAATTGGAGCAGGAAGACAATCATTAGGCCAATTTTGAGAAAAAGTCAAATAATTGGGGTCTTTGGATAACAAGATTGCCACGATATGGCCTAACACCAAATTTCTCTTATCATTCCTAGAAGCCCTATGCCACACATAAGTAAACCAATAGGCCAAATTCAACTTTATGCCAGTTTTCATTGCCCACAAAATAATTAACTCATTTGAAGACACAACAGTGACTTGATCAGTGCGACCAAACAAAGTGTAAGCAATGAAGCGATGCGCCAAAAACAAAGCACGATCAGTGATGAAATGATCTTTAGATCGTGAGGAAGAATAAGGCTGAGTATCAGTGGGTGCAATGTCTTTCCAAATTTGACGTAAGGAGACTTTCTTAGGAATTCCAGTGATAGCACTAAAGTAAGTAGCAGGTATCTCACCCTGGTCATCAAGCTCTACTAAACCCAACTTGGTGGCCAAATCATGCAAGGAAAAGCGGTAGGGTACATTCAACAAACGAAATATCATAACAGGGGTGTCAAGAGAACCAGGAGTAGCACTAATCGTGGATGAGAATGAAGCATAGAACTCTCGCACAAACCTCGCCGGCATTTTATATTCAGGAATACGCAATAGAAAAGACCACCCCACATTGTCAAAATATGCACGAAGCTGTGGTTCCACAGTTAAAACAGATAAACTTTTCCAATCAAAAAATTTATAATTAACCACAGTTTAAAACAGATAAACTTTTCCAATCAAAAAATTTATAATTAACCACAGTTTGAGCTTGTACGACTGCGTACCTCTGAATCTCTACCTGCTTCGTGAAGGGCTTAAACAAAGGATATGTCGCACCACCAATATTTTCAGTTAATGGAGTAGAAGAGGAAGATGAAAGTTTACCCTTCCCTTTAGCAGTTGCGGGTCGAGTAGGAGGGAAATCAGACGTGGGCTGTATGGGCGAACGGATAGAGATTGAAGCCGCTGTGCTCTGAGCCGCAAGTCTGCCGGATGTACGTCGTCCCGTGGCAGTTGGTGTGAAGGGGACCTGAATTGGGTCTTGCTCGGTGTCAGAGAGAGAAATGGTAGTCGGTGAATCGGAATCGGCGGAACTGTCATCGCCGGAATTGGATGCCGGATCGGTGGATGTTTCCGATGGCAGAGGACTGACGGACGGCATGGCGGTTTTGACGGCCACGCGTTTCTGACGTTTCACCGGTGGTTGAGGTGGCGAAGAAGAACCGGTCGGCAGCGATTTCTCACTCGGGGAAGAAGCCGCCGGTGAAGAAGATGGTTCCGGATGCGACGAGGAGGCGAACTTAACGTTGACCATGGTGGTGCAATGATCGTCGACGAAGAAGAAAAAACACCGCTGGCGGCGCGTGGTTGAGAAGTGGGAAACAAGGGTGGAGGCGGCTAGGGTTTAGGAGACAAGACAAAAGGAATTACAAGAATTAGGGAACCACTTTGACTTTTGGTGGACCAACAAAGTGGTGGGCCTGATTACTAAATTAAAGGAAAATATTTGCTGGCCCAACTCCCATGGCTAAAAAAACATGTCTCCATTCCTTAAAACATGGACCACCAAATCCAAGTCTGCAACTAAATCATCGCTACTGTGAAAACCACATTCCAATTGGTTCATCTGGAGCAAGAAGACAACTGATTAATAAGGAACAATAATAAAAACTAATAAAATAAAAATAAAAGTAAAAATACTAAAATAAATACATAAAGCTAAAAGAAAAGTGGGTTGCCTCCCACAAGCGTCACGGTTTAACGTCCTAGACTAGACGAGGCCTTTCAATCAGAATTTGAGGGGAAAAGCAGTAATGCTTCCACCACTTCCACTTGAGCAGATTCATAAAAAGGTTTGATTCTCTGGCCATTAACCTTAAACACCTTTCCAGTCTCAAGTCCTTTTATTTCCACAGTTCCGTTTGGGCAAACGGAGACTACCTCAAATGGTCCAATCCATTTGGACTTCAATTTTCCTCCCATAAGCCTTAGCTTGGACTGAAACAACAGTACCTTGCTACCAACATGGAATTCCTTCTTCCTCAGGAGACGATCATGGTGAAGTTTGGTGCGATCTTTGTACCACATAGCATGATTATAAGATTCTAATCGGATTTCGTCCAACTCCTTCAGCTGAAGTTGCCTTTCTTCCCCACACTTGGTTTCATCCATATTGAACTGTTTAATAGCCCAATATGCCCTGTGTTCAATTTGCACTGGAAGATGACAGAGTTTTCCAAAAATAAGGCGATATGGGGACATTCCAATTGGGGTCTTGAAAGCGGTTCTATAAGCCCACAAAGCATCATCGAGACGAAGACTCCAATCCTTCCTTGAAGGATTCACTGTCTTTTCCAGAATTCGTTTAATTTCTCGATTAGAAACCTCGGCTTGTCCATTGGATTGAGGGTGATAAGGAGTGGTGAGGCGATGATGTACGCCGTACTTGTTCATGAGAGCTTCAATGGTGCGATTGCAAAAGTGTGTTCCGTTATCACTAATTATCGCAAGAGGGATTCCATAACGGCTAAAAATAGTAGACTTTAAAAATCTTGCAACCACTTTTGAATCATTAGTACGGGTGGCTTTTGCTTCCACCCATTTGGACACATAATCAACAGCTAGAAGAATGTAAACATTTGAACAGGAACTAGGAAAAGGACCCATGAAATCCATACCCCAAACATCAAATATTTCACAAACAATGATTGGCAATTGAGGCATTTCATCACGGTGAGTAATGTTTCCTAACTGTTGGCAACGGGGACAGCTCTTGCAAAAGAGATATGCATCACGAAAAATAGATTTCCAATAAAATCCACTATCAAGAACCTTCCTAGCTGTACGTTTGGGACCAAAATGACCACCACATGCAAATGAATGACAATGTTGCAAAATATCATTTACTTCATGTTCAGGGATGCATCTACGGATGATTTGGTCATTTCCAATATTCCACAAAAACGGTTCATCCCATAAGTAATATTTGGCATCACTCTTGAGTTTTAATTTCTGAGCATGAGTTAGACCAGGAGAAATATCCTTGCTGACTAGGTAGTTAACCAGGTCCGCAAACCAAGGGTCCTTACCAGTGTTACCTGTTATGGCGTACAATTCTTCATCAGGAAAGGTTTCCCGTATGGGCAAACGGTCGTCCTCTGAAATCACTCGACTTAAATGATCAGCCACATGGTTTTCAGCACCCTTCTTGTCCTTGATCTCCCAGTCAAATTCCTGCAAAAGTAGTATCCAACGGATAAGTCGCGGCTTAGATTCTTTCTTAGAAAAGAGATACTTAAGAGCAGCATGGTCAGTGTAAACAACAATCCTAGAACCTAGCAAATATGATCGAAATTTTTCAAAAGCAAAAACAATTGCTAAAAGTTCTTTCTCAGTGGTGGTGTAATTGCACTGAGCACTGTTCAAAGTCTTGGATGCATAATATATGACATGGCTCTCTTTTCCAGATTTTTGGCCAAGAACAGCTCCTACGGCGTAATCACTCGCGTCACACATCAACTCAAATGGAAGATCCCACTGAGGTGGCTGAACTATGGGAGCTGAGGTCAACCGACTTTTAAGCTTGTCAAACGCATCCTTGCAATCAGCTGTAAAAGAGAAAGAAACATCTTGTTGCAGAAGTTTTGTCAAAGGTTGTGCAGTTTTCGCGAAATCGTGAATGAATCGGCGGTAAAACCCTGCATGTCCTAGAAAACCACGCACTTCACGCACATTAGTAGGATAAGGGAGTTGTGAAATCAAATCTACTTTGGCCTTATCTACTTGAATGCCTTTAGCTGATACAACATGTCCTAACACAATGCCTTCCCGAACCATAAAATGGCATTTCTCATAATTTAAAACTAAGTTCTTTTCAATGCATCTTTGTAAAGCCTTGTCAAGGTGATTAAGACAATCATCGAATGAAATACCATAGACAGTAAAGTCATCCATAAAAATCTCAATGCAATGTTCAATCATATCAGAAAAAATACTCATCATGCATCTTTGAAAAGTACCAGGAGCATTGCATAAACCAAAGGGCATGCGCCTATAAGCAAAAGTTCCAAATGGACATGTAAATGTGGTTTTCTCCTGATCTTCTTGAGCAACAAATATTTGGAAATAACCACTATACCCATCAAGAAAACAGAAAAACATTTTTCCAGCCAACCTTTCTAACATTTGATCAATAAAAGGTAAAGGGAAATGGTCTTTTCTAGTGGCAGCATTTAACTTACGATAATCAATACACATACGCCAACCTGTTTGAAGACGCATAGGAACTAACTCGTTCTTGTCATTCTTTACCACTTGAAAGCCTGATTTCTTAGGAACCACATGAACTGGACTTACCCATTTACTGTCAGAGATCGGGAATATAATGCCAAGTTCCAACAACTTGAGTATTTCTTTGAGAACCACTTCCTTCATGTTAGGGTTAAGCTTCCTTTGAGCATCACGAACTGGTTTGGAATCTGATTCAAGCAAAATCTGATGCATACAAACAGTTGGGCTGATCCCCTTAATATCCGCGAGGGTCCATCCAATGGCTTCTTTGCGATCTCGTAAAATTCTTAACAATTTCTCCTCTTCGACTGGAGTTAGATGCTTATTGATTATCACGGGAAGCGTTTCTGCAGCACCTAGAAAAACATACTTCAGATTATCAGGTAAAGGCTTTAATTCCAAAACAGGAGCTTTTAAAATAGAAGGAAGAATTTTCTCAGTTGACTCCTGTTTGGGCAAACAGTGAAAATCAGCTTTTGCTGATTGTTCGCCAAGAGATTGCAGTGACATGATTGCATCAGTGATCGTTCCATAGCTGCGCTGTTGAGCTTCGGTTTCAGTCCACCCTTGGGTAATTGCTAATTCAAGTTTATCCTGCACAAATTCAGTCTCAAGATGTTCTTGGACAAGAGAATCTATAACATCAATGGAAGAAACATTTTCTATATCATTTGGAAACCTCATAGCATCGAAAATATTAAAAGTAAAATGTTCTCCATTAAATTCACAAGTTAATGTGCATTTATCCACGTCAATCTTTGATTTAGCGGTTTTTAAGAATGGTCTTCCTAGCAATAAAACCGCTGCCTTTGTATCATGCTGGCTACCTGAATCAATAACATAAAAATCTGCGGGATAGATGAAATTGTTAACCTTAACCAAAACATTCTCAAGAACACCCAATGGATAGACTAACGATCTATCCGCAAGTTGAATCACCACATTTGTCTCAGCTAATGGGCCAATGTTTAAATCCACATATGTAGAAAGAGGCATGACATTAATGGAAGCTCCTAAATCCAACATACATCTTTTAATTTTCGTGGTGCCAATAACACATGGAATAGAACACATACCTGGGTCTTCACATTTGGGAGGAAGTTTATTGTGGATCACTGCTGAGACATTCTCACCCACTAATACTTTCTGTTGGCTCGGATACGGTATTTTTCTTGCAATGAAATCCTTGAGGAATTTGGCACACTTTGGCATTTTTCGGATAGCATCCAAGAATGGTATGTTGATTTCAATCTTGCTAAAAATGGTTACAATGTCATCCAAATCCTCCTTCTCGGCGTTCTTCTTCAACCTGTTGGGAAAGGGAGGAGGAATTTTAAATTCAGGCGTTAAAAGTTTCAGTTTCGGAATTACCTCAGCTTCATGCCCAGTCCCCGTATGGGCAAACGGAGTGGTCTGATTTTTCTGATCATCAGCTTTTGATGCAGCAGTTGGTTCTTTAAGCTGTCTTCCACTCCTCAAGCTGATTTGATTGACGTTCTCTCGAGGATTGATCTGTACTTGAGAAGGTAACTTCCCCTGAGATCCTTGGAGTTCATGGATGGCTTTTGCCATCTGGGTCATTTGGGTGCTCAACCCATTATAGGATGCTCTTGTCTCTTGTTGGAACTTACTAAATTCCTCTTGGCGTTGTTCATGGGAATTTTGCATTCTACTTACATTATTCGTCAGAGTTGCAATCATCTCCTCAAGAGGAATTCCTGACCTGGCTGTAGTCCCAAAATTTTGAGAACCAGGTGGTGGTTGTCTCTGCTGGGTTTTCTAGGACATGCAGGGTTTGTTGTGGAGCTTGAAAATTCTGTTGAGAAGCACGATTTTGTTGGAAATTCTTGTAACTGAGGTTAGGATGGTCTGCCCAACCTGGGTTGTAGGTGTTCCCATAAGGATCGTATTTCCTTTGTGGGTATCCTCCTATAGCATTAACTTCGGCAGCCTCAACTTCTTCTTGGGTCCTTTGGCATTGATCTGTGGAATGTGTTGGGCTGCGACAAATTTCACAGACTTGTTCCTTTTGAACTGGACCTCTTCCATTGATCAACTGCTGGACACTCGCTGTCAAAGCCGCCAATTGGCTTTCTATAGAAGAATTGGAAATTTCTCCAACTTGCTTTGTGGAACGACGCAAAGGTTGGTATTGTTGGCGTGACTCACAGGTTTTTATAATCAAGTTGGTGGCTTGAGTTGTGCTATTGTCCATGAATGCTCCACCACTTGCGGCATCTAATGTCCTCTTCTCCTCGGGCTGCAAACCTTCATAAAAATATTGAATTAAAAGTTCATCAGTGATTTGATGTTGAGGACAACTCTCACACATACGTTTAAAGCGATTCCAATAAGCAGTCAAAGATTCATCAAAGTCTTGTTTAATTCCCACAATTTCCTTACGACCAAATGCTATTTTTGAAGCCGGAAAATAATTTCTAAGGAAAACTCTTTGCATGACATCCCATGTGGTAATAGATCTAGGAGTAATGGTCTTAAACCAAGCACTAGCATTTCCAGTTAAAGTCCAAGAAAAACTAGCTAATTTAAGATATTCTTGTGAAACTCCTCTATTATTCACAGTTTCACATACTCTTATAAAATCATGCAAAAAACTATGTGGGTCTTCACCAATATCTCCATTAAACTTAGGCAACAAATTCAAAAATGAGGCTTTCAGTTCATAATCAGTTGCAATTTCAGGCAAAACAATGCAAGAAGGCCTGTAATTTATAATGGGATTTGTGGACTCCCTTAATGGTCGATCTGGTGGTGGAACTTGAACTTGGATTGGCAAGACTGGAGGAATCACAGGATTCCGTGGTGGTTGTCCATGCTCTTGTTGTCGTACATCACCTCCAGGAGGCGGCGCATTGTTGCCAAGAGGCGGATCTTGCTGCGGAAATTCAGCCATTGAAAGTCCTGAGGTGCAGAATTCAGAATTAGCTGGGTCTCTGAATTCAGAGGTCGTCGTTTGGGCAAACGGGACAGGGTCTGAATCAGAAACTGCTCTGTGGCGCTGTTCCTTCGTGATCTTCTTCAATCTACGTGCTGTCTTCTCGATTTCTGGATCAAACAGCAGGTCAGGGTTAGAAGATCTTGACATAAACCAAAAAACAAAAACAAATTAATTATAAAGAAAATAATTTATGTTCCCCGGCAACGGCGCCAATTTGATAGGTCGTTTTTCTACCAAAATAATTACTCTCCTAATACCAATAAATTAGTATAGGGTAGTGAAGATCGTTCCCACGAGGAACACAATATTTTCTTAATAAACCAATTTGCAAAGAGTAACAATAATTCAATTGGTGATTTAAACAATTAAAGTAAGAAATTAAATTACGAAATAAGTAAATAACAAAATTCAGAAATTAATCAATTAAAAGGAAAAGATCCAGCCTTAGTAAATCCACACTAATCACTTTTCAATTGTTCATTGACTCAAGAATAACAATCTCTATTTAAATCAATTAGTTATAGGATGCCGAGAATCAGCTCTGACACATCCCAATTCTTCCTTAGTTATTCGTTAATTGACAAGTATCGGCTTAATCAATTAATTCTCTATTCATAATACAACCCGGCCGGAATCAGCCGAACACCAGATTTAATATTATGAAAGCATTAAGAAGTGAAGAACCTAATTCTAACAAATTATATCATGATCAGCATGCAACAATTTGTTAACCAATTATTTCCGTCTACCGAGACAGTAGCTTCGCCACTAATTAATCTTACTCATCAAATCCAGTGACTTGACAAGGGATTAATTGGCTCTACCTAATTAGATTAAAGGTGGCCAATCATTAATTAAATTAGATAATTATCTTTAGGCTTAGAAAACTCTTGGAATTAAATAAGAGAAAGTTGTTAAGAATACTTTGGTCTCACAATTTATGCAGGATTAGTGCTTCATTACCAAGGCTAGATAAAAACTACTCACACTTCATAACTAAAAACAAAACAAGAATTATAATTAAAATCATAAATTAAATTTAACTAAAATTGCAAACCAGGTTGCCTACCGTTTGGGCAAACGACAGGGTCTGATTGCTGGAAAATCTGGGCTGCTCAAGTGCAAACCCAGCTGCTGTTTCTCAAAACTCCAAACGTAAAACTCCCAAAGTAAAGAGCGAAAAAAGATCCCTAAACCCTAAACTATCTTCTCCTTATATAGGAGAAAAGAATAAGATTCCTAAAACAACACAAAACAAAGAAATCTCTTTGTTTCCAAAAACACAAAAACCACATGCGGCTGTAGAAAGTCTGTAGAAAGCAACTTCCTAATTGCTTCAAAAATCCAATTTGGTAAGTGCCAAAACTCCTTCTTGCCAAATCTCTCCAACTTAATCTCCAAGTCTTTGATCTTCTAGAATTCTCTTCAAATCTGTCACTTTCCTTCCATCACGATCCAATTCTACAAGCTTCCAAATCTGCACATATTCACACCATTAAGTACATGTTTCACCCTACAAAGCACATCAAAGGAAATGTAATAAACTGAACATTTATGTGCTTATCAATGGCCACTCCCATTCAATCAGTAGATCCATCCGGTGTGAGAACTAGGTTTGGACAAGCATGTGGTGGACAATTTAAGACAAGTGCTGTACCTCCTAAAGCACCTGATGTTTCTAAGGTTACCGTGGAGCCTCAGAGAAAGAGATTTCGAATTGTGGATGAAGATTCTTCAGATGATGCTTGGACTGGAGAAGAAGAAGATGTCAAGGGGGATGTCCCATCTGATGATGACGATCAGAGGCTTTCCGATTCAGATCCTGTTCAGTCCCCAAAGCCAAAGCGCCAGAAGAGTACTCCGATTTCCGTATCTCAGCGAGTCACTCGCTCAAAGGCAATGTCAAAGGGAAAGTCTCCTGCTGCTGCAAGTAAGTCATCAGATCTCTCTGTCAATCTGGATGATTTTAAGTCTGAATATAATGTTGGTTTATGGAGTAGAGTCTCTAGGAGGAATATCTTTAATGAAAGAAATATCCATGATGGTGATTTCAAAGATTGTCAAAAACTTGTTGATCAATTGATTAGCCAGGGTTTAGGGAGGATAATTAAGGCCTATGTCAGGAGAGTGGTGCAAGAGTTCTATTGTAATTTGGACTCTACTGTGAAAGATGTTGAACACCCCGACGGTGGTCATGTATATGTGAGGGGTAAGCTGTTTAAATTTTCTCCGGATGTGATTAATACCTATCTAGGTAGCCACTGGGCTAATGTGGAAGATTTCAACCCTGACTATAGCATGATAATTACTGATATCACTGGCGGTGTCAGACGGGTATGGCTGAGAGGAAAAGACTTTCCTGCCTCACAGTTGTCTGTTAAATATGCAATTCTTTACAAGATTGCAATGAGAAATTGGCTACCCATGTCTTGTGGAACTGGAGTCAATAAGTCTATGGCAACCTTGCTGTTTAAGATTGGAAATTTTGTTGAATTTGATGTTGGGCAATTCTTATTTGACCAAATTGTAAAGCATGCAGATTGCAAAAATGAAAGGATAGCATATCCTTTTCCATGTTTGATTTATGCCATTCTGTCTTCACAACATGCTGTGATTAGAGCAAGAGAAATTCTGGAATCTGATAAGGAAGAAATTAGGATCAGTTACAAGCTGTTAAAGGGTGATCATGTCAATGACATGGAAGATATTTTAGAGGATGTCTCTGACACAGAAGAGCTTGAGAATACTCTGCTGCTATCACGCACCATTAAGGTGCTAGAGGATGAGTTGAAAGCTTTGATGACTCAGCAAGCTGAGATTGGCAAGAGGAGAAAAGAGGTATCTTCCTTACTTGATGATCTGGCAGTTGTAAAAATGGCTCTGTTGAAAGAAAGATGAATGTTGCTGCAAAGACTGCCACTGCTGCAGCTGATGGGGCTGGATCTTCAGACAATCCACCTGATGTCACACAGAATGTTTCAGCAGGTATACTTCAAAACTTATCACCTTTTCTTGCAGAGTCTGAATTGGAGCCAGACAATCCTATCATTGAAGAACATGTTCATTTTGATTCTGCTGAGGAAGCTGTTGCAAAGGACAATCCTGTTCCTTTTGCTCTTTTTGGTGAAGGCACTTCTGATGTCACTCCTGGTGTCACTCCTGGTGTCACTGACAGACAGGTTTCTTCCAGCACCTAATCTGGTGGGTTTCATACTGGTAAAGATGATAATGATCCAGAAGCTGCTGCTGGTGTTCATTTACTCGCAGATTCAGTTGGCTTAGTGCCTTATGATGCAGAGGATTCTGATTGATTACTCTGATATTTGGTTATTTTACTCTGCTTAAGACAATATGTTATGTTTTATTATTATTTTTGTGCCCTTTTGTCTTTTTGTGGCAAAAAGGGGGAGTAAATTTGGATATTTGGTTTGTAATCCCTTAAACAGATGTATGCTGGGATATTAGTGTCTTTTGCTGTGTCATGCACAATGTCTTGTGCAGTGATGTTTCTTAGGGAACTTGGTGTCTTTTGCTGTGTCATGCACAATGTCTTGTGCAGTGTTTTTTTTACTAAGTTCTTGTTCAGGGGGAGTGGCTTCTTCATCAATTGAGGGTTGAGCTTCCTCCTTTATTGTACTGAGTAACCATGAGATAAGAAGTCCATCGTTTGTCAACCACAAGAGATATGCCGGATTCTCCTTTTCATTGTCATCTAGCAGTGGTTTTGGTTTTTCACCATCCTTTTGTAAATAATGAAGAACTCCTAGGCTGCGAGACAAATGGAGGATTTGTGATCTCCACATAAGATAATTATTTGAGCCTAATTTGGTTGATACCAAACTGACACATTGATGAAAATATTGAATGGTAAGAGTGGGTTCCTTCATAGTTGATCTAATATTTGAAGAACTAGAAGGCTCTGACACCATGAAGAAAATTAGAAGTAAAGAAAAAGACTGTTTGTATTTTCTTGACTGAATCTATTACAATGAACCCCATTATATAGGGGTGGAGTAAAATGATAAAAGCATATAAAAATCTATTATGTTAATTAAATTGATCACTCACTCTATAAATCTAATTAATGATCAATCATCATAAATGAAAACATCATAACTATGGTAATATCAATCTTCAATTACCATAATTATTCACATCAATCACCAATCATCATAATGGCAATATCAATCTTCAATAATGACAGCCTTGGATTGAAATTTTCAAGAAGCATTGTCAGCAATAAAGAAGGGTGACTCTTTTTCCTTGTGGCATCAACGTCTTGGACATCCAAGTGCAAAGATACTTTCTTTATTAAAGGAAAGAAAATTATTGATTTTTGGCAAGTTAAACCATTCATTTGTGTTAGTTGTCAGTTTGGAAAAAGTTGCAAGCAACCTTTCAGTTTGAATAATAAAATTTCTGATTTTCCTTTAAAAAAGGTGCACTGTGATCTCTGGGGACCAGCCCCTAATGTTTCAAATCAAGGCTTTCGTTTCTATGTTATATTTATTGATGATTTCTCAAGGTTTACATGGCTGTATCCATTGAAACATAAATCAGACTTCTATTCTTGCTTTCTAAAATTTCAACGATTAGTTGAAAATCAGTTTGATAGAAAAATCAAGATTTTTCAATGTGATGGAGGTGGAGAATTCAACTCTCTTTAGTTTCTTAATCATATTGTTCAGTGTGGAATTCAACTACAAATTTCATGTCCAGGAACACCAGAACAGAATGGAGTTGCTGAAAGGAAGCATCGACATATTGTTGAGACTGGTTTAACAATGTTGTTTCATGCTAATTTGCCTTTATTTTTATGGATTGAGGCTTTTCTTGCAGCCACTTATTTAATTAACAGGATGCCGTCACAAGTTCTCAAAAATTAGTCTCCTTACACAAAGTTATACCAAAAGGAACCTGATTATCAAAGTTTGCGGGTTTTTGGATGTCTATGTTTTCCTTCTTTGAGACATCAAGGAAGAAATAAATTTGTTAAGAAAACTTATCCATGTGTGTTTCTTGGATATAGCCCAGTTCATAAGGGGTATCGATGTTATGAGCCTCAAACAAAAAGAGTTTATCTATCCAGACATGTTATTTTTTATGAAGGCAAATTTCCATACAAATCAGTTTCACAGGAATCAACTTCTATGTCTTTATCTCTGGCTGAATTTCCATCACTTGACGAATGGTTCAAAGCAAAAGCAAATAGTGATCCTACAACCATTCAGCAAGAAAATGAGACTATGGACAACTTTACAAATGTTAATGTTGATATTTGTTGCACTGATGATTCTTGTGATACAGATATTGGTGGCTCTCCTCATAATCCATGCTACTCTGTTCCACCAGAAAATGATGAAGACCGATTCATTGAAGAAAAAGTAATTGTTGATATAGGTGACAATATTAATAACGATGTTCAGACACGTCCGCAACGACTTCGACAAGCTCCAAGTTATTTACAGGATTATGAGTGCTATTCAATTCAAACCCCATTATTGGTTGAACCTCAACATTATCTAATTGCACTCAAAGATCCTCGATGGATGGCTGCTATGAGAGAGGAGTTAGAGGCACTTCATTCAAACAAAACTTGGTCACTAGTTCCTCGACCCTTTGATGCAAATGTCGTTGGATCTAAATGGTTATATCGCCTAAAACAACGTGAGGATGGATCCATTGATCGATTCAAAGATTGACTTGTTGCTAGCGGTTTTTCTCAAATTTCAGGTATTGATTTTGATAAGACTTATAGTCCAGTTGTTCGTCATACTACAATTAGACTTGTTATTGCTCTCTCTACCTCTCAAAATTGGTGTATGAGACAACTAGATGTGAAAAATGCATTTTTGCATGGTCATCTTAAAGAAACAGTGTATATGGAGCAGCCACCTGATTTTGAAGATCCAACCAAATCGGATTTCGTCTGCCATATTCATAAGTCACTTTATGGTTTGAAACAGGCTCCTCGCGCTTGGTTTGATCGTCTATCTCAATTTCTACTTCATCTTGGTTTTTATTGTAGTAAGGCAGATTCATCATTATTTGTCTATGATAAAAATCTAATCAAGATGATGCTTCTTATCTATGTTGATGATATTTTGGTGACTGGAAATAATGAAACAGCCATTTCAGATTTGATTTTGCAGTTGAGTTCAGAATTTGCCATCAAAGATCTTGGTTCTCTAAGTTTTTTTCTAGGTGTCGAGATTAAATACTTTCCTGGAGGTGTAATTCTTTCACAAGGGAAGTATATTAAAGATCTACTCGCCCGCACTGGCATGACTAACTGTGCTTCCGTTGCCACTTCAATGGTTCTTAAAGATACATCTTCTGAATCAAATAAAATATCTGTAGACGTCACTTACTACAGAAGTGTACATTTACTCGTCCAGATATTCAACATGCAGTGAACAAAGTTAGTCAATTTTCTCACAACCCTACTGCAACAAATCTTCAGGCCGTCAAGCGGATTCTTCGCTACATTAAAGGCACGAAAGATTTTGGATTACGTTTTATTTCTCGAAGTCCACTTTCTTTATATGCATTTTCAGATGCAGATTGGGCTGGATGTTATTTGACTAGACGAAGTACAACCAAATTTTGTGCATTTTTAGGTACAAATTGCATCTCATGGTGTTCTAAAAAGCAAGCTACAGTTGCTCGCTCGAGTTCAGAAGTGGAATATAGATCCATGGCATCTACTGCTGCTAAATTAACATGGCTTACATGTTTATTGAGGAATATTGGTATCAGTCTACTTCAGCCTCCACAAATATTTTGTGATAATATTAGCGCGCTTCATATGTCTGTTAATCCATTGTTTCATGCTCGAACGAAACATATAGAAATTGACTATCATTTTGTTCTGGAAAAGGTTGCCATGGGAAATCTTGTTACCAGTTTTGTGCCTTCTAATCAGCAACTAGCTGATATTTTTACGAAACTTCTGTCCAAATTCTCATTTTTCTACTTTCAAAGCAAGATGGGACTTGATTTGCTTCCCGTCTCCATCTTGAGGGAGGCTGATAAGAATGATACATTCAATGCAAATGATGCTGATTAATTGGTGATTGATGCTGTCATTATTGAAGATTGATATTGCCATTATGATGATTGATGATTGATGTGAATAATTATGGTAATTGAAGATTGATATTTCCATAGTTATGATGTTTTCATTTATGATGATTGATCATTAATTAGATTGATAGAGTGAGTGATCAATTTAATTAATGTAATAGATTTTTATATACTTTTATCATTTTACTCCACCCCTATATAATGTGTTTCATTGTAATAGATTCAGTCAAGAAAATACAAACAGTCTTTTTCTTCACTTCTTTCTTTTCTCGTAGGATATTGAATTGGCAAAATTGTTGGTTAGGCCGAGTCCATTGCCAATGCAAGATTTCTGGAAGGAAATTAAGTTTTCAGCTGAAAGGTATGGTTCAGTAAGCCGAGCTTATGTCGTATGCAGTCAGGATGAACAATTAAAGCTGAATTTCAGCACTGTCTAGTTGAAAATGTTGGGGTGACAGAAGTGAAAGAGATAAAAGAAGATGATCACATGGCAATGCTCTCCAAGCCCAAAGAACTTTGTCAATGTCTCCTGGAAATTGCTGAAAAGTGCAACTAGCTAGGCTGGTTTTACTTGAGTTTATTGAAATCAGCAATGCAAAAAATCTATGATCAATTCCAGATTCCAAGGCCAGCTCTTGTTCTTTGTACTCCCAGCTTCTGTGAAGGAAAAATATCTCTTACATCTGTAAAAATGGCATTAACAATAGCCACAGGATGTGTTAGAGCTTTAGTGTCAAATCACAGCATTCCAGCTGGTTTGTCATTGGTTATGATCAAAGCAGCCAAAGCCACTCTCCAATCTTGCTTTCCTGTGGCTGAGGCTAGGTGTGTAATGATAAACCGAATATCTAATCCAATTTTAAATTCACCGCCAAATTTGAATTTTAAAATTTGATTTTGATTTTTAAATTTCGAATTCGAATTGTGGTTTATTGTTTGGTTTTCGAATTTGATAATTTGGATTCAGTTTGTTTGTGTGAATTCGGTTAATTCGAATTAAAATTTAATTTTTAAACTCAAATATTATTTTTCCTTTGTTTGAATTGAATTCAAATTCTAATCGTTGAATTCGATTTAATTTTTGAATTTAAGTCCAGAAATGCGAATAATTCGAAGAAGTGAAAAATCAAACCGATGAACACCTACCTGATGCCTTCATGTAGAGTGCTCAAGAGAGCAAGCCATTTCATCATTCCATTCATAATTTACTCTATATATATATATATATATACTCCAAACAACTGCTGATCATTAAATGACATTCAAAACAACAAATGACTCATATTTACTATATACACTTTGTAAATCACAGTAATCTCTGTGCCATAAAACCTCATGTTTAAGATTTGACAAAAAATTTGCCAGCGGTAATAAATGGAATTCTTCCCACTAGCATGAGGGATTTCATAAACAGAAGAAGTACTCATGATATGTGAAGCTATATTAAATACCCTCCCCATTAAATGGCCATGTCCATACCCCAATTTGAACAAATTTGGTAGATATGTAGTACGCACATAACATTTTCAAAGAAACTCATATAGTTTGGAAAAATTTTCAAATTACCTCTCTATAATTTAAAAACCTACAAATTACTTCCTTATAGTTTAGGTTTTTTTTGAAAAAAAAAATGTCAATGATTTTGCTAAAAGACATAGTACAATTTACTTCAAATCAAAGCAACACAAGTATTAAACTAGATAAATTTATAAAAATAAGTGTTTCAAATTCATATTTTTTTTTTGTGTTCTTCAAAAAAATCAAATAAAAAAAAGTAATATATAAGTTTTAAACTATAAAGTGGTCATCTAAAAAAAATTGAAACCACGAAGGGATTTTTTATAATTTGCCCTAATATTATTAGCACTATAATCCAAATATTAAATGAAGAAGAAACTTTAGAATCATTCCAGGGTGGAATGAACCCGTTCAAATTTTAAGAGAGTTGAGAGGGATTAACTCTATTGAAAACTTGAAAGAAGGAGAATTAAATAAGAAAAGGTATCTCGTGAATTAGATTATGTTGAAAAATTTGAAAAGATGATTGTATAATATATAGAACTTTGCCGAAAAACTTAAAAGGAAGATATTTAAATGAGAGAAGACAATGTGAATTGGTTACGGAGTGATCATTTAAGTTTTCCTCCACTCCATATTTAAAATTTGATACTTTGGAATATACATGTAATTTAAGTGTGCTTGGGGAAAAAAAATGAAAGACGACACAATGAAGACTCAATCTCTTAAAATCCAACCAGTTGTCTCATTTCCACGTGTAGAGAGTTGAGTGGTTTGACAATCACATTCTCTCCAGCATATGATCTATATCAGAATTTGCCCACACTGAAATGAATGAAGATGTTATCATGCATAAAGTGTAACAATTGTCAACTGTAGATGTTTGAGAACAAAATACATTAGATATGGACTGACCTAGGGAAAGAAGGTTGAAGAGATACTATATTTTGGTCTACTTTGCTCTACTTTTCTCTACATCTTTCTAATATACTTGTTTTATATTTGATTGTTGTAGTCTACTAGTCTTATAGGAATAGTAACAATATTATATCTCTACTTTCTAGTAGTTGTATAATAATTTGTTACATAATATAATACTACAAGTTTGTAGTATTTTTATAACAAATGTCTTATTTTGAAAAAGTTTGGTTTCAGTCACCCAACTTGAATTTTATCACATAAATAATTTTTAATTTATTTTCTATTCATTTAACAAGAATGTAATATTGAACTAAATAGTATCCTTTTAAATGTTAAACAATTCACATAATAAATGTTGTTACTTGTTAAATAAATAAAAAATAAGTTAAAACTATTTATGTTACAAAGTTTAAGTTTAATATGATGGATCAAAATTAAACTTTTTCAAAATAAAAAAAATACATATCTTTAAATTAAAAAACCTATTGAGGTTATTTATCATTATTAGTAGTATCTAAGACAAACAATAAGGGAAAAATACCCCACTAGATATCGGATTCTCTGTCTAAGATTATCCTATTATATTCTGTCCAATATTCAAAACGACGTAGTTTAAATAAAATTAGGGACTAAAAGCATAAATATCACTAAAATAACTTTACAATTATTAGACCTTAACCAAAAATGAGTGAACTCTATGACGTAATTTTAATTTTGGACATGATAAGATATGATAATATTGGACGGAAGATCTCATCTCACCCCACTATACCTCCGATATTATCCTGTCTTATTTTGTTCAATGTTTAAAATGACGTCGTTTCGCTAAAATTAGGATTAAAATCATAAATAACACTAAAATCAAATTTACCATTATTAGACCCTAACCAAGATATGAGTGAACCTCTAGCTTTAATCTTGAACAAAATAAGATAGAATAATATTGGACGGAGGATCCCATCTTTCCAAATTCAAGAATATACATGTGGACTCTAAATAATATTTTGATAAAGGCCCTTAGTGAATAAGAAATACTTAAGACAATAAATAAATAAATTACTTACTCTATGGCTGGTCTCTTGTGAAACAAGTTCATATATAAGAAGTGATTCATAAATGAAATAGACAATTAATTAAATTTAAATTAGTGAATCATAATACTCATTCACTAATTTAACACACGAGATTAACTGTTGAGTTCAATATGTCAACTACATCTTATATATGAATTGGTTTCATATAAGTTTTTGTAATTATCCTATACTAAATAAGAAAACCAACCCAACTTGACTTAAGTGAAATAAAACTTGTAAAGATTAAATTAAAATATTGTAGAGATTTATTTATTTATTTTTTGAATTTCCCTCCCACCCAATTTGTACACTTCATACAAACTACAAATCTTCCATTAGAAGTTTAAGAGAGATCCAAGTGATCTCTTTTTTTTAAAGATGGCCATTTCAAGAAGTGGGGCTGAACCATCTATTGACGATTCGGTTTTGGTTCCTAAAATTTTGGATCGGAACTGAACCGAAATTAGAATCGGCCCAAAAAAATTTCTTTTTTATAATTCTATAAATATTTCTATACTTCTTCATTTTCATCACATAATTCTTTTTCTACTATTATTTCTTAGTTTTCTAATCTTTAAATTCTAGGTTTTAATGTTTATAGTTTATAGTTTATAGTTTATAGTTTATAGTTTATAGTTTAGGGTTTAGGGTATCAATTTTTTAATTAATTATTCCAATTATATTATTGTATTACACTAATATACTATTTGAATTCCAATTAATAGTTCAATCATTCTTTCAATACTCTTATTATTTATATATTTTTCTTTCCCACTTATCTAATTATTCATAATTCTATTTTTCTAAAACCTCTATATATTAGTTCAATTTCAACTATTAATCCAATTATATTATGTATCAACTATTAATTTTCTAATTTATATTATTCTTATTCTATTATTATGTTATGCTAATATACTATTTGAATTCTAATTAATAGTTTGATCATTCTCTCAATACTCATATTCTTTCTATTCTTTCTTTCGCACTTATCTAATATTCATAATTCTATTATTCTAAAAAAATCTATATATTAGTTCAATTTTGAATACTATTCTAATTATGTTATTATATTATACTAGTGGAATTCTATTTAATAATTTAAATATTCAATTATTCTTATTATTTTTATATCTTTGAATCTCACTTATCTAATTCTTCTTAGTTCTATTCTCTAAAAACTATACATTAAGTTCAATTGCAACTATTATTATTCTAATTATATTATTATGTTGTGTTATTTGAGTTTCAATTAATAGTTTAATCATTATTTCAATAGAAACTAAATTTAAAAGTGGGATTAAAATCGAAATTCAAAATTAAAAATCGGAATAAAAACTGGAATTGGAATAAAAGCGCAACCAAAATCGAAACAAAATCAGAATCGGAACCAGAACCAAAACCGGAGCGGAATCGGAACCGAAACCGAAACTGCCGGTTCCGGAACCGTAGCCATGTCTACTTTTTTTGCTAATCTGTTTAGAACAAAGTTGATTAAGAAACTCGTAGAGTTGGTTTATTTTACAACACCCAAAAAATAACTAAATTAAATGGTGCATTCAAGTTGCAAAATTAATATAAACAACCCAAGTTGATTGCCATACTGGTCCTGTATTCTATGAGCTAGTGGAGAGGTGGGAAATAAGGAGCTAGTGCCCTTTTGCATTCCCAGTTCTACCTATAAATACATAATGACTGAGTTATTTTGATTATCCTATGCATGCATTTTCTTACACAAAACAAATCTTTGATTAGCACAACAATTAGAATGTATTCCATTTTTTTCTTTTTGCTGTTTCTTTCAAATGTGTTTGCTACTTTAGATCCATATTCAAGCTTTACACATCTGTATCTCCCTCTAGGACCTATTGGTCCTGAGTCAGTTACCTTGGACAGATTCTATCAAGGTCCTTATGTTGGAATCAGTTATGGTAGAATTCTCAAATATAAAGGTCCAAGTATTGGATTTATAGATTTTGCCTATATTGTACCTAACAGGTAAACCATTTTTCTTCTTTAATGAAATGGCCATCCCTTTCCCAAATGATCATACCCTAAGTGTGTGCTTATACAGTAGAAGCTAAAACAACCATTCTGCAAAAGGGAACATATGATCAAACAACAACAACTAAGCCTTCATCCCACTACGTTGAATCGGCTACATGGATCATATTTCGCCATCGTATTTTATCATTGCACATATTTTTATACGATTTTTAATATGGTTCATGTCATAATTTGAGTGACAAAATCTTTTATGTTGGCTGCCAACTTGACGTAACCCCAGTGGCGGATCCAAGTGGGGGCTGGAGGAGGCTGAAGCCCCCGCCATGGTCGCCGAAAAAAATGGATTAGTAGTAGTCCGCTGAAGCCTGAAGCCTGAAGTCCGCCGCTCCTGCTCGCTGAAGAACGCTGAAGAGTGAAGACAGAGACAAAGAGTGAAGGCGACTGTTTTGAGAGAAGGAAAAAAAATCACTTAACAAAATGACGTCGTTTTGTTAAGTGATTCAAAAAATAAAAAAATGCAATATAGAAAACGGAGGCTGGAGCAATATGCCATTACAGAAGAACATTTTCCTTTCAAATTTCCTTTCCAATTTCCAAACCCTTCCCATCTCCCCCAAATTTCCAAATCTTATTTCCAAATCTAAACCCTTTCAATTTAGCTATCTCCCAAATTTACTAGTAAAGAAACTTTTTTTAACTCCCTCATTGTCTCTTTTTCTTTATCTCCAGTTTTTGTATTCAAGATTCAAGAAAGATTAGTTTTATTTCTTCTTTTTTTATTTAGAGTTTTGTTATTTAAATGTTGTTAATTGTAAGTTAATTTTAATTATTAAGTTAATTTGGGTAATTTTATTAAGAATTTTATGGACTAAATATTTAGTGATTTGGAATTTAGATTAGGGTTTTTGAATATGAACTAATATTAGGAATTTTGAATTTAGACAAGATATTTTAGATATAAATCATAGTTTAGAAACTCTAGTTTGTTAGTTTTACTTCTTCTCTTTTATTTAGAGTTTTGTTATTTAAATGTTGTTAATTGTAGTTAATTTTAATTATTAAGTTAATTTGGGTAATTTTATTAAGAATTTTATGGACTAAATATTTAGTGATTTGGAATTTAGATTAGTGTTTTGAATATGAACTAATATTAGGAATTTTGAATTTAGAGAAGATATTTTAGATATAAATTATAATTTAGAAACTCTAGTTTGTTTAATTAATTTTCTTTATAGATTAATAGTGAATTGTGATTGAATTATTAATTTATTTAATTATATATTATTTGTGATTAAATTAATGATTGTAATGAATTTATTTTTAATTGTTTATTATTGTTTTTAGAAATTTAATTGTTAAATACATTTATTTAATCGCAAAAAAAATTTAAGTAAGCCCCCGAAAAAAAAAAATTCTGGATCCGCCCCTGCGTAACCCTCCTCCTTTTTTCGGGATTGGGACCGGCCACTTATAGGCAAGCTACCTATAAGTAAGCGGAGTTAGAGAATGTATAATCCATAGATGAAAATATTAAAATGCTAAATGATTCTTCTATGATCAAATTTCATAGATTAAAAACTCTCAAGAACTTACAATCCGTTTCTAGTTTCCATTTGATTTTAGCTGGAAATCATTCATTACATTGTGTCCTTATGTCTATTTCTTCAGGAACAAGCAATCATGCAATGGTGTAACTGTAAATTTGGGACCAATTTGTGGAAGACCATCAGGATTTAGTTTCAACTCCATTACTGGATTTCTCTATATCATCGATGCTTTTCGCGGTCTCTTTGAAGTAGGTCCTCAGGGTGGGCAAGCAACATTTTTAGCCAACAGTGCAGATGGTGTACCATTGAGATTCCCTAATGGAGTTGATGTTGATCAGCTTACAAGAGAAGTCTATGTTACTGATGCAAGCCTTACTTTCGACTTACGGTTTGTGATTAATACATTAATTTTGGCTAATTGCACTTCAACTTTTCTTTTTGAAAAAAAATCCCGTGATATTGGTTCATATATGAGAGACATATTGACGGTTGAAATTGTGAATCTAATTTACTGTCATTTTTAATGTGCATTGAAATTTTGATTAACCCCCGTCTCATTTATTACCAGTTTCACAAGAGTTTTCTCTTTCTTTTCTTTTTTCGTCTTTAAACATCAATCTTTACATAATTATTCACCCATTACATTTTGCATCTTTGTGAACCCAAATGAAAAGAAATGTTTGTGGAACTGAAATCAACACTTTGTGCAGAGATATCATACTGCAGCCAAACTTCACTAGAGATTCAACTACAAGTTTGTTGAAGTACAATCCAAAGACTCGGGAGGTGACTTTATTGTTGGAAGGGCTACCTTCTCCAGGAGGAGCTATTGTTCGCAGTGATAGTTCATTTGTGTTGATTTCAGAGTTTATGACTAAAATAGTTAAGAAGTTTTGGCTTAAAGAGCCAAAAGCAAACACAACTATGGTTCTTTTGAACTTAACTGGAAATCCAATAAAAATTAAGAGGGCCACAAATTTAGGAGAATTCTGGGTAGCATTGAACCAGGTTGTTCAACAACAACCGCGATTTCTCGTACCTGTTGGCATCAAATTTAATTCATATGGCCAAGTGCTGGTACAAAAGGATCTTCAAGAGCAATATAACAATGTAACAGTGAGTGTGTTGCAAGAATACAATGGACTAAATGGAGGATCATTATATGTTGGCTCGCACTATGTACCGTTTGTAACAATATATAGTAAATTGTAAAAGCTAGCATTCCACTGTTAGGATTATATATATATATATGTACTTGTTAATTTGTTGCTTTAAATAAAAAGAGTTGGGATTTGAACTTTCTTATTGATATTATGAATCCCTACAGTTATGCTATAAACATTCCTGTAGAAGGCATTAATAAAGTATAAGTTTTTAGTTTGCCTAGTATCACTTTGAATTTTAATTATTTTGGTAAGTAAATGCTGTGTATTTTACTTTTCATTTTGATAAGAATGTGTACAAAGTCTGATTCTGTGGTTGTATGTGCTGTTATAGAGTCTGGCTAGCATAATATAATTGATGGTTGTATGTGCTATTATCCACCAATTGTTCACTCCTTGTTTATCACCAATTAGCCACTCATGTTTATCACCAACTGGTGGGTAATTAATCCACGTCAGTCACTCTATGTTTTCACTGAGATTTTTTATTTTGTATATCATTACTCAAATAATAATTCTGTTGTTGCTAGACCAGTGGTATTCCAAGGAGGTAAGTTGGCTGAAAAATCATGTGGCTTATTTGCTTTGGATTTTGAGATGTTATCCTTCATGCTGATACAATTCACAGAGGTGGAGGTCAGGTTATTCCAACTGCTAGAAGGGCTATTTATGCTTTTCAGAGAAGGGCTATTTATGCTTTCCAGAGAACTTCCAAGCCTCGCTTCTGGAACACGTGTATATGGTGGAGATACAAGCACCGGAGAAAGCTCTTGGTGACATTTACAGTGTTCTGAACCAGAAATATGGGAATGTCATGTGTTAGAGGAATTGCAGAGGCTTGGTTCACCACTTGAAAAACATCAAGGCTTATTGTCGCGGCGAAGGCAATGATATTCTCAGAAGTTTTGAGGGCTGCTGCTACCTCAGGATAGGCTTTCCTTCGTTACTTAGCTTGCAAGATCTAACAAGGTTGCAATTCCTATCCAAGGATCCCTGACTCACACATTTGATAGGAGAACAATTCTTTGGTGAAATAGTGTAAGTTAGAAATCCATGCTTTTGGTTGAGTTGTCTTAAATATTTACTTCTCAAGGGTCATTTTTCCTATTTAGATTCTCAAACTATTGACATGATGATGATTGATGCAAGAGAGAAATTCTATATGAGATCAATGTTTCATTTTCACAATTAAATTACCATTGACCATTTTAAGTTGTTTTAAGGCAATATCAACAACAACAACACTGAAACAATTTTAGGAGTAATGATTAATGTAAACTATATAGCAACGACCAAAAATGTTCTCACCTCTCTCTACATTTTGAACGCTGACTAAATCAAAACTTTTGACCATTGGACATTACACTACTGTTACTTCTAACACACCCAACAGCTAAACTTGGAGATCTGTTCCCACCCAAATCCGCCGTATGGCGGAGGGGGGAAAACCCTCCTCCGATATTGTTCGTAGAAGCATTAGGGAAGTCTGACTCTAATCATGAGATCTCCGTCTCGTTTACTTCTCTGAAGTACAAGATCCCACTATCACTCCACAAAGGGGAGCCGGCTCTTATTATATTCGAGGAAGAGGAGGACAAATTAGATGAAACGTACAAATGGACATTGGTGGGGAAATTCTCTTGGGGACGACCATCGATGCAGATTATTCGGAAAGAGGTACTGGCAGCAGCATTTCTAGGAGAATGTCATGTGGGTTTATTGGATCACAGGCACGTTTTGTTCAAGTTTGACAAAGAGCAAGACTTTCAGAGGTTTTGGCTTAGGAAAGTCTAGCATTTCAATGGATTCCCTGCCCGTATCTTCAAGTGGACTAGAGAGTTTGATCCTTCTATCGAACCCTCAATAGCCTTTGTATGGATTCGATTTCCACTGTTACCGCTTCACTTCTTTAACAAGGAGCATCTGCATGCTCTAGCATCCGTAGCTGGGAGACCACTCAAGTTGGATGCAGAAACTGCAGTGGCGACAAATCTCTCAAGGCCTAGCGAAGCCCGGGTGTGCATCGAGACGGATGTCACCAAAGAAATTCCAGATCGGATTTGGATAGGTAGCCATGAGAACGGAAGATAGCAAACAATGAAAACTGAAGACAAGCCCCATTACTGTGTTAAATGCAAAAAACTAGGACATGAACTGAAGAACTGCAACCCTCAGAAACAAGTTGAAAAAGCACCTAAACCAAGTGGGAGGAAAGCCGCACAGTCAGAAGGAAATGGGCAAAGACTAAAACCAAAAGAATGGACCCAGGTTGGCAGAAGAAATGGGAATCGAATCAACAGATACAAAGACGCTCAGATGGGCGGACAAGGAAATGACCTGAGACATCAAAGGCAGGATGCTCAGGGATAAATACTACCCAAGATATGCCAAAAGGTCTAGTGGCCACTACAAGCACCCCACATGCTCTGGAGAATGGCTCAAAGGATACCGATCTAATTAAGCATACGGGAAAAAAGAAGGGGGAGAATGTCCCCAATCACACAAGGAGTACTGTGGAAGAGGAGGAACAGCCTGGGAGAAATAAAAAAACAAGCACGGTGCAAAGTGGAAATGGGGCTAACACTAGCGCTCCTATAGGGGAACATAGCAGCAACCTCCTTATAATGGACAATATAAACCCTATTCAGGTAATAAATCAGGTGGAGACTCTGCCTGAGAAGAAGTTACATGAGGTCCCCTCCCCAGGTTTGTCACATAAGACAACTGCAATGACGAATAGCTACTCCCCTGCATCAATAGGGGCGATCCCCGAGGTAGGAAAAAAGAAGGAGATAGAGGAACTTGATGGACATGCGAGCAAAGGGCAAGTTGAGATCTCTGATAAGGCTAAGGCCCTCCACATGAGCCGGAGGAATTCAGCCCAGTTCAGATAGAGACACCTGACCCTACTACGCCGGTTGAGAAGGGACAAGACACACCTCGCCCTCTAGATGACTCTATTTTTTAAGTAAAAGACCTCAATTAACTAGCATGCACAAAGCTGACTCTAACCCTAATTTGCAGGAAATGCTGACTGAGTCAGAAGGTGAACACACATTAACAGAGGAGAAGGAAATCCAGAGCCTCGCAACGCGGGAAGAGAATATAACTAAGTTAATCCAAAAGCAGCTCAAAGTTGGAAGAAAAATGCCACCCACAAGCAGTAAGGCTAGGAACAATTCAGACTCTAACATGAATCTCCGATCAAAGGATGCTAACGCTCGTCCTAGGAAAGTATATCAATGATTAAGTCAATTTTCTGGAATATTAGAGGAATTCTGGGAAAAGGTAAACTACATAGACTTACGAAAATTATAAGGAAAAACTGGTTAATTTTTTGGCTATCGCAGAACCTTTTGTTGCACCTTGTTTGATAGAAAAAAATAGTAAAAGAATAAACTTTGACACATGTATTACTAACGATGTAAGTAAGATTTGGATTTTAGTTAGGAAGCCTTTTGACTGTAGAGTGGTAGAGATCAAAGAGCAACACATCACCTGTTAGTTGAGACATCCTGAAATGAAATAAGCTATAATAATGACAACAGTGTATGCGAAATCTACTGTCAGAGGAAAGGAGGACTTATAGACTTCTCTGGCAAGCTACAAGCAACTTAAGGCACCATGGGTGGTTTGGGGTGACTTGGAGATTGTGGAGCCACAATTTTCAGGCTCCTTATACACTTGGTGCAACAATAGGAAAGGGGCAGCAAGAGTTTGGAAGAGACTGGATCGGTGCCTAGTAAACTTAGATTTCATGAAGCTAAAGCTCCAGTGTGGTGTATAGCATGCGCTCAGATCCCCCTCAGATCATGCTCCACTCAATCTCCAGTTGGGAAAATGTAAGGAAAACGGACCAAAATCATTTCGATTTCAAAATTTCTAGATACAGCATACTGAATTTCTGAAGGTTGTGGAAAGGGCATGGGTAACCCCTTGAATGGTTATCCCCTTAGGGTGTTAGCTGAGAAACTGAAGATAACCAAAACAGCTCTCAAACAGTGGAATAAGGAGACCTTTGGGAATGTTTTGTCAGCTGTACAAATTACAGAACAACATATAGAGGAAGTGGAAAGGGAAGATGCCATAAATTCTCTACCAAGGGAAATTGTAAACGAAGCTGCAGCCAAGCTGAAACTGGCAACAATCCGGGAGGAAATATACTGGGTTCAAAAAGCCTTGCTAAATTGGTAGAAGAAGGGGACATAAATACTGCTTTCTTTCATGCTACTAAAAAACAAAGGCAGACCAGAAATTTCATTCACAGGATAAAGAAAAGCACGGGGAAGTGGGCAAAAAGGGACAAGGAAATTGGTATTGAGGCTGTTAGCCATTTCTCTAAACTTTCTTAGCCGAAAATACTTCAAAAGTCATCAGGGCAGGAGTAGTCCTAACCCTGATCTTGACTGACTGGAATGCAGACCTAATGAAGAAGGAACTAAATGACGTAGTCTTCTCAACTGACTAGAATCCACCTAATGTCACACAGAATGTTTCAGCAGGTATACTTCAAAACTAATCGCCTGTTTTTGCAGAGTCTGAAATGGAGCTAGACAATCCTATCATTGAAGAACATGTTCATTCTGATTCTGCTGAGGAAGTTGTTGCAATGGACACTCCTGTTCCTTTTGCTGTTTCTAGTGAAGGCATTTCTGATGTCACTCCTGGTGTCATTCCTGATGTCACTGACAGACAGGTTTCTTCCAGCATCCAATCTGGTGGGTTTCATATTGGTAAAGATGATAATGATCCAGAAGCTGCTGCTGGTGTTCAATTACTAGCAGATTCAGTTGGCTTAGTGCCTTATAATGCTGAGGATTCAGATTAATTACTCTGATATTTGGTTATTTTACTCTACTTAAGACAATATGTTATGTTTTATTGTTGTTTTTGTGCCCTTTTGTCTTTTTGTGGCAAAAAGGGGAAGTAATTTGGATATTTTGGATATTTGGTTTGTAATCCCTTAAATAGATGTATGCTGGGATATTAGTGTCTTTTGCTGTGTCATGCACAATGTCTTGTGCAGTGATATTTCTTAAGGAACTTGGTGTCTTTTGCTGTGTCATGCACAATGTCTTGTGCAGTGATTTTTTTTAGTAAGTTCCTGTTCAGGAGGAGATACAAGAACTTCTGATTCAGCATACAGGGGGAGTTTTGATTTTGCCAAAAAAATGCCAAAGGGGGAAATTATAAATGCACACGTGGAGTTGGCATTTATTTTAATTGGCATTGATTTTTTGGCAAGATAAGGAAAGATCTTATTGGAAGCATAAATAAATTTAAATCAATCTACGCAAGGAAGATTGATTTGGAGATTAATGATATCTTGGTATTTTTGGGCTTATCTTGGTATTCTTGAAAGTTATCATTGGAGATCTATCTTTGAAAAAGATAAGCATTGAAGGCACATGATTTTCCATCTTTCCATTTGAATTATTTGGAAATAATCTTGAAAATAAACATGGGAAGATTTGGAGATAAACATGGGAAGGAATTTGCATGCCTATATGATCTTTCCAACCACACGTATTTTCGGTGTGGAGCTTTGATGTTTATTTCGGTCTTTATTAGACTGTGAGCACACTTCTTTGTTGGAGGACTTTGATTAAAGTGTGTTGGCTGAAGCATCTTATTTCATTATTATTGAAGATGCAATCCTTGTTTTCTTTGATATAATTCAGTCTCGGGAGGAGGTTGTTAAGGAGCTCGGGAGAGTTCAAACGTAGGCAAGGGGATCTTGCATTAACCACGGATTCTGGGAGGAGTCGCCATTGACAAGGGGATCTTGTCTTCATTGTGGGCGAGGGGATCTTGCATGAACCACAGATTCCGTGAGGAATCAACATAAGTCGAGGGGAGCTCGCACAATCACGTTCATTGTGGAGTTAGGAAGAGGCAGCGTCAAAGATAAGATGGTGCCTTACTTTGTGTTAGACCGAGTTTTTTGTAACTTATGAACTCAGTGGATTGTTTTTCTGGGCGTGGCCCCGCAGACGTAGGCAATTGCTGAACTGCGTTACCAACCTCCTGTCTCTTTACTTTCCGCATTTTAATATTGTCCATTACTATTTTTATTAACGGTATCACATCTAGTGTTCCACCATACTAGGATACTACGCATCTAACCTTGATCTTTCAAACTTGATTAAGATCTCTCTAGCCACTAGATGTGATCCTCCTTCCACCCTTAGGATTGAAGTCAACAATGTTCATGGCCTGCAATTGCTCAAGAATGTGACGAGCAACCGTACCACTGCTCTTACCCAAATGGGGTGGACGACTGCCATTCCTCTTGCTACCACCATAAATCTTACGAAAGCTACCGACACCAATACCTCCTCTCAAGTAGATTTTCAGGTTGCAAGCTCTTTGAGTGTACCAGTCTTCACAATATCAACCCAATGAATCGCCTTCTTGCTGGAGCTTTTTTTACAGTTTGGTTGCTGAAGTTGTTTTTCAGTTTGCTCTGGCTCTTGATGCTGCTGCACCATGACAGAGTCACGGAAAAGGGTGCGACACTGGTGAAAAAGAGTACTACTACTACTCTTCTTCTCCCGAGGAAGGGGGGGCGAGTCGGTGCTAGTTCCGCCACTGCTCATGTGAATGAATTGTAGAGGTTAAAGACTTACTACATCTTGCTCTACTTTGCTCTCTTTTCCTCTCAATCGTTTTAGTATTACTTGTTTACTAGTCTTATAGTAATATTAACATAACATTATATCTCTACTTTCTAGTAATGTTATAATAATTTGTTATACAATATAATACTACAAGTTTGTAGTATTTTTATAACACATTATCAGCACGAAACTCTACCGATTGAGAAAGTTGGAGCAAATCAAATTCAAGTTGCATATTGAAACAATTGTTAAGTATAGGTTTGTACTTTTGGTATGTTCATATGGTAATACTTTTCATTTTCAATTAATTTATTTTCTACTATGAATTTGTACTATTGGATATAATATCATAGATATTATATATGGATTAATTTGAAAGAATCAACTACTTGAAATTGGTTTTTTTTTTTCAAAGAAACACATATATATCATTAAAAACAAAAGCGAAGCCGGATATACCCGTCGCACCATTACAAAGATTAAAATTAAAATAAGCAAATGGGGACTTGGAGTACTACATTACAAACGTTTTGAAATTTAAAGACTTCGGGATTAGATGATCGCTACTAGAGGCTGACCCAAATAGCAACACTCTAACCCTTTTCACAACTGACGAAAAAAGGCAATAGCTAATATTTCCTGTCCAGAATTTTACTCCAAAGAAGCCTTTACAATATATGCATGTCAACAAAGGGAAATGAATAGGACACTTCTTTACACTATTATGAGTTTGGGTAACACACTCTTGCCACCCAAACAAGACAATGTTTCAAGCACAACCCAAACTGTTCTCGAAATCCTGCTACAGCCAAAAAGCAAAATGCAGTCTAGACAGGACCAACCAGACCCCAGCAACGACCAGAACTGCCCAGGAATCCTGCTATAGCCACAATGCAAAATGCAGTACAGACAGGCGACACCAAAATTCCACGGCCACTGAATTCCTAAGTAACTCAGGAACCCAGTCCCATTCCTTACATGCCACAGTCAACAACCAGCAATCCCAAAACAATTTGTCCATTCCTTAAAGACAAAGGATCTAGCCATCACTGGATTACAGAGCCACCAATAGAGCCACACTCACAACAATCAAATGCTCTCCACAGGATCAGGTATACATGAAACTTAAAATTTACAACCAGGGCAGAGTAATCGAATTGTCCAGAATTGAGGCAACAAAAACATGTCTAAAACCTGATCAAACCAACACTCAAGTACACTTTATGGCATCCTCAGACCAGTAATCACATCCATGGAAAGCCAGGGCATGTAAACTACAGTTCATAATTCGATTAAGCTAATCAAAAAAAATAAAATTATGGTCAATCTGATCTAGCATCAGCAATCAGGGACCAGTAGTTCATACCATATAAGACTTACCCAGGGTTCCAACGTTTGCCTTCCGAATAGCAAATGGACGGGTTCCTGGTCCTAAGCTTCCTTTCAGATATATCACTTGCTTTGGGATTCACTAAAGCCTCCCTGTACTGCGTTTGTTTGGATGGCTTTTGGCATTTGTCCATTTTGTCAAGAAAACTGTTAAGCAGATCCTGTGGTTCGTCCTCAAAGCTTCGCTCAGTCCAGCAATCTTCATCATCGTCCTCTGGATCTGAATCAGTTGGTATGACTTGAAGGCGAGCTAAATCAGTAGTGGAGCTGCCTCTATGCAATTTTGACCATTCTCCTTCGTCCCACACAATCGTTGGCATGGCTTGAAGGATTTCCCGTTCGGTCATGAACCTGTCTTTGCTCCTGTTCGAAGATTCCCCTTCTTCCCAAATTATGGAGACATTAATCGCCCCCGGTTTCAGTCTTTTGCTCCCCCACAGAATCTTTAGATATAGGATCGTTTGGGCCTGCTGGAGGAGCCTTAGTCTCCTCTTCTTGCCTGTTAATAATATCCAGAAATTGACCAAGATTGGTCAGAAATTGGCTAAGGGCATGCTCGTTATGATTAATTGGGTTCCTGAAAGTGTGATCTACTATGGCCAGAGAGCAATTGCTTTGGTCTTGCTTTGTGATTTGCTGTACAATCTTCTCCTTGTCTACACGTAAATCATTGCTATCACCAGGACAGGTTGTCACAGTCTCAGCCTGTTTCACCCCAGTAACTTCAGAGCGTACTGAGTTTGGCTCCTGAGCCGACATCTCCTTCACCATTCCTGCAGAGGATTTCTTTGGAACCCATACCCTAGCTATTGGGGCCGTCTGCTGAGTCTTACAGGAGGAAACTACATGACCCAGTATTGAACATTTTGTGCAAAAAACAGGGAGATTCTCATATTGTATCGGTTTCCATTTCCCTTTGCCCTCCTTTCCAATCCACACCCGTTGAGGTAAAGGCTTGAGAAGATCAACCTCAATGCACAACCTGGCTTCACTCGGCCGGGGAACCCTTTCCATTGCTGCTGTGGCTAAGTCCAGCTTAAGAGGGGTACCTACTACCGACCCAATTGTGTAGAGCAAATCCTTCTTGCACATATGAAGCGGCAATAGTGGGAAATTTACCCAAACTGGCACAATGGAAGGCTCTTTCTTAGGACTGAAGTCCGGAGTCCATCGAAAGATTTTGGCAGTGAAACCCTCAAAAATCCAAGTCTTTTTCAGCCATAATCTATGAAAATCTGTTTGCAATTGAAATTGAAATATAGTATGCCGATAATCGATTAGGCCTATATGGCATTCACCCTTAAAACCGGTGGTAGAATGGGAAATTTACCCAAACTGGCACAATGGAAGGTTCTTTCTCAGGACTGAAGTCCGGAGTCCATCGAAAGATTTTGGTAGTGAAACCCTCAAAAATCCAAGTCTTTTTCAGCCATAATCTATGAAAATCTGTTTGCAATTGAAATTGAAATATAGTATGCCGATAATTGATTAGGCCTAAATGGCATTCACCCTTAAAACCGACGGTAGAAATGGTCTTACAAATTGAAGCCATTGAAGGCCTTCCCTGAGTGAATTTGCCAATAAGGGCAAACTGGAAAGACTGCGCTAGCCTCTATTCTTCTTCTTCCGATATAATAACGGCTGGTTCACCCATATAAGTTGATATAACTCTATCTGATACTGGTGGAAGGGAGACGTCAATGGATTGGGCCCAGGAAGCTGAGACCGCTTCCCGGAAGGATTTGGTGGGAGGGGGCTGAGAAGGGGTGGTCAGTGGAGGCGCAGGCAGAGCAGTTCCTTTCGCAGATAATCTACCAAGGTCTGGCCAGCAAGGAAGCGGTGGGAAGTCTGAATCGTCAGTAGGAATCTTCTTGCCATATGTGCTCGTTTGAGGCCTCTGCTCCTGTTGGTCAGTGGTCTTGACAGAGGGCCGTTGAGGAATGGGAGGGGCTGAGCTACAGGTCGCTACAGCCTTATTAGGTGTCCAACGCGTGTGAGATGAAGGCGGGGGAAAGGGTAGCTGAGTTCGAAAAGGGGGGAAAGGTCTAATGGACCGTTGCTGCAATGAAAAGTGTGAGTTGAAGAAGTCTCCCAATGTGATAGATCTGCCCCTTGCCATCATCGATGCAACTGAAGACAGTGTTAGGGCTTTTTCATTTGAGGTTGGGTACCGCCTTGATTGCACTCCGGTGCTTGGTGGCTCCGGCCAGGCGACCGGAGCCAAATGGATGAGGGCGATAGTCGGCAGAACCTAAAGGGGGTATTTGGATCTTCAGACAAGGATAGCAGTTTGCCTGTATATGTGTGAAATCGATTTGGTCGGGGACCGTTATAGTGTATAGTTATGTTAGGGTCGGGTTGGAATCCGACCGCTATAGTATTGAAGATGATGATGAATAGTAATGACAACTACTTGAAATTGGTTGTCATTTCAAAAGTTCGGTATGTTTGATAAAAATATGTCATATAATCAAAATGATGATTACCGTGGCAAGAAACAAAATAACCTCCAGAAGTGGGTTAATGAAATAGAAAGAAAGAAAAATGACAAAAAGAATTACTACGAATGTGGTATAGAATATCATTAGACTCGTACCTGTTGTACTGTGGAGCATATCGTTAAACTTTATCAAATATTATTGAAAAAGAAATACCACGATATTGAGACAAACTTTATTGATAAAACATGATGATAATGCTAATATGATAAATCTCGACATAACAAATTATTTTTGAACACCCTGAAACTGCAATAAAATCATATTTTATTTAACATCCTGAAGGTGTAATATGATTATATAATATTATTGTTTTGTATCTTTGATTTAAATTTTTAATCATGAAATTTATTTATATTTTTTATTAATATTTATTTATAAAGTCTCAAATTCTTCTTGAAGAAGATATGAATGTATGTTTTCTTGAAGAAAAATAAATACCAAATGTTTGGAATCAAATAATGTGGATTTCTTTGTCATTCACCCTGAAGGTGATACAAGTCACTTGATTAATAATGAAAATGTCCAAGAATAAATGTTTTAATCACTTACTTTGATGAAATGAACAAATATTTTGGTTGCTTATTTTGATGTAATGAATAAATATTAGCATTAGATATTCTTAAATAAAACTATTTATGATTAATGCATTTGTTTTCAATATTTCTTTTATACTTAAAGAAATTAAAACAATTGTCATTTGGAATTTTTATTTTGTGAAGAAAGTTGATATTTCAATGATCAATGACAAAGAATTATGTCTCACAGACAGTACAACAACACATTTCATGCTAAAGATAAGAAGCATTTTTCTTATATAATCATAAAAAAAAACTCATGTTAATACTATGTTTGGTAGTACAAAAATTGATTGAAGGCTCTGGAAGAGCAATAATAATTTTACCAAGAGGAACAAAATTTTGCATCGAAGATGCATTATATTTTTCTAAGTCTCAAAGAAATTTTTAAGTTTTAGATATTCGCCGAAATGGATATCATATTGAGACTAAAAGTGAAGGTAATAATGAATATTTGTATATCACATTTATATATTTTGGAAAGAAAATTGTATTAGAAAAATTACTTTCTCATTCCACCGGATTATATTATACATATATTTCAACAATTGAAATATATGCAACAGTAAATCATAAATTTACTGATCATAATAATTTTATTGTTTAGCATGACCGGTTAGGCCATCCCGGTTCTATAATGATGTGAAGAATTTTAGAGAATTCATATAGTCATTCTTTGAAGAGCCAGGAGATTCTTCAATCTAAAGAATTCTCATGTATTGCTTGTTTTCAAGGAAAATTAATTATAAGACCATCACCAATGAAAATTCGTACTGAATCTCCTGTATTTTTAGAACACATACATGGTGATATTTGTGGGCCTATTCACCCACCTTGTGGACCATTTAGATATTTTATGTTTTTAATTGATGCATCAACTAGATGGTCACATGTTTGTTTATTATCAACTCGCAACCTGGCGTTTGCAAAATTACTTGCGGAATTAATTCGGTTACAGCACATTTTCCAAATTATCCTATCAAGACAATTCGTCTTGATAATGCTAGTGAATTTACATCCCAATATTTTAATGATTATTGATTATTGTATGTCTATTGGGATAAGTTTTGAACATCTTGTCGTTTATGTTCATACACAAAACTGTTTGACAGAATCGTTTATTAAACGTCTTCAATTAATTGCGAGACCATTACTTTGGAGAACTAAACTTCCAACAACTGTTTGGGGACATGCTATTTTATATTCTGCAACACTAATTTGCATAAGGCCAACAATTCTCTCCCCAACAATTGGTTTTTGGTCAGAAACTAAATATTACCCATCTTAGAATATTTGGATGTGCGATTTATGTTCCAATTGCTCCACCACAATGCACAAAGATGGGACCTCAAAGGAGGTTGGGAATATATGTTGGGTATGAATCTCCATCTATAGTGAAATATCTTGAACCAATAATTGGAGATTTATTTAAGGCTCGTTTTGCTGATTTTCATTTTGACAAATCAGTTTTCCCAACATTAAGGGGAGAAAATAAACAGCTGGTTAAGAAAATTAGTTTGAATGAATTATCATTATCTCATTTTGATCCTCGTACAAATCAATGTGAACTGAATGTTCAAAAGATAATTCATTTGCAACATTTAGCAAATCAATTGCCAGATGCTTTTACTGACCCAAAACGTATAACTAAGTCACATATACCAGCTGTTAATGCTCCAATTTGAATTGATGTCCCTGAAGGACATTCTACCACTAGTAATCAATTAAAAGCATCCATGAAACGTGGTAGACAAATCGGTTCCAAAGACAAAAAATCATCGAAAGAGAAAATGAGCAAATAATAATAATGGCAAAATCGAGGTAATTGAGGTTCCAAAAGAATCTTCGAAAATGGAAATTCCCGACATCACAAATAATAAACTTCTAGAACAAGTTCAGGTACCTAAAAATTTTGATAATCATGAGATCTCAATAGATTATGTCATAACTGGGGAAAGGTGGAATCGATATACAATCAACGTCGAGGATAAATTTGCCTATGTTGTAGCAATCACTATCATGAATGAAAACGAGGATCATGAACCAAAGTCTGTGGATGAATGCAGACGAAGAAATGATTGGCCAAATTGAAGGACGTAATTCAAGCAGAGTTAGACTCATTGACAAAATGTAAAGTTTTTGGATCAATAATACGCACATGTGAAGATGTGCAGCCAATAGGTTATAAATAGGTTTTTGTGCGAAAACAAAATGAGAATAATGAAATTGTGCGATATAAGACTCGGCTTGTTGTACAAGGTTTTTCCCAAAGACCAGGTATTGATTATGAGGAGACATATTCTCCCGTGGTGGATGCAACAACTTTTCATTATTTGCTTAATTTGGCAGCAAATAAACGACTTGAAATGCGTTTAATGGATGTTGTAACAGCCTATTTGTATGGCTCTATTGATAATGATATTTATATGAAATCCCTAAAGGATTCAAGTTGCCTAAGGAAAATAACTCCAATTCTCGAGAACTTTATTCAATTAAATTGTGCAAATCCTTATATGGATTAAAACAAGCTGGACGCATATGGTATAACCGCCTTAGTGAATATTTGATAAAACAAGGCTATATGAATGATCCCATTTGTCCATGTGTTTTTATTAAAATATTTGCATCCGAATTTGAAATCATTGTAATTTATGTTGATGATTTAAATACCATTGGAACTCCTGAAGAGTTCGAAAAAGCTGTTAACTATTTGAAACAAAAATTTGAAATGAAAGATATTGGAAAGACAAAATTTTTGTCTTGGATTACAAATTGAGCACTTGGAAAATGGCATATTTTTGCAACAATCAAGTTATACAACTAAAGTGGTTAAAAGATTCTACATGGATAAAGCACATCCCTTGAGTACGCCTATGGTTGTTAGATCACTTGATGTGCATAAAGATTCTTTCTGACATCGTGAAAATGATAAAGAATTACTTGGTCCAGAATTACCATATCTCAGTATTATTGGAGCATTAATGTATCTTGCTAGTCATACACATCTTGATATCTCATTTGATGTGAATATACTAGCAAGATATAATTCTTCACCTACACGAAGACATTGAAATGGTATAAAACATATATTTCGTTACCTTTAAGGTATGATAGATATGGGTATTTATTATTTTAAAGTAATCAAGTTTGATTTAATAGGTTATGAGGATGCTGGATATTTATCTGATCCTCATCATGGTCGTTCACAAACGGATTATGTGTTCACATGTGGTGGTACAGCTATTTCTTGGCGATCATGAAACAATCTATAGCTGCTACTTCTTGAAATCATGTTGAAATATTGGCAATTCATGAAGCAAGTCAAGAGTGTTTTTGGTTGAGATAAGTGATCCATCATATTCGAGAAATATATGGTTTGCATTTGGACAAGAAAGGTTCCATTGTTTTATTCAAAAATAATATTGTATGCATTGCTCAATTGAAGGATGGATACATCAAAGGTGATAAAACAAAACACATCTCACCAAAATTCTTTTTCACACATGATCTTCAGAAGAATGGTGAAATCTGTGTACAACAAATTCGTTCAAGTGACAATTTGACAGATTTGTTCACTAAATTACTACCGACCTTAACATTTCAAAAGTTGGTTTATAAGATCAGAATGCGTCGACTAAAAGATGTCAAATGATGTGCTCAAGAGGGGAAGTTATTATACACTGTACTCTTTTTCCCTTAACCATGATTTTTTCTTGTTAAGGTTTTTTTTTTGGTAAGGTTTCTAACGAGGCAGTATTATATATGGAAAATGTACTCTGTTTCCTTCATTGGGTTTTTATCCCACTGGGTTTTTCCTAATAAGGTTTTAACGAGGCATTTTTCTTAAAGATGGACATCCAAGGGGGAGTGTTATGAATAATTGTGAATGTCCATCCCATTTTCTAACCCAACTACTTCACATTATTCCATGTAACTCATGTAACACCATTTTCTCTCATAATCACCCACTACCTATGTAACCTATGTAACTCTTGTAACTTATATTTAGGATATTGTAACCTACAGGGTAGAGGTGTGAAGTTCAAGTATATAAATAGAGAAAAGTTACTTGCAGATTTAATGTAAACTCAGGTGAAGAAAAGATTTCTGGATTAAAAAAAAGAAAAAAAAAGAGAAGTTGCTATAAAGATGGAAATGAAGTAAGGTTTGGTAACTGGTGAGTGGTGAGTGGTCTGGGAAAATGGCTGATGACAAGCAGTATGTGTTACTTCCATTAAGATTTGTATTATTGATAAGCACTCTTCTTCTACGTTTGACCAGACTTTCATTTCTGAATGCCTTCTTTTTAATGTTTGGTTGGGGTTTATTTTTTAATGGCTGATATGTTTTCTTTGTGTTTCTTCACTGTTAGGGTTGCTGGAAGGAGAAAGAAAATTTGATTACTCTTGGGTTGTTTTTCTCGTTTCAGTTTTCTGTTTTCATTGGATTTATAAATCGGACTAAACAAAGTTTTGATTTTTTCCCTTTTTATCTGTCCTTTTTTTGGTTGAATTTGACAATATATAATAGTTTATGTTCTTAATTTCTTCAGGTGACTTTGTTTTGTGATATTTCGGTTGTTATTTTTGTAGACAAGACTCTTATTAGAATGAGTGTGTGTTGCATCATGCTGCTGTAACCTTAATTCCTTCAGTATTGGAGTATCATGGCTTTTGTTTTTTTTTTTTAATCATCAACATGGTTAAAAGTTTAAAGTAAAAGGTTTTAAATTTCTTTTTGATTTTTTCTTTCCTTTCTTTTCTTATTCTACAGTACTTTATATTTATGTATTGATAAGTATGCCTACAAAAATTAAAATATCCATATAAGCACTCTATGGAACTGTACAATATGATTGGTGTGACCAGTATTTTCTTCTGTTGAAGATAATGTTTTTTGTATAGTGATAAATGTTAGATTGGTATTGACATCAAAGGAAGTTTGGATGAGCTGGCTGCTGAGTACTTGAGGTTCGATAATTCAGAATCCCTTTGCTTGGTGAGTTTTTAGCTATGGTTTCTTATCAACTATGGATTATGATACTTGCCCCTTTCACTTTAGCTATGCCTAAGAGAAAAATGATGAGGGGGCAATGTCACTACAATTGGATGTGTTCAATTAAACTCTGATTGAAGCTTGATTTTGATTTGGAATTTAAATAAAATTATAAAGCCCAGTCATCCAAGTTTAGTTGGCCCTATCAATCCCATAACAATATACTTTGATCATAAATCTTAATAAAAATTATAAATGAGGTAACATGATAAGTTCACAACCAATATTCCTCTCAATTCATTGACCAAAAGCTGAGAGAACAACTTCCAAAACTTTTTTCCAAAGAATCTGGGTGTCTCCTTAACCCACACTCACACATAGACACACATTCTGCTTTCCTTTTGAAATATAATAGTGAATAAGATTCCTCCTATACTTTACTGTGGTAAATGTTTTGCGTTTTTTAATTTGTGAAAGGAGTGTCCTGTTTCTGTAGTAAGAGATTTTTCGTTTTTCCTTTATTGATACTAAATATTTGGTGCAATGTATGATGGTAAGTTGCATGTTTTCAGGTGGCCAAGCATGGACCTTGTACTTAATGAAGTTAATGCACATACTTCTCAAAAGTTTTTACATTTCAGGTGCGTATCAACTCTTGTGGTGGAGTTGTGAGTTGAAATTTGTACTCTTTAAGTTAATCTTCTTTGATATCCTGAATAAAAGATAGAATATTGTTTGTCGTATTAGTTGGGGAGAAGTTAGTGATAAAGATGAAATATTTAGTTTATTATCTATGATTTTATGTGCCTTGTGAGGAAGAATTTGTGCTTAATTGTGTTTATTCTTGCAGAATTTAGAAGATCCCATGATGTGGGATTGGTGAGAGAAAAAAATGGATTTGACATGCTTTCTAGAAGATTTAATGGCTGGAGATAAGATTGAAAAATATAGCAGTGCAAGGATTTTGAGCAGTTACCAAATGGGTGGAAGAATTAGATTAGGAAACTTATCTTTATAGCCGCGTGTGGCTTATTTGAATTTGGAAACAAGAGAATTCTTTCTTTAAGTTGGATTAGGAAGTTTTATTTCCTCTCCTATATAAGGGAGTAGAATCATTAGGGTTAGAACAACTTTTGGAGGGCAGCTTTTTCATAGTTCTGCAGTTTTGCAGAGTTCCAGATTTACAACAAGAACAGACGCCCGTCGTTTGCCCAACGACGGGCGGCTCGGTTTGCTTTTCTTAATTCAGATTTATTTCTTTTAATTATTTATTTTGTTTTTAATTATGATTAGTGAGTAGTTTCTTTTCTGGCTTTAAGTAAGAAGCACTAATCATGCGTAAATTGTGAGACCTAAATGCTTTAATTAAACTTTCTCTTATTTGATTCAAAGAGTTTTCTGAGCCTAAAGTTTATTATCTAATTTAATTAAAGACTGATCACCTTTAATCTAATTAGGTAGCGCCAATTAATCCCTTGTCAAGTCACTGGATTTGATAAGTAAGATTAATTAGTGGCGAAGCTACTGTCTCGGTAGATGGAAATAATTGGTTAACAAGTTGTTGCATGCTGATCATGATATGATTTGTTAGAGTTAGGTTCTTCACTACTTAATGCTTTTATAACGTTGAATCTTGTGTTCGGCTGATTCCGGCCGGGTTATGTTATGAATAGGGAATTAATTGATTAAGCTGATACTTGTCAATTAACGAATAATTAAGGTAGAATTGGGAGATGTCAGAGCTGATTCTCGGTAACCTATAACTAACTGATTAAATAGAGACTGTTATCTTTCAGTCGATGAACAATAAGCAATTGATTAGTGTGGATTGCTTATTTGCCAGACCTTATTTTCAGTTAATTAATTTCGGTATTTTTCTTTGGATATTTCTTAATTTCGATTATTAATTTATTTTGGTTATTTAGTTTAATTGTTATTATTTATAATTTTATTTGTTGTGACGATTGCAAATTAACTAATTGAGAAGATTTGTTGTTCCTCGTGGGATCGACCTTACTTCCATTACGCTATTGTTAATCTTTTAGAGTAGGAATTAAATTTGGTACAAAACGACACACCAAATTTAAAATACCTCCTACTTCAGAATTTAAAATACCTCCTCCTTTTCCTGGCAGATTAACAAGGAATGTAAAGGATGATGATATGAGTGATATCTTAACCATCTTTAACAAGGTGGAGATTACCGACGCTTTCCTTGAAGCAATTAGAAAAATGCCAAAGGTTGCAAAGTTTGAAAAAGAGTTTCTTGCCAAGAGAAACCAACATCTAAAAGAGGAGATGGTGGTGGAATGTGATGACATGCCGGTTGTTCTTGAGGATACACTGTCACATAAATGTAAAGAACCAAATTCTGACATTAAAGATTGAAGGATGAAGAGATTGGAGATGAAACAATGTCATTGAATTTGATACAAGTGTTTTCAAGCAACCCAGAAAGTTTCTGTTTGCCCAAATGAGATCCTGCTGATACACTTTGTCCTTATATTTTTCAAGTTCCGGTTCTGCAACTTAGATCCTTAAATAAACATTTGAAATCTATGTTTTTGAGTGAGGAAAAGACACTGCCCACTGTCACCAACAAGAATCTTACTCAAAGCTCATGGATGAAATTGATTTGGAACCAAAAAAGCTACAAGGAAACTGTAGGAGAAACTTTGACTTGCACACAAGATGTACCTTCTCCAAGACCAACTTCGGAGCCTCCTCCAATGGTTTACTGAGTTCGACACATACTTGGTCTAGCCAAGGACTTAAAACAATGACGCTTGTTGGGAGGCAACCCAATATTTCAATTTTTCTTTTTTATTTTCTTCTTTCTAGTTTTGCTTTTTATTTTCTTGCAATAATTTTAATAAATTTGCTTTTGTTCCAGGTTAATTATGAACTTGTGGCTGAATAAGGTTCATTACAAGCTCTCCCGTAATGATTCTAATGATTTTTTTCAGTAATGGGCTGGTTTTACATGATTTGACCAAGTGGGTTGTTTAAAAATTCTTTCTTTTTATCATAATCACTTGGTGGTATCCTATTTTTTATGTCACTTGATCTTTGTTCGACACTCTAATGTTTCTTTGAGATCTATTTGGCATAATATTAGTAAAGTTAGCCCCATTGTCTTGTTGTGCTTGCAAACTTCTGATTTAAATTTTACTGATGTACTTGGAGGCTGTTTGTTGAGCCGATGGATTCTCCTTCAAGCTAAATCTCTTATACAGATATTGATGATCTTCAAGAGGAGGTGATTGATCACGTTTCTTAGTGTCTGCCATGGTCTTTCAAATTTTTCTAAAGTCGCTGCAATCAAGATTTCAAATTCTGATACTCTCCAGTTCTGCAGCCGTCGTTTTCCCCCACAGAATCCCCCATAATAATCAGGCTGTCCCTTTTCTCTTTCTTTTCTGTATTTTTGTTTTTATTCTATTTTATTTGTTTTCCTTCTTCGCATGAGGACATGTTATTGTTTAATTGTGGGGAGGTGTTATATGTTATGTTTAGTTTCTTTTTCAAATACCAAAAATTTAAAATAAACAAATCAGAATAAAAAATTTCACAAAAAAAATAGTTAGTTTTGCTTTCATGTTTGTTAGTTGTTGTTTGAACTGTTTCACTCTTATGAGTATTGTCAGGCCAAACTGAACATAATTAAAACATGCTTAGTTTATTTTGTTGGTTTTTACATGATCTTGAATGACTTCAAGGATGACGAATACAAGTTCTGAGTTTATTTTTGCCTACTTTAAAGTGAAGATTTGAGCCAAGTACACAATGACCACTTTGTTGGTGCTTAATTGAATAATTTCTCTGAATGAGTGTAAATTGCGCATAGTTGATTTATTGAATTTGCTTTGTTGTGCATGGATTCTATGATGTTGAAATTAAACTTGAATATGATAAAGGCATTTAGGATTTAACCTTTTTTACTTTACTTTTCATTCCCACCTTAATTTACCCTTAGTTAACCCCTTTAAGCCTTACCCTTTTCTTTGTATTTAAACCTACTTAAACAAATTACCTAAGACCCTTTTTAACTTTCTTTTGGCCCCTAAGGTGTAAATGAGTAAGTTTGTTATGATTTGTTACCCCCTTGATTGAATAGGAGAGAATTGTATGAATAAGTCTCTATATATGTGAAGCTGAAGTGAAAGATGAAGTCGGTTGTTCGACCATACAGCACTGGGCAGAGAAAAAGAAAAATCTACCAAATTTTGTCTGTGTTGTCTGCCTAAACTGTAGCAGTAAAAAAATATGATGAAAAATATGTGAAAAAGCACATAAAAAATGATTGTTGTGCTGGAATTACTTTGAATTGTTTTGAAAATCAAAAGTTGAGACTTGGTACAAGTGTAGGGATTATCTTTAATTGTGTTTCTTACACTTTGGTTTTATTTTTTAGCATTTATTTCATCTTATATCCTACATTGTAAGCCCTAGCCCCATTACAACCCAATTGAAAGACCTTTTGATTCATGTTTAGTTTTGATACTATGATTATCTTGTGACATATTTGCAAACTTGTTGTAAGTTTCCATGCGCAATTTTGATGAGTGGTTGAACCTGATTGTAAACATTAATGAGTGCTTGGAGTGAACTTGGAGAGTTACTCAGAATTTTGTATTTTGACTTGGATGACTTGGTTATGTATGAACTTGTTACTTGGACTAAGCATGAATTTTTGAAAGAGTTTCTTTTCAGTTTGGTTGGTTTAGTGTTTATATTAGTGAAGTAGTTTAGTTAGTTTGTGTTTAGTTGTTAGTTATTTTATGTGAATGTTGAGGGACCAGCATTAATCAAGTGTGGGGATATTTGATAAGCATAAAATACTTCATATTTTTATGCACACTTTAATGTGCTTGGTGGGAAAAATCTGTACTTAAATGGTTTATTTGTTGCAGAATTTCGGAGATTAAGTCAAAGGACAAACTGTTGAAGTAGAACTCGTTTGGAGAGATTTTGTAGAGAATTACGGGCTGAAGATGCATTGAAGAGTATTACAGCGAGAGGATTTTGTGGAAGCTACCAAGAGAGATAAAAGTTTGGCAAGATAAGGGATTATTGGCAGTTACCAAATGGGAGAAGAATTTGATTTGGAAGTTGGTTGTTATAACCATGTGTGGCTATTAGGATTTTTTGGAAACAAGTAGATTCTTATCTTTTAGTAAAATTAGGAAAAGATGTTTTGTTCTTCTTTATAAAAGAGAAGAGAACAGTTAGGTAGAGATATCCTTTGATCTCTTTTAAGAAAATACTCGGACGCAGCTTTTTCATAGTTCTGCAGTTTTGCAGAGTTCCAGATTTACAACAAAAACAGACGCCCGTCGTTTGCCCAAACGACGTGCTTTTCTTAATTCAGATTTATTTCTTTTAATTATTTCTTTTGTTTTTAATTATGATTAGTGAGTAGTTTCTTTTCTGGCTTTAAGTAAGAAGCACTAATTATGAATAAATTGTGAGACCGAATTGTTGTTAAGAATAATTTCATAATTGATTCCGTGAGTTTTCTGAGTATAGCGTTCATCTAGATAGATTAAAGTCTGATCAACTTTAATAGATTTAGGTAGAGCCAATTAATCCCTTATTAAATCATTAGATTTAATAAGTAAGATTAGTTAGTGGCAAAGCTACTGTCTCGGTCGATGGAAACAAACGGTTAACAAATTATTGCATGCGGATTATGGTATAATTTGCTAGAGTTAGGTCCTTCTAATATTTAATGCTTTTGTAACATTGAACTTAACATTGAACTGGGTGATCGACTGATTCCGGCCTGGTTATGTTAGAAATAGGGAAATAGTTAATTAAGCAGATACTTGTTAACTATCGAATAAGTAAGAAAGGATTGAAATATGTCAGAGCTGATTCTCGGTATTTTATAACTAATTGGTTAATAACGAAATTGTTATCTTTGCGTCAATGAACAACGATTAATGATTAGTGTGGATTGCTTATTTGCCAAAATTTTATCTTAAGTAATTTAATTCGGTATTTTTATGATATTAATTCCTTTGGTTATCAACTCGATTATTTATCTAGTTTCCTTCGTAATATTTTTAATTCTATTTGTTGTGACGAATTGCAAGTTAACTAATTTAGAAGATTTGTTTGTTCCTCGTGGGATCGACCTTACTCCCATTGGACTATTTTTAATCTTTAGAGTAAGAATTAATTTTGGTGTAGAAACGACACACCATTTACACTCTACAGCTGGACGATTTAATTCATTACAAAATTTGGGGAAGAGCAAATTCTAAAAAAATAAAAATGGAAATGTTATGGAGCGTTAATTATGGTGATTCCTGTAATGTTTGTGATCTATGACTACTTGGATTGTTGATGTTGGACAAATAGATGATGTGTGCTATAAGTGTAAAATATCTAGAATATGCAATTGATTTTGGTTCTTAAAAGTATTTACTAATAGTGTATGTTCTTTAACTTTGAAAACTTGGGCCAAAGCTAATTATTAATTATACTAAATTAGGATGCAAAATTCCTTTGATGGAAAGTGATCAACTGGGCCTCCTGGTCTTCTCCCTCCTTGCGTAATACCATTTGACCAGCAGTACGCTTGTTTCAGTGAGTTCCATTCCTACTATATTTTTGTTTCAGTTCTGCTAATGACTTCCTTAGAGATAATTGATGTTTTTATTTTCTTTACAATGAACTAAGATGGTATTTTAGAAGTACAAAACTTTAGGACTTGAATTCAAACTATCTTTTTGAATTGAATGTTTAACAATTTTCCTCTTTATCTTTATCTCTTGTGTGGTTGAATTAATATTGGAATGGATTCTCTCAAGTTGTTGCTGAAACACTTGTTATTCTCCAAACTAATCCAAAGAGAAATCCTTTTCCTTCATGTCTACTTTTATGTTTCTTGTGTGAGATATTTTTGTACATTTAACAATATTTTTGAGAGAAAATTCTCTTTTTTTTTAAATTGTTTTCGTAGATATAGCCTATCGAATTTCAAAACTTATAAAAAAATTTAAAAGTCAATTGAATGATTCTGATGGTTTAGGTTTTCAGTGGAATCATACTGCTGATCACTGGAAAAGAATAGTCAGAGCCAACATGATAATTTTATAGCTCTGTCGAATTGGAGGACTGTGAATAGACTACATGACAGAAATGAGACATAATACTACAGTGTTAAGTGTGATTTCAAATAGAGTTTGTTAAAAATAGAGCAAGTTTTTTCTGTCATGGTACTAATTAAACTTGCTAATCAAAGTGCAGAGACATTTTGATATTTCTATGATGGCAATCAAGTGGTCATGATTTTAATTCTTTGCTCTTACTGAGGATTGCCATTAGTTAATCAGATAAATGGACCTCTAAATTGCTTACTGTAGAGCAAAAGTGAGCTAATTGTGATTCAAAATACTGGTTTGTCCCCACAATGGAGTATTTGGTGATTTGGAATGTCAGAGGTGTGGCTTTTGTAAGTTTGGATAAAGAGATGTGCATTTATCTCATGTATGTATGTTTTGGAAGACAACGTAGTTTCATTAAAAGTAAGGACTAAATGCATAAATGTCATTAAAATTACTTTACAATTATTAGACCCTAACTAAGATATTAGTGAACCCTACGCCATAGTTTTAATTAGGACAGAATAAGACAGACAAAATCTTTGACAGAAGATCCCGTGTCATTTTGGAAAGGGATAAACTTGTTTTCATGGGTTTTCTTTTGTATTTCTTTTTACTCTTGGGGTTGGAGGTGGGAAGTTAGGTCCATATATGACCTTATGGGGGTTCAAACTTCCCATCTTATAAAACAGGAGACTGAATATTTCCTTTGATTTTGTAGATATAGAAAGAGGAGTTACAGTTTGGCATGTTGGGATACTTTATGCATTATCTTATGAAAGTATGAGTGGAAGTGTTCTGTCCTTGCATTTCCATTTTTGTACATTATTTAAAAAAATTCAGAGCTGTTTTTCTATTTAAAAATAGTATTTTCGCTGGATTCTTTATTTGGGTATATGGAGGTGTTGTTTTTTGTAATGCTTGTAATTTCTTTTTCCTTTTCTTCTTTTGACATTTTCTGATTTTTATGGACATGACTGAACATCTTGTTGTCTAACTAGAGATCTATCGGAATAGTTTCTCCAAATTTCATGCCTTTCTACCTTTCCAATAAATCAGAAGCAACATTGTCCTTTAGAAAATCTTTTCAATGTGTTTCCGCTTGAATTCTTTTTTATTTAAATTGTGTAAACTGTGAAACATATGGTTCATTAATCCTATTGTTGCATGAATTTTGTTTCACTTAAACTAAGAAACTGATTATATTTTATTTCTCATATATTTTGGTTATCTTTCATGAATCTGGATGCATCTATTTCGCAATTTTTTGTTTGCACTATCACACCAAATTAATTATGTAAATCCATTAAACAATTTTTGTATAGGAGGGTCATGCCTACTTAATAGCTATTGGTTAAAAAAAGGGAGAAATCAGCAGCAAGACTAACCAATGGCATATAAAGATGGAGATCCTTGGCCATTTTACGTCTTTTAATGTTGCTTTGCTAAGATCTCCCTTTTGACTCCTCCCTACTTTTTTCTGATGCTTTTTAAAATGTTGTAGTCTCTATTAACATAGTGCTAAAAGATTCAGTATGTTGTATACATCAAAATGTACTTATGCATGGAACATCAAGTAATTCCTTTTTGAAATTTTAAACATGTCATTCTTGAAAACTTAAGTTCATCATTTGCACTGGCACCTTGTTAGGATTCATCATCAGAAGCTTTAGAATTTTATCCAGTAAGCTCTTGTTTGGAAGCTGGATCTACCTTCTGAAACTCAACTGATCATAATTAGTTTATTGATGATTAGAAAGTAAACCATTCTATATTGTACCAAATGTAAGGAACTCCGAACAAGCTTTTTAACAATTACTTTGTTTAATGGGATCAATACCCATCTAGAATAGGGAATATTATTAGATGTCCAATTATTTATGTAGGGTCTTCTGTCTTGTAAATAATTTACACATTCCCATGAGATTGATGCCACATTTTTTACTCCACAAAGCTGATGAGTTGTTTTTTTATGTTGTGATTTTGTCTCTAAAAAACATTCATGATTGGCTAATGGATTGTGGTTTAGTTCAACTATCAGATTTTGGTCTTGCAATTAGTTGTGGGTCAAACAATGACAACGTAAAGCTTTAAGGAAATTTGGGTTATGGTTCCCCAAAACATCTACTACACGGTATGGTGAGCTCTTTACATCTACACAGTGCATTATAGAATATTTGTTGATGCATTTTTAGTTGTCTCCTCATTTCATTATACATGAACATGAATAATTTATTGTTCTATTTTTTCCCTTTTTGGCTCAATGAGAAGATTATACAATAGTGTCTTCATTTGCTCTTTTCTACTGTTGTGTATCATGATAATGAAACTTTCACTCATGCAGTTCATCTATATTCAGAATTTTCAGAATCATTAGGGGAAATAGGTGATTATCTTGTTGAGAAAAATGATTTAACCGATAATGAGGAAATTGGTGAGCAATTGTTCTTTCAAATACTTTTGTTCTGGAATCACTAAAATGTTGGTAAATATACTTTTCCATCCTTGAAGTTTAAAGCTTATGATTAGATATTGTGTTATTTTGGATTGATAAACCCAAGCTCCTCTCTCTTTACATCTCTATTTTGTTTTATAGGAATGGTATCTGAAAGGACAAACATTGGGGATCGGGTATTGTGGTTGTGAATTATGATCTTTTCGTACAAAGTTCGGGGGTTAAGTGCAATATGAACTTTCTCTTTTAATACCTATCTTGAGGAATAGATTCTTTTAATATGTCGTAGGGTTCACTAATGTCTGAGTTAGGGTCTAATAATTATAAAGTAATTTTAGTGATATTTATGCATTTAGTCCCTAGTTTTAATGAAACTACGTCGTTTTGAATGTGAGACAGAATAAGACATGATAAATATTAGACAGAGGATCTAGTCTCCTATTTTGTGGCATAATTTTTGGAATCTAATCTTAAACTTCTGGAAGATAACAACATGAAATCTTCCTTCTGTCAGGTTTTGTTAATTAGCGGTTATGTGAATTATGTTCTCAAAATAGAAAGTACATGAATGGGATCCTTCAGTTTGTTGTTATGGTAAGGGGGCATTATTTGTTCCTTGGGTTATTTTTTCTTAGGCACCTTCTTATATTTTGCTTGAATTGTACCAAAAAAAGCAATCTCAAGACAGTGAGCTTTACAATCATTATTTGTTGGAGTGATTTTAGGTGGAAAGTGGTGTGTCCCGTACTTGGTTAATTTTTTATTGAAATATTATTTTTCTCTTTATGCCTTCAAATGCAATGTGAAATATGTAATCAACTTTAACATGCTTAAAGCTTATTTATTACTTAGGAAGATAATTCTTCCAAGTTAAATCTTCTAACTTTTGTCTTTTCAGAAGTGGGAAGAGAATCAGTTGAACAAATCCTCATGATATTTACTGCTGGTGCAAATCAGGTAGACTGCTGAATTGCACTTCTGCCAGAATTTAGAGGAAACAGATTCAGTACTTTCCTATAAAGGGTCCTCTTCATGTTATTATCTCCTGCTTTAGTAGCTTTTAATGTTAGAAGTGCCGAAGATTTGCTTTTGTGATTTGCTTAAGAGGTTGTAAATTATTTGTGCAAATGATTGGAGACCATATAATTTCTTTGTAGTTCTTGAGCTAATCATATAATGTTGTCCTTTAAGCATATATGGTAGAATATCATTCATTAATTGTTAATAATTTTATTGCTTGATAATGGTAGAATTTCATCCATTAATCACTCAAATGGTTAGTGATTATTAATGATAGAATTTTCAGGGCTAATAAAATAATTTTGACCTAGAAATTTCAAATGTACAAGATGTTAATTTTGTTAATTGCATCTATGTAATGTATTTGTACTATTCTTTGCAAATTTGACACTTATTTTGTCCTGTCACGAGTCTTCATATTTAAAGTGATTGGAGTAATGATGTTCTTACCACTAATCATTTCAATACTTGATGATTTTTCAATCTGTAGTAAACATTCTATCATTAGTTTCTTTTGAGGAGCAGAATCAAGAATGCCAATTTTTAGTTGCATTAACTTTTATATACTTTACCAATTGGTATAAAGCACTATTAATACATCAGTATTGCACTACAGTTCATTGCCTTAATGGATAAAGTGTCACTTTTAGTGGGAAAATTTGTAGAAGGTTCTTTGCAATTCATCCAAAATAAGGGGTACTCCTTTAGGAGTATTCTTATTAAACGGGAGTGCTCCCACTTTCGTCGTTCACTGGATAGTTGGCCACCACTGCTTACGTGGCCCATCCTGCTGGTGTAATTTCATAAGTGGACCAGTTTGCTTACGTGGCTTATGTGTATGGATGAAGTGTATGCTCAGGTAAGATGGAAAATTGCAAATCCCGATAAAAGAAAAAATTTAGGGTTAAAATTGTTTTTCATCATCTTCATCTTCACATTCTTATTAAACGGGAGTGCTCTCGTCTAAACTGCTCATTTTTTCACATTTTTACCCATTTTTTGCTGTCAATTTTGAGAGTACCAACTTATTTTACCGTTTTAATCCTTTCCACTATTTTATCCTTCTGTGCATTTTTTTGTTTGAGCTCTTCAGGGCCTTTTGGAGTTAGATTTCATTTTGATAAATTTAGAGTGGAGATCAATTTTTTTGGTTGGTTTCGGGATGGTATATTTTGCTTGAAATGGAGTTTTGGTCTTTTCATTTCAGATTGGTTATGCACTCATTTTCCTATTGAATTGTTGTTGTAAATGAGAGTTTCTTCCCCTTTTAGTTTTTAAGAGTTAGTATTGTATTCTTTTCCTTTATGTTTCTTTATTTTTTCTTCATTTCCCGTCCTCTTTCTTCTTTTATCCTCCCATTCACTTTTTTGTTTGCATTTCCGATTGCTTTCTTTATCTGGATTACATTCTACAGTTGGATTTTATAGACTCTAATGCAAATATTTGTATCATATTTCTATAGATTCTAATGCATTCTGCAGCACAATGGGTATAATTATCAACACATTTCAATTAACTTTCATCCTTCTTTCATTTGTTTTCCATATTTCTATATTCATATATTGTTAGTGAAAAAACTAGCAATAAATGTATATGTCTATACTATATGCCCATATTTATAGATTTTACTTCTTCTTGGTGGTTTAGCAAGAATTTTGATAGGAATAACACAACATTTAAGGAAATTTAAAAAGCACTTAAAATGTCTATTGGAATGAATTTTAAATATTTTTTCTTTTTGAGAGATTTAATAGTGGAGTTAGCTTAATATATATTGAGCTTGCAACTGGTTGTCTTGCCGATATAATTCTTTTAAAGATATGTTTATTTTGAATTAAGAAGTTTTAAAAATAGATTAAATCTTAACTTTCTTTCTTCCTAAAGTTTTTAGGAAGAAAAATTAAAATGGTGTCCATTTCTTGGCTTTTGCCATATTGATAAAAAAAACGGGAAGGGGGGGGGGACTTTTGTCTCCAAATATCAAGCTGAATTTATTTGGTTTCTGCAAATCTTTTTCTTTTTTTGTGTTTCAAGAAGCATTCTAAACCCCAAGAAAAAAGAAAAAGGGGATTTCAAGCTACATAATTTGTATGTTTGACAAAGGGGATTTCAAGCAAATTTTTTTTTCTTATTTCATATATTTTCTGCGACTTTAATATGCACCAATTTAAGATCTTCTACTTTTTGGAAGTGAGAACAGAAATATTTACATATATTTGAATGCAGAAGGAAAATTTTGTTGCTTGTAAGTTTATGATTTTAATTCCTTCTTCATATTCTTCTTTCTGGTGAATCAGTTCTAGGGAAATGGCTGCTTTTGTTATGCATGCATATTCTCATTGTTTTAATTAATTTTGGTTTTCTTTGATATGAGATTCTGGGAAATGTTTACATATTTTTATTTTTTATATGTACATTAAGAAAGGCTTTGTGAGAATTTGATGGCAGCATTTATGATGAACTTGGTTCTATAAAGTGAATGACTTTATTACACCCTTTCCTCCTTATTTCAGAAACATATCAAACTGATTCTTCAAAGATTGCATCCCATTCTTGTAACTTTAAAGGCTTGATGCTTTTTTATCCTTACCACGTTTATGTATTGCAAATATTTATTTTGCATTCCCTTTTCATAGGCTTGATGGCTTATTTATGACTCATATATAAACAACGAGCAATCTTGGTTCTATTCTTAGGATATAATTCTGCTTATTTATAACTCAATTTATTTTGATTTTCTTTTTGCAGGCTTCAATCCGCTCAATTAAGAGTAGGTATTATGAGTTTGCGTCTCAGCAAGGAAGCATGTTAAACCAGTGTCTGTGGCAGAGAAAAAAATATCAACTTAAACGAAAAAAATGATCACTGATTTGACTTTAACTTCTATCATCCATGTTTTAGGACATTTTTTTTCTGTTGAACTTATTGAACTTGTGTTCTTTTATGTACTCTCTTTAGTTTAAAATAGTGGAATTGAGCTTGCTATTTAGTTGCCGCACTTCTTTCGCAACTTTGATTCATGAGTGGTACAAGAAATCACATTATATTACTTTTCAATAGCGTATAATCTATGAACATAATTCTGTGTAGATACAAGAAGTAATTTTCGATTACCAAAAATGATCTTGTTGATTTCAGGTCGACTACTTGATGGTTCACCTACTTGCATTTTTCGTATTTTTTTCTGTCAAATTTATTCTTGAAAAGGAAAGTTTAGCACATTCTCTTATTTGCATTCTGCACTGATGAGAAAATATTCATCATTCACTACTATAATACAAAATCTATTTCTAACTTTGCCATCATCATAATAAAATGATCATCAGTCACTATGTCCATCTATAATTCATACTCCATTTCTAACTTTGACACCATCATAAGAAAATGTTCATCATTTACTACACTCCATCTCTAACTTCGACACATGAAACTTTAAAATTCATACAAATTTAGAACATTTTCAATCGATGAGATTATAGAACTTTTCATGAAATATGGAAATGTATTAAAATTGTTAGTGCATTTCAAGTACAAATTGTAATGAGATTACAAAAACTTTCATGAAATATCCATAATTTACCTTAGGTAAACTTGCTTTTCCTGACGTGGCTATCTAACCTACCAATACATTCATTTTCATATTTGAGATTGAGAAATTCATTCAATCTCAAATAAAATGGAAACATTCAATAAATCAAAAAATTGTGAATCTTTTTTAAAATGTGTACTACATTTAATACTTGAAACCCAATGCAAAAATTATAACAAAGTTCAAAAGAAAGAGAAAAAGATAAAAAAAAATTAAAAACCTCATCATCAATAACATCAATTGCATAATTTCTTTCTCAATGTGCAGTAAACATGAAAATAAAATTAGAATAAATCCAAAAAAAATTTAAATCTTATATAATAATAATTTAGAAGATTTAACAACCCAAACAAAACAACGAAAAATCCTAAAAGAATAATATAATAATAATGGGATAAACCTTTGCCTCTTCTTCTCCAAATGCATTTGGAAATTTCACCAATAAATCCTATTTTATTAAAAAAAAGTTAAAAATTCAATTATTGAAAAAATGTTATGCAATTGTATATAATACACCCATTTTCACACACTATACATATTACACATATTTTAACACATTATATATATTTATGTATACTGCACAAATTTTCACACACTATAAACATTTACACTTCTTCACCAATTATACATATTTATACATACATTTACACTTCTTCACCAACTATACATATTATTCACATTTTTTAACACAATACAAATACACATCACACACATTTTCAAGCACTATTCATATTTACGCATATTTTACACTTTTCACACAATATACATATTTAAACATACTACACGCTTTTTTACATGCTATATATATTTGTACGTACTAAACACATATTCACACACTATACATTTTACACACATTTTTACGGACTATACATATTTATACGTACTTTACGCACTATACATATTTACACGTACTTGACGTATTATAGATATTATACACATTTTCATACAATATTCATATGTAACATACTTTACATTTTTTCAGACACACACTATATATATATATTCACATTTTATCCATGTCAGCATGATATACAAATTTTCGCACACTATAGTTATTTACCTATACTTCATATATTTTACATTTTTATTATACATGCATGTTATACACATTTTCGCTCAATATTCATATGTATACATACCTTACACATATTCACACACTATAATTATTTAAACATTGTATGCCCTATATATATTTACATACAGACTATACATATTTACACATTCAACACAAATTTTCAAACATATACATATTTATATATACTACACAATTTTTCACCCATTATACCTATTTAGAGTCAATAAAAACTTATTTACACATACTACACAATTTTCACGTACTCTATATATTTATACATATTAAATATGTTTTTTCACATTATACATAATTTCACGTAAGCTAAGAATGCTTATAAAGTATAGTAACATAGAAAAAAATGGTAAGATATATAATAAATATTTACATCTTTGCCTTTTTCCTCAAATAAAATTTCGTTTGTTACTTGTGTTTTATAGGCAAGCAACCAGGTGATAATACCCAATAAATCATTTCTTCTTAAATCCATCCAATGTTCAGTCATGATATTGATTTGAAGTGTTATTTTTATGGGAAGTTTAGATCATCAAATCAAACTATGATAGTTAGTATTATTTTCTAAATTTTAGTTTTTTGCATTTATATTTTTTAACACAAAATTTTTATTTTTTAGGAATTGCCGCCTATTATGAAGTCAATACTTTCTGAAAAAGATTTCCAGAATATCACTTTCGTCGTTGGAGAGAAAAATTATACTGTCGCACTACAAATAAAATACTTTAATGGAAAATTGAAATTATTTTGTACTCGACCATCAAATTCAGCACAAAGATGTGATTGTGTTTATTCCACAAATTGTTCAAACTTGCTTCTATACCTATGCTGTTGTGATTTTTAACAAGCATGGTATTGAAAAGTTGTACCCTTGGCATTTTAAATTTTGTACAACTATATGAGACAATAGAATATTTCCATCTCTTTCTCATTGTTAAAATACATAATTTATAATTACGAATTTATGTTCGCTTTCATTTATCCTAATAATTATATATGGTCACCTATTCTTGTGTCAACAAATTCTGTATATTTATATATCACAAAAAAACGTGCACAATAATATTCCATTTTGCTTTAATTACAAATTTCAGACATCTCACTTATAAAATTATAATCATCAATAACTATACATATTCAATTCAAAATATTTTTTTTATTCGACTAATGATCATCAATAACTATACATTTACACATTCAAAGCAAAATTCCAAACATATTTACAGTCGCTGTTTATATTTTATTTATATATACTACACAATTTTCCACCCATTATACATATTTATCGTCGCTATTTATACTTATTTATGAATACTACACAATTTTGACATGCTCTAAATATTTATACATATTTATACTTACTTCATACATTTTCATACAATTTACATATTATGGATACTATTTACATTTCACACATTATATATATATATATATATATTATTTCACAGATTATTCATATTTTTATATTATACACATTTCCAAACAATATACATACTTAGATTTACATTATATTTTTTTATTTTATAATATTGTGTATTCACATATACTTTAATCATTTACGTATTGTATATGCTTTGCATATTTTGCCACGTTATATATATTAATTTATGCTTCACAATTTCTATTATACTACAAACATTAGCACATACTATGCATAGGGTATATTCTCACTACACTATTTTTCTTTACATACTACACATATTTATATATACGCACACAATTAAACATTTTTGCATATGAACACAGTTCGTTAGATTATGAAACATATTTGTTCTTAACATTTACTGTCAAATTTTGATAATTCATTATTAAATCATTATTTATTATCAATTTTAAGGTTGTTTACTAAAACTTAATCAGATCTAATGAATCATGCAATTTTTTCCCAGGGCAAATCACACCGCGCAAGCGCGGTGTTATCTACTCGTATAGGTTTATAGGTCAGTCCATATATAATGTATTTTGTTCTTAAACATCTACAGTTGACAATTGTTACACTTTATGCATGATAACATCTTTATTCATTTCAGTGTGGGCAAATTCTGATATAGACCATATGCCTATATATGGAGATAATATGATTAAGATATTGGCTTTGATTTTAAATTTCTCTCTAGGTTATTTCTATTTTTAGAAACCCTAGGTTTTTTCTGATCGTAATCCTAGCTATGGCAGCCCTTCACCCGGATGCTGAAGGGCTCCCGACGGATAAGGCAGCGAACCGAGTCACCTTTTCTCAGAAATATTTTGCGCAATTGTTCAGTCCTACAAACAATCCCCCGATGATTCCTTTGAAGAAGCTTACGACATATAAAGGAGAATTAGCGGTTAAGTTCTCTAAGCAGGAAATTGATAAGCTCGCGATGCCTTTACGATTTGCTTTGATTGGAAAATTCTCCCATGGCAGGCCAGCTTTAGATGTTATCAGAAAGACTATCTCAACATTTGATCTTAAGGGCCAAGTCGATATAGGACTTATCGATTATCGCCATATTTTAATCAGGTTAAAAACTGAAGCAGATTTTCAGCGTCTCTGGGCTAGGCCTTTGTTGCAGATTGGAAATTTTCCAATGCGGGTTTTTAAATGGACACCAAGTTTTCAAACCAACAGGGAATCATCCCTTGCTCCAGTGTGGTTCTCTCTTCCAGGTTTGCCCATTCAGTTTTTTGAGAAAAGTTCTTTATTTTCAATTATTCAATGTGTTGGAAATCCAATGCTTGTGGATGCTTCCACGGCTATGTTGACGAGGCCGGGTGTTGCTCCTGTCTGTGCGGAGGTCGACCTACAGCAAATACTAGCAAAACGAATTTGGATTGAATATGATGAATATGGCAATGGTAAGTGGCAGGATATTGTTCCGGAAAATCTTCCAAAGTATTGTGTTTCTTGTTTTCGTCAGGGTCACAATGTTGGTGAATGTAATCCACATGTTAAACAATTTCCAAAGGGTAAAGATGATGGGGTTGTTCCTAAAAAATGGCAGCCGAAGGAATTGCAAAACAAGGACTCTGTGGGTAATAGTAAGGCTAAAGAAATTTTGATAGTGCAACAAGATACTATGGCTTCTGATCGAAATGTGGCTTCTTCTAATCATGAGGTGCATGTCCCGGAGGAGTCGGGGTGTTCTATGCATCAGAATATGGAGGTTCTGAATGGAAATTTTGAGCGGGAGGTCATGGTGGTTCAGAATCTGACGGTGAATGGTTCTTCTCAACCTGAGGTGAATGCTGATAATCTGTTGAGGGTGAATAATGAAGCTATTGTGTTGGATAAGGCCAATCTGAATACTGATTTGCTAACTGGAACTAATGCAATTATGATTGTGGAAAATGTTAATTCAGAGATTGTTTCTAAGAAGACTGAGACGAATTTTCTGCAGAATAATGAGGGTGTGATAGCTGAAGTTGGATGATTGTAATCGCGTCTTACTGATCAATAATCAGGATGCTGAAACTGATGAGATTGGTGAGGAAGTTTGTGAAATAGCGGGGCATCCTGTTTCTGCACAATCTTTCAAGATGTATAATCAAATTGCGGACGGAATCTCTTTACAAATTACTGAAGGCATGCTGGAAAAGTTGGCGGAAAATGTTTTGGCGACGGATGATGAAATTCTTGACCCGGATGTTCATGCAAACATGGTGGATGAAGTGGTTCAGAATATTAATCTTGATCCGATCATTATGAATGCAGTTGGGAACCAAAAAAATGTCCAGTCCTCACGTATCTTGCGAAATCAATAGCTTCTCGCACAAAGTCATCATGTTAGGTATGTTTTGGAATATTCGTGGAATTGGTAATCTTGTTTCTTTAAAACGTCTTAGAAACCTGGTTAAAATTCATTGTCTTTCATTTGTCTGTTTATGTGAGCCGAAACTTGATGGTAATCAACAATTACGAATAGGGAAGAAGATTGGTTTATCTAATTTGATATCTCATGATGTGGGTAGATTGTGGTTTTTCTATAATGATTCGTTGCAATGTGAAATTGTTCATCAAAATGGGCAGTCAATTTCTCTTAAAGTCTTGATGATTAGTAATGGGAGTTCATTTCTTCTTACTTTTGTGCATGCATTTTGTTCTCGGTTGGCACGAGAATCCCTATGGGCTGATCTTATAGGTATTTCCGTCAAGGATACTCCTTGGATAATGCTAGAAGATTTTAATTGTGTGTCCAGTGGAGGTGAAAAAAAAGGAGGTCGTCCTTTTGAGCTTCATAAAGGCATTGAATTAACGGAGTTCATGAAGGCAGTGGATTTATTTGATATGGGGTTCTCGGGTGGTTCATTCACATGGTGTAGCAACTGGAATAAAAACCCCAGAATTTGGAAGAGGCTTGATAGAGGACTGTGTAATAATCGCTGGAATGATAATTTTGTTTCGTCTATATGGCATCTCAGTCATACATGTTCTGATCATTCCCCTCTTTTGCTCAGTTGGGAGCAACAAACTTCAGTTGTTCGCAAGTCATTTAGGTTTCTCAACTTCTGGACTAAGAGACCTGATTTTTTGGAGGTGGTTAAAAAGTCATGGGCTGTTCCAATGGATGCACGGCTTTTGGTTGCGGTTTGTCTCAAGCTTAATCGCCTTAGGGGTGATTTGGTTAGATGGAATCAGTTATCTGTTGGGTCTTTTACTATGCGGATTAAGGATGCTGAACTCAGATTGCAGCATTTAGAGAAAGATTTAATGGTGGATGATCAGCTGTCGGTTCGGGAGGAAATTCAATGGCAAGAAGATAAATTGCGGTCAGCTCTCTTGGAGGAGGAGGAATTCTGGCAACAGAAAGCTCGTGGTAAATGGCTTGCCCTGGGTGAGAGGAATACTAAGTTCTTTCATTCTAAGGTAATGCAAAAGAGAGAAAAGTTATTTGTGAGGAGACTTCGGAATGATGATGGTGTTTGGATTGAGGATGGTGTGGAATTAAGGAACCGGGCTGTTCTATTTTTTGAAAATTTATTATCATCTGATCAGAATGGGGTGGATGTTGATCTTGATATAATTCCTAAGCTGCTGACTGCGGAGGATAATGAAGGTTTGGAGCATTTTTCGGCAATAGAGGAGGTTAAAGATATTGTTATGAGTATGGACGGGGATAGTTCTCCTGGCTCAGATGGTTTTTCAGCTAAATTCTTTCAAGTGGCTTGGCCGATTATTTCAACTGATATTTTTAATGCTGTGATTGAATTTTTTGTGGGGGTTCGTTGCCGAGAGGGATTACGTTTACACTTTTGGTTCTTATTCCTAAGTTAGATGTTCCCCAAGCATTTGGGGATTTTCGGCCGATTAGTCTGTGTACAGTTCTGAACAAGATCATTACGAAGATTTTGGCTAATCGGATACGAACTGTTCTCCCTAAGATTATATCGGATAATCAAAGTGCTTTTGTTCCATATCGATCCATTACTGAGAATGTGTTGTTAGCTCAGGAATTGATAACTTCGATTCATTCTAAGATGTATGGGGGTAATGTTGCTATAAAATTAGATATGGCAAAGGCTTATGATCGTGTTTCTTGGAACTTTACGTGTCAAATGTTGCGTAAATTTGGTTTTGGGGAACAATGGATTGATAGAGTCTGGAGGGCTGTTTCTAATTGCTAGTTTTCGGTTTTATTTAATGGCCAGAAAGCTGGTTTCTTTCGTTCCTCTCGTGGATTACGTCAAGGGGATCCATTGTCACCGGCCTTATTTATTATTGGTGCAGAGTTTTTTTCTAGGCAGCTTAATAATTTGTTGAATGTTTCGGCTTTCTTGCCATATAGAGGTCCTCGATATGCTCCGTTGGTTACTCATCTTTCGTTTGCTGATGATATCTTAATTTTTTCTTCTGGTTGTGCAGTTTCTATTAAATTGTTGATGAAGGTAATTCAAGATTATCAGGAGTCATCTGGTCAACTAGTTAATATTCTGAAATCGGGGTTTTTTATCTCTCCAAAAAATCCAGGCTTGGCCCGGCGGATAAGTAGATTAACGGGATTTAAAAGGAAACAGTTTCCTTTTTTATATCTTGGTTGTCCAATAACTATTGGAAGGAGGTGTATTTCTGATTTCACTCCCCTGTGGAGAAGTTTCAAAGGCGTGTTTCGGGATGGGAATCCAAGTTTCTTTCGATAGGGGGTCGTCTTGTGCTTATTCGGCATGTTTTGTTGGCTCTTCCAATGCACTTATTAGCTGCGATTCAGCCTCCAAGGGCTGTTTTGAAGTTGTTGGAAAAAATTATGGCAAATTTTCTTTGGGGTTATAAGGATGGAAAGGCTAAGTATCATTGGTTTGCATGGGATCTTGTGTGTCGGCCTCAAAGTGAATGAGGTTTTGGTCTACCTTCTTTGGATGTTTCTGTACAAGCCTGGGCTGCTAAGTTGTGGTGGCGATTCAGAGAAGGTTTGTCATAATGGAGTAAGTTTATGAAACGTAAATATTGTGTAACTAGGCATCCTATTATGGTTGATCATAAAAGGACTGATTCGCCTATATGGAAGCGTATTCTCGATATTCGGGAATGTGTTGAAGATTGTATTGGGTGGTTTCCCCAGTTGGGTGAGACAGATATGTTTTTTGATCGATGGCTTGGGCCAGTGGGGTTAGCGCAGTATACTGCTGGAAAGGCCTATTCTCCTATTGATACTTTTATTCTGGATGGTGCTTGGTCGAAACCGAAGCTTTCTTGTACATTTCCAGATGAGGTAGTCGATGATATTTTGAAGGTTCCGCTTGGTTTTGCTCAGGGTATTTTTTGGCGCCTTAACTCTTCTGGTAATTTTTCTTTATCCTCGGTATATGAGTTGTTGAGAAGGAAGGAGAGGGTGATTGTGGATATTGATAAATTGTGGAATATTGGAATGCCTTTAAGGATTTCATGTTTTTTGTTGAAATTGTGGTTTGGTAAAATTCATTTTTTTGACTGGCTTTGTCATTTTGGTGTTCAAGGCCGGTCTATTTGTTTGGTCTGTTGGTCGGAGATGGAGACTGTGGAACATGTATTTGGAAGTTGTGAATTTGCAGTTAGAGTTTGGGAATCTTTTTTGTTGGATGGTAATAGGCCTGTCAGGAGGGATGTTAAAGAATGGTGCAGTTTGTTCTGGTGTACAAAGTTTAATCGGATTGGTACATTTGCTTTGTCTGTTTTGCCTTGTTTTATTCTTTGGCATATCTGGAAAAATAGGAATCTGATATTTTTTGAGGGTAAATGTTGGTCTGTTCATTGGTTGCATTCAGTTATTTGGCAATCTGTTAAAGAGTGTTGTGCTATAAAATTTCCATGCATACAATTAGGTGGTTTGTTTGTGGATTGTTTGCACTCTTTGCGGGCTCGTTCTGCTGGTTTTAATATTCAGGTTATTAGATTGTTGAAGCCTAATTTGGGTATGCGTAAGTTAAACTCGGATGGTTGTTCTAAAGGCAATCCAGGGGATGGAGGTGTTGGGGTGATTGTTAGGGATGATATAGGGAAATTTATAGGGGCTTTGTCTTTGGTATTGCTTAATGTTACTAATATGGAGGCTGAAGCGTTTGCTCTTTTGGAAGGATTAAAATTTTGTGTATCTCACCATTTTTGGCCGGTGCAGATTGAAGTGGATTCTCTCATTTTATCATCTATCATTTTGAAGAAGGTCTCCCCACCTTGGAGGATTCGGAATACTGTAGAGGCTATTTGGCGTTTGAGCTATTGTTTTGATTCGGTATTACATGTTTTTCGTGAAGGCAATGCTCCGGCTGATGCATTGTCATATATTGGTTTTTCATCTCAACAGCGAATTGAATATTTGGATTTTATGGCGCTTCCTCAACATGTTCGGGGTTTGATTAATTTAGATAGGGCTGGTTTTCCACAATTGCGTTGTAAAAGGCTTCGGTTTTTTTAGAAATCCTTAGTTGGTTTTTTTAGGAAATGTTTATGGTTTGGTTATTTTTTAGAAAATGTGTATTATTGCTCTACATGTATAATTTTCTTTATATTAATAAAATTTTGGAACAGGTCATTCCAAGCCCGCTGAGAGGGTATCTTTGACCGAAAAAAAATATGGAGATAATATGATTGTCAAACCACTCAACTCTCTACTCGTGGAAATGAGACAACCGGTTGGATTTTAAGAGATTGAGTCTTCATTGTGTCTTCTTTCAATTTTTTAACCCGCGGACACTTAAATTACATGCATATTTCAAGTATTAAATTTTAGATATGGAGTCGAGAAAAACTTAAATGATCCATCCGTAACCAATCCACATTGTCTTCTCTCATTTAAATCTCTTCCTTTTAAGTTTTTCGGCAAAGTTCTGTACATTATACAACAGTCTTTTTAAATTTTTCAACAGAATCTAGTTCACGAGATATCTTGTCTTATTTAATTCTCCTTCTTCGTCTTTTTAAATTTTTCAACAGAATCTAGTTCACGAGATATCTTGTCTTATTTAATTCTCCTTCTTTCAAGTTTTCAATAGAGTTCATTCCTCGCAACTAGGGGTGGCAAATGGGCGGGTTGGGTCACTCCGCGGGTCGGGTTGAGTGAGGATTGGTAGTTTCGCCGGTCATGACCCAACCCAACCCGCCTATTGGCGGGTCAAAGGCGGGTTGGGTCACAGGCGGGTTGGGTTATAACTAGTTCAACCCGCGGGTCAATTTAGTTATTTTTTTCTTGACCCGCGGGTCAATTTAAGTATTACTTTTTTTTTGACCCGCGGGTCAATTTAACTATTACTTCCTTAATACATTAGTTAATTCAAATTTTCTTTTTAATTTTTGTTACTTTTAAATTAAATGTTTATTATACATATTTACACACACTAATTATATTTTCACATACTACACACACTACACATATTTTACACATAACATATTTTCACACACTATACATATTTTACACATTTTCACACACTACACATATTTTTCACACAATATATATATTTTACACACAATTTACACAAATTAACACGATCCAGACCAATGACCCACGACCCACGACCTAGACCCACGACATACGACCCACGACCCAAGACCCACATACTACACACATTTTCACACACTACACGCATTTTACACATAGTACATGCATTTTCACACACTACACATATTTTACACATAGTACACATTTTTTCACACACTACACACTTTTTCACACACTACACATATTTTACACATAGTACACACATTTTCACACACTATATGTATTTTACACATAGTACACATTTTTTCACACGCTACACATATTTTACACATAGTACACACATTTTCACACACTACACATATTTTACACATAGTACACACATTTTCACACACTACATGTATTTTACACATAGTACAAATTTTTTCGCACACTACACATATTTTATACATAGTACACACATTTTCACACACTACACACTTTTTCACACACTAAACATATTTTACACATCGTACACATTTTTTCACACACTACACATATTTTACATATAGTACACACATTTTCACACACTACACATAGTACACACATTTTCACACACTACACACTTTTTCACACACTACACATATTTTACACATAGTACACATTCTTTCACACACTACACATATTTTACATATAGTACACACATTTTCACACACTACACATATTTTACACATAGTACACACTTTTTCACACACTACACATTTTTTCACACACTACACACTTTTTCACACACCACATATTTTACACATAGTACACACTTTTTCACACACTACATATATTTTACACACACTACACATATTTACACGCGCTGCACATATTTTCACACACTACACATATTTTCACACACTACACATGTGAAAAAATGTGTAGTGTGTGAAAATGTGTGTAATGTGTGAAAATATGTGTAGTGTGTGAAAATATGTGAGTGTGTGAAAATGTCTGTAATGTGTGAAAATATGTGTAGTGTGTGAAAATGTGTGTAGTGTGTGTAAAATATGTGTAGTGTGTGTAAAATATGTGTAGTGTGTGAAAATATGTGTAGTGTGTGAAAATATGTGTAGTGTGTGAAAAATATGTGTAGTGTGTGAAAAATGTGTTGTATGTGTAAAATATGTAGTGTGTGAAAATATGTGTAGTGTGTGAAAATGTGTGTACTATATGTAAAATATATGTAGTGTGTGAAAAAATGTGTACTATGTGTGTAGTGTGTGAAAATATGTGTAGTGTGTGAAAAAGTGTGTAGTGTGTGAAAAATGTGTACTATGTGTAAAATATGTGTAGTGTGTAAAAAGTGTGTTGTGTGTGAAAATATGTGTAGTGTGTGAAAATGTGTGCAGTGTGTGAAAAAGTGTGTAGTGTGTGAAAAAGTGTGTAGTATGTGTAAAATATGTATAGTGTGTGAAAATATGTGTAGTGTGTGAAAATGTGTGTACTATATGTAAAATATATGTAGTGTGTGAAAAAATGTGTATTATGTGTGTAGTGAGTGAAAATATGTGTAGTGTGTGAAAATATGTGTAGCGTGTGTAAAATATGTGTAGTGTGTGAAAAAGTGTGTAGTGTGTGAAAAATGTGTACTATGTGTAAAATATGTGTAGTGTGTAAAAAAGTGTGTTGTGTGTGAAAATATGTGTAGTGTGTGAAAATGTGTAAAATATGTGTAGTGTGTGAAAAAGTGTGCAGTGTGTGAAAAAGTGTGTAGTGTGTGAAAAAGTGTGTAGTGTGTGAAAAAGTGAACAACGTGTGAAAATGTAAATTAAGTGTAAAACAAATTGACCCGCGGGTCACCCAAGACCCAACCCAACCCAACCCATTAAATATGGGTTAATTTTTAACCCATGACCCATTTGACCCGTGACCCATTTGACCCAACCCAACTAGTCAAAATAATGGGCAGGTTGGGTTGGACCCGCGGGTCATGGGTCAAGATTGCCACCCCTACTCGCAACTCTCTTAAAATTTGAACGGGTCCATTCCACTCTGAAATGATCCTAAAGTTTCTTCTTCATTTAATATTTGGATTATAGTGCTAATAATATAAGGGCAAATTATAAAAAAATCCCTCCGTGGTTTCAAAAATTTTTAAAAGGTTATCTTCAATTTACTCCCATGAAAGATAATCTTTAATCACTTTGCCCCATCACAGATTTTTATTTGTACTTTACACCGATAAGGATATTCTGTTACTATATTTAAATGAAAAGTTTAAATTTTGCCTTAAAAAAATTATTATTATTTTTTATATTTTAGACTATTTTACCCTAAAATTTAATTCTGAAAATCTTATCCTACTTTATCATCATTTTATTTTCTTTTTGCTTTATATATACTTTAACAAATTAAATTTCTTATTATTATTTTAAATAATAGAATAATATATATAATCTTACTAAAAAAATTAGATTTTGGATAAGGTTTACTATTTTTTATAATTTGTTAACTATTTTTAATGTACTTGGTCAATAAAAACCTCATATGAATTATTTAATTTTTTGGAATGTAATAAAATAATACATACTTTGTCTAATTTTTTTAATTCTTTAATAAAAAATTAATGAAACATTTAATTTTACCACTTTGATATCTATGGATTTTTAATTTAGAGTGAATGGATTTTTTATTAAATTTATTAAGTATAAAAGATATCTCTATTAGGAAAATATATATTTATAATAAATATACACCTTACAACTAATAAGCAAAATATTATTTTATTTATTTATTTTGTCATTATATAATTTTATTATGTTGATTAGATTACTTTAATATATATAATAATACAATAAAAAAAAAAGATATTAAATCAATGCTTTAAATTGTCAATAATACAAATAAGATAAACAATCGTATTATAAAGACACAACAAACTAAAATGAGTAAAAAAATCATAAATTACAAGAAACTTGACATATTTATTTATATAAAAGAAAATGAAATAAAAGAAAAAGAAAAAAAAGATGAAAAAAATAAACAAGTATCTTATTTGTTAAAAAAAATTGATCAAATATTTTATGCCTCTGACTAATAATATTTAAGTATTAATACAAAATTATAGAGTAGATAAATTGCAATTAATGTTTAAATATAAGAGGGACAAATATAATTTAATTTATTTCTTATTGATGGATAAAATTATCATTTAAAATTAATAATTAATTATGATATCCATTAGCATCTTTAATTGATAGTCAACGGTACAAAGTATTAATAAAAATCTTTTATGGAGCCAAAGTGATTAAAGACATCTTTCATGGGGGTAAATTGAAGATAACCCTTTTTTAAATGACCACTTTATAGTTTAAAAACTTATATTTTACTTTTTTGTAATTTGATTTTTTTGAAAAACTCAAAAAAAATATGAATTTGAAATACTTATTTTTATAAATTTATATTGTTTAATACTTATGTTGCTTTGATTTGAAATAAATTGTACTATGTCATTTTACAAAATCATTGACATTTTTTTTCGAAAAAACCTAAACTATAAGGAAGTAATTTGTAGGTTTTTAAATTATAGAGATGTAATTTGAAAATTTTTGAAAATGAGTTTTTTCGAAACTATATGAGTTTTTTTAAAAAGGAAGCTGCTATTGCCAGAGCAAATATTAGCATCCAGGGCAACAAATAATTCATATTCCTAATTTACCCTTAATCAGTTAAATTTCTTATCTTCTCTCTCCCATCTTATCAATAAGATTTATCCATTCTTTTTAACATATTTTCTCTTATCTTTCACTTTATTCTCATTTATACTAATTTTTTTCCAAAAATATTTATTAATATAAAAATTATTTTCATTTCTAACTTATATAAAAAAATTTATATACAATAATATAACAGTTATTTTATTTCTCAATTAAATTATAAAATATTTGTCAATATACACTTCAAAAATTTAAGCTCAGTTTGTATAGAGTTCTTTTGGTATTTTATTTCACAAATTCAATTTAACTTATTTATTTAGTTCATTTCTTTACCAAAAATTTTAAAACCAAAAACAATGTTACAATAAATTTGTTTGCTATGTAGTTTTTATAAATAAATTATTATATTTAAATTTATAATAATAAAAATTTCTTCTTAACACAATTTTTTTACCAAAATAAAATTATAAAATATTAATTCAAAATTGAATTTAAAATTTTATTAATAAATTTTTTCTTGTGATCTATTAACATTTTTTATAAATAAATTATTATATTTAAATTTTACTTTTAAATTTATAATAATAATTTTTTTTCCTAACACCATTTTTTTACTAAAACAAAATCATAAAATATTAATTCAAATTTGACTTTTAAAATTTCATTAATTATTTTTCTTGTGATATATTAATATTTTTAAACATTAAATTGCTCATAATATATTGAAACTAACTAACTCTTTTAGTTTTAAATTTGTCAGTCACCATGAAAGTCAAAATTTTAAACAAAAAATTTTTGTTTGTTATTTTCTTGGTGTTATCTGTTTACTAATAAATTTGAACTAATTCCTTTTTTGATTTTACACTAACTATGAAACGTTAATTAATATAATTTTAAATTTATTTTTCTAATTGAAAACTAATTTTTGACTTAGTTATATAATTTTTTTAATATAAGTTTGAGTGAAAATAAATGTTATATTAATAAAATTTTGGAAAGGAAATTAGTGTAAAGAAAAAAAAAACTTAAACTTCAAAGGAAAACGTTGAAAGAATTAATAAGCTCTTGTGATAAGGTGGAAAGAGAAAATCAAGATAAGGTGAAGAGAGAAAATCAAGAGTTTGACTCATTAAGGATAAATTGGAAAATTGAGTAATTTATTGATTTGGAAGTTAATATTTGCTATGGTATTAACAGCAGCATTTTGAAAATGTTATGTGCATACTATATATCTACCAAATTTGTTCAAATTGGGGTATGGACATGGCCATTTAATAGGTGGGTATTTAATATAGCTTCACATATCATGAGTACTGCTTCTGTTTATGACATCCCTCATGCTAGTGGGAAGAATTCCATTTATCACTTCTGGCAAATTTTTTGTCAAATCTTAAACATGAGGTTTTACGGCACAGAGATTACTGTGATTTACAAAGTGTATACACAGTCATGCCTTCATTCTGTGGTTACTGTGATAGAGGGCCTGACTTTTAAATATGAGTAATTTGTTGTTTTGAATGTCATGTAATGATCAGCAATTGTTTGATATATATATAGATAGAGAGAGAGTAACTAATGCATGGAATGATGAAATGGCTTGCTCTCTTGAGCACTCTATAGGAGGGCCTCACGTAAGGTTGTTCATTAGTTTGTTTTTTGAGTTCTTCGAACGATTCGTTTTGAGCATTTCTGGACTCAAATTCAAAAATTAAATAGAATTCGAATTGAATTCGGTTTTCGATTAGAATTTGAATTCAATTCAAACAAAGAGAAAATAATATTTGAGTTGAAAAATCAAATTTTTATTCGAATTAACCAAATTCACACAAACAAACTGAATCCAAATTATCACGAAAACCAAATTATAAACCGCAATTGGATATTCGATTTAACCAGAATATTACACACACCTAGCCTCAGCCACAGGAAAGCAGGATTGGAGAGTGGCTTTGGCTGCTTTGATCATAACCAATGACAAACCAGCTGGAATGCTGTGGTTTGACACTAAAGCTCTAACACATCCTGTGGCTATTGTTAATGCCATTGTTACAGATGTAAGAGATATTTTTCCTTCACAGAAGCTGGGAGTACAAAGAACAAGAGCTGGCCTTGGAATCTGGAATTGATCATAGAATTTTTGCATTGCTGATTTCAATAAACTCAAGTAAAACCAGCCTAGCTAGTTGCACTTTTCAGCAATTTCCAGGAGACATTGACAAAGTTCTTTAGGCCTGGAGAGCATTGCCATGTGATCAGCTTCTTTTATCTCTTTCACTTCCGTCACCCCAACATTTTCAACTAGCCAGTGCTGAAATTCAGCTTTAATTGTTTCATCCTGATTGCATACGACATAAGCTCGGCTTACTGAACCATACCCTTCAGCTGAAAACTTAATTTCCTTCCAGAAATCTTGCGTTGGCAATGGACTCGGCCTAACCAACAATTTTGCCAATTCAATATCCTACGAGAAAAGAAACATTTCAAGTAATAAACAATCTTTTTGTGTTTCTCAATCTGGCTTGGGTAATGGGATGATTCATAAGGGTAGTTGGCCTAACCTCAATGGAGCATAGTTGGTAGAGAATGGTGGACAAATACTTGGGACCGAAATATAACATTGTCCTAGGCTTTTCTGGGGGACCATAGTTTGATAATTGCAAGTCTAACATGTCTGTGATTGGGAATCTCTCAGAGCACTTTTGAGGAAGTGAGGAATGAATATATGCGCCATAGAAGAATGCAGTCAAATTGAGCCATAAAAAAGAAATAGTTAACATGGATGTGATACAAAAACAACAACAGCAACAACTAATGAGTGTTTATCTCATTAAACGGAGGGAGTAAGTTATATGAATTACATTTCGCCACTTCTAATGTGATCCATATCATAAAATTTGACAAATTTTTTTATGTTGATTGCGAATATATCCCAAGTTCCTCCTTTTCCTGGTGTAAGGACCGGATGTGATAATTCAAGTGGATTTGATATTTCACAAGTTCTAACATTGAAATTTTGAATGCTTTAGCTTATTAATTGTGCTGAGGAAAATTCTTATGCAAGATTCTGAATATACAAAAACAAATTTTCTTTCTAAATTGAGAAAATGTAAGGGAGGTGAGGACTGTCCTATATAGTCCACTCATGAACATGCATTTTGTTCATCTCAGAAGGTCTTTTAGTATGATGTGAATAGACATTACCATGGTTTACGAACCGTCGGTTACGGTTAATGAACTTCCGGTTCACGGTTCCACGAAGGGTGGAACCTGAACCAGCCTTTGGCCTCACGGTTACAGTTACGGTTCGTGAATCGTCGGTTCACGATTTCGTCACGGTTCCGGTTCGTCACGGTTTCGGTTCCGATTTGTTCACGGTTTTTTACAGTTCGAATTTTTTAACATTAAATCTAAAAAAAATAAATACAATATATACAAATTTGATATAATTGAAAAGTAACTTTAATTACCACGTAGATGTAATGATGTATCATGTATATACAAAATATAATAAAATGAAAAATACTCTATATTTGTTAGTAATTAAATATTCATTACCATTAACATGTTACTAATGGTTGTACCATAATGAATATAGACAATAATTGATATTATTTGAATGTTTAACTATGAGTTTAATTATATGTTTATGTGAATTTATTCATTCATTATACAAGAACACGTGATAATTCAAGTTAATATGGTTAATCATAAGTAATCTTTTATTTTAATAAACTTATAGTTTAATAACCAACCATTAATACTATTAGATAATGAGAAAATTTAATAATTCAATATATTAATTAGTTAATCACCTTTTCATTCACAAGAAAATCAATATACATTATTCAATGTAAAACACACCATAAGTGATTAAATTTAGGAATCTTACTTCTAAACTAACAATAACAAATAACAAAATAAACAACTAACAATGAGAATTAGATAACAAAGTGAATGAAATGAAATATATTGAAGTAAATAATTGAATAAAATAAAATAATTTTAAAAGTAATGGGAGATTATGAGATAATATATGAGAAAATTCAATAAATTTGTGTGAAATAATGAAATATAATATGTTTTTAAAAGCAAAACAAAAAAAAATTATTTTTTTATTTTTTTTGGAACCAGCGGTTTGGAACCGCCGGTTCCACGGTTCGTAGCACATTGAACAGGAACCGGCCCGCCATGGCCGGTTCCGGTTCACGGTTCTGGGTCGGGCCTGCTGGGCAGGTTCCGGTGCCCATGTCTAGATGTGAATAGGGGCGTGAAAAAACCGGAAAATTGGTAATCGGATTGGAACCGGTGGTTAACCAATTTCGGTTAATTGATTATCCGATTTTACGAATTTTGATTAACTGGTTATTATTGGTTAGCCGGTTTGATTTTTGGTTGGTAAAGTATTCTAACCGATTAAACTGGATAATCAAAATAAATTGATTTTTTTACTTAACCGGTATAAAATCGGTATATTAATATAATATTATAATAAAATTATTATTTTTAATATACTTTAAGTTTTATTTTAAGAGTTAAACAATTTATTCAAATTTATTAATTAATTTATAAATTATAAATTATAATTAACAATATATATTATATAATATAAAAACAACAATATTAGTAATATATTATAATATTTAAGATATGAGTATGACTAACAATAGCATGTTTCAATGCTTTATAAATTTTATTGTAACTTAACATAGAGTATATTCTAAATTATATTTTGATTTTATAGCCATTTAACTATATAAATTCGAATATAATAGTAAGAAGACAACAAATAAACATTTATTTCTATCCTATTGTAACTTATATTATTAAAAATAATAACAATTAGTACATTATAGATTTTAAATAGTACTATGAGTCTATGAATATAAGTAATTAGTACATTAACTAAATACATAAGCATATTTATAGGTTATAATATAAGTAAATAATACTATAAATATAAGTAATTAGTACATTAACTAAATACATGAGTATATTTATAGGGTTATAAGTAAATAATACTATAAATATAAGTAATTAGTACATTAACTAAATATTTTTTTGAACACCTATGCACCCTTACATCACATGGACTTTATGATCTAAAATGTTGAATTAAACATTCAATTTTACATTTCTAAAATAATATTAGTTTGTATTTTAACTTTTAAGAGCAAACAAAAGAAAACAAAAATCTACCGGTTATCCGGTTTAACGTATTAACTAATCAAAACCGATAAAATCAGAATCGATATGGTATCGGTCGATTATCCGATTTTGACATTTTTTACTAAAATCGATACGAATCGAAACTGGTTATAACTGCCTGGTTGAACTCCCCTATATGTGAAGACTGAATTACATGTTATTTTTCTTAAAGAGTAACTACTATTGTTTACAACAACATGAAGTCATAAACATGCCATTAAATCCAAGCTACAACAAGGCTACAATTTTTTGAATACTGAAAAAATTGTTGATATATAAGCATCGAAGTTTAAAACAACAACAATTGAATCTTTATTTCACTATATAGATCGGTTATATGGATCATACTTTGCCGTTGCATTCTATATATCTGTATACATATTTTCATTTATTATACGATTTCTGATATAATCCATATAATTTGAGTGGCAAAATTTTACGCCCGCCGTCAAACTCACGCAACCCTCTTCCGACATCTCATAGCTATTTGATTGACATATTCATACAAAAAATTATAAAAAACAAAAAGTTGAAAGAGTAATGATTGGGGGAGTGAAAAATTAGAGTGAAAACGCAAAGTGATCGACTGACGTGGCATGTATAAAAAGACAAACTAATCCATTACCCATTAGGGTTCACTCATCATTTAGTTAGGGTATTAGTTTGTCTTTTTGTAACTGCCACATCACTTTGAGTTTTAACTCTAATTTTTCACTCCCCCTATCATTACTCAAGTTGAAAACATCTTCTAACATATGAATAAAATTACTCTTCACACTTACTCTAATATGGAGAGGCATAACAAAAATGAAAATTTCTTTAAAATTCTTAAAGAACTGTCTTCTTACCAAGTTTCGAGTATAAAATGGGGGATGATTAACATGAGGCATTACGGAAGCAACAAAAACAGCCATTGAAATCTTCAGTGGGTAGTTTTCCATTGCAAGAGCCAAGCTGGTGCCACCAAAGCTGTGACCTACCAGTATGACCTTATCGTTGTCCGGAATTGATGCCATGAGTTTCATCAATGGCTCAGCATAGTCATCGAGGGTATGAATATCATCTAGGCTTTTTGTGTTGATACCTGAGGCTGAAAGATCCATGGCAGTGACCCTTTGGCCTGCTGATTCAAGGAGTGGCTTCAATTTGTACCAACACCAAGCTCCATGGCAAGCACCATGGACAAGAACAAAATGTTTTTGCCGATTGGTTTTGGCAACTTCTTCCAAATTCCATTTTGTCTTGTTTTGTTGAACTAACATATGATCCAAAAACACAAAAGTTTATCTGTTTTTTGTTATTTTGTGGTGATTATTTATTGATACCAAGGTACACAAGGTATATGGACAAGTAATGGATAGTATTTAAGGAAATGAAAGGTGTTTATGGGAGAAAACCAACAAATTAAGTCATGTATACATACATACATATATATACATATATATATATATATATATATATTAAATTAAAAATTTACAAATTTTTGTTCTACTATTCTCTTAGTCTTTTATTGTTTTCTTCTTAAGAAGTTTAGGCAATTTTAGAATGCAAATAAGATGTCCTAACCTTCTTGGTGGTTAGTGAGGATAGCTTCTAATTCTAAACTAACCAAACCACCAACCAATTGTTTGATGGGGAGAAGAAACCTATTAATTTTGAGAAGAGATATTGTACAATAATTAAAACAACGTTGTTTTATTAAAATCATAATTAAAATTATGTCGTAGGGTTCACTCTTATTTGGGTTACAATCAAATAATTGTAAGTTTGATTTCAGTAATATTTATGCTTTAACCCCTGATTTTTGTGAAACGACGTTATTTTGATAGGCGGATAAAATAAAATAGAATAATCTTAAATAGAGAATTCGATCTCATTAATTTTATGGGCAACTTACATTGACACTAGATAAATAAAATGCTAGTTAAATTATTTCAATTGTATCTCAATTTAGGAGTTGGTTTCAATTTTGTTTTTAGTTTTCAAAAAAATTATATTTTTATCTATGATATTGTAATATTTAGATTCCAAATGGTTCTTTATCCTTTTCTTATAACAAAAATCTAATTCTAATAACCACGTGACATGTATGTTGTCCAACTTCGTTAATCTTTATGCACTTTTTTCTGTGATATGCATATTACATAGTCGTTGAAATTAGATTTTAAATGGATAAAGGACGATATAAAATTTTAATTTCAATTTGAGGCAGGAAACAAAAATAGAATTTTTTTTAAGATTAATTTAGGAACAAAATGATCTTCCAAATTGAGCAACAATTAAACAAAATTTACCCATAAATGCTATTATCTCATTAATGTTTTGAAAGGAAGTAATTTAAGGTTTACTTCCACTCTCATTCTATTATTACTCTTTTTTTAAGTGTTGAGGGCAAGGATCCTCATAGTCATGAATACCCAACTAGCTACTCAATATCTTAATTTTGTTGGAGTAATATTAGTCATCAATTAGTTAACCAACTCAATTTATCCAAATTGATCATAAATAACTTATCAACAGGTTCAAAATAATACATCATTAATATACTAAGAGGGTAAAGTTTCTCTTGCTTCTACTCCTTAACCAAGCTAAGTTGAATCTTTAAAATTGACTGTGATATTCCTTTTAGAATTAATTAGAATAACATAGGTTAAGAGTAAATTAAATTTTGCCATTAATGTTTAAAAAAAACAATAATAATAATAACTGAAAGTAACTATGTAATTTTTTATGTAGAGTACAACTAAATAAGATCTTTCTTAGGATTAGTAAGGAGTAAAATAGAATTTATCATTACTGTAAATAATAATAATAGTTGAAAACAACTCTATGATTTTTCACATAGAGTTCTAATTGAATAATATCTTTCTAATCAATTTATCACTCCATATATATTTGTGAAACTAGAGTTATACTAGTCAAATGGATCTTCGGTTACATTTAGTGTTTCATTTTATTTTATGGATAAAAGCCACGTGCTATTAACAATTATCCCTTAAGCTTCATATAGGGTTTTAATTAAAAATACTTGAATAAGGGTTTTAATTAAAAATACTTGAATAAGGGTTTTAATTAAAAATACTTGACGTATGTATATACAATGAAATTGAAAATAAAACACAAAATGTGTTTGAAAAACCGAAATGGTAACCTAAATATGAGAATTAGAATTAGTCAGGTAGATTAATAGATGTAATGAAAAAAAGTACACGGATCATGGATGTACAATCCATCTGAAAAGATTATAAAACATGCAAACTCTTTTTCCCATTTCACTTAATTTGTCCAAGTTCCCACATCCTATGTCAAATGTGCACATTATATGAGGAACCTGTTTAGGAAGATGCATACAAAAAACTTTAGTTGACACTATCATCTTTTTAAATTTCATATGGAATACAACATATGTAACAAAGTAACAACGACAACTAAACTCATTATCCTTTATTATATTAAGCGTTACATTATATGGATCACACTCACTATATATGCTTACCTAACCTTATTTTTTTTTTATTGAGATTTAAATATAATATTTTTTTATGAATTCTTTATAATTCTTTATTGATATTCCTTTTCCCTTTTTAATTTAAACTTATAGTTCTTTATTTTCTACACGCCTCACTAATGGTAGGAAATTTCCCATTTTTGTAAGAAGTTATGTATCAGAAATAACTGTATCTCCAATTATACCCCCTCTGAAATGCAAAGTATACCTCTTTTACCATCTCCATAGTATATAAGACAAATGTATGCATTTCGATTAGTTAAATTTGTAGTCTATGATTCCGATTCTCTCATATGTATTATGATTATTACCACATCGATGTTGTCCATGAACCAAATTGTTCGCATTTGTAACAAAAGGCAGTACCTAAAAAATTAAAAAGTAGTATCTTGTGAAGAAAAAGTGAAAATGTCAACAAAATATCAACATGAAAAGTGTCTAACACCTAAAAATTTCCCATGAAGCTGTGATCTTTTTGTTTAACATCATTGTTATATTCTGATTTTTTTCCCCAAAAAACAAATGTTCAAATGCATTGCAGAGATTATCAGCCTATATATATTTGTCAGCTATATCCAAGAGAGATTGACAAAGTTCTTTAGGCTTTGAAAGCATTGCCATATGATCTGCATCTTTTATCTCTTTTACTTCTGCCACCCCAATGTTTTTCACTAGCCATTGCTGAAAATCCGCCTTGATTACTTTATCTTCAGTGCACAAAACATAAACTCGACTAACTGAACCATACCTTTGAGCTGAAAACTTTTTGTCCTTTGACAAATCTTCTTGGAGTAGAGGACTTGGCCTAGCCAACAATTTTGCCAATTCAAGATCCTTCAAAAATACACATTTAATAAAGAATGACATTGAGCAATTATGGGTCATTCTTGAATTGGGATTGAATAAATGGACAAAATTGAGAAAGTGAGTTGGCCTACCTCAGAGGAGCATAATTGATAGAAATTGGAAGATAAATCATTGGGACCAAAATAAACCATCATTTTTTGCTCTTCTGGGCTGCCATACATTTTATATTGCCTGTCTAAGAAGTCTGTGGTTCGGAACCGCTCATGGTACTTTTGAAGAAGATAGGAATATATATATGCACCACAGGAAGAATGAATGCAGTCAAATTGAGTCAAAAGAATAGTTGAGATGGATATGATAATTCAAGTGAATTTAATGTTTCTCAAGTTCTAACATTGAAAACTTGAATTTTGTACCCATATATAGTTAATTGTGGTGAAGAAAATTCTTGCAAGACTCATATATATACAAAGAAATCTTTTCTTTCTTACTTAGGCAGGTGGACTATTCTATATAGTCTGTATATAAACATATGTTGGAGAAACTATTGTACAGTTTTTTTTTTTTAATTTGGCATAAACTTCATTTGAGGTGGGTCGCCACTCTCTATTTTATTAAGTTCTTTGGTGGGTGATGAATATACCCTAAAACCACCCTTACACAAGAGAAGTCTCTTGAACCTAGTCCCATTTACAAGCCTAAAGCCTAATGGGGATAAGTTCAATAGGATATGGAAAGCAATTAACCTTGTAGTACTTCCTCCATTTACATACTTGTAAGTACCTAATGCCCTAGAGCTAAAGAAACAAAAGACTTCTTTGTGCACAAGGAGTGACAAAAGATCCCTTTTAGAAGGGACAAGGACTATATATACTCTTTGAGCTGTGAACCTGGACGCAAAAAGCTGTAGCAGCTCCACTTCTCACAACTGAGTCTAATCAGATGTACCCTTAATCATAGTAGATCGAGATCTTATGAGGTTAGAAGAGGAACTGTCCAGTCTGGTAGCATACTGAAACCAGCATCTGGCTTCTCCTTTGTTCCTGGGCAGAGTAGCAGCAACCACCAGTAGCAAACCAACCCTAACAGCTGCAGGTTGGGGCTGTAAACAAAGACTTGGCAAACCAGCCCTAACATCTGCAGGCTGGGGCCATTCACCGGGCCTAACTAAAAATACCAGAAAAGTTGAGGGCCAGGACCTGAGTACTCTTTGGAGACCTGACTGGGATCTCATGGGGGGTACCAGAGGGAATATGTCTTGCTTCTTTTCCTGGAGATGTGTGGACATCCTGTTGTATCTGCTTGGAGAAGTTTGCAAAGTCCTGATTTGGCTGTAGGTGCTGTGAGAGGAAAATGGCAGGACTGTTGGCTTCCTAGGGGATGAGGGTGAAATTAGCCTGATCACTTATAAGCTGTAGGGAAGTCCTCCACTGTCTGAATCTCCATAAACATTTTAAGTCCTGTTGGAGGGCCTTGGAATTCGCTTTAATGGAGATATTGCAGCAACCTAGTTCTTTGCATACTCTGATTCCTTCCAGACAACAGCTGATCTCCACCTGCAGGTTAGTTTCAGATGGAGGACAAATAGCTACAGGGATCATGAATAGGAGATTACCTGCTGAGTTTCTCCCAATGCCACTCCCCTGAATTTGGGAGCCTGTGTTGAAGGATGCTATATTGATTTTGACATAAGGGAAGTCAGAGGGGGACCCATTTGATCAAATATATTTGGACTTTCCTCCTGATCTTAGTAACAGAGAGCCAAAAACAGTTCCAGTCCATAACCTGAATATCATTAATTTGGCATTTCAGTGAAAGAATACCCTTGGTCATAGTGAAATATTCTAAATTACTGCACTAGTATCAGGGTTAGCATTCTCAAAAACAATTTTGTTCCTCATTTTCCATATAAACCAGCATAATAGAGATGGAATTAATTTGCGCAAGAATGAAAGGATTTCAGAATTACAAGCAACATTCCACCAGTTATAGAGATTACAGTGTAAAGAATTAGAAAAAAAAATAATATTCCCACTTCAGCATCCATAATTTTCCAGATATGAGATGAAAAACTACATGTGTTGAAAATGTGATTGAATGTATCCCCGTGACAGCAACAGAATGGGCAGTAGGAAGGTCCAATGAAGCCCACTCTATGGAGCAGTAGTCCTAGGGGGATTTTTTTCTGACACAACCTCAGCATAAAGAAGGAGATCTTAATGGGAATAAGGGGATCCCAGAAGAACTTTGTGAAAGGAAGGGGATCATGGGAACCTCTGATTACCTGGTATGCAGCTTTTAGACTGAAGGTGCCATTTTCTGAGAGTGTCCAGATCAGAGCGTCTGGCTTCTCAGATAAGGAAAGAGGCACATCAGTGAAAAACGACATGGGGATTTGAGGACATACAGCTCTCAGCTTTTAAAATTCCCAACCCCTAAGGCCTAGGACTTCACTAAGTTTCTGTTGGCCTGAGAGGAGCAGAAGATTGTTAATACTTCCTTCTTTCTTCCATCTATCAAAGAACAGGTTGCAGTCTCCACTGCCCACTTGAAACAAAATATGTTCATCAGCCTTCTTAGCATATTCAACCATTCTTCTCCAAGTACTGGAAATTCTTCTCTTAATTTGGGCTTGGAGAGGGTGGGAAGTAGAGCAGTACTTAGCCCATAAGAATTTAGCCCAAAGTGTATCTTTATGCCTAAATTTCCACTACATCCGATAGGTTTGCGCAGCCACTAATGAGTTAAGATCCCTAAAGCCCAACCCCCCTCCTCTTGTGATCTACATAGTGTCCTCCAACTAATCCAGTGATGGTTGGAACTTGTTTCTGAGGCAGACCAGAGGAAGTTGGCCAAAAGAAACTCAATTTGGTGAATGATTTTCTTAGGAGGGTTTAAACTCATTGTGGTATATAATTGGATGGAGGATAGGACACTTTTTGTCAATGTAATACGACCCCTTATAAAGAGGAATTTGGAGCTCCGACCCTGAATTTTTTGGGCAACTTTCTGGACTAGATAGCTATATAAAGCCGAAGGGATTCTCTTGTGGTGTAAGGGGATGCCTAAGTATAGGGTTGGGAATGAGCCTCTAGGAAACTTAGTGAGTCTCCAAATCATATGCTTCCTAGCTGTTGGGAGATTTCTGTGAACAAGGTAACAGCTTTTTGAGAGATTAACTTTCTACCCCGAGACATCCTCATAATGTCTTAACTTGTCTAAAATGGATTTTATAATCTGGGGGCTGGAGGAGGAGAAAATGATCATGTCATCGGCATACGAGAGATGTGTGACCTTAGGGCAGTTTCTAGGAACTCTACATTCTAGGCCATTGGGTCCATTATCATTGAGGTCTCTAGATAAATATTCAGCCCCTAAGATGAATAGTAGAGGGGAGATGGGATCTCCTTGTCGGAGACCTCTAGTAGACTTAAACCAGCCCTTAGGGATACCATTGACTAAGATTGACATCCACACATTGGAGAGAAGTCTCCACATAAGATCAATCCAAATTTCTCCAAAGCCCATGAGCCTCATGACTTGGAGTAGAAATGACCATTCTATCCTATCGTAGGCCTTTTCCATGTCTAATTTAAGCACCGCAATCCCCTCCTTTCTCTTTCTGTTGATGGTGGAGACTAACTCATTAGCTAACAAGTAATTATCCGAAATGTTTCTCCCCAAGACAAACCCACTCTGATTTTCAAAAACTAGGCAGAACAGTGGCTAATATATTGGCCAACAATTTAGAAACTATCTTGTTTATGAAGTTACATAAACTAATAGATCTAAAATGCCTTAAGGAATCAGGGTTGGGACATTTGGGAATCAAGACAATAGATGTAGCAGTGAGGGCCTTTGAAAGATCCCCTCCATTCATGAAGTGATGGATAGCCATAAGGAGGTCATCTTTAATTATGTCCCAAGCTTTGATATAGAATAATCCATTGAAACCATCGGGGCCCGGGGCACTTTCTTTGTTCATGCACACAATAGTTTGGTGGACTTCTAACATGTCGGGGAAGCTAGTAAGGAAGCTGTTTTCTCTATCAGTCAGAATTTTTGGAACAAGGTTAAGTTTTAGCCTAAGGTTGTGAGGTTCTGAGGAATAAATCTTAGAAAAGAATTTGACAGCTAATTCACTGACTTGTTCCTCCCCTTCTCTCCAGTTGCCATCTTGATCTAGTACCTTAAGGATGTAAGACTGAGCCTGTCTTTGCCTAACATAAGAGTGGAAAAACTTCGAATTTCTGTCCCCTTCAGCCAGCCATTTAGCATTAGCCTTTTGTTTCCAAAAGATGTCCTCTAGTCCCAGCTGAAATTGGAGGTTGGCTTTGGCCAGATTTAGAGATTCTCAAGGAACCCTATTTAATTCATCCTCCTTTTCTAACTTAAGTAGCTCTTTTTCTGCCTTGTCTACATTGCAGAAAATGTCGCCAAAAGTGCTTTTATTCCAGATTTTTAAGGCAGTTTTCACTAACTTGAGTTTCTCACAGAACCTCTTAATGAGAAAGTATTGTACAGTTAATAATCACTAACTCATCAGTTGAGTTGGTAGTTAAATATTAATATTTCTCATTATCACTAACTCATCAGTTGAGTTGGTAGTTAAATATTAATGTTCTCGTCATGTGTAGACCATATCTCACTATAATGACACAATGTCTATTATTATGTGGACTCATTCATTGAATAAAAAGTCATCCCCATATAATAGGATATGAGATCTCTTGTCCAATATTTTGTCTGTCTTATTCTATCCTAATTAAAACTACGTCGAAGGGTTCACTAATCTCTTGGTTATGGTCTAATAATTGTAAAGTAATTTAGTGATATTTATGCATTTAGTCCCTAGTTTTAATGAAACTACGTCGTTTTGAACGTTAAACAGAATAACACATGATAAATATTGGACAGTCTATCTGGTCTCATATAATAGTAGAACATAATGTACACATGACAAAAAAGTATTTTTATTTATTTATAAATCCAAATAATGAATTAATGGTTATTAACCAATCAATACTTTCCTATTTTATCCATATCAACAGGTCGCTTTAGATGTTAACTTTCCGTTCAAATGCTATTTTTCTTAGGTGTAATTATTATTGTTTCTAAGAACATGAAGTCATAAACATGCCACTAAATCTAAGCTACATCATAGACTTTAATTCTCTTAAATCCTTTTACAGTTATAAAGAATTTCTTGGTATATATATAAGCATTCGTGGTTAATAGTACTTAGCAATAACATAAATTTTAAACAACTCATGGCTAGTTGATTAACATATACAACAACAACTAAACCTTTAACTCGGTAGATGGGATTTTGTTGCCGTCACAATTCCTAATGTAATTTATATAATAGAATTTTGTAAAATTTTTACGCTTGTTGTCATCTAATGTAATCTATATCATAGAATTTTACAAAATTGTTAAGCTTATTATCAGCATGTCTTAGCCCTCCTCTTTTTTAACAAAAAACAAAATTTGAAAACATCTTCAACAGCATACAATTGAAGTTACTCTTCACACTTACTCTAAGATGGAGAGGTACATACAAAATGAAAATTTCTTTAATATTTTTAAACAACCGTCTTCTTACCAAGTTTAAAATATAAGATGGGGCATGATTAGGATCTGGCATAAAGGCAGCAACAAAAACAGCAACTGAAATCTTCTGTGGGTAGTTTTCCATAGCAAGAGCCAAACTATAGCCACCAAAGCTGTGGCCTACCAAGATGACTTTCTGGTTGACTGGAATTGAAGCCATGAGTTTCATCAATGGCTCAGCATAGTCATCAAGTGTATGAATCTCATCTAAACTTTTTGTGTTGATGCCTGAGGCTGAGAGATCAATGGCAGTGACCCTTTGGCCTGCTGATTCAAGGAGTGGCTTCAATTTGTACCAACACCAAGCTCCATGGCAGGCACCATGGACTAGAACAAAATGGTTTTGTTGATTGGCTTTGGGTGCTGATCCTAATTCCATTTTCAACACAAAAGATTATTCGTCTGTGTTTGTGGGGAGAAGAATTTCTTGATACTAAAATTAATACACAGAACATGAACGCGTAATGTGGAGCAATTTTGTACTCCTTCTGTCCCATGAAAATTGTCCGTTAATTTTGATGAAGAATTGATATATCCCAAGCAACTTCATTGATTATAAATATAAAATCTCACCAACATTTTGTCCCCATTGGGCAGGGGAGACATAACCATTCAATCCATACACAATTTCTTTGTCATTTTAGGAAATTTTTGGCTTCTTCTTGCATTGTAAGATTCTCCAAATCATTCACATACAAGTGGGCATGAGCACAGTTTCAAAACTGTCGGTTCTATTTTTCAATTTCAAAGAATGACAAGCTAGAACCAAATAGAAGAGTGGCTTTTTCGGAACCGATTCAAGTTCGGATTTTGGTTTCAATTTTGGTCAGATTTTTAATTTTGATTCCAATTTTTAGAATTTCAGTTATTTATTAAGAGTTTTAAGTAAGAAAAATTTACAAGTTAGAAATTAATACTGAAGAAATACGTACTAAATTTTATTAGTGGATGAATGTTACATTTATACACTTCAAAATTTATATTCATTTGGATATATAACTATGACATATACCAAAAATAATACATAAATATCAAATTGATAAATACTTGGAAAAGCATAATAAAATATCTCAAATTATCAATAATCTAAAAATGTTAAAAATATTCAATATCAAATCTATTATAACTTGCAATAAACTATGCGTCATAATCATCATTATTGTCTTTTTAATGGTGTTGTGGTGATGTATTTGCATTTGCTATTCGTATGAATCACTTATGTTAATTGGTTGGAATGAAATTAAACTAAAGCTATTCATAATATAAATTTTAGTTATAAAAATATAAAAAAAAATTAGAGAAATGAAAGAATAATTGAATAATTAGAATTTAAATAGTATAATATAATAATAGGTTAAAAAAAATTAGAATTGAATTAATATATAAATGTTTTACAGGATTAGAATTATGAAGGATTAAAAAATTAAAAAAAGATAATTCTCTGGTAGAAAATGAAGAAGGGTGAGGCATTTACAAATTTTAGAGACATAAAATATATGATATATGAAAAATACATGGTTATCCTTAAATTAGTTATATGTGTTTGTTTACATATATATATGTTTATAGAATTTTTTAAAGATTTATTTATCTATTTTAGTTTTTATTTTTCAGATTTTAGTTTTTTTAGACGGTTTTGGAAACGTAAGCTCATGTATCCCATATGATTCTACTCTTTACATGGTTCATGTATCCCATATAGTCTTTTGATACAAATATTCAATTGCCAACTAAATTGATGAGTTAATTAATTAACAAACAGTTCTTAATGTCAAAGCAACAACAGTATCCATAAACATCTTTTTATTAGCTAATCTGTTTGATAAATGTATTTTCACTTTCATTTCTCATAAGTTTAACTTCTCAAACCGTCTACTGGCTAATATGGCTGTAAGTGGTTAGAAATCCCAATCATAGAAAGATTGTTTTCCTACATGGTTGCTAGAGGCAACTGATTTTGATTCATAGTCATCGGACTGATTGTATATCTGTTTTGGAAATGACAAATTATAGCTTTGGCAAAAACAAAAAAGTTATTAACAACTCATATCTTCAAAAAAAAAAAACTAATATCTTCTTCTTTAATAATTAGTACATGATAACTCATGAATTAATTTAGACTAGGTGATTTCCAAGTAGAATTGTAATAGACATCAAGTCAAATCTTCTATCCAATATTTTTCTATTATATTTTATCAATACAGCAAAGCGATGTCTTAATAATTGTGGTAGAGTTCACTAAAATCATGACTAAAATAATGTCGTATGTTCACTCAAATCTGGGTTATAATTTAATAATTGTGATTTTGATTTTGGTATATTCTCAAAAATACTTTTAGCCATAATTTTAGTGAGAGTATGTTGTTTTAAACATTGAACAGAATAAAACAGTATAATATTAAACAGATGATCAGATTTCAATATACACAAGCCAAGTGGTATAGTGGGACAATGCATGTCAAACAAATATCATAATGTTATATTTTTAAGAGTAAATTGTAGTTTATATATATATTTTAAATTTTTTTAATTATTTTTAAGAAGGTGAAACTCATAAAATAAAAATTTTCAAATATTGGAGGCAGGAAATTCGTAAGTGAGCTTGGTGAAATTACATGATGTTAAATGTGCTATGCAATTTAAGACATTTTCATACATGTCATGGAGACTTGGAGAACATCATGCCACATTAATTTAAAGATTAATTTCTCCCCTTTTTTTCACTATTTTGCATAAACAATAATATGAGCCATGAACATTTGAAATAAGTTAAAAACCAAATTTGAAGTCAGTGGCAATGGCCAGCTTTTGAGAGTTTCTTTGTACTTTTTTCCTTTAGAAACAAGGAAATTGCTTCATTTTAACTTTATTATGACTTTAATGGATTGCCTGCTAGTGATGGAGAGTTTGTTTTTGTTCTTTTTACTTTTCTATACAAAGAGTTCTGCTTTCTTTCTTCTTCTTTTTTTTTTTTCTTTTAATTTTGGCTATATTGGAGGCTGAAATCAGAGTTATATATTAATACATTCGTACGTACGTTGAACAAGTTCTATTATATCAATGTACAAAAAAGGTTTCACTTGATCGTCATGTAGATCATGAAGTAGAATTATTCTTAATTTTATATTTAAATTCTTCTTAACTAACATACATATATTATATATATGCAAGAATTTTTAACTCTAGTATTTCTTCATTTTTATATATTGAACATTGAAAGATCTAGGTTAGTAGCGCGGTGTCCCAGTGGGTGAATGACACTGGATGTGACACCGATAATAAAATGCAAATAGACAGTATTAAAAAATGCGGAAAATAAATAGACAGGAGGTTGGTAACGCAGTTCGGCAATTGCCTACGTCTGCGGGGCCACGCCCAGAAAGAACAATCCACTATGTTCACAAGTTACAAGACATTCAGTATGACACAAGGTAAGACACCATCTTATCTTAAATACTGCTGCTTCCTAACTTCTGCAGTGAACGGATTGTGCGAGCTCCCATCGACTTATGTTGATTCCTCCCGGAATCCGTGGTTAAGCAAGATCCCCTTGCACACGTTTGAACTCCTCCCGAGCTCTATGCTTGAATCAAGAAACACAAGGATTGCATCTTCAATAATGTTGCGTTAAGATACTTCAAGCCAACACACTTTAACTAAACTCTCCAACAAAGAAGTGTGTATACAGTCTTCAAGAAGACCGAATGAATAATAAAAAAACTCACACTTGAAAAACCGTGTGAAGGAAAGCTCATATAGGCAAACAAAAATCCTTCCAAGATTATCCTAAGATTATTTCCAAAAACATTCGAATGGAAGAACGTAATCACCAAAACTTCCCATCATTATCTTCAAGGTAATTTCCAAAATAATTTAAATAAGAAGATGGAAACTCTTGTGCCTTCAAGACTTATCTTTTCCAAAGTTAGATAGCTTCCAAGAATACCAAGATAAGTTCCATAATTATCCATATGGCATTAATCATCAAATCAATCTTCCTTACATAGATTGATTTTATTTGATTTTGCCTTCAATAAAAGCTTTCCTTATCTTTGCCAAAAAATAAATGCCAATTAAAATAAATGCCAACTCACGTTTGCATTAACAATCTCCCCCTTTGACATTTTTTGGCAAAATCCAATCTCCCCCTGTATGCTGAATCCGAAGTGCTTGAAGAACTCCCCCTGAATATTCACTTGGTAAAGAAACATCTGCACAAGACATTGTGCATGACACAGCAAGAGACACCAAGTTTCCCAGCATACATATTCTTAGGAAGAACAAACCAAATATTCAAAATCCAAAATTACTCCCCCTTTTTGCCATAAAAGGACAAAAGGGCCACAAAACAATAATAAAAACATAATAAACTGTCTTGAAAAATCACCATAAATAAAATATCTGAGTAATCAATCAGAATTCTCCTCATCAAGAGTCACAAGACCAACTGAATCAGCCAGCAGTTGAACACCAGCAGCAGCATCTGGAACTCTTACATCTGAACCAGCATCAAACCCACCAAATTGGGCGCTTGAAGGGACAGAACTGTCAGGGACATCGGATGTGACACTGGCAGGGACATCATCAGATACAGTAGTAGGAACTGCAGTGTTTGTCTCAATCATGTCCTCATGAGGATCAGAATAATCAGCTTCTTCAACAATGGGCTTTTCAGCATCCATTTCTGTCTCTGCAAATACATGAGATAGAGTTTGATCTATACCTGCTGGAACTTCTGGAGTAACATCAGATGGATTGTCTGCAGTAGTGGTAGTCTTGGCAGCAGCATTCTTCTTCTTCTCAGCTGCAATATCTCTGGCTGTCTTTACAGCTGCTAGATCATCAAGGACAGCAAAAATTTCCTTCCTCTTTTTTCAATCTCAGCTTGCTGACCCATTAGCACTCTCAGCTCATCCTCTAGCACCTTAATGGTGCGTGATAGCAGCACAGTGTTGCCAAGCTCATCAGTGTCAGAGACATCCTGAGTGACATCCTCCATGTCATTGATATGATCACCTATCAACAGCTTGTAACTGATCCTGATCTTCTCCTTGTCAGTTTCTAGGATTTCCCTTGCTCTAATCAATGGATGTTGTGAAGACAGAATTGCATAAATCAAGCTAGGAAATGGATAAACCAACCTATCGTTCTTACAATTTGCATGCTTAACTATCTGATCAAACAAAAACTGCCCAACATCAAACTCTACAAAATTTCCAATTTTAAACAGCAAAGTGGCCATACCCTTATTAACTCCAGCCCCATGAGAAGTTGGCAGCAAGTTTCTCATTGCAATTTTGTGCAGAATGGCATATTTTACTGACAATTGGGAAGCTGGAAAGTCCTTTTCTCTTGGCCAAACTCTTCTGACTCCACCAGTGACATCGGATATTATCACACTGTAATCTGGTGTAAAGTTTTCTACTTCTGCCCAATGACTTCCCAGATATGTATTAATTACATCCGGAGTGAAATCAAACACTCTCCCCCTCACATATACACGACCGCCAAATGGGTGTTCAAAATCCTTTATACTAGGGTCAAGATTACAGTAAAACTCATGCACTACTCTTCTAACATAGGGTTTAATACCCTTGATTGTCCTGCGAAGTCCTTGACTAACTAACTGATCAACCAATTTTTGACACTCTTTAAAATCACCCTCATGTATATTTCTTTCATTCCATATATTTCTCCTGGACACTTTAGTCCACAAACCAGCATTGTACTCTGATTTAAAATCATCTAAATTTACATTAAGATTTGACGACTTACTCGGTGTAGCACGAGACTTTTCCTTTGACATTGATCTGGAGCGTGTCATCCTCTGTGATACAGGAGCAGGGGTTGCCTTTGGGCCCTTAGCCTTTGGTGACTTTATAGGATCAAAATCTGAACGGTCATGAAATTCAGCATCCTTAGAGGAATCATCGTCAACAGGAGAGTCATCATTTTCTGAAGATTCTTCTTCACCAGCAGAGGAGTCCCCCTTACCAACATCAGACTCACTTCCTTTCACATTGTCTTAATCTTGCCAGTCCTCATCTGAAGAACTCTCATCAATCAGTTGGAACCTCTTTCTTTTGGGTTCCACAGTCACCTTAGAACCACCCGGTGCCTTTGATGGTACAGCACTTGTCTTGAATTGAGTAGTACTGGTCTGTCCAAATCGTGTTCTAACGCCAGAGGAGTCAATGGATTGAATTGGGATAACATCTATTGCCATTGAAGCCATATCAACCTCAGAATCTTGGAATTGTTCTTGCGGTCCAGCAGAACTTTCTTCTCCTTTTGACAATTCTGGTGCAAAATGAGTAATAACAACATGAACTTCATCGTCATCTGGAGTCACTTTGCTTGTTCGTGATGAAGACTTTCTCGGAGACATCTCTGAAATTTTGAATATCTTGACTTGATAAAATCTTCAAGAGTTCTGATTGTGTTCAAAATAGTGAAGACAGCAGAGTAGAGCTCAAAAGCTTATGAGCAATAGAAGTTGAGAAGACCAGAAACCCTTGAATTTCAAATACCAAAATAATTGCCAAAAATACTGCAGTCAAATTTTGCGTATTCAAAGCCAACTCTTCAATTTCATGTAATTGACCGAGAAATCCGAAGATGCCAGATGCCACTTGGAGTGCTGAACCGCTGAAGTTCCCAAAAATCATAAAACACAAAATCTGCTACTACAAGCTTCCCAAAAATATTAGGCGGGAAAGCAGACAAGGAAAAAATAGCTATTCTACTGTATTTTTGTGTTTTTTCATATATATTATATATATATATTACTGTACATAAAAATACAATAAAAAACTTACAATATTGAGGAACTTCATCACATAACACAAAGGCCCAGAGCAGACCTCAGTTCTTCAAATCTTGCCCCATCCAAGGCTTTGGTAAAAATGTCAGCAATTTGTTTTTCTGTCACCATGTGTTCCAAAGCAATTATTTTATCTTCCACAAGAGATCTAATAAAATGATGTCGAATATCAATGTGCTTTGTACGAGAGTGCTGAACAGGATTCTTAGAAATATTGATAGCACTTATATTAACACAATAGAGTGTCATGACATCCTGTGTGACACCATAATCTTTCAGCATTTGCTTCATCCAGAAGAGCTGAGTACAACAACTACCAGCTGCAATATATTCTGCATCGGCGGTAGACAGAGAGATAGAGTTCTGCTTCTTGCTGAACCATGACACCAAATTATTTCCAAATAGAAACATCCACCAGAAGTGCTTTTCCGATCATCTGAACTTCCAGCCCAGTCAGCATCACAATAACCAACTAAGTTGGTGTTTGTATCAAAGGAGTACCAAATTCCATAATCAGTTGTTCCACAAATATATTTGAGAATCCTTTTGACTGACACCAGGTGTGACTCGCGAGGTTCTGCCTGAAATCGAGCACATAATCCAACACTGAAGCAGATATCAGGACGACTAGCAGTTAGGTACAAAAGGCTGCCAATCATACTTCTGTAAAGATTTGCATCAACAGGGATTCCCTTCTCATCTTTGGAGATCTTCTTATGAGTTCCCATAGGTGTTCTTTTTGGACGAACATTTTCCAATTCAAATTTCTTCAGTAAGTTCTTTGCATACTTGCTTTGAGAAATGAAGATACCATCATGTCGTTGCTGAATTTGAAATCCAAGAAAGTAAGTAAGCTCACCAACCATGCTCATCTCAAATTCGCCAGTCATTTGAGCAACAAACTCATCCACCATTGCATGTGACATTAAGCCAAACACGATATCATCAACATAAATTTGAGCAAGTAAAAACTGACCTTTCACTTGGCGAATGAAAAGGGTTTTATCTACTCCCCCTCGCTCGTATCCTTTGGCTAACAAATACTGAGTCAGCCTCTCATACCAAGCCCTAGGAGCTTGTTTGAGCCCATATAATGCCTTCTTCAATTTGTAGACGAACTCGGGGTGATAAGGGTTTTCAAAACCCTTTGGTTGAGCAACATACACCTCCTTATTAAGAAAACCATTGAGGAAAGCACTCTTTACATCCATTTGATACAACTTGAATCGCAATACACATGCAATGGCCAGCAAGAATCGGATAGACTCAAGGCGAACAACTGGAGCGAATGTCTCATCAAAATCAACTCCTTCAATTTGCGTATACCCCTGAGCAACCAATCGAGCCTTGTTGTGAGTGATATTCCCATGCTCATTACTCTTGTTCTTGTATATCCATTTGGTGCCAATAACATTCACATTAGGAGGACATGAAACTAGATCCCAAACTTGATTGCCGAGTGAATTAATCAAGTTCTTCTTGCATTGCACCAATCCAATATTCATCTTCCAGAGCTTTTTTCACATTCTTTGGTTCAATAGAGGAAGTGTAGAAAGCCATTTGAATCATATCTCTATAATTTACTCTTGGCTTTTCTCTTGTACAAACACCATCAGTCAAACTTCCAATAACTTCAGCAGTAGGATGATTCTTCTGTGCTCGTGTAGAGGGCTGTCCGTGAGGTAAAGTGACCTCATTCACATTATCATTTTCTGCATTCTGATCAGTGACATCACCTATGACACTAGGTGAAACGCTGCCTGGAACACTGGAACTTACTTCATGTAGAGAATCTGTAACATCTTCATTAGGAACAGCACTTACTCCCAGAGAGTCATCGACTTGAACATTTGCTGATTCCATCACAGTTCGAGTCCTTTTGCTGTAAACTCGATAAGCTCGACTATTGATAGCATATCCAAGAAATATAGCTTCATCACTCTTGCGGTCGAGCTTCCCTTTATATTCCCTGTCATTCAACACATAACAAGTACTACCAAAAGGATGAAAATAGTTAACAGTTGGAGTTCTACCTTTCTAAATTTCATAGGGCGTCTTCTCAGTTCCTCCACGGAGATATACACGATTTATAGTGTAGCATGCTGTGTTCATTACTTCAGCCCAGAATTTCTGTGGAATAATGTTTTCATGTAACATGACGCGTGACATCTCTGCTATAGTCCGATTTTTTCTTTCCACAACTCCATTTTGCTGAGGAGTTTTAGGTGCAGAGAACTCATTACCTATTCTATGTTTATTACAAAAATCTGAGTTTTCAAATTCTCTTCCATGATCACTACGAATCCGTACAATCTTCAGAATAGCACATCCCTTTTTCACGCTGAAGGCGTAGACACAATACTTTAAATGCATTAAATGTGTCGGACTTTTCTCGAAGAAATTCAATCCATGTATAACGAGAAAAATCATCAACAGTCACATATGCATATCGTTTTTCTCCAATACTTTCTTCAGACATAGGACCCATCAAATCCATATGAAGCAGCTCTAGCACACGAGTTGTTCCTAGTGTCTATGACTTGGGATGTGACACCTTTGTTTGTTTACCAATCTGACATGGTCCGCATATTCTGCTTTCATCAAATTGCAGTTGAGGAATGCCACGGACAGCTCCTTTAGTAACTATGTTCTGCAGCATCCGTATATTCATATGACCCAATTTTCGATGCCATAGAATTGAATCCTCCATACTTGATCGAAGACATGCTGTTGTGGCAGAGATGAGATAGCAATTATCCCTTGATCTTACTCCTTCCATGATACATTTGTTGTTTTGATCAATCACCTTGCAATTTTTCTTTGTGAAATTTACATCCAAGTCTTGGTCGCACAAGTGACTAATGCTGAGCAAATTTGCCTTGAGGTCATCTACCAGCAGTACATCATCTAACTGTGGTAACCAATGCACATTTAGAGTATCTTTTCCAATGACACGAGCTGTGACACCATTGCCAAAAGTCACTTTTCCCATACTTCCAAACACCACATCCTTCAAAAAATTATTTTCACCAGTCATATGCCTGGAACATCCACTGTCAAAATACCACTCATCTGTTGTGGCAGCCTTTAATGACGTGTATGTGAAATTGCACCGGTAATTAGGCTTCACCACCCAGCTCTGTTGTGTATTTCTGCAAAAAGTAGAGTTTCTAGCAGTACCTTGTCTTAACTCAGCAAGATAGATAAAATATCTAAGACGAATATGACTACGACGATTGCAGTAATGACAAACAATATAAATCTGTTACCTCTTTCGTTATGAGCATGATAGTAATAAGAATGTGACATGTTCACAGCAACCTGCACCCCTTTGGATTGATTCTCTGTCAGTGACATTGACTGTGACATCATTTGTGACATGGGCTGTGACACTGAGCTTTCTCCTTTGTACCCCAGTCCTATGTAGTCACCACTCGATTGACCAATCTTAAGAATTTCATCCAGCTTGGAAGCACCTGAATTTAGCATCTTAACTCATTTTTTTAAGTGATTTAACTCGTTGGTCAATGTCTTTACTTCCTCTTGGCTTACTCTCAGTTTGATAATCATATCAGTGTGAGATTGTTGAAGATTATCCCTTTCGTTTTGCAGATTTCCAACCTGTGTATGAAGTTGCTAATTCACTCTAGAAAGTTCAGTCCACTTGTCATGAAGATTCTTGAATTCCACCAGAATATCTTCTTCTGTAACATAATCTTCATCTTCATCAAGATAGGTTGACATATTTCCAGTGACACTCTATGTAACATCCGTTTTCTTGTCATGATCAGATTGTTCTGTCTTAGTGGTAAGAGCCACATGGTTGTTCTGAAAATCATCTTCTTTGTCTGAATCATCTTCACTCCAAGTTGTGTTGAGTGAGTTCCTCTTTCTTCTCAGTGTATTAGCACAATCTGCCTGAACATGCCCATATCCTTCACATTCTCTGCACTTAATTCTTTTAAGTTTGAATGATTGATCAGACATATAATTTTCTTCCCTGTTCTTTCTATTATTTGCCACCTCATTCTTGGAGTTACTGACACTGCCTCTGACACCAGGATTACTTCTGCCATATCTTTTTAGTATTTTGCTAAAGTTTTTAGATATTAAAGCCAATGAGTCCCCAAGGTCATCATCTCCAGAATTGTCCAACTTCTGCATTTTTGCTTTTAAGGCAAGCTCCTTGTTTTTGTTTGCTTCCATGTCTACTCCCAGATTTATCTCAAATATTATAAGGGATCCCATCAATTCTTCCAGCTTCATCTTTGAGATATCTTTTGCTTCCTCAATGGCAGTAACTTTATGAGCAAAGCGTTAAGGTAAAGATCGTAAGGTTTTCCTCACAAGCTTTTCTTCTGAAAAACTTTCACCAAGGGCAAATGCTTCGTTGGCAATATCACACAGCTTGACATTGAATTCTGTAATGCTTTCTTCTTGAAGCATCCTCAAGTTTTCAAATCTTGTAGTCAGAATTTGCATCTTTGATAACTTTACAATTGAGGTTCCTTCATGAGTAGTTTGCAAAATTTCTCATGCCTTTTTAGCAATCACACATTTGGAAATAAGTCTGAACTGTGTTGGATCTACTCCATTAAATATAGCATTAAGCGCCTTTGAGTTACTGTTTGCCAAGGCATCTTCAGTAGGCGACCAGCTTTCTTCAGGCTTGAGTGATTTGACACCATTTGCATCAGTAGTCGTTGGAGGATCCCATCCAACCAGAATTGATTTCCAAACCTTCTTATCAATAGCTTTAATAAAGGCTCTCATTCTTGCCTTCCAATATGCATAGTTGCTTCCATCCAAGAGAGGTGGACGCATTGTTGAACCTCCTTCCTTCATAGAGTCCATCGCACCAAACAACCAAGATCAAGTTCTGCAGATCCCACCTAAGAAACAAAGACGACCCGCTCTGATACCAATTGAAAGATCTAGGTTAGTAGCGCGGTGTCCCAGTGGGTGAATGACACTGGATGTGACACCGATAATAAAATACAAATGGACAGTATTAAAAAATGCGAAAAATAAATGGACAGGAGGTTGGTAACGCAGTTCGGCAATTGCCTACGTCTGCGGGGCCACGCCCAGAAAGAACAATCCACTATGTTCACAAGTTACAAGACATTCAGTATGACACAAGGTAAGACACCATCTTATCTTAAATACTGCTGCTTCCTAACTTCTGCAGTGAACAGATTGTGCGAGCTCCCCACGACTTATGTTGATTCCTCCCGGAATCCGTGGTTAAGCAAGATCCCCTTGCCCACGTTTGAACTCCTCCCGAGCTCTATGCTTGAATCAAGAAACACAAGGATTGCATCTTCAATAATGTTGCGTTAAGATGCTTCAAGCCAACACACTTTAACTAAACTCTCCAACAAAGAAGTGTGTATACAGTCTTCAAGAAGACCGAATGAATAATAAAAAAACTCACACTTGAAAAACCATGTGAAGGAAAGCTCATATAGGCACACAAAAATCCTTCCAAGATTATCCCAAGATTATTTCCAAAAACATTCGAATGGAAGAACGTAATAACCAAAACTTCCCATCATTATCTTCAAGGTAATTTCCAAAATAATTTAAATAAGAAGATGAAAACTCTTGTGCCTTCAAGACTTATCTTTTCCAAAGTTAGATAGCTTCCAAGAATACCAAGATAAGTTCCATAATTATCCATATGGCATTAATCATCAAATCAATCTTCCTTACATAGATTGATTTTATTTGATTTTGCCTTCAATAAAAGCTTTCCTTATCTTTGCCAAAAAATAAATGCCAATTAAAATAAATGCTAACTCACGTTTGTATTAACAAACATTAATCAAATTTTGGAATTGCTTCACTTTTAACTTTAGTAATAATTGGATCATTCACTTCAAATTTTGAAACTTGTGACTCATTGGTCATTGGTTTGGGTAAGGAGATGAAATCATCTGTTCCAAATTATTCCATCTTATTATGTTTAATATTCAAAATAACGTTGTTTCATTTAAACTAAGATCTCACATTCTGAAAGAGTTCATGAGTAAGATTAGCCAAATTAATGAACTAAAAATTTTGAGTAAATATTTTCAATAAAAATTCTTCAAACTCAAAAAAAGAAAAATTAAAGTTTAAATGTAGAGCTAATGGTGATACAATCACCAGAAGAAAAATCCCAAACATAATATATTTCTAAAGAAAATTTTATTCTTTGCAAAAAAAAAAAAAAGAGGGGGGGGGGTGGGGGGGGGGGGGGGGGGGGGGGGGGAGAACAGTTTATGTTTTAGCACCTAGAAATTAAGGACTAATGCACGTATTATCGCTTTACAATTGTTTAATGATAAATAAATAAATACGACTACAATTAAACACTTTAGGAAACTACCTCTGGTACAAAGGAATATAATTTTATTTTGCAGAACTATAAATATGTAGGTGCAAGTTTGTGAAAATTTATGTGGATAGTCAAGTTATTTTAATTAGTGAAAAAGTTAATTTCAATGTAGTTCATGAAATTTAATATAGAGTACGTACCCAAAACATTAGCCTATTAACTGTATTAAACATCTTGTTGTATTTGCAAAATATAATTTTCTAGTATTTTTCATTTTTTTAAAGCTTGAAATTAGTTTTTATCATCCTTTTTTTTTTATGGTGTAACTTAATTGCTCTCACAGTTCAATTGAGCATGAGATTTTTTAAAATTCTTACTTTTTCTTTCTTTTTTTCCAAGTGTATAACTCAGAAAAATTTCAAGGTCTATTTGGTTTATCTTTTTAGTTTGAGAATTAGTAAAAAGTAAATTTTGGATTCTATTTTCAAAAAACAAAAAAGTGATAAACTGTGGTGAATAAGTAGAAGTTTAGAGGGTACGTAAAAGGTTAGAAAGAATTAATAAGGTAAAGGAAGAAGATAAAGAGTCCGATCGATTAAGAGTAAATTAAAATGACGAGCAATTTGTTACTTTAAAAGCTAATATTTATTCTAACATTAAGAGCTGTCTTCTAATATATTTTAAAAGTTGGGATTTTCTGTCCAATATTATCTCTATCTTATCATTTTCAAAATTAAATTACCTCAAATTGTTCACTCATTCCTTGGTTAGACTCTAATAATTGTAAAGTGAATTTAGTAATATTTATGCTTTTAGTCTCTAGTTTAAGTTAAACTATGTGGTTTTGGACATTAGACAAAATAGGATAGAGATAATACAGAGAATCCGATCCCAGAGATGGGATCTTCTGTCTAAGATTATCTCTATCTTATCATGTCCAAATTAAACTACGGTTCACTCATTCTTTGGTTAGGGTCTAATAATTGTAAAGTGATTTTATTGATATTTATAGTTTAAGTCTCTAATTTTAGTTAAACTACGCCGTTTGGATATTAGACAAAATAGGACAAAGATAAATTTTGACAGAGGATCTGATTTCCCAATTTCATATTTTAACAATCTAGGGACATATTTCATTATTATTGTGATAACGTTCAATTCAGTTGAACCATGTTTCTCCAAAAATATTATGCTCTCATATTTTGGGTGGATGTAATGAAATTCTTATTTCTTATTAATACAAATAGAAAAAAAAACACACACACAAATAAAAGCATTTCATTAAGAGGTAATTGGAGACTTTGGAGTTTGTGTTGAAAAAATTGATATAGGTAAGTTGCCTAAACTGGATTGTATTACCAACATGAGAGCAATTTTTTTTTTTTTTTTTTTTTTGCTTTGCATCTAAAAAGGGAAAAAAAAACTTATGAAAGTTGGATTGACATTATATGCAAGCAACACCTCATAAAATTAGGGGAAAAAAAAGTGCAACAAAACGAATGAAAATTTAAGCAAAAATTAGAATGAAATATTCAGCTCAATTGGATGAACGAAAATTAGTTCAACGGAATTCTTCAAATATAATGTTTAATTTATAAAGTATAAACTATTATTGAAAAAGGAAAATTGCAAAAATTATTTATCAATGGTTGTAAAAAAAATTTCATCATTCACATTTAAAATAATGTAATTCCGTGACTCATACTAAAATATTACATCAAATTTATCACTCTATCTAATTTTACCTATTTTTTAATGAAAAGCATGTACATGAACATAGTTTGATTATAACACGTGTATACTTTTTTGTGAAAGAAGTAGATAGAGTTAGAAATAAAAGGACTATTCTAGTGTATATTTTCAGTGTGTTTGACAAAATCATAAGTTTAAATATGGACGATAAAAAAAATTACAAAAATGTGAAGCGCGTTTTGTCATCTTTTTCTATTAGAAAATTTAAAAAATTCAATCAACTTTTATCTCACACTTAAGATGCAGGGCAAGAATTTTTTACCTCCAACTCTATCCTATTTTTACACAAATCTTTAGAAGTCAAAGAAGTGAGGGATGTGTTTCTCGTAATTATTTGAGCTCAATAAGTTTGTGAATTTAGCACTAGTGTACTAAACATGAATTTATTAGAGAGTTAATTATATTTTGAATAATGATTGGGGGAGTGAAAAATTAGAGTGAAAACGCAAAGTGACTGACGTGGCATGTATAAAAATACAAACTAATCCATTACCCATTAAGGTTCACTCATTATTTGGTTAGGGTATTAGTTTGTCTTTTTATAACTGCCACGTCAGTCACTTTGGGCTCTCACTCTAATTTTTCACTCCCCTATCATTGCTTTTATATTTTACTACCCTAAACTTTATGAGTCTACCATATGTTTCAACTTTAATACTTTGTTGATTAGTCAACCCATTAGAAAAATAACATCATCTATATTGGTAAATTAACTTTATCCCTTCATAAAATATAGGGATAAACATTTAAATTTTGTTTTCTCACTTTCAAATTGTGTTATTTTTCCAAATATTTGTAGCTTATTAAATTAAACTATAATATTTGATAATAATTAATAATAAATTTGAAATTCCCAAATATTTTAAAAAATATACATTATCACTAAAAATCTCTTTTGTACTTTTTTTGTCAATGAAAAATTAACTTTTTCATTAATCTGTTTAGCATATTTTTAAGTTGTGACATAGTTATTTCGTTGTAAAACACGATTATATGCCTATACTATTGTGATCTTCACTTTATATATTTTTTTGGGACTTTACAATAAAATTAAATAATCAAAATTGAAAAGAAAATGACAGCATATGTTAATGCTAATCCAAATTATTTGATAAAAATTTACAATTAATATTTTCAATACATTTAGAATTCCTCCTCTAATGAGGTTCTATATTTGAGTTTGAAGAGTGGCTTTCAAATTCCAAAAAAAAAAAAAACAAAGGAAATATGGGTTTAAAAATAAACCTAAGTTTCTATTTGAATTGGATATTTTTTGGTTTTGCAAATAAATATTTTTTTCTTATGATTTTTTATGAGAAATGAATATTTTATATGTGTTTGGATTCATTAATTTATGTGGTAGAATCTTTTATTACTAAAATTTTAAATTTAATTTTGAAATCCATATTTGATTGTGTAAAAGAATATTTTGTTTTTTATATTTCAAAATTTTAAATTTAAATTGATGTTATTATAAGTGGATTCTACAATCTTTATTAAAAATTGAATAAAACTATGTCCATTTTATTTCTACTAATTTTGTCGGGGAAAAAAAAGATTTTGGAGGAAAATTCTTAAAGACAATGTTACTTTTATCCAAATATAAGTGACATTAAAGTGGGATCATCTTGCATGGCTAAATTTACTAATACTTTTAAAGGTAGTAAACATTATATTTTCAAATTAAAGAGTAGTGAAGTGTTACAACCCCAAAACTTATGATGGCAAAGTGTAATTAACCTAATTTATTACATCTGGGATCATCTTGCATGGTTAAATGATTAGTATGGATGTTATCGTATATATAAAAAAAAAGGGTTAGAAATGTCCAATTTCATGTGGAATGTAGATGCTAGAGATGAACAAACAAAAATTTCATAACCTCTGTTGACTGAACTAGTGAAATTACTAAAAAAACTCTAACTTAAGATTTTAAAAATAAAATAAAATAAAACTGATTTATTTACTCAAAAAAAAAAAAAAGAAAAGAATCTAAATCAATTCTAATTTAATCTCGTGAGGTAATAAGGGTGCTAATGTTGTCTTTCATAAAAAAATTTTAATCTTATTAGTTTATATCTAATCTAAATAGGTAATTTTATACTAACACAATCATCTATTTAGAGTATTGGCAAATTTGATGTTAATCTAATTTGACTTATTAAAGTCTCTTAACAACAATAAGGGGTTAAGTTAAAATGGAGGTGGGATTAAAGGAGGTAATAGTAAAATGGCGAAACTACGAGATTTGCTGTCCTTAATTTTGCATTACAACAAAAGAAGTAAGTGTAATTAACCCTTTCTGTGTTTGTGTATAATGTTAAACATAAATGCATTTATCATCAACACAAAATAAAGTTGTCAACCTAATTAAAACATTTCCATTGTTCCACAGCCATTGAATCAACGACCACCAGATAAAAGTGAATCTGCCACTGAGGAATATTGAGATGATGCTTTTGCTGTTGAAGATGGATATGAATATGACATTGAAACATCTTCAAAACCTTTAAATCCATTGAAACTTGTAGAAATGCCAACTGAGGATAACTCAGGCAAACGCATAGAACCATCCAAATACAGCATAACTTTCTGCATGCTTGGCCTATTCATTGGTTCTGAATTGCAACATAATAAACCAAGAGTCAATGCCAATTCCACTTCATCCTTGAAAACATCATCACTACCACAATTTGGATCAATTGCATCCAGAATTCTACCTTCATTCCAACAAGAAAAAACCCATTCAACTAAGATTAAATCTTCTCCATCTCTTGCCTCTATTGGCCTTTTACCACACACAACTTCAAGGAGAAATGCACCAAATGCATAAACATCTGTGCTTGTTGTTGCCCTGCCAGTTCGATACTGTTCCGGTGCAAGATAACCCACAGTTCCAACTACATGTGTAGTTTGAGGATCAGTTCCGTGATCATAGAGTCTTGCAAGACCAAAATCTCCTAATCTTCCATTCAACTCATCGTCTAGCAAAACATTACTAGCCTTGACATCTCTGTGGATTACAACTTGCTCCCATCCTTCATGAAGGTAGAATAGTCCTGATGCTACACCTTTAATTATTCGAAATCTTTGTGTCCAATTCAGGTCCATCTTTGGTTGGCCGTAAAGGAACTTGTCTAGACTTCCATTAGGCATGTATTCATAGACTAATAGCAACTCAGTTTTACGCCTGCAGTAGCCCAAAAGAGGCACTAAATTTCGATGGCTCATCCGACCAATACTAACAATTTCTGCTACGAATTCTCTCATCCCTTGTCTTGACTGATGGGAAACTCTCTTCACTGCAATTTGAACCTTAGAGGTTGGTAATGTGCCTTTATAAACGCATCCAAATCCTCCAGCCCCTAAGAGTTCTGTGTCCCTAAACCCTTTGGTGGCGATATACAAATCTCTGTACTTAAACCTGTGAGGACCATAAGAAACTTCCCAATCTTCAAGAACTTCTGCAAACTTCTTTTTCCTTCTTACATAATAAATTACTCCTAAAATGGCTGCTAAAATAGTTAATAAGCAAATCAGAGGCAGCCCAATTGTTAAAAAATTGGATACTTTCTTAGGTCCAAGTCTTGGAAGTTTAGGAAGTTGAGAAAGGTCAAAATTTTGAACTACTCCTCCATTATTGACCTTAAAGCTCCATCCCAATACATAATGATTAGTTATATATGGAGCTGTGGATGCTGACAATCCAACATACATGGTTTGCTTTAATACTGGTGAAGATCATAAATCAAACTCAGGAGGGGAATTCTTGGTTTACCTGCTGCTTTTAATGGAGCTAATGTCACATTAATTTGCTTCTTGGCACCATCATATTCCACCCAAACTTGCATTGGATTGCCACTTCTAAGCGTCAAGTTATGAAAATGATGCAAACCATTGTCACCATCCTTGGAATAATAGCCGGCCTGCTCTTGCTTTTCTGAATTGATGCTGTTAATGTCGATTCCAACGTGGTTATCATTGATGTCAGGAGAATTCGGGTTCTGAAACGTATCAAACTCCACTGCAAAAACATGGTTGGTTTCATTTCCATCGGTGGTTTGATTAAAGAGTCCAAGGAACCCCATTGATCTGCCTCCTGGAAGGATTTTTGTGGGCGAAATCAAGAAAGCTAATCCTTCAGCACTCAAAGTTGTGAATTCAGACCTTATGGCGAACACAAATGTTGAAGAGAATGAAAATGCTTCACCATTCGATGTATTCTTGAAATTGATGGGATGAGGATAGAAGGCATGACCCGTTTGTTCTTTCGTACTATTCGTTAACATCAGTAGGCCATTGTTCGTAAAATCTGCTATGCCATCAAGATTCAGGTTCGCTGATCGGAACCCATTATAGATGAATCCCAAATCACTGCCGAAATCTGCAAAACCAACCAGAACAAACGCCACATGAATTACTGTGAGTAAATTGAGAGAAAAAATCGCCAACACTCGCATGTTTTGAATTACTGTAATCTTGCTACTTCTTTCTCAATCATGCAAGCGCTGAAAAGTGGGGAAGTTTTTTTTGGCTTTCCACACGACAAAAAACACACAATGAAATGGGCATTGGGTTCTTTAGAGTTCAAATCAATTAAACACACAATCCAAAGGAAAAGCAAGGCCAGAAATGAAGAAGTGAAACAAAATTGGCAATAGGACTATAGGAGTAGTATAGTCAAAATTATCTCGTCATTACTATTTACATCTTTTTTCTTGTTAGTGGAAGATGACATGACGACACAGCTGACAAGTCAAATTAATCATGTTGTACGATGACTTTAAATCCAAATCCAGTTAGTGACCACCGTCCATCGTACAAAAGACATTGAAAAGTTTTTGCAATCAACGGAGGATGAGGATCCCATGTTTTCGTGTTCCTCGTTTCTCAAGTGACGAATCATTGGTTTTCTTGAAGACTTGTTAGGTTGACGGATGATGACTTGAAAAACAGCAGAATAGGTCCATTTTTGTTTGTTAGCTATCTATATATTTTGCCAACAATAAATGCTAAATCCATGTGGAAAGCTATATATAACTACCAATAATTCAATGTATCCACCTTGTATTATTGATCTCCCAATGGGATATGTAAAATTTGGGTAAATTATAATTATGAGGAGTGATAAATTTTAATGGTATACTTTTATAAATAAATTAATCTACTCTGAAGTTGTTCATATATCTAACGTTTACTTAATCGCGATTTTAAGGCGTGCCAGTGATATCTCAAGATTACATCGGATATGTAAGAGGATTTTGACTAAGATAAAAGTGTGAACCTAAGATACAAATCCAACTTGGAATATTCATCTTATCATAACAGAACCAACCAAATTAAGTTAGGTTTGGGTGCGACGTCATGGCGCATGTGGGTCTTTGAGTTTATTGGGCTTGCGGGTTTAGATCGTGACCGCAGGAAATTAGAATCACGATTTCAATGGTGAGTTAATCGCTATTTTAATGCATAATAAAAGTGACAAAAAAATTAGAATCACACTTTCAACAGTGATTAATTAACCGTTCCATATATCAACCTTGTCTTATATTTGAATCGATTTTATAAGAGTTTTTGTATTTAACAATTATTCTTTCTTTTTTGTTTCGATTAATTACTCATTTATTAAAAGTAATATTTTTTTCATTAATTTTCAATATTTATACGTTTAAGTGTAAATATTATGGTACAATTTTGTTAGATATGCAGTTATTATTCTAAACTTTAAATTCTATTAATTCTCTCATTTGTAGACGCAATATTCTCTAAAAAAAATTTAAAAAAAATCTAAATTTAATGAAAAATTTAAAAAAATGGTGGAATTTGATAGAATAATCATTATTTACTATATTATTTTTTATAAATGAATAGTCAAATTAAAATTAAAAATTGTGTGCAAAAATATATCATTCAAATAATTAATGGCTTGCAAGGTAATTTACCCTAAAATTGATCAAATTTTCACTTTAACGATCAATTTTTGACTTTAGCGTATCAAGTATCAAATATTAGCATATTAATTATAAAAAACTAGTATATCAAGTATTAAAATTAGTGTATCAAATATAGTATTATCGTATTAGGGTATCAATTTTCACTTTAGTGTATCAAGTATCAAAGATTAATGTATCAAATATACAAAAATTAGCATATCAAATATAATATTAGCGTCAAGTATTAAAAAAAATTATCTTATCAAGTATAACAAAATTCTACATATATGTTCAAACCATCTCGTTTTCTCATTTATTAGAGTTACTTCCACTTTTCTTTTATCCATTTATTATTTATTTTATCTAATTTTGTGTGTACACAAATCTCAACATTTTCATTTCTACTATCCTTATTTTTTATTTATACTTATATTTAGTCGTTAAACATTTTTATCCATAAAGCATTATGATCATATAACTATTTTATAAAAAAATTTCTTCAATTTCAACCGTATTTTACAATCACAAAGTTAGAGGAGACACTTCTCCATAAATTTTTAGTCGTGCAATAATAAATTCTTGTTTTCTTTTCAATTCTATCCTTGTCAAAATTTATTGTCAAGTGCTACACGTTTACAGCCTAAAAGTGAAACAATCAATGGCAAAATAGGTGGACCAAATGTTTCAAACTTTTTGTCTAAGCAGTTGCTTGAAAATCAATGGCGTAGGTTAATTAGATGCTCAACTAATGACCTAAAACTACATATTTGTTTTGGGTATTGGTGGTAATTTCTTATATTGTGAATTAATTCCTCATAAAATGGTAGTAATTGAAAATTAAAGTTGATATTTTGACAACAAAATAAAAATCATGACAGTGAATTTAACAAATGGTTATGTCTTCTAGACATTTGTCACTTGAATCATCGTTACTGTCATAGTATTCACCACCATTATTAAAATATGATGCTTTTTAACATTTGAATACATTCAATGACTGTGACTTTTTAATAATGAGATATAAAGTCATATATCTTTTAGTTGGCTTCTTTTCTTTTTGTACAATTAACTCAAAAGCATCAAAATTTGTGAAATATAAGAAATACTCCATCTTTTTCATTTTCGTTTTAGACATTTGCACAATTATTAAGACATACAAAAAATGATTAAAAAATCTCTTCTCTCTTCTTATTCAATAATAATGGGTGTCTTTTTATTTTTTTTCATTACTACTTCATAAAGAAACACCCATCAAAATCAAAGAAATGTTTGACTAAACGTAAAAGTAATAAATATGATAAGGATAAAATTGTAAGATTAATGTAAAATGACACTTATTTTGCAAAGGAAAACAAAAGGTAAAACGTCACTTAATGTGAAATAGAGGGAGTGCAAAATTTTGTTTAGCACAAATCTCTCTATTCTCACCAACCAATTTAGAATCGTGAAATAAACTAAATTTTCCATTCCAAATAAATAAAAACAACTAGATTTGTTCAAAGCATAAATAAAATAAAATTCCATGTAAAATACACTACAACAAATGTCTTATTAAAATCTAAATAAAATATAATTTTTAATAATAATCTATGTTTTTCTATTGCCTCAACTTGAATTGTCTTGTTTGCATTACTTAGGGCCTTTTTGATAAAAGTGAAATATGAAATAATAAATGTTTGAATACTAAAATAATTAAGTTTGTTTCATAAATATATTGATCTGAATGGAAAATAGTATGATTTTATTTTTTAATTATTTATTCTTTTAATAAATGTTCAATATATTACTTTTTAAACAACAAATCAAAATTATTAAAAAAATATAAATACAATATAATTGTGTTAAAAAAATTCAAAATTAATAATTTTGAATATAAATATTATCATAGAAATGCATATATTTATGAACTACATATTAATGGTTTTCTAGTATATTGGATGTTATCTTTTAAAAATTTAAAAAATATAATTTTTAATTAATCAAAACTTGATTGAAATAAAAAATAAAAGATAAAAAAGATTAATCAAACTGTAAAACATAAAATTTTCTATCAAATCAAGTATATTAAATATAAATATTAAAATATAGAAAAAGGTATATTGAATAAAATATGTTCTATTATAATGGATGTTATTTTTTTAAAATTTTAAAAATATAAGTTTTAATTAACCAAAACTTGATTTAAATAAAAAAGATAAGGTAAAAAAGGTTAATCAAGTTATAAAACATAGTTTTTTTTATCAAAGAAGGTATATTAAATAAAAATATTAAAAAATAGAAAGAATATTTATTGGATAAAAATATTAGCATATAAAAAGAAAAAAGAAAGAATGATAAATAAAAATATTAAAATATAGAAGTAAAAAGGAAATTGAGATGGTAAAAGATATTAAAGAGATATTGTAGATATTTATGATATATTAAATTTTATTTTAAAGATTACGTCTGAGCGTATTGTGAAATTAAGCGATAAGTTAAATTTTATCGCTTAAAATTAAAGAGCAATTTTGCATGTCTTTTCAGACACTCTTAATTCATTAACACATCCATCTTTTAGTTATCAAATAAACTTAATTGGTCAATGTGTGAATCAATTAATTTCAAATTTAAGTTAGTTTATCAAACCGACCTTATCTTTGAGCAATTAGGCAACCGTTTTATTACTTGCTGAAATATATTTTGCCCCCAAAGCGTAGCTCAGTTGGTAAGGGTGCAGCAGATTTGCTCCAAGGTGCAAGGTTCAAATCGCAGGAGAGGCGTTTAACCACCTTCACTGTGAAAGCCTCCTGCATACCTGCCTCTGAGTACCTGATTTACCTCCCACGTGTTGCTCTTGGGCGGGGTAGCGTGGGTCGGTCAGGGTGTCCGGAATTTACACCTTTTTTTTTTTGCTCCAATTAGGCAACCGTTTCTTAGCTCATAATGTGTAGTACCGGGTTTACTACTAATGATCTTCAACTATACAAAAAAATCTTGTACCATTTAAGTTTGTTAGTTTTCTTTTTTTGTTGTTTTTGGTATGCTTTATCTATAGCTTCCTTATCTTTCTTCAAATTCTTTACTGTTATCAGTGTTATTAAAATTGGATGGGTCGGTTTGACTGATCAAATTAAGAATCGGTAATTGTTCTGATCCTATTTTAGTTTAAAAATCGAAAGTTTAGAAACTAGTCAAAAATCGAGTTTGACCCACAAAATATAAATTTTAGTTTTTTTGTTTTTTTTTATAAATTTGGGCCAATGGGTTTTTGCTTTTTCAAAGGAAAACTAACTAAGAGAAAATTAATTTTAAAAAATAGAATAAAAGTTAAATTTTATATTTATAGTTCATTTTGTTATTTAGTTTAAATTTGATTTTCTTTTTATAGGATAAGAAATATGTTGATATTTTATTTTATATTTATATTTTTAGGCATATGTAGATATTAATATTAATATAATTATAATTAATAATTTTTTAATTCATTATAATATCATCCGACTCTTAATATCGGTCTTACCGATCCGACCAATTGGTTTCTGACCTAGTTATTTGACTGGTTCGCATTTGAGTACAAATTATAAACAGCCTTTTTATCTTTTCCTTTATTAGAGATTAATGTCAAATTAGCCTTGTGGGTTTATCTTATTTCAACCTTTTATTTTCGTGATGCAATGTGAGATGAGTTTATTTAAAAATCAAGTCTCTTTCTAACAATAATAGCTCATCTTAAAATGCTAAACTATCCTAGATGAGAGATCAAAGCCACATACACAAATAAATCGTTAGAGGGAGCAATTTTAAGTATTTTTAACTTATATGAGATATTTTCATTGTGTACTCCCTAATATTGACTTAGTCCTTATACCTCATCAAAATTAGATATATCAAGATTATACAAATTTCAACATTTCATTCTTTTTTTTTTATCAAATGTAAAAAATTATATTAATCAAAGATGTTAATGTACAAGATACTCCGGGCATTCCCGGATTCAAACACAATCAGAATCTGAAAAATCTAGTATAGATTAGAGACACTAGGGTACAAAGATAATCCTACCATGTACACGTGTGTCTTTATCCTAAGTAAAATGTCCTGATGGCTAGGTACTATGCCCTCAAAATATAACCTATTCCTAGTTATCCAAATGTAATAGGCTGTACAGGCAAAAATCAGCCGACACTTCCTGCTTCTCCACGTAGTTCCCCTGCTTTCCTTCTTGAGCCACTTCAAAGTTGCATCCAATGTCGACATATCCCTCCGAATGCTACACCAAGCCCATAGCTCTGTCCATATTGCCTTAGTAAAGGGGCATGTGAAATATAGATGAGCAATGGATTCGTCCATCTCTCCACAAAAACCACATCTCTGATCAATGTGAAGAAAGTCCAATCTGTCTCTAGTAAGCATTCTTCCTCTTATCGCTAGCCATACAATGAAAGAATACTTAAGTGGGATATAAGAGTTTCACACCGTTTTTACCCAAGTAACCTTTGGTGCAGAAGTCCTAAAGTAATGGTATACCGTAGCACTAAGCCCCTGCAATTCCCATCCATCCATTCATCCGCACCTTGGCCTGACTCACCGAGCCTTCCTTTGCAATTATTTTATCCCAGATGCTCAGAAGTCTCCTCATAAGAGCCGAATGATCCCTCGTAGAGGAGATGTCCAATATCGTGTGCCTTTGCAGGTAAGAGTGATGTATCCATCTTACCCACAAAGAGTATTTCTTGTGGTGAATGTTCCAAAGGACCTTGGAAAGAAATGCGACATTCCATGCCTTTGCGTCCGTCACTCCCAGTCCTCATTTGGAACAGCAAGGTCCTTCCAAACAACCTTTGGTTTCCCTCCGTCCCAAAGAAAATACCTGCATAAGCTAACGACCCTGTTAATAACCCCAACAGGGACCGGTAGCATCGATAACCAAAAGCAATGAATCCCCTGCAAGACATATTTAATCAACTCCAATCTCCCAGCATGGGATAGCGATAAAGCGGTCCAAATACCAATCTGACAGTGATCATCTCCAGAAGTGTGGTATAGTGTAATTGTAACGCCCCGATTTTCGAGGACCGAAACACGCCGTAACCTCAAGACTTAGTTTCCATAATCTTGAGATCACAAAGCACTTCTTACAGTCAGTACTCAATAATAACATAAAACTAATACCTTATTTATCATCCTTACAAAATAATTAATAAATATCCATCATAAATACTCAAAACATAGTCATGGGTCTAAAACTCATAAATTTATTCATAAGTTCATATACTAAGTACTTGATCCCTTCATCCTTTACCATTCTCAGACCCCAGTTTCGTCCTTATCTACTCCATCAACTTCATCTGTAAATATTGTATATATAGAAGAATGAGCGAATCGCCTAGCATGTAAACAATAGATCATTTAAACTATTAATACTTCAAAACTAATATCCTTTCAAATAAACATTTAATCAAATAAACAACCATCAATAATCGTCTTACGTAATAATGTTAACTTATTCGTCACTTAAACTTTCATATGATTTTTACATTCATACACACACACACACACATATATATTATTTATGTAAGGCATCTTAATGAATGAGTAACCATGACATAACATGTATTCACGGCTTACTGAGTACTCAACCTAGCTGTATTCACGCTAGGTCGGCCATTAGGCCGTAGGCCACATACATGATATACATAGATCCCTTTTGATTCAAGGATTTTCATTACATAATTAGATCCCACTTGGGTCGAGAATTAATTATGCCATGACATACATATTTGGAACACGTGTTCCTACCGTTAGGACATGTAAATCATAGAACTATTCATTAAGTTTCCCATATAAAACATGTTAATCCTCCATTATTTATAAAGGAAAATAACACCAACATATAATTCTTTATTAAGAAAAATTACTTATAAGATCAATGTAATAGTATATTTGAATCAAGAATCTAACGATTTGACATGGAGAAAATTTTTGTTCTAAAAACAGAAACCTACCAATACGTTTTGATTGCATACTGCTCTGTAAAATATGATGCTATGTAAATATATCTTGCATGGGTGGATTGTAAAATGTAAAGCAGTAGGCATATTTTGCTAAGTAACTTATGTTTACTGAAATCAAGACATCATACCACTTTTTCAATATTTGAAAATATAGTTTAATCAACTTTCCATAAATCATTATATGCAAATTTTTATAATTTTCACACATTGCAATATGTGTCTAGGTCTGAAGACAAATTAGTATAAATACTATTTTAAATCTTTGATAAACAAAACATGATCCTTGAAGTATAAGCACGTCATGATCTATTCGAGTCAGTTAATAAATACACAGAATTATATGTGAAAGCAACAACAGAAACATGAAGTTTTCCAAATATTATTAGTGAAAGGAAATTTTGTAAATAAAACATCCTTTAGAAGTTTGACTCACTTTGCTCAAATATTTCACAACACTGGACCCACACAGAAATAAAACATGAACCATGAAAATTTGGATAGTAAAACATCCTTCAGGAGTTTGACTCACTTTGCTCAAATGTTTCACAACACTAGACCCATAAAGAAACAAAACATGAACTATGACGTATAATTCTTTATATACATGTATATCATGCACATATTCATATCATGCATTCCATTTGCTAGAACCAAATTCAGAATACGTATTCAACGAAATCATAATATATTTAAATGTAATCTGGAAGAATTTAACTTAATATCACGCCATAAACACTAACCGATTACATGCGAAATCATGATATATGTATAGATTCAATTTAACACCGAAAATCCTAGATATCAATACATAATATTTGCAACAAATGATGTATACATATTAATTGTATAACACGTATTACACATATTACGTAACTCATTAAAAAACAAAACAAAAACATAGATTTAAATAATACATCTCAAGTTATATGAAAATAAATAAATATTTAATATAGTGGAAGGGATCTAGAATTTACTTACTTGTTATTGTGGTTGCTATCAGTCTTTCCTCTTGCTCCAAAAGTTTTTACGTGAATTATTTTATGTATGGAAGGGTCCTATTTATATGTTTGATTAGGGTTTACATGTACCAGATTCCTTATACATCAAGTATTCTATTTCTAATTTTTAGCCTTGTTTCTCTTGGGGTTTCCTTTTTTAGTTTCCTTATACATAAAGTATTATATTCCTATTTTTTTTAGCCTTGTTTCTCTAGGGTTTCCAATATTGCAAATAAAGTATTTATATTTTTCACGTATCAATTTATCAAGGATTTCTTTCACACATTATTTATCCTTTAATCCTAAATTATTACTCTTGTACACTTTATTTGTAATTAAATTCCTAAGATATTACATACTTAACCCCTTAAAATAAGTTTCGTCCTCGAAACTTGCTTGTCCTATTTCTTCAAACAATTTAGAATACTTATTCTTTCACTCGTTCTTTATCCCTTACCCATAAATAACTACTCTTGTATACTTTATTTGGATTACAAACTCTTGAGATACAACATACTTACCCCTTTAAAATAAGTTTCGTTCTCGAAACTTGTTGATTCTATTCTTCAAATAGTTGAGGATACTTCTCTCGCATCTTTTATTCTAATTCCCATGTGGCTTCTCTTGGCATGTGATTTGTCCATTGAACCTTCACAAATGGTATGCTTTTATATCGGAACTCTTGTATCTTGTGGTCCACAATTCTCAGAGGGTATTCTTTATAAGTTAGATTCTCCTCCAGTTGAACGTTAACATCCTTCTCTAGTACATGGTTTGAATCATGTATGTATCTTCTAAGTTGCGATACATGAAATACATTGTGGACTCGAGACAGGTTTGGTGGTAATGCTAGTCGACAAGCTAAGTTCCCAATTTGCTCAAGAATGTCATAGGGTCCTATATATCTTGGGTTCAACTTTCCTGATCCTCCAAATCGCATGACTCCATTGGCCTTCTTCTTAAATCTGCCCAACTCTTTTGTCTATCTTGTGCAGCTTTCAAATTTGCTCTAATGATTTTCACTTTATCCTTTGCTAGTTGAAGTAATTCAGGACCCGTAGTATATTTCTCTCATATATCATCCCAGTATAATGTTGAATGGCACTTCCTTCCTTATAGAGCTTCGTAGGGTGCCATTCGAATGCTGCTATGGTAACTATTATTATAAGAGAACTCTGTCAATGACACATATTTGTCCCAACTCCCATTAAAGACCATTGTCATAACTCTTTGCATATCTCTTCTAAGGTTTGAATGGTTTGTTCAATTCGACTATCTGTTTGTAGGTAATCTCAGTGCTTAAATTTATTTTCGCTGTCATTAGTCTTTGGAATTCCTTCCAAAATAGTGAGGTAAATATGGGATCCCTATTTGATACTATACTTATAGGAAATTATGAGATCTTACAATTTGATTAGTGTAGAGGTGAACCAAGCTATATATCTTTCCCTGCTTTGTATTTAGTAAGTAGAAAGTCAGTCAAATTTTTTTTTGTCCAATAATCCTCTATCACCCATATAGTATCATTTCCATCTTCAATTCTTGATACACTCTCAATAAATTGTCTAAAAATTTTCTCCCATCTCCATGTAGGTATATCGAATGGTTATAGAAGTCTTTCGAGTCTCTAATGTTCAATTTCAACTTTTTAGCATATCACAATTTCAACTATTTGTCTCTTCATTCCATTCCATCAGTAATGTGTTTTTAAATTCATATATACTTTTGTACTTCTTAGGTGGATTAAAAACTTAAAGTTGTATGTTTATTTAATAATTCTATTCCCAAGTATTCATTTTTGGGTATGCACAATCATTTGTCCTTTTATATGTTTCCTAACCTTGAATTCTAGAAATATCTTATCCTCAATTCTTCTTTTTATTCTTCATTCATGCCTTGTTTTACTTTGATTTTGTCTACCAAGCTCGGCCATAAGGTAATAAATTTAATATCTCTTCTATTGAATCAAATTTTTGTGCCCTCAATTCTTCCATTTATTGCGCTAACATAATAACCACGTACCAAGTCACTATTCCTTTACTAATTTTTTTTAGTTCATAATCTTTAATAGATTTTCACTATTTCTTTTGTCTCATATTGAATTCCCTTTAAATACATAACAGTACTTTAAATTATTATGAGAGGTAGATATTTCACATATCATGTCATGTACGGCATATCTAAAAAAAATACTTTTCTTTTAACTAGTAACTAGTGCAATTAACTCCCAAAATATAACTAGGATAATTTTGTTTTTAGGGTTTCAATTGTTTCGAAGCAAATTCAATGACTTGTATTAACACATATTTTAAATTATCCCTACATACATCACTATAAACAATAAACTTTTCCTTTAGTAAGGAAATACCAAAATCGACATTGAAATCAATTTCTTCTTTAACTATCAAAAACTATCTTCTCATATCCAAGAATATTCAAACTTAACTATCTTTTGTATTAGCTTAGTTAAAGATATACGTATTTTTGAGAAATCCTTCATAAGTTACAAAAATAAATAGATAATTCCAAAACTTCTTACATTGAAAACTTTCATTACAGTTGGCCAATTTTGACGTATTTTTAATTTTTCTCGCGTCAACTAATAGTCTCTTAACTATATGTTCCAAGAATGTTGCACTTTTCAAACAAAATTTACACTTACTAAATTTTAGCATATATATATTTTTTTCGAACACTTTTATTAGATGTCTTCAATAAATCTCTTCATTAGGCATGTATATTAAAATATTTTCTATAAATACAATTATATACTTATCCAAATACTTTTTTAAAAGCTCTAGAAGCATTAGTCAATCCTACATGTATCACCAAAATTCGTAATTCCTATATATCGTCCTTGATGCACTCTTTAGTACATCTTCAGGATTTATCCTTAATTGGTAATATCTTGACCACAAGTATATTTTGAAAAATATTTTGACTTATTTTAACTGACCGAATAGATCATCTAGCATTACAAAGGGGTTCTTATTCTTACTCGATAAAAAACTTAAACTTCAAGTATGTTTTTTTTAAACAAAATAGGTGTGCCCCATAGCAAAATATTTCATCCAATAAATTTTTGTATTTAAAAGCCCTTGTAATCGCTACTTTAACTCTTCAATTCTAAAGGGTAATCTATGTAGTGTTTTCGAAATTAATTTCCTTATTAATTTAAATATACTTCAAAATCAATTTCTTTCTCTTTGTTAAATCTTATAATTTTCTAGAGAATACTTTCACAAATTCACTTACTTCTAGAAGATTTTTTTTTCCTCATTAGTTTCATTCATATGCTAAGTATCCTTCACATTTTTTTATATAACTTTGAAAACGATTATTTAAACCTTATCACCTTATCGTTCTCATCTTCCGTAGTTTGCAAGTGAGGACTCTCCTAATATGTCAACTCTATGGTCGTTATTCATCACCAAAATATCCATTGTCCGTTTCAACCCTTACTAAAATTACTAATTCTCCTCAAAGTTTTCCTTCTAAGATTTTTTTTTCTTTTCTAACATAAAGTGTTATTAATACAAATAGTAGCTCTACTATCTCAACTCCAAATCTCAATTTTTTTCGATATTTTCTTTCATACCCTACTAAATATAATAAGAACTGAAATTAAAATACTTATACTTTGTTACATAATACAAAATATATCACTTTCTCAAAAATCCTTTAAATCTCCATATGCTGCTTCTAATATAATTTTTTTTCCTGATTAATGGGTTATTCTCCATTTCCTTATACTCAAACTAGTTTCTTGAACTTTCATTGGTAGAATAAAATTTGAAACTTATTTGATCTATGGCAATTATATGATTACTCATACCATACTATTCAAACAATTATCCAATGGGAATTTCGTTAGGGTCCCACTTTGAATTTCCTTAAGTGTATACATAGAGATTTAAAATCTTTTAAACTTTAAATTCTTAATCTTTATTCCTAATTTGATCAAAACTTTTTTTTTTGTATTTATTCATCCATACTTAAAATAGAAAGAGACATATAAGTGTTACCTATCAAAATTCACACTTATGGAATTCTCTAATCCTCAAAATAGTAGCCTTACTAGTTTCTAAAATGTAGACCTAAGAATCTTTTTCTCTGATACCACTAAATGTAACACCCCGATTTTTGAGGACCGAAACACGCCGTAACCTCAAGAATTAGTTTCCATAATCTTGAGATCACAAGGTACTTCTTACTGTCAGTACTCAATAATAACATAAAACTAATATCTTATTAATCATCCTTACAAAATAATAATTAATAAATATCCATCATAAATACTCAAAACATAGTCATGGGTTTAAAACCCATAAATTTATTCATAAGTTCATATACTAAGTACTTGATCCCTTCATCCTTTACCATTCCCAGACCCCTGTCTCGTCCTTATCTACTCCATCAACTTCATCTGTAAATATTTTATATATAGAAGAATGAGCGAATCGCCCAGTAAGTAAACCCTAGATCATTTAAACTAGTAATACTTCAAAAATAATATCCTTTCAAATAAGCACTTAATCAAATAAACAACCATCAATAATCGTCTTACGTAATAATTTTAACTTATTCGTCACTTAAACTTTCATATGATTTGTACATTCATATACATACACACACATATATATATTATTTACATAAGGCATCTTAATGAATAACCATGACATAACATGTATTCACGGCTTATTGAGTACTCAGCCTAGCTGTATTCCCGCTAGGTCGGCCATTAGGCCACATACATGACCTACATAGATCCCCCTTGAGTTGAGGATCTTCATTACATAATTAGATCCCCCTTGGGTCGAGGATTAATTATGCCATGACATATATATTCGGAACACGTGTTCCTACTGTTAGGACATGTAAATCATAGAACTATTCATTAAGTTTCCCACATAAAACATGTTAATCCTCCATTATTTATAAAGGAAAATAACACCAACATATAATTCTTTATTAAGGAAAATTACTTATAAGATCAATGTAATAGTATATTTGAATCAAGAATCTAACAATTTGACATGGAGAAAATTTTCGTTCTAAAAACAGGAACCTACCAATCCTTTTTGATTGCATATTGCTCTGTAAAATATGATGCTATGTAAATATATCTTGCATGGGTGGATTGTAAAATGTAAAGCAGTAGGCATATTTTGCTAAGTAACTTATGTTTACTGAAATCAAGACATCATACCACTTTTTCAATATTTGAAAATATAGTTTAATCAACTTTCCATAAATCATTATATGTAAATTTTTATAATTTTCACACATTGCAATATGTGTCCAGGTCTGAAGACAAATTAGTATAAATACTATTTTAAATCTTTTATAAACAAAACATGATCCTTGAAGTATAAGCACGTCATGATCTATTTGAGTCAGTTAATAAATACACAGAATTATATGTGAAAGCAACAACAGAAACATGAAGTTTTCCAAATTTTATTAGTGAAAGGAAATATTGTAAATAAAACATCCTTTAGAAGTTTGACTCACTTTGCTCAAATATTTCACAACACTGGACCCACACAGAAATAAAACATGAACCATGAAAATTTGGATAGTAAAACATCCTTCAGGAGTTTGACTCACTTTGCTCAAATGTTTCACAACACTGGACACACAAAGAAACAAAACATGAACTATGACGTATAATTCTTTATATACATGTATATCATGCACATATTCCATGCATTCCATTTGCTGGAATCAAATTCAGAATACGCATTCAACGAAGTCATAATATATTTAAATGTAATATGGAAGAATTTAACTTAATATCAAGCCATAAACACTAACCGATTACATGCGAAATGATGATATATATATAGATTCAATTTAACACCGAAAATCCTAGATATCAATACATAATATTTGCAACAAAGAATGTATACATATTAATTGTATAACACGTATTACACATATTATGTAACTCATTAAAAAAAACAAAAACATAGATTTAAATAATACATCTCAAGTTATATGAAAATAAATAAATATTTAATATAGTGGAAGGGATCTAGAATTTACTTACTTGTTATTGTGGTTGCTATCAGTCTTTCCTCTTGCTTCAAAAGTTTTTACGTGAATTTTTTGATGTATGGAAGGGTCCTATTTATATGTTTGATTAGGGTTTACATGTACCAGATTCCTTATACATCAAGTATTCAATTTCTAATTTTTAGCCTTGTTTCTCTATGATTTTCTTGTTTTAGTTTCCTTATACATAAAGTATTCTATTCCTATTTTTTTAGCCTTGTTTCTCTAGGGTTTCCAATATTGCAAATAAAGTATTTATATTTTTCACGTATCAATTTATCAAGGATTTATTTCACATATTATTTATCCTTTAATCCTAAATTATTACTCTTGTACACTTTATTTGTAATTAAATACCTGAGATATTACAGTAATAGCCGCAGTCCCTGTGCCGCCAAGGGAAACCCCAAGTATCTGATTGGAAAAGAGCCATGGGGCATACCGGTTAGGCTTAAGATATCATCCTTCACATCATCTTGTACTCCTGCCAAGAAAACCTGGGATTTGAGGACATTAGCCCTTAGTCCCAAGACATCCCCAAAGTGGTGTAAACAGTCCCATAATATACCTACAGAGGCTCGGTTTCCTCTACTAATAGCATCAGATTATCTTCATATGCCAAGTGGGAAATCTTCATAGGTTCAAGTGAAATCTAAAATCCACATTCTTTGTTCTCCTACAAAGCAATTGCAGAAAATACTCCATGCATATAACAAATAGATAAGGAGAGATAGGGTCATCTTGTCTCAATCCCCTCCTACCCTCGAAGTGTCCATGTATCTCTCCATTAATTCGAAGGGAATAAGAAAATATAGTAACATATTCCATCACCCATCGGACATATAGTGCGGGAAAACCCAAACCTTCCATGGCATTCCTCAAGAAAGTCCAATCCACTATATCGTATGCTTTCCTTAGATCCACATTGACTAGACATCTCGGTGAGATCCTCTTGTGGTTGTATCATTTGATCAATTCTTGGGACAAGTGGGTGTTCTCCATCATGCTTCTCCCTTCTACAAATGCAAACTGTGCCTCAATAATGATCATTGGAAGTACCTCACCAATCAACTTGCCAAAATCTTGGAGATAGCCTTGTACACCATATTACAACAAGCAAATAGGCCGGTAGTCCCCAACCCTACTAGAGTGAGCAGTTTTGGGAATAAGGGCAATAATAGTATGGATCAACTGTCTTAAGATTCTACCATTACTAAAGAATTCCTTCACAGCCTTACATACATCATTTCCCACAATATTCCATGAGGATTTAAAGAAACCTGATGAAAAACCATCCGATCTCTCGGCCTTGTCATTTTCGATATCAAAGATTGCCTTTTTGATCTCCATATCTGTAACCGAATCCATAAGGCACCCGCTTCATCATTTGATACCAAATGACTATACTCAAACACCTCCCGATCAATCTTCAGCATCCTGTCAGCCTTACCAAGAAGGTCTTGGTAAACACATAAAAATTCCGAGATCAATTCTCCTTTGGTAGTTGTGGCTGAACCATCCTTCATTATTACCGCCGGGATAAAGTTCCTCTTTGCATTTCTCTTCACAACCACATAGAAAAGTTTGGTGTTCCGATTACAGTTAACAAAGTATCTACACTTTGCCTTTTGATACAAGAAACTCCTTTCCGCCTCTCCCAATCTCCAAGCTACGTCCCTCAAATCCCTTACCCTCCTTTGTAACTCCTCATTTGTGGGCGAGTCATGTAGAGATACTTGGTGTGTCTCCAATTCTTCCCTAGACATTTCCGTCTTAGAGGAGATGTGTTGATAGTGCAATCGGTTCAACTCCTTAAGCGCTGATTTAGTGCATTTCAATATCCTATATAACATGTATTGGTTGGTGCCGGATTAAGGTAAACTCTAAGCCCTTTGAACCACTTCTAGATAGGATTCATGCCCACACCACATATCAAAGAACTTGAACATACTCTTTCCTTGAATTGATTGGTCCCCCACTGAGGCAATACAAGGGGAATGATCCGATATGTAGGTCAAGGTAGGAAAATAGGCATGAACATATACATCCGATTGAAACCAAGCATTGTTGACCATCACTCTATCCAACTTGGACTAAATAACCCCATTGGACCAAGTGATGACTCCCCATAGATGGAATATCCGTGAGTTCTAGGGATAGCACACATTCCTGAAAATCCCTAGTCTCATAAGGCATAAACAAAGACCCGTTAACTTGCTCATTATCAAATAACACATTGTTGAAATCCCCCATAACCACCCATGGACAATCTCTTGCCGAGGCCAAGGACAATAAAGAATTCCATAGTGACCGGCGAGTGGCAATAGTATGAAAACCGTAAATAAAGTTCACTAGAAAGGTGAAGGATGTTACCTTACAAGTGACCAAAAGATGAATCAATTGAGAATGCACCTCCAATATTGAGATGTCAACCTTTGACGGGTTTCACAATACAATAACTCGGCCGGGTTAATGAAAGGCAAAGTTGTTGCATTGTTGCCACCCATGGAACCTCAATCTCATCAAAGCATTCACTTATTCTCCTCCATTCTGCATTCTATAACTCCAAAGATATCCAAGCTATATTTCATAAACATTCTTTAGACCTCTTTTTGTTGTAGGGGAGAGTTAAACCCCTTTATGTTCCAAGCTCCTATCTTCATGTCAATGATAGTTACGATCACCTCCTCTATTCTTGCCTTTGCCCTTGGTCTTCTTCAGTTTGCCCTTCTTCTTTGGAGAAGTAGATATAGGTGCATGTGCCGTCTCGTTCTCCTTCGTGGATGCTATGTCCTCATAGAAGGAGGAGAAACTAACCAAGTGGCCATTAGGGGTTCTCTCAAGTTCACCATGTAGTATATCTCGTCACTCCCTAATTGGTGAAGTTGAGGCCTCCCTAGATATCATGTTTTGTACACCTTCCTCCACCAAAGGAGCTTTGCCCTCGTCCATAACCATTGGGGGCAGATTGTCCACCTATTTATTCCCGACATTTTGCATCTCCAACGGCAATGGTGGCATCCTTCCATGATCAACAACTTCATCTATACGTACCTCTACATCATGCAGAGTTGAGGTTGTTGGCACCAAGGTTGGCTCAGCCATGGTTAGGGGCAGCTTCGATCTAGACCTTCCTCTAGTCTTGTTCCTCATAAGTACAGTTTGGTTAAGTTTAGCCTTTGTCTCCACTGGCTTGTTTGATTTCTCTTTTCCATCACCTTGAGGAATCATTGCCTTCTTAGTACATGATCGTGATCTCAATCGTTGCTTCTCCATCTTGACTCTACAATACTCCATATCATGTCTCACAAATTGATAAATGGAGCAAAATCGCGGTTCCCTCTCATATAGTACCTCCTTGACTAACAGTTTTGTCACATCCACTTCTACCAAAACTCGAGCATAAGAAGTCCTTGCAATAGTAGCGGTGCACTCATCCGTCCCTATCGGTTTACCCACGTACGAAGCGATTTTCCCTAAGGCAACCTCACTCCAACAGTCCAAAGGCAATTTGGGGAGCCGAATTCATGTAGGGATGGATCCAACGCAATTATCATTGAATGTAAAGAAAGCCTTCATACATTTCAACAACCATGGTGTATCAAAAGTTTCATAAGGGCCCTTCTCCAACACCATGTCCCTATCTTGTTTATTCTCAAACCAAAAAATCATCCATCAACTTTCATGAATGGAAAAAGTATGTTGAGTTTTCCAAGCCGCCCTCACATCATGGATGGCTTTCAGTCCGGAGAATCTCCCTAACACATACCCAACTAGACAAAATCCGAAGTCCCTTAAATCATTGTCATTTAAACCTCGATCGGCCTCCACCTATTTCTTGAGTTTGAAACTCTTGTTAACCTTTTTTTAGTCCTTAAAGAGAGCAGCCCAAGTAGTTTGAATCAGCGGAGCAGCTTTTGAAGGGGGCACAACTGCCAGTATCATTTGGCCAGAATTTTTAGCAATTAATTGGGCAGAATTTCCGCCAATAGTTTGGGCAAAATTTTCGGCAGCATTTTGAGCGGAATTTCCGACGACGTTGGCGGAATTTCCGAAGACAAAGACTCTAGCTTTGGACAGTTGATGGACTGTCGGTGCCTCTATACTTGGAGGTGACTGTGTCATGGAAGAAGTGGTGATATCACCTTGGCCCCAAAGAATATCCTACAAGTTTGAATTTCAGATATGATGTTTTAGGGGGAAAACACCTTTTTTTTTAATTCAAACTATCTTTTGGATCTAAAAGAGATATCCTTCTTCTTCACCAAGAATATTCAACTTGTAGTCAAGAACATAAAATAATACATACCTGGCTTAATTTGTCCTTGAAGGCTGGTTGTGAGAACCCGACCAATCAGCCGTAAGATGCTGCAGAAATTAACAGCACAAACTGGTCGAAGAAGTGTGATGATCGGCTGGCAGAAGCTTCAAACAATTTCTAGTAGAAATGAAAATATTCTAGGCAGTGGAATATTAAGAGATCTGCAAACAATTCTGATGATCCACCGTGACAGTCAACTTGGCAGATCACCGGCAGATTCACGGCAGAAACTCTGAATTCAGGGCAGAAAACCGAATCAAAATATCTAAAAAGAAATCCAAGAAAACCGAATCAAACCAATAATCCTCAAATCAGATTTGATGATCACATAATTAGTTATTCAGTTTTGATAATTGATGAAGTATTATGATTAATCAATTGGTGAAGTGAAAAGAAAAGGCATCCCCAAAGTTGGGAGTTGAGAGCACTTCTCTCTAACTTTCTCTCACTTACTTTATAAGCTTTGTTATCAAAACTTTCAATATTTCATTCTTAACAAACCTCTTTTCAATGAGGTTGTTTGCTACAGCAATCTTTTCAAATGTTGTACCTCTACATGCTATCGAAATGGCCTTTTTCATGGTTATCTTGTACATGCCATTTGATCTATCACACCTTTTTATATCCCTCTTTTGATTAGAGATACTTTTATCCATGAGAAATTGTAAAATAATTAATATTTATTGCAAGGTCAAAATTCGAAACTACGAAAACTATCTAGAGGTTCTCTTGTCATGATTTTAAATAAAGATATTTAACATATAAGTAAATTGGACGGTGATAGTTATAATACAAAAGTTATTTCTGAACAAAAAATCAAATGAAATTGGATGAAAAATATTTGATAATGTTTTAAGTGCAAAAGGCAAAATTGTTCACTCAACTTTTTGCAAATCGGCCATTTGATCATTTAATTACTAAATTGGTCAAAATCATCATTGAAATCCTTATGTAAGGTTTTAAGTCATTCCGTCAAATCATTCTGTTTGTACAGACGAAAACCTCATTTTTTGGAGGGTAAAGTTGTCTTAACACACAAAATTAAGGGATTAAATAGTCAAATCATCAATGCTAGGGTCACTGGAATATTCACGAATTTTATTGACGCTCGTCTTCACCGGTACCTTCTTCAATGGCAACTTCGCTGTTCTAATCCCGACGGATGTTCCAATATCGACAAGCTTTGTCGGTACCTTCTCTCATGGCAACTTCGTCGTTCTCATCATCGGCAGATGTTCCAACCGAAACTCACATTGGTATCTAAATCCCAAAACATATTTCTCTGCCTCGTTCTCAAGCGCTACCACCTGCAATATCTCCATTCCCACCAAATAACCACAAGTTCTTTGCCCTACTCTCCTGCGATGATAGCTTACATGACATCACCTGTTATTTAATTTCTTCTTATGATTGATTTGTATCTCCGAAATTTTTCTATGGTTCTTTATTTTGGGTAAAATTTTTGGGTTTGGTGAGTTTCATAACACAAACAATCCCAACTATTAAAAGGTTTTAGTGTTTTTTTTAGAGATTTGTTATAAAAATATTATAGTTTTAATGTCTAAATTGACTATTTGGGGGTTGTTGGATTTAAATTAGAAGAAATAGAAACAGAAAAAAAAGAGAAACAATAAGGAAAGAGAGAAAGAGGGTAGAAACGGAAAAGAAAGAGAAACAATAAAGAAAGAGAGAAAGAGAGTTCTTGCATAAGGCTTCTTGCTAGTGAGAAAGAGAGAAGAAACAGAAACAAAAAAGAAAGAGAAAGAATAAGGAAAGAGAGAAAGAAAGGGAAAGAGAGAATAGAGAAAGAGAAAGAAATAGAGAGAAATTAGGGGAATAGAGACGGGAGAAATAAGAAATAGATTAGAATAAAGGAAATAAGTATTTTTTTTTGTCTAATGTATTTGAAAATACAAAAATATCTTTTACTTTATGGGTTTCAAAGAAGATATCAAATTGGAAGGACGGAAGGACCTAATACCGAACATTTAAAAAAAGTTTAGTGATATTTTTTACTAATTTAATATTGAGCAAACTGCCCAGAAGGTCACTAAACTTTTACTATGTCCGGCTTTTGGTCACTAAACTTTTAAAGTTGTAAAAAAGGTCACCAAACTCTTCAAAAACACAACTTTTGGTCCTTCCGTCCAATAGCTCCGTAAGTGGAGATGGAAATCACCTTTTTGAGGGGTATTTTTGTCTTTTTCTTCTTCTTCTTCCTCCTCCTTCTTCTTTTTCTTCTTCTTCAAAACCCACTTCTTCTTTAACACCACCGACATAGAAAATGCACAAAATTAACAGTAGCTATTCAAGACTGAGAAGCACATTCGAAGTGCTAGACCCAATTCAATCACGGTTGTTCAGCAATAGAATATCGTAAAAGATTGACAGAACCAGAAAACAATGCAGAAATGACATTCAGAGGGCTAAAAGTATAAGCATTGTAGTGATCTTTCTTCTACACTAAATGTCAAAGAATCATTTACCAGGACTAAGCACTAGACATGGTCAAACTAAATTCCACAAAAGAGGACGCGGGACAATGTAAGACTGCTCAAGGTAGAACTATTGCTCAACTGAAACTCAATCCTCAATATTGTAGTAAAGTAGGATCTGTATCATGTATGTAGACTTGTATCACATTTTCTATACTTCACATTCATCTCTCAGGAAAACATATAATTGATTGCCAAAAACTTTTGACTATGATGCAGTATCTTTTTCTTCTGTACCAAATTTTCAAGACTTGGACAATTTTTAGTTCTGAAAATTTTGTTTCACTAATAATAATGATTCCGAACATTTAGAAAGTTTAATGTTGTTTCACACAAAACTTAAATACCTCTTTTATATATATATGGAGAGTGAAACATGACGGGTGAATTAGGGGGTTTTGAAAGAAGAAGTGGATTTTGAAGAAGAAGAAGAAGAAGTGGGTTTTGAAGAATAAGAAGAAGGAGGAGGAGGAAGAAGAGGAAGAAAAAGACAAAAATACCCCTCAAAAAGGTGATTTCCGTCTCCACTTACGGAGCTATTGGACGGAAGGACCAAAAGTTGTGTTTTTGAAGAGTTTGGTGACCTTTTTTACAACTTTGAAAGTTTAGTTACCAAAAGCGGAACATAGCGAAAGTTTAGTGACCTTCTGAGCAGTTTGCTCTTTAATATTTTAATGAACAAAACAAATTCGAACCGTTAAAATCGAGTCATGCCTTATCATGCGCGCCAAAAACTTACCGTTTTTCAAACAAATGGAGGCACCCGTATTGCTAAACCTCCAGAGTGTCCCATCTTTGCTGAGACAAACTGCAACCCATGATTCTATACACTGGAATTCGATCATAAAACATCAAGCAAAGCTGAAAAATGACAATGCAATCCTCACTGCATACACTCATATGGAAGGTTTGGGCATTTTGCCCAATGCCACAACGCTGCCTCTCATTTTCAAGGCTTGTGGGAATCTAAAAGCACTTGAGAAAGGAAAGAAGATACATGATGATATAGGGAATTCCCATTTGATTAATGACGTCCGGGTTGGAACGAGTATTGTTGATTTTTATTGTAAATGTGGTTGTTTTGATGATGCTTGTTTAATGTTTGATGAAATGCCGGAAAGGGATGTGGTTACTTGGAATGCTATGATTTTTGGGTGTGTGGAGTGCTCGGAGTACGAGGAAGCGGTGTGCCTCTTTATGGAGATGCAAGAGGAGAATTTGAGGCCTAATTCAAGGACGATTGTTTCTTTGCTTACAGCGTGTGGGGAGCTTTCAGAGCTTCGGCTTGGGCAGGAGTTACATGGATATTGTTTGAGGAATGGGCTTATGGAGATGAATAGTCATGTGGGTAGTGCTTTAATTGGTTTTTATTCGAGATTTGATATGATGATTGCTTATCATGTTTTCAGATTTTTGGACTCAAGCAGCACCGTGAGTTTGAATACGATGATTAGTGGATATTTTGATGCAGGTGATTATGTGCAAATTTTGGAGATTTTTGTTGGGATGCTGAAGGAGGGAATAAGTTGTGATAATGTTACAGTTCTAGTTCTTATTCAGGCCTGTGCAAAACTGGGCGCTTTTGAGTTGGGAATGCAAGTTCATCAGTTAGTAATTAAACATGGCTTCATCAGGGATCTACCTATATCAGATGCATTGATGAATATGTATGTTAGTATGGGATATTTCAAATCTTCATTTGATCTATTTGTCTCTGTTCCTAACAAAGATATTGTGCTGTGGAATTCTATCATACTTGGATATCTTGAGAATGGTCACCTTGATGAAGCAATTAATTTATTCAAAAAAATGCAGGTAGAAGGAATTAGACCGGATGAAGTATCTATGGTTGGTATTTTAAATTCATCTTCCGGGCAAGAAAATGGATTGAGAACTGGGAGAAGCTTGCATGCTCATCTCATTAAATTTGGAATGGAGAATTATAAACTCAGTCGAAATGCTTTGTTAAATATGTATGGAGATGTAAATTGTGTGGAAGATGCCCAGAAGATTTTTCTTGAGACAGGACTTTCAGATGAAATTTCTTGGAACATTTGGATCGCCACATTGGCTCATAATCAACAACAGAACCAAGCGCTATTGTTCTTTAGGAAGATGCAGGAATCAGATGTCATACCCAATTCTCACACAATAATTTCCATTCTTGCTGCTTGTGATAATATTAACTTTCAGAAAACTGGCAAATCTCTCCACAGTTACGTAATAAGAAAGGGTATCCAAATTGATGCACCATTGAATGCTGCACTTACTGAAATGTATATGAACTGTGGTGATGATGCAATAGCCAACTATTTGTTTGAGAGCTTCAGAAACAAAGATTTAATCTCTTGGAATGCCATGATTGCCAATTATGTGAAGAATGGTCAAGCTCATAAGGCTTTGTTACTTTTCCACCGCATGATTTTAGAGGTAGAACCTAATTCATCCATGATACTAAGTGCTATTTCTGCATGCACAGAATTAGCAAATCTTCCTCAAGGCCGTTGTTTACATGCCTATGTGTCAAGAAGGGTATCATTGTTCGGTTTTCCTTTATCTGTGGCAAATGCTTTTATAACGATGTATGCAAGTTGTGGCTGTATTAAATGTGCTGAAAACATATTTAATGCCTTAACAAAGAAGAATTCTGTTTCATGGAATGCGATAATAGCTGGTTATGGCATGCACGGCCGAGGACATGATGCTATTCTTGCCTTCTCGCAAATGTTAGAAGAAGGATTCATGCCCACTGATATTACTTTTGTTTCTGCCTTATCCGCTTGCAGTCATTCTGGTTGGATAGAAAAAGGATTGCAGCTCTATGACTCCATGGTTCAAGACTTTTACATGACCCCTAAGCTTGTACACTATGCTTGCGTGGTGGATCTATTATCACGAGGTGGGCGTTTAGATGAAGCTATGGATTTCATTAATTCTATGCCAATTTCCCCAGATGCATGTGTCTGGCGAGCACTGCTTGGTGCTTGTCGAGTGTATTTTGAAGCCAAATATGCAAAAATCATCTTTGAGAAACTTGTTGAACTGGAACCTACAAATGCAGCTAATTATATTCTACTGTCAAATGTCTATGCTGCAGTAGGCCATTGGCCAGAGGTCAGAAAATTGCGGATACAACTGGAGAAAAATAATTTAATAAAGCCTCCAGGCAAAAGTTGGATTTTGGTTAAAAATAAGCTTCATGAGTTCACTGCAGGAGACAGGTCACACCCTGAAAGTGACAACATATATAAAAAGTTGTCTGATTTGCTATTGTCTGTTAAAAAAAGAGGATATGTTCCAGATGTTCGGTGGGTTCTCCATGATGTAGAAGATGAAGAAAAAATTAGGAGACTCTTCAGCCACAGCGAGAAGCTTGCTATTGCTTTTGGATTGATCAATGTAGGAGGTAATGCACCGATTTTGATCACAAAGAACCTAAGGATTTGTGGTGATTGCCATGAATTCAGTAAACATGTATCCAAATTAGTTGGTAGAGAAATTATTCTGAGAGATGGAATTCGTTTCCACCATTTTATGGATGGTATCTGTTCATGCAAGGATTATTGGTGATGGATTTAATGTAACCAAGAGTTGCCAGTTTCACTCATTGATATGCCTAGCTGTCGGGAATTCTTAACCAAGGACTGTAACAACAGAGGAAGGTCAAAGTTCAACTTATGAAGGTTCAATCTCACCCTTTGCATCTCTGCATCTCCAGTTACATTAATGTATATAGACTGGACATGACTTTTGTGAAATGAACCCTCTAATAATAAGCTAAAGTTATTTACCAACTTGCTTATACATGTATTTAGGAAACCTTAATACATCATTTTGACTAATAAGTTTTTCAAAATGCCGCTCCATAAAGAAAAACATTTATTGCACACATGTCATATGAATTACATATCATGGATGGCCTCTGAAACCCACTGATCTGAAGCATGGTCCAACAAGGAGAAGGGCTAATTTTCTATGATAAAACAGAAAAACCTCACTTTTTTTAGCCATTGCATGAATGAATGAGAATACATATGCTTGAACAATCTGTTCATCATTTTCCATCATTGTCTCCGTGATCTTGCATATACCTCTGTTATCATCATTCCGGAAAGCTGGAATTTGGCTTAAAATGGAAGGATATAGAGTTAAGTGAAAATCATAGAAAAGCAAGAAGAAGAAGAATAATCGTAGGAAAAACCCACCTTAGACCTTCTCTCATACAACAAGAATCTGCCAAAGCAACAGTTATGTGGAAGCACCAGCATAAGATGCTACAAGAGAAGCATAAATTCCATCCTTCATACTGATCAAACTTTCATGGTTTCCTTTCTCTTCAATCACTCCATTTTTGACAACTGCAATTAAGTCTGCACTCTTAATTGTGGATAGCCTGTGTGCCACCACTACTGTGGTTTTTCCCACCATAACTTGATCCAATGCATCTTGTACTACTCTCTCAGATTCAGTGTCTAGAGCACTGGTGGCCTCATCAAGTAGTAAGATCTTTGGTGACCTTACTATTGCTCGTGCAATTGCCACTCTTTGCTTCTGTCCACCTGATAACTGTATCCCTCTTTCACCAACTAGTGTATCATATCCCTGGATTTTGTATATTTTTTTCGTAGTTTGATCAACAAAGCACATTCATTTGTCCGTTAATCCAGGGATGCTAACATGTTAAGATTGCATAAATGTAAGTGGAAAAAAGAAAGAATGCAAAGAATTTATAGTGATTCAAACTTCTTGCTTTACATCATATGATCATAACATGTCAATATCAAAGTTCCCTTAATGTACGACCCTAATATGAAAACGACCAAAATCCTTGATCAATCGAATTTACTAGTATTTGGACATGGCATGAAAGTGAAGATAGCTGGACAAGTTGTAAGTTCTATATCTCGTTACTTTTTATTCAACATATGACATTCGAATGTTCATTAATGCAGGGATGATTATAAGGTAAGAAAAGTGAAATAACAAAAGAAATTTGAAAGAAAGAATGAGAAAGACACTTTTGCTTCAGAAATAACTTAATATGAAAATTGCTGAAATCCTTTGACCAATTTTCTTTGCTTGTATGGGACTAAATATTTTCGATGTTGAATTGAATATGGCACAAGAAAATAGTATTGTTTTGACCTGTTGCAATCCACTGATGAAATTGTGAGCATTTGCTATCTCTGCTGCAGCTATAATTTCAGCTTCTGTGGCACTGCCTTCTTTGCCATATGCAATATTGGTTCTGATTGTACCATTAAATAACACTGGCTCCTGACTTACCAATCCCATTTGATATCTTAACCATTTCAAATTTAATCTTCGGATTTCGACACCATCTAGTGTGATTTCTCCTGAATTAGGATCGTAAAACCTTTGCAACAATGAAATGACAGTAGATTTTCCACTTCCACTTTCTCCAACCAGAGCAACAGTCTAAACAATGAAATACAGACTGTTAGTTTTACTTGCTGTTTCTCTTTTCCAGACAGCCTGAACTTCTTGTAGTTGAATATTTTCAGTCTAAAAACTGAGAGAATTGGACAAATCATTATAGTTACCTTTCCAGACTCAACAGTCAGACAAAGATTTATAAAAATCTCAATGTCAGGTCTACTTGGATATCTGAAACTGACATGCTGAAATACAAGTTCTCCCTTTACATTATCCAATATTATTCCTGAGTTTTCACTCGAGTCAATTACTGAATTCTGGTCAAGAAGTGCAAAGATGGAAGTAACACCACTTCTTCCTTTACTAGAGTCTGGACTAAGAGCACCTGATTGAGATATAGCTATGCCGGCCAAGCTCAAACCGTAGAAAACCTGAGAATATATTGAACGAAAAGGAGCAACAGATATAGAATGGCAAAGAAAAATATAAACCAAGTGAAACTTGAACATTTAGAAAACTAATTAAGATAAATAGGAGGTACCATCTTGTACCTGAAAAACCTCAACAAAAGTTATCTTTCCGGCCTTAATAAGTCGAGCTCCAGCGTAGAAAATTGTTGCATATACTGAGTACAGAAAGAACATGGCCAAACCATATCCTATCCCACTGTACATTCCTTGATTTATACCTGCTTTTACCGGACCTTCACACTTCTTCTCATACAGTTGTACTACATTGTCCTCTGCAGAAAAAGATGCCACTGTCCTAATACTTCCGACTGCATCACTTGCAACTTCTGTGGCATCCTCGTATAATTTCTGCAAACATAATTAAAATTTGACTTGGATTAATTCAATCAAGAATAGGCAAAAATGAATGAGTTCGACCATTGGTAGCATCTAATGGAAAAATATGTTTCTGTTCTAATGCACGAAAAAAAAAAGGTAAAGAAAAAAAATCGTTTAATGCTTATTGCTACAGATTGAAGAACTTCTTTATGCAAATTGTAATGGCAACTAGAGTCCGTTCTTAGTTAAGGTTTTTAGTGCAAAACCAAGTATTGGCTTTTTGACACTACTGAATCAGGGATAGCTTGCTTATTGACTCTTCTCTCACCAAGAGTTTGTAGAACACAAACATCAATGTTTTTTCTTTACAATGTCAAAAGTAAAACAGTTTCTGTACATCCAACTTGCATAATTCTGTAAAAATTGGTTCAAGGTTGACAAACCTTGGCATCAGCACTATATCCACCAATGTATTTCATCTGCATATACCCATTAAGGCCTATCAGAGGTAGCATGAATATTACTATGAGGGATAACTGCCAGCTTGCTCCAAAGCCAATAATCAAACCCGCAAAAGCTGTTGCAGTATTTTGAACCAGCAACGAAAGAGAATCTCCAACTAAACTTCTCAGAGATGTCGCATCTACAGAAAGACGGGAACTTATTTTACCACTTGAATTTTCCATCCTGTCAAACCAACTTATCTCCATGTGAACTATTTTCTCAAAGCACATTAATCGAACGCGTCTAATTAGCTTACATCCTGCCATAGCAAAGAAGTAAGTTTTCAATGGTGTTGCCAATAAAGAAGTCATCCCCAGAACCACGAGCATTAATGCCCAGAATTTTGACTTGTTCTGAAGTTCATGAGCAGGTTCATAGAAAGTTTTGATTGCTCTGGAAAGAAGTATCCCAAAAAGTGGTAGCATTGCCCCTGTAACAACTGATGCTAAAGAACCAAGCATCAGTTCTGGAATTTCTTGTTTGTTCAGATAGGCCAAGCGGTATAGTGGCATGTCTTGATCTGTCTTTGATGGCATGGAAGCTGTTTCTTGGGATTCTCCAACTCTAGTTTCCAGCAAAGTAACCACAGCAGGCAGACCAATTGCTACAGAGAATGAGTGGCGGCTACTGCTTCCTATTCCTGAAGAGCATCGGCTTATTGATCTTAATGAGGAAATTCTCTGGCTTGAATGTCTTCCAGAATCTCCTGTAATCTCTGATCCAACCTGATTATTCACTAATTGATTGTCTGATTCTTTGGTTAGTTGTTGTAACCCGACAAGCTGCGAATATGCTCCCACGGGATCTTGTAGTAGCTCAGAATGTGAACCTGATAGTTGAAAGGGATTAGTTCTGCAATGAGCATCTCTTAAAGACTGTTTTAGTTACTGAAAAGGCTTCAAACTGGAATATCAAACTCAATATTGCATGATCATTTGTGAAAAAATGAGAAACTTTCCAACAATTTTTATTGGTAGGATGAGAAATTTGAAGTTGTTATCCTCCTGTTTGACGAACATCACTCTTATTAATGCTGCAAATCAATCCGTAAGACAATATATTTCAGAAAAAGAACCTTTTTCAACAATCTTTCCTTGGTGAATAACAGCAATTGTATCTGCATTCTTCACTGTGCTCAAACGATGCGCTACAACAACAGTAGTTCGGTTGATCATGACTCTGTCCAATGCTTCTTGCACAATCTTCTCAGATTCTGCATCTAGAGCACTTGTAGCTTCATCCAGTAGTAGAATTCTAGGATCTTTCAGAATTGCTCTTGCTATAGCAATTCTCTGCTTTTGTCCCCCTGACAACTGAGTTCCATGCGAATCAACCATCGTTTCTAATCCCTGAGAAGTATAAATGGAAATGTCAAAATATAAATTTCTTTTATCTCGGTACATTATTCAGAGAAGTTTTCGAGCCGAACCTGAGGTAGTTTGTCGATGAACTTGGCAGCGTTTGCATGCGCTGCAGCAGCTTTTATTTCTTCAAGTGTTACATTGTCCTTCCCATATGCAATGTTATCCCTAATGCTTGAAGCAAACAACATAGGTTCCTGGCTGACAAGGCCAATTTTGCTTCTGATCCACCTAAGTTGAAACTCTTTGATATTGATTCCATCTATCAGAACTTCACCTGTTTGTGGATCATAAAACCTTTCAATAAGGCTAATAACTGTTGATTTTCCACTTCCACTTCTTCCAACCAAAGCTGTAGTTGTTCCACTTGGTATTAACAGTGAAAATCCATCAAAGATCTTCTCTATTGGCCTTGCTGGATAGCTGAAATGGATGTCTTTCAATTCAATAGTGCCAGCAATACTATCCAATTTCAGTCCACTTGTATTGTAAGGATTGATATCTGGCTTTCGTTTCATTATCTGAAACATTTTAAAAGCTGCAGCTTGTCCTGAGGCAAATGCACTCAAACATGGAGATGCTTGCCCAATGGAACTGGGGAAAATTCAAAATGACCAGAAATGAGTATCAATTGAAGGGTATAATGTCATGGGATGAACGTTTCGTTTAGACGCCCGTGCAGAGACATTATCTCTTGTCTAAGTAAGCCTAACCTTCTAACACTTCACGATTTCTCTAAAGTTATTAACAAGGAAGAGAAATCGAAAGTAACCATGTGAGTTGAAGATAAAATGTGTTCCCTCTTGGAAGGTTAGGCTTACTTAAACGTTTAAGGCTGCACGGGTGTCTGCAGGAATCGTTAATCCGGTGACAATAAACAATCGAATTAACCATCTAGTCAATCCTCAAATACTAGAAATAAATCTTCTGTGGGCATTTTCCTATGTATCTTACGTACGAATGAAAGAAAATAAACACAAGTTTCAATCACAAAAGCATTACCATTTCACTTGTACATATAAAGAATAATGATACTCACAAGGATCCTGTCAACACAGCAAGTGTAACATTCAGCACATCTCCTCCTGAATAACCTTTCTCGGAAATCATTTTTGCACCAAACCATATGCCCAAACCATAGCTGCAGAAGAAAACAAACATAAAAACACCAGAACCTAGCCCAGCTGCCAAGGCCTCTTGCACTCCTGTTTTGTAAGCTTTATTCAGAGATTCGTCATATTCAGCAATAGCTTTCTTCTCCCCAGTGAATGATGCAACCTGTTTATATATAGTGCAGGTTGAAATCTCCAATCAAGAACAGTATATACCGAAAGAAAAACAAAAGCAAATACTTCAAAATATTCAAACTGAGAACTCCATTTTAAGGATATTCTTACTGTTCTAATGGAGCTAAGAGTCTGTTCAACCACTGTTGTTGCTAATGAATAGGCTGCCTGCGAACGGGATGCTATCTTTGTCATCAGGATAGTCATTGCAGATGCACTAAGGATAAGAGGAGGAATTGAAGATATCAAGACCAAAGACAGCAGCCATCCCTTGATAAAAGCTATTACAAAGCCTCCAAAAAAAGAAGCAGACAACTTTATGAATTTTCCAACCTGTTGCTTACATCAAAGAAAGAAGCATTATATTTTGCTTCAAAGATACCCAGAAACTTGTTTGTTCATCGCCATAACAGTACAGCTATACCTTTTCTCCCATGGCATCTTGAATCATAATAGTATCACTTGATATCCTCTCAATAATTTCTCCAGTACTGGTTTCTTTGTCGAAAAATGCAATGTCTTGCATTAGTAAAGATCTCAGGTATAAACTTCTAATCCTAGCAGCCTGCCTTTCACCGGTTATCATCCAACAAGCCACCTCTGACAAGAAGTTAGGAGGGGTTGTTGAGTATACAACAATAATAACAACTAAACGTTTATCCTACTAGGTGTGATCGGCTATATGGATCACACTTCAATACCGAGCTGGGAATAAGTAATCAACTATCGTTGCTAGTACTATAGCAAAAGTTACGATTCGAGGGAACAAGCTCACTTACCGGAAAGAGATGCAATACCAGATCCTAGAGCCAAGTATACAAACTTCAAAGACACCTGGAAAATGATCTCGCATCAGTAGCACACAGTGATAGTAGAAAGCTTGAGTTGTAAAATTGAAGTTGTGAGCAGAAATTAAGGATGAGGATCAAAAAATACTTCAGGATAAAAACTGAAACAATAACTTTAATTTCATGGACAAAACAAAGCAATGCTTGCAACTGATTGAAGGCTCAAACCTTCTTGATACCTTAGAAACTTCATGTACAATTTGCTCAGTATTTAGTGTCTGGCCAAAGGAATTTATTAACTCTCCCATTAACACTGCCAAAAGGGGTACACAAATCCCAGCTCCAACTGCTGCGATTGTACCGACAACCATCAAGGCATAATCAGTAGGATCAGCAAAGGAAAATAACTGATAAAATGGAATGCTCTCAGCCATTTCCTTATTCTTTCTTGCCTTATCTGGATCTTCTTGACAGCTTGATGTTTTTTGGTCTTGCACTGTATTTATCCACACAATGTTCCTCCTCAGACATTACTTGACTGCCATGCTGATTCTCCATTGTTTTTATATATATATGCTGCTAATTTTTGCAGTATCTTTAGCAGTACATCATAAAATTAAAGTGATATATTATGCTCAAAGCTTAGTGCTGATGACATGAAATCAAAAGTTTGGTTAAAACATTTTGATCACTCTTGGACTGAAACAAGTTCTTTGCATTGATGCTTCGTGTTTTACCATGGCAAAGAAGCAAAGAAGCAATGGAAAAAGAGATCCTTCCCTGTAAAATCCAAACATAATTCTTCTATTGAATGCAACAAGAACAATTAAAAATGAGAAGAGAACAAAAAATCAAAAAGGAAGTCAGAATGGAAAACAACTTGCTATTAAACAAAAAAAAAAAAAACTAAATATTTTTTACATAACCGTTGGTCTTCTATGAATAAGTTTCATATATGTAACGCGCTATAAAAACGATATGAAATTAGAATTATTTAATCGCAATTTCATAACGCGATAAAAACGGCATTAAATTAAAATTATAGTTTTAACTATCATTAGTTGTCCGTTTTATATATGAATCGGTTTTGAAGGAATTTTTGTATTGCATAGAATAAGAACAGCTGAATAAATCTAATTCCCATGAGAACTTTAATTTCTTTTCCTATATGTGAGTGCTTTGAGCATCAGTTCTATTCCATTTTCTTTGAATTCTTAAGCATTCCATGACAACATATTTAAATGAGCATTAATCATGGATCATTAAAATGTGAAGGAAGTGCATAAGATCCCTGAGTCTTTATGAAAAAAAAAAACAAAGAAATATTCCATATTCTATTTGTTTAACCAAAAATAAATAAATAAATAAATAAAAAGCAGATTTATGAGACTAAAATATATTCAGCATTTTACTTGCAACCCAAAAAATGGGATAGAACAAGGAAAAAAAAAAGTGTAGATTTTGTTTTAACAGTGAAACCAATTCGCCAAGTTGATGATCACATACATATTCTTTTAGTTGTATTTTTGAAAATTTTGGACCACTTTTGAAATGACACACTACATTCCAATATCAAATGCATAAAAAAAATTGGAACAAAATCTAGTCAAAATTTACTAGTAGCACACCAAATAATAATAATAATAATGATAGCGAGTACTAGAAGTTTCATTCGACATTATAATTTTATTCATGCTGAGTTTTATCATTATTTTCGAATATTTATTATGAATAAATAAATGATCGAGTAATGATATTACAATATCCCTGTAAAAACAACAACAACAATAATAACAGGGTCTGTTTCGATGGTGAAAAATTTGTGATTTATTTCACAATTGTAAAATGAGGTGTTTGTTTTGTTCAACTTTTTCATCAAAATTTTTAAAACACAAAACAATGCTACAGTAATTATTTTTGCTACAATAATTTTTATAAATAAAATATTGAATTTAAATTTTAAATTTTAATAATAAACAATTCTTCCTAACACACTTCCTACAAAAATAAACTAATAAAATACTAATTCAAATTTAAATTTCAAACTTTTATTAATAAAAAAATCTTCAATACAAATCCCAACAAAATAAAATCATTCATTCCAAACACTGTCAAAATATTCTTTTCTCATAACAAATCTCAAGAAAAAAATTTTATGATATAATTCAAAAATAGCTCATCCAAACGGAGCCCGATAGTGTAAGTTACTTGCACAGTCCCCTCTAAAAAGTAAAATATAACTTTTCGTTCCTCCAAACAATTATCTCTGGTTCCGCCACTGGTTTACTTGGATCATAATTCGCCATCATCTTCTATCTATGTACAAGTTTTTGTTTATACTAAAATATATCATATCATTTTTATGATTTCTTTCCAATTTTTTTTTAAATCTCCCCCATCTCTCTTAATTTAAGTTAATATTTCTTTTATTATTTTCTATACCCTACATTATCATTTATTCATCTATTGGAACTACTACTATTTTTTTCCTTATGAATTCATTATTTATTATATCCAACGATGGTTTAAGAATTATAATGTCCGACAACTAAGTAAGAATATGAAAAAAAAATGAAGATAGCATAAATGAAAATATTAGTATAAATGAAAATATTAGTAGTCCAACAATATCCCCTAAATAATAATAGTAATAATAATAATAATAATAATAATAATAATAACTTATACTGCTTGCCATTACTCTTATACGCAATTCAAAGTCTCATAAATCTTCAAACGTAGGCCATATAATCTTGATGCGATACAAATTTTCAGGGATGCAACACCAATGTTCCAACAAACATTTGATGCTGACTCAATTAATATCCTTAAAAATTTCATGAATTGTAAATTACTTGTAAGGGTTTTAGCCTTTCTTTTCAGCAACGAATCTTCTAAAATATCTGGGATTTTTACGATGGATTCACAATGACGTGTGCTGATTAAGATGTGATTACCAATAATAAATTTATCGTACAACATTTGTCCAAATTAATTATTTAAATATTGTTTGATATATTATTCTTTATTTTATATGTAAAAAATGAATGGTGATTACTAAAAATTAATAAGTTATATATTCAAATATTAATCAAATGAATTAGTTGAAGATGGAAATTTAATTAATTATATGATTGAAAACACAGATTGAATACTTATACAGTGATTTTACTGAGATTTTTTTTTTCATTTTTAAAATTTGTTTTTGAATGATAAATTTCTTGCCTTCACAGCATAGAATTAAGGTTTGATGTCATGAATGATGACTTTATTTTCATCATAGGATGCTGTTTTGAATGGAAAATTTTCTAAAAGGGGCTCGCTTTGAAGTTGAATTAACAAAAATGGTACAAATTTAAGATATTTATTGTAAAGGGCATTTAATTTGCATTGATTTATGCAAAGATTATACTATCTTATATATGAAAAAAAAGGTGAAATTCTGTAAATTAATGGGAACTAGTAAAATTTTACGATACATAAGTTAAAGTTAGGGTAAATAATTTCAATAGTTCCTTGAGGTAAGTATTATTTCAATTTTTAATTTTCAAAAAGTTACTTTTATTTAGTATTACAATTTAGATTTTATCACATAAATAGATTTTATCACATAAATAGATTTCAAATTATTTTCCATTCATTTTGACAAATAACATCATTTGTCATATGCACAAAATGGTATCGATTTGAATGTTCCGCAGTATTGCATAACAAAAAATATTTTTTATCAAATTAATGAAAAATGAGTTGATGACCATTAATTATATGACAGAATCAAAATTGAGGAACCAAAAAGAAACTTTTTTAAAATCAAGAATTAAAATGATACTTAGATCCAAAATTGAGAAAATATTACCATTATTTACCCTTAAAATTATTTCCTCTATAGGGGAGACATTTTTAGAAATTTCTTGATAAACAACATTATAATTTTTCGAAAACAGTTTACTATAAATAAATCCTGGATTAATTATAAATTTCAATTAAAGATGTATATCTTCAGCCTCTTTAGATCATTAATTAAAAAATTTTATTGTAATTGTCTTCTTTGATTTAATTAAAATGGTAATCCAAGGCAGTAGGTATGAGTGGAAATCTTTACCTCAATTAAAAATTTATTTTATGATGCAAGTTTTGTAATTAATTAATTATAAAGGTAAATATGGTCCCCTACTTGCTTGGATATGCAAAATATAAATTCTTAAAGCCATCCATATCACTAAATATTTTTCAAAATCATCAATCAAATTGTCACTTATGCATGACTGATGATGAGCTTGTTGTATGAACAAACATGTAGAGACAAATTAAAGTAGTCCTGTGCACATTTAGAAAAATATTAATATTGATGTTTATATATGGTTGAATTTAGAATTGAATTAATTAAAAAATTTGTGATATAATTTTATTTATTATTGCATTATTGGTTGGCCTATTTGCTTTTTACTTCATTGATATTACCTTATAAAAGGATCAAACAAAAAGAATATCTTTATGGGTATATAAGATGGTTTTCAAAAGAATTAACAAAGATTTACGTTTATTAAGAACAAATAATAATAATAATAATTTACTTACAACTTGTTCTCTTGTTAATATTTTCCTTTTCTTTTGATGTAGAATGAAGAAAAGATAGAATTAATTAAGCTGGTCAAGAAGAATCATAAATAGTCAAAATATTGAGTTAGAGGTTAATTGACCAGACCGATATTAAAAACTAGATATCATCATAAATATACAATTAAATATCAATATATCTCACATTTTATTTTAAAACTAAATAACAAAATGAATTAAAATATAACATAAATTAATAAAACTACAATATAAATAAAATTTTCAGAATTTGGTTTTTTTTATCCACAAAGAGAGCATTAATAGGTACAGTACAAATGTGTAATTGAATATTTGGTTAACTTGTATGACAAAGGAATGATGTAATTCTTTGAATTATTTTATTTTTCTTTACTTTGATTGTATAAAACAACCTTTCCTTTTGAAAACATACAAATCCTAACAAAAAATAAATTTTGGTTTTTATGCTTTAAACATTGATAATTGTAGATTTTTATTGTTATTGCTTTTAGTTTTTTTAATAATTAGTAATATTAATTACAACTTTGTTTGAAACCAATGAAATGTATCACTATAATTAGGTGTAAAGATATATGTGAGTTATAATTAAGTACTGAAAATCTCTAATCTCATTAAATAAATAAAGAATATAATTCCCATAGCTTTGGAGGATTTGGGGGGTTTTGGGTCTGGTGTGCCACTTTTGTGTGTCACTCAAGGAAAAGATGACACTTGTTATTAATTACCATAACTCCCACCCCTTTCACGTTTAACGATCGTTAACTTTGTTTTATCAATAAAAAATAATTTAAATAAATTAATAAATTGAAACTTTCAAAAATTAAAAGTCTTGTCTATATATAAACTGTTTTTCCCTCTGTCTGAACCCTACTTTTTAGTTCGATCAGTTTCAAAATTTTGAGAACTTAGCCACAATAATCTATGGAGAGAGAAGGGAATGCTCCAGCTTCCAGGTAATGAAAAAAAACATACTACCGTGTCTATATTCTGACGGACTCAATTAAGCATGGTAACCAAATTTATTTGGCCAAGTTAAAAAGAATACGATGAGAAATTAGAGAATTGCATTCTTATTACTATTTTTTTTAATTGCCTCTTTAGTAGTTGACAAATGCATAGGCTTATTCTAATGGATTTTCTTTAACACTAGTTAAAGGGGAGAAATCAATTCAATAGAGTCGCAACCATATTGAATAGCTTAACATTGCATAAACAAAACAGAGGTTCTTCTCTCAGCAAAAAATCATTGTCAACGATTGAAAGAACAATCAACATATTAAATAGTTGGCTTAAATGCAGTACTACTTAATCACATTTATAAATTCTAATCCAATCTAAATGACGCTACCTGAAAGGAATTAGCTGCTCCAATCAAACTTATCAGTTATCATAGTTATTTAAGTGTACCATGCCAAGTTAAGTTTACTGTAGAGGACCCACAACTGATTTGGCCAAGGCTTTTGTCATCCACATTTCATTCATCAAGCTACAGAATTTCCCTGAACACTTTTGAGCCTTTTCTCGTAACCGTTGTGTAATGGATGCTCGTGATTTTGACACCAAAAAGTGTAGTAATATTTAATAATATATTGAATTTAAGTTTACTGTAGAGCTATTTTGTTTGATATGATGTCTTGCAATTGACTTAATTCACTAAGTATGAAATCACACATGAATCTACACTTTGAACTTGTTACATTTCATATTCTGCACTGGACTTGGATGATTTGAACTCCAATGAACTAAGTATGAAATCACACATGCCAAGTTGGAGGTAGATTCACCATCATTTAGTGAGGATACATGAAATGAGAACTTGAATGTGATTTCTTGAGTATTCTCACTTGTTCAACTGATCATTGCATTTCTGAGATTCTGGCCTCGCCATGGGATGTTTTGAAGAAATGAACCTTAGAGAAGAAGTGTAAAAGAGACTTCCTATGATAATAACGAAGGCACTCAAACTTAGGATGGGCCTCGCCATGGGAGTTCTTAGGCTTTGCATGTTGGAGTAGTTGTCTTAGGAAGTTGAGATTCTGTAGTTTATAACACTAATCTAGGCCTCGCCATGGGAAAGGTAAGTGTTATGGAAACTAGCATGTAGTGCGGTCGTCATGCCGGCTATAGGTTAGGTTCTCGGGGAACTAAGATCTCCTCTATTCATATTTTCTTGTCAATTGCATCGCATCAAGTCACTGAGAACTCAAAACTCCTAGGATATCCATTCACATTCATTAATTGCATTCAAGTTTCATTTCTTGTGTTAATTTTGTATGATTTAGAGTTTGGTACATAGTTGTAATTGTCACTCTTAGTTGTTAAGCCTGTTGTTTTTCTTTTACTCTTTTCTTTGTGACATTTTGTGAACAAAATCCAAATTCTTGATACCTCCTTTTCCCTGTGGATACGATCCCTACTTACGCTACTACATTAGTGTTTAGGGTAAAATTGACGAGGTGCGACACTCGACATCAGACCAACCACTAGAACATTTGGGGACTTCCCTCCACCACCATATGAAGAGCAATGGCACAATCAAGCACACAGCAACAAGATGTATCTCATTGGAAACCAAGAACTCTCTGCAGAAGACATGCTCTCTCAACTTTTGGAAAGACTTGATAGAGGCTCACAAAAGGAAGAAATGAGATTTTCTCAAGAAGAAGAGTGTTTAAGAAGCCAACAAAGGAGTACTCAACTAGATGCATTATGGAGCAATATGAGAGAACAAACTGAGCTACCAAGTCAATATAAACCATGCTATCCACAAGGTACACCTCTCATTTCTAGAATACCAACTCCTGAGGAATATCATTTTGAAATGAAAGCTAATGTTAAATGTGGCGAAATTTATCCTTGGGAGGCGGAATCTACAAATATTGAGGTTGTCTCACAAAAATGCATTGTTGAAAACCCTTTGTGGCGTGAGTCATATTTTTGCTTTTCTAATGAGAATGAGGTCTCTGATAATGAGTTTGATATTGATGAATTTAGAGCATTGTGCTTTCTTAGTGACAAGATGGGAAGTGCGTCCAATGTGTAGTCTTGCATTAATTTTATGGAATTCCATGAGTCAGATGATGTTGATAGCCATTCATTAGAGTCTTCTCCTCTTGATAGCTTTGTGGATTGTACAGAGACACTTCTGGATGATCATTGTGATATCATGAATGAGGATAATGTTGCAATGGCTAATGAGAATGTCAACATATTGCTTGAAACTCTTGTTGAGGCACCAACTCTTGAAATGGTGATTGAATCTAAACGTCTAAATGGTGACTCACAATAAGTGCAAAATGAGATACTCTTGTTAATTGATGATAATGCTTTTTGTGTTGTTAACAAAGAAAAACCTCAAGAAATTCCACATGTTAGTCTAGATGATGAAATGTGCCAATTTTGAATGACATTGCTACCATAGTGGAAGATTGCTTCATTGATACATCTATTTTTGAGCTTACTGATGTTAGTCTAGATGAAGAAGATGTGAGAATTTTTAATGACATAGCTAACATGGTTGAAAATTGCTTTGTTGATGCATCCATTTTTGAGATTACTGATGAAGTTGTTGAGACCATGGATGTACAACCCTTGGTTGAGCCTTGCAGGATGAATGTGCCTAGTATAGTGGAAGAAGTAAATGATGTGTCTCCAATGGTGAAAGAATTAAATGAGATGCCTCTCATGGGGGAGCCTCAATTGTTCGAAGTGAAATTTTGCAGAGCTGGTTCCCCACGTGTATGAGCTTAAGCACCTCATTGAGAATATTTCACAAGTGCCTTATAGGAGGAAGAAGAGTGCTTATGAAAGATCATTTTCTAGTACAAAGATGGATATTTCGAATCTTGAGGGAGAGAATTAAGAGAAATAAAGTCTAGTTGGAGACTAATGAAATCCAGAACTACTTTTTTCTCATATTACATTCAATGAAGTATTTTGGTTATGTTTATGTTTCTTTTATTTTGTTATGCTCACTAAGGCCACTCATGTTGTAGGGGCCTGCACATGAAGGAAGTTACAAGGGAAAATAGGCTATGAACACATGAGGCTAAGTGTGGGGGAGTGGTGCCATGGACCACTCCTGTGTTGCACTCAATCACTTTATTTCACATTTCAAGCATAAATTATGCATGTGCCATTTAGTGTTCCTAATTTCATATATTTTACACCACTATGATTCTTAATCATGGTGCGACACTTTGCTTGCATGTTACCTCCATGTCATGTCTACCTTGCACCAACATGTAGTGTACTTGGGTGAGTAATTTCTAATAAGCTTTGTTTCACCTTGTGCAGGACATTCTTCACGCATGAGAGCACTATGGAAAATGACACTCCACCAAGCAAACATTGGATTTCATAACATATCATCAACAAGGAGCTCTTAAACCTATCCTTACTTTACATTGAGGACAGTGTAAGTTTTTAGTGTGGGGGAGTGAATGTTTGATATGGTTTGTGCCTCTTTGACTTTATATACTTGTTCTCTTTCATGAGTAAAATTTTTTGTGCTCTGTGATGCAAAGCCTGTTACTTTTAGTTTTGTTGTGTTATTTTGAGCTTTGCATATTATACCTCGTATATGTGGAGTTTTTTTCAGTTTTTGTGCACGTTTTAAATTTTGTGAAATTTTGAATTTTTTGTGAATAAGTGATGTTCTCGAACACAAGTTATGTGTAGTTGACATTTCTGTGGAAAAACTTGTCTATCCATGGAATGTTTGAAGTGTTGAGTAGTGCTGTTTTGGTTGGTTAGTGTTTTTAAGTTTTTTTTTAGGAGTGTGATTGTGTCCTAATAAAGTGTAATGTGTGAAATGAAATGAAAAGAGGTGTAGTGATAATGTGGGCATTGAAATGTATGAAATGAAGTATCACTCTGTGTTTGAACTTGTGCTCTTCTGTTAGCTATGTTCAACCTCTGGTTCATCAAATTTCTATGTTAATGCATGCGAAAATATTTTTCATTTCTGGTTCCAAATTTGAAAGAAATTAGCATGTTTTGTTGGCCAAGGCATGATGTTAAAGTAAGATAGATATGCCATGCAAACTATTCAATTACATATAAGGTAATTTGGTTTGAGTTGTTCTTTGTATGCATCTCCTTGGAATTTTAGTGTTCTTGCATATATAGTCCCTTAAAGACACATACGAACTAGTGGTTACATAGGAAAGGATTTGGTAGAAAAAGCCTTTGGCATCTGGGAATGAAGAGCCGTAAGACCCTGGCATGCATATTTGGGAAAAACCAGCCATAAAACCTAGGCAAAAAGTAGGAAAAAAGAGCCACAACACCCAGGCAATCATATACCAATGTGTGTGACAAAAGGAAGCACCAAAGTGCAATTTGAATGTAAATGATCTAAGAGAAGCACCAATGTGCGCCATTGATCTTGTATGTTGTTTGTTCCTATGTGTGGATAAGGAGATTGATATGCAATGAATCGTAAGATAGAATAAAAAGGGTTATGCATACATTGAGCACGAGCCAGTATTCCTCAGCACACACTTGCACGTATGACATTTCGGTCTTTATTCATTGTGCCTTGGTGGATAATGTGTGTTGAAATCTGAAAATTTGGAACGGTGAAACATTTGAGAGTTTTTGTGTGAAAAAATGTTTTGATGAACTTAGAAATGGACTTAGTAAACAAGGGGGTAACGGTTTGAATGTGAGTGATTAACATGAGTTGTGCGAGTGTGATGTTGTTTCCATGCTTGAGGGCAAGCAAGAGTTTAAGTGTGGGGGAAATTGATAAGTTGGTTTTATACCAACTTATATGTGTTATTTCACTTAACTTTTTCCTTGTTTTTCATGCATTTGTGTAGTGTTTTGTGTCATTGTGTGCATTTATGTGGTTTTGAACTTGGTGTGCTAAAATGGAGAAAAAGACCAAAAATGATGATTAAATTAGTAAATGTGTGTCTTAGGTTAAAGAACAAGGAAAGAACAAAAAAATGTTTGATATTAAGCTTGTGGAGTTTGAAGAATGCCATTATATGCTTACTTTGTGTTTGAGCAGAATAGTTGGGGTACTTCATTTGCATGTAACTTTCTCAATACTAATCCAAATGATGAGATCTTAGATATTCTGGAAAGCTCTGTGGGTGTGCTTCATTTCTTATGTTTTAACTTTCTTCTAATTATGTGTGCAATTATGAGAAACGAGAGAATCTTTGCGATTGCTCCCTCAAGTTTACATTGTTGAGTTCATTGCCACAGTTTGGTAGATTGTCCATCTCTTGAGCTACAGACCTCCAATGATGCTGATTCTTGAACCAATGGAAATCCAAGAGAAAGATCTAAAACTTTTATGTTTACCACAAAGTCCAATTCAGAGGCTAAGACACACATATATGGCATAATCACGGAGTGTTGTGCTGAACTGGTGAGGGTGAGACCTCGTGGAGAGGTCTTGCCATTTTTGGTGTTGTGAGGGAGAGTTCTCGCCACGAGCTCTCACATTCCACACACACATTTCACTCATTCTTTGCATACACTTTACCTAGTTTTGATGCATTTGTCATTCATGTTATGAGCTCATGTTTCATTGTTTTCTTTGTAACATTTGCAACTTCCTGTAAGTATTCACTTTGCACTCTATGTTTTGAGAATGCTTTACATACATTACATTTTCCATTTCATGAGTGAAGAATGCATCACGTAGTTAATAAGGCATTCTTCATTTCCACTTTCTCTTAGTTCCATCATGTTATTCTCACACTCATCTTCATAGCATCACATTGTCACTCTTCTTTAAACTTCAATTGCATTCATTCCCAAGATATCTTACATTCCTTCATTTATTCCCTTTATACATGTCACTTCTTAACACATGCATTTCATAGCACATATATTTCATTGCAACATTCTTGTGTGTGCATTATATACTTGTCTCACAATGTTTCAAGCATACGTTTTTTGCATGTTATCACTTCAATCTTCATTCTTACATTCATTCTTGCACACATTTCACAACACTAAATTCCTTTTACATTCATTCATTCTTGCACACACTTCACAACACTCATGCACACTTGCACATATAATCGCGAGACCTCGTGGCGAGGTCTCGCCACTTTCGGTCTTTGTGAGAGTGATAGCAATCCATCCATGTCCATGGTGCCAAGGCCGAGTTCTCATGATCCATTGGTGAATCTTGATGGACCAATGACAAGATCAAGGAGTCAAAGAATGAAGGCAGCATTGCACAATTTATTGTCATCACATTGTGAAGCTGTGGAGGCCGAACCATCTCAAGAAGGAGTTCTTTGGCATGTTTCTACAATAACAATTCATGATCTACCTTGAAGAACTTGCTTAAAGCCGAATGTTCAAGTCCATGAAGAAGGCGTGTTTTTGGGCTTAATATGGATCACGCCATTTTTAATCAATTAGGGTTTATTTGTTTTAAATAAATTAAGTCCATTGAACATTATTTTTGGGCTTAATAATTCGGTTATGTAATAAGTTACTTGGCCCAATTATCTTGCATGATAATGGCAAGTAAAGGATTAAGAAACTAAGAAGTCAAATTGGTTTTTGCTTCTTGGAGTTTAGGAAAGTTAGTTTGTTAGTTAGTTAGTTAAGAAGAAAAGTTGCACTTTGCAACTTCTAGGGTTTTGTTTCCTAAATTCTAAAGCAATGGCCGAATTCACTCCTATATAAGGCCATCATTGTTACACAATTTTCATATATGAAATTTGAGAAAACTTTAGCTTTGCTAAACTTATTTGCAGCTATGAAAAGTTGTGAAGAACGTGATTGTTCAATTGATTTCAGTTGAATGTTCATAAGATCCGTGATTCTTAAGCTAAGACCTTAGGAAGAACTTACCCGTTCTTGATTTAAAGAACAAGCCAAACTGAAAAATTTTCAACTCTTGATTTACATAGGTTGAATTGAATTCTTTTTGTGATAACGTGTTGGGTTTGATTGCTTTCCAATCAAAACTGCCGTTCTATATCTTTTCGTTTTCTTTGTTGTCTTCCGCATTATCTTTTTGTGTTCTTGCTTGTTCGTGAATTTTGGTGGAACAACGATCCAAATGTGAGGGTTTCGTATGGTTGAGGACTCAATCCAAGGCCATTCGTATCAAATTGGTATCAGAGACAGGTTGTTCATCAAAATTTCAGGTTTTGCGAATTATTCTTCTTCTCGGTTTTAGCTCTTGTTGTTGCGTCGTTTCTTGCTGTTTTGGAGTTATTCTTTTTGCTGCAGATTTTGTTTCGTTTATGCTACTGTGTGTGCGTCCTTCTTGCTGTCCTAGGTCGTGATAGGGTCCTTCATTAATTTCGTAAAAATCGCATGCACATTACTTGCTCAAATCTGCCCGGAATTGTTCTTCATCTTGCTTCTCGGTTCTTGCGTCTTTAGTGTTGTTTTTCTTGCTGATTTTGTTGCGTCTTGCTGCTGTCTTTGGTATCTATATTCTGCATTGTTTTGTTCATCATTATAGTGTGGAATTCTTGAGTCTTTGTTGCTGTTTTCACGTCCAAAACATTAGGGTGTCAAATTAGGGTTTCTTCAAAACTCTAGTTTCGGTCTTAAGATCATAACTTCCTTGTTTCTTATCCGATTCTTGATCTTTCTTTTGTGTTGGCTTCATCATTTTGTCTACATTATAGTGTGTTTCGATCAAACTTTTTCACCATCTCAAAAAGACGAGTTCTTGACCACTTTCTTGAAAATCTTGATTTTCTTGAAAATCCGAAAGTGTCAAAATTTGAATCTTGAGCTTGATTATTGCTTCTTGATGCAAATCTTGATTATCTTGTTAAAGAAGCATATTGAAATTCCTTATATTTGGTGATTTATTTGAAATTCTTGTTGGCTGAAAATTTTGAAGAAATTAAGGTTTGAACAACATAAGACAAAGACAACAATCTTAAACCTAAGTACTTGTACTAGGTTCTTGTCTTAAAACCTTAAAGTTTTGATTTGTACAAGGTTATCTGAACAAAAAAAAATGAGGCCGAATTAAAAAAAAAAAAGAGGCCCAATTCAAAAAAAAAAAAGTCGGACCATAAAAAAAAATAAAGACAGCCCAAGAAAAGAACTAAAATTCTTGTTTACTCTTTGAAAAATCACCAATATTAAAAGTGTCATATCTTGCTCAATACAACTCGGAATTAAGTCATTCAAATTGCATTTTCTTCGTCTTTGAGTCTACTTTCTGAATATCCTAGTTTCTGAAGCTATCAAGTTATACCCACACGTGTTCTTAAATACTCTTGTGACGTGATTTTGCTTTAAAACTTCTTTGATTTAACTTGTGTGAATCTTGCTGTTGAATATTTTGGTTGAGACGTGTTCTTACAATCATTGAACCAGTAAGTTCTATAGTTTGAGAGTATTAGTTTAGGGTATACACGAGAAAAGCCTTCAAACTAGAGAGGAGTGTACCTATTCACCCATATTGTAAGAACCCGAGAGGACTACATTGTTGTTTTCTTCTTGTTTTCTATACTAACTTGCAGGTACAATGGAGGGAGATGATAAAACACCTCAAGGTGTTAGACCTATAACCGAAGCTGAGCAAAAGTTTGCTAATGAAGTACTTTTTAATATGTTGCAAAAGATCAATCTCCGGCTTGATAATTTGGAGTCTAATTCTAAATGATCCACCTCAAGGAGACTTAAACTTGATGAGGAAGCATCCGAGGAAGAGATTGATGAGGAGGAGGTCTCGGATTCTCCAAAGAAAGGTGACAAAACTAAGATTTCAATTGGTTCTGTTAAATTAACAATCCCTATTTTCCATGGTAAAGCAGATCCCGAGGCTTATTTTGATTGGGTTCGTGAGCTTGAGCTCTTCTTTGAAGGCCATGATTACCCCGAAAAAGAGAAGTACCAACTTGCTTTTATGCACCTCAAGGATTATGCTAGTTTATGGTGGGATAAAGTTATAAGGTCTAGACGTCAAGATGGAGAAAGGCCAGTCAAGACTTGGAGCCAAATGAAGATGCTTATGAGGAAAAAGTATGTCCCTTCTCATTACAACAGTGAATTGAATAGAAAATTGCACTCACTTGTGCAAGGTACTAAATAGGTTGAGGAGTATTACCATGAGATGGAAGCTTTGATGATCAAGGCTAATGTCCAAGAGGATCCCGACTCTACTATAGAGAGGTTTTTGAGAGGTATGCATTCTGATTTAGCATATCATGTGGATTTACAAAGCTATGTTGATATAAATGAACTTGTGCATAAAGCTATCAAGATTGAAAAGCACATGAAAGGGAAGAATAAGTTCTCACAACCGCCACCACCTTGGCGAAGGGAACAAAAATCGAATGTTGTCCCTTTTACTCCATCCACAAAACCGGCGCCAGTTTACCTCAAACCAGCCATCAAGAGCACCTTCAAACGTCCCAAAATCAGTTCCAAAGGCTGCTGAAATCACCCCAAAATCGGGCGTCAACTTCAGCCCCAAGATTGAGAGATGTTCGATGTTATAAATGTCAAGGGTATGGACATATGCAATCTGATTGTCCCACTCGAAAATTGATGATTACTCTTGATAGTGGTGAAGTGGTAAGTGATGATGATTGTGCCGACATGCCGCCTCTTGAGGAGAAGTACCAACATGAATCAAGTGATGATGGTGAAGAGCTTGAGTCCTATAAATATGATGTTGGTAACTATTCTTTAGTTTCTCGCCGTGTTCTTAATGTTCAACCTTTAGTTGATGATAAGTTGATGCAACGAGAAAACATATTTCACACACGATGTTTAGTGCAAAATAAGATTTGTAGTGTGATTATTGATAGTGGTAGTTGCACAAATGTGGCGAGCACCTTGTTTGTGAACAAACTGAATTTGAATTGCATGAAACATCCTAAACCATACCGTCTTCAATGGTTGAATAATTCAGTTGATACCCGAGTCACAAAACAAGTTAAGTTTACTTTTACCATTGGAAAATATGTTGATACTGTTACATGTGATGTGGTTCCAATGGAAGCAAGTCATATCTTGCTTGGTAGACCTTGACAATTTGATTGTGATGTACTTTATCATGCCAAGAAGAATTTCTATAGCTTTGTACATGAAGGCAAAAGTTTAATCTTCGAGCTTTAACCCCGGCGCAAGTCTTTGAAGATCAAACTAAAATCATACAAGCTACTAGAGATATGAATGCCGCAAAGGAGAAGAAATAACAAGAGAAACAAAATGTAATAGCTAGTTCATCTTGTAATAGCCGAGACTTAGATGTTAACAAGTCTTGTTATTTTGCTTCTTCAATCGAGATTAAGAGAACATTAATAGATAGGCAGCCATTGTATTTAATGATTCGCAAGGACCTTGTACTTATTGTTAATAGTGATAACCTTGCTTCTTTGCCTAGTGCTGTTTACTCTTTTTTGCAGGAATATAGTGACGTGTTTCCCGAGGAATTACCAATAGGTTTACCACCTATTCGAGGTATTGAACATAAAATTGATTTCATACCTGGGGTGCAAATTCCAAATCGTCCAGCTTATAGAGCAAATCCTGAGGAAACAAAAGAGATTCAACGTCGTATTGTTCGTGAGTCTCTAAGTCCTTGTTCAGTTCCTATTATTTTAGTTCCTAAAAAGGATGAATTTTGGAGAATGTGTGTTGATTGCCACGCTATTAATAAGATTACCATTAAGTATAGACATCCAATTCCTAGATTAGATGATATGCTTAATGAATTGCATGGTTCTTCTATTTTTACCAAGATTGATTTGAAAAGTGGATACTACCAAATTTGCAAGAAAGAAGGTGATGAATGGAAAACAGCTTTTAAAACAAAGTATGGGTTGTATGAATGGTTAGTTATGCCTTTTGATTTATCTAATGCACCTAGTACTTTTATGAGGATTATGAATCATGTTTTTCGTCACTTTATTGGCAAATTTGTTGTAGTATACTTTGATGATATCCTTATTTGTAGCAAATCACTTGAAGAGCATGTTGAACATCTTAAGAATGTGTTTGCTATATTGCGTGAGAATAAATTGTATGCTAACCTCAAAAAGTGTTCGTTTTGTTTAGAATCTATTATCTTTTTGGGTTATGTTGTTAGTTCTCAAGGAATTTCTGTTGATGAGTCAAAAGTCAAAGCTATTATAGAATGGCCGAGACCACAAAATGCTAGTGATGTTAGAAGTTTTCATGGATTAGCAAGTTTTTATAGGAGGTTTGTTAAGGACTTTAGTTCTATAGTTGCACCTTTAAATGAACTTATTAAAAAGAATGTTACTTTTGTGTGGAATAAGGAACATGAAAACGCATTTAACACACTAAAAGATAAATTGACTCACGCCCCCTTGCTTGCATTGCCGAATTTCAATAAAGCTTTTGAGATACACTTTGATGCCTCCAGGATTGGTATTGGTGTTGTTTTGATGCAGGAATTAAGGCCCGTGGCTTACTTTAGTGAAAAGCTTAATGGGGCAGCTTTGAAGTATGCAACTTATGACAAAGAGTTGTATGCTTTGGTAAGGTCATTACAGGTTTGACAACATTATTTATGGCAGAAAGAATTCATAATTCATTCTGATCATGAAAGCCTTAAATTTTTGAAGACTCAAGGTAAGTTGAATAAAAGGCATGCTAAATGGTTAGAATTCATTGAATCTTTCCCATATGTGATTAAATACAAGTCCGGACATGAAAATGTTGTAGCTGATGCATTGTTTAGAAGGTATACTTTGTTTACTTACTTACATGCTAAGTTACTTGGTTTTGAATTGATTAAAGACTTGTATAAGGAAGATAAAGATTTTGCCGCCACCTATGATCTTTGTGTGACAAAACCGAATGGTGATTTCTATGTGCATGATAATTTCTTGTTTAAGAAAGATAAATTATGTATTCTCCAATGCTCCATTCGATATTTACTTGTTAAAGAAACCCATGGGGGAAGGTTAATGGGGCACTTTGGTATTGCTAAAATACTTGCTGTTTTGAATGAACACTTTTATTGGCCTAACATGATTAAAGATGTTAAAAGTATTTGTGATAAATGCATTGTGTGTAAACAATCGAAATCTAAAGTAAAGCCTCATGGTTTGTATCAACCTTTCACTGTTCCTAATCATCCTTGAATTGATATTTCTATGGATTTTGTACTTGGTTTGCCTAGGTCATGCACTGGTCATGATAGCATATTTGTTGTAGTTGATAAATTTAACAAAATGTCACATTTTATTGCTTGTTCTAAGTCTAATGATGCTACACATATTGCTGATTTGTTCTTTAAGGAAATTGTTCGTTTGCATGGAATTCCTAAGAGTATTGTTAGTGATAGAGATGTTAAATTTTTATCTCATTTTTGGTGTACTCTATGGAATAAATTAGGCACTAAGTTGTTATTTTCTACTGTTGCACATCCCCAAACTGATGGACAAACTGAGGTAGTTAATCGCACCTTGTCTACTTTACTTCGTGCTCTCATTCAGAAAAACTTAAAGAATTGGGAAAGTTGTTTACCTCACATTGAGTTTGCTTACAATAAGACTGTTCATAGTGCTACTAATCTTTCACCTTTTGAAGTTGTGTACGGTTTCAATCCTATAACTCCTTTGGATATTTTGCCTTTGCCTATTAATGAGTTTGTTAATGTTGAAGGTAAAAAGAAAGCTGATTTTGTTAGGGAGTTACATGAAAGGGTTCGAGCTAATATTCAGAGGCGAAATGAGCAATATGCTAAGCAAGCAAATAGAGGTCGAAAACAAGTGATTTTCGAACCAGGAGATTGGGTTTGGATTCACTTGAGGAAGGAAAGGTTTCCTAAAAAGAGGAAGTCTAAACTTTATCCAAGAGGAGATGGTCCTTTTCGTGTCTTGGAAATGATAGGCGACAATGCTTACAAGATTGAACTTCCAAGTGAGTATGGCAATGTGTCATCTACATTCAATGTTACTGATTTATCTTTATTTGATGTAGGTGATTCGAGGACGAATCCTTTCGAGGAGGGAAGGAATGATAGCAATCCATTCATGTCCATGGTGCCAAGGCCGAGTTCTCATGATCCATTGGTGAATCTTGATGGACCAATGACAAGATCAAGGAGTCAAAGAATGAAGGCAGCCTTGCACAATTTATTGTCATCACATTGTGAAGCTATGGAGGCCTAACCATCTCAAGAAGGAGTTCTTTGGCATGTTTCTTCAATAACAATTCATGATCCACCTTGAAGAACTTGCTTAAGGCCGAATGTTCAAGTCCATGAAGACGGCGTGTTTTTGGGCTTAATATAGATCACGCCATTTTTAATCAATTAGGGTTTATTTGTTTTAAATAAATTAAGTCCATTGAACATTATTTTTGGGCTTAATAATTCGGTTATGTAATAAGTTACTTGGCCCAATTATCTTGCATGATAATGGCAAGTAAATGATTAGGAAACTAAGAAGTCAAATTGGTTTTTGCTTCTTGGAGTTTAGGAAAGTTAGTTTGTTAGTTTGTTAGTTAGTTAGTTAAGAAGTAAAGTTGCACTTTGCAACTTCTAGGGTTTTGTTTCCTAAATTCTAAAGCAATGGCCGAATTCACTCCTATATAAGGCCATCATTGTTACACGATTTTCATATATGAAATTTGAGAAAGCTATACAAAATAGTGGAAAGGTTTCAAAACTGATTGTGTTTCATCCGTAACAAATTGATGCATGGTTCTAGAAGAATCCCCAATTTTTACCTCCAACGGATCCAAGAATATGCCAATTCCTTCAGCAAAAGGCACTTATAGCATCAAAATTGGCTGCAATCTCCTATAAAGATGATTACGTTAAACATCTTGAAAACTTGTTAGAACAATTCAAACCGACTAAGACTGAAAAACAAGAAGCTAGTACATCCAGTACTGTAACAGCACAAGCAGAACCGTCCGATCTACAAGAAATAGATGATCCAACAAGTGACTCTGACCTGAATGAAAACGATTGTTATGGGATATTTTCTCAATTACCATAACAAACAAATATGTATTACTGTAATAGTTGGTAGGGAAAAAGTGTAAGCAAACACTTTAAAAAAATCAAAATAAAATTTGGTTGTAAATATCCCCTTCCAATAGAAGGAAGTTACCGGCATTTTTAGTCTCTTAGAAGTTTTAGACTCTCTCCCTTTCTCTTAGAAGAAATTCCGCTCCTCCTTCTCTCTTAATCTTCTTTCTTTTCCTCTCTTCTCTTCTCTTACATTTTAGCTTTCCGAAGCTAAGAACCTTAGCAATGATACATTAGCAAGAAACCTTTGCTTGGAATCTTTCCCTGGATACCTTTAGCAAAGAGATTAAGGAGTCATCTTGTATAAGACTCTTAATCCATGAACTTGTAATCTGTTTAATTTATAGTATGTTTTTATTTCGGATTTGTTTCTCTCCGATCTAAGTATCTAACTTTTAATTCATGTTCTTTAATTTTAATGTTCTGTTATTTACTTTCAGTATCTTAGATTAACACTGATACTGACAATTCAATGGCAGTCCAGCTATGACCCATTTTCCATCTTGTAGTTTTAATTTTTATCTTCGGGGCCTAACTCTCCGCTCTTGGGGGAAGTGGATATGTAATCCATTATTTCAAAGTTTCTGTATATAGATCTTGTAGATCTGCTAACTTGCAGGGTAAATTTGAACTAAAACCTGGTGCCTGTTATTTTAACAATATGGATTCCCAACCAAACTGGGAAAATAAAAGGCAAAATAGGCTATTGCTGAGGGTACCAGATTTCATCTGGTATAGTAACAGGTTAAAGTATGGAGCTTATACTGCAACTTAGCATATTTACATAATTTTTATCCAGAAACTTTGACACAAAGGGTTAGATCTCATGAATCTCAATGGCGATACGCCAATCGGAGGGATTTTACAACTGATTTATTAAAAGTATTTATTTCCTGTTTATTATCTGATTTTCTTTGATCTTTCCTAATATGTCTTCTATTTTTAAATCTTTTGCAAAAGGATCTTAACGCTCTTTCTCAAACTCTTCTTCTTCAAACTTTTCAAACAATGTTATTTTTAAGGAAGAGATAAATCTTGAAAATATTAAACAATCTATAGATAACTGGAACATTTCTAAAAAACCATCAAGTGAAGTTTATAAAGATAAATAGAACTTGATTTCAGATTATACTGTTAAAACAGTTGAACAAACAATCAATCTGAATAATGACTATGAAAACATCAGATTATAGTCTAAAAAGACAATTGAAAAACATAGACAAAAATATAATTATTTACATTTTGGACTAGTTCAAGTTGCTGCAAAACCTCTAAACATAGAAGGACTAGATACTTCTTTGCTCCTATATCTCAGAGATTGCAGGTTTTTAAACTTTGAAGATTCTTTACTAAGCATGATTGAAACCAGTCTATGTGAAAGACCAGTTAATTTTGATTGTTTTCGAAACTTTACTGTTTCTTTATAAGATAGAAACATATTAGATGCTTTAAATTTAAATGTCAAAGTTGCAAACTTTAAAGCTAAAACTGGAACACTTCCAATTACAATATTATTCAGAATTCAATATAGGGCTATGAATTCAGTCTTTAATACAGGAGCAGTCAGTGATTCTAAAAAAGGTGAAGCAGTCATGTTTCAAACAGATTTAGCTAAATCTAGGTTATCCATTCCTAAAAACATTAAATGGAGTCAAGTAACCTTCCCCAAAAACTAGTTTTTACCAGAAGCAAACCCCCCGATACCAGTTCAGAACACAACAGTATCAAATTTCAGATAATTTCCTAGTGGTGGAGTCCAAATCACTTTCGATAGGACCCAAAGCCTTAGGATTTCAGGAGACATTTGTAGCCAGAATTCTAAAAGATCTTTTGAAGTTCAGTCTTCTAGGCAACCGGCATTTTTAGCATCTTAGAAGTTTTAGACTCTCTCTCTCTCTCTCTTAGAAGAAAACTCTGCTCCACCTTCTCTCTTAATCTTCTTTCTTTTCCTCTCTTCTCTTCTCTTACTTTTTAGCTTTTCGAAACCAAGAACCATAGCAAAGATACCTTAACAAGGAACCTTTTCTTGGAACCTTTGCTTAGAAACCTTTAGCAAAGAGATTAAGGAGTCATTTTGTGTAAGACTCTTAATCCATGAACTTGTAATCTGTTTAATTTATAGTATGTTTTTATTTCAGATTTGTTTCTCTTCGATCTAACTATCTTACTTTTAAATTCCTGTTCTTTAATTTTAATGTTCTGTTATTTAATTTTCAACATCTTAATTTGACACTGATTCTGACAATTCAGTGGCAGTCACTACTTTCCATCTTATAGTTTTAATTTTTATCTTCGGGGTCTAACTCTCCGCTCTTGGTATCAGAGGCAAAAGAGATGGTGATGTGTAATAAACTAAAAATTCAGAAATTGGTATATATACATGTTATAAAACATGTATCATACATGGATCATACTTTTCTATGACAAATCACACAAATACTGTCACATAACTTTATAATTCCTTTCACAAAATCATAAAAATCATTTTATAAAATCATCATACATATTTTTTTAACAATTAGACATGCTATATTCATAATTCACTATCACACTTAGTAAAATTCTGGTCTTGTGCATAAACCAACGGCTTAACCCTAACGTTAGTAAGGTCGTAAACCCATAGGCCATTTTCATATAATGATGAAACTTGAAAATTTCTATATATGACACTTTAGATTGTTGTTAGGTATCAATCTTATAGAAAATTTTTAGTCCTTAGGCACAACTAACAGATTAACCCTGCCATCGATGAGGTCATATAACCAATAGGTTTTTTTCATAATAAACAACTGAGAGTTTTCACATATGTAAATAATCAATTTCTAAAGTCCTTTATTCATATCATATAATCTTTCATTTGTATCATCAATCTTTTATTCGTATCATATAATCTTTAATTTGTATCATGTAATCTTTCATTCATTTATACAATCTTTCAATCAATAAAATATATGTTTTGATTTTCATAAATCAAGTATACAATTATTACATAAAAAGCTATCTTTATTTAAACAATCAACAAATCAATATAATCATACATATATACAAGTGTACTTCACACAACTTGATCGATGGACAGACAATTCAACTATTATTTATTTTAATAAATCAATCATTTTTTCACCTTTTGATAAGTTGGTAAATTACCAACTTATTGCCTTTATTTTACAAGGAAATTGCTTAAATACTCAAGTAAATCATGTTGTTTATGTTAATTTATGTGTTGTTTTAGGTAAATATGACCAAAGGAGAACTTCTAAGAAAGAATTTTGCAAAACAATCCAAAAGAGGCAAAAAGGATTAAGAAATAGTCATCTAGAGCAACTTGTCGTAGGCTATGCCACGGAGCATCAACCGGTGCAACTTGTGCATGCCTACACCATGAAAAACAGCAAAAAGAGAACTTAAGTGAGAACGCGGGGCAACTGAGCATCAGTTACGCAGTGAAAGTGCAGATCCAAAAATATGCAGTGGAACATTTGTTATCCCATGCGAGAGCACATGCATGGATGATTAAAGCAATACCAAAGGCCTGCGTAGAAAGTGAAGCAAGCAAAAGAGTGTCCGCGCAATGTTTGTGTGCCTGCGCTATAATAAACAGCTGCCAGAATAGCTAGTGCAACCCACAACCACCTACATAAATGGCAAGAGAAGAGCTCATGCAACCTTTACTCAGCTTATGCCATAGATCTGCTAGCCAAGGAAGTCATAGCGCAACTTGTGCTATCATACGCCAAGCTCCAGAGTTATTGAAGAGAAGGTAGCGCAGCATGCTGCAAGCTACACGGTGAAATCTGTGAACCAAATTGCATGGCGCATCCTAAAGAATACTTGCGTGAGATGATTCAACATGGTACTTTTTGTGCTTTTTGCATACTTTTTACAGTTGTGGTTCTTCTCTACCTACTTTTTGGGGTCCAACTTGTATTCTTAACATTTTATAAGTAGTTTTTATTATTTTTAGAAATAGTGGAAGTGCTTTTAATGAGTGAAAACAAAATTTAAAAGGAAGAAAAGAATGGGGAATTAAAAAATAAATCAAGAAAACTTGTAATTCTCTTTATTCTCCAAGTGAGAAGAGTAAGACTTAAGCTCCAAGGTTGAAAAACACTACCTTTATTATTAAAGATGGAATTTTTTAGCAAGATTTGAAAAGAAGAATATATCTTTGCTTTGATTTCTTCAAGGGTGATATCTTTCTTTACTCTTATGGCTTTAATATTGAACTCTTGTATGCTTAACATGCTTGAAGTCACTATGAGTGGCTAAACCTTGGTAGGTTCTCATGGGGGTTGCTTGTGAGTATAGTAAAGCTTGACATGGTGATGAACTTTGCTATGGGTGACATAAATGATTGCTTTGCATGCTTATTTTGAATGGGTACACAATATTAATGCACTTTTGTAGACTTTTTGTTGCTATGGATGAATTTTTTGGTCTAATAAATAAGTCTAGCCTATAGTATGCAAAAGGGGTTGAGAATGCCTTGGTGAAACCTTCCTCTCACCAAAAAGGAGAGCTATTTAGGGTATTGAATTCTAGAGTAACCAACCTTGAATACTAGAAGGGAACACTAGTGAGATCTTGGTAGTCTTTTTAATAGGGTTTTGATTTCATTCATGGTGGAAAAGCAATAGAGTGAAGGTCTTAGGCATGGCCTCTTTGTAAGGTTAAGGGACTGAACCTCTAAGTCCGTAGGTAGTTCAAGAGTGGGAGTGCTCTAGATTCGGCTAATTTTTTGACATATTATGTTCCCCTTACCAAAAGGGTTTTAGTGGGAAGAAGCCTAGTTCTTAATCGATGAACCAATAACGTTGGGAGGTGTATTAAGTCTTTGTAATCGATTACCTCTTAACTTATTAACTTTGAGAATTGTAATAAGTCTTTGTAATCTATTAGTTCTTGAATGAACACCTCTACTGTGTAGTAAACCATAGCAAGGATGAACTCGTTATGCCGGTTTGAAATACCCATGCGATTACCCCCAAAGTCCCATACTCTCTTATTGTGTGCTTGATTTCGTATTTCTGTTTTTGGGCAATTAAAAGAACCAATTCATTCCACATTTGTTGTTTTTACTTGTTGCTTCAGCACAACATATTTGATAAACAAATCTTTAACTGAAGAATCCCTTCCCGTGGGAATGATCATTAAGCTATGGTAGAGTAGTAGTTGTAAATTATCATCTAGTTTAATTGATGTTAAAACTTGCTGTGGTAAATTGAGAACCATATTTGAGATACTTTTATCGTGTGAAAACACTTGAGGTATTTTTGCAACAAATTTTTGATTCCGTTGACAGAGAGGGCAATTGGTGTTGAATATTTTTTTTGAAAGTTTTGTTGTGATTAAAGTAATTTTAGTAGAGTTTAGTTTTCAATTCTATTTAGAAGTTTCGTTTACTTGTTGGTGATTTGGGTTTGTAGGTACTTTGAAGTTCAAGCATTCTTTTGGTGTATACAAAGGAATAAAAGATCAAAATGAGTGATTGAATTTGATTTGAACCAAGTGCTAGAGAGGACATTGCTAGTTGAAAAAAGATTGAAAGCAAGAATTGGTGAGCAACAAGAGAATCCATATTTGCCACGTCTTGGGGACTACTATGCACAACCTTAACAACTATTTTGAAATTGAAGTAGAGAGCATTCAAATCCCATCTCAAATTGCTACTATGATTAGTCAAGGGTATATATCTCAAATTGCTACTATGATTAGTCAAGGGTATATCTTTCACGGTAAGAAACATGAGGATCCCCATGACCATTTGGAATCATTTCTCAAATTTTGCAAAACGTTCAAGCTCCCTCGTGTTCCTCAAGATGCGGTGAGACATGTTTCGTTCCAATTTTCTTTGAGGGGCAGGGCTAAGCAGTTGTATAACTCAATTTGTAGAGTAGGTATTGAGTTATTTGATGATTTCTAAAGGAAGTTTCTCATTAAATATTTCCTATTCTCCAAATTAGAGTGCATGAGAATGGAGATCATGAATTTTAGACAGCACAAGTGGGAAATTTCAAGAAAGCATGGGAAATATTCAATAATTTGATCCGTGCTTGCCCTAACTATGATTTGAGAGATTTGAGGAAGTCCAACATCTTCTTACAAAGGTTGAATGCTGAATCGATCATGATGGTGCAAAGCAGTGTTGAATGAGCCATCAAGGAGAAAACAGTCCCAAGAATTCAAGTCTTATTTGATAAGATTACTAAAGATAACTGTATTTGGTAAGACACAAGACGTCAAGCTACAAAGAAACCACTTGGGATGCTTCAGTTGGATAAGGGCACATCAATGAATGCTAGGTTTGATGCACTCACGAAGATGATTACAGATTTGCAAGTCAAGAAGAAGGCCAAGCAAGTGTTGGTGTGTGGGCTGTGTAAGGAAGATCATCATATCGACGAATGTTGTCTCATAGTGGAATCAGTTCAATCGGTGAATAATTTCAATAGGCTCTATAATGATAATAGTAATTAGAAAAAAAGAGGAGAAAATTGGGTAGGAAACCAGCAAAGGCAAGGTTACTGTCAACAAGCTCAAGGGCAATGCTAAATAGAGCAAGGGTATCGAGAAGAAGTGATTCCATCAAAACCTATGTATACACTAGGTTTTTGTAACTCACAAACAGTTGAAATAAAGGTAATCGTTAAGTGAACATGGATGATGCCTTAAGTTTGATCATGAAATGACTTGATAAGAACGACATGGAAGCTGAGAGGAGAATAAACCATTTAGAAGCAATGGTGAAGGACCGAGATAATAAGTGGATGCAAATTATAGCCGCAGTGAAGAATTTGAAAATGCAAGTTGGACAGTTGGCGAAGGCGAAAGATGCAAGGATGCAAGGGTCACTTGTAAGTGACACCATTCCAAATCCGAGTAGAAAAGAACAATGTCATGCCATCACTTTGAGGAGTAGCAAGTAGGTCATCCATTCAGGTGAAAAAAAGCAATCAAAAGAATAAGACATTGTGATAGTGGAAGTCAAGAATGAACAAGGCTCCCAACCAATTCAAGATGAAGATGTTGAGAAACCAAAGAAAAAGAAAGAACTAATTGAGGAACTTCCTATAAATAAGAGGAATAAAGAGTTCAAGGAAACATTGAACTTTAAAAATTGTATGCCACCTCTTCCCTTCCCTCGAAGGGTGAAGCTCACAACAAAGTAAAGAAAACTGGAAACTGAACAATATTTTTGAAATTGATTTCTCTTTTCTACGTGAGAAGAGAGTCCAACACTTCTTATATTTATAAGCATTATTACATAAGGAAATAACATAATGAAGTAAATTACATAATGTAGGAAATAATACAATGAATGGAAAGATATGATTTAAATCAATCAATCATTGATCGCAATTAATTGTGAGATAATATTGCAATCAATCAATTCCATAACTACGAGATCTCACATGCCTTGAATGATGGAGATAATTGCTCTTCTTCTGACTTACCATTTTGACATGATTGAGTCTCAATATTACTCCTTAAATTACTCGTATGATTTGGACTGACAACCATAACTTGATTTGTTTCCTTATAGCTCCTTTCATCCTTATCTCTCCAAGTTGATTCAAGATGGTTGTTGTGATTTTTAATACCTTCCCTCAAAATGTGCCGAGGTTGGAGGCACAATTTGCGGCGGAGATGAAGTAGAGTGGCCTTACATAATGGTTTTGTAAAGATGTCTGCAAGTTGGGAGGTAGAAGAGACATGGCGAGTAATAAGGAGTCCCATTGAAACTCTCTCACGAACAAAATGATAATCCAGTTCAATGTGTTTGCTACGAGCATGGAAAATAGGATTGACGGTCATGTATAATGCACTCAAGTTATCACAAAAGAGTATTGGTGGCTGATTGTGAGGAATATGAAGATCGCGGAGGATGAAAGTGAGCCATGTTAATTCAGCAGCTGTGTTAGCCATAGCACGATATTCAGCCTCAGTACTGGAGCGGGAAATTGTCGGTTGTTTCTTAGCACACCAAGAAATAATGTTACGTCCCAAAAATGTGCAAAAACCCGTCGTAGAACGTCTAGTAGTAGGACAACCTGCCCAGTCTGCATCAGAAAAAGCAAAGAGATCAAGTGTAGTATCTCCAGTTAGATGTAAGCCCAAAGTAATAGACCCTTTAACATAACGCAAAATACGGCGAACCATTTTCAGACTAGCAACTGTTGGTGATTGCATAAATTGAGAAACATAATTAACACTAAAAGAAAGATCAGGTCTAGTAAGTGTTAAATATTGTAAAGCACCAACAAGACTACGATAAAAGGTAGGATCAGAAAGTGGAGTGCTATCATGAAGCCCCTTAGTTTTAGACTCTAATGGCGTATTCATGGGTTTGCAATCCATCATCTGAGCTTTGTCAAGAATAGTTTGAGCATAGTGGGTCTGTGAAAGATGTAGGGTGTTGTTATGCCGCTGAACCTCTATACCAAGGAAATGATGTACAGGCCCAAGATCCTTCATAGCAAATTCAGAGTGCAAAATTGTAATAAAGTCAGTAAGTAACTTTGAATTAGACCCCGTCACTAACATATCATCAACATAAAGAAGCAACACTAATATGTCATGTGATGAGTGCAAGATAAATAAAGAAGGGTCAGCAAGACTACAAAAGAACCCATGTTTGAGCAAAAAGGCACTAAAACGATCAAACCAAGCTCTTGGTGCCTGTTTAAGGCCATAAAGAGCTTTGTGAAGTTTACAAACGTGAGATGGAAATTGAGGATCATGCATACCTGGTGGTTGCTCCATATAAATATCTTCATTTATATAACCATGGAGAAAAGCATTTTTAACATCAAGTTGTCGGATATCCCATCGTCGAACCATAGCTAAACTAAGAACTAAGCGAATAGTACCTGGTTTTATGACAGGGGAGAAAGTTTCGATGTAGTCTATACCATCAACTTGATGATAGCCTTTTTGCAACCAGTCTGGCTTTTAACCTATCAAGTGTGCCATCTGCTTTTAGTTTGGCTTTAAAAACCCATTTTGATCCTACAACATTCATATGAGCAACTGGAGGAACTAAAGTCCATGTGTGATTTTGATGCAAAGCATCAAGTTCATCAAGCATTGCTTTTCTCCACCCATCATGTTGAAGTGCTGTTTTGACGGACCGTGGCGCACTTAGTATGTCACCACAGACAAGAAGTAAGGCATATCGAGGATTAGGTTTGTAGATGCCATGTTTTGCTCTTGTAACCATAGAATGAGAAGTAGCTTGTGCAGGTTCAGAATAAGGAGGAGTGTTAGGATCTACACTTACGGAATGATTGTCAGCAAGGGTATGAGAAGTAGAAGGGGTCATGTCATGTGATTGTGATGAGAAATTGATATCAGCATTGTTGGAAGTAGGACCATGGTCTGGATTTGAAGGGGATCCAGGTGATACATCTAAGGGGATAGGTTCTGGCATAGATGGCGATAGGCTGTCTACACGAGAGGGTAATGGAATATGCGGTAACTCTATGAGATTTGATGGAGACGTTAATGTTGTTGACTCGAAGTTGGAGTATCAAGAAAATCTGTTATGCAACCATTAGACAGTGACATGGATTCTTTTGTCTTGTAGGGAAAAGTATTCTCAGCAAACACAACATGTCTTGATACAAACATTTTGTGAGACTTGGGATCGAAGCATCGATACCCTTTATACTTATCACTGTAACCTACAAACACACAAGAAATTGTTTTAGGATCAAACTTGTTATTCTTGATGTCCCATGTATATGGGTAACATCTTGAGCCAAACACACGTAAAATAGAGTAAGTAGGATGAGCACCATATAACTGAAAATACGGAGAATTAAAAGCAAGAGAAGAAGAAGGCAAACGATTTATTAAAAATGTTGCTGTAGTAAAAGCCTCAACCCATAGAAAATTAGGTACTCCACTATGAAAAATCATGGTCATCCCAAGCTCTCTAATAGTACGATGACGAAGTTCAACAAAACCTGTTTGTTCTGGCGTGTGAGGACAAGAAAGCTGATGAATAATGCCTTGTTGCTGAAAGTGTAAGGAAAGTCTGTTATTAACAAATTCACCGCCACCATCAGAATGAAAAATCTTAATGTGTTTATCAAATTGACGTTGGACATAACTTTCAAAATTTAAGTAGACATCAGTAAATTCAGATTTTGCACGAAGTGGAATGAGCCAAATATAATGAGAGTAATCATCCACAAAACAAGCATAGTATCGAAATTTTCCATGAGATAAAATAGGAGCCGGTCCCTAAATATCACAGTGAATTTTTTCGAAAACACCAATACTAGAAGAATGAGAGGATTTAAATGGTAACTTGCTAAGTTTGCCTAATTGGCAACTCTCACAAACAGTGTCCACTCTTTTATTCGAACTAACATGAATTAAATTCTTATTCCGTAGCAATTGAACAACTAATTTTTGAGGATGTCCAAGACGTTGGTGCCACAACTCTGCATTCCCTGAGTTTTTTCTATTGGAGAAGTGTACTTCCTTTGGTTTGGACAGAACATAAAGATCTCCTTTACGCTGACCCATTAGCAAGGTGCGACCCGTTGCTCGTTCCTTAATGCAAATCAATTTGTCAGAAAATTCACAATTCAAAGGATATTGTGATGTTAACTGACTAATAGAGAGTAAATTTCGAGTTAGTTGTGGTACATGTAAGACATCACGAAGCAATAATTTATTCTTACCATCAGAAACTGAAATGTCCCCAATTGCATTTATCTTTAAGGGAGATCCATCACCAATGAAAACTGAATCATGACCAATATAGTTTTTGAGATTGTGTAACATACCTCCATGTGCGGTCATATGATTTGAAGCTCCTGTGTCGGTTGTCCACTCGACATCTGGGATTGAAGTATCCATGGTTAAGGCTGCAAGAGCTTGAGGAATATCCTCACTATTCACTGATTGGTTTGGTAGGCTCCAGCAGATTTTGGCAATATGTCCAGGCTTTCCACAAAGCTGACACTGCTCATTTTTTGTACATCTCTCGTTCTATGGTCGTCATTCGTCGTTTACCAGGGGGTGGCGGTGGTGGATTGTGACTGGTCACTCTTTGTAATTGTGATGAATTATTTCCTGCATGAAAATTATTATTAGTAGCTTGAAAACCTCTACCTTTCGAGGAGAATTGATTGTTTTGACGATTGTGGTTGTTGTTATAGGCTCGCTGCTGATTTTGATTGCGTTGTCCATAAAAGGCATATGATGGTGAGTTGGATGGTTCAATCCACGTGTTTCGTTGTTCAAAACCTTGTAGGAGCGACACAACTTCAGAATAAGATGGCATGGGAGGTTTGAGCATTGTTGTTGTAAAAGATTCATATTTTTGGCCGAGATTGGCAAGTAAAGAATAGACTTTTGCCTTGTCAGGGATTGGACTCCCTATGGCTGCTAGACTGTCACAAATGCTTTTAAATTTTCGCAAATATTCAGCCAATGATTGATGTGGGTCTTTTTTGAGATATGTGAGTTGTTGTCGAAGGGTAAATTCCCGTTCTTGTGAATCTTGAGCATATGCTTCTTTCAATGCATTCCAAACTGATTGTGATGATTCTAGGCCAATAACAAGGCCTAAAGCTTCTTCGGTGAGTGTTCCAATGATCCACCCACGTAGGAGGCGATCTTCTTTTCTCCATTTGAGGTATTCTTCTGAGATTGTTTGTGTTTCATTGGTTGAAGATTTTTCTGTTGTAACGGTTTGGTTGTACATGACTGGTTTTTGTTTTTCACCAGTGAGGAGTTCAACCATGTCTTGACTTTCTGCAAGGGCGAGTAATTGTTCACGCCACAAGGGATAGTTTTCTGGGGTAAGTTTGAGTGTGACAAAGTTGGCAACATTCAAGGAAATTGTAGAAGCCATTTTTTTTTTGTATAGAACTCTCTTATCTCACAAGAGGCTCTGATACCATAAAGAAAACTGGAAACTGAACAATATTTTTGAAATTGATTTCTCTTTTCTACGTGAGAAGAGAGTCCAACACTTCTTATATTTATAAGCATTATTACATAAGGAAATAACATAATGAAGTAAATTACATAATGTAGGAAATAATACAATGAATGGAAAGATATGATTTAAATCAATCAATCATTGATCGCAATTAATTGTGAGATAATATTGCAATCAATCAATTCCATAACTACGAGATCTCACATGCCTTGAATGATGGAGATAATTGCTCTTCTTCTGACTTACCATTTTGACATGATTGAGTCTCAATATTACTCCTTAAATTACTCGTATGATTTGGACTGACAACCATAACTTAATTTGTTTCCTTATAGCTCCTTTCATCCTCATCTCTCCAAGTTGATTCAAGATGGTTGTTGTGATTTTTAATACAAAGAAGATGCAATATGACAAATTTGTGGAGCTTATAAAGAAGTTGATGTGGTTTTGCCGAGTCTTGTTTTGTCTATTGAATTGGTAAGATATGTGAATGCTGGTGATATTAAAACAAGCTGGTAAATAGAGAAGATGCAATATGACAAATTTGCCGAGTCTTCTTTCATGTGAAGATGCAATATGACAAATTCCAGTCATTTAATTGAGGTTAAAACTTGCTGTGGTAAATAGAGAATCATATTTGAGATACTTTTATCGTGTGAAAACACTTGAGTTATTTTTGCAACCCCTATAAACAATATATGGAATTTCTTAAAGTTCATGATATGAAATCAATTGCTAATCTAAGAATTTCATTATTTATAGTTTTAAATTTTCCAATCTAAACTTCATATCATGCCTGCTCATCAAGACATCTAAATCTTATACTGAAAAGTTCATTACAATATGTATAAACACCTTAAGATTAAATTCAACATGATTTCATCGGATAAACACATTCAAAAATCATGAGTTTCAAATTGAATTTTCAAAACTCATATAAAAGACATAATTTTGTCTTTTCGGTTCTGTTAAACCGATTTGTAAAAAAATATACAATTTAACTATGTTATTTTGTTTCAGAGATTAAATCAAAATCAAAATCATCGAATTTGAATTAATATACACTGAGAAGATAATTTGTGAAAACAAACTATTAAACATATGCAAAACATGAAACCGAAATTTAAATTCATCAAATTACAAGAATATAGTTGAAGGATAAATAAATTTTTTTAATTAATTTTGATAATACATCGGCTAATAATACATCTATTGTAGAATTAAAAATATTTGTGCACAAATTATAGGTGAAAAAAATTGTCATGTTAAATGTACATGTCATATTTAAAATTATGTGTTCAAAATAGTTTAAGTGCATCAGAAAAAGACATTAAACCAATTAATGAAGCAATTAAATTTTACCGAGAATCCAAGTTTAATGAAAAAATGGTCAAAATATAGAAAAACCTAAAAAATTTAAAAAGTATATTGCAAATCGTTGGAATTTAACTTATGACTTACTTTATGATTCTTCTAAATATAGCTCATTGTTGTGAAATTTTTTCACTGATAACTTTTGTCTTAAAATTGTATTGCTTTCTACTTATTAGAATTATTGTTTAAAATTGTTACAATTTTGAAAAAATTTTAAAGATGTTACTTGTATATTTTTGCGTGTTTATTGTTTAACATCTCCTTTAGTTTTAGTTGAAACATGTAATATAGTTCGTGCGTTAAGAAATCATATGGATGACCCAACTTTGACGGAAAACATTATTAGCATATTGAAAAAATGCCTTAATTATTATAATAAATTCCACTCTTATATTTAATTATATAGTTCTTGATCCTCGTTTTAAATTTAAAAGTTTAGAATAATATTTGAACGCATATTATAATGTATTAAAGGAGTGTTTTCTGTATGATCAAGAAATTAAAACTTTAGATGCAAGTAAGTAAATCGTGGTTAATGGAGACTTAAAGTATAATAATTAAATGCAATATATAATGAATATTCTATTAATTTTCGTCATCAAACTCCTACCAGTAGTATACTAGTACCACTAATACTAGCATTAGTCACGATATTTTCTCAACTACGTACTAATTTTGTATTCTTTTTTATCCTTCCTAGTTTAGAAATGTTTCAATCGTTAAAAAAATATGAGGGTGCCACTAGTACGGAACTTGATAAATATATAATCACATCTTTTGATTTTAGTGATAACAAACTTGAGAGTGATATTGTTCAGAACTTCAAAATATTAGGTTGATGGAAAAAAAAGATGATAATATGTCCCGTCATCTCTACAATTGTCAAAGAAATTTTGGCAACTCCAGCATTAATCATTGTTATTGAACAAGTTTTTAATCAATGTGGCAATATTTTGGATGAGACGCGGTTGTGTTTGAGCCACGAGTCCTTAAAATTTCAATCTTTAGTAGATGATTGGTCTAAAACTGCTCATAGAAAATGAGAACAATACATAGAAAAAGATTTTGATTTATGCGTCACCATCGATGTTAGCTTTACTTGTATTAGTTCACCTATCACTAATATTAAGGAAGCCAATAATGATGACTATTAATTTATTGAAAATGAGGAGGATTTATATATATATTTTTAGATTATTGACAATTCAAAATAATTTATTATAATTTTTTAAATATTATAATTTTGATGTTTATATATGTTTTATGTAAATTTCATAGTTGTATTTGTATACTTGCAAATCAAAATGTAATTTAATTTTGAAGCTTATTAATGTACCATTCACCTATAAATAAAATAAAGTATTTGTTCATTTATTAATTTCTAACTTGTAAAAATTTCATGATTGAAAAGTTCTTTAACTTGTAAGTTTTTCTATCTTAATGAATAAAATTTAATATCTCTTCATTGATTAATTTCTAACCTGTAAAAATTTCATGACTGAAAAGCTCTTTAGCTTGAAAGTTTTTCTATCTTAATGAATAAAATTTAATATCAATTCATTTATTAATTTCTAACTTGAAAAATTTTTATTATTTAAATTTTCTTTACTTATAAATTTTTCTATCTTGATGAATAAATATAGTATTTCTTCATTTATTAATTTCTAACCATCTAAGTATCGAACATTCTAATTTGTAAAATTTAGTAGTTTTAACTGATAAAATTTTTTGACATTAAAAGTTATAAAACCCTAAATCCTAAAAGTTTAAAATATTGAATAAAAAAACAACCAAGATCAAATTAGAAATTGAAATTTGAAACCGAAACTGAAACCAAAATCAAACACAAACAGTAATTGGAATTGGAATCGAAACTCGAATCGGCAGTTCCGAAATCAGTTCTAGTTCTGAAACCGCCTATTTTGATTCTTGTTCTAATATTGGTTCCAATTCTTGATTATATGGTTAAGAGAATTGGAACCGAACCATCCTTTTCCAATTAGATTTTGGTTGTTGTGGCTACGGAATCTAGAAATAATAGTTTCAAAACCATGGTCATGGCTAGAGATGGCCAAATGGCCGGTTCTGGAACCGGAACCGTGGGCCCACAAAACTGGTTCCGATTCCTGTTTTTTTGGAACCGGCCAAAAAAAATTATATAAATATTTCTATACCACTTCATTTTCATCACATAATTTCTTAGTTTTCTAATCTTTATATTGTAAGTTTTAACGTTTATAGTTTACGGTTTAGGGTATCAATTTTTTTAATTAATTATTCTAATTATATTATTCTATTGTTCAATCATTCTTTCAATACTCTTATCATTTATATATTTTTCTTTCTCACTTATCTAATCCTTCATAATTCTATTTTTCTAAAACCTCCATATATTAGTTCAATTTCAACTATTAATCTAATTATATTATATATCAACTTAATTTTCTAATTTATATTATCCTAATTCTATTATTATATTATGCTAATATACTATTTGAATTCCAATTAATAGTTCGATCATTCTCTCAATACTCTTATTCTTTCTATATCTTTCTTTCTCACTTATCTAATATTCATAATTCTATTATTCTAAAAAATTCATATATTAGTTTAATTTTAACTACTATTTTAATTATGTTATCATATTATACTAGTTGAATTCTAATTAATAATTCAAATATTCAAATATTGTTATGATTTTTATATCCTTGAATCTCACTTATTTAATTATTCCTAGTTCTATTATCTAAAAACTATATATTAATTAAGTTCAATTGTAACTATTATTATTCTAATTATATTATTATGTTGTATTATTTGAGTTTCAATTAATTGTTTAATCATTATTTCAATAGAAATCAAATTTAAAAGTAGGATTACAATCGAAATTCGAAACTAAAAATCAAAATTGAAACAAAACCGGAACCAAAACCAGAAACGAAACCGGGATGGAACCCGAACCGGAACCGCCGATTCCGGAACCGTGGCCATGCCTAGTCATGGCTAACCACAGGACAGTTTTGACCCTATTGGTTATTTGGATGTAAATCCTATTGTCATGATCTAATAGGAAAGAAGATCTACAATTGATTCAGAATATACAACATTAGATGTTATATTATGAACAAATTTTTTAAATGAAACACACTTATAGACTCTTCGCTTAGATTTTGGTTGTGTTTCATAAAATGGGATAGAAGTAGTGCTACTAACCTAACAAAACAACTGCTAAAATGTGTAGTATATTGAGACAAGTTGAAAAGTCTAAAATTTCTGCTTTGTCTCACATGAAAGTCTGAATTCAATTCCTCGAAAATAAGGTTCCCAGTTCCCACCTAATCCCATAAATTCTTTTACTAATAAAATAAATTAAAGATATTCAACACAACTTGGCAAGATGATCAACACGATTGTGATTTGTTCCAAGAACAGTTTGGTTAGATGAAAAAAAGACGAGGGTTGACCCATAAAGAGAAATGGAAAAGGAAAAGGGAAAAGAAGAAGAAGAAGAAAGGCAAATTGAAGAAAAGATGGACAGCAATGTACAAAACTGTATTAATAAAAATATGGATCTTTTATACATGTTGGCTTGGCATTACGATGCTGATGATTTAGTTTTCGAAAAGATGGTTAATGAAGGAATGTATTTCAAATCACTCATTCAGTGTGCTAGAAGATGGAGCAGCAACCAATCTTCCATTTCCACCATTGAATCTGCCTTTGTTAAAAGAGCTGAGCAGTTATATTCTGAATTGGACACTATAGTTTTGAAGTGTGCTAGGTATTGGAGCTACCGTACTTCCTTTTCTGATGTTGAATATGCCTTTTATCAAAAGTCATGTGAGTTATATTCTCATTCTATGATACTATCAGGATATGCTGTTGATGTTGATGCAAATGAACAATGTGTAAACATGTATAAAATTTTTAAGCAAGCGATATGGGAATTGCATAGCAGTATGTTTGATTCAATCTCTGATAGGTTGGTGTGCTATTACCATGGGAATGATGATGGTTTGAATAAGCTGAGGGTGGAGTTAAAACTACTCAAATCATTCTCTTTGTGTGCGATAAACATGCCATGTTGGGATTATTGGACGTTTGACAAAGATTTTGAATCCCTTTATGTAAATGGGAAGCAGTTCTTTTCTCCTGTTCTTGAATTAGAGGATGGATTGCTGTATCATGAATTGGCTGGAGGGATTTCCATATTTCGAGAACAGATACAAGGGTGTAAGCATCTGATTTGCAAATGGTATACCTGCATGCCTCTTTTGAAGCACTTCAATTATCCATGGCAGAAGAATGGAGATATGGAATTTTTGAACTCCTTGTTGGAGAATCTTAGCGACAGTTTGATCTTGGGAAAAGTTAGTGATACAACTACATCTGAATCGCTGATTGAATCCCTGAAGGAGAAGCTAACGTACTATAGAAATTTCATTCTCTTGTTTACTTTGACAGGTCTGAAGCCTAATGAATGCCTAGAGAAATTTACAGCTACAGATGCAGCAAGACTCTGTTGCATGTGTTGGTTTTACAGGGATGATGATCAAGTGTTAGATGAAATTAAGTTGAACATTTCTGATCTAGTAGAGAGGATGATGCCTGTTAATGACGAATTTCGCGAGCAGTACCACCAATTCTTGCGTTACTCGAGGTATCAAAAGTTATCTTTCACTCAGTTAATTGAGCCGGATTTGCATGCTGTGGGGAGTTTTGTTGATTCTCTCATCTGTAATCTTGGGAAGCTACTAAATAGCAATAGCAGCATTACAGTTTCTATGGGGCATGAAATGGAAATGCTTGTTCATGGGCTAAAATTCTTGAGAACCATTCTTGGGCAGAAGCAGCAAGAGAAATTAAATGGATTAAATGGAGAAACGAAGAATCTTATCAAAGATGTTATCTGTGATTCCGGGCATTTAATTTCCTCACTTGATCAGCCCCCAACAGAAGAAGTCGATCCTGAGACAATGAATCCTCAACTCATGCATTTGCTAGGAAACATTGAGGTTATCAAGGCGGAATTTGAAGTAAAATATCCAGCAATGTCAACATTTAACTTTCCTGCAATCAATGAGGTGGAATTTATTGATCTTGTCCTAGAAAAGTTGAAGGAACTGGCAAGGAGTAAAGTTGACTTGATTCCTTTTGGAAACGATCAAATTCAAAAAGTAGCAGCATATCTTCTATCTTTAAGGTCATTCTTAGAGAACATTCAGGACCATCGCCAGCATCATGATGAGCTCCAAGATCTCTGGAGTCGAGTTATAGAGGTGGCATACAAGGCAGAGTTTGCTATTGATTCCTTGATAGCCAGGGACATATCCCCTTATTCCCTGATGTTATTTGATAACAGTGTGAAAGAAATTAGGCTTCTGGGAAGTGAGACATTGAACATTGATGACAAGAAATATGTTTTCCAGGCTCAAAAAGCTGCCAAGGCTTCAAGTCATGTGCCATCACAAGCTACTATCTCACCATTCAGGGACGAAGTTCAGAAAACGGCCGAGGCTTCGAGTCATTCGCCATCAAAAGGTACTATTTCACCAATAAAAGATGTTATCGTGGGTTTCGACGTTGAAGCAGAAGAAATAATTGCTCTACTCATTGGAGGATTCAAAAGGTTGGAAATTATTTCCATTGTGGGCATGCCTGGACTAGGTAAGACAACTTTAGCCAAAAAGGTTTACCATGATTCTTCAGTTGTACATCACTTCCATATTCGTGTTTGGTGTTCTGTTTCTCAAGTATGGTGCAGAAAAGATCTGTTAATTGAGATGTTGCATTGTATTGTTCCCGAGCATTGTAATCAAGATTCTGAGGAGAGTGAAGATGATTTGTCCAGCAAACTACGCCAACGTTTGAAAGAAAACTGTTATCTCATAGTTTTAGATGATGTTTGGGACATTGATGTATGGAATACCTTGGGAAGGTCTTTTCCAAATGATGCCACAGGAAGTAGGATTCTCTTGACAGGCCGGCATAATTTGTTCATTGAGCCTATTGTTAAAGCATATCCTCTTCGCAGACGTACTGATGATGAGTGTTGGGAATTATTGCAGAAGAAGCAAGTATACAAAGTTGACTTTTCACCATCAATATGTAATATTGGGAGGCGAATAGCAAAAAATTGTAATGGACTTCCTCTTTCAGTTGTTATTATAGCTGGTATTCTTGCTAGTCTTGAGCAAGATGGATGGGAAGAAGTTGCTATGAGTTCAAACATCGTTTGTGGCACGGAAGAATGTATGAATGTATTGGAGCTGAGCTACAGACATTTGCCTGATTATTTGAAGCCATGTCTTCTTTATTTCGGAGCATTTCCAGAAGACCAAGAAATACCTATCGATAAATTGATGTGGTTATGGATCGCTGAAGGATTTTTGCAGAAGAATGAGCTGAAGAGCCTAGAGGGTACTGCTGAGGACTGTATAATGGCACTGATTGGCAGAAACTTGGTTATGGTCTCCAAAGAAGGATCCTTAGGCAGGGTGAAAACTTGCCGAATTCATGATCTGTTGCATGAGTTTTGTAAGGTAAAATCCAAAGAACAAAATTTTCTTCATTTGATGCATGGTGAAAATGATTTATGTGATTTTGATGCACCCAAACTACGTCGGTTGTATATGCACTGTCAACCAACGTATTTTGTAAATTGGAGGCTATTCTATCCTCAAATACGCTCACTACTATTCTTTCCTAGTGGTGCTGGGAATCGTAAAATGTCATACAATTTGCACAACGTTTTTCGCCGCAAACTTCTTACAGTGTTGGACTTGGGGCAAGTAAATATAGGTTTAACTTTCCCTTGTGAAGTAACTATGCTTGTTCAGTTGAGGTACTTGGCAATCCAAGGTTGGATGAAGGATGTCCCAGCATCAATAGTCAACCTCTCAAACTTGGAAACTTTTTTGGTGACAAGAAATCTTTCTGCTTTGAGTGGTTTTTCAATGCCAAATACTCTTTGGAACATGCAGAAATTGAGGCATCTACATGTAAATGGCGGTTTTGTTGATCTCAGCTTGGGCACAGATAACCTTGAAAACTCTTCCAACTTGGATAATTTGGACACATTTTCGACTCCAAAGCTTCATCTTGGGCAAAGCATGGAAAAGACTATGAGGAAGTTTCCAAATATCCGCAAGCTCAAATGTAGTCTTGCAGAATCTCAAGAATCTAATGTGGACAGCAACAAGATTGCGGTAATCAACTTTCCAAATCGACTAGAATCACTGAAACTATTTCTTGGCAATGTTGATGTGCTTCACATAGAGTTTAATTTCCCCTCAAGCCTAAGAAAGTTGACTCTGGCAGACTTTTCTTGGAGTACGATTTCGACAATTAAGAACCTGCCTAATCTCGAGGTTCTTAAATTACTCAGTGGAGCAGTGAATGAGATAGGCACATGGGAAATGGAAGAAGAAGAATTTCCCAATCTGAAGATTTTGAAACTGGAATACTCAAACATTGTCAGTTGGACAAGCTCTAATGATGAACATTTTCCCTGTCTTCAGAAACTGGTGCTGGAAGGATGCAGAAAATTGGAAATGCTACCTTCTTGTTTAGAGGACATTTCAACTCTTGATTTGATTAAGGTGCACAGGTGTTCAGACTACGTCGGAGATTTAGTCCGAGAGATTGAAAACATACATAAGAGTTGGGGAAATGAAGGTCTTAAGATCCTCATCACAGAAGAGTTTGAGGTAGATTTGTATTATGAAGACTAGTTTTTTGCAGTAGTGGTAAGTGCTGTTGCTGAATGCATATATATACAGTACTGTGGTGAATAGCAATGATTGATTGCAAAAGTGCAGATGAACTATATACCTTGTGCCAAATGGTGCTCAGTGTGTGTGCAGTTCTTTTTGTTTCTGAAGCACAATAAAACCAATTCTTGTGTTTGACTGATAATGTGAAAAAAAAAATGATGTTGATATGAAATTGATGCTTTGTTGATGCAAATTTCAGTTTCAATCATAAATACTGAATGTCTGCTCTACCATGGACATTGTGGTGACTCTATGGTAAGATGCACAAATGGGATTTAGATTTTAGTGAAATTATGTGTATTTTGTATGCAGATTACACAAAATAGGTGTAAAATTGTAAGAGCACTTAACCCACAAAATCAAATGGAATAAAAAGAATTAAATTCTGTTAGCAAAGAAAAAGTGAGTAAATCAGGAACGTTAATGAATGAACTCTCCCCATAAATTTGAACTTTCAATTGCTGTACTTGACTTCTCAAAAGTTAGTTAAATGGCTACGTAAACTTGGTAAGGATAGGCATGGCCACTTGGCAGGTTCCAAAACCGGAACCGTGGTCCCCCGTTCCAAATCGAAACCGGAACCGGAACTAGCTGAAAAGTTTCGGTTCAGATTCCTGAAAATGTGGAACCAGAACTAGCAAAAAAAAAAATTATTTTTCATTTTTATAATTCTATAAATTTTTCTATATTTCTTCATTTTTATTACATAATTTTTTTTCCTAATATTAGTTCTTACGTTTCTAATCTTTAGATTTTAGAGTTTATAGTTTAGGGTTTAGGGTAGGTTTAGGGTATCAACTTTTCTAATTAATTATTTTAATTCTATTATTATATTATGCTAATATGTTATTTGAATTCCAATTAATAGTTCAATTATTCTTTCAATACTGTTATCGTTTATTTATCTTTCTTTCTCACTTATCTAATCCTTCATAAAAATTTTTTTTTAAACCTCTATATATAAGTTCAATTTCAACTATTAATCCAATTATATTATGTATCAACTTTTTTAATTTATGTTATCCTAATTTTATTATTATATTCTGAGCATGCTAATATGCTATTTGAATTCCAATTAATAGTTCGATCATTTTCTCAATACTTTTATTCTTTCTATATCTTTCTTTCTCACCAATCTAATCTTCATAATTATATTATTTTTAAAAAAAAACTATATTAGTTCAATGTTTGCATGCAATTATTTAACATGACATTTAGTTTGGATAAAATCATTAATCTTATTAAGAAAAATCAAGTGAAATGTTAGTGTAATATAATATAGTGCATATGATGCGAATGTTGTATGGCCGAGGCTCCAACTCCTGGACCAAATTCGAATCTCCCACACAAGCTATAGGACCGTGTTGCTCTTACCAAGATAATCCACAACAAGAACACAAAATTGGATGGAATGAAATCAAAGGAAAAACGCTAGGAATTGAGTAAATCAAAACTTCACGTTTTATTACTAATGAACTTAATTTAACCTATGAAAATTCAATCAGTTAAACAAGTTGATTAGGCCTGCTCTTTAAATAAAGAACAATTGGTGTAATCTCCTATAGGTCACGCTAAAGGGGATTAACTACAATGAACAGTTAAATAACTCTTCAAGGCTTTGAACAACTCAAGGAGTTAATTCACGAATTTTAGCAAAGCTAAAAACTCAATTTTATTCACCAACTTATTGTGTAAAAACGTTACATGCATCTCCTTTTTATAGGGGATGAGTTTCGGCCATGCCAAGAAGGAAAAGGAAATAAACCCTAGTAGTTGCAAAGTACAACTTGACTTCTTAACAAACTAGCTAACTAACTAATCCAAGTTGTAAACTAATCAACTTTCCAAATTGGAAAAGAAAACTACAACTAACTACCAAATCCTTGTCCAAAAAGGATTTGCTTTACTTGCCATTATCATGCAAGATAATTGGATCAAGTAATTACTTAGCCCATAATTAAAAACACAAAGACTTAAGCCCATAAGTAAATGTTTAATGGACTTAATTATTACAACTCAAAAATAAATCCTAAGACTTAACAAATGGAAACAAAACTAAAAAAAACGGAATTCCCGCCAGTCCAACAAGCAGCGTCATCTTCACGTGCCAATTTCACCATGATGCTCTTCGAATCTGCGAAAGTGTAAAACATAAAAGTTGTAGATCTTTCTCTTATGTTTCTACAGCCTCTTGAATCAGCATAATCGAAGATCATATGAGAGAGATATGTCAATAATACCGAACTGTGGCATAAGTCCTCAACAATGTAATTTCCATGGTGGCAACACCTTAAATGTCGTGAAGCAACAAACCTCCATGGAACATTTAGGAACTGTGATTTCGACTTTATTCCAGGCCTCCAACTATATGATTCATCACAAATTATTGGAATGAATATCACGAACCACTTGCTTATTGACCACCCAAATAATAGGCTTTCTGGGTTCGTATCATACTCCCTTTCTTGGAGAAGATTCGACCTCGAATCTTGAACGATTGTTGTGACACCAAGTAAATCATAACCTACATGATCTGTTAGACAACAAGAAGAACCAAATACAACAATATCTCCAACGGGATTTGATATCTCTTCTTTGCCTTTTTCATCAAGATTAACTTCTAGGATTTTTCCACTTACAACAACAACCTCACTTTTTATATGTTCATCATTGGGTATTATATTCTCGCACATATTTACAATATTCAATACATCAAAATAAAACAAATATGTTTGAGAAGTTTCTTCAATTGGAATAATTGGAATTATCACATCTTCTGGAATTGGATCCGCCATGACATTATCAATTTGAACCATATCAACCTCCAAATGTGCTATATCTCCAAGACAATTTAAAGGAAAAGATGAATTCTTTACCTCATCACACACATTCTCCATGTTTAATGGTTGAAGATCCACTAGAAGTTCATCATTCGGCTCTGATACCAATTGATGCGAATGTTGTATGGCCGAGGCTCCAACTCCTGGACCAAATTCGAATCTCCCACACAAGCTATAGGACCGTGTTGCTCTTACCAAGATAATCCACAACAAGAACACAAAATTGGATGGAATGAAATCAAAGGAAAAACGCTAGGAATTGAGTAAATCAAAACTTCACGTTTTATTACTAATGAACTTAATTTAACCTATGAAAATTCAATCAGTTAAACAAGTTGATTAGGCCTGCTCTTTAAATAAAGAACAATTGGTGTAATCTCCTATAGGTCACGCTAAAGGGGATTAACTACAATGAACAGTTAAATAACTCTTCAAGGCTTTGAACAACTCAAGGAGTTAATTCACGAATTTTAGCAAAGCTAAAAACTCAATTTTATTCACCAACTTATTGTGTAAAAACGTTACATGCATCTCCTTTTTATAGGGGATGAGTTTCGGCCATGCCAAGAAGGAAAAGGAAATAAACCCTAGTAGTTGCAAAGTACAACTTGACTTCTTAACAAACTAGCTAACTAACTAATCCAAGTTGTAAACTAATCAACTTTCCAAATTGGAAAAGAAAACTACAACTAACTACCAAATCCTTGTCCAAAAAGGATTTGCTTTACTTGCCATTATCATGCAAGATAATTGGATCAAGTAATTACTTAGCCCATAATTAAAAACACAAAGACTTAAGCCCATAAGTAAATGTTTAATGGACTTAATTATTACAACTCAAAAATAAATCCTAAGACTTAACAAATGGAAACAAAACTAAAAAAAACGGAATTCCCGCCAGTCCAACAAGCAGCGTCATCTTCACGTGCCAATTTCACCATGATGCTCTTCGAATCTGCGAAAGTGTAAAACATAAAAGTTGTAGATCTTTCTCTTATGTTTCTACAGCCTCTTGAATCAGCATAATCGAAGATCATATGAGAGAGATATGTCAATAATACCGAACTGTGGCATAAGTCCTCAACAATGTAATTTCCATGGTGGCAACACCTTAAATGTCGTGAAGCAACAAACCTCCATGGAACATTTAGGAACTGTGATTTCGACTTTATTCCAGGCCTCCAACTATATGATTCATCACAAATTATTGGAATGAATATCACGAACCACTTGCTTATTGACCACCCAAATAATAGGCTTTCTGGGTTCGTATCAGCATAAAAAATAATTTTCTCAAATTTTGCATGAGAAAATTGTTATTTTTAACTTAAAAAATGTGAACATGCTTCTTACTTTAAAAAGTAATATTTGATGCTCAAGTTCATATAGTGGCTTGACAATGCATAAAAATTTAAGAAACTACTATATTTTAATTTTTTGTAAAATATGTTCTTAATGTAGTTGACATAATATAATAATTATAAATAATTATAGCATACCAATTAATTCATATCAAATGATATAACAAGATTTAAAAAAATAGAGTTCACCTCCTTTTTCATATTCAAAAATAAAAAACTTAGCAGAAAACTTTCAAATTATATTCAATTAAAACTTAAAAAAATAAAATTTAGTTGTACTTATTTGAATAACATATTTTGCTCTATAACTTTCAAGAAAATACCTCATGAAAATTGAAATTTCTTTAAATTTTTATTTTGTAATTTTTTTTTTTGCTATAGTGTCATAGTTTGAATGTTTTCTGTTGAGTTGGATAATAAAAAGAGAACATAAAAAGTATGTCCATAAAGTATATTTATTATTCAATTATAATTGGTTTGAAAAAACAATTACTTTAATAAAGTGTTAGTTGAATTTATTTGATTACAAAAGGTATAATTATAATTGGGTCAGGTCTCATGAAAGATATATTTCCATTCATCATTGACAACAAATGCCAAACTACTAAACAAAGCATCAATAATCTTAGAGTTGAGATGAGACAAGACAAGAAGAACGAGTCAAAGACAACAAATGATTATGCTTAACTTATGCTATGAGATGTGTTTCAATAAAATGGCCTAATAGTCTGGTTTCTATAACAATTGCCAGTTAGAGCTATTTTATTTCGACTTTTTGTACCCTTTGATTAAGATTACATGCCCTTAGCTTTACATATTTTTATTAAGTTTTTTTACTTTTAATGGTTTATGTGGGGTTTGTGTATCTTTTGTTCAGGAAAGCAAAATCAAGAAGAAATGATAGTTCTATGGTTTTTTTTCCTTAATATTTTTTTTTTTTTGTGGTTTGGATGATATATTTAGAATGGATTTACATTTCTTTTTTTGCTGTAACTATTTAACTAAATTTAACGTGATTTAATTTATCTTTTGTCCCATCACTGATACTCTACACATTGTATCCTTTTTTTTTCTTCTAGAATTACTGCCAATAATATATTACTTAATATTTTGCATTTATAAGTACCTTAGTAGGGTTGAATTGCCAAGTTTTTGTTTCTTTTTTTATATATAAATTTTTTTGTTTTTATTTTTAGTTTCATCATAGATATTTTGTTTTGACTCTAATTACTATGATTATGTTTTAGGACACCTCTTTTGCTATAGAAGTCAATAATATATTGAACTTGTGCCTTTTCATTTGCTCTTTTTACTTTTAGTTCACAGTTGTAGAATTGAATTTGATGATAGCTAATGGATTTCTTTGTTAATTTTGATTCACGATACAAGAGGTCGCATTATACTCCTTTCCGACTACATGATTTAGGATCAGTAGATCTTTTATACCTCTTTTGTGGATCCAATTTATGATTATCCATGAATAAAATTCTTCATTAATACAAGTGGTAATTTTCAACACGGTATAAACCCTAAATATATTAACTTAAATAGGAGAGAGTTATATACTATTTTGAATAGTAAAAAAGTTACTCAAACAGTAAGAAATTAGTGAGAGATTTATTATCCTGTATACTCTGTGAATAAAATCAAAATTACTGAGATTTTTATTTCTTATTTTTGTAAATTACCTAACCGTGTAGGGCACGAATCAAAAGATGAGACCTCACCCCCAAAGTAGACTCGCTCTTTATCTATAGTTATAGTACTGTTATTCATGGTCAATAAATAAACAAATATTAATACATGACATATTCACCAAACTAACAATGTTATACTTTTTAGCATTTTTTTAAAGTATGAGATGATATAGCTTACCAACAACTGATGTACCTGCCCAAAAATAAGTCAAATTTATGCTTTTCTAATAAATAAAGAAAAATGATATGGAAGAGTTTTCTGCTCACTAAAACTCTATGAAATCAGTTTATATATGCGACATAATACACGAATTTTGTTATATTTGATATGCTAATTTTTTTTTACTTGATATGTTAATATTATATTTGATATGCTAAATTTTGTATATTTGATAGGCTAATTTTTTTATACTTAATAATCTAATTTTTGATACTTGATCCGCTACTTTTTTATAATTGATAGGCTAGTCTTTGGTAAGTGATATTTGATACACTAATCTTTGATTCGTGATACCTAATATACTAATCTTTGATACTTGATATGCTAATTTTTTATACTTTATACGATAATTTTTTATATTATATACTTGATACGTTAATATTTGATATTTGATATGCTAAAGTGAAAATTTTATGCATGATATGCTAATTTTTGGATTGATATGAAAGTCGCATATATGAAATCCTTTTACAGGAGAATGCCCCTTTTCTACTCAACATTATAACTCCATGTTATTGTCAATAATTTACATATTTGCAATAAATATTTATTTGTTTATTAAATAATAATATAATTTCATTTCTCTTATTTATTTGTGATAAATAGTTATATATTGTATAACAATATAATTTCACAATTGTAAAATTATAATGTCATATAAAAAAAATTCATAACACCTAGCTAGATCTGTTTGGTTAGTGGGTTTGAAAAAAAGAAAAGAAAATGAAATGAAAAAGTAGTATTTGGTAAGTTAAAATCATTTATTGAACAGTGTTTCTATATACTAGGAATACTCGAAACCTCTCTAGTTTGGGAGAAATGACAAGGGTTGATGTAGCGTGATTTGAGCGATTTTACATAATATTTTTAATCGCATTATACTGTACGATTTGTGAAAAATGCAAGCCATAACCAATTATTTAAATTTTAAAATTATGAAATGTGGTGTATATTTTTCTCGATACAGTGTAGTTTTGATTATGCAATTTGGGCTTATGATCGAGAAAAGAATATGAGAAATAATAAATTTTAATATGAACATAGAAAGAAGATATAATCATCCATACAAATATTACATTAAGTAAAAGGTATGTTAACATTAATGAATGTTTGGAATTATGATTGGTAACGGGGGAATAAAAGGGGTCAATGTTAATCAACAAAAGTAATTGTCATTGTTAATGTTTGGGAACGGGTAATGGGAATAACTATTCATTAATGATTACCTTAAATGAGGCAATGGATGATTCCCTAGTCTCCCCCCATTAATCATCTATTACCCTGTATTAGGTAATCGATTTTACCCAACTCTACCAAATAACTCCCTACTTCAATATGTACTTTAATAATAATAATAATAATAATGTTATTATTAATTAAAATAATAATAGTAATAGTAATAATAATAATATTATTATTATTATTTAAAATAATAATAGTAATAGTAATATTAATATTAATAATATTAATATTAATATTAATATTAATAATATTAATATTAATAATAATTCATTAATAATAATATTATTAATATAATTAATATTAATAATTAAATATAATATTAATAGTTAATAATATTATTAATGATTAATATTAATAACTAATAATGATAATAATTAATAATATTATTAACGATTAATAATAATAATTAATAATATTATTGATGATTAATAATAATAATTACTAATATTAATAATGATAATAATTAATAATATTAATAATGATAATAATTAATAATATTAATAATGATAGTAATATTAATAATTAATAATGATAATAATATTAATAATATTAATAATTCATAATGATAATAATATTAATAATGATAATAATAATATTAATAACATTAATAATTAATAATGATAATAATATTAATAATATTAATAATTAATAATGATAATAATATTAATAAATATTATTATTATTATTAATTAATTAATTAATAATAGTAATAATAATAATAAAGATGCGAATTTTGATAAGGGTAAAATAAAAATTTTGACTGATTCCAATTACTATTGTTGATTTGAACCAAATAACATCAATCACAATAATACCCATTATAGGATTTGAACCAAACATTAACAATGCAATCATAATTCTCATTTCCATTGACCCCTCAATCAAACCCATTGTGATCGCCATTGAAGAATTTGAACCAAACGCCCCCTGATTATGCTTTTACGATTATACTTATAGCTAAGTACATATATTCTTAATCTATCTTTAATCTAATATAATAATATTTTTAATATATTTATAATCTTTTAAAACAATTATGCAGTAGACCAAAAGGAGACTAACATTCATACGTCATGAAAAAAAAATCATGATTGAATTAATTATATGGAAGCTCATATTGGTTCAATAATACGAAAATAACTGTTGGGTGTCCAATTATTGTATGTGAAAAGAAAAATAATCATATCGTATAGTTAATATAATATGGATAGTAATAAAAATAAAGAATATTAACTTATTTAAAATTTTAAAATACATAACATGTATATTTTTTTTTTGTGTAAGATAAAACTAATTAAAAAATAATAATAAAAGTAATGTAACTGGTTAAGTACAAGCACTTAAAGCAAATTATCAATATTTATAATGTAAAATTATATATACAATTATATTACTATTACTATATTCTTGTAGTATAGTTGCAGTGTGATTTAATCCGTGCAAATATTACCGTGTGGTTGCAGTGTGATTTAGTCACTACAGACTGTTTTAAAATTTTGTTGAACAACCCTTAAAGGAATAAGAGTGATTCGTATAAAAAAAGGCTCTTTTCATTTCAAATTAATTTTGGATCTTCTGTATCATTTGGTGTATCACTCTATAACACTTTTTATAAATATGACACGTATTTTTTTAAATAATACTGAAATCCTATTTAGTTATTAATGAATCCTAAAAGATATACGTGTCAAAATCTTATATAATGATAAATGAAGTGATACAGAATATCCATTGCCTGACAAATTTAATACCAAATAAAAGGTTTTGCATCTTCTCTATCATTTGGTGTATCACTTTGTGTATCACCCTCTATAAATATGACCAAAGTCATTTTAAATAAAACGAAAATTCTATCTAGTAATTAGTGAATAAGTGATAAGTGATTATACACGTATTAAATGTGAATATGGCAGAAATCCCACATCAACAAATCAAAGGAGAGAAGGCCAAAATTTTGGTTATAAATTGAAAGCTTCCCTTTAGTTTTGGATCATCCATCAACAATTGCTTCATCCTATTGTAAGGCAATTGTTTTCTTCTCTCTCTTGTAATATTTCAAGATTAGTGAAATATTATAGTAGTGTCCGAGAACGTAGGCAATATTGGTCGAACCTTGTTAAATTTGGTGTTCTGGTATTCTTTATTTTGTCTATTTAAATAGCTTTTGTGGGTATAGTTGTTGCGATATTATTGTGCTATTAAATTACCTTTGGGTAGATAAATTTTGTTACAAAAGCCGATAAGAAGCCTAAGGCGTGTGGTACTTAAGCGGGACCGCTGTGACTCCACCACTCTTTCCTGGGAATTTATTCTACGGTGATTTGTAATTCAATAAGTTCGCACTCTATTGAAAATTACCCAAGCTTCCGCACAACAATTGGTATCAGAGACAAGGTTCTTTTGAGTATGCTCTGTGGTTACAGCTTTGTCTGATCTTCCACATCAGAAAAGGATTTCCTTAGGCTATTGGTTTTCTTGTGATATAGCTATTAAATAGAAATTGTAGAAATGGCAGAAAGCTCAAAACCATCCACGTCAAGCGCATTGTCATCTACTTTGTCAGGGAATATAATGACAAATGCTAGATTTGCAGTGGAAACTTTTGATGGCACAGGTCATTTCGGCATGTGGCAAAGTGAAATTCTAGATGCTCTATTTCAGCAAGGTCTAGATATTGCCATTGAAGAGGAAAAACCAGAAGACGTCCAGGAGAAAGATTGGAAGACAATCAAACGGTTAGCATATGGTACAATTCGATCATGCTTATCCAGAAATGAGAGATATGCAGTCTCAAAGGAAAATTCAGCTCACAAACTGTGGATAACATTGGAAGAGAAATTTTTGAAGAAAAGTAGTCAGAATAAGCTCCATATGAAGAAAAGACTATTTCGCTTCACTTATGTTCCTGGTACCACTATGAATGATCATATCACTAGTTTTAATCAACTGGTGACCGATTTGATTAATATGGATGAGGAATTCAAAGATGAAGATCTGGCTCTAATGTTGTTGGGATCCCTTCCTGAGGAGTTTGAGAATCTTGAAACAACTCTACTTCATGGGAAGGCCAAAGTGTCTCTGAAAGAAGTAATTAGTGACTTGTACAGTTATGAATTGAGAAAGAAAGATAAACAAAAGGGCACTAGTAAAGAAGCAGAAGCTTTAGTTATCAGAGGCAGATCGCAGAGTCAGAACAAAGGAAGAAAGGGGAGATCGAAGTCCATATCCAGATTGAGCAAAGATGAATGTGCCTTTTACAGAGAAAAAGGGCACTGGAAGAAAGATTGTCCTAAACTGAAAAGCATACCTGATAAAGGAAAGGCTGTACTTGACTCCAGTGTAGCTGAATGTGATGATGATTCAGATTTATCACTTTCTGTGTATGAAAACATTATATGGCTGACGATGCAAAGTCAGATGTTTCACTTGCTTCAACAACCAGCTCTTCAAGTGTATGGCTATTAGATACAGCTTGTAGCCATCACCTATGTCCTAATCGGGAGTGGTTCTTTGATTTCAAAGAAATGCAAGGAGCATCAGTCTACATAGCAAATAATTGTGCTCTTACCACATATGGGATTGGTTCTATCAAATTGAAAAATCAGGATGGATCAATCAGAATATTGCAGAATGTTCGATATGTGCCAGAGATAAAGAAGAATTTAATTTCTGTTGGAACCCTAGAGTCAAAGGGGTTCAAGGTGGAAATTCAAAATGGAATTTTCAAAATCATTTCTGGTGCACTTGTGGTATTGAAAGAGATTCGAAAGAGCAATAACGTGTATCATTATCTTGGCAGCACCATTACTACAACAATGGCAGGAGCAGCAGCAGTAGCTTCAACTGATAATCAGGAGTTGGAAGTAGCCAGGTTATGGCATATGCGTTTGGGACATACCGGTGAAAAATCCTCGAAAAGTCTTGTAGATCAAGGATTATTGAAAGGCGTACGGGCTCATAAATTGGATTTCTGTGAGCATTGCATCAAAGGGAAGCAGACAAGAGTGAGATTTGGTACAACAATCCATGATACCAAGGGTATTCTGGATTATGTTCACTTAGATGTGTGGGGGCCTTCCAAAACCACTTCTTTGGGTGGCAAACACTATTATGTGACCTTTGTTGATGATTTCTCCCGCAGAGTTTGGGTGTATACAATGAAGATGAAGGATGAAGTGTTGAGGATTTTTCTAACATGGAAAAAGGCAATAGAAAATCAAACAGGCAGAAAGATCAAATATCTCCGTACAGATAATGGTGGAGAATGTAAGAATGATCCTTTTTTGAAAGTTTGCAAAGATGAAGGAATTGTTAGACACTTCACCGTCAGAAATACACCACAACAGAATGGCGTGGCAGAGTGTATGAACCGAACGTTACTGGAGAAAGTTCGGTGTATGTTGTCCAATGCTGGGTTAGGCAGAGAATTTTGGGCTGAGGCTGTGACATACGCTTGTCATTTGATCAATCGACTACCGTCTACTGCCATTGGTGGTAAAACACCTATGGAGAAATGGTTTGGAACTCCTGCGAAAGATTATGATTCCTTACATATGTTTGATTGCACTGCATATTATCATGTTAGGGAGTCGAAGCTGGATCCAAGAGCAAAGAAGGCAATCTTTATGTGGATTACCTCTGGAGTTAAAGGCTTTCGACTATGGTGTCCAGAGACAAAGAAAATAATCTTCAGCAGAGATGTCACTTTTGATGAATCTACCATATTGAAAAAGGTGACAGTTGAACAACAGACGGATACTACTCCCAAACAGGTGGAGTTTGAAATTGTCCCAGCATATAACAATATTGACTCTCCTATGGTAGAAGAAGAGTCAGATGGAGAAGAGGTTTCAACCCAACAACCTCTACAGCAACATGAATCAATAGCATTGAGTAAGCCAAAGAGAATCATCAGAAAGCCTGCTCGATTTGATGATATGGTGGCTTACGCATCTCAAATTGCAAATGATAATATTCCTGCCACTTACAATGAAGCAGTCCAAAGTTCAGAAGCTGAAAAGTGGAGAAATGCAATGAATGAAGAGATGCAGTCTCTTCAAAAGAATCGGACATGGAAACTAGCTAGTCTTCCGATAGGAAAGAAGGCAATTGGGTGCAAATGGGTATATGCAAAGAAAGATGGATTTCCTGACAAGAATGATGTGCGCTACAAAGCTCGGCTGGTAGCTAAAGACTACGCTCAGACAGAAGGTAGTGATTATAATGAAGTGTTTTCTCCAGTTGTGAAACATTCTTCTGTCAGAATTTTGTTGGCTTTGGTAGCACAGTTGGATTTGGAACTAGTTCAATTAGATGTAAAAACTGCATTTTTACATGGTGACTTGGAGGAGGAAATCTATATGACTCAGCCAGAAGGATTCAAAGTTGCTAAAAATAAGAATTTTGTGTGCAAACTTGAAAAATCGTTGTATGGATTGAAGCAATCTTCAAGACAGTGGTACAAACGATTTGACAAGTTTATTACGGGTCAAAAGTACATAAGAAGCAAATACGATCATTGTGTGTATTTTCGCAAGCTGCAAGATGGATCTTACATTTATCTACTTCTTTATGTGGATGATATGCTGATAGCTTCCACGAGTCTGACGAAAATTGAGAAATTGAAGACTCAATTGAACAAGGAGTTTGAAATAAAAGATCTAGGAGAGGCAAAGAAGATTCTTGGTATGGAGATAAGCAGAGATAGAAAATTGAGGAGACTATCTTTATCTCAGACTCAATATCTGAGAAAAGTGTTGAAGCGTTTTGGCATTAATGAGAAGTCAAAACCAGTTAGTACTCCACTTGCTCCTCACTTTAAACTCAGTGCATCCATATGTCCAAAGAATGAAGAAGAGCGAGAATACATGTTGAAAGTGTCGTATGCAAATGCTATTGGCAGTTTGATGTATGCTATGGTATGTACAAGACTAGACATTTTACAAGCAGTTGGGGTTGTGAGCAGGTATATGCATGATCCTGGAAAGGAACATTGGCAAGCCGTGAAATGGATTTTACGGTATATTCTGAACACCGTAGATGTTGGATTGATGTTCGAGCATGATGGTGAGTGTATAGTTGGATATTGTGATTCTGACTATGCTGGTGATATAGACAAGCGAAGATCAACTAATGGTTATGTATTCACTTTTGCAAAAGCACCAGTCAGTTGAAAGTCTACTTTACAGTCTACAGTTGCTTTGTCTACAACAGAGGCAGAGTATATGGCAGTTACAGAAGCTGTGAAGGAGGCAATTTGGCTTCAAGGGTTGCTTGGTGAACTAAACTTTGAGCAGCACATCAAAGTGCATTGTGATAGTCAGAATGCTATCCATTTGGCAAAGAATCAGGTTTATCATGCAAGAACGAAGCATATTGATGTCCGTTATCATTTTGTACGAGAGATTTTGGAAGAAGGTGGAGTACTCATCCAGAAGATTTCAACTGCTGACAATCCTGCTGATATGTTGACGAAAGTGGTGACAGCAATCAAGTTCCAACATTGTTTGGACTTGATTAATATTGTTAAAATTTGATGTCAGCATTTGAAGACACTACTAAAGCTGAATTGGTGAGAGAATATAAAATGTGGAATTTTGCCAAGGTGGAAATTTGTGAATATGGCAGAAATCCCACATCGACAAATCAAAGGAGAGAAGGCCAAAATTTTGGTTATAAATTGAAAGCTTCCCTTTAGTTTTGGATCATCCCTCAACAATTGCTTCATCCTATTGTAAGGCAATTGTTTTCTTCTCTCTCTTGTAATATTTCAAGATTAGTGAAATATTATAGTAGTGTCCGAGGACGTAAGCAATATTGGCCGAACCTCGTTAAATTTGGTGTTCTGGTATTCTTTATTTTGTCTATTTAAATAGCTTTCGTGGGTATAGTTGTTGCGATATTATTGTGCTATTAAATTACCTTTGTATAAATAAATTCTGTCACAAAGGCTGATAAGAAACCTAACGAGTGTGGTACTTAAGCGGGACCGCTGTGACCCCACCACTCTTTCCTGGAAATTTATTTTACGGTAATTTGTAGTTCAATAAGTTCGCACTCTATTAAAAATTACCCAAGCTTCCGCACAACATTAAAATCTTATATAATGATAGGGGAATTTGATACACGAAATTAATACAAAAGATCCATTTCCCAAATAAAATGTCTAATAATTTTCATTTCTAAAAAGTTTACCAAGCCAACCACCAGGGAATCATTCCCATTTCGGCCTTTCCCTTAAACTAACAAAGCAACATTAATATAATCGCCTCCTGAGAATATTTGGTCAACCTGTCATTACTCTAAAATAAACTAAGGATGTCTATGCAAAAAAAAAAAAAAAAAAAAAAAAAAACTAAGGATGTCTATGCAGCCGGACAAGATGACAGACACGATTTTGTAACTTGTACCAAGAACAGTCTGGTTACGGAAAAAAAATTGAGTGTTAACTCCATTGTTGAGGAGGTACTATAGTAAAAAGAAATCGAAGTGTACGTGGAAGAAAAAGGAAAGGCAGATTCAAGAAAGATGGACAGCAATGAAGAAAACCGTATTGATAAAATCATAGATATATTGAAGTTGCGGTTCGCCACCATAATGGTGATTTTTATGTTTTCACTAAGATGGCAAAAGAAGGAAGATATCTCGAAGATTTATTTGGGTGTGCTAGGAAATGGAACAACCAATCTATAACATTTCTAACATTGAATCAGCCTTTGAGAAAAAGGCGCAGGAGTTATATTCTGATTTTACCACTGAAGTCTTACGTTGTGCTAGAAATTGGAGGAATCGTTCTTCCTTTTGTAGCGTTGAATCTGCGTTTTATAAAAAGTCACAGGAGTTATATTCTCAATGTATCACATTAGCTCGATATTGGGTTCACGCAGACGAACAATGTCTAAACGCATATAGACTTTTTAAGCAAGCAATTTGGAGTTTGTATATCAGTATGTTTGATTCAATCGCTGAGATGCTGGCACGCTATTACAAGAGGAATGATAATGGTTTGAGTAAGCTGAAGGTGGAGTTAAAACTACTCAAAACATTCTCTTTGTGCGAGCTAAACTTGCAATCTCGGAATTATTCGGTGTCTGACAAAGATTTTGAACCCCTTTATGTAAAGGGGAAGAAGTTCTTTTCTCCTATTCTTCGATCAGAGGATGGATCGCTCTATCATGAGTTGGCTGAAGGGATTTCCACATTTCGAGAACAGATAAAAGTGTTTAAGCAACTGATTTGCAAATGGTATAGCATCATGTCGGGTTTGCGGTGGGATTACTCCTATTACCCTTGGAAGAAGCATGGAGATATGGGATTTTTGGACTCTTTGTTGGAGAATCTTGATGATAGTGTAATCTGGGATGAAGTCAGTGTGACAACATTTAAAACATTGATTGAACCCCTAAAGGAGAAGCTGACATTCTTTAGAAATTTCATTCTCTTGTTTACTTTGACAGGACTGAAGCCTATTGGACCTGAAGATAGGTTGATCCACTATAACGTTGCGGCTATAGATGCAGCACGCCTCTGTTGCATTTGTTGCTTTTACAGGGATGATGATCAAGTGTTAGATGAAATTAAGTTCAACATTTCTGATCTAGTAGAGAGGATGATGCCTGTTAATGAAGAATTTCGTGACCAATACCACGAATTCTTGCGATACTCGAGGTATCAAGAATTATCATTCACTCAGTTAATCGAGCCGGATTTGCATGCTGTGGGGAATTTTGTTGATTCTCTCATCTATGATCTCGTGAAGCAACTAAATGGCAGAACAAGAGTTATGGTTTCTATGGGACATGAAATGGAAATGCTCGCTCAGGGACTAAAATTCTTGAGAACCATTCTCATGGAGCAGCAAGAGCAATTAAAAGGACTAGATGGAGAAACGAAGAATCTTATCAAAGATGTTATCTGTGATGCTGGGCAGGTAATTTCCTCCCTTAATCAGTCCCCAGAAGATGAAGTTGAAACTGAGAGAATTAATCCTCAACTTGCTCGTTTGTTGGGAAATATTGAGCTTATCAAGGCAGAGTTTGAAGGAAAATATCCAGCAATGTCAACATTTAACTTTCCTACCACCAATGAGCTGGAATTTATTGATCTTATCCTAGAAAAGTTGAAGGAACTGGCAAGCCGCAAAGTTGATCCAATTTCTTTTGAAAATGATAAAATTCAAATAGTCCAGGCAGATATTCTATTCTTAAGATCATTCTTGGAGAAGATTCAGCAGCATCGCCGGCATCATGATGAGCTCCAAGCTCTCTGGAGTCGAGTTATAGATGTGGCATACAAGGCAGAGTTTGCTATTGATTCCTTGATAGCCAGAGGCATATCCACTTATTCTTTGATGTTATTTGATAACAGTGCAAAAGGAATTACGCTTGTGAGGAATGAGACCTTGAAGATTGATGACAAGAAGTATGTTTCTCAGGGCCAAAAAGCTGACAAGGCTTCAAGTCATGCGCCATCACAAGCTACAATGTCGCAGTTCAAGGATGAAGCGCAGAAAACTGCCATGACTTCGAGTCATGTGCCAAAAAAAGGTACTATCTCACCAATAAAAGACGTTGTTGTGGGTTTTGATGCTGAAGCAGAAGAAATAATTGATCAACTCATAGGAGGATTCGAGAGGTTGGAGACTGTTTCAATTGTTGGCATGCCTGGACTAGGTAAGACAGCTTTAGCCAAAAAGGTTTACCATGATTCTTCAATTGTACATCATTTCCATATTCGTACTTGGTGTTCTGTTTCTCAAGTATGGTGCAGAAAAGATCTGTTACTTGAGATTTTGCACTGTATTGTTCCTGAACATTCTAATCAAGATTCTGAGGAAGATGAAGATGATTTGGCTGGCAAACTCCGCCAACGTTTGAAAGGAAAAAGTTTTCTCATAGTTTTAGATGATGTTTGGGACATTGAGGCATGGAATGCCTTGGGAAGGTCTTTTCCAAATGATGCTACAGGAAGCAGGATTCTCTTGACAGGCCGCCATAATTTGTTCATTGAGCCTACTGTTAAAGCATATCCTCTTCCCAGACGTACTGATGATGAGTGTTGGGAATTATAGCAGAAGAAGCAAATATACAACATTGACTTTTCACCAACACTATGTGATATTGGGAGGCGAATAGCAAAGCATTGTAATGGACTTCCTCTTTCAGTTGTTATTATAGCTGGAATTCTTGCAAATCTTGAACAGGATGGTTGGGAAGAAGTTGCTATGAACTCAAACATCGTTTGTGGCACCTAAGAATGCATGAATATATTGGAGTTGAGCTACAGACATCTGCCTGATTATTTGAAGCCATGCTTTCTGTATTTTGGAGCATTTCCAGAAGACCAAGAAATACCTATTGACAAGTTAATGTGCTTGTGGATCGCTGAAGGGTTTTTGCCGAAGAATGAGCTAAAGAGCCTAGAGGATACAGCAGTGGACTGTATAATGCAACTGATTAGCAGAAACTTAGTTATGGTCGCCAAAGAAGGATCCTTAGGCAGAATAAAAACTTGCCGAATTCATGATCTGTTGCATGAGTTTTGCCAGGTAAAATCCAAAGAACAAAATTTTTTTCATTTGATGCGTTGCAATGATGAGTTATGTGATTTTGATGAGCCACCCAGACTTCGTCGGTTATGCATGTACTCTCAGCCAGCACATTTTGAAAAGTGGAGGTTATTTTATCCTCAAATACGATCCCTATTATTCTTTTCTTGTGGTGTTGGGAATGGTAAAACGTTATACAATTTGCACTTTGTTTTTTGCCGCAAACTTCTTACAGTGTTGGACTTGGGGCAAATAAATCTAGGTTTGACTTTCCCCAGTGAAATAACTATGCTTGTTCAGTTGAGGTACTTGACAGTCCTAGGTTGGATGAAGGATGTCCCAGTATCAATAGGCAACCTATCAAACTTGGAAACTTTCTTGGTGACAAGAAATCTTTCTGCTTTGAAAGGTTTTTCATTGCCAAGTACTCTTTGGAACTTGCAGAAATTGAGGCATCTACATGTACATGGTGGTTTAGTTGATCTCAGTTTGGGCACAGACAACCTTGAAAACTCTTCCAACTTGGATAATTGGTACTCATTTTCGACTCCGAAGCTTTATCTTGGTCAAAGCATGGAAAAGATTATGAGGAAGTTTCAAAATATCCGCAAGCTAAAATGTATTCTCGCAGAATCTGAAGAATCTAATGGGGACAACATCAAGATTGTGGTAATCAACTTTCCAACACAACTAGAATCACTGAAACTAATTCTTGGCAATGTTGACGTGCTTAATGTTGAGTTTAATTTCCCCTCAAGTATAAGAAAGTTAACTCTGGCAGACTTTTCCTGGGGTATGATTTCTGCTCTTAAGAAACTGACTAATCTGGAGGTTCTCAAACTACTGAATGGAGCTGTTAATGAAGTAGGCACATGGGACATGGAAGAAGAGGAATTTCCCAATCTCAAGATTTTGAAACTGGAATACTCAGACATTGTCAGTTGGACAAGCTCTAATGATGATCATTTTCCCTGTCTTCAGAAACTGGTGTTGGAAGGATGCAGAAAATTGGAAACTTTGCCTTCTTGTTTAGAGGAGATTTCAACTCTTGATTTGATCAAGGTGCACAGGTGTTCAGACTATGTCGGAGATTTAGTACGAGAGATTGAAGACGTGCATAAGAGTTGGGGAAATGAATGTCTTCAGATTCTAATCACAGAAGAGTTTGAAGAAGATTTATATTTTGAAGACTAGTTTTGTGTAGTAGTGATCGGTGATGTTATTGAATGCATAAATATATTGTAAGATGCGAAAAGTGAATGATTGTTATATTCGACGGATTGTTTGCAGAAGCGTTAATGAGGGATATACTTTCTGCCAAAAATGATTATCTGTGTGAAGTTCTTTTTGTTCTTCAAGCTGTGGAAAACTAATTCTTGTGTTTGATTCATTATTTAAAAATGAAAAGATGTTGATCTCAGATTGATTCTTAGCTGATTTGAATTCAGTTTTGAACATAAATATCCTTTAAAATCTTTTGTTAGAACACAGAACATGCAGGCTGGTTTTTGTGAGGTGTGCTTGTGTGTGTGATATTGGATGTATGCTTTACCAATGGACCATGGTGGTAGTTTTGTTGGACTTTAACATGAACAAAATGAAGTTAGATTTAGTGCAATTATTTGTAAGACTGCTAGTGTACTTAACCCAAAAAATCAATTGGGATTAGAGGGATTTCTGTTAGCAAAGAAAAAGCATGCAAATTAGGAATGGTAATGACCATTTCTCTATTTGTGCGTGTCATCCTTGTGTAGTGGTCATGCTAATCTTCTCTGTTTCGTTCCAATTTTATCGGATGTACCCAAAGGAACAGGAATGGTAATGAATGAACTACTCCCAAAACCTCAAACTGATTCTTCTGTTATGTTATCTCTTTGATGGGAGTACAGATTCTGGACCAAAATGTAGCCAAAGCTGGTGAATACCAATGTTGACTAAGAATGAGAACTTAATTTCCATTAACTAAACTGAAGGAAACTGTATTTTTGGTTAATCAGATAATGATTCATGATACATTCAACAATTTAGCTTGAAATGTAGTCATTTTTTGACATTCTTTTCATTTCACCCCAACAAATGGGCTCAGTCTTCTTTTCCTATGCCTCTTTAAACTTTGAACTTGTATTAGAGGCCATTTCACCTTCCAATGCACTGTTGAAAATCAAAGCCCTGAGGAATTCTGAAGTGCATAGGGGCACTTATCATATAAAGTTGAAAGATCTCTTACTTTTTTTTTCTTTGGTCAAAAGGGATAACTTCATTATGACATAGATTTGTATAAATGATCAATAAATATAATATATTATAAGCGATTAAGTAAATAGTTAAAGGTGATACAAATTTGAACTATACAAAAGTAAAATTCAATTACAAATAATAAAAGAGAAAGATGTTACTTGATCATTTGAATAACTTTTTCAGGCAGTAAGTGACACCTAGTGATAGTGGCTTTAAACCTCCAATTGCCAATCAATTTGAAAGGAGAAAATTGGTTAAGAAATAGGCAATGTGTTTGAAGGGAAAAACCTAGGAACAATTTGGGCACTTTATACAACTCATTAACTACCATAGTCAATTGTTTGTTAAATAACCCAATGATTTTAATTTTTTTTAACCAAGATTTGCCACTTCTAGACATAAGTCCACCATCTAGACATACCAATTGATTTGAAATTATTATCAATTTTGACCATTTGAGACTAGACATTGCCAATGATTCGGCATTAACCAGAATCAAACCCTAATCAAATTGGTGGTTCCATTTCTTGGAATAGAAATCGTTAATAGATGGTTCAAAATCATAACAAAACCGTCCTTTTACTGTTCTTGGGCAATTTGGTTCCGGTCATGAGATTTTTGAAACCAGAACTAGATTAACCGACGGTTCCAAACATGGTTTCAAGATTTTTTTTACTGTTCCGGCCTAATTTCAAACCATGTAGAAAAAAAAAATCAAAATAAATAAATACTCTTAAAAAACCTTAAAACATATACTACACACAAACACACATAACTAATATAAAGATAATCATATGTCTTCTAAAACCTACAAATACCCCATTCCACAATTCTCTTTCTCAATTTTCTAATCGTTCATAATTCTCTTCCTTTCAAAATTTTATATATTAATTCAATTTGAATTATTATTCTAATTTTATTATTATATTATACTATTTAAATTTAAATTATTCAATTATTCTTTCAATTTTTTATTCTTTTTATATCTTTGTAATTAAAATTTATATATGGGTAGTTTTAGTTCAACTTCATCCCAACCCATTAACACATTTGATCAACATGAATAAAAAATGTGAATACATCATTACCAAAGTATCGAGTAGACAATAATGACTATGCTCACTTTTAGTTTATTGAAAATTAGAATAAATTTGATATTGTATACTTTTCAACTCTTTTAGGTTATTGATAGTTTGAGATAATTTATTATGCTTTTTCGAATATTTATAAATTTGATATGGCTACTGTTATTGCTAGAGCTACTATTAGCTTCCAGAGTAATAAATCACACATCTTCCAAATTTACCCTTAATCAATCAACTCTTTTATCTTTCTCTATTTATCAAGACAATTCATCCTTATCTTCTTTCTACCTTATTAGTACAATTTATCAATTCTTTATAACATCTTCCCGTAGCTTCTCTTCTTTCTTCTCCTTTATTTTTTCTCACAAAAATAATATAACACTTATTTCTATTAATAGTTTTTATTATTTTCTCAATTAAATTATAAAATATTTACCAATATATACTTCAAAAAATTTAGGCTCCATTTGTTTACTGTTGTTATAGGTTTTATTTTACAAATTCAATTCGATTTATCTATTTTGTCCATTTTTTATCAAAATTTTTTTAAAAAATAAATAATGTTACAATAATTTTTTTCAATACAACATTTTTTTATATTTTTATAAATAAATTATTACTTTTAAATTTGACTTTTAAATTTTTAATAATAAAAAATTCTTCCTAACACTTTTTTTACCAATTAAACTCATAAAATATTAATTCAAATTTGAAATTTAAATTTTATTAATAAATATTCTCGAATATAATGTCGACCAAAACAAACTCATCAATTCAAACACCTCCAAAATATTTATCTTTTATAACAAATCTCAACAAAAAAATTCTGCTATAAAGCTAAAAAAATACTCTATCCAAGGTGAATTATATTTTTTTGTTAAAATACTAAACATAAACATATGAAAAATATAAATTATTATTTTTATTTCTAATAACGCTTCTCATAAAATATTTTATCAAAATAATTCGCATAAGTTAAAACTTAAAAGGAAGAGACCACCACCATATATATATATATAATAGAAGGCTGTTGTTATTGCCAGAGCAATAATTAGCTTCCAGAGCAATAAATTACACATCTTCCAAATTTACCCTTAATCAATCCACTCTTTTATCTTTTTTTCTATTTATCATTACAACTTATCTTTATCTTCTTTTTACCTTATCATTACAACTAATAACAACTTCTCGTAACTTTTACTTTCTTCTTCTTTACAACGATTTTTCTCCCAAATTTTTATTAATATAACATTTATTTCACCCTCAAATTATAAGAAATTTTTTTATAAAAATAATATGACACTTATTTCTATTAATAGATTTTATTGTTCTCTCAATTAAATTATAAAATATTTACCAATATATACTTAAAAAAATTTAGGCTCCATTTGTTTACCGTTGTTTTAGTGTTTTATTTCACAAATTCAATTTGATTTATTTGTTTTGTCTATTTTATCTATCAAAAATTTTAAAACAAAAAAAAAAATATTTTAGTAATTATTTTTGCTACAATATATTTTTTATATTTTTATAAATAAATTGTTAAATTTAAATTTGACTTTAAAATTTTAATAATAAAAAATTCTTCCTAAGACATTTTTATACTAAAATAAAATCATAAAATATTATTTCAAATTTAAATTTTAAATTTTATTAATAAAAAATTGTCGAATATAAATGCCCACCAAAACAAACTCATCAATCCAAACACTTCCAAAATATTTATTTCTTATAATAAATCTCAAGAAAAAAATTCTACTATAAAACTAAAAAAATACTCTATCCAAGGCGAGTTATATTTTTTTTTAAATACTAATACATAAAAATATAACAACTATAAATTATTATCTTTGTTTCTAATACCACTGCTCATATTAATATTTTATCAAAATAATTCGCAAAACTTAAAAATTAAAAGGAAGACACCACCACTATATATAATAGAAATCTCAATTTCATGTATTTTTTCCATGCTACAATTTAATTCATAAATTTTAAATAATAAAAAGGCAACAAATTTTACTTTAGAATTTTGATGCATATATTCACTTCTATTTTTACTATGAGCGATTTTTTTCCTTGTGATCTATTAACATTTTGAAATGTTAATTTGCTCATAATATAATTAAGACAGGAAGAATTTTTTATTATTAAAAATTTAAAATTCAAATTTGAATTAATATTTTATGAGTTTATTTTGGTAGAAAAATGTCTAAGGAAGAATTTTTTATTATTAAAAATTTAAAATTCAAATTTAAAATTTAAAATTTATTTATAAAAATATAAAAAACGTTGTAGCAAAAATAATTACTGTAATATTATTATTTTTATTTTACAAAATTTGATAGAAAAAAATGGACAACGCAAATAAATCAAATTGAATTTGTGAAATAAAACACTAATACAACAATAAACAAATGGAGCCTAAAATGTAATACCCAGAGATTTTAGTAAAATTCAAATCTCTATGTATTATTTTTATATAGAAAACTATTTAATAGGTTATGCTTATAGTGATAAAGATACGTGAGAAATTAAATAGTTTTAAGTTTCTTAGGGAATTATTTAAAAGAAATAGAATGAGATACAAATTTGTTGAAATTTTAATATCTAAAATAAAAAAGAAATAAAATACTTTACGTACAAGGAAATGAATAGAATACTTTTACGTACAAGGAATCTAACACATGTGAACCCTAGAGAAACAAGGCTAAAAATTAGGAACATAATACTTGAGGTATAAGGAAACTGGTACATGTAAACCCTAATCAAACACTATAAATAGGACCCTTACATACATCAGAAAATTTACGTAAAGACATTTGGAGCAAGAGGAAAGACTGATAGCAACCACAATAATCAGTAAGTAAATTCTAGATCCCTTCTATAGTTATAAATTATTAAGTCTTTTCTAAATTATTTGATTGTATATATGTGTATGTATGTTTCTAAATCAAAAAGAGAGTTCGTTAAGATTATTTTAATGAATAAGTGCAGTTTTAAACTTTTGTACATAGTTTCGTTGTTCATATGGAAAATCATGATACTGTGAAGAACCGAATCAATACTATTTGAATGTGATTCTTAAATCAAGAAACTGGTTTACATATTATATGATTATTATATATATTCTCAGTTTGCAAGTAATTAACCGTATATATCATGAACCGAATCAATATTATTTGATTGTGATTCTTAAAACAAGAAACTGGTTTACATGATTATTATATATATTCTCAGTTTGCAAGTAATTAAGTATATATCATGAACCGAATCAATATTATTTGAATGTGATTCTTAAATCAGGAAACTGGTTACATGATTTTTATATATATTCTCAGTTTGCAAGTAATTAAGTATATATCATGTGAATTAAAATATGTTACAGTAATGAATCAGAATCACATGTTAATTATATATGAGATCAGTTTGCATGTAATTAGGATATATATATATAATATGAATTAAGACAAGTTAATGAAAAGAACCAGAATCATTATTATATGAACATAACTTTTAAAAATAAGAAACGTGTATACGTATTATATATGATGTTAGTTTGCAGATAGTTATATATTTTTTTGAACATGTATGCAACCTTAAGTATGATTAAGTTGATTCCAGATTCTATATATATATATACATATGATTACTTCTGATTCACGAATCTATATATATATATATATATATATATATATATATATGCATGATTTCGTTGGTTCCAGAATTTAGATATATTATATATGCGCACGATGATGTTTGATCTCTGGATCATGTATGTATATATATGATAAGCAAGATTATGATTATATGTGATCAAATTTGCTTACAGATTACATATATATGTGTATATATTAAAAGTCTAATTAAATTTGATTGAACGATTTCATGATTTCAGATTGTGTATATATATATTACGAGTATGATTATGATTATATTTGATCGGATTTGTTTTCAGATTACATCAATATATATATAAATTACTAATCGGATTATATTGATTGTATAATTTCATAATTTCAGTTTGAACAAATTACATATATATATACTATAAGTAGGACTATATATATATGTGTCTAATCATTACATAATCATGAAGAATTTTAAAAACTATTTATATGTGTACGTGATCATTAAAGTAAATCATGAAGGATTTTAGTATGATGCATATGTATATGTTTGATGATTTTATTAATTTGGGTTTTATGCAGTAGGCTTACTTGATCGTTTTGTTTCCATAAAAATCAAGTTAGTTATACTGATTGTGATCAAGTGTGATAATTCTGTGATTGTAAATCAATTTGGAATAATTACGGTATGAAGTTAAGGAAAGTCACATACATGACCCAAGAGATAATGAAAGTCATGTACATGGTCCAAGAGATAATGAAAGTCATGTACATGACCCAGGAGATAATGAAAGTTATGTACTTGACCCAAGAGATAATGAAAGTTATGTATATGGTCCAAGAGATAATGAAAGTCATGTATATGGCCCAAGAGATAATGAAAGTCATGTATATGGCCCAAGAGATAATGAAAGGCATGTACTTGACCCAAGAGATAATGAAAGTCAAGTATATGACCCCAAGAGATAATGGCCGACCTAGCGGGAATACAGCTAGGCTGAGTACTCAGTAAGCCGTGAAGTTAATGTTATGTCATGGAAATCCATTCATTAAGATGTCTCACGTAAATAATATATATATAGTTATGTGTGTGCGTATGTGTATGTAGTTATAAGGTATGAAAAAGTCTAAGTGATATGATCTTGGGCGAGGCTCGAACACCTGGACCAAAAGCATATGCCGAAACGTGGGGATCTTGTTGATGATTCAATTTCCAGATTCAAAACACAAACACAAAAACGAAACAATAAAGTTGAATAGATGTCAAGGGGAACGTGTAGCTGATTTCAAACATGAACCAACCCTGACGTTATTACAAAAAGATTGATCCAACCCGTGATAACTTCACGTGTTAAACAACCAATTTGGCGCGTTCTTTAAATAAAGAACAGGATCGAAATTCACCTATAGGTCACGCTATGGTTAATTTCGTACAATTAAGAAGTAAATCTCCTTAAAGGCTTTTGTCAACTCAAAGAGCATAGACAACAATTTAGCAAAGCTAAAATTTCATTCATCAATTCTGTCTAAAACGTTACAAGACCATTCTCTATATATAGAGATGGATTTCGGCTCTTGCTTGAAGAGTAAGCAATAAAAACCCTAAAAGTTGTTAAGTACAACTTGACTTCTAAACTTAAAAACAAACTACTAAACTCGACCAATAGGAAAGACTTTCCTAAATCAAGGAAGCAAAACATGTCTTTTGCTTCTTGATGAAAAACGTTAAAGCTCCCTAGAATTTAGGAACTAATTTAGGAAAAGTTTCTAATTAATCACAAGGCTTTATCTTGTAAAACAATTGGGCCAAAGTAATTAATACTTATTACAAGACACGAAATTAAAGCCCACTTAATTAATGTTTATGGACTTTAATTAACATTAATTAAAAACAATAAAACCTATGAATTAAATAAGTTTGGCGTATCCAAGCTTAAGTCCACAAGACGCCATTTTGTTGGACTTCATTGATTCGGACCATGAAAAACTCTTCAAGGTGGAATCTCCTTAAGTTGTAATGAAGAACTATGTGGGACATCTTCATAAATGGTGACTTGAAGAAACATGCCAAGGACTTCATGTTGTTGAGATGGTGGTTCGGCACAGCCTCCAAGTCTTCACAATGAGTTGAGAGTAAAGTGTGCAAAGCCTCCTTCATCCTCCTACTTCTTGATCTTGTCATTGGTCCATCAAGTTCTCCAATGGATCTTTCGAACTCGGCTTCGGCCACCATGGACGTTGGTGGATTCTTATCATTCCCCCTTCTCGAAAGGATTCGTCCTCGAATCACTACATCATACAACGATAGATCAGCAACATTGAATGTAGACGACACGTTTCCATACTCACCAGGAAGCTCAATTTTATAGGCATTGTCGCCTATCCTCTCCAAAACACGAAAAGGACCATCTCCACGAGGTTGAAGCTTAGATTCCTCTTTCAGGAAACCTCTCCTTCCTTAAGTGTATCCAAACCCAATCTCCCAGGTTCAACAACACTTGACGTCGGCCTTTGGTTTGCTTGGTTGGCAATATTGCTCATGTACGCCTTTGAATGTTAAACCTTGACCTTGTTCATGTAACTCTCTAATTACTCGGCCTTTTGCTTTCCCTTCAACACTAAACAAACTCATTAATAGGCAAAGGCAAAATATCAAGAGGAGTTATTGGATTAAACCCATAAACATCTCAAAAGGTGAAAGTTGAGTAGCACTATGAACAGCTCTATTATAAGCAAATTCAATATGCGGCAAACAAGACTCCCAATTCTTTAAGTTGGGCTGAATAATAGCACGAAGCAAGGTTGACAAAGTCCTATTAACTACTTCAGTTTTGTCCATCAGTTTGCTGGATGTGCAACAGTAGAAAACAATAACTTTGTGCCTAACTTATCCATAGAGTACGCCAAAAAGTGTGACAAAAACTTTACATCTCTATCACTTACAATACTCTTAGGAAGTCCATGCAACCTTACAATTTCCTTAAAGAAAGGTCAGCCAATATTTGTTAGGCGTCATTAATTTTGGAACATGCAAGAAAACTGTGCCATCTTACTAAAACGATCCACGACTACAAATATACTATCCTACCAGTGCGTGATCTAGGCAATCCAAGTAACAAAGCCATAGATATGTCAATCCAAGGATGACTAGGAACAGGCAATGGTATATACAAACCATGAGACATAATTTTCGATTTAGCTTGCTTACAAGTAATGCACTTTAGAACAAAACACTTTTTACATCTTTTAACATGTTAGGCCAATAAAGTGTTCATGCAAAACAGCAAGGGTCTTTACAATACCAAATGTCCCATTAACCTCCTTAACAAGTAACTCTCGATGGAACATTGGGGAATGCACAAACTTGTCTTTTCGAATAACGAAACCATCCATGCAAGTAGTACTCTCACATTCGGCGTTAAAGCACAAGCATTAAAGACGACAGAAAAATCTTTATCATCTTTGTACAAATCTTTAATCAAATCAAAGCCTAGCAACTTAGCATGCCAAATAGGTAAATAGAGCATATTTCCTAGATAATGCATCAGCTACTCACATTTTCATGTCCAGATTTATACTTGATGACATAAGGAAAAGTTCTATAAATTCCAACCACTTAGCATGCCTTTTATTTAATTTCCCTTGAGATTTCAAATACTTAAAGGCTTTCATGATCAGAATGTATAATAAACTCTTTTGGCCAAAGATAAATGCTGCCATACTTGTAACGACCTTACCAAAGCATACAACTCCTTGTCATAAAGTTGCATACTTTAAGCTGCCCCATTTAGCTTTTACTAAAATACGCCACGGGTCTTGATTCCTGCATAAGAACAGCACCAATACCAATCCCGGAGGCATCACAGTGTATTTCAAAAGCTTTAGAAAAGTTGGGCAAAGCAAGCAATGGTGCGTGAGTCAACATGTATTTCAATTTGTTAAATGCATTGTCATGTTCAATAGTCCAACAAAAGGAACATTTTTCTTTACAAGCTCATTTAAAAGGGGCTGCTATAGAACTAAATCTTTAACAAATCTCCTATAAAAACTTGCAAGACCATGAAAAGAACGACACTTGACTAGCATTCATTGGTTTTGGCCAATCCATTATAGCTTTTACTTTTGACTCATCTACAGCAATGCCTTGAGAACTTACCACATATCCCAAAAAGATTAATGATTCTAAACAAAAGTTACACTTTTTGAGATTAGCATACAATTTGTTCTCTCTCAATATAGTAAAGACGGATTTAAGATGAACAACATGATCATTTAACGTCTTACTATACACAAGGGATATCATCAAAATATACCACTACAAATTTGCCAATAAAGTGACGGAAAACATGGTTCATTAACCTCATGAATGTGCTTGGTGCATTAGTGAGACCAAAAGGCATAACTAACCACTCATATAATCCATATTTAGTTTTGAAAGCAGTTTTCCATTCATCAACCTTCTTTCATGCGAATTTGATAATAGCCACTCTTCAAATCAATCTTGGAAAATATACATGAACCATATAACTCATCCAGCATGTCATCTAACCTAGGGATAGGATGTCTAATACTTAATAGTTATGTTTATTTATGGCACGACAATCAACCACACATACGCCAAGATTCATCCTTCTTTGGAACTAAAATCACAGGAAACCGAACAAGGGCTTAGAGACTCCGAACTATAACCTTTGTCAAGGAGTTCATCCACTTGACGTTGAATCTATTTTGTCTCCTCAGGATTTGCTCTATAAGCTGGCCGATTGGGAATTTGTGCACCAGGTATAAATCAATTTGATGTTCAATACCTCTTTCAGGCGGCAACCAAAAGGTAGATCCTCGGAAACACATCTTGATATTCCTGTATAAGAGATAAGACAATACTATAGGCAGAGATTTAAGGTTATCACTATCCATGATAAGTACAAGATCTTTTGCGGATAAGTAAATACAACTGTTGCCTATCTAGTAAAGCTCTCTTAACATCACTCTTATGAAGCAAAACAAGAATTAAAAGAAGTACAATTTCGACTATTACAAGCTCTCTGGAAACAACAGAATTTCCGACGCCAATTGCCTTCTTCTTCTCTTGTTCGGATTTTCTCCCTTTGCTTCTTGTTCTTGTAATTCACGTATGGATTGTACAATCCTTGATTGATCTTCAAAAACTTGAAGTGGACTCAAAGGACGGAGATTGCACTTGCGGCCATTAACATCAAAAGAATAATAATTTTGCTTACCATGTAAAGTTACATCTCGATCATAATGCCATGGTCTTCCAAGCAAAATATGGCACGCCTCCATGGGAACCACATCACATAGGATTTCATCCTCATACCTACCAATTGTGATTGGTACTTTCACTTGCTTAGTAACTTTGTTTTCAGCAGTGTTATTCAACCATTGAAGTTTGTAGGGTTTAGGATGCTTCATGCAAGTTAACTTCAATTTCTTTACAAGCAAAGTACTAGCAACATTAGTACAACTCCCATTGTCGATAATAACACTACATATTCTATCTTGAATCAAGCATCTAGTGTGGAAAATATTATCACGTTGACATACATCATCAATTTGGGGTTGTATATTGAGAACTTGACGATTCACTAAGGAAAACTTACCATTACCAACCTCATAATGGCCAATATCGTCGTCAACCTCTTCATCCTCACCATGATCGATTTCATCTTTCTTCACAAGTGGTGGCATGTCGGCACACTCCTCATCACTCTCCACTTCCCCATTGTCGTGAATGATCATTAACTTACGAGTTGGACAATCAGATTGATAATGACCATAACCCTTACACTTGTAACATTGGATATCTCTTAACCTCTCAGTTGGTTTGATCGCCGATTTTGGAGTTTGGACAGCAGCTTGTGACGTCGATTTTGGAGTATAACTTGATGAGCTTGATGACGGATTTGGTGTGAAACTCCTTGGTTTGAATGATGGCGCAAATGGTGTAGCATTTGGTTTTTGATCTCTCCTCCAAGGTGTGTTAGGTTGAGTGAAATTTCGGTTGGTACTTGAAGTATAATTTCGTCCCTTACCCTTCATATGTTTCTCAATCTTGATAGCTTTGTGTACAAGTTCATTCAAATCAACAAAACTTTGCAAATCAACTTGATAAGCCAATTCAGAATTCATACCTCTAAGGAACCTTTCGATTTTGGAATCAGGATCCTCTTTGACATTGGCTTTAATCATCAAAGCTTCCAATTCATGATGGTACTCTTCAACCGTTTTATTACCTTGCACAAGGGAGTGCAACTTACTATTTAACTCACGGTTGTAGTGTGCTGGGACATACTTTTTCCTCATGTGTTTTTTTCATTTGTTCCCAAGTAGTGACTGGTTTCTCATCATCCTCACGTCTAGCTTTAATAAACCCACTCCACCATAATCTAGCAAAATCCTTAAGATGTAAAGATGCAATTCGGTATTGCTCCTTGGCGGGATATTCATGGACCTCAAAGAAGTGATCAAGTTCTCGAACCCAATCAAAATAGTCTTCGGGATCTGTTTTTCCATGAAAGGTAGGAATAGTCAGCTTAACAGACGCAATTGAGAATTTAGATTTGTCACCTTTCTTAGAAGAACTTGTCGGCTCTTCTTCCTCCTCTTCTTCACCACTAGATTCACTTTCGGATTTGTACTTAGGCTTTCGAGATTCTTTTGGTTTGGAAATCGGTGTGACCGATTCTAAGAATTGAAGGCGAAGGTTGATATCTTGCAATACTTGTGCAAGTGTTTGATCAGTTTGCTTTTGTTGTTCACCGGTTTTGAAAGCACTTTCTTCGTCCTCCATTGGTACCTGCAAGATTAGCAAAGAAAAACGCAAGAAAAAATATAATAATCCTCACGGGTTCCTCACTTTGGATGGTAGGTACTCTTCCCTCTTGTTAAGTGGTGTCACTCTTGTTTGTCCTAACTAAATCACTCAATAAATAATGTAATTGGGACTTTGAATTCGACCAAGTTCACTTATAGCAAAGAACTTGTCTCAATTGATTGTTCCACAACACAAAATTTTACACAAGCAAAATCAAGAATTAAACAAGAAATTCACGTCACTTGAATTTTTTTGAGATCACGTTCAGGGTATAATTGATTCACGTTCAGATTCTATGATATTCTAGAAGAAGAATTCAAGACAAGAAAAACACAACTTGAATCAATGAATTCGGATAAGTATTGAAGAAGTTATGGCACTTTGAATATTTGATGGTTTTAAACACAACTTCAAGAACACTTAGTTCTTTTAATGTAAAAATTAAATAACAGAATTTAAATAACTGAAAAATAAAAGTCCGACTTTTCTCCTTTTTTTTTTTTTTTAATTGGACCGTATCTTTTTTTTTTTTTTTAAACGGTTTTTTTTTTTTTTTTTTTATAATTCGGACAATATCAAGACAAAAATTTAAGGTTTTTATTACAACCTTGTACAAATGCAAACCTTAAGTTTGTTTTTTTTTTTTTTTTTTAACCACCAAGAATATGAAATAATTCTTCAAGAACAAGGAATTTTTGTATACTTCTTTGAGCAAGAATTCAAGATTTGAAATAATGAACAAATTCTTACTTCAAGAAAAATTTCAAGAACTTCAAGAAAATCAAGAAGATAATCAAGAATGGTTCCTTTTACCAAGATGATGATCACGGATTATTGTGAACAAAAAATAAGACTCAAGGAACAAGAAAGACAACAAGAATGAGCAAGAAAGAATTTCAAGAATTGAAACTCTAGATGCAATCCTAATTTTGGATGTGAAGGACACAACGAAAAAAACAATTAAGATTTCAGCAATATGATGTAAACAAAACAAAGCTGAAAGAAGACACGAAACAACAGCAACAAGGACGAACACAATTTCAGCAAGAAGACAAATTGACGCAAATCGCAAAACAAAGTTAAGCAATTTTCGGACAGAAATTGAGCATGCAATTTTTTTGACGAAATTGAAGCTGGACTTTTGACGAACTAAGACAACAATTTTGACTCTAAGAACAGCAAGAAATAAGACTCAAAAACTGCAGCAATATTGACGCAAAAAAAAAAAAAACAAAAACGACGACTCAAAACAGCCCCAAATTCATAATGAATTTTGGCGCAACAAAAAAAAACGAAAATCAAGAAACGGATAAACCTGAAATTTGAAGACAACAACTTGTTTTCTCTGATACCAATTGATATGATCTTGGGCGAGGCTCGAACACCTGGACCAAAAGCATATGTCGAAACGTGGGGATCTTGTTGATGATTCAATTTCCAGATTCAAAACACAAACACAAAAACGAAACAATAAAGTTGAATAGATGTCAAGGGGAACGTGTAGCTGATTTCAAACATGAACCAACCCTGACGTTATTACAAAAAGATTGATCCAACCCGTGATAACTTCACGTGTTAAACAACCAATTTGGCGCGTTCTTTAAATAAAGAACAGGATCGAAATTCACCTATAGGTCACGCTATGGTTAATTTCGTACAATTAAGAAGTAAATCTCCTTAAAGGCTTTTGTCAACTCAAAGAGCATAGACAACAATTTAGCAAAGCTAAAATTTCATTCATCAATTCTGTCTAAAACGTTACAAGACCATTCTCTATATATAGAGATGGATTTCGGCTCTTGCTTGAAGAGTAAGCAATAAAAACCCTAAAAGTTGTTAAGTACAACTTGACTTCTAAACTTAAAAACAAACTACTAAACTCGACCAATAGGAAAGACTTTCCTAAATCAAGGAAGCAAAACATGTCTTTGCTTCTTGATGAAAAACGTTAAAGCCTCCCTAGAATTTAGGAAACTAAATTTAGGAAAGTTTCCTAATTAATCACAAGGCTTTATCTTGTAAAACAATTGGGCCAAGTAATTAATACTTATTACAAGACACGAAATTAAAGCCCACTTAATTAATGTTTATGGACTTTAATTAACATTAATTAAAAACAATAAAACCTATGAATTAAATAAGTTGGCGTGATCCAAGCTTAAGTCCACAAGACGCCATTTGTTGGACTTCATTGATTCGGCCATGAAAACTCTTCAAGGTGGAATCTCCTTAAGTTGTAATGAAGAACTATGTGGGACATCTTCATAAATGGTGATTGAAGAAACATGCCAAAGGACTTCATGTTGTTGAGATGGTGGTTCGGCAGCCTCCAAGTCTTCACAATGAGTTGAGAGTAAAGTGTGCAAAGCCTCCTTCATCCTCCTACTTCTTGATCTTGTCATTGGTCCATCAAGATTCTCCAATGGATCTTTCGAACTCGGCTTCGGCACCATGGACGTTGGTGGATTCTTATCACTAAGTAAAGAATAAGTTAATGTTAATACGAAAGACGATTATGGATGGTTGTTTGTTTGATTAAATGTTCAACAAATATGAATGTATGATTTATATGAATTATGTGAAAGTATAAGTACGGACATGTAAATATTATCATGTAAGTTAAATATCGAAGTTTGTCTGTTTGATTATATGCTATAATATTGAAAAGACATTATGTGAAAATATAAGTACGGACATGTAAATGTTATCATGTAAGTTGAATATCAAAGTTTGTCTGTTTGATTATATGCTATATTGAAAAGACATTATTTTGTAAAGTATGACTATTTTAAATGATCTAGGGTTTACTTGCTAGGCGATCCGCTCATTCTTTTATATATATAATATTTTACAGATGGAATTGATGGAGTAGATAAGGATGAGACCGGGGTCTGGGAATGGTGAAGGATAAAAGGATCAAGCACTTAGTGTAGGAGTTACGAATAAATTTATGGGTTTTAGTCCCATAACTATGTTTGAGTTTTTATTATGAATTTTTATTAATTAATATTTTGTAATGATGATTAATAAGGTAGTATTTTTATATTATTATTAAGTAATGACAGTAAGAGGTGCCTTGTGATCTCAAGATTTTGGAAACTAAATCTTGAGGTTACGGCGTGTTTCGGTCCTCGGAAATCGGGGCGTTACATAAAATATTTTGAAGTATATATTGGTAAATATTGTATAATTTAATTGAGAGAAAAATAACAGTTATTAATTGAAATAAGTATCATATTATTTTTATATAATTTTTTTCTTATAATTTGAGGGTGAAAATAAATGTTATATTAATAAAAATTTGGGAGAAAAATCAATGTAAAGGAGAAGAAAACAATAGTTACGGAAAGATGTTATAAAGAATTGAATAGTTGTAATGATAAGGTGGAAAGAAAATAAAGATAAGTTGTAATAATAAATGGAGAAAAGATAAAAGAGTTGATTGATTAAGGGTAAATTTGGAAGATGTGTGATTTATTGCTCGGAAAGCTAATTGTTGCTCTGGCAATAACAGCAACCATAATAGAAATCTCGATTTCATATATTTTTTTATGTTACAATTTAATTCATAAATTTTAAATAATAAAATGGCAACAAATTTTATTTTAGAATGTGGATGCATATATTCGTGATACGAATGGTCTTGGATTGAAGTCCTCAACCACACGAATTCCACAACCTTTGGACCGTTGCTGCACCAAAATTCACGAACAAGACAACACACAAACTTGGCAGGAAGGAATTCAAAGGGAAAAACGCAAAAGATGAAGTAAATCAACCCCACGTTTTTAATACAAATGGACTCGACTCAACTCATGAAAATTCATGCAATTGAACTTTGTCAATTTGGCGAGTTCTCGAAATCAAGAACAATGGTGAAGTCACCTAAAGGTCACGCTAAAGGCAAAGCTTCTACAATGGTGAATTAAATAATTCAACAAGGTTTTGACAACACAAAGTGTTAATCTTAATTTCAGCAAAGCTAAAACTTTCATTCATTAATCTTATGTAAAAACGTTACAAAGCTTCTCTTTATATAGAGAATGATTTCGACTTTACCCAAAAAGGAAAAGGAAATAAAACCCTAAAAGTTGCAAAGTACAACTTGACTTCTAACTTTCCAAATTGTAATTGGAAACTAACAAACTAGTTTCCTAAACTTAAAAGGAAACAAGAACCGATTTGTCCTTCTAGAAGGGCAAGGACAAGCTCCTAAAATGTAGGAACTCTACTTTTCCTAAAAACTCCTAAAAAGTAGGAGATTACTTTCCTAATTACCATGCATGGCAAATTGGACAAGTAATGGACTTATTAAACAACGAAATTAAAGCCCAATTAATTAATGTTAATGGACTTTATTATTACAACTTAAAATAAATCCTAAAATTAAACGAATGGCGTGATCCAAAGTTGGCAAAGCCCAAGCACGCCATCTTGGTCTTCAATATAGTCCATGAAATTTGAGATGGAAATCTGCCAGATCCCGTCACTCATTTTGGCAGCCATATTCCACGATGATACCATCAGAATCTTGGAAAACATAAAACATGAAAGTTGTAGCTTTATCTCTTATCGTTCCAGGGCTTCTTGAATCACCAAATTCCGAGTTATATCTAAAGAGATATGTCCAGAATACCAGAATGTGGCAGAATCTTTCAGGTTTCATATTTGACTTTGGCACCATGGACATGGATTCGGCTCATTCTCATCAATCCCTCCCTCCTCGAAAAGGATTCGTCCTCGAATCTTGAAATTGAGCTCCAGGGTCAAACACCAATATCACGAACTCATTGCAAACTCGAGCCAAGTAAAATTGGGAAGATGCCAATCTTGGCCAACAAGAATATATATCCTGCCAAAACACGACAAATGTATAAGGTAAAAGAAAGTACAATAATCTAAAACAAGACTTAGAATAATTTCCTTTCACCAAAAGAATAAAACGGGCAGAATATGTATGCAAAATCGAAATACATATAGCATGATTAGTCTTAACAAATTTTGCATGAGTCATAATGTTGAAGTTAATGAATTCAAAACAATAATGCAAATAACTATCATGTAGTTTATGCAAATCAGAAAACCGAATGTTCTTAATTAGAGAACTAACCAAGACGAATTCACTAACAACATCCATTAACACCTTATTTACGTTATGAACATGTAATGTAAGCAAAGGATGTAAACATATATGAATATAATCATAAAGACACGAAAATTCATAACAAGAAAACATATATGCATCCTTGGGAAAGTGTAAATGACATGAACGTATTAAGACCTCTAAAAACATGCAAAAGTTATCAAATATGAGAGTGTAATTCCAAAGACTAGAATGTAAACAATCTATTGAATAGTTGTAAACAGAAAATTTTACCTCTTGGAATTCAAAAGAAAGTTGGAACGGAGATAACTTACCATACAAGTGTTGAGTTACCAAAGGACCTCTTTGAACTTGATGGATGTGAGCAAAGTCACGAAACAAATAATCAAAGGAATGAATAATCCAGCAAGTAGAGTTAATATAATTAACACTTGAATGAGTGCATACAAAGGATTGATGTAGTTCGAAATTATAATCATTAAGCTCAAAATATAATTCATGTATTAGATAAGCAACATAGCATGTGAAGAAACTATACATAAACTCATTCAATATAAAATAATAGGAATTTATTATTGAAGAATTATGTGAAATAAGTTGCTTTCCAAAACACAAATCATTGGATTTTAAAACACATGGTAAAGAATTTCGAACTAATGTTTCAAAGGTATATGAAAGACATTGAAATTGAGTCAAAACAGAATTCAAACTTTGAAAATCAATAGCATTGACATTAACAAAGTTCTTGACATTTAAACCATTGAAATCAATCAAGAAACTTTCATACTTACCTAACTTACCTTGCTTACCTTGTGGGAAACAAGCTAAGGCGGATTGGATTGTTTCGAACTCCATTAAACTCTTACGAACTCCAAAAACCTGCAAAACATATGTACTAGGCAGCAAACAATTCAAATGGTGATCACTATCATCAAGTAAGTACATTGATTGCTTATCTAGTATTCCTCTCTTAAACTCGCTAGAAGAAGTAAAATAACAAGACTTTAAAAGACTTAATGCTCGGCCATTACAAGATGCACTAGCTATTACACTTTGTTGCTCTTGAACTTTCTTCTCCTTGGCGGCACTCATCTCTTTACAAGCTTTAGAAATTCTAGTTTGATCTTCAGAAACTTCACAAGGTGTTGAAGCTCGGATATTAAACTTCTTACCATCTTTCATGAGTGAATAGCAACTTTTGAGATCATTGTAAGCACCCTTGCAATCAAGCTGCCACGGTTTTCCCAATAAAAGACAAGATGTTTGCATAGGACATATATCACATAGTACCTCATCTTTGTACCTTCCAATTGAGAGTGCAACCTTGACTTGCATTGTCACCCATACTTCACCACAATTATCACTCCATTGCAGCAAGTAAGGATTTGGATGTGGAGTGGTTTGTAAATTCAACCTTTCTACCATGAGCTCATTAGCAAAGTTAGAGCTTTTCCCACTGTCAATCACTGTAGCACATACTGTACTTTGAACATTGCACCTTGTATAAAACTTTTGTACACATGCTGAAGATATAGTTGTAGCCTCCTGAGTTTCATCATGTGGTTGTATCAACTTTTGGAATGTTTGCATTAATTCATCAATCTCCAACTTAAGAGTATTATTACTTTTTCTCCCCATTGATTAATAAACCTGCAATGTTAGTGAAAGCACAAGAAATATATGTGTATATACCTCTCGGGTTCCTCACTATTGGATAGTAGGTACTCTCCACTCTATTTATGTAGTGTTCTCTATTGTTTATCCTATCTAATACTCTCAAATGATAAATTGTTTGGGACTAATAAGACTTACCAAGTCCTATGATTAAGATAACAAGTCTCAATCAACAAGTTCCACACAATAAACTTTCACAAGCAAATCAAGAGAATTTTCAAAGAAAAACACGTCACAAGAAGTTTAAGAACACGTGTGGGTTAAAACTGATTTATCTTTAGAAACTACGAAATTCAGAAACTAGATTTCAAGACGAAGAGAATGCAATTTGAATCACTTGATTCCAAGTTGTATTGATCAAGATATGGCACTTTGAATATAAGGTGATTTCAAGAACAAACAAGAACGAAATTTAGTTCTTTTCTTGGGCTGTTTTTTTTTTTTTTTAAATGGTCCGATTTTTTTTTTTTTTTTGTAATTGGGCCTTCTTTTTTTTTTTTTTTATGCAAGGCCTTTTTTTTTTTATATTCGGACAAGAACCTTGGATTTCACAAAGTTTAAGGTTCTTAAGACAAGATCCTAGGATTTAAGGTTGTTTGTCTTATGTTGCTCAAACAAACCTAGGATGTTTTTAAGGTTGTCTTAACCTTATTTTTCCTCAAAATTTTCAGCCAACAAGAATTAACAATAGCTCACCAAATATCAAGAATTTAAAGATGCCACTTTGACAAGATAATCAAGATTAAAGACAAGGAACAAGAATCTAACTCAAGAATCCAATTTTGACCACTTCGGATTTTCAAGAAAATCAAGAAGTTCAAGAAAGTTATCAAGAACTTATCTTTTTCGAGTGGAACAAAAGTTTGATCAACATGCAAGATATGGTAGACAATATAAAGAATCTAACACAAAAGAAAGAATGAAATTCGGATAAGAAACAAGGAAGTTAGGAAATTTATACCAAGAAACCCTAGTTTGAAACCCTAGTTTGACACAATTTCCTAACAATTTTTTGACGTGTAAAACAGCAAGGACAACACAAGGAATTCAACACTATGATGATAACAAAACAATGCTGAATCAACAACAAGAAAAGACGCAAAAAACAGCAGCAAGATGACACAAAACAAGACAAAATTCGGCCAAAACAAGAAAGCTAACCCTAATTCGTTTTGACGAAAAAAATTCAGCAAGACTCTAATGATTTTATGGACGAAATTTGGGCTGAATTTAGAGCATGGAAGACACGAATTTACTGCAGCAATAAGACACTAAAACAGCAGCAAATAGGACGAAACAAAACAGCAAGAAATCGAATCACAAAACGCGAAAATCGAAAGCAAAGTTAACACGGTTTTTGGGCAGATTTTGCATGCGATTTGAGGACAGAATATTGACGACTTTTGGACTGAATTAAGACACCAATTTACTGCAGAAAATTGACTCAATGAACAGCAAGAAGAACGTCAAGGACAGCAGCAAAACCGACGCACAAAAACAGCAAGAACGACAACAAGAAAACAAAGAAAACCGAGAAGAGAACAAAGATGCAAAACCTGAATTTTTGAGACAACAACCTAGGCTTTGATACCAATTGATACGAATGGTCTTGGATTGAAGTCCTCAACCACACGAATTCCACAACCTTTGGACCGTTGCTGCACCAAAATTCACGAACAAGACAACACACAAACTTGGCAGGAAGGAATTCAAAGGGAAAAACGCAAAAGATGAAGTAAATCAACCCCACGTTTTTAATACAAATGGACTCGACTCAACTCATGAAAATTCATGCAATTGAACTTTGTCAATTTGGCGAGTTCTCGAAATCAAGAACAATGGTGAAGTCACCTAAAGGTCACGCTAAAGGCAAAGCTTCTACAATGGTGAATTAAATAATTCAACAAGGTTTTGACAACACAAAGTGTTAATCTTAATTTCAGCAAAGCTAAAACTTTCATTCATTAATCTTATGTAAAAACGTTACAAAGCTTCTCTTTATATAGAGAATGATTTCGACTTTACCCAAAAAGGAAAAGGAAATAAAACCCTAAAAGTTGCAAAGTACAACTTGACTTCTAACTTTCCAAATTGTAATTGGAAACTAACAAACTAGTTTCCTAAACTTAAAAGGAAACAAGAACCGATTTGTCCTTCTAGAAGGGCAAGGACAAGCTCCTAAAATGTAGGAACTCTACTTTCCTAAAAACTCCTAAAAAGTAGGAGATTACTTTCCTAATTACCATGCATGGCAATTGGACAAGTAATGGACTTATTAAACAACGAAATTAAAGCCCAATTAATTAATGTTAATGGACTTATTATTACAACTTAAAATAAATCCTAAAATTAAACAATGGCGTGATCCAAAGTTGGCAAAGCCCAAGCACGCCATCTTGGTCTTCAATATAGTCCATGAAATTTGAGATGGAAATCTGCCAGAATCCCGTCACTCATTTTGGCAGCCATATTCCACGATGATACCATCAGAATCTTGGAAAACATAAAACATGAAAGTTGTAGCTTTATCTCTTATCGTTCCAGGGCTTCTTGAATCACCAAATTCCGAGTTATATCTAAAGAGATATGTCCAGAATACCAGAATGTGGCAGAATCTTTCAGGTTTCATATTTGACTTTGGCACCATGGACATGGATTCGGCTCATTCTCATCAATTCGCTTCTATTTTTATTATGAGCAATTTTTTCCTTGTGATCTATTATCATTTTGAAATGTTAATTTGATCATAATATAATTAAGGCAGTAATAATTTTTTATTATAAAAAATTTAAAATTTAAATTTGAATTAATATTTTATGAGTTTATTTTGGTAAAAAATTGTCTTAGGAAGATTTTTTTATTATTAAAAAATTTAAAAGAAAAATTAAATATAATAATTTATTTATAAAAAAATGTTGTAACAAAAATAATTATTGTAACATTATTTTTTTATTTTACAAATTTTGATAAAAAAATTGAATTTATGAAATAAAACACTAAAATAATGGTAAACAAATGGAGTTTAAATTTTTTGACTTATATATTGGCAAATATTTTATAATTTAATTGAGAGAACAATAAAATCTATTAATAGAAATAAATGTCATATATATATAATTTTTTTCTTATAATTTAAGGATGAAAATAAATATTATATTAATAAAAATTTGGGAGAAAATCAGTGTAAAGGAGAAGAAATCAAAAGTTATGGAAATATGTTATAAAGAATTGATAAATTGTAATGATAAGGTAGAAACAAGATAAAGATGAGTTGTAGAGATAAATGGAGAAAAGATAAAGAGTTAATTGATTAAGGGTAAATTTGGAATATGTGTAATTTGTTGCTCTGGAAGCTAATAGTTGCTCTCGCAATAACAGCAGCCAAAATATATATATCAAATGGTTGCTGTTATTGCCAGAGCAACAATTAGCTTCCTGAGCAATAAATCACACATCTTCCAAATTTACCTTTAATCAATCAACTCTTTTATCTTTTCTCCATTTATCAGTACAACTTATCTTTATCTTCTTTCCACCTTATCATTACAACTATTCAATTTTTTATAACATCTTTCCGTAACTATTGTTTTCTTCTCCTTTACATTGATTTTCTCCCAAATTTTTATTAATATAACATTTATTTTCACCCTCAAATTATAAGAAAAAAATTATATAAAAATAATATGACACTTATTTCAATTAATAACTATTATTGTTCTCTCAATTAAATTATAAAATATTTACTAATATATACGTCAAAATATTTTAGGCTCCATTTGTTTATTGTTGTTTTAGTGTTTTATTTCACAAATTCAATTTGATTTATTTGTGTTGTCTATTTTTTCTATCAAATTTTGTAAAATAAAAATAATAATATTACAGTAATTGTTTTTGCTACAACATTTTTTATTTTTATAAATAAATTATAAAGTTTAATTTGAATTTTAAATTTTTAATAATAAAAAATTCTTCCTAAGACATTTTTCTACCAAAATAAACTCATAAAATATTAATTCAAATTTGAATTTCAAATTTTTAATAATAAAAAATTCTTCGTCTTAATTATATTATAAGCATATTAACATTTCAAAATGTTAATAGATCACAAGGAAAAAAATCTCTCGGAGTAAAAATAGAAGTGAATATATGCATCAAAATTCTAAAGTAAAATTTGTTGCCTTTTTATTATTTAAAATTTATGAATTAAATTGTAGCATGGAAAAAATACATGAAATTGAGATTTCTATTATATATAGTGGTGGTGTCTTCCTTTTAAGTTTTAAGTTTTGCGAATTATTTTGATAAAATATTAATATGAGCAGTGGTATTAGAAACAAAGATAATAATTTATAGTTGTTATATTCTTATGTATTAGTATTTTAACAAAAAAATATAACTCGCCTTGGATATTGTATTTTTTTAGTTTTATAGTAGAATTTTTTTCTTGAGATTTATTATAAGAAATAAATATTTTAGAAGTGTTTGGATTGATGAGTTTGTTTTGGTGGGCATTTATATTCGACAATTTTTTAGTAATAAAATTTAAAATTTAAATTTGAAATAATATTTTATGATTTTATTTTAGTATAAAAATGTCTTAGAAAGAATTTTTTATTATTAAAAATTTAAAAGTCAAATTTAAAATTTAACAATTTATTTATAAAATATAAAAAATATATTGTAGCAAAAATAATTACTATAATATATATATTTTTTTAAATTTTTGATAGATAAAATAGACAAAACAAATAAATCAAATTGAATTTGTGAAATAAAACACTAAAACAACGGTAAACAAATGGAGCCTAAATTTTTTTAAGTATATATTGGTAAATATTTTATAATTTAATTGAGAGAACAATAAAATCTATTTATAGAAATAAGTGTCATATTATTTTTATAAAAAAATATCTTATAATTTGAGTGTGAAATAAATGTTATATTAATAAAAATTTGGGAGAAAAATCGGAAGAAGAAAGTAGAAGTTACGAGAAGTTGTTATAAGTTGTAATGATAAGGTAAAAAGAAGATAAAGATAAGTTGTAATGGTAAATAGAAAAAAATATAAAAGAGTGGATTGATTAAGGGTAAATTTGGAAGATGTTTAATTTATTACTCTGGAAGCTAATTATTGCTCTGGCAATAACAACAGCCTTCTATTATATATATATATGGTGATGGTGTCTTCCTTTTTAGTTTTAACTTATGCAAATTATTTTGATAAAATATTAATATGAGAAGCGTTATTAGAAATAAAAAATAATAATTTATAGTTTTCATATGTTTATGTTTAGTATTTTAACAAAAAAATATAATTCACCTTGGATAGAGTATTTTTTTAGTTTTATAGCAGAATTTTTTTGTTGAGATTTGTTATAAACGATAAATATTTTGGAGGTGTTTGGATTGATGAGTTTGTTTTGGTTGACATTATATTCGAGAATTTTTATTAATAAAATTTAAATTTCAAATTTGAATTAATATTTTATGAGTTGATTTGGTAAAAAAAGTGTTAGGAAGAATTTTTTATTATTAAAACTTTAAAAGTCAAATTTAAATGTAATAATTTATTTATAAAAATATAAAAAAATGTTGTATTGAAAAAAATTATTGTAACATTATTTATTTTGTTTAAAAATTTTGATAAAAAATGGACAAAATAGATAAATCGAATTGAATTTGTAAAATAAAACACTAAAACAACGGTAAACAAAAGGAGCCTAAATTTTTTGAAGTATATATTGGTAAATATTTTATAATTTAATTGAGAAAATAATAAAAATTATTAATAGAAATAAGTGTCATATTATTTTTGTGAGAAAAAATAAAGGAGAAGAAAGAAGAGAAGCTACGGGAAGATGTTATAAAGAATTGATAAGTTGCACTGATGAGGTAGAAAGAAGATAAGGATGAATTGTCTTGTTAAATAGAGAAAAGATAAATGAGTTGATTGATTAAGGGTAAATTTGAAAGATGTGTGATTTATTGCTCTGGAAGCTAATAGTAGCTCTGGCAATAACAGTAGCCATATATTTTATGTAAATGTCATTGTTATATATCCAAAAGCACTTAAATAAGTGTATGAATGTACCAATCATCAATGAATAAAATTTAGCATGTCGTCATCAATTAATTTCTAACTTATAAATTTTTCTTACTTCAAAATTCTAAATAAGTAACTTAATTTCTAAAAAAGCAAGTTAAAAATCATAATCAAAATTAAAAATGAGATCAAAATCAATCAGAACCAAAATCCCAATCGCGGCTGAACGGTTTGAAAACCATAGCCATGTCTACTTTAGACTTTAATGGGTTTATCACTCTATTACAACTAGAAATTGGTCACGTTTGTAATATGTTATTTAAAATGAAGGCAATGAACAAAAAGAATTAAATTCTAAATAAAACAGTTGTATTACATGAATTATTTTTTCTCGAATTTATCTTCTTTTGTATTGTAATTTTTTTTTTTGCTTTCTTTTTCTTTCTTAACGGTATAAATGCTCTCTTCAAATTATGAAGTATTATTGTCGACTTCATCTATAATTGAACTTTATTCTTCTTAAAACTTATCTTCTTTGCTACTTTTTTCTTTTTGATTTTGATTTAAATTGAGTTTTGAACTCCATCAATAAATAGTGTGAGTGAAACTTATTGAATTAGTATTAAAAAAAAATTGTATGAAAAAAGTTATGTAGTTTTAAGATTTTTACTTCATACTTGCCATGTTGTAATTCTTTTATTTCTTGAACATTTGGATGTATTTGTATTGTAGATGGAGTGATGCTCGAAAGTTAAAATTTGACTTGACATGAAAGCTTTTTGTAAATACGTTGGCATATAGTAATGAATTGATAAATTTAGGCAATTATACTTAAAACCTTGAAATGTTGAACATTTGAAGGCTAATGCAACAATGATCCAATTTTATAAAATCTTATAAAATCTATATTGCAAGTAATATTCAAATTAGTTAGTTTACTAAATTGTTTGTTTTTCAAATTGTAATTTAATAGTTTAATTGTATTTTATTTAACTATGTCAAGAAATCAAATTAGTTAGGTTCTATTTGGATAGGTTTTTTTTGGTTTTATGATGGAATCTTTTTTATTGGTATTTGTTATAAGAAATGAATATTTTGAAAGTGTTTGGATGGATAAGTTTGTTTTGTTGGAATTTGTATTGAAAATTTTTTTATTAATAAAATTCTAAAATTTAATTCATTTATTTCCCTAAATTAAATTAATCAAAAAATTTAACCAACAGTTTTCTAAATGAATCCAATCAAGAAGTTCAAAATCATTGCGTTTTCCTATCATAAAATGTAATTTATGTTTTTTTTCCTAAATCAAATGAATCAAAAAACTTAACCAACCCTCATAATCAAAAGAATCATCAAAGATATATATGAATAATGATAGATAGTACCATAACTTTTACGCAAATTGAGAATTCGAATTATGTGTAATCCTATTTGGCATAAAATAGGAGAGAGAGTTGATTATTTAGAATTCTAATATGATAGAACTTATCTGATTAATAGATAAGTAATTAAAAATATATATAAAAAAGGATAAATAAACCACCGAAATTCTTGAATAATGATAATTATTTTTTCTAAGTAATTATAATTTAACTATAGTAACTTAAAAACTATATTATATAACATCATATCTGCAGTTTAAACATTAATTGAGAGTAGCACCTCCTCTATCATAATAAACTTTGTTGAATTAACCCTACAATTATTATTATACAATTATTAAATACATTAATATTACTAAAATAAAATATGCAATTATTAACCCTAACCCAGAGTGAACCTTGCGACATGACTTTATTCTTAAATTTAGTGAAATCACGTCGTTAAAATCACATAGTAAGGTTCACTCACATACATTTGGGTTAGGATTTAATAATGGTATATTTGATTTTGGTATTATTTATACTTTTAGTCACTGGTTTGTAGGTAATATTTTGATTTGTGATTTTAATGATATTTTAATTTTGTTTCACGAAAAATAATTAAAGGCTTGAGTTAATTATATTGTATAGATGGGGTGTATGATTATTATGATAGAAAATTTTAAAAAAAAAAACCTAAATGGTACTCAATGATTGGATGATTGATAAATTTTAAACTGATTATTTATACCAATCAAGACAAATTCTCATTTTTATTTTATGCCAATTAGGACTCCACATCATTAGAGTTCCCAAGTCGCTTAAAAAATTTCTTTCTCTCAATCATTATTCAAAATTAAAATAGCTTCAATGAAAAATGGCAATTCAATCGACAATTATTATTATGAAAATGAAAAGAATATAAAGGGAAATATCACAATTATCAAAAAGAGAATCGTATAAGGAATTTTGAAAGATAAAAATGATCTATATTTTGGAATGGAATTGGTGTAAAGATGAAAATCCAAAAGCTTTCTCCTCAATCTAACAAACAAAACCATTGGTATCAATTACCTAAAATTTCCCTAAAAAGATTTTTAGTAATAGTTTTTTCCCAATTTTCTTTTCCAAACCGTATCAAACAAAAAACTTAACCAACTTTCATAAATCAAAAGAATCATCAAAGACTAAAATAACTTCAAAGATTAAAGTAATTCTAGAGTTACACGAAATTTTCGAAAAATTATCAAATATTAAAAAAAAATAAAAGAATATAAGGGCAAAAATGACAATTTAAAAAAATAATATAAGAATTTTGAAAAATAATGATTATCTATATTTTAGAAGGTAAATACGAAAATTCAAAAAGAGAGTGAATGAGATGGTTTGATTTAGCTACCAGGTATTTATGGAATTCATTAAGTTGTCTAATTCTGATTTTTTCATTGTATAAGTTTATAGTTATATTCGTTTCGGGGAGTATTTATAGATTTGATGAAGTTATATAATTCTTAATTCCTAATTGTATTAGGTTTATAATTTTACATGTTTAGGAAAATATTTAAATTATTTATTAATAATTAAAATGATAAAAAATCAATTTTTTGAGGAAAGGTATCGATAAAATTTATTTAATTTGTTTAGTAAAGTATTGATTGTTTCTTAATTTAAACGGTTTTAAATTCATTTAGGAAAGTATGTGGGAAAAAGGAAGTAAAGACTAAAATTAGTTTAATTTATTTAAAGGAATGTTAAATTTAACCTAATTTAGATTATTTAGGAAGGTTTTAATTTAAATAATCGTGTTCAATTAAAAATAAATTAAGGAGGTGTTCTAATTTCTAATCATATTTAGGTAAAACTTATATTTGGCAAAAGTTATTAAGTTATTTATTATATGAGATTATATTTAGTAATTCCTTTTAAAACAAATAAATACTTAAAATAAATTATCTAATTTGTAATTTTATTTAGTAAAATTTATATTTGACAAAAATTATCCAAATCCTTATCAAGTTTGATTATCATTAATTTAGTATATAAAAGTCTATTAGAATACAAAAACTTAAAATCACTCACCCATACTATTTAAATACATAACCAGTAAACATTGGGTCCTTAAATACAAAACCGTTAAAACACTAACTCCATCATGCTATTGAAATTTTTTTAAAAATTATTATTATTCTTATATCCAGTTATTCGGGATAAAAAAAGACCTTTAATTGCCAAAAAGCAACATATACTATGGAAACACTAAAATAAAAAAAAAATTAATTTTCTTACATGTAATTAACATAATTAAATTAAATTAATTTTTTTTTATAAATTTAACTAAATTAGCTAATTTTAAAGGAAAGTATTCTAATTTCTAATTATATTTGGAGAAACTTATCAAATCCCTCATTATATTTAATTATATTCAATATTTCTTATTATATTTGATTGTCTTTAATTTAGTATATATAGAAGTATATTAGAATAAAAAAACTTAAAATCATTAACCAAAATAACTTAATGACCCAATTTAACTTGTTTTATTTGATTTTTAGGTTAAAGAATCAATTATTTATTATATTTGATTATATTTAGTAATTTCTTATCGTAATTAATTGATGATTTTTTGTTTCAATAAAATTTTCAATTCCATATTACCTTTAGTAATTCTTTATCATATATGATTATCATTAATTTAGTATATGTCCACAATTAAAAAAATTTTGTTTAAAGGAAATTTCAAATTCCTTATTATATTTGATTTAAATTTTTAACAAAATTTCCAATTCTTTATTATATATGATTTAAATTTTCAATGTGTTATTTATATTTGATTATATTTAGTGATTCCTTATTATGGTGTAAAGAAAATTTTCAATTATTTATTATATTTGATTATATTTAGTAATTGTTTTTCATTAATTTAGAATATGTAAACAATTAACAATTGTTTGTTTAAATGACCCAAATATGGCATTTTAAATTCAATTCAATTCAATTAAGAGTATGTGTTATTTTAGGATTAGATTTATGCTAAAAATGTAACCAACTAAAACACTAACTATTTTCTTAATATTACAATCCTTGTATTTTTGTGGCATTTGTTAAAAGGAAAGTGAAGTCTATTACAATTTATTTATTGTTATATTATGTATTTATTGTTATATATAGTTTTTTTGATTTAGTGGTTTTGTTAAGTGATTTTTACATGCTTGTAAACAAATTGCAACTTATTTTCTAAACAAATTACATAATGTTTGTGTTTTACTCTAATCTACAAATATTATTATTCAAGTAAAAATTTAGACAATCAAACTAATCTTTCTTAAAAAAAATATTGTTTAACGGCAGTGTTATGGGGTGTTTGGGTTTTGAAAGTTTTAAGATCAAGTGTATTTAATTGGTTAAATTATTATTGGTTTAGGATGGTTAATTTATTATTGATTTAGAAAAGTCACTAATTAAGTTGGTTTAGGAAAGTTCTTGATAAGTTTCTTGAAATTAACATTAAAATAAATATAGTATTAAAATTGCCTTATTACTATATGAAAGAGAAAAATGAATTATATTTGGGTTTCATATTTTGAATTGGTTTTAGGAAAGTACTTAAATCCAAATTGTGTGTTTAATAATTATAATTGGTTTAGAATGATTAAGTTATTATTAGTTTAGAAAAGTTACTTGGTTTAGGAAAGTTCTTAGTAAGGTGTAAGGTTTTTTGAAATTAACATTAACATGATAATATTAAAATAATATAAATTATTGTTTTGTGTTAGTACTTATATGAATGAGAAAACGGATGATATTTGGGTTTCACATTTTTCCATTGTACATGTTTTGTTAATTGAATTAATTTAGGTAAGTTCTTAATCGAATTTGATTAGGAAAGTTCTTTTAATTGAATTGGGTTAGGAAAGCTCAATTGAATTGGGTTAGAAAAATTACAAATTATCATTAAAATAACATTAACGTAAACTATAAAGTTTCAATATTTAAAATATAATTTGGTTTCTTGAAATTAACAGTCACATAAAATTAATTGTAAAATAGCATAAATTCTTGTGCTCCTTTTTGTTTTTATATGAAAGAGAAAAAATGAATATATTTGGATTTGATATTTTCCATTGTGTCTTTTTAATTGAATTGGTTTAGGATTTCTTGAAATTAAAATTAACTTAACATAGTGATAGGTGATTAAATCGTAATCCTATCTTATTATTGATTAATTTAAAAGAAAAAAAATAATTTCTCACCATCCATAATTTTGTTTGTAACTTGAATTTTCTTGGAAGCCATTCAGGCCAATGAGTATAAAGTAGCTTTCCCATAAAAAAGAATCAAAAGATCTTGCATAAATTAATTGTGTATCTATAAGATCGAATTAACTAAAACACTAAAAATATCGTCCTAACACTAACAAGTAGGCGCAATAATTCAAGCAAACAGTAAAAAAGGTTATTCTATTTAACAAGGAATAATAAGAGTATGTCCACACAACAAGACAAAAACAGATTACGGTAAACCATGAAAGTCAACTAAGACAAATTGAGGTGGAACCTTTTGGCCTCAAAGCTAGAGATCAATAACTTATTATTAATAAGAAAATCTTACTAGCCATCGAGCTAAAAGAAAAGCAACTATTCGCAAAGCATTAATAGGTGAAACATGGTATTTCAAAATAAAACAAATGTACATAAGTATTTCCCAAAATAAGAAAAACATGAATAATCTAAACAAAAAAAAGCAGATAATGTATTTAAAAAAACAAGGATTACCTATATATTATAACTCTTCAAAAGTTGAAGATGAAAAAATCGGGTATAAAATAGAATTATATAAAAAAAAAATCAAAATCATCAACCAAACAAAAAAAGACTACCTGGATTTTGTCCGAGTATAAAAGACAATTACCTAAACAGATAAAAAATAATTATTACATAAAAAGATCAAGAACAATTATTACGTAAAAAGATCAAGAATAATTATTATATAAAAGATCAAGAGATAACAACTATTATCAAAGAGAAAGATCAAGAAACAACAATTATTATTATATAAAAGATCAAGAGCGTTTAAAAAAAATAAGGATTACCTATATTATCTAACTCTTCAAAAGCTGATGTTGAAAAATAAAGTGAATATATGAAAAGAAAATAAAAAACATAAAAAAAAAAGGATTATCTAGATTTTGTCGGATTACAAAAATCAACTACATAAAATGATATATAAATAATTATTAAATAGAAAGACCAAGAGCAATTATTATATAAAAAGATAAAAACGAAAAATTATTATATAATAACGTGAATTATAAATAAAAAGAAAAAGGATTACCTAGATTTTGTCCGATTACAAAAAAACAATTACCTAAAAATATTAAAAATAATTATTACGTAAAAAGATCAAGAACGTAAGATCAAGAAAGAACAATTATTATATAAAATAAAAAAAATCAAGAACGCTTAAAAAAAAGGATTACCTATATTATCTAACTCTTCAAAAGCTCAAGATGAAAAATAACCTGAATTATATGAAAAAAAATAAAAAACATAAAAAAAAAGAATTACCTAGATTTTGTTTAATTACAGTCAATTACCTAAAATGATAAAAAACAATAATTACATAAAAAGATAAAAAATAATTATTTTATAAAAAGATCTAGAACGTAAGATCAAGAAAGAACAATTATTATATAATAACGTGAATTATATATAGCAAATTGAATGGATAAAAGAATTATATAATAAATAATTTAACTTTCCATTTTTTCATGGTTAGAATATATTAGTCAAAGAGAAAATATAGAAGATTTATATTCAAAATCATCAATAAATGTTCAGACACAATTATATAAAAAATGGCAAATAGTAGATGAAGAGATATTAAGCTCAGTTATATAAAAAATGCTCTCAAACTAATAGCCACTCAAAACCACTACGCCGCCCAAACGGTTACATTCTAACGGTAATATTTCACCGCTGCTCTGCAGCTCCTCCCTGCTCATCCGGGCATGGCGGAGACTCTCAAACCCCCTGATCCACCCACAAAATCCTTTAGGGATGCTATTCGTATCCCTAATAGCAACAATAAAGAGACCATTGTGTCTTTTCAATCGGTTTCAGCCTAATGCCCCCCTCTCTCAACATATAAGGGGCAATCAGCCCTAATTCTCACTACAGAAGAGGAAGAAGCGCTAGCAGAAAGGTTCAATTTCACCCTCATTGCCAAGTTCTCATGGTGGAGACCCCAAATGCAAGTAATTCGAAAAGAAATTCTAGGAGCCGATTTCAAAGGAAACGTCCATTCAGGGCTCTTGGACTAGAGACACATTGCCCTAAGGTTCGAGGAAGAGGTGGACTTTTAGAGAGTCTGGCTGAAAAAGACATGGTCGTTTGCGGGATCTCAAGCGAGAATATTCTGATGGTCGAAAGATTTTACTCCGGGGAAGGAATCCTCTATTGCGCCAGTGTGGATTCAGTTTCCTTTACTCCCGCTCCACTTGTTCCAGAAGGAGAAGTTGTTTGCTATGGCTTCTTGTGTGGAGAAACCCTTAAAAATGGATGTGGCAACCGCCGCGGGTGATGCTTTGATCAGGCCAAGCGAAGCACGCATATGCGTGGAATTAGATGTTACGCAGGTGCCTCCATCCCGAATATGGATAGGCACTTCACAATCGGGTTTTTGGCAAGATATTGAAATAGAGGATAGGCCAATGTACTGTAAGAGAAGTTCCAAAATGGGACACAGTCAGGAACAATGCAACCCATTAAGAGTCAGACAAAAACCCCCAGTAGCTAACAAGGTCATACCCCAGAAAAACCATAAAGAATGGACCTTGGTTGGAAAACAAAAAGCTGTGAAACCCAATTCCACAGCAATTATTCTGAATGCTGTCACGGTTAAAGGCAAGGCAGTGGTCCAAGAAGCTCAAAGTGATGTGTAGGAAAACCCGGGTATCTCTGGGACTGCTGGAGAGGAGTTGATGATTCTACCACAGGGCGAACAAGAGAGACCCTGTCAGAATCTGTCACTTACACATAATCCTTTATATAGAAGTGAAGCTGAGGAAGAGAGGAATCAGGCAGAGGAGATCAATGATGAGAATTCAGCAGGGCAGAATACAAATCTTCCTCTAAGCCATGATTCTATTAAGATTGACAAAACGGTGGCCAAAACAATTACAGAATCAGTCCCAATGCAGAACATTACTGAAAAATGCCCTTCAGACCAGGATCATCCCTCAAATGTGGAAGGATTGCAGGTGGAATCATCAGATGACGAATTGGTGGAGGAGAGGATTATTCCTGAAGAAGCTGCTGCGCTAAAACATGACACTGCAGTTGAAAAGTCCCTACCGGATGTAGCTACGCCGGCTCCAACCAGGAAAAAGGGTAGGCCACCAAAAAATAAGTTGATGTAAGATAAGAGTGAAGAGGGTAAAGGCTATGCCACTCCAGGTAGGTGTCTCAGAAGCACGGATGCAGGTACTCCCCCAACTGATGTAGTTAAAATGATCAAAGTCCTATATTGGAATATCAGAAGTGTTCAAAAAAACCCAATTTTAGAAATCTGAAAAGAGTCATAAGAACCAAAAAGATAAATTTTGTTGCAATTGCTGAACCTTATGTTGGCCTGGAAAAGATTTTGAAAATTTTGCATAAACTTAAATTTGATGACTTCTATGTAAATGACAATAGATCTATTTTACTGCTGTACCGTTACCCTATAAATTGTGAGTTAGTGTTGAATACCCCTCAGCACATTACTGTCTTGCTGGAGATCCCTCAGATAAAAGAAAAGTTACTCATATCAAACATATATGCAAAATGCACTCCCCTAGAGAGGAGAGAGCTGTGGACATCACTCAGTAGTTTAAATGGAATAAATATGCCTTGGCTAACTTGGGGGGACTGAAATTGTATGCTCCATAGGGATAAGAAGAAACGGGGTAAGGCTTTTCAGCATAGAGATATACTGGAATTAGAGAATTTTGTTTCTAGCGAGAACCTGACTGAAATTAATACACTTGGTGGTACGTTTACATGGTGTAACAATAGAAGGGGTAAGGCTAGGATTTGGAAAAAATTAGATAGAGGCCTCGCAAATATTAGGTGGATAAATGCCCATTTTGTGTCTAACATCATGATGTTGAGTAGATGTCCCTCTGACCATGCTCCAATTATCCCAGAGAGACCTAGGAGCTTTAAGTTCCAGAATTTTTGGACTGAACATGAGGATTTTCTGAATGTGGTGCAAAATGCATGGCAGGTAGAATGTAGTGATGATCCTATCAGGAATTTAACAGAAAAAATGAAAAAAAACAAAAGCTGGCATAATAGAGTGGAACAGGTACCAGTTTGGAAACATCTTTAATAGGGTAGAGGAGGCAGAATCTGAGGTCAAGATGCTGGAACTAAGGGATACTGTCCATGAAATTCCCAGAGAGGACCTAGAGAGAGCTGCTGCTAACCTTAAATATGCCCTAAGCATTGAGGAACAATATTGGGCTTGAGCCAGATGTAGTGGTTGAATAAAAGGGAAAGGAATACAGCTTTCTTCCATGCTCAAGTCAAACAAAAACATAGTCAAAATTATATTCACAAGATTAAGAATGAGGATGGTGTTTGGATTGAGGAAGAATCTGATATTGGGTTGGCAGCTGAAACTTATTTCAGAAACCTATTCACTGCCTCTGAAATCTCCCCAAATATTATCGGCAATTTAATCCCTGGCATGCTGGATGAAGAGACTAGGAACTTCCTGACAGACCTTCCCTCCATGATGGAGGTGAAGGATATAGTGTTTTCGCTAAAGAAAGATAGTGCCCCTAGCCCTGACGGTTTCAATGGTGTTTTCTTTCAAAAAACATGGGACCTAATTAAAGTAGATGTATTCAAGGCAGTCTCTCATTTTAAGAATGGAGGTAGACTAAATAAAGCTATCACAGCCACATCTATTCTTATGCTTCCTAAGGTTAAAAACCCTGCTACTTTTTCTCAATTTAGGCTCATTAGTCTCTGTAATTTTGTAAATAAAATTTTCTCCAAATTGCTTGCTAATAGGCTAGCTACTTTGCTGCCTAAAATTATATCCCCTAATCAGAGTGGTTTTGTGAAAGGAAGGCTAATTTCGGATAGCTATCTGATGGCTGCTGAGATCCTCTCATCCCTAGAAACACAAAAAAAAAGGTCATGTAGCCCTTAAACTTGATATGAAAAAAACATATGATAGGGTTCACTAGCCTTTCATGCTCCAAATCATGAGACTTATGAGGTTCGGGGAAATTTGGATTGATACGATTTGGAGGCTAGTGTCAAATACGTGGTTTTGTGTCCTACTGAATGGCTCTCCTAGAGGTTTCTTTAAAGCTACTAGGGGACTTAGACAAGGGGACCTATTTCTCCACTATTGTTCATTATTTCTTCTGAATATCTATCAAAAGGACTGAACAATCTACTTATACAGCCTCAAATCCCTAAATTCTGCCTCCCTGCTAGATGCCCCCCCAAGTTAATCATCTAGCATATGCAGATGATATCATCATTTTACTGCAGCTCACTCTACAACTCTTAAAGCTGTCATGGAATTTTTGGCTCATTGTGAAAGTGTATCAGGGCAGAAAATCAGCACCCAGAAGAGTAATTTCTTTGTGCATAAGAGTGTCAATTATGGCACAAGGTACAGGTTAAGATCTATCACCAAATTCACCCAGCAGGAATTTCCCATTAGATATTTGGGTCTTCCCCTCCACTACAAACGAATCCATGCCAGGCACTACTCTGAAATTGTGGAGAAAATCACTGCTAAAATATATTCTTGGAAGGCCAATATGCTGAACATGGGGGGAAAAATTACACTCATTCAAAGTGTGCTATCATCTATTCCACTATATACTCTGATGTCACTCAGCCCACCAAAGGTAGTACTGAACCATATCGAAATATCTATGGCGAATTTACTTCGGAATGGGGCTAACAGCGCAGATAGATGCCATTGGATTAACTGGAAATCACTTTGCTTCCCAAAAGAAGAGGGAGGTCTAAATTTCAGAAGCCTGGAGGATAGTGTTAAGGCTCAATCCATGAAACTTTGGTGGAGATTTAAACTAAAGGACTCAATGTGGGCTCAATTCCTTCATCATAAATACTGTCACGCTGCCCATCCTATGGACATCCTCCCAAAAAGAGGGGATTCTCATTCATGGAGAAGACTGATGGTTATAGCAAGGACTGCAGAGAGGTTCATCTCTTTCAGTGCTCATGAAGGTTAATGCCATTTCTGGAAGGATAATTGGACTGGATCTGGTTCAATTGGCTCCCTTACTGGCCTTAATGGTGATCACAAGGTAGCATATTTCTACTCAGATGAGGGCTAGGATGTTGATGGCCTGAAGGCAGTCCTACCAGCAACATGGGTTGAGAGAATCTGCCTGATTCAACGCTACCCCTCCAACTCCAAGGACAAGCTGCATTGGACATTAAATCAAAATGGGAGTTTCTCTATCTTATCTGCATTTAATTGTGTTACGGCTCATAGACATGTAGATCCTTATTATAACTTTATTTGGGACCCCGGCTTACCTATCAAAATCTCTTTTTTCATGCTCAGGAAGAAACTTCATCGATTCCCCCTGGACAATAATCTCTATAGAATGAATGTACATGGTCCTTTTATGTGCCCACTATGCTGCCTTCAAGGGGAGTCAGAAACCCACATTTTCACGGAATGCAGGTACATAAGAACAATAGGGAGGAGATTTGGAGCAGAGGTTGGTATCCAGGAGGTCCACACCTTTACCCCCCAAGTATGGTGGAGAACAGTCCAAGGACACAGTCTCCTGAAGTTCATAATTAAAATTACTCCATCTATCATCTACTGGGAGGTGTGGAAGTGTAGAAACAATGCAACATTTGAGGACATAGCCCCAGACCTGGATATGACTATGGCCAACATCTTCAAAATGCTGAGAAATCTTACACAGATCAAAACTGGAAGGATATTCAGTCAGCATTAGGGTACTTTCTGGTCTGAAGTTAATATGAGAGAAGCCTCCAAATTACTTGCGATAGCCTGGAAACCACCACTACAGGGACTATGGAAACTGAACATCGCCTGCAGCTTCTCCCAAGATGGAGTACGAGGTACTAGGATCATTAGGGATAAAAAGGGGGACCTGATCATGTGGTATTCTGTTAAGGATTTCCCTGTCAGGCTGGTTTCAAGGATCCAGGCTCTAATCTGCATCGCCTATAATGGATTACTATTCTGCAAACAGAAGGGTCTTCAGTACATAATGCTAGACACAGAATCTGATAGTCTGAAAGTGATGATTGAGAAAGACACCATTGATGATTGGAGAGTGTCCCAACTGAAGAACCAAATTCTCCTTATCAAAAAAGTCAAATCCGTGAGAAAGGTGAAAAAAGAAGAGAACTTAGTAGCCAGAAAACTTGTCCACAGCAACGCAGAGGGAGATGGTGGTCTTCCCTCAACCTGTAAACAGCTACTCAAAATGGATAAACTCGGCTTGCCTCATTTCAGAAGAACTAAACGTAGCTAAGATTGGCCCCCAATCACCTGGATTAGCTGAATCCTTTTGTCACCCTGTGTGAGTGGTGTAATGTTTGTTTTCAGATTGTTTTGAGTAGGGGTGTTTGATCTGCACATCAACCCCCCTTTTTTGGTTAGGATTCTATCATGTGAACTCCATTCCATTAAGCCACATGGGTGTAAATGGATAGGGGTCCATGTGGCCTATTTTGTAAGAGTGTTTCACTCATTTTGCTTATTAATATACAGGGAGTGACGCCCAACCTATCAGGTTCAGCCAAAAAAAAAAAAAAAAAGTGAATTATATATTAAAAAAATAAAAAACATAAAAAAAAGAAAAGAAAAAGGATTACCTAGATTCTGCTCGATTACAAAAGACAATTACCTAAACAGATAAAAAATAATTATTATCTAAAAAGATCAAGAACAATTATTATATGACAAGATCAAGAACATTCAAATCATAGACAAATATCAAGAGCATAAAATTATATTTTGTAATTGTAATTCTTCTAAATGTTGAATCTGGCATAAGAAAGTAGATAAAATGTCAATTATCTAATCTAAAGAAAAATAAAGCAAGAACGTTAAAACAAAAAGCATTACATATATTTTGTTTGGTTAATTAGCAACCTATATATTTATAGATAGTATAAGATATTCGATTCTTAATAGGATTTATACATTAATTATGAATTTATGATTGTATTATATTTAAATAAAGTATGTTTCCTAATTTTTTAAAGATTGATTTTCTTATTTATTTAACTAAATCAATTATCTATATTATTGGTTAAATATAGGAAACAATTATAATTTCCAAATACTTTTGTTATATTTTCCTATTTTATTTGATTTAGTTTTATAATAAATAAAATAAAACACATATATTATTTAAACTAAATCAATTAAGCAGTTTCCTAAACCAAATCAAATTAAAAAATTTCCTAAATCCACGAAATTTCCAAATATGTTTTTTATATTTTCCTATTTTATTTAATTAACTAAATCCACGAAATACTTTTATTTGATATAGAATTCAAAAAACCAAAATAATTTAGGAAATTAACTAATTTAGAAATTAGGAAACTAAGTAATTTAATTGTTCAGAATTAAAGCATGATTAATAAAATTTCCTTAATAAGATTTCCAAATAAATAAGAATTATAAAAGAAACAAAAATAATTTAGAAAACTAACTAATTTAGGAATTAGGATACTAACTAATTTATTAATTTTTCACAATTAAAGCATGATTAATTATTGAAATTCTTTTTCATTTTTTCCTATTTTATTTATTTTTTTCCTATTTTATTTATTTTAGTTTTATAATAAATAAAATAAAATACATATATTATTCAAACTAAATCAATTAAGCAGTTTCCTAAAACAAATCAAATTAAAAACTTTCCTAAACCAAATCAAATTAAAAACTTTCCTAAATCCACCAAATTTCCAAATACTTTTGTATATTTTACTATTTTATTTAATTTCCTAAATCCACGAAATAATTTTATTTGATATAGAAATTCTAATAGAACTTAATGACTAAAATAAAACATCAATTTACTTTTAGATATATATAAATATAGATATAGATATAGATTTATTTAATTTCCTAAATCCACAAAATACTTTTATTTGACATAGAATTCTAATAGAACTTAATCACTAAAATAAAAGATCAATTTACTTTTAGATATATATAGATTAATTCTCTTTTATCATATCTTATTTACTAATATAACAAAAACTCCTATACAACGGATTCATATATGCGACGGGTTAATGAAGTGCACCTACACGCATGTGAATTACAACTTGGGTAAAAAAAAATCATTTTTAGCCTATCAAGTATAAATGTTAATGTATAAAATATATTATTTAGTGTGGCATATAAAGTATCAATTTTTTTAGTATAAAGTATCATTTTTGCCGTATTATATATAAAGTATCAATTTTTCGTGTATTATATATCAAATTTTTGCATATAAAGTATTAATTTTTCACGTATCATGTATAAAGTATCAATTTTTTACGTATCATGTATCAAATATTTTCATAGCAAGTACAAATTTTTCGCGTATCATGTATAAAATTAATTTTTCACATATCATGTATCAATTTTTCGCACATAAAGTATTAATTTTCGTGTTTCATGCATAAAGTATCAATTTTTTTGTGTATCATGTATAAAGTATCAATTTTTTTCATTTTTCGCATATCAAGTATCAATTTTTTGTGTATCAATATTAACTACAAAAGTGTATTATTCTAATTGGTATATAAAATATCAATTTTTTGTAGTATCAAATATCAATATTTTTAAAAAAATGATACCCAAAAAAATACACTCGCGGGTGTATGTCGTAGATAGAAACCCGTTTCACATAAAAATACTTGTACTAATATACTTTTTTAACAAAATTATCACTTTGTTAAAAAAATTTCTATTAATTTTAAGGGTTATCTTCAATTTACCTCCATGAAAAATGCATTTTAATCACTTTGTCCCCATAAAAGATTTTTATTAACACTTCCGTTGACTATCAATTAAAGATGCTAATTGATAACATCATTAATTACTAATTTTAAATGACAATTTTATCCATCAATAAGAAATAAATTCAATTATATTTGTCCCTCCTATATTTAAACATTAATTTCAATTTATCTACTCCATAATTTTGTGTTAATACTTCAAATTATTAGTTTGAGGCATAAAATATTTGATCCATTTTTTTAACAAATTAAGATACTTGTTTATTTTTTTTCATTTTTTTCTTTTCCTTTTATTTCATATTCTTTTATATAAATAAATTTCTGTCATGTTTTTTTGTAATTTATGATTTTTTTGAGAGAATTTGCAACTTTAACATATTTATTAGTAAGAGTGTTGAAATAACTTTATTGTGTTATATAATTAGTTAAAGACTTGAGTGGTGCCTTGTTGGAAGAGAATGCACTGTATCTGCAAGGTTCCAATGTCACTTCCCACAAGGAACTAAGAAAGTTTTTGGAGGAGCAGAAAGCATCGGAAGCAGCCTTCAAAAAAGACGAGGAAATACAAGAACTAGAAGAAGAAAACAAAGAAACAATTCCCAGTACCAGTATTGCAAAGCCTGGGGATTCTAGAAATGGCATTACTACAGTAGCAGATGACAAAGTAATTGATAGAAAATTTAACGCGCTGGATATAGGGGAGAATGTGATGTTATGTGACACCATCCGGTTCCCTGCTCATGATAAACCAGATGATGCTTGAAAAATATTAGCATTAAACAAAAATTTGATTATTGAAAGAGTTTTAAAATTAGGGATTAGGGTTTGAATGCAGAATAAAAATTTCATAAACGATAGTATTTGTTTAACGAATAGAATTAATATTGGGTAAAAGGAGGGGCAATAAAGTCTTTAACTAATTAAATTAATAATAAAATTATTTTGACGCCCTTAACAATAAATACATTAAAGTTGCGCCCTAATTAATAATAACGAAACGTAATACGCCCTTAATGCAAATTTTCCCTATTTAATAAAAGAGTATATTTAATTAAATAGTATAAAAATGTATATTTAATAAAATTAAGAGTACAAAAGAGTTTATTTAATAAAAGAGTATAAAAGAGTTTATTTAATAAAAGACTATATTTAATTAAATAGTATAAAAGTGTATATTTAATAAAATTAAGAGTATAAAAGAGTTCATTTAATAAAAGAGTATAAAAGATTTTATTTAATAAAGGAGTATATTTTAATAAACTCTTAAAAATTTGCTGATAAGTATATTTTACTATTTAAGATAATTTGATAATGATTTGAATTATCCTCAAATTTTATCCACAAAAAATTATTTAAAAAAATAAATAAAAGATTGAATAAAAGATGGAAGGTTAAGTCAGCGTAATCTCTTTTTATAATTGGTAAGAAGGTTACTAAAGTCTTTAACTAATTATATAAGACAATAAAGTTATTTCAACGCCCTTACTAATAAAAATGTTAAAGTTGCGTCCCATTTTATAATAAAAGCCTAAGACGCGGCCTTAATACAAATTCTCCTTTTTTTTTACTCATTTTAGTTTGCTGTGTCTTTATAATATGATTATTTATCTTGTTTGTATTATTGATAATTTAAAGCATTGATTTAATATCTTAACTTTTTTATTATATTATTATATATATTAAAGTAATCTAATCAATATAATAAAATTATATAATGACAAAATAAATAAATAAATAATTATTTTCTTATTAGTTTTAAGGTGTATATTTATTATAAATATATATTTTCCTAATAGAGATATCTTTTATACTTAATAAATTTAATAAAAAATTAATTAACTCTAAATTAAAAATTCATAGATATCACAGTGGTAAAATAAAATGTTTCATTAATTTTTTATTAAATAATTAAAAAAATTGGACAAAGTATGTATTATTTTATTACCTTCAAAACAATTAAATAATTCATGAGGTTTCTATTGACCAAGTACATTAAATATAGTTAACAAATTATAAAAAATAGTAAACCATATCCAAAATCTAATTTTTTTAGTAAGATTATATATATTATTCTATTATTTAAAATAATAATAAGAAATTTAATTTGTTAAAGTATATACGAAGAAAAAAGAAAACAAAATGATGATAAAGTAGGACAAGATTTTGAGAATTAAATTTAAGGATAAAATAGTCTAAAATATAAAAAATAATTTTTTAAGGCAAAATTTAAACTTTTCAGTTAAATATAGTAATAGAATATCCTTATTGGTGCAAAGTGCTAATAAAAATCTTGTATAGGGGCAAAGTGATTAAAGATCATCTTTCATGGGGGTAAATTGAAGATAACCCTAATTTTAACATAATATACCGGTTTTTTAAAGAAAGGTTCACTGGTTTTCAGCCAAACAAACAACTTTATTCACAAAAAAAGAAAAAAAAAGGAAAAAAACAACTTTATTCATAAAAGTTACCATCTTAGTAGTTACAACTCAATAATTAATAAACTATGATATAAAAATTTTAAAAAAAGTTTTTGAAAATTTTAATTTTTGTGAGTCATGGCTTTGTGATTACCGAAAACAAATATAATTTTCTAAAAAGTATCTATGCATGCTTTTAACAATCGTTCTTGTTTCTCATCTCTATTAACAAACATGTAAACTAATAAATTATAATAACAAATAAAAAAATTTGTAATTTAAAAAAAATCTCAATTATTTAGTGCTATAGCTTTGGATCTCAGGAGAAAAAAATATAATTTTTAAAAAGTTTTCTATGAATTTTCTTAACAATCTATTTTTATTAGAAGGTAAACGAGCAACATATAAATTAAATACATTATGATAAAAAGTAAAAAAAGTAAAAGTAAAAATTCCAAATATTTTAGGCAATTGCATAAGGTTTTTAGAAGAAAAAGATGATTTCTGGGTCTGTTTGGATTCACTTAAATTTGTGATTTATTTCACAATTGCAAAATAATGTGTTTGTTTTGTTCAACTTTTTCATCAAAATTTTTAAAACACAAAATAATGCTACAGTAATTATTTTTGCTACAGTAATTTATAAAAATAAAATATTAAATTTGAATTTGAATTTTAAATTTTAATAATAAGCAATTCTTCCTAACACAATTTTCACCAAAATAAACTAATAAAATACTAATTCAATTTTAAATTTCAAACTTTTATTAATAAAAAAATCTTCAATACAAATTTCAACAAATTAAAATCATTCATTCCAAACACTCTTAAAATATTCTTTTCCCATAACAAATCCTAAGAACAATTTTTTATGATATAATCCAAAAATAGCTCGTTCAAACGGAGCCAGATTATCTACACATGCTTCTAATGTTTTTTGGGTTCTTACATAAGTGGGAAACATATAAGCAACAAAATTTGACAAAATTTTGAAAAGTAAAAAAAATTGAAAATTATAAATTTTTCTTGGGGTATAGCATTAGGTTTTGAGGAGAAAAAGGCAATTATCTAAAAAAACTTTATATGCAGTTTTTTTTCTTCAAAAGTGATAATTTTATAACATCTCGTAAACATAAAGTCATTCAACATTATATTTTGTTGCTTGAAGCAACTAGGCAAGAAATGCCCATTCTAAGTATGAGATTGCATACTAATACATGCTTCTCTTACAAGTAAATAACTTGTAGAGTTGAATTTTCTATTAAAGTTAAGAGAGAGAACAATAAACCAAGCCTTCACATCAGTTTTTCAAGCCCAGGTGTTACCAACATCTTTTAACTTTTTTGAATCGCTTGTAGAAGAGCAAGTGTTTAGTGACAAAATCAACAACTCATCGTGCTAGATCACTTTATCTCAATTTTCTTCCCTTTTACTTATCTTTACAGCTATTTTATCTCCAACATTGAGGGTACGAATCTAGAATCAAAACTGTAGGAAAAAACTTGGGAAGACCAGCTCTGTATTAATGATTTAGGTTTTTGTTTTATACTCCCTCCGTTCTTTTTTAAATGTCGCTTGAGTCAATTTCACACTTATTAAGAAAATGGATAAATTATCTTATTTACCCTTACTTGTATTAGTAATCCTTATCTATTCTTGTATTACTAATCCTAATATCTTCTTCTACAACTATCAATAACCAATAATACGGAGAGAGAGTATCCTCTTTTTTCTACTCCAACTTTATAACCCAATTAATTAGAATTGTGCCAGAATGTAGAGATTCGATGGAGAACTTTCATTGTCGAAATTGCAAGAATATGAAATGTTTTTTCATATCAGAATGGAGAGAGCCATTTCAAACATGAAATTTCATTTTCTTATTTCATTTTTCATTGGCGCATTTTTTTAAATTTTCAAACTTTTTCCTCTTTAAATTTCTTTATAAAGTTTGATCTCTTCAAAGTAATAAAACACAATTAAAATAAACATTACAAGATGATTCAAAGTCCATATTTTCTTGGCCAAAATATTTGAAACTATGCTAGCTAGAAGTGAAGATGGGAACTTGAATCTTGGTGATACCACAAAACTTGTTGCTGAATTATTTTTAGTAAGCATGAGAACTGTTCAGCGTATTTGGAAAGAATGAAGAGATTGTCTTATGCGTGGTGAGGTGGTTGATGTTTCTAATAAAAAGGCAAAACACTGTGGATGCAAGCGAGTTGATTTTGATCCAAACATGTTACAAGAGATAACTTTATCCAAAAGGACCACTTTAAGGGATTTAGCTGCTGCCTCCAATATTGGGAAAACCACACTCTTTAAATCTGCTGAAGAAAGGCACAATAAAGCGGCATTCGAACACTATTAAGCCGATTTTGATAGAACAAACAAGAAAAGCATACTACAATGGTGCATATCAATGCTATATCCAAGAAGTATACCCCATGATCCGGTGTTTAAGAAGATGTTTGATATCGTCTACATAGATGAGAAGTGGTTCTATATGACAAAGAAAACGGAAAATTATTATCTAGCTCCATTTAAAAGCACAAACTTCATTTCTAAAGTGATGTTTTTCACTGCTATTACGCGTCCAAGGATGGATGAGGATGGAAATTGCATTTTTGATGGAAAGATTGGATGTTTTCCCTTAATTACTCATGTAGTAGCTTAAAGGACAAGCGTGAATAGGGTGGCCGGAACATTTGAGATGAAGCCAATCACATCTATAAACAAAGATGTTGTGAGATCAGTCATGATTGAAAAACTTATCCCTGCTATTCGAGCTAAGTGGGCAAGGCAAGATATACACAATCCAATATACATCCAACAAGATAATGCTCCAACTCACATTGACGTTAGTGATCCCCAATTTTTTGAAGTTGCTAAACAAGATGGTTTTTATATTCGACTCATATGCCAACCACCGAATTCTCCAGACTTGAACGTATTAGATTTGGATTTTTTCGGGCTATTCAAGAAATTCAATACAATAAATCTCCAAAGACGGTTGCTGATCTTGTTAGCGTTGTTGAAGAGGCATTTCAAGAATTTTCACCGATTAAGTCAAATCATATATTTTTATCATTACAGCTATGTATGAAGGAGATCATGAAAGCAAATGGATCTAACCACTACAAAATTCCTCATCTTAAAAAGGAAGTGCTGGAAAGAGAAGGTAATCTTCCATTAAGCATGAAATGTGAACCCATTTTGGTCAAGGATATTCTTAGACAAATTAGCACCAAGTAGCAAGTTTATCTCTAAATGTATGCTCATATATTTTTATCTAATTTTTTATAAAAAGATTAACACTGCTCGATAAAAAAAATACTAACCATGCACGATATATTTCAAAAACCACATAAAATCTGTTATACTACGTTTAAAAAATTGCAAGCCTGGTACCTAGTACAATAAGCTTAAATAGAACGAGAACTTAAACAATATTACTGGAGTAATTTAATCTATACATGACACATTGTAGCATTGCATCAATTGTTAAATTGAAGGACATATAATAGATGAGCATATAAAATAAGATTAATACATAGAGATCCAAATCCTTATCAACTCACGAATAAAAATTTCCATTCTTTCTTCTTCGGTAAGTTCTCCTTCATCATCAGGTATGGTATTCAAATCAAACCCACGATCTGCTGGCAAATTTAAGTCGATTAGTGAAGCATTCTCCATTTACTCATCTGTATGTTGCCCATCTTCAAAGCTTCGTTCATCCATGATGCTAACTAAAGCAAATGACAATATTTGAAGAGTCATTTTAATGCTGCAGTTTTACTTTAAGAGTCATCTTCTCATTATCCTACAATTGAAGATTTTGACTTTAATGCTCCATATTGGGTTGCAGTTGGAACTTTGAAGAGTTTATTTAATTCCTTATAGGAAAATGGACAAGTCTCTAATTAATATCATCATATCTTAAAGATGAATGGAACAAAGGGTAAATTTGGTACTATATAGATTTTTTATATTGAAATCTGTAAAAATGACACTTATTTAAGAACAGAAAAAGTTAGTCCAAACGACATTTATAAAAAAACGGAGGGAGTATATATATATATATATTTGTAATAAAAAATTTTAATAATGGAGACAATTTCTCTCAAAAGGAGAGAAAATACACTCCCAAAAAGGGAGACTACATACTTCCCAAAGAGGGACAAAAGGAGAAATTATAGAAAAATAAAACAATTATGAATAATTGTGAATGTCCACCCCATTTTCTACCCCAATTACTTCACATTATTTCATGTAACTCATGTAACACCATTTTTCCTCATAATCACCCATTACCTATGTAACCTATGTAACTTACATTTGGGACATTATAACCTACAATGTATAAGTGTGAAGTTCAAGCCTATAAATAGAGGCTTATGTGAATGAAATGTGGTGTGGAATTCTTAGTACATTTTGTTCTATCTTACTCTATAATATTCTCTATCTTTCTAGCACTATTTCATACTTGTTTCATATTTTATAGTAGTAGTTGTAACATAAGATTTATATCTCTACTTTGTAGTAGTGGTATAACAATTTGTTACATAATATAATACTACAACTTTTGTCGTATTTTATAACACGTTATCAGAACGAATTCTCTAACAATTGAGAAAGTTGGAGCAAATCAAATTCAAGTTGTATATTGAAAGAATTGTTAATTATAGGTTTGGAATTTTGGTAAGTTCATATGGTAATACTTTTCATTTTCAATTAATTTATTTTCTAATATGAATTTGTACTTTGGCTATAATGTCAAGGATATTATACATGGATTAATTTGGAAGAAAAATTCAACCACTTGAAATTGGTTGTCATTTAAAAAATATGGTAAGTTTGATAAAATATGCCATATAATCAAAATGATGATTACCGTGGCAAGAAACAAAATAATCCCCAGAAGTGGGTTAATGAAATAGAAAGAAAGAAAAATGACAAAAAGAATTACTACCAATGTGGTATAGAATATCATTGGACTGGTACCTGTCGTACTGCGAAACATATCGTTAAGTTTTATCATACATCATTGAAAAATAAATGCCACGATCTTGAGATAAATTTTATTGATAAAATATTATTATAATGCTAACATGATAAATATCGACATAGCAAATTATTATTGTTAACACCCTGAAGGTGTAATATAATCATATTTTATTCACCCTGAAGGTGTAATGAATTCTCATGTGTTGCTTGTTCTCAAGGCAAATTAATTATAAGACCATCATCAATGAAAATTCGTACTGAATCTCCTGCATTTTTAGAATGCATACATGGTGATATTTGTGGGCCTATTCACCCACCTTGTTGACCATTTAGATATTTTATGGTTTTAATTGATGCATCAACTAGATGGTCATATGTATGTTTATTATCAACTCGCAACCTGGCATTTGCGAAATTACTTGCAGAATTAATTCAGTTACGAACACATTTTCCAGATTATCCTATTAGGACAATTTGTCTTGATAACACTGGTGAATTTACATCCCAATATTTTAATGATTATTGTATGTCTATTGGGATTAGTGTTGAACATCCTGTCGCTTATGTTCATACACAAAACGGTTTGGCAGAATCGTTTATTAAACGTTTTCAATTAATTGCGAGACCATTGCTTTTGAGAACTAAACTTCCAACAACTGTTTGGGGACATGCTATTTTGCATGGTGCAACACTAATTCGCATAAGGCCAACAAATTATCATGAATTCTCTCCCCAACAATTGGTTTTTGGTCAGAAATCAAATATTACCCATCTTAGAATTTTTGGATGTGCGATTTATGTTCCAATTGCTCCACCACAACGCACAAAGATGGGACCTCAAAGGAGGTTGGGAATATATGTTGGGTATGAATCTCCATCTATAGTGAAATATCTTGAACCAACAACTGGAGATTTATTTACTGCTTGTTTTGCTGATTGTCATTTTGACGAATCAGTTTTCCCAATATTAGGGAGAGAAAATAAACAGCTAATTAAGAAAATTAGTTAGAATGAGTTATTATTATCTCATTTTGATTCTCGTACAAATCAATGTGAACTAGAAGTTCAAAAGATAATTCATTTGCAACTTTTAGCAAATCAATTGCCAGATGCTTTTATTGACCCAAAACGTGTAACTAAGTCACATATGCCGGCTGTTAATGCTCCAATTCGAATTGATGTCCCTGAAGGACCTTCTACCACTAGTAATCAATTAAAGGCATCCATGAAACGTGGTAGACCAATCGGTTCTAAAGACAAAAATCTTCGAACAAAAAAAAGGAGCAAATAATAATGATGGTAAAATCGAGGTAATAGAGGTTCCAAAAGAATCTTCAAAAATGGAAATTCCCGACATGACAAACAATAAACTTCTAGAAGAAGTAGTTCAGGTACATGAAAATTCTGATAATCATGAGATCTCAATAAATTATGTCATGACTGGGAAAAGGTGGAATCGATATACAATCGACTCGATGATAAATTTATTTATGCTGTAGCAATTACTATCATGAATGAAAACGAGGATCATGAACCAAAGTCTGTTGATGAATGCAGACGAAGAAATGATTGGCCAAAATGGAAGGATGCAATTCAAGCAGAGTTAGACTCGTTAGCAAAACGTAAAGTTTTTGGATCAATAATACACACACCTGAAGATGTGCAACCAGTGGGTTATAAATGGGTCTTTGTGCGAAAACGAAATGAGAATAATGAAATTGTGCAATATAAGGCTCGACTTGTTGCACAAGGATTTTCTCAAAGACCAGGTATTGATTATGAGGAGAGATATTCTCCCGTGCTGGATGCAACAATTTTTTGTTATTTGCTTAATCTGGCAGCAAATAAACGACTTGAAATGCGTTTAATGGATGTTGTAACAGCCTATTTGTATGGCTCTCTTGATAATGATATTTATATGAAAATCCCTGAAGGATTCAAGTTGCATAAGGAAAATAATTCCAATTCTCGAAAACTTTATTCAATTAAATTGTGCAAATTCTTATATGGATTAAAACAAGCTGGAAGCATGTGGTATAATCACCTTAGTTAATATTTGATAAAACAAGGCTATATGAATGATCCCATTTGTCCATGTGTTTTTATTAAAAGATCTGCATCCAAATTTGCAATCATTGCAATTTATGTTGATGATTTGAATATTATTGAAACTCTTAAAGAGCTCGAAAAAGTTGTTAAATCTTTGAAACAAGAATTTGAAGTGAAAGATCTTGGAAAGACAAAATTTTGTCTTGGATTGCAAATTGAGCACTTGGAAAATGGCATATTTTTGCATCAGTTGGGTTATACAGCTAAAGTGCTTAAAAGATTCTATATGGATAAAGCACATCCCTTAAGCACCCCTATAGTTGTAAGATCACTTGATGTGCATAAAGATCCTTTCCGACCTCGTGAAAATGATGAAGAATTACTTAGTTCAGAAGTACCATATCTTAGTGCTATTGGAGCATTAATGTATCTTGCTAGTCATACACGTCCTGATATCTCATTTGCTGTGAATCTACTAGCAAGATATAGTTCTTCACCTACACGAAGGCATTGGAATGGTATAAAATATATATTTCGTTACCTTCAAGGTACGATAGATATTGGTCTCTATTATTCTAAAGCAATCAAGTTTGATCTAATAGGTTATGCAGATGCTGGATATTTATCTGACCCTCATCATGGTCATTCACAAACGGGTTATGTGTTCACTTGTGGTGGCACAGCTATTTCTTGGCGTTCTATGAAACAAACTATAGCTGCTACTTCTTCAAATCATGCTGAAATATTGGCAATTCATGAAGCAAGTCAGGAGTGTTTTTGGTTGAGATCAGTGATCCATCATATTCGAGAAACATGTGGTTTGCATTTGGAAAAAAAGTTCCCACTGTTTTGTTCGAAGATAATGCAGCATGCATTGCTCAATTGAAGGATGGATACATCAAAGGTGATAGAACAAAACATATCTCACCAAAATTCTTTTTCACACATGATCTTCAGAAGAATGGTGAAATCTGTGTACAACAAATTCGTTCGAGTGACAATTTGGCATATTTGTTCACTAAATCACTACCGACATCAATATTTGAAAAGTTGGCTTATAAGATTGAAATGCGTCGATTGAAAGATGTCAAATGATGTGCTCAAGAGGGGGAGTTATTATACATTGTAATCTTTTTCCCTTAACCAAGGTTTTTTTCCCATTAGGGTTTTTCCTGGTGAGGTTTTTAACGAGGCAATTTTATATATATAGGAAATGTACTCTTTTTCCTTCACTAGGTTTTTATCCCACTGGGTTTTTCTTAGTAAGGTTTTAACGAGGTATTTTTCTTAAAGATGGACATTCAAGGGGGAGTGTTATGAATAAATGTGAATGTCCACCCCATTTTCTACCCCAATTACTTGACATTATTTCATGTAACTCATGTAACACCTTTTTCCCTCATAATCACCCACTACCTATGTAACCTATGTAACTTACATTTGGGACATTATAACCTACAAGGTAGAGGTGTGAAGTTTAAGCCTATAAATAGAGGCTTATGTGAATGTGTGGAATTCTTACTACATTTTGTTCTATCTTACTCTATAATACTCTCTATCTTTCTAGCACTATTTCATACTTGTTTCATATTTTATAGTAGTAGTTGTAACATAAGATTTATATCTCTACTTTGTAGTAGTGGTATAACAATTTGTTACATAATATAATACTATAAGTTTTGTAGTATTTTATAACAAACAATAATTTAAAGGGTGGTGGGGTGGCGACAGTGGCTGCTGCCCTCTTTAAGTTTTCTCTAGGGTGCTATTTTCTTTTATAGATTTGGACTATCAAGTTTTTGAACTAGACGTAGACTTTTCATCATATCTATTTCATGTTGCTGCTTATTAACTATCTTTATCTAAAGAGTTGCCTATGTTTAGAAAGCCTTTCACTTAAATGGTTGTGAGTTTTGATGTAATATGGTGTTTTATCATATTACTTTTAAATTCTAGATAACCACTTAATGATAATGGATGAAGCTACTTCTATTAATTTTGTTAAGTGCTAATGAAAATGAATTGTACTCCTATTTTCAATGACACGAGCCTATGTAATAATGGTGTTAAGTATGTCTGCCACCTCTTTTGTTTTTAACTTTGAGGGAACTGAGAAATTTAAAATAGGAAAAAAAATACAGTTTTGGTCCTCAAAGTTTAGACTCGTGTCACTTTTAGTCCCAAATGATTTTGGATCGACAAAACTAGTTTCCAATGTTCATTTTGTGAACAATATTTCACGGAATTTATTCGGCCATTAACGGAAGTACGGACGTGGCCTACACTTGTTAATTAACAAATGTACACATGGCATACACTTCACAAACTTTATCATTTCGTCTGAGAAATAAGAAAAATATTTCTATAATCTAATAAATTAATAGTACAATCTAATTTAATCCTTTAATCTCTTAAAAGCCAAACCCTAATTTCACAGCACCAAAATAAGTTCGTCTTTTCCATTCATCAAATGGTCTTCTCTGATTAAGTAAAATAACAAACCTCTTTTACATCTTTTACTCTCAAGTTCAATTCGTAATTTCGTCATAGCAAACAAGTTTTATCCTTTCCATTCACAATAATTTTTTAATAGCAGTAGAGAATTCCAAAGTTGCAACTTTTGTTTTGAAATCTGAAACATGTCTCTCAAAAATAAAGATTTGAACGATAGACCACTGTCAAACTATGGTATGTTATTGTAATATGCTATTTATATTATAATTTGATATGCCTTAGGGTTTAAAATTTGAAGGTTTTATCGTTGTTTGCACACATGTATTAGTTTAATGGCTGGTGCTTTCAATGAGTAATTTGAAGTATTGATGTGGTCCAATGTGTCCACAAAATAGATGAATAAATGTGGATTTGTTGTTGTCAACTGTGGCCCATGCTCTATGTATATATGTAGAATTCATGTGCCTTACTTTACTTTTTTATTCTTTTTCTTTTTGTTTCAAATAAAGATAACTTTACTTACTCTAAAATTTAACCATGAGAGGATCCTATAATATGATCCTGAGCCTTATTATAAGGGTGAAAAATTGATTTTATTTGATAATGTGAAGATAACTAGACTTGCTATAATTGAATCAGATGGGTTGTTGAAAATTGTTCGAATTTTCAATCTAAATAAGTACTATATACTTTTAGAGGAATTTGTTTTCATTATAAAAAGAAGTGTATAAAATCTACTTGAGTTGCAAAATAATACCAAACTTTGTTTATCAAAAACCCCCAGTTGGATACTTTTAGTTTTAGAAACAAGTGATAATAGAGAATAAGTTTTTTTTAATCTAAAAATCAAGGGTACAAGGTTAGAAAAAGTTACCTTAAATCTAGTTCATAGCATAGAGAGTGATCAATATCACAAATTGAATGATTATATTCATGAAGTTCGAAGAATTAATCAAAGTAGTTCTGTTATAGTGAAGATGGTTGATTGTGAAAGTTAGAGTCAGGATCTGCATGCTATACATTCTGCATGATGACTATGAAAGGATCTTTAACTGTATGCTGAATTGGCTTTACCCCTGGTAATTTTTGCTCATTGCTTGTATGCTCTAAGAAACTTTACAGAATTTATTGTTGATATATTCCCTAGCTGCAGCTGCTACTGATGTAACCAAGATATGCCTACATTCAAATCTGTATGGTGGCTGCTACATGTCTTTAGATGCAGTTGTCGCTGTTGTTGCAACTGTTGTCTCGATTGCTGTTAAAGTCGTTAGGCGTGGACATAAACCAGCTAGCAGGTGCTGGAAGTTTTATCTTAGCTCTCAAGGTTTTGCATGCTTGGCTGTGGTAGTCCAAGCTTCGCCTTTGGTGATTTTGCTCAATGCATGTACGATATAAAATCCACAAAAGTCAATACATGCTCTTAATACCAATGCTCTGTATTTGTTGTATTTTCATCATCTTGATATAAGTTGTAAAAGGAGTAGTACTCCTCTTTTTGTAAATAGAGTAGCACTCCACGTTTAATGTTTTGTTACCCTTGTAGAACAACCTCCCATTAGGCTTAGGCATGTAAATGGGGGAATGTTCTCAAGGTCTCTTTAATGTAAGAGTGATATTAGGGTAAATCTATCACTCAAAAAAGTATCTAATATATTAGGAGTGGCGCCCCACCTCAAATGGAGGTTATGCCAAAAAAAAGAAAAAAAGAAAAAACAAAGATGGTAAACTGGTATATGGATGCTATATCAAAACAACTTAGACTCAAGAGGATGTATATGTGGTTTGGTGGTATAAAGCAAGGATTCTTAGATAGATCTAGGCCTTTGTTGGGGTTAGATGGAACTTTTTTTAAGGGAACATAGGGAGAATTTTATTCACTGATGTTGGGACTGATCCAAATGGAATTTTTTCCTATTGCATTTGCTATGAATGAGGGAAAAATAAGGAAGTCCAGACATAAGTTTTGAAATTGTTGAAAGAGGATCTAAACATTGAGTGGGATTATGAGTGCACAATAATGAGTTGTAATCAGAAAGGTATAATTCAACCTTCTAATTGTCTTTCCAAATGTTGATCACAAATTTTGTGTGAAGCATTTATATAGCAATTGGTCTACTGCTAACTTCAAAAAGGAACGCATTAAGGAATGCATTATGGACTATTGCAAAATATACTACTCCTAAATAATTTAATGAGAAAATGACAAAAATAGCATAATTAGATGTAGATACAACCAAATGATTTGATGACAAATTATCATCTCAGTGGAGTAGAAGCTACTTTGAACTTTTCCTATGCGTAACATTCTACTAAATAACATTTGCGAGTTATTCAATAGCAAGATATTAAATGCATGAGAGCAGCCCAAATTGTATTAATCTTTGAGAGTCTAAGGATGTATATTATGCCGACAATGCGAGAAAATAGAGATAAAGTCAAGAATAAGTGAAAAAACAAAGTGATATGTCCAAAAAGTTTCATGAAGATAGAGGAAAACAATGTTGATACAACTCTATATGTTCTTTACAAGGCTAATGACCAACATGTTGAAGTGTAGTATCTCTATTATGAGAGATATGCTATTAATTTAAAAGATCATACATGTAGTTATAGGAGATGGGAACTGACAGGTATACCTTGCTGTCATGCCATTTATGCAATTTGGACAACTACATAAGGCCCTATACAGTATATTGATTATTGCTATAAGGTTGAAATTTCTCTCAAGTGCTATGAGCCATTTATATTTTCATTGAATGGAGAGCAAGAATGACATAAAACATGTTTGGTTAGTTCATTATTACAATTATATAGTAACCTCCTGGTAGGCCTAATAAAACTACGAAGAAATAATGAAGGTAAAATTCAAAAAGGCAATAATGAAAAGAAAAAAATGAGTAGGAGGTTTGTCAAGTTAACAAGTGCACTTTTTTTATGGTGAAATGAGATACAACATGAGAACTTCCAAGGTAAAAAGGTGATTAGCAGCGATGAAGGAGTGATTACGATAGAGTAGATCAACCAATGCATGGAGAGGGGACAACTTCATATTGTATGAAGTAGAGCAATCAATGCATGAAGTAGAGCAACCACCTTAGATCACTATTCCAATTTTGGAGGGTGGACAACTTCATATTGTATTGCAAGAAATGAACACTCAAGAAAGCAACAGTAGTTTGTCTGTGAGTGCATTCAAAACTTGATGCTATGTTGCTATTTTTTTTTTTTACATTTTTTTATGAAAAGTTTCTATTTTACAATTAACTATTTCAATTTTAGGTTAAGAGGCACATTAGTGGTGTACTGAAGGTATCAAAACAACAATCAAAGTAATCTCAACCATCAAAATCATCAAAGCAAAAAGACACCAGGGCAAGTTTCTCAATTTTAGAAATAAAATGTGCAAAACAAGATAGGTCAATATATATATATATATATGTTTTGTGCCATTTATGTAGTTCATTCTCTATTAAATTTCATATCTAACTTCAAAATATATGTGTATATATATGATGATGATGCAATAGAAGGAAATAAATCAACATGTTCTGCACCAACTCTAAATTTATATAAGGAGTTTGATCTCCCAAAACTCCTATTTTCAGTTGGTAGTCATCATAGACTTAGAAATACAAAAGATGTTAGAGTATAAGAGAAAGGCAAGATATGAATCTTGAGATTGGAGATGAAAAAAATCAATGGAATGTATTTCTAATAACTTGTAATGATACGAATATTGTAACTTAACATGATGTCAACATTTGGGAAGATTTTGCTTTTATTGTATTCTAGCTGTACTTGAAGTAATTGAATATATGAGGTGGATTTTGATTTTGTATTAATCTAATTGTAGTTATGAAGAATGCTTTGTTATATATTTGTTTGCTCTGAATATTTAGTCATTTGAAGACAAAATTGATACTTTTATTTGCTAAAACCTAGTTATTAAGGAAGCAAAATACTTGTTTTATTGTGTGAAAATGCTTGTTGAAGATATTCCATATGCACTATTTTCATTCTTGTTTTGTCTTGTTTCATTATGTGATTTTTGGAACATAATTATCTGCACAAGTTTTTTCGTATATTTCAAGACTTGCATTAGTTAGATTAAATATTAATACTATAGTGTTTGTTGAACATATTTAATAGTTAAATAGAGAAATTAACAATACTTAAATATGTTGTATGAATTTTTGGATTTGATACTAAAATGTTATAACTAATTGAAGGATCGAAATAATCAAATCACAAATCACGTGGAAGAGATTTTATTTATCACAACAAAATATATGTTTGGAAGGAGAGGAATTACAATCACAAAATCTTATGTATAGTACAACCGCGCCACACAACAACAGCATCTGTTTGTCCACAGAATTTCTCTAAGCTGCTGTTTGACTTTTCTCACAACACCTCTTTGAGGTTTCTCTTCCAACTCCTCTTCTTACAAAGATCTCTAACACCCTCTATTTATATCATAAGAAGTTTATTAATTCCATACTTTCCTAATTCCTACCAATGACTAATTAGGAAACAAATACTAAAAGGGAACTACTTTAAACTTAAGAAACAAAACATATAAATAAACTACTAATTAATAACAGTTTAGTTTAATTTTCCAACAAATGCCCATTTAAACTAAACTTTCCATATATGATCAATACATTCAAGTTCACGTGCTTGAATTTCTTTTGAAATTTCTTTTGTAATTTGGACCTTGTATGTGATCTTCGTCTTTATCTTCATCTTCGTCTTCACTGGTAACTTGAAACAAATTTTGTATTTCCACATCTTGAAACCTTCAAACACAGAATTTCTCTAAGCTGCTGTATGACTTTTTCTCACAACACCTCTTTGAGGTTTCTGATAAGTTGGTTTTATACCAACTTAAATGGCTTAATCCACTTGGCTTTTGACTTGTTTTTCATAAGTTAGTGCAATAATTTGTTTGTTGTGGTGCATTTATGTGGTTGGCAATTGGTTGTACTAAATTGGTTAAAAGAGACCAAAAATGATGATGAACTTAGGCAATTGTGTGCTTGATGTTAATAGGCAAGGTTGAGAGATCAAAACATCTAGGAAGGTGAATGAAACCGAAATTAACTTGGTAGATTCGGTTTAGGGTTTTGGCAGATTTGGTTAGGAAATTCATCCGGGCATAACTTTCTTGATACTAATCTAATTGGTGATTTCTTTGGTGTTCTGAAAAGCTCTTTGAATGCACTACATTTCGTATGTTTTAACTATTTCCCAATTTTGTGTGCAATATTATGAAATATGAGTTTCTTTTTGGAATACCATTTTTTAGGGTTTTAGGGTTTTATCTGCCTGCCACAGTTTGGTGTTTTGATGATATCTTGAGTTTCAGGTGACTGATAAGGCTGTTTCTTGATCCATTGGAAAGCTAAGAGAAGGATCTAGAATTCTTAAGTTTACCATCAAGGCTGATTTAGAGGCTAAGTCACACTTATTTGGCATGAAAGTAGAATGTTGTGCTGGAATGGATGCTTTGCCAACATTTTTTGCCAACTCGGCCAACCAATGTGCCAAGACCTTGCCAAGACCATGCCAAGCTTTGCCAAACCAATGTGCCAAATCAATGTGCCAAAACCAGTGTGCCAAGACCTTGCCAAGATCTTGCCAAGCCTTGCCAATCAATCTTGCCAAGCCTTGCCAACTTGACAACACTTATGCACAACACTTATGCATTAGTCTTGCCATATACTTTGCCATGAAACTCATGCCACACATTTGCACCTTGGCACACCACTCATGTTGCATAATGAACTTCACAAACCAAGACACACAACTTGGTATAGGAAAGAACTAAGCAGCCGAGAGCAAGAAGAGAATTGGCCTACGACATGTAGTAGGCCAATCTTGAGAAGACAGAAAATGGCCTACGACATGTCATAGGCCATTCTTGAAGGAGTTTTTTTTTTCCCACGACATGACTGTGGAGATGGAAATTTGGCCTACGACATGTCGTAGGCCAATTCTGGAACAACAACATTTAGCCCACGACATGTCGTAGGCTAATTGTGAGGAGAGTTGCTTAAAAAATGGCAAAGTGTTGAAGAGTTGCTTCATGGGTTCAAGCTTTGTCACACTTCAGTAGTTTGGTCATAACTTTCTCGTTTTAGCTCTAAATTGGGTGATTTTAATGGCTATGGATAGCTAAGACAAAGTGTTACGACTTTCATGTTTTAAGATTTCCTTAATTCACAGTGCATCATGATCAAATATTGGTGGGACGTTGCTGCCATGAAGTACTTTGTGTTTGAGTTTCTAAAAAATGGCTAAGTGTTTAACTTCTGATTCTCTGAAATTCCAGGTAGCTGAAGGCGCGGTTTGCTTTGGCGGAAAGGCGTGAATTTCAAAACGCTGGATTCTTGAAGGCTCGCTGAGTTGCTGAAGGCGTGATTGGTTGCGGCTTGAAGGCGTGGTTCAATTTTGATTTCTTCACTCGGAAGTCAGAGGCAACGAAGGCGCGACAACTTAAGCTTGAAGGCGTGCGTCTCATGGCTGAGGTTGATGAAGGCGCTGGAAATTAACACCAAAGGCGCTGGAATGCTGAATATTTTTTCAAACTTGGAATTTTTTGACATTTTAGGCTGATTTTTAGTTCCTTCCCTTAAGGACACTTTTGTAATATTTGATACATTTTACGTTGCGTATTAGTTACGTTTTCCCAACTCTATATATAGGGAAGGTAGCTAACATGTAAGGGGGATACATTTTTATTCACTACTCACATTTTCCGTATTGTGACCGACTTTTGATTTTGAAGAGCGGGAAGTGTTCTTGAGATCCACTTTCTCTCTCTACTTTCTCTCACTAAGATTGTTGCTTCATTTTGGATTCCGATCAAAGATTTTCTCTCATAATTGTATTTCTCCTTGAAATTGAGAAGAAAAGCTACATTACTCTCGGCATTTGGAAGCTTAAGACTCTTAATTGGTAAACTCTTCCAATTAATGATTATGAACTGTTTAATCTTCCAATTTGTTGATTGTGAAGCTGAAATGGAGATTTGTGGCTAATTGTATGATAATCTAGGATATTGAGGGTGAATGCTAGGTTGAAATTGTAATTGTGCAGTAGAACTAACAATCTATTATAAGAAATGGAAATTCTCAGCTATGAATTGGTCAAACTTATTGATTACATGCTTTGATCTGAATTTGATGAAATGAGATTTGATTGCGGTCATCATGCTGAATTGAGTCTTCTTTTGTAAGATTTGGATGAAAATCATGAATAAGAACCTGAGAATGCATGAGTTCTTAAACCTGTTTGAATTTGCACAGATCTTAAGGCTAGACCTCATCATAGGAAGCTTTGAGTCTGTATCATCCTAAGAACAAGGTGATAAGAGATTCTCATACTCAAATGATGAATTCACATGCTAGGATCGGGCCTCACCATGGGAGATTATAGGTGTTCATGCCTGAGTAATTTGAGTGGGAAATTGAGACAGCTCGTTCACACTTCACCATCCTTAGGCCCGACCAGAGGATAGGGTGGTGTCGGGAGACTAAAATTGTAGTGTAGTGACCATGCTAACTATTATTTCTGTTTCCAATTGTGATTCTCCTCAACTGCTTTGCTTGTATGTTAGTAATACTGCATGTATGAGAAGTTGCATTCACCCGGAAGTAGCCTAGATTATCAGCTTTATTTTATTGAGAACTTTGTTCTTATTTCTTTGAGTTTTACTTGTGTGTTCATTTACATTCATAATTGTGTGGAGTCAAACCAGTTTACTTCTTGTTAAATTTTGTGATTAGTGTTCTTTTAATCTTGTTATATTTTGGTAACATAACTGAGCATATCAAACTTCTTGAATCCACTATTTCTCGGAGGAACGAAACCTAGCTCACTGCTACTATATTTAGTGAAATTAGGATAAATTGACGAGCCACGACACTCGACATCAATTTTTGGCGCCGTTGCCGGGGAACTAGGCACGGTTCTTGGAATTTGTTGTTGTTCTGTTCTTAGTTGTGTGTTTTATTACTTTGATTTAGTTACCTTGTTTCTTTACTTTGTGTGATTCGGTTACTTTTACCATCTTGTATTGGATTGGTTTACAGATTGATCCATTTGTTCTCTTGATATCATTTGCTGTTCCTGTTTGTGTATGCCCAGGTCTGTAAGATCTAGAGGAAAACCTGAATTTGAATTGGACCTTGAATTGGAAAGAACTCTAAGGATTCAAGCAAAGCAGAGAGCTATGGCTGCACAAGGAGTACAAGCACCGAGGTTCGGAGACCATTATGCAGTAAATTTTGACAATCGATTTGGTCATCAGGACATTGACGTGGAAAGTTACCACATTCCTCCACAAATTGTTTCCATGATCACCCAGGGCCAATTCTTCCAAGGTCTTGACAATGAGGATCCTAATGACCACCTTGATTGGTTTCTCGGGTTATGTAGCACTTTTAAGTTGCCAAGAGTTGACAGGGGTGAGGTTCATAGAATTTTGTTTCCCTTATCTCTATGTGGAAAGGCTAAACATTGGTTCAAGAGTATTGGGGGAGCAAATGCTGGAATGTCATTTGATGATCTACAGAAGAGGTTCTTGTCTAAGTACTTCCCTCCAGCTAAGCTTGAAAAGAGAAGGTTGGAAATTATGAACTTCCAACAACAAGACAGTGAGTCATTTAGGGAAGCATGGGAGAGATTTAATGATTTGATTAGGCAATGCCCCAATCATGACTTGGGCGAAATTAGGGAGCTAAATACTTTCTTCAAAGGCCTAACTCCTGAATCATCGTTGATGGTTAAAGCCTGTGCGAATGGGGCACTTAAGGACAAATCTGTGCCTGAAGTGCATGAATTGTTTAACCAGATAGCTGAGGATGAATACCTTTTCCTAGAGACTAGAAAGCCACATGTCAGGAGACAAAGAGGAGTTCTTGATGTAGATAAGGAGACTTCACTTAGTGCTAAGTTTGAAGCATTGGCCAAGCAGGTGAAGACTTTAAAGGCGACTCAAACCAAAGCCCCAGTACTTTCATGTGGACTATGCAAGGGAGAACACCACACGGATGAATGTGCAATCACTACTGAATCTATTCAGTATGTGAACAATTACAGTAACAAACCCCAATATGGTGGGAACTATTCTGGGAGCAACTATAATGGAGGCAACAGACAATATGGTGGAAACCAAGGCAACTGGAATCAACAGCAGAACCAAAGAGGAAATTACTATCAAGGTAATGACTCAAGGAGGGCAATGAATCAACCACCTCTTGGTTTTGATAATCAGGCAAGCACATCAGAACTAAAGAAGCCAAATGTGGAAGATATGTTTCAAAAGCTGATGGAAAAGATGGATAAGAACGAACAGAGATTTGGAGGTTTGGAGTCCACTGTGAAGCATCACGAAGCTACTTTGAAGAATATCGAGATGCAACTTGGTCAGTTGGCTGCTGTACACCAGAGGCCAAAAGGAGCTCTTCCTAGTGACACAGTACCAAATCCCAAGAGGAGAGAAGCATGCAATACTATTACTTTGAGGAGTGGAAAATTGTTGCCTGGAAGTAAACATGCAGAAGACAAGAGTGATGGTCTGGAGGAGGACCAAAAAGATGAAACTGAGGAAGTTTTGGAACCTGAGAAGAATGTTGAGCAAGAGGAAAATAAGTTTAAGAGGAAGGAAATACCAGAAAGGGTGGGGAATGAAATTACCAGAAATTTCAATCCTTATAACTTCCCAGATTATGCTCCAAAAGCTCCATTTCCAGAAAGGAAGAAACCTCCAGCTAAAAAGGGGCCTCAATTCAATCGTTTCTTGGATATGATCAAACAAGTGAACGTCAATGTTCCTTTGTTGGATTTGGTTACAGCCATGCCTAAATATGCTAAGTATTTAAAGGATCTCATTTCAAACAAGGAGCAAATCTTGAGATGTGAAGTTCCAATGATGCTATCAGAGTGCAGTCAAGCATGGATGGTTCACAAATTACCGCCAAAGCTTAAGGATCCAGGTAGCTGTACCATACCTTGTAAGATTGGAACCAGATATTTTGCAAAGGCCCTCTGTGACCTTGGAGCTGGAATCAACCTGATGCCATTATCCATTGCAATAAATGTGGGTTTGAGTGGAAGGATTCGTCCAGTTGCAGTGACACTACAGTTGGCAGATAGATCCTTGGTGACTCCTACAGGCTTGGTGGAGGATGTGTTGGTAAGAATTGATAAATTTACTTTGCCTGTGGATTTCATTATACTTGATATGGAAGAGGACCCTGAGGTTCTTCTCATTTTTGGTAGACCTTCTCTAGCCACTGGTGATGCTTTGATTGGTGTGAGAAACAAGACAGTCACGTTTAGGATTAACAATGAGGAAGTGGTTTTTGATGTAAACTATGCTATGAAGCAACCTCTAAATATGGAGTCTTGTTTTGCTATCAAAGCCATAACATATTCTTCGTTGAATAATGTGAATAATACGCATGATTTCTTAGTTGTTGATGAGTTAAGTGTTTGTGAGGATGATTTTGATGGAATTGACTTAGATGATGAGGACAAGAAAATTCTTTCTGAGATTGAAGATTTCATTGAATGTTGTTATTTGGAAGAGTCAATTTGTGAATTGCAAAATGATGTTGGGGAAGTTAAAATGCATGAAACTGTAGGGGAACATGATCATGAACCTACTGTTTCGGCTAACAAAAATTGTACTCCCACTGAGGTGAGGACTAGTGAGAATTTTTGCAGGAATGAAAAGCTTTTACCTTCCATTGTGGTTGCACCAAAGCTTGAGTTAAAACCACTTCCACCTTATCTCAAATATGCTTTCTTGGGAGAAAATGAGACACTGCCAGTTGTTATATCTTCAAAGCTTGAAGGTTGGCAAGAGGAGAAGCTTTTGGTAGTTTTGAGGAAACATAAGTTGGCTATTGGATGGACAATTGCTGATATAAAAGGCATAACTCCAGGTTTATGTATGCACAAGATTTTGCTTGAGGAAAATGCTGTGCCAGTACGGGATAGACAAAGAAGATTAAATCCCCAGATGATGGAAGTTGTGAAGAAAGAGGTTATCAAATTGCTTGACTTTGGGATGATATTCCCAATTTCAGACAGCGAATGGGTTAGTCCAATCCAGTGCGTCCCTAAAAAGGGAGGGGTGACGGTTATAAAGAATGAGGCTAATGAACTTCTGGCAACAAGAGTGGTGAATGCTTGGCGAGTTTGCATGGATTACAGGAAGCTAAATAAGGCAACTAGAAAAGACCATTTCCCTATTCCATTCTTGGAACAATTGTTGGACAGAATTGATGGCTACCTTTTCTATTGTTTTCTGGATGGATATTTTGGGTACAATCAGATTGCAATTGATCCCAAGGACCAGGATAAGACAACTTTCACTTGTCCTTTTGGCACATTTGCTTATAAAAGAATGCCATTTGGTCTTTGCAACGCACCAGCTACCTTTCAGAGGTGCATGATGGCGATATTCCATGACATGGTGGAATCAATAATTGAAATATTCATGGATGATTTTTCTGTCTTTGGTATGACATTCGATGGTTGTTTGGAGAACTTGGCAAAGGTTTTGAAGAGGTGTGAAGAAACGAACCTTGTGTTGAACTGGGAAAAATGTCAATTCATGGTTCAAGAAAGAATTGTGTTAGGCCATAAAATTTCTCATGCTGGGATGGAGGTAGATCGAGCTAAGGTAGATGTCATTGCAAAACTTCCTCCACCTACCAATGTTAAGGGTATCAGAAGCTTTCTCGGACATGCTGGGTTTTATAGAAGGTTTATTAAGGATTTTTCAAGAATAGCCAGACCCTTGTGCAGCCTCTTAGAAAAAGATGTTAAGTTTGAGTTTGGAACAGAATGTGTTGAGGCATTTGAAACTTTGAAAACAAAATTGGTGGAAACCCCCGTGATAGTCACTCCCCATTGGGGTGAACCCTTTGAAATTATGTGCGATGCCAGTGATTATGCCTTAGGAGCTGTCTTAGGCCAGAGAAGAGACAAAGTGTTTCACACTATCTATTATGCTAGCAGGCTATTGAATAAGGCCCAAATGAATTATTCAACTACTGAAAAGGAAATGCTAGCAGTGGTCTTCGTATTTGATAAATTTCGTGCTTACCTTTTGGGATCAAAGGTCATTGTTCACACAGACCATGCCGCATTGAAGTATCTGCTTGCAAAGAAAGAGGCAAAACCAGGTTTGATCAGATGGGTTTTGTTGCTCCAGGAATTCGATGTGGAGATTAAAGATAGGAAAGGCTCAGAAAATGTTGTGGCAGATCACTTGTCAAGATTGGAATCTCAAGAGCAAGATTCACCTGACATTTCGGTTAAGAAACACTTCCCTGATAAGCAGGTGTTCAAAGTGGGTGAACAGACACTGCCTTGGTACGCTGAGATTGCAAATTTTGTGGTTGCTGGCCAGGTTCCATCTTATTATTCCAGTGATCAGAAGAAAAGATTGAGAAGTGATGCTAAATACTACTTCTGGGAAGACAATTCTTTATATAAAATCTGCAGTGATCAAGTGATAAGAAAGTGTGTCAAGGAAGAAGAAAAGGAGGACATCTTAAAGGCATGCCATGAAGGACCCTGTGGTGGTCATTTTGGATCAACTAGGACAGGCTTCAAAATCTTGCAATGTGGGTTTTATTGGCCACATATCTTCATGGATGCCAGAATTTGGGTTGCAAAATGTGATCGATGTCAACGAATTGGCAACATCTCTTCCAGAAATGAGATGCCCTTGAACAACATCTTGGAGGTAGAAATTTTTGATGTTTGGGGGATTGACTTCATGGGGCCTTTCCCTAAATCAAGAGGTATGGAGTACATTCTGGTGGCAGTGGATTATGTTTCTAAATGGGTGGAAGCGGTGGCTTTAGCTCATAACGATGCCAAAAGTGTAACTGCTTTCTTGAAGAAATACATCTTTAACAGGTTTGGAGCGCCCAGGGCTATAATAAGTGATGGAGGGACTCATTTCTGTAACAAGCTCTTTGAATCTTTGTTGGCTAAATATGGTGTTACTCACAAAGTTTCAACAGCTTACCATCCACAAACTTCTGGTCAAGCTGAAATTTCCAATCGGGAGATCAAGAGAGTTCTTGAAAAAGTGGTAAATCCTGGTAGGAAAGATTGGTCTTTGAAGCTAGATGATGCATTGTGGGCATACAGAACAGCTTGCAAAACCCCAATTGGAGCTTCTCCTTTTCGATTGGTTTTTGGTAAAGAGTGTCACTTGCCAGTGGAACTGGAACATAAGGCGTATTGGGCAATTCAAACCTTGAACATGAATCTGTCTGAGGCTCAATCAAAAAGAATGTTGGAGTTGAATGAACTGGATGAATTCAGATTCAATGCTTACATGAGTGCCAAGTTGTACAAGGAAAGGTGATACGAATGGTCTTGGATTGAAGTCCTCAACCACACGAATTCCACAACCTTTGGACCGTTGCTGCACCAAAATTCACGAACAAGACAACACACAAACTTGGCAGAAAGGAATTCAAAGGGAAAAACGCAAAAGATGAAGTAAATCAACCCCACGTTTTTAATACAAATGGACTCGACTCAACTCATGAAAATTCATGCAATTGAACTTTGTCAATTTGGCGAGTTCTCGAAATCAAGAACAATGGTGAAGTCACCTAAAGGTCACGCTAAAGGCAAAGCTTCTACAATGGTGAATTAAATAATTCAACAAGGCTTGAACAACACAAAGTGTTAATTCTCAATTTCAGCAAAGCTAAAACTTTCATTCATCAATCTTATGTTAAAAACGTTTACAAAGCTTCTCTTTATATAGAGAATGGTTTCAGCTTTACCAAAAGGAAAAATGAAATAAAACCCTAAAAGTTGCAAAGTACAACTTGACTTCTAACTTTCCAAATTGTAATTGGAAACTAACAAACTAGTTTCCTAAACTTAAAAGGAAACAAGAACCGATTTGTCCTTCTAGAAGGGCAAGGACAAGCTCCTAAAATGTAGGAAACTCTACTTTCCTAAAAACTCCTAAAAAGTAGGAGATTACTTTCCTAATTACCATGCAAGGCAATTGGACAAGTAATGGACTTATTAAACAATGAAATTAAAGCCCAATTAATTAATGTTAATGGACTTATTATTACAACTTAAAATAAATCCTAAAATTAAACAATGGCATGATCCAAAGTTGGCAAAGCCCAAGCACGCCATCTTGGTCTTCAATATAGTCCATGAAATTCGAGATGGAAATCTGCCAGAATTCTGTCACTCATTTTGGCAGCCATATTCCACGATGATACCGTCAGAATCTTGGAAAACATAAAACATGAAAGTTTTAGCTCTATCTCTTATCGTTCCAGGGCTTCTGAATCACCAAATTCTTGAGTTATATCGAAAGAGATATGTCCAGAATACCAGAATGTGGTAGATCTTTCAACTTTCATATTTGACTTTGGCACCATGGACATGGATTCGGCTCATTCTCATTAATCCCTCCCTCCTCGAAAAGGATTCGTCCTCGAATCTTGAAATTGAGCTCCAGGGTCAAACACCAATATCACGAACTCATTGCAAACTCGAGCCAAGTAAAATTGGGAAGATGCCAATCTTGGCCAACAAGAATATATATCCTGCCAAAACACGACAAATGTATCAGTAAAAAGAAAGTACAATAATCTAAAACAAGACGTAGAATAATTTCCTTTCACCAAAAGAATAGAACGGGCAGAATATGTATGCAAAAATCGAAAACATATAGCATGATTAGTCTTAACAAATTTTGCATGAGTCATTAATGTTGAAGTTAATGAATCAAAACAATCATGCAAATAACTATCATGTAGTTTATGCAAATCAGAAAACCGAATGTTCTTAATTAGAGAACTAACCAAGACGAATCACTAACAACATCCATTAACACCTTATTTACGTTATGAACATGTAATGTAAGCAAAGGATGTAAACATATATGAATATAATCATAAAGACACGAAAATTCATAACAAGAAACATATATGCATCCTTGGGAAAGTGTAAATCACATGAACGTATTAAGACCTCTAAAACATGCAAAAGTTATCAAATATGAGAGTGTAATTCCAAAGACTAGAATGTAAACAATCTATTGAATAGTTGTAAACAGAAAATTTTACCTCTTGGAATTCAAAAGAAAGTTGGAACGGAGATAACTTACCATACAAGTGTTGAGTTTACCAAAAGGACCTCTTTGAAACTTGATGGATGTGAGCAAAGTCACGAAACAATAATCAAAGGAATGAATAATCCAGCAAATAGAGTTAACATAATTAACACTTGATTGAGTGCATACAAAGGATTGATGTAGTTCGAAATTATAATCATTAAGCTCAAAATATAATTCATGTATTAGATAAGCAACATAGCATGTGAAGAAACTATACATAAACTCATTCAATATAAAATAATAGGAATTTATTATTGAAGAATTATTGTGAAATAAGTTGCTTTCCAAAACACAAATCATTGGATTTTAAAACACATGGTAAAGAATTTCGATCTAATGTTTCAAAGGTATATGAAAAGACATTGAAATTGAGTCAAAACAGAATTCAAACTTTGAAAATCAAGAGCATTGACATTAACAAAGTTCTTGACATTTTAAACCATTGAAATCAATCAACAAACTTTCATACTTACCTAACTTACCTTACTTACCTTGTGGGAAACAAGCTAAGGCGGATTGGATTGTTTCGAACTCCATTAAACTCTTAGGAACTCCAAAAACCTGCAAAACATATGTACTAGGCAGCAAACAATTCAAATGGTGATCACTATCATCAAGTAAGTACATTGATTGCTTATCTAGTATTCCTCTCTTAAACTCGCTAGAAGAAGTAAAATAACAAGACTTTAAAAGACTTAAAGCTCGGCCATTACAAGATGCACTTGCTATTACACTTTGTTGCTCTTGAACTTTCTTCTCCTTGGCGGCACTCATCTCTTTACAAGCTTGAACAATCCTAGCTTGATCTTCAAAAACTTGGAATGGAGTTAAAGCACGAAGATTGTACTTCTTACCCTCAAAGTCAAAACTGTAAAAGTTCTTCTTGGCATGATAAAGTACATCACGATCAAATTGCCAAGGTTGACCAAGTAAAATATGGCAAGCTTCCATTGGAACAACATCACATAAAATCTCATCAACATACTTTCCAATGGTGAGTGAAAATTTCACTTGTTTATTCACTTTACTTTCAGCAGAATTGTTCAACCATTGAAGTTTATAAGGTTTTGGATGTTTTATGCAAGACAACTTCAATTTCTCAACAAGTAAAGTACTAGCCACATTTATACAACTACCACTATCAATGATCACACTACAAATTTTTCCTTGTACCATGCATCGTGTGTGAAATATGTTATCTCTTTGAGACAAATCATCAATTTGTGGTTGTGTACTATGAACTTGACGATTAACCAATGAAAATTGACCATTACCAACCTCATATGTTTCATGTTCTTCACCTTCTTCACTTTGGTATTTCTCCTCAAGTGGTGGCATGTCGACATCATCATCATCATCTTCACTTACCACTTCGCCATTAGGAAGAAGCATCATCACTTTTAGAGTTGGACAATCTGATTGATAATAACTATATCCTTGACATTTAAAACATCTAATATCCCTTAACCTTTGTGAAGAAGTTGACGCCGATTTTGGGACATTAGGTGGTGCACTTGAAGACTGATTTGAGGTGATTTGAGGTGGCTTTGTTGAAGGAGTAAAAGTTGTCACATTCGGCTTTTGATCTCTTCTCCATGGTGGTTGTGATTGTGTGAATCGCCCCTTGGATTTGAGATGCTTTTCTATCTTTATGGCTTTATGAACTAACTCATTAATATCAACATAACTTTGCAAATCAACATGGTAAGCTAGTTCGGAACCCATACCTCTAAGAAACCTTTCAATAGTGGAATCTGGATCTTCTTGAACATTGGCCTTAATCATTAAAGATTCCATCTCATGGTAGTACTCCTCCACTGTTTGATTTCCTTGCACAAGAGAGTGCAATTTTCGATTCAACTCACGGTTATAATGAGAAGGTACATACTTTTTCCTCATGAGTGCTTTCAATTGACTCCAAGTCTTGACTGGACTTTCACCATCTTGACGTCTAGACCTCACTACCTCATCCCACCATAAACTAGCATAATCCTTGAGGTGCATGAAGGCAAGTCGATACTTCTCCTTCTCGGGATAGTCATGGCCTTCAAAGAAGTGATCTAGGTCTCTAACCCAATCAAAATAAGCCTCGGGATCTGCCTTGCCATGAAAAGTAGGAATGGTTAGCTTAACAGAAGCAATTGAAATTTTTGACTTTTCACCTTTCTTAGAAGAACTCATGGTCTCCTCCTCCTCATCACTATCATCATTGGACTCATCATTATCTTCAAACTTAAGCTTCCTCGATGTGGAGCTTTTGGTTGCCGACTCCAAATTATCAAGTCGGAGATTGATCTTTTGCAACATACCAAAAAGTACTTCATTAGCAAATTTTTGCTCGGCTTGTGATATAGTTTTATCACTTTTTGATTCCTCCATTTGTACCTGCAAGTTAGTAAAGAAAAACGCAAGAAAAGAAATAGCAATCCTCACGTGTTCCTCACTATTAGATAGTAGGTACACTCCACTCTATTTATGTAGTGTTCTCTCTTGTTTATCCTATCTAATACTCTCAAATGATAAATTGTTTGGGACTAATAAGACTTACCAAGTCCTATGATTAAGATAACAAGTCTCAATCAACAAGTTCCACACAATAAACTTTCACAAGCAAATCAAGAGAATTTTCAAAGAAAACACATCACAAGAGATTTAAGAACACGTGTGGGTTAAAACTGATTTATCTTCAGAAACTATGAAATTCAGAAACTAGATTTCAAGACGAAGAGAATGCAATTTGAATCACTTAATTCCGAGTTGTATTGATCAAGATATGGCACTTTGAATATAAGGTGATTTCAAGAACAAACAAGAACGAAATTTAGTTCTTTTCTTGGGCTGTTTTTTTTTTTTAAATGGTTCAATTTTTTATTTTTTTTTTCTTTGTAATTGGGCCTTCTTTTTTTTTTTATGCAAGGCCTTTTTTTTTTATATTCGGACAAGAACCTTGGATTTCACAAAGTTTAAGGTTCTTAAGACAAGATCCTAGGATTTAAGGTTGTTTATCCCATGTCCATGGTGCCAAAGTCAAATATGAAAGCTGAAAGATTCTGCCACATTCTGGTATTCTGGACATATCTCTTTCGATATAACTCGGAATTTGGTGATTCAAGAAGCCCTGGAACGATAAGAGATAGAGCTACAACGTTCATGTTTTATGTTTTCCAAGATTCGGACGGTATCATCGTGGAATATGGCTGCCAAAATGAGTGACGGGATTCTGGCAGATTTCCATCTCGAATTTCATGGACTATATTGAAGACCAAGATGGCGTGCTTGGGCTTTGCCAACTTTGGATCACGCCATTGTTTAATTTTAGGATTTATTTTAAGTTATAATAATAAGTCCATTAACATTAATTAATTGGGCTTTAATTTCGTTGTTTAATAAGTCAATTACTTGTCCAATTGCCTTGCATGGTAATTAGGAAAGTAATCTCCTACTTTTTAGGAGTTTTTAGGAAAGTAGAGTTCCTACATTTTAGGAGCTTGTCCTTGCCCTTCTAGAAGGACAAATCGGTTCTTGTTTCCTTTTAAGTTTAGGAAACTAGTTTGTTAGTTTCCAATTACAATTTGGAAAGTTAGAAGTCAAGTTGTACTTTGCAACTTTTAGGGTTTTATTTCCTTTTCCTTTTGGTAAAGCTGAAACCATTCTCTATATAAAGAGAAGCTTTGTAAACGTTTTTAACATAAGATTAATGAATGAAAGTTTTAGCTTTGTTGAAATTAAGATTAACACTTTGTGTTGTCAAAACCTTGTTGAATTATTTAATTCACCATTGTAGAAGCTTTGCCTTTAGCGTGACCTTTAGGTGACTTCACCATTGTTCTTGATTTCGAGAACTCGCCAAATTGACAAAGTTCAATTGCATGAATTTTCATGAGTTGAATTGGGTTCGTTTGTAATAAAAACGTTGGGTTGAATTTATCTTCCTCTTAGCGTTTTTCCCTTTGAATTCCTTTCCGCCAAGTTTGTGTGATGTCTTGTTCGTGAATTTTGGTGCAGCAACGGTCCAAAGGTTGTGGAATTCGTGTGGTTGAGGACTTCAATCCAAGACCATTCGTATCAATTGGTATCAAAGCATAGGTTGTTGTCTCAAAAATTCAGGTTTTGCATCTTTGTTCTCTTCTCGGTTTTCTTTGTTTTCTTGTTGTCGTTCTTGCTGTTTTTGTGCGTCGGTTTTGCTGCTGTCCTTGACGTTCTTCCTTCTGTTCATTGAGTCAATTTTCTGAAGTAAATTGGTGTCTTAATTCAGTCCAAAAGTCGTCAATATTCTGTCCTCAAATCGCATGCAAAATCTGCCCAAAAACCGTGTTAACTTTGCTTTCGATTTTCACGTTTTGTGATTCGATTTCTTGCTGTTTTGTTTCGTCCTATTTGCTGCTGTTTTAGTGTCTTATTGCTGCAGTAAATTCGTGTCTTCCATGCTCTAAATTCAGACCAAATTTCGTCCATAAAATCATTAGAGTCTTGCTGAATTTTTTTCGTCAAAACAAATTAGGGTTAGCTTTCTTGTTTTGGCCGAATTTTGTCTTGTTTTGTGTCATCTTGCTGCTGTTTTTTTGCGTCTTTTCTTGTTGTTGATTCAGCATTGTTTTGTTATCATCATAGTGTTGAATTCCTTGTGTTGTCCTTGCTGTTTTACACGTCAAAAAAATTGTTAGGAAATTGTGTCAAACTAGGGTTTCAAACTAGGGTTTCTTGGTAGAAATTTCCTAACTTCCTTGTTTCTTATCCGAATTTCATTCTTTCTTTTGTGTTAGATTCTTTATATTGTCTACCATATCTTGCATTTCGATCAAACTTTTGTTCCACTCGAAAAAGATAAGTTCTTGATAACTTTCTTGAACTTCTTGATTTTCTTGAAAATCCGAAGTGGTCAAAATTGGATTCTTGAGTTAGATTCTTGTTCCTTGTCTTTAATCTTGATTATCTTGTCAAAGTGGCATCTTTAAATTCTTGATATTTGGTGAGCTATTGTTAATTCTTGTTGGCTGAAAATTTTGAGGAAAAATAAGGTTAAGACAACCTTAAAAACATCCTAGGTTTGTTTGAGCAACATAAGACAAACAACCTTAAATCCTAGGATCTTGTCTTAAGAACCTTAAACTTTGTGAAATCCAAGGTTCTTGTCCGAATATAAAAAAAAAAGGCCTTGCATAAAAAAAAAAGAAGAATGGTCTTGGATTGAAGTCCTCAACCACACGAATTCCACAACCTTTGGACCGTTGCTGCACCAAAATTCACGAACAAGACAACACACAAACTTGGCGGAAAGGAATTCAAAGGGAAAAACGCAAAAGATGAAGTAAATCAACCCCACGTTTTTAATACAAATGGACTCGACTCAACTCATGAAAATTCATGCAATTGAACTTTGTCAATTTGGCGAGTTCTCGAAATCAAGAACAATGGTGAAGTCACCTAAAGGTCACGCTAAAGGCAAAGCTTCTACAATGGTGAATTAAATAATTCAACAAGGTTTTGACAACACAGAGTGTTAATCTTAATTTCAGCAAAGCTAAAACTTTCATTCATTAATCTTATGTTGCTCAAACAAACCTAGGATGTTTTTAAGGTTGTCTTAACCTTATTTTTCCTCAAAATTTTCAGCCAACAAGAATTAACAATAGTTCACCAAATATCAAGAATTTAAAGATGCCACTTTGACAAGATAATCAAGATTAAAGACAAGGAACAAGAATCTAACTCAAGAATCCAATTTTGACCACTTCGGATTTTCAAGAAAATCAAGAAGTTCAAGAAAGTTATCAAGAACTTATCTTTTTCGAGTGGAACAAAAGTTTGATCAAAATGCAAGATATGGTAGAAAATATAAAGAATCTAACACAAAAGAAAGAATGAAATTCGGATAAGAAACAAGGAAGTTAGGAAATTTCTACCAAGAAACCCTAGTTTGAAACCCTAGTTTGACACAATTTCCTAACAATTTTTTTTGACGTGTAAAACAGCAAGGACAACACAAGGAATTCAACACTATGATGATAACAAAACAATGCTGAATCAACAACAAGAAAAGACGCAAAAAACAGCAGCAAGATGACACAAAACAAGACAAAATTCGGCCAAAACAAGAAAGCTAACCCTAATTCGTTTTGACGAAAAAAATTCAGCAAGACTCTAATGATTTTATGGACGAAATTTGGGCTGAATTTAGAGCATGGAAGACACGAATTTACTGCAGCAATAAGACACTAAAACAGCAGCAAATAGGACGAAACAAAACAGCAAAAAATCGAATCACAAAACGCAAAAATCGAAAGCAAAGTTAACACGGTTTTTGGGCAGATTTTGCATTCGATTTGAGGACGGAATATTGACGACTTTTGGACTGAATTAAGACACCAATTTACTTCAGAAAATTGACTCAATGAACAGCAAGAAGAATGTCAAGGACAGCAGCAAAACCGACGCACAAAAACAGCAAGAACGACAACAAGAAAACAAAGAAAATCGAGAAGAGAACAAAGACGCAAAACCTGAATTTTTGAGACAACAACCTATGCTTTGATACCAATTGATACGAATGGTCTTGGATTGAAGTCCTCAACCACACGAATTCCACAACCTTTGGACCGTTGCTGCACCAAAATTCACGAACAAGACAACACACAAACTTTGCAGAAAGGAATTCAAAGGGAAAAACGGAAAAGATGAAGTAAATCAACCCCACGTTTTTAATACAAATGGACTCGACTCAACTCATGAAAATTCATGCAATTGAACTTTGTCAATTTGGCGAGTTCTCGAAATCAAGAACAATGGTGAAGTCACCTAAAGGTCACGCTAAAGGCAAAGCTTCTACAATGGTGAATTAAATAATTCAACAAGGCTTGAACAACACAAAGTGTTAATTCTCAATTTCAGCAAAGCTAAAACTTTCATCTATCAATCTTATGTTAAAAACGTTTACAAAGCTTCTCTTTATATAGAGAATGGTTTCAGCTTTACCAAAAGGAAAAAGGAAATAAAACCCTAAAAGTTGCAAAGTACAACTTGACTTCTAACTTTCCAAATTGTAATTGGAAACTAACAAACTAGTTTCCTAAACTTAAAAGGAAACAAGAACCGATTTGTCCTTCTAGAAGGGCAAGGACAAGCTCCTAAAATGTAGGAACTCTACTTTTCTAAAAACTCCTAAAAAGTAGGAGATTACTTTCCTAATTACCATGCAAGGCAATTGGACAAGTAATGGACTTATTAAACAATGAAATTAAAGCCCAATTAATTAATGTTAATGGACTTATTATTACAACTTAAAATAAATCCTAAAATTAAACAATGGCGTGATCCAAAGTTGGCAAAGCCCAAGCACGCCATCTTGGTCTTCAATATAGTCCATGAAATTCGAGATGGAAATCTGCCAGAATCCCGTAACTCATTTTGGCAGCCATATTCCACGATGATACCGTCAGAATCTTGGAAAACATAAAACATGAAAGTTTTAGCTCTATCTCTTATCGTTCCAGGGCTTCTTGAATCACCAAATTCCGAGTTATATCGAAAGAGATATGTCCCGAATACCAGAATGTGGCAGAATCTTTCAGCTTTCATATTTGACTTTGGCATCATGGACATGGATTCGGCTCATTCTCATCAAAAGGACTAAAAGATTTCATGATGCAAGGCTTCAATCCAAGATTTTTGTTCCAGGACAATTGGTATTGCTTTATAACTCTAAACTTAGATTGTTTCCTAGAAAATTGAAATCAAGGTGGAGTGGTCCTTTTAGAGTGGTTGATGTAAAACCTTATGGGACAATTGAAATCAAGAATGACAAGAATGGCAGTGTGTGGAAAGTGAATGGCCATCGCCTCAAGCCGTATTTAACTTCTCAGGACAAGGATAGCACTAATGTGGCACGAGATCCACATGAGCTATACCTAGATGATCCCATCATCTCAAATTGAGCTATGATGCACGGTCGGGCTGTGACTTTAAACCAAGCGCGCCTGGGAGGCAACCCTGATTTTCTTCCTTTGTCTTATTTGTTGTGATTTCTTTTCTTTGTTAATCCTAGTTTGAATAGTATTGGGTAGCAATTTATGGCACAATCTCATAACATCACTTGGGTATATTTTTTGTAGAATCTCAGAAGGATGTTGGGCATTATTGATAGAAGCAGGGAGTACAATTCCACTTTTCCATCCATGTGGGTAAAATGAGTCTACATTGTTTACAATTAAGATACCAGCTCTGATGGTAAGAATTGTCGTTCATTCATGCACGATTGGTTAATTCGTGACCATGCCTGCATGATTGGTTTGGATGGTTTCAATTATTGAGAAGAAAGGACATCAAGCGATGACCTGTCATTCACTTGTGTTTGTTGGATAGTGAGTATGTCATAAATATAAATTGCACATATTCGTTTTGCATGCTCATTCCTCTTCTCTCTATAGTGCTTCCCTTGCTAGTAATTTTTCATTTTCAAAGCATGGATTTCTATTCTCCCCACTAGAACCCTTTTGAATATGCTATCTTTAGTGAAGATCCTGGAACCACATCTTCTCCTTCTTCATCTTCTTCAGCTGATGAGGAGATGGTAATTGATCTTGAGCCAGCTACTTGTCCACATTTTGTTAATGCTTCTGCTGAAAACTTTTATCATGGCTTTACTAATAGATCAGTTATGATTGAGCGACCATTTCAGGATCCTTCTAGGAGATTTGAGGATGTGATCTTCAGACAGTCGTGGTCTCATTTTGCTCGAGCCTCAGTTGTGGTGAATATGGACATAGTTAGGGAATTTTATGCTAATTCCCGAGCTAGTGGTGTTCATTCAGTGTTCGTGAGAGGAAAGTATTTGAGGGTCACCCGTCATAGTATTAATAGGCTCTATCTTCTTGATGATTTTTCTCGTAACACATATTGTAGGTTGTTAAGAGCTGAGAATACCGATCATTTGTTGGCTTCAGTAACTTTACCTGGTGCTACATGGGTGAGGAATGCTCGACAAGAGGCTTTATATGTGCCTACTAGTGAACTCACAGCCGAGGCCAAACTATAGTTAATGTTTATCAATTCCAGGATTCTTCCTACTAACCGTACCAACATAGCATCTAGGGAACGAGTTCTGTTGATTTATGCTATTTTACATGATTTCTCTATTGATGTTGGGAAGTTGATCTTAGAGTTTATCAGGCGGGCACAAAGAAGTGAGTTTGCACCGATGTATTTTTCAGCTCTCATAACAGCCATGGCTCGTAGCAAGGGAGTTGATATCACTTCAGATGCTATTCCTCAAAATCCTAAAGGACTTCTGGGACCTCCTCAATGGCTTGGATTACAAGAAGAGGAAAGACTTGCCCGACTTTCTCGTGGCTTGTAAAACAGTGGAAGGCCAGGTTCCTTTGTTCTTGATTGTTTCATTTGGTTTCACGGGGACCGTGTCGTAGGCAGGTGTGGGGGAAGGCTTCGCCAAGATATCTTGATTTTTAGTTACATTCTGAATATGTATGGTTACCATGATGATGGTTAAGGAGATTGTTTGTCATAATGGAATGGCGTGTAATATTAGTAGTGTTAGTATTTCATTATTATGTTTAGTATGTTACATTTGGTCTGAGTGTTGTGTTGCGTTTGGGTTATATTAGTGAACGTAGTGTTAAAGTGAAGAGATTTGTGTGCTAGTTTTGGTGTAAATATTTTGTGTGATTGTTACAATTTTTGATTCATTGTCTTCGGTTTCAATTTAACACACTTGCATTGATGATAAGGATATCTGCATTTCTGAACATTTCTGAACATGAATTGAATTTTCTGAAAAGCTGAAAAAAATTGAAGTGGGATTGGATTGCTATTGAGCCGTGAATAGGATCATGACATGAAATGGAAAGAAGAAGGCTGATATCTTGGTTGGACATGTTTATTTGGATGAGTTCAAATGCAAAAAGATTATTCTAGACTGGGGTTTGTGATCTCATGATTTTTGTTTGCATATTTTGGAGGCTTGCATTATGAGGTGACCGAAATGAATTAGTTCAAATGCAAAATGAATGCTTGAAGTGTGTTGGCAGAGAAAGAAATCAGAATCCACATGCTTGAGTTGAACTCACATGTCTTGAAAAAAAAGAATGGGTCCCACATTTGAATGACTTGATTGTTTGCTAGTGTTTGGTGGGAATATTCATTTTTCTTGATTGTTTGACCGATGGAGTAATTGAGTGAATGGCATAGTTCTTCTTATCTCTTGTTTTTCTATAAATGCATAGTACATTGCTTGTTGCTTCAAGACACCACAAGTATCAACACAAGTTCGGTGGTAGTAAGGGCATATTGTTGTTAACTATCCACAAAGGTATGTCTCAATTTTCTTAAAGCTTTGTAAATTGTTGAGAGTTGTATAAGCATGCAAAGTAGTGAAGTTGAGAGCATAAAATGATGAACATGCAAGATATTATGTTGATTAGCCAAGGGAACAAATGCATGATAAGTGTGGGGGGGTGATTCAACATTGTAATTTTAAATTTTTCCAGCACTGCCATGTTTCTGTTTTTCAAGCATAACTTGAGTTAGGAATGATGAAATAAGGAGATTCCAGTTGCATCCTTTAGCTAACATGATGGTCTTCAATGTTTATGTTGTACATTTTTGCTAATTTTGGTTGGAACTTAAACTAAAAAATCTTAGAATGTGAAGTACATGTGAAATCAAGAATGTGAGATTTTGAATCTGCCAGGTTTGCCAAGTATCGGTATTTTGGGTATAACTTGCAAATGGAATGTCCAAATATGTTAATTCCAGTGGTGGAATTTAGTTAAGAGGAAGGGCTACATTTCTTATGTTGTGCACTTTTGATAATGCTGCCTGGAGCATGATCTAATTTTGAGGACAATGTGTGCTCACGTTATGAATTACAATCTGAGAACATGCTGAATCTGAACATTTTTGGGACTGTCGGTATTTTAGCCATAACTTGGCCATTTTGACTTCAAATGGGATGATTCTTGTCCTCAAATTTCGATTAAAGAGTGCACTACAACTTTGATGTTTTATGTGTGAACTAATTCTGCTTGCTTCTTAGATGATGTTTACGATCTTATAATGCTGGTTTTCAGTTTTTGAGAATGTGTTTATATAAGAAAATGCAAGTGTTTAGTAATGTTCTTAATGTAATTGTTTTGCTTTGAGTATTATGTGACAAGCTGAACTTTTCTTAACAGAAATGGCACCAAATAAAGATTCAACTTCAAGAAAAGCCACAACTTCAAAGAAGGGAAAAGGAAAAGCTCAAGCACTCGATGAAACTGATTCTGACCCAGAGTATTTTCCGAATGATATGCAAATGTTTGAGGAACCTCCGCAATATGCGATGCCAGCTCCGACACCTAAGAAACGGAAATGAGTCCCTGAGGTTGCTCTGTTCGTTGATGAGGATGCCATAAGACGTTGGGAACAAGGGTTCAATATGAAATATATACACATTGAACGTGGGTTCAGTGTGGAGAAATGGCCGTTTAAGAAGTTGATAAAATTTTACAAATTCTATGAGAAGCTTACGGTTGCCCCTGAGTTTTGCAATGTGAGCATTGCACGGGAATACTACGCAAATGCAGGGTCTCCGAGGGATGGAGCTGTCTATGTGAGAGGCATTTGGGTTCAAATCACGAGCGAGATTATCAATGTGCATTTGGGCACACCTGATTATCCTGATGATCCGATCAAATTTCCAACCAATGAGGCATTGGATGAAGCTTTGATAAAAGAGTTGGCACATCCTGGGGCAGTTTGGGAGCTTAATTCAAAAGGGGGCATAAGCATATTCGGAATGAATACTTGAAGAGTGACGTGAAAATATGGTTGTTATTTGTGCTGTCTCGCCTCATGCCAAGTTCACAAAGAACCGAGGTGATTCGGAACCGGTTGTTCTTAATTTCTGCAATCCGAAGGAAGCACAAGATCGACGTGGGACGAATCATCCTTGCGAGCATCACAGATGGAACTGCCCAGAACAGTAAAGCGCTTTATTTTCCTTTACTAATTCAGGAGCTTTGTGTGGTACAAGGTGTGGATGATCAGCTTGGTGCTTGGGAGAGGATGCAGTCTCCCATTCCTGAACAACTCTACTTAAAATACTTGGCACAGGACAAGGAAATGGAGCAAGCGAGGATTTCAAGTGCAGAGGCATCTCAGGTGGAGAGTGAAAATCCAACTTATGAAGCAGGCCAAGGGCCTTTTGATTTCACATCTCTTCAAGGAGTAATTCAGGGTTTCCAGCTCTCAGTTGAAAATCGCTTTTCAAGCATAGATGAAAGGATGGATCGGCTGCAGGATGGTGTGAGAAACATAGATGAAAGGATGGAACGAATGCATGAAGGTTTTGATAATATGCAACAGGAGTGGACGTCACAAGCTGAACGCATGGAGCATAGATTTGATGATTTATCCACGGTGGCTCAGCAGCAATTTGAAGTGTTATATCATAGGCAAGTGTGCATGCAGCGAGAGCTCGATAGGTGTAACAAGATGGCGGTTTATTACCATTCAGATTCAGGACCCCCGAAGCCAACTCCAACTTCAGCACAGTTAGCGGGGTATCGAATCCCAAATCTGTCATGTGATATGGTTAGTGGTACCATGCACGAGCTTCCACCTGGAGTAACAACAAGCCCTTCTTTGCATCCGTTACCCACATTTGGTCGTATACCTACTATGCCTCATACTCCTACATTCATACCAAATCCAGAGTTTACACCTGTTGCACTATTTCCATTAATAGCCTCGGGACAACCTCTTGAAGGCCCTGTCCATGGCCCTTTTCATTATGTTCCACAGTCAATTGGTGTCCCTTCATTTGCCACGGCTTCTTTGGAGGGACAGTCTTTCTCTACAGCAGTTGCATTTGGTTCTTCTTCAGCTCCATCATCGTTTTCTCAGGGAGTGCCTCCTTCATCATAGCCTCTTACATTGGGGACAATGTTTATTCTAAGTGTGGGGGGGAGATGAAAAAAATCTAAAATTTTTTTCTTGATGTTATGTGTGAAATTATTTTTGGTGCTGTGTTTTGCTTTGTGAGATTGTGGTGATGAAGTGGTGAATTGAATGTTGAAATTGTGCGTATATGTTTTGTTCATATTGATGAAGTATTGCTGGAATGGAGAAGCCAATATGTCAAGCATGTTACATTATTCAGTTCCGAGAAGGTAGTTGAAGTGGCCATGATAGTGCGAAGTCAAGATGTCTTACTTTGAAGAGAATGAAGAATGAAGAATGAAGAAATGCCATGAATCGTTTTGTGTGCTAAGTGTTGTTAAGTGTTTAGAGTTTAGTATGCAGTTTGTTTTGTTTTCTTGAGGGATGGAATGTACTCAACCATGTTGAAAGTTTGTAATTTTGTGTGTTTACCATTGGGCATTAATGAAATTGGAGTGTGTAGTGTTGTGTGCAAGGTATGAATTGAGATGTGAATTTGTGTGAAAAGAGAACAATGTGGTGATGCGTTGAGTTTATCATCTTGCATGCTGATGTTTAAAAAATATATGGAGCAAAAAAAGAAATGAACAAAGGCAACCAAAATTGAGAAAATGAGTTATCACCCTGTATGTGAAACTTTGTTCGTAGTTCACTTTGGCTTATTCCAAGTTCATCACTATACTTGTTTTAAATCTTGCATGTGAAACTTTTTGTTCTTGGTACTAAGTTTGAAGAAATTGATATATTTTGCTGACTAAGGCCCGATGTTAAGGTAAGATAGATATGCCATGCAAAACTCAATTGACATAGGAGGTAATGTGTATGAATTCGTTTCCGTTTGTTATGCATTTATCTGGTGTCTCCAGAATTCGTGCATGTTTAGTCAATTTGGGATTCTTATGAACATGTGCTTGCACAAGAAATGATATGGGAGAAAAAGCCATATTGGCAAACTGGGAAGGAAAAAACCATAAGAACCTAGCAATCAAATTTGGAGAAAAAAGCCATAAAACCCAGGCATTATTTCAGTCATCAATATGTGCACCAATGTGCAGCACTAATGTGCAGAATAAGGGCAATGTCCCATAGAGTACCGATGTACGCATAGGTACCATTGATCTTGTGATTGCATGTTCATAAGAGTGGACAAAGAGATTGGCATATATTGAATGGTATGAGAGACCAGCTAGAGGGTGTATAACAAAGGAATAGATGAAGTGCACGTTCCTCAGCACACACTTGCACGCATGATATTTTGGTCTTTATTCATTGTGTCTTAGTTGATAATTTGTATTGAAATCTGAAAGTTAGGTACCGTGAACCATCAAAGTATAAAGTTGTGTGTGTGAAAAAACGTTTTGATGAATTTGGATGTAGTCAGTGTGGATGAATGAACAAAGTGTTTGAATACGGGTGATGAAAAGGGTCAAATTGTGTGTATCTTTGCTTGAGGGCAAGCAAGAGTTCAAGTGTGGGGGAATTTGATAAGTTGGTTTTACACCAACTTAAATGGCTTAATCCACTTGGATTTTGACTTGTTTTTCATAAGTTAGTGCAATAATTTGTTTGTTGTGGTGCATTTATGTGGTTGGCAATTGGTTGTACTAAATTGGTTAAAAGAGACCAAAAATGATGATGAACTTAGGCAATTGTGTGCTTGATGTTAATAGGCAAGGTTGAGAGATCAAAACATCTAGGAAGGTGAATGAAACCGAAATGAACTTGGTAGATTCGGTTTAGGGTTTTGGCATATTTGGTTTGGAAATTCATCTGGGCATAACTTTCTTGATACTAATCCAATTGGTGATTTCTTTAGTGTTCTGAAAAGCTCTTTGAATGCACTACATTTCGTGTGTTTTAACTATTTCCCAATTTTGTGTGCAATATTATGAAATATGAGTTTATTTTCGGAATACCATTTTTTAGGGTTTTAGGGTTTTATATGCCTGCCACAGTTTGGTGTTTTGATGATATCTTGAGTTTCAGGTGCCTGATGAGGCTGTTTCTTGATCCATTGGAAAGCTAAGAGAAGGATCTAGAATTCTTAAGTTTAGCATCAAGGCTGATCTAGAGGCTACGTCACTCGTATTTGGCATGAAAGTAGAATATTGTGCTGGAATGGATGCTTTGCCAACATTTTTTGCCAACTCGGCCAACCAATGTGCCAAGACCTTGCCAAGACCGTGCCAAGCTTTGCCAAACCAATGTGCCAAAACCAGTGTGCCAAGACCTTGCCAAGATCTTGCCAAGCCTTGCCAATCAATCTTGCCAAGCCTTGCCAACTTGACAACACTTATGCACAACACTTATGCATTAGTCTTGCCATATACTTTGCCATGAAACTCATGCCACACATTTGCACCTTGGAACACCACTCATGTTGCATAATGAACTTCACAAACCAAGGCACACAACTTGGTATAGGAAAGAACTAAGCAGCCGAGAACAAGAAGAGAATTGGCCTACGACATGTAGTAGGCCAATCTTGAGAAGACAGAAAATGGTCTACGACATGTCATAGGCCATTCTTGAAGGAGTTTTTTTTTGCCCACGACAAAACTGTGGAGATGGAAATTTGGCCTACGACATGTCGTAGACCAATTCTGGAACAACAACATTTAGCCTACGACATGTCGTAGGCTAATTGTGAGGAGAGTTGCTTAAAAATGGCAAAGTGTTGAAGAGTTGCTTCATGGGTTTAAGCTTTGTCACACTTCAGTAGTTTGGTCATAACATTATCGTTTTAGCTCTAAATTGGGTTATTTTAATGGCTATGGATAGCTAAGACAAAGTGTTACGACTTTCATGTTTTAAGTTTTCCTTAATTCACAGTGCATCATGATCAAATATTGGTGGGAAGTTGCTGCCATGAAGTACTTTGTGTTTGAGTTTCTAAAAAATGGCTAAGTGTTTAACTTCTGATTCTCTGAAATTCCAGGCAGCTGAAGGCGCGGTTTACTTTGGCGGAAAGGCGTGAAATTCAAAACGCTGAATTCTTGAAGGCTCGCTGAGTTGCTGAAGGCGTGATTAGTTGCGGCTTGAAGGCGTGGTTCAATTCTGATTTCTTCACTCGGAAGTCAGAGGCAACGAAGGCGCGACAACTTAAGCTTGAAGGCGTGCGGCTCATGGCTGAGGTTGATGAAGGCGCTGGAAATTAACAACAAAGGCGCTGGAATGCTGAATATTTTTTCAAACTTGGAATTTTTTGACATTTTTGGCTGATTTTTAGTTCCTTCCCTTAAGGACAATTTTGTAATATTTGATACATTTTACGTTGCATATTAGTTACGTTTTCCCAACTCTATATATAGGGAAGGTAGCTAACATGTAAGGGGGATACATTTTTATTCACTACTCACATTTTCCGTATTGTGACCGACTTTTGATTTTGAAGAGCGGGAAGTGTTCTTGAGATCCACTTTCTCTCTCTACTTTCTCTCACTAAGATTGTTGCTTCATTTTGGATTCCGATCAAAGATTTGCTCTCATAATTGTATTTCTCCATGAAATTGAGAAGAAAAGCTACATTACTCTCGGCATTTGGAAGCTTTTAAGACTCTTAATTGGTAATCTCTTCCAATTAATGATTATGAACTGTTTAATCTTCCAATTTGTTGATTGTGAAGCTGAAATGGAGATTCGTGGCTAATTGTATGATAATCTAGGATACTGAGGGTGAATGCTAGGTTGAAATTGTAATTGTGCAGTAGAACTAACAATCTATTATAAGAAATGGAAATTCTCAGCTATGAATTGGTCAAACTTATTGATTACATGCTTTGATCTGAATTTGATGAAATGAGATTTGATTGCGGTCATCATGCTGAATTGAGTCTTCTTTTGTAAGATTTGGATGAAAATCATGAATAAGAATCTGAGAATGCATGAGTTCTTAAACCTGTTTGAATTTGCACAGATCTTAAGGCTAGACCTCATCATAGGAAGCTTTGAGTCTGTATCATCCTAAGAACAAGGTGATAAGAGATTCTCATACTCAAATGATGAATTCACATGCTAGGATCGGGCCTCACCATGGGAAATTCTAGGTGTTCATGCCTGAGTAATTTGAGTGGGGAATTGAAACAGCTCGTTCACACTTCACCATCCTTAGGCCCGACCAGAGGATAGGGTGGTGTCGGGAGACTAAAATTGTAGTGTAGTGACCATGCTAACTATTATTTCTGTATCCAATTGTGATTCTCCTCAACTGCTTTGCTTGTATGTTAGTAATACTGCATGTATGAGAAGTTGCATTCACCCGGAAGTAGCCTAGATTATCAGCTTTATTTTCTTGAGAACTTTGTTCTTATTTCTTTGAGTTTTACTTGTGTGTTCATTTACATTCGTAATTGTGTGGAGTCAAACCAGTTTACTTCTTGTTAAATTTTGTAATTAGTGTTCTTTTAATCTTGTTATATTTTGGTGACATAACTAAGCATATCAAACTTCTTGAATCGACTATTTCCCTGAGGAACGAAACCTAGCTCACTGCTACTATATTCAGTGAAATTAGGATAAATTGACGAGCCACGACACTTGACATCAGTTTCTCTTCCAACTCCTCTTCTTACAAAGATCCCTAACACCCTCTATTTATAGAGTAAGAAGTTTATTAATTCCATACTTTCCTAATTCCTACCAATGACTAATTAGGAAACAAATACTAAAAGGGAACTACTTTAAACTTAAGAAACAAAATATATAAGTAAACTACTAATTAATAAAAGTTTAGTTTAATTTTCCAACAAATGCCCATTTAAACTAAACTTTCCATATATGATCAATACCTTCAAGTTCAAGTGCTTGAATTTCTTTTGAAATTTCTTTTGCAATTTGGACCTTGTATTTGATCTTCGTCTTTATCTTCATCTTCGTCTTCACTGGTAACTTGAAACAAATTTTGTATTTCCACATCTTAAAACCTTCAAATATGTTTTCTGTTTCTTTTCCTTTATTACAAAACTCCCATATACCAATATTCTCTTCTAATAGAAAATGGTCAATGTAATTTTCAAGAATCAACAAATCATATTGTTCAACTTGAACAATCTTTTCAATACTGTTTACCTCAATAATGTTACCTTCACCAGAGATATTTTTATCACCTTCAACTATGTATATGGTTTCTTTTTCCTCTTCAAAATTGATGATTTCTACTTTCTCTTTGTCAATAAAATCACCAATTTCAACCATATCAATTTCATCAAATAATTCATTCATGTCCACCAATGTATCATCACACGAATATTTTCCACCAACATTGTCAATTTCTTTTTTCTCCACATATTCATCAACTTGAATTTCTTGATTTTTTTTCCATCAAACAAATTATCTCTTCCTCTTCCTCAATTGAATCAACACTTATTTCGTCCACCACTTCTATAACATTATCATGATGATCAACACAATCTCTTTTCTCGAGATTTTCAATTTTTGAAGTGGATTTAATACTTGAAGATGACATATCAATAATTGGTTGTTGAACTTGCTTACTTTGGTGACCATTGTTTTCTTCCTTAATGTAAAAAGACACTTATTTTTTGCCCAATTGATACTATTGACTCTTTAGAAGACTAATTCGAAACTCTTTGTTCATCAAAGACAAAATCTCTGATCACAATTACATTTTTTGTATTTTCTGTCTGATCGTCCAATTTTTCATTAATTCTTTGTTCAAATCGAATTAATGAACCCTTCAATTATTCAATTGTTAATGTTGCCAAATTCTTGGTCTTTATCATCAAAGCTACAATATACTTAAACTTCATAGGTAGTGTATTGAGAACTTTTGCAATAAAAATTTCATCTTTTGATACATAACTATTTAACTTCATCTCGCCTTTAATCACTAACAGGCGAAAAAATATGACTCAATGGATTCTGTCTTCTCTATTGTGCAAAGATTGAACTTTCATTTCAATATCATCAAATTAATTTCCATGGTGTAAAGTTCAAACTTTTTTGTCAACACCAAGTAATTTTTGTGTTGAATTGTGTCAACACCTCTATATGTCTTCTCCAAAATATCCCAAGCCTTCTTTGCAGTTTTGACTGTTGAGATTTTTAAATAAACTGATTGTTCAATTGCTTGATGAATTTGAGACAAAGCCATTTTCCTTGCCTCTTTTTATCTGGAGCAACATCTTCAGGTAATTCCTTTTGAGCGTATTGTATCAAATCAAAAACTTCCAGATGGATTTCCATCTGATCTCTCCAATGATTATAATTTTGTTTTCCCATAAGTTTGGGAACAACACAAATTATATTTTCCATTTATAACCAGGCTCTGATACCAATTTGAAAGGATCAAATTTAAACAAACCAATGGATAACCAAGAAGTAATAGATTGAAGAAGACCACAAATCTGTATGTTAATTATGAAAAGAGGAAAATAGCATCACACAAATAACGAGGTAGCAAAACCTTTTTATTTATGAACTAAACCTGAAGCTTTTCAAAACCACTGTGAGCACTTTCTATTTTGTGCATAACTAACCAAATAAGCCTACAACTCTATTTATAAGACAAAAGACTTCCTAATTCATGTTAACACCAATTAGGAAACAAACTCTATTTAGAAATTAATTAAACTAGTTTTAGTCACTTGATTTTTCTCCTAGACAGTGTGAATTCTTGTATTAATAGAAAGAAGCACAGACATTCTTTTCAAACAGACAATGCTTGGAGGGCTAGTCATCTATTGGAGCTTGTTCTAACAGACTTGTGCTCAATGGAGGTACCTTCTAATGGTGGTAATAAGTATTTTATCACATTTATTGATGATTTTTGCAGAAAATGTTGGATTTATTTTCTAAAAAATAAATTTGAAGCTTGTGATATTTTCAAAAGATTCAAGGTATATGTAGAAAAACAGACTGGGTTATACATAAAGGCTTTAAGAACTGACAGAGGCACTGAATATATTGTGTGTGATGAATTGGTGTGCCGTTTCTGCACCAAAATTAATTCTTACTCTAAAGATTAAAATTAGTCTAATGGGAGTAAGGTCGATCCCACTAGGAACAACAAATGTTCTTAATTAGTTAATTTGCAATCGTCACAACAATTAAAATTATAAGGAAATTTATGTTTAGGAAACTAAATAAATTCACGAATTAATAACCAAGCAATTAATATCATAAAAAATACTGAATTAAATTACTTAAGATAAAATTCTGGCAAATAAGTAATCCACACTAATCTTTATCAGTTGTTCATTGACGCAATAATAATAATCACAATTCAATCAATCAGTTATACAATACCGAGAATCAGCTCCGACATATTTCAATCCTTCCTAACTTATTCGATAGTTGACAAGTATCTGCTTAATCAACTATTTCTCTATTCATAACACAACCCGGCCGGAATCAGTTGATCACCAAGTTTAATGTTACAAAATCATTAATTATTAGAAGGACCTAATTCTAACATATCATATTATGATCAGCATATATAATTTGTTAACCGATTGTTTCCATCTACCTAGACAGTGGCTTTGCCACTAATTAATCTTACTATTTAAATCCAGTGATTTAACTAGGGAATAATTGGCGCTACCTAAATTCATTAAATTTGATCAGACCTTAATCAATCAAGGTAATTAATGTTATACGCAGAATACTCACGGAATTGAATACGAAATTATTCTTAAGAACAATTTGGTCTCACAACTTGATCATGATTAGTGCTTCTTACTTAAAGCCATAAAAAGAACTACTCACTAAACATAATAAGAATTAATAACAATAATAAATTAAAGAAGTAAAAACTGAATTAAAATAAGAAAATCAAACCAGGTTGCCCGTCGTTCGGGCGAACGACGAACTATTGTAATACTGGGAAGCTACAAAGATGCAGACCCAGCTGCCCTCCAAAAGTTCTCAAAGTCAAAATAAAGCTGCCAAAGATCTCCCCAAACCTCACTAATCTACTCCTTTATATAGGGGAGAGAATAAGACTTCCTAAACCAACTCAAAACATAAATCTATTTATTTCCAAAAATCTGTCAACCAAACTCGGTTGTACAACAAACTTTCCAAATCAAATTTATTTACCAATGATTCTTCTTACTGCCAATCTTCTCTCTCTTAGTGGCTTCCACAAAATCCTCTTGTTGTCCCCATTCATTGATCCTCATCTCCAGCCCTTGATTTCCTAAAAATCCTTTCAACTCAGCTTGATCTCCATGGTATACTCCAATCTGTAATCTCCCACAATCTGGAAAGATTTAAACCATTAAGTGCAGATTATATCCCCTAAAGCACATAAAAATGTACATAAAAAATATGAATATGATGAGGTGAATTTATTCACCGATTATGTAGGGTTTTTACTTAATTCTTTGGTCGTTCTTGTTCGTTTTTATTCGTTTTAGTGTTTTAATTGTAGGTTTGTTGACCGTGGTGTATACTAGGAAGAGGGAAATCACAGAGTCAAATTGGATGCAAAGTGGAGGAAAAATGGAAGAAAGATCGCGAAATCATTGAATAACAATCTCCACATCGCGACGTCAGTACCCTCCACGTCGCGACGTTAAAAATGCGATTTTTGGTTGGATTTTTGGACAAGTTTTGAGAAATTTCCAGAGAGATACGTCGCGACGTCGGGACCCCTTCCACGTCGCGACGTGCTGAGACGTCGCGACGTCAGACCCTCCACGTCACGACGTGATTGGACGTTTTTACGCGTGATCATGGACGTCGATACGTCGGGAAATACGCAGGTTTATGACCTAATTTTTGGAAATTTACGATTTTGGCCCACTTTGAGTTTCCTTTTTCGACAAGACTTTCGTGAATGACTTATTAGCAAATATCTTCATAGAATTACTATAAATAGGGCTAGGGTTACAGTTTTTAAGGGGTGACACTTTTGAGAGATTTTAAGCAAGAGATTTCTCCTTTGTAATAGCTAGGGTTTTCTACTTCGGTTATTGCTTAGAGAATTACAGCTGTACGGATTGGGAACATCTTCTACTATTGAACTCATTCTTTTACGAGTAAAGATTACATTCAAGGATTTATTATTCAAGGTGTTTTCTTTCCTTTTAATTGATGTTTTCAATATTGTGCTTAATTATTTATATCATGATGATGTTTGATTTAGCCATGCTAGGCTAAATTTATTGTGCTCTCGGGATTATGAATATGCGTTTATGTGCTTAATTTACATACTAAGTTCTATCTTATGGTTTTTGTGAAGTAAGTTTTGCTGTGTTCTTCATAATTATGCTTGATTTTGGCCGGATTATGTATGATGAATATTTCCTTAAAGTGCAGTAAATTACTTAGAAATAACTTGCTTTAATCTTACCATTAGCCTAATAGAAGGATTAAGTAGGTTGTTTGGGATCTATTGTGGGTTGGTTGTGAATTTGTTAGATTGATTTACCTTAATTCTTACCTTTAGCCTAATAGGAGGAATTAAGGGGATTAGTTTAGCATTAGCGTGACTGGTTCGGGCGTTGCCTTAGCCTAATGGAGCGGTTGAACTTGAGCGTTTGGTTGAGTTGGTAGTTGCATTAGATTCTGGATTAATTAAGGAAGTAAACCTTGCCTTTAGCCTAATAGGATGGTTAAACAAATTAATTAATATCTAAGTAGGTAAGTGCTTAATTCATTCCTTGCCTTTAGCCTAATAGGAGGGCGTGAGTTACGTTATTTACCCTTGTTTTGCATGACCATAGATAGGATGTATGTGTGTGCTTTTTATGTAACCCTAAAATATAATCTCGGGAGTACACTTGTTTAATTTGCATTTTAAATTAAATCAGCATTTTAGTTGTAGTCTTGTTATTTATTTTCTTACTTTCAATTTGATAATATAAAAAAAAATCAAAAATATTTTTTTTAGAATTTCAACACAATCCTTTCCTCGTGGGAACGAACTTTCTATACTAACACCTTTTAGGGGTTGTTTAGTTTGATTTTTGAGTAGGGGTAAATAGCAACCACGATCACAATTTATTACATATATTTGCTCCACATCATAATATTATGTGCTTATCAAAAATCCCCACACTTGAATGATGCTGGTCCCTTAGCATTCACATAAAATAACTAACAACTAAACACAAACTAACTAAACCACTTCACTAATATAAACACTAATCCAACCAAACTGAAAAGAAACTCTTTGAAAAATTCATGCTTAGTCCAAGTAAAAATATCATGCATAATCGAGTCCTGCAAGTCAAAATACAAAGTTCTGAGTAACTCTCCAAGTTCACTCCAGGCACTCATTAATGTTTACAATCAGGTTCAACCACTCATCAAAATTGCCCATGGAAACTTATAACAAGTTTGCAAATATGTCATAAGATAATTATAGTATCAAAACTAAACATGAATCAAAGGTCTTTCAATTGGGTTGTAATGGGGCTAGGGCTTAAAAGGTAGGATATAAGATGAAATAAAGGCTAAAAATAAAACCAAGGTGTAAACAACACAACTAGGAACATCCCCACACTTATCTTGTACCAATTCCCAACTTTTCATTTTCAAAACTCATCAAGTAATTTTAGCACAACATGTATTTTTTTCCATGCTTTCTCACATATTTTTCTTTCTTTTCTTTCATTTCTCTGTTTTTTACTGCTGCAGTCTAGGCATACAGCACAGAAAAAAATTTTGCAAATTTTTTCTTTTTTCTCTGCCCAGTGCTGTTTGGTCAAACGACAGATTTCAGCAGCACAAACGGGAACTTCTTTATGCATAAAGACTTAAAATATGCATTTTTTTTGTTATTTAGCAAGGGGAAACAATTTAAAACTTCTTATACCTTAGTAGGCCAAAGAAAGCTAAAAAGGTTTAGGGTTCAAATTTTTGTAGTTAAATCAGAAAGAAAAGGTTTAAGGCTCAAAGGGGCTAACTAAGGGTCAAATTAAGGTAGGAATGAAAATTAAAGTTAAAAATGGTGAAATCCTAAGTGCCTTTATCATTTTCAAGTTCAATTTCAACACATGATATCCATGCACAACAAAGCAAACTCCATAAGTCAACCAAGCACAATTTACACTCTTTCAAAGAATTAATTCAATTAAGCACCAACAAAGTGGTCATTGTGTGCTTGGCTCAAATCCTCACTTTAAAGTAGACAAAAATAAAACTCAGAAATTGCATTCGTCATACTTGGAGTCATTCAAGAGCATGCAAAAATCATCACAATAAACTAAGAAAGTTTTAATTATGTTTAATTTGGCCAGACAATGCTTATAAGAGTGAAACAGTTCAACACATCCTACCACATATAACAAACTGAAAGCAAAAACTAACTCTTTTTGTAAAAATTGTTTTCTAATTTTCTTTTTTTTTGAATTTTTGTTATTTGAAAACAAAAATACACATAACATATAACACCTCCCCACACTTAAACAATAACATGTCCTCATGTGAAGAAGGAAAACAAATAAAATAGAATAAAAACAAAAATACAGAAAATAAAGAGAAAAGGGACAGCCTGATCATTGTGGGGGATTCTGGGGGCAAACGACGACTGCAGAATTGGAAAATTTCAGAAGTTGAATTCCTGATTGCTGCGTCTTTAGAGGAAATTCAGAGACCATGGAAAACACCAAAAAATGCGATTAATCACCTCCTCTTGAAAATCAACAATATCTGTATAAGAGATTTAGCTCGAAGGAGAATCCCTCGGCTCACAAAACTTAAGAGCTCCAAGTATATCAAAATTTAAATCATAAGTTTGCAAGCACAACAAGACAATTGGGCTAACTTACAAATATTATGCCAAATAGATCTCAAAGAAATATTAGAGTGTTGAACAAAGATCAAGTGACATAAAAAATAGGATACCACCAAGTGATTATGGTAAAAAGAAAGAATTTTTAAACAACCCACTTGGTCAAATCGTGTAAAATCAACCAATTACTGACAATAATCGTTAGAATCACTATGCGGGAGCTTGTATTGGAACCTTATTCAGCCACAAATGCATAATTAACCTGGAACAAAAGAAAATTTATTAAAACTACTAAAAGAAAATTAAAAGCAAAACTGGAAAGAAGAAAACTAAAAAGAAAATGGGGTAGTTGGTTGTTGGTGTGGAGTCTTCTCCTCCAGCGTAGACTGTGTGGTCCATGAAGTTGGAAGCACGTATGACAACTAGTTAGAATGAAGAAGATGATGGCTATGGCTGTTGAAGGAAGGAAGAAGATGGTGATGGCTGATAAGGTTTAGATAATGACAAAATTAGGGAATGGTGGATTTGGGACTACTGGGACTTTTGTGAATAATAGTGCTGGGTCACTTGGTATAATAACGTGGGTGTGTCTTTTGGGCCCAACACCTGTTTAAAGGGCTATTTCCTTTGTCCCCATTTTTATTTCACCCACTCCATTACTGTAACTTAATCATCTCCACATCCATGACTGCAACTTAATCATCTCCACATCCATGACCACGATTGCACACAAACCTAGACAAGAAGAAAACTTTATTAATTGACAATAAAATTGAATAAATAAATAACTAAAAATTAAAAAATAAAATAAAATTTAAAATTGGGTTGCCTCCCAACAAGCGTCATTGTTTTAAGTCCTTGGCTAGACTAAGTATGTGTCAAACTCGGTAAACCATTGGAAGAGGCTATGGAGGTGGTCTTGGAGAAGGTAAATCTTGTATACAAGTTAAAGTTTTTCCTACAGTTCGCTTGTAGCTTCTTTGGTTCCATGTCAATTTGATCCATGAGCTTTGAGTAGAATTCTTGTTGGTGACAAGGGGCAGTGTCTTTTCCTCACTCAAAAACACAGATTTAAGATGTTTATTCAAGGATCTAAGTTGCAGAACTGGAACTTGCAAAATATAAGGAAAAAGTGTATCAGCATGGTCTCGATTGGGCAAAAACGGAAGCTTTTTGGGTTGCTTGGCAACACTTTCAGCGGATTCAATGATATTGTTTCATCTCCAATCTCTACATTCTTCAATTATTTAACTTCAAAATCTGGTTCTTTACATTCATATGACAGTGTATCCTCAAGAACAATCAGCATGTCATCACATTCCACCACCATCTCCTCTTTTGAATGTTGGATTTTCTTGGTAAGAAAATCTTTTTCAAACTTTGCAACCGTTGGCATTTTTCTAATTGCTTCAAGAAAAGCATCTTTAATCTCCACCTTGTTGAAAATGGTTAAGGTATCACTCATGTTATCATCCTTTACATCCCTGTTAACCTGCTAGAAAAAGGAGGAGGTATTTTAAATTCTAAAGTAGACAAATTCAATTTAGATATTACCTCTGATTTCTGTGCCTGCACTGTTTGGTTGAACGACGACTCTATTTCTGGGCTGATGGGTTGTTCAATTTCAATCTCTGCCTCTGGTTCCTCAACCTTTTGTCCACTACTTAAATCATCTTATTAGTGTCTTCCATTGGATTAACCAACACTTGGGATGTGATTTTTCCTTGATTACTAATCAAATCATTGAATTGAGTAATTTGATTACTCAATTCTTTAAAACTTGCCATTGTGGCTTCTCTTTCTTGTTGCATCACATTCAAATGTGGAAAGAATGGAACCATCTCTTGTTGTAATATATCATCTTATGCTTGCACATTGCCTCTCTACATAATTTTAAATGAGTTAGCTAAATTTGCAACTAAATCTTCAAGAGATGTACCTGAACTAGTAGTGGGCATTGCAATGTTTTGGCCAAAAGAAACCATTGATTTTTGTTGTTCCCATGTCCATAGTGATGGTTGTTGCTGCACCATATCCCCATCAATGTAGTTTGGGTAGTTCCACCACTATGAATTGTATGTATTGGAATAAGGGCTGTAATGATTTTGTGGGTGAAAACTCCCAATTGTATTGAATTGTGCCCTTGGATACCCTTGAACAAATTGACACCTAGCTGTAGGATAGCCAAGATTTCTACTTATTCCACATGAATTTTTCTGTTGAACAGTACCTAAACCTGCAACTAATTTTTCCAGTGAAGTGGTCAGTGCATCTAATTTATTTTCTATTGAAAACATGTTTACCTCTTCACCCGTTTGGGCAGACAACTGTTCAAACCAGAAATTATTTCTTGGTGTCTTTCCTTCAATTCTTTCCTCAATCTGTGCGATTTTTTTCAGTATCTAAAGATAAATAGATTGGAGTTAGAAAATTTGGAATTAAACCAAAGAACAAAACAAATTAAGTAAAACGAAAATAATGCTATTCCCTGGCAGCGGCGCCAAAATTTGTTGTGTCATTTCTACACCAAAATTAATTCTTACTCTAAAGATTAAAATTAGTCTAATGGGAGTAAGGTCGATCCCACTAGGAACAACAAATGTTATTAATTAGTTAATTTGCAATCGTCACAACAATTAAAATTATAAGGAAATTTATGCGTAGGAAACTAAATAAATTCACGAATTAATAACCAAGCAATTAATATCATAAAAAATACTGAATTAAATTACTTAAGATAAAATTCTAGAAAATAAGCAATCCACACTAATCTTTATCAGTTATTGACAGGAGTTGTCGCTACCCTGCAATTTTACCCAAAATCACTTGAAGAATGTAGGAGTGGTAAGTGGGATCGTATCCAACAGGGAGAGGGTTGTTATCAAGGTATGAGTGAGTGATAGTAACAGAAAGGTGTGAATTCTGAACAGATGCAAGTGGTTAAACAATCAGAGAGGGGATTGGTGTTGCCTTGAGGGAGGCTAGTGTCAATGACTTTTCCCGATTATCCTTGACTAGTGCAAATGCATGTATGAGGGGATTCACCTCCTAGTGGCTTAGAACGGATTAACTTGGCAGTTCTCACTGTTCTAATTCACAATTCTCCTCTATCCTCCCTTGGCAGGGCAGGACCTAGGCTCGGCTTCCCAATTCTCGAATCCCTACTTGGTACTTACCCCCTAATTCCCTCTCTAATTCCCTTTCTTGGTAAGATAGTGAATCGAATTGGAAATTAAAGTCTCATACTCAAGCAATCCTAAGTCTCTTCCTATTCAAGTTGACCTCGATTGTCAGTGGGCACCGCACAATCAATGTCTCAATTATGCATAGATCCTAGGACTCACACATGTTTGTTCAATGTTCCAGTGATGATATTCCAATTTCCATTAATAGCTCGAAACTGATTTCAGTGGGCACCGCAAATCAAATTAAGTGCATAAGCGTGTGTGTGTAAGCATTTAAATGAATCATCAAAAGACATTGGACAAAAATTAAACACATAATAAGCAATTCAAATGTCTCCAATCGGTTTTCTCAAAGTCATTACACTTAATCCCTCAAGGCAACATCCAGAATGTTTAGCCGATCATGTTGATCTGCTTTGAAAATGAGTTTAACAAAGCCTGATCTACCATGGCTAGTACTGAAAGATTAGTGTGAACAATTGTCACTTTGATCTCCTCTTGAAACCCTAAATCTCCTCTCTTTTGCTTTCTGTTTCCGCCTGCTTTTTCGTCCCCCCTTTCTTTGTGGTTTCCTCCGTTTTTTATACATTTCTCCCCGTGGAAATGTTGATGATGTTTCTTGGAAATTTCCTCCTTCCGCGGGAGAGTGACACGTGTCCGTTGTTGCTTCCTGGAAACTACTTCCTTCCTATGGGGGAATGCCAAGTGTCTGAAAAAGTTCAGTCAACAAAAGTAGTGAGGTCAACTGATAAACATTGAATGTGCAAATTATCAAACAGTTGGTGCCTTCAAATGGGTGTGCATGCTTGGCTTTAAATATGCCTGTGCGAGTGGGGTGAGACTCAAAGCAATTTGTCTACCTAAGTGTGAGAATAACAGTGTGTACAAGTGCGCGGGTGAAAATGTGCAAAAAGAAATGTGCAAGTGTGCGAGTGGCGGTGCGGGCGCATAGGCGCCCGCGTGTGTGCGTGCTTGAGTGGGCTGTGCGGGCGCCTGGCGCCCCCACAGTCGTACGTGCGTGTGTGCTGTGCGGGCGTCTGGTGCCCGCACAGTGTGCTTGTGTGTATGGCTGGCGCCCGCACAGTTGTGCGCGGTGTGTGGCTGTGCGGGCGCCAGTGCGCCGCACAGTGCATAGTGTGTGTGTGAGTGTGCGGGCGCATAGGCGCCCGCATAGTGTATAGTGTGTGTGTGTTGTGTTTGTGCTGTGCGGGTTGGATTTGGTGTAGTGCGTGACCAAGTGTGTTTCATATCTCAAAAATGATTACTTTCATAACAAAAATGCTACACTTAGCCAATTCTCAACATTTCATCGGATTGTACCATTTCAACACATACTTGTTCATCTATCATCATTTTTACAGAGAATTTATACAAAAGATCAAACAAGTTAAACGAATAAGTCGGTACAAACCCGACTTATCATCCCCCCACACTTAAATCTTTGCTAGTCCCGAGCAAAGTAGCACACAACAACTAGTGATTACCCTCTCTATATTCAACACTCGCAACATCATCAGCTATCCATTATAAACTTTTTCGCATGCAAAGGGAAATATGTATACGGGCGAGCTTACAGTTTACCTCATTTACACAATTTGTCGAGTAAAGGGAAACAAATAAAGACCAAACCGTCAGCATGCAAGTGTGTGCTGAGGGTTACTTATGATCCCTACGCTGTCTATGCAAAGTACTCAAGTAAACACTTAATCAGAAATTCTTGCACTACAGTCCTTTTGTCCACACACACGAACACTTAAACATAAACATTGTAAAGAAACTATTTCGCACATTGGTGTGCTTGCACATTGGTGCTTATTTGTAATTCATGCCGCACATTGGTGCTTGGCTGTCCAGGGTTCTGTGGCTATTTTTTCCCTTTATTCGCCCATTGGCTTTTTCTTCACAATTGCACAATTTCAACAAAAATTCGTGTTCGTGTGTGTCTTCAATAGACTATATAATCAAAATACAAGAATAAGTGTTTACGAGTAGAATGCACATACACGTAAAGAATCATAAAGGCCCTCCTATGTCAAAATTTTGCTGGCGCTTCTATCTTACTTTAATATCGCACTTTACTCAGCAAATTTCACGCAATACTTGAAAACTGCTAACTCGCGAAAAAGATTTTTGCATACATCACAAGGGTAACATTTATGAATTTGCTGATGAGATCTTTGAGTGTGAATGTAAATTGGGCTTGCGAGTGTGATAAGTGGATATTGGTAAATTTGGCACAACACAATCAACACTTTCACATTAAAACTTAAAGCACACCACAAGGTCAGTGCTAGTCACTGCCTTGTTTTTCATTTCCACAAACGACACTACAAAAAAGAAACGAAAACAATTAATTAAAAAAAATACACCACCTATTACTAATATACTAAACACCACCACTTCACCCTACAACACATCACACAAGGCATAAGAAAATTAACACACATTCAGAATAATGCAACCAAGGCACATTCACACAAGCATCAACTTTATCATAGCTGGGCCTCCCCCCACACTTAAAATTAGCAATGGTCCCCATTGTGTAAAAGGAAAGAGTCTACCCAGTTTGAGCGCACGTCGGGCCCGTTCATCCTGCTCCACGTTCAGATAGATCTCCCATTGTGGGTTTCCTATGGTTCCCAGGGATTGTTGGGATGTCTACATGGGAGATACTTCGATCCCTTGGTTTCTGGCCATTTGCTGTAGTAGGTAAGGGAAGAATATTGGTGTACCAGTGCAATTTTGTGCTCGCACAATGGATTTCATGATCAGCCTTCCTACATCAATCGTCATCCTATGTTGGATGGCATAAATCAGAAGCACTTTGTCTTTGGTTGCTTTGGAGTGGCAGTTTGTGGGTATGAGCTTAGAGTTTATGAACATCAACCACATGCGGGCTTCCGCTGTCAAATCTTTGGTTTGCACGTATACAGCTTCAGACTGATTGTTACGCACCCAAATGGCTCCCGGTAGTCCAACAGATTCGATCAAGAAATCGACATTAGTTGCCTCCACCAGCTGTTCAAATTCATTTTCTAGGCAATCTGGCAGTTGATAATGAGTATTGATGGCTTGGCTTGTCATTCTGAGGTAAGTCCCCCGGAGGTAAACCCTATTACGGTTATCCTCGGCTGTGTTATGTGCATAGGAGTTGGCGTAAAATTCCCTGGCCAATTCCACGTTGGACTCTGCAGGGGCAAAGGCAAGGGTTTCCCATTTGTAAAACGGATAGTCTCGTCAAACACAGGTGCTGGTGCGTCAAAGTTCCGTTCCACCAAAATGTGTCTGTGGCTGGATCTATCGAACCATCTCACTGCTCTATCGTTGACAAACCGTGGGGGTGAGTTAGGGGTGTACTCCTCTTCACCTTCAGAATTCCAGTCAGGCGGCTCTGGGATGCCTAGGACCCCCCGAAAGTATATCAGGTAGTCGCTATCATTGTGTGCCATGTGCCTGTATTGAGAGTTATTAGTTTGGAGTGCAACGGTGGAGTCGGGCTTTGTATGCAACTGGCCATGCAACAATTTGTGGTATTTATAGAACTCCTCCACGCATGGTTTGGTGCCGTGCAGCTAGAAGACACGCCCCGTGACTTAGCTGGTGGACAAAGCGCAAAGTTACAATGTGCATGCAGACAACATATGCGTAGTCTATCTTGACATGTCATAGCTGTGGGATATGAATCTGACTAAACGACATCTATTTGTCTGTCTTGCTTTTCATGCACTTGGCTTGTCACCCTTAATCAACTGACACATATGCATGGCTTACTTGTGCTCAGTGTCGTTTTCCCATTGGTCCGCTTGGATACATGTGGATACTCAAAAGAATCAAATATTCTTTACCTGTACTTGTGAGCATTTGGATTTCTATTCCTTGCCTATGTCAGTGCATAGGTGAGTCTTAGTGTGTTTACCTTTTCTTACCCGTGACCTCAAGCTTGCTTACCAAATTCTCGTGATCTGTATGCTTCCGAGATGCACTCCACTGCCCTCGGGTTAGGCTTCCAGGTTGCTGCATTAAGTTTCTGCGTGTGAGAGAGATGGGAAAGTTTAGATTTACTAGTTGTTGTAACCTTAACTACTATCAGAAAACGAAATAACTAAATACAAGAAATTAAACTGTTGGGTTGCCTCCCACTAGCGCTTGGTTTATTGTCCTCAGCCAGACATGGAAACGTTTTATTGAAGAGGTGGATTGTCAAGGTGCTGAGCTTGACCCTTGTCGTCTGTGGGGGAGTTGAAGATCTTCACCCTGTGCCCATTGACCTTCCAACTTTTTCCTGAGGCCTCATTGTGGACCTCAAGAGTTCCATATGGGAAAATTTTTGTGACAACAAAGGGTCCAATCCATCTCGACTACAACTTGCCTGGGAAGAGTCTTAATCTGGCATCATACACGAGCACATTTTGCCCCATCTCAAACTCTTTTACTTTAATCTTAGCATCATGCCATTTCTTCGTTCTTTCCTTGTAGAGTCTTGCACTGACGTATGAGTTCCATCTGAATTCGTCCAGTTCATTCAAATCATCATTCTTGCCTCCTGAGCCAGGTTTAGGTCCATATTCAACTTTTGAACTGCCCAGTAAGCTTTGTGTTCCAACTCGACTGGGAGATGACACTCCTTGCCAAACACTAGCCTAAATGGTGAGGCTCCGATTGGGGTTTTGTAGGCTGTTCTGTATGCCCATAGTGCATCATCTAACTTGAGTGCCCAATCTTTTCTCCTCGGATTCACCACTTTCTCCAGAATACTCTTGATCTCTCGGTTGGATACCTCAGCCTGACCATTCGCTTGGGAGTGGTAAGGAGTAGAGACTTTGTGTTGGACCCCATATTTAGACAAGAGCGTGTTGAAGACTTTGTTACAAAAATGGCTTCCCCCATCACTGATAATTGCTCTTGGAGTTCCAAACCGATTGAAAATATTCCTTTTTACGAACCCCATTACGCTCTTGCTGTCATTATGGGGTAAGGCTACTGCTTCTACCCACTTTGATACATAGTCGACTCCCACCAGAATGTATTCATTTCCACAAGATCTCGGGAAGGGTCCCATGAAATCCAAGCCCCAGACATCAAACAAATCTACTTCCAATATGTTGTTGCGAGGCATCTCATCCCTGCTGGAGATATTTCCTACACGTTGGCATCTGTCGCACTGGTTAACCCACAGCTTGGAATCCTTGAATACATGTGGCCAGTAGAATCCGGTGTGTAGGATCTTGTATCCAGTTCGTGCTACTCCAAAATGCCCCCAAATGGTGATTCATGGCAAGCTCTGAGAATGTCCTCATTTTCTTCATCCGGTATGCACCTCCTGATGACTTGGTCGCTGCACCTCTTATACAGACATTCATTCTCCCAAAAATAATACTGGGCATCATGCTTAAGCCTTTTTCTTTGGTCACCCGAGAGGTGTTGCGGCAATCGACCATTAACCACATAGTTGGCGATATCTGAGTACCAGGGCAACTCATGAGGATGGACCTTGAAAATCTGTTCGTCAGGGAAGCTCTCCTTTATCCATGCTTGTATCTGCTCTTCACTCAACGCCCCCAATTCTAACCTTGATAGGTGATCTGCCACCACGTTCTCACATCCTTTTCTATCCTTGATTTCAACATCAAATTCCTGTAGTAAAAGTACCCATCGGATAAGCCTTGGCTTTGCCTCCTTTTTTGCCATGAGGTACTTGAGGGCTGCGTGATCGGTATGGACTATCACCTTGGACCCCAAGACATATGCTCTGAACTTGTCGAAAACGAAGACCACAGCCAACATCTCCTTCTCCGTAGTGGTATAATTTAGCTGTGCTCCGCTTAGCAACTTACTAGCGTAGTAGATTGCGCGGAAAATATTGTCTCATTTTTGTCCCAATACGGCTCTCACCGCAAAGTCGCTTGCGTCGCAAATGATCTCAAAGGGTTCCCTCTACACCGTGGCGACAATGATGGGCGCTTCGACAAGCAGTGTTCTCAAAATCTCAAATGCTTCTACGCATTTCTCGTTGAAGATAAACTGGGTATCCTTTTCCAAAAGTGAGCACAGTGGTTTTGCTATCTTTGAGAAATCCTTGATGAACCTTCTGTAGAAACCCTCGTGGCCCATGAAGCTCCTCACTCCTTTCACATTGGTGGGGATAGGGAGCTTGGCTATCACTTCTACCTTGGCCTTATCCACCTCCAAGCCTTCCTTTGAGATTCTGTGACCGAGCACTATACCTTCATTGACCATGAACTGGCATTTTTGCCAATTCAAGACTAAGTTGGTCTCCACACACCTTTTAAGCACAAGTGACAAATTTTCCAAACAACTCTCGAAGGTCATCCCAAATACTGAAAAGTCGTCCATGAAGATTTCTATGATGTGCTCCACCATATCTTGAAAGATGGCCATCATATAGCGTTGGAAGGTGGCTGGGGCGTTACACAACCCAAAGGGCATCCTTTTGTACGCATAAGTACCAAAAGGGCAAGTGAACGTGGTTTTCTCTTGGTCTCTAGGGTCGATGGCTATCTGATTGTAGCCAGAGTAACCGTCTAAGAAGCAGTAAAACAGGAACCCCGCGTTTCTGTCCAAAAGTTGCTCCAAGAAGGGCAAAGGGAAATGATCCTTGCAAGTGGCTTTGTTCAGCTTTCTGTAGTCCATACACACTCTCCAAGCGTCGACGATTCGAGTGGCCAACAACTCGTTTGCTTCATTAGTTACCACTGTCACACCTCCTCTTTTCGGCACGCATTGTACCGGGCTAACCCACTCGCTGTCAGAGATGGGGAATATCATCCCAAAATCTAGCAATTTGATCACCTCTTTCTTTACCACTTCCCACATCTGGGGGTTTAGCCTCCTCTGTCTTTCTCGCGTGGGAACGGCCCCTTCTTCTAGTAATATTTTGTGCATGCATACGCTGTGGCTGATCCCATTTATGTCAGCTATCGTCCACCCTATCGCCTCTTTATACCTCCTTAAGACCTTCAACAATTTTTCTTCTTGCCACCCTTCCAATCTTGATGATATGACTACAGGCAGGGTTTCACCTTCTCCCAAATATGGATATTTCAGATGAGGTGGCAAAGGCTTCAGCTCCAACTTAGGTGGCCTCAAGATGGAGGGCACCAGCTTTTCGTTTCTGTATTCATTGTTTTCAAGCCTCACCTCAGTGGGTACAACTTTCACCATTTCATCAGTATCAACCATAGAATTTGACAATTTTTCACATAATGCAAAATTTTCATCAATTTCGTTGGTTATCAAGTTCAATTCCAAATTTTGGTTGTGATCACGCATTTTGTGATTTCTTGGCTCATTTTTCATTTTGCTCAAATTCTCATTACTCTCACAGCTTTCATCAATTTCACATGCAACATTCATTTTGTTCACAGGTGAATCAATTTCAGTATCCCCAGGATTCAACTCATGCAAAATATCATCCTCTTCAATGGTCAACACAGTCTCAAAATTTTCAAACATGTCATCATCACAGGAATCATAAAGTGCACGAGAAGTCTTACGTTCATGTTCAAGGTTCAAAGGTTGGAGATTACCCTCCACCAAGCTTGCCAAGCAGCACTGCTCTATGGAATGAGGGTGCTTCATTGCGTAGTCCACATTGAATACTACCTCCTCTCCATTAACTCTGAATGTTATGGTTTTTCCTTTAACCCCAATGAGAGCATCTCCTGTAGCTAGGAATGGCCTACCGAAAATGAGTGGCACTTCTGGATCCTCTTCCATATCCAACACTATAAAATCCACCGGAAGCACAAATTTATCTACAGAGACCAGAACATCCTCTGTCATCCCTGTTGGTTGAACCAATGATCTATCTGCCAACTGGAGTATAACTGCCACCGGTTTGATCCTCTTTCCCATTCCTATACTCTCGGCAATGGATAAAGGCATAAGGTTTATGCCTGCTCCAAGATCACATAAGGCCTTGCTAAAAAATATTCCACCGATTGAGCATGGTACCGTACAGCTACCAGGGTCCTTGAGCTTGGGGGGCAGCTCGTTGTTGATCCAGGCTTGGCTCTCCTTGGTGAGTGGGATGGGTACCTCACATTGGAGGATCTGCTCCTTGTTCGCAATCAAGTCTTTCAAAAATTTTGCATACCTCGGTACCGCTGTAACTAAATCCAGCAGAGGGACATTCACGTTGACATTTTTCACCATATCCAGGAATCTTGTGAATTGAACTCCCTTTTTTGGTGGAGGTCGAAGTCTTTGGGGGAAAGGTGGGGGTGGTGCGTATGGCGAGTCCTCACAAGGGCTTGGAGCTCCCTTCTTTCTTTTACTCTCTTGAGCCTCTGCGTTCCCTTCCTTGTCTTGAGATTCCTCCCCCTCTAATGGGGTTTCCTCTAGTACCTCTTCCTCAGGGTCTTCTTCTCCCTCTTTTTTCTTGGTACCACCAAGCTCTTTTCCACATCTCAACGTGATAGCGTTGCAGACCTCTGGCCCTTTCCTTTTGGGTTCGGTTCTGTATCACTTGGGAGGGCACCTTGAGGTCTTTGATGGTTTGCCTTAGCCAACTGTCCCATCTGCATCTCCATGTTTTTGATAGAGGCCTCCACGTTTTTCGCTTGAGTTTCCAGTGTAGAGGTCCTCTTCTCGTACATGTCTATTTTTCCCAAAATTTCATGGAGCAAGTCATCGGTTGATCTTTTCTGTTCCCGGTTGCTTGACTCCCCACTCTGATAGTATTGCCTTTGCTGATTTCCCTGATTACTCTTCCCCAATTGCCTTGGCATGACTGATTTCGATATCCTCCGTATTGTTGGCGGTTGTTGTAGTTGGTTACATATTGCACTGACTCCTGCGTGAGCTCGCACTCATCCGTGTGGTGCTCTCCCTTACACAATCCACACATCAACACGGGAGCCACTTTGGCAGCCTTTAGGTTTTGAATTTGTCTTGTGAGGGCATCAATTTTCGCTTCCAAGGACGTCTTCTCATCCAGCTCTAGCACTCTTCGCTGCTTCCGCACATGCATCTTCCTAGTTTCTGGAAAGAGGTATTCGTCGTCTGCTATCGAGTCAAAGAGTTCTTGAACCTCAGGGATACTTTTATCCTTCAAGGCCCCATTTGCACTGGCCTTGACCATCAGTGAGGATTCAGGTGATAGACCTTTGAAGAATATGTTGAGCTCCCTGACCTCCCCAAGGTCATTATTTGGGCATTGGCGGAGCAGGTCGTTGAATCGATCCCAGGCTTCCTTGAAGGTCTCACCATCTTGCTGCTGAAAGTTGCGGATTTCCAACCTCATTCGCTCTAAGTTGGCTGGAGGAAAATATTTAGCTAAAAACTTCCGCTCAAATTCCTCAAATATAGGTATAGCTGGACCTCCAATTGAATTAAACCAATTCTTAGCCTTCCCTTTCAAGGATAGTGGGAATAGCACTCTTCTCACATCATATGGAGTCACTCTCTGCAGCTTGAATGTGTTGCATAGCCCCAAGAACCAGTCGAGATGCTCATTAGGGTCCTCGTTGCTTAAGCCTTGAAAGATCTGCCCTTGGGTGATCATGGACACAATTTGTGTCGTGATTTGATAACTTTCAACGTCGATCCCCTGGTGAGTGTTTCTTTGCTCGAAATTAACCGCAAAATGGTCCCCAAACCGAGGTGGTTGGGGTTGAGGTCTCTCCTCATTCTGTTCCGCCATTTCTATGACCCTTCTCTCCTGCCTTAAAGTCCTTTGCAATTCTAAGTCAAGAGTAAATTCCGGAGCTTCCCCTCGTAGCCTTGCTCTAGGTAGCATAAACTGGGAATTATCACAAGAAAAAGAAATAACACTAGACAAAATATCAGTAGAACAAAATCAACAGAGACAATAATGAACTAAGATTTCAATAAAACAAACAGATCAACAATTTCAAATAAGAATTCGTAAGTTAACAACAAAGTGAAACTATCACAAAAATCAAACTTGACACTCTGCCTATCCCCGGCAACGGCGCCAAAAATTGACAGGAGTTGTCGCTACCCTGCAATTTTACCCAAAATCACTTAAAGAATGTAGGAGTGGTAAGTGGGATCGTATCCAACAGGGAGAGGGTTGTTATCAAGGTATGAGTGAGTGATAGTAACAGAAAGGTGTGAACTCTAAACAGATGCAAGTGGTTAAACAATTAGAGAGGGGATTGGTGTTGCCTTGAGGGAGGCTAATGTCAATGACTTTTCCCGATTATCCTTGACTAGTGCAAATGCATGTATGAGGGGATTCACCTCCTAGTGGCTTAGAACGGATCAACTTGGTAATTCTCACTGTTCTAATTCACAATTCTCCTCTATCCTCCCTTGGCAGGGTAAGACCTAGGCTCGGCTTCTCAATTCTCGAATCCCTACTTGGTACTTACCCCCTAATTCCCTCTCTAATTCCCTTCCTTGGTAAGACAGTGAATCGAATTGGAAATTAAAGTCTCATACTCAAGCAATCCTAAGTCTCTTCCTATTCAAGTTGACCTCGATTGTCAGTGGGCACCGCACAATCAATGTCTCAATTATGCATAGATCCTAGGACTCACACATGTTTGTTCAATGTTCCAGTGATGATATTCCAATTTCCATTAATAGCTCGAAACTGATTTCAGTGGGCACCGCAAATCAAATTAAGTGCATAAGCGTGTGTGTGTAAGCATTTAAATGAATCATCAAAAGACATTGGACAAAAATCAAACACATAATAAGCAATTCAAATGTCTCCAATCGGTTTTCTCAAAGTCATTACACTTAATCCCTCAAGGCAACATCCAGAATGTTTAGCCGATCATGTTGATCGGCTTTGAAAATGAGTTTAACAAAGCCTGATCTAACATGGCTAGTACAGAAAGATTAGTGTGAACAATTGTCACTTTGATCTCCTCTTGAAACCCTAAATCTCCTCTCGTTTGCTTTCTGCTTCCGCCTGCTTTTTCGTCCCCCCTTTCTTTGTGGTTTCCTCCGCCTTTTATACATTTCTCCCCGTGGAAATAATGATGATGTTTCTTGGAAATTTCCTCCTTCCGCGGGGAGAGTGACACGTGTCCGTTGTTGCTTCCTGGAAACTTCTTCCTTCCTATGGGGGAATGCCAAGTGTCTGAAAAAGTTCAGTCAACAAAAGTAGTGAAGTCAACTGATAAACATTGAATGTGCAAATTATCAAACAGTTGGTGCCTTCAAATGGGTGTGCATGCTTGGCTTTAAATATAACTATGCGAGTGTAGCTTGGGAGCATGAGTGGGGTGAGACTCAAAGCAATTTGTCTACCTAAGTGTGAGAATAACAGTGGGTACAAGTGCGCGGGTTAAAATGTGCAAAAAGAAATGTGCAAGTATGCGAGTGGCGGTGCGGGCGCATAGGCGCCCGCGTGTGTGCGTGCGTGAGTGGGCTATCCGAGAGCCTGGCGCCTGCACAGTCGTGCGTGCGTGTGTGCTGTGCGAGCGCCTGGCGCCCGCACAGTTTGCGTGTGTGTATGGCTGTGCGGGCGCCTGCGCGGTGTGTGGCTGTGCGGGCACCTGGCGCCCGCACAGCTTGTGTGCGTGTGTGCTTGTGCGGGCACCTGGCGCCCACACAGTGCATAGTGTGTGTGTGAGTGTGCGGGCGCATAGGCTCCCGCATAGTGTATAGTGTGTGTGTGTTGTGTTTGTGCTGTGCGGGTGGGATTTGGTGTGGTGCGTGACCAAGTGTGCTTCATAGCTCAAAAATGATTACTTTCATAACAAAAATGCTACACTTAGCCAATTCTCAACATTTCATCGGATTGTACCATTTCAACACATACTTGTTCATCTATCATCATTTTTACAGAGAATTTATACAAAAGATCAAACAAGTTAAACGAATAAGTCGGTACAAACCCGACTTATCAGTTATTCATTGACGCAATAATAATAATCACAATTCAATCAATCAGTTATACAATACCGAGAATCAGCTCCGACATATTTCAATCCTTCCTAACTTATTCGATAGTTGACAAGTATCTGCTTAATCAACTATTTCTCTATTCATAACACAACCCGACCGGAATCAGCCGATCACCAAGTTTAATGTTACAAAAACATTAATTATTAAAAGGACTTAATTCTAACAAATCATATTATGATCAGCATATATAAGTTGTTAACCGATTGTTTCCATCTACCTAGACAGTAGCTTTGCCACTAATTAATCTTACTATTTAAATCTAGTGATTTAACTAGGGAATAATTGGCGCTACCTAAATTCATTAAAGTTGATCAGACCTTAATCAATCAAGGTAATTAATGTTATACGCAGAAAACTCACGGAATTGAATACGAAATTATTCTTAAGAACAATTTGGTCTCACAACTTGATCATGATTAGTGCTTCTTACTTAAAGCCAGAAAAAGAACTACTCACTAAACATAATAAGAATTAATAACAATAATAAATTAAAGAAGTAAAAACTGAATTAAAATAAGAAAATCAAACCAGGTTGCCCGTCGTTCGGGCGAACGACGAACTACTGTAAAACTGGGCAGCTGCAAAGATGCAGACCCAGCTGCCCTCAAAAAGTTCTCAATGTCAAAATAAAGCTGCCAAAGATCCCCCCCCAAACCTCACTAATCTACTCCCTTATATAGGGGAGAGAATAAGACTTCCTAAACCAACTCAAATCATAAATCTATTTGTTTCCAAAATTCTGTCAACCAAATTCGGTTATACAACAAACTTTCCAAATCAAATTTATCTACCATTGGTAACTACCAATGATTCTTCTTACTGCCAATCTTCTCTCTCTTGGTGGCTTCCACAAAACCCTCTTATTGTCCCCATTCATTGATCCTCATCTCCAGCCCTTGATTTCCTAAAAATCCTTTCAAATCAGCTTGATCTCCATGGTATACTCCAATCTGTAATCTCCCACAATCTGTAAAGATTTAAACCATTAAGTGCAGATTATATCCCCTAAAGCACATAAAAATGTACATAAAAAATATGAATATTCTGTGCTTATCATGAATTCTTGATGAATCTTGGTATTAACCATCAGATGACAACCAGGTATACTCCTCAACAAAATGGTGTAGTAGAGAAAAAAAATAAAATAGTTATGGATTTGGTGAGATCCATGATGGTAGCAAAAAATATACAAAAGGAATTTTGGACAGAAGCTGTGTCTTGTGTTATTTATATTTTGAACAGATGTGGTATGAGGTGTAATCATGGGATGACTCCATACGAGATTTGGTCTGGTAAGAAACCAAATATTATTCACTTAAAGGTATTTGGTTGTCTAACATATTCTCATATTCTTGATGCTTTGAGGAAAAAATTGGATGATAAAGCAGAGAAGTGCATATTTGTTGGCTATAGTCTACAGACAAAAGGATATAGATTGTTTAATCCAGATACAAGAAATATAATTGTGAGCAGAGATGTTACTTTTGATGAACAAGGAGCATGTAATTGGTCTTCTAAAGAACCAACAACATCAGTTGGTCAACCACTAGTACCTTTATTAATTGAGGAGGAAGAAAATAGACAGCGGACAGTGCAAGTTGAACAATCACCTCGTGATCCTTCATCTTTAAGTGTGCAAATAACTCCTGTATAGTCTAGTCGACTACAACGGTAATGACAATTACCAACTCGATTGCAGGATTATGTTGTAGGTGATAATACTAATGATGATTTATCTGATGAAGATATTGTGAATTTTGCTTTATTTATAGATTGTGAACCAATTGATTTTATGGATGAGGCTCGAGAAGATTGTTGGATAAAAGCAATGGGTGAAGAAATTCATGCCATTGAGAAGAATAATACTAGGTAGATTACAAACCTTCCAAGTGAGAAGAAAGCAATTGGAGTAAAGTGGGTTTAGAAGACAAAATATAAACATGATGGAGAAATGGAGAGATACAAGGCGAGACTTGTTGCTAAAGGTTACAAGCAGAAACCTGGAATTGACTATTTTGATATATTTGCTCCTGTTGCTAGACTTGATACAATTTGTTTGATAATTTCTTTATCTGCACAAAATAATTGGAGAATTTATCAAATGGATGTTAAGTCTACATTTTTTAATGGTGTTCTTGAAGAAGAAGTATATGTTGAGCAACTTGCTGGTTTTGTTAGAAAAGGTCAAAAAAATAAGGTTTATAGGTTGAAACAAGCTTTATATGGCTTAAAACAATCTCCAAGGGCGTGGTATACTCGCATTGATTCCTTCTTTGTGGATCATGGTTTTCAAAGGTGTCCATATGAGCATACTTTATATGTGAAATCATCTAGTTGAGGTGATGTTCTTTTGATATACTTATATTTAGATGATTTGATTTTACAGGCAATAATCTGGAGATGATTGCTGAATTTAGGGAGGCCACGATTAAATAGTTTGAGATGACTGACTTGGGTCTTATGTCTTATTTCCTTGGGATTGAGGTTTTACAGTCTGATAAAGGCATATTTATCTCCCATAAAAAATATGTAGGAGATGTCTTGAAAAAATTCAAGATGGATGGAGTTAAACCAATATTGACTCCGTCGGAGAAAAATTTGAAGTTAACAAAAGAAGGGACATGAGGACCTATAAATCTGATATACTTTAAGAGTATAGTTGAAAGTTTGAGATATTTGACTTCTACAAGACCAGATATTACTTTTAGTGTTGGTTTGATTAGTAGGTTTATGGAAATCCACGATAGTCACATTTACAAGCAGCAAAGAAATAAAGTGAAACTTGATGTCAATGTGTGTGCTCCATCCATGAAATACTAAATTTTTTGCCAATTCAATAGCTGATTTGCTATCACAAAATACCGTAGTCGGACCATCTTTTTTATGTTGAAGAAATCCAAGCATTCTCCTTAGCCACAATGCTTGTATAGCACTGTTTGAAGCTGCAATATATATTCTGCCTCCGCTGTAGATAATGCAACCACTTGTTGTTTCTTTGAACTCCAAGAAAACATACCTGAACTAGTAAAAAATGCATACCCGAAAGTACTTTTTCTTTAAACTGTGTCACCAGCCGAATCACTATCTGTGAACCAAAAATGTTCAATTGGGTCACCAACCGAATAAAGAATATCATCTCCTTGATTACCTTTAATGTACCTCAAGGAGATTGCAATTGACTATTGCAAATCTGAAGATCAAGTAGCGGACATTTTCACCAAGGCATTGAAAATGGAGACCTTCGTGAAGTTGAAGAAGCTTTTGGGGATGACCAATCATGATGACGTAGTTTAATGGAGGCATTTGTAAAATTAAACTAAATTTCCTAAAACTAGTTTAGTTAATTTCTAAATTGAGTTTGTTTCCTAATTGGTGTTAACATGAATTATGAAATCTTTTGTCTTATAAATAGAGTTGTAGGCTTATTTGGTTAGGTATGCACAAAACAGAAAGTGCTCACAGTGGTTTTGAAAAACTTCAACTTTAGTTCATAAATACAAAGGTTTTGCTTCCTCGGTATTCGTGTGATGTTATTTTCCCCTTTTCATAATTAACATACAAATTTGTAGTCTTCTTTAATCTATTGCTTCTTGGTTATCCTTTGGTTTGTTTAAATTCGATCCTTCACAGATCATATAATTTATGAGTTTAGCATTGCAATTCAAGTCAAGTTTGTATTTCATTATGGAATTGCAATCATCATTCAGAAGTCAAAAGTATGCACCAAAATCTTGGTCGTGACATAAATCAATGGTACTTAAGACAGTGATATCGAAGGCACATATAGGCAAAAAAAAAAAAGTAGAGACAAGAGAGACTTGATCATGCTCTTGAGCCTACTTTAGCAAAATAATAAAATGAAGTTGATTAAATCTAAATTTTTAGTCTAATTTACCAAGCAACAAATGCCAAAATATGGTTAATAATAAGAGTAATGATTGGGGGAGTGAAAAATTAGAGTGAAAATGCAAAGTGAATGACGTGATATGGATAAAAAGACAAACTAATCCATTACCCATTAGGGTTCACTCATCATTTGGTTAGGGTATTAGTTTGTCTATTTATAACTGCCACGTCAGTCACTTTGGGTTTTCACTCTAATTTTTCACTCCCCTATCATTGCTCATAATAATAAATGCCAACTTTGCTTCATTGTTTGTCAACATATTGTAACTATCATTCTTTTTCAACTTTGCAGCTTCATCCTTCTTTGTCAACAAAGATCTTCTTCTTTGTCAACTAATTTATGATCAACGCCATACACAAAACAACTATCACTAAATTTGTTCATTTTTGCTTCAATCTCAACTTTTTAATCTTTTCTTCCATTGCATTAATTCAACAAACGTGGGATAATGGTCTTTGATCTTTTGCACATTTCTTGATTATGCCACATGAAAAATTGTCATGCTTCATTTTTCTTTTAAAAAATAACATTTCTAATAATTAAATATTTGAACAACATGTAAGTGAAAGATTTTAATTCAAATATTACAGAAAACCTTATTGGTCATCTTGAACATGCAAAGAACCTTCATTTCGGGTTGTTATTCTTTTAACTTGTCACCAACCTAACTCTCCTACCACAATTGCAATTGGTATTTGAATTCATAATACACAAGATTTACAGTTTGTATTACAATTCTTTGCTGCTATTGAAAAATTGTTATGGATGAAAAATATGACATTTTTTTGCTACAGTGCAATTAATGATTGAACTTGATAATGAAAGACATAAAAGATGTTTGTTCTTCTAATTTGTTAGAGAAGAGAATTTTTCTGAATGGAAAAGATAAAATTATTTTGCTACTGTGAAATTAAAGCTTACTATAGTGGATGAAAATTAGGGGAAGAGAAGAAATAAAAGGTACTGTCAATGTTTTGAAAACCATATCAAAATATAAGCTCAACAAATTGAGGGGTCAAGTGGTCAAAGGGTCAAACTAGTCAGGTCATCATAAATAAATTTAAATTATAAATATATTAATAATTAAAAAATTCCTATATTCAATTACAGATGTTTATTAAATTATAACTAAAATAAACAATATTAATAAAAGACTATGATTTAATTTAAAGATTAGATATTATTTAATATCAAATATAATACTTTAAAATAGAAGAAAAAATAAAAAATATCTCAAAATTTGTGAATTTTTTTTTATTTAAACATTTTATTTTAATAACAAATGACTCAAAATAGTAATAAATCACATATATTATTTATTTATTGGTTTATTTTTGGTGGATTTAGAAAGAAATTAAGAATAAAATTTTATTCACAAAAAATAACAATAGGCTCATGTATGTGTTTGTGTGTGTGCGTGTATATATTAATATAGAACGCAACAATAAAAAGTAAAAGACAAAATAACAACGGGCTCATACATGTATTGTGTTATTAGTCCAAAATATTGTGTTATTAGTCCAAAATGAAGGGCTCGTTTTGTTGGCAGGAAAGTAATGTTTAATGGGAATGTGATTCTTGGGATTTTAATTTTGAGGAAAATGAATATTTTTCCTGATCATCTGATTCCTAGGAATTTAATTGTGAGGAATCTGAATACTTGCCCTGTGTTTGGATAGATTCTTAAAAAAGTTAGTATGATTCTTATTTTATTATTTGATTTAAATTATTGAACCAAATAATGTTATTTGAATTCCATTTGTATGTTATACTTATACATAACCATTTTTATAGTTTTATTTTAAATCATATCATGAAACTTAATTGTGTATTTTTACCTTATAATAAATGTTTTAATATTATGTTTTATATTTTCATCATTGTAAAAATGATCATTTTTAATTTAATTAAATAATTAAACTATTAACTACAACTTATAAAAAAGTGTTAAAATAAAAATTTTCTTTGTTAATATTATTAAAAAAAGAATAGTTTATTAAATAAATGAAAAATAATTGACAAATTAATATTAATAAAAATAGCTAAACTTTATTAAACAATAAGTATTGAAAATATAAAATGTATGAAAATTAATTAAGTAAAAATATGATAGAAAAGTCTAAAGCAACATAAATACAATTTTGAGTTTTTTAAAAAACATATATAAAACCCCCATAATGTTAATAATTTTAATAATAAAAAACAACATACCATCCATCTATTTAACTCTTTTTACATTTAATTACATTTTTAAAGTCAATATAAAGACATTTATAAACTACTAAAATTTTAATTTTAGTTAAGTAGTAAATTTAATAAAAAAAATTATCAAACTAAAAAAAATAAAATTATTTGACCAAAAGAATTAGAATTTAGCATCAGAAACATATGAAACTCAAAATATAAATAATAAATATAAAGAAAGAGCCACATAGTCAAAATCCTCAAGAGAGGAATCAGAATATCAACTTTTAAAGAGGATTCATAATCCTGGAATCTTGCAGTTATTTTCCTTGGTTCAGGATTCTTTTTACTTTCCCAGGATGAAACAAACGCAGGAATTTAATAATTAGGAAAATGATTACTTTCCCAGTTTAAAACAAACACAGGAATCTGGAAATTAGGAAAAAAGATTACTTTACCAACCCAGATTCCCAGCCAACCAAACGAGCCCCAAAAGTAATACAAAGTTCAAGGTTCAAGTCAAAAGTGAAAAAAAAATGGGCCAATCCGTCAAAACCAATTTTTTGATTTGGTTGACCAGTCAAAAACCAGGTTTTGGCGTTTTTTTCATAAAACGATTTTTTATGTAAACGTGAATCAGACCAAGGACCGGTCGTCAGTCCAACCGGTTTGGTCATGTTTTCAAAACACCGGTAATTATTGACTTTGTTTTTTTTTCTTTTTACTTTTGCTTTTAAGAAAAAAAGATGAAATTAGGTTTTATTATTAGTTTATTAGATCATAAAAATATTTTTTCTTATGTCTGTGAAGTGTACACTATGTGCACTTGTTAACAGACACGTGTATGCGAAACCTGCACTTTCGTTAATACCTCAATAAAATCTGTGAAGTGTCCTGCATTTGTCACGTAATGAAACATTGAGAACTAGTTTTGTTGATCGGAAATCATTGAAAATCAAAATTGATACAAATCTAAATTTTGGGACCAAAAATACATTTTTCTATTTAAAAAATCTCAATTTTTGAAAGTTATTGTTTTGGATTTTTGGAGAAAAGAAAAAACTATTTTCTAAAAACAGAGAATAAGTAGGCTTCTAACAATCTATTTTTTTGTTCCCCACTTGATATGTAGTATGTAAATTGCAAATTTATGGTGAAAAATAATAAAATAATTTTTTGTAAATCTCAATTTTTGTGGACTATAACATTAGATTTTTTATGGAGAATTCGCGATATTTAAAGATTTATATATTTGAGAAAAGAGAACATGTAAACTAATATATTTGAGAAACGAAAAATTAAAAGTTAGCAGGAATGTTTGTCGTTGCTTTTGTGCTCTACGCCCCTTCAAGAAAGAAAAGAAACACGGAAGAAAAGAGTGTTATACGTAATCAGTAACGAACGAAATACACACTTTTTCTTTCAAAGTTTTCAAACACGCAAACCATAGAAACAATCATAGTTACAGAGTATAAAGATGCAAATTCAAAGAGTGGAAATGTTGTTCCAATAATTGAACATGAACAAGCAAATATTTTATGTTATATACAGAACATAAATAAAGGCTTCTTTCCAAGCTTTTGCACCCCCTTTGTCCCTTTAAATCTTAAATTTGAAACATCAAGGAGCATCTGCCCAAGAAAATTAAGAACAAAAAGGAAAGATTCAAATGGTATTCCATACTTAAAAGTGTACTTTAACAAAGTGTATTTTTATATAGTGGAACATTTAGGATAAATGGCTTCAATGATCTTTCAGTGAAGGAATGGTTATTCGTGTGATATTAAAGAATATCGTTTTGGATTTAGATTATATACAGTAATGCATAACAAAATCGACAATCAAAGTGATACCTACTTTAAATTGAGAGACTATTGAGATCATTTACTCAAACATTTATTAATGTAATCTTTAAAAAGTTCACTTGCATGTGTATTAGTTTCTAAATACGTCTTAAATTTTTATCCTAAAGATCTTAGGGTCTTGCACAAACTCAATGTTCTACTTACTTGTTTAAGACTTACATTTGAAGCCAAATATTTTTAGTTCTGTTTCAAATCAACATTCATTTCCATTTGCCTAATTAGTTTAGAAGTAGGTAATTACTCTGGTTTATGTATTTTGATTTAGAGCATAATGAATACTTTTCTTATGAACAATGAGAGTGCTACACTTTAAATTGAATAATTTGAATTCATTTTATATAGTTCAAAACTATAAAAGACAAAGTCCAAAGGTGTCACACCCCGAACTCGCAGCCTATTGGAGACATAGGTCCTTAAGCACACGCAATTCTGTGAGCGACTAGAGTTTGTCGCATTCAATCCCAATTTAATTTAACCTGTTCACGCTATGCCGAAATAAATATTCCAAATTAGACTTGTATGCTAGACTCACACATATATTTTAGTCAAAATTTTCTTATATATCCGATGTGGAATTGGGTATTACATTCATGCCCGCCCCTTTAAGGCCTTAACATCCTTGCAATGTCCAAACTAGGATCCAAACTAGACCCACATCAGTTGTGAAGGATTCTAGAGGTAGTTCTCACCCTTAAGTCGACGTAGCACTTAGTTCCAATATTCCGTAGATGAGATCTGACCCATTATTTGATACAATTTTGTCACGCTCCAAAATCACATCCTATTGAACCCATAGACCCGCAAGTGCACGCAATCCCGTGATTCAATTAGAGTCTGTCGCATCCAAGACCAACTTAATTTAGCTGGTACTAATTATGTCAAAATGAATATTTCAAGTTACTTATATACTAAACTCACACATATAGTCAAGATTCTCCTACATATCCTATGTAGAATTGGGGACCACAAAAGATGTCAAAGTATGATAGGAAACTATTTGTTCAATAGATACATTATAAGAGTCCAACAAACGACAATAACAAAGCCATATTCCCATGAAATGAAGTTTGACTATCTGAATCACTTTTTTCGCTATACTTTCGACTACTTTTAAATATAACATGTGTTCTCTTATAATTTCTTGATAATGTTTTATTGTCTTTCTCTTCTTCTTTCAATTTAAATTAATAATTATTCATTTTCTACCCTCGAAAGATCTACTATGTACAAGTTAAAATCATTTTAAATGTGATTCTATCATTTTCTCATTTATTAGAAATAACAGTCTAATAAATTAACATCAAGATCAGGGAAAAAAAAATCTTGAGTTTTTGTTTTGGATGTATGTTTAAGTATTCTAATCTTCAAAACTAAAGCACAATTATGCATCTCATTATGCAAGATTCTTGTTAGTAATTTGGTATTATACTATAATTAAGGAGCAATGTTTTGATTTCTAAACCATTGCAAGGAGGCTAAAGAAAACATATAAAGATACTTGGATAAGCAAACCTGATATCTGCCTATTGAATATTTGAACTTGTGGAATGTGTGACACTTTCTTCCAATCATCTTCTGTTTTGTCTGAGTAACGCTCCACCAATTTACTGCTCCTGGAGATCGTCAAAAGTTTGAGCGAAGATGTCTTTCTAAGGATGCAATGCGGCAGCGCATCCAAATTTTGACAGTCATTGATGATTAGCTCCTCGAGGCGTGGCATCACTGAAATAGCACTGATTTTCTCATCATCTTCACTGAGATCTTCCCATGTTTCCCAACTATCTAGATTTTGAAAATGCAATTTCTTCAAATTGGGAAATGCAACAACTTCAACATCACAATGGGATTGTGCCTGATAATGATCAAGATTCTCCTCTTTTGTAACATTCATTGTTTGGGGTAGTACTCCAAAGAATTCACAACCTAAATGTTTTAGGTTTGGAATCTTAAAAAGAGTAAGAACTTCAAGAGATAACAACTTCCCTAAAGCAGGCAAAGATAAGATGTTGAAAGCTGCAATTATAGTTAAACTTCTCAAGTTGTTGATGAAAGACTCACAAACAATCCACTTTGGTAAATGAACTCCTGGATAATGCCAGAATACAAGCTTTTGCAAGTTTGGAGGTGGTTCCATTGCATCAATGGAACTTACAATTTCTTTTTGACGGCCTATTTCTGCATTCCCAAAATGTAAAACCAAATTTTGGATGTAAACTTTATCCCCCAATTCTGCATTTCCAAAATCCACCTTGCCATGAACAATGATAAGTATTTCTTCAATTTGATTAAGGTATTTCAACTTTGAAATATCGTTGTAACTACCACCAGCATGGAACATTGTCAAAGTACGAAGCGAAGTTAATTTCTCGAACCCTTTTGGCATTTGTTTTATAGATGCACCAAAGTTGATCAAGTGTCTTAAATGTACAAGATCTCCAATCCTTTCAGGAAGGCATGAAAGTTCAATGCAGCTGTTGATATCCAAAGTTTCCAGATAATATAAATCACATACTGTTTCTGGCAATTGCTTTAACATGTTTCCACTCAAGTCCAAGTATCTTAGATGAATCAAATTTCCTACTTCTCTTGGGAGTTCTTCCAATTCACAATTCCACAAAATCAATGATCTCACACATTTCAAACAGCTGAACAAATCCTGGAGAATTACCTTACCATAAGGTTTGCTAAAAAAGCATCGCTCTGATGGAACGATAAAAGCACTTCGAACTCTTCCACTGTCATGGAATACCGAACTTATTTCAGTTGTGCTGTCAAGCCGTAATTTCACATGACGAGCTCTCACTGCTGATGAACTTTCTCCATCCTCTCTTTTGCAATCAAATTTATCGATTATACGACACTCATTTTTCGTGAGAAATTGCGCGAAATCATGCACTATGTCATGCATCTTGCAACTGACTATTTTAGTCTCATCGTTGACATCATTTCTCAATTCTTGAAAGAAAGAACGCATTGCCAAATTTTTGAAGTACTCAATGCCCTTCATTTCCATCCTTTCTTGATCACCTCTTCGACTTGTACCAAGATAACCTTGTGCCATCCACAATCTAACAAGTTGCTCAACATTTATGCGTGTGTCTTTTGGAAACACCGCACAATATGAAAAGCAATGCTTCAATTGTGGGGATAGTTCATGATAACTCAAGTAGAAATGAGGGAAAAGATACACAGCTGCTTCTTCCATTTCCCATATCTTATTATCCAAAATTTTTTGCCACTCCTGTACAGTGTCTTTAAATTGCAAAAGACTACCCATAGCCTTTGCAGCAAGTGGCAAGCCCTTGCATTTTTCTGCAATTTTCCACCCTATTTTCTCCACTCTCTCACACAACTCAGATCTTCCAGACAATGCTATTCTTTTCAATATTAACCAGCAATCTAAGGTTGACATTAAGCCTAGGGAATGCTTATAATCTGTGCCTATTGCTCTTGCCACTCTTTCACTCCTTGTTGTCACTAAGATTATGCTTCCAGGAGCACCATCCTTGAGAGAGTCTCTGAATGGTTTCCACTTTGAGTTATCCTCAGTCCAAACATCATCTAGAACAAGAAGGAATTTCTTCCCAGAAAAAGTCGTTTTTATACGACGAAACAGCGATTCGAGTTCTGACATGTTAGGATAACTCTCTTCATCGCTCTCAAGGAGAGCATTCGCAATCCTTTTCACATCAAAAGGATCCGACACACATACCCATTTTCTAAGTTTAAATTCTTGCTTCACTGTATTATCATTGTAAATTATTTGAGCAACTGTTGTCTTTCCACTGCCCCCAACTCCTACTAAAGAGAGAACCTTAACCCCAACTCCCCCACCTTCTTTACTAGTACTACTGTTACTCTCAGACAGTAAGTGCTTAAGTAGAGAATCCTTATCGGATTCTCGACCATGAGCATCAGCTTCGTCGAAGACAGAGGTAGTCATAGGGCGCCTAAATTCGTTAGAATCGAAATGCCCATGACTTGAAACAAAGTGAAATTCATTTGCCTCTTTTAATGTCAATTCTACCTTGCCATTAATCTCCTTTATTTTCAAAGCAATATCACTGCGTACTGAAACTTGTTTAAGACAAGAACAAAGGGCTGGTATAAGAGCACGAACCTTTTCCAAGAGTGTTGGCATTCTTCTAACAATTTGAGGTCCCTTATCAAGATTCTTTGGTTTGTAAATCTTGATGTGCCATTCATCCAATACATCATCCATCTCATAAGTAATGTCTTCAAGCTTTTCTAGCCATACCCCAACATCTTTCTCCTTTAGCCTTCTCCTCTCAGCATCATGCACTACTTTTTCAATTGTTGCCAATTTAGAGAAAAGATTTCGGACCTCATCTTCAACCCCCTTCACTAGGTTCACCCTTTCCCCAAGTTGCTTCAAAGCAACATCACTCAATTGATCTATTATCTTGGGAACAAGAAATTCAGCCATTGCTTATGTTGGTTCTTGGTTTGTTGAATTTGTTTGTTTGGATTGGTTTTTGTTTGTGGGGATAAGAAGCAAACAAGTTCAAGCATATATATATAGAGACTAGAGTAATTGATATGTATACAAGGATTAATTCCTTACTTTGTATGTCTCTAACTCAGAATATTTCATTTGCTTGATCATGTAAAACAACTGATGCCCACAAATTTCAATTCTTCAGGATAGATGTTAAACTTGCAAGCAAGAATAAAGATAAAAAATAAGTTCACTAAAGCTCAAGTGAAATGGTCAATTAATGGCCATTGAAATTGTAATTCTAATTTTGTATGACTTTTATTGTCCGTTAAAATCACTATTAAATCTAGTTTCATATATGAACCTACTCCACAGTATACTAGCTGAAGTAAGTTTGAGTGATTGAGTTTCTTTCTTACCAAATTTACAACTTGTAACACATTGCTTTATTCTATTCCTTTCCACTTTTTCTTTGATTCTTTGTTCCTGTAAAACAGTTTAGTCTAAATATCAAGCCAATGTTGGGGTTGTTTGATGTTGTTTTGCACCAAAGTAATCCTTTGCCAAATTATTCAATACTTTACTTAGAGACGGGTAACTTTGTCTTGAAGAAATTTCATGCTCTAGATTTTCTTCTTATTTAAGTTTGTTTAAATGATAATCTTTTGACATTGTATAATACATCAACAATTTCAGTCATTAAATTATCTTCTTTCATCCAACATTTTAACAATTGATAAAGAAAATATTCTTCCTTCTTTTCAAATTATCCACAAGTATTAATTAGTCAGATACAAGAAATTATAACACATTTCTTGCAAATGTAACTTAACATTGAGCAAAGACATTATGTGTTTTAATTTTATTTTACGAATAAGGCATGATTTCCTTGCATATGATAGAAATATAACTATTTATGCCGTCTCATTAAATTGAGAAAAAAAGGTAAATGACCCACTAGTCTCTCAACTTGGGATAAATAATGTTTTGATTTGTTATTTTAAAGAAATTATATTTTGGTCATTTAAATTGAATTTTGTCACATAATTAGTATTCAACTCATTTTCCATATATATCTTACAAATGACTGCTAATCATATAAACTATTTAACATTAAAAAAAACACTGTTTAATATTACATGCTAAATGGAATATTACTTGTCAAATGGATGAAAATGAGTTGATAATCACCGATATGACAAAATCCAAGTTGAAGGAGTAAAATGTAACTTTTTAATTATTGAATAATAATTATCCCTAATTGAGGGATTATTGATGTTATTTGCTAAAAAAAGAAATTATCAATAAATACTCATATAATGTAACCCACTATATCAAATAGAATACTAGTCATTAAAAGATCTAAGTTTTTGATTCTTCAAACTTATGTGATTAATTTCTTGTTTCTTTGGAAACTCGTTGCATGTGTCAGTCACATACTCTAATCATCTTGCAATGTAAATTGTTACGAACAAACATAAAATAGTTTTTCTTTTTGGTTGAGCAATAGAATAGTATGGTTATGCGAAGGATGAATCTCATTCAAATATAAAACTGGAATATAAACTTTTCCTAATGTTTTTCTAAAAACTTCAATCCAAATTTTGTTACAGTAACACTTAAAAGTGAGCAATAAGTTCTTAATTGATATTTGTTAAGGTTCTTAAAATGTTGAGTTGAGGGTGCAACTAGTGGCTAAATTTGCTTGCATTGACCTTGCATAAGAAATTTTCAACAGAGACTAGAGATTCAAAAGTAACATAGTCTTTATTGGACAGCTGAGGATCTAATGAATCATCCTTTCATCACCAAGAACTTTTAGGAGTTATATGGAAACCTCCCTACTAACAAAACGTACTATGGTACTAGCCAATGTATTTCTAGTGGTGCATCAAAGCATCGCTTCTTCTAAAATTATGCCTATATTATTTGATCAAAGCATTGATTCCAATATAAATATTTTTAATGAGTTTGGAAATAAAAAAAATGGATGGTTAAAATTATGCCTATAATATTTTTTTTAGAAAGTCATAATTTTTTTTAAAAACTTAAAAAGTATTCCACAAAAATTTAGATGTATACAAATTTTATTTTTGTATTCTTTTTTCCATAATCAACTAGTTTACATACTTTCTAGAGTCAGAAATAAGAAATAGACTGTTACAAGGATGTGGACAAAGTTTTTCTTTTTTTGCCATGAGAATTTGAAATTTTTACTCTTTTATTTATTTATTTATTTTCTATAATCTATGATTTGACATGTTATGGATAGAAAATTATGACTTTTTCCTAAAGACACAAAGCTATAATCCACAAAAATTGCATTTTTTTAATTTTTTTTACCTTTTTAGTTTGTGACATAATCTACTAAATAAAGAAGACATGTTTTTTATTGAGTTAGAAATAAAAAATGAATTGTCCGAAAAATGTGTATATAGTTTTATTAAAAAAAAATGCTTTTTTGTCCAAAAAATTCAAAGATATAACTGAAAAATAGAGTGTGTTTTTTTTTAAAAAAAAATGCACTTCCACATTTTTTTTAACAAAAATCTACTCGCTTTTATCTATTTTTATTGATCGAGGAGTAAAATAAAATGGAACATTGAAAGTATCCTTTTAAAGTTTTTAAGAAAACTAGAAATTAGGCACCTGCCAGGAACGTATTTGTTTTGTAATGTTGATATAATCACATTGATGCTTAGAATGATTATATGAATGGATAATAATAGATATGATAAGAAACAATTAAAATAGAAATGTACTAATGCATTTTTCAACCAAATCTGATTTTTGGAAGTCTATATATTTATAGATCAAATAAGTTATTTGATTCCATCGTAAAAAAAATATCAATTGATTTCTTAATAGGGATTTATTTAATACAGAGAACTGGAGGATTCAAAAAATACATCACATTGTTTATGCTTTCAGAATATTTTAAAACATTTTTTTTTTCGTTTGACTACATACATAGCATAGTAAACTATCAGAACACTTTGATTGACTACATACATAGCATAGTGCAAGGAAACCCACTTAAATATTTACTGAATGATGCTTGGCTATCTTAGAAAGGACGAAAATTGCAATGAGACTATACTGGTACATCAATTCATAAGTTCAAAGTTATCATCCAGATTGATTCATTATTAAAAGATAATAATAATAATAATAATAATAATAATAATAATAATAATAAAATTAGCATAGAATACGACAACGTAGTAAATCAATAATTTTGAAGTCAAACAAAATTTATGTATTTTAATATTGAATTATAATTGATTCAAAAATAAAATACAAACAAGATAATACAACTAATTAAAACACTCAAAAATCAATTTCATTACTACCTACAAAAAAATTTACCTTCAGGCAAAAAGAACCTATGTATACTACATTTCTTGTAATGCTGTGTTTTCTGGATGTCAATTGTCAAAATTGATTAACACTTTAGTTGTTGACATTGATGTTTCTCGAGATAATTCAACATATAATTATCCGTATGAAAACATAGATTGTGGCAAATAAACACCAACATAGGGGATTGTTTGTCCTTGAGCTTTGTTTATTGTCATAGTAAAGCATAATCTAACTGGAAATTGCTTTCTTTTAAAGGCAAGAGGATACCTTTTATTTCGGGTGGAGATAATTGTATGCATCGTATGAACACGTAATGACTCTTGTGTTGGCCTGCTGTGATTTCTGCATTGATCACGTTATTTTCAAATCCTCTACAAATCATTCTCGTGTCATTGCATAACCATTGAGATGGATATAAATTCCTTTTTTTTTTAATTTGGCATAATCTCTTTTTGACGTGGGTCGCCACTCTCGAATTTATTAGAATCCTTGGTGGGTGATGGACATACCCTAATACCACCCTTACAAAATTGTTTCCCTTTGAATCTAGATCCATTTACAAGTCTATGACCTAATGGAGCTACATTCAAGGGATTTTTAAAAAGTAAACTTGAAGTACTTCCTCCATTTACATAGTACCTACATAAGGATAACTTAGTCCTATCTATACAAAAGACTCCCATCACAAGGAGTAACAAAAGGTCCCTTTTTGGGACATAGTGAGTAACTGCTTTGTATTCCAGGGGATCATGCTTGTTCTTACTCTTTGTTTTCACGGGTAGCTGCCTTGTTTGGTTGGGGAAGTGACTTGCATCTAATGATTTCTGCTAGCCCCATACACTAGAGGATGGTCCCCTAGCTAAGCCGAGTTTCCCCAGGTGTTGTTCAACCCAAGTTTTCTAGTTCAGACAAACCAATCCTAGCTGTAGCAGATTGGACCCAGCAGATTTACCATGGCTAACCACCCCTAACAACAGCAGGCTGGGCCCTAACCTTACCCAAGTGCCATACCTGAATAGTCCCGTAGTCCCTTCCATCCCTTCGTAGATTGTACAGGAGTTCCTCATTAGGCTTCAGTACTTGGCTGCGCCTGCTTCAGTCTGATTCTTCTAATTATAGCCCAAGCTTGTCTTTCTTCAGTGCTTTCTGGATCCGTACCTCAACAGCTTGGTCCTCCTCAGCCACCTTTTGTGCTAAGAGTCTGGCAACTTGGTTTTCTTCTGCAGAGCACAGGGAGAACTTGCAGTGATCCCGGATCAGTTCTGCCTTCCACCAGGAGTTTGCTAAGCTCCAACAGCCCTCCCTTGAACCCTGAATAGCTTTATGGAATCCTTGGTGGTTATTTTCCAGAGTAATGTTCAACCGGCACCTTTCCAGACAGAATCTAACCCCTTGATGGGCCATGTCCAACAATGCATTGAGAATAATTGTGCCTGCAGGGTTAGTCCATTCAAATGTGGCAGTAAAAATTTGAATAATGTCACCTTGGTGGTCCCTAATAATTCCTGCCGCTGAAATCCCACTGTTTCTCTACTTATGGGCTATATTTATCTTGACCTCACCAGGTTCAGGGTTCTTCCATTTACAGATGATTATCTTTGTTCTTCTCCTGAAATTTCTTATAGAGCCCCAGAATGAATCCTAATCCCTCAATTTCCCACCTACCTGGGCTAGTTTTGGCTTAATCAGTAGAATAACAGAGTAGTGAATTTGTGTGATGACTTGGTCCAGGTCTGTGCGTTGGCCTTTGAACACTATTTTTAACCTTTGTTTCCATAATTTCCAACATATGAGGAAAGGCAGGGCCTGTGCTAAGAGTTTGTGAACTGCATTTATGGCAATAGTTTCTCACCATTTCTTGCAGACCTGCTTGATGGAGTTAGAGTGTTCATGCACCCCTATTTCTGCCGCAAAGATCCTCCAGACCTGTTTGACTAAATCACAACTTGCAAAAGAGTGGTTAAAACTTTACTTACTTTGATAGCAAAGATGACAAATAGAGGGACCAACGAAATTCAATTTATGCATGACTTCCCCTAGTGGGATTCGGTGTACATAAAAAAGGATACTTTCAATGGCATCTGAGGTAACCACACCATTTTCCATTCAAAGGATGGTTCCTTTCTCCTCCTAACTTGATCAAATGCAAATTTAAGGGAGAATTCCCCATCTTCTCGCAGCATCGATTTGAGATGGTCCTTGCCCTCGGATAAATGTGGAGGTATCCTAGGCAGCCTGTTTCTCAGTGAGGTATGAAGTTGTGCCATTCTTACCTCGTCCCAGCTTTCATTACTTATGTATGCACTGAGGGCTAGATTGTCAGGAGCATTAGGTTCTGTGAACAACCTTCCACTGCCTAGCCAATTGTCATACCACATATGACAGTTTCCCTTCTGAATCTGAATAGCCATAAATCTCTCTGTTAATTCTGCATGTTGCAGTATTCTCCTCCATAAGTGTGAGTCCCCCCTGTGTAGGCAGACTTGCGAGGGATGCAAGGATCCAACATATTTATGGTGTATAAATTCAGCCCATAAAGTCTGTCCTTTTCGGAATCTCCACCATAGTTTCATGTTTTGGGCTATGATAATGTCTTCAAAGGCCCTGAATCCTACTCCCCCTTCATCAGCTGGATAACACATCTTCTCCCACTTTATCCAATGATAGCTCCTCTGATCCTTCGATTTCTGCCACAGGAAGTTCGCACAGATTTTCTCTAACTGGTTCAGCACACATTTTGGAGGGCAGGCTGCCATTGTGGTGTAAATTGGCATGGTGGATAGCACACTTTTTATTAATGTTATTCTCCCTCCTTTGGACAAGAAGTTTGTATGCCAAGCTCTAGTTTTATCCTTGTCTTTCTGAACAATCAAGTCATAATGTTTAGCCTTAAGCTTGCCATAATGGAGTGGGATCCCTAAGTAATTGAGTGGCCACTTCCCTTGCTGAAATTTGGTTATCCTGCCTAGTAGGAATTTCTTATGCCCCGGTAACTTGTGATGGCATAAGAAGCAGCTTTTCTCTTCATTGATTTTCTGGCCTGTCACTTCCTGATAATGTCTTAGATGGATATAAATTCCTTTTTTTTACTATTAAAAGCATAAGTTCATAATTTTTCAAAATACAATACAATTTTTCTTGCAAGCATAAACTGTGAGTCTATGACTAGGGAATTAAAATTTGTTTAACAAATATGTTGGGCAATGCCAATTGCCAAGCAAAAAGTGTACAGGAGAGGAAAAGGAAGCATACAAAAATTATTAAAAGGCTTTGCAATGGGCAGAGTGAGAGAGAGATGTGATTAATGTCTTAAAGGTTTGTGCGAGTGATCGGAGAGCAGTGTAGGGGCTTCAACCTTCATTTCAAGACAATTGAACTCCAATGCTAAAATTGGCTTTGATAACAACACGGATACATTGAGGCTTCTCTTTTTCTTTCCCAAATCTTTGCATGAATTTTCTTTATCCATATCAGCAGCAGCAGCAGGAGGAGGCCCTATTACTTTTGCAGGTGCCACAGCTCTCACCCTGCACTCAATCTGGCAAGCATACTTGAGGAGTTGAGAGTTATGCTTGGTCCGCCCACTATAGCTTGGAAGTGACATTTTAACACGAGGACCCATCCACTTACTGGATTTTAGTTTAGGGCCCGCAGTACTAAAGTTAATGCTGCATAAGTTCATCGCGGAAAGGCCTTTGATTTCAGTCACTTGTATATCCCTGTAACTCTTTGGGCCATCAGAAACAAACTTGCCAAACGCATCAAAATAACCACTGCGATTAGTTTTCAGAGTCCTTGGAATTGCTCTTGTCGTCTTAGAAAATCTGGCAACTTGGCTTGGAAGTCCAATATCCTTTCGTCCATGGATACAAGCTTCATCGCTGCTCACCAGCACCCTAGCAGCCCATGCACAAGAGGTCGGTGGGTTCCATACACACCATAAGCTCATCAAATTTCCCAGCAAGGCTGTCATCATATCCAGCAAGAAAAAATCCACCAAGAGTGTAACTGAAAGCTTCAACCAATCTAAAATCCTTAGGGATGAAAGTTCGAGCAGTCTCTGCCTTGACAAGTGTTGGGGAAAATGTGGATCAAACAATTTGAGTGATGAACAAGGTACAACACTAGAGCAAAAGAACAAACTATCTTGTGAGGGAATAATTAAGTCTAAGACGTGTATATCACTTTCCTTAAAGTGTTAATTTCCTCCACTATTTTGCTAACCGGATATTGTGGCAATTTATTTCTAGGATACAATAGACTTTAGAAAAAACCAAGTAGCAAATTCTTGGATTATTTCTACAAGAATAAGAATGCAATAGTTAGTAGGATTCACTTCCATTTGACCAAGAGTACACATATATATAGAGCTTTTGAATTTGGGATGTAACCCTTCAAAGAGGTGCCTCTAATATGTGGTGCAACTCTTCAAAAAGGTACCACAATTTTGGGATGTAACTCTTCAATAAAAACATCAGATTTGGGATGCATCTTTCCAAAAAAGATGTCACAATTGAAGAGATGCAACTCTTTGAAATATAGCTACACTTAAATTTAATATTACAAACTAAAATTCCAACATTCCTCCACTTAGTTTGTGACATAAGATGTCATGCATAAAGAGAAGTAACTTTCGTTTTAAACTTTTTCTTTTAGTGTAAATAAATCACAAATCTAAATTAAGTAATTGGTGGCCAGGTTGCTTAAACCAATACTCAAAGATAGATCAGAAATATCACACACATAAACTATCAAAATGCATTCTTGTATTCACAAACACTTTTAGCACTATTACGGGCCATGTGCTCATCCTAGTTTCATAATCATATACAAAAGATTTACTCCAAACTTTTGCTAGAAGCGGCACCACTTCTTATGATTATATAGGTGGACTTTTACCTTAAGTTTTATATATTGTACCAATAAAACACAGCAAGATAAATCCATTAAGAACTTAAAGTTCAACCTTCTCACTTAAGAGTAACAAAATATGCACCTTTTACTTGGAATGGTGTAGACAAACAAGGTGCTCACAACCATTTAATGACTTGTTTTTTACCCTTTAAACCTTTCAATCTAGACAATACTAGAAGAAGGTTGGGTTCCCCTCATTGAATGATTTTAGTTTAGGAGTTTTAATCCCATTCCGGATGTTGTCTTACTCACCAAATCTCTTGCTAGAGATTTTGTCAACGGATCTGCTAAGTTATTATGAGTTCGTACGAACACAATAGAAACAACATCATTATTTAGCATTTCTCTAATAAATGCATGTCTCAAACTAATATGTCTAGATTTACCATTGTACACATTGTTCAATGCTCTAACATAGTGGCTTCACTATCACAAAAGATAGTTTATAGTGGCATAGGTCTAGGCCAAAAATCTATATCTAGAAGTAGATCTCTTAACCATTCAGCTTCTTTACAAGCTGAAGACAAGGCCACAAACTCAGCTTCCATAGTAGAAGTGAGTAATTAGAGTTTGTTTCTTTGAAGCCCAAGAAACAGCTCCACCACCTAATAGAAAAATCCAACCACTAGTAGGTTTTGATCACTAATGCTAGTAATCCAACTTGCATCCGAGTATTCTTCAAGAACACAAGGAAAGTTATTATAATAGACGTCCTAAATCTCTTGTTTCTTGAGATAACCAAGAACTCTTATTACCGCTTTCCAAGTTTCACTACTAGAATTCTTGGTATACCTAGCTAGTCTACACACGGCTTAAGAAATATCAGGTCTTGTACAACTCATGGCATACATAAGACTCCCAATAACACTAGCATATTCAAGCTGATCTATTGGATTACCATTATTAACATGAAGCTTGAGATTTGGATCAAAAGGAGTGCTAGCTTCTTTCACATTCAAGTGTTGATACTTCTTCAAGATTTTATCAACATAATGTGATTGAGAAAGAGCAAAACCCCCACTATGCCTTTTAACTTTTATGCCTAAAATAGTATCAACTTCACCAAGATCCTTCATCTTGAACTTAGAAGATAGATACTTTTTAGTTTCAATTATGCCCTTTGTTGTATTACTAACAATGAGCATATCATCAACATAAAGGCATCTATTACACCATACTCACTAGTGAATTTAGAATAAATGCACTTATCAGCATTATTATACCTAAATCCATTTGAAAGTATAATAGCTTCATATTTTTCATGCCATTGCTTAGGAGCCTTTTTAAGACCATACAATGATTTTACTAACTTACACCACTTTCTTTCATTTCCAAGAAGTACAAAACCTTCTGGTTGTTCCATATAAACTTCTTTATCTAAATTACCATTTAGGAAAGCCGTTTTCACATCCATTTGGTGAACATGAATATTTAATATAGAAGCCAAACATAAAATTACTCTAATAGAAGTAATTCTTGCAACAGGCGCATAAGTATCAAAATAATCAATTCCTTCTCTTTGTCTAAATCCCTTAGCAACCAATCTTGCTTTATATGTGAGAATTGTTCCATTAGTGGCACCTTTTCTTCGAAACACCCACTTGCAACCAATAGGTTTGGAACCTTGGGGTAAATCAACTAGAACCCAAGTATTGTTAGATAATATTGAGTCCATTTCATCATTTATAGCCTCTTTCCACAAAGCTGAATCTCTAGAATTTATAGACTCACCATATGTTTTAGGATCTTCCTCTACACTAAATAAAAATGGAATTTTATTTAGTAGAGAATTCCTAGTTCCTTCAACAAGAAACACATCGGTTTGAGACCACAAGAAATCTGAAGAAAGATGATTATCTTTTCTTTGTCTTTGACTTCTCCTTGGTTCATTTGGAGTGACAACTTCAGTTCTTGTTACTTCACTAGAAGTATCCAAATCTTGGAAAGTACTTGGCATAAATGACGTATCCATTCTCATCCTAGAATATTTAAGAAACTGATTCTCAAAGAATTCCACATCTCTTGATTCTATTATTATATTAGAATCAATGTCAAGCAATCTATATGCTTTGGAATTTTCAGCATAGCCTACTAGCACACTTTTAAGTGCTCTAGGTCCCAATTTTGTCATTTTATTATCATGAACTCTATAGTAAGCCACACAACCCCAAACTTTCATATAAGATAAGTTTGGTTTCCGTCCTTTCCATAACTCATGAGGACACACTTTAGTTTTCAAGGAAGGAACTCAATTCTCATAAATAACAAGCAACCAACAAAACTTTACTCCATAAATCATTTGGCAAATTAGAATTTAAGTACATGAAATTCACTATATCTTGTACCGTTCTAGTTTCTTTCCAACCAAACCGATTTGTTGTAAAGTGTATGGTGCACTAATATGATATATTATATCATTATCTTCACAAAATTTTGAGAACTTATAAGAGAAGAATGAGAATTCACCATGTCTACTATATCTCAAAATTTGATTCTTAATTCAAATGATTTTCTACAAGATACTTAAAAGTCTTAAACAAATAAAATACTTCATACTAACTTTCCATTAGATATACATGCACATATCTAAAACAATCACTAATAAAAGTATTGAAGTATTTAATTCCACATCTTGTTAGAAGATCATTAAATTTTCACTCATTTGAATTCACAAGATCAACCATATGTCTATTCCTTTCAACTTTTAGGAAAAAATAACTTTTCAAGTTTCACATTTATTTATTCTCATGGGCATTAGCAGAGACTAAACTTTTGGACATGTAATGCAACAAACATATCTTAGTCTATCATGCCATAAAGAGAAACAAGTATCACTACAATAAAAGAAACTTATCTGGTCTTGTGATTCATGTAGTGCCGCCAACCAAACCAGTCAAACTTGACAAACCTTGATTCACCACTTTGATAGCGATCTCTTGTGCATACTCCATAGTTGTACAATATAAACTCTTTAAGATTGTTGGAGATTTTGGGGTTTGGAGTTTAAACAAAATCAGATCAACAATAACACTAAAAAATGTTCACAAATGATCCAATAAACTTTGAGGAATGTATGTCACAAAGTATGAATCTAAGGCGTGTTAGACACTTTCCTTAAAGAGTTTATTGCCCCCACCAACTTATTAACCGGGTTTAAGTAGGCAACCTCTTCTAGGATACAATAGATTCAGAAATAACCAAGTAGCAAGTTCTTGTATTATTTCAACAAGAATACGAATGCAAGAGTTAGAGTGTCTTATCCTAACTTGACTAAGAGCACACACATATATATAAAGCTCTTGAATTTGGGATGTAACCTTTCAAAGAGGTGCCTCAAATTTGTGGTGAAACTCTTCAAATAGATACCACAATTTTGGGATGTAACTCTTCAATAAAAACATCAGATTTGGGATGCATCTTTCCAAAAAAGATGCCACAATTGAAGAGATGCAACTCTTTGAAATATAGCTACAATTGAATTTAATATTACAAACTAAAATTTCAACAACAAGATGTAGCTGGTACAATGCGCTGCCTTTGAATATCCAAGGGGGTTTTTCATATCCCATTGGAGAACGTGCTTGTTTGTTGTCCATGGGTTCAGACATCAGATAGCACCTGAACAAGTGGAAGAGAATGAAGGGAAGCAGCAGCAGCAGCACCAGAATGAGTGGGAGTGGGAGTGGGATGGATGCAAATTACAAAGAGGAGATTTCAAGCGGATAAAACTGCGGGACTTTTTCATCTTATCTCCGTCATGGCGTCATCCATTGGGAGAAATTAGGAACCTCGTCATCAGCAAACCTCATTCATTCAAACGCCGGCGAAGGAGATCAATTTATCCAATCATTGACTTGCACTTGCACTACAACCCCGACATGTCAATTCTGATGGATATAAATTCCTTACCAGCATTATAAGACAAATTTTTTTTATGACTATTAACTTGTGGGTACCGTTCGAAGTTAAAGAATTTAAAAATTCCTTTTGATAGTAATTGTTGGTGTCATCTATTGCTTCATCAAAACTAGTGAAATTTCTTGCACAACCGGCAACATTTTAATCATTTTCTCATTTATGGAGTCTATGGTTTCATTTAAGGCTGCAAATATTGATTTTGTGGTGAGGTATTCAACAGAATGTGCATTTTGTTCTAGATGTGGGAACACACTGCGAATAAGTTCTTCATAGGATGATTTGTTATTCTGGGAGCTGATTAACATTTGTTCTGGTATATGTATCATATTATCATATTTTTTGGTGTCTTCCCTATTTTCTACTCGTAATAGGAAATCATTAAATGTTCAATTATTGATCGCTCTCATATTTCTTTTTAAAATAATTTTTTTCCATCTTTTAACACAAAGTAGATTTTACAAGACTTGCGTTAATAGTTTGTTCTCTTGTAGCTCGTGGAACTACTTCAAGACTTAACGAAAATCTCCTCCAAAGATAATTACTTTTTCTACAAAATCTTCATTATTGTCTAAAATATCCAATGCAATTAAAATGATGATTTTTTTAAAAAATAAAAATTAGTTGGCTAGTTTTTTATTCTAGCCATATTTTTACTAAAAATCGTGTATTATATGCCACGTAAAATGATGAATTTTCAAATAAATAATTATTTGGCTATGTATTCATCCTTTATATTTTTTTCAAAAAAATTGCGTATTATATGTCATGCAAAATGATGAATTTTTTTTTAAAAAATAGTTAGCTATTTTTTTTAATTCTAGCCATGTTTTACTAAAATTAGTGTGATATAAGTCACGAAAAATGATAAATTTTAAAAAAAAATTGGTTGCTAGTGTTTTGCTCTTGCCATTTTTTATTTAAAACTATGTGCTATAGATCACACAAAATAATGAATTTTATATAATAAAAAAATAGTTGGCCAATTTGTTATCCTTTCCATAAGCCACTCGAAATAATGAATTCTCAAAAAAATAATTAGTTAGCAAGTTTTTTTATTTTTGTCATTTTCTTTTTACCAAAAATTGTGTTTTATATGTCACGCAAAATGATTAAGTTTCATAAAAAAATTCTTGGCAAGTTTTTCATTCTTGCCCTTTTTTTACTTAAAACCGTTTGATATAGGATACACAAAATGCTGAATTTTAAAAAATATTTATTTGGCTTCTTATTTAACCTTGACATTTTTTTTACCAAAAAATGTATATTGTATGTCACGTAAAATGATGAATTTTTTTTAAAAAAAATTAGTTGGCTAATTTTTTATTGTGCCATTTTTTAACAGAAATCATGCATTATAGGTTACGTAAAATGATTAATTATTTTTAAAAAAATAGTTGGCTAGTTTTTAATTCATGCTATTTTTTTTTACTAAAAACCGTGTGCTATAGTACAAACATAATGATGAATTTTCAAAAAAAAAATTTGCTAATTTTTTTTATTTTTTCTATTTTTAACCAAAAACCTTGAGTTTTAGGTCACTCAAAATGATGAATTTTTTTTAAAAAAAAATAGCTAGTTTTTATTCTTGCCATTTTTTTAATAAAAAACCATGTATTATAAATCATACTAAATGATGAATTTAAAAAAAAAATAGTTAGTTATTTTTTTATTCTTGAAATTTTTGACCGAAATCTTGTGTTATATGTCACAGAAAATTATTAATTTTCAAAAAAACAAATTGGTTGGCTAGTTTTATATTCTTGCCATTTTTTTACCAAAAAAACAGTGTGCTATAGCACACACATACTGATGAATTTTTTTAAAAAAAAAATTGCCAGTTTTTTATTTTTTTCCATTTTTTACCAAAAACCTTGAGTTTTTGGTCACTCAAAATGATGCATTTTTAAAAAACAATTGTTTGCTAGTTTTTATTCTTGCCATTTTTTTTATCAAAACCCGTGTATTATAAATCATGCTAAATGATGACTTTTCAAAAAAAAATTTAGTTGGCTAGTTTTGTAATCTTGCCATTTTTTACCAAAAACCAAGTGTTTTAAGTCACGTAAATTTATGAATAATCAAAAAAAAATTAGTTGGATGGTTATTTTTTTCTTGGCCATTTTTTACTAAAAACTGTGTGTTATAGATTACTCAAAATGATAGATTTTCGAAAAAAAAAATCAGTTGCTAGTTTTTTATTTTATCCAGTTTTTACTAAAAACCTTGAGTTGTAGGTCACTCAAAATCATGAATTTTCAAAAACAAAATAGTTGGTTAGTGGTGTGTCATTTTGTACCAAATTAATTAACTTACTCTCAAACAATAATTCAAGTATAATGTGAGTAAGGTCGATCCCACGAGGAACAACAATTCTTCTTAAATAATCAATTTGCAATTGTCACCATAATTAAAATTAACAAGAAATTAATATATAGGAAGATAGACAAATTCACAACTTAATAACCAAAAATTAATATCAAAAAAATACTGAATTAAATTACTTAAGATAAAATTCTGGCAAATAAGCAATCCACACTAATTTTTATAAGTTGATCATTGACGCAAAATTAATTATTCCCTTTTTAATCAGTCAGTAATAAGACACCGATAATAAGCTCTGACGTGTCCAAATCCCTCCTTACTTATTCGACAGTGGAATAGTATCAGCTTAATCCACTATTTCCCTATTTCTTACATAACCAGGCCGAAATCAGCCGATCACCCAATTCAGCGTTAGAAAAGCATTAATTCTTAGAAGGACCCAACTTTAACAAATTAAGTTATGATCAGCATATAATAATTTGTTAACCACACTACTACAGAATTCACTTTCTAAAACGGTTAAAAGTAGTTATTTAAAACGGGTTTTAGATTTTCCAAACCGTTTTAGATATGGGCGGACTAGAAAGTCCTACATTTTTTAAAACGGTTAAGAAACCGTTCTTAATACTATTTTTTACAACGGTTTATAACCGTTCTAGATATTGTCCCTTTTAACTCGTTTATATATCCCAATAACTTTTCTTTTCAAAAAGAATCACCATTCCTTTACCTGAAATTGACGACCCTAATAATAATTAATCAACATTTGCAAGTGCAAAAACTTTGAAAGTATATATGGAAAAGGGCACTACTCCATCTCCATGAACGTTTTTCCTTGATGGAGTGTTAGACAATGAATTATAACACTTACAAGGGAAATGAAACCCTTTTTTTCATTCACAACAAATCGTTAGTTTTCGACAAAATTGCTCCAGGCGGTTCATTATTAATCTCCAACTCAATAAAATTGAATCGCAAACTAAAAATAAATAAATAAAGGAACAACCTTTACACCCCTTTATTACACTTTAAAAAAAACAGCATTTAGCCCATAATACATTAGAAACATGAATGAATGACAATGAAAAGGAAATTAAAACATAACCATGAAGGTCAAAATACATAAAAAGAACAAATTTTGTTTAAAAAAAAAAGGAAATTTACCAGGGCACCAAGAACGAGAGGTGGCAGGGTCTTTATCAGCCAAGAAAAGGATGAGATTGGCTTTGTTATTTGAGGCTTCTGCCTTGAACTTCTCAAACTCCCCATCAAAGGTTGATAAGGTTACTTCCAACACCTTCAGAGGCATCTTTGCTGCAAAATATCAAAATGGTACCCAGTTACTATGTGAATGTGTGTGTGGGTTCGTCCAGTTTTAAGGATTTTCGAGAAGCCTAAGGAGGAGCTTAGCTGGGAATTTGGATGGCGATAATGACTCCATCTTTTATACATACACATAATAATAAGCCCTTTGGATTGCGCCGCTCGATTTTTACTTCTTCAGAGTTTCACATCGATCTATAGATCTATTCTACAGGAGAAGAAAATGCTGGAGGAGATTTTTATCGGTACATTTTCTAAAACGGTTAGTTAGAAACCGTTCTTAAAACGGAGATGATAACAGTTTCTAAAATGGTTGTCTCCCGATCCGTTTTAGAAACTGACATCAAGAGACTTTCTAACACGGTTATAATGTAACCGTTTTAGAAAGTTTGCGTTTTCCTAATTCTTATTACAAAAATGCCACCGCCCCAATTATCTAAAACGGGTTATTAATAACCGTTTTAAATAGACCGTTTTAAATTATATATTCTGTAGTAGTGCCAATTGTTTCCGTCTACCGAGACAGCAGCTTTGTCACTAATTAATCCTACTAATTCAATCCAGTGATTTAATTAGAGATTAATTGATTCTACCTAATTTTATTAAAGCTGATCAGGCTTTAATCTAATTAAGTAATGAACGCTATTCACAGAAAACTCTTGGAATTGAATAGAAAATCATTGATTAACACAATTTGATCTCACAACTTAGTCATAATTAGTGTTTTTTACTTACTTACCAGATAAGGAACTACTCACAATTCATAACTAAAACAAGACAAGAATAATAATTAAAAAGGAAATTAAATTAAACTGAAAATTCAAACCAGGTAGTTCGTCGTTTGGTCGAACGACAAACTATTGTTCTTCTTCTAAAAACTGGGCGGCTACATTTCTCCAGACCCAGCTGCTGTCAAAACTTCTAAAACGTAAAATAAGCTGTCAAAAGATAAAAGATGATCAAAGATCAAAAGATCCAAGATGTTTAGCCCTCAGTATTCTTCTCCCTTTAATAGAATAGAAAAATATAACAAATTTTCTGGTTTCCATAAATCTCTCAACCATATGCGTTGTAACAAAATATCTTCCAAATCAGACTTATCCACCATTGGTAACAGCCAACAAATCTTTTCTCTTTTGGTAGCTTCCAAAGAAACTCCTCTTGCTTTTAATTCTTCACTCCTACCTTCAGCTCTTGAAATACTCCAAAAATCTTTCAATTCCATCTTTATCTCCTCTTCATACCTTGAACTGGCATCTCCTAAATTCTACAAATAAATAAACCCATTAAGTGCAGATTTCACCCTATCAAACACATTAAAGCATGCATAAAAATATGAATTATTCTAGGCTCATCAAATATCCCCACACTTGAATGATGCTAGTCCCTCAGCATTTACACATAAAATAACAAATAACAAATACAAATAAATGACTAAACCGTTTCACTAAATATGCACCAGTCCAGCCAAACCGAAAAAACTATTCCAAAAAATTCATGCTTCGTCCAAGTAAAATCCTCATGCATAATCAAGTCCTCCAAGTCAAAACACAACCTTCTGAGCAACACTCGAAGATCACTCCAAGCACTCAAAAGATTTATAAAATTAGGTTCAACCACTCAAAAAGATTTATAAAACTTACAACGAACTTGCAAATATGTCACCAAATAACCATAACATCAAAACTAAACATTAATCAAAAGATCTTTCAATTGGGTTGTAATGGGGCTAGGGCTTACAAGGTAGGATATAAGATGAAATAAAGGTTAAAAAATAAAACAAGGTGTAAGCAACACAACTAAGAACATCCCCACACTTATCTTATAACAAGTCCCAACTTTTCAAAATTCATCAAGTAATTTCTGCACAACATGTATTTTTTTTTTCCGTGCTTTTTCACATATTTTTCTTTCTTTTCTTTCTTTTCTCTTTTTTTACTGCTGCAGTTTAGGCAGACAGCACAGACAAAATTCTGCATATTTTTCTTTTCTTTTTTTTTCTCTGCCCAGTATTATTCGGGCAAACCATGGACTTCAACATTTCCCTTCAACAGCACATACTGAAATACTTAATGCAAAGAGACTTAAAATATGCAATTTTCTCTTTATTCAATCAAGGGGGAAACAAATCATACACAAGTTACTTACACCTTAGGGCAAAAAAAAAGCTAAAATGGGTTTTAGGTGTAACTTTAAGTGAGTTTAAACACAAAGAAAAGGTTCAATTTAAGGTAGGAATGAAAAGTAAAGTAAAAAAGGGTTAAATCCTAAATGCCTTTATCATATTCAAGTTCAATTTCAATACATGATATCCATGCACAACAAAGCAAACTCAATAAGTTAACTATGAACAATTTTCACTCATTAAAAGAATTAATTCAATTAAGCACCAACAAAGTGGTTATTGTGTGCTTGGCTCAAATCCTCACATTTAAGTAGGCAAAATAAACTCAGAAATTGTATTCTTCATACTTGGAGTCATTCAAGATCATGCAAAAACCATCACAATAAACTAAGCAAGTTTTAATAACATTTGGTTTGGCCAGACAATGTTTATAAAGTGAAACAGTTCAAAACAAATAACAAACTGAAAACAAATTAAAACAAAACTAAGCTATTTTTTGTGCAAATTTTCAGGATTTTCTGAATTTTTTTTTAAATTATATTTAATAAAGTAAAACATCACATAACACCCTCCCCACACTTAAACAATAACATGTCCTCATGTGATAAGGTAAAAACAACTAAAACAAAAAAAAACAAGTAAAACAACTAAACAAAAAAAAAGAAAAAAATTAAAGAGAAGGGGACAGCCTTATCATTGTGGGAAATTCTGCTAGTCGCCGTTCGGGCAAACGATTGCTGCAGAACTGGAGAACATCAGCATTTGACATCTTGATTGCTGTGACTTTAGAGGAATTTCAGAGATAATGGTAGACACCAAGAAACGCTATTAATTTCCTCCTCTTTAAAATCAACAATATTTGTATAAGAAATTTAGCTCGAAAGAGAATCCCTCGGCTCACAAAACTTAAAAGCTCCAAGTATATCAAAATCTAAATCATAAGTCTGCAAGCACAACAAGGCAACTGGGTTAGATTTACAAATATTATGCCAAACTGATCTCAAAAAAGTTTTAGAGTGTCAAACAAAGATCACATGACTGAGAGAATAAAATACTACCAAGTGATTATGATAAAAAGAAAGAATTTTTAAACAACCCATTTAGTCAAATCGTCTAAAATCAGCCCATTACTGAAAATAATCGTTAGAATCACTATGAGGGAGCTTATAATGGAACCTTATTCAGCTACAAATGCATAATTAACCTGGAACAAAAGCAAATTTATTAAAACTACTAAAAAAAATTAGAAGCAAAACTGGAAAGAAGAAAATTAAAAAGAAAATGGGGTAGTTGGTTGTTGGTGTGGAGTCTCCTCCGCCAGCGTAGACTGTGTGGTCCATGAAGTTGGAAGCACGTATGGCAACCAGTTGGAATGAAGAAGATGATGGCCATGGCTGTTGAAGGAAGGAAGAAGATGGTGATTGCTGATAAGGTTTAGATGATGACAAAATTAGGGAATGATAGATTTGGGACTACTGGAACTTTTATGAATAATAGTGGTGGGTCACTTAGTATAATAATGTGGGTGTGTCTCTTGGGCCCAACACCTGTTTAAAGGGCTATTTCCTTTGTCCCCATTTTTATTTCACCCACTCCATTACTACAACTTAATCATAACCACATTCATGACCACGATTGCACACAAACCTGGACAAGAAGAAAACTTTATTAATTGACAAGAAAATTGAATAAATAAATAACTAAAAATTAAAAAATAAAATAAAATTTAAAATTGGGTTGCCTCTCAACAAGCGTCATTGTTTTAAGTCCTTGGCTAGACTAAGTATGTGTCAAACTCGGTAAACCATTGGAGGAGGCTCCGGAGGTGGTCTTGGAGAAGGTACATCTTGTATGCAAATCAAAGTTCCTTCTACACTTTTCTTGTATCTTCTTTGGTTCCAAAGCAATTTGATCCATGAGCTTTGAGTAAGATTCTTGTTGTTGACAGTGGGCTGCGTCTTTTCCTCACTCAAAAACACAACTTTCAGAGGTTTAATCAATGATATAAGTTGCAAAACTGGAACTTGCAAAATATAAGGGAAACTTGTATCAGCAGGGTATCGTTTGGGCAAACGGGAACTTTCTGGGTTGCTTGAAATAACTTGTATCAGATTCAATGACATTGTTTCATCTCCAATCTCTTCATCCTTCAATTCTTTAATGTTAGAATCTGGTTTTTTACATTCATGTGACAGTGTATCCTCAAGAACAACCGGCATGTCATCACATTCCACCGCCATCTCCTCTTTTAGATGTTGAGTTCTCTTGGCAAGAAAATCTTTTTCAAACTTTGCAAGCTTTGGCATTTTTCTAATTGCTTCAAGGAAAGCGTCGGTAATCTCCACCTTGTTGAAGATGGTTAAGATATCACTCATGTCATCATCCTTCACATCCCTTGTTAGCCTGCCAAGAAAAGGATGAGGAATTTTAAATTCTGAAGTAGGCAAATTCAATTTAGAATGTACCTCATATTTCTGCACGTGCGTCGTTTGGTCGAACGACGCGGACAGAATTTCTGGGCTGATGGGTTGTTGAATTTCAATCTCTGCCTCTGGTTCTTCAATCTTTTGTCCACTACTTAACATCATTTGATTGACGTCTTCCCATGAATTAACCAACACTTGGGATATGATTTTTCCTTAATTACTTATCCAGTTGGTGATTTGTGTATCTAATTGAGTAATTTGGTTACTCAATTCTTTAAAAATTGCCATTGTGGCTTCTCTTTCTTGTTGCAACACATTCAAGTGTGGAACGAATGGAACCATCTCTTGTTGCCCAATATCATCTTGTATTGGCACATTGTCTTTCTGCATAGTGTTAACTGAGTTAGCTAAATTTGCAAGTAAATCTTCAAGAGATGTACTTGAACTTGTAGTGGATATTCCAATGTTTTGGCCAAAAGAAACCATTGATTGTTGTTGTTCCCATGTCCATGGTGATGGCTGTTGCTGCACCTTATCTCCATCAATGTAGTTTGGGTAATTCCACCACTCTGAATTGTATTCATTAGAATACGGGCTGTAATGATGTTGTGGATATATAAAAACTCCCAATTGAATTGAATTGTGCCCTTGGATACTCTTGAGCGAATTGACACCTAGCTGTAGGATGACCAATATTTCTGCGTATTCCACATGGTCTTTTTTGTTGAACAGCACCTAAACCTGCAACTAATTTTTCCAGTGAAGAGATCAGTGCATCTAATTTATTTTCCATTGAAAACATGTTTACCTCTTCAACCGTTTGGGCAGACAACTGTTCAAAACCAGAAATTGTTTCTAGGTGTCTTGCCTTCAATTCTTTCCTTAATCTGTGCGATTTTTTTTCAGTATCTAAAGATAAACAGATTGGAGTTAGAAAATCTAAAATTAAACCAAAGAACAAAACAAATTAACTAAAAAGAAAATAATGTCGTTCCCAGGCAACGACGCCAAAATTTGGTGTGTCGTTTTGTATCAAATTAATTAACTTACGCTCAAACAATAATTCAAGTATAATATGAGTAAGGTCGATCCCACGAGGAACAACAATTCATCTTAAATAATCAATTTGCAATTGTCACCATAATTAAAATTAACAAGAAATTAATATATAGGAAGATAGACAAATTCACAACTTAATAACCAGAAATTAATATCACAAAAATACTGAATTAAATTACTTAAGATAAAATTCTGGCAAATAAGCAATCCACACTAATTTTTATAAGTTGATCATTGACGCAAAATTAATAATTCCCTTTTTAATCAGTCAGTTATAAGACACCGAGAATCAGCTCTAACGTGTCCAAATCCCTCTTTACTTATTCGACAGTGGACAAGTATCAGTTTAATCCACTATTTCCCTATTTCTTACATAACCAGGCCGGAATCAGCCGATCACCAAATTCAACGTTAGAAAAGCATTAATTCTTAGAAGGACCCAACTTTAACAAATTTAGTTATGATCAACATATAATAATTTGTTAACCAATTGTTTCCATCTACCAAGATAGCAGCTTTGTCACTAATTAATCCTACTAATTCAATCCAGTGATTTAATTAGAGATTAATTGACTCTACCTAATTTTATTAAAGTTGACCAGGCTTTAATCTAATTAAGTAATGAACGCTATTCACAGAAAACTCTTGGAATTGAATAGAAAATCATTGATTAACACAATTTGATCTCACAACTTAATCATAATTAGTGTTTCTTACTTACTTACCAGATAAGGAACTACTCACAATTCATAACTAAAACAAGACAAGAATAATAATTAAAAAGGAAATTAAATTAAACTGAAAATTCAAACCAGGTAGTTCGTCGTTCGGTCGAACGACGAACTATTGTTCTTCTTCTAAAAACTGGGTGGCTACATTTCTCCAGACCCAGCTGCTGTCAAAACTTCTAAAACGTAAAATAAGCTGTCAAAAGATAAAAGATGATCAAAGATCAAAAGATCCAAGATGTTTAGCCCTCAGTATTCTTCTCCCTTTAATAGAAGAGAAAAATATAACAAATCTTCAGGTTTCCATAAATCTCTCAACCATATGCGTTGTAACAAAATATCTTCCAAATCAGACTTATCCACTATTGGTAACTGCTAACAAATCTTTTCTCTTTTGGTAGCTTCCAAAGAAACTCCTCTTGCTTTTAATTCTTCACTCCTACCTTCAGCTCTTGAAATACTCCAAAAATCTCTCAATTCCATCTTTATCTCCTCTTCATACCTTGCACTGGCATCTCCTAAATTCTGCAAATAAATAAACCATTAAGTGCAGATTTCACCCCATCAAACACATTAAAGCATGCATAAAAATATGAATTATTCTATGCTTATCAGTTAGTTTTTATTATTGCCATTTTTTTACTAAACATCGTGTGTTATAGGTTACTCAAAGTGGTGAAATTTTTTTTAAAAAATAGTTTGCTAATTTTTTATTCTTGCCATTTTAAAAAAAATAGTGTTCTATGTCACGTAAAATGATGAATTTAAAAAGAATAGTTGGCTTGCTTTTTATTCTTGTCATTTTTTTACCAAAATTCGTATATTATAAATCACACAAAATGATAAATTTTTGAAATAAATAAATTGGATAGTTTTTTTATTCTTGCCATTTTCTACGAAAAATTGTGTTATGGGTCACGCAAAATTACGAATTAAAAAAAATTAGGTCGATTGTTTTTTATTCTTGTCATTTTTTTACCAAAAATCGTGTGTTTTAAGTCACGCAAAATGATGAATTTAAAAAAAATTATTTGACTAGTTTTTTATTCTTGCCATTTTTTACCATAAATTGTGTTTTGTAGGTCACGTAAAATGATGAATTTAAAAAAAATTAGTTGGCTTGTATTTTACTATTGCCATTTTTAACCAAAAACCGTGTGTGAAATGTCATTCAAAATGATGAATTTTCAAAAAAAAAAATTATTTGGCTTGTTTTTTATTCTTGCAGTTTTTGTCCAAAATCCATGTTTCGTATGTCACACAAAATGATGAATTTTTTTAAAAAAAGTTAGTTGGCAAGTTTTTCATTCTAGCCATGTTTTACAAAAATTCGTATGATATAAGTCACAAAAAATGATGAATTTAAAAAAAAATTGTTGGCTCAATTTTTTGTTGTTGTAATTTTTTACTTAAAATTGTGTGTTATACAGCATGCAAAATGATAAATTTTATAAAAAAAAAATTGTTGGTCAATTTGTTATCTTTGCCATTTTTGACTAAAAATCGTGGGACATAAGTCACCCAAAATGATGAATTTTTAAAAAGAAATTAGTTGGCTAGTTTTTTATTCTTTTTATTTTTTTACCAAAAACCGTGTTTTGTATGTCTCACAACATGACGAATTTTCAAAAACAGTTGTTGGCAAGTTTTTCATTCTTTCCCTTTTTTACTTAAATTCATGTGTTATTGGATATGCAAAATGATGAATTTAAAAAAATATTTGTTTGGCTTGTTATTTAACCTTGACATTTTATTACCAAAAACTGTGTTATATGTCACGCAAACTGATGAATTGTTTTTTAAAAAATAGTTGGCTAACTTTTTATTCTTGCCAATTTTTAACAGAAATTGTGTGTTATAAGTCACGCAAAATAATGAATTTTTTTAAAAAAAGTTAGTTGGCTAGTTTTTTAATTCATGTCATTTTTTTTTTGGTTTTATTAAAATTAAAGTCGCTACACTTTCTAAATTCACTAAAGATGTTATTTCATTTTTTTTTATATTTAGAATGGAATTGAAGTGCTATTTTTTTAGTACAATAGACACAAAAATGTTTATGTGAAGTATGCAGTGTTTCAATAAATCTAAAATTATATGAAGGGTAAAATTGCCCATATATTTTAATGATCAAGACATGTTTTTATATTTCAAAAAACTTGATCACAACATATTTTATTATGTTAAATTCATTAACAAAATATCTTATGGGTGTAAAGTTATATAAAAAAATATTTCATTGGGCAAAGTGTTTAAAGGTAAGCTTCATGGGATAAAATACTATTAACCTTGAAATTAACTATGTTACTAGTAATATTAATTTGGAATTTATTAATTTATTTATTTATTTTGGTGCAAGTGCTAGTGTGTGGAACGTTTTACTGGGTAAGTCTTTGGTCTCTGGTACCATGATTTAGGTAAATTTATCTTTCTTTTCTTTTTCTGATGTTTCTATTTAAATGTTTTATTTATCAAACTCTTTTATGAAATTTATGGATTTATAATTAAATTTTCTACTTGTTAAATACACATTCTCCATTTGGACAAATGAAGACCTTTATCAATCAACTTAAAAGCTTCAATTCTTAATGCTTTTGCGCGAGTAACTTTATTACATTTCCAAGAAATATAATATATATTAATTTTCTTGGTTCATTGAAAATAATTCCAAAATAAATGTGTTATATTGTACCCCATCAAGGAAAAAACTCCTATTTATAATAGTTTAGTGATAGGCTTGAATTAGGGATGTGCGATCGACCGGTTAATCGGTTCTGGTCTGTATCGATTTTGACAATTTTTGTTTTAAATGGTTAATTGATCAGTACCAATATCAGTTCTAACGATTCCAATTAAATCGGTTCCAATCGATTAATCAGTTAAATTGAAAAATTGATTTTTTTACTGAATGTTAAAATATAAACTAATAACTTATTAACTATGTTGTAAATTTGAAATTGAATATATACTTATTAACATTTTAAATAGTAAAGTTCATATGATGTAAAGGTGTGTGTAGATTAAAAAAACACTCAATTAATATACTAATTATTTATATTTATAGTATCATTTACTTATAAGCTATAAATAGATTCATAATATTATTTACTTATAACCTATAAATATACTTATGTACTTAGTTAATATACTAAGTAAATATATTCATAGATTTATAATATTATCTACAAACTATAATGTACTTATTTTATTTGCTTACTTAATTTTTTACTTGTTATTGTTATTAATTTTAATAATATAAATTACAATAAGATCTTATTAATGTTTACTTATTGTCTCCTTGCCATTATATTCTGATTTATATAGTAAAATTACTAAAAAAATCAAGATATATATAATTTAGAATATTCTTTGATTTCTATATTAAGTTATTTATGAACTTTAATTTTTATAATAGTAGTAAATTATAATAGAAATTACAATAGTTATATATTAAATTTGTAAAACATTAAAACATATTATTGTTAGTCATACTCATATCTTAAAAATTATAACATATTATTAACATTGTTGGTATTATATTATAGAATATATATTGTTAAGTATAATGTATAAAGTATAAGTTAATTAAAAATTTTGAATAATAAATAGTTAACTCTTAAAATAAAAATTAAAGTGCATTACAAATAATATTTTAATTAGAATATTATGTTTAGTATACCGGTTTATACCGATTATCTAGTTTAACTAGTGAAGAAAATATCCCAACAGAAAATCAGACCCGGTAAAATTGGGGGTTAATGAACGTCCAGTTCCAAATTTTGAATGATAGAGATCAAATTTCAATGCTAATACACTGAATTATACATTTCGAAAATTGTTGTAATTTTCTAGTGAAATTTTTCACAAGTTTTTTCTTTTGATTTGAGAGCTGTTCTTTTGCAGTATGTTTGAAACCATATATTATTATGTAATTGTTAGAATTTGTTTTCGTCTCATCATTGATTGTAGTGAAGATTTTGTGGTAAAAAAATGTGGAACCTACTTAAACCATTCAATTTAAAATAAAGTTATGTGTCAATTATCTAGGTAAGAAAATGGAGGATTTTACTCTCTATTTCACAGTTTTTGAATCACTCTATGTTTCAATTACTAATATTTTGATATGTATACATTTATTTATTTCAATACTTATATCATAAAAATCCACATTTTTTTCTATTTTATTTTAATATAAATTATTTTTTTTGATTTTGTTTTATATCTTTAAACTATTTTTGGTACTTTTTTATTTTTTTGGACTTAAAAGGTAAAAACCAAAAAAAAATAGTTTTAAAATATAAAATGAAATAAAGAAAATAATTTTTTATATTAAAATAAATTAAAATGAGTGGTTTTAATGGTATAAATGTTAATATAAATAAATACTCTCATATCAAAATATTAATATGTGAAACACATACGAATAGGTAGTAAAGCATGAGAAATAGATGATCCATTACCCTTTAATTCATAATACCAGAGTCTGAAGTAGTTATTCCATAATGGAAATGAAATGAATGTCAAAATATTTCTGTTTAGGCACAATAAATGTGTAATAATGATAGTAAATGAACACAACTATAAAAGTGGACTCTCTGTCTCAATGGCTAGTAGCATTGGCATTTTTTTAAAGAACATTTTAGAAGATGGATATGCTAAAATTCTCTATATTTAACATAATCCTGCTTTGCATAGTACTCCAGACTCTTTTGCCTTTCTGCATGTGTAAGTTTTTCTCTTTACTTCTTCATAGAATTATTACAAACAGTTCCTTTGGTTATTTTTTTATCAATTAGATAAATTTCTCTATGTTCAATATTCCAATGTTGTTAATTGATTTGTTTAAATATTACCATCTTTAATCTAATTTCAAAACAGAAGTATTGGTTTCCATGAAAAAAAAAAAATCTTGTTCTTGTTCACGTGTGCGTCTTTTATATATATATATCATGGTTCACGGTTGGCTATAAAAAAATAAATAGTATAAATGAATTTAATTATGTATTCATGAACACATTTTGTTTAGTTGAAGAAAAAAACTTCATGATTTTTTACAATAAAAAGAAAGTACAAGTTTTTTTTTTAATGAGAAATATACATGTTTAAAAATGTGAAAAATAGCCACTTAGTTTTTTAATAAACTTGTTTATGATTTACGGGTTATATTATTTAACAGTCAGTAGTTTTTTTTTTTGGGAAATTTTGATTCGTTTAATTGTTTTGAAAGAGAGGCTATAAGACTAAAGAAGCCTTCCAAACAAATTCTTGTCTAATTTTATAGAATGTATTAATATTTTTTAACAATATTTAAAAACATTTAATTTTTTTATCATTTCTCCTACAAATCCAATTTTTGTTGAGATTTTAAATACTAACAGCAATTTTATTGCATTAATTACGCAGGTGATAATGGAGGGATTGGAAGAGAAAATGGCGTTGAAATTGATAGTTTAAGCAATGGACAAAATGTTGTTAAGAATGAGAATAAAACGCAGTGCGTGCCAGGCTTCGGTGGTGGGAGACATTTTTGGTGTTGTTGTGTTACTCATTGCTTTGTTAATCGTGAACTTTGTGAGGAACTTTGTACATGTCCCAAAACATAAATTGATTATTCTTATTTGAGTTAAAAGTTTATGAGAATAATCTTGATTTATATATTTCTTATTGATTATTTTAAATTGTTCATTTGAATATGTGTTTTGTTTTGAAAATTTAAAAAAAAAAAATATTCTCAATTTGAGTTTTTTTTTTTTAAATTGAATTTAGAATTGAACGCTTACATTGATAAGTTTGTTTTTATTGATTTTATGTTAGAAAATTATTTTATTAAATAAAGTTTAAAATTAAAGTCAAAATGATTTTTGCTTTTTTAGTTGATCGACCGAAGTTGACCATTCAATATTGAAATTTAAAAAAAAAAAAAAACTTAAAAATACCAAAATACACGTTTTTCCTATCTTAAGAAAATTGTAAATTTTGGTTTGAAAATTGAAAATAAACAAATAGGTTAGTTTATTTTGAAATAAGAACTATCTAAACACAGTTAGTTTTTAATTTTTCATTACTATTATTGTAGACCTTTATTTAGGTAATTTAATAACTTACTTTAGGCATATATAAACTGTTCTATTGAAAAAATAAATAAATATTGCTTTATAATGTTTCTCATTCAATACAATTATATACAGAGAAATAAACACGATTAGATTTGTTAGATAATTCAATTAAATTTACAAACGAATAGTTACTATTGCCAATACAAAATAAAGAGAAGTAATTAAGTGATAAGTCATATTTGGATTTTTGTGATTTGTAGATACAATAAGACAAAATTTTAAAAATATGGTTTTGTGACAGATTGTTTTGTTCAAAATTCCTAACTACTTTTCGCAAAATGTAGTTACTATTTATTTGTTGTTATGGTTTTGCTATTTATGGATTGGCATCAAATCCATTTGATTTTTCAGTTGAAAATATGATATTTTCATCTTCCACGAAAATGACAATTAGGAAAAGGATGAAGGAATTAAAATCTTAACTTGGGTCATATTTACTTCTCATTGACTTTTCAAGGAGAGGATTTTGTCATTTCTCGAAACCATTGGATCTCCTGTTCTACCCTTTATATGTTACTCCTTATTACATTTTATAAGAAATTGAAATGTGTATAATTACTTATTCCTTAATGTTCACTAATCATTCGATAGAGGTTTAATTTAATTTTTAAAAATTAGATAACTAATGAAAAGAACACACGGCAATTTTTTTATAGAATATAACAAGATGTGGCACATGAGGGTAGAAAAGAAAACCAATTGCATTTCTTGAAATAGTGTTTGTTTATGGTGTTTTTCTAAGAAGAGGTTAAGAAAAAAGAATAAAGAGAACAAGATTTTGAATGTAGATATTGATTTGATAAAGTTTTAGTTAGTATTAGTTAATAATCGCTCGATACCAGCCATCTCGTATCAATTTGAGGAAAAATAATGAATTTTTCTCGGATTTGAATATATTTTGAATGAAAATTAGCAAAATTGGTAAGAAAATTATGAAAGAAAGAGAAAAAATAATTGCACGTGTGAAAACACATATTTGTGGTAGATATACACCAACATCGGGGATTGTTTGTCCTTGAACTTTGTTTATTGTTATAGTTTTTGAGCAAAAAAAAAAAGTTATGAGAGAAAAACTAAAAAATCAGCACACTTATATTGTTGGACACTTTTACCCTTAGAAAATGGCAGTGTTTTGAAACTCGGACCGGAGTGCGAACCGGTAGAGCTACTGGGTTAGGGGTCAATTGGTCGGATCGGTCGAACCAGTGTCAAGAACCGGATGACGTCATAAATATATTTAATATAAATATAGTAATTAAATATTAACATATCTTACATTTTATGTCAAAATAAAATGACCAATTATAAAAAAAAAATAATATTCAATTGAATTCTTAGTTTTTCGTCTATAAAAAAAATCATATATCGTATTGTTTGATAATGCTAATAATTATTTTGTTTATAATTTAATAAAATTTCATTAAATTACACGAGATATAATAAAGTATTAATTAATTTAATATAAAATCAATCATATTAAAATAAGTTAGAAAATATAGTTTTCAATACACAATTTATTTATTTCAAAACTTAAACTTGTGAATTAAAAAAAATTAATGACATATAATAATTTGAATTTAATTTTGTGTGCTATAAAATAATAATTAAATAAAAAAAATAAATATTATATGATAAAATTTAAAATTCGTATTTATTTAAATTGTATGAATGTGATTAATTGAAAATATTGATGAAAAACATAATTTTCATATTCATCAAAATCTTGTAATATGGTAAATTGGAAGTATTTATGACTATTAGAATTTATTAAAAATTTTAAAATATGATAAATTTGAACGTTTTATGACAATTGAATTATTCAAATTTTAAAATATTGAAATATGGTAAATTGAAATCATTAATGATAATTAAAATCTTAAATATGGTAAATTAAAGTATTTATGATAATTGAATTTATTCAAATTTTAGTATATTAAAATATGGTAAATTAGAATTATTAATGACAATTGAGTGTATGGATGGAAAAGCATTAATTACTATTTATTAGATTTAAATATAAATGTAAATGTAAAATGTTAAAAAAAAAAACAGAAAACTGGGTTTCAACCGGTTTTCGATTTTCCTGGTTGAACCCGGGTTTGACCGGTTTTTGAACACAACTCAGAGACCGGACACCTGGCCGGTTCCCGGTCCAGTTTTTGAACAAAACTCGGAGACAGGACACCTGATATGATCGGGCGAGGCTCGAGCACCTGGACCAAACATATACCAAGCGTGTGGATCGTGTTGATAGTCAAATTTCAAGATAAAAACACAAACAAAACAATTGGCGGAATCGAAGTCTAAGGAAACGCGTAGCTGATTTCAAGTATGAATCAACCCTAACGTTATTACGAACGATTGATCAGCAAGTGATAACTTCACGTCGCTAACAAACCAATTCGGCTTGTTCTTTAACTAAAGAACATTGGTCGAAATCACCTAAAGGTCACGCTAACGGCTTTTTCGTACAATTAAGAATTAACTATTCTTAAAGGCTTTGTCAACTCAAAGAGTTAAACACAATTTAGCAAAGCTAAAATTTCATTCATCAAATCTCCTCCCAAAACGTTACAAGGCAGCTCTCTATTTATAGAGATGAGTTCGGCTCTTGCTTGAAGAATAAGGAAAGAAAACCCTAACTTAATCCTATTACAACTTAGTTTCCAAGTTGGAAAAGGAAACCAATAACAAACTACTTTCCTAAACTTTACTTTCCTAATTATCATGCAAGATAATTGGACAAGTAATGGACTTAATAAAAACGAAATTAAAGCCCAATTAATCAATAATTAAACGTCATTATGGGCTGTAAAATTACATAGAATAAATTACTAATTAACCAACAAATGGCGTGATCCAAAGCAAGCCCAAGTACACGCCTTTACTTGGTCTTTAATATGATTGATCCATGAACAATCTTCAAGGTGGATGTTCTTTAATTGTTATTAAAGAAAACATGCCATGGAACCTCATGTTGAGATGATTGAGATAGTTCGGCCACCATGTGATAAAAATCACCAAAAGTTCCACCATGTGTTGATAATGAATTGTGCTTCTTCAAAAGATCATACAAGCTCGGCCTTGATACCATGGACATGGATGGATTGCTATCATTCCCTCCCTCCTCGAAAGGATTCGTCCTCGAATCTTGAAATTGAACTCCTGTTTGAACTGCATAAAATGGACTAAGGAACCAATTGTATACAATAGGCAGAAACTCATGATTCCCACATTCAAAAGTAAAGTTAGTCCAACAAGTATATGAATCACAAACAACACCTTTAAACACAAGGACTTTGGGAAGTTCGAAATTATAATCATTAAGCTCAAAATATAATTCATGGATTAGATAAGCAACATAGCATGTTAAGAAACTATACATAAATTCATTCAATTCAAAATAGTTGGATTTCACTATTGAAGAATTATGTGAATTAGATTGCTTACCAAAACACAAATCATCAAACTTTAATGCACATGGTAAAAAATTTCGAACTAATGTTTCAAAAGTATATGAAAGACATTGAAATTGATTCAAAACAGAATATAAACTTTGAAAATCAATAGCAAAGTTCGTGACTTTAAAACCATTGAAATCAATCAAAGATCTTTCATACTCACCTAACTTACCTTGCTTACCTTGTGGAAAACAAGCTAAGGCAGATTGGAATCCTTGCAATTGATAATGAGTTGTTTCGAACTCCAATAAGCACTTAGGAACTCCAAAAACCTGCAAAACAAAGGAACTAGGCAGCAAGCAATTCAAATGGTGAGCACTATCATCAAATAAGTACATTGATTGCCTATCTAGTATTCCTCTCTTAAACTCGCTAGAAGAAGTAAAATAACAAGATTTTAAAACACTTAAAGCTCGGCTATTACAAGATGCACTAGCTATTACACTTTGTTGCCCTTGAACGTTCTTCTTCTTCGCGGCATTCATCTCCTTACAAGCTTGAACAATTCTAGCTTGATTTTCGAAAACTTGGAATGGAGTTAAAGCACGAAGGTTGTACTTCTTACCTTCAAAGTCAAAACTATAAAAGTTTTTCTTGGCATGATAAAGAACATCACGATCAAATTGCCAAGGTCGACCAAGTAGAATATGGCAAGCCTCCATTGGAACAACATCACATAAAATTTCATCAACATACTTTCCAATGGTGAGTGAAAACTTCACTTGTTTAGTCACTTTACTTTCGGCAGAGTTATTCAACCATTGAAGTTTATATGGTTTTGGATGTTTCATGCAAGACAACTTCAATTTCGAAACAAGTAAAGTACTAGCCACATTTGTACAACTACCACTATCAATGATCACACTACAAATTTTCCCTTGAACCATGCATCTAGTGTGAAATATGTTATCCCTTTGAGACAATTCATCAATTTGTGGTTGTGTACTAAGAACTTGACGATTAACTAACGAAAATTGACCATTACCAACCTCATATGTCTCAAGTTCTTCACCATCTTCACTTTGATATTTCTCCTCAAGAGAAGGCATGTCGGCACAATCATCATCATCCTCTTCACTTACCACTTCGCCATTAGGAAGAAGCATCATCACTTTTAGAGTTGGACAATCAGATTGATAATGACCATATCCTTGACATTTAAAACATCTAATATCCCTTAACCTTTGTGAAGAAGTTGACGCCGATTTTGAGACATTAGGTGGTGCACTTGAAGACTGATTTGAGGTGTTTTGAAGCGGCTTTGTTGAAGGAGTAGTAGTGGACACATTCGGCTTTTGATCTCTTCTCCATGGTGGTGGCGGTTGTGAGAATTTGTTCTTCCCTTTCATGTGCTTCTCAATTTTGATAGCTCTAAGGAATCTCTCAATGGTGGTGTCGGGGTCTTCTTGAATATTGGCCTTTATCATCAAAGCTTCCATCTCATGGTAATAATCTTCAACTGTTCGGCTACCTTGCACAAGAGTATGCAATTTTCGGTTGAGCTCTCTATTATAGTGTGAAGGAACATACTTTTTCCGCATGATTGCCTTCATTTGATTCCAAGTCTTAACTGGCCTTTCACCATCTTGTCTTCTAGAGCGAACAACTTGATCCCACCAAAGACTAGCATAATCTTTAAGGTGCATAAAAGCAATTCGGTATTGCTTCTTCTCGGGGACATCATTACCTTCAAAGTAGTGCTCCAAATCTCGAACCCAATCAAAGAAAGCTTCGGGATCTGATTTGCCATGAAAGGTAGAGATGGTGAGTTTAACAGATTCAATGGAAACTTTAGACTTATCACCTTTAGAAGAGCTCGAGTATTCCTCCTCTTTTTCCTCACTAGATTCACTATCTTCTTGGGACTCTAGTTTTCGGGATTTCTTTGATTTTGGAGGTGGTGTTACCGACTCTAAGAATTGAAGGCGAAGGTTGATATCTTGCAAAATTTGGGCAAGTGACGGATCGGTCCTCTTTTGTTGTTGTTCGGTTTGGGACTTACTTTGTTCGTCCTCCATTTGTACCTGCAAGTTAGTGAAGAAAAAAAAACGCAAGAATATGTATATGATCCTCACGGGTTCCTCACTTTGGGGTAGTAGGTACTCTCCTCTCTTATTTAAGTAGTGTTCACTCTTGTTTATCCTAGCTAAATCACTCAATAAATAATGTAATTGGGACGTTGAGATCGACCAAGCTTACTTATGTCAAAGAATTTGTCTCAATTGATTCGTCCACAACATAAAATTTACACAAGCAATAACCAAGAATTGAACAAGAAATTCACGTCACTTGAAGTTTAAGATCACGTTCAGGGTATAATTGATTCAAACTCAGAAACTATGAAATTCTAAAAGTAGAACTCAAGACAAGAAAAACGCAATTTGAATCAATAATTTCGGATAAGTATTGAAGAAGTTATGGCACTTTGAATATTTGATGGTTTTAAACACAACTTCAAGAACACTTAGTTCTTTTAATGTAATAATTAAATAACAGAATTTAAATAACTGAAAATAAAAGTCCGACTTTTCTCCTTTTTTTTTTTTTTAATTGGACCGTACCTTTTTTTTTTTTTTTTTAAACGGTCACTTTTTTTTTTTTTTTTTATAATTCGGACACAAACCTAATATTACACAAAATATTTAGGTTCCAACAAAGAACCTAGTACAAGAACACAATTTTAAGGTTTAAGGTTGTTTGTCTTATGTTGTTCAAACAAACCTATGACTTTTTGTCTTGTCTTAACCTTAAAATTTCAGAAAATTCAAACCTTTTTATCTCACCAAATATTCAAAATTTTCAAGTGCCAATTCAGCAAGAACTCAAGATTTGCATAAGGAACAAGTTTCTTGTTCAAGAAAATTTTCAAGAAATTCAAGAAAAGATCCAAGAACTTGTCTTTTTGAATTGGTGTAGAAGTTCAATCGAAAATTCAGAATGATGAATTCAGAATGTAGAATTCAATGCAAAAGAAATTAAGGAATTCAGATTAGAAACAAAGAACTTGTGATAACAAAATCAAGAAAACTCGAGTTTGAAGAACCCTAATTTGACACAAATCCTAATATGCTTTTGACGTGTTTGGACAGCTATGAAAACCAATGAATTCAACACTATGAATACTATCAAGAAAGTGCAGAATGAAGACACGAAAGAACAGCAGCAATGACGCAACAAGAACAACAAGAAGCAGACACAAAAGACGCAAAGATCATGAACAATTCACACACGATTTTGGACAGAATTCAACTTATGTGTTCATGCGATTTTTCTTAGCAATTTTCTACTGAATTTAGAGCAGAAGAGACTAAAGGAAGCAGCAATATGATGCAAGGAACTGCAGCAATCAGAACGACACTACAGCAAAGAAAATCGCAATCAGCAATTCAAGAAATCTAGACAATTTCCGGGCAGAATTCAGAACCAAAACTTCATGCGATTTTAACGAATTTCATGGACTGAATTAACACGAATTTAAGTAGCAATAAAGACTCAAGAATCAGCAACAGATTTGACGTACAAAACTGCAGCAAGAACGTAAAATTCGCAAATCAGAATTTATGAAGTTTCGGACAGAATTTTAGTGCCAAATTGATATGCGATTTTCACGAATTTTCAAGGCTGGATTAAGACGATTTTAATCAGCAAGAAAAACACAAGATTAGCACAAGAAAGATGCACGAAATCAGCAGCAGAATTAACGTAAAACTACAGCAATAAAGTCGCACAAAATCAGAAAAGATGCGGACAAGAAAATTAACGATGAAACCTGAATTTGAGACAACAAATTGTTCTCTGATACCAATTGATATGATCGGGCGAGGCTCGAGCACCTGGACCAAACATATACCAAGCGTGTGGATCGTGTTGATAGTCAAATTTCAAGATAAAAACACAAACAAAACAATTGGCGGAATCGAAGTCTAAGGAAACGCGTAGCTGATTTCAAGTATGAATCAACCCTAACGTTATTACGAACGATTGATCAGCAAGTGATAACTTCACGTCGCTAACAAACCAATTCGGCTTGTTCTTTAACTAAAGAACATTGGTCGAAATCACCTAAAGGTCACGCTAAAGGCTTTTTCGTACAATTAAGAATTAACTATTCTTAAAGGCTTTGTCAACTCAAAGAGTTAAACACAATTTAGCAAAGCTAAAATTTCATTCATCAAATCTCCTCCCAAAACGTTACAAGGAAGCTCTCTATTTATAGAGATGAGTTCGGCTCTTGCTTGAAGAATAAGGAAAGAAAACCCTAACTTAATCCTATTACAACTTAGTTTCCAAGTTGGAAAAGGAAACCAATAACAAACTACTTTCCTAAACTTTACTTTCCTAATTATCATGCAAGATAATTGGACAAGTAATGGACTTAATAAAAACGAAATTAAAGCCCAATTAATCAATAATTAAACGTCATTATGGGCTGTAAAATTACATAGAATAAATTACTAATTAACCAACAAATGGCGTGATCCAAAGCAAGCCCAAGTACACGCCTTTACTTGGTCTTTAATATGATTGATCCATGAACAATCTTCAAGGTGGATGTTCTTTAATTGTTATTAAAGAAAACATGCCATGGAACCTCATGTTGAGATGATTGAGATGGTTCGGCCACCATGTGATAAAAATCACCAAAAGTTCCACCATGTGTTGATAATGAATTGTGCTTCTTCAAAAGATCATACAAGCTCGGCCTTGATACCATGGACATGGATGGATTGCTATCAACACCTAGCCGGTTCCCGGTCCAACCGGTCGAACCGGCCGGTCCGGTCCGGGTTTAATAACACTGGAAAATGAGAGCTGTTATTGCTAGAGTAAATATTAGTATTCAGAGCAACAAATAACTCATATTCCTAATTTACCTTTAATCAGTTAAAGTTCTTATCTTCTCTCTCTCCCCCCTCCACACCTTATCACTAAGATTTATCCATTCCATTCTTTTTAACATATTTTCTCTTATCTTTCAGTTTATTCTCATTTATACTAATTTTTTTCCAAAAATATTTATTAATATAAAACTTATTTTCATTTCTAACTTATACAAAATAAAATCTTATATAAAATAATATAACGCATATTTTATTAATAGTTTTATATTCTCAATTAAATTATAAAATATTTGTCAATATACACTTCAAAAAATTTAGGCTCAGTTTGTTTAGAGTTATTTTGGTATTTTATTTCACAAATTCAATTTAACTTATTTGTTTTGTTCATTTCTTCACCAAAATTTTTAAAACCAAAAACAATGTTACAATAAATTTTTTTGCAATGTATTTTTTATAAATAAATTATTATATTTAAAATAATAAAAATTTCTTCCTAACACAATTTTTTTACCAAAATAAAATCATAAAATATTAATTCAAAATTGAATTTTTAAATTTTATTAATAAATTTCTTTTTGTACTCTATTAGCATTTTTTATAAATAAATTATATATCTAAATTTTACTTTTAAATTTATAATAATAAAAAAAAATTCGTAACACCATTTTTTTACTAAAACAAAATCATAAAATATTAATTCAATTTTGACTTTTAAAATTTCATTAATTATTTTTCTTGTGATCTATTAACATTTTTAAACATTAAATTGCTCATAATATATTGAAACTAACTAACTCTTTTAGTTTTTAATTTTTCAGTCGCCATGTTAGTCAAAATTTTAAACAAAAAATTTTTGTTTGTTATTTTCTTGGAAATTTTAAACAAAAAATTTTTAGTTTATTATTTTCTTGGTGTTATCTGTTGACTGGTAAATTTAAACTAATTCCTTTTTGATTTTACACTAACTATGAAATATTAATTAATATAATTTAAAATTTATTTTTCTGACTGAAAACTAATTTTTGACTTGGTTATATAATTTTTTTAAATATAAGTTTGTGTGAAAATAAGTGTTATATTAATAAAATTTTGGAAAGAAAATTAATGTAAAGAAAAAAAAACTCAAACTTCAAAGGAAAGACGTTAGAGAGAATTGATAAGCTTTTCTGATAAGGTGGAAAGAGAAAATTAAGATAAGGTGAAGAGAGAAAATCAAGAGTTTGACTCATTAAGAATAAATTGAAAAATTGAGTAATTTATTGCTCTGGATGCCAATATTTGCTCTGGCATTAACAGTAGCCTTAGAAAATATAATTTTTGTCTACTCCGAATGGAATAAATGGATGGAATGACTAAAACTCTACAAATTTAGAGCATTAATGACCAATTTAGTTAAAATAAAAATAACTAGATGACCAAAAATTCGAAATATACAAGCTAACTTTTAACGATTCTAATTAATGTCAAATGCCAGTAGAGGTTGCGAACAAAATGGTCTCAGGTGCAACCTTGTACCGGTCCCAATCAGTACCAAATGACAGCAAATGTCCCGAATAAGATGGTCCCAAGTGCAATTCCCTCATTTGAAAATTTTACCTCTATTATATTAGCTAGTTTGTAGTGGTTCTAAACTCTACCTCATATATACATGTTAACTTATAACCTTTCTAATTAATGTCATACACCAGTAGAGGTTCTGAACAAGATAATCCCAAGTGCAACCTTGTAGCAATCCCAATTAGCGCCAAACTACAGTAAAAGTTCCGAACAAGATAGTCCCAAATGCAGCTAGGTACAACCTAGTGTAGAAATCATTGCCAGAAGCCACCAAAGGTCTCGAACAAGTTTGAAGACTCACATTCATTGTCAGACACCAGCAGAGGTCCCAGACAAGATTTGAAAACTCGTATTTGAAGATTTTGCCTCTAATATACGAGTTCGCCTATAGTGGTTGAATGCCAATAGAGGTCCCGAACAAGATGGCTTCATGTCCAACCTGATACAGTCTAGTGTAGCGGTTCTATTTAGCGTCAAATACCAACAGAGGTTCGGAATAGGATGGTCCCAATTGCAGCCTTGTAGCGGTCCCAATCAGTGCCAAATGCCAGTAGATACCTCGACAAAATGGTTCCAAATGTAGTTTGGTACAACTTAGTGTAGGAATCATTGACAAATGCCACCAGAGGGCCCAAACAAGATTTGAAGACTCGTATTTGAAATCTTTGCCTCTATTATACGAGATCACTTGCAACGATTCTAATTAATGTCAATAGAGGTTTTAGATAAGACAGCTAGAAGTGCATGCTAGTATAGGAATCAATGTTAGACGCCAATAGAGGTTTCGGACAAGATTTGTAAACTTGTATTTGAAAACTTTGCCTATAGTTAATACGAGTTCACCTGCAGTGGTCCTACTGAATACCAGTAGAGGTTTTGGACAAAATGGTTTCAAGTGCAACCTGGTACAGCCAGTATAAGAATTATTGACAAACGCTAGTAGAGGCCCTCAACAAGATTTGAAGACTCTGCTTCTAGTATAAGAACTCGCCTACAGTGATTTTAATCAACACTAGTAGAGGTCCTGGACGATAGTCCTAAGTGCAGGCTAGTACAACCTAGTGTAGGAATCATTAGCCAAAAAGAAGTTTCGGATAAGATGGTCACAGGTACAACCTAGTATAGGAATCATTGCTAGATGCTAGCAGAAGTTGAGGACAAGATTTGAAGACTCTCACTTGCAACAGTTTCAATTAGCGTCAGACACCAATAAAAGTTCCAAACAAAATGATCCTAAGTGTAATTAAGTATAGCTAGAAACAAGTAGAAATCTAAAATAAGATGGTCCTATATGCAAGATGGTCCAATGTGCAACCAAATACAGCCCCATGTAGGAATCATTATAATAGTATAGGATTTGATGTAATAAATTAGGACACAATCTAGCCTAGTGTTGGAATCATGGTCAGTGGCGGAACCAGAACATTTCGTCAGGGGTGCTCACTTGTAAAAAAAAAAAACAAACAACTAAATATATATATATATATATATTTAATCACAAAAAATATACAAAATTTTTTAAACGTTACCAATATTGAAAACAAAATTTTTTTTAAAAAACTCAAAATGGCACTATCGACAATAAAATCGACTCTAACACACTGATCGATTCAACTGAATAGTAGTGGAGAAATGTGAAGTCACGAGTAAGGAGTAAGTCGCAAACAAAAGGGAGGGAATAGATTCTAATAAATTAGATTCATTCAACTGAATAATAGTGAAAGAAAGAATGAAGAAATGTAAGATCGTGAGCAAGGGGTAAGTTGCAAACAAGAGGGAGGGAGAGAGCAAGAGTGCAAGAGAGAAAGATTTATTTTTAGGAGTTTAAGAATTATTATTCAAGTTGGAATTTATAATGGCTTCACGAAGAACTTAAAGATATCATAATTATTATCACAGTGAAAATAGACTTACCAACCGTAACTGATCTGCCATACTTGGTATTCGCTTCACTAAAGACTTCTTCAAACAAATAAAAAAAATTTAATAAACCAATAATGATACACAAAGGATGCAAATATTATTAGTAATATAATTACATATTAGAAAACAAATTTGTTATTTAAAACGTACTTGGGCCACACATTGCTTGTAAACACGGGTTGATCATCCAGCATTTGGGCCAATTTCGCATATTGGGCACATAAAAGTTTCGACGTTTTGTCCGGATTCCAGCTCCAGATACGTCATTTTGTGGCCCAGACTTCCACTATCTTAAAATATATATATTTTTTATTTTCAACTTAAATGAAACGACGCCGTTTCACTTCAGTGTTAAAAAAATAATGAAACATGTCATCGTCTTCCTCACTTAGCGGCGCCGATGCGGAAATGGTGCAAAGGAAGATGGCGCCGGTGCGGAAATGGTGCAAAGGAAGACGGGTACTCTTCTCTCTGAGAATGAAGGGGGGCGAGCCGGTGCCCCTAGTTCTGCCACTGATCATGGTAATAGTATAGAATTTGATGTAATAGGTAAATTATATCAAAGAAAAAAAGTAAATTATAGAAAAGATAAGATGATGAGAAAGTGCAATAGAGAAGTGGAAAAAACAAACTCTATTCTACATTATCCATTTTCAAATAACTCTGTAGTTCTTATTCTTTGCTCAACATGTGTTATTTAGATTTTCTGCCTAATGAACTCTCAATATGTCCAAAACTTGAAATTGTGATTTATTTTTATTTTTATTTTTTTAAAACTGTAAAATAAACCCAATTTCAGCAAAATTCAATATTTTCATTTTTCAATTTCACAAGTTGCTTGCTTTCTTAGAATATATTAACAGCCATTAGTTAAATATTGTTGCAAATGAAAAGAAAAAAAAAAAAAAAAGAGGCTAAAGTTTTCAAGCTTTCATGCACATAACATGCGGGCATCAACATTCAACAGTTTCCAGAAGTTTCAGTTGATCAACTGTCCTAAAACTAAAATATGTCCATTAATTTGAATGAAAATAACATAAATTTGATCCAAAATTAGTCAAGTACCCAAGACAAGATGTATAAAAGAGTGAAAGAGACTGCCAAAAATTTAGTCATACAATACAAATCAAATGTTTTGCCATCAACAAGGTTGTAACAAAGTGAGTATACACAAAACCCAGCAAGGAAGATGAACCATACATAAATATACGTAAGTAGCACTGCTCCATTCCCAAAGGGCCACCATCCATGTCCAGAATTCACCAATGTTTACGATGTCGAAACCCTTTACTGCACCTTTTAAGACATAGAATGTAATTGGCGGGAATCCGACAAAAGCCAAAATTAGATTACAAGCTCCCTGAACGACGGTTCTCACGCTCCGAGCTTTGAGCCTCAATGGTACAGCCATCAAACACATAGGAACCAGCAGCATGGCTCCAATTTCTGCTGTTGCAAAGTTGATGACTGACATTAGACAAAGTCCTATAAAGGCAGCTGCAATTGTCACTGATTTCAAATAAGCCCATTCTGTCCTCAGAGATTGGATATTGTTAGGACGTGAATAAGTTGATGCTAAACTAGTTAAGAAGAGAAGGCTTATCATAGAAAGAAAAATCCCGATCGCAAGGCTGGTCACTGGGGTGGACTCAGGTATATGGGAGTAAAAGTAAGGCAGTAAAGTCATAAGGGCACCCCAGCAGTGGACAATAAACACAGTTTTTGCAGCTTGAAGCCATCTCCATGATCTAAACTTGTTGGAAGGTTTATCAATAGAGGTAGATGTGGGTTGGTCTTTTGTAGAATTCAGACTGGCGCCGGAAAAAAGTGCAGCTGCAACCATAGGAAGGGGAGCAACAAGCAGTGCAAAAGCAATCATGTAGACTCCAACTGAGACAAATCTATTTGGAGATGTCAAAAGATACAGAAAAAAAGACTGGTGAAATTTCTCAAGGAGGTTATTTATAGACCGTATAACTCCTTCGACCAACCTGCAATAAGAGACAAAAATCTGATTAAAAGAACAAAAATCCCTTTGTTAGTCAAGTGGATACAAATGACACAACAAATCCCATGGAAAGAACGTGTAAATGTAGCAGTGAAGAGAATGCACAAGATTTAGTTCCATGGGTAACAGAAAGGAATTAGAAGATGGAATAGAGGGATAATAGATATACAACAAAACATGTATCAGATGCAGGAAAAATCAAGCAAACCTTATGTTGTATGCAAAAACGTTTGCATGCATGTACAGAAGGAAAACAAAAATCCAACCTGCCACTTCGCATAAGGAACTCATTTTGTCGGTTTTTATAACTTGTTGACAGCTGGGGTGAGATCTCCATCGTTATTGCATCTACTTGATAATCTCTAAAAGCTCCATGGGGACCTGTTGGAACACCTAATGCCTACAGAAGTATGATTCAAGAAGTTTTAGCAAAACTACCAAATAATTCAGCATCAACACTAATGCAGTGAGGAACAAGAGGAAAAAGAAATTCCGTCAGCAAAAGACACTTTTCCATGAGTTTCAAAGAGCACTTCAGAAAAGATATTACTAAAGGAAATAGGACGCAATACCTGATTATACAGGGAAGAGGCAAGCGTGGCAGAGCCTTCAACATATTCCATAATGGATATATCAAAACCCCATTGACTATTTAAGCTTCTAGCTAATTTCCCCAATGACTCAAATAATCCACCCAGAATCCTTAACCACCAAGAGTTAACAAATGACTGCATTTTCTCCACCTTCACCCGCAAACCCTGTCCGTGGACTGCTAGATAGTTCACAATATTCAACAAATCAAGGTTTGGCATCTGACCGTTGGATGCTTCAGCATATATACCAAGAGAATCCTTCTCAAGCTCTCCACTTGTATCTGCTACTTTAACAACAAGAGCAGCAGCCATTGTGCCAGCACGTCGAAAAGTATCTGAAATTCCTGTTTCTATCATTGCACTTGTTTCCCACTCAGACAAACTACTTGGTTCAAGGCATGTATCGTGCTGTAACTTTCCCAAGCCACCAAATAGAGGTGTATGGTACTCTCTCAGCCAGGCAGCTACTGCAGCATATTCTCCATGTTGTGAATCTGAAGCTAGCCATATGATATCCTTGGCCAGCCAAGTAACTCGGGAAAGGAGAGAGAAGACAGAGTAACCAATGCCTAGTGATAACGCCTCACCAGCAGTGATCTTAACAGAATTGTAAGGTGTCACCAATACAATAGCTTCCTTCCCATCTCCCCGGGGAGCTCTTATTATTCCAACTGTATTAACACCATATGATGAACCACTACAATTCTCTTGGATGATTGCAGGATCAGGACTAGCAAAAAAACGCAGTGGATGATATGTATTTAATTGAGATCTGAATTTATGATAATTCACTTCAGCACCCAATACTGAAATATGTCGTGCTATTAATCTTGGAACTTCTCTGCATCAAAAAAAAGACAAGGCAAAGTTAACAGGAAATGAGTACAAAATACAATATATATGAGGTTAAAGAAGACAGGAGCGTTGATATAATTCAAAAGCCATGAATGCTTCATACAAAAAACTAGGACACTAAAATTGTACTTAAGAGCCAATTTCACATAAAATCCACCAGTTCTAATTGTAAAAATCTGAAAAGGCATTGATACAGTTTTTTTTTTTACCAACTCCATGTTGACAATTATATAATGCATAGACGGAAATACATACATGTCTAAGCTTGCAAAACTTGAATCTAAGCTCAAGATCTTGTTCACAAATCTGCTTGCCTCTGAAACATCATCATTAGAGAGCATAGGGCTGGCAGACCCTGAAGATAAATGGTTAAGACGAAAAGCTTAGGATCAGCACAAGACATCTAGTTGCACAGATGACAGTAGCATTATCATGGTTGAAACTATTTAAGATTTTTGCTTCAACTAAATGCAAAAGTATAATAAGAGCCTATATTCAACTCAAAAGAATGTGAATTTTGGTTTTTTTTTCTTTTAATTTTGTGGGCAAGGTCTTTCACATGGTCAAACTGCAAGTAGATAAAAGTAATTCAAGCTCAACACATTGCCACCAACTAAACAATCGTATCAATCCAAAACAGTAAAGCCCCACCCTCCAACCCCCAACCACAAACTATATGTATGTATGTATGTATGTATTTATAAATGTATATATGACACACACACCCCTATCACAATATTAACAATGCAATGACCCATGACAATACGAAGTTCATAAACTAACCAGGCATGAGGGCATTTTCAGAAATGTACGTGTTCTTGGCGAGAACAGGCAAAAGCAGAAGAGCTAAAATCCCAGCTGTACAGCAGACTACACTGAATCGCATTTCACAACACTAACTTCCATCAGACTATAATTCAGACTTTCATAACTTGCTTCGTAAAAAATCAATCGATTAACACTCATTTATAGAAGGCCAAGAAAGAAAGTTGTATACCTAACAAGGAGACTATGAGACATTAAAAAAATGCCTATTCGGATGATTGGTCGAGGCTTTGGCTTCACTGGCTCATTCTGAGCCATGACCTCTTAGGTTGGAAGAAAAGCCCTTGAAGCTTCTCAGTACACTTTGATGTTGATCTGCTCTACCACATTTCTTCAGAAGCTGCCGCTGCAGGTGCTGGAGTTGATCCAAAACAACATCATAAAAGCACTACTTAGAATACATTCGTGTAGCAAATTACACCACCACCATAAAGGCTGTGGCATTGACTCTATTCGATTTCCTTTTCCTCTTTTTGCCTTCTTTCCATATTTTTCCTTGGCATAGCCTCTTCTAATTGTATTTGTATGTGATACATCAATTGCTTTATAAATGGATTCATCATCATCAAGTAAATAGAATGAAGAGAAGAAAGAAGGCAATCATGGAGACAAGTATTGTGATTTTAATGTATAACTACCCAAAATGTGTTCCCCACCTCATTCCCTTAACGGAAACATGAACAAGAACATTAGATTATCCACGACTCAGATGTGGGCTCCATTCAAGAACATTAACAAATTACAAACCCATAATTGATATTAAACTATCTAATATAATATTCACTTTATGTTACATTCCAAAAAGCCAAACCATTCAAAATATTAAAATAATCCATCACAGCAGTAACAAACCAAGTCTAAATGACCAAATACCTTAACCTTCTAGTTCCCTAGTTCTTCAACAGTTCATCCCTAATCCATCTTGAATAACTCTGAAAAATAATTTCATAAAAAAGTGAGATCAAAATATATCAAAAAAGAATGGGTAACCATAGAAAATCAATTTCAGAACAAAAAAAAAAAAAACTCCTTTTAGAAAGTGTTTCCAATATAAATAACCATGTAACACAAAACTTTACCATGTGTACCATATAAAAGGTTAAACATATAATTGATACCTAACGATCTGCCCTACTCACCTTTACCAACCTTATCGTTGCCTGCAACAACTTGAGAAACTACCTTATCCTTCCTTATGGTTAGGGACCACTACGGCCTCATAGGCCAAATGTGGCATCTGGATTTGCCACGACATCTCCCATCAAACAAGACTAAAACTTCCTTAGTCATGTGAGGCGGAGTTCACCGGTGTGGTTTTAGCGTAATCGTCGGCCCAATGCCGTCTCAATTACCCTCCAAGCCAACACATACTAGGTCTTGAATAATCAATAACAACGCACTTATGTCACGTTCAAACATAATTCAAATTACATGTTCTCTCATATTTTCCATATTTTCAATCATGCTTTAATAAATCCCATTACCCTTTTGTCCAGATTAAATAAAGAATGATGTTTCTGCCTCCCATATGTTCCTCTTCCTTTTGCTCTGCAGATTTATGAAACCAAGGAAAAAGGTACCGATGTTTTCAACATGAGGTATATAAAAAAATGGATCACATCCACGCGTCCTCTTGAAAATATAATCTCTTGAATGAGCTGATTCAAAAGTTACTGTACTACAGTGGCTACAAAACTGTAATTAAAATCTCATTACTTACTAATGACGTTTCATTATTTTAGCTTATGTTATAAAAAGAAATCAGATTATTATCCATGCACAATGAGGTTTTTAAGCATGTAAATAATTACGCAAGCTATTCTTTTTTCCTAGCAGCTTAAGTTTTAGATCAGGTGTTGGTCAGCTTTTAGCATTTCGAAAGGAAACGGTTAATTTTCATTTGCTGTCCACCTCAAGTAATATACTGTTCCTTACCCAATTCTAACTTCCATCAATAAATGCTAATGCGCTTTAGCAATTTTTTCATTATTCAGAGAATTCTATATCATATTTCAGGCCAAAAAAAAGAAACTGATTAAGCATTAAAAAGTTCTTCAAGACAAATGTACCAAGGTTTTAAAGAACAACTACCTTCACCTTATTAAATACCATATTTTTGCAGTTTGGCAGAATACTAAACCAGAATATATGCACAACGATCTCTACTCAATATGTGAATTAATAACCAAAATAAAATAGCTGAATTCACATAACCACTTCAGAAAACATGACCACCATCATGAGTTATTAAATTTATCACTAATCAAACCAAAGTTTCCAAGCATATTTAGTCAAGATTTTAAGTATGAACGCTCAAACACTCATCAATCCAAGAATAAAAGTTTTAACTCCAACATAACAATGAAAGTTTGCAAGAATAAACTTTTCAACATGCACAACAAGGAAATATAGCTCTTATAGAAGTTGGCAATGAACCACAAAAGAGATGGGTTTGCTTGGAAAAGGTTAAGAAGAGCTAAATAGGAGGTTATGGTAGTTAAATCACCTTCACGTTCCTTTACATATAAAACTGAATCCATTGAGACAATTTAGCAAGCATTTGACGTGCAAAAAGAAAACAGGAAGATTCTACAACCACACACTAAATTTCCTCACAGTTACTATGACAAGAAGTAACAAACTTGATAAGCAACCCAAAAATTGCATGTTAAGAAGTGATCCAGAAAATTTACCAATTCCTGTAACAGTTCAATAAACACTACCAAAATTGAACAACATTATGAAAATTTGAACAAAGAGCAAAGATCCAAACTTTTCAATAAACCCCTCGAAACCCCATCAACCCACAAATTAAAAAATCTTTGCGCAATAGTGAATGTTCCTGTGCACATACCTAGATCCGCTGCCGATTCTTGAATAATAAATTAAGCGGGAGTGATAGCGTGGTAGTGTCTCAAACTTCGTCTCTAGCCTTTTTCTGTGTTCTCCCTGGCCCGTTCCTTTTTTTTTTTTTTTTTCGTTTCACACATTCTTCTTACCAATATTATTTAACAAACTCGTTCATTTTGAATTAGAACAAAATGAAAAATGGTCATTCGAATTTTTTTAAAATCCGATTTTTTGTCACTCAATTATTAAATTAATTAAAAAGTATCACGGTCATTTCTTTTCTAAACACCGTTAAATTGAAGGATATTTATGTCCTTTTAAATAAATTAAGTCGTCATCCTCGTTTTGCTTTGTTCTTGGAGGACAAATATTTTTTTGAATTCTAGATCTTAGATGATTCCTTTTGAGGTTTAATTATTGGAAAAGATCTATAGATATGATTCTCTTTGATGATAAATTGAGAGGTATATGGTTAGGATTGAATAGAAGACACTAATCCTTCATATATGCTTTTAACTCCACAAAATCATGAAAATCAAATCTCAATCCTCTCCAAGAATCCTCGCCAAGAATGCAGTTTATTTTCTTATGTGGCTTTTTATGTGTTCCCTTAATTTAATTTGACAAAGAACACTAGTTTCATATGGGGAAGGAATCCTACGAGAGCACCAACTAGCAACAACAACATCACCAATAGGAAGAGGAGGAACTTGTCTAAAATAAGGGGTACTCCTTTAGAAGTATTCTTATAAAGAGCAACTACTCCACTTTCGTCGTTCGTCGTTCGCTGGATACTTGGCAACCGCTGCTGACGTGGCACGTGGCTGACGTGGATAATGAAAAGAATGCGTGGCTGCTTAAACGACCATGTCTCTATTACTGTGCTTAGTCTTACATCGTTATTTTCTATGTGTTCTTTCTCAAATCCTAGCCGCCCGCTTTCTTTTTCTCTTTTCTCTGTTATTTGATGTGGCCATTGTTGTCTTTCCTCAAGCCCTAGCCACCGCCCTCCGCTTTCGCTCAATTCTTCTATGGAAAATCTTATCTTGGCGTCAAAATTCTGGATGGCATATTAATATAAGCAACCGGATTTTGTACGATCAACGGTATTCTTCTGGGTTTTGAGAATAAGCGGATTATACGGTTTTGCTCATTGTTTCACTGTTATGTTACATACAAACGTTTTCCTTCTCTTCTCTGGACTTCTCTTCTATTTGTTTAATGCATCTGTACATCACTCTAAACACTTGCTTTATTGTGATAACTCGAATTTATGTGCTCCCTTGTGCTCTTATATTCTTCTTCGATATTTTTTCTTCTCGTATGTTGTGTTAAATCAGGCTATGATGATACTAATCGGCTAGGCTTGATTGACCCACATCTTGGCATGGCAACCGGACGATAGTTTGATGGATTTTCTATTTTGTGCAACCGGATTGCAGCTACGGTGGTGATCTTTTGCTCTTTTTACTGGTTATTTTATTTATTTAATCTGAGCCTATTTTTTCTAATTGGTTTATCTTTTGAAATCTTTTAAAAAATATTCTCTCTCTGGTTCTATAAAATTTCTCATGGTTCATTTAACATGGCTACCAAGGTCATCCTTTCCTTTATAGTCTAAACTACTCATTTTTTGCTGTCAATTTTTATACTTCTTTTACCGTTTCAATCCTTTTCAATTTTTTTTTCCTTTCTGGGCCTTTTGTTTTTGAGTTTTTCATTGCTTTTTGGAGCTAGATTTGATTTTGATAAATTTAAAGTGGAGATCAATTTTTTTTTTGTTGGTCACATGTGCGCAGAGTTTATAAATTCATAATAATAGATAGAAAATATACTTATGTACACTCAATCACTCACTGATAGTGTATGTGTGTGTTTGAGTATTATTTTTCTTAGGCAAATGGATCAGATAGAGCATAAACACGTTGAAATCATCAAGGAGTTGAAGCTTCATGTAGCTGAGAAAGGGGAAAATGGATCAAAGGCTGTGTTGTTCTGTCCTGGGTTTCCTGAGATATGGTACTCATGGCACCACCAAATGATTGTCGTGGTTAAAGCTGTTTATAGAGCAATCTCACCGGATTACAGAGGTTATGGACTATCTAATTCTCCACCGGAACATGAGAAAGCTACCTATACTGATTTCATCACTGATCTCTACTCCCTTTAAATTCTTGGCATTTCTAAGATATTTGTGATTTCACCCAATCTTTATTTAGATTTGAATGTTTGTTGTTTCTGTGCTTAGAATGTTGATTGGTAAATCAATCAACAATTCTTTATGTGCATGTGGAGTACATGACATTACTTGGATCTTTTTAACATTTAATCTTTAGCACATTTTATATTTTTTGTGTATTTTTTAGCCTCAAGTCCATTTGTTTCTAGATCAATGCCTTATATATTGCTTCAGTTGAAGTTATTATTGGGCTTTTGCTGCATTATTATATCTTAAACTGAACCTTCTTGTCATTATAAGATTTCTTAATAATTTGATCTTGTTTCTTATCGTTACTGTTTATTTTTTTTTAGAATAATCCACCACACCTTATTTGATTATTTAAGTTTTCTGGGATTTTACTATTTCATTCAAGTCAGACAAATTTGATGTTTGGAATGACAATAGAATGAAAAACGAAGTATTGTGGTTTTGAATATCTTTGACCTTCAATGAAATTCAAGAATGATCATTCTGTGTTCGTGGAATTGTTTTCAAAAGTTTTGCTTCTGGTTTTCATAATTTTCATTGTAAATTTTGATGTGATGCGTGACAAATTTCTCCTTATGAGATTTTTGAAATTTTCAAAAACCTTTAATGAATCTTGTTATGTGTATTGTTCAGTTAAAGGGAGTTTCCTGGAGATGTAAAACGGGAGAACATGACTATGTATCTTGATGCTGTTGAAGGCAAGTACCTCTTCCTCATGTCTCTAGACCAGTAGTTACAAGGTTCATCTTTCTTTCCTCTCTTCACCATAATTGTTTTATTTTCACTATTTCTGAAGATTATGTCCTGTTCTTCTGTTAGTGTTAGTGACTTTATATTAAGAAACATTCTTCTGCTCATATAGTCATTTGCATTAAGCTCAGCGTTGCTGCATTGTCACCCCAGCTATCTATGAAGAAATGTTAGAATTCGTATTCTGCTGTGCTTTTATTTCCTTGTGGTCCAATCCTTTTGTTTAAGAAACAAATTTATTCACATTGTTGACTTCTACTTCAACCCAAATATTTGAAAGCTTGTGATTAGCTAGGAAATTAGCATTAGAATAGACTTCTTCAATGAGAAATAAGACACAAGGAAAAAGAGAAGCTGCATGAGTGAACCATAATTTCTTACCATTTAGAAACCTGGTATAGTTTTAGGGAGCTGTTATTGCCAGAGCAAATATTAGCATCCAGAGCAATAATTAACTCATATTCCTAATTTATCGTTAATGAGTTAAAGTTCTTATATTCTCCTCCCACCTTATCAGTAAGATTTATCCATTCTTTTTCACATATTTTCTCTGATGTTTGAGTTTCTTCTCATTTACATTGATTTTTCTCCAAAATATTTATTAATATAAAACTTATTTTCATTTCCAACTTAGACAAAAAGAAAATTTATATAAAATAACATAACATAATACTTATTTTTATTAATAGTTTTGTTCACACAATTAAATTATAAAATATTTGTCAATATACACTTCAAAAAATTTTGGCTCAGTTTGTTTAGAGTTGTTTTGGTATTTTATTTCACAAATTCAATTTAACTTATTTGTTTTGTCCATTTTTTTATCAAAATTTTTAAAATAAAAAACATTGTTACAATATTTTTTTTGCTACGTATTTTTTATAAATAATTATTATATTTAAATTTTACTTTTAAGTTTATAATAATAAAAATTTCTTCCTAACATAATTTTTTTACCAAAATAAAATCATAAAATATTAATTCAAAATTAAATTTTAAAATTTTTATTAATAATTTTTTTATTGTGATCTATTATCATTTTTAAATATTAACATTTTTTATAAATAATTTATTATACTTAAATTTGACTTTTAAATTTATAATAGTAAAAATTTCTTCCTAACACTATTTTTTTATCAAAATAAAATCATAAAATATTAATTTAAATTTGAATTTCAAAATGTTATTAATAATTTTGTTTCCTTGTGATCTATTAACATTTTTAAATATTAAATTGCTCATAATATATTAAAACTAATTAACTCTTTTATTTTCTAATTTTTCGGTCGCCATATTAGTGAAAATTTTAAACTAAAAATTTTACCTTATTATTTTCTTGGTGTTATTTGTTGATTAATTAAAAAAATTGAACTAATTTCTTTTTAATTTTACACTAAATATGAAAAATTAATTATAGAATTTAAAATTTCTTTTTCTGACTAGAAACTAATTTTTAACTAAGTTATATAATTTTTTTTAAATATAAGTGTTAGTGAAAATAAGTGTTATATTAATAAAAATTTGAAAAGAAATTAGTGTAAAGAAAAAAAATCAAACTTCAAAGGAAAGATGTTAGAAAGAATTGATAAGCTTTTGTGATAAGGTGGAAAGAGAAAACTAGGATAAGGTGAGGATAGAAAATTAAGAGTTTGACTCATTAAGGATAAATTAGGAAATTGAGTAATTTATTACTCTGGATGCTAATATTTGCTCTGGCATTAGCAGAAGCCATAGTTTTATTATCAATTTGATTGCATCCTGAATGTTTTTGTGGCATTTATATGTACTATTTTGAAAATTTTGTGAGAATGTTCATCAAAGCCCACGAAGGAAAATAGCAAGCAACTTGAGTATGAGAGAAAGAAAGCAGGAAAGGAAAGTTGTGCTGCTGAGAAACTGAAGTAATAAATGCTTCAAGAAAAGAATCTGAAAAAATAATTCATTCTCCCATTAAGAGCTAGGTAAGTATACTTCAGGATCATCTTCTTCCACTTGCCCATTCCGTATTATAACCGAATACAAAAAATGTCCTTTTATGATATGATGAAAGTTGTAGCTTTTCCAGTAATGTCATAGGTGTGTAAACATGGATTAATTCCTGATGGTGAGCGGGGAAACCAATGTATATTATGCTGGAGACTTAGGTTTATAAGATAACAAAAGAAACAATTATGGCAAATTGAATGTACTGGTAATAAGTTAAATGTCTTAAGATATAGAAACTATTTCCCTCAAACTTCTTGATTTATAATATAGTGACTTAGTTCCTTAATCCCAAATTGAATGACTTGTAGTAATTAAGTTCACTTTTATAATATAACACTGGCCATTCTTTACAAAAGAGAAGGCAGCACCATTCATAAATCTTGGATTCTCTTTCTCCTTAAATCTTGGAATTTTTCTCTTTTCATTTTTTTCCCTGTTGTTTTGGAAGTTTATGTGCATAATTGCTTGCCTAGATAATGTGTGCAGGCAGTTGAAAACAACAAGGTATGATTTGACTTCATCATCCAAAACTCTTATTCATGTTCTGAATGAATGAATGAGATTGTAGTTTTACTCTCTTTCTCCTTGTAACTTGAAAATTTCCTCTCTTCAATTTTTTCCTGTTGTTGAAGAGGTGAAAAGCATTGTGAAGAGATGCCAAAATAGGGTGTATTAGATCTGGCTTTTGGGGTTGGCAGAAAGATTGCCAAATATGATTTTAAGTTTGCTGTTGACAAGTATACACTATTTTTCTCCTTATCTACTGTCTCTATGTGTATGTTTGTGTTTTTTTATGTACATGTGATGACATGTATGGTAATCTACATATACACATAAGGTTGTTGATTGTTTGTTTCAATTTATGGAAGAAATCAAATTTTCTTTGAAATGGTGTTCGTGATGAAAATTGTTAAAAGTTTTGGAGTCTTTACATGAACATGGAAGAAAGTAATCTCTTTCTTTCAACCCAAAATAATAAAATGAAAAAAAAATCAATATGCTTTAAATTTACTGTTTCAATCTTACTCCCCTTTGAAGGGATGATTTTTTTTTTTTCAATCTCTTGGTGGTGTTTACTACTAAATTAGTTGATATTCCCATCGTTTCTGAATTGAGGTTTGATGGTAAGCTTCACTATTAGTTATCAGTTCTGGGATTTTCAACTGGTGGGAATGGAATTATGTGGGGGATAACGAGTTATATGTGCTGTAACTTGTCCTTTGTTGGGTAGAAATCAATGCAGGAGTAGGGTTACTGTTATTTAGTACTTGCCATCTACTCTAATAGAGTAAATTTTATTTTGCAAGTAGCATAGATGATGTAATATGCCCAAAAGTTTTTACTATAAAAAGTTTATGATTTTGTGGATGCAACTTTTAATTTCCAATATTATTTTAAAGACAATATTGTGATAACATTTATGCTTTGTTGTCCAAGATCTGCAACCTTCTATAGAAAATCCTCCGCTTTCTTTCAATTCTTCTATGGAAAATCTTATCTGGCCGTGAAATCCTAGGTGGCATATTAATACATACAGCTGAATTTTGCATCCTCAACTGTGTTCGTCTGGGTTTTGAGAATAAGCGGATTATTTTCAATGGTAGTTGTTCATTTTCTTGTACTCTGTTTGCTCATTGTTTCACTGTTATGTTACATAGCAACATTTTCCTTCTCTGTACTTGTCTTCTATTTGTTTACTGCCTCTGCACATCACTGTTGGTTAGACACTTTCTTTATTGTGATGACTCTAATTTCTGTGCTCCCTTGTGCTCTCATATTCTTTGTTCAATATTTTTCCTTCTCCTATGTTTTGTTAAATTATGCTATGATGATAGTAATCGGCTAGAGTTGATCGATCCGCATCTTGGCATGTTTCTGTGCTCCCTTGTGCTCTCATATTCTTTGTTCGATATTTTTCCTTCTATGTTTTGTTAAATTAGGCTATGATGATACTAATAGGTTAGAGTTGATCAACCCGCATCTTGGCATGGCAACCGGACGACAGTTTGATGGATTTTCTATTTTGTGCAAATTGGATTTACAGCTACGATGGTGGTCTTTTACTCTTTTTCCTGGTTGTTTTATTTATTTAATCTGAGCCTATTTTTTCCAAATGATTATCTTTTGAAATCTTTAAAAAATTATTCTCTCATTCTAGTACAACAATTTCTCATGGCTCACTTAACATGGCTACCAAGGTCATCCCTTCAATTACAGTCTAAACTGCTCATTTTTTCACATTTTTAGCCTTTTTTTGCTGTCAATTTTGAGAGTAATGACTTATTTTACCGTTTCAATCCTTTCCAGTTTTTAATCATTTTGTGCATTTTTCTGCTTGAGCTCTTCAGTGCCTTTTGGAGTTAGATTTGATTTTGATAAATTTAGAGTGGAGATCAATTTTTTGGTTGGTTTCGGGATGGTATATTTTGCTTGAGATGGAGTTTTGGTTTTTTCCTTTCAGATTGGTTATGCACGCATTTTCCTATTGAATTGTTGTTGTAAAGGAGAGTTTCTTCCTCTTTTAGTTTTTAAGAGTTAGTATTGTGTTCTTTTCCTTTATGTTTCTTTATTTTTTCTTCATTTCCCATCCTCTTTCTTCTTTTATCCTTTCGTTCACTTTTTTGTTTGCATTTCTGATTGCTTTCTTCATCTGGATTGCATTCTGCAGTTGGATTTTATAGACTCTAATGCAAATATTTGTATCATATTTCTATATATTCTAATGCATTCTGCAGCACAATGGGTATAATTATCAACACATTTCAATTAATTTTCATCTTTCTTTTATTTGTTTTCCATATTTCTATATTCATATATTGTTAGTGAAAAACTAGCAATAAATGAATGTGTCTATACTATATGCCCATATTTATAGATTTTTTCTTCTTCTTGGTGGTTTAGCAAGAATTTTGATAGGAATAACACAACATTTAAGGAAATTTAAAAAGCACTTAAAATGTTTATTGGAATGAATTTTAAATATTTTTTCTTTTTGAGAGATTTAATAGTGGAATTAGCTTAATATATATTGAGCTTGCAACTAGTTGTCTTGCCGATATAATTCTTTTAAAGATATGTTTATTTTGAATTAAGAACTCTTAACAATAGATTAAATCTTAACTTGCTTTCTTCCTAAAGTTTTTAAGCATTGCAAAATAAAAATGGTGTCCATTTCTTGGCTTTTGGCATATTGATAAAAAAAGGGGGCATTTGGTCTCCAAATATCAAGCTGAATTTATTTGGTTTCTGCAAATCTTTTTTTTTTGTGTTTCAAGAAGAATTCTAAACCCCAAGAAAAAAGAAAAAGAATATTTCAATCTACATAATTTGTATGTTTGATCAAGTTTCATTATAGATTAACTATTGATATCAGGAGCAACATTTGTTGTGACCTGCCTTTTGATTGTGTTCCAGGGAAGAGATGGACTGAAAGACTCCCTCTTTAATGTTTGCTATATGCTCTAATGTGGTTTTACCAAGTATATTATTTATATGGTTTTGAGTCTAATTATTTGACAATTTTCTATATCAAGTGTTATATTTTTACTTAGAATAGTTTTATGTCAACTGTATGCAGTGAATGATTCGGATAGCTATAAAAATGTGAGTATAGTTATATCTTGATAGTTGTGCCATGTTAACTTCATTTTTTGCCTTGCAAATTTTTTGTTCTTATTTCATATATTTTCTACGACTTTAATATGCACCAATTTAAGATCTTCTACTTTTTGGAAGTGAGAACAGGAATATTTACATATATTTGAATGCAAAAGAAAAATTTTGTTGCTTGTAAGTTTATGATTTTAATTCTCCTTCAGATTCTTCTTTCTGGTGAATCAGTTCTAGGGAAATGGCTGCTTTTGTTATGCGTGCATATTCTCATTGTTTTAATTGATTTTGGTTTTCTTTGATATGAGATTATGGGAAATGCTTACATATTCTTATGTGATGGTTCAATATCATTTAATTGTGTACCTAATTTCCTAGCTAGTTTAGATGATGCTTTAATTCTTGATTTATTAGTAATGGATATTCAAATAGACCAAAATAAAATAGATTCAAGAAGTAGAAGTTTTGTTGTTTTATATAAAGTATGTTATAAATTATTAAAAACAGTAATTGATCCGAAATTAAAATTAGAACAAACACGTGCTGACGAAACATTAATATTTGAAGAAGACTCTACAAAATCTTCTATATATATTCCAAAACTTTTAAAATGGGAAGAGATCACTATTCCACAAACATTCACTGTAGTTCCTCAAATTCAATCAAGGAATTTTGAACAAAATAATGCTTCAAAAATAGTTAAACAAAATGATGGTAGTGTAATAATACATTTTGATGGAATAAGAACTAACAAATATGGAGCTAATAAAACTATAGTACAACCAGCCAGACATTCAACGTCAGATATTCCAAACCTAAATGAACTTTCAGTCAACATACTAATTTAGAAACTAACCGGGAAATTTATTCAATACCCATTTCAGGAAGTCAAAGAATTTATTACAAAGCACCCCTACCAGAAATAATAGATACACAATCATTTACTCAATCACCAACTAAAACATATATGAAACCCGATTCCATAGAAGTAATAAATAAAGAATTCAAACCAAACTATGATTATTTAGATGAAGAATTTAATGATGATAAGAATATACAAAAAAGATATTGGTACAATAATTTGAATAAAGAATTTAAGAAGTATTAATTAATAAGTGGAAAGAAGACTTATTTAAAAGAAAATTCAATTTTCCTTTCTTTTCTTGGTTAGAATATGAAACTCAAAATATAGAAGATACAAAAATATATAATACTCAAAGTATAAATATACAAACATCATTATACAAAAAATGAAATATAGTAGGAGGAGAAGTATTAAGTTCAGTTCATCCACCTTTATTAAATTTTAAGATTCAAACAAATTCAGGAGAAGTAATTGCAACACCATTTAGAGAAGCTAGAACAGAAAAAGGTCCAGCAGAAATTGAAGATATTAAAAAGATTAATCAACAATTAAACTACTCTAATCAAATCTTATCAACAATAGCACATTAAGTAGATATAGTATCAACAAAAATAGACACAATACCTAAAGAACAAAATAATGTTATAAAAAATCCTTTTAAAAGTGACAATTTAAGATTTCCAAATGAAATTTCTAAACCTCATTTCCAAGTAAAAGATGTATTTAAAAATATTCAACTCCCAAATCATGAGCAAGACACTCTTCAAAAAATATTAAATAAATTAGAAGAAACTAGACCTAGTACCAGTCATATTCAAAATATACAGCAAAGTAATCCTATAGAACAAGAAAATAGTGAAGATGATAGTCAAGATGAAGAAAGTCAAAATGAAGAAGTTTATCAAAAAATAGAACTAATAGAAACTGAATTTGATGAAGTTAACAGAATTAGAAAACCATATAAATCACGAAAATATTATAATAAGTATTATAATAATAATCCCACATATGCACCATATCAAAGAAAAAATTATTATCCTCAATTAACACCTCCAGATTTACAAATAGAAGAAAGAGCAAAATTTCAAGCTAGTCAATATGATGGTAGAGTAGTTTATGAATGGAATATAGATGGAAAATCAGAATATAAAATATTAAGATTACTCCAAGAAATGGGAATGGCAAAAGTCGCCTATAAACAACAAAGATATGATCAACAATCTATTGTTGCAGGATTCCTAGCAGGATTTTCAGGACAACTAAAAAATTGGTGGGATAATTTAATTACTGAACAAGATAAAAAAGATATAATAAATCATACTACTGAAGAAGATGAATTAGATGTAAGTAGACAAGTAGTAGAAGACGCTCAAGGAAATGTGATAAAAAAGAAAGTATCAGATTGTGCAGATTTTTTAATTTATGTCATGACACTTCATTTTGTAGGTAATCCTTCTCAGGAAACTAAGAGTTCTCAAATATTTTTAACTAATCTAAGATGTCCAACTCTAACAGATTTTCGATGGTATAAAGATATGTTTTTAACTTATGTATACAAAAGGCCAGACTGTTTACAACCATTTTGGAAAGAAAAATTAATCACAGGTTTACCCAATTTATTTTCTCAAAGAATATTTAATGCTATAAAAACTTCAACAGGAAAAGAAGAAATAAATTTTTATGAATGGACTTATAGACAATTAATTGCACTCATAAAAGAAGAGGGATTAAAGTTATGTCAAGAGTTAAAATTACAAGCAAAATATGGTTCTTGAAAAAGAGAATTAGGTTCATTCTGTGAAGCATTTGGTATTAAAGGGATAAAAGCACCATCTAGAAATATTAAAAGAATTACATATCCAAGATCATATAGACCTTATAGAAGACCAAGACAATTTCAACAAAACCTAAATGAAAATAGACTTAGAAAAAAGAAATATAGAAAAAAGAAACTTGTTTGTTACAAATGTGGCAAACCAGACCATATTGCAACAAACTGTAGAACTCAAAGAAGAATTAATGAAATCTTTGATAAAGAACAAGATAAAGATCTAAGAGATAAATAAATGAAAATAATGATTAATGAAGAATTAAATGAAAGTGATCAAAATATTAATGAAATAACTTCAGATAGTGAAGAAGACTATTCAGACTATTCCTCACCATGTAAATGTATTAATGTCATAACTGAAGATAAGAATAATAAAGATATTTTATTTGAAATCATAAGTAAAATTAATGATCTAATAGAACAAAGATAATATTTAATAAGATTAAAAGATTTAATAATTCAAGAAGATAAAAAACTAGATATTATAGAAGCATTTAGCTTAAACAAACTTTATAATAAATATTCATCACAAAGTGCAATTCCAGGATTACATTCTGAAAAACATTCAACTACTCAAGAAGAAATCAAAGAATTAAAACTAGAAATAAGAGAAATAAGGCAAGATATTAAAACTTTATAGTTAAAAGATTTAGAAATAGAAGCAAAGATGATACTGAATAATCAAATACAAGATGATATACCCGAAAGTAGTAATAAAGGAAAAGGCATTCAGATTTCTAACAATAAAAATAAAGAACTTTTTAAGGAAGAAAACGAAGAAGAATATTTAAATATTATTGAAAAAGTTAATATTGAAAAATGGTATGTATTTGTCACAATAGGTGTTCAAAAATATAATACTACACATATTGCAATGATAGATAGCGGAGCAGATCAAAGTTGTATTAAGTCAGGAATAATACCATTAAAATATTGTACAAAAACTAATCATAGATTATTAACTGCAAATGGCAATCCACTAAAAATAAAATATAAATTATCTAATGGTTTTATATGCAATAATAATTATTGTTTTAAACATTCATTCTTTATAGTAGACGATTTAACTCAAAATGTTATATTAGGCAAAACATTTTTATATCAAATAACACCATTTAAGAAAATAACTAATGGATTAACTCTAAAAATAATGGGAAATAAAATAACATTTCAATTCATTACTCCAGTAAGACAAAAAGAATTAAATCTGTTACAAACTAATAGCATATTTTATGACATTAAACAAAAAGAAAATCAAATAAATTTTATAAAAGAAGAAATTTCATATCATCAAATAGGGTTACAATTAAAAAGAGAAGAAGTAATTAAGACAATTACAGAGTTATAACAAAAATTCAAAGAGTCCATATGTGCTGATCATCCATCTGCATTTTGGGCAAGAAAAACTCATATCATTGAATTACCTTATGAAAAAGACTTTAATGAGAAAAATATTCCAACAAAAGCTAGACCAATTCAAATGAACTCAGAATTATTACAACATTGTAGAACAGAAATACAAACATTATTAGATAAGAAACTAACAAGGAAGTCAAAATCTCAATGGAGTTGTCCAGCATTTTATGTTAACAATCAAGCTGAAAAAGAGAGAGGAGTTCCCAGATTAGTAATAAATTATAAGCCATTAAATAAAGTATTAAAATGGATAAGATACCCAATACCTAATAAAAAAGATTTATTAAATAGATTATTTAATGCAAAAATTTATTCAAAATTCGATTTAAAATCAGGTTACTGGCAAATTCAAATCGCAGAAAAAGATAAATATAAAACAGCATTCACAGTACCATTTGGTCATTATGAATGGAATGTAATGCCATTTGAATTAAAAAATGCTCCTTCTGAATTTCAAAATATAATGAATGATATCTTTTCAGCATATACATTCATGATAGTATATATTGACGATATACTAGTTTATTCCAAATCTACTGATGAACATTTTAGGCATTTACATATATTTTCCAAATTAGTGTCTCAAAATGGATTAGTTATTTCAGCAACAAAAATGAAACTATTTCAAACTCAAATTAGATTTTTAGGTCATGATATTTATAAAGGAACCATTAAACCTATTAATAAAGCACTAGAATTTGGAGAAATATTCCCTGATGAAATCAAAGATAAACATCAATTACAAAGATTTTTGGGATGTTTGAACTATGTAGCAGATTTCTTTCCCAAACTAAGGATAATATGTGCACCCTTATATCAAAGATTACAAAAAGATCCTCCGGCATGGACGGATAAACACACACAAATCGTTAAAGAAGCAAAAGAAAAAAATAAGTCATTACCTTGTCTAGGTATTCCACATCCAGATGCATTCATGATAGTAGAAACAAATGCTTCTGAAATAGGTTACGGAGGTATCCTAAAACAAAAATTAAATAATAAAATTGAATTAGTAAGATATACTTCAAAAGTATGGACAGGATCTCAAAAGAATTATTCAACTGTTAAAAAAGAAATTTTATCTATAGTACTATGTATTTCAAAATTTCAAGATGACTTATACAATAAAAAGTTTTTACTAAAAGTAGATTGCAAATCAGTAAAAGATATACTGCAAAAGGATATTCAAAATCTAGTTTCAAAACAAATCTTTGCTAGATGGCAAGGAATATTATCTGTTTTTGATTTCGATATTGAATATATAAAAGGAATGAATAATTCATTACCTGATTTCCTTACTCGTGAACTTCTAACAGGTAAAATTCAAGATGACCGAAAAGGGACTCTTCATTCAAGAATCAAAAGAAGCAAAGTCCGAGTGACTATGCTACGAAGGTACTTATTCCTGAGCCATTGTCACCAAATATTCAAGTGTCAAACAACTTCACTCCTTTAGATGAATTTCACCTTTCCCAGCCCTAACTTACACTCAAGTGGCTAGCACTCCATTTGCAAGATTAAGAAATCAATCAAATAGTCCATCTGCTACTCCTACGACAATGGCTCCTTTACCCATTACTAATACACTCACTAATAATGATAATAATACAGAATCTACATATCAAACTAAACAAGCATATGAATATTTAATTTTGACTAAATTTAAAGTCAAACTTGATATTCCAAATTTAAAATATCATACTCAAACGTTATTTACTGACACTGTTCTATGGTTTTCTGATGACCCAAGCAAAAATCAAAGGTTTTATGAATTCATTATTGTAGATTCATTCTCAGCAGAGATTTTTCATCACAAAGATGATTCAAACAAAATCACTTATTCAAAACGTGTTATTCGAAATGTTTTAAACATTCAAGATTGGCAATCCATTCATTCAAAAAATCCTTTTTCAATTCCACATAAACCTCAAGGGTATTCATACGAAGAATACAAACAAGCCTGGAAAAAGGCCTTTTACTTGAGATTTTTTGATCATTCATGGTTCTTTACATTCAACAAAGATTGCAAAACAGAATTCCCACTATGGTTCTACGACTGGTGGGAAACTCATGCATCATAGGAAGAATTATTACAACAAAAGGCATTAGAAGGATTCAAGTACTGGAAAACTCATTCAACTATGCCACCATGTGTTAGAGAAGTTCAATGGTATATTGCAATAAAGGTTCCATGGATCTGGTGTTGGAACTTTCAAATTCAACAAATCAAGACTCAACCAATGCCTATGTCTCTCATAAGGCAATTCAAATGTAAATGGTGGGAAAAATATGACACATCTTTATGTTGTCCAAAAGCAGTAAATACTATTTTAACAACTGGCCAAAGACTATGGACTCCACCGGCAATGACAAAATAACCTAGTGGTCCAGGAGGCCCTATTAATACAAGCATTTCAAAAGCTTCTATCAATTCAATTCCTACCCAGAATCCACAGACTCCAACATCAAGTCAATTCAAACAAGAAGATATGGAAGAATTCTTTCAATTTATGGAATTCCAAAGAAACAGATTTATTCAACAACATCAACCACAAATGTCAACAGATTCAACTCCGAGCCCATCACCCGAAGACATGTTTGGGGGACAAATTGCTCAAGACCCATTTGAATAAATAAATTAAAAAAAAATTTAATTTTGTTTGTAAATATTGTTTCAGCAACAACAGCATCAGTTAGACATATTCAAAAAGATAAAATTTGAGATGGACAAAAAAGCAAAATATCAAGAAGGCACCATCAATATTATAAAATTGATCATAGATCGAGAAATTGGAAAAGGAAATTCAAGAGTCATTTATCAAAATGGGCCATATACTATAGACATCATGGAGGCCTATCAATCAGGAAAGAATTCAACAGTACAGCCATGGTGGAATTATTACTACCACCATTCAAAGAATGATTACTTTCAAGTCAAATCAATGGTTTTCAAGAAAAGTTAAAGGTGAAGATTCCAAAGAAATGTCTATTCAAGAAGACATGTCCATGTGAAGAGCATGTGGAAGAAAGCAACAACCACTCAAAGACTACGACAAGCATTTAACAAAGCATAAAGGATAAGATGCCGGATTTCAAACTGATATTCAATTCAATGTAATATTTATCTTTCTATTGCTTATAAAAAGCAAGCATTCTATGTATTAAGCATCGAAAGTTTTCAGAGGAAATAAAAGTCTCTTTTATTCACTCCCAGTTTTCCATTATTCTCTGTTTTTAGTGCTTACTCTTATTTCATTTAATTATCTTTCAAGGTATTTTATTATTCATTTTTCATTTATTCTGTTTAATACCTTATCTTTCAAGGTATTTTATTATTTATTTTTCATTTATTCTGTTTAATATCGGTCCCGGACCGATATTAAACAGAATAAATGAAAATTGAATAATAAAATACCTTGAAAGATAATTAAATGAAATAAGAGTAAGCACTAAAAATAGAGAATAATGGAAAACTGGGAGTGAATAAAAGAGAATTTTATTTCCTCTGAAAACTTTCGATGCTTAATACATAGAATGCTTGCTTTTTATAAGCAATAGAAAGATAAATATTACATTGAATTGAATATCAGTTTGAAATCCGGCATCTTATCCTTTGTGCTTTGTTGAATGCTTGTCGTAGTCTTTGAGTGGTTGTTGCTTTCTTCCACATGCTCTTCACATGGACATGTCTTCTTAAATAGACATTTCTTTGGAATCTTCACCTTTAGCTTTTCTTGAAAACCCTTGATTTGACTTGAAAGTAATCATTCTTTGAATGGTGGTAGTAATAATTTCACCACGGCTGTACTGTTGAATTCTTTCCTGATTGATAGGCCTCCATGATGTCTATAGTATATGGCCCATTTTGATAAATGACTCTTGAATTTCCTTTTCCAATTTCTCGATCTGTGATCAATTTTATAATATTGATGGTGCCTTCTTGATATTTTGCTTTTTTGTCCATATCAAATTTTATCTTTTTGAATATGTCTAACTGATGCTGTTGTTCCTGAAACAATATTTACAAAAAAATTAAATTTTTTTTATTTATTTATTCAAACGGGTCTTGAGCCATTTGTCCCCCAAACATGTCTTTGGGTGATGGGCTCGGAGTTGAATCTGTTGACATTTGTGTTGATGTTGTTGAATATTTCTCTTTCTTTGGAATTCCATAAATTGAAAGAATGCTTCCATATCTTCTGGATTGAATTGACTTGATGTTGGAGTCTGTGGATTCTGAGTAGAAATTGAATTGATAGGAGCTTTTGAAATGCTTGTATTACTAGGCCCCCTGGACCACTAGGTTGTTTTATCATTGCCGGTGGAGTCCATAGTCTTTGGCCAGTTGTTAAAATAGTATTACTGCTTTTGGACAACATAAAGATGTGTCATATTTTTCCCACCATTTACATTTGAATTGTTTTATGAGAGACATAGGCATTGGTTGAGTCTTGATTTGTTGAATTTGAAAGTTCCAACACCAGATCTATGGAACCTTCATTGCAATATACCATTGAACCTCTCTAACATATGGTGGCATAGTTGAGTGAGTTTTCCAGTACTTGAATCTTTCTAATGCCTTTTGTGGTAATAATTCTTCCTGTGATCCATGAGTTTCCCACCAGTCGTAGAACCATAGTGGGAATTCTATTTTGCAATCTTTGTGGAATGTAAAAAAAAAATTAAAAAAGAGGAAAAGAATAATATAAATTTTATTTTGCAGGTTTTCACTACAAAAAGGCAGGATATGGATCTTAAGGCAATAAAACATAAAAATTTCAAGACAGCCTCTACCAATATTATAAAATTACTGGAACAAAGGGAAATTGGTACTTCAAATCCTCAGCATATTCATCCAAAAAGACAATTTGAAGATTGTATACAATCAGGACAATCAAGAAAAGATAAGGAGATTCAATCATGGTGGAATTATTATGTCACCAAAACCAAGAAGAATTATTTCTCATATCGGACAGAGATAATTAAGCAACATATCAAGGAAGCAGAAAAGCAGAAAAGCAGAAAAAGCTGAAAGAGACATAAAGCAAGATGGAGACATAAAGATGATGAAGACCTAAAGCAAAAGATTCCAGACAAATTGGCTACTCAAAGGTCACTTCCAAAACAAAGCAAAAGATATCTAGTCTATTCAATAATAAAGTAGATTTCGGATTTCAAAATCATATTAAAAAACAATGTAATAGGAAATAGTATAGGAATATTTCTCCTATAAAAAGAGAAGTGCTCAATGTATTAAGCATCGCATATTTTTAAAAATAAAATCTCATCTTGAATTCACTCTCTGTTTTCCTTACTTATCTATCGTACTTTATCTTTATTTTAGAAGGTATTATTAATTTACTTTAATTTATTTTGAATTATTTTGCATATAAACCGATTATATGCAAAATAATTCAAAATAAGTTAAAATAAATTAATAATACCTTCTAAAATAAAGATAAAGTACGATAGATAAGTAAGGAAAACAGAGAGTGAATTCAAGATGAGATTTTATTTCTGAAAATATGCGATGCTTAATACATTGAGCACTTCTCTTTTTATAGGAGAAATATTCCTATACTATTTCCTATTACATTGTTTTTGAATATGATTTTGAAATCCGAAATCTACTTTATTATTGAATAGACTAGATATCTTTTGCTTTGTTTTGGAAGTGACCTTTGAATGATCTTTGAATAGCCAATTTGTCTGGAATCTTTTGCTTTAGGTCTTCATCATCTTTATATCTCCATCTTGCTTTATGTCTCTTTCAGCTTTTTCAGCTTTTCTGCTTCCTTGATATGTTGCTTAATTATCTCTGTCCAATATGAGAAATAATTCTTCTTGGTTTTGGTGACATAATAATTCCACCATGATTGAATCTCCTTATCTTTTCCTGATTGTCCTGATTGTATACAATCTTCATATTGTCTTTCTGGATGAATATGCTGAGGATTTGAAGTACCAATTTCCCTTTGTTCCTGTAATTTTATAATATTGGTAAAGGCTGTCTTGAAAATTTTATGTTTTATTGCGTTAAGATCCATATCCTGCCTTTTTGTAGTGAAAATCTGCAAAGTAAAATTTATATTATTCTTTTCCTCTTTTTTTTTAATAATCGAAGGGATCCTGTGCCATAGGGCCTCCGAAATAATCTTCTTGAATAGGGCTTTGTGTTGATTCTGAAGAAAATTGAGGTTGTACTTGAGATTGCTGTTTCATATTTTTGAATGCCAAATATTGTTGAAATTCTTCCCATGCAGCATTATTTTGTTCTTCTGTTCTTGGAATGGATGGACTCGGTTGAGTGGACTGAGATCTTGGACTTTGTTGTATTGGGCTGGAATTTTGTTTATTGTTTACCCAGGTTCTTGTTCCTGTTTCAAAATATTTTGCTACTGCTTGTGGGCAACAAATTCCTGGATCACATTTCTCCCACCATTTAATTTTGAATTGTCTAACCAATAACATGGGCTTGGGTTTTGGTTGAGCTTGAATGACTTGAAATTGCCAACACCATATCCATGGAACTTTAAGCTCAGCATGGAATTGAACTTCTTTCATATATAATTGCATACTTGATTCAGATTTCCATTTTTTGAAACCTTCATTTGCTTGAATAGGCATTATTTTCTCATGGGAACCATGGGTATCCCACCAATCATAGAACCAAAGTGGAAAATTGTTTTTACAAGTTCTATGAAAAGTAAAAAACCATGAATGATCAAAAGCTCGAAAATAAAATGCTTTTTTCCAAGCTTGTTTGTAATCCTGATAATTATACCCTTGTGGATCATATGGCATGGAAAATGATTGAATATTATAAATATTTCCAAAATCAGTTGAATTCAAAACTCTTTTAATACTACATTTTGAATGAGTAACATATCCTGATTCATTTTTATTATGAATAATATCTACTGAACCAGAATCTACTAATATATATTCATAAAAATTTTGAGTTTTTCTTGAATCATCCGAAAACCATGATAAAGATTGATTAAAAAATTTTGCATAATAAGACTTCAAAATAGGAATCTCTGGTTTTTGAGTAAACTTTGTTAAAATTAAATATTCATATCCATCTTTTCCAACATAAGGGGATTTTTGGATTGAATCAGATGAGGATGCTTGAATATTTTGAGTGGGGTAAGGTGTCATAGCAATGGGAGTTGTTGAAGATGATGGAATTAATTGAGTTTTTGCTACTGGTTGAATTTTTGCGAATGGTGTAGATGCTACTTGAACATATGGTAATGGAGAAAAATCCTCAATTTGAGCAAATCTATTACTGGTTTGAATATTTGGTGATTGAATAATTGATTTTGAATCGATTACCTTTGAGGTGTAATCCTCAGGACTTTGCATCTTTTGATTGTTGAATGATTGCTCCGGTTTCTTTGACATCTTGATGTTTACCTGTAAGAAATTCTCGAGTAAGAAAATCGGGTAAAGAATTATTTTTTCCTTGAATATTTCTATATCGAAATCAAAAATAGATAAAATACCTTGCCACCTAGCAAATATTTGTTTAGAAACTAAATTCTTAATATCCTTTTGAAGTATATCTTTGGCTGATTTACAATCTACTCTTAATAAAAAAATTTTATTATATAAATCATCTTGAAATTTAGAAATACACATGACTATAGATAATATTTCCTTTTTGACTGTTGAGTAATTCTTTTGTGATCCTATCCATACTTTTGAAGTATATCTTACCAATTCAATGTTATTGTTTAAATTTTGTTTTAAGATACCCCCATAACCTACTTCAGAGGCATCTGTTTCTACAATCATGAATGCATCTGGATGTGGAATGCCTAAACAAGATAATGACTTAATTTTTTCTTTTGCTTCTCGGACTATTTTTGTATGCTTTTCAGTCCATGGTGGTGGATCTTTTTGAAGTCTTTGATATAATGGTACATATTGTTCTTAGTTTAGGCAAGAAATCTGCTACATAATTTAAACATCCTAAAAATCTTTGTAATTGATTGTTATCTTTAATTTCATCCGGGAATTTTTCTCCAAATTCTAAGGCTCTATTAATAGGTTTAATAGTTCCTTTGTAAATATCATGTCCTAAAAATCTAATTTGAGTTTGAAATAATTTCATTTTTGCTGCTGAAATGACTAATCCATTTTGAGTTACTAATTTAAAAAATATGTTTAAATGTTTTAAAATGTTCATCTATAGATTTTGAATAAACTAATATATCATCAATGTATACTATCATGAATGTATATGCTGAAAAAATGTCGTTCATAATATTTTGAAATTCAGAAGGAGCATTTTTTAATCCAAATAGCATAACATTCCATTCGTAATATCCAAATGATACAGTGAATGCTGTTTTGTATTTATCCTTTTCCGCTATTTGAATTTGCCAATATCCGGACTTTAAATCAAATTTTGAATAAATTTTTGCATTGAATAATCTATTTAATAAATCTTTTTTATTCGGTATTGGATATCTTATCCATTTTAAAACTTTATTTAATGGTTTGTAATTTATGACTAATCTTGGAACTCCTCTTCTTTCTCAGCTTGATTATTAACATAAAATGCTGGACAACTTCCATTGGGATTTTGATTTTCTAATTAATTTTTTTATCTAAATAATGCTTGAATTTCTTTCGCTACAATGTTCAGTAGTTCTGAATTCATGTTAAAATTGGTCTGGCTTTAGTTTGGAATATCTTTTTCTTTAAATTCTTCTTCATAGGGTAATTTCAATGATATGAGTTTTTTCTTGCCCAAAATGCAGATGGATGATCGGCACATATGGACTCTTTGAATATTTATTTCTAATTCTGTGATTTTTTGTTTTACTTCTTCTCTTTTTAATTGTAATTCAGTTTGATATATGTAATTTCTTCTTTATAAAATTTATTTGATTTTCCTTTTGTGTGATTTTGTATTATATACTATTATTTTGTAATAATTTAATTCTTTTTGTCTACTGGAGTAATGAATTCAAAAGTTATTTATTCCCCATTATTCTTAAATTTAATCCTTCTGTAGTCTTTTTAAATGGTGTTATTTGATATAAGAAAGGATTTCCTAATATTACATCTTGAGTTAAATCTTCTACAATAATAAATGAAGTTTAAAACAGTAATTATTATTACATATGAATCCATTAGGTAATTTGTTTTTTTATTATTAATGGGCTGCCATTTGATGTTACTAATCTATGATTTGTTTTTAAGCAATATTTAGTTGGTATTATTCCTGATTTTATACAACTTTGATCTGTACCACTATCAATCATAGCAATACAGGTTTTTTTTTTATAATTTTGAACTCCTATTGTTACAAATACATTCCATTTTTCTATATTTACTTTTTCAATTATGTTTAAATATTCTTCTTCATCTTTTTCATTAATTTGAATTCCTTTTCCTTTATTTGAGCTTTCTGGTATATCCTCTAATTTTTTGTTTTTCTAATACAATTTTTGTATCTATTTCTAAATCTTTTAGTTGTAAATCTTTAATATCACTTCGAATTTGTCTTATTTCTAATTTTAATTCTTTTATTTGTTCCTAAATTTGATTTGAATTTGAATTAGTTATTGATTGAGGAATTGTGCCTTGAATATTTTTATCTAACGAATATTTAGTGTATAATTTATTTATACTGAATGGTTCTAAGAATTCTGGTTTTTTATCTTCTTGAAGCATTAAATCTTTTAATCTTAGTAAATATTGTCTTTGTTCTTCTGGATCTTCAATTTTACTTATGATTTCAAATAAAATATCTTTATTACTTTTTTCATTAGATATTATATTAATACATTTACATGGTGAGGATCTATCTGAATAGTCTTCTTCACTATCTGGATATATTTCATTAATATTTGAATCACTTTCTATTTCTTCATTAATCATTATTTTCATTATTTTATTTCTTAAATATTTATCTTCATTTTTATTAAAAATTTCATTAATTCTATTTTGAGTTCTACAATTAGTTGCAATATGACCCGGTTTACCACATTTGTAGCAAACTAATTTTTTCTTTCTGTATTTCCTTTTCTTAAAGTCTTTATTTTGTCTTTGTTCATTTTGATTTTGATTCTGTTGATATCTATTACTTCTTCTTTTATATAGTTTATATGGATATGTAATTCTTTTAGTATACTTAGAAGGTGCTTTTATTCCTGTTATTTCAAAAGCTTCACAAAATGATCCTAATTCTCTTCTTTCAGAACCATATTTTGCTAGTAATTTTAATTCTTGACATAGTTTTAAACCCTCAGATTTTATAAATGAAATTAATTAACCATAAGTCCAGTCATAAAAATTTATTTCTCATTTTCCTGTTGCTAATTTAATAGCATTGAATATTCTATGTGAAAATAAAGTAGGTAATCCTGTAATGAATTTTTCTTTCCAAAATGGTTGATTACTGATGAGTTGGGTTTATACCAACTAGTTTATGCTAAAACTCTTGGCTTTTGTCTTGTATTTGATGCAATTGTGTGGTGATTTAGGTTGTTTTGTGCATATAGGTGATATCTTAGATGGTTATGTTGAAATGGTATAAAGAGAGCAAAAATGATGGTAAATGATGTTAAAAATGCTAAAAAAACAAATGAAGGAACCAAAAGTGCATTTTCGGTCAAATTAGGGTTTTGTGGCATAATAAGTGCTGAATTTGTTTTTATGAATAACTCTTTCAATTTTAATCCAAATGAGGAGTTCTTGGATGATTCCGAAAGCTCTATGTTTGTACTTCAATTTCCATGTTTTAACTTTCTCTAAATTCTGTTTGCAAACATGAGAAACGAGGGCATCTTTGTTGTGTTTGGATTAGGATTTGATAGAGTTCTATCTTTCTGCCACAGTTTGGTTAATGGTGTATATCCCGAGCTACAGGTATCCAATGAGGTTGATTATTGAACCTATAGAAAGCCAAGAGGAAGTTCTACAACTTTCATGTTTACTGAAAAGTCCAATTCAGAGTCTAGGCCATACAAATCTTGCATGAAAGTTGGATGCTTTTTCTGGCTAAGCACTAAGCACTCACCACAAATCACTCTCGCACACAAGCACTCACCTCACTCGCACACTAGCACTACACTCTCACCGCATCACTGCACACACCTCACTACACTCATGCGCACATATGCACACTATCACGCACACAGCTCATGCGGCGAGGTCACCTCGCCGCATGAACCACGCACACACATTGTGCGGCGAGGTCACCTCGCCGCACATCCTCACTCGCACACCTCGTACAAGCTCACCGCACACGAGCACAATCCTAGCGCACAACTCTCGCACACACTAGCACCATACATGCACACATATCATGCGGCGAGGTGACCTCACCGCATGCACACACACTCACACCATTCATTTCATGTTTCATACATTTGCACACAACATTCCTTTTGCATTTTATTTCAACTTTTGAGCATAAATTGTACATTTCACAACATATGCACAACACTTACATTTGCAATCCACTCATGAATTTGCGTATGTTATTTACACACATTCAGCACACAAAGATCAAGGCTGTTGCATACTTATACATATCAAGTTTATTTCACCTCTCATTCTTGCAAAGAAAACACCAACATCACCAATACTCGATCACGATTTTAAATTTAGAATTCACACATTATATTCACCTCACTCTTCCATTCACTTCACTTCATGAAAATATTCACAACTTTCATCCTCACCTCACAGCTTCAATCACATCTTCACATTCACTCACAACACTTCACACTTTTCATCACTCAAACTCCACAACACTTTACATTTTTTATTCACATCCAAACTCACACATTCGCACAAGGCGGCGAGACCTCGCCACGAGGTCTCGCCAGCCAACACAATGCACGGCGAGGTATCCCCGCGAGACCTCACAACGAGATCTCGCCACACACACACACTTCACGGAGAGACCTCGCCACGAGGTCTCGCCATGCAAATTTGCCATGAATTTTTAGTTTTTCCGCACTTCAGTAAGTTGGCCATAACTCTTTCATCTTTTCCCTGAAATGAGTGATTCAAACGGCTATGGAAAGCTAATACATAAGGCTACAATATTCATGTTTTAAGATTTCCCTAATTCACAGTGTATCATGGTCAGATTTTGGCTGGAAGTTGCTGCCATAAAGCGTTATGCGTTTGATGATGAAATTGGCTAAGTGTTGGAATTCTGATTTTCAGGTTTTGGCTTGTGAACTGGAGGCGTGCTTCGTCGGGGCTGGAAGGCGCGATTTCGTAAAGGCTGAAAGGCAAGAGGTTCGCGAGGCAGCTGAAGGCTTGAATTTTGCAGGCTCAAAGGCGTTGGAACTTTCTAATTTCTTCACTTGGCCTTTAAGAGGTGAAGGCGCTGGCCCTGAAGCTGGAAGGCGCGTGCTGGATTGATGATGGAGCAAATGCGTGATTTGCAATGTCTTGAAGGCGCTGAGTTGTTCTTCATTTTCGAATTTTTCCACATTTTGGGCTGATTTTGGTTCCTTCATTCAAGGGCACTTTTGTAATACTTTAGATATTTTACGGTTGCGTATTAGTTACACTTTCCTAACTCTTTATATAGGAGATGTAGCTAATACGTAGGGAGACGAGGGATCCGGGGGACCATTATTCATCATTCATTTTCACAATTTCATAACCAACTTTTGATCTAGAGAGAGCGGGAATAAATTTGCAAGATCTACTTTCTCTCTCTAGTTTCTCTCTCTAGCTTTTGAACTTCATTTTGGATTCCGATTGAGGATTTGTTCCGATTATTGTAAATCTCCTTGCATTTGAGAAGGCATTCCACAATCCTTTTGAGAATTGGAAGCTTTGAGACATCTTAATTGGTAAACTCTTTCCAATTGATGAAATGAACTGTGTAATCTTCCAATTTGTTGATCATGAATTGGAAATGGAGTTTTCTGGCTAGATCTTGTGATATCCTAGGGTTTGAACGGATGAATGATTTAATTTAGTTGATGTGATATCTTGCAATTGACTTAATTCACTAAGTATGAAATCACACATGAACCTACACGTAGAACTTGTTAAATTTCATATTTCTGAACTGGATTTGGATGATTTGAACTCCAATTGTGGTCCCCATGCCAAATTGGAGGTAGATTCGCCATCATTTAGTGAGGATATATGAAATGAGAACTTGAATGCGATTTCTTGAGTCTTTTCACTTGTTCAAATCGATCATTGCATTTCTGAGATTCTGGCCTCGCCATGGGATGTTTTGAAGGAATGTACCTTAGAGAAGAAGTGTAAAAGAGATTTTCTATGATAATAACGAAGTCATTCAAAACGAGGTTGGGCCTCGCCATGGGAGTTCCTAGGCTTTGCATGTTGGAGTAGTTGTCTTAGGAAGTTGAGATTCTGTAGTTTATAACACTAATCTAGGCCTCGCCATGGGAAAGGTAAGTGTTATGGGATCTAGCATGTAGTGCGGTCGTCATGCCGGCTATAGGTTAGGTTCTCGGGGAACTAAGATCCCCTATGTTCATATTTGCTTGTCAATTGCATCTCATCAAGTCACTGAGAACTCAAGAATCCTAGGATATCCATTCACACTTGTTCGTTGCATTTAGGATTCATTTCTTTCTCTCCCCTCATTTGTATTTCATTTTCCTTTGTTTACATTACATTCTGTGTTGGTTGCATTTACATTCTTATTTTCTGTGCTTGTTGTTTTGTTTGGTGACAATTCTTTAGAGCAAATTCTGAGTTCTTGAACCATCCCCTTCTCTGTGGATACGACCCCTCTCACTACTAATACATTAGTAGTTTAGGGTAAAATTGAGCTGACACGACTTTAAGGTTTCAATTTTTTGGCGCCGTTGCCGGGGAAGGCACGGTTTCTTGAATTTTGATTTGCTCTGTTTTTTTTTTCTTGTATAGTTTAGTAGTCTTGTTATTTTTTTCATTTTGGTAACTTATGTTGCATTTTGTAGTTTTCGTGTTTTGTTGTCTTCTTTGGTGTATTTGTGTCAAGTGAAGGACATTGAAGTTAACAGTAATTGATTATTGCACAAGTACCCAAGCATGTCTAGATGGTACGAGGACTTCTCTCCACCACCATATGAAATGCAATGGCAAAATCAAGCACAAAGCAACAACTCACACCACATTGGGACACAAGAGCTTCCTGTGGAGGACATGTTTTCTCAACTTATGGAAAAACTTGATAGAGGCTTACAAAAGGAAGGGAAATGGCATAACCAACAACAAAGCAATGAGTGTTATCTGAGAGAAGAGGAAAAATTGGAAAACATGTTGTCTCAAGCTTTGGAGAGAATTGATAGAAATGAAACAAGGTTCGCTCAACTGGAAGAAGAGCTTCAAGGGCGACAAGAAAGGTTTGATCGAATCAACGCTTTAATAAGCAACCTATGGGAACAAATTGATACACCAACTTTAGATGCACAATACCACTTACAAGGTACACATCTTATTTCTAGCGTACCACCTCCTGAGGACAATCATTTTGATATGCATGCTAATGTTGTATGCGTCTTAAAGTGTCTAAGGGAGGAGGAGTCTACATGTTTTAGGGATAGTGTACATGAGTGCTTTGCTTCTGATTCTTTTGAGCATGAATATGTGCACTTTGATGTTGAGGATGATGGCTTCTTTAGTGATCTTGATAGTGATGACTCTCGTGTTCTAAGTTGCCATGTTATTAAGCTGGAAAATGTGTCTAAAGTGGAATATTGCATTAATTTCATGGAATTCAATGAGTCAAATGATGTTGATTGCCTAGCTTTAGATGTTTTTCCTCTTGATAGCTTTGTGAATTGCATAGAGTCACTTCTTGAAGATCAATGTGATTTCCTAAAGGAGGATAATGTTGCATTTGTTAATGAGAGTGTTAGCACATTGTTTGAAACTCTGGTTGAGGCACCAATTTTTGAAATGGTCAATGAATCTAAGTGTCTAAATGGTGACTCACAAGAAGTGCAAAGTGAGATACTCTTGTTAATTGAGGATAATGCTTGTTGTGATGTTGAGAAAGAAAAGCCTCAAGAATTTCTCAATGTTAGTTTTGATGATAAGGATGTTAACATTTTGAATGACAATGACAATGAGTGCCATGCTATACTTGATGATGCTGATTGTTATTCTCTGAATGTAACTTTTCTTGATGACTTGATAAATTGCATAGAGTCATATCTTGATGAACATTGTGATATCATGAATCAAGATAATGTTGAACGTGCTAATGAAAATGTATATATTAGTCTAGCTGCTAAAGATGTTAACATTTTGAATGACAGTAATAACATGGTGAACAACTGTGAGTTTGAGTCATTTGTTTTTGAACTTACTGGTGGTTTTGAGTTTGCTGATTTGTTTGTTGAGACCATGGATGTACAAGCCTTGGTTGAGCCTTATAGGGTTGGAGAGGTTAATGTGGTGGAAGAAGTAATCGATAGGCCTAGTAAGGTGGAAGAGTTGAATGATTTGCCTCTAATAGTGAAAGAGTTTAATGAGGTGCCTTCAATGGAGGAGCCTCAGTGGTTCGAGGTGGAATTTGTAAAGGTGGCTTCCCATGTACAAGCGCATAAGCACCACTTTAAAAACATTCATCAAGTGCCTTACAAGAGAAGGAAGAGCATTTATGAGAGAGCATTTTTCTGGTATAGAGAGGGGTATTCCGATTCTTGAGGAAGAATGTTTCATGAATAAAGTCTAGCTGGAGACTACAAAACCCAGAACTACTTCTTTCTCCCTTAGCCTTAATAAGTGTTTTAGTTAAACTAGTATTTACATTTTCTTATATGTTGCTTTGCTCATTGAGCTACTCATGTTGTCAGGGCTTACGTATGAAGGAAGTTGCAAGAGAAATAAGCCATGCACACAAGGCTAAGTGTGGGGGAGTGGTGTCAAGGGCCATTCCCCTGTTGCATTCAATCACTTTGTGTTACATTTCAAGCATGAGTTTGCATGTGCCATTTAGTGTTATTAATTGTATATTTTTACACCATCATGACTCTTAGTCATGGTGCGACACTGGGCTTGCATGTTCCTCTATGTCATGTCTACCTTGCATCAATATGTTGTGTATTTGAGTGAGTGAGTTCTAATAAGCTTTGTTTTACCGTGTGCAGAAATTTTTCATGCGAGAAAAAATTTCAAACAAGAGCACTCCACAAAGCAAACATTGGACTTCATGACTTATCAATAACTAGGGAGTTCCTAATCCTAACTTTACTTTACATTGAGGACAATGTAAGATTTAAGTGTGGGGGAGGAAATGTTTGCTATGGTTTGTGTTTCTTGGACTTTATATGCTTACTTTCTGTCATGAAATTTTTTTTGTGCAAGGTGATGTAAGTTTTAGTGTAAATGTGTGTTGTTTTGAAATTGTTGCCTGTTATTTTAGTTTTGTTGTGTCATTTTGAGTTTATTACCCGTATGTGTGGTGTTTTTCATGTTTTGTGCAAAAATTAATGTCTTGTGCAAAAATTTTAAAATTTTTGAATAAGTGATGTTTTAAGTGTTAAGGAGTGTGAGTGTGCTGGTTAAAGTGTCAAATGTGTAATGAAAGAAACAGAGGTGTGGTGTCAGTGAGAGCTATGGAATGTAGAACACTTTGTACTATGCTTCTACTCTTTTAGAAAGCTATGTTCACAATTTGACGTTCATCCATCTTACTTTTGTATTGCATGCGAAAATTGTTTTGTTATCTTTGATTCCAATCTTGATGAAATTGGTACATTTTGTTAGTCAAGGCATCATGTTAAAGTAAGATAGATATGCCATGCAAAACTTGTTCTTGGACATAGGAGGAAAATGATTCAATACGTTTTTTTTTGTTGTGCATTATTTCGGTTGTTTTGGATGCTCTAGCATACATAGTCCTTTAGAGACATCTAAGAACTTTTGGTCACACAAGAAATGATATGGAGAAAAAGCCTTTGGCAATTGGGAATGAAAAGCCGAAATACCCTTGACAAATATAATTGAGAAAAAACAGCAGTAAAACTCAGGCAGCTAAAGGGAAAAAGAAGCCAAAAAAACCCAAGGCAAGCACACCAATGTGTGTAGAAAAAAAAACAAAGCAAAAATATCAAAGTGCAAAAGCAAGTGAAATGTGAAATCAATTTAGAAAAGCACCAATGTGCACCATTGATCTTGTGTGATTTAGAGTTCTTGAATGTGGACATTGTGATTGGGTATGAAAGGGAAAAGTTTTGGAACAAAAGAAATAATGTATGCATAGAGAATGGATGAATCAGAGTACCTCAGCACACATTTGCAATATGACATTTTGGTCTTTATTCATCGTGCCTTGATTGATAACTTGTGCTGAAATTTGATAGGTGGGGATTAAAGATAAGATATGAATTTCATGCATGAAAAAATTTGTTTTGATGAACTCAGATGAGAACAAGTTTGACAGAGGAGTGAAGTCTAGTATTAAGTGTTTGTAAAGTGTGAGTTTGCTTGAGGACAAGCAAAAGCTCAAGTGTGGGGGAATTTGATGAGTTGGGTTTATACCAACTAGTTTATGCTAAAACTCTTGGCTTTTGTCTTGTATTTGATGCAATTGTGTGGTGATTTAGGTTGTTTTATGCATATAGGTGATATCTTAGATTGTGACATTGAAATGGTATAAAGAGAGCAAAAATGATGGTAAATGATGTTAAAAATGCTAAAAAAACAAATGAAGGAACCAAAAGTGCATTTTCGGTCAAATTAGGGTTTTGTGGCATAATAAGTGCTGAATTTTTTTTATGAATAACTCTTTCAATTCTAATCCAAATGAGGAGTTCTTGGATGATTCGGAAAGCTCTATCTTTTTACTTCAATTGCCATGTTTTTAACTTTCTCTAAATTCTGTGTGCAAACATGAGAAACGAGGGCATCTTTGTTGTGTTTGTATTAGGATTTGATAGAGTTCTATCTTTCTGCCACAGTTTGGTTAATTGTGTATATCCCGAGCTACAGGTATCCAATGAGGTTGATTATTGAACCTATAGAAAGCCAAGAGGAAGTTCTACAACTTTCATGTTTACTGAAAAGTCCAATTCAGTGTCTAGGCCATACAAATCTTGCATGAAAGTTGGATGCTTTTTCTTGCTAAGCACTAAGCACTCACCACAAAACACTCTCGCACACAAGCACTCACCTCACTCGCACACTAGCACTACACTCTCACCGCATCACTGCACACACCTCACTAGACTCATGCGCACATATGCACACTATCACGCACACAGCTCATGCGGCGAGGACCTCGCAGCATGAACCACGCACACACATTGTGCGGCGAGGTCACCTTGCCGCACATCCTCATTCGCACACCTCGCACAAGCTCACCGCACACGAGCACAATCCTAGTGCACAACTCTCGCACACACTAGCACCATACATGCACACATATCATGCGGCGAGGTCACCTCGCCGCATGCACACACACTCACACCATTCATTTCATGTTTCATACATTTGCACACAACATTCCTTTTGCATTTTATTTCAACTTTTGAGCATAAATTGTACATTTCACAACATATGCACAATACTTACATTTGCAATCCACTCATGAATTTGCGTATGTTATTTACACATATTCAGCACACAAAGATCAAGGCTGTTGGATACTTATACATATCAAGTTCATTTCACATCTCATTCTTGGAAAGAAAACACCAACATCACCAATACTCGATCACGATTTTGAATTTAGAATTCACACATTATATTCACCTCACTCTTCCATTCACTTCACTTCATGAAAATATTCACAACTTTCATCCTCACCTCACAGCTTCAATCAAATCTTCACATTCACTCACAACACTTCACACTTTTCATCACTCAAACTCCACAACACTTTACATTTTTTATTCACATCCAAACTCACACATTCGCACAAGGAGGCGAGACCTCGCCACGAGGTCTCGCCAGCCAACACAATGCACGGCGAGGTCTCGCCGCGAGACCTCGCCAGCAATTGCACAACACGGCGAGACCTCGCCACGAGGTCTCGCCACACACACACACTTCACGGAGAGACCTCGCCACGAGGTCTCGCCATGCAAATTTGCCATGAATTTTCAGTTTTTCCGCACTTCAGTAAGTTGGCCATAGCTCTTTCCACACACACACACTTAAGCTTTGCCCTGAAATGAGTGATTCAAACGGCTATGGAAAGCTAATACATAAGGCTACAATATTCATGTTTTAAGATTTCCCTAATTCACAGTGTATCATGGTCAGATTTTGGCTGGAAGTTGCTGCCATAAAGCGTTATGCGTTTGAGGATGAAATTGGCTAAGTGTTGGAATTCTGATTTTCAGGTTTTGGCTGGTGAACTGGAGGCGTGCTTCGTTGGGGCTGGAAGGCGCGATTTCGTAAAGGCTGAAAGGCAAGAGGTTCGCGAGGCAGCTGAAGGCTTGAATTTCGCAGGCTCAAAGGCGTTGGAACTTTCTAATTTCTTCACTTAGCCTTTGAGAGGTGAAGGCGCTGGCCCTGAAGCTGGAAGGCGCGTGCTGGATTGATGATGGAGCAAATGCGTGATTTGCAATGTCTTGAAGGCGCTGAGTTGTTCTTCATTTTCGAATTTTTCCACATTTTGGGCTGATTTTGGTTCCTTCATTCAAGGGCACTTTTGTAATACTTTAGATATTTTACGATTGCGTATTAGTTACACTTTCCTAACTCTTTATATAGGAGATGTAGCTAATACGTAGGGAGACGAGGGATCCGGGGGACCATTATTCATCATTCATTTTCACAATTTCATAACCAACTTTTGATCTAGAGAGAGCGGGAATAAATTTGCAAGATCTACTTTCTCTCTCTAGTTTCTCTCTCTAGCTTTTGAACTTTATTTTGGATTCCGATTGAGGATTTGTTCCGATTATTGTAAATCTCCTTGCATTTGAGAAGGCATTCCACAATCCTTTTGAGAATTGGAAGCTTTGAGACATCTTAATTGGTAAACTCTTTCCAATTGATGAAATGAACTGTGTAATCTTCCAATTTGTTGATCGTGAATTGGAAATGGAGTTTTCTGGCTAGATCTTGTGATATCCTAGGGTTTGAACGGATGAATGATTTAATTTAGTTGATGTGATGTCTTGCAATTGACTTAACTCACTAAGTATGAAATCACACATGAACCTACACGTAGAACTTGTTAAATTTCATATTTCTGAACTGGACGTGGATGATTTGAACTCCAATTGTGGTCGTCATGCCAAATTGGAGGTAGATTCGCCATCATTTAGTGAGGATACATGAAATGAGAACTTGAATGCGATTTCTTGAGTCTTTTCACTTGTTCAAACCGGTCATTGTATTTCTGAGATTCTGGCCTCGCCATGGGATGTTTTGAAGGAATGTACCTTAGAGAAGAAGTGTAAAAGAGATTTCCTATGATAATAACGAAAGCATTCAAAACTAGGTTGGGCCTCGCCATGGAAGTTCCTAGGCTTTGCATGTTGGAGTAGTTGTCTTAGGAAGTTGAGATTCTGTAGTTTATAACACTAATCTAGGCCTCGCCATGGGAAAGGTAAGTGTTATGGGATCTAGCATGTAGTGCGGTCGTCATACGGGCTATAGGTTAGGTTCTCGGGGAACTAAGATCTCCTCTGTTCATATTTGCTTGTCAATTGCATCTTATCAAGTCACTGAGAACTCAAGAATCCTAGGATATCCATTCACACTTGTTCGTTGCATTTAGGATTCATTTCTTTCTCTCCCCTCATTTGTATTTCATTTTCCTTTGTTTACATTACATTCTATGTTGGTTGCATTTACATTCTTATTTTCTGTGCTTGTTGTTTTGTTTGGTGACAATTCTTTAGAGCAAATTCTGAGTTCTTGAACCATCCCCTTCTCTGTGGATACGATCCCTCTCACTACTACTACATTAGTAGTTTAGGGTAAAATTGAGCTGACACGACTTTAAGGTTTCTATTACAGTCATTCCTTTTTAATACATATGTTATAAACATATCTTTGTACCATCTAAAATCTGTTAAAGTTGGACATCTTAAATTAGTAAGAAATACTTGAGAGCTTTTGTTGTCTGTAGTTGTATTTCCTAGGAAATGAACTGTTAAAGCATAAAGTAAAAAATCAGCACTATCTGATACTTTGATTTTTTTAACATTTCCTTTATCATCTTTTACTATATCACCATTAACATCTTTTTCATCTTCTTCAGTAGCATGATTTAATATTTCATTTTTGTTTTCTTGAGTTATTAAATTGTCCCACCAATTTTTTAATTGTCCTGAAATCCTGCAGTGAAAGCTATAGCAGTTGTTTTTTGATCATATCTTTCTTGCCTATAAGCAACTTTTGCCATTCCCATTTCTTGAAATAATCTTAATATTTCATATTCTGATTTTCCATCAATATTCCATTCTTATACTGCTCTTCCATCATATTGACTAGCTTGAAATTTCGATCTTTCTTCTATTTTCATGTCTGGAGGTGTTAATTTTGGGTAATAATTTTTTCTTTGATAAGGTGCATATGTTGATTTGTAGTAATTATTATACTTTCTTGGTCTATATTGTTTTCTAATTCTATTAATATTATCATCTTGTAATTCATCTTCAATGTTTTCTATTAATTCATTAATTTCACTATTTTGACTATCATTGCTATCACTATCTTCAGAATCTTGTATTGGGTTAATTTGTTGAATATTTTGTATATTTTGTATATTACTTGTAGAGTCAGAGTTCTGACTAGTACTCGGTTTTGTTTCTTCTAATTTATTAAATATTTTATTTAATATATCATGGTCTTTGTGTGGAAGTTGAATATTTGCAAATGCATCTTTAACTTGAAAATGAGGTTTAGATATTTCACTTGGAAAGCTTAAATTATCAATTTTAAAAGGATTTTTTATAACATTATTATTTTCTTTAGGTATTGAATCTATTTTTGTTGAAACTACATCTACTTGATGAGCTATTGTTGATAATATTTGATTTGAATAATTTAATTGTTGATTAACTTTTCTAATATCTTCTATTTCTACTGGTCCTTTCTCTGTTCTAGCTTCTCTAAATGGTTTTGCTATTATTTCATTTTTATTTGTTTGAATTTTTAAATTTAATAATGGTGGATGAACCGAACTTAATACTTCTCCTCCTACAATATTCCACTTTTTATAAAGTGATGTCTGAACATTTATACTTTCTGTTTTGTACATTATTGTATTTCCTATATTTTGAGTTTCATATTCTAACCAAGAAAAGAAAGGAAAATTAAATTTTCTTTTTATTAATTCTTCTTTCCATTTGTTATTTAATGTTTCTTGGAATTCTTGACTTAATTTATTATACCAAAGTCTTTTATGTATATTTTTATCATCATTAAATTCTTCATCTAAATAATCATAATTAGGTGTGAATTCATTATTAATTACATTAATAGACTCGGGTTTCATTTCAGAATATGTTGGTGAATTTCTTAATGAATTGTTATCTATTATTTCAGGTAATGGAGATTTATACTGAATTCTTTGGCTTCCTGAAATAGGTGTTGAATAAATTTCTGGATTAGTGTCTAAATTAGTATGCTGACTAAAAGTTCTTCTTAAGGTAGGTATATCTGAAGTTGAATATCTTGCAGGCTGAATTAAACTTTTATTAGCTCCATATTTATTAGATCTTATTTCATCAAAGTGTATTACTAAGCTACCATCACTTTGTTTAACTATTTTTGAAGCATTACTTTGTTGTATATTTCTTGATTGAATTTGAGGAATTATTGTAATTAGTATAGTTCATTTATGTGGTTTGCAACTTGATTATTGTGATTATTGTCACATGTGCGTTGTAACTATAAATATGTATAATGTGTAAAAATGTGTGTAGCATGTATAAATATATATAGCATGTGAAAAATTGTGTAGCATGTATAAATATGTATAGTGTGTGAAAATGTGTAAAGTATGTTAAATATGAATATTTTATGAAAATATGTATAATATCTATTATTTGTCAAGTACGTGTAAACATGTATAGTGCGTGACGTAAGTATAAAAATGTATAGTTCGTAAAAATGTGTGTAAAATGTATAGTGTGTGAATATGTGTTTAGTACGTACAAATATATATAGCATGTTAAAAAGCGTGTAGTATGTTTAAACATGTATATTGTGGGAAAAGTGTAAAATATGTATAAATATGAATAGTGCTTGAAAATGTGTATAATGTATATTTGTATTGTGTTAAAAAATGTGAATAATATGTATAAATATGTATAGTTGGTGAAGAAGTGTAAATGTATGTATAAATATGTATAATTGGTGAAGAGGTATAAATGTATATAGTGTGTGAAAATTTGTGCAGTATACATAAATATGTATAATGTGTCAAAATATGTGTAATATGTATAAATATGTATAGTGTGTGAAAATGGATGTAGTATATACAATTGCATAACATTTTTTCAATAATTTAATTTTTAACTTTTTTTTAATAAAATAGGATTTATTTGTGAAATTTCCAAACGCATTTGGTGAAGAAGAGGCAGAGGTTTATCCAATTATTATTATATTATTATGTTAGGATTTCCTGTTGTTTTGTTTGGGTTGTTTAATCTTCCAAAATATTATTTTATAATATTTAATTTTTTTTTGGATTTATGCTAATTTTATTTTCATGTTTACTGCACACTGGGAAAGAAATGATGCAATTGATGTTATTGATGATAAGGTTTTTAATTTTTTTTTTATCTTTTTCTCTTTATTTTGAACTTTGTTATATTTTTCCCATTGGGTTTCAAGTATTAACTGTAGTATGCATTTTAAAAAAGATTCACACTTTTTTAATTTATTTAATGTTTCCATTTTATCTGAGATTGAGTGAATTACTCAATCCCAAATATGAAAGTGAATGTATTGGTAGGTTAGAGTTGTCACGCTAAGAAAAGCAAGTTTACCTCAGGTAAATTATGCATATTTCATGAAAGTTTTTGTAATCTCATTACTTTTTGTACTTGAAATGCACAAACAATTTTAATAAATTTTCATATTTCATGAAAAGTTCTATAATCTCATCTATTGAAAATGTTTTAAATTTGTATGAATTTTAAAGTTTCATGTGTCGAAGTTAGAGATGGAGTGTGGATTATAGATGAACATAGTGAATGATGATCATTTTCTTATGATGATGGCAAAGTTAGAAATAGATTGTGGATAATAGTAATGAATGATGAATATTTTCTCATCAGTGCTGAATGCAAATAAGAAAAGGTGCTAAACTTTCCTTTTCAACAATAAATTTGACAAGAAAAAATACGAAAAATGCAAGTAGGTGAACCATCAAGTAGCGGACCTGAAATCGATAAGATTATTTTTGGCAATCGAAAATTAATACTTGTATCTACACAAAATTACGTTCATAGATTATACGCTATTGAAAAGTAATAGAATGTGATTCCTTATACCACTCATGAATCAAAGTTGCGAAAGAAGTGCGCCAACTAAATAGCAAGCTCAATTCCACTACTTTAAACCAAAGAGAGTACATAAAAAAACACAAGTTCAATAAGTTCAACAGGAAAAAAAATGTCCTGAAACATAGATGATAGAAGTTAGAGTCAATTCAGTGATCATTTTTTTCGTTTAAGTTGATATTTTTTTCTCTGCCACAGACACTGGTTTAACATGCTTCCTTGCTAAGACGCAAACTCAGAATGCCTACTCTTAATTGAGTGGATTGAAGCCTGCAAAAAGAAAATCAAAGTAAATTGAGTCATAAATAAGCAAAATTATATCCTAAGAATAGAACCAAGATTGCTCGTTGTTTATATATAAGTCATAAATAAGCCATCAGTCCTATGAAAAGGTAATGCAAACTAAATATTTGCAACACATAAAAGTGGTAAGGATAAAAAAGCATCAAGCCTTTAAAGTTACTAGAATGGGATGCAATCTCTGAAGAATCAGTTTGATATGTTTCTGAAATAAGGGGAAAAGGTTGTAATAAAGTCATTCACTGTATAGAACCAAGTTCATCAGAAATGATGCCATCAAATTCTCACAAAGCATTTCTTAATGTACATATAAAAAATAAGAATATGTAAGCATTTCGCAGAATCTCATATCAAAGAAAACCAAAATCAATTAAAACAATGAGAATATGCATGCATAACAAAAGCAGCCATTTCCCTAGAACTGATTCACCAGAAAGAAGAATCTGAAGGAGGAATTAAAATCATAAACTTACAAGCAACAAAATTTTCCTTCTACATTCAAATGTATGTAAATATTCCTGTTCTCACTTTCAAAAAATAGAAGATCTTAAATTGGTGCATATTAAAGTCGTAGAAAATATATGAAATAAGAACAAAAAATTTGCAAGGCAAAAAATGAAGTTAACATGGCACAAATATCAAGATATAACTATACTCACATTTTTATAGCTATCCGAATCATTCACTGCATACACTTGACATAAAACTATTCCAAGTAAAAATATAACACTTGATATAGAAAATTGTCAAATAATTAGACTCAGAACCATATAAATAATATACTTGGTAAAACCACATTAGAGCATATAGCAAACATTAAAGAGGGAGGTCTTTCAGTCCATCTCTTCCCTGGAACACAATCAAAAGGCAGGTCACAACAAATGTTGCTCCTGATATCAATAGTTAATCTATAATGAAACTTGATCAAACATACAAATTATGTAGATTGAAATATCCTTTTTCTTTTTTCTTGGGGTTTAGAATGCTTCTTGAAACACAAAAAAGAAAAAGATTTGCAGAAACCAAATAAATTCAGCTTGATATTTGGAGACAAAATGCCCCCTTTTTTTATCAATATGCCAAAAGCCAAGAAATGGACACCATTTTTATTTTGCAATGCTTAAACACTTTAGGAAGAAAGCAAGTTAAGATTTAATCTATTGTTAAGAGTTCTTAATTCAAAATAAACATATCTTTAAAAGAATTATATCGGCAAGACAACTAGTTGCAAGCTCAATATATATTAAGCTAATTCCACTATTAAAGCTCTCAAAAAGAAAAATATTTAAAATTCATTCCAATAAACATTATTTATATTTATATATATACACATTTTCAACCACTACACATTTTTACAAATACTTCACACGTACATACACATATTACACACATTTTACTCACTATACATACATACACATACTACACATATTTCTCATACACTATACATATTTACTCATACATACAGTACATACACATATTACACACATTTTCACACACAGTACATATTTACGCACACTATATATATTTACACATATTACATGTATTTTCACTCACTATACATATTGACACACACACTATATATATATATATATATATATTTACATATAATACTCATTATACATTTTTACACATATTACTACACACATTTGTGCACATTATATATATATTTACATATAATACTCATTATACATTTTTACACATATTACTACACACATTTGTGCACATTACATCTATTTACCCATACTACATAAATTTCCACGCACAATACATATTTAGAAATACTTCACACATTTTCACACATTTGCAAATACTTTCATATTTTTCCTTTCCACTTATTTATTCCTTCCCAATTCTATTTATATAAAAGCTCTATATATTAATTCACTTCATATTATTATTCTAATTATATTATTATATTAAACTATTTGAATTGTAATTAATAGTTTAATTATTATTTTGAATACCCCTATTATTTTAATATATTTCTTTCTTAAGTCTCTTTATATCAGAACTCTATATATTAATTCAATTTTGAGAATTTTTCTAATAATATTATAATTATATTATGTATAGTGTGTGAAAATATATATAGTATATGTAAAATTTATAGTGTGTGAAAATATATATAGTATATGTACAATTTATAGTATGTGAAAATGTAAGTAGTAAGTGCAAATATATATCATGTGTGAAAAAGTGTGTAGTATGTGTAAATATGTATATTGTCCAAAAAGTCTAAAATATGTGTAAATATGAATGGTATGTGAAAATATGTATAATATGTATTTATATAGTGTTCAAAAATATAAATAGTATGTATAAATATGTATAATTGGTGAAAAAGTGTAAATGTGTATAGTGTGCAAAAATGTGTATAGTATATATAAAAAAGCGTGTAATAATTATAAATATGTATAGAGTGAAAATGTGTGAAATATGTATAATACTTGAAGTATGTATAAGAGTAGTTGATTAGTGCATTAGTAGAGTTTTTTTTGGTATATTAGTAATCAAAAAATGTATAATACTTGAACTATATGCAGTTTTACCTCATTCCCCTTGACTTTATGCATTGTCACTGTGCACCGTAGTTGCCAAATGAGAATCCTTGAAATCTCATTTGAAGAGATTAATTTGAGCTGGTTTCAGTTTCTTTCAAACTCTGTATACTTTCTCGTTGGCCCTTCGTTTCTTGTCCTTCTCAATATTTGAAGGTTCATCTTCACAGCTGCGCTCATCCAACCCCAATACTGTATTGTTCAACTGCTTAAAGAAATGAAGTTCTACGCACATCAATTTATGAGATCAAGTAAAACCAGTTTTATCTGCAGTGGACATTTTGGAACTTGTTTTACGTTAATTTAAGTTGGCCTACAGGTTGTTGCTGGTGGAATGCTGGGAATTGTCACAGCAACAATCATCCATTTGATCTTTGGTTCTGGTAGTCAAGCTTGATGCTCACTAAGGTGATATCTGCCAGAGCTTGAATTCATCTTTTTTTCATTAGTGCAACTGACAGATGCATACAAACTGCTGAAGATGGTGCAGTATGTAATTCAGTTTACACTTTCTCGTACTATTTACCTTCATTCCATTTGAAGTCCAATCTTTGGCTTCCAATCCACTGTCTAGTTGCATTGTAAATATGTAGAGTTGGTTATGAGGAAGTATTTCCACAATCTGATTATTATTATTTCACTCAGCTAAAGCTGTAAATTTGCTAATGTTACGCTGTTAATTTCTCGTGTTGAATTCTTATGAAGTCCTAAAAGAAGATAAAAAACGAAAAATGTAAGCTTCAAGTACGAAGTTACAACACATTAGTAAAGATTCTGAAGACTCTGGACTAAATTGATTTCCTACATTAAAACCTTTTAAGGAAATTGCCAAACCATGAAATTATGAACTTTATGTTTTCATCAAAGCATCAGTTCTCATTCTATCATTTCTATGCACTTAAATAAGGCAAGAAAAAGGCATGCATAATTGAAGTATTTGGTGATCGATGATACAAGAAAATGCTGTCTTGCGCTAAAATTTTGTGGAAACAGCTCCACCGCATCATCGAAACTATATTTACAATTCCAAAATTTATTTTAGCATTCTGTATGCGGTGATTGAATACCAAGTACAGTGCAAAATACTTTTTTCATTTCCAAAACAGGATTCACTTTGATTCCCAACTTTGTGCGCTAGGCAATGTGGTCGTCAGGCCTCACTAAAATGGCTCCTCGGTCTGTCATCTGGAAATATCCCACCATTAAACTGAAGTTGGAAAATTTCTAACTTCCACAACTTCAATGAAATTTGTCCAAGGCTCTAATGCTGCCTCAGTTCTTCCTAATCCATGGGTTGTCATTTCTGGCCATACTACACATGCCTTCATGGTAATTTTAAGTTCTTTGCCACCTTGAATGCAGCTTGAGCAAGATTGAAGGACTCGTCTTCCGGTGCTATTACAAGAAGAAACTCAACTTTTTCCATCGATATAAGATCCAGGGTTGAAAATATTTCCTGCAGATTCATTAAATCTAACTAATAATAAAAAGATTCAAATTCCACAATGGATAAAAATAAGAAGAAAGAGAAAAGAAAGGACTGGGTTTCTTCAATTGTTACACATGGACTGCTCACGCAGTTACCAGTTGCAAACAATGAGAACCTCATTTTTCCTAAGTTATGAGCATGCCCAACACATGTCTACCCCTCAAGGTGCCCAGATACATAGCACACTAATAAACAAATATATGAACTCAGAAGGAAAGTTCTAACTGGTACCTTGTTTGACAGGTTTGACAACAGTCTGATGTTCATATGAGGCAACCTCGATCCAGGATTGGCTGAGGGAATATATTCCCTTCTTCGTCCGCTAGGTGCTTCTGAAGCATTTGCATTTGATAGACTATCACCATCAGACACTAAAGCTCCTTTCAAGTATCTAACAAAAAAGCCACAAACAGAAGAAAAAACCCTCAAGTTCCAAACAAAATATAAAAAACCACCTGATGAAGTTTTTGCAAAACTTTCACAGTATTTTTACAAATAAAAAAATATTTAATTGAAACCACTTAAATGAAGTCCCTCTCTAGGTTTGATCAGCTCTAGTTGACCTAAAAACTGAAATCTAGTGTGGACTGTAGTGGACGAAAGCCAAGAGGATTTTTTTCATTCAATATAGAATCTGAAAGCTGTGCAAGGCCTATACTAAAAAGTCCATCCAAAATTGACCTCTGTAGTCCATGGGGTAAAATGATACCAACAGTATCATTGATTGCTCGATGTACTGCAAATCCAGAAAAAGAAGAAGACAATAATCACATGATATGGAGCATGTGCGTTGTAGTGTGTGAATATGTGTGTAGCATCAAACACACATTTGCCTCATTTTATCATCATTTTTGGTCTTTTTCACCATTTTAGCACATCAAGTTGCAAACCACATAAATGCACAACATAACACATAACACCACATAAATATATTGAAAAACAAGTCAAAAGCTTAAGTGAAATAAGACATATAAGTTGGTATGAAACCAACTTATCAAACTCCCCCACACTTAAACTTTTGCTCGTCCCAGCAAAACAGATCATTATAAGCTTTTCAACCATTTGCAACACACAGCATTTGTTACATCACTATCCTGTCCAATTCTGAAAGTTTTCGCATGCACAAAATCATTTTCCTTTTTTCCGGTTCCAAAATTTCACCCAAGTTCATACTAATTGTCAATCAAGGGACAATGAATAAAGACCAAGTTGTCAACGTGATGTGTGTGCCGAGAGTTTTCATGGTCACCTTTTCTATTTATGCAAAGTACTCAAGCAAACATTTTATTAGAAATTCTTGCACTACAGTCTGTTGTCCACACACATTAACACTCAGCATATAGAGATCAATGGTATTTATTCACATAACTTTTCGAGGTTTCCCCCTTTCTTTTTGTGTGCACATTAGTGCATATATAATTTCAAACTTGCCGCACTTTGGTGCTTTGCTGCCAGGGTTTTATGGCTCTTTTTTCCCTTTATTTGCCACAGGCTTTTTCTTTTTCCCACATCTTTTCTCCAATACCTCATGTCCATGTGTGTCTTCAATAGACTATACACTCAAATGCAAGAACAAATGTTTACAAGTAGAATGCACAAATAAGATCAAATAACACATAAATTCTCTCCTGTGTCAAAGGATTTGTTGGCATCTCTATCTTACCTTAACACTATGCCTTGACCAACAATATGTATTAATCTAATGAGTTCTGAAACCAGCTAACACAACATTTCATTTCGCATGCAAAATGGAAAAAAAGTGAGGATAGATTGGACGAGGGCATGGCAATTGCTGGTATTGCAAATGGACTAAGACAGCTTTTGCTCAACACACAATACATCACTTTCACATTTATTACATGCAACTAAAACATACATCACATAACTAGGCTAGTGCTAGTCACTGCCTTTTATTCCACATTAGACACAAAACCATACAACCCATATGAATGCTACTATAAACTACACCACCACCAATTTTTTTCCTAGCACGCATAGGCAACACAACAGAATTAAGATCAAAGGCACAACTTCAGCAAACAATATAACACATCTTCATGTAAGAACATCGCCAAATGAAGAGCTAACCAAGCAAGCGCATAACATAAAAAATTTCATGAAGGGGAATGCGCACATGAATCTTCAAAGGCATATACCATAGCCAACATTCCCTCCCCTACACTTAGAAGTTACATGGCTCTTAATGAAAAGAAGAAGCATAGGTTCAGGAACTCCCTTATATTTGTAGACTGTAACATCCGATGTTTGCTGGTTTGAATGCCCTTGTCCTCAGCTTTTCCTCCATGACTGTAGTCCTTTAAATTCCACATGCACCATGCTTTACAGCTTTTGCTCTCTTCTGGTTAGCCTTTTGCACTTGCACACCCCCACACTTGGACTTATGAATCTTTGCATCAAAAACACACAACTCACTATACAAAGTATAAAACATAGATTTATGCAAACACACTAACCATGTTTCCCATCATAAAGTAGAACTTCATGCAATAAAGGCGTCCCAATAATGCACTGTGTTCATGGCAAGTTTAACTTCACACATGGTTACCACTTCTCAGTTTCTATGATATGCATGAAAGCCCAACTAACTAGACAACATTCATCTCATATAAGACCATGAAAGTTCAAGAAGGTATTTCCCACAAAGAATAGAGTTCAATAAATCACAAAGGAATGAGCTCATACCTTATACTGCACAAACATGAGTGAATACTTACTTGTTGGAAACTTGGTGCTAAAGTGGTGGTACTACATAATATGTTGTGCACGTGTGTGAGTTGTGGCTTGTGATTTACAAGATAGTAGAGAAAAAGTGTGGTGTGCAAGTGAGTACCACACCAAGACCTTGGTCTTGGTGGTGTATAATAGGTCATGTCAATAGCACTTTGAAACAGCTCCCCCACACTTGGCATTTGAGAGGCTTTTGCTTGGAGCTCCTACACACAAGGGACAACATGCTACGTTAAACAAAACAAAAACAAAAGCAAAGTAAGAATTCAAACAACCATTTATTCAAGCAAAGTAGAATGAGTAGTTCTGGGTTTATTCAGTCTCCAGCTAGACTTTATTCATGAAACATCTTTCTCAAGATTCAGAGTATCCATCTCTGTACCAGAAAAATGCTCTTTCACAAGAGCTCCTTTTCCTCCAGTAGGGCACTGGACAAATATTTTTAAGAAAGAGGTGTTGGAGCTCATGCACATGGGGAACAATCTCAACAAATTCTAATTTAAACCAAATATGCTCCCCCATAGGAAACTCCTCTTTCACTTCTTCCACCACCTTTGGCTCTAAACCCCTGCAAGGCTCAACCACAGATTGTGCATCCATAGTCTCAACAAATTCATCAATAATTTCAAAAATGGATGCCTCAACACAGCAATTCTCCACCATGTCAGCTATTTCCATACAAAGAATTAAATCATCATCATACAAACTAACATGATTGCCATTTTTGGTATTTCCTTTGTTAACAAAATTTGGTTCACTCTGCACATCTAACAAAGGTATCTCATTCTTCTCTATTTGTTGGGCACCAGTTACAATTTCATATTCATGCACAATTTCAAGAGTTGGTGTCTCAACAAAGTTCTCAATGATCATGTTGTCATTTTCATTAGCAAGCGTAGTGTCATTTTCATTCATACTCACACAAGTATTTATGAAATGTGTCTCTGTACAATTCACAGGGCATTCAAGGGAAGAAGCATCTAAAGTAAGTCCAACAGTATCATTGTTCTCATGGAGATCCATGGATTCAAAATAAGACCTAGCATTAGATAACCCCCCATTTTGATAGTGAGAAACCAAAAGGCCCTAAATTCATCATATGTAAGCTCATCACAAGAGACATCATTCTCATCAGAAGGACTCAAACATTCATGCACGAGAGATTCATCAACAGAGCATTCAGGTATAACATCTCCCACATTTGTAGACTCCAACTCATTAGAACATTTTAGACCACAATCAACATTTTCATTCATATTAAAAAAAATTTCCTCAAGAGTTGGTGTTTCAGGAAGGAGAAATATACCTTCTGAATGGCCTTGAGCAACTGGAACTGGTGTCTTAAGTTGTTCCCACAAGTTGCTCCTTAATGCATTGATTCCATCAAATCTCTGTTGTTGTATGTGAGCCTCCTCTTCCAATCGAGCCAATCTTGTTTCCTCTCTTTCAAGTCTTTCCAAAATCTGAGACAACATGTCTTCCATTGTTCGCTCTTGTTCTTGATAGGACCCATTGCCTTGCTGTTTGTCATGCCATGACTCATAGTATCTCGGTGGGGAGAAGTTTCCAAATACTCCAGGTGTTGGTCGTGTGTCATCCATCCAATCTGGTGGGTACTCATAACAAGACTCAACAAAGTCCCCAGAACACCTAGACATATTTGGTCTATTGTGGTGTGCACAATTCAATTTCAAGTTAAGTTCAAAATTCCACTGCACTTACCACACTGAACACAGTAGACTAAACAAAGAACAAAAAACACCAAAAGGAAGACAATAACACAAGAGCAGAATGACAAAATCACAAAAAATCACAAGTCAAGAAAACAAACGATCTCCACAACCGTGCCTTCCGCGGCAACGGCGCTAAAAATTGGTGTGAGCTGTCGTAGGCTCCCAATTTTACCCAAACTCACTCAAATAATATAGAAGTGGCGAGTGGAATCGTATCCACAGGGAAGGTTTAGTTGTTCAGAGACCAATTGTTCACTCAACACTACAAATGCATGAAATTAACAGAAGAAAATAAGACAAATGCATGCTAAGTATAAGAAATGCAAAATAAGAATGAAATGGAAAGGTTAGTATGCAAGCACTGTCTTGAGGGATTTCAACATGTACCGATCTCTCCCTAATATCATCGACTTGTGTAAACATATGTGAGGAGATGAAACTGCTAGTGGACTGGGATTGGTCAACTTGGTAGTTCTGACAACCCCATCTCACAATACTCCCCGAACTTCCCTTGGTAGGGCAAGTTCTTGGCACGATTGGAATTCCCAGATCCCTATTCCTCTATAATGAATCTAATTCAATCCCTGACTATCTCCCTTGGTAGGGCAGCTACCCAGTTCATAACCTCGACCCACAACACAAGAACACTCTTAGACCTTTCCTATGGATTGATGTCAACTGTCAGTGGGTACCGCACAGTCAAAATCACAACGTTTACAGGACCTAAGACTCATATATGCATGTTCACGATCAGTTCGTGGTATGATCAATTTTCTTTGGTAAGTACACACCAATCTTAGTGGGTACCGCAGATTTAATGTGAAGTTAAGCTAATGCAGAACATCAAACACAACAAGTACATAATCATAAACATATATAACACGGATAAATTTCTAAAAAAATGTCTCAAATAGGTTGAGATCCATACATAGAACCCTCAAGACAGTCAAATGTGAGAAAGGGAAAAAAGAGAGAAAATCCTAATCTAAACTATGAACTAAGAACCCTAATCTATTGTGTGTCTTCTCTCTATAAGTATATTTATAGGTTATAAGTAAATAATACTTTAAATATAAGTAATTAGTATATTAACTAAATACATAAGTATATTTATAGGTTATAAGTAAATAATACTTTAAATATAAATAATTAGTACATTAACTAAGTATTTTTTTTAACATCCACATATCCTTACTTGATCATTTAATATGTTGAATGAAATATTCAATTTTACATTTCAAACATAGTTACTTTGTTATTACTTTGTTGTTTTAACTTTCAAGAGTAAAAAAAAAAAAAAATATCCGATTTTTCGATTTAACCTGTAAATCGACCATACCTGATAAAACTGGAACTAGTAGAACCGGTACCGATATTGGTCAATTAACTAATTATGGAAAAATTTGCCAAAACCGGTATAAATCGAAACCTATTATTCGACTGGTTGAACACCCCTAGTCAGACGTAAACTCATATTTACCCGGACAATCATAGGTTCAACATAACCTCTCACCTCTTTGCCACCATTCCCCACCACCACCAATTTACTCTAATCCACCACTAGTCCAATCAAAGCCATCAACGAACCCATCTCCTCATCAGTGCGCAGTTGCAAAAAAAAAAATAATGTAGTCGATTCCCACATATAAGTTCCAATTTTAGAGGAAGTAAATAATTAAGTGGGTTTGATGATTTTTGTTGTGGTTGGGTTTTTCTGAAACCTTGTGCAAAGAAAAAAAATCTGGCTTGATTGTAGTTATTTGGCCCATAAATAAAAACAATTAACACAACACAACGTCTAAGCCATATAACTCCCAAATCATGCATCAAGAGAAGGACAAAATAAAAGTGGTCAGCGGGCGATGCTTCTTGTCAAACTGTGACTTGTAATTAGATTATCAATCATATAATTAGACTTTGATTTACGGGTTTCATCCTCTCTAATCCTCGACCGCAATAACAACGACGAGTTCTTGTCGCCTTTCAAGTGAGGAATGAATTCAAGTTCCATCGTTGGTGATGACTGTCAAATGAAAATGTGACAAATGACAGACCCATCTTAATTTCTGGTTACACAGTATAGTAGAAATAGTGATGCTGGTTGTAGGGTCAGTAAGAAAAATAAGAGAAGGAAGATGGATGAGAAAGAAAGGAGGGAGGTTACAAATTGGATAAGAAAGAAAGGGTTCTTCAATATGGACAAGAAGGAAAGAAAGTGGGGGCAATATAGTCATTTTGAATGTTATTTTTCAATTAAAAAAATAATAAATATCCGCACTTGCAGCGTTTGTGTTTTCAAAACATACTTACTTCTGGTGTTTCCGTTAATTTTGCAAAACAACTCAAATCACGAGGGATAAATTGCATGTTTATAAAGCATAAATAGGTAATCAGTCAGTTTCATTAATCACAAGGAAGTAATTAGCAATTAATTAGTCTAATACATTAATTGTCCTTAATGTTATGACTTTATTATAAAATAATAAAATGACAAGATTAACCTTAAAATAAAGAGTTATTTAATAAAAGTAATCAATAACTAAAAACTAAAAATCCTGACAAAAAAAATCATTTTATGCCTTTCTAAGGAAGAAATCATGATAAATATCGTAAAATATATCTTGAAAAATCTCTTTCATTGTTGGTGAGTTTCATGTTAATTAATTCTATTTTATATCTTTTAGAGTTTAATTGGGTGTTGCAAATATTGAACAATTCTAATAGGAATAAAATTAGTGTTATAGGTATTGAATAATTCTAATATAGTTAAAATTAGTATGGTAGGTATTGAATAATTTTGATAAGGTTAAAATTATATTTAGAGCAAAATGCAAAATTGGTCGCTCAAAAACAGAAATTCACACAGTAACTTAAAAGACAATACTTCTATATTTATTATGTGTTTATGTTCCATTTCATTATACGTTCGTAGCTTTTAAAAATAATGGGTTTCCATTATAATTAAACTACTAATAAGTGATAACCATATTCTAATAGTTCCATTAGTATTTTAAAAAATATGTTTTTGTAATATAAAGTATTGAATAAGTCAATGTTAAATAAACTTATAATAACACCACCACCCGTGCCAGTGTTGTTAGACTAGTTTTTATTTAAAAGACCAACCTGCTTTGTGTTATTATAATAGTTTTTTTTTTTTTAAAAACTAACCACATTATTCTAGCTTTTGTTTAAAAGTGCTGATAAGGCGTGGCGGAGGTAGAAATTTTTGTTACTGGGGGCAAAATTGATTATAGTATACTCAAATAATATATCATTTTGATTATTCTATGTAATACTTTTAGTATTTTTTAAAGTTTTTTTTATTTAATTTAACTCTAAAATATTTTTAATAATTAATATACATGTATGACTTGTAATCTACTAAATATTTTTTTTTTGACAATTTTCAAATACAACGTGCATTGTGGTTTAGTATGAAATATTTACAACTAATATTTTTATGATTTTATAGGTATTTCTAAAAGTTACAAGTATAATTTATAAACTACCAATGTAAAAAATAGGAATCAAATTTTAAAATTTTATATAATTATTAGAAACCATCACTGTACTTTTGTTTTATTTTATTATACTATTTCATATCACTTTACTTTGCTATCATAAATTTAGTTAATAAAATAGTAAAACTTTATTTTAATTCTTTTTAATTTTACGAGTTATCTCAATCAATAAAAATTATTGAATTTTATAAAATTAGTAAAATTAAGACAATATTATAAATATGCAAGGCATAAGAATGCATATTTTAAATAAAAACTATATATAAATTATATGAAATAGTTAAAATAATATAATGTTATTATATATTCAAATCATAAAAATACATACCTTAAATAAACATTAGATAAGAGTAGTAATAAATATTTCAGTACTAATTGCTTAAAATTGGTATGGCCAAGCCAAAATAATTATCATTTTTTAAAAAATTGTATAAATATTTTCCTTATATAAGAGATTTAGTTTGAGATAATTATGAGGGCAAAATCAAGAAAACTACCATTGTTTTAAAAATAATTATACAAATCTTTTACTGATTTGGTGGAGTTCAGTGAGGGCAATTGCCCCTATTGTCCAATACGTAGCTCTGCCACTGTTGCCAACCAATGTCCGAAACAAAGTGAGTTTACTAGTTTACTTGATGGCAGTGGCAGATCTGAAAAGTCGAATTGGACGTATGAAATTATATAATATTATTAATAGAAGTTATAATTTAATTTTTGGATGGACAAAGTTCTAACTTCGTTAAATAACTTAATTGAAAATTTCTAATTTTTCATAGCAAAAAAACATAAATTTTCAAATTTTTGGGGGATGGCCGAACCCTCCTGACCCCCTTGTATCTGCCCGTAGTCGTTGATGGGTGAATCATTAATAACCTTAATTTAGGGCATGCTTGGTTAATAGAAAGGGATGACAATGGCAATGATAATGATAATAGTCATTAATAGATATGATAATCAAATATATTCCTCCCTAAGTACATGGGTATGGAGTATTACTCAAAATTTGGATATAGAAATAATTTTAGAGGAATGATTAATATATCATACGAAGCGCTACTCGTTTATTTCATTCAATTTCCTTTCTCTTAAACCTACCAACCGGGCACCCCCTTAGATGTAAGTATCGTTTTGGTGTTTAATTTTTTTAAAATAAATTACATTTTGTTTCCTTAAATTAGATTTTATCACAAAAATAGTTTTTAACTCGTTTTTAATTCATCTTACAAATAGTGACATTTGTTGGACACAATTCATCATTCAAAATGACGTCTTTTTGTGAGATACGACTAACGGTGTTACTTATCTAATGAATAAAAAAATGAGTTGACTACCATTCGTATGACGAAATCCAAATTGAGAGATCCAAATATATAACCTTTTTAAAATTAGGGACCAGATACTTAAAAAACAAAGTGAGTTTACTTGATAACAACAGCAGATAAAGAAAGTCGAGTTAGGGGTTTGAAATTGTATAATATTATTAATAGAAACTATAATTTTAATTTTTAGAGGGACAAAATTTTAATTTTTTAAAAGATTAATTTAACTGAAAATTTTAATTTTTCATAAGAATAAAACATAAATTTTCAAATTTTGGGGTAGCTGCACCCCTCGCCCCTTGTTTCCGCAGTTGCTTGATTGGTAAATCATAAATGACCTCAATAATTCCTCAATTTAAATGTAAGTATTATTTTGGTATTCAATTTTAAAAAAATTATGTTTTGATCTCTTAACTATATTTTTCACAAAAATAATTCTCAACTCATTTTCAATCCTTATAATAAGAAAGGGCATTTGTTGGATGATACTGTTCATTTTTCAAAATAACGTTGTTTTGTATCATATGATTAACGATAATACTTGTTAAATAAGTGAAAAAAAATGAATTGAATACAATTTGTTTGATGAAATTCAAGTTGAAAGATCCAAATGTACATTTTTTAAAATTGAGGAACAAACCGATATTTATCGTGAAAGGATATAAACATACTTCTTCATTGAATTAGTACAGCTCTTATTTACAATTTTAAAAGTAAAGTTTTCAAGATTAATGTGTTAAACTTTCCAATCGGTAACCAAATGTTCTAAAATTGTTACATCATTGCAATTTCAAAATTTCCATTAATATGTTCATCATTATAACTTGAATTGGAAAAAGAACAAAAAAAAAATTGAAGGGCAAATAGGAACCATCTGGTTCCTAAATTTAACAAAGAAAAGTAACTATTTCAACATTTAAGAAAATTAGGTAGGTTACTAATAGTAATTCGAATTGTTAAAAAAGCCAAAATCGACTACAATTAAATAAGAGTCCAGATCCTCTGTCCAATATTTATCCAGTCCTATTCTGTCTAACGTTTAAAACTACGTAGTTTTATTAAAAGTAGGGACTAAATGCATAAATATCATTAAAATTGCTTTAAAATTATTAGACCCTAACCAAGAGATTAGTGAACCCTATGACGTAGTTTTAATTAGGACAGAATAAGACAGACAAAATCTTGGACAAAAGATCCCATATCATTAAATAACGATAGAAAAGTGTTGAATTAGCCATTCTTATATCTTTTGAACTCAACTAAAATTGTTGTAAATTTTGCTATTTCTAATTTCAAAAGTTAAAACAGAAGTCGTTTCACTACTCTAATATCCGAATGAGTCCTATATTTAACCCCAATTGAATTTGGGAATTCTTTCTCTTTATCTCTATCTCCAATCCTATATTCTAAATAAGAAAACTGCTAACTTTCTTTTTGTACTAGTTTGGTATAGCTTTGCTATATCTAATACCATTAATTGAAGTTATACATCCGATTCTTTAGCATAGAGTAAAATTTATAAATTTAGTATACTCCCTTGAATTATTGTTCCCTATTGAATTAACTTCTTATAATTTTAATATAAAAATTCCTCTGAAACTTGTTCCTATATAATACGTGGTTCATATATGAAATGTACAATTAATTGTCATTCAAAATTGTAATTCTAATTTTCTTATTACTTTCATCGCGTGTTAAAATTGCGATTAACTCGTTGTTACATATATTAATCCGCTTCACATGAGACCAAATGTAATTTTAATTATAACATTTAACCCTCTTGATTTTTTAATTTGAAATAAAATAGTCTATTTCTTTAATTACAATCAAATAATTGAATAAGTAATACATCCAATTTCTATTTAGAAATTAGTTTTTATTCAATTTTTATTTTAATGGTTTATCAACTTAGTTTTCATTTATCTGACAAATAATGGTGTCTATCATCTGACATTAAATTGTATGGTTTGGATAGGCAAGAATATTAAATTTAAAGATTTTTATTCTATTTTTTTAAGATATGATTGTGCCAACAAATAAGGGTAATACAAAGTATTTAGGGTTTAGGGTAGTGTTGTTCATCTAAAAAAAATTATACCTAAACGTTTGCAATTAAAATAATAGAAAAAAATCTATGAACTTAATAAAAAAATTTAAAAATAACTTGTGAATTAAACGGAATAGCCATTATTGTACCACTTTTTTAAAATAAGTGAATAATTTAAAATTAAAAAAAAAATAGTGGCCTAAAGTATACTATTTCAAGTGTTGAGTGGTTTCCAAAGTTTTTCTACTAAAAAATATTATATCAAAAATTTCTTTTTTTTGTCAAAAAACAATAACTTTATTAAGGTAGATAGAGGATAGTATAATACATTTGAACAACCTTGGATTGTCTAAGCCTACAATTACAATGAATTGCAACAATTTAACAAATGTCCTAAAGTCACACAATTCGAATTGTTATAAAAGCCAAATTCATTTGCAAATAATGGGAAAGTTAATTTTCATATAGTCATTCTTATACTTGACTTTGGGTTTTCTATGCCACTTTATGAAAAGATGATAGGTGTACAATCACTTATCCTGCAGTAGAGTTCACTCATCACTTGGTAAGAGTTTTAATTTAATTAATTTTAAAAATTAGATAACTAACTAAAAAGGACACGTGCCATCTTTTCAGATAGTGACACACATAATGGCATAGAAGAGCCAAATCCCATTCTTAACCTTTTGAACTTAACTAAAATCGGTGTCGATTCCTTTTTCTAATAGCAAAAGTTAAAATAGGAGACATTTTATCTCCCTAATTAGTATCGAATTAAAACCTAAATTTAAGCTTAATTGAATTTGTGCTTCATATTCCCTATCAACCAAACTTGAACCTATGCTTTACTCTCTCTAGTCTCTCTCCCTCATCAAACCAATCCAAAGTTTTCAAAACCCTCCCCACTAGTACCCCTCCCTTAAAATTCAAAAGTTTTCTTGATTTCTCTTTTGTCTTCCTTATTGGAAGTTATATTTCTCCTATTATGGGAGTTTTCTCTTCTCATTTGAGAGAATTTGTTGTTAACGTATTTTATGACCCACGTGATTTGATCAATAAAATAACTGAATAACTGATAAGATTTTATCTTATCAGAAATAATCAAATAACTGATAAGATTTATCTTATCACTTAAATGGGAAAACCTAACTGCCTACTTTGATGGGAAGTGGGGATAATGACTCTGATAGTGATTGGTCATCTCTCTACCCACAATAAATATCACGTAATATCTCCATCAATTGTGTGTCATTCTAATCGGGGTCAAGAGATAGAAACAATTATCTTTCTCCTGATATTCTCTTCTTTCCTATTCAAGAAAAGTTTATTTGCAGGATTCATTAAGGCTTACAGTGGATCAAGGATAAACGAACAGAAATAATTCACGTTAAAGGAACAGAATCATTTAAGGCCAACACAACTAACTAAAGTTACTATGGATCAAGGTATTGTTTTACTATAATAGTACGATGTATAAATCATGTTATTCTATGATCTAAACCTGAAGATTTATGCAAATCATTATTTAATTCGCTTTACGTGGATTAATTAAAATTCAACAATTGGTATCAGAGCATGGTTAAGAATTCATGATTTATCTATGAAGACAATTATTGTAATTCATAATTACCAAGATTACTCTTTGAAGAGTAGACGTTTTCTTTTCCCTATTCTCATTTAATTAGTTAATCATGTAATGGAGTAGTACTCCATGTTTATCGCTGTCTTCTTGTAACGATGCGTTTCGGGTATCTCCGGTATCGTATTTTGTTCACCATTTATATATATTCGGTTTTAAAAAAAAAATACCATAAATAAATTCCGCAATTATTGAGATATAATTACTGTAATTTAAATATGTTGAAAATTTAAAACATCCTTAATTTTATGATTATTATTATGATGTTTTAGTGTTGACATGATCACAGTATGATTTAATGATGTTTTAATCATTATGAATGATGATGATTTTGTAAGTTCAATTAGTGTATATTCCGCATGGATGATGCGTCAATAATGTATGCAAAATATATGGTTTTAATTAAACACCATTGATTAAAGAATTAAGTTGCTGAATTGATGCATGCTATTTATTTATGAGTATCGATTACATGTGCATACCATTTTCGTGTGCAAATTATGTTTTATAATAATTATTATGATGATTTGATTTGTGCGTATAATGATGATTATATTCTGTACGTATGATGATGATTAATAATGAATTTAATGATCATGATTTTATTATGATGTTTTAGTTTGGCTGATGATGACTAATTATTTGGCTATTAAGTGTTTCATTCATGATAGAATTGTAAAGATTCATTAATTGAATTGATATGTTATTATTTTAGGAATGTGTATTAAAATAATAATAAAGTGATAATATATGTTGTTCGATTTATTTTCATATATGTATAGTAAAATAATAATAAAGCATTATACTTATATTATAACTAGAACAGTTGAGATATTATTCTTGTTAATTATTTGAGTATAATAAAAATACGTAAGATATGATTTTATATACACATATATTAAGTACATGACAACATATGATTAATTAAGTATTATTTTATACACACAATAAAAACAGATTATTATTATTGAAATTATACATATTTTATTCAGATAAAATAAAATTGAATAAATTCTTATGTTGATATATTTAAATAATTTGATAATTATTATGTAGGTTTGTTAGTCACCAAAGTTGCCAAACCTTAAAGTTTTTAATTATTAAATATTTAAATTTATTTTCAATTACTCATAATTATGAGATGCTTATATTATAATGACATAATGAATTTTCTTATATGAGTATATTGAAATTCATAAATTATAAAATATTAAAAATCACCCAAAGGTTGATTAATTAATTTCATAATTTATGATAGAATTGTAGGTAATTAATATTCTTGGTTAAATATGTTTAGTATATCCAAAGATAGCAGACATATTTAATTAAGTTAAATTTAATTTTCGATTATGTAAAATTAAAGTTAAGCATCAATTATGTGTATTATAGTTTATTGTTGAATTGCCCAAAGGTGAACTTCAATACACATTTAAGTATTATTTAAATTTTATCTGAATCTGCATTATGTGTTAACTTCAAAGCATTAATATTTGAGTATTTATGTTACCTGCAGTATCTGTGCCTGTTGCTCTTCATTCGCAAGCTTCATCTTTTGTTACGTTTAATGGCCTTAATTATCCAGATTGGTCTGAGTAGGTTCAGTTTCACTTGGGTGTTCTGGATCTTGACTTAGCACTATTAAATGAAAGGCCAAATGCTATTACTGATGAAAGCAGTACTGAAGAGAGATCTTTTCATAAAGTTTGGGAAAGATCAAACAGATTGAGCTTGATGTTTATGCGAATGACAGTTGCAAACAACATCAAGTCTACAATTCCAAAAACTGAAAGTGCTAGGGAATATATGAATTTTGTGAAAGAGCATTCTCAGTCTGAATCAGCTGATAAGTCTCATGCTGGGGCATTAATGGGTATGTTAACCACCAGTAAGTTTGATGGTACAGGTACCATGCATCAACATGTGACTGAAATGATAGACAAAGCAGCAAAATTGAGATTCATAGGGATGAAAGTGAGTGAGAATTTCCTTGTACAATTTATTATTAATTCATTGCCTCCTGAGTATGGTGTTTTTCAAATAAATTATAATACCATTAAAAATAAATGGAGTGCTAATGAACTTCAATCCATGCTCATTCAAGAGGAGACAAGACTTAAGAAACAAGAAATTCACTCAGTTAACCTCATAGGTCATAAGAAACTTGAAAAGAAGAATCACCAAAATGGTAAGAAAGATGAATCAAAGATGAAAGCGCAATCCAGTCAAATCCACAAGAAGGACATAAAAAATGAGAAGTGTCATTTTTGCAATAAACGTGGTCACTTCACTAAAGATTGCCTGAAGCGTAAAGCTTGGTTCGAAAATAAAGGTAAGCCTAGTGCTTTAGTTTGTTTCGAATCAAACTTAGCTGAAGTTCCTTATAATACTTGGTGGATTGATTCTGGATGCACTACTCATGTTTCTAATACGATGCAAGGATTCCTTACGATCCAAACCATAAATCCAAATGAGAAATTTATCTTCATGTGGAACCGGGTCAAAGTTTCAGTTGAAGGCATTGGAACCTATCATTTGATTTTAAACACTGGTTATCATTTAGACCTTTTTCAGACTCTTTATGTTCCTTCTGTTTCTCGTAATTTAATTTCCTTATCCAAACTTGATTAACTTAGATATGATTTTTCTTCTCGGAATGGATATTTCAGTTTGTTTAAAAATAACAATGTTATTGGTTCTGGAATTATTTCTGATGGCCTATACAAATTAAAGCTTGACAATATTTTTGCTGAATCTTTATTAATCTAGCATCATAATGTTGGCACTAAATGTAGTTTAGTAAATGAAAATTCAGCTTACTTGTGGCATAAACGTTTGGGTCACATATCCAAAGAAAGAATGGAAAGATTGGTGAAGAATGAAATGCTTCCAAAATTGGATTTTACTAATCTTTGATATTTGTGTGGATTGTATTAAGGGAAAATTTACAAAACACACAAGTAAGAAAGGAGCCACAAGAAGCAGCTTCTTGAGATTATACACACTGATATATCTAGGCCTTATGATGTTCCATCTTTTGGTGGAGAAAGATATTTTGTCACATTTATTGATGATTTTTCACGTTATGGATATATCTATTTGTTGCATGAAAAATCTCAATCAGTAGATACTCTAGTGGTATTTATGAATGAGGTTGAAAGGCAACAAGATACAGTGAAAATTATCAGGTCTGACAGGGGTGGTTAATATTATGAAAGATATACAGAAAATGGACAATGCCCTGGTTCATTTGCTAAATTCCTTGAAAAACATGGCATATGTGCTCAATACACAATGCCAGGCACACTAGAACAGAATGGTGTAGCAGAAAAGCGAAACCATAATCTAATGGATATGGTTAGAAGTATGTTAAGTCATTCATCTTTACCTTTATCATTGTGGATGGAAGCATTAAAGACTACCACTTAATTATTAAATAGGGTTCCTAGTAAGGCAGTTTCAAAAACTCCTTTTGAACTGTCGACAGGAAGAAAACCCAGTTTAAGACACCTGCATATGTGGGGTTGCCAAGCGGAAGTAAAAGTCTATAATCCACATGAAAAGAAACTGGATTCAAGAACAATCAATGGTTATTTCATTGGTTATCCAGAAAAATCTAAAGGGTATAGATTTTATTGTCCTAACCATAGTATAAAAATTGTTGAATCTGGAAATGCTAGGTTCATTGAAAATGGCAAAATTAGTGGGAGTACAGAACTACGAAAGGTGGAAATCCAATAAGTTAGAGTGCAAATTCCTTTGTCTGTGATTTCTTCTAAAGTTGTTGTTCCTGCAGTTGTTGAACAAAATAATAACTTTCAAGAACAACAAATAAATGATCCAGTATCCCATAATGAATTTGTCAATAATGAACCTGTAAAAGTTGAACCACAAGAAATAGCATTAAAAAAATCTCAAAGGCAAAGAAGATCCGCTATTTCTGATGATTATGTGGTTTACTTACAAGAGTAAGAATTTGACTTGGGAATTAATGAAGATCCAGATTCGTTTTCACAAGCATTAGAAAATACTAATTCTGCTAAATGGTTGGACGCTATGAAAGAAGAGTTGAAATCAATGGATCACAATGATGTTTGGGACCTTGTTGAATTGCCTGAAGGTTATAAACGAATCGGGTGTAAATGGGTCTTTAAGACCAAGCGCGATTCCAATGGTAATATCGAACGATACAAGGCCAGACTCGTTGCTAAAGGTTTTACTCAGAAAGATGGCGTTGATTACAAAGAGACTTTCTCACCTGTCTCTAAAAAGGACTCTTTTAGAATTATTATGGCATTGGTAGCTCATTATGATTTGGAGTTACAACAAATGGATGTGAAAACTGTCTTTCTGAATGGGGATTTAGAGGAAGATGTTTATATGGCCCAACGTGAAGGTTTCTTAATTAAATAAAAAGAACATCTAGTGTGTAAATTAAAGAAGTCAATATACGGACTTAAGCAAGCCTTCCGACAATGGTATCTTAAGTTTAATGATACTATCACTTCCTTTGGATTTAAAGAAAACATCGTTGATCGATGTATATATTTGAAGGTCAGTGGGAGCAAGATTATTTTTTAAATTCTGCATGTTGATGATATTTTGCAAGGAACAAAAGATCATATGCTCACTTATAGGAGATCTGATCATCTCGAAGTGATAGGATACTCAGATTCAGATTATGGTGGATGCGTAGATACTAGAAAATCTACATTTGTCTATTTGTTCATGATGGCTGAAGGAGCAATCTCATGGAAAAGTGCAAAACAGTCTGTCATTGCCACTTGCACTATGAAAGCTGAATTTATGGCATGCTTTGAGGCCACTATTCATGGATTATGGCTGCGAAACTTTATTTCAGGACTTAGAATTGTCGACAGTATTGCCAAGTCGCTGAAAATTTATTGTGATAATACCGCAGCAATTTTCTTCTCTAAAAACGACAGGTATTCAAAAGGTGCTAAATATATGGAGTTGAAATACCTTGCCATTAAAGAAGAAGTTCAAAAACGAAGAGTGTCAATTGAGCACATTAGCACAAATTTTAAGGTTACATATCCTTTAACAAAAGGATTAAATCCGAAGGCTTTTAATGAACATATTGAAAGAATGGGTATTACTGGATACCATTCTTGATATTACGTTTAAGTTCTTAAACACCTTATGTATTTGACACTCTGAGACCATTTAAGTATTGTTTCTATTTTCTTTTTATCATTCTTGACTTTATAGTATATACATGAACGATGATATAATTGGTAATTGAATTCGTCTCTGACAAAGACATTATTGTTGGAGCGTAATTGTTTTATTTCCCATTATGAGTCATGCTAAGTATTGCTAGTATTGGATACATAGAAGGGACTATGTCAAAGAATATGATGTGGAACTGCTATGATCTATATTAGTTTTACTTAATAAGATTTATGGTATAAACAATGCAAGTAAGAAATTAGCATTGTTATACGTATTATGATTAAATCATTAAGTTGACTCTGGCACATGGGTCAAGTGGGAGAATGTTAGCGTATTTTATGACCCACGTGATTTGATCAATAAAATAACTGAATAACTGATAAGATTTTATCTTATCACTTAAATGGGAAAACCTAACTGCCTACTTTGATGGGAAGTGGGAATAATGACTCTGATAGTGATTGGTCCTCTCCCTACCAACAATAAATATCACGTAATATCTCCATCAATTGTGTGTCATTCTAATTGGGTTCAAGAGAGAGAAACCAATTATCTTTCTCCTGATATTCTCTTCTTTCCTATTCTAGAAAAGTTTATTTGCAGGATTCATTAAGGCTTACAGTGGATCAAGGATAAATGAACAGAAGTAATTCACGTTAAATGAACAAAAGTATTTAAGGTCAACACAACTAACTAAAGTTACTATAGATCAAGTTATTGTTTTACTATAATAGTACGATGTATAAATCATGTTATTCTATGATCTAAACCTGAAGATTTATGCAAATCATTATTTAATTTGCTTTACGTGGATTAATTAAAATCCAACATTTGTCTCATTTTTTGAGTTTTTTTTTTCAAAATGGAAAAAGGAAAAAAATATTAGGAAAAGGAGATCTACTACTTCAATGGAGATTTATGGCTTTAATGGAGTATGGATCTGTTTAATTTGAAGAAAATTGAGATCTTGATCTTCTGCAGCTATTAGGGATGATGAATACTCTGTTCTAAAATTGCTATTAGGAAGAAATTCACTTCAGTTTTAGCTTTGTTAGAAAAGGGATTCAGAATCCAATTTTACCTTTGAATCAAGTGTTTAGTTGTTGGAGATTTTATTTTGTAAAACTCAACCTGACATGACTTTAGGTCAATTGTCAAATGAGTTATTTGTAGTGCATTGAGTTTTTTACTCATTGCACTTTATCTCGACTAATTAGTCGTATGTGTATATTTTGTTCTAATATTAATGAATTTATTGCTTAACTTGAACCTAATATCTATTTAAAACTTGCATTTAAAAACGATTTAATTTAGCTAGGCATCTTGTCCCTAACAACCAAACTTGAAGAGACAGCTCGATAAAAATAGTAGCAATAGTATTCTCGCCTTCTTTAACTGTTTTTCGTTTCTTTTATCTCCTCATAAATTATAAGAGAACTAATTAAACTATTAAAACACTATTTTTATTTATATTTTGGTGGGCAGGGGGGATAAAGACTATATTTGTACCTCCAACAATCATAAACTACTTTTATTATCAAGCCACAGGCGAATCCAAGTGATCCGGAGTGTGGCCTCAAAATTTAAAATTTTATTAGCTCTTTTAAAATATTATAATTTTTTTCCCCTTAAAATTTAACATATCATTTCAATTGATTTTATATGAAGTGAGTTCATATACGCAATAGCAAATTAATTAAGAATTTAAAGAGCGTTAAAAGCGGTAAAAAATTAGAATTACAATTTATTAACAGTGATTAATTATCCGTTTTCTATACAAACTATATTTTATATATAAGTCAATTTCACATAAGTTTTTGTGTTATAACTTTTATTAGTAATGATGTATGATTTCACTTCCCAACCCTTTGGATAGGCCACACTAAGACTCAAAATTATGCAAGTGTAATAGCAATCTAGCAGCCAATTTGGTGTTGCCAAGTTTGTCACCACCTCAAACGGTTATGTTTGAGTGGGATAGGTTTGATCCCGTAGCCTGCTAATGACAAATAAGTAAATCTGTTGATGCGAATGTTGTATGACCGAGGCTCCAACTCCTGGATCAAATTCGAATCTCCCACACAAGCTATAGGACCGTGTTGCTCTTACCAAGATAATCCACAACAAGAACACAAAATTGGATGGAACGAAATCAAAGGAAAAACGCTAGGAATTGAGTAAATCAAAACTTCACGTTTTATTACTAATGAACTTAATTTAACCTATGAAAATTCAATCAGTTAAACAAGTTAATTAGGCCTGCTCTTTAAATAAAGAACAATTGGTGTAATCTCCTATAGGTCACGCTAAAGGGGATTAACTACAATGAACAGTTAAATAACTCTTCAAGGCTTTGAACAACTCAAGGAGTTAATTCATGAATTTTAGCAAAGCTAAAAACTCAATTTTATTCACCAACTTCTTTAAAAACGTTACAAGGCCTTTCCTTTATATAGGAAATACTTTGGCCAAAAACCTAGATAAATTCCAATGTGGGATTGATTGCTAACTTAACTAACAAACTAACCAGTACTATACACGTGAATAGTGACGTGAATAGTAACCTATAATTTAGGGAACTACTTTCCTAAACGAATAACAATAACTACTTAACTTAAAAAGTAAATAAGCCCATTAATTAACATTCAATGGACTTTAGCTAACTAACTAATTCAAGTTGTAAACTAATCAACTTTCCAAATTGGAAAAGGAAACTAACAAACTAACTACCAAATCCTTGTCCAAAAAGGATTTGCTTTACTTGCCATTATCATGCAAGATAATTGGATCAAGTAATTACTTAGCCCATAATTAAAACACCAAGACTTAAGCCCATAATTAAATGTTTAATGGACTTAATTATTACAACTAAAAAAATAAACCCAATTGAAACATTAAAAGTGGCGTGAACAATTAATGAAGCCCAATACGCCATTACTTGGTCTTCAATGTAGTCCATGGAATTCGAGATGAAAACTCGGCCAGAATCCCGTCATCAACTTTGCAAGGCATTTTCAACGGTGATAACGTCAAAATCTTGAAAAACTTAAAACACGAAAGTTGTAGCTCTATCTCTTATCGTTCCAGGGCTTCTTGAATCATGCAATTTCGAGTTATATCGAAAGATTTATAGCAAGAATACCAAAACGTGACAGAAACTTTCAGGATGACAATTTGACTTTAACACCACGGACATGGACACGGGCTTATTCTCATCATTCCCTCCCTCCTCGAAAGGATTCGTCCTCGAATCTTGAATTTGAGTTCCTGGATCAAACACCAATATGATGAACTCAATGCAAACTCGAGCCAAATAAAATTGGGAAGATGCACATCTCGAGCAACAAGAAGTTATATCCTGCCAAAACAAGACAAATGTATAAGGTAAAAGAAAGCACAATAATCTAAAACAATACGTAGAATAATTTCCTTTCACCAAAAGAATAGAACGGGCAGAATATGTATGCAAAATCGAAATACATATAAAATGATTAGTCGTAACAAATTTTGCATGAGTCATAATGTTGAAGTCAATGAATTCAAAACAATTATGCAAATAACTATCATATAGTTTATGCAAATCAGAAAATCGTATGTTCTTAATTAAAGAACTAATCAATATGAATTCAGTAACAACATTCATGAACACATTATTTACGTTATTAACATGTAATTTAAGCAAAGGATGTAAACATATATGAATAGAATCACAAAGACACGAAAATTCATAACAAGAAAACATATATGCATCCTTGACAAAGTGTAAATCACATGAACGTATTAATACCTTTAAAAACATGCAAAAGTTATCAAATATTAGAGTGTAATTCCAAAGACTAGAATGTAAACAATCTATAGAATAGTTGTAAACAGAAAATTTTACCTCTTGGAATTCAAAAGAAATTTGGAACATAGATAACTTACCATACAAGTGTTGAATTACCCATGGACCTCTTTGAACTTGATGAATGTGAGCAAAATCACGAAATAAATAATCAAAAGAATCATTAACCCAACAAGTAGAGTCAATATAATTAACACTTGAATGAGTGCATACAAAGGTTTGATGTAGTTCGAAATTATCAATATTAAGCTCAAAATATAATTCATGTATGAGATAAGCAACATAGCATGTGAAGAAACTATACATAAACTCATTCAAAACGAAATAATTGGATTTCATAATTGAAGAATTATGTGAAATAATTTGCTTACCAAAACACAAATCATTGGATTTTAATGCACATGTTAAAGAATTTTGAACTAATGTTTCAAAGGTGTGTGAAAGACATTGAAATTGATTCAAAACAGAAATCAAACTTTGAAAATCAATAGCATTGTCGTTAACAAAGTTCTTTACTTTAAAACCATTGAAATCAACCAATAAGCTTTCATACTTACCTAACTTACCTTGCTTACCTTGTGGAAAACAAGCTAAGGCAGATTGGATTCCTTTCATTCGATAATGAGTTGTTTCTAACTCCATTAGATGTCTAGGAACTCCAAAAACCTGCAAAACAAAGGAACTAGGCAGCAAACAATTCAAATGGTGATCACTATCATCAAGTAAGTACATTGATTGCCTATCTAGTATTCCCCTCTCAATCTCGCTAGAAGAAGTAAAATAACAAGGTTGCTTAACAACTAACTCTCGGCCTATGCTAGAAGAAGACAAAGAATCTTTATCTCGGCCTACACTATTACAAGTTGAGCTAGCTATTACATTGCTTTTCCCTTGAACTTTCTTCTCTTTTGCTTCCATTTCACGGCAAGATTGCACAATCCTTGATTGATCTTCAAAAGCTTGGCTCGGACTCAAAGCCCTTAGATTGTACTTTCGGCCATGATAATCAAAAGAATAATAATTCTTCCTTGCATGATATGTAACATCTCGGTCAAATTGCCATGGACGACCAAGTAATATGTGACTAGCTTCCATTGGTACAACATCACAAACAATATCATCAACATACTTTCCAATGGACATAGAAAATTTAACTTGTTTAGTCACCTTACTCTCGGCAGTGTTATTAAGCCATTGAAGCTTATATGGATTTGGATGTTTCATGCAAGTTAAGTTAAGCTTCTTAACAAATAATGTGCTTGCCACATTGGGAACAACTTCCACTATCAATAATCAAGCTACAAGTCTTACCTGAACCATGCATCTAGCGTGAAAGATGTTTTCCCTTTGAGACAAATCATCTTCAACTCGTGGTTGTGCATTCAAGACTCGGCGAGTAACCAGTGAGAAATCACCAACATTGTAAATAAGATCTTCACTATCTTCATCACTTTGGTACTTCTCTTCAAGTGGTGGCATGTCGGCACATCTTCATCACTTTCAACCTCTCCATTATCACGAATTATCATCAACTTTTTGGTTGGGCAGTCACTTGATAATGGCCATAACCTTGACACTTGTAACATCTAATGTCCCTCAATTTTTATTTGGTTTAGGCGTCACCTTAGTTGAAGATTCAGCAAGGTTGCGGACTGTTTTGGGAGCATTACTTGAAGTGTTTGAAGGCTGATTTTGGTTGAAAACTTTTGGTTTTGGTGGAGGTGTAAAAGTCTGCTTTTGATCTCTCCTCCAAGGCGGCAATGGTTGTTGAAAATTTTGCCCTTTACCCTTCATATGCTTCTCAATTTTGATAGCTTTGTGAACAAGTTCATTAATATCAATGTAACTTTGAAGATCAACTTGATAAGCCAATTCGGGATTCATACCTCTAAGAAATCTCTCAATGGTTGTGTCGGGGTCTTCTTGAATATTGGCTTTAATCATCAAAGATTCCATCTCATGATAGTAATCTTCAACTGTTCGGCTACCTTGCACAAGAGTATGCAATTTTCGGTTGAGCTCTCTATTAAAGTGTGAAGGAACATACTTCTTTCTCATGATTGCTTCATTTGATTCCAAGTCTTAACTGGCCTTTCACCATCTTGTCTCCTAGAACGAACAACTTGATCCCACCAAAGACTAGCATAGTCTTTAAGATGCATAAAAGCAATTCGATATTGCCTTTTCTCGGGGACATCATTACCTTCAAAATAGTGTTCCAAATCTCGAACCCAATCAAAGAAAGCTTCGGGATCTGATTTACCATGAAAAGTAGAGATCGTGAGTTTAACAGATTCAATGGAAACTTTAGACTTATCACCTTTAGAAGAGCTCGTATATTCCTCATCTTTTTCCTCACTAGATTCACTATCTTCTTGGGACTCTAGTTTTCGGGATTTCTTTGATTTTGGAGGTGGTGTTACCGACTCTAAGAATTGAAGGCGAAGGTTGATATCTTGCAAAATTTGGGCAAGTGACGGATCGGTCCCTTTTGTTGTTGTTTCGGTTTGGGACTTACTTTGTTCGTCCTCCATTTGTACCTGCAAGTTAGTGAAGAAAAAAGCGCAAGAATATGTATATGATCCTCACGGGTTCCTCACTTTGGGGTAGTAGGTACTCTCCTCTCTTTTTGGGGTAGTGTTCTTCTCTTGTTAACCTAGCTACTACTCTCAATTAATGAATATGTGGGGTTATTAAGATCACCAAAGTTCAATTACTTTTAATAGCAAGATCTCAATCAGCAAGTTCCAACACACAATTTTCACAAATTCAAATCAAGAGATGTAACAAGAAATCACGTCAAGAGTGTTTTAGAACACGTGAAAGTTATAATTGATTTACCACCAGAAACTAAGAAATTCAGAAACTAGATTTCAAACAAAGAGATTGGTTTTTGAATCAACTAATTCCGAGTTGTATTGAAAAAGTTATGGCACTTTAATCCAAGGATGGTTTTCAAGAAACAAGTTAAGAACAATGTGTTCTTTCAAAAATAAATTAAATAATTAAATAACAGAAAAATAATAACAATAAATAAATTGAAGTCCGAATTTATATATTTTTTGTTCTTTTCTCTTTTTTTTTTTTTTTTTTATTCGGTCACTTTTTTTTTTTTTTTTTTTTTGACCCGTGACTCCTTTTTTTTTTTTTTTTTTGTTCGGACAATATAAGACAAAATTACACTTTAAGGTTTGAACATAAACCTTGGACCAATCAAAATACTAGGTTCGGACAAGAACCTTAAACACCACAAAAATTAAGGTTTGAAGACAACAACCTAGGATTTAGGTTTAAGAATGTTTTGTCTTCTTGTCTTAACAACCTTAAAACTTCAAACTTTATTAACTCACCAAGGACAATGAATTCGGATGTGCCACTTTAACAAGAATATCAAGATTCAAGACAAAGATCAAGAATCCAACTCAAGAATTCAATTTTGACCACTTTGAGTTTTCAAGAAAATCAAGAAGTTCAAGAAAAGTTATCAAGAACTTATCTTTTTCGAGTGGAGTAAAAGTTTGATCAAAACTCAATATATGGTGACAAGATAAAGAATCAAACGCAAAAAGAAAATCAAGAAACGGATAAGAATCAAGAAAGTTATGAAAACTTGACCTACAAACCCTAGTTATGAAACCCTAGTTTGACACACGAAACCCTAACAATGTTATGACGTGAAAACAGCAAAGAAAACTTCAAGAATCCTACACTATGATTATGACAAAAGAGTGCAGAATTTAGACACGAAGAACAGCAAGAAAACGCAACAAGAAACAACACAAAAAGATCACAAAAACACAAAACGCAAGAGACACAATTTCGGGCAGATTTGAGTATGCAATGTTCATGGCGATTTTGACGAAATTTAGAGACTAGATAATGACGACCTAGGACAGCAAGAAGGACACCAAATAACAGCAAGAAAGATGGACGAAAAACTGCAGAAAATAGACGCAAAAATACGGGCAGAAAAGACACGAACAAAACAGAATTTTCGCGGAAAGATTAGAACGGATTAACCTGAATTTTCTTGGGCAACAACTTGTGCTCTGATACCAATTGATGCGAATGTTGTATGACCGAGGCTCCAACTCCTGGATCAAATTCGAATCTCCCACACAAGCTATAGGACCGTGTTGCTCTTACCAAGATAATCCACAACAAGAACACAAAATTGGATGGAACGAAATCAAAGGAAAAACGCTAGGAATTGAGTAAATCAAAACTTCACGTTTTATTACTAATGAACTTAATTAACCTATGAAAATTCAATCAGTTAAACAAGTTAATTAGGCCTGGCCTTTAAATAAAGAACAATTGGTGTAATCTCCTATAGGTCACGCTAAAGGGGATTAACTACAATGAACAGTTAATAACTCTTCAAGGCTTTGAACAACTCAAGGAGTTAATTCATGAATTTTAGCAAAGCTAAAAACTCAATTTTATTCACCAACTTCTTTAAAAACGTTACAAGGCCTTTCCTTATATAGGAAATACTTTGGCCAAAAACCTAGATCAATTCCAATGTGGGATTGATTGCTAACTTAACTAACAAACTAACCAGTAACTATACACGTGAATAGTGACGTGAATAGTAACCTATAATTTAGGGAACTACTTTCCTAAACGAATAACAATAACTACTTAACTTAAAAAGTAAATAAGCCCATTAATTAACATTCAATGGACTTTAGCTAACTAACTAATTCAAGTTGTAAACTAATCAACTTTCCAAATTGGAAAAGGAAACTAACAAACTAACTACCAAATCCTTGTCCAAAAAGGATTTGCTTTACTTGCCATTATCATGCAAGATAATTGGATCAAGTAATTACTTAGCCCATAATTAAAACACCAAGACTTAAGCCCATAATTAAATGTTTAATGGACTTAATTATTACAACTAAAAAAATAAACCCAATTGAAACATTAAAAGTGGCGTGAACAATTAATGAAGCCCAATACGCCATTACTTGGTCTTCAATGTAGTCCATGGAATTCGAGATGAAAACTCGGCCAGAATCCCGTCATCAACTTTGCAAGGCATTTTCAACGGTGATAACGTCAAAATCTTGAAAAACTTAAAACACGAAAGTTGTAGCTCTATCTCTTATCGTTCCAGGGCTTCTTGAATCATGCAATTTCGAGTTATATCGAAAGATTTATAGCAAGAATACCAAAACGTGACAGAAACTTTCAGGATGACAATTTGACTTTAACACCACGGACATGGACACGGGCTTATTCTCATCATCTGTCTTATTGGATAATAAGAAGATACCACAAGAATGGAATTTATGACTTAGCTTATTTATTTGTATCTATATAATGGCTTGAATTCAGCCTTATCAGTACAAGATCGTCACAACATTAATTCTTTTGCCGATTGGGGAAAAATGCTTATTTTGTAACTAAAGGTGGACTCTGATCAGCCATGCCAAATATTAATAGCATTATTTCCTGTATCAAATATCTTTTCAACTCTATTCTTTTGCGACAAGGAATAGCCAGCAGCAGCATTGGTATTAGTCTCCTGTATGCAGCGTATCATGCGCACGTATTTTTTTTATCGTATCATTTTTCATTTCATAATGATACGTTATACGTTATACGCCATTTATAATGCCTTTATACTCTATATTTCATACGTTATACGTCAATCATGTTGCCTTCATACTTCTTTATATTTCATACGTTATATGCTGATCATAATGCCTTCACACTTTTTCATATTTCATACTTCATACATTATACGCCTATCATAATGCATTCATACTTCTTCATATTTCATACATTATACGTTATACGCTATACGTCAATCATAATACCTTCATATTTCTTCATACTTCATACTTCATACACCAATCATAATGCCTTCACGCTTTATACGTTATATGCCAATCATAAGACTTTATATATAAAGTGCATTATACGTGTGCGTGGGTGTGAGTCATTAATCACTTCGCATGCATGCGACGGTCACATATGAGTTTTGTGTTAGTCCCGTGATGACACAAAAAAAAGGGACAAAGACTATGGCTCTGTTTGGTTGATAATGTTTTAGTGGTTTATTTTACAAATCCAATTGATTGGTTTGTTTCATATATTTTGTCAACCAAAATTTTTAAAACAAAAAATAATTATTTTTGCTATAGTATTTTTATAAATAAAATATTAAATTTGAATTTAAATTTTAAATTTTTAATAATTAACAAATCTTCCTTAGTCCTTACACAATTTCCAACCAAAACAAAATTATAAAATATTAATTAATATTTGAACTTAAAAATTTTAATGATAAAAAATTCTTTAATAAAAAACCCAAAAAAAATAAATTCATTAATCTAAATACTTTTAAAATATTCATTTCTTGTAGCAAATCCCAATAAAAATTTTTCATCATAAACCAAAAAATACCTCATCTAAACACAGCCTAAGTGCTTTGTCTATTTTATTTCCCTTGATAAAGGATATAATTTAATAAAACACTCGTCATTCACTTAAAAATTAAGTGTCATTTAGTACTAAATATAATTCTAAATCATTAGAATTTAATTATCATGTGGCAAAAAAAAAATATTAATGAAATATAATTCGTTACTCTAAATATTACACATTATACATTACACATTATTTATTACCAAATATATGATTTAATATGTATTAATAAGGCACCATTTTTTTTCCCATGGGCTATGACTCATTGTCTTAGGTGTGAGGAACTGGCCTTGTTAATTGAGAATTCAGATGATAGAGAGAAAAGAAGAGATCAAGAAATTAGGAAAAGTAAGAATTGAGGGAAGAAGATTCCAGAATAGTATTCTACTTGCATAACCGACATTGTGATCTCCCACAGCCCTTATAGTGTTGTTGGAATAACTACTTCTAACAGAATTGACAAGCCAGCAAAGCTAATAAAATGTCAACTAAAATGCTACCTAATGACAATACTAAAAACGTGCTTATTGATACACTGAAAGCGTGTGATACACTGAAAGCGTGTGTTACACTGTATAGTTCATGACAACTACCCGCCACTGCAAAAATCAGTCTTGTCCTCAAGACTGAAAATTTGGAAATTGTGAACGAATAAAGCTGATGTCCTCCCATGTAGCTTCTTCAGCTGGTATATTTTTCCACTGAATTAACACCTGAACAACTGGCTCTTGATTCCGAATGAGCACCTTGCGTTGTAGGATACACTCAGGTTCCACAATAACCTGATCATTCAACCCAGTAGTTGGTAATGAAGATACTGCAATCTGTTGATTTCCAGCTCGTTTCTTCAGAAAGGAAACATGGAACACAGGGTGGATTCTGGAACCTGGAGGTAATTGCAACCGATAAGCTACCTGTCCAACCTTTTCTATGATAGGAAAAGGTCCAAAGAATTTGGAGCTGAGTTTAAGACGACGTTTAATAGAAACAGAAGTCTGTCGATAAGGTTGTAACTTCAAATACACTAGGTCCCCTACTTGTAAGGTTCTCTCTGTTCTATGAGTATCAGCAAACATTTTCATTCTTGCTTGAGCTTTAACCCAGTGTTCCTTAAGGAGCTGTAACATGACTTGATGATCATGGACCATACGAGCAGCAGCAGGAACTATAGAGTCAAAAAAAGGACCAAAAGGAATGGACTTTGGGACATAACCATAGAGAGCTTCAAATGGAGATTTTTGAATACTCGCCTGAATGGAGCTGTTATACCACCATTGCGCCATTGCTAACCACTTTCGCCAATGAGTAGGTCTATCCCCTGTCATACAACGAAGATAGTTTTCCACACATTGATTGAGCCTCTCCGATTGGCCATCACGTTTGTGGATGATAGGAGTGGCTAAGATGCAGTTTTACACCCCCACAAACGAAAACGTTCCTGCCAAAACATGCTTGTAAAAACTTATCCCTATCAGACACAATAGAATCTGGAAGGCCATGGATTTTGCCAACATTTTCCAAGAACAACTGAGCAATTTCAGAAGCAGTATAAGGGTGCTTGAAGGCCACAAAATGAGCAAACTTGGTCAAACGATCAATGATTACCAAAATGACATCACAATTTTCGGATTCAGGAAGTTGCTCAATAAAGTCCATTGTGATTTGGCTCCAAGATTGATCAGGAATGGGTAGGGGTTGTAAAAGGTCTGGATATGGAATATTTTCGTGTTTACTATGCTGACACACATACACCCTTGCACAAAGTGAACCACATCTTGCTTGAGACTAGGCCAAAAGAATACTGTTCGGATTCTCTTCCAACAGGCAATTTGGCCTGAATGACCACCTACTGCAGAGTCATGGAGAGTACTGATGAGCAACTGTCAAATTCCATTACTCCCACCAATGTACAACCTCCCTTTATATCTGATAAGGCCTTCAGCATACTGATAATGAGGCATAATAGCAGGGTCTAAAATCAGCTGGGCAATTAGATTTTGACAAGCAGAATCATTCTCATAGCTCCTGGAAACTTCAGAAATCCAAGTAGGTTGTGTGACTAAAACGAGATTCAGTGTTGCCGAAGGAATTGGATGCTCACTATTGTCATTAACATCCCATCCCCTTCTAGAGAGTGCATCTGCCACCTATTCTCACTTCCTCTTTTGTACTGGATTTCATAATCCATCCCAAGCAATTTAGTAAGCCATCGATGTTGTAGGCTTGTATGCAGTTGTTGTTCCAACAAGTATTTGAGACTTTGATGGTCCGTTCTGATGATAAAGTGGTAGCCTAGCAAATAATGTTTCCATTTGGACACTGCTAAGACCAAAGCCAACAACTCTTTTTCATATATAGAAAGCCCCAAATTTTGTTTGCTCAAAGCTTTGCTCAGGAACGCTATTGGTTGACTTTGTTGCATCAGGACAGCTCCAATACCACTGCTACAAGCATCCGTTTCAATGATAAAAGGCTGAGAAAAATCTGGTAGCCTCAAGACTGGGGCTGAACACATAACTTCTTTTAACTTCTGGAATGATACTTGTGCTTCATTATTCCACAAAAAACCATCTTTCTGAAGTAGAACAGTCAGTGGTTTACAAATTGTGCCGTAACCCTTAATAAATCGTCTGTAATAACCTGTAAGTCCTAAGAATCCTCTTAGACTCTTAACAGTAGTAGGAGTAGGCCACGAGAAGATGCAATCTACTTTAGATCTGTCCATACTCACGCCTTTATCACTGATTATGTGTCCCAAGTATTCTACTGAACTCTGAGCAAAAGTACATTTTGAGAGCTTGGCATAAAACTTGTTAGCTCTCAGAATAGCTAAAACAGTATGCAAATGATCAACATGAGATTCAAGACGAGGACTATAGACGAGAATGTCATCAAAAAACACTAGTACAAACTTCCGAAGATGAGGTTGAAAGATGTCATTCATTGATTGAAATGTGGCCGGAGCATTGGTTAAGCCAAAAGGCATGACTAGGAACTCATAGTGCCCTTGATGAGTTTGAAATGCAGTTTTGTGCCTATCTATTGGTTTCACACGTATCTGGTGATATCCTGATCGAAGGTCCAGTTTTGAGAAGAATTTAGCACCAAAAAGTTCATTCAAGAGTTTGTCTATATTAGGGATGGGATATTTGTCTTTAATCGTGAGATTATTGAGTTGACGATAGTCAACACAAAATCTCCAACAACCATCTTTTTTCTTGACTAATAACACAGGAGAAGCAAAAGAACTTGTGCTATTTTTAATGATTCCTGTTGAAAGCATATCAGTAACCTGTTTTTCTATTTCCAGCTTCTGAGAGTGAGGATACCTGTAGGGCTTCAGTTTAAATGGAGTGGCATTTGCTTTCAAGGGGATGTGATGATCATGTAGTCTTTCTGGTGGAAGTCCTACTGGAATCTCAAAAACATCAGTGAACTGTTTAAGTAATGCTGATACCTCAAGAGGTACACTATGCTCCAATGTGGATTCTGATTTTACATTGACTGTGTTCAATTGTCTGCGTTTGTCCTCATGAAGATGCTTGAGTTCCTTTGCCCTCACTAAATGCATAGTTGGAAATTCGGCCCTTCCAAACAATGTAATCTTTTCAGCTCCTCTCTGAAATCCCACAGATAATTGTTGGAAATCAAATGTGATAGGACTATAGTTCTTCATCCAATCCACCCCTAAAATTAAATCCCAACTGCCAATGCTCATAACTCTCAGATCAAACATGAAGCTATATTCCTGAATCTTCCATTGCACTTTTTGAGCCACAAAGTGACTGACAATCGTATTACCATCTGCTATGGTGGCTCTCATTGTTTTAGCTGCTTTGAAAGGTAATGAGAGACATCTTACTACTTGAGAATTGATAAAACTGTGTGAACTGCCTGTATCTATTAAGATATTCATCAACTCATCACCAATCTTTCCCTGAATCAATATTGTCTTTTGATCTAACATATCCGACAGAGCATTTAAGGAGACATCCATATCGATTCCAGGATTGCCTGTATGCTCGTCCTGTTTTCCCAAGGCATCCTCAAATTCTTGATCTTCATCATCTTCCATTACAATGAAATTAACATGTGCTAGTTTACACACATGACCGAATCCATATTTTTCTCCACATTTAAAGCAAAGGCCCATGTTCCTTCGATGTTGAATTTCCCGAGGTGAAATCTTTCTGCTTTCCTGTGGACTCTTCTTATCTCCCACACTATCTAGCTTTGGCTTATTTCCCATGTATCCCCCTCTCTGTCCCATATTACTCTGTTCCATCCCAGTTTTAAAATAATTCTTGGATTTTCTGTTGTTGATGTCCAAGAGCTACTCTTGCAACATAGCCAATTCATACGTTTCTAAGATTGATGTAGGTTTAAACATCTTGATTACAGGTTTGATTTCCGCCTTTAACCCACTTATGAAACTGGAAATGAAATAAGTTTCAGATAATCTGGGGTCCTTTATCAACATTAATGATCTAAGTTCCTCAAACTTTTCTTGGTATTCTATTACTGAACCATCCTGCATCAATTTGTTGAACTCCCCAACAACATCCGCTCCCCCTTTTTCATCAAATCTTCTACACAACATTTCACAAAATTCTCCCCACAACAGTTTTCCTTTGGATAATTTCATACTGTGATACCAAATTTCCACTTTACCCTCTACATACATCTCTACAACATCCATCTTCTGATCTTCAAGAATATGATTAACTAGAAAGAATTTTTCACACTTTCTTAGCCATCCCCTAGGATTATTCCCTTCAAAAAACGGAAGTTCGATTCTTGGATTTGGAAGAAATTCACCTTTCTTGTTTCCATGTCTTCTCGTCCTTTGATAATTGGTGTGGGTAGTAAAGGTGTTTTATCCACTATAATGCTCTCCTCGCCTGTATGCATTTTCTCCTTTCCAATCAACCACATCAAGGCTGTGATTTTGCTGTCAATATTACACATGAAATTATCCATCTTTTGCTCATTATCTTTGATATAATTCTCCATCTTATTTTGCACTCCTTCCACAAGCTCCTGCATCCGCATTTCACTTCTCTTAATTTGATCTTCGATCGCCTTATTTCTTGTACCTTCCGTCATGGATGTTAATGGATTAAGGTCCAAGGACGCTGATCTGATACCAATTGTGAGGAACTGGCCTTGTTAATTGAGAATTCAGAGTGATAGAGAGAAAAGAAGAGATCAAGAAATTAGGAAAAGTAAGAATTGAGGGAAGAAGATTCCAGAATAGTATTCTACTTGCATAACCGACATTGTGATCTCCCACAGCCCTTATAGTGTTGATGGAATAACTACTTCTAACAGAATTGACAAGTCAGCAAAGCTAATAAAATGTCAACTAAAATGCTACCTAATGACAATACTAAAAACGTGCTTATTGATACACTGAAAGCGTGTGTTACACTGTATAGTTCATGACATAGGCTCATAACTAACCCCAACCTAATGCTAATCTCACCCACACTCACTCAACCAAAAGGTTCACTTTCATTAGTCATTATATATTACCCAATAAGCAAAACCTTAATCAACGTTACATGAATTTGTCAATTCCCACCTCACAGTCGAACTAAAATGGCCTTCTGTCCCACTTCGAATTTTTTTGTTCCATTCTCTATTTCAATCCCTATTTCAATTTATATTACACATCACTTATATTTACTAAAACTCTATCAAGTGATTAGTGACTCTTAAGGGATAAGTGTTAAATACACGTAGCATGTATTTATATATTGAAATAGATATTAAAACAAAGAATGTAACAGAAGATCTATTATGCTTTTATCATTTTAACATTTAATCTCTTTCTTGAGTTCTTTCACAAATAAAAATGGATTGACACAACAAGATAAAAATCATTAACAAATAGAAAAAGTTCCCAAAACCCATTCAAAGTCAACTTCTCATATTCTGTCCTTTTTCTCCTTTTTCCCGTTGAAACGGCCCATAGAGAATTACTCTTATAACTCGCTATCTTGTTTGGATTCTGGTGATTTCTTGTCTTTGATCATGCAAAATTGAATTCGAAAACCCATCACTATTGGAAGACTCGTAAAATTCGCAATCATCCCTCAATTATAAGGTGAAATTCATGCGTAGCAATGATGAAATTCATGCGTAGCAATGATGGCAAAATGCAGCCTTACCCACATGATAATCAGTTATCTTACATAGGCAGGGAGACTAAAATTCTGACCTTGATCGTAAATTCTGGCCTTGAACTTTAGCTAAGCTCTTTGCTTTTTGCTAAGATGATAATTTAAATATATGTAAAATATAGTTTAGACAAAATTTTTAGTTTTTAAGGTTTAAAACAATAATATATTTTTTTTAAAGACCTGTTCGATCTAGTTCCCGGTCGAACTCCAGTTTTGATCGGTTTGACCGAATTTAAAAATTTGAGTATTAATAAAAAAATCTGACTAGACACTGATTCGATATTCGGTCCAACTGGCCGGTCTGATTTTAACAACACTGGTTGAAATGAGAGAATCTACTTTACAAACCAAAAAGATAGTTGACACCACATCTAGGCTTCGATCTATTCTAATCAAAGTCTTAATTTTTAGTTCGTGGCCAACTTAGCAACCCCAAGTAAGGTTAGATAAGTGAACTTAATGAGATGTAGGATGATATGGGAGGTAATCTAGTGATAACGATCTCACCACGCTCCTCACGTAGATTGATAGTTGTTGCGGAATAACGTGTTGATCTTTTCGTAAATCAAATTGAACAAGTCGAATCAACCTATCTCTGTAGGCTGACAGTATGCACAATTAATTGGATGCTCCTCACATACAATTAACACGACAGTCGCGTAAGATTTAGTCCCCGCCTCAGGAACTAAAACCCACAAAGTAAATCGAGATCCCTCCTCAGGAAAACAACTCACGTACAAACAACTCTGTGTTTTCAATTCTCAAAATTCACGTCTCTATTACAACTGAAAATATGCCTATTTATAGGCTTACAAAATAAAACCCTAACTTTCTAAACAAGTAAACTAAACTATCTCTAACAAACTGGACTTAGATTACATTAAATATGGACCTTAATATTTAAATAACACATTAATTATAAAACCCAATACAATTAAACCCAAAACAACTAAAAAAACGAAAATACTAAAATTCCCAAAATTGTCCGCGTCATTACATGACGTGCAACTTCACGGCGTGTTTTCACCTTGATCCCGTCAGAATCTGGTAAAATGCAAAACATCAAAGTTTTAGCTCTGGATCTTATCTTTCTAATGCCACTGGAATCAATCCATTCCGAGTTAAATTGAGAGAGATATAGGCAGATTACTAAAACGTGGCAGAATCTCTCAGCAAACAATATTTGACGCCTCTTGTCATTAGTTCTTTTGTTATCCCATTTTTGAGTCTCGGACCTCCTTGGGACTAACATGAGGCTTATTCTCCATCTTATTCCAGGCTTCCATATATGAGATTCATCTTTAACAATTGGAACAAGTACTTTGGATTTTCCAGAATATGTGATCACACATGATTTCGTATCATCTAGGGTCCCAACATTGCATCACTAGAATACTTATCATTCTCTGAGTTTAAAAATGATGATAGAGTTTGGCATATACATGTCAAATGCTCATCAAAATTGAATGTTTTTTGTATTAAAAGTAGACAAAAATAATTGAAAAACTAAAAGTGCAATATGATGAACGGAAATTAAACTTTAACAAATATAAAGAGAGAGAGAGAAAAGCAAAATTAAATGCTAAATTGAAAGACGATTCAACTTATTTAACCTTAAGATTACTAACAAAATGTTCAATTAAAACGTTGGGGGTACTATTTATTCAAAATTTTACCGGAATAAGAAATATCGATAAAAAATAAAACATCATATAAAATATAACATGACAGTCTATAGTTGCAATTCACTGACACTGGTTTTGCTATAATGTACAACTATGGATGACTATGTATAGCTAATGAAAAAGTAACTAGCGATCAGGAGGTTGGAGGTGGCGGCGGCACCACAATGCCTCGACATGGTCCCGGAGGAACTTCCATGTGTTTGGAACGGTCAGGCAGGGGAGGAGGGTTTCTGAATGGCCATCCAATTACTCGTCCAAAATCAAACCTTGATGGCTCGTAACGATCGGAGGAGGCAACCACCACAGGATTACAAAATGGGTTAACTCTCAAGTCTCTTGCTATAAACAAAAAGCTCTTGTTTGCACTTGGATTCTCCAAACAAATACCTTGCAAAACTATAAGTAAAAATATGTAAGAAAGAGCATTCATCGTTGGATTAACTATGCAAATAAACTAACTATTCTCAATCTTGAATCTTTTAGTCTCAATTCTTGTTATATATAGGATGAACAGATGAATTTGGAAATCACAATTAGTTGTTTGTTACCTGGATATATGTTGACTTTGCAGCATTTACATTTTCTTCCACATTTAACAAGGCAGGAAAAACTTGTGATAGGACAGCTAAACACGTTTGGCCTTTAATTGAAAGTCAACTTCCCGTTTCTAGTTTTGGATGTTTTCGTTCAATACATTACACAAGAATATATGCTGTGACTTATTTACAAGTACTTGAAATTGAGAATTTCCGTAAATAAAATTAGTGATCCCATGATTTGAGGTAAGTATGGTTTTGATTTTCAATTTTAAAAAGATATGTCAGTTTAAAGTTTGTCACAAAAATAGTTTTCAATTCATTTTTTCATTTATCTAATAAGTAAACATTATTTACCACATGACATTGTTTATCATTCAAAATAATAACTCAAGAATCATTTATGTAAAAAAATTCAAGTTGATGAATTAAAATATAACTTTTTAAAATTTGAGAATCAAAACGATACTTACTCTCCAATTGAGGAACTATTGAAGTCATTTTTTGTAGACAAAAGTGATAACTTGCATTGATAATAAATAGGCTAAATTACGTCAATCGTCGCTTAACTTAGAGGTTGATTTCGAATTTGTCCTTCAAAATGTTCCATTTTAGTTCATCATCTTATATTTTGAGTTTTAAATTGTTCTTGATTTATTTTTCGTCCATGTGAAGACAGATTACGTCTCTTACGCACGTGATACATGACAAAAAAAAGATGAAATTAAGGAATAATAACCATGAAATTAATAAATAAAATATACTATAAAATAAATAAATGATAAGTAAAATTGGTTCATATTGTCCTTCGATTTGTCATATGTTACGCGCATGAGATATGTAATCTGTCTGCACATTGACGGAAAATAGACCAAGGACTATTTAAAACTCAAAATGCAAGATGAAGGACTAAAATAGAATGTTTTGAAGTTGATGGATAAATTTGAAATTAAGCCCTAAATTAAGGAACAATTAGTGTAATTTACCCTAATAAATAACATTTATATGATAGATCAAATGGGTTGAAATACATTCAGTTAATTAGGTGCAAAGCTAAATATGCGCATGTTAGGTAAGAACATTGTATTACAAGACGATCTAATAAATGGCCAAAAGTCACTTAAATATTTTGAATTTATTCTCCCAAAATATAAATAATTAACTCAAAATGAAAAAAAAAATCTTTTTAGATACTTTCCCTATTCAAATAATTATTCGCTAAAATTGAGATAGATTTTATCCCTCTTTTAGAATGCAAAAACTCTGGTGAAACCGTCTCATAGTGATACGTGAATTATGTTTTATACGCTAATAAGCTAATTTTTTATATGTTATACACTAATATTTGATAATTTATACGCGAATACTCTAATTTTTTATACTTTATATGCTATTTTTTTATACTTTATACGCTAATTTTTTATACTTTATATGCTAAAATGAAATTCATACGCAAGTCTCATATATGAGATGGTCTCACAGAAGAATGACCCCTTTTAGAAACTTTTTACCAAAACTGAAAAATATTTCTTCTCCTTAATAGTATATTCATGACACGAACAAAAACATGTAACATTTCCTCCATCTTGGGCATGAAGTTGATGTCCAAATCAATTGGATTTGACGCAGACAGATCTATCATCAAAGCAGTCGAAGAAACTGGAGAACGAGCATTAGCAATTAGATGTATCTTCATCTTCATCCTTAAAATTGAAGATGTATGTCCATCTTCATCCCAAGGAGCCATTTTTTTCCGAAAAAATTTTAGTCAGAGATGAGGGCTCCTTTCTATCCAACCACCATTGAAGATATCTATCTAAATCTTAAGGTTTTGGCACGGGCGGAACTAGGGGGCGAGCCGATACGGCCGCCTCCCGTTGTTCCTGAAATTTAGGGTTACTGTTCTTATTTTTATAGGTTTAGCACCGGTAACTCTCGCCCCTCAGCCGGTCAATATAGTAAAAAATGCGATAGAAACATCTATGCAATTGATTTATGGTGGTTATATATAGGCAAAGATTGTAGAGATAGAAGAGGAAAGTGAATCTTATGTATTGGTTTGTAATTAGTTGGATGTTTAGAATTTGAGAGATAGGATGTGGTCTCCTCTTCTCGTTTTATCTTTTAATTCCCGATAATGAAAAGTGCAAGTCAAATTTGATTTTAACTACTTGTCTTATTATAAAATAAAAAAGTTAATTTTCTTTACCAAATTTAAAAAAATAAACAACCTAATCAAAGTGTTCAAGCTGATAATAAATCTATATGCCCATAAGTTAATTTCGAATTATTTTTGTCTATCTTCTCAAAATTCAAAATTTTGAATATGTTGAAATACTAAATTGAGGAGATACTCAAATTTTGAATATGTTGAAACACTAAATAAAATTTATTTTATGAGTTTTTTTTTCTTATTAGGGGTAATTATTAAGGTATTTCTTTTAATAAGAAAATTTTATTGTACCACTAATTTAGCATATATTGAAGATATGATTAAAATGAATAAATTTTGCAAAGTTTATTATGTGTATATATTTATATTTTCATATTATGTTTATCAAGTTGATACTTTATTAGTTTTATATATATATATATATATATATATATTTAATGAAAAAATTTTATTTCACATTATTACATGTGAAGCCGGATTATATATGAAATGGAAGTTAATCACGATTTTAACAAACAATAAAGTGATAGAAAATTAGAATTATGATTTCAACGGCCATTAATTGTCCGTTTCATATATAAAACACGTCTTATATATTAACCGATTTCACAAGAATTTATATATTTTTATTTTATACTCTTCATAAGCACCCCCTCAAATTTTTTTCTGGTTCCGCCACTGGGTGTTGGGATAGATGAGCTGCAATTTGATCTTTTGAATTTTTATTAGTTTTTAATTTTTTTTAAGAAAAAAACTCTAAAATGAAAACCATTCTCTTATCAAAAGAGAACTAACACTCTCATGAGAGTGACCCAACATTTCCAAATTGGGAGACAAGACAAAGAATAACAGAATAAAAGGAGATGTGAGATGTTGTTATGGTTGAGAGGTAGTGAGTAGGTAACACCACCTCCTCTTTGGTTTTTTTAGAGAGTGTGTTTAGAGAAAGAGTCGGAGACTTGACTTAACTTAAGTCCTTTTGACAGGGGTTAGTTTTTGAAATTGGGGACTGTTGAAGCCATTTACTCTTAAGTATGGAATCGTACATGAACTTGGAGGATAATTTTTTTATTTTTGTAAATATTTAATACAATATTTTGTGTTTTTTAACATACACATGCAAGCCTCAATACTCGAATACTAAATATAGAGTTGGCAAAAATACCCACACCTGTTACCCGCCTGTTGTCCCTCCGCAATATAACACGTCCAAACCCGCAAAATTTGACCACGAGTATTATTGGTAGGATAATAATAGGTATGAGTAATATGTAGGCAGTGGCGGATCTAAGGGGGGCGAGCCGGTACAGCCGCCCCCCCCCCCCCTTCATTTTGGGGAGGAAAGGGTGGTATATATATTTCACCCCCTCGCACACCCTATCGGAACACTGGTAGGGCGCCGCACCGCTGTCCGCCGCCCAGGCCCAGTCACAAGAGTCGAAGTCTTGAAAAAGATATGAAGAAGACGAACTGACGAAGTATTCCCAAATTTTTGTTTTATTTTTTTTACAGTTAAGTAAAACGACATCGTTTTACTTACTCCAAAATTTAAAAAAAAAATCAATTATACAAATCAATTTCGTGTTTTCAAATAAATCTATTCCCTCAAAATTACAACCTCAATCTTCAAAAAAATCTACAAACCTAATCCCTCAAGTAGACATGGCCACGATTCACGAAACGCCGGTTACAGTTCGTGAACCGCCGGTTCACGGTTCTACAAAGGGTGGAACCTGAACCGGCTCTTGGCCTTACGGTTACGGTTATGATTCGTGAACCACTGGTTCACAGTTTCGTCACGGTTTCGGTTTCGGTTCCGGTTTGTTCACGATTTTCTATGGTTCGAATTTTTTAACATTAAATTTGAAAAAAATAAATACAATATATACAAATTTGATATAATTGAAAAGTAACTTGAATTAACATGTAGATGTAATGATGTATATACAAAATATAATAAAATAAAAAATACTCTATATTTGTTAGTAATTAAATATTCATTACCATTAACCTGATACTAATGGTTGTACCATAATGAATATGGATAATAATTGATACTATTTGAACATTAAACTATGAGTTTAATCATGTATTTATATGAATTTATTCATTTATTATACAAGAACACGTGATAATTCAAGTTAATATGGTTAATTATAAGTAATCTTTTATTTTAATATAATTATAGTTTAATAATCATCCATTAATACTATTAGATAATGATGAAGTTTAATAATTCAATTTATTAGTTAATCACCTTTTTCATTCACAAGAAAATCAATATACATGATTCAATATAAAACACACCATAAGTGATTAAATTCAAGAATCTCACTTCTAAACTAACAATAACAATTAACAAAATAAACAACAATGAGAATTAAGTAACAAAGTGAATGAAATGAAATATATTAAAGTAAATAATTGAATAAAATGAAATAATTTTAGAAGTAATAGGAGATTATGAGAGAATATGTGAGAAAATTCAAGAAATTCTTGTGAAATAATAAAATATAATATATTTGTAAAAGAAAAATAAAAAAATATTATTTTTTTGGAACCGGCGGTTCATGGTTCGAAAAACATTGAACCGGAACCGGCCATGGCGGGCCGGTTCCAGTTCACTGTTCGGGCCCCGCAGGCTTCGGTTCCGGGCCTAGCCCGTTGGGCCGATTTCGGTTCCCATGTCTACCCTCAAGGCCTCAACCTCATTTTCTCTCGCTTGCTTATTATGATTATCAATTTGATACTTTAGCCGTGAGATTTTTTTTTAAAATACAATTGAGCCCCCCCCCCCTCCCCTCCCTTCCCCTCCCTCAAATTATGTTCTAGTTCCTCCACAGTATGTAGGTTGGTATAAGGGTATATTAGGGTATCCACCCGCCATAAACGGGTATTGTCACTACAAGAAATGTTACTTTTTGTTATAACTTTTTGTGATAAATTTATGTTTTGTTACAATAAAATACTGTGTTGTGACAATTCTAAGTTTGCTACATAAAGCAAAGATTGTAGTGACAACACATAAATTTGCTATTAAAATTTTATTGTATAGTGACAAAATTAAAATTTTATCACTAAAATCGATATATAATTGAGTATGAACGTTCGGATGACAATATAACTTGGCTTGTGACAAATATATTTGTCAGAATATTGTCAATCTTTTGTGATAATTACTCTTCGTGACGAAAAAAATATTTGAGATAACTAATATTTGTCAAGATATGTATAAAACTTTAGTGATAATTTATATTTTACTATGACAAATAATTTTGTTAAAATGGCGTAATCTTTATTATGACAACCATGTTTTGCCAAGATAAGATTATTTGTGACAAACTATTTTTGTCATGAGATATAAACATCTCAAGTGACAATTTACATATTCTTGTGAAAAATACATTTGTCAAATTGTTGAAGTTCTGCCAACGATGTTTTGTTAAAAAAAAGTAATTTGTAATAAACAATATTTGTCACGGAAAGTAGAATTTACCTATTATAGTGAAAAATATATTTACTAGCATGTATGTGACAATGATGTTTTGTTAAAAAATTATTGTGACAAACAATGTTTGCCATAAGATTTAGACATATTGAGTGATACTTTAACTTTTCTTTTAACAAATTCTTTTGTCAAAATATTGGCGTTGTATTGAGATAATAGATAATTGTCAGGAAAAAATCATTTGTGTGAAACATTAGTTGATACTAAATTAGAAAACTAATTTAGTTTACTATTCATCTTAAATTCTTGTATATATAGTGATGGCAATTTTTTCTTGCATTTTTTAATCGCAATTGGCAAGGCAAAAAAGCATCCGCCATGAATGTGATGAATTATGAATTAAAAATTTCAGATAATTAGTGAGGATAAGATAATATCTTTGCTTAAATTTTAATAGCCTCAATTATTATATTTATTATGTATACCTTTTGCAATAGGTATTTGATTTCCTCTTTATGATTGGAAATTTATATTAATAAATGAAATAGATATATACATCTAATTAAAATTATGTAATTAATTTTTGTGAGACCAAGATAAGTAGGAAATTTTATGTTTTTTGACCTTCAATTTATTAGTATTTGCAGTTGGTATTCAAATAAAACTATAGATTTGCCTTATTAACTTGGGTTTTTTTCAATTGAATCCCTAAAGCATTTAAAGGACACGGAAGTTTTGTGAGCCCCAAAATATTAGGAAATTAATTATTTATTTATGATACTTATATTTAAAATTACTTTTAATTGGATCCTTAAATAAAATTATAAAATAATCTTTAATGGTTTGATTCATCTCTATGAAACCCCCATAATTCATGCATGTAAAAAAATTACATATTTATATGAAAGAACTACATGAAATTAGTGCTTTTTTTAATAAAAAAAAAAATGAGTGCATATTATGCATAAATCACAAGTTGGCAATATCATTTATCAATCAATGATGTAGACTTATGCGTATCTATTATTAGGGGCTTTAATTCAAAATATTTATATATTATTGTATAATTTAGTTTAGTGACACTTAACCCTTTTATTTAGAAATAAATGACTTTCTCACTCTCAATTCAATTCATAAGTACTCCTTTTATATAATTTATTCTAGTTTAATTATAATCATATAATCTTTTAATACATTAAGGTATATGGCTAATAACAAAGAATATTAATTTTTCTCATTCATTTGATTATATTTGGTAGATCATCGTCATCTATTTCAACCTATATACTGATATTTCAAAGTTGATTTATGCAAAATCTAAAATTTCAGTTAAAAAGAAATAGATGCAACTTTTTTTGTTGAAAAATAGGGTTATTAATATTGTTAGCTTCCTATGTTTTTGCTATTAAATAGTTAATTAATAGCTTTTGTTGTCATTAGAACATAAAAAAATAAAAATATATTTATTTATTTTACAAATCTATAAAGTTGGAATTTTTAAACTAAATTAAAAAATATAAACTCTAAACAAATATATAATTATATGTTGAAAATGCCAAAAAATAGAAAAACAACTTCAAATCTAAAATGTATTACAACTTGACTTAAGAAAAATTTAAAAATTGAAAAAAGCCAAAAATTCTAGTTTCCCTCCATAGCTAGTTATTAAAAAATTGAATTCCATTTAAAAATCTTTGTGAAGCCTTTATCATAGGAAAAAATAGTTGCTTTTTAAGTCCCAAACACAACTAAATGCAAATTCCATTCTCTGCACTTCTTCATCTTCGCAAAGAAGTTACCCTCTAAAGTTTGCCGTCAACATCTCTGCCATTTTCGTCAATAAGAAGCTTGATTTCGATCCCCATGGATTCTCCTCCTGTTTTCCCTCTCCTTGAGACATATTCTTATATTTGGGCAGTGGAACGTGGGTCAAGGGGCCGTTTGCGACACCCGTGGTGAATGAACAAACTCCGGTTGAGAGCCGCTAGATCTAGATCTGGTTTTCTTCTAAAAGTTTAGGTATGTTAAAATATCTTTCATTGTTTGTAAAAGATTTTACTTTTTTTATTTTTTATTTTAAAACTTCACCGAGAAAAACTGAATTTCAAGTTTAAGACTTTAGTATTTTGGTTAAAATTAATAATTTTTGCATTGAAGTTTAGATTTTTTATTTTTTTGTGGGCTTGTGCGTTGAAAAGAAGTAGAACTAGGAGAAAATTGGGTAAGCAAATATAATGAGGCCGTAATTGTTAATACCATGTTTGGGTTGTAAAAATTGTATACTTTTGCATTCTTTTAGTTGTTCTTGCAGTTCAAATTTGTTGGATTTTATGAACATTAGTGATGGTAAGGCATCATAGACTCTGTTTTTATTTTCTGCGTAGAAAAAATTAAGGTTTTGATCTAATTTTGGAGTTACTAGTTTGCCGATTGTGCACTGCATACACATGTTTTGTTCATCATTCTCAATCTAAGATTGTTTTATCACAAATTTTATTTGACAGTATAAGTAGTCTAAGTCTGAAAGATAGTTGTATTACATAATTTTTTATAATGCAAACTTGAATGAAAAGTATGGCATGGAAACAAATGTAAAATCATTATGTTCCCTGTACTAAATCAAGGGAAAGATCGTTAGAGAAGTTTCACTAAATTCAAATCACTATCTTCCAGTTGGGAAATTTATTTAATCATGACAAAATTAGAATGGTCCAGAGCGAATGAAAGCTAAACATGCCAAGAATAAGAATAACCAAAAATAATGGAAAGAAATCAGCAAAGGAAGATTAATACCATATATATATATATATATATATATATGGTATTAATCATTGAGATAAGGTAAATTTAGCTCTAATAAGAAACGTAGGGAAATGAAGGAAACAAAGGAAATTATGAGAATGGGCAGACTAGAAAAGGAATTTATTTCCAGTTTTCTTTTTTAAATCAAAGAGATTACCATTTTAAAATATTTTTTTCCATTCCTATCAGCCCATTCCGAAAGCTTATTGTAGATCAATCTGCCTTTCCCATTTCTCACTGGATTAGTAACTCCATTATTGTTAATATAGATCTCTTCCAAGTTTTGTTTTGTATTACCATTTTATAAGATGATATATATGCAAAACCCCTTTAGGAAACTACGAAGAAGTGACAAGTGCAATGCTCAATGTTCGCCACTGATCGAATGGCACTTTATGGTTGAATTCTTGGTAATGTGATTGCATTTACAATCTTAAATTTGGGTAGGCAACTCTTATTTTCAAGTTTTGAACTCATATAATCATATGCTCACATACAGGTTCTCAAACAAAGCATGTGCGTGCATCAGTCCAACTAGTCTATGGACGAGTGATACACTTTGAAAGAGACGGAGATATATACAAGGAATGGGGCATGGATTTGACGTTTTTTGAAACAAGAACAAAGGGTTTTCAATTATGTAGTTAAATCTCGCGCTTAAAGATCGAGATTTATGATTGAAACTAGTATATAAGGTTTTATTATCTCTTATTTTTTTAGTGGATATTTTGAAATAAATAATAGTCATAATTTTATATTATTTGATATTGTTTTAATAATAGTTTTTTGTTTTTAATATTTACTATTTAAATAAAATATAATTTATTATACATTTATTTTATTTTTTGCATTTTTTTTAAATTCCTTTTAATAAAAAAAGTAATTGATAAAAAATCAATTACGTACTTTTTATGACATGAACAAGTAATTATTATGAGAAATCAATTGTTCTAATAACATGTTATTCTTTTTATGGTATTAAACAAATGTAGTTTTTTTTAACAAACTACTCATTGTAATCAATTTTAGTCTTATGACAAATTATAATTTTTAACACAATAACTCAGTTTTATTTGACAAAAATGTAGTTAAAATTGATACATTATTTATCATTATAAATACTATTTTATGACAATTTTAGTATTTATCACTTGCACTAGTTTGCAGTTGTGACATATTAATACATTTATTAAAAAAAATACATTTATTGACAAAATATGTTATAATTATTCAAACATCATTCATCAATATAAGTGACATATTTTTGACAATTTTAATATTTGTCACTTAAAAGTTTTTACGTTAGCGACAATTTTAATAATTGTCACTTCAATGTATTTACTTTCGTGACAAATTCATATATAAAATGACAAAAAACTGATAAGTATAGACAAATAAATCATCATTATAAGTCACACTCTTATAACAACTTTAGTATTTGTCAATACAACATGTTAATTATTGTGACAAAAGCAACCATTATGTGACAAAAATATAGTTAATATTGACAAACTATTTGCCATTACAAATTCTGCTTTTACGATAACTATAAGTTTGTTGCGCAAATGTTTTAACTTATTCTGACAAATTATTTTGTTTGTCATAATATCTTATTGCGACGGGCTTGTTGCGACAATATGTGTGACGAACGTTTTTCATCACAAAAAGCATTTAGTGACAAAATTTGTAGTTCTATTGACAATTATTTTTACCACAAAAAATTAGTTTTTTTGTAGTGTGTTTTAAACTACCCTCATTAATTATTTTGTAAAAAAATGAAAAAAACGAGTGCTTCTAATGCACGGAATCGAACTCAAACATATAAAATGGCAAAACACTATTTCACCACTAAACCACTAGCGTTATATGACAAGGAAAAAATAATAAAAAAGTAGTAAAAAGATTTTAATGCACTAATAATAGAAAAAAAAGATGGCGGAGTAGTACTCCTTATTTTTCGCTCTCATTATTGTAATTCTAGAGGTTTGGTTTTGTGTTCCCCTCTAGTCCGTTTTATTTTATGATTAATATAACTTGGGGCTAACATCCTCCTCCCGTGCATGGGACTTGCCAAAAAACAAAGAATTGAATTCAAGCATATATAATGGTTGAACACTAATTTATCACTCGACCACTAGTACTACATGAAATAAGAAAAAAAAAACTAGACAAATATTAAAAGGATTTTAATGCACCAGCAAACATCGAATTAAAGCAAAAATAATAATAGAATACTATTCCACCACTAGACCACTACTAGTATTATATAAATTATAATGTTGGAAAATTTTGAAACTAAAAACTAACTAAATATGGTACCTAATTATTCAATGAGGTTACCTCTACTACGGGTACCTACAAATTACCCGCAATTACTTAACGAGAGTACCCGCATACGTGTACCCTTGAATTTATCATTTATTCTTCCATTTTATTCGTCAACAAAACTGACATGAACATGTATTTGCCTATTTTTTTCAAATCTATTTAATATCCGTTTACTATCCTCCCGAACTTACCCATTTGCCACCTCTAACTTAATACAATATTTTGTTATTTTATAGAGAAAACGCAAAACTTTTGGAATCTTGAGAGCAGTTGTAATCCTATATCCACCATGGCTCTTATTAAGATTAATAAGAGTGATGTTTGGTTTTAAGATTAACAAATGTCCTTTGTTACTCACAACTACTTTTTCTTTTCCTTTTTGTTTAAATAAAAGTACTGCATTCCTAAATGGGCTATAACTTATATTGATTGAAATGGAGTGATAGTGTAATGGAAGGTATGAAGATCCATCTACAATTGTATATTTTTCAAAATAGCAATGACTAGAAATATAACTTTACTTACATGAAGTTTTATTATTATTTAATAAATAAATATTTGTTGTATATATATGAGTGAATAAGTAATTCACTAGCTATGATCTAAAAAAAATCTAAAAATAGATCAAATCGTCAAATGCCACAACTAGATATCGACAAAAAACAAAGCAAGATAAACAGAAGCAAAATAATAAAAAGAAAAATTAGAATAAAAAAAGCACAAAATTACAAATTCATCACTACAACAAAATACTCCTATTGAGTCATTTAAGTGCCCCACTAAATGATATAACGAGGCTCATATAACAATGCGGCATTTCAAAAGAGAGTCACGTATGAAGGAGACGTAATAATTATATGAGATACAAATAAGAGTCCCATAATATGTTTATATAATATGTTAATTGTAGCATAAGTGAATCTTCAAAAAGTAAAATGATTAGGTATCTGCAAAGAAAAAAAAAATCAGATATGTAAATACAACAAAAGTTAGCTCAATAGATTAGAGGCGAAAGAAAAAAAAACGCCAACAATACTATATGGGACAACCAAATGAGATCTAAAAAAATTGCAAAAAAACAATAGTGGAGAGAATGAGAAATAAGAACGAAAGAGCAAAAGAGAGAGAGTGGAGATAGAGCAGCAATCAAGTAAGAAAAAATATAGAAGTAAATAACTTTACACTACTAGTTACAATTTGCAAATATATAATACTAAGGGGAAGAAAAAGTATCAATCTAATTATAACAAGTTATATAAGTTGAGTAATAACCAGATAAAAGAGTATCAAATTAAAGGTAAAATAAGTGAGACATCAAATTGAATTTCCGTCTGATCTAATTTATAATTCACTCTCAACCACTGGCGAAAGGTGAGTCGGTTTAATAGTATTATCCTCCACCAATTACGCCCCCCTTTTCATGACTCCACCACTATGTCATTGCATCCAAGACTCAACAGAGAGAAATTAGTCGTTCTTGTTGTAATCTTGCACTGAGAAAACACTGGCTGGAACAAGGCCAGATGCGATCAGCCGTCGGTACGTAATGCCATGCAAAATATCGTCAGCAAAAATTGATTGGAAAATAAAATCAAAAGCATTTTTTTATTCGATTTTTATGAAGATGATGATGATGTGATATGACATCACCATATATTTTATTTATATAATTAAAAAATGTTTGCTCTCTGAAACACGTCAAGTGGCAAGATTTGAGGAAATTGTTTCCTTAATTTTGAATTGGTCCAAAACTTTATTTTTTTTATTAGTTGGCTCAACAGTTTTAGAAATTATATTTTAACCCACAAAATTTTAAATAATTCAATTAAATGATTTATAATATTATTTCCTCTCAAGCACTCCAGCGACGTTTTACGATTCATTTTTTTATTTTTTATTTTTTATTTCTTTTCTTAAGTAAAATAACGTCGTTTTACTTAGGGGTAAAACACAAAAAAAAAAGTATTGTTTAAGTAAAACCACGACGTTTTACTTAAGAGTAAAACAATAATAAATTGAAAAAAAATTCTAAACGTGAGTTCTTAAACTCTTATTACTAAAATTTTATCCCTCATCCTAATTTCGAAACTCTAAATGTGAATCCATGTCTTTTGTTCCCTCATTTATATTTGCCGCCTTCCCTCATTTATGTTTGCCACCTACTCCTCTCACGTTAAACTCTAAATGTGAATCCATGCCTTTTTACTACCTCATTTATGTTCGCCGCCTACTCCTCTCTCTCTCTCTCTCGACCTCACCTATCTCAACTTCTTCCTCTACTTATTTGGCCGAATCAATTTAGTCCGCTAGAATCTATTCCATCGCCTTCAGTGTCGTCTCTTGTTGTGAGTTTTTTTTGTTTTTTTTCCCTAATATTAGTAATGTTTAAATTTTTTTGTGTATTTTTTGTGATTGATTATTATGATTAAATGTTTATTAATGGTAGTTAAACGAATATTTAAATTTTCAATTAGATAATTTAGTAGTTACGTATATTTATTTTACAAGATTTTTTTTCTACAATTGAATCCCCTAAAAAACTGTTCTGGTTCTACTACTACTCTCAACTTATTGTGCATCTCAATAACTAGCCAAAAATTTATTGTGTACTTATATTTCTTTGCCCAGTAATAATTTATTTTAACTTAGGTAAATAACGCTAATATTTCCTTAATTTGGATATAAGTATCGTTTTGATTCTCAATTTTTGAAAAAAGTTATATGTTGATCCCTAAATTTGGATTTTGTCACATAAATTATTCTCAATTTATTTATCATCAATTTGACAACTAACACCTCTTATTAAATGACATAGTTCATTATTCAAAACGATGCATTAATTTTGTATTATGTGACTAATAGCGTTATTTGTCAAATGAATAGTCATCATGCATGATAAAATATAAACTAAATTATCAAAATATAACTTTTTCAAAATTGAAAACTAAAGTGATATTTATCTCCAAATTAAAACATCGATCATTGAGTTCATTCACCCCTCTAAATTTGTTATCAAATAAAAAAACCTATAATATGCTTAAATATAACGATAGCTTTTGAACTATACCTCACAACCGACTTTGCCATTGTATAATCCTTTTTTTCTTTTGCCCTTTTCAAAATCTCTCAAACCAAAACTCAATGCCATATATTACTATTCTATTCATTGCACCTTTTCAAAACCGCAATATACTCAAGAAAGTCAAAACTCGTACAAATATAGCACTATCTCTCCTAGGAGGACGCCGTTATTGGAGATCCAAACCAAAATCGGCCACTATAATAATGGGAAAAAAAAAATTGCTAGACAAATATTGGATGATGGAGGGATTCAATCTAAGCATATGGAAAGCCATACCAATGCCCATTCGCCATGCACTTCTACAATACTCTTCCCCACGTGCAATCCATTCACACCGTTTGAGTATCAAATACTATGGACCATTGTGTCTGTATGTGTATTAATACAAAACAGGGATAGATATCATCAATATATATAATATTCTGCATGAATGGAGGGCTGCCATTTTCAGTCTGCGATCCATTGAATTTATGCAGTTAGAGGGTCTTTACGATCTCAGTGATTGACCATAACTGCAACTTGTTCTTCCCAGATTTTGTCATTGCATGATTGATTAATTGCATGCACATGCACATATAAATACAAGCTTGGGAGGGTGTAAAAGTGCTCATAATATTGTTGTTATTATTGGAAAGGAAATTTGAGAGGAGGGTTTTGAATTTGAAGATGGAAAAATATGAAGTTATGAAGGATCTTGGATCTGGGAATTTTGGGGTGGCAAGGCTTGTGCGGCACAAAGAAACCAAAGAATTGGTAGCCATGAAATATATCGAACGTGGACGTAAGGTATGATCTTTGGTTTTAATTATGCATTGAAGAAAAAAAACATTTTCATGATATTCTTTTTTTGGAAACACTCATATATATATATTTTTTGGTTAATTATTTTTGCAGATTGATGAAAATGTTGCAAGAGAAATTATTAATCATCGATCACTTCGACACCCAAATATAATTAGATTCAAAGAGGTAATTAATTTACATTTCTGTGAATACAAATTTGATCAACACATATATTGTAAATATTTATATAAATTTGAATGTTTTAAATGGTGGAATTAAGAAATGTTTGATTAAGTATCTTATGAGCCATTATTTGGACGATTAATTCACGCAGTAGAGTGATTAAAAATCTTAATTATTAATTAGTTTGTGAATTTAATTGGTAATGAGTGAAATGGTTTAAAAAATCTTATTAATTTGTAATTAGTTTGTCAATTTTTCTTGAAACCGATTTACAATATTATTTCTGACATTTTTTTATCCCAAATGGTATAGGTTATTTTAACTCCAACACATTTGGGGATTGTGATGGAGTATGCTGCTGGTGGGGAACTTTTTGATCGAATATGTACCGCTGGTAGATTTAGTGAAGATGAGGTAGCCAACTGATCATGTTCATGAGATGAGTTTGAAGTTAATACTTTGAATGAATAAGCAAAATAGTTGTTTAATTTTGGAATAAGTATCGTTTTAGTTTCTAATCTTGAAAACGTTATATTTGATTCCATTAACTCAAATTTTGTCACACAAATGATTCTCAACTTATTTTTCATTCATTTAACAAGTAACGTCATTGATCATGTGACACAAAATGACATCGTTTTTAATGATTTATAGTGTCACTTAACAAATAGTGTTAGTTCATGTCAATGAATGAAAATGAGTTGAGAATTATTTGTATGATAAAATTCAAGTTGAACGATCAAAATGTAACTTTTTTAGAATTTGCTGAATTATTTGATATCATTTACCCTAATACTTTTCTTTCATTTTATTTCATATATTTGATCCATTTATTTGCATAAACTATATTTAGTTTTGGTATATTTCATCACTTTGTCTTCGACTAAAATGACATCTTGTTAATTGAAATTTATTTGCTATTTCCCATTGTATGATCATAAGTATTTTTTTTTCAATACTTTGTCAATTTCAAGAAAATTCTTACACATTTTTCTAAGGTATAGGTTGCTGTTTTCATTTGATGATTTTTATGAGTAGAACAAAATCCTGTCTACTCAAACATGCTTTTCTAGTTTTCTTACATATATTAATTTGATGTGAATGCTTCTATATCATATACCAAAATCTTTTGAAAAATCGAAATATAATAAGTTTTGGGCCTCTAATTTGTTATTGTTACGAAATGTGTGCGCATAAACATGAATTATAAGTATAAACAAATAAATTTTTTAAAAAACAATTACGTGTTTTTAATTATATATATTTAGATGCAAAAAATAGTTCAACATCATTCTAATTGCACTAATTTAATGTAATTCAGGCGAGGTACTTCTTTCAACAGTTGATTTCGGGAGTCTCCTACTGTCATACTATGGTACGTAGTAATAATACATCTTTATATTTTTTGTTAATTAAAATAATAATAATAATGAGTACAATTATTATTTTTAAACAATATTTGTAATTCATTGACATAAAATTCTATCATTATTCATTTATTTTATTTATCATCATGAGTCAAATTTTAATATCGTATATAAAATATTTTTACTTTGTATTATTACTAGTTTACTAAATATTTGTTTATTTTGTGAAATAATTGAAGATATTTTGTTCTGCTCTATTAATGTGCACAAATCTTGAAATGTGCAGCAAATATGCCACAGGGATTTGAAGCTGGAAAATACACTGCTTGATAAAAGTCCAGCACCCCGCCTCAAAATTTGCGATTTTGGTTATTCCAAGGTTTGTCTATATTAATTGTGAAAGAAAATTCTTTCGCTAAAAATTTTGTTGTTCCTATCTGGAATTTCTACTTTCTTTTTTTTTTTCTTACTTTAATTAAAACTAAAGGGGTTTTTTTTTTAAATCACAGATATATTTCCTTTTTGTTTTGATAAAATTAATGGTTGAATACCTCCCTACAAAAGAATTAAACTATATTATTAAACTTTTAAAGTTGTTGGAAATGTGACTATTAATTCCTTTTTAATATGGATGATTTCAAACTAAGCATAAGAAGGTTATTATTATTAATATTTTTTAAAAAAAAATAGGAGGGTGGGGCATTTTCTTAACTTTTGTTTCAATATTTCAAAAATAGGAAAAGTAATCATAAGGATCAAATAGCCATTTTCTTTTACCTACTTAATTTTAGAGTTAGAATTGTATTTCTTTATTTAAAAAAAAAAAAAACTGGGATAAGTGTTTTTAAATATCTTTCTATAAATGCTAATAATTTTGTATTTTTTACTGTACTTTTAAAATCTTCCTTTATGGGTCTCGAATTCAAAGATTTTACAGCTTTACAAAAGAAAAAAAAATTCTAAAGAAAATAGCATTTTAATAATTGAATAATAATAGAGAATGTGGATTTTTTTAAAAAAATATAGTAACTAAATTTATATAATCGTTATCATTACTTAATAAATGAGCATTTAATGCGAATAAATGAATTATAATAAATTTCACTGATGCTATTTTATTCGTATCACCAAAAACTCGAATTTTCTAATCACTCCTAATAATTATGGTAAATTAAAAAAAAACCTTCTTGTAGTTCAAAAAAATTTTCAATTTACTTCCTTATGGTTTAAAAATCTACAAATTATTTGCTTGTGATTTAGATTTTTTTGAAAAAAGATGAAAAAAATCGATGAAATAGATCTACAAAAACAATACCTATATATGCATTGGATGAAATAGATCTACAAAAATAAATATTTAAAATCTATATATTTTGTATTTAAAAAAACAAACTAAATCACAAGAAAGAATAATGTAAGTTTTTAAACCATACGAGGTAAATTAAAATTTTAAAAAACCATAGATAGTTTTTTTTTTTAATTTACCCTAATGATTATATGTCAAATTTCTGAAAATCCTTTTTTTTGACACGTGGATGACACTTTAATCCACCAAAATGTCATTTCATTTCTGGAAATTAATTTTGATAATTTACTCTCCATTAATGTATGACAGTCGTCTGTGTTGCATTCAAGACCCAAATCTACGGTTGGAACTCCTGCTTACATCGCTCCGGAGGTTCTCTCTCGTCGTGAATATGATGGCAAGGTAATTCACGCTTTTAATAATCAGCTTTGTTTGCTTCTGGCCATTGCAAACTGCTTCCTCTACCAAGATTCCGAAATTTATAATTTTTTCCATATTTAAAAAGTAAAAGAAGGAAAGTAAGAGTAATAAATATATACTTTAGAAAAAAAAAGGTACAAAAATAAGAAAATGAGATAAATACGTCCAAAATAGTTTGGACATGTATTTAAAAGACGTTTAGATACTCAAGAAGCATATAGAAAATAAATAAGTATAAGTTCCAATTAAAAGGGATGAGGAAGGCTAAAATAGAATTTTAGAGAAAATTATAAGAACATATATATTTGTTAAGATAGTTTGAGCAAATTATAAGGAATTATAAGAAACACAAGAAATTATAAGATAGATTGAGCAAATGAGTTTATATCGTATATGATAGCGAAATGTGATTTATATAATCAACCATATTTAGTGGGATAAACTTAGTTATTTCTATTGTTGTTGTATTTGAGAAATATTTTTTTATCACATTCTTAAGAATATTTGAATTTGTTTATCAAAATTTTTAAAAGTTATTTTTACTAGCAATACATATACATTTTTGCCTCGCAATTCACAAAATCCTGGATTCAACACTGTTTGTGTAGCTCTCATTATGTAAATTGTAGGATTTTAAAGAATTTAGTGAATCATCTAAGCATACGATGCCCTAACTTGTAACATTATGGCAGTAATTAACTTGGCTGGCCAAAGAAAAACTTTTTTTTTTCTCCATATATTCGTTGTTAATATTGATGGCAAATTACGAAATGTTGGATTAGCTGACCATTGTATGGTAAAAGTTTTAAAATGTGAATATAATAGTAATGCACATAAGTAAGGTAAAGTCTAAACTATTCCAATGATATATTTTGATCACTCATATATTGAAAATGATATATTAGCGGTGATTATGTCAAATTCAATTATTATCTTTGATTTTTTCCCTATTAAATTTACTGATTTTTAAAGTTTTTAAATCAATTTTGTACCCAAAACTGAGGTTAATTAATAGGGTAGGATCTGAGGTACTGAATGTTCATCTAACAAAGTTATGTCGAAAATTGACACTTAAAAAAGAGGTTAATTAATACAAAAAAATATTTGAATTTAACCAAAATAATTAAAAATAATAATATATAAATTAAAAAATATATATTTGAATTTAACAAAAAAAATTTAGAAAACTATTTAAATTTAACGAATTGAATACAAGTATATTTTTGTTCATAGATGAATAAGCAAACTGATGAAATTAAAAAATAGTGATTAAAATTTTGTCATTCAAATAATTTTAGTTATCACCAAGATATATAATTTACACCTAAATAAGCATATTTTGGCAACTTCTTGTAACATGAGAATCCATGTGGTCATGTTGCTTCAAGATACAATTGCTGCTTGTCTAAAGCCTTGATTTACGCTTACTCTGCAGTCTTTATCTATACACAAAATTTAAGGCCATGTGATGCATTATGGCTTGAAGGTCAGGTTAATGCAAAATTATAAATGTGGTTAAGAAGTCTTTCATGCATAAGTATCCGTGCTACAAATCTTATTAATGACACACCAATCACACACACATATATGCATAGCTATAAAGTACTATTAATTTATGAGGTAGTAGTTTACAAGGAAACGGGTTCATATATCTACCTACACGCTCCCGTATTTTTTTTTTTTTCATATCACTTTTATCCTGAAAAATTAATACTTTGAACAATAATCAATTTTTGTGTTACACTTTTTTTTTTCTATATGTTGAAAAAGTAACACTTTTGAACAATAATCAATTTTCGTATAACACTTTTTTTGTTCGCAGATCACTGTTTTGTTACATAAAGACTTTCAAACAAATAACAATTCTTTTCGCGTAGCACTTTTTTTGTTCATATATCACTTTTTTTGTTATATGAAATCTTTCAAACAAGTTACATATTTTTTCGTATGACGCTTTTTTTGTTAGCATATCACTTTTTGTTCCATGAAAACTTTCAAACAAGTAACAATTCTTTTTGCATAACACTTTTTTTGTTTAGGTATAATTTTTTTGTTACATGAAAACTTTCAAACAAATAACAATTCTTTTCGTGTAATACCTTTTTTATTCGCATATCACTTTTTTGTTTCATGAATACTTTCACACAGGTAACAATTCTTTTTGCATAACACTTTTTTTTTCTTCGGGTATCACTTTTTTGTTACATGAAAACTTTTAAACAAGTAACAATTCTTTTCGTGTAACACTTTTCTTGTAACACTTTTTTTGTTTGTGTATCATTTTTTTGTTACATGAAAACTTTCAATTAAACAAATAATAACAGTTTTATGAAAACTTTCAAACAATTAACAATTCTTTTTGCGTATCATATTTTTGTTACATGAAACTTTCAAATAAGTAACAATTCTTTTCGCATAATACTTTTTTTTTTTGCGCATCACTTTTTGGTTACATAAAAACCTTTCAAACAAGTAACAATTCTTTTCTCATAGCACTTTTTTTTTGTTCGTGTATAGCTTTTTTATTACATGAAAAGTTTCAAACAAATAACAATTCACACATCATTTTATGTTCAAAAGTAACAAAAAAAAAACTAAAAAAAAAAAGGTGAAAATGTAAAAACGCGTGTATAGACACACTTCATTAACTATCCGTTTCATATATAAATGTTACGTGTACATTATTAACTATCTGTTTCATATATGACCCGTTTTATATAAATTTTTGTGTTAATTTATATGTATTAAGCATATATGAATTTGTAGAGGTGCATTAATTTGAATGATGTGGCAATGTCTCTTGCTAGTTTCTGCCTTAAGCTTAAGAGATCCACTAGCTTGCTTTTCTTATTTTAATATGATGTTGGTGAAGTTCTAGAAATTTGCAACTGAGATTAGTAAATAAGATAATATACAGGGTAAACTACTTCATTAGTCCCTCAATTTGAAATTTCATTTTGCTCTCATCTCCAATTTTTAAAAAGTTTCATTTTGGTCGATCATATTGTAGTTTTGATTTTAATGGTTTCTTGTTCACTTAAAAAAAAAATTAATTCTGATGACCATTTGACATGTATATGTCCAACTTTATCAATTTTTGTACCTTTTTATTTGTCATATGTGTATTAAATAGTTGTTTAAGTTGAATTTTAAGTAAAAAAAAATAGGAGAATGACGGTTTAAAATCCAAATTATATATAATGTTAGAGACAACAATGGAACTTTTGAAGATTGAGAATAAAAGTGAAATAAGCCCCTAACTTGATGGGTAATTGAAGTAATTTACCCATAATTTATGTATCTTTGTCACCAAGATACTATGAAATAGTTTTTTTGAACTTTCTTCAAGTGTCCACGTAAATATATATATATATGTAGTTATCTTTGCTTTTGTAAACTTAATATTATCTATCCACTTATCGTCTTTTATTGTTTTCATGTTTCTATTGTTATTGTAAAATTTACATTACTGATTTATAGAATGACTTTCACTTTTGTTTATTATTGGAAGGGTATTTTACATCGAATTCAATAAACTATTTTTTTTTAATTAAAAAAAAATCTATCACAATGCCAAAACTAATCTAGGCATAGAATCTTCCAAGAATATATATATTATTCACATTTACAAATTGATTTTATATGGTAATGTGTCAAATTGGAAGTTTGAATTTGGCTTAGAATTGGTTTTAACTCTTCAAAACATAAGTTGTCCTACAATAATTCCTTTAGAACAGCTTTTTTGTGAAAATATTTTTCTATTTTCATTTCGAGAAGAAACTAAGGCCAAAAATGATCAAGAGCATACCAGAAGAGTGGACATGTTTTAACTTAAAATAATTAATAAAACAATTTACTTTAAGAAAACAAGCACAAACTATCAATAAGAGAATATGAGATAGAACTCATAATTTGATGGTATATAAGATTAGGTTACAAAACATACAAAACTATAGGGACATTGATTAAAAAGGAAAAATTAACTTATGTTGGACAAGTTAATCAGGAAATCTATTAAGACCTGTTTCAGGAAGGTTATTAAAACCTGTGCCAAAAATGATCGATTGTTCAAAACATAAAATGTGCATGCGATGTTGAAAGGGGAAGTGGTGAGAAGAGGGCTAAAGAAGAAGATCATGAAGTGAAAAGCATCCCTAATTATAACTCATAATAATTAAAAGCGAAAACGACCTCAATATATAGTCCCTCAAGTGGGAAGTAAAACTCGTTTTGATTCTAAATTTTGAAAAAGTTACATTTGATTTTTTAATTTGGATTTTATCATACAAATAGTTATCGACTCATTTTTCATCAATTTGACAAGTAACGGCATTAGTGATATGGCACAAAATAACATCATTTTGAATAATAGTATCACGTGATAAATGACATTATTTGTCATATGGATGAAAACTGAATTGAGAACCATTCCTTTGGTAAAATCCAAGTTGAGAAATCAAAACGTAACTTTTTAAAATCAGGGAGCAAAACAATACTTACCTCCAAGTTGAGGAATCACGGTGGTCATTTACCCTAATTAAAAAGAGAGATATTATGTTTTGTTTTGTGTTTTAATAGTTTTTCCTCTTATAAATTGACTAAATATTTCAAGTTTGATGGAATAGATGGCAGATGTGTGGTCATGTGGAGTGACTCTCTATGTTATGTTGGTGGGAGCATATCCTTTTGAAGATCCAGATGATCCTAAGAATTTCAGGAAAACAATAAGTGTGAGTTATTTGTGTCCCTTATATTAATTAAATCCTTTTTTTTTTACTTGATCTTTTCCAAGTATATTTTGACATTTTTTTTCCCTCATAAATTCTTCTTCTGCAGAGGATAATGGCTGTTCAATACAAAATTCCAGACTATGTCCATATTTCTCAAGATTGCAGAAACCTTCTTTCTCGTATTTTCACAACAACTCCAACTAGTGTAAGTCCTCATACTTCAAGATTTTTACTGCATTAATGAATTAATTGATGAATAATACAAGCAATAGTATTGTTTTCATGCAACCCTTTATTATTGCATGCTCACTTCTCGAATTATATTACGTATAGGAAGAGTTGAGATATTAAGGGAGATAGTGCAATTTCTATACAATATCAAAAGATTATATGCGAAATTTTTAAATGAAACACGTGAGCGCAATGAGAAAGTATGATTTTTTTTAATACTTGATAATTTCAGTATTATCATCATTCAATGGATTAATAGTAATTGTGAATTAATGCATAAATAATTGATAATAGGAGTGTAGAATCACCTATTCGTTTAAAAAAAAAAACTCATATGCATTATCATTACTCAAAACCAGTGTTTTGAAAATCTGACTAGCCGACCAGGTAATTTGACCGGTTTGATTGAAAATTAGTCCTAAGTTCGATCCGATTTTCATTAAAAACTTATTTTTTAAAAATTCAGTCAAAACTCTGATTTGACTAGTCAAATCAGGGGTTTGACTAATTGACTCGATTAGTTTTTTTCCCTTTTAATTTAACCTTAACTTTTGAGTTGTTTTGAATTTTGGTTCAATAATAATAAATGGGTCTACTGTTTTTTTTGAGTTTATGAATTTTATTTGATTGTTTTGAATTTTAAGTCAAATAACAAAATATATATATATATATATATATGTATATTGTATTTCTTATGAATAAAACTTTGTTCTTTAATCTCATTTTTAATCCACCAAAACAAACTAACAAAATAAATAATCGATATCTGGGTTTACTACTATTTTGAGTAATTTGTTGTTAGATTAAAGGCTGGCATAAAATAAAATCCCACCAATTTTGAAACATTTTGCATTTTTTTTCTTTCTTTCATTTAAAATTATTGTGTTTGATATTACATAATGTCTAACATATTTGGATCAATTAATGGTACTTTATTAATATTATATATTTTGGTTATAATTTAGTAAATTTTTATAATTAGATACATGGATTTTTAAAAATTATTAATATTTATAATATCATGATAAATGTATCTAGTGTTTTTGTTCAAAATCACCAATTTATCCAATGACTCTTTGACTTCAGCCGGTTTGTACTATGGTTTGATTTTCAAAACATCGCTCAAAACATATAAGGGTCTTTGACTTAATTCAACCGGTTTGTTATAGTCTGATTTTCAAAACATCACTCAAAATATATAAGAGTTTACACGAAATCATTGCATGGTTGTCTCTCAATCAAAACAAAAAAAAAAAGTATATACATTGGTTTTTTTAGGAGAAATCATGCATTAATTTCTTTGCACACAAAGCTTAAAACTTTATTCAAGAATTGATGTTATTTAAAATGTTTATTTGCAGAGGATCACAATAAAAGAAATTAAGAGCCACCCATGGTTCTTGAAGAACTTACCAAGGGAGCTTACTGAATCAGCACAAAACATATATTACCAGAAGGATAATCCAAGCTTTTCACTTCAAAGTATTGATGAGATAATGAAAATTGTAGAAGAAGCAAGTATTCCACCTCCATCATCAAGGCCTATTGGAGGATTTGGATTGGGAATAGAGGATGAAGATGCTGAAGTATTAGAGGAAGAAGAGGACGAAGATGAGTATGAAAAACAGGTAAGAGAAGTTCATCAAAGTGGAGAATTTCACATCAATAATTAAGATTGTCTATTTGTCTCTGTTATTATTACATTACTTCTGTGATTCTTCTTAATGTTGAAACTATATTTTCTTGAATGTACCATAATATATTTGGCAGAAACAAAAGACATGAATTTTCTTTTTTCTTTTTTTTTTTTTCTTTTTTTTTTTTTTTATATCTCAGGTTCCTAACACTACAACTCCGTGTCTTCCCACCACTTCATTGTTGTTGAGTCAGACTAATCATGGGCCTTAAACCAACCGTCCCATATGAATTTTCTTGAATGTACTTTTGAAAACGGAAAAAAAAAACAAAAAAAAAAAACCATTCATTGGGATGTTTGTTCATATCCAATCAGTTCTACAAATCAAACTTGAACTTGTATCCAACTGGGCTCAATTGGAGAGCTGTTCTGCCAGTATGTCAAGAATTAGCAATTGTGGAAGTTATATGTATAAATCTTAGTGCAATATATATATATATATATATATATATATATATATATAAAATCAATAGAAATGTCCTTCACATATTGCAATTTTGAGCTTTTTTATCCCTAACATTTGAAAAGTGAAAAAATAATTCCATCAAGCCAATGTCCTTGCTTCAACAATTCTTTTGAGCTTTTTTATCCCTAACATTTGAAAAGTGAAAAAATAATTCCATCAAGCCAATGTCCTTGCTTCAACAATTCTAAAAACGCATAGAGAGGGGAGGAGAAGGTGGAGGCGGAGATGAAGAAAAAGAGAAAGGATGAGGTGGTGGTGGCAAAATTGGTCGGAGAGGGGCCGTGACAAAAGTAGAGATGAAAGGGAAAAAAAGTTGAAAACAAAAAAAATATATATTGTCATACCCTTTTTACCCCTAAAAAATAGTTACTGTGAGAGATTATTTTTTTTCAGCGCAATATGTGATATCTTATCCATATATCACTATGATCCATACAAACGACTCCACTTAGTGCGATAAATGTTTAATTGTTGTTGTAGCATCCATGACATAGCAACAATCGAAGGTACTAACAATTATTTGCACTTTACACAAACAAGCAACATAACAATACAGGTTCAAGCAATCTATTCCAATATCTGTTACAAGAGTGAAAAGAGACCAGGGAGCAGGGACTGAGGGAATCAATCAGAACTGTTATGTTTTACTTGGGATGAGGAAATGACAAATAGTTGTTGAAGGAATGTAAATGTCAACATTCATCAGTTGCAATTCGAAAAACTGCTTGCTGGGAAACATGTAACGATAAGATTTGAACAACATATAATAACTCGAGACAAGGAAGAATGAACAGCTCAATTTAGATAAGTTTGAAAAAGAAAAGAGGACAAAGAATCAATCATTTTCATGGACATATTGTGCATTTGGTATCATTCCAATCATAAATGAAGAGTAAGTTACTGAACCACAAAATATGGTATTATTTTCCTCTTTCATACATAGCAGATTCATGAACAAACAGATACAACAACTTAAACATCTGTTGTAACGCTATACAGAGGAACTAAACAGTATGAACTGTGATTCTATTAGTCGCACCAAAATTTGAGAAGGCCCTTAACCTCAAGGGTTGAGTCCATTTCACTAATTTGACATCACAAAAGTGCGGACTTTCACAGTGATGTGATCTCTGTCTTTGGTCGCCCAATCCAAACCCCAACTCCCCATAAACCACAAAAAGGAAGAAATGACGAGGAAAATAAATACTACAACGGAAAAGGAGAAATAAATACAGGGGCTTTAGTTTAGGAGTCAAATGTTCAAAGAGCTTGCCACAGAGGGATGAAAAACCAGCTTACTGTGCTTGCTGAAATCATTGAGTTTCTTCTGAGCGATCACCTTTGTGAACTTTCAGGCTAAAAGGATCTTTTTCCTTCCTTTCCCTTCAGCTCAAGTTCACTGCTCAAGTAATGCAAACTTGTGTATATGGCATGTTTCTGGAAAGAGGGAGAGAGACGGAATGATTGGCTGACAAATGATAGATTCTGTCATCGAAACAAAGGCAATACACCCCATTGATGCAGAAAGCCTTCCCCAGTTGTCACTTCAAGGACCAGCAGAACAAGTACTGCCAACATAGCCGCTCTTCCATTCCATGTTTCAGCACTTTTAGTCCAACCCCATTCCCAAACTGTCACAGGTGGTGGCAGCTCCCTCCGCTGTGAATCATATGCTGCCAATAGCTCTTCTACACTGCCAAGTGGAACTAAAGACTGCAAAAATCAAGACCAAAACACAGATTAATTGGACTTGATCAACAACAACTAAGCTTTTATCCCAATATGTAGGGTCGGGTACATAGATCATACTTCACCATCATATTCCATCCATACACATTTTAATTTATATTTAAATATATCATTATCTTTTTTATCGTTTCTTTACAATTCTTGTTAGGTCTCCCGCTCCCCCTTTTAATTTGAGTTAATGTTTCTCTATTTTCTACAGCCGCAGTGATGCATCTACAAGTCTCCTATGCTAAACCATCTTAAGCGTGCTTCTCTCATTTTCCCATTCATTGGAGTTACTCCCACTTTTTTTTAATGAATTCATTACTTATTCTATTCAATCTAGTATGTCCACTTATCCATCTTAAAATTTTCATTTCTGCTGCCCTCTTTTTTTTGATCATGCTCATACTTAGTCGCCCAACATTCTGATCCATAAAACATCACTGGTTTTATGTCTATTTTATAATATTTTCCCTTCAATTTCAACGGTATTTTACAATCACAAAGTATGGAGGATGCACTTCTCCATTTGTCCCAACTTGTTTAAATTCTATGTGTAACATTTTTATCAATTCCCCCATTTTCTTCAATGAAAGATCCTAAATATTTAAAACTTTTAAATTCATTTAATTCATACTCACCAATTTTCACATTTATCCTATTGTTACTTATATGATTACTAAAGTGGCATTCCATATATTCAGTTTTACTTCTACTTATTGTAAAACCTTCCGATTCTAGTGCTTCCTTCGAAGCTGCTAACTTAACATTACTCCCTCTCTCATCTTATCAAATAAAACTATATCGTCTGCAAACAACATACATTTAAGATAAAGAAGCTTCAACTAACGAAAAAAAAAATTAGTCTCAAAATGTTGGGGATACGTAGGAATCAGAATTAGTATATGAATTAGAAGCTACATGATAGGAATGGAACCCTCCAACATGTTTGTTTCAACGTAGGAATGTTTACGATTAATGCACTAATAGTTTGTTAATCTTATTGTTAATGGGTTTAAAATCAATTTTCTACTTCCTCAGAGCAAACTAAATTGCCACCATTGACCAGACAACTACAGACCAGCAACCACAGATGGCCATCACTACCCAACAGCGCAGCTTTCTCCTGTTTTTGCATACAATTTGAATATAGCTTTAAATCAATTAAAACCAACCACAAATAGACTTCATTAACCAGTAACAGCACAATCAGCCCCAACTTCACTAAATTGTACGAATATGATCCTTTCATCAATCTAAATCTCACTTCACACATAGATTTCGTTGTAACCACCCAAAAACCACCAATAAACTACAACTATCAAAAGATGGAACTTGGATCTCCACCTACACTTTGCAAATCTCAATCAACATTCCTCTAGTTGGGAATCCCCTAAAATTGGAATGATACCAAACTCACCACCATTACCAATCAACCAAGACAATATTAACGGTAGGGAAGAAAGGAGAACTCCACAGCAGAGTAAGGTCCATGTAACTTATAAAAGTTATCGTTTTCTTCTTGAAACTCTTTGCATTCATAGTTGATATACCTAAGACAGAGTTTGGCAACGTTCATAAATACCCATAGATTCATCCTCGTTCATCATGATACCAGTTCCACAGGCTAGTTCCCCTTAACGGATTGTCCATTATTGTTTAACTTAAATTTCACCCATAAATAAGACAAACCTGTTAATGTCATCTAGCAATCAGTTTTCTGGCAGTATTAGAGAGAGAGAGAGTTCCCATCACTACTGTTGTTCCCATCATTACTCACAGGAGTTCTAAATTCCATTTGCTTTGAATTTTATTCTTAGATGGTTTATTAGACATGCAGGCATGAACTGACTTCAGCTTTAGTTTCATAAGTAAAGCAAAAACTAATTTTCAGCTACTTCTTTCACATCATTAGAGGCAATAATACAATATGGAGAGTAAATTCAATTTCACTCACTGTGTTTTGAACGAACTCGTTAAATTTTAAAGCAATTTATTTCATCTGTTCAGCTTGCTTATTGAATACTAGATTTGGGCTCGAATTCAAACTGTTTAAGGGTTCAATATTAATAAGGAAAATTGACGAAATTAAATGCAGTATACCACAAAGGAGATAAAAGAGAAATGAAAATGAAAATTTAGAGTTTCACCAAGAGCTTTTCAGGGCTTGCAGCGTAAACCGTGGTCAAAATTAGGCACCCGTACACTAAAGAAGATACATAAACAATGAAACAGAGCTCTTTTCAACCGTCCAAGACAAATCTAATACAGCCAGAGCAAGCGACTTAATGACGAAGTAATCTTAGAGAGCAAGCAAGCAAGAGAAATGACACAAGGGCCTCAATCTGTATCAAAATAACCAAAATACTCTTAATACTAGTATTGTAAAATCGGTCCATCTAAAAGACAACTCATGTCAGAAATATACCAGGATGGCAAATAATTCATTCCCAATTCTGTGATATTATTGACAATAAATATGACCTAAAGAGTTCTGATTCAATTGAATAATTAACAGGAACCAAATTGCGCAACTGATAAATCAGAGAGCAGTTAATTAACTCACTACTATACCCAATAACAAATATTCAGTAATAATTACTAAGTTACAAGTATTGACAGTCATTTTATTGAGATGAAAATGCATTTAATTTTGGTGGGTGTCTTCAACATCCAATTTGGTAATTCTGCAAACTTTAAACACATCTGGAGATATCTGCACATTAAACTTGAACAGTATCTGGAGTTTTTATTTACCATGACCCAAAATGGGTTATCTCAACCTCTCTTAACACAACATTTTGCAAGCCCAAACAATTCTACTTCAAAATTTTCTATTAGTTTAATTTACCTGTCGAGCTTCAAGGTTCGAGACAGCCATTGCTCCAACATATGGTAGACTTTCAATCACAGCATCTGCCAAATCTGAAATGAAAGTTGGTTCAGTACCAAGTGCAGGAACACGTCCCCATTTCTGTATGCCAGATTTTAGAGCCAACTCCTTGTATTCCACGTCAATTTCCTCCAAAGTTTCAATATGTTCACTGACAAAACTGCAAATTTCCAAAAGCAGGAATTACCCATAAAATTTAATTCAAGAAATGAAGTATCAAAAACACTTCAGATGCTATCTCAAGATGATAGGAATCAGGGGTTATTCATAACCATTTAATAAAAATTCTTTATACCTAATGGGAACAGCAAGAAGACTCTTAACACCTTTTTGACCTAGCTCAATGATTGTCTCGTCAGTATAGGGTTTTAACCACTCAACAGGACCAACCCTACTCTGCAATCAAAATAAGCCAATGTTGCAAGTCACTGCAACTATAGCAGAACAATCAAACTAGCAATTTTAAATAAAGCAAATATAAGAATAACTACGTATTGGGAAGAGATATAATCGATACAAAATTGGAAGAGTCAAATATTGTGCTCACATCACAGTCAAGTAAGGCAAACATAGATGATAAACCAGTGGATCCAATCTAGTGGCTTAATCTAACCAAGGGACAACAGCTACAGCTAATGTTAAATTTTAAACACAAGGTAAACAGAGGACAGTTTCCTTTCAGCCAGCCACCCAAAATTGTTTGAAACTTTGAACATTTAACACAAATGGAATTTGAAAGACAACAGCCACAGTAAATAAATGAGTGCAATATTAATGGATATAACCCAATAGAACATTCAGACTATGAAAAAGATAGTGGCTTAATAAATGAGAATAAGCACGACAGTGAGTGCTTTTTAAAGAAGTTTGGCAGAATTGACAAAAGGTAAAACAAAGCCCTTCCTCCAAACATTAGACTTATTCAAAGAAAATAGTGAATTTAAGGAAACAGCACACAGATCTAGCTAAAAAACATACGTAAAGTGATGCAGAAGCTAAAGACAAGAATAAAGGCATTTGGGCGATTACACGGAATTAAAGATTTCTGCAGTATCTTGATGTTTCGAATAACATCTTTTAGTTTACTTTATTGCAAAAGCAGTAATTCAATATTTTGGTGTAGTTTAGGGTTTAAGTGACACTTATCCTTTCAATACTTGCTGAAATTAGACCCTGATGTAGTAGAGGCTGATGAGGTCTTTAGGTCTGTTAGGGTCTTTGGTTGAGTCAAGTTTTAGGTGTTAAGTCTAAATGGTTGGCTGCCAGTTCAAAGTAGCAGTGAAATCCAATAGCAACATCCAAATTATCGTATGGTCCCAAATATTACCATAATATTCCATGAAATACTAGACTTACGGATTTGATTTCACAGGGAGATGCAGAAGAGAGAAAGAAGTGTGAGAAGAAGATTGGCTAGATTAAGCAGAGTCAATGAAAAAAGAAGAAAGCTATTAATTTTTCCACTGGATTCATTTATCTTAACAAGGAAAAAAGATGCTACAAGGTCAATGAAACATTCTAAAGCTCTCGCTTTTCTCAATTTCAGATGACTTAAGCATCAAGTTCATCATAAGAGAAATTGAAGTCGTAATAATTCAACGAGTGTGAAAAAGAATAAACAGACTTGCTAAACACAAGTACCTGATAGGCAAGAGTATAGGAATTGGTTATCCGTCTATTTTCCAGTTCTTCCATAATTAGGTCAATACATTCTTCCATCTCAGCCTTGTATGGATCACCAGCTTCCTCGACATATGCAAGCGGTACACCATGGGCACTGAAGAAAATCATTACCTGAAATGAACAGCAAAAAGGATGGTGACCACCATGGCATACAGATAATAAGGCCACACAAATTCACTTAAATGGTTCATCATTTTCAGAGGTATTAATGGAAAAGAAAATGGAAATAGGGCAGAAACATTGAAAGGAAAACACAACCAAAATACAGACACAAAGTAAACCAAAATAGATGAGTATAGGCATGAGGCAGTGATACTTGGACTTGTATAGAATGTCATCAAATTGTTTGACTGTATTCTGTTAATAAACTTGGAGGATCAGGAACCAGTGCCCAAAATTTTGGGCAATATACTTATATGATGGGTGAGAAAAGTCTAAACGTAGACACATTTACACAACATCAACTGCAAATGTCTTAAACACTCTCACTCAGCTGGAAAGTGTTTTCATGGATTTTATAGAAATGAAAAGGCTAAAAGCCAAAAGAAAGTGCAAAGTCATTTAGCCAACTAATAATTAGTCTTAAACACACTGAAAAATGTAGCCCTGTTTCTTCCTTTTCAGCTTTCCCCACTAGACTAAAGTTAAAAACAAAAATAATAACAACTAATATCCCACTATGTGGATTCGGCACTTAAGCTTTAAAGAAAATTAGCAATTATGATTATGCACTGGACATGAACAGGTATAGAAGAAGGTTGATAAACCGAACTATGTTTGGCTTACTAGCTACACAAACAACAACAATAACTAAGTATTTATCCCACTACCTCGGGTCGCCTGTATGGATAGTAACTCACCATTGTGTTGATTTACACACATGTTTTCATTTATTTACTAGCTATACAGAAGACAAAGGAAAAATTAACATATTCCAGAAGCAACCGGAAAGAGACCCAGTAAGACTAATTTAGGCTCTACAAGTGAAAGAAATTCGCATACATCTCAAGAAACAAGCTCAAAATTTTCAATCCCCGGGCAAAAAGTTGTAACCTTCTGGTTAACTGAAATCGCACAGGTTTTATCCATATAGCCAAATGTGCTTGAGAAGTTAAAACAATGACATCCTTAAGGCTCAAGTGATACTGGTGGACTTAAGATGCTCATCAAGTCAACTAAACTTCTCTTTTCTTCACATCTTCAGAGAATGTAATCAATTAGTTGATTATTAAGCGAATGTTGGTTGTCACACAAAATGCAATTTCACATGTGATTTTAATTCTTCTCCACAATTAGCTAAAGGTTAGAGATTAGATAGGACGAATTGTGGACATGTGAGAATTTCTCACTGATTTCAATAAATAAGGTTTTTCATTCAAAAAAAAAAATGATAGTAGTGGACTGCTTGGACTCTTGGAGAACATGTTGTCCACAGATGATTAGAATTAACCTTGCTTCTTATCCAATGATCATTTTCATGCTATAGACGGGAATTTGAATTCCAAATATGTAGACAGCAAATATACCTTCAGTCTTTTGTGCCTTATCCTGTTAGGGATTTTACCATATCAGTAGCTGGAGCAATTAATGATGTGAACAGATATGTAAAATATAACAAGGGGAGGGCAAGCTAAATCTAATGCAAATATGGTGATTTGGCACGATTCCAACTTGGAGCTGCTTTAGATATTATAATATTTTTTTCCATTTTGTAGTTTGGTAAGATAGTAAGTCAAGGATTCTGTTTCAGCACTAGTGAAAAGGTCCTAGTTGCAGATTTTGTCTCAAATTTTGTTGTCTTTATCAGCAGGTTAAGTGTAAAGTAGCCGACAGGTCAAAACATTACAGCTGCAAGTTGCAATTCCAGTAGCTGGACACCCTGCAAGCAAGTTTCTAAGCAACTTGACATCAGCAAGTTGCAACTTTCGAGCTTCTTATGCTAGCTTACTACCTAAGATTTCTTGGTCATTAAGTCACTCAATCACCAAATAACTTAGTCTTTTAAGTCTTTGAGTGCTGTATATGTGCATCAGTTGTAATTGCAGTAGGTAGAGATTTTGAAAGATTAAAGGAAGTTCAGATAGAACCTCCTTCCTCTTTGTTAGGTGCAGACACCTAAGTTCTTCTCACTGCCTCTTCCTCCACTTCTCCTTTCTCTTATTTCATACTGTCTGTTACTGCAAGGCATTCCTGCAATCTATAGCTACCTACGCTTAACATCTAACAATAGTAGAATTTGCTGCTGAGTAACCTAATTGTGGTCCTGATAAAAGATCCAATATATTATTAGGATTAATGTGTTGAGTTGCTTGAGTTGGGCAGCAGTGTGTCACTGCATAGTTAAAACGCAAGCAAAGAGGCAAAAAAACATTCATTATGGGTAACTTAATCAATAAAGGAGTCAAGTCATTGATGGGGTGCGAATTAGGCATCACACTCAACCTCATCCAAGCATCTTCAAATAGGGTTAATATAATAGATTACCTGGTTAACATTGTGTAAGCTATCCACAGGGTTGTATAGAGAGGATTGCTTGCTAATGTTGTTTTAACTAGATTTGGAATGAGATTGAAAGACACAAAGGCATTGTCATAACCAACATACTACTTCTAGGTGTCAAGTCTCTTTCCATTCTCTCTTCGTTTACTGTGAAGTCAATTCCCATATTGATAATGGAATTGTCATAGCATTGAACACTTGTCCATGATCCTTATCTCAACTGATCAAGGTGCAAATGTGGAATTGAGACCCATTAATTGATAGGATATTTCGTAATAAATAAACAATTGGGAGCTGAACTCATTTTGTATTTTTGAAATTTTGGAATTGAGACATATTAAGACATGTTATGCCCTATTGCTCTAGGTCAGTTCATTATCTGCACAAGAGGGGTGAAATAAAAAAATGGGGGGTTGAGGCAGAAGCAATAGAGGATGTAACAGATTCATGACTCGAGCTCCATCAATCTCAGGTCCAAAAGGACCAAGAGAATTCAAGGCCAATTAGTGGCAAATGCATGAAAAGAACCACACCCCAAAATGGTTGGAAGCTATAGAAGATGTATTGGATTCATGACATAAGCTCCATCAATCTTGGGTCCCGAAGGACCAAAAGAATTCAAGGGTTCTAATTAGTGGCAAATGAATCACAATCCAAAAGTAACCAAGATGGTTTTTTGGATGTTTTGGCGCAGGAAAATAAGCACTTGCTCTAAAGATTAATAAGTAGTGAAAAATTCAGGAAATGGCAGGATTAAGAAATCCTAAGAGACCAAATCTGAAATCTTGTCTTAAAATTAGGTATAAGCTACTACTACAGTAACTGGACATAGAGATCGGATCCTCTGTCTAACATTATCCTGTCTTATTGTGTCCAATGCTCAAAACAACGTCGTTTCACTAAAATCATGACTAAAAGCATAAATATCACCAAAATCAAATCCACAATTATTAAGATCTAATCCAGGTCTGAGTGATCCCTACGACGTTGTTTTAGTCATGATTTTAGCAAAATGACGTCTTTCTGATGGCTTGGACAAAATACGACAGAGAAATATTGGACACAGGATCTGATTTGACTATTTATAGAGCAGCAAGAACCCTAGAGTTTCCCTAGATAGTCAAAATGCTTATATACAGTTTTTTTTTTGGGTCAAAATCTTCAATACAGTTACTAAGGCAGATATACCTAGCACTAACTACTAAAACAGCAGTTTTTAAGAAACTACTGCAGCACCCCAGGATACAAACAACTGAAAACAACTATCTTGGTAACTATCAAATACCGGCTTAAGATACTCCTGCATCACATTCAATGACTATTATCCAGAGAACTTGTTATGTAAAAAGTCAGAAATAACCATTTCTAGTATCACTAAGCAAAAGCGCAGAAGATAGACTTGGTAGAAATGCATTTGGTCTGTACTAACTGATGTTGTGTATAAAAGTTGCAAGTTTGGCAGGACCAACTGAATTTACTGATGAATAGCATAACAGATTTGGGAAATCAAGCAAGATGATCCAATTGCATATATGAATCCGTTGCACAAGAGACTAGTTGGACAATTAATATGGGATTCGTTGTTAGGATTTCTAAGAGTTATTAAACCAATATAAAGAACAATAGTATTAATATATATAATTTTTTGTTTATTGTGTGCCCTAACACGACTTAATAAACTTCCCACAATCACAGAAATTGACAAATAAAGTTGTCTCATATGGTGCAAATCTTAAACTTCTCTTTTTTTCATTTTGCATTGTTGCAAGATGCTAAATCTTGTGTACATCATTATTGCTTTGCACACGGTATTAGAAAGAAATTTTTGAGTTTAAAGCAGCTGCTGTGAACAAAGAACTGAACGTCTCTGCACCTTATATTTTCTAGGTTCCTTATTGGACAAAATGATGACCGAAAACGTACTGTTGAAATCTGTAAACCAAATGTTGTACCTCAAGACTCCAAATAGATAGTAAAATGCTTTTGAAGCCTTCACAAAGCAAACACAAGATCCCTAGGAAAAACTAATTCCTGGAAAGGAAACCATGAATCTGAAAGTTGGAGATAGAAAAAGCAGTAAAGAACTCCATGAATCTGAAAACAGAAAAGGTGACAAATATCCATGTGATGCACCTTCTCATCCTCAGATAACCTACATTTCAGCTCCCATAAGTGCTAGCTGAGTACTGCAATGCGTCAAAAGGCCCTGCCCAGCTAGATAGTATTATCACTATACCCTCCTTGAAGGTGATGGCAAACCATTTTTAAGCCCTAACAAATGCTACAAGCACAAACCTTTAGTACAGATTAGAGAGAAGGATGACCCTGGTAGATTTCGCATTTATATGATTAATGAAATTATCAATTACAAAAGTAACATAAACTGATAAAGATATTGTAAAAGGATAATCATGGTGGAATATGAAGCATCGCATTAATGCACTGCCTGTTAATCAACTATAAAACAGACAACCTTGGAAACATGCAATAAAACAAATTGGAAATATACCATAAAACAAACGGATATATTTTTTGATTGAAATTAAATATGCATTAGCAAATCAAAGATTACCTCCTCAGGGCAGTCAAATTTTTGTAACTCCATTTCTATTAAATCTGCCATGGCTTTTATGTAACCTTCACGCTGGTACCAGGAAGGAATCACAGTGTGTTGCATATTAATTAGGTATTCATCCTCCCTAGAAGTCAATAGACACTGTCATGACCATTGATGTGCATTGCTGAATGGTTACATAATAGTCTACATGCAAGTGCATTCTAACCTGAATAAACTCTCCAAAAGCCGAAGGCTAGAACCACTTGTTGATATTGAGAATTGAGGATAAAGCGGAAGCACAACAAGCTTCGTAATTTTATCTCTTTTGATCTGGTAAACAAGGACGTAGAAAGTATCATTCTAAGTTGTCTATTCCACAGTCTAAATCAACAACGAGACAACTTATCTTATAAAGGAGACATCATTAATCCACAAAAACAACCACAAAAAGTAATTAGGAAACAGAAAATTCCTGTCTCCGGATTCAATATCGAAGTTAATTTAAAACTCTCTCTCTCTTTCTCACTCTCTCTCTCTCTCTCTTCATCAATAAGATAACAGAATCAAAAGTCCAATGCAAGTATTAAACACGTAACAGAACCTAACAACTTCAATGAGGATCACATAGACAATATCATTAACCTCTCCTGATTAAAAGTTGGACATAATTTAGAAATAATCTCTGAAATATGATTATTATCTTTGATTTCAATTGGCAATGGAATACCAGCACAGGATAATGTTCACGTTTCTTTGTAAAGATCTTTGTCACTAACATTTGCAATTTTGGGTCTTCTTGAAGGAGACAAATCTCAGAACTTTTGAGGGAAAGACAGGGAAATTTAACAGCTCAAGATTGATTTTTATTAACACAAAATACCCATAAATAAATGAAAAATACCCAACACTCATCTCTCTTTTTCTCTAGTTGGATAGTGCGCCAAGATTCTATACTGACAGAGAAATTATTTTGCTTTTATGAGGTTTGCCTTCCTTGATCTCCATCTTTTCAGTTAAAGGAAAAATCTTTAAGAACAATTACATGTTCTTGATGGCATTTTAGAATTTTCAATCAGCTAAAAATGTAGAGGATAAGTCTTGACAATCGTTAAGAAACACACAATTATCATTCTATCTGCACTTAATAGTAAATCTCCCTTACTCCATTTGTCTACCTTGTAACAATAAAACCACAGCTATTGCGTTAGAAACTTTCTACATGTTACTCCCGTGGAAGCATCCAGTCCAATATCAAGTCAAATTCCTCTTTTCCCAACAACAGTCTATATGCTTTTTCCTCAATTCACGGGTCCTGAAACATGCCATGTCTGATAGACAAAATAAACTGCAAACTCAACAGACCCAAAATATAGAAGAGTTCCGCATTCAATATGTTAAATTAACTTGCATATTATAGATGTGGTTCCCAGATAAGAAACTTTGCACATAAAATGACAAGGGCACAAATAATAGCGCATGAACTCTATTCAATAAAACTTAACTTCCGCAAAAACATATAATTCAGGGTATACCTGCTCAATAGCTTCTTCTGTGAATGGATGCCAATATCGCATACCAACATACACCTTTGCCGGGACATTCTTTGCATGAAGTGCCTTTCTCAATTCTTCGGCCTATAAATTCAACTAATGACTGATTAATGTGTATATTATATATGCATGTGTTTATCATAACACGGGCACCACAGAGGGAAAACAAAATAATATACTGCTTCAACAAATGGATGCACAATTGAAGCAGATAATTTACCTGCAACCAATTCTCGAAAAGACAAAGATCTTAATTGGTAGCTCACTAATAAGAATTATGATGACTAGCAATACAGATTCAAAGCTTGCAACAGTTTGAGGTCATCTCTATACTGCAATATGTGGCAATTGTCGATAAGAGTCAATTAAATGTGTGTTATGTTAAGTTGCAGCTCATGATGCCCCAGAACAAAGTTCAACATTATTCTGTCCAGAAATTAGCAGCCAGCCAGTCAATTGAAACCAATAACGTCTATGAAGGTGCCCTCAATACAGAGATCTTAAGATTCCACTTCAAATTTCAATGTATTGTTTTTATGAAAAAAGAAAGAAATTAATTTTCCTTTTTATTTCCTTTGCTTTTAAACAAAATGTTAATTGACACCAACAATCCTGTTCACAAGTGACATATAAATTTAAGAATGAAGATATTTATCCCAGCTGCAAGAGAATTTCATGGAAGGGCGATGTCTTGACATAGAAAAACACTCCTAGAACAAAAACCTTCCAAGGTCAAAAGACACAACTCTGTAATTCATAGATGGGATCCATCCCTACTCCCAACCAAAAAAGGATGAAATTACAAAGAAGATTCTGCTTACCTCTCCCATAGTTAATACTAATTTCAAGTTTAAACTTTTTTGGTGCTTTCAATCAACGAATATTCACCCAAGATTCAGAGCTTAAAAATAACAAGCCAGCACATTATGATTCCAATTTGCTTTAGCAAAGATACTTCAAATTTTCACTCCACACTACAACCAGGAGTCCATAGACCAGTATAACGTGTGCTCTTTGAATTTTACAAAGAAAATATATACATATGGGGGCAGGACAAGCTTCAACTCTCCCATCTACACTGTAGGGATCATCTACTCATATCACAAGATTTCAAATCCATTAACCAAGCTTTAAAAAAAAAAAAAAGGTTTACTATCATAATCATGCAAAATAAATGATCTTGATAGCATAGAAAATCACGTGGCACATAGCACCAAAATTATTGTATGTAGAAGTACTTGGACGCTTATAGTGGTTGTCATGTGAGTTTTCGAGCTCCATAGACAACCATAGTAAGTGCACACTAAATACATTTAAACCATAACCTTTTCACACCATTTGCAGTTCAAATCTATTTTGCATAAACCATTTTTTAAGTGAAATTTTTTCCATTAACGAAACATGCCTGAGCATCAGTTATCTGTCGAAGAGGAGATCCACCACCAATTGAAGCATAACCTTCTTTACTTTTTGGTGCTCTGGCAACAGATATAAATTGTGCTAAGGGCTTCTGAAGAAAGCGAAACAATCTTGGCAGCCGAATAATATCCTATACAATGGCAAGACAAACCCAAGAAACCAATTCATACCTCCAAGACAAGCAATCTTGGCTGCATTAAATGCTAATATTTTTTTTTCATGCATTAATTTTTTCTGAAGTTATACTGTTACCATTTCACTAACTTACTGGATCAGCAAAAAGGTTGAATAAAAATGGCTGCACATCTTCAAGAGTCTCTGGTCCTCCAAGGTTGAGTAGCAATACACCTACCTTTTCATCACCAATAATGGGTACAGTAGGCACCTCTTGATTCCTCGAAGTAACTAAAGCTCCCATCTGCGATGAACATTTACGGAGTTGCATCCCAGAAGATGCAGAATGAGTCTTGTACGATGTTTTCAATATACTAGAATTACAAGCTGCTTCCATTTGGACTCCATAGCAAGGACATATCCGATGAGAAGACGAGCTAGCCCGCGGCAATCGCCTGTAATTATCAAAAATACAAAAATGATCCATAAGCTGACATTATAGTGAGAGCTTATTAGTTTTTCTCTTAGTTCAGCTTTAGCCTGTTTTTCCACTTCTCCACATTAACTAATGTCAAAGTCAGCTTAGCACTACAAGGCATCATAACAAAATGTAAACCAAACTACTAATTTTCTAACTTAGCTAATTGTTATTTGACTCGAATTTAGGTCGATTAGAGAGCGTTCAAAATTTGATTCATTAAGTCTGAACAATATTCAAAGCTCATTATCTTTTCAAACTGAGCTCAATATGCATACATTTATTCCAAACTGAGCTCAATAAGAATAAAATTTGAAATTTACATGTATAAGCATGTTCATAGCTACTCAGCTCATTATCTTTTCAAACTGAGCTCAATAAGCATAATTCTTTTCCAAACTCAGCTCAATAAGCATAAAATTTGAAATTTACATGTATAAACATGATCAAAGCTACTCAAGCACAACGCGGCACAATTAATTAATCAAGAACACAACTTTAACCAGAGCTAAAATCAAATTCACTTCGCTACAGAGCCTTATCTCACTTACAGTTCTTCCTTCAGTAGTCATACTTTGACTAAATTCTTCATAAACATTGTTTTGTAAACACTAAAACTCCTACACACACTTACGCAACATAATTTTTAATCAAGAAAACAATTTTAACCTGAATTAACTAAACTTCACTTCAGTAGTCATACTTTGACTAAATTCTTAACAAATTTTTTTTTTTTAATTACTCGACTCCTATACATTAACAACTAATGAATCCTCACTCACACACACACGAACGCACAAACACAGAAGCACGCCACATAAATCTAATCGGTTCATACGTGCATATCAAAGCAAAAACGGAGAGAGTTCTGAAAAACATTTGAAAAAAAAAACGAATCAGGTTAAATTGATGAACTTACAGAGGAGGAGAGGGTGGTTGTATTCGAATATGCATGGATTGGTTCATCGCCGGAACTCAACGCTCTACTCCGACTGAAACTGAGTTGACTCGGTGAGTGAGTAAGTGAGCGAGAATTCTTAGGAAATGCGATAATATTAAAAAAAGTCTTCGCCGTGGGACTCATGTCTGATCTTTTGGCCTTTCCTTTTTATATTTCTTTTTTTAATTTATTTATTTATTTAAGCTTTTATATCACTGTTGGCTCTTCCGCCCCAATTTTGTGTGGGTCTAAAAAATAGGCCACCACATCTTTCTAAAATTATCCAATTGGCTAATTTTTATTTTTTTTTTGAAAAAAAAATTGTTTGGCTAATAATTTTGGCACTTCATTAAAATAAATTTTTAAAAATTAAAATTATTTGAATATTTTAAACTTTGAGATTGCATTTTAGTCTCTTTTGTTTAATTATCTTTAAATTGTTGTTACATTTTGACTCATTCTACTGTGAGACCGTCTCATATATAAGATTTGCGTATAAATTTCACTATAGCGTATAAAGTATTAAAAATTAGCATATAAAGCATCAAAAATTAATGTATGAAGTATAAAAAAAAATAGCATATTAATACATAAAGTATCAGATATGAGCATACAATGTATAAAAAATTAGTGTATTAGCATGTAAAGTATAATTCACGTATTACATCTTATATATGACACAGTTTCACAAGAATTTTTGCGTTACATTTTTATTCATTTTTAGGCATTAAGAAAATAAATTTGTACAACAAATAGTTTTTTTTTCAAAAATAAATATGGGAGAGTTTTTTTTTTTTTGTGTACATTTATTGCATTATTATATTTTATGTTAATTAGTCTTCTTTGTAAATTTGAAGAATTTTTGTTTAGTATATTACTTTTGTAAAAATTTTATATAAGAAGTTTGTTTGTGGTGCTTTTGAATAGTTTTGGCATTTAATTGATTAGGGTAGAAGTGCTCATTTCAATTTCGCTCTGGATTTTTGTATCATTTGGTGTGTTATTCTTTGTATGACTATTTATAAATGTGACATGTGTCTTTTTAGATAAAACTAAAACTCTATTCAGTGATTAGTGACTCAAGGGATAAAGTGATTATACATATGTCAAAATCTTATACACAAAAATGATACACAAGATCCATTGCCTTTTTTATGTATGAAAGCTAGATTTTAAAAAAATAAAATAGAGAAAAGAAAGAGACATAAGACAAAACAACAAGAAACGATTCCTTCTTCAATATGTGTTGTGGACATTTTTTTTTCAAAATATAGGATAATTTTTATAATAAAACTAAAGAGTACCATTGTTTTTAACGAACATCATAATGAGTGTTTTTTTTCAAAATAACATAGTTTCTAAAAAATATTTTCAATTTAACACACTTTCAAATTTAATTTCCTAACTAAAATTCTTTTTGCCATATATACTTCAACTATCCACTATGGAATAAAAAGTTACTATATTCTATCACTTATTTTTCAATTTAAAAAGAGTTCTAATAAAAGAAAAGGCAGCTATTATTGCCAGAGCAGCTATTAGCTTCAAGGGCAATAAATCACACATCTTCCCAATTTACCCTTAATCAATCAATTATTTTATCTTTTTTTTTTCATTTATCTCTACAATTTATCTTTATCTTCTTTCTACCTTATCATTACAGCTTCTGATTTCTGATGTCAATTATTTATAACATCTTTCGGTAACTTCTGGTTTCTTCTCCTTTACACTGATTTTTCTACAAACTTTTGTTAATATAATATTTATTTTTACCCTCAAATTATAAGAAAAAAATTATATAAAAATAATATGACACTTATTTCTATTAATAGATTGTATTGCTCTCTCAATTAAATTATAAAATATTTACCAATATATACTTCAAAAAATTTAGGCTCCATTTGTTTACCATTGTGTCGGTCAATTATGTTATCTTTATTAAAACCATTAAATAAAATGGGGCTTTATGGATTTTCAAATAAATTAGGGCAATAAATTCTCTACTCTTTCTCTTCTTCTTTTTTTCTTTGTTTCTCTCTCTTTTTCACACAAAAGAAACTTCAACAACCACAAATTAACTGAACAAAAGTGCATTAAATAAGAACATACAAGGGAAGTTAGTAGGGATTATATGAAGGACTCATATTTGACATTACTATTGTCAATTGGGAAGTTTTTTTAATTTTTTCCACTCTCAGGAGAGTGGATCTGCATCCTTGGGTGATGACGACAGTGGAAGAATGGTGAGAGGATCTGCATTCTTTGGTGATGACGACAATGGAAGAATGGATCCCAACATTAACGGTGGAGCCGTTAACCTTTGCGAATCGGCATAGAGCGTATGTGGTACTTGCTCATGGGATTGTTTGGGTAAAGTAATAATCCATCGGCAGAGAAAAATTAGAACAGGCAATCTGTTTTTGAACTAGTGGATCTGTGGCAATTCGTGAAGTTTTCCTTTATCAAGAACAGAGACATTGGTGTAAATAGTTTTAGCAGAATACCATCTCATATGCGAACTTAGATGAGAGTAAGCCTTTGTACTGGAAGTTTGAATTAATTTTTCGTCCGGTATTCAATAATTACTTATTGGAGGCTGAAAAAAAGAGGAGACTCTTGGGTTTAATGGAAGAATTTCATGATTCTGATTATGAATTTTAGCAGTCACTTGGATACACAAATCACATTAGTTATAGTCAATGTTTGGACAATTGGAAGAGACGAAAAGTGATGGGAAGTTCTCTAAAGCTTCAATCTAGAAAGATTAGAAAACATTTCCATTGACTTCTGGGTAACTGGTTTTGGAAGGGTGTTGATTTGTGGCCGCCGTGCTATACCAAATTCATCAGCATCAAGACGAGGTTGAAGATGACAAAAGTAGTAGTACATGACTTGTGTCATTTACACATATACCCTCTAAATTTACATGTAAAAGACATAAAAACCCCATTCATTTAACGGTTTTAATAAAGATAACAGAATTGACTGACGGAATGACCAAAAGTCATACGTTTTAGAGTTGGATGACTTTTTTGGCCAACTTAAGTGACCAAACGCCGGATTTGGTAATAGTTGAGTGACTAAAAGCCAGATTTGGTAACAGTTGAGTGACCATTTTGGCCTTTCGCTCAACTATAAGTTATTGTTTTTATTTCTAATAACACTGCTCATACTAATATTTTATCAAAAAAATTCGCATAACTTAAAACTTAAAAGGAAGACACCACCGCCATATATATAATAGAAATCTCGATTCCATGTATTTTTTTATGTTACAATTTAATTCATAAATTTTAAATAATAAAAAGGCAACAAATTTTACTTTAGAATTTAGATGCATATATTCACTTCTATTTCTACTCTAAATAATTTTTTTCCTTGTGATCTATTAGCATTTTGAAATATTAATTTGCTCATGATATAATTAAGTAGCTCTTTTAGTTTTAAATTTTCAATCACTATGTTATTGAAAATTTTAAACAAAAAATATTTACTTGTTATTTTCTTGGTGTTATTTGTTGATAAATCAAAAAATTTAAAGTAATTTATTTTTTAAACTTACATTAAATGTGAAACATGAATTTTAAATATATAGTTTGATTCAAAATTGACTTCTTTTTATTTGGAACTAATTTCATACTAATGTATATAATTTGTTCTTATATAAATTAGATGTAAAAAATAGGTTTATATTAATAAATATTTTGAAGAAATATTAATGTAAAGGAAAAGAAACCGAAAGTTATAGAGAACAGGCTAAAAAAAATTGATAAGTTGTAGTGATAAGGTGGAAAGAAAATAAAGAATTTGAATAAATAAGGGTAAATTAGGAAGATGAGTGCTTTATTGATCTGCAAGCTAATAATTGATCTGGCATTAACAATTGCCAAAAGAAAAACTATTACTACCTTCCTGTTTTTCTCTCTATCTCTCTTAATTCAAAGTTATCTTCTCTATCTTAATTTTTAATTTTAGAAATCATTACTTCATTATCAATTAATAAAAAAAAATTATTACTTTGTCTTGGAGAAATAATAGTTTTTTTAAATCATTCAGTAAAATACATGAAAATAACTATTAAAATTCTTTAATAAATGACTTTAATATAGGGTGAGTAAGAAATTTAAGATCATTCATATTTGTTAAATAAAATACATACTTTTAATTAGAATCCTTTAAATACATAATTTTTAATTAGAATTATTTAATAAATGGTCACAAGAGAAAAAAATTCTTTTTTTTGGCTAATTAGTTAGGGGCGCCACTCCCAATTATTATTAATAGCAACCAAAAATACATCAGTTCAAGAAAACCAATTCCAGAAAACATAAAGTTACAAAGATTTCCTATGCACCCTAAAATTCGGGACTATTAAACGATCCATGTTAATGCATCCCCGTACCTGCCATGAAAGTTCACCAAAACTAGTAAATACCAAATCCAGTTGACGACGACAACCCTCATTTGCAAGACTATCCGCTGGCTGATTAGCCTCTCTAAAAATATGAGTCAGCGACCTCACACAATCAAATTGCTTCATTCTATCTACAATGGCCCTGAGTTTCCATGGAACATTCCCCCCTCCAGACATCAACGACACCAACAGCTTTGAATCCGATTCTACCAAAACAGTGGTACAGTCAAACCGTTCGCACAACTCCAGCCCAGCTAATAATGCAAGAGCCTCAGCTTCCAGGCTCGTAACATAATCAAACCCCATAACTCTAGCAACAACCAATTTTCCCAAACCATCCCTAATCACAACCATCCACATTTAGCTTCAAACAACCTCCAGGAGGCCGCAACCAGCAAACACGAGTGACCAAGACAGAGATTGATATTCCCGAAATCAAATCAACAATGTTATACCAATCCCCCGAGATAGAACTCGCAGGAAACCGCAAATTCCACATCATTATCAAGTCCTTTAACACCAACTCACATACACACACCCAAGATATCCCTTTACCCTCAAAGAACTCAGAATTACGCCTTTTCCATAAATGCCACGATATAAGACACAGAATCCAATTGAACAGTACTCGACAATGCTCATTCCCTTTTACACAAGAAAAAAATTCATATCAATATTATTTGCTAAATAAAACACACGAATTTAATAATACATGAATTTTAATTTTTGTAATTGCTCAAAATTATAAATCACTATGGGTTTTTCTTACCTTCATTGATCTTTATTGTGTAGATTATTTTCCTCAATTTTAACTAGTAGAGTAATATATAAATGGGGATGAGTAGGTTTTCTTCAAAATTATTTACAATTAGTTTTATTTTCAATGAATTCTTTCATTTATAATTAGTTTTCTTTGTAATGATTTCACTTTAAATTATTATACTGTGTTTTAAAATTTGTCCATCATGATCTTGAGTTTTGATAAAGGAAAAATATGTGAATTTTGATAAGGGAAAAAAAATTAAAATAAGAAAATAAGAAAAAAAAAATAAAAGAAGATAAGAAAAAAATGTAAGAGAAAGGTGGAGAGAGAAAATTATTTGTGAAGAGGCATTTTTAAAAAATAATGAAAGATCAAAGAGATAAATGGAAAGAAAAAATTATGGGAGAGAATAATTTGTGGAAAGAGTTAATAATTTATCTTTCACATTGGCTAATTGATACTTACGTGACAAAAAAAGTATTATAAAGGGAATATAATTGAAAAGTATGTTATTTTGGTAACATTTTTTTGAAAGTAAGTTGTTTTAGGATAAAAAAGTGTGTTTATTGTGGTTAGTAGGAGAGAGGGAAAAAATTAGTTGTCTTGTGCGACAAATAATGATTTATGTGGCGAAAAAAATGCTAGTTAGGGAATGAAATTAATATTTTTTAGAAATGATGTTATTTTGAAAAAACATTCCATACAAATCGCACATTATCCTCTCTAAATTCTTAAACACTCTTATAAATACACATTTGCCCTTATTATCATTACTCTTCATAATGATCCAAGTATATGCATAGTAACACAACTAACCAACATACTATATTATAATTACGAACATATAAATAAGATGAGTGATTAGGCTTACAAGCAACAATGGGAATAAGATTTTACTGTCAAACTTTTCTCTTCTGCTTTCCCTTGTTAGATTTAGAGTCTGACGAATACAGGCCACATACAAGGAACATATAGAACATATAAGAATATTTCTGCTTTGATTTGTCCATCCAAAACAAAACTAAATGTTTGGACTGGAGTGGACCAAGACAAAATTGAAAGGAATTCTCAAAAATTTTACAGACAAATGAATATCTATTTATGTTCAACCAATGCATTTCTTGTTGGATATTTAATATAATCCAATAATATGTTCTAATATAAGCCTAATAGATAACGAACCTTTGTAATGGGCCTGAATGGGTAAGAGCCCATTAACTGGTTTTAACCCTAGCGTACCTCTATATATATGTTAGCTAGAGGCAGCATGCTAGGTATTCCAAACTAGATACCTAGGGTGTAATGCTTCAAGCAATTGCATATTGAATTGCTTGACCTAAAACTCTAACAATCTTGAAGCATTATAAGGTTAGAGTACTGACAACAAGATTTGTTTTTGACTATTCTGTACTGTAGCGGGTACTGTAGTGGAACTATTCCGGCGTACTGTAGCGGGCACTGTTCCGGCACTGTAGCGGCACTGTTCATCAGGTGCACTCCTTCCAATTTTTATTTAAAAAAAAAATATGTGCCAATTGATATGGTTAAACTATATGCGCCAATTGATATGGTTAAACTATATGTGCCAATTGATATTGTTAAACTATATGTGCCAATTGATATGGTTAAACTTTATGTGCCAATTGATATAGTTAAACTATATGTCCCAATTGATATGGTTAAACTTCAATCTTTCAGTGAGTCTGATTTTAATTCTTAGAAATGAAAGACTTAGTTTGGTTTAAAATATGAAAAAAAAATTTATACTGTTAGAGTACTTTTGTTGATACCACTGAGAATGTTGATGAATCTGACTGCTAAAGAAATTTGGGACAATTTAGATACTCATTTTAAGAAAGAGGAGGAATTGTCAAAAACAAATCTTGTTGACAAATTCATGGATTTCAAATTCAAGGAAGATATGAAAATCACTCCTCAAGTCACTGATCTAGAAAACTTGAGATCTAAATTGATTACTAAAAACATCAATGTTTCTAATCCTTTCCTCGTTGGTGCCATAATCTATAAATTACTATCTGCATGACATTCTTTTAAAACTGAGATATACAGAAAGAAAGTTCAGGTGGGACTTCATAATCTTAAACGGTTCATTAGAATCGAAGATGAGAATCGAGTTAGGAATACATTGGAGATGGTTAGATAGCAACAGTCAGCTGCTAACGCGGTAATATATCCCAATGTATTTTCTAAGAAATCCAAGTCTCCCAAAAGTGAGTCTCAATAATTAGAGGCCAAAAAGTTTATCTTTAAGAAAAAGAAGGGCAAGTGCCATAATTGTGAGAAATGGGGCCACTGTATAGCAGATTGTAGGCTACCAAAAAAGGACAAATTTGACACACCATTGGAAACACATATACTACTGTAAAAGACTGAGCCTCAAAACTTTGTTGCTATGGTAGGCAATCATGGAAAGGCCAGTACTTCTTCAGTATGGTGGTTAGATTTTGGGGCAACATGCCATGTTTGCCAAACTAAAAAGTTACTTGATGATGTTGGTGAGGCCAACGAAACTATTGTTGTGGATAGTGGGATCAACCTCTCTTTAAGTAAACTTTTAACTTTAAAAGATGTTAAAGTAGTTCCTGCGATCCAATAGAATTTAATTTCTATTAGTCGCTTAGAAAATGCTGGCATGAATTAATTTTCCTCTAGTGGTAGAGTCACTTTATCTGTGAACTCTCATTATTTTGGTACTGCATTCTTGAATGATGGTATGTATGAATTAAGCACTGGAAGTGAAACGGTCAACCAAGTTAGTTCAACTCTAATTGATCCTATAATATTGCAAAATCGGTTAGGACATATGAACTACAAGAAAATGGTTAGACTAGTTAAAAGTCATAATATACCTCTCGATACTTCGATCAGATTTAACAGATGTGAAGTCTGTGCTCAAACTAAAATTACTAGAAGGCCTTTTCGTCCGGTCTCTAGGAGTACATAACTTCTTGACTTAATACATTCTGACCTCTGTGACTTTAAAATTTCTCCCACTAGAGGTGGTCGGAAGTATTTGCTCACTTTTATAGACAATTTTTCTCGATATTGTCATATTTATCTGTTAAAATCAAAAGATGAAGTTTTTGATAAATTTAAAATTTTCAAGAATCGTGTTGAAAACCAATTTACTTCGACAATCAAAAAGTTGAGGAGTGACAGAGGAAGAGAATATACATTAACAGGGTTCAAGGAATTTTGTGCTTCAGAGGGCATAATTCTTGAAACTACTGCTCCTTGCTCAACTCAATCAAATGGCATAGCTGAACGTAAGAACAAGACGTTAACAGAAATGTTAAACTCTATGTTATTAACAGCTGGCATGCCTTTCTGCTATTGGGGAGAGGCAGCTTTGACTGCTAATCATATCCTCAATAGGTTGCCGCACTCTAAGTTGTCTTCAACTCCTTATGAGATATGACATAAACATCCTTGTAAATATGATACTCTTAAGACTTGGGGCTGTATTGCTTATGTAAGAATACCAGACCCTAGAAGACCTAAGGTGGGGCTTAGGACTAACACTTGTGTGTACCTTAGTAGTGCAGAGGATAGTGCTACTGATCGATTCTTGGATCTATCAACCAATGTGGTTATAGAATCTAGAGATGCTGTTTTCTTTGAAGATAAATTTCTTCAAGATAAAAGGTTGACAGTATCAGGCACTATCGAAATTATTTCAGAGACACTTATTGAACCTGAATTGACTTCCTCTGACACTCGGATCCCTTCTGAATCTGTACCTTTAAGAGTATCTACAAGACAATGAGTTCTCAATACGTTTGGTAAGGATTTTGTCACTTACCATTTAGAAGATGATCCATCCACCTATAATGAAGCGATGAGATCTAGGGACTCCCTTTATGGACAAAAGCCATTGATGATAAAATGAGCTCTCTGTTACAAAATCAAACTTGGGATCTAGTCAATTTTCCGAAAGGGGCTAAGACTATCGGATGCAAGTGGATTTTAAAGAAGAAACTTAATTCTAACGGATCTATAGCTCGGTATAAAGCATGTTTAGTAGCTAAGGGCTATACCCAAGTATATAGGATAGATTATTTTGATGTCTACTCCCGGGTCTATCATTTGACTATGATAAGAATTCTTCTTGCTTTGACATCTATTGAGCACTATGTTGTGCATCAAATGGATGTAAAGATAGCTTTCCTAAATAGAGATCTGACTGAGGAGATCTACATGAACCCACCTAAAGGGTTTGTTATGAAAGGTTTCGAGAACAAAGTTTGTAAGTTAAACAAATCTTTGTATGAAATGAAAGTACGATTTACAGAGCAAGGTATTACTCTTAGCTCTTTACACTAACAAATTGCTTTCTAAATGGGGATACAGTGAATATACCCGTGGTTGAGACACCGTATGATTCTAATAGACGGCTGAGCCCCAATAAGGGAGCTAACGTGAATCAATTGGCTTATTCTAAATTGATTGGTAGTCTCATGTATGCAATGACATGCACTAGACCAGACATAGCCTTTTCTGTAGGCATGCTGAGTTGTTTCACGAGTAATCCCGGCCATGAATATTGGCATGCCCTCACGCAACTTATGCGATATTTGAAGGGTACCTCTAACCATACACTATGTTATAGTGGTCATCCTCCTATTTTGGAAGCATTTTCTGATGCTTTGTGCTGCTCATCCTTAGGGAATAGTAAGTTAACCAGTGGTTATATTTTCACACTGGGTGGTGCAGCAATTGCATGAAAATCCAAAAGACAGACTTGTATTGCTTTGTCGTCTATAGAATCGGAACTTTTTGCTCTAGCTTCTACAGGAGGAGAAGCAGAGTGGATAAGAGAACTGACCTTGGATATTCCACTAACCCGCTTAAAGATTACGTCTTTAAGTATGTTCTATGATAATCAAGCTACAGTTTCAGTGGTACAAAACTCACTCTTTAATGGTAAGAGGAGACATGTTAGACTGAGACATGCCATGCTGACGTATCTCATAGAACATGGTATTATTACTTTGGTCGATGTGAGATCGAAGGATAATCTGGCTGATGCTCTAACAAAGGGACTGAACAAAGCTCGAATCTTCAAAATTGTGGGGGATATGGGGTTAAAGACTATATAGATATGTCTTAACCTATATTCCTGGGGTTATGGGGTTAAAGACTATATAGATATGTCTTAACCTACATTCATGTTAATTTTGAATTTTCGTATCTCCCTTTGCTAGCTAAGATAAGCACTTGATAATATTTCGACGATGATTATGGTTGTCAATATATCATTCCACGTCTGATGATATATCCTTTTTGGGTGCGTTGTCTCATTCCACATATGATGAGGTGATTTTACTCACTCTGGATGTTCTGTTTAGAGCGGTAGTATCATTCCATATTTGATGATGCTGTTTAACTAAATTTGGACTTGACAGTTGTAATATTTCACATAGAAATATTGGAAATGGTTCTTTTGGAAAAGAAACTGTTTAGGTCTTGTTCTTATAACGAAACTGGACATTGATGCTTATTGGAAATGGTTCTTTTGGAAAAGAAACTGTTTAGGTCTTGTTCTTATAAAGAAATTAGACATTGATGCTTATTGGAATATGATATTGATGCATTTTGACATTGATATATATTTATTTTCAATCATTGAGATATTGTGCTAAGTTCTTCTGCTTGAAATAGACACTTTATTTTGTTACACAAATGATTAAGTTCATATTTGGTAACTTACAAGAAATGATGGAAATGGAGGAGTTAACTGGAATCCTGAAGAGGATGATCTACTTGATGGATAATTCCTCTAGAGCTATGAACTGTGGGGGACTATTATTTGAATAATTGGTCCACTTACATATGCTTTGCCCATTTAGTTTGAGTTTAGAATATTTCTAAAACTCTTGTGTTCGAAGTTTAGAGATTTCTAAAACTTTGATCTTGGTAACACTTTTGTTTATGTTTGGTTGAGTTTAGATTGTTTTCTAAAACTCATAACTGTGGTTAAAGAATTCATAATTTTGAGTAATGAATCTTTTGTGCTATGAATGATTCAATCATCTGTTTTGAACATTACATTATCTATTTATTGGATTGTGCTATATGTAGAACATAGGAGGAGATTGTTGGATATTTAATATAATCCAATAATATGTTCTAATATAAGCCCAATAGATAACGAACCTTTGTAATGGGCCTGAATGGGCAAAAGCCCATTAACTGGTTTTAACCCTAGTGTACCTCTATATATATGCTAGCTGGAGGTAGCATGCTAGGTATTCCAAACTAGATACCTAGGGTGTAATGCTTCAAGCAATTGCATATTGAATTGCTTGACCTAAAACTCTAACATTTCTCTCCATTTACAAAGTTGGAAAAACCTACAAGCCATGCATGCATTGATTGGGAGTGATTTATTTTTAGATTTACATATTATTATCTGGGATCATTCTATGTTCAAATTTTCCAAGATATTTTACCTCTACCAATCCGCACTAAGGCTCTTTCTTTTGTTTTGTTTTGATTGTTTTTTTGAGGTAATGGAATGTTAAGTTTTGGCACTAGGGAAGGAGAATCTTCATCACAACTGTTTGTCTTGTTTCTTCACTCTTGGAAACATGTACTACCCACTCATCACTACTTACTGCATAGAACATGTAAGAAAGCAAAGCAAAGCAGCGGACAAATCGGTGAATCGAAGCCCTATTTGTTCACTCATTTTGAACAATCTATAACTACCAAGTCAGTATAAATCAGATATATAAGAGTAAAAAATCGAGAGTAATAAAAGGTAAATAAAGAGAAGAAGAGATGGCTTCTTTATCCTCGACTTTATTATTTGCAACACTGTTGATTGAGTTATGCTGCTTTGTTGTGAATGGCACTCCAAACATGAGCGAGGTTTCCAAAACATGCAGTCTTATAATGTACAAAAGCAACGATCCTTACCAGAACAGTGTCATTTATGTTCTTGATGGTTTAGCAAACACACCAGGCTATGACTATCACAACAAATCTCCTTATTCTATTAATCCAGCTTTTGGCCATGGAACTTGTAGCCCATCTTTGTCTAATATGGATTGCACCATTTGTATGCGCGCAGCTTATGATAATGTCATCAAACAATGCGCTGGTCACACTTGGGGTGAAGTGATCCTCGCCGACTGTTCGATCTCGTACCGGGATTAAGGGTTTCAGTCATCTCAAGAATTTGGAGTTGGAGGAGAAGAACCACCAGCACAGCATTAGTACGTACGATAAATTTTGAGAAGAAAAATGTAATTTGTCGACCATGCATGCATTCGTGCCATTCCTTTGCTTGTGCCCCGCCAAACCACCACTCACCCTCATTTTCTTGATCTTTTTTCCTTATTTTGCTGTTCCTGACTAATGTATTTGACGCTTGCCCTTTGTTTCTAAAAGCTCCGTTTGGATAGATATTTTTTTTGTTTTATATTGGAATATTTTCTTAAGATTTGTTATAGTTAAAGAAAGAAATATTTGGATGGAATTTGGATTTGATGAGTTTATTTTATTGGGATTTATATAACATTATTTTTTATTTTAAAATTTGAATTAATATTTTATGCATTTGTTTTGGTGAAAAATTATATTAGAAAGAATTATTTATTATTAAAAATTTTAAATTCAAATTTAATATTTTATTTATAAAAAATATTATAATAAAAATAATTACTGTAGGATTGCTTTTTGTTTCAATATAAAAAAGATAAAAAATAATAAAACAAACAAGTCAATTTGGTTGTGTGAAATAAAACACTAATACCAATACAACCAAAGAGAGCCTCTTTTGCTTTTTTTTTTTAAATTTAATACCCAATTTTATTTATAAAAGCAAAAGACGGTGGCTTACATATATACCCAAAACCATCACTATAAGAGTAGAAGCGATTAAAAGAACACTACTACTCCCTTACAAAATTATTGAAACTAAAGTAATTGAAAGGAAAGTAAATGAGGAGAACTCATTTTTACATATTTTGGGTTATTGGAGTTTAAAAGAAATATAGATGTAGTAGTCCATATTGTTGGAAACTCCAATTCCCTCTACAAAATAAGAAAAACCCTATCTGTATTCTGGTGTTCCTCATTTATCTACTGCAGTAAGGGCTCGCAGAAACAGTCCTCCAAACTAGTATGGTCATCACATAACTAATATTCGTATTAACCAAAATGTTATCTATTACATTTTCTCACTTAGTCACACCAACATGTACAACATCACATACCAACCTTGCTTACCAATTTTTTTGAATTCATCGTTCAATTGTGTCGACAATAGATCTTTTGTGATACTATGTGTTTCACTTCTTATTTCATTTTATGATAATATATAATTTCGCTCATTGTTTTATTTTATTTTATATAAAGACGTCACATGTTTTTTTTATTAAAGTTGAAATTAAAACAAAATTAAACCAATCTTATGATAAAATTTTGTCACTTTCTCTTTTTATTTCAATTTTAATTCTCATTCTTATTTTAACAAAAAAAATTCTTTTTCTTCAACTTTATTCATCATCGTCATCCTAATATTAAAATTATAAATAATCTGTAGTAAGAGAATGATTTATCAGGATTATGTAATCAAGTCACACAATTTTAATAAAATTTTTGTAATCATTTATTGAAGAAGTTTGTTGTAGGTAGAAGTTTAGGCAAACTTTGTGGGGGTTAGAAGGTAAATTTTTGTAATTTTTGGTGGAGACCTCTAATATAATTAAAGTTTGGGGAAACTTCGTGGGGCTGGAGTTCCGCCCCTTAGGGTAATGTCAAAATCAACACATTTTTTGATTTTGTCAATTTTTTTTACTAAAATACGTGTGTTATGGGCCATGAAAAATGTAGATTTGATGAAATTTTAATTTTCACTTTTTTGTTAACAATAATTACTAGAATGCATGTTCATAATCGGGGTGGGTGCAAAAAATAGCACAAAAAAATCAATCAACGCGTTTTTGAATATTGCCATTTTTGGTTCAAGTACGTATGTTATAAACGATGAAAAATGTAAATTTCAACTTTTTTAACACCGTTTATTAGAATACATGTTCACAATTGAGATATGTGTAAAAAATAGTAGGGATAATGCAAAAATTAATACTTTTTTGACTTTGTAATTTTTGACTAAAATACGTGTGTTATTTATAACCCATGAAAATTGTAGGTTTAGTAAAAATTTTAATTGTCGCTTTTTTGACAATATTCACTAGAATGCATGTTCACAATCGGGATGGGTGTAGAAAATGGTACCAAAAAAAAAGTAAAAATCAATGTATTTTTGGATTTTTCCATTTTGTTTTGCTAAAGTACGTATGTTATAACCCACGAAAAATAAAAATTTGGTGAACAATCTAGATATCACTTTTTTGACATCGTTCAGTAGAATGCATTTTCACAATTGAGGTGTATATAAAAACAGTTGAATTAATGAAAAAATCAATACATTTTTTACCAAAATACACGTGTTATAACCCATGAAAAATGAAGGTTTGGTAAAAATTTAATTTTCACTTTTTTTTGACAATATTCACCAGGATGCATGTTCACAATCGGGGTGGGTGCAAAAAAACGGTACAAAAAAAAGTCAAAATTAACGTATTTTTAGATTTTTCCATTTTTTACTAAAATACGTGTATAATTACCCACAAAAACTGAAAATTTGCTGAAAAATGTAAATTTGACTTTTTTACAACGTTCACAGGGATGCATTTCACAATTGAGGTGGGTGAAAGAATAGTCAGGAAAAAGGCAAAACAACACATTTTTTTTTGTCTCGGTCATTTTTAACCAAATTAAGTATGTTATAACCCATGAAAAATGTAGGTTTTGGTAAAAATTTTAATTTTATTTTATTTTTACAATGTTTATTAGAGTGCATGTTCATAATCTGCTTGGGTGCAAAAAATGGTACAAAAAGTCAAAATCAATGCGTTTTTTTATTTTACTATTTTTTTTTTACCAAAATACATATTTTTATAACCCCATGAAAAATGGATGTTTAGTAAAAATTTTAATTTTCGCTCTTTTTTACAATGTTCACTGGGATGTATATCCATAATTCGATTTTTGCAAAATACAGTGCAAAAAAAGTCAAAATCAAAGCCATTTTTCCATGAAAAATGGAGATTTGGTAAACTTTTTAGTCTGTGTTTAGATAGCCATTTTTCCTCATTTCTCATTCCATCTCAAAATAGATTGTTTGATTATTACTCATTTTCAAAACAAAATTTCTCAACTTTCTCAAAATAGACAAAAGGGTATTTTAGTCTTTTAACTTATTAAAAAATGTTATATATTTTTATTTAAGTATTGGGTTGATCGGCGTTGTTGACCACCAGTCAATCACCATCACCTAATTGGAATCCAACCAAATTTCGGCCATGACACCGAAATCTGGCGGTCAACGCTGGTCAACCCCTAATTTTGTATTTTGTTTAAAATAAAAACCATTTTACATTTTAATTAATAAAATAATTTTTCAACACAAAAACCAATAAAAATAAAATTTATTAATACAAATACTCAATTTTCAATCTAAAAATATACGTTTCTTATACTGCAAATCGAGACGTCACTTTTTTCAATTCTCAAAATGAAACACCTATTCAAACAGATCCTAATTTTTACTTGTTTTGACATTGTTTATTAGATTGCATATGAACAATTGAGGTGTGTGCAAAAAAATAGTAAGGATAATGCCAAAAATCAACATGTTTTTTAACGTTGCCATTTTTATCAAAATACGTGTGTTATAACCCATGAAAATGGAGGTTTGGTAAAAATTTTAATTTTCACTTTTTTTACAATATTCATTAGAGGATGTGAGTAGTGTGGTGGTTTAAAAGAAAATCCTGAGGTTTTGGAGTAATCTGATGTCTTTCTGCCCGAGATTCGGGAATCGAATGGTTGAATTTCAAGGATGGACTTGAGGAGTTAGGAGTGGTAAGAACATAGCTTGTTTGGTTTGCACCTTATGAATTTCTTGATATATAGGTTTGAGCCTAATGAGCACTAGGCTCTGAGGGGCTGATTTTTCTGTGGAATTTGGATTGGGAGGCTGGACTACATGAAGGATTGTTGAAGTTTATAGGGTTAGTCTGTTGTGCTATTTTTTGGGACCGGATGGCTGAAAGTTGAGGGGCTGTCTTGAGGAGTTAGATGAGGATAGTGAGAATATATTGTAAGGATGCTGATGCATTGCTAGATGTTTTCCTTTAGGGGAGTGAATCGAAACAATAACAAAGCAATGGTTGAGGCTAGTGAGTTGAGCAAGAACCTTTGGATTTGGTGATGCGAAAGCTGAATGCGTGTCATTTGGTACATATTTTGTGAAGCCTGATTTTGGTGGGCAGCTTATACTTTTGTCTATATCCCCCTAGTGAAAACATAATACATGATTAGGGAGCTTTTGAAGTAGGGATTGAGATTTTGATATAATTTGGTTGCCTTCCGTGGTGATCAAATTATTCAGACTCTTAATACCCACATATGCTTCTAGTTTTTTTTATAGATTCCATATAAATGAGTACTACTCCATCTTTGTTGCACTAACTCTAAGGAAATCGCATGTAATGGAGTAGTACTCCAAATTTATGGCTTTCTTGGTTTTGTAACAGTGTGGCGGGTATATCCGACACCGTATTTTGTTCATGGTTGTATAAAGTTTCGATTTTTCAAAAAAAAAAAAATATTCACTAGAATTATTCACTTCGTATCTCTCTAAATTAAAATGCTCTCACTTCTTTTCAAAAACCCTAAACAAATGGCACCATTCATTATTTTCTTCACTAGAAATCTATTAGATCCATAAAGATTATTACGACCTATTACATAAATCGAATAAAAACATAAAATACAAAACATGACTCATAAAGCTAACCCACTTTTACACTACTTATTACAACCAAATCCTAAGCATATAACAATTAAAGCCCATGTAAGCCTAGATCTGACACCATAACCTCATCAACCATAACAAACTCATCATGTCAGACAGTTAACCCCAGTGGCAAACTCATCAGAACCAAGGAAAAATGACAGCAGGTTGAAGTGTTACCTTAAGGGCCTTAATCTTTTAAAAATGCCCATGCTTTATCTATCCCTAAGATCATGAATTAATGTAATAGGCAAGCCGATGTCTCCTTCTCCTTCATTATCATAGAGAAAAATTTGCTCAAAATAGAAGTTAACCCATTAGTGTATACAAGGGGTGCCCGCCATTTTCCTCACTAATGAGGAGGAAGAAATTTTAGCAGAGTCATTTAAATACACTCTTACTGGAAAGTTCTCCTAGGGAAGACCCTTGATGGCAGTCCTTAGAAAGGTCTTTTAGCAGGATTCAGAGGCTCCTGGAATTTAGGACTTTTGGATCACTTACATATCATCTTCAAGTTTGAGCTGGAAGAGGATTTTCAAAGGATGTGGCTATGCAAATTGTGGACATTTCAAGGTTTTAATTCAAGGCTCTTCAAGTGGTTCAATCCAGAAGAAGAATCATCCATAGCTTCAGTTTGAATAAATGTACTAGTGCTCACTCTACACATTTTCAACAAAAACCTATTTTTCTCAATTGGCAACTCTGTTGGAAAACCTCTAAAGCTTGACATGGCTTCTACATCTTCCACAAAAGTTGTGAGTCCTAGTGTGGTTAGGATATGTGTGGAAGTGGACGTCCATAAAGAAATTCCTAATCACATTAGGATTGGAAAAGGACAATTTAGGCGATGGCAGGATATCATTGTAGAGGATATACTGGATTACTGTTTAGGTTGCAAGAAATTAGGTCACAAGCATAGCCAATGTATGGTGAAAACTAAAGCAGGTCAGCAGAGACATCAAGCACAGTTTCAGAAAACAGAGGCTCCAAAAAATTCGATATCCAATCAAACATGGATTTAGAAACAAAAACAGCAAGATTTGAAGAAAAAAAGGAATTCTAATAGAAACTAATGATGATCCAATAACAAAAACCACAATGAACAAACACACCATCAGCAAACAGAAGGCGATAAATGTGAACAAGCTCACAGGTGCAAAATCATGGATTGCCTCCACCTCTATAGCAGTTGGTATAGACAATGTTGTTGTCTGTAAGAACACAGTTGCAATTACTCCTCAAATAGAAGACTCCCGCCCAATTACATCAGAAAGATAGACAATAACAAAACCAATTGAACAAACCAAGCCATTAACAAGAACAAAATGCATCACGATCTCATTAGAAGAAATATGTGATACACCTCAGCACTCAAAGCCTAAGCCAATAGAAAAAAAATAGTCTCACAGCTTCCACAATACTCGATAAAGAAAATTAAAACGAAGTTGAGCCCATGGTGCCTCAAGGAGAGATCCTTACAGAACAGAATCAGAAAGCTTCTAGCCCTCAATCTCCTTCTCCAATATGTAAAGAATCAATTCATTCTCATAATTGTTATTGCGTAACTCGTTTATTTTCAGATTCCCAAATCCAAGAAAGAGAGAAGCAGTAGAAAAAGGAAAAAAAATAATGAATCAGAACCTTTCTTACTACCTCCTAATAAAACTGCAGCACAACCATAAGAAAATCCTCTAGAAGCAGAAGATCAAGAGAATATCACCACATTGGAAGAAGTAGAATCCACCTAAAAATAGAAAGGGATAACAGCTAAGTTTCAATCAACTTGTACTCTTAGGAAAAAAATAAACAAATTGTGAACTATATTGAATCTTCTGAATATGATGAATAAATTTATCTTTTGGAATATAAGGAGTGTAAGAAAAGTTGAGAACTTTAAAAGACTGAAAAACATAATTAAAAATAACAAAGTAGAATTGTTTGTATTATGTAAACCTGCAGCTCCAATAACAAAACTGGAAAATATTAGGCTCAAATTAAAATTTGATCATTGTTTGGCTAATAGTGAAGGAACCATCTGGTTATTTTATAATGAATCTATTTCTTGTAACTTGATTGATGAAAATCAATAACAACTCTCTGTACAAGACCTCTTGATCTGATCTGGTGTAGCAATATGGAGAGTAGAGATGAAAAATTGAACTTTCTTAAACCAAATCAAACATAATTTAATATAGGGTTAAAAGCATTTTACCCCCTCTACTTGTATATGAGGTGCAGTTTACCTCCTCAATTAAATAAATAAGTAGTTTGCCCCCCTTTGAGTTGAATTCAGCTAACTATAAATTAATACAATATAATTCTTTAGTGTAATGTCATAAATGCCCCTTTTAGCAGTAGTTGATTTTCTTTCTTATCAACCAATTTTAAATTGTGATATATTTTTAACTTATAAAAATTTGATGTTATAACACAATTTAAAATTCTATTAAATATTTGTATAATTCTAAATCTTATGAAAATTTTCATTTAGCAACTTTTTTAAAAGATTGTACACATAGTTATGCATTAATTGTTTTTTAACATTTACCAATTTGAGATATTTGAGAATGATGATAAATTTTGACTCAATAAATACTGAGATTTTGCCCTTTTTTATATTTCACAATAATTAATTGTAAGTTTTTTCAATTATTATTATTGAGAATAAGTTGTTGATTCTAAATCTATTAATTCTAGAATATATAAACATTAAAGTTGTCCTTTTGCTAAATGATTTATATAGTGAAAATAGTTTGTTAAAATTTTTTTACACATGATCAACATCCCTTATACAAAATAAAAAATATATATATTTGTAATACCCAGAGATTTTAGTAAAATTAAAATCTCTATGTATTATTTTTATATAGAAAACTATTTAATAGGTTATGCTTATAGTGATAAAGATACGTGAGAAATTAAATAGTTCTAAGTTTCTTAGGGAATTATTTAAAAGAAATAGAATAAGATACAAATTTATTGAAATTTTAATATCTAAAATAAAAGGAAACTGGTACATGTAAACCCTAGAGAAACAAGGCTAAAAATTAGGAAACAGAATACTTGAGGTATAAGGAAACTAGTACATGTAAACCCTAATCAAGCACTATAAATAGGACCCTTTCATATATCAGAAAATTCACGTAAGAACTTTTGGAGAAAACGAAAAAGCTGATAGCAACTACAACAATTGTAAGTAAATTCTAGATCCCTTCTTTAGTTATTAAGTTAATGAAGCAATTTTTTGAAAACTACGTTAATGAATATGCGGCTTCCTTTACAAACAATACGTATTGCTCTTTTGAATGTACGGTGATAAATAATGATGTCGTATGCGAGCAACTAGAATGATTCATGTGATGTTCACAACTTGATTATACATTAGATCCTTTGCAAATTCTCTATATATATATATGATCATCGAATTTATATTCTGTATGATTTCCTTTGACTCCAGATTCTATATATATATATATATATATATATGATTATGTTTGATTTCAAAATCTATATATATATATGTACATATGCTTGATGATGTTTGACTCCAGAATTTATATATATATATATGTATACATGCATGATTATATTTAAATTCAAAATCTATATATATATATATATGTATATATGCATGATGATGTTGATTCCAAAATCTATATATATATATTTATATATGTGTATACATGCATGATTTTGTTTGATCCCAGGATCTATATATATATATATATATGTATACATGCATGATTTTGTTTGATTCCAAATTCTATATATATGTATATTATGTATAACTTCGTTTGATTGCAGTACCTATATTTACATGTATATTATGTATGATTATGTTTGATTCCAGATTCTTTATAAATACGAATATTATAGTATGATTAAGTTTAATTCCAAAATCTATATTAATTATAAATATGATGTTGTTTGATGTATACACTGGCCTAGTGTCGTTTAAAACGAATGGATTATTTTGATATAATTAATTAACATACATATAAGACGAAATCTTAATGAATGATTCTATGGATTACATGTCCTAACGGTAGGGACACGTGTTCCGAACATGTTGGTCCCAGTGATAGTTCCACATTGATAGTTTAATATGCATATGTATTTTTTATTGCTAATATGGTCCCTCAGTGCTAGTTTCACTAATATTTGCTGTCAACTTATTAATCTACAGGACATTAGAGCAAGTTGTTTTCAATTAGGGTTCATTTTGGTGGTATACTTAAGCATTATCCCAAAAAGGAATATATTGGTGGAAGTGTAGATATTGTTGATTTCTGTAATTCTGATGAATGGTCAATGTGTGTTATGGATACTATAGCTAAAAAGTTAGGGTATTCTGAATTCAGTGTAGTGTACTATTACCTTACACCTGGCAGTACTATGGCTAATGGGTTGGTATATATGTTGTGTGATGTGATGCTCAAAAATTGGCAGCTTATGGGATAAAACATAAACTAGTAGATGTATACATAGTGCACAGTGACAATCATTCATCTAGAAATGTTGCTGAGAAAGTGAAAGTGAGACAAGATTCAGTTGAGAAAAGTAATGTGTCAGTGGTAGGAAAAGAGCAACAGATGACTCAAAGTGCACTACGTAGAAAGAAGTGCTTTGCAAATAAGAAGACTCCTGGGAAGCATTTAAGTTACCTCCGAAAAAAGATTGCAGAGAAAGTGAAAGCTGCAAGGAAATTGGATGTCAATGTTACAGAATGTGTTACGACTGCAGGTTCAAGTATTCAAAGTACCAGTAATGAGCAGGCTCAAAAACCTAATATTGAGCATGTTATAACTGAGGAACTTGCTAAGAATGCACAACAGAAACCTACAGAAAATGTTGGCATGCATAAGAATTTTGAAGGAAATGAAAATGCTAACATACATGACAATGGTGAGGAAAGTGGAAAGAGAACAAAAACCTCAACTAAAAAAGCAAGCAGTGGATCTACTCCGCAACAAGTTGGAAAAACAAAGAAGAGACAAGAACAAGTTGAAGAAGAGAATGAAACAAGTGAATGTGAGAGTGTACATGATAGTGAATATGAATTTAGTGAGGAGGAAGACCTACTGTCCATTCTTACTAAAAAAATCAAAAGATTGGATTCAAAATTACACCAAGTATTAGCGAACAAATTTCTTCAACTGCTTGCTCGCACGATTACTTTCACCTAACGACCGATGTTGATTCTTTTTCAATCGATTTAAGATTTAGGGAAATTATAGTGGATTTGATGTATGTTGTCTTGTCGTTCCCTTTTTACCCCTAATAAATAAATCACATGATGGTGACGTGGCATTATTTAACAGACGTGTTAACAGAAGTCTGGCGAAGGATACAAATTTTATACATTGAGAGTGTGAGGGGTAAATTCTTTACATTATAAATGTGAGAGACAAAATTGCTCAAAAGGCAATATGTGAGCTTCTGTTGATTCTCTCTATAATTAATGAAAGACATTAGTTTTAATAGTAATTTCACCTCCTTCACCACTTTCAATAATTTAATCTCTAATTCTAATTTCTTATTTTTCAACTATCTCAATAATCAATTTAATCTTAAATTCCAATTCCTTATTCATCAATAGTCTAAATAATTAATTTAATTTCATAATCTAATTTTTTATTACTCAATAATAACAAATTATATGTTTCTGCGTTTATGATAGGTGCCACTCTATGCTTTAATTTTTTTCAAGGGTAATCGACTCTAATTAATAGTCTCTCAATTTTAGGGTAAATATTTTTTTTCCTAAAGTTACATTTTGATCTCTCAATTCGATTTTTGCCATACAATGTTCCCCAACTCTGATAGACTTAATTTACTTATCGTTTTATGAATACTTTCAATTATGGTTTTTATTTTTTTTATTTTTGCAAGAATGGATATATTTTCATATATTTTTATTTATTTTATAGATGCTGAGTTCAATTGGAAGATTGAGAAAATTTGGAGATGAAAAGAAGAGTTCTTATTGTATTTGGAAATTGAAGGTTCACTAAGGTTAATTATTTGCCCATTTTTTTAAGAAAAAAAGTCATCAAATGATGTAGCTAGCATATGATAGAAAAACACCATTTGTCTGTTATTGACAAATTCAATGGCATAATGAGGATGGATCCTTCATTTTCTAGAACCCCTTTCAAAGCTGCCAAAATTCTTGTTCATGACTTCTGCCGCTTCACAATTTTCTGGCTAACTCTTGTGTCTTGGTGACAACAATGATTCACGACATTGATGAAAAAGAAGTCTTTGAACTTCACACATATGCATGCTTATTATTAACAAATTTGCTTTAAGCAAAAACATTTTTATCATGTATAAAAATTAATCAAAAACCATTAAATTGTACCTTGAGAAATAAAAAATGTGTATATGTAGTTGTCTCATGACTATTTCGATCAGTACTGATACAATTTCAAGTTTGCTAAAATAACTCATCAAAATTGTGCATTTTCATACGTAAAACAAACACTAGAAAATAATAATGAATAAATTTTTTTAAAAGAACAGAAAATATGCTTGCGAAAACACTATATCTTACAACTGTCCAATGCATACACATTGCATCCCGCTACTTAAAGTTAAAATAATAATAAAAATTTTTTAATATAACTTATAATATAAAAAAAATATTAATTTAAATCTCGAAAGTAAAAAGAAATGTTACATAGGACATAGAAGATAAAAACCAGACGAACTTACGTAAACCTTTTAATTATTGATTAAAACTTTTTAAACTATCTTAACACACTTTTCTGACCCAAAAGCGAATAGAACCAAAATGCCGTAAAACTATCCGGAGAAAAATCATTGCCGGATATGCTATATCTAAGAAAATTTGTTTGGTCCTTCTGTCCCTGTACAACAAGCAACACAATATTGTGCCAAATTGTGTTCAAACTTCTTCTAAATTGTCTTTGTTCATTTGTATCTCTCAGTTTTCTTGTTCACATATTGCTATAAATCCATCTGTTTATTTTTTTGTTCTTTTTTAAGCTGCAAATTCAAGAGGATGTCGACATCAAATTTTATAAATGTATCAAATTGGTAAAATTACAGCACAATCCAAAAGTAAATTGTTCAATCCTATTTGTTGATATCATGAGGTAATGGCACCATATAAAACAATAGCGTCCTCCAAGTAATGCAATTCCAGACTAGAGTTCTAGATTATAAATTAATTACATTTTATGAAATAGAAAATCCTAATCTATCAACTCTAAGTGCAACCATGTAGCCATGACCATGGTTTCGAAACAGTTGATTTCGGTTCCGAAACCTTCGATTCCTGGTTCCGTGGTCATAGGAACCAAAGTCAAAACCGAACTGCCAAGAGGCAGTTTCAGTTCTGATTCCAGAACTGTCGATTCAGATTTCAATATCAATTTCGTTTTGGTTTTGATTCCAATTTCGGTTACGATTACGACTATGATTTAGTCCGATTTTGAATTCGAATTCGGTTTCTATATCGAATTCTACCTTCGAATTTGATCTTGATTTTTTATTCTATATTTTAAACTTTAGGGATTAGGATTTAGTGCTTAATAACTTTTAATACGGAAAATTTTATAAGTTACAAATACTAAAATTTAGAAGTTAGAATCTTAGAAATTTAAATTGTTAGAAATTAATAAAACTTTTAGGGTTTAGGGTTTTATAAATTTAATGTCAAAAAATTTTACATGTTAAAAATACTAAATTTTACAAGTTAAAATGTTCAATTTATAAGTTAGAATGTTAGATAATTAGATTGTTAGAAAATAATAAATGAAGAAACTACAAAATTTTATTCATAGAGATAGAAAAATTTACAAGTTAAGAATTTTAAATCATAAAATTTTTACACGGTAAAAATTAATAAATGAAGAAATTCAAAATTTTATTCATGGTTGGTGGTTGAAATTTGAACGGTATATTAATACACTTGAAAATTTAAGTGTATTATAATATACAATAATAAAACTATACAAATAAAACTATGACATTTATATAAAAAATCTATAAATATCAAAATTATAATATTTGAAAAACACAATAAATTAATTAAAATTTTTAATAATCTAAAATATACAATATAAAAAATTTCTTCATTTTTAAGAAACTAATAGTCGTCATCTTCATTATTGGCTCTCTTGATATCAGTGATAGGTGAATTAATAATACAAGTAGAGTTATCATCGATGGTGATGTCTAAATTAAAATTTTCTTCTATGTTTTGTTCTTATTCTCTACGAGCGGTTTTACTTCAATCATCTACTAAAGCTTTAATCACCAAGAACTCATGGCACAAACACGATTGAGTTTCGTCCAAAATGTTGCACATTGACTAAAATCTTGTGCCACGGCAAACAGTTGACGGCAGAGTTGCCAAAATTTCTTTGGCAATTAAAAAGATGATGGGGCACATTGTTGTATACTTCTTCCACAATTCTAATACTTTAAAGTTAGCAACACTATCACTCTCTAATTTCTTATTACTAAAATTAAAAGAAGTAATTAAATATTCCTTAATTACCGTACTAGTAGTATCATTGTGTTTTTTTAGCGATTAAAACATTTCTAAACCAGAAGAGGAGATCCAAAATCAGTAGTTGAAAAAATATTGTGACTAATGCTAATGCTAATGGTACTACTAGTAGGAAGTTTATGACAAAAATTAATAAATTATTTATCATATAATGCATTTATTATATTTTTAGTGTCATTTATGTACTTACTTACACTTAATTGTATAATTTTCAAATCATATTGAAAACAATCTTTTAACATATCATAATGTAAATTCAAATATTATTCTGAACAATTAAATTTAAAACAAAAATTAAGAAAAATAGCAACTAAATATAAAAGTAAAATTTGTTCATAATAATTAAGCTATTGTTTCAACATGTGAATAATAGTTTACATGAACGTGTCATCGTTTATATGACTTCTTAGCATACCAACTATATTGCATTATTCAACAAAAAATAAATGAGATGTTGGATAATACACACGTGAAAATATACAAGTAGCATCATTAAAAACTTTTAAAACTTGTAACAATTTTAAACAAGAATTTCAATGAGTAGGAAGCAATACAATTCCAACACGAGTTATCCGTGTAAAAATGACCTAACAATGAACTATATTTTGAAGAATAATTAAGTAAGTCATAAGTTAAATTCCAACGATTTGGATTATCCTTTTTAAATCTTTTTGCTTTATCTCCATTTAGTATACAATTAATATTTTGCCCATTGTTTCATTAAACTAAGATGTCTCTGATCAAATATTTAATTACATCTTTAATTGGTTTAATATTACTTTCTAACACAGTTAAATCATTTTGAATGGATAAATTAAAAATATGTCATTCACATCTAACCATAAAATTTTTTTCACCTATAATTGGTGCACAAATATTTTTTTAATTCTGCAATAGATGCATTATTAGACTATATATTATCAAAACCAATTGAAAAAGTTTGATTTATCAAATTATATTCTTGTAAAATAACACTAATTAATCTATATATATTTTGGGCAGGGTGAGAATCATTAAAAACTCCAAATGCAATTTTTTTTAAAAACCAATTTGAATCTACCCAATGACAAGTTATGCCCATATAACTATTCATTTATCAATGTTCATTCCAAATATCTGAACATATTCAAACACAATAATCTAATTTTGAATAATATATTCAGATAAATTATTTAAATAAATTTAAACTAGAAGAAAGAAAAGAACCTTGTTAAGCGAAACCAGTTAGTTGCGTTTGTAATTTGTGAATGCCGATCTCTTGAGAATGTGTTTTTTCGAAATACATATTTAGTGTACCATATCCGTTTCCAATTTGAATGTGTATGATTTTTCATAAAAATTGCATTTTGCTCTAATAAGAACTCCATCGGCATAAAAAACTTTTGTAAAATATGTCACAAACATATCGGATCTTGAGTTTGTTGGTGGACGACTACTTGATGGTATAGATAGGTGATGAAATTGCAATTTCATCACCGATATTAATCTTTTGGGATGAAGATTCAAAACTATCCATGATATATTTTTTATTTATAAGGATTAAAAAAGAATTAGAAATTGAAAGAATAATATATAAAAAATGGGAAAATTTGTGTTAAGGGCGCGTTCCAAAGCCTTATTATTAAAGATGGCCTAACTTTAACCTATTTATTATTAAGGGCATGAAATAATTTAATTAGTTTATATACTTAGTAAATGACTTTATTATCCATGGATAAACTTAAACAACAAATAACAATTATCCAATTAATTCACTTCTAATAATTTTCAATCACTCATTCAAATCACGTCATTCAATCAATTCAATTTTAATCTTTTTTTAAATTCATCAAATCTTCTCCTTCTCTAAAACCGTCTAGTTTTCATTGTCAATGATTGATTCAATTTTAATCTTAATTTTTTTTCTTTAAATCTAAAATACATTGTCCATCATTTTAAACACAATATATATTAAATAATGATTTAATCATATCAGTCATAAAATTATAAAATGAATTATGTTTGTATAAGAAAATAAAAAAAAGAATTTTGATATTTGAATATAATAGATAGAAATAATTAATTCCGTATTCACTTTGAAGGAAAAATAAATAAAAATATTATGCACTCACTTCTAATACTTTTACCCTTTGTGAAAAAAAAAATTAAAAAAATAAAAAAAGTTAAAAAAAAACTTGAACTAGAGGATTTGAGTTGCTCATCATTGACAATAATATGATTTAATTTGAGATATAATTCATATTTTTTTCTAAATTAGTTATAATTTATTTTTTTGCTTGCTGTTATTTTGTTTGTTTTAGATTGAATATAAAATTTTAACAATAATATGATTTCAGCTTGAGACAAAATTTACATTTCATTTATTTATTTATTTGAATTTTACTTATAATTATTTTTCTTTTTCTTGTCCAAATTTCACATTTTTTTTTTAAATTGAATGAATAATTATGTCACTAATATATTTCAATTTGATCTCCACCTTCTCTCTAAAAGCTGAAAACTTTTCTGAAAGGCCCGATCCAAACAAATCCTTTATTCCTGCAATAGATCTCAACAAGACCTCCACTCGGCTGTTTTGGTGACCAGATCTTGCTCCCTTTTTTCAGCTGATTCTAGCCACTACTTATCTATCCTCCATTCGGCTGTTTGGAGACCAGCTTCAACGAACTCTCTCTTCAACGGATCTTCATCTCACTGAACGACGAAGCTAGGTTCTCCATTCCTCCAAATTATCAGCGGGGGAAGACGAAATCCACATCGGGAGCTTCATCAACATCAACAACTCGGCTCCCCATTTTCTGGCCGATCGTGAGCTGCACACTGAAGATCGAGACACTGAAGACCCGAAGTACTGAATTGCCAGATTTGTGAAGACCAGCTGACCGATAGTGAGGCACATTGAAGATCGGGACCACTACTACTGTTCATCGAACTCAGGGCTCATTGGGTTCAGGTTTGAGGCTAGCTTGGTCGACCCAGAACTTCGATCGGTGGGAGCTTCCAGAGGTAGTCCTTCAAAGTTTTGTCTGAAATGGAAGCTCGTTTTTGGGAAGGAAACGGGATGGACCAGAATAATGGCTGGACGAAAGCCAGATCGCCGACCAGACTACCAGAAAGATCTGAGATTTCCACGAGAGATCTGCACCGAGACTCCTCCGATGGCTCATCGAAGCTCATTTCTTAGAGCATCATATACTCGAAGGGATAATCTCGGTCATTACCGGGGCCCTGTTTACATCTTTGAAACCACTTGCTCTAAGTCTCGGATGAACTGACTGGAGGATACTCGGATCAGAAGGCCAAGGAACTCACTTCTTTCAGGTGGGTGGTAACATGGTGACTGAGCCCACTGGCCAGAAAATCTACACCGGAGTTCATACTTGCTCTCATTTGCTGAGGTTTGAATGTCGAGAGCTCCTGATTGATGTGGAATCATGAGGAATCTTAGAATTTTGATTTTGGATTTAAAACTCCAGATTGATCATACTTTTAAAACTCCATTTTTTAAAACTCTAGATTGCTCATATTTTAAAACTCCAGATTCTCAATGCTGTACCCTCACTCAATGTTGAAAGTGGACTACCTGTTCTTGCTTAAATTTGCTGGGCGGATGTTGTGTGCTCTTCCGATTGAACCGCAATGCGGAAACTGAAATCGTGATCGGTTATGTGTGGGATTTAACCTTTTGGGATTTTAATTGTTGGATTTTGGTTTGTTTTGGTTGTTGATATACTCATGATGGTGCAAACTGAATCCAGTCCATATAATTGTGAAATGGGCTTTCCGTCTGTTTATAGGTGGCTGCCTCATGCATGTAAGGCTGCTGATTGCTTTTAGTGTGAAATCTATCGTTTGATTTCAGTGTGTCATGTACTTCTTCGTTAAGTTGCTGTTGATTGTTTGTTGTCATTTGCTCCACTGAATTTGGCGGTTCTGTGGATTGGCTACCACTGATGGATTCCTTGGAATAGCAATCTACTGAATTTGAAATGGTGACAACTGAATTTGTGAGCATCTGCTTGGAAAGGTTAGCTCAATCTTTGATTGAAGTTCTGGAAGGATGGTCATGTACTTGCCCTGGTACTGTACTGTGCTGAGATTATTGGCTTAACTTGCGATTGAAGAGGTTCGCTCATTTGCTTTGTTTGATTACCGTTGATTCTGGGTTGCCTTGGTGTAGTGTACGGAAATGCTTATAAGGCAGCCCCGATACTGATGGACTTAAATCTGAAGCTGAATGCTTTGTCCCTACAGTAAGACAAATGCAACCTCCAGATTTCATATAAGATGCATAGATTGTTAATTGGAAAATAGAAAGTTATACTCTAGTTGCCCAGAGTAGAAATTTTCTTAAATCCATCATTGACATTTAATTTTATTATAATGTAATGGAGTAGTACTCTAGTTGCCCAGAGTAGAAATTTTCTTAAATCCATCATTGACATTTAATTTTATTATAATGTAATGGAGTAGTACTCCATATTTCTTGCTTTCTTTTTTAATGATGCGTTTGGGTATATCCAAGATCGTATTTTACTCACAATGTATATATATGCTCGGTTTAAATATATATATATATATATATATATATTTCAATTTGAGATGTAATTCATTTTTATTTTATTTTCTTGAATTTCAGTTTGAATTTTTTTTTTGTTACAATTTTGTTCGTTTACAATTTTAGATTTGAGGTAAAGTTCTAACATTAATGTGATTAATAATTTATTTATTTTTCTTTATTTTTTTTTTCTAATTCTCTTCATTTTTATTTATCTTTCTTAGGAGATGCCATTTTCTAATTCTCTACCTCAAATCTAAAAAAACTAAGAAAGATAAATAAAAATGAATAGAATTTGAAGTTTATTTTTTCTTAAATTTTTTTTTCGCAAAGGGTAAAAGTATTAGAAGTGAGTGCATAATATTCTTATTTATTTTTCCTTCAAAGTGAATACAAAATTAATTATTTCTATCTATTATATTCAAATATCAAGATTCTTTTTTATTTTCTTATACTAACGTATTTCCTTTTATAATTTTATGACTGATATGATTAAATCATTCGTTAATATATATTGTGTTTAAACTAATGACCAATGCATTTTAGATTTAAAGAAAAAAAAATGAAGATTAAAATTGAATCAATCATTCACAATGAAAAATAGATAGTTTTAGAGAATGAGAAGATTTGATGAATTTAAAAAAAGATTAAAATTGAATTGATTGAATGACGATTTGAATGAGTGATTGAAAACTATTATAAGTGAATTAATTGGATAATTGTTATTTGTTGTTTGAGTTTATCCATGGATAATAAAGTCTTTTATAAATTATATAAACTAATTAAATTATTTTCATGCCCTTAACAATAAATAAGTTAAAGTTAAGGGCATGACTTTAACCTATTTATTGTTATCCAAAGCCTTATTATTAAAGAGGGCGTAACTTTATTTTCATGCCCTTAATAATTAAATTATTTTCATGCCCTTAATACAAATTTTCCCTATAAAAAATTATAATTTAACTAGCAATTATAATAGAAACAATAATTAGAATTGAATTATATATAATTTTGAAGCTTGAGAATTAAAAAGGAAAGAATTAGAATGATGAGAAAGAATAGTAGAATTTTTCTTGAAAAAATTGGGTTGAGGGGGGGAGGGGGTGTTGATTATTTATAGAATTACAGAATAAAAAAAAAATAAAGCCATTCCTCTGTTAATTTATTTGAGACATTGCAATGGTCAGCTGAGCTGTTGAGATGGCAATGGTCAAAAAACCATTGCTTATTAATTTTATTTTTTCACAATTGTTTCACATGCGCCTGTTTTTTTTAACACGTGCCTTAAATGGGTTGCTTAAAGCAGGAGAATTTTTTTTGAATTTTTTTTACATATGGTTTGCGAGTTAACTAGAACTGTCGATTCCGATTCTGGTTCAAATTTTTAAAAATCGTAACCAAATCGTTAAGAGACGATTCAGTTCCGATTTGGAACCACTGAGCTCCTAATTTGAATTCTAGAACTACGAGTTAGGTTCCGATTCAAATCAAACCAGTGGACATGCGTACACCCATGGTTTTCCCTGATAGATCCGTTTTAGCATTATAGCATATTTTTAGATTGAATTTTTCTACTATGGTTTGCTAAGTTGTTTAATGGAATCATTGGCGGAATTAATGGGGTGTGAGCCAGTACGGCAGCACCTCTTTCTTCCTGGAAAGGAGGTAGTAGCATTCCTCCTCCACCAGTTCCACTATCACGCCCCGAACCCGCAAGCACAGTGGACCCGTGGGCTCACACGCGCCCGCGTGGCCGCGACACGACTAGAGCCTGACGCGCCCAAGCCCAACTTCGTTTTGGCTCGTCCTCGCTATGCCAAAATAGATATCCTGAAGTTGAACTTGGAAGCTAGGCTCACATACATATACATTACATTAACCATGCTCCTATCCGATGTGGGATAGGAGTATCACATTCTCCCCGCCTTAAAGCCTTAGCGTCCTCGCTAGGCCCAAGTAGGATCTTAACAGACCCACCTCGGTGGTGAAGGATTCTAGAGGTGGCTCCCGCCCTTAGGTTGACGTAGCACTTAGTTCCAACACTCCGTGGGTGGGTCTGGCCCATTCTCTGATACCATTCTATCACGCCCCGAACCCGCGAGCACAGTGGACCCGTGGGCCCACACGCGCCCGCGTGGCCGCGACACGACTAGAGCCTGAAGCGCCCAAGCCCAACTTCGTTTGGGCTCGTCCTCGCTATGCCAAAATGGATATCCTGAAGTTGAACTTGGAAGCTAGGCTCACATACATATACATTACATTAACCATGCTCCTATCCGATGTGGGATAGGAGAATCAGATTCTAAATGTAACGCCCCGATTTCTGAGGACCGAAACACGCCGTAATCTCAAGATTTAGTTTCCCTACTCTTGAGATTACAAGGCACATCTTATTGTCATTTCTCCATAATTTAATACTTTATTAATAATAAAACTAATAATTTATAAATCATCCTTACAAGATCAAAGTTAATAATTATCCATCCTGAAGAACGTAGTCATGGGTCTACAACCCATAACTTTATTTAAAAGTTCCTATACTAATTATAAGCTCCTTTCATCCTTCACCATTCCCATATCCCGGTCTCGTCCTTGTTTACTTCATTAACTTCATCTGTAAAGTATTATATATATAGAAAAATGAGCGAGTTGCCCAGCAAGTAAACTCTAGATCATTTAAACTAATCATACTTTGAAAATATTATATTTTCCAGATAAACATTCAAATAACCAATTTCAATAATCAACATACAATAACATTAACTTAACATCACTTGTACTTTCACATATTTTAAACATCCATAAACATATATATAAATATACATATACATACATAAATCATCTCTTGAGGTCATATACTTGACTTTCATTATCTCTTGGGTCAAGTACATGCCTTTCATTATCTCTTGGGCCATATACATGACTTTCATTATCTCTTGGGCCATATACTTGACTTTCATTATCTCTTGGGTCAAGTATATAACTTTCATTATCTCTTGGGTCATGTACATGACTTTCATTATCTCTTGGGCCATGTACATAACTTTCATTATCTCTTGGGTCATATACTTGACTTTCATTATCTCTTGGGTCAAGTATATAACTTTCATTATCTCTTGGGTCATGTACATGACTTTCATTATCTCTTAGACCATGTACAAAACTTTCATTATCTCTTAGGTCATGTATATGACTTTCATTAACTTCATACAGTAATATGTTTTCTTTTATATATCATGCAATGCGTTAATTTGTTAACTACATAAACTGATCACCAATCTTGACAAATTAACATGCAATGCGTTAATTTATGTTAATTTGTCATGCAACGAATTATCCTAAATTAACTACATAGAATGATCACCATTCTTGACAAATTAACATGCAATGCGTTAATTTATGCAATCTGTTAACAAATATGTTGATATATATATATATATATATATATATATATGATCCATAATATGTAACACGTAATTGATTGATCATATTGCTTTAAAACCATTGTTTCCTTTTATTAAAAATATTAGATTCATATTATATAATCTATGCACTTGGAAACATAAATTATATTATGTATAATAAGATACTTGAAAAGATTTAAAACTTTATAATTTTGAAAGGATCTAGAAATTTACTTACAAGAACTACTTTTATGAAAACAGTACGTTGTCATTAAGAAATTTAATTCTTCATTATGCACAAGAACACATGCAATTAATCACTTTGTATACCTAATCAGCTTTAAAGAAAACTTTTATGATCACATAATCATCATCGAATTAATGCAGTCATCAAATATATACAAGTCTTTCATATAAACTCCTTATGATTACATAATGATCACACAATCAGTAATTATTAATATAGCATATTAAATATACTTGAATGCTCAATCAATTTTAAGGAAAACTTTCATGACCACAGAATATCCATGTGATCATTCTGTATGATCACTGAATCAACGCAATTGTTAAATATACACATGTATAGCATTTAAATTCCTTCGTGATTACATACTGATCACTTAATCATTAATTATGAACATAGAATATTTTAGTATGCATCCAACGTAACGAATGGATTTTTCAATCCTTAACAAACGTAAACATCTGATCATATATAAATCGTAACATACATATACGTATATATATAATCAAATAATTTAGAAGAGACCTAATAATTTATAACTATGGAAGGGATCTAGAATTTACTTACCTCGTTTGGGTATCTCTTTCACTTTAAGTTAAAATCCTTGAACTATCCCACCTTCTCCTTTAATTTCTTGTAGCCGTTCCTAACTTTTCTATCCTCCAAAAAGTTCTCCCGTGAATGATTTTAATGTTTGAGAAGGGTTCTATTTATAGTTTTTTATTAGGTTTTACATGTACCAGTTTCCTTGTACCTCAAGTATTCTGTTTCCTAATTTTTAGCCTTGTTTCTCTAGGGTTTACATGTGTTATATTCCTTGTACGTAAAGTATTTTATTTCCTTTTATTTTAGATATTAAAATCTCAAAAATTTGTATCTTATTCTATTTCTTTTAAATAATTCCCTAAGAAACTTAAAATTATTTAATTTCTCACGTATCTTTATCACTATAAGCATAACCTATTAAATAGTTTTCTATATAAAAATAATACATAGAGATTTTAATTTTTACTAAAATCTCTGGGTATTACATCCACCCTCTAATCCATCACTCCGTTTTGGTGTCACCAAAAACAATATGGAGCAAAAAACTTCAGACACGACGTTCAACGAAGAAGACAATCCAGTTGTCTATTTTTTTAACTCTTAAGTAAAACGATGTTGTTTTACTTAAGAGTTTTTTTTTTGTTACTCTATAGTAAAAAAATAATACTCTTAAGTAAAATGACGTCATTTTATTTAATAATAAAAGAATAAAAAATCATTATATCATAATTTATTCAAACCTCATTCCCACCATAATTTCTAAACTCCTAAATGTGAATTCCTCTCCTTTGCTCTCACCCTCAAATCTGTAGCCTACTTCTTGCTCGTAACATCTCCTCCCTGGATTCTTTCCTCCACTGCTATTCAGCTTATCAGCCAATTCCGTTAGATCCTATTTCTCTATCATTAGAGTCGCCAGTTTTTCTTTGGTTTTATGTTCTTTTTCTAATATTAGTAATGTTTAAATTTTTTGTGTATTTTTTGGGATTATTATTGTGATTAAATGATTATTAATAGACTATTTGTGAATTGTGATTAAAATAACTGTTTTATTTGTATGTGTATATATTTATTTTTTTTATCGTTATGATTATCAATTCGATACTTTAATAGGTACATATATTTAATGTATGAATTTTTTTTTTCTACAATTGAGCTCACTCTAAAACAAATGTTATAGTTCCGCCACTAGTTGGAATGTTTGCTTTCCTCAAACATGAAACTTTTCAAGTTTGGCATCAGCTGCTAAATCATTTCAATCTCCCTAGCAATATTCCATAATTGCTTGTTTTTTCTTTGCAAAGATTGTATCAAAATAAACGAATACTCTTAATCCACAAATTCAGTTATCCATGTAGATAAGCACAGTTTAATGCCAAATAGTAATGCTTTTGCTTAAGCACGCAGGCTTGAGCATATGTCCGATTGCATGCAAAGGCCAACTACATATAATTCCTTTGATATCTCTCACTAATCCCCCACCTCCCTCTATATTTGGCTTTCCTTTAGAACTATTATCAGTTTTGAATTTATGGCAACTCGTATGTGGAGGATACCATTTAACATAACCAGAAATCTACCCAATAAATAGCACATAATTTTAGCATAGGAAATTTAACATGTGTAAATAACCTGAATTCAGTAAATATATTTGTGTATACACTAGTTATGTTCATGCAATTTCCATTGAAAAATATTCATTTCGTGCTTTCCAGATATACCCACAAATAATCGATCGCAAAACATCAAAGATGAATTTAGTTACTTTGTTCTTATATTTAATACTCCACCAATCATTTAGTGAAATTCTAATGGGTAATCCTGTGTCTATAACCACATTCCATTCCAAATAAGTTCAATACAGTTATAGCCATTTCTCCTGTTACAAAGAGATGGTCAATAGATTCATAAGTTTAATTAACACAACAAAAACAACGAAATGGACCATGGATATTTAATTTAAAACAAATTTTCTCCAATTGGCAGCCTCCATATCCACATTATCAAAGATTATGGATGACTAGCTAGCTATAAAAACTTTCATTTTATTCGATCGCATACTCTAGAAATGTGCACTTCCTCACTCTAAAATCAAGTTTACCATCATTAACATGAACATATACAGGACAATCAGATACTCGTAAGTTTTGGTAGCATAAATCCAATCACTGTTCTTGAGGAGCCTAACAGTCAATCATAGTGGATGGAGAAATATTGACCAAGTAACAAGCAGTATTAGCAATTTCATTCTAAAATTCCTCAGTCAATCTAACATTAAAAAACAATTCTTCAGTTAATCTAACATTAAAAAACACGTACCTAATTCATCCATTTTACAATATCATTTTGTTGTGGTATGCATGTGACATAGCGATACCTCACAACCTCTTCATCCTTGCAGAATTCACTAAATCCACCTTTTTAAAAATTAAATGCCTTTATTTCTATCGAATATAGAAGATAAAAGAGCTGTAACACCTGTAACCATGCTATATTACATTACGTATATGACAAATTATATAATTTCTTTCATGATTAGAAGTGTTCTTTCAAAGATTTTGTAAACCACACCTTTACCTTTATAGTAATAGTCAATTACATCAAATGCGCTTATAGAAATTAATTTTCTTTTCAAGTCTAAAACATGCTTTACATTTATTAATATTTTCACAGGACAGTTATATAATTTGATTCTCATTGTCCTAATCCAATCCCAACTACACCATAAACAATATTATTGTTCATTTGAATCCTTCTAGAAATGTCTTCTTCTTTATTTATTTTTTTAAAGTTTTAAATCATTATTCTTTATTAATCTTTTCAATATTGTATTTGATGATAGTCATCTTGAATTAACAGAACAACAATTCTACTGAGAATTGGGTAACCTGGTCTAGACAAGTTAGTCTTTTCTGCACAAAGACCAAATCAGCACTAAAAAAAAAGGTTCAATCTTGTTCATGATTATCTACTAAATTTGGTCAAATCAAGAATAGGAACCACTTATTTTACCAATTAGTCTATCTATCCAGAATCCTAACAATAGTCACCAGCTGTTTGTTATCGTTTAACTTCTTTAGTTTTTTTAATAATTGAAGTAAGATTAAAGAATAAATCGATCACACAATATATACGTGGTTCGATTCAAACAAATTAAACTTATAAAAATGGGCTTTAATGACTAGTACGTTATGGTCGCCAAATAAATGAAAGTGGTCACCAAAACAATTTGGTGACCCAAATCGAGCAGTCATTGGTTGGTCAGCTAAACTCAGTCACTAAAGGTACATGTTGAACACTTTTTTCTGTTGATCGATCACCAAAGAATAATCTGTTGGTCACCTGCTTTAATGACTAGACCTTATCTAATCAAAATATCTCCACTAATTAAAATGGAAAAAATTCAATTGAAAAATTTTCATTTATTCTTTAAAATTGTAAATAAGAACTATAATAATTCACTTAAGAAGTATGTTTTATATGCCCTAAACTAAGCTCAAATGTATGGGATATTGGACGTACGGCAACCATGAGAATACTACTTGGATTTAATTCCACAACCTAATTCAGCTTAACATTTGGCACTTCGATTGCATCTTTGTAGCAACTGTTTGTCTTATTCTTCTCTCTTGGAAACATGTACTTCCCATTTATCACTGCTTACTAGTCAGAACATCTAAGAAACAAAGACAAAGAAGCAGATAAACCAACGAATCGAATCCCTATTTAAGCATTCATTTGGAACAATGTACAACCACCAAAGTGAGTACTACAAATCAGATCGAGCAAATAATAGAAAGTACTACTAAAAGCTAAATAAAGAGAAGATCAAGAGACGGCTTATTCTTTCCCTGCAACTTTATTAATTGCAACATCATTGATTGCAATATTATGCTGCTTAATTTGTTGTGAATGGCACTCCAAACACGACCGTGATTTCGCAATCTTGCAGCGGTGTCACATGCAGCAGGACCGATGCTTACCAGAACAACGTGGATTATGTTCTCAATGCTTTATTGACAGTGACAGCCATCACTCCAGGCTATGATTATCAAAACCAATCTCCTTATCCTGATTCTCCCGCTTATGGTCATGGAACTTGTGGCTCATACTTGACTTATACTGATTGTGGCACTTGCATGCTCGCTGCTTTTACTGATGTCATTAATGAATGTAATGGTAACCACCCGTGGTGCAGTAATGCTCGGTGACTGCTCAATCGCATACCAGAACTATAAGATCTAACGATAGTTAAAATTTGGAGTTGGAGCCTGGTGGAGAAACACCCCCGCAGCATGCCAGCATTAGTATGCACCATCAAATGAGAAAAAACAAATGTCTTTTCTCGACCATGCATGTCTGCCATTCTTTGGGTTAATTCTTGTTTTTTTTTTTTAATTTGTTCTGTTATTGCCTTCTCAAGTTTCTGATTGAGGCCAGTGGTGTAACAAGAACAAAAATTGACAGAGTGGTTATGACTTTTATAAAATAAAAATATAAAAACTCTTGTGAAATCGATTTATAGTGTTTTACATATGAAACAGATAATTAATGGACCGTTGAAATCGCGATTCTAATTTTTTATCACTTTATTGTTTGTTGAAATCGTAATTAACTCTCGTTTCATACATGAACCCGTTTCACATAAGACAATCTGAAATAAAACTTTATCACTAAAAAAATATATAACTAATAAAGTATCGACTTGATAGTCATAATAATGAAAATGTAAATATATACACATAATAAAACTTTGCAAAATTTATTCATTTTAATCATATTTTCAATGTATAATAAATTTGTGGTACAATCATTTTTTTCTTATTAATAATTATCCCTAATAGGAAAAAAAACCTCATAGAATACATTTAATTTAGTATTTCAACATATTAAAAATTTTTAATTTTGAGGAGATAGGCAGAAGTAATTCGAATTTAGCTTATGGGAATATAAATTTATGATTAATTATCAGCTTGAACACTTTAATTGCATTGTTTATTTTTCTAAATTTGGTAAAAAAAAATTAACTTCTTTATTTTATGACAATTCAAAATCAAATTTGACTTGAACATTTTGTTACGGTGAATTAAAAGAAAAAAGAGAAGAGGGACCACATTTTATCTCTCAAATTCCAACTATCAAACCAATTACAAACCACCGTAAGATCCACTTCCCCCTTCTATCTCTATCCTACATACCACTACCAACTACTATAGATCAATTGCAGAGATGGTCCTATCATCTTTTTCACTATATTGGCAGGCAAAGGGAGCGAGAGTTACGAATGCTAAACCGGTGGGAATGAGGACAATAACCCTAACCTTCAAGAACAAGTGGGACCGCACCGGTTTGGCCACCCATTAGTTCTGCCAGTGTTTGAGGCTAGCGCCTTGTTTCTCACTTCACGATTGTGCCACTTGCATACTCGCTGCTTATAATGATATTGTTCAGTGCACTGTTAACACTGGTGGTGCAGTGATCCTCGGTGACTGTTCAATCGCATACCAGAATTATAAGATCTAATGATAGTCAGAATTTGGAGTTGGAAGAGAAATGCCACAACATTAGTGCGCACCATCAAATGAGATCAAACAAATGTCTTTAATTTCTCGATCATGTCTGCCATTCCTTTGTTTTTTTTGTTTTTTTTTCTCTTTTGTTCTGTTTTCCCTTCTCAACTTTGTGATAGTTTGTGATTTTTCCTTGTAATTCTTAAATGAGAGATCGAATTCTCTGTTCAATGATTAAAACGACGTGGTTTCATTAAAATCAAAGATTAATAGAATAAATATCACTAAAATCAAATTTACTTTAACACAAATATGAGTGAATCCTACAACGTGACTTTAATTATGGTTTTAATAAAACAATATAGTTTTGATTATTGAACATGATAAGATATTATAATTTTGGATAGAGGATCTCATCTCCATAATGTGTTTGAACCTTACGAGGCTTGCCAAGTAGCCAAAAATAGAGATCAGATACTCTGTCCAATATTATATTGTCTTATTCTGTCTAATGTTAAAAACGACGTAGTTTGACTAAAACTATGAACTAAAATCATAAATGTCACTAAAATGACTAAAACTATGAACCTAAAATCATAAATATCACTAAAATCACTTTACAATTATTATACCATAACCAAGAGACGATTGAACCCTACGTAGTTTTAATTTTGGACTTGATAATACAGAATAATCTTTGACAGATGTTCCATCTCCCGGAAAATATAACTTTCAGGAAAAATTATGCCTGAGTCACACCTTTATTCTTATTAGAAAATTATGGTTAAGTGTGAACTTCTCAATTGTCTCAATAATCAATTTAATTTTAAAATCTAATTCCTTATTCATCAACAATCTCAATAATTAATATAATTTCAAATTCTAATTTATTATTACTCAATAATTTTTCAACCAATAAACATGGTAGAAAATTCTTTTTAGTCTCAAACTCTATTATATGTTTTTTTGTCCAAAAGCGATAATTTCATTGCTTGATGAAAATAAAATATAACACAATACAACTAAATAGTTGATAATATGTGTATTGAGTTAATTTGGTTAACCCATATATTCAGTACAAATAAATGATCAGCATTACAATTAAGCCACAGGCCTAAAGTCATACCGATTTGAGTTATACGAATCTCAAAATCATTCGCAAGTCATAAAAAAAAAAAAAAAAATCACTTGGTTAATTGAAAGTTAAAATTGGAAGAAACTCTATTATATGTTTGGTGTAATACAAAATCAATAATCAATTTAATTTCAAATTTTATTTATTTGCCAGCAATCTTAATAATCAACCTAATTTTAATTTTTAATTTTTTATTAGTCAATAATTATTTAACAAATAAATATTTTTTTGTAGTAGAAAAATTTATTTAATCTCAAAACCATATTTCATGTGAATTTATTGTGGCATATGGCAAATCATATGAAACAAAAGACCATTAAATACCAAGTTCCTTTACAAAAACTCATGTGCGACCATTTTATATATGCGATTGGACTATTAACATACTCCCACTAGCACGTATGTTGCAGTTCGCGTATTCGTGTATATATTATCTATATTAGAGTTTTAACACTATTCTGATTCATGTATTGTTAAAGAATACATGTCCATCCAACTCAAAACAAGTTCTTTACAAAAACTCATGTGCGACCATTTTATATATGCGATTGGACTATTAACATACTCCCATTAGCACGTATGTTGCAGCTCGAATATTCGCGTATACATTATCTATATTAAAGTTTTAACACTATTCTGATTCACGTATTGTTAAAGAATACATGTGCATCCAACTCAAAACTAATTGGCAAGGAGTGGAGTGGCCCATATATCTTATATATTAGTTCAAGAGCTCTTACTTAACCGATGTGAGATATTATCCTTTAACACCCCTCTCAAACATGACTAGGACGAACAAATCTAAACTAAATCGAATGCTAGCCCAACACTGGGCCTAACCCAAATACTGACAATTCTAAACTAAACCGAATACTAGCCTAACCTTGGGCGTAACCCAAATTCAATACTGATACTGAAAGAAGAGAGGTGAGAGAAACCCTAGTCATGTTTGAAAGGCTCATAAATTCAAACCCCTAGTTATGTTTGAAAGGCCCACAAATTCAAACCTGGTGCTTTGATACCATGTTAAAGAAGACATATGCATCCAATTCAAAATCAATTGGCAATAAGTGGAGTAGCCCTTATGTCTAATATATTAGTTCAAGAGCTCTTACTTAACAGATGTAGAATATTATCCTTTAACACGTATAACCTGTAATAGTTTTGCTGTATTCGCGTATACATTATTATGTTAGAGTTATAATATTATTTTGATTCACGTATAACGTTTAAATAGTTCTCGCATATTCGTGTATAAATTATCAATGTTAGAGTTTTAATATTATTCTGATTCAAGTATAACGTCTAAATAGTTTTCGTATTCGCATATAAATTATCAATGTTAGAGTTCTAATACAATTCTGATTCACGTATAACGTGTAAATAGTTCACGTATTCGTGTATAAATTATTAATGTTAGAGGTTTAATACCATTCTGATTCACGTATAATATGTCAATAGTTCGTTTATAACGTATCAATAATTCGCATATCAATGTTTATCACGTGATATATATATGAGACCGTTTCACAAAAATTTTTCTCAAAGTTCTTAGTGACAAATTCTAAGTACAGCGACATGCGAACTCTTCATATATAAGTGTATCAAAGACAATAGAATTTCACTTACTTCTGATAAAATATTTCGAGAAAACAAGACAACAATGAGCATATCTCGTAAAAACATACGAATTCCAGTTAAAATTGAACTATGAAAATTTTTTCGATACTATAGATAAAAAATTGGCATGTTTAATATAACAAAATAATATAAATATACATGTCTAACAACATGACAAGAGGCAGTACTACTACCACATATTAGCAAAATTTAGAATTACCTCCCGCCGTGATTGTTAAAGGTAAATTATTTTCTCAGTTTGACGAATATAAACAAAAATATTAGACAACGTATTTGTGTGTTTATGATAAGTGCCACTCTATGCCTCTTTTAAGGGTAAACGACTCTAATTAATAGTACATCAACTTGGGAATAAATATCGTTTTTGTTTTAATTTTGAAAAACTATATTTTGATTCTTCAATATAGTTTCTGTTATACAAATGATATCCAACTATAATGGATTTAATTTATTTATCATTTTATAAATATTTTCAATTATGATTTTTAATAATTTTTTATTAAGAATACACATATTTTTATGTGTTTTTTATTTATTTTGAAGATGTTGTGTCGAATTGGAAGATTTAGAGGTGAAAAAATAGTTCTTGATGTATTTGGGTTAGGTAAAGAATGATACGAAAGAACTGGAGTTAGATAAGGAGAAAGAATCTTTTTTTTTCACAAATAAAAACAAATGGCCTGCAACCATCTGCCCACATTTTTGACTTGGAAAAATTTGGATGGCATACGAAATCGGCTCTGCATGCAAAATTGGAATTGCTGAAGCATGCCTCTAAGCAAATGCCTTCAACCTTTACCTATAAAAGGGAAGGCTTGCAGTTTTCAGAAAACACACCAAAAAGCATTTAGCTTTTATCTCTCAAGCCTTTCTTCATTTTTCAAATTCTTTTGCATAAAGCCTTGCGAAAATTTGGTGTTCCATTTTGTAAATTGTCTCCATATATTAATGAATTTTGGCACCGCCTCTAGCCATGGACGTAGATCACATTAACCGAACCACGTAAATCTTTGTGTCTATTGTCTCATTTATTTTTCTCATTACTATACTATATTATTATTTTAGGCTATTAGATAGAATGTGACAGTAACTAAGACCTCCGTTGAAAGATTTGACCGAAGTATCAATTTCGGTGCATGGCAACTCAGAATGGAAGCCATTCTAATTCAAGATGGGTGTGAGTTAGCTCCTGAAGGGGTAGAGAAAAAGCCATCAGAAATGTCAACACAAAGTTTCTTGGATCTAGATAAAAAGGTTAGATCAGGTATTGTATTAAATCTCTCTAACGAGGTTTTGCAGGAAGTTGCCGATGAAAAGATGACCAAAGGCATGTGGGATAAATTAAGGTTCATGTATATGAAAAAACGGTGAAGAATCAGCTTTATTTGAAGCAAGAGTTGTACATGTTAAAAATGACTGAAGGTACATCTATTATCTCACATCTTGATAAATTTGATTCCATAATTTTGGATTTGGAGAATGTACATGTTAATATGGAAGATGAGGATCAAGCCATTTTGTTTTTATGCTCTCTTCCCCAGTCATTTAAACCTTTTCGTGATATCATGATTTATGAGAAAGATTCTGTCTCATATAGTCATGTAAAATCTGCATTAAAATCCAAAGAGCAGATTGATAGGATATCACAGGGGAGACTAGTGAAAGTTTGGCAGAGGGATTAATTGTACGGGGGAGACTTGAAAATAGAAATTTTGAAAGTAGTAGATCCAAAGACAGGTCTAAATCCAGATATAAAAATAAAGTTTGTAATTATTGCAAAAAAAGGGGCACATTAAGGCTAATTGCTACAAATTGAAAAATAAATAAAAATATAAAAATGAGCAGAATAACAGCAACACTGCCGAAGCTAGTGTAGTTGCAGATGAAAATGATGGAACTTTGTTTGTAGCAATAACAAATAAACTTAGGTCTAAAGATGAGTGGCTTTTAGATTCTGGTTGTTCTTACCACATGAGTCCTGAAAAGGATTATTTCTCCACAAATGAAAAATGTGATGATGGGGTTGTTTTGATGGAAAATAATGCTCCATGTAAGGTTGTTGGTAGGGGAACAATTCAAATAAAGATGTACGATGGAATTGTTAGAACACTCACAAATGTTAGACATGTTCCAGATTTGAAGAAAAATCTCATCTCGTTAGATATCATTGATTCTCTCGGGTATAGATATTCGGCTGAATATGGAGTTTTGAAAATTTCACGAGGTGCTCTTGTATTGATGAAAGCTTGCAAGTTTGGTAGTTTGTATATCTTGCAGGGATCTACAGTTTTTGGTGCTGCAGCAATTTCCATATCATTAGATGCCGACATCACCAAATTGTGGCATATGAGATTAGGACACTTGAGTGAGAAAGACTTAACATTGTTAAGCAACAGGGGCCTACTTTGTGGACAAAGTACTGGTAAGATGGATTTTTGTGAACATTGTATTTTTGGGAAACAGAAAAGAGTCAGTTTCAATTAACCTACAGTCCATAAAATAAAAGGTACTTTGGATTATATCCATTCTGATCTTTGGGAGCCTTCTCGTGTTCCTTCTAAGGGTGGTGCAAGGTATATGTTAACCTTTATTGATGATTATTCAAGAAAGGTTTGGTTGTATTTCTTGAAAAATAAAAATGATGTTTTTCTGACATTTAAACAATGGAAGGCTTTGATTGAAAAGCAGACGCGAAAACATATTAAGCGGTTGTAGACTGATAATGACTTGGAATTTTGTGGAACGAAATTTAATGAATTCTGCAAAAATGAAGGGAATTGCTTGACATCGTACTGTTAGAATGACGCCTCAACAGAACGGTGTGTCCGAGCGTATGAATCGGACTCTTTTGAAAAGAGCTCGGTGTATGATATCAAATGCTGGGTTGACTTACTAGGAATCTAAAAATTCGGTCGGGCCTTTCACCTTTTAGCTGAAAGGCCCGATCCCACAACATCTACACTTCCGTATAGATCATATATTGGCGACTCCATCTCCAAATCATATATTCAGATCATATATTTCGATCTATCTCTGCTCGTCATTGCTGGAAGTACTCTCGCTAGATAACCTTTTCTTCTCTACAGATTCTCATCGAACTACTCTAGACCCGGGCGTGAAGACCCGGTGGAAACTGAAGGCTGGATCCGAATCCAGAAGGCGGATCTGCACTACAGCTGAATCGAGATCTAAGATTTGTCTCCACCCCTTGAGAGGCAATCGGGATCTCCGCCGCCCGGATGAAAACTACAGCAAACGGGAGCTTCAAAATCGTCTTTCCGAGCTTCTTTTACAGTGGCTTCACATCTTCAGAGGCAAAGAACATCACCGACCGGAAGAGGACCAGCAGCCTGACCCACATCGGCCCTTCTGGCTCTATTGTGCCTCCAAGATAATTCCACCTTAGAGCTGAGGTGCCGGTGGCAGGTGTACTGCCTCTGGCAAAACTGATCGTGTCTCACAGGGATTCACCACACCGGCGGCAGCCTGATTGTCATCGCTGAACCTAGGCTGGCCAAAAATCACCACTCCAGAGTGTTGCGGATAGATCCAGAACTCTTAATGGGAACAGCATGGCCGGAAAATTTGACCCAACCGGAGGTAAGTAACATCTACCTTGATGGTGGGAGGATGGTGATTTTAACCAGGGAAACAAGGGACTCCAGCTTCCAGATTTTGTCTTGGGCATTTGATTTTTACTGCTAAATGTGGAATTTAATCCATGGCTGTTTCATTAACTTTGTTGGTGGCTTCGTTGAGTTTTTTGGTTATTCTTGGCTTGAAGCCTCAGAGTTTTTCATGGGAATTATTTGATTGGATTTTGGTTTGTTTTGCTGCGAGTGATGCAAACTGAATCCGGAACATATACTAGGGCGAAATTGTTCTCAGATGATGCTTCTTGATATAAGCCATCTGAATCGATCATTTCATCGGGAATGTTCATTGTTGAAGTGTTAAAGTTCTCAAATTTTAATTCTGGATTTTGATTGTTGCTTCGCTGAAAGTTCTTATGCATCTGTTCATTAAGAATTTTGAGTGTTGAAGAGCTGAAGTGCTTAAAATGTTGATTTTATTTCTGAATTTTGCTTGTTGCTTCATATGGTGTCTTTTTTACTGCTCAGTGGAGCTAAAATTTTTGAGGTGAAAGTCTCAAAATCACTACTCGGTCACAAATTCTGGCTCAGAACTCAAGTACTTTTTGGTCAAATTTGGATAAATATTTGGGATTAATTAGTTGGAAGCTCTGCCCAAACTTCTGGGCGTATGGTGAATGTTGTAAGCAAACTGGTGTCTGAGGCTCATTTAATCGAATGCTTGCAACATTCGTGTAGTGATTAATGTGTTTGCATTAGTCTGTTTCATTTGGAATCTGTTGAAAGTGGTAAATTCTTTTGTATCTCTGGTGTGTGGAACATTGATTTGGTGATAGTAAGCTATTTTGTACTTGAATTTGTGATAAATATTTGATGCTGGCTGCTGATGATCCTAAGTCATATGCCTCAATTTTAACCCTAAACTAATGTAGCAGAAGTGAGCAGGGTATCGTATCCACAGGGAAGGGGATGGATTCTTCGAATGACCACACAGATGTCCTAGGGTTTTGGTACCAGATGAATGCTTATTGTACGACTCTAGCAATGCAATTGACAATCAAGTAAGCAGAGAGGAGATCAAGCTGCCTAAGAGCCTAGAACTCCATTAGCATAGCGACTGAACGTTATCCTACACTCCTTGACACCACTCTTTTCCTATGGCGAGGCCTAAGAGTGATGGTTGGGAACCCGCAGCATCTCAACTTCCCCAGACTTACTACTCTAGCATGCAAATCCTTGCTTGGCAAGGGCCTCAAATTTTGCACTCAGAGACGTCTCTTCATCAAGATCCAGCACTCCCCGTTGCCTTCTGCTGTGAGGTTTACGGGTCTCCGAAAAGAGATACTCATCTTCAGTAATTTGGTTAAACAACTCTCAAACCTCCAGGCACACTTCTTATCCTTCAACGCACCAATTTGCGCATGCCTTCAGCTACCTTTCCCAAGCTTCTCTAAAAGACTCCTCCAACGGTGGCTCCTGGGAAATTCATAATGTCTATGCGCATCTTCTCAAGCTTTGCAGGTGGGAAATATTTTGCCAAAAACCTTTTTTGCAATTCTTCAAAAGATGTGGTCGTATTTGCGCATCCGATGGTCTTAAACCAATGTTTAGCTTTTCCTCTCAAAGAAAAAGGAAAAAGGATTCTGTGCACCTCACTTCTCTCCACTCTTGGAAGTTTAAAGGTATTACACAATCCTAAAAACCAATCCAGATGATCATTAGGGTTTTCATTGTCTAATCTTGGAAAAATTAACCCTGCGTGATCATTGGAACAATTTGTGGTAGGAATGTGGTAGCTTTCCACAGAAGCTCTACAAGGCAAGTTCAGACCTTAAAGCAGCAAAGACAGCCCCAGTGCTATCATGTGGCTTATGTAAAGGGGAACACCATACCGATGAATGTGAGCTCACACAGGAGTCTGTCCAATATGTTCAGAATTACAAACAACAGACAGCAATATAGACAGCAATATGGAAGGTATAAAAAACCAGTCAGGTCAAGGTGCTTGGGGACAGAACAATCAAGGCAATCAGCAAAGGAGTACTTCCAAGGTGGGGACATCAAGCACACCAACAGGGAACCGAGGAAGACTAATGAAGAGATTATGCTTCAAAAGATCTTGGACAAGATGGACATGTATGAAAAGGAACAATCAGATACTAAATCTCAAGTGAAAAACTGTGAAGTTGCTATATAAGAACTGGAGATGCAAATGGGGCCAGATGGCCAAGGAGTAAATCCAGAGACCCCCATGGGACTCTCCCAAGTGATACTGAACCAAATCCAAAAGGGAAAGGGGCCAGAAGTCTGTAACGCCATAACTCTGAGGTGTGGTAAGGAATTAAGTGGAAACAAGAGGAAAGGAACAAAAGGACGATCCTGAAGAAGAAGTCATGGACGAAGAGAATTACCATGGAGGAGGAAAATCCAAGAAGAGAACAAAGAGGAGAGTGTGATGCGCCTGAACCAAAGAAAAAAAGGGGAGGCTCAAAGTCCCTATAACTACCCAGAGTATGCACCACTACCCCCATACCCTCAGAGAGTCCCACCTAAAGCTAAGAAGGGAGCCCCAATTCACAAGGTTCTTTGATATGGTAAAAATGTGAATGTTAATGTACCCTTGTTGGACCTGGTAGCAGCCATGCCCCGAATATGCAAATTCTTGAAGGACCTGATTGCCAACAAGGAACAGATCCTACAGTGTGATGTCCCAATATCCATTACAAAAGAGAGTCAGGCATGGGTAAACAAGGATCTGCCCCCAAAGCTGAAGGATCCAGGGAGCTGCACATACCAATGTACAATTGGTACTAGATTCTTCAACAAAGCCCTTTGTGATCTTGGAGTGGGTATTAATTTGATGCCCCTCTCCATTGCGCTGAGAATGTCGGGTTGGGGGTAACAATCTAAACAGTGGCAGTGTTACTCCAGTTGGCTGATAGATCTTTGGTGCACCCACCGGGATGGTTTGAGGATGTGTTGGTAACTGTAGATAAATTTGTGATCCCTGTTTGATTTTATCATATTGGATATGGATGAAGACCAGAAGTGCCATTAATATTTGGGAGACCCTTCCTAGCTACAGGGGATGCACTCATCAGGGGTCAAGAGTAAGACCATTACATTCAGGGTGAATGGGGAGCAAGTGGTCTTCAATGTGGACTACGCCAATGAAGTACCCAAATCAGTGGAGCAATGTTGCTTTATACACCCTGTGGAAGGTAATCCTTGTCTTCTTGAACTAGAACATAAACGAAAGTTTTCTGTTGCTTTATTTGAAACCTCAGATCAAGACAAGGATGAATCCATTGAATTTGTTTTGAATGATGAAGAGCTTGAGATTATGCATGAATTGACGAATTTGATTGAATGTTGTGTAATAGATGAGTCTGTGTCAGAAATGAATTTAGAAAATGTTTTGGATGAAAATGCAGAAGACGATGCAATGTGTGAAATGTTATCAACTGTTATTATTGAAACTGATGAATATGTTGACTTGAATCCCACTGAGGTGAGGCAAGAAAATTTTGAGTGCGGGAATGAGAAGTTGCTACCCTCCATTGTGAGGCCACCCAAATTGGAGCTGAAAACTCTGCCTTCCCATTTGAAGTATGCATTTCTTGGGGAAAATGAAACCCTCCCTGTGGTTATATCATCTGCGTTGGAAAAGTGTCAAGAGGAGAAGCTGTTGGTAGTTATAAGAATGCATAGGGAAGCCATAGGCTGGACTATAGCGGATATCAAGGGAATAAGCCCCAGTGTCTGTATGCACAAGATCTTACTGGAAGAAGGGGCTATTCCAACAAGAGAAAGGCAAAGAAGGTTGAACCCACAAATGATGGAAGTGGTAAAAAAGGAAATCATCAAGTTGCTTGATTTTGGGATGATATTTCCTATATCAGATAGTGAGTGGGTTAGCCCGGTATAATGCGTACCTAAAAAATGAGGGGTGACTGTGGTGACAAATGAAGCAAATGAGATGTTGGCTACCAGGGTTATTAATGCATGGAGAATATGCATGGACTACAGGAAGTTGAATAAGGCTACCAGGAAGGATCATTACCCTATGCCTTTTCTTGAGCAACTTCTGGATCGTATAGCTGGGTTCCTCTACTATTGCTTTCTTGATGGCTACTCCGGATATAACCAAATTGCAATTGACCCAAAAGATCAGGAGAAAACAACCTTTACCTGCCCCTTTGGAACGTACGCTTACAAAAGAATGCCTTTTGGACTCTGTAATGCACCAGCCACTTTTCAGCGCTGCATGATGGCAATCTTCCAAGACATGGTGGAAAATATCATAGAGATATTTATGGATGACTTTTCAGTGTTTGGAATGACATTTGAGGGTTGCTTGGAAAATTTGTCGCTGGTACTTAAGAGGTGTGTGGACACCAACTTAGTGTTGAACTGGGAAAAGTGTCAGTTTATGGTGAATGAAGGGGGTGCTGGGACATAAAATTTCACAAGCTGGATTGGAAGTGGATAAAGCCAAGGTAGAGGTGATAGCAAAACTCCCAGACCCAACCAATGTGAAGGGGGTGAGAAGTTTCATGGGACACGCTGGGTTTTATAGAAGGTTCATAAAGGATTTCTCAAAGGTGGCCAAACCATTGTGTACGTTGCTAGAAAAGGACACTCCCTTTGTCTTTGATGAGAGGTGCAAAGAGGCATTCGAGTTGTTGAAAACCAAACTGGTAGAGGCACCTGTGATAGTCACACCAGTATAGGGGAGCCCTTTGAAGTGATGTGCGATGCCAGCGACTATGCAGTGGGGGCAGTGCTGGGACAAAAGAGAGACAAAATCTTTCATGCGATCTATTATGCAAGCAAGCTGCTGAATGGGGCACAACTCAATTATACCACCACCGAGAAGGAGATGTTGGCTGTGGTGTATGCATTCGATAAATTCAGAGCTTACCTCCTGGGTTCAAGGGTCATAGTCCATACGGATCACGCAGCACTTAAGTACCTTATGGCAAAGAAGGAAGCCAAACCCAGGCTGATTCGTTGGGTCTTGTTGTTACAAGAATTTGATGTCGAAATCAGGGATAGGAAGGGCTGCGAAAATGTGGTAGCAGACCACTTGTCCCGGCTTGAAATGGGGACTCTGAATGAGGGACAATTACAGTTGTGGATTAAGGAGCATTTCCCAGATGAGCAAGTCTTCAGAGTTCACACCAAAGAGCTGCCCTGGTTTTCTGAGTTAGCTAATTTTGTAGTTGCGGGACAGATGCCAAACCACTATTCCAGTGATCAAAAGAAGAAGCTCAAGCGTGATGCCAGATATTATTTTTGGGAAGATGGTAGTCTGTACAAATGGTGTAGTGACCAAGTTATCAGAAGGTGTGTGCCAGAAGAAGAAAAAGAAGAAATTCTCCAGGCATGTCATGAATCACCCTATGGAGGACACTGTGGAGTAGAAAGGACTGGACACAAAATCTTGCAGACAGGGTTTTATTGGCCACACATATTCAAAGATTCAAAGATTTGGGTGAGCCAGTGTGACAGATGCCAAAGAGTAGGAAATATATCCAGTAGAGATGAGATGCCCCGCAACAATGTGATAGTAGTGGATTTATTTGATGTCTGGGGCTTAGATTTTATGGGACAATTCCCACGATCTTGTGGGAATGAATACATATTGGTTGGAGTTGACTACGTATCAAAGTGGGTGGAAGCTGTAGCATTACCCCATAATGACAGCAAAAGTGTCATGGGGTTTGTCAAGAGAAATATCCTTAACAGATTTGGGACTCCAAGGGCTATTATAAGTGACAAACCCCATGACACTTTTGCTGTCATTATGGGGTAACTCAATGAGTTAGATGAGTTTAGATGGAACTCTTACATCAGTGCAAACATGTACAAGGAGAGGACTAAAAGATGGCATGATGCCAAGATTAAGCTGAAGGAATTTGAGGTGGGACAGCAAGTGCTTGTTTATGACTCCAGGCTGAGATTGTTCCCTGGTAAGCTGAAATCCAGATGGGTTGGACCATTCACCATCACCAAGATTTTCCCATATGGAGTTGTTGAGGTGCAAAAGGAAGCTTCTGGGGCAAGCTGGAAAGTGAATGGACATAGAGTAAAAATCTTCAAGTCAGCTGTGGACTACAAGGACAAGGGACAAACTGAGTACCTTGATGATCCATCACCTTAACAAGAAACCTTCCATGTCTGGCTGAGGACAATAAACCAAACGCTCTATTGGGAGGCAACCCAATCATTTCAATTCTTGTCTTTGTTTTGTTATTTTCTGTAGTTACGTTTTTCAAATAAATGGTTGAATCTCTCCTTTCTTCTCTGATACAGTGCACACAAGATGAAGACAAATCCCCCAAGGAAGCTAAGAACATCTCCTCCAGAGGTCACGGGATTTAAAAGGTAAAAAGTCAGAAGAATATTATCTACACTCCAAAGGTCAGGAATAAAATACGAGAGTAGGTCTTCTGAGCATTGAAAAATATTTGATTCTTCTAATCTCGTGATTATGTCTTTTCTTCTTGTTATTAATTTATCTAAGCATTGCAGTGAAGAGTCAAATCATCCAGGGAGTGAGGCAGCGACCAGAAAAGCGAAAAGATTTCATGCATTCATTCATACATTTAACACTGCACACAACCATTTTGTTTGATACCAAAAAGCTTGCATGACCGAAAAAATGTAAAGAAAGAAAATGATGATGAACAATGCAGGAAGAAGAAGCTATGAATTATGGTGTAAATAGGTATGGGTTGTGGACCATCAAAAATCATTGCTAGCATGAATTGTGGAGAAAATCGATTGAAGTAGTAGATTGAACTTGACATAATAATGCTTGCTTGAATATTTTTTGGTAATGGAATGCAAAGTAGGAAAGGCAAAGAATTGCTAGGGCCCACAAATTTTGCTTGAAAGAGAAACATCTTGTAGTGGCCGAATGGTGCACTGATGAATTGATTCAACTTGACAATGCTTTGGAAGCTTGTGACTTGTTACCCATCAACTTGATCTCTAGCACCATCACATGCCTTTGGATTCTTGTTGCACTTGACCCACTCATGTAAGGTCTTCCCATGGCAAGGCCTGACCTAGGTTCGTTTGTCTTTGCTAGCCAAAGGAAGCCTCTTCTCACTCTATTCTAAGGTCTCAACAAGCTTCCACCGGCATGGCGACCGCATCTCAGCTCGCAGGACAAATATGCTTATGTGCAAATGGGGTGTTTGTGTAGTGTAGTGTGAGTTGTGTGATGAAGTGAGTGAAGGGTGTGGTGAAAGAAATGAGTGGAGAGTGTAATGAATGAAGAGAGAATGTTGTGAGTGAAATGTGTTGCAAGTGTGGATGAGGTGCAAATGTGTTACATGGATGAAATGGATGGAAGTGTGCAAAAGATGCAAGCAAGTTAGGGCATATGATCATGCAAATATAATGCAAGTAATGTGCAAGATTGTGCACAAGTCGTGTGCATGTGTAGTGCATAAAGTATGACAAACATCTGAACAAAAATGTAGTAGAAGTATGCATGTGTTGCTAGAGTTATGCGCCTATGGTATGTCTTTGGTGCATGACTTGTGCATGAAGTGTGCACACTATGTTGTGAATGCGTGCGCATGAGTGAGTAGCGAGGTGCAAAAAGTTGTGCACAAGTCGTGTGGCCAGCAATGCGATGCAAGAGTAAGATGTGATTTGCAACCAACGTTTTGGCCCTGATGCTATGTGATTTTGGAGAAACTTAAAACACGAAAGTTGTAGCCCCCAATCTTAGCTTTCCATAGCCTTTCGAATCACTCAAATTGAAGATTGGATGAGAGAACTATGACCAAAATACTGAAACATGGCAGTATGTGAATTTAAACCCACGATGCATTGTAGGCTAAAAAACACTAAGCCCGCGATGCATTGTGGGCAAATTACTTTGCCTGCGATGTATTGCAGGCTTCTCTTCCGAACTAGAACCTGGAGTCAACATGAAAATTGAAGAGCTCCCTCTTTTCTTTCCATAAGTTCAAGAAGCGACATCATTGGAGGTCTGTAGCTCAAGATATCAACAATCTCCCAATCTGTGGCAGAAAGCTCAACATTCAAAAACCCTAAAGAAGTGCGTGTCCCCGTTTCTCGTATTTGCACCCAGAATTAGAAGAAAGTTAAAACATAGGAATTGAAGTACATGCAAAGAGCTTTCCAGAACATCTAAAACCTCATCATTTGGATTAGTATTGAGAATACTCAAATGAAGTACACCATCTATTCTGCCCAAACCTAAAAATCGCAAATTAAGCATGTTAAGGTTTGCTTCCAATCTTCACACACATCATTAGACTCTCTTGAATTCTTCTACTATCATTTAACTCCAAACACATATTTGCTTCATTTAATCAACATTTTAGGTCTTTTTCTCCATTTTAGCACACCAACTCGTAACACCAATAAATGCACCAATTTGCACATAACACAACACAATTGCATGAAAAACAAGGCAAAAGCTAAGTGAAATAACACCTATAAGTTGGTATAAAACCACCTTATCAATTTCCCCCACACTTGAACTCTTGCTTGCCCTCAAGTAAGACCTACACTTCATTTGCTAAACACTTCTATTCAAGACCTTGTCCCTTGATCCACTACGTTTTCCCCTAAGTTCATCAAAACACTTTTCACACAAAAACTCTCAAAATTTTTCTCGACTCCAAATAATCAGATCTCAGCACAAATTATCAACCAAGGCACGATGAATAAAGACCAAAATGTCATGCGTGCAAGTGTGTGCTGAGGTATGTTGGTACAATTGTGCTTCCTGTATGCATAACCCTTCCTGTTCTGTTTTACAACTCAAAGCGCAACAGTCTCCTTATCCACACACAAGAACGCATAGCACACAAGATCAATGGTAACTTATGCGCACATTGGTGCTCCTATTAAACTTTCATTTCCTTTCAAATTTCGCACTTTGGTGCATTCTTTTGTCACACACATTGGTGCACACATGCCTGGGTTTTATGGCTATTTTTTCCACTTTGCCTTTGTTTTATGGCTATTTTTTTCCAATTAAGCTCGCCAAGGGTATTTCGGCTTTTCATTCCCGATTGTCGAAGGCTTTTTCCACCAAATCCTTTCTTGTGTAACCACTCGTTCAAATATGTCTTTAAAGAGACTGAACATGCAAGAGTACCTAAATCTCAAGGAAATGCATAACAAGAAAGAACAACTAAAACCAATTCCTCCTATGTCAAGAAACGGTGTTTTGCATGGCATATCTATCTTACTTTAACATGATGCCTTGACCAACAAAATATGCTAATTTCTTCGAATTTAGAACCAGAACATAAAATTTTTTCATGCAATAGTTTGAAAAGGAAAAATCGATGAACTCAAGTTCAAATATAGCCAACGAGGGAACAAAAACTTCAAGCAAAGTGTTCTCCCATTTAAATCACATTACATTACACATAAAACACTTAAAACAAAAACTAACAATAACAGCACACATTGACACATTCTTCCCTGGCAAGCCCAAATTCCTACATCTTCTCACCACATAATATTTCAAACTTTGCATGCTCTTAACCATAACAACATGTAACACACAACAACCTAGTATATCACACATTAATTAGTGAGGGCTTCATACTTCTTCACATGTCATTCTTCAAAGCAAAGTAAATGCCACTTCATTCTTCAAAACAAAATCTCAAAGCAAACTTAACGTAAACACCTATGGCCCAAATTTCCAGCAGCACTCAGCACAACACATATTCATTACAAACCAACTTCAGCAACGAGGCAACAAGGACCAAAATCCCAATTCATAATCCAGCAAACCCCCCATACTTCAAGCATCCCATCGTAGACTAATCATAGCAAAAACACAAAATAAGCATATCCAATTCACAAAAAACTCCCCCCCACACTTGAAACACACATTGCCCTCAATGGAAAAGATTTAAGGAAAAGGGGCTCCCTGCGAAGATGACGAAGGCGCAAAAGACGAAGGAGTAGAGAAAGATGTCATAGTCGAAAATGAAGGGCCACTGAAAGGCTGTGCCACCCAATGGAAAGGTCCATGAAGTGGTTCTTGAAGAGGCTGCCCTATACCAAACATTGGAATCCTTGTCTCGGGCATGAAATCAGGATTCGCTTAAAAATTAGGAGTAGGAGGCATTTGTGGGATGCGACCAAAGGTTGGCAAAGGATTGAGTGAAGACACTCCAGGCACCCCTGGAGAGAGCTCATGAATTGCACCACTGACAATATCCCTCATCAAATTTGGAACCTAGTACCCGGCTAACTGAGCAGAAGTTGGTGTCGATTTTGGTAGACCAGGAGTGCTATAATAATAAATCGACATCTTGTTACATTTGTCTAACTCAGTCTGCATCATCAACTGCCTATGGTACAGCACCTCGAATTGTTTCTGAGCAATAGAAGAAAAATCATCTAACTTGGCTACCACTGACGAAGCATGCGACTCCCATCCTTGTTGCATATCATTCATCATTTCATGCATGCTTTCCACACGTTCATCTAAAGCCTGGAATTGAGTATCCACTGATTGCTGAAAATCACTGAGGGTATTCTGGAATGAGCTAAAATCGTATGGATAAGGCTGTTGCTCCGACTGGTTAGTATGAATAGGAAGTTCAGACTCATCACGGGAAACACTAGACTTAGTGGCTTGAGCTTTTACCATATCTCGATCCAGCTTCAAATACTTTGCATACAAAGAAGTTGCAATAGGTAACTTGGTTTTCCTCTAGTCCCCACCCAGATCATCAGTCACTCCCTGAGCTTTGCACAGCTCCTCAAGAAGTATCGGAAAATAAATTGCTGCAGTGTCCTCCTTAATACCCACTCGAATGTCATGAAGAAGGTTCATGTGATAAGCCATATGTGCGCCAAGAAGCTTGCACAATTCTAAAGTTACGACTCTCTTAACTAAAGCTTACCAGGGAATACCATCAAGGAAACTGGCCAAACACAAATCATAGAATATATAGACAAATTCTCATGCACATGCTAGCTGAACCCGATAAAGAAAAACAAGCATATGTGAATGAATCTAGAAGACAACAACAAGTGGATAAAATGTCATGAATCATCAAGCCAATTATCAAGATAATAGGTTCACGGGTTGTACTTGGCAATAATCATGTCACAAGAATGGTTTTCTTTACCTCATGTAGTAGAAAAGTAATGTTAAATGTACCAATTCCCCGAACAGGTTGTAAGCCACTTCGCTTGATTACCCAGTGAGTTGCATTACACATTTTCTTGGTACTTGTTGATGTGTCTTCCACTTTAGCCGCATCCCTAAACACAATAACAAGGCTTAAGTATGTAAACAAAGATTAACAACGTAGACAACTAAGTTGAATTGGAAAATCAAGAAGATAAAAGAAAAGAAACTAGGTTACCTCCTAGTAGCGCTTGTTTTAATGTCGACAGCCCGACCATGCCTTTTATCACTAGGAACTTATGGGATCATCCAAGTATAACTCATGTGGAGCTTGTACCAAATTTGGGCTGCTATTAACTGGAACTGTCAAATATGGCTTTAGGCGATGGCCATTCACTTGCCATGTGTTACCAGACTTCTTATTCTGGATTTCTACTACACCATATGGCATAACTTTGACAACTGTGAATGGTCCAGTCCATCTTGACCTTAATTTGCCAGGAAACAATCTCAATCGAGAGTTATATAACAACACCTGTTGCTCTGGATCAAAACATTTACTCTGAATCTTTGCATCGTGAAGTCTCTTAGTTCTTTCCTTATAAAGCTTAGAACTCATATATGCATTAAATCTAAATTCATCTAACTCATTCAACTCCAGCATCCTTTTTTATTGAGCCCCATTTAAATCCATGTTAAGTTTCTGGATCACCCAATATGCCTTATTCTCCAATTCCACAGGTAGGTGGCATTTCTTTCCAAACACAAGTCTAAAGGGAGAAGCTCCGATCGGAGTCTTGTATGCGGTCCTGTACGCCCACAGCGCCTCATCCAATTTCATTGCCCAGTCTTTTCTTCCTGGATTAACAACTTTCTCCAAAACTCTCTTAATCTCCCGATTGGAAACTTCAACTTGACCACTTGTCTGGGATGGTATGCTATTGAAACCTTGTGTTTCACCCCATACTTTGCCAAGAGAGCCTAAAAAATCTTATTACAGAAATGTGATCCTCCATCAATGATGATTGCGCGAGGAGTTCCAAATCTATTGAAAATGTGTCGTTTGAGAAATGCTGTAACACTCTTACATCATTGTGCGGCAATGCAATAGCCTCCATCCACTTTGACACATAATCCACTGCTACAAGAATGTATTGCATGCCACACGACTTTGGGAAAGGACCCATGAAATTAATCCCCCAGATATCGAACAATTCTACATCCAAGATGTTATTCAAGGGCATTTCGTTTCTTGCTGAAATGTTACCACTCCTCTGGCATCTATCGCATTGGCCTACCCACAGCTGTGAATCCAAAAAAATATGTGACCAATAAAAGCTCGATTGTAAAATTTTGAACCCAGTCCTTGTAGCCCCAAAATGTCCACCACCAGGATCCTCATGACAAGCTTTCAAAATTTCCTCTTTGTCACCCTCTTTCACATATTTACTTATAATCACTACAAACCTTGTACAAGGCACTCTCTTCCCAAAAAAAGTATTTTGCATCACTTCTCAACTTTTTCTTTTGTTCATGCGAAAAATAAGAAGGTACTTACACTGCCACCACAAAATTTGCTATTTCAGAATACCAAGGCAAGTTCTCTTTCTCCATTTTGAACACTTGCTCATCAGGGAAACAATCTTTTATCAACAATTTGGAAGACTCTTCCTCTTGAGACTCCAATCTTGACAAATGGTCAACTACTACATTTTCTGAGCCCTTCCTGTCTTTGATTTCAACATCGAACTCCTGGAGCAACAACACCCATTGAAATGGCCTTGGCTTGGCCTCTTTCTTTGCTAGCAAGTATTTCAATGCCACATGGTCAGTGTGCACAATAACCTTCGACCCCAACAAATATGCCTTAAACTTGTCAAAGGCAAAACTACAGCCAACATCTCCTTCTCAGTTGTTGTGTAGTTCAGTTGAGCCTCATTCAGCAATTTGCTTGCGTAGTAGATTGAATGGAAGACATTGTTCTTACGTTGGCCTAGCACAGCTCCTAGTGCATAGTCACTCCGTCACACATAATTTCAAATGGTTCACCCCAATGCGGAGTGACAATGACTGGTGCTTCTACGAGCCTAGTTTTCAGCAACTCAAAGGCATTCACACACTCTGCCCCAAACTCAAACTTCACATCCTTCTCCAACAAACTACACAATGGCCTTGCAATTTTAGAGAAATCCTTGATGAAACGTCTATACAAACCTGCATGGCCAAGGAAACTTCTTATTCCTGTCACATTTGTAGGTGGAGGAAGTTTTGCAATAACATCCACCTTGGCTCTATCGACTTCTATTCCTTTGTGAGAAATTTTTTGTCCAAGCACTACTCCCTCCTGTACCATGAACTGGCACTTCTCCCAATTGAGCACAAGATGCGTCTCCTCACATCTCTTCAGCACCAGAGCCAAATTCTCCAAGCATCCTCAAATGTCATGCCAAAGACTGAAAAATCATCCATAAAGATTTCAATAATAGATTCCACCATGTCATGAAAGATAGCCGCCATCATACAATGCTGGAAAGTTGCAGGAGCATTACACAAGCCAAAGGGCATACGCTTGTAAGCAAAAGTTCCAAAAGGACATGTGAATGTAGTATTATCTTGATCCTTGGGATCAATTGCAATTTGGCTATAATCTGAATAGCCATCCAGGAAGCAATAACAGAGAAATCCTGCAATCCTATCCAAAAGCTGTTTCAAGAACGGGAGTGGAAAATGATCCTTCCTAGTTGCTTTATTGAGCTTCCTGTAATCCATACAAACTTTCCATGCACTGACTCTTCTTGTTGCAAGGAGCTCATTTGCATCATTTTTCACAACTGTCACTCCACCCTTCTTTGGAACGCATTGTACAGGGCTCACCCATTCACTATTTGAAATGGGAAAAATCATGCCAAAATGCAACAATTTGATCACTTCCTTCTTCACAACTTCCATTATTTGCGGATTTAGCCTCATTTGTCTATCACGCACAGGGATAGAATTTTCCTCCAGAAGGATTTTGTGCATACAGATGCATGGACTAATTCCCTTGATATCTGCAATACTCCATCCAATAGCTTGCTTATACTGCCTCAAGACTCCCAAGAGCTTCTCTTCTTGCCAACCCTCAAGTTTGGAAGAAATCACCACTAGAAGTGTCTCGTTTCACCTAGAAATGCGTACTTTAAATACGGAGGCAATGATTTTAGCTCAAGCTTTGGTGGTACCACAATGGAAGGCATAAGCTTTTCATTCCTGCATAAGATGTCTTCCTTCCTTACCTCAGTAGGAGCACAAGATTCATTAGTAGAAAAATTAGATGCATGATCATTTCCCAAATTCTTACTACAAGATTCCTGTAATATATTTTCAACTACGCATTCATGCATTTTAGCTTCAACTACTTCATCTTGGATTTCAAAGATTGACTCATCTAGGACGCAACACTCAACAAGATTCTCAATTTCAGACAAAATTACTTCATCTTCATCATCTAACTGAAATTCTCGTATTTCTTCCTCACACAAATTCAACTCTTCACCACACACAAAGTCAAGTCTTGCATTTTCATCATTTCCGCTCATGGTACATGCAACAGAGTTAATAGCAAAGCATGACTCTACATGCATTGTATGTTTCATGGAATAATTGACACCAAACACCACCTGTTCATTATTAATTCTAAAAGTTACAATTTTGTTTCTTACCCCAATCAAAGCATCTCCCGTAGTAAGGAATGGTCTGCCAAAAATGAGGGGAACTTTCGGATCCTCTTCCATGTCTAGCACGATAAAGTCTACAGGAAGTGTAAACTTATCTATTCCCGCTAACACATCTTCAATCATTCCTGTTGGCTTTACCAGTGAACGGTCTGCCAGTTGGAGAGTTACTGCTACTAGACGAATTCTCCCTTCAAGTCCAACATTGATGGCAATAGAGAGGGGCATGAGACTGATACACCGCACCCAGATCACACAAAGCTTTCTCAAAATACCTCTTGCCAATTTTGCAGGAAATGGAGCAACTGCTTGGATCCTTCAATTTTGGAGGCAAATTGTGCTCCACCTAAGCTCCACTACAATCTGTAAGCAAAAGTGGCACCTCACAGCGCAGAATTTGCTCATTGTTTGATATGAGATCCTTGAGAAATTTAGCATATTTCGGCACTACAGCCACCAAATCAAGAAGAGGTAAGCTAACATTCACTTGTTTAACCACATTCAAAAAACGATCGAACTGAGGTCTCTTCTTCTTTTGTGGTTTTACTCTCTCTGGAAATGGAGGAGATGGAGCATATTCCGGATAATTGTAAGGACTTGGTGGTCCCCTAACTTTCTTTGCTCCCTTGTCTCCATTGGCTCTATTGTCTTGCACCCCCTCCTTCTTTGGGGCCATGTCCTCATGTGCACAATCTTTCTCATATTCAACCACTGCCTCTTCCTTCTCTTCTTCACAAGCTTGATCTCCAGGTGTAGTTGTTTTATGCACTTGCTTACCACTTCTCAACGTAATAGCATTGCACACTTCCTTTTCTTTTGGATTTGGAAGTGTATCACTAGGAAGTGAACCACTAGCCCTGTGATGTATAGCATTGGCTAGCTGTCCCAATTGCATCTCAATGTTCTTTAATGTAGCTTCATGATGTCGTACAGTAGCTTCCAAACCACCAAACCTTTGTTCATTCTTGTCCATCTTTTCCATAAGCTTATGAAACATGTCTTCAACTGATGGCTTCCTTTGCTCTGAAGCATTCTGTTGTTGATCAAAGCCTGGCGGTGGTTGTGCAGATCTTCTTTGCTCATTACCTTGAGAATTTGGCCACCTTGATTTTGCTGTCCCCAATTTCCTTGACCACCATTGTAAGGCCGATTATCTCCAGAATAATTTCCAGCATACTGTGGTCTATTATAGTTGTTGACATATTGGAGAGATTCAGTTGTGATGGCACATTCATCAGTGTGATGTTCGCCCTTACATAAGCCACAAGAGAGAACCGGTGCCTTGGTTTGCTTCAAGGTTTGCACTTGTTTGGCCAATGCCTCAAACTTAGCATTAAGTGATGTTTCCTCATCAAGGTCCAACACTCCTCTCTGCTTCCTACCTTGGGATTTTTGACTTTCAGGGAACAAGTATTCATCCTCTGCAATCTTATCAAAGAGTTCTCTTACTTCAGGAACACTTTTGTCCTTCAGTGCGCCACTGGCACATGCTTTCACCATCATAGAAGAATAAGCATTGAGTCCTTTGAAGAAAGTGTTTAATTCTTTGATTTCTCTCAGGTCATGATTTGGACATAGTCGGATTAGATCATTAAAACATTCCCATGCTTCATAAAATGTCTCACCATCATGCTGTTGAAAGTTCATGATATCCATTCTCCTTTTCTACAACTTCGCTGGAGGGAAATATTTTGCCAAAAACTTCTGCTGTAACTCCTCGAAAGACATTGCCGCATTCGTACCCCCAATGGTCTTGAACCAATGTTTAGCCTTACCCCTCAAGGACAGAGGAAATAAGATTCGGTGAACCTCACTTCTTGGCACTCTTTGTAGTTTAAAAGTGCTGCACAAGCCTAAAAACCAATCGAGGTATTCATTCGGATCTTCATTGTCAAGTCCTTAGAAGAATTGGCCCTGAGTGATCATGGAAATGATTTGAGTAGGAATATGGTAACTTTCAACATCGATATCCTGCTGATCGAAACCATTCTCAAAGTTGACTGCATAGTGATCACCAAAAAGCAGTGCTCTCGCTCCTGGATTTGCCATTCTTCTTTCACGTTCTTGAATCCTCAAGGTTTTTGCCAACTCAAGATCGAGCGAAAACTTAGGTTCTCCAGCAGACAGTAGAGATCAAGACATACAACACACCACAAGTGATATCTAATAGAGGAAAAACAAAACATAGTAAATCAACAATAACAAGTATTGCAAATGTAAAATAAAGAGAACACAACAACAAAACTAAACACAAAAACTTTCACAAAAATTTCACGAAACAATTCAAGAAACCGTGCCTTCCCCGACAGTGGCGCCAAAAATTGATGAGCCTAAGTCGTATGCCTCAATTTTAACCCTAAACTAATGTAGCAGAAGTGATCAGGGTATCGTATCCACAGAGAAGGGGATGGATTCTTTGAATTCAAGAGTGTTCTCCTGATGTCACAAGTATGAAAGTTCCACAGGTAAGAACAACAAGTATATAAAAGTGCAAAGTTAACAGAAACCACAAGCAATAATAACTACTTGTAAAACTGAATGACCACACAGATGTCTTAGGGTTTTGGTACCAGATGAATGCTGATTGGACGAATCTAGCAATGCAATTGACAATCAAGTAAGCAGAGATGAGATCAAGCTTCCTAAGAGCCTAGAACTCCATCAGCATTACAACTGCACGTTATCCCACACTCCTTGACACCACTTTTTTCCTATGGCGAGGCCTAAGAGTGATGGTTGGGAACCCGCAACATCTCAACTTCCCCAGACTTACTACTCTAGCATGCAAATCTTAAGGTCTTCCCATGGCGAGGCCTGACCTAGGTTCGTTTGTCTTTGCTAGCCAAATGAAGCCTCTTCTCACTCTATTCTAAGGTCTCAACAAGCTTCCACCGGCATGGCGACGGCATCTCAGCTCGTGATCAAATGAAACAAGTGAGAAGACTCTATCATCATACTTTAGGTTCTCATTTCATGCATTTTTATCCTTCTATTGATGAATCTAACTTCAACTCAGTTTGGTAACCACAATCGAAGCACAACTCAATCGATAAAAGTGCAAAAATATGAAATTTAACAAGATTTGTGCATTCATTCTAAGTATGATCCCATTCCTTATGAATTGTGTCAAAAGCATAGCAATTCATCATCTCAATTCACATTCATCCGAACTAAACCCTAAGACATCGCACGTTTAGCCATAAAACTTCATTCTCATCTCATAACAGTCAAAGCATAGTATTAACTAGTCCATTTCTATGAAATTGGAAGAATTTACCAGTGAAAGTGCAACGAATTGATAAAAGCTTCATCAATTGAGACTCGAATTTCAGTATTCAGTCCAAAGGTGCAATCAGAAACGCAATCGGAGCACAATTTCTAGAGAGAGAAACTAGAGAAAGAAAGTAAATCTAGAGAGATAAAGTTGAGAAAGAAAATTCCTACTCAGAAAATCAAAAGTCTGTTATGTTTCTAGAATGATCCGTCTCTAATCTAACTAAATCCTCTATATATAGAGGTTACAAAACGTAAATGGTACACAAACGTAAAATAAATACAATATTACAGAAATGCCACTGCAAAATATCATGTGTCCACAAAGCATCTCGATCAATGTACTGCCTCACACCTGTAAGCTCTGGCCTTCCATGCCTTCATCAAGCTTCCCACGTCTTCAGACTCTCATCAACCACGTCTTCATCATCACCTGCACGAACAGCAAATTCCAACACTTAGCCAATATTTTGTCACTTGAAAGCTCATGTATGCCTGCGATGCGATGCATCGTAGGTTTATCCCCTTTTGCTTGCGATGCATCTTAGCGATGCATCGCAAGCTTAATCACTTTGCTTGCTAATTGCGATGCATCGCTAAGATACATCGCAGGCCAAATGTGCTTGTGTACAAATGGGGTGTTTGTGTAGTGTAGTGTGAGTTGTGTGATGAAGTGAGTGAATGGTGTGGTGAAAGAAATGAGTGGAGAGTGTAATGAATGGAGAGAGAATGTTGTGAGTGAAATGTGTTGCAAGTGTGCATGAGATGCAAATGTGATACATGGATGAAATGGATGGAAGTGTGCAAAAGATGCATGCAAGTTAGGGCATATGATCATGCAAATATAATGCAAGTAATGTGCAAGATTGTGCACAAGTCGTGTGCATGTGTAGTGCATAAAGTATGACAAACATGTGAACAAAAATGTAGTAGAAGTATGCATGTACTGCTAGAGTTATGCACCTATGGTATGTCTTTGGTGCATGACTTGTGCATGAACTGTGCACACTATGTTGTGAATGCGTGCGCATGAGTGAGTAGCGAGGTGCAAAAAGTTGTGCACAAGTCGTGTGGCCAGCAATGCAATGCAAGAGTAAGCTGTGATTTGCAACCAACTTTTGGCCCTAATGCTATGTGATTTTGGAGAAACTTAAAACACGAAAGTTGTAGCCCCAAATCTTAGCCTTGCATAGCCTTTCGAATCACTCAAATTGGAGACCGGATGAGAGAATTATGAAAAAAATATTGAAGCATGGCAGTGTGTGAATTTAAACCCACGATTCATCTAGGCTAAAAACCACTAAGCCCGCGATGCATCGTGGGCAAATTACTTTGCCTTCGATGGATCGCAGGCTTCTCTTCCAAACTAGAACTTGGAGTCATGAAAATTGAAGAGCTCCCTCTTGTCTTTCCATAAGTTCAAGAAGCGACATTATTGGAGGTCTGTAGCTTAAGATATCAACAATCTCCCAACCTGTGGCAGAAAGCTCAACAATCAAAAACCCTAAAGAAGTGATCACAAACTTGTCCCCGTTTCTCATATTTGCACCCAGAATTAGAAGAAAGTTAAAACATAGGAATTGAAGTACATACAAAGAGCTTTCCAGAACATCTAAAACCTCATAATTTGGATTAGTATTGAGAAAGTTATACTCAAATGAAGTACACAATCGATTCTGCCCAAACCTAAAAATCGCAAATTAAGCATGTTAAGGTTTGCTTCCAATCTTCACACACATCATTAGACTCTCTTGAATTCTTCTACTAGCCTTTAACTCCAAACACACATTTGCTTCATTTAATCAACATATTAGGTCTTTTTCTCCATTTTAGCACACCAACTCGTAACACCCATAAATGCACCAATTTGCACATAACACAACACAATTGCATGAAAAACAAGGCAAAAGCTAAGTGAAATAACACCTATAAGTTGATATAAAACCACCGTATCAGCTGCACTGCAATTATGGAACTTGAGATGAACATTCAATATTGTCATATACTTGGGAAATCATTACATATGCTGGGTGATCCTTTTCTTGGAGCTGTGTTAATAGTGCAAAGATATATTGGCTCCTTATTCCAATTACTCTTTAACAACATAGATTAAGGCCTCAAGTTTAGAGGGAAATAGAGCCTACCTACTAGATTCGTTCAAGTAGCTTATCTCTATTTCCCTTACACATATTGAGTTAGATTTTTCATGTAATGGAGTAGTACTCCAAGTTTATCGCATTTGCTTTGTAACAGTGTGGACGGGTATAGCCGGCACTGTATTTTGCTTTGTTCTAGCTATGTATATATACCCTTTTGATTAAAAAAAATGCTGGGTTGACTTCAGTTTTTTCGGCGGAAGCCATCACTACAGCTTGTTATATTGTCAACCGTACTCCGTGTGCTCCTCTTGATTTCAAGACTCCAGAGGAAGTGTGGTCAGGTACTCCTGCTAATTACTCAAATTTAAGAATATTTGGGCGTCCAGTATATATGCACGTTAATGAGGGAAAGTTAGAGCCTAGGGCTAGAAAATGTATTTTCCTCGGTTATGCTTCAGGGGTGAAAGGATACAGATTATTTTGTCCTGATCCCAAATCACTAAAATTTGTAATTAGCAGAGATGTTATATTTGATGAGTCATTCATGTTAAATCCTAGAAAAGAGTTTTGTAATCCTTGTAATTTAGAAAAAGAAGATAGCACACAGAAACAGGTGGAGTTAGAGCTCATAAATTTCAGTCATTCTCAAAGATCTACTACAACCCAAGGTGATGAACCAGATCCAGACCTTGTTGAAGATGAATCAGTAGAAGAAGAATATTTCATAGCCAGAGATAGACCAAGACGAGAGATTCGACCACCACAGAAGTATGCAAATTTGGTTGCATATGCTTTATTAGTGGCACAGGAAACAGGTGGAGACGGAGAACCTTCCACATATATAGAGGTGATTTCAAGTGCTGATTCAGATAAGTGGGTGGTGGCCATGAATGAAGAAATGAAATTTTTACACAAGAATGATACTTGGGATCTTGTGACTCCGCCGAAAGAAAAGAAAATTGTTGGCTGCAAATGGGTTTTCAAAAGAAAAGAAGGTAATTCAGGTGTTGACAATGCAAGGTAGAAGGCACGATTAGTTGCAAAGGGCTATAGTTAGGTACAAGGTGTTGATTTTAATGATATTTTCTCACCTGTTGTGAAACATAGCTCTATTCGTGTATTGCTTGCATTAGTAGCCATGTTTGATTTCGTATTGGAATAGCTTGATGTTAAGACAGTGTTTCCACATGGTGAATTAGATGAACAAGTCTATATGAAACAACCTGAAGGCTTCAAATTTGAAGGTAATGAATACCATGTTTGTTTGCTGAAGAAATCCTTGTATGGATTGAAACAATCTCCAAGACAGTGTTGTAAAAGGTTTGATTCATTTAAGTTGGGTCATAATTTCTCCAGGAGCATGTATGATAGTTGTGTTTACTTCCGGAAGTTAAAAGATAATTCATTCATTTATCTTTTCTTATATGTTGATGACATGCTCATTGCGGCTAAGAATCTTGCAGAAATTCACTAGTTGAAGGCCTTATTGAATGGTGAATTTTAAATGAAAGACTTAGGAGCAGCTAAGAAGATTCTTGGTATGGACATAATACGAGATAAAGGAGTTGGAAAATTATATCTGATCCAAGAAAGTTACTTTAAGAAAGTTTTGGAGAGATTTGGCATGTTGGATGCCAAACCAGTTAGTACTCCTCTCGCTAGCCATTTTAGGCTATCTGCTGCTCAATCACCAAAATCAGAGAAAGAGGAAAGTTATATGGCACGTGTTCCTTATTCTAGTGCTATTGGCAGTATCATGTATGCAATTGTTTTTACTCGTTCAGATATTTCACAAGCAGTTAGTGTTGTTAGGAGGTATATGGTAAATCTAGGCAAAGAACACTTGTAATATCTCAAGAATTTTAATTACGAATGAAAATTAAAAGAGTAATGATTTATGATTAAAAGATAAATAATGTGTGAAAGAAATCCTCATGAATTAATTTACGTGAAAATATAAAATATTTTATTAGCAATATTAGTAATTTAAGAAAATTAGAAAACTTTATGTATAAGAAATCTAATACATGTAACCATAGGAAAATAAGGTTAAAAAATAGGAGTAGAATACTTATTGTATAAGGAATCTAATGCATGTGTAAACCCTAGTTAAACACTATAAATAGGACCCCCCCATACATCAGAGAACTCACGTAACAACTTCTGAGAAAGAGAAAAGGCTGATAGCAACTACAATAATAAGTAAGTAAATTCTAGATCTCTTCCATAGTTAAAATTTCATAAATCCTTTCAAATTACGTTAATAATTATGCATATGTGTACATTGAGAGTTATGGAAGGCAAAATTTACGAAATTTTATATCACGAATATATAGTATGTTTGCAACAGTAGGTTCGTAACTTAATATATATGTTAAGTTTCATAAGGCATCTATGTTTTTTAAGATTTACCAATTAGGATTTATGATGTTGAAGGCATTCCGTTCATGGTGATATTCGGATATGATATGTATATATATAATTTGATCATTCTAAATTACGTCAGTAGTCCTAAATATAGAATTTGTTATTGAGATTATACTGCTATCATGAAAGTATTAAAATATAATATATGTATATGTAATCTGATCAATTTGCATTAAAGCAGTGATCATAAATAATGATTATATAGTAATGATCATTATGAAATTATGAAATTATATAGTTATGACTTTTTGATAAATTAAAATAGTATATATATTTATGATCTTTATGAAATCAGGGAAGTATATAGTCACGATCTGACTTTTACATAACATTGAATAACATAATTATATAGTAATGATCATTATGCAATCATGGAATTATATAGTTATGTACTCATTATTCATAAAATCTGACTTTTATAGATCTTAAAATAATATATATATATATATATAATGACGCAAGATTAATTATGCTAGTTTTCTTTGTTTTCGTAAACGTATATAATGTGTTATGTGTTACCTGACGTGAATTTAATGAATGTTATCAACACTTACATGTTCTAGCGGTAGGAACACGTGTTCTGAACATGTATGTCATGGCATGATTAATCCTCGACCCAAGGGAGATTTAATTATGTAATGAAGGTCCTCGACTCAAAGGGGATCTATGTATGTCATGTATGTAGCCTAAGGGTCTAATGGCCGACCTAGCGGGAATACAGCTAGGCTGAATACTCAATAAGCCGTGAATGCATGTATGTTATGGAAATACATTCATTAAGATATATCACGTGAATATGTTTTTATTTTATTTATATGTGAAAGTACGGATCGTATGAAAGAATAAGTGATGAATAAGTTAACGTTATTGTGTAAGTCGATTATTGAAGTTTGTTTATTTGATTAAATGTTTATTCTGAAAATATATTATTTTGTGAAGTATGACTATTTTAAATGATCTGGGGTTTACTTGCTGGGCAATTCGCTCATTCTTCTATATATATATATATATAATATTTTACAGATGAAGTTGATGGAGTAGATAAGGACGAGACCGGGGTTTGGGAATGGTAAAGGATAAATGGACCAAGTACTTACTATAGGAACTTTTAAATAAATTTATGGGTTTTAGACCCATGACTATGTTTTGAGCATTTATGATGGATATTTATTAATTATTATTCTGTAAGGATGATTAATAAAGTATTAGTTTATATTATTATTGAGTAATGATAGTAGAAGGTACATTGTGATCTCAAGATTATGATAACTAAATCTTGAGGTTACGGCGTGTTTCGGTCCTTGAAAATTGGGGCGTTACATTTAGTGGTATTAGAGAGAAAGATTCTTAGGTCTTCGTTTTAGAAACTAGTAAATCTACTACTTTGAGGATTAGAGAATTCAATAAGTGTGAATTTTGATTGTAACACTTATATGTCTCTTCCTATTTTAAGTATGGATGAATAAATACAAAAAAAATGTATATTAGAAGCACCATATGGAGATTTAAAGGATTTTTGAGGAAGTGATATATATTTGGTATTATATAACAAAGTATAAGTATTTTAATTTCAATTCTTATTATATTTAGTAGGGTATGAAAGTAAATATCGAAAAAAATAAAAATTGAGATTTGAAGTTGAGAGAGTAGAGCTACCAATTTTTTAATAACACTTTATGTTAGAAAAGAAAAGGCTTAGAAGGAAAACTTTGAGGAAAATTAGTAATTTTAGTAAGGGTTGAAACGGACAATGGATATTTTAGGGATGAATAACGACCATAGAGTTGACATATTAGGAGAGCCCTCACTTACAAAATGAGAACTATAAGGTGATAAGGTTTAAATAATCATTTTCTAAATTATACCAAAAGAAAAATCTTCTAATAGTAAATGAATTTGTGAAAGTATTCCCGAAAAAATTATAAGAATTAACAAAGAGAAAGAAATTGATTTTGAAGTATATTCAAATCAATAAAGAAATTAATTTCAAAAGCACTACATAAAATGCCCTTTAGAATTGAAGAGTTGAAGTAGTGATTATAAGGGATTTTAGATACAAAAATTTATTGGATTAATTATTTTGCTGTGGGGCACATCTATTTTGTTTAAAAAAAAAACTTGAAATTTAAGGTTTTGATCGAGTAAGAATAAGAATCTCTTTGTAATGCTAAAGGATATATTCAATCAATTAAGAGGAGTCAAAATATTTTTCAAAATATATTTGTGGTCAAGATATTACTTATTAAGGATAAATCCTGAATATATACTAAAAAGTGCATCTAGGACAAGATATGGACATTATGAATTCCCGGTAATGCCATTTGAGATGACTAATGCACCTGCAATGTCTATGGATTTAATGCATCGGACTATGAAGGAATTTTTAGATAAGTTTGTAGTGGTTTTGTTGATGACATTCTGATATACTCTCCTGATGACGAAACACACAAAGAACACTTAAGGTTAGTGTTGGAAGTATTAAGGAAGGAGAAGTTATATGCGAAATTTAGCAAATATGAGTTCTGGTTAAGAAGCGTAACATTTCTTGGACACGTAGTTTCTGATAATGGTGTGTCAGTAGACCCAAAGAAGATTGACGCTGTCACTAGTTGGCCAATCCTTACTGAAATAAGGAGCTTCTTAGGCTTAGCTGGGTATTATCGAAAATATGTGGAGGGTTTCTCGAAAATAGCAATACTTTTAACAACATTAACACAAAAAAGAGCTAAATTCGAGTGGACCCCAATGTGCGAAGAGAGTTTTCAAGAATTAAAAAGGAGGTTAGTTTCAGCTCCAGTGTTATCCTTGCCACAAGGAGAGGAGGGTTTTGTGGTTTATAGTAATGCTTCTAAAAATGGTCTAGGATATGTCCTGATGCAGAATGAAAAAGTCATTGCTTATGTCTCTTGACAGTTGAAACTATACGAGCAGAACTATCCTACTCATGATTTGGAGCTAGTTGCAGTAGTTTTTGCTTTAAAAATCTGGAGACATTATCTCTACGGAGTAACATGTGAGATTTTTACTGATCATAAGAGTTTGAAATATATATTCACACAAAAAGAACTCAATATGAGGCAAAGGAGATGGCTTGAGTTGATTAAGGATTATGATCTAAAGATTAACTATCATCCTGGAAAAGCAAATAAAGTAGCTGATGCACTAAGTAGAAGGAGTAATACTCTGAAGGCAGATATTCTAACTCGGCAAACAGAGAAATTGAACCTAGAACAATTATACTCCATAGACGAAGTGTTAGCTACTCTAACCTTACAACCAAGCTTAGTGGAGAGAATTAAGAAGAGGCAAGGGACGGATGAAGAAACTTTAATTATAAAAAGAAAAATTAAAGACAGGGTAACACAAGATTTTAGAACGAAGGAAGATGGAAGTATATGGAAAGGTTAAAGATTACTTGTACCTAAAGATGAACAATTAAAGGAAGACCTATTGAAAGAGGCACGCAACACTAAATTCTCTATCCATCCATGTAGTACAAAAATGTACAAGGATTTGAAGACACGCTACTGGTGGTGTGGAATGAAAAGAGACATGGCCGAATTTGTGGCTAAATGTATGATATGCCAGAAAATCAAAGCGGAACATCAGAAGTCTGGTGGGCTATTACCACCACTAGAGATACTAGTTTGGAAATGGGAAAGTATTTCTATGGAATTTGTTGTGGGCTTACCACGTACAAAAAGGGGAAATGATGCAATATGGTTAATAGTGGACCGCTTGACGAAATCGGCACACTTTTTGTCTATAATATTTGACCTGAGTAAGGATAAACTAGTAGAACTCTATATTGATCAGATTGTACGATTACATGGTGTTCCAATGAATATAGTTTTGGATAGAGACCCAAGGTTCACTTCGAGGTTTTGGAAGGAATTTCAAAAACAAATACAAACTGTGGTGAATTTGAGTACTGCTTTTCATCACCAAACTGATGGACAAACTGAGAGAACTATTCAAACATTGGAGGACATGTTAAGAGCTTGTGCTATAGAATTTGAAGGGAGTTGGGATAAATATGTGTCATTGACAGAGTTCTCTTATAATAATAGTTACCACAGCAGCATATGAATGGCACCCTACGAAGCTCTATATGGAAGGAAGTGCCGGTCACCATTATATCGGGATGATATAGGAGAGAAATATATTACGGGTCTTGAATTAATTCAACTAGCAAAGGATAAAGTGAAAATCATTAGAGAAAATTTGAAAGCTGCACAAGATAGACAAAAGAGTTGGGCAGATTTAAGAAGAATGCCAATGGAATTCAATGAGGCGATAAAGTGTACTTTAATGTTTCGTCCACAAAAGGAGTCATGCGATTGGAGGATCAGGAAAGTTGAACCCAAGATATATAGGATCTTATGACATTCTTGAGCAAATTGGGAACTTAGCCTATAGACTAGCATTACCACCAAACCTGTCTCGAGTTCACAATGTATTTCATGTATCGCAACTTAGGAGATACATACATGATACAAATCATGTACTGGAGAAGGATGATAACATTCAACTGGAGAAAAACCTAACTTATGAAGAATACCCTCTGAGAATTGTGGACCACAAGATACAAGAGTTGAGACATAAGAGCATACCATTTGTGAAGGTTCAATGGACAAATCACACGCCAAGAGAAGCCACGTGGGAATTAGAAGAAAAGATGGGAAAGAAGTATCCTCAACCGTTCGAAGAATAGAATCAGCAAGTTCCGAGGACGAAACTTATTTTAAGGGGGTAAGTATATAATATCTCAAGAATGTTAATTACAAATAAAGCGTACAAAAGTAGTTATTTATGATTAAAGGATAAATAAGACGTGAAAGAAGAAGTATTTTAAATCATTTGAAGAATAGGACAAGCAAGTTTCGAGGACGAAACTTATTTTAAGGGGGTTAGTATGTAATATCTCAAGAATTTTAATTACTACTGAAAATTAAAAGAGTAATGATTTATGATTAAAGGATAAATAATGTGTGAAAGAAATCCTCATGAATTAATGTACGTGAAAATATAAAATATTTTATTAGCAATATTAGTAATTTAGGAAAATTATAATACTTTATATATAAGAAATCTAATACATGTAACCCTAGGAAAATAAGGTTAAAAAATAGGAGTATAATACTTATTGTATAAGGAATCTAATGCATGTGTAAACCCTAGTCAAACACTATAAATAGGATCTCCCCATACATCAGAGAACTCACGTAACAACTTCTGAGTAAGAGAAAAGGCTGATAGCAACTACAATAACAAGTAAGTAAATTCTAGATCCCTTCTATAGTTAAAATTTCTTAGATCCTTTCAAATTACGTTAATAATTATGCATATGTGTACATTGAGAGTTATGGATGGCAAAATTTATGAAATTTTGTATCCCGAATGTATAGTATGTTTGCAACAGTAGGTTCGTAACTTAAGATATATGTTAAGTTTCATAAGGCAACTATGTTTTTTTTAGATTTACCAATTAGGATTTATGATGTTGAAGGCATTCCGTTTATGGTGATATTCGGATATGATATGTATATATATAATTTGATCATTCTAAATTACGTCAGTAGTCCTAAATATAGAATTGGTTATTGAGATTATACTACTATCATGACAGTATTAAAATATAATATATGTATAAGTAATCTGATCAATTTGCATTAAAGCAGTGATCATAAATAATGATTATATAGTAATGATCATTATGAAATTATGAAATTATATAGTTATGACTTTTAGATAAATTAAATTAGTATATATAGTTATGATCTTTATGAAATCAGGGAAGTATATAGTCACGATCTGACTTTTACATAACATTGAATAACATAATTATATAGTGATGATCATTATGCAATCATGGAATTATATAGTTATGTACTCATTATTCATAAAATCTGACTTTTATAGATCTTAAAATAATATGTATATATATATAATGATGCAAGATTAATAATGCTAGTTTTCTTTGTTTTCGTAAACATATATAACGTGTTATGTGTTACCTGACGTGAACTTAATGAATGTTATCAAGACTTATATGTCCTAGCGGTAGGAACATGTGTTCCGAACATGTATGTCATGGCATGATTAATCCTCGACCCAAAGGGGATTTAATTATGTAATGAAGGTCCTCGACTCAAGGGGGATCTATGTATGTCATGTATGTGGCCTAAGGGCCTAATGGCCGACCTAGCGGAAATACAGCTAGGCTGAGTACTCAGTAAGCCGTGAATGCATATATGTCATGGAAATACATTCATTAAGATATATCACGTGAATATGTTTTTAGTTTTATTTATATGAGAAAGTACGAACCGTATGAAAGAATATGTGATGAATAAGTTAACGTTATTGTGTAAGTCGATTATTGAAGTTTGTCTGTTTGATTAAATGTTTATTCTGAAAAGATATTATTTTGTGAAGTATGACTATTTTAAATGATTTAGGGTTTACTTGTTGGGCAATTCGCTCATTCTTCTATATATATAATATTTTACAGATGAAATTGATGGAGTAGATAAGGACGAGGCCCGAGTCTGGGAATCGTAAAAGATAAATGGATCAAGTACTTAGTATAGGAACTTTTAAATAAATTTATGGGTTTTAGACTCATGACTATGTTTTGAGCATTTATGATGGATATTTATTAATTATTATTCTGTAAGGATGATTAATAAAGTATTAGTTTTATATTATTATTGACTAATGATAGTAGAAGGTGCCTTGTGATCTCAAGATTATGAGAACTAAATCTTGAGTTACGGCGTGTTTCGGTCCTTGAAAATCGGAGCGTTACAACATTGGAAGGCTGTGAAATGGATACTCAGATACTTGAAAGGTACTTCAAACTCTTGTTTAGAGTTCGATAGAACCAACAACACTTTGGTTGGTTTTGTAGATTCAGACTACGCCGATGACCTTGATAAGTGCAAGTCTTTTACAGGTTATGTATTTTGCATTGGAGGTTGTGCAAATAGCTGGAAAGCTACTCGACAACATGTAGTGGCTTTATTCACTACTGAAGCAGAATATATGGCAGTCACTGAGGCTATCAAAGAAGCTTTATGGTTGAAAGGTTTATTCGGTGAATTAACTCTACAATAAAGAATTATTACCATTTACTATGATAGTCAAAGTGCAATTCATTTGAATAAAGACCATATGTATCATGAGCGGACGAAACATATTGATATCAAATATCATTTCATTCAAGATATCATTGCTAAGAAAAAGGTCCTTGTTCAAAAGATCAATTCCAAGGACAATCCTTCCGATATGTTTACGAAAGCTCTTTCAGTATATAAGTTCAAGTAGTGCTTGGACTTGATTGGTGTTCATAATTTGTGATCCAGCCCATTGAGGCTTTGCCGGAGGTGTGTTTGATTAAGTCACTATTTTTCGGATTTCAGACCAAGGTGGAGATTTGTAATAAAAATAAATGGCCTGCAACCCTCTGCTCACATTTTTGACTTGGCAAATAGCCTGCAACCCTCTGCCCACATTTTTTACTTGGAAAAATTTGGATGACATACGAAATCGGCTTCGCATGCAAAATTGGAATTGCTCAAGCATGCGTCTAAGCAAATGCCTTCAACCTTTGCTTATAAAAGGGAAGGCTTGCAGTTTTCAAAAAACACACCAAAAAGCATCTAGCTTTTATCTCTCAAGCCTTTCTTCAATTTTCAAATTCTTTTGCATAAAGTCTTGTGAAAATTTGGTGTTCCATTTATAAATTGTCTCCACATATTAATGAATTTTGGCACCACCTCCGGCTGTGGACGTAGGTTATATTGATCGAACCACGTAAATATTTGTGTCTATTGTCTCATTTATTTTTCTTGTTACTATCCTCTAATATTATTTTGGGTTATTAAATACAACGTGAGATCCATTTTTCATAACAGTTAATGTGTTTGTTAATGATAGCCGGGTTAGGAATGTGAACAGATGCCATCCCAAACATATCTATGATGCTTTTTTTCCTTATACATGAGATCATGTCTAAATTTTCATATATCTTGTAAACAAACCGGAAGCAATATCATATTATATTCAAAATGATATTGTAATATAAAGATAGGATCACTATGAATAATACATAATTCCAAAGTTAAATCATGCTTAACAACATAATTGAGATGCCAATAATATCGTATTACGAAATATAGAAATAGCACCCGTCACATAATTTGAAATCTATAACTTAATGTATGACAGTCAAAATTTAGTGTTCATAGATAAGATTTGAGGGATAATGAAGTCATGTACGTTGAAACTAGGCTTCTTCCTGTTGGTTTTTGTCTCTGAATTTCATAAAAATGAATTTTAATTTATTTCTTTTTAACTAATATACTTGGGTATCATTGATATTTCACAACTCACCGTCAACTTTAATGGAGATATGTTTGTACTTTTGTCAATAATACATGGGAGGGGGAAGAGGTAAATTTTTATTCATGAAGGGGTTTATGAATTGGTTGGAGATACCAGAAGGATATTGACAGTAATTTATCCGAAAGATTTTTTTTATACGCATATATACTTTTAGCCATTTTAATTTGATTTTTCTAAAATTAAGACTTCACTAAATATGTGAATTCCTTGGACATAGTCGCCATATTTATGTTTTATCACAAGCATATTCAATAAAATTAATCCCACTAGCAACAAATAATTTTAAACTTTGCTCGAGCAAAGTTCATATATGCATGGTGAAATTCACGAAAAATATATCTCAATGAAGTTTGTATCATGATTTTATTTTTACTTTTTATGGTAATTAATAGATTTACTAAAAATAAAATAAAAAATTCACAAAATGATATAGTGGTGGCGACTATAAAATACGCTTTAGCGGACTATACTATATTCGGCTAAATAATCGTAAAGGAAAGAGTTGAGCTAGGTGATCAGGTTGTGAGTGAGGACTAGTAGGTTGCAGATGTCAAGGGGAGTAAGAGAGAAATTCACGTTTAGAGTTTAGAAATTAGGATGGGGATGGAATTTTAGTAATTAAAATTTAAAAATTTATGTTTACAACGTTTTTAATTTTTTTTTACTGTTAAGTAAAACAACTTCATTTTATTAAAGAGTAAAAAATAAACAATGAATCTTGTTCTTTGCTGGAATACTTTTCCAATTTGTAAAAAATCAACTCCATTAATTACCATTCGCTTTACCAACAGCCGCAATACATATCTAAAACCACATCTCTTCTCTTCTCCTTGAGAAGTTACATGCCAAAATTTCTCTCATCCTCCTGAGATACTAGAAGCTTCTCATTAAAAATCCTATTTACTAAACCCTCACTGGCACTAAAAGACCCAAAAAAATGAGATCTTTTGAATCTTGAGTGTTTGTTGAGCTGGACCTTAATTTCTTAAAATCATTGTCGGAAGATCAATCGTAATTGAATTGTGCATTACTCTGCATAAATTTACGTTGATTGAAGCCCGGTGAAGATGCAGAGGGAAAAATCAAGTTCAAATTTAAGTGGGTTAGGTTGGGTTGGGGTTAGGGTTTTAGAGTTATGGGGGAAAAAAGAGGTTGAGGAGGAGGAGGAGACCAGTAGTGGTGATAGGACTAGGGAGAATTAGGAGCAAGGCCATTGGATGAAAAGAGTTGGCGGAAGGAAACGATAAAGGTGGGATCAACAACAGCCGCAACAGTGTCATCATCGTTGATTGGTGTTGTGGAGGTTGATGAGAGTCATTCTTGAGGTGTTGGAGAAGAAATTCTCCATCGTGTGCATCTCGTCGAGGCATCAAAATGTACTCACAATTTTCCCAAATCTTTTTTGCTCTTGTTCTCTCTCTTTCGTAGATTTTTTAGGGCGCTCTATATTTCCACCATTCATTACTGGACAAATTTAACCTTGAAAATGCTCATGTGTCGTGCATGTGATCCTATTTCAATTTGCTCAAACTGATTAAATATACGGAGTGATCTATTTCGCAAAAAAAAAAACGAGTTGAGTGACCTTTTTGGCTAAAAATAAGTTTAGTGACCAAAAGTCATAATTTGTCCTAATTAAGTGGGCATATAGGTAATAAATGCATCACTTTATTACTCATATTTTCTCTAACCTCTCTCTAGAAAACAAGCTGCTGCGACACTTAATTATAGCCGTTCAACTAAAATAACCACCTTCTAACCGTTGGGTCTCGGCAAAGGTAACAAATTAGGGCAACGTAGTCCTTTGTACAGCTATGGAAGGGCGGCCGGAGGAAGCTCGAAACCCAATCCCTCCAAAGCAATATCGGGACGCTCTCAATCAAGGCAAGAAACCTAGCACAGAAACCGTAATCTCTTTTGCTGACGTCAAAAAAATCCCAATCTCTACCTTTAAGGGTGAACCGGCACTGCTAGTATCGAATGAAGAGGAAGACTTACTGGCTCAGGAGTACCAATTAACGCTTGTCGGCAAATTCTCCTGGGAAAGACCGGCGATGACGGTCCTGAGGAAGGAAGTCCTCACCGCTGCATTTCTAGGTGAAGTCCATGTCGGGCTTTTAGATAACAGGCATATCCTATTCAAATTTGAAAAAGAGGCAGACATTCAGAGAATGTGGCTGCTCAAGGTCTGTCATTTTGCTGGATTCCAAGCTCGCCTGTTCCGTTGGACGAAAGAGTTTAGCCCTGAGGTGGAGCCTTTAATTACACCTGTCTGTATTAGATTCCCATTACTACCGATTCACTTTTTTCAGCCTGAAAAGCTTCATACGCTAGCATCGGTGGCAGGCAAACCTTTGAAATTGGATGCAGCCACGGCAGCGGCAAAGAATGTTTCTCGCCCTAGCGAAGAACGCGTCTGTGTTCAAAATGGACGTGCAGCAAAGCATCCCGGAACGAATCTGGGTGGGAACGAAGGAACGGGGAAATGGAAAAGACTGGAGATTGAAGACAGGCCGGCTTACTGCCTGAAATGTAAGAAATTGGGCCACAAACCAGAAACGTGTCAGTCTCAGGTGAGGAATCCCAAGGAACAAAAGATGAGGTACATGAAGGTGACGATAATAGCCAAAAATAACTCTCAAAAGGAATGGACCTTGGTGAGTAGAGGAAAAGGATCAGGAGTGCAAATTAGGGAGACAGATAGGGAATCAGAGAGAAGACACAAGAACATGGGGCTGATGGAGGATGGTGAGAGAACTTCGAAAGGTAAAGAGGTGGTTCCAGGAAGCATACCAAAAATTTGCAGAGAAGTGGAAGAATATCATCAGCGGTTAGAAAAATAGGTTGATGAGAGCTCCTTGCACCAAGGCATCCCAACGGAGATAATTGAGAATACTAAGGGGGAAAAGCAGGCTACTTTGATGCCTGAAGTGAATGAAAAGGGGAACATATCCTCGCCGGTACCAATGATAGCAGATGTCGATAGGGATGGGGAAGAAGGACCAAGTAAAAAGGACACAGAGATTTCTGTGCAATTAGAAACCCCAATGGAAATAACAGAGAACTCCCAGGTGGAAGAGCTGGTAATTATGGACGGAAAGTGTAGAGTGGAAGATGGTGGAAGGCAGGTGGAAGAGCTGAATTGTGGCATGGGAATGAGTATGCCTTCAGACCAAGAAACAGTGCTAAACCCATTAAAAAATATGTGTCTAAATCCTGTGGGAGAGAAGGTAGATGTGACCAATCCATCTGATAAGGAATTACCTGATAGAAGGACTTCAACTGTGGAACAGGACACAATTCAGAAGAGTACTGATCCTGAAGTGCTCACCCAAAATCCTGTGAGAACTGCAATACATAAAATCCCTTCAGACTCTAATTTAAAGGGAATGAGGATGGAATTAGTAGAAGGGGAAATGAAGGAGATGTGGATGGATGACAACAGTATGGTAGGAGGTAAGGATGCAAAGGAGAAGCTAACTCCGAAAATCCTCAAAATAGGAAATAAAATTCCTTTAGCCAACAACAAAGCAAGAGGAAAAGGAGAATCTAGTATGAACCTTCGACCCAAGGGTGTTGGAACTGGTCCCAAACAGTTACCTCAATGATTAAGACAATTTTTTGTAATATAAGAGGAGTAATGGGAAAAGGCAAGTTACACAGACTTAAGAAAATAGTAAGAAAACATCAGGTAAATTTTTTATGCATCGCAAAGCCTTTTGCAGGACATAATTCAATGCAAAAAAATTAGAAGAAAACTAAATTTTGATATGTGTGTTTCTAATGATGATTGCAAGCTATGGGTGTTTGTGAGGAAGCCGTTTGACTGCACAGTGATAGAAAACTCTAAACAATATATCACTTGTGAGCTGAGATACCCAAAACTGGAAGATGGGGTGATTGTATTATCTATCTATGCCAATCGACAAGAAATAGGAGGGAGCCTTTGTGGTTAGCTCTTGCAAAGTATAAACAGTGGAAGAAACCTTGGGTACTGCAGGGAGACTGGAACTGCATAGTGCAGGCCTCAGAAAAAAAGGAGGAAAACCATGTGGGACATAGGAAACAGCTGAACTCATTGAGTTTGTGGACAGAATGGAACTCGTGGAACCACAGTTTTCAGGTTCATTGTAGACATGGTGTAACAACAAGAAAGGAGCAGCAAGGGTTTGGAAAAGATTGGACAGGTGCCTAGTCGATAGGGAATTCATGAAACTCAAGATACAGATTTCTGTTCAACATGCAATTAGGGCTCCTTCAGATCATGCCCCATTGATTATTCAGATGGGAGTAAGGAAGGAAAGTGGGCCAAAATCTTTCCGATTTCAAAACTTTTGGACGCAGCATCCTGATATGCTGAAGGTGTTGAAGATGCTATTTCTCACTTCACCAAACTGTATACTGCTGGGCCAACATCAGAACAAATTAGACCTGAGGTAACTCCAAAGTTAGTATCTCAGGAATGGAACGAAGGCCTGATGAAGGACCCCGACACGGAGGAAATAAAGGAGATTGTTTTTTCGCTAGGGGAGGACAGTGCCCCAGGGCCAGATGGATTCAATGGACATTTCTTCAGAACGGCATGGGATATCATCAAGCATGATGTGCTAGCTGCCGTAATTAGCTTCTTCAATGGTGAATTAGTCCCAAAAGCTGTCTCAGCTACATGGATCGTCCTGATACCTAAAATTACTAATCCCTCATACTTCGCAAACATCAGACCGATCAGTTTATGTAACTACATAAACAAGATTCTGCCAAAACTCGTAGCTGCTAGGCTCAACAGAATTCTGTCTCATATAATTTGTGCAAACCAAAGTGGCTTTGTGACTGTGAGACAAATCCTAGATAACTACGTGCTGGCAAGTGAGTTGATGACCTCGTTGGGGCGCAAAAATGAACATGGGAACATTGCACTCAAATTGGACATGGAGAAAGCCTATGACAGAGTACATTGGCCATCCTCGTTACAAATTTTGAGGAACTTTGGATTCAGGGAAAGGTTCATAGATACAATATGGAGGTTGATATCTAACATTTGGATATCTATCCTCATTAACGGATCTCCACAAGGATGGTTCACCACGACAAGGGGATCTATTATCCCCATTACCGTTTATAATTGGATCAGACTACTTGTCAAGGATGCTGAACAGTGAAATGGAGCAAGTCCCAACTTTTGATGTTCCAAGAAACTGCCCGAAAGTCTCACACCTATGCGGACGACATTATAATCTTCTCAGCTGCCTCGCGGAATGCATTAACTAAACTGATGGAAATCTTGGAGCACTATCAGGCAGCTACAGGCCAGAAAATAAATGAAGAAAAGAGCTGTTTCCTCTGCCACCACAAACTACCAGGGAACAAGAAGTTCCTCTTACGAAGGGTAACCAAGTATCAGCAAGGGGTTTGGCCTATCAACTACTTAGGGATTCCCCTCTATTACGGAAAGCTTAAAGCCAAACATTTTGATCAGCTTATCCAAAAGATAAGGGACAAGACAGGTGCATGGAATACAAGCTTTCTATCCAAAGGAGGGAGATTAACACTAATTAAAGGTGTTCTGTCAACCATGCCAATATACACCACCATGGCTGCTTCTCCTCCAAAATGTGTGCTGAACTAGATTGAGAAAATCTGTGCTAATTTCCTATGGAATAAGAATAAGGACAAGAGGAGCTATCACTGGATCAAATGGGAATGGCTGTGTTATCCAGAAGGAGAAGGGGGAATAGGTTTCAGGACCTTCGAAGACATTTCCACAGCTGAAAGCATGAAATTGTGGTGGAGATTCCAAAAGAGGGACACCTTATGGGCTGAATTCCTTCACTACAAGTATGTTGGAACCATGCACCCGACACAAGTATGCTTTTCTAGGGGAGATTCTCATACATGGAAGAGGATGCTGAAGGTAGTAGAAATAATAGAAAGATTCATGACTGTCCAGTTTAAAAAAGGTAATTGCCATATGTGGGCAGATAATTGGATGGGCAGTGGCAAGTTGAGCATATAGCCTAACGGCCTTGGCGACTTAGCATTGAAGGAATATATATGCAATGAAAGTTGGAACTGGAATAAATTGTAAAACCTGGAGATATCAATAAGAAACAGGATCCAGAGCACCCCAACACAACTTGAGGAGGGGAAGGATCAAGTGAAATGGATGCTGCAAGAAAATGGAGAATTTTCCCTTAGATCTGCCTTCGAAAAAATCAGAAGAAGGCCAACCCCCACTCCAGATTTACAGAAGATATGGCAGCCTCCCCTGCCACTAAAGATCTCCTTTTTTTCATGTATTTTATGTTCTTGGGAAGAATACCGCAAGAATCTGCCCTATATAAACTCAACTTCAACGGGATCGAGAGCACCCCACCACAACTTGAGGAGGGGAAGGATCAAGTGAAATGGATGCTGCAAGAAAATGGAGAATTTTCCCTTAGATCTGCCTTCGAAAAAATCAGAAGAAGGCCAACCTGCACTCCAGATTTACAGAAGATATGGCAGCCTCCCCTGCCACTAAAGATCTCATTTTTCATGTATTCTATGTTCTTGGGAAGAATACCGATGGGATCTGCCCTATATAAACTCAACTTCATTGGGCCTACTATTTGTCAATTCTGTCTACAAGAAGAAGAAAACATTAATCACTACTTTGCTAGCTGCCCAATTGTCAAACAGATTTGGAGAACTTTTGCTGCAGAAATGAGGGTCATGGACCATTCTAATTCAGTCAAAATTACTTGCAAAAAATGGTGGGAAACTCAAACTATGAATGCTACTCACAGGCTCTTACTTATTACTCTGCCCTCCATTATATGTTGGGAACTATGGAAAAATAGAAACTCTGCTGTATTTGATGGACAAAGGATAGATTCAAGTCAAATTGTCCTATAAATACTACAGGTAGCCAATATGGTACTTAGATTAAAGTTCCCAAATGCATGCTGGAATTTAAATGGCTGGGAAAATTTTTGGGAAACAGTTAGGGATTAAAGGATCAGTCACAAGATCATAATATGCAAGTGGCAACCTCCTGCAATTGGATGGTTTAAGATAAATGCAGCACTCAATGAGCACTCCAATGGAATGGTAGCAGTAGGGATCATCAGGAACCAGGCAGGCACCAACTATAAAACATGTCTGAATATTTATGATTGGTCTAACCCTGCAGGAACAATCAGTTACGAAGCATTGCTGGATATAGCTGTTCAATGTCTAAGCTACTACATGGGAAGAGGTTGGGACAAAATCATCCTGGAAACTAATCATCAAGGATTCCACAAAGTTGTTCATGGTACAAAAGAAGACTGCTGGATCATGGCAAACAAGTGGCGAAAGGTATACCTGATCCAGAATAACTGCAGGATCTCGAAGTGCCTTGCTGAGGAAAACCAAACTGCCAGCTTGATAGCATAAAAAGGATATAAGAATGATCAAGCTGCAGAGGATAGAATTCAGAAAGCTTTGAGAAGAGACAAATATGGAATTGCCTTATTCAGAAGGGTTAGTATACAAAATGCTTGCATCAGAACTGATGATCACCAAAAAAGAAGACATGATAGCTCTGCGGATGAAGACATTGGATAGCTTCTGCAAAGAGACAAGTCAACATCTCTCCAAGTACGTACTGCAGGTAAAACATTTGAACAAATTATCTGAAAGGGAACAGAATTTTGAGGGCTATGGCCGCTGTGTTAGGCCAGATTCCTGCTGTTTAACACACCCTACCAAAAGAAACTGTTACGTGTGGTTGAAGGGCGTTGGCTGTTATGTTAGGCCAATTTCCCATTGTTTTACAAGGTTTAGCAAAATCTGCTACTGGTGGTTGAAGGGCTCTGGCTGGCGTGTCAGGCCAATTTCCAAATGTGTTTTGTGTGTAAAATTTTTTATAGCAGTCCCACTTATAGCTTCCCTCTCCTTTGCCATGGAGTTTTGTATAAAGGGATTAGATCTGGGTGGGAATTTTTGTAAATGTTTCATATCTAAGCTGGCTAAGACAATTTGTAAAAGTAGGACATGGTGTAAATGGAGGAAATACTCCACATTTATAGATTTGTAAAAGCCTCTTGAAGCCCTCACCATTACGCCCATGGCGTGTAAATGGGAACGGAATCAAAAGGACTTAAATTGTAAGGGTGGTTTTAAGGTAAGTCCACCACCCAAAACCGAAATTAATATATTTGGGAGTGGCGACCCACCTCGCAATAGAGGTTAGCCAAAAAAAAAAGTGGGCATTTTGGCTTTCTCCCTAAAATTAATCACACAAGCAACAAATAATTTTAAACTTTGCTCAAGCAAAGTTCATATATGCATGGTGAAATTCACGAAAAATATATCTTGATGAAGTTTGAATCTTGAGTTTTTTTTTTTGTAATTAATAGATTTACTAAAAACAAAAAAACTCACAACAAGAAACCGTGCTAGTGACTCTGAAATACGCTTTAAAGGACTAAACTAATTCGGCTAAATAATCGTGGAGGAAAGAGTCAAGCTAGGTGATCAAGTTGCGAGCGAGGAGTAGGTTACTGACGTCAGAGAGGGAACAAGAGAGAAAATCATGTTTAGAGTTAAAAAAAATTAGAGTGAGGATAAGATTTTAGTAATTAGAGTTTAAGAATTTACGCTTCGAATATTTTTAAAATTTTTTTACTGTTAATAACTAAACTCTTACATAAAACAACATCGTTTCACTAAAGAGTAAAAAAAAAGACAATTAATCATCTTCTTTGCTGGAATACTTTTCCAGTTTGCTTCTTGTTCGATGGCGCCACCTTGGCAGAGTCAGAGTTACAGAGAGGGGGGCCGAACTGGTAGATGAGGAGTACTATTCCCCTCATTCACACCCCTCAAACCCCCTCCCCCCCTCCCACCGCATCCCCCACCCCCTTACTACGCCAATGACTAAATCATTAGATATTATAGGATTATTTAATTTCTCTTAACCCCAAACCTTCAAACAACTAGACCCCACACACAATTGTATCACACACATTATTTCTTTAGAAATCTCCTTATAGAATGCCCTAAACTCTTTGTAATATTTGTATACTTAGAAAAATTTCTACTACACCATCTATCTATAGTCACTAAGTGGAGATACATATCTAAATTCCAACTGAATTTATATTACAAATATAGAAAGTATAGTCTTTCAAGAATTAGTGTTTATCTTGCTAATAGAATTAGAAAATTTATTTGTATTAAATTTTTAATTAGATTAGATAACAAGTAAACCTCCAAATTATGAAATTAGAAAAATTTTCAAAAATCCTAACTAGAAACAAGAAAATCCTAACACCATTATTAGGCTAAAGTGTGAAGACCTAGGGTCTTAATCTTACTTATTTTGATGTCTAACAAACAATTATGTTTATACTAATGGTTCATAAAGTGTTTCAATATGATAGAGATTCAAAAGAAGCCAAGCATGGAGTTGGATTACATGAAGAAATAATTGGAAGTGCAAAAGAGATGAAAAGATTCAAAAGAAGCCAAGCATGGAGTTGGATTGCATGAAGAAAGAATTGGAAGTACAAAATATATGAAAATATGGTAAATTAGTTCATTTGTGTAAATAGCTCAAGAAGTTGTTTTACTCTTTTAAGGCTCAAGTAAAAATGTTTTCAAAGTGATCTTCAAATGATGCTCAAGTAAAAATGTTTTCAAAGTTTTTTTCATGCTGAAGAAATCTGCCAGGGTTTAGTATTTCGATCATATCTCTCTCATTTTAAGTCCAAATGGAGTGCTTCTGGTGCCATTGGAAAGCTAAGAGAAAGGGATACAACTTTTATGTTTTACGTTTTTCAAAATTCTATCGGGAACATATCAAAACATGGCTCACAAGTTTCGGACGACCATTTCGGACGACCTAGCCGTCCGAACCTAAACTTCAGAGACGATGAAATTTTCTGTTGAGTTTCGGACGCCTCCATTGGAGTTTCAGACCCTTCTACCAGGGTTTTGTATTTTGATCATATCTCTCTCATTTTACATCCAAATTGAATGCTTAAGATACCATTGGAAAGCTAAGAGGAAGAGCTACAACTTTGATGTTTTACATTTTTCCAAATTCCGTCTGAAACATATAGAAAAATGGCTGTCAAGTTTCGGACGCCTCCATTGGAGTTTCGGCCGTCCGAAACACCCGTCCGAAAGTTCTAACGGCTAGTTTTTTGAATGTCAAAAATGAACGTTTTCTTGTCATTTTCTTAAGGGTTTAAATACCACCAAATGCACAAACGTTTTAAAAACTTCTCCCTTGATTCCTTGAGCTTCCAATCTTGAAAAACACTCTCTACAACTCATACATTTCAATTTGATTTCAAAAGAAACAAAAGATCAAAAGTTTCTTGAGCATTCTTTGAGTTCTTCATCTTATTCTTGAGCTATATAGTTTGAGTTGTAAATTTCATTATAGGAATCATATTGTGAGCTAAACAATATCATATCTACCCAATTTGTGGGATTGTACTTCATCTCTAAACATTCATTGAAAGTGATTGTAAAAGGTTTCTCAAGTGAGAGTAAAAACCTTGTACACATAGCTTGGAATTGCTAGTGTAAAGGTTGAGCCTTGGTTGAAATCCTAAGTAAGGTTACTTGGGTTGTAAAAGTGGTTCTTTTGATCTTGCCACAAGAAAAGATCAGTTTATAGTGAATAGGTTGAAATCCTAAGTTGGAAAACTTGGGTAGTGGATGTAGAGTGCTCCAAGGGGGAGACTTGAACCACTCTAAATTGATTGTGTCCTTGATTTCCATTTTCTTTATTTCTGCACTTATTTTGATTTGCCTATGCTTTGGGTTATTGATATTGAAGTGTTGATATTGTGGATTGAATTTGTGGAATATCAATATATATATATATCTTACACTTGTTGTGATTCACACTACATACTCATTTGTGTTGGATTTAATTTGGTTAAGAAAATTTAAATTGATTGTTGCACTTAGAATTTTAGAAACCTAATTCACCCCCCCCCCCCCCCTCTTAGGTTACCTTTAGAGCTTACAATTGGTATCAGAGATTGGTCTCTAATTAGTTAGGCTTAACAACCTTAGAGTAAAGATTATGGCAACAAACAATGCTATGTTTATGGAGGGACAATTATTTCTGGGCCCCCAATGTTTAATGGAACCAACTATAGTAGTTGGAGAGATAGGATGGGAATTTACCCTTAAATCCCATTGACATTGAGATGTGGTACATTGTTGAGGAAGGACTATAGGGCTGAAATAACCATAGGGAATGAAACTAGAGAAAAGAAAGAGGAGTGAACTTGATAAATATGATAGGAGAAATCTTACTTTTGAATGCCAAAGTCACAAATGTCTTATATAACTCCCTAGATGTTAAATGAAACATGTAAGATTAATGGATGCAAAAATGCACATGATATTTGGAATAAACTTTGGGAAATATATGGAGGAAGAAACCTCCAAAACACAAATGCTTTGAATGTACCAAACTTTGGTCATTTTGTGGCAGATTGTACAAGGAGAAAGAAGGAGGTTTAAAAATGACAAGAATGACAAAGGAAAGAAGGCTTCAAAGTCACATGGGAATGATGACCATCCAAACAATGAAATTGAAGAAAGAAGAGGAAGGAGTTGCACACATGTGCTTTTACTGGGATTTGAAGACCATGAGGTAAGTACTTCTTCTAGTGAATAATGATGATCCGATCAATTGCTATGATCAAGATGAACATTGATTGTCCATTGCTAGATTAGTATGAATGAAGTTAAAGAAAACCAAGAACTTCAAAACAAGAAGCTTAAGGCCCAAATTGGAAGAAATCCACCTCATGTAAATCCAAGAGTTCCTCACTAAGTAGTGATTGATGTAGTAAACAGAAAACTGTACCTTCAAAACTGAAAATGAAAAGTTAACAAAGAAGTAATAAGGTTAGGGAAGAAGTTAAAAAGCATGATGAAGTTAAGAAAGAACACATAGGATTAAGGAAGAGAATTGAAGACCTTAGTGAGTGTTTAGCTAAATTCACACAAGGCAAGGAGAATTTAGAAAAACTGTTAGGCAAAATCAAAGAAATGGGAAAATAGTAAATTTGGATTAGGATATTCTCATGAGATAGGTAATCAAAGGTTAACCTCCAAAACTGTAAAAACTGCTCACACATCACATAATCATGAAAAAGGAGTAGAAGATTGTAAAAATAGACCTCACCAATATCATGAACATGGAATGCATACACATATAACCAAAGATATGGATATGAGAGGTATAACTTTGACCTAGGTTTAACCAATGTTAGGCCTCACTATAGGACTTCACATTCATTTAAATATCATGTGATATGTGATTATTGTTGTAAAAGGGCATACTCTAGGAAATGTTTTGCAAGAATGGATGTTGAAAATGGATCAAAAAACATGGATAAGAAAAGACTATCAATGATGTAAGAACTTAAGTGCATTGATTATTGAATATAGATATGTTTAAAAATCAAGACACATGATCAAAAATTCCTTATTGTTTAATATTTTTGGAAAAGATGAAAAAGGGAAAAATAATTGATTAGTGCATACTAGTGCATGTGTTAGATCTTTTAATATGTTTATCAAGATGTAGCTTTGTGTTTGGGAAACATTTTGAATTTACAATTTGTTTTGTATTGAAGAATGCATTTAGGATCTCTTCAAGATGGTACACTTACAATAAAAACTTCATATCTTAAGTGACAATGAATTGCATAATAGTGTTGCACATTTGCATTCTAGTTTTGTGGCTTTGAAAGAATGTCAATTCCTTGATAATTTCTTTATTTTTAGGAAGCATCCTTTGAATGCTAATTTTATGGAAAATATATCTTTCATTAAATCCAATTAGATCCTTGAAAATTCTCATGAAGTGATTCAAGTATGGAAAGATTGTGTTAAACTTTTATATGATGACTACTTTGAGCATATTGAGTGTTTATTTAGAGATACTAGAGTTTGGGTTCTTATATGTGAGTCACTTGCAAAATAAACACATAAAGATAAATTGGAAGGGCAAGTTGAAATGCTTAAAACTCTAAGTGTCTTACATGAAATTGATTTTCAGTTTTGAATACTTGTGGTATGTTGAATATATCAAACATTTTATGATGTTCTTGCATAGAGAGTGTGTTATTTTCTCTCAAGGAAAATATGGACAAAACAAATTTCATGAATTCGATTCATTTGAGTAAAGAAAATGATTTCCAACTTTGTTCATTTCTTTTTGCAATTCATGCTTGAATACAAATCAACTTGTTGATTTTAAATGGTGAGTTTTGTGAAGAAAATTGTTTGGTATTTGTGCTAACATCAATCCTATTTGGCTCTAGAATCATAATCGATCTACCAAAATGTCGAGCTCGAGCACTTTTGGTGTCACAAGAGACATGAGGTATCAATACCGGTGGTGTCATTGTGGGAAAAAAGCCTCAGTGAGAATAGTTGAGTCTGACAAACCGTCAAAAGGTAAATTATATTTTGTTTGTGAAAAATATGAGTGCAAATTTTGGGGATGGTGCACCCCCATTGGATGCAACGAAACAAGTAGCAAAGGAAATTGTGAAGAAAATCGCGTAAGAGAAGGGTCAAGCAATAGTTATGACGCTGTTTTTGTAAGGATGAAGAACCTGGAGAAAATTTTGGAAATTGACTTAGGCAGGATGAAGACAATGATGAAGTTTTGTATTTGTGTTTCGATTTTTTCTGTACTTGTAATTTTGTTGAAATGAATTATGGATTAATCGTTTTAGTGAATTTGCAATATATGTTTAAATCCTGGAGGTTGTAATTGTGTTTTTTCTTTATGTTCTGTGTCCGATTAGTGAATTACGGATTAATGGCAATATATTGCATTCTGAGAATTCAATGTGCAGGGTAGTTGTGCAGTTGTTCAGTATGCAACAAGATAATAGCATTCTGGGAAGTCAATTTGAAAAATGTGCAATAAGAACGACAATAGAATTCTGAGAATTCAATGTGCATTCTGGGAATTCAATGTGCATTCTGAAAATTTAGTCAGTATGCAACAAGAACAATAATAGCATTCTGGGAATTCAATTTGAAAAAGATTCAGGAATTAATTAATGTGCCATAATAGAACTGGATTACAAAATCTGAGTAAATAGCATTTTGAGAAAACTAAGCATAAGCTAATATTACCATTACATCAACTGCATAAGTGGTCATGACAGAATTTCCAGCATTCAAAATATCATCATCCAACTAAAAACTCCTAAACCATACAAATTCTGAGTTGCAGCACTCTGAGTCATTACATCAACTACAAAATGTCATGACATGGTTTTCAAAACTCAAAATGTCATCATCCAAATAAAAATCCTAAACCATTCTAGATTTCTTATTTCTACCACTTGAAGCACCCCTTGCACTCTTTGCAGCACCCCTTGCAGCACCCCTCTTATTTGATCTAACTGTAGATGAAGAAGTCCCTTCTGTTGCATGTCTATTACCACTTTCTTGCTGCAACAAGTAATTAGAAATAGTCAATAATACGAAACATGTACTTGATGAGACAGATTTGTCAAGTGCAATAACTACAAGCAATAACTACCTGTTGTTGTTGAGATTCCTGTGCATCCAATGCAACATTAGACATTCGTTCATTAGTGTTAAGTGCCTAACAAAGTAATCCAATTTAGTAAGGATTGTTCATGTGTCACAAAGTACTCAATATTGTTCAATGCAATATGTAACTATAAATGAAGACTACCTGTTGTTGCTGAAATTGGTGATCCAATACAGCATTTGGTCTTTGCACAGATTGCTCATGGTTGGACCCTTCAATTGCATCATTTGTCCCTTGCTGGTTGCTTGGAGGTGCCTAAGACCACAACATAAATACATCAATGTTATGCAAGTATAAGATACTAAATAATAAACATTAATATATAATCAACAACCAACCTTAAAAAATCTAGATTTGGGATGAATAGGATTTTTGCAAGTTCTGCTATTGTGCCCCTGTTTGAAACATCTCTTGCAGTTGACGGTTAAACCTTTCCTTGTTGAAGTTGTGCCTTTTCTGGGTTCACCTTGTTGTCTCACTCTCACCTTCTTTGGTCTCCCAACTTGTTTTCTTGCTGTTGGAGGATTAATAGGATCAAATCCAGTTTCCTCCCAATATTCTCTTGATGGAATTGGTTGAATCATTCCATTATATGCTTTCAAATGCATCTCTTTGCTGAAATAATGGTGCACAAAAGATTCAGGATTCTTTTTCACCATCTGAATTGCAGCAACTGCATGACAGCATGAATTCCAGTAAGCTGCCACATACCACATGTGCATGTATGTTCGCCCAAGTGTATAACATAAGTCCTGTTCCCATCATCCACTTCAAACTGATCTTGCCCAGCTTAAAATGCAATGCAAGTTCTGCTTTTATCTACAGCCTTGTATAGCTTGTCGATCACATTTGGACAGAAATTTCCAGAGTAGTTTTCCATACCTTCTCTCTTTGTTTGCATTCTTTGCATCAGTCTTCTTCTAATCCACTCCAGCATACCAATTATTGGTTTGTCTCTAGCCGCCAGAATATAATTGTTAAAAGACTCATTCAAATTGTTTACCATGATATCACTTTTAGCATGTGAGCGAAAGTGTGATCTTGCCCACAAATGTGGTGGCAACCTTTGCAACCAACCCACAGCATTCAAGGTATTGCCAACCTTTGGATCAGCCAATTCCAAAACTGTCATGGCACGTTTGAAATCATGCACATTTGCAGCAGCTGCAGCAGCCCAAAAATGACCCCTCAACTCTTGTCCTTTGAACTTCTGATTGAAATTCTGGTCTAAGTGTTTCATGCAAAATCTATGTTCTGATTCGGGAAACAGTTGCTCTACTGTGTGTACCAGCCCTTTTTGTCTATCAGAAATGAATGTCCAAGGCACATCAGAACCTAATCCAATATCACCCATTAACTCAGTCAAAAACCAACTCCAACTATCATACCTCTCACTTTCAACAACACCAATTGCAAGTGGGAACATGTTATCATTTCCATCCCTACCCATTGCAGTCAGTAATTGACCACCAAATAGACTTTTGAAGAAACATCCATCTAGCCCAATTATTGGTCTGCATCCAGCAAGAAAGCCTTCTTTCAGTGCACTCAAACAAAAGTACAACCTCTCAAATATTGGACTGTCATCCAATGTCTTTCTATACACTTGAATCTTCACAGTGCTGCCTGGATTACGCTGTCTTATGGTTGCAGCATAGTCCCATAACCTGTAGTACTGTTCCATGTCAACTCCTTGCAATATTTCCTTTGCCTTCCTTTTTATCCTGTAAGCCTGTTTTGCACTTATTGTTGTATTTCGTATACTACTCAAGCTGCAATTAGGGTCATCTCTGATTTTCTCCTGAAACTTGTTGGCTAAAAATCTTGAATTTGCATGTGACTTGTGTGAAACTCTTGCACACCAGTGACTTCCTTTCAAAGACTTAATTTGAAATGTGGCCTGCCCTTGTACTTGACTTGCATGTATTCTCCAATCACAACCATTTCTACATGTCGTAGTTATTTTCTTTGACTCATTCTTTATGTACTTCAGAATGTATCCTTCTCTCACATTCCATTCAATGAGCGCTTCTCTGAATTTTCTGAAATTTGTAAATTTTTGTCCAACCTGCAATTCAAATTTAGCCTTCTTAAACTCAATTTCTTCATCGAAATAAGGATGGTTTGGCAATTTATCATCATCATCTACTCCTCTACGATGTAGTAAAACATTATCATCTTCAACATGTTCATTCCATGTTTCCTTGTCAGAGTTAACTTCTTCAGCAGTTGACTGTTCATTTTGATCTGCTGTTTGTTGTCTTCCATCAACATTTTGATCTGAATTTTGATGTCATTCATCAGCATTTTCATCTGAATCTTGTTGCACTTCATCAGCATTCCGATCTACACTCTTGTGACCTTCATTGCTTGCAAATATGTCATCACTATCCGGGTCTTCGATTCCATCTCTCATCCATTCAGGCTCATCATATCCTGCATTTTCTTGTTCTGAGTTCTCATGTGTTGGACCAGAAGGTTGATCTGCAGTAACTTGTTTACTTGTTGTTGTTTCACTTCTGCCAGCTCTCTTAGATGCCCCTGCAACTCTGTTAGAGGTCCCTGCAGCTCTCTTTGATGATCCTACAGCTCTCTTAGCTGCAGCTCTTGTAGTTGATCTTTTCCGTTTTAATGCTGCTGCAGTACAGACTTCTTCTTGGACAACATTGGAGGCTCTTTCTGCTAGATGCTTGTCCTGGTTCACATCATCTTCATCTTCAGTCTGATATACATTGGATGCTTGTCCTGGTTCATGTAGTGCCTCTTTTAGAATCTCTTGTTGTTCTTCTTGCCCTTCATTCCCAACTTATTCTTCTTGCTGTTGGTCAAATGTAATATTACTTTGTTGTGTGGTATTCACATTGTCCTCCTGCCCATCTTGTAGAATCTCTTGTTCTCCATCTTGTTGATAAACTTCTTCAGGTGCATTCTTGGGCAAATCTTCTTGTTCTTGATAAACTTCTTCAGGTGCATTCTTGGGTAAATCTTCTTGTTCTTCAGCCGCTTTGTTCTTCACAATACCATTCCGCCCATCTTGTACATCCGCATGTAATTCTTCTGCTGCAGTCTGGAGAAAATCTTCTTGTTGTTCTCCTTGAATTACTTCATTAATCACAGCTTTCCGAACAGACTTTCTTGCAGACTTCCTAACCCTCCTAGATCTGGATGCAGACTCTTTTCCTGTACTAGGGTTTCCACTCTTTTGTTGTGCTAATGTTTGGTCATTTACCCCAATACCCTCATTATTTTCTGTATTTGCCACATTATCCAACTCACCATAATAAGTCAAAAGTAATGGGGCATCTGTTGACACCACTTCAATTGGTTCTGCATCTATCTCAGCATATATATCCATAACAGACAATCCTTCGTGTCCAGATGTTAATAATCTGATGTCTTCATCATCTTGTATAGGAATCACACCATAACTTACCTCCCTGTTTGGCAGCTTGTAATACAACTTAGGATTCGTTGCAGTTTCTACTGTCCTATACAGTTTCTTCAGCTCATGACATGATAGCTCATCTGGATCACATTTCGGAAATACCTCCATCTTTCCACCAATATACACCACTCGTGGTTTCCAATAAATATTAAAACACCAGAAGAATCCATCCCCACATCCAACAGAATTGGTTAAGAAAATAGAACGGTAGAAAACGACAAACCCCCAATCCTACACATGATATGCATACATGGAAAAAGAGACAAGTTAGACAATATTGCGGCAGCTCGGAAATTCGTTAGACTTGTCCGTGCTTCATCAATGTATAAGGCAAAGAAAGAATAGAAGAAACTAAAATACAACTCTCAGATACAGCCACCTTAGCGTTAATTTGACTACTATTTTCAAAGTTTCAAACAAAAGCCTTAACATTTACCAATTCAAACAGAAACATAAAAGCATCTGAAAATATGTATGTCATCTTAAAGAACAATGGAAGATACAAGATTAAATTTGGCACAAAACAGAAATATGTATCTGCATATTCTGCATGTTTAGAGCAAACCTAAATAGGCTAACACCGTGTACAGGGAAACAAGAGAGAAAGTAAACACCAGATAAGAAAGGCTTTAGTGCATGACTGATATAGTTACCTTGTTGTCCATAAGCTGCTTTAGCCAAAGAACATAATGACATCAGAAGGGGGGCAAAGTCAGATCAGGGATATTATAAACCCAGAATAAGCATTAAAGAAACATAACTATGAAAATCACTTTGGAGACTAAAATCTTTCAAATCAACATCACAAAGCGCATAAGCATTAGTCATCACTCCTGCCTTTTGTAGCATGGACCCAAAAACATTTGAACAAATTATTGCTAGCCGATTTGTGATCAACATTTGCCTTTGTAACCCCGAATGTAAGCATTTAAAGAACTACCACAAGAAGAACTTGGAGCAGCTACATTTTGATATGCCTCAATCACTTCGGATGGTTGCGTAAAATTCAGCGGACAAACTACATTCAAATAAAAACCATTAGAAGACAATTCAAGAAGCAAAGATATCACATTTATATTGTATTACTTGCTACTGTGCAATAAATACAATATTTCTGATTTTTCCTTCTTAGTTAACATAATGCTAATTTTGCTTCCCTTGGGTTCTTCCTGCTGTTTTTGCTTTCTCTTTCCTTTTTTTACAGTTTGAATCTACAGAAATTCATAAATTTTGGAATTAAGATATACAGCTCATCCTAGCGATGCCCTAGAAATTCATAAATTTCTTTCTCTTATCCAAGCGCACACATTAAAAATATCACAAAAAAAGAGCCAATGGAAGTAAAATTACCTATACCAGTTGTGGAATCCTCGAAAGGATCAATTTAAGAGAGTAAACATTTGTCTAGATGTTAGTCAAACTTGTATAATCATATGTTCATTAGTTTTCTTTTACGGCAATGAGAAATACGAAAACAAATGGACTAAATGGTTACCTCTATAGTTGGTGGGACTAAAGGCCTCTTCTCCCCTGTTAGCTCGTTTAGTCAAAAACTCTAGCTTTTTTAACTTCGTTCCCATTCACTATAAAAGTGCCCATTCTAAATAGTTGGTAATTGCATCAAGTGCTTTTGCATGCCCTATCAGGGATTCTTGGAACAGCCAAAATTTGTAAAGCTCAAATTCCTCAAGAAGTTAAGTTTTAGAAGAAAAAAAAATTATTGCTGGGTAACTTATTCAAGAAATACAAACATATTAACCTGACGGAAGGTCGATGCTTCATCAATTCCATCCCAAAAGTGGCAACACGTTAATCAAGTTCAGGGCCAAGAACGACCATCAGCTAGTACCCTTGATTCCAAGATTGTGCCGAAAGTAATGTTTCAGGTTAGCATACACTTTTATCATTGTTACTAATTTTTTTAGGGAGTATCTTCCTTGTACAAGGAGGAAGGAAAGATAAAAAAATAAGGATTAGTGGAAGAGGTTAGTTGTAATACCATGATTCATAGCATATTAGTAGTGGCTTTATAAGTTGATCCGATAGTTTCATAAGTAATCCCGAGGAATCATATTCACAAGGAGACTCCTCAAGAAGGAGTTTCCAACGTGCTTTCTTTGTGTCGAGAAGCCAGGAATTCAAGAAGGAAAAATCCTCACTAAGCAAAGCATTCAGCAAAACAGGGAAGAAAAGACAACTGCTACCAATATAACATATGCATTGTTTAGAAACTGGAGATGCCCCCACTTGTTTTTGCTCAAACATTTCACTCCATTTTATCTGATGACCTCACTGACACCCAACATATTTCAAAAAAATTAATGTCGATATTCATAAGAAAATATGCATAATTCTTTCCATTAAGCATAGATTCAAACTAGCCTTATCAAATCTCAAATAGGTCTAATAAATTCACCTGCTGCACTGCACAAATTAAAACAGGTACATTTTCTTTATATCACCTGAGAATATTCTATAAGGTGCTATTCCTGGTCTCTGAGTCAAGCTTGGCTCCAAGAGATTATGGAAGCTGGACCTCCCAATTTGAGATTCAGCAACCAAATTGTTGCTAATTTCGACTTTCCTTGGTTTTATTATATCTTCATTTTGCCATCAGATGTGTGGTGGTTCAGATGAGGATTGCGGTGCCGTTCCTTCAGTAGACAAGAGTGGCAGTGAGGGATTAATGAATGAGGGAGGCAGGAGAGGGAGACGGCATATTGAGGCGGCGGATTGAGATAGAAGATGGAGGCAAGAGATGAACGCGGCAGAGGCTGGCGGCAAGGGGAGGCGGCAGAGGCTGGCGGCAAGGGGAGGCGACAGAGGAAGGTGGGAGATGGATGCGGGAGAGTAGAGCAGAGAGAGTTGGAAAAAAAACTGACTTTTAGTTTTACAAAGTGTTGGCTGCGATATGCGCTTTTGGCTTTTTTTTATATTTTTTATTAAAATGCATTAGTTCAGTTTTTAACTAGTTTTAATTGTTAAAAATTTAGGCTATGTTTGGTTGTGTGAATTTTAGTGGTTTAGTTCACAAAACCAAAATGCCATGTTTGTTTTACTCATTTTTTCTATCAAAATTTTTTAAATAAAAAACAATAATACAGTAATTATTTTTGCTACAGTGTTTTTTATAAATAAAATATTAAATTTGAATTTTAAATTTTAAATTTTAAATTTTAATAATAAACAACTCTTTCTAATACAATTCCTACCAAAACAAACTAATAAAATATTAATTCAAATTTAAATTTCAAACTTTTATCAATAAAATAATCTCTTAATCAAATCTCAACAAAACAAAATTATTAGTCCAAACGCTCCCAAAATATTCCTTTCTCATAACAAATCCCGAGGAAAAAAATTTCATAATAAAATCCAAAAATACTCCATCCAAACGGAGCCTAAATCTTTATGTTTTTTTTCAATTCTATTTTATTTATAAATGTTTTTACTACAAATTGTTTTCTTTTTTATACAAATTCTATTTTGAAATAGTTTAATTCTATTAAATACAAATGAATTGTAACAAATAATTAAGCTTAACAAATTAATGACATTATTCTTAATGTAAAGGTAGATATTTGTAATAATATAATATGATCATGCTAAAACATGATTAATTTAGCTTATAAATAAAATAGTTAATTATTTAATGCATCATGTAATACTTATATTTATTTTTTTTATTTTTTCTTTACTACTTAATTTATACTATTTTATTATTTCATAATATACAAAAAAAATCAACTAAATTTAGTTAGCATAGATCATATTCTTATTAATAGTTTTTTGGCTAATGCGAGTTAGTGATATATTGTGCATATTTACTATTTATCCAACACACTATTTAAATTAAGTATTGAGTTTTTAATTTGTGAATAATTGAGTTTCTTTCTATTTTCTAATTATACGCTTAATTATAAATTTAATGTCATATATCACGTTAGTTAACTACATTATTTTCTTGTAATAGTGTATGGGTCAATTTGCAAATATTAGGGTGTCATAGTATAATTAAACTAAATGTAGAAAAACATTACAAATATAGAAATTTTTTTGTCATTTCATGTTATATAAGTAATTAATTAATATACTAATGAATTCGTCCAATTAATAACGTTCCAAGTTGAATTAATAATTTGTTGCAATCCTATTAATTGTCTAACATCCAAATTAAGTATTTAGCCTTTTAATTATGCCAATTAAGTGTGCAAAAAATGCATCCCCTAAATAATACTAATTGGTAACCACTTCTATCATCAACAAAATTGGTCACCAAAATGCTTCAAATTAGAGGACAGAAGCCTGTATGACCTTTATTGACCAAAGATTAAATCAAATTTAGAAGGCTATTTTTTGTTATTTATAATTACATATCTAATTCAAGAAGATATAAATTTGAAGGACTAAAGTGCAATTTCTTGTTACACTCTTTTAATTACGATAAATTAAAACTTCATTGAAATTAATTCTTGTAGTTTAATTAGAGATCTAATTCATTGAAATTAAGATCAATTCGAATTTATAAGGCCATTTTTGTTATTTAATTAGAGATCTAATTCAAAGATATAAATTTGAGGAGTCAAAGTGCAATTTCTTGTTAAAAACCCCAACCTATTTTTGTTGTTTAATTAAAGATCTAATTTCTTTAAATTGAGATCAATTGAAATTATAAAGGCTATTATTTTAGTTTATTAATTATAGATCTACATGAAAGAAAATATAAATCTTGAAACCAGGCTAACAGTACATATTTCTTGTTAAATCCCCTAATTCAAATTTACAAGACTATTTTTGTTATTTAAGTATTAAAGATCTAATTGAAGAGATATAAATTTGAGGGATCAAAGTATAATTTCTCGTTAATTCTCCAAAATAATTCAAATTTACAAGACTATTTTTGTTATTTAAGTATTAAAGATCTAATTGAAGAGATATAAATTTGAGGGATCAAAGTATAATTTCTCATTAATTCTCCAAAATAATAGAATTTGGATGTAAAGAGATTTGAACTTCTGACCATAACCTTCATACCAAATAAACTTGCCACTTCAACAACCACAACATTTATGCAATTTATACCATTTTATTAATTTTATTAAGACAATAACTTTTATGGAAATATTTATTATAAATATCATAATGTAGCACAGGAGATTCAAACACAAAACTTTCCCTATATAACACCCAAAAATTAAATGTTTTGCCATTTTAATAGTCACCTATTATTTAACCTACTTACTAAGTTTATATGATAAACAACAAATTGTTTCTATTAATAATTAGTGATCACTTTTTCGGTCACCGTGGGTCTCTATTGCAAAACTTTTATTGAACAGTTATTTTCTCGTTACCAAAATATTCCAAAGTGGTGTAAATCTCAATTTTCCTATGACCTTTGTTGACCAAAAAAATCGTCACTAAATATTTTCATATTAGAGACCACTTTTCTGGTCACCAAAGGTTTTGTACCCAAGTTTTATTGACAAACATTTTCTCGTCACCAATTTGGTCACCAAAGGGTGTGTGATAGGCTGGAATGCTTCCTGCCATGGCGTTTAGTGATCAAATACTGAGGAATTTTTATTTTGGTCACCAAATTTTATTTGTTACCAAAATTTAGTGACTGAACCTTTTTTTTTCAACAAAATGTACCCTTTGGTGACCAAAAGTTGGTGGTCACTAAAATTTTAGTCACCAAACCCTTTTTTTCTTGTAGTGTGTTCTCTAACAAGTATCGTTTTAGAGATGTGCACACTAATTAAGGAAAGTGACAAATTCTCCTATTTACCTATATTTATAACCATAACTTTCTCTCTCTTCTTTTAAATAACATTACTCAGATAAATGGGACGGAGGGTAAAATTGGAAGCTTTAAGACTTTTTGCATTGAAATTTGTAAAATGACACTTATTTGAGAAAAAAAATGAGAGTTAAAACAACACTTATTAAAGAACAGATGGAGTATATGATTACCATAGATGTCGTTGTCTTGTGTGAACTGTTCCTCGTCAATCCCAGCCTCTCACATTAATTTTGTTTTCATTTGCCTTTTCCAAAAAAGTTCGGGAAAATATATAGAGGACTTGAGAGAAAAAATTTTTCTCTTATAGAATTTTGTCCTAACCTTTTAGAAGACAATATTTTAGGTCAAATAATAAATTATGTAAAAATATGTAATTGATAACTTAAGAATTTCCTTTTCTGTTTTTTTATTCTCAATTTAATGAAAAATAAATAAATTAATAAGTTATGGTAACAAAAAAAAAGTAAATTGATTTAAAATCTCCATCTTTGTGGAGTGCATTGGGTTTTCGTGACAGTAAAATTATTTAGGTGTGCTTTTTTTATTGTTATTTTTTCATTTCCAACTCAAAGAGAAATATATAAACTAGCTAATAGATTATGAAAAAAAAAACAAAATCAAATTTAGAATATCTCATCAACTGATATGGAATTAAATTGTCATGTAAACTTTAAAATGATTCAATAAATGTGAAAATTTTAAAAGTTGAGTGGAGGTCTCTGTAATTATCATAAACTTCAAGGGAAGTATGTGATCTCTAAATTAATTAAGGGATAATCAACAGAAATGTCCCTCACATATTGCCTTTTAAGCTATTTTGCCCCTCACATTTAAAATATAAAAAATTTAGCCCACATTTAAAATATCAAAGTATAACAAATTTTGGATTTGCTAGAGATATACAAAGGTAAAAAGAATATCATTTTATTTTTACTAGCAAATATCGATATGTTGGTGGGATCATCAACATTGATTATTAATCATTTATATATATATCTTGATATGTGTTTTTTCTCTTGCAAAATTGGTTGCTCTTTTCCTTTTTCTGTTTTGTTCATATGATTATGCTTTGATAACGTTGCATAAAACTCAAGTACTATGTATGGCACCAGAAACGGGAATTTCCAACAGAGTAAACTATTCTTGCTGTGAAAAATTAATTGATTGTGAGTTCTCAATTTACAAATTGGAAAAGTTCCTAGTAAAATACTAAATTATTCATTGTTAATATCCGAGATTTTAATTAGTTTTATTTTTTTTAATAATTAAATTCATAGTGTAATAAGGTTTGCAAGAATCACTTCCTATATTTAGAAAATTTTAATTTTTATGGACCATAAAATTGAATTTTGGGAAGAAAATATAATTTTTTTAAAAAACTATCTAGTCAAGCTTTTAATTACTTTTTACTATTCATAACTAGATGAAAAACATTTAAACATTTAAACTAAAAACATCTAGTCCCTGCCGCCGACGTCGACGCTGCTGCTGCCCCTGCCAATTTCGCCGCCACTGCAGCTGCCCCTGCCGCTGCCATTGCCGCTACCCCTCTCTCTTTCACAGCTCTCTCTGGCCTCCTCTGCCACCTCCTGAGCATACTGTGATAGATCTTGATTATTATACTACAGTTGATGAGTTGATAGAAGTGGGACCAGAGAAGTTAAAGGAGGTATGAGAATACATTTCACAGGCTTTTCTCATGACCATATCTAATCCCTGGAATTCGATTTAACACATTTATTTTCTGAATTGTCTTTGTCTTTAAACTTGAGACATACTTAAATTGGAGATTAGAGGACATGGGTTGGTATAGTGCCAGGTTGTTTAGGTGGCAGTCAGGTTTGTAGTATTGTATTGTTGAGCATAAAAAGGCTCAAGTAGCCCATAAAAGTATAGATAATGTATTGACTATGTGAAATCCGTGCTTCACTTCTAGACAAAAAGGCATAAATAGGATGGATTTCTCGTGAATAAAGCAGCAGTGTCGCAATCCCATGGCCCCCTTGAGCCTATTTGGCTTCATCATATCATTTATGAATTTCCAAGATGCTGCATTTTTTGTCTTTCATATCCACTGTATATATGGTGAGTTGACCCTTAATAATACACTGTGTGCTTAGCCAGCATACTTGTTTTTTCAGTACATGGATGAATGCATATAGGCATGCTGCATGCAGTAATATTTTAAGAGCATTTTGTTTTTTTAATTGTGACTAATTTTCTTCAAGTCATGCTCGATCTATACATATCCCAGACCCAGAAGGGTTAATGGCAAACTTCTTGTTGGCTTTTTTACTTTATTAGATTTGTACAAGTTTGGTGTTGGTGTTGTATTGAATTAACCATTAAAGAAGAAATGATTCTAGAATTGAGGTAGAAATAAACTAGTGAATCTTGGTTAAAAAAATATAGCTTCATGCCCATGGTGATTAATTATGAGCTTTGATGGGCTTTTAGATTGTTCAATATAAGCATAATTTTTTCTACTATTTCTAATGTCTTTTGAAAGTAAATCAACTTTGAAATGTGGGATTTCAATAATAAATTCTAGTTTTTTTTTAAACCTTTTCAAAATCTCTTCAACTTGTTTGGGATCGTTTGGATTTGCATAGATTAGAATTTGCATCCTTTCATGAGTAGATTACTGAGAGGGAAATGCATTATGGGAAAGTGTTTGTTTGCAATTGTCTTCAATGGCTTGTGAGTGGTTTATCTTCTATGGGAAAGTGTCATTGACTGCCATAGTCTTGTGAGTTGTATAGTTTTGTTATGTTTTTTATTTCTTTTTTAAATAAGTAATGTTTTGTTTTAATTAAAAGTGAATATTTAGTCATTATTAAATCTGATTTATTTGTTTCTTTATCTGTTAGCTCATTTCTTCAAAAGTAGTCACTAAGCAAAGGTCTTTCAAAGTGAACTTGTGGGAAAGCACGAGCTAGACTATACACTAAAAGGTAAAGATCGTTACTCACAATTAAATTGTAGATAATGAAGATAACATTTTAATAATTTATATGGTTTTATGTGATGATATTTATGTCTTGCATTTGTGAAATGAATGTAGGTATTTTTGTATGTAATGGACAAATCTTGGATGAAAATTGTACACCGAATAAAAGATAGAAGATATAAATTGGGTGTTGATGAATTCCTCAATTTTGCATATCGAAATAAAGATGAATCAATTCTCATACCTTGCCCATGCAAATGTTGCAACAACCTTCGACGTTGTGATAGGAAAACTGTGTACCTTCATTTAATGCAATGGGGAATTGTGGTTGACTATGATCCGTGGATGAGTATCATCATGCTCATTACTCAAAGAAAAAAGGAGGAATGGTCAACGATCATACTAAAGTGACATATGTATATTACTTACTTATAATTCATTATTTTTATGTTATTTTCATATTGCCTTGTCTTATAAGTTATATTGATTATGTAGGATGAGTTGAGAGCTGAAGAGGTGTCGTCTTCGAGTTCCCCTGCGGAAATTTGCATAAACAATTTGGTGCACTACCCGGTCATTCAAAGGGGAGGGCAAAACCTGCGAAAGAACAACTTCTTTCAGACAAGTTAAACAAAAAGATTGAGGAAGAAAAAGCTAGAGTTGAAGCAGTTAAGGCTGAAAAAGCACAATTGGCATCCAAACTTGCTGGATATGAGGAGGAAATGCGATTGATGAAAGAGAACCAACTCCAAATACAAATTCAAATGGCTAAAATGATGAAAGCATTACCCATGATGGATAACAACCTTTCGGATGAAGAGTCCGAATAAGATGTAAGTATATACAAAGTTAAACTTGCATGCTTATACAGTGAAAGTAGACTTTGATTGGTTTAAAATATGTTAAACATGAAAGAATATGCGTGAACATGGCTTATGTACACTTGTTGTCCGTGTATTGTTTTGTGTCAAATATTGTCATTATTTTATCTTTAAATACTTGAATATAGCTCGTGTGGCGTAATGACGCTAATAGTGATATTAAATTGTGAAACTTTGTATAAATTGACACGATATAACTCTCAAAATAGCATTTCATTTGCTTACAATACGTGAAACCCAAAAGAATAGGCAAGAACATGTGTTATGTACACTTGCTACCCAAGTATTTTTTGATTTAAGATATTTACATTGTTTTATCATAAAATGCTTGAATGCAAGTCTTGTGGTGTATTTTTGGCATTATTGGAACTAAATCGTGAAAATTTGGTTAAACTTGCATGTTTATACATTGAAAGTATACTTTGATTGGTTTAAAATATGTTAAACATGAAAGAATATGCGAGAACATGGCTTATGTACACTTGTTGTCCGTGTATTGTTTTGTGTCAAATATTGTCATTCTTTAGTCTTTAAATACTTGAATATATCTCGTGTGACGTATTGACACTAATAGTGGGATTAAATTGTGAAACTTTGTATAAATTGACACGATATGACTATCAAAATAGCATTTCATTTGCTTACAATACGTGAAACCCAAACGAATAGGCAAGAACATGTGTTATGTACACTTTCTACCCAAGTATTGTTTGATTTAAGATATTTACATTGTTTTATCATAAAATGCTTGAATGCAAGTTTTGTGGTGTATTGTTGCCATTATTGAAACTAAATCGTGAAAATTTGGTTAAACTTGCATGTTTATACATTGAAAGTATACTTTGATCGGTTTAAAATATGTTAAACATAAAAAAATATGTGTGAACTTGGCTTATGTACACTTGTTGTTCGTGTATTGTTTTTAACCTATTTTTTTGAACTATGAAGGTTGAAAGAAACTAAAGAGTTGAAGTGTCAACTCTCCTAATGGTTGTTAAAGGAATGGTAGACGATCTTGACACGAGAGAGTTGAAGTATCAACATTTTTTTTGGTGGATTAGTACTCTTGTGTTATATTTCTTAGATAATTCTTGGATATTAGAAGATTATTAAATTTATGCTATATTTTTATTAGATTATCGCAATTGAGATTCATGCACTTGTGTTATTTTGTGATACTTTTGAACTTAAATATTTGTTAGTGGGCAATATTTGAGTGTATTGCTATATTTTGGTTAGTTTTGTTTTAGTATTTGTCTAATTTATTGGTGATTTTTTTGTGTTGTGCATTCTATTTAATGGATTGTACAGGTTTTATATTATTATAAACATGTCGTTATGCCATTATAATGACTTTATTGTCACCAAATTAATATTTTGATAACATTTTTTTTACTACTGACCACAATATTTGGTCAATAAAATTACATTTCGACTATTCAATTAATGACCAGATATTTGGTCACCATTTAATGACCACAAAATTAGTCATCTAACATCGTTCATAATTTGGTCTCCACATTCCATTCGGTAACGACAATTTCAGTCAATAATATATCAAACACCCAAGCAGCCTAAGGCTTTTGTTGACCAATTTTTTTGTCATCAATTGGTAATTATTGGAAGGCTTTTGTTGACCAACAATTTGGACAGCAATAGGTACTCATTAGTGACCACATTTTTGGTCAATGAACACCATGTCACGTGCATTGACCATTGGACGTTTATTGACGCAATATTGGTGGTCACAATTTTTTGTCACCAAAAATAGGCACTTTAGTGACCGAAACGCAGCTTTTTGGTGACCATATTGGTAACCACATTTTCAGTCACTAATTTGGTGACCGTTATTTTTTCGGTCACCAAAAATTAGTCTTTGGTGACCAACAGCAAAAAGTGGTCAACAAATACCTTTAGCGACTGACTTTGGTCGACCACCTGGTGACTACCCGATTTCGGTCACTAAATTGTTTTGGTGACCATTTTTGTTTATTTGGTGACCATAACGTGTCAATCAATAAAGGCCATTTTTCTTGTAGTTATTGATACAGTAAAAATTTGAGTTTGCAATTTGGGATAAAAAAGAAAAAGAAAAAAGTTTGGGAACTAAAATTTTAGTTTGCCATTTGTAGTTGTTTCAATTCTGTTGATCTGATTAAAAATACAATATTTTTATAAGTTTGGAAACCAAAATTATTGAGTTTATAATATCAGGGAGACTAAAAGCAAACATTGGGAACAAATAATGTTTTTTTCTCTTTTATTATCTTATAAATAATTCATTCATATTGCACTTTGTTTAAAGAGTGCAATCTATTTTTATTATATAAATAACTCATTCATATTGCACTTCTTTAAATAATTTACTCTTCAAATTTGTGCAGCAAACATCTCTCTTTTATATTGTAACGTTATGTCTGTGTCGGTCAAGCTTTCACTGTGGAAAAGTCGCTCTTAAAATGTTAAAATTGTAAATCACCAAACAACATTACTTTTTAAAAAATTTAATTTAACAACCAAAATAATTCATTTTTAAAATGTAAAATATTTTAATAAAAATTTTAATTTTTTAAAAATTAGAAAGTTTTATTTTGTTTATATTGTAATGATAATAATAATGTTTTTAGTGTTAAACACATCGTTTACATTTGTTAGTATTTTGGGTTGTTTTTTTTAAAAAAAAAAACATTTTGTTATAATTTATAAATTATATGGTAAGATTTATTTTAGATATTATAATTTTAAAAGCATTTTTATACATTTTAGCTAATAATAATTTGTCAGTCAATAAAAAACTTTGAAAAATAATTATAAAATAATTTTGTTATATAAAATTATATATCATAAAGATATTTTTGATAATTGAACCAAAAATACATTTGATTCCTTCATTGATCACTGGAACATGAATGTTGGTAACTTTACATTCTATAATTTATCCAAATAAAAGAAAGAAATATTGTTGTATTTATTTTTTTCATAATTAAAATTCTAAAAATAGTATTTCTAAACACTTTACTTTCTTGCGAACCAAATGAGATCCTATAAATCATATTTTTAAAACACTTCCCTTTAATTCCTATCAGTCAAATGATGAAGAAAAGTTAGTACAAAATATTTAGTTTCTTAAGATTTACTTCAACATGTTATTTTGATTACTTTGCTCAAGATTTTAATAATTAAAACACGATAAACAATTATAGTCTCTCTCTCATCAAATATTTAATATAACCCATTCATTCTATTGCAACCCACTTTTATTATGTAAATAATATATTCATATTAACTTCTTTTTAAAACTTTAATTACTCACTTTTCAAATTTCTATTGCAAACCTATCTTCTTTTCTATTGGATTCTGAATACTTACTCCAACATGTTATTCTGATTAGTTCCCTGGGATTTTCATAATCAAAACACGATAGACATTGCACACTGGTAGTCTCTCTTATCAATATTTAATACAATTGCATCCTTCTATTGCAACTTGTTTTTACTCTATAAATAATTCATTCATAATTAACTTCTATTTAAATAACTCACTCTTCAAAAATTTAGTGCAAATCTATCCCTTTTCTATTGTAACTTTACCTCTCTATTGATCGAACTTTCACGTTAGAAAAATTTGCTATCAATACTTTAAAAATCTAAATAAGCAAACAAAATTATTTTTTTTAAAAAAAATTATTTTACTAGGAAAACAATTCTATTAAAATGTAAAAAATCTAAATAAGCAAAAAATATTTAAATTTTAAAAATTTAAAATTTATATGTTGTTTACATTGTAACAAAAAAAAAGTTTATATTGTTAAACATGTCGTTTACATTTGTTAGCATTTTGAATTTTTTTATTTAATTTTTTTATAATGCATAAATCATATGGTAAGACTTATTTTGAATATTATAATTTACATTCACTTTTATTTATCTTGATGAATAATAATTAGCTATTACACGTGAATAAAAAAACTTTGAAGAATAATTATAAAATTAATTTATTTTATAAAATTGTATATATCATAAAGATATTTTTTATAATTAAACTAAAAACGGTTAATTACAATTACAACCTCTGAGATTTGATGAAAGTACCAAACGAACCATGGGGTTTAGTTGACAAACAAACTAGTCTTGATACACATTTTGTGCAATAAATCTTATTTATCTTGACAAGACTATTCTTGTTCTTGAAATAAGACGGTACTGTAATTTGAATACGCTCTCGATTGCACCTCATAGCAATTTTGATTCAAAAATACAACCTCATCCCTGTCTTTGTAAAACTAATTTACAAAACAAAGGTAACCCCGTGTGAGAGGGTTTAGCTCCGTTCCACATGCTCAATAAATATTATACAAATATAATATTCACACTCGTATATTGCTGAAGTTGAATATCAAATTTGATAAAACAACAATTTGTGAAATACAAAATCAAAGTTTACATAAACCTTGAACTTTAACATGTTTCTCAAAAACATTTCTAGCTACTGGTTTAGTGAGAGGATCTGCTACCATCTCAGTTGTAGCTAAGTATTTCAAATCTATTTCTCCATGTGCAACTAAATCTTTAACAAAGTGATACTTGATGTCAATATGCTTGGTCCTATTATGGAATTTAGGATCTTTAGTGTAAGCTATTGACGATTGACTATCACTATAAACAGTCACTGATTTATTTGAGGTAGTGACTTTCAAATGGTTCATAAACCGTTTTAACCACATTGCCTCTTGTGCTGCCACTGAGAGTGCCACAAACTCAGCTTCTATTGTGGACAAGGCAATGCACGTTTGTTTCAAGTATCTCAAGATTCTTTTAACTACTTTCCAATGTGCTTCACCGGGATTGGTCTGATATCTGCTTACTATTCCAACAGCAAAACAGATATCTGGACTTGTGCAGAGCATGGCATACATGAGACTGCCAACATCATTAGCATAAGGAACTTTTTCCATACGCTTGATTTTTTCTGACGTTTTAGGGCACATTTCCTTTGTTGGGACGTCATTTTTAGCCATAGGGGTGTCTATCGGTTTGCAATCTTGCATATTGAAACGTTCAAGAATCTTTTTGATGTAGTTCTCCTGAGAGAGTGACAACAATTTTCTCGAACGATCCCTTGAAATCTTAACTCCAAGGATGTAAGCTACCTCACCCATATCCTTCATCTCAAAATTGGAGTCTTTTCCAGCTATGAGTATGTCATCTACATACAAAGTTAAAATAACAAACTTACTTCCAGAGCGTTTAATGTAAACACAATGGTCCTCGTATATCATAGTGAAACCATACGAAATGATCACATTATGAAACCGAATATACCATTGTCATGATGACTGCTTAAGAACATAGATTGATTTTAACAATCTGCAAACCTTTTGTTCGCTGCCTTGTTTGACATAACCTATAGCTGATACATATAGATTTTCTCATTTAGTTCTCCATTGAGAAAATCAGTCTTTACATCCATTTGATGTAGCTCTAGGTCTAAATTTGCTACAATAGCCAGAATTAACCTTATCGAAATAAATCGCACAATAGGAGAGAAAGTTTATTCATAATCAATCCCTTCCTGTTGTGTGTACCCCATAGCTACTAGGCAGGCCTTGTATCTTTCAATACTACCATCAGCCTTTCTTTTGATTTTGAGAATCCACTTATTCCCAATTGTCTTGCATCCTTTAGGCAAATCTACTAGTGTCCAAACTTGATTTGTGCTCATAGATGCCATCTCTTCCTCCATTGCTATAATCCATTTTTCCTTAGCAGGACAAGATAGAGCTTCTTTCACATTTTTAGGCTCATCATTAGATAGGTCAAGTAAGAGAGTTTCACTCGAGGCATAATCTCGAAACCGTTGAGGTACATCTCTCCTTCTAATGAACCGTCGAGGTTCTGAATCTTGATAAACATGTCTCTGATATTCATCATAATTTGGTATAGTCCAACTAGAATCTAAATCCTTACTCCCACTGGAATTAGGTCCCACTAGACTCAGGATTAGGAACATTCGCATCAGTTAGAGGTGAAGTATTGACATTTTCAAAAACTTCATCTTCATCCTCAAAAATCCTCCTACTCGAATGGAGTGATCCTGACGCTTCCTCTTCTTGAGTTTCGTAGAATGTGATCTCTTGACCTATATGACCTAGCTTAAGAAATTCATTTTCTATGAATGTGACGTCTCGAGACTCAAACTCTGTCACTGCACCATTGTCTTGTTCACCCACAAAGACATATCCTTTTGATACATCAGAGTATCTAATAAAGATGCTCTTTATATACCTCTTGGACCTAGTTTGCCAAATTTACTTGAGGTATTGTGGACAAACGCAGTACAACCCCATGGTCGCAATAGACTAAGGTCAGGTTTACGTCCAGTCCATAATTCATATGGAGTGGAAGTGACAGACTTGGAGGGCACACGGTTCAGAACATAGGCTGCAATTTGTAACTCATCTCCCCAAAAGGAAATGGGTAAATTTGCTTGTGCCATCATCGATCTTACCATGTCAAGTAAAGTTCGATTTCTTCTTTCCGCAACACCATTTTGTTGCAGAGTGCGAGGAATGGATAACTGATGTTCAATTCCCTTTTCATCAAACAAAGCTTTAAACTCATATGAGAGATATTCCCGACCTCGATCGGTTCTCAAAGCCTTAATTTTATTATCTAATTGATTTTCAACAAAATTCATATAAGTCTTGAAACAACTCAAAGCTTCAGACTTATGAGAAATCAAATAGATTTGACCATATCTCGAATAGTCATCTATGAAAGTGATGAAATAGTAGGCCCCATGCCTTGCCCTCACATTCATTGGACCACAAACATCAGAATGGATTAATTGTAATGGAGTGTCTGCCCCTTTTCCGAATGGTTTTCTAGCCATTTTTCCTCGTAGGCAATGCTCACAATTAGGTAACTCGACTTTATCAATATTACCTAATAAACCTTCTTTGGCTAATCGACTCATTCGATTTTGTTCAATATGGCTTAATCTAGCATGCCAAATCATTACATCATTCTCTTTTGAAGTAATTAAGAAAGTAGCATTATTATTAGAATTGAAATATTCAACATCCAAAATAATAAAACCATCCATGATATAACCATGGCCATAACAAGATGTATCCAAAAACAACTTGACAAAATTGTCAGAGAAAAGTAATTGAAATCCCATTTTCATTAAAACTAAGAAAGAGACTAAATTCCTACGAATACTATGAGCATAAAGGACATCATGTAGAAGGAGAGTGCGGCCGTCATGCATGACAAGTCTACAAGTCCCAATGCCTTTGACCTCAATCCTGGCATTATTTCCTACATAAATCCACCTTGCACCATAAGGTAACCGTCAGAATTCAATGAAGGTATCACGATCCTTGGTCACATGGTCCGTTGCTCCTGAATGCACAACCCACAAAGGGTTAGATTCAGATAGAAATACTGAACTAGATACATTTATTTCACCCACAAAAGAGTGAATAGTAAGTACCTTTTTGGGTTCGGTGCAATCTTTTGCATAGTGACCCTTTTGTTGGCAGTTATAGCATTTCACACGAGCAATGTTTACTTTTCTTTTGGACCTTATTTGTTTCGGTTCTGTTTGCTGTTTCTTTGACCTTTGAGTCGATTTTCCTTTGCCTTTGTACCCATTGCGTTTCTTATTGGAACTTTTTCCAACAGCATTGGAACTTGTGGTGTGAACTTCAGATTTCACTCTGACTGACATAAGTCGATCTTCCTCAAGTTCCAGATGGCGTACAACATCCCTAAATGTCTTAACATTTACAGAATGAGTTAGGTGCATCTTCATATGCTCCCAATTGTTGGGAAATGATCTGATAACAACTTGAATTTTCTGCTCTTCAGTCAACGTATGACCCGCACCATTTAGCTCACTGATCATATTGGACATTTCTCGTAAATGTCGCTTCATGGTATGATCAGGATGCTTTTTGTAAGTGTCAAATTTTATACTCAATGACCGGAGTTTAGTTAGGGACACACCCCCATACTTCTCCCGTAATGCATTCCACAGATCCATTGTTTTGTCATAAACTTTAAATTCCTTGGCAATATCATCAGCCATTGCACTGAGCAGAATGATGCGAGCATTGGAATTCTTTTTCTTCCAAGCAAGATAAACCTTTTTATCCAGTTGGTGTTGGGCAGTGTTTCCATCCTCAGGTTCTTCCATAATCGTAGTGAGTGTTTCGAGTGCCTCTTGCTCCTCTAGCACATACTGGATTTTCATGCTCCAGACCTCATAATTATCATCATTTAACTTAAGGTCTTTGTTCAATTCAGCGACTATGGATTTGCTAGCAGTTCCCATTTTAGTCACTAAGATCTATAATGCACACAAAAGTTGCACTTATAATGGAGAAATAGGCAATATACGAAATTACTATGCATTTTACCTTTTAACTTATAAAATTTCATACTGGTCCTAGATTCGAAGAGGTCACTATGTTTCCAATTACCCTCCAGTAAACTAGTACTACGTTTTACTTGCTAAAAGTTTTACACATAGTAATTTTGTTATTGGATTACTTGGGTACACATTACCCTAAACTTGAGTTTATTTAACTCTGGTTGTATGTTGGAACATTAGGGATTTTAGTTTATTTAAATATTATTTTAAATGCCTAAATAATCACAAGCAAATAAAGTAACAAAAAACTTTAAATTATGAATTAAGCGAAAAAATAATATGCATTAAAAAAAAACCTATCCAACATAGCAACAATAATAACATAGAAAACATAAATCAATCAAGATACTACATAAGCCTCACGATTCTTTTATGTGTAACAGGCATGGACTCATCCAATTGTGTCTCCATATACTGTGGTAATTCATAAACGACCTCACTAGTGGAGAGGAAACGAGGCACAGTCCTCCCGCTTCTTAACGTCATCCTCTCATAAGGATTGATTGACGTTTGAGCCCCATTTTGCAAAAGAAAACTAAAAAATCTTTTTAACATGAATGAATAAGAACTCGTTCCAAGCCCACGAGCATGTAACATCAAATTTATTATTTCAGGATGTCTGAACGAATCAGTGATTACTTCGTTTAGAAGTAAGTCATCAGAACCCAAACGAAGCCCTCCATGCCATATGCATAGTTGCATCATTCTGTTGTAACATACAACATGATGCATGATTCTATCCCGATCATTCATCCGGACACGGGCGTTCAGTTTTATTTTCTCAAGCTCAGATAAGAGTTTAAGCAAAATTCTCTTTTGATGCTCGGTTCTCGCTACCGTTGGTGTGCGATACATAAGAACCATTTTCTGCAACATAATCACAGAAAAATAGGGTTATTACTCTCAATTAATTCCCATTATTGAAAACCAATTTCAATAATCAAAGCATCCAATCAACACTTCAAGAAAGTTTTAAACACAGGATATATTCTCAATTTTTGAAAAAACTCTTTTTCAAAAAATTATTATTAATTAATAATTATTGAAACATCTTTCCAATAAATTATTAAATAATCTAACAAATTGAAAGACTTTTCAACTATATATTAATTAATTTCTTAAATTGAAACACATTTTCAATGAATTAATGAATATATATATATATATATTGTAATTGAAACTAAATTCAATTGATGTAATCAATAATTACTATTGAAATATTTTTCAATTAATTATTAATTATCTTTTTAATTTTAATTGAAAACTAATTTCAATTAATTAATTAAAAATCACTTTTTCTAATTAATCAGAAAAATATATATATTTTTGTTTATCCACGTTTCTGCGGACCCTTAGGTCCCAGATTTGGGCCATCACAGACATTTGTCGCTTCTTGATTCGTTTGAGTGGTGCAATTTTGCAACACTCACAGTCGGCGACATGTGTGAAACATGCGCCACTTTTGGGGTTCATTTTTTACTTCAGAACAGCGGATTACAAGGTTAATCCACGTTCTGGACTCTTTAGTGAGGTCAAATTTACGATTAAAAATAACTCCATATAAGTCATTTATCGTCAATATATGCCGAAATACCACAAAAAACTAACAAATAGTGGTGGTGGTTTTAATAAAAAATTATATAAGCAGATTTTTATGATAAAATAACATATATTTATCATAATGAAAGAACAATTTTCAAAAAAAATCTGCATGTATAATTTTTGAAACCTTGCTCTGATACCAATGAAGGATTATACGCATATATCCAAGTAAAGGCAACTGATCGAGTACTAACCTTCGTCCAGTTAACCTCTGCACAACGGAAATTTGAATCTTGTATACAAGTGGATCTGTACTACTAACGAATCGAGCACAGATCACAGTTGCACCACATATTTGCTCATTGAGATTGAGATAACAAGAAAAACCTAGTTTTTCTTGCTTGTTTGTTGTTGCTTGTTACAAACCCTCTGTTTGCTACCTTTCAGGGTTATTTATAGTTGATAGAAAACCTTTGGTTTACTCAAAACTTTTAGTTTTACTTAAAACCTTTGGTTTACTTAAAACCTTTAGTTTTACTCAAAACCTTTGGCTTACTTAAAACCTTTAGTTTTACTCAAAACCTTTGGTTTACTTAAAACCTTTGGTTTGCCTAAAACTTTTGGTTTTCTGTCATGAGTGTACCCTTTAATTCTAACAATAGCAAAAAGACCTAACGACTAAACATTGAAAATTTGCCAAAAAATATCTCCTAAACCATCTCAATTATTTTCGCCAAAACAACCTTCCCCCTTTATTTATAGAAAAGTTGTTGTTAGTTCTGAAGCAACTATTAGCATTCAGAGCAATAAATCACATATATTTCCAATTTACTCTTAATCAATTAAACTCTTATCTTTTCTCCGTTTATCACTACAACTTATCTTTATCTTTTTTCTAATTTATTATTATAATTTATCAATTCTTTATAACATATTCCCAAAACTTCTTGTTTATTCTCCTTTAAAGTGAATTTTCTCCAAAAGTTTTATTAATATAACATTTATTTTCACCCTCAAATTATAAGAAAAAAATTATATGATACTTATTTCTATTAATACTTTTTATTGTTCTCTCAATTAAATTATAAAATATTTTCTAATATATAATTAAAAAAAACCAGTCTCCATTTGTTTAGCGGTGTTTTAGTGTTTTGTTTTACAAATTCAATTTGATTTATTTGTTTTGTCCATTTTTTCTATCAAATTTTTTAAAATAAAAAAATATCACAATAATTATTTTTTGGTATAATATTTTTTATGTTTTTATAAATAAATTACTAGATTTAAATTTGACTTTTTTATAATAAAAATTTCTTCCTAAGACATTTTTTTTACCAAAATAAACTCACAAAATATTAATTCAAAATTGAGTTTCAAATTTTATTAATAAAAATTTATCGACTATAAATGTCCACCAAAATAAACTCATTGATCCAAATACCTCTAAAATATTTATTTCATATAATAAATCTTAAGGTGAGTCATATTATACTACAATGAGAAAAATACCATATTCAAGGTGAGTCATACTTTTTACTAAAATACTAATACATAAACATATGACAACTATATAAGTTATTGTTTTTGTTTCTAATAACACTGGTCAAATTCATAATAATTCACCTAACTTAAAACATAAAAAGAAGACACCACTAATATATATATATATATATATATATATATAAAATAGAAATCTCGATTTCATGTATTTTTTTCATGCTACAGTTTAATTCATAAATTTTAAATAATAAAAAGAAAAATTACTTTAGAATTTGGATACATATATTCACTTCTATTAATTTCTATTATGAGCTATTTTTTTCTTGTGATTTATTAACATTTTAAAATGTTAATTTGCTCATAATATAATTAACCATCTCTTTTAGTTTCTAAATTTTCAATCGCTATGTTATTGAAAATTTTGAAGCAAAAAATATCAACCATCTCTTTTAGTTTTTAAATCTTCAATCTCTATGTTATTGAAAATTTTAAACAAAAAATATCAAGTTGATATTTTCTTAGTGTTATTTGTTGATTAATTAAGAAATTTAAACTAGTTTATTTTTTTTAATTTACATTAAATGTGAAACATGAATTTTAAATATACAATTTGATTCAAAATTGATTTTTTTATTTGAAACTAATTTTTGACTAAGGTATATAATTTATTTTTATATAAATTGGAGGTGAAAATAAGTTTTATATTAATAAAAATTTTGAAAAAAATATCAGTATAAAAGAAAAGAAATGGAAAGTTAAAAAAAATATGTTAGAAAGAATTAATAAGTTATATTGATAAATTGTTAGTGATAAAGTGAAAAGAAGATAAAATATTTAAATAATTAAGGATAAATTAACAAGATGAGTGATTTATTACTTTAGAAGTTAATAATTCCTTTGACATTAATAGCTAACTTCTAGAAATAATCCCTATAAATCCAAATTTGAAAGAGCAAATTTGTTTATTTCTCTCCAAAATCAATTAAGAGATAAATCTGATTGCCCCAATCACTTTTTTTTTTATTGGCTAATCAGTTAGGGACGCCACTCCCGATTATTATTAATAGTAACCAAAAGTACAATAGCTGGAGAACAAAAGATACCCAACAAGCTGGTAAAATTACAGCTTTTTCCTACGCACCCGAAAATTTGGGACTCGTAAACGATCCATATTAATGCAACCCCTTACCTGCCAAGGAAGCTCATTAAATCTAGAAAACTCCAAATCCCGTTGTCGAGTGCAACCCTCCTTCGCACAACCATCTGCTGGCTGATTAGCCTCTCTATAAATGTGATGTATTGCCCCAATCACTTTAAACAACTTTGAGAAGAAAAATCTTTTTTCTACTATGAAAAATTCCTAAAAATCCTCAAAAGTCATAACTTCTTGCAAAGCTTGTACTAGAATCATCTCCTTCCTTGACTTTTCTCTCTTCAACTTTCCTTTCTTTAACTCTTTTTCCCTTTATAGCCAAAATCTTCCAACTCCAAATCCTTCAATTCCTGCCGAAAATCTCTCAATTAACTGTGATTATATTCTAATTAAACACAACAAACCATCCAAAATAAAAGCCAAAAAAACATAGTTAACAGAGTTTTAAACTTGATCTGTTTTGTGGATGGTGAAAGAGATAGTAAAGACTTTTTTTTACTAATTATATAAAATAATAAATCTATTTTGATGTTGATAATAAATATGTCAAAGTTGTACTTTTATTCGTACCAATGGTCTGGGGCACATTCTTATACTAATTTCCTCGTAATAACAAGGTTGTTAAATTCACTTGTAACCATATTTTACCAATAAATTAAACAATTTAAAATTTATCATAATTATCCTCATAAACCGGTCAGACATCAATCATTGACTGCTATGTAAGCATTATTTTTAATGTTCACCATATTAATAATACGCCCCACTTATACCATATAATAAATTAAAACCTTAAAAACCACTAAATTTTTCGTGAAAAAAAAAATTAAACTGCACCAACATAATAAAAAATTTAAAAATTTATCGTTTTTTTAAAAACCATGATTATAATGAGTTAACTCACATTGGATTCGGGCTTAATAATGGTATATTTAATTTTGGTGATATTTTATTTTTTTAATCTAATTTTAGTGAAATAATATCGTAAGATTCACTCATATTTGGTTAGGGCTTAATAATTGTACATTTAATTTTAGTGATATTTTACTATTTTAAACCCTGATTTTAGTAAAACAATATTGTAGGTCACTCACATATGGGTTAGGGTTTAATAATTATAAATTTAATTTTAGTGATATTTTATTTCTTTTAAACCCTAGTTTTAGTGATTTGAATATTGAATAGAATAAAAACACGATAAATTTAGAAATATGATATGGATGAGTTATGGAATGATTTGTCACCTTAGTTCAATTTAACTTTTTTTTTTTGACAAATTTAGTTAAAAATTTTAGTTAATTATATAGTATAACTGAGATATCTTATTGATATGGTGAAACATTGAAAAAAAAGACCTACATGACATTAAACTTTACACTGTAAATTAAAATAGAAACCATCTCAATAAAAATAATTAGAGGGATATAAATATAAATTTGGATCGAAACTACTACACCTAAAAGACTTTCACTAATCAAAGTATCAATATAAAATACTTGCAATTAATTAAAAATAAATTCAGATAGAAATTATATTATACTATTAAAAATAGCATACAAGAAGTTAAAACATCATTGCTCTTACCATTTCAACATTCTGATACTAGTAAAATACTTCTTAGATTCAAGAGATGGAGGCATTTGCAAGTATGGCAATAAACAAAGGGAAAAACATTCTGAAGTTGGAAGACAACCTCAACACAGTAGAGACAAAACTTAAGAGATTAAGTTGCCGAGCGGCTGATTTCAATCAGGAAGTTACAAAAGCAGAACAAACACGGAAAAAGAAAAGAAAAAGAGAGGTTGAGAATTGGTTTGAGGAGGTTGAACAAATTGAAAACGAGTTCAATGCATTGAAAAACATGATACAGGATGGGGGATTTTTGAGAAACGTATCCAGTGGGGATAGTGTTGCGAAATTGGATGCAAAAGTGGAACAACTTATAGAGCAAAGTCAGCATTTTGATGGCCTTTTGCTCGATGATTATGAGAATAGAGGTGAGCTACTGGTGACAACAAAATTATTTGGAGGCAAGTTCCATGAAGGTTTGGAGACAATTCGGAACTGGTTTGTCGCGAAAAATTTATCCAACATTGGAATTTATGGGCAGGGAGGAGTAGGTAAAACCACATTGGCCAAGCACATCCATAATCATCTCCTGCAGAAAACAGATTTCAATGTTTATTGGGTAACTGTGTCTCAAGAATTTAGTATCAAAAAGCTGCAAGATGACATTGCCAAACACTTAAATCTTGATGTATCATTTGAGGATGATGAAGATCAAAGGGCTGCCATATTGTCCAGGTCATGGGTTCAAATGCAATCTGTACTTATATTGGATGATGTTTGGGAAAAATTTTGTCCAGAAAAGATCGGAATTGCTCTTGGTGAAAACAAATGTAAACTGATTTTGAGTACCCGCTCATTACAGATGTGTCACAGAATGCATTGTGAAAACGAATTTAATGTGACTAACTTTATTTGGATGCGGATGCATCTTGGAATTTGTTCAAGCACACAATTGGCCTTCAGAGAGTACTAACTGCAAAAGTAGAAGAGACTGCCAAGAAGGTTGCAAGAAGGTGTGGTGGTTTGCCTCTTGGTATCATCACAGTGGCTGGGAGCATGAGAGGGTGATTGACATCTTCGAATGGAGAAATGCATTGGAACAATTGATATCATCTTCAATAGGGTACAAAGAAATGGAAGAGAAGGTGTTTCCCATACTAGAATGGAGTTTTAATCGCTTAAAAGGATGTGAAAGGCTTTGTTTCTTGTATTGCTGCCTATATTTGGAAGATTGGTTGATAGAAAAAGAGGAATTAGTCAATATCTTTATTTTGGCAGAGCTGATTCCAAGAATGAACAACAGGGAACTAGAAGTTGATCATGGTCGTTCCATTTTGAACAGACTCATAGCTTGTTTGCTTGAAGAAACTCAGGGTTTTTATACCCGAAAATGTATTAAGATGCATGATTTAATTAGAGATATGGTGTCAAGGACAACCCACAGCAGTGGAAGGAACCAGAACTTTATTTTTTACCGGTGCTCAATTATGTTTTTTTCTCATACCACAAATATATATAACAACTAAAGTATCAAATTGATAATATTACAAAAAACACAAAAAAAAAAATAAAGTGTAAAATATACTCAATTTAATTGTTTCCTTCTATAAGCACCTCTTTTAGTTTTAATTTCAATATTTAATCTCTCTTAATTTTTTAATTATAGAATAATTAGTCTAATAGGTTAATTATCATTCACTAATTAATGGAATTAAGCACCTGATTTTAATATAAGAATAATTAGTCTATAAGACACAATTTCTCTCAGTTTTCTTTAATGGAAAGATTGCAAATAATATGGAAAAAGAAACAAATAAAAATTATCTTGGATTGATGATAAGATTTGGAACATCATTAATGATAAGATTTGGAACATCTGATTGCAAATTGTGATAATCATAATTAAAAATTCAAGTATTTAAAACACCCGAAACAGTACTAGTTTTCAAGTAAACATTGATAAAATTTTGGTATTTTTTTTTACTTAAAAAAGTTTTTGACGTGGTTTTACTAAGAATGAAAAAGAAAACCAATTAAACTTTCCATCTTCTTCTCTTCCCGGCTTCTTAATATACATTTTCTAAAACTCTGCAACTTCCTTAGGCGGGGCGGCAATTTTGCACTCCAGCACAAGAACAGCGGGTGCTTGACTATGAAAAAGGTATATTAATACCTTAAGCTCCAAGATGAAGGGGGGCGACCTTAGTTCCGCCAGTGACCCACAGCAAATCCACGTGAGAGATCGACGAAGATGTGCCTAGATTTTTGGTGAAAAGCATAGAAGGTAGATCAAATGTAATTCTGGAGCAAAATTAATAGACAGAAGATCTCAATGCAGTTTCTTTTGTCGGAACTTATACTATTGATCTTTGCTGCGTAGAAATTCCTCCATGCATGTCGCCCAACTTTCAGAATCTCTCAACCTTATTTTTCCGTGGTGCTAATATAGAGAGAATTCCAGATTTATTCTTCATGCACATGGATGAACTCAAGGTTCTGAATCTAAGATACTGTAGTTGTCTCAAAGAGTTGCCCAATTGTATCTCAGATGCGGTGAATCTCGCTGCATTGTTGTTGCAAGGTTGTAGAGAACTCGAGTCAATTCCACCACTGGGAAAACTCAAGCAATTGGGCGAACTGGTCCTATCCCATACTAAAATTGATGATATATCTCAAGGTTTGGAGTTATTGGACAAACTGGAAAGCCTTAACATGGCTTGGACGAGATTGAAGAAGAAGATAATAACAAAAGGAAAAATTTCCAAACTCCATCGTCTTCAACATCTTTTATTGCCCTGCACGTTTGCGATCAACAAGTATTGAAGCAATCACGAGTATTTAGAGGGCGTTTAACTTTGATTGATGTTTACAATGAATTCATGACATCTCGGTGTTGGCCTAAACACTACAATATAATATTACTATCGTGGAGAGACCGTCCAGTGATTTTGCAGATGTTGGTTTCGATTTCGAGATTAATTATATGTTAGGGAATAAACGAATCTCACGTTGTATCTAATAGCCCAAAAGAATAGATAATAGTAACGAGAAAAATAAATAAGACAATGAACACAAAGATTTACGTGGTTCGGTCAATGTGACCTACATCCACGGCCGGAGGCGGTGCCAAAATTCACTATTACGTGAAGACAAATTTACAAAAGTGGAACACTAATTTCCACAGGGCTTTAGAAGCAAAAGAAAGAGAACAAAAGAAAGGAGAAAGACAGAGAAGCTCTCAAGCTTCGTTATGGGATTTTGGGGTGCTTTGTGAAGAGTGCAATCCGTCCCTTTTATAGGCAAGAGGCTGAAGAATTTTATGCCACCAACCTCTCCTAAGTCAATAACAACGTGCTGAAGAAATTTGGCATCCCATCCAAAGTAAAAAATGGCCAAAGTTTGTTTCAGCATTTGTGTGCTTTCACCAAATGTCAACAAAAGTGGTTGCTGACCACAACTTTCACTTACAAATCTCCACCTTGGTCTGTAACCCAAAAATAACGACTTAATCAAACACACCTCCGGCAAAGCCCCAATGGGCAGAATCATCAACTATGAACACCAACCGAGTCCAAGCACTGCTTGAACTTGTATACAGGAAGAGCTTTCGTAAACATATCGGCAGGATTGTCCTTGGTATTGATTTTCTGAACAAGGACCTTTTTCTCAGCAATGGTATCTCGAATAAAATGATATTTGATATTAATATGCTTCGTCCGCTCATGATACATCTGGTCTTTAGTCAAATGAATTGCACTTTGACTATCACAGTAAATGGTAGTAACCTCTTCTTGTAGAGTTAATTCGCCGAATAAACCTTTCAACCATAAAGCTTCTTTAATAGCCTCAGTAACTGCCATATATTCTGCTTCAGTAGTAGATAAAGCCACTACATGTTGTAGAGTAGCTTTCCAGCTAATTGCACAACCTCCAATGCAAAATACATAACCTGTAAGAGACCTGCGCTTATCAAGATCACCGGCGTAGTCTGAATCTACAAAACCAACCAAAGTGTTGTTGGTTCTACCGAACTCCAAACAAGAGTTTGAAGTACCCTTCAAATATCTGAGTATCCATTTCACAGCTTGCCAATGTTCTTTGCCTGGATTTGCCATGTACCTGCTAACAACACTAACAGCTTGTGAAATATCTGGACGAGTACAAACCATTGCATACATAATACTGCCAACGGCACTAGAGTAAGGAACACGTGCCATATAACCTTCCTCTTCCTCTGAATTTGGTGATTGAGCAGCAGATAGCCTAAAATGGCTAGCGAGAGGAGTACTGACTGGTTTGGCATCCAACATGCCAAATCTCTCCAAAACTTTCTTAAGGTAACCTTCTTGGGTCAGATATAATTTTCCAACTCCTCTATCTCGTCTTATCTCCATACCAAGAATCTTCTTAGCTGCTCCCAAGTCTTTCATTTCAAATTCAACATTCAATAAGGCCTTCAACTGGTGAATTTCTGCAAGATTCTTAGCCGCAATGAGCATGTCATCAACATATAACAAAAGATAAATGAATGAATTATCTTTTAACTTCCGGAAGTAAACACAACTATCATACATGCTCCTGGAGAAATCATGACCCAACATAAATGAATCAAACCTCTTATACCACTGTCTTGGAGATTGCTTCAATCCATACAAGGATTTCTTCAACAAACAAACATGGTCTTCCTTACCTTCAAATTCGAAGCCTTCAGGTTGTTCCATATAGATCTGTTCATCTAATTCACCATGTAAGAACGCTGTCTTAACATCAAGCTGTTCCAATTCCAAGTCAAACATGGCTACTAATGCAAGCAATACACGAATAGAGCTATGTTTTACAACAGGTGAGAAAACATCATTAAAATCAACACCTTGTACCTGACTATAGCCCTTTGCAACTAATCGTGCCTTATACCTTGCATCGTTAACACCTGAATTACCTTCTTTTCTTTTGAAGACCCATTTGCAACCAACAATTTTCTTTTCTTTCGGCGGCGTCACAAGATCCCAAGTACCATTTTTATATAGAGATTCCATTTCTTCATTCATGGCCACCACCCACTTATCTGAATTAGCACATGAAATCGCCTCTGTGTATGTGGAAGGTTCTCCGTCTCCACCTGTTTCCTGTGCTGCTGATAAAGCATATGCAACTAAATTTGCCAAATTTGCATACCTCTGTGGTGGTCGAATCTCTCGTCTTGGTCTATCTCTGGCTATGGAATATTCTTCTTCTGCTGGTTCATCTTCAACAATGTCTGGAGCTGGTTCATCACCTTGGTCTGTAGAAGATCTTTGAGAAGGATTGAAATTTATGATCTCGAACTCCACCTGTTTCTGTGTGCTATCTTCCTTTTCTAAATTACAAGGATTACAAGACTCTTTTCTAGGATTTAACATAAATGACTCATCAAAAGTAACATCTCTACTAATTACAAATTTAGGTGATTTGGGATCAGGACAAAATAATCTGTATCCTTTCACCCCTGAAGCATAACCGAGGAAAATACATTTTCTAGCCCTAGGCTCTAACTTTCCCTCACTTACATGCATATATGCTGGACACCCAAATATTCTTAAATTTGAGTAATTAGCAGGAGTACCTGACCACACTTCCTCTGGAGTCTTGAAATCAAGAGAAGCACACGGAACACGGTTGACAATATAACAAGCTGTAGAGATGGCTTCCGCCCAAAAGTCTGAAGTCAACCCAGCATTTGAGATCATACACCGAGCTCTTTCCAAAAGAGTCCGGTTCATACGCTCGGACACACCGTTCTGTTGAGGTGTCATTCTAATGGTATGATGTCGAGCAATTCCTTCATTTTTACAGAATTCATTGAATTCTGTTCCACAAAATTCCAAGCCATTATCTGTCCGCAGCCGCTTAATGTGTTTTCCTGTCTGCTTTTCAATCAAAGCCTTCCATTGTTTAAATGTTAAGAAAACATCACTTTTATTTTTCAAGAAATGCACCCAAACTTTTCTTGAAAAATCATCAATAAAAGTTAACATATACCTTGCACCACCCTTAGAAGGAACACGAGAAGGCCCCCAAAGATCAGAATGGATATAATCCAAAGTACCTTTTGTTTTATGAACTGCAGGTGAACTGAAACTAACTCTTTTCTGTTTCCCAAAAATACAATGTTCACAAAAGTCCATCTTACCAGTACTTTGTCCACAAAGTAGGCCCCTGTTGCTTAACAACGTTAAGCCCTTCTCACTCAAGTGTCCCAAACGCATATGCCACAATTTGGTGATGTCGATATCTGATGATACGGAGACTGCTGCAGCACCTGAAACTGTAGATCCCTGCAAGATATACAAACTACCAGACTTGCAAGCTTTCATCAATACAAGAGCACCTCGTGAAATTTTTAAAACTCCACCTTCAGCCGAATACCTGTACCCGAGAGAATCAAGGGTACCTAACGAGATGAGATTTTTCTTCAAATCTGGAACATGTCTAACATTTGTGAGTGTTCTAACAATTCCATCATACATTTTTATCTGGATTGTTCCTCTACCAACAACTTTACATGGAGCATTATTCCCCATCAAAACAACCCCACCATCATATTTTTCATATGTGGAGAAATAATCCTTTTCAGGACTCATGTGGTAAGAACAACTAGAATCTAGAATCCACTCATCTTTAGACCTCACTTTATTTGTTGTTGCTACAAACAAAGTTCCATCATTCTCATCTGCAACTACACTGGCTTCGGCAGTGCTGCTGTTATTCTGCTCATTTTTATATTTTTCTTTATTTTTTAATTTGTAACAGTCAGCCTTAATGTGCCCCTTTTTCTTGCAATAATTACAAACTTTATTTTTATGTCTGGATTTAGACCTGCCGTTGGATCTACTATTATCAAAATTTCTATTTTCAGGTCTCCCCCGTACCATTAATCCCTCTGCCTGTCTTTCACTAGTCTCTCCCGTGATATCCCTATCAATCTGTTCTTTAGATTTTAAAGAAGATTTTACATGACTATATGAGACAGAATCTTTCCCATAAATCATGGTATCACGAAAATGTTTAAATGACTGTGGAAGAGAGCATAACAACAAAATGGCTTGACCCTCATCTTCCATCTTAACATCTACATTCTCCAAATCCAAAATAATGGAATCAAATATATCAAGATGTGAGATAATAGATGTACCTTCAGTCATTTTTAACATATACAACTTTTGCTTCAAATACAGCCGATTCTCCACCGTCTTTTTCATATAAATGGACTTTAACATGTCCCACATTCCTTTGGTTGTCTTTTCACCGGCAATTTCCTGCAAAACCTCGTTAGAGAGATTTAATATAATACCTGATCTAGCCTTTTTATCTAGATCCAAGAAACTTTGTGTCGACATTTCTGGAGGCTTTTTCTCTACTCCTTCAAGTGCTAACTCACACCCATCCTGAATTAGAATGGCTTCCATTCTGAGTTGCCATGTACCGAAGTTGATACTCCGGTCAAACCTTTCAATGGAATTCTTAGTTACTGTCATCGTGGCTAAAAGATCTAAAATGAGATATGGCTCTGATACCAATTTGTTAGGGAATAAACGAATCTCACGTTGTATCTAATAGCCCAAAAGAATAGATAATAGTAACGAGAAAAATAAATAAGACAATGAACACAAAGATTTACGTGGTTCGGTCAATGTGACCTACATCCACGGCCGGAGGCGGTGCCAAAATTCACTATTACGTGAAGACAAATTTACAAAAGTGGAACACTAATTTCCACAGGGCTTTAGAAGCAAAAGAAAGAGAACAAAAGAAAGGAGAAAGGCAGAGAAGCTCTCAAGCTTCGTTATGGGATTTTGGGGTGCTTTGTGAAGAGTGCAATCCGTCCCTTTTATAGGCAAGAGGCTGAAGAATTTTATGCCACCAACCTCTCCTAAGTCAATAACAACGTGCTGAAGAAATTTGGCATCCCATCCAAAGTCAAAAATGGCCAAAGTTTGTTTCAGCATTTGTGTGCTTTCACCAAATGTCAACAAAAGAGGTTGCTGACCACAACTTTCACTTACATTATAGAAACAAGTTGGATTTTCAAGGGTGCAGCTTTCAAAAGGGATTGGATGTGATTTTGCTACCAGAAGACTTGGTAGATCTAAATATTTCAAGTTCAGAAGTTGAGTTTCTCTTCAACTTGAGCTTGTCCTCTTCTGCTCATGATGAACTAGTAGTATCAAATTTGCAACAGTTGTTTCTCAATGATCTGCCAAATCTCGTGGGACTCATAAATTTCAAAATACAGTACCAGCAATTAAATTCACCAGGAACATTTTCCTCTCTTGCTCAGTTGTCTATTTGTGAATGCCACAGATTAAAGAAGTTATTCACAGTGCAGTTGTTACAACAAAGCCTACAAAATCTTGAATGTTTATGTCTCGAAAACTGTAAGCAACTCGAGGAGATAGCAGGAAACAATGATGATGATGATGATGATCAAGGAGTGGGAGAAGAAATCTCGTTTCAGGCATCCTCAAGTGAACCCTCCACTCCAGTACGACTTCCGAAATTACAGGAATTGTGGCATGATAGTCTTCACAACTTGAGAATAAATGCAAAACAATCATAGTTTGCAATTCCATCCTACAAATTCGGGTATTATACTGTCCAAAGTTAAAAAGGTTACCTTTGTTTATTCCCATGGAAAACACTATTAATGGACAAACATTTACTCCTAAAACTCTTCAAGAGATCAGAGGATCTAAACAATGGTGGGAATCATTAGAATGGGATCATACTCCTAACTCTAAGGATGCCATCCAACCATTTTTTTCATCCATTGGCTGAGGATTGGTATGTGAGTAGTACTCTCACTTTGATTGTTGTAATTTAAATTTTTCTTCTCTATACTTAAGTTTTCTTTATTCTACTATTTTATCGTCTTGCCAATTTTATGTGTGAAATATTAAGTCTATCTATGAGGGAGTTTTACACTTTGTTTTCCATTATGCAGTATAACTTTTTTTTTCTTTTTTGAAATCACTAAAATGAACAGGATCGTGTTTGATTTGAACAATCGTTTACATTAATGGGAAAAATCAAATTTGGCTATGGATGATATAAGGGCAATTGATGTTCTATATCACTTATGTGTATTGCTTTATGTATCACTATACCAGATTTTGACATATATATAATCACTATATTCTCTTTTACTTTTTTTAAATCCCATTATGAACAGGTTGATGTACTCTGTAAAACTTAATAGTGAAATCACTAAAATGAACAGGATCGTGTTTGATTTGAACATATTATCTACTTTGATGGGAAAAATCAAATTGGGATATGATATAGAATATTGCATGCATGGATAGATCTTTAATTTTCTCTTTTTAAGTTTTCAATAATTGAAAACCAAATTAAATCTGTAACGGCAATTTTATTTATAGAAGGGTAAATTACCTAGAAGACGTTAAACTATTCCAACGTATACTTTTGGCCATTAAATTTTTTTTTTATTTTACTTTGGTTACTCATCTATTAATATGATATAATTTTGGTCATTCTGTCTGATTTGACCCTTAAGTACATATATATGAGTTGATATTATAATAAAATAAAAAATAATGGATTGATGTTCTATTTGCTTTTAACAGCCAAATTAAATAGATAATCAAAGTATATCAGTTTTAATAAATAAGTAACCAAAATGAAACAAAAGAAAATTCAATAGCAAAAAGTATACATGTGAAGTAGTTTAGCGATGATAATGATGATGATGATGATAGTTAGTCCTTTTAAATTAATGCTCTCTCCTCATTCTAATTCTACACTACAAGAAAAACCCCCTTTGGTGGCTGACGCTATATAGTCACCAAAGAACCGAAAGTGGTCACCAAAAGTGTTTGGTGACAAGTTTTTTCAACCCATGCCCAGTCACTGGGGTGACCACTTTTGTTTTTGGTCACCAAAAGATAATTTTGGTGACTAGAACAAAAATGGTCACCAAAATAGTGACCGAAAACATGGTCACCAATTTAGTCACCAAAAGATGCATGTTGGTCACCAAAGCGCCAATTTTTGGTGACCAACAACAGCACGTCACGTGCTGTTGGGTGAGCAAAAATATGGTCACCAATGCTGACGAATTGGTGACTAAATATTTGGTGACGAAATATTGTCAGTCACTTTGGTGACTAAAATTTTGGTCAATAATGATGTCAACATTTTCATTTGGTGACAAGAAAATAAAAAATATACATAATAACAATAAATATCACCAATATATCGAACAAACATTAAAATAAAACCTGTTCACAAATATATCGAACAAACATTAAAATAAAACCTGTTCACAAAATATACCAATACATGGCAAATATCCAACATTGTACTATCCAAGGAATATACCATAATATTAATAATATTCTAATATCCAAGAAATATAACACAAAAGTACTAATCCATCATACAAAAAGTTGATACTTCAACTCTCTAGTGTCAAGAACGCCCACCATTTCTTTCTTCATCCATTAGGAGAGTTGACACTTCAACTGTTTGGTTTTCTTCAACCTTCATAAAGGTTCGAATAAACAAGTTAAAAACTTCTTGTAACATATCATGTAACATGCAAGACATGGTAATACATATTCTTTTGGATTTAACACAGTTTAAATCAATCAAAGTGTATTTTCAAAATGTATTTATTCGGTGTACAATTTTCATCCAAGATTTGTCCATTACATACAATCTTACCCTACATTCATTTCACAAATACAAGCCATATAAATATCACATAAAGTCATATAAATTTATAAAAATAGTATATTCATGTGCTTCTATGTAATAAGTAGTAACGATCATTGCCTTTTTGTCAACAATAAATATCCCTCAAGTGTCCTTTGTAAGATCTTTGCGTAATTATTGCTTCCAAAGAAATGAACTAAAAAATGAACACACAAATAAATGTATATTAATAACACACTTATAGTAAGAAAAAAACGTTAGTATAGTTTCACGATTAATCAAAATATAGTGCCATTATTGCCAACAATGCATTCCACATGGAAAGATTTTGAAGCCAACTTGACCATTTAGAATGCTTGAAAGAACCTCTTCTACCAAAGCTCTATTAACCAAATGAACAAATGTCTTTGTTACAAGTTCTTGCCAAACAGCAATCATGCATAAACATGGACGTAGAAGATTTGCTTGAATTCAGGAAGTCATTGAATTTGAGTTTGGATCCAAATCAGAATTGAAATATAGGACAAGTGGACAGCCGAATGCAGCCCAAACCCAGAATAATGGTTTACAAGCACAGAAGAACATAATTATTTTCCCAAGAGTCATCAAGCAAGTCCAATCTCAAGTTGTGAGTTTTCAGTCCAATTCGTCTTGTACAGTTTGTAAAGGTTTTATTTGGAGTCCTAAAAAGAATTACCTACTGTACAAAATTTTGTCTATTGCAATCATCACAAAATACAGTTGACCCTCAAAATCTACCATCTCAGAAATCTAACTGTGTATCATTCTAATGCAAGTCTTAGCATAGGAACTGAAAATAAGAAAAGTCCCACTAGCATTGCACATCTAAAAGTGATCAAAGTGTGTCCCCAATCCCTTCTAAACTGCGTGTAGCTCAAGAAATTAGAGCCATGACTGATGATCAATCCTACATGAACATTGCTTGGTACATATAAACCACCATTTGGCTTATACTCGAATAAATAAGAGATGCAAAACACGGGAAAAAAATCAACATATAACTTAATCAAGCTCTATATTGCCATGCAATTATTGTTGGAACTAAACATTTCACATGGTGAATACATGAGAATTATTGATGGGCAGCGCTAAAATGATGAGGACTTAATTATTATTCCTTTAACAATAAATTTGAGGACTTCGTACTCCTTTTTTTTTTTTTAATAATTTGTCTTGTCTTTTTGAAGCAACACTAGTCTAAAAACAACTAGGGAAACCATGTATTCTTGAAACTGAGTTTTCCACATCCCTTCTTTCTACCAAACCACAGGAAAACAACCCACTCATCAAATTGAAAAACAGAGAAGCTTTTGGCCCCATAGCATTGAATTAAGGTTGATTAATTTGTGCATTTGCAGCTGAGTCCAAGAATAGCCACTCCACTTCCAAATGAGTGGTGTTAGCTACCTAGAGATCAGAAAGTTGTCTCATTTCCTTCATGTCTTGGACAGAAAGAACAAGGCAAAAACAAAAACAAAAAAAAAGAAGTTAATTGAGGAGCATCAATAATAGGCAGTATGGACTGAGCTAGCTGGCCTTGAAGGAGAAATCAGTGTGAGTAAATTAACCTAGCTTTGCTATCTTTATCTCATCTCTTGAAATGGAAACAGATAGAGATAACATTCACACACACTCACAAACAGTTCCCCAGAAGAAGACAATAAATGGTTGAAGATTAAAAGGAGCAAATGACACAGCAACATATATTCAAAGATAAGAGAAAGCCATGAAAGCAAGAAAAGAGGAATGAATACAGGACTTCGTACTCCTAAGCACAAGAAAAGACACTTTTTTAGGCTTAAAGCTCTTATCTTTCCTTTGTTTGGTAGGAGCCAGTCTCAGCTGCTCTCACCAGTTAATATAATTATATTACTTGCAGCAGTTCACGTAGAAAAATTAAACAACAATAGCACGAACAAAAATTAAACAACAATGTAGTTCTGTTGACATCCAAAACCATCAACACTCATACAGCCAACAAAATAGACGGTGCTATTCTTCGAATCAGAGCACTTTAAAGCGGTCAGTTTTATCAAGCCTGGAAGTACCCGAACTTGATGATTCTCCCATTGCATTAGGAGAAGTAGCCACACGAGCTGAATCGCTCTCACTCATTATCCCCTCTTTGTTTTTTTTTTCTCTATTAATCCCTAATCTCGTTCTGCTCTGTGATTTTCTCAATTCATCTTTTCAAATCCTGATCTATAATATCTCAATTCATCTTTTTCACATTTGTTTAATCAACACATCAAGTTTCAAGAAAGAGAGAAGTTTTAAAAAGAAATTAACACAGGAAAAAGGCAATACCTGCTTGACCAAGCTTGAATGGCCGGCTTGATTTTCTTGTTCTCCAGACCAGAAAATTAGGAATGTGGCGTCGGGAAAATTGGTATTGATGCGGCAGCCTCTTGTGTCTGAAAATTGGTAGTGCGGCTTCGTAACGAGGGAGAGAGAGAATGGAGTGCGGCAGGTGCCGCTTGTTGTGTCTGAAAATTGGTAGTGCGGCAGCTTCTTGTGTCTTGAGAGGATGTGTTAGATAGGGCTAGAATTGGTTAAGTGTTTTGAGAGGATTGCTTATTTTCATAAATTAGCAAAATTATTGAGTGTTTAGTGTGTAATGTCTAACTATTTTGTTCATTTTTTTTTAAATAAGTTTTTCTAATTTTGTTTTCAATTTTTTTACATTGATAATTTTTTTTTTAATTTCATGTGCATTAAAAGTATAACTAAATAATTAATAATAAGTAGTACTTATACTTATAATTTTATAAGTTTACTAATAGTGCAAAATTGTATTAAGAGATATTATTTATTTTTAAAAAATTAAATTTCTAATTTTTAAGTTTTATATTTTACTAATAAATAAGAATAAAATTTTTTAAAATACTATTACAAAAATAATATAACGTAATTTAGTAATGAGCTTGGTCATTTGGAAGGTGACACTTACATCATTACTTTGCCAAATCAGCTAATATAAGCTATATGTTTACACTAATGTTTAAACTAATTCAGCTATAAATCAACCATAGTTTTAATAAAATAGAATCATAAAGCATATTGAAAGAACGATTAACTTAAAAAATATTAAAAGAGTAAGGGTATTAGTGAAATAATGAGTAAATTATTCTTTTGAATTCAAATATTATAATATAAAAAATATTTTTACAATACTAGTTGGACTTCAAGTGTTAGATATCCTCAACAAAATACTAAGATTAATATTTTTTTTAAAATAGTTTATTTGAATGTTACTAACTCGCACTAAATTTAGTTAATAAGAAATAATTTATGGCATTCTCAAAATGTGATGGGGCAAAAATAAAAATATTAGGGTGTCTTACTATTAATATTAATAACTTAATAGGTCCAACACAAATAATGATTCACTATTGTGGCCTTAATTTGGCCCATCAATTCCTTTGGGTACTATATTATATTGTTAGGCAATTATGTTGGCCCAAATTGAATTCTTATCAAATATTACATTTATAAGTCCAATATTTTATTTACATATTTGCGGCTTTTCTTAAATTAATTTAGCCTACATTGAATTCTTAAATTAATTTAAGATCAATTCTTAAATGTGGTGGGGCAAAAATAAAAATATTAGGGTGTCTTACTATTAATATTAATAACTTAATAGGTCCAACACAAATAATGATTCATTATTGTGGCCTTAATTTAGCCCATCAATTCCTTTGGGCACTATATTATATTGTTAGGCCATTATGTTGGGCCGAATTGAATTCTTATCAAATATTACATTTATAAGTCCAATATTTTATTTACATATTTGCGGCCTTTCTTAAATTAATTTAGCCTACATTGAATTCTTAAATTAATTTAAGATCAATTCTTAAATGTGGTGGGGCAAAAATAAAAATATTAGGGTGTCTTACTATTAATATTAATAACTTAATAGGTCCAACACAAATAATGATTCATTATTGTGGCCTTAATTTAGCCCATCAATTCCTTTGGGCACTATATTATATTGTTAGGCCATTATGTTGGCCCAAATTGAATTCTTATCAAATATTACATTTATAAGTCTAATATTTTATTTACATATTTGCGGCCTTTCTTAAATTAATTTAGCCTACATTGAATTCTTAAATTAATTTAAGATCAATTCGAATTTATAAGGTCATTTTTGTTATTTAATTAGAGATAAAATTCGAATATATAAAGTTGAGGGATCAAAGTGCATTTTCTTGTTAAATACCCCAATGTATTTTTGTTGTTTAATTAAATATCTAATTTCTTTAAATTAAGATAAATTGAAATTTATAAGGTTATTTTTGTTATTTAATTATAGATCTAATTAAAGAGATATAATTTTGAGAGACAAAAGTACAATTTTTTGTTAAATCCCCCAATTCAAATTTATAAGACTATTTTTGTTATTTAAGTATTAGAGATCTAATTGAAGATATATAAATTTGAGGGACCAAAGTATAATTTCTCGTTAATTCCCTAAATAAATAGGATTTGAATGTAGAGAGATTCAAACATGTGACCATAGCCTTTAAACTTAATAAACTTGCCACTTCACCAACCACAACATTAATACAATTTGTAGCATTTTATTAATTTTATTAAGACAATAATTTTTATGAAAATATTTAATTTAGACATCATAATGTAGCATAGCATATTCAAATACAAATCTTTCTCTATAAAACACCCAAAAGTTAACTATTTTGTCATTTTAATAGTCACTTATTATTTAACCTACTTACTAAGTTTATATGATAAACAACAAATTAATTCTATTAATAATTGGTGATCACTTTTCTGGTCACCTTAGGTCTCTATTGAAATACTTTTATTTACCAGTTATTTTCTTGTCACCAAAATATTAAAAGTGGTGGAAAATCTCATTTTCCCTATGACCTTTGTTGACCAAAAAAATCGTCACTAAATATTTTCATATTAGAGACCACTTTTCTGGTCACCAAAGGTTTTGTACCCAAGTTTTATTGACTAAACATTTTCTCGTCACCAAATTTGGTCACCAAAGGGTGTGTGATAGGAGGGAATACTTCCCGCCATGGCGTTTAATGACTAAATATTGACGAATTTTAATTTTGGTTACCAAATTTATAGTTGTTACCAAAATTTAGTGACAGAACTTTTTTTGGTCAACAAAAGGTACTCTTTGGTGACCAAAAATTTCTGGTCATTATGATTTCAGTCACCAAAGGGGGGTTTTTCTTGTAGTGCTACTTAATGTTTGGTATTAGATAAAGATAGAGGATGGCATTAGTCCTTTTCTCCAGTGAATTTACAATCAATGTATAGAGCAAATTTTACATTAACTTTGGTAGCTAAAAGAATCAATTGCACTCCCAAAATGAGATAGGAATCAAAGGATCAATGAGATTGAAAAATGTGATGCATCCATATAATAGCAGATCTCCAATCATGCAAAGGTTCAAAAAACAAAATATCAGTCGGATTTTTAGTCCATCACAATATTTTGAATGATGCATATTCGACTTTCACACTTTAAAATCACACAAATGTGATTCTTTCCCGTTACATTTACGTGTTGACTTTTGTTAAAGAAATTGACTGAATGTGATAATTATAAATGCACCAAATTGATATGATTTTTAAGTGTGAATGACCAATATGTATCATTTTAAATGTTAGAGACTAAATAAATTTTCCAGGAAAATATGACGGATGTTTTTTCTCATTTGTAATCTTTATAACTTTTAAGTATAACAATATCGCTTGCAACTTTGAGTAGTTGAAAGCCTAATGTAGAATCTATATGCAACACAGGATATACATCCCACAAGATTTGAAATATTATGCTTTTTCCTATAAAAAATTAAAAGTTTTTAATTAGATTATTTACAAAATTAGAATTATGCCTCTCAAAAAATTAAAATATACCTTCTTTTAATAATATTATACTATTTTCCTTCCCCAGTTCAATTTCCTGAATTCGCCATTGACACAGGGAATTTAGCCTTTGCTTTCTATACCTAATCTTCATCCTAGCAAAGCTAATAAGATGGGTAGTGAACATGTTTTTGCCATCTTTGATAGCTCTAGGGGATTTAATAAAGTGATGGTAACGAGTGGCTTAGTGCTAATGCAATGGACGATGAATAATTTGCCATTCTAGATAATAAAAGCAGTAGTAAAAAGACAATAGGCATTAATAGAGGTAGCATTTTAATAGAAACAAGAAAATTGGAAATGGTTGTAAATGAATCCATTTTGACACATTAGTATTAGATGTAAACCAATACTTAGTGGGTGGTATCAACCATCTAATAGTTTCCCTAATTGAATCCTGATATTTGATTTATGTATCTATCGAAATGGATATAAATCAAAATTTTAATTTTGTCCCTAATATTAAATATGCACAAACGACAATTTTATGATAATTGTATTATGCCAACATTCTAGTATGCTATGCTCTAGTTGTAAAAAAAATGAGTAAATTGTAAAATAGCACAATGAATTATAGTTGACTTGTCATATATCCAGTATACTTTCAATTTCAATACTTTACCTTCTTAATCATTTTATTAACAAAGTATAATTATTGCATGAAAAATAAATATTTATACAAATAATCTACGCTTCTTAATCATTTTGCATTTTCTAAAATATCTTACAATAGTGAAATGACAAAGAAATGGAAATGGAGGAAGTGAAAGCTGAGTGGTTAAATTGTACATGGGCTAATAACAAAGAGGGAGAATGATACGTAGAGGAGAGGCTTGATAGAATCTTTTTATCCTCTTAGTGGTTCTTACACTATGGTCAAGCTTTGGCAAAAGTAAAACTTAAGCATACTTCTTATCATCATATGCTAATCCTAGATACAAATTCTAATCTCCAAAATTTCAAGAAAAGATTCTCCTTTCACCGTAGATGGACTGAAAGGCAAGAGGTAGAGTTTATAATAAAGGAAACATGGAATAAGCAAGCAGAAGTGTCAGGACAATTCAGATTATTGCAAAAAATTAGATCAAGCAGGCCGGAGCTGCTCAAGTGGAACATGAAGCAAAATAATAATCCAGCTTCAAAGATAAGAGATATCAAGGGAGAAATGGAGAAAATGCAAGAAAAGGGACCAGGCAGGGACTAGAAGAAGTGGAAATAACTAAAACACAAACTTGATAGGCATATTTAGAGGAAGAGAAGTACTGGAGTAAAAAAGCAAGAACAAAGTGTTTACAGAAAGGTGATAAGAGACAAAGTACTTCCATGCATGTACAGCTCAAAAAAGGCAATGGAATAAAATTTCGGAATTAAGGAGCGAGGACAACTCTGTATGCGAGAATGATGAAGAGATGATTGACGAGATTATCCAATTCTATAAAGATATATTCACTACTTCAAAACCTTCAAGGTCAGAGGAGGCACTTATAGGGTGATGAGTATCAGAAAACTCACGTCGTCTTCGGGATCGTCTGGTCGTCTGAACACTCCGTACGTTCCGAAGACTTGCACAAAATCCCCGGGATTGGTCCCAGGGAGTAAACTCTGATGCCTAAGTCAGTAACGAGCCTTAAGCAAATATTGATAAGCAATTGAGAATACTTGAATCGAATCACCTTCTCAAGTGAGAGAGGGGTTGTATTTATAGAATACATACCTGAATTAGAGTTGTATTGAAACTCTAATAACATACCTTGAAGAAGGGTTTGTTGTAGTGTAAGAGTTGTAATAGGATTGTAACTCTTAGCATACATGTAATAGAAATATGATCTGAGAAGGAGTAGACTCCTATGAGCTGAGAAACACTTGTTATATTAGGTCCATTTCTGAGGTATTATAATTTTAATAGAATTCAACCCTCATCAATAGCCCCTCAGGTCGGATTGAATTTATTCATTCCGATCTGAACATGATACCGATCTATCGCACACGTTTATCACTTCGAATTTCGTGCCCGAGAAACGCGTAAACGTTTCTAACCACGACTTTCATAATCTGACGTTTCGGCTGCACGTTCTCCAACACAGCTGTCACGTCTTTTCAAATTCCATCAGCCTTTGCCTATAAATAGGGATTTCAGAATTCAGTTGTTACTTTGCTCCTTCAAAGCTTTCGTTTTTCAGTTCGGACTTTCAGAAATATTCAAGCATCTTCCTCCAGCTTTTCTTCTTCTCAATTCGGCTTCCTCTTTATTCACAAGTAAGTAAATGTCCAACTCCGAGCACTCTAATTCTTCTTCTGAAATTAGATCTTAGGATAATCTAGATCAAGGATCACTTGCACACAATTCTTCTTCTAGTGGTGGTTATTCTGATTCTTCTAGCTCACCTAGTGATTTAAACAAACAAGACGAACAGAAAAATATAGCTAGAAACCTAAAAACCACGAAGAAGTTTAATTCAACTCGACTAGATATGGAAAACATTGCAGAAACAAGCTTAGATGCCTCTAGCAATCAAGATTTAGGTAATGATCAGCTCATCGCTAAACCTATCCCTTTAGCTATAGAGTTTCCGGAAGACGAACCTTTATCAAATCAACCTACCAATGTAAATCCTCAGCCAGACAATCTGACCAAAAAACCCCTTGCCTTAAAATTAGAAACCCTGACATCGACCATATCCACTTCTTCTTTGGCCGAGATCGTTAGAAATTTTCACATCGACCCGATATTGAAATTAGAATTCCAGGAGAAGGTGAAGTAGCTAGACAACCTCAAAAAGGTTTCATAAGCATTTTTGTAGAACAACTCAAGGCCGGATTAAGATTTCCCTTATCTAAATTCCTAAAAAATATTCTTACTGATTACGCGATCAGTTTAACCCAGCTAACTCCGAACGCGATCAGAATTCTGGTCGGGTTCGAGTTATTTTTCAAACTTATTGATCATAAGATTTCAGTCCCTTATTTTAGACATTTCTTTTGTCTGAAAACATCTGGAAAAGATCCGGGCTGGTATTATTTCACCCGCCGATCTAAGAAACAACAACTTTTGAGTGGAAAACCAAGTTCCATTCAAGAGTGGAAAGATAAATTTTTTTATCTTAAACTCAGTTCTGTAGGTCTGAAATGGTACTGGAAAGACGCAGGTCGCGTTTCTGATCCCATTTCAATAAAAAAACTTCCCAATGAACTCGCTGAGAAATTAGAAAAGGAGAAACGAGTCCTTAATACTAACCACTTTCTAGAAAGGGTTTTAGTATCAGCCGGACTGAGTTCAGCCATTCTTTCATCCGACCACACAGATCTCGTGGTAAACGGGAGGAAGGGTACAACTTCTTTTCATCTCATCCTTTCACATAATTAGTATTATTCTGATCGCAATATTGATTTTTTTTTAGTGATGAATATCGGCGACCACATGGGAGACATTCCTGAGCCCATAATAATTGATGACGCTCTCGACACTACGGTTACTGAAGACACCAACGAAGCCCCTACCGACGAGGTTAAGTTGGAGAAGAAAACCGACAAACCAGCTTCCTCATCGGTCAAAAGAAAAGGAAAAAAGATCATCCACGGCAAAGGAAAAAGCCTTAGGCTTGTGAATGAAGTTCTTAAAAGGAAATCAGAGAGCTCAGCTGATGAAGCTCAGAAAAGACCCCGAATGGTTGATATTGAGGTCGACGAAGCTGAAGTATCGGGCCCATCTCTTCTTGAAAGGCCGTTCGTTCCTTTTTCATCTATTCCAGAGGGTGAAGCTTCTTATTATTTATCATCATTCCGTCCTGACCCAAAGATGGGCATCAACGATAGGCTCACCACTGACACTGCACTTGATTTCGCCTACAACACAATCCCTCGTCGGGATAGGAAATTGCTGAGAAGGATGGACACTCCTTCACTTCATCGAAGTCTTGCTCTGGGCGCCGCGCAGGTCATTGTCGTCTTTTCCTTTCCCGTTTAATCTTTATGATATTATTGCTTACCGACCTGTATTTTAGATGATGGGCTTAGCTACTGAAGCCATTCTTCGTGCTGACGAGGCATTAGACAAGGTAGACGAGCTGACAGCTGAGAAGGACGCTAATCAACTGGAACGCTCAACCCTTTCATCTCTGCTCGAGGTTGAAGAGAAGAAGTCTTCTGAGCAAAAGAAAGAAATTAGTCGCCTTGAAGACTACCTGACCATTGTTCATTCTGCTAACGGAGAACTGGAGGCGAAAAACGAGGAGTTAGAGACGACAAACAAAGAATTATCAGCTCGAGTAGCTTTCTTGGAGGGAGAAGGCTCCTCTCAACTCATCTCCAACTTTCTTCCTCTGACGAAGGAAGGAACTTATTGATAAAGTTATGCGCCCCTGCTCGTAACCTTGGCTACCACAGAGCTCTGATCGCGCTTGCTCCCAAATTTTCTGAGATGGTCGTGACTTCAGAGAAAGGCTACAATGTTAAAGCTGATGAAGCCTTAAACCAAGCATTTTCCGAGCTGAAATCAGTTCAAGTTGATGGTCGTCTTTATGTTCCGCCTGGCTTGCAGAAGAACGATGAAGAAGAAAAAGAAGAAGAAAAGAACTGAGCTCAAATATTTTGTAATAGCTATAGGTTGTTTCTATACGTCCTGAACAGCAATATTGACCGATTTTTGGTCTTTTTGAATATTAATTCTCAATCTTTATAGACTTTGTCTTAATCAGTTGCATTCTTAACAACTTAATTTTTATTTTCTGTAGTCATGTTTATATTGATAAGTAACTTGAACTAAATCTGTTCAAATCAAATCAAGCTTAAAACCACCCTCCAGCATATGCATGTTATACTAACATCCGACCAGAATCAGATGTTTTAATTTGAACTAAACGAAATAACATGTTTGCGCAACATAACTTCGATTTGCATGTTTTCTTTTTGGCAGAAAAGCAATAAAAAATTGAAATCTGTTAATTAGATCAGACAGATTTTCATTCGGTATGTCAAATTAATTTGGTCCGAACAGAACGCGTTTAATTTGATTCTGATTTTTCCCCTTTTTGTCGGAAAAGCAATAATACGACCTGAAATCTGTTATTCGAGCTAAGTCAAACTATAGATTTGCATAAGGCCTGGATGTTATCCTTTTTAACGGAAAATCCATTTGATGGTATTGTGAAATCTAATTGAGAACGGATTTTGTAAATATGACATGACTAGATTAACAACTCAAGTTATAAGAATGAACTCATAAAGAGTCGTTTTATTTATGTGTAGCCTTTAGGCTGTATTACACTTATTGATGCACTAACGTGCTTAATTTGTCAAAACGAATTGAAATAGAACTTAAAAACTACTGATAATATCTCCGCAAATTGGTAATGTTCCACATCCTCGGGATAGTTTTTCCATCCAATGTTTTCAACTTGTAGCTTCCAGCACCTCCGACCTGGGCTACCTGATAAGGTTCTTCCCAGTTCGGATCAAGCTTCTTGAGACCTTCAACACGACTTGCTTCATTCAATCGTAAGACCAGATCTCCAGGTTGTAGCTGAGTTTTTCTGACTCGCCGATCATAGTATCGGGCCATATCAGATTTATACTTAGCTTCTTCAAGATGTGCTTTTTCCCGTTTCTCTTCTAACAAATCCAAACTCAATTGCAATTCTTCTGAATTCGTTTTTGAGATGAAGTGAATTGTCCTTGGACTTGGGAGCCCAATTTCAGTTGGTATTACAGCTTCAGAACCATAGACCAAGCTAAATGGAGTTTCTCGGGTAGCCGTCCTTGGGGTAGTTCGGTATGCCCATAGAACATTTGGAAGTTCTTCTACCCAATCACCTTTAGCTCTTCCCAGTCTTGTCTTCAGACCTTGAATAATTATTCGGTTGGTAACCTCAGTCTGCCCATTTGCTTGTGGATGTACTACCGAGGTGAAATGCTGTTTGATATTCAGCTCCTCACACCAGCTTTTGAACGGATCATGAGCGAACTGAGTACCATTATCAGACACAATGGTGTTTGGTATTCCAAATCGGCATACAATCTGTCTCCACACGAACTTAACCATACTTCTCCCAGAAATATGCACAAGTGGTTCGGCTTCTACCCATTTTGTGAAGTAATCAATAGCCACTACCAAGTGCTTGAGCCGTCCAGGAGCTTCGGGAAAAGGTCCAGCAATGTCAATTCCCCATTGAGCAAACGGCCACGGACTTTGAATTGTGACCATCTCAGTTTGTGGGATGTGTCTGACGAAGGCATGGATTTGGCACTTGGGGCATTTCTGCACCAAATTAAGTGCATCCGAACTCATCGTAGGCCAATAATATCCTAGCCTCATTGCCTTTTTTGCCAATGTACGTGCTTCGACATGACTCCCGCATGATCCAAGATGGATTTCTTTTAGAACATACAACGCCTGCTCAGGTCCTATACAACGCAACCAAGGCATTAAATAACTTTTTTTAAACAAAACTCCGTTTTGGATAGTGTACCTGGCTGATCGCATAGTTAATCTCCGAGCTGAATGTTTATCTGGCGGTAACTCTCCTTTTGTCAAGAAGTTGATAATTGGAGTCATCCAAGTGTCTCCCTGCTCTTCTATTGTTAGAACTTGTAATTCTTCAATACTTCGAGTCGGTAAAACTTCCACCAAAACCTTCTTGGTAAGATGAACATGTGCTGAAGATGCTAACTTACTGAGTGCATCTGCTCGTTTATTCTGAGCTCGGGGTACTCGTTCTATCATAAAGTCCTGAAAATTTTTCTTCAGGTCTTCAGTCTTATCCAAATATTTCTTCATATTCGGATCTCGGACTTCATACCCCCCATTTACTTGGTTTACTATGAGCTGCGAATCACTATAAACCTGTAACTTTTTAACTCCCAGCTGGTGGGCTAACTTCATTCCAGTTATTAATGCTTTATATTCAGCCTCGTTGTTGGTGGCTTTAAACTCAAAACGTAAAGCATATGTGAACTCTTGTCCACGGGGGTTGGTTAATATCAGCCCAGCACCTGAGCCATCTTCACTTGATGCACCATCTACATATAAAATCCAAAAACCCTCCTTTTGTTTAAAAGGGGTACGCAGGTCATCCTCTTTCACAAGGTCTTCCTCTGAAGTGGGAACTTCTGCTATGAAATCGGCGAGCACCTGACCCTTCACCGCTGTTCGCGGTGAAAATGTGATTGCGTACTCGCCCAGCTCAATTGCCCATTTCATGAGTCTTCCTGACGAATCAGGCTTCTGCAAGACCTGCCTTAGTGGTTTGTCAGTTAAGACATGAATTTCATGCGCTTGAAAGTATGGTTTCAACCTTCTTGAAGCATTGATAAGTGCCAGTGCTAGTTTTTCCATGTTCGGGTATCGCTGTTCGGCTCCTTGCAAAGCTCTGCTTGTATAGTATACGGGTTTCTGTACTCCATGGTCGTCCCTGACCAAAACTGTACTAATTGCTGCATCACTTGCCGCCAGATAGATGTATAGAATTTCTCCATGAATTGGGGTTGATAACACTTGTACGTTTTCTAGATATGCTTTCAGATCTTCGAATGCCTTGTTGCTATTTTCGTCCCATTCAAAATTTTTTGCTTTCCTCAAAGCTTTAAAGAAAGGCAAACTACGATCAGCTGATCTAGATAAGAATCGATTCAACGCAGCTAACCGACCAGTGAGCCTCTGGACGTCATTTATATTTTGCGGCGGTTTCATATCTAAAATTGCTTTGATCTTCTCCGGATTAGCTGCAATTCCTTGATGTGAAACCATGTGGCCAAGAAATTTTCCTGAACCAACGCCAAACGTGCACTTCTTCGGATTCAACTTCAACCTCGTTTCTCGTAACTTTGTCAAAGTTTCTTTCACATCATCCAAAAAGGTTGCTATTTTTTTGCTTTTAATAAGCATGTCATCAACATAAATCTCCATGTTCCGTCCGATCTGATCAGAAAAGATTTTATCTACCAATCGTTGGTATGTAGCACCAGCGTTCTTCAAACCAAATGGCATCTTCGTATAACAGTATGTGCCCTTCTCAGTTATGAGTGCTGTTTTTTCTGCATCATCTTCATCCATCTGAATTTGGTGATAGCTTTTATAGGCATCCAGGAAACATAAGACCTCAAAACCGGAGGTCGCATCCACTTTCTGATCAATTATCGGCAACGGATAGCAATCTTTTGGACAAGCCTTATTTAAGTCGGTATAGTCTATACACATCCGAAGCGATGTATCTGGCTTTAGAACCATGACAGGATTGGCAAGCCAGGTCGGATAGAAAACCTCTTTGATTATCTGTGCCTTCAACAATTTGTCGACTTCTTCAAATATAGCTTTATTCCGATCTGGTGCATACTTCCTTTTCTTTTGTTTGATTACTTGAGCTGATTTATCAATATTCAACTTATAAACCATCAGGTCGGGTGAAACTCCTTTCATGTCATCTGTGCTCCAAGCAAAAACATCTTTGAAATCCGACAAGAGATTTGCCAGTGATTTTTTAATTTCTATTGGTAATGATGATCCGATAAGAACTGTGTTTTCTGCCTGAGATTCATCTAAGCATATAGCTTCTACCTCATCTGTTAACATCATTATCTCTGATCGGTCTTTAGTTTCTACGTAATTCACATTTGCAACCTGTTGTTTTTTACTTCCCTTCAAAGCAATCATGTGACATTCTTTTGCTAACTTCTGATCACCTCGGATCGTAGGCAATTCCTGCTTCAGTTGGAAATTTCATGACGAGATGGTATGGAGACCAGATTGCCTTTAATTGCACCATGACAGGTCTTCCCAGAATAACGTTGTATGGAGACGTGACATTAAGGACGGTGAACTCAATGTATATGAGTATTTCCTTGGGATATTCTCCCAATGTCACTAATAGACATTGACGTTTCTCCTGAAAAGCCGATGAGGTGTGAATGACAAGGTTTTAACTGTTTCTTGTCAATACCCATTTTTTGGCAAGTTTCGTAATAGAGAATGTCAGTCGAACTGCCATCATCTACATATATTCTGTGAACTTCCTTATTGGCGATGATTGCTTTGATCAGCAATGCGTCGGCATGTGGAAATTTGGTAGGTACTGTATCTTCTTCTGAAAAGGTAATGGTGTCTGTTGATTTGAACCGTTTATGAACTGGTTCCTGTTATGGAATTCCCCTGTTCTTCGATTTCTTGGGGGTCATAGAATCACCATCATATGGCCCCCCAATAATGGTGTGAATTACTTATGTGATGTTCTTGTTCACTCCAGGATTTCTATCATCACCATTCTCTCTTCTTCTTTTCTCATCTGGAAGATCTGGATCTTTCTTGTCTTCAGGTCGGTTTGAAGGATTTTTCAAAATAAAATCCTTTAGGTGACCGTTCTGAATTAATTCTTCAATATACCTCCTGAGGTCTTTACAATGTTCAGTGTCATGACCATGCTGATTGTGAAACCTACAATAGAACTTCTTACTTCTTTTGTTCTCGGGAGCTGTCATTTTTTGTGGATATCTCACACCTCCTCTATTTTTCAGGATTGCAAGCACATCGGTTTGTCTTTTATTTAACAAGGTGTAATTTCTATCTTCACCAACTTTGGAGTTGTTTCGTACTTTGTCAAATTTATCAAACTTTTGTTTGCGATTTCCATTGCCAGATGATTTGTTTTTTTCTTCCTTCTTCTTTTCAGGTCTGTCATTATCTCGTTTTTTCTTATCTGCATCTTCACCTTTAGCGAATTTACGAGCTCGTTTCATCATCTCTTCAGTATTAGCAGGAGGATCTATGACAAAGTCTTTGTACAATCTCCTAGGTCGTAAATCATTGGTAAAGGCTCCAATGACCACTTCTTCCGACCTGTGCCCAATTTCTAAGCTTTCATTTATGAATCTGTCAATGTATTGAGTCAATGATTCAGAGTCTCCCTGTTTCACGTTGAGTATTTCAACACTTGTTTTCACAAATTTTTGTCTCTGCACAAATCTGTTTGTAAATGCTGTCTTTATTTCGCTGAATCTTCTAAATGACCTGGGTGGAAGATTGTCATACCACAATCGTGCAGTTCCCATCATAGTTATTCCAAAGCACTTGCACAATATCTAATCTGCGTAATTGTAAATTCTCATGCTCTGCACGTAATGGTGCACATATTCTGCCGGGTCTCCTTCTCCATTGTAATACATCAGAGTTGGCATTTTGAATTTATGCGGAAGAGGATAGTTATCCACATCGGTCACAAACGGAGAATTTACACCCAAATCATCATTATTACGTTGTGGTTGTGTACGGGGTAGGTCAGATGGGCCTATGTCTCCGAACCGCAGTTCCTGATTCCTTTGCTGGTCGTCTCTTATGTACATATTATCACCGACGTGATATTCTGCTCTTGTACGCTGACGATAATGTGTACGTCTTTCGTCTCCATTCGGTGATCGTGAGTCTCTTCGACGAGATGAGACTGAAATATGATCCCGATTCTGACCCCAATTTTGATCTCGACTATTCCTATGGGCACGCTCTTCAGCTCTCAATCTGAGCTCATGTTCCTTCTGCAACTCCTGTCGAAGATTTCGTTCGCGATTTAAGTAATTTTCACGAATTGCTTGTTCCCGATCTCGCTGTCTTGCATTGCGAGCTTGTTGTTCCACCAAATTATTACCTGGAGCGTGACTTGCTATCATAGCCTGAATTCGTTGTCCATTATCGAGCAGAAATTTGACCACATCAGGTGAATTCAAATTGACGATGGGAATTGAACTTCCTTCTTGATTCAGCGGAACAGAACCTTGTCCGTCCTGACGAGGAGTTCCGGTAGGCGAACTCGTAGGATTCTCCCCAATGGGAGGATTGTTCTCCGCCTGCTGATCAGGATTGGGAGGAGGTGGTTTATTTTCACGTCTCGACGTCTGCAAACGAGTAGTAGGCATGTTGCTTCCGGTCCCACGGTGGGCGCCAATTGATGAGTCTCAGAAAACTCACGTCGTCTTCGGGATTGTCTGGTCGTCTGAACACTCCGTACGTTCCGAAGACCTGCACAAAATCCCCGGGATTGGTCCCAGGGAGTAAACTCCGATGCCTAAGTCAGTAACGAGCCTTAAGCAAATATTGATAAGCAATTGAGAATACTTGAATCGAATCACCTTCTCAAGTGAGAGAGGGGTTGTATTTATAGAATACATACCTGAATTAGAGTTGTATTGAAACTCTAATAACATACATTGAAGAAGGGTTTGTTGTAGTGTAAGAGTTGTAATAGGATTGTAACTCTTAGCATACATGTAATAGAAATATGATCTGAGAAGGAGTAGACTCCTATGAGCTGAGAAACACTTGTTATATTAGGTCCATTTCTGAGGTATTATAATTTTAATAGAATTCAACCCTCATCATAGGGATTCCTAAGTCAATTACTGTAACGCCCCGATCGATTTTTGAGAATTGAAACACGTCATAACTTCAAGATTCAGTTTCCATAATATCAAGATCACAAGGTACCTCTTACTGTCATTTCTCCATAATATGGAAAATATACTTTATTAATCATGTTTACAAAATAATAATTAATAAATATCCATCATAATTATTTAAAACATAGTCATGAGTCTAAAACCCATAACTTTATTCAAAAATTCCTATACTAGATGCTTAATCTATTCATCTTTTACCATTCCCAAATACCGGTCTCATCCTTATCTGCTTCATCAGCTTCACCAGCTTCATCTATAAAATATTATATATATATATAAAAGAATGAGCGAATCGCCCAACAAGTAAATCCTAGATCGTTTAAACTAGTCATACTTCACAACATAATAATTTTTCAAAATAAACATTTAATCAAACAAACAAATATCTTAACTTCAATAATCGACTTACACAATAACGTTAACTTATTCTTCACTTATACTTTCATATGGTTCATACTTTTATATATATAAAAAACTAAAAACATGTTCACATGATATATCTTAATGAATGGTTGACCATGACATAACATGTATCCACGGCTTACTGAGTACTCAACCTAACTATATTACTGCTAGGTTGGCCATTAGACCTTTCGGTTACATATATGACATACATTGATCCCCCTTGAATTGAGGATCATCATGATATAATTTAATCTCTCTTGGGTCGAGGATTAACATACATGTTCGGAATACGTGTTCCTACCATTTGGACATATAAGTCTTGATACCATTCATTAAGTTCACGTAATGTAAAGCACATAATATTTTTTATACAATTATACTTAAATAAATCCTAGTTTAATATAGTAACATGTGTGTGTGTGTGTATGTTTTAATAATCATTATTTAGATTATCAAAGCAAGAAGGGGAAGTGTGTATGTAACCCGTTGTTTCAAGGTTTTTGGTTAGAGATCATGTAGATCTACTAACTTGCAGGATAATTTTCAGCTTAAACTTGGTGCCTGTTAGTTGACCAACATGTGTTCGAAGCCGTGCTAAGAGGATTATAGGCTGAAATGGACCATTGTTGAGGGTACCAGATCCCATCTGGTATGTTAACAGATTAAAGTATGAAGCTTAAGCTGCAACCTAGCAAATTTACATAATTTTTATCCAAAAACTTTAAAACAAATGATTATATCTCAGGGATCCTAATGGTGATGTGCAACAGGAGGGTTTTTATAACCAGAATTTTAATCACTTTTACATCCGATCTTTCCATACTGCTTTGTTTTAATTGTATATTCTATTTTCAAATCTTTTTCCAAAGGATCTTCAAGCTCTTCTTCAAATGCTTCTTCAAATGCTTCTTCAAGCTTTTCAAACAATGCTGTTTTAAAAGAAGAATTAAACATGGAAAATATTGAGCAATCAATTGACAATTGAAAAATTCATAAAAAACCCACAAGTGAAGTTTATAAAGATAAATAGAACTTGATTTCAGATTATACTATCAAAACAGTCGAACAAGCTATTAATCTAAATAATGATTATGAAAATATCAAATTATTGTCTAAAAAGACAATTGAAAGACATAGGCAAAAATATAATTATTTGCATTTCGGACTTGTACAAATTGCTACAAAACCTCTAAACAGAGAAGGATTAGATACCTCTTTACTCCTTTGTCTTAGAGATTGCAGGTTTCTAAACTTTGATGATTCTTTACTTGGCATGATTGAAACTAGCCTATGTAAAGGACATGTATATTTTGACTGTTTTCCAAACTTTACTGTTTCTCTGCAGGCTAGAAACATTCTTGATGCCCTAACTTTAAATGTCAAAGTTGCCAACTTTAAAGCTAAAACTGGAATACTTCCAGTTACAATTTTCTTCTTGATTTCGCAGTCTTTGGCATGACCTTTGAGTTATGTCTTGATAATCTGGCTAAGGTGTTGAAAAGGTGTGAAGAGACAAATCTGGTCCTCAACTGGGAAAAATGCCAGTTCATGGTCCAAGAGGGCATTGTGCTTGGACACAAAATTTCTCACAAAGGGATTGAGGTGGATAGAGCCAAAATCGATGTTATTGTAAAACTTCCTCCTTCCACGAATGTGAAGGGAATCAGGAGTTTCCTTAGCCATGCTGGATTTTATAGGAGATTTATCAGAGACTTCTCAAAAATCGCAAGACCTTTGTGTAGTCTTTTGCAGAAGGAGGTCAAGTTTGATTTCAGCATAGAATGCCTTGAAGCTTTTGAGACTTTGAAAGCTAAACTTGTGGAAGCACCAGTTATAGTCATTCCTCACTGGGATGAACCTTTTGAAATAATGTGTGATGCGAGTGAGTATGCATTGGGTGCAATTTTGGGACAAAGAAGGGACAAAATCTTTCATATAATTTACTATGCAAGCAAGCCCCTGAATGAAGCTCAATTGAATTACACAACTATTGAGAAGGAAATGCTGGCTGTTGTTTTTGCGTTTGACAAGTTCAGAGCATACTTGCTTGGGTCAAAGGTTATTGTTCATACAGATCATGCAGCCTTGAAGTATCTGCTAGCAAAGAAAGAAGCCAAGCCAAGGTTAATTTGCTTGGTGTTGTTACTTTAAGAATTCGATGTTGAAATCAATGATAGGAAAGGCTCAGAGAATGTGGTAGCCGACCATCTTTCGAGGTTAGAATCAGAAGCTCAAGATGGATCAGCCATTTTGGTAAAGGAACACTTTCTTGATGAGTAGGTGTTTAAGGTTGATAAAGATACTGTGCCATAGTATGCAGAGATTGCGAATTTTGTTGTCGCGGGACAGGTGCCTTCATATTTCTCTAGTGATCAGAAGAAGAAGCTAAGGAGTGACGCAAAGTACTATTTTTGGGATGAAAATGCATTGTACAAGATTTGTAGTGACCAGATCATTAGGAAATGCATCAAAGAGGAAGAAAATGATGATATTCTGAGGGCATGTCACAAAGGGCCTTGTGGTGGCCATTTTGGTTCTACACGAACAGGGTTCAAAATCTTACAATGTGATTTTTATTGGCCTCATATATTCTTGGATGCAAAAATTTGGGTTGGAAAATGTGACCGATGCCAAAGGACAGGGAACATTTCTTCCAGGAATGAAATGCCATTGAACAACATTCTCAAAGTGGAGATATTTAATGTCTGGGGAATTGACTTCATGGGTCCATTTCCGAAATCCCGAGGCATGGAATATATTTTGGTCGCAGTTGATTACGTTTCCAAATGGGTCGAGGCAGTCTCTTTAACTCACAATGATGCAAAAAGTGTGGTTGCTTTCTTGAAAAAACACATCTTCAATCGATTTGGAGCTCCTAGAGCAATCATCAGTGATGGTGGAACTCATTTTTGTAATAAGATTTTTGAAGCTCTGCTGGCAAAGTATGGAGTGACACATAAGGTTTCTACAGCTTATCATCCTCAAACTTCTGACCAAGCTGAAGTTTCAAATCGTGAGATCAAGCGGGTGTTGGAAAATGTTGTTAACCCAGAACGAAAAGATTGGTCCATGAAATTGGATGATGCATTATGGGCATATCAAACAGCTTACAAAACTCCCATCGGTGCTTCTCCATTTCGGCTTGTGTTTGGCAAAGACTGCCATCTCCCAGTGGAATTGGAACATAAAGCTTATTGAGCTATTCAGAAATTGAACATGGATTTTTCTGGAGCTCAATCAAAGAGGATACTAGATTTGAATGAATTGGACGAGTTTAGATTCAATGCTTATATGAGCTCCAAGCTTTACAAGGAGAAAACAAAGAGACTTCATGATGCAAGAATCCATTCGAAGAGTTTTGCTCCAGGACAATTGGTGTTGTTATACAACTCTCGGCTTAGACTCTTCCCTGGGAAACTCAGGTCACGATGGAGTGGTCCATTCCGTGTTGTTGATGTAAAGACATATGGTGTTGTGGAGATTCAAACTGACAAAAATGGCAACAACTGGAAAGTGAATGGTCACAGGCTTAAACCATACTTGACTTCTCAAGACACGGGCACTGTCAATCTGGCACAACCTCCACGGGAATTATACTTGGATGATCCAATCATCTCCCATTGAATCGAAGCATGGTCGAGCTGTTGACCGTAAACCAAGTGCTTTCGGGAGGCAACCCAGATTTTCTTTCTAAGTTTCCTTTGTTTCGTTTCGTTTTGTTTTGTTTTGTCTTGTTTTTTTTCATTTCTGATCTTAGTTGTGTAGAGAGTATTGACAATTCATGGCATAATCTCCTAACTTGTCGATTGTTGAATTTTGCAGTTGCTTATAAGGATTACGGTGATGAATGGGAAAGGCAAGTAGTGACTATTGCATGTTCACTCAATTAGAGTAAGATAAATTTCACATTTTCCACTCTCAAGGTAAAAGCTTGATGCTAGACCCGTGAACTTGAGTGCATTATTGGCTTGTACGATTCCAATAATTGAGTAAAGAGGACAAGCACTTGTGACATAAGGAACATGATCTCTCTTACATCAATTGTCTTCTTGCATGCTTTGTTTTTATGTTCTATTCACATGTGCTTATTTGATAGCTAGCATGGAGAAGTTGTGTGATGCACATCGTCTATATATTTTTCTGGTGGTTTGTTTCTAAAGTTCAATCTTTATTGGTGAATTCTTTCGTAAGTGATGTCTTACGAGTACCATAATCCTTATGAGTATGCTATATTCAGTGAGGATCCCGGCACTACTTCCCCTTTCTCTTCGTCCTCTTCAGCAGATGATGCGATGGTGGCGGATAATGATCCAGCTGACTCTCCCCAATTTGTCAATGCTCATGCAGAGCACTTATATCATCGAACCACCCACAGAGAAATCATCATAGAAAGACAATTTGATGAACCTACCCGTAGATTTGAGGAGGTCATTCGAATGCATCATTCGGACCATTTTTCAAGGGCATAAATTGTTGTAAACATGGGGCTTGTCAAGGAGTTCTACGCCAATTCATACGTTGATAGTGTCCGCTCAGTGTTTTTGAGAGGTAAGTACGTCAAAGTGACCCGTCATAAAATCAATTTGCACTATCTGTTGCCAGACTACCTCGGGGACACGTACAATTGATTGTTGAGGGTAGAGAACACGGATCATTTATCAGCAGCAGTAGCTTTGCCGCGCGCGACTTGGGTGAGAAATGCAAGGGTTGAAGCACTACATGTTCCCACGAGTGATCTGACAACTGAGTCGAAAATGTTGTTGCTCTTCATCAACTCTAGGCTTTTACCTACTCGTCGTACCACTATTGCAGTCAGGGAAAGAGTTCTCCTGATTTATGCCATTATACATGATTTTTCCATTGACGTTGGCAAGTTGCTTCTTGTGTATATCAGGCGTTCCCAGCGCTTCTACTTTGGACCAATGTTCTTTCCAGTGTTAATAACAGTGATGGCTAGACACCAGGGAATTGACATTTCCTCCAATGAACATCCTCAAAATCCTCTTGGCCTTATTGGGCCACCACAATGGCCAATATATTTAAAGGAAGAAATGGTGGCTAGACTTCGACGTGGATTGTAACCTGGCCAGGTTCCTTTACTTGTTTTTGTTACGGGGGCCGTGCTTGTTGCAAGTGGGGGGGTTTGTTGTTGCATCTGTGGTAGTGGAAGCATGAGGGAAGGTTATGCTAGGAGAGATTGCCTTTGTTATGATGCACTTCGTATAGTAGTAGTGTTTGGGTAGTGTTTTGTTCTGTCAGCTTTCACAAGAGTAGTTTATCAGTCTATTTGTTATGTGTGAGGTGTTGAGGTTGTCTCTTTGGGTTTGCATTTATTAGTAATATAACTTGTGTGTTTGTGTTTAATAGTTAGTATTGCAATTAACATTGTTGCATTTGCACAAACGAATTGTTCACATTGAATTCTACTTCAACTGTCCTCTGTTCATGAGTCAATGCTCTGAAAAGCTGAAAAGTCGAATTAAAAGCTATGTTTGAGTAGTGCAAATGGATGGAACTTGGAAGTGACATAGGAACACATATTGTGGAAATGATGGTTTGTATTGTTATGACATGTGAGTGTTTTGTCACATATTGGCAGTAAGAACAGATGGGGTTCACATGCATTGAACAACAATTTTCCCACACATTTGTCTTGGTGTAACTTGTTTTGATGGTTGTTGGGAACATTTATGCTTTGTGTTGACTGATTGTAGTGTTCATGCATGCTTTGGTGCTATAAATGTCTACTATCCTCACTAACACTTGAGGCTAAGGCAAGATCAATTTGAGTAGCAAGTTGAGTAGCTAAGAAGTCAGTCAAGAGCTTTGTGCAAGCAATCTTCAATTTCCAATTTCCATTTCCTCCAAGCTTTGTCTAGGGTCTTCATTCAAGGTATGTTTTTCTTGTTTACATTTTTAAGCTGTTGTTCTTGCACCTCTTGTAATATGGTGTTGGTAATGCATGAAATGATGATGTTGTTGTTAGAATGGTGGAAATGGTGAGCATACAAGATTCATGTTGCTTAGCCAAAGAGTGAATGCATGTTAAGTGTGGGGGGATGGTTTTTCTCAATCCATTCAGCCTTGACATGTTTCTGTATTTTGACTATAACTTGAGCATGCTATGTCCAACTGAGGTGATTTCAGTTGTGAAACGTTGCTACGAGATCAGGCTACAATGTTTATGTTGGGCACTTTTGCTAACTTTGACTGGAACATAGTCGAATTTCGGAGATAATGCAGTATGCATGTTGAGATTGTAGTCTGAAAAATTCTGGATTTAGCCTGTTTGGATTGTCTCGGTTTTTTGGCCATAACGTGCTCAATTTTGGTCCAAATGGAGTGATTCTTGTCCCATATTTAGATAAGAGCATGCTTTACAAATTTGCAGCTTAAAGTTTTGGTTAATTCGAATTGCCTCAATATGTTATTTGGCCGTTTTTTATGAAGTTCCAAGCTGAATTTCGATACTTGATTCTGCCAGCTTTTCCACGGTTTGGTAAATCAACTTTAACTTGGTATTGGTTTGTCCAAATGTGGTGGTTCTAGTCCCTATTTTTAGCTAAGACTTTGTGTTGCAACTTTGATGTTTCGACCATTTGCTGAATCTACTTGTTTGGGTTAGTTATTGTCTCGGTTGTGCGAGTACTGTGGAGCTGAAATTCTGTTTGGGCAATGAGCTACATTCTTGTCATGATTTTATTTGTGGAAGTTGAACTTGCCGCCTATACATGAGATGAGGAAATCATAGTGCTATGTTTTGTTGCTTTAGATCTAATGGTTGAAAAGTGATAATGTATATGCTTTGTTAGTAGTAATGGACGTGGGGATAACATGATAAATTTCAATGTTCAAATTATTTTTTTTATTGATATTGCTTGCATGAAGTTGGTTTTGCTAATTTGAGCATTGGACTGTTATTTGTTATGTTGAGTAAATGTATCAAGTGAGGCTGAGTTGTTTGTTTGGTGGTTGGCAGAGATGGCACCTAAGAAGGATACGACTTCACAAAAGGCTCCAACTTCAAAGAAAGGAAAAGGAAAAACTCAAACACCACTTGTCGATTCGGATTCCGATTATGTTCCCGACGAAGATTTGCCAATTTTTGAAGATCCTCCACAATATGCAATGCAAGCTACAACTCCAAAGAAGAGGAAGGGATCTTTAGACCAAGCTTCAGAACCATCAGTGTTTGTGGACAAGAAAGCTCAACAAAGATGGGAACAGGGCATTGGTATGGAAAGGTTGCACATAGAAAGAGCATTTGCGGTGGAGGGAGGACCATTTCAAGAGTTGATGCAGTTTCATCGTTTTGATCAAAAGCTCACAAGTGCACCGGGATTTTGTAATGCAAGTCTTGCGAGGGAATTCTATGCAAATGCTAAGTATCCGAATGCAGCTGGGGAGTTCTTCATGAGAGGGAAATGGGTGCAGATTACAAGCGAGATCATCAATAGTCATCTTGGTACTCCCAGCTTTACTCATGATCCATTACCATTTCTAGAAAATGATGAGTGTGACCAGGCTCTTACTGAAGAGTTGGCTCTGCCTGGAGCTAAATGGGAGCTAAACAAAAGGAGAGATCACAAGCACATCTGTGGTGAGTGGCTTCGCAATGATGTTAAGATCTGGCTGATGTTTGTTTTGTCGCGACTTAAGCCAAGTTCGCAATCTACTGAAGTTCTACGGGATCGATTGTACTTGATATCAGCCATCCGTGGGCGGAGACCAATTGATGTCGGGCGCATAATTCTTTCTAGTATTAAATCTGGGATTGACACGGATAATGCAGCTCTCTATTTCCCTGTCTTGCTTGAGGAGATATGTATGGCTCAAGGAGTGGACACTGAAGCTGGGGAATGGAAAAGGAATCCAGGCCCAATTGGAACACCCTTGTACATCAAATATCAGGCCATGGAGAAGGAAATGAGAAAAGCAAAGAAGGCTGGGGCTAAGAAGTCTTGGAGCAAATCTGAAACTTTACCTTCTGAAGCAGATGAGGAACCACAGTTGTATGATTTCAGTGCCTTGCAAGGGACATTACAGGAATTTTGGCAATCAGTTGAGCATCGTTTCTCAAATATGGATGAGCGGCTGGAACGGATGCATGAGGGTGTGGATAATATGCAGCAAGAGTGGACAGCACATGCTTTGAGTTTGGACCAGAAATCGGATGATATAGGCTCTGTAGCTCAACAACAATTTGAAGTGTTGTATCAACACAAGTGTGTATGCAAATGGAGCTTGATAAGTGCAACAAGATGGCTATGTACTATCATTCTGATTCTGGACCCCCAAAACCAACACCGACATCTGCGCAACTGGCCGGGTACCATATACCAAATTTGTCCAAGGACGTTATTAGGGGCGCGATTCATGAACTGCCGCTAGGGGTGCCTGCGGTGCCTTCCCTTCGAACATTACCTACATTTGGACGAATCCCTACAATGCCTCCAACTCTGGATATTATACCAAACCCTGAATTCATGCTAGTGACAAGGATTCCATTAATTGCTTTGGGCAGCCTCTTCCAGGACCTATCCATGGTCTTTTTCTTTGGGTGGCGTGGCCATTCACTGGTCCTTCGTTCTTCACGACGGCATCATTCTCGTCTCCTTACTCTTTCGCACCATCTTCTTATCAGGGAGCCCCTCTTTCTTGATCCTTTTATATTGATGACAATGCGTGCTTTAAGTGTGGGTGGTGGAAGTGTATTGTGGAAGTTGGGGGCTGATCTGTTTTGGTTTGGTTATTATTGTTGTTCTTTGAAGGAGTTGTGGTATTGATTGTTGTGTTGTCTTGTTGCTATGTTTAAGTGGTGTTTTGGTTGTTTTGTTGGGATGGAGGTGTTGGAGTTGTTTGAGGTTTCGCTATTTGGTTGTGTTAAGTTTGCCATGATAATGTGTAGGAAGCGATCTCTGGTTTTTATTGTTGTTTTGGGCAAATAGGGGTGTTACATTTCGTTCCTAGAAGTTAACTTTGATACTTGCACTTAATTTTCTTTCTGAACTGGACATAAATCGAACACTGAAATCATAATTCTTGAACAAACACCTTCCCTGTGGATACGATCCCGCTCACCTGATCTACATTAGTGAGTAAGGTTAAATTGTGCAAGTACGCGATAAGCTTGTCAGTTAACTCTTCTAAAAGTAATTTCTTTGTTAGTCCGAATGCCTCACTGGTTGTTCGAAGGAGGGTAGCAAAGATTACTGGTTTTGTACAAGCTGAGTTCCCATTCAAGTATTTAGGGTGTCCTATTTATGTAGGTCGGAAGCGTGTTTCTTTTTTCCAGGATATGGTCTCGTCCATCCAAAGAAGGCTCTCTGGATGGCAGAATAAATTCCTGTCGTTTGGAGGTCAAATGATGCTGGTTAAACATGTGCTAACGTCTCTGCATTCACATATTTTAGCTATGTCTCTTCCTCCGCGCTCGATTCTTTTACAAGTATCTAAGCTCTGTGCTCGGTTTTTCTGGGCAGGGACCTTGAGTGCTCGGAGACAACATTGGATATCTTGGGAGACTCTATGTTTTCCTCAATGGAGGGTGGGGTTGGTTTTTGTCAGTTTACAGATATTGCGGATGCCTTCGCGGCTAAGCTTCGGTGGTGTTTTAGATCTCAACAATCTCATTGGGCGATGTATATGCATGCTAGATATTGCCATAGGGAGCACCCTGCCGTGGTTCAGTCTTCTCGTAATGATTCCCATGCTTGGCAGTGCATGCTTGAGATACGGACATAATGTGAAAAGTATATAGGATGAGTTGTTGGTGACGGTGCAATAGACGTTTTTCATGACAACTGGCAGTTAGTTGGGGCTTTATCTCGTTTTGGTCAGGGTATTAGATATACTTGGCTAAAGGACTGGTGGCGTAATGGTCAGTGGAATATCCCTCAGATGAATATCCCGGTTCAGGTTAGCGAGGCAGTGGAGAAGTTGTCATTGTCACATCAGTGTGCTCACTCTTTATGGATGGGGAATTCTTTTGGCGAATTTTCAGTTTCATCCGCGTATGAACTATTTCGAGTTAAGAGACCTTTGTCTACATTTTTTAAGAGAATATGGCAGCCAAGACTATCTTATAAAATGTCTTTCTTTATACTTCGTTTGTTTTATGGATGGGTTCCTTTATCCTGTTGGCTTCAGAAGATGCACATGTTTGGTCCGTTTCACGGTTTATGGCAGCCAAGACTATCTTATAAAATGTCTTTCTTTATAAAATGTCTCTCTCACCCAGACATGGCCAGAGTTCACGGTTTCACAAAGGGTGGAACCTAAACTGGCTCTTGGTCACAAGTTTACGGTTATAGTTTGTGAACCACCGGTTCACAGTTCCATCATGTTTCCAGTTTTGCCCCGGTTTTGATTCTGGTTTTGATTTTGGTACTCTTTTCTCATGGTTCGACTTTAAAAAAAATAAAAATATGAAGTTCGATATAATTTACAAATTTACAAGTTTAGAAAAAAGAAGTTTGATATAATTTACAGTGTGAAAAAAATAAGTTTTATATAATTTACAATGTGAAAAATAAGAAGTTTGATATAATTAAAACTTTACAAATTTAGAATGTGAAAAATAAGAAGTTTGATATAATACGTACAAGTTTACAAGTTTGATATAATTGAAAAATGAGGTACGAGGACGAGTCCTAAGCATCAAGACACTACCACCTCCCTGGGAAGTCTTCTCTATGATCCGTCATGAAGAAAGCCGTCGGAAGGTAATGATGGGGGGATCCATAGTCTCTTCTTTGAGCTTGACTACAAAAGGGTCAGCCCTAGCAGCAGCTTCAGACTCTCAGGCATATGTTGCAGGCTCAAATGGTGACAACAGACCCAGAGAGCCACGACCTTACTGTGATCACTGCTGAAAAACTGGACATACTCGTGACACCTGCTGGGTAATTCATGGCAAACCACCAGATTAGAAGCCACAAAACAACTCCAACAATCAACAACCAAAGGGAAACACGGCCACTTCTGCTACTACACCATCTCCTTTCAATAAAGATCAGCTTGATTTACTCCAAAACCTCATCGACAAGGCAGTTTCGATGAGTCCAGGGGTCACCTCTTTGACGACACCAAACCCCCCAGCTTTAGCTCTGGGAGCGTTGCTCATCAAGGTAATAACTTGGTACGTTCGTTTTTGTACCAAATTTAAAATACCTACTTCAAAGGATTTAAAATAGTAAAGTGGAAGTAGGGTCGAATCCCACGAGGAACGGAGTACAGTCTATTTAGTTAATTCAACAAGGTGTCACAATTCAATTTTAAAGATCAAATTACTATAATTAAACTTCAAAATAAATCAAACAATTTAACTAAAATGTTCAAAATAAAAACGCAAGAAATTAAAAGTCCGGCAAATAAGTAAATCCACACTAATTAAATATTCATCGATCATTGACTCAATAATTAATTAACGTTCATATACCAACTAGTTACAAGTTACCGAGAATCAGCTCCGACATAACCCAATTCCTTTTTAATTTCTCGATAATTAGCAAGAATCAGCTTAAACTAATTATTTCTCTAATTAAGACACAATTCGGCTGGAATCAGCCAACACCAAATATAATGTCCTAACAGCATTAAGAATTAAAGGAACCCAATTTTAACAAATCACAATCAGAATCAGCAATCATAATTCATTAACCTGTTGTTCTCGTCTACCTGACAGTAGCTTTACCACTAATCAATCATATCCACTAAATACAGATATTTAATGGGAGATTAATTGGCATTATTCAAATTAAATAAATTTGATCAGGATTTAAATAATCCAAATAACTATCGATATGCACAGAGAACTTTTCAGAATCTATGAAACATTAATTTAGCATGCACATTTTGATCTCACAATAAAATAATAATTAGAGTATCATTACTTTAATACCGGAAAATAAAACTATTTACAAGACATAATTACTAAAACATAATCAAAACACAAAAATGACATGCTAAAATCAAACTAAAAATAAGTAAAGATAGAGAAAGCTTATTCCACTATTGAGCCAGTCTTCCGTTTGGACGAATGAGACCCCTCTGGTTGCAATTGTAAATGAAAATCTGCATTTTCTCTGAATGACGAAAAATACTGTAACATAAATTAAATTAACTCTACTAAATGTACGAAAATTCTGCGAACTAGAAACATAAAAAAAACTAAATCCTATCTAATTTAAATAATTAACTAAAATATGAAAATATGGACACGGACTCAGAATTAAATTTTAAACTAAATATTAAAATTGACCATGACTACTATAAGAACATACTTAACTATTAATTTATGCAATTAAAACCAAAATTAACTACTGTGACTAAAAATCAAAACTAACTATTCACTCACTCTAATTAATTTCTGAGACTCAATGAAAACTAGAATTAAAGTCAACTATAATGCTCTGACTCCAATGTAAGGCACTGCAGTTTAATCATGTGAGAATTCAACATCCTTTGACTCAAATATGGAAGCCTAGAATCTAAACTACTTTCATGCATGTGCATAAAGAATGAATGCAATTAAAACTCATCACTTTAACTCACGGATTCGGGAGGAAATTGTCAACGAAATTGACTAAAGATGTAGGAATACAAATTGACTCATTAATGAAGGAATTAAATAATAAACACCATTCAATTCTTTTATGATTCAACTTGAAATTTTCTAAGCAAGATTGAAACTTGTTTACCGTGAAAAAAATATGAAAGCAAGAAATCAAATTATTCTAAAAACGGGCATTCACAGTAAAATTCAAATTAAGAATTAATGGAGTCAAAAGAAAAGCTTTTTTATAAATACGTAAAAACCTAAACTTAACTCTAAACTACTTCTAAAAAAAACTAATCAACTACATTAATTAAAACTACTCAATAAGTAGCTCCCTTTTTTCTACCTATTCCTTCTCATTATATAGAGAAGGTTATTAAGCCTAGGAAACAAACCTTTAAAGAAATTGAATTAATCTAGAACTCTTCCTAAAACATGATAAAAACAATATAAGGATAAAATCAATCCTAAAATATGCCACAAACGGCTTATTAAAAATAGGGATGCAACCCTTTAATAAAAAATCACCTAATTATCTTATTTTCCAAATTGGATATTGACTAAAATATGATAAGGCAATCTTATATTCCAAATCAAACTCTTCAAGACTTCAAGTAATCTCCAAATCTTTTCAAATTGTCTTGTACGTAAAACTCCATTGCCCAAATCCAATACAAATTGATCTTCATCCATATCTTTAAGCACAATTATCCTTCTTTCCAAAATTATCAAATTCTGCACCAAAAGCAATTCTTAATGCATAAAAAATAATTAACATAGAAAACGGAGTTATCAAACCTTCCACACTTAAACGATGCTTGTCCTCAAGCATCTTAACAAAACAAAATACATGAAAACAAAATAAAACTTAAGACACGACAAAAAACACAATTATGCAGAATTCTAAAAATTAGGTATGACTCAATCAAATTGGAACTTCAACCAACTATCCATTTTCCCAATCCTTTGTATCAAATACATACGTAGTCTTTTTCTTCAAAGTCAAAACACACAAGAATGAACCAACTCTCAAGTTCACTCTAAGCACTCACAGATATAGCAATATTGGGTTCATCCACTCAAAATAAATTATACAAGAAATTATTACCATAGACTTGCAAATATGTCATATATCCACCACAAATATAAAAACCATGCATAAATCAAAAGGACTTTTATTGGGTTGTAATGGGGCTAGGGTAATATAGGTGGGATATAAAGAAAGGAAAAATGGCTAAAAATATACCAAAGTATAAAGTAACTTGGCAATGTCATCATCTCAATTGTTATGCAAACTCAATCAACATTAGTGCTCTTTCTTTTCCATTTTTTTTATTTTCTCTTCCTCCTTTTTTTTTTGATATTTTTCTGTTCTTTTTTTTTTTAATAGAACTCTTTTTTTCTTTCAACCCATGCTTCTATTTGGGCATATAGGACAGAGAATAATTTCACCAACTAGAACACTTTGCTCTATTCAAATTTCAAGATGCATTTTCTTTACTTAAACACATTGAAGATGACTTCGCACAATCCTAACTTTGCCATTTACACTTTGGGGGAACAAAAAAGAAAGCTAAACAAGGCTAAAGTTGAATATTTTTAGTGGTTTAAACAAAGAAAAGGGGATTTAAGCTTCAAGTGGGCTTACTAGGGGTAAATATAAGGGTAGGAAGAAAAAATCTAAAGCAAAAAATGGCTAAAATCCTAAATGCCTTAATCACATTTATGCACAATTTCAAACTTTTGGTTTGAACATGTACAACAAAGCAAATTTTGTAATAAAATTCAAGTACAATTATTCTCTCATAAAAAAAATCATTTAAGCACCAAAAAGTAGTTTTGGATGCTTAGGCTCAAAACCTCACTTTAAGTAGGCAATAATAGTTCATTCTTATATATTCATCTTCCTTTGAATCATACAAAGACATACATATATTTGAACACAAAGGATTCAACCAAAACATTCCTTACCAAGTTCCAATTTTTCATGAATAAAACCTAACAATAGAAATTTTGGACAAAAAAAAAACTATTTTTCCACACAAATTAAAAATGGACTCTATATTTATTTATGAATCTTTTCAAAATAGAAACCAAATTTCACACAAATTTTTTTTTCTAAATAATACACAATCAAAAGACTCACGAAACATGTAATATCCACCTCCCCACACTTAAACCTTGCTTGTCCTCAAGCAAGAAAATAAGGATGAGTGAGGCTTCAACAATCAAACCACAAAACTAAATAACATCAAATAAGATAGAAAAAAAATAAAATAAAATAAATAAACAAGGGAGATGATAACAAAACCGCCATGTCGTATGAAGTGTCTTCTTCTCAGGTTTGACATTGGAGCAATTGAAGAATAGTGCTAAAGGTGGTGTTGATTTTGACAATACCAAATATGTATTATTTTGAAACTACCATTGGCCACCATTTGGGTAATCAAAACTCTTTTTCTGTTACCAATAGTTGTGATCTGAAATGAGAAAAATCAAAAGTATTATTGGAAAATAAAACTAGAATTAAAAACTACTGAATACTGGAAAAAAAACAAGAAAATTGGGTTGCCTCCCAATCAGCGCCTTTGTTTAAAGTCATTGGCTAGACCAAGTGCCAGAATTATAGGAAATTAGGTGGAGGCTCTGGAGGTGGTCGTGGTGGATGATGACTCTTATTGAATGGCAGTGTCTTTCCACTGACCAAATACACATATTTCAGAATTTCATATAGGGCTTTATATTCTGGCACTGGGACCTGCAAAACATAAAGTAACAATTTATTAACAGGGTCCTGTTCGGAAAAATAGGACGATTCTGATTCGTTCAAAAATTCTTTCAACGAATACAGTGGCATTATTGCATCTTTAATTTTTTCGTCCTTCATTTCTTTGATCTCAATATCTATCAAATTTGTTGTAATGGTTAATTCCAACTTATCCTGCAAAATATTCGTCTCAAGGGGCTCTTGGACAAGAGGTTCAAACACATCAACAACATTAACATTTTCAATACTTGTCAATCTATCAAAAATAAGAGGTGAAATTTTAATTTCAGATATATCAGTATTTAAATCAAATATCACCTCAAAGATGCGAGACTCTTTAGATTTATCATTTTTGTCTGGTTGTCTCAACTTTTCCTCCTTAAATGGAGGTTCTTCTTGTTGCGTACCACTTATCAATGTCATTTGGCTGACATTTTCCCTAGGGTTTACCTGTACTTGTGATGATAGTCTGCTATGATTTTCTTCTAGTGCATTTAATGCTGTGGAGAGTTGAGTGATTTGGTTTCCCAAACCCTGGATACTAGCTCGTGTCTCTTGTTGAAATTTTTGCAACTCATTTTGAGATTTTATCATATCCTGTTGCAAATTTTTAGTTGTATGAGCTAAGCTAGTAATCAAATCCTCAAGAGGTGTACCTGTTCTTGAGATAGGCAGTGCATTAGGTTGTGTTGGTTGTATCATCAGTTGCTGTTGCAGTTGCAGTATGCTTGGAGGTAGTTGTTGTTGCACCCAATTTCCATAACTAAAATTTTGGTAGTGTTCTCCCTCCGTATAATATGTGTTCAAATAAGGATTATAGTAGCATTGGGACTGAAAACCACATGTTGCATTCACTTGTGCTGTCGAATCATATTCTTGGGCCATTTGGCACATGTTAGTTGGATGTCCAGTATTCTTACAAATTTCACATGGCCTTTCTTTTTGGGCAGTTTCCAAACTTGCAACTAATTGCGCCATTGATGTAGTCAATGCATCTAATTTATTTTCAAATGAAGATATACTTATCTCATTCACCAGTTTGGGCATACGAGAGGTTGTCTCATACTGTTGTCGAGATTCAACTGTTTCTGCAATTACAATCTTGGCTTGTGCAAGAGTATTATTCATGAAAGCTCCTCCACTCGCAGCATCTACTGTCATTCTCTCCTCTAACAGCAAACCTTCATAAAAATATTGTATTAGCAACTCATCAGATATTTGAAGTTGTGGGCAACTATTACACAATCTCTTAAATCTTTCCCGATATGCATTCAAAGACTCATCATACTCTTATTTAATTCCACAAATTTCTTTTCTAATAGATGCAATCTTAGATGTAGGAAAGAAATTTTGAAGAAAAACCTTTTGCAATTCATTCCAAGAAGTTATTGAGTTATGTGTCAATCCATTAAACCAAATGTTAGCTTCTCCAGTTTGAGTAAAAGGAAAACTAACTAATCTAATATATTCTTCTGACACCCCCCTATTATGCAATATTCTACAAATTTTCAAAAATTCATGCAAAAAGTTATGAGGATCCTCCCCAAATGAACCATGAAATTTAGGTAGCAAATTCAAATATGATGGTTTCAATTCCAAATCAACAGTTACGGTAGGTAAAACAATGCAAGAAGATTGATAATTAATCAAGGGACTAGTTAACTCCCTTAAAGTACAATCACGATTTTGCGCATGTCCAATAGGGTCTTGAGCAGCCATTTCTCTTTTGTCACTGGCAACGTCTAACTCTGTTTCTGTGTTTGACAAGGGTTCTGCTTGAGCAAGTGGGACGATTGTCACAGAACCAGAAATTCTTTTTTGGCGTTTTTCTTTTGTTTACTTCCTCAACCAGTGTGCTATTTTCTCAATTTCTGCATCAAAGAATAAATCAGGTTGAAGAGAATATAGATATACACCAAGAAATAAAATTGAATTAACTAAAATAAACAATAATCTGCCGTTCCCCGGCAACGGCGCCAAAAATTTGGTACGTTCGTTTTTGTACCAAATTTAAAATACCTACTTCAAAGGATTTAAAATAGTAAAGTGGAAGTAGAGTCGAATCCCACGAGGAACGGAGTACAGTCTATTTAGTTAATTCAACAAGGTGTCACAATTCAATTTTAAAGATCAAATTACTATAATTAAACTTCAAAATAAATCAAACAATTTAACTAAAATGTTCAAAATAAAAACGCAAGAAATTAAAAGTCCGGCAAATAAGTAAATCCACACTAATTAAATATTCATCGATCATTGACTCAATAATTAATTAACGTTCATAAACCAACCAGTTACAAGTTACCGAGAATCAGCTCCGACGTAACCCAATTCCTTCTTAATTTCTCGATAATTAGCAAGAATCAGCTTAAACTAATTATTTCTCTAATTAAGACACAATTCGGCTGGAATCAGCCAACATCAAATATAATGTCCTAACAGCATTAAGAATTAAAGGAACCCAATTTTAACAAATCACAATCAGAATCAGCAGTCGTAATTCATTAACCTGTTGTTCTCGTCTACCTGACAGTAGCTTTACCACTAATCAATCATATCCACTAAATACAGATATTTAATGGGAGTTTAATTGGCATTATTCAAATTAAATAAATTTGATCAAGATTTAAATAATCCAAATAACTATCGATATGCACAGAGAACTTTTCAGAATCTATGAAACATTAATTTAGCATGCACATTTTGATCTCACAATAAAATAATAATTAGAGTATCATTACTTTAATGCCGGAAAATAAAACTATTTACAAGACATAATTACTAAAACATAATCAAAACACAAAAATGACATGCTAAAATCAAACTAAAAATAAGTAAAGATAGAGAAAGCTTATTCCACTATTGAGCCAGTCTTCCGTTAGGACGAATGAGACCCCTCTGGTTGCAATTGTAAATGAAAATCTGCATTTTCTCTGAATGACGAAAAATACTGTAACATAAATTAAATTAACTCTACTAAATGTACGAAAATTCTGCGAACTAGAAACATAAAAAAAACTAAATCCTATCTAATTTAAATAATTAACTAAAATATGAAAATATGGACACAGACTCAGAATTAAATTTTAAACTAAATATTAAAATTGACCATGACTACTATAAGAACATACTTAACTATTAATTTATGCAATTAAAACCAAAATTAACTACTGTGACTAAAAATCAAAACTAACTATTCACTCACTCTAATTAATTTCTGAGACTCAATGAAAACTAGAATTAAAGTCAACTATAATGCTCTGACTCCAATGTAAGGCACTGCAGTTTAATCATGTGAGAATTCAACATCCTTTGACTCAAATATGGAAGCCTAGAATCTAAACTACTTTCATGCATGTGCATAAAGAATGAATGCAATTAAAACTCATCACTTTAACTCACGGATTCGGGAGGAAATTGTCAACGAAATTGACTAAAGATGTAGGAACACAAATTGACTCATTAATGAAGGAATTAAATAATAAACACCATTCAATTCTTTTATGATTCAACTTGAAATTTTCTAAGCAGATTGAAACTTGTTTACCGTGAAAAAAATATGAAAGCAAGAAATCAAATTATTCTAAAAACGGGCATTCACAGTAAAATTCAAATTAAGAATTAATGGAGTCAAAAGAAAAGCTTTTTTATAAATACGTAAAAACCTAAACTTAACTCTAAACTACTTCTAAAAAAAACTAATCAACTACATTAATTAAAACTACTCAATAAGTATCTCCCTTTTTTCTACCTATTCCTTCTCATTATATAGAGAAGGTTATTAAGCCTAGGAAACAAACCTTTAAAGAAATTGAATTAATCTAGAACTCTTCCTAAAACATGATAAAAACAATATAAGGATAAAATCAATCCTAAAATATGCCACAAACGGCTTATTAAAAATAGGGATGCAACCCTTTAATAAAAAATCACCTAATTATCTTATTTTCCAAATTGGATATTGACTAAAATATGATACGGCAATCTTATCTTCCAAATCAAACTCTTCAAGACTTCAAGTAATCTCCAAATCTTTTCAAATTGTCTTGTACGTAAAACTCCATTGCCCAAATCCAATACAAATTGATCTTCATCCATATCTTTAAGCACAATTATCCTTCTTTCCAAAATTATCAAATTCTGCACCAAAAGCAATTCTTAATGCATAAAAAATATCAATTAAATACCAAAACCATAAAAATAATTAACATAGAAAACGGAGTTCTCATAACTCTCAGGCCATGATTGTTAGAGCAGATCACTCATCTTGGATCATAGATTCGGGAGCATCTGACCATATGAATGGAAATCGCCTACTGTTCTCAAACTACAAACCATGCCAAAAAGCCACCTCCGTCACAATTGCAGATGGTTCACAGTCAAGTGTTCATGGAATTGGGATAGTACACATATCCAAGACTATCAGACTTGAATCTGTGCTTTATATTCCAAAAATGAAGTGCAATCTGTTATCTATTCACAAGCTCAACAATGATATGAAATGCCTAACCTTATTTAATTCTTATTCATGTGCATTTCAGGAGCATGACACGGGGATGACAATTGGATGTGCTAATCTCTAAAATGGACTCTATCTCCTCAAAGCTGATCACAAGCAATGCTAATCTCTAAAATGGACTCTATCTCCTCAAAGCTGATCACAAGCAATCAACCGTGTGTCAAGCTAATTCTACATCTAAGCCACCATCCAATAACAATCATGACATTCTGAGATTACATTATCATTTAGGATATCCAAGCTTTTTGTACCTTGCATGGTTATTTCCATCATTATTTCATAATAAGAATGCAAAATATTTTGTTTGTGATGTCTGTCAGTATGCTAAACATACTCGAAGCACTTATGCACCTAGACCATATATTGCATCTAAACCATTTTCGATGATCCATTGTGATATTTGGGGGCCCTCTAAGGTATCTAACCTTATAGGTACTAGACGGTTTTTATTACTCGTTGATGACCACACTAGGTTATCTTGGGTGTATCTCATGAAGGAGAAATCAGAAGCTTGTCAATTGTTTAAACAATATCATGTCATGGTCACAAACCAGTTTAACTCAAACATTAACATATTTCATACTAACAATGCAGGCATATTCTTTAGTGCCAATCTCAGCCAATACCTCAAATCGTATGGCATAATTCATACCAGCTCCTATGTCAAAATACCACAACAAAATGTCATCACTAAACGAAAAAACAGACATCTTGTAGAAGTGGCTCGTTCAATCATGATCACTATGAATGTCCCTAAGAATTTCTAGGGGGAATCCGTACTTACAACTGCCTTTCTCATCAATCATATGCCATCCCGGGTAATAAACTTTCATACACCTTGCCAACTCTTTCTCGCTATATTCCCAAATAATTGCCTTGTGTCTACTATTCCACCTAGAGTTTTTGGTTGTTCAGTTTTTGTACACTTGTATGATCAAAGTAAGCTCGATCCAAAATCAGTCAAGTGCATTTTTGTGGGCTATTCACCAACCCAGAAAGGATATCATTGTTATTCTCCTGGACTTCGTAAATTCTTTGTATCCATGGATATTACATTTTTGGAAGATACATCATATTTTCCAGTGACTAGTATTCAGGGGAAGAATCAACATCCTAACAATCACTCCCAGCTTCATGTAACCATAGATTGGAGTCAGACCATCTCTCATGAAATTCTTGAGCTCAACCAGACATTCCCTATAAATAGAGACACTCCTCACCCTCACCATCGAGAGCCATCAATACATGTCCAATTGTCATCACCAACTCCTCTTCCTAAACAACATGAACAAGGTATTATTCTAACTAAGGCTGATACCACTGTTGATACTATTGCTGAACAGTCTAGTCCTGAACTTCTAATAGCCTTGAGATAGCCATCTCGGTCGTGTGGTCCTTATTGTATGAATGATTACACATATTATGGAAATCTCTCATATTTCTTTCGAGCATTTGTGACACAGTTTGACCAGGTAAAAATACCTAACAATGTGGATGAAGCACTCAAATCTCCAGGTTGGAAACAAGCTGCAGAAGAAGAAATCCAAACACTGGAGAGGAATGGTACATGGCATATCAGAAGTTTGCCGCCCAAGAAACATGCAGTAGGCTGCAAATGGCTATTCACTATCAAACACAAACTAGATGGTTTCGTTGACAGGTTGAAGGCACGTTTGGTGGCTAAAGGATATACTTAGGCTTACGGTGAGGACTATAGAGAAACGTTTGCACTGGTGGCCAAGTTCAATACAGTGCATGTTATTCTATTACTTGTAGCCAACCTTGACTGGCCTCTTCATCAACTGGACATAAAAAACGCCTTCCTAAACGGCGATCTTGAAGAGGAAGTATACATAAAGATACCTCCTAGGTTCTATAGTGAGGTCAGTAGTGACAAGGTGTGCAGGCTCAAAAAGTCATTATATGGACTCAAAAAATCTCCAAGAGCTTGGTTCGAGAGATTCTCAAGGGTACTCAAGAGCAACAACTATGTTCAAAGTCATGCCAATCATACCCTATTCACAAAGCATTCATCATGTGGTAAATGCACCATCTTGAGTGTTTACATGGACGACATTGTCATCACTGGAGATAACAGAAGTGAGATTGCAACATTAAAGACTACACTTACTTCCGAGTTTGAAGTGAAAGATCTTGGGGACATGAAGTATTTTTTGGAAATGGAAGTAGCTCGCTCAAAGAAAGGGATCATCGTGTCTTAACACAAATATACACTGGATTTGTTCAGAGAAATAGGGATGCTCAATTGTAAACCAGCCTCTATTCCGATGGATCCAAACATCAAACTGAATGTAAGAACATCCGAGCATCCTGTCGACATGGGTAGATATCAGCGCTTAGTGGGTAAGTTGATCTATCTTTCTCATACAAAGCCTGGCATCAGATTCGTAGTATCTATAGTAAGTAGGTTAATGAGTAATCCTTCAGTCACACACATGGATGCAGTTATGATGATCCTCTGATACTTGAAGGCCTCTCCTAGTTTAAGACTGTTCTTCCAAAAGTCCATAAAACAAGATATTGAAGCATTCACTTGCACAGACTGGGCTGGATCAATCCTTGATCGGAAATCCACGTCAGGGATGTGCTCATATGTCTGGGGTAACTTAGTCACATGGCAGAGTAAAAAGCAGACAGTGGTAGCTTGAAGTAGTGCAGAGGCTAAACTTTGATCACTAGCAAATGGCGTATACGAGGGCATTTGGCTGAGACAACTACTAACAGACCTTCAAGTTCATGTAATCAGTCCCATCAACATGTACTGTGACAATCAAGCCGCCATCAGTATCTCTGAAGACCCTGTCCAACACGACCGTACCAAACGCAAGGAGATTGATCGCCACTTTATCAGTGAGAAGGTCGTGGATAAAGTTATGTCCATGTGCTACATCACATCACAAATCTAATTTCTACAGTGTCCTTGTGTTGGTATATCAGCTATCAGCATAAAATTAATGCAAAAACTGTGTATTGTTAATTGGTTTAAAAATGTCATCCAGTTCTGATACTGGGAGTCTGGAACGATAGTTTGGCTTGTCAATTTTTCTTGGTTTACTGGGAAAAGCAAAGCAAGTACTTAGAATGTAGCAATGCCATGTTATGGCCTGCCCTAAGTCCTTCGCGATTATGTAGATTTCTTGAAAGAAGAATTTGTTTCAATGAGAATGGAAGCCATTGTAGAATAGTATTTTCACCTTAGTAGTTGTAGTAAATAACTAGTTTGAAGATTGATTTGCTGTTAAGATTCTTGTCCAAAATTAACCCATCTATGAAACATGTCTAAACAAAGGATGACACCAGATTATTATGGTTTTATTTGTCAAAGAAGAAGCTGCTTTATCCAGTTCAAATTGATAATTGTCTGCTCATATAACTAAATTAAGAAGTTGATCTCTTCCTCAATTCATCTTGGCTCAAAAATTTTGCTGGAGTGGAGTATAGAACACACAAATTTGAGCGTTTCTTCTCCCTCAAACTTGGAAGATTAATGATGCTTTAAAATCAGGGATGGAACCATTATTATCTCCAACAAAGGAACTTAAAATTATGTGTAGCTTTCATCAATAGAATTTGTATGATTCAACTATAGCGCAATGCTTCCTTTCATGTCCAAATGGTTTTAACATTTGAACTCTGGAGATGTGGTCGACTGTTTTTAGTGTAAACTTGGAGCTATATTGGTGAAAATTGATTCAAAACCTGATGATTGTAATTTGAAGAACTGAGTGATAAAATTTCTCGATGTGAAAGTTATAGTAAGAAGCTTTTAAACTTTGCATTGAATAGGCATTCAAAGAACTAAACATCATCAGACAAAAGTTCAAAACAAAGCATCTATTCAATTTAAATATACACAGATAATAATATAGCACTTGAGAAGTCTAACAAATCCAGCAATACATTAGTTTAAATGGTTCTGATAAACACAGGCAATCAAGAAAGGAGAACTTGAAGAATGAAACAGAAAATAGACATAATATGCCCTTTGCAAAGGAATTTTCTCCCAAAATGGCTTTGCAAGAGGATTAGAGTTAGACAATCAAGGAAGCATCATCAACTTTATCTTACCTGTAGTAGAGCATTGCAAGTAACTAAATGTAAATTGAAAGATAATAATAATACTACCAGCCATTTGCGTAGCAAGATAAAGAGAGGAAGACATTTTACTAAACAAAACAAATAAGTAAATAAATAAATGCTTGTTATCTTTTACCAGCAAATCAATACTTAAGACTCTAGATTTTGAGCTTTACTCCAAAGATCTTTAGCAAACTCAGTCCAATCTTCAAGTCCTATAAACAAATCCTCCTAAGAAATGACAAGGTTTGGCTCAAGCTTTGTTCTTTCTTCTTTTGATATGTTTTCGAAGTTCAAATCATCCATTAGCTGTTTCTCCAGCAATGTATAATTGGTAGTACCCAAATTTGGAAATGTTGCTCCATGAATAGTGTATTTCTCTTTTTCCTGAGTAGCAGTGCCTAAATCGACAATTGGGCTTTCCTTCTTAACATCTGATTGAGTTGTAAGAGATTTTTCCTCACTTGGGTCAGAGGTTTCCCCTTCATCCTGCAACTTTACAAAGCTCTCAATGCTTTGATTTCCATCTGAGCTTTGTTCCTTTAGTGCATTAGCCTCTTTTTCCTGAATTATGTATTTGACTATTTTTTGTCTCTTCTATAAAATACCTTGTGCTTGCTTTTCAAGGGAGGCCATTTCTTTGACTGAACTTTTCTGCTTCTCTATCACCTTCATCGTTTTCGTCTTCACTGCATCATGCTCATGCATTAAATTTTTTGATTTTTTTTGCTTTCAAACAAAATAAACTCTCCCAGAGTTTCCATTACCCTCAATGGCTGCACCTCTTTATTACTTTGATTTCATCTCTTAATCTTGTCCAACAAAGGCCTCTTCCCTCTCTGAAACCATTCATTCTCAAACTCAAACTTATCGCGATTGATCTTTTTGAACCCCTAAAAGATTAAAACAACTTAATGAAACTGTGCATGTATCTACACTGATTATCAAATCATAAATTGTAAAAAGACAACTCAAGCATGAGCAAAACAAAAGAACATGTATAGTAAAAAGAAGTAATAATGGATACCAACATATATGTAGAATTGACGAACAAAACTTGAGAAATTGTTGTGCCTGAAAACCTTTCCTAGAACCTCAGCAGCAAACTAGTGAGGATCCCATACGATGAAACTGGTGCCAGTGGATTTCCATGATATGATGGAATCAGTTTCAGGGTTCATCACTATGCCATAAATCTTGAGCAAAAAGGGAGGCGTTGGTTTCAATTTCGAGGTGGAAGAAGATGCACCAACTGTATAACCTTCAATAGCATGTGGATGTGCAGAATTTGCAGCAGCTATGACAAAAGCATTGCGGCCACTTTCACTAATATGAGTTTTCATCACCCTCAATGGCTGCACATTTTTATTACTTTGATTTCTTATCTTAATCTTGTTCAACCAAGGCCTCTTCAAATTCTAAAAGAATTCATTCTGAAACTCAAATCTATCCCGATTGATCTTTTTGAACCCCTAAAAGATTAAAACAATAGAATGAGACTGTGCATGTATCTACACTGATTATCAAATCATAAATTGAAAAAAGACAACACAGGCATGAGCAAAATAATAGAACATGTATAGTAAAATAAATTAATAATGGATACTCACATATGTGTAGAATTGACGAACAAAACTTGAGAATTTGTTGTGCCTAAAAAACTTTCCTAGAACCTCAGCAGCAAACTTGTGAGTATTCCATACGATGAAACTGGTGCCAGTGGAGTTCCATGATATGATGGAATCAGTTTCAGGGTTCATCACTATGTCATAAATCTTAAGCAAAAAAGGAGGCGGCGGTTTCAATTTCGAGGTTGAAGAAGATGCATCAACCGTATAACTTTCAATAGCATGGTGATGTGCAGAAATTGCAGGAGCTGTGACAATAGCATTGCGGCCACTTTCACTAATATCAGTTTACATCACCCTCAATGGCTGCACATTTTTATTACTTTGATTTCGTCTCATAATCTTGTTCAACCAAGCCATCTCCCCTTTCTCACACCATTCATTCTGAAATTCCAATCTATCTCGATTGATCTTTTTGAACCCCAAAAAGATTAAAACAACATAATGAAACTTTGCATGTATCTACACTGATTATCAAATCATAAATTGCAAAAAGACAACACAAGAAAGAGCAAAACAATAGAACATGTATTGTAAAATGAAGTAATAATGGATACTCACATATGTGTAGAATTGACGAACAAAACTTGAGAAATTGTTGTGCCTGAAAAACTTTCCTAGAACCTTAGCAGCAAAATGTGAGGATCCCATACGATGAAACTGGTGCCAGTAGAGTTCAATGATATGATGGAATCAGTTTCAAAGTTCATCACTATGTCATAAATCTTGAGCAAAAAAGGAGGCGGCGGTTTCATTTTCGAGGTTGAAGAAGATGCACCACTTGTATAACCTTCAATAGCATGGGTATGTGCAGATATTGCTGCAGCTGTGACAATAGCATTGCGGCCACTTTCACTAATATCAGTTTCCGTCACCCTCAATAGCTGTACATTTTTATTACTTTGATTTTGTCTCTTAATCTTGTTCAACCAAGGCTTTTCTCTTTCTGAAACCATTCATTATGAAACTCCAATCTATCCCGATTGATCTATTTAAACACCTAAAATATTGAAACAACAGAATGAAATTGTGCATGTATCTACACTGATTATCAAATAATAAATTGCAAAAAGACAACACAATCTTGAGCAAAACAATAGAACATGTATAGTAAAATGAAGTAATAATGGATACTCACATGTGTGTAGAATTGACGAAAAAAACTCGGGAAATTGTTGTGCCGAAAAAAATTTCCTAAAACCTCAGCAGCAATTTTGTAAGGATCCCATACGATGAAACTGGTGCCAGTGGAGTTCCATGATATGATGGAATCAATTTCAGGGTTCATCACTATGTCATAAATCTTGAGCAAAAAGGGAGGCGGTGGTTTAAATTTTGAGGTTGAAGAAGATGCACCAACTGTATAACTTTCAATAGCATGGGATGTGCAGAAATTGCAGCAGCTGTGACAATAGTATTGCGGCCACTTTCACTAATATCAGTTTCCATCACCCTCTATGGCTACACATTTTTATTACTTTGATTTCGTCTCTTAATCTTGTTCAACCAAGGTCTCTTCCCTTTCTGAAAGCATTCATTCTGAATCTCCAATCTATCCCGATTGATCTATTTAAACCCCTAAAAGATTAAAACAACAGAATGAAACTGTGCATATATCTACACTAATTATAAAATCATTAATTGCAAAAAGACAACACAAGCATGAGCAAAACAACAAAAAAAGTATAGCAAAATGAAGTAATAATGGATACTCCCATATATGTAGAATTGACGAACAAAACTTGACAAATTGTTGTGCATGAAAAACTTTCCTAGAACCTCAGCAGCAAAATTGTGAGGATCCCATACGATGAAACTGGTGCCAGTCGAGTTCAATGATATGATGGAATCAGTTTCAGAGTTCATCACTATGTCATAAATCTTGAGCAAAAAAGGAGGCGGTGGTTTCAATTTCGTGGTTGAAGAAGATGCACCAACCGTATAAATTTCAATAGCATGGGGATGTGCAGAAATTGAAGGAGCTGTGACAATAGCATTGCGACCACTTTCACTAATATCAGTTTACATAACCCTCAATGGCTGCACATTTTTATTACTTTGATTTTGTCTCATAATCTTGTTCAACCTAGCCATCTTCCCTTTCTCACACCATTCATTCTGAAATTCCAATCTATCTCGATTGATCTTTTTGAACCCCGAAAAGATTAAAACAACAGAATGAAACTTTGCATGTATCTACACTGATTATCAAATCATAAATTGCAAAAGTACAACACAAGAAAGAGCAAAACAATAAAACATGTATAGTAAAATGAAGTAATAATGGATACTCAAATATGTGTAGAATTGACGAACAAACCTTGAGAAATTGTTGTGCCTGAAAAACTTTCTTATAACCTCAACAGCAAACTTGTGAGGAACACATACGATGGAACTGGTGCCAGTAGAGTTCCATGATATGATGGAATCAGTTTCAGGGTTCATCACTATGTCAAAAATCTTGAACAAAAAGGGGGGGCAGTGGATTCAATTTCGAGGTTGAAGAAGACGCACCAACTGTATAACCTTCAATAGCTTGAGGATGTGCAGAAATTGCAGCAGCTATGACAATTGCATTGCGGTCACTTTCTCTAATATCAGTTTCCATCACCGTCAATGGCTGCATATTTTTATTACTTTGATTTGTCTCTTAATCTTGCTCAACCAAGGCCTTTTCGCTTTCTGAAACCATTCATTATGAAACTCTAATCTTTTCCCGATTGATGTATTTGAACCCCTAAAAGAATAAAACAACAGAATAAAACTGTTCATGTATCCACACTGATTATCAAATCATAAATTGTAAAAAGACAAAATAAGCATGAGCAAAACAATAGAACATGTATAGTAAAATGAAGTAATAATGGATACTCACATATGTGTAGAATTGACGAACAAAACTTGAGAAATTGTTATGCCTGAAAAACTTTTCTAGAAACTCAGCAGCAAACTTGTGAGGATCCCATACGATGAACTGGTGCCAGTGGAGTTCCATGATATGATGGAATCAGTTTCAAGGTTCATCACTATGTCATAAATCTTGAGCAAAAAGGGAGGCGGTGGTTTTAATTTCGAGGTCGAAGAAGATGCACCAACTGTATAACCTTTAATAGCATGGGGATGTGCAGAAATTGCAGTAGCTGTGACAATAGCATTACGTCCACTTTCAATAATATCAGTTTTCATCACCCTCAATGGCTGCACATTTTTGTAACTTTGATTTCTTCTCTGAATCTTGTTCAACCAAGGCCTTTTCTCTTTCTGAAAGAATTCATTCTGAAACTCAAATATATTCCGATTGATCATTTTGAACCCCTAAAATATTATAACAACAGAATGAAACTATGCATGTATCTACATTGATTATCAAATCATAAATTGCAAAAAGACAACACAAGCATGAGCAAAACAACAAAAAAGGTATAGCAAAATGAAGTAATAATGGATACTCACATATGTGTAGAATTGATGAACAAAACTTGAGAAATTGTTGTGCCTGAAAACTTTCCTAGAACCTCAGCAGCAAACTTGAGAGGATCCCATACGATGAAACTGGTGCCAGTTGAGTTCAATGATATGATGGAATCAGTTTCAGGGTTCATCACTATGTTATAAATCTTGAGCAAAAAAGGAGGCGCCGATTTCAATTTCGAGGTTGAGGAAGATGCACAATCGTATAACTTTTAATAGCATGGGGATGTGCAGAAATTGCAGCAGCTATGACAATAGCACTGTGGCCACTTTATCTAATTTTAGTTTACATCACCCTCAATGGCTGCACATTTTTATTACTTTTATTTTGTCTCATAATCTTGTTCTACCAAGCCATCTTCCCTTTCTCACACCATTCATTTTGAAATTCCAATCTATCCCTATTGATCTTTTTGAACCCCTAAAAGGTTATAATAGCAGAATGAAACTTTGCATGTATCTACACTAATTATCAAATCATAAATTGCAAAAAGACAACACAAGAATGAGCAAAACAATAGAACGTGATAGTAAAATGAAGTAATAATGGATACTCGCATATGTGTAGAATTAACGAAAAAAACTTGAGAAATTGTTGTGCCTAAAAAACTTTCCTAGAACCTTAGCAACAAACTGGTGAGGATCCCATACGATGAAACTGGTGCCAGAGGAGTTCACTGATATGATGGAATAAGTTTCAGGGTTCATCACTATGTCATAAATCTTGAACAAAAAATAAAGCGGCGGTTTCAATTTTGAGGTTGAAGAAGATGCACCAACTATATAACATTGCGGTCACTTTCAATAATATCAGTTTCCATCACCCTCATTAGCAGCACATTTTTATTACTTTGATTTTGTCTCTTAATCTTGTTCAACCAATGCCTCTTGCCTTTCTGAAACCATTCATTATGAAACTCCAATCTCTCCCAATTGATCTATTTGAACCCTTAAAAGATTAAAACAACAGAATGAAACTGAGCATGTATCCACACTGATTATAAAATCATAAATTGCAAAAAGACAACACAAGAATGAGCAAAACAATAGAACATGTATAGTAAAACGAAGTAATAATGGATACTCACATGTGTGTAGAACTGACGAATAAAACTCGGGAAATTGTTGTGTCGGAAAAACTTTCCTAAAACCTCAGCATCAAACTTTTCAGGATCTCATACGATGAAACTGGTGCTAGTGGAGTTCCGTGATACGATGGAATCAGTTTCGGGGTTCATCACTATGACATAAATCTTGAACAAAAAGGGAGGCGGTGGTTTAAATTTCGAGGTTGAAGAAGATGCACCAACTTTATAACTTTCAATAGCATGGGGATGTGCAGAAATTGCAGCAACTGGGACAATAGTATTGGGGCCACTTTCACTAATATCCGTTTCCATCACCCTCAATGGCTGCACATTTTTATTGATTTGATTTCGTCTCTTAATCTTGTTCAACCAAGGCCTCTTCCCTTTTTGAAAGCATTCATTTTGAAACTCCAATCTATCTCGATTGATCTTTTTGAACCCCCAAAAATTTAAAACAACAGAATGAAACTGTGCATATATCTACACTAATTATCAAATCATAAATTTCAAAAAGGCAACACAAGCATGAGCAAAACAACACAACATGTATAGTAAAATGAAATAATAGTGGATACTCCCATATATGTAGAATTGACAAACAAAACTTGAGAAATTGTTGTGCCTGAAAAACTTTCTTAGAACCTCAGCAGCAAACTTGTGAGGATCCCATACGATGAAACTGGAGCTAGAGGAGTTCTATGATATGATGGAATTAGTTTCAGGGTTTATCACTATGTCATAAATCTTAGGCAAAAAATGAGGCGGTGGTTTCAATTTTAAAGTTGATGAAGATGCACCAACTGTATAACCTTCAATAGCATAGGGATTTGCAGAAATTGAAGCAGTTGTGACAATAGCATTGAAGCCACTTCCACGAATATCAGTTTCCATCACCCTTAATGGCTGCACATTTTTATTATTTTGATTTTCTCTCTTAATCTTGTTCAAACAAGGCCTCTTCCCTTTCTGAAATCATTTATTCTAAAACTCCAATCTATCCTGATTGATCTATTTGAACCCGTAAAAGATTAAAACAACAGAATGAAATTGTGCATGTATCTATACTGGTAATCAAATCATAAATTCCAAAGAGAGAATACAAGCATGAGCAAAACAATAAAACATGTATAGTAAAATAAAGTAATAATGGATACTCACATATGTGCAGAATTTACAAACAAGACTTGAGAAATTGTTGTGTCTGAAAAACTTTCCTAGAACCTTAGCAGCAAACTTGTGAGGATCCCATACGATGAAACTGGTGCTAGTGGAGTTCCATGATATGCTGGAATCAGATTCAGGGTTAATCACTATGTCATAAATCTTGAGCCAAAAGAGAGGCGGCGGTTTCAATTTCGAGATTGAAGAAGATGCACCACTCGTATATCTTTCATTAGCATGGGGATGTGCAGAAATTGCAGTAGCTGTGACAATATAAGATTAATATTTTTTTAAATATGTTATTTGAATGTTACTAACTCACACTAAATTTAGTTAATAAGAAATAATTTATGCCCTTCTCAAAATGGGATGGGGCAAAAACAAAAATATTAGGGTGTCTTACTATTATTATTAATAATTTAATAGGTCCAAAACAAATAATGATTCATTATTGTGGCTTAATTTAGCCCATCAATTTTTTTGGGCACTATATTATATTGTTAGGCCATTATGTTGGCCCAAATTGAATTCTTATAAAATATTACATTTATAAGTCCAATAATTTATTTACCTATTTGTGGCCTTTCTTAAATTAATTTAGCATACATTGAATTCTTAAATTAATTTAAGATCATTTCTTAAATGTGATGGGACAAAAATAAAAATATTAGGGTGTCTTACTATTATTATTAAGAACTTAATAGGTCCAAAACAAATAATGATTCATTATTGTGGCTTAATTTAGCCCATCAATTTCTTTGGGCACTATATTATATTTATAGTCCATTATATTGGTCCAATTTGAATTATTATCAAATATTACATTTATAAGTCCAATATTTTATTTACATATTTGTGGCCTTATTAGGGTGTCTTACTAGTATTATTAATAACTTAATATGTCCAACACAAATAATGATTCATTATTGTGGCCTTAATTTAACCCATCAATTCCTTTGGGCACTATATTGTATTGTTATGTCATTATGTTGGCCCAATTTGAATTCTTATCAAATATTACATTTATAAGTCTAATATTTTATTTACATATTTTTTGTCTTTCTTAAATTAATTTAGCCTACACAGAATTTTTAAATTAATTTTTGATCAATTCGAATTTATAAGGCCAGTTTTGTCATTTAATTAGAGATGTAATTCAAATTGTTGCACTTTGAGGGATCAAAGTGCAATTTCTTGTTAAAAACCCCCAACGTATTTTTGTTGTTTAATTAAAGAACTAATTTCTTTAAATTAAGATCAATTGAAATTTATAAGACTATTTTTGTTATTTAATTATAAATCTAATTGAAGAGATATAAATTTGAGAGACTAAAGTACAATTTTTTTTAAATCCCCCAATTCAAATTTATAAGGCTATTTTTATTATTTATGTATTAGAGATCTAGATATAAATTAATTTGAGGGACAAAAGTATAATTTATTGTTAATTTCCCCAAAAAAAAGGATTTCAATGTAGAGAGATTCGAACATGTGACCATAGCCTTCATACTTAATAAACTTGCCACTTCACCAACATCAAAATTAATGTAATGTGTAGCATTTTGTTAATTTTATTAAGACAATAACTTTTATGAAAATATTTATTTTAGATATCATAATATAGCATATGAGATTCAAACACCAAATTTTCCCTATACAACACCCAAAAGTTAAATGTTTTGCTATTTTAATAGACACTTATTATTTAACCTACTTAAGTTTATATGATAAACATCAAATTAATTCTATTAATAATTGGTGACGACTTTTCTGGTCACCAAAATATTCAAAAGTGATGGAAATCTTCTTTTCCCTATGACCTTTGTTGACCCAAAATATCGTCACTAAACTAACTCATATTAGAGACCACTTTTCTGGTCACCAAAGGTTTTGTACCTAAATTTTATTGACTAAACATTTTCTCGTCACCAAATTTGGTCACCAAAGGGTGTGTGATAGGCGGGAATGCTTCCCGCCATGGCTTTTAGTGACCAAATATTGACGAATTTTTTTTCTAGTCACCAAATTTTTAGTTGTTACAGAAATTTGGTGACAGAACTTTTTTTTGTCACCAAAAGGTACTCTTTGGTGACCAAAAATTTCTGGTCATTAAGATTTCAGTCACCAAAGGGGTATTTTTCTTGTAGTGATAACAATTTTTTTAAGCGTATCACTTTTATGTTGAAAAAGTGAATTCGGGTAATAGTTTATTTTAAGTGTATCACTTTTATGTTGAAAAAGTGAATTCGCATAACAATTTCCAAAGTAGTAACAAGTCAAAAGTGAAATCATGTAACAATATTTTTTTAAGTGTATCAATTTTATGTTGAAAAAATGAATTTGGGTTACAATTTTCAAAGTAGTAAGAATTAAAAACTGAATCTGCGTAACAATCTTTTTTAAGTATATAACTCTTTATGTTGAAAAAGTGAATTTCCATAACAATTTCCAAATAAATAATAATTCAAAAGTGAATTCACATAAAAAATTTTTTAAGCATACTACATTTATGTTGAAAAAGTGAAGTCAACTAACAATTTTCAAACCAGTGCATATAAAAAAATCTAGAAAAAAATGAAAACGTATAAACGTGAACGTGGACACACATAATTAACGGTATGTTTCATATAAGTTTTTGCGTCAAATAAAATATTTATTTCTACTAATATAGCAAAAAGTGTAGAAAGGACAAAAAAAGAGAAAAAAAGAATTTTAATTTAGCAACCCAAATAGTTAAATTTATGCTACTTATTACTTGACATTATATTTTCTTTTTACAAATAAAATAAATTAGACCACCATTTATTACTCCCAAATAGAAATTCATATTTTCGATTTTTTGAATCGCAGTTTCCGCTCTTCAAAATAATTAAGGAGTTTGTCAAAAAAAAAGAAAAAGGCAAATAAATACTACTATTTTTAAAAGTCACTCGCATATTTTGAAATGTGGAATAAAAATATTAAATTTATTTTAAATTTAATTAAAAACAACAATATTTATGTAAAAAGAAAACATCTGTAAGAAATAAGACTACATAAGAAATATATGTGAAATCTATTTTTAGCAAAATATATCAAAAGACCGAATTTCAATTTATCAGCAATTGCATTTTTTATTTATGAATATAAAATATAAAATAGTGTTTAAAAAAAAGAAAAAAAGAAAAAAAAAGAGCTACTTAAGTGGGCTGAAAAAGATTTTTGAAGTAGTTCTAGTTTTTGTTTTTTTTTTTTGATAATTTCAGCTTTCTGGAGTTCAAAAATAGGCCCTTTTAAAAAAAAATTGAGTTACTTGCATTGGTGAGGTCTAGTTAATGATCAATGATTATAACTGGCTCAGATGGAATTTACAGTCACTGTTGAGCTTATGTGCCTTTTGAATTCATTTCTTGCAGATTAAGACCACGGCTTCTGGTGGTTGGTAAATTACAGTAGCAAAGTTCCTGCAAGTAAGCATTCTTTGCTTTCTTTTGGGTATTTTGTTTTAATAGTTATGTATATTTGTCACTGTGCGAGTACTTGTAGTATGGAGTTTGTTATAAATATGGGTTGGATTGATGCTATTCCTATTAGGGGTTCAAATAGGCAAAAGTTATTATTGCCTAGACATCCACCGAGGTGGACAAATCGATTACTTTGTGGTACAATTAGATTAAAGAGTTCTGTGCCAAAAATTTCTTACAGAGATAGGTTAAGATCCCATTTTTCGGTGAGGGTCGGAGTTCCATAGATGAAAAGACAAGTGAGTTCCAGGGTGGCTCATGAAAAGGTTATACATTTTTATGGGGTGGAGTGCCACATATGAGTTTCTTAGAACAATTCAGACCAAAATCTCAAATCAAATAGTTGGCTTGAAGGTTGAACAGTGTTACAATATTGAGCTAGATTCCAGTCTTTCACATGAGAATCTATAAATTTTGTTAAATGATAATATCCCATGTCGAATAAATGAGAGTTCTTGAACTAATATATAAAATATATGAGCCACTTCGCTCATTGCCAATGAGTTGGATGCATATGTATTCTTTAACACCAGGTTTGAATTTGTGAGCCTTTCAAACATGACTAGGGTTTCTCTCACCATATGAGCCACTCCATATATTTGATGTTTCTCTTCGAGTCAAAATCCAATGTATAGAACCAAAATGAATATATATAATGGATTCAATGAGCAAAAGATATATTATATATATATATTCTTGTTTTCTTTTAGTTTTATTCATAGTCGGTTGAAGTTGATGTAGTTAAATGTAACTTACTATGTATTATTGAATAAAATTAATAGTATCAATTGTTAATTAATTTGATAAGAACTGCATCCTCTGTTTTTTCTCTATCTCGCATCAAGCCTTACTCAATTAGTCCTTACAACAGCTTATTTTTTAAACATTCAATTAGGGGAAAATGTTAAGGCATTACAAGATGAAATGGCAGAAGAGAAAGAAGAGAGAGGAGAGAGATAAAGAAGTAGAAGAAGAAAATGTTGAAAAAACTGGCTTAGAATGGAAGGATGAAGTGGAAGAGAAAGAAAACACAAAAATTATTAAAAAAAAGGAATGTGAATGAAGAAGACAAACGAGCTGAAGAATTAGCAATTGAACTTCCAAGCATTCCTATTATGTCACAGAAGAGGTTAAAAATACCAACAACCCAGGGGTGATTTTCATTCTTGAAAAGGCCTCTTTGGAGGTTGCCAAAGTGGGAAAGGTTTGTTCCTTTTATTCTTTTTGGGCATGAACCGGGATGATGATATTGTGTTTTTCCATAAGTGGACTAACGGTTGTTTTTTCTTCTATTGTGTTTTCTGTATTTTTGGGAATTTAGAATTACCAACTACTGAACTCGGATAAGTATGCGAGTTTTCTCAGGAGGAATGGACAGAATCCAGCTGATTATCGGCCTGATATTACTCATCAGGTTAGTGAGCACTTTTGTTATATTGTATGTTTGTTGGTTCAATAATGGTATTGAAAGTATATTTTTGTTTTAATGCTGATGCTTTGCCTTTACCAAGGGTAAAAGTTTACTCTTTTATTTGATGATGGTTGGGAGCTGCTTTGTTGCCTCAATATAAAAACTAAGAGATCTTAGCCAATCCTAGGGGAATTTCTGAGGTTGCACTTGGGAGAAAAATCTGCCTATCGTTGAAACTTTAAGTATCCCTTAGTAAGAAAAAGGGAAACGAAAAGGAACAACCTCATAGTTATTAAAAAAAGATTTTCAATTAAATTTCATTGTTTATGGGATCGTAGATAGTCAAGTGAAATCCTATCTCCTCTTTGATGTGCTCCCAAGCCTCACTATTAGCATTGTCTAGATCCAATAAGGCTTAACCCTGGACAAGGGAGTTTTTTTCAGGAACATGAGACTGTTATACCAAGCTAACCTCAGTCTTTGGCCCGATCTGTATAAGGCAAAAACTTGTCTATCTACTTTATAGACCTGCACATCTTCAACTGAATTTCATGGTACCCCCTTAAATACAAATAATACAAAAAAATAAGGGGAGATAAAAAATATGTAGGGTCCTTTGTCTTCTTGGCTACCTAAATTCATAGCCGAGGATATGAAAGACATCCCTGAAATAGAGCAATTCAACTTTCTGCGAGCGACTAGAAAGAGGCTTGAATACAAAAAGAAATTTATACTCTTTACGTTTACTTACCAATTTGCCCCCCTCTGTCGCAGTGATGTAGGACGTTAGAGGTTGTTCCCTCGTGGCCAACTCGAAGGGGCTGAAGTTTGAGATAGAGCTTTTTGGTTATCTCCGTTCATCTAGAGCTACCGTAACTTGGCCTCATCATGCTATACTCGCGGGTGAAAGATTTTTTTCTTTGCCTTTAACTCGATCGGGAGAGAACCCTCGATGGTATGCTATTTTGTTTGTTCGTTGGGTTTCTTGGTCCTACACAGTTTAAATTCAAAGGCAAAAGAGAATAAGAGATTTTTGACACACTCGTAAAAGAAATTCTGCATTGAACTTAGGTTTTTGCTCTAGGCAAACTTGTAGCCTTTTGTGGATTTGTTAGTTGTTGGAACGGCATGAGTTGGGCCGGGTTTTGATTTAGAAAGATGAAGAGCCAAAAAATAGGCTGCGAACATAAGCGGGATGGTCAGTAGGAGTTTAGTTTGGGCTGTCTTTGGAACAGTAGGGCCATTTCTCTGGCAATCTTGAATTCGTGCCAAAATGCTTCACCTCTATATGATCTTACCTATGAAAAATAACTTGTTAGTGAAACGTTTCCACAATGTTCCAGAGAGATCATTCTGATGCTTAAATTTGTATCTGAATAAAATATCAAGTATAAGGTAGTATAAAGAGTCCAACCACCCTTTATGACATAATCTTAAATTTCTCAAATTCCAATATGAAATAAACTATATGGATTAGATTACAATTTCACTCCTTATCAAACACTTAATTTGATTGGATTAAGGAGGAGGGATATTACACAATTAGAATCATTAGAATATCATCATATACACAAAATCGCATGAAATTCCAACCACATTGTAGTCATCATTAGAATCATTGTTTGCACAAAACTACGACATTGAAAGACGATAAATAAAGACGTTTGACTTTGTTTTAACTGCAGGAACTTAATATTGCGTTTTGATGCTATTTCTTTTCTTTAACACCATATGACAGTGAGATTTTGCATCAAGAGAGCATGGTGTAAGCAAGGTAGTTCGACTGTGAGAGTTCGCATGAGACAACTATTCTTATTCTGTGTCTTGCCTATGCCTCAATGCTCTTTAGACTTTTGGACTAACATGGCAAAATATAGGATTAAACTAAATCCTAATAGGTTTGCTGTTTTAATTATTTGTTGCTTTGATTTAGGAAACAGAATTGTAAAAGAATTGTTGGTCAAATCGTTGTTAGTTTTAGTTACTTTCCTAACCTATAAATACATTGGTAGCTTAAGTTATTTTGGTAGATCACCAAGAAAAATATAAAAAAGGCCGATATTTTTGTAAAGAGCTTGCGTGTCACTGTAGATCAAAAAAGCCATTCGGCTTTGTTTTGAATTAAACGTTTGTTGCTGTGTTCAAATATCTTTTCCCGTTCTTCGTGTAATATTTTATTGCATTCTTTGGTAATCATTTAGTTCCTTGGATTTGGTTTTAAATAGAAAACCTTTTTTTTGGCAGAACCTCTATTTCGAGGTGGGGCGCCACTCCCTATTTATTAGATAATTTGTTTTAGTGATGGACTTACCCTAAAATCACTCGTACATCAAAAGACCCGCCTGATCACGTTCCCATTTACAAGCCTAATGGGGATATGATCAAGAAGGATGCGGAAATTAAATGTGGAGGATTCCTCCATTTACAATCAATCCTATAATAACTTGTCATACAAAAGCAACCCATAGAGCTGTTCAAAACCAGCCAAAGTTAAATGTGGAGGACTCCTCCATTTACATTTAATCCTATACTAACTTATCATGCAAAAGCAGCCTATAGAGCTGTACATTTGAACACCAACAGTTGCTGCTTAGTTTTGAACATCTTTATTTGTGGGTTTTTTGATTAATTAGATTAAATCGATCCTACAAATTGGTATTAGAGATTGGTTATTATTTATTAACCATGGTAAAAAATATAATTTGTTTTTTTCCTAAACTCACGGGAAAATAAAATTATAATTATTGGAGAATTCAAATGGAAACCCATATGGAAGCTTTTGATTTATCCAAATATATTGAAGCAAAATATCCGAAGAAGCTGATGCAACTGCAAGGAAGAAGGCAAGTTTGGTGTTGACCCAAATTAATCGAGCAATTTATATGTCAATATTTGGAAAAATCTCAACGGCCAAAAGTGCGAAGAAGACATAGGATATCTTGGAGAAAACCTACAGAGGTGTTGACAAGGTTCAATAAAACAATTTGATGATGTTGAAATGAAAGTTCAAGCTTTTCACAATGGAGAAGACAGAATCCATTGAATCATATTTTCTCGTCTTTCAGCGATCAAAGATGAGATGGAATTAAATAGGTATATATTAAAAGATAAAATCTTTGTTCAAAACGTTCTCAACACACTGCCTATAAAATTTGATCATGTTGTGGTTATCACACAAGAAACCAAGTATTTGTCCACATTGAAATTGAAGAATTACAAGGTTTATTAATTCTACATGAATAGAGAATTAATGGAAAGTTGAATGATCCTGTAGAGAAGGAGACTACGAGAAGGCGTTGCAAGCCCAAACAGATAAATTGAAGATTAACTCCAATGGTGCTGAGACAAATGCACGTGACCAAAATTTCAAATATAGTGAGATTGCGGTAGAGGTAACCAATTCTTTTAGCAAAGAGAAAATAATGGTTTCAATTTCCAACAGTCTAATAGTTTTCACAAGAGTAAAATTCAATGTTATAATTGTGAAAAATTCGGTCATTATAAAAAATATTATTGTGGTGCAAAATCTGATGTGTATGTCCAAGTTACTGAGACTAATGGGAATGGGAATAAACAAGATGCTTTATTTTCTAATGCTCAAACTTATCAAACAAAGAATAATAATTGGTATGTGGATTCTGGTAGTAGTAATCACATGAGTGAAAAAAATGAGTTATTTTCTGATCTGAATGAATATTTTAAAACCACAGTTAAATTTGGGAATAATACAATTGTGCATGTTGTTGGAAAGGGGAGAATATCTTTTTTTTGAGAAATCAATCTAAATGTGTTATTGGAGATGTCTGTTATGACCAATCTTTACCAAAATTTGTTGAGTCCTAGGCAATTATCTGAAAGGGGGTATGGTATAAATTTTAAGCATGGGGTTTGCATGATCAGTGATAGAATGTTAGGATTAATTGCTAAAGTAAATATGAACCATAGTAAATTATTCCCTATATCTATAAACTATGGTGATTCTTTTTGGTTTAGTTCTACTATTTCTAATGATGCTTGGTTGTGGCATACGTGATTTGACCATTTTAGTTTTGGTGGCATAGATTTTCTTTCTAAGAAAAATATGGTTTTGGGACTACCTTATATTGATTTTTCTCCTAAACAGTGAGAGTCTTATATCAAGGGAAAGAAGCACAAACATTCTTTTCAAAAAAGCAAGGCTTGGAGAGTTAATCATCTGTTGAAGTTGGTTCACTCTGACTTGTGCTCCGTTGAGCTACCTTCTTATGGTGGTAGTAAGTATTTTATCATATTTATTGATGATTTTAGTAGGAAAGCATGAGTTTATTTTTTGAAAAATAAATATGATGCTTGTGATCTTTTCAAGAAATTCAAGGTATATGTAGAAAAACAGAGTGTATACTATATTAAGACCTTGAGAGCTAATAGAGGTACAGAGTACGCTTATGTAATAATTTCTTGATGATTCATGGTATTAAACATCATATGACTGCTAGGTATACTCCTAAACAAAATGGGGTGGCAGAAAGGAAAATCAGAATAGTGATGGATTTGGTGAGATCCATAATGTTGGCAAAAACTATGGGCAAGGAATTTTGAGCTAAAGCAGTTTCTAGTGCTGTTTATATTTTAAAAAAGTGTGGTACAAGGTGTAATTGTGGGATAACTCCATATGAGATTCGGTCGGACAAAAAATCAAATATTAGTCAAAGAGTATTTCATTGTCTTGCATATTCTCATGTTCCAAATGCCTTAAGGAAGAAATTGGATGATAAGTCGAAAAAGTGCATCTTTGTTAGTTATAGTCTACAAACAAAAGGCTATAAGTTGTTTAATCATGATACAGGGAAGATGATTGTGAGTATAGATGTCTCTTTTGATGAACAAGGAACATGAGATTGGTCTTCTAAAGAACCAACAACATCAGTGGGTCAACCACCATTACTTCTATTAATTGAAGAAGAAGAAAAAAATGGACAACAAGAAGAACAAGTTGAACAACCAACACAACCATCTCATGATCCTTCATCTTCAAGTGTGTAAAAAACTGCTGTATAACCTAGTTGACCACAACAACAACAACAATTACCAGCTCGATTGCAAGATTATGTTGTGGGTGATAATTGATAAGTCATTTTTATACTGACTTAATAATGCTATTTTCACTTGGTTATTTGCTTTGTTCGAATGTATTTCGTAAGAAAATAGTATGTTGATTGTGTAATTGGTTGTGTACAAAGTTATGTGGTGAATAAGGGCTGAAATTGGTGTGTTGGTACATAAGTGATTTCAAGATGGCATAAGTGTGTGCATTAAGTCACATCACTCACCGCACATGTAGCGCATTGATTGCACATACTGTGAACAAATTCATACACGACATGCACACACTTGTGCACATACTCGGATGCATTCTGCACATCTTCACACACACCTTGCACCCGCTGTCGCATAGCTGTGCACGGTATGCACATATTTGCCACATGAGCCTCGTATGCATGCTTCGTGAGCCTTGCCGCATTTCCCCGCTTGTTGAGCGGGCGTACAGCACACAGCTGTGCGCGCCAGCTCGCACAGCTGTGCACATACCTGCTGCAAACCATGTACTCTTCGCATACACTCACGCACCGAAGGCACAGTTCATCTTCACGACTCGAGCGACACATGTATGCTTGCACTATATGCACACGTTGGCTCATGGTACACGCACATTACACAACATTTTAGGTGTAGTGCATGCACTACTTGTATCACATAACATGCATGCCCATTTCATGCGTCATTTGCACACACTTAAGAGCACCACATGTACCTAATGCGCACAATTCAAGTACTTCAAACACATGAAAGCACCCATGCACACGATAGTGCACGATTCTAGAATTCACAGAGCATTGCAAGGATACACACACACACACATAAGCACATTCTTAAGTGTCGTCACAACACATTTGCACAGGATTCACGGAGTGGCAACGAGAGTGATAGGCATGGTTGCGTCGTGCGACTGCGCCATGTAAGACATTTTGTGCGGCACTGTCTCGTCGCATGACCAATCTATGCGTGTGTTTGTGAGGTGCAGTCGCGTCGCGCGATCGCTTCGTGAAAAGTGTGTGTGTGGAGCAGTCGCACAACGCGACCACGTCGTGGAGAGTGTGTGTGTGGCCCGGTCGCATGGCTTGGTGATAATTGTGTCGGGCGCGGTCGTGCCATGCGACCGTGCCTTGCATTTGTGTTATGTTGTTGTTGAAATATTTTGTAAATGTTGGTACTCATTTTGCCTTGTGTGAAGGTTGTGAAGGCGTGGACTCCGATTGCTCAAGGGCATGGAACGTGTGATGGTGGCGTGAAGGACCAGTGCTGAAGGCGTGAAGCTAGGGTTTTTTGGTGCTGAATTGGAGTTTCACGCACGAGGACAGTTGTTGGGGCATTTCCATTACAATGGCATTTCTGTGATTAAACACTCAGATTACGTTAGCGTATGGATGAAGCTTTAGACCTTTATATATAGAGGATTTTGTCATCATTTAGAGGACTTTTGACTTTAGGCTGGATTGGGACTTTCTAGAATTTTACCAGATTTTTTATCTCGAGCGGGAATTTTTCTCTCTATAATATTTTCTCTCTCTAACATTTTAGCTCTGTTTTTTATTCTAATTGAAGCTAGGGACCGATCACTATAATTCTTTCCTCAATTAAGGAGGCAATTCACGATTCTCTTGTGAAATTGAAGCTTTTGAAGCAAATCATTTGGTAAATTCTTTCCATTTTAATGACAATGACTTGCTTGTTGTTACAAATTGACGATCGCGAATTGAGACTGGAGTTCTCTGGCTAGAATCACGATGTTCTAGGGTTTGAACCTGATGAATGTGAAATTAGACTATGTGAAGCTCTGCATTTGAGACAATCCATGAAGAATGAAATTATACTTAGAATTAATGCATAAATCTTGTTAAGTTTTGTAAATTCGCACTGTTATTGACTGAATTGTGCTTCAATTGTGGTCGCCATGCTGTGTTGAGGTTAGATTAACCGATATGTAAGAATGCATGAAATGAGAACTTAAAGTATAATTATTGAGTCTTCTCACTTGTTTCGCCTGTTCAAGATCTGAAATGCGGTCGCCATGCCGGTTGAAGTTCTTTGAATCATTAGAATAGAGTGAAAAGAAACGTTTTATAGCTAACGAAGACAAATGAACCTAGGTAAGGTCTCGCCATGGGTAGACCTTAGGATTTGCATGCTAGAGTAGTTAGTCTTGGGAAGTTGAGACGTTGCGGGTTATAACCATCACTCTTAGGCCTTGCCATGGGAAAGAGTGATGTCAGGGAGTGTAGAATGTGGTGCGGTCGCCATGCTGGTTACAGGCTAGGCTCCTAGACAGCTTGATCTCCTCTGTTTTACTTGTGTGTTAATTTCATTGTGGTTGAGTAGTCTAAAATGCATTCATCTGGTATAAGAACCCAAGGACATCCGACTCAAAATTGTTATCACATTTCTGTGCATTTTTTATACTAGTAGTTGTTACTATTTGTTCATCTTTTCTTGCTGTTGTTTCATTCGGTTCTTGTGATAAGTTCTGAAACAAAACTTCTGAATTCTTGAAACCACTCCTTTCCTTATGGATCGATCCCTCTCACCACTACTATAGTAGTGTTAGGGTAAAATTTGTGAATTCACGACTACAAGTATCAATTTTTGGCGCCGGTGCCGGGGATGACACGATTTCGTGAATTTTCTTGTTTTGTTCTATTTCTGTTCTTATTCTGTTTCTTTTGTTTACATTTGTGATTCTTGTTACTGTTGTTTTTGTTTCTCTTCTATCATACTTTACTCTTGGTGTGTTATATGCCCAGGCTTAGATCAGCAGGAGAACCAGAGCATTCACTAGAGTTTGAATTGCCAAGGACTCTGAGGATTCTACAACGAGAGAAAAGAATGGCTAACCAAAGAGCAAGACCACCAAGATTTGGTGACCATTATGCCATTAACTTTGAGAATGGGTTTGGTCAACAAGATATTGATTCCAACTCAAACCGTATCCATGATCACTCAGGGCCAATTCTTCCAAGGTCTAGATAATGAGGATCTTAATGAGCATCTTGATTGGTTTTTGGTGCTATGCAGTACCTTTAAGCTTCAAAGAGTGCCAAGTGAAGTTCACAGAATTCTCTTTCCATTGTCCTTAAGACGCAAAGCAAATCATTGGTTCAAATCTATTGGGGGCACAAATGCTGTGACATCTTTTGAGAAATTGCAGAAGAAGTTCTTAGCTAAATACTTCTCACCATCTAAACTTGAGAAAATGAGAATGGACATTATGAACTTCCAACAGCATGATGGAGAGTCATTCCAAGAGGCTTGGGAGCGTTTCAATGATTTGATCAGACAATGTCCAAATCATGACTTGGGGGAAATAAGAAAATTGAACACATTCTTTAAGGTACTCACAGCTGAATCTTCTATAATGGTTAAGGCGTGTGCAAATGGTGAGGAAAAAAGTGTTCAAGAGATGAGGGAGCTCTTTGATAAGATTGCTGAGGATGAATACCTTTCCCTAAAACTAGAAAACCACATGGTAGGAAGCAAAGAGGCATCTTGGACCTTGATGAGGAAACTTCTCTGAGTGCTAAATTTGAAGCTCTTGCAAAACAAGTGCAGAATTGAAAGCCACACAAGCAAAAGCTCCAGTGTTGTCTTGTGGCTTATGTAAGGGAGAGTATCACATAGATGAGTGCGCCATTAGGGGTGTTCATCGGTTTGGTTTTTGGATTCTTCGAGTTGTTCGATTCGGTTTGTTCAGTTTGAACATCTCTAAACTCAAATAAAAAACCAAATCAATTTGAATTGAATTCAAATTCAATTTTCGGTTCGAATTTGAATTTAATTTAAATAAATCAAAAATTATATTTGCATTTAAAATCAAATCTTCATTCGAATTAACCGAATTCATCCAAACAAACTGGACTCGAATTTAGTTTTAATTTAAATCAAATTATCAAATTACATCACAATTTAAGATTCAAAACAATAATTTAGCTAAATAGTATATATTTTATGAAATAATTTATATTAATATATATTTTTAATAATTGAATTCGGGTTTCGGTTTGGTTTTTGAATTGGAAGCTAAACTTGAAAACCAAACCATAAATCGAAATTCAAATTCAGTTTACCAAAAATGAATTCGAATTTGAATAATTCGAGTTTGGTGAATTCAAATTCAGTCGGATGTTTGGTTTAATTCGAATATTGAACACCCCTATGTTAACAATCACAACAAGCCACATTACTCTGGCAATAATTATGGGGGTAATAGTTAGTATGGTGGTGGACCAAACAATTGGAGATATCAAAATCAAAACCTAAGAGGCTAGTATTTTCATGGTAGTGATCAGAGGAGATCTTCACAACCACTTCCTGGCTTTGACCATCAACCTAAGGCTTCAGAGAAAAGAAAGCCATCCATAGAAGATATGTTCAATTGTCTTATAGAGAAGATGATGAGAATAAGCCGTGTCCATGTCCAAGGTGTGAAAGACAAATTTTATGTGCTGAGAGATTCTGCCATAGTTTGGTATTCTTGACATATCTCTTTATATATAACTCGTAATTGCATGATTCAAGAAGCCTTGGAACGATACGTGATAGAGCTACAACTTTTATGTTTTACGTTTTGTGAGATTCGGACGTTATCATTGTAATAAAGGCATAAAACATTGAGTACATGATTTTGGCAGATTACCGTCGCGAGTTCATGGACCTTTTGAAGACCAAAGAATGGAGTTTTGGGCTTCATGTGGTGTTCACGCCATTTTTAATGCTTTCTTATGGTTTATTTAAGTTGTAATAATTAAGTTCATTAAACATTTAATTATTGGGCTTTAATTTCGGTTTTAAGTTAGTTAAATTACTTGGCCCAATTATCTTGCATGAAAATTAGGAAAGTAATCTTTTAGAAAAGTAGTGTTTTGGAAAGCAAATTTGTACTTTGCTTTCTTTCAATAACTGAGTCCTTGTCTTATTCAAGGATTAGGAAACTAGTTGTTAGTTTGTTAGTTAGTTAAGAAGTCAATTTGTAATTGGTTTTCATTAGGGTTTTTGTGTGTAAAGGCCGAATTCTTCCTTCATTTAAGGAGAGGCCATTAAAAGTTTTTCTCATAGATGATTTATGAAAAGTTTAGCTTTGCTAAAGAAAATTTACAGCCTTGAAAAGTTGTAAGACGTGCTTTGTTCTTCTAAGTTTAGTTGAACTATCATAAGATCCGCAAGCCTTTAGTAAGGAGCTAATAGGTGAGTCTACTCGTTCTAGATTTATAGAACACGCCAAACTGATAGGTTTAGCTTTTGATTTACATTAGTTAAGCTAATTCAATTTGTCTTAAACGTTGGGGTTTTGGTTGATTTCATCCAAGTCCTTTTCGTTTCTTCAATTTCCGAATTGTTTGTTTGTTGTGTCTTGTTCGTTAAGTTGGTGTACAACGGTCTAAAGTGTGTGGAAAATTGTGTGATCAAGGATCTTTCCGGGGTCATATCGCCAGGTTGTTCATCAGATTTCAGGTTTTTGTGTCTTTTATTCTTCTCGATTTTGTCCTTATTTTGTGCGTCTTTCTTGCTGATCTTGTCGTCAATAATTCTTCAGTTGTTTGGCGTCTTTTCCCTGCAGTTTTTGTGTCTTTCTTATTGTCTTAAGTCGTGTTATACTCAGCCATTTAGTTCGTTAAAATCCTGCTAAAAAACGCATGATAAATCTTGGCTGAAATCTGCCTAAAAATCATTCTTGTTGTTCTTGGCGAGTTGTGCTGTTTTGTTTCGTCCGTTTTGCTGCTGTTTGTGTTGTTCTTGCTGCATTAATTCGTGTCATTCTGTCCTTAATTTATTCATATATTGTTGAGTAAAATTTTGTTAGAGTCCAGCTGCAAATTTTCGTCAAAATCGAACTAGGTTTAGCCTTCTTGTTTTGCCAAATTTTGTGCTGTTTCGAGTCTTTAGTTGCTGCTGTTCTTTTGCATCGTTATTGCTGTTGTTTAGAGTTAAATTCTGCATTGTCTTGTTTATCATCATAGTGTGGAATTCTTGAGTTTTTCTTTGCTGTTTTCACGTCCAAACAATAGGGAGTCAAGATTAGGGTTTGTTAAAATTAGGGTTTGTAGGTCAAAATTTCATAACTTCCTTGTTTCTTATTCAATTCTTGATATTTCTTTTGTGTTAGATTCATCATAGTGTCTACCATCTATTACTTTTTTATCAAACTTTTGTCACATCCGAAAAAGACAAGTTCTTGGGCACTTTCTTGAAAATCCGAAAGTGTCAAAATTTGAATCTTGAGTTATATTCTTGATCCTTGTCTTGAATCTTGAATATTTGGTGAAAGTGGTATCTCGAAATTCTTCATATTTGGTGAGATATTGTTAATTCTTGTTGGCTGAAATTTTTGAAGAAAATAAGGTTAAGACAACATAAGACAAAACATCCTTAAACCTAAGTACTTGTACTAGGTTCTTGTCTTAACAACCTTAAATTTTTTATTTGTCCAAGGTTGGTGTCCGAACAAAAAAAAAAAAAAAAAGAGGCCGAATTAAAAAAAAATTAAGGCCCAATTCAAAAAAAATAAAATAAAATTCGGACCATATATTTACAATAAAATATATTACAGCCCAAGAAAAGAATTAAAAGTTCTTGTTCGTTTTTTGAAAATCACCAATATTGAAAGTGCCATATCTTGCTCATTTTAAATCGGAATTGAGTGATTCAAAAGCTATTCTTCTTGTTTTCGAGTCTAGTTTCATTATTTTGTAGTTTCTGGAGTTAACCACGTTATACCCCATACGTGATCTTTAAAATTACTCAAGTGACGTGAATTTTGTTTCTTCAAAATTTATTGGTTTTACTTGTGTGAATTGAATTGTTTGAACTCTTTGGTTGAGACTTGTTCTTTAAATTGCCGAACAGTAAGCTCAATTAGTTTGAGGGAGAGACATTATTGAGAGTTTAGATAGGGTATACACGAGGAAAGCCTACATACTAGAGAGGTGTGTACCTACTCACCCAAAGTGAGAAACCCAGGAGAATATATATATTTTCTTGTGTTTCTTTACTAACTTTGCAGGTACAAATGGAGGAAGGGAAAGGTGATAAACCTATGTCCCAAACCGAACAAAAGTTCGCCAATGAGATACTTTTTAACATGTTACAAAAGATCAATCTCCGACTTGATAATTTGGAGTCAGCAACTAAAAGCTCCACACCAAAGAATTCTTCTTCACGAAAAATAGAGTTTGAGTCCGACAATGATTCAAGCAATGATGAGGAGGAGGAGGAGAACACGAGTTCTTCTAAGAAAGGTGACAAATCTAAAATTTCAATTGGTTCTTTAAAGCTAACAATTCCTACTTTTCATGGAAAGGCAGATCCAGAAGCTTATTTTAATTGAGTTCGAGAACTTGATCACTTCTTTGAAGGCCATGATTATCCCGAAAAGGAGAAGTACCGCCTTGCCTTCATGCATCTTAAGGATTATGCTAGTCTATGGTGGGATGAGGTTATTAGAACTAGACGTCAAGATGGTGAAAGACCAATCAAGACTTGGAACCAAATGAAAGTGCTTATGAGAAAGAAGTATGACCCTTCTCATTAAAATCGTGAATTGAATCGAAAATTGCACTCTCTTGTGCAAGGGATTAAATCGGTTGAGGAGTATTATCATGAGATGGAAGCTTTGATGATTAAAGCTAATATCCAAGAGGATCCGGATTCAACAATTGAGAGGTTCCTTTGAGGTATGCATTCTGATTTGTCCTATCATGTGGATTTACAAAGCTATGTTGACATTAATGAGATTGTTCATAAAGCTATAAAGATTGAAAGGCACATGAAAGGTAAAAATCGGTTTACACAACCCAATCCACCTTGGCAAAGAATTCCAAACCGAATGTGGCTCCATTTACTCCATTGACAAAGCCACCTCAATTTACTTCAAATCAGTTATCTAGTGCGACTTCAAACCTTCCAAAATCAGTCTCCAAGGGAGTTGAAACAGCCCCCAAATTGGTAACACCATCTACTCAAAGGTTGAGGGATATCAAGTGCTATAAGTGTCAAGGATATGGACATTTTCAAGCCTACTGTCCAACACGAAAGTTGATGTTCTTGAATGATAAAGGTGAAGTGGAAAGTGATGAAGAGTGTGCCGACATGCCCCCTCTTGAAGAAAAGTACCAAAGTGAATCAAGTGACAATGGTGAAGAGCTTGAATCATACACATATGATGTTGGTAACTATTCTTTAGTTTCTCGTCGTGTTCTTAATGTTCAACCTTTAGTTGATAATGATGATTTGATGCAACGAGAAAAAAATTTCACACTAGATGCATGGTTCAAAATAAGATATGTAGTGTGATTATTGATAGTGGAAGCTGTACCAATGTGGCTAGTAACTTATTTGTTAATAAGTTGAATTTGACTTGCATGAAACACCCCAAGCCGTATAGATTGCAATGGTTGAATAATTCAGCTGAAAATCGTGTTACTAAGCAAGTGAAGTTTACTTTAACCATTGGAAAATATGTTGATAAAGTTGTATGTGATGTTGTTCCAATGGAAGCTAGTCATATTTTACTTGGTAGACCTTGGCAATTTGATCGTGATGTACTTTATCATGCCAAGAAGAATTACTACAGTTTCGAATTTGAGGGTAAAAGGTATAATTTTCGAGCTTTAACTCCTTTTCAAGTTTTTGAAGATTAAGCTAAAATTGCTCAAGCTTGTAAAGATGTGAATGCCGCCAAGGAGAAGAAAAATCAAGAGAAGAACAATGTAATAGCTTGCTTAGGCGAAAAAAGTGATTCTAAATCTTGTAATAGCCGAGAGTTAGTTGTTTCAAAATCTTGTTACTTTGTTTCTGCTAGTGAGGTTAAGAGAGCAATGTTAGAGAGGCAATCATTGTACTTATTTGTTAATAGTGATCACGCCTTACATTGTTTTCTTCCAAGTTCTTTTATTTTGCAGATTTATGGAGTTCCTCGACATATAATGGAGTTGTCAACAACTCAATATGCATTGGAAGGAGTCCAATCTGCCATGTCTTGTTTTCCGAAAGGTAAGCAAGGTAAGTTAGGTAAGTTATCATTTGTTTTCGATTTTAAAATTGTTCGTAACTTTGTTGGTTTACATTCAATTAAACTTCAAAGTTTTCAAATCGTTTTAAGTCAATTTCAAAAACTTTCATATACTTTTTCACAATTGGTTCGAAATTTTGTCAAGTGTGTTTTAAAGTCTAAAGCCATGTGCTTTAATAAGCAATCCGAATTATATAATTCTTCAATGATTTCATCAAAATATTTTGAATTGAATGAATCTATGTATAGTTTGTTTTCATGTTATGTTGCTTATTTCATACATGAGTTGTATTTTTGGGTTTGTGCTTATAATTTCGAACTACATCAAGCCTTTGTATGCTCTCATTCAAGTGTTCATTATATTGATTATACTTGCTGGATTGATGATTCTTTTGATTATTTGATTCGTGACTTTGCTCACATCCATCAAGTTCAAAGAGGTCTTTGGATAGTTCAACACTTGTATGGTAAGTTATCTTCGTTCCAAATTTCTTTACAATTCCCAAAGGTAAAGTATTGTGTTTACATTTATTCATTAGATTGTTTACATTCTAGTTTTTGGAATTATACTTTCATACTTGGTAACTTTTGCATGCTTACAAAGAGATTAAGACGTTATTGTGATTTACACCTTGTCAAGGATGCATATATGTTTAATTGTTATGAGTATTCGTATGTCTCTTTGGGTCATCCTTGTGATTCTATTCATATATGTTTCAATCCTTTTCTTACATCATTTGATATTGACGTCGCATTCTTTGTTAGTTTTAGCGAGTTCATGAATGTTATTAATGAGTTCGTCTTGATTAGTTCTCTAATTAGGAACATTCAATTTTCTGATTTGCATAAACTACATGATAGTTATTTGCATAGTTGTTTTGAATTCAATGACTTTAACAATATGGTTAATGCACAATTTGTTACGAATAATCATGCCTTATGTGAATTCTATATGCAAACATATTCTGCCCGATCCATTCTTTTCGTGAAGGAAAATCATTTAAAGTCCTGTCTTAGATTATTGATGTTTCCTTTTTCTCATACATTTGGTTTGATCTTGCAGAATAGAAAAACATGTTGGCTAAGATTTGCATCTTCCCAATTTTACTTGGCTCGAGTTTGCAATGAGTTCGTGATATTGGTGTTTGATCCAGGAACTCAATTCAAGATTCGAGGACGAATCCTTTTCGAGGAGGGAGGGAATGATGAGAATGAGCCATGTCCATGTCCAAGGTGTCAAAGACAAATTTTATGTGCTGAGAGATTCTGCCACAGTTTGGTATTCTTGACATATCTCTTCTATATAACTCGTAATTGCATGATTCAACAAGCCCTAGAACGATAAGAGATAGAGCTATAACTTTTATGTTTTACGGTTTGCGAGATTCGGACGTTTATCATTGTAATAAATGCATAAAACTTTGAGTACTTGATTTTGGCAGATTACCGTCGCGAGTTCATGGACCTTTTGAAGACCAAAGAATGGCGTTTTGGGCTTCATGTGGTGTTCACGCCATTTTTAATGATTTCTTATGGTTTATTTAAGTTGTAATAATTAAGTCCATTAAACATTTAATTAATGGGCTTTAATTTCGGTTTTAACTTAGTTAAATTACTTGGCCCAATTATCTTGCATGATAATTAGGAAAGTAATCTTTTAGGAAAGTAGTGTTTTGGAAAGCAAATTTGTACTTTGCTTTCTTTCAATAACCGAGTCCTTGTCTTATTCAAGGATTAGGAAACTAGTTGTTAGTTTGTACGTTAAGAAGTCAATTTGTAATTGGTTTTCGTTAGGGTTTTTGTGTGTAAAGGCCGAATTCTTCCTTCATTTAAGGAGAGACCATTAAACGTTTTTCTCATAGATGATTTATGAAAAGTTTAGCTTTGCTAAAGAAAATTTACAGCCTTGAAAAGTTGTAAGACGTGCTTTGTTCTTCTAAGTTTAGTTGAACAATCATAAGACCCGCAAGCCTTTAGTGAGGAGCTAATAGGTGAGCCTACCCGTTCTAGATTTATAGAACACGCCAAACTGATAGGTTTAGCTTTTGATTTACATTAGTTAAGCTAATTCAATTTGTCTTAAACGTTGGGGTTTTGGTTGATTTCATCCAAGTCCTCTTCTTTTCTTTAATTTCCGAATTGTGAGTTTGTTGTGTCTTGTTCGTGAATTTCGTGTACAACGGTCTAAAGTGTGTGGAAAATCGTGTGATCAAGGATCTTTCCGGGGTCATATCGCATCAGAATATGGATAAAAATGACCAAAGATTTGGGTGTTTGGAGTCAACTGTAAAGCACCATGAGGCCACACTTAAAAACATTGAGATGCAGTTGGGGTAACTTGCTAATGCGATACATCACAGGCCCAGTGGTTCCCTTCCAAGTGATACAATTCCAAATCTCAAAGTAAAATAGGTGTGTAATGCTATTACGTTGAGAAGTGGAAAGCAAGTGCACAAAGACACTAGTCCTGGAGATGATGTTTGTAAAGTCGAGAATGAAGTAATTTTGGAACTTGAGAAGGATTATGCAAAGGATGTCACTACACCTAAAAAGGAGGAAGTACAAGATAATGAAGGTAAAGAAGGTAAGGAGCTGACAAAGAAGGTTAGAGGACCACTAAGTCCCTACAATTTTCCTGAATATGCTCCAAAGCCCCCATTTCTTGAAAGGGTGAAACCAACACCGAAGAGAGGGCCACAATTTGATTGTTTCTTGAATGTGGTGAAACAAGTTAATATACGCCTACCTCTTCTTGACTTAGTGACTGTAGTGCCTAAGTACGCAAAATTTATCAAGGATCTCATATCTAATAAGAAACATATTCTTAGGTGTGAGGCACCACTAATGCTTACAGAAAATAGTGGAGTTTGGGTTGGGCACAATTTGCCACCAAAATTGAAGGATCCGGACAGTTACACTATACCATGCAAAATAGGCACAAGATATTTTGACAAGGCACTTTGTGATTTGGGGGTTGAAATCAATCTCATGCCTCTCTCAATTGCTATTGATGTTGGACTGAGTGGAAGAATTCGTCCTGTTGTTGTGACTTTGCAATTGGTAGATAGATCACTGGTGAATCCTAAAGGTATGATGGAAGATGTACTGGTGAGGATAGACAAATTACGCTACCTTTGGATTTCATTGTGCTAGATATGGAGGAGGACCCCGAGGTACCCCTCATCTTTGGTCAACCTTTCCTTACAACAGGTAATGCTTTAATAGGAGTTATAAACAAGACAATAACATTTTTCATAAACAATGAACAAGTGGTATTTGATGTTAATTATGCCATGAAGCATCCTATGCATATAGAATCTTGCTTTGCTATTAGGGCTGTTACATGTTCTGTAAATGCGGTTGATAAAAATATGAAACATGACTATATGTGTATTGCTGAAATAAATGTCTGTGAAGAGGAAAAAGATGATGTTAAGTTAGATGATGAAGATTGAAAAATCATTTTTGAGATTGAAAATCTTGTTGCATGTTGTGTATTAGATGAGTCAATTTTTAAAATACAAAATGAAGTTGTAGAAATGGAAATTGAATGTGGAATGAAAGACATGTTAGAGAGAGCATGTGTTGGAGATTTGAAAAATGATGGTGAATGTAAGGTTTCAACTAATGATATGTGTACACCCACTGAGGAAAGGAGCAAAGAAATTTTGTGCAGAAATGAAAAGCTTATGCCCTTCATTGTGGTGTCACCAAAGCTGGAACTCAAGCCCTTACCTCCATATTTGAAGTATTCTTTTCTAGGTGAAAACAAAACTTTTCCAGAGGTGATTTCTTCCAAGCTGGAGAGTTGGCAAGAAGAGAAGTTGTTGGGTTTCTTGAGGCAATATAGGAAACCATTGGGTGGACTATCGCAGACATCAAAGGAATCAGCCCAAGCATTTGTATACACAAAATTTTGCTAGAAGAAAATTCTATCCCTGTACGTGATAGACAAAGAAGGCTTAACCCGCAAATAATGGAAGTGGTGAAGAAGGAAGTAATCAAACTACTGAAGTTTGGTATGATCTTCCCAATCTCAGACAGTGAATGGGTAAGTCCTGTGCAATGTGTACCAAAGAAGGGTGGGATTACTGTGGTAAAAATTGATGCTAAAGAGCTTATGGCGGCAAGGATCATCAATGCATGAAGAGTGTGCATGGATTACAGAAAGCTCAATAAGGCAACCAAAAAGATCACTTCTCACTTCATTCTTGGAGCAACTTTTGAATAGAATTGCAGGATTTCTCTTTTATTTTTTCTTGGTCGGATATTCAGGGTACAATCAGATTGCAATTGACCCCAAGGATCAAGAGAAAACCACATTCACATGCCTATTCGAAACATTTTCATACAAGCGCATGCCCTTTGGCCTATGCAATGCCCCTGCAACTTTTCAGCGGCGTATGATGGCAATATTCCATAACATGGTTGAGTCTATCATAGAAATATTTATGGACGATTTCTCCATGTTTGGTATGACGGTTGATGGATGCTTGGATAACTTGACTAAGGTGTTACAAAGGAGTGAGGAGACACATTTGGTGCTTAATTGGGAAAAGTGCCAATTCATAGTGCAGGAAGGCATAATTTTGGGGTATAAGATTTTGAGCAAAGGGATTGAAGTGGATAGAGCAAAAGTTGATGTCATAGCTAAATTACCTCATTCAACTAACGTGAAAGGCATCAGAAGTTTCCTTGGGTACACAGGGTTCTATAGAAGGTTTATCAAGGATTTCTTTAAAATTGCAAGGCTCTTGTGCAACTGTTGGAAAAGAATGTTAAGTTTGAGTTTGGTACTGAATGTGTTGAAGCTTTTGAGTTGTTGAAAGCCAAGCTTGTGGAAGCACCAGTCATAGTCACTCCACAATGGGTGAGTATTTTGAGATAATGTGTGATGCAAGTGATTATGCACTTGGTGCTGTACTTGGGCAAAGAAGAAACAAGGTTTTCACACCATTTATTACACAAGTAAATTGTTGAATGAAGCTCAACTCAATCATGCAACTACTGAGAAGGAAATGCTGGCTGTAGTGTTTGCCTTTGACAAGTTTTGTGCTTATTTGCTGGGATCAAAAGTTATTGTACACACAGATCATATGGCATTGAAGTACTTGTTAGCCATGAAGGAAGCCAAGCCAAGGCTTATTCGATGGGTGCTATTTTTCCAAGAGTTTGATGTGGAAATTAGAGATCAAAAAGGGTCAGAGAATGTAGTAGCTGACCACTTATCTAGGCTAGAGTCAAAAGCACAGGATGAGCCAACAATCTTGATCAAAGAACATTTTCTTGATGAGCAAGTGTGGAGAGTGGAGAAGGAGACATTACCATGGTATGCAGAAATAACAAATTTTGTTGTGGCTGGGCAAGTGCCTGCATATTACTCCAGTTAGCAAAGGAAGAGACTAAGGCATGATTCAAGGTATTACTTTTGTGAGGAAAATGCTCTTTACAAAGTGTGCAGCGATCAACTCATAAGGAATTGTGTGAATGAAAGAGAGAAAGATGACATTTTGAAAGCTTGCCATGAAGGGCCTTATGGAGGACACTTTGGTGCTACAAGAACTGGTTTCAAAGTGTTGCAATCTGGATTCTACTGGCCGCATATATTCTTGGATGCACGAATCTGGATTGGTCAATGCGATAGGTGCCAGAGAAGTGGCAATCTCTTCTCACGCAACGAAATGCCCCTGAACAACATATTGAAGGTAGAACTTTTCGATGTCTGGGGTATTAATTTTATGGGCCCTTTTCCAAAATTGTGTGGCATGGAGTATATACTAGTTGCAGTCGACTATGTATCAAAGTGGATGGAGGCTATTGCACTCCTACACAATGATGCCCGCAGTGTAGCTGCATTTTTGAAGAAGCATATCTTCAATAGGTTTGGAGCGCTACGAGCAATAATAAGTGATGGGGGTTCTCACTTTTGTAACAAAATCTTTGCATCCCTCTTGGCTAAGTATGGAGTAAAGCACAAAGTTTCTACTGCCTACCATCCACAAACTAGTGGCCAGGCTAAAATATCCAACAGAGAGATTAAACGAGTTTTGGAAAAAGTTGTAAATCCAAGTAGGAAGGACTGGGCTCTTAAGTTGGATGATAATCTTTGGGCGTATCGAACAGCTTACAAGACTCCAATTGGTGCCTCACCTTTTTGGCTGGTATTTGGCAAAGAATGCCACTTGCCAGTGGAGCTGGAACATAGAGCTTATTAGGCAATTCAAAGGTTTAATATGGATTTGAATGGGGCACAGTCTAAAAAATTGATGGAGCTCAATGAATTGGATGAATTCAGGTTTAATTCTTATGTGAGTGCAAGGATGTACAAAGAAAAGACAAAGAGGCTTCATGATGCTGGAATTAAAGAAAAAAGTTTTGCACCAGGACAGTCGGTTTGGTTGTATGACTCTCAACTCAAGCTCTTCTCAAGAAAGTCGAGGTCCCGCTGGACTGGTCCGTTTTGAGTCATTAAAGTGTTGCCGTATGGGTGGTCAAGATACATAATGAGAAGAGTGGTAATATATGGCAAGTCAATGGCCACAGACTCAAACATTATGTTGCGCATCAAGCGAAGGATATACAGGCTGCACAGGAAGTTCCACACGAATTGTTGTTAGATGACCCTCTACTTGTGTATTGACTCTCATTATGTCGGGATGTCGACGTTAAAATAAGCGCTCCTAGGAGGCAATCCTACTTGGTTTCATCTACTTTGCATGATTTCATTTACTTTTCCTCAGTTTTTCATCATTTCTTCTATTTTTCTTGTTCGTGTCTTGTTGATTAGTTTAGCATTTTGTTGTGTTTGACATTTCATTTTTGTAAGCTTAAAGAGGTGCCATGGATTCAATAAAGCAACACGAGATTATTGTTGGAAACGGAACTCGAGACTTCAGTAAATGATGAGTAAGAATTGTGCTGAGAACCGCACAATCACACGGTATTTATGAGCTTAGAACTACTTCCTTAAACTTTGCTTCAATTTGTTCAACCTGAAATGATTTAAATGTCTGACAAGCTGAAGTGAATAGTTCGTTTGATAGGAAAGGGCCTTAAAAGAAAGAGGGCAAAAACTGATTATTTTGGCTACTTTCGGTCATGTGAGCAATAATGTGTGCAGCTTGTGTAATTCGGCTATCTTTTAGCAATTGGGCAGACTTGATAGCTCAGATAATTGAATGAGGTAAGGGTCCCACCCATGTGTCTTGTGCATGTCTTCTTATGAGTTGGGTGGTTGACTTCTTAATGTAACTTTTGACCGATTGGGGGCTTTGTTACTTATCCTATATAAATGGTTGCCATGACTACAATATTTAGCCATCTTAACTTCAAGAAATTCACACATTCAAGGGAGAACATTGAGTTTTACTTGCTGCAAAGGGATATTTCTTTCTCAACTCTTATTCTCAAGTTCCCTTGTTCCTCTTCCAAGTCAAGGTACGTTCGTTCTTTCTATTCATACATGTTTAAGGGATAGCTTAATTGTCTATACTTCAAGTAAGTTGGGAGTTGTTATGTTGATGTTTGTACCTTGCTGAAGATTGGAATGACATATTTTGGTGAGATAATGAGGCCATATTAATTTTACTAAGTGATGCCATCATGTTAAATATGGGGGAAAGTTTGTTAATTACTTACATGCTTGTTCCAGCTTTGCCGCTGTTATGAAAATAGGTCATAAATTTAGCATGTGACCTCCAAAATTGCTGATTCTAGTTGGGTAATTTATCTAACAGGTTAAGCTACAAAGTTTATGTTTTCCACTTGTGCTAGTTGTGAACGGAACATAATCCATTTTGGATAGGAATGTATAGTTCATGCTGAAAATAGTCGAGCAGATAGTCTATCTCGTCCAGCTATGGCATCTTTTGGTATTTTGACCATAATTTGTTCATATGAACTCCCAATTTAGTGAGTCATGTGCCTACATTTAGCTGAGAGTTAGCTCTACAATTTCTATGTTGAAAGGTTTTGCATGTGTTGTTGGTGATATAAGCTGGAATTCTTGTCAATGGGTTCTGCCTAGTTGTCATGCCTCAGGTTTCTGTCCTTAATTTGGTCAAAATAAATCCAATTCTAATGTTCCAATTCTAATCCAATTCTAATGTTCTAATTAATGACGAAGCACCGCAACATTGACAGTTTGAGTTGTTGTACCACTGACAATTCAATATGCAAGGCGAAATGGACCAAATCAATAAGATGACAGTCTACTACCACACATCTAAATGACCTCCCAAACCGCAACCCGATTTGGACCAGCTGGGTTAGTATCAAGTGCCAAACTTGACAATGAATCCACACACTAGAATGATGCAAGAGCTTCCTCCAGGGGTGCCGGCCATCTCATCTCTTTAACCACTGCCGTCATTCAGACGTTTACCTCTTTACCATTTCACGCCAATATTTTGCCCTGATCCTGCATTTCTGCCTGCCGCGAGATTGCCCATTTTTTATGCTCATGACGCGGCATGCATTTGGCCATTTCCTGGATCATCATTTACTATCTTTGCCGTATTTTCCATGCTTTTGTCCTATACTTCTACACCTTTCACTGAGCCTTCGTCTACTCAGGGAGCTTCTCGTTCCTAGTTTTTCATTAAGGGCAATGTTGTTGTTTAAGTGTGGGAGGAGTTTTGAGGTGGTAGTGGGAGGTAAGATGAGTATTGCTGTGATAATGATTTGTGAGTTTTGTGGTTCTTTGCTATGAGGGTGTGGTGGTACCGTGTTTGATCTGATTGGGTCGATGAACTTTGTCGAGTTTGTTTTGTGAAGTTGCCTATGGTTTTTGGTTGTTGGGTACTGCTAAGATGTTGCTTTACTTTTCCATGCAGTGTTTGATTGAAGATGTGCTTGTTCTAGATGTTGCTTATAGTTAGTGGCCTATTGACTGTGTTTAATAAGAACGTGTGAAAATAAATGAATTGTGAAATGTTGTGTAGTTTGTAAGTGTGGCATGTAAGGTGTGATTTGTTTAGTTAAGTTGTGTAATATTTGCTTTGAAGATCAAGAATGCAATGTAGTGTGGCTGCAAATGAAATGAAACAAATGTGTGTGTAAGTGTTAAGAACTCGTGTCAATCATGTTGTGTTGAAGCACTTGTCTTCGAGTGCCTTATGCCATGAACCAGATTTATCGCCTTATTTCTTTATACCTGCGAAATAATTTTTGTCTAAGGCACCAAACTTGAGCAATGTAGTACATTTTGTCGGTCAAAGCATGATGTCAAAGTAAGATAGATATGCCATGCACATAATCGTAATTGACATAGAATGAAAACGGTGTGGAGCTTGTTTCGTTTTCTATGTTTTCTCTTTGCATTTTGGTATTCTTGCATATATAGTCCCTTGAAGACATTTATGAACAGGCACATACACAAGAAGGGATATGGAGTAAAAGCCTTTGGCAATTAGGAATGAAAAACAATAAGACCCTAGCAAGAATTATGGGAAAAAATAGTCATAAGACCCTGGCAGGAAAGTGGGAAAAAGAAGCCACAAAACCCAGGCAACCTAACACCAATGAGTGTGGCAATTTAAGCACCAAATTGTGAGATGAAAAAGAAATGTGAAAGTTTTTGCTAGAAGCACCAATGTGCATTAGGTTGCCATTAATCTTGTGTAACGGGGATGTTCATATATGTGGATGTGGAGATTGTTGTGCAATGAATGAATGATTAGCAAAATGCTAAAGGGAGTGCATAGGGAGAGAGCATGAGACTACAGAGTTCCTCATCACACACTTGCACGCATGACATGTTGGTCTTTATTTGTGATGCCTTGGCTGATAACGGATGCTAGATTTTGAGAGTTTGGAGCCAAGACAGCTTTGAGAATGTTTTCTTGGGGTGAAAATGTTTTGATAAACTTGGTGATTGGTACTGGGAATAAGGAGGAGGTGTCATAAATTCAAGTGATAAGTAATTGTGAAGAGGTGTGTGGTGTGAGTTTTGCATAGGACAAGCAAAGGTCTAAGTGTCGGGAAAATGGATAAATCAGTTTTATACTAACTTAATAATTCTATTTTCACTAGGTTATTTGCTGTGTTCGAATGTATTTCGTAAGAAAATTGTATGTTGATTGTGTAATTGGTTGTGTGCAAAGTTATGTGGTTAATAAAGTCTGAAATTGGTGTGTTGGTACATAGGTGATTTCACGATGGAATAAGTGTGTGCATTAAGTCACATCACTCATAGCATATGCAGCGCATTGATTGCACATACTGCGCACGAATTCATGCACGTCATGCACACACTCGTGCACATACTCAGATGCATTCTGCACATCTTCGCACACACCTTGTAACCACTGCCGCATAGGTGTGCACGGTATGCACACATTTACCGCATGAGCATGCTTCGCGAGCCTTGCCGCACTTCCCCGCGTGTTGGGCGGGCGTACCGCACACAGCTGCGCGCGCCAGCCTGCGCGGCTGCGCACATAATTTTTTTTTAAGAAAATTAGTAATAATCAATTATTAACCGATGTTACTACATGCTTGTCTTGTCTAATAGGGGGTGAACCCAGCCCGCGCGACTGCGCACGTACTTGCTGTAAACCATGTACTCTTCGCATACACTCACGCACCGAAGGCACAGTTCATCTTCACAACTTGAGCGGCACATGCATGCTTGCACTACATGCACAAGTTGGCTACACAGTATGGTACACGCACATTACACAACATTGTAGGTATAGTGCATGCACTACTTGTATCACATAACATGCATGCCCATTTCATGCATTGTTTGCACACATTCAAGAGCACAACATGCACCTAATGCGCACAATTCAAGTACTTCAAACACATGCAAGCACCCATGCACACGACAGTGCACGATTCTAGCATACACAGAGCATCGAGAGAATACACGCACACACACAAGCACATTCTTAAGCGTCGGCACAACACATTTAAACAGGATACATGGAGTGGCAACGAGAGTGTGAGGCGCGGTCACAAAGATGTAAGACATTTTGTGTGGCGCGATTGCACGACGTGTGTTTGTGAGGCGCGGTCACATCGTGCGACTGCACTGTGAAAAGTGTGTGTATGGCGCAACCGCACCATGAATAGTGTGTGTGTGTTCCGGTTGCATAGTGGTGATACGTGTGTGAGGTGCGGTCCCGCCATGTGACTACATCATGCGTTTGTGTTGTGTTGTTGTTAAAATATTTTCGAAGTATTGGTACTCATTTTGCCTTGTGTGCAGGTTGTGAAGGCGTGGACACCGATTACTCAAGGGCTTGGAACATGTGATGGTGGCGTGAAGGACCAGTGCTGAAGGCGTGAAGCTTGGGATTTTTGGTGCTAACTTGGAGTTTCACGCACGAGGACTGTTGTTGGGACATTTCCATTACAGTGGCATTTCTGTGATTAAACACTCAAATTATGTTAGCGTATGTTTGAAGCTTTAGACCTCTATATATAGAGGATTTTGTCATCATTTAGAGGACTTTCGAGTTTTGGCTGGATTGGGACTTTCTATAATTTTACCAGACTTTTTATCTCGAGCGGGAATTTTTCTCTCTCTAACATTTTAGCACCGTTTTTTATTCTAATCGAAGCTTGGGACTGATCACTGTAATTCTTTCCTCAATTAAGGAGGTAATTTACGATTCTCTCGTGAGATTGAAGCTTTTGAAGCAAATCATTTGGTAAATTCTTAAGCTTTTGCACGCTAGAGTAGTTAGTCTTGGGAAGTTGAGACGTTGCGGGTTACAACCATCACTCTTAGGCCTCGCCATGGGAAAGAGTGATGTCAGGGAGTGTAGAATGTGTTGTGGTTGTCATGCTGGCTACCGACTAGGCTCCTAGGCAACTTGATCTCCTCTGTTTTACTTGTGTGTCAACTGCATTGTGGTTAAGTAGTTTAAAATGCATTCATCCGGTATAAGAACCCTAGGTCATCCGACTCAAAATTGTTATCACATTTCTGTGCATTTTCTGGACTAGTAGTTGTTACTATTTGTTCATATTTTCTTGCTGTTGTTTTCATTCTGTTCTTGTGATATGTTCTGAGACAAAATTTCTGAATTCTTGAAACCACTTTCTTTGTTGTGGATCGATCTCTCTCACCACTACTACAGTAGTGTTAGGGTAAAATTGGTGAATACGCAACTACAAGTATCAATAATAATAACAATAATAATGATTTATCTAATGAAGATTTTATGAATTTTGCATTATTTGCAGATTCTGATCCAGTTGATTTTAAAGATGCTGCTCGTGATGATTGTTGGATAAAAGAAATTGGTTTAGAAATTCATGCCATTGAGAAGAATGATACTTAGGAGCTTACATATCTTTCAAGTGAGAAAAAAGCAATTGGAGTGAAGTGGATTTATAAGACAAAATATAAATCTGATGGAGAAGTGGATAGATACAAGGTAAGACTGATTGCTAAAGGTTACAAATAGAAACCTGGCATTGATTATTTTGAGGTATTTGCTTCTGTTTCAAGACTTGATACAGTTTGTTTGATAATTTCTTTATTTGCACAAAATAATTGGAGAATTTATCAAATAGATGTTAAGTCTGCATTTTTAAATAGTGTTCTTGAAGAAGAAGTATATGTTGAGCAACGTGCAGGTCTTATTAAAAAAGGTCAAGAAGATAAGATTTATAGGTTGAAAAGAGCTTTATGTGCCTTAAAACAATCCCTAACGGCGTGGTATACATGCATTGATTCTTTCTTTATGGATCATGACTTTCAAAGGTGTCCATTTGAGCATGCTTTATATGTAAAATCATCTGATCAGGGTGATGCTCTTTTGAAATGCTTGTAGGTAGATGATTTGAATTTTATAGGCAACAATCAAGAGATGATTGCTGAATTTAAGAAGGTCATTATTAAATAGTTTGAGATGACTAATTTTGTCCTATTTTTTCGGGATTGAGGTTTTACATTCTGATAAAGGCATAGTTATCTCTCAGAAAAAATATGCTGGAGATATCTTGAAAAAATACAAAATGGATGGAACTAAACCAATATTAACTCTAGGTTAAGAGGACCTGTAAATTTGACATACTTTTAGAGTATAGTTGGAAGTTTGAGATTTTTGACTTCTACAAGACCATACATTACTTTTAGTATTAGTTTGATTAGCAAGTTTATAGAAAATCCATGGCAATCACATTCACAAGCAAAAAAGAGAATTTTGAGGTACATTATAGGTATTCAAGGAGATGGAATTCTTTATTCATCCGGTGATCCAGTTGAATTTTTTGAGTTCACAAATAGTGATTGGGCTGGTGACACAGTTTAACGGAAAAGTATTTTGAGTTATGTATTTTTTACTGGTTTTGCTGTGTTTTCTTGGAGTTCAAAGAAACAACAAGTGATTGCATTATCAACAGCGGAGGCAGAATATATTGCAACGGCAAACAGTGCTACTCAAGCATTATGGTTAAGAAGGATGCTTGGGTTTCTTCAATATAAACAAGATGGTCCGACTATAGGTTTTTGTGATAGCAAATCAACTATTGAGTTGACGAAAAATCCAGTGTTTCATAGACGGAGCAAACACATCGATATCAAGTTTCACTTTATACATGAATTGGTACGAGACAAGGAAATTGCAATTAATTATTGCAAGTCTGAAAATCAAGTAACGGACATTTTCATGAAGGCATTAAAGATGGAGACATTCGTGAAGTTGAAGAAGCTTTTGGTCATGATCAATAATGCAGATTTAGTTTAAGGGAGGCAAATGTAGGATTAAACTAAATTCTAATAGGTTTGATGTTTTAATTATTTGTTGTTTTGATTTAGGAAACGGAATTGTAAAAGAATTGTTGGTCAAATCCTTGTTAGTTTTAGTTAGTTTTCTAACCTATAAATACATTGGTAGGCTAAGTTATTTTGGTAGAATACAAAAAATAAAAAATAAAAAAAGTCGATGCCGTTGTAAAGAGCTTGCGTGTCACTGTAGCTCGAAAAAGTCATTCGGCTTTGTTCTGAATTAAAAGTTTGTTGCTGTGTTCAAATTTGTTTTCTTGGTCTTTGTGCAATACTTTATTGCATTATTTGGTAATCAATTAATTCCTTGGATTGGTTTTAAATAGAAAGCCTTGCTGGTTATTTTTGGACATCTTTATTTGTGTTTTGGTTAATTAGATTAAATCGATCCTAAACAAAATATACTAATTACTAGGGTTTGATGAATGGATGTTGTTCTTTTTTTTCTTTTCTCTGTTATAGTTTGATTTGATTACCTTTCCAGTGAAAATGTTTCAAGGTTTCAATATATATTGCTCAACAACATAATTTATGCGGAGTGCGGCATTTGAGCCATTATGCACTGTGAATGTCAAAATATGTTTACACGGATCAGGATTTCAGGCTGGAGGCGGTGAATGTCCAAATATGCACTATCAATAAAAAATATAGAGATAGGATCCTCTATTCAAAATTATTCTGACCAATAATCAAATTACTAAAATCATAATTAAAATCATATGGTAGGTACACTTAAGTTAGGCCTACAATAGTAAATTGGTTTTAGTGACATTTATGATTTTAGTTTCTGATTTCAATGAAATGTGTATTGTTTCAATAATTGGATAAAATAAGACAAAATAATCTTACACAAAGGATCCAATTTCAAAAATATAAAGGTAAATAATTCTAATAGTCCCTCAACTTGGGAGTAAATATCATTTTGATTTTCAATATTGAAAAACTTATATTTTACTCTCTCAATTTGAATCTTATTGCACAATTTGTCTCCAAATCATTTTCATACACTGTACATATATTTGACTCATACTGTACACATTTACAGACACACACACACACACACACATTATATATATATATATTTGACTTATACTACACATATTACATATTTTTCACATAATACACATATTTTACTATGAACTGTGCACAGTGTGTGAAAAGTGTGTAGTCGTAGTATGTAAAAATAAATGTAGCATGTGTAAAATGTATGTAGTGTGTGAAAATATATACAGTACTTGAAATGCCTATAGTACTTGTAAAAATTATGTAACATGTGAAAATGTGCGTAATGTGTAACATATGAGTACTATATGAAAATGTGTATAGTGTGTATAAAATATGTATAGTGTGTAAAAATGGGTGTATTTTATATAAAATATATAATATATGTGAAAATATGTATAGTAGGTGTGAAATATATATAGTATATGAAAATTTTTATAGTGTGTGAAAATGTGTATAGTCTATGTAAAATATGTGTAATGTGTGTAAAATATTTGTAGTGAGTGAAAATATATGCAGTGTGTGAAAATATCTGTAGTGTGTGTAAAATATGTATAGTGTGTGAAAAATATTTTGTAGTGAGTAAAAATATGTGTAGTGTGTGAAAATATCTGTAGTGTGTGTAAAATATTTGTAGTGTGTGAAAATGTGTGTAGTTACCACCGGTATATTTATTGATAGAAGGATTGATCAAATTTGATAATTTACAAAATATCGAGTAATCAAAATTAGGTAACCTTGGTTTATCAATATGATTGAATAATAGTGATAGTAATTAACCAAACAATATTTATAGCATTGAAAGTAGTGAAACCAATAAAATGGTATTGATTCCCCTTATCAAACATCCACTTATATCAATAAAATTCATCATGATCCAATTTTTATGAAAAACAATTAAGCAATTATTGCATAAAATAATTAATTCAATCAAAGCAAGTAGCAAACAATAAAAGTATATATAGATATGTGTACGTCATACATCTTAATTAATTAAGAGATAATTTAATTATCTTTGATTTCTATAATTGACCTGTTTTATCCACCTATATCAATAATTCATGCTTTGAGTCACTTGTTCATTTAAACAATTCATTACTCATAACTCCAGTTTCTAACTTAGTTTCATAAGGTGTCCACTTATCAATTTACATAAATTTATACTTTAAATTCGTTAATAGTGTAAATAAACACATTAAAGTATCATTTCATCAAATAAATGTATGAAAAAATCATGATTTTTAATTTGATGTGTTTCATTAATAAATCAAATTTATCATACAATGAATATGTAGGAATAGACAAAAGGAATTTTTATCAAGTATTCAAAGAGAATTAAATTTTTGAAATCCAGAATGTTAAAAAAAATTTAAAAAAATTGTTCTTATAAACGGGTAGATGACAAAATTCTGAATTTTGAATATGTTATTCTTCATAACATCAGTAGCAAAACCTCAAAATTTTTAAATTTTGGATGTCTATATATGTATTTACCAAAATTCAGATAGAAATGACAAAATTTTGGAAATTATGAAAATCCATAAAAATAAAATATACAATGAAATTGAAAAATTCTTTTCCATATTGTTTCTCTATCAATATCAAACGTTCGCGAGTTTTCCTAGAATTTTTCTAGTGTATCTAGTGTATTTTCTAAAATTTTTTATGAATTAAAAAGGATTTCGAGAGAGAAAGTACCTATCTTTTGAAAAAAAAGAATTTCTTTGCCTCGATTCACGTACACCTCATGGGATTTTAGTACCACTCTTGATGGTCGTTTTCAGTAATTATAGGGTAAGATGTATATTGGTTTGATCATTATATGACATCCTATTTATAAATATTTTATTTGGTCAAATCTTTATACGTATAGAATTCATGTTTTATTATGATAAGTCTTTGATACTCTTTATATGAAACGTTAACATAAAAATATTAATATATGATTAAATAAAACTTCATACGTTAATTAATCAAGCTTTAAGTAAGTTACTCCTTAAGTTTCCTACTTAAAATGAATTTCCTTGAGAAAATTCAAACTAAACAATTTATCATTATTATAATTGTATGATATAAATAATTCATGAAATAAGTTCAATACACAAAAATTTTAAATTATGAAAAATTTGTGGATATTATATCCTTACCACCTTGAAATAGTTCTGTTTTAAGAACTTGCTTTGACCTAATCTCTGAACAAATAAAGATATTCCTTTCTCATTTTTTTCTTCTAACTTCCAAGTAGCTTCTCTAGGTGTGTGATTTATCTACTGTATCTTAACAAATGGTATTGTCTTGTAGCGTAGTTTTTGTGTTTATTGGTCCACTATCCTTAAGGGATATTCTTCATAACTGAGAATTTTTCCAGTAGTATATTGTCGTTCTTCTCTAAAGTAAGACTTGAATCAGAAATGTATTTTTACAGTTGTGATATATGAAATAAGTTTTGGATTCGAGACAAGTTCATAGATAAGGTCATTCGATAAGGTAGATTCCTAATCCGTTTGATGAGATCGTAAAGTTCTATATATCTTTGATTTAACTTTTCAAACCTTCTAAATCTTATAAATCCCTTTGTAGGCAAAACTTTAAGATATATCTTATCTTTAACAATGAATTAAGTGGTCTTCTCTACAAATTAGCTAACTCTTTTGTCTATCTTGTGCCACTTTTAGTTTTTGCCAAATAACCTTAACCTCATCTTTTTGTTATTTGCAGTAATCCAGAACCAAAAATGTGATTTTCTCAAATTCCATCCCAATACAATGGGGGATCGACACTTTCATAAAGTGCTTTATGAGGTACCACACTTATGCTATTATAGTAACTATTATTATAAGAAACTTTTATCAACGTAACATACTTGTCCCAACATCCTTCCAAGTCCGTTGTCCATGCCCTAAACATATACTAAGATAATTTGCTCAGTTTGACCATATGTTTGAGGTAGATATGCAGTATTTAAATTATTTTTGGTTCTCATGTACCTTTGAAATTCTTTCCAAAATCATGAGGTAAATCTTGGATGTCTATTTAACACTATGCTTTAAGGGAATACCTTGCAAACTTACGATTTGTTAAAGTTTTGTTCAATTAACTTGTTTTTCCTATATTCTATTTAATAGGTAGAAAGTGGGCTAGTTTAGTTAACCAATCCACCATCACACACACACACACACACACACATATCATCATCATCATCATCATCATCATCATCATCATCATTTTTATGCCTTCTCCTTAGTAGGCTTATAATAAAGTTCATAGAAATATTTTTCTATTTTGATACTAATATTTTGAGTGGTTAGAAACCCTCTAGGTTATTGGTGTTTAGCTTTACTTTCTGCAATGCCATGTATTTAGATATAGACCCCTCTTGTTTTCCTCTTTATTCTATTCAACCAATAACGTGTTTTTAAATTATTATACATCTTCATGCTCCCTAGATGCATACAAAATTAAGATTTGTGTGCTTCTTTTAATATTTACTATTTCAAATATTCATTCTTACATAAGTATAATATTCCAACCTTCCATATGCTTCCATCATTTTTAATTTTAAATCCAAGCATTCATTCATCCTTGATTTTCTTTTTAAGATTTGTATCTCATTATACATGTTTTGAATTTCTTTGATTCTCTATATTAAATTGGGTTTTATAGATATGGAAGCAAGAACCTATTCAGTGGAATCTACTTTTTCTAAATTTTGTTCTTCAATTTGTCACACAAACATATTGGCTACTACCTTACTATTCCTTTGACTCAATGCGTCATCTACTTTGTTTGCTTTTTTTGGGTGATAGCTAATCTTTAAATCGTAATTCGTAGCCAATTCTAGTCATATTTGTTCTCATATTGAGTTCTTTTTTCATAAAGAAATACTTTAAACTTTAATAATCTTTAAAGGTCTCATACGTTACTTCACAAAGATAATGCCTCCAAATTTTCAAAGTAATAACTACCACAACTAATTCTAGGTAATAAGTGGGTAATTTTGTTCATAAGCCTTTAATTGTGTGAAGGCATGAGCAATGACTCGCTCATTTTGTATAAAGACACACACTAAACAAATCTTGGTGGCATCACTACATTGAGAGATTTTCAACCTACGTGAAAATGCATGTCGAAAATAGTAACTCTCGTTCATGAAGCGTTGAAGCATTGTAACTTCCATTCATATGAATTGTTGTTACTTTCATTCAAATGAAGAGTGTAACTTCCATTCATATCAATGGTTGTAACTCCCACTCTTGTCAAGACATGAAAGTGAATGGTTGTAACCTCCATTCTTGTAAGATGTAAATGGTTGTAACTCCCAACTTTAAGAGTTGTACTTCCATTCTTGATGAAAACTTATACTCCTAAGTTTTGAAGTTTATATAATGACAAATTTGGGTAGATTTACTGTAGAAAATCATATCACAAGTTTTTAATAAATTTTATGATAATCTTTCTTTGTCGTTCATGTGTTTTGGATTTTCAAAGTGCATTGAGTTTTCAAATTGTTCATCTTATCCTAAAGAATATTTGCTCTAGTTTTCTTGTACACTATAGAGAACAAATAAAGTCTCAATCAAATTGGTTTTACATGATTTGAAAGCTATCAATTGCAATAGTTAAGAACTGTCATTATACTCCATTTTTTCTAACAGTCTTTAAACTTTTTTTTCAGGAAAAATTGCCAAAATAGTCACTCACATTGCATGAAAAAAATTATTTTTTCATTCACATTAGAAATGATGCATTTTAGTCACTAACATTAAAAAAAGCATCAAAACAGCCACTCATGCTAACTTCATTAGGATTTTTAATAGTAAAACCTCACACGCACATCACATGCCACTAATTGGATGGGTAAAATTGGGAAAAAAATCTTCAGACATAAAAGGGAACAAAATCATTCGACTGCTTTAAAATTGTTTTTCTTCTTTAATACCGATAGAAGTTAAAGTTACTTTCAATTACCAGAACTCTTAAAACCTAAATATGCAGCATTTTCTTCAAAAAATCATGTTGGACATTTCATTGTAAAGAAAAATGCACTTTGACACAATAAATGATAGCATCAAATTCTTTAGAGAGAATGAATTCTACAAACCCATTCATGGTAAGTTTATCTTTTTTTAAGTTTGTTAGATAATAACATATTTGCATCGAAATTGATGCTGCCTGAGTAATATAATTTTGGATTAAAAGTGAATGTGATATATTATTGTTCTTTTTTTTTATAGTTAATTGAGAAGTTTTCTGATGGTCCAATAGTACTGTTATTTTGCCTATTTATTACTCTATAAAATGTGTGAGTATTGTTGGTTAAATGGTTGGAAGACTTTAACACTAAACAATTTTCTTCGAGGGTTCACCATGGTGGTGAATTTAGAGATTTACCAACAAAAGAATATGTTGGTGGAAAAATAGACATGGTTGACTACTGTAATCCAGATGAGTGGTCCATGTGCTTATTGGATTTAATTGCAAGTAAGCTTGGTGATAAGTCGGAGTTGTACCGACTTATTTATCTTACATACTCATCCTTTTTATATAGAAATTGAGTAAAGGGAATACTTTGTGAATGGCTTATGCATATTATTGTTCATGAACTTACAATTGATGAAAATAGCTAAGTGTGGGGAATATGTGTTAAGTTTGATTCAATTATGTAAAATATGCACACACTCTCCTTAGCCTCACAAGTCAGTCACAATTCACAACACTCACGAGTCACTCATATCACACAAAAAGTTCTCAACACACAACACAAACATGCACATGGCGGGCGCCTAGCGCTCCCGCCCACTCAACACACACACGGTGCGGGCGCCTAGCGCGCCCGCCTCACTCACACGCACACACGGTGCGGGTGCCTAGCGCGCCCACACCACACACGCACACACGCACGGAGGGCGCCTAGCGCGCCCGCCCACCTTCACTCACGCACACGCTCACCCACAACATTCTCACTTGCACACTTTCACGTTTAATTTTGCATACACCTCACAGCACTCGTGCTCCCACACATATTTTACGCACAATATCAGGCACTCACACACGTTCACGTTTGATCACCAATTGTTTGAAAAAATGCATTAAAATTCCTTAATGACTAAGTATTGAGTGAACTACGTGGCCTCACTTTACCTTTGCTGACTTATTCACAGACACGTGGCAACTTCTCCGGAAAAGATGGAAATTTCCAGGAAGGTCACCAAGCCAACCCAGCAAGGGGAAAGTATAAAAGGAGCTGAAAAAGAAAGAGAAAGGGGGATCGGGAGATTGAGGATCAAGAAAGAACTTAGAAAATTACAGAGAGGGAGAAGATCTTGAGAAATTGCCCATTTCATTTCTCTCTTGTAATCATGAATTCTGAGCCGATCAACATGATCGGCTAGACATAGAGTGTTGCCTTGAGGGGTTACATGTATGGATTTAATCTGGTTTGAGACATTTGATTTGGAATTCTATTCGTGTTATTTATGTTCATCATTCTGTACTTGTTGTGTTTGATGTTTTGCATTAGATTAACTTCATATTAAATCTGCGGTGACCACTGAGATGGTTGTGAACTTGCCTAAGGAAATCAATCCCAACTTGTATTGAATATGAACATGCTTGTGTGAGTCTTAGTCCTGCACATTTCATGATTTAGAAAAGGGCAAGGAGCGTTTTTGTATGGTGAGTTCAGATTACATCTGGGATGACTGCCCTGACAAGGAGTATATCCAAGTAATCGAGGCTCACTACTGCCACTATAGGAAAGGATTAAGAGTATTCTCGCATTGTGGATTGAGATTACATATGGGATGACTGCCCTGACAAGGGAGTATATCCGGGCTAATCGAGGCTCACAGTAGGAGAATCGGGATCTGGGGGAGTCTCACTCGTGCCTATAACTTGCCTTGACAAGGGAAGTTAGAGGAGTATTGTGAAATGGGTTTGAGAGAACTGACAAGTTGATCGAATCCCAGCTCACTAGCAGAGAAGTCCCCTCACACTTGTTTACACAAGTCAGGGATAGCAAGGAAAAAATCCATACTAGTTGTTCCACCCTCAAGGCAACACCTCCCGTTTTATTGAGTTATCTCCATTTCCAATATTCCTGCATTTTAATCTATTTACATATCATTTCGTGCCTTTTTAATTGTTCATACTTGCTATCATTATTCAATACTTGATTACAACCCTCTCCCTGTGGAGACGATCCCACTCATCACTGCCGCATTTATTGTTGAGTTTGGGTAAAATTGCAGGGTAGCGACAACCCCGGCCAATTTTTGGCGCCGTTGCCGGGGAGAGGCTAAGTATTAGGAATTGATTGTGATAGTTTTATGTTTCAAATTTTTGGAATTTCGTATGTCAGTATTTGTTCTGTTTCTTTTGATTGACTTTTGATTATAATTGGTGATCCTGTCAAGATTATTTCATCCCATTTCTACAGTTTGTTTCTAAATTCAGTAACCTATCTACGTGCGAGGTGTCTTTAGCTTGTGTAGGTAATACATCTTATGCAAGTGGGAGCCAGACTTCGTGGGATAGAACCTGAGTTTAATTTTGATCCAGAGCTCCAGAGGACTTTGAGGCAAAGGAGAAGGGCTCTAGAAATGGCGGAACAGGGTGAAGCGAGAGCTAGGCCCCAACAAGGGGAGGAGAGACCAAGAGACCGACCACCAAGGTTTGGGGACCATTTCGCGGTCAACTTCGAGAGGAGGAACAACAGGCAAGATGTGGATGTGGAAAGTTACCAAATCCCAACTCAAATAGTATCAATGATAACTCAGGGTCAGGTCTTTCAAGGGTTGAGCAATGACGACCCGACCGAGCACTTGGACTGGTTTCTGGGATTATGTAACACTTTCAAGCTGCAACGAATCACACCTGATGAGGTGAGAAGGATATTGTTCCCACTCTCTCTCAAAGGCAGGGCAAAGCACTGGTTTAACTCGATCGGAGGGCCCTCGGTAGCCACTTTTGAGGAATTGGAAAGAAAATTCCTGGCCAAATATTTCCCCCCATCTAAACTGGAGAGAATGAGACTCGAAATAAGGAACTTTCAGCAGCAAGATGGGGAGACCTTCAAGGAAGCATGGGATAGGTTTAATGACTTGCTCAGGCAATGCCCCAACAATGACCTTGGAGAGATAAGGGAGCTTAACACGTTCTTCAAAGGATTGTCCCCCGAATCTTCACTGATGGTTAAGGCCTCAGCTAACGGAGCCCTCAAGGATAAAAGTGTCCCGAAAATAAGAGAGCTATTCGATTCCATAGCTGACGATGAGTATTTGTTCCCGGAAACTAGGAAGGCACCTGTGAGAAAACAGCGAGGAGTGCTGGAGCTGGACGAGGAGACTTCTTTGGAAGCAAAGATTGAGGCCCTAACAAGGCAGATCCAAACTCTCAAGGCCGCAAACACTGCTCCTGTGCTGATGTGTGGTTTATGCAAAGGTGAACACCACACCGATGAATGCGAGCTCACACAAGAGTCTGTGTAGTATGTCCAGAATTACAACAACAGGCAGCAATATGGTGGCTATAGAAACCAGTCTGGTCAAGGGTCTTGGGGGCAGAACAATCAGGGAAATCAGCAAAGACAGTACTTCCAAGGTGGAGAGTCGAACAACAGGGATCCGAGGAGGTCTACAGATGAGATGTTTCAAACAATCATGGAAAGGATGGACATGTATGAGAAGAGGACTTCTGCAGTGGAGGCCTCCATCAAAAACATAGACATGCAAATAGGCCAGCTGGCCAAGGCGAGCAACCAACGCCCTCAGGGCGCCCTTCCTAGCGATACCGAGCCCAACCCAAAAGGGAATGAGAGAGAGGTGTGCAACGCCATCACACTAAGATGTGGTAAGGAGATCAAGAGTGATCAGAGGAAGGGAGGAAATGAAGAATCAGTGGAAGAAGTCCCAGAACAGACTATCATTGTGGAAGAAGAGATACGGGAGGATGAGGAGGAAAGTGTGAAGGCTCCTGAGCCTAAGAAGAAGAGGGGGCCTGCCAGCCCTTATAACTATCCGGAGTTTGCACCCCTCCCACCTTTCCCCCAACGCGTTCCATCACAGGCCAAGAAGGGGGCCCAATTTACAAGGTTCCTGGACATGGTGAAAAACGTCAACGTGAATGTCCCTCTTCTGGACCTCGTCACTGCAGTGCCTCGGTATGCTAAATTTCTGAAGGATCTGATCACGAATAAAGAGCAAATATTACGTTGTGAGGTGCCAATTCCGCTGACTAAGGAGAGCCAGTCTTGGATAAACAATGAGCTCCCTCCCAAGCTCAAGGACCCTGGGAGCTGCACAGTCCCTTGCACTATCGGAGGAAAATTTTTCAATAAAGCATTGTGCGACATCGGGGCAGGGATAAACCTGATGCCACTATCCCTCGCCGAGAGTATAGGTCTGGGAGAGAAGATTAAACCGGTGGCTGTCCTCCTACAGTTAGCAGATAGATCCTTGGTACAACCGACTGGAATGGTGGAAGATGTGTTGGTGTCGGTAGACAAATTTGTGCTTCCAGTGAATTTCATAGTCTTGGACATGGAGGAGGACCCCGAAGTCCCACTTATATTTGGCAGGCCATTCTTGGCAACAGGGGATGCCCTCATAGGAGTTAAAGGAAAAACCATCACATTTCAGGTCAATGGTGAAGAAGTGGTATTCAATGTGGATTATGCGATGAAGCATCCTCAAACCATTGAGCAATGTTGTCTGGCAGGCCTGGTGGAGGGTCACCCTCACTCACTTAAGTCAGAACATACAGGTAAGTCTCTTGCCTCAAAACATGACCAGGGTGAAAATGATATGCATGATAATTTTGATAATGTGTTAACTGATGAAGAAAGTGAGATTGTGCAAGAATTGCAAAACATGATTGAACAACTTGTGTTGAATGACTCTGGTCAGAAAACGAATTCTAATCATGAATCTGATGGAAATTGTGTTGATGAGAGGAAATTGAATGAAATAAAGGAAAATCTTGATTTTGTTGTCTCTACTGACGAAAAGGTGGAAATTGTGCCCACTGAGGTTAGGCTTGAGAATATTGCGTACAGGAACAAGAGCTCACCCCAATCAGACAAAAAACCAACCAAGCCGAAATGCCAACCATTATTCAACTATCTGAAGCGTATGGTGTGGAAAGAGAAAAAGAAACGCCGCCCAGTAAGCAGAAATGTGGGTGCCGAGACTATAGGTGTGTTAAGTATAGACAAAGGACACATCCAGTTCCTTGACAATCCATCTCCTTGACATCAACTCTTCCATGTCGGGCTGAGGACAATAAACCAAGCGCTGTGTTGGGAGGCAACTCGACCATTTACTTTTAGTTATTTGATAGTGGTTTATTTCAATACATGTGACCCCAATAAAACACATGAGTTTAAAAGCCATCATGTGTGCATATCTGCAGGAACCTCGGAATCGACAGGGAGTCAACCAGTTGAGTTTCGTACACCCGGATGTCGACAGGTAAATAGTTTCGAAAATATTCTCTGCACTGACAAAAGGTGAGAATAAAATCTCATACGTGCGAGATGAACACACCGAGATTCTCCACCTTTCTGAAATGATTCAGGGAACTGTCAAATCAATTTAGAGAGGAGGAATGGGCAATAGTGAAATGCCATTCTCACATGCATCACTGCACACAATATTAGCACCGACACTTTGAGAAGCTTGACCTCAAGTTTGTTCAAAAAGAAATCAGTCATGAATGATAAAATGGATGAAATATTGATGATATGTGATAATGTGGGGCCAAGATCTTTGTTTGGTAGGAACCAATTGTTCAAGTGGCCGAATTATGAAGAAGGAAAGTTGATTTGATTACACAATGCTTTGTTTGCATCCTTCTTGGCATGTAGTCATTTTTTCATTTTGTGAAGTCACATGATAGTTGTTTTCTAGCTTGAGATAGCCGAACCATGCATGGAAAATTTCCCTATAAATACCATGCATTGTGCATTCCATTCATCAAGCAATTCACATGCATCAAAGTGTGCATATTCGGCCGAGAGGAAATGCAACAATAGGATAGGCCATTTCGAGAAGTTGGTAGTACTCCACAAAAATTTGATTCCTTGTTTTGCAATTTTGCTGTGCCCAGTCTTCAAACCAAGTAAGCATCTCTCACTCTTTAGCTCTATGCTCATTTGGTCAATTTCCAAGAGGTGATGATTTACATAGAATGGCCATGCGAATTTGAACAGCTCAATTAGAATGTGCAATTTGATTATTGTAATGGACTGTTGAAGTAATAGGCTGTTGAACTGTTTGTGGTTATCATCCTTTCCTCTTGAATTTCGCATGCTAAATATTACCTCAAGGAAGTTCTTCACTTTTGTGCACTGTAAATTCTGAAAATGGTAGCTTGTGAGAGTAATTTTCCATGATTTGAACTAATGCCAAATGGGTTACGCTCATGATGTTTTAATGCTTCCATGCTTCACCGTGATAATGAATGATGTTGATAAATTGTGATGAACGAATTTTGGTGTGCTAATGATATTGTGATTAGTTGTGATGTAATTTTGGGGCCGATTTTTAAATAAGAAAATTCCCAAATGCGCTTCACGTCTTTGAACTGCCATGTATGTACAACTATCTTGTATGGCATAATGAGAATCCTGGAATGTTGTATAGCATGAATTAGACAGTGGGGTGTAATTGCCTTGCAAAGTTTAATGAGAAACTTTCATGATCTTGTATGGTGGCGCATGCTTGGGTTTTACGTGAATCCAAAAGACATGATGGAATTGGGTGTTACACAACTCATGCAATGTGGAATTTTCAGGTACCATGGCACCAAAGAAATCCTATCAAACTCCTGCTACAACTTCCAAAGGTCAAGCGTCGAAAGGAAAGGCCAAGGTCCTGGTGGATGAAACCTCATCCGATTCTGAGTCAGACGAGGAATATTTTCTCGAGAATTATGAAGCTGAGGACACACAAGACACTGGTAGTAAGAAAAGGAAAAATTCTCAATCGGTGGTCCTCCAAAGATTTTTCAGTGCCTATGCTCAAGAAAAATTCTGTGAATTTTCCGTCCGACACATCCCTGTTGAACAATCATTTCGCATCACCGAAAAGCCATACACAGACATCATCCAGCACTACAAGTGGAAACCGTTGACAGTAGCTCCAGAGACATGCAATGTAGCTGTTGCTAAGGAATTCTATGCAAATGCTGCTGCGGTCGACAAGAAAGAGGTCAAGGCGAAGGGAGTATTCATGAGAGGCAAATACATAAAATTTACCAGCGAGATGGTGAATAAGCATTATGGACTCCCGGACTACGACACAGACGAGCTTAGTACCTGATCGAAATGGGAAACCCCGACACTATTCTACAAGCACTGACTCTTCCGGGATCAGATTGGGTGAGGAACCAACACGGTGACCTGAGGCATGCGCGGCTCAAGGATTTGACAGCGGAGGCTAAGACATGGCTTCTATTTATCAACTCCCGCCTCATGCCCACCACCCATAACACAAAAGTGACCAGAGACAGAATCTTTCTTGTGTATGCCATCCAAAGAAGGTTAACTATAGATGTGGGAAAGTTCATGACCACATACATCAACCAGGCCATATCTGAGCACAATCTAGCCATGTATTTCCCACACTTGATCCTGGAGCAAGCTATCAAGCATGGAGTGAAAGTGTCCACCGGAGGAATGCCGAGTGTCAACAGGACCAGTCAAGGATGGCCAACTAAAATTTTATCAGAATCAAGAAAAAGAAGACAGACAGCAAAGAGAGGCTGAGGCAAGGGAGAGAGAAAGGGTGGAACTGATACCGATAATGGATGACATTGATGTCGATTCAAACCCAGCCGAGCCACACCAACAACCGCCCAACCAGCAATCACCGCAAGGGTTCGATAATTTCAACAAGATGCAACTTGCACTTGAGGGACTCCAAACGACATTCCAAAACCACCACAATTCCCTCATGCAACACATTGACGAAATGGAAGGCAGGTGGACTGGACTGCAGGACTGCATGCGCATCATTGGGACACGAATAGAATCAATGGAACAAGAGCAGACCACACAGTGGAAAGCCATTGACAACAAGATCAACCAGTGCCAAACCGAAGTCCACAATCTCAATTTGATGATGGTGTACCACCATCAATCCCGGGGACCAAATTCTTACTTTCCCCCAATTGAGGAGATGGACAACCCAGCCAGAATGATTGTCGATACTAGCAGTCGCAGGGTAGTCATGCAACAAGGGATGAGCTCTACTGCGGGTTCGAGTGCACCAAATTTCAGAAATACTCCACCATCCTTCCCCGGCTTCTCCAGTTTCTCCAACCAACCCCCACCTCCAGGCACTTAAACGCGGTAGTCTCTCTCCTTTACAATGGGGACCATTGCTCATTTCAAGTGTGGGGGAAAACATTCATGATTTGGGGCTGTCCTTGGAAATTGATGTTGTTTGTGTGTTTGGCTATGCTTGGAGCTTCTTTGAAATGATGCTTGTGTTTGTGAGGCCGAGGGCCTTTGTTTAAAAATTTCTTATGTGTGTTTGTCATATATGCGGGAAACGAGTGATAGTGTGGATTGTTTAGTATTTAGGTGGTGTGTTTTCTTCTTGTTTTATTGTTCTTGTGTTGTTGTGAGCAAAATTCAGTGTCTAGCACTGACCTTGTACTGTGCTTGAATTTCCTTATTGTTGCGCGATAAATGTGAGTGTTTCTGTTGTGTTGTGCAAATGTTCATTATCCAGTCCATTCCGCACACTTGCACGACAAACAACACTCGCACTCCCAGTATCATTGCAAATCCATGAATGTTACTTAATTGTTATGTATGCAAAATATTTTGAGATTTACAGTGTTTATTCAATGAGTACAATTTGATAAGTAAAGTGCGATGTCAAAGTAAGATAGAAACGCTAGCAACAAATTTGACATAGGAGAGAGCTTATGATTCTTTACGTGTATGTGCTTTCTACTCGTAAACACTTATTCTTGTATTTTGAGTACATAATCTATTGGAAACACGCACGAACACAAACTGTTTGAAATTGTGCATGTATGAAGAAAAAGCCAGTGGGCGAATAAAGGGAAAAAATAGCCACAAAACACTTGGCAGCCAAGCACCAAAGTGCGGCATGAATAAGCACCAATGTCCAAGTTAATTTCTGTTAAGTTCTGCAATAATAAGTGTTCGTGTGTGTGGACAAAAGGATTGTGGTGCAAGAATTTTCTCTAAGTGTCTACTTGAGTACTCTGCATAGATAAGGTGGGATTCATGAGAAACTCTCAGCACATACTGCACGCTGACGGTTTGGTCTTTATTTATTTCACCTTGCTTGGCAAATTGTATAAGTTGGAAGAACTGTGAACTCGGCAACTAGATATTTGTGCTTGCGAAAAATTTGAAAATGGATTGCTAATGATGTTGTTGCGAGTGTTTGAATGTGGAATGGATGAGGGAATAGTTTTCGTTTTTCCTTTGCTCGGGACTAGCAAAGATTCAAGTGTGGGGGGTTGATAAATCGGAGTTGTACCGACTTATTTATCTTACATACTCATCCTTTTTATATAGAAGTTGAGTAAAGGGAATACTTTGTGAATGGCTTGTGCATATTATTGTTCATGAACTTACAATTGATGAAAATAGCAAAGTGTGGGGAATATGTGTTAAGTTTGATTCAATTATGTAAAATATGCACACACTCTCCTTAGCCTCACAAGTCAGTCACAATTCACAACACTCACGTGTCACTCATATCGCACAAAAAGTTCTCAACACACAACACACACAAGCACATGGCGGGCACCTAGCGCGCCCGCCCACTCAACACACACAACGCGCCCGCCTCACTCACACGCACACACAGGGCGGGCGCCTAGAGCGCTCGCCCCTCCCAAACGCACACACGGTGCGGGCGCCTAGCGCGCCCGCACCACACACGCACACACGCACGGCGGGCACCTAGCGCGCCCGCCCACCTTCACTCACGCACACGCTCACCCACAACATTCTCACTTGCACACTTGCACGTTTAATTTTGCATACACCTCACAGCACTCGTGCTCCCGCACACATTTTGCGCACATTATCAGGCACTCACACACGTTCACGTTTGATCACCAATTGTTTGAAGAAATGCATTAAAATTCCTTAATGACTAAGTATTGAGTGAACTACGTGGCCTCACTTTACCTTTGCTGACTTATTCACAGACACGTGGCAGCTTCTCCGGAAAAGATGGAAATTTCCAGGAAGGTCACCAAACCAACCCAGCAAGGGTAAAGTATAAAAGGAGCTGAAAAAGAAAGAGAAAGGGGGATCGGGAGATTGAGGATCAAGAAAGAACTTAGAAAATTACAGAGAGGGAGAAGATCTTGAGAAATTGCCCATTTCATTTCTCTCTTGTAATCATGAATTCTGAGCCGATCAACATGATCGACTAGACATAGAGTGTTGCCTTGAGGGGTTACATGTATGGATTTAATCTTGTTTGAGACATTTGATTTGGAATTCTATCCGTGTTATTTATGTTCATCATTCTGTACTTGTTGTGTTTGATGTTTTGCATTAGATTAACTTTATATTAAATCTGCGGTGACCACTGAGATGGTTGTGAACTTGCCTAAGGAAATCAATCCCAACTTGTATTGATTATGAACATGCTTGTGTGAGTCTTAGTCCTGCACATTTCATGATTTAGAAAAGGGCAATGAGCGTTTTTGTATGGTGAGTTCAGATTACAGTTGGGATGACTGCCCTGACAAGGAGTATATCCAAGTAATCGAGGCTCACTACTGCCACTATAGGAAATGATTAAGAGTATTCCCGCATTGTGGATTGAGATTACATATGGGATGACTGCCCTGACAAGGGAGTATATCCGGGCTAATCGAGGCTCACAGTAGGAGAATCGGGATCTGGGGGAGTCTCGGGATCTGCCCTGACAAGGGAAGTTAGAGGAGTATTGTGAAATGGGTTTGAGAGAACTGACAAGTTGATCGAATCCCAGCTCACTAGCAGAGAAGTCCCCTCACACTTGTTTTACACAAGTCAGGGATAGCAAGGGAAAAATCCATACTAGTTGTTCCACCCTCAAGGCAACACCTCCCGTTTTATTGAGTTATCTCCCGTTCCAACATTCCTGCATTTTAATCTATTTACATATCATTTCGTGCCTTTTTAATTGTTCATACTTGCTATCATTATTCAATACTTGATTACAACGCTCTCCCTGTGGAGACGATCCCACTCATCACTGCTGCATTTATTGTTGAGTTTGGGTAAAATTGCAGGGTAGCGACAACCTCGGCCACTTGGTTATAGTATTATGTCGCACATACCTACTTAAGACCTGATTTGTCATTGTCTAAGGGATTAGTTTATATTTTGTGTGACAAAGCTACAATTGATTTAGCCAAATATGGAGAAAATGTTAAGTTGGTGCATGTGTTTTTGGTTCATAATAAAAGCATGCCAAATGAAGGCAGTGGATCTGCAATGGAATTAGACCTTAGAAGTTTCTAAACTATAGCAGAGTAAAAAGAGTGTTGTTCTCAATGAAAATATTGGTAAAGAAAATGATGAAAGCAATGAACCTCTTCATGATGACAATGTTGGTAGTATGTTTAGTATGTTGAATAATAGTACAGAAAAGAAAAGAAGACATCAATAGATGAAATGTTGGGAGCAAGTTAAATGATAAAATAGAAAGGGGAAAGAATACATCAACAACAAATGCAACACCAGAGGCAACAAACTCAAGGAAGAGCAAAAGGAAAGCTGAAAAACATCCCACTATGATGATCGATACAACGAATTAAGTGAGAGTGAAATCTTCAATGACGATAGTGAGTATGAGTTTAGTGAGGAAGAAGCAGATATAATGAAGAATATTGGAGATGCTAGTAAAGTGTGGGCTGATGTTGCAAGACAATTTAAACCTGCACCTAAGAGTTCTATAAATCTCAATGGAATGACAAAGAGCTGCAGACAGTGATACTAGTATGGAAGAGTCTGACCACAACTCATTAGAATATTTCCAAAGCAATGCTAGCTCAGAAAATGATGACAATAGGCAATTGAGAGATCAATTTATGATATTTAGGGCTACAAATGATATCGAAGAAACACAATTCAAAGTTGGACTTATGTTTAGTACAAAAGTTGAACTCATGCAGTCAAGTGGGGCAGAAAAATCAGGTTCAAGAAAAATGATAAAAATAATGTTTAAGTAATATGCAAGGATTGTGAATAGTATATGTGGGCCTCTTTGATGAATGATAATTCAACTTTCCAAATCAAGAACCTAAAGAATAAACACACTTGTGGAAGAACCTTCAATCATAGAATGATAATAGCTTCTTATTTATCTGATGAGTATATTGAAGACATTAGAATAAATCCACACTATAAGAATAGGGGAGTTTGTAAACAAAGTTTATAAGGATTTGAATGTAAAGATTACAAGAAATACTGCATATAGAACTAAACAAATGTCAAGAAAAATGATAAAAGGTAGTTATACTAAGCAATATAGTTGGCTTTGGGACTATTGTGAGGAGTTGAAAAATCTAATCCTAATTCTAATGTTTTTATGACAATGACTAAAGATGATGATGGAAATAACCAATTTCAGAGGTTATATGTTTGTCTTGCTGCCTGTCGAGATGGGTTTCTAAATGGTTGCAGGCCTGTGATGGGGCTTAATGGTCTTGAGAGGTATTCACAAAGTACTTTTGTTAGTGTTGGAATTGATCCAAATAATCAATTATTCCCCATTGTGTATGTTGTGGTTGAGGTAGAAAATAAAAAGACATGGACATGGTTTGTAAATGAGTTAATTGAAGACCTAAATGAGTTAATTGAAGATTTTTAAATAAAAGTTATAAGCAAGTGAACTTTCATCACAGATCAACAAAAGGTATATTATTTTTATTAAATTTGATCATTTTTTTTTCTTAAGTACTACCATATGACTTATTGCCACAATTTTTTTGTTTAATATATCTTTTTCTTGCTTGATCCATCACTTTCTCATGGATATAGTCTATAGTACTAATGAAAATAACTAACTCAACAACAACATAAACATATGTCATCTTGTTCTTGATCATATATAACAAAGTACTTATAATTTCCAACATGTTAATTAGTAGCAAAACTATATATAATCGTACTTGCATGGCTTTAGTAACAATTCTTTTTTTATTACGATTGTAATTACTTTTTTTTTAAACATTTTCAACCTAACCACCCTCAATTCCACTCCAAAAAAAATAAAAAGAAAGTCAAAGAATATAATTAAAGATATATGGACCATGCATTAAACCTGAGTTGGCATTTCATATTTGATGCATGTGGTTGCTTTTCTGTCTTGTCATTTTAAGTATCCACTAAAAAATATTTAAGAAAGATGAAACTTCGAATGTGGTCTAAAAGTTTGGACTGTATGCATTTAGCCTCTTATGTAAGCTTATATTTTCCTATGTTTTCATGGGTACTACACTAACGACACAGCAATGAGCTAGCTCCTTTACTTTCTAGCCGGCCAATCGATCTTTCTTCTTGATTTTCTACTGTTAATTAACATATATATATATCAATCTTTTTCTATTTCATGGGATAAAAAATTACTGCATGCAGTTAGTTTTAACTACATGCTCAAAAACATGGAACATATGGTATAAGAGACAACATGAACTAGTACTTTCTATTTGAGGCCAGTGAATGGACAATTGAAAATTTTAGGACCAAATTAAATTAACCCTTTTTCACAACCAACAATGGATGTAGTCAGGACTCATAGCTTGACACAGGTAAGGATATCTCTATAATAGGCTTAACACACTTATAAACTTCCCAAGTCATGCATAGTGAGGATATTTTGTGATATTCACATAGGTTGGCATATACTGTTGATTTTTCAGTTCACACGCATGATGAGAAAAAATTGCCCTCTTTGCCTGGAATTTTTCTGGAAAAACCTACCCTTATTGATAAAATATGAAATATAGATAATCAATTGAATTTTCAGGACAAATATACTACTACAATTTCTTAGGTCTCAATTAGTACCAAATTCATTATATTTTTCACCTATATTATTAATTTTTAGCTTTTCTTAGTACTATGTTGACGTGGAGCAAATATGTGTAATAAAATTGTGATCGTGGTTGCTATTTACCCCTACTCAAAAATAATGCTAAACAACCCCTTAATAGTGAAAGTATAGCAAGTTCGTTCCCACGAGGAAAGGACTGTGTTGAAACTTTAAGAAAATCTTTTTGGTTTTTTTCTTTATGTTGATTAAACTGTAAATGAGAAAGTAAATAACAAATAACTAAAACTAAAATGGTGATTTGATTAAAATTACCAATTGAGAAAGTGTACTCCCGAGATTATATTTTAAGGTTACATAAAAAGCACATACATACATCCTATCTATCGTCATGCAAAATAAGGGTAAATAACATAACTCACGCCCTCCTACTAGGCTAAAGGTAAGAAATGATTTAAGAACATACCTACTTAGATATTAATTAATTCATCAAACCCTCCTATATGGCGAAAGACAAAGTTTACTTCCTTAATTAACCTGGAATCTAAAACAACTAACCAACTCAACCAAACACTCAAGTTCAACCGTTCCTTTATGGCAGAGGCAACACCCAAACCAGTCACGCTAATGCGAAACTAATTCCATTATTTCCTCCTATTAGGCTAAAGGTAACAATTAAGGCAATTGAATCCAACAAATTCACAACCAACCCACCCACTCTAACCCTCCTATTAGGCTAAAGGTAAGATTAAAGCAAGTTATCTCTAAGTAATTTACTGCACTTTAAGAAAATATTCATCATACATAATCCAGCCAAATTATGCATAATTATGAAGAACACAGCAAAACTTATTCCACAAAGACCATAAGATAGAACTTAGCATGTAAATTAAGCATAAAAACCCTTATTCATAATCTCGGGAGCACATTAAGTTTAGCCGAGCATGGCTAAATCAAACATCATCATTATATTTATAAATAAGCACAATATTAAAGACATAAATTAAAAGGAAAGAAAACACCTTGAATTGTAAATCCGTAGATGAAATCTTTGTCTCTAAATAAATGAATTCAATAATAGAATGATGTTCCCAATCCGTACAGCTTCAATTCTCCGTAAATAGCCAAAAGAATGAAACCCTAGCTATTACAAAGAAGAAAAACTCTTGCTTCAATTCTCTAAAAGTCGTCACACCCAAAAAGCTGTAACCCTAGCTCTATTTATAGTTATTCTATGAAAATATTTGCAAATAAGTCCTTCACAAAAACCATGTCGGATAAGAAGTCTCAAAGTGGGCCAAAATCGCAAATTTCTAAAATTAAGTCGTAAAACTATGATTTTCCCCGACGTCGCGACGTCCCTGGTCACGCGTCAAAACGTTCACGTACGTCGCGACGTCCAGGGTTTGACATCGCGACGTCTAGGGTTTGACATCGCGACGTGAACACACGTCGCGACATAACTTTCTGGAAATTTCTCAAAAATTGTCCAAAAATTCAGCCAAAAATCAACGTTAATTCACATTTTTAACGTCACGACGTGGAGGGGTTCACATCGTGACGTCCACGAACGTTGCGACGTGAAGGTAACAGACGTCGCGACGTGGTGGCGGACTTCAATAAAATCACAAACTTTCTTCCATTTTTCCTCCACTTTGCATTCGATTTATCTCTTTTAGGATTTTCCTCTTCCAAGCATGCACCTTGGTCGACAACCCTACAAATATTTATACACAAAAACATTAGCTTCTTATATACATAATTATTGCTTTAAAATACTTATATATATATATATATTTATGTAACAATTATTTTTTATATAAAATTAAATAACCAATTTGTTATATTTATATACAAAAAATTAGCTTCTTATATCTATATATATATATACACACAATATTTTATAAAGTGTTGCATATATTATATAAGTATTGCTTTAAATACCCAATAAAGGCAACACTTCTTAAACGTGTTACATATTTCTATAATAATTGTAACACTTGTAGACAAGCGTTGCATTTAACATATATATGCAACACTTATTCGAAAGTGTAGCAACTTTTCTTAAAATTCTGTTCAACTGCAATGTTTTAAAAGTGTTGCCATGAAAGTATTGCTACAGCTTCATTTTTTAGTAGTGTTGTTTGCAAATAGGTTGAATTACTATTCTTTTTTTTTTATGCATCTTTTTTTACACTTGATGAAATTTTAATGTAGTTCATATGTTGGAACTTGATTCCAAATATGTGTTGGAACTTGATTCTAAATAATTTGAATTAGTACTATGTTGGTAACGAAATTTGTTTATGAATAAACTAAGAATACAAATTGATCATATACACTAAATCTTTATTTCTCTACATGTTACAACAAAATAATGGAACCTTACAAAATAGCTTTCACCAAAACATAACCAGAAAGATAGTTGGATGCATATTACATCTAGAATCTAAAATACATAAACGTACTTACAAATTCTATGATCGAACCACATTAAACTGAAACAATACATGACTAACTAAGGGTCTGTTTGAATGGCTCCAAATTAGTGATTTATTTCACAATTACAAAATGAGGTGTTTGTTTTGTTCAACTTTTTCAGCAAAATTTTTAAAACACAAAACAATGTTACAGTAATTATCTTTGCTACAGTAATTTTTATAAATAAAATATTGAATTTGAATTTGAATTTTAAATTTTAATAACAAACAATTCTTCCTAACACACTTCCCACCAAAATAAACTAATAAAATACTAATTCAAATTTAAATTTTAAACTTTTATTAATAAAAAAATATTCAATACAAATCCCAACAAAATAAAATCATTCATTCCAAATACTGTCAAAATATTCTTTTCTCATAACAAATCCCAAGAAAAAAATTTCATGATATAATCCAAAAATAGCTCATCCAAACGGAGCCTAAGCTTCCACAACCTAAACCAATATTGACTTCGACAGAGAAAAATATTAAGTTGACTAAAAAGGAACATGAGGACCTATAAATTCAACGTATTTTAAGAATATAGTGAAAATTTATAGATATTTGACTTCTACAAGACAAAATATCAATTTCAATGCTGGTTTAATTAGGAAGTTTATGGAAAATCCACGCCTGCCACACTTACAGGCAACAAAGAAGATTTTGAGGTATATTAAAGGTATTCAAAGAGAGAGTAATTTTCATTCGACTGTTGATCCAGTTGAATTTTTTGGGTTCACAGACAGTGATTGGGATAGTGAGACATTTCAAAGAAAGAGTACTTATGAATATGCATATTTTACTGGGACAAGTATATTTTCTTGGAGTTCAAAGAAATAGCAAGTGGTTGTATTATCTAAAGAGTTAGAATATATTGCAGTAGCTAACAGTGCTACACAAGCCTTATAATTATGAAGGATATTTGGGGTTTCTTAAACATATACAGAATGGTCCGATAATGATGCAAACTTGCAAAAATGAACGGCTTATCGCGTACCTTTTAATTTAACCCTAAGCACTAGTGTAATAGCGTGAGAGAGATCATTTCCATGGGGAAAGGGTCACATTGAAACTGATTATTACTCACTTTAATTGAAGAATTGTTTGTTAAAGTAAACGAGGAAAAACGTACTAAAATACTTGAATACAAAAGGTAAAGTGTTGCCTTGAGGTCCTACTGTGTCCTAACACTCATTAACAGCTTTCTTGATGCTTGCAACCAAAATGAGGAGACTAACTACCAAGTAGCTTGATATTCAGCAGGCCTATTGTCTCAGCCTAGCTTAACCTACTATCTCCACCGCTTTTTTGGTTGAGACAAGCACTGGCACGAGTGAAATTCGTAGATCTCTACCTTTGATACGGTGAACCTAAATCACTTCCCCAATCTCAGATATGGCAAGGCAAAGACCGTTCCATGACCTCGACTTTCCCTTCGAAGGCATTTATAAGCCTTTTTCATGAGATTTCACTAACATTTGCCGGTCGTTACTGCACTCATGGAAGCAAAGAGAAGCAAGGCTTATAATACTCCATTTTATCATTCATCATGCTCAACTCATATCAACTCAACACCGGAAATTCAATTTTAACTACAACTTAGTCTTTACTACAAGTTAAGCCAAATCTCAACAAATCAGTGCAAATTCATACTGGTTAAACTTATGGATGTTCATGCAAAAATTTAAGAGGTGAAATTCATACTATCTCAGTCATTAAAGAGTATTAAAACTCAAGTTCCAAAAGGCAACTTCAAAATTAGACGATCATATAAGCAATCAGCTCAAAATCAGCAGCAATGGATGAGAATGAAGACATATTCATGAATTCTATTAGAATTTTACCAATCACAATGTTAGACTGTAGCTTTGGAAGTCTTCTCAATACAATACTAGATGAATCTATTACAAAATTCTTCAATTCTCAAAGAGATTTTAGAGAGAGAACAGAGAAAAAAAAGAGGGAGATAAAATTGAATATAAGTTCTATTCAAGAATGTGCGATCAAGAATCCCTAAAATGTCTCTTCAGACTGATATTTATAGACTCCCTGTATTAAGAAAATCCCCCGTTCTCCTTAGCACATGCGTGTATTCACAAATATCATGCTCAACCAACAAAATTTGAACAAGTGTCCCTGCTAGAAAGAAATCAGCAGTCAAAATGAGTAACATCATATTTGAAGAAAAATATCCCTAAACTAAAGTCTCAAACACATTTGTACAGAAAATATCAAACACATGGGGCAAGAGCCCCATGTTGGGCGTGTGTATGTGGGCGGGAGCACCGTGCTCCTGCACTTATGCGCACAAAAGAATGGGTGGGTGCCAAGAGGCTATGCGGGAGCACTGTGCTTATGCAATTGTGTTACAAGAAGAAGGGCGGTGCACGAAAGCTTGGGCAGAAGCACTGTGCTCCTGCCCTTGCATTTTGGTGAGGTTGGGTGGATGCCTAGTGTGCATGCCCTTGTGTTTATATGGGAGCACTATGCTCACACGTGACTTGAGTATGCGAGCGCACCGTGTGCTCGTGCGTGTGTCTTGGCATGCCAGGCATGTCGAAGTGTGTGAGTGTGTGTGTGCTTGGCATGCCGATCGACATGACAAGGTGCGTGTGAGTGATCCATTGGCATGCCGGTCGGCATGTCAACATGTGTGTGTGTGTGTGTGTTTGTGTAGTGTGAATGCATGTTCGTATGTGTGTGTGTTTGTGTAGTGTGAACAAACACTCCTAAGTGTGAACGTGCATTTTTTAGTGCTTGTGTGCTTTTTGTAGTGTGAAAACACGTTTCATAGCACTACAACATTCCTCACAACTTGTCAGTAATTCAACCATGATATTCACACAATTTTTCATACATTTCTTACTAACTTTCCAATTCAAGTCTTTATCACATAAACCATACAGACACTTGAGAAACACATGAAATTCATATCTAAAACATACAAAAAGCCAAGTAAAACACAATAGATAAACCGCTATAAGACCGACTTGTTGTTTCCCCCACACTTGAGTTTTTACTTGTCTCAAGCAAACCACAAGACTACTCAACACAACTCACCATTTTAACTATGTATTTTTCATCCTCACTTAACACACAGTCACTCATTTGCAATACCAATCGCCAATTTCACCAAAGCATTTCACACACAATGATCTTATTCAAGTTATTTACCCAGCTTCAGACTTTCACAACTTTTAACACAAATTAGCAACAAAGGGATAATGAATAAAGAGCAACATGCCAATCGTGAAGTATGTGCTGAGTGTTCTCCAACTTTACATATCCTCTGTATATGCACATTACTTAACACTTTCTCTTAACATTCTTTACATAACAATCTCCTTGTCCACACACACGAACACATGGCAACAACAAGATCAATAGTTTTCATATTCGTACATTGGTGCTTCTACGGGCTCTTTCCCCTTTTTGTTGTATTTTTTTTCATTTCTCTTAGGCATTTCCTGGTTTTATTCCTTTGCCACACATTGGTGCTAAGTTGCCTGGGTTTTATGCCTTTTAATCTTCACTTTATTCGTCAGGGTCTGAACGACTTTTCATTCCTAGTTGCCACAGGCTTTTTCACATTCCATATACTTTCTCACCGAACCATATGTTCGCATGTGTCTTCAAAAGAATATAAATGTAAGAACATTTTATTCATAAGAAATGTACATGACAAAGAATAAGCTCCATATAGATCCCCTCCCATGTCTTTTGAACATTGCCCTGGCATATCTATCTTATCTTAACGTATTCCCTTAGCCGATAACTAGTATTAAATTCATCAAATTTGTTGCTCAAATTTTTGCATGCATAACAAATGAAAAGAAATGGTTGGTTGGATGAATTGGTTCAAGACATATCAAACTATTTGACTCATGAGCTGAGAGAAAGAAAAGGAACTCTTTATACATAACACAACACAATTATTTCATTTAATACACAACACACATTTTTCAAAGGCTTCCACAAAAAAAAAAAAAAACTGAACCTTAAAACAAAACAAGGCAAGTGCTACCCAGTACCTTTTTTCATTCCATACACCCAAATACATATATAATCACACCCGCAAAATACTAATATACTAACACCACCTCCAATCACAAGTACTAGAACACACAACAAAAGGCATATCATTGCTTCTTCTTCTATAAACCAACTTCATCTTCACATCTTGGCATATCAAGAAAAACAACTTCATCATGGCATCACCACTTCACAAAAGCAGCACAAACTCATCACGTCACCCTACAAACTTCAAACTCCCCTAACACACCATGGTATCAACTTTGAAAAAAATCAAACAACACATATTTTGCATAATCAACACAACCTTCCAAACACATGAATCCCCCCTCCACACACTTGAAATAACAATGGTCCCCATTGTGAGAAGGGAAAAGGAACTCCCTGAGTTATGGAACGCCAGGTGGAGGAGGTATGTTAGAGAAACGAGCAAATATTGATGGTTGACCAGGGAAATACGGTGGAGCGGCAACTGCCCTAGGAGCTACACTCGACTGCATGACTACATGCTTACTAGCCGTGTCAACAATGAGATGCGGGCAAGTAGTGGCATCCAATTTCTCATAAGTGGGAAACGAGAGATTTTGGCCTCGGGTCCAGTGATGATGCACTATCATCAAATTCATATAATTGATCTTGGACTGATACTGGTTCATATTCATCCCCATCATAGTACAATATGAAGCCTGCTCACATGAAATGGTCTCCAATCTTGCACCCATATCAGTTTGGAAAACATGCACCCATATCAGTTTGGAAAACATTCCATCGGTCATCCAAAGCATCCACATGCCGAATCACCACATATTATTGCTCAACCATAAAAGACTCCATGGCTACAATGGCCTATTACAAGAACAAGACTTGGAAAATCAGGTTGTGCAACCATGAACTATCATTAAATTCATATAATTCATCTTGGACTAATACTGGTTCGTATTCGTCTCCATCGTAGTATAATATGAAGCCTGCTCGCGTGAAATGGTCTCAAATCTAGCACCCATATCAGTTTGGAAAACATTCCATCGGTCTTCCAAAGCATCCATATGCCGAATCACTGCATAGTGTTGCTCAACAATAGAAGATGCATGGATACAATGGCCTCTTGCAAGGGTGCAAGACTTGGGAAATCAGGTTGTGGATCCACTGGAGAAGGAGGTGGTTCCTATTCAACTGGCTTAGTCTCGCATCGGGCACATTCTGTACGCTCCATTTTCAGATATTTTCATAGCTAAGAACTCTTAATAGACCCATAGGAATGTCAACATTCTTCACCCAATGGAACCTTAACCCCTTGGTTCATGGCAAGTTCTATCAAGCATAATGGAAAATACATCGCTAAGCTGTCATGGCCTATAGCTGCCTCAATGTACCTGGAAATAAAATGGCCAACAGCGATAGTGAGATGATTCTTAATTGCATAAATCATGAAAAGTTTGTCCTTCAGAATTTTTGTGTTGTGTGTAGTTGGCATTATCCGAGAGTTCACAAACAACAACTAGATTTTTTTGCATAACGTGTATCTGCTTATCATATGAATTTTGTACCCAAGTTGCACTATGTAACCCCAAAGCTTGAAGGACAGTATCCGGATTACCAGATTCCACTAATTCAGAATATTCATCCATCTCATAGTCAGGGAGCGAGTAATGCTTATTGATAAGGTGACTAGTGACTTGCAAATATTTACCATGAACAAAGGCTCCCTGTGGGTTGTTCACAATTACATTGGCATAATATTCCTTGGCCACCACAACATTACATGCCTCAGGAGCCACTGTCAAAGATTCCCAGTGGTAGTATTTGATAATGTCGTAGAAAGGGCTCTCATCGTGCTCCACATGAATATATCACAAGGCAAAACCGTAGAAATTTTCTCGTGCATAATCATTCACAAATGGATCAAGGACCACTGAAGCCTTCCTCTTTTTCGATGCAGGCGTCGGTGCAACAGGGATGTCGCTTTCCTCTGAAAGATATTCCTTATCAGAGTCAAATAGGGTAGTGAACATTGCGTATTTTTCTTTGCTTGACACTTTGGAAGCCGAAGCTTTAGAACTAGAAGCCTTAGATGTAGATGTTGTAGCCGGGACAGCCTTCTTGGGAGCTATTTCTGTGCAAAACAACACCTCAACTGAGATAAAACTCAACTCAACCCAAAATGAACATCAAAACCAAACTATCCCCCACACTTAGATTTAAGTATAACAAGGAAATTTGGAACTACAAAACATGCCGAGAGACACGGTCCATGCAAACCAAAAGTTCCAAGACAACACTATGTTTACACAATGAACATGAATGATAACATACTACACAAAACAAAAATCAACACCTTCCCAAAATTGTGTCAAAATCGGCAAAAACTATAACTTGAACATCTATCATAAAAATATCATTGACATACACATAAGTACACTATACTTGGAACAAGACAATGACATTAAAGCAACAAACCACGACACTAGCAATGACAATAGAATGACTACAAGCCCATGTCACATGAACAACTCCATAAACCTCTTAATCATGGCCACAAGGGTTGAAAACAAGAGAGCTACAACTCACAAATCCCAAATTGATGTTCAAGCTCAAAAACAGTATAAACGATACTATAAACTGAGTAATAAGGCTTGCTCATGAAAAAAATGTATTAACATCAAAGATGGCATGGAAAACATCCCAGTCAAACAAGGGCAATACAGTAAAATTGAAACCCGATTCATATCATTTGGAAATATAATCATGTTTCTACTTAATGTCCTTTCACAGTACCATCATCTTTCCACGGTATGAAATATAACATGAGCAACTTGGGAAAGAATCATAATGAAAACATGTTATCCTATAACCCTATCAACTACTATCATAACAAAGCAAGCAAATAGACATGAAAATGTAAAAAATGAAACATTCACCTTGTAGAAGGTCACCTCAATGCAAGCTTACAGGAGAACTCATCACCAAGCTGAGGAAAATTATCTATTAAGTTTGTTTCACAATTCAAGTATTTCTCCAATACTATGCAAGGTAGTGAACTAAAGTGTAGTCCAAATGACACAATTTATAGGACAGTGGATGAAGGCATTCAGTCAAGGCTTCAAGCAAGAAAACAAAAACATGTGACTTGCTATCAAACAAAATTTGGTTTCCATCACGTGGTCCCCACTACTTTACAAAGCTGCCCACTTTTACATTACACAAGAAAGCTCAACACGATATAACATACCACTAATAGTAATCATCCCATGCATGAATTGTGAAATGAGCGCACGCATCAAAAACTTGCAATTAGTCATCATACAATTGCCTTTCCCTAGCTCAAACCAAGCTGGCCACTTCCATTTTCCAAGAAAGTTGTTAAGATTCTAACATGATTGACAGAACAATGCAAAGCTGAAAAGTATTGCAACTTCTGGCATGATCATATAAGCACTCCACAGTACCCATTTTGGTTTGTTGCGTGACTTAAAGGAAACAGGAGTCATGATAAAAAAATCTGATTGTAGGAATCAAATATTTATGCTACCTGCACATGCAAAAGACTCACCTCATCCTACAAATTCTTTGTTGAAAAACGTGAATAAAGTAACATACCCGTATCACGGATTCCTGCCCACTAGATTAATTCTGCATTTAGAAGATTTTACAAGATATCTATATGACGGAGGATATGTACTTCCTTAACAATTACAATGCTCCCAAATCCATGATTTAGCTTTGGGTAATTCACACATGTTTGGTGTCCAACATGGTGCAGAGTCAAAAACAGCAACAACAACACATAATGATCGACGAATAAAGTCTAAAAATGACTCGTAGACAAAATCAATGAAATCGAAAGTAATAAAATGAACTTTTGGTTACCTCCCAAAAGTGTTTGGTTTAATGTTGTAAGCCCGACAAAATGAAGCACGAATCAATTTGAAGGGTCATCCAGAAACATGGTCGAACCAGCACTCTTGTTAGCCAACTGGTCGACTGTCTTGAAAAGTTTGAGTCTGTGGCCATTGACTTGCCAAAATCCCCTAGTTATCTCATTTTTTAATTCCACCACACCATAAGGAAACACCTTGTTGTTTGTGAATGGACCAACCCATCTAGACTTTAGCTTGCTAGGAAATAACCGCAGCCTTGAATCATAAACAAGCAATTGTTGACCAACTACAAATTTCTTCAACTTGATCCTAGCATCATGGCAGATCTTGGTACCTTCCTTATACAAGCTGGATCTCATATATGAATTCCACCAAAATTCATCAAGTTCATTCAAAAGTATCATCATGTTCTCTTGTGTCATTCCTTACGTGTGACCAAGCTTGGAAACACCTTGTTGTTTGTGAATGGACCAACCCATCTAGACTTTAGCTTGCTAGGAAACAACCACAACCTTGAATCATAAACAAGCACTTGTTGATCGACTACAAATTTCTTCAACTTGATCCTAGTATCATGCCACCTCTTGGTACCTTCCTTGTACAAACTGGATCTCACATATGAATTCCACCAAAATCCATCAAGTTCATTCAAAAGTATCATCCTATTCTCTTATGCCATATAAGAAATTGCACGGCGATGCAACGCGACGTTGCATCGCCATGAAACAAATTGCACGGTGATGCAATGTTACGTTGCATTGCCATGGAAAAAATGGCACGACGATGCAATGCATCGCCATGTAAATGGTAGATTTCAATGTTGTATTTTTTCTAAGCGCTGAAGAGTGTCTTCGATTGGTACAGGTTCATGGAGGCGTGATTTCTTGAGACTCAGAGACGTGCTAGTGGATATGGGGACATGATACGAGTTGGCTCAAGGGCGTGGAGTGCTACATTAGATGCTAACATGAGGCTTGCGCCCGTGTTGATCTGGATAGTTCTATTATAGTGGCATTTTTGTAAATAAGTACTTAGTTTTTGTTAGCATGTAGATTAAGCTTTATATCTCTATTAATAGAGGTTTTTGTCATTCTTTTGGGATGAGGCTTTTTGATTTTTACCAGATTTTAGAATTCGAGAACGGGAATTTTTTCTCTCTAACTTCTTCTCTCTAGAATTTTCTCTCTCCAGAATTTTTGCTCCATTTTTAATTCCGATCGAAGCTTTTGGTTGATCATTGTAATCCGATTCAAATTAAGGAAGCTTTGAGCAACTCTCTTACAATTTTGAGCATCTTGACACATTTTAATCCGTAACTTCTAATTAAATGAGATGAATTATTCTTTGCTACAATTGCTGCATTTTGATGAATGTGAGTTGGAAATGGTGATGTCCGGCTAGATTCATGATGTCCTAGGGTTTTAAATGGATGAATGCCTGCTTTAGACAATTCGATGCTATGTGATTGACATAAACTCTGAAGAATTAAATCATACTCGAAATTAATACATGAATTCTGTTAAGTTTCACGAATTTCCATTGGTATTGAATGAATTGAACTTTAATTGCGGTCGTCATGCTGAGTTGAGGTTAGATTCACCAATATTTGTGAGAATGTGATAAGTTGAGTCTGTACCAACTTGTTTGCTTTGCTTACTTGATCTTTTGAGTGAAACTCTAGTGGAAATAGTGCCTCATGAATGACTTATGTGCAGGAATGTTCATAATCTGATAATTGTGGAAAATGTCAAAGTGTTGTGTAAATGTTATGTAAATTGGTATGATTGTTGCATGAATTGGAAGCAAGCACACACTTAGCCATTGTTGCCTCACAAGTCTCAAGCACTACACGAGAGTCCCAGTACACACAAACACAAATGAGGACTTCATATGCACACATAGCACACACTCAGCACACAAGCACATGCAACACAGATACACACAGCACACATGCACCGATTTCATGCATTTCATTAGACTCACATCCAATCGCTTACTTAGCATGCACAGTAACACAAATCATACAAACACAACTATTCAGTGGCACACCACATGTTTGATGAATTGAAATCTTAATGCTTAAGCGAACGCTTCAATCAGATGACCTCACTTTATATGATGACTAATTCTTGCTGACACATGGAGAAATCTCATAACCAGAAGATGCTTTTAGCTACCATGATAGAGACACGTCATTCAAGAAAAGGTATAAAAAGCAAATGAGGAAGCTAAAAGAAAGAGAGCTCGGTTCGAGAAGAGAGGATCAGGACTTAGAGAATTGAATCAAAGAGAAATTGCATAAAGGGTGAAGAGCACGATTAATCAGAGACATATTTTATATTTTACTCTTTTTAATTGCAAAATCTCAGATCATCCTCTCTTGCTGGGCATATCAAATCTATTTTTTGAGTCGATCATCAAATGAAATTTTGAGTATTACCTTGAGGGTTTCATATGTATGGATCTTGACTTATTTGAGACAATTGAATTGAATTTATCTGTGTTCATTATTGTTTTCCGTTCATTACATGCTTAGATTCATTGGGCTTGTACGACTTCGTTTAAATCTATATCTGATATGCGGTACCCACTGAGATCATTGTGGATCTACTAAAGAAAATTGAATTCAACGTGAATTGAATCTAGAAACATTGTTGTATGTGTCTTAATGATTTGATTGCTTTGTGATTTTACTTGTGCGGTACCCATTGACAATTGAGATCAAATTCATAGAAAATACTTGAGATTATTCTTGTAGAACAATTTGAATGCTTGAATTAGTTAGCTGCCCGACCAAGGGAGATGACTGAGAATTGAAATAGAATTGTTGTATGGAGTAGGGACTTGGATTCTTCATTTGTGCTAGAACTTGCCCTACCAAGGGAAGTTTGAGGAGCCAGTGAAGTGGAATTGTGAGAATTTCATGCCACTAGCAGGAAATCCCCTCATGTATACACACAAGACAGTGATAATAGAGAGAGATCTGTGCTAGCTGTTCCCCCTCAATGCAATACCCCCTTTTTGTTGTTCAAATTCTTGAGTTGTTTAGTTATTTCAATTAGTGTTGCTGGGTAAAATTGGTGAGCCTACAATAGCTCCAGCTAATTTTTGGCACCGTTGCTGGGGAGAGGCAAGGTGTTAGGAATTGATTTGTGATAGATTTGTGTTTGTGTTGTTTGTGTTATTTTTTGTTACCTTTTATTGTTTTGATTTTTGTTTTAGTTGTTGAGTTTGGTGATTACATTGTTATAATCATTTCATTCATTTGTTTGTTTGATTTTGTTTCATTGATTTATCTACGTTGGGAGTGTTCTTAATCTTTGTAGAAAAATTAGTTTATGCAAAGGGGATTATGGATTCGTGGAATAGATCAGAAATTTTAACTTGATCTTGACATCCAAAGGACTTAAGACAGAGGAGAAGTGTTCTAGAAATGGAAGAACAGGAAGAAGAGAGACCCAGACCACAACCTCAAAGATTTGGAGATCATTTTGCTGTGAATTTTGAAAGGAGACAACTACCAAGGAATCGATGCGGAAAGTTATCAGATACTCACTCAGATTGTGTCCATGATAACACAGGGGCAAATATTTCAAGGATTGAGTAATGAGGATCCGAATGAGTATTTGGATTGGTTTTTAGGCTTGTGTTAACACTTTCAAACTCCAAAGGGTTCCACATGATGAAGTGAGGAGAGTCCTCTTTCCATTGTCATTGAAAGGGAAGGCCAAACACTGGTTAAAATCAATTGGAGGATCTTCTATTGCTATGTTTGAAGAGCTGGAGAGGAAATTCTTGGCAAAATATTTTCCTCCAGTAAAGTTGGAACAAATGAGGCTGGAGATCAGAAGCTTTCAACAACAAGATGGGATAACTTTTAAGGATGTTTGGGACAGGTTTAATGATATGCTTAGACAGTGCCCGAACAATGATCTGGGAGAGGTGAGAGAATTGAATACATTTTTCAAGGGGTTATCTCCAGAATCATCATTTATGGTGAAGGCTTGTGCAAACAGGGATTTAAAGGATAAAAGTGTACCTGAGGTGAGAGAGTTGTTTGTCTCAATAGCTGATGATGAATATCTGTTTCCAGAGACAATGAAGCCTACTAAGAGGAAACAAAGAGGAGTTCTGGACTTGGATGAAGAGACATCGTTAGAAGCCAAGATAGAGGCCTTGACAAGGCAAGTTCATACATTGAAATCGACCAAAACTACTCAAGTGTTGTCATGTGGCATGTGCAAAGAAGAACACTATATGGATGAATGTGAGCTCACAAAAGAGTCTGCCTAGTACGTTAATAACTATTATAATAGGCAGCAATATGGAGGACACAGAAATCAGAGTGGGCAAGGCAATTGGGGTCAAGGCAACACGTCTAGACAATACTTTCAAGGAGGAGAGTCAAGTAATAGAGAGCTCAGACGATCAAATATGGAAGATATGCTTCATAAGATTATTGAAAAGTTGGACAAGAGCGATCAAAGGACGACATGTTTGGAAGCTTAAGGAAAAAATCATGAAGCCTCTATAAAGAACATTGAGGTTCAGCTGGGACAAATAGCGAAAGCCATTCATCAAAGACACCAAGTGGCTCTTCCTAGTGACACTGAACCCAACCCTAAAGGAAAAGAGGTGTGTAATGCTATAACCTTAAGATGTGGGAAGGAACTCAGTGGGAACAAGAAGACAAGAAGGAAGAGGGTTCGAAGGAGGAAGTCATGGGAGAAACCAACGCTGAAAGTGTTGAGAAGGAAACCCACAAGGAAGATAAGGAAGAAAGTGTGAAGGCACCTGAGCCCAAGAGAAATAGAGGGCCTCAAAGCCCATACAACTACCCAGAGTATGCATCGCTATCTCCTTTCCCTAAGAGAGTTCCACCCCCAGCCAAAAACGGAGCTCAGTTTACAAGATTCTTTTACATGGTAAAAAATGTGAATGTGAATATACTATTACTAGATTTGGTTATTGCTGTGCCCAAATACGCAAAATTCTTGAAGGACCTGATTGCTAACAAGGAACAAATCCTACAGTGTGAAGTACCAATCCCACTCACAGAGGAGAGTCAGGCATTGATGAACAATGAATTGCCACTAAAGTTGAAAGACCCTAGGAGTTGCACAATACTATGCACGATTAGGGGCAGATTCTTCAACAAGGCCTTATGTGATCTTGGAGTAGGGATAAACTTGATGCCCCTCTCCATTGCTGAAAACGTTGGTCTAGGTGAAAAAATTGAACCAGTGGTGGTAATACTTCAATTGGCTGATAGATCCCTTGTACAACCCACCAGGATGATTGAGGATGTGCTGGTGTCTGTAGACAAATTTGTGCACCCAATTGATTTCATTATTTTGGATATGGAGGAAGATCTAGAGGTTCCTCTAATATTTGGTAGACCGTTCTTAGCAACTGGGGATGCTTTCATAGAAATGAAAAGCAAGACAATCACATTCAGAGTCAATAGGGAGCAAGTGGTCTTCAATGTGAACTATGCAATGAAATACCCAAACTCAGTAGAGCAATGTTACTCTGTACATCCATGAGAAGGTAATCAGCACTCACTTGAACTTGAGCATAAACATAAATTTACTCTTGCATTAATTGAGTCATGTGAGCATGAAAAGCATGATGAACGTGAGAATGTTGTAAGTGGTGAAGACAATGTGATTTTTGAATGATTAAAAACCTTGATTGAATGTTGTTTGATAGCTTAGAAATGAATTTTGAGTGTGAAGTTGATGAAATTGCAGAAAATGATGAACCGTGTGAAATTTTGTCAAATACTATTATTGAAACTAATGAGAATGTTGATGTTGTGCCCACTGAGGTGAGGCCTAAAATGTTTGAGAGCAGGAATGAAATATTGCCACTGTCAATTGTCAAGCCACCTGAATTTGAGTTGAAGCCTCTACCTCCCCATCTGAAGTATGCTTTTTTGGGAGAGACCCTTCTAGTGGTTATCTCGTCCAAATTGGAGAAATGGCAATATGAGAGATTGTTGGAAGTACTAAGAATGCATAAAGAGGCAATCAGATGGACCATATCTGATATTAAAGGAATTAGTCCCAGTATCTGTATGCACAAAATCTTACTGGAGGAAAGGGCTATTCCAACAAGAGACAGGCAAAGAAGGCTGAATCCACAGATGATGGAAGTGGTTAAAAAGGAGATAATTAAGCTTTTGGATTTTGGAATGATATTCCCTATATCTGATAGTGAATCCTGTATAGTGTGTGCCTAAGAAAGGAGGTGTGACGGTAGTCACAAATGAGGCCAAGGAGTTGCTAGTCACCAGGATCATAAATGCTTGGAGGGTCTGCATGGATTACAGGAAGCTGAACAAGGCCACTCGAAAATTTCACTTCCTTCTGCCTTTTCTCGAGCAACTTTTGGATAGGATTGCTAGATTCTTATTCTATTGCTTCTTGGATGGCTATTCTTGTTACAACCAAATGGCCATAGACCCCAAAGGTCAGGAGAAGACCACTTTCACTTGTCCCTATGGAACATATACCTATAAGAGGATGCCCTTCAGTCTATGCAATGCCCCAGCCATATTTCAATGGTGCATGATGGCCATTTTCCCGGACATGGTGGAGAATATCATAGAAATCTTCATGGATGACTTCTCCATTTTTGGAATGACCTTTGAAGGGTGCTTGGAAAATTTGTCATTGGTGCTCAAGAGATGTGTAAACACCAATTTGGTCTTAGATTGGGAGAAATGCCAGTTTATGGTAAATGAGGGTGTTGTACTGGGGCACAAAATTTTCAAAGGTGGGTTGGAGGTTGATAGGGCTAAGATGGAATTGATTGCCAAGCTAAAAACACCAACTAACGGGAAAGGAGTAAGGAGCTTCATGGGTCATGCTGGCTTATATAGACGGTTCATCAAAGATTTCTCAAAAATAGCTAAGCCTTTGTGTACACTACTGGAGAAGGATGCTCAGTTTGTTTTTGATAAGAAATGCAATGATGCTTTTAAGATATTAAAAACAAAACTAGTGGAGGCACCAGTAATAATCACACCAGAGTGGGGAGAACCATTCGATATTATATGCGATGAAAGTGACTATGTTGTGGAAGCTGTACTGAGACAGAAGAGAGGAAACCTTTTTCATGCCATCTACTACGCAAGTAAGCTGTTGAAAGGAGCGCAATTAAATTATACCACTACAGAAAAAGAGATGTTGGCTGTGGTGTTCACTTTTGACAAGTTCAGAGCCTATCTGTTGGGGTCAAAGGTTATAGTCCATACAGATCATGCAGCACTCAAGTATCTCATGTCAAAAAAGGAAGCTAAGCCTAAGCTTATACATTGGGTGCTCCTATTGCAAGAGTTTGATGTGGAGATCAGAGACAGAAAAGGCTGTGAAAATGTAGTGGCGGGCAATTTGTCCATATTGGAAGTAGGAGCATTGAATGAGGATTAGCTCAAGATATGGATTCAGGAGAATTTTCCAGATGAGCAAATGTTTAGGATTCACACTCCAGCATTACCTTGGATTTCTGAGAAAGGTAATTTTGTGGTCGTTGGGCTAATACCAACATATTTCTCCTATGAACAAAGAAAAGGATTAAGACATGATGCCAGATACTATTTCTGGGAGAGTGGTAGTCTGTATAAAATATGTAATGACCAGGTCATTAGAAGGTGTGTGCCAGAAGAAGAGAAAAAAGGAATCCTCAGAGCTTGTCATGAATCACCCTTTGTGGGCCATTTTAGAGGAACAAGGATTGGGTATAAAATTCTACTGACTAGTTTTTATTGGCCACATATCTTCAAAGACTCAAAGCTGTGGGTGAGCCAATGTGAGAGATGCCAATGAGTTGGAAACATCTCCTATAGAGATGAGATGCCTCTCAACAATGTTCTGGAGGTAGATTTGTTTGATGTATGGGGACTGGATTTTATGGGGCCATTTCCACGTTCTTGTGGGAATGAATACATACTGGTTGCTGTGGACTATGTGTCCAAGAGGGTAAAAGCTGTAGCTACACCTCATAATAATAGTAGGAGTGTACTGAGATTTTTTAAGAGGAATATCTTTAATAGGTTTGGAACTCCTAGAGCTATCATCAGTGATAGAGGAAGTCACTTTTGTAACAAGATTTTCAGGACTCTCTTAGAAAAATATGGGGTACAACATAAAGTCTCCATAGCATACCACCCCCAAACAAATGGGCAGGCTGAAGTTTCAAACCGAGAAATCAAGAGGATATTAGAAAAAGGTGGTAAACCCTTGAAGGAAGGATTGGTCTTTGAAACTAGACGATGCACTGTAGGCTTATAGGACAACCTATAAAACTCTAATTGGAGCTTGGCCATTTCAGTTGGTGTTTGGAAAAGAATTTCATCTCCCATTTGAGTTGGAGCGCAATGTTTATTGGGCAGTGCAGAAACTTAATATGGACTTGGATGTGGCTTAAGAGGCACGGATGATGATGCTCAATGAACTGGATGAATTCAGGTGGAATTCATATATCAGTGCAAGTCTCTATAAGGAACGTACAAAAAAGTGGCATGATGCTAAAATCAAGAAGAAGGAATTTGAAGTTGGACAACAAGTGCTAGTGTATGACTTCAGGTTGAGACTTTTCCCTGTCAAATTGAAATCCATATGGGTTGGACCATTCTCTATCACCAAGATTTTTCCTTATGGGGTTGTTGAAGTGAAAAGTGAGTCTTCAGGAGTATGTTGGAATGTCAACGGGCATAGAGTTAAAATCTTCAAATCTGCCATGAAAGACAAGGGACAAGCTCTGTTCCTGGATGAACACTCCTCTTGATCACATTCCTTTATGTCTGGCTGAGGACAATAAACCAAACGCTGTGTTGGGAGGCAACCCAGCCATTTTATTTCCGTATTTGTCTATTGTGTATTTCCTTTAGTAGCTAGGTTATTCTAAAAAATGATTGAACCTCATCCTCTTCTTGCGTGATCATGTGTGGGTGGTGTGTCATTTTGTACCAAATTAATTAACTTACTCACAAACAATAAATTAAGTATAGTGTGAGTAGGTCGATTCCACGAGGAACAACAATATATCCTTTATTTATTAATTTGCAAATGGTCACGACAAATGAATTTTATAATTAAACCAGTTAATAAATAAGGATTAAATTATGGAATTAATAAATAACCAAAATTCAGAATTAATTAATTAAAAGAAAAGATCCGACAATAAGTAAATCCACACTAATCAATTCTTAATTTTTCATCGACTCAAAGATAACAATCTCTATTTAATCAGTTAGTTATAGATTACCGAGAATCGGCTCTGACATAACCCAATTCTTCCTTAACTATTCGTTAATTGACAAGTATCATGTTAATCAATTAATTCCCTATTCATAACATAACCCGGCCGGAATCAGCCGAACACCAGATTTAATGTTATAAAAGCATTACGTAGTAAAGAACCTAACTTTAACAAATCATATCATGATCAGCATGCAATAACTTTTTAACCAATTATTTCCATCTACCGAGACAGTAGCTTCGCCACTAATTAATCTTACTTATCAAATCCAGTGACTTAACAAGGGATTAATTGGCTCTACCTAATTAGATTAAAGGTGATCAGTCTTTATTAAATTAGATAATAAACAATAGGCTTAGAAAACTCTGGGAATCAAATAAGCGAAAGTTTAATTCAAACACTTCGATCTCACAATTTACGTATGCTTAGTGCTTCATTACTCACAGCCAGACAAAGAACTACTCACAATTCATAATTAATATAAGACAAGAATAATAATTAAAAAAAGAAACTAAATTAAACTGAAAATATTAAACCAGGTTGCCCATCGTTCAGGCCAACGACGATCTACTGTTTTGCTTCTAAAATCTGGGCTGCTGCAATTCTGCAGATCCAGCTGCGATGAAAGCTTCTAAACGTAAAGTAAAGCTGTAAAGAGATCCTTTAACCCTAACTAATCTACTCCCTTATATAGGAGAGAAAATAAAACTTCCTAATCCAACTTAAAGATAGAATCCTCATGTTTCCAGACTCAAATAAGCCACACGCGGCTATAAAGATAAGTTTCCTAATCTAATTCTTCCACCCATTTGGTAACTGCTCAAAATCCTTGCACTGCCATATTTTTCAATCTTATCTCCAGCCATTAAATCTTCTAGAAACCATGCTAAATCCATCTTTTCCTCTCACCAATCCCCGCATCATGGGATCTTCTAAATTCTGTAAGAATAAACACAATTAAGCACAAATTTTCCCTCGCAAAGCACATAAAATCATAAACAATAACAGAACTATTTCGTGCTTATTAGGATCCCCACACTCCCTTAGCATTCAAACAGAAACGATAATGAAATAAACAAATAATAAACCACCTCACTAAATAAACACTAATCTAGCCAAACCAAAAAATTTCCAAACAAGTCATGTCTAGTCCAAGTACAAAGTTCATGCACAACTCAGTCCTCCAAGTCAATTTACAAAATTCTAAGCAACTCTTCAAGATCACTCCATGCTCTTGAAAGATATATATAAAATTGGGTCCAGCCACTCAATAAAATCGCACATAGAAAACTTACCTCAAGCTTGCAAAGATGTCACAAGATAATCGTGATATCAAAAGTCAACAGGAATCAAAAGGTGTTTCAAATGGTTGTAATGGGGCTAAGGTTAGACAAGGTATTGTTCAAAATGAATGAAAGGCTAAAATAAAACCGAGGTGTAATCAACTCACTTATGAACATCCCCACACTTAACATGTACCAAGTCTCATCTTTTGATTCCTACACACTTCAAAGTAGTTTTCATCTCAGCAACCATTCTTTTCTTTTGCTCTTCATATATTTCCTTCTTTTGCTGTTGTTCTCTTTTTTTCCTTTTTTTTCATTATTGTTTAGTCGAACAACAAACTCATCATTTCATATGAGATAACTTTTACCATTTGAGACTTAAAACAAACACTTTCCTTCTGTCAAACTCAGGGGGAACACATCACAATTACGTTACTTACACCTCAGTGGCAAAAAGAAAGCTGAAAGGTTATTGGTTAAAAATGTAGTGGTTAAGACACAAAGAAAAAGTTGCGGCTCAAAATGATTAACTAATGGTAAATGTAAAGGTAGATAAGAAAAACTAAAGACAAAAGGGGTTCATTCCTAAAATGCCTTTATCACATTCAAGTTTAATTCCAACATCATAATATCCGTGCACAACTAAGCAAGCTCAATAAGTCAACTAAATGCAATTTACACTCATTCAAAGAATAATTCATTCAAGCACCAACAAAGTGGTTATTATGTGCTTAGGCTCAATTTCCTTACTTTAAAGTGGGCACAATAACTTAGAAATTGCATTCGTCATACTTGGATTCATTCTTAATCATTCACAAACCATTACTAGAAACCATGACTAAATTCTTTTACTCAAAAACATGTTGGCTAGAAAATGTCTATAAAGTGAAACATTGTTTCAACAACTAAAAGATCCTAAAACAAACTAAAAACAACCTAAAACTGTAAACTATTTTTTCGTGAAAATTTTCATGATTTTTTTATTTTTTTTAGAGTAAGAAAACATAACAACTAAAACACATAAAAACCTCCCCACACTTAAACACTGACATGTCCTAATGTGAGAAGTTTACAAATGATAATTTGGTTTTATACCAACTTAAATGGCTTAATCCACTTGGCTTTTGACTTGTTTTTCATAAGTTAGTGCAATGATTTGTTTGTTGTGGTGCATTTATGTGGTTGGCAATTGGTTGTACTAAAATGGTAAAAAGAGACCAAAAATGATGATGAACTTAGGCAATTGTGTGCTTGATATTAATTGGTAAGGTTGAGAGATCAAAACAATTAGGAAATGGATGAAACCGAAAAGAATTTGGTAAGCTAAATTTAGGGTTTTGGCAGATTTGGTTGATGAAATTCATCTGGGCATAACTCTCTTGATATTAATCCAATTGGTGAGTTCTTTGGTGTTCTGAAACGCTCTTTGAATGCACTACATTACTTATGTTTTAACTAGTTTCTAATTGTGCGTGCAAGACTATGAAATTTGAGTTTCTTTTCGGAATACCATTTATTAGGGTTTTAGGGTTTTTAGGGTATTATCTGCCTGCCACAGTTTGGTGTTTTGATGATATCTTGAGTTTCAGGTACCTGATGAGGCTGTTTCTTGATCCATTGGAAAGATAAGAGAGGGATCTAGAATTCTTAAGTTTACTATCAAGGTTGATTTAGAGGCTAAGACACACTTATTTGGCATGAAAGTAGGGTGTTGTGTTGGAATGGATACTTTGCCAACCTTTTTTGCCAACTCGGCCAACCATTGTGCCAAGACCTTGCCAAGACCTTGCCAAGCTTTGCCAAACCAATGCGCCAAAACCATTGTGCCAAGAACTTTCCAAGCCTTGCCAACTTGACAACACTTATGCAAAACACTTATGCATTAGTCTTGCCATATACTTTGCCATGAAACTCATGCCACACATTTGCACCTTGGCACACCACTCATGTTGCACAATGAACTTCACAAACCAAGGCGCACAACTTGGTATAGGAAAGAACTAAGCAGCCGAGAACAAGAAGAGAATTGGCCTACGACATGTCGTAGGCCAATCTTGAGAAGACAGAAAATGGCCTACGACATGTCGTAGGCCATTCTTGAAGGAGTTTGTCGTGGGCAAAACTGTGGAGATGGAAATTTGGCCTACGACATGTCGTAGGCCAATTCTGGAACAACAACATTTAGCCTACGACATGTCGTAGGCTAATTGTGAGGAGAGTTGCTTAAAAAATGGCAAAGTGTTGAAGAGTTGCTTCATGGGTTTAAGCTTTGTCACACTTCAGTAGTTTGGTCATAACTTTCTCGTTTTAGCTCCAACTTGGGTGATTTTAATGGCTATGGATAGCTAAGACAAAGTGTTACGACTTTCATGTTTTAAGTTTTCCTTAATTCACAGTGCATCATGATCAAATATTGGTGGGAAGTTGCTGCCATGAAGTACTTTGTGTTTGAGTTTCTAAAAAATAGCTAAGTGTTTAACTTCTGATTCTCTGAAATTCCAGGCAGCTGAAGGCGCGGTTTGCTTTGGCGGAAAGGCGTGAATTTCAAAACGCTGGATTCTTTAAGGCTCGCTGAGTTGCTGAAGGCGTGATTGGTTGCGGCATGAAGGCGTGGTTCAATTCTGATTTCTTCACTCGGAAGTCAGAGGCAACGAAGGCGCGACAACTTAAGCCTGAAGGCGTGCGGCTCGTGGCTGAGGTTGATGAAGGCGCTGGAAATTAACACCAAAGGCGTTGGAGTGCTGAATATTTTTTCAAACTTGGAATTTTTTGACATTTTAGGCTGATTTTTAGTTCCTTCCCTTATGGACACTTTTGTAATATTTGATACATTTTACGTTGCGTATTAGTTACGTTTTCCCAACTCTATATATAGGGAAGGTAGCTAACATGTAAAGGGACACATTTTTTAACTACTCACATTTTCCGTATTGTAACCGACTTTTGATTTTGAAGAGCGCGAAGTGTTCTTGAGATCCACTTTCTCTCTCTACTTTCTCTCACTAAGATTGTTGCTTCATTTTGGATTCCGATCAAAGATTTGTTCTCATAATTGTATTTCTTCTTGAAATTGAGAAGAAAAGCTACAATACTCTCGGCATTTGGAATCTTTTAAGACTCTTAATTGGTAAACTCTTCCAATTAATGATTATGAACTGTTTAATCTACCAATTTGTTGATTGTGAAGCTGAAATGGAGATTCGTGGCTAATTGTATGATAATCTAGGATACTGAGGGTGAATGCTAGGTTGAAATTGTAATTGTGCAGTAGAACTAACAATCTATTATAAGAAATGGAAATTCTCAGCTATGAATTTGTAAAACTTGTTGAGTGCATGCTTTTGATCTGAATTTGATGAAATGAGATTCGATTGCGGTCATCATGCTGATTTGAGTCTTCTTTTGTAAGATTTGGATGAAAATCATGAATAAGAACCTGAGAATGCATGAGTTCTTAAACCTGTTTGAATTTGAACAGATCTTAAGGCTAGACCTCATCATAGGAAGCTTTGAGTCTGTATCATCCTAAGAACAAGGTGATAAGGGATTCTCATACTCAAATGATGAATTTACATGCTAGAATCGGGCCTCACCATGGGAGATTCTAGGTGTTCATGCCTGAGTAATTTGAGTGGGGAATTGAGACAGCTTGTTCACACTTCACCATCCTTAGGCCCGACCAGAGGATAGGATGGTGTCGGGAGACTAAAATTGTAGTGTAGTGACCATGCTAACTATAATTTCTGTTTCCAATTGTGATTTTCCTCATCTGCTTTGCTTGTATGTTAGTAATACTGCATGTATGAGAAGTTGCATTCACCCGGAAGTAGCCTAGATTATCAGCTTTATTTTCTTGAGAACTTTGTTCTTACTTCCTTGAGTCTTACTTGTGTGTTCATTTAAATTCGCAATTGTGTGGAGTCAAACCAGTTTACTTCTTGTTAATTTTTGTAATCAGTGTTCTTTTAATCTTGTTATATTTTGGTGACATAATTGAGCATATTAAACTTCTTGAATCGACTATTTCCCTGCGGAACGAAACCTAGCTCACTGCTTCTATATTCAGTGAAATTAGGATAAATTGACGAGCCACGACACTCCCACATTAATATTTGGCGCCGTTGCCGGGGAACTAGGCATGGTTCTTGGAATTTGTTGTTGTTTTGTTCTTAGTTGTGTGTTTTATTGCTTTGATTTAATTACTTTGTTTCTTTACTGTGTGTGATTCTGTTAATTTTACCTTCTTGTATTGGATTGGTTTACAGATTGATCCATTTGTTCTCTTGATATCATTTGCTATTCCTGTTTGTGTATGCCCAGGTCTGTAAGATCTAGAGAAAAACCTGAATTTGAATTGGACCTTGAATTGGAAAGAACTCTAAGGATTCAAGCAAAGCAGAGAGCTATGGCTGCACAAGGAGTACAAGCACCGAGGTTCGGAGACCATTATGCAGTAAATTTTGACAATCGATTTGGTCATCAGGACATCGATGTGGAAAGTTACCACATTCCTCCACAGATAGTCTCAATGATTACCCAGGGCCAATTCTTCCAAGGTCTTGACAACGAGGATCCCAATGACCACCTTGATTGGTTTCTCGGGTTATGTAGCACTTTTAAGTTGCCAAGAGTCGATAGGGGTGAGGTTCACAGGATTTTGTTTCCTTTATCTTGGTTCAAGAGTATTGGGGGAGCAAATGCTGGAATATCATTTGATGATCTACAGAAAAGGTTCTTGTATAAGTACATCCCTCCAGCTAAGCTTGAAAAGAGAAGGTTGGAAATTATGAACTTCCAACAACAAGACAGTGAGTCATTTAGGGAAGCCTGGGAGAGATTCAACGATTTGATTAGGCAATGTCCTAATCACGATTCGGGCGAGATTAGGGAATTAAATACCTTCTTCAAAGGCCTGACTCCTGAATCATCTTTGATGGTTAAAGCATGTGCTAATGGGGCACTTAAGGACAAATCTGTGCCTGAAGTGCGTGAACTGTTTAACCAGATAGTTGAGGATGAATACCTTTTTCCAGAGACTAGAAAGCCACATGTCAGGAGACAGAGAGGAATTCTTGATGTAGATGAGGAGACTTCACTTAGTGCAAAGTTTGAAGCATTGGCTAAGCAGGTGCAGACCTTGAAGGCGACTCAAACAAAAGCCCCAGTACTTTCATGTGGACTATGCAAGGGAGAACACCACACGGATGAATGTGCAATGACTACTGAATCCATTCAGTATGTGAACAATTACAGTAACAAACCCCAATATGGTGGGAACTATTCTGGGAGCAATTATAATGGAGGCAACAGACAATATGGTGGAAACCAAGGCAACTGGAATCAACAGTAGAACCAAGGAGGAAATTACTATCAAGGTAATGACTCAAGGAGAGCAATGAATCAACCACCTCCTGGTTTTGATAATCAGGCTAGCATATCAGAACAAAAGAAGCCAAATGTTGAAGATATGTTTCAAAAGCTGATGGAAAAGATGGATAAGAACGAACAGAGATTTGGAGGTTTGGAGTCCACTGTGAAGCATTACGAAGCTACTTTGAAGAATATCGAGATGCAACTTGGTCAGTTGGCCAATGTTGTACACCAGAGGCCAAAAGGAGATCTTCCTAGTGACACAGTACCAAATCCCAAGGGGAGAGAAGCATGCAATGCTATTACTTTGAGGAGTAAAAAATTGTTGCCTGGAAGTAAACATGCAGAAGACAAGAGTGATGGTTTAGAGGAGGACCAAAAAGATGAAGCTGAGGAAGTTTTGGAACCTGAGAAGAATGTTGAGCAAGAGGAAAATAAGTCTAAGAGGAAGGAAATACCAGAAAGGGTGGGAAATGAAATCACCAGAAATTCCAATCCTTATAACTTCCCAGATTATGCTCCAAAAGCTCCATTCCCAGAGAAGAAGAAACCTCCACCTAAAAAGGGACCTCAATTCAATCGTTTCTTGGATATGATCAAACAAGTGAATGTCAATGTTCCTTTGTTGGATTTAGTGACAGCCATGCCTAAATATGCTAAATATTTAAAGGATCTCATTTCAAACAAGGAGCAAATCTTGAGATGTGAAGTTCCAATGATGCTATCAGAATGCAATCAAGCATGGATGGTTCACAAATTACCTCCAAAGCTTAAGGATCCAGGTAGCTGTACCATACCCTGTAATATTGGAACCAGATATTTTGCAAAGGCCCTCTGTGACCTTGGAGCTGGAATCAACTTGATGCCATTATCCATTGCAATAAATGTGGGTTTGAGTTGAAGGATTCGACCAGTTGCAGTGACACTACAGTTGGTAGATAGATCCTTGGTGACTCCTACAGGCTTGGTAGAGGATGTGTTGGTAAGTATTGATAAATTTACCTTGTCTGTTGATTTCATTATACTTGATATGGAAGAGGACCCTGAGGTTCCTCTCATTTTTGGTAGACCTTTTCTAGCCACTGGTGATGCTTTGATTGGGGTGAGAAACAAGACAGTCACGTTTAGGATTAACAATGAGGAAGTGGTTTTTGATGTAAACTATGCTATGAAGCAACCTCTAAATATGGAGTCTTGTTTTGCTATCAAATCTACAACATGTTCTTCTTTGAGTAATGTGAACAATATGCATGATTTCTCAGTTGTTGATGAGTTAAGTGTTTGTGAGGATGATTTTGATGGAATTGACTTAGATGATGAGGGCAAGAAAATTCTTTCTGAGATTGAAGATTTCATTGAATGTTGTTATTTGGAAGAGTCAATTTGTGAATTGCAAAATGATGTTGTGAAAGTTAAAATGCATGAAACTGTAGGGGAACATGATCATGAACCTACTGTTTTGGCTAACGAAAATTTTACTCCCACTGAGGTGAGGACTAGTGAGAATTTATGCAGGAATGAAAAGCTTTTACCTTCCATTGTGGTGGCACCAAAGCTTGAATTGAAACCACTTCCACCTTATCTCAAATATGCTTTCTTGGGAGAAAATGAGACATTGCCAGTTGTTATATCTTCAAAGCTTGAAGGTTGGCAAGAGGAGAAGCTTTTGGAAGTTTTGAGGAAACATAAGTTGGCTATTGGATGGACAATTGCTGATATAAAAGGCATAAGTCCGGGTTTATGTATGCATAAGATTTTGTTTGAGGAAAATGCTGTGCCAGTACGGGATAGACAGAGAAGATTAAATCCTCAGATGATGGAAGTTGTGAAGAAAGAGGTTATCAAATTGCTTGACTTTGGGATGATTTTTCCAATTTCAGACAGCGAGTGGGTTAGTCCAGTCCAGTACGTCCCTAAAAAGGGAGGGGTGACGGTTATAAAGAATGAGGCTAATGAACTTCTGGCAACAAGAGTGGTGAATGCTTGGCGAGTTTGCATGGATTACAGGAAGCTAAATAAGGCAACTAGAAAAGACCATTTCCCTCTTCCATTCTTGGAACAATTGTTGGATAGAATTGCTGGCTAACTTTTCTATTGTTTTCTGGATGGATATTCTGGGTACAATCAGATTGCAATTGATCCCAAGGACCAGGATAAGACAACTTTCACTTGTCCGTTTAGCACATTTGCTTATAAAAGAATGCCATTTGGTCTTTGCAACGCCCCAGCTACCTTTCAGAGGTGCATGATGGCAATATTCTATGACATGGTGGAATCAATAATTGAAATATTCATGGATGATTTTTCTGTCTTTGGTATGACATTTGATGGTTGTTTGGAGAACTTGGCAAAGGTTTTGAAGAGGTGTGAAGAAACGAACCTGGTGTTGAATTGGGAAAAATGTCAATTCATGGTTCAAGAAGGAATTGTGTTAGGCCATAAAATTTCTCATGCTGGGATGGAGGTAGATCGAGCTAAGGTAGATGTCATTGCAAAACTTCCTCCACCTACCAATGTTAAGGGTATCAGAAGCTTTCTCGGACATGCTGGGTTTTATAGAAGGTTTATTAAGGATTTTTCAAAGATAGCCAGACCCTTGTGCAGTCTCTTAGAAAAAGATGTTAAGTTTGAGTTTGGAACAGAATGTGTTGAGGCATTTGAAACTTTGAAAACGAAATTGGTGGAAGCCCCCGTGATAGTCACTCCCCATTGGGGTGAACCCTTTGAAATTATGTGCGATGCCAGTGATTATGCCTTAGGAGCTGTCTTAGGCCAGAGAAGAGACAAAGTGTTTCACACTATCTATTATGCTAGCAGGCTATTGAATGAGGCCCAAATAAATTATACAACTACTGAAAAGGAAATGCTAGCAGTGGTCTTCGCATTTGATAAATTCCGTACTTACCTTTTAGGATCAAAGGTCATTGTTCATACGGACCATGCCGCATTGAAGTATCTGCTTGCAAAGAAGGAAGCAAAGCCACGTTTGATTAGATGGGTTTTGTTGCTCCAGGAATTCGATGTGGAGATTAAAGATAGGAAAGGATCAGAAAATGTTGTGGCAGATCACTTGTCAAGATTGGAATCTCAAGAGCAAGATTCTCCTGACATTTCGGTTAAGGAACACTTTCCTGATGAGCAGGTGTTCAAAGTGGGTGAACAAACACTACCTTGGTACGCTGAGATTGCAAATTTTGTGGTTGCTGGCCAGATTCCATCTTATTATTCCAGTGATCAGAAGAAAAGATTGAGAAGTGATGCTAAATATTACTTCTGGGAAGACAATTTTTTATACAAAATCTGCAGTGATCAAGTGATAAGAAAGTGTGTGAAGGAAGAAGAAAATGAGGACATCTTAAAGGCATGCCATGAAAGACCTTGTGGTGGTCATTTTGGATCAACTAGGACAGGCTTCAAAATCTTGCAATGTGGGTTTTATTGGCCACATATCTTCATAGATGCCAGAATTTGGGTTGGAAAATGTGATCGATGTCAACGAACTGGCAACATCTCTTCCAGAAATGAGATGCCCTTGAACAACATCTTGGAGGTAGAAATTTTTGATGTTTGAGGGATTGACTTCATGGGGCCTTTCCCTAAGTCAAGAGGTATGGAGTACATTCTGGTGGCAGTGGATTACGTTTCTAAATGGGTGGAAGCGGTGGCTTTGGCTCATAATGATGCAAAAAGTGTAACTGCCTTCTTGAAGAAATACATCTTTAACAAGTTTGGAGCTCCCAGGGCTATAATAAGTGATAGAGTGACTCATTTCTGTAACAAGCTTTTCGAATCTTTGTTGGCTAAATATGGTGTTACTCACAAAGTTTCCACAGCTTACCATCCACAAACTTCTGGTCAAGCTGAAATTTCCAATCGGGAGATCAAGAGGGTTCTTGAAAAAGTGGTAAATCCAGGCAGGAAGGATTGGTCTTTGAAGCTAGATGATGCATTGTGGGCATACAGAACAGCGTATAAAACCCCAATTGGAGCTTCTCCTTTTCGATTGGTTTTTGGTAAAGAATGTCACTTGCCAGTGGAACTTGAACATAAGGCGTATTAGGCAATTCAAACCTTGAACATGAATCTGTCTGAGGCTCAATCAAAAAGAATGTTGGAGTTGAATGAACTGGATGAATTCAGATTCAATGCTTACATGAGTGCCAAGTTGTACAAGGAAAGGACTAAAAGAATCCATGATGCAAAGCTTCAATCCAAGATTTTTGTTCCAGGACAATTGGTATTGCTTTATAACTCTAAACTTCGATTGTTTCCTGGAAAATTGAAATCAAGGTGGAGTGGTCATTTTAGATTGGTTGATGTAAAACCTTATGGGACAATTGAAATCAAGAATGACAAGAATGGCAATGTGTGGAAAGTGAATGGCCATCGTCTCAAGCCATACTTAACTTCTCAGGACAAGGATAGCACTAATGTGGCACGAGATCCACATGAGCTATACCTAGATGATCCTATCATCTCAAATTGAGCTATGATGCACGGTCGGGCTGTGACTTTAAACCAAGCGCTCCTGGGAGGCAACCCTGATTTTCTTCCTTTGTCTTATTTGTTTTGATTTCTTTTCTTTGTTAATCCTAGTTTGAATAGTATTGGGTAGCAATTTATGGCACAATCTCATAACATCACTTGGGTATTTTTTTTTTTGGTAGAGTCTCAGAAGGATGCTGGGCATTATTGATAGAAGCAGGGAGTACAATTTCACTTTTCCATCCATGTGGGTACAATGAGTCTACATTGTTTACAACTAAGATACCAGCTCTGATGGTAAGAATTGTTGTTCATTCATGTATTATTGGTTAATCCGTGACCGTGCCTGCATGATTGGTTTGGATGGTTTCAATTATTGAGAAGAAAGGACATCAAGCTATGACCTGTCATTCACATGTGTTTGTTGGATAGTGAGTATGTCATAAATATAAATCGCACATCTTCGTTTTGCATGCTCATTACTCTTCTCTCTATATTGCTTTCCTTGCTAGTAATTTTTCATTTTCAAAGCATGGATTTCTATTCTCCCCACCAGAACCCTTTTGAATATGCTATCTTTAATGAAGATCCTGGAACCACATCTTCTCCTTCTTCATCTTCTTCAGCTGATGAGGAGATGGTAATTGATTTTGAGCCTACTACTTGTCCACATTTTGTTAATGCTTCTGCTGAAAACTTTTATCATGGCTTTACTAATAGATCAGTTATGATTGAGCGACCATTTCAGGATCCTTCGAGGAGGTTTGAGGATGTGATCTTCAGACAGTTGTGGTCTCATTTTGCTCGAGCCTCAGTTGTGGTGAATATGGACATAGTTAGGGAATTTTATGCTAATTCCCGAGCTAATGGTGTTCATTCAGTGTTCGTGAGAGGAAAGTATTTGAGGGTCACCCGCCATAGTATTAATAGGCTTTATCTTCTTGATGACTTTTCTCGTAACACATATTGTAGGTTGTTGAGAGCTGAGAATACCGATCATTTGTTGGCTTCAGTAACTTTACCTGGTGCTACATGGGTGAGGAATGCTCGACAAGAGGCTTTATATGTGCCTACTAGTGAACTCACAGCCGAGGCCAAAATATGGTTAATGTTTATCAATTCCAGGATTCTTCCTACTAACCGTACCAATATAACATCTAGGGAACGAGTTCTGTTGATTTATGCTATTTTACATGATTTCTCTATTGATGTTGGGAAGTTGATCTTAGAGTATATCAGGCGGGCACAAAGAAGTGAGTTTGCACCGATGTATTTTCCAGCTCTGATAACAGCCATGGCTCGTAGCAAGGGAGTTGATATCACTTCAGATGCTAATCCTCAAAATCCTGAAGGACTTCTGGGACCTCCTCAATGGCTTGGATTACAAGAAGAGGAACGACTTGCCCGACTTTCTCGTGGCTTGTAAAACAGTGGAAGGCCATGTTCCTTTGTTCTTGATTGTTTCATTTTGTTTCACGGGGACCGTGTCATAGGCAAGTGTGGGGGAAGGCTTCGCCAAGATGTCTTGATTTTTAGTTACATTCTGAATATGTATGGTTATCATGATGATGTTAAGGGGATTGTTTGCCATAATGGAGTTGAGTATAGTATTATAGTGTAGTATTTTGTTATTATGTTTAGCATGTTACATTTGGCTCTTGTAAGGTTTGAATATTGTGTTGCGTTTGTGTGTTTAGTATTAAAGTAAAAAGGTTGTGTGCTAGTTTTACTGTAATTTTTTTTGATGAGTTGTTGGTGTAAATATTTTGTGTGATTGTTACAATTTTTGATTCATGCTCTTCGGGTTCAACTTCACACACTTGCATTGATGATAAGGATATCTGCAATTCTGAATATATCTGATCATGAATTTAATTTTCTGAAAAGTTGACAATTTGAGAGCATGATTGAGAAGCGTTCGGCAGAAGAAATAGTTGCAAGCATTAAAGTAAAATGGTTCCATTTAAGTCGTGAAGCTTTTAGGTGATGGGGTTGTTACTTTGAATGATATGAATGCTTTAGTCTTGTCTTGTATTCATGTTGTGCAAGAAGAGTTGACCGAATTGAGTGCATGCAATAATGTTGATGTTGTAGTCTTGTGAGGAGTGAATGGCATAAGGATTGGTAAAAGCTGAGAAGTTCACATGACTTGAATTATCAATTGGGTCCCACATTTTGAATGACTTGAATGTTTGCTAGTGTTTGGTGGGAATATTCATTTTTCTTGATTGATTGACCGATGGAGTAATTGAGTGAATGGCATAGTTCTTCTTATCTCTTGTTTTTCTATAAATACATAGTACATTGCTTGTTGCTTCAAGACACCACAAGTTATCAACACAAGTTCGGTGGTAGTAGGAGCATATTGTTGTTAACTCTCCACAAAGGTATGTTTCACTTTTCTTAAAGCTTTGTAAATTGTTGAGAGTTGTATAAGCATGCAAAGTAATGAAGTTGAGAGCATAAAATGATGAACATGCAAGATATTATGTTGATTAGCCAAGGGAACAAATGCATGATAAGTGTGGGGGGGTGATTCAACATTGTGATTTTCAATTTTTCCAGCACTGCCATGTCTCTGTTTTTCAAGCATAACTTGAGTTAGGAATGATGAAATGAGGAGATTTCAGTTGCATCCTTTAGCTAACATGATGGTCTTCAATGTTTATGTTGTACATTTTTGCTAATTGTGGCTGGAACTTAGACTAAAAAATCTTTGAATGTGAAGTACATGTGAAATCAAGAATGTGAGATTTTGAATCTGCCAGGTTTGCCAAGTCTCGGTATTTTGGGTATAACTTGCAAATGGAATGTCCAAATATGTTGATTCCAGTGGTAGAATTTAGCTAAGAGGAAGGGCTACATTTCTTCTGTTGGGCACTTTTGATAATTCTGCCTGGAGCATGATCTAATGTTGAGGACAATGTGTGCTTATGTTATGAATTATAATCTGAGAAAATGCTGAATCTGAACATTTTTGGGACTGTCGGTATTTTAGCCATAACTTGGCCATTTTGACTTCAAATGGGATGATTCTTATCCTCAAATTTCGATTAAAGAGTGCACTACAACTTTGATGTTTTATGTGTGAACTAATTCTACTTGCTTCCTAGATTATTTTTACAATCTTATAATGCTGGTTTTCAGTTTTTGAGAATGTGTTTATATAAGAAAATGCAAGTGTTTAGTCAAGTTCTTAATGTAATTGTTTTGCTTTGAGTATTATGTGACAAGCTGAACTTTTCTTAACAGAAATGGCACCAAAGAAATATTCAACTTCAAGAAAAGCCACAACTTCAAGCACTCGATGAAACTGATTCTGATCCAGAGTATTTTCCGGATGATATGCAAATGTTTGAGGAACCTCCGCAATATGCGATGCCAGCTCCGACACCTAAGAAACGGAAAAGAGTCCCTGAGGTTGCTCTGTTCGTTGATGAGGATGCCATGAGACATTGGGAACAAGGGTTCAATATGAAATATTTACACATTGAACGCGGGTTCAGTGTGGAAAAAGGGCCGTTTAAGAAGTTGATAAAATTTTACAAATTCCATGAGAAGCTTACGGTTACCCCTGAGTTTTGCAATGTGAGCATTGCACGGGAATACTACGCAAATACAGGGTCTCCGAGGGATGGAGCTGTCTATGTGAGAGGCATTTGGGTTCAAATCACAAGCGAGATTATCAATGCACATTTGGGCACACCTGATTATCCTGATGATTCGATCAAATTTCCAACCAATGAGGCATTGGATGAAGCTTTGATAAAAGAGTTGGCACATCCTGGGGCAGTTTGGGAGCTTAATTCAAAGGGGGAGCATAAGCATATTCGGAATGAATACTTGAAGAGTGACGTGAAAATATGGTTATTATTTGTACTGTCTCGCCTTATGCCAAGTTCACAAAGAACCGAGGTGATTCGGAACCGGTTGTTCTTAATTTGTGCAATCCGAAAGAAGCGCAAGATCGACGTGGGACGAATCATCCTTGCGAGCATCACAGATGGAACTGCCCAGAACAGTAAAGTACTGTATTTTCCTTTACTAATTCAGGAGATTTGTGTGGCACAAGGTGTGGATGATCAGCTTGGTGCTTGGGAGAGGATGCAGTCTCCCATTCCTGAACAACTCTACTTAAAATACTTGGCACAAGACAAAGAATTGGAGCAAGCGAGGATTTCAAGTGCAGAGGCATCTCGGGTGGAGAGTGGTAATCCAACTTATGTTACAGATCAATGGCAGCATTCTTTTGATTTAGCATCTCTTCAAGGAGTAATTCAGGGTTTCCAGCTTTCAGTTGAAAATCGCTTTTCAAGCATAGAGGATAGGATGGATCGGCTGCAGGATGGTGTGAGAAACATAGATGAAAGGATGGAACGTATGCATGAAGGTTTTGATAATATGCAACAGGAATGGACGTCACAAGCTGAACGCATGGAGCATAGATTTGATGATTTATCCACTGTGGCTCAGCAGCAATTTGAAGTGTTATATCATAGGCAAGTGTGCATGCAGCGAGAGCTCGATAGGTGTAACAAGATGACGGTTTATTACCATTCAGATTTAGGACCCCCGAAGCCAACTCCAACTTCGGCATAGTTAGCAGGGTACCGAATCCCAAATCTGTCATGTGATATGGTTAGTGGTACCGTGCACGAGCTTCCACCTGGAGTGACAGCAAGCCCTTCTTTACATCCGTTACCCACATTTGGTCGTATACCTCCTATGCCTCATACTCCTACATTCATACCAAATCCAGATTTTGCACCCGCTGCAAGGTTTCCATTGATAGCATCAGGCCAACCTCTTCAAGGACCTGTGCATGGCCCTTTTCATTATGTGTCACAGTCAATTGGTGTGCCCTCATTTGCTACGGCCTCTTTGGATGGACAATCTCTTTCCACACCAGTTGCGTTTGGATCTCCTTCTTCCTCAGCTCCATCATCGTCCTCTCAGGGAGTCCTTCCTCCCTCTTAGCTTATCACATTGAGGACAATATTTAATTTAAGTGTGGGGGAGGGGTGGAATTTTGTGTGATGTGTGTTGTGGTTGCTATGTTGCCTGATACTTTGTGGGTTGATTGTATTGATTGAAATTTTTTTTAAAAAGGGGGATTTGAAGTTGGGAGTAATTTTGAAGATTTCTGGACTTTCATGTTGATTGAGATATGCTGAGTTGAATATTATGTGAAGTTTCTTGAAGTGAAGAATTTTGTGAAGTTGAAGAGTGGAATTGTTCTACTTTGATGAATTGCGAAGTGATACCTTGCTGAAATTTGAAGTTTCTCTTTGAAGATTGTTGCTATGATGATTTGTTAATGCCATGGAGAAGGAAACGTTAAGAGCTTAGTGTGAAGTTTTTCTTATCGTATTGTTGAGTGATTAGAAAGTAGTATGTAGTTTGCTACTTGTAAGGGTTTTAATGTATTATGTCTCTCGGGTTTGATTGTGTGCAACATTTCGAATTAATGAAATTAAAGTGCGTAGTGTTGTGTGCAAGGGTTTGAATTATGATGTGAGTTGGTGAGAAGAAAACGATTTGGTAATGTTTTGAACCCATAGTCTTGATAAGGGGAAGAAGAGTACAAAAAGAGAGTGAATAAGAACGATCAAATTGAGAAAATGAGTTATCACCCTGTATGTGAAACTTTGTTCTTAGTTCACTTTGGCTTATTCCAAGTTCATCACTATACTTGTTTTGAATCTTGCATGTGAAACTTTTTGTTCTTGGTACTAAGTTTGAAGAAATTAGTATATTTTGCTGACTAAGGCCCGATGTTAAGGTAAGATAGATATGCCATGCAAAACTCAATTGACATAGGAGGTAATGGGTATGAATTCATTTCCGTTTGTTAGGCATTTATCTGGTGTCTCCAGAATTCGTGCATGTTTAGTCAATTTGGGATTCTTATGAACATGTGCTGGCACAAGAAATGATATGGGAGAAAAAGGCATATTGGCAAACTGGGAAGGAAAAAGCCATAAGAACCTGGCAATCAAATTTGGAGAAAAAAGCCATAAAACCCAGGCATTATTTCAGTCATCATTATGTGCACCAATGTGCAGCACTAATGTGCAGAATAAGGGCAATGTCCCATAGAGTACCAATGTACGCATAGGTACCATTGATCTTGTGATTGCATGTTCATAGGAGTGGACAAAGAGATTGGCATATATTGAATGGTATGTAAGACTAGCTAGAGGGTGTATAACAAAGGAATAGATGAAGTGCACGTTCCTCAGCACACACTTGCACGCATGACATTTTGGTCTTTATTCATTGTGCCTTAGTTGATAATTTGTATTGAAATCTGAAAGTTAGGTACCATGAACCATCAAAGTATAAAGTTGTGTGTGTGAAAAAAACGTTTTGATGAATTTGGATGTAGTCAGTGTGGATGAATGAACAAAGTGTTTGAATATGGGTGATGAAAAGGGTTAAATTGTGTGTATCTTGGCTTGAGGGCAAGCAAGAGTTCAAGTGTGGGGGAATTTGATAAGTTGGTTTTATACCAACTTAAATGGCTTAATCCACTTGGCTTTTGACTTGTTTTTCATAAGTTAGTGCAATGATTTGTTTGTTGTGGTGCATTTATGTGGTTGGCAATTGGTTGTACTAAAATGGTTAAAAGAGACCAAAAATGATGATGAACTTAGGCAATTGTGTGCTTGATGTTAATTGGTAAGGTTGAGAGATCAAAACAATTAGGAAATGGATGAAACCGAAAAGAATTTGGTAAGCTAAATTTAGGGTTTTGGCAGATTTGGTTGATGCAATTCATCTGGGCATAACTCTCTTGATATTAATCCAATGGGTGAGTTCTTTGGTGTTCTGAAAAGCTCTTTGAATGCACTACATTTCTTATGTTTTAACTATTTTCTAATTATGCGTGCAAGACTATGCAATTTGAGTTTCTTTTCGGAATACCATTTATTAGGGTTTTAGGGTATTTAGGGTTTTATCTGCCTGCCACAGTTTGGTGATTTGATGATATCTTGAGTTTCAGGTACCTGATGAGGCTGTTTCTTGATCCATTGGAAAGCTAAGAGAGGGATCTAGAATTCTTAAGTTTACCATCAAGGTTGATTTAGAGGCTAAGACACACTTATTTGGCATGAAAGTAGGGTGTTGTGTTGGAATGGAAACTTTGCCAACATTGTTTGCCAACTCGGTCAACCATTGTGCCAAGACCTTGCCAAGCTTTCCCAAACCAATGCGCCAAAACCATTGTGCCAAGAACTTGCCAAGCCTTGCCAATCAATCTTGCCAAGCCTTGCCAACTTGACAACACTTATGCACAACACTTATGCATTAGTCTTGCCATATACTTTGCCATGAAACTCATGCCACACATTTGCACCTTGGCACACCACTCATGTTGCACAATGAACTTCACAAACCAAGGCACACAACTTGGTATAGGAAAGAAATAAGCAGCCGAGAACAAGAAGAGAATTGGCCTACGACATGTCGTAGGCCAATCTTGAGAAGACAGAAAATGGCCTACGACATGTCGTAGGCCATTCTTGAAGGAGTTTTTTTTGCCCACGACATGAAACTGTGGAGATGGAAATTTGGCCTACGACATGTCGTAGGCCAATTCTGGAACAACAACATTTAGCCTACGACATGTCGTAGGCTAATTGTGAGGAGAGTTGCTTAAAAAATGGCAAAGTGTTGAAGAGTTGCTTCATGGGTTTAAGCTTTGTCACACTTTAGTAGTTTGGTCATAACTTTCTTGTTTTAGCTCCAAATTGGGTGATTTTAATGGCTATGGATAGCTAAGACAAAGTGTTACGACTTTCATGTTTTAAGTTTTCCTTAATTCACAGTGTATCATGATCAAATATTGGTGGGAAGTTGCTGCCATGAAGTACTTTGTGTTTGAGTTTCTAAAAAATGGCTAAGTGTTTAACTTCTGATTCTCTGAAATTCCAGGCAGCTAAAGGCGCGGTTTGCTTTGGCGGAAAGGCGTGAATTTCAAAACGCTGGATTCTTGAAGGCTCGTTGAGTTGCTGAAGGCGTGATTGGTTGCGGCTTGAAGACGTGGTTCAATTCTGATTTCTTCACTCGGAAGTCAGAGGCAACGAAGGCGCGACAACTTAAGCCTGAAGGCGTGCGGCTCGTTGCTGAGGTTGATGAAGGCGCTGGAAATTAACACCAAAGGCGCTGAAGTGCTGAATATTTTTTCAAACTTGGAATTTTTTGACATTTTAGGCTGATTTTTAGTTCCTTCCCTTAAGGACACTTTTGTAATATTTGATACATTTTACGTTGCGTATTACTTACGTTTCCCCAACTCTATATATAGGGAAGGTAGCTAACATGTAAGGGGACACATTTTTTCACTACTCACATTTTCCGTATTGTAACCGACTTTTGATTTTGAAGAGCGGGAAGTGTTCTTGAGATCCACTTTCTCTCTCTACTTTCTCTCACTAAGATTATTGCTTCATTTTGGATTCCGATCAAAGATTTGTTCTCATAATTGTATTTCTCCTTGAAATTGAGAAGAAAAGCTACAATACTCTCGGCATTTGGAAGCTTTTAAGACTCTTAATTGGTAAACTCTTCCAATTAATGATTATGAACTATTTAATCTTCCAATTTGTTGATTGTGAAGCTGAAATGGAGATTCGTGGCTAATTGTATGATAATCGATTGCGGTCATCATGCTGAATTGAGTCTTCTTTTGTAAGATTTGGATGAAAATCATGAATAAGAACCTGAGAATGCATGAGTTCTTAAACCTGTTTGAATTTGCACAGATCTTAAGGCTAGACCTCATCATAGGAAGCTTTGAGTTTGTATCATCCTAAGAACAAGGTGATAAGAGATTCTCATACTCAAATGATGAATTTACATGCTAGAATCGGGCCACACCATGGGAGATTCTAGGTGTTCATGCCTGAGTAATTTGAGTGAGGAATTGAGACAGCTTGTTCACACTTCACCATCCTTAGGCCCGACCAGAGGATAGGATGGTGTCGGGAGACTAAAATTGTAGTGTAGTGACCATGCTAACTATTATTTCTGTTTCCAATTGTGATTCTCCTCATTTGCTTTGCTTGTATGTTAGTAATACTGCATGTATGAGAAGTTGCATTCACCCGGAAGTAGCCTAGATTATCAGCTTTATTTTCTTGAGAACTTTGTTCTTACTTCCTTGAGTCTTACTTGTGTGTTCATTTAAATTCGCAATTGTGTGGAGTCAAACCAGATTACTTCTTGTTAATTTTTGTAATCAGTGTTCTTTTAATCTTGTTATATTTTGGTGACATAATTGAGCATATCAGTGAATGTTAGTAATACTGCATGTATATATATTGGTTTTAATCCATTGAAAAGAGCAAGAACATTATCCTTGTCGATTTTCAAAACTCTCTCTCAAAAACTTTAAAAGTGAAAAAGATTCATCTCATCCAACACCCTTACTTTGAGCTTCTATGTTGTTATCTAAACATAACTTGAGCTGTCGTTTATTTCTTATAATTAATTATTGTTAGATAGAGTTTTTCAGTAATTAATAGCTTTCATCTACTTTTGAAGAAGTCATTCATTACTCACTCAAATTTAGTAAGATTGACAAGGTTTCTTCTAGATAGAGAATAAAACAAAATTATTCTTATAACTTTGTGTAGCTATTAAGAATATTTCACCTTGGTTGTATTGATTTGAATTATGGAGTTTGGATATCATTCTTTATGAAGAGATCAAATTAGTTAATTTGCAAAATTATAAACTCAAAAGGTTTAAATAATGGATGTAGAGTGTCATAAGGGAAGATTTCCACCACTATAATTTGATTGTTTCTTTTTTTTCATATTTTTTATTATCTTAAACTTGCTTTAAGTGCTCTATTATTATCTTTGTATTGCAAAAAAAAATATTGTGGTTATTAGTTGGTGCATATACTTGTGAGTGTAGAAAGTAATAATCTTGTGATTGCATCTTGTAGTAATCTTAAATTACTTCAATTTTGTGCTCACACATCAAACTAAGAACTAAGAAAAGAAAGTGAATTTGTACTAGTCTTGAGTTTATAGCTAAACAAATCTTAATTCCCTAACCTAATTCACCCCTTTCTTAGGTTACCTCTAGGAGTAACAAAGATCTTTTAAAATCAAAAGATACAATTTTATGAATAATCTCTATTTTTTAATAGGCTAACCCCAATCATGGGGAGGGACGCAACCCCCACGTACTATTAAAATGTTAAACAACAAGCATTGGGAAGAGGAACCTTGATGTAGTATAAGCAGAATGAGAAAACAAGAGTGCTACTACTGTTATAGCATTTTGACAACCAAAAACTAAGCACCTGCCACTATCCATGTTTAAACAACCCCTCACAAGCAAAGGTAAATATTTGAAAGAAGAATAAACAAAATCACATTGTGTATTACACCTCTTATTTGCAAGAACATCCTCTAGCTTATTCGCTTCGTGGAAACATGCGCTATAAATAACATACAAGAAAAATTGTCAATCTGATCAATCAACTTCTGAACCTTCCAAGGAACAGTCACTTCTCCCTTGATGATTCGGACTACAATCAAGGAGTCCATCTCAATAGAAATATGATGGGTACCCATATTAGAATAGAGTTCCAGACCTCCAAACAAAGCAAGTAACTCTGCCTGCAGACTTGTAGCAAATTGAAACCCCATCACTCGTGCCCAATAAATTTCCCCACACTATCTCTAATTAAAGCACCACTCCTCCAACCCTGGGATTACCCTTAGAACACCCATCCGAATTAAGTTTGAATTGGCTAGGACTAGGTCGGAAACAAAGGACATGTCGATTGATGACAGGCGATTGCAATCAATTAGCAAAATCCACCAATTCAGCCCACTTCAATTGTAGCATAATTGAAGGGAACCTCATGGACAAAATATGTGTAAGATAATTAACCACATTATAATGAATCTGAACCAACGAGAACAATCAATCATCAAATGAAAAAGCATTTTGCCTATGCCAAATATTCCAAATAACAAGACATGGAAGCAAATAAAAAATCAAGCAATAAAATCATTAGCCAGCATACTCCACTGCGATGAGAGCCTCAACCTCCAGCCTACCCATCGACACTACACACCAACAGAAAATGCAAAGGAGTTCCACACCTTATGTGAAAAATCCCCTATACCAAAAACATGCTCCAATGTTTCCTAAAATGGAAAAGAGCAACAAACACATAGAAAGGGACCATGAAAGCCAAAACGATTGAGACATTCAGCTATAGGAATCTGTTGCATATGCAATCTAAGCAATAAAAACGACACTTTGAATGGAAGGAAACACTATCAAATCTTACCAAAGAACCTTGATTCATCATGTTTCTCACAAATCAATTCATGTGTTGATGCCACTGAGAAACAACCATCAGGCGATGGCATCCATATCACTACCAGAGAGGAGTTAGATAGTTGGACATGCTCAAAGTCATTAGTGATTTGTCTTGGCAGACATTGAAGCAACTTATCCTTACACTAAGTACAGTTAAAAAAATATTGGTACAACGGATGGGAACTAGGAGTAGTTACATGAGTGGATAATGTACTAGTCAGATGCCAATTATCATGAAAGATATCTATAGACCCATCGCTAGGAGACCACCCTAAATGCGGCTCAAAGAGCTCCCGAACTTGTAGCATGCATCATCATACGTGAGAGAATGCCCTTGTGTTGGTAGACAATATCAAATGCATACCACGACAATACTTGCTATGCATATAATTTGCCCATAGTGAATTTTGACATCGAAAATCCCACCATAGTTTATCTGCAAAAGCCAAAACCATTCAATGTTATGAAATCCAATCCCACCTTTAGCCTTTGGTAGACATAAAAGCTTCCAAGAGATCCAATGGCACTTGCTACCATTCCCGAGCCCATTCTAAGAAAACTTGGCTAACAGGCTTGTTATTTGTTGTATGATTACCCTTAGAGGCTGAGTAACTGCAATTATAAGAGTATGTAGAGAATATAGAACATGTTTCACGAGGACTATTTTACCACAAAATGACAAAAATTTATTCTTCCAACCTAGGATTCATCGTTGAATTTTTAGATACAAGGTGAACAAAAAATTCACTTCTTTTCCTATCACAATAAAATGGGCAACACAAGTATCTAAATGGAAGTATAGCTTGCGTAAAACCAGTAACTTGAGCCACCCTCCTCCAAACCAACCTTGACGTCAAAGCACTCACAAAACAATTACTCTTCATCGGATTGACATATTGGCTCAAAGTATTTTCATATCCCTTATTTACACGCATAACATATCCCAACTCCTTCTTTATCTCCTGCGTTAAATACCAAGACATCATCAACATAGGCCAAGTGAGAAATCTTCAAAGTATGCTAAGGTGCTCTAAACATTTTAAAGTCATTGTGATCTAGCATATCATTTAACAAACGAAAGAAATATTCCGCTACCAAGATAAATAATGTCAGGAACAGTCGATCACCCTGACGAAGCCCACAAGAAGAGTGTAAAAATCTAGATGGCTGGCCATTAACTAACACTGAAATCAACAGTTGGAAATACAATGCAAAACCATATCAATCCACCTCTCACTAAAAGTCATCGAAGAACAAACACAAGAATACCCAAGAGACACAATCATATGCCTTTAATATGTCGAGCATAAGCACTACGTTACTATCTTTTGCCTTGGTATTGAGAGATACTAGCAGCTCTTGTGCCAACAAGACATTATCTATCATAGTGAAGCTGAGCACAAAATCACTTTGTTGTCTAGATAAAAGTAGCAGCAGCACACAATGAAGACGATTAACCATAATCTTAGTGATAATTTTATTCAAAATCGTACACATGTGGACCCAAATTCCATAAAACTCTGAGAATGTTCATTTTTTGGTAATAACACCAACATCGTCATTGTAATTCCCCGTGGTAACCACCCCCCCCCCCCCCCCCCCCCCCCCCCCACAAAAAAACTCAATAATAGCATGACAGATATCCTCTTTCACAACCTCCCAAGTAGACTAGAAGATCTTACTCAAAAAACCATCCGAAATAGGAGAACTATTAACATCAATGTCCCATACCACTACTTTAATCTATTCAATCATCGAAACACAATCCAAAACTTTATGATCATCCTCAAATAGTACCCACGGCAGAATCTCCAATCGAGATACATTAACATGATCATGATCCCCATTTAACAATTGCTGAACGAAATCCACAACTCGAACTTTAATTTCATCTTGTTCTCGAATTCACGCCCCATCTTCTAAATGTATTGTTCGTTGTTGTTTACTATAAAAGAAAATCGTACTACACTGAATGTTGTTAGAATAAAACATCCAAAGACAATATTCACCATTCACCAAAACATTGTCAAAATTTAATTCTAATCTAATTCGTTCCAATTCCAATTTTTGCAATTTAGGCTCAGCAATACAAAGTAACAAAAGATTATTTTCCTTCTTAATTTGTTTAATCCTCCAAAGTGTATCCACATTCCCAACCCCTCTAGCATCCCAGAAAATAAACTTCATTGATTAATATGAGGGGGAACAAACAATCTCTGTTGTTTGGCTTTAAACTAAACTTAATTAAACAATCCTTATTAGTTAATTAAGGTTTTCAAAAATTTATTAAATTATCAACCTGTAATAGCTTTGAAATAAAGTTCTTAATAAAGAGCAATAGGAAATCTCTTCTCTGAATTGCACTCACGAAATATTTATTCCAAATCTATAAAATTACATCTGAAAGAGGCCTTCGTATAGGGAGGAAACAATGCTATTGCTAATGGAACGAACGGCAAAAAAGAATCCTTGAAGGAATAAGATTTCCATTTTATAACATAACACTAGGAACATTAATTTTAACTAGGAAAAACACCTATCAAGCTATGAAGATTTGATACCTTTTTGGTTTTAAACATTTAAGCAACCATCTAGAAAAGAAACTAGACCAAAAAACATCAAATAAAACCAAAACAAATTGAATATCTACATGCCGTTGTACCGCAACACAGTACACAAAATCACCATCCCAATGTTGTGGCAAGCTCCAAAAGTTAAAGGAAATAACAAGCCCTAAACTAAATACCAACTAGCCTATGAGCACAATGTCCTTCAACTTAATGTTATCGTGATGTCAACTTTTCTTACCATTTGTATGCGACATATTGCCTTCTTTCTACTTCTTGATATTGTGGGTTTCCATGAAATTATTTTCAATATTATTCTAGGCCCCAATAGAGTTCTTTGCCATGAACATGGTCATCATAGGAAGCATGATTGTTGACTATAACAACAGTTTATGCATTTCTTGATTCCTATCAATAATGTGAACATTTATAATTTATTCACACTCTAATTTTTCTACTTAATAGAATTCTTTCATGGAAGACATAGTTGCATTATTTAGTATTATTCTTTATTTATACAAGATAATTGCTTGTACGCATCTTATGATTCTAATTAAATAAGAAATTTTTTTAATTACAAATATTATTTACTAGAAGACTACGCAGAGATAAGAGCTCGTATTTCAAGGTGGTTCATCACCTCCTTCTATCCCCCATCAAGAGCAGCTTTAACAACGTTTGTAACCCTTTCCCAGGAGATACTCACTTGAGCTTGAGAGATGGTTTTAATTTTTTTTGCTATTCCGACTTGTTTCCTCAAGCAGTGGTTGAGCTGCTCTCTCTATCACTGAGTGGCTAGGTCAAACCACTTATCGTTCGTGCTCCTTTTCGAGAAACATTGTAATTTCGACCTCAAAACTCAAGGGATAATTTCAATGATCTAGAGGAGCATCTAGCACAAAGATTGCTTCATTCAAAAACTTTTCCAAACCATCCTCATTAAACTAAACTGTTAGTTTTGAAATGATGTACTTCCTCTGTTCTCTTTTAAGTGTCCTAACTACCACTTTTTTTGTTCTTAAATAAGTGTCCTTTTCCACAGTTCAGTACAAAAACATAAAGAAAATACCAACTGTACCCTTATTTTATTTATAGATATCTAATGGTTTTAATTACTAATCAAAGTGATAAAAATTTGTGCATTCATCATTATTAATGGTAAATTAGTCAAATTTTCTATTTTGTTAATTTGTGTGTTTTTTAGTTTGGGGACAATTAAAAGAGAATAGAGGGAGTATATAAAATAACCAACGATATTCTCCATAAATTCCAATACATAAATAAACATTGCCAAATATACCTTAAGTGAGACTTTAATTTTAGTCTATATATAAGTTTTTTCTATTCAATATCAATAAACTGATAGTAGGTTTTCACATCCATACCTCATTTTTAACCCTTCCAACTAAAAAATAATTTTCACAAATATTGGACATAGTTTGCAGAGATATTACTTTTTTTTAGCAAACCGTCATGCATGATAAGTCAGTTTTATACTGACTTGTAAATGATAGTTTTACTTAGCTTTTGTTGTGCTCTAGTGAATTATGAGCAAAAAATCAAGTGGTAATTCGCAAGCTTATGTGAGGAATTGTGTGAAGTGTTATCTGATAAAAAAGGGCCGAATGTGGTGTATTAGTGTTGAGCACAAGTGTTGCATGAAAATTCAAGTATATGAATGGATACACAACATTAGACATACACCTTGTATAACATATGCACACACTTGTTACACTACGCACGCATGCACCGCACAACAAGTGCACTACCTGCTGCACATGCACCGCACAACTCGCACACACTCATCACATACACTCAGCTGCACACTCGCACACATCGCTGCACAAGGATGGTATGCACTGCATGCGAGCCCCTGCACTGCATGCGAGCCCGTGCTACCGAGCCTCAACACACACCTGCCACATGCCATACATACATGTTGCACTGGCATTGCGCTAGCTGCCTCATATGCTTATATGCACTGCCGCGATGCATGCGGGCTTCGCACTCTCGCCGCACAGACGTGTGCACTTGTATGCACAAATTGGCACCACTCACCGCACACTTTGCACTCACTCGGTACTCACCACCGCACATTCACACACAACACATGCACATCTGCACCAATTCAAGCACACAACATGCAGCAATGGCACTATTTATGTACACATGAGCAACTTCTTTGTGCACAACTTCTGCTATAATTGGTGCACACTACTCCACACATGCACAAGCATCACCTACATAAATTGCACCACATTGCACGCCCTCGCTACACTGTGCACATTCTTGCAACACTTGTGCACATTAAATGCACATTGCGACACTTGTGCACATTACATGCATTACTTGCACACATTCAAAGCACCGCATGCATTTCACTTAAGCACCTCATATGTGTAAACATACACAGAGCATTTTGGGCATACACATAGGCACGACCCAATTGCTATGGAATTACATGGCGTGATCGCACGTGGAGGTAAATTGCATCCTGCGATCGCGTCGTGGAGGCAAATTGCATGGCGCTATCTCAGGGGCGTAAGTTGCAAGATGGAAGCGTGAAGGTCCTAAGCTCAAAGGCATGGGATTATGGCTGTGGTGCTGACATAAAGCTTCTTGCATGTGCACATTCTTGGGACATTTTCTATTATGGTGGCATTTTTGTAATTAAGTGATTAGATTACGTTAGCGTATAGATTAAGCTTTAGACCTCTATAAATAGAAGATTTCGTCATTCTTCTAGGGACTTTTGACAGATTAGACTTTTACCAAATTTTTTATCTTGAGCGGGAATTTCTCTCTCCAAACTTTCTCTCTCTAGAATTTGAGTTCCGTTCTCGATTCCGATCGAAGCTTGGGACCGAACACTATAATTCTAATCGGCATTTTATGATTCTCTTGGGAATTTAAAGCTTTTGAAGCGATTCAATCAGTAAATTCTTTCTATATAATGAAGATGAACTGTTTCATGTTGCAATTTAACGATCGCGAGTTGAGAATGGAGTTCTGTGGCTAATTTCATGATGTCTTAGGGTTTTAAATAGATGAATAATTAGATGAATCGATGCTACGCAAGTGATATAATTCATAAAGAATGAAATCATATTCTAATTCGGCTTGTGAATTTATTTAAGTTTCAAGTATTTTCATACTGTATTGTTGAATTGAGCTTTAATTGCTGTCGACATGCTGAATTGAGGTGAGATTCACTAATATCTGTTGAGAATGCATGAAATGAGAACTGTAGGTATGAATTATTTAGTCTTTGTACTTGTTTACATGTTCTTCTTCTAAAATACGATCGCCATGCTGATTTTAGACCATGGAAACTTAAGGTTAAAGTGCAAAAGAAGTTCTTTGTTGTGAACGAAGACTCAAGAACCTAAATTCAGGCCTCGCCATAGGAAGCCTTTAGGAATTGATTGGTAGAGTAGTTAAACACTGAGAATTGAGATGTTGCGGCTCAGATTCATCGTTCTTAGGCCTCGCCATGGGAAAGAACGATGTTAGGAAGCTTAGAATGTGGTGCGGTCGACATGCCGACTGCAAGCTAGGCAACTTGGCAACTAGGATCTCCTCTTGTTTTGCATGTGTGTCAATTGCATCGCACGAGTTAACTGAATTGCATTCATCTGGTAAAAGGTCCCTAGGACAGCTACTCTATACTTGACTTCACATCACATTTACTGTTCTTGTTATTTTCATTACTTCTTATTTCTCTGTTGTTGTTGTTGTTATCACTTGTTCCCATAATTTCATTTTTGTGAACAAAATCTTGAACTCCTGAAATCACTCCCTTCCCTGAGGAACGAAACCCTCTCACCACGACTACACTAATGTTAGGGATAAATTGGTGAACATACACACGACTAAACGCATCAATTTTTGGCGTCGATGCCGAGGAAGGCACGGTTTCTACAATTCTCTTATTTTGTTCTGTTTTCTTTTATTTTACCTTTGCAATTATTGTTACTATTGTTTGTGTCTACTCTATCGTACGTTACTCTTGGTTTGTGAGTGATTTCTACAGGATCATTGGTTGTGTATGCCTAGATCTCTTAGGTCTACAGGAGAACCAGAGTAATATCTTGACCTTGAGTTGGCGAGAACTTTGAGAAATCAACAAAGAGAAAGGAGAATGGCTAACCAAGAAGCAAGACCTACGAGATTTGGAGATCACTATGCCATTAACTTCGAGAATGGCTTTGAACAACAAGACATTGATGTGAAGAGTTATCATATACCTACACAGATAGTGTCTATGATCACTTAAGGACAATTCTTCCAGGGACTTGATAATCCGAACGAGCACTTAGACTGGTTTTTAGGCCTATACAGTACCTTCAAACTTCAACGTGTACCTCAGAGTGAAGTGCACCGCATTCTATTTCCTCTATCTCTTAGAGGCAAGGCAAAGCACTGGTTTAAATCTATTGGAGGCATAAATGCTGTGACATCCTTTGATGAGCTATAGAAGAAGTTCTTGGCCAAATACTTTCCACCAGCTAAGCTATAGAAAAGGAGAATAGATATCATGAAATTCCAGCAACATGAAGGAGAGACATTTTGTGAAGCTTGGGAGCACTTCAATGATTTTATTAGACAGTGTCTAAACCATGACCTTGGTGAGATAAGGGAACTAAATACTTTCTTTAAGGGATTTACTACAAAGTCTTCAATGATGGTCAAGGCTTGTGCCAATGGAGCCTTGAAAGACAAAAGTGTTCTGGAAGTGAGGGAGCTTTTTGATAAAATTGCTGAAGATGAGTATTATTTTCCTAAGACAAGGAAGCCACATGGAAGAAAGCAAAGAGGCGTTCTGGACCTTGATCATGAAACTTCTCTAGGAGCTAAATTTGAAGCTCTTGCAAAACAAATGCAAACATTGAAGGCTACATAAGCAAAAGCTTCAGTGCTCTCTTGTGGCTTGTGCAAATGGGAGCATTATACTGACAAGTGTGCTCTTACCATAGAGTCATTGCAATACGTCAACAACTACAACAAGCTGTAGTATTCTGGCAATGGCAGTGGTCCAAGCAACCAGGGATAGCAAAATCAAAATCAAAAGGGACAATACTTCCAAGGCAACGATCAAAGAAGGTCTTCAAATCCACCTCCAAGGTTTGGTCCTCAGCCGAATATACAAGATCCAATGAAGCCTTCAATGGAAGACATGTTCTATCGTATCATAGACAAGAAGAACAAGAGTGAACAAAGATTTGCTGGGTTAGAGACAAGTGTCAAGCATTATGATGCAGAATTAAAAACATTAAGATGTAGTTGGGGCAACTAGAAAATGCAGTGCATCATAGACCCAGCAGATCCCTTCCGAGTGATACAGTTCAAAATCCCAAGGGCAAGGAGGTGTGTAATGCTATTACTTTGCGGAGTGGAAAACAATTGCAAGGAACTACTACTACAGGAGGTGATATTAAGGAAGTTGAAGATGGAGAGGTAGTTAAGCTTCAGAAAGATTGTGCTCATGAGGCCATGGCACCAAAGAAGAAAGAGATGAAATACAATGAAGGAAAGGAGGTGACCAAAAAGGTAAGAGGCCAACCAAGTCCTTACAATTTTCCAGAGTACGCTCCATCTCCTCCATTTCCAGAAAGAGTGAAACCACTACCTAAGAGAGGGCCACAGTTTGATCAATTTTTGAATGTTGTGAAACAAGACAATGTGAATCTCCGGTTGTTGGCTTTGGTCAGTGCTGCACTGAAGTATGCAAAATTCCTCAAGCACCTTATTTCCAACAAAGAACAGATTCTTCAATGTGAAGCTCCATTGATGCTCATAGAGTGTAGTCAAGCTTGGGTGGTGCACAATCTACCTCCTAAATTGAAGGATCCTAGTAGTTGCACCATTCCTTGCAGGATTGGTTCAAGATACTTTGAAAAGGCACTTTGTGATCTTGGTGTTGGAATCAACCTGATGCCCCTTTCAATTGCTATAAATGTTGGTCTGAGTAGAAGGTCCTGTGGCTGTAACTTTGCAACTTGCAGATAGATCTTTGGTTAAGACCACAGTCATGGTGGAGGACGTATTAGTGACTATAGACAAATTCACACTACCAGTGGACTTCATTGTGCTGGACATAGAGGAGGACCATGAGGTACCTCTTATTTTTGGAAGACCATTTCTTGCCACTGGTGATGCGTTGATAGGAGTAAGAAGCAAGACGATAACATTTCTAATTAATAATGAACAAGTTGTTTTTTATGTTAATTATGCTATGAAGCATCCCATGCATTTCGAGTCTTGTTTTGCAGTTAGAGCTATAACATGTTCCATGCATGTGGTTAATGAAAATGCTAAACGTGACTTTATTTGTGTTGATGAGTTGAATACTTGTGAAGAGGAAATAGAGAATGTTGAGTTAGATGATGAAGATAGCATGATTGTGTCTGAAAATTGAAAATCTAGTTGAATGTTATTTTTTGGATGAATCAATTTTTGAGATGCAAAATGAAGTTGGTAATTTGCAGGATGAAATTTTGGTAGAAGATACATTTCAAGAAGCATGTGTTAGAAATTTGAAAAAGGATGATGAATGCAACTAATGATGCTTGTGCACCCACTGTGGTGAGGAATAAAGGAATTTTTTGCCGGAATGAAAAACTCATGCCTTCCATTATGGTGCCACCCAAGCTAGAACTTAAGCCCTTTCCACCATATTTGAAGTATGCTTTTTGGGGTAAAAATGAAACATTGCCAGTAGTGATATCTTCTAAGCTTGAGGGATGGCAAGAGGAAAAGTTTTTGGGTGTTTTGCGAAGATACAACAAGCCATAGTGTGGACCATTGCAGACATAAAGGGAATCAGCCCTATCATATGTATGCATAAAATTTTGTCAGAGGAAAATTTAGTTCCTGTGCGTAATAGAAAAAGAAGGCTCTATCCTCAAATGATGGAGGTAATGAAGAAAGAAGTTATCAAACTTTTGGATTTCGGTATGATTTTCCCAATTTCAGACAATGAGTGGGTGAGCCCTGTAAATGTGTGCCCAAGAAAGGTGGATTAACTGTAGTAAAGAATGATGCTAATGAGCTCCTGGCGGCCAGAATCATTAGTGCTTGGCGCGTATGTATGGACTACTGCAAGCTCAACAAAGCAACAAGGAATGATCATTTCCCGCTACCTTTCTTGGAGCAACTCTTGGATAGGATTGCTGGATTTCTCTTCTATTGTTTATTGGATGGATACTCAGATTACAACCAAATCACAATTGACCCTAAGGATCGAGAGAAGACTATATTCACTTACCCATTCGGTACGTTTGCTTACAAAAGAATACCTTTTGGCCTGTGCAACGCCCCTATAACCTTTCAAAGATGCATGATGGCTATTTTTCATGACATGGTTGAATCCATCATTATCTTCATGGATGATTTTTCTATTTTTGGCATGACCTTTGATGGATGTTTGGATAATTTGGCAAGAGTATTGCAAAGGTGTGAGGAAACTCACTTTGGAAAAATGCCAATTATGGTATAGGAAAGGATAGTTTTTGGATATAAAATCTCTCATAAAGGAATCGAAGTGGACAGAGCTAAAATTGATGTCAATGCCAAGTTACACTCTCCCACCAATGTCAATGGTATTAGAAGTTTCTTGGGGCATGCCGGATTCTATCGTAGGTTTATCAGGATTTCTCCAAGATTGCTAGGCCTTTGTGCAGTTTGTTAGAAAAAGATGTGAAGTTCAATTTTGATAAAGAATGTTCAGAGGCTTTTGAGTTGTTGAAAGCAAAACTTGTGGAAGCTCCAGTAATAGTCACACCCCAATGGAGGGAACCTTTTGAGATCATGTGTGATGCAAGTGATTACGCTCTTGGGAACAAAGACGAAACAAAGTTTTCCACACAATCTACTACACAAGCAAATTATTGAACGAGTTTCAAATGTACTATACCACAACTAAAAAAGAGATGCTTGATGTAGTGTTTGCATTTGACAAATACCGCGCTTATTTGCTAGGTTCAAAGGTTATTGTGCACACTAACCACGCAGCTTTGAAATATTTGCTAGCCAAAAAGGAAGCCAAGACGAGGCTTATAAGATGGGTTTTGTTACTTCAGGAATTTGATGTTGAAATCCAGGATTGAAAAGGCTCATAAAATGTAGTAGCAGACCATTTGTCAAGACTTGAGTCAAAGGCTCAAGATGATCCAAGTGTGCTAATACTATAACATTTTCCTGATGAACAAGTGTTTAAGGTGGATAATGAGGACCTGTCATGGTATGCTGAGATAGCAAACTTTGTTGTGGCTAGGCAAGTAGAAAGTGCCTTCTCACTACTCGTATGAACAGAAGAAGAAATTGAGGCATGATGCAAGGTACTTCTTCTGAGAGGATAATGCTCTCTATAAAATTTACAGTGACCAATTAATAAGGAAATGCATTAAAGAAGGTGAGAAATATGACATCTTGAAGGCTTGCCATGAAGGCCCATATGGAGGACACTTTGGCGCAACAAGGATGGGATTTAAGATGATACAAAGTGGTTTCTATTGGCCACATATCTTTGTAAATGCACACATTTAGGTTGCCCAATGTGATAAATGTCAAAGAAGTGGAAATATTTCCTCACGTAATGAAATGCCCCTGAACAACATTCTTGAAGTGGAGCTTGTTGATGTGTGGGGCATTTATTTTATGGGACCTTTCCCGAAATCATGCGGCATGGAGTACATCCTGGTTGTGGTAGATTATGTTTCAAAGTGGGTTGAGGCCATTGCACTCCCACACAATGATGCCAGAAGCGTAGTCACATTTTTTAAGAAGCACATATTCAATAGATTTGACACTCCACTGGCAATAATAAGTGATGTGGGCTCACACATTTGCAACAAGATTTTTGCATCACTTTTGGCCAAATATGGTGTAAAGCATAAAGTTTCTACTGCCTATCACCCACAAACTAGTGGCGAGGCCGAAATCTCCAATAAAGAAATTAAGAGAGTTTTGAAAAAAGTTGTAGGACCAAGTAGGAAAGATTGGGCTCTCAAGTTGGATGATGCTCTGTGGACATATCGCACAACATACAAGGCTTCTATTGGTGCTTCACCATTTTGGCTTGTTTATGGCAAGGAGTGCCATTTGCCAGTGGAGTTAAAGCATAAGGTGTACTGGGCTAATCAAAGGCTGAACATGGACTTGCATGATGCACAATCAAAGAGGATGTTGGAACTCAATGAACTTGATGAATTTCGATTCAACTCTTATGTTAGTTCAAAGTTGTACAAAGAAAGAACTAAGAAATGGCATGATGCGAGGGTTAAGGCAAAAGGTTTTTCTCTTGGTCAAATGGTCTTGTTATATGATTCTCGGCTGAGGCTCTTCCCTGGAAAATTAAAGTCACGCTGGAGTGGACCCTTTTGTGTTATGAAAGTGTTACCTTACGGGGTGGTGGAAATAATGAATGAGAAAACTGCTAATATCTGGCAGGTGAATGGCCATAGGCTTAACCCTTATACAGCACATCTGGAGAAGAATGTAATGGTTATGCCACAAGCTCCGCATGAACTGTTCTTGGATGATGATTGAGCATTGACTCACAACATCTCTGGCTATCGATGTTAAAACAAGCACTCCTGGGAGGCAACCCTTCATGACTTTATTTACTTTGCATGATTTCATTTACTTTTCTTTATTTCATAAATTTTTCTTGTTCGTTTTTTTGTAATCTTCTTTTTGTATTGTAGTCGTTATTTTTAGTATTTTTTTGTGTTGACATTTCAATTTGGAATCTTACAGAGATGCCATTGATTCACTACAGATGCACGAGTGTACGACAATGGGGTAGTTCGGGACTTCAATAAATGAGGAGTAAGATTTATGGTAAGGCACGCACACACGCATGGAGTTCACAGGCTTGAAACTACCTCTCTGAACATGATTTAAATTTCTGAAAAGCTGAAATAAAATAGTAAGTTTGACAGGAAAGGGCGTTAAAAGAAAGAGAGCAAATGCTGAATTCTTCAACTGCTTTTTGGCCATGTGAGTAATAATGTAGGCAACTAGTGCATTTTGGCTATCCATTGGCAGCTGGGAAAATCTGATATATTTCATAATTAAATGTAGAAATGGTCCCACCCATGTGTTGTAATGTCTTTTTGTGGATTGGGTGGTTGGCCTCTTTAAATGTCTTTTGACCGAATGATAGGTGTGCTTGCTTTTTTATTCTATAAATTATTCACATGAATGGAATTTCAAGCCACTCACAACTTCAAAAGGGAAGACTGTTGAGCTAGAATTGCGGAAAGGGACATTTCTTTTTCAATTTCCATTCACAAGTGTTTTCTTTTCTCTTCTACGATTAAAGGTATGTTTCTTCTTCCTCGTCTTATTTGTTCAATGGAAGCCTTAATTTGTCCATGTCCAAAGAGAGCTTGTGAGTTGTTATTTTTATGATGATACCTTGTTGAAGATTGAAAGGACATACAACGTTAGTGGAATAATGAGGCCATGTTTTTTTTCAAGGTGTTAATAACATACTAAGTGTGGGGGAAATTGTTAATTACTTACATGCTTAATTCAGCTTTGCCACTGTTCTGTAAATGTAGCATAACTTAAACATTTGACCTCCACATTTGGTGAATCCAATTGGGTTTATTAGCTAAAATTTTGAGCTACCACGTTCATGTTTTACACTTTTGCTAATTTTGCACGGATGACAGTCCATTTTGGAGGGTAATATGTTGCTTATGCTGAAATTAGTGGTGCTGATAGGATTATCTCGCACAGTTTTGGCACAGTTCGGTATTTTGACCATAACTTGATCTTTTGAACTCCAAATTGGGTGATTTTAGTGTCTATATTTAGCTGACAGTTGGCTCTTTAATTTCTATCTTGTAAGTTTTCGCTAATTTTTCTTGCATAGCATGTTAATTGGCACGTTTAGATGATACTCAAAGTTGGGAATTTTGTTGATGTGTTCTGCCCTGTTTGCCATGTCTCGGTATTTTGTCCGTAATTTGGCCAATTGGTGTCTAAACTCAATGCTCTCAGTTGATGCATTTAACTTACATTCAGGGCTACACATTATGTGATTTCACTTTTGCTCGATTCTTCTTGTGTTGAGTGCCAAGCTATGTGTTAATTTAGTGTTTGCGCTGAAATTCTCAAGTCCAATTTACATTTTGTGAACTGGTTGCCACTTGGGTTCTTGGAGTAGTGATGTTGGCATTGCCTCGAGTTTTCTTGGTTTTTAGTTGGTGTTAGCAATTCTTGCACATAGCTTGCATGCATGATGTAATTTTTGTTAATGGGCACATGTGTATCATATTCCGTGTTGCATGTGATATTGTGCAACTACGTCGAGAAATTTGATGAAATTGGCTTTAATGTTGTGTGCCCGGGGTGTTGCATATTGGTGTATGTCTTCATGACTATACTAGCGTTGTGGACATGTAGTGTGCATGAGTGTGCCTGGGTAGTGCAATAAGTGCCCAAAGTGTGGGCGGGTATGATGTCGCATTGGACGCGGTTTGTCTTGCTGAAATTGATATTTTCATTTGCGTGATGACTTGATCTGTTCTTATACGACACGATTGTGTTTTAGCTTATTTTGTGCTGTTTGTTTCAGGAACTTTATTATGGGGCCTAAAAAAGATATCGCTTCTCATAAAGGAAATGGCAAGACAAGAATGCCTACTGATTCGGACACCGATTACATCCTGAGGATTTGCTTGTGTTTGAAGACCACCCTGAATTCACTATGAATCCACCCGTACCAAAAAAGAGGAAGGGTGCATTTTCGATTTTAGTGTTTATAAGTGATGTAGCAAATAAAACGTTGGGAGGATGGTGTGCGTGTAAAGAAACTGTATTTGGAACGAGCGTTTATAGTCGAAAAGGGACCGTTCCAAAAGTTGATGAAATTCCATAAATTCACTGAGAAGTTGGTGCATGCTCCTGAGTTTTGTAACATCAATTTGGCTCGCAGGAATATTATGCAAACGGGAAATTTCCAAATGATGATGGGGCAGTGTATGTGTGAGGACAGTGGATCAACATTGATAGTGTTGTTATCAATGTAAATTTAGGCACTCCTGACCTTTCAACCGATCGTACTGAGTGTTTGGTGGATGAAACTACAGATCAGATGTTTCTTGAGGAATTAGCGCTCCTTGGAGCCAAATGGTTTATAAATCAAAGAGGGGAGCGCAAGCATATCATGAATCGTGACCTGTGTTGCGATGTTAAAATTTTGCTTCTATTCACTTTGTCGAGGCTAATGCCGAGCTCACATGTGACTAAGGTTTTACATCGTCAATTACACTTGATTTTGAATATTCGTAATCGCAAACCCTTAGATGTTGGCCACATTATTGTTGATCATATACGGGCAAGCATTAAGGAAGATGACATAGCAATTTATTTTCTTGTGCTTATTGGGAAGCTATGCCATGCCCAGGGGGCCGATGATGATATGGGCGCCGATTGGCGCAAAGTAAAGCCTTTCATTGCCACTCCATTATATTTGAAGTATTTGCACATGGATAAGGAATTGGTTAGGGTGTCATCTGCCACTGGCGAGCTTCAAGCAAATTTCGACCCCAAGTCAATTATGCACCTCAAGAGCAACAACCTCAGTCCTTCGATTTTACTTCTCTCACTAGAGCACTGCACGATTTTCAGACTACTGTGGACACTAGGCTCCAACTTTTGGATGAAAGAATTGAGAGTATGCATGAGCAAGTTAATGATATGCACCAAGATTGGACTAGTTATTCATCCATTATCGGTTCCAAGTTGGATGATATATCCTCCATCGCGCAACAATAGTCTGAAGTGTTGTACAGTCGCCAGTTTAATTTGCAATGTGACATGGACCAGATCAATAAGATGACTATTTACTATCACACGTCTCCAGGGCCTCCTAAACCACGACCCGATTCAGATCAGGTGGCCTTGTATCAAGTGCCGAATTTGACTATGAACCCACACACTGGTGTGATGCAAGAGCTTCCTCCTGGAGTTCCCCGTCATCTCATCTCTTCAACCCTTGCCTTCATTTGGGTGCTTACCCAACTACCCTCGCACTCCAACGTTTTGGCTGGATACTGCTTTTTTGCCTGCCGCGCAGTTACCCATCTTTAGTACTCATGATGCGGCCTGCATTCGACCCTTTATTGATCCGTCATCGTCTATGATAAGTCGGTTTTATACCGACTTATATTTGTTATTTCCCTTAGCTTTTGACTTGTTTTTCATGCAATTGTGTACTGTTATGTGTCATTTTGTGCATTTTATATTACTTGGTGTGCTAAAATGAAGAAAAAGACCAAAAATATTGATTAAATGAGACAAATGTGTGTTGTAAGTTAAAGAACAAGGAAAGAATTCAAAAAGGCTTGAAATGATGCTTGTGGAGTTTCAAGAATCCTTTAATATGTTTATTTCGTTGTTGGGCAGAACTGATAGTGCACTTCAATTGAGTGTATCTTTCTCAATACTAATCTATGTGAAGAGATCTTGGATGTTCTGGAAAGCTCTTTGAGTATACTAGAGTTCTTATGTTTTGACTTTCTTCCAATTCAGTGTGCATATTTGTGAAACGGGATTATCTTTCCGATCACTACTTCAGTTTTTGAGTGTTGAGTTCACTGTCACAGCTAGGTAGATTAACCGTATCGTGAGCTACAAACCTTCCCAATTGATGATTCGTAAACCTATGGAAATCCAAGCAAAAGATCTACAACTCTTATGTTTGCCACAAACTCCAATTTGGAAGCGAAGAAACAAATAAATTGCATAGAAGTGGAACCTTGTGTAGAAATAGGAAATTTGAACGGGACGGCCGCCCCATGAAATGTCTTCCTGGCGTAGTTTAGTGTTTTGGACATAACTTTGTCATCCAAGCTTTGCATTGAGTGATTCAAAAAGCTATGGATACCTAAGTCATAGGGCTACAAGTTGCATGTTTTAGGTTTTCCCTAATTCACAACGTATCAGGGCCATAGTTTGGCTATAAAGTGACGGTTGGTTATTTTTCAAAGCTTGAGAGGTAAAAAGTTCCAGTCTTGTATCCTTGTGTTTTCCTTGCATCTTTGAGCTGAATTTTATGCACACATTTGTTGCTTATTTTACACAAGTTGATGCCTAAATGTTATGCGCATAAGCATGCATACATGCTGCACACACTTGTTGCACACTTGTGCATAAGCATGCACACATGCACACACTTGTGCACATGCATGCACAAAGTTGCTACACATATATGCACACAACTTGCACATCCACTTGCACTCTTGAAACCAACATGCACACGACTCCAACACCACACATGCATACTTACAGCACACACTTTCAGTAACTCCATCACACACATGCACCAGATGCACATAACACTAGCACACACATGCACCACAATGCACACTATATGCACTACTCTAGTGAACATGCATGCACAAAATCACAAGCACCACACAAGCACCACACAACACAACACAACACAAGAATTCAAAGCACTACATGCACAACATAACTTCTTTACACCAAAATACTACGCACCACATGCACAACACTTAGCTCCAAACACACTCGCACCCGTGCACAATTTGTGAGGAGGCAGCAGTCCCGGGCGGCCATCCCATAGAAATCAATACACAGGTGGCGACCGCCTTATGAAAATTATTACATAGGGCGGCCGCTCCATGAAAAACAAATGTGAGTGGGCAGCCACCCCATGTATTCTTGTGTTTTCATTGTCAAAAATTTGGCTAAGTGTTGGGCTCTTCCATTTCTTTTGTGCAGATTATGAAGACGAGTTCCGGTGTGGTTCGGAGGCGTGAAGGGCATGGTGAAAACGTGGAACACGATGGCTCAAAGACGCAGGACTCCAAGATGCTTGCTGATGTGGCATGGATTCCACGTGCACTATTTGGACAGTGGATTCTACTAGTGGCATTTCTGTAATATAGTGCTTATTTTACGTTAGTGTGCAGTATAAGTTTTAGACATCTATAAATATGGGATTTTGGTAATTACTTTTGGGAGATTAGACTTTTTTATTTTTACCAAATTTTAGAATTCGTGAGAGGAAATTTTCTCTCTCTAACTTTCTCTCTCTAGAATTTTAGCTCCGTATAAGATTTCGGTCAAAGATTTGGACCGATCACTATAATCTGATTCACAATTAAGGAAGTTTAGAGCAATTCTCTTGCGATTTTGACCTCTTCGTCGCGCAATTTAATCGGTAACTTTTTCCAATTAAACAAGATGAGTTGTTCCTTGCCACAGTTGCTATATTTTGAGGATTGTGAGTCGGAAATGGTGATGTCCGGCTAGATTCATGATGTCCCCAGGGTTTTAAACGGATGAATGCATGATTTAGATGACTCGATGCTATGCGATTGACATAATCCATAAAGAATGAAATCATACTCTATTTCGGCTTGTGAATTTAGTTAAGTTTCTTGAATCCTCATACTGTACTGTTGAATTGAGCTTTAATTGCGGTCGACATGCCGAATTGAGGTGATATTAACTAATATTTGTTAAGAATGCATGAGATGAGAACTGGAGTTATGAATTATTGAGTCTTTGCACTTGTTTTGCATGCTCATCTTCTAAAATGCGGTCGCCAAGCTGATTTTAGACCACAAAAACTTAATATTAGAGTGTAAAATAAATTATTTGTTGTTAACAAAGACACAAGAACCTAAATTCAGGGCTCGCCATGGGAAGCTTTTAGGAATTGATTGCTAGAGTAGTTAAATACCGAGAATTGACATGTTGCAGCTTTGATTCATCGTTCTTAGGCCTCGCCATTGGAAAGAGCGATATTAGGAAGCTTAGAGTGTGGTGCGGTCGACATGCCAACTGCAAGATAAGTTTCTAGGCAACCAGGATCTCCTCTCGTTTTACATGTGTTTCAATTGCAAGAGTTATCCGATGAGTATTCATCCGGTGAAAGGACCCTAGGTAATCCACTCTTTACTTGCTTTCACATTTCACTTACTGTCCTTTGTTACTTCAATTCCTGTTCTCATAATTTTGCTTTTGTGACATATGTTGGAACAATTACTGAATTCTTGAAACCACCCCCTTCCTTGTGAAACGAAACCCTCTCTCTGCTACAACAATAGTGCTAGGGATAAATCAGTGAACATACGTGACTAAACACATCAATTTTTGGCGCCGTTTCCGAGGAAGGCACGGTTTCTTTAATTTTTATTTTCTCTGTTTTGTTTTTTTTGTGTAGATTAAGTATTCTGTTATGTTTCATTTGGGAAATTTTGTTGTTTTTGTCTTTGTGTTTTGTTCTATCTACTTTGGTTTATTTGTGGCATGTGCAGGATATTGGAACTCAATTGAAAGAGAATAGTGCACACCACAAGTACCCAAGTATGTCTCGGTGGTGTGGGGACTATTCTGAGTCTTATCAGTTTTGCCCACCAATTGGGTTGTTGACACATGATCAACACCTAGAATATTTGGTGACTTCCCTTTACCACCATATGAGGATCAATGGCACAACAGGCATAAAGCAACAAGCCGTATCTTATTGTAAACACCAGACTCTTTGTGGAGGATATGTTTTCTCAAATTTTAGAAAGACTCGATAGAGACTCCAAAAAGGAACAAATGAGATTTTTTCAAGAAGAAGAGTTTCCCAGAAGCCAACAAAGGAGTGCTCAACTAGATGCATTATGGTGCAATGTGAGAGAACAAAGTGAGCTACCAATTCAATATGCACCATGCCATCCACAAGGTACACCTCTAATTGCTAGATACCAACTCCTAAGGAATATCATTTTGAAATACAAGCTAATGTTAAATGTGGTGAAAAGAATCCTAGGGTGGTGGCATCTACAAATATTAAGGTTGTCTCACAAAAATGTATTATTGATGACCTTTTGTTGCATGAGTCAAATTTTAGTTGTTATATCGAGGATGATGTCTCCTATGATGAGCTTGATACTGATGAATTTAAAGCCTTGTGGTTTCTTAGTGATAATATAGGAAGTGTGTCCAATGCTGAGTCTTGCATTAATTTAATAGAATTCCATGAGCCAAATAATGTTGATAGCCATGCATTAAATGCTTCTCCTATTGATTGCCTTGTGAATTGTACAGAGACACATCTTGATGATCATTGTGATATTATGAATGAGGATAATGTTATAATTGTTAATGAGAATTTCAACACATTGGCTGAAATTTATATTGAGACACCAGTTTTTGAAACGGTGAATGAATCTAAGTGTCTAAATGGTGACTCACAAGAAATACAAAATGAGATATCATTGTTAATTGGTGATAATGCTTTTTGTGTTGGTAACAAAGAAACAACTCAAAAAAATTCCCCATGTTAGTGTAGATGATGAAGATGTGCAAATTTTTAATGATATTGCTAATATGGTGGAAAATTGCTTTGTTGATGTATCCATTTTTGAGCTTACTGATTAGTTTGTTGAGACCATGGATGTACAACCCTTGGTTAAGCCTTGCAGGGTTATAGAGCCTAGTATGGTGGAAGAAGTAAATAAGGTGCCTTCAATGGAGGAGCCTCAGTGGTTCAAAGTGAAATTTGTAGAGGTTGCTCCCCATGTGCATGAGCTTAAGCACCTTCTTGAAAATATTCATCAAGTACCCTACAGGAGGAAAAAGAGTGTTTATAAACAGCATTTTTTCGGTACATAGATGGATAGTCCGAATCTTGAAGAAGAAATCTTAATTAATAAAGTTTAGATGGAGACTAAATAAACCTAGAAGTACTTCTTTTTTCACATTACCTTAAATAAAGCATTTTGGTTAAGTTGATCTTTATGTTTCTTGCAGTTTGTTATGCTCACTAAGCCACTCATGTTTGTCAAGGCATGCACATGAAAGAAGTTGCAAGGGAAATAGGCCATGCACACATGAGGCTAAGTGTGGGGGAATGTGCCATGGACCACTCCCATGCTGCACACAATCACTTTGTTTTACATTTCAAGCATAAATTGTGCATGTGCCACATAGTGTTACTAGTTACATGTTTTTACACCACCATGACTCCTAGTTATAGTGCGCGACACTTTGCTTGCATGCTACCTCCATGTCATGTCTACCTTGCACCAACATGTACATGTAGTGTACTTGAGTGAGTGATTTCTAATAAGCTTTGTTTCACTATGTGCAGGATATTTTTCATGCAAGAGGGAACTATGGAGAAAGACACTCTACCAAGCAAACATTGGAATTTATGACATATCAACACCAAGGAGCTCCTAAACCTATCTTTACTTTACATTGAGGACAATATAAGTTTTAAGTGATGGGGAGGGAATGTTTGCTATGGTGTGTGTCTCTTGGACTTTATATGAGTACTTTCTTTCATGAACGAATTTTGTTTTGTGATGCAAAGCATTGTAATGTTTTTTAACACAAGTTATTCGTATATGACGTTTTTGTGGAAGAACTTGTCTATCCATGAAAAGTGCATTTACACTGGTGTTGGATTTGTGTTTAAAATCTTGAATCAAAAAAATGCTTAGTGGTGTGGATAGTTTAATGCTAAGTGGTAGGAGTTAAAACTTTAATGGGAAAGTTTGAACTTTAACATAGTTGTTTTCAAGCACTAAAATGGAATACATACATGGATTGTTGAACTTATGTGAAAAGGCGAGAAATAGAGAATGTTTGAAAATTTTCATGAATTAAACTGATTAATCCTTGGAAACCTGTAGTGACATTTAGGCACCAAGGGAGATGATTTGGACAACAAAAAGGGTAGGTTATGCCAATGTGAAATGTCCTGGATGCTAAATGCGTGGATAATTTTCCAAAAGCACATATTATGAACCACTCTTCTGCTAGACTGCTCTAACACACTAAGTGCGTATTTTAAGAGAATAATCTGCATGAGTGGGGATGGAATTCAAAAGCCATAAAACCCAAGGCAACAATTGGAAAGGCCAAAGAGTACACCCAGTGTAATAATGTCATGTGCAATACGAAGGTAAAGCACTAAAGGATGACAACATAGGGGAAAGAGTGGTAACAAATGAAGGCAACCAATGATCCTTAAGATTGTGCATTTGTTTCTATACAGTGTTCACAAGTTAAGGACTTGAAAAGAACTAATAATAAAATCTTTTCATTCTCTACTATTGCTTTGATTATAAGTGAGACTTGAGTTGTATGTAAGCCTTTGCACACAACTCACACGTCTATGTTAGAGCTTCAAATGAGTACAACTTGGTTTTGATGATTGCCATGAAGAGTTGAGCATATCCTTACCACTTTAGTACAATTGGTTAAATAAGAAACATGCACATCCAATAATAGTGTGAAATGTTTTTGAAGTGGATAGGTAGGTTTCTCTACAAGCGTTCATCTATGTAGTGATGTGTGTTATGTGTTAGTGTATTGTTGTGACCTTGCTTGAGGGCAAGCAAGAGTTGTGCTAGTGTATTTTTGTGTCCTTGCTTGAGAGCAAGCAAGAGTTCAAGTGTCGGGGAAATTGATAAGTCGGTTTTATATCAACTTATATTTGCTATTTGGCTTAGCTTTTGACTTGTTTTTCATGAAATTGTGTAGTGTTATGTGTCATTTTGGACATTTTATGTGGGTTACAACTTGGTGTGCCAAAATGAATAAAAAGACCAAAAATATTGATTAAATGAGACAAATGTGTGTTTTAAGTTAAAGAACAAGGAAATAATTCAAAAAGGATTGAAATGATGCTTGTGGAGTTTCAAGAATCCTTTAATATGTTTATTTCGTAGTTGGACAGAACTGATAGTGCACTTCAATTGAGTGTATCTTTCTCAATACTAATCAACATGAAGAGATCTTGGATGTTCTGGAAAGATATTTGAGTATACTTGAATTCTTATGTTTGACTTTCTTCCAATTCAGTGTGGATATTTGAAAAACGGGAGCATCTTTGCAATCGCTACTTCAGTTTTTGAGTGTTGAGTTCACTGCCACAGTTTGGTAGATTGACTGCATTGTGAGCTACAGACCTCCAAAATTGATGTTTCTAAAACCTATGGAACGCCAAGAGAAAGAACTACAACTCTTAGGTTTGCCACAAACTCCAATTCGGAAATACATATACACATAAATTGTATAGAAGTGGAACCTTGTGCAGAAACAGGAAATTTGCATGGCGCGGCCGGCCGGGAGAAAAGAATTGCACGGGGCAGCCGCCCCATGAAATGTCTTCCTGGCGTAGTTTAGTGTTTTGGCCATAACGTTTTTGTCCAAGCTTCGAATTTAGTGATTCAAAAGGATATGGATAGCTAATACATAGGGCTACAAGTTGCATGTTTTAGGGTTTGTCGAATTCACAACGCATCAGGGCAATAGTTTGGTTGCAAGGTGACAGTTTGTTATTTTTCAAAGCTTGAGAGGTAAAAAGTTCCAATCTTGTATCATTGTGTTTTCCTTGCATCTTTGAGCTGAATTTGATGCACACATTTTTTGTTTATTTTAGACAAATTGATGCCCAAATGTTATGCACAACACTTTGCACAGTTGTGCATAAGCATGCACACACTTGCACACATGCTGCACACACTTGCTACACACTTGCACACTTGCTGCACACTTGTGCATAAGCATGCACACACGCACATGCATGCACAAAGTTGCTACACATATATGCACACACCTTGCACGTCGTCTGGCACTCTTGCACACAATATGCACACGACTCCAGCACCACACATGCATACTTACAGCACACACTTGCAGCAACTCCAGCACACACATGCACCACATGCACATAACTCCAGCACACACATACACCACAATGCAAACTACATGCTCTACTCTAGTGCACATGCATGCACATAATCACAAGCATCACAAGCACCACACAAGCACAACACAACACAACACAACACAAGCATTCAAAGCACTACATGCACAACATAACTTCACTACACCAAAACACTACGCACCACATGCACAACACTTAGCTCACACACACATTCGTACCCGTGTAGAATTTTTGAGAGGGCGGCAGCCCCGAGCGGCCACCCCATAAAAATCAATACACGGGGCGGCCGTCACGGGCGGCCGCCTCATGAAAATTATCACACAAGTCGGTCGCCCTATGAAAAACAAATGTGAGTGGCCGCCCGATATTCTTGTGTTTTTATTGTAAAAAAATTGACTAAGTGTTGGACTCTTCCATTTCTTTTGTGCAGATTATGAAGACGAGTTCCAGTGTGGCTCGGAGGCGTGAAAGGCATGGTGAAAGCTTGTAACACGGTGGCTCAAAGGCACTGGACTCCAAGATGTTTGCTGATGTGGCATGCATTGCACGTGCACTATTTGGACAGTGGATTCTACTAGTGGCATTTCTGTAATATAGTGCTTATTTTACATTGGTGCGTAGAATAGGTTTTAGACCTCTATAAATACGGGATTTTGGTCATTACTTTTGGGAGATTAGACTTTTTGATTTTTACGATATTTAAGAATTCGTGAGCGTGGATTTTCTCTCTCTAACTTTCTCTCTCTAGAATTTTCTCTCTCTAGAATTTTAGCTCCGTTTATGATTCCGATCAAAGCTTTAGACCGATCACTGTAATCCGATTCACAATGAAAAAAACTAAGAGCAATTCTCTTACGATTTTGAGATCTTCGGGTCAATTTAATCGGTAACTTCTTCCAATGAAACGAGATGAGTTGTTCCTTGCTACAGTTGCTATATTTTGAGGATGTGAGTCAGAAATGATTATGTCCGGCTAGATTCATGATGTCGTAGGGTTTTAAACGGATGAATGCATGATTTAGATGACTCGATGCTATGCGATTGACATAATCCATAAAGAATGAAATCATACTCTATTTCGGTTGTGAATTTAGTTAAGTTTCCTGAATCCTCATACTATACTATTGAATTGAGCTTTAATTGCGGTTGACATGCTGAATTGAGGTGATATTTACTAATATTTGTTGAGAATGCATGAGATGAGAACTGGAGTTATGAATTATTGAGTCTTTGCGCTTGTTTTGCATGTTCGTCTTTTAAAATGTGGTCGCCAAGCTGATTTTAGACCACAAAAACTTAAGATTAGAGTGTAAAATAAATTCTCTGTTGTTAACGAAGACACGAGAACCTAAATTCAGGTCTCGCTATGGGAAGCTTTTAGGAATTGATTGCTAGAGTAGTTAAATACCGAGAATTGAGACGTTCCGGCTTAGATTCATTGTTCTTAGGCCTCGCCATGGGAAAGAGCGATTTTAGGAAGCTTAGATTGTGGTGCGGTCAACATGCCGACTACAAGCTAAGTTTCTAGGCAACCAGAATCTCCTCTTATTTTATATGTGTGTCAATTGTATTACACGAGTTATCCGATGAGCATTCATCTGGTTAAAGGACCCTAGGTCATCCACTCTCTACTTGTTTTCACATTTTACTTACTGTTCTTTATTACTTCAATTCCTGTTCTCATAGTTTTGTTTTTGTGACATCTGTTCGAACAATTAGTGAATTCTTGAAACCACCCCCTTCCTTGTGGAACGAAACCCTCTCACCACTACTATTGTAGTGTTAGGGATAAATTGGTGAGCATATACGACTAAACGCATCAATCTACGCCGTTTTTGTCTAATTAGGGAGCCCCTCGTCCTTAATTCTTTCATTGAGGGCAATGCTTCTTTTTAAGTGTGGGGGGGATATGCATGTTTTTCTATGATTGATGGTGGTGGGAGCGATGTTGCATAAAATGAGTTTTGCTCTTCTTATGATTTGTGGTCTTGTGGTTCATTTGTGATGAGCGTGTGGTGGTGCCATGATTGATCTGCTGAACTTTGTTGAAATTTTCATTGAGTTGCAAATAGGTGTTGCTAGATGTTGCTTTGTTGTGCGATTGTTTAAGTTGAAGATGTACATCTTTGGAAGGAAGTTGGTGACCTTTTCAAGAAAATGCTAAGTCGGTATTAGGTATTGAGAATAGTGAGTTGCTATGAAAATGCCGTGTGGTAGAGGGTTGTAGGGTGCCAGTTGTTAAGTTGAAGTTTGTAATGTTTGCTTTGTATTTCATGTTTGCTTTTATATGTTAAGAGTGTAGTATGGTGTAGTGTGAGTTTGAACTTAAATGAATCAATTGCGTGAATGCGTTGTGTGAGTATCGGAAGAAGTGTGAGATCACCTTGTGTTTGAGCACTTGTCTCCAAATGCCCCATGTCATGATCTAAGTTAATCACTTAATTTTTTTATTATTTTTTGTTGTTGGTATGCATGCAAAATATTTTTTTTTCTAAGGCAACAAGTTTGATGCGTTTAGCACATTTTGTTGGCTAAGGCATGATGTTAAGGTAAGATAGATATGCCATGCAAAACAATCTTAATCGACATAGGAGGTAATCTGTATTGAGTTTGCCTATGTCTGTGTGCTTCCCTTGCATTTGTTATTCTTGCAAGTATAGTCCCTTGAAGACACACTTGAACATGCAGTTACATGAGAAAGAATGTGGAGAAAAAGCCTTTGGCAACTGGGAATGAAAAGCCGTAAGACCCTCGCAAATGATTATGGGAAAAAACAGCCATAGGACCTGGGTAAAAGTGAGAAAAAAAGCAACAAAACCCAGGCAGCCAAACACCAATGAGTGTGGCAATATATGCACCAATGTGCAAGATGATGTGAAAAATGAAATATCTTATAGAAGCACCAATATGCAGTAGGATACCATTGATCTTGTGTGTTGTGCATGTTCATGTGTGTGGACAAGATGATTGTTGTGCATTGAATTAGACAAAACACCGAGGGGTGTGTATAGAAGGAGAGCAAATGAAGAAAGCGTTCCTCAGAACACACTTGCACGCGTGACATTTTGGTCTTTATTCATTATGCTTTGGTTGATAATGTGTGTTCGATTCTTGGAGTTTGGAATCGGGACAACTTGGAAAGTTTTTATTTTGTGAAAAATATTTTGATGAACGTGGTGATTGGCTTGGTGGATAGGGAGACAGGGTGATAAGTGTATGTGATGAGTCATTGTGTGAATAAGTAAGGAGTGTGAGTTTTGCTTGGGACAAGCAAAGGTCTAAGTGTGGGGGAAATTGATAAGTTAGTTTCATATTGACTTGTAAATGCCAGTTTTACTTGGCTTTTGTTATGTTCTAGTGCATTATGAGCAAAAAATCGTGTGGTAATTCGTAAGTTTATGTGAGGAATTGTGTGAAGGGTTATCTGATGGAAAAGGGCCGAATGTGGTTTATTAGTGTGGACCACAAGTGTTGCATGAAAATTCAAGTATATGCATGGATACACAACATTAGGCATTCACCTTGCATAACATATGCACACACTTGTTACACTACACACGCATGTATCGCACAACCCGTGCACTACCTGCTGCACATGCACTGCACAACTCGCACACACTCGTCACACACACTCAGCCCGCACACTCGCACACATCGCTGTACAAGGATGGCATGCACCACATGCTAGCCCCTGCACTGCATGCAAGTCCGTGCTGTCGAGCCTCACCACACACCTGCCGTATGCCATGCATACATGTCGCACGGGCATTGCGCTAGCTGCTGCACATGCTCGCACGCACTGCCGCATAGGTTCGCATGCATCGCACGCGAGCTTGGCACACTTGCCGCACAGACGTGTGCACTTGCATGCACAAACTGACACAACTCACCGCACACTTCGCACTCACTCGGCACTCACCACTGCACATTCACACACAACACGTGCACATCTGCACCAATTCAAGAACACAACATGCAGCAAGGGCAGTACTTATGTACACATGAACAAATTCTTTGGGCACAACTTCTTCCATAATTGGCGCACACAACTCCACACATGCACAAGCATCACCTACATCACTTGCACCACATTGCGCACCCTCGCTACACTCTGTGCACATTCTTGCGAAACTTGTACACATTACATGCATTACTTGCACACATTTAAAGCACCGCATGCATTTCACTTAAGCACCTCATATGTGTAAACATACACAGAGCATTTCGAGCATACACATAGGCATGACAATTGCCATAGAATTACACTGCGATTGCGCCGTGAAGGCAAATTGCAGGGCGCTATCGCAGGATGCGATTGCACTGTGAGAATTTTTGTGTGGTGCGATCTCATCCTGCGATCACGCCTTGAGTGTTTTTTGTGTGGCATGAGATCGCACCATGGGTTTTTATTATGTGGCGCGATCACATCCTACACCGCGTTGAAAATCTGTGTTGCGCATTTGCATTGAGCGATCGCGCCATGCAAATGCATGTGTTGTGATGATTGAATTTTTTTAAGTGTTGGAACTTACCTTTTCTTATCAGCAGGTCTTGGAAGCGTGGTCCATGGAAGCTCAGGGGCGTGAGTTACAAGATAGAAGCGTGAAGGTCCTAAGCTCAAAGGGGTGGGATTATGGCTGTGGTGCTGACATGAAGCTTCTTGCACTTGCACATTCTTGGGACATTTTCTATTACAGTGCCATTTCTTTAATTAAGTTATTAGATTACGTTAGCGTATAGATTAAGCTTTAGACTCTATAAATAGGGGATTTTGTCATTATTTTAAGGACTTTTGACAGATTAAACTTTTACCATATTTTTTATCATGAGCGGGAATTTCTCTCTCTAGAAATTTTCTCTCTATAGAATTTTAGCTCCGTTCTTGATTCCAATCGAAGTGTAGGACTGAACACTATAATTCTAATCTCAATTAAGGAGGCATTTTACGATTCTCTTGTGAATTTGAAGCTTTTGAAGCGATTCAATCGGTAAATGCTTTCCTTATAATGAAGCTGAACTGTTTCATGTTGCAATTTAACGATCGCGAGTTGAGAATGGAATTCTGTGGCTAATTTAATGATGTCCTAGGGTTTTGAACGGATGAATACGTAATTAGATGACTCGATGCTACGCGACAGACAGAATTCATAAAGAATGAAATCATATTCTATTTCGGCTTGTGAATTTAGTTAAGTTTCAAGTATTTTCATACTGTATTGTTGAATTGAGCTTTAATTGCGATCGACATGCTGAATTGAGGTGAGATTCACTAATATCTGTTGAGAATGCATGAAATGAGAACATGTTCTTGTTATTTTCATTACTTTTTATTTCTCTATTCTTGTTGTTGTTATCACTTGTTCCTGTTATTTCGTTTTCGTGAACAAAATCTTGAACTCTTGAAATCACTCCCTTCCTAAGGAACGAAACCCTCTCACCACGACTACACTAGTGTTAGTTATAAATTGGTGAACATATGCAACTAAACGCATCAATGCACAAAAAAATGCTAGTCCCAAATTTTACTAATTACAATAGCGATCACAAGCTTTGAAAAAAAATGTTCAACGTACATGATCACTTACAAAAAAATGATAATATATATAATTTAAAGATATTCATCAAATTTATATCATGCCTTAGCACATTTTCTAATTGAATGTGATCCTAATCTGTCAACTTGATTTGCTTCTATGACCATGTTAGGCAGTATATGTTCCACTTCATAATAAGGGTAGTTTTATACTTTCGATGTTTGTGAAGATATTACAAGGTCACATATGTGTCTAGTAGCAGAATAAGAGAAAATTGTTTGGGAGGGTGGAGGGGAAAAAGTTATTTTTAATTTTTAGGGAGAGCATAATTTTAATTTTCTTGAACACCCAACTGAAAATTTATAATTTTTTAAAAGAAAATAGTATAATTTTTCAAATCGACCCCAACATGCCCACCCCCCACCCCCCTCCCTCGCTCTCCTAGATCTGCCAGTGCATGTGTCTAATATTCTAATTAGACTTTTGAAAATATAAAATAGAGTTACTAAAAATTATTAACTTCCATTATTTCAAAACAACTTCATAAATGAAATTAACAATAACAAAATATTTTTAATGTAATTTTTTAATTAGATTTGCATTAAATGAAGCTCCGCAAAATAATTCATATGTATTATTTTATTACTAGCATTAATAAATTTTAAAATGTGTGATATCCCATTTTGTATACTATATTTTAATTTTCACCTCTTATATATACAAACAATATCTTACTGCTAGCATTAATATCCTTTAACATGTGCGAAAGTCCCATTTTGTATTCTTTATTTATTTTTCACTTCTTATATCAATTTATTCCTACCTCATATTTGAAAGCTTTAAAGCAATAAAGACTAATATTTCTCAAAAAAGAATTAATAAAGAAATATGATTTGGAATTAGAGTGTATGTAACAAATCTTATACGTATCTAAAAAAAATTAACAAATTTCAGATGGACTGAACTTTACATAGTAAAAAAAGTACTAAGATAGAGAAAAAGTCATCAAAATTGTATATGCTAAATACAATTCGGTCTTAGTATAGAAACTGCATTTAAACTCATCAGAAAGGTTACTAGTATGGTATGACCTTGATCAAAAAAATAACCTCAAAATCTAGCAAATGATGTAGGAAAGTACAAAATCATATAAACCCCACACTGAAAGTCTATACTTTTGATATGAAATCTAAGTCTACTACATTGCAATTAGTTCAAATCATGACAATCCAAAATGCTCTGCACCCCAGTACTCACACCGGAATAGCTTTGCACTAGACGTTATTGCACTAGAGGTTTTGCACTAGAAGCTTTGCACTAGACGACTTTGCACTAGATTTTTGTCTCTAGTCTTGGATGAACACTGCAATATCGGCATCACCAATAGCCACAGACGAACACTGCAATACCGACGTCAATTCTAGTCCAAAGCAAACACTACAATGCCATCTTCACCTCTAGTTCCAGGCAAACACTGCAATACCGACATCATCGATCTAGTTTCGAAAGAACACAGCAATATCAGCGTCCCCAATCGGGCCGCACAATTGCAATTGAGAAGGATGGTGGAAGGCTTTGATACCAATTATTATGATCTTGGTAAAAAAAAACACCCCAAAATCTAGTTAATAAGGTAGAAAAATCGAAAGTCATATAAACCTTATCCTAAAAGACCATACTTTTGACCTGAAATTCAAACCTCATACTTTGCAATTATTTTAGATCATGACATAGTACAACATGAAATCATATAGATTCCCTAATTCAGCCTGCAATAAATTTTCATCCTATAAAAAATATAATATAATTCACTAAAACACAATCATTCCCTATCATAGTTATTTAATTCAAATTAGACTGGTAGGGTCTTTGATAATTTAATTCAAATTTAAAAATTAACTGATTCAAACCATAGAAATTAAACTTGATCTGTAACTCAAAGAGCTTTGAAAATGTATATAAAATTATTCAATGACTTTAAACAATAAAATCTAACCTATCATTTAAAATTGGAACATACTCAACGTTCGATTTTAAAATAAATTCCGTATGACATATATAACTCCTGACATCTCTTCAGTTTATTTTTCTTTCTATTTGCCCTTTCTTTTTCATGTCAATCTAGATTTTTCATTTTCTATTCCAATCTCTTCCTTTTCTTCAATTTATTTTAAGGTAGACATAAGGGAAACAAATAATATGTGGAAGCATTTTTTTAGATTTAAGGATTTAATTAATCTTTATTAACTTTTTTTTAATTGAAAGTAAAAATCAAATTTGGTTAATTAAAAATTATGTTTTAAAAATTATATTTCTATTAGAATTTGGATTATGATTATTTGTTTAACTATTGGCTTGTATAATTTCAAAAAGTTTTATATTTCAATTTATTTTCACCTTATTATACGCTTGTTGTTTAATTATTGTGACTGGAGTTCAGTGAAAAAGTTTGCATTTATTCATCTTAATTTATTTGCTATTGCAATTTTCAATATTTTATATAAATTATATTATATACATTTTTATAATATTTTTTTATCCAAATTTAAAAGAATAATATATTGTACATTTATTAACAAAATAAGAAATTGGAGAATAAAATGGTACAATTTGAGTCATCAACTATCAAATTAACATGGGAGTTATAGTCTCCCTTTTTTACAGTTTTATTTCTCATTCTTAGAGAAATTTCTTTCTCTTTTGTTACAGTATGTTCAAATATGCAGATCTTAAAAAGAAATGAAGAATTCAATTCAATATTCTTGATGATGCTATACTTAGGGGTGTAATCGAGTTGAGTCGAGCTCGAGTACACCCCTAATTGAGTAGCTCGATTTTGAAAAAATGGGTACTCGAGCTCGAGCTCGAGCTCAATCGAGCTTCAATAATCGAGCTCGACTCGAGCTCGACAAAGGGTAATCGAGCTCGCGAGTAGCTCGATCAAGCTCGATTTTTATTTTTTTTATTTTTTTTATAAAAATTATAGGATGTATTTGTAATTTTTTTAAATTTAATGAGGTCAAATTATAATTTATTATAAATTAAGGACTAAAACATAATTATAAATAGATTAAATTATAATTTATTAAACTACAGGGACTAAAACATAAATATAAATATAAAAAATTTAAAAAATATACATATACTCGAGTAGCTCGCGAGCTACTCGAGTATATGTATTCCGAGCTCGACTCGAGCTCGACTCGAACTCGGTCAAACCGAGTTCGAGTCGAGTAGTTGACCGAGCTACTCGCGAGTAGCACATGAGTAGCTCGCTCGTTTACCACCCCTAGCTATACTAGACAATGAAATGGTTGAAAAGAGCAAAAATGGTGAGGTGGGTGAGAAGAAAAAAAAGTAGGTGGTATTGGATCATTAATCCAATATTGGGCTTATATGTAAAATAATTATGTATTGCAAGACTGTCTAATAAATAAAACCCAATTAAAGTGATCAATTAAGTTTTGGTATTTGGGCTTTAATATATCTAATAGGATGTAGACTTTAATATTTAGAGATTTTAGGGTATGTTTCTATTTTGATAATGGGCCGAAATAGAAATTGTCAAAAGACAACTAGGTTTAGTTGTCTATATATATGATGGTTATGGTCCCCCAAGTCACACGTGATTTTTCTGTCTCTTCGGCATCCCATTACTAGAGAGACATCCGAAGAAAACTAAAGGGATTTTCCAGGGGAAAATTGTGTAGATTTGGAAGACTAAACCAACAAAGTTACATAGAACTAAAGATTTATCTGCAACTATATATTCATGTACGCTTTTGTTTTAATGTTTATTAATTCTTAGTGATTTGACATGAATGATCTTGGGTATTGGAATTTATATCATGGTCTTCACTAATTAATAATTCCTAACAAGTGGTATCAGAGCGGTGTTCATGTTGAATCATTGAGAATCGGTTTATTTTTCAATTCATGATTAAAATTTTATGAATATATTTTTATATTATAAGGATTAAGAATTTTGGATACATATTTTTCAATGTATGAAAAGAATATATGATTTTCATTTAAAGATTTATGTTACATATTTTATTTATTTGTTTATTTACTTTTATGTATATAATAATTATATAAACAATTAAGTAAATAAATATGAAAGGAAAACGTCCATTGTCATATATGGAAAAAAGGCTAACGCTTTTGGATTTTGAATATATATTTTATTATTTATTTTTAAGATATTAAAATAATAAAATATGGAAAGAAAAGTGTAGCTAACAAGTTTTAGGGTTAAGTGGGCCAGATTTAGGCCTGCCATAGTGAGTTGGACTCAAACCCAACAAGTAAAAAACAACAACAACAACAATTGGGCGGAGTTAACTCCGGCCCAATCCATTTGGTTCAATCACTTTACGAATGATTTTAAGGTATGCGAGCTGAATTAGAGGCCCGCAATAGTGGCTTGGGATCAAGCCCTGTAGCCAAAAAAAAGGTATGGGTTGAGTCAATTCAACCCAGCCCATTTGGTATTGGTCATATGTTTGGTTTAGGACCCGACCCGGTCCCGTGACTAACAAGACTGCCTGGTCAGCAGTCCAGTCATCAGTGACTTTGACCGTTAACTTTGACCAAAATTAGTTTTTTTAAAAAAAAATTGGCAGCATTTTGGTTGCAAATTTAAATTCAATTATTGATATAGTTTTGTATATATTTTGAGTTATATGTATTGAAATAACATCTCACCAAAGTGAGATCTCTTATGGAAGTTAATTTATCTTGAAATATAAATGGTTTATGTGTATGTAATTTATGTGAATATTTATCAGCCCAAAGGGATGTCAATATTTAACATAATTACACGTATACGTGTGGTAATAAATGTGTGATAATTATTTAGTTTTACATGTGAATAATAAATCGGCCCACAGGAAGATTTGTTTTTTGATATATTCTTATCATCAGTGTTTGATTACTACATAAAGATATGACTTACAAGTTAATATTTTGTCCAAAGATGAAATTTTAATGGAGTAACCAGTATCTTGATATGAGGTTTACCTTTATTTGAATTTAATTTTGCTTTCGGCCTTATGTGAGCATGTTTTGTTTGATTAATTGTTCTTTATTAATTTGTATATTACTTCTGTTAATATTGTTACCAACATTAATCTTGTTTCTATATATAAAATGACTTTAAATTTATATCATGACAATAGAACCTCTTTATAGTTCTCAGAGTCATGAATCTCAATATTGCCGTAAAGAATACTTTACTTCACCTATTATAGATAAGAGTACCTCAAATGAAGGATGATATAGAAAGGTGGTAAAAATAAAGTCACACACACACACACACACACACATATATATATGGTAATATTAAGTAAAGCCCATTATAGAAACATTCAAGGGCAAAATATTTAATAAGAACATTATAGTCAAAAAGTTTCTTAAATATATTGAAATTGAAGTAGATTTGTCAAGAATGAAAAGAAATAATTTTTGTCAAAAGTATAATTAGGGAGTACATCATGAAAATGCCTCATCTTACTTCAAAGTTAAAAGCACTAAAACTTGCTCTCATTAAGGATTTGTTGGTGCATTTGGTTTTCATTTCTCTTCCAACATATTTCAACTAGTTAAGGTGAGTTATACTCTAAGAAAAAGACTTAGTCTTTGAATGAACTCATCTCACACTATGTTTAGGGAGAAGAAAGACTAAAATAAGAAAGAAAATAAAGTACTTATTTAGCCTCAAACTCTAAGAAAAGGACAAAGATAATAAAAAAAATAAGGATAAATAAGTTGCAGTTATAGAATCTCATAAGAAACAAAAAAGGCACCAACCAATTCAATTGGTAAAAATTATTTCTTCTAAAGAACTTAGAACATAAAAAAGCATGCTTCTTAATTTGGTTTATTTTGAGGTTAATATAACATTGTATCTAGACACGCATGATGGGTAGATTCAGTATAACAACTCACATCAGTATGTCTATACAAGATTACCTAAGCCAAATGATGTTGAAATATACATCTATATGGGGCGATGGTAATAAAGTATAAATTGAGGTAATACAGAATTTAGATTATTTTTAAAGATCAGATTTTATTTGGATTTTAATGAGATATTTATTTACCATTTTTTAACAGGTTTCCATATCTACTTTGAACAAATATGGCTATTATTTGTTCATTTAGTAATGAAAAATTTGGCATGTCTCATAATTCAAAATTAACTAAATTTGATGTTGTCAGGATACAATAATCTTAAATTGCTTCATTTAAAGAATTCGCTTGCAATTAAGTTCAACTTATATAAGAAAAACAAATAAATAAAAGGAGATAAACCAATAGATTTTGGATGTTTTCGAACTTATAAATACAACTTCTTTGTGAACCATTCTCTTAGGTTATTTGAAATGGTTAATGTTCAAAGACAACATTTAGATATGGCTATATATACAGTAATTAGATGTGTTCAAAAGTTATAAAGCTAAAGTTAAGGGTTTACTTAACTAAATATTAAAAGCGTCAAATTTGGCTTTAGTGGCAAATACTTTGGCAGATATTACAATTTGCATGAACAACATCTAAGATCACGTGCTATACTCCTAGAGAAATTTGATATCATCCTATATATAGTACACCATATCGGGTTTACCCATTATGAATGGTGTTATAAAAAGATGAAATAGTATACTTAAAGACATGATAAGAAGTATAATTAGTCAATCTTTCTTGTCAAAATCACTCTAGGAATAAACACTTAAAACTACAACATATGTCCTTAAAAGTGTTCCAATTAAAACAACTACCAAATAGTTTAAAGTATTTGTGTGTTTGGGAATATTCTGTTAATTCAAGGCCTTATAGGTCAAAACTAGAAGAAAACTGGACTAATGGTAAGTTGTTATTATATTGGTTATTCTTAAAGATTCAAGAGATATAAGTTTTATTACCCCAATTCTTTGAGAATTTGAGTTTGCGGGGGGAGATAAGGATAATGGTTTTGTTTTTGAAGAGAAATATATCAATATTTCCATATGTATTATTAGCATTGATGAGCATTTTATTCTGATATTGTTCAAGATACACAAATCAAGACAAAAGTCAGAAAATCTCCTCTTCAAGAAACTATTCTAAAGGAACAAACTCTAACATCTCAAGAACTCATGCAATTAAAAAGATCCACTAGAGAGAGAAGAATTGCAATATTAGTTAATTATGTTTTATTTCCTCAACAAGATAAGGTAGACATAGAGTGATGAAAGATGATCCAATCAAATTTCATCAATCTATAGAAAGTTTTAACTCTTAAATGTGGATAAATGTCTTTATAAGAAAATTAAGTCATAAATGACTTTATACATATAAAAGAAATTGGCTATAAAAAGACTTTTTTTGGTTTCTTTTAAAGACTCTTTTAGAATAATAATGGCATTATTGGCGCATTTCTGTCTTGAATTATTAGATAAATATAAAGACAATGTTTCTCAATAGAAATATTGACAAGACAATGTATATGGTAAGTTCTGTGGGAGTAAACATATCTTTCTGATTTTATATGTTAATGGCATTTACTTGTCAATAAAAATAATAAGTTTATTGCAAAAATCAATAATTTTCTATTTAAGAACTTCATATGAAAGATTTTGGTTATGTCTCTTTTGTATTAAGTATACGGATACACTTATGGTTAAGACAGACAAGTTTTGTCTCACTCAGTGCCCCAAGAATGATACTGAGGTAAATAAAAATATATATATAGAAAATTCCGTATGATTTAGCAATAGTAAGTATAAGGTATGTTTAAGTTTGTATGCAGTTGAATATTGTGTACATAATCGGAATGTTGGACATATATTTAAGTAATTTAGGGGTAAATTTTGTTAAAACAATTAATATACCTTTAATGTATTTATAGAGAACAAAAGATTACATGCTTAAGTATTGGAGGTTAGATTAGTTTGAGATCATTAATTAGGCATACTGACTCTAATTAGGCGTGAAGTCAAAATAGTATAAAAATTATTTCAAGCTATATTTATCTGTTTGCTAAAGAATCTATTTTTTGGGAAGAGTGCTAAACAGCCATTCAAGACCTCTTTTATTATAGCAACAGAATCTATAGAATATTGAAAGATATCTAATAAAAGAAAAAAATTGCGATATTTTGTCACGAAGTTGCACATCATAACTTGTGTTAAAGCACCACTAAAGTTGTTTTGTGACGATAAATTGATAGTTTTATATTTTATAACAATAAGAACTCAATGAAGTCAAATCATGAAAGAAGGTAATTCCTTCATTCCTTTCATTCACGTATTGTTTGTCTTATAAAGTATTACAAGAGAAATCCTAGCCTACAATCAAGCATAACCGAATATACACTTTCCTCATCTAAGAGGATTGCTATCAATTACAATTAATACTAAAAGAATATCCTATCACATATACACATATATTCTATCACACCCCCGCAGTTGAAACGGGAGGTGGACGAACGTTGAGACTGTTCCGAAACTCATCAAACAAAATCAATGGTAGACCCTTCGTAAAGATATCAGTTATCTGATAGCGCGACGGGACATGTAAGACACGAACCTGGCCACGATCAACCTTTTCGCGAACAAAGTGAATATCCATCTCGATATGTTTAGTGCGTTGATGTTGAACAGGATTGCAAGAAAGTTATATTGCACTAACATTATCACAGTATACCAACGTAGCTTTCTGAATGGGACAATGATGTTCCAAAAGAAGGTTGCGCAACCAGCAAGACTCAGAAACCACATTAGCTACCCCTTGGTACTCTGCCTCCGAACTAGAACGAGATAATGTTGCTTGCCGTTTAGCAGACCAAGAAATCAAATTATCTCCAAGAAAAACACAATAACCAGAGGTGGAACGTCTGGTGTCAAGACAACCACCCCAATCAGCATCTGTATAAGAAAGGAGAGTGGTAGTCGAAGATGGATAAAGATGCAAGCCATAATCAAGCGTACACTGAATGTAGCGCACAATGCGCTTGAGGGCATGCATGTGCTCGTCCCGCGGGTCATGCATGAACAAACAAATTTGTTGCACAGCATATGAGATGTCAGGTCTCGTGAATGTAAGATACTGCAGAGCACCCGCAAGACTTCGATAATGGGAAGGGTTCTCAAATGGTGGGATAGAAGTAGCACTCATCTTCGGTTTAGTATCAACCGGTGTGAGAGAAGGCTTGCAAGTAGACATGCCGGCTTGCTCTATAATCTCAATTGCATATTTCTGTTGAGATAAAAAAAAACCTCCTGCATGTCGGCTGACGGCAATACCCAAAAAATCGCTCAAAAGGCCCAAGTCCTTCATAGCAAATTCGGAGCTAAGAAGAGATATGATTGACTTGCGAAGAATATCAGAGTAAGCAGTCAAGAAAATATCATCAACATAGTGAAGAATATAAGCCATATCATTATTGTGACGGTATATGAACAATGAATTATCAGACTTGCTATGAGAAAAACCAATAGTAGAAGTGTAATCCGCAAATCGCTTATACCAGGCCCGTGGTGATTGCTTGAGTCCATACAGGGATTTCTTGAGCAAACAAACATAATCAGGATGATTGGGGTCGCAGAATCCCATAGGCTAATACATGTACACAGTCTCTTTGAGGTCTCTATGTAGGAAAGCATTCTTCACATCAAGCTGGTGTATGGACCATGCTTTAGAGAGAGCTAAACTGAGTACAGTGCAAATGGTTGCCGGTTTGACTACCGGACTAAATGTGTCACCACAGTCTACGCAAACCTGCTGAGTCTTGCCATCACCTACAAGACGGGCTTTATGCCTCTCAAAAGAACCATCAGATCTTTCTTTATGAGTAAAAATCCACATAGACCAAATAATATTAACATCTGGTGGACGAGGTACTAATTCCCACGTCTTATTTTTAATAAGAGCATTATATTCGTCTTCCATGGCCATTGTCCAATTCGGGTCACGAAAGGCAGACATGGGGTTGGAAGGGAGTGGGGATTTAGAAACACTAGTGTGGAGGTCGTAGACAGGTTTTGATTTAAAAATCCCATGTTGACTACGTGTGACAGGTCTGTGGACGGGTATAGGAGTAGGTGAGGTCGGAGTGTCTTGTGGTTGGGTGGGATGGGGTGTGATGTCTTGGTGAGGAGATGGTGTGTTTGTGTGTGAAGTCAGATAGTGGATCAAATATAGAGACAAGTCCTCATGCAAGAAATCATAAGTAGGAGAAGTTAAACTATGTAGTTTAGCAAAGGGAAAATATGTCTCATCAAAAATGACATGACGACTAATAATGATTTTTTGATAAGAAAAATCATAACATTTGTAACCACGATGATTAGAGAGGTAACCCAAAAAGACACATGGGGTGGAACGAGGTTGAAGTTTGTGAATAGTGGTGAAGGGAAAAAGAGGATAGCATAAGCAATCGAACACCCGGAGATGAGAAAAAGATGGGTCCTTTTGATAAAGAATTTTGAGAGGGGAGTGATAAGCTAATAGTTTACTTGGAAGTATGTTAAGAAGGTATGTGGCCATTTGTAATGCATGGTGCCAAAAGGAAGGGGATAGAGAAGCATGGATAAGAAGAGTACGAATCATATTGTTAATGGTTCGGATTTTTCTTTCTGCTTTACCATTTTGAGGAGAAGTATGTGGACAAGACAATCTAAAAAACAAACCATTATCACTACAAAATTTCCAAAACGGCCCATTATCAAATTCTCGACCATTATCACATTGAATATTTTTAATATCCCGTTCAAATTGAGTGCGAATGAAGGCACGAAAAAATAAGAATGTGGAAAAAACTTGAGATTTTTTGGATAAAGGAAATGTAAATAAAAAATTAGAATAATCATCCAATAAAATTAAATAATAACGATGCCCTGAAGAGCTCAAAACGGGAGATGTCCAAAGATCACAGTGGATAATATCAAATGACATAAAAGTGCGTGACGTAAAAGTAACAAAAGGCAATTTAACATGTTTGCCAAGAGAGCAAGATCGACAAACATGAGAATTAAGATTGTTATTACACTGAATAAATTTATTTTGTTGAAGAGATTCGAAAATAGGAGCTCCCGGATGATCCAAACGATCATGCCATAAAGAAGGTGCTAAAGCTGCAAAAGTGGATGGTGGAACTTGAGATGGAATGGTGGTGAGAATGGGATATAACTCACCCTGACTATTACATCTTGTCAGATGTTTTCCCGTCTGAAAATCCTTCATAGAAAACCCAAAAGGATCAAATGCAATAGAAACCCAGTTATCAGTAGTAAATTTTCGAACCGAAACCAAGTTCTTAATAAGTTGAGGAGCATGAAGGACATTTTTTAAAGATAAAGGTGGGTGTGGGGAAGGCAGAGTTGTGTGACCATAACCACGAATTGGAATTGTATGACTATTACCAACAATTATACCACGATTACTGCTCAAATTAAAATAAGACGAGAGATTACCAGGATTCGATGTCATATGAGACTTGGCACCAGTGTCCATATACCAGTTTGCATCTGGAGGAGTAAGCCCAAGAGTGTGCATTATGGATTCAATATCGGTGGGAAAAGTTTGGGCTGTTGTAGAATAGGTTTGCTGTGGTCGTGGCCCAAGGACCCCAGGTTGCTGCCACTGTGAATTGGGCCTGGTCCAAGGAGCAGTAGGGTATGGACAAGGGGGAATGGCCCAAGGAGACCACTTCCAAGGCCACAGTTGTCCACCTGGCCGTGGTTGTGACCACGACTACTGCTACTGGGGCTGTTGGTAACCTCCCCCACGTCCGCCTCCACCACCGCGGTTGCCGCCTCTGCCACCGCCGCGGCCACCACCACGATGTCTCCCAGAATTGTTGCCGTGTGGACCCTTGCTGCCACCACCGTTATTATGGTTTTGAGGGTAGCCATCAGACAAAGATGGAGTATCATCAGACTCCTTGGTCGTGGTAGCCGCCATGGCTATTGCGGCCTTCTTAGTCAATGCGGCTTCTTCAAGAAGGAGCATAGAACGGGCTTGATAGAAGAGGGGAATGGGGTTGCTTTGGCCGATAAGAGTTCCAACACCACTATAGGCCTCCGTGAGTCCCAAAACCATCTGAAGAACAAGCCGATGATCGGATATTGGGGCGCCGACATTCTTGAGTTGATCTAACAAGCTCTTGAGGAGTTGACAATATGCAGAAGCATTCGGAAAATCTTCCATGTTGGTATGAGAAAATTCCTGTTCTAGTGTGACGGCCCGGGAGTTTTTGTTGTCTTGAAAGAGATCACGCAATCGATTCCAAGCCTCCATGGCCGTGTTGTCGGGTTCAATGATGGTATGAAATAGATCAGTGGAAATTGTGGAATAAATCCACTGAAGAACTATAGCATCTAAAGTCGACCATAACTCTTTTTCGGCAGTGGTGGTGGACGACGTATCGAGAGTTTTTTCCAGTGGAATGATGTGGTGAAGAACCTTATGAGATTTAGCATGGATTTTGAACAGCTCCGCCCACGTAGCATAGTGGACGGTTTACATTTCAAGGGTAATTGAGATATGATTCTTGATGTTGGAGACAGCAAGAGCGGAGTGGAAGGTTGATTTAGTGTCAGTCATGGTGGCCAACAGTAGAGGAAAGAAAGAAAGATTGGTAGAGGAAAGAAAAGGAAGAAGGTTCCCTAGAGGTCTGATACCATGAAAGAAGGTAATTCCTTAATTCCTTTCATTCACGTATTGTCAGTATTATAAAGTATTACAAGAGAAATCCTAGCCTACAATAAAGCATAACCGAATATACACTTTCCTCATCTACGAGGATTGCTATCAATTACAATTAATACTAAAAGAATATCCTATCACATATACACATATATTCTATCAAATCACATTGACATCAAGTTTCTAGTTGTTGAAGAAAGAGTTCAGAGTAAACATTTGTCTAAAGAGCACTTTGGAACAAACTGCATAATTGTGGATCCAGTTACTAAAGTATTACAACCCAAAAGGTTTTATGAGCAGCCTGCTCATATGGGTGTCATTTGAGTTTAAGGATATTCATTTTTAGTGGGAGTTTGTAATTTTATATGCTTTTCTAATATGACATACTGTTGGCTACTTTAGGTTACAGATATTTTGAGGTTATTTTCTGCAAAAATAAAGTTTCGGTTTATTTACACTTTGATTTAAGAACAATATGATCTCGATAAAATTTGAAGGTGGACCAGTTGGAAATAGGCATGTTAAGATCACATTGCGTGAAATTTCTGTGCTACACATCCACACCACGATCCTTGTCATTTAGTTGTATCAACATACGTGATCATTGATAGATCAAGTTACGAATAATGTACTGAAGTTCGCTTTGATCCTATGTTGGTGTGATTGATGGACCGGATTGTTTGGAGATACATTTCCATAATGACAGTAAGGTTGAGCTCATTTGTTTTTTTTTTTTTTTTTTTTTTGCAAAACATAATTATAAAGTTACACATATAGCCTAAGTAGAAGATTGTTGGATCATTAATCCAACATTGGGCTTATATGTGAAATAATTATGTATTGCAAGACTGTCTAACAAATAAGACCCAATTAAAGTGATCAATTAAGTTTTAGTATTTAGGCTTTAATGAATCTAATAGGGTGTGGACCTTTAATGTGTAGAGACTTTAGAGTATGTTTCTATTTTTATGATAGGCGGAAATAGAAATTGCCGAAAGACATCTAGGTTTAGTTGTCTATATATATGGTTGTTATGGTCCCCAAATCACACGTGATTTTTCTGTCTTTTCAGCATCCCATTACTAGAGAGACATACGGAGAAAACTAAATTGATTCTCCAAAGGGAAACTGTGTAGATTTGGAAGACTAAACCAACGGAATTACATGGAACTAAAGATTTATCTGAGACTATGGATTTAGGTACACTTCTGTTTTAATGTTTATTAATTCTTAATGATTTGACATGAATGATCTTGGGTATTGGAATTTATGTGATGGCCTTCACTAATTAATAATTCCTAACAGGTGGTGGTAAAGGAAATGGTAGAGATGGCAGATATGGTAAGTAGAGAAGAGATGCACAACTGCTATGGTCATTTGAATAGTTTTGATTCGTTACTCGGGAGACTAAAATTACTCTAGTTTTAACTGAATTTAAAACTGCACAAATGATTCAAATATAAACCTTTAGATTTCTGTTTTGCAATATATGTGTTCTAATTTTGAGTTTAGATGTTGTTTATTTTTGGGCATTTTTCAATTATTGTAATTTTGTATCAATTTTCTAGACATTTATCTGAGTTATTTGAAAAGTCATTCTTTTAGTTATTTGTAGATAATAGTTGGTTGACTGTATTGTACATATTTTAGAGTAATGAAATTATGCTTTTGACTAATAAAAAACTATCAAATAAACATGTTCATAAAACAACATTGACTAATTAAAAATTAAGATTAACACATGTAAAACTGATACTCTTAGTTATTTAAATTCAAATACTTAATTATTTTACATTTCAAATTTGAAACTTCAGATTTTATATTAAATTTTATCAAACCCAACCATGTTAAGAACCTGCAAGAAAACAAAAAAAAAAGGTTTGAGGTATTAAGGATGATGTAAATCAGAGAATATATATATATATAGTAAGAATGATGTAAGCAGTAGGGAATTTTAGATTCATAATAATTGACTTAATATTTGTTGTGAAGTTACCTATTTATAGAAGAGCATAATATTGGAAAAATGTGTATTAAAGGCGTATCTCACGTCATAATTATTAAGTAGGGCGGAACTTTTGTATTTATTATTAAGGTTTATTATTTTATATAATTAATTAAAAACCGTATTATCTTTTCCGCCATCTATACATTACCTTGCACTTAAACACTACTTTTATTAAATTTTTTATTCCCAATTCTAACCCTAATGCTTAATCCTTAAAACTCATCAATAATCATGAACCAATCGTCTTTACTATTCAAGTAATCTCCAAAACTTATTATTTTCTCAATTTATTTAATGATTTTTGTTAATTAAAATTTCAAGTTTTTGACTTGTCTGATTCTATTATTTGCAAAGTTAATCAAATTTTTGTTTAATTCTTCTATTATTTGCAAAGGTAATATCATTTTTTTTTTATTCTAATGTTTTCAGTCCTATTCCTTGCTACCCCCACTAGAGACTAGAACATTGCAACACTATTTCCACAAAGTTTGCAGGAAAAAGGAATCATATTGAAATGAAGTCTTGGTGATAATGGACGCAGCTGAGAAAGAGTTGGAGAAAAGAAGCAAATTCTTGAACAGTTTGATATTAAAGAAGAATGTCGTAGAGCAAAAAGAGCAGCATGAATGCTTGATCGTACATTCTAATATGGCTATGAATATGCAGAATCATGCCTTTTAAGTGTGATAGAGGGATCTTGGTTCCATGGCTAAAGGAAATTTAATTAGATAATAGTGATAGAATATATGTGTATATGTGATAGGATATTCTTTTAGTATTAATTGTAATTGATAGCAATCCTCTTAGATGAGGAAAGTGTATATTCGGTTATGCTTGATTATAGGCTAGGATTTCTCTTATAATACTTTATAAGACAGACAATACGTGAATGAAAGGAATGGAGTAATTACCTTCTTTCAAATAGACGCCTTGATCTTTCTCTCAAGATGGAATTTGATTCAACCTAAAGTCTAGTCTGGCATCGCATGGTGGATACCACCTTTGGCTCATGTGTAACACATTCCACAAGAGGTTTTGTATTTATAAATTGACAAGATTAATTTATGTCCTCCTTTTCAAGACTACAGATGAACCATTAGATCATTGATCCTCCATGGTTTTTAACAAACTCTGTAATAGCAAATATCTTAAATTTTAAATACTTTTTGATTAGTCGAATTCATAGTTTTTATATACAAAGTTGAAGGAAAGAACGAAAAAGAAGAAATTGTACTTCTATCTCTACTTTGATTTATGTGGTCTATCTTATGATTAAGCTACTAAAGAAAAAAAAAGGGAAAATGTGGGTTTCATTAAAATAAAACATCATTTTGTTAGGCATTTTATGTTGGCATTCCGCATTAAAATTGAATGTGAATGCATCATTATAGACTGTTGCCACCTCCATTCTCCAACTGAAAAATAATCTAAATTAAGAAAAAAATCTAGTAAATAATGATCATAACACCCACTAATTAAGGATTATAGAAGCAAGGAATATATTTGTGCAAACCTTACTGGTTTAAACTTGGGAATGCACTCTCATGCACACATTCTTATGCAAGGATTTCAGTTTCAGCATGCCCCTGCTACTAAGATTATGCTTCTCTTAGAAAATCTCTCACAGATATGTGCATGAAATGCATCAGTTGTAGATGTAGTTTATTTAATAAATTTAAAGAATATGGGTTGGGGATTTGAGTTAGGGATAAAAGATTAGAAAAAGTAATGTTTAAGCGTAGGTTACTAGAGATAGTAGCAAGGTCTTTAACTAATTATATAAAATAATAAAGTTTTTTTGACGCACTTAAAAATATATACATTAAAGTTGTGTCTTACTTAATAATAACTATGTGAGCTATGCCCTTAATACAAATTTCCCTATATAATATATATTAATTTCACTTGAAATCATCTCATTAAATAGTTTTGCTCAATTAATCCACATGGCATGCTTCATAATCTACTGTGTCATAACAATTTTATAGGATTGACTATTCATAGTATTTGACACAACAAGAAAAGTCATCAATCTATATTCAGCTGTTTGTGCCTAAATAATGTGGAAGAATATAGGAAATGTGAGGTTTAGCTTCAGAAAATAGTTAATCCAGTTGGATAACCGAATCAAGAAAATAATGATTCTAGAAGAAAGAGAGAGAAAAGAAGAGAGAGAGAGAGGGATAACAACAAGGACATAATCTGATTAGTAAAAACAAAAAAAAGTAATGATTGCAATAATGGCACATTTTACAATCATTAGCTCATTTAATACAATCATCTGATATCAGCATAATAGGCCAACTGTTTTACACATAGGAACTGACATGTACAATTTTAATACAACTTTCTCAATTACATTTTATTCCTCTAAAGTCATGCTCCCATGAATTCTGAACGCGTGGTTCTTATTTCTTAAACCTAAAAAGTTGCCTTCCCCTTTAACAATCATTATCGTCAAGGATTGAACTCAGAGACTACGATCTGATAAAGCTACAGTCCTTCCAAGTTAATTCTTCCTAAGTCATATTGATCCACCTGATCTACTATTGAGTAACTGGTTGGTTATTCCTTATGATAGCTCTCCTCGATATCACTGTTGCTGGTGTAACTCTGAATGTCTCTTTTTTATCCAAATTTGGTAACACATTAGCAGGATTCAAGAGCGACACTTGGAATTAAACATGGAATACTGGATGTATTTGGGACATGGAATGATACATGGAATACTGGATGTATTCCGTACTTTTCAGGCAGTTGTAGTTTATATGCTACCTTCTCAATTCTCTTTATAATAGTGTAAGATCCATAGTACATTGCTACCAATTTCAAATTTCTTCTTAAGTATACTAAGCTGTAAAGTTGTAGCTTCAGAAATACTAAGGGGGCGTTTGGTAAGGGATAATAGAAATGGTCAATGGTAATCAATAAAAGTGATTGCCATTGTTAATGTTTGGGAAGGGGTAATGGGAATACTATTCATTAATGATTACCTTAAATGATGTAATTAATGATTCCCTAGTCTCCCCCCATTAATCATCTATTACCCTGTATTGGGTAATCGATTTTACCCAACTCTACTAAATAACCCCCTACTCCAATATGAACTTTAATAATAATAATAATAATAATAATAATATTTTTATTATTATTAATTAAAATAATAATAGTAATAGTAATAATAATAATAATGATAAGTAGGTTTTATACCTACTTTTATAGTCTATTTCACTTAGCTTTTGGCTTGAATTGCATGCATTTATGTAGTGTTTGGTGTTATTGTGCGCATTTATGTGGTTTGTAACTTGATGTGCTAAAATGGTGAAAAAGACCACAAATGTTGTAAAAATGAGGCAAATGTGTGTGTGATGCTAAATGATAAGAGGAGAGTTCAAAAGGGCTAGAATGGTTAGTGAGAAATTGAGGAAAACCGAAAATGAGCTTGATTGGCAAAATTAGGGTTTGGGCAGGATGATGGTGCAACTTGTTTTGAGCATAACTCTCTCAATAGTAGTCCAAAAGATGAGATCTTGGATGTTCTGGAAAGCGCTTAGAGTGTACTTTATTTCTTATGATTTAACGTTTTTCTATTTCTGTGTGTACATGTGAGAAATGGGGGAATCTTTGTGATTGCTACCTCAGAATTTAGTTGTTAAAATAATGTTGACACAGTTTGGTAGATTGTTATTAACTTGAGCTACAGACCTTCAATTAAGGTGATTCTTGATCCATTGGAAAGCCAAGAAATATACCTAGACCTTTGATGTTTACCATCGAGTCCAGTTCTGAGGTTAAGTCGCACGAATTTGGCAAACAAGTTGGGTCTCAAGCTGGAACAAGCTTTCAGCCGCATCACACACTAAGCACTCACAATTCCTTCACAAGCTTTTTTACAAGCACCTCACAAGCACACTTCGCTGCACGGCGAAGCTCACTTCGCCGCAATACACATGCACACACTCATCTCAATCTCACACATTTGCACACAACTCACCACTTGCATTTCATTCTCAACACTTTTGCACACTTGCATTTCAAACATTCATCCATTCATTCCATTCCTTAATTCACACACATGTGCAAGGATTTCAACACTTCACCACATATCACTCTATCTCTCATTTCACAACACTTAGATTCAACAATTCTCACCACTCACAATTCATTCCACTTCACATTCACATTCACAACATCATCCTCATTTCACTCCATATGTTCACAACTCATTTCACCCACATTTACACTACACATTATCACATTATCACACTCAAGCTCACCAACATATTCCACATTCATTTCACTCACACTCATGCACACTACACTTAACATCTCATTTTTCATTCTTCATTCTTCATCCAAGAATTCACAACTCTCACAACGTATTTTCATTCTTGCTCAGAAGGTCAACACCCATCTCACACACTTCATTCTTGGTTGTTTGAATGCATTTTATGATTCATCCATTCGCTTCACACATTCATGAACACTCACTCAAGATGGTATTCAGTTTGCACATAACCCATTTCATTTCATTTCTCAAGTTGGTTGTTTTCATTCTAGCTTAGTGCACTATCCTCACTTACATGAAGCTGCTACTTCCAGGAGCTTTTGGCGAGACTTCGTGAGCTTTTGGCGAAGCTTTGTGAAACTGGCGAAGCTTCGTGGAGCAGCTGGCGAGACTTCGTGGGTGACTTCGCGAAACTGGCGAAGCTTCGTGGGTTTTTGGCGAGGATTCGTCGAGCTGGAATTTCTCTGCCACACTTTAGTATTTCGGCCATAACTTTCTCGTCCGAAGTCCGAATTGGATGATTCAAAAGGCTGTAGAAAGCTAACATATAGGGCTATAACGTTGGACTTGTAAGATTTTCCAAATTCACGATGCATCGTGGTCGAAATCTGGCTGGAAGTTGCTGCCAGTTTTGTGATGTTAATGGGTTTGCTGGAAAAATGGCTAAGTATGAAAGTCTGATTTTCTGAATTTTCGTGGCAGCAGAAGGCGTGAAGCTCCAGGGCCAGAAAGAGTGATTTCTTGAATGATGTTCTGCTTGGAAGCTCGCGGAGAAGCTGAAGGCGTGAGATGCCCAGGCAAGAAGGCGTGGTTCGACTCTGATTCGTGTGCCTGGAATTTCAGAAGTGAAGGCGTGATTATCACTGGCCCAAAGGCGCGGGAGCTGTCTTGAAGGCGCGGTCCATAATGACCTGAAGTCGCGTGGAAGCGACTAAAGGGGCACGACGGGAAGCTTGAAGGCGCGAAATTGCTGGAAAAATGTTTTCAACTTCGAATTTTCATTTCTTGGGCTGATTTTTGGTCATTTCTTTCAAGGGCACTTTTGTAACACTTTAGATATTTTTCGGTAGCGTATTAGTTACATTTTCCCAACTCTATATATAGGAGATGTAGCTAATGTAAAAAGGGGATTGGAGAGAGGATTATTCATTATTCACTTTTCACGTTTTGTAACAAACTTTTGAGAGCTGGAGAGCGGGAATTCTTTTGAAGATCTACTTTCTCTCTCTAGTTTCTCTCTCTAGCTTTTGAGCTCCATTTTCTATTCCGATCAAAGATTTGCTCCGATCATTGTAATTCTCTTATCAATCAAGGAAGCTCTTGGAAGAATTCAATTGGTAAACTCTTTCCATTTATTGAAAATGAATTGTTGCAAGTTCCAAATTGTTGATCGTGAATTGGTAATGGAGTTCTATGGTTAGATCTCTCACGTTCTACAGTTTCAACCGGTTAAATGTATAATTAGACTATGCAATGCTATGCAATTGACATAATTTCTTAAGGATGAACTCATATGTGATTTTAATGATTAAATCTTGTTGAGTTTCATGAATTTACACTTTTATTGAATGAATTGAACTTTGATTGTGGTCGCCATGCTGAGTTGAAGTGAGATTTTACCAATATCTGTGAGAATTGCGTGAGATGAGAACTTGAAAGTGATTTCCTGAGTCTTTACACTTGTCTTAGCCGATCAATTCATTACTGAGATTTAGGCCTCGCCATGGGAAACTTCGAAGGAATGAAACTTTAGGAAAAAGTGTTAAAGAAACTCTCTGATAAAGCAACGAAGGCATTCATACCTAGGTCGGGCCTCGCCATGGGAGTTCCTAGGAATTGCATGTTAGACTTGCTAACTTTGGAGAGTTGAGGCATTGCGGGTTGAATCCGTTCCACTTAGGCCTCGCCATGGGAAAAGTGGAATGTTAAGGAGTATAGAAAACACTGTGGTCGTCATGCTAAGTGTTAGCTAGCCTCCTGGGCAATAGAGATCTCCTCATTGTTTTACTTGTGTGTCAAGAGCATTGCAATCATGGCCTAATGTGCATTCAACTGGTGGAAATACTCTAGAGCATCCACTCTCTCCCTGTTTTTACACTTTATTTGTTGCATTTGATTCTTTACTAATTAATGTCTAATTTTGTTTCTTTCGTGACATTCTGAGAGCAAATTTTGAGTTCTTGAACCATCCCATTCCCTGTGGATACGATCCCTCTCACTACTACTACATTAGTAGTTTAGGGTAAAATTGACGAGGTACGACACTCGACATCAAATAATAATAATATTAATTAAAATAATAATAACAATAGTAATAGTAATATTAATAATAATTATATTATTATATTAATAATATTATTATTATTAATAATATTAATATTAAATAAATAATATTAATAATAATTCATTAATAATATTATTAATGATTAATATGAATAATGATAATAATTAATAATATTAATAATGATAATAATTAATAATATTAATAATGATAATAATTAATAATTTTAATAATGTTAATAATTAATAATATTAATCATTAATAATAATATTAATAATTAATAATGATAATAATAATTAATAATTAATAATGATAATAATAATAATATTAATAATTAATAATGATAATAATAATAATATTAATATTAATAATGATAATAATATTAATAACATTAATAATTAATAATGATAATAATATTCATAAATATTATTATTAATATTATTATAATTAATTAATAATAGTAGTAATAATAATAAAGATGCGAATTCTGATAAGGGTAAAATAAAAATTTTGACTAATTCCTATTACTATTATTGATTTGAACCAAGCAATATCAATCACAATAATACCCATTATAGGATTTGAATCAAACATTAACAATACAATCATAATTCCCATTGTCATTGACCCCTTAATCAAACCCATTGTGATTGCCATTGAAGAATTTGAATCAAAACCTAAGTCTCCCACTTTAAATTCCCTCTCACTTCTCTTTTGATCGGTAAATCATTTCATCATCTCTTGAGTTTTCAATAGATTCTCTTTCAATTGCTATAACAATGTTGTCTGTCTTGGATGAACTGTGTTGTTGCAGGAAGAATTAAGTCCAAGTATGATCCCATGGGTAGTAGAGTCGGTTGATATCTATACAATGCTGCAAAGGGTGAAGTTTGTAAGTTGGAGTGATGACACTGATTAGATGTATTGTACTATCATTCCGTAGTAGCCAACCTCTTTGCCTAATTCTTATGTCTATCACTTGTCATACATTGAGTGAACCTTTTAGTTTGGCTATTCGATTGAGAATGGTAAGATGAGCTCATATACAATTGAATACCTATCAACTTGAATATTTCTTACTAGAAAGCACTAGTGAAGATGATCTATGAAAATTTTGGCAATTTGAGTTGCAGTAAATGGCAAGCCAAAGGAATAAAATAACCATTGTGATAGCTCAATCCCACATTAGAAGTGTATGAGGATATTGATTGAGATATAAGTGTAGGACCTAATATGCCTGATGTGAATAGTCGAGGCTCTAGCTCCTGGACCAAACAAATCCACCACAAACTTCGGATCGTTGCTGCACAAAAACGTTAGAACAAGAATACCAAAACAGATTTTGGGCGGAAAGAAAATCAAGGGGAAACGAAAACGAATGACTTGAAGCCAATCAAATCCCCTGGCTTAACTCGTGAAAATTCAAGAGCTAAACTTAGTCGAATTGGCTTGTTCTTGAAATCAAGAACTTGGTGAAGTCACCTAAAGGTCACGCTAAAGGTGGACTATCTACAATGAAGAACAAAATTGATCTCCAAGGCTTTGACAACACAAAGTGTTAATCACGAATTAGCAAAGCTAAAATTCTGAAAATTCTCTCCCTTTATTTCACGTGAAAACTCACCTATAAATAGGCTACAAAACGTGAAACCCTAATGGAAATCAAGAACAACTTGACTTCTTAACAAACTAACAAACTAACAAACTTAGTTTCCTAAAAAGTAACAAAGCAAAACACGATTTTGCTTCCTCTATCAAAAACGTGTTTATCCCCTAAAAAGTAGGAGATTACTTTCCTAAACTTTTACTTGCCATTATCATGCAAGATAATTAGGCCAAGTAATTTATTAATAACCAAAATTAATTAAAGACCAACAAAGTGTTTCGGACTTAATTAATTAACAACAAAATAAATCCTAACAATTAAAGAATGGCGTGATCCAACTTTGAAGCCCAAGTACACGCCTTCTTCATAGACTTCAATTCGGCCATGGTAATTTCTTCAAGGTGGAATTTCCTTAAGTTTCAATGTAGACTCTTAGGAACATCTTCATGGATTGTTATTGAAGAAAGAATATCATGGTAATTGAGGGCAGCATATTTCTTCAATACATGCGAAGCATATCTTGAATTCGACTTTAGCACTGACATGGATGGATTTCTATCAATGCCAGTCCAACTTGAAATATCCATTTTGACATAATGAGAATGAGCCAAATTTTCGAATTAGGTGTGATAGTGATTTGTGTAAGGTAGCCATGGATTTCGATCCCACCAATTTAAGCAATAATTGTTAGATATAGTATAGATTTTAAAACAAACAAATGGAAAAAACACAAAGATACAGAATGTGAGTTTTGAATATTAACCAAACCAACCGCCGCCCCCACTTTTACAAGGATTAAAGTTAATTAAAGTACTCTTGAATTAAATCTATTCACTTGGTTTGCTCTCAATAAAGAGCATAAATCAAACTTCTAAAGTTCACTCTCCAAGAAGATTAGGTTTTCAAATTAGATTTACTCCTTAAATTGAAGAAAAAAAGCAAAGCTTAATAAATTCCTCAATGAAAAATTCTTATTCTTGATTCTATTAAAATCATTGGGAAATTGCCTTTAAATAGACTACAATAAACCCTAAAAGAAACCAAATCCAAACTAGCTTTGGTTCTTAACTAATTGGTACGTCGTTTAGTACCAAATTAATTCCTACTTCAAATAATACAATTTGCACGTAGAAGTAGGGTCGATCCCTCGAGGAACGGGTACACAATTAATTTTAGTTAATTCTAAAGTGTAACAATTCAAGTTTAATGTGTCAAATTAATTAAACTTAACAATTAATTAATCAAATTAGCCAAAGAAAATCACAAAGATTATAATCTATCAAATAAGTAAAATCCGGCAATTAATAAATCCATACTAATTAATTTTAGATCGATCATTAGACTCACAAATAAATTAACTTGTTCAAACCAATTGGTTATAGAATTACCGAGAATCAGCTCTGACATAATCAAATTTTTCCTTAATAATAGATAATTAACAAGAATCAGCTATAAATTAATTACCCCTAATTAAATCTTAATTTAGCTGAATCAGCCAACACTAAATTTAAAGATTTAATTGCAATTAGTAATTAGAAAAACCCAATTTTAGCAAATTACAAATCATCAACAGTATGTCATAATTACTAACCTTTAATTCCCTCCTACCTGATGGTAGTTTTACCACTTAATAATTAACCAATTAATTACAGATAATTAATAGGAAATTAATTGGCATTGCGTTGATTAAAGAAACGTGATCAAGATTAATTTAATCTCAACATATTCATTAAACACAGGGAATTTCCAGAATTTATCCAAGTTAATTTAATAAAAGCATTTTGGTCTCACGATCATATTTTAATTAGCACTTCATTATTAATGCCCGGAAAATAAACTTAAGCTATCACCATAATTAAAGAAACAATTAAACTAATTACTGAATATAAAATTAAAGTAAAATAAAAGAGAGAAGGTAGAAGAAAACTTATTGCTTTGGATGGATGAGAACCAGTTGATGTAACTGGATACTGGTTGAACTCCAAGATGGACTCCGCCCTTTTCCAATGTTAATCCACAACAGATTGCTCCCTTAATTATGAACTGGATTGGTATCTTATTTAATAAGATATACTTAACTTAAGAAAAATGATTTATTGAAACACTAAACGACTAATGAATTAAAATGGAAACATGATTGTAACATTGTAGAAAATGCATTCGGCAAGGAAACGAAATTATGGAAATATCTACGTAAGATTTTGACTCGGACTTCTTAAAGAAACTTTAAGACAATGATTAAACCTCAAAAGAAGACTTTTAATGATAATAACTTCTAGGCTCTGGACAAAAATTCAATGGTATTAATCCAGTAACTTAACATTCACAAATTCAATCTAATCATTTCATTAATATACGGAACTTGCACGTCTGAGTTCTTAAAAATAAAAATACTTCAAATATGCAGTGCTTAAATAAATCTGAATATGAGATTAAACTCAAAATTGAATAATTCCTTAATGGATTTAACCGAAAATAATTCAATGTAAATGGAAAAGAATTCTATTAGAATCAAATACTGAATTAAAACAAACTTCAAAGCATAAAAACTTCAAACTTAAATTCGAACTAATTTAAAAACTAAACTTGAAATAAAATTGACAGAATTCAAAAGATGGAATCGGGATGGGGTAAATTTCAAACTAATCTATCCCTTCTATTTATAGGCAAAAACACAACCAAAAATTCCTAAAAATCTTCAATGTCTTCCTGCTTAAGCTCAAAAATCAAATCTTCCACAATTTAAGGAAACAAAATTGATATTCCGAAAAAGCTTCAACGTATCAACAAATTTGACTTGACTACTTCACAGGTTCTTATCAGCAACTTCTACTCCGGATTTTCATCATTTACCATAGTAAATAATGTTTTTCCTCATAATCTCCACAAATCCTGCACAAAATACGCAAATTATTACTAATATAACAACTTAAAATACTAAATAATGAAATCTAAAATTATACTTATCACTAACCAATCCAATTTTGGAAACTTTCAAATTTGTTTAGAACTCTAAAAACACGTAACCCTATTTTTCTTTTAGGAAACACATTTTTATTTCCTATTCTACTGTTAATGAAGTTGAATAATTCCCTTTATTTGTCCAAATTATTATTAAAGCTAAAATTCCCAAAACGCATGTCATTATCATGCAAGATAACTTGGATCATGTGATTATTAGGCTAAAAAAACAAAATTGCTAATTAAATAAGCCTAATAAAATGTTTTTAGACTATAACCAAAAAATATAAAACCCTAAAGAATTACTTCAAAGTGTTATCTAAAAGTAAGACAAAAAGCACGTCATCTTTAGATCTTCACGTGTGATTGATCTTCCCTTAAAATATTCTTCAATCCCGAATCTCCTTAAGTTCAAAAATTTTAGGAACTATTGGATTATCTTCTGTGATCATCAATGGAGAAATATCCACAAAACTCCTTGTGTAAACTTTGGAGTGATGATCTCATCGAATCCTTCAATAGAACTAAGCAACCCATTCAAGGCAGGTTTTATTTGCTTGGTCTTTGATCTTGTCATCAGGTTGTCAATGTTATTCAAAGGATTATCTTCTTTGGTTCGATTCGTAACATTCCCCCATGCTCGAAAGGATTCGTCATCGAATCACCTAGATCAGACAAAGAAATATCATCAACATTAAAAGCAGAAGAAACATTGCAAAAATTACTAGGTAACTCAATGCGATAAGCATTATTATTGATCCTTTCTAAGACTTGGAATTGTCCATCTCCATGAGGATGTAACTTAGATTTTTGCTATCTGAAAACCTTTCTTTCTAAAAGTTTACCCAAACCCAATTACCAAGGTCGAACACAACTAGTTGTCGACCTCTATTGACTTGATTTTCAATTTGCTTATTGCGTCTCTCAACATTGTTTCACACCTCATTCAATACTTTCACAAAATCTACTTTTCTTTTTCCGTCTTAATGAACAAACTTATTAGTAGGAAAAGTCAAAATATCTAAAGGAGTAAAAGGATTAAAACCATAAACAATCTCGAATACAAACTCAATATGAGATAAACATGACTCCCAATTCTTCAAATTCTTTTGAATGATAGCACGAAGTAAAGTAGACAAAGTCCCATTAACTACTTCAATTTGACCATCAGTTTGAGGATGTGCAATAGTAAAAAACAAAAGCTTTGTGCCTAATTTATTCCATAAAGTATGCCAAAAGTGTTTGGCTGTGTTTGCTGATGGAAGACTTGGAATACGATAGTGGTGGCTGCATGGACTCATGATTGTTTATCAACTGTTTGCTTGACTTGGTTTGGTAAGACATTTTTCAATGATTGTGGTAGAGTTACCTTCTTGATTTGTGTACACATCAAAGATTATGGTTACCTTGTTCGTGAGGATGGATTTTGATTGGTGGAATTGGATGCTCACACCAAAAATCTATTACTTTAAATTCCTTTTTCTAAAATACATTCACTGTAATAAAGATGTAGATCATTAACCTTGTACAGGTATTAATTGCCTCTTTTGCTCAGATTGTAGAATGGGATAAAGAGCGTTGCTACTTGGGTTTGCCTATAGTAGTGATCCTTTAAATTTCCTTCTTTAACTATTAAGACATTTTGTAATGTAGTAGTACTCTAAGATTGCATTCACTTACCTTTTGTATCGGTGTGACGGGAATATCTGGCACCGTTTTTGCCCACGTTAATATATATCTATGTTTTCTCAAAAAAAAAGTATGCCAAAAGTGACTTAATTCCATGCAATCTCACTATTTCCTTGAAGAACAAATCAGCAATATGTTGTGTATCATTGGATTTAGAACATGCAATAAAATCTGACATCTTACGAAACCTATCAACAACAATAGAAATGCTATCTTTATCAGAATGTGACCTAAGCAAACCAAGAACAAAATCTAGAGTTATCAATCCAATGTTGACTAGGTATGATTAAGGGAGTATAGAAACCATGATGCATGATTTTTTATTTTGCTTGCTTACATGTAATGCACTTATCATAAACACTTTTAACATCTTTTAATATATTAGACCAATAAAAGTGGTCATACAATATGTTATATGTCTTAGAAATACTGAAATGCCCCATTAACCCTCTGCCATGGGTTTCATTAACAAGTAATTCACATATAGAACAAAGTGGAATGCATAACTTATCTTTCTTAAATAAGAAATCATCATGCAAAAAGTAGTCACCATACGGCTTATACAAATAATGGTCATACACAATTCTAAAATCAGTATAATCAACATACAAACCCTTAATTAAATAAAAACTAAGAAGTTTTGTATGAAAATAAATAAGTAATGAGTACCTCCGTTATAATGCATCTGCCACAATATTATCTTTACTTGTCTTGTATTTGATAACATACGAAAAGGTCTCAATGAACTCAACCCATTTAGCATGATGTTTATTCAATTTACCTTGAGATTTAAGAAACTTTAGATTCTCATTAGTTCGAATGGATAATAAACTCCTCGTCCACAAGCCGTGCTGTCAAACTTGTAATGAAATCACCAAAACAAACAACTCCTTATTATAAGTTGCATACTTCAAAGCTGCTCCATTAAGCTTTTCACTAAAATATATCGTTGGTCTATTTTCCTGCAACAAAACAGCACCAATACCAATCATAGAGGCATCATATTGAATTTGAAAGCTTTATTAAAATCAGGCAAAACAAGTACTGGAGCATGAGTTAATTTATCCTTTACCATGTTAAAGGACTTTTCATATTCATCTTTGCAAACAAAGACACATTTTTCTTAACAAATTCATTAAAATGTGCAACAATGGAACTAAAATCCCTAACAAACCTTCTATAAAAACTTGCAGGACCATGAAAACTCCTAACATCACTAACATTTTGAGGTCTCATCCATTTACTAATTGCTTTGACTTTTGACTCATCAACTTTTATGCCAATAGATGTAACAACATACCCTAAAAAGACAATTGATTCTAAACAAAAAGAATACTTTTTAAGGTTAACATACAATTGATTATAACGGAAAACAACAAACTGGTAGTGTCGTTTTTGTACCAAAATAAATTAATTACTCTAAATGATAAAAAATAGTATAGTAAGAGTAAGGTCGATCCCACGAGGAACGGAAACACTATCTATTCTAGTTAATTCAAGAAAATTGTCACAAATAATATTTATTAATGATTAAACTAAAATAACTAAAACAAATTAATACAATACACAAAATAGAAAAGCTCGGAAAACATGTACATTCACGTTAACTAATTATCTATCGATCAGAGAATCAAGGATTAATTAATATAATAAATCAACCAGTTATAGGCTACCGAGAATCAGCTCTGACGTAGCCCAATTTTTCCTTAATTTATCGATAATTGACAAGAATCAGCTGAATCAATTATTTCTCTAATTCTAACATAACCCGGTCGGAATCAGCCAAACACCAGATTCAATGTTAAAACAGCATTAAACAATAGAGAAACCCAATTCTAATAAATCATAATCATGATCAGCATGTCACAATTTATTAGCCTAAAATTCCCATCTACTGAGACAGTAGCTTCGCCACTAATTAATTCTATCTACTAGATCCAGTGAACTAATAGGATTGCCACTATTCAGATTAATTAAACATGGCTAGTGTATAACAAATCCAAACAATTAACACTATGCAAAGAGAACTTCCGAAACTCATAAAATATTAATTATATTAAAACAATTAGGTCTCACAAGTAAATAATAGTTAAAGCTTCATTACTTATATTCCGGAAAACAAACTACTCAAGAAATGTAATTAAAAACATTAAAAATAATTAAAAGAAATAAATCTGACTTAAAAATAGGGCGAATTCCCTTTTACCCCCCTGTGGTTAGGCATAATCACCCTATCGCTACCTCGTGGTTTCAAAATACCCACATAACCCCCTCTTGCTTTGGAATAAAGTGGAAAGTGGACGGAAACCGTCCAAACTGACGAAATTTGTTTACACGCGCAGATTACTGCGCGTAAGACTTAAATTTTTTTATTTTTATTCCAAAATTACCCCTATCCAAATAGTTCTTTTTTTTTCTTTCCTTTCTTCTTCCTTTCCTTTCTTTTCTCTTTCCTTTGTTGAAGCGAAAGGAATGGATTAAAGCTGATAGATCAATCGGCTTAGGAGACTACTTTTGTATACCCTGATTCAAGAACAATTGCTCCAAGTTATTTACACATCTCTTTAATGGAGAATTTCATATATTTCCATCTATAATTATCCTAAACTTCAACTGGAAGTTCTAGCAGTTCTTGCTCCACCAGATCGGACCAAGCAAAATCTGGCAGCTCCGCGAACCTTCAATGAAGGAGCTTGGGTCGCTAGATAGGGAGCAATCGTCAGATCTGTGCTACCGGAAGCTCCATAAACAACCAGAGATTGGGCACGATTCCATAGATCCTCCATTCGGGTTTTGGACCCCTTCCATCTCACAGCGGGACTGGGCTCCAATTTTATTTACAGGACCGGACCGAGAGAAGAGAAGTTCAGATTTACGATTTGCTTCAGAGTGTGACCATGGTTGCCGGATACGATTTTCCGACCATGGTTGCCGGATCAGGTTGGCCTCATTTATTTGCTTAAAGAGTCCAATCAAATAGCAAGTATAATCAAATCAAATTTTGAAGAGAGAAAGAAAGAAAAAGACCCACGTTGTTGTTTTGGCTGCAACAACAAATCACGACAAATCCTCATGCCAATAATCGAAGAAATCCCATCGCCGTTGCCACTGTCCTGCCGCCGTCACCATGGAAATAACCAACAACCACCAAACAAGGTCATCACCACCACAATCACATCAAATTTAAGTGGGTTATTGTCCTCCCCTTTATTCTCTCTATTTTGCTCTCTAAGATCGGATCGAACATCATTACTGCCGCCAGCACCGTTGTCACTATCCCGCCGCTGTATTTTGAATTTTGGATTTTTGAATTTGAAACTAGGAATCTGGAATTTGGAATATGATTTTGGTGAGAGAAAGGAGATGGCGAATGAGGAAATCAAGTATTTGTGCATTCTAATTGCCGAATGAATTTTGGATTTTGGTTTTTGAATTTTGGATTTTTGAATTTGGAACTTGGAATCTGGAATTTGGAATATGATTTTGGTGAAAGAAGGGAGATGACGAAGGAGGAAATTTTGATTTTAATCTTCAATATTAAAAAATTCATTCAGAATTTGGTTGTTGGAAATTATGGTTTACTGGATAATTGTGAATAATTATTGGTGGGAAAGATTGAATTCTTTATCCACTTGTTTTGGATAATCTCGTTTGAGTGGTCTAAATTCTTGCTGATAGAATTGATGCTTGTTGTTTGATGTTAATTAATTCATTGAATTGGCTGTTCGTGTGGATTTTGTTGTTTGATGATGAATAGTAAAATTCACAATTTTGAGAAGATGATGAATAGTAAAATTCGTGGGAATGAATTTAAGGGTATTATAGTAAAATTACTCATTTCCGTCAGATTTAACAGATTCCGTCCGCTTTCCACTTTAGTCCAAAGAACGAGGGGGTTATATGGGTCTTTTGAAACCACGAGGTAGCGATAGGGTGATTATGCCTAACCACAGGGGGGAAAAAGGGAATTCGCCCTTAAAAATATCAAACCAGTTCGACCGTCGTTTGGGCATACGACGGCACTGCTGTTCTAGCTGACAAGCGTGTCGCGTACTTGCAATTTTACCCTATAACTAGTGTAGTAGTGGTGATAGGGATTGTATATCCACAGAAAAGGGTATGGTTAAAGAATTTCAAGTGTTTGATCTACTAACTGTCACAAAAATGAGTTTGCAATAACAAGAACTAAGATAACCAGAACTCGGAACACAAGAAATACTCACACGAAATAAAGTCCAAATGCAATAATAGAAAAGATGATGCCCTAGAGTTCTGTAGCTGGATGAATACTCATTTAGATCGCTCACACGGTGCAATTAAACATACATGGTAAACAAGAGGGGAACTTCGTTGCCTAGAGTCTTAAGCCACAACTGGCATGTCGACCACACTATGTCTTAATCCTCTTGACACCTTCCTATCCCATGGCGAGGCCTAAGGTCGGTGATTTCATCCCGCAACATCCCAATCCACCATTCCTAACAAGTTTAACACTCGACTCTCAGAAGCTTCCCATGGCGAGGCCTGAATTTGAGGTCTAATGTGCTCATTAATAACAGAGGACTTCTTTTTCACACCAACCTAATGATCTCATAATCTATGATTGGCATGGCTACCGCATCCTAGAAAACAAGCATGCAAAACGAGTGAAAAAGACTCAATTCATGTTCTCATTCCACAGAATTCACAACAAGAAAATATGCATTAAACTCATACTCAGTATGACGGCCTCAGTTCAAGTTCAATTTATAAATTCCAGAGTGAAAACAATGAAACTTAACTAACATTCTCAAACAAAGCAAGATATGAATCATTGTTTCAAGGATTATGTTTACTGCACCGAATGTAAGCATCTAATCTATACATTCATCCAATGGAACACTAGGTCACCACACGATTAGCCAGAAAACTCATTCTTCATCTCAATTTCATCAAATTGCAACATTAACAAGCTCATTTCCATTCAATTCGAGGATTTTACCGATTAAAGTACAGAGATTTGTCAATTCCTTTGTCAATCGAGAATTAGAAAGCAATTTCTAGTCCACAACCGCGATCGAAAACACAGTCGGAGTTCAATTTGTAGAGAGAGAAAGTTCTAGTGAGAGAAAATATAGAGAGAGAAAGTGTTCCCGATCAAAATCCGAAAGTCTATTAACTATCTAGAATGATCTCATTTTTTAATCTATGACTAAATCCTCTATTTATAGAGGTTACAAAACGTAATCAATACGCAAACGTAAAATTGATGTAATATTACATAAATGACACTATTTACATCCAATCAGTCCAAAAGAATCGGCTCAGTAACTTCTCACGTCTTTCACGCCTTTGAGCATTCGTCGATCACGCCAATATACACACCAGCACGAGAAGAAGCAAAATCCCACACTTAGAAAATTTTTCACAAAACATTACAAACACAAATGGCTATCATGTTTTTTAAGTGGCGAGACCTCGCCACGAGGTCTCTCCATCACACACCAAAAACTGCGAGACCTCGCAGCGAGGTCTCCGCCTCACAAACCACAAACGGCGAGACCTCGCGGCAAGGTCTCGCCCTAACAAAACCGAAAGCGGTGAGACCTCGTGGCGAGGTCTCGCCACTTTTGTGCAAGTGTGCATAAGTGTTGTGTGAAGTGTATGCAAGTCAAGAACGAAATGAAAGTAAAAGGAATTAGTGTAGTGAAGTGTATGCAAGAGTGAATGAAAGAATGAAGATGGAAGTAATAACATGCAAACATGTACGCTTGAATCATTGTGAGACACAAAGTATGTAATGCACACACAAGAATGTTGCAATGAAATATATGTGATGTGAAATGTATGTGTTAGGAAGTGAGATGTATGAAAAGAATAAATGAAGGATTGTAAGATATCTTGAGAATGAATGCAATTGAAGTTCAAAGAAAAGTGGCAATGAGATGCTATGAAGATGAGTGTGAGAATAACATGATGGAACTAAGTGAAAGTGGAAATGAAGATTGCCTTAGTAATTGTGTAATGCATTCTTCACTCATGAAATGGAGAATGCAATGTATGTAAAGCATTCTCAAAACATAGAGTGCAAAGTGAATACTTACAGGAAGTTGCATATGTTATAAAGAAAACAATTAAACATGAGCTCACAACATGAATGAATATATACATCAAGACTAGGTAAAGTGTATGCAAAGAATGAGTGAAATATGTGTGTTTGGAATGTGCAATTGCCCTCACAACATTCTTAGTGGCGCGACCTCGCCACGAGGTCTCGCCCTCACAGATTTTCAAGTGGCGAGACCTCACCACGAATTCTCGCTGCCATGTAAATGCATGCGTGTGAGTTAGAAGTGTAGTGTGCAGCAAATTTCAACCAAAGTCTGGCCCTGAAGAGCTACGAATTTGGCAAATACTAAAGCATGAAAGTTATATCCTTACGTCTTAGCTTTCCATATCCTTTTGAATCACTCAATTTCGAGTTCGGACAAGAAAGTTATGGCCAAAATACGAAAATGTGGTAAAGCTATGTGCGCTGTGCTTGAGCTTGCCGCACATTCGTGCGGTGAGGTGAGTGAGATGTGCTGCGAGGTAAGTGAGATGTGCGGCGAGGTGTGTGGCGAGGTGCAGCACAAGAAACATGAAAAATGGCGAGAACTCACCACGAGGTCTCGCCCTCACAATACCAAAAATGGCGAGACCTTGCTAGGTCTCGCCCTAAAAAACATCACTCCCCTTATATGCCATATATGTGTGTCTTAGCCTCTGAATTGGACTTTGTGGTAAACATAAGATTTTAGATCTTTCTTTTGGCTTTCCGTTGATTCAATAATCAACATCATTGGAGGTCTGTAGCTCACGATATGAATAATCTACCAAACTGTGGCAGTGAGCTCAACAATGTAAACTTGAAGGAGCCATTGCAAATCTCCTCTCGTTTTGCATACTTTTACACATAATTTGAAGAAAACTAAAACATAAGAAATGCAGTACACCCAAAGGTCTTTCCAGAACATCCAAGATCACATCATTTGGATTAGTATTGAGAAAGTTACACTCAAATGAAGTACCCCAACTATTATGCTCAAACACAAAGTAAGCATATAATGGCATTCTTCAAACTCCACAAGCTTAACATCAAACCTTTTTTTTGTTCTTTCGTTGATCTTTAACCTAAGACACACATTTGCTAATTTAATCATCATTCTTGGTCTTTTTCTCCATTTTAGCACACCAAGTTCAAAACCACATAAATGCACACAATGACACAAAACACTGCATAATTGCATGAAAAACAAGGCAAAAACTAAGTGAAAAAACACATATAAGTTGTTATAAAACCAACTTATCACTAGCTGTAAAACATGGAACACTGTAGAACAGCAGAACAACTACGAATCGGAATAACCTAAACTACTGCTACCAACCTAAAAGCTACGACTACCACCACAAAGAAGAAAAGTTGAGCTTAAAAAATAGTGTCAAAGATATCCTCTACCCTAATTATCCCAAATCCCTTATATAGAGGAAAAATCATAACTTCCTAATTTAACTTAGGAAATGAATCTTCTTGTTTACAAATTTAAATTAGCCACACGCGGCTTCTATTATCCATATATAAACAAGTGTCCTAATTCTATCCTTCCACTCTTTTGGTAGCTTCCAAGAATCCTCTTCTTTCCAAACTTCTATCTGCAGCCCGTAATTCTCCTTGAAATCTCTCCAAATCAATCTTTATCTTCACACCATTCTCTTTGATGGAAACTCCCAAATTCTGCCAAGATTATCATTAATTAGCACCAGATTTAACCCACAAAGCACATAAAAAGATATATTATAAGAATAACTAGTTCTTATCAAGATCCCCACACTTAAACTATGCTGGTCCCTCGGCATTTAAAACAAAAAAAAAATCAAACCACATAGCAAACTAATCTAAACTAGACTTGAGAAATAAAAAAATGCAATGACAAACAACTAATTTACGTAAATAAACACCTAATCACAAACACACAAACATCCCCACACTTATAGCTTGTTGGTCCCTAAGCAAGGGGAAAAACACAACAAAAACAAAAAAGTAGGAAAAGAAAACACACGATCCAAACTTTTACAAATTGAGTATCACCCAAAAAAACCGGAACAGCAACCTTCAATCCTCATTCTAAATCCATTATATTAAATCTATGCATAAGCAATTTCTTTCAAGTCAATATACAAAGAATATGAGCAACTCTCCAGGATCACTTCGAAGCACTCGAAGATGTAATAATTTGGGGTTCAACCACTCAAAAGAAATTTTACAAAGAAGCATTACCATGAATTTGCAAATATGTCAAAGATTCACCACAAGGCCAAAATCAAACATGAATCAAAAGGTCTTCTATTTGGTTGTAATGGGGCTAGGGCAATTAATGTGAGATAAAAGAGATAGATAAAATGGGCTAAAGAAATAAATAAAACAAAAGTGCAATGTAACTTAATCAAGCATTTCCCCACACTTATATTGCATCAAGTCTCAAACTTTTGACTTTCAAAACAATTCAAAGTAATTCCAACATAGCAATCATTTTTTTTTCGTGCTTTTATCACGTATTTTTTATTTTTTTCATATAACTGTTTTTCTTCTTTTTTTTGCTGTTGTTCTTTTTTTTTCCTGCCACAATTTAGGCAAACAGCACAGATAATCAGATTACTGCAGTTTTTTTTATTCTCTGCTTAGTGTTGTTTGGGCAGACAATGGACATCACTCCTTCAATTCAAAATAACAACTGAAATAACTTATTCTCAGAGACTTAAAATATGAAATTTTCTCTCCATTAAACACATGGTAAGTGAGCAACATATAAGTTATTTAGCTACATACACATTGGGGGGCAAAAGAAAGTTAAAAAAGTCTTGGGTGAAAATTTGTTGTGGTTTAAATACAAAGAAAAGGTTTAAGGCTCAATGGGGATAACTAAGGGTCAATTAGGGATAGGAATGAAAATTAAAGTCAAAATGGGTTTATTCCTAAATGCCTTAATCATATTCATATTCTATTTCAATATTGTGGCTTACCATGTACAACAAAGAAAATTTTGTAATATCATCCAAATACAATTCACACTCACAAAGAATATTGTAATTAAGCACCAGCAAAGTTGTTATTGTGTGCTTAGGCTCAAAACATCACTTAAGTAGGCATAATAAGCTCAATTCCATGTATTCATCATACTTGAAAACATACAAAGTCATGCACAAATTCAACACAATGGATCAACGAAACCTTCCATACAAATTCTAATTTGCTTAAGTAATACTCAATAAGTAAGAAAGTTTGGAAATATAAAAACACAAATGTTTTGACACAAAAAACTGAAAAATAAAATATCTTTGAATTTTTTATTTCTGATTTTTTTGAAGCAAACTAACACTATTAAACACAAAAACAAACTTACACAAAGAGTGAAAAATAAAATACTTTCTAAACATAAACACATATAATTCTCCCCACACTTACACAAGAGTGAAAGAGGAAAAAACAATAACATAAAAGGCACCAAATACAACAACAATAAAAACAAAAAATAAAATAATAACAAAAACACAGAAAATTGAAAGGAAAAGGGACAACCTGAATTATTGCAGAGGGGTCTGTGGGGGTAAACGATGACCTGCAGAACTGGAGAATATCAGAAGTTGAAATCTTGATTGCTGCGACTTTAGAGGAATTTTAAAGATCATGGCAGACACCAAGAAATGCGATCAATCACCTCCCCTCAAAGATCACAACATCTGTATAAGAGATTTAGCTTGAAGGAGAATCCTTCGGTTCATAAAAATTAAGAACTCCAAGTACATCAGTAAAATTTAAATCATAAGTTTGCAAGCATAACAAGACAATTGGGCTAACTTTACAAATATTATGCCATATAGATCTCAAAGAAATATTAGAGTGTTGAACAAAGATCTAGTGACATAGAAAATTGGATACCATTACCAAGTGATTATTGTAAAAAGAAAGAAGTTTTAAATGACCCACTGGGTCATATTATGTAAAATTAGTCCATTACTGAAAACAATTGTTAGAATCACTATGGAGGCAATTGTAATGGAACCTCATTTAGCCACAAGTGCATAATTAACTTGGAACAAAAGCAAATTTATTAAAACTATTGCAAGCAAATAAAAAGGAAACTAGTAAAGACGAAAACTAAAAAAAGAAAGGAAATATTGGGTTGCCTCCCAATAAGCACCTTTGTTTAAAGTCCTTGGCTAGACCAAGTATGTGTCGAACTCAGTAAACCATTGGAGGAGGTTCCGAAGGTGGTCTTGGAGAAGGTACATCTTGTATTCAAGTCAAAGTTTTTCCTACAGTTTCCTTGTAGCTTCTTTGGTTCCAAATCAATTTGATCGATGAGCTTTGAGTAAATTTCTTATCGTTGACAGTGGGTAGCGTCTTTTCCCAACACAAAAACACAGATTTCATGTGTTTATTCAAGGATCTAGGTTGCCAAATCAGAATTGCAAAATATAGGGAAAATGTGTATCAGCAGGATCTTGCTTGGGCAAACGGAAACTTTCTGGGTTACTTGGAAACACTTCCAGTGGATTTAATGATAATGTTTTATCTCCAATCTCTTCATCCTTCAATTCTTTAACTACAAAATCTAGTTCTTTACATTCATGGGGTAATGTATTCTCAAGAGCAATCGCCATGTCATCACATTCCACCACCATCTCCTCTTTTGAATGTTAAATTTTCTTGGCAAGAAAATCTTTTTCAAACTTTACAACCTTTGGCATTTTTCTAATTGCTTGAAGAAAAGTGTCCGTAATCTCCACCTTGTTGAAGATGGTTAAGATATCACTCATGTCATCATTCTGTACATTCTTTGTTAACCTGCCAGGAAAAGGAGGAGGTATTTTAAATTCTGAAGTAGGCAAATTAAATTTAGATGTTACCTCTGATTTCTATGCCTGCGCCATCTGGGCAAATGACGACTCAATTTCTGGGCTGATAAGTTGTTCAATTTCGATCTCTGTCTCTGGTTCCTCAAGCTTTTGTCCACTAATTAATTAACATCATTTGATTGATGTCTTCCATTGGATTAACCAACATTTGGGATGTGATTTTTCCTTGATAACTCATCAAGTTAATGATTTGTGTATTTAATTGAGTAATTTAGTTACTCAACTCTTTAAAACTTGCCATTATAGCTTCTCTTTCTTATTGCATCACATCCAAATGTGGGAAGAATGGAACCATCTCTTGTTGCAATATATCATATTTTGTTGGCACGTTGTATTTTTGCATAATTTTAACTAGTTAGCTAAATTTGCAACTAAACTTTTAATAGATGTACATGAACTTGTAGTGTGTATTACAATGTTTTGGCCAAAAGAAACCATTGGTTGTTGTTGTTGCCAATTTTGGTAATGTCGTTTTTGTATCAAAATAAATTACTTACTCTAAATGATAAAAAATAGTATAGCAAGAGTAAGGTCGATCCCACGAAGAATGGAAATGTTATATGTTCTAGTTAATTCAAGAAAATTGTCACAAATAATGTTTATTAATGATTAAACTAAAATAACTAAAACAAATTAATAGACAGAAATACACAAAATAGAAAAGCCCGGCAAACAAGTAAATTCACGTTAACTAATTATCTATCGATTATAGACTCAATAATTAATTAATATCATGAATTAACCAGTTATAGGCTACTGAGAATAAGCTTCGACGTAGCCCAATTCTCCTTAATTTATTGATAATTGACAAGAATAAGCTTAATCAATTATTTCTATAATTCTAACATAACTTGGCCGGAATCAGCCGAACACCAGATTCAATGTTAAAACAGCATTAAACAATAGAGAAACCCAATTCTAATAAATCACAGTCATGATCAGCATGTCACGATTTATTAGCCTAAAATTCCCATCTACCGAAACAGTAGCTTGGCCACTAATTAATCATATCTACTAGATCCAGTGAACTAATAGGAGATTAATTGCCACTATTCAGATTAATTAAACATGGCCAGTGTATAACAAATCCAAACAATTAACTCTATGCAAAGAGAACTTTCGGAACTCATAAAATATTAATTATATTAAAACAATTTGGTCTCGTGAGTAAATAATGTTTAAAGCTTCATTACTTATATGGAGGAAAACAAACTACTCAAGAAACATAATTAAAAACAGTCAAAATAATTAAAAGAAATAAATCTGAATTAAAAATATCAAACCAGTTCGACTGTCGTTTGGGCATATGATAGCACTGCTGTTCTAGTTGTAAAACATGGAACACTGCAGAACAACTACAAACTGGAATAACCTAAACTACTGCTACCTACCTAAAATCTACAACTACCACCACGAAGAAGAAAAGCTGAGCCTGAAAATAGTGTCAAAGATATCCTCTACCCAAATTATCCCAAATCCCTTATGTAGAGGAAAAATCATAACTTCCTAATTTAACTAAGGAAAGGAATCTTCTTATTTCAAAAATTAAATTAGCCATACGCGGCTTCCATTATCAATATATAAACAAGTGTCCTAATTCAATCCTTCCACTCTTTTGGTAGCTTCCAGGAATCCTCTTCTTTCCAAACTTCTATCTTCAGCTCGTAATCTTCCTTGAAATCTCTCCAAATCAATCTTTATCTTCACACCATTTTCCTTGATGGAAACTCCCAAATTCTGCCAAGATTATCATTAATTAGCACCATATTTACCCCACAAAGCACATAAAAAGATATATTATAAACTGAATAATTAGTGCTTATCACAAACACACTCTTAAGATGTAAAACATGCCCATCTAATGATTTACTATAAATGAGAATATCATCAAAATACACTACCACGAACTTACAAATGAAATAACGAACAACATGATTTATTAACCTAATGAAAGTATTGGGTACATTAGTGAATCCAAAAGGCATAACTAACAATTCATACAATCCAAACTTGGTTTTAAATGCAGTCTTCCATTCATGCAAATTTCGTAGTATCCACTTTTAAGATCAATCTTGGTAAATATTATAGAATCATGCAATTCATCAAGCATATCATCTAACATAGGGATTATACTTAATTGTGATTTTGTCAATGGCTCTACAATTAACATACGTACGCCAAGACTCACCTTTCTTAGGAACCAAAATTACAGAAATAGAACAAGGACTTAGAGATTTGCATACAATACCCTTGGCAAGGAGTTCATCCACTTGCCTTTAAATCTCATTTGTCTCCTTGAGATTTGCTCTATAAGCTGGCCTATTTGAAATTGAAGCTCCTGGAATGAAATAAATCTGATGTTCAATCTCTCGAATAGGTGGCAAACCATCGGGTATCTCATCTAGAAACACGTCTCTATATTCTTGCAAAAGAGACAAGACAACACTAAGCAAATTTTTAAGGTGATCACTATCAAGGATGTACACATCCTTTCGGACCATTAATTACAATGATTCTATATTGTCTAATGCTTTCTTAATCTCATTTGTTGAAGCAAAAATAGCAAGATTCCTTGGAACTAACTCTAGGCCTACACTAGATTTTTTACCTATGCTTGTTACATATTTTTGTTTCTCAAACTCCTATTTTGCATCGGATTTATTCGGCTCTGATAAGTCAGCTTTATACTGACTTAATAATGTTTTTTCACTTAGTTTCTTGTGTGTTCTAGTGCATTATATGCGGAGTTAGGGTGGCTACTTGTAAGCTTAATTGAGAGGTTGTGTGGAGTAATACTTAATGGAAAAGAGCCAAAGTTGGTGTGTTAATGTGGGCACAAGTGCTTCATATAATCTCAAGTGTTTGCATTGTTAAATCAGTTTTGTATTGACTTGAAAATGTGAATTGTTCGCGGCTCTTGTTATCTTGGGTTGTAGCTTGTGAGAAATTGCATGATGGTGTGTAAGTATGTGTGAGGAATCGGTTCGTAGTGTTATGTGGTGACGAGAGGCTAGAACACGTAAGGTGTACACATGCACATCGCCGCACAAGCATGCTACATTGGCTACACCACATCGCACCATGTCATTGTATATGCTGCACCACATCGTCGCACACTCGCATGCACATCGCCGTACGCTATCGCACACACCTAGCACCTAGATCATGCACACTTGTTGCACCTTCCTTGTACAGCATGCACAAACATTGCAGCACATACACACCGCATCGCCGCACACATCGCCGTACACACACACACATCATCGCTGCACAAGCCGCACAAGCATGCACTCATGCTGTATTGCATCGACACACTCACACCGCATGAACCTCGCACAATACTCGCAACATGCACACTACACATACACACGAAACATGTACCACACGACGCACACAATACACTCCACAGTATTTTCATGGCGCGATGCGTCGCCACGACGCATCGCCATGACAGCTTCTTCACGACGATGCACCGTGGCGATGCGTCGCCATTGAGAACTCTCCACGGCGATGCATCGCCACGATGCATCGCCTTGTGAGGTTTTTCACGATAATGCATTGTTGAGATGCATCGCTGTGTTATTTGTCAAACTCAATTGGCAAAATTTATTTTTCTCAGTTTTGAGCTGATTCTTTCCAATGTGTACAAATGACGAGGGGTGGTTTCTGGAGGCTCGAAAACGTTGAATGCGCGGTGGCCGCATGAAGAAATTATGTTTGAAGGCATGGAGCTGAAATTTTGGGCTAACGAGGAGTTCATGCACGTGTAGAGTTTTTGGGACAGTTGGTATATTATAGTGGCATTTCTATAAATAGGGTCTTATTTTACGTTAGCGTGTAGAGTAAGCTTTATCCCTCTGTATATAGAGGGATTTGTCATCATTTACGGGACTTTTGGACTTTTTGCGAGATTCAGACTTTCTAGAATTGTTATCAGATTTTTGATCTTGAGTGGAAAATTTTTTCTCTCTCTAGATTCTGTCTCTAACATTTTAGATCCGATCTCGATTCCGAACGAAGTTTTGATCCGATCATTGTAATTCTCTACTCAACTAAGGAGGCACTTCACGATTCCTTTGTAAATTTGAAGCTTCAGAAGTAATTCAACTGGTAAATTCTTTCCATTTTATGAAAATGAACTGTTTCAAGTTTCAATTTGATGATCGTGAATTGAGAATGGAATTTTGTAGCTAAATTCGTCTTGCTCTAGGGTTTGGACCAGATGAGTGTGAAATTAGATGATGTGATGCTATGTATTTTACACAATTTCTAAAGAATAGAATCATACTTGGTTTTTATGCTTGAAATATGTTAAGTTTCATAAATTCGCACTGTCTTGATCGAATTGGACTTTAATTGTGGTCGCCATGCTGAATTGAGGTGAGATTAATAAATATACGTAAGAATTACATGAAACTAGAACTGAAAGTATGAAATTGAGTCTATCACTTGCTTTGCCTGATCATGTTCTGAGATGCGGTCGCCATGCCGGTCAAAGATCATTCGAGTTGTTAGGAATAAGTGAGAAGAAACTCTCTAGTGTGAGCGAAGGCTTTAGGACATAGGTCAGGCCTCGCCATGGGAAGACCTTAGGAAATGCATGCTAGACTCGTTAACCTCGAGGAGTTAGGAGAATGCGATTTAAATCCATCACTCTTAGGCCTCGCCACGGGAAATAGTGATGTCAGGGATACTAGAGTGCAGCGCGGTCGCCATGCTGGTTGTGAGCTAGTCTCCTAGGCATTTCGGTCTCATATTTTCTCAACTTGCGTGTTAATTGCAGTGCGTTGAGTCGTCTAAAGTGCATTCATCTGGGGTAAGAACCCTAGGACATCCGACTCATACTCGTCATCACATTTCTACTCATTTACTGGACTTGTAGCTGTTATTTCTAGTTCATTTCTCTTATTTGTTGTTATCATCTGTTCTTGTCACTTGTGTTTGTGACAAAATAACTGAATTCTTGAAACCACTCCCTTTCTCGTGGATCGATCCCTCTTACCACTACTATAGTAGTGTTAGGGTAAAATTGTTTAGGTACGCGATAAACATATCAATTTTTGGAGTCGTTGCCAGGGCAAACACTGTTTCTTGATTTCTTTATTTTGTGTTATTTTTGTTTTGTTTACTTCTGCCTAGATTTTACATTCTTGTTACTCTGTTAATGGCTACTCAACGAGTAAGACCACCAAGATTTGGTGATGACTACGCCATTAATTTTGAGAATGGGTTTGATCAACAAAATATTGATGTAGAGAGCTATCACATTCCAACTCAGATAGTGTCGATGATCACTCAGTTCCAATTCTTCCAAGGTCTAGATAATGAGGATCCTAATGAGCATTTGGATTGGTTTTTGGGGCTATGTAGTACCTTTAAACTTCAAAGAGTGGCAAGGAGTGAAGTTCACAAAATTCTTTTTCCATTGTCTTTGAGAGGTAAAGAAAAACATTGGTTCAAATCTACTGGGGGCACAAATGCTATAACATCTTTTGAGGATTTGAAGAAGAAGTTCTTAGCTAAGTACTTCACACCAGCAAATCTAGAGAAAATGAGAATGGATATAATGAACTTCCAACAGCATGATGGAGAGTCATTCCGTGAGGCATAAGAACGTTTCAATGACTTAATCCGACAGTGTCCAAATCATGACTTGAGGAAAATAAGAGAATTAAACACCTTTAAGGGACTCATAGCTGAATCTTCCATGATAGTAAAGGCATGTGCAAATAGAGCCTTGAAAGCCAAGAGTGTTCCAGAAGTGAGGGAACTCTTTGATAAAATTGCTGAAGATGAATACATTTTCCCTGAGGCAAGAAAACCACATGGTAGGAAGCAGAGATGTGTCATAGACTTTATGAAGAAACATCTTTAAGTGCTAAGTTTGAAGCTCTGGCTAAGAAGATGCATACATTAAAGGTCACACAAGCAAAATCTCCAGTGTTGTCTTGTGGTTTATGCAAGGGAGAGCACCATAAAAACGGGTGTGCTATTACTACAGAGTCATTGGATTATGTCAACAACTACAACAAGCCACAACCACCATTGGAGGCCAAGGTAATTGGGGACAACAAAATCAAAATCAAGGAGGCCAGTATTTTTAAGGTAGTGAGCAGAGGAGATTGTCACAACCACCTCCAGGCTTTGATCATCAGCCTAATGCTTCAGAGCAAAGGAAACCTTCCATAGAATATATGTTCCATCGTCTTATGAAAAAGATGGATAAAAATGAGCAAAGATTAGGTGATTCGGAAATAACCGTAAAACATCATGAGGCCGCACTAAAAAACATTGAGATGCAGTTAGGACAACTTGCTAATGCAGTTTTTCACAGGACTAGTGGCTCCTTGCCAAGTGATACGGTTCCAAATCTAACAGGAAAAGAGTTTTGTAATGCTGTTACGTTGAGAAGTGGAAAGCAAGTGCACAAAGCCAATATTCTTGTAGATAATGCTTGTAAAGTTGAGGATGAGGTAGTTGTGGAACTTGAGAAAGATTGTGCTCATGAGGCCTTGGCACCAGAGAAGGAGGAGGTGCAGAACAATGAAGGAAAGGAGTTGACCAAAAAGGTTAGAGGGCCACCAAGCCCTTACAATTTTCTAGAATATGCTCCTCGACCTCCATTTCCTGAAAGAGTGAAACCACCACCAAAGAGAGTACCACAATTTGATCGTTTCTTGAATGTGGTAAAACAAGTGAATGTGAGCTTACCATTGTTGGACTTGGTGGGTGCTATGCCTAATTACGTAAAATTTCTCAAGGATCTTATCTTCAACAAGGAACAAATACTTCAGTGCGAAGCCCCGATGATGCTCACAGAGTGTAGCCAAGCTTGGGTGGTGCACAATTTACCGCCTAAATTGAAGGATCCTAGAAGTTGCACCATTCCCTGCAAGATAGGCACGATATATTTCGAGAAAGCACTCTGTGACCTTGGTGCTGGGATTAACCTTATGCCCCTCTCAATTGCTGAGTGAACGAATTCACCCAGTGGCCGTGACCTTGAAATTGGTAGATAGATCGTTGGTGAAACCTACATGAATGGTGGGAGATGTATTGGTGAAGATAGACAAGTTCATATTGCCTATGGATTTCATTATGCCAGATATGGAGGAGGACCCTGAGGTACCCCTCATCTTTGGTCGACCTTTCCTTGCCACGGTGATACGTTGATTGGAGTTAGAAACAAGACAGTAACATTTCACATAAACAATGAACAAGTGGTTTTTTATGTTAATTATGCCATGAAGCATCCCATGCTTATAAATTTTGCTTTGTTATTAGAGCTATTGCATGTTCTGTAAATTTGGTTAATGAAAATATGAAACATGACTATGTGAGTGTTGATGAATTGAATGTCTGTGGAAAGGAAATAGTTGAGGTTGAGTTAGATGACGAAGATAGAAAATTTGTGTCTGAACTTGAAAACATAGTTGAACGTTGTGTGTTATATGAGTTTATCTCTGAGATTCAAGATGAAGTAGTTGAATTGAAAAATGAATGTGTAGTAAAAGACGCGTTAGAGAAAGCATGTGTTAGAGACTTGAAAAATAATGATGATTGCAATGCTTTGACTATTGATTTGTGTGCACCCATTGAGGTGAGGAGCAAAGAAAATTTGTGCAGAAATGAAAAGCTTATGCCCTCCGTTATGGTGCCACCAAAGCTGGAACTTAAACCCTTGCCTCCATATTTGAAGTATGCTTTGCTAGATGAAGACGAAACCTTGCCAGTGATGATTTATTCCAAGTTAGAGGCTTGGCAGGAGGAGAAGCTTTTGGGTGTTTAAAGGCAACACAAGCAAGCCATTGGGTGGACTATCGCAAACATAAAGGGGATTAGCTCTTGCATATGTATGCATAAGATTTTGTTGGAGGAAAATTCAATCCCAGTGCGTGATTGACAAAGGAGGCTCCAACCTCAAATGATGGAAGTTGTAAAGAAAGAAGTTATCAAACTTTTGGACTTTGGCATGATTTCCCAATCTCAAATAGTGAATGGGTGAGCCCAGTGCAGTGTGTGCTGAAGAAAGGTGATGTAACCGTGGTGAAAAATGATGCTAATGAACTCCTTGCAGCAAGAATCGTTAGTGCTTGGCATGTATGTATGGATTACCGCAAGCTTAACAAAGCAACAAGGGAGGACCATTTTCCACTGCCCTTCTTAGAGCAACTTTTGAATTGAATTGCGGGCTTCTTTTTCTATTGTTTCTTGGATAGATACTCAGGTTACAATCCAATAACAATTGATCCCAAGGATCAAGAGAAAACCAACTTCACTTGTCCATTTGGCACGTTTGCATACAAGCTTATGCTCTTTGGCCTTTGCAATGCACCAGCAACTTTTCAAAGGTGCATGATGGCAATTTTCCATGAAATGGTGGAGTCCATAATAGAAATCTTCATGGATGATTTTTCAATGTTCGGTATGACATTCGATGGATGCTTGGAAAACTTGGCAAAGGTGTTGTAGAGATTTGAAGAAACACATTTGGTGCTTAACATGGAAAAGTGCCAATTCATGGTGCATGAAGGCAAAGTACTTAGACACAAAATTTCTCATAAGAGAATTGAGGTAGATAGAGCTAAGGTAGATGTCATTGCAGAATTGCCTCCTCCAACCAATGTGAAAGGCATTAGAAGTTTCCTTGGACATGCAAGTTCTACCGCAGGTTTATCAAAGATTTTTCAAAAATTGCGAGACCCTTATGCAGTTTGTTGGAAAAGGACATAAAGTTTGATTTTGGTGCAGAATACGTTAGAGCTTTTGAGTTGTTAAAAGCCAAACATGTGGAAGCACCAGTCATAGTCACTCCGCAATGGGTGAGCCATTTGAAATAATCTGTGACGCGAGTGATTATGCACTTGGTGCTGTGCTTGGGTAGAGACGAAACCAGGTATTTCACACAATCTACTATGCGAGCAAGTTGTTGAATGAGGCACAACTGAACTACACAACTACTGAGAAGGAGATGCTTGCTGTAATTTTTGTATTCGACAAGTTTCGTGCTTAGTTGCTCGGGTTAAAAGTTATTGTGCACACGGATTATGCAGCATTGAAGTATTTGCTAGCCAAAAAGAAAGCCAAGCCACGGCTTATTAGATGGGTGCTACTTCTCCAAGAATTTGATGTTGAAATAAAAGACCGCAAGGGTTCAAAGAATGTGGTAGCTGACCATTTATCAAGGCTGGATTCAAAAGCACAAGAGGAGCCAAATATCTTGATCAAGGAACATTTTTCCAGATGAGCAAGTGTTTAAGGTAGAGAAAGAGGCTTTGCAATGGTATGCTGAGATCGCAAATTTTGTTGTGACTGGGCAAGTGCCTACATACTACTCCCATGAGCAAAGGAAGCGGCTGAGGCATGATGCAAGGTATTTCTTCTGGGATGACAATGCTCTTTACAAAGTATGTGGTGACCAAGTCATAAGGAAGTGCATTAAAGACGTTGAGAAAGATGAAGTCCTGAAAGCTTGTCATGAAGGCCCATGTAGAGGACACTTTGGTGCCACAAGAACTGGCTTCAAAGTGTTGCAATCTGGATTCTACTGGCCACACATCTTCTTGGATGCATGAATTTGGGTAGGTCAATGCGACAGGTGCCAGAGAAGTGAAAACATTTCATCACGCAATGAAATGCCCTTGAACAACATACTAAAGGTGGAGCTTTTTGATGTTTGGTGCATTGATTTTATGGGACCTTTTCCAAAATCGTGTGGCATGGAGTATATACTGGTTGTAGTCAATTATGTGTCGAAGTGGGTTGGGGCCATCATACTACCACACAACAATGCCAGGAGTGTAGCATCATTTATCAAGAAATACATATTCAACAAGTTTGGCACTCCAAGGGAAATCATAAGTGACGGGGGTTCTCACTTCTGCAACAAAATCTTTGCATCCCTCTTGACTAAATTTAGAGTAAAGCACAAGGTTTCTACTGCCTACCATCCACAAACTAGTGGCTAGGCTAAGATATCTAACAGAGAGATTAAACGAGTTTTGGAAAAAGTTGTAAATCCAAGTAGGAAAGACTGGGCTCTCGAGTTAGATGATGCTCTTTGGGTGTATCGAACAACTTACAAGACTCCAATTGGTGCCTCACCTTTTCGGTTGGTATTTGGAAAAGAATGTCACTTACCAGTGGAGCTAGAACTCAGAGCTTACTGGGCAATTCAAAGGCTAAATATGGATTTGAATGGGGCACAGTCTAAAAGAATGATGGATCTCAATGAATTGGGTGAATTCAGGTTTAATTCTTATGTGAGTGCAATGATGTACAAAGAAATGACAAAGAGGCTTCATGATGCTGGAATTAAAGCGAAAAGTTTTGAACCAGGACAGTTGGTTTTGTTATATGACTCTCGACTCAGGCTCTTCCCAGAGAAGTTGAGGTCGTACTGGACTGGTCTGTTTCGAATCATCAAAGTGTTGCCTTATTGGGACATCAAACTAAAAGAGTCATCTGGTGAACTTTGCTCAACTTCGCCCTTGCCAACTTTGCTCTGCCTTCTATCTAGAAATCTGAATCGTTACAGTAGCGTCTTATTCTCCTGCTCGACTTCATCAAAAGCTGCTGTCCCAACTGTCTTGACCTAAGCCAACTCCCCCAATCCTATCCATAACGCTCAACCAACCTGAACCCCCTTCCCCTTTTTACAGTCAAATCGGCTACAACCCATTGACGACGGTAATATCACGGATCTCTAGGCTCCGACCTTTGGCCGGAGCCTTCAACAATCAAAATTGATCTTTCCGATAAGATGGCCTCAATGGCAGTTTTGACACTACCCTCCAATGAAACTAGGGCTACTATCCTTTCTACATCAGATCCGGATTTAGATGGAGCTTATGCAGTTCCCACTCCTCCTACAAAGATGAACTTTCCTGTTACGATAGCTGATTTTAACCCGCCGGAAGTTCACCCTTCAGCAATGCCGCCGTCAGTTGCCCAAGATGGACTTATAGTCCCTTCTGTACCTAGGGGTACAGATACAGTGTTTCCCCAAGGCAAGAAGGCTTCCCGGACGGATAAGTCAACCGCAGAATCCTCCAAGTTCAACCGACGTCCTGCTCCACACCTCCTTCCAAATTTTTTTACCCCCCTTCTATCTCAGATTCCGATAACTCAGAAGCGGCATCACAAGATCACTGTGGCTAAGGAGAAAAGGCCTATTAAGTTCCCTCCAGCCGCAAATCTCCAGGCATCAACACCAAAGGCTTCGATTGAGACAGCCCCCCCAATCTGACGCCAAAATCATACAGGGAGGTGGTTATCGGTAACAGTGCAGTCCCTGAATCACAGGAGCGTGTTGATTTGACCTTCTCCACAGTTAATACTAGGAAATTATCTTCCTACAATGGAGAACCTGCCTTGATTCTAACTGGTGAGGAGGTAGACAATCTTTCTCAACCTTACAAATTCACCATTGTTGGTAAATTCAGTAGTGGGAAACCATCGATGGTCACTATAAGGAAAGATATCCAGGATGCATCCTTTGAAGGACAAGTTTTCCTTGGTCTCCTCGATTATCGACATGTCTTCTTTAAATTTGAAAAGGAGAAAGACTTCCACAGGATGTGGATGCACCGAATATGGAATTTCTCGGGTTTTCCGGCGAGAATCTTTCGATGGTCACCGGAATTCACTACTGATGTTGAGTCCTCTGTGGCCCCAGTGTGGATTACGACACCGAAGCTCCTATTGTACCTTTTTAACAAAGAATCATTGTTTGCCATAGCCTCGACCGTAGGTACTCTTTTGAAAGTGGATCGAGCTACCGTCTCTGCCGCTAAGCTGATAAGACCGAGCGAAGCTAGGATTTTGGTGGAAATGGATATCTTAAAAGAAAAACCGAATCGTGTGTGGATTGGAAACCAGGATATGGAACAATGGCAGGCTATTCAAATGGAGACCATTCCTGCTTATTGCACGAAGTGCCAAAGGATGGGTCATGGTGATAGCCAATGCAATCCACAACAATCTAGGAAGGATACTAGGTCAGAGCAAATCAGAAATGGGAAGAAGAAAGTTTGGATTCCCATAGTCAAAGACAATAAGGTGAGGAAGGTTCCCAAGGGGGCCGAACTAGACAAGGAAGAACTGGAGGGAATGCACACTTCAGATGCCTCAAATAAAGGGCACGATACACACACCAAGGATAGGCAAGTAAGAGAAAAAACTGATGTCCATTCCTCAGCGGATCAGATCAAAGCTAGCTGCCCACAGGGTCTAGTTCATTAATCGCTAGCAGTGCTAGGAACATCTGACAATCAGGCAGACATTAATCTCGAACAATTTTTGGCCAATCTTGGGCAATTTTTGGACCTCATTAATAGGCAGGAAGAGCAACCTAAGGATTCTAATGAGACCCCATTAGCAATCAAGCCTCCTAAACTTGTATTGAATGACCTTCTTCCTAGTGATTCGAAAAATGGGAAACGACCAAATTCGGAGTCTATTAAGGTGACAATAAACTGGAAAGAAGGGGAGTCGTCCAGTAGGCATCAATTCAATTATAAGACAGACTTAGAGATCCTACAAGCCATGCCAACTATTATCTGGGACGAAGGTGATTTGGCAAACATATACGAATGCAGCTCTATATCTGAGTTTCCTATCATTCAAGCCACCCCAATTATGTCAGATTTGGAGGAAGATTGGGATGATCGTTGGACCGAGCACAGCTTTGAAGATGAACCTCAAGACCTACTAGACAAGTTTTTGGACAGAATGGATAAGTGCCAAAAGCCAGCCAAAAATACGAGGTATTAAGAAGCATTATTGAGCCCCAAAGCTAGTGTCGTTTTGGGGAGGAAACTCAGGGAGCGAAACCCTTTCATAAGCTACTCAGAAAGTCGAAGGAGAAACCTAAGGTGAGTTGTGTAGTTATCATAAAAGGGAGCGAAACCCTTTTATATCAGTTGCCCTATGATATCAATTATTGATCTCAAAAAATCAACTGTTATGTTTTGAATGTCGTGGAAAGAGAGGTGGATGCCAAGGATCTGGCTATTTTCTCCTATTGTTTGATTTCTAGCCTGATCGTCTTTTTGGAATGGGATATGATGATGAATTTAGTGGTATCAGTTTACTGCTCCTCTGTTGGTTGTGGCGTATGAATGGATATGAGGATGCCTCTGGACTTCTTTGTGAAAAATGTATGACAAATACATTCTACTTTGCCGTGTTAACCTATTGTTGCAGTGTCAGTTTGCTGTACCTGACTTTACTGACCAATTTGAGATTCAGTCTTATGGATTGTCTCCAATTTCCAAATGCTAAGGCTGTTAGCCACCATATCAGACATATTTTGCTCGTGTGGAAATTGCACTCTTGTAGGGTGAGTACTGCTGCCTCTACAGGGGATTGTTGATCTGTTTAGCAAACCGCTCCAATGACCCAGAGCATGAAAGCTGCTTGATTATGGTATGATGCTCCATTTGTACGCAAACTTTTCTTGCTGTTGCTAGTCTCACTTATGGGGGCCTGTGAATGTCAAATTTTGTTTGTAAATGGAGGAAGTACTCCACATTTATTTTTTTGCAATCTATAATTCTAGGTAGGAGGATAGAAAGGAGTTATTCTCAGTTCTGTCGAGATTAATGCTTTTCTCTCTCCCTTTTTGCACTATGTAACGGCTTGCGTGGGTATATCCAGCGCCATTTTTTTGTTGATATATATATATTAGGCTGTTTAAAAAAAATAAAAAGTGTTGCCTTATGGGGTGGTCAAGATACAAAATGCTAAAAGTGGTAACGTTTGGCAAGTGAATGGCCACAGACTTAAACCCTATGCACTACATAAGGATCCAGTCGTGTTTAAAAGAATACAAGCCCCACAAGAATTGTTCTTGGATGATCCCTTGCATTCGCATTGAAAGGAACATGGTCGGGCTGTCGACGTTAAAACAAGCCAAACATGATTTTCTCTACTTATATTTGTTTGTTAAATTATTGTTCTTCTTGTAATTTCGGTTTCTAGTGTTAATTTTCGTCTTAGTGTTTTCGTTTGTGTTTGTAGTCTAATAGAAATGTCATTTTCTTCTGCAGTGCTTGAGTGTATGACCAAGGAGATGGGCTTCAATCAATGCAGGAGAAAGGGTCGGTGAGTTGCACACACTCACATGGAGCATTTAAGATCATGAAGTAAGTTTACTGAGCAAGAGTCGATCAATGAAAAAAAAGCTGAAATGTAGTGACAAATTTTGTTGGGAAATAGCGTGAGACTAAAGAGAGACAAAGACTGAAATCAATGTTGGAAGCTTGTGACATGTGAGTCATAAAGAGGGCCATAGTGTCTTCAATAATGTTTGGTCTTCCCACTATAATGTAAAGTTGCACAAGATAAGATATTGATGTGTAGAAAGGTCCTACAAACTAATGGAAGTGTCATTTTTTGTGGTTGGCAGCATTTAGTGTGAAGGGTAGGATGTAGCTTGTGAGTCTATAAATTCACCATAACACTCACACTCAAGCTAAATATAAAGTGAATTTCAAGTGATTTTGCAGCTAAGGCTATTTGGCTCCCTCTTTGTTCTTTCACAAATTTCTTTTGCTCTTTCTAGCAAGGTATTATATTCTTCTTATTTCATTGATTATGATGAAGATGAAAGTATGCATGTTAAATGGATCATACAAGGTAGCTTTGATTTAGTGAGTGTTATGGGCTGGAAATTATGAATACATGTTAATTAGTTTAATGTGTAAACCATGCTTACAAGTGTTGATAACATGCTAAGTGTGGGGGGAAGTGGTTAATTGCTTACAATGTTTGTTTCAGCTTGAACATGGTTCTGTAAATGTAACATAACTTGAGCATGTGTTATCCAAAATTGGTGATTCCAGTTGGGTCAATTAGCTAAGATGTTAAGCTACAAAGTTTATTTTTATACTCTTGCTAATTGTGGATGGAACATAGTCCAAAATAGTAGTGTTGGTGATTGCTGAATCTGCCCAATTTGACACATTTCGGTGTTTTGGCCATAAATTGTTCTTTACAGCTCCAAATCGGGTGATTCTAGTCCCTAGCTTTAGTTAAGCTCTTGCTCTACAACTTTGATTCTATAGGTTTTGAATAATTGTACTGCTTAGCATATCTTTTATTTGTTTATTGACGGTTGAAGCTGAAAATTTTGTTGAGAATTTTTCCTATTTGTGCCACACCTTGGTAATCTGAGCATAGGTTGGTCAATTCTTATCCACATGAGGTGCTTCAACTTGCTAAATGCAGCTTACACACAGGGCTACAACTTTTGTGTTTTAAGTTTTGACTGATTCTCCTTTAGCTAAGCTCCACTTTGGGTGTAACATTATATATGTGCTGGATTTTCAGTTTGTTCTTTATGCACTTTGCACCTATTTTGCTTTGGTTTAGTAAATTGGCATAAGTTCTATCTTTAATCATGCTGCTAGGCTAGTGTTCTACATTGTGTAATATGGCTCACTTGAAAAATTTGAAGTCTAAGTCCATAGGTGCACAAGTATAGAATTCTATACAGTGAGGACAGTGGCAGATTGCACTTATATGTCATTGGTTGATGTGGGAGAGTCATGCTTTCAAATGATCCCATGCTGCCGGATATTTTGTGTATTTCTTGATGCATCTTACTACCATGTGAGGCACCCATTTCAATCTTAGAAGTATAGCTTTTTTTGGTTGTTGTCATTGGACTTCGTGAGTATGTGATTCGGTTGTTGTTTAGAATTTATGCGTTTGCCTTATGTGCTGATATCTTACTCAGGTTTTACGCAGTCATGGCTCCAAAGAAGGGTGGTGCCAGTTCTCACAAAGGCAAAGGCAAGACCCAGATGCCTGAACATTCTGACTCAGAATATTTCCCAAAGAATTTGCCGATATTTGAGGATCCCTAGGAATATACACCAATACCAAATAAACGAAAAGGCTCATCGGAACTATTAATATTTGTTAATGTCGGGGTGCAGAAAAGATGGGAAGAGAAGATACACCTAGAGCGTGTATTCATTGTTGACAAGGGGCCTTTCAAGAAATTGATAAAGTTTCATAGGTTCAATGAGAAGCTGGTGCTCGCGCCCGATTTTTGCAACATAAGTCTTGCCCGAGAGTATTATGCAAATGCAAAGTTTCCGAACAAGGAAGGGGTTGTATATGTTCGAGGGACATGGATTGAGATTACTAACAAGATAATCAATGCACATCTAGGCACACCCAATTTTCCAACTGATCCTTTTCAGTGTCCAAACGATAAGGATTTTTACCAGGCTTTGTTGAATGAACTGGCACATCTGGGAGCTGAATGGGTGGTCAATCAACGAGGGGAGCATAAGCATATACTCCATAAGTACCTACGTTGTGATGTCAAACCTTGGCTCATATTCATTCTATCCAGACTTATGATGAGTTCACAGATTTCAGAAGTTGTGCACAGTGGCCTTTACTTGATCTCAGCTATTTGGGGGCGAAGATCCATAGATGTTGGACGCATTATTGTTAACAACATAAGGGCTGGTATTGATGCCGATAATGCAGCACTTTATTTCCCATTCCTTATAGAAGAGCTTTGTAGGGCCCAAGGAGTAGATGATGAGATAGGCGGAGACTGGCGCAAGACTCGTGCACCTATTGCGACGCCCTTATATGTGAGTACTTACGAATTGACCGCGAGATGATAAGAGAGCAGGAAATGGGGACAGGCGTGCCTCGCGAAGAGTTTGAGCCCCTAGTTCATGATGGACATCAAGAACAACAGCCTCAGCCTTATGACTTTAGTTCTTTCCAGGGCGTACTTCAAGATTTTCAACATTATGAAGATCATCGTTTCCAACATATGGATGAAAGACTTCGAAGTGTACATGAACAACTTAATAACATGCATCAAGACCGGACATCTCATGCGTCTACAATCAGTTCTAAGCTGGACGACATTTCTTCCATTGCACAATAGCAGTTTGAAGTGCTTTATCACCGTCAACTTAAGATGCAGATCGAGCTCGATAAGTGCTATAAGATGGAAATGTATTACTATACTCCTACTGGTCTACCGAAGCCACAGCCGACTCAAGCGTAATTGGCAGGGTATAGAATTCCAAATTTGTCTATGGATGTGCATACTGGTGGCATACACAAGCTTCCTCCTAGGGTTTCTGGCACGTCTTCCCTTCAACCATTGCCCACTTTTGGTCGTATTCCATCAGCACCTTCTACTCTTACCTCTCTTGCTGATCCTGACTTCCGGCCAGCCACACGAATACCATTGTTTGGTTCGGGACAGCCATTCCAAGGGCCTATTCATGGACCATTTCATTGGGTTGCCCCTCCATTTAGCGGACCATCATTTTCAACCGCTGTGTCGTTCTCATCACCTTCCTCTTCCGCCCTATCCTTGTCTCAGGGAGCCCCTCCTTCCTAATTTTTCATTGGGGACCATATTTTTTCCAGTGTGGGAGATGTGTTGATAATGGTGTCTGTTGTGTGAAGTATGTTGTCGTGTTGATGATGGTGTCTGTTTTGTAAAGTATGCTGCCATGCGTAATACCATGATTGTGATGTTATGTGGTTAAGTGGGGAATGTGATTCTATGATGTTTGTTAATCTGCTGAAGTTGATTTGGTGGGATGCTAGGTGCTAGGCTTGTGGGGAATGGTGCTGTGTTGGGATACTTTGTCAGGAATATTGTAGAGTTCTTGTGCTATGATGTTTCATTTTGTTGTATGGAAGTCTTGAACTATGAAGCTGTTGTCATGTTCTGGAAGCATGCCATAATGTGTTGTAGTCTAGAAGTATGAAGTGATTGAGTTCTTGATATTCTTTAAGAGTCTGAAAGGGGTTAGGGATGTAAGTGTGCTTTGCAATAAAATGGTTGTAGTATGTGTGTGGAAATAAAAGAATTTAAGTGACTGTGTGAGTAGTGTAGTGCATAATGTGGTGTAGTGAGTAGAGTGGATTATCGTTTTGCGTTTGAGCACTTGTTTCCTTCTCGGCTATGTCTTTGCTCTAGTTCATCACTCTACTCTTTTATGATTATGCATGCGAAAACTTTTCCTTTTTTGGTACCATGTTTGAAGAGATTAGCATACGTTGTTGGCTTAGGCATCGTGTTAAAGTAAGACAGATGTGCCATGCAAAACATTTTTAATTGACATAGGAGGAAATCTGAGTTGAGTTTGTTTCTTTTTGTTATGTCTCTTCTTTGTGTTATGGCGTTCTTGCATTTATAGTCCTTTGAAAATACATATGAACGAATGGTCACATGAGAAAGGATATGGATAAAAAGCCTTTGGCAACTGGGAATGAAAAGCAGTAAGACCCTGGCAAGCATATTTGGGAAAAAATTGCCATAAAACCTAGGCAAAAAGTGGAAAAAAAAGAGCTACAAGACCCAGGCAGACATGCACCAATGTGTGTGACAAATGAGTGCACCAAAGTGCAATTTGAAAGGAAATGGTATGTTCTAATAAAAGCACTAATGTGCGCTTAGGTTACCATTGATCTTGTGTGCTATCTGTTCATGTGTGAGGACAAGGAGATTGTTGTGCAATGAGCTGATTAGAAAGAATACAAAGGGTTATGCATATAGAATGTGCAATTGAAGCCAGTATTCCTCAGCAAACACTTGCACGCATGACATGTTGGTCTTTATTCACTGTGCCTTGATTTATAATGTGTGTTGAAATCGGAGAGATGGGGATCAAGGAACTTTTCGAAGTTTTTGTGTGAAAAATATTTTGATGAACTCAGAGTGTGGCATGGTAGATGAGGAACCTTGAGTTGAATGCAAGTGATTAAAATATGGAGTGTGAGTTTTGCTTGAGGGCAAGCACAAGTTCAAGTGTGGGGGAAATTGATAAGTCAGTTTTATACTGACTTAATAATTTTGTTTTCACTTTGTTTCTTGTGTGTTCTAGTGCATTATATGCGGAATTAGGGTGGATACATGTAAGCTTAATTGAGAGGTCGTGTGGAGTAATATTTAATGGAAAAGAGCCGAAGTTGGTTTGTTAATGTGGGAACAAGTGCTGCATATAATCTCAAGTGTTTGCATTGTTAAATCAGTTTTGTATTGACTTGAAAATGTCAATTGTTCGTGGCTCTTGTTATGCTATGTTGTAGCTTGTGAGAAATTGCATGATGGTGTGTATGTATGTGTGAGGAATCGGTTCGTGAGTTATGTGGTGACGATAAGCTAGAACACGTAAGGTGTACACATGCACATCGCCGCACATCGCCGCACAAGCATGCTACATTTGCTGCACCACATCGTACCACGTCGTTGTATATATTGCACCACATCACCGCACATTCGCATGCACATCGCCGCACGCCATCGCACACACCTAGCACCTAGCTCATGCACACTTACTACACCTTTCTTGTACATCATGCACACACATTGCAGCATATATGCACCGCATCGCCACACACATCGCTGTACACACACACTGCATTGCCGCACATGCTGCACAAGTATGCACTCATGTTGCATTGCATCGCCACACTCATACCGCATGCACCTCGCACTATCCTCGCAACATGCACACTACACATACACAGGCAACATGCACCAGACAATCCACTTCATAGCATTTTCATGGCGATGGCGATGCATCGCCACAATGCATCGCCATGACAGTTTCTTCACAGTGATGCATCGTGGCGATGCGTCGCCATAGAGAACTCTCCACGGTGATGCATCGCCACGATGCATAGCCTTTTAAGGGTTTTCACAGTGATGCATCATGGAGATGCATCGCTGTGTTATTTGTGAAACTCAAATTGGCCGAATTTATTTTTCTAACTGTTTAGCAGATTCTTTCCTATGTGCACAGATGACGAGGCGTTGTTGCTGGAGGCTCGGAAGCGTGGAATGTGCGATGTAGACATAAAGAACTTATGTTTGAAGCTGAAATTTTGGGCTGACGTGGTGTTTATGCACGTGTACAATTTTTGGGACAATTGGTATATTACAGTGGTATTTCTATAAATAGGGTTTTATTTTATGTTAGCGTGTATAGTAAGCTTTATCCCTCTATATATAGAGGGATTTGTCATTATTTACGGGACTTTTGAACTTTTCACGAGATTTGGACTTTCTAGAATTGTTATCGAATTTTTTATCTTGAGCAGGAAATTTTTTCTCTCTAGACTCTTTCTCTCTCTAGATTCTCTCTCTAACATTTTAGCTTCGATCTCGATTCCGATCGAAGATTTGATCCGATCATTGTAATTCTCTACTCAACTAAGGAGGCACTTCACGATTCTTTTGTAAATTTGAAGCTTCGGAAGTAATTCAATTGGTAAATTCTTTCCATTTTATGAAAATGAACTGTTTCAAGTTTCAATTTGATGATCGTGAATTGAGAATGAAGTTTTGTGGCTAAATTCGTCATGCTCTAGGCTTTGGACTGGATGAGTGTGAAATTAGATGATGCGATGCTATGCATTTGACCCAATTTCTAAATAATAGAATCGTACTTGGTTTTTATGCTTGAAATATATTAAGTTTCATACATTCGCACTATCTTGATCGAATTGAACTTTAATTGTGGTCGTCATGCTGAGTTGAGGTGAGATTCATCAATATAGGTAAGAATTACATGAAACTAGAACTGAAAAAGTGAAATTGAGTATTTCACTTGCTTTGCCTGATCATGTTCTGAGATGCGGTCGACATGCCGGTCGAAGATCATTCGAGTTGTTAGGAATAAGTGAGAAGAAACTCTCTGGTGTGAGCGAAGGCTTTAGGACCTAGGTCAGGCCATGCCATGGGAAGACCTTAGGAAATGCATGCTAGACTCGTTAACCTCGGAGAGTTGGGATAATGCGGTTTACATCCGTCACTCTTAGGCCTCGTCACAGGAAAGAGTGATGTCAGGGATACTAGAGTGCAGCGTGGTCGCCATGCTAGTTGTGAGCTAGTCTCCCAGGTATTTCGGTCTCCTCTTTGATCAACTTGTGTGTCAATTGCAGTGCGTTGAGTCGTCTAAAGTGCATGCATCTGGGATAAGAACCCTAGGACATCCAACTCATGCTAGTCATCACATTTCTACTCATTTACTGGACATGTAGCTGTTATTTCTAGTTCATTTCTCCTATTTGTTGTTATCATATGTTCTTGTGACTTATGTTTGTGACAAAATCACTGAATTCTTGAAACCACTCCCTTTCTCGTGGATCGATCCCTCTCACTACTACTACAGTAGTGTTAGGGTAAAATTGTAGAGGTACGCGGTAAACCTATCAATCTCAACCCAAGCTTTAGTAATTGTAGTTTGATCTTCAAAGATCTACTATGGCTTCAATAATGATAAAGTCACCTTCAAACCATTATAATCAAACTTATAATAGTTCTTCTTCACATGATAAACCACATCTCTGTTATATTGCCAAAGTCTTTCCAATAATAGGTGAGCTGCCTCCATTGTTACCATATTACACAAAACCTCATCTTGGTACTTCCCAATAGAGAAAGGTATCTTCACTTGATTGTTAACCCTAACTTCACCGTTTTGAGTTAACCATTGCAATGTAGAGTTTAAGATGTTTGATGCATGTCAAGCCTAACTTTCGAACTAGCACTACACTATCCACGTTAGGACAACTTCTACTATCAATTATCATGCTACAAATTTTCCCTTAAACTTTGCATCAACTGTAAAATATGTTTTCACGCTAAACTTTATCTTCATCGACTTCAGGTTGTACACTGAGAATCTTCCTTCAAACTAAGTTAAGTTTCTCTAACTCTTCAAACTCATTTTCTGATTTTTTCTAATGTGCCATCATGTCATCATGACTAGAATGCTCACTAATTATATCACCATTGTCAAGGACGTACATGAGCTTCATTGTTGGACAATTAGACTAATAATGTACACATCTTTTGTATTTAAAACATTGAACTTCCAGTTTGCGCTAAATAGTCTTAGGTGATGTCATTAGTGTGCTCATAGGTTGTTTGCCTATAACCTTGGAAGCGGACTCAAGAAATGTTGATTTTGGCTAAATGAAGTTTTAGGTGCGAAATATTTAAAATCATTTTTTTCAAGTTGGCTTGGAAAAAGAAGAACAAGAAGCTTGGCCCTTGAAGTTTATGTATTTTTTTATCTTTACAGTAGTATGAAGTGTTTCTTCCATATCCAACTCATGATGTAAATCAACCTTATGAGCCAATCCTGGATTCAAACCTCCAACATACCGATCCATGGTAATTTTCTCATCCTTAATCATCAATAACTTCATTTCTTTGTAGTACTCCTCAATAGTCATACTACCTTGGACCAAAGTTCATAAACTCCTTTTTAGATCCCATTGATAATAAGTAGGTACATATCTTTTCCTCAATAAGGACCTCATCTCACACTATGTTCGGATTGGTTGTTTGTAATTCATTCTCATAATTTGAACCAATTGCTTCCACCAAACTCCTGCATAACTTTTAATATGCATCCAAACCAAACGGATTTTCTCCTTATTATACAATTCACTGCCCTCGTGTATGACCCCAAAATTCTAACTTGTAAACATTCTCATTAATATTAGATACCAATAAGTCATCTTAACTTTAAAGTTAAAATACTATGCCTTTAGTAAATATTGTTGTGGAAATTTATGGTCATGTAATTAAGAACATTAGTTAATTATTAATTTTAGAGTCTTGGTTAAAGTTTTATTAGATTTTGAAGGCTTTAATTTTATGGATTAAGAGGGAATTTGGATCTTAATTAGTATTCATCAAAAGTGAAGACCAAACAACAAAATTAAAAAATAAATAAATAAAATTAAGTGGCTTGCCACGTGGGTGGTAAACATGTAAGCCACTAAAGCTTACAACCTACAACTTATTATCTAGACTAGAAAGCGAGGTGCTTATTTAACTATTAAAGGAAACAGAAACATTATGAATTAGAATGACAAAAAATGAGAAAGAAAGGAAAATAGAGTAAGAATGAGAAGATAAGAGCGCAATGGGAAGAAGTGAGGAAGAGGACGAGGAACAGAACAATAGGTAGAAAATCTTGGCTAAATACGAGAATTTGGAAAGTTGGTGCAGGTGGGTGAGTTTTGGTTTTTAAGAATTTGTATTTTTTTAAAACAGGAGATAAACAATTAGCTTTTTGGATATTTAAATTGATGCTTTTGTAACTACTCTTAAACTAATTTCTATTTGCAATTTGGGTGAAGCATGTTAAAACTTAGATGCTAAATTTACAGAAGAAAAACGTGTGTGTATTATGGATTTTAAAGTCATGGCTGATTTACAATGGAAAGTTCTTATTTGCTTTTATGAACATGAATTAATTATTTGAAACCTCTAAATACTTCTGCAATTGGTTTTAAGTTCGTATTCTCAATGGGAAAATTTAATGTTTCTTGTGTGTAAGACTTGTTTTTGCTCTGTGGGTATCTTTGGATTTTGTAAATCTATTGAAATTAACTTTGGGTTTTGTAACTCTACTGAAACTGGTGGAAAAAAAAGATTGCTTAGTGGTTTGTGTTTACTTGCGAAATTTGATGGAAACTTGATGGTTTTGTATGTTTGTCTGTATTGAGTAACATTGAAATTTTGTGACATATGTTAGTAGTTAGATATTAAGGAAGAGCATGAAGGGTATAGGTGATATTGGTGTATAATTGAATCGCTATGAAAGGACTTGACAACTTGTTGAAGATTGTTTCATGGATTAATTGGTTCAAATCAATTATGTGACTACGTACAGCAATATGCATTCGTGACTTATTCTGTATTGGGACCTAAGCTATAATCAGTACTTGGGTTGTTTCTTAGTTGATATACATAATGAATCAATAGTCCCAACTGAATTATATTAATAATGATTCATTTGTTCATGTTATTAATCTAGATAAGATTTATACCAGTAATGCAGTATCATTACCACAACTCAAACTTGTAGTACTGTGCGCGTGATTGCAAGATATGATTTTGGAAATAAATTATCATAAACGAATAATAAAGAGATGTAATACTAATAGTTATGCATATTAAGACAAAGTAAGAAAATATCTATATCCCGATTACGCAAATTTTGAGTTATTCCTTACATTGTTACGTGCGTGCAATTTCACACCTCTTTCTTTTAATCTATTTAACGTCATGTTTTCAACTAATATTACACTAAACAATAATTATTTGTTATAGTAATAGTTGTACAATATAGGGAAAATAATATAAGAATGTTATGTTTGTGACTTTGATTTCACTTGATAATATCATAATGTTATTACATACTAGAACAATGTTATATACCGTGATTATTGTGATAATCCTATAATGGTATTATTGTTAATCAAATATTATATTGTCATCATATTCTAGGATTTAGTACCAAGTTTCCAATACAAGTGAAAATAAGGAAAGAAAAGTATACCTGTAAAGAACAAGAAACGTAAGGAAAAGTGTAGAGGGAAAATATAAGGGATAACTATAGACATGTTTTAACGTATATTTTTTTTAAAAATTAATTAAGGCTAATAAATCGCCAAGTATAACAGTTAAGGAATTAAAGTAATTACTATATTATGCATTACATAATTGTGTGCGATTATAATAATTAACATTATGAATAACACATATAATGTTATTATGCTAAATAAGTCTACAAGATTGTATATGTTAAGGGGAAACATAATATTGTGTTGATACATATGATTCTATATCCCAATACTCACATAATGACTATATATACATATATACATGTGTATATAATACCCAAATATAAATATATAATAATTAGTTATATAAACACATGTGATTGTAATGATGAGTTAAGACATCACTATCCACCGTAGCAATTCAAAACTCTTAAAGTGTTAGTAAAGATTACTCTTTTATCTTGGAGTTATAGCTAGAAGTTACTGTAATATTTTAAACATGGATTTCCTTGAGTTTCAAGAACCTTGATTAATATGGTGATTAAATACAAGTAAATTATCTTCCTTACCATAAAAATACATGCCACATCACAGTTGAGTAAAAGAAGAAATATAAGCCATCAAGCAAATATTTAAGAGAATAACGGAGTGGATTTGTATAGCTAATCATAAACGAGGTTAAGTATAGTTACACATAACATAATTTCAGGGAAAGGAAGTCTATAAATTTTGAGGAATCACAATATAGATATTGCATGACGTATGTCTTCAAAGCAAATTGTATGATTGCTTGGAATTTTACTATAACTCGATAATCTATAATTGGATTATCTGATTCTTGTCCACATGTCTTTATCATGATTAAAGGTGATAGGACTATCATTTGAATTGTGAGAAATCTCGTACTTGTGCTGGAATGATACTTTGTGATTGAAGATTTCTTATATTGAATCAAATTGTCTCTATTGCAATTGACATATATATATATATAATGTCATCAAAATGTCGGATATATGTTGTCTGGAACTTAGTGCTTCATCGAATTGAAGGCGAGAGCCATCTCTAGAATCCACACAATTCGCTATTGTATATAGCGCACTGACATGATGTAAATCATTTATGTATTGCGTAAATTTGCTTGTGCTGTGATTGCCTGCCTGACTGAGTGACTGAGGCCCATTCATGAGTGACTTATTGATGGCCGGGAAGGCAAGGGCCGACGAGTTCATCTTAAGTTCACCCTAACATTTAACCCTTGTCAAGTGGAACTAATGAGGTTTTAATTTCATGAGAAAGGGTACTGATTATCCAGATATATCATACTGTGCCTGCGGGCAATTACTGACTGTGGAGGATAAGGTAGCTCTAAGTCGCGCATGCAATTTGCTGGGAGTCGTATGGCTGGTACTGGGTCATTTGAGCTAACCACGGGTAGCAAATCTAAACTATTACGTGCTCCTATTTGGGACATCATGCTACCTGAGTTGAATAGTCTTTGTGATTGTTTACTGTTAGTTTATCGGTGACTTTTATTGTGAATTTCTCTTGGTTTGTATAAATTATTTTGACACTCGATATTTTAAAAATATAGTTCTAAATTCTTCACTGTTTACAAAAACTATACCCAATTTTCCACCCACTGAGCGATAAAGGCTCACCCTCATTTTCTCTAAATATTTTCATATGAACAATGAGAAAGGCCGGTGAGGGCAGCAGTAGGTGTAGTTAAGACAAGTGAAGCCACCGTCAATGGTGTGAGACATTTGACACTGGACTCGAGAGCCCAAATTAAGTTGTAATCTAATATTGTAAATGTGGCCTTGTACTTGTTATGATTACAAGTGTGAAGAAGAAATGTTTAAATAGAAAAAAAAAATTTCCTCGAGGTTTCACTATATGTCTAAGATTATTAGGCTGATTGAACGAACCGATTCACTTTCCAACTATGGGGTGGATCGGGGCTTCACACCACGAACATTGAATTCACTGTTTAGATCCATTCCAAGAACAACTCCGAATCGGATTTTCCATCAAAGATGGGAAACTCAACCATAAAGGTTTGTATTTTAATTTCGGACTTCTTTATTTTTTTTGGCTGGTGTGGTGTTTCTGTGCCCTCATCAAAGTCAAGATGTCTTTGAGCAGGATTTTGCGCATTCTATGATCTGTTGAGGTTCATAGTTGTCATAAGAATGGACAAATACTTGACCATGTCCACAAAATTTGCAATTTGAGATTATATGTTCGTCTGTGTTTCAGAACTTTCTTTCGCCATGGTACCTGCAATGTTAGTGAAAACGCAAGAAATAACAATAACAAGTTATTAAAATTCCTTATGGGTTCTCACATTTTTGTCTATAGGTACACTCCTCTCTTTGTTGGTATTTTCTCTCTACTCTCACAATATATATATATATATATATATATATATGTATATATATAATAATCTAAAGTTTGTCTCTTCCCCAAATTGAGAAACAAATAGTAAACAAGCCCAATTCAAAACCACCAGAACAAAATTTCATATTTTAAGCAATTATAGAAACTAGAGTAATTTATAAACATGTGCAGGGGATAATTTGGATTAGTAATAAGAACCAACATGAATTAGAAAGTACACAAAATAAAAAAAAGAACAAAAAAAAGAATCACTCAAATTGAATTTAAAACAAAAAAGTTATAGCTCATAGAAGTTTTCCCGAAAACTACTAAAACCCATAAGGTGATGAAAATGATAGAATTTGGCAATTATAGAACTAATTTCATGAGTCAAAGCCTAGTGAAATTTTTATATCTCATTGAAATCTTCAAAACGGTATCTTGTGAATGAAAAACGGAGTTCGTATGACAAAATTATGATGATTTTCCCGAATCCACTCAAAAACTGCTATTTTTTCGTTTTAATGATTTCTTGTTTATTTTTTTAGTATCCAAATGTTTTTTTTCCTTTTTTCTAGAGATTTTTTTGGCCTCCTTTTTCTATATGTATTTCTAGACAACAAGAAAACAAATCACAAGAATTAGGGCGACAACAAACAACAAATTTCGACCAACTTATATTATCAAATACCGAATCAATCACGCTCAAATTTTTTTTTCACAAACAAGTATATTCAAGATTTGAGTAATGGAACAATTTAGAATGACACAAAACAAAAAATATTTTTAGCAAGAATTCAAACCCTAACAAAATATAGAATCAAAATTAATACAAACGTATCAATCTTTTTTTTAAGGGAATATATATATAGCTAGAGCAACGCAAAATACAGTGCCGGCTATACCCGTCGCACTGTTACAGAGCAAATGCGATAAATTTGGAGTACTACTCCATTACATGAAAATCTATCTCAATAAATGTAAGGAAAATAGAGATAAGCTACTTGAAAATTCTAGTAGATAGACTCTATTCCCTCAATCTTTAAAGTCTTGATCTATGCTTATTATTAGCAAAAAATATGAGGAGCCAAAATTACTTTACATTGTTGGCTCAGCTCCAAGATATCGGCGAAAATCTGCAATCAACTTGAGGGAATTCACTCTCCCTCATAATCACTCTCCCTCATAATCAAATGAAAAGTTCAACCACAAGAAGGTGATACCAACTTGTTTCATCAAGCTCATGAAGACTACCAGTTACATGACAATGTGGAGTTCAGGGTAGTCTATCTCCAAAACAACCTTGAAAAAAGACGGCAAGGCAGCTTGTCTCACCACGTACATGAAAATGCATACCAACCGCAGGTTGAACAGCAATAAAATGACAATGCACTCGGGAGCTTCTCCACAACATTTTCCACTCATTTCATTAGAAAATCCCCATTCATTCAAGCGAAATAACCTCAGTAAAAGCAGGGACTCTTCACAAATTCCTTTTTCATTCAAGCAAAAGACCTCAAGAACAAGAAAATGAACAAATTGAAACTTTATTACTCAAATGAAATTGATTCTTGTAAAGAAATTTACACCTAAATAACTATATGCAAATAGGAACCAAACAAAATACAAGAATCGTGAAAAAATGAATGGAATTGTGAGGATAACCTGAAAATTGTGCAATCAAGCTCTGATACCAGTTGATGCATATAAGTTAGCAAGAGATGTTTCGACCCCACCAACTTAAGCAATAATTTTCAGACCTAACACATAATTTCAAAAAAATAAACAAAAATAAACAAAAATATATGGAACGTGAGTTTTGGATATTAAGCAATCCAACTCCCTATACTTTTACAAGGAATAAATTTAATCCAAGTACTCTTGAATTAAACCTATTCACTTGGCTTGCTCTCAACAAAGAGCAAAAATCAAACTTCTAAGGTTCACTCCCTAAGAATTGAAGAAAATAAGCAAAGCTTAATAAATTCCTTACTAAAATATTCTTATTCTTGATTCTATTAAAAAATGTTGGGAAACTTGCCTTTAAATAGGCTACAAGAAACCCTAAAATAAACCAAATCTAAATTGGCTTTAGTTCTTAACTAACCAATCCAATTTTTGAAACTTTCAAATTGGTTTGGAAATCTAAAAATATCTAGCCCGTTTTCCTTTTAGGAAACACATTTTTATTTTCTTTTCTATCCTTGATAAAGTTGGTTAATTTCCCTTATTTGTCCAACTTATTATTAAAGGCAAAAAAATTAAAAACACATGCTATTATCATGTAAGATAACTTGGTCCATGTGATTACTAGCATAAAAAATGAAATTACTAATTAAATAAGCCTAATAAAACATTTTTTGACTGTAAAAGATCAATCTAAAATCCTAAAGAATTGCTTCAAAGTGTGATCCAAAAGTAAGACAAAAGGCACAGGTCTTTACGTGTGATTGATCTTGCCTTGAAATATTGTTCAATTCAGAATCTCCTTAAGTTCACAAATGTTAAGAACCATTGGATTATCTTCTATGATCGTCAATGAAGAAAATTTCCACAAAACTCTTTGTATAAATGTTGGAATGATGATCTCCTCGAATCATTCAATAACCTTGCTAAGCAACCCATTCAAGACAGTTTTCATTCGCTTGGTCCTTGATCTTGTCATCGGGCCGCCACTGTTATTCTTAGGATTATCTTTCTTGGCCAAATTCGTATCAGATAGGCTCTAGTCGCATCGCGCGGGCTTACGTGCATCTTTGGGCCAATTTTTGCATTGGGCTCACAAATTCAAGATGTGACATAATTGTATTAGAGAATGGGCCACACCTCACCTATAGAGTGTTTGAACTGAGTGCTACACCAACCTAAAAGCTAGAACCATCTCTAGAATCCTTCACAATAGAGGTAGGCATGGTTGGGATCCTAGTTTGGGCCTTGTGAGGATTCTAAGGCCCTAAAGGGGGTGATTGTAATACCCCAATCCCACATTAGAAGTGTACGAAGATATTAACTAAGATATAAATGTAATAACTAGCATGCAAGTACAACTTTGGGTATCTATTTTGGCATAGTGAGGATGAGTTAATTTATGTTAAATTTTGGTGCTCCAAGCTCTAGTCACGTCATGGATTTGCCGGCACCTTTGGGCCTATGAGTTCATTAGACTCGCGGGTTTAGAATGTGACAATCATACTTTGTCAGACGATCCACTACTACCAATATTACTTCATACTCCTTAGATTCTTGCAATCCCTTCATAAAATCCATTCAAATGTCATACTATGATTTGCTAGGAATGTATAGGGGTTGCAATAAGCTTGGGTATGGAATACGTTCATAATTTTTTTTGGAAAATATCACATCTTTGAATGAATTCTCTTAACCGTTGTTTCATTTTAGACCAAGAAAAACATCTTTACCCTCTACTAGCAGCTCTTATAGCTAGAATGGCCACCAATTACTGAAGAATGCAAAGTCTAAAGTAGTTGATCCCTCAATAAATTTTCAACTCCCACGCACAACATATTTTGGTACCTCATTATACCATCATTATTTGGATACTTCTGAGAACTGAACAAAACCTAGGAAATGATATTCTAAACTTCTACATCTCTTCAAAACTTTGTAGTACTACTTTAATCCATTTAGGTTGTACTGAGTTGATTGGAAAAATTGATGCCCTTGTGACTATAAAACTCTTATTCTGATTCATATTAGGTTGTTTTTCTTTGTCATTCTCCTCCCTTCTTGAGAGAGTATTAGCAACCTGATTATCCGCTTCTCTTTTATATTGTATCTAATAATCTAATCTCAAAAGCTTAATTAACCATTTATGCTACAAAGATGTACTCAATTTCTATTCTAATAAGAGTTTTAAACTTTGGTGATATGTCCTATTATGAAATGATATCCTAACAGAAGATGTCACCATTTACTCACAGCCAGTGCTAGAGCTATATGTTTTTTTTCACAAGTGGAAAATCCTATGTTTTGTAAATTGAAGACTAGACAAGCAATTGGATGTCCCTCCAACATCAATATAGCCTCCATACTTTTTCCACAGACATTAATTTCAATAACAAATGTCTTTCAGAAATCAGGAAGTCTTAGTACGAGAGCAGAACTCAGGGCCTCTTAGTTCCTAATTTTTGGATTAGCAAACAGAAACTGGGTTCCTCTTTTTAGTCTCATAGGTAGTGGTTTGATTGTAAAGCACTAGTACTACTAATTTATATGCTTTTTATATGTAGCCCACTAAATTTTTTTTTTCTTCCATTAATAATATTAGGAGTGGCACCCCTTCCCGGGATCAATGTTAGCCTATATAAAAAGAAGTGAAACTCAGGACCAATTTTAATCTTTCAAATGCTTCTGTTGCTTCATTATTCAAGATAAAGCCATATTTTTTGAGTAAATCTATCCAGAGGCTTTCTAATAGTTCCAAAGTATTGCTAAAATTTCTTATAATATCTAGTCAAGTCTAGAAATCTTCTCAAGGCCTTCACTATTTGAGGAACGGGCCAGTTCAATATATATTCGACTTTATTCTTTTTCATGCCCACCCCTTGATTAGAGATGACATGTTCAAATTATTCAACTTGTTCTCTAGCAAAGCTGCATTTGGACAATTTATCAAACAATTTATGTTGTCTCAAAAGTGTAAAGACCAGCCTCATATGTTCTATATGGGTGTTAAGATCAGGGCTATAATCTAGAATATCATCAAAGAATACTAATACAAATTTCCTAAGATGTAGTCTGAAAATTTGATTAATAAGGTTTGAAAAATTCTAGGTGCATTATGATAAGTTAGTTTTTTACCAACTTATATGTGTTATTTCACTTAGCTTTTGACTTGTTTTTCATGCAATTGTGTAGTGTTATATGTCATTTTGTGCATGTGGTTTACAACTTGGTGTGCTAAAATAAAGAAAAAAAACAAAAATGTTAATTAAATGAGAAAAATGTGTGTTTAAGGTTAAAGAACAAGGAAAGAATTAAAGAAGGTTTGAAATGGTGCTTATGAGGTTTGAATGATGCCTTAACATGCTTGTTTTGTGTTTGGACAGAACTGATAGCTTAACTTCAATTGAGTGTATCTTTCTCAATACTAATCCGAATGAGGAGAACGTGGATGCTTTGGAAAGCACTTTGAATTTAGTATGCATATGTTTTAACATTCTTCCAATTCAGTGTGAAAGTCGAAGAAACGAGAGCATCTTTGTAATTGCTGCTTCAGGTTTTGAATGTCAAGCTCACTGCCATAGTTGTGTAGATTGCACATATCTTGAGCTACAGATATCCAATATTGATGATTTGTAAACCTATGGAAATCCAAGAGAACGAGCTACAACTCTTATGTTTGCCACAAAGTCCAATTCAGAGGCGAAAACACACACATATTGCATAGAAGTACAACGTTGTGCTGGAAAGACAAATTACATGGCGCGATGCATCGCCACGATGTATCGCCATGAAATCTTACCTTGGAGTAGTTTGGTAATTTAGCCATAACTGTCTCATCCGAGATTCAAATTGTGTGATTCAAAAAGCTATGGAAAGATAAGACATAGAACTAAAACATTCATGTTTTAGGGTTTGCCGAATTCACAACGTATCAGGGCCAGAATATGGTTGGAATGTGACGGTTTGTTATTTTGCAAAGCTTGAGAGGTGAAAAGTTCCAAACTTTAATCCTTGTGCTGTCCTTGCTTCTTTGAGCTGAATTTGATGCATTCATTTGTTGTTTATCTTACAAAAGTAGATGCCTATATGTTATGCACAACACTTTGCACATTTGTGGCATATGTGCACACTTGTTGCACACACTTGCTGCACACTTGTGCATGTTGCTTCACACACTTGCTGCACACACACGCTGCACATCGCCACACATTGCCGCACACAACACACTCACATCGCCACATACAGCACTCACGTCGCCGCACGAGCATGCTCACATCGCCGCACATATGCACAGCAATTGGCACACCATGGCTGCACACACCGCACACGGCTTGCATATCACTTGCACTCATTAATGCACACATCGCCGCACGCATCACAAGCGTCGCTGCACATATGCACAAGCATCGCCGCACAAGCCTGTTGCACATCGCAGCACTCACCATGCACAACACTAACCATTTCACTTGCACTTTATAGCACACTTAATGCACACACTTGCACACACCGCATGCAATCCACAGTATTCACTTGCGTGTGCTGATAATTCAGGTTTGTTCCGACTTATTTGCTTTGTTTACATGAACCTTTGTGTACAAATCTAGTGAAAAGAGTGCTTTGTGAATGACTTGTATGCAATTATGTTCATGATCTCGCAATGACGGAAAATGGTTAAGTGTTGTGAAAATGTGATAGAATATAATATGATTGAGATGTTAATTGGAAACATTCACACACTAGACCATTTGTGCCTCACAGGTCTCAAGCACTACCTAAGTCCCAAGGCACATAAGCACGCACACACTCAACACAACACCGCACTCACCCCACACTATGCGGGCGCCTAGGCGCCCGCATGCACACACACATGCGCAGGCGCCCGCACAGCACACACACACACATGCCTGTGCGGGTGCTTAGGCGCCCGCACAAGCAACACATGTACACGACACAGTGGGCGCCTAGAGCCCGACTACACACGCACGCACATCCGCACTCTCGCACACACTTTCATGCACACTCTCATGCATTCACTCGCACACTACAACGCATATTTATGCACTTTAGCATGTATTACACTCAACCACGATTCAGCTTACGCATAAATTCTACTTAGCCATAAACACAACCTTTTGTAAGCACACCACATGTTTGATAATTTGTAATCTTAACGCTTAAGCTAACATTTTACCAGATGACTCTACTCACGTGCTAAAATGACCCTTGTAGACACGTGGCGTTCTCACCGCAAAAAAAAAAAAAACTTCCAGGAAGTTTACAGAGACAAATCAGCAAGGATAAGGTATAAAATGGAATCCAGAAACCAGTTCAAAGAGGGGAGGGAAGAAAGAATCAAAGGAGAGCAACGATTCTAGGGCTAAACGGGAGGAAAGAAATTACAGAGAAGGAGGAGAATTCAAGAGCCTACCCATTTACTCTAATCTTTGTAATAGCGAAATCTGAGCCGACCAATCTGACAGTTAACATCCATTATTAGGAAAGGATTAAGATTGTTCTTGTATTATGAATCGAAGTTATGAACTGGGTAACTACCCTGCCAAGGGCGGTATTCAGGGATTGAATTAGATTTGTTCTAGGAGAATAGCGATATAGATTTACATTAGTGCGTAGAACTTGCCCTGCCAAGGGAAGTTCAAGGAGAATGGTGAACTAGAATTGTGAGAACTGCCCAGTTGATCAATTGGAGCTCACTAGCAGCATAATCCCCTCACATACATCCACACAAGTCTAGGATAATTAATAAGAGAAAGATCCATACAAATTGTCTCACCCTCAAGGCAGCACCATCATCTCCATTATTTTTTTCCGTAGTTGCATTTTGTTTGAATTACTTCATAGTTGTTAATTTTAGTTATTCCTTCTGTTATTCATTCTATCGTTAGATCAACAATTGATCATAGTCCTCTCCCTATGGATACGATCCCACTCTCCACTTCTGTATTATTTGAGTGAATTTGGGTAAAATTGGAAAGTAGCGACACTTTACCTCCAATTTTGGCGCCGCTGCCGGGGAGAGGCAAGAGTGTCTTGAGTTGATTTTGTGATAGTTTCGTTTTATTCTTTGAGTTTTGTGACTTGTTGTTAAGTTGTTACTATTCTTATTTTGAACATGTGAATTTCGTGAATTTCCGTTTGTTGCATTTAGTGAAGCCACTTGAGTCATTTCTTTTGGATTGATTTTGTTCTACTGATCTATATACGTGAGAGTTGTTCTTTAACTGCTTAGGAATCAGTTCATGCAAAGAAGTGCTAGATTACAAGGAGAAAGACCAAAATTTGAACTTGATTTGGAACTTCAGAGAACTTTAAGGCAGAGAATGAGACAAGTAGAAATGGCAGATCAGGAAGTAGAAAGGCCTGTGCCCCAACCTCCTAGAGACCATTTCGCTGTGAACTTTGAGAGGAGGAATAACCAACAGGGGATAGACCTCGAAAGTTATCAAATCCCAACCCAAATAGTGTCGATGATTACACAAGGTCAAATATTCCAGGGATTAAGTAATGACGACCCTAATGAACACCTGGATTGGTTTCTGGGATTATGCAATACATTCAAACTCAAGAGGGTATCACACGATGAAGTGCGAAGAGTTCTGTTTCCATTGTCTCTGAAAGGGAAAGTCAAACATTGGTTTAATTCTATAGGAGGACCTTCCATAGCTACCTTTGAAGAGTTAGAAAGGAAATTTCTAGCAAAGTATTTTTCCCCTGCCAAATTGGAGAGAATGAGACTTGAGATAAGGAGCTTCCAACAGCAAGATGGTGAAACCTTCAAGGAAGCTTGGGATAGGTTCAACGACTTGTTCAGACAATGTCCCAACAATGACCTAGGAGAAGTTAGAGAGTTGAATACCTTTTTCAAGGGTTTGTCACCAGAAAGCTTGTGCCAATGGGGCTCTGAAGGATAAAAGTGTTCCAGAGGATAGGGAGTTGTTTGACTCAATCGCAGGGAATGAATACTTGTTCCCAGAAGCAAGGAAAACCCCCATGAGAAAGCAAAGGAGAGTACTGGATCTAGATGAGAAAACTTCATTGGAGGCTAAAATAGAGGCCTTAACCAGGCAGGTTCAGTTCAGACCTTGAAAGCAGCTAAAACCACCAAAGTGTTAATGTGTGGCCTGTGCAAAGGGGAGCACCATACTGACGAATGTGAACTCACTCAAGAATCTGTCCAGTATGTTAATAAATACAACAACAATAGACAGCAGTATGGAGGATACAAGAATCAAACTGGGCAAGCTACTTGGGGGCAAGACAACAAAAGCAGACAATACTTCCAAGGAGGTGGTGAAACCAGTAACAGAGAGCCCAGGAGGACAAATGATGAGAACTTGCTTCAGAAAATTTTGGACAAGATGGAAATGTATGAGAAGGATCAAGCAGATTCAAGGGCTCAAGCAAAAAGCCAAGAAGCAGCTATAAAGAATCTGGAAATGCAAATGTGCCAAATAGCCAAGGCACTCCATCAGAGACCCTAGGAGACCCTACCAAGTGATACTGAACCGAATCCAAAGGGAAAAGAAGTATGTAATGCCATAACTCTGAGGTGTGGTAAAGAGCTTAGTGGGAGCAAAAAGGAAGAGGAAGACAACACCCCAGTGGAGGAGTTCATGTAAGAAACTATTGTTGTGGAAGAGGAACTACAGAAGGAGGATAAGGAAGCACGTGTGAAGGCGCCTGAGCCTAAGAGAAAGAAAGGACCTCAAAGTCCATATAACTATCCTGAGTATGCACCACTCCCTCCTTTCCCCCATAGAGTTCCACCCCTAGTCAAGAAGGGAGCTCAGTTCACAAGATTTTTGGACATGGTGAAAAATGTAAATGTGAATGTGCCTCTATTATATTTGGTCACAGCTTGATGAGTTGGTTTCATACCGACTAATACGTATAAATATCTTAGCTTTTGCCTTTTTTTCATGCAAGTGTATAGTGTTTTGTGCTGTTTTGTGTATTCATGTGGTTTGTGATGTGGAAGTGCTAAATGGTATAAAAAGGGCAGAAAATGATGAGGAAATGAGTAATGTGTGTCTATGATTGGAAATTAAGGAAACCCTAAACATGTTGGAAGCTTATTTGGCGAAATTAGGGTTTGGTTAGGTTGATTGTGCAATTTGTTTTGAGTGTAACTATTTCAATACTGATCCAAATGAGTTGAACTTGGATGTTTTGAAAAGCTCTATGAGAGTACTTTATTTCTTATGTTTTAACATCTTACCAATTCTGTGTGCAAGCATGAGAAACGGGGGCTTTTAGTATGATTGTGTGTTGTTAGGGTTTTAATTATTGAATTTATTGTCACAGTTTGGTAAAATGGGTATATCTTGAGCTACAGGTATCCAATGATACTGATTCTTGAAGCAGTGGAAAGCTTAGAGGAAGATCTAGAACTTCTATGTTACCACTAAGTGTAATTAGGGGCTAAGGTACATTTATTTGGCATGGAAATAGAGCATTATGCTGAAATGGACACTTAGCCATATAGTTGCTCTTACATATACACTCATCTCACACTTTACTTTGAATGGCATTTGCACTCACATGCACGACGAGTTCACTTCGCTTACACTGTGCTTATGCACTCAAGCACTCACCTCTCGCACACTTTTACACACACCTCGCCGCACAAGAACTTTGCATACTCTTGCACACACTCACCATGTTGTGAGGTCACCTCGCCACCACACTCTCACCAAAATCACACACACACACACACCATGCGGCGAGATCACCTCGCCGAAACACACCATGCACTCACACACACACAACTGATAAGTTGGTTTTATACCAACTAATATGTGTTAAAATGCTTGGCTTTTGTTGTGTGTTTTATGTGCATATGTGATGTTTTGAAAGGTTTTAGGCATTTATATGTTTGCAATATGAAAATGATCAAATGGTGCAAAAAGAGCAAAAATGGTGATAATTGAAGTGAAAATGGTCAAAAGGCAAATGGAGGAACCGAAAATGCATATTTGGCCAAATTAGGGTTTTGGCAGCTTTGAGTGTGCATTTGTTTTGAGCATAAATTCTTCAATACTAATCCAAATGATGAGTTCTTGGATGTTCTGGAAAGCTATTTGAGTGTACTTTATTTCTTATGTTTTAACTTGCTTCTAATTCTGTGTGTACATATGAGACACGGGGGCATCTTTATGACTGCCACTTCAGGATTTGGTTATGAAGTTCATATTGCCACAGTTTGGTAGATTATTAATAAATAGAGCTACAGACATCCAATTAAGGTGATTCGTGATCCATTGGAAAGCCATGTGATAGCTCTAGAACTTTTATGTTTACCATCAAGTCCAGTATAGGAGCTAAGCCATGTGAATTTGGTGTAGAAGTTGGTGCTTAAAGCTGAAACAGGCATTCAGCCACAATGAAGGCTCACATGCACAAAACTCTCGCGCGAGCATTTTCACAAACACCTCACGAGCACTCACTTCACACTACACTCTCGCACAGCCTCACAGCTTCACCCTCGCACGCATCACTCACACACACCTCACAAGCACTCCGCACACCTCCGCACATGCACATGCGCACACACATGCGACGAGTTCACCTCGCCGCATACACTACGCACACACACATTGCGTCGAGGTCACCTCGCCGCAATACTCTCACACACACTCACTACAATGCACGCACACATCTCACTTCACTCTTGCACACACCCTCATTGCAATCACACACTTACTTTACTTCTTCATACATGTACAAGTATTCTAGTGCACAAAATACTTCCTCACATTAGCAAGATCACACACTTACATTTGATAATGCACATCTCAATCCATTCTTCATCAAAAAGCTCATAACTCCCACAACATCATTTTTCTTTTGAAAATCACAACACTTTGCACATACTTCATGGATCACACAACCTTCACGCTTGGCAAAGACTTCATTCACCATTCATTTCCATTTTCTTCATATCATGAGTTCATTCATAAAAGCATTATTTCATTTCATCTTACCAAGTCACAAGCATTTATCTAGATGTTCACAAACAGCTATCACACACATGTTGCATTCAGATTTCACACACTCATGCTTACTCTCACTTCACAATCCATCTCATTTCACAAACTTCACAATTCATCTCATTTACACATTCATAATATCACTCTTATCTTACACTTTCATTCCACGAATATATCACACTACATTTCACATTTTTTGTTTAACAACTCAAACCTCACCAAACACTCTCACACCCACACACTAAGTGGCGAGACCTCGCCACGAGGTCTCGCCCACAAAAACTACACACTGCGAGGTCTCGCCGCGAGACCTCGCCGGCAAAATCATCACATGGCGAGACCTCGCCATGAGGTCTCACCACACACACACACTACACGGCGAGGTCTCGTGCAGGATGCCCTTAAAGTGGATTTCGTTTGACAGTCTTGAAGGAATGGCATAGTGTTGGGAGTGTTGTTCATGAATTTCAGTTTTGTTGCACTGTTTTGAGTTGGTGATAACTCTCTCATCTTAGCTCCAAATTGGGTGATCCATATGGCTATGGAAAGCTAAGATAACGAGTTACAATTTTCATGTTTAAAGATTTCCATAATTCACAGTGCATCATGATCAAATCTTGGTGGGAAGTTGCTGCCATGAAGTGTTTGTGTTTGAGTTTCCAAAAAAATAGCTAAGTGTTAACTTCTGAATTTCTGAAATTTCAGGCAGCTGAAGGCGTGGTTTGATTTGCCAAGAAGGCGTGATTTCCTGAAGGCTGATCTGCTTGGAAGCTCGCGAAGATGCTGAAGACGTGATTGGTTGCGGCTTGAAGGCGTGGTTCGATTCTGAATTCCTCACCTGGAGCTCTGAGCAGTGAAGGCGTGAAGACCAGAGGCCTGAAGGCGTGACGAGGTTGACGAAGGCGTAAAGAGCAGAAGCCCAAAGGCGCTGTATCTAACCTGAAGGCGTGGAACTGCAAGCCTAAAGGCGCGGAATTTCTTGAAAAATGTTTTAAACTTCGAATCTTCATTTCTTGGACTGATTTTTGGTCATTTCTTTGGAGGACACTTTTGTAACGCTTTAGATATTTTACGGTTGCGTATTAATTACATTTCCTTAGCTCTATATATATGTGATGTAGCTAACATGTAAGGGGTATTTTTCGGAGGAAAGAATTTTTAGAGAATATTCTAAAGTTTAGAATTATCATTGAATTTCTCATTTTCTCTCTCTAGATCTACTTTCTCTCACTAAACATTTCTTCTCCGATCTCAACTCCGATTGTGAATTTGGTTTGGATTCATCTTTCTTATTCTCAATTGACAAAGGAATCGACAATTCTCTCGATTTAATCAGTAAATTCTTCCAATTAAGTGAGAATGAGCTTATCAATGTTGGAATTTGTTGATTTTGGAATGAGAAAGATGTTTTCTGGCTAAATCTATGATATCTTAGGATTCTTAATGGATAAATATGTATTTTAGTAGATTATATGCTATGCAATTGATCTAATTGTTGAAGTATTGAAATCACATTTGAATTGAGCATAAACATATGTTGAATTTCATAATTCCTAGCTAATCTTGAATAGATCAAACCTCAATTGTGGTCGACATGCTAAATTGAGGAGTGATTAATCAAAGTTAGCGAAGATGCGTGAATTGAGAACTAAATTGTGATTGTATAAGCCTTTGTACTTGATTTCTGTAATCGAATCAATTCTGAAACTCAGGCCTCGCCATAGGAACTGTTAATGAATTGAACCCTTAGAAAAAGTGTCAAAGGAGCCTTCTGTATTAACAACAATGATATATGAACCCTAGGATGGGCCTCGCCATGGGAGTTCTTAGGACTTTGCATGTTAGAGTAGTTAACTGGAAGAGTTGAGACTTTGCGGAGCTTCTTCCACCATTCTCGGGCCTCTCCATGGGAGATGATGGTGATTTGGGGGTACAAGCAGTGGTGTGGTCGCCATGCTGACCACAGCTTGGACTTCTAGGCAATTTAGGTCTCTATTGCATTTAGTTGTTTACTGATTGCATAGCATAGATTTATTAAGCCTGTGTTCATCCAATACAAGAATCCTGAGATATCTGTTTCCTCCTTGCTTGTCATTTCCTTTTGTATTTCTGTCCTCGTTCTTTTGTGTTGAATTTTCCTCTTTCTAGTACTTAGATTCTGTGACAGGACTTCTAGAACAATTTGCTCAATATTCTTGACCTACGTCTTCCCTGTGGATTACGATCCCTACTCACGCTTCTACATTAGTGTTTAGGGTAAAATTGACGAGGTGCGACAACTCGCTTATCAATTTTTGGCGCCGTTGCCGGGGAAGGCAATCGGTTATGGCATTAGTTGGATTGTTCTTGAAGTTTCCCTTGTTTTGTTTTGTGTTTTGTTTACTTTAGTTTTCACTTTGTGTTTTGTTCTTTGCACTTTTGAGTACTTGTTGAGGAATTGTGATCTGTTTCCTTGTTGCAAAGTTGAAGTTATCGAGTTTTTGTTATTATACTCTGTAACAGTGTGCTGTGTATGCCAAGGTCTAGCAGGTCTGCAGGTGAACCAGAATTTCCATTGCAGAAGACCTTGAGGAATCGAAGGAAAGAAAGGATGGCCGTTCCAGGACCGAGAGTATCTCGTTTTGGTGACCATTACGCGATAAACTTTGACAATGGCATTGAGCAGCAGGACATAGACGTTGAGAGCTACCACATACCAACTCAAATCGTCTCAATGATCACTCAAGGGCAGTTTTTCCAAGGGCTTGACAATCAAGACCCGAATGATCATCTTGATTGGTTCTTAGGTCTCTGCAGCACATTTAAGCTTCTAAGAGTGGATCGAAGTGAGGTGGATAGGATTCTATTCCCTTTGTCTCTCAAAGGGAAGGCTAAACATTGGTTCCGGACCATTGGAGGTGCAAATGCAGCTATACCTTTTGAAGAATTACAAAAGATGTTTTTGGCAAAGTACTTCCCACCTGCAAATTTGGAAAAGAGAAGGATGGACATCATGAACTTTCAGCAACTTGATGGTGAAATCTTCCGGGAGGCCTGGGAAAGGTTCAATGATCTAATTAGGCAATGCCCAAACCATGACTTGGGAGAGATAAGAGAACTGAACATTTTCTTCAAGGGTCTTAATGCTGAGTCCTCATTAATGGTGAAAGCTTGCGCAAATGGAGCTCTCAAAGATAAGAGTGTCCAGGAGGTAAGGGAATTATTTGACCGAATTGCAGAGGATGAATACTTATTCCCTGAGTCAAGGAAAACTCATGGCAGAAGGAAAAGAGGAATACTGGACTTAGATGAGGAGACTTCTCTTAATGCAAAAGTTGAAGCATTGGCCAAGCAGGTGCAGAATCTAAAGGCTGCCCAGACAAAGGCTCCAGTTCTCTCTTGTGGACTATGCAAAGGGGATCACCACACGGATGAATGCGCCATCACTACTGAATCCATTCAGTATGTGAGCAACTATGGCAATAAACTTCAATATGGTGGGAACTATTCTGGCAACAACTACAATGGAGACAATAGATCATATGGTGGCAACCAAGGAAGTTGGAGTAATTAGCAGAACCAAGGAGGAAACTATTACCAAGGGAATTATCAAAGGAAAACAACCACTACACCTCCAGGTTTTGATCACCAAGCCAGCACCTCAGAACAAAGGAAACCGTCCATGGAGGATATGTTCCAGAGTCTTATGGAAAAGATGGATAAGAATGAGGACAAATTTTTTGCTTTGGAGACAACTGTAAGACATCATGTTGCCACATTCAAAAACATTGAGACGCAATTGGGGCAACTTGCTAATGATATACATCATAGGCCTAGTGGAGCTCTTCCTAGTGATACGGTGCCGAATCCCAAGAACAAGGTTGGGTGTAATGCCATTGTGCTGAGAAGTGGTAAGAAAGTTCAGAAGTCATCTAAGCCTGAGAACGAGGAATGTGTTATTGAGGAGGAAGGTGATCAAATGGAGAAAGAGAGTATCAATGAGGACGTGGAGGATGTTGAACGGGAAGCTCTAGCATCTGAGAAAAAGGGTGAACAATTAGATACAAAAACTGTGAAGAAGGAAATACCAGCTAGGGTAGGTAATGAGATCACCAAGAACTCCAATCCTTACAACTACCCTGAGTATGCTCCAAAGCCTCCTTTTCCAGAGAGGAAGAAACCACCTCCTCAAAAAGGCCCTCAGTTCAAGAGGTTTCTGGAGGTACTCAAGCAAGTGAATGTGAATCTTCCCCTGATTGATTTAGTGACTTCAATGCCATAATATGCTAAGTATCTCAAGGATCTTATCTCCAACAAAGAGCAAATCTTGAGATGTGAGGTTCCCATTATGGTTTCTGAGTGCACTCAAGCTTGGATGGTTCATGATCTCCCTCCAAAGCTTAAGGATCCTGGGAGCTGTACTATTCCATGCAAAATAGGCACAAGGCATTTTGTAAAGGCTTTATGTGATTTGGGTGTTGGGATCAATTTAATGCCATTGTCCATAGCTATCAGTGTTGGACTGGAAAGCAGGATTCGCCCCGTGGCAGTAACACTCCAATTGGCAAATAGGTCTTTGGTAACTCCTACAGGTTTTGTTGAAGATGTTCTAGTAAGAGTTGATAAATTCACTTTGCCTGTTGATTTCATTGTACTTGATATGGAGGAGGACCCCGATGTACCTTTAATTTTTGGTAGACCATTTTTAGCTACTGGTGATGCTTTAATTGGAGTTCGAAACAAAACTGTCACATTTAGAATTAATAATGAGGAAGTAGTTTTTGACGTGAATTATGCAATGAAACAACCTATGCATTTAGAATCTTTGAGTTCCATTCAAGTTGTTGAATGTTCTCCTACTTTCGTTGATGAGAGTGTTAAGCATGACTATATTTCTGTTGATGAAATTATGGATGATGAAGAAATTGATTGTGATGAGCTTGATGTAGAAGATTGCATGTTTTCATTAGAGAGTGCACGTATAGAAGAATGTGGTTTCATAGATGTGTCAAACTTTGAAATGCCAAGTCAATCTTTGGTAGATCAGACCTCACAGGAAGCATGTGTCAAGAATTGTTCAAATGATAGTGATGAACATGTTTTACTTGATGATGATGATGAATGTTCTTTTCTTGATACTTTGATACGTTGCATAGAGTCACATTTGGAAGGACGTTGTGATACCAAAAATCATGTTAATGTGGAAATTGGTACTTTTAAAACTGAGAAGAAATCTGAGTGTGCAATTGGTACTTCATCTCCAGTGCATAATGAGAAATTTTTGTTAAGAAATGACAATGTTGTTTGTGAGGATAATTTTGAGAAAGTTTGTGGAGTCAAAAACGTTTGTTTTAAGGATAAAAATGTTAACATTTTAAATAACAATGATAATATGGTGAACAATTGTGAATTTGAGACATTTACTTTTGAAATTTCTGATGAGTTGATTGAGACCATGGATGTGCATTCCTTGGTTGAGCCTTGCAGGACTACTGTGGATAGTGTGGTACAAGAGGGCTATGATGTGGTTCAAACGAATTTGATATTTGGAGAAAGTTTTTCTCATGATCCTGTGGTTACACATCTCCTCAACACTCCAGTGTCTTCTGGGAAAAAGGAGCATGCTTACGAGAGTTCATCTTTTGTGTGGTGCAGAGATGGATTTACTGAGTTCTTTTCATGAACAAGACATACGTTGTGGATGAATAAAGTCTAACTGGAGACTATCTAAATCCAGAACTACTTCTTTTCCTTTAGCTTTAATAAGTAGTTTGTTTCATTCTTTTTGTTTTGTCTTTGCGTTTCTTTCATTTTGGAATTCATTCATCAAAACCACTTATGTTAAAGGTGTTTGACCAGGAAGGACATTGCAAGAGATTAGCCATGCACTAAAGAGGCTAAGTGTGGGGAGTGATGCCAAAGAATTTTTCTCATGAGAAAGATGGACTAAGAAATCTCTACCAAGCAAACATTGGAATTCATGACAATATCAATACCAGGGAGCTCCTAAACCTATCTTTTATTTACATTGAGGACAATGTATGTTTTAAGTGTAGGGGAGTGTATGTTTGCTATGGTTTGTATCTCTTGAATTTTGGATGCTTATTTGCCTTGCATGAGTGATGAAATCTTTTGTGAAGTTTTGTGCTATATGCAAAATTTTTTAAGTTTTGTGGTGAATTTTGAGTGTGAGCATATAACGTCTAGTTATTTGTGTTGTTTTTCATGTTTTGTGGTGTTTTTCATGTTTTGTAAAAAAATCAACTTTTGGTGAAATTTTGAAATTTTTGTGAATAAATGTTCATCTTGTCTATACATGGTGTAATGTGGTGCTGATGTCCAAATGAAATGCAAAAGTGCAAGTAATGGAATGAAAAGAAAAGAGGTGTAGTGACAGTGAGAGCAATGGAATGAATGTTGACACTTTGTGCTATGCTTTGTTCTTTTGTTAAGCTATGTTCAAAATTTAAGTTCATCCAATTTCTACTAATGCTTTCATGCGAAATTGATTTAATGTCTTTGATTCCAATCTTGATGAAATCGGTACATTTTGTCAATTAAGGCCCGATGTTAATGTAAGATAGATATGCCATGCAAAACTCAATTGACATAGGAGGTAATGTGTATGGATTCGTTTCTTTATGTTATGCATTTATCTGGTGTCTCCAGAATTCGTGCATGTTTAGTCAATTTGGGATTCTTATGAACATGTGCTTGCACAAGAAATGATATGGGAGAAAAAGCCATATTGGCAACTGGGAAGGAAAAAGCCATAAGAACCTGGCAATCAAATTTGGAGAAAAAAGCCATAAAACCCAGGCATTATTTCAGTAATCAATATGTGCACCAATGTGCAGCACTAATGTGCAGAATAAGGGCATTGTCCCATGGAGTACCAATGTACGCATAGGTACCATTGATCTTGTGACTGCATGTTCATAAGGGTGTACAAGGAGATTGGCATGTATTGAATGGTATGAGAGACCAGCTAGATGGTGTATAACAAGGGAATAGATGAAGTGCATGTTCCTCAGCACACACTTGCACGCATGACATTTTGGTATTTATTCATTGTGCATTGGTTGATAATTTGTGCTAAAAGTCGATAGGTTGGAATTGAGGATATATTAAAAGTTTTTGATATTGCATGAAAAATCTGTTTTGATGAACTCAAATAAGAACAAGGTTTACAGAAGAGTGAGGTCTAGTGCAAAGTGGTTTTTGAAATGTGAGTTTCGTGTTTTGTGTTTGCTTGAGGACAAGCAAAAGTTCAAGTGTGGGGGAATTTGATAAGTTGGTTTTATACCAACTAATATGTGTTAAAATGCTTGGCTTTTGTTGTGTGTTTTAGGTGCATATGTGATGTTTTGAAAGGTTTTAGGCATTTATATGTTTGCAATATGAAAATGATCAAATGGTGCAAAAAGAGCAAAAATAGTGATAATTGAAGTGAAAATGGTCAAAAGGCAAATGAAGGAACCGAAAATGCATATTTGGCCAAATTAGGGTTTTGGCAGCTTTGAGTATGAATTTGTTTTGAGCATACCGTCTTCAATACTAATCCAAATGATGAGTTCTTGGATGTTCTGGAAAGCTATTTGAGTGTACTTTATTGCTTATGTTTTAACTTTCTTCTAATTCTGTCTGTAAATATGCGAAACGGGGGCATCTTTATGACTACCACTTCAGGATTTAGTTATGAAGTTCATATTGCCACAGTTTGGTAGATTGTTAATAAATAGAGCTACAGACATCCAATTAAAGTGATTCTTCATCCATTGGAAAGCCATGAAATAGATCGAGAACCTTTATGTTTACCATCAAGTCCGGTTTAGGAGCTAAGCCATGTGAATTTGGTGTAGACGTTGGTGCTTAAAGCTGAAACAAACATTCAGCCACAATGAAGGCTCACATGCACAAAACTCTCGCGAGCATTTTCACAAACACCTCACGAGCACTCACTTCACACTACACTCTCGCACAGCCTCACAGCTTCACCCTCGCACACATCACTCGCACACACCTCACAAGCACTCCGCACACCTCGCACATCACTTCGCACACCTCCACACATGCACATGCGCACACACATGCGGCGAGTTCACCTCGCCGCATACACTACGCACACACACATTGCGGCGAGGTCACCTTGCCGCAATACTCTCACACACACTCACTACAATGCACGCACACATCTCACTTCACTCTTGCACACACCCACATTGCAATCACACACTTACTTTACTTCTTCATACATGTACAAGTATTCAAGTGCACAAAATAATTCCTCACATTAGCAAGATCACACACTTACATTTGATAATTGCACATCTCAATCCATTCTTCATCAAAAAGCTCATAACTCCCACAACATCATTTTTCTTTTGAAAATCACAACACTTTGCACATACTTCATGGATCACACAACCTTCACGCTTGGCAAAGACTTCATTCACCATTCATTTCCATTTTCTTCATATCATGAGTTCATTCATAAAAGCATTATTTCATTTCATCTTACCAAGTCACAAGCATTTATCTAGATGTTCACAAACAGCTATCACACACATGTTGCATTCAGATTTCACACACTCATGCTTACTCTCACTTCACAATCCATCTCATTTCACAAACTTCACAATTCATCTCATTTACACATTCATAATATCACTCTTATCTTACACTTTCATTCCACGAATATATCACACTACATTTCACATTTTTTGTTTAATCACTCAAACCTCACCAAACACTCTCACACCCACACACTAAGTGGCGAGACCTCGCCACGAGGTCTCGCCCACAAAAACTACACACGGCGAGGTCTCGCCGCGAGACCTCGCCGGCAAAATCATCACATGGCGAGACCTCGCCACGAGGTCTCGCCACACACACACACTACACGGCGAGGTCTCGCCATGAGACCTCGCCAGCAGGATGCTCTTGGAGTGGATTTCGTTTGGCAGCCTTGAAGGAATGGCAAAGTGTTGGGAGTGTCGTTCATGAATTTCAGTTTTGTTGCACTGTTTTGAGTTGGTCATAACTCTCTCATCTTAGCTCCAAATTGGGTGATCCATATGGATATGGAAAGCTAAGATAACGAGTTACAATTTTCATGTTTTAAGATTTCCATAATTCACAGTGCATCATGATCAAATCTTGGTGGGAAGTTGTTGCCATGAAGTGTTTGTGTTTGAGTTTCCAGAAAAATAGCTAAGTGTTAACTTCTGAATTTCTGAAATTTCAGGCAGCTGAAGGCGTGGTTTGATTTGCCAAGAAGGCGTGATTTCCTGAAGGCTGTTCTGCTTGGAAGCTCGCGATGATGCTGAAGGCGTGATTGGTTGCGGCTTGAAGGCGTGGTTCGATTCTGAATTCCTCACCTGGAGCTCTGAGCAGTGAAGGCGTGAAGACCAGAGGCCTGAAGGCGCGACGAGGTTGACGAAGGCGTGAAGAGCAGAAGCCCAAAGGCGCTGTATCTAACCTGAAGGCGCGGAACTGCAAGCCTGAAGGTGCGGAATTTCTGGAAAATGTTTTCAACTTCGAATCTTCATTTCTTGGACTGATTTTTGGTCATTTCTTTGGAGGACACATTTGTAACACTTTAGATATTTTACGGTTGCATATTAATTACATTTCCTTAGCTCTATATATATGAGATGTATCTAACATGTAAGGGGGATTTTTTGGAGGAAAGAATTTTTAGAGAATATTCTAGAGTTTAGAATTATCATTTTGAATTTCTCATTTTCTCTCTCTAGATCTACTTTCTCTCACTAAACATTTCTTCTCCGATCTCAACTCCGATTGTGAATTTGGTTTGGATTCATCTTTCTTATTCTCAATTGACAAAGAAATCGACAATTCTCTCGATTTAATCGGTAAATTCTTCCAATTAAGTGAGAATGAGCTTATCAATGTTGAAATTTGTTGATTTTGGAATGAGAAAGATGTTTTTTGGCTAAATCTATGATATCTTAGGATTCTTAATGGATGAATACGTGTTTTAGTAGATTATATGCTATGCAATTGATCTAATTGTTGAAGTATTGAAATCACATTTGAATTGAGCATAAACATATGTTGAATTTCATAATTCCTAGCTAGTCTTGAATAGATCAAACCTCAATTGTTGTCAACATGCTAAATTGAGGAGTGATTAATCAAAGTTAGCAAAGATGCATGAATTGAGAACTAAATTGTGATTGTATAAGCCTTTGTACTTGATTTCTGTAATCGAATCAATTCTGAAACTCAGGCCTCGCCATAGGAAGTGTTAATGAATTGAACTCTTAGGAAAAGTGTCAAATGAGCGGGGGTCGGTCGCTCGACCTCGTCAAATACCCAAACTTACTAAACTATTGTAGAAGTGGCAAGTGGGATCGTATCCACAGGGAAGGTTTGGATGTCAAGAGATCACTTGTTCAAGAAACCAAAGAAAATGGGACGAATGCGAAACAATATGAATGCAAAAATGAGAATGAATGCAAGGTTAGTATGCAAGTACTGCCTTGAGGATGAACCAATTGGTATGGACCTCAGCCCATTATCATCGACTCGTGTAACAGCATGAATGAGGGGGTCGACCTTCTAGTGAGCTTAGGGTCGATCTCCTTGGCAGGTCTCACAACCCTAATTCACCATACTCCTCCGTCTTCCCTTGATAGGGCAAGACCTAGGCTCGGCTTCCTAATTCCCAATCCCTATCTGACACTAGAACCCTAACTCCCCCAGACAAGACAGTCATCCAAAGTTCAAGTTCTAATGTTCAAATAATCCTAAGTCTTTTCCATTATATTGACTTCAATTGTCAGTGGGCACCGCACAATTGAAGTCGCAACCATACACAGATCATAGGACTCATCCAAGTTGTTCCCTATTCTAGTGATGTTATTTCAATTTCCATTAATAGCACTAGATTGACTTCAGTGGGCACCGCAAATCACATGAAGTGCCTAAGCGTGAGTGAGTAAGCATTGAAATATAACATCAAATAGATATATGAAACAATATCAAACACGTAATGAGCAATCCGAATGTCTCAAATAAGCTAAAGATCCATTCAATTGATCCTAAAGACAGTAAAATGTATGAAAGGAAAAAGAGAGAAAAGAACCTAATCTAAAGCCTAATCTAAGAATGCTATGTTGTTTTGTGAGCCGCCGCCTCCGAATAAAAAGTCCTCCTCTTTTCTGGTTTTTCTCTGCCTTTTATAGTTTTCTCCCCGTGGAGGTGCCTATGATGCTTCCTAGAAATTTCCTTCCTTCATGGGGAGAATGCCACGTGTCTGCTTAAGCTTCCAGGAAGTTTCCTCCTTAGGCGATGTGAGTGCCACGTATTCTGCAAAATGACGGTCAACCAAAGTAGTGAGGTCAACTGATAAATGTTCTAGCGCACAATTAATCAAATAGTTGGTGCACTCAAACTGTTTGTGCATGTTTGGTTTGAATATGCCTGTGCGAGTGTGGTGGGAGCATGAGCGTGGTACTAGGTGCGTAGATGCAAGGATAAGTAATATGTACAAGTGCGCGGGTGAAAAAGTGTAAATGAAATGTGCATGTGTACGAGTGAGGGTGCGGGCGCACAGGCGCCCGCGTGTGTGCGTGCGTGAGTGTGCTGTGCGGGCTCTAGGCGCCCGCACAGGCGTGTGTGTTGTGCGGGCGCTAGGCGCCCGCACAGGTGTGTGTGTGCGTGGCCTGTGCTGGCGCATAGGCGCCCGCACAGGCCAGTGTGAGTGTGCGCCCACACAGTGTGTGTGCGTGAGTGGCTTGTGCGGAGTGTGTGAAGTGTGTGCAAGCAAGTGTTGTGTAGTGGACTTGTTTAGTGGAGTGCTTGGGATTTAATGTGGTGCATGACCAAGAGTGTTACATAACTCAAAAATCATTACTTTCTTCACAAAAACACAACTCTTAGCCAATTCCCACATTTCACCGGATGTAAACATTTCAACCGCATACTTGTTCATCTGTCATCATTTTCATGAAAATTTTATACAAAAGATCAAACAAGTGAAGCAAATAAGTCGGTACAAACCCGACTTATCATCAAAGGAGCTTTCTGTGTTAACAACAATGATATGTGAACCCTAGGATGGGCCTCGCCATGGGAGTTCTTAGGACTTTGCATGTTAGAGTAGTTAACTGGGAGAGTTGAGACTTTGCGGAGCTTATTCCACCATTCTCGGGCCTCGCCATGGGAGAGAATGGATAGTTAGGGGTACAAGCAGTGGTGTGGTCGCCATGCTGACCACAGCTTGGACTTCTAGGCAATTTAGGTCTCTATTGCATTTAGTTGTTTACTGATTGCATAGCATAGATTTACTAAGCCTGTGTTCATCCAATACAAGAATCCTGAGATATCTGTTTCCTCATTGCTTGTCATTTCCTTTTGTATTTCTGTCCTCGTTCTTTTGTGTTGAATTTTCCTCTTTCTAGTACTTAGATTCTGTGACAGGACTTCTAGAACAATTTGCTCAATATTCTTGACCTACGCCTTTCCTGTGGATTACGATCCCTACTCACGCTTCTACATTAGTGTTTAGGGTAAAATTGACGAGGTGCGACAACTCGCTTATCAACAACTCACCTCATTTCATTCGCACACTACTTAGCACATATATGTGTTCACAAGCACACACTTATATTTCACTTACTTCATCCTATACCATATCATTCAACTCACACATTTTCACTCTCCATTTCATTTCAATTGCACTGCACAATTCACACAACTCACCGAACACGAACACATCTTAGCACACCACTTCACCTTACATGCACTCTCACCTTCACATCACACTACTTACACCATAGGGGCGAGACCTCTCTAAGAGGTCCCGTGGGAATAGAAGGAACATGGCGAGACCTCTCTAAAAGGTCTCGCCGGTTTGGGGAATAAGAGGTCTCGTCGTGATAATATGTCAAGATAAGAGGTCTCGCCATGATAATGGGTCAAGTGGCGGGACCTCTTAGAGAGGTCTTGATAAGTTGGTTTTATACCAATTTAAATGGCTTAATCCACTTGGCTTTTTACTTGTTTTTCATAAGTTTGTGCAATGATTTGTTTGTTGTAGTGTATTTTTGTAGTTGTCAATTGGTTGTACTAAAATGGTTAAAAGAGACCAAAAAATGATGATGAACTTAGGCAATTGTGTGCTTGATGTTAATTGGTAAGGTTGAGAGGTCAAAATAATTAGGAAATGGATGAAACCGAAATTGATAAGCTAAATTTAGGGTTTTGGCAGATTTGGTTGGTGAAATTCATCTGAGCATAACACTCTTGATATTAACCCAATTGGTGAGTTATTTGGTGTTCTGAAAAGCTCTATGAATGCACTACATTTCTTATGTTTTAACTATTTTCCAATTGTGTGTGCAAGGCTATGAAATATAAGGTTCTTTTCGGAATACCATTCATTAGGGTTTTAGGGTTTTTTAGGGTTTTATTTGCTTGCCACAGTTTGGTGTTTTGATGATAACATGAGTTTTAGGCATCCAATGGTGTTGTGTCTTGCACCATTGGAAAGCTAAGAGGAAGATCTAGAACTTTTAAGTTCACCACCAAGTCAGAATCAGAGGCTAAGACATACTTATTTGGCATAAAAGTAGGTTGTTGTGTTGGAATGGATACTTTGCCAAAATTGTTTGCCAATTCGGCCAACCATTGTGCCAAGACCTTGCCAAGACCTTGCCGAGCTCTACCAAACCAATGTGCCAAAACCATTGTGCCATAACCTTGCCAAGAACTTGACAAGCCTTGCCAATTAATCTTGCAAAGCCTTGCCAACTTGACAATACTTATGCACAACACTTATGCATTAGTCTTGCCATAACTTTGCCATGAAACTCATGCCACACATTTGCACCTTGGCACACCACTCATGTTGCACAATGAACTTCACAAACCAAGGCACACAACTTGGTATAGAAAGAGCTAGGCAGCCGAGAACACGAAGAGAATTGGCCTACGACATGTTGTAGGCCAATCTTGAGAAGACAAAAAATAGCCTACGACATGTCGTAGGCCATTCTTGAAGAGCTGATTTTGTCGTGGGCAAAAATGTGGAGATGAAGTTTTGGCCTACGACAAGTCGTAGGCCAATTCTGGAACATGAATATCATGTCGTAGGCTAAATTGTTGGAGAGTGACAAAAATGGTAAAGTGTTGAGAGTTGCTTCATAGGTTTTAAGCTTTGTCACACTTCAGTAGTTTGGTCATAACTTTCTCGGTTTAGCTCCAAATTGGGTGATTTTGATGGCTATGGATAGTTAAGACAAAGTGTTACAACTTCCATGTTTTAAGTGTTCCTTAATTCACAGTGCATCATGATCAAATATTGGTGGGAGGTTGCTGCCATGAAGTACTTTGTGTTTGAGTTTCTAAAAAATTGCTAAGTGTTAATTTCTGATTCTCTGAAATTTCAAGCAGATGAAGGCACGGTTTGCTTTGGCGGAAAGGCGTGAAATTCAGAACGCTGGATTCTTGAAGGCTCGCTGAGTTGCTGATGACGTGATCAGTTGCGGCTTAAAGGCGTGGTTTAATTCTGATTTCTTCACTCGGCAGTCAGAGGCAACGAAGGCGCGACAACTTAAGCTTGAAGGCGTGCGGCTCGTGGCTGAGGTTGATGAAGGCGCTGGAAATTAACACCAAAGGCGCTGGAGTGATGAATACTTTTTCAAACTTGGAATTTTTGACATTTTTGGCTGATTTTTAGTTTCTTCCCTTAAGGACACTTTGTAATATTTGATACATTTTACTTTGCGTATTAGTTACGTTTTCCCAACTCTATATATAGGGAAGGTAGCTAACATATAAGATAGAATTTTCAATACTCACATTTTTCCATTTCGTAAACGACTTTTGATTTTGAAGAGCGGGAAGTGTTCTTGAGATCCACTTTCTCTCACTAAGATTGTTGCTTCATTTTGGATTCCGATCAAAGATTTACTTCCATCAATATACATCTCCTTGAAATTGAGAAGAAAAGTAACAATCCTCTCGGCATTTGGAAGCTTTTAAGACTCTTAATTGGTAAACTCTTCCAATTAATGATTATGAACTGTTTAATCTTCCAATTTGTTGATTGTGAAGCTGCAATGGAGATTCGTGGCTAATTGTATGATAATCTAGGATACTGAGGGTGAATGCTAGGTTGAAATTGTAATTGTGCAGTAGAACTAACAATCTATTATAAGAAATGGAAATTCTCAGCTATGAATTGAAAAAACTTGTTGAGTACATGCTTTAAATCTGAATTTGATGAAATGAGATTCGATTGCGGTCGTTATGCTGAATTGAGTCTTCTTTTGTAAGATTTGGATGAAAATCATGAATGAGAACCTGAGAATGCTTGAGTTCTTAAACCTGTTTGAATTTGCACAGATCTTAAGGCTAGACCTCGTCTTTGGAAGCTTTGAGTCTGTATCATCCTTAGAACTAGGTGATAAGAGATTCTCATACTCAAATGATGAATTTACATGCTAGGATCGGGCCTCACCATGGGAGATTCTAGGTGTTCATGCCTGAGTAATTTGAGTGGGGAATTGAGACAGCTTATTCACACTTCACCATCCTTAGGCCCGACCAGATGACAGGATGGTGTCGGGAGACTAAAATTGTAGTGTAGTGACCATGCTAGCTATTATTTCTGTTTCCAATTGTGATTCTCCTCATCTGTTTTGCTTGTATGTTAGTAATACTGTATGTATGAGAAGTTGCATTCACCCGGAGGTAGCCTAGATTATCAGCTTATTTTCTTGATAACTTTGTTCTTATTACCTTGAGTCTTACTTGTGTGTTCATTTAAATTCGTAATTGTGTGGAGTCAAACCAGATTACTTCTTGTTAATTTTTTTATAATCAGTGTTCTTTTACTCTTGTTATATTTTGGTGACATAATTGAACATATCAAACTTCTTGAATCGACTATTTCCCTGCAGAACGAAACCTAGCTCACTGCTACTATATTCAATGAAATTAGGATAAATTGACGATCCACGACACTCGCACATCAATTTTTGGCGCCGTTGCCGGGGGTCTAGGCACGGTTCTTGGAATTTGTTGTTGTTCTATTCTTAGTTGTGTGTTTTATTGCTTTGATTTAGTTATCTTGTTTCTTTACTGTGTGTGATTCTGTTGCTTTTACCATATTTTATTGGTTTGGTCTACAGATTGATCCGTTTGTTCTCTTGATATCATTTGCTGTCCCTGTTTGTGTATGCCCAGGTCTGTAAGATCTAAAGGAAAACCTGAATTTGAATTGGACCTTGAATTGGAAAGAACTCTAAGGAATCAAGCAAAGCAAAGAGCTATGGCTGCACAAGGAGTACAAGCACCCAGGTTCGGGGACCATTATGCAGTAAATTTTGACAATCGATTTGGTCATCAGGATATCGACGTGGAAAGTTACCACATTCCTCAATAAATAGTCTCGATAATTACCCAGGGCCAATTCTTCCAAGGTCTTGACAACGAGGATCCTAATGATCACCTTGACTGGTTTCTCGGGTTATGTAACACTTTTAAGTTGCCAAGAGTTGACAGGGGTGAGGTTCGCAGAATTTTGTTCCCTTTATCTCTGCGTGGAAAGGCTAAACATTGGTTCAAGAGTATTGGGGGAGCAAATGATGGAATGTCATTTGATGATCTAACAGAAAAGGTTTTTTGTCTAAGTACTTCCCTCCAGCTAAGCTTGAAAAGAGAAAGGTTGGAAATTATGAACTTCCAACAAAAGACAGTGGAGTCATTTCGAGAAGCTTGGGAGAGATTCAACGATTTGATTAGGCAATGCCCCAATCATGACTTGGGCAAAATTAGGGAGCTAAATACTTTTCTTCAAAGGCCTAACTCCTGAATCATCTTTAATGGTTAAAGCTTGTGCTAATGGAGCACTTAAAGATAAATCTGTGACTGAAGTGCGTGAACTTTTTAACCAGATAGCTGAGGATGAATACCTTTTTCCAGAGACTAGAAAGCCATATGTCAAGAGACAAAGAGGAGTTCTTGATGTAGATGAGGAGACTTCACTCAGTGCTAGTTTGAAGCATTGGCCAAGCAGGTGCAGACTTTAAAGGCGACTCAAACAAAAGCCCCAGTACTTTCATGTGGACTATGCCAAGGGAGAACACCACACGGATGAATGTGCAATCACTACTGAATTCATTCAGTATCGTGAACAATTACAGTAACAAACCCCATATGGTAGGAACTTATTCTGGAGCAATTAAATGGAGGCAACAGACAATATGGTGGAAACCAAGGCAACTGGAATAACAGCGAACAATGAGGAATTACTATCAAGGTAATGACTCAAGGAGAGCAATGAATCAACCATCTCCTGGTTTTTGATAATCAGGCTAACACATCAGAACAAAAGAAGCCAACTGTGGAGGATATGTTTCAAAAGCTGATGGAAAGATGGATAAGAACGAACAGAGATTTGGAGGTTTGGAGTCCACTGTGAAGCATCACGAAGCCACTTTGAAGAATATCGAGATGCAACTTGGTTCAGCTTGCTAATGCTGTACTCACCAGAGGCCAAAAGGAGCTCTTCCTAGTGACACAGTACCAAATCCCAAGGGGAGAGAAGCATGCAATGCTATTACTTTAAGGAGTGGAAAATTGTTGCCTGGAAGCAAACATGTAGAAGACAAGAGTGATGATGTAGAAGAGGACCAAAAAGATGAAGTTGAGTATAGAGGTGGAACTTGAGAAGAATGGTGAGCAGAAGAAAATAAGTCTGAGAAGAAGGAAATACCAGCAAGGGTGGGACATGAAATCACTAAAAATTCCAATCCTTATAACTTCCCAGATTATGCTCCAAAAGCTCCATTCCCAGAGAGGAAGAAACCTCCACCTAAGAAGGGACCTCAATTCAATCGTTTCTTGATATGATCAAACAAGTGAATGTCAATGTTTCCTTTGTTGGATTTGGTTACAGCCATTGCCTAAATATGCCTAAGTATTTTAAAAGATCTCATTTCAACAATGAGCAAATCTTGAGATGTGAAGTTCCAATGATGCTATCAGAGTGCAGTCAAGCATGGATTGTTTCACAAATTACCTCCCAAAGCTTAAGGATCCAGGTAGCTGTACCATACTTGCAAGATTGGAACCAGATATTTTGCAAAGGCCCTCTGTAACCTTGCAGCTGGAATCAAACTTGATGCCATTATCCATTGCAATAATTGTGGGTTTGAGTGGAAGGATTCGACCAGTTGCAGTGACACTACAGTTGGCAGATAGATCCTTGGTGACTCCTACCAGGCTTGGTGGAAGATGTGTTGGTAGTATTGATAAATTTACCTTGCCTGTTTGATTTATTATACTTGATATGGAAGAGGACCCCTGAGGTTCCTCTCATTTTTGGTAGACCTTTTCTAGGCCACTGGTGATGCTTTAATTGGTGTGAAAAACAAGACAGTCACGTTTAGGATTAACAATGAGGAAGTGGTTTTTGATGTAAACTATGCTATGAAGCAACCTCTAAATATGGAGTCTTGTTTTGCCTATCAAAGCTATAACATGTTCTTCTTTGAGTAATGTGAACAACATGCATGATTTTCTATTGTTGATGAGTTAGGTGTTTATGAGGATGTTTTTGATGAACTTGATTTAGATGATGAGGATAAGAAAATTCTTTCTGAAATTGAAGATTTCATTGCTGTTGTTATTTGGAAGAGTCAATTTGTGAATTGCAAAATGATGTTGTGGAAAGTTAAAATGCATGAAACTGTAGGGAACATGATCATGAACCTACTGTTTTGGCTAACGAAATTTTACTCCCACTGAGGTGAGGACTAGTGAGAATTTGTGCAGGAATGAAAAGCTTTTACCTTCCATTGTGGTGGCACCAAAGCTTGAATTGAAACCACTTCCACCTTATCTCAAATATGCTTTCTTGGGAGAAAATGAGACATTGCCAGTTGTTATATCTTCAAAGCTTGAAGGTTGGCAAGAGGAGAAGCTTTTGGAAATTTTGAGGAAACATAAGTTGGCTATTGGATGGACAATTGCTGATATAAAAGGCATAAGTCCAGGTTTATGTATGCACAAGATTTTGCTTGAGGAAAATGCTGTGCCAGTACGGGATAGACAGAGAAGATTAAATCCTCATATGATGGAAGTTGTGAAGAAAGAGGTTATCAAATTGCTTGACTTTGGGATGATTTTTCCAATTTCAGACAGCGAGTGGGTTAGTCCAGTCCAGTGCGTCCCTAAGAAGGGAGGGGTGACGGTTATAAAAAATGAGGCTAATGAACTCCTGGCAACAAGAGTGGTGATAGCCTAAAGTCGTATCAGCTCAATTTTACCCCTAAACACTAATGCAGTTGCGATGAGTCGGGATCGTATCCACAGGGAAGGGTAGGTATTCTTTGAATTCAATATTCGCTCACAGAATGTCACGAAAGAACTAAAACTAGACACTAACTAGTAAATGATCAAATGCAACAAATAAAATGTAGAAAACAGGAAGAGAGTGGATGCTCTAGAGTATTTCCACCAGTTGAATACACATTAGACCATGATTGCAATGCTCTTGACACACAAGTAAAACAATGAGGAGATCTCTATTGCCCAGGAGGTTAGCTAACACTTAACATGACGACCACAGTGTTTTCTATACTCCTTAACATTCCACTTTTCCCAAGGCGAGGCCTAAGTGGAATGGATTCAACCCGCAATGCCTCAACTCTCCAAAGTTAGCAAATCTAGCATGCAAATCCTACGGTATCCCATGGCGAGGCCTGACCTAGGACCTAGAGTGTTTATGATTCAAGCAAAGCAAGTGGAAGACTCAATCATCATACATTTAATCTTCATTTCATGCAAGTCACACAGATATTGGTAAATTTCCCTTCCATATTAGCTACACCTCCTATATATAGAGTAGTAGAAATGTAGCTAATACGCTAACTAAAAATATCTAAAGATATTACAAAAGTGTCCTTGAAAGGAAGAACCAAAATCAGCCCAAAAATGTGAAAATTCGAAGTTGGAAAACTTTTCCCAGCAATCCAGCGCCTTCAGCATCAAGTTCCAGCGCCTTTACCATCCTTGCCGTTCTTCGTCGCTCCTTCAGGCTTAGCTTCGCACGCCTTCACTTCTCAGAGCTCCAGGTGAAGAAATCAGAGTCACTTCACGCCTTCAAGCCATTCAAAATCACGCCTCCAGCAACTCCGCGAACATTCACTCAGTCTAGCCTTCATGAGATCACGCCTTCCTGCCCCGTAGCTTCACGCCTTCATCTGCCCTAAAAATCAGAACTTCATAAGTTAAACACTTAGCTATTTTTTTGGAAACTCAAGCACAAAACATTTCATGGCAGCAACTTCCCACCAAGATTTGATCATGATGCACTGTGAATTAGGGAAAACTTAAAACATGAAAGTCGTAACACTTTGTCTTAGCTCTCCATAGCTACTTAAAACACCCAATTCGGAGCTAAGCCGAGGAAGTCACGACCAAATCAATGCAGTGCAACAAAGTTGAAAAACTTCATGGAACAACCTTCAAACACTTAGCCATTAAAAACATCATAAAAAAAACAAGTTAAAGCAAGTAGCCTACGACATGTCGTAGGCAAAATGTTCTTGCTCCAAAATTGGCCTACGACAAATCCTCCTTCCAAAAATTGCCCATGACATGTCGTGGGCAAAAAGTTTTTCCTTCAAGAATGGCTTACGACATGTCGTAAGCCATTTTTTTCCTTCCAAGTTTGGCCTATGACATGTCGTAGGCCAATTTCTTCTTTCCTATGCTCACTGACGCAAGGTGATAAGTTGTGCTCAAGTGGTGTGGCAAGGTGAACGAGTGGTGTGCCAAGGTGCCAATGTTGTGCCAAAAGTGTGCAAATGATTTGTGTGTAGTGGATGCTTAAGTGATGTCCATGTCCTAGCTTGGTAGTATGAAAACAAGTGAAATGAGTATGAAGTAGTTGTGAAGTGATGGTGGTGCCCAAGATGTGTATTGTGATGGTGTGCCAAGGTGTATGGATGGCGTGCCAAGAATGTGCAAATGTCGTGCCAAAGTGAACAAGTGAATGCTTGGCAAGGTGTTGCTTGGCAAGGTGTGGCAAAGTGCTTGCCGTGATGTGCCAAAGTGTGCACTTGAGCTCTGCATTTTGGTGCAAGTGTGTACAAGTGTTACGCATACATGTGAGTAACAAGTAGGCACCAATTGTGACATCAAGCTGTGTAAAATCAACAACCATCGAGTGCAACAACTTCAGCTCAAAGATGCAAGGAAAACACAAGCAAAGATACTTGGAACCTTTTACCTCTTAAATTCTGAAAACTTACACACCGTTTCCTTCCAACCACGATGTGGCCCTGATGCACTGCGAACTGGGCAAAACCTAATACACAACAATTGTAGACCCAAGTCTTACCTTTCCACAGCCTTTTGAATCATCCAAATCGGAGTTAATATGAGAGAGTTATGACCGAAACACTGAGGAGTGGCAAAACTGGATTTTAAGCCTACGACATGTCGTGGAGCAAACTTCGATTCCTCTTAAATAGCCTACGACATGTCGTGGAGCAAATTTTCCTCTTCAAGAATGGCCTACGACATGTCGTAGGCCATTTTTCGTCCTTCCAAGATTGGCCTACGACATGTCGTAGGCCAAACTTTTGTTCTCAATGTTTGTCCAGGACATGTCGTGGGCAAATTTCTTGCTTCAGCAAAACTTCCTTCTTCTATGCAGAATTGGTGTGTCTTAGATTCTGAATCAGACTTTGTGGTAAGCATCAAAGTTTTAGATCTTTCTCTTTGGCTTTCCATTGGTTCAAGAATCCGCATCATTGGAGGTCTGTAGCGCAAGATATGTTCATTCTACCAAAATGTGGCAATATGAAATCAAAGATGAAAACCTGGAGTAGCAATTTCAAAGTTGCCCCCGTTTCTCATACTTGCACACAGAATTAGAAGCAAAATAAAACATAAGAAATAATTTACACTCCAAGATCTTTCCAGAACATTCAAGATCTCCTAATTTGGATAAGTATTGAAAGCGTTATACCCAAAACAAATTGCACCAACATTCTGCCCAAACCCTAATTTGGCCAAATAAGCTCATTTCAGTTTTTCTTAAATTCCCACTCACCATTCTCATTGTTTCAAACTCTAAACCTTGTCATTTGACACCAAGCATATATTTTCCTCATTTTAACAACATTTTTGTTCTTTTTTCACCATTTAAACACTATGAATTGCAAACCACATAAACACACAATATAGCACATTGCACCACACATTTGCATGAAAATCAAGGCAAAAGCCAAGTGAAATAATACATTTAAGTTGGTATAAAACCAACTTATCAAGTGGTGAATGCTTGGCGAGTTTGCATGGATTACAGGAAGCTAAATAAGGTAACTAGAAAGGACCATTTCCCTCTTCCATTCTTGGAACAATTCTTGGATAGAATTGCTGGCTACCTTTTCTATTGTTTTCTGGATGGATATTTTGGGTATAATCAGATTGCAATTGATCCCAAGGACCAGGATAAGACAACTTTCACTTGTCCTTTTGGCACATTTGCTTATAAAAGAATGCCATTTGGTCTTTGCAACGCCCCAACTACCTTTCAGAGGTGCATGATGGCAATATTCCACGACATGGTGGAATCAATAATTGAAATATTCATGGATGATTTTTCTGTTTTTGTATGACATTTGATGGTTGTTTGGAGAACTTAGCAAGGGTTTTGAAGAGGTGTGAAGAAACGAACCTTGTGTTGAACTGGAAAAAATGTCAATTCATGGTTCAAGAAGGAATTGTGTTAGGCCATAAAATTTCTCATGCTGGAATGGAGGTAGATCGAGCTAAGGTAGATGTCATTGCAAAACTTCCTCCACCCACCAATGTCAAGGGTATCAGAAGCTTTCTTGGACATGCTGGGTTTTATAGAAGGTTTATTAAGGTTTTTTCAAAGATAGCCAGACCCTTGTGCAGCCTCTTAGAAAAAGATGTTAAGTTTGAGTTTGGAACAGAATGTGTTGAGGCATTTGAAACTTTGAAAACAAAATTGGTGGAAGCCCCCGTGATAGTCACTCCCCATTGGGGTGAACCCTTTGAAATTATGTGCGATGCCAGTGATTATGCCTTAAGAGCTGTCTTAGGCCAGCGAAGAGACAAAGTGTTTCACACTATCTATTATGCTAGCAGGCTAATGAATGAGGCCCAAATGAATTATACAACTACTGAAAAGGAAATGCTTGAAGTAGTCTTCGCATTTGATAAATTCCGTGCTTACCTTTTGGGATCAAAGGTCATTTTTCATACAGACCATGCCGCATTGAAGTATCTGCTTGCAAAGAAGGAAGTAAAATCACGTTTGATTAGATGGGTTTTGTTGCTCCTGGAATTCGATGTGTAGATTAAAGATAGGAAAGGCTCAGAAAATATTGTGGCAGATCACTTGTCAAGATTGGAATCTCAAGAGCAAGATTCACCTGACATTTCGGTTAAGAAACACTTCCCTGATGAGCAGGTGTTCAAAGTGGGTGAACAGACACTGCCTTGGTACGCTGAGATTGCCAATTTTGTGGTTGCTGGCCAGATTCCATCTTATTATTCCAGTGACCAGAAGAAAAGATTGAGAAGTGATGCTAAGTATTACTTTTGGGAAGACAAGTCTTTATATAAAATCTGTAGTGATCAAGTGATAAGAAAGTGTGTCAATGAAGAAGAAAAGGAGGACATCTTAAAGTCATGCCATGAAGGACCCTGTGGTGGTCATTTTGGATCAACTAGGACAGGCTTCAAAATCTTGCAATGTGGGTTCTATTGGCCACATATCTTCATGGATGCCAGAATTTGGGTTGGAAAATGTGATCGATGTCAACGAACTGGCAACATCTCTTCCAGAAATGAGATGCCTTTGAACAACATCTTGGAAGTAGAAATTTTTGATGTCTGGGGAATTGATTTCATGGGGCCTTTCCCTAAATCAAGAGGTATGGAGTACATTCTGGTGGCAGTGGATTATGTTTCTAAATGGGTGGAAGCTCTGGCTTTAGCTCATAACGATGCCAAGAGTGTAACTGCTTTCTTGAAGAAATACATCTTTAACAGGTTGGGAGCACCCAGGGCTATAATAAGTGATGGAGGGACTCATTTCTGTAACAATCTCTTTGAATCTTTGTTGGCTAGATATGGTGTTACTCACAAGGTTTCAACAGCTTACCATCCACAAACTTCTGGTCAAGCTGAAATTTCCAATCGGGAGATCAAGAGAGTTCTTGAAAAAGTGGTAAATCCAGGCAGGAAGGATTGGTCTTTGAAGCTAGATGATGCATTGTGGGCATACAGAACAGCTTACAAAACCCCAATTGGAGCTTCTCCTTTTCGATTGGTTTTTGGTAAAGAATGTCACTTGCTAGTGGAAATTGAACATAAGGCGTATTGGGCAATTCAAACCTTGAACATGAATCTGTCTGAGGCTCAATCAAAAAGAATGTTGGAGTTGAATGAACTGGATGAATTCAGGTTCAATGCTTACATGAGTGCCAAGTTGTACAAGGAAAGGACTAAAACAATCCATGATGCAAAGCTTCAATCCAAGATCTTTGTTCCAGGACAATTGGTATTGCTTTATAACTCTAAACTTCGATTGTTTCCTGGCAAATTGAAATCAAGGTGGAGTGGTCCTTTTAGAGTGGTTGATGTAAAACCTTATGGGACAATTGAAATCAAGAATGACAAGAATGGCAATGTGTGGAAAGTGAATGGCCATCGTCTCAAGCCGTACTTAACTTCTCAGGACAAGGATAGCACTAATGTGGCACGAGATTCACATGAGCTATACTTAGATGATCCCATCATCTCAAATTGAGCTATGTTGCACGGTCGGGCTGTGACTTTAAACCAAGTGCTCCTGGGAGGCAACCCTGATTTTCTTCCTTTGTTTTATTTGTTGTGATTTCTTTTCTTTGTTAATCCTAGTTTAAGTAGTATTGAGTAGCAATTTATGGCACAATCTCATAACATCACTTGGGTTTATTTTTTGTAGAATCTCAGAAGGATGTTGGGCATTATTGATAGAAGCAGGGAGTACAATTTCTCTTTTTCATCCATGTGAGGTACAATGAATCTACGTTATTTACAACTAAGATACCAGCTCTGATGGTAAGAATTGTTGTTCATTCATGCATGATTGGTTGATCCGTGACCGTGCCTGCATGATTGGTTTGGATGGTTTCAATTATTGAGAAGAAAGGACATCAAGCTATGACCTGTCATTCACATGTGTTTGTTGGATAGTGAGCGTGTCATAAATATAAATTGCACATCTTCGTTTTGCATGCTCATTCCTCTTTTCTCTATAGTGCTTCCCTTGCTAGTCATATTTCATTTTCAAAGTATGGAATTCTATTCTCCCCACCAGAATCCTTTTGAATATGCTATCTTTAGTGAAGATTCAGGAACCACATCTTCTCCTTCTTCATCTTCTTCAGCTGATGAGGAGATGGTAATTGATTTTGAGCCAGCTACTTGTCCACATTTTGTTAATGCTTCTGCTGAAAACTTTTATCATGGTTTTACTAATAGATCAGTCAGGATTGAGCGACCATTTCAGGAGCCTTCTAGGAGATTTGATCCGATCAAATTTCCAACCAATGAGGCATTGGATGAAGCTTTGATAAAAGTGTTGGCACATCCTGGGGCAGTTTGGGAGCTTAATTCAAAGGGGGAGCATAAGCATATTCGGAATGAATACTTGAAGAGTGACGTGAAAATATGGTTGTTATTTGTGTTGTCTCGCCTCATGCCAAGTTCACAAAGAACTGAGGTGATTCGGAACCGGTTGTTCTTAATTTCTGCAATCTGAAGGAAGCGCAAGATTGACGTGGGACGAATCATCCTTGCGAGCATCAAAGATGGAACTGCCCAGAACAGTAAAGCATTGTATTTTCCTTTACTAATTCAGGAGCTTTGTGTGGCACAAGGTGTGGATGATCAGCTTGGTGCTTGGGAGAGGATGCAGTCTCCCATTCCTGAACAACTCTACTTAAAATACTTGGCACAGGACAAGGAATTGGAGCAAGCGAGGATTTCAAGTGCAGAGGCATCTCGGGTGGAGAGTGAAAATCCAACTTATGTTACAGATCAAGGGCAGCAGTCTTTTGATTTTGCATCTCTTCAAGGAGTAATTCAGGGTTTCCAGCTCTCAGTTGAAAATCGTTTTTCAAGCATAGAGGATAGAATGGATCGGCTGCAGGATGGTGTGAGAAACATAGATGAAAGGATGGAACGTATGCATGAAGGTTTTGACAATATGCAACAGGAGTGGACCTCACAAGCTGAACACATGGAGCATAGATTTGATGATTTATCCACGGTTGCTCAGCAACAATTTGAAGTGTTATATCATAGGCAAGTGTGCATGCAGCGAGAGCTCGATAGGTGTAACAAGATGACGGTATATTACCATTCAGATTCAGGACCCCCGAAGCCAACTCCAACTTCGGCACAGTTAGCAGGATACCGAATCCCAAATCTGTCATGTGATATGGTTAGTGGTACCGTGCACGAGCTTCCACTTGGAGTGACAGCAAGCCCTTCTTTACATCCGTTACCCACATTTGGTCGTATACCTCCTATGCCTCATACTCCTACATTCATACCAAATCTAGAGTTTGCACCCGCTGCAAGGTTTCCATTGATAGCATCAGGCCAACCTCTTCAAGGACCTGTGCATGGCCCTTTTCATTATGTGCCACAGTCAATTGGTGTGCCCTCATTTGCTACGGCCTCTTTGGATGGACAATCTCTTTCCACACTAGTTGCGTTTGGATCTCCTTCTTCCTCAGCTCAATCATCGTCCTCTCAGGGAGTCCTTCCTCCCTCTTAGCTTATCACATTGAGGACAATGTTTAATTTAAGTGTGGGGGAGGGGGTGGAATTTTGTGTGATGTGTGCTGTGGTTGCTATGCTGTCTGATACTTTGTGTGTTGATTGTGTTGATTGAAATTTTTTTTATGCATGCGGGTGTTTTATATTGTGAAAAGGGGGATTTGAAGTTGGGAGTGATTTTGAAGATTTATGGACTTTCATGTTGATTGAGATATGCTGAGTTGAAGATTATGTGAAGTTTCTTGAAGTGAAGAATTTTGTGAAGTTGAAGAATGGAATTGTTCTACTTTGATGAACCTTGTGAAGTGGTGCTTTGCTAAAATTTGAAGTTTCTCTTTGAAGATTGTTGCTATGATGATTTGCTAATGCCATGGAGAATGAAACGTTAAGAGCTTAGTGTGAAGTTTTTCTTATTGTATTGTTGAGTGATTAGAAAGCAGTATGTAGTTTGTTACTTGTAAGGGTTTTAATGTATTATGTCTCTCGGGTTTGGTTGTGTGCAACATTTTGAATCAATGAAATTAAAGTGCGTAGTGTTATGTGCAAGGGTTTGAATTATGATGTGAGTTGGTGAGAAGAAAACGATTTGGAAATGTTTTGAACCTATAGTCTTGATAAGAGGAAGAAGAGTACAATAAGAGAGTGAATAAGAAAGATCAAATTGAGAAAATGAGTTATCACCCTGTATGTGAAACTTTGTTCTTAGTTCACTTTGGCTTATTCCAAGTTCATCACTATACTTGTTTTGAATCTTTCATGTGAAAATTTTTGTTCTTGGTACTAAGTTTGAAGAAATTGGTATATTTTGCTGACTAAGGCCCGATGTTAAAGTAAGATAGATATGCCATGCAAAACTCAATTGACATAGGAGGCAATGTGTATGAATTCGTTTCCGTTTGTTATGCATTTATCTGGTGTCCCCAGAATTCGTGCATGGTTAGTCAATTTGGGATTCTTATGAACATGTGCTTGCACAAGAAATGATATGGGAGAAAAAGCCATATTGGCAAACTGGGAAGGAAAAAGCCATAAGAACCTAGCAATCAAATTTGGAGAAAAAAGCCATAAAACCCAGGCATTATTTCAGTCATCAATATGTGCACCAATGTGCAGCACTAATGTGCAGAATAAGGGCAATGTCCCATAGAGTACCAATGTACGCATAGGTACCATTGATCTTGTGATTGCATGTTCATAAGAGTGGACAAAGAGATTGGCATGTATTGAATGGTATGTGAGACTAGCTAGAAGGTGTATAACAAAGGAATAGATGAAGTGCACGTTCCTCAGCACACACGTGCACGCATGACATTTTGGTCTTTATTCATTGTGCCTTAGTTGATAATTTGTATTGAAATCTGAGAGCTAGGTACCATGAACCATCAAAGTGTTGTGTGTGTGAAAAAATGTTTTGATGAATTTGGATGTGGTCAGTGTGGATGAATGAATAATGTGTTGCATATGGGTGATGAAAAGGGTTAAATTGTGTGTATCTTGGCTTGAGGGCAAGCAAGAGTTCAAGTGTGGGGGAATTTGATAAGTTGGTTTTATACCAACTTAAATGGCTTAATCCACTTGGCTTTTTACTTGTTGTTCATAAGTTAGTGCAATGATTTGTTTGTTGTAGTGTATTTTTGTGGTTGTCAATTGGTTGTACTAAAATGGTTAAAAGAGACCAAAAAATGATGATGAACTTAGGCAATTGTGTGCTTGATGTTAATTGGTAAGGTTGAGATGTCAAAATAATTAGGAAATGGATGAAACCGAAACTGATAAGCTAAATTTAGGGTTTTGGCAGATTTGGTTGGTGAAATTCATCTGAGCATAACTCTCTTGATATTAACCCAATTGGTGAGTTCTTTGGTGTTCTGAAAAGCTCTTTGAATGCACTACATTTCTTATGTTGTAACGATTTTCCAATTGTGTGTGCAAGGCTATGAAATATGAGGTTCTTTTCGGAATACCATTCATTAGGGTTTTAGGGTTTTTCAGGGTTTTATTTGGTTGCCACAGTTTGGTGTTTTGATGATAACTTGAGTTTTAGGCATCCAATGGTGTTGTTTCTTGCACCATTGGAAAGCTAAGAGGAAGATCTAGAACTTTTAAGTTCACCACCAAGTCAGAATCAGAGGCTAAGACACACTTATTTGGCATAAACGTAGGGTGTTGTGTTGGAATGGATACTTTGCCAACATTGTTTGCCAATTCGGCCAACCATTGTGCCAAGACCTTGCAAAGACCTTGCCGAGCTCTGCCAAACCAATGTGCCAAAACCAATGTGCCATGAACTTGCCAAGAACTTGCCAAGAACTTGCCAAGTCTTGCCAATTAATCTTGCAAAGCCTTGCCAACTTGACAACACTTATGCACAACACTTATGCATTAGTCTTGCCGTAACATTGCGCCATGAAACTCATGCCACACATTTGCACCTTGGCACACCACTCATGTTGCCCAATAAACTTCACAAACCAATGCACACAACTTGGTATAGAAAGAACTAGGAAGCCGAGAACACGAAGAGAATTGGCCTACGACATGTCGTAGGCCAATCTTGAGAAGACAAAAAATGGCCTACGACATGTCGTAGGCCATTCTTGAAGAGTTGATTTTTTGTCGTGGGCAAAAATGTGGAGATGAAGTTTTGGCCTACGACATGTCGTAGGCCAATTCTGGATGTCGTAGGCTAAATTGTTGGAGAGTGTGACAAAAATGGCAAAGTGTTGAGAGTTGCTTCATAGGTTTTAAGCTTTGTCACACTTCAGTAGTTTGGTCATAACTTTCTCGTTTTAGCTCCAAATTGGGTGATTTTGATGGCTATGGATAGTTAAGACAAAGTGTTACAACTTCCATGTTTTAAGTTTTCCTTAATTCACAGTACATCATGATAAAATATTGGTGGGAAGCTGCTGCCATGAAGTACTTTGTGTTTGAGTTTCTAAAAAATGGCTAAGTGTTAATTTCTGATTCTCTGAAATTTCAAGCAGATGAAGGCGCGGTTTGCTTTGGCGGAAAGGCGTGAAATTCAAAACGCTAGATTCTTGAAGGCTCGCTGAGTTGCTGAAGGCGTGATCAGTTGCGGCTTAAAGGCGTGGTTTAATTCTGATTTTTTCACTCGGCAGTCAGAGGCAACGAAGGCGCGACAACTTAAGCTTGAATGCGTGCGGCTCGTGGCTGAGGTTGATGAAGGAGCTGGAAATTAACACCAAAGGCGCTGGAGTGATGAATACTTTTTCAAACTTGGAATTTTTGACATTTTTGGCTGATTTTTAGTTTCTTCCCTTAAGGACACTTTTGTAATATTTGATACATTTTACGTTGCGTATTAGTTACGTTTTCCCAACTCTATATATAGGGAAGGTAGCTAACATGTAAGATAGAATTTTCAATACTCACATTTTTCTATATCGTAACCGACTTTTGATTTTGAAGAGCGGGAAGTGTTCTTGAGATCCACTTTCTCTCTCTACTTTCTCTCACTGAGATTGTTGCTTCATTTTGGATTCCGATCAAAGATTTACTTCCATCAATATACATCTCCTTGAAATTGAGAATAAAAGTAACAATCCTCTCGGCATTTGGAAGCTTTTAAGACTCTTAACTGGTAAACTCTTCCAATTAATGATTATGAACTGTTTAATCTTCCAATTTGTTGATTGTGAAGCTGCAATGGAGATTCGTGGCTAATTGTATGATAATCTAGGATACTGAGGGTTAATGCTAGGTTGAAATTGTAATTGTGCAGTAGAACTAACAATCTATTATAAGAAATGGAAATTCTCAGCTATGAATTGAAAAAACTTGTTGAGTACATGCTTTTAATCTGAATTTGATGAAATGAGATTCGATTGCGGTCGTCATACTGAATTGAGTCTTCTTTTGTAAGATTTGGATGAAAATCATGAATGAGAACCTGAGAATGCTTGAGTTCTTAAACCTGTTTGAATTTGCACAGATCTTAATGCTAGACCTCGTCTTTGGAAGCTTTGAGTCTGTATCATCCTTAGAACTAGGTGATAAGAGATTCTCTTACTCAAATGATGAATTTACATGCTAGGATCGGGCCTCACCATGGGAGATTCTAGGTGTTCATGCCTGAGTAATTTGAGTGGGGAATTGAGACAGCTTATTCACACTTCACCATCCTTAGGCCCGACCAGAGGACAGGATGGTGTCGGGAGACTAAAATTGTAGTGTAGTGACCATGCTAGCTATTATTTCTGTTTCCAATTGTGATTCTCCTCATCTGTTTTGTTTGTATGTTAGTAATACTACATGTATGAGAAGTTGCATTCACCCGGAGGTAACCTAGATTATCAGCTTATTTTCTTGATAACTTTGTTCTTATTACCTTGAGTCTTACTTGTGTTTTCATTTAAATTCGTAATTGTGTGGAGTCAAACCAGATTACTTCTTGTTAATTTTTTTATAATCAGTGTTCTTTTACTCTTGTTATTGTTATATTTTGGTGACATAATTGAGCATATCAAACTTCTTGAATCGACTATTTCCCTGCGGAACGAAACCTAGCTCACTGCTACAATATTCAGTGAAATTAGGATAAATTGACGAGCCACGACACTCGCACATCAGGTCTCGCCCATTATGGCCGGTGTGTGCATTCTTTGTATGAGTTTGTTTTTGTTTGTGTCATCCAATTTGGTAAAGTGTTGAGTTGTTGTTTTTGGCTGTGAATGCTAGGAACAGGGAAGGCGTGGTAATCTTTGGCCCAAAGGCGCGTGTAAGATGCTGAAGGCGTGTGAGCATTGGGTTGAAGACGCAGATAGGCTAATGAAGGCGCGGGATTTCAAAGCTCAAAGGCGTGGATCAGTGTTTAGAAAATGCCGAATTCCTAAACTTTTGGTTTTATGCAGTGGCACTTTTGTAATAATGTAGTCAATTCACGTTTGCGTATCATTTACATTTTGTAACCTCTATAAATAGGGGATTTAGCTAGATGAGGGAAAAAGAATTAGAGGGAGAACTTTCTAGAGTACAAAAAACTGACTTTTGATTTCTAGAGCGGGAATTTTCTCTCTCATTTTATTTTTCTCTCTCTAGTTTCTCTCTCTAGATTTTCTTCTCCGATTTCATTTTCGATCGCTCGACTTTGTATCGGAGATTACATATTGAACTCAATCAAAGGAGAAATTGACATTCCTCTACACTTTAATCAGTGAAATCTTTCAATTTGATGAAATTGAACTGTTTAATGATGGAATTTGATGAATATGAGTTGAATATGGAATTTTCTGGCTAATTGTGTGATATCTTAGGGTTCTAAACGGATGAATACATTATTTAGGATATTTGATGCTATGTAATTGACGTAATTGATAAAGATTGAAATCGCACTTGAATTTATTACTAGAAATATGTTGAATTTCATATCTCTACACTAATTTTGAATGGATCAAGCTTCGATTGTGGTCGCCATGCTAAGTTGAGGATTGATTCACCAACGTTAGTGAAGATGCATGAGATGAGAACTAAAGTGTGATTGTGTGAGTCTTTACACTTGCTTTCTATGATTATTTCATTTCTGAGATTCAGGCCTCGCAATGGGAAGCTTTGATGAATTGAAACATTAGGAAAAGTGTTAAAGAATCTCTTTGTGTTAATAAACGAAGACATTCAAGCTTAGGTCGGGCCTCGCCATGGGATTTCCTAAGGTTTGCATATTAGAGTAGTTAGCTTGGAAAGTTGAGACATTGCGGAGTGAATTCCATCATTCTCAGGCCTCATCATGGGAGAGGATGGTGTTGGGAAGTACAAGGAGTGGTGTGGTCGCCATGCTAACCATAACTTGAGCTTCTAGGCATCTTAGGTCTCCTTGAGATTTGCTTGCTAGTTGATTGCATAGCATAGATTGGCTAGGTCTGTGTTCATCCGATACAAGAACCCTAGGATATCTGATTATACTTGTTAGTAGCTTCCTTTTATTCCTTTGATTTTGTTTCTTTTCGTGTGGACAATTCATTCAATTTAGTGATTTGCTACCGTGACAATACTTGGAACAATTCTTGAATTCTCAAAACTGATCCCCTTCCCTGTGGATTCGATACCCTACTCATTGCTACTACATTAGTTTAGGGTTAAAATTGCAAGTACGCGACACGCTTGTCAATTTTTGGTGCCGCTGCCGGGGAAGGCACTGTTCCTAGAGTTTGATTAAGTGATTCTTGAGTTTCATTGTTTAGTTTTGTGTTGTTTTGTTCTGAAGTTGTTTACTCTGTTCTTACCCTGTTATTCTCTATTGTTTCATTGTTATTTTTGTTGCTTTTGGTGTTTGTTCTTCGTGTGTTGTTTAAATTTGAAGTTTTGCTTGGGTGCTCTGTTTCATTACGGTTATACTTCACTCTTGGTGTTATTGTATGCCCAGGTTACGATCCTCTGGAGAACCTAAGTTTGCATTAGACCTTGAAACTTTGAGAGTTCAAGCGAGACAAAGATAAATGGCTAATCCTGGAGTGAGGGCACCGCATTTTGGTGATCATTATGCTGTGAATTTTGACAATGGATTTGGACAGCAATACATAGATGTTGAAAGTTACCACATCCCTACTCAGATTGTATCAATGATTACTCAAGGTCAATTTTTTCAAGGATTAGACAATCAAGACCCTAATGATCATCTGGACTGGTTCTTAGGTTTGTGTAGCACGTTAAAACTTCCAAGGGTGGAGAGAAGTGAAGTGCACAGAATCCTTTTTCCTCTTTCCTTGAGAAGTAAAGCAAAACATTGGTTTAAGACCATTGGGGGAGCAGATGCAACAATTTCTTTTGAGGAACTTCAGAAGAAATTCTTGGCTAAATATTTTCCACCAGCTAAGCTTGAGAAGAGGAGAATGGAGATCATGAATTTTCAACAGCAAGATAGTGAATCATTCAGAGAAGCATGGGAACGTTTTAATGATCTAATCCGTCAATGTCCCAACCATGACCTTGGCGAATTCAGAGAATTGAATACGTTTTTCAAAGGTCTCACACCTGAATCTTCCATGATGGTAAAAGCTTGTGCCAATGGTGCATTAAAGGATAAGAGTGTGCCGGAGGTTCGAGAGTTGTTTAACCAGATTGCTGAGGATGAGTATCTCTTCCTTGAGACCCGTAAACCTCATGGTAGAAGACAACAAGGAGTTCTAGATCTTGATGAGGAAACTTCGTTGAGTGCCAAGTTTGAAGCCCTTGCTAAGCAAGTACAAACTTTGAAAGCTGCTCAGACCAAGGCTCTAGTTCTTTCTTGTGGTTTGTGTAAAGGTGAACTCCACACTGACGAGTGTGCCACCACAACTAAGTCTCTTCAGTAAGTGAACAATTACAACAACAAACCTTAGTATAGTGGAAATTATTCTGGGGGAAACTATTCCGGTGGTAATAGACCATACAATGGTGGACAAGGCAATTGGGGACAGCAACAAAATCAAGGAGGGCAATACTATTAAGGAAATGACCAAAGAAGATCAACAAATGCACCACCTGGTTTTGATCATCAAGTCGGTACCTCAGAGCAAAGAAAGCCATCGGTTGAAGACATGTTCCAAAAGTTGATGGAGAAGATGGACAAAAATGAACAAAGGTTTGGGGGTTTGGAATCAACTTTCAAACACCATGAAGCTACTTTAAAGAACATTGAAATGCAACTTGGACAACTTGCAAATGCTGTGCATCAAAGACCAAGAGGAACACTTCCAAGTGATACAATTCCAAATCCAAAAGGAAAGGAAACCTGTAATGCAATCACATTACGGAGTGGAAGAGAAGTGCACAAACCTAACAAACCTGGAGATGAAACTTCTGAAGACGAGGAGGCAGACAATCTTGATTGTGAGCAAGAGTGTGCCACTGAGGACATGACACCAAAGAAGGAGGGAACGCCAGATAATGGAGTTGGAGAGGCGAACAAGAAAGTTAGGGAACCTCCTAACCCTTACAATTATCCTGAATTTGCACCTAAACCTCCATTTCCTGAGAGAGTGAAACCAAAACCAAAGAAATGACCTCAGTTTGATAGATTCTTGGATATAGTAAGACAAGTAAATGTGAGCTTACCTTTGCTGGATTTGATGACGACAGTACCCAAATATGCAAAATTTCTCAAGGATTTGATATCCAACAAGGAGCAGATTTTGAGATGTGAGGTACCTTTGACACTCACGAAATATAGTGGAGCATGGATTGGGCACAAATTGCCACCAAAGTTGAAAGACCCTGGGAGTTGCACTATACCGTGTAAAATTGGAACAAGACTCTTTGAAAAAGCTTTGTGTGATTTGGGTACTGGCATTAATCTCATGCCTCTATCTGTTGCCACTGATGTTGGACTTAAAGGCAGAATTCGTCCACTGGCTGTGACCCTTCAATTGGCTGACAGATCTTTAGTCAAGTCTACTGGAATGGTTGAAGATGTCCTGGTGGGGATCGATAAATTTACACTCCCGGTTGATTTTATTGTTCTGGATATGGAAGATGATCCAGAAGTTCCTTTGATTTTTGGTCGACCCTTCTTAGCAACAGGTGATGCTGTGATTGGGGTAAGAAACAAAACAGGTACTTTTAGAATCAACAATGAAGAAGTTGTTTTTGATGTGAATTATGCCATAAAACATCTATTACATGTTGAATCTTGTTTTGCCATTAAGCCTGTAGCATGCTCTTCTTTGCATGAATTAAATGTTAAGCATGATTATTCTATTGTTGATGAGTTACATGATTGTGAAGGTGATTTTGATGAAATCGATTTCGATTATGAGGATAATAACATTTTGGCTGAAATTGAAAATGGTATTGAATGTTGTGTGATTGATGAATCCATTTTTGAAATTCAAAGTGAAATTGTTGAAGTGGTAGATGAATGTGAGATGAAGGGAATTTTGACTGAAGCGTGTTCTAATGAATTGGAAGAAAATGTTGAGTTTAAGCTTCCAACTAATGAAATGAATGCATCCACTAAGGTGAGAAGCAATGAAAGTTTTTGCAGGAACGAAAAGCTCATGCCATCTATCTTGGTTCCTCCAAAGCTGGAGATGAAACCTTTGCCTCCATACCTCAAGTATGCTTTTCTAGGAGAAAGTGAAACACTACCCGTTGTGATCTCTTCTAAACTTGAAGATTCGCAAGATGAGAAATTGCTGGGAGTAGGCTATAGGAGGACCATTGCAGATATAAAGGGCATAAGTCCTAGCTTGTGTATGCATAAGATTCTTTTGGAGGATAATTTGGTACCAGTGAGAGATAGACAAAGGAGATTGAATCCTCAAATGATGGAAGTTGTCAAGAAAAAAGTTATTAAATTGCTTGATTTTAGAATGATCTTTCCCATCTCAGACAGTGAGTGGGTGAGTCCTGTTCAATGTGTTCCGAAAAAAGGAGGAGTTACAGTTGTGAAGAATGATGCAAATGAACTTCTTGCAACAAGAGTGGTTAGTGCCTGGAGAGTTTGTATAGACTACATGAAACTAAACAAGGCAACGAGAAAGGATCATTTTCCACTTTCTTTTCTAAAGCAATTGTTGGATCGGATTGCTGGGTACCTTTTTTATTGTTTCTTGGATGGATATTCTGGCTATAATCAAATTGCAATCGACCCTAAAGACCAAGACAAGACAACTTTCACCTGTCCCTTTGGCACATTTGCTTACAAAAAGGATGCCATTTGGCTTATGCAATGCTCCACAACTTTCCAGAGATGTATGATGGCAATCTTTCATGACATGGTTGATTCGATAATTGAAATTTTTCATGGATGACTTCTCAGTTTTTTGGGATGACATTTGATAGTTGCTTGGAGAACTTAGCCAAAGTGTTAAAGAGATGTGAAGAAACAAATCTTGTGTTGAATTGGGAAAAATGTCAGTTTATGGTCCAAGAAGGGATCGTGTTGGGGCATAAGATTTCTCATGCTGGGATTGAGGTTAACAGAGCTAAAATTGATGTCATTGCTAAGCTTCATCTTCCATCTAACATTAAAGGTATAAGAAGTTTTCTTGGGCATGCTGGCTTCTATAGACGTTTCATCAAAGATTTCTCTAAAATTGCTAGGCTATTATGTAGCCTATTGGAGAAGGATGAAAAATTTGAATTTGGCACAGAATGCATTGAAGCGTTTGAGATGTTGAAAGCTAAATTGGTGGAAGCTCCTGTGATAGTTACGGAGCCCTTTGAGATTATGTGCGATGCAAGTGACTATGCATTGGAGCTGTTCTTGGCCAGAGAAGGGATAAAATTTTTCACACCATTTATTATGCCAGTAAGTTGCTCAATGAGGTAGGAAATGTCAACTATGATGGGAGTTCAAATCAGTGGAAGCCATCCGGTGGGAACCAAGGATATCAAGGAGGACAGAATTGCCCACAGTATAATACGTCAAGACCAACTTATCCACCTGGTTATGGTACCCAACAGAGCACGCAAAATGGTATGCCACAAGCATCACTGGAGAATGTTATCACAGTGTTAGGGGGTAAGATGGACAAGCTTTTTGGAGAATGTCAACAAAGAACAGCCAATCTGGAGAAAACAATGGAGCTTCAAGGAGGTATATTAAGGGAGCACAGTGCTATTCTTAAGAATGTGGAGATTCAATTAGGCCAACTGGCGAAGGAAGTTCACAATAGACCAGATGGATCTTTACCCAGTGACACTCTTCCCAATCCTAAGGGAAGAGAGCATTGTAATGCTGTGACATTAAGAAGTGGTAAGGAATTGCAATCTCCAATTATTACTGAAGAGGATTCTCCAAAGGATGATCATGAGGTTATCAAGGTTCAAATTGAGAAGGAAAATGCTCCCAAGCCAGTTGAACACAAGGGTGATAGTGTTAGCAAAGGGAGGAAGAAAAATCCTCCAAGTGCTTTTAATTTTCCAGAATATGCTCTACCACCACCTTTTCCTCAAAGGTTGCATCCATCAAAGAAGAAGATTTTGTTCAGCAAATTTGCTGAAAAGATTAAGCAGCTCCACGTGGAAATACCTTTGCTGGATTTGGTAAAGTTAGCGCCTACTTGCTCGAAATTCTTGAAGGATCTTATCTCTAATAAGGAGCAAATTTTGCAATGTGAGGAGGTGATCCAACTAAATGAGGTTGGGAAATGTTTAATGAAATCCAATCTTCCTCCTAAGCTTAAAGATCCAGGAAGCTGCACAATTCCATGCAAGATTGGCTCGAGATATTTTGCTAAGGCATTATGTGATTTAGGAGCTCGTATTAATTTAATGCCTTATTCTATAGCTGTCAGTGTGGGCATGGGTGAGCAAGTAAAACCAGTGGCTATAACTCTTCAGTTGGCTAATAGATCCATTATTACTCCTATGGGCATAATTGAGGATGTCTTGGTGGTTGTTGATAAGTTCACAATTCCTGTGAATTTTATTATCTTAGACATGGAGGAGGATGAGGCAGTTCCTCTCATATTTGGAAGACCTTTCTTGGCAACTGGATATGCTTTAATTGGCGTCCGCAGCAAGACCACCACTTTTCGTGTCAATGGCGAATAGGTAAAATTTAATGTCGATTATGATAAGAAGCATCAGAAGGACATTAATACTTGCTTTTACATGGATGTTGTTGAAAACTCAGTTATTGCATGCAATCCTATGAAGACATGTACTGTGAATGATAATGACTCTTTTAATGCATATATCTAATTCTGAAGTGCATAAGATAGATAAGAATATAGCATTAGAGTTGAGAAATATGGTTGAAAATGTTTTCATAGATACTTCCATTTTAGAGATAACTGACGATTTGGAGATGCCTAAAACTGAATACCATGTTAGTTTAGGTAAGGAAGATTTGTGGATTTTTCATGAAATAACTAATATGGTAGAGAACTGTTTTATTGATACCTCCATCTTTGAAATTACTGATGATTTTATTGAGATCATAGAAGCAAAGCAGTTGGTGGATTCTCATATTTCTAACAGGGTGGAAGAAAAGGTGACGTCAAATAATGAAGAGACCTGGGGAATCCCAAGGATAATGGTGCAAGAAGACATGGAGGAACCTACCTTGGAGGTGCAAGAGTGGTACACTGTTGAGTTCATTGAACTTGCTCCTCAAATGCATGAGCTCAAGTTCCTCTTTAAAGGGCTGCACAAGAAGCATTTGCAAGAAAGCAGAGTGCTCGTGAGAGAGGTTTCTTGTGGTATAAGGATGGGTATTCCGAGTATTGAAGGAGAGGGCCATGATAATTAGGTCTAGCTAGGGACCAAATAAACCTAGAACTACCTTCTTACCCTTCTTTTAAAGTAATTGTCTTTATGTTTTTGTTTTTAGTTTTTAGTTTGAATAAAGAAGAAGGCTACTTGAGACATTGACAAGGATTCAATCGCACAACAAGCTTACCGGGAATGACGTGGATAATAGGTGAATTCTTTCCTTTCTCACACATTGAGGACAATGTGTATTTTAAGTGTGGGGGGGATGAAATTCATGTTATTCAATTCATGTTGTTTTGTCTGTCGTTATGCTTAAATTCATGGGAGTTGATGTGTGGATATTATGCTTTGATTAATGGTTAATTAGTTCTTCTTAGTAGTTTTTACTATTTTATTTTTATGTTGTGTTCCATTCTTATCATCTTAGCCCGAATATAAGTAATTTAGTAAATGATAATTCTTTTCGTAGTTAAACCATGCTTTTTTTATATGTTTTTACATGTTTTTGTGTGGTATCCAGTTTTTGAACAATTTTGATCTTGTTGTGATAAGTGTCATGTTGCCAATGATTTGATTTTATCGAAAGATTCAATGTGGGATGGGAAAGTAATATGCAATCTAGAGGAAGTCGGGTCTTTGATAGAAATTTTAGCATTTTGAGTCGACCATATTCATGCACTTAGGGGAACTACTGAGGGGATTGATGAGTTCGTAATCATTAAGTGGTTGGAGTGTTTTTAACACTTTGTTTAGTTAAAACTCATATAACTCGCTTATAATGTGCTCTATAATAAATGTGCTTGCATAATTGTTTGCACTTAATGCTTTTGCATTGTTAAGCTTGTTATGCTCGTACTATCATCCCTCTTCAGAGCTCACAGCTGAATTTGAAGCTGACCACTGCAGCTGTTCTCATCATCTTGCAAGCTTCAGCTGAAGAATTTGATCTTCAGCAAGGCTACTTGCTCCTCTTGCAAATGACTTTCTCTTCAGGTTTTACTCGGGCCCGTAGGTAAATCTTTGGTGGGTATATTTTCATTGATTTTGTTATTGTGACTTTAGCTTGATATGTGGACGGATCTGGGATTGAGAGTTGAAGACTTGATGGAAATCAAAGATCCAATTTGCTGCAAATCGCCCATTTTTCTTGAACTTGAATTGCTACCTTTTGAACTGAATCGATATGGGTAAACTCTGTGATAGACAGACCGATTAGTGGGGAAATTCTGCACTCCCAACTTTGTTTTAGCATTTGAATTGATAATTAGCTGTTGATTAGCTCCCGGTTGCTTCATGAGCTTGGTAAAATTCTTGAATTGATTGGTGATTTTGCACTTGAATTGAATGACTTTGTGATGGAGGGTGCTTTTGAATAAGCAGCCCAGCTGGACTCTGATGCTCGAATCTAACTCTAGATTCAACATTTTATTTTGTTATTCTTTAATTTGCATTATCTACTATCCATGAGTTGATCTGTGCTGCGGGATTGGAGGGCTATATGAGGGTGCAAATTCAAAACTATTTCTGGGATTTAGCCTCTGATTTGTGCTGAAACTGGACTCAGTGTCGATGAACAATGCTTTTGACTCTGAAGACTTTGATGCTGGAATCCAAATTCTAGATTAGACATTTCAGTTTGTTATACTTGCTTTAATTGCATTAGTCTCTCCGAATGGCAAACTGTTTGTTGTTTAGTGGCTTAAATTGAAATGGAGGAGGGTTGGACATTTGCTCTGTTTGATATCATGTTGATTCACTCCTGTGTCCTTAATGTGCTTGATTGAGATAAATTAGATTTGATAAATTTGATTTGATGAGTGTGAGGCTAGTGATGATAACTTAATGGAAAGTTTGGTATGTTCCATGGAAGTTTGCTGTTGAACTGGTTTTGAGGACAGTTTTGCATTCATTATCAATTGCTCAGATCATTCATGTGTCTTGGAGCTAATTTTTGGTAAATCCTTCATGTACTTGGTTGATTTAAATTAGACTTGCTGATGCCTATTCCCACTTGCTTATTCCATGATGGATTATCTGAATAGTTGCATTTAATCGATATTGATCATCGGTCGAGAGATTGGAGCTATGCTAACAATGCAACGACATATTGGCTTTTCATTCCATTTGCTTATTGACTACATAGATTAGGGACTCATAGGCAAAGGTAAATAGAGCTTATCTGCTGGAATCTTTCCAAGCAGATTCCCTCTATTTTCATACATACATTGAGGTAGATCTATCATGTAATAGAGTAGTACTCCATATTTATTGCATTTACTGTATAACAGTGTGTATGGATATAGCCACCACTGTATTTTGTTTTCCTAGCTATTTATATATATCTCCCTTTAAAAAAAGGATAAGTTCTACAAAAAAAAAAAGTTGCTCAATGAGGCTCAGTTGAATTATACAACAACGGAGAAAGAGATGTTGGCGGTTGTTTTCGCATTTGACAAATTCAAAGCATACTTGTTGGGATCGAAAGTCATTATACATACAGATCATGCTGCTTTGAAATATTTGTTAGCAAAGAAAGAAGCCAAGCCAAGGTTGATTCGTTGGGTGTTATTGCTTCAAGAGTTCGATGTTGAAATCAAAGATCGTAAAGGCTCAGAGAATGTGGTGGCTGACCATCTTTCAAGATTGGAGTCAGAAGCTCAAGAGGATTCAACCGTTTTGGTGAAGGAACATTTTCCAGACGAGCAAGTGTTTAGAGCAGATGAGAGGTCATTGCCTTGGTATGCAGAGATACCAAATTATGTTGCGGCTGGCCAAGTTCCTTCTTACTTTTCTAATGACCAGAAGAAGAGATTGAGAAGTGATGCAAAATATTATTTTTGGGAGGACAATGCATTGTATAAAATCTGTAGTGATCAAATCATACGAAAGTGCATCAAGGAGGAAGAAAAGGAAGACATTTTGAGGGCATGTCATGAAGGACCATATGGTGGACACTTTGGCTCAACAAGGATAGGATTCAAAGTGTTACAATGTGGTTTCTATTGGCCTCATATTTTCTTGGATGCAAGAATTTGGGTTGGTAATTGTGATCGATGTCAAAGAACAGGGAACATTTCTTCCAGAAATGAAATGCCTTTGAATAGCATCCTTGAAGTGGAAATATTTGATGTATGGGGAATTGACTTCATGGATCCACTTCCAAAATCCAGAGGCATGGAATACATTTTGGTAGCAGTTGATTATGTGTTCAAATGGGTTGAAGCTGTGGCTCTGGCTCATAATGATGCAAAGAGTGTGATTGCTTTCTTGAAGAAACACATTTTTAATCGGTTTGGAGCCCCCAGAGCAATCATAAGTGATGGCGGAACTCATTTTTGTAACAAGATTTTTGAAGCTTTATTGGTCAAGTATGGAGTGAAACATAAGGTTTCTACAGCTTATCATCCTCAAACTTCTGGCCAAGCTGAGATTTCAAATCGTGAAATTGAGAGGGTGCTTGAAAAGGTTGTTAATCCAAGAAGGAAAGATTGGTCAATGAAACTGGATGATGCATTATGGGTGTACAGGACAGCATACAAAACTCCTATAGGTGCTTCCCCATTTCAGCTTGTGTTTGGTAAAGAGTGTCATCTACCAGTAGAGTTGGAGCATAGGGCTTATTGGGCAATTCAGAAATTGAATATGGATTTATCTGAAGCTCAATCAAAAAGAATGCTTGAGTTGAATGAATTGGATGAATTTATATTCAATGCTTATATGAGTTCTAAGCTTTACAAGGAGAAAACAAAGAGGCTTCATGATGCAAGAATCCAATCAAAGAGTTTTGCTCCAGGACAATTGGTGTTGTTATACAACTCTCGGCTTAGACTTTTCCCTGGGAAATTAAGGTCAAGATAGAGTGGTCCATTCCGTGTTGTTGATGTAAAGCCATATGGTGTTGTGGAGATACAAAATGACAAGAATGGTAATATATGGAAAGTGAATGGTCACAGGCTTAAACCATACTTGACTTTTCAGGACGCAGGCATCTCCAATTTGGCACAAGCTCCACATGAGTTAATCTTGAATGATCCTTTACCTCCCAATGAACCAAGAAGTATGGTCGGGCTGTAGACCGTAAACCAAGCGCTTATGGGAGGCAAACCGGATTTTTATTCTTAGTTTTTGCTTGTTTGAGTTGTCTACCTTTTGTTTTGTTTTTAGTTGCATAGTGTGTTTTGGCAATATGGCACAATCTTATACCTTGCTGATGGGTTTTGCATTTTATCACAGCATTTCGGGCGATATTTGTAAAGAGCAATGGTAAGTTTCGGATATTCACTCACATAGGGTTCAGATGTATTTTACATTTTTTACAACCAAGGTAATTGCATCTAAGGTAAATCTCGATGCTAGACCCGTGAACTTGAATGCATGATTGGTTTGTATGATTTCAATAATTGAGTAATGAAGACAACAAGCTATGACATAGGGAGAATGACGCATATGTTTTTGTTTTCCAGTCATTCACATGTGCTTGTTTGATAGCTAGAATGGAACTTTTATGTGTTGAACATCTGCCCTATGCATACTCCATACTTTGTTCACTACTCTACATATCTTGTTAGGAACTTTGCATTCTCAGATCATGGCTTACTTTCCTCATCAGAATCCTTATGAATATGAAATATTCAATGAAGATCTGGGAACTACCTCTTCTTCTTCTTCTTCTTCTTCAGCCGATGACGATATGGTGATTGATTTTGATCCGGCTAGTTCCCCACAGTTTGTTAATGCTACTGCCGAAGCTTATACAATAGCTTTATCAACAGAGCAGTCATCATTGAGAGACCATTTGAGAACCCTTCCCATAGATTTGAAGAATTGATTAGGAGGCATTCTTGGGCTCATTTCGCAAGAGCATCTATTGTTGTTAACCTGGAGATAGTTCGAGAATTCTATGCTAAGTCACGTGCTGACAATGTCCATTCAGTTTTTGTGAGAGGGAAGTACTTGAAAGTCAATCGCCACATCATTAATTTGCATTTCCTTCTTCCTGATTATCCCGGTGATACATATTGCCGTTTGGTGAGGGCGGGGAATACTGATCATTTGTTGGCTGCTGTGGCGTTACCTAGTGCTACATGGGTGAGAAATGCTCGGAATGAAGCCTTATATGTGCCCACAAGTGAGCTGACAGCAGAGGCAAAAATGTGGTTATTGTTTATCAACTCCAAAATCTTGCCTACTAATCGTACAAATATAGCATCCAAGAATCGTGTTCTTTTGATCTATGCTATTCAGTATGATTTTTCTATTGATATTGGGAAATTGATGCTAGGGTTCATAAGACGGGCACAACGAAGTGAATTTGCACCTATGTTATTTCTAGCTTTGTTAACAGCAATGGCTCGTAGCAATGGAGTTGACATCACTTCAAATGAAAATCCTCAACATCCTTTTGGTCTTATGGGAACTCCTCAATGGCCTGTATTCTTTGCCTGTTATTTTTCTCACGGGGACCGTGTCTCTATGCAAGTGTAGGGGGCGTTTGAACAAGCTGTCTTATCTCGAGATGTGGATTCCACGACTATGAGAACTTAGTTATGTTTTGAAGAGATTGTTTTGCCATGATTGAATCTAGTGTAGTATTAGTAGTAGTAGCATGGGAGTAGCATTTCAATATATTGTTTAGTATTTTACTAAATATGTTGTAAAGTATTGATGTCGTGTTTTGTGTATGCTTAGTGTTAATGATGAACATTTTTTTTTCGGTTTTGCGCACATGTATTGATGATGAGGACATCTACAACCTCTGAGCACGAATTAAATCATTTGAAAAGCTGATGAAATACTGAAGTAGATGCATTGGGGTGCAACAGTGCTGTGAATAGGATGTTGAAATCAAATGTAGGGAAAAGCTGAAATTTTGGCTTGGGCTTTTATGTGTAGTGGTGTCTAGGATAAGCTCACATGCAAAGTAAAATATCTCTATTTTTTGTCTTGTTGCTTAAAATTTTTCATGTTTGTTGAGAGTATGCATTGGGAGCTTGCACGGTGAGATTGACCGAAGTGAGTATAGGGCCCTTGTGTTTGTTATTTTGTGAGGAATGAATGCATTAGTATCAGTGAAGAGTTGAAGACTCATATGACTTGAATTTAATTGTGTCCCACATTTGACTGACTAAATTGGTTGCTAGTGTTTGGTGGGAACATTAATTTTTCATGTTGACCGATTGAATGCAAGCTCATGATTTCCCTTCCCTTGTGTTCTATAAGTGCAAAGAGTTATTGCTTATTATTTCAAGATATCACAAGTTGAAAACACAAGCTCGGTATTAGTAAGAACACATCGCATAAATTGATCGTCCCAATTGTATTTCTTCCAAGACTAAGCTCTAGCTCTACACAAAAGGTATGTCTCAATTCTCTTTAAGGTTTGTGAATTTTGTTTTGTTTGTGTCGTGCAAAGAGATGAATGTAAGAACATGATAATGATGATGTTTTTGTTAAGATGATGGAAATGATGAACATGTAAGATATCATGTAGCTTAGCCAAGTAGAACATGCGTGTTAAGTGTGGGGAGGGGGCGTTTGAAAAAGTTTTGCTTTTCAATCAGTCCAGCTTTGACATGTTTCTGTATTTTGACTATAACTTGAGTTGGTTATGTCGAAATGAGGTGATTCTAGTTGGAGAATGTTGCTAAGAGATAGGGCTACAATGTTAATGTTGGGCACTTTTGCCAGTTTTGACTAAAATGTAGTCTTATTTCAGAGATAAGGCCGTATGCATGTTAATGTTGTAGGCTGAAAAATTCTGGATTTTGCCTGTTTGGAATGCTTGGTTTTTTTTGCCATAACTTGCTCATTTTTGGTCCAAATGGTGTGAATTTTGTCCCCTAATTTGGACAAGATCGTGCTTTACAAATTTGCAGTTTAAAGTTTTGGCTAATTCGAAATGTTTCAATATGTTATTTGGTCTATCTCATGAAGTGTCAAGCTGAAATTTGCCAACATTCTGTTAGAGTACATTTCGGTAGTGATGAGATTACAGCTTGGGTATGTCTTGTTTAAATTGAGTGAATCCAGCTCTTGGAGTTAGCCAAGTTGTGGTTCTATATATTTGAGGTTTTGAATTCTTGCTAGGTTTATCTTGTTGACATGTTGTAGTCTTTGAGATGGGGAGATTGATAAGCTGAAATTTGTTGTGGAAATGAATGCCGAGTTGCCATGAGCTTATTTTAGAGGATTGGAAGTTGTTCATATAAACATTAGACGAGGAAATACAAGTTGTTATGTTTTGGGCTTTATATTTTGTGGTTGGAGTGTTTTTATGTATACGTTTTATTCGAGGAAATGGGTGTTGAGAGTTCCTAGTTAAATTTTCAATGTCCAAATTTTTACTGATATTGTTGTGTAAAGAGAAATTCAACTTCACAAAATGCTTGTTTTGTTGCTTGTTCTTGGCAGGAATGGCACCTAAAAAAGATTCAACTTCACAAAAGGCTTCAACTTCAAAGAAAGGAAAAGGGAAAACTCAGAAACCACCACTTGTAGACTCTGATTCGGAGTACTTTCCAGAAGAGGATTTGCCACTATTTGAGGATCCCCCTCAATACACAATGCAAGCTACAACTACGAAGAAGAGGAAGGGGTCTTCCGATCAAGATGGCGAACCATCGGTGTTTTTAGACAAAAGGGCTCAAAAACGATGGGAACAAGGGATTGGTATGAAAAAGCTTCATCTGGAGAGGGCATTCGCGGTTGAAGGAGGTCCATTCCAAGAATTGATGGCATTACATTGTTTTGATAAAAAACTCACGAGTGCACCAGGGTTTTGTAACGCTAGTCTGGCAAGGGAATTCTATGCTAACGCAAAATTTCCGAATGAAGCTGGAGAATTCTACGTGAGGGGGAAGTGGGTACAAATTACAAGTGAGATCATCAATAATCATCTTGGTACTCCCAGTTTTTCTCATGACCCTTTGCCATTTTCGGAGGACGATGAGTGCGACCAAGCATTGTTAGAGGAGCTCGCTTTATCGGGAGCTAAATGGGAGTTGAATAGAAGGGGCGAACGCAAGCATATCCGTGGAATGTGGCTGCGCAGTGATGTAAAAATCTGGCTCATGTTTGTATTGTCACGTCTTATGCCAAGTTCATAATCCACTGAAGTGCTACGCAATCGATTGCACTTGATATCAGCTATTCGTGGAAAGAAGCCAATTGATGTCGGGCGAAAAATTCTTTTTATTATACAATTTGGGGTTGATATGGATAGTGCGCCTCTCTATTTCCCTGTCTTGCTTGAGGAGTGATAAGTTGGTTTTATACCAACTTAAATGTATTATTTCACTTGGCTTTTGCCTTGATTTTCATGCAAATGTGTGGTGCAATGTGCTATATTGTGTGTTTATATGGTTTGCAACTCATAGTGTTTGAATGGTTAAGAAAGACCAAAAATGTTGTTAAAATGAGGAAAATATATGCTTGGTGTCAAATGACAAGGTTTAGAGTTTGAAACAATGAGAATGGTGAGTGGGAATTTAAGAAAAACCGAAATGAGCTTATTTGGCCAAATTAGGGTTTGGGCAGAATGTTGGTGCAACTTGTTTTGGGTATACAGCTTTCAATTCTTGTCCGAATGATGAGATCTTGCATGTTATGGAAAGCCCTTTGGGTGCACTACATTTCTTGTGTTTTAACTAGTTTCTAATTCTATGTGTAAGCATGAGAAACGGGGGCTTCTTTAAGATTGCTACGTTAAGGATTTCTGTGTTAAAGTTCATTGCCACAGTTTGACAAAATGTGTCTATCTTGAGTTACAGGTACCCAATGATGCTGATTCTTGAACGGGTGGAAAGCTAAGAGGATTAGCTAGAACTTTTATGTGAACCACTGGGTCTAATTCAGAGGCTACGCCACATGAATCGGGCATGGAAGTGGAGCTTGGTGCTGGAATGAACACTAAGTCACACATGGTCTTGCATTGTACCGTTTGGCATGTCTTCCTTGCACGAGCTCATCGGGCACAACAACTTTTCCAAGCCTTGCCAACATAACCTTGCCAACACCTTGCCAAGCTTTGCCAAACCAATGTGCCAAGACCTTGCCAACCTTGCCAACCTTGCCAACCTTGCCAACCTTGCCAACACTTTGCCAACACCTTGCCAACCTTGACACACTTTGCCAAGCTTTGCCAAACCAACATGCCAAGACTTGCCAAGCCAATGTTGCCAAGACCTTGCCAAGCATTGCTAACATACTTTGCCAAGTCTTGCCAACAAACTTTAATACAACCATGCCAAGCATTTGCTACACTTTGCCACACTCATGCACATTTTTGGCACGCCATTCATACACCTTGGCACACCAGCACAATACACATTTTGGGCACTACCATCACTTCACAACTACTTCACATTCATTTCACTTGCTTTCATACTACCAAGCTAGGACATGAACATCACTTAAGCAGCCACCACACACAAACCATTTTCACATTTTTGGCATATCAGCAAGCACAAACTCTTGGCACACTACTCAAGCATTCTTAGCACAACATTTGCACCACTTGTACACAACTTCTTACATTCAAACTTATCACATTCAACAGACTTCAGTTGGCATAGGAAAGAAAATTGGCCTACAACATGTCGTAGGCCAAACTTGGAAGGAAAAAAATGGCTTACGACATGTCGTAAGCCATTCTTGAAGGAAAAACTTTTTGTCGTGGGCAATTATTGGAAGGAGGATTTTTGGCCTATGACATTTTTGGAGCAAGAACATTTTTCCTACAACATGTCGTAGGCTACTTGCTTTAACTTGTTTTTTTTATGATGTTTTAAATGGCGAAGTGTTGGAAGGTTTGCTCCATGAAAATTTCAGCTTTGTCACACTTTATTAGTTGGGTCATAACTCTTTCGTCTTAGGTCCGAATTGGGTGTTTCAAATGGCTATGGATAGCTAAGACAACGGGTTACAACTTTCGTGTTTTAAGATTCTTTTAATTCACAGTGCATCATGATCAAATCTTGGTGGGAAGTTGCGGCCATGAAATGTTTTGTGGTTGAGTTTGCTGAAAAAATGGCTAAGTGTTGAAACTTTGAATTTCTGAATTTCCAGGCAGCTGAAGGCGTGAAGTTCGGTGGCAAGAGGGCGTGATTTCCTGAAGGCTGTTCTGCTTGGAAGCTTGCGAGGATGCTGAAGGCGTGATTAGTTGCAGCTTGAAGGCGTGGTTCGATCCTGATTTCTTCACCTGGAAGTCTGAGAAGCTGAAGGCGCTGGTGCTGAAGCTGGAAGGCGCTGAAAGACTGACTGGGCAACTGAAGGCGCTGGAAATGAACATTGAAGGCGCTGGAATGCTGAACTTTCCTCCAAACTTTGAATTTTCATTTCTTGGGCTGATTTTAGTCATTCTCTTTGAAAGACACTTATGTCATACTTTGTACATTTTATGTTGCGTAATAGTTACATTTTCCCAACTCTATATATAGGGAAGGTAGCTAACATGTAAGAGGGATTGGAGATTTTGGAGAATTATCATTTTTGAATTTTAGCGGGAGCTTTTCTCCCTCTCATTTTCTCTCTCTAGATCTACTTTCTCTCACTAAACATTTCTTCTCGGATCTCAACTCCGATTGTGAATTTGGAATGGATTTGTCTTTCTTATTCTCAATTGACAAAGGATTCTACAATTCTCTCGACTTAAGTGGTAAATTCTTCCAATTAAATGGGAATGAGCTTATCAATGTTGGAATTTGTTGATTTTGAAATGAGAAAGATGTTTTCTGGCTAAATCTATGATATCTTAGGATTCTTAATGGATGAATACGTGTTTTAGTAAATTGAATGCTATGCAATTTGATTTAATTGTTGAGTATTGAAATCACATTTGAATTGAGCATAAACATATGTTGAAATTCATAACTCTTAGCTAATCTTGAATAGATCAAGCTTCAATTGTGGTCGACATGCTAAATTAAGGAGTGATTAATCGAAGTTAGCGAAGATGCATGAATTGAGAACTAAATTGTGATTGTATAAGCCTTTGTACTTGTTTTCTGTAATCGAATCAATTCTGAAACTCAGGCCTCGCCATAGGAAGTGTTAATGAATTGAAACATTAGGAAAAGTGTTGAAGGAGCTTTCTGTGTTAACAACAATGATATGTAAACCCTAGGATGGGCCTCGACATGGGAGTTCTTAGGACTTTGCATGTTAGAGTGGTTAGCTAGAAGAGTTGAGACTTTGCAGAGCTTATTCCACCATTCTCAGGCCTCGCCATGGGAGAGAATGGTGATTTGGGGGTACAAGAGGTGGTGTGGTCGCCATGCTAACCACGGCTTGAACTTCTAGGCAATTTAGGTCTCCAAAGCATTTAATTGTTTACCGATTGCATAGCATAGATTTACTAAGCCTGTGTTCATCCAATACAAGAATCCTGAGTTATCTGTTTCATCCTTATTTGTCGCTACCTTTTGTATCTCTGTTCTCGTTCTTTTGTGTTGAATTTACATTCTTTCTAGTACTTAGATTCTGTGACAAGACTTTTAGAACAATTTACTCAATTTTCGTGACCTACGCCTTCCCTGTGGATTACGATCCCTGCTTCCACTTCTACAGTAGTTGTTAGGTAAAATTGAGGGTAAGCGATAAGCCTGTTCAAGGAGCTTTGTTTAGCTCAAGGGGTGGATACAGAGGCTGGAGAATGGCACGCGACGGAATCCAGGCCCAATTGGTACTCCACTTTATATCAAGTACTGGGCAGTAGAAAATGAAATGATTAAGGCAAAAAAAGCTGCGGCTAAGAAGTCTCGGAGCAAGTCTCACCCTCCACCTTCTAAGGCGGATGAGGAACCACAGCTGTATGATTTTAGTACTTTGCAAGGGGCATTACAAGATTTTCGGCAATCAGTTGAGCATCGTTTCTCAAACATGGATGAGCGGCTGGAACGGATGCATGAGGGTGTGGAGCATATGCAGCAAGAGTGGACAACACATGCTTTGAGTATGGACCTGAAATTGGATGACATGTCAATGGTCGCTCAAAACAATTTGAAGTGCTGTATCATAGACAAGCGTGTATGCAACGAGAGCTCGATAGGTGCAATAAGATGACTGTCTATTACCATTCTGATTCTGGACCTCCAAAACTAACTCCGACTTCGGCGTAGTTAGCTGGGTATCGAATCCCAAATTTGTCATGTGAAGTCGTCAGTGGAACCGTGCATGAACTTCCACCTGGGTTCCAGTGATGCCTGCACTGAACCCGTTGCCAACATTTGGTCGTATTCCTCCGATGCCTCAGACTCCCACGTTCATACCAAATCCTTATTTTATGTCTGCCACAAGGATTTCAATGATCAGCTCTGGTCAGCCTCTTGAAGGACCGACTCATGGTCCTTTTCATTATGTGGCTTGGCCTTTCGATGTTCCTTCGTTTGCAACAGCAGCTCCTTTTGGTGGACATTCATTTTCAACGGCAGCTTCATTTTCATCTCCTTTTTCCACGGCTCCATCATCTTCCCTGGGAGCCCCTCCTTCTTAGACTTTTACATTGTGGGCAATGTCTATTTCAAATGTGGGGTGGAATGTGTGTTATTTGCTGATATGTTCATGATTGGTTGGTGTGAGGAAGCTGTTGAAGTTGTCGTGATTGTTTTGTGCTTTGTTTGTTGGGAAGGTTGGCTAAATTTTTTTCGGTTTATGGAAGATATTTTGATGAATTGTGAAGTGGTTCTGAGTTGAAGTTGTTGTCAAGTTTCTTGAAGTCTGTTATGCATTGTTAAAGACTTGAAGTCCTGTGAAATTAAGTCGAGAATTATGTTTGATACTTATTCTAGAAGTTGATTTTGAATGGCTAGTGTGTTTACTATGTTTCTAGTGTGGTAAGTTGAATAAAAGTCTAGGTGGTAGTGTAAGTTGTTGTGAGGAGTAAGTAGAAGTCTAGAACACTTTATATTAGGCTTTGACTCCTCTGGTAAACTATGTTCAAAATTTGTAGTTCATTAAGTTCTATTTTTATTCCACATGCGAAAATTGTTTTGTCGTCCTTGATTCCAATCTTGATGAAATCAGTATATTTTGTTAGTCAAGGCATCATGTTCTTGGAAATAGGAGAAAAATGATTCAATTTGTTCTTATTGTTATGCATTATTCTGTTGTTTTGGATGCTCTTGGATACATAGTCCTTTAAAGACATCCAGGAATTTTTAGTCACACAAGAAATGATATAGAGAAAAAAGCCTTTGGCAATTGGGAATGAAAAGCCGAAATACCCTTGGCAAGCATAATTGGGAAAAAATAGGCACAAAATTCGGGCAGCTAAAGGGAAAAAGAAGCCAAAAGACCCAGGCAAGCACACCAATGTGTGTAATAAAGTAAAAGCACCAAAGTGCGAAAGCAAATGAAATCTAAAATCAACTAAGAGAAGCACCAATGTGCACCATTGATCTTGTGTGATTTTGAGTTCTTCTGTGTGGACATTATGATTGTTTATACGAAGGGATGTTTTGGAACAAAAGAGGTAATGCATGCATAAAGAATAGATGGACCAGTATTCCTCGGCACACACTTGCACACATGATATTTTGGTCTTTATTCATCATGCCTTGATTGATAATTTGTGCTGAAATTTAATGGGTTGGGGTTCAGGACTTGGTGAGAGTTTTATGCATGGAAAAAAATTGTTTTTGATGAACTCAAATGAGAATGAGTTGGACAGAGGAGTGAAGTCTAGTGCTAAGTGGATATGAAGAATAAGTTTGCTTGAGGACAAGCAAAAGCTCAAGTGTGGGGGAATTTGATGAGTTGGTTTCCTACCAACTAATACGTATAAATATCTTAGGTTTTGCCTTTTGTTTTCATGCAAGTGTATGGTGTTTTGTGCTGTTTTGTGTATTAATGTGGTTTGTGATGTGGAAGTGCTAAATGGTATAAAAAGGGCGGAAAATGATGAGGAAATGAGTAATGTGTGTCTAGGATTGGAAATTAAGGAAACCCTAAACATGTTGGAAGCTTATTTGGCAAAATTAGGGTTTGGTTAGGTTGATTGTGCAATTTGTTTTGAGTGTAACTCTTCCAATACTGATCCAAATGAGTTGAACTTTTGCACACACTCACCATGCACACAAGCACACAAGCACTCACCTCTCGCACACTTGCACACACTCACCATGCGGCGAGGTCACCTCGCCGCACAAGAATTTCTCACACTCTTGCACACACTCACCATGCGGCAAGGTCACCTCGCCACCACACTCTAACCAAAATCACACCCACACACACCATGCGGCGAGATCACCTCGCCGCAACACACCTTGCACTCACACACACACAACTCACCTCATTTCATTCGCACACTACTTAGCACATATATGTGTTCACAAGCACACACTTATATTTCACTTACTTCATCCTATACCATATCATTCAACTCACACATTTTCACTCTCCATTTCATTTCAATTGCACTACACAATTCACACAACTCACCGAACACGAACACATCTTAGCACACCACTTCACCTTACATGCACTCTCAGCTTCACTTCACACTACTTACACCATAGGGGCGAGACCTCTCTAAGAGGTCTCGTGGGAATAGAAGGAACATGGCGAGAGGTCTCGCTGGTTTGGGGAATACATGAGAGGTCAAGCCGTGATAATGTGTCAAGTGGCAAGACCTCTCATGATAACGGGTCAAGTGGCGAGACCTCTCAATTATGGCCGGTGTGTGCATTCTTTGTATGAGTTTGTTTTAATTTGTGTCGTCCAATTTGGAAAAGTGTTGAGTTGTTGTTTTTGGCTATGAATGCAAGGAACAGGGAAGGCGTGGTAATCTTTGGCCCAAAGACGTGTGTATGATGCTGAAGGCGTGTGAGCACTGGGTTGAAGGCGCATATAGGCTGATGAAGGTGCGGGATTTCAAAGCTCAAAGGGATGGATCAGTGTTTAGAAAAGGCCGAATTCCTAAACTTTTGGTTTTATGCAGTGGGACTTTTGTAATAATGTAGTCAATTCACGTTTGCGTATCATTTACATTTTGTAACCTCTATAAATAGGGGTTTTAGTTAGATGAGGAAAACAGAATTAGAGGGAGAACTTTCTAGAGTACAAAAAATCGACTTTTGATTTCTAGAGCGGGAATTTTCTCTCTCATTTTATTTTTCTCTCGCTAAATTTTCTTCTCCGATTTCATTTCCGATCGCGACTTTGTATCGAAGATTACATATTGAACTCAATCGAATGAGCAATTGACATTCCTCTACACTTTAATCGGTGAAATCTTTCAATTTGATGGAATTGAACTGTTTAATTATGGAATTTGATGAATATGAGTTGAATATGGAATTTTCTGGCTAATTGTGTGATATCTTAGGGTTCTAAACGAATGAATACATGATTTAGGAGATTTGATGCTATGTAATTGACGTAATTGATAAAGATTGAAATCGCACTTGAATTTATTACTAGAAATCTGTTGAATTTCATATCTCTGCACTAATTTTGAATGGATCAAGCTTCGATTGTGGTCGCCATGCTAAGTTGAGGATTGATTTACCAACGTTAGTGAAGATGCATAGATGAGAACTAAAGTGTAATTGTCTGAGTCTTTACACTTGCTTTCTATGATTATTTCATTTCTGAGATTCAGGCCTCACCATGGGAAGCTTTGATGAATTGAAACATTAGGAAAAGTGTTAAAGAAGCTCTCTGTGTTAATAAACGAAGACATTCAAGCTTAGGTCGGGCCTCACCATGGGATTTCCTAGGGTTTGCATGTTAGTGTAGTTAGCTTGGAGAGTTGAGATGTTGCGGAGTGAATTCCACTATTCTCAGGCCTCGCCATGGGAGAGGATGGTGTTAGGAAGTACAGGGAGTGGTGTGGTCGCCATGCTAACCATAACTTGAGCTTCTAGGCAACTTAGGTCTCCTTGAGATTTGCTTGCTAGTTGATTGCATAGCATAGATTGGCTAGGTCTGTGTTCATCTGATACAAGAACCCTAGGATATCTGCTTATACTTGTTAGTAGCTTCCTTTTATTCCTTTGATTTTGTTTCTTTTCGTGTATACAATTCATTCAATTTAGTGATTTGCTACCGTGACAATACTTGGAACAATTCTTGAATTCTTGAAACCAATCCCCTTCCCTGTGGATTCGATACCCTACTCATTGCTACTACATTAGTTTAGGGTTAAAATTGTAAGCACGCGACACTCTTGTCACAGCTGTCCCTAGATACGCAAAATTTTTGAAAGACTTGATTGCAAACAAGGAACAGATAATGCAGTGTGAAGTGGCAATCCCACTGACGAAAGAGAGCCAGGCTTGGATGAACAATGAACTACCACCAAAGTTGAAAGATCCTAGAAGTTGCACAGTACCATGCACAATTGGGGGTAGATTCTTCAACAAGGCCTTATGTGATCTCGGGGCAGGGATTAATTTGATGCCACTGTCCATTGCAAAAAATGTGGGACTGGGTGAAAAGATTAAACCCGTGGCTGTACTCCTCCAATTAGCGGATAGATCCCTTGTGCAACCTACAGGGATGGTTGAAGATGTTTTGTTCTCAATGGACAAATTTGTACTCCCAGTTGACTTCATCATCCTAGACACGGAGGAGGATCCAGAAGTCTCTCTCATTTTTGGTAGGCCCTTCCTAGCAACTGGAGATGCCCTCATCGGTGTGAAAGGCAAAACCATTACATTCAAAGTCAATGGGGAGGAGGTGATGTTTAATGTGGACTATGCTATGAAACACCTCACTCATTAGAACAATGCTGTTTTGCACAACCTATGGAAAGTAACCAACACATCCTCGAACTTGAGCATAAGCATAAATTTTCATTGGCTTATTTAGAGTGAGGAAATTGAACAAAATGAATTTGCATTACATGAGGAAGATAATTTGATTCTGAATAATATGAACAATTTGATTGAAAGAGGTGTGTTGGAAGAGTCTGATACAGAAATGAAGTCTGAGAGTGAAGTTGACAAAAATAATGAAAATGCTGAATCATGTGAAATTGTAACAAATGCGATTTTTGATGCTAAGGAACATATTGATAATGTGCCCACTGAGGTGAGGCTTGAGAATGTTGAAAACAGGAATGAGAAGTTGGTGCCTTCAATTATAAAGCCACCTAAACTGGAGTTGCAGCCACTACATGCCCATCTTAAACAGGTACTCTAGGGAGATAACAAGGCACCCCAAGAGGATATATCAGACAGAGAAGTACAAAATGAGCCCACAGGATCAGGTTGGAATGTCAACGGGCACAGAGTAAAAATTTTCAAGTCAACTTTCGGAGGCACGGGACAAGCACAGTTCCTTGATGAACAACCGCCGTGACAAAAGTTCTTTATGTCTGGCTGAGGACAATAAACCAAGCGCTGTGTTGGGAGGCAACCCAACCTTTTAATTTCTTTGTTCGTTTCTTTTAATAATTACTTGACCCCAATAAAATAATTAAATCTTAGCCCCTCGTGCGTGCGTTGATTACAGGGGCCACATGGAACGAAATCAACAAGGAAAAAAACCAGAGGCAACAGGAATATGTAGGTGCAGACCAAGTACGAATTCAACCAAGAAGCTGGGGAAAGGATATCCGGATATCATGAGTTGTAACTGGTAAGCGTGCCGAGAATATTCTCTGCACTGGCAGAAAGGTGAGAATAAAATCCGAGATGCGACATCCAGAGCAAGATGGAAATATCTGATTCTTCTGAAATATTACGAGTTAAATCTTACATTGTACTTGCGCATTCCAAGATCAGAGAATATGAACACTTTCCTTGAGTGGTGCAGGGAAGAATCATGTCATGGTCAATCAATGACATATCTGGTTAAGTCGAGAGATGGAGAAAATCGACAATGATAAATCTTGCAAATGCATGACATGATTTTTTTTTATGATAAGCCAAATGCATGAAAACATGTAAGAACATAGGCCCACCAATCTTGTTCAGAGACAACATGATATGGCCGAATAGACCATGACAAAATCAATGCATGGGTGATGGGATGCATGCATGACATTGTTGGCAAATAGAAAGCATTCATCAAATTGTCATTTAAGGTAGGGCTGAGTGTAGCATAAAGGATGGACTAGACTATACATAGATTTTGGAAGCAATCAAGTTGTCATTTAGCCTTTTATCTTGTAGTGCATTCACATGTTCCTTGTTTTCTAGTCTTGGATGACCGAATAGTGCATGAGATTTGTTCGTATAAATACTATAAAATATGCGTGGACAAAGTCATCTTCAGTTGCATACCCTTGGTTGAGTTCGGTCGAGAGAAAAAAATCAAGAAGGTGCTATCGTTTGTCTTGGGTTGAAGCTGTACCAATTTTCTCCCTATTTTTGCATTTAGTCTTGCTAACAACCAACCAAGTAAGTCCTCTATCTGTGTATGACCACTGAGTTAACATTGAGATATTGTGGTTTGTGAATGTTTCTTGATTAGTAACAACTGAAGGGCCGAATCGTCAATGCTTTGATGAGTAAGGCATGACTGAAGTCCCACGTGATAAATGTAAGCATGGTGGATCATTAATATGCAGGATTCTTTAATTCACCCAAGAGTGTCAAAATATGTTTTCATCAATGAAAATGGGTAGTCTTGCTTGACTTGTAAGATGATGTGTGAATTTTGAAGCCTAAGTGCCCTAACCGAATTACAGGGCCATGGAAATTTTGATGGGAAATCTTGATGAAAGGAGCAAGAAATGAAATTGCAAATTTAGTTGATGTACTAGGCTCAAAGTCATCTTCCATGTAATTGCGTGGGTGGTGTGTATTTAACCGTCCAAGTGCTTAAAGGAGTTAGCGAATGTATTTGTGAAAACAACTCATGTGAGTTTTGAACATTTTTTTTCAGGTACCATGCCACCCAAGAAACCAACCAATGCTTCCACTTCTAACCATAAGGGACAAGGCTCAAAAGGAAAATCTAAAGCCGTGATGTCTACTACCCCATCAGATGATTCTGAATCTGACAGTGAGTATATACCGGATGATCATGAGATGCAAGAAGCGCAAATGTCCAACCAAAAGAAAAGGAAAGGTCCACCACAGCCTGCGATGCAACGTTTTGTAAACAATCTTGCCTTGGAAAAATTTTGCAATTTTGCAATTAGACCTATCCATATGGAGAGAACTTTCGCCATAACGGAGCAATCATACGATGATGTGATCAAATTCCACAAGTGGGAAGTACTTACTGTAGGCCCGAATTCTTGCAATGTAGCCATAGCGAATGAGTTTTACGCCAACGCCTCTGCGTCCAAAACAGAGGAAATTGTAGCAAAAGGAGTGTATGTGCGTGGCAAATATCTGAAAATTTCAAGCCAAGCAGTGAACAAACATTATGGCCTTCCTGATTACCAAGTGGACGAATTCACAGAATTTTCTCAGGTAGGAAACCCTGATTTAGTCATTCGTTCACTAGTACTTCCAGGAGAAAATTGGACACGAAATGCTTTTAGGGATCAAACGCACGCTTTCCTAAAGCAATTAACAGCAGAGACAAAGACATGGCTATTATTCCTCAACTCTAGACTGATACCCACCACCCACAACACAAAGATCATGAAGGATAGGTTGTTCTTAGTTTATGCTGTGAAGAATCAGCTAACTGTGGATATTGGGAAGTTCATCACAACATACATTAACTAAGCTTTAAATGAAGAACATCTGGCTATTTACTTCCCTCACTTTTTACTGGAATTTGCTGTGCAACAAGGGGTGAAAGTTTCTTTGGGAGAGGAGTGCCGAATGTCAATGGGCCCTATCAGAGATTCCCGATTGAAAACCTATCAGAAACAGAAGCAAGTTGAGCGACAGCGTTTGGAAGAGGAAGCAAGGAATCGTGCCGCAAGGGAAATGCAAGCAGAAGAAGAAGAAAACAGAGCAAACCCCCAACCGGTCATGACACAATCTAATGTGCCCAACCCACCACCAAGGCCTCAAGTGTTTGACAATTTCCATAATATGCACAGTGCCCTGGAGAGTCTTCAAACATCTTTGCAAATGCAACACAGCTCCCTTGTTCAGCATATAGAAGAGATGGAAGGGAGGTGGACTGGACTGCAGGATTGCATGGGAATAATAGGAACAAGGTTGGATACAATGGTGCAAGAGAATACGACCCAGTGGACGGCAATAGATAACAGGCCCAATCAATGCCAAACTGAAGTGCATAATCTTAACTTGATGATGGTATATCATCATCAATCCAGAGGTCCAAATTCTTATTTCCCTCCATTGGAGGAGATGGATACCCAGGCACAACGAATGATTGTAGACACATCCAGCCGAAGGTTAGTTATGCAACAAGGAATGAGCACACACGCTGGGGCCAGTGCACCAAATTTTAGAGGCGTCCCACCAACTTTCTCTAGTTTTTCCCGGTTCTCAAATCAACCCCCTCCTCTAGGAACATAAAACAGGACAGTTTCTTTCCTTTCTTCCACAATGGGGACCATTGTTTACTTCAAGTGTGAGGGGGGGAGACTGTGAAATACTTTGGAGGGGTATTAATGAGTGCTGATGTTATGCTTATTTGCTTTGGTTGTTGCTGTGTTAAGTTGTGAGTCCTTATGTTTATGCTCTTGAAATTTTACTTCGTGTGTTGCTATTTGTTTTGGGGGGACGGAGGTGGTGTATGTGTCCTTATATTAGTAGCATTTAGGTGGTGTAATTTTTGTTTTTGTTGTGTTGTTGTGTTTGGAAGAAAAACAAGGCAGTTGCTAGCACTAGCCTTGTAGTGTGTTTTAAATTTTCAGCTGCGATAAATGTTAAGTGTTTGTTGTGTTGTGCAAATGTTGTCATTACCATCTAGCACACTAGTACTGCCAGTACACCAACACTTTCAATATCATCATCACATCCATAAATCGTTGTTCAATTGTGATGCATGTGAAATTTGTTTTTTAGGGTACATTACCCATCTAATTCATACAAGGTTGCTGGGTAAGGTGCGATGTTAAGGTAAGATAGAAATGACAACACTACATTTGACACAGGAGAGAGCTTATGAATCTTTTACTTGTATGTGCCGTCTACTTGCAAACACTTATTCTTGCATTCTGAATATATAGTCTATTAAAGATACACAAGAACATGGATTGTTGAGAAAAGATGTAAATGAGAAGAAAAAGCAAGTGGCAAATAAAGGGAAAAAATAGCCACAAAACCCTGGCAGCTAAGCACCAAAGTGCGGCATAACTTTGAAAAAAAAATATCAAGCACCAATGTGCATGCTAAGCTCATTAATGTTTTGTATTGTGAAAGTGTTCGTATGTGTGAATAAAAGGATTGTAGTGCAAGAATTTTGGTTAAGTGTTTGTTTGAGTACTCTGCATAGACAGGGTGAGGGAGCATAAGAAACTCTCAGCACACACAGTACGTTGGCGGTTTGGTCTTTATTCTTTGCACCTTGGTTGGCAATCGGTATAACTCGATGGACTGTGAACTTTTGCTAAGCCAAGCATTATTGCATGTGAAAATCTTAAAGAATGGATGGAAGATGATGTTGTAAGTGTTGAATGTGAGAATGGATAAAGACTTGATTATTGCCTTACTTTGCTCGGGACTAGCAAAGATTTAAGTGTGGGAGGTTGATAAGTCGGGTTTGTTCCGACTTATTTGCTTTGTTTACTTGAACCGTTGTGTACAAATCTAGTGAAAATAGTGCTTTGTGAATGACTTGTATGCAATTATGTTCATGATCTCGCAATGATGGAAATGGTTAAGTGTTGTGAAAATGTGATAGAATATAGTATGATTGAGATGTTAATTGGAAACATTCACACACTAGACCATTTGTGCCTCACAAGTCTCAAGCACTACCTAAGTCCCAAGGCACATAAGCACGCACACACTCAACACAACACAGCACACATCAAGCACACAACATACACAACACATACAAAACACACGCATTAGGCACCCGCACACACCCCACACCATACGGGCGAATAGGCGCCTGCATGCACACACACACATGACTGTGCCGGCTCCACAAGCCACACACGCACACAACACTGGGCGCCCGCCCACATATGCAAGCACATCTGTACTCTCGCGCACACACTTTCATGCATAATCTCATGCATTCAATCGCATACTACCGCACATCTTCATGCACTTTAGCATGCATTGCACTCAACCACGATTTTGCTTACGCATAAATTCTACTTAGGCACAAACACAACCTTTTGTTAGTATACCACATGTTTGATAATTTGTATTCTTAACGCTTAAGCTAACATTTTATCAGATGACCATACTCACGTGCTAAAATGTCCCTTGCAGACACATGGCGTTCTCACCGCAAAAGAAGGAAACTTCCAGGAAGCTTACAGAGACAAATCAACAAGAAGAAGGTATAAAAGGGAATCCAGAAACCAGTTCAAAGGGGGGAGGGAAGAAAGAATCAAAGGAGAGCAACGATTCTAGGGCTAAACGGGAGGAAAGAAATTACAGAGAAGGAGGATAATTCGAGAGCCTACCCATTTACTCTAATCTTTGTAATTGCGAAATCTGATCCGATCAATATGATCGGCTAAACATAGAGTGTTGCCTTGAGGGGTTATATGTATGGATCTAATCTTATTTGAGACATTTGAGTAGACATTTATCTGTGTTGTTCATGTTCATATTTCCTTACTTGTTTAGAATCAATATTCTGCACCATGAATTCAAACCCACATTAAGTTTGCGGTGCCCACTGAGACTTGTGTGGATCTACCACAAGCAATTGATCATAACATGAATTGATTTGTGAATATGCGTATGTGAGTCTTAAGTCCTGTAAACTTGGTGATTTTGACTGCGCGGCGCCCACTGACAGTTAACATCCATTATTAGGAAAGGATTAAGATTGTTCTAGGAGGATAGGGATCTGGGATTTACATTAGTGCCTAGAACTTGCCCTGCCAAGGGAAGTTCAAGGAGAATGGTGAACTAGAATTGTGAGAACTGCCAAGTTGATCAATTGGAACTCACTAGCAGGATAATCCCCTCACATACATCCACGCAAGTCTGGTATAATAAGAGAAAGATCCATACAAATTGTCTCAACCTCAAGGCAGCACCATCATCTCCATTGTTTTTTTTTCCGTAGTTGCATTTTGTTTGCGTTGCTTCATAGTTGTTAATTTAAGTTATTCGTTCTATTATTCATTCTATCATTAGATCAACAACTGATTGTAGTCTTCTCCCTGTGGATACGATCCCACTCTCCACTTCTGCATTATTTGAGTGAATTTGGGTAAAATTGGAAAGTAGCGACACTTTACCTCCATGTGCCTTGTGCATATGCATGCACACTTTTAGCTACACTTGTTATACAACATATGCATGCATTTAGGCACACACATATTCACAAGCCTCACAAGTAAAACTAGCACACACTACATGCACTACACTCTCACTACACTATGAACACTACACTACATGCACCACTTCATGTGCATTAACTTGGTTGTATTCTGGCCACCATAAAAATGCAAGGCAACGCATCTCCAAGATGCGTCGCCATAGAAAATTTTACACGGCGACGCATCTCAAAGATGAGTCGCCATAAAAACTATTACACGGCGACGCATCCCCAAGATGCATCGCCATGTAAATGGTGCAGTGCAGTGTGACATTTTGGCTAAGTGTGAAATTCTTCTTTTTGTGTGTGCATGGTATGAAGGCATGGACGCTGAAGGCTCGAGAGCGTGGTAATCGTGCTGATGGCGTGAAGGCTTATGCGTGAAGGCGTGAAGCTGAGAATTTTAGGCTGACTTGGAGTTCATGTACATGCACAGTTTTTTAGACATTTTCTATATTGCAGTGGCATTTCTATAATTTAGTGTTTATTTTACGTAAGCGTATAGAATAAGCTTTAGACCTCTATATATAGACGAATTTGTCATTATTTTGGAGGATTCGACACTTCTAGATTTTTACAAAATTTTTTATCTTGAGCGGGAATTTTCTCTCTCTAGGTTCTTTCTCTCTCTAGAATTTTAGCTCCGTTTTCGATTCCGATCGAAGCTTTGGTCTGATCACTTTAATTCTTCCCACAATTAAGGAGTCAATTCCCAATTATCTTGTGGATTTGAAGCTTTTGAAACAAATCAATTGGTAAATTCTTTCCATATAATGAAAATGAATTGCTTGTTGTTGCAAATTGACAATCGCGAATTAAGAATGGAGTTCTCTAGCTAGATTCATGATGTTCTAGGATTTGAATCGGATGAGTGTGTAATTAGATGACGCGATGCTTTGTATTTGCACGATCCATAAAGAATGAAATTATACTTAGAATTAATGCATGAATCTTGTAAATTTCATAAATTCACACTATTATTGACTGAATTGTGCCTCAATTGTGGTCGCCAAGCTGAGTTGAGGTTAGATTCACCGATATGTGTGTGGATGCATGTAATGAGAGCTTAAAGTATGATTATTGAGTCTTTTCACTTGTTTTGCCTGTTCATGTTCTGAAATGCAGTCGGCTATGCCGGTTTAAGTTTATTGAATCATTAGAAAATAGTGAAAAGAGATTTTCTATGGCTAATGAAGACAAACGATCCTAGGTCAGGCCTTGCCATGGGAAGACCTTAGGAAGTTCATGCTAGAGTAGTTAGTTGCGAGTTACAATAATCACTCTTAGGCCTCGCCATGGGAAAGAGTGACGTCAGGGAGTATAGAATGTTGTGCAGTCGCCATGCTGGCTGCAGGCTAGGCTCCTAGGTAGCTTGTTCTCTTCCTGATTTACTTATGTGTCAATTGCATTACGTCTAAGTCATCTAAGGTGTATTCATCTGGTATAAGAACCTAGGACATCCACGTTATACTTGACTTCACTTTTCATTTACTGATTTTGTTGTTGTTGCATTTTTGTTCCTTTGTTCTTGTTGTGTTATTACCTGTTCTCGTGACTAAGTTGTGTGACGAATCTACTGAATTCTTGAAATCACTGACAAGAGGTGTCGTGACCCTGCAATTTTACCCAAAACACTAAATTAATGCAGTAGTGGTGAGGGATTCGTATCCACAGGGAGAGGACTACGACAATCGTTGCTATAATGATAGAGTGTGAAATGATGCAATAACACAATCAAGATACGCAAATGAGAATGGAATCAGGAAAAAACAATAGAGATGAATGTGTTGCTTCAAGGGTGAACAATATGTATGGATCTTTCTCTCGTTATCCCGGACATACTTGTGTGGACATATATGAAGGGATTTTACTGCTAGTGAACTAAGGTTGATCAACTTGGTAGTTCTCACAATCCTCGTTCCCAATTCTCCCTGAACTTTCCTTGGTAGGGCAAGTCCTTGGCACAAGTCAGACTCTCCCAGATCCCAAGATCTCCTAACACAAATCTAATTCAATTCCTAACTATCTCCCTTGGTAGGGCAGCTAACCAGTTCACAACTTCGACTCACACTACATGAACTCTCTTAGACCTACACAAAGGATTGATATTAACTGTCAGTGGGTACCGCACAGTCAAGATTGCAAAGTCTCACAAGACCTAAGATTCATATATGCATGTTCACAATCAACTCGTGCCATGATTGATTGCCCTTGGACTATTCACACCGAACTCAGTGGGTACCGCAGATCTAAATGTGAAGTTAATCTAAAGTGTAAATCATCAAACATAACAAGTGCACAATTATGAACATGAAATAGTTTTCAGATAGATATCTAAACAAATGTCTCAAACAAGATCAAATCCATACACTTGACCCCTCAAAGCAACACTAAGAACTTAGCCGATCATATTGATCGGCTGATATCCCATGATTACAGAATAGAAATTATGCTCTAGGGTTCTCAGATTTCCTCTCAGGTTTTCTCTTAGTGAATTGATTTCTTCTCCCCAAAATCCAGCCTCCCCCGCTTTAGCGGATTTTCCTCCCTTTTATAGTCTTCTCTTGCTGATTTGTCCCGTAAGATTCCTGGAAGTTTCCTTCTCTTGCGGAAACGCTGCCACTTGTCTACAAACTTGAGATAGAACTGAAGTGAGGACACGTGTTAAAGTCAAGTCTTAACAGTTAAGAATATTCAAAGCATTTAATCAAACAGTTAGAGCCCGTGAGAAAGACATGTCATATGCTTGGCTTGTGAGCTTAAGTTTATGTGTGCCATATGCAAAGGTTGAGGGAGTAGTGTATGTGCAAGTGTGCAAATGGTGAAGTGAGCACAGAATGTATGAACCCGCACCGTGCAATGTGTGTGCGTGGTGTGTGAGTGTGTGGACTTGTGAAGTGAAGGAGACCATGTGAGTGTGAGTTGTGTGCTAGGATTTTCTTATGTGACTTGTGAATAGTGATTTGTGACTTGAGAGAGTTGTGACTTGAGTGCACTAATGGCTGAGTGTGTTTCTTGACTCTTGTATACAAATGCAACACTTTACCACTAAATTCAACAACTCAAGCCAATCTCCTCAACACGCAATTGTAATCAATTTAGCACATAAGTCACATAATCAAGTCATCGATTCACAAGTTATTCCAGGCAAAAGACTAAGAAATCATAGCATTTAAGTCGGTACAAGACCGACTTATCAACCCCCCACACTTGAATCTTTGCTAGTCCCGAGCAAAGTAAAGAAATAACTAAGCTCTTGTCCATCCCACATTCAAACACTCACAACCTCATCGACAGTCCATTTCCAAAATTTTCGCATGCAACAAAAAAGATATGAGTAGTGACTTTACAATTCATCTAACTTACACAATTTATCAAGTAAGGTGCAACGAATAAAGACCAAACCGTCAGCGTGCATTGTGTGCTGAGAGTTTCTTATGCTTCCTCACACTGTCTAAGCAGAGTACTCAAGTAGACATTTAACAAAATTCTTGCACTACAATCTGGTGTCCACACACACGAACACTTTGAACATTAAAAGATAAGAGCTATAAGTTGTCTATGCTAAGCTTACTGGAGTTTTCCCCTGGGGTTTCCCCCTTATTCAATGCACATTGGTGCTTATTATTGATGCCAGGGTTTTGTGGCTTTTTTTCCCCTTTATTTGCATAATTCCGCACAACTTTGTGTTCATGTATGTCTTCAATAGACTATATATTCACAATGCAAGAATAAGTGTTTACGAGTAGAAAGCCCATACAAGCAAGGAATCATAAGCTCTCTCCTATGTCAAAATTGGTGCTGGCGTTTCTATCTTACTTTGACATCGCACTTTACCCAGCAAATTGTGTGCATCAAATGTATACTGTAAAACTCAAAAAATTTTCACGCATGAATCATTGAATACATTTATGGTTTTGTCGATTGTGCTGGGAGTGCGAGTGTTTTGGAGTGTGTAAGTGTGCTGAATAGACTGGCCAGTGTAATTTTTCACAACACAACAGCAAACAATCACATTTATCGCAACAGAAAAATTAAAGCACACTAAGAAGTCAATGCTAGTCACTGACTTGTTTTTTTTCTTCACACAACAATCACACCACCTAAAATGCTACTAATATAATGAACACCACCTTCTATCCCCGTACAAATAGCAACACACAGAAAGAAATTTTAAAATCAAAGGCACTAAGCCTCACTAACACAAGCATAACTTCAAAGATCAAGGCAAAGATCACCACACCAAGCCACTAAGACATGCATGTCTCCCCCCCCCCCCCACACTTGAATTTAGCAATGGTCCCCATTGTGTGAAAAAGGAAAGAGACTACCCAGTTTAAGTGCTTGGCGAATGATGTGGGTTGGTAAAGCGGGAGAACCCCGGGAAAGCAGATTGTGCATTTCTGGATCTGACATTTGAGCTCATCCCTTGCTGCATGACCACTCTGGTGCTCTGTGTGTCCACAATCATTCGGGCTTGGTTATCCATCTCCTCCAGTGGGGGAAAGTGAGAGTCAGGCCCCCGGGATTGATGGTGGTGTACCATCATCAGATTAAGGTTGTGAACTTCCGTCTGACACTGGGTGATCTTGTTATCTATTGCTGTCCACTGAGTGTTTTGTTCTTGAACCATCGTGTCCAGCCTCGTCCCTATGATTCCCATGAGTGTTTTGTTCTTGAACCATCGTGTCCAGCCTCGTCCCTATGATTCCCATGCAGTCTTGCAGCCCAGTCCACCTTCCTTCCATTTCGTCAATATGGTTCATGAGGGATTGATGTTGAGTTTGAAATGATCTTTGTAGTCCCTCCAGTGCATGCTGCATATTGTGGAAGTTGTCAAAACCTTGAGGTGGTTGCTGGTTTGGGTTTTGGTCCTCATCAACATCATCCATTATCTGCTCTAATACTGCTCGTGCTCTTCCCTTGCCTCTTCCTCTAGTCGTTTTCTATCCGCTTTCTCTACATTCTGATATTGCTTAAGTTGGCCATCCTTAACTGGGGCTGTTGGTTTCTGACACTCCTCCCCTCCAGACACTTTTTCTCCTTGCTTCAGGGCTTGTTCCCAGAGAAAGTGTGGGAAATACATGGCTTGGCTGTGCTCGGCTATGGCGTGATTAATGTATGTGACAAAAAACTTTCCCACGTCGATGGTGAGCCGATTCTTGATGGCATATATTAAGAAAAGCCTCTCCCTTGAAATCCTTGTACTGTGCGTGGTGGGCATGAGGCGAGAGTTCACAAATAAGAGCCATGTCTTGGTTTCTGCTGTCAGATCTTTAAGCTGAACAAACTTCGATTCTTCGTACTGGTTCCGCACCCACTCTGTTCCCGGAAGACTCAATGATCGCAGGATTGTGTCTGGGTTCCCAGCCTCAGTTATTTTAGTTAGTTCATCCCTAGGGTAGTCTTTAAGCCCATAATGTTTGTTGACCGATTCGCTGGTGATCTGGAGATATTTTCCTCTCAAAAATACACCTTTGGACTTCACTTCCTTGGTGTCTGCCCCAGCAGCATTTGCATAAAATTCTTTCGCAACCGCCACATTACACAGCTTCGGTGCCTCTGTCAAAGATTTCCACTTATAAAATTTTATGATGTCGGCATACGGTTTTGCGGTGATGGTGAAAGACCTTTCGACGTGAATGTGCCTGACGGCAAATTCGCAGAATTTAAGCTGGGCATTAGCATTTACAAAGCGTTGGAGGACAACTGTAGTTGGGGCTTTTCTCTTTCTGCTGTCCTGTGTTTCATCAGCTTCTTAGCTTTCTGGAAAATATTCCTCGTCTGACTCATATTCGTCTAACGAGGCTTCATCTATAATCTTGGCCTTTCCTCTTGACGCTTGACCTTTGGAAGTGGATGCAGGAGTTTGTGAGGACTTCTTGGGTGCCATGGTACTTGAGAATTTAAACATTGCGTGAGTTGTGTACCACATAAGTCCATCACCCAAGAAGCAATGAGAGATCAACAACACACCCTAGTACATGTCCATGGAATACTGGCATTGAGCATTGCACAATAATCAATCCTACCATCTAATGCATACATCAAAGCAGGATCACCACATTTCATCAAAGCAATAAAACGTGAAAGCACTCTTATTTCGGCCAAGCCTTGATCTCCTCACAATAATCATTTTAACCAAATTCCAAAAATCAAGCATGGACATACCTTGTTGGATATTAGCAAAAACGTAAATTAGGAAGAGAATCCGGGCCGTTCCAATGCAAGGAAATTGATTATGCTTCTGTGTTTTTCTTCCCTCGATCAAACTTCTCAATGCACGCAAGAAGTGATGATTTTAGGATGTATGCTTCATGAGTTTTTATAGAGAAATTTTGTGCATGAATCGGCTATAACCAACAAGCTAGAATACAAATGCCATGTGATTTCACTAGAAGACAATTGGCTAGGAAACAAATTGCATGCAACCAAAAAAATTGTCAAGTCTAATCAAATGCCATGTGATTTCACTAGGAGACAATCAGCTATAAAAATTGCATGCAATTCTCTGCACTTCACAAGCTTTTCACTCAAGTTGCACAATCAAACAAAAATGCGTGGGACCGCCTCTATGCCATGCGTTTGGCCCCTTTTGGAAATTTGTCATAATGATTTCATTCATTGCCATTTTCCCATGCACTATCGTGGTTAAAGCTCTTAAGATACAAGTGAAGGTGACATTTTCACTCTCATGCGTGTCACACAAGTTGCCAGTCTTCCCAATGCTGAGTTGATTCGTCCCTGCAAAGCTCAGTGAGATCAGTCAGATTACCTGGTGTGGACTTAAAATGCATAGTATAATTCATAGCTTTCAGCAGTTCAAATGGCTCAAATATTTCTACATTGCGTACCGTGTCAAGTTTGCGATTTTATTCTCACCTTTTTGTCAGTGCAGAGAATATTCTCAACGCTGTTACCTGTTAAGTCACGTGACATCTGGGCATACAGATCCCAGTCGCTTAGGTGCGGCTACACTTTCTCAGGTGTATTCCGTGTTGATCCAGCTCCTAGTGGCCTCTGCAAATATGCACGTATAGTGGGTTTAGATTCAGGTGTTTTATTGAGGGTCAATTATAATTGAAAAAGACAGATAGAAATTAGAAACTAAATGGTCGGGTTGCCTCCCAACACAGTGCTTGGTTTATTGTCCTCAGCCAGACACAAAGAGTTGCTGTCAAGGTGGTGGGCAGTCAAGGAACTGAGTATGTCCCTTGTTTTTCTCAGCTGATTTGGAAATTTTCCATTTGTGTTCTTTGACTTCGTGTGACACACCCAAGGTTCCGGCATCCACATTTCTGCTGGATGGATGGGATTTCTTCTTCTCTCTCCAAACCATGCGCTTTAGATAGTTGAAGAAGGGTTGACGCTTCTGCTTGGTTGGCCTCTTGTCTGATTGTAATGAGCTTTTGTTCCTGCCGTCCACGTTTCCAAGCCTCACCTCAGTGGGCCCAACTTTCATATTTTTGTCAGTATGAACAAAATCATTTAACAATTTTTCACACACGTTGACACTCTTGCACTTTGTGTCAATTTCACTTTTCAACTTCAATTTAGCATAAGACTCATTCATTTCCTCACTTTCAAAATTGTTCATTTCAATCAATTTCACATCATTATCATGACTTTTATTAAATTCAAAATCAACAATGATTTGCTCAGCAGATGTTGACATTTATGCACCATGTCGTTTTCCTCATTAATTAATGTATTTTCACAATTTTCATGCAAATCATCATCATCACTGGATTCGTCTGGCGTAGGAGGAAACTTACAGTGTTGTTCAAGTCCAGAGGGTTTGAGGTCACTACGTACCAAGGTTGCAATACAACACTGTTCTATAGATTGAGGATGTTTCATGGCATAGTCTACATTGAATACCACTTCCTCACCATTGACCCTGAATGTGATGGTCTTCCCTTTTACTCCTATGAGAGCATCTCTCGTAGCTAGGAAGGGTCTCCCAAAGATGAGTGGGACTTCCGGATATTCCTCCATATCTAACACTATGAAATCCACCGGGAGCACAAATTTATCCACTGAGACCAAGACGTCTTCCACCATTCCAGTAGGTTGTACAAGAGATCTGTCTGCCAACTGTAGAAGAACAGCCACGGGTTTAATCTTCTCTCCTAACCCTATGCTCTCAGTGATGGATAATGGCATGAGGTTTATCCCTGCTCCAAGGTCACACAATGCCCTGTTGAAAAATTTTCCTCCAATAGTGCACTGCACTGTACAACTCCCAGGGTCTTTGAGCTTTGGAGGGAGTTCATTGTTAATCCAAGCTTGGCTTTCCTTCGTGAGTGGAATCGGCACTTCACAGCGCAAAATTTGTTCCTTGTTCGCGATCAGGTCTTTTAGAAATTTAGCGTACCGCGGCACTGATGCGAGCAAATCTGTTAATGGCACATCCACATTCATATTCTTCACCATGTCCAAAAATCTTGAGAATTGAGCTCCTTTCTTGGTTGGAGGTGGAACTTGCTGAGGGAAATGAGGGAGTGGTGCATACTCCGGATAGTTATAGGGGCTTGGAGGTCCCCTTTTCTTCTTAGGCTCACGTGCCTTCACACTCTCTTCTTTATCCTCTTCATGTAGCTCCTCCTCTATGACTATGGTTTCTTCCATGACTTCTTCCTCAGGATTATTCTTCTCCTCTTTCTTTGTGTTCCCACTGATTTCTTTACCACACCTCAGTGTGATGGAATTGCACACCTCTGGTCCTTTTCCTTTTGGGTTCGGTTCTGTATCACTTGGGAGGGTGCCTTGAGGTCTTTGGTGGCTTGCCTTAGCCAACTGTCCCATCTGCATATCAATGTTCTTAATAGAGGCCTCCACGTTTTTCACTTGAGTTTCCAGTGTGGAGATCCTCTTCTCATACATATCCATTTTTCCCAGAATTTCATGGAGCAAATCATCGGTTGACTTTCTCTATTCCCGGTTGCTTGACTCCCCACTCTGGTAGTACTGCCTTTGCTGATTTCCCTGATTATTTTGTCCCCAGTTGCCTTGGCCTGACTGATTCGATAGCCTCCATATTGTTGGCGGTTGTTGTAATTTGCGACATACTGGACTGATTCTTGTGTGAGCTCGCACTCGTCCGTGTGGTGCTCTCCCTTACACAGCCCGCACATCAACACGGGAGCGACTTTGGCAGCCTTTAGGTTCTGAATTTGTCGTGTGAGGGCCTCAATTTTTGCCTCCAAGGACGTCTCCTCATCCAGCTCTAGCACTCCCCGTTGCTTACGCGCAGGCATCTTTCTAGTTTCTGGAAACAGGTATTCGTCGTCTACAATCGAGTCAAAGAGTTCCCTCACCTCGGGCACGCTCTTGTCTTTTAAAGCTCCATTGGCACTGGTCTTTACCATCAGCGAGGACTCCGGTAATAGACCCTTAAAGAATGTGTTAAGCTCCCTGACCTCCCCGAGGTCATTGTTCGGGCATTGGCGGAGCAAGTCATTGAATCGATCCCAGGCTTCCTTGAAGGTTTCGCCATCCTGCTGCTGAAAGTTGCGGATCTCCAACCTCATTCGCTCCAATTTTGCGGGAGGAAATACTTAGCTAAAAACTTCCGCTCCAGTTCCTCAAATGTTGATATAGCTGGGCCTCCGATTGAGTTAAACCAATGCTTGGCCTTCCCTTTCAAGGACAGTGGGAATAGTACCCTTCTCACATCATCCAGAGTCACTCTTTGCAACTTGAAAGTGTTACAAAGTCCCAAAAACCAGTCCAAATGCTCGTTAGGGTCCTCATTGCTCAAGCCTTGAAATATCTGCCCTTGAGTGATCATGGACACGATTTATGTCGGGATTTGAAAACTTTCGACGTCAATTCCCTGGTGATTGTTTCTCCTCTCAAAGTTGACCGCAAAATGGTCCCCAAACCGAGGTGGTTGGGGCTGAGGTCTCTCCAAATTCTGTTCAGCCATTTCAATAACCCTTCTCCTCTGCCTTCAAGTTCTCTGCAATTCTAAGTCAAGAGCAAATTCTGGAGCTTCCCCTCGTAGCCTTGCTCTAGGTAGCATAAACTGTGATCTCTCACAAGAAAAAGAAACAGCACTAGAACAAAATATCAGTAGAACAAAATCAACAGAGATAAGTAATGAATTAAGAGTTCAACAAAACAACAAATCAACAATTTCAAATAAGAATTCGTAAAGTAACAACAAAGTAAAACTATCATAAACAACTCTCAACGCTGTGCCTCTCCCCGGCAACTGCGCCAAAAATTGACAGGAGTCGTGACCCTGCAATTTTACCCAAAACACTAAATTAATGCAGTAGTGGTGAGGGATTCGTATCCACAGGGAGAGGACTACGACAATCGTTGCTATAATGATAGAGTGTGAAATGATGCAATAACACAATCAAGATACGCAAATGAGAATGGAATCATGAAAAATCAATAGAGATGAATGTGTTGCTTCAAGGGTGAACAATATGTATGGATCTTTCTCTCGTTATCCCGGACGGACTTGTGTGGACATATATGAAGGGATTTTACTGCTAGTGAACTAAGGTTGATCAACTTGGTAGTTCTCACAATCCTCGTTCCCAATTCTCCCTGAACTTCCCTTGGTAGGGCAAGTCCTTGGCACGAGTCAGACTCTCCCAGATCCCAAGATCTCCTAACACAAATCTAATTCGATTCCTAACTATCTCCCTTGGTAGGGCAGCTAACCAGTTCACAACTTCGACTCACACTACAAGAACTCTCTTAGACCTACGCGAAGGATTGATATTAACTGTCAATGGGTACCGCACAGTCAAGATCGCAAATTCTCACAAGACCTAAGATTCATATATGCATGTTCACAATCAACTCGTGCCATGATTGATTGCCATTGGACTATTCACACCGAACTCAGTGGGTACCGCAGATCTAAATGTGAAGTTAATCTAGAGTGCAAATCATCAAACATAACAAGTGCACAATTATGAACATGAAATAGTTTTCAGATAGATATCTAAACAAATGTCTCAAACAAGATCAAATCCATACACTTGACCCCTCAAAGCAACACTAAGAACTTAGCCGATCATATTGATCGGCTGATATCCCATGATTACAGAATAGAAATTATGCTCTAGGGTTCTCAGATTTCCTCTCAGGTTTTCTCTCAGTGAATTGATTTCTTCTTCCCAAAATCCAGCCTCCCCCGCTTTAGCGGCTTTTCCTCCCTTTTATAGTCTTCTCTTGCTGATTTGTCCCGTAAGATTCCTGGAAGTTTCCTTCTCTTGCGGAAACGCCGCCACGTGTCTACAAACATGAGATAGAATTGAAGTGAGGACACGTGTTAAAGTCAAGTCTTAATAGTTAAGAATATTCAAAGCATTTAATCAAACAGTTAGAGCCCGTGAGAAAGACATGTCATATGCTTGGCTTGTGAGCTTAAGTTTGTGTGTGCCATATGCAAAGGTTGAGGGAGTAGTCTATGTGCAAGTGTGCAAATGGTGAAGTGAGCACAGAATGTATGAACATGCGAAAACATGAAAATGCATGAAAGGAAAAATGATAAAATGTGCATGAGTGTGGTGTGAGTGGTGCGGGCGCACCGTGTGTGTGCGTGTGTGGTGCGGCCGCACCCGTGTAGTGCGTGAGTGGTGCGGGCGCACGTGCAATGTGTGTGCGTGGTGCGTGAGTTTGTGGACTTGTGAAGTGAAGGAGACCATGTGAGTGTGAGTTGTGTGCTGGGATTTTCTTATGTGACTTGTGAATAGTGATTTGTGACTTGAGAGAGTTGTGACTTGAGTGCACTAATGGCTGAGTGTGTGTCGTGCCTCTTGTATACAAATGCAACACTTTACCACTAAATTAAACAACTCAAGCCAATCTCTTCAACACGCAATTGTAATCAATTTAGCACATAAGTCACATAATCAAGACATCGATTCACAAGTTATTCCAGGCAAAAGACTAAGAAATCAGAGCATTTAAGTCGATACAAGACCGACTTATCAATCACCCCCTTCCCTGAGGAACAAAACCCTCTCACCACGACTACACTAGTGAATGGGGATAAATTGGTGAACATACCCGACTAAACGCATCACATTAGTAAGGTCAAATAGTATTATTAGAAATTCATAATCGCCTGAATAAGTTTGGAAAGTAGTTTTTAAGAATATCTTATGGTTTGACTGTTATTTGGTGGCAGCTTGATTGTATGTCTATTTTAATGAAGAATTTTGCTCCAAAAAACTCATTCAGCAGCTTCTCAATGTTTGGGATTGGATAACCACCCTTAATTGCGATTTTGTTGAGTTGTTTGTAGCAAACACAAAACCTCTATGATCTATCACTCTTTTTAACAAGTAAGACAGGTGAATCAAAACAGCTATTGTTGTGTTAGATGATTCCATTTTTTAGCATTTCCAATTCTTGACTCTCTATTTTGGACTTTTGAAAATGTTGATACCTATACAATTTAAGTTTAAATTGTTAGAAATCTGGTTTAAGAGAGATTTCATAACCTTGTGCTCTTTGGGGTGGTAATGCTTTTAGTGTATAAAAAACATCTGCATTTTGACTTAACAATTCAAATACTTGTACAGACATCATTGTTTACTTGTTGAGCGATTGCAGTCAAGTGAATACTGGAAGAACTCCGCCTTTGATCCTCTATGAATTTAGGTAGTTTTTTTTCCTGATTAGCTTCATTGTATGATTTTATATCCTTCCAAGTAAGGAAATCTAGCCCTAATAATCTGTTAAATATATACTTAGTTTCTGAAAATGGAAAGCTATGGGGTTGTACCGAGTTATCCAATCCATCCCTAATATCAAATTCCATCCTCCAATCTTCATTATTCTCATATCCAGATTATTCACATAAGAATCAATATTTCTTGAAAATGACTCCACTTTCTGGTTTGTTTCCCATTTGACTCTTTATACCACTCTATTGATTCTGAAAACGATCTGCTAACTCCTGAATAGTAAGATAATGTTTCTTGATCTCATCATCCAATGCTTTAAAGTGTGTGCTACCTACTATTTATATTGGATTTACCCAGGTTAGGGCTCTGATATCAAGTGTGAGGTTTAGGTTGAGAAAATAGTTAATCCATTTAAATAACCTAATCAAGAACAGAAAGTTTTTGGTAGAAAGAGAGGGGTAACAGCAATGAGAGAATCTGATTAGTAATGATTGCAATAATATCATGCCGCGTTTTACAATCATTGGCTTATTTAATACAACTATTTGATATCAGCCTAATAGGTCTACTGCTATATACATAAGAGGTGACTTGTACAATTCTACTACAACAGACTTAGTTATATTTTATTCCTCCAAAGTCATGCTCCCATGAATTCTGAAGGCGCGGTTCTTCTTTTTCAAGCCTAACAGAAAACAAGATAGGCCCCCACAACCAACCAAACCAACTTTTTTTTTGAGTCCTGATCGAAATTAATTCTTTATATTAAGGCAAAATATTTTAAATTTCCCTATATTATTGTTTTGTTCCACACTTACCCTTTGTAGTTTTTATTAAAAAATTTAGCCTATTTAATTTTCTAATTTAAGAATAATTACTCTAATATATTAATGGAAATTAAATAATTAAATCTAATTGAGTATCTCGTTTTAATATAAAATAACAATATGACAAAAGTAATCTTAAAAAAAATTACTAGTAATTTTCATGACAACTAATTCAATCCGTTTGTTATAGGATTTAATTGGATATTGCAAGTTTTGAAAACCTCTAGCAGAACAAATATTATTTTTTTGTTGACTCCATCCCATCGTTTTTAGAAATTAATTGAGTGTTGTTGGTATTTAATAATTATAACAAAGTTAAAATTATCTTTGCATCGAATATCTTTAACCGTATTGATTTTTTTAATTTTAAAATTTTAAAAAGTGAATTGTTGTAATTAAAATTAAAATGAATAAATATAGAATGGAGCAATAGTATAGGGAGTTTACCGTATTTTACCCTAAATTCATTGATACACTTCTTGCACTTATTCAAATACCAAAGCAATTTCTCATTATGAAACCCAAAGATAAAATTGATAAATATATACTTTATCCTTCCGAAAAGATAAGAAAAAAAAAAAAGAGAGCCAACTTATTTTCGTCTATTTCTCCCATGAGTGTTGAAAAGGAAAACAATTGTTCAATTTTTCATTCAAGATATGCAATTATACAAGCCAATGGTTAAGAGGGATGAGCTAAATTGGTTCCATTTATTTCTGTCAAGTGTCAACTTCTCCCATGAATATTGAAAAGGCAACAATTGTATTCTGAGAGCCTAAAACTTTTCAAATTTTCACCAGATTATGCTCTCTATTTTTTTTCTTTTTCTTTTACTTGCGATTTTTTTTTTTTTTTTTTGAGGTGAAATTCTCATTCCAATTCCTAATCTATTACAAATACTACACTATTACACAATATTTCCTATTCTATGCCGAGACCTGGAACTGTTCTAGATCTGGAACCTGATGCCTTTGACCTCCAGCCCCAGAGTGCATTAAGGCAACTCCAGGTGGCCACTGGGGCAACCCTAGTGATTCTTGATAAATGTGATACTAGTCTAAAAGCAACAACCACAAAACAAGGGGCAAAGTCAATTGAATTTTCCCTGTTAAAAGAATTTAACTATTCAATACGAGCTAATATCACCCATACATTCGACTTGTATAAGAATTAAATAACTCACTCATTAATTACATAATTAATAGAGTAAAGGGTAAAGGCAAAAATAGTCACTAAACTAATTCTTCTAGTCATCATTTTTTTTACGAAAAAGATCACCCAACTATTTTTATGGTGAGAAAGGTCACTCCATCGACTTTAACACATGAGATTCACAATAATTTTGAAGGGCCAAAAATATAAAGGATAAATTACCTTGAGGGTCACTAAACTATTTGGATAGTATACTTTTGGTCACTATTCTTTTTTTTATTTCAATTTGGCCACTCATCTATTAAAAGTGGTGTACTAATAGTCGTTCTATTAATTTTAACCGTTAGCTTTGAACTTTTCCGCTGAATTCAAATATTTCTTATTATTAAACCATATTTTTAAGTGTAAAATTTAGGCACAACTTTGTTAAATGAATACTCATTATCCTAAAGTATAAATCCTATCATTTTACCTCTCTTTTAGCTATAATATTACCTTAGAAAATCTTTAAAAAAATGAATTTAATAGAAAATTTCAAAGATAACAACTGAATTTAACGGAATGGCTACTAGTATACTACTTTTCATAAATGAGTGGCCAAATTAAAATAAAAAAATTTAGTGATCAAAAGTATATGATCCAAATAATTTTGTGGCCTCCAAGTTAATTATGGTATGTACATCAAAGTCCTAAATCCAATAAGGAATTAATTTTGGTATATAAATCGAGCCCTTCTTATAAATTTTGGTATGTATAATTTGCAAATTTGCTGGTTTTGCTTCTACACAATTTATTAAATAAATTTCTAAATAAATTAAAACATAGTTTACCCAAATATGAAAGAACTTGAATGCCAAAAGAGCTTTGAAATATCAAAATTTATAAAAAGAGAAGATTTCATTTAGGAAAATTATCAAACATTTAATATTCATGATTCATAACTTTTGGTCTAAATTAATTTTACACTAGTCCTGACTGCCAAAACAATCGTTTATCAACTTTCAATCTTTATTTACATAATTTCCATCAATTTTTACTTTCTCCCCCGTTGTCTTTAGTTCGAGGGGGATTTCAAAGACTTTTAAAGAGATATTGAATCTATAAACAATTATAAAAATATCAAAGCAAATGCTTTCATTACTGTTAATATTTAGATGAAAAACCTAAAACTCCACCAACATATGAACTCTTCGGTGGACCCATTATTGTGGAATACCAATGGAACATATCCTCAGCAACTGCACTAGTACCGGAAAAGTGCTAAACTTGGCAACTTGCTATTTACACCACATCGTGCTCGGACAACAACTCAATCCCAGCGTTCTCAACAGAAGAAATTTTGCCGCAATTGATAACTAAATTATTGAAATTTTGTTTCTCAAAATTGGAGCACAATCTATTGTTATCAGCATATGGACTCTTCTTGCCAGGAATGTGCATAGTGGGAGTTAAACTAGGCTGCTGGTCACTCTAAACTTTGCATTTTTTAATTTTTGTGTTGCTTCTTCATTTGGGCTGACCCTCTATGGGTAGACGCTAACAACTATTTTTCGGCCTTTTTGTATTGATTTTGTGTATGTATATAACAAGTTGTCACTACAAGAAAAATGGGCTTTAATAACATGCAATATATGGTCACAAACAAAGCAAAGGTGGTCACCAAAAGAATTTGGTGACCAAATCACAGTTGTCACCCGTTAGTCACCAATGCCCAGTCACTGTGGTGACTACTTTTTCTGTTGGTCACCAAAGGATAATTTTGGTGACAATAACAAATACGGTCACCAAAATAGTGATTGAAAAAGTTGTCACCAAAATGACCACCAAAAGTTGCATGTTCGTCACCAAAGTACCAATTTTTTGAGACCAAATGGTGACTAACATTATTTCGTCAATAAATGACCAATGGTCAAAGCACGTGACGTCCTGTTTGGTGACAAAAAATATAGTCATCAATGATGACAAATTGGTGACTAAAAATTTAGTCAACAAAGGTCTTGAACTACCGCAAAACAGTTAATGTTTTGCTGACTAAAACTGTGGTAACGAAATAATAATTGGTGACAATAGTATGGACAACCATTGGTGATTAGTTTTGTATCCACCAAATGATGACCAAATATTCGGTCATTAATTGAATCGTCGCAATGCAATTTTTCTGACTAAAATAGTGACCAAATGTTTTGGTCCAATGTTTTATATGGTGACGAAATATTGTTGTCATTATTAAAAAAATGTGGTCGATTTGTAGAATTTGGTGACTAAAATTTTGGTCAATAATAAATAAAATATTGTCAACATTTTCATTTGGTGACAGAAAAATAAAACATGTTCATAATAACAATTAAAATTGTACTATCTACTAAATAAAACGCACAACACAAAAAATCACCAATATATCGAACAAACATTAAAATAAAACTAACCAAATATACCAATACATGGCAAATATCCAATATTCTACTATCCAAGAAATATACCATAATATTAATAATCTTCTAATATCCAAGAAATATAACACAAAAGTACTAATCCACCATACAAAAAGTTGATAATTCAACTCTCTAGTGTCAAGAACGCCCATCATTTCTTTCTTCATCCATAAGGAGAGTTGACACTTCAACTCTTTAGTTTTCTTCAACGTTCATAATAGTTCCAAAAAAATAGGTTAAAAACTTTTTGTAACATATCATGTACCATTATAAAATATCACAAACATGAAGAAATAATATAATATCTCAATTTAAAAGTAAACCAATCAATGTTCAAACATTTAAAGTTAATGAATAGCAACATTCGAAACCAAATCAGATTTGGAAAGTAATTATACATTAGACATGTTCATGGATATTATTACACATTTAACAAATTTTAAACCAATCAAAGTGTATTTTAAATGTATAACCATGTCAATTTAACCAAAGTTTCACAATTTAGTCCCACCAAAAGCAATAATATACCACAACAGTTACATGAAAAAATAGCATAACATCTCAAAAGTCTTCAGAAAAATAACAAACAATATTCATCAACCAATAAGAAAGAATTATGTTTCTTGTTTGGTTTCAACATCCTCCAACATACCAAAATGTTTATGAAGTGATAAAACATATTCTCAAAGAGTTGAACTTTGCATAAATGATAAATAACAATGATATAATATAGCATTTTAATGGATAAACCACATTAATTATGTAGAAACTTTAAAGCATTCAAACATAACCGTGCCAATTTATAAAAAGTTTCACGATTTAATCCTACTATTAGCAACAATACGTCACACGAACTATATTCAAGAATTTAAAGATCAAAGAATGAAATGCTATTTTGAAAGTATAACCGTGCCAATTTATACAAAGTTTCATGATTTAATCCCACTATTAGCAATAACACGCAACACGAGCTATATTCAACTTTTTAAAGATAAAAGAATGACAATATTCCACACCAAACAATACATGGACAACAAGTGTACATAACACATGTTCACGCATATTCTTGAATGTTGAACTAATTTTAAACCAATCAAAGTCTATTTTCAATGTATAACAATGCATGTTTAACTAAAGTTTCATGATTTAGTTCCACTAATGGCAACAATACACCACAAGAGTTACATTCAAGCATTTAAAGCTAAAAGAATGGAAATATATTAAACCAAACATTACTTGGGCAACAAGTGTACATAAGACATGTTCACGCATATTCTTACATGTTTAACAAATTGTAAACCAACCAAAGTCAATTTTTAATGTGTAACAGTGCCAATTTGTACAAAGTTCACAATTTAATCTCACTATTAGCAATAATAAGCCACATGAGCTATATTTAAGTATTTAAAGATAAAAAAATGACAATACTAGACACCAAACAATACATGAACAACAATTGTACATCAGACATGTTCACGTATATTCTTGAATGTTTAACAAATTTTAAACCAATCAAAGTCTATTTTCAATGTATAACCATGCCAATTCAGTCATGCCACGTTGATTTCAAATGCTTATAACTTTGGAACCAAAACTCCAATCGATATGAAACCAAAACCATGTAAAACTAGAATCAAAATTCTAAAACTTTTATGTTTTATAGAATTCACTACCCTAATCACATTTTTATTAGACAACCACAATCTATACAAAATGTATCATCACAAGGAAGCACTTACTGACACGTGAAATTGTCAAGATAAAATATATTTTTTCGACTAAGATTTTCTTTACTCTTCTCCGCTTGACAACCTGTAGTAAGTGAGGGACCTGAAACAACCAACATAGATGAATACTAATCACCCCTTTATTCAAAAAACTAATAGCAAGATCAAAAGGGAACAAAAGGACAGACCAAGATAACCAAATCTAAGGCACGAGATGCTTTTATATACTCAAATTTACACTCTTAATCTAAGTTGGAAGTAATTTTTTGAATTAATTTATCGCATATTACATTCTGCACAAGTTCACATGCAATATTTCCTCAAGCTTTCTGATTAAATTTACTAATTTTTAGAGACATAGCTACGTGGGTTAGAGCTCAAAAATCCTCCTTTAAGCGAGAAACTATAGTCAAGAATGGTATCCTGATGCAGCTTACATGAATCTTAAAGGTAGCAAAAATAGTATTTTCTAATGCAAAAACAAACTAAACGAGAATCCAAGTAGTAGCATATAACAGAAACAATGTTGGAGGTCATGGACTTAGCTCCTTTGCTATTTTTCATTTGATTCATTTTAAGTCTTTAGCTTTGTTTATTTGTTCCAATGAAATGTGATATTCAATTGCTTTAGTCCAACAATAGTGTCAAGGGAATAAATATAGTTTATTCATGTACAAAAAGATTGCATAACTTTCGACTTCTTAGTTTGTGCAGGGTACATAATGTTGGCAAATGTACTACGCATTCCTTATGGAAAGAGGTGGCATTAGGGGATAGAACGAACCTGGATGCTATGTTATCTTTAGAAACCCAATAATTTCATTGCTAAATAAAACAAGCGCACATTAGGTATTGTCAAAATGGTAGTAGAAAATGTGTTGTTCGGATTTTAAGTAAAACCTTTTAGTTAGTCATTTCAAGTTTATGCTTCTGGTTTACTCGTTAGTTAAATTCTAGATGTTCTAGATATTTTCTCACATCATGAGTTTTCAAAACTAACAATATTGTACCACAAAATTGTCACTCGGGCAGTGATTCTCATAAATGGATAAAAGAAAAGAATTTGGAATGCTATTGATTATCATAATTATTGTACCCTTAGAACAGCAGGTATATAGAAAGAGCCACTTGGCGAGCTCACAGATTGATCATAGTACTTTAAAACATCAGCCTGCATTTAAACAAATTCATTTAGTCAGGTTCTAAATTGAAGTAGCAGTTTGCACTAAATACTGTAGCACCTAAACATAAATATGATTACAAATTTAGAAGGCAAAAAGAAACAACATGTATCAGTGCTATATGATCTATGAATTATTCTTCCATTTATTGGATTAGTTAGGTTAAAATTACAGGAAAAGTGAAAATTGATTGTAGCCTAGTGGTAATAGTAATTAATGGAGCACAGCTAAGCAAATATTGATTTGACAATCAGTCTTACCTTCTCCATAAACTCCAAACAAATTGCACGCTTCCAACACACAACATTGACAGGCCTGCCAAGACGTTCAAGGACATCAGATTCATGAAACAAAAGAGAATTGCAATCATATGATCACACTCCTCAGGGGAACATGTTACTATCATAAAGTAACGCCAAGAATGGGAAAACCAAGACACTGCAAAGTAGATTCAGATAAAAGAACCAAGATATCACTAATATATCCCCTAAAAAATGCAAGAAATGACTTCCTCATATGTCTTGATTTTGTTCTTAATAAAATCTGCTCAAATATGCTACTATTTTATATATGATATTTTTCATGGCAGTATTTCCTCAATAAATTTAACCAGACTATGTCGCACTAAAAATTGTTTTGTAACTAAAGATAGGTAAGATATACTAGATATACATTCACACTAAGATATTTGTCTTAGAAGTGGGTAATCAGTAACAGGATAAAAAAATGTAGCACTCTTATATAGACCATACATCATGATATCAAGCTCACTTTAATAGGTGAAGTCAAAACAAGCAATATATGTATTTACAGTTACACTTAAATCCATATACAGATGCATATTTTTTATCATTGATGATAAAGTTACATCCACTTCAGTCAAAGAAGAAACCATAACACCAGCTTCGAAGAATCAAACCTATCATCTATAGTGGGTTTCAAACATGTTGCCACAATGCAGAAATCTCATATGAAACTTTTTTCTGGAAATTCTAGCCAAATACTTTTGGTGAAGCCCAAATTTTAATATCTATATCATAGCTGTCATCCTTAATCAGTGGTAACAACAATGTTCTAGGTCCACTGTGATTAGGCATTTCTACATAAAGACAAAACACACTCAACATTGAAAATTTACCTAGATCTATATGGAGATGGGTTAAACAAAAAACACTTTCAAAGTTTGAAGTTCTACTTATCAAATTGCTTAAAAGCTTTAAATTTTAAAGTGTCACTTATTTTAGCTTCTCTAAAGCAGAAGTATAAAAGAGACTTTGGAAACAGCAACTAATGAACACCAAGTTACTACAGATCACAATATGTCCAAGTTTTTGTGGCATTGATAATTGAAGTCTTCTGTACTTATTGACCAAATAGAAATTTCATTAGTTCCAAATCCATCACAATGCCAAAACTAATTCCTTAGAATTGGAACAAGAGGGAGCCAATTCATAAAATAGGTCACAAATTAGCTAAAAAAATCACAATCTAAACAAAAGTTTCACAGAAATAATGACATAAAAAAATAAGTGAACTAACAAAAAGAACCGTGAGGTGTTTGAGTTAAGCCCAGGATTTTATTTTTTTATTTTTTGAAAAATGATGAACTGTCTTAGTATAGAAATTAGAGATCCAAATATTGAAATATGATAGTATCTTGCTTAATTTCTAAGACCGCCCGTAATTATAGAGACAAAACCAAACATAACAGTGGTTCCAAAACTAACAACAATTCAAATATTGATACACTGCAATCTTAAAATAAATAGTCAAACACAAAATTAGAGAAGAAAACAAAAAAACCGATAACATTTGGTTGGGGTGAAGAGTAACAACAGAACGCTCTCTCAGAGACCGAGCTTGATGCGGTGCCATTGGGGCGCTTGGTGTTGTATGTCAATGGTATTGTCGGTGTGAGCCTGTTTTGCCTCTGTTTCTTGGCCAGCCTCTTCTTTGTCATGAAAGTCTTCTCGGAGGGCATATTGGGTTGGAGAAGTGAATAGCTTGATAGATGATGATGATGATGACGCACAAGCGAGGCGAGCTATTGCAGATTAAGGCAGGGTAGAGGGCATAGATAATTTAAAAAAAAGGGAAGGCAGATTTCCCACGAATGAACCCGCAAAAGATTTCTCCCAAACAAAGAACTTGAATGAGGATTTAGAGTTTCATAGATGATTGAATGAGGATTTACCAAAAATTGTATGTATTGTTTTTTTTTAGATAAAAGAGTATTTTTTATTCCCAACTCACCACAGGGCATTCTCTTCCACCAGAAAGAGTTAGATAAATAGTAAACAATTTAGCCAATAGAACGCCGTACAAAATAAAGGGCGGCAAACAACTGAACAAAAAAAAATATCTCACCAGAAACGAATTGAGAGATGACAAAACTACAATTTTCTACTAAGTTGCTTCTTCGGCTTCCTCAACTTGTACTTGTTCATCTTCTTCTTCCTCTTCTTCTTCACGCTATCCGGCCAAATAGTCAGGAAATCAGCCAAAACATCTCCGTCCATATCATTTTTAGCTAAACCAGTACAGGAATTTGGATTCAGAAAAAAAAAAAGCAATAGAAAAGCTGGGAAAGTACTTGGAATGTGAAATTGGATCCCCATTTTCAGGTTGAGCCAAGAAAGGTATTTGAAAAGCTGTCGTCTGAGACACCGGGAAATGGGTCATGAATAGAGAAGTTGATTTGGGTTCTGACATTGATGGTAATTGTGGTGGAGTGATAAACGATTTGTTAATGTGAGGGACAATTCGTATGTTTGAGGGAGATTGGGTTCTGAGAAGTTTGTGAAAAATATATGAACCTATATGGATTTGATATGCACTTTGATTTCAAACAAAAGAAATAAGGATTGAAGCAGGAACGCTGCTTTTCTAACTTTGATTGCTTGAATTTTTAGTGAGATTGGAATTTCTCCCAAACAAAAATCTTGAATGAGGATTCAGAGTTTCATAGATGATTGAATGAGGATTTACCAAAAATCATATGTATTGTTGAAAAATAATAGGAGGAGAAATGCAGAGAGACGAATTAGGGCTTCGATCAGATTAGAGAGATGGGATTAGGGGTGGTAAACGAGCGACTCGCGAGTAGCTCGGTCAACTACTCGACTCGAACTCGGTTTGACCGAGTTCGAGTCGAGCTCGAGCGAGCTCGAGCTCGGAATACATGTACTCGAGTAGCTACTCGAGTACATGTATATATTTTTTTTATTTTTAATATTTATATTTATATTTTAGTCCCTGTAGTTTAATAAATTATAATTTAATCTATTTATAATTATGTTTTAGTCCTTAATTTATAATAAATTATAATTTGACCTCATTAAATTTAAAAAAATTACAAATACATCCTATAATTTTTATAAAAAAATATAAAAATTAAAAAAAAATTTAAAAAAATTAAAAAATAATTAAAAAATAATTAAAAAAAAATAAAAAAAAAATACCAGAGCTCGCGAGTAGCTCGCGAGCTCGATAACCCTTTGTCGAGCTCGAGTTCGAGCTCGATTATTAAAGCTCGATCGAGCTCGAGCTCGAGCTCGAGTACACATTTTTTCAAAATCGAGCTACTCGATTAGGGGTGTACTCGAGCTCGACTCGACTCGATTACACCCCTAGATGGGATGAATGATACAAAAAAAAATTTCTAAGTGTTAAAATCTTGTTTTAATACCCTTACATTACCCAAATGCGACAGAGTCTTTCCTTATTACGGATTTAACTTTTTTTTCAAAGTTAATTGTTTTCCATTTAATCTTATCTTATTGATTGGTTTTTTTTACCTTTGTTTTTCAAAAAACATCAACTTGTGCTGTTACATCAATTTTTATCACTTTTTTTTTTATTATAACCAATTAATTTCATATAGTTTATATGTGAAACAAAAATGTGTTTTGAGAAATTTTTCCATTAACTTGGAAATTATATATTAAGGTTTTAAATACAATATTTTTAAGATAAAATTAACTAATGAATTATTTTTATAAAAATTAGGTACAATAATTAGCTACATTATCATAAAACAAAAACTATTCTATTCAATTTATATTTTTTTGACAATTTCTAAAAAAATAGAATATTAAATTTTGTAAATTATAATTATAATACCACTTTAATCAAATTAATGTATCATGTCATTTTATTTATGTGTGTGTGTGTATGTATATATATAATGATAGTGTTCTCCATATCGACGATCATATAACTATAAAGTGAATTACAAACTAAATCTTCGAAAATATTTAATTCAATGTAACGAAACATTATTCAAATATTTCATGTCCTTTATCTGTATATTGCATAATAGATTTAACATATTAATTATTATATCACTACAAACTAAAGTAAATTAAATCTTTAAAAATATTTAATTTCTTCAACTTTTAAATATTTAAATCATGTATTATATGATAAATATTAGTGTATATAGATTAACTTTTGTATTATAGTATTCATGAAATTATACTTTTTTATTTTTTCTCTTTTTCATTTTTAAATATAACATGAATTTATTCTTTTTCTTTTTGGTGATAGATATAATTTGTAAGCTTGTTAGGTACCGTTTCAGTATTCCAATTACAATTTGAGTTCACAAAATTATTTAATATATTATTTGTTTTGTAAAAGTTAAAGATTGTAATTTGTGAATGTGTAATGTAATTTGGTGTTTAATACTTTTAGAATTTGAAAATTCATAGGGTGTCAACTTGGGGTCTGTTTGGACATACATATTTTTGTGATTTATTTCACAATTGCAAAATGGTGTGTTTGTTTTGTTTAACTTTTTCATCAAAATTTTTAAAACACAAAACAATGCTACAGTAATTTTTTTGCTACAGTAATTTTTATAAATAAAATATTGAATTTGAATTTGAATTTTAAATTTTAATAATAAACAATTCTTCCTAACACAATTCCCACCAAAATAAACTACTAAAATACTAATTCAAATTTAAATTTCAAACTTTTATTAATAAAAAATCTTCAATACAAATCCCAACAAAACAAAATCATTAATTCCAAACACTCCCAAAATATTTTTTTCTTATAACAAATCCCAATAAAAAAAATTTCATGATATAATCCAAAAATAGCTTATCCAAGCGGAGCCTTGACTTTTATGGGAATTAAATTATGATATTAGGGTGGCTTAGAGTAGTTACTAATACTTAAGAACACATAAAAATCAAATTGAATGCAATTTTAAATCTTCAAAGGCTATTTGTAATTTAATTTAAGAATTCAATTGCAAATAATTTGATATCTAAAGGGTCAAATTGGAATAACTAATTATCCCATTACTTCGAGTCACACAATTTTATCATTTGATTAAAGAATTTTAGAATTTAAGGGTCATAAAGCCAATAATTAAAGTCGATAAAGCCGATAATTAAAGTAACTGTCATTTGATTTAAGTAACTTTAAAAAATTTGAGGGTCCAATTAGAATAAGAAGCCATAATTTAAGTAAATTTGAAAATTTAAGGATTAAATTGGAAGAACAAAGCCAATATTTTGAGTAATTTTTAAATTTAAGGGTCGAATTGGAATAAGAAAAAAAAACCATAAGTTTAATTGACAGGCTTATCGTGTACCTAACAATTTATCCCTAATTAACTATAGCTAGCGGTGTAGGGTATCGATCCACAGGGAAGGGAATTGGTTTCAAGAATTCAGTAAAATTGTTCTGTAGAGTGTCACAAAGTAGAGATAACAAGAACAAACGCTGACTAACAAACTCAAGAAATAAGGAGAAACGTAGCAACAACAAAATCAGCAAAGGTAAAGTGAATCAGGTATAACGTAGATGTTCTAGGGTTCTTATACCGGATGAATGCACCTTAGACAAAACAATGCAATGCAATTGACACACAAGTTTAAGCAACGAGGAGACTTAAATGCCTAGGGAACTAGCTCACAACCAGCTTGGCGACCGCATTGCACCATAGAACCCCTGACATCACTCTTTCCCATGGCGAGGCCTAAGAGTGACAGATGAAAATTGCATCGTCTCAACTCCCCGAAGTTAAAAAATCTAACATGCAATTCCTAGGATCTTCCCATGGCGAGGCCTAGCCTAGGTCCTACAGTTTTTGCTAACTCCAGAAAGTTTCTTCTCACTTCTTCCTAACAACTCAGATGAACTTCGATCAGCATGGCGACCGCATCTCAGCTCATGATCATGCAAAGCAAGTGAAAGACTCTGACATTCATACTTTCAGTTCTCGTTTCATGTAATTCACACACACATCAACGAATCTCACCTCAACTCAGCAAGGCGACCACAATTAAAGTTCGACTCAATCAATACATTGCAAATTCATGAAGCTTAACATTTTTCAAACATAAAGATTAGGTATGATTCTATCCTTGAGAAATTGTGTCAAATGCATAGCATCACGTCATCTAATTTCACATTCATCCGATTCAAACCCTAGAACGTCGAAGATTTAGCCACGAGCCTCCATTCGTGATTCACAATCTTCAAATTGAAACTCAAAACAAATCACTTTCATCATTTGAAAAGAGTTTACCAAATAAATCGCTTCCAAGCTTCAAATTCATAGAAGATTTATGAAATTCCTCCTTAATTGAGTAGAGAATTACAATGATCGGAACAAAAGTGCGATCGGAGTCATGATCGGAGCTCAAATTCTAGAGAGAGAAACTATAGAGAGAAAGAGAGAGAAAATTCCCGCTCTCAGAATCAAAAGTCTGTTAAAATTCTAGAATGATCGATCCCCGACAAAAGTCAAAAGTTCTAATAACCAAAAGTCCCGTAAATAATGACAAGACCCTCTATATATAAAGGTTTAAAGCTTACCCTACACGATAACATAAAATGAACACAATATTACAGAAATGCCACTGCAATGTATCAATTTGTCCAAAAATCAGCTTATCCAAAGTGTCAATCCACACTTTTGAGCCACACGTAGCCACGCTTTCCTGATCACCAACATGCCTCTACGCCCGACGCAACCACGCCACCACAATCCCTGCACATGAACAAGAACTTCAACACTTAGAAAAAATTTCAGCAACAAAACATACCATTTGCTACGATGTATCGCCGTATAGGAAAATCCCCATGGCGATGCATCTTGGTGATGCCTAGCCGTTAATTGTTTCTATATAGCGATACATCGCCAAGATGCGTTGCCGTGTGTTTGATTCGATGGTGACGCATCTCGGCGATGCGTCGCTGTGCAAGTGTGCAATTGTGTGTGCAAACCACTAAATGGTACGTTGAATAGGTGATGAGTAGTGTGCATTTGGTGCATAAGTGAATGTTGTGATGCACATGAAACTCTTGTTGTGTAATACATGTGTGCACCTAAGTGTAGCTAGGAGTGTTGTGAGGTGTGTGCTGAAGAATGCAAGTATATATTATAAGGTGCACGCAAGGACGACGATGCATGCGGCGAAGCGAGGTCCTTGCACGGTGATGCCCGCGACGACGCATGCGGCGACGCGAAGTGCTTTTGCGAACGCTGTGCATGACCGTGTAGTAATGCATACATGATTGTGCAAATGATATGCGTGGGTGCACGAGGGTGTGCGATGAACTTATGCATTGTTCGTGCAGCAACACGTGCACAGTAGTGTGTGATGTGCGACGACCTGTGCGGTGATGTGGTGCATAGTATGTGTGCCGTGTGTGAGGCCGTGCGGATGAGTGCAGAAAGTGAAAGTGCGAATGGTGTGCGACGGCGTGTGATGGTGTGGGCATATGATTAGCAAGTGGGTGCATGAGTGTTGCGGCGACTTCATGCGAGCAAGTGCGGCGGCCTTATGCGATGTGTCCGGAGTGTTGTGCGACAATGTGAGCAAGATTGTGCGACGACGTGAGTGAAATGCATGCACTTTTGCCCAATGTGTGCAATGATGTAACGCACATACACAAAAGTTATCAACCTATACACACACTTGCATACATTTCAGGCTTCTCTTGATAATAACACTTCACACATTTCTTCACATAAATACATGAACATCCACAATTCCATCCAAAATCCCATTACTGCTTTACACCATTCCTCATACATGATTACAATTAATACACCATTTTCTTTGCATAAAAGGCACTAAAACATACAAAAGCTAAGTGAAAACAACATTATTTAGTCAGTATAAAACTGACTTATCAATTTCCCCCACACTTGAACTTTTGCTTGCCCTCAAGCAAAACTCTCATTTCATATTTTAAACACTTACATTCAACATATTGCTCCCTTGTCTACTAAGTCCTTCTCTAAGTTCATTAAAATGTTTTCTCACACAAACACTCCCAGAAATTTCTCGATTCCAAACTCTCGGATTTCAGCACAAATTACCAACCAATGCACAATGAATAAAGACCAAAATTTCATGCGTGCAAGTGTGTGCTGAGGAATGCTGGCTCAGTGCGCTTCCTGTATGCATAACCCTTTGTATTCTGTCTCACAGCTTATTGCATAACAATCTCCTTATCCACACACAAGAACAAATAGTAAAGAAGATCAATGGTAACCTATGCACACATTGGTGCTTTGACTAGAAAATTCCATTTTCAAATTTGCACTTTGGTGCTTCCTTTTGTCACACACACTGGTGTAAGATTGCCTGGGTCTTGTGGCTCTTTTTTCCCACTTTTTGCCTGGGTTTTATGGCTGCTTTTTCCCAAATATGCTTGCCAGGGTCTTATGGCTTTTCATTCTTAGTTGCCAAAGTCTTTTTCCATCAAATCCTTTCTTATGTAACCACTAGTTCATATATGTCTTTAAGAGATTATACATGCAAGAACACCAAAATACCATGGAAATGCATAACAAAAAGAACGCCTAAACCAGATTACCTCCTATGTCAATGAATGGTTTGCATGGTATATCTATCTTACCTTAACATCATGCCTTGGCCAACAAATTATGATAATTTCTTTCAAATTTGGAACCGAAAATGAAAAAAAACAAAAAATTTCACATGCGATTTCTTAAAAGAGAAAATTGATGAACTAGAGCTTAAACATAGCTAGCAAGGGAACAAAGGTTCAAATGTGAAGCGATCCTTCATTCTACTCAATTTCATTTCATTAGATCACTAACACTATCACTAAGCTTCGTTTCATCTCATTACACACACTACATTCATTTCATTTCATTTCAATGCACTCACACTCTTAGACACCTAAAAACAACAACAACACTTCAAACATTTCAAACTTCTAAACTTAAACACATTATAGCATACTTCAACACGGACAACTTCATAGTTCAAGATTTCCTCCTAGTAACAACTTCATAACTTAACAAGACTCCCACACACAAAACGAACATGGCTTCATGTTTCCAGAAAAACTTCAAAACGTCCAGAAAACTCAAAACAAGAACTCCCCCAACAATCATACAAAGGCATCCCTACAAGCCTAGCACCCACCAAATCAACTTCAGCAGAGTAGCAACACAATCATGGCAAAAGAACACAGTCAGGGCATACCAACTTCACAACATTATATCCCCTAGAAATAATCATAACAACAACACCCCCATATTCAATCACCCCAAAATAACCTCAGCATAATAATCACAAATACGGCATCATATGCAATAATAGATAGCCCCCACCCTACACTTGAAACAAACATTGTCCTCAATGAAAAGGTAAGAATGAGGAGCTCCCTGAGAAGATGAAGGCGCAGATAAGGAAGGTGACGAAAATGATGCCGTAGTAGAAAATGAAGTTCCGCTGAATGGAGGTGCCACCCAAAGCAAGGTAATATTGTTCCCAACCAAACACTAGAATACATTAACATCAAGACAAATGTGGGACCAAGTTTATTCAATTATATGAACTATCCTATCTTTCCCCTGCCAATCGACATAATGCACTCACATGGCATAAAGGATCAAAACAAACCTTCAACTTTATGTCTTTCCATGTTCACTCCAAATCCTATCCAATTCACTATTACATTTCAGCATTTAACTCGTATTTTAGCTTTTCAGAAAAATTCAATCATGCTCAGAGGGGTAGATTTCAGTATCATAAACTCTTGTGTGTGAAAGTACCTCACCATCAACCTTACTCTTTGTGCATTGAAGTTCCCCAGCTCTTGGTTATGCAACACATGCACCTCAAAAGAAATACAAGAGCATTTTCATTAGACTAAACAAAATAAAAATGAGCACGTGTGATATTAAGTTCACTAAAAAAACGAACGTAAGGGAATCAACAAGAAAAAATATAAAAACATCCATAATACTATAACAACTATCATACGACACATCCGTAAGAACTTCTAAGCATCATAGCAAAGAACAGAGCACGGCTCTCTCACACCTCCCATGCATATATATATATATATATATATATCGGCTGTGGGCTAACTAAAAGATAGAAACATGTAATTGAATCTTAGCAGACAACACACATCGTGACAACATACATTCTCCAATTCATACACGTCTTGTCTTCTCATGCAAAAGCCATCTCTACCATTATTATTCTGTGAAAGAATGAATTTCACGGATCTTACCTTGCAATCATGTGACTAGCCTACAGAAACATTTCACGGGATTTGATTCTGTTACCTTGGTTGCTGTAAAATCCGAATTAAGCTTACCAATTTCTCAGGTGATTCATACCCACATTGCATAACTGCCAATCTAGTTGTGTCACCCTATGCATTTGTATCCTTTGTAGTGAATCTCTGCAGAATTCATTGACAAATTTGATCAACACAATATAATACTAACTAACACGAATGAATGCAAAATGAAGAAGACAAAAATTAAATTGAAATAGAAAAAAACTAAGAAGAACTAGGTTGCCTCTTAGGAGCGCTTGTTTTAACGTCGACAGCCCCACCATGTGTTAACTCAATGTGAAGTAATGGGATTGTCCAAGAATAATTCTTGTGAAGGTTGAGATTCCTTCAACATGTCATGATCCTCACGTAATGCATATGGTTTAAGCCTATAGCCATTTACTTGCCATGTATTGCCATTCTTTTCATTATGTACCTCAACCACTCCATAAGGCATGGCTTTGATAATGCGAAAAGGACCAGCCCAGCGTGATCTCAACTTCCTTGGGAAAAGTTTGAGTCGAGAGTTATATAACAAAACCAACTGTCCCAGTGCAAAGCTCTTTGATTGAATTTTTGCATCATGGAATCTTTTTGTCCCCTCTTTGTACATCCTTGCATTCACATAAGAATTAAACCTGAATTCATCTAATTCATTCAACTTCATTATTCTTTTAGACTGAGCCCCATTAAGATCCATGTTTAGCCTTTGAACTGCCCAGTATGCTCGGTGTTCCAGCTCCACTGGCAAGTGATATTCTTTTCCAAATACTAATCTAAAAGGTGAAGCCCCAATTGGAGTCTTATAAACCGTTCTATATGCCCAAGGAGCATCATCCAACTTTAACGCCCAGTCCTTCCTACTTGGATTGACAACCTTCTCCAAGACTCGTTTGATCTCTCTGTTAGATATCTCAACCTGGCCACTTGTCTGGGGATGGTATGCAGTAGACACTTTGTGCTTTACTTCGTATTTAGCCAAAAGAGATGCAAAGATTTTGTTGCAAAAGTGAGACCCTCCATCACAAATGATTGCCCTTGGAGTTCCAAATCTGTTGAATATATGTTTCTTGAGAAATGCAACTACACTCCTAGCATCATTGTGTGAGAGTGCTATGGCTTCAACCCACTTTGAAACGTAATCTACTGTAACCAAGATATACTCCATTTCACATGATCATGGGAAAGGTCCCATGAAATCAATTCCCCATACATCGAATAGCTCCACCTCTAAGATGTTGTTTAGAGGCATTTCATTTCGTGAGGAAATGTTTCCACTTCTCTGGCATCTGTCGCATTGTCCTACCCAAATTCGTGAGTTTAAGAATATGTGCAGCCAATAGAATCCAGATTACAATACTTTGAACTCAGTTCTTGTAGCACCGAAGTGCCCTTCACAAAGGCCTTCATGACAAACTTTCAAAATATCATCTTTCTCTTCATCTTTCACACACTTCCTTATGACTTGATCACTACAAATCTTATACGAAGCATTCTCATCCCAAAAGAAGTATTTTGCATCACTCCTCAATCTTTTCCTCTGCTCATGTGAGTAGTAAGTAGGCATTTGCCCTGCCACCATGAAATTAACTATCTCGGCATACTATGGCAAGCCTTCTTTATCTACCTTGAAGATTTGCTCATCTGGGAAATGCTCTTTGATCAAGATTTTAGACTCATCTTGGGCTTTTGACTCTAGCCTTGATAGGTGGTCAGCTACTACATTCTCTAATCCCTTTCTATTTTGTATCTCAACATCGAACTCCTGGAGAAGAAGTACCCATCTTATGAGCCTTGGTTTAGCCTCCTTCTTCACTAACAAGTACTTCAATGCCGCATGATCTGTGTGCACAATTACTTTTGATCCCAGCAAATAGGCGCGGAACTTATCGAAGGCAAACACTACAGCCACATTTCCTTCTCTGTAGTTGTGTAATTCAGTTGAGCTTCATTCAACAATTTGCTCGCATAGTATATTGTGTGGAAGACCTTGTTCCTTCTTTGCCCCAGAACAGCCCCCAGTGCATAATCACTTGCATCACACATTATCTCAAAAGGTTCACCCCATTGTGGAGTGACTATGATTGGTGCTTCCACAAGCTTGGCTTTCAACAAATCAAATGCTTCAACACATTCTGCATCAAAATCAAACTTCACATCCTTTTTCAAGAGACTACACAGGGGCTTTGCAATTTTAGAGAAATCTTTGATAAATCTTCTGTAGAACCCCACATGTCTAAGGAAACTTCTAATTCCTTTCACATTGGTTGGAGGAGGAAGTTTTGCAATTACATCAATCTTTGCTCTATCGACTTCAATTCCCTTGCTGGAAATCTTGTGCCCAAGCACGATGTCTTCCTGCACCATAAATTGGCACTTTTCCAAGTTAAGCACTAAATCTGTTTTTTCACACCTTTGTAACACCTTGGCCAAGTTATCCAGACAACCATCGAAAGTCATACCAAAAACTGAAAAATCGTCCATGAATATTTCTATGATAGACTCAACCATGTCAAGGAATATTGCCATCATGCATCACTGAAATGTTGCAGGAGCATTACATAAGCCAAAGGGCATGCGCTTGTATGCGAATATGCCAAAAGGACAAGTAAAGGTGATTTTCTCTTGGTCCTTGGGATCAATTGCTATTTGATTGTAGCCCGAGTAACCATCCAAGAAGCAATAGAAGAGGAAGCCCGCAATTCTATCCAGAAGTTGTTCCAAGAAGGGAAGTGGGAAGTGATCTTTTCGGGTTGCCTTATTGAGCTTGCGGTAATCCATGCAAACTCTCCATGCACTGATTATCCTTGCCGCTAGAAGCTCATTTGCATCATTTTTCACCATTGTAACTCCACCTTTCTTAGGTACACATTGTATGAGGCTTACCCACTCACTATCTGAAATGGGAAAAATCATACCAAAGTCCAGCAATTTAATTACTTCCTTCTTCACAACCTCCATCATTTGAGGGTTAAGTCTTCTCTTTCTATCATGCACAGGGACAGAATTTTCTTCTAGAAAAATCTTGTGCATACAACTGTTTGGGCTGATTCCCTTAATATCTGTAATAGTCCACCCAATGGCTTACTTGTATTGCCTCAAAACTCCCAACAATTTCTCCTCCTGCCAAACCTCCAACTTAGAAGAAATCACTACTGGCAATGTTTCATTTTCTCCTAGAAAAGCATATTTCAAATATGGAGGCAATGGCTTGAGTTTTAGCTTTGGTGGCACCATAATGGAAGGCCTAAGCTTTTCATTCCTGCACAAACTTTCTTTGCTCCTCACCTCAGTGGGTGCACACACTTCATTAGTTGAAAACTCACAATCACCAACATTTATTAAATCTTCAACACATGTTTTCTTAAACGTGTCTTCCATTACACAATCATTTTCCACTTCAACAACTTCATTTTGCATTTCAAAAATAGACTCATCTAATACACAGCATTCAACAACATTTTCAATTTCATACACGATTTTACTATCTTCATCATCTAACTCAAACTCTTTTATCTCCTCTTCACACAAACTCAATTCATCTACACACATATAGTCACGCTTCACATTTTCATCAATCACATTTAAAGAACATGTAACAGTTCGAATAGCAAAACAAGACTCAATATGCATAGGATGTTTCATGGCATAATTAACATCAAAAACCACTTGTTCATTATTTACGTGAAATGTAACTGTCTTGTTTCTAACCCCTATTAAAGCATCACCTGTAGCAAGGAAAGGTCGACCAAAGATTAGTGGTACCTCAGGGTTCTTCTCTATATCTAGAACAATGAAGTCCAATGGAAGGGTAAAATTATCCACCATGACCAGCACATCTTCAACCATGCCAGTTGGCTTTACCAGAGACCTATCAGCAAGTTGCAAGGTCACATCCATAGATCGTATCCTCTCACTAAGACCCACATTCAAAGCAATAGATAAAGGCATGAGATTGATTCCAGCCCCCAAATCACAGAGTGCTTTCTTAAAAAATCTAGTGCCAATTTTACAAGGTATGGTGCAACTACCAGGGTCTTTCAATTTTGGGGGCAAATTGTGCCCAACCCAAGCTCCACTGCACTCTGTAAGCGTCAAAGGCACTTCACATCTAAGAATCTGTTCTTTATTTGATATAAGATCTTTGAAGAACTTTGCATATTTAGGCACCACGGTCACTAAATCAAGAAGAGGTAGGCTCACATTCACTTGTTTCACCGCATTCAAAAATCGATCAAACTGAGGCCCTCTCTTTGGTGGTGGTTTCACTTTTTCCAGAAATGGAGGCTTTGGAGCATATTCTGGGAAGTTGTAAGGACTTGGAGGCCCTCTAACCTTCTTAGTCATTTCCTTATCTCCATTGTCTTGCACCTCCTCCTTTTCTAGTGCCATGTCCTTATGAGCACAATCTTTCTCAGGTTCAACAACTACTTCCTCCTCATCTTCACAAGCTTCATCTCGACTATTAGTGGCTTTATGCACTTGCTTTCCACTTCTAACGTAATAGCATTACATACTTCTTTCCCTTTTGAATTTGGAATTGTATCACTTGGGAGTGAACCACTAGGCCTATGATGCACAGCATTAGCAAGTTGTCCCAGTTGCATCTCAATATTCTTAAGTGTGGCCTCATGATGTCTTATAGTTGTTTCCAAACCACCAAATCTTTGTTCATTCTTATCCATCTTTTCCATAAGCTTATAGAACATGTCTTCGATGGAAGGTTTTCTTTGCTCTGAAGCATTAGGTAGATGGTTAAAACTAGGAGGTGGTTGCAAAGATCTTCTCTATTCATTACCTTGAGAATACTAACCTCTTTGATTTTGATTTGATATCCCCAATTGTTTTGGCCTCCACCATACTGTCTATTGCCTCCATTGTAGTTTCTAGAGTATTAGGGCTTGTTATAATTGTTAACATACTCCAGTGACTCAGTTGTGATAGCACATTCATCCGTATGGTCCCCCTTGCACAAACCACAAGATAACACTGGTGCCTTCGCCTATGTAGCCTTCAATGTTTGCACTTGTTTTGCCAGAGCCTCAAACTTAGCACTTAAGGACGTATCTTCATCAAGGTCTAAGACACCTCTCTGCCTTCTACCATGTGCCTTTCTAGTTTCAGGGAATATATACTCATCCTTGGCTAATTTGTCAAACAATTCCCTCACTTCATGAACACTCTTATCTTTCAATGCACCATTAGCACAAGCTTTAACCATCATGGAAGATTTAGTTGTGAGTCCCTTAAAGAAGGTGTTAAGTTCTCTGATTTCCCCCAAATCATGGTTAGGACATTGTTAGATTAAATCATTGAAACGCTCCCATGCTTCTCAAAATGACTCTCCATCATGCTGTTGGAAGTTCATTATATCCATTCTCATTTTCTCCAATTTAGCAGGAGGAAAGTATTTGGCCAAAAATTTATTTTGAAGTTCCTCAAAAGTTGTCACAGCAGTTGTTCCTCCAATAGACTTAAACCAATGCTTTGCTTTACCTCTCAAGGACAATGGAAATAGAATTCTATGAACTTCACTTTTTGGCACTCTTTGAAGCTTGAAAGTACTGCAAAGGCCTAAGAACCAATCAAGATGTTCATTCGGATCCTCATTATCTAGACCTTGGAAGAATTGGCCCTGAGTGATCATGGATACTATCTGGGTTGGAATGTGGTAGCTTTCTATATCAATATCCTATTGATCAAAACCATTCTCGAAATTAATCGCATAGTGATCACTAAATCTTGGTGGTCTCACTCCTTGGTTATCCATTCTTCTCTCTTTCTGTTGAATTCTCAAGGTCTTTGGTAATTCAAGATCAAGTGAATATTCAGGTTCTCCAGAAGACCTTAGAGACCTGGACATACACAACACAATACACCACAAGTGAAGTATGATAGGAAAGAAACAAAAACAGACTAACGAGAATCTCAAATGTACACAAAAGAAACAGAACAAAACAGAACAACACAAGAAATTTCACGAAACCGTGCCTTCCCCGACAGCGGTGCCAAAAATTGACAGGATTATCGTGTACCTAACAATTTATCCCTAATTAACTATAGCTAGTAGTGTAGGGTATCGATCCACAGGGAATGGAATTGGTTTCAAGAATGCAGTAAAATTGTTCTGTAGAGTGTCACAAAGTAGAGATAACAAGAACAAATGCTGACTAACAAACTCAAGAAATAAGGAGAAACGTAGCAACAACAAATCTGCAAAGGTAAAGTGAATCAGGTATAACGTAGATGTCCTAGGGTTCTTATACCGGATGAATGCACCTTAGACAAAACAATGCAATGCAATTGACACACAAGTTTAAGCAACGAGGAGACCTAAATGCTTAGGGAACTAGCTCACAACCAGCTTGGCGATCGCATTGTACCCTAGAATCCCTGACATCACTCTTTTCCATGGTGAGGCCTAAGGGTGACGGATGAAAATCGCATCGTCTCAACTCCCCGAAGTTAAAAAATCTGGCATGCAATTCCTAGGATCTTTCCATGGCGAGGCCTAGCCTAGGTCCTAGAGTCTTTGCTAACTCCAGAAAGTTTCTTCTCCCTTCTTCCTAACAACTCAGATGAACTTCGATCAGCATAGGCATAGCGACCACATCTCAGCTTATGATCACGCAAAGCAAGTGAAAATCTCTAACATTCATACTTTCAGTTCTCGTTTCATGTAATTCACACACACATCAACGAATCTCACCTCAACTCAGCATGGCGACCATAATTAAAGTTTGACTCAATCAATCCAATGCAAATTCATGAAGCTTAACATTTTTCAAACATAAAGATCAAGTATGATTCTATCCTTGAGAAATTGTGTCAAATGCATAGAATCACGTCGTCTAATTTCGCATTCATCCGGTTCAAACCCTAGAACATTGAAGATTTAGCCATGAGCCTCCATCCTCGATTCACAATCTTCAAATTGAAATTCAAAACAAATCACTTTCATCATTTGAAAAGAGTTTACCAAATAAATCGCTTCCAAGCTTCAAATTCATAAAAGATTTATGAAATTCCTCCTTAATTGAGTAGAGAATTACAATGATCGGAACAAAAGTGTGATCGGAGTCGTGATCGGAGCTCAAATTCTAGAGAGAAAAACTAGAGAGAGAAAAAAAGAGAAAATTCCCACTCTCAGAATCAAAAGTCTGTTAAAATTATAGAATGATCGATCCCCGCCAAAAGTCAAAAGTCCTAATAACCAAAAGTCCCGTAAATGATGACAATACCCTCTATATATAAAGGTCTAAAGCTTACCCTGCACGCTAACGTAAAATGAACACAATATTATAGAAATGCCACTGCAATGTATCAATTTGTCCAAAAATCAGCTCATCCAAAGCTTCAATCCACGCCTTTGAGCCACACGCAGCCACGCCTTCCTGATCACCAACACGCCTCTACGCCTAACGGAACCACGCCACCATGATCCCTGCACAAGAACAAGAACTTCAACACATAGAAAAAATTTCAACAACAAAACATACCATTAAGATGCATCGCCGTATAGGAAAATCCTTATGGTGACGCATCTTGGCGATGCGTTACCATGAATTGTTTCCATATGCGTCGCCGTGTTTTTGGTTCGATGGTGATGCATCTCGGCGATGCGTCGCCGTGCAAGTGTGCAATTGTGTGTGCAGACCATGAAATGGTACGGTGAAGAGCTGATGAGTAATGTGCATTAAGTGCATAAGTGAATGTTGTGATGCGCATGAAACTCTTGCCGTGTAATGCATGTGTACACCTAAGTGTAGCTAGGAGTGTTATGAGGTGTGTGCTGAAGAATGCAAGTATATGCTAAGAGGTGCACGCAAGGACGATGATGCATGTGGCGACGCGAGGTCCTTGTGCGGTGATGCTCGCGCATGTATGCTGCGACACGAAGTGCTTGTGCGAACGCTGTGCGTGACAGTGCAGTAATGCATACATGATTGTGCGAATGCTGTGCGTGGAGTGCACGAGGGTGTTCGATGAACTTATGCATTGTTCGTGCAGCGACCCATGCACAGTAGCCTGTGATATGCTACGACCTATGCGGCAACCTGTGAGGCGATGCGATGCATGGTGTGTGTGCCGTGTGCGAGGCTGTGCAGTGACTTGCGGATGAGTGCAGCAAGTGAAGTGCGATTGGTGTACGACGACGTGTGACGGTGTGTGCATATGATTAGCGAGTGGGTGCATGAGTGTTGCGGTGACTTTATGCGAGCAAGTGCGGCGACATCATGCAATGTGTACAGAGTGTTGTGCGACAATGTGAGCGAGATTGTGCAACGACGTGAGTGAAATGCATACACTTGTGCCTAATGTGTGCAATGATGTAACGCACATACACAAAAGTTATCAACCTATACACACACTTGCATACATTTCAGCATTCTCTTCACAATAACACTTCACACATTCCTTCACATAAACACATCAACATCCACAATTCCATCCAAATTCCCACTACTGCTTCACACCATTCCTCATACACGATTACAATTAATACACCATTTTCTTTGCATAAAAGGCACTAAAACATACAAAAGCTAAGTGAAAACAACATTATTTAGTCAGTATTAAATCGACTTATCATTAATTCATACCAAATTTTAAGGGTCAAATTAGAATAATAACAACTAATAGAGGTACTAGAACTTATCTCTCTAGAACTTAAATGCTCATCCTTCTCTCTACCAAATACCCCTCAAAACCCTAATCCATATCTTTAACCTCCACCATTCAAACTGTATCCATCTTGACCACCAGCCGGAGCCCACAAATTTCCCATCTGCCAAACTAAACCAAACAAAGTACCAATTCATCATCTCCTGACTAACGAAATCTATCAGTCGCTTTGGTCCTTAAGGCCGGAGCCAACCCTCTTTGACAATGACTGGCTCGGACAGCACAGCATAGCTTGATGGAAGCTCCTCCTCAGCTGCAACAAGTAATGAAGGATAACTCCAATGGTGCAGCCACACAACCTCCTAGGGTGAACTTTATATCTTCAGCTTCTCCTCCTCAAAATCTTGGACCTCTTCTAGTCTCAAATCATCAAATGGCCTTAAGGGCTAACTTGGACCTCCCACTGCCTTTACCTTCTAAAAAAGGGCTACAGTGCTCTCGGCCCCTAGCTCTAACCCCTCAACATCTAGATCAGCTCCTAATACGTCAAGCCCAGCTCTGACGGGAAGCTCCAAACTCATCATAGAAGCAGCTGCTAATCTCATAAGCTCCTCTCATCCGTCTCAATCGAGGACAGCTGTAGCCATGCCAGAAAGAGTAGCCCCGAGTGGATCGGCTTCACACCTACCTCCAGCTTATCAGAATGCTAAATCACTCCCCCTGCAAGGTCAGATGAAGATATCTAGTTCATTCAGGGATGCCGACTGATTTCTGGCGAACTCCGCGAGATCGTTCCGGGATGCCATCTCCTCCCAATGGTCCAAGAACGTTGACGTGTCTTTCAATTCCACTCCACATTTGGAAATTTCATCATTTAAAGGAAAGCCTGCTCTCTTCATTTCTGAAGAGGAGCTGAAGCTGGCCCAGCCTTTCAAGCTGACTCTAATTGGGAAATTCAATAGAGGCCGGCCATCCATGGCTGTACTGAGGAAACACATCTCAGCTGCGGCTTTTGCCGGAGAATCCCATCTTGGTTTGATTGATCACCAACATATACTCTTCAAGTTTGCTCAAGAATCTGACTTTCTGAGAATGTGGCTGCGGAAATGTTGGAGTTTTGGTAGTTTTCAGGCCACTATATTTCGTTGGTCCAAAGACTTAAGGCCGGACAGTCTTCCATCATTCTAGTGTGGGTAAAATTTCCACTTTTACCGATTCACTTATTTAGCAAGGATACCCTCTTTTCTCTCGGATCAGTCGTTGGAAATCCTTCGAAGATAGATCTCGTGTCAATAGCGGTGGACAAGGTTCTTTGCCCTTGTGTCGAATTAGACGTCCTCAAACCGATTCCTAATCGTGTGTGGATTGGGAGTAAAAAAAGGGCCGTTGGCAGAGCATTGAAATCGAGGAGCTTTCGGAGTACTGTACTGAGTGCCGAAAATTAGGGCATGACTTAAGGCCCCTCATCCACCGACTCAAAAACCACTAATTTCCTAGGTATGGATTCCTAAAACTAGTACACCAAGTCCTACATGTGCTCAGCCAGCAACTATGTGTGAGGTTCCTCAAGGGGAGAAGCTGGCTGAAGTGTCGTACCCAATGGCAGTCGGATGGGGAACTTGAGATGGTGGTGAATCTGCAATGGTAGCAATGGAGATGTTGACCAGTGCAGAGCAAGCAACTCAGACGACTTCAGGGAAGAACCAGGCTGTACTCAGTCAGGGGGAAGGGGTCCTTACTGCCTCTGAACAAGGAGATACGCAGGGCATGGATAAGGTGTTGTTGCCTTCTCAATTAATTTTCGTGGAGGAGCAGGTTATAGATCATCCCAAAAACTCAGTGGATAGTAATCAAGAGGTAGAAGTAGCCTCTCCAATTTACTAATAGAATTAAAGGAAAACCACAGGCTTCCATTAGTGGAGCTCGGCTCAGCTGGAAGAGCAAAGGTAAATCTGTCCAAGGCCATCCTGGAGGTTGAAGATAGTTCTCCTCTCTAAACCAAATAAGAGAAGGAGAGAAAGATAACAATCTGGGAACTGTCCCCTTTGCAGTGGGCTGGCAATGACACAAAATAGCTCACTATACAGCCGAATGCTAAGGCCATCAGAGTGATGGTGAACTGGGAGGAAAGAGAGACATCCATGCCCAAATTCAGCTCGCTATCCGACCTTACCATACTTTAAAACATCCCAACTGAATCAGAATTTGAGGAAGACGGGGACGACCAATGGAATGAGAATAGCTACGAGGAGGAATCCGAAGACGAACTATGCAAGTTCCTCTCAAAAATGGAGAAATGCCAGAAATCGTCAAAACAATCGAAGTACATGGAGGCACTAGTCAGCCCCAAAGCCCATGTTTAGTCTGGTAGAAAGCTCAGGGATAGAAATCCCTTCATCTGCTATTCGGAAGGTAAAAGGTGGAACCCTGGATAAGTTATGTTGTATCATGTTGGCCCCTGATCACTGGTGTTCGATCAGTTTGGCCGGTTGTTTGAATGATTGGAATTTGCTTGTGTGCCAATCGCTTATTTGACTGGTTAGTGAATGTGGAGATAATTATGGTGTGATGATAATCCTGGAACCACTTGTCTACTTGCTGACTGGTGGAATATAGAGATAACTTTGATGTGATTTTGTCCTTGAAATATATTTGCTTATGCTTCCATTTGGATCTGAAGTTATCGCTGAACTTTGGAGCTGCATTTGTGTGATAGTTTGGCTGAACTATAGATTTGATGTTATGGTGTTCGAAACACTCTGAGTATTGTTCACATATTGCTAGCTGATTCCTGAATTATGTTCATTGAGTTGGAGGCCTTGTTGGTCCTGGAATATTGAAGTGGCTAGGTTTGTGCTCCTAAATCGTTAACTGCTAGAATGCTGAACATATTATTGTTGCTTGTTTTGAATATGGAGTTTCATTGTCGTGAGGATGGTTCTGAATTGGCTAAACTTCCCCTTCACATTTTACTCTTGGAAGGGCAGGCTTCTTGATTTTTGGGGTTACAATTGGTAGTATATCGACTGCATTTGCAAGGCATTGGTGACTACATACAAGCACTAAGATACACAGAAGGCATAATTCTCATTTTGACTGTATATCAACTTTTGGTTGTTTACTTGTTCCTTTACAGGGCTAACACATTGATTGTAAATGATAAATAGACCTCTGTAGTGGATATTAGAAAGGATTACTCTAGCGAGCTTAGATTAAAAATTTTCTTCGTTCCACGCTTTGCATTTACTCACAAACTATGTAAATGGAGCAGTACCTTATCATTACAATTTATCAATTCTTTATAACATCTTCCCGTAACTTTTGCTTTCTTCTCATTTACACTGATTTTCTCCCAAATTTTTATTAATATAATATTTATTTTCATCCTATAATTATAAGAAAAAAATTATATAATATATATATATGACACTTATTTCTATTAATAGATTTTATTGTTCTCTCAATTAAATTATAAAATAATATACGTCAAAAAATTTAGACTCCATTTTTTACCATTATTTTAGTGTTTTATTTCATAAATTCAAATTTTTTTTGTCCATTTTTTTATCAAAATTTGTAAAATAAAAAATAATAATGTTACAATAATTATTTTTGTTACAACATTGTTTTATATTTTTATAAATAAATTATTAAATTTAAATTTTTAATAATAAAAAATTCTTCCTAAGACTTTTTTTTACCAAAATAAATCATAAAATATTAATTATAATTTAAATTTTAAATTTTTTATAATAAAAAATTCTTGCTGCCTTAATTATATTTTGAGCAAATTAACATTTCAAAATGATAATAGATCACAAGGAAAAAAATTGCTCAAAATAAAAATAGAAGTGAATATATGCATCTACATTCTAAAATAAAATTTGTTGCCATTTTGTTATTTAAAATTTATAAATTAAATTGTAACATAAAAAAATACATGAAATCGAGATTTTTATTATATATATATATATATATATATGGTAGTGGTGTCTTCCTTTTAAGTTTTAACTTATGTGAACTATTTTGATAAAGTATTAATATAAGAAGCGTTATTAGAAATAAAAATAAAAATTTATAGTTGTCATATGTTTATGTTTAGTATTTTAACAAAAAATATTACTCACCTTGGATAGGGTATTTTTTTAGTTTTATAGTATAATTTTTTTGTTGAGATTTGTTATAAATAAATAAATATTTTGGAGGTGTTTGGATTGTTCAGTTTGTTTTGGTGGGCATTATATTCGATAATTTTTTATTAATAAAATTTAAATTTCAAATTTGAATTAATATTTTTATGAGTTTATTTGGTAAAAAATGTTTTAGGAAGAATGCTTTATTATTAAAAATTTAAAAGTCAAATTTAAATGTAATAATTTATTTATAAAATATTAAAAACATTGTATTAAAAATAATTATTGTAACATTATTTCTTTTGTTTAAAAATTTTGATAAAAATGGACAAAATAGATAAATCAAATTGAATTTGTAAAATAAAACACTAAAACAACGGTAAACAAATGGAGCCTAAATTTTTTAAAGTATATATTGGTAAATATTTTATAATTTAATTGAGAAAATAATAAAAACTATTAATAGAAATAAGTGTCATATTATTTTTGTGAGAAAAATAAAGGAGAAGAAAGAAGAAGTTACGGGAATATTTATAAAGAATTGATAAGTTGTACTAATAAGGTAGAAAGAAAATAAGAATGAGTTGTCTTGATAAATAGTGGAAGATGTGTAATTTATTGCTCTGGCAATAACAGTAGCCAAACTTTAATTGGGGAGAATCGATCACGTAACCTCCAACATTACAAATAATTTCTTTACCACTGAAACAACTAGTTGTCAATGAATCTTCTTTCTAGTTATATTAATTTGATAATAAGTAGCACAAATTAATTTTACAACATTTTACAATCTCCAAGTAAAAACTTCACAATATGTATTCTTTTTTATACATAACATAATCATAAATATAAGATTAAGTTCTTCACAAATAATAAGAGAGATGAAATCTTTATTCCAACTAATTTATTAGTTAAAAATTATAAAGAAACCACCATGGATCTAATGAATCATGGAGAATATTGATGGACATCAACCAAATGACTCATAATATTTTACATTTTGTAAGAATATTTTTAAATTTAATTGAGATAAATGAATCTATTGAATTTATTTTGCAAAAAAAAAAAGATTTAATTTTTCAACAATATTTAGTTTCATCACTATTCTGTTAATTTTTTTAATAGAGAAAACTTATATTCACATCACAGAAGAAACTTTGTTACCCATTTATTAAGTGGTACATAATGTAAAAGGGTGATTTTTTTTCTTTTAAAAAAGTTAACAAACTTTGGTTGATAGTAATTTGGTGCATTTTCTCAATGTCAGTGACTAAAATACATTATTTTTAATGTAGATCACAAAATACTTTTTTTTTTGTACAATATAAATGATTATTTATGCAATTTTTCAAAAAGTAAATTGCATATGAAATTGATAAGTATCGATTTGGACTACAATAAAGCTAAAGCCCAAAAGTATGTGTTATAACCCAATTAGAAAATAAAGTTTAAATTCTTAAATGAAATAGAAGACCAATTAACAAAAAAAAGGCCCAATATGCACATTCGGATCAAGCAAGATTACAAAATAAAGCCTAATTCTCTAATCAAATAGAAGTCCAATTAACAAACAAAAGTCTCAATATTCATTTTTTTTATGTAGCCCAATTAGAAAATAAAGCCTAATTCTCAAATGAAATAAAAGCGCAATTAACAAATATAGGCCCAATATGCATATTTGAATGTGCTAATTCAACTTACATTTGTAAAATGGGTGTAACATTTATCAGATTCATCTTGATAAAGCCTTTATCAGGCACCAATTCTTGAATGCCATGTAAGCTTTTTTTTTAGTGTTTCACCATAATAATAATACACCTCAATTATACCATATAATTAACTAAAATCTTTAAATTTAGAAAAAATATTAAATACTCATAAATCCTTCCATAACTTATCCATATCATTTGTTTAAAAACATTAAATGCACATAAATCCTTCCATAACTCATCCATATCATTTGTTTAAAATTATCATGTATTTATTATATCTAATTCAAATCACTACAAAAAAATTTAAAAATACAATATCATTAAAATTAAATCTATAATTCACTAAAAAAATAAAAAAAATTAAATATTACTAAAATTAAATCTACAATTATTAAGCCCTAACCCCAAATGTGAGTGAAACCCTACGACATTGTTTCATTAAAATTAGAGATTAAAAAAAATAAAATATCACTAAAATTAAATCTACAATTATTTAACCCTAATCTAAATATGAGTAAACCCTATGGTATTGTTTCACAAAAATTAGGAATTACAAGAATAAAATATCACAAAAATTAAAATTTAGAATTATTAAACCCTAACCCAAATATGAGTGAACCCTACGATCTGAGAATAAAATAAAAGAGTTTAATAATTAATTATATGATGTACGTAAGGTATATTTTTATTCGGGTGAGACTTTAAAAAATGCTGACATGGCACAAAATAATTTGTGCCTAATAAGGTGTTTATCAGGATGATCCTGATAAATGTTTTACTCTTGTAAAATTATTAGTTTTAGAATATTTGAATATATGTTGTGTAACTTATGGTGTTATATAATTATTAATTCACCTTCAACTTTTATAAAATTTATCAACTAATTCAAGAAAAATGCAAGTTGTACATATATATGTGTGTGTGTGTGTGTGTGTCTATATATATATACATATATATCCAAGTAACAAAATCTTCATGTTGAATTTTTTATTGAACAACAATGGTGAGAGATTTTATAATACGATAACTTAACTTATTATTATTATATACAAATTATATTTACAGTTTAATTTTACAATGCTATGCAAGTATCCTCGTTTTAGAATACAAAATGGAAATAAAGATAAATAAGATAGCATAAAAAATTGTCACTTGTTATTTAGCTACTTATGAAGTTTAAATGATAAACAACAAATCAATTCAATTAATAATTGGTGACCAATTTTCTAGTCACCGTGGGTCTCTATTGAAAAACATTTCTTGACCAGTTATTTTCTTGTCACCAAAATATTCCAAAATGATGGAAATCTCAATTTCCCAACTACCTTTTTTTTTACCTTAAATCATCCTTTTATACACAGTGAGCACAATACAATGCTGGGCATACCCAATTGCATTGTTACAAAAGAAAAGCGATAAACATGGAGTACTACTCCATTACATGAGTCAAGAATAAATGATGAGATAGACTAAGAAAACTTCTACTCTAGAGCCTTCTAGAGTATGATTTTCTAGGTCCCACTCCAAAATTCTATGCAATATCTGTGTTTGGTCCCTTCCTAAGTACATGATTGTTTACCTTTGATTTTACCATTAACATCCAAAGCTAATTATGCTACTGCGCACCAAGAGAATGTTCTTAACTGGACCAACAATGCATCCAGTTCATTTCAATCCATTGTCCAGATTAGAAGCAAGTAGTATGCCACTGATCACGTACAAGACCATACATAAAACATTTAAGCTCAATAGAGGCAATATCAAAAACCCAAGCATTCGATATTGAAATTCACTAATTAAAACGAAGAGTGTAAGAGAGTTTCCAGAATTGGGCTTCATCATTGGAAAATTTTGCTCCACTTCAAGCCCACAGGGCAATCAGCACACTCAAACCACTGAAGTACAGCTCCTCATTACTCCCACATTCATGCCATAATTTCGCACCAATTCAGAACATATGATATCATGCACACAATGATTCAGAATTCAATCTAAATAGTTCAAGAAAAATCGTTCAAGCAGATTTCAAGGTGTCCATTTCCACACGAACCTTCCAAAGCAAAGCAGGCAATAGCATAATCGTTAAAGTTCAAACAAGCCACTAAATCCTCAATGAATGATTTTTGTATCGAGGACGGTCTACACTAAAATATTCGCCAATATTGGCTTCGTCACGATCTGAGCAAATAGTTTGAGTTCAAAAGTCCAAAATCAATTTCATCACCACACTCAAACCACAGAAGTACAGCTCCTCATTAGGATTCCTCCCACAATCATGCCGTAATTTTGCAACAATTCAGATCATATGATATCATACACTCAAAGATTCAGAATTCAATCTAAATAGTTCAAGTAAAATCGTTCAAAGCAGATTTAACAATTAGACGCAAAATTTAATCTGTATACCAGCTAGCACACATCCATCACCATTATAAAGTTCAGCTTCTCATTTCAAGGGCTGGTGTCGAATTATACCTTTTCAAAAGCTTGAATCAGCGTCAAGCATTTGAATTCTTAAGCAAAAACCAGGACTTCTCAGTCCCGATTCGGTTCGGGAATAGCTTCTCACTCTCCAGATTTTGCCACTATCCAAGCTTCCCCAGCAGGAAATGTTCCGACTCCAACACCCTTATCCGGTTCCAAACTTCTCTCTGTCAGTCGCCGTGATGAAACCTTCGGTTCCCCTGGAAGTTCCATCTTTTTGATTCTCGGTAGAGAGCTCGGCTGGCTGGCGGATCCATGAACAGTGGCCGCTCCACTCAAGGAGCTACCTTGGGCAATGGAAACCAGATCCGTGAAGCTGTTCGCTGATGGAGAGAGAGGTGGATGGAGTGGAGGTTGGAGATGACGTTTTCGGCCAGGGACCCGGTGGTAAGTTGAAGGTTGGAGGAGCTGTAGAGAGCTTTTCCCGGCCGCCTCTTCTTCCAAGCTGTAGAGAGCTGGAGGCAGCAGCTGTAGGCAAGCTGCCTTTCTTCTTCCAACCTACGGGGGCTAGACGAATCGAAGCAGGATCTGGCAAGTGGTAGACGGAAATGGTAGCTCCGATCTACAGTAAATCTGAATATGTGGTTCAAATCCGAGAAGAAGCTCGCGTCTTAAGAGCTTTGGACTAGGAAACTCACGTCTTGGAACTCCAACTTGCCAAGATTGGCGATTAGTTTTGATAAGCTCCTGTCGGACTTCAGCTGAGATCTTGAGCTGACATGGGGTTTCAATTGATATTAGAAATTAGAGTACACTTTTCTTGTCACCAAAGGTTTTATACCCAAGTTTTATTGACTAAATATTTTATCGTCACCAACTTTGGTCACCAAAGTGTGTGTGATAGATGGGAATGACAGGCGAACTTTTAGTTCTTACCATAATTTAGTGACTGAACTTTTTTTGTCAACAAAAGATAATCTTCGGTGACCCAAAGTTTATCGTCATTAAAATTTCAGTCACTAAAGGTCATTTTTCTTGTAGTGTGTGGAACGAGTAGGAAGCGTTTGTAGACTTGGTTAGTTAGGCCAAGATATTGGAAACTAGATCATCTATCCAATATTTATCCTGTTTTATTTTGTCTAGAGTTCAAAACGAAGTAGTTTCACTAAAATTATGGACTAAATGTATAAATATTACTAAAATTACTTTACAATTATTAGACCCTAACCAAGAGATAAGTGAACTCTACGAAGTAGTTTTAACTAAGACAGAATAAGACAGCAAAAATTTTGGACCGAAGATCGAGATATTGGAGAAGAGAAAAAAAGAAATTAATTAATTAAGGTCTAAACTTCAAAATTTATTAATTAAGTCGTTGTAATTTTTTTAATTCGTAATATGGCTGATATATTTAGTCAAAGAAAAATACACTCTGACTTGACATTTTTATCTTTTAAAATTTATTTTCGTCACATATTTAACAGTTAAAATGGACATAGTGATCTTTCTCGCTATAAAAAATAATTGAGTGGTCTTTTTCGACGAAAAAAAGTTTAGTGACTAAAACTCATAATTGGTGGTACTTTAGGGACTAGTTTTGCCTTTTATCCTAGAGTAAATTATTTAATCCTATCTCAACTTGGTTCATTTCACTTTTGTTCTCAACTTTTTAAATATTTTATTTTTATCTATGATGTTACAATTTAAATTTTAAATCATCTTTCATCCTTTTTTTTTAAATCTAGTTGGAACAATTATTTAACATACATATGATAAATAGTTGATGTGAAATTGATAAAATTACACATATGAATGTAAAATGGTCATTGAAGTTTTTTTTTTTTTTTTTGCATGAAAAGTAAACAACAAACCATTGAAAATTAAATTACAAAATGAAGAATGACAATATAACTTTTTAAAATTTGAGGACAAAAGCAAAATGAACCATTAAATTGAAGACAATTGAAATAATTTAATCTAATTAATATTGAAGATTCTTTTATGTACATGTAAAGTAGTGTTATTAAACTAGAATAGAACTGGACAGTTCAGCTAGTTGAAATAGGAACTCTTAGTCACTTAGTTCGCACAATATGATTTTATACTAAAAATAGAAAATTTAAGAATCGTCAAAATCAGTCAAAATTTAGGTTTAATTGAATTAATCAAAAAGGGATCAAAACTCAATTTTTTTTTTTATTTTGAATTTGGGCCGATAGGCCTTTTATTTTTTTTAGTTGTTTGGATATTATATTTTTTGCTAAATGTTGGACCTAATTAAGAAATTAAAGAGTGGAATCCTATCACTATTGTGGATTTTATAGATTGGATCTAGCCGAAGGCTCAAACAAATGAATGGTACCATTATTTGGCACAAAACTTGGGTCAAATGGGAAATTGAAACAAAAGAATGCTAATATTATTGGGTTGAACTCATAAATTTGAAATATTTTGTTGTCTTAACCATTTCTAGCAATGTTAATTGAAAGTGAATATTAATTTAGAGCGCTACCTATAACCGTATTTATTGTTGCATTTTTTATTATAAATAATTATAAATTAATGAATAATGTTATACTTCAATTTGTTTTAAAGTGGTACAAATAGGGGGTTTTTCTACCTTTTTTTTTGGAAAAAAATAATTATGAGAAATATAATTTTGATATTCAATAAAATAAGAAGTTGAATGTTAGATTTATAGGTGGTTTTGTCATTTAGTTTGACGTTAATATTATTTTGTATAGGATGAGAAATATATTGACATTTTATTTTCTATTTTTATTTTTAGACATATATAGAAATTAATATTAATATAATTATAATTAATATAATTTTGAATTCATTTTGACATTATCTGACTTTTAATATCCATTCAATCAATTGACTCTTAACTCAGTTGCTTGACGGGTTTGTACATTTTAAAACACTCATATTAAAAAACAAAGTTTCCCCATCAAGTTTGAAAACGTTCGCCTATTTCTCAAATATGACATTTACTATAGCAGTCAAATCTCATCCCATTAAGAATAACATTGGAAGATTTTCCTCGTTAATAATTTCAGGCCTTCTCCTGTTCGTTATCTTCGTTTTCTTTTTCAATGATCCAAGATGCTTAGAAAATTATGTTGCTTCTTCGAACTCAACCTCCATTGATGATTCTCCTACTACCCTTAGCCATCTTGCCTTTGGCCTACAAGGTTCTGAAAACACGTACCATTTTCGAAAATATTATGTTGAATCATGGTGGAGGCCTAAGAAAACAAGGGGCTATGTTTATCTTGATAGAGCCCCTCAAGGAGATCTTCTTCCTTGGTCTGAAAAATCTCCTCCATACAGAATCAATGACGATATTACCAAATTGGTCCAGGAAATCAATCCGTATGACCCTCTTATGGCGCGAATGAATCATGGTATTTTAGAGTTGTTTCGGGAAGAACATGAAGAACTGAGATGGTTAATCATGGGGGATGATGATACTATATTTTTTGTGGATAATTTGGTTGATGTTCTATCAAAGTATGATCACACGAAGTACTACTATATCGGATATCCATCCGAATTCGTTATGTCGAATTATTGGTACAGTTTTGATCAGGCATTTGGTGGAGGTGGGATTATTTTGAGTTACCCTCTTGCAAAGGCCCTTGTGAATGATATGGATCGATGTTTAAGAACATATTCAAATATTTCTGCAGATATGATGACCATGGCATGTTTAAACGATATTGGAGTTAATTTAACTCCCCATAAAGGCGTCCATCAGGTAAATTCCCTTACTATTAATCCAAAATTAGTATTATGTAGAATATGGAATATGATTTATATTTATTGCCAAATTATTAGTATAAATATAAATTATAATTTTAGAATTAAATTGATGATTTTAATACAAAATCAACAAAAATAAGTTGGGAATTTTGATGGAAGTTGCACCGTAATTCTCCTGTAATTGTCAGTTTTCAATTATAAGATTTATTTTCTTTTAAAATGAAAGAAAATCAATGAAAAGAAATAGAAGACAAAAAGTGTATACTAGGGTCAAGAAGAAAATAGTGAACCAGGATTTATTTGTCATTATTGCAATGTTTGGAGAACCTTTTAATTACCATCAAAATAATGGCGTAAAACTTAAAATTTTCATAAGTACATTGAGAGAGTGATCTTCATTTTTCTGTTTTTGGCTGCAAATGAATCGAAAAATACCCAATTTTGGTTTCACCATTGTTGTTCGGCCAATGTGAATATCGACATGGTGCCTTATCAACCAGAAAATTAACATATAGTCAACCGCGCTACCACACATATATAAGGTTGCAGGGAATTGTCAACTGAATGGTTCTATTAGACTTTTGCTAAACGTTACTGTTAAGATAATTATTTCGATGTCTGTCTATTTGAGAGTTCATTTTGCTTTTATCACCAATTTTCTAAAAAATTCTATTTTGTCTCTCATATTGTGATTTTAATGTTTCAATAGTAATTTGTTCACTTTTAGAAGAAAAATCCAATTCCGATTTTCATTTAATTTGTATATGTCCAAGAAAAATCCAATAACTATTTGTTAAATACGTGTAGAAAATTTAGTAAATTTTAAGTTGAAAAAAATTGGACGAAGAATGATTTGAAAACAAAATTAAAACACTAGGGACGAAATTAATATTTTAAAAAGAATAGGAACAAAAGCGAAATAAACCTTTTAAATTAAGGTTTTTTTTTTAAATTTAATTCTTAGTAGTATAGACTTACTTTACACGTACGTCTCAAATGAACCCCGAATTACGGAGATCTTTGTCTTTTGAGTGTAGGCATTAGGTTATAACAATCTTAGTCAGGTTTTGTTATAGGAATCTTAGGCGTTAGATATTCAGGTTATAGGAATCTTTGCACTAAGTATGCAAAGTATGAGTGTAGTGTTGTTATAGGATCAACTTCTCAAATCTCACTCACAAATCGGTACGGCCTTAATGTTCTCTCTTGTTTAAATAAGTCTAAACTTTCAACACTTAGAGTGTGCCTGGTTAGAGAGTTTAAACAAAAGGAAAGGGAATGAAATATAAAAGTGGTGCTTGGTAGTGTATAATCATTCTTTTAAGATTATCACATATTAGTAGTGAGTAGTACTCCATACCTCTCTATTTTTGAGGGAAATAGAGTTATCATTATTATAATTCTTCAGTATTATCATTATTATAACCATTGTTTTTCCTCCTTATGAACGAAGCACACCTTTAGTGAAAAAAAAAAGGCGAGAAATGAATAGAAACAAAGGCAAAGTAAAGATTTTGGAAGAAAAATATAGCTTTGTAAGACCCCAACGGTGTAAAGACAAACTCGCTCTACCTGTGTAGACGAAACGTTAAACTCATGACAATAGACTCATTTGATCTCACTATTTGAGGTGAATCAAACTTTATTAATTAGAAATTTTCTTAACATATACAAATTGACATTTTTGTCCTCCTTATTATATTATACAAAATCTATGCTTTATTGATTATTTTCTTTTAAAGAGTAATATTGGCTTAACTTCTATTGCAGTTTGATTTAAGAGGTGATCTATCTGGTTATTTGTCATCTCATCCAAAAGATTTAGTGTTGTCCTTTCATCATATTGACGCAGTAGATCCATACTTTCCCTCAATGAATCGTGAAAAATCATTACGCCATCTAATGAGGGCAGGTAATGTTGATCAATCTCGTTTATTTCAACAGACAATTTGTTACCGTAGAGAAAAAAATTGGTCATTTTCAACCGCATGGGGTTACTCAATACATGTCTATGAGAAAATAATGCCTCGAAGTTGGCTAATGAATCCCATTGAAACATTTGAGCCATGGCACAATAGAACAGAACGACCACTTCACATGTTCAATACTAGAACACCATCGTATGATCCTTGCGAAGCTCCTCATATTTTCTTCTTTGAATCCATAGAGAAAACATCAAGAAATGAAATTCTTACGAAATATTTAAGATCAACCCCTCGGAATTTATCTACGTGTGATCTTAGTGGGAGCTATTCTGCTGAATATATCTCCGAAATTCATGTACTCTCACCAACAACGAAGCGCATCGAGGTCAGTTAATTATTGAAGGTTATCTATTTTCGTTATTTAATTTCATGTTTTTCAATATATAACATATAAATAGTAATGCTTGTTAGTGGGAAAAAAATCTATTATGAAATTGCTTCATATATAAAATGTGATTCACATGTGAGATGGATAAATAATCGTCCTTAAAATCATGATTTTAATTTTATATCACTTTTTTATCACGTGTATGTATGAACTAGTGGCGAATTCAGGTAATAGCATTTTTGGAGCGAAATTATGTATCTTTACTAATAAAAGCTATATTTTAATTTTTGAAAGGACAAAATTCTAATTTTTATAACCACTTAATAAAAAAAATTATTTTCTATCCGAAAACACCAAAAATAAAAAAGGATAGGGTATATAGCAAGTCAATGAACCATAAAGATGATCATAATATATTATACTTATAATTAGAATAGTATTGCTTATGCCGTTATGGTAACAAATGCATAGGTTAAATCAGATTAGTTGTCTCTAATTAACATTTGACATAGTAACAATGACATTTTCTATAGTGACTTCCCCTATCAAATATCATGACTTGATTGGATTCTAATATTGTCTCCCAAGATTTTACTTTCGATAATTTTTCACTGCAAATTGTTCACTAGGATTAGATTGGAAGGAGAAAATATATGGCTAAAATCAGAATCTAGGGGAGATTTATATAATAGGATGCAAAACTTGGATGGAGGTTACTGTTAATTATTATTTGCAGTTTTTAATGTTTTACCGTAGGGGGAGGATTTGAGACAAAAATATTCACGATATATTATATCACCTAAATTGGAAATATAAATTTTTTAACATTTATATGTAGATTGGAATGTTTGTGTATAAAAAAGTTTGTATCAACAAGATTCATAAATTTAAGGTTAACTTTAAAAAAAAAAACTCTCCACAATATGAGAGATTTTCAAGTTAATCCCCATAATTTGAAAATATATTAATTACTTTATTTGTGTTGCGGTTTGTTTTTTTTTTTTATGCATATAAATCTATTAATTCAAATATTTATTTTGTGTCAATTTATATGCTTTAGTTCATAAGTTATACTAAGTAATAGTCTTTTTTGTTGATCTGAAAAGAAGTTTTGTCCAAATTATCGTCTTTCTGCCAGAATGACACGAGTTTTTCTCGCATAACTACTTAGTTTCTAAAATATATTTCCAAATTAACTAACACACTTTCAAATTAGATTCTCAACTAACATTTTTTTATATGTGGATCTTAGGGAGCAAACATTTTCTTTTCTCTATCCTACTAACCCCAATAAAATTTACTTTTAATTTTTATTCTTTTACATTAAACTTTAATTTTTATCAAATGATTATTTGTGATTCATCATTTTAAGGGAGTAAAAAAGATAATCTTGATTCTTCAATTAGATATTTGATATCATTCTTAGTAAGAGTAAGATAGTGTTTTTTTTTTTTTTTTGAGGGTGGGGTGGGGGTTTGACCTTTCTTGTATATACAACTTGCATTGCATGTGTTTGGTAAATGTTTGAAAGAGGAATCTGTATTTGTAAAATGAAACTGAGTTTTAATTTTTTAACTAATTGATTAGTGATAGATTTTTTACACTATAAATACATGTGGAAAGAATAAGTTTATTTGGTACAACATAGAAGAAAGAGATAAGCGGCCATGATAATAGAAAAAAAAAAATTCTACCAAGATTTTTTAAAGCGTTTGGATAACTTTTCTAGAAGCCATGCATACAGCTTAATCAATAGGCTCTGTTTGGTTGAGCATATTTTAGTGATTAATTTTACAGAATCAAAATAACTTGTTTGTTTTTTCAATTTTTTTACCAACATTTTTAAACAAAAAAAACAATGCTACAATAGTTATTTTTGTTACAGTATTTTTTATAAATAAAATATTAAATTCAAATTTCAAATTTCAAAATTTTAATAATAAATAATTCTTTCTAACACAATTCCTACCAAAACAAAATTATAAAATATTAATTGAAATTTCAAACTTTTATTAATAAAAAAATTCTCCAATACAAATCCCAACAAAGCATAATCAATTAATCATCAATTCAAACACTTCCAAAATATTCCTCCCCTAGCAAATCACAACAAAAATTTTTTATCAAAAAACCTACAAATACCCATCCAAAGGGACCTAAGAGTTTTGTTGCCTCGTTATTATTTTTTTCTTATTGTTGTCGTCTTGTACTTTTAACAAAGAAGCAATCCAATTTCTTGTTTTCGTTTTATTCAAGTTTCATGGGTCTTGCCTTATCGTTTCTTTTGGGAATACTTTGTTTTATATAATTTTTGGTTAATTTGATCATACATGGTTTGTGTAAACTTTCTCAACTGATTGATAATTAATGAGAAGACAACCTTTTTGCTTTTTTCTTGAAAATCGATAATCTAACCATCAGGAATTATGTGATTTTTTTTTCGTTTTACTTTATCTTCATAAATAACTTCTTGGAATTCTATTGAAACTTCATCTGTCATTTTCCTCTCTTTTATAACCCATAAGATTTAAGGTTTAGAGTAAACAGGTAGGATGAGAATGGGTTTGGTGAATAAAAGAGATAAAACAATTATTTATTTTTCACTATGGAAAATAAATAATGATTTACGTGACCCGAGAAAATGTTAGTTAGAAAATTTAATTTGAAAGTGTGCTTAGTTTGCTATTTTTTTAAAAACTAAATGCTATTTAGGTATAAAAAAAAAAAACCCTCGAATGGCATAAGGTATAATGAATTAGAATCATCTACATAATGAAGGATTTAATCCTCTTTATTTCCAATGATTTTATCGATTCCTATAGCTTCATTAAAAACCAAATCTTTCAAAATCAACTTCATTGTCAATTATGGACCAGATTTTGCCATAGTTTTATGCTATAATTCATCTCCTTTTCATAGGCCATGCGTAAGGATTGAATGACAGAACTTTTTTTTTTTTTTTTTTTTGACAAAATTTGTATTTTACTTTGCTGGTATAGTGATCAATATAGAATTAATGTCATTACACCATTATAAGTGATTTATATTGTAAATTTAAGGGTCTAATTTTACTACATAAACTTCGAGTATGAATTAAAACACATATGTTTCTCAGTCGAGGTCATGGATGGTATACCATTCCTTTATTTAGTAAAGAATAAATGATCCAATAGTCTCTTAATTTGACGTAAATATCATTTTGATTTCTAATTTTTAAAAAAATTATATTTGGTCCATCAACTTCGATTTTGTTATAGAAATGATCACTAAAACTTATTTTCTCATTTGACAAGTAAACTATTCGTGAATCATGTGACTCTGTTTATCATTCAAAAAGACGTTTTTTGTATTATATGACTAATAACATTAATTATTTTGGCTTAAAAATGAGTTGAGAATTATTTGTGTAAAAAATTTAAGTTAACAGATTAAAATATAACATTTTTAAAATTAGAAAACAAAACGAGGAATGCTTACCTCCAAATTCAGAAGAGGCTTATGAAGTCATTTACCTTATAACCAAAACTTTTTTTTTCATTAGCGATATAGTTTCTATTCTACTTCGACCTACACTATTCTACCTCTAAATTCATGAGAGGCTAATGATGTCATTTACCCTATAAATAAAGTTTTTATTTTTGTCATTAGCAATATAGTTCCATCTGGATAAGCCAAATTGGTTATCCTATAACCAAAGTTAGGATAAGCCAAATTGGTTAGCCTATAACCAAAGTTAAGGGTTGTAAATAAAAAAAAAAAATTTACAACTTGATTATCGTAGCACCAAGTTAATAGATTTTGAAAAATAAAATGCATATTTTTGCATAGAGAACTAATCAAGAATTCGCAATTACTCTCACTAGATAAAAGATGTTGTATAATGATGAGTTTGACTTGTGTTAACTTTTTTCCTATTTTACAGATTGACAGATCTGAGTGTTGTGATGTTGTTCGTGTTGACCGTACGGGCAAGGCAGTGGTCAAATTCAGGGAATGCACGATGAATGAGATTATAGCATAGAATTAATTCATAGTATTCCATAAATAGCAATCAAAATTTTGATTCTCTCATTTTATTTTTTTTAAACTAGTAATTGTAAAATATAGTAAAAAGTCAAACGAGGTGTAACAGAATTAAATTTGTTAAGTACATAAATGACACTAGAGGAATATTTTTCTGGCAGGTGATATACAAGATTACTGCACATATTGTATAATTTTTTTAATTAGTTGAAGGGACATCAATATGTTCACTCTAATTTTGATTTACCTTCTCTTTGGACAATGTTAACTTGTTTATATAGTCCGAATCTTCTGTTTTACTTCCTGTTTTAATCTCTATTTTAATTTATAAATATACACTACATATATTTTACTAAAACACTATCAAGTGTTAGTAAACTAAAATAGATAAATATTAAATACACATAGTATGTATTTATAAATTGAATCAGAAAATATAATAAAAGATCTATTGACTTGTTTATATGGTAATGGAAAAATTTAGGAAATGAGAACATCAAATGACTGCATTCACGAAGAAAGAATAATTTTACTCTATTTATTATAAGTGACTTTTGTACTAAGTTTTGTACAAAATATCCTGTAGTGTATGAATACCTTGAATTAAGATAAACAAGTATGAATACTCATTAAAAAATAGATTTATTTTTGTACTCTTTTATTAATTTACTGTCCCAATGTACACCTCTTTAAAAATGTTTCTAGATATATGTTTTAAAAATACACTACAAGGGAAAAAAAATCAGTAGCATGGAAGAAAATAGATGTTGAAGCTTCAAAATTTCATCTGACAAAAATTTCTCCCTAAAGATTTTCTCGCTTCTTTAGTTGCAAACAGCTGTGTTGTAGTTTGGAATGAAGACTTAGCCGTCTTGAAAACTTGAATATTTTACTAACCAAAGTGGATTGTGTTGTGCGGAAGTTTGGGTAATTTTCAATAAAGTGCGAATTTATTGAACTAAAAATCACCATAAGATAAATTTTCAGAAAAAAGTGGTGGGGTCACAGCGGTCTCACTTAAGTACAACACTCTTTAGACTTCTTATTAGCCTTTGTGAAAGAATTTATCTACCAAAGGTAATTTAATAGCACAATAGAATATCGCAACAACTATACCTACAAAAGCTATTAAATAGACAAAATAAAAAATACCAGAACACCAAAATTTAACGAGGTTCGGCCAATATTGCCTACGTCCTCAAATATTACTATAATGTTTCACAAATCTTGAAATATTACAAGAGAGAGAAGAAAAAATTCACCTTAAAATAGAATGAGGCAATTTGAGGGATGATATAAAAGTAAGAAGTAGCCTTCATTTTATAGGAAAAATTTGGCCTTCCCTTTGTTTTCTTGGCCGATGTGGGATTGGTGCCAAACCCACAAATCTCTACCTTGGCAAAATTCTACATCTTCTATTCTCTCACAAATTCAGCTTTAGTAGTGTCTTCAAATGCTGACTTCAAATTTTAACAATATTAATCAAGTCCAAACAATGTTGGAACTTGATTGCTGTCATCACTTTTGTTATCATATCAGCAGGATTGTCAGCAGTTGTAATCTTCTGGATAAGTACTCCACCTTCTTCCAGAATCTCTCGTACAAAATGATAACGGACATCAATATGCTTCGTTCTTGCATGATAAACTTGATTCTTTGCTAAATGGATAGCACTTTGACTATCACAATGTACTTTGATGTGCTGCTCAAATTTTAGTTCACCAAGCAACCCTTGAAGCCAAATTGCCCCCTTCACAGTTTCTGTAACTGCTATATACACTCTACCTCTGTTGTAGACAAAGTAACTGTAGACTGTAAAGTAGACTTCCAACTGACTAGTACTTTTGCAAAAGTGAATGCATAACCAATAGTTGATCTTCGCTTGTCCATATCACCAGCATAGTCGAAATCACAATATCTAACTATACATTGACCATCCTGCTCGAACATCAATCCAACATCTACGGTGTTCAGAATATACCGCAGAATCCATTTCACAGCTTGCCAATGCTCCTTTCCAGGATTATGCATATACCTGCTCACAACCCCAACTGCTTGTGAAATGTCTGGTCTTGTACATACCATAGAATACTTCAAACTGCCAACAGAATTTGCATACAGTACTTTCAACATGTATTCTCGCTCTTCTTCATTCTTTGGACATATAGATGCACTGAGTTTAAAGTGAGGAGCAAGTGGAGTACTAACAGGTTTTGACTTCTCATCAATGCCAAAACGCTTCAACATTTTTCTCAGATATTGAATCTGAGATTCTATCCCTGCTTATTTCCATGCCAATAATCTTCTTTGCCTCTCCTAGATCTTTCATTTCAAACTCCTTGTTCAACTGAGTCTTCAATTTCTCAATTTCTGTCAAACTCGTAGAAGCTATCAGTATATCATCAACATAAAGAAGTAGATAAATGTAATATCTATCTTGCAGCTTGTGAAAATACACACAATGATCGTATTTGCTTCTTATGTATTTTTGACCCGTAATAAATTTGTCAAATCGCTTGTACCACTGCTTTGAAGATTGCTTCAATCTATATAATGATTTTCAAGTTTGCATACAAAATTCTTATTTTTAGCAACTTTGAATCCTTTTGGCTGAGTCATATAGATTTCTTCCTCCAAGTCACCATGTAAAAATGCAGTTTTTACATCCAATTGAACTAGTTCCAAATCCAACTGTGCTACCAAAGCCAACAAAATTCTGATAGAAGAATGTTTCACAGCTGGAGAAAACACTTCATTATAATCAATACCCTCTGTCTGAGCGTAGCCTTTAGCTACCAATCGAGCTTTGTAGCGCACATCATTCTTATCAGGAAGTTCATCTTTCTTTGCATATACCCATTTGTACCCAATTGCCTTCTTTCCCTTCGGAAGACTAACTAGTTTCCATGTCTGATTCTTTTGAAGAGACTGCATCTCTTCATTCATTGCATTCCTCTACTTTTCTACTTCTGAACTTTGGATTGCTTCATTGTAAGTGGCAGGAATATCATCATTTGCAATTGGAGATGTGTAAGCCACCATAACATCAAATTGAGCAGGTTTTCTGATTATTCTCTTTGGCTTACTCAATGATATTGCTTCATGTTGCTGTAGAGGTTGTTGGGTTGAAACCTCTTCTTCATCTGACTCTTCTTCTACCATAGGAAAGCTACCATTTTTTTTTTCATCTGCTGGGACAATTTCAAACTCCACCTGTTTTGAAGTAGTATTCGTTCTCTGTTTAACTGTCACCTTTTCAACATGGTAGATTCATCAAAAGTGACATCTTTGCTGAAGATTGTTTTCTTTGTCTCTGGACACCAAAGTGGAAAGCCTTTAATTCCAGAGGTAATCCCCATAATGATTGCCTTCTTTGCTATTGGATTCAACTTCAACTCTTTAACATGATAATATGCAGTATAACCAAACACATGTAAGGAATCTTAATCTTTAGCAGGAGTTCTAAACCATTTCTCCATAGGTGTTTAACCTCCAATAGCAGTAGACGGTAGTCGATTGATCAGATGACAAGCGTATGTCATAGCCGCAGCCCAAAATTCTCTGCCCAACCTAGCATTGAACAACATACACCGAACTTTCTCCAGTAATGTTCGGTTCATACGCTCTGCCATACTATTCTGTTGTGGAGTATTCTGACGGTAAAGTGTCTGACAATTCCTTCATCTTTGCAGACTTTCAAAAATGGATCATTCTTATATTCTCCACCATTATCTATGCGGAGATATTTGACCTTTCTGACTGTCTGATTTTCTACTGCCTTTTTCCATGTTAGAAAAATTCCCAACACTTCATTCTTCGTCTTCATTGTATACACCCAAACTCTACGGGAGAAATCATCAACAAAGGTCACATAAAAATGTTTGCCACCCAAAGAAGTGGTTTTGGAAGTCCCTCACACATCTGAGTGAACATAATCTAGAATACCCTTGGTATCGTGGATTTCTGTACCAAATCTCACTCTTGTCTGCTTCCCTTTGATGCAATGCTCACAGAAGTCTAATTTTTGAGCCGTACGCCTTTCAATAATCCTTGATCTATAAGACTTTTCAAGGATTTTTCACCGGTATATCCCAAATGCATATGCCATAAACTGGTTGCTTCCAACTCCTGATTATCATTAAAAGCTACTGTTGCTGCTCCTGCCATTGTTGTAGTAATAGTGCTACCAAGATAATGATACACTTTCTTGCTCTTTCGGATCCCCTTTCAATACCACAAGTGAACTAGAGATGGTTTTGAAAAGTCCATTTTGAATCTCCACATTGACCTTTGATTCTAGGGTTCCAACAGAAATTAAATTCATCTTTATCTCTAGCACATATCGAACAGTCTGTAATATTTTGATTGATTCATCCTGATTTTTCAATTTGATAGAACCAATCCCATATATGGTGAGAGCACAATTATTTGCTATGTAGACTGATGCTCCTTGCATTTCTTTGAAATCAAAGAACCACTCCCGATTAGGACATAGGTGATGGCTACAAGCTGTATCTAATAGCCATACACTTGAAGAGTTGGTTGTTGAAGCAAGTGAAACGTCTGACTTTGCATCGTCAGATAGGATGTTTCCATACACAGCAAGTGATAAATCTGAATCATCATCACATTCAGTTAAACTGGAGTCAAGTATAGCCTTTACTTTATTAGGTAGTTTTTGTTTTTCAATTTGGCACAATCTTTCTTCCAGTGCCCTTTTTCCCTGCAACAGGCACATTCATCTTTGCTCAATCTGGATCTGGACTTCGATCTCCTTTTCTTCCTTTATTCTGACTATGCGATCTGCCTCTGACAACTAAAGCTCCTGCTTCTTCTTCACCAGCGTCCTTTTGTTAATCTTTTTTTCTCAACTCATAACTGTACAAGGCACTAGGCACTTCTTTCAGAGACACTTCGGCCTTCTCATGAAGTAGAGTTGTTTCAAGATACTCAAACTCCTCAGGAAGGGATCCCAACAACTTTAGAGCCAGATCTTCATCTTTGAATTCCTCATCCATATTAACCAAATCGGTCACCAGTTGATTAAAACTAGTGATATGATCATTCATAGTGGTATTAGGAACATAAGTGAAGCGAAATAGTCTTTTCTTCATATGGAGCATATTCTGACTACTTTTCCTCAAGAATTTCTCTTCCAATATTATCCACAACTTGTGAGCTGAAGTTTACTTAGAGACTGCATATCTCTCCTTTCTAGATAAGCATGATCGAATTGTACCATATGCTAACCGATTAATTTTCTTCCATTCTTTCTCCTAGACATCTTCTGGTTTTTTCTCTTCAATGGCAATATCTAGACCTTGCTGAAAGAGAGAATCTAGAATTTCACTTTGCCACATGCCGAAATGACCTGTGCTATCAAAAATTTCCACTGCAAATCTAGCATTTGTCATTATATTCCCTGCCAAAGTAGATAACAATGCGCCTGACGTGGATGGTTTTGAGCTTTCTGCCATTTCTATTTAATAGCTGTATCAAAAGAAATCCAATAGCCCAAGGAAATCTTTTTCTAATGTGGAAGATCAGACAAAGCTGTAACCACAGAGCATACTCAAGAAAACCTTGCTCTAATACCAATTGTTGTGCGGAAGCTTGGGTAATTTTTAATAGAGTGTGAATTTATTGAACTAAAAATTACCGTAAGATAAATTCCTAAGAAAGAGTGGTGGGGTCACAGCAGTCCCACTTAAGTACCACACTACTTAGACTTCTTATCAGCCTTTGTGACAGAATTTATCTACCAAAGGTAATTTAATAGCGCAATAGAATATTGCAACAACTATACCCACGAAAGCTATTAAATAGACAAAATAAAGAATACCAGAACACCAAAATTTAACGAGGTTCGGCCAATATTGCCTACGTCCTCAGACACTACTATAATATTTCACAAATCTTGAAATATTACAAGAGATAGAAGAAAAAATTCGCCATACAATAGAATAAGGCAATTTTTTAGGGATGATATAAAACTACGAAGTAGCCTTCATTTTATAGGAAAAATTTGGCCTTCCCTTTGTTTCCTTGGCCGATGTGGGATTGGTGCAAAACCCACAGATTGTCATTTTTTTTTCTCCTTTTCGCAACTTTCTATTGAAAAATGTGGATAAAAGGTTATACTGATAAGCATTCTATAACACAAAAGTAAAGAAAAAAAAGATTTATGAGTGAGCTATTAGAAGATGCTGGTATTGTTGGTTTGTTTTGTGCTTCATGATTGGCTTAATGTTTGAGGAAGTTGCCGTGTTTTTTGCTGTTCTGGTTGTTGGGATTTGCTGGAATGTGGAATTGCCAAATTTTTTTTTCACATGCGGGTGCCTTGTGTTGATTATGGGGGGTTGGTTATTGAAGTTGTCCTGATGTGTAGAAATTTTTCTGAGCCTAGAAGACGAAGTTCATGATATGGAGTTGTTCTGAGTTTGGATTTTGAAATTTGTGGCAAGTCTCTTTGAAGTATAATATGAATGGATGCAGTTCTGTGAAGTTTTTTTTTTGGAGAGAGAGAAAATTTCCCGCTACGAAAATCAAAATTCTGTTTTCTATTCTAGAATCCTCCCTCGAAAGTCTAACTAAATCCTCTATTTAAAGAGCTTACAAAACGTAAATAATACGCTAACGTATAATGCCTAAGATATTACAAAAATGCCACAACACATATCGACGAAGCTCAACAGCAGCTTATGCACAAGACCAATCCGCGCCTTTACTCCCTCGAAACTTCACGCCTCCATCAACCCCACTGCGCCTTTAAGTCGGCAGCTTCCACGCCCTTCACAACCCCTGCACGCCTTTGAACCATCAGCTATCACGCCTTCATTGCTTCCTGCACACACAACCAAAAGTCTCAACACTTAGAAAATTTTCCATCAGCCAAAACAGAAGTTTTCATGCCGCGAGACCTCGCCGTTTATTGATAAGTTGGTTTTATACCAACTTATATGTGTTAAATCACTTAGCTTTTGTCTTGTGTTTTATGCAAATGTGTGATGTTTTGTGCTACTTTGTGCATTTATGTGGTTTGTAAGTTGAAAGTGTTTAAATGGTGAAAAAGACTAAAAATGATGTTCAAATGAGTCAATTGTGCATTTGAAGTTCAAGAACAAGGAAGGAATTGGAAAAGGTTGGAAATGATGCTTTGGGAAAACCTAAACATGTAATAGGCTTGTTTTAGGGTTTTGGGCAGATTTGGTATCCAAACTTCATTTGAGTGTAACACTTTCAATACTAATCCAAATGAGGAGATCCTGGATGTTCTGGAAAGCTCTTGGAGCGTACTTCATTTCTTATGTTTTAGCTTTCCTCTAATTCTGTGTGTAAGGATGAGAAACGGGGGCATCTTTATGATGGCTACTTCAGGTTTTCGTTATTGAGTTCATATTGCCACAGTTTGGGAGATTGTTGATATCTTGAGCTACAGACCTCCAATTGTGATGATTCTTAAACCTATGGAAAGCCAAGAGGGAGACCTAAAACTTTTGTGTTTACTTAAAAACCTAACACGGCGAGACCTCGCCGCGAGGTCTCGCCCACAACATTTTGCCGCGAGACCTCGCCGCGAGGTCTCGCCCTGAAAATCTTCTCTGCCACAGTTTAGTGTTGTGGTCATAACGTTCTCGTCCTAGATCCAAATTGGGCGATTCAAAATGCTATGGAAAGCTAAGACATAGGGCTACAACATTTATGTTTTAAGTTTTCCCAAATTCATAACGCATCAGGGATAGAATTTGGTTGGAAGTTGTTGCATACTTGCACATTTGCACACTAAAGGATTTTTGCTTGCGAGGTCACTTCGCCCTTTGGGTTTTGTATGGCGAGGTCACCTCGCCCTTTTGGGATTTGAGGGCAAGAACTTTCTGAACTCTCATTCTATCTATTTCATGAATAAAGAATACGTTTCAGTGCAATTTTCTTGAGTATGCATTACATGCTTTGTGTCTCACAATGTTTCAAGTTTATGTTTTTGCATTCTTAACACTTTAGTCATTATACTTCCGTTCATCCTTCACATTTCAATCACCTTTTATCACTCATACTCTTCACATCAGTTTTTTGTCATCCAACATTCACCATTAATTTCATTCTTAGTACATTCCCCATTGCATTTCATTTATACTTAGTCATGCACACACTCTTTACACTTACTCTTTTCTTATATCAACATTTCACACATCTCGCTCAACATTCAACATTCACTTCATTTCACTCCACTCTTCATCACATTTCACTCCATTCTTCATCATATTTCAATCAATACTCACACTCTCACACACACACATTGCGGCGAGATCACCTCGCCGCAACACTCTCACACACACACATCGTCTCGCCGCGAGACCTCGCCACAAAAACATCCTTTTCTTGTTGCCAAAATTTTGGCAAAGTGTTGAGACGTTTTTTCTCTTCTTGTGTGCAGGTTCAGGAAAGCGTGCTCTAGGATGGCTCGAAGGCGTGAGGGGAGTAAAGTGGGCATGAAGACCATTGGCTCAAAGGCGTGGATGTGTTTTTGCATGAATTGATTTTGGACAGTTCATTTTAGGCAGTGGCATTTTTGTAATAATATAATCATTTCGCGTTTGCGTATTATTTACGTTTTTTGTAACCTCTATATATAGAGGATTAGTTAACGAATGAAAGGAGAGGATTGGAGATAGTTAACAGACTTTTGAACTAGAGAGAGAAAGTATCTCTCTCTAACTTTCTCTCTCTAGGATTTTCTCTCTCTAGAAATAGAACTCCGATTTCGATTCCGATTGCGGATTTGGACTTATCATTGTTATTCTTCACAATTCGCTTGTGGATTTGAGGCTCTTGAGCATAATCATTTGGTAAATTCTCTCTATTTTAATGAAAATGATTTGCTTAATGTTTCGAATGGATGATCGTGATCTAGAAATGGAGTTCTCTAGCTAGATTAACAATGTTCTAGGGTTTGAACCGGTTAAATGTATAATTAGACTACGCTATGCTATGCAATTGACACAATTTCTTAAGAATGAAATCATATGTGGCTTTGAAGCTTGAATTTTGTTAAGTTTCATGAATTCGCACTTTTATTGAATGAATTGAACTCTGATTGTGGTCGCCATGCTGAGTTGAAGTGAGATTCACCAATATATGTGAGAATTGCATGAGATAAGGACTAAATGTATAATTGTTGAGTCTTCTACTTGCTTTACCTGATCATGATCTGAGATGCGGTCGCCATGCCGGTGGAGGATCATTTGAGTTATTAGAAATAAGTGAGAAGAAACTCTCTAATAGTAAGCAAACACTCTAGGTCCTAGGTCAGGCCTCGCCATGGGATACCTTAGGAATTGTATGCTAGATTTGCTAACCTTGGAGAGTTGAGACGTTGCGGTGTTCACTTGTCTTGCTTAGGCCTCGACATGGAAAGTAAGATGTTAAGGAGTGTAGAAGGCATTGCGGTCGACATGTCGGGTGTTAACTAGACTCCTAGGCAATTGTGATCTCCTCCCTGTGTTACTTGTGTGTCAAAAAACATCGCAATCGTGGTCTAATGTGCATTCAACTGGTGGAAAACTCTAGAGCATCCACTCTCTCTTCCTGTTTTTTACACTTTATTTGTGAGCTTGTTTCTTTGCTGGTTCTCTTGTGACATTACTATAATCTAGTTCTTTTGTGACATTTTGTTAACGAATTAGAATTCAAGAATCCATCCCCTTCCCTGTGGATATGATACCCTACTCATTGCTACTACATTAGTTTAGGGTTAAAATTGCAAGTACGCGACACGCTTGTCATTTATGCATAAGAGTGGCGAGGTCTCGCGGTGAGACCTCGCCACCACCACAATTACATGGCGAGGTCTCGCCGCGAGACCTCACCGTGTAATTGTGGTGGTGGCGCCGTTTGTGCATAAGAGTGGCGAGGTCTCGCGGCGAGACCTCGCCGTGTAATTGTGGTGGTGGCGAGGTCTCACGGCGAGACCTCGCCGTGTAGGTGTGTATGTTGCGAGGTCTCGCGGCGAGACCTCGACATGCAAGTGTGTGTGTGATGATAAGTTGAGAGCTAAGTGTTGTGAAGTGAGAGTGAATACAAGTGAAAGGAATTTCTGCAAATGAAGTGTCGAAGTATGGAGTGTTGAAAGCACAATCTATACTAAAACATTGTGAGACAAATATATACAGTGCACAACCAAGAATGGAAGATGTAATACAATGATTGTAAAGTGAATACTAACATGAAGTTTTGTTTTTTTTACAAAAGTTTAAAGACAACAAGGAACACAAACTTGCATCTAGATTCAGTAAGGTGAGAACAAAACACAAATGAAAGAGGCGAGGTGTGTGCATGAGTGAGAGCTCGCCGCATGATGTTGCGGCGAGGTGTGCGAGCTCGCTGCATGATGTTGCGGCGAGGTGAGTGCATGTGTGCAGCGAGGTGAGTGCATGTGTGTGGCGAGGTGAGTGCATGTGTGTGGCGAGGTGAGTGCATGTGTGTGTGATGCGACCATTTCAGCACAAGAATCTACGTCTATGCAAAATATGTGTGTCGTAGCCTCTGAATTGGACTTTGTGGTGAACATAAGAGTTTTAGATATTTCTCTTGGCTTTCCATTGGTTGAAGAACCGGCATCATAGGAGATCTGTAGTTCAAGATTACATATTCTACCAAACTATGGCAATATGAAGTCAAGGATGAAAACCTGAAGGAACAATTGCAAAGATGCCCCCGTTTCTCCTACTTGCCCACAGATTTAGAAGAAAGTTAAAACATACTAAATGAAGTATACTCAAAGATCTTTCCAGAACATCCAAGATCCCCTCATTTGGATTAGTATTGAAAGAGCTACACGCAAATGAAATAACACTACCAATTCTGCCCAACTTCAAACTATGCAATTAGACATGTTTAGGGTTTCCTCAAATCTCTCACACACCCTTCCAACTCTTTCAAACTCTTCCCTTGTCATTTAACATCAAACACACATTCGCCTCATTTAATCATCCATTTTGGTCTTTTTCACCATTTTAGCACTTCCAAGCTGCAAACCACATAAATGCACACAATGGCAAAAAACACTACCCAATTGCATGAAAAACAAGTCAAAAGCCAAGTGATATAACATATATAAGTTGGTATAAAACCAACTCATCAATTTCCCCCACACTTAAACCCTAGCTTATCCTCAAGCATGGACACAACATCACACCTACACAACTCATGTTAATTACTCACATTCAAACCATTATTCCTTTGTTTACTAAGTCCATCTCTAAGTTCATCAAAATATTTTTTTCACACAAAAACTCTCAAAGGTTTCCCCGGTCCAAATTTTTCAACACACTTTATCAACCAAGGCACAATGAATAAAAACCAAAATGTCATACGTGCAAGTGTGTGCTGAGGAATACTGGCTCAGTGCTCTTCATGTATGCATAACCCTTTTATTCTATCTTACGATTCACTGTATATCAATCTCCTTATCCACACATAGGAACAAATAGCACACAAGATCAACGGCGCACATTGGTGCTTCTATTAGATCATTTACATTCAAATTGTACTTTGGTGCTTTCTTTTGTCACACACATTGGTGTATGATTGCCTGGGTCTTGTGGCTCTTTTTTCCCACTTTTCGCCTGGTTTTTATGGCTATTTTTTCCCATGATCACTTGCCCAGGGTATTTCGGCTTTTGATTCCCAATTGCCAAAGGCTTTTTCTCCATATCCTTTCTTGTGTAACAACTAGTTCGTATATGTCTTTGAGGGACTATATATGCAAGAACACTAAAATTTCAAGGAGATGCATCACAAAGAACAACTCAACCAAATTACCTCCTATGTCACCGAATATTTTGCATGGCATATCTATCTTACTTTAACATCATGCCTTGGCCAACAAAATGTGCCAATTTCTTTCAAATTTGGAACCAGAAATGAATTTTTTTTGCATGCATTAACATATGAGTTTGATGAACCAGAGGTTGAACATAGCTAAACAAAAGAACAAAGGTCCAAATGCAAAGTAATACTTCATTTTATACATTTCATTGCCTACACTATCACTACACCTCTTTTCATTTCATTTCACACATTACATTTTACTAGGACACAATTACACTCCTAAAACTTAAAAGAACTAACCAACCAAAACAGCACCACTCCACACCTAAACTTTCCATGGATAGGCACATTTTGCCACATAAATGTCAACTATACAAAACTTGTGTTCTTAACATCACTTATTCACAAAAAATTTCAAAATTTCCTCAAAAATTTAAAACAAACAATGAAAAACATAATAATATGCAAAAGCTCAAAATACTACAACAAAACTAAAAGTAGCATGCCTTGTATCACATAGCATAAAAAATTTCATTCATGCAAGAAAAGTTAGCATATAAAGTTCAAAAGACACAAACCATAGCAAACATTCCTTCCCCCACACTTAAAACTTATATTGTCCTCAATGTAAAGTAAAGATAGGTTTAGGAGCTCCCTGGTGCTGATATGCCATGAATTCTAATATTTTCTCGGTGGAGTGTCTTTGTTCATAGTTCCCTCTTGCATGGAAAAAATTGACAACAGCGACGGCGCCAAAAATTGACAAGTGTGTCGCGTACTTGCAATTTTACCCTATAAGTAATGTAGTAGTGATGAATAGGGATCGTATCCACAGGGAAGGTGAAGTGGTTTCAAGAATCCAGAAATTTGTTCTCAGATGTTGTTCAAATTATGTTACAAAATCAAGCTGACACTAACGTCAATTAAGGAACAGAACTCAAAAATCAGGGAATAAAGTGTAAATCAAACAACTAAAAGGCGATGCTCTAGAGTTCCGAAGCCGGATGAGTATGCATTTAGACACCTAAACGGTACAATGAACATACAAGACGAATAGGAAGGGAACTATGTCGCCTAGAGTCTTAAACCGAAGTTAGCATGGCGACCACACTTCAACCTAAGGCTCCTAACACTTTTCTCTCCCATGGCGAGGCCAGAGAATGGCGATTTCAACCCGCAACGTCCCAATCCACTATTTTCTAATGAGTTTAACACTCAATTCCTAGATACTTCCTATGGCGAGGCCTAAATCTAAGGTCAAATGTACTCGTTAGCAAAAGAGGATTTCTTTTGCACTTTTATCTCATGATCTCGTAACCTAAGATCGGCATGGCGACCGCATCCTAGAAGACAAGCTTACTAAGCAAGTGAAAAGACTTGATTCACAAAAAAAGTTCTCATTTCACAGAATTCACAACAAGAATCGATGGATTAAGCTTAGACTCAGTATGTCGGCCGCAGTTGAAGTTCAATTCAACTACTCCAGAGTGAATGTGTGAAAATTCAACAAAAATGCACAATCAAAACAATATATGAATCTGTTCTTCATAGATTATGTTCAATGCACCGTAACAAGGCATCTAAAATGTATACTCAGCCTTCGGAACCCTAGATCATCAATCGATTAGCCAGAAAATGCCTTTCTCATCTCAATTTCACCAATTCGCAACATTAACAAACTCAAATCCATTCAATTGGATAATTTTACCGATCAAAGCGTAGAGAAATAACAATTCCTTCGTTGACTGAGATTAAGAAGCAATTTCTAGTCTAAAGCCGCAATCGGAATCAAGATCGGAGTTCAATTCGTAGAGAGAGAAAGTCTAGAGAGAGAAAGTGAAGAGAGAGAAAATTTCTCGCTACAAAAATCAAAATTCTATTTTCTATTCTAGAATCCTCCCTCGAAAGTCTAACTAAATCCTCTATTTATAGAGGTTACAAAACGTAAATAATACGCTAACGTAAAATGCCTAAGATATTACAAAAATGCCACAACACATATCGACGAAGCTCAACTGCAGCTTATGCACAAGACCAATCCGCGCCTTTACTCCCTCGAAACTTCATGCCTCCATCAACCCCACTGCGCCTTCAAGTCGGCAGCTCCCACGCCCTTCACAACCCTTGCACGCCTTTGAGCCATCAGCCATTACGCCTTCATTGCTTCCTGCACACACAACCAAAAGTTTCAACACTTAGAAAATTTTCCATCAGCCAAAACAGAAGTTTTCATAGCGCGCGAGGTATCGCCGGCGAGACCTCACCGTTTGAAAATAAGAGTGGCGAGGCCTCGCGGCGAGACCTCGCCATGTAATTTTGGCAGTGGCGAGGTCTCGCGGTGAGACCTCGCATGTAGGTGTGTATGTGGCGAGGTCTCGCGGCGAGACCTCGTTATGCAAGTGTGTGTGTGATGATGAGTTGTGAGCTAAGTGTTGTGAAGTGAGAGTGAGAGTGAGAGTGAATACAAGTGAAAGCAATTTCTGCAAATGAAGTGTCGAAGTATGGAGTGTTGACAAGCACAATTGTATACTAAAACATTGTGAGACAAATATATACAGTGCACAACCAAGAATGGAAGATGTAATACAATGATTGTAAAGTGAATACTAACATGAAGTTTTGTTTTTTTTTACAAAAGTTTAGAGACAACAAGGAACACAAACTTGCATCTAGATTAAGTAAGGTGAGAACAAAACACAAATAAAAGAGGCGAGGTGTGTGCATGAGTGAGAGCTCCCTGCATGACGTTGCGGCGAGGTGTGCGAGCTCGCCGCATGATGTTGCGGCGAGGTGTGCGAGCTCGCAGCATATACGTGCGGAGAGGTGTGTGGAATGGAGAGAGCCCTCGCAGCATGATGTTGCGGCGAGGTGAGTGCATGTGTGTGGCGAGGTGAGTGCATGTGTGTGTGATGCGACCATTTCAGCACAACAATCTAATTCTATGCAAAATAAGTGTGTCTTAGCCTCTAAATTGGACTTTCTGGTGAACAAAAGAGTTTTAGATCTTTCTTTTAACTTTCCATTTGTTCAAGAACCAGCATCAGAGGAGATCTGTAGCTCAAGATATACACATTCTACTAAACTGTTGCAATATGAAGTCAAGTTTGAAAACCTAAAGGAACAATTGCAAATATGCCCCCATTTCTCCTACTTGGACACAGATTTAGAAGAATGTTGAAACATACAAAATGAAGTATACTCAAAGATCTTTCCAGAACATCCAAGATACCCTCATTTGGATTAGTAGTAAGAGAGCTACACGCAATTGAAGTAACACTACCAATTCTACCCAACTTCAAACTAAGCAATTAGACATGTTTAGGGTTTCCTCAAATCTCTCACACACCCTTCCAACTCTTTCAAACTCTTCCCTTGTCATTTAACATCAAACACACATTCGCCTCATTTAATCATCAGTTTTGGTCTTTTTCACCATTTTAGCACTTCCAAGTTGCAAACCACATAAATGCACACAATGGCACAAAACACTACACAATTGCATGAAAAACAAGTCAAAAGCCAAGTGATATAACACATATAAGTTGGTATAAAACCAACTCACTAGCTATAACAAAGTTTTAGTTTAAGGCATATAAAAACACTATTGTTAAAGTATTAATTATCCCTACTATTTTGCTAACAGCATGTTGTCATAATTTAATTTTAATGTACAATAGACTCAATCAAACAACTAAACAACAAGTTTTTGGATTATTTATACAAGAATTAGAATGCAAGTTCTTGGATTATTTTGTAATGTTCTTTCACTTCCTTATTAACGTATGGAGAACTAAAATCACTTCAAAAACTAACAATAACACCAAAAATGAAAAAAGGCTTGTGATTCTTGAGTTGCCTTCCAAGCAGCAAGTTTAATATCGTCAGTCTGACTTAGGGGGTGGAATTCCTAGGGCTAAAATTAAACTTCTAGGGAATTATCTAAACATAAACTCAAATTAAGTTCTATGTGTAAAGTTTTACAATTGCTTATAACAGCTCTAGGGTTTTGAAAAAATAATACTTTTTCTCAAAATTTCAAACAAAAATTTGCTTAAAATTCTCAATCTTTCTTCAATCTATTTATTATGTGAATAGCAATACCTATAAATAGGCTACAAAGAAAAGAGGTTATAAGTGATGAATTGGACTCAATATTGTCTAAAAATACTTGGGTTCTTATTGATTTACCTCAAGTTTCTAAACCTATAGGTTGCAAGTGAGTGTTTCGAAGAAAACGTGCCACTGGTGGAACTATTCTCACATATAAAATAAGATTGGTAGCTAAGGAATTTAGACAAAGAGAATTAATTGATTACTTTGATACTTATACACCTGTTGTAAGAATTACTTCTATTAGAGTAATTTTATCTTTGGCTTCCATATTAAATCTTTATGTGCAACAAATAGATGTGAAAACCACTTTTCTAAATGGGGATTTAGATACAAAAGTTTATATGGAACAACCAGAAGGTTTTGTAATTCCTGAAAATGAGAGAAATGTGTGTATGTTTGTTAAATATTTGTATGACCTTAAACAAACTCCTAAGCAATGACATGAAAATATGAAATTGTTATAATCTCAAATGGATTTAGGTATAATAATGTTGATAAATGCATTTATTCTAAATTTACTAGTGAGTATGGTGTAGTACTATGTCTTTATGTTGATAATAGACTCATTGTTAGTAATACAACAAAGTGTATATTTTTTTTATTTGGCAAAATGATAAGCTAAAGTCATATCGCTCCAATTTTGTTCTAAACTACTGTAGTAGTAGTGAGAGGGGTCGTATCCACAGGGAAGGGGATTGGTTTCAAGAATCCTAGTATTGCTCCTATCAAATGTCACAAAAACTAACAAGTCAAATTCACAAATAAAAATCACACGTACAGAGAATGCACTGTAAAATCAAATATGAAATGGATGTCTTAGGATGCAGGAGCCGGATAACTGCGAATTAAATAACTTATGCTATGTTTCAACACTCATGCAACCAGGAGGAGACTATAGCTGCCTAGGACCATAGCATGAAGCCAGCATGGCGACCGCGCGACTTACTACTCTCCCTAACGTCACTCTTTCCCGTGGCGAGGCCTAAGGGTGACGGATATGAACCGCAGTGTCTCAACTCTCAATACTAACTACTCAAGCATGCAAAATCCTAGATCTCCTATGGCGAGGCCCGACCTAAGTTTATGAACTTTAGTTATCATCAAAGAATCATTCTTCACTCTATTCTAAAGACTCAATAACCTCTGATTGGCATGGTGACCACATCTCGGATAATGAACAGACTAAACAAGTGAAGAAACTCCATACTCATGCATTCAGTCCTCATTTCATGGAATTCTCACTATTATTTGTGAACCGAGCCTTAACCTAGCGACCACAATCAAGGTTCAATTCAATCAATGAAAGTGCGAACATTGTGAAACTTGACATATTCATGCTTTTAAGAGCAAATATGATTTCACTCTCACAATTTATGTCAATTGCATAGTATTTCATCGTTTAATCATATAATCATCCGGTCCAAACCCTAAGATATCACACAATTTAGCCGAGAAACTCCATTTTCATCTCAAGATGAAAATAAGGGAAAGTAAAGAATGATGAAAGCCAATGTAAATCTGTAATAAGCTCTCAACGCATGAATGGAAGGTAACATGAATATAGAGTTTGTGCTATGAAGTGTAAATGAATGTTTGAGTGTAACTAAAAAGTGTAGAAACATGAATGAAGTGAGTGTAAGTGTGCAAATGTAGTGAGTGCACACATGAATGAGTGTGATTGTGATGTGCGCTCAAAAGTGTTAGAGAAATGTGTGTGCTGAAAAGTGTTAGTGTAATGAAGAATATTGTGCATGTGTGCTAGAATGGGAAGGACCTCATGCACAGGCATGCGGCGACCTAAAGCAAACAATGCGGCGACCTCACATGGTGCATGCGGCGACCTAGAGCAAACAATGCAGCGACCTAAAGCAAACAATGCGGCGACCTCGCATGGTGCATGCGGCGATGTGAGTCGAGTGTGCTATGATGAATGCAAGTTCTGAAAATAGCAAACCGTCTCCTTGCAACCAAAATCTGACCCTGATACGTTGTGAATTTGGAAAAACTTAAAACATCAAAGTTGTGTCCCTATGTCTTAGCTTTCCCCATCCTTTTGAATCACTCAATTCGGAGCTCGAATGAGGAAGTTGTGTCCAAAATACTGAAGTGTGGCAAAGATGAAATTTCAGGAGATACATCGCTGAGCAAATGTTTTCATGGCGATGCATTGCGTGCAAATGTTTTCATGGAGATGCATCGCTGTGCAAATGTTTTCATAGCGATGCATCGTGGTGATGCATCGCGCCATGTAATTGACCCTTTACAGCACAACATTCCACTTCTATGCAATATATGTTTGTCCGCCTCTCTGATTTGGATTTTGTGATAAACATAAGAGTTTTAGATGTTTCTATTTTCTTTCCATATGTTTAAGAATCAGCATCATTAGAGGTCTGTAGCTCAAGATATGAACATTCTACCAAAATGTGGCAGTGAGCTCAATACTAACTACTCAAGCATGCAAAACCCTAGATCTCCCATGGCGAGGCCCGACCTAAGTTTCTGGACTTTAGTTAGCATCAAAGAATCATTCTTCACTCAATTCTAACGACTCAATGATCTCTGATTGGCATGGCGACCACATCTCGGATCATGAACAGACTAAACAAAGGAAGAAACTCCATACTCATACATTCAGTCCTCATTTCATGCAATTCTCACTATTATTGGTGAACCAAGCCTCAACCTAGCATGCGACCACAACCAAGGTTCAATTCAATCAATGAAAGTGCGAACATTATGAAACTTGACATATTCATACTTTTAAGAGCAAATATGATTTCACTCTCACAATTTATGTCAATTGCATAGTATTTTATCGTTTAATCATACAATCATCCGGTCCAAACCCTAAGACATCACATGATTTAGCCGAGAAACTCCATTTTCATCTCACATTCATTAGAAAACATAATTGAGCAATTCATTCCCAATTGGACAAATTTATCGATTAAAGTGTATAGAATTGTCAAATGCTTCTTCGATTGAGAATCAAAATGCAATGCTTGGCACAATGGTGGCGATCGGAATCCAAATCGGAGTACAATTTCTAGAGAGAGAAAATGCTAGTGAAAGAAAGTTAGAGAGAGAAATTTCCCACTCTCTAAAATCCAAAGTCTGTTACAATTCTAGAATAATTGATCTCCAAAATTAATGACTTAATCCCCTATATATAGAGGTTACAAAACATAAACAGTACGCAAATGTAAAATGACTAAAATATTACAAGAATGCCACTGCAAAATATCAAGTGTCCACAAAGCCCTTCGACCAATGCATTGCTTCGCGCCTCCAGTCCACAGATTCCACGTCTTCATCACATCATCTACGCCTTTGAGCTTCCATTGATCACGCCTTCATGTACCCCTGCACAAGACAGAATTCCAACACTTAAAAAAATTTTGCCCAACCAAATCACCAAATACATGGCGCGCGATGCATCGTGGTGATGCATCGCCGTATAAAAGTTTTCATGGAGATGCATCGCCATGATGCATCGCCGTGTAATGTATTCGTGTGTGTGCTTAGAGTGTGTGTTGAAAAGTGAGTGTAGAAGACATGCAAGAATGTTCAATAAAATGCAAGTGTTATGAAATTCATGTGTGAGAAGTGTAGTTAAAATGTTATGATGTGAAGTGTGTGCTAAATCATGTAAATGAAGTGTGTGTTGAAGGATATAAATGAGGTGTAATGAAAATGAGTGTGAGTGATACAAGATGAAAATAAGGGAAAGTAAAGAATGACGAAAGCCAATGTAAATCTGTAATGAGCTCTCAATGCATGAATGGAAGGTAACATGCATATAGAGTTTGTGCTATAAAGTGCAAATGAATGCTTGAGTGTAACTAAGAAGTGTAGAAACATGAATGAAATGAGTGTAAGTGTACAAATGTAGTGAGTGCATGCATGAATGAGTGTGATTGTGAAGCGCACTCAAAAGTGTTAGTGAAATGTGTGTGCTGAAAAGTGTTAGTGTAGTGAAGAATATTGTGCATGTGTGCTAGAATGGCAAGGACCGCATGTACAGGCATGTGGCGACATAAAGCAAACAATGCAGCAACCTCGCATGGTGCATGCGGCGACCTAGAGCAAACAATGCAGCGATCTAAAGCAAACAATGCGGCGACCTAGCATGGTGCATGCGGCGATGTGAGTTGAGTGTGCTATGATGAATGCAAGTTCTGAAAATAGCAAACCGTCTCCTTACAACCAACATCTGACCCTGATGCGGTGTGAATTTGAAAACACCTAAAACATAAAAGTTGTAGCCCTACGTCTTAGCTTTCTACGACTTTTTGAATCACCCAATTCTAAGCTTGGACGAGGAAGGTATGGTCAAAATAATAAAGTGTGGCAAAGATGAAATTTCATGGCGATGCATCGCTGAGCAAATGTTTTCATGGTGATGCATCGTGGCGATGCATCGCTGAGCAAATGTTTTCATGACGATGCATCATGGCAATGCATCGCTGTGCAAATGATTTCATGGCGATGCATCGTTGTGCAAATGTTTTCATGGCATGCATCGCTATGCAAATGTTTTCATGGCGATGCATCATGGCGATGCATCGCTATGCAAATGTTTTCATGGCGATGCATCGCCATGCAATTGACCCTTTACAGCATAACATTCCACTTCTATGCAATATATGAGTGTTTTCCTCTTCGATTTGGACTTTGTGATAAACATAAGAGTTTAGATCTTTCTCCGTTTGTTCCATAGGTTTAAGAATCATTATCATTGGACGTCTGTAGCTCAAGATATGAATATTCTACCAAACTATGGCAGTGAGCTCAACAACGAAAACCTGAAGTAGCAATTGCAAAGATCCCACCGTTTCTCATACTTGCACACAGAATTAGAAGAAAGTTAAAACATAAGGAATGAATTAAACTCAAAGAGATTTCCATAACATCCAATATCTCATCATTTGAATTAGTATTGAGAAAGTTACACTCAAAACACGTTAAGCTGTCATTTCTGCCCAAATATAAACTAAGCATTTTAAAGTATTCCCAAACTCCACAAGCATCATTTCAAGCCTTTTTGAAATCTCTCCTTGTTCTTTAACCTAAAACACACACTTGTCTCATTTAGTCCACATTCTTGGCATTTTTTCTTCATTTTAGCACTCCAAGTTGTAAACTACATAAATGCACAGAATGACACATAACACTACACAATTGCATGAAAAACAAGTTAAAAGCTAAGTGAAATAACACATATAAGTTGGTATAAAACCAACTTAACACAAAACCTCTAATTCGAGGTGGGTGCCACTCTCGATATATTATATAAGTTTTTTGAGTGAAGGACATACCCTAAAATCACTCTTACAAAAGAACTCTCATGAACAACTTCTTTTTTACCTGCCAAAGTCTAATGGGAAAGTATTCAAGAAAGTAAATGAAATTAAATGTGGAGTACTTCCTCCATTTACCCAACTCTACTTAATATATAAAAAAACTAAGCCAGTCAGATTTTTTTAATTACTGCATACGAATCTGGCTTCTACTATCATCAACATGCTTACTACAAAAGCAGCTTGAAAGCTGTACAAAATCACCAGTGGTGAGATATCTAACTATAAAGCCCACTTTTCAATAATGAATATCAATCTTCCACTTCTTTCGCATGCTGGCTTCTTCATTACCTCAAAGTCCTCAATTCCCATAAGAACTGAGTAGTAGGAAATTGCCCCAAAGGTTATAGAGTATAGAGCAAAATAGTTCCATGTCTTATGATTCACAACGGTCAGATCAATACTATACCCATTTAGTTACATACGAAATTGAACAAAATACTATAACTAGAGATAAAACATTTGATCCAGCCAACTTTATAGCATGTAGCTCTATGTGTATAGTTGAAACTAAAAAAGTATCTAACTTTTAAATTCAAGATGAAGGATCTTGGTGAAGTTGATACTATTTTAGGAATAAAAGTTAAAAGACATAGTGGGGGTTTTGCTCTTTTTTAATCACATTATGTTGATAAAATCTTGAAGAAATATCAACACTTGAATGTGAAAGAGGCTAGTATTCATTTTGATCCAAACTTCAACCTTCATAATAATAATGGTAATCCAATAGCTTAGTTTGAGTATGATAGTATTATTGGATGTCTTATGTATGCCATTAGTTGTACAAAGCCTGATATTTCTTATGTTTTGTGTAGACTAGTTAGATATACCAAGAATCCAAGTAGTAAACATTGGAAAGCGGTGGCTAGAGTTCTTAGTTATCTCAAGAAAATAAGAGATTTAGGCCTCTATTATAATAACTTTCCTTGTGTTCCTGAAGGATACTAGATTACTAGCATAAGTGATCAAAAACCTACTAGTGGTTGGATTTTTTTTATTAGATGATGGAGTTGGTTTTTGGGCTTCAAAGAAACAGACTTTAATAACTCGCTCAACTATGAAAGTTGAGTTTGTGGCATTATCTTCAGCTTGTAAAGAAGTTGAGTGTTAAGAGATCTATTACTTGATATAGATTTTTGGCCTAGGCCTATGTCACCTATAACTATCTATTGTGGTAGTGAAGCTACTATGTCTAGAGCATTGAACAAAGTGTACAATGGTAAATCTAGACATAATAGTTTGAAACATGCAATTATTAGAGAAATATTAAATAATGATGTTGTCTCTATTGTGTTCGTACGAACTCATAATAACTTAACGGATCTGTTGATAAAATCTCTAGCAAGAGATTTGGTGAGTAAGACAACATCCGGAATGGGACTAAAATTTCTAAACTAAAATCATTCAATGATGGGAACCCAACATTCTTCTAATATTTCCCAAATTGAAAGGTTTAAGTGGTAAAAACAAGTCATTAAATGGTTGTGAGCATCTCGTTTGTGTATACCATTCTGAGTATATAAGATGCATAATTTGTTACTCTTAAGTGAGTAGGTTGAACTTTGGTTCTTAATAGATTTATCTTGTTGTGTTTTATTTGGACAATATATAAAACTTAATATAACAGTCCACCTATAGAGTCATAAGAAGTGGTGTCGTTTCTAGCAAAGATTTGGAGTAATTCTTTGGAAATGATTATGAAACTAGATGAGCACATGGCCCGTATTAGTGCTAAAAAGTATCTGAATGAAAGGCTGCTACTTTCAAAGTTCATATGTGTAAATAAGTCTTAACTAATATTGAGTATTGGTTTAACCAATTGTGCCACCAAGTACTTAATACGGTTTTTAATTTATCTATAGTAAGAGAAAGTTTAAGATGAAATCACTTTCTTTATGTATGAACTTTATATCTTGTTTGTTTGAAACTATGTTACACACTAAGTGGGGGATGCTAGAAAATTAGTTTGATATAGTTGAAGTATCAAAACGAACATAATGCTCAACGTTGCGACATTTGTGATTAATGTCACGATATTGGTGGTTTGCACGTTATAAGCTTTGTAAATAGTGAGCTACACCGCAAAAGTACTTTTGTATGTCGCGCGACGCAGGTGAACTGATGAATGTCGTGATGTTAGTGATTTTGAAGATTACTGTTAAATACTTAGCGTTGTTTGTAAATTATAAGCTTTGTAAATACTTATGTTGCGATGTTTGTGTCAGAACGGCTAGTTTTTGAGTTCTCTTTTAAGAGTTGCATCTATTGATATTCGGTCGCATCTTTTGGTGAATAGTTATGACTTTTGATACTAAACGTTTGAAAAGTGTTTGGTGGAGTTTAAAACCTATAAATAGGTGTTTTAATCAAGATGAAACAAAACACATGTTACAACACAATTTTGCAATACAAAATCATTTAAACTCATTCTATAAATATTTTTTATTTCATGTGGAAATAATCTAAGAATTTGCTACTTGGTTATTTCTAGAATCTATTATATCTTAGAAAAGGTTACCTGCATAATTCCAATTAACAAGATAACAGGGGTAGTAATCTCTTTAAGAAAAGTATTCTAACATGCCTTAGACTTGATTCTTGTTAAATACATTCCCACGTTTATATATTTCTTGTTCATATTATGAGTAAGTGCTCCTATCTCTCCCAAATTCTCCAACAATGATTTGTTAAGATCTCTAATTTATAAATCATGTCGTGGATTGATTTTTTCTCCTTGGTGAACCATAAAAATTCTTGGGTTGTGAATATTTATCGAGCAAGTTGCTTGAATGATCAGGGAAAATGTTATCACACCTAAACAATAGCAGAGACCGCTTAAATTGGGGTGAAACCTTGATTTATCGGTTTCGCTAGTATGTTCCCACCAAGCTCTTAGGCTCAAAATTTCTATGTGTATCTCTCTATGCAAACCATTGTAATGCAAGTACAGTCCTATCAATTGTGTCACAAAGATCCATATGATGTGTTTAGAATCCTCACCATTGGCAATTTTACAATGGTGGTGGCGGGTAAAATTCAGTTATTCAGTCTGGGTCCTGTTGGTGAAAGGAAGAAGATGAATGTTAGTAAGAGCAAGTATAACTTTTTATTTAGATCTTTTACATGTTAATGGATTCGTTAGTATTGGAAAAAAATCAAACTATAAAGGGAAAATTGCATAAATTATATATTTATAAACCATAGTTAGTCAGTTAGATAACCAGTTAGATTACTAAACCAAGTTGGTGTAATTAGCAATTAACCCTTAATTTTAAAATTATAATTTAGATTTAGTGTCAAATGATTAAAACCTAAAAGAGTTACACATAAATAACTAATTTTATAGTTATATTGATTAACATGATCATTATCACAATTAATTATAAGGCAATTAATCTCTAGTATCTATTAAGAATTCCAATTGGACTTGTATTCTCTTTTAGAAAGGGATTTAGAATCTAATGGAAATCAATAATCTTGTTGGACAAGAAAATATAATAGTTAATGGTTACTTATTATTAATAGTTACTTAATGTTAAGTTTTGGATAACATAATTCAACATAGTAAGAAATTTAAAGCAAGAAAAATAGTTTTTCTTTCAAATTTAAGAAATTTGCGTTGCTCAAGAGGGTCCTGTGAAGATTTCAAGGAAACATTTATGTGGATACCTTAAAGTTGTATATTTTTTGCGACTTGTTAATCAATTAAACATCAATTAATGATTTTTGCTATTACGCATTTCACGAGGTATGTTTTTTATATAGAAAAATGCATTTTAGTTCTCAATGTTTGCCTACTCGACACTTTTAGTTCATAATATTTTAACTTGAACACTTTTAGTTCTCACACTTACAAAAATGTTGCCCTTTTCATCTACTTAACAGAATTAAAACAATTACAAATGGAGTTTCCATGACGCAATTAAGTTTGGGGGTCAAATCACAATTTCTCATAAGTGTAATGTCTGATAATTAATTTAATATACTTTTACTTCAAGTAAAAATTTTAAAACAAATTTACCCACCAACTCCCTTTATCATAAAAATTAAATGGGTCAATTTTTTATTTTATTTGATGTAAAAGTTTAAAAAATTATTTATCAAACATTAGATTTATGAAAAAAAATTGATCTAGCCCCTAAACTTAATAGCCACATGAAATTCTATTTGTAGTCGTTCCAATTCCATTTAATGGATTAAATGTGCAACATTTTTGTAAGTTCGGACACTAAAAGTGTTGAAGTTAAAATATTAGGAATTGAAAGTGTGGAATATGCAAATATTCAGTAATAAAAATGCGTTTTTCTCCCTTTTTTATAAACTATCAAAGCATGTAAAAATCAATTATTGTACTTTTCATTGAATAATGGGCTCTATTGATTTCCTAATAACAACCATGCTCAACAACAGCCTGTTATTTTCTTATCTCTTTCTCTCTCTCTCTCTCTCTCTCTCTCTCTCTTTCTCTCTCTCTCTCTCTCTCTCTCTCTCTCTCTCTCTTAGTTTTAAATCTATCTTGTATGATGAAGGCAACATCCAGCTCTTGTCTGGCTTTAGCCGCTGCCATTTCACATTGCAAATAAGCTTCAAAGCTAATTAAAGATTGACGAGTCTTTGGATGAGACCGAGCTCTTCAACGCCAAGTAACCTGTATAGCTCGGTTTCCAGTAGTTCCTCAGAATCACTACAACACCAGAAAAACACTAACGTCACCTTTCATAGGATATTTCCCAAAAATGCTCCAATGGTTCAATGAGTATATCAACTTATTCTTTCAAAAGTCAATCCCCCCAAACATAGCAGTATGAAGTCAGTATTTATAGGAAATAGAGAAGAGGGAGTTTCTAACCTGCTCCTCTATTGTTCAAGAATAGTAGGAAAGCATGGGCTGTTATGCGCCATTTGTCAAACACGTCACATCATTGAACTTTTCACATCAATGTCATATTTACTTATCGTCCACATATTTGTCATATCCCACGTATATGTGTGCGTATCGAAGGCGCCCATGTGTTGAGTGCTAATTTTATATCCATAAACTAGCTCCCCATCTTGGGGTTGGTATTCACCATTGCTCAGATGCCCATTGTCGGCCTCCTCATTCGCCCTCAGTTTGTTCGAGCAGGTGTAGTGAATGGGAATACACGTAACATATTTTTGGAAATCCAACTGCTGTATAGCTGCAAGGGGGTTATTAAGGGGTTAGAGCAATGAGAGGCTTCTTTTTCCCAGGTGCCTCATTTCCCTCACCTCATTGTTTCAAACCTTTCACAAAATGCAACCGACCCCCACTTTTTTTCACTCATCTGGCATAAGGCATTTTTTTCTTATCTTTCAGTTGATTTTCTCATTTCATCCGAGCTTTCTTCCTTGTTGTGGAAAAATTTTCATTTTGTTTATTTTTGTGTATTTCGTCTAGTGAAGTCACATGGCGTCAAACCCTTCAAACAACCAAGATCCTTCCGAATCGTTAGGTAATATTTCTAAACCATAAAATGTCAAAGTCGGTCACCATTCATCGACGACCATTCGTATTATTGACAGTGTCGACGTAGTCTTCCCTCATTGTGAGGACCTTAGTCTGGTCAACGAGGTCGATTCCCTTTTGGCCGCTCAGGCCAAAGGGAAAAGAAAGTTTTCAAAGCCTAGACCACTCTTTGAGGTAATGGCATACCAGTCGACCATTATACCTCTCTATTTTTCTTCCTTTCGGTCAAAATTTTTTATTCTTGACAACTTCATCATGACCGCCCTCGGAATGCATAACTCAGTCATGTTGGACCTAGGCTAGGATTTGTGTGGAAATCAACGTCCTTAAGAAGATACCAAACCGAGCGTGGATTGGTATCAGAGAAAAAGGCTAATGGCAAGAAATTGAGATTGAGGACATCCCAGACTATTGTACTGATTGTATGAAACTTGGCCACTCAACAACAAATTGTAAGAATAAGCAGCCGGTAAATGATCTTAAAACCATAACAACATCCAAAGTCCGGGTTCCGATAATAAGAAATGCCAAGGTAACTAATCAGGATAAGAATCATGATAAGGCTTTGGATGGAAGTCACTCTCAAAGATCTGAAATTCCAAAACTGATGGAAGCGCATGAGAAACCTCTGAATGATGAGGAACAAGAGATGCCTCAACCGAATGGTGATCAAATTCCATAGGAACAAGGGATGCTTCAAGAATCGAACTACCGGGCTATGGATGTGGTGGATCAGGGGCAGGGGTTTAGTTGATCCCGAGATGAACATCCAATGGAGGATCCTGGGGTGGCGGTTTCACTTCAGGGGGAGAGTGAGAAAAATCTTCATGATGGCCATATTCTTCTAGCTACTATCGAGGCCAGAGATGCAAATGAACGAAGGGACGAAGGGGATGAAATTCAAAAAGTTAAGTCCCTATCCAATCTCTCTCAATTTCAAAATCAACTCTTAGCATCAGAGGAAGAGGAAGTCCTAGGGATGTTTTCAGCAATAAGGAGGATGATCTATCAGACAATGACCTAGTGATCAAATTTCATCCTAAAATGGAAAGGAAAGACAAATAGAGAAAGTACGAAGAGCTTAATGTTAGCCCAAGAGCTAACTCCATCTCTGGCAGAAAACTCTGAAAGAAAAACCCTTTCATTTGCTATACGGAGGGTAAGTATTGGAATCCTAGATAAGTCATGTTTCAGGTAGATTATGGCCCCTGGTTGCTGAAGTTAGATCAATTGGCCTTTTGCAAGTTTAAATGTTGATTGATTTTTGGTGATGACAAGTAGATAACTTGGCCACTAACTACTGATGTTAGGTCAGTTGGCCCTTTTGTGCTTTGATGAATTATATGTTGAAAGAAAATTTTGTGGTATGGCCAAATTGCAAGATGAAAAGAACCGGGAGAGGGCTACGGCCTTACGGGAGGTCAAGACCATTTTGATTGGGTGACTGTGTGTGTGAGAGGGTTTTGGAGTTCACAGATTTGGAGTTGAAATGCTATGATGAGATCACTAACAATGGACTGAGTGAGTAGATTGGGTATGATCGTATTTTAAAGTGATAAAAGACTTTGGCTTGAAGTTGGAAGGATTTTTCTTGATCAAAACATATTGGCAGCAGAGATTGTGCCTATGCTACCTTGATTAAAATGGTAACTTGATGCATAAAAGGTGAATAGGCTTTTTTGATACTTATGAACTTTTGAACTTATTATGCTATTTGACTGGGGAAGCACAGAAGGAAATACTAATATAGCTATATATGTAGGCTGCCAAAAAGGAGGTGTATTTGTATAGGTTTGATGACTTCCCAACAGCTACACAAATTACATATTTTGAACTTAACTTTACTTTTGGTAGGCTGACCAGTGTATGAAAATTATTGTGGGTAGGCTGGCCATTTGTTTACGTTATTTAATGCTTTTGGTAGCAACACTTAAGTTGTTCAGGCATATACTACTCAGTGGGACAGAGAGCCTTGCTACTTTGGAATATTTCTTAAGTAGTTTTTCTCTAATATTTCTTAGATCATAGGAAATCTCATGTAATGAAGTAGTATTCAAAATTTATGGCTTTCATGTTTGTAACAGTGTGGTCGGTATATCCGGCATCGTATTTTGTCCAAGGTTATATAAAATTTTGGTTTTTCTAAAAAAAAGTCATGTTGGCCCTACTGGGCTTAGTGAGGGTCTACTCGACCAACTTGTAGCCGATCTGTGTTTCCCTTTGACCCCTTTCATGAAATCCCTAATAACTGAATACAGGTTGGTTTGGGGAAGCTGGCCCTAAACTGTATTCGGATCTACGTAGGGTTCGAGACCCTATGCTTCATAGCAAGAATCGCCACTTCTGTTTATGCTTTTCGATGCATCTTCACCTTCAAGGTGTTGGGGAGTAAGTCGAGTTGGTTTTATATGGCTCAACAAGAAAGTTACCCCTCTATCGTCGACCTTCCCTCCTCCATTAAAGGATTTAAGGAACATTTCTTTTACATTTCTTCTCCCAAACTGGGTATTCCTCAGGTTTGGCATACCGAGGATTCCTCGAATATCTCGTGTCTATCTCCAAAGATGCTCAACAACGGAAGAATGATTTGAGGGACCTCGATCTTATTTTATCTATGAACCATAATTCTTCTAAGGCCGAGCTGATACTCACCAGCACTCCGCTTCCCCGAGCGTCTGCCAAAGTACTTTTTCTCTATTACCGAGATCTCTTGTTGTATTTTTATTATCTTCTTGGTTTACTCATTGTTTGATATACCTTCTGATTTTGTAGGGTTCGTGAAGCGATTTACCAGCAAGGGGGGGGGGGGCAAACGGACCCTCCTAAGCCTGAAGAATAACCTACCGCCCTTACATCCACCTATCTTGAGGTCTGCTCTGAACTGTACTGGGTTGGGGGCCTAAGCGACTGCCACTACCTCCGATCCACCACTGGTCTAGACCGAGCTCCCCCTCAAACCAAGGACGAGGGTGTCCCGCCCCAAGGAACCTTGCATAAAAGACCGGGAGCATGGGGCTGAGTCCCTCATCTCTCCTTCCCCCTTCCCTGCTCGAAGCCGCCCAGTAAGCCATTTTTAGTGTGGCCACATCGAAAAACCACGCTAAGTTGGTCGGCTTGAGCAGCGGAGAGATGTATGAGCTAGGATATTGGGCTCTGACAGGGGTAAGTGATTTTAATCTTTGGTTCGTATACGGCATATTTCTTTTGCATACTTATGTTGTTTTTGCTTCTTTACCCAAACTCTCTCGATTTTTGAGGGAGCTCTAGAGCACATCAAATTTCTTACTCAGAGAGGCGCCTTCCTTTTTTACTGCCGAGCTGACCCCACTTTGGAAAGGGTGGGACAAAGATAAGCAAAATGGGAGAAGAAAAAGCAGATTTTTCAAAATGAAGCTTCTTCTTCATCCAAAGCCCTCGAGTTTGAAAAGAAGAGGGTCCAAGAGTTATAGACTTAACTAGCCCAGAGCCAGGAGGCCGTTATCTCCAATTACTGGGCCTCCTCTTTCTTTGCCGAGAAGCAGGTTTGGCTGGTGACTGAGTAAAAGACTTAAACCGGCTTTAATAAAATACTGAAGGACCTAATTGGTCCTGTAACTGATTATGTGATACGGTTGGCCGAGGCTTGGAATCCTGGACCACCAATTGACAATCTTTGGATCGTTATTGGCTAGTAAATTCGAACAATACAAAACATGACACAAACAACAAAAAGACGGAAAAGACTTATGGAACGAGAAGGTTGATGTTAAGCAAATCAAACTCTAACGTTATTACAGAATAATCAACCTAGCTAATGTACTCAATAGCTAACTTAATTAGTTTGGCTATTCATGATCTCAAGAACAGATAGGCTAAACCTATAGCTCCTCACTAAAGGCTTCGCGGGATTTTGCAAACACAAAGTGTTTCACTTAGCAAAGCTAAAATTTTCTTAATTTCATATATAAAAAAAGTTCAAGAGGCCTTCCTTAAATAAGGAATTAATTTGGCCAGAGGGAAAGTAAAACAAACCCTAACAAGAAGTCAATTTCGAATTGAACTTCACTAACTAACCAATCCCAATTTAGGAAACTTTCCAAATTGGAAAAGGAAACTAATAACTAACTTACTCTCCTAAAAGAATTACTTTTCCTAAAAGATAGGAAAGGTCATAGAAAATAGGAAGCATTTCCTAAAAAGTAGGACACTCCTAAAAAGTAGAAAATTACTTTCCTAATTATCATACAAGATAATTGGACCAAGTAATGAACATAAAAATGAAATTTAATAAGCCCAATTAAATTTTAATGGACTTAATTTATTACGAAGCAAATAAATCCTAGTTTACTTAAAGTGGAGTGATCCATAAATGGTAAAACCCATGCACGCCATCTTGGTCTTCAAAAGGTCAATGAAACTCGTGACAGTAATCTGCTAGAATCATGTCATTCATATTGGTAGGCACGTTCAACGATGATAACGTCTAAATCTTGTAACACTTGAAACATAAAAGTTTTAGCTCTATCCCTTAGCTTTTCAAGGCCACTTGTATCACGAAATGCTGAGTTATATTGAGAGATATATATCAAGAATACCAAAACGTGACAGAATCTTTCAGCTTTTAATGTTTGACGCTTTGCTATGATCTTCTCCAAAATTGTACAAGTCTCCACAATGTGTTGACTTTGGCACCATGGACATGGACACGGGCAGATTGCTATCATTCCCTCCCTCCTCGGAAAGGATTCGTCCTCGAATCTAACAATTGAGTTTCTGGATCAACACCAATATCACGAACTCCTTGCAAACTTGAGCCAAGTAAAATTGTGAAGGCGCACAGCTAGAGCAATAATTGTTTATATTCTACAAGAACAAAACAAGTGTATAAGGTAAAGGAAAATTCAATAATCTAGAACAATACATTACATGAATTTCTATCACCAAAAGAATTGATCGGGCATAATATGTTTGCATGCGTAAATCACATAAGGCATGATTATTCTTAACAAGTTGTGCAAGATGTATATTGTGAAAGTCATGAAAAACACAACATTGGCAAGAAAATTCATAACAATTATGCAAATACACGTCATGTAATAAATGGAAATCTTAAAACCTGTTACGACATGCAACATAAAACATCTTTAAAAATAACAACTCGTATATAGACACATTTAATATTTAAAAAAATACGAAACTATGCAAGACAAACGTCCTAACAACATGCATGGACACACTAGCATTAACATTGAAAACAACGACTTTAATTTGTAAAATAAAAAAAGACTCAAACAATTATGAATGTAATTACAAATATTATCCAATGATTCATAGGAATATTTATAGCAATTAAATATATATATATATAGGATGTAATGTAAATCACAATAACATTTGAAACACTTTGCAAACATGTTAAAGTTATCAAATATGAAAATACAATTCCAAAGATTAGAAACAGAATGTACACAATCTAATAAATAGATGGGAACAAAATACTTTACCTTTTGGAATTTAAAAGAAATTAGGAACTTAGATAACTTACCAAACAAGTGATGAACGACCAAAGTACCTCTTTGAACTTGATGGATTTGGAAGTGCAATTCACGAACCAAACAATCAAAACAAAGGTTATTCCAGCAATTAAAATCAATATAATTAACACTTTGATTAGTTTTCACAAGAGTTTGGTTTTGTTCAAAATTATAAATGTAAATTTCAGATTGTAACTCATGTAGTAAATAAGCAACATAACATACTAACATGCTATACATAGATTCATTCAATTCAAAGTATAATGATGTAACAATTGAATAATTATGTAAATCACTTTGCTTATTAAAACATGTGAAGTTAGATGCTAAAACACAATTTACAAAATTTCGAAACAATTGTTGAAAAGTATAGGGAAGCTTTTAAAATTGATTAAAAACAGATTGAAAACTTTGAAGCTCAACCGAATTGATAACAACAAAATTATTAATAGTTTTAAGATCTTGAAAACTTACCTAACTTACCTTGCTTACCTTGCGGAAAACAAGTCATGGCAAATTGAACTCCTTTCAATGCGTATGGAGTTGTTTTCAACTCTATTAGATGTCTAGGAACTCCATAAATCTGCAAAATAGAATTACTAGGCATAACAAAAAATCGTGAACACTACAATTCATAAATACAAGATGCTGTTCAACTTTCAATGAACTTTTCTCTCTCTTTTGAGTTTGAACACTCATCTCACTTTTTGAATTTTTTAGCTCATCACTCTTTTTATCACTCTTATTTTTCTCAAAGCCTATTCTAGTATTTACAATCTTTTGTTTCTCTAGCTCACTCTTTTGTTTCTCTTTTTCATCTCGCATTTTAGCACAAGATGTAGCAATTCGTGCTTGATCTTCAGAAATTTCACAATGCGTTGAAGCACGAAGATTAAACTTTTTAACATCCTTCATGAATGAATATGAATTTTTGAGATCATTATGGACACCTTTGTAAGCAAGTTGCCACGGATTTCCCAATAAAAGATAGGCTGTTTGCATAGGAAATATGTCACATAGTACCTCATCTTTGTACTTTCCAATTGAGAATCCAACCTTGACTTGCATTGACACCCATACTTCACCACAATTATCACTCCATTGCAACAAGTAAGGATTTGGATGTGGAGTGGTTTGCAAATTCAACCTTTCTACCATTAGCATATTAGCAAAGTTAGAGCTTCTCCCACTATCAATCACTACAGCACACACTTTATCTTGGACATTGCACCTTGTATAAAACTCTTTTACACGTGCTGAAGATATGGTGTTGGATTCCTTGATTTCATCAAAATCAATTTGTCTTGAGGTGGAATGTTTAGTGGTAGGACACTTGGATGACTACGCCAAGCTATCAATTTGCACTTGCATTCTTTGGAGTATGTCAAAGAGCATTTCATTATCAATCTTTCGTGAAGCTTTTGATACCGTTTTATCACCCCCCATTGGTATCTACACGTTAGTGAAAACACAAGAAAATATATGTATATACCTCACGGGTTTCTCACTTTGGGAAGTAGGTATACACCATTCTTTAAGTAGTTTCTCTCTTTGATTGTATACCCTATCTATATACTCAATAATGATTTCCCTAAACTACAAGAGTCCAACTAGCACGTTGATTTATAGAACACAAGAAACCAATAAGTTCAATGAAACACAACGCACATAAGCTAAATCAAATAGAAGTTTTAAGTAATAAACCGTAAAGAGTTTTTAAGATAACGTAAGGGTATAATTTGATATGGCTTAGGAAACTACTGAAATCAGATAGTAGGAAGAAAAATAAGAAGATGGGGACTTGAATCACCTTATTCCGATTTATATTGAATAAGATATGACAATTTCAATTTGAGTGTGCTTTTAGGAAACAAAATAAGAACACGTAGCTCTTGAAATCAATTTTGTTTCTTACTTGTCCGAATTCTCTCTCTTTTTTTTTGTGTTTAGACCATTTTCCTTTGGGCTGTATTTTACTTGGTTTCTTTTTTTTTTATATATATCACAGATTTGTTTTTTGGACGACTAATTAAGGTTTTAAGGCAACTTTAGGGTTTTAAAGATTGTGTTGTCTTAAGCTCAATGTTTCAGAACATATATTGTCACAAAATAGCAGTAAAAACTTCAGGAATAATAACCAACAATGATCAAGTTAGATGGCAACAAGAAGTCATGAATTTGGAAACAAAAACCCTAACCCTAACAACAAGGTTTTTGACGAAATTTTTACAAGATGACTAAAATGAATTTTCAGCCCTATTGCATGCAATTCCTATGCAGTTTTTAGCAGAAAAAGAAGACATAAAACGGGCAGAATTATAGCAAAACAAGATGCTACAATTAATGGAACAGAAACAGCAAAAGAAAAGACTCAATAGGCGCAAAAATTTCAGCAATTTGGTAAACAAATTTGAAGCAATTTCAGCAAGGTATTTTTATACAATTTTTGAGCACAAGAATAATGAACTAAAAGCTGAATATGACACGAACTAAAATAGCACAAAAGACTCCAAAAACAGCAGCTGAACGATACACAAAACAGTAGCATAATTGATGACAAAAAATAGCAAAATTTGCGGAAACATTAAAAGTCTCAAAAATCAAAAATTAAAACCTGAATTTTGAGCAACAAACTGGGCTCTGATACCAATTGATACGAATGGGCAAGGCTTGGAATCCTGCACCACCAATCCACAATCTTTGGATCGTTTTTAGCTAGCAAATTCGAGCAATACAAAACATGAAACAAACAACAAAAAGGCGAAAAAGGCTTATGGAACGAGAATGTTGATGTTAAGCCAATCAAACCCTAATGTTATTACAAAATAATCAACCTAGCTAATGTACTCAATAGCTAACTTAATTAGTTTGGTTGTTCCTGATCTCAAGAACGGATAGGCTAAACCTATAGCTCCTCACTAAAGGGTTCGCGAGATTTTGCAAACACAAAGTGTTTCACTTTAGCAAAGATAAAATTTTCTTAATTTCATATATAAAAAAAGTTCAAGAGGCCTTCCTTAAATAAGGAATTAATTCGGCCAGAGGGAAAGTAAAACAAACCCTAACAAGAAGTCAATTTCAAATTGAACTTCACTAACTAACCAATCTCAATCTAGGAAACTTCCAAATTGGAAAAGGAAACTAATAACTAACTTACTTTCCTAAAAGAATTACTTTTCCTAAAAGATAGGAAAGGTCATAGAAAATAGGAAGCCTATCCTCAAAAGTAGGAAATTACTTTCCTAATTATCATGCAAGATAATTGGGCCAAGTAATGAACCTAAAAATGAAATTTAATAAGCCCAATTAAAGTTTAATGGACTTAATTTATTACAAAGAAAATAAATCCTATTTTACGTAAAGTGCCGTGATCCATAAATGGTAAAATCCAAGCACGCCATCTTGGTCTTCAAAAGGTCCATGAAACTCGCGACGGTAATATACCAGAATTACGTCATTCATCTTGGTAGGCACTTTCAACAATGATAACGTTCGAATCTCGTAACACTTAAAGCATAAACATTTTAGCTCTATCCCTTATCTTTCCAAGGCCACTTGAATCACGAAAGTCCGAGTTATATGGAGAGAGATATGTCAAGAATACCAAAATGTGACAGAATTTTTCAGCTTTTAATGTTTGATGCTTTGCTATGATCTTCTCCAAAATCGTCCAAGTCTCCACAATGTGTTGACTTTGGCACCATGGACATGGATACGGGCAGATTGCTATCATTATAGGTACAAATAGGGCCTAAAGTCAGCGAAGGCAATGTACAAGGGTATCGACCTTGTGCTCTGCGAGGATCATAAAGACAAGCCACTCGATGCTCTAAACCACCTTCTGGACTAGTATGGCCTTACTACCAAAAGATGATGATTCCAAGGATGAGATGGAAAAGGCCGGGGGTGAGCAGACTGATGGAGTTGAGCAAAATATTTTGTAGATTAGGATATTCTTTGTACTCCTGTAATGACTTTTATTATTAATTGAAAGTAGCTTTGTTAAGTTTCCTTTTCCAAAAAGTGCCTTTGTAATTTCACATTTAACTTGATAAACATAGTCGACAGACATCAGATCATGTAGCTTGATAATAATAATACATATACTCGATAGGCATCATGGCATCTAACTTGATAATTATCATCATACTCGTATCGTTTTTTGGGAGATTCTAACAAAATAGCCAAAAAAAGGAATGTTGTCTAACAGAGTTCACCTTATCAATAGAATCGCTTTAGGTTTACGGTGTTCTACGATCTGGGTATTTCCTGACTAGCCATGTCCTTTAGTTTTTAGCTTCCCAAAACTCACGCCTCGGCGACCTCGTAAGGTCTTTCCAAGTTAGGATCTAACTTGGTGTTTCCCTTCTATCAACTCACATTGTTCTATCGCAAGACTAGGTCTCTTGGTCGCAATGTCCTTTCTTTGACCCTCGAATTGTAGTACTTCGTTATTTATTGCTTGTACTTAGCTTGTTGGATACGTAATCATTCTCATTTTTCTTTGCCTTGGTCGAACACTGCCACTCGGTAAGTTGGGATTCCAATTTCGGCTGGGATGACTGCCTCAGTCCAAATGCAAGGGAATATAGAATTTCTCCTATGGCCATCCTAGGGGTCGGCATATAGACCAAGAGAACCGTGAAGAGCTCGTAAGCCCACGACCTCTTGTATCTGTCTAGTCCTGTCTTTAGATTGTATAATAGAGTTCTGTTACTGACCTCGGCCTAACCGTTGACTTGGGGATGTCCCATCGAGGTGTAGAATTGAGTGATATCGAGGTGTAGAATTGAGTGATATCGAGGTTCTCGCATATCCTATGAAATGATCCATTGTCGGTCACAAACGCCCTTGGCAATCTGAAATGAAAAATTGCATTTTGTAAGAAGAAATTTTACATTACATTCTTTGTGATGGTCTTTAGTTGCTCCGCCTTTACCCATTTGATGAAGTAATCAAAACCTAAGCAAATAAAATGATAGCTCGTTGCCGACTTCGGAAGAGGTCCCAAGAGATCAAACCCCCATTGGACAAATGGCCATAGACTGCTTAAGGAAACAAGATCGGCAACTGTCATTCTTGATATGGGAGCGTGAATTTTGCACTTAGGGGATTTCTTGACCCGCGCTTCAGAATCCTTAAACATGGTCGGCCAATAATACCCAGATATTATTACTCTTTTCGCTAAGCTCGGATGGCATATGTGAGCTCCAAAACTCCCCTTATGCATGTCCTTGAGAATGGTTGCTACCTCGTCAGAGCCCACGCACCTAAGCAAAGGCATTAAGTAGGACCTTTGGTACAAGTCCCCATCGACAAGCTCATATTGCATGAATTTCACCATGACCTTGCTTCAAACCTGGTTGTCAACAACATTCCCTCTTCTATATAGTGAATGATCACATTCCTCCAATCTTCCAGAAAGTTAGCACAATCGACCTCTAGCCACTAATCTTTCCGCCATGACCTCTACCAAGATTGACTTGATAAGGTGGGAACACCGAGGAATCTAACTTGAACAAAGCATTAGCGTTCTTGTTTTGTGACCTCAGTATCTTCACAATCTTGAACTTGCCGAATGAAATAAAAAGTTGTTGCACCTTGTTTAGGTACCTCCTCATCATAACCTCTATTGCCTCATATTCCCCCGACACTTGGCCCACGACTAGTTGGGAGTCACTGAACATTGTTAAATCTTTAACTTTCATGGCCAAGGCTATTGATGAGTTGGTTTTATACCAACTATTTTATGCTAAATCTCTTGGCTTTTGTCTTGTGTTTGATGCAAATATGTGGTGATTTGTGTTGTTTTGTGCATAGAGATGGTGTACTAGTTTGTCATGTTGAAATTATGCAAAAAGAGTGAAAATGATGATAAATGAAGTGAAAAGTGTTAAGGAAAAATAAAGGAACTAAAAAGGCATTATTCGGCCAAATTAGGGTTTGTGGCTGTTGTGAGTGTGTATTTTGTTTTGTGAATAACTCTTTCACTTCTAATCCAAATGAGGAGATCTTGGATGATTTGGAAAGCTCTTTGTTTATACGTCAATTTCCATGTTTTAACGTTTTCCATATTCTGTCTGCAAACATGAGAAACAAAGGCATTTATGTTGCGCGATTGGATTAGGGTTTTTGTTAGGGTTTTACCCTCTTACCACAGGTTGGTGTTTTGACGATATCTTGAGTTTCAGGTACCCAATGAGGCTGATTATTGAACCTATAGAAAGCCAAAAGAAAGCTCTACAAATTTCATGTTTACTGATATGTCTAATTCATGGGCTAAGACACATTTATTTGACATGGACGTAGAGTTTGGTGATGAGATGGATACTTTGCCATTTTGGATGTCTTGCATTTGGTTTTTTTTACTTGTCGCAACACTCTAGCACAACATCCCTCGCATACTCTCGCACACAAGTACCAACACTCTCACAAACACTAAGCACATGTTCATGCATCACTCGTAACACTTCCACACACTATGCACACTACTCTTGCATATTACGCACACACGATGTGCGGCGAGGTCACCTCGCCGCACATGCACACTCGCGCACTTCATGCGGCGAGGTCACCTCGCTGCATGCACCTCACACAACACTCTCGCACATGAGCACTCATCTCGCACACTCATCACACAACACACTCGCTCACAAGCTCTCACAAGCACTGCGCAACACTTTCACCGCACATATGCACATATTCACGAACGTCACTCGCACAAGCACTACGCACACACATAGTGCGGCGAGGTTACCTCGCCGCACATGCACCATGCACAGTCACATGCGGCGAGTTCACCTCGCCGCATACATTCTTCCACGCACCACACAAGCATCTAATCTTCCATACATAATTTCATCTCTTCTTCCACATAACATCTCATACAGTATTTTAGTCTCCATCTTCATAACAATTTTTTCATACTCTCCAAAGCATTCACTTCAGCACAATTCACGCATAGTATTCAACTTTCTTCACCCACAGGCATTTTTACCATCTTGCCTTTCATTATGCATCCTCATCTCACAACATTTCATTTCAAATGCACAACATCTCCACATTCACTCACAACTAACACACTTCACACAAACTCCACTCACATCTACACTTCACTCCACAATACTTACACTCACCTCACCAAAACACTCTCACACTCGCACCTAAACGGCGAGGTCCCGCCGCGAGACCTCGCCACTCACACATTGCGCGGCGAGACCTCGCCGCGAGGTCTCGCCAGCAGAATGTATACATGTCGAGACCTCGCCGCGAGGTCTCGCCACACACACACACTTCATGGCGAGACCTCACCGCGAGGTCTCGCCAGCATAATGGCTTGGGAGTTTGATTTTGGGGCTAAAATGGCTAAGTGTTGGAGTTTTGTTTATCAAGTTTTGAGCAGGCGGATGAAGGTGTGAAGCTTCGAGGCAGGAAGGCGTGATTCTGCAAATACTGGATTGCTCGGGGACTTGCGGAATTGTTGAAGACGTGAAGAGCTGAAGCCCGAAGGCGCTGGGCTGGTCTGATTCATGTACCTGGATCTCTGAGCAACGAAGGCGTGAAGAAGCTGAGCTGGAAGGCGTGCTACAGGTTGATGGATTGGATGGCGTGATCCAAGATAGCTTGAAGGCACTGGACTGCAGCTGAAAGCGCTGAACCATTAGCTGAAAGGCGCTGGTGCAGCTTTAGCTTCTTCAACTTTCGATTTTCTTTCATTCACGCTACTTTAAGCATTTCAATAGCAGTGGCATTTTTGTAAATACTTACTAATTTTACGTGTACGTACTGTTTACGATTCTTGTAACCTCTATATATAGAGGATTAGTGGGTTTTTAGGAAACACATTGACTTTGGAATATTCCATATTTTTATAACGATAATTTGATTTTTAGAGCGGGAAATTATATTCATTGTATTTTCTCTCTCTAGAAATTCCATTTACGCCGATTGATTTTCGATTTCAATCCCGATTGGGAAGTTGAACCGATCATTGAGATTCAATTGAGATTTGAAGCCTTCAAAGCAAAGTATTCGGTAAAATCCTTTCAATTATCAATGATGAATTGCTTTGTGTTGAAAAATTGTGATCGCGAACTTGAATCGAAAATGTTAGGCTAGATCGGTGATGTCCTAGGGTTTTGATCGGATAACTGAGAATTTGAACCGTATAAGGCTATGCAACTGATCTAATCTCAACAGAATAGATCATTCTTGTTTAAATTGTCGAATTTTGTGAAGTTCATAAAAATTTCACTCGTTTTGGTAGAGTTATACTTTGTTTGAGGTCGTCATGCCAGTTCAAGGTCTAATTCATCTTTAACAGTGGAATTTGCATGAATACTGGACTTGATGTATGATCATGGAGTTTCTTTGCCGGTTTTACCTTGTACGTGATCCGAGATGTGGTTGACATACTAATCGAAGGTCGTTGAACCTTTAGAATTAGGCAAAGGCTGACTTTGTGAACCTAGCTTAAAAAAGACACTCAAGTTAGGCCTCGCCATAGGATACTTGAGAATTTACATGATTAGTAGCTAGAAACATGAAGTTGAGATGTTGCGGTTTGATTTCATTTCGCTTAGGCCTCGACATGGGAAAAGTGGAGTGTTAAGGAGTACAGAAAGCACTGTAGTCGTCATGCTAAGTATTAGCTGGATTCCTAGGCAACAACAATCTCTTCCTAATTGGTAATGCATGAGGTCAATTGCATAGAAATCGTTTTGAACTCTCAGTAGTCTGATTCAGAAACTCTAGGACATCTGTTTAAATTCCTGTGAATCTCATCTATCGTTCTTGCCAGTTAGTTTCCATTTGAGTGTTAAGTATTGCTTTTATTTTACTAAATTGATACCGTGAAACTTTTATTGCATTCTTGGAATACATTTCAAATTCTTGAACTTTATTCCTTTCCTGTGGATACGAACCCTACTTACATTTCTACATAAGTTTAGGGTTAAATTGCAAGGTTAGCGACACTCTTGTCAATTTTTGGCGCCGTTGCCGGGGAAGGCACGGTTTCGAGAATTTGATTGAGTAATTTTTGAGTTTCATTGTTTAGTTTTGCGTTGCTTGTTTTGTTCTTCCTCTGTAGACTCTGTTGTGTTATTGTTCTTGTTGTAGTTTGTGGTTTAAGCTCTTTGTGTGCTGGTTACAATTGAAGTTTTACTTTTGTGATTGTGTTTCATTTCGGTTATACTTCACTTTTTGTGTATTGTATGCCCAGGTTACGCTCCTGTGGAGACCCTGAGTTTGAATTGGATATTGAATTGGCAAAGACTCTAAGGATTCAAGCCAAGCAGAGAGATATGGCTGCCCAAGGAGTTAGAGCACCTCGGTTTGGAGACCACTACGCAGTGAACTACGACAATAGATTTGGACAACAGGACATAGACGTTGAAAGCTACCATATTCCTCCACAGATAGTATCAATGATCACACAGGGCCAATTTTTTCTAGGTTTGGACAACGAGGATCCAAATGACCATTTAGATTGGTTCCTGGGCTTATGTAGCACATTTAAGCTACCAAGGGTGGAGCGAAGTGAGGTTCATAGGATATTGTTTCCCCTCTCTTTGAGAGGTAAAGCGAAGCATTGATTTAAGACCATTAGGGGAGCAGATGCAACAGTTTCATTTGAAGAACTTCAGAGGAAATTTTTGGCTAAATACTTTTCACCTGCTAAGCTTGAGAAGAGAAAAATGGAAATTATGAATTTCCAGCAACAAGACAGCGAATCATTTAGAGAAGCATAGGAGAGGTTCAATGACTTGATTTGACAATGTCCCAATCATGACTTGGGAGAAATCAGGGAGTTAAATACATTCTTCAAAGGTCTCACACCTGAGTCTTCCATGATGGTAAAAGCTTGTGCGAATGGTGCACTTAAAGACAAGAGTGTGCCTGAAGTGCGTGAATTGTTCAATCAGATTGCTGAGGATGAATATATTTTCCCTGAGACTCGTAAACCTCATGGCAAAAAACAACGAGGAGTTCTTGATTTAGATGAAGAAACTTCACTCAGTGCAAAATTTGAAGCCCTTGCCAAGCAAGTGCAAACTTTGAAAGCTGCTCAGACTAAGGCTCCAGTTCTCTCTTGTGGGTTGTGTAAAGGTGAACACCACACCGATAAATGTGCTATCACAACTGAATCCATTCAGTACGTGAACAATTACAATAACAAATCTCAATATGGTGGAAACTATTATGGAAACAATTATAGTGGAGGCAACAGACCATATGGTGGGAATCAAGGAAATTGGAGTCAACAACAGAACCTAGGAGGTCAGTATTATCAAGGTAATGACAATAGGAGAGCAATTAATACACCTCCTGGTTTTGATCATCAGGCTAGTATATCAGAACAAAAGAAACCATCTGTTGAAGATATGTTTCAAAAGTTGATGAAGAAGATGGACAAGAATGAACAAAGGTTTGGTGGTTTGGAATCTACTGTTAAACATCATGAAGCCACTTTGAAGAATATTGAAATGCAACTTGGACAATTGGCAAATGCTGTGCATCAAAGACCAAAAGGAGCACTTCCGAGTGATACAATTCCAAATCCAAAAGGAAGAGAAGCTTGTAATGCCATTACCTTGAGGAGTGAAAAACTTTTGCCAGGAAACAAACCTTCAGAGGATAAGAGTGATTGCATGGAGGAAGATAAAAAAGATGAGGCTGAGGAAGTTCTGGAACTCGAGAAGAATGGTGAGCAGGAAGCTAGTAAAACTGAAAAGAAGGAAGTACCAGCAAGGGTAGGAAATGAGATAACCAAAAATTCCAATCCTTACAACTTTCCAGATTATGCTCCAAAACCACCATTTCCAGAGAGAAAGAAAACTCCACCTAAGAAGGGACCTCAATTCAATCGTTTCTTGGATATGATCAAGCAAGTGAATGTCAATTTACCTCTGTTGGATTTGGTGACAGCCATGCCTAAGTATGCTAAATACTTAAAGGATCTTATTTCAAATTAGGAGCAAATCTTGAGGTGTGAAATTCTAATGATGTTATCCGAATGTAGTCAAGCATGGATGGTTCACAAATTGCCTCCAAAGTTGAAGGACCCAGGCAGTTGTACAATTCCCTGCAAGATTGGAACCTGATATTTTGCAAAAGCACTTTGTGACCTCGGTGCTGGGATCAACCTGATGCCACTATCCATTGCCATAAATGTGGGCTTGAGTGGAAAAATTCGACCAGTTGCGATAACACTTCAGTTGGCAGATAGATGCTTGGTGACTCCCACAGGCTTAGTGGAGGATGTACTGGTGAGTATTGATAAATTTACCTTGCCTGTTGATTTCATTATTCTTGATATGGAGGAAGATCTAGAGGTTCCATTGATCTTTGGTCGGCCTTTTCTAGCTACTGGTGATGCATTAATTGGAGTTAAAAATAAAACTGTCACCTTTAGAATTAATGATGAACAAGTAGTCTTTGATGTGAATTATGCAATGAAACACCCGTTGAATGTGGAGTCTTGTTTTGCTATTCGGTCCATTGCATGTGCTGTGAATGTAAATGATGTAAATGGAAAGCATGAATTTATGTGTCTTGATGAGTTAAATTTGCATAATGATGAGGAAGATGATGTTGAGATAGATGAGGAAGATAGCAAAATTGTGAATGAAATTGAAAATCTTGTTGAAAGTTGTTATTTGGATAAGTCAATTTGTGAGATGCAAGATAATGTTGTTGAGGTAAAAATGCATGAAAGCGTAGGAGAGAACACTTTACAGGAAGTGTGTGATAGGAAATGTGAAAATGAACAAGAAACATTTGTTGTTGCTAATAAAATTTGTTCTCCCACTGAGGTGAGGAAATAAGAGTTTATTTGCAGGAATGAAAAGCTTTTACCTTCCATTGTGGTGGCACCAAAGCTGGAGTTAAAACCCCTTCCTCCTTATCTCAAGTATGCTTTCTTGGGAGAGAATAAGACATTGCCTGTTGTTATATCCTCCAAACTTGAAGCATGGCAAGAGGAAAAGCTTTTGGGAGTTCTGAGGCAACATAAATTGGCTATTGGATGGATAATTGCTGACATAAAGGGTATTAGTCCATGTTTGTGTATGCACAAGATCTTGCTTGGGGAGAATGCTGTGCCAGTTCGTGATAGATAACGAAGACTCAATCCACAGTTGATGGAAGTTGTTAAGAAGGAGGTGATAAAACTACTCGACTTTGGAATGATTTTCCCCATTTCCGATAGTGAATGGGTAAGTCCAGTCCAGTGCGTCCCGAAAAAAGGAGGGGTCACGGTTATAAAGAATAATGCCGATGAGCTTCTGGCATTGAGAATTGTTAGTGCTTGGTGGGTATGTATGGATTACAAGAAGCTTAACAAAGCTACGAGGAAGGATCACTTCCCTTTTCCTTTTCTGGAGCAATTGTTGGATCGAATTGTTGGGTACCTTTTCTACTGCTTCTTGGATGGTTATTCTGGTTACAATCAGATTGCAATTGATCCCAAAGATCAAGATAAGACGACTTCCACCTGTCCTTTTGGTACTTTTGCTTATAAAAGAATGCCATTTGGTTTATGCAATGCCCCAGCAACTTTCCAGAGGTGTATGATTGCTATTTTTCACGACATGGTGGAATCTATAATAGAGATCTTCATGGATGATTTCTCTGTCTTTGGGATGACCTTTGATGTATGTTTGGAAAATTTAGCAAAGGTATTGAAGAGATGTGAAGAGACGAACCTCGTGTTGAATTGGGAAAAATGCCAGTTCATGGTTCAAGAAGGAATTGTTTTGGGACATAAAATTTCTCATGTGGGGATCGAAGTTTATAGAGCAAAGATAGATGTCATTGCCAAGCTCCCTCCACCTACCAATGTTAAGGGAATCAGAAGCTTTCTTGGTCATGCTGGGTTTTACAGGCGTTTCATTAAGGATTTTTCCAAGATAGCTCGACCCTTATGTAGTCTCTTAGAAAAGGATGTTAAGTTTGAGTTTGGAACAGAGTGTGTTGAGGCATTTGAGACCTTAAAAGCTAAATTGGTGGAAGCTCCTGTCATAGTCACCCCTCAGTGGGGTGAACCGTTTGAAATTATGTGCGACGCCAGTGATTATGCTTTAGGAGCTGTCTTAGGCCAAAGAAGAGACAAGGTGTTTCACACCATATATTATGCAAGCAGGCTACTGAATGAAACACAAATGAATTACACAACTACAGAAAAGGAGATGTTAGCTGTGGTCTTCGCATTTGATAAATTCCGTGCCTATCTTCTGGGGTCTAAGGTTATTGTTCATATAGACCATGCGGCATTGAAATACTTGCTTGCAAAGAAAGAGGCAAAACCACGTTTGATTCGGTGGGTATTGTTGCTCCAGGAATTCGATGTGGAAATCAGGGATAGGAAAGGCTCTGAGAATGTTGTGGCGGATCACTTGTCAAGATTGGAGTCTCAGGAGCAAGATTCACCTAACCTTTTGGTGAAGGAGCATTTCCCTGATGAACAAATCTTCAGGGTGGAGCAAGAGAAATTGCCATGGTATGCAGAGATTGCTAATTTCGTGGTGGCTGGTCAAGTGCCAACTTACTACTCGTCTGAGCAAAGGAAGAAATTGCGAAGTAATGCCAAGTATTACTTATGGGAGGACAATGCATTATATAAGGTGTGCAGTGATCAAGTGATTCGTAAATGTGCTAAAGAGGAAGAGAAAGATGACATTTTGAAAGCCTGTCATGAAGGACCCTGTGGAGGTTATTTTGGCTCAACAAGGACTGAATTCAAGATTTTACAATGTGGCTTCTATTGGCCTCATATTTTCATGGATGCAAAAATCTGGGTTGGAAACTGTGATCGTTGTCAAAGAACTGGAAACATTTCTTCTAGGAATGAAATGCCTCTAAACAACATCCTTGAGGTAGAAATATTTGATGTTTGGGGTATTGATTTTATGGGTCATTTTCCTAAATCAAGAGGAATGGAGTACATCTTAGTTGCTGTGGATTATGTGTCAAAATGGATTGAAGCCAAGGCTCTTGCTCACAACGATGCACGAAGTGTTACAGCATTTTTGAAATCACACATCTTCTCTCGGTTTGGTACTCCTAAGGCAATCATATTTGATGGAGGCACGCATTTTTGCAATAAACTCTTTGAAGCTCTCCTAGCTAAATATGGGGTAACACATAAATTTTCTACTTCCTATCACCCCCAAACCAGTGGACAAGTTGAAATTTCAAACAGGGAAATTAAAAGGATCTTGGAGAAGGTTGTTAACCCTAATAGGAAGGATTGGTCGTTGAAGCTAAATGATGCTCTGTGGGCATACAGAACAGCTTTCAAAACTCCTATTGGTGCATCACCCTTCCGTCTTGTGTTTGGCAAGGAATGCCATTTGCCCGTAGAGTTGGAACACCGTGCTTATTGGGCCATTCAAGAGTTGAATATGGATCTTACAGGAGCTCAATCCAAAAGGATGATGGAGTTGAATGAACTTGATGAATTAAGATTCCATGCTTATGCTAAAGCGAGGATGTACAATGAAAGAACCAAAAGATGGCATGATGCACATATTCAAGCTAAGAGTTTTGCAATAGGTCAATTGGTTTTATTATACAACTCAAGATTGCGACTCTTTCCTGGCAAGTTAAAATCAAGGTGGAGTGGACCTTTTCGAGTTATTGATGTTAAGCCTTATGGAGTTGTGGAGATTCAAAATGACAAGAATGGCAATAAGTGGAAGGTGAATGGTCACAGGCTTAAACCATACCTGATATCTGAGGAGAAAGGCATTGCTAATCTGGCACAAGCTTCCCAAGAGCTTTACTTGGATGATCCTTTACCTTCACAATGAGCTTGGGAGCATGGTCAGGTTGAAGACCGTAAACCAAGCGCTCCTGGGAGGCAACCCTGATTTTCGTTCTTTGTCTTGATTTGTTATGATTTCTTTTACTTGTTAATTTTTAGTTTAGGTCTAACATAGCAACAATACATGGCACAATCTCATAACATAATTGGTTGGTACATTTTGCAGATTCTCAGAGGGATGCCTTCGTTCAATCAGGGTAAGATGGGTTCAATTTCTTTCAACTAAGGTAAAAGCTTTGGTGGTAAGGCTTTATTCCCAGCCCGTGAACTTTCTTGCAGTTTTAATGCATCATTGGTTTGGATGGTTCCCATGATTGTGGAATGAAGACAACAAGCTATGACATATATGTTTTTGTTTTCAGTTCATTCACGAGTGGTTGTCTGTTATCTAGCATGGAAATTCTATATATTGCACATCTTTTCTATGCATTTTCATTGCTTTATTCATTCAGTTGTTTCTTTTTCTTGCAACTTTACATTCTTCGATCATGGCTTCCTATCCTCATCAAAATCCTTATGAGTATGTTATATTTAGTGAAGATCCAGGAACTACCTCATCCTCCTCCTCTTCTTTTTCTGCTGATGAGGAGATGGTGATTGATTTGGAACCAGCTAACTACTCCCATTTTGTTAATGCTAATGCTGAGAACTTATACCATGGTTTTATCAACAGATCCATTATGATCGAAAGACCATTTCAAGATCCTTCCAGGAGATTTGAGGAGTTGATCGTCAGACATTCTTGGGCTCATTTTGCACGAGCCTCTGTTGTGGTGAATATGGATATAGTCAGAGAGTTTTATGCAAATTCCCGAGCTAATGGTGTTCATTCAGTGTTCGTGAGAGGGAAATATTTGAAGGTCAATCGACATAGCATAAATTTGCATTTCCTTCTTCCTGATTTTCTTGGTGACACTTATTGTAGGTTGGTGAGGGCTGACAATACTGATCACTTGTTGGATGCGGTAACTTTACCTGGTGCTACATGGGTACGAAATGCTAGACATGAAGCTTTGTATGTGCCCACCAGTGAGCTAACAGCCGAGGCCAAACTGTGGTTAATGTTTATCAACTCTAAGATCTTTCCTACCAACCGTACTAATATAGCATCTCGAGAACGAGTTCTTTTGATTTATGCTATTCTACATGATTTTTCTATTGATGTTGGGAAATTGATGCTAGAGTTCATCAGACGGGCACAAAGAAGTGAATTTGCACCAATGTACTTTCCAGCTTTGTTAACAGCAATGGCTCGTAGCAAAGGAGTTGATATCACTTCAGATGCCAATCCTCAACATCCTCTGGGTCTTTTGGGACCTCCTCAATAGCGTGCATTTCAAGAGAAGGAAAGACTAGCAAGAATTTCCCGAGGCTTGTAGACTAGTGGAAGGCCAGGTTCCTTTTTTCTGGTTTTGTGTTTTTTATCACTGGGCCGTGGCTTCATTTAAGTGTGGGGGGAGTCTAGTGATTGACTTAGTTGTGGTTGAGAGATGGTTTTGCAAAAATTGAATTTAGTGTAGTATTAGTAGTAATATTTCACGCTTTGTTTAGCATTTTATAGTAGATGTCTTGGTGTCGTAGTTTGTGAAATTTATTTTTTTTTTCGATTTTCTGAGTATTAATGATGACTAATTCGCACAAGCATTGATGATTCATCTGCACTCTCTGAACACAAATTAAATCACTTGAAAAGATGATGAAATATTGAATTAGATGTTGTAGTGTAGTAGTGTTGTGAATAGGAGGATGAAATGACATGAAAGGAAAAGTTGCAGTATTGGTTTGGACGTTTTTGTGTAGAGGTTCACATGCAAAATCTAGGCTTTGTCTTGTTGTTGTGTTAAATTTCTCTGAAAGCATATATTGGAATGCAAGTTGGCGAAATGACCAAAGTGAGCGTAAGCTTTGGAGTTGTTGTTTTGTGGGAATTGAATGCAATTGTATTAGTGAAGGGCAAAACGTTCACATGGCTTGAATTCAGTGGGGTCCCACCTTTGAGTGACCAAATTGATTGTTAGTGTTTGGTGGGAATAATAACTCTTCAAAGTTGACCGATTGAATGCATTTACATGACTTGTCTTCCTTTGTGTTTCTATAAGTGCAAGAAGTATTGCTAGTTAATTATAGACATCAGAAGCTGGAAACACAAAGTGGAGGTAGTAAAGCCATATTGCTCACATTGAACTTCTCAATTCCATTTCTTCAAAGACTACATTTTAGCTCTCCACAAAGGTAAGTCTCATTGTCTTTTAAAGCTTTGTGATTCTTGTTGTTGAATGAAACGTGCAAGGGGATGATAGTAAGAGCATGTCATGAAAATAGTTCTATGGTGGAAATGGTGAACATGCAAGATATTATGTGATGAACTAAGGGAACAAATGCATGATAAGTGTGGGGGGGGGGGGGGGGGGGGGGGGGGGGCGCTTTAAAATTGTGATTCTCAATTGTTCCAGCTTTGCCATGTTTCTGTGTTTTGAGCATAACTTGAGTTTGGAATGTTGAAAATGCATGATTCTAGTCCTAGAATTTAGCTAACATGATAAGCTTCATTGTTTATGTTGGACTTTTTTGCTAGTTATGCCTGGAAAATAGACTAAATTGGCTTAGAATGTGAAGTGAAGGCTGAAATCAGAATGCTGAAATTTTTAAATCTGCCCAGTTTGTCACCATTCTGTATTTTGAACATAAATTTCTCAATTGTGGTCCAAATGAGGTGATTCCAGTTGGAGAATTTAGCTAAGAGATAGGCTACAAATTTTGTGTTGGGCACTTTTTCCAGTTTTGATTAGAAAGTAGTCTTATTTTAGAGTTAAGGCCGAATTCATGTTGATGTGTTAGTCTGAAATTTCTGGAATTTGGCCTGTGTGGAGTGCCTCGGTTTTTTGGCCATAACTGGCTCAATTTTGGTCCGAATGGTGTAATTCTTGTCCTCAAATTCAGCTTAGGATGTGCTTAATAAGTTTGCAGTAGAACGTTCTGACTAAATCGAAATGTTTCACTATGTTCCTTGGCCTATCGTATGAAGTATAAAAGCTGAAATTTGCAAACCTTGTGCACAACATATTTCGAGAATGAGGAAATTGCATTTTGGTTATATTTTGGTTATATTGATTATTTCCAGCTCTTAGAATTTGCCATGATATGATTTTGTTCATTTGAGGTTTTACATCCTTGTGGGTTACATGTTATAGTTGGAGAGTGTGGAATTGGAGAGGGGAAATGTGTTGTGTTGAGGAATTGAAAATTTGTGAATAAGGGTATGCGAGTTGTATGATATGAGCTTTACATTGTGTGCTTGGAAAGTTTTTCATGTTCATGGTTGTTTGAGGCAATGGAAGAATTTCAATGTCATATTTTCATTGATGTTATTTGGAGAGTGAGTCTTGACATTTTACACTTTGAAAATTATTTGTCAAGTTTGTGTCAAATGTTCACATGGACTAATTTGTTTCTCTGTTGTGATTGAACTTCACAGAATGGCACCAATGAAGGACTCTACTCCCAACAAGGCTTCAACTTCACGAAAAGGAAAAGGAAAGAAACAGAAAACACCACTCGTCGATTCCGACTCAGATTACTGCCCTGATGAAGATTTGCCTTTATTCGAGGATCATCCTCAATACGCCATGCAAGCTCAAACTCCTAAGAAGAGGAAGGGATCATCGAGTGAGGATAATGAGCCTTCGATTTTCTTGGATAAATTTGCACAGAAACGATGGGATGACGGAATCGGTATGAAAAAACTTCATTTGGAGAGAGCATTTGCAGTTGAAAGTGGACCATTTTCTGAATTAATGGAATTTCATTGCTTTGATAAGAAGCTCACTAGTGCTCCAGGGTATTGGAATGCAAGTCTTGCACGAGAATTTTATGCCAATGTAAAATTTCCGAATAAAAATGGTGCATTTTATGTGCGAGGGAAATGGGTGCATATTACGAGTGAAATAATCAACAATCATCTTGGAACACCCAATTTCTCTCATGATCCTTTGCCAATTTCAGAGAACGATGATGAATATGATTTTGCATTATCAGAAGAACTTGCCCTGCCAGGAGCTAAATGAGAGTTGAATGCAAGTGGTGAGCGTAAGCATATCCGAGGGGAGTGGCTAAGGAGTGATGTTAAGATATGGCTCATGTTTGTATTGTCTCGGTTGATGCCCAGTTCACAAGCTACTGAGGTGCTTCGCAGTAGATTGCATTTGATATCGGCTATTCGAGGGAGGAAACCAATTGAAGTAGGGAGAAAAATTTATTCTATTATACAATCTGGGATTGCAATGGACAGTGTAGCTTTGTATTTTCCTGTCTTGCTTGAGGAGATTTGCATGGCTCAGGGAGTGGACACCGAGGCTGGAGAGTGGAGAAGGAATCCAGGGCCTATTGGAACACCTTTGTACATCAAGTATCAGGCACTGGAAAAGGAGATGAGAAAGGCAAAGAAAACTGGAACAAAGAAGTCTAAGAGTAAATCTGGCTCTTCAGCTTCTGAGGCGGAGGAAGAACCACAGGTGTATGATTTTAGTGCTTTACAAGGAACAATTCAAGAGTTCCAACATTCTGTGGAAAATAGGTTCCAGGATTTCCAACAATCTGTTGATAGGCGTTTCTCAAACATGGAGGAAAGGTGGGAACGGATGCATGAAGGCATGGATAATATGCATCAGGAGTGGACTTCACACGCTGCACACATGGATCATAGATTTGTTGATTTATCGTCAGTGGCACAGCAACAATTTGAAGTACTCTACCATCGACAAATGATAATGCAACTGGCATTGGATAAGTGCAACAAGATGGCAGTTTACTATCACAGTGATGCTGGTCTCCCAAAACCCACCCCGACATCTGCACAATTGGCTGGTTATCAGATTCCAAATCTCTCAATGGATGTGGTTAGTGGTGCTGTATATGAGCTACAGCGGGGGTGCCTACAATGCCTTCCCTTCCACCACTACCTATATTTGGAAGAATCCCTTCAATGCCTCCAACTCCAGAAATTCTCCCGAACTCTGAATTCATGCCAGCAGCGCGGTTTCCATTAATAGCATCTGGCCAACCTCTTGCAGGCCCAGTTCATGGCCCTTTCCATTATGTAGCTCAGTCTTTTGTGTTCCTTCATTTGCTACAGCATTTTTGGGTGGACAATCATTCTCGTCAGCAGCTGCATTTGGATCTCCTTCTTCCTCGGCTCCATCATCATCCTCCCAGGGAGTTCCCCCTCCTTCTTAAACCTTTACATTAAGGGCAATGTATAATTCAAGTGTGGGATGGTGAATTTGTTGTGCTGTTTCATATTTCTGTTAATGTTGAGGAAGTGGTTGTGATTGCTGTGACTGTTGGATGCTTTGATTGCTGTTAAAAGGGGGGAGTAATTTTTTTTTCAGCAGCATGTGGTTGTTTTTCTTTCTCTGATGAAGGGGTTTTGGGTTGCTGGAAGTTATGATGATCTGCTGTGTAGTGGTGTTTTGAGTTGAAGTGGCTGGATCGTGTCTTGAAGCATGATGACTTGTTGAAGTATGAAGTTTTTCGTTGAAGAGATTTTGAGTTGATTTTGTGAAGATGGTTTTTACTTGTTTTGAAGCATGATCGTGTGATGCCATGAAATTGTTGGAATCTGTTTCCTTGGTGTTTATCTAAGAAGTTGAAGTGTGGGAATTTGCTGATGATTGGATGACCTTGTTTGGGTTGGTTCTGTGAAGTGAAGCTTTTGAAGAATTATGTGTGACGTTTTCTTTTAAAGTTGAATTTGAATAATTAGTGTAGTTATTATCTTACTAGTGTGAGGATAGTGAATGTAGTAAGTGAATGTTGAATAAAAGTTTAGTGGTAGTATAAGTTCCTTTTGTAAGGTCTAGAACACTTTGTACTAGACTTTGGCTCCTTTGGAAATCTTGTTCGAAATTTGTGGTTCATTAGGTGCTACTTTCATTTTTGCATGTGAAAATTGTTTTGTTGTCTTTGATTCCAATCTTGATGAAATGAGTACATTTTGTTAGTCAAGGCATCATGTTAAAGTAAGATAGATATGCCATGCAAAATAAGTTCTTGGACATAGGAGGAAACTGTTTCAATTCGTTCTTGTTATTATGCACTATTTCGGTTGTTTTGGATGCTCTAGCATACATAATCCTTTAGAGACATTCATGAACTTTTAGTCACACAAGAAAGGATATGGAGAAAAAGCCTTTGGCAATTAGGAATGAAAAGCCGAAATACCCTTGGCAAGCTTAATTAGGAAAAAATAGCCATAAGACCCAGGCAGCTAAAGGGAAAAAGAAGCCAAAAGACCCAAGGCAAGCACACCAATGTGTGTAGGAAGCAGAAATATCAAAGTGCAATAGCAATTGAAATGTGAAATCAATTTTGAAAAGCACCAATGTGCGACCATTGATCTTGTGTGATTTTGAGTTTTTGTGTGTGGACATTGTGATTATTTGTGCAAAGAGATGTTTTGGAACAAAAGACATAATGTATGCAGAAAGAATGGATGAATCAGAGCTCCTCAGCACACACTTGCATGCATGACATTTTGGACTTTATTCATCGTGCCTTGGTTGATAACTTGTGCTGAAATTTGATAGGTTGGAGTTAAAAGATCTGTTAAAAGTTTTGATATTGCATGAAAAATTTGTTTTGATGAACTCAGATGAGAACAAGTGAACAGAGGAGTTGAGTCTAGTGCTAAGTAGTTGTGAGTGTGAGTTTGCTTAAGGACAAGCAAAAGCTCAAGTGTGGGGGAATTTGATGAGTTGGTTTTATACCAACTATTTTATGCTAAATCTCTTGGCTTTTGTCTTGTGTTTGATGCAAATATGTGGTGATTTGTGTTGTTTTGTGCATAGAGATGGTGTACTAGTTTGTAATGTTGAAATTATGCAAAAAGAGTGAAAATGATGATAAATGAAGTGAAAAGTGTTAAGGAAAAATAATCATGGGCTAATACACATTTATTTGACATGGAAGTAGAGTTTGGTGATGAGATGGAAACTTTGCCATTTTGGATGTCCTGCATTTGGTTTTTTTTAATTGTCGCAACACTCTAGCACAACATCCCACTCATACTCTCGCACACAAGTACCAACACTCTCACTAACACTAAGCAAATGTTCATGCGGCGAGGTCACCTCGCCGCACAACATCACTCGCAACACTTCCACACACTATGCACACTACTCTCGCACATTACGCACACACGATGTGACCTCGCCGCACATGCACACTCGCAAACTTCATGCGGCGAGGTCACCTCGCCGCATGCACCTCACACAACACTCTCGCACACGAGCACTCATCTCGCACACTCATCACACAACACACTCGCACACAAGCTCTCACAAGCACTATGCAACACTCTCACTGCACATATGCACATCTTCACGAACGTCACTAGCACAAGCACTATGCACACACATAGTACGGCGAGGTTACCTCGCCACACATGCACCATGCATAGTCACATGCGGCGAGTTCACCTTGCCGCATACATTCTTGCACGCACCACACAAGCATCCAATCTTCCATACGTAATTTCATCTTTTCTTCCACATAACATCTCATACAGCATTTTAGTCTCCATCTTCATAACAATTTTTTCATACTCTCCAAAGCATTCACTTCAGCACAATTAACGCATAGTATTCCACTTTCTTCACCCACAGGCATTTTTACCATCTTGCCTTTCATTATGCATCCTCATCTCACAACATTTCATTTCAAATGCACAACATCTCCACATTCACTCACAACTAAAACACTTCACACCAACTCCACTCACATATACACTTCACTCCACAATACTTACACTCACCTTACCAAAACACTCTCACACTCGCACCTAAACGGCGAGGTCTCGCCGTGAGACCTCGCCACTCACACATTGCACAGCGAGACCTCGCCGCGAGGTCTCGCCAGCAGAATGTATACACAGCGAGACCTCGCTGCGAGGTCTCGTCACACACACATACTTCAAGGCGAGACCTCGCCACGAGGTCTCGCTAGCATATTGGCTTGGGAGTTTGATTTTGAGGCTAAAATGGCTAAGTGTTGGAGTTCTGTTTCTCAGGTTTTGAGCAGGCGGATGAAGGCGTGAAGCTTCGAGGCAGGAAGGCGTGATTCTGTGAATGCTGGATTACTCGGGGACTTGCGGAATTGTTGAAGGAGTGAAGAGCTGAAGCCCGAAGGCGCTGGGCTGGTCTTATTCATGTACCTGGATCTCTGAGCAACGAAGGCGTGAAGAAGCTGAGCTGGGAGGCATGCTACAGGTTGATGGATTGGATGGCGTGATCCAAGATAGCTTGAAGGCGCTGGACTGCAGCTGAAAATGCTGAACCATTAGCTGAAAGGCGCTAGTGCAGCTTTAGCTTCTTCAACTTTGGATTTTCTTTCATTCACGCTACTTTAAGCATATCAATAGCAGTGGTATTTTTGTAAATACTTACTCATTTTACGTGTGCGTACTGTTTACGATTCTTGTAACCTCTATATATAGAGGATTAGTTAGTTTTTAGGAAACACATTGACTTTGGAATATTACAGATTTTCATCAAGATAATTTGATTTTTAGAGCGGGAAATTATATTCATTGTATTTTCTCTCTCTAGAAATTCCATTTATGCCGATTGATTTCCGATTTCAATCCCGATTGGCAAGTTGAACTGATCATTGAGATTCAATTGAGATTTGAAGCCTTCGAAGCAAAGTATTCGGTAAAATCCTTTCAATTATCAATGATGAATTGCTTTGTGTTGAAAAATTGTGATCGCGAACTTGAATCGAAGATGTTAGGCTAGATCGGTGATGTCCTAGGGTTTTGATCGGATAACTGAGAATTTGAACCGTATAAGGCTATGCAACTGATCTAATCTCAACAGAATAGATCATTCTGGTTTAAATTGTCGAATTTTGTGAAGTTCATAAAAATTTCACTCGTTTTGGTAGAGTTATACTTTGTTTGAGGTCGTCATGCCAGTTCAAGGCCTAATTCATCTTTAACAGTGGAATTTGCATGAATACTGGACTTGATGTATGATCATGGAGTTTCTTTGCCGGTTTTACCTTGTACGCAATCCGAGATGTGGTTGACATACTAATCGAAGGTCGTTGAACCTTTAGAATTAGGCAAAGGATGACTTTGTGAACCTAGCTTAAAAAAGACACTCAAGTTAGGCCTCGCCATAGGATACTTGAGAATTTACATGATTAGTAGCTAGAAACATGAAGTTGAGATGTTGCGGTTTGATTTCATTTCGCTTAGGCCTCAACATGGGAAAAGTGGAGTGTTAAGGAGTACAGAAAGCACTGTAGTCGTCATACTAAGTGTTAGCTAGATTTCTAGGCAACAACAATCTCTTCCTAATTGGTAATGCATGAGGTCAATTGCATAGAAATCTGTTTGAACTCTCAGTAGTCTGATTCAGAAACTCTAGGACATCTGTTTAAATTCCTGTGAATCTCATCTATCATTCTTGCCAGTTAGTTTCCATTTGAGTGTTAAGTACTGCTTTTATTTTACTGAATTGATACCGTGAAACTTTTATTGCATTCTTGGAAAACATTTCAAATTCTTGAACTTTATTCTTTCCCTGTGGATACGATCCCTACTTCCATTTCTATATAAGTTTAGGGTTAAATTGCAAGGTTAGCGAAACTCTTGTCAGCTATCATCAGGCTTGATGAGAGGGCTTTATACTCAGCTTTGTTGTTTGGGCGGGAAAGTTGAAAAGGAGCGCATATGTGTAGTTTTCACCATTAGGGTCCATGAAAAGATTCCCCGCTTAACTTCCTTCTGAGTTGGATGCTCCATCAAAGTACAGTTCCCATCCAAAAGACTGAGAAGCCATGATTTTTTCTTTTTCTATCTTTTCTTCGCTGGTGCATTCTACAATAAAGTCAGCCAATGAATGGACTTTTATGGCAGTTCTTAGTATATACGTGATGTCATACTCGCTGAGTTCTACTACCCATTTCACCAATCGCCCTGAACTCCTTGGTTTGGCCAGCTCTTTTTCCAACCTGGTGTTCATGAGGATATTGATTGGGTAAGCCTAAAAATAAGGTCTTAGCTTTCGCGCCGCTGTCCCTAAAGCGAGGGCATTCTTCTCAATTTTGGAGTAGTGCAACTCGGGGCCCTAGAAAACCTTTCTGACATAGTACACCAGTCTCTGCACCGAGCTATCCTATATGACCAGTACCAAACTTATCACCTCAAGCGCTACTGATAAGTATAGACTCAATGTTTCCTCTACATTGGGAGTCGAAAGTATAGGGAGCGAGGCCAAGTATTTCTTTAGCTCTGCAAAAGCCACTTTGCAACATTGGGTCCATTCAAAGGGTCCCTCATTTTTCAATGTTTTGAAAAAAGATAGATTGCGATATGCCAATTTGGACAAAAAATAACTAAGAGCGGCCAAACATCCTGGAAGTCTCTGTACCTCCTTAACCGACCTAAAGGTGTTCATTTCTAAGATCGCCTTTATTTTTTTGGGATTGGCTTCGATGCCCCTTTTTTAACCATATAACTGAGAAATTTCCCCGACCTCACCCCAAAGGTGCAGTTAGCCAGATTCAGCGTCATTCCTAAGGATTTAATGATCTCAAAAGCTTCCTTGATGTCACTGACCAGATCTTCTGAGTTTCTACTCTTAGTATATCATCAATGTAGACATCTATGTTGCGGCCGATTTGTTGTTTAAACAGCCAATTCACCAACTGCTGAAATGTTGCCCCTGCATTCTTTAGGCCACAGGCATTGTCGTGTAGCAATATATTCCTTGGTCGGCAATGAATGACATTTTTTCCTCATCATCCTAATCCAAAAAGATCTGTTGCTATCCTGGGTAGGCATCCATAAAACATAACCAAACAAACTTTAAGGTTGAATCCATGAGGATATCGATCCTTGGGATTGAGTATGAATCCTTCGGGTATGCCATATTAAGGTCAGTAAAGTCCACACACATTCGCCAGTTACCATTTATCTTCTTAGCCAAAATTGGGTTGGCGAGCCAGTCGGGGTAATTCACCTCACTCAATATCCTCATAATTAGCAGCTTGTCGACATCCCAATCAATTATTTTGCCTTGATAAAGAGCAAACATCCACTTCTTCTGTCTTACGGGCTTGTGCCTGGGATCGACTCCGAGCTTGTGTTTGACGCTTCTCAAAATTACTGGCATATCCTCTGTCGATCAGGAAAAGATCCCTTTGTATTGCTTCAATAGCTTGACAACTTCCTGCCTTAGTTCCCTCTGCAGCTCGTGACCGACCCGTATAGTTTGGTCTAGGTAATTGTTATCCAACTCTACCTCATCAATTTTTACTTGGGGTTGTATTCCTTTGATTTCTCATTGGTTAGTCGACAGAAGGTGCTCATTGGCGAGGATACTTTCATGGTCTACCTTTTTCAGAGTAGCAATGTAATACAATCTCACCTCCCGCTGGTTTTCTCTGATTGTTGCGATTCCAGCTGAGGTTGGGAACTTTATTAGGTAGTGCAGACTTTAGCATACTGCCTCAAACGCATGGATTCCTAGCCTGCCTAGAATTATGTTGTATGCCGAGCTCCCTTTCATAATGAGAAAATCGAGGGTCTCGGTTCTAATTATGTCCCCCAAACCCATTGTTGTGGTCAACTTTATTCTTCCTTCTCAGAGTGCATCTCCCCCAGCAAAGCTAACCAAAGATGTTCTTATGGGTTTTATGTTCTCCTTGTCTAGCTTAACTGATTAAAACACCACTTCATACATTATATTTGCTGAGATCTCGTTATCTACTAGGACTCTTTTCACCAAGAAGTTTGAAACTACCATTTCTATCACCAAAGGGTTATCGCACAGCTCCCCCAGGAAGATTTCCTCATCTGAGAAGATTATACCAAGTGAACTTAGAGAATGGGACGCCTTTTTTTTGCCGGAGAGGCTTTCTGTAGCCCGAACATATTTCTTCCTGGCTGAGCTTGAATCTCCCCAAAGGTTTTCTAGTGATAGTGTGGATTACCCCGGAGGTCCTTGTCGCCCTCTGTCCTTTTATTTTCGAACTCCTTGTTTGGATATCTATTGTACTTCTTTCCTCACTTTTGCTCTATTCTTACCACAAAATGTTTAGCTCCCCATCTTGATCACCCTCTCGATCGCTTGTATCAAGTTGAGATACTCATTTGTGTCATGTACATATGTAGCATGGAATGCACATTGATGATTCTTGTTCCTGTCGGAGTCAGGGTTTGCCATTAGATTTGGACGTGTGAGAATACGCTCTGATTGTACCGTCATAAGGATCTCTGCCCTCGTGACATTGAGTGGTTAGTTCATGGTGGGGCACCATATCTGGCCTGTGTTTGCCTTTGAAATGAAATGATCGTTCTGAGGCCACTTGTCCATCCATCTGGCTTTAAACTTTTTATCCACGTGCTAGGCCCTAGGTGCTATCGAGCCTGCTGTCAACCTAGGGGTGCCTTTCTTCCCCTTTTTCATGTTATACCAATCGCTCGCTTATTTTGGTCAGAATCCTCCCCAATGGTGGCTTGATGAGTCTTCTGAATGGTCTACTCATATTTTTTCAAGTAATTTTCCACCATGCTTCTATTGAAGAAACCCGGCTTCAATCCCCCCACGAAGGCGGTCATTAAAAGCTAGTCGTCTTTCCTTGAGACATCGTTTGCTTCGTGGGTGAACCTGATAATGAATTCTCTAAGTAACTCGTCCTCCATTTGTCGAACACTCATCACATGAGTCGCGGGCTTCTAGGTGTACATGTTTCCTATCATGTTTGCCACGAATATTTCTTCAAAATCTTCCCACAACACAATAGAGCCGATGGGGAGGTCATCATACCATTGTCGGGCTGCTAGTGAGAAAGTCGACGGTAGGACAAGACATTTCTGATCGTCCATCAGTTTGTACAAAGTGAGAATCAAGTTGACATAAGAGAGGTGGTCTCATGGGTCTCCTGTTCGATCGAAGGTTTACAAACTTAGCGACTTGAAATGTCTTGGCATATCTCTAGATAGAATAATAATAGAGCTAATATTTTAGGTTTATTTGTTATAATTTCATGACTTTTATTAGTATTTATGTGTTGGAAATCATTGGACGTTTTTGTTTAAAGTTCTTCCTTTTATTTGTTAAAATATTTGTTATAATTTCATGAATTTTATTAGCACAAAAAAGGTGATCGTTTTTGTTCTAATCACCAAAATTATCCTTGGTTAACCAACAACAAAAGTAGTCACCCCAGTGACTGGGTATTAGTGACAAGCGTGTGACAAATTTACACTTTTGGTCATCACTTTTGGTTCTTTGGTGACCATATATTGCATGTCACCTACTTATCACCATTGCCCAGTCACTGGGGTAACTACTTTTGTTGTTGGTCACCAAAGGATAATTTTGGTGACTAGAACAAAAACGGTCACCAAAATAGTGACTGAAAACATGGTCACCAATTTAGTCACCAAAAGTTGCATGTTGGTCACCAAAGTGCCAATTTTTGGTGACCAACAATAGCACATGACGTGATATTTGGTGAGCAAAAATATGGTCACCAATGATGACGAATTTGTAACTAATACTTGGTCAACAAAAGTCATGAACTACCGTAAACAACTGATGTTCACTAACTAAAATTGTGGTCACCAAAGAATCATTGGTGACCATATTATGGACAAGCATTGGTGATTAGTATGATAGTCACCAAATGGTGAACATATATTTGGTCAATAATGGAGTAGTCGCAATGCAATTTTTTTGACTAAAATAGTGACCAATTTTTTGGTCAATTTTTTATATGGTGACAAAATATTGTTGTTCGCTATTCAAAAAATGTGGTCAATTTATAGGATTTGGTGACTAAAATTTTGGTCAATAATGACTAAAATATGGTCAACATTTTTATTTAGTGACAAGAAAATAAATCCTGTTCATAATAACAATAAATATCACCAATATATCAAACAAACATTAAAATAAAACCTGTTCACCAATATATTGAACAAACATTAAAATAAATAGCAAAATATACCAATACATGGCAAATATCCAATATTGTACTATCCAAGAAATATACCATAATATTAATAATATTCTAATATCTAAGAAATATAACACAAAAGTAATAATCCACCATACAAAAAGTTGATACTTCAACTCTTTAGTGTCAAGAACGCCCACAATTTCTTTCTTCATCCATTAGGAGAGTTGACACTTCAACTCTTTCGTTTTCTTCAACCTTCATAGAGTTCAAATAAACAGGTTAAAAACTTTTTGTAATATATCATGCACCATTATAAAATATCACAAACATTAAGAAATAATATAATATCTCAATTTAAAAGTAAACTAATCACTGTTCAAACATTTAAAGTTAATGAATAGCAACATTCAAAACCAAAAAAGATTTGGGAAGTAATTATACATTAGACATGTTCATAAATAATATTACATGTTTAACAAATTTTAAAACAATCAAAGTGTGTTTTGAATGTATAACCATGTTAATTTAACCAAAGTTTCATGATTTAGTCCAACCAAAAGCAACAATATACCACAACAGTTATATTCAAGCATTTAAAGATAAAATAATAATAATATTCGAAACCAAACAAAACTTGGGTACCAAGCTTACATAAGATATGCTCATACATATTCTAGTAGGTTTCACAAATTTAGTTCCAATATTAGCAACAATATGCCACAAGAACTATATTTAAGCATTTAAAGTAGCAATATTTAACAACCACCAAGATATTGAAAGCAAGTATACATAAGACATGGTAATATATATTCTTTTGGATTTAACACATTTTAAATCAATCAAAGTGTATTTCAAAATGTACCCATGCCAATTTAACTAAAGTTTCACGATTTAGTCGAACTATTAGCAACAATGCGCCACGAGTATTAAAGTATTGAAAGTCACAAGAATGACTATAATCAAAATCAAACAAGACTTGGACTGCAAATGTGTATACGACATGTTCGTGCATTTTTTTTAGGTTTCACAAATTATAAACCAATAAATTTATATTTCCATAGTATAACCATACGAAATGTTCATGCATATACTTCAAGGGTTTCACAAATCTTAAACCAATCAAAAACTACTTTCAATGTGTAATCATGCCAATTTACTAAATATTTCTCAGTTTAGTCCCACTATTGGAAACAACACTCAACATGAGTTACATTCAAGCATATAAAAGTAAAATCATGGCATTATCTAAAACCAAACGTTACTTGGATAGCAAGTATACATAAGACATGTTCATTTATATTCATGTGGGTTTCAATTTCGTACCAATCGTACCAATTTCAACAAACTTATGTTGAAATATTTAACCGTAATAAAATGGTACAATAAGTCTTATTAGTCAATCTTAAATGATATGTTCAAGCTCCAATCATGTTCCAACCAAACAATATAAGATGTATAAAGGATCACTACGCAATAATGAGACAAAACTTTAAGTTCAGCATCCATCTACATGGTAATATTAGATACATACTTACATCTTACTCGGAGTCTTCTTCTAAAGGGTTGTTATCCATTATTGGCAGCGTTTTTAGCAATTTTGCCACTTGCAAATTTAGAGGATTTCCCTAAAAAGTGATAAAGATCTGAAAATCAACTTCCCTAACCACGAGAATCTCCAAAAATTACTTACTCAAATGAGAGGATTGGAAATGTAAAAAAGGACATACAATGAATGATGGATACTTGAGAAAGCTCTTAATTTTTTTCAACCTTGAATTTCTCGTGTTCTACCAATGCCTTGATTAATAATTCCCTCTCTTGTGTTGCCCCACGTGCAAGCACTACAATGTTCAATTTCCTTTGACTCTTCACTGAAAAAGAACTAAAAAAAGTCAATCACATAGAGATTATAGCATTTCTTAGCAATCGTATGGTCACAATGAACAAAACCTACCTAAAACATTACTTTTTCAGTTTGTGCTCGTGTGCAAATTGAACCTTGTGTGCACATCTAATGTGCATTTCGAGATAGTTCCAACAAATACAGTATTCAAGAAGAAATGCATTCCCAAAGTATTCATGACAATTTACTATTTAAAGGTTCCATGAAAGAAATTTGTAAAGGTTATCTAATATACAACTCACGATTATTGAAAAAAAGGACAGAAAATCGCGTAATGTAGTATTTGAACTTTAGTTTTTGTGTGATTTTTGTATGGAACTTAATAAGAGAACATATAATCTAATTATGTATATTAAAAAAAGCAAAATATTTAAAAATCATAATTTTTGGTAAGCTATAACTAACATTTGTTTCTAAAAATAATTGAAAATCACAAAAAACAAAATTCGTAAGTGCTCTTTTTTTAATTTTTTTTTGCAAATAACTTGATGAGAAATATGTAATCTAGCTTTTTGTACAAAAATTTCAAAGCACATTGATGTTTTTCGGTGATGGCTACTTGCTATTTAAAATCCAAGAGAAGACCAGTTAATTCATCAATAATGCAAAACTAGTTTGTTTATCCTTGACAGAGAAAAGTAGTCAAATCATTGTTCCATTTAAGACAACTAAAATATTGGTTCATTTTGATTCACAAATCAAAGTCCATGTGTTTCTCTGAAGTTTTTATCTAAGGGAACATAATATTTGCCTTAGAGATGTCAACAACAGAAGCAAACTTATTTGCAAAGAAAAATGTAAAAGTTTTTGATAATCCAAGTATGCTACATTCAATGACAGGCTTGATAGTTGATTCAAGCTTAATATGAACAACAGAAAACATAGAAAAGAGTAGAGAAATTTTCCTTGTACAATGGATCACCTGTAAGTTCATAGCGCATTTGCGCACCAATAACAATTGGAATATAAGTATTCGTATGAAAACCAGATATGTCATTAGCCTACAAAACAATGATAGACATCAAACATTCATTTCCTTTCTGCATTACAATAACATATAATATTGACTATTTAATGAGTGCAAACAAGAAACATATCATACTCATAGATCTTGATTTACAAGAAAATAAAAATAGAATACAAATGCTCAATATAAATCGACTGTAAAGTTAAACAGCAACAGTTTGACCCTTCTTTTATGCAACCAGGAGGTTTTCAATGGGCTGGTGTAGGTAGCCATTAGTTTGTCTCATGCTAATTAGGAGGTAATTTTCAGTTTTAGGATAGAATAATGATTTATAGGTGCGATGAGGTGCTTTTGTGAAACATGGTAACAATTCATCCATGAATATGGTTAAAGTGGACAAGCATTATAGAAGACAATCATTCCAAGCTCTTATGCTTAGCAATTTTTAGTTCTAAAAAGAAAAAAAATTAAAGTAGATGACTAAATGTATCCCAAGAACTATAGAATTCCTTATAATGGCCATTTCAGGACTGTATTGAGGTAGTTAATTAGGACTAGAGCAAACATATCTCTCCAAACTGGAAACCATCCATAATGGTTGGATTAATAATTAGTAGAAAATATCTCATTTTGTAAGAAAAGAAATCATTTGCTTTAGAAAAGAAAAGAGAAATTTCTAATCTTAAAGAGAATGCAATATCCACTTGGACAACAAGCTCTCCTAGAAAGCACGGTTTGTCGAAAAGGTGAGTTAATAGAAATTGCTTCTGATCACCCTGAGACATAGAATACAAGATAAAGAATAAACAAACAGACAATCTCAAAGTATTCAAACAAAATTTTAGACAAAATGTAGACAAAATAATAGAAGAGATACATCATTTAAGTTTCCTTTTCAACTCAAATTTCTCCAGACATTCCCAAGTTGAATAAAACAAGTTTCATTTTTTTCACTGCTATTCTAATACATTGAACTATAACTCTTCTAATTTTGGAACTCAAACATAATAAAACTCACCGTTATTGTGTATAAGCTATAAAGAACATCATTCATGCCACCAATTTCTTCTAATTTTATACTCATCCAATGTCTTTGAATGGATTACTTCAAAATTACATCTTTCACATGATTGTAGTGATAATCAACTATCCCTTTCAAAAATTTCAATGCTTTTTCATTACCAGCAAATGTGTACTGGTCCAGAAGATTCAAAATTTAACAGAATAATGAATAGTGACTAATATAAATTTGTGTCAGCAAAAAAAGAATAATACTAATATTTCTACCTTGTGGATTGTGTAACATGGTGCCCAGACATACACTAAAGCTTCAAACCTGTCAAAGAATTTAGTGGGAAAAGCATAAAGATATCCAGAAACCATTTTCTTCTGACATTTAGATAGAGTAGAAACTATTGCAATCATCTTTGCTTTGAGAGCATCATTGTTAGTGCTTGCCCACATTAGTGCTGCGACACTCAAGACATGCCCTTCATGAATGAAGTAAAGAAAAAACAAAAGAAATCAACAACTAAATTAGCACATCAATTATAGCCATGAAAATTTCAATTGTCTTAGTAATACTACAAGCAACATCTAAATTCTTAGCTCCCTAAGGTAAATTTTCTTCTTAGAGATATTTCCCTCTCCCTAAAGAAAGAAAACAAAGTGCTTTGTTTTCAATAATTGTCAAATTGTTATTTATGTAAGTGTGTTGATCCATAGTCAGCAATTGACAATATAAATGTCCATATGCATAGATATGAAGGCTTGAAGCCATGAAATACTCATGATTGGCAGTGGTGTAGTGAAGAAGGGCAAAAGCAAAATTACTACTAAAATGAAAATGGTGCAAAAAGAGGTCGAAAGTTTCAACTTTCAAACATGTAATTTATGAATCACCAACCCATAATAAGGCTTTACCAACACCTCAATTTATTTATACATACCCATAATAATAACCCCATCAATGAAAGCAATGACACAAACTTTGACACAAACGACACAAGACAAATAAACAAAAAACACAAGGAAACCACACCTCACCAACAATATTTTCTGGCTTTCATGTATCTTCTACAAACAAAAAATATTAAAATCTTTCTCACACTCAATTTTTAACGCTAGTTGGCCCTTTTCTTTTACTATCACAAAGTGCCCATCGCTGTTTCCCACTTTTCTTCACTTTCTCATGTCTCTATTCATTATGTGTCTTACTTTTTATTTTTAAATAAGTCGAAAAGAGACTCAACGTGTTACAGCAATTTTCAAACTATTCTTACAAACCCCCTCCAAAAGCATAAATAAAGGCAAAAAAAAGGTATTCAGACCACAACTAGTGCAGTCTGAAATTTCACAAGGGTAAAGGAACAACATAAAAAATGGATATTATAACTCAACTTTGAGCAAATTGGATTCCATAATCAAAATAGATTGTTTGAAATGCACGTGGGGAGGAAGGGGAGGAGGTGGAGAAAACTCTACAGACAAAAGTTTGGCATGAACGGCACAAGCACAACATGGTCCGAAAATACTTTGTATTAAAGGAATATATTCCAAAAGAGGAAAAAAGGCAATACCTGCTTGACAAAGAATGAATGGAAGGCTTGATTTTCTTGTTCTCCAAACCTTTAAACTGAAAGATAGAAATGGTAAGGAAGCCAAGTTTGCAACCCACCAACCCCTACGGCAAAGCTGTCTCAGCTGATCGACTGCGGTGGTGCGATGTTAGTTGAATGTCGGTGGTGGAGCAATCTCGGTTAAATGGCGGTGGCGACGAATCCATCTTAGGACAATAGTGGTGGTTGAGCGGTCTTCTGCGAATGCTGGCTTCGGGTAGACAACAAGAATGTCGAAGAGTCCGATCGGCACCAGAGATTAGGGAGAGCTAACATTTTTTAGGTTTGTGAAAATTGGTAGTAGATGCGGCAGACTCTTGTGAGAATGTGTTAGATAGGGATAAAATTGATTAAGTGTTGAGAGGATTGGGCACGTGTCTGTGAGTGAGAGTCCTAACGTGAATTTATTAATATAAATTATGAAAATCATTAAGTGTTTAGTGTGTAATGTCTAACTATTTTATTAGTTTTTTTTAATTAATCTTTCTAATTTAGTTTTTAATTTTTTTACATTGATAATTATTTTTAATTTCATGCGCATTAAAAGTATAACAAAATAATTAATAATAAGTAATACTTATACTTATAGTTTTATAAGTTTACTAATAGTGCAAATTTGTATTAAGAGATATTATTTATTTTTAATAAATTAAATTTCTAATTTTTAAGTTTTATATTTTACTAATAAATATGAATAAAAATTTTAAAAACACTATTGCAAAAATAATATAACATGATTTAGTAATGAACTTGGTCATTTGGAAGATGACACTTACATTATTACTTTGCCAAATCGGCTAATATAAGCTATGTATTTACACTAATGTTTAAACTAATTCATCTATATCTCACCCATATTGTCAAAAACAAATGTTTAAACTAATTCAGCTATAGCTCATCCATTTTATCAAAAAAAATGTTTAAACTAAAGTAAATAACATACATGATTTTAATAAAATAGAATCATAAAGCATATTGAAAGAATGATTAGCTTAAAAAATATAAAAAGAGTAAGGGTATTAGTGAAATAATTAGTAAATTCTTCTTTTGAATTCAAATATTATAATATAAAGAGGAAAAGACATTTTTGGTCACTCAACTATTAAGTTGGCCAAAAAGGTCATCCAACTCTTTAAACGTATAACTTTTGGTCATTCCGTCCATTGAGCTCGTTTGTGCAGATGGAACTCACAATTTTCAGGGGTAAAATAGTCCGCACAGCATAAAAAGGCGTGAAAACTTAGGACAGCCTTCCCATTGTAGATCCCAGAACCATACCCATACCCACCTCCATCGATCCCATCCCCTAGCTGGATCTTCTTACCCCCGCCAGAGCCACCCTCTTCCCCACCATCCTCCTCATAGTCTTTCTCATAATACTCCCTCCCTCTAGCCAATCCTTTCTTCCCCATCACCCCAGGCAGGGAAGGCAACCCATAATGCTGCTGACTATGATAGGACAAAGACGTCGGCGGAGCCCCCGCAGCCGGAGCCGGAGGATAATTGATATTGGCAATAGCTGCCTCGAACCAATTGGGCCACCAAGGTGGGCAATAAAAAATAAAATTCCTTGTTGCCGAACTGAAGAAGGTCTCGGGAATCGAGCTTGGCAGGAGAGTTACCGGGTAGATGATAAGTCGATGTTTAGTCGACTTATTTGCTCCGCTTTCCTTATTCTTTGTTGTGAATTATGAGTGAAAATGATGCTTGGTGTGTCAATGGTATGCAAAATGTGCAGTATTTGGAAACATTGATAAATGGCTAAGTATCGTGTGATAATGTGAATATTTTGTGAGTTTGTGCAAAATTACTTAGTCATGTATGCCACTGACCTCCAACTCTTTTTGGAAGTCCACAACTATTCACACTACACAAACTCTCAACACAAGCACACAAACACACAACTCATTCAGCACACACAAAAGACACACACGCACGGCGGTCGCACGATGCGACCGCCACACACACACGGAGGTCGCACGATGCGACCGCCCACACACACACACAAGCACGGCGGCCGTATCGTGCGGCCGCCACCCCTCACGGCGGCCGCATCGTGCGGCCGCCCTCTCACACACACACACACGGCGGCCGCATCGTGCGGCCGCCACCCCACTTGCATCACTTGCACTCCAATTGCATTTTTCCTTTGCTGTTTTTAGCCTATTTTACTGATTGTCATGTTTTAAGTTAGGAAGTCTTTCATGCATTGTTATTTCATCATTTTAGTTAGTCATTTCCTCATGCATTTCGTAGACACCAACTCCGCATTCTGTGTAACTTATTTAGCAAACTTAGTAGTTAAGGTTTCCAATATTGTGTACTGATTATTATCATTTCTTAAGTACACGTGTCTTCACCAAATGATCTGTTGTAAATGCAGGAGCACGTGTCAACATCTAGCTACACAAAGGAAATTTCCAGGAAGCTCACCAAGCTAAGTCGGCTATGAAAAACTATAAAAGCTGGAGAGATTGATCAAAGACGGGATTCGAGACGGGGGAATCAAGTGAGAAAAGAGAGAGGAGTTCTGAGAATCTAGGGTTTTAGAGATTAGAGTAGAGATCATTCAACTCTATCCGTTTGTAATAGCAATGTTTGATCTGGCTTTGTTAAACTCATTTTCAAAGCCGATCAACATGATTGGCTAGATTTTCAGTGCTGCTTTGAGGGATTAAGTGTAATGACTTAATATCGTTTTGAGACATTTGAATTGCATATTTTGTGTTTGGTTAAAGTTCCATGTCAGTTAGTGTTCCATTTCAATATTTATTCACTCACGATTATACCTTTATATGATTTGCGGTATCCACTGAAATCAATTCAGTGCAATAAAAGGAAATTGGAATGAAACCACGGAACATAGAACAACCTATGTATGAGTCCTAAGATCTGGGTGAGGAAGCGATTTTCTACTGTGCGGTATCCACTGACAGCGGAAGTCAAGGAATGAAAAGACTTAGGATCATTTGCACACTAGTGCTTGTCTTAGTGTAGTGTCAGATAGGGATCAGGAATTAGGAAGCGAGCCTAAATCTTGCCCTAGCAAGGGAAGATAGAGGAGCATGGTGGGTTAGGATTGTGAGACCTATCAAGAAGATCAATCTTAAATTCACTAGAAAACCGACCCCCTCATACATGTGTCAACACTAGGTCAAGGATAAACGATTGAAGTCATTACCACTGGCCTCCCTTAAGGCAGCACACCTTTCTCCTTTTGGTTGATTTCTCGTTTGTTTTCTATTTTAGTCTAAACATCGCTTAATTGCTTATTCTATCACTGTACAACTCTTAATTCTACCCTTTCCCTGAGGATTCGATCCCACTTACCGCTTGCTTCTAGTTAGTTGTTTTGGGTAAAATTGCGAGGGAGACGACGCTCTCGCCAATTTTTGGCGCCGCTGCCGGGGAACAGGCATAGCGTTGAGAGTTGATTTTGTGATAGTTTTACTTAGTGTTACTGTACGAATTCTTGTTTGAAATTGTTGTTAGTTTTTTTGTTAAAATTATAGTTCATTATTAGTTTCTGTTGATTTTGTTCTACTAATCTGTTGTTCCAGTGGTGTTTTCTTCCTTGTGATAATTCACAGTTTATGCTACCTAGAGCAAGGCTACGTGGTGAAGCTCCAGAGTTTGCACTTGACTTAGAATTGCACAGAACTTTAAGGCAGAAAAGAAGGGAAATTGAAATGGCAGAACAAAATGAAGAGAGACCTCAGCTCCAACCAGCTCGGTTTGGGGACCATTTTGCGGTAAATTTTGAGAGAAGAAATAATCATCAGGGAATTGACGTTGAGAGTTATCAAATCCCGACACAAATTGTGTCCATGATCACCCAAGGGCAGATCTTCCAAGGCTTAAGCAACGAAGACCCTAATGAGCATTTAGATTGGTTTCTAGGACTCTGTAATACCTTCAAGCTGCAAAGAGTGACCCCTGATGATGTGAGAAGGGTGCTCTTCCCACTGTCCTTGAAAGGGAAGGCCAAGCACTGGTTTAACTCAATTGGTGGTCCAGCTATATCTACATTCGAGGAACTTGAGCGGAAGTTTTTAGCCAAGTATTTTCCTCCAGCAATGTTGGAGCGAATGAGGTTGGAGATCCGAAACTTCCAACAGCAAGATGGCGAGACCTTCAAGGAAGCATGGGATCAATTCAACGATTTGCTCCGCCAATGCCCAAACAATGACCTTGGAGAGGTCAGGGAACTCAACATTTTCTTCAAAGGGCTATCACCTGAATCCTCACTGATGGTCAAGGTCAGCGCAAATGGGGCCTTGAAGGATAAAAGTATTCCTGAGGTCAGAGAACTCTTTGATTCGATAGCAGACGACGAATACCTCTTTCCAGAAACGAGGAAGATGCCTGTGCGGAAGCAGCGAGGAGTGCTAGAGCTGGATGAAGAGACATCCTTGGAAGCAAAACTTGAGGCTCTCACAAAGCAAGTTCAAAACCTAAAGACTGCTAAGGTGGCACCTGTATTGATGTGCGGATTATGTAAAGGGGAGCACCACACGGATGAGTGTGAGCTCACCCAAGAGTCAGTGCAGTATGTGGCCAACTACAACAACCGACAGCAGTATGGAGGCTACCGAAATCCGTCGGGCCAAGGCAACTGGGGACAGAATAATCAGGGAAATCAGCAAAGGCAGTACTACCAAAGTGGGGAGTCAAGCAATAGGGAACATAAAAAGTCCACGGATGATTTACTCTATGAAATTCTGGGTAGAATGGACATGTTTGAGAAAAGACCCTCCACTGTGGAAGCTCAAGCGAAAAGCACGGAGGCCGCCATCAAAAACCTCGAAATGCAAGTGGGCCAGCTGGCTAAAGCCAACCACCAAAGACCTCAAGGTGCCCTTCCAAGTGATACGGAGCCAAATCCCAAAGGAAAGGAAAGGGAGATGTGCAATGCCATAACGTTGAGGTGTGGAAAGGAGCTTAGTGGAACCAAGAGACAAGAAGAAGAGAAAGTTTCACCTGAAGAACAAAAAGATGAGCCTGAAAAGGAAGTCTTGGACGAAGAAATCATTATAGAAGAGAAGATCCTGGAAGGGAACAAAAGGAAGTGTGTGAAGGTCCCAGAAGGTAAAAGGAAGAGGGGAGATCAACATTCATGCGATGAGTCGCCATATGCACCACCCCCTCCTTTCCCCCAGAGACTTCGACCTCCACCAAAGAAGGGGGTCCAATTTACAAGATTTTTGGACATGGTGAAAAATGTAAATGTGAATGTCCCATTGCTGGATTTGGTCACAGCCGTGCCAAGATATGCGAAATTCTTAAAGGACCTAATCGCCAACAAGGAGCAGATTTTGCGCTGTGAATTACCAATTCCACTCACTAAGGAGAGCCAAGCATGGATCAACAATGAGCTGCCACCCAAACTCAAGGACACTGGAAGCTGTACAGTTCCATGCTCCATTGGTGAGAGATTTTTCAGCAAGGCCTTGTGTGACCTTGGAGCAGGCATCAACCTCATGCCTTTATCCAGAGCAGAGAGCATAGGATTGGGATCACGAATTAAACCGGTAGCAATCATGCTCCAATTAGCGGATAGATCATTGGTTCAACCAACTGGGATGGTGGAGGATGTTCTGGTATCTGTGGATAAATTTGTACTCCCCGTGGACTTCATAGTGTTGGACATGGAAGAAGACCCTGAAGTGCCACTCATCTTCGGAAGGCCATTCTTAGCTACAGGTGATGCTCTCATTGGAGTAAAGGGAAAGACCATAACCTTTAGGGTCAATGGTGAGGAGGTCATCTTCAATGTCGACTATGCCATGAAACACCCTCACTCCATAGAACAATGTTGCCTAGCGAGCTTGGTAGAAGGTAATCCTCAACCCCTGAAATTTGAGCATAAACGTAAATCTTCTCTTGCTGTAAATGATTTTTGGGATGATGACCCATGTGAAAATTTTGAAACTGTTTTGGTCATTGAAGAGTCTGATACATTGCATGAATTGAACCCTTGGGGTGAAAAAGTTGAAAGTGATTCGTCTGCTACAGAAATGTGTCTTGCATGTGATTTTGATGAAAGTCATGAAAATGGTGAAAGTTTGATTAAAATGGTAAATGTGCATGAAATTCAAGAAATGCAAAATTTCGGAGAAAAGTTGAAGTTAAGTGTTGAAAATGATAAACGCTAAGAAAAATTTGCATTATGTGACAAATTATCTGATGCCATTGATGAGACTGACGAAAAGACGAAAGTTGTGCCCACTGAGGTGAGGCTTGGAAATGTTAATGACAGGGACAAGACATTGAAGCCTCCACAAGGAGACCGAACCAAGAAAAGTCAGCCACCACTGCTTAAATATCTCAAGCGTGTGTTCTGGCGAGAGAAAAAGAAGACTTCAGACCCACCGCCCAAAAGGGTGGGAGTCGGGACCCCAAGAGAGAAGAAAGGAAACAAGGGTCATGAAATGAAAGTCAACCAACCACTTTGGAGGGGCACTGGGCACACCCAGTATCTCGACTCTCCACAACTTGGATAACAACACTGCTGTGTCTGGCTGAAGACAATAAACCAAGCGCTCTGTTGGGAGGCAACCCAACCTGTTTAATTCATGTCTTTATTTTGTTTCGTTTTGGCAGCACAATAACTCCAATAAATAATTGGAACTCATCTCTCGAATCTTTTCAGGAATTAGGAAGCTATTGGGCCCCGAAGGAAAACTGAGAAAAATCGAAAAGGGGCACAAGAGGTCAATGGGAGAGAGTTGCCCGAAAGACAAGATAGGCACAATTAGGATGTCAGGTAACAGTGTAGAATATTCTCTGCTCTGACAAAAGGTGAGAATAAAATCTGTGATGTAACACCCATACCGATTAGAAAATATTTGATTCTAGCAAACACTTTCACGTGAATCTTGCTTGTACTTGTAAATTCCAAAGCAATCTCAACATAGGGAAGAATCACGCCAATCGTGTCAAGAGACAGGGTAGTATAGACGAATGCAGCATGAAAAGATTTATGCATGGGTGAAAAGATTTTTGCATGACATGATAATTGGTGGGTGATCGGCCAAGCAACGGAAATTGAAAGAATGGTGATAACATGTGATGATGTGGACCCACACTTATTGTTTGGTAGCTGAAATCACTCTTGCATGACCGAACTCTTTGATGGCTTGAGCATTTGATGGCTTGTGAAATGCGGGGGCCACAAGAATTATTTTATGACCAAAATTTGTGTCAAATGGCCGAAACTAACTAACAAAAGGTTGAAGTGATTTTACAAATCTTTGTTGTCACCTTCTTGTCAAGTAGTGAATTGTCTTTGTTGTCTTTGTTGTCACCTTATTGTCAAGTAGTGAATTGTCTTGTAATGAAGTCTTTGTTGTCACCTTCTTGTCAAGTAGTGAATTGTCTTGTTATGAAGTCACATGCTAGTTGTTTTCTTGTTCCCTCTAACCGATTCAAGCATGAAATTTTGCCCATAAATACTATGAACATGCATCTGCATTGCATCACATGATTTGTGCACAATAGCTCATCTTGAAAATGGCCATCCCGAAATTGACATCATTGCATACATTCATGTGAAAACTCGGCCAAGAGAAAAGCAGAGGAAAGAAAAATTTTTCTTCCAAAAAGCCAAGGAGCTACACGGTTCCCACCCTTTGCGTTTTTCAATCGACACTGTTAGTGGGTTAATCTCTAGCCAAGTAAGTTCTCTACACCCATGTTACCTTACAATCTAAATTGAATTCTTGCAATTGTGGATGTCATGGGGTTGTAGTAAATGAGAGGGGAGGAATGTGATGTTTTCATTATTTCGAGATTCCCTGACTAATTGCCATGTTTTGTTTTTTCTTTTTTTTATGCTTTCGTAAGTAACTCATATTCGTGAATGGGATGAATTTTCTAGGAAATGTGGGAATTTTGATTTTGATGGCACAAACGAACCTGAGACATAAATTTTTGTGGAAACGAAATCATGTCATAATTTCATGAGCAAATTTTATGCCTTGTGAAATCGTGAGAAATTCAATGGTTTCGTGATTAATTCATGGGCTATGTTCTCTGAAAGACATGGGATTGAAATGCAATGATGAGTATGAGAACTAAAATTGTAGCATGATGGTTGGGAACTAGTGATGATTTTTATCTTGGATGTGTGGGTAATAGAATGCATAATTATTGGCTTGAATAAGATCATCAAAAGATTCTGTGAACAATAGGAGCATTTTGCAAAAGCCCTTTGGTTACAATTTGTCAATGTAATGCGTGACTTTATTCCAGGAGCCTTAATTGTTTGATGAAAAATGTTATCATGAAAATCAAATTAAGGTTACTACTCAGGCATACTCCTTTGAATAGTTGTGGACCTCATTATGGTATGTTGAGCTTGAACGGAACTCTGCTTATTAAGACTAATTTTTTCAGATATTACAACATGGCACCAAAGAAAGCAACACAGACCACTGCGACCACAAAAAAGGACAAGCGTCTAGAGGGAAAGCCAAAGTGAGGGAATACGAATCATCTGACGAGTATAGCTCAGACGAAGAGTACGCCCCAGAGGGAGAGGACGTGCAAGACTCCACTCAGAAGAAGAGAAAGGTTGCTCAGCAGAACACCCTTCAGCGATTTTATAACGCCGAGGCTCAAACAAAATTCTGCGAGTTCGCCATTAGACCTATCCACATAGAAAGGGCAATGGCCATTACAGAAAAGTTATACATTGATATCATCAAGCACTACAATTGGCAAAAAACTGACTGAGGCACCTGATAGTTGTAATGTGGCCATCGCCAAAGAATTCTATGCCAACGCTGCAGGAACCGGTGAGAAGGAAGTGCTTTCAAAGGGCGTATTCATACGGGGGAAGTACCTTAAGCTCACGCCCCAGTTAGTGAAAAAACATTACGGGCTCAAGGACTATGCTCCAGACGAATTTGATGATCTGAAGAACGCGGGGGACATGGACATAATCTTGGGAACACTGAGCCTACCGGGAGTCGATTGGGTTAGAAGTCGACATGGCCACCCGAGATATGTAGAGCTAAAACATCTGACGGCAGAAGCCAAAACCTGGCTACTCTTCATCAACTCCCGTCTGATGCCTACATCCCACACCACGAGGATTTCCACCAATAGGCTCTGCTTGGTGTACGCTATTAAAAACAGACTCACGGTGGATGTGGGCCAGCTTATCATCACATACATTGGTCACGCATTAGCTGATGATCACCAGAGCCTGTATTTCCCTCTCTTCCTGTGCGAACAAGCTGTGAAATCAGGGGTCAAATTGAATGCAGGAGAGGAAAGTCGCAACCCGGCACTGCCCATAAAAGATGGCCAAATCAAGCAATATCAAACCGTAGAGAGAGCAGATAGAGAAAGGTTGGAAAGAGAAGCAAGAGAAAGGGACAGGGAAGCGCAAGAACAAATGGATAATATTGATGAGGATCAAGCCGCAACAGCTCAACCCCAACCTAACCGACAGCCACCTCAGCCGCTAGGGAATTTTAACCATATGCAACATGCTTTGGAGGGAATGCGAACAGCAATTCAAAATCAACAGAACGGCTTGACACAGCATATGGAAAACATAGAGGGGCGGTGGGCGGTAGTGGAAACTTGTATGGGGGTCATTGGTACAAGGATAGATTCAATGAGGCAAGAGCACACCACTCAGTGGACAACGCTGGACAACAAAATAACCCAGTGTCAAACAGACGTCCACAACTTGAACTTGATGATGGTCCACCATCACCAAACCCGAGGTCCAGATTCGTACTTCCCTCCTCTGGAAGAAATGGATAGTCACTCCCGTATGATTGTGGATACCTCGAGTACTACACGAGTGGTGATGCAACAAGGCATGAACTCCAATGCTGTTTCGGCCTCACCAAACTTCAGGGCAGCGCAAACCCAATTCCCAGGATTCTCCCGTTTCTCTGGCCAACCACCACTTCCCGACGCTTGATATTGGGTAGACTCTTTCCTTTCTCACAATGGGGACCATTGCTTCATTTTAAGTGTGGGGGGGGGAGAGTTTTGGTTTATGGTGGTGGCTGTGAATTATGTTTGTGTGAGCTTGATGGTTTATGCTTGTGTGAATGATGCTTGCTTCCTATTATGCTGATGTTTGTGAGGCCTAGGGCCTTTGAAAAATTTCAATCTTTATGCTGTGATTGCTAAGTGTGCAGGGGATCGGAGGTGGTGTGTACTATATTAGTAATAGGTGGTGTGAATTATTATTTTCCTTTTCTTTTATCTTACTTCCTTTCACGTGGTGTGGTGTTGGAATCAAAACAAGGCAGTGATTAGCACTGACCTTGAAATGTGGTGTTGTGATTTTTCCATTCCAAATGTGATGTATTGTGCGGCTTTAAATGTATGAATGTGAAAGTTGATATTATGATTGTGCAAAAGGTCCACCACTATTCATTTAACAAACGCACTTCCAATTTCATCAACAATCTACCAAGTGTTCGATATTTGATGTATGCGAAAAATTTTCTTTCACAAGTTCACGGTATTCAGTCGATGCATATAGAGTGCTAAGTAAAGTATAACGTTAAAGTAAGATAGAAGTGCCAGCAACATCTTTGACATAGGAGAATGATTATGCTTCATAACTTGTATGTGCACTCTACTTGTACACACTTGTTCTTGCATTTTTAATATATAGTCCATTGAAGACACGCACGAACACGAATGATTGAGTTATGATGTTTATGCTGAGAAAAGCCAAATAGGCAAATAAAGGGAAAAAATAGCCACAAAACCCTAGCAGCCAAGCACAAAAGTGCGGCACGAATAAGCACCAATGTGCATATTAAGTTTTATGTTTGTTAAATTTGCAAAGTGTTCGTGTGTGTGGACAAGGGGACTGTAGTGCAAGAATTTTGGTTAAGTGTCTGCTTGAGTACTTTGCATAGACAACGTTGTAGGCATAAGTAATTCTCAGCACACACTTCACGCGGGCGCCTTGGTCTTTATTCGTAATACCTTGCTTGGCAACTTTGTGTAAATCGAATAAACTGTGGATTTGCGTATTAAAGCGATGTTATGCATGCGAAAGTTTTACAATGGATGGTTGATGAGGTTGAGAGAGTTGTTTGTGAAGTTGGTAGTTGGATTTACTTTGCTCGGGACTAGCAAAGACTTAAGTGTGGGGGGATGATAAGTCGATGTTTAGTCGACTTATTTGCTCCGCTTTCCTTATTCTTTGTTGTGAATTATGAGTGAAAATGATGCTTGGTGTGTCAATGGTATGCAAAATGTGCAGTATTTGGAAACATTGATAAATGGCTAAGTATCATGTGATAATGTGAATATTTTGTGAGTTTGTGCAAAAATACTTAGTCATGTATGCCACTGACCTCCAACTCTTTTTGGAAGTCCACAACTATTCACACTACACAAACTCTCAACACAAGCACACAAACGCACAACTCATTCAGCACACACAAAAGACACACACGCACGGCGGTCGCACGATGCGACCGCCACACACACACTGCGGTCGCACGATGCGACCGCCCACACACACACACAAGCACGGCGGCCGCATCGTGCGGCCGCCACCCCTCACGGCGACCGCATCGTGCGGCCACCCTCTCACACACACACACACGGCGGCCGCATCGTGCGGCCGCCACCCCACTTGCATCACTTGCACTCCAATTGCATTTTTCCTTTGCTGTTTTTAGCCTATTTTACTGATTGTCATGTTTTAAGTTAGGAAGTCTTTCATGCATTGTTATTTCATCATTTTAGTTAGTCATTTCCTCATGCATTTCGTAGACACCAACTCCGCATTCTGTGTAACTTATTTAGCAAACTTAGTAGTTAAGGTTTCCAATATTGTGTTCTGATTATTGTCATTTCTTAAGTACATGTGTCTTCACCAAATAATCTGTTGTAAATGCAGGAGCACGTGTCAACATCTGGCTACACAAAGGAAATTTCCAAGAAGCTCACCAAGCTAAGTCGGCAATGAAAAACTATAAAAGCTGGAGAGATTGATCAAAGAGGGGATTCGAGACGGGGGAATCAAGTGAGAAAAGAGAGAGGAGTTCTGAGAATCTAGGGTTTTAGAGATTAGAGTAGAGATCATTCAACTCTATCCGTTTGTAATAGCAATGTTTGATCTGGCTTTGTTAAACTCATTTTCAAAGCCGATCAACATGATCGGCTAGATTTTCAGTGCTGCTTTGAGGGATTAAGTGTAATGACTTAATATCGTTTTGAGACATTTGAATTGCATATTTTGTGTTTGGTTAAAGTTCCATGTCAGTTAGTGTTCCATTTCAATATTTATTCACTCACGATTATGCCTTTATATGATTTGCGGTATCCACTGAAATCAATTCAGTGCAATAAAAGGAAATTGGAATGAAACCACGGAACATAGAACAACCTATGTATGAGTCCTAAGATCTGGGTGAGGAAGCGATTTTCTACTGTGCGGTATCCACTGACAGCGGAAGTCAAGGAATGAAAAGACTTAGGATCATTTGCACACTAGTGCTTGTCTTAGTGTAGTGTCAGATAGGGATCAGGAATTAGGAAGCGAGCCTAAATCTTGCCCTAGCAAGGGAAGATAGAGGAGCATGGTGGGTTAGGATTGTGAGTCCTATCAAGAAGATCAATCTTAAATTCACTAGAAAACCGACCCCCTCATACATGTGTCAACACTAGGTCAAGGATAAACGATTGAAGTCATTACCACTGGCCTCCCTCAAGGCAGCACACCTTTCTCCTTTTGGTTGATTTCTCGTTTGTTTTCTATTTTAGTCTACACATCGCTTAATTGCTTATTCTATCACTATACAACTCTTAATTCTACCCTTTCCCTGAGGATTCGATCCCACTTACCGCTTGCTTCTAGTTAGTTGTTTTGGGTAAAATTGCGAGGGAGAGACGCTCTCGCCAATTTTTGCATTTTGGTGGAGGTTCGTCGCTCATCCTCGCCAAATACCCAAACTTACTCAACTAATGTAGAAGTGGCAAGTGGGATCGTATCCACAGGGAAGGTTTGGGTGTCAAGAGATCACTTGTTCAAGAAACCAAAGCAAATGGAACAAATACAGAACAATATAAATGCACGAATGAGGATGGATGCAAGGTTAGTATGCAAGCACTGCCTTGAGGGATTTCGACATGTACCGATCTCTCCCTAAAATCATCGACTTGTGTAAACATATGTGAGGGGACTTTAAACTGCTAGTGGACTGGGATTGATCTTCTTGGTAGATCTCACAACCTAATCTCACAATACTCCCCGAACTTCCCTTGGTAGGGCAAGTTCGTGGCACGAGTCAGACTCTCCCAGATCCCTATTCTAAGACAAGAACACTCTTAGACCTTTCCTATAGTTGATGTTAACTGTCAGTGGGTACCGCACAGTTAAAATCGGCAAAGTGTATAGGACCTAAGAACTCACATAAGCATATTCACAATCAGTTCATGTTATGTTCAATTGCCTTATATCGATTTACACAAAACTCAGTGGATACCGCAGCTTTAAATGTAAACTTAAGCAATGGCATGCGAAATATTGAAGATAAACAAGAACAGATTATGAACATGAAGAACACATATATAAATCTATGATGATATTCCAATTTCCTTTTACAGCGCTAAACTGATTCCAGTGGGTACCGCAAATCAAATTAAGAGCATAAGCGTGTGTGAGTAAACATTGGAATGAAACATCAAAAGGCATTGAACAAAGATCAAACACATAATGAGCAATTTAAATGTCTCAAATAAGTCGAGATCTGTACAGTCGAGCCCTCAAGACAGCAAAATGTGCGAAAGGGAAAAGAAAGAGAAAAACCTAATCTAACCTAAGAACTAGAACTAAGGAATACAATCTCTATTGTGCCGCTCTCCCCCTTCCAAGCTGCTTCCTTGTGCTTTTATAGTTGCCCTCGATAACTTGGGTTAGTGAGCATCCTGGAAGTTTCCCTTTCCAGCCCAGATGTTGACACGTGTTCCTGCATTGATACACCAAGAATTTAGTGAAGACACGTGTACTTAATGAATGAGAATAATTAAAGGCAAACTATCATATAGGTTGATGGCTGTGTTTATCAAGTGTGTTGGTATGGATGTGGAGTTTATTGACTATGAAATGCTTGAGATAATTCCTAACTAAGATATGACAAAGGAAAAATGCATGAGAGTGCATGTGTGAGAGGTGAGTGAGGCGGCCGCACGATGCGGCCGCCGTGTGTGCGTGTGTGTGAGTGGGCAGCCGCACGATGCGGCCGCCGTGTGTGTGTGTGTGTGAGAGGGCGGCCGCATCGTGTGTGCGTGTGTGTGAGTGGGCGGTCGCATGATGCGACCGCCGTGTGTGCATGGTGTGTGAAGTGTTGTGCTAAGTGTGTTGTGTGATGGTGTTGTGCTTCAGGAATAGTCATGGACCTTCTGAAGACTTGGAGGTCAGTTGTGTGCAAGTGTGTTTTGTGGAGGTCAAGAGTGTAAGTGTGAGCCCAAGAGTAAGTGTGAGTGCTGCGTAAGTGAAGTGGTGGACTTGTGAATAGTGATTATGGACCTCCAAAGTGTGGACCTCCATGAAGGCTTGGAGGTCAGTGATCTTGGAGGTGAGTGATCTTGGAGGTCAGTGGCATACATGCCTAAGTATTTTGCATAAAATCACAAAATATTCACATTGTTACACGAACACTTAGCCATTTCTCAATATTTCCCAATCACGCACATTCTTGCATACCATTGACATACCAAGCATAATTTTCACTCATAAATCACAGCAAAAGATTAAGAAAACAAAGCAGATAAGTCGACTAAACCTCGACTTATCATCCCCCCACACTTAAGTTTTTGCTAGTCCCGAGCAAAGTATAACCAACTGTCCACCCCCACATTCAACACTTTCAACATCATCAGCTTTCCACTTAAAATTTTCGCATGCAAAGGAAAACATTTGATTGAGTTTACAGTTTATTCGACTTCATACAAGTTATCAAGTAAGGTGAAGTGAATAAATACCAAACCGTCAGCGTGCAAGTGTGTGCTGAGAGATTCATATGTCTCCTTATTCTGTCTATGCAGAGTACTCAAGTAGGCACTTTTGTTAAGAATTCTTGCACTACAATCTTTTGTCCACACACACAAACACTTCATACTAAAATGAAAGACAAAGACTTCACTAAGCTTACTGGGGATTTCCCCTTATTCAATGCACATTGGTGCTTATTGCTTTCTTTTCGAAACCCATGCCGCACTTTGGTGCTTGGCTGCCAGGGTTTTGTGGCTATTTTTTCCCTTTATTCATCGCAATCCATGTTCGTGTGTGTCTTCAAGAGACTATATATACAAATGCAAGAAAAAGTGTTTACGAGTAGAAAGCACATACAAACAAAGAAACATAAGCCCCCTCCTATGTCAAATTTTTGTGCTGGCGTTTCTATCTTACATTAACACCGTACTTTACCCATCAACATCGTATGCAATCGAATGAATTCAGTAAAACTCCAAAATTTTCGCATACATTGAACAATTTGTGAATTGGTGGATTTGTTGATGAAATTGGAAGTGCGAATGTAATGGATTGTGCAAGTGTGTTAGATGGACAGTGGCAATCTTTGCACAACACAACATCACACTCTTACATTCATAACAACTGGAAATCACAGCACACTACATCACAACTTTGAAATGGAAAGCACACTACAAGGTCAGTGCTAGTCACTGCCTTGTTTTTCATTCCCACAACAACACGAGAGAAAGGAAAAAATATAAGAAATAAAAACAAAACACCCCCTACTACTAATATAATATCAAACCACCTCCGATCCCTGCACACATAGCAAACACAGCATAGCTTGAAATTTTTCAAAGGAAAGGCCCTAGGCTTCACAAACATTAGCATAACAGCAATCAAGTCACACAAGCATAAACATCAGCCAACCCCCACCAGCATCCAAAGTCACAACTGTCCCCCCCACACTTAAACTTAGCAATGTTCCCCATTGTGAGAAAAGGAAGGAGACTACCGCGTTTAAGCTCCTGGAGGCGGAGGCTGGTTGATTGGAGAATCGAGAAAATCCCGAGAAAGTTGGTTGACCACTTCCGAAATTTGGTGCACTGGCTCTGGACTGCGTGGTCATTAGCTTTGGGTTTTCTTTGGTCAGCCTCTTCCTTTGCAGACTCCCACACTTGAACTCATGACTCCTTGCACCAAAAGAACACAACTCACTATAAGTATAAAGCATACATTCATGTAGCACACTAACCATGTTTTTCATTTCAAGGCGGAACTCCATGCAATAAAGGCGTCCCAATAATGCACTATGTTCATAGAAAGTTTAAATTTCACACATGGTTACCACTTCTCAACTTCTGTGATATGCATGAAAACCCAACCAACTAAACAACATTCATCTCATATAAACCATGAAAGTCCACGAAGGTATTTCCCACAAACAATGGAATTCAATAAAGCACAAGGGAATGAGCTCATACCTTATACTATGCAAATATGAGTGAATAGTGACTTGTGGAAACTTGATGTTGAAGTGGTGATGCTACATAACCTTTTGTGAGTGACCTTTTGTGAGTGTGTGAGTTGTGACTTGTGATATACAAGAGAGAGTAGATAAAAATTGTGGTGTGCAAGTGAGTGCCACACCATGACCTTGGGTCATGGTGGTGTGTAGTGTATCATGTTATCAGCACTTTGAGGACACTTTCCCACAACTTAACATCTGAAGGCCATTGCTTGAGGCTCTGCACATAAGAGAGGTCTAACTAGATGAACGAAACAAAAGTAACTAAAAACTCAAGCATCAAATTATTCAAGAGAAGTGGATTAAATAGTTCTGGATTTATTCAGTCTCCAGCTAGACTTTATTCATGAAGCCTTCTTGTTCAAGATTCGGAGTACCCATCTCTATACCAGAAGAATCCTTTTTCATGAGCACTCTTTGTTCTCCAGTATGGAACTGGACAAATATTTTTCAGGAAGAGCTGTTGGAGCTCAGGCACCTGGGGAACAATCTCAATAAACTCCATTTTATACCATGTATGTTCCCCTATAGGAATCACCTCTTTCACTTCTCCTACCACCTTTGGCTCTAACACCCTGCAAGGCTCAACCATAGTTTGTGCATCCATGGTCTCAAATAATTAATCAGTAATTTCAAAAATGGGTGCATCAACAAAGCAATTCTCCACCATGTTAGAAATTTCTTTACAAAGAATTAAATCATCATCACACAACCTAACATGGTTGAAATTTTGGGTCTTTCCTTTGCTTTCAAAACATGGTTCACTATGCACATTCAACAAAGGTATCTCAATGCTCTCTATTTGTTGGTCACCGTTCAAAGTTTCAGATTCATGCATAGTCTCAAAAGTTGGTGCCTCAACAAAATGCTCAATGGTCATGTTGTCATTTTCTTTAGTATGTGCAACATTGATTTCATTCATGCTCACACAAGGCTCAATGAGAGATGTCTCAGTGCATTTTACAGGGCATTCAAGTGGAGGAGAGGTGTCTAAAGGAAGTCTAACATCATCAATGTTCTCATGGGGCTCCATGGATTCAACATAAGACCTAGCATTAGACAAATCCCCAAATTGATAGTAAGCAACCAAAAAGGCCCTAAGTTGATCAGATGTAAGCTCATAACCAGAGACATCATTCTTATCAGAAGAACTCAAATATTCATGCACAAGAGATTCCTCAACAAAGCACTCAGGTATGACCTCTCTAACATTTGTGGACTCCAACTCATTTGGACAGTTTAAACCGCAATCAATGTTGGCATTCATATCAAAAAAAAATTCCTCAAGAGTTGGTGTTTCAGTAATGAGAGATATACCTTCTGAGTGGCCTTGAGCTTCTTCAACTGGTGTCTCAAGTTGTTCCGTCATGTCGCTCCTTAAGGCACTCATATGATCAAGACTCTGTTGTTTCTCTGGAACCTTGTCTTCCATTTGAGCCCACTTTGTTTCTATTCTATCCATTTTGTCCAAAATCTGGAACAACATGTTTTGCACGTTTTCATCTTCTTCAGAATAAGACTCATTGCTTTGTTGGTGGTCATGCCATGATTCAAAATATCTGGGTGGAGAGAATTTATCAAATACTCCAGGGGTTGGTCGGGTGTCTTCCATCCAATCTGGTGGATAATCATAATGAGGCTCAATGGAGTCCCCAAACCACCTAGACATATTTGGTCTCTTGTGGTATGCACAATTTAATCTCAATGAAATTTCAAATCTCCCTGCACTTTCCACAAGCTGAGAACAGTAGCATATAACAAGAACACAAAGCTAACACACAAAAAAAAAACACACAAAAATAGAAATAAATAAAAATAAAAGAAAACACCAAAAATTCAACAAGTCAAGAAAACAACTGATCTCCAACAACCGTACCCTCCCCGGCAATGGCGCCATTTTGGTGGAGGTTCGTCGCTCAACCTCGCCAAATACCCAAACTTACTCAACTAATGTAGAAGTGGCAAGTGGGATCGTATCCACAAGGTTTGGGTGTCAAGAGATCACTTGTTCAAGAAACCAAAGCAAATGGAACAAATACAGAACAATATAAATGCAAGAATGAGGATGGATGCAAGGTTAGTATGCAAGCACTGCCTTGAGGGATTTCGACATGTACCGATCTCTCCCTAAAATCATCGACTTGTGTAAACATATGTGAGGGGACTTTAAACTGCTAGTGGACTGGGATTGATCTTCTTGGTAGATCTCACAACCACATCTCACAATACTCCCCGAACTTCCCTTGGTAGGGCAAGTTCGTGGCACGAGTCAGACTCTCCCAGATCCCTATTCTAAGACAAGAACACTCTTAGACCTTTCCTATAGTTGATGTTAACTGTCAGTGGGTACCGCACAGTTAAAATCGGCAAAGTGTATAGGACCTAAGAACTCACATAAGCATATTCACAATCAGTTCATGTTATGTTCAATTTCCTCATATCGATTTACACAAAACTCAGTGGATACCGCAGCTTTAAATGTAAACTTAAGCAATGGCATGCGAAATATTGAAGATAAACAAGAACAGATTATGAACATGAAGAACACATATATAAATCTATGATGATATTCCAATTTCCTTTTACAGCGCTAAACTGATTCCAGTGGGTACCGCAAATCAAATTAAGAGCATAAGCGTGTGTGAGTAAACATTGGAATGAAACATCAAAAGGCATTGAACAAAGATCAAACACATAATGAGCAATTTAAATGTCTCAAATAAGTCGAGATCTGTACAGTCGAGCCCTCAAGACAGCAAAATGTGCGAAAGGGAAAAGAAAGAGAAAAACCTAATCTAACCTAAGAACTAGAACTAAGGAATGCTATCTCTATTGTGCCGCTCTCCCCTTTCCAAGCTGCTTCCTTGTGCTTTTATAGTTGCCCTCGATACCTTGGGTTAGTGAGCTTCCTGGAAGTTTCCCTTTCCAGCCCAGATGTTGAAACGTGTTCCTGCATTGATACACCAAGAATTTAGTGAAGACACGTGTACTTAATGAATGAGAATAATTAAAGGCAAACTATCATATAGGTTGATGGCTGTGTTTACCAAGTGTGTTGGTACGGATGTGGAGTTTATTGACTATGAAATGCTTGAGATAATTCCTAACTAAGATATGACAAAGGAAAAATGCATGAGAGTGCATGTGTGAGGTGAGTGAGGCGGCCGCATCGTGTGTGCTTGTGTCTGAGTGGACGGCCGCACGATGCGGCCGCCGTGTGTGTGTGTGTGTGAGAGGGCGGCCGCACGATGCGGCCGCTGTGTGTGCGTGTGTGTGAGTGGGCGGTCGCATCATGCGACTGCCGTGTGTGCATGGGTGTGTGAAGTGTTGTGCTAAGTGTGTTGTGTGATGGTGTTGTGCTTCAGGAGTAGTCATGGACCTTCTGAAGACTTGGAGGTCAGTTGTGTGCTAGTGTGTTTTGTGGAGGTCAAGAGTGTAAGTGTGAGTGCTGCGTAAGTGAAGTGGTGGACTTGTGAATAGTGATTATGGACCTCTAAAGTGTGGACCTCCATGAAGGCTTGGAGGTCAGTGATCTTGGAGGTCAGTGGCATACATGCCTAAGTATTTTGCATAAAATCACAAAATATTCACATTGTTACAAGAACACTTAGCCATTTCTCAATATTTCCCAATCACGCACATTCTTGCATACCATTGACATACCAAGCATCATTTTCACTCATAAATCACAGCAAAAGATTAAGAAAGCAAAGCAGATAAGTCGACTAAACCTCGACTTATCAGTAGATGAAGTACACCCTCGACGAAGCATCCATTCTTGCTGAGGACTTTGAGGGCGAAACGATCGGCGCTGGAAGTCGTAGAAGATGCGGGCGTGGTGACGTGAGATGTTCATGCCACTGCCCAAGGAAGAGAGGTCGACGTCGACGGTGGATTTCTTGGAGTTACGGCCGAGGGCTATTTTTTACTATGCAAAAAGTAGAGTGATGACAATAATTATCTGAAATCCTCATGTTTGCAGAAAATCAAAGTGATTGTGGTGTTTTCTGACAGAAGAACAAGACGGCTCATATTTTCTACTAAACCAAAGGAAAAGGAAGAATTGACTGAGAAAAAAGAGCTCTCATAGTATTATTTATGTAACTCGTGGAATAATTATTCTTCACATAGTTCTTAGATTCTCGTGTATTATAGACTCCAGTTTCCTTGGGTTCATTGGCATTCAAGATCATAAGTGAAGCTTACCCTGGTTGATTGCGTCTTGCTGGAAGGAAAAGGCTTGGATCAGAATTGGTCTTTTCTCTCTATTTTCACTAGAGATTGTGAATAGATTCTAATATGTGGAGCTGTAGAGTTATTATTTCTTTCAGTATGTTATTCCTCTTTTTTTTGAACCATTCATTTTTTTGTTCACGATTTTATCCCTCCTTTTTATGCTGTGCGGAGTATTTTACCCCTGAAAATAGTGATTTCCGTCTGCACAAACACCCTCAATGGACGGAATGACCAAAAGTGATACATTTACAAAGTTGGATGACCTATTTGGCCAACTTAATAGTTGAATGACCAAAAGGCGGATTTGGTAATAGTTGAGTGACCAAAAATGCCTTTTGCTCTAATATAAAAATATTTTTACAATACTAGTTGGACTTCAAGTGTTAGATATCCTCAACAAAATAATAAGATTAATATTTTTTTTAAATAGATTATTTGAATGTTACTAACTCACACTAAATTTAGTTAATAAGAAATAATTTATGGCCTTCTCAAAATTTGATGGGACAAAAATAAAAATACTAGGGTGTCTTACTATTATTATTAATAACTTAATATGTCCAACACAAATAATGATTAATTATTGTGGCCTTAATTTAGCCCATCAATTCTTTTGGGTACTATATTATGTTGTTAGGCCATTATGTTTACATATTTGTGGCATTTTTTAAATTAGTTTATCCTACATTGAATTCTTAAATTAATTTAAGATCATTTTTCAAATGTGATGGGGCAAAAATAAAAAAATTAGAGTGTCTTACTGTTATTATTAATAATTTAATAGGTCAAACACAAATAATGATTCATTATTGTGGCATTAATTTAGCCTATCAATTTCTTTGGGCACTATATTATATTGTTAGGTCATTATGTTGGCCCAAATTTAATTCTTATCAAATATTATATTTATAAGTCCAATATTTCATTTACATATTTGTGGCCTTTCTTAAATTAATTTAGCCTACATTAAATTCTTAAATTAATTTAAGATCATTTCGAATTTATAAGGCCATTTATGTTATTCAATTAGAGATGTAATTCAAATATATAATTTTGAGGGATCAAAGTGCAATTTCTTATTAAAAACCCCAATGTATTTTTGTTGTTTAATTAAAGATCTAATTTCTTTAAATTAAGATCAATTGAAATTTATAAGGCTATTTTTGTTATTTAATTATAGATCTAATTGAAGAGATATAATTTTGAGAGACTAAAGTACAATTTTTTGTTAAATCCCCCAATTCAAATTTATAAAAATATTTTTGTTATTTAAGTATTAGAGATATAATTGAAGAGATATAAATTTGAGGGACCAAAGTATAATTTCTCGTTACTTCTCCAAAAAAATAGAATTTGGATGTAGAGAGATTTGAACATGTGACCATAGCCTTCAAACTTAATAAACTTGCCAGTTCACCAATCACATTATTAATACAATTTGTAGCATTTTATTAATTTTATTACGACAATAACTTTTATGAAAATATTTATTTTAGATATCATAATGTAACACAGCATATTCAAATACAAAACTTTCCCTATATAACACACAAAAGTTAACTATTTTGTCATTTAATAGTCACTTATTATTTAACCTACTTACTAAGTTTATATGATAAACAACAAATTAATTCTATTAATAATTGGTGACCACTTTCTTATCACCTTGGGTCCCTATTGATATACTTTTATTGACTAGTTATTTTTTTGTCACCAAAATATTCTAAAGTGGTGGAAATCTTCTTTTCCCTATGACCTATGTTGACCAAAACAATCGTTACTAAACATTTTCATATTAGAGACCACTTTTCTAATCACCAAAGGTTTTGAACCCAAATTTTATTGACTAAACATTTTATCGTCACCAGGTTTGGTCGCCAAATGGTGTGTGATAGGCGGAAATGCTTCCTGTCATGGCGTTTAGTGACCAAATATTGACGAATTTTCTTTCTGATCACCAAATTTTTAGTGACTGGACTTTTTTTGTCAACGAAAGGTACTCTTTCATGACCAAAAGTTTTTGGTCATTAAAATTTCAGTCACCAAAGGCCATTTTTCTTGTAGTGTTATTAGGCAGGCACTTTATGAAAACAGCTAAAACAAAAATAGATGTTGACAAAGGAACTCTAATGTGTGAATTTTATGGAGATATTGTTACATTTAACATTTTTTATGCAATGAAATGCACATATGAACCAGAATCTATCTATACCATAGACATTTTTTAACCAATGGTTAATGAGTTTATTGAAAAAACTTTTGTACAGGATTCCTTTGATTGGGTTTTGAAAGAAGGAAAAACAAATAGAGAAGCTCAAGAAGAAGACAATGAAGAACTAAGGGATATGATAATGAGTCTTTATTTTTTGGAAGAAATTTCAAAAGAGGCAAAATCATTCAATATGCCCAATTCTACAAATATTGAGAAAATTCTACCATCTATTTTGCAGGCACCAAAGTTGGAGTTGAAACCCCTTCCAGAACACTTGAAATATGACTACTTAGGTGATGGGAAAACATTTCTAGTAATTATCAATAAGGATCTTACATTGGCACAAGAAGAAAGATTGGTAAGGTTGCTAAGGGTAAATAATTTAGCAATTGGATGTACTTTAGCAGACATTAAAGGCATAAGCCCAACGGTGTGTATGCATCACATTTTGCTTAAAAATGATTCAAAGCCTGTTCGTAATCCTCAAAGAAAATTAAATCCACCAATGAAAGAAGTAGTTTTGAAAGAAATTTTGAAATTACTAGAACTTGGAATTATTTACCCAATATCTGATAGTAAATGGGTTAGTCCCATTCATGTTGTACCAAAGAAATCTGGTGTTCAAGTTGTTAAAAATGAAAAAAAAATGAACTTATACCCATGAGACTTCAAACGGGATCCCGAGTATGCATTGATTATAGAAAATTAAACTCTGCCACTAGAAAAGATCATTTTCCCTTGCCCTTTATTAATCAAATGCTAGAGTGTTTAGCTGGAAAATTATTCTTTTTTTTTCTTGATGGATACTTAGGATATTTTCAGATTTTTGTTGCGTACGAAGACCGAGAGAAGACAACTTTCACATGACTATTTGGAACCTTTGCGTATCGTTGTATGCCTTTTAGACTTTGCAATACCCCCGAGACATTCCAGCGATGCATGATGAGCATTTTTACGGATCTTATTGAACAATGCATTGAGATATTCATGGGCGATTTTACGGTTTATGGGAATACATTTGATCAATGCATTTGTCATTTAGAGATAGTTTTAAAACGTTGCATTGAACATAATATTGTGCTTAATTATGAAAATGTCATTTCATGGTAAAAGAAGGAATTGTTTTAGGGCATATAATTTTTGAAAGGGGCATAGAAAAGTTGATAAAGCAATAATAGATCTTATTGATAAATTGCCATATCCTTCAACTGTTAAACAAATTTGTGGTTTTCTTGGCCAAAAGATGTTTTTACAGGCAGTTTATCAAAGATTTTGCAAAGATTGCTTAGCCTATCACTCGATTACTGCAAAATGATGTGCCATTTGAATTTAAAGACAAACGCAAGGTGGCATTTGATTTGCTCAAACAGAAGTTGATCAGTGCCCCTATCATCCAACCTCCAAATTGGAGTTTACCTTTTGAGCTAGTGTGTGACACTAGTCAATATGTGTTGGGTGCCGTACTTGGACAAAAAATTAGAAGAGAAAGTCATGTCATTTATTACACCTCAAAAACACTCAATTCATCACAGTGCAACCACACCACAATAGAAAAATGACTTCTTTCTGTAGTATTTGCTTTTGAAAAATTCCGTTCATATTTACTTGGTTCTAAAGTAGTTGTATTTTCTGACTATGCAGTATTGCATTATTTATTGGCAAAGAAAGAATCCAAACCACGACTCATCAGATGGATCCTTTTGCTCCAAGAATTTGATTGGAAAATCAAAGATAAAAAAAAAAGAGCTGTGAACTATGTTGCAGATCAATTGAGTCGTCTCATCATTGAAGGAACTGACAAAATGCCCATTACAGAGACATTCCCAGATGAGAATTTATATTCTTTAGCACTCAATGAACTATGGTATGCCGATATAGTTAATTATCTAGCTATAGGCATATTTCCAAAAGGTTTCAGCACTTACCAAAAAAATAAGATTAAAAATGATTGTAAGTATTTTATTTGGGATGAACCATACTTATGAAAACTTTGTTTTGACCAGGTCATAAGGAGATGTATCCATGATAATGAAATGCATTCAATCATGTCTTATTGTCACTCTTATGCATGTGGTGGGCATTTTGGACCTAAGCGCACAACAAGAAAAATATTAGAGTGCGGGTTTTATTGGCAAACTCTGTTTAAAGATTCTTATATACTTTGTAAGAATTGTTCTCATTCTCAACAGGTTGAGAATTTATCAAGAAGATATAAAATGCCCCAAATACCCATAATCTTTTGTGAAATCTTTGATGTATAGGGCATGGACTTTATGGGTCATTTTCTAAGTTCTTATAGCAATCTTTATATTTTACTTGCAGTTGATTATGTTTCGAAATGGGTGGAAGCAAAAGCCACCCGTGTAAACAATGCTAAAATTGTTGCAGGATTTCTTAAATCTAACATTTTTAGTGGGTTTGGTGTTCCGCGTGCTATCATTAGTGATCAAGGCACGTACTTCTGCAATAAGACTATACAAGCACTTATGAAAAAGTATGGTATGCACCATCGTGTTGCCACTGCTTACCACCCGCAAACGAATGGTCAAGCAAAAGTTTCTAACAGAGAAATAAAAGGGATTTTGGAAAAAATGGTGAGTCCAAGGAGAAAAGATTGGAGTTTGTACTTAAATGATGTGTTATGGGCATATCAAACTGCCCACAAAACCCCATTAGAATGTCACCAAATAGGTTAGTTTTTGGAAAGTTTTGTCATTTGCCTATTAAACTCTAACACAGGGCATATTGGGCAGTGAGAGCATGAAATATGGATAATACCTTGGTTGGACATGTAAGGAAACTCCAACTTCAAGAGTTGGAAGAAATTTGACTTGAGGCATATGATAACTCCATGAATTACAAAGAACGAACAAAATACATTCATGACAAGCAATTACGTTGCAAAGAATTTTTGGTAGGACAAAATGTATTACTGTTCAATTCTCATTTAAAAATCATGGCAGGAAAATTGAAATCAAGTTGGACTGGACCATTTTAAATTAAATTTATATACCCTTTTGGGGTGATTGAAATAATGAGTCCAACAATAGAAAAATTGTTTAGAGTGAATGGACACCAATTGAAACCATTTTATGAGAATGTCAATCAAGGTACAATAAAGGAAATTCATTTGGTGTCTCCACCAAATTCTTAAATTCCAAGAAATTTGGTCTGGCCTAAGACGTTAAATCTAGGCGCTTATGAGAGGTAGCCAATTTTTTTTATTGTTTGAAGAAAAAGGAAATAAAATTTTGCATTTAATTAGTTTACATTTATTTCGGAATTTTTAGTTTTGAAATTATTATTTTTAGTATATTAACTGACTTCATTATTTTATCTTTTACAGGTAAGAAAGAACTTAAGATTGGTTTTTATTTTTAATTTGTAGTATTTTATTTAAGCAATAATTGAGATTTAATATTTTATATTAAGTCTTAATTTTTTGTGTGCAAATAAGATTCAGGGATTTTTTTTTTAAATTAAGACAAACACTTAATTTTTGTCTTGATCATAGATTCGTTGTGTTTTAAAACATTGTCTTTAGTTTTGCAGTAGTAAAATCACTAAGTCTTTTATAAGTCAAGTAGTTAATGAATTCACGTGTGCTGTTGTGTCGAGATTTTTGAGAATGTCAATCAAGGTACAATGGAGGAAATTCCTTTGGTATCACCACCAAATTCTTTAATTCCAAGAAATTTGGTCTAGCCTAATACGTTAAATCTAGGTGCTTTTGGGAGGTAGCCAATTTTTTTATTGTTTAATAAAAAGGAAATAAAATTTTGCATTTAATTATTTTACATGTATTTCGAAATTTTTATTTTTGAAATTTTTTTTAGTATAATAACTGACTTCATTGTTTTATCTTTTGCAGGTAAGAAAGAAGTTAAGATTGGTCTTTATTTTTAATTTGTAGTAATTTATTTAAGCAATAATTGAGATTTAATATTTTATATTAATTTTTTTTTTTGTGCAAATAAGATTCAAGGATTTTTTTTTAAATTAAGACAAACACTAAATTTTTGTCTTAATCCTAGATTCCTTGTGTTTTAAAATATTGTCTTTAGTTTTGCAGTAGTAAAATCAATAAGTCTTAGTCAATTAAATAAGTCTTTTATAAGTCAAGTAGTTAATGAATTCACGTGTGCTGTTGTGTCCAGATTTTTGTTTAGTCCTAGTCAACTAAAGTGAATTCTTTTTGTCTTGACATAAGTTTTGTGGGTTCAGTTTTATACTTGGAGTCAAATAACCTAAATGTGGGTTTTTATCTCATATTTCCACTCTTTGGCCTTTGACAAAAAATCGTGCGGCAGCCTCTATTATTGATCAAGAAAATTTCATTTTCACCTTCTTCACTATGACAAGAACAAGATCTAAACTTCGAAACAAAATTCCACATGGTACTCATATCGTTGTATCAAATAAAGTCAATGAGTCGAGAAGTGAAAACTCGTAGTCAAGTTCCCCAAGTCACTCTGATTTGCGGCCACCCACCAGCATGGCTCCACCTTCAATTTACTGTGGTCCAGGGCCCTATTATTCCGACCTCAACCCTTGACCTGCCGATAAGCCACAATGAGGCTGCATAAAAAAGATGGCAACCGAAGAAGTCCCATATCCCAAAACAGAATTATATGCTAAATTGCAGAATATCTCTAAGTCAACTCTCCAACATGACTGGGAAAGGACACCATCTCCGCCACCAAAAGATCGGGTTCAATCTCCTCCACCGGCATTCCGATCAGAGTCGCCATATCCACCAAAGCAAGATGAAGAACTTCAAGAGGGCCGCACTTCAAAGCGTTAAAAGCCCATTGTCAAAGCAACTCCACCGAAATAGAACTTCGAGGAACCAGGGCAGCAAAGTCGGTACATTGCTTGTTTCCAACAACAACTCGTATGCAGTAAATTTTTTGATTAGTCGTTACTCTCTGGTTTAAATGCTGAAAATAAAGTTCGTGAGTACTTTACAAATATTGGTTGGTCTATGTTTTCAAATAAGCCCCTGTCAGCTTATAGGGAATTATGTGCTGAATTTTTTGCAACTTATAATGTTGAGAAGCTTCCGGATTTGAAGACCCCTAATTATGCTAAATTAAATATTCCTAGAGCTATTTATTTTGAGATTAAAGGTAGGGATCTTGGGTTATCTGTGAATGATTTTAATGTGTTGTTGGAATTTATTTTACCAGTAGATTTAGTGTCTCCTAATTATGTAAATTTCTTGTGTGCAAAATCTGAATCGTTTAATATTGAACAAGGGTGGAAGTTATTGTAGATTGGGAATGACTATGAAATTAGGATGTTTAAAGCTGTAGAACAGCAAGATCCTGCACTGAGATTGTGTTATAGGCTATTAGCATATAATTTTTTTTGGAAGATATGATTCAACTAACATTGTTCAACAAACTGAGTTGTTCATTTTATGGTGTATGGTTAAAAGAATGCGTTTAAATTTTGGTGCAATTCTTGCACATCAATTGAAAACTGTTGCTAATGACTCTAGTCGACTCTTGTGTTTAGGATCTTGGGTTACTCATATTGTAATGCAATTGAAAATTTTTCATCCCGATTCAACTCATTTAACTGATTTTAAACCTATACATTGTTTAGATCCTCTTTCCTTAGTTAAAATGAATCTTGTTTCTATTAATCCTGAGGGTGCTATCCAATTTTGTGAACCAGTGGTTTATCCACGAGTTGTTCTATTCCTCCTTCCACGGGTACTAGACGTAATGTTCTTGATCCCTCACCATTGTCTCCAGCTTCATTTGCTCAAGTGGCCATGCTCCAGGCATCTATGAATCAGATGCGTGAAAGAATGATGATCTTGGAGCAATTCATTCAAGCATATTTCAAATTTCAAGGGTTTAATTACCCTCATCCATGAGTTTTCTTTTTCACTCCTCTCACTCCTCTCAGTTTTCTTTTTCAATTTATGTTATCCTTTTATGTTTGAATATTGTTTCAAGGATTTCAATGTGTAGTTTTTTTTTTTGAATTTTGTGTCTCCATTTATTTTCATTTATACATGAAGGATCATGTATTGTGTAAATATAGGGGAGCTTAAGTTTAAGTTTTTAATTTTTTTTTTCAGTTTTTGCATGATTAGGATGGTTCATTTAGCTAGTTCATGAAAAAAGTGAATCATAATTCCGTTAAACTTTATGAACAACTTTGATATAGATTTGACCATGTCTGGGTAGCTTGAGGGATATCTTTGTTTTGGTTAATGTAACTATCCTATATGTGTTTTAGAATGATGAAATTGCAAGAATTCATTTCTTTACCTACTAAAGTGAGTTTTCGAGTTTAAAGTGCACAAGAACCACTTTCTTGGTGCTTTTTAATATTATTGTGAGAGTATATTACAAATGCATTGGGTATTATAGAGCTTGCTTTGAAGTACAGGTTGAGACCATATATGATTGTATGCATAGAAATGATAAAAACAAATTAGAAATTAACCTTTTTTTAGTTGTCTAAAAAATTGTCTACTATTTTAATTTGACCTCTAGTGAACCATTTTTTGAGCCTAGACCTTTTCTTTGTTGGAAGAAAAAACAAGAAAAAAAATTAGCCATTAAACCTTGTTTTTAGCTTTATTTTTCAACCTATTTATCAAAGAATATGTTAAGTTAGTGAAATACTTCTTGAGTAAAAATTTGAAACAAAATATAGCCAAGTTGTTGTTGTTATTTGTACAGAATTTTGTGCTTGCAAGTTAAAAAAAAAACTAAGAAAGAGAAAATAATTAGAAAAAGAAAATGAAGATTTGTTTTGCAAGCATATGTATTGTTGTTTGAAAAAAGTTGTTGGAAGTATGGCTATGCAAGAAGTATTTTGTGAAAATAAATTGCACTTTAACATTTTTCTTTGATAAAATTTAACCAGTAGCGGATCATTAGGGGTGCGGGAGGGGTGCGGCCGCCCCCTCGAGATTTCAAAAATTATGTTAGGTCTCTGTAAAAATTTAAAAAAATTCAATTGAATCCTTAAGAAAATTAGAATTTTGCACCCCTAAAATTAAAATATATTTTTTACTATGTAATTTTGCCCCTCCAAACCTTTATTTCTGGATCCGCCACTAAATTTAACCTATTTTTATCCTTTTCTCCTACCTCTCTCCTTAGCTCCATTACAACCTAAAAAGACCTTTTTGATTTATGTATGTGGTTATTGTTATTGTTGTGGAGATGTGACTGATTTGCAAGTTTGTGATAATACCTTTGCTTGAATTGTGTACAGTGCCCTACTCATTAGTGTGCCCTTATTGAGTGAACTATGAGCATGGATTTATTCTTGCAATTTTTAACTAAAATGAAGGGGCATGTTTGCATTATCTGGAGCAAAGATTAGTTAGTAGTAAGATGGTTGAGCTACAATGTATATCTTCTTGGTTATTGGTTGAGAGCATTATGATATTGAGTCCAAGTGTTTTGAATTTTAGTGTTTTGTTAGAGTAAACCATACTTGGGGCAAGCATGGTCCAAGTATGGGGGAGTTGATAGAGCTAATGTTTTAGGTTTATTTGTTATAATTTCATAACTTTTATTAGCATTTATGTATTGGAAATCATAGTACGTGTTATATTTTCGAGATTTATGTAGGAAATGAGTAGAATGGTGAAAATGTGCTGAATTGATACAAGAAAGGATAAGAGGTGGAAGAGATTTTACTTGAAGAAGTTACAATCATATCTGTAAGAAATTTTACTGGAATGCGGATATTTTGGACGGTGTTGGTTATGATTAGCATTTCTACATCCAAATAGAAATGAATATTTTTCCAATTCAAATCTCCTAATAGTTTGGAATTACTGCATTTTGTGATTTGGGAGTTTGTTAGGGATTATATATTGTTAGGATTTTTAGTTATTAGTTGTTGAGTAAAGTCTTTAAATAGTGGGTTTTGAATTGATAAAAAGGGTGTAGAGTGCTAGCAGATTAGTTGTCTTAAGAATTCTTAAGTTTTATTTTCTTTCATATAACTTTAATTACCAAGTTAATCTTTTGGAATTCAATTAAGTTTTTCATTATTTAATTCACGTATTTACATTTCTGTAACAGTAGTTAAGATAATTGAGTTGATGAGCTTATTAGACAATCAATTTTCATTCCTTAGCTGTTGGGATTTGGATTAACTTTAAACACTATTCTTATAAGAAGTTATCAACTGAAGGTTATTTTTTTCTTGATTTTATTCATTTATCTAGTTAAGATACGTTCATCTTTTGTGAGATTCAATTTTAATTTGATTGTTTTATTTTAGATATGATTAGTGGCTAATTATTTAATTCTGGTAAAAGTATTGATAAACATTAATTTCTTGTGATATCAAATTGGACTAAATTATCTTATTAATTAAGTTCCTTTTTATGTTCTGTGATAAAATGAATTAAGACTGTTCTGTGGTAATTAAATAGTGTTTAATATTTAATTAATCATAGAAGATTCTAATACCAATTAAAAAGTGGATCCGTAATTGTCCATTTACTTTTAATTAGTGATAAAACTGTCATTTATCGACAGTGGGCATAAAGGTTTATATGAGTACAGGGGTTCATATAGTCATATCAGAATCGGGTTCCTTTAAACACTAAGGCAATCAATAATTTAAATCTAATGAGGGTTCTCTTAGGTTAATTATTGGTTAAAAAATAATTAATAAGGATTCTTTTAATTACTAACAATTAAGAAGGAATAAGGTTATGACATTGGATTCCGGTAACTATAACTGGTTGATTTGATTAAACAGGTACATAATTGCATCGATGATCAAGAATATAATTAATGTTGATTCAAAACTTTAACCAAAATTTGTTTTACTTCATTCTTAAATTTTTTTATTTGTTTGAAATTAAATCTCAACATTTGATTGTGATACATTTTATGAAGGAAAGAAATACAACTGTTCTCTTGAGAGACGACCTTACTCGTCACTATACTAGAATTTATTATAGTAGAATAGTAGAATATTTATTTTGGTTACAAACGACACGACCAAATAACTCCGGATCGAGAGGGACCTCCTTTTGTCCATGACCAGATACTTGATTTCGTCCAGGCGCTTTGTTATCTCTTCGAACAGACGCCTGACCTCGTCCTGTCTGGGCTACAAACTAATTGGGTACTCCCTTGTTAGGTCCACGAACGATTCTCTCCTTTCGTTCGTTCTTGCTTGTCTTCGACCGGGGTCACTGATGAGTGCCTCCTCGGCTACTTCCTTGCGGCATTGCCTCTGACAAGGTGGGTGGTCTACATCCCAGCGGATGTCGTAATGATTGTCAGGATCAGTTCAAGGACGCCCGCTCATACTACGCATGAGCTGTTTAGAGTCTCCCATTCTCGGCATCATTTCATTCAAGCGGTCCTTCCAGCCTTCTTGCTCCTCCTCTCGAGAAGGTTAGAATTGAGATGTCGCTTCGTGATCCTCTTTTGGCATACTTGAGCCAGTTCTAAAATATTGTGACATATCTATAGGTTAAAGCTAGCTAAGCTTGGGCCCCACGATGGGCACCAATTGATGAGTCTTCGGATGAGGCCGAGCTCTTCACTTCCAAGCGACTTGTATATCTCGGCTTCCAGCGGTTTCTCAGGATCACTGCAACACCAGAAAAACCCTAATGTCACCTTCCACAAAGATTTTCCGAAGAAGTTCCGATGGTTCAATGAGTATATCAATTTATTCTTTCAAAAGCCAATCCCCCAACCTTAGCAGTTTGGGGAGAGTATATATAGGAAATATGAAATAGGGAGTTTCTAACTTGCTCCTCTACTATTCAAGAATAGTAGGAAAGCATGGGCTGTTCAACGCCCCATACCGAATACGTCACATCGCCGAACTTGTCACATCAGTGTCAGATTTACTTGTCGTCTACATTTTTGTCATATCTCACGCACACATGTACGCATCTAAGGCACCCATGTGTCGCATGCTAATTTTGTATCCATCAAAGGCATTGATGTTTTTTTAAAATTATTATTTAAAATTTTAATTTTCATTAAAAAATCATGGAAACATGAAACATTAAAACATCGTAATCTTGCGTAGGACTAGGATTTAAACGTAGAAAATCGAATCTTAATCCATTAAAATTTAAGACCCTCTAAAACTATCATTCTTGAACTCCTTTTATTTTCTATGTGAAAAATATTTATTATGATCTTTCACATGTGCTCAATTGTGATCTATTTTCATCATATTCATTGAATCTGATTAAGAACATGAAATCATAAAATTTAAGAAATAAAAATTTGACTGTAAGAAATCTTAGAAAATTAGAAAAGTTTGAAAAAAATTTCTGGAAAATCTATACGACCGATAATTTGACTTTTCTACTAAAAAAAAGAGAGAGAAGAGAAAAAAAATCTACATTTGTTTCTCAAAATTTTCAAAATTCACGAAAACTGTCGGATGTCCATAAAATGGATATCAATCTCATTACAATTTATTTTGTTGAATTAATGTGTTTCTGTGACAGCCCTTTATTTTTTTTTCCAAAATGTCTTCTAAAGGATTATAGAGCTTGGAACACAATTATTAAAAAAAAAAACATATTATTCTTCATATTCGAAGAAAATTGAACATTACAAATTTGGTCACTACGTGATGATCTCATTTGGCATGCATTCTCTAAATGACACCGTTATGGTCGCTGTTCCAGCCGTTTGAGCAAGGTCACAGCATTCACATCTATCAATCTGATATACAGAACAAACATAATTTCAATTACAAACAATGTTAGCAAGATACATTTAGGCACATGAATGAAGGTAGAAAAAAGAAGATTAATTAGAAGATCAAATTGTTGTATCCTTTTAAAATTCTTGCATATCTGTGATATATCTATAATATATATATATATATATATATATATATATATATATTAACTTGAGTTTTTTTTTAAACCCTCAGTGAGAGGCCTCAATTTCGCACTTTTTGTTTTTTGCTAGTTTTTTTCTAACTTTCTTATTGTATAAAAAAAATCACTAAGGTTTTAATTTGGTTGTAATACCCAAAACATTTCAGAAACATTTACTAAATTTAAATAATTAAAATATAAGAAAGAAATAGAGAAGAAGAATGAAGTTTTTACTTCTAGACTTGAGTACTAATTTCTGTTAAAGAGTGCTAAAAATTCAAGGAGTCTTAAAAGAATATAGATTAATATAAAAATTAGATTTTATGTACAACAACAACTAAACCTTTATCCAGCCAATCCGCTACATGGATTATATTTTGCCATCGGAGTCTATCCTTAGACATTTTTTCATTTATATTTAAATATATGCTATTTGTTTTAATCATTTCCTTCCAATTCTATTTTGGTCTTCCCATGTACTTTTAATTTGAGTTGATTTTTCTCTACTTTATACACGTTGCTAGTGCATCTAGAAATCTCCTATATACATGTTCAAATTATGTTAAATGTGTTTTTCTCATTTTTCTTATCTATTGGAGCTTGTTTGTTTATAAGTGGCCGATTCCAAACCTAGAAAAGGAGGAGGGGTTGTGTCAAGTTGGTAGGCGACGCAAGAACTTTTAGACTCAAATGATATGGACCATATTAGAAATCGTATTTTATGTACATTTAAATATACTTTTTTATTTTTACATGGTACTCCAAAAAGAAAATCTATTTTCTTTGTTATGGTTATTTTCAAGGCTTTGACCAAAACATTATTTCATGATCCGAAAATAAAGGTCTAGCCATAGTCAGAACTCGAGTCCCACCAAGTTTCCGAGAGCCTTCCGTAGCTGTTTTTTATGTTTCAAGGGTAACTTACTTTAACTGTCCATTAGGGGTTCGTTTTGCTATTTTTTCTAATTTTTTAAAAATTTATTTTCATCACTTATATTATACTTTTTAACTTTTAATAGTCATTTGTTTACTTTTTATGTTAAAAAAATTCAATTTTGATGACTATATAACATGCATATTATATGTCTAACTGTATTAATTTGTATACACTTCTATTTATTATATATGAGTTAAATATTTATTTAAATTGAATTTTAAGTTAAAAAAATAGACGAATAACGTTCTTAAAATAAATTATAACATAAGAAACAAAAATATATTTTTTTAACAAAATTAAGGAACAATTAAAGTAATTTTTCCATGTTTCAATTATGAAGTTGCTACGTGGAGCTTTTTTGCACAAAGAATAAAGCAGTTTGTCGCTAAGCCCCACCATTTTTTAAAGGTTGTTCTTGTAAGAATGAATAGTATTTTTGTTAAAAACAAATTAAATAAATGTTCAAATTGTGTTTATTTCACATACTAAATCTAATTCCAAGGCTATTATTCATTATCCGAAAATTGATTTTAGGGAAAAAAGAATTTGATTTCTAAAATTCATACTAGCCATTGAAACTCAGCTAGAAAAATGTGATTTACTATTTTCACTAGGTTTAGATTCTACATTTTGTAGAATTTTCCGAATTTTGATGGCTTAAGATTTTGAATAACTACATGTAATCTTTCATTTAATTTACTAAAAGTTATTAAACTTTCATATACTCTTTTTCCTCTAGTTTACAAGAAGTTATTAACTTTTCATTTAATTTGCATATACTGTTTTTTCTTTTCATTTAAACTTGGATTTCTAGAAGTTATTAATTATAGCCAAGGATTCATTATAGATCAGCAAGATAAACCCTAATACTACTTTTTGAACGTACAATAGCCAAAAAAAATTGTAAGGGGTATGCATACAAGTCTTCACATAAATGGTATATTAAAAAAATATGTATATTTAAAATATTTGTTATTCAAGAATTTCAGTTTAATACTATTTGAAAGAAAATAAAGTATTTTCACCAAAACAAATTTAAATTTTTTTAATTAATTGGATTAGTTTATAACAAAAATTTGTTTCTAATATTTGTATATATAAGTTTAAAATTTGAGTTAGAGCTCACATTTGCCGAATGCGTAATCTCTCTGGTTTTTTTTAAATTTTTACTTTTAAAATGCAAAATGACGTCTGGTGTTGTATTAAGATGCATGATACCCCGTGGTTTTGCCATCGTACGGCAACACTGGTGTCAGTGAGGAATGCTACCTGGTTGATCCTGTCAGTAGTCATATGCTTGTCTCAAAGATTAAGTCATGCATGTGTAAGTATGTACTAATTTAGACTATGAAACTGCGAATGGCTCATTAAATCAGTTATAGTTTGTTTGATGGTACCTACTACTCGGATAACCATAGTAATTCTAGTGCTAATATGTGCAACAAACCCCGACTTTTGGAAGGGATGTATTTATTAGATAAAAGGTCGACGCGGTCTTCGCCCGTTGTTTCGATGATTCATGATAACTCGACGGATCGCACGGCCCTCGTGCCGGCGACGCAATTTTAGTATCACAGTGCAATATTGTTAAAAATATGAATAAATTTTCACTGATGTACAAATGTGGGTCAAAACATAAAAAATAAAATTTTATTGATTTCGCATTTTGCTATGAAATTTATTTAAAATATAGATATTTAAAATTTTTCTATTCAAGAATTTCTATTACGTATTATTTGAAAGATAATAAATTGTCTTCCATAAAAGAAATTTAAAAATTTTAAATTAACGCTAAACAAAAATTTGTTACAGATTACATTTACCAAACGTAAAATCTGTCTCATTTGTTTTTTTTTTAATGCAATGTTCAGAGTTTGCATTTGGCGCATAGAAACTTATCAATACTTATTTTTTTCAAATATGAACTTTCTCTTTATTAATAGTATTATGGGCAATCTATAAGGAGGAATTTTAAATTTTTTTAAAAAAATTAAAGTTCGCATTTGTCATATGAGAACTCCACGTATTGAAAAACACAATTAAAAAAAAGCATAGAAATGATTTGTTTTTAATAAAAAAAGTAGCACATAATTTGAAATTCCTCTCTAAATTGAGGAATTTACTACCTACATACGTGAAAAGGATTTTAAAACTCTAGGAGACTTTATTACGAAAATTCAAGAATTCCTTTATGCTCTAATTTATTTTAATGTGCTTACATTTGCTACTTTGTGTGGTCTGTGGATGCCAAAATTTTAATTAATATATTGACTTATTTTTTTCAATCGTCAACTCTTACTATATATGGTGGAGGTCTACAAGGATGAGACTCCAACCCATTGTGCATCTTTTCTTTGAGAAAAAATACAATTACTTAATTAACTGATTGAGAATCATGTTGAACCGCGCTTAGCAGCCAACAAGGAAAGTTTTTCTCCCATAACTGGGATCCCATAACCCGTTGCACTTTTAACTATTGTACTATATTCAAGACTTTTAATTATTGCATTACGGTCATGGCTCAATGTTGAGTTTGTTTGCTTGCTTTAATTTTTGGTTTGTTTTAACATGAAGTTTTGAACTCGCATGAAATGTTTAATTGTGTTGCCATTCATTCAAGAAGGTATTGAGTAGTTAATAATCATAAACTCAGCAGTTTTGAACTCACATGGAATGTTTAATTGTGTTGTCATTCATCCGAGAAGGTATTATGTGGTTAATAATTAACCACCAACTCAGCTGATGAGTTTTTTTTTTTTTTAACTCAGCTGATGAGTTGATAGTTAAATACCAATACCTTCTCACCATGCCTACAATATGTCTCACTATAATGTTGGGTTAATTCTTTACCTAATGCACGAACTAATATAATGTGTTATTATAGTGGGTTATATTGTACATATGGCAAAAACTTACTCATACTTTACCATCAACTCAGTTGATTGTAAGGAAATCAACATAGTAACAACGCAGCGGAAAATATAACAATTATATTATAATTGATTTCCATAGGACCTTTAATGATAATCTATACAAAATATACCTTGAGAGATGCCAGCAAAATCCTTGAGCGAGGTTTAATCGACCAACAAGCCGCATACGTGTCCGGCCTCTAACGGTAATCCACACGAACTACTTTCGGGATCCTCAAAGGATTGATTTTAACATTAGGTTAATAAGCTAGATCCCTCTGAACAACACCTTGGAAATCTAATAATAAAACCCTTTTCTTATTTACGTGATTTCTTATTGAGAGAGTTGTGTATTGTCTTTGACCTAACATTAAGCATCTATATATAATAATGCAACCTTCCAAAAAGGTATTCTTGTCTAACAAGAAAGGAATTATTACCAAACTCAATTCACTTTCCAAAAGTGAACAAGAGTATAATAGATGCCATAATTATCATATAATTATGTAAATCATTTTAACCCAAGAAGTAATTCTATTGTGTGTGACCCTTTAGGTTCCTAATCACTTGGTAATAAATATAAATAATAATCTTAGAATTAAATTGGCTTTTGTACAAAACCAACAAACTCCCACTTGGACTAAAGACAATTTAGTCACAGAGCTTCTAAGATAAAATAAATTAAACAACTTTAATTTATCATTAATTCAACAATTAATTCATTTATATTCATAGATCAAGAGCGGCCTCTAGCCAAGACATCATGACCACCCAAGAGTTAGAAACAGTCAATTGATCGACTTCACCTATCCATGAACCAGGTACCATGTAATTATCATCCTTTCACCATCCTATATTCCAATTAGTACAAGAGTAAAGTCTAAGTGCCAACTCTTTATTGTACTAATTATATTTCTTTCTTGTACCGAAATTCAACTCCTTGTAAATAAATTTAGAACTTTTCTAAATTTACTTACTAAATATGTGCACTTTGAGTTGAACTTTAACAAGTGGCGCCAGAAAGGAATATACTCTCCCACTATTAGGAGTGGTGAATCCTATATCGATCATAAACTATCAATCCGTGCTTCTTGTTATATCCAACATCTACCGCTCGCATATACTGTTACGGTTATAGACAAATAGAGTCAAAACATAACATCCACACTAAATATACTCTTATGATCTCAAGTCAAAGGATCGCTTACACTACTGTCACGTAGAGATTATACCATTGGCACTTAAATAGTTAACGATATGGAAATCTCTAAGCGGATCATTCCAGTGAACACATTCTCCAATGATTCACCTATATATCACTATATATACTAGTCTATCCGCATTATCAACGTCCTTGTTATTGTTAATACTATGACCAGGGAAATTTAAGAATAATAAATATTATTCTAAGGACTTTATCATATTGTATATATATCGACATATATATGTTACAAAATGATAAATATGCCATATCTTTATTGCATAAAATTACATAATCATTCTTCCATTATGACTCAAACCAATCATTCAGTACTTCAAACCAAATGAATAAACATGACTATCATGTTTCTTTTGGGATAATGGTTTAGTCAATGAATAATTATATTATCCTTTGCAGGAATCTCTTGTATCTTTACTTAAATTCTATCAGTGATTACTCTAATCAGATGATAAAATTTTAGTACATGTTTGGATCATTGATAAGACATTAGTTCTTCAACTATTGAAGAAGCTATTTCTATCCAAACAATCTTATAGCAACTTCTCAAGCAACTATATACTTAATCTCTATTGTAGAATATGTCGTTATAATCTATTTGGAACATTTCCAAATAACAACATTTATATTTAGGATAATACATGTCCATCTTGATACTTGCAATCATCTTTATAAGATTGAAAATTCGTATCTATGAATCCACATATATTTAGCTCAACATTCAAGAATAGGTTCTTAATTCTTCTCAAGTATTTAAGAAAATTCTTGATTACTTCTAGTGACTTTCACTGGAATTGGATTGAAATATGCTCATAACACTTATAGCGTAGGAGACATTTGGTCTTATATAATATACATAAATGATCTTACTTCTTAAGAATATTTTGCATATTATATTTCTTAATATCAGTCTTTGGACACATGTCCTAAGGTAAATCCTATCAAATATAGGAATGTAAACCTTTTAAACTGATCCATGCATATTAAACGTCTTTAATATTTTATCAATATATACATACATATATATATATATATATATATATTGACTGTATATGACCAAACAACTTATCAAATCTATCTCTATAGACTTTTCCCAATACATAAATTATTTCTCCAAAATCTTTAATTGAGAAGGTTTTTGAACAACTACACCTTAACTAATTTAAGAGTAGTTATGTAAATTCTCATTATTAATATGTCATCTACATATAATATGAGAAATACAATAATATTGCCAATAATCTTTTGTATACACAAGATTCATATTTGTTTTTGATTAAATCAAACTCTTTGATTATCTCATCAAAACCAATATTTGAACTCTTAAAAGCTCGCTTTAGTCCATAAATAGACTTTTATAATTTGCATACTTTGTTAGGGTATTTAGACATAAAACCCTTAGATTGTATCATATACTAATCCTTTTGCAAATTACAGCAAATAAAATCTAAATGGATTTTAACACGGTAATTGGTGAAAAGGTTTCATCATAGTCAATACTATGATTTTGTGTAACCTTTAGTGACCAATATTCATACTTTATGGGTAACAATATTACCATCCATGTTTGTCTTCTTTTGAAAACCCGCTTGCACCTTATGAGTTTTATCCCTTTAGATGCATTGACTAAGGTCTATACCTTATTGCCATATATGGAATCCATTTTAGATTTTATGGTTCAAAACCACTTTTAGATTTCTTATCAAATAAGACTTCTTTGTAGATAGTAGGTTTATCATTCTTAATGATAAACACATCACCCTATGTGGATGATTTATCCTACTAAACATACAATTTAATTACTTGTGTATTGAGAGCTTCATGTCCTACCGCATCACTATGAGGTACAAGCTCTAATTCCATTCTTTTCATCACTAAATTGTGGAACTTCACCAAGTTCTATATGCTCCCACTTGCCTTTTCTAGAATAAACTATTCTTCTAAAAATATGACATATTTTGAGACAAACATTTTGTGCTCATTGGGATCATAGAAATAATATCCAAAACTTTCTTTTGGACATTCCACAAAATAGTATATATAAAAATTTTGTATCAAACTTATCAGATTTTACCTTTTATATATAGGATACCCCCAAACATTTTGGTTCTCTCCTATACCATATCTCATGTGAGGTAGAATTGATAGGTTTAAATGGAACATACTTTAAAAGATCAAATACAATATTTATGGTATATTCTCAAAACAATTTTGAGAGAATTGTATGGCTCATCGTTAATCGAATAATATCTAATAAAATTCGATTATTACTTTAATGAAGCAACAAGCTCATTTTATTAAGATAATTATAAATTCTTGACTCAAGTATTCTCTATTTCGATCTAATCGAAATATTTTAATACTTTTATCAAGTTGTTTTTCAACTTCAATTTTGTATTCTTTGAACTCTTCAAAGAATTTAGTTATATACTTCAATAAGTACATATATTACTATATTTAATATAATCATTTGAAGTATGAAAAACTTTCTATAATTACAATTAACATAGGTCTACATACATCAATATGTATTAGACTTAGTAATTCAGTAGATCTTTCACCTTTTTAAGTAAAAGGTAAATTAGTTATTTTCTAATAAATAAGATTCACATTTATCAAATGATTCATAATCAAGTGATTCCAAATAAACATTTTCATGCAATTTGGCTATGCTTTTCTCATTTATATATAACTACATCTACAGTGTTAGAGATAAAATTATCAATTTTTGTTTCTTTGTGTTTATATTTGAAAAGAAGATTATCCAAATCAAATATATAAAGTTTGTTATCCAATTAACCAGTACCTTAAAATATTGTCACAATAAAAAGAACAACATTTATTCTTTTGAATTATTGTAAATCTATTTATGTCAAACATGAAATAGAAATAATATTTTAGTAAGTACTGATAATAGCAATCCTTTATATTAAGGATTAATCTTCTAAATAAAGAAAACTCTATATTCCCATGGTTAATGTAACAACTTTTGTCGCATTCAATTACCACATATAAGAATATATTTTCTTCACTCAACTTTCTACTTATCCTTAAATCTTGCATATTTATGTAAATATGAGATCCAAATCTGGTATCTAATACCCAAGAATTTATTTATTAGTAGAAACATTTATTTCAATCATAAACATATTTGAAGTAGAAACTTCACCAAGATTCTTCTACTTCAAAATCTCGATGAACCTTTTAATTTTAATTCTAATGTCTATCTTAATAGACCATAGTAGAATTTAATACCATATAAACTTTTGTCCTTATTATTTTGTGTTAAGTTTGAGCGCCCTTTTTATTGATTTTCTTAAAATCAGGGTCCAATCCTCACTTTCTTGGATAACTCAAATATTAACACAATTTCATTTTTCTTCTTGATTGAATCCTTTGTTGTCTTATTGAGCAATTCAAGCAAATATTTAGATCTCAACTTTGTTCATAACAAAATTAAAAATCAAATTTTTCAATGAGACTAATCACCTTTAGTACATTAGATGATACTAAAGATTATTTGCCATTTTGCTCTAAATGAGTTCGTAAGAGAGATCATATAACTTCAATTTTAACTCTTATATCATACAATCATTTCATCTCATGAAATATTGTAAAAGCATACATGTTCACATACAACTATTGTAATTAAGATTCATGAATGCTTTTTAGCATAAGACAATATACATTATCAAAATCATCTTTATGTTTTTGGCATGTATCTTTGATTACTTGATCAATATCATCATCAAGAAAAAGATTTTAAGGACATAAAATAACTTCTCATACCTAAAAACAATTTTTACGTTGTAAAATTCAATCCATAAACTTTGAGCAATTAATATATTGTCAAACAATATATTATACATAATTTTCTACAACAGAAAATAAAGATATAAAAATATTTCATATTTATGTAATAAGCAAAACCAAAATAAATTAAATATGGACTTATGAAAATTTTTGATTTTGCTCCCACTATTTTATTCAAATCAATATCCCTTAAATTGATTCGAGAATTTCACAAAATTCTTAGTGGCTAAGATCTCATTTTAATTATTTTTAACCTTGAGGTAGCTCAACAAGTCAAAACAATCTCAATAAGTAGGTAACATCTACCAATTACAACAAATTATAACTCTTAGATAGTTAGGCCATCAACTCTTGATACACATATCTCATATGTCCCCTAACTCTATGCCTCAAATACATTTTGACCTTGAGGTAGCTCAACAAGTCAAAAGTCTTTGTTAAATCAAACCCATTATTCAGAGATATCATCTCATAGCATAAACATATTTAAAGTAAAACAACCTTGAGGTAGCTCAACAAGTTGTTCTAATAAAAATTGTTTAAACTATAATAATGGAAGGAAACTAATTATGATTTAATATTTAATTAAGGGATTTATTTAAGGTCTCATCATACATACATATCATATGTGAAAATTATTTGATTAATTGAACATACAATATGCAATTAAATAAATATATCATTTTATCAAATATAAATCACACATGACATGTTATTCAAATAATCACATTAAATGAATATTTAATATATTTATATCAAATATAATTCACATATGACACATGTTATTCAAATAATCATATTAAATGAATATATAATAAATTTATATCAAATATAAATTGTATATGACACATGTTATTCAAATAATCATATTAAATGAATATATAATAAATTTATATCAAATATAAATTGTATATGACACATGTTATTCAAATAATCATATTAAATGAATATATAATAAATTTATATCAAATATAAATTGTATATGACATGTTAATCAAATAATCATATTAAATGATAGATTCATATCAAATATAAATTACATGTCATCTTATTCAAATAATCACATTAAATGAATATAAAATAGATTTATATCAAATATAAATTATATGTGTCATATTATTCAAATAATCACATTAAATGAATATATAATAAATTTATATCAAATATAAATTGCATATGTCATATTATTCAAATAATCACATTAAATGAATATATAATAAATTTATATCAAATATAAATTAAATATGTCATATTATTCAAATAATCACATTAAATGAATATATAATTTTTCTGTCATGAATCTATATGTATATTATTTCTAATTATATTAGAAATCATTTAATTAAACTATTTGAAACTTTTATGGGTCGAAATATAGTTTCTGGAAATATATGGCAACTGATCAGAATAAAGATAAAGATTTGAGCCAATTCAAAATTCAAAAGAACTTTTCTTTTGAATCCCAAATCTGACGTTTAAATGGCACGCCTTCTAGAAAGCTCCCTTTTCCCTTTTTGTTTTTCCTGATCGTTTTTGTTTGGTTGCCTGATCGAATCCGGCTTTGGCCCTTTTTCCTTTTTTTTTTTTTTGAAAAAATTCAAAATCAGTTTTAAATGAAAAACAAAAATTTATATATTTAACCCATAATATTTAAAACGAATTTTTAAATATATATGTCTCAAATCCATCAATTAAATCCAATATACATACATAAACAATTTATCATTCATGACATGATATATTATGCATAGATAAATCAAATTAGGCTCTGATACCACGGTAAGGAAATCAACATAGTAACAACGCAGCGGAAAATATAACAATTATATTATAATTGATTTCCATAGGACCTTTAATGATAATCTATACAAAATATACCTAGAGAGATGCCAGCAAAATCCTTGAGCGAGGTTTAATCGACCAACAAGCCGCACACGTGTCCGGCCTCTAACGGTAATCCACACGAACTACTTTCGGGATTCTCAAAGGAATGATTTTAACATTAGGTTAATAAGCTAGATCCCTCTGAAAAACACATTGGAAATCTAATAAGAAAACCATTTTCTTATTTACGTGATTTCTTATTGAGAGAGTTGTGTGTTGTCTTTGACCTAACATTAAGCATCTATATATAATAATGCAACCTTCCAAAAAGGTATTCTTGTCTAACAAGAAAGGAATTATTACCAAACTCAATTCACTTTCCAAAAGTGAACAAGAGTATAATAGATGCCATAATTATCATATAATTATGTAAATCATTTTAACGCAAGAAGTAATTCTATTGTGTGTGACCCTTTAGGTTCCTAATCACTTGGCAATAAATATAAATAATAATTTTAGAATTAAATTAGCTTTTGTACAAAACCAACAAAAGGTTGTAATTATTATCCATCCAATACTTTTCTGTTCATCCAATTTAAAGAGAGATCAAAAAGCAAGGTTTGTATAATTTTGGACTTACCTCAGTGCGCTTGCTTGCTGGTGAGTATAAATGTATGTGGGATACACAATCTGCAGAATGATTGCCACCAAGACATGGCGATAATTCTCTTGAAGCCGATCGATTATAGCTTGTAAATATCAAATTCCCAGGCTTCTTCTCTATTAAATCGAAGAAAAAGACATGCGGGGAATCACAAGGATCATTGGAGCGCGAACGAGTGTTGAACATGTAATGCGGTGGATCAGTATTTGGGGTTATCCATGGCTCAAATGTTTCGATAGGAAGTTGTAGCCAACTTCTAGGTATTATTTTCTCATAGATATAGACAGAGTAACCCCAGGAAACTGAAATAGACCAATTATGCTGTCTATGATAGCAAATTGTTTGCTGCAACATACGTGACTGGTCGACATTTGCAGGTTTCATCAAGTGTCGACTGGATTCAGCGCGATTCATGGTGGGGAAAATTGGCTCTATCATGTCGAAATGGTGAAGGGACATCAAGAAAGATTTGGGATGAGAGGACAGGAAGCCAGAAATATCTCCACTTAAATCAATCTGTAATTGAATATGCAATGATATAAGCTCCTTTTAACATTAGCAGTATGAATAAAAACGGAAATGCTCCATTGGCCTGCTCTCAACCAATGTTTTGAAAAGTAAATCGGAATATTAACCGGCAGCCGAGATAAGGGGTCAAATGATAATTAGGTTAAACTCGATCAAATTTGACGAAAAAATATAAATAAATTTAAATTATAAATATATTAATAATTTTAAAAAAATATTGAATTTAATTATAAAAATTTACTAAATTATAACTACAATATAATACTAATAAAATATTATTAATTTATTTAAATATTAAACATTATTTATTATCAAATATAATAATTCTAAGTGAAAAAAAAGTACAAAATATCTCAAAATTTTTTAGATTTTCTTTTCTATGAACCTTCTGAGGCACTTATTAATAGAGAAGACAACATTAGTTAATGAAGTTAAAACTTCCTCTTTTAGAAAAATTAAAGTTTTCATGTAGATTGTTAGGAAAGTTCTATTTTGCCCTCCAAAAGGTTTCCTAAGTAACTCTCCAAACTCCATAGTACAAAATGCCTCTCTCTTATTAAAACATTTTTTTTTAAAAATAAATAATAACTGGAACCAGCACCCTCGAATGCCCCAATCTTTCATATCCTGTGCATTTCTTCTGTCGTACTTGATTTAGTTTGCAAAGATGTGTTTAGTTCCACAATTTCTATTTTGGAGAGGGACCAGAGAAAATGAGAATTGCATCATCCCAAGCGATAATTGAACGGCTGATATGAACCTTTAGTACTTAGAGTAGTATCCAAAACCAAAACAGGATCTTTAGACACGAAGAGACCGCAATTACATTAAACACCATGAACAAATTTTTATTGGGTTCACGTTAATTAATGCTGAAATTTGATTTCATAATATATTCTCTATGTATTCCACTATACTTTTGAACAATAGTATCTTTCTTCAATTGTTTTCACTAGGAAATACTCTCTGTTATTTTATAAGTGAATTTTTAACCAAAGTCACATTAATTAAGAAAATAAATAAATTGTTTTAGTTATTTTTAATTCTTTATCGAAAATTAAATATGTGCAAGTAATGTCATATGATTTTAGATAAACCATTGATCTCTTGTGAAGCGGGTTTATCTTTAAAACGAGAGTTAATCGCAATTTCAACATACAATAAAAATGGTAGAAAATTAGAATTATGATTTCTACTGCCATTAATTAACCGCTTCATATATGAAATGTTGTGTTATATGAACAACATTTCATATATGAATCTAATTCGGATGAGTTTTTGTGTTAGATATATGGAATGAATGATAAAATTGAAATTTAGATTTTTTTAAAAATATATATAAAGTAACACTTATTTAACAACAACCAAAAAAACTCATCCTAAAACTTATGCTCTCTACCAAACGCTACATTTTGCTCCACTAACTGCCCTAAAACCCTCCACTCTTTCACACAACAGATACATTTCCTATCTGACCGCCGCAACGGTCTTCACCAAACCTAGGGCTACGCCCCAACGGCTCTGGCCATCTGGCCGGAGCCACCACCTACTCACCGCCCCACAGCAAAAATCGACACAAGCCCATCCCCTCCATTAGCCTATCAACCTAGATTTACCCATGGGCGAACCAGTAAGGCCCCCGGACCCATCAGTTAAGCTTTTCAAGGAAGCTTTTAGTTCAAAAGAATATCAGCATGATTACATAATTTCAAATATAAAGTATGCTCATAAAGAACACCTTTGAAAGCTATGCTCCACAAAGAAAGAGTCAATATGAGTATATCACGCCTTTAGAGATTATTTTAAACCATATAAATCTCTCTTCAACCTGTAAACCTTATTTTCCTTGCCATTTCTAACAAAACCTATAGGTTGCTCAACCTACACTTCTTATTCTAGAAAACCATTTAAAAGTGTAGACTTAAAATCCATTTGATAAATCCTCCAATTATTTTGTGCAAATAAAGAAATGATCAAACGAATAGTGCCAAGTCTGACAACAGGAGCAAATATCTCAAAATAGTCAATACAAAGTTTCTCCTTATAAACTTTAGCAACTTGTCACGTCTTGTATCTCTCCACTTCTCCATTAGTTTTATATTTTGTCTTGTGAACCCACTTCACTCCATCATTTCTTCCCACTTGGAAGATATGTAAACTCCCAAATATCAATCTTCTTCATAGCATAAATTTCTTCACCTTTTGCTTTCATCCAACAATAATCATGATCAGTCTCCTTAAAATCAACTGGGTCACAATTTTTAAATAAAGAAAAATTCACAATATCTTCATCAAATAAATTATTAGCATAATTACTTTCAACATAATCATGCAATCGTGTTGGTAATTATCGTTATCGCTTTGGTCGACAAAAGTGTACAGAGGTTCTTTGCACACTTGAAGATGAAGGATCACGAGGTAGTTGTTGAACTTGTTCTCTTTGTTGTCCATGTTCTTCCTCCTCATTTAATAAAGACAATGGTGGTTGATCAACTGATGTTGTTGGTTCTTTAGAAGACCTATCTCATGCTCACAATTAATCAAAAGTGACATTTCTACTCACAATCATCTTCCATGTATTAGGATTAAACAACCTATAGCCTTTTGCCTATAGAATATAGCCAACAAAGATGCACTTTTCCGCCTTATCATCCAATTTCTTTTTCGATGCATCTAGAACATTGGAATATGCAAGACAACTAAATACCTTTAAGTGACTGATATTTGGTTTCTTACCAGACCAAATCTTGTAGAGTTTTCTCAGCATTACACCTCGTACTACACCTATTTAAAATATAAATAGCACATGAAATCGTTTCGGCCCAAAATCCTTTAGGCATATTTTTGGCCACCATCATGGATCAAACCAAATCCATCGTTGTTCTATTTTTCCTCTGCCACCCCATTTTGTTAAGGAGTGTACCTGTCTGTCATCTAATTTTTAATACCATGATTCATCTATTAGTTATCAAAGTTTTAATATAATGCCTACTCTATTTTTCAACATACACTTTGAATTTATTGAAAACATTACAAGTATTAGATTTATTCCTTAAAAAACAAACTCATTTTTTCTGCTAAAATCGTCAATAAAGGTAATAAAATACTTACTGCCACTATTAGAAGGTTCCTCTATGGAACAAAAGTCTAAGTGAACCAACTCTAATAGATGATTAGCCCTCCAAGTATTACCTTTTTGAAAAGAATGCCTGTATTTCTTTCTCTAAATACAAGATTAACACAGTTGAGCAGAAAAATCAATTGAAAGATGATAAAATATTCAAGAATACCCAATACCAAATTAAAGAAAAAAGATGAATGACACAATCAATGCCAAATTGAAGGAAGAAATCAAGGACACAATCAATATCAAATTGAAGGAACACATCATAGACACAATTAATGACAGATTGAAGGAACAAATCATGGACACAATCAATACCAAATTGAAGGAACTAATAATGGACACAATCAATACCAAATTGAAGGAACAAATCATGGACACAATCAATAACAATATTAGCTTATTAATTTTTACGTAATTTTAGCAATGATTTCTAATTATTGTCTAGTTACTTATTCAAGATATTATTACTGTTAGGAATTCTTCATACATAAACCATTGTAATTCTTAATAAAAAAACAGATTTCAAATCAATCTCATTTTCTTGTTATTTTTTATGGTATCAAAACTTATATCAAATATGTTTTTTCCTTTCAATAGTCTAAACTATCTATTCAAATTTTTCAGTAAAGCTCTACCATTAATTCAATCAACTATCTACCACAAAGTTTCTCATTTGGAAATATCAAATACTTCCATTTATTCGCAATTTAGGAATAGAACACCATATAAAAGATTCAAACAAGCCATTAGATGAAATTATTGATTCTGATTGAAAAAAAATAAAAAATCCAAACCTTGATGCATGGATCAGAAACGATGGTATTCTTATGTCATGGCTTTTTGGAAACAATAAGGAAGAAGTTCTGAGCATGATTTTTGGTAGGGATACGACCTACTCAATATGAAAATCTATCCAAGAGCAACTGTTGCTCAATACTAAAGAAAACGAAGTTCAACTAAAAGATGGCTTATATGCATTATCAAAAGAGACTATCACTTGATGAATATAATAGAAAATTCAAAGAGATTTGTGACAAACGTGCTGCTATCGGAAAACCTCTTAGTGATATTGACAAAGTGTTCCAAGTTTCACAAGGACTTGGAGACAAATATAAATCATTTCGAATTGTTTCCTCGTCAAAACCACCATATCCATAATTTAATCAATTTCTTATGTCTTTACAAAATTTTGAGCAGATCTTTCTTACAGAAGAAAATAAAAAACTAATCATAATCAAGCATTCTTTGGATAAAGAGGAAGGAAAAATAATCAACATGGAGAAAGAGGCAACTTTAGAGAAAGAGGTTCAAATTCTTTCACTCAAAATCGTTCTTACAACTACAATTAGCCTCTACCATCTTGAAATCATCCAAAATCCAACAACAATTGGAAAGGTCAACCATGCAAACAAAATACAAGTAAAAAAACTTGCCAAATTTGTGGACGGACAAATCATACAGTACTCAAATGCTATTATAGGTACAACTAAGAGACAAATGGATAAAATATTCAAGAAGCACTAGCAGCCATGAATTTAAATAATGATGATGATCCAAACTTCTACACTAACTCAGGTGCTATTGTTCATATGATAAATAAAAGGGGTAGCCTAAAATATTTGAAACTTTACTTTTGTAATAATACTATTTTTGTTGGGAATGGACAATATTTACCTATTACAGATATAGGTACAGCTTTGTTCAATACTTCTCATTGTAAGCTTTCATTAAAAAATATTTTAGCCAAGCCAAAAATTAAAAAGAATTTATTATCTGTAAGTAAAATTATTGATGATAATTTTTCACTATTCACTTTAATGCTAATGAGTTTATCATTAAGGATTACGAGAATCAAATTCTAGCCAAAGGACATATAAAAGGAGATCTGTACGCACTTGAGAAATGACAGCTCATTGAAGTGCTTATTGCCACCAAAACTCCAAGTATTAGTTCAGAGATATGGCATGCCTATTTAAGACACCATAATTTAAAATTCTACAACCTTTAGAAAATTCAAAGAGATTTGTGACAAACGTGTTGCAATCGGAAAACCTAGTAGTGATATTGACAAAATGTTCCAAGTTTCACAAGGACTTGGAGACAAATATAAATCATTTCAAATTATTTCTTCGTCAAAACCACCATATCCATTATTTAATCAATTTCTTATGTCTTTACAAAATTTTGAGCAGATCTTTCTTACAGAAAAAAATAAAAAACTAATCATAATCAAGCATTCTTTGGATAAAGAGGAAGGTAAAATAATCAACATGGAGGAAGAGGCAATTTTAGAGAAAGAGGTTCAAATTCTTTCACTCAAAATCGTTCTTACAACTACAATTAGCCTCTACCATCTCAAAATCGTCCAAAATCCAACAACAATTGGAAAGGTCAACCATGCAAACAAAATACAAGTAAAAAAACTTGCCAAATTTGTGGACGGACAAATCATACAGTACTCAAATGCTATTATAGGTACAACTAAGAGACAAATGGAGAAAATATTCAAGAAGCACTAGCAGCCATGAATTTAAATAATGATGATGATCCAAACTTCTACACTAACTCAGGTGCTATTGTTCATATGATAAATAAAAGGGGTAGCCTAAAATCTTTGAAACTTTACTTTTGTAATAATACTATTTTTGTTGCGAATGGACAATATTTACCTATTACAGATATAGGTACAGCTTTGTTCAATACTTCTCATTGTAAGCTTTCATTAAAAAATATTTTAGCCAAGCCAGAAATTAAAAAGAATTTATTATCTGTAAGTAAAATTATTGATGATAATTTTTCACTATTCACTTTAATGCTAATGAGTTTATCATTAAGGATTACGAGAATCAAATTCTAGCCAAAGGACATATAAAAGGAGATCTGTACGCACTTGAGAAATGACAGCTCATTGAAGTGCTTATTGCCACCAAAACTCCAAGTATTAGTTCAGAGATATGGCATGCCTATTTAAGACAACATAATTTAAAATTCTACAACCTTTAGAAAATTCAAAGAGATTTGTGACAAACGTGCTGCAATCGGAAAACCTAGTAGTGATATTGACAAAGTGTTCCAAGTTTCACAAGGACTTGGAGACAAATATAAATCATTTCAAATTATTTCTTCGTCAAAACCAACATATCCATTATTTAATCAATTTCTTATGTCTTTACAAAATTTTGAGCAGATCTTTCTTACAGAAGAAAATAAAAAACTAATCATAATCAAGCATTCTTTGGATAAAGAGGAAGGTAAAATAATCAACATGGAGGAAGAGGCAACTTTAGAGAAAGAGGTTCAAATTCTTTCACTCAAAATCGTTCTTACAACTACAATTAGCCTCTACCATCTCAAAATCATCCAAAATCCAACAACAATTGGAAAGGTCAACCATGCAAACAAAATACAAGTAAAAAAACTTGCCAAATTTGTGGACGGACAAATCATACAGTACTCAAATGCTATTATAGGTACAACTAAGAGACAAATGGAGAAAATATTCAAGAAGCACTAGCAGCCATGAATTTAAATAATGATGATGATCCAAACTTCTACACTAACTCAGGTGCTACTGCAAAAGACAAGGCTATTCCTTCAGAACGTATAGTTCCTACACCCATGCAAAAGACTCACGTACACCAGGTGTCAAAGGTGCCTGACCCTCAGAGTAAGGAGCTCCAAAGGGCTGGGATGCTGGAAAGACGAATCAATCCAAAAGGGGACAATGAGCACAGCTTTGAGCCAAATGATGGTAATCAGTAACTCTCAATTAAAGAGGTCTATATTCCAACTCAGATTCCAATGATTGTTGAGGGGAAGGAAGTGATTAAGCCAGTTGAGGAAAGAGCCAATGAATCTTTGAAGGGATCAGAGAGCTCTGATCATGTGGATAAAAATGTTGGCCATTTTTTGGCTAACCTTGGGCAATTCTTGGAACTTATAAACAGTACAGAAGGGACTTCCAGTGCCCTGATTGATCCTTCTACTCCATCCAATGTTGTTTTGGAAAGAGCAAATAAGAGCACTGAAGTTGCCCCGAAGGACCCTCCCCAAATTGGTCGGGTGGATAGTACAAGATCGAACAACGAGACAATCAATGTTACGGTTAACTGGGAAGAAGGTGAATCATCAACAATGCACACAGGCAATCCCAGGACAGATCGTGAAATATTAATAGCTATGCCAACACTGAGATGGGAAGCAGGGGAGTTCATCAAGGTCAACTCCACATCGGATTTAGCAGCACTACAAGATATACCAATTGAAGTAGAGTCGGAAGACGAGGGAGAAGACCGATGGACAGAGGCCAGTTTCGATGAGGAGCCTCAAGATGAGCTGTACAATATCATTGATAAAATGGAAAGACAACAGAAATCAGTCAAGAAAACGAGGTTCATGGAAGCCTTAGTGAGCCCCAAAGCTAACATCACGTCGGGAAGGAGGCTTAGAGATCGAAATCCTTTCGTATGTTACTCAGAAGGCAAAAGGTGGAATCATAGAAGGAATATGTAAGTGATAGACTTCAGTTTTGGCCCCTGATTACCGATGTTCATATCAGTTGGCCCGTCTTGATGTTTTAATTTCTGGTTGTTTAAGTTGTTCTGGACTTTGTTTCGTGATGTATTCTGCTGTGATGCTGTGAGTCCTTTGTGGTTGTGTGGTGACTGATTCTGAATTTTGCATTGTTTTGGTCTGATGTTGTTTTGAAATTATCTAAGAACTACGGTTATGGTGGTGTATGGTGCTGGTTGGAAAACTCTCCTGCACCTGTTCTGGGATGCTTTCATAGTGGAGTAAGGGGTAGAAAGGAGAAGTGTTGATGAAATTTTGGCAGAGACCTACGCAGTTCTTTGGTTTCACAAGGGAAATCTGTTCTGAAGCCTTGCCCCTTTACGGTATGGACATATTAGTATCTGGTAGACTCGGCTTTGGCCCGTATGTTAAGAATCTAGTGTATCCTAGGCTGTTACTTTTAGGCTCTTATGGTGGGGGGCAGTGCTAATGAATGGCGGATGTGGTACTGATTTGATGATGCTGTGCTCTTTTAATCAAGAGAATGGGTGATGCTGCTATGCCTCTTCTCATGTGGCTGGGGTATTCATCATAGCTTTGGGTGGTTCACTGCATGCTGCTTTCTGGGATGGTGCCCAAAGGTAGACTTTGATCTAAAATGTATATCCATTTGGGATTATGTTTGTTTGTGAATTGCTGCTTGTTGGAGGCTGGGGCGGTTGGAAGAATCCTGGACCCTTAGTAATCTTAGTTGGCTGACTGATGCTTTTTTGGACTTCATCATCATGGCTCATGCTGGTACTATAAATAAATCTTGGGCTGAATTTGAGCGAGCTATAGGTCATTTTTGGGCTGATCTCATTATTGGGCTGAATTGGGCTGAATTGAACTTTTATTAAATGCTCTTAATAGTTGTACTTGGACAGGTTTGGGCTGAAGCTCTCTGCCCACAGACTTGGGACTCTTGAAAATTTTGATATTGATAAGCTTGAGAGTCTTTAGAATCTGAGGTGCCTATCGGGCTCTCAAATTTTTTGGACTCTCAATCTTCACACAAACTTCTAGTGTTGACTTTTCGGCTTTTTGGACTGTAAAGGAGTAGTACTCCTCGTTATGGCTTTCTTTTGTTTTGGGGTGTCGGGAATATCCGGCCTCGTATCTTCTGTCTTGTTTATGGAATAATAAATAGTTTTTTAAAAAAAAAAAAAAAAACTCAGGTGCTACTGCTTATATGATAAATAAAAGGGGTAACCTAAAATCTTTGAAACTTTACTTTTGTAATAATACTATTTTTGTTGGGAATGGACAATATTTACCTATTACAGATATAGGTACAACTTTGTTCAATAATTCTCATGGTAAGCTTTCATTAAAAAATATTTTAGCCAAGCTAGAAATTAAAAAGAATTTATTATCTGTAAGTAAAATTATTTATGATAAATTTTTACTATTCACTTTAATGCTAATGAGTTTATCATTAAGGATTACAAGAATCAAATTCTAGCCAAAGGACATATAAAAGGAGATCTGTACGCACTTGAGAAATGACAGCTCATTGAAGTGCGTTTTTTTTTATAACAAGCGATATTATACCTTAAACAAAAAATAAAGAGGCTGGATATACCCGACACCCCATTACAAAAGGTAAAGCTTGAGAAATGAGTACTACTCCATTACATTTGAAGGTCAACACCCTTTGTATGATTGTAGAAAACAGAGAACCTAATAGTATATGCGGAATTAAGAGTCCCTAAAATTTGAGTATCCCATGGACATAACAAATTCTAAAAAATCTCATTCCCTTATGTATCCAAAAGTATTTGTATCTGCATTGTGAAGAACAACTACATACCAAGATAGCCAAATCCGAAGAGAATAAAATCCGCACTACAGAGAGAATCATCCGTCATGACAAGAGACTCAGTTGAGAACAATCTCGGCCTCTCACATAAACACTTGAATCAAACACAAGGCTACTTCCCTATTTAGAACCATCAGGATGTCACAACCATAACCATAAGTGCAAAGGAATTCCCGTAATAGGCATTTCATTCCATTACAGTCCCATTACAATTTAGCACCGGTGGAGGATCTGATTCATGATGTAAAAGGGTCCCAAAAATTTTAGCAGCATTTCCCCTGTCTACACACTCATTCCAATGCCTCACCTACGGTTCCAACTTTTACCTTCCGAATATCTAATGAACGGATTTCGCTCCCTAAGCCTTCTCCCCGATGTGAGATTAGCTTTGGGGCTGACTAAGGCTTCCAGGACCTTCGTTTGTTTAGCTGGCTTCTGTCTCCTTTCAATTTTTTCAATGAAGTTATATAGATCGTCTAGTGGTTCCTCATCAAAACTGGTTTCAGTCCAACGGTCTTCCCCGTCTCCCTCCGACTCTACATCAATTAGGATATTTTGTATGGCTGCTAAATCCGAGGAGGACCTGACTTTAAACAGCTCCCCGTCCTCCCACCTCAGTGTTGGCATGGCTTTTATAATTTCCAAATCTGTACTGGTACTTCCACTACGGATGTTCGACGTTTCTTCTTCTTCCCAGTTTATCGTGACATTGATAGCCTCCTTGTTCATACTTTTGCTATCTGTCAGGGCTATATGTGGAAGGGTCTTTAAGGCTGCATCAGTATCAATCGCATTTTCCTTTTCCCTAGGCACACTTGTTGGAGACTAAAGTTCAAGTGTTATCTCTTCTTTCCTGTTAATAATTTCTAGAAACTGCCCAATATTTTTTTCATTATAATATATTGGTGCTTCTTCCCTAGCTATCAAGGCTTGACCTGTGGCTTTTCCTTCTTCTCCATTGTCTCTTCCCTCCGCTGATCTTGTCGCATCTTTTCTGTGTTCTATTTCCCCACTTGCTTTTTTTCCCTCTACCATCAATGCTTCCTGAACCACAGTCCTTGGAATTGTCAAATGCTGCTCTAAATCAATGACTGATTTTCCTTTGTCTAGAGTGTTGACGAAGTCATTGTTGTTAGAAGGTTTGTGAGGAGCATTACTGTCCGGCCTCTTGTCCTTCTGAAGCCATACTTGCCTTACTCGGTTTCTTTCTTCTAATAGCTCTTTTCTGTTCTCGCAGTCCTGTAGTAAATGCCCCAACTTGAAGCATTTGGTACAGTAAGTGGGCTTGTCTTCTACCTGAATTGGTTGCCAGAATCCTTTCTCTCCCCTACCAATCCAGACACGTTCTGGGAGTCCTTTGGTGAGGTCTGCTTCAACACACACTCTAGCTAGGCTTTGCCGGATGGTTTGCAGGGCAGCAGCCGTTGCCATATCAGTCTTCAGAGGTTTTCCTACCACACTTGCCAGACTGACTAGCACTTTCTTGTTCAAACAGTGTAATGGCAACAAAGGGAAGGTAATCTAGATAGGTGCAATTGGAGATTCAATGTCCGTACTGAATTCAGTAGACCATTTGAACATCCTAGCTTTGAATCAACGAAATGACCAAAACTGTTTCAGCCACATTCTTTGGAAATCAGTTTCCAGTTCAAACCTAAATACAACATGCTGATCATCGATTAGGCCAACAAAACAAGGTCCATTAAATCCAGGCACCTGAATTTCTCTCCGGATTATCACCATTGCCGGTCTTCCCTAATCGAATTTACCAATTAAAGTAAACTTAAAAGGATCAGCTATTGCATTTTCTTCACTGTTAGATAAGAAAACATCCGGCTCACCTTTGTGTGTTCCTAGAGGGATTGCATGAGTCCGTATTTGATATGAGAATAACGTTGTCACCAGCAGCAGAGTAGTGGAAACTAGAGGAACCGGAGGGGGGTTTGGAGTCAGGTCTTTGGAAGGGCTATCAGTGGTCAACCCCGAGTTGTTGGTGATGGAAGAAAGCCCAGCAATTGCATCATGGTAACAAGGGGGGCTGCAGCAGAAGGCCCTCCTGGAGGCGCCGGCAAATCTGCAACTGCCATGAGCAGCTCCCGATTTCCCTTTAAACCCACCTAGGTTAGCGTGATACCCTGATTCCGCAACAAGACAGCCGGCGAGAGCTGCAACAGGTTGGATGTTCCCGATGAACAGTGACAGCGGTGGCTTGCAAATACCTTGCAATCAATCGATACAATGATCTGTGCAGATCCTTGATGTATGAGGGTTCAGAAGATACTCCTAGCTAACACCTTGCAATCCGACCACAAGGAAGCTAGAAATCCACGATTGCACAGCCGATCTAGTAGATCTAGGACAGCTTGGAAGTGTTACTGTTCCCCAAGAATGGTGTTCCTCTTGCGATTCAGGAATGAACGAAGAGGAGTAGGAGGAAGGTGAGTGGCTCCGGCCAAGAGGCCAGAGTCGGCCGGAGGGTGGAGGCCTGGATCTATGTCCGATTGAATGTAGGAATTGGATCTATTTTTGGAAATCGGTGGTGTTTGGCTATTATGGAAAACTTGAGAGCATGAAAACTTGAGAGCATGAAAAATGGCTGAAAACAGCTCATTGAAGTGCTTATTGCCACCAAAACTCCAAGTATCAGTTCAGAGATATGGCATGCCTATTTAAGACACCATAATTTAAAATTCTACAACCTTTGGAAAACAAGAGTTTTATCAATGTTTCAAAATGATTGAAAAAATATCATATGTAATAGTTGCCAACTTGGAAAACATTATAAATTTTCCTTCAACAAATCAAAATCTATTTTAAAATTTCTTTTGGAGAAAATTTATATTAATTTATGGGGTCATGTCCCAATACTTTCTTCACTAATTTTTCAATATTATGTAATTTTTGTTGATGATTTTACTTACTACACTTGGTTATATCATCTAAAATGTAAATCTGACTTTTTTTATTGTTTTTTTAAGTTGAAAACTTTTGGGGAGAATTTCTTTGATAGGAAAATAAAAATCTTCCAATATGATGTTGTGAAGAGTTCACTTTTAATCAATTCCAAGATTACTTAGTTTCATGTGAAATCGCACAACAAATTTCTTATCCATATAAGACAGAACAAAATAGACTTGCCAAACAGAAGTATCATCATATCATTTGAAATAGGATTGACTATATTCTTTCATGCAAATGTTCTTTTAAAGTTTTAAGTAGATGTTTTCTCTCTTAGATGTAATGGGAATAGATGTTGAGTTTTCTCCTCATTCTCTCTAGAATTCAGCCCTAACCCACCAACCTTATCTCCTCTCAGCCACGAAATTGCTCAAAGCCACCAACTGATCCAGCCTACACCCACTTTCCTACATATAGCTTTCTCTCCGCAATGGACTCTCACAACTGATCTGGAACAACCCACTGTAATCGGACTTCTCATACAGCCTCTCATTGGCTCCGGCCACTGGCCGGAGCCGCCACTTGTCGAAGAAGATGGGGATGGCCTTAACAAACCCACCACCGTCATCATCCAAAGCAGCAACCAGGGCCGACCAGCAAGGGTCTAGCTCAGTTTTGCCCAGTCTATCTCTCCAACAGTAGACTAACCCTATTTCTATGGAGGCCGTCACTTTGAAGGATGGGTCTCTGCCTCCTACACAGTTCAAGTCTCCGGTCCTCCCCAATATCAGGACCACCTTTCAACCCATCAATGATCGATTTTCAAGAAAGCTCTTTGGAGCTGCAGCGAACTTCCCTCATCTCTCAGGATTTCAGATGGCATCTTCATCAAAAAATCCTCCCAAGGTGATAAAACCCCCCAATTGATTAGGAAAAGCGCCAATGGAGGAAGACCTACGTGATGTCAGCTCTTTTCCTCCATTGCCTACTAGAAAGCTTCCCTCTTCTTTTGACATGGGTAAATCACAAAAGCTAAGGCCGGAACTTCAACTGAAAGGAGCCTCTAATCAAAACACTAAAACAGGAACAAAATCCTTTCGTGAAGCGGTCTCTGCTCAATGGTCTAAAGATGTAGATGTCTCCTTCGACTCAGTGACCAGGAGTACCATCTCGATGTACAAAGGGGAGCCGGCACTGTTCATTTCTGATGAGGAGGAGAAACAATTGGCTGCTCCATTTCATTTCACCTTGGTTGGAAGGTTTGCGAGGGGAACACCATCCATGGTGGCCATTAGAAAGCATATCCTAGCTGCTGCTTTCCAAGGTGAGTGCAATGTAGGATTGTATGACCAAAGGAATGTCTTCTTCAAGTTTGAGATTGAAGCTGATTTTCATAGAATGTAGGTAAAAAAAATCTGGAATTTTGGTGGTGTCGAAGCCAAAATATCAAAATGGACTCCAGATTTCTGCCTTGACAGAGAATCCACCATAGCCCCTGTGTGGGTGAAGTTCCCATTTCTTCCAATGCATTTATTCAATAAGGAGAAACTGTTCTCTCTTGGCTCGGCTGTTGGAAGCCCATTGAATTTAGACCTTGCCTCGGATGCTGCTGGAAAAATTTTACGGCCTAGTGAGGCTCGAGTTTGGGTAGAACTTGATGTCTTGAAGCCGATCCCGAGTCGTGTTTGGATAGGAAGCAAAGAGAAAGGGAGATGACAGGTGATTATAGTTGAGGACTTGCCGGAGTATTGCCTGGAATGCAAGAAGATGGGTCACTCAGCGACTGTGTGTAAACCACCTCCTTTGAAACCTACTGTCCATAAGACATGGAGACCTGTAGAATCAATCCCTGACAAAATCATAGCAGAAAGAGAGGCTGTTCCTTGCACTACAGGGGAATTCAAAGGCACAACTCAGGAAGTGGAGGCTGTCCCTAGCTGCCTGAATGGGACTAGTCACGATCTACTTCCTGAAGGGCAGCAGGAGTGGCTTCTGGTGGTCTACTCTCCAAAACCAGTGGTTCAAGAGGGAGATTCCTCCTCCAAATCCCCAAAGGCTCATACTTTGGAGACCATTTCAGATGATAAAGCTAATGCCTTAATAGTAGCAGAACCGAACCATCCAACAACTGCGTTGGCTGTCCTCCCTAAACAAGCTAACAGCAATGTGAGGATCAATGGAGACTTTCTGGATTCGGTGGGCGTTAATCTTCCAAGGGTGGAGTCAGCTTCCCTCCTGCGGCTACATTGGCTAGACACGGAAAAACGAAAGCCTAAACTCACTGATATTGAGTATTATGGTAAGCAGCTTATTGTGGATAATGGTTAAAGGTACAGTATTAAGGCGCAAGTCGACTTTGACAAGCAAGGGTCCTGCATGAAACTCCAACACCAAACTCCATCTAAACCATGTAGATACAATCTTCGATCACTTTCCAAAGAGGAGATCCTCGACAAACAAAGCTCAAGGAAAAAGAAAAAAAAAGAAGATAGGAGGAATGCACTTGAGTTTTGGTACTCAGATTCTGATACTCACCTTAACATTGATAAGCAATTTGATTAGGGTTGATTTCAGATTAATATGCTTAGTGTATGGCCCCTGATTACTGGAGTTTACATCAGTTTGGCCTATTTTTTGACAATCACTAGTAATTAGATTACTGCCTTAATGATATTTAGAGTGAATTGTGATGTGAAATCTCTACATTTCTCTCTGATGGATTGACTGATTTGGATTTTGGAAACGCTTTGCTGCCGCCTCCTCTGATTAAATGTGGTGTTGCAATTGATTTTGAAATGAGGGGTATACAGGGGAGATGCTGTCCAATTTTTTGGTAATTTGCTCTGTTGATATTGAATGAGTCTGGTGCTGTGAACTATTTGTTCCCTTTGCTATTGGATTCTGAAGCGAGGCCTGGTTGTAGTTTGTTATCTCGTTTGAAAGGCTCGTAGGCCAAAACTGTAAATGTGGTGTTCTCTTTTGTGGTATGTTGTGGATTTGACAGGGCTGTAGTTGATGATTCTGTACTGCAGTTCTGTTTTATTTTTGCTGGTTCAATTTTCTTTGGGAAAACTGTGGTTTGTTACTGAATGCTGTTGGTGGAGATTTTGACTACTCCGGTTTGGACTTGGGAACAGTGGAATCAAGTTGTTGACAGGGGAAACACTGCTGAAATATTGAAAGATAATCCAAGCTCTTTCTTGGTTCGCCTACTATGAATCTGTTACGAATCTGTTTTTTAAAGGGACTGGCAGGGATTTTGGTAAACATTTTGTATACTTGGCTGCTATTGCTGGATCACGTAGAATTGACTGGGAGGAATCTCTTGCTGCGCTTGGGTCTGCGGTCTTATATTTTTTGTTTTCAATTGTTCTTGGACTTGTTGATGCAGGACATGTAACTGACTGCATATCTTTTGATTGTTTGGTACATAGGTGTGTAGTCTGACTTGTGTATACATCTGATTTAAGGGGCAGTCTAGGTTTGAGAGTTGTTAGAATTTGATTTAACCATGGGGTGATCAAATTGTTGGGACTCTTTTCCCCGCATTTACTCTTCGGATTTTGTTGCTTCAATTGGGTATAGGGACTTTTGACGAAAATGTAATGGAGTAGTACTCCACTTTTATGCCCTTCTTTTGTAACGAGGTGACGGGTATATCCGGCCTCTTCATTTTGCTTATGGATCTAATAAATTTGGTTTAAAAAAAAAAGTAGATGTTTTCTCACAACAGTTTTCTTAATAAATAGATTACCTCTTTCTTCTAAAACTGGTACAGACACTCCATAATTTAAAATTTTTGGTAAAAATTCCAATTGCTCTGGATTATGTTTTTTTGTTCACAATATTTTCCTTATTTAAAAACTCCAGGCATGCATAAATTTTGGAAGAAAAAAGTTCCTTGTGTGTTCGTAGGTTATAGTCCTTTGCACAAAAGATACAAGTGCATTGAGAAAAATACTAATTGTTCCTATATTTCCCGAAATGTTGTATTTAATGAAAATTACTTTCCTATATTTTTATACATTTTATTTTTTTCCTCAAAACGCGTGTGTTATAGCTGATTAAAATTGTCAATTTTTTAAAATTTTTTACTATCCATTATTTTCACACCGTTCACTACATATCGTATTGGCAACTGAGACGTGTGCCAAAAATGGTACAAAATGGCCAACTTACACACATTTCTTAGACTTTTTATTTTAGCAAAAATGTGAGTGTTATAACCTATCCAAATTGCCAATTTTAATTTTGAAAATTTTTTACGATCCCTTTTTATTCACTGCTCACTAGATATTATACTGGCATGTGAGATGGGTGAAAAAATCGGAACAAAATCGAACAATTTAGACACTTTTTTTAAACTTTTTATTCTTACCCAAAACGCATGTGTTACAACCCATCAAAATTGTCAATTTTTTGAAAATTTTTTACTATTCATTGTTTCACACCGTTCACGATATATCATATTGGCAAGTGAGATGGGTGCAAAACACAACATGAAAACTATCAATTTAAGCATGTGTTATAACCCATCAAAAATTGCCAATTTTTGAAATTTCTTGCTATTCATGTTTTCACATCATTCAATAGATATAAAGTTGACAAGTACGGCTGGTGAAAAAAAGCATGAAACATCAAAATTAGTCACATTTTTTAAACATTTTATTTTTAGTCAAAGCGCATGTGTTATAACCCATCAAAATTGCCAATTTTTAAAAATTTTCAACTATCCATTTTTTTCACACCGTTCACTAAATATCATTTTGGCAAGTGAGAGGGGTGCCAAAAATGGCAATGTTAGGCACTTTTTTATATTTTTTATGTTTTCTCAAAACGCGTGTGTTATAGCCGATCAAAATTGCCAACTTTTGAAAGTGTCTTACTGCCAATTATTTTCACACCGTTCACTAGATATCATGTTCGCAAGTGACACGTGTGCAAAAAATGGCACAAAATGGCCAACTTAGGCATGTTTTTGAGATTTTTTATTTTTACCAAAAATGTGTGTGTTATAACCCATCAAAATTGTCAATTTTTGAAACTTTTTACTATCCATTTTTGTCACACCGCTCACTTGATATCATGTTGGCATGTGAGACAGGTGCAAAAAATGAAACAAAATCTGCCGTCTTACACACATTTTTGAAACTTTTTATTTCTGCCCAAAACGTTTGTCTTATAAGCCATACAAATTGTCAATTTTTTAAAATTTGTTATTATTCATTTTTTTCACACCATTCGTGATATCTCATGTTTGCAAGTGAGACGGATGCAAAAAAACGATGCAAAAATGGTCAATTTAAGCACGTTTTTTAAACTTTTTATTTTTGCCCAAAACACATGTGTTATAACCTATCAAAATTACCATTTTTTTTCAATTCATTACTGTCCTTTTTTCACATCGTGCACTAGATATTATGTTGGCAAGTGCGACAAGTGAAAAAAAAGGCATGAAATGGCAAATTTAGTAACGTTTTTTAGACATTTGTGTTATAACCCATCAAAATTGTCAATTTTTAAAATTTCTAACTATCCATTTTTTTCAGACCATTCAATAGATATCATGGCAAGTGAGACAGGTGCAAAGAAACGGCACAAAAATGGCAATGTTTGTCATTTTTTTATACTTTTTAATTTTGCTCAAACGCGTGTATTGTAGCTGATCAAAATTGCGAACTTTTTAAAATTTCTTACTATCCATTATTTTCACACTGTTCACTGGATATCATATTGGCAAATCAGTTTGGTGCAAAAAATGGCACAAAACCGACTTAACATTGTTTTTGAAACTTTTTATTTTTGCCTAAAATGTGTGTGCTATAACCCTTAAACATGGCCAATTTTTGAAATATTTCTAGTATCAATTTTTTTTCACACTACTAAATAAATATCATATTGGCAGGTGAGACAAAAAACAAAAAAAGAAACAAAATCGACAAAGTTAGACACATTTTTAAAACATTTTATTTCTTTGATAGGAAAATAAAAATCTTCCAATATGATGGTGTGGAGAGTTCACTTTTAATCAATTCCAAGATTACTTAGTTTTATGTGAAATCGCACAACAAATTTCTTATCCATATAAGCCTGAACAAAATAGACTTTCCAAACAGAAGTATCATCATATCGTTGAAATAGGATTGACTATATTCTTTCATGTAAATGTTATTTTAAAGTTTTTGGTAGATGTTTTCTCACAACAATTTACTTAATATATAGATTACCTCTTTCTTCTAAAAACTGTTACAGAAGCTCTAAATTTTAAATTTTTTTTAAGAATTCCTATTGCTCTGGATTATGTATTTTTAGTTCACAATATTTTCCTTATTTAAAATCTCCAAGCACACATAAATTTTGGAAGAAAACAGTTCTTTGTCTCTTTGTAGGTTATAGTCCTTTGCACAAAAGATACAAGTGCCTTGAAAAAAATACTAAATGTGCCTATATTTCTCGACATGTTGTATTTAATGAAAATTACTTTCCTTATGTATCAAATGATTATTCTTCTCTTACATTTTCTCATATTTTGTCTCTCACTACCTTTCCTAACATGGATGAATAGTTTGTAGGAAAATTACCAAGTCAACAATCACCTAAAGTTCAAGTAGATCAAGTGCCAGATTTTAATTTTTCAGACTATGATTCCTCTTCTAGTCTACTCTCAACTCTTGACTTACTAATTCATGATGATTCCTCTATTCCACAAATCCAAGATTTTTGTGCTTTGTCAAAAAATGAAATCCCACTCCCACTGATCTTGCCAAAAATGATGATAATACCACTACTCCTATATCGACCACTAGTAACTCGTTATCTCTATCTCAACCCTCTAGAGTAAGAAATCCTCCTTCTTACCTTAAAGACTATTATTGCCCTACTATATTTTCTCAATTAGACCATGTTTTCTTGTTCCATCAACGAACCTAAGACTTTTAAAAAACTTTCAAATTTGAAAATTAGAAAGATGCCTTGCACGAAGAAATTGTTGCCCTCAAACTTTACAAGACATGGTCTCTTATTCCTCGTCTGTCAAATGTGAATATTCTTAGTTCCAAATGGGTCTATAGGACTAAGTATAAAGAAGATAGTAGCATCGACAGATTTAAAGCACAATTAGTAGCCAAAGGCTACACACAAATTTTGGGTCTTGTATTTAGCGAGACATTTAGCCCTATTGTCAAATCAACTACCATCTGTTCCATACTTTCATTGGCTATTTATTTTAATTGATCTCTCCAAAAATTACATGTACAAAATATTTTTACATGGTGTACTTAAAGTGTGTGTTACTTAGAACAACCACTTGGGTTTATAGATTTTAAACACCCTAATCATGTCTATCAGTTACCGAAATTACTCTGTGGTTTTAAACAAGTACCTCGTGCTTGGTTAATTTGTTAAATTATCTTGTTTTCTTTTTTTCTTTAGTATTCATTGTAGCAAAGTTGATCACTCTTTATTTATTTATAACCATGATACTAATTTAATTCTTTTGTTTGCTTATGTAGATAACGTTATTCTCACTGAAAATATTTTTCCATTAATCAAGAAGTTTATTTATCAATTGAACAAACAATTTACCCTAAAAAATTTAGGTCAACTCACATATTTTTTGGGTATTGAAGTCAAATATTTCTTGGAAGGTCCTACTATTTTTCAAACCAAACATGCTCGTGATCTCCTCACTAAAGCCAAAATGCTTGAAGCATCTAAGATAACTATACCGATTGGTATTAAATTCACTTCTCTTTCAGATGATATATATTACCAACTTTGTGGTTCTCTTCAAGATCTTACCTTTACTAGACCCAATCTCACCTATGCTATTAATCAAGTGTGTCAACATTTTTAACATCCTAAAATGAAAGACGTCTGAGCAATTAAACGCATTCTGCACTACATCAAAGGGATTCTAAATTATGGTATTCATTTTTTTATCTCAAATCTCTTTCACCCTTAACGCCTTTTCTGATGCAGAATAGGCAGATTTTCTAAAGATAGTGAGAAGTACTATTGGTTATTGTATTTCTCTTGGGTCTAATTATGCATCTTAGACTTCCAGTATCTATTTTTTTCACACTGTTCAGTAGATATTATATTCTAAAGCGAGATGGGTGCAAAAGTGACAGGAAAATGGTCAATTTAAGCACATTTTTGCAAAATAAAATTTTGCCCAAAATGCATGTGTTATAACACGTTAAATTTCCAAATTTTTTAAAATTTATTACTATCCATTTTTTTCACATCATTCACTAGATATTATTTTGGCAAGTGCGACTGAAAGCAATCCGCCCATGTCCATGGTGCCAAGGCCGAGCTCGCATGATCCATTAGAGAATCTTGATGGACCAATGACAAGATCAAGGAGTAAAAGGATGAAGGCAGCCTTATACAACTTATTATCAACACATTGTGAAGTTCTTGGCGATTTTCATCACATGAAGGCCGAACCATCTCAACATGAAGTTTTATGGCATGTTTATTCAATCACAATTCTTGAAGATGTTTCTAAGAGTTCTACATTGGAATTTAAGGAAATTCCACCTTGAAGAAATTCACATGGCTGAATGGATGACCAAGAAGGCATGAACTTGGGCTTTACATTGTTGGATCATGCCATTGCTTAATAATTAGGGTTTATTGTTATGTGGTTTTAATTAAGTCCAAGAACTGAATTGTGGGCTTAATTCTTTGCGTTTTGTGTTAGTTAAGTTAATTACTTGGCCCAATTATCTTGCATGATAATGAAAAGTAATTTAGATAGGAAAGTAAAAACGTGTTTTGGTTCTTCATAGAAACCGTGACTTGCTTTGTTATTGGTTTAGGAAACTAGTTTGTTAGTTAGCTAGTTAGTTAAGAAGTCAAGGTGTACTTAATTATCATTAGGGTTCACATTTTTTGTAGCCTTATTTAAAGATGAGTTTTCACGTGAAATAATATAGATAATTTTGTGAATTTTAGCTTTGCTAATTTTGATTAACACTTTGTGTTGTTAAAACCTTGAAGTTCATTGTTGTTCTTCATTGTAATCCGCAAGCCTTTAGCTAAGACCTTTAGGTGAGCTTACAAGTTCTTGATTTTAAGAACAAGCCAAATCAATTTTGTTTAACTCATGATTTACACGGGTTGAGCCAAATTCTTTGTCAAAAGCGTGGGGGTTTGATTAACTTCAATTCCAATCTTCACGTTTCCTTTGAAATTCTTTTCGCTAGAATTCTCTTTTGTGTTGTTTGTGTTGACGAATTTGTGCAGCAACGATCCAAAGTTGGTGGTGAATTGTTTGATCCAAGACTTCAAGCCTCGGTCATTCATATCAATTGGTATCAGAGAATAGGTTGTTGCTTCAAAAATTCAGGTTTTATTTTCAGTTTTGAGTCTTCTTTTGTTGTCATGTTTCTTGCTGTTCTTGCGTCAACATTCCGTTGTGTTGTTGCGTCATTCAGCTACTATTTTGGAGTCCTTCTTGCTGTCTTAGTTTGTGTTATATTCAGCTCTTTAATTCGTTATTCTTGTGCTCAAAATTGGATGAAAAATTCTTGCTGAATTTCGTCCAAATCGCCATTATTCTTGCTTATCGTTTTTGTGATTTTTGTGTCCTTCTTTTGCTGTTTGTTTTTGCGTCTTTTCTACTGTTCTTCGTGTCAATTCTGCATTGTTTTGTTCTTCATCATAGTGCTGAATTCATTAAGTTTTCATTTCTAATTTGCACGTCAAAAAAAATTTGCTAGGGTTTCGACAAAATTAGGGTTCATCAAACTAGTCGGTTCTTGGTTTCTTATCTTGCTTGTTTCTAATCCATTTAATCTAATTTCTTTTATGTTCAATTCACTCTTGTGTCTACTTTCAGTTGTCTTTGGTTGAGTTTTTGTTTCAACTCAAAAAGATTAGTTCTTGGTTGTTTTCTTGAGAATCTTGATTTTCATGAAAATTCAAATTGCATAAAAACCAAGTTCTTGATACATAATCTTACTCTTTGGCAATATTCTTGAATATCTTGTTCTTAAGGCATCTTCAAATTCAAATTCATTGGCGAGATCTTGGAACTTTTATTTGCTGAAATTTAAGGTTTGGACAACATAGGATAAACAACCTTAAAATCCTAGGTTTGTGTCATAAAACCTTAAACTTTTGATTTGTACTAGGTTCTTGTTCGAATTCAAAAAAAAAGACCGACTTAAAAAAAAGGAAGAAGAACCCCAAAGGTTGTTCAGTCAAATACCAAAAAAAAAAGAGAAAATTTTTTTTTCGGACATTTGAATTCAAAAGGAACTAAGTGTTCTTACATTGGTTCTTTAAAAGATCACCAAATTGAAAGTGCCATAACTTTCTTGATATATATAGGAATTGAGTGATTCCAATTGCCAAATTTTTATTTTTTCGTCTATTGTCCGTTTTCTATAGTTTCAGAAGTTCAATCATATTATATCCCTGCGTTGTTCTTAAAATACTCTTATTGACGTGATTGTCTAAAGCTTCTTTGACTCTATTTGTGTAAGTTTTTTATTGTGGAACTTCTTGATTGAGACTTATTCTACAAATCATTGAACTTGGTAAGTCTCTAATAGATTTTGACAATTCATTACTTGAGTATAGCTAGGGTATAGAATAGATGAGAAAACACTACTTAAATAGAGTGGAGAGTACCTATTCCCCAAAGTGAGAAACCCATGAGGAATATACCTATATTTCTTTGTGTTTTCACTAATGTGCAGATACAAATGGAGGGTGATAAATCAGTGTCATAACCCACACGAAAGATTGATAATGAGATGCTCTTTGAAATGCTTCAAAAGATGCAAATTCAAATGGATAGTTTGGCATCGGATTCCAAATGTCATGCCACAAAAAGTTCCACCTCAAGACAAATTAACTTTGATGAAGTTGAATCCGATAATGAAGAGGATGAATTTTTTGGTTCTATTAAACATGGTAAAACATCCGACTTGTCTATTGGTACTTTTAAATTGACATTACCTACTTTTCAGGGAAAGGCAGATCCCAAAGCAACTTTGATTGGGTACGAGACCTTGATCATCAATTTGGAATCTATTGTGGGTTGGTAGTGAATTTGTTAGATTAATTTACCTTAATTCTCACCTACCGCTATATAGGAGGAATTTGGGGGGTTAGTTTGGCATTAGCGTGACTGGTTCCGGCATTGCCTCGGTCATAAATGAGCTGTTGAACTTGAGGGTTTGGTTGAGTTGGTAGTTGCAATAGGTTCCGGGTTAATTAAGGACGTGGACTATGCCTACTGCCATATAGGAGTGTTTAGTGAATTAGTTAATATCTAAATAGGTAAGTGCATCAATCACTCCTTTCCTACCGCTATATAGGAGGGTGTGAGTAAGTGTAGTTATCCTTATTTTGCATGACCATAGATAGAATGAATGTGTTGTCTTTTATGTAACCCTATCATATAATCTCGGGAGTACACTTGCTGAACTTGACATTTACTCAAATCACCACTTTAGCTCTGTTATTGTCATTACTTTAGTTATTTTCCGTTTAATCATTGTTAAAACATCAAAAGATTTTATTTGAATTTCAACATAGTCCTTTCCCTGAGAGAACGAACTCGCTTTACTATCACCTTCACGGGGGTTGTTTAGCATTATTTTTGAGAAGGGGTGAATGCAACAACGATCGCATTTTCATATACATATTTGCCTCCATCAAATTTTGGCGCCGTTGCCGGGGAAAGCAGTCGTGTTGAAATTTTAGTTTTTTTTGTGAATACTAGTTGTAAATATTTTATTCATTTTTTTGGTGTTTTTATTTTTTGTGGTTTATTTATTTATTTATAATTTTAATTTCTATCTAAGTATGTCTAGGAGGTTTAGTGAATCCTTTGAAATTAATTGTGACCCACCACAAAGAGTGGATGATGAACAACCGAACTCTAGAATATTTGGTGAATTCTTTCCATTGGAGCATTGGGAATCTCTGGAGGCTAAATTGGCAGTATTGACCAACGTATTGGAAGGCATTCAAACTACTTGGGGATATATTATTGCTCACTGCAGGAGCTATGTGCAAAGGGAGCTCGAACCTCAACTTATTTGCCAGGAGCCGTGGTCAACAAGAAAACATAACATATCTTTAAGAATATTTGAAGCTCTTATTGAAAAACGGCAAGCAAGGTTAGATTTATTCAATGCAACTGGGAAGCAAAGTGAAGTAAAACATGATAAATTTGTCTCTCCTACATGCATGAATATTGAACACTTGCAATGTGATCCTCCTTTTAGTGATAACATGAATGAGAAGCACTACTCTAATATTTTCTTTGACAATATTGAGTTTTCTTTCTATGATGACTTAATCAATATAATGGGTAGTTTTGATGCAGCAATATCTTTCATGAATTCCTTTTGTTTAAAGGTAACCCCATGTGTAGTAGCTTCCCATTTTGATTGCCTTGCATATGAAAAAAATATTCCAAATGACCATGTTAGCTTAGATAATGAGAACTTGTTGATTTGTAAAGAAATAGCTAACATAGTGAGATCATGGATTGTGGATTCATACATTGATAATTCTATTGATGATTGTCTTAAGTCTTATGAAAAGCCATTGTTGGAGCCTTGTGGGGAGGAATGGCAAATCATGGAACAATTGGAGATTTCTTCATATAATGTTAAGTCATTACAAATCCCAATGTTAATGGTGGAAGAAGAAAAGGAGGAGCCTACCTTGGAGGAGCAAGAATGGTACAAAATTGAGTTCATTGAACTTACTCCTCACATGCATAAGCTCAAGTTCCTCCTCAAATGGTTGCACAAGAAGCAATATGCTAGAAAACGAAGTGCTTGTGAAAGAGCATTCTTTTGGTTTAAGGATGGGTATTCCGAATCTTGAAGGGGAAGGTCACAATAATAAGGTCTAGCTAGGGACCAAATAAACCTAGAACTACCTTCTTACCTTTCTTTAAATTAATAGTTTTTATATTTTTGCTTTTAGTGGTTAGTTTGAATAAAGAAGGCTACTGGAGACATTATCAAGGCTTCAACCGCACAACAAACCTACCGGGAAATGACATGGATAATAGGTGAATTCTTTTCTTTTCTCACACATTGAGGACAATGTGTATTTTAAGTGTGGGGGGTGAAATTCATAGTTATTAATTTGATGTTGTTTTGTATGTCTTTATGCTTAAATTCCTGGGAGTGAAGTGTGGTTGTTATGCGTTGATTAATGGTTAATTTAGTTTTTCTTAGTAGTTTTGATTAATTTTTCATTATGTCTTTAATTATGTCCCATTCGTATTAGTTATTCCTTGAGTTAACCTTAGCTCGTAAATAAGTAAGTCGGTAATGATAATTCTTTTCATAATTACACCATAGTTTTAGGTATTTTTGTGTAGTATCCAAATTTTTGAAATTTTGATCTTGTTGTGGTAAATGTTATGTTGCCAATGATTGGATTGTATTGAAAGATTCGATGTGGGATAGGAAAATAATATGCTATCTAGAGGAAGTCGGGTCTTTGATAGAAATTTTAACATTTTGAGTCGACCATATTCATGCACTTAAGGGAACTACTGTGGGGATTGATGAGTTCGTAATCATTAAGTGGTTGGAGTGTTTTTAACACTTTGTTTAGTTGAAACTCATATAACTCGCTTAAGATGTGCTCTTAATAAATGTGCTTGCATAATTGTTCGCACTTAATGCTTTTGCATTGTTAAGCTTGTTATGTTCGTACTATCATCCCTTTATGAGATTGCTTTTAATGAAAACCATAAGAGAACTCATATGGATGGTAACGGAGACTAGAAGCCATAAGACTCTGGCTTCATATTGTCACTCCTCTACGAGACTGCTCTTAAACGAAAAGTCCATGGAGAACTTGCATGAGTGGGAATGGGTCTAAAACCCGAAGGTGAGACAGTACTCCAGGTGGATGTCACGGGAATTCCAATGAAATACCCTAATTAAGTGTGACAGTCTGGGGGAACGAGTGTTATATATAAACCTAAGGGTTTGCTGAGTGAATTTTCATTAATATGAGCTGAATAATGAATCTTTAATAGGAGTAGTGAGAAAGAGTTGAGACAAAGACTTAGTTGTTGGAGCCCTGGCTTATGGCGTAGTTGTGGATGATTTATGAACTAAGGTGGAACCTATCGCACACACACACATGGTTGACTCAACGTGTCTAAATGAGTATGTCAATGCACTTTGATAACTTTTGGGGACTCATATTATGTGTACTTGGCATTTGAATACTTGCGATTATGAGGATAATACATGGCGCACTTGTTCTTAGATCGGATTGATGAATTGGATGCATTTGTTGTTATGTGTTAGTTCTATTTGTTAAGAGTTTTTGTGTTAAGTTTTTGTTTTTAGTATTATCGTGTTTGGCTTAGTTTGTTAGGGACGAACAAAGGTTAAGTGTGGGGGAATTTGATGAGGTGAATTTATTCACATTTTATCTGTGGTTTTATACTTGATTCAGCTCGTTCTTGTTCTTTTTGAGTTGTTTTAGTGTTTCATTCGTAGGTTTGTCAACCATGGTATATTGGGAAGGAAGAAGTCATGCAAAAGTTGAATTGGATGCAAAAGTGGAGGAAAAGTTGAGAAAATCGTCAAGACAGCCGCCCACGTCGCGATGTCGGGACCCATCCCACATCGCGCGACATCTAGAATGCATTGGATTGTGAGAACGTGATAGTTATGCACGTCGCGACGTTGGGGAGCGACAGAAAGCGCTGATTTTCGTCTCTTTTTTGAAAATTTGCGATTTTGGCCCACTTTGAGTTGCCTTTTTCAACAAGACTTTTGTTAAGGACTTATTTGCAAATACTTTCATAGAATTACTATATATAGGGCGAGGGTTTACAGTTTAAAGGGGGGTGTTGATTATCTTTTGAGAAGTAAGAATTCTTCCTTGTAACAGTTAGGGTTCTTCTTTGGTTATTGTGCAAGGAGAATTTGTTCGGGAACATCATTAACATTGGATCTATTTATTTAAGAGTAAAGATTTCTTCCAAGGATTTTTCGATTCAAGTTGTTATCTTTCTTTTACTTGATGAATTCAAGATTGTGCTTTAATATATACATCATGATGTGCGATTTAGCCATGCTTGGCTAAATCTATTGTGCTCCTGAGATTATGAATAAGGGTTTTTGTGCTTCATTTACATTCTAAGTTCTATTCTATGATCTTTGTAAATGAGTTTTACTGTGTACTTCATAATTATGCATGATTTAAGGCCTTAATTATGTATGATGAATATCTTCACAAAGTGCAGTAAATTGCTTAGAGATAACTTGTTTTAATCTGTCCTACCGCTATATAGGAGGGTTAGAGTAAGTTGTCTGGAATCTATTATGGGTTGGTTGTGAATTTGTTAGATTAATTTACCTTAATTCTCACTTACCGTTATATAGGAGGAATTTGGGGGGTTAGTTTGGCATTAGTGTGACTGGTTTCGGCGTTGCCTCGGCCATAAAGGAGTGGTTGAACTTGAGGGTTTGGTTGAGTTGGTAGTTGCAATAGGGTCCGGGTTAATTAAGGACGTGGACTATGCCTACCGCCATATAGGAGTGTTCAGTGTATTAGTTAATATCTAAATAGGTAAGTGCATCAATCACTCCTTTCCTACCGCTATATAAGAGGGTGTGAGTAAGTGTAGTTATCCTTGTTTTGCATGACCATAGATAGAATGAATGTGTTGTCTTTTATGTAACCCTATCATATAATCTCGGGAGTACACTTGCTGAACTTGACATTTACTCAAATCACCACTTTAGCTCTGTTATTGTCATTACTTTAGTTATTTTCCGTTTAATCATTGTTAAAACATCAAAAGATTTTATTAAACTTCAACATAGTCCTTTCCCTGAGAGAACGAACTCGCTTTACTATCACTTTCACTAGGGTTGTTTAGAATTATTTTTTAGAAGGGGTGAATAGCAACCACGATCGCATTTTCATATACAAATTTGCCTCCATCAATGCATTATATAGGAAATACACGTTATTCACCTATTTGCATGCTAAGTTACTTGGTTTTGATTTGATTAAAGATTTGTATAAATATGATAATGATTTTTCCGCCACCTATGATCAAAGTTTGAAAAAGCCGAATGGAAATTATTATATGCATGATGGATTTTTGTTTCGAAAAGATAAGTTATGCATACCCTCTTGTTCCATTCGTGAGTTACTTGTTAAGGAAACGCACGGGAGAGGGTTGATTGGGCACTTTGGTATTGCTAAAACACTTGCTGTTTTAAATGAGAACTTTTATTGGCCTAACATGATTAAAGATGTTAAAAGTGTTTGTGATAAATGCATTGTGTGTAAACAATCAAAATCAAAAGTAATGCCTCATGATTTGTACACACCTTTGCCTGTTCCTAGTCATCCTTGTATTGATATTTCTATGGACTTTGTACTTGGATTACCTAGGTCACGCACTGGTCATGATAGCATTTTTGTGGTAGTTGATAGATTTAGCCAAATGGCACACTTCATTGCATGCTCTAAATCGAATGATGCTACAAAAATTGCTGACCTCTTATTTAAGGAAATCGTTAAGTTCCATAGAAGTCCTAGAAGTATTGTTAGTGATAAGGATGTAAAGTTCTTATCTCACTTTTGGCGTACCCTATGGAATAAGTTAGGCAATAAATTACTGTTTTCTACTATTGCACATCCATAAACTGATGGCCAAATAGAAGTGGTTAACCATACTTTGTCTACTTTACTTCATGCTATTATCCAGAAAAACTTAAAGAATTTGGAGAGTTGCTTACCGCATATTGAATTTGCTTATAATGGAACTATTCATAGTTCTACTAATTGTTCGCCATTTGAAATTGTTTATGTTTCAATCCTTTGACTCCTCTTGATATTTTGACTTTGCCTATTAATGAGTTTGTTGATGTCGAAAGTAAAAAGAAAGCTGATTTTGTAAAGGAGTTACATGAAAAAGTTAGAAATAATATTCAAAAGCGTAATGAACAATATGCTAAGCAAGATAATAAGGGAAGGAAGCAAGTGATTTTCTAACCAGGAGATTGGGTTTGGATTCACTTAAGGAAAGAGAGGTTTCCCGAAAGAAGGAAATCTAAACTTCATCCAAGAGGAGATGGTCCTTTTCGAGTTTTGGAAAGGATTAGCGACAATGCTTACAAAATCGAACTTCCAAGTGAGTATGACAATGTCTCATCTACATTTAATGTTTCTGATTTATCTTTGTATGACGTAGGTGATTCGAGGACGAATCCTTTCAAGGAGGGAGGGAATGATAGCAATCCGCCCATGTCCATGGTGCCAAGGCCGAGCTCGCATAATCCATTGGAGAATCTTGATGGACCAATGGCAAGATCAAGGAGTAAAAGGATGAAGATAGCCTTGTACAACTTATTATCAACACATCGTGAAGTTCTTGGCGATTTTCATCACATGAAGGCCGAACCATCTCAACATGAAGTTTTATGGCATGTTTCTTTAATCACAATTCATAAAGATGTTTCTAACATTTCTACATTGCAACATAAGGAAATTCCACCTTGAAGAAATTCACATGGCCGAATGGAAGACCAAGAAGGCGTGAACTTGGGCTTTACATTGTTGTATCACACCATTGCTTAATAATTAGGGTTTATTGTTATGTTGTTTTAATTAAGTCCAAGAACGGAATTGTGGGCTTAATTCTTTGCGTTTTTTGTTAGTTAAGTTAATTACTTGGCCCAATTATCTAGTATGATAATGAAAAGTAATTTATATAGGAAACTCATTATTTTTAGAACGCAAAAACGTGTTTTGCTTCTTCATAGAAACCGTGACATGCTTTGTTATTGGTTTAGGAAACTAGTTTGTTAGTTAGCTAGTTAGTTAAGAACTCAAGTTGTACTTGATTATCATGAGGGTTCACATTTTTTGTAGCTTTATTTAAAGGTGAGTTTTCACATGAAATAATATAGAGAATTTTGTGAATTTTATCTTTGCTAATTTTGATTAACACTTTGTGTTGTCAAAACCTTGAAGTTCATTGTTGTTCTTCATTGTAATCCTCAAGCCTTTAGTTAAGACCTTTAGGTGAGCTTACAAGTTCTTGATTTTAAGAACAAGCCAAACAATTTTGTTTAACTCATGATTTACACAGGTTGAGCCAAATTCTTTGTCAAAAGCGTGGGGGTTTGATTAACTTCAATTCCAATCTTCACGTTCCCTTTCAAATTCTTTCCGCTAAAATTCTGTTTTGTGTTGTTTGTGTTGACAAATTTGTGCAGCAACGATCCAAAGATTGTGGTGAATTGTTTGATCCAAGACTTCAAGACTCGGTCATTCATATCAGCAACGGGTGAAAAAAAGGCATGAAATAGTAAATTTCGTCATAGTTTTTAGACATTTTATTTTTGTCCAAAGTGAGTGTTATATCGCGCATCAAAATAGCCAATTTTTTAAAATTTATAACAATCCATTTTTTTACGTTGTTCACTAGATATCATGTTTCCAAGGGAGGCTGCAGCAAAAAAATGGCAATGTTAGATATGTTTTTTATACTTTTTATTTTTTTTCTCAAAACGCGTGTGTTATAGCTGATCAAAATTGTCAATTTTTTAAAAATTTTTACTATCCATTATTTTCACACTGTTCACTAGATATCGTATTGGCAACTGAGACGTGTGCCAAAAATGGTACAAAATGGCCAACTTACACACATTTTTTAGACTTTTTATTTTTGCCAAAAATGTGTGTGTTATAACACATCAAAATGTGTATGTTATAACCTATCCAAATTGCCAATTTAATTGTGAAAACTTTTTACGATCCCTTTTTCCCACTGCTCACTAGATATTATGTTGGCATGTGAGATGGGTGCAAAAAGCGAAATAAAATCTGACAATTTAGACACGTTTTTTAAACTTTTTATTTTAATACAAAACGCATGTGTTACAACCCATCAAAATTGTCAATTTTTTGAAAAATTTTTACTATTCATTTTTTTCACACCGTTCACGATATATCATATTGGCAAGTGAGATAGGTGCAAAACACAACGTGAAAACTATCAATTTAAGCATGTGTTATAACCCATCAAAATTACCAATTTTTGAAAATTTCTTACTATCTATGTTTTCACATCGTTCAATAGATTTAAAGTTCACAAGTACGACGGGTGAAAAAAAAGCATGAAACATCAAACTTAGTCACGTTTTTGAAACATTTTATTTTTACCCAAAGCGCATGTGTTATAACCCATCAAAATTGCCAATTTTTAAAAATTTCTAACTCTTTCACACCGTTCACTAAATATCATTTTGGCAAGTGAGAGGGGTGTAAAAAAAGGCAATGTTATGCACATTTTTTATACTTTTTATGTTTTCTCAAAACGCGTGTGTTACAGCCGATCAAAATTGACAAGTTTTGAAAATGTCTTACTGTCAATTATTTTCACACCGTTCAATAGATATCATGTTGGCAAGTGAGACGTGTGCAAAAAATGGCACAAAACGGCCAACTTAGGCATGTTTTTGAGATTTTTTATTTTTACCAAAAATATATGTGTTATAACCCATCAAAATTGTCAATTTTTGAAACTTTTTACTATCCCTTTTTTTCACACCGCTCACTTGATATAATGTTGGCATGTGAGACAGGTACAAAAAATGGAACAAAATCTGCCATCTTACACACATTTTTGAAACTTTTTATTTCTGCCCAAAACGTGTGTGCTATAAGCCATACAAATTGTCAAGTTTTTAAAATTTGTTACTATTCATTTTTTCACACCATTCGTGATATAGCAAGTTTGCAAGTGAGACGGGTGCAAAAAAACGATGCAAAAAATGGTCAATTTAAGCGCTTTTTTTAAATTTTTACTTTTACCCAAAACGCATGTGTTATAACCCATCAAAATTGCCATTTTTTAAAATTTATTACTGCCCTTTTTTTCACATCGTTCACTAGATATTATGTTGGCAAGTGTGACAAGTGAAAAAAAGGCATGAAATGGCAAATTTAGTAACGTTTTTTAGACATTTTTGTTATAAACTATCAAAATTGTCAATTTTTTAAAATTTCTAACTATCCATTTTTTTCAGACCATTCACTAAATATCATGGCAAGTGAGACATGTGCAAAGAAACGGCACAAAAATGGCAATGTTTGACACTTTTTTTAATACTTTTTAATTTTGCTCAAACGCGTGTATTGTAGCTGATCAAAATTGCTAACTTTTTAAAATTTCTTACTATCCATTATTTTTACACTGTTCACTGGGTATCATATTGTCAAATGGGTTAGGTGCAAAAAATGGCACAAAACCGGCCAACTTAGCATTGTTTTTTAAATTTTTTATTTTTGCCTAAAATGTGTGTGTTATAACCCTTAAAAATGGCCAATTTTTGAAATCTTTTTAGTATCAAGTTTTTTTCACACTACTAACTAAATATCATATTTGCAGGTGAGACAAAAAATTGAAAACGGAACAAAATCGACAAAGTTAGACACATTTTTAAAACTTTTTATTTTTGCCCGAAACGCGTGTGATATAAGCCATCAAAACTACAATTTTTTCGCTATCCATATTTTCACACCGTTCATTAGATACCATATAATCAAGTGAGATAGGTTAAAAAAATTTTAATTTTTCCCAAAGCGTATGTGTTATAACCCATTAAAATAGCCATTTTTAAAAATTTTTAATTATCCATTTTTTATACCGTTCACTAAATATTATGATGGCAACTGAGATAGGTGGAAAACAATAGCAACGTTAGGCACATTTTTTATACTTTCTATTTTTGCTCAAAATGCTTATGTTATAGCCGATCAAAATTGCCAATTTTTTAAATTTTCTTTCTTTCCATTAATTTCATGCCGTTCACTAGATATCGTGTTGGCAAGTGAGATGTGTGATAAGTTGATTTTATACCAACTTATATATCTTATTTCACTTTGCTTTTGACTTGTTTTTTATGAATTTGTGTGGTGTTATGTGTCATTTTGTGCATTTATGTGGTTTACAACTTGGTGTGCTAGAATGAAGAAAAAGACCAAAAATGTTGAGTAAATGAAACAAATGTGTATTTAAGTTAAAGAACAAGGAAAGAATTCAAAAACGTTTGAAATGGTGCTTGTAGAGTTTCAAGAGTTCCTTAATATGCTTATTTCATAATTGGGCAGAACTGGTAGCTTAACTTCAATTGAGTTTATCTTTCTCGATACTAATGCAAATGAAGAGATCTTGGATAGTCTGGAACGATCATTGAGGGTACTTCAATTTATATGTTTTAACTTTCTTCCAATTTAGAGTTGAAGTATGAGACACGAGAGCATCTTTGCAATCGCTGCTTCAGGCTTTCATTGTTGACTTCTCTGCCACAGTTTGGTAGATTGCACATATCATGTGCTACAGACCTCCAATGTTGATTATTCTTAAACCAATGGAACGCCAAGAAAACGCTCTAAAATTATGCTTACCTCAAGCTCCATATCGGAATAGAAGATACACATATATTGCATAGAAGTGCAACATCACGCTGAAAATTGGAAAATGCTAGGCAGCCGCACCATGAAAACCAATGCATGGTGCGGCTGCCTAGGCGACCGCACCATGAAATTTCTCCTTGGCGCAGTTCGGTAATTTGGCCATAACATTCTCGTTCGAGCTCTGAATTGAGTGATTCAAAAGGCTGTGGAAAGCTAAGAATAGGGCTACAACTTTCATGTTTTAAGTGTTTCCAAATTCACAACGCATCAGGACCCCAATTGGGTTGCAAGGTGAAGGTTTGTTATTTTAAGTACTTGAGAGGTAAAAAGTTCCAAACTTTAATCCTTGTGCTTTCCATGATTCTTAGAGCTGAATTTGATACATACATTTGTTGTTTATCTTACACGAATTCATGCCCACATGTTATGCACAATACTTGCTACACATTTGCTACACACTTGTGCACATGCATGCACACATTTGCTACACACTTGAGCACATGTATGCACACATTTGCGACACACTTGTGCACATATGTGTAGCAAATACTTGATGAGCTAAAGTTGTATCACTCCAATTTTAACCTAAACTACTGTTGTATTAGTCAAAGGGATAGTATCCACAGGGATGGGGATGGTCTCAAGAATTCAGTAAGTTGTTCTGTAAAGTGTCACAACTGGAAATACAGGAATAAATGCTGACTAGCCAAATAGAGAAATGAGTACTACTGTAAGTGACAAAAACAACAAACGTCATCAAAGACTGCGCCTTTGAGCTAATGTGTTCCATGTTTTCACCCTGGCCTTCACGCCTCCAAGCCACATAGGAACACGCCATCAAAGACTGCACCAACAGAAAAGAATGCCTTAACACTTAGAAAAATTTTGGAAACAAAAATCATGTAAATACACGGTTAGGCAGCCGCACTTCACAAATTTCTAACATGGTGCAGCCATCTAGGTTAGGAGTTATACGGTGTGGCTGCCCTAAGCAGCCGCACCATGAAAATGTTCACACGGTGCAACTGCCCCGGGTCGCCACACCATGAAAATGTGGTGTGTACAGTGTGTCTTCATGTGAAATCATGGTATGTGCAGTGTGTTTTCATGTGTGCTCATAGTATGTGCAGTGTGTCTTCATGTGTGCTCATAGTATGTGCAGTGTGTCTTCATGTGTGCTCATGCAAATGTTATTCCTTATGTTAGTGCATATGTGCAAGTGTTGTGCATGAGGTGTGTGTGGGATCCCTCTCACTACTACTACAGTAGTTTAGGGTAAAATTGAGGTACAGTACTACTACAATGTGTCTTCTATAGAGGGCTTTCTTGGCTCATGTGTATTGAGCTGATTTTCAAATCCAGGAGGTGGTTGTGAAGATCTCCTATAATCATTGCCATGATAGTACTGGCCTACTTGATTTTGATTTTGATTTTGCTCCGAAGTGCTTGGTCCTCCACCATATTATCTATTGCCTCCAGAATAATTGCTCGAATATTGTGGCTTGTTATAGTTGTTAACATACTGCAGTGACTCGGTTGAGCCTTGTAGGGTCACAGAGCTTAGTATGGTAGAAGAAGTAAATGAGGTGCCTCCACTTGAGGAGCCTAAGTGGTTCAAGATGAAATTTGAAGAGGTTGCTCCCCATGTGCATGAGTTTAAGCACCTCCTTGATGATACTCCTCAAGTGCTCTACAAGAGAAAGGAGAGTGTTAACAAAATATCATCCCTATGGTACAGAGATGAATATTCCGATTACAGAGCTGGATATTCCAGATTGTGAAGACGAAGGATTGAGGGATATAGTCTAGCTGGGGAGTTACAAAACCCAGAACTACTTCTTTTTCCCCTTAGTTTTAGTAAAGTATTTTGGTAAAGTTGATTTTTATGTCTTGCATTTTGTTATGATCACTAAGCCACTCATGTTTGTGAGGACATGCACATGAAAGTAATTGCAAGAGAAAAAGGCACTACACACATCAGGCTAAGTGTCGGGTAGTGGTGCCATGGACCATTCTCATGCTGCACACATTCACTTTGTTTTACATTTCAAGCATTTATTGTGCATGTGCCACTTAGTGTTGCTAGTTACATATTTTTACACAACCATGATTCTTAGTCATGGTGCGACACTTTGCTTGCATGCTACCTCCATGTCATGTTTACCTTGCATCAACATGTAGTGTACTTGAGTGAGTAATTTCTAATAAGCTTTGTTTCACCATGTGCAGGAAATTTTTCATACGGGAGAGCACTATGGACAAAGCCACTTCACCAAGCGAACATTGGAATTTATGAATATCAACAACCAGGGAGCTCCTACTCCTATCTTTACTTTATATTGAGGATACTGTAAGTTTTAAGCGCGGGGGGAGTGAATGTTTGCTCTGGTTTGTGTCTTTTGGACTTTATATGCTTATTTTCTTCATGAAGATTTTTTTGGTGCTATGTGATGCAAAGCATGCCACTTTTCAGTTTTGTTCTGTTATTTTGAGCTTTTGCATATTACACCCCGTATATGTTGTGTTATTCATTTTTTTGGTGCCAGTTTTAAGTTTTCTGTGAAATTTTGAAATTTTTTGTGAATAAGTGATGTTCTTGAATACAAGTTATGTGTAATTGACATTTCTGTAGAAAAACTTGTCTATCCATGGAAAGTTTGAGTGTTGAGTTGCTGGGAGATGTTAGTATTTGTATGTGTGTTGTGCAATAATATGGTTGGGATGGGCTTAAATGAAATGTAGTGTTTGTGCTGGAATAAAATGAATCAAATGAGTTGATTGTGTGTGTGAGTGTTGGAAAATAGTGTCCAATCATTCTGTATTTGGGTACTTGTCTCCAAAGTCATTATGCCATTATCCAAGTTTATCATTTTAAATTTTTGTGTATGCATGCGAAATGTTTTGTCTATGGCACCGAGCTTGATGCGTTTGGCATATTTTGTTGACCAAGGCATGATGTTAAAGTAAGATAGATATGCCATGCAAAACAATAACAATCGACATAGGAGGAAGCCTGAATTGAGTTTGCCTTTTTCTATGTGTTCTCCTTAGATTTTGGTGTTCTTGCATGGATAGTTCCTCGAAGACATATATGAACATTCACTAACATTAGAAGGGATATGGAGAAAAAGCCTTTGGCAATTGGGAATGAAAAGCCGTAAGACCCTGGCAAATGATTATGGGAAAAAATAGCCATAGGACCCAAGCAAAAAGTGGGAAAAAAGAGCCACAAAACTCAGGCAGCCAAACACCAATGAGTGTAGCAACGTATGCACTAATGTGCAAGATGATGTGAAAAAATGAAATATCTTATAGAAGCACCAATGTGCACTAGATTACCATTGATCTTGTGTGCTTTGTATGTTCATGTGTGTGGACATAAGGATTGTTGTGCAATGATTTAGACGAAATGCCGAGGGGAGCACATATAGGGAGAGCAAATGAAGGCAGTGTTCCTCAACACACACTTGCACGCATGACATTTTGGTCTTTATTCGTTATGCCTTGGTTGATAATGTGTGTTGGAATCTTAAATTTTGGAACCGGGACAATTTGGAAAATTTTTAGCATTGATAATGTGTGTTGGAATCTTAAATTTTGGAACCGGGACAATTTGGAAAAGTTTTAGTATGCGGAAACAGTTTTGATGAATTTGGTGATTGGTATGGTGGATAGGGAAGCAGTGTGATGAGTGCAAGTGATGAGTCATTGTGTGAATTTGTGTTAGTACATTGTTGTGACCTTGCTTGGGGGCAAGCAAGAGTTCAAGTGTTGGGGAAATTGATAAGTTGGTTTTATACCAACTTATATGTCTTATTTCACTTAGCTTTTGACTTGTTTTTCATGAATTTGTGTGGTGTTATGTGTCATTTTGTGCATTTATGTGGTTTACAACTTGGTGTGCTAGAATGAAGAAAAAGACCAAAAAAGTTGAGTAAATGAAACAAATGTGTATTTAAGTTAAATAACAAGGAAAGAATTCAAAAATGTTTGAAATGGTGCTTGTGGAGTTTCAAGAGTTCCTTAATATGCTTATTTCATAATTGCGCAGAACTGGTAGCTTAATGTCAATGGAGTGTATCTTTCTCGATACTAATCCAAATGAAGAGAGCTTGGATGTTCTGGAAAGCTCTTTGATTTTACTTCAATTCATATGTTATAACTGTCTTCCAATTCAGTGTGGAAATATGAGAAATGAGAGCATATTTGCAATCGTTGCTTCAGGCTTTCATTGTTGACTTCTCTGCCACAGTTTAGTAGATTACACATATCTTGAGCTACAGACCTCCAATGTTGATGATTCTTGAACCAATCGAAAGTCAAGAGAAAGCTCTACAACCCTTATGTTTACCTAAAGCTCCAATTCGGAATAGAATATATACATATCTTGCATAGAAGTGGAACATCACGCTGAAAACTGGAAAATGCATGGGCGGCCGCACCATGAAAACCAATGCAAGGTGCGGCTGCCTAGGCGGCCGCACCATGAATTCTATCCTCAGCGTAGTTTGGTAATTTGGCCATAACATTCTCGTTCGAGCTCCGAATTGAGTAATTGAAAGGCTGTGGAAAGCTAAGACTTAGGGCTACAACTTTCATGTTTTAAGTTTTCCCAAATTTACAATGCATCAGGACCAGAATTTGGTTGCAAGGTGAAGGTTTGTTATTTTCAGTACTTGAGAGGTAAAAAATTCCAAACTTTAATCCTTGTGTTTTCCATGCTTCTTAGAGCTGAATTTGATGCATACATTTGTTGTTTATCTTACACAAATTCATGCCCACATGTTATGCACAATACTTGCTGCACATTTGCTACACACTTGTGCACATGCATGCACACACTTGTGCACATATGTGCACACATATGTGCACACATTTGCTACACAAGCGTGCAAGCACCGCACACACTTGTGCACATGTATGCACACATTCAGCACACATTGCCACACGACAGCAGCACACCATGCACACAGTTGCTGCACATATATGCACACATCTTGCATATGCACTACACTCATGCGCAACACGTGCACTACATAGCACACACTTCAGCACGCTTCATGCATAACTCATGCACACTTCTTGCTACACAACATGCACACTTGCAAGCACAATTCACGCACACTCATACACCACATACACTCATGCAAAACACTTGCACACATGCACTAACACAAGGAATAACATTTGCATGAGCACACATGAAAACAAACTGCACATACCATGAGCACACATGAAAACACACTGCACATGCCATGATTTCACATGAAAACACACTGCACACACCACATTTTCATGGTGTGGCTACCTAGGGCAGTTGCACCGTGTGAACATTTTCATGTTGCGGCTGCCGTATAACTCTCAACATAGGCGGCCGCACCGTGTTAGAAATTTGTGAAGTGTGGATGCCCAACCGTGTATTTACATGATTTTTGTTTCCAAAATTTTTCTAAGAGTTAAGGCATTCTTTTCTGTTGGTGCAGTCTTTGATGGCGTGTTCCTATGTGGCTTGGAGGCTTGAAGGCCAGAGTGAAAACATGGAATACATTGGCTCAAAGGTGCAAGACTCTAGGGTGGTTGCTGATGTGGCATACAAATGCACGCGCACTATTTGGACAGCGGATTTTACCAGTGGCATTTCTATAATTTAGCGCTTATTTTACGTTAGCGTGTAGAATAAGTTTTAGAACTCTATATATAGAGGAATTAGTCAATATTTTAGGGATGGATCATTCTAGAATTGTAACAGACTTTTGATTTTGTGAGCGGGAACTTTCTCTCTCTAGAAATTTTCTCTCTCTAGAGTTTCTCTCTCTTTAATTTCTTCTCCGATCGTGATTCCGATTGAACTTACGAACTGAGCACGGAATTCTCATTCTCAATTAACGAAGCTTTTGACAATTCTTACTCATTTGCTGGTAAATTCTTCCAATTTATATGAAAATGAATTGTTTTGAACTAGAATGTAAAGATCTTGATCTGAGAATGAAGTTTAGTTGCTAAATTGGTGATGACCTAGGGTATGGATTAGATAATTGTGTAATTAAACCATGAAATGCTATGCAATTGACCTAACTTTTAAGAATAAGATCATACTTGTTCTTAAATGCATGAATATGTCAAGTTTCATAATTTTCGCACTTTCATTGAATGAATTGAACCTTGATTGTGGTCGCCATGCTAGGTTGAGGCTCGGTTCACCGATAATAGTGAGATTTGCATGAAATAAGGGCTGAATGTATGAATATAGAGTTTCTTCACTTGTTTAGACTTGTTCATGATCCGAGATGTGGTCGCCATGCCAATCAGAGGTCATTGAGTCACTAGAATAGAGTGTAGAATGATTCTTTGAAGCTAACTAAGGATCGAAAACTCAGGTCGGGCCTCGCCATGGGAGACCGAGGGTTTTGATAGGTAAAAATTGACGCTAGTCGTGTACCTCTTCAATTTACCCTAAACTACTGTAGTAGTAGTGAGAGGGATCGATCCACATGGAATGGGATTGGTTTCAAGAATTCTGGTATTGCTCTAACAAATGTCACAAAAACGAGATAGAATGCTATTATAAGAACAAGAAAAAACCACAAGATCAGAGAGTACAATGTAAAATCAAGTGTGAATTGGATGTCCTAGGGTCCATGAGCCGGATAACTGCGAATTAAACAACTTATGCTATGCATTCAACAGTCATGTAGACTAGGGGAAGACTATAGCTGCCTCGGACCGTAGCATGAAGCCAACATGGCGACCGCGTGACCTACTACTCTCCCTAACTTCACACTTTCCAGTGGCGAGGCCTAAGGGTGAAGGACTTGATCCGCAGCGTCTTAACTTTTAATACTAACTACTCAAGCATACAAAACCCTAGGTTTCCTATGGTGAGGCCCGACCTAAGTTTCTAAACCTTAGTTAGCATAAACAAGTCATTCTACACTCTACTCCAACGACTCAATGACCTCTGATTGTCATGGCGACCACATCCCGGATCATGAACAGACTAAACAAGTGAAGAAACTCCATACTCATACATTTAGTCCTCATTTCATGCAATTCTCACTATTATCGGTGAATCGAGCCTCAACCTAGCATGGCGACCACAATCAAAATTCAATTCAATCAATGAAAGTGCAAAAGTCATGAAACTTGACATTTTCATGCATTAAGAACAAGTATGATTTCACTCTCACAATTCATGTCAACTACATAGCATTTTCATCATTTAATCACGCAATCAACCGGTCCGAACCCTAAGACATCACAGGATTTAGCAGAGAAACTCCATTTTCATCTTATATTCATCACAAAACATCACTGAACAATTCATTCTCATCAAATTGGACAAATTTACCGATTAAAGTGCGTAGAATTGTCAAATGCTTCTTTTATTGAGAGTCAAAATGTAATGCTCGGCACAAAATGCGATCGGAATCCAAATTAAAGAACAGTTTCTAAAGAGAGAAAACACTAGTGAGAGAAAATTATAGAGAGAAAGTTTCCGCTCACAAAATTCAAAAGTCTGTTACAATTCTAGATTGATCCATCCCTAAAATGTTGACTAATTGTCTATATATAGAGGTCTAAAACTTATTCTACACGCTAACGTAAAATAAGCGCTAAATTACAGAAATGCCAATGGTAGAATCCATTGTCCAAATAGTGCGCGTGCATTTGTATGCCACATCAGCAACCACTCTAGAGTCCTGCGCCTTTGAGCCAATGTGTTCCACATTTTCACCCTGGCCTTCAGGCCTCCAAGCCACATGGGAACATGCCATCAAAGACTGCACCAACAAAAAAGAATGCCTTAACACTTAGAAAAATTTTAGAATCAAAAATCATGTAAACACCTGAGCAGTCGCACTTCACAAATTTCTAAGACGGTAGGTGGCCGCACCATGTTGGGAGTTAGGGCAGCCGCACCATGAAACTGTTCACACGGTGCGACGGTGGGTAGCCACACCATGAAAATGTGGTGTGTGCAGTGTGTTTTTATGTGAAATCATGGTATGTGTAGTGTGTTTTCATGTGTGCTCATGCAAATGTTATTCCTTGTGTTAGTGCATGTGTGCAAGCAGTGGCGGATCAAGAAATGATAGTTTGGGGGGCCAAAATTTCATACTAGAAATTATATTTTGATTTTGGGGGTGCAAAATTATATATTTCTTAAGGATTCAATTGAATTTTTTAAAATTTTTACAGGGCCTATGTATAATTTTTCAAATCTCAGGGGTGCGGCCGCACCCCCCCCCCCCCCCCCCGCACCCCCTGTATCCGCCAGTGTGTGAAAGTGTTAGGCATGAGGTGTGTGTGGTGTATGAGTGGTGCATGAATTGTGCTTGCAAGTGCGCATGTTGTGTAGCAAGAAGTGTGGTGCATATGCAAGATGTGTGCATATATGTGCAGCAACTGTGTGCATGGTGTGTTGCCCTCGTGTGGCAATATGTGCTGAATGTGTGCATACATGTGCACAAGTGTGTGCAGTGCTTGCATGCTTGTGTAGCAAATGTGTGCACGTATGTGCACAAGTGTGCATGCATGTGCACAAGTGTGTAGCAAATGTGTGCATGCATGTGCACAAGTGTGTAGCAAATGTGTAGCAAGTATTGTGCATAACATGTGGGCATGAATTAACATAGCTTACATTCTTATTGCGGTATATTGGTATTCTTCTACTTCAGTCTCCACAATTATTTTATGATAATATTAGCGCACTTCATATGTCTGTTAATCTATTTTTTCATGCTCGAACAAAATATATAGAAATTGACTATCATTTTGTTTGGGCAAAGGTTGTCATGGGAAATCTTGTCACCAGTTTTATGCCTTCTAATCAGTAACTAGCTGATATTTTTAAGAAATCTTTGTCCAAATTCTCGTTTTTCTTTTCGAAGCAATATGGGACTTGATTTGGTTCCCATCTCCATCTTGAGGGAAGATGATAAGAATGGTACATTCATACAAATGATGTTTATTGATTGGTGATTAATGTTGTCATTATGGTGATTGATGATTGATATTGTCATTATAATGATTGGTGATTAATGCTACCATTATGGTGATTGATGATTGATATTGCCATTATGATGAGTGGTGATTGATGTTGTCATTATTTGATCATTGATATTGCCATTATGATAATTGGTGATTGATGGTGTCATTATATAATTGAAGATTGATGTTGCAATTATGTTGATTGGTGATTGATGTTCTTATTATGATAATTGATCATTAATTATATTGATTGAGTGATTGATCAACATAATTAATGTAATAGATTTAGATATGCTTTTATTAGTCTACCTCTATATAATGGGGTTTATTGTAATAGAATCTAGGTCAAGAAAATACAAATGATCACTTTCTTTTGCTTCTAATTCTCTTCAATAACCAATCAAAATTGTCAATTTTAAAAAATTTCGTACTATCCATTATTTTCACACCGTTTACTAGATATCATTTTGTCAAGTGACACGGGTGCAAAAATATATAGCACAGAAATGACTAATATAAGTATTTTTTATACTTTTTATTTTTTCCAAAAATGTGTGTAATATAGCACATCAAAATTGCTAATTTTTGAAATTATTTTACTATCAGTTTTTTTTCACACTGCTAGATATCATATTGGCAGGTAAGACGATGCAAAAAACGGTAGCATTCTCTGAAATTTAAATGGTAAAAGAACAATAGAGAAGTTTAAATTAACTGTTACTTTTGAGCAATTACAAAGTGGTGGAAAGATGATCTTGAGCTTCAAAGTTCAAATTGCAAACTTAACATCTAGGTAGGGTTTGGTGCTACTGCCATGCCACTGATTTTCATTTCAGCTCTAGAACATTTAAGTTTGGAATTTATTGTCTATGTTTATTTTTCCTGATGATAGTGGCATATTTCAAGCCGAAAAAGAAGCTTAATTCATGTTAAGTAGAGTTTAATTTGTTTTTGTAAAATCAAGTGATATCTTTCCTTGATGAGCTATTCCAAAGAAGTTTTTCATGTAATCCTCAAATATTACTTCTTTGTAATGAGCCACACCATCACGCTCTACCAGTTGAGGCAATGGACCTATCTTCTCTGTTGGTCTTGTAATGTTGAAAACTGGGATGTAAACTCTTGACTGTTTACTTGTGGTACAAAATCTATGCTCTGCACTTTTGTACCTTCCATTGCTAAGAATCTGGAGAACAAAATAACATGTCAACTAATTAAGTTGTGATATTTGTATTTATCATTTTTTTAATTGACAAATATTACTTTGTGATGTTAAAATATTCGTTGAAATTCAATTGAAAATTTTATAAATTAGTCAAGCGACTATTAGTAATGAAAATTTTGTAAAACATTCATAATGCTATCAGAATATCAAGCCACTAAATATGAGTATAAACAAAAAATGAGGATATCAAAACTAGAATGTTGATGGATATATTAGATACAATAAGTAATTAATGTATTAGAAAAATAGTGAACGTATGCAAACAAATAAACATCTAACCATTTATATATAGATATTATTTTCAATTATTTATTTTCTAACTCCAATTTAGTAAATGCAGTATCAACTTCACCTGATTACTATTGATCCAATGCGAGGTAGTAATATTTTAGTCTCACGGTTGGTTTTGCTAACTATGTGCTTTTTTATGAATTTACCTAAATATATTCATATTTATTAATTACAACTTTAAATTAACTATTTGGGACAATACAAAAATAAAAGGGTGTCATAATAATTATTAGAAGTTTATTAAAAAACTATAAATAAAATTAAATTTTATCAATTATTGTTATTATATAATGTACTAATGACTTAGCCAATTTATTATTATTTAATTTATAATTTATTATACCAACTTAATTAATATTAGCCCAACAAAAAAAGTATTGGGCCTTCTAACTTCTAAGTAATTCTGCCACAACCTACTTGTCCAAATATGACATTGGTTATGAGTATAATAAAATATATCTATATTTATTAAGTTTAATATTTATTTAACAATTACAGGTCAACATTCATAAATACGTTTGGCCCAAATAATATTGAAGAATCAATTAATTAATTATAGTACGAATTTGGCCCGATGTGAGTTAGTCATATATTGGTTCTATTTACTATTTGCAATCCACACTAAATTAAATATTGTATCTTTTAATAGTATTAGTCCATTAAGCGCTAACAAACATTAATATAGACCTATTTATAATTAATAAGACTACATTATTAATTAGGCTTATATTATATAATAATGTAGGCATATATTTATATGTATAGCTTTTGTTTAGCATGTTTAACTATTATTTTCTATTGAAACTAAAATAAAGTTTATTTTGGATGAATTACAACTTCTTCAAAATTTACACCATAAATAATATACATACTTTATTCTAATAATTAATATGGTATAACAAAAGTTTATTACAATTTCAAAGAAATGTTAAATTATTTATATGTTATGTCATAAGTTTTAAAAATAATTTACTTATAAATTCTTACTTTTACTTGTATGTTTAAATATTCAAACCTACTGCATTTGGTGGGAAAAAATTTAGTCACCAATATGCAGACACAACATTCACAAAATTGATTTTAATTTAAATAATTATGTCATTTAATTGTTCCAAAAATGCATTCACTAAATATTACTATTTGGTGACCACTTTAGGTCTAAGGAAAAATTTTTATTGACCAGTTATTTCCTTGTCACCAAAAAGTGTCACCAAAATATTTCAAATTGGTGGAGTTAGCTACTCGTATATCCTATGTTGACCAAAAATTATGGTCACTAAACTTTTGAAATTTATTAACTATTTTTTTAGTCACCAAATAATTATTACACAATTTTTGTTGACCAAAAATTTTCTAGTCAACAAATGGTGTCTCATTAGCGGGAATGTTTCCTGCCAATATATTTATTGACCACTTAGTGACCACTTTTTTGTTTTGGTCAATAAGATTTTAAATGTGACTAGAATTTAGTAACCACATTTGTTCTGGTCAACAAATGTGATCTTCGTTGACTGAAATGTTTTTAGTCACTAAGATTTTTGTCATTAATGCCCATTTTTCTTGTAGTGAAAGTGCCGGAAAGAGGATGAACTTCAAATTGCAAACTTAACATCTAGGTTGGGTCTGGTGCTGGCTGCCAGGCCACATACTTTCATTTCAGCTCTATTACATTTGAGTTTGGAATTAAAACAAAGAAATTATGTACTTTATTTTAAAATTTAATTAATAAAAAAATTCTACAATACAAATTTTCACAAATTAAAATTATCAATCCAACCTCCTAAATATATATATATATATATTTACAACAATTATGAAATAAAAATATTATAAAATAGAAAAATACATTTTTACAACAAATCTGAAATAAAAAATTTATAAAATAGAAAAATACTCTATCCAAACTGGCAAGTGCTCTTGGCAGGACACCGAGTTTCAGCTCTAGTAGAGTTTGGAATTATAACATGATTATGTATTCTTTACTTCTTTCTCTGTCGCCATTTTTCTGATGATAGTAGCATATTTCAAGCCGAAGAAGAAGCTTAATTCATGTTCAGTAGAGTTTAATTTGTTTTGGAAAAATCAAGTGATTTCTTTCCTTGGTGAGCTTTTCCAAAGAAGTTGTTCATGTAATCCTCAAACATTACTTCTTTGTAACGAGCCACACCATCACGCTCTACCAGTTGAGGCAATGGACCTACCTTCTCTGTTGGTCTTGGAATTGTGAAAATTGGGATGGAAACTTTTGACTGTTTACTTGTGGTACGAACTTTATGCTCTGCACTTTTGTACCTTCCATTGCTAAGAATCTGGAGAACAAAATAACATGTCAACTAATTAAGTTCTGTCATACTTGTATTTATCATTTTTAAATTGACAAATATTACTTTGTGATGTTAAAGTATTCGTTGAAATTCAATTGAAAATTTTATAAAATAGTCACACGACTATTAGTAATGAAAATTTTATAAAAGAGTCATAACAGTATCAGAATGTGAAGCGACTAAATATGAGTATATAAAGGAAAAATGAGGATATCAAAACTAGAATGTAGATGGATATATTAGATAGAATAAGTAATGAATGTATTAGAAAAATAGTGCAGGCATGCAATCAGGCAAATAAGGAGTTTTGAACAAGAATTCATTTCATTCTCAAAAACATAATGTAAAGAATGTCTTCGACTCAATTACATAATTAAAAGAAGGTTCATGTTCGAGCTCTAACCTGCACTACATCTCCAACATTAATGACTAAAGCACCAGGACATAGTGGAATCTCTATCCACTCTTCTTTCTGTCCTGTAACTTCATCTTCTTCTACCTTTACATGCAATCCTCCAATCTCATCTTGTAGTAGCAATGTAAATGTGCCCATATCAGAATGGCGTCCCACTCCAACAGTGAGTTCTGGATTTGGACATGCTTGGTAAAAATTCATGTTCACCATCTTTAGGCCTATGAGTGATTCCACTCTTGAATCATCAAGTTCCACACCAAGATTTCCAAATAAAATCTCCAATAGCCTTCTCACCATCTTCATCGAGGATTTTAAGTAGTGTAAGCGATTCTTATCTGAGAAATAAAGAAAAGCAAGAAATGTAATGATAGTGTAAAATCTCAAATATTATTTGAAATGGATTAATTGGCATATATAGCTTTAAAAAGGAAATAAGAAGTTTATGGCATTTATATATAGTTATGAAGTAATATATCATACTTGCACTGTTTAGGCCAATGCTCAAGTGCCTCAGCATCATTACTGTACACCATGCTCACATAATCTTTCCATTCCAAAGTCTTTTCATCATCAGGACTGAAGCTTGTTCCATACTTGACAAGATGGCTGGGGCTAACTCCCTTGAGATAAACAGCCTTTGTCTTAGAAGGCTGGGCGAAAAACCCGTGTGCAGCATGTTTGAGGGACTCCAAGAGATCCACAGGGACACCATGATTAACTGCTTGGAAGAATCCAAGAGTGTCAGAAGCTTTAGCAATGGTTTCCACCACTTCATCATAGTGAGGACCATCTAGCATTGATAAATCAATGGAAGAAAAAATGTTGATATGAGCCTGAAACAAGCTTGTCGATTCGCTAGTATGATGGTTGGATGTATCTCTCTGGAACCTTTTCAATCCTTGAATCAACTAAACCTTTAACACCATTGCCATTTCGGACGACAAAATCAAACAAAGAGGTGCTTTGATCAAAACTTGGAGCCATGTTAATTTATTTGAGAAAAATGTTTAATGTTTGTACAATGTACATAGTGTACGATATAATTATCTGATCAATGCTGTATGAGAACCCTCGAAAAGGGTTCCTAATAAATACGCAAAATGTTACATTTTTTTTCAAGTCAACAACGATATTCTTGCAAATGAAGTTTCTTCCCCTCTAGAATTTTGAGAACAGGAACTGAGATTATTATTCGTACCGTTTTTCTTTTTCCTTTTTCAAGTTTCTTCGCCTATAGAATTTTAATTAAGAGCATGATTAATTAGGGCGCTTTAGATGTCAAAGCTCACAAAGATTTTTGCGCACGCTGTGCCACAATATATAGAGGACTTCGTGGGAAGAGTACTATTAAACTTTAGAATTGGGAGTCATCAATTTCAGGTTCACATACATATGCCGACAATGTAGAAAATGATGGTCCATTTGGGGTCTCACTAATGACTGTTTGATAAAATTTGGTGGTTTACCGTAACAGTATCCAAATAGATTTGGTCACAGACTCACGGTTACGGTTTTGACCCTAATCGACTCAACTTGGGGGATCCGGCTCAAAACCAAAATCACTATTGCTGGCTTGAATTGTAAACTGAAACCGGATTAAACAGGTCGGTTACACTTCAGGTTCTCTAATTTTTTTTATTAAAAAATAACAATGGCTAGAAAAGCCTAGCCGCTAGGTGATCCAACAGTTGGAATCGACAATTAACAGTCGGTTCTAATTAAAACAAAATTTAAAAAAGCGAGATGGCCGATACATCCAACGATCATCTGGACTAATATGGCCATTGGCCATCCAACGGCTAGCTAGAAAGCAAGCCTTTCCCTTTTTTTTCTGTATATATCCAAATTCTCCAAATTAATCTTCCAGACAATCACCTCTCAATTTCTCAATCTCAAATCCTCAATTATCTCAATTCTCATTTATAGTATTTATTTTTCTTTATTGTCATTAACTTATTATTACTTATTTAATTCATTATATTCAAAATTCAATTCTTTACTTTAATTTGATTTAATTATATTCAATTTTTAGCTAATTATTTTTTGTAAATTATTTATTTTGTTTATTATTGGATTCTCATTATTAGCTTTTATTATTTAAATTATTTTCATTTCTTTAATTACTTCTAGCTATTTATCTAATTATTTATATTTATTCAATTACTTTATTTTAGCTTACTATAAAATTGATAGTTTCAATAGAGATATTTTTTATCGTCACAATTTGGTACGAACTAAAGTGAACAAATTTTTAGTGGCGGGGAAAATGAAAGTCCCAATGCTAAAGAAATGCTAAAACTAGATATAATCAAGAATCACTATACGAATTTACTGATTTATGGTAATTGGACTAGTCCCATTTATTGCCAAAATCGTTAGAAATTCAAACATTACTAGACGATTGCCACAAGGTGTTTTAGAGGACGTAATAAATTGATAGGACATATGACATTAATTTATATTTTGACACCGACATTTATGATGTGAGCATTACTAGTACAACTGAATCTCCAAACACCCATATTACATCAAACTACAACTCTCCTTACCAAAAAAACTCCCAGTTCTAGTGTTTCATCCGGAGTGATGTAAACAAAATTATATGCAGCTCATAGGTATTTATCGAAGTATTTCTGATCATATAAAACAAAACAAGCAACAATTTTAAGTAAGACACATTAACCTAGTAGATGTCTTAGGATTTGGCATTAATAATCCAATGTCCTAAAAATCACGTGAAAGAACTTGCAACAATCATGCATATCAAAACAAGTTACACAACAAAGTTTATCACGCCATAATTATTTATTTCACTATTTTTGCCATAGACGCTTGTGTTATTTTTGCCCAAAATATTTGGCGTATGATAAGCATTTTTTACGACATTTGATTTTTGCCCAAAACCCATGTATCATAATCTATCAAAATTGTTAATTTTTGAAATTTTTTTATTATTCATTTATTTTTCACACCCTTCAACTAGATATCAAGTTATCAAGTGAGATGGGTGCAAAAAAGACAAGAAAACGGTCAATTTAAGTACGTTTTTAAAACTTTTTATTTTTGCCCAAAATGCATGTGTTATAACCTATCAAAATTACAATTTTTTAATAATTTCTTACTTTCTATTTTTTTTTCACATCGTTTACTAGATATCATGTTGGTAGGTGAGACGGGTGCAAAAAACGAAACAAAATCAGTACACTTAGACACATTTTTTAAACTTTTTATTTTTGCCCAAAACGAGTGTGCTTTGTCACATCAAAATTGCCAATTTTTGAAATTTTTTTACTATCCATTTTTTTCACACCGTTCATAAGATATCATGTTGTAAAGTAAGACGAGTGCAAAAAATGAAAACGGTCAATATAAGTACGTTTTTGAAACTTTTTATTTTTGCCCAAAACACATGTGTTATAACCCATCAAAATTATCAATTTTTGAAAATTTATTACCATCCATTTTTTCACATCATTCACTAGATATTATATTGTAAGTGAGACAAGTGCAAAAAATGACACGAAAATGGTCAATTTAAGCATGTTTATGAAACTTTTTATTTTGCCCAGAATGCAAGTGTTATAACCCATCAAAATTGCCAATTTTTAAAAATTTCTAACTATCCATTTTTTTCACATCGTTCACTAGACATCATGTTAGCAAGTGAGACAACTGCAAAAAAGGGCACAAAAAGGGCAACGTTAGGCACATTTTTTATACTTTTTATTTTTGCTCAAAATGCGTGTGTTATAGCCAATCAAAATTGACAATTTTTGAAAATTTTTTACTATCCATTATTTTCACACCATTCACTATGTGTCATTTTAGCAAGTGAGACGGGTGCAAAAAATGGCACAAAAATGACCAACTTAGGCACGTTTTTTAAACTTTTTATTTTTGCAAAAAATGTGTGTGTCATAACCCATCAAAATTGCCAATCTTTGAAATTTTTTTACTAACCATTTTGTTACGCCGCTCACTAGATATCATATTAGCAAGAGAGACAAGTGCAAAAAAGGAACGAAATCGGCACACTTAGACAAGTTTTAGAGACTTTTTATTTTTGCCCAAAACACGTGTGTTATAACCAACCAAAATTGCCAATTTTTGAAATTTTTTACTATCCATTTTTTCACCCCGTTAACTAAATATCATGTTGTAAAGTGAGACGGGTCATAAAATGAAACAAAAACGGTCAATTAAACATGTTTTTGAAACTTTTTATTTTCTCAAAATGCATGTGTTATAACCTATCAAACTTACCAATTTTTGAAAATATATTACTATCAATTTTTTTCAAATCATTCACTAGAAATCATTTTGGGAATTGAAACGGGTGAAAAAAAGGCATGAAACAACAAATTTAGTCACGATTTTTAGACATTTTATTTTTGCCCAACGCGCGTGTGTTATAACCCATCAAAATTGCAAAATTTTTTAAAATTTCTAACTATTCATTTTGTCACACCGTTCACTAGATATTTTGCTAGCAAGTGAGACAGGTGCAAAAAACAGTAACGTTGGGCATGATTTTGATACTTTTGATTTTTGCTCAAAACGCGTGTGTTATAGCTGATCAAAATTGCCAATTTTTGAAAATTTCTTACTATCCATTATGTTTAAACCGTTCACTAGATATCATATTGACAAGTGAGACGTGTGCAAAAAATGGCACGAAACGGCCAACTTAGCCACTTTTTTTGAAACTTTTTATATTTACCAAAAATGTATGTGTTACCCATCAAAATTGCCAATTTTTTAAATTTTTTTACTATCACTTTTTTTCACACCATTTACTAGATATCATTTGGCAGGTGAGACGGGTGCAAAAAATGGAATCAAATCGGCCAACTTAGACACGTTTTTTACACTTTTTATTTTTGCCCAAAACGCATGTATTATAACTCAGCAAAATTGCAAATTTTTTTAAAATTTGTTACTATTTATTTTTTCACACCGTTTACGAGATATCATATTAGTAAGTGATGGGTGCAAAAAAACATAACAAAAATTGTCAATTTAAGCACGTTTTCTGAACTTTTAATTTTTGCACAAAACACGTGTGTTAACCCATCAAAATAGTCTATTTTGATGAATTTTTTATGATACATATTTTTCGAACCGTTCACTAGATATCATATTGTAAAATGAGACGGGTCCAAAAAATGACACGAAATGGTCAATTTAATCACGTTTTTTAAACTTTTTATTTTTGTCCATAACGCATGTGTTATAACCCATCAAAATTGTCAATCTTTAAAATTTTCTTACTATCCATTTTCACATCGTTCACTAGATATCATGTTAACAAGTGCGACGGGTGAAAAAAGGCATGAAACAGTAAATTATTCACGTTTTTTTGACATTTTGTTTTTACGCAAAGAGCATGTGATATAACGTATCAAAATTGTAAATTTTTTAAAATTTTTAACTATCCGTTATTTTCACACCGTTAACTAAATTTCATACTGGCAAGTGAGACAGGTGAAAAAAATGGCACAAAATGGCAACGTTAGGCACGTTTTCAATAGTTTTTTACTGTTGCTCAAAACTCGTGTTTTATTGTCGATCAAAATTGCTAATTTTTGAAAATTTCTTGCTATCCATTATTTTCACATTGTTCACTAGACATTATGATGGCATGTGAGTCAGGTGCAAAAAATAGCATGAAAACTCCCAACTTATGCATGTTTTTGAAACTTTTTATTTTTTCAAAAAATTTGTGTATTATAAAAAATTGCCAATTTTTGAAATTTTTTTACTGTTCATTTTGTCATACCCCTCACTAGATATCATATTGAGAAGTGAGACAGGTGCAAAAAATAGAATGAAATCGGCCAATTTAGACACGTTTTTTAGACTTTTTATTTTTGGGCGAAAAGCGTGTGTTATAACCCATCAAAATTGACAATTTCTGAACATTTTTTTACTATCAATTTTTTACACTGCTCATTAGATATCATGCTGTCAAGTGAGACGGGTGCAAAAAATGACACAAAAATGGTCAATTTAAGCACGTTTTTGAAACTTTTAATATTTGCCCAAAATGCATATGTTATTACCCATCAAAATTGTCAAATTTTAAAAATTTCTTATTATCCATTTTTTTTTCACATTGTTCACTAGATATCATGTTAGCAAGTTTGACGGTTGAAAAAAAAGGTATGAAATGACAAATTTAGTCACGTTTTTAGACATTTTATTATTTCCCAAAACGCGTGTGTTATACCCATCAAAATTGCCAATTTTTTAAAAATGTCTAACTATCCATTTTTGTCATATCGTTCACTCGATATCATGTTGGCAAACGAGACAGTTGCAAAAAAAGGCACAAAAATGGCAACGTTAGGCACATTTTTTTTTATACTTTTTAGTTTTATTTTTGCTCAAAAACAAGTGTGTTATAGCCGATCAAAATTGTCAATTTTTGAAAATTTCTTACTTTACATTATTTTCATACCGTTTGCTATATATCATGTTGGCAGGTAAGATGTGTGCACAAAATAGTATGAAAATAGCCCACTTAACCACGTTTTTGAGATTTTTTATTTTTGCCAAAAACGCATGTGTTATAAACCATTAAAATTGCTAAATTTTGAACATTTTTACTATCCATTTTTTCACACTGTTCACTAGATATCATTTTATCAACTAATACATATGCAAAAAACGGAACAAAATTGGCCAGCTTAGACACATTTTTGAAACTTTTTATTTCTGCCCAAAATGCATGTGTTCTAACCCATCAAGATTATTAATTTTTTAAAATTTTTTACTATTCATTTTTTCCACACCGTTCACGAGATATCATGTTGGCAAGTGAGACAGGTGCATAAAACAATATGAACATGTTCAATTTAAGCACATTTTTTAAATATTTTATTTTTGCCCAAAACAAATGTGTTATAACCCATCAAAATTGCCAACTTTTAAAATTTCTTACTATCTATTTTTTTCACATCATTCACTAACTAGATATCGTGTTGGCAAGTGTGACAGGCGAAAAAATGGCATGAAACGACAAATTTTTTCAATTTTTTTAGAAATTTTATTTTTGCCCAAAGTGCATGTACTATAACACAAAATTTCCAATTTTTAAAAAATTTTAACTATCCATTTTTTCACAATATTCACTAAATTTTATATTGGCAAGTAAGATATTTGCAAAATAAGACACAATAACGGCAACAGTAGGCAAGTTTTTTTTCTTTTTATTTTTGTTCAAAATGCGTGTGTTATAACCTATTAAAATTGCCAATTTTTTAAAATTTCTTTATATCAATTATTTTCACACCCTTTACTAGATATCATTTTAGCTACTGACACGGGTGCAAAAAAATGGCTCGAAAATGACCAATTTAGGCATGTTTTGAGACTTTTTAGTTTTTTTCCAAAAATGTGTTTGATAATCCATCAAAATTGCCAAACTTTGAAATTTTTTTACTATACATTTTTTTCACACCACTCACTAGATATCATGTTAGCATGTGAGAATGGTGCAAAAAATTGAATGAAATCAGAAAAATCAGACACATTTTTGAGATTTTTTATTTTCACCCACAACGCGTGTGTTTAAACCCATCAAAATTGCCAATTTTTGAATTTTTTTACTACCCATTTTACTACACCATTCACTAGATATCATGTTGTAAAGTGAGACAGGTGCACGACATGAAAATTGTCAATTTAAGCTCGTTTTTTAAACTTTTTATTTTTTGATAGCAATCCATCCATGTCCATGATGCCAAGGACGAACTCGCACGATCCATTGGAGAATCTTGATGGTCCAATGACAAGATCAAGGAGTAAAAGGATGAAAGCCGCCTTGCAAATTTTATTGTCAACACATTGTGGCAATTGAGACAACATTGAGGAATGTTTGGCGTCACCTTCTTCACCATCTCGACATGAAGTTGTTTGGAACATTTCTTGCATCATAATTCATGAAGAATTTCCTAGGAGTTCTACATTGGAACGTAAGGAAATTCCACCTTGAAGAATGTTCGTGGAACAATCACACTGAAGACCAAGATAGCGTGCTTGGACTTTGCCAACTTTTGATCAAGCCACTTGAAGTAATATAGGATTTATTTTGTTTTATAATAAATTAAGTCTATTAAACATTACTTTTGGGCTTAATATTTCATTTATTAAATAAATAATTACTTAGCCCAATTATCTTGCATGGTAATGGAAAGTAATTCCTTTTAGAAAGTAAACTCCTACATTTTAGGAGTAACGCTATTTTTTAGGAGCTTGTGGCATTGTTCTTTAGAGAAGCAAAAACGAATTTTGTTTGTTTTGTTTTAGGAAATAAGTTAGTTATTAGTTTCTTATTCCAATTTGTAAAGTTTCCTAAATTGGGATTGGTTAGTTGGAAAGTCAAGTTGTAATCGACTTTCATTAGGGTTTCCTTATTTCCTTTTTTCCTTTTGGCCGATTTATTCCTTATTTAAGGAAGGGTTATTAAACGTTTTTTTCTAAATGAAATTTGAAGAATTTTAGCCTTGCTAAATTGTTAAACATGTTGTGTTCAAAACCCTTGAAGTTCAATTGATTTAAGTTGTGCTTCATACAATCTGCAAACCTTTAGCTAAGACCTTTAGGTGAGCTTGATGTTCTTGAGTTCAGGAACGACCAAACCTTTTAGTTTAGTCCTTTGATTTACATTGGCTAAGTTGAATTGTTTGTATAAGCGTGGGGGTTTAGTTGGCTTATTACCAATCCTTTTCGTTTTTCCTTGATTTCACTTCCGCTAATTGTTGTTCTTGTTTGATTCTCTTTGTGTAATTTTGAGCAGGGGTCGGTCGCTCGACCTCGTCAAATACCCAAACTTACTAAACTAATGTAGAAGTGGTAAGTGGGATCGTATCCACAGGGAAGGTTTGGTTGTCAAGAGATCACTTGTTCAAGTAACCAAAGCAAATGAGACAAATGCAAAACAATATGAATGCAAAAGATGAGAATGAATGGGTTAGTATGCAAGCACTGCCTTGAGGATGAACCAATTGGTATGGACCTCAACCTATTATCATCGACTTGTGTAAAAGCATGAATAAGGGGATCGACCTTCTAGTGAGCTTAGGGTTGATCTCCTTGGTAGGTCTGACAACCCTAATTCACCATACTCCTCCGTCTTCCCTTGGCAGGGCAAGACCTAGGCTCGGCTTCCTAATTCCCGATCCCTATCTGACACTAGAACCCTAACTCCCCTAGACAAGACAGTCAACCAAAGTTCGAGTTCTAATATCCAAACAATCCTAAGTCTTTTCCATTATATTGACTTCAATTGTCAATGGGCACCGCACAATTGAAGTCGCAACCATACACAGATCAGAGGACTCATCCAAGTTGTTCCCTATTCTAGTGATGTTATTTCAATTTCCATTAACAGCACTAAATTGACTTCAGTGGGCACCACAAGTCACATGAAGGGCCTAAGCGTGAGTGAATAAGCATTGAAATGAAACATCAAAAGATATATGAAACAATATCAAACACTTAATGAGCAATATGAATGTCTCAAATAAGATTAAAGATCCATTCAATTGATCCTCAAGACAGTAAAATGTATGAAAGGGAAAAGAGAGAAAAGAACCTAATCTAAACTATGAACCCTAATCTAAGAATGCTATGTTGTGTTGGGTGCGGCCGCCTCCGAATAGTCCTCCGATTTCTTATATTCCTCTGCCTTTTATACTTTTCTCCCTGTGGAGGTGCTGATGATGCTTCCTAGAAATTTCCTTTCTTCACGGGGAGAATGCCACGTGTCTTCCCCTTGGTGGATGCCTTGTTCCTGGAAGTTTCCTTCCTTTGCGGTGGGAGTGCCACGTGCTCTGCCAAATGACGGTCAACCAAAGCAGTGAGGTCAACTGATAAATGTTTTAGTGCGCAAATAATCAAACAGTTGGTGCACTCAAACAGTTTGTGCATGCTTGGGTTAAGTATGCCTGTGCGAGTGTGGTGGGAGCATGAGCGTGGTACTAGGTGCATAGATGCAAGGATAAGAAATATGTACAAGTGCGCGGGTGAGAAGTGTCAATGAAATGTGCATGTGTGCGAGTGAGGGTGCGGGCGCACAGGCGCCCGCGTGTGTGCTGCGTGAGTGTGCTTGCGCCCTCACAGTGTGCGGGTATATGGGCTGTGCGGGCGCCAGGCACCCGCACAGGCGTGGGTGTGTGTGGCTTGTGGCGCCCGCACAGGCGTGTGTACGTGTAGCGCCCGCACAGGTGTGTGTGTGCGTGGCCTGTGCTGGCGCCTTGCAATGTGTGTGATGTGTTGTGCGAAGTGTGTGAAGTGTGTGCAAGCAAGTGTTGTGTAGTGGACTTGTGTAGTGGAGTGCTTGGGACTTAATGTGGTGCATGACCAAGAGTATTACATCACTCAAAAATTATTACTTTCTTCGCAAAAACACAACTCTTAGCCAATTCCCACATTTCACCGGATGTAAATATTTCAACCACATACTTGTTCATCTGTCATCATTTTCATGAAAAGTTTATACAAAAGATCAAACAAGTGAAGCAAATAAGTCGGTACAAACCCCGACTTATCAAATTTTTGGTGTCAACAACGGTCCAAAGATTGTGGAGATCTAGTGGCCCAGGAGATCGAGTCTAGCCCATCCGTATCAACTTGTATCAAAGCCAAGGTTGTTGCTTCAAATTCAGGTTACAAAATTCCGTTTGAGTCTTCCTTCTTGTTGTCGTGTTCTCTTAATTTTTTTGTTGCGTCAAATTCTTCTGTTTGTTGCATCTTTTTGCTTCCATATCTTAGAGTCATCTTACTGCTATTATTCCGTGATTAAAACTGCTCTAAATTCAGTCCCCATAGTTGTGCAAAAATTGCATGAAATAGCTAGCTGAAAACTGCTTCAAATTCTTTTATCACCTAGCTGAAATTTCGCATTTTTGTGTCCTTTTCTTGCTATTTTTGTACGTCTTTATAGCCTCATTAATTTTTCTATAAATATGCTATTTCTTGTGATTAAAACCGCATAGGACTTGCTTATTTTAGTGCTGAAAATTCGTTTTGGTATTGCTATAAAGTTTTCGTCCAAAAAACCCTTGTTCTCTAGGGTTAGGGTTTTTCATTTTCAAAACCCTTGTTTCTTGTTACTTCCGACTTGAACATTGTTGAGCATTCTTTTTGAAATTTCTACTGCTGAATTGTGACAATATATGTGCTGAAACATTGAGCTAAGACAACACAAAATTGAAAACCCTAAGGTTGTCTTGAAACCCTAGTTTTCCGAACAAAAAAAAAGAGGTCGTGCTATAAAAAAAAGGCCGTGCTATTAAAAAAAAGAGACCAAGTAGAAAAAAGCCCAAAGGCAATTGGTCTGAATTAAAAAAAAAATAAAAGAGAGAGAGAGATTCGGACAAACACAAAATTGAATTTTAAGAACTAAGTGTTCTTATTTGTTTCCAAAAGCACAATCAATTTAAAATTGTCATAACTTCTTCGTTATAAATCCGAATTAGTTGATTCAAGGCCTCAATTATTTATTTCTTTCCCTATTTTCTGAATATCATAGTTCCCTGAGCTATTCCAAGTTACACCCTTACATTTTCTAAAAAGACTCTTGCGGTTATTTGCTTTGAAATTCTATTTCACTTATCTCTTGTAAGTTTTGTTGATTGAACTTGGGTTGAGATGTGTTCCTTAATTCAACGAAATGAGAGGACTCTTATAGAATAAGTGATTCCATAATAAGAGTGTGTTTAGGGTATAGATTAAGAGGGAAAACTACCCAAATAGAGTGGAGAGTACCTACTCCCCAAAGTGAGAAACTCGTGAGATATCTACATATATTTTTCTTGTGTTTTCACTAATGTGCAGGTATAAATGGAGGGTGATAAATCTATATCACAAGCCTCACGAAAAATTGATGTTGATAAACTTTTTCTCATGTTTCAAAAGATGGAAGTTCAACTTGATGAATTAGCTTCAAGACCTAAGCATCAAATCACTAAGAGTTCCATCTCGAGACTCATTAACTTTTATGAAGTTGCATCCGATAATGAAGAGGAGGACATCATTGGTTCTTCTAAGCATGGTAAAACATCCGAGCTTACTGTTGGTTCTTTTAAATTAATATTGCCTACTTTTCATGGAAAAGCAGATTCCGAAGCATATCTTGATTGGGCACGAGACCTTGATCATCAATTTGAAGGAAATAATTATCTCGAGGATAAGAGGTACTGCCTAGCCATTATATATCTCAAGGATTATACTAGTTTGTGGTAGGATGAGGTAATTAAATCTAGACGACAAGATGGCAAAAGACCAGTTAAGACTTGGAGCCAAATGAAAGTTCTCATGAGAAAGAAATATGTTCCATCATATTATCATCAAGATCTTAACAGAAAGTTGCACTCACTTGTGCAAGGAAGTCGAACAATTGAAGATTACTTCCATGAGATGGAAGCACTTATGATTAAAGCCAATGTTCAAGAGGACCCCAACTCAACCATTGAGAGGTTCCTTCAAGGTATGATTCCTAATTGGCTTACCATGTTGATCTTCAAAGTTATGTTGACATTAATGAGCTTGTGCATAAAGCTATTAAGATTGAACGGCATATGAAAGGAAAGGGCCGAAATTTCACACAACCACAACCACCTTGGAGAAGGGATGCAAAACCGATTTCTACTCCCTTGTCCCTCCTTCAAAGCCGAGGCAGCAATTCACGTCAACACAACCTCAATACACGCCGTCAACCACTCCAAAACCAGCCACCAGGGTTGCTGGAAACACCTCCCAATTGGCGTCAAAACTACCAACAAGGTTGAGAGAAATTCGATGTTTCAAGTGTCAAGGCTATGGTTATATGCAATCCAATTGTCCTACCCGCAAATTGATGTTTATTAATTATAATGCAGAAGTGGTTAGTGATGATGAATGCAATGACATGCCACCACTTGAGGAGAAGTACCAAAGTGAAGAAAGTGAAGAACTTGATGGTACTACATATGAAGTTGGCAATTATTCTTTAGTTTCTCGTCGAATTCTTAGTACACAACCCCAAGTTGATAATGATTTGATTGATAGAGAAAACCTCTTTCACACATGATGCATGGTGCACGATAAAGTTTATAGTGGGATTGTTGATAGTGGGAGTTGTACAAATGTGGCAAGTACATTACTTGTTAAGAGATTGAATTTAACTTGTGTAAAGCATCTTAAGCCATATAAGCTTCAATGGCTTAATAATTTGGCTGAGACTAGAGTAACCAAATAAGTAACAATTCCATTTACCATTGGAAATTATGTTGATAAAGTTTTGTGTGATGTGGTACCAATGGAAGCCGGCCATATACTTCTTGGAAGGCCTTGGCAATTTGATCGAAATGTTATATATCATGCCAAACCAAATTACTATCACTTTGAGCATCAAGGTAAAAAGTTAAACTTAAGAGCCTTGAGTCTGACCCAAGTCTTTGAAGACCAAGCAAATATGGCAAAAGCTTTCAGTGATATGCATGAACAAGAAGCAAAGGAGAAGCGAGAACTTGAAAAAAAGAAGAATGTAAACAATAGTGTAGGTCGAGATATTGTACCTAGTGCTAATGTTAGCTCTAAGTTTTGTCATTTTGCTTCTATAAGTGAGATAAAGGGAGCAATACAATATAGGCAACCATTGTACTTGTTGTATCGCAAAGATGTACTTATCATTGATAGTGATCACCTTAATTCTTTGCCTAGTGTTGTTTTGTCTCTTTTACAGGAATATGGATATGTGTTTCCCGAAGATTTGCCAATAGGTTTACCACCTATTCGTGACATTGAACATCAAATCGAATTTGTTCCTGGAGCGCAAATACCAAATCACCCAATATATAGAGCAAACCCTGAGGAAACAAAATAGATCCAACGTCAAGTTGATGAACTCCTTGACAAAGGTATAGTTCGAGAATCTCTTAGTCCAAGTTCAGTTCCTGTTATCTTGGTCCCTAAAAAGAATGAATCTTGGAGAATGTGTGTTGATTGCCATGCTATTAATAAAATCACCATTAAGTATAGACATCCAATTCCTAGGTTAGATGATATGATTGATGAATTGCATGGTTCTTGTATTTTTACCAAGATTGATTTGAAAAGTGGCTACTATCAAATTAGAATGAAGGAAGGTGATGAATGGAAAACAGCCTTTAAAACAAAGTATGGTTTATATGAATGGTTAGTTATGCCTTTTGGTTTATCTAATGCACCAAGTACTTTTATGAGGCTCATGAATCACTTTTTGTAACTTTATTGGTAAATTTGTTGTAGTTTATTTTGATGACATCCTTATTTATAGCAAATCACTTGATGAACATGTTCAACATCTTAAGTTCATGTTTGCTATATTGTGTGAGAACAAATTGTATGCTAACCTTAAAAAGTGTTCTTTTTGCATCAGTTATCTTTTTGGGTTATGTTATTAGTTCTCAAGGTATTTCTGTTGATGAGTCAAAAGTTAAAGCAATCATGGATTGGCCAAGACCTAAAAATGCTAGTGATGTTAGAAGTTTTCATGATTTAGCAAGTTTATATAGAAGGTTTGTTAAAAACTTTAGTTCTATAGCTGCACCTTTAAATGAACTTATTAAAAAGAATGTTACTTTTGAGTGGAAAGAAGAACATGAAAATGCTTTTAACACATTAAAGAACAAATTGACTCACGCCCTTTTACTTGCTTTGCCAAATTTTCATAAAGCTTTTGAGATACACTGTGATGCCTCCGAGATAGGTATTGGTGCTGTTTTAATGCAGGAATCATAACCGGTGGCTTACTTTAGTGAAAAGCTTAATGGGGCAGCCATGAAGTATGCAACTTATGACAAGGAGTTGTATGCTTTGGTAAGATCATTACAGGTTTGGCAACACTATCTATAGCCTAAAGAATTCATTATTCATTCTGATCATGAAAGCCTTAAATTCTTGAAGACACAAGGTAAATTGAATAAAAGGCATGCTAAATGGTTAGAGTTTATTGAATATTTTCCATATGTGATCAAATACAAGTCTGGTAAAGAAAATATAGTAGCTGATGCATTATCTAGGAGATACACTTTATTCACCTATTTGCATGCTAAGTTACTTGGTTTTGATTTGATTAAAGATTTGTATAAAGAGGATCATAACTTTCACGCCACCTATGATCAAAGTGTGAAAAAGCCGAATGGTGACTTTTATGTGCATGATGGATTTTTTTAAGAAAAATAAATATGCATACCCTCATGTTCCATTCTTGATTTACTTGTTAAAGAAACCCATGGGGGAGGGTTAATGGGGCACTTTGGTATTGCTAAAACACTTGCTATTTTAATTGAACACTTTTATTGGCCTAACATGACTAAAGATGTTAAAAGTGTTTGTGATAAATGCATTATGTGTAAACAATCAAAATCGAAAGTGATGCCTCATGGTTTGTACACTGATGAGTTGGTTTTATACCAACTAATTTGAGTTAAATCCCTTGGCTTTTGTCTTGTGGTTGGTGCAATTGTGTGGTAATTTGTAATGTTTTATGTTTATTCGTGTCGTGCTAGCCGAAAATGTTAAAAATGGTGCAAAAAGGGTTAAAATGATGGAAAATAAAGATATGTGTGCAGAGGTTGAGAATCAAGAAACTTAAAATGCAATTTTGGCCAAATTAGGGTTTTGGCAGAATGTTAGTGCAACTTGTTTTGAGTATAACTCTTTCAATTCTTGTCCGAATGATGAGATCTTGCATGTTCTGGAAAGCCCTTTGAATGCACTACATTTCTTATGTTTTAACTATTTTCCACTTGTGCGTGCAAGACTATGAAATATGAGTTTCTTTGCGGAATATCATTTTAGGGTTTTAGGGTTTTATCTGCCTGCCTTAGTGTGGTGTTTTGATGATATCTTGAGTTTCAGGTACCTGATGAGGCTGTTTCTTGATTCATTGGAAAGCTAAGAGGGGGATCTAGAATTCGTAAGTTCACTATCAAGGCTGATTCAGAGGCTAAGACACACTCATTTGGCATGGAAGTAGGGTGTTGTGCTGGAATGGATACTTTGCCAACATTTTGCCAACTCAGCTAACTTATCTTGCCAAGACCTAGCCAAGACCTTTCCAAAGCTTTGCCAAGCCAACGTTGCCAAGACCTTGCCAAGCTTTGCCAAACCACCGTGCCAAGACTTGCCGACCAACCTTGCCAAGACTTGCCAACTTTGCTAAGTTTTGCCAATACCGTGCCAATACTTGCCAAGACTTTGCCAACTTTGCGAAGCTTTGCCAAACAACCTTGCCAACGACCTTGCCGAATACATGCACCTTGCAACATTTTGCCATGCACACATGCACCGGACCTTGCCACTCACCGTGCACACATGCCACACACATGCACACGTTTTAGCACGCACCATGCCAAGCACTTGGCCACATTTTGACACACTCATGCACTCATCTTGCCAAGCATTCACCACACACACACCATTTGCATATTGGCACCACATTCACACGGTTTGTGCATGGCACGTTTACTTGTTTTTATACATTACATTTGCAACAATGGTACATGACAATTTGGCATATCACGGCAAGCATTTCAACTTGACAAATTTTGCCAAACTTTGCCAAGTTATGCCAACGTACCTTGCCACCAGATTAGTGCACAACACATCACCCTTGGCACACTACTCATGCATTCTTGGCACAACATTTGCACACTCTAAACATGTTTGCACACATATTGGCAAAGGAAACAAACGGCCAAATTCATGAATTTTCTCAACGAGATCTCGTGGAGAAAGAAAAATGCAAAAAATTTTCTCCACAAAATCTCGTGGAGAAAACAAAAACACCAAATTTTTCTCCACAAGATCTCGTGGAGAAAATGAAAAGTGCCAAAAATTACTCCACGAGACCTCGTGGAGTAAAAAAAGAGAAGAAAAATTTTGCCCACGAGATCTCGTGAGCAATTTGTGTAATTTGATTTCTCTTCTCTGCCAAAGAGGGACTTTTGGATCCCGGAGACTATTATTTTCATCCATTAGTTAGGATTTTAGTTTGTAACCAACTTTTGACCTAGAGAGAGCGGGAATAAATTTGTGAGATCTACTTTCTCTCTCTAGTTTCTCTCTCTAGCTTTTGAACTTTATTTTGGATTCCGTTTGAGGATTTGTTCCGATTATTGTAAATCTTCTTGCATTTGAGAAGGCATTCCACAATCCTTTTGAGAATTGGAAGCTTTGAGACATCTTAATTGGTAAACTCTTTCCAATTGATGAAATGAACTGTGTAATCTTCCAATTTGTTGATCGTGAATTGGAAATGGAGTTTTCTGGCTAGATCTGGTGATATCATAGGGTTTGAACGGATGAATGATTTAATTTAGTTGATGTGATGTCTTGCAATTGACTTAATTCACTAAGTATGAAATCACACATGAACCTGCACGTAGAACTTGTTAAATTTCATATTTCTGAACTGGACTAGGATGATTTGAACTCCAATTGTGGTCGCCATGCCAAATTGGAGGTAGATTCACCATCATTTAGTGAGGATACATGAAATGAGAACTTGAATGCGATTTCTTGAGTCTTTTCACTTGTTCAAACCGATCATTGCATTTCTGAGATTATGGCCTCGCCATGGGATGTTTTGAAGGAATGTACCTTAGAGAAGAAGTGTAAAAGAGATTTCCTAAGATAATAACGAAGGCATTCAAAACTAGGTTGGGCCTCGCCATGGGAGTTCCTAAGCTTTGCATGTTGGAGTAGTTGTCTTAGGAAATTAAGATTCTGTAGTTTATAACACTAATCTAGGCCTCGCCATGGGAAAGATAAGTGTTATGGGATCTAGCATGTAGTGCGGTCGTCATGCCGGCTATAGGTTAGGTTCTCGGGGAACTAAGATCTCCTCTGTTCATATTTGCTTGTCAATTGCATCGCATCAAGTCACTGAGAACTCAAAAATCCTAGGATATCCATTCACATTCATTAATTGCATTTAGGTTTCATTTCTTGGGTTAATCTTGTATGATTTAGAGTTTGAAACATAGTTGTAATTGTCACTCTTACTTGTTAAGTTTCTTTTACTCTTTTCTTTGTGACATTTTGTGAACAGAATCCAATTTTTTGATACCTCCTTTTCCCTGTGGATACGATACCTTGCTCACTGCTACTATAGTTAGTGAAATAGGATAAATTGACGAGACGCGACACTCGATATCATACACGCCTTTGCCTATTCCTAGTCATCCTTGGATTGATATTTCTAGGGATTTTGTACTTGGTTTGCCTAGGTCAAGCACTGGTCATGATAGCATATTTGTTGTAGATGATAGATTTAGCAAAATGTCACACTTTATTGCATGTTCTAAGTCTAATGATGCTACACATATTGCTGATTTATTCTTTACGGAAGTTGTTAGATTGCATGGCATTCCACAAAGTATTGTTAGTGATAGGAATGTTAAATTCTTGTCTCACTTTTGGCGTACTTTATGGAATAAGTTAAGCACTAAATTGTTGTTTTCTACTATTGCATATCCACAAACTGGTGGACAAACTAAAGTAGTTAATCGCACTTTATCTTCCTTACTTCGTGCCATTATTCAAAAGAACTTAAATAATTGGGAAAGTTGTTTACCTTATATTGAGTTTGCATATAATAGGACTTTGCATAGTTCCACTCATTGCTCACCTTTTGAAGTTGTTTACGGATTTAATCCATTAACTCCACTTGATATTTTGCCTCTTCTTATTAATGAGTTTGTTAATGTCGAAGGTAAAAAGAAAGCTGATTTTGTAAAGGAGTTACATGAGAAGGTTCGAAATAATATTCAAAGCCATAATTAAAAATATGCAAAGCAAGCCAATAAAGGTAGAAAGCAAGTGATATTTCAACCGGGTGATTGGGTTTGGATTCACTTAAGGAAAGAGAGGTTTCCCGAGAAAAAGTAATCTAAACTTCATCCAAGAGGAGATGGTCCTTTTCAAGTCTTGCAACGGATTGGAAACAATGCTTACAAGACAGAACTTCTGAGTAAGTATGGCAATGTGTCATCTACATTTAATGTTTTTGATTTATCTTTGTTTGATGTAGGTGATTCAAGGACGAATCCTTTCGAGAAGGGAGGGAATGATAGCAATCCATCCATGTCCATGGTGCCAAGGACAAACTCGCATGATCCATTGGAGAATCCTGATGGTCCAATGACAAGATCAAGGAGCAAAAAGATGAAAGCCACCTTGCAAACTTTATTGTCAACACATTGTGGCAATTTAGACAACATTGAGGAATGTTTGGCGTCACCTTCTTCAACATCTCAACATGAAGTTGTTTGGAACATTTCTTGCATCATAATTCATGAAGAAGTTCCTAGGAGTTCTACATTGGAACTTAAGGAAATTCCACCTTGAAGAATGTTTGTGGAACAATCACATTGAAGACCAAGACGGTGTGCTTGGACTTTGCCAACTTTGGATCACGCCACTTGAAGTAATAGGATTTATTTTGTTTTGTAATAAATTAAGTCCATTAAACATTACTTTTGCGCTCAATATTTCATTTATTAAATAAGTAATTACTTGGCCCAATTATCTTGCATGATAATGGAAAGTAATTCCTTTTAGAAAGTAAACTCCTACATTTTAGGAGTAAGGCTATTTCTTAGGAGCTTGTGGCGTTGTTCTTTAGAGAAGCAAAAACGAATTTTGCTTGTTTTGTTTTAGGGAATAAGTTAGTTATTAGTTTCCGATTCCAATTTGGAAAGTTTCCTAAATTGGGATTGGTTAGTTGGGATGTCAAGTTGTAATCGACTTTCATTAGGGTTTCCTTGTTTCCTTTTTTCCTTTTGGCCGATTTATTCCTTATTTAAGGAAGGGTCATTAATTGTTTTTTTCTTAATGAAATTTGAAGAATTTTAGCCTTGCTAAATTATTAAACATGTTGTGTTTAAAACCCTTGAAGTTCAATTGATTTAAGTTGTGCTTTATACAATCTGCAAACCTTTAGCTAAGACCTTTAGGTGAGCTTGATGTTCTTGAGTTCAGGAACGGCCAAACCTTTTAGTTTAGTCCTTTGATTTACATTGGCTAAGTTGAATTGTTTGCATAAGCGTGGGGGTTTGGTTGGCTTATTACCAATCCTTTTCGTTTTCCCTTGATTTCACTTCCGCCAATTGTTGTGTGATTCTCTTTGTGTAATTTTTAGTGTCAACAACAGTCCAAAAATTGTGGAGATCGAGTGGTCTAGGAGATCGAGCCTAGCCCATCCGTATCATTTTTTCCCAAAATGCATATGTCAACCCATCAAAATTTCCAATTTTTGAATAATTATTACTATCTAAGTTTTTAACATCGTTCACTAGATATTATTTTGGCAAGTTTGACGCATGAAAAAAAGGCACGAAATGGCAAATTTAGTTTCAATTTTTAGACATTTTATTTTTGCACAAAGCACATGTGTTATAACTCATCAAAATTGTGAATTTTTTAAAATTTCTAAATATCCATTTTTTTAACACCGTTAACTAGATACCATGTTGACAAGTAAGACAGATGCAAAAAAATGACAATGTTAGACACATTTTTTATATTTTTTTTTATTTTTGGTCAAAAAGCATGTGTTATAGTCGATAAAAAATGCCATTTTTTAAAAATTTCTTACTATCCATTATTTTCACACAATTCACTAGATATAATGTTAGCAAGTGAGGCATGCGCAAAAAATGGCATGAAACGGCCAACTTAGGCACGTTTTTTAAACTTTTTATTTTTGCCAAAAGTGTGTTTGTTATAACCCATCAAATTGCCAATTTTTTGAAATTGTTTTACTATCTTTTTTTATACTACTCACTAAATATCTTGTTGGTAGGTGAGTCTGGTGCAAGAAACGGAACAAAATCGACCAACTTAGACAAATTTTTTTAACTTTTTATTTTTGTCCAAAATGCGTGTGTTATAACCCATTAAAATTTTCAATTTTTCAATTTTTTTACTATTTATTTATTTCACATCGTTCACAAGATATCATAATGGCATGTAAGACGGGTACAAAAAATGTATAAAAATGATCAATTTAAGCACGTTTTTAAGCTTTTTATTTTTGTCTAAAATGTGTGTGTTATAACCCATCAAAATTGCCAATTTTTTTTAAAATTTTTTACTCTACATTTTTCACACTGTTTACTAGATATTATGTTATCAAGTGAAACGGTTGAAAAAAACGACATGAAAATGGTCAATTTAAGCATATTTTTTAAACTTCTTAATTTTGCTTAAAACGCATGTGTTATAACCTATAAAAATTACAAATTTTAAAATTTTTTTGACTATCCATTTTTTCACATCGTTCACTAGATATCATGTTGGTAAGTACGACAACTGAAAAAAGGTATGAAATGGAAAATATAGTCACGTTTTTTAGCCGTTTTATTATTGCCCAAAGTGCGGGTATTACCTATCAAAATTGCCAATATTTTAAATTTCTAACTATCCATTTTTTCACACCAATCACTAGATATGATGTTGGCAAGTGAGACGATGCAAAAAAAATGACACAAAAATGGCAACATTAGGCACGTTTTTTATACTTTTTATTTTTTTTCAAAATGCGTGTGTTAATAGCTTATCAAAATTGCCAAATATTGAAAATTTTGTACTATCCATTATTGTCACACCATTCACTAGATATCATGTTGGCAAGTGAGACAGATGCAAAACATTGCCCAAAAACGGCCAATTTAGACATGTTTTTGAGACTTTTTTATTTTTGGCAAAAATGTATGTGTTATAACCCAAAAAAACTTAATATTTTAGAGAAATATATTAATTACTGCATACAATAGTTGTGTAGATTCATTTTTTTCTCACTTGTCGCACTAACCAACATGATATCTAGTGGACGATGTGAAAAAACTGGAGAGTAAAAGATTTTAAAAAAAGTGGCAATTTTGATAGGCTATACAACACATGCATTTTGGGCAAAAATAAAAAGTCTCAAAAACACGCTTAAGTTGAACGTTTTTGTGCCGTTTTTTGCACTTGTCTCACTTCCCAACATGATATCTAGTAAATGGTGTGAAAAAATTAACAGTAACAAATTTTCAAAAATTGGCAATTTTGATGGGCCACACATGTATTCTGGGAAAATAAATAATCAATTTAAAAAATGTGACTAAGTTGGTCTATTTTGTTATGATTTTTTGCATCCGTCTCACTTGTCAACATGATATCTATTGAACGGTGTAAAAATGATAGTAAGAAAATTTTGATAACTTGGCAATTTTGATAGGCTATACACGTGTTCTTGCTAAAATAAAAAGTGTCAAAAACATGTGTAAGTTGGACGTTTTTGTGCCAATTTTTTCACCCATCTCAATTACCAACATGATATCTAGTGAATGGTGTGAAAAAAATGGATGGTAAGAAATTTTAAAAAATTGGCAATTTAGATACGCTAACACGTGTTTTGAGCAAAATTAAAAAGTTTAAAAAACGTGCATAACATTACCGTTTTTGTGCTTTTTTTGCACCCATCTAACTTGCCAACATGATATCTAGTGAACGGTATAAAAAAAATGAATAGTAAGAAAATTTCAAAAACTGGCAATTGAGATACGCCAACACACAGGTTTTGAGCTAAAATAAAATGTTTAAAAAACTTATCTAAATTGGCCAATTTCGTTTCAGTTTTTACACCCGTCTTACTTGAGAACAAGATATCTAGTGAACAGTGTCAAAAAATGGGATGGTAAATTTTTTTCAAAAATTGGAAATTTTGATTGGTTATATCACACACCTTCGGACCAAAAAAAGTCAAAAATTCTGTCTATATATGTTGGCCATTTTCATGCCATTTTTTGCATGCACCTCACTTGCCAACATGATATTTAGTGAACGATGCGAAAATAATTGGCAGTAAGAAATTTTCAAAAAATTGCAATTTTGATTGGTTATAACAAAGGATTTCTAGGCAAAAATAAATAGTTTCAAAAACATGCCTAACGTTACTATTTTCGTGCCGTTTTTTGCACCTATCTCACTTGCCAATATAACATCTAGTGAATAGTATGAAAACTATAGATAGTTAGAAATTTTAAAAATTTTAGAATTTTGATGAGTTATAACACATGCGGTATGAGTAAAAATAATATGTCTAAAATGTGTCTAAATTTGCCATTTTTGTGCCGCTTTTTTCACACATTCCACTTTCCAACATGATATCTAGTGAACAATATGAAAAAAATGGATATTAACAAATTTTCAAAAATTTAAAATTTTCATGGATTATAACACGTGTTTTTTGAGAAAAAAAATTAAAAGTTTAAAAAACGTGCTTAACTTGACCGTTTTCTTGCTAGTTTTTGCACAAGTCTCACTTTCCAATATGATATATAGTGCACTAATCGGAAAGTTTTTCGATGGAAGACGGAATATGGAAGAGATTAGAGATTACTTAGCCAACGTGTTGGACAAAGGATCAAGGTTCATCCAAATCTTCCGCATCAGGGTGGTCCTAATGGGTACTTGATTTCAAACGTCGTTCGATGACTGCCTTGGTGTGGATGGTTATGCCTAACCTACCATGTCATTTATTTAAAAAAGAATTTATGTTCCAAAACAATTGGATCCCCTACCAAATTGAATGCCGCTACCGACGCTATAACAAGGCCAAATCGAGCTCGCTAATTACCTATCGAGTTAGACCTCAGAAATCCTTTGCCTCAACAAATTTAAATTAGGGGAGAGAAGCTAGGCTTTTGGGAGAAAGTGGAGTTTGAAAATGTTCCCGTCATTGGAAGAGTGAGTGCTATTGATTTATAATCATTTTCATCCACTCATAGTATATTTTTATTTGTCCACAAAACTTGTATTATTGTGTATAACTATTCTTGCTTATAATATACTTATTTTAGTTGATACAAAGTGTCTTACAAGCGTCATTCTTTATTCTCGTGATCTTTATCAAATAATTAAAATTTGGGGTCAAAGAATTTTAAAAAACGTTCTTGGTAGAAAAAAAATGTAAATAAAAGATCCCACTGAATTAAATTAAATCAATGCATTTTAAGAGAATTACATCAATTCAAATCCTGAATTTTCGAATTGAGGTATTCTTGAAATTAAAAAGTAGTTCTATTAATAGTGTTACCCACCAAATTGTATCAAACAGGCATATTTTGAGACCCCAAATGGACCATCATTTTCTACTTTGACGGAAAATGTACGTGAATCAGAAAATTGATTAATTACTCCCAATTCTAAAGTTTAATACTTAAATACTCTTCCCATAAATCCTCTATATATTGTAGCACAGCATGGACAAAAGACTTTGTGAGTTTTGACACCTAAACCGCCCTAATTAATCATGCTCTCAATTAAAATTCTATAGGAGAAGAAACTTGAAAAAGGGAATAAAAACTGGCACGAATAATAATCTCAATTCCTGCTCTTAAAATACTAGAGGCGAAGAAACTTCAATTGCAAGAATGTCGTTGTTGACTTAAAAAAAAATCAATGCAACTTTTTGCGTATTTATTGGAAACCCTTTTCGAGGCTTCTCATACAGCATTGATCAGGTAATTATATCTTACACTATACATTGTAAAAACATTAAACATTTTTCTCAAAGAAATTAACATGGCTCCAAGTTTTGATCAAAGCACCTCTCTGTTTGATTTTGTCGTCCGAAATGGCAATGGTGTTAAAGGTTTAGTTGATTCAGGGATAGAAAAGGTTCCAGAGAGATACATGCAACCATCATACGAGCGAATCGACAAGCTTATTTCAGGCTCATATTAGCATTTTTCTCCCATTGATTTATCAATGCTAGATGGTCCTCACCATGATCAAGTGGTGAAAGCCATTGTTAAAGCTTCTAAAACTCTTGGATTCTTCCAAGCAGTTAATCATGGTGTCCCTGTGGATCTTTTGGAGTCCCTCAAACAAGCTGCACACGGGTTTTTCACCCAACCTCCGAAGACAAAGGTTGTTTATCTCAAGGGAGTTAACCCTAGCCCTCTTGTCAAGTATGGAATAAGCTTTAGTCCTGATGATGAAAAGGCATTGGAATGGAAAGATTATGTGAGCATGGTTTACAGTAATGATGCTGAGGCACTTGAGCATTGGCCTAAATAGTGCAAGTATGATATATTACTTCATAACTATATATAAATGCCATAAACTTCTTATTTCCTTTTTAAAGCTATATATGCCAATTAATCCATTTCAAATAATATTTGAGATTTTACACTATCATTACATTTCTTGCTTTTCTTTATTTCTAAGAGAAGAATCACTTCACTACTTGTTAATGCGCGCACATGAGTTGGCATTTATCAGTTGGCATTGTTTTTTGAAAAATAAGGAAAGATCGTGATTGGCTGCAAAAATAAATTAAATCAGTCTATGTAAGGAAGGTTGATTTCGGAGATTATGCTATCTTGATATTTTTTGTGTTTATCTAGGTATTAATGGTGATTATTGATAAGTCGGGTTTATACCGACTTATATGCTATGATTACTTGAGCTTTTGCATGAAATACTTGTAAAAATTGTGCATGATGAATGACTTATGTGTGGGAATGTTCATAACTTGATAAGTGTGGAAAGTGGCGAAGTGTTATGAAAATGTTATACAATTGATATGATTTTTGTATGAATAAGAAGCAAGCACACACTTGGTCACAATCACATCTTGAAGTCTTAAGCAATACATCAAGTCCCAAGAGTGCACCCAAGCACAAACAACTCACATACATGCATTGCACACAACTCACAACACACATCACACAACATGGCGGGCGCGCCGGCACGCACCTCACACGGTGTGGGTGCACTGAGGCGCTCGCACCTCGCACACACCAAACACGGCGGGCACCCACACACGCACATGGCGCACGCACACTCGCATGCACCCGCACACGCCTGCACTCACGCACACTCGCATTCATGCATTTTTACCCGCACACATTTGCACATTCTCATGCATATCACTCTCTACTTATTTTCTATTTTGCGTACACAGCAACACTATCTACTCTAGCATAAGGCACAATGTTTGGCACCCACAAATGCACGAGCACAAACACATCTTTTCTAGATCACCAAGTGTTTGATGATGTTCATCCTTTTTTTTTTAAATTGGAAACGTTACAATTACGAGGGGCGCCACTACCTCTTATATTAATATATTCAAAATTACCTTTACCAAAATGAGCCATCTTGATCACCCCACCATTTACATGTAATGGCGAGGAGATCAAGCGGAGAGCACAAAAGAGGAGTACTACTCCTTTTACATAGGCTAGTGATTATAGCCATGTGAATGAACAAAATAGGAGAGACACTTCTTATTCGCTAGAATAAAAACTAAGCAAGTCCAAAATAATGTAGAGTCTCTATTTTGTGTATGAGACTCAGCCCCCTTTTGGCAGTTACTGCTATAGTTCATTAACCGTTGATTGAGGCCTATTGAGGCCTAGGGGTGCGTCATATTCCAGAAGGAGGGGAACCATATTGAGAGGTGAGTGAAAGCTCCAAATGTTAGACCTTCGAGTCGGCAAGGGCAGAGGGCCTGGCATCTGCAATCTTGACCCTTTTTCATCATTGAGCTTATCACAGTAGCTTTGTATAGTGTATTCTGTTCTTGCTTGACTACTGCCCACTTGAGAAATAGATAGGGACATGAAAAGTTGCTCTGTTACAATTCGAAGTTTAGAGGAGCTTGGCTTTAAGTGCTGATTAAGAAAGGGTATATGAGCTGCTACTTTTCCTTGCAATATAGGGGAGTTTTGATTTATCTGATTGGATGTACTGCTCCAAAGTGACCTTGTCTTGTTCTGCATGTTAGGCTAAGTATACAGCTGGTTTGTTAGCAGCTTTGGGGATCAGGGTGAGATTAGCTTGGCTGCTGATGTACTGTAGGTCTTCTTCCCACTCCCTGAATTTCCACTTCTCTCTATGAATGTAGGCTTGCTGTAGTTGGATGGAGTGAGTCTCTATGATGATATCATGGTATCCTAGTCTTTTGCATGACCTTATACCTTCCATACATAAGCTAATCTCCACCTGTAATTTAGTGGTCAGGCATTAGACTTAAACTTTGGGATCTGGAAAACCATCTTACCTTCTGAATTTCTGATCAATCCTCCACCTAGTAATTGGGCAGCTGATGTATTGGAGGCAATATTTAGCTTGACCTGCATTCCCTCAGGGGGAAGCCAGGTGTGCAGAGTTATTATAATTCTCCTCCTGATCTGGGGAACTGAAGACCAAAACTCACTCCAATCCATTGACTGAATGTACTTTATCTGACATTTCAGAGACAAAATCTGCTTAAGCAATGTAAATATATTCTGGATTACAGCATTTTATTAGGCTTTGCATTTTCAAAGATTATTTGGTTTCTCATCTTCCAGGTACACCAATATATCAGAGATGGGATAGATTTGTATAGAAAATCCTGAATTTCACTTTTTGCCTCAGAATTCCACCAAAAATGAAGGGTCCTGTATAAGGACATGGAGTGTGAGAATTGTCTTACCTCTGATCCCATTATTTTCCATATCATGGCAGTAAACCCGCAGGCAGCAAATGTGTGGGAGATAGACTCCCCATGGGAGTAACATAGAGGGCAAAACGAGGGGCCAATTACTCTAACTCTGTGATGCAAATGCCCTAGATGAATTCTGTTCTGAGTGATCCTCAACATAAAAAAGGATATTTTAATGGGGAGATGAGGATCCCAGATATGTGTAGATAAGAAGTATACAGGGGTGATGGGAGGTCTTATTACCTGGTATGCTGAATTTACGTTGAATGTACCAGATTCAGTAGGCCTCCAAATCAGTGTGTCAGGCCTTGAAGTTAAAACCAAGGGGGAAGAAGTAAAGAATGAGTGAGGAACTTGGGGGCATGTGTTGCTGATTTCCTGCAGGTCCCATCCCCTTGAGCTTAGCACTTCTCTTATTTTCTGATTTCCCATACAGTTAAATAATTCGTGCAAGCTTCCTCCTTCCTTCCACCTATCAAAGATCAGGCTGAAGTCCCCTGAACCCACATTGAACTGAATGTGTTCATCATCTTTCTAAGCATACTGCATTAACCTTTTCCAACAGTTTGAGTTTCCTCTTTTTACACAACATTGGAAAGGGTGAGATTTAAAGCAGTATTTTGCCCATAGGCATTTGGCCCATAAAGTATCTTTTTTCCTGAATTTCCACCACATTCTGTAAGATTGGGCTGCTACTAAGGAGTTTAAATCTCTGAAACCCACCCCACCTTCTGCTTGTGGTAAACACAAAGTTTTCCAACTAATCCAATGATGATCGGATTTTACATCAGAAGCAGACCAGAGGAACTTAGAACAGCAAAGACTCAATTTGATGTACAACTTTCTTGGGAGGATCAGTTCGATTGTTAGTGGATAATGGAGGAGGATAAAACACTTTTGATCAATGTGATGCGACCACCCATAGACAGAAACTTGGAGCTCCATCCTTGGATCCTATGAGAAATCTTCTGAATCATACAGCTAAATGAAGCTGAGGGGATACTTTTAAAGTTCAAGGGAACTCCTAGGTATGACATTGGAAAGGAGCCCCTAGAGAATTTGGTGATCTTTCCCACTATGTATTTTCTAGCAGTAGAAAGACTATCATGGACATAGTAGCTGCTTTTGGATGGGTTTACTTTTTGTCCTGAGACCTGTTCATAGTGTTTAAGCTTCTCCATTACAGTTTTGATGACACTAGGGTTGGCAGATGTGAAAATTATCATGTCATCAGCATACGAAAGGTGTGTGACCTTGGGACAATTTCTTGGCACCCTAAAGTCTAATCCATTGGGCCATTATCATTTAAGTCCCTCGAGAGGTATTCTGCCCCTATGATAAATAGGAGGGGAGAGATGGGGTCTCCTTGTCTAAGGCCTCTAGAAGACTTGAACCAACCTTTTGGAACTCCATTGATCAAAATTGACATCCAAATATTAGAGATGAGCCTCCACATTAGATCTATCCAAACCTCACCAAATCCCATTAACCTCATTACTTGGAGCAAAAAAGGCCATTCTAATCTGTCATATGCCTTTTCTATATCCAATTTAAGCACCACACTTCCTTCCTTCCTTTTCCTATTAATGGTAGACACTAATTCACTTGCTAGCCAGTAATTGTCTGAGATGTTTCTACCAGAGACAAATCCAATTTGATTTTCAGAGATAAGTGAGCGCAAGAGTGTAGCAAGTCTGTTAGCAAGCAATTTAGAGACTATCTTGTTTATGACATTGCATAAACTAATAGGCCTATATTGGTGAAGGTTTGCAGGATTTGATGTTTTTGGTATCAGGACAATGGATGTGGCAGTAAGGGCCTTAAGAAGTTCCCTCCCATTCATGAACCATTGGACAGCCTCTAGTAAGTCCTCTTTAATTATGTCCCAAGTTTTTTGGTAAAAGTAGCCATTGAAGCCATCGGGTCCTGGAGCACTATCTTTGCTCATATTCAGAATAATGTTATGGACCTCTGACAATTCAAGAATTTTTGTGAGGAATCTTCTATCATCATCATTCAAGGAGTGAGGAATCAGATTAGGTTTGAGCCTTAAAGGGGAAGAGGCAGATGTGTACAAGCTAGAGACGTGGCTAACTGCAAGCTCTCCAATCTTTTCATCCTCTTCAATCCATGTTCCATCTCGATCTTGCAATCTGTGGATGGCAGATTTTGCTTGCCTCTGCTTCACAAAAGAGTTTGAAGAATTTGGAATTTCTATCCCCCTCGGCTACCCATTTAGAATTGGCTTTTTGCCTCCAATATTGTTCCTCAAGGCTAAGCTGAAAATGTAGGTTGGCTTTGGCTCGATTTAGGAATCTCTCCTAGGGGACTCATGATCTTCATCCTCTTTTTCCATCCTCAGTAGTTCCTTTTGAGCCTTATCTACATTTGAAAAAATATCCCCAAATGTCTTCCTATTCCAGATTTTTAAAGCTGATTTTACCATTTTCAATTTTTCACAGAATCTTCTCATGGGATTTCCTAAAACTTGGACATTCCAGGTTGAGCTAATCAAAGGAAGGCAGGTGTTATGTGTGAACCAGAAATTCTGACACCTAAAAATTCTTCCCAGGCCCTGGCCTTTCTTATCAATTTTCAGTAAAAGATGAGCATGATCCGAAGGGGACCTTGCTAGATGACTAATAGAAAAGGAAGTGGGGCTTTAAGGCTGGCATAGTTTGGTAAAACCCCTATCCAAGCTTCTTCCAAATCTCAGTCCTTCGCTTCCCTATTATTACACCAAGTAAATTGTCGCTCCATAGGATGATATTTCACTTAAAGCCTGAGAGTTAAGAAAATCAGAGAAATCTCTAGCTTCTTTTTGGGAAAATGGCTTACCCCCTTTTTTTCCTCATTAAACCTGATACAATTCCAGTCCGCTCATAACAACCATGGAGAATCTTCAACTTTAAGGTTAGCTAATGACTGCCAAAGGACTTTTCTTTCCTGTTCCAGACAGCTTGCATAATTATTGGATATTACTAGTGGAACAGGCCACAAATGATGAGAAACAAAAAGGGAAATGTGCTGTAATTGAATTATCCAAAACCAGACAGTTCAAAGGGGGCTCTAAACATTGACCCATGATGGAATTAGTAACATTACAATAGCAGAATCAAAATGTAATTTTTTCCTAATCAATTCCATTTTCTTACTTTCTACAAAAGGTTCAGCAACAACAAAGAAATCACAATTATGCATATTAATTATGGATTTTAATTTTCTGAAATTAGGGGTCTGATTCACACTCCTTATATTCCAGTATAACATGTTAATCATTGGGGAATAGGAGAAGGAGAAAGAGTACCTGAGCTCTGGCTTCTTGTTATTCTGGTGGAGGGGAATCTGGACCAAGATTTAGGCCAAGCACATTCTGTGCGATCACATAATTGCTCCTTTGAGGGCAAAGATAACACCACATGGTTATAGGCAAACCTGGAGCTGTCCTTTTCTTCTTCAAATGAGGTTTCCATCTCCTGCAAATTAACAAAGGAGGGAACTTTGTGATTTTTTATGGAGGCAATCTTTATTTTGGGTACCTGATTTACTTGGGAGGGATTCATGTCAGAAATGGGGTAATTTGGTTCAGTGAGAGGCTCCTTCTGAGCTATCTCTTTGGAGATTGATCTAGTCTGCTCTTCCACTTCAGGGCCTATGCCTTCTCCTTGGGGGTTAGGCTGGGCCGGATACCCTCCATCAGTGTGGTTGTACCTCTGAATCTGCGAGCGTAGCTATTGATTGTGCTAAACTGTGGCTTTAAATAATAGGTTCTTGATCATTGGTCTTGAGTACAGTATCTTGTCGGCCAAAGGAAGCCTCAGGGAGAGTAATTAGTGCAACATCAGAGTTATCATTACTCAGCATTATGTTCATAGGTGAGATCAGGGCTGTTGTTTCTTCAGACCCTTCAATAGCATTCCGATGGATGCCTTCTACTTCTACCAATGGAGTCTTTTCCGGCGTAGGACTCGTCGCATCTTTAACTTGATTTCCCTTCAAAGGCTATTTGTTAGAGGATTCAGGGACATTATTGGGAAGGCTATTGATGCCATTCATGATTGGAGCTTTCCCCTTGGTATTCTTCTTAATTTGGTTTTCGACCAGTGTTGCAGCTTTATTTGCTTGGGGATTCTGTAGACCTTTCCTCTTAACCACAGTCCATTCCTGTGAATTGTATTTTAGGCCTATAGTCACCACCGATTGTATCTTGCTTTGAGTTCTTGACGGTGGTTTTTGGGGGTTGCACTCCTTCACATTATGCCCTAATTTCCTATAATTGGGACAGTAATCTGGTTTTTCCTCTATTTCAATGCTTTGCCATCTTCCGAAGGTCTTAGTCCCAATCCAAATCCTTGATGGTATCGGCTTGGTGGCATCCATTTCAATGCAGATGCGCACTTCGCTAGGACGAACTAGGTTTGTCGGGGAGGCCGTTGCCGCATCTAATTTCAAGGGTTTTCCAACTGCTGAGGCTAAGGAGAAGAGGGTCTCCTTATTGAAGAGATGCAGAGGAAGTAGTAGGAATCGAATCCAGACCGGGGAGACCGAAGGTTCAATTAAGATGTCGAATTCCTTTGTCCATTTGAAGATACGAGCCACAAATCCATTAAAATGCCATGTTTTTCTTAACCATAATCTATGGAAATCTTCTTCTTTGGCAAAATTCAGGAGCACATGCCGATTATCCAGGAGCCCGGCGTGACATTTACCCAAGAATGCAGCTGCTAAAATATCTTTTCTGAGGTTCACCATAGAAGGGTCCCCAAGAGAATTTCGCTACTAAAGTTCATCGGAATGGCTCTGCTAGTTTGTCTTCCTCCTCTGCTCAAAGGAAGAGGGCAGGTTCTCCCTTGTGTAATGATAAGGGTTTGGAGTTCTGTATGGTGGAAAAGGATGTATTAGTGTAATGGAGAGAGGGTTTTCCGATAGCATCCTTGTAAGTCGGAAGTGGAGGAAGAGCCTCGACCTCCACCATTGGCGGCTGAGGTGCCGCTGGAGAGTTTCTTTGTTAAGTAACCGTTAGAGACAAATGCGCCTATAACGGCTAATTTTTAATCAAATAGTCACTTAACAGAAGTAAGCTTAGGGAATAGTGCCCGAGAGGAAATTTTTCGTCATGTGTTGCATCTAGCACACTAATTCTACGCACCAGACACGTGACCTCACTATATTTTGTGACTGACATTTGTAGGGAACTTAGAAAAATCACACATCCGATGGAAGCTCTCAACATTAATGATCATGACACATCAAAGAGAGGAAAGCTATAAATACCAATAGCATAACATACAAGAAAGGGGGCATTAGAGGGGGGAGAGAGAACGGAGCGGCTGCACTAAGATAACAATAGCTGGATTAGTTTTAGGTTAGTTTAGGATTTCTTATCCTTCTCTCCTTTCTCTCTCTTAAAACCTCATATTGTCTTGAGGATTCAACATGTATAGATCTTTACGGGTTGAGACATTTGCATGATATTTTATCTATGTTTGACTATGTTCCATTTTTATTTGTTGTGAATTTCAATGGGCTGATTTACAATTCCTAGATCTAGAATCAATTTGTGGTACCCACTGAAATTGCTCTAGATCCACTTACGATGAATTGCAATTAACATGATTTGAATATGGAAACACTCCGTGCATGAGTTCTAAGGTATGGTTTCATTGATGTTTTCATATGTGCGGTACCCACTGATATATCTGTAGAAGAGACTTAGGATTATTCTTGTAGAACACTTTGAACACATGAATGGATTAGCTGCTCTACCAAGGGAGATAGTCAATTCATGGGCTAGAATTGTCTTACAGAGTAGGGATCTGAGAAGTCCATTTGTGCCAAGAACTTGCCCTACCAAGAGAAGTTTGAGGAGTCAGTAGAGTGAGATTGAGAGAACCACTCGATTAATTGATTTCATGAAGCTAGCAGACAATCCCCTCATGTATCTACACAAGTCGATGATACCATGCATGGATCTATGTATGTTGGAACCCCTCAAGGCAGTACCTAGTTTCTTGTTTTGAACACTAACATTTACATTTATTCTCATTAGGCATTCATTTATATTAGCTTGCATTTGTTTTCCTTTTATTTCTTGCACCCTGTTTTCCTTCTTGCATTTTATACCACCGTAGGTAGTCTAGAACAAACGATCTCTGGATAACCTACCCTTCTCTGTGGATCGATCCCTCTCACCGCTACTACAGTAGTGTTAGGGTACTGGTTTGTTTAGGTTATGCGACTAGCCTAACAACAAATTGGCATCGCTGCCGGGGAAGGCACGGTTGTTGGAGATTGTTTGTTCTTTTTACTTGTTAATTCTTTGTGATTTTGTTGTTTTGTTTTAGTGGTGTTCTCTTCTTTCTTGTTTGTTAGTTTTGTGTGTTAGTTAGTTTCATATTTTTTCTTCTTTGTTCAAGTTTGCTGTGTTCAGCTGTGTTAAGTGCAGAGAATTTTGAACATAACTGAAATTGAATTGTGCACACCACAAGAGATCAAGTATGTCTAGGTGGTTTGGGGACTTTGTTAAGCCTTATCATGATTTCCCACCAAATAGGGTAGTTAACACATGACTAACATCTGGAATATTTGGTAATTTCTCCCCACCAATATATCAAGGATCATGGCATAACCAACCACAGAGCAATGAGTCTTATCTAATGCAAGAAGAAGAGCAAAAATGGGAAGACATGTTGTCTCAGATTTTGGAAAGACTTGATAAAGGTGCACATCGGTTGACGCAAATGGAAGAGAAGGCTCAAGAGCGACAACAGAGACTTGATCACATCAGTGCCTTAATGAGCGACATAATAAAACAACTTGAGATACCAGTTCCAGATGCTCAAGGCCACTCAGAAGGTATATCTCTCCTGATTGAAACACCCACTCTTGAGGAAAATCATTTTGATATGAATGCACATGTTGATTGTGGTTTAAAGTGTCCAAGGGAGTTAGAGTCTGCAAATGTTGGAGATGATATACATGAGTGCTCTGTTGATAAATCTTTTGTGCATGAATATTTGAGTCCTTCTCATGAGAATGATGTCTCTTATGATGAGCTTACTTATGATGAATTTAGGGCCTTTTGGTTTCTCACTGTCAAAATGGGGTGTTTGTCTAATGGTAGGTCTTATATTGAATCCATGAAACTCCATGAGAACAATGATGATGTAAGACTTTCTTTAGATACTTCTTCCCTTGAATTCCCTGTGAATTGTACAGAGACACGTTTCACCAATCCTTGTGTTAGCATGAATAATGATGATATTGCACTTACTAATGAAAAGGACAACGTGATCATTCAGCACTTTCTTGAGGCACCAAATCCTAAAATTGTGAATAAATCTGAAGATATAAATGGTAACCAACAATTATAGAATAATGAGATACCTTTTTTAAATGTGCATAGTGAACCATGTTTTGATAACAAATGAAAGACCCAAAATGGTACCCATGTTAGTTTGTGTGATGAAGATTTAATGCTTTGTAAGGAAATTGCTAACATGGTTGAAAATTGCTTTATTGATGCATTTATTTTTGAAATTACTGATGAGTTTTTTGAGACCACGGATGCACAAACTATGGTTGAGCCTTGCAGGGTTTCAGAACCAAATTTGGTGGAAGAAGTGAAAGAGGTGTTTCCTATGGAGGAGCATATATGGTTGAAGTTAGAATTTGTTGAAATTGTTCCCAATGTGCATGAGCTCCAACACCTCTTTCCTAAAGATATCCATCCAGTGCCCTATTGGAGGAAAAAGAATGCTTATGAAAGAGCATTCTTCTGGTACAGAAATGGGTACTCTGAATCTTGAAGAAGGAGGTTTCATGAATAAAGTCTAGCTGGAGACTGAATAAATCCAGAACTACTCACTCTACCTTCCTTGAATAAGTTGTTGTTCAAATTCTTAGTTGTTTTTGTTTTCGTTTTATCTCACGTAGAGCGTTGTCTTGTGTGCAAGAGCTTCAAGCAAAGGCCAAGCAAATGCTAAGTGTAGGGATGTTGTCAAAGTGCTATTAACAGGATATATCATACACCACCAAGACCCAAGGTCATGGTATGGCACTCAGTTGCACACCTTTCTTATTCTCTACTCTCTCTTGCACATCACAAGTCACAACTCACACACACGCACTGTATGTTTATGTAGCACCACCACTTTAGTACCAAGTCTCTAACAAGACAGTATTCACTTATATTTTCCTTATGATTTATTGAACTCTGTTTTTTTGGGAAATACCTTCTTGAACTTCTATAGTTTAATTTGAAGTGCATACTATCTGGTTGGTTGGTTTTCATTCAAATGATAGAGAATGTGAAGTGGGAACCATGTATGAAGTTTAAATTTGCCGTGAACATAGAATATCATTGGGACACCTTTATTGCATGAATTTCTATTTTAGAATGGAAGACATGGTTAGTGTGCTTACATGAATATATGATTTGCACATACATGAGTCCAAGTGTGGGGGTCTTCAAGTGCAAGGGCTAACCAAAGGAGAGCAAAGGCTGTTAAGCATGGTGCATGTGGAGCTTAAAGATCTACAGTCGTGAATGAAAAAGTTAAGAACAAGGGCACTCAAACCAGCAAACATTGGATGTCATAGTCGACAAACATAAGGGAGTTCCTGAACCTATTCTTCTACTTTACATTTGGGACAATATAAATTTTAAGTGTGGGGGAGGGAATGTTTGTAATGGTTTAGGCCTTTGGGGATTCACATGCTTATTTTGCTTCATGAGTACATTTTTTATGAGCTTGCTCGATTGGTTATGCCAGCGACGGTTTGACTGCTGATGCTGTGAGAGTTGATACTTGGAGTAGTTATGCTTTATATGATGCTGTGTTGTGGTGATGCTTCAAATAGTTGTGTTGTGTCGTAGCTATGCTAAGCAGGATGTGCCTTTGAATTTAATTTGTGTTTCCTATGTATGTGTTAAGTGAAATAAATGGTGGTGTAGTTTATAGTAGTAATCATGTTGGTAGTGTGATTTTGTGTCTAGTGTGGAATAAAAGGCAGTGACTAGCACTAGCCTTGTTATGTGTTGTATGTCTCAAATGCGATAAATGTGGAAGTGTGCTGTTTTTGTATTGTATAAAAGTTGTCCTAGTCCATTTGTAACACCAGTAATCGCGCAATGCCATCGTCCAATCTATCGTTACTTATTCATTTATTCTGCATGCTAAATTTGTTGTTAGCTGATGTCAAAACTCATTCGATTAATACAGGTTGTTGGTCAAGGCATCATGTTAAGGTAAGATAGAGTTGCCAACAAATTCTTTGACATAGGAGAGAATTTATGTGTTATTTGATCTTGTTTGTGCATTCTACTCGTAAATATTTGTTCCATTTGAGTGTATAGTCTATTAAAGACACATATGGACATGAGGTGCTTGAGAAAAGATGTGGGTAAAAGAAAAAGCCTGTGGTAAATAAAGGGGAAAATAGCCATTAAACCCTAGCAACCAAGCACCAAAGTGTGGCAAAGTTTAGAAAACAATTTATGCAACAATGTGCACACAAAAAGAAAGGAAAAAACCTCAAAGAGTTATGTGAATAAATACCATTGATCTCTATGTGCTGAGTGTTAGTGTGTGTGGACAACAGACTGTAGTACAAAAATTTCTAATAAAATGTTTGCTTGAGTACTTTGCATAAATAGAGAAGATGACCATGAAGACTCTCGGCACACACATCATGTTGACAACTTGGTCTTTATTCATCGTCCATTGATTGACAATTAGTATGAACTTTGGTGGAGTTATGGAACTAGAAAAATGGCAAAAAGTTGTGCATGCGAAAACTTTCAGGATTGCACGGGATAGTGATATTACAAGTGCTGTGTGTTGAAAATGATAGAAAAACCTATAACGTTCTATTTTGCTCGGGACTAGCAAAAGTTCAAGTGTGGGGGGATTGATAAGTCGAGTTTATATCAACTTATATGCTATGATTACTTGAGCTTTTGCATAAAATACTTGTGAAAATTGTGCTTGATGAATGACTTATGTGCGCGAATGTTCATAACCTGATAAGTATAGAAACTGGCAAAGTGTTGTGAAAATGTTATACAATTGATATGATTTTTATATGAATGGGAAGCAAGCACACACTTGGTCACAATCACCTCCAGAAGTCTCAAGCAATATATCAAGTCCCAAGAGCGCACCCAAGCACAAACAACTCACATGCATGCATTACACACAACTCACACACACAGAACACAACACGGCAGGCGTACCGGCGTGCCCATTATACACGTACTTCACATGGTACGGATGCACCAAGACGCCCGCACCTCGCACACACCACACACGGCGGGCATGGTAGGCATCCGCCACACCCGCACATAGCACGCACGCACACCTGCACTCACGCACGCGCACATTCAAGCATTTTCACCCGCACATTTTCACATTCTCATGTATATCACTCCCCACTTATTTTCCATTTAGCGTACACAGCAACACTATCTACTCTAGCATACGGTATAATGTTTGGCACCCACAAATGCACGAGCACAAACACAGCTATTCTAGATCACCAAGTGTTTGATGATGTTCATCTTTAATGCTTAAGCTACGCATTGGACACATGACCTCACTATATTTTGTGATTGACATTTGTAGGGCACGTGGAAAAATCACACAACCGAAGGAAGCTCTCAACACTCATGATCGTGACACATTAAAAAGAGGAAAGCTATAAATACCAAGACCATAAAACACAAGAAAAGGGGCATTGGAGGGGGGAGACAGAACAGAGCGGCAGTACTGAGATAACGATTTCTCTCTCTTAAAAACTCATATTGTCTTGAGGATTCAACATGTATAGATCTTTACAGGCTGGGACAATTGCATGATATTTTATCTATATTTGACTATGTTCCATTTTTACTGATTGTGAATTTCAATGGGATGATTTACAATTCCTAGGTCTAGAATCAATTTGCGGTACCCACTAAAATTGCTCTGGATCCACTCACGATGAATTGCAATTAACATGATCTGAATATGGAACACTCTGTGCATGAGTTCTAAGGTCTGGTTTCATTGATGTTTTCGTATGTGCGGTACCCACTGACATAGGGAGATATATCTGTAGAAAAGGCTTAGGATTATTCTTGTAGAACACTTTGAACACATGAATGGATTAGCTGCCTAACCAAGGGAGATAGTCAATTGATGGGCTGGAATTGTCTTACAGAGTAAGGATCTAGGAAGTCCATTTGTGCAAAGAACTTGCCCTACCAAGGGAAGTTTGAGGAGTCAGTAGAGTGAAATTGAAATTGATTTCATGAAGCTAGCGAACAATCTCCTCATACATCTACACAAGTCGATGATACCATGCATGGATCTATGTATGTTGGAACCCCTCAAGGCAGTACCTAGTTTCCTGTTTTGAAAACTAACATTTGCAATTTTTTTCATTAGGCATTCATTCATATTAGCTTGTATTTGTTTTCCTTTCATTTCTTGCACCCTGTTTTCCTTCTTGCATTTCATACCACTCTAAGTAGTCTAGAACAAACGATCTCTGGACAACCCACCCTTCTATGTGGATCGATCCCTCTCACCGCTACTATAGTAGTGTTAGAGTATTTGTTTGTTTAGGTTATGCGACTGGCCTTCCAACAATTATCTTTTGAGAACTATCTTTGGAAAAGATAAGCGTGGGATACACATGGTTTCAATCTTTTTATGCGATTTATTTGGAAATAATCTTGGAGATAAACATAGAAAGATTTTGTGCACTCTATATGATCTTTCCAACCACATGGTTTTCATGTGTGAGTTTCTGATTATTCTTTTGGTCTTTGTAAGACTGTAAACACACTTCTTGGTTAGAATTCTTTGATTAAGTTTGCTGGTTATTCGCATCTTAATGCAAAAGTATTGAAGGTTCATTCCTTGTATTCTTTGTTGAAACTTAGTCTCAGGAGGAGTTCTGATAGTGGGCAAGGGGATCTTGCCATAACAGGGATTCCGGGATGAGTCACCATTGACAAGGGGATCTTGTCTCTTAGAGATTCTGGGAAGAATTGCACAAGTCGAGGGGAGCTCGCAAAATAGATTCACTTGGGTAGTTTGGAAGAGGTGGTGACAAAGATAAGAGGGAGTCTTACATTGTGTTAGACCGGGTGTCTTTTAACTTTGATAACCTAGTGGATTGTTTTTATATGGGTGTGGCCTCGCAGACGTAGGCAATTGCCAAACTGCATTACCAACCTCATGTCTCTTTACTTTTGGCATTTTAATATTGTCCATTATTTCTTTTATTATCGATGTCACACCTATTCCAACCTACTAGGACACCACGTATTTAACCTTGATCTTTCAATTGGTATGAGAGAGAGTCGTCTTTGTTTCTTTGGTGGGATCCGTAGGACTTGATCTTAATTTTTAGTTTGATGAACTCTATGAAGGAAGGAGGTTCAACAATGCGTCCACCTTTATTAGACGGCAGTAATTATGCTTATTGGAAGGCTAGAATGAGAGCCATCATCAAAGCTATTGATGAGAAGGCTTGGAAATCAATTCTGATAGGATGGCCCTAATAATTACTGACACAGCTGGTGTCAAATCTCCCAAAATAGAAGAAACTTTTTCTGCTACTGAAGATGCCTTGGAAAATAGTAACTCAAAGGCTCTTAATGCAATTTTACAACGGTGTTGATCCTGCTCAGTTTAGACTTATTTCTACATGTGTGACAGCCAAGAAGGCATAGGAAATTCTTCAAACTACTTATGAAGGGATATCGGCTGTGAAGTTAACAAAGATGCAGATATTAACTACAAGATTTGAGAGCTTAAAGATACATAAAGATGAAAGTATTGCTGAATTCAATGCCAAACACTTTGATATCTCCAATGAGGCATTTGTTCTTGGTGAAAGTTTTTTTGAAGAAAAGCTTGTGAGGAAAACTTTACAATCTTTACCTCAACGATTTGCTTATAAAGTTACTGCCATTGAAGAAGCAAAAGATGTCTCACAGATGAAGCTAGAAGAACTGATGGGATCTCTTAGAATATTCGAGATGAATCTTGGAGTAGACTTGGAAGCAAAGAAAGTTAAAGGGATGGCCTTAAAAGCAGAGATGCAGAAGTGAGTTCATCCTGATTAAGATGACTTTGAGGACTCTCTTGCTTTAATATCTAAGAATTTTAGTAGAGTCATGAAGAGTTTTGGCAGAAATAATCAAGGTGTCAAGGCCATTGTCAACAACTCCAAGAATAAATTGGCGAGCAATAAAAAATCCAGGGAAGAAAATCACACATATGATCAATTGTTCAAGAACAGAGGAATTCAGTGTAGAGAATGTGATGGCTTTGGACATGTTCAAGCAGATTGTGCAAATACATTGAGAAAGAAGAGGAATTCTCTCAACACAATCTAGAGTGAAGATGATTCATATAAAGAAGATGAATTTCAAAATAATCATATGGCTCTTACTTCTAAGACTGAACAATCAGACAATGGTGGGGTCAAGAATGTTACACAAGGTGTCACTGAAAATATGTCGGCATATAGTTATGAAAATGAAGATTGTGTCACTGAAGAAGATATCCTAGTCGAATACAGGAATCTTCATGATAAATGGACTGAACTTGTTAAAGCAAATAAGCATCTTCGTACTCAAGTTTGAGATTTACAAAATTATAAGTTCAATCTTGAAAACTCTACTGCAAATTTGGAAACCAAACTAAGAGTAAATCAAGAGGAAGTGAAGAATCTGACCAGTGAGCTAAACTACATAAAGAAAGGTGTCGTGATGTTAAATTCAGGTTCTTCCAAGCTGGATGAAATTCTTAAGACCGGTCAATCTAGTGGTGATCACTCTAGACTAGGGTATAAAGGAGAAAGCTTCGTGTCACAACCAGTGTCACTACCAATGGATAATTTCAAAGTGAAGCAAGTTGTTGTGAATACTACAAAGAATGTGAAAAAGTCAAATTTGCATTATTCTCATTATGCTCCTAGAGGTAAAGGTTAGATTTACTCCTATTTACCATTATTGCAATCGTCGTGGTCATATCCGCCCTAGGAGTTTTATTTATCTTGCTGATTTGAGATAAGGTACTGCTAGAAAGTTGTCTTCTCGTAGAGATTCACAATAGAGTTGGGTAATGAAGCCCAATTTCAGGTGTAACTTCACATATACTTCACTAAAGGTTGCCACAACTGATGAGTGGTACTTCGACAGTGGGTGTTCCAGACATATGACTGGTGACGAGAAGTTTTTGAAGAATATTATGTCTGGAAGTATGGGAAAAGTAACTTTTGGAAATGGTGTCACAGCTCGTGTTATTGGAAAAGGTACACTAGATGTGTCATGGTTACCAAAGTTGGATAATTTTCTTCTGGTAAACAGTCTAAAGGCTAATTTGATCAGTATTAGCCATTTGTGTGATCAAGATCTGAATGTGAACTTCACTTGGGGAAAGTGCAAAGTGCTTGATCAAAACAATATGTGCATCATGGAAGGAGTAAGATCTTCGAACAATTGTTATCTCATCTCTGCCTCATCTACGTGCCTTCGATCAAGCATGGAAGATTCTATTTTATGGCATCAAAAATTGGGTCATGTGATTATCAGAATGCTGTAGAAGAATGTTTCCAAGGGAGCTGTCCGTGGGATTCCCATGCTGAAGTTTGATGAAGAAAGAATGTGTGGGCCTTGTTAGATTGGAAAACAAACAAAGGTGTCACATCCTAAGTCTCAGACTCCAGGAACAACTCGTGTGCTTGAGCTGCTTCATATGGATTTAATGGGTCCTATGCCCATAAAGAGTATTGGAGGAAAATGGTATGCATATGTGACTATTGATGATTTCTCAAGATATTCATAGGTGGAATTTCTTAGAGAAAAATCCAACTCATTTAATGCTTTCAAGTCATTATGTATTCGTCTTCAGCGAGAAAATGGTTGTACCATTATGAAGATTGTTCAGATTCGCAGTGATCATGGAAGAGAGTTTGAAAACTCAAATTTCTCAGATTTTTGTAATCAGCATGGAATAAATCATGAATTCTCTGCACCTAAAACTCCTCAGCAAAATGGAGTCATTGAGCGAAAGAATCGGACTATAGAAGAAATGTCACATGTAATGTTACATAAAAGAAATATCCACAGAAATTCTGGGCAGAAGCTATGAACACAATATGTTACACTATTATTCGAGTATATCTTCGTGGAGGAACTGAAATGATGTCTTATGAGATATAGAAAGGTAGAACTCTAACTGTTAACTATTTCCATACTTTCGGTAGTATTTGTTATGTGTTGAATAATAGGGAACATAAAGGGAAGCTCGATCGCAAGAGTGATGAAGCTATTTATCTTGGGTATGCTATCAACAGTCGAGCTTATCAAGTCTATAACAAAAGAACTCGAACTGTCATAGAATCTATGAATGTTCAGGTCGGTGATTCACTAGAAATAGATGAGGTTTCTAAAAAAGACGTGACAGAGTCCCAAAATGAAGTAAGCACCAGTGTTCCAGTTAGTGTTTCGACCAGTGTTACAAGTGGTGCCACTGATCAAGGTGCAGTGATTGATAATGTGAACGAAGTCATCTCGACTAAAAGACAATCATCCACTCGTGTTCAGAAGAATCATCTTGCTGATGAAGTTATTGGAAATCTGAATGATGGTGTTCGAACAAGAGATAAGCCGAGAGTGAACTATAAAGAAATGATTCAAATGGCTTGCTTTACTTCATCTATTGAGCCTAATAATGTGAAAGAAGCCTTACTAGATGAGTATTGGATTGGTGCTATGCAAGAAGAACTTGATCAATTCACTCAGAATCAAGTTTGGGATCTAGTTCCGTGCCCCCCTAATGTGAATGTCATTGGCACAAAGTGGACATATAAGAACAAGAGCAATGAGCATGGAAATATCACTCGCAACAAGGCTTGGTTAATTGCCCAGGGATACACACAAATTAAAGGTGTTGACTTTGATAAGACATTCGCACCTGTTGCTCATCTTGAGTCTATTCATCTATTGCTAGAAATTGCATGAGTGTTTCGGTTTAAGTTGTATCAAATGGACATGAAAAGTGTTTTCCTTAATGGTCTTCTTAATGAAGAGGTATATGTTGCTCAACCAAAGGGTTTTGAAGATCCTCATCATCCCGAGTTTGTCTACAAGTTGTAGAAGGCGTTATATGGGCTCAAACAAGCCCCTCGGGTGTGGTATGAAAGGCTAACGCAGTATTTTTTGATACAGGGATATGAGCGAGGGGGAGTAGATAAAACCCTTTTCATTCATCATGTTAAAGATCAGTTTTTACTTGCTCAAATATATGTTGATGACATAGTGTTTGACTCAGTGTCACAGACGATAGTGGATGACTTTGTCGTTCAAATGACTATGGAATTTGAGATGAGTATGGTTGGTGAGCATAATTATTTTCTTGGACTTCAGATTCAACAAAGAAATGATAGGATATTTATTTCTCAAACCTGGTGTCAATAAAGCCAATTCTCAAGTATATTAGCGGGACAACTAACTATGGGATCTGGTATTCATTTGATACAAACACCAATTTAGTTGGTTATTGTGACGCTGACTAGGCTGGAAGTTCTGATGATCAAAAAAGCACTTCTGGTGGATACTTTTACTTGGGAAACAACTTGGTGTCATGGTTCAGCAAGAAACAAAACTCTATTTCTCTATCTACTGCCGAGGCAGAATATATTGCAGTAGGTAGTTGTTGTACACAGCTTCTCTGGATAAAACAAATGCTAAAAGACTATGGTGTCTCACAGGATGTTATGACACTCTATTGTGACAATATGAGTGCTATCAATATCTCCAAGAATCCGGTTCAGCATTCTCAGATAAAGCATATTGATATTCGACATCATTTCATTAGATCTCTTGTGGAAGACAAAACTATTACTTTGGAACACATGGTGATAGAAAAAGAAATAACTGATATTTCACCAAAGCTTTAGATGGAGCGAGATTTGAAGAACTAAGGTCTGCCCTAGGCCTTTGTGTCATGTGAAGAGGTTCTTCAGTGTTGTAAGTTTTTTTATTATATATGTATTTACAGCAATAAACAAAAAATATGAAAAGCAAAACAAGACCTAAAAATAATATAATAGTTGTTCTTTTCTGTTTTTCCACCACATATTTTAGGCTGTTTGTAGTTGTGGATTTCTTTTTGTAGATTTTAATCTTCAGCTCCTCAAGTGACACTTGGTGTTTTGGGGATTCTCGGCTGATTTCAAGGAATTGAATAGTCATTCTCTTTCACGCAAAATCTGACTGCAGTTATTTCGGTCATTATCTGTCTCTCAGCTACTCCAAGGGTTTTTGGTCTCTTGAGTTTCTTCTTCTCAAAGTGGTGGACATATCTCGGCCGCTTTCACTATCTTGAACATAATCGTAGTTTTTGAAAGTTCAATCGAGTCAAGTGCTCTCAAATTGCAGAGATCTCTCAGTCATAGTCTTTTTCTCGAGTTAGAAAGGTGGTGGAAACTGTTGATGATGATGAAGTTCATGTTTTCATCAATCCTGCTTCTCCAAATTCGTCTAAGGAATATGGGAGTTCCTCACAATCATAGGAGAAGTCTTCGGATTCTGATATTGTTTTATCTTCAAAAGCTAAGATGGTCACTCCAATTCAGTCAATAAATCCTTCAAGAGTGAGAAGAATATTTGGACAAGCTAGTGGTGGTCCATTCAAGACAAGTGATGTACCTCTTAAAGCACCTGATGCCTCTAAGGTTACCACAGAGCCTAAGAGAAAAAGATTTCAGATTGTGAATGAACATTCTTCAGATGATGCTTGGGCTGAAGAAAGAGATATCAGAGACGATGTTTCCTCTGATGATAATGATCAGGACCTCTCTGATCCAGAACCTGTAAAGTCACCCAAGGCAAAGCGATAAAGAAAATTCTGCCTCTAAATCTCAGCGAGTCACTCACTCAAAGGCAATGTCAAAAGGCAAGTCACCTGCCACTTCGAGTAAGTCATCAGACTCCTCTGTTAATTTGGATGATTTCAAGTTTGAATATAATGCTGGTTTGTGGAATAGAGTTTCTAGAAGAAATATTCGGTGTGAAAGAAATATCCATGAAGGTGATTTTAAAGACTGTCAAAAACTTGTGAATCAGTTGGCTAGTCAATGCTTTGAAAGAACGATTATGGGTATAAAGCCATATGTTATGAGAGTTGTTCAGGAATTTTATTGCAATTTAGACGCTAAAGTGAAGGATTTTGAACATCCTGATAATGGACATGTATTCATAAGGGGTGATCTATTTGAATTTTCCCCGGATGTTATAAACACACATCTAGGCAGTCATTGATCTAATGTTGAGGAGTTCACCCCTGATTACAATAAGATTATTACTGATATCACAGGTGGTTTCAGAAGAGTATGGCCTAGAGGGAAAGATTTTCCTACCTCCCAACTATCTGTTAAATATGCAATTCTGTATAAGAATGCTATGAGGAATTGGCTCCCTACCTCACATGTAACTAGTGTGAATAAGTCCATGGCTACTTTGTTATTCAAGGTTGGAAATTTTGTTGAATTTGATGTAGGACAGTTTTTATTTTACCAAATTGTGAAGCATGTAGACTGCAAGAATGAAAGGATAGCTTATCCTGTTTCGTGTTTGATTTATGGCATTCTCTCATCACAACATTCTTTGATTCGAACAAGAGAGATTCTGGAGACAGACAAGGAAGATATCAGAATCCGTTACAAGCTGCTGAAGGGTGACCATATCAACTATGGAGGATGTCTATGAGGATGATTATAATTCTAATAAGGAGGAGATTGATAATCCAGTCTTATTGTCACGCACAATTAGAGTGCTTGAAGACGAACTAAAGTCTTTGATTGCCCAGCAGACTGATATTGAGAAGAGAATGAGAGAGATATGTTCATTACTTGATGATCTTGTAGCCATAAAGACTGCAAGAGATGTTGCCACTGAGGCTGCTACAAGGAAGAAGCAGTTTGATACCAAGACTAAAACTGTAACGGATGATGTTGCTGTCTCTTCAGGTGTTCCACCTGATGTCACTCAAGATGTTACAATAGGTATTCCTCAAAATCTATCTCTATTTTTTTATGGCAATATCCCTCTCCGCGGGCTGGGAATGCCACTCCTAGAAATTTTATTAAATACGCTCGACCACCATTACAAAGTAAAAATTAAATGCAACATAAGGGATACTATCCCTTTACCAAATCACAATGTACTAAACCTAAAAATAGGCATACGAATTTGATCCGGATAAATCAAACCCCTAACTCTAGCCAGAAGCATGCATAAATGAGTAAAATACGCCTGGTACCCTAGTTGCAGGCCGATGCTTGCCACCAAAGAAGCCAGCATATTACCTTCAAACGGAACATGGGAAAACTTTCCAAACCTCACCCGTCTTATCTCCTCTACCAAACTCCGAATCTGCCAAGGCACGGAACACAGACCTCAAAATCTATCTCCTATTTTTACAGAACCAGAGATCGAGACTAAAAATCCTATTGTTGAAGAAACTGCTGACTCTGATCCTGATAAGGAAATGATTGTGATGGGAACTCCAGTTTCTTTTGCTCGTTCTGGAAAGGGTACTTCCAGTGTCACTCCTGCCATTACTAACAGTCAGGAACTTTCCAACGTCCTATCTGGTGGGTTTGTTACGGGTAAAGATGAAGTTGTTCCAGAAGTAGATGCTGGTGTTCATTTGCTAGTAGATTCAGTTGGCTTAGTGGCCGTATGATGATGATGATTCCATCTGAACTTGCTCTGATGTTTTTATGGTGTTTTGATTAAGACAATTTCTTATGTTTTATTGTAGTTTGATACCCTTTTGTCTTTTTGTGGTAAAAAATAGGAGTATTTTGGATATTTGTTTTGTAATCTCTCAAACAATTGTATGCTGGGATATTTGTGTCTTTTGATGTGTCATGCACAATGTCTTTGTGTCATGATGTTTCTTGTTGAAAGTTCCTATTTAGGGGGACTTTCAGTCAACTTCCGTCCATCATATAGATGAGTTTGGATTTTGCAAAAAAATGTCAAAGGGAGAGATAGTTAATGCGCACATGAGTTGGCATTTATTAGTTGGCATTTATTTTTTGGCAAATAAGGAAAGATCATGATTGGCTATAGAAATCAATTAAATCAATCTAGGCAAGGAAGGTTGATTTCGGAGATTATGCTTTCTTGATATTTTTTGTGCTTATCTAGCTATTAATGGTGATTATCTTTGGAGAACTATCTTTGGAAAAGATAAGCATGGTATGTACATGATTTCCATCTTTCTATGCGATTTATTTGGAATAATCTTGGAGATAAACATAGAAAGATTTTGTGCACTCTATATGATCTTTCCAACCACACGATTTTATGTGTGAAAATCTTATTATTCTTTCAGTCTTTGTAATATTGTGAACACACTTCTTGGTTGGAATTCTTTGATTAAGTGTGTTGGCTATTTGCATCTTAATCCAAAAGAATTGAAGGTGTACTTCTTGTATTCTTTGTTCAAACTTAGTTTCGGGAGAAGGCTGCCAAGAACTCGGGAGGAGTTCTGATCGTGGGCAAAGGAATCTGCTATAACACAGATTCCGGGAGGAGTCACCAATGACAAGGGGATCTTGTCTCTTAGAGATTCTGGAAAGAATCAAACAAGTCGAGGGGAGCTCGCAAAACAGTTTCACTTAGGATGTTTGGAAGAGGCGGTGACAAAGATAAGAGGGAGTCTTACTTTGTTTTATACCAAGTGTCTTGTAACTTTGATAACCTAGTGGATTATTTTTATCTGGGCGTGGCCCCGCAGACGTAGGCAATTGCCAAACTGCGTTACCAACCTCTTGTCTCTTTACTTTTCGCATTTTATTATCGGTGCCATACCTAGTGTTCCAACCCACAAGGGCACCGCGTGTTTAACCTTGATCTTTCACTACTTAAATCCCTCGATGAAGAAGTGATGCGTTTGTCGCATGTGCATATCAATTTATCCCTAACACTAGTGTAGTCATGGTAAGAGGGTTTTGTTCCTCAGGGAATGGAGTGATTTCAAGAATTCAATATTTTGTCACAAAAATGCAATTACAGCTACAAGTGAAAATAACAAGAATAGAGAAATAATGAGTAAGGAAAACACGTAGAACAGTAAAGGTAATGGGAAATCAAGTATAGAGTAGCTGCCCTAGGGTTCTTTACCAGATGAATGCAACTCGGAAGACTTATGCAACGCAATTGACATGCATGTAAAACAAGAGGAGAACCTAGTTTCCTAGAAACTTAGCTTGCAGTCGGCATGTCGACCACACCACACTCTAAGCTTCCTAACATCGTTCTTTTTCATGGCGAGGCCTAAAAGCGATGAATCCAAGCCGCAATGTCTCAATTTTTAGTGTTTAACTACTCTAGCAACCAATTCCTAAAAGCTTCCCATGGTGAGACCTGAATTTAGGTTCTTCTGTCTTCGTTCACAACAGAGAACTTCTTTTACACTTTAATCTTAAGTTTTCGTGGTCTAAAATTAGCATGGTGACTGCATTTTAGAAGCCGAACATGCAAAACAGGTGCAAAGACTCTATAAATCATAACTCTAGTTCTCGTATCATGCATTCTAAACAAATACTATTGAATCTCACTTCAATTCAGCATGACGACCATAATCAAAGCTAAATTCACCCATATAGTAAGAGAATTCATGAAATTTAACGAATTCCACAAGTCGAAATAGAGTATGATTTCATTCTCTATGGTTTATGTCAATTGCGTAGCATTGAGTCATCTAATTATTCATTCATCTAGTCCAAACCCTAGGACATCACGAAATTAGCCATAGAACTCCATTCTCAACTCACGATCATTAAGTTGAAACATGAAATAGTTCATCCTCATGATATGGAAGAATTTAACAATTGATTTGCTTCAAAAGCTTTAAATTCTCAAGAGAATCGTGAAATGCCTCCTTGATTGAGATTAGATTTACAGTGATCGGTTCCAAGCTTCGATCGGAATAGAAAACAGAGCTCATATGTTAGAGAGAGAAAATTCTAGAAAGAGAAAATTTCCGCTCACGAATTCTAAAATCTGGTCAAAATCTAGAAGTGTCTAATCTCCCTTAAAACAATGGCAAAATCCTCTATTTATAAATGTCTAAAGCTTAATCTACACACTAACGTAAACTAAGCACTTATTTACATAAATGCCACTATAATATAACAATTGTTCAAAATCAGCTCGTACAATGCAGCAATCCACGCCTTTGAGCCAGATCGCATCACGTCTCCATAGCCTTAACCACGCTTCTGAGCTACCAGCAATCACGCCACACAGCCCTACACTTATAGAGCACACTCTTCAACACTTAGAAAAATATTCAGCTTGCATTCCATAATTAACATAGCGATGCATCGTAGTACAAATTTTTTTCATGGCGATGCATTGCAGCGATGCATCGCCGTGCAACCCCTTCCACGGTGATGCATCGCAGTGTAAACATTTTCTATGGTGATGCATTGCCGTGAATATATTTTCATAGCGCGATGCATTGCCGTGAAAATGTGCATGAAGCCCCGTGTACGAGGTGATGCGTACTTGTGTTGGAGTGCATTCGTGTGTGATGTTGCCACTGTAATCAATTTGTACAGAAGAACAACTCGGTCAATGTAGCACTTCACGCCTTTAAGCCTTGAATGATCCACACTTAGAACAAAATCCACACTTAGAAAATTTTTCACAATTAACACAAACACAATAAAACACACAACCCATACATGTTCAAAATGGCGAGACCTCGCCACGAGGTCTCGCTCTCACAATAACAAAAACGGCGAGACCTCGTGGCAAGGTCTCACTCTCACATAAATTGAAAATGGCGAGACCTCGTGGCAAGGTCTCGCCACTTCCTGTGCAAGTGTGCGCTGATGTTGTGGAGTGGGAGTATGAAGTAAAGTGTAAGTGTGCATGAAAGAATGAATGAAGAATTAAAATATCACACACAAGGACATGCAAGAGTATTCACATCCAAAGTATGTAAAGCACATCCAAGAGTCTTATAATGAAATGTATAAACCATGAAATATATGTATGAAGAAATGCAATGTATGAAAATGATCAAAGAAGAATTGTTAGACATCTTGAAAATGTATACAACTGAGGTTTAAAGAAGAGTGGCAATTGCCATCAAGAATATCGCACCATTCTTCAAGACATAAAATGCAACGCACTCTCATTCATGAAATGGAAAATGAAGTGTGTGTAAATGCAAAGTAAGAACTTACACGAAATAGCAAATGTTGTAAAGAATTCAATGAAATATAAACTCGCAACAAGATTGAACAATTTAGTCACACTAAGTGAAGTGTTACAAAGGTTGAGTGAAACGTGTGTGTGAAGTGAGAGCTCGCCGCACGGATGTGCGATGAGGCGTGTGGAGCTCGTCGCATGCATTATGCGAAGAGGTGCGTGTATCCATGCGGCGAGGTGTGTGAGAGGATGCGAGAGCTCGCCGCATGTCCATGCGGCGAGACGTAGGTGAGAGTGTGAGCTCGTCGCATGTCCATGCGACGAGGTGTGCGAGTGTGTGCGGCAAGGCGAGTGCGTTTCATGCAACTCTATGCACACAATTTCGATTTCTCGTTAGCATATTTCACACACTACCAAATCATAATCATAATTCATCACCCAAGATTACAACTCATTCTTCACCACCTAGCATTTCAATAAGTCACACACACTTCATCATCTTGCTACAACTGTAACATCATTCAACCTACATCAACAAAGCATCTTTCCATAACATATTGCACCATTTCTCCATTTCCAAATAGATTTTCCTTAAAGCATGCTTCACAACATCCTTGACTCCTTTACTCATTTCAACATTAATGCCTCACAAAAAACACTCAAATATACAAAAGTCAAGTGAAAAACAATACAATTACGTCAGTATAAAACTAGCTTATCAGTTGTGTATGTTGTATTGTGCACAAAGTGTGTGCAGTGTTGTGCACAAGTGATGTACGGTGCTTATGCAAGTGTGCAAGTCCTCATGCAAGTGTGCTCGTGCAAGTGTTGGTGCCTACATTGGTGTGTGTTGTGCTGCATATGTGTGCTGAAGCCGTGACCGGTGAGCAAGAGTGCAAGTGAATGTGTGAGGTGTGTGCACAAATATCTAGCAGCCGTGTGCTTGCATGCGTGTGAGGGCTGTGAGTGATGACGTATGAGATGTGCGGTGCTTATGCACACATGCCGCACAAGTGTGTGTGGTACTCATACGGCATAGGCAACAAGCATGCAGCGTGTGTACAGTGCTTGTGCGGTGTGTACTACGAGTGTGTACAACATCGTGGGCAACAAGCATGCAATGCGTGCAAGCATTGTAGCGATAAGTGTGCACGGTCCACGCAGGACTTGTGAAGCAAAGTGCATGGTGTGTGCAATGTATGTATGCGGTGTGTGGTAACAGTACAACGAAGCCCGCATGCAATACATGCGGTGCTGCCGATGCCGTGCGGTCATGCAACATACATGTTTGGTGAATGCATGCGGTGTGCACGCAGTGCTTGTGCAGTGTGTGCTTGAGTCGGTGCACCATATGCATGCCGAATGCAGTGCACATGCACAAGTGTTATGACTTAATGCAATCAACACCAATGTTAGCCCTTTTTCATTTAATGACACCACACTCAATACTTCACAAAAAAACTTATAACCTAACACATAATGTCACACGCAATGCACTCAGAGAAAATAAAAGTCAAGCAAAACTAGCATGTTTAAGTTAGTATAAAACTGACTTATCAATTTTCCCCACACTTAGACTTTTGCTTGTCCAAAGCAAAACTCACACTCCACAATTTTTAATCACCCGCATTTGACACAAGACTCCTCATCTACTATGCCACTCTCCGTGTTCATCAAAACATTTTTCACACAATAACTTCCAAAAATTTCCTGGTCCTCAGCTTTAAGATTTTAGCACATATTATCAACCAAGGCACAACGAATAAAGACCAACATGTCATGCGTACAAGTGTGTGCTAAGGAACGCTGTCTTCATTTGCTCTCTTTCTATGCACATCCTTTGGCATTTCGTCTAAATCCTTGCACAACAGTCCTCATGTCCACACACATGAACATGCATAGCACACAAGATCAATGGAAACCTAGTGCACATTGGTGCTTCTCTAAAAATAATTCATTTTTCACATTATCTTGCACATTGGTGCATATATTGCCACACTCATTGTTGTTTGGCTGCATGGGTCTTGTGGCTCCTTTTTCCCATTTTTTGTTTGGGTCTTATGGCTGTTTTTTTCCCATAATCATTTGCCAGGGTCTTACAGCTTTTCATTCCCATTTGCCAAAGGCTCTTTCTCCATATCCCTTCTCATATAACTGCATGTTTATATGTGTCTTCAAGGGACTATACGTGCAAGACCACAAAACACAAGAACAACACATAAACAAAGGAAAATGCAAAACAGATTACCTCCTATGTCGATTAAGAATGTGTTTGCATGGCATATCTATCTTACTTTGACATCATGCATTGGCTAACAAAATATGCTAATCTCTTCAAACTTACTGCCAGAATGCAAAATATTTCGCATGCATAATTGTAAAAAAAATAAAGTGATGAACTGGAGCTACGGCATAGCCATCAAGAGAACAAGTGCTCAAATACAAGGTGATACTTTGAGCAGGGTGATACTCCATTCTACACATCAAATTACATTTCATTACTCATACAATCATTTAACTCCTCTCAATTCCACACACATGCTTCCACACACATATTACATTTATTTCATTGCAACTCACACATACATTCCTAACATCTTACAAAAACTTAAAGAAACACAAAAGCAAACACTCAATCACTTCATACGTTAAGAACTTCAACACAACAATACACAACAGCATAGCATAGCAATATCATAACGCAGCACCTCCCATTGCATAATTACCCCTTCGACATAATAGCATAATCATGGCATCACACTTAACAACAACAAACACCATCACTGACAAACCGCCCCACACTTGAAAGAAACATTGTCCCCAATAAAGAGTTAAGAATGAGGGGCTCCCTAAGAAGATAATAGTGCAGACGAGGCCGGTGCCGAGAATGACGCAGTGGTAGAAAAAGATGGACCACTAAAAGGTGGTACAGCCCAAGAAAATGGTCTATGGATAGGCCCCTTGAAAGTCCTTCCCGTACCAAACAATGGTATGCATGTGGCCGACATGAATTTAGGATCAGCAAGAAACGTTGGAGTAGGAGGTGCTGGCGGCACATGGGCAAACGTCTGCAATGGTTGGAGTGAAGACCTATCCTGAACTCCTGGGGGAAGCTCGTGCACGATGCCAGTGTGCTCGTCCATCGTTAAATTTGGAATTTGATACATCGCCAATTGTGCAGGAGTCGACTAGGGTTTTGGTGGCCCAGGAGGAGTATTATATTACACCACCATCTTGTTGCATTTATCAAGCTCCATCTACATTTTGAACTGATGGTGATAATGCACCTCAGACTGTTGTTGTTGCATTTAGCGCCAATTGTAGAAGCATGAGAAGTCCAATCCTGATGCATATCATTGATTTGCTTATGCATGCTCTCTAAGCGCTCATCCAAGTGCTGAAACGGGTATTCATAGAACTCTGGAAATCATTAAGGGTGCCATTAAAAGAACTGAACTCAAATGGTTTAGAGGAATGCTCAGGATGTCCAACATGAACTGGGGCGTAAAAATCTTCTTGGGGCACGCCAGTCTCTGCTGCCTACTCTCTAATCAACTCACGGTTAATTCGTAGATACTTCACATACAAAGGCGTAGCAATGGGTGTCTTAGTTTTGCGCCAGTCACCGTCTATCTCATCATCCACTCCTTGGGCCTTGCAAAGCTCTTCAATAAGAACTGGGAAATAAATTGCTGCGATATCATCATCAATACCAACCCTTATGTTGTCCACTATAATCCATCCAACATCGATAGATCTTTGCCCCCGAATAGCTGAAATCCAGTAAAGGCGACTGCGCACAACTTCAGTAATATGCGAACTCGGCATAAGTCTCGATAGAACGAACATTAGCCAAAGTTTAACATCACAACGTAGGAACTTATGGAGTATATGCTTGTGCTTCTCTCGTTGATTTATAACCCATTCAGCCCGTGGGTGCGCAAGTTCCTCCAGCAAAGCTTGGTCGGAATCCTCATCGGTTGGACATTGGAAATGATCGGTTGGAAAACTGGGCTTGATAATCTCGCTGTTAATGTCAATCCATTTCCCCCAAACATATACAGCCCCATTCTTGTTTAGAAACTTGGCATTTGCATAATATTCCCTTGCAAGACTTACATTGCAGAAATCAGGCGCAAGTATCAATTTCTCATTAGACTTATGAAATCTCCTCAACTTCTTAAACGGCCCCTTATCAACAATGAATGCACGTTCCAAGTGCAACTTCTTGTTATGAATACCCTCTTCCCGTCTTTTTTGTGCCTCGGCATTAACCAATATCGTCGGATCCGATGTGCCCTTTCTTTTCTTTGGTACAGGTGTTTGCAAAGTGAATTCAGGGGGGGTCCTCAAATATAGGCAAATCTTCTGCAAAATACTCTGAATCAGAATCTGTAGGCATCTGGGCCTTGCCTTTGCCCTTGCGAGAACCAGCACCCTTCTTAGAAGCCATTACTGCAGAAAACATGAATAAGATATAACCATACAACAATACTAGAGCACATCAACAACACGAAACTTCAACATGTAAGCACACACCCTGGATAGTGGAAAGACCACAACCGAAACATATTATGCACCCAACATTAAATAGTGGTATCTTAAGTAGAAATTACACAACAAGGAATGCACCAAGTTCACCATAGCATTGCATAAGTTGAAAACCAACATGCAGGTCACTCACCATATTCCCACATTAATTAACCACGACGACACACATGGACCACATAACCTACCCCACAACGACCCACACACATGGAATGTTATACATTTATACACACATGAAGCAAGACTTCAGACATTGCAAATGAACTATAATTCACATTCAAACACTAGCTCAAGACAGGAAAAAAATGTGGTGATATGATGCCAAATTACTATCCGAAAGCAACATAGGTACAAAGTACACAATAAACAGATTGATATTTCAACATAAGAAAAAACGTTGCACCTAACTTGGAGCTCAGCACAAGTAGAATTAGGCAATCCTTAAAACACAAAAATTATAGCCCTACATGTAATCTGAATTTAGCAATTAGAAACACCTAATTTGGATACAAATGGATCAACTTATGCTCAAATCACCGACATGTGTCCCAACTGGCCAGACTGCTTAAACACAATTTTCAGCTACAAGCACTCAAGAGACATGCAAAATAACATGAGATGCATGCTGAAGCCACCACAACTTACAAAATCACAATTATAGCACAACCTCGTAGCTAAACATAGGGACCAAAATCACCCAATTTGGAGCTCAAATGAGCAAGTTATGGTCAAAACACCGGAATGTGCCAAATTAGACGAAATTAGCGACCACCATTTACCGAATTTAGCATAAACCAAACATTAACCTCTAAAATGGCTTGCCATTCATGCACAATTAGAAAACGTTTACAACATGAACCTTATAGCCTACAACCTTAGCTAATTATACCAAGTAGAATTACCAATTTTGAAGGTCAATATCTAAAGTTATGATCAGATTACCAAACAATGGCAAAACTGGTGTAACATAGAATTTGAACTCCCCCACACTTGGCATGTTATCCACATTTGTAAGCATGGTCTAAACATTCATCTAATTAGTATGTATTCACAATCTTTAGCCCATAACACCTACTAAACATAGCTATAGAGCATCACCCATACAACATGAATACTTGATCTTCCCCACAATCAATGAAACAAGAAAAATAAGAGAACATACCTTGAGCTAGGAAGAACAAAAGATATAATGTGATAATGGAAATGGGATAAGCCAAACTCCTCTGCTACAATACCACTCAATGTATACTCGTTATTGAACTTGAGCTTAAGTGTTGCTCTTGTGGTGTATTTATAGACTCCAAGACTACACACTAGCTTTCACACTAAATACATCGAAGTAACAAGATGACAAGTTCCATTAGATTGTGGGACCTTTATGTCCATTAAATGAAATGATATCTTATCTTGTGTAGCTACAAGTTGGTATACCAAAGACACTATTGGTCACTTTATGACTCACATGCTACTATCTGCCAAAATATTTTAGCTTTTGCAACTTTTTCTTCCCAACGCCATTTCACATCAAACAATTACACCATGTTCAGCTTTTCCATTGATTAATATCTTGCTCAGAAGACTAGTTCATGATCTTAAATGTTCCATATGTGTGTGTCTTACCCACTCTTACTATTGCATTTATTGAAGTCCATCTTCTCGGCTATGCACACGTTCACTGCAGAACACAATGACATTTCTATTAGACTAAAACTTAAATGATCAGAACACCGAAAGGTTAATTTGACAATTAACACTACAAAATTGACACTGTAAGAAAACAAGAATTTAACAAAACGCAAGTATTAAAATCATGTTTGGGTTGCCTCCCAAGAGCGCTTGTTTCAACGTCGACAGCCCGACAAGCTCATAGTGCTGCTAAGTCATGGGATCATTCAAGAACAACTCATGTGGAGCTTGTGGCCTTTCCAGCACATCCTTCTCCTTGTGGAGTACATAAGGTTTGAGTCTGTGGCCATTGACTTGCCATGTATTCCATTCTTCTCATTTTGCATCTCCATCACTCCATAAAGCATTACTTTAACAACTCGAAAAGGTTCAGTCCAGCGCGATTTCAGTTTCCTTGGAAAAAGTCTGAGCCGAGAGTCATATAACAAAACCAACTACCCTGGTGCAAAACTTTTTGCTTTAATGCCAGCATCATGAAGCCTCTTGGTCCTTTCTTTATACATTATCGCACTCATGTAAGATTTGAACCTAAATTCATCCAATTCATTGAGCTCCATCATTCTCTTTGATTGTGCTTCTTGCAAATTCATGTTTAACCTTTGAATAGCCCAATAAGCCCTATGTTCTAACTCTATTGGTAAGTGACACTCCTTGCCATACAAGAGCCTAAATGGTGAGACACCAATAGGAGTATTATATGCTGTTCTATATGCCCAGAGAGCATCATCCAATTTGAGAGCCCAGTCCTTCCTGTTCGGTCCTACCACTTTTTCTAAAACTCTTTTTAGTTCTCTGTTGGAAATCTCAGCTTGCCCACTTGTTCGGGAGTGGTATGCAGTAGAAACTTTGTGCTTCACACTATATTTGGCCAAGAGTGAGGCAAAAATCTTATTACAAAAATGCGAACCTCCATCACTTATTATTGCCCGTGGTGTGCCAAACCTATTAAATATATGTTTCTTCATAAATGCAGCTACACTCCTAGCAACAATGGCCTCAACTTATTTTAAACGTAATCTACTGTAACTAAGATGTACTCCATGCCGTATAATCTTGGAAAAGGGCCCATGAAATCAATGCCCCATACATCAAAAAGCTTGACTTCTAGTATGTTGTTTAAGGACGTTTCATTTCGTGAAGAGATATTGTCAGTCCTTTGACACTTATCACACTGGTCAACCCATATGCGTGTATCTAGAAAGATATGTGCCCAATAGAATCCACTCTGTAGCACCTTGAATCCCGTCCTTGTTGCACCAAAGTGTCCTCCATAAGGGCCTTCATGACAAGCCTTCAAAATGTCATCTTTCTCTCCTTCCTTTACACATTTTCTGATTACTTGGTCAATGCATACTTTGTAAAGAGCATTGTCCTCCCAGAAAAAATACCTTGCATCATGCTTTAGTCTCTTCCTTTTCTCATAGGAGTAATATGAAGGCACTTGCCCAGCCACAATAAAATTCGCTATCTCAGCATGCCATGGTAGTATCTCCTTCTCTATTCTCCAAACTTGCTCATTAGGAAAATGTTCTTTGATCAAGATAGTTGACTCGTCTTGTGCTTTTGACTCAAGCCTTGATAAGTGGTCGACTACTACATTCTCTGAACCCTTTCGGTCTCTAATTTCAACATCAAATTCTTTGAGAAATAGCACCTATCTAATAAGCATTGGCTTGGCTTCCTTCTTGGGTAGAAAATACTTTAACGCCGCATGATCAGTGTGCACAATGACTTTAGATCCTAGCAAGTTAGCTCAAAACTTGTCGAAGGCAAACACTACAGCAAGCATTTCCTTCTCAGTTGTGGTGTAATTCATTTGGGCCTCATTTAACAATTTGCTTATGTAGTAGATTGCATGAAAAACCTTGTTTCTTCTGTGCCCAAGCACAGCTCCTAGTGCATAATCACTCACGTCACACATGATTTCAAAAGGTTCACCCTATTGTGGAGTGACTATGACTGGTGCTTCCACAAGTTTTGTCTTTAATGTCTCAAATGCCTTTGAGCATTATTCATCAATGTTGAACTTCACATCTTTTTCCAAAAGACTGGATAAAGGCCTGGCAATCTTGGAGAAATCCTTGATAAATCTACGATAAAATCCTGCATTCCCCAAGAAGCTCCTAATGCCTTTGACATTGGTGGGAGCTGGGAGTTTGGCAATGACATCAATTTTAGCTCTATCCATCTCAATTCCCATATGAGAGATTTTGTGGCCCAACACTATACCCTCCTACATCATAAATTGGCACTTTTCCCAGTTAAGCACCAAGTGAGTTTCTTCACATCTTTGCAACACTCTTGCTAAATTGTCCAAACATCCATCAAAGGTCATGCCCAAAACTGAGAAGTCGTCCATGAAGATCTCGATGATGGATTCAACCATATCATGAAATATGGCCATCATACATCTTTGAAAGGTTACAGGAGCATTGCACAAACCAAAGGGCATTCGTTTGTATGCAAATGTGCCGAATGGGCAAGTGAATGTGGTATTCTCTTGATCATTGGGGTCAATTGCAATCTGATTGTAACCTGAGTACCCATCCAAGAAACAGTAAAAGAGAAATCCCGCAATCCTATCCAAGAGCTGCTCCAAGAAAGGTAGTGAGAAGTGGTCTTTCCTAGTTGCTTTGTTGAGCTTGCGGTAGTCCATGCATACCCGCCAAGCACTGATAATCCTTGCTGCCAAGAGCTCATTAGCATCATTCTTTACTACAGTCACTCCACCTTTCTTGGGCACACACTACACTGGGCTCACCCATTCACTATCTGAGATTGGGAAGATCATTCTCAAATCTAACAACTTGATAACTTCTTTCTTCACAACTACCATTATTTGATGATTGAGCCTCCTTTGTCTATCACGCATAGGCATAGAATTTTCCTCCAACAGAATCTTATGCATACATATGCTAGGGCTGATTCCCTTTATGTCCGCAATGGTCCATCCTATAGCTTGCTTGTATTGTCTCAACACACCCAACAACTTATCTTCTTGCCATCCCTCAAGCTTAGAAGATATCACTACTCGCAATGTTTCATTTTCACCCAAAAATGCATACTTCAAATAATGAGGCAATGGCTTAAGTTCTAGCTTGGGTGGCACCAAAATGGAGGGAATAAGTTTTTCATTCCTGCACAAAATTTCTTTATTCCTCACCTCAGTGGACAAGCATCGTTAGTCATAACAATACATTCATGATTTTGTGTCACATTTCTAGCACATGCTTCCTGGATTGTATCTTCTACCACAATTTCATCTTGCAATTCACCATCTTCATTTTGCATCTCATAAATCGACTCATCCAACACATAACACTCAACTAGATTTTCAATCTCAGACAAAATCATGCTTTCTCCATTATCTAACTCAACATTATCTATTTCCTCTTCACAAACATTCAATTCATCAGTACAAAAAAGGTCAAATTTAACGTTTTCATCCACTATATACATGGAACACGCTATAGCTCTAATTGCAAAACAAGATTCCACATACATGGGATGTTTCATAGCATAATCAACATCAAAAATAACTTGCTCATTGTTAATTCGGAATGTTACCATTTTGCTTCTTACTCCTATCAACGCATCGCTAGTGGCAAGAAACGGTCTTCCAAATATGAGAGGCACCTTAGGGTCCTCTTCCATGTCTATCATAATGAAATGCACAGGTAATGTGAATTTTTCTATCATCACCAAAACGTCTTCCACCATTCCTGTAGTCTTAACCAAAGATCTGTCTGCCAATTGCAATGTTACAGCCACAAAATGAATTCTTCCACTAAGACCCACATTTATCGCAATTGATAGACGAATTAGGTTGATTCCAGCACCAAGATCACAAAGTGCTTTCTCAAAGTATCTCGATCCAATTCTACAAGGAATGGTGCAACTACCAGGATCCTTCAATTTAAGAGGTAAATTATGCACCACCCAAGCCTGACTACACTCCGTAAGCATCATTGGAGCTTTGCATTGAAGAATTTGTTCCTTATTTGAAATAAGATCCTTGAGAAATTTTGCATACTTAGGCACATCACTCACCAAATCTAGCAACGGCAAGCTCACATTAACTTGTTTAACAACATTCAAAAATCTATCAAATTGTGGCGGCCCTCTCTTTGGCTTTGGTTTCACCCTTTCTGAAAATGGAGGAGAATGAGCGTATTCTGGAAAATTGTAAGGACTTGATGGTTCTCTAACCTTTTTTGTCACCTCCTTTCCTTCATTGTCCTGCACCTCCTCCTTCTCTGGTGCCATGGCCTCATGAGCACACTCTTTCTCAAACTCAACTACATCCTCATTTTCAATTTCATTTGTGCTACCTCCATTAGTAGCCCCTTGTACTTGTTTGCCACTCCTCAAAGTGATGGCATTACAAACCTCATTGCCCTTGGGGTTCGGAACTATATCTCTCGAGAGAGATCCGTTGGGCCTATGATGCACTGCATGGCAAGTTGCCCCAACTGCATTTCAATGTTTTTGATGGTTGCATTGTGATGTTTCAGGCTAGTTTCTAACCCAGCAAATCTTTGCTCACTTTTGTCCAGCTTGTCCATAATACGATGGAACATATCTTCCATGGATGGATTCCGTGGATCTTGTGCAATCGATTGGTGCTCAAACCCAGGAGGTTGATTTGAAACCCTTCGTTGATCATTTCCTTAGTAGTATTGACCTCCTTGGTTTTGATTTTGCTGTCCCCAATTGCTTTGGCCTCCACCATAAGGTCTATTACTACCAGAGTAATTGCCAGAGTATTGTGGCTTGTTGTAGCTCTTGACATAATGCAATGACTCTGTAGTAATAGCACACTCGTCTGTGTGATGCTCTCCCTTGCACAAACCACAAGAGAGCACTAGAGCTTTGGCTTGTGTGGCCTTCAGTGTTTGCACTTGTTTTTAAAGGGCTTCAAATTTAGCACTTAGGGACGTTTCATCGTTGAGATCCAAGACACCTCTTTGCTTCCTACTAAGTGGTTTTCTAGTATCAGGGAAAAGATATTCATCTTCAGCAATTTTGTCAAAAAGCTCCCTAACTTCTGGAACGCTTTTATCTTTCAAGGCTCCATTGGCACAAGCCTTAACCATCATTGAAGACTCTGCAGTAAATCCCTTAAAGAAAGTGTCCAATTCTCTGATTTCGCCAAGATCATGGTTTGGACATTGTCTGATCAAATCATCAAAACGCTCCCAAGCCTCACGAAATGTCTCACCCTTATGTTGTTGAAAATTCATTATGTCCATCCTTATTTTCTCTAATTTGGCAGGTGGAAAGTACTTTGCCAAAAATTTCTTCTGGAGTTCATCAAAAGATGTCACAACATTCTTACCTCCAATAGACTTGAACCAGTGCTTTGCCTTGCCTCTCAAAGATAGAGGAAAAAGAATTCTATGAACCTTACTCCGAGGCACTCTCTGAAGCTTGAATGTACTGCAAAGTCCCAAGAACCAGTCCAAGTGCTCATTTAGATCTTCATTATCCAATCCTTGAAAGAATTGCTCCTGAGTGATTATAGATACTATCTGTGTAGGAATATGATAGCTCTCCACATCAATATCTTGTTCGTCAAAACCATTCTCAAAGTTGATGGCGTAGTGGTCACCAAATCTTGGTGGTCTTGCCCCTGGATTAGCCATTCTTCTCTCTCTCTGTTGATTCCTCAAGGTTCTCGCCAACTCTAGATCAAGTTGATATTCTGGTTCCCCTACAAATCTAAGAAATTTGGGCATACACAACCAATGATCTTGTAGAAATCACTCACAAACCACAAGAAGCGTCTCATAGTGGAGAAACACAAAAAATAGAGTAACAAGAACGTAAAATATAGACACAAGAATACAAAACAAAAAATAGAACAAAACAAGTAAATCAAGAAATCGTGCCTTCTCCAGCAACGGCACCAAAAATTGATGCGTTTGTCTTGTGTGTGTATCAATTTATCCCTAACACTAGTGTCGTCGTGGTGAGAGGGTTTCGTTCCTCAGGGAAGGGAGTGATTTCAAGAATTCAATATTTTGTCACAAAAATGCAATTACAGCTACAAGTGAAAATAACAACAAGAATAAAGAAATAAGGAGTAAGGAAAACACGTAGAACAGTAAATGTAATGTGAAATCAAGTATAGAGTAGCTGCCCTAGGGTTCTTTTACCAGATGAATGCAACTCAGAAGACTTATACAACGCAATTGACACACATGTAAAACAAGAGAAGATCCTAATTGCCTATAAACTTAGCTTGCAGTCAGCATGTCGACCGTACCACACTCTAAGCTTCTTAACATCACTCTTTCCCATGGCGAGGCCTAAGAGGGATTAATATAAGCCGCAGCGTCTCAATTCTCAGTGTTTAACTACTCTATCAACCAATTCCTAAAAGCTTCCCATGGCGAGGCCTGAATTTAGGTTCTTGTGTCTTCGTTCACAACAGAGAACTTCTTTTACACTTTAATCTTAAGTTTTCGTGGTCTAAAATCAGCATGGCGATCGCATTTTAGAAGTCGAACATGCAAAACAAGTTCAAAGACTCTATAAATCATAGCTCCAGTTCTCGTATCATACATTCTAAACAAATACTAATGAATCTAACTTCAATTCAGCATGACGACCACAATCAAAGCTAAATTCACCCATACAGTAAGAGAATTCATGAAATTTAACAAATTCCACAAGCCGAAATAGAGTATGATTTCATTCTCTATGGTTTATGTTAATTACGTAGCATTAAGTCATCTAATTATGAATTCATCTAGTTCAAACCCTAGGACATCATGAAATTAGCCACAGAACTTCATTCTCAACTCACGATCATTAAATTGCAACATGAAACAGTTCATCCTCATGATATGGAAAGAATTTACCGATTGATTTGCTTCAAAAGCTTTAAATTCCCAAGAGAATCTTGAAATGCCTCCTTGATTGAGATTAGATTTACAGTGATCGGTTCCAAACTTCGAAAGGAATCAAAAACGGAGCTCAAATATTAGAGAGAGAAAATTCTAGAGAAAGTTAGAGAGAGAAAATTTTCGCTCACGAATTCTAAAATCTTGTCAAAATCTAGGAGTGTCTAATCTTTCTTAAAACAATAGCAAAATCCTCTATTTATAGAGGTCTAAAGCTTAATCTACACGCTAACGTAAACTAAGCACTTATTTATAGAAATCCCACTATAATATAACAATTGTTCAAAATCAGCTCGTACAATGCACCAATCCATGCTTTGAGCCAGCTCGCATCATGTCCATAGCCTTCACCACGCTTCTGAGCTACCAACGTTCACGCCACAACAGCCCTACACATATAGAGCACACTCTTCAACAATTAGAAAAATATTCAACTTGCATTCCATAATTAACATTGCGATGCATCGCAGTACAAAGTTTTTTCATTGTGATGCATCGCAGCAATGTATCGCTGTGATGCATCACCGTGCAACCCCTTCCATGGCGATGCATCGCAGTGTAAATATTTTCTATGGCGATGCATCGCAGCAATGCATCGCCGTGAAGAAGTTTTCATGGCGATGCATCGTGGCAATACATCGTCGTGAAAATATGCATAAAACCCCGTGTGCGAGGTGATGCGTACTTGTGTTGGAGTGCATTGTTATGGAGTGCATTTTTGTGTGTTTTGTATGCAGTATTGTACACAAAGTGTGTGTAGTGTTATGCACAAGTGATGTACGGTGCTTATGCAAGTGTGCAAGTAATCATGCAAGTTTGCTCGTGCAAGTGTTGGTGCGTACATTGGTGTGTGCTGTGCTGCATGTGTGTGCTGAAGCCGTGTGCGGTGAGCAAGAGTGCAAGTCAATGTGCGAGGTGTGTGCACAAATGTGTAGCAGCCGTGTGCATACATGCGTGCTAGGGCTGTGAGTGATGACGTGCGAGATGTGCGGTGCTTATGCACACATGCCGCACAAGTGTGTGTGGTGCTCATGCAGCATAGGCAACAAGCATGCAGCGTGTGTGCGGTGCTTATGCGGTGTGTGCTACTAGTGTGTACAGTATCGTGGGCAACAAGCATGCAATGCGTGTAGGCATTGTAGCAATAAGTGTGCACAGTGCACGCAGGACTTGTGAAGCAAAGTGCATGGTGTGTGCAATGTATGTATGAGGTGTGTGGTGACAGTGCAACGAAGACCGCATGTGATGCATGCGATGCTGCCGATGCCCGTGCGTTCATGTAACATACATGTATGGTGAATGCATGTGGTTTGCACACAGTGTTCGTGCGGTGTGTTCTTGAGTCGGTGCACCATATGCATGCCGAATGCAGTGCACATGCACAAGTGTTATGACTTCATGCAATCAACACCAATGTTAGCCCTTTTTCCATCGAATGACACCAAACTCAATACTTCATAAAAAACTCATAATCCAACACATAATGTCACACATAATGCACTCAGAGACAATAAAAGTCAAGCAAAAATAGCATGCTTAAGTCAGTATGAAAGTGACTTATCAAGATGGTGAGAAGGCTATTGGATATTTTATTTGGAAATCTTGGTGTGGAACTTGATGATTCAAGAGTGGAATCACTCATAGGCCTAAAGATGGTGAACATGAATTTTTACCCAGCATGTCCAAATCCAGAACTCACTGTTGGAGTGGGACGCCATTCTGATATGGGCACATTTACAGTGTTACTACAAGATGGGATTGGAGGATTGCATGTAAAGGTAGAAGAAGATGAAGTTACAGGACAGAAAGAAGGGTGATAGAGATTCCACCATGTCCTGGTGCTTTAGTCATTAATGTTGGAGATGCAGTGCAGGTTAGAGCTCAAACATGAACCTTCTTTTACTTTTGTAATTGAGTCGAAGATATTCTTTTCATTATGTTTTTGAGAATGAAATGAATTCTTGTTCAAAACTCCTTATTTGCCTGATTGGATGCCTTTACTATTTTTCTAATACATTCATTACTTATTCTATCTAATATAACCATCAACATTCTAGTTTTGATATCCTCATTTTTCCTTTATACTCATATTTAGTCGCTTCACATTTTGATAGTGTTATGAATGTTTTATAAAATTTTCATTACTAATAGTCATGTGACTATTTTATAAAATTTTCAATTGAATTTCAACGAATACTTTAACATCACGAAGTAACATTTGTCAATTAAAAAAATGATGAATACAAGTATGACACAACTTAATTAGTTGACATGTTATTTTGTTCTCCAGATTTTTAGCAATGGAAGGTACAAAAGTGCAGAGCATAGATTTCGTACCACAAGTAAACAGTCAAGAGTTTCCATCACAATTTTCACCATTCCAAGACCAACAGAGAATATAGGTCCATTGCCTCAACTGGTAGAACGTGATGGTGTGGCTCGTTACAAGGAAGTAATATTTGAGGATTACATGAACAACTTGTTTGGAAAAGCTCACCAAGGAAAGAAATCACTTGATTTTGCCAAAACAAATTAAACTCTACTTAACATGAATTAAGCTTCTTCTTCGACTTGAAATATGTTACTATCATCAGAAAACCGGCGACAGAGAAAGAAGTAAAGAGTACATAATCATGTTATAATCAAGTGATTTCTTATTTGCCAGTTTAGATAGAGCTGAAAATCGGTGTCCTGCCAGGAGCACTTGCCAGTTTAGATAGAGTATTTTTTTATTTTATAATTTTTTTATTTCAGATTTGTTGCGTATATATATATATATATATATATTAGGAATTTGTGAAAATTTGAATTGCAAAATTTTTTTATTAATTCAACTTTAAAATAAAGTATTTAATTTCTATGTTTTAATTCCAAACTCAAATGTAATAGAGCTGAAATGAAAGTAAAGGGCCTGGCAGCAGCACCAGGCCCAACCTAGATGTTAAGTTTGAAATTTGAAGTTCATCCTCTTTCCAGCATTTTCTAGTTGCCCAAAAAGTAACAGTTAATACTTGTATATATTTCTCTTTTACCATTTCAATTCCAGAGACTAGACATTGTCACATGTACGATTTTAACGGTAACCGATATGCAATTCACCCAAAATCAAAATCGGCCCTTGTCGGGCCCAGACCTAAACCGATTACGGTTCAACCTCTTAGAAACCTTAAATCATCGATTTGAAACTGCCAGTTAAAAAAAAAGAACCGGTCAACCACCAATTCCAATTAAAAAAAAATAAAAAAACAAGTAGGTAATTGCATCACTTGTATTGCCTTTGGCCATCCAACGGTCATAAATCGGATTGCTGGAAAAGCGCGTGTGTTATAACTCATCAAAATCGTAAATTTTTTAAATTTTCAAAATTGCGTGTGTTATAGCCAATCAAATTTGCCAACTTTTGAACATTTCTTACTATCCATTATTTTCACACCGTTCACTAGATATCATTTTAGTAAGTGAGACATGTGCAAAAAATGACACAAAAAATTACCAACTTAGGCACGTTTTTGAAACCTTTTATTTTTGCCAAAAATTCATAACCTATCAAAATTGCCAATTTTTGAAAATTTATTACTATCCATTTTTTTGACAAGTGAGATGGGGTGAAAAAAAAGCATGAAACGACAAATTTAGTCATGGTTTTAGACATTTTATTTTTGCCCAAAGCGCGTGTGTTATAAACCATCAAAATTATCAATTTTTGAAAATTTCTAACTATACATTTGCTTTCACACCGTTCACGTTAGGCATGGATTTGATACTTTTGATTTTTGAAACATTTCTAATTATCAATTGTTGGCAAGTGAGACAGGTGCAAAAAAACGGCAACGTTAGGCATGGATTTGATACTTTTGATTTTTGCTCAAAATGTGTATGTTATAGCCGATCAAAATTTCCAAATTTTGAAAAAAATTTATTATCCATTATTTTCACATCGTTCATTATATATCATGTTGGCAAAGTGAGACGTGTGCAAAAAATGGCACGAAACTGCCAACGTAGGCATGTTTTTGGAACTTTTTATTTTTGTAAAAAATGTGTTTGTTATAATCAAAATTGCCAATTTTTTAATTTTCTTTTTTTCCACACAATTTACTAGATATCATGTTGACAGGTGAGACTGGTGGAAAAAGTGGAACAAAATCAGTCAACTTAGACACGTTTTTTTTTTCAAAAATGCATGTGTTATAACCCATCAAAATTGTCAATTTTTTTAAATTGTTACTATTCAATTTTTTGACACTATTCACGAGATAGCATGTTGGCAAGTGAGACGGGTCTAAAAAATGATGCGAGAATGGTCAATTTAATCACGGTTTTTAAACTTTTTATTTTTTTTCCTTAAACGCATGTGTTATAACCCGTCGAAATTGTCAATTTTTGAAAATTTCTAACTATCCATTTTCATACCCTTCACTAGATATCATAGTGGCAAGTGAGATAGGTGCAAAAAAATGGCACAAAAACCGCAACGTTAGGCACGTTTTTAATACTTTTTATTATTGCTCAAAATACGTGTGTTATATTCGATCAAAATTGCCAATTTTTTAAAATTTCTTACTATCCATATTTTCACAACGTTTACTAGATATCAAGTTGGCCATTGAGACATGTGCAAAAAATGGCATAAAAATGGTCAACTTAGGCATTTTTTAGAGACTTTTATTTTTGCCAAAAATGTATATGTTATAACCCATCAAAATTGCCAATTTTTGAAATTTTTTTACTATCCACTTTTTTCACACCGCTCACTAGATATCATATTGGCAAGTGAGACAGGTGTAAAAAACAGAACGAAATCGGCCAAGTTAGACACATTTTTTGAGACTTTTTATTTTTGCCCAAAATACTTGTATTATATCCCATCAAAATTGTTTTTGAAATTTTTTTATTATCCATTTTTTTCACACCGGTCATTAAATATCATATTGTCAAGTGAGATGGGTGCAAAAAGTGATGCAAAACGGTCAATTTAAGCATATTTTTTAAACTTTTTATATTTACCCAAAACGGATGTGTTATAACCCATGAAAATTACCAATTTTTAAAATTTCTTACTATTCATTTTTTTGACATCGTTTACTAGATATCATGTTAGTGAGTGCGACAGGTAAAAAAAGGCATGAAACGACATATTTAGTCACGTTTTTAGACATTTTATCTTTGGTCAACGCGCGTGTTTTATAACCCATTAAAATTGCCACTTTTTTAAAATTTCTAACTATCGATTTTTTTCACACCGTTCACTAGATATCATTTTGGCAAGTGAGACAGGTGCAAAGAAAAGGCACAAAAATAGCAACATTCACAATTTTTATACTTTTTATTTGAGTAATGATAGAGAGTACGATAACTTTTACACGAATTGAGAATTCAAATTATGTGTAATCCTAATTGGCATCAAATATGAGAGAGTTGATTATTTTGAGTCCTAATATGATAGAACTTATATGATTGATAGATAAGTGATTTAAAACAATATATAAAACGATAAATAAATTTCCAAAATTCTTTAATAGTGATAATTATTTTTTCTAACTAATTATAATTTAACTATAGTAACTTTTCTAAAACCATCTTAAAAACTATATTTTGTAACATCATATTTGTTTCAACATTAATTAAGACCGTCATAAACTTTGGTGAGAGAACCCTACAATTATTAACTTACAATTATTAAAATCATAAAATCACTAAAATAAATCTAGAATTTTTAAACTCTAACCCAATTGTTTTTTTTTTTAATAAGCATCACATGTATCAGCAATTTATTTAGAGGAAAACAAAAACAAAAACAAAAACAAAAGAAGAAAGATCAAAACTTTTCTAGGCCGTCAACCCCACAAACAAGCAAGCCAAATTCTTGCAATTAATTGTTGACTTCCCATGTAAATGTAAATGTATGAAGCAATCAAAAATTTCAGGAGGAGTTGGATCGGATCATTCTTTTAGATGATGATGATACAGAAAGAAGGCAGGCTGGTCCTCCTCCTCCTCTTGCATCTAAAATTGGTTCTCTGTTAGTGCTTGCAAGGCTGGTCTTGTAGTTGTTGTTGTTGTGGCCTTGACTGGCGGCCATCTCTAACTTTGCCTTCACCTCTTTCCTGAGCTTCCTTAAACTCTTTCCTGAACACAATGGTTGCTGTTGCTGCTGCTGCTGCTCAGACGACTTCTCATTTTCAACACAAATGTTCTCATTTTCAACACAAATGTTCTCATTTTCATTCTTGCCTTCTTTTCTATTTATCAGCAGCAGCAGCTTTGTCCCACTGTTGTTTGTGTTCGTGTTCGTGTTCGTGTTCATGTTCATGTTCTCTTTGTCGTCTGACACTTGGATCATTCTTTTAGATGCACCAAATGTGATTGAACTATACAACATGATTTTAATCCTAATTTTATCTATAATTATTAAGCTCTATCAACAGTTATTAAGCCCTAACTCAGATGTGATTAAACCATACGATATAATTTTAATCGTAATTTTAAAACCACATAGCAGGGTTTACTCACATTTAGGTTAGGCTTAATAATTGTAAATTTGATTTTGGTGATATTAATACTTTTATTCACTTGTTTGTGATTTTAGTGATATTTTGGTTTGTGATTTTGATGATATTTTATTTTTTTTAACCGTAAACAATTAAAGATCTGACTTAATTATATTGTATAAAGAGATAGACTTTAAACTCTTTATTTATACCACCTAAGACAAATTCTCTTTCCTATTTTATGCCAATTAGGACTCCACATCATTGGAGTTCGTAAATCGCGTGAAATTTTTTGTACTCTCTATCATTACTTTTTTTTTCTCAAAACAAGTGTGTTATAACCGGTCAAAATTGTCAATTTTTAAAAATTTCTTACTATCCATTATTTTCACACAGTTCACTAGATATCATGTTGGCAGGTAAGACAGGTGTAAAAAATGTCACGAAAACAGCCAACTTAAGAAAGTTTTTGAGAGTTTTTATTTTTGCCAAAAACACATTTTATAAATCATCCAAATTGCTAATTTTTGAAATTTTATACTATACATTTTTTTCAGATTATTCACTGGATATCATGTTGTAAAGTGAGACAGGTGAAAAAAATGACATGAAAACAGTCAATTTAAGCAAGTTTTTTAAACCTTTTATTTTTACCCAAAGCGCGTGTATTATAACCCATCAAAATTGCAAATTTTTTAAAATTTCTAACTATCTACGTTTTTCACATAGTTCACTTGATATCATATTGGCAAGTGAGACAAATGCAAAAAAGGCACAAAATCGGTAATTAGGCACAATTTGTTCAAAACGCGTGTGATATAGCCGATTAAAATTGCCAATTTTTGAAAATTTCTTGCTATCCATTATTTTCACACCGTTCACTAGATATCATGTTGGCAAGTGAGACGAGAGCAAAAAATGACACAAAAACCACAAACTTAAGCACCTTTTTTAGTCACGTTTTTTAGAAATTTTATTTTGCCCCAAAATGTCGGGTGTTATAATCAATCAAAACTGACAATTTTTAAAAATTTCTAACTATTCATTTTTTTCACACCGTTTACTAAATATCATATTGGAAAGTGAGATATGTGCAAAAAAGGCACAAAACTGGCAACGGTAGACACATTTTGGTACTTTCTATTTTTGTTCAAAATGCGTGTGTTATAACCAATCAAAATTGTCAATTTTTTAAAATTTCTTTCTATCCATTATTTTTATACCGTTTACTAGATATAACTTTGGAAAATGACACGAGTGCCAAAATGGCACGAAAATTACCAATTTAGACATGTTTTTGAAACTTTTTATTTTTTTCAAAAAATGTATGTTATAACCATTAAAATTGCCAATCTTTGAAATTTTTTCACTATCTATTTTTTCACACTGCTCACTAGATTTTATGTTAGAAGCTGAGATGAGTGCAAAAAACAGAATGAAATTGGCACACTCAGACACATTTTTAGACTTATTGTTTTTAACCAAAACGCGTGTAGTAAAACCCATCAAAATTGCCAATTTTGTAAAAAAATTTACTATCCATGTTTTTTACACCGTTCACTAGATATCCTGTTGTAAAGTGAGACGGGGGAAAAATACGACATGAAAATGGGCAATATAAGCACGTTTTTTAAATATTTTATTTTTGCTCAAAATACATGTTATAACCCATCAAAATTGCAAATTTTTGAAATTTAATACTATCTCTTTTTTTCACATCGTTTATTGGATATAATTTTGGCAAGTGTGACAGGGTGAAGAAAAGGGCATAAAACAACAAATTTAGTCTCGGTTTCTAGACATTTTATTGTTGCACAAAGCGCGTGTATTATAACCCATCAAAATTGCCAATTTTTTAAAATTTCTAACTATTCATTATTTTCACACCGTTTACTAGATATCATGTTGACAAGTGAGATCGGTGTAAAAAATGGTAACATTATGCACGTTTCTTATACTTATTATTTTTTGTCAAAACACGTGTTTTATAAATGATCAAAATTGCCAACTTTTAAAATTTTTAAGTATCCATTATTTTCACACCGTTTACTAGATATCATGGTAGCAGATGAGAAGCGTGCAAAAAATGGCACAAAACGGCCAACTTAGGCACATTTTTTAAACTTTTTATTTTTGCCAAAAATGTGTGTGTTATAACCCATCAAAATTGTCAAATTTTGAAATTTTTTTACTATCCCTATTTTTAACATCATTCACTAGATATCATGAAGGTAAGTAAGACGAGTGCAAAAAATGGAACGAAATCGACCAACTTAGACGCGTTTTTGAAAATTTGTTAATATTCACTTTTTCCACACCTTTCACGAGATATTATATTGGTAAGTGAGACGGGTACAAAAAAAATAATAAAAATGGATAATTTAAGCACGCTTTTCAAACTTTTTATTTTTCCTCGAAACGCATGAAAAAAACCCATCAAATTGCCAAATTTTTAAAATTTTTACTATCCATTTTTTTACACCGCCCCATAGATATCCTGCTATAAAGTGAGACGGGTGCAAAATACGACATAAAAACGGGAAATTTAAGCACGTTTTTAAACAATTTATTTTTGCCAAAACGCATGCGTTATAACCAATCAAAATTGCCAATTTTTAAAATTTATTACTATTCATTTTTTCACATAATTCACTAGATATAACTTTGGCAAGTGTGACGGGTGAAAAAAGGGCATGAAATGGCAAATTAAGTCTCGGTTTTTAGACATTTTATTTTTGCACAAAGCGCATGTGTTATAACCCATCAAAGTTGCCAATTTTTTTTAGAATTTCCAACTATCCATTATTTTTCACTCCGTTCACTAGATGTCAACGAGACCGGTGTAAAAAAAGGCAACATTCGGCACGTTTTTTATACTTATTATTTTTTGTCAAAACACGTGTGTTATAACCGATCAGAATTGGCAATTTTTTAAAATTTCTAAGTATCCATTATTTCCACATTGCTTACTAAATATCATGGTAACAAGTGAGACGTGTGCAAAAAATGGCACAAAATAGCCAACTTATGCATGTTTTTTAGACTTTTTATTATTGGCAAAAATGTGTGTGTTATAACCCATCAAAATTGTCAATTTCTGAAATTTTTTTAATATCCCTTTTTATCACACCATTCACTAGATATCATGTTGGCGGGTTAGACAGGTGCAAAAAGTGGTACGAAATTGGCCAACTTAGACACGTTTTTTAGACTTTTTATTTTTGCCCAAAACGCATGTGTTATAACCCATCAAAATTTTCAGTTTTTGAAAAAATTTTATTATTCATTTTTTCACACCGTTTATGAGATATCATACTGGCAAGTGAGATGGATGCAAAAAACATAACAAAAATGGATTATTTAAGCACACTTTTCAAACTTTTTATTTTTGCCCAAAACGCGTCTGTTATAACCCATGAAAATTGTTTTACTATACATTTTTTCACACCACTTACTAGATATCTTGTTGTCAAGTGAGACGGGTTAAAAAAACAACATGAAAACGGTCGATTAAAGCACGTTTTTGAAACTTTTTATTTTTGCCCAAAACGCATGTGTTATAACCTATCAAAATTGCAATTTATTAAAACTTTCTTACTATCCATTTTCTCACATCGTTCAATAACTATCATGTTAACAAATGCGATAGGTGAAAAACAATCTATGCCAGATTGAAGGAATAAATCATGGACACCATCAATGACAATTATTACCTTATTAACTTCTAAATAATTACAACAATGATTTGTCATCACTGTCTAGTTACGTATTCAAGATATTATTACCGTTAGAAATTCTTTGCATATAAACAATTGTAATTCTTAATAAAGAATATACAAAACAGATTTCGAATCAATCGCATTTTCTTATACATTCTTTAAAGGCAGCCTCAAAAACCATTTTTTTCTAGGAAAGAAAATCCAAGTTCCAAAATTAAAATGCTTAAATCTCATGTGCCACACCCATACGTCATTGGAAATAACGGAACTAAAACAAGTAGAATCATCATAGTTAAGAGATATAGAAAATAACCTACTATGGTTCAGATTTACTTTTGCAATTAATCCCAATCGTGCATCACTGATCTTGTAAACACCATGTTTAAAATTGACATCATACCCTTTTTCAAATAATTGGCCAAGATTCAACAAATTATAATAAAGACTGGGCACATAAAACAACACATCAATGAAACTTGTAGACTCATGTTTCAAAGTAATGGGTATCCTTCCCATTTCAAGAATAGGCACCACTAAATTATTGGGAGAATTAGTATTAAGGGCGCGTCTCAAGCTCTTATTTCAAAATGGGGCACAACTTTAACAAATTTATTAGTAAGGACGTTGAAATAACTTTATTGTGTTATATAGTTAGTTAAATACTTTAGTAACCTTCTTACCAATTATAAAAAGAGATTACGTTGAAACACTTAACTTTTCATTTTTTATTCAATCTTTTATTTGTTTTTTTAATAATTTTTTGTGGATAAAATTTGAGGGTAATTCAAATCATTATTAAATTATCTTAAATAGTAAAATATACTCATCAGCAAATTTTTAAGAGTTTATTAAAGTATACTCTTTTATTAAATAAACTCTTTTATACTCTTAATTTTATTAAATATACTTTTTATACTATTTAATTAAATATACTCTTTTATTGAATAAATCTTGTGTACTCTTAATTTTATTAAATATAAGCTTTTATACTATTTAATTAAATATACTCTTTTATTAAATATACCCTTTTATTGTTAAAAGATTGATGATGACTATATTTAATAATAAAAGAGTTTGATGATAATCAAATTATAGAGTTTATTAAATATACTCTTTTATATATACTTTTATTAAATATATTTTTTATGTTGTTTTATTAAATAAACTCTTTTATACTATTTTATTAAATATACTCATTATCAACTGTTACCAATTATAAAAATATAAAAAAATTTGATGGTGAGTATATTAAATATAAAAATTTGATGATGAGTATATTTAATAATAAAATATTTTTGATGATGAGTATATTTAATAATAAAAGATTTTGATGATAAGTATATTTTACTATTTAGGATAACTTGATAATAAGTTGAATTACTTAAAAATATTTATCCACAAAAAATTATTAAAGAAACAAATAAAAGATTGAATAAATGATGGAAAGTTAAGTGTTTCAACATAATCTTTTTATAATTGGTATGAAGGATACTAAAGTCTTTAACTAATTATATAACATAATAAAGTTATTTCAATGCCCTTACTAATAAATATGTTAAAGTTGCGTCCCATTTTGTAATAAGAGCTTGAGACACGCCCTTAATACAAATTCTCCCTATATTATTTCTAAATTTAATTGTGGTTTTAAAAGATTTATCCAAATCAGAAAATAATTCATTTTTTCCACTCATGTTATTACTATGGCCGGGATCCACATACCAATACTATTCTTTGTTTGTTCAATTTCAGTAGTAGAAAATAAAACAACCTCTTGTATATTCCCGTTTGTCTCAGTAACTTGAACATGCACATAAGGATTTGCACCCCAAAAATTTTTTTAATAATGGCCAAATTTTCCACAATTATAACATTGTATTTCACTCTTTTGGTAATTATTAGACTATTGATAATTAAATCCATTATTTTCTCTCTGCTAAAAAAATTGGTTACATCTGTTGCGATCTAGATAATTATTTCTACAATGTTCATATCGTTTGAAATTCCGGTCACGTGTATTTATCTCGGCAACATTGGAGTTATTCTTCAATTTATCTATTTGGCTCTGCAACGCCTTCTCTAAAGTCTCCTTTTTACAGGATCATTCAACTTTCCATTAGTTCTCTATTCACGTAAAATCAATGTGGACAAATCCTTGGTTTCTTGTGTGACAGCCACAACATGATCAAATTTCATGGGCAATGTATTGAAAACTTTTTTAACAAAAATTTCATCTTTCAAAATATGCCCGTTTAATTCCTTCTCGTCTTTGATCGCTGATAGATGAGAAAAATATGCCTCAATAGATTTAGTTATTTCCATCGTGCAAATCTCGAATTTTCTTTTCAATATAAACATATTATTTTTTTGAACTTTGTCAACACCTCTATATGTTTTCTCCAAAATATCTCATGCCTTCTTTGCAGTTTTGACCATTGAGATTTTCTCAAAAATTGATATATTGATTGCTTGATGAATTTGTGACAACGCCAAGCTTTCCTTCCACCTTATATTTGCATTAGTATCTTCAGATAACTCTTCTTATCCAGATGGATTTCCATTTGACTCCTTGAATAATTATAATTTTATTATTTTGTGAATTTGGAAACAATACAAATTATATTTCTTCTTGCCATGGCTAATCAACAATAACCAATAGTTGATACCACTTTGTAGGATCAAAATAATCAAATTAAAATAAACTTTGTCCAAAATAAATCACAACTGCAAAGTTTTATTCAAAAACAAAATATATGGTCCCAAGTAATAAACAAGCTTCAAGATGCTTATTTTGTTAAAGAAAAAAATCTGAATGCACACAAACCGAGAAGAAGGAATTTAGAGGCAAAAGCATAGTAGAAAAATTTTATTTCCGCGAAGAAGTCATATGGCTTTTGACGAGCTACAACGATGCAAACTTGCAGTAACTTATATTTTTATGTTTTTGCTTTTACACAAATGATTTTATTCTACATATATATAGGGTAGGAAAATCAACTAAATCCAATCAGAATTTGACATAAATCCTTTTTTAACTCTATTTCCTAATCCAACACAATAACTAATTAAAGACACCAATTATATTAGAAAACTAGATTTTAGTTTAATCTTACATTAACTCATTTTAGTACTGGTTACTATTCAACTATTTATGTTTGTCCAAACACCCATTTTGTTTACGGTTGCATAATTTTTGTGTACATTATTGTTTATGTATAAAGGAGATCTTTTGATTGATAATTAAGGATGGATATTAAATAAACTTAGAATAAATTTTTTATAAAGTATTTTAGTACTAATTAGAAAATATTATATATAGTATATGTAGGAGGAAGTGTTCATTTTTAAAGAACATAACAGTCATGATTCGTGTATTAGTAATTCCTAGTTGAGATACTATCATGCAATTAGTAAATACCTTTATAAGAATAAAATTTAAAGGTTTATTTATTTTTCCACTCATAAAGTAAAGAGCAAAATGCAAAAAAAAAAAAATTGTCAATCATCCTTTTTCAAATCGAATTTTGGTCACTTAACCATTAAATTAGTAAAAAAGGTTACAAATCTTTTTAAATGTATAACTTACATCGATTCATTGAATTCGTCTATGTAAATGTAAATCACTTGTTTTAAGGTTAATAATTTCAACTCGCCATGTTTTCATCCAGCATTCTTTCCCCCACCTTCCTCACACCTGCGCCACCCTCCGTATCTCCCCTCCCCCTTCCACTTATGGCCCTATTTCCTTCTCTCTCCCTTTATTCCCCTCTTTTCTCTCTACTATCTCTCCTCCTCCAAGCCCTTTTTCTTCTCTCTTCTCCCTTTCGCTTTACCCCTAGGCCCTAGAACAAGACCAAAGTGTGTGCATGGAAATTTTTTAATTAATAATAATTTTTTGAAAAGCTATGTGTGTGTACATGAGCAATTACATACTAGTAATTTTTTTTGGTAAAATTTGTATTAAAGGGGCGCTCCAAACCCATATTATTAAAGAATGTATAACTTTAACCTATTTATTGTTAAGGGTTTGAAAATAATTTAATTAGTTATATAATTAATAAAAGACTTTATTATCCTTTTATAATCTGTAATCTTTTTTCTCTCCAGAGGTTCCATATAAGTAAATTGTCCTAAACAAAAAGATAAAAAATATATAGCGTTCTATTTCAATTCCACAACTATAAAATAAATAAAACTATAACGGTAAAACAATTAAAAAGGAGAAATAAAATTTAGAAAAAAAAATAAACAAATTATTAATCATATTAATGTTAGAACTCTATCTCCACAATTATAAATAAACAAAAACTATGACAGTAAAAAAATGAAGAGAATTAGAATTTAAAAAAAACATAGAAAGATAAATAAATTATTAATCATATTAATTTTAGAACTCTACCTCAAATCTAAAATGTAAACAAAAAAAATTGTAACAAAAAAAGTTAAAATTCAAGAAAATAAAATAAAAACGAATTACGTTTCAAATTGAAATCATATTACTGACACAATTATTCATTCAATCTAAAACAAACAAAAAAAAAGTAAAATTTGGAAAAAAAAAGAAAATAATTATAAGTGAAATTGAGAAAAAAAAATGAAAAGTAAATTATGTCTCAAGTTGAAATTATATGATTGTCAAAAATCTATATTCAATTTAAAACAAACAAAATAGCAACAAGAAAAAAAATAAATTATAACTAATTTAGAAAAAAAATTTGAATTTTACAAATTAAATCATGATATTACCAATGATGGGTAGATCAAATCCACTAGTTCAAGTTTTTTTTTTAACTTTTTTATTTTTTCCACAATGAGTAATAGTATTATAAGTGAGTGATATTGTTCTTATTTATTTTTCTTTCAAAGTGAATGCGAAATTAATTATTTCTATATATTATATTCAAATATCAAAATTCTTTTTTCTTTTCTTATACTAACATAATTCCTTTTATAATTTTATGATTGATATTGATTAAATTATTAGTTAATACATATTGTATTTAAACTAATGGACAATATATTCTAGATTTAAAGAAAAAAAATTAAGATTAAAATTAAATCAATCAATAGAAAATAAAACTAGATAGTTTAATGGATGAGTTTAAAAGAATAAGTGATTTAAAATGATTAAAATTGAATTGATTGAATGCCCAGGTTTGGATGAGTAATTGAAATTAATTAGAAGTGAATTAATTGAATAATTGTTGTTTTTTGTTTGAGTTTATCCATAGATAATAAAGTCTTTTACTAATTATATAAACTAATTAAATTATATTTATACCCTTAATAATAAATAGGTTAAAATATTTTTATACAAATTTTCTCAATTTTTTTCAGTGGTGAGAAGAGAGAGAGAGGATATAGATCACGGTGTTGTTGGTGTTGAGATGCTGGCTGAACAGGTCCAAAGATCCGGTCAGAATTAGCCAATGCATCTGACATCAACCAATTCGGTTATTTCCAAAGATCCAGTGTCAAGGAATTCATCATCTTCTTCAGTCAGACACAAACGGACCATCAGCAATCAATCCAGCAGGAAGAGTACAAGAACCGTGTCAAAACTGTGATGAAATTGAATTCTTTTGGTACTTCTAGTTCTATGTTGGAATTTGGATTCTAAATTTGCTTCGATTCTCTTGTCAAATATTAATGGTTAGTTTTGGTGCTTAAATATTTCTTACGTTTTATGTTATTTATGTTAGAATAATAAAATCTTTTACTGCAATATTGAATAAAATTCTATTATAGTCAAAATAAAATTTAGGATTTTATTGTTAAGATTGATAGGATTCACTTAGGGCCTGTTTGATAAACCAACTTAAGTCTGAAAATTAATTGATTCATACCTTGACCAATTAGTTTGTTCGATAACTAAAAGTTTGATGTCTTAATGAATTAAGAGTGTTTGAAAAGAAAGTCAAACTTCTTCTATAATTTTAAGCCATAAAATTTAGCTTATCGCTTAATTTCACAATACGCTCAAACTTAATCTTTAAAATAAAATTTAATATGCTGTAAATATCCGCAATATCTCTTTAATATCTTTTATCATATCAATTTTCTTTTTATTTTTATATTTTAATAATTTTATTTATTATTCTTTCCTTCTTTTTTTATATGCTAATATTTTTATTCAATAATTATTCTTTCTATTTTCTAATATTTTTATTTGATATACCTGACTTGATAAAAAAATTATGTTTTACAACTTGACTAATTTTTTTGCCTTATATTTTTTATTTAAATCAATTTTTGATTAATTAAGAATTATATTTTTAAATATTTTTAAAAAATAAAATCCAATATAATAGAACACATTTTGATAAGAATCCACCAACGTCCATGGTGCCGAAGCCGAGTTCGAAAGATCCATTGGAGAATCTTGATGGACCAATGACAAGATCAAGAAGTAGGAGGATGAAGGAGGCTTTGCACACTTTACTCTCAACTCATTGTGAAGACTTGGAGGCTGCCGAACCACCATCTCAACAACATGAAGTCCTTTGGCATGTTTCTTCAATCACCATTTATGAAGATGTCCCACATAGTTCTTCATTACAACTTAAGGAGATTCCACCTTGAAGAGTTTTCATGGACGAATCAATGAAGTCCAACAAATGGCGTCTTGTGGACTTAAGCTTGGATCACGCCAACTTATTTAATTCATAGGTTTTATTGTTTTTAATTAATGTTAATTAAAGTCCATAAACATTAATTAAGTGGGCTTTAATTTCGTGTCTTGTAATAAGTATTAATTACTTGGCCCAATTGTTTTACAAAATAAAGCCTTGTGATTAATTAGGAAACTTTCCTAAATTTAGTTTCCTAAATTCTAGGGAGGCTTTAACGTTTTTCATCAAGAAGCAAAGACATGTTTTGCTTCCTTGATTTAGGAAAGTCTTTCCTATTGGTCGAGTTTAGTAGTTTGTTTTTAAGTTTAGAAGTCAAGTTGTACTTAACAACTTTTAGGGTTTTCATTGCTTACTCTTCAAGCAAGAGCCGAAATCCATCTCTATATATAGAGAATGGTCTTGTAACGTTTTAGACAGAATTGATGAATGAAATTTTTGCTTTGCTAAATTGTTGTCTATGCTCTTTGAGTTGACAAAAGCCTTTAAGGAGATTTACTTCTTAATTGTACAAAATTAACCATAGCGTGACCTATAGGTGAATTTCGATCCTGTTCTTTATTTAAAGAACGCGCCAAATTGGTTGTTTAACACGTGAAGTTATCACGGGTTGGATCAATCTTTTTGTAATAACGTCAGGGTTGGTTCATGTTTGAAATCAGCTACACGTTCCCCTTGACATCTATTCAACTTTATTGTTTCGTTTTTGTGTTTGTGTTTTGAATCTGGAAATTGAATCATCAACAAGATCCCCACGTTTCGGCATATGCTTTTGGTCCAGGTGTTCGAGCCTCGCCCAAGATCATATCAATTGGTATCAGAGCAAACAAGTTGTTGTCTTCAAATTTCAGGTTTATCCGTTTCTTGATTTTCGTTTTTTTTGTTGCGTCAATTTTAGTGCTGTTTCGTGCGTCTTTTTTTTGTGTTGTATTTGCTGCAGTTTTTAGGGTCAATCTACTGCTGTAATTTGCGTCATAATTCTGCTCTTTAAGTTTATAAATTCGTGCTGAATTCCTATACAATTTAGAGCTGTTTTTGTTGCGCCAAAATTCATTATGAATTTGGGGCTGTTTTGAGTCGTCGTTTTTGTTATTTTTTTTTTGCGTCAATATTGCTGCAGTTTTTGAGTCTTATTTCTTGCTGTTCTTAGAGTCAAAATTGTTGTCTTAGTTCGTCAAAAGTCCAGCTTCAATTTCGTCAAAAAAATTGCATGCTCAATTTCTGTCCGAAAATTGCTTAACTTTGTTTTGCGATTTGCGTCAATTTGTCTTCTTGCTGAAATTGTGTTCGTCCTTGTTGCTGTTGTTTCGTGTCTTCTTTCAGCTTTGTTTTGTTTACATCATATTGCTGAAATCTTAATTGTTTTTTCGTTGTGTCCTTCACGTCCAAAATTAGGATTGCATCTAGAGTTTCAATTCTTGAAATTCTTTCTTGCTCATTCTTGTTGTCTTTCTTGTTCCTTGAGTCTTATTTTTTTTGTTCACAATAATCCGTGATCATCATTTTGGTAAAAGGAACCATTCTTGATTATCTTCTTGATTTTCTTGAAGTTCTTGAAATTTTTCTTGAAGTAAGAATTTGTTCATTATTTCAAATCTTGAATTCTTGCTCAAAGAAGTATACAAAAATTCCTTGTTCTTGAAGAATTATTTCATATTCTTGGTGGTTTAAAAAAAAAAAACAAACTTAAGGTTTGCATTTGTACAAGGTTGTAATAAAAACCTTAAATTTTTGTCTTGATATTGTCCGAATTATAAAAAAAAAAAAAAAAAAAAAACCGTTTAAAAAAAAAAAAAAGATACGGTCCAATTAAAAAAAAAAAAAAAAAAAAAGGAGAAAAGTCGGACTTTTATTTTTCAGTTATTTAAATTCTGTTATTTAATTTTTACATTAAAAGAACTAAGTGTTCTTGAAGTTGTGTTTAAAACCATCAAATATTCAAAGTGCCATAACTTCTTCAATACTTATCCGAATTCATTGATTCAAGTTGTGTTTTTCTTGTCTTGAATTCTTCTTCTAGAATATCATAGAATCTGAACGTGAATCAATTATACCCTGAACGTGATCTCAAAAATTCAAGTGACGTGAATTTCTTGTTTAATTCTTGATTTTGCTTGTGTAAAATTTTGTGTTGTGGAACAATCAATTGAGACAAGTTCTTTGCTATAAGTGAACTTGGTCGAATTCAAAGTCCCAATTACATTATTTATTGAGTGATTTAGTTAGGACAAACAAGAGTGACACCACTTAACAAGAGGGAAGAGTACCTACCATCCAAAGTGAGGAACCCGTGAGGATTATTATATTTTTTCTTGCGTTTTTCTTTGCTAATCTTGTAGGTACCAATGGAGGACGAAGAAAGTGCTTTCAAAACCGGTGAACAACAAAAGCAAACTGATCAAACACTTGCACAAGTATTGCAAGATATCAACCTTCGCCTTCAATTCTTAGAATCGGTCACACCGATTTCCAAACCAAAAGAATCTCGAAAGCCTAAGTACAAATCCGAAAGTGAATCTAGTGGTGAAGAAGAGGAGGAAGAAGAGCCGACAAGTTCTTCTAAGAAAGGTGACAAATCTAAATTCTCAATTGCGTCTGTTAAGCTGACTATTCCTACCTTTCATGGAAAAACAGATCCCGAAGACTATTTTGATTGGGTTCGAGAACTTGATCACTTCTTTGAGGTCCATGAATATCCCGCCAAGGAGCAATACCGAATTGCATCTTTACATCTTAAGGATTTTGCTAGATTATGGTGGAGTGGGTTTATTAAAGCTAGACGTGAGGATGATGAGAAACCAGTCACTACTTGGGAACAAATGAAAAAAAACATGAGGAAAAAGTATGTCCCAGCACACTACAACCGTGAGTTAAATAGTAAGTTGCACTCCCTTGTGCAAGGTAATAAAACGGTTGAAGAGTACCATCATGAATTGGAAGCTTTGATGATTAAAGCCAATGTCAAAGAGGATCCTGATTCCACAATCGAAAGGTTCCTTAGAGGTATGAATTCTGAATTGGCTTATCAAGTTGATTTGCAAAGTTTTGTTGATTTGAATGAACTTGTACACAAAGCTATCAAGATTGAGGAACATATGAAGGGTAAGGGACGAAATTATACTTCAAGTACCAACCGAAATTTCACTCAACCTAACACACCTTGGAGGAGAGATCAAAAACCAAATGCTACACCATTTGCGCCATCATTCAAACCAAGGAGTTTCACACCAAATCCGTCATCAAGCTCATCAAGTTATACTCCAAAATCGACGTCACAAGCTGCTGTCCAAACTCCAAAATCGGCGATCAAACCAACTGAGAGGTTAAGAGATATCCAATGTTACATGTGTAAGGGTTATGGTCATTATCAATCTGATTGTCCAACTCGTAAGTTAATGATCATTCACGACAATGGAGAAGTGGAGAGTGATGAGGAGTGTGCCGACATGCCACCACTTGTGAAGAAAGATGAAATCGATCATGGTGAGGATGAAGAGGTTGACGACGATATTGGCCATTATGAGGTTGGTAATGGTAAGTTTTCCTTAGTGAATCGTCAAGTTCTCAATATACAACCCCAAATTGATGATGTATGTCAACGTGATAATATTTTCCACACTAGATGCTTGATTCAAGATAGAATATGTAGTGTTATTATCGACAATGGGAGTTGTACTAATGTTGCTAGTACTTTGCTTGTAAAGAAATTGAAGTTAACTTGCATGAAGCATCCTAAACCCTACAAACTTCAATGGTTGAATAACACTGCTGAAAACAAAGTTACTAAGCAAGTGAAAGTACCAATCACAATTGGTAGGTATGAGGATGAAATCCTATGTGATGTGGTTCCCATGGAGGCGTGCCATATTTTGCTTGGAAGACCATGGCATTATGATCGAGATGTAACTTTACATGGTAAGCAAAATTATTATTCTTTTGATGTTAATGGCCGCAAGTGCAATCTCCGTCCTTTGAGTCCACTTCAAGTTTTTGAAGATCAATCAAGGATTGTACAATCCATACGTGAATTACAAGAACAAGAAGCAAAGGAGAAATCCGAACAAGAGAAGAAGAAGGCAATTGGCGTCGGAAATTCTGTTGTTCCAAGAGTTTGTAATAGTCAAAATTGTACTTCTTTTAATTCTTGTTTTGCTTCTAAGAGTGATGTTAAGAGAGCTTTACTAGATAGGCAACAGTTGTATTTACTTATCCGCAAAGATCTTGTACTTATCATGGATAGTGATAACCTTAAATCTCTGCCTAGTATTGTCTTATCTCTTATACAGGAATATCAAGATGTGTTTCCCGAGGATCTACCTTTTGGATTGCCGCCTGAAAGAGGTATTGAACATCAAATTGATTTTATACCTGGTGCACAAATTCCCAATCGGCCAGCTTATAGAGCAAATCCTGAGGAGACAAAAGAGATTCAACGTCAAGTGGATGAACTCCTTGACAAAGGTGATTCGAGGACGAATCCTTTCGAGGAAGGAGGGAATGATAAGAATCCACCAACGTCCATGGTGCCGAAGCCGAGTTCGAAAGATCCATTGGAGAATCTTGATGGACCAATGACAAGATCAAGAAGTAGGAGGATGAAGGAGGCTTTGCACACTTTACTCTCAACTCATTGTGAAGACTTGGAGGCTGCCGAACCACCATCTCAACAACATGAAGTCCTTTGGCATGTTTCTTCAATCACCATTTATGAAGATGTCCCACATAGTTCTTCATTACAACTTAAGGAGATTCCACCTTGAAGAGTTTTCATGGCCGAATCAATGAAGTCCAACAAATGGCGTCTTGTGGACTTAAGCTTGGATCACGCCAACTTATTTAATTCATAGGTTTTATTGTTTTTAATTAATGTTAATTAAAGTCCATAAACATTAATTAAGTGGGCTTTAATTTCGTGTCTTGTAATAAGTATTAATTACTTGGCCCAATTGTTTTACAAGATAAAGCCTTGTGATTAATTAGGAAACTTTCCTAAATTTAGTTTCCTAAATTCTAGGGAGGCTTTAACGTTTTTCATCAAGAAGCAAAGACATGTTTTGCTTCCTTGATTTAGGAAAGTCTTTCCTATTGGTCGAGTTTAGTAGTTTGTTTTTAAGTTTAGAAGTCAAGTTGTACTTAACAACTTTTAGGGTTTTCATTGCTTACTCTTCAAGCAAGAGCCGAAATCCATCTCTATATATAGAGAATGGTCTTGTAACGTTTTAGACAGAATTGATGAATGAAATTTTTGCTTTGCTAAATTGTTGTCTATGCTCTTTGAGTTGACAAAAGCCTTTAAGGAGATTTACTTCTTAATTGTACGAAATTAACCATAGCGTGACCTATAGGTGAATTTCGATCCTGTTCTTTATTTAAAGAACGCGCCAAATTGGTTGTTTAACACGTGAAGTTATCACGGGTTGGATCAATCTTTTTGTAATAACGTCAGGGTTGGTTCATGTTTGAAATCAGCTACACGTTCCCCTTGACATCTATTCAACTTTATTATTTCGTTTTTGTGTTTGTGTTTTGAATCTGGAAATTGAATCATCAACAAGATCCCCACGTTTCGGCATATGCTTTTGGTCCAGGTGTTCGAGCCTCGCCCAAGATCATATCATATTTATTCAATATACCTTTTTCTATATTTTAATATTTTTTATTTAATATACTTGATTTGATAAATTACAAATTATATTTTTAAAATTTTTAAAAGATAACATCCAATATACTAGAAAACCATTAATATATAAAGTTCATAAATATATACATTTTTACGATAATATTTTATATTCAAAATTACTAATTTTGAAATTTTTATTTTTTTACAAAATTATATTGTATATATATTTTTAAAAATTTTGATTTGTTGTTTGAAAAGCAATATATTACACATTTATTAAAAAAAACAAAATCGTACTATTTACCATTCAGTTATCAGATCAATATTGATACGAAATTTGGATCGATTCGCTCGAAAACCCAGTTTGTATGTAACGGAAGCTATTCACAGGACCTTCGAAAAAAATCAACAAACGGTAGAACAACCCGACACATGTGAATTAAAATTAAAACCCAACTAAATAGTCCGTTTCGCGCAAAACCATTCTATTCGCAAGATGACAATTCCACAAGGAAGAAATCAATCACTGAATTTCTTATTATCAAAAGTCAAAAATACTCCTATTACACTAGTAAAGAAGTCTTTAAATAGGCTTTCAAAAAATACCCTATTCGGTAATTAAAATAATTACATAACTTAATTAAAACTAATTACAAAAAACGTCCAATACCCCAGACGTCGCAAAGTCAGTGTGTCGCACATCGCGACATTGGGAATAAAATCCTAAAATAAAAAACTAAAAATTCTGGATATCGCGACGTCGAACTTATTATTCGAAAATAAAAATGCTCCTGAGAGCCATGTCGCGATGTGCAGGAGCCCCTACATCGGGATGTGCAAAGCCTTCACATTGCGACATAGACCGTTGTCCACGCCTTCATCCTCCAGATTCGTATCAATCCCTCCTTCGTGAAAAAGATTTGTCCTCAAATTGTTGGAATGATATGGAAGAAATCCATAACCTACAAAGCAGAAGGAATATTGTACCACAAGAGCGCTTTTTCCTGCTCCAATGGTCTTGACGGACTGCATATCTAGCACATTCTTACATAGATCATTGTACACTTCCGACGGATAAAGAGAAGTTAATACAAATTTGCGACCATCCCTTTCAATGGAATACACATTATCTCGCCTATAGTATTCAACTTCACGATCATGCATCCATGGCCTACCCAAAAGAATATGACCAAATGTCATTGGAACCATATCACACAACAATTCATCCTGACATACTCCAATCGAGAATGAAATCAATGCCTGTTTATTAACTACGATCGAAGCACCTTATTGCAACCAATGCAAACTATAGGGTCATGAATGATCAACAACTGGAAATTTCACCCTATCGACCATTAGTGTATTAATAATGTTGGTGCAACTTCCACTATCGACAACAACATTACAAGCTTTCCTATCAATTAATCCTCGAGTGTAAAACAATTGAGTATGCTTGTACTCATCTCAGACCACTATTGTTTGTGTCGTCAAAACAAGTCAGAGCACCAGAAGTTTGCCTTTTACAGGCTCACAAAACACTTACTCGACTTCTTTAATAGCTAGCATCTAGAGGTCTAAATCTGTTTCCTCTACTACAACTCTATTGGGACGGATGACAAAAGCACTTTTGTTGGGACACTGAGGTGCCACATATGCAAACCCTTGACATCGGTAACAGTGATGGAGTTTAATGAGCGCCTTGGTGCTTGACTTCCACAAACCTTCAATTTTATCTTGAATCTCAATCTTAGCACTATTAGGTGCTAGCGAGTTTTCCGTAATTGACTTCCATGATGAAGAAGAACTAGAACACGCATTCTTCTCAAACATTAACTGCTTCTCCACTTCATTAGCCTTATGAACCAAGACCTCGAGGTCAAAATAATGATAAAGGACTACAACTTTGGCCACTAGTGAACCCGGCCTTATCTTCATGAACCTTGACTCGACTTATCACCACTTGCATTTCCTTATAATACTGCTCCACACTATGATCCCCTTACGTCATATTTTGCAACTTCAACCATTGGTCCTTGTAGTAGTGCACCTGAATAAACCTTTTGTGCATAAGGGATTTAACATCCTCCCAAGTTTGGATTAGCCTCTCTCCTAACCTTTCACGATGAGCAAGTAGGTCATCCCACCACGAGCTCGAATAACCCAAAATCATAACCGCCAGATAGATTCGCATCTCCTCCGAATATGTATAAAACTAAAAAATGTGGTCAGCCTTACGAACCTATTTCAAGAATTCTTCAGGATCCTCTTTGCCCAAAAACGGCGGTAGCTTCATCTTACCCTCCTTCTTGGTTGTGGCAGTCTTTGGTGTCCAACACCAAGAACTCTCCTTATACTATGATCCCACCTCCTCTATATCTTCCAGCAAAGGTTTTCTTAAAGGTTTACTAGTAGGTGAACTCAAATGCTCCCTCTGCCGCTGCAATCGCTAATTATCAACAGATAATTTGGTGATTTGCTCTAGCGTATCGGCAAGTTGAGCCTCAATATTCTTGTTAATGTTGGCTTCACTTTGTTGACTCGTATTGTCAAATCAACAATCACAGTTCAACCAAGAAATTATCCCACAAGTAATTTCAATTCAACAACCAAAAGCAATAAACCCACGGATGAATTTCAATCCAACAGTTCCAAACAAAATTAAAGAGGACAAAATTGTTGTCTCCTAACACAATTCACCAATCATGCAAGGATGGCATATGATAAACAATTTATTGTTTTCATTCCTAAGGAGAAATTGATAAATATGATTTTTATCGAAGACTGTGCTCTCTTATACCACTTGGTATGAAACTTGGATCGATTCTCTCGAAACCCTAGTTTGAATGTAATGGAAGTAATGCATAGGACCTTCGAAGAAAATCAACAAATGGTATAACAACCCAACAAACGTGAATTGGAATTAAAACCCAAGTAAATAGTCTGCTTCAAGCAAAACCACTCAGTTCTCAATAGTTGTAAATTAAAAACTCTTTGCAGGAAGACAATTTCACAAGGAAGAAATCAATCACTGAATTTCTTACTATCAAAAGTCAAAAATATGTTCTCTCCTATTACACTGATAAAGAAGTCTTTAAATAGGCTTTCAAAAAAAACCTAGTGGGTAAATAAAATAATTATGTAACTAAATTAAAAGTAATTAAAAAACATCAAATACCTCGGACGTCGCGACATCGGTGTGTCGCAAGTTGCGACGCCGAGAATAAAACCTTAAAATAAAAAACTAAAAATTCTGGACATCGCGATCTGCGATGGTGGATGTTGCGATGTTGAGCTTATTATTAAAAAATAAAAATGCTCCATAGAGCCACGTTGCGATGTGCATGAGCCCCTACGTCGCAATGTGCAAAAACGTCACACCGTAGACCTTTGTCCACGTCTTCAGCCTCCAAATTCATATCAAATATGTTTATGAAATAAGCTTAGTTATTTTAGTATTTAGACACTTATTATTTCAAATTTTATTTTTCGGATTTCACTTTTATCAAATAGTCCCTTAGTATTATCTTATCTTGATTGATAAGATTTATGTGGCGGATTCATATGAAATATTTATGTAGTTAGTTGATTGGTAATCTATATAAATAATATGATGAATTATAATAAATATGAATTTTTCAGCACACTTTCATAATTTTTTAAGTATGTCAAAATTCTAACACTGGTATCAGAGCTTCCCTGAATTGTAAGGGCCTGTGTGAGAAAAAAAACAAAGATAACATGTTTTCACTTAAAAACCATTCCTAGAAATTTTCTTTCAAATCCTCCTTATTTCAATGACCAAAATTATCAAATATGGGATATTAAAATGAAGTCATATTTGGAAGCTCATGATTTTTGGGAAGTGGTTTACAATGAAAAACAATCATTGCCTAATGATCAAATGGGAGAGCATAGAGATGAAAGAAAGAATACAAGTAAAGTATTCATAAGAATCATGACTTATAATACTGAAAAAAGATTTGGGATGCTTCATCTTCTTTTTTTTTTGAGATTCAAGAAATATTTCTCAATTCACTTTAAAGGGGTTGAAAAATGCATTACAAGAGTAAGAAATAAAGAGGGCTATCCGCAAAGAGGAGATAGCTGAAAGTATTTTGCAAGCAAAAAGATAATAGTACAACTCAACAAGGTGACAAATGAGAAAGCAATAGAACAGGAAGAAAAATACCAATGAAGGAAAGACATGAAATATCACATGAAGAAATGAAGTGGTGGGTGCAAATTCAAATGAATAAAAGAAATGAAATACCACTAGTAAAGAAAGGACCGTGGATGCTATCTTGATACTAATGATGAATCAATATTAATTCAACGGTTTGACAAAATACTTCAAAGAAAGGTTTGAAGTATTAAGGAAACGATCAAGATTTTGCAGCAAAAATTTCAAGGAATGTTAGAATAATGAAATCTTTTACTGCAATATTGAATAAAATTATGTTATAGTAAAACTGAAATTTAGGATTTTATTGTTAAAATTAATAGGCTTGACTTAGTATTATTTTATCTTGATTGATAAGATTTATGTGGCACATTCATAGGAAATATTTATGTAGTTAGCTGATTTGTACTCTATATAAAGAGTATGACGAATAATAAATAAATCTGAATTTTTCGAGCACGCTTTCATAATGGTTTAAGTGTGTTAAAATTTCAAAAATTTACATCCAAAAAAATTTAGTGATAAAGATGAAAAACAAGAATTTCAAGTAGCGAAACTCATCAGCCACTCACTCCGTACTAGTCCCTCCTCTCCCCCGATCCAATGCTCTTGAGTCTACGTGGTAATAAGCAAAATAAATTATATTTATTTTTTGAGACTTGGATATTGTTTGGCACCCACGTAAAACCTTATACAAAATTTTATGAGCAAATTGATTCACGGGTAGCAGTTCTTGACTGGGTTGTTTGGTTTGTTGGTGGGTTTGAGTAATAAAGGCTGGTGGCTAACGAATGGTAGTGGCGTTGTAGTGGTGGCTTTGCTTGAATTTCAATGGCAGAAAGATTTTCACTAAGACCTCGTTTGGTTGGCAGGAATTTGGGGTTGGAAAGTAATCTTTTCCTGATTTTTAGATTCCAGTGTTTGGTTCATTTTTGGAATTTTGGGAAAGTAAAAAGAATCTTGTACTCCAGGAAAGTTAGTATAAAATTTCTGGATTCTTAATCCTTGTTCCAAGTTGGTATTCTGATTACTTACTCTAGGAAAGTGAGTCATCTTTCATTAAGTATTTATTAATACAATCTTATCCCTAATGATACAACCCGCATGAATAAATAATTCAACATTATTGAACTTTAATTAAATAACATAATAATTTTTACTATAAACTTAGTTCTTACTAATTATAATTTTACATATTTGTTCCTCAAACTTTCATTGTAAAACTAACCCACTATTAAAATATAAAAAATTTAAATAAACAAACAACATTAATTTTCAAAAAAAAATTATTATTGAAATAAATCACTTTTAAGAAATAAAAATAAACAACATTAATTTTACAAAATTTATAAAATTATATGTGATTTATATAATAATGACAATATAGCATTAAATATGTAGTTTACATTTGTTAGTATTTTGAATTATTTTGATATTATTTGTTTGTTATAACACATAAATTATATAATAATACTTATTTTTGACATTATAATTTTACAAGCATTTTATATTTTGCTGGATAATAATTATTTATTACACATAAATGAAAAATTTTAAAGCATAATTAGAAAATAATTTTTTTATATAACCCTGTATATATCACAAATATATACTTTTTTTATAACTGAACAAAAAATGCATTGCATTTTTTGGTTGATTAATTTAAATGAAATACTAAAACATGATTTTTAATTAGTTTTTCTCTTAACATTCTGTGATCTATCCAAATATAGTAATAGAAAGTTGCTAATTCATTTTGCTCAGAATCAAAATCCATGAAATCATATTCCCAAAACACTTTACTTTCCCGCCAACCAAGCGAGCCCTAAGGCGTTGGGGTTTACAACTTTATGATATTAAGATATTTTTACTCTAAAAAAAGTGATTTCCACTCACACATACGTAGAGATGGCCAAATTCCAGTTCCGGAACTGGAACCGTGGCCCCACAAAACTAGAACCAGCGCTGAACCGTTTATGGACGGTTCAGTTATGGTTCCTGATTTTGTGGAACCGAAACCGGCCAAAAAAATTATTTTTTATATAAATATTTTTATACCACTTCATTTTCATCACATAATTTCTTAGTTTTCTAATATTTATATTGTAAGTTTTAACATTTATAGTTTAGGGTTTAGGGTATTAATTTTTTAAATTAATTATTCTAATTATATTATTATATTGTTCAATCATTTTTTCAATACTCTTATCCTTTATATATTTTTCTTTTTCACTTATCTAATCCTTCATAATTCTATTTTTCTAAAACCTCCATATATTAGTTCAATTTCAACTATTAATTCAATTATATTATGTATCAACTTAATTTTCTAATTTATATTATCCTAATTCTATTATTATATTATGCTAATATACTATTTAAATTCTAATTCATAGTTCGATCATTCTCTCAATACTCTTATTCTTTCTATATCTTTCTTTCTCACTTATCTAATATTCATAATTCTATTATTCTAAAAAATTCATATATTAGTTTAATTTTAACTACTATTCTAATTATGTTATTATATTATATTAGTTGAATTCTAATTAATAATTCAAATATTCAAATATTCTTATTATTTTTATATCCTTGAATCTCATTTATATAATTTTTTATAGTTCTATTATCTAAAAACTATATAATAATTAAGTTCAATTGTAACTATTATTATTCTAATTATATTATTATGTTGTATTATTTAAGTTTCAATTAATAGTTTAATCGTTATTTCAATAGAAATCAAATTTAAAAGTGGGATTACAATCGAAATTCAAAACTAAAAATCGAAAAAAAAATCTGAATTGGAACAAAATCGGAACCGAAACCGGAACTGGAACTGGCGGTTCCGAAACTGTGGCCACCACTACACATACGTACTTAATAAGTAGAATAACATAAAGTCATACATTTAAATAGTTCGATCGATAACTATTTTGGCCAATTTAATAGTTGAGTGACCAAAAAGAAAAATTTGAAAAAAAAAATTGAGTAACCTTTTTTTTATACATTTTGCTCTAAAGAATATTATATAAATGTAATATGTCTGCTAAGTAGGAGAATGTTAGATTAAGTCTTTGAAATTGATTTCCTATATTGAGGTTAAAAAGTTAGATAATTATTTAGATTCTGTTTGTTTACACCTTTTTAGGTATTTTCTTTACATATCTAATTTGGCTCGTTCATCTTTTTTTTTCTCACTCAAATCCAATGTGACTGGTTTATCTTGCCTAGTTTTCCTACAAAAAATTTTAAAGTAAAAAATAATGTTACAATAATCATTTTTATTACAATATTTTTTCTATGTTTATCAATAAAATATTAAATTTAATTTTAATTTTTGAATAATAAACGATTCTCTCTAGTGTAAATTTCGAATAAAAGAAACTCATAAAATATTAATTCAAATTTAAAATTTAAATTTTTATTCATAAAAACTTTTCCAATACAAATTCTTGTGAAAAGAAACTTATGGCCTATTTGATAAACTAACTTAACTCTGAAATTTAGTTGATTCAGACATTGACCAATTAAGTTTGTTTGATAACTAAAAGTTGAATGTCTTAATGAATTAAGAGTGTCTGAAAAGGTCGGCAAAACCCTTCTATAATTTTCAGCGATAAATTTTAGCTTATCGCTTAATTTCGCAATACGCTCAAACCTAATATTTAAAATAAAATTTAATATACCATAAATATCCACAATATTTCTTTAATATCGTTTACCATATCAATTTTCTTTTTACTTCTATAATTTAATATTTTTATTTATTATTCTTTCTTTCTTCCTTTTATATGCTAATATTTTTATTCAATAAATATTCTTTCTATTTTTTAATATTTTTATTTAATATACCTGATTTGATAAAAAAATTATATTTTACAGTTTGATTAACTTTTTTTACCTTATCTTTTTTATTTAAATTTTTTGGTTAATTAAAAGGATTAATTTCTAAATACCTCCTTGTGGTTTATCAAACTTGCTGATTACCTCCCTATGATTTAAAAACGTGTATTTTACGTCCTTATTGTAATAGACTTATAGTGAAAAATCATATATGCCCTTAAGAAGTGGCATTCAGATGCCCTGGGGCCCTTGGTATTTTTCAATGGCGTGTAATGCCGTTTGGTCTAATTTCAGGATTTTTTTTCGTTGATTGGATCGCCACACCCGGTGAAAAAGAAAAGAGTAGCTTTCCTGACTGACTGAACACAAACCGAATCTCAATGAAGACAAGTAGGGGGCTTAGCCCGCCTACCAATCAAAGAGGCTGAGAGTAAGAGTAAGCTCACAGCTCAAATTAAAGCCATGAAACAAGTAGCTGGTAAATTAAAGTAACCAACCAACAAACGCAGGAATGGGTTCCCGGATCACCACCTAAGGCCCCTAAATGACCGCTCAGTGATAAAGGAGGTAGGGGTGCAGAGACAGCCAGGAGGTCGTTAGGAGTAAGAAAGAACATGTTATGAGAAAATAAAAATTGTCTTTCGGAGAGATGGAGAAAATTCAGAACAAAAACCAGCTCTCTTTTTTCGCCAAAGGAAAATCTCCAAATCTTTGCATTTTAAGGAAACTATATATTGTGACCTAAAAAGTAACACTTTTTGCCAATTCCACTAACTACTGAGTGAGTCATAATTCACTAGCTAGTTTATTTTGCATGTTGCTAAATTACACATGAATCTCTCTTTTTTTTTTCCCTGAAACTAGGATGATCTAAAAAGGAATAAACTAGTTTTTTACTTCCAAATTCATCAACAGATGATCAATCGAAAAGCCTCAACTAAATAGATCCAGCAAGATATTCATCATGTTTACTCCCACCCACTGTCAGGCACATCGTTTATGATATATCAAAGTTATACTTGTCAACATTTTTCGTATACTTAGATTTAGAAAACAGAAATAATTAGAAATAATGGAAATAACACAATTGAATCCCTCCAGAAGCTTTCTCTCAATTTGGCGAAATCCTCAAATTGAAGGTGTTCTTGTTGCAGAGATCGAATTCAAAGCTCATGATACTTTGTTGCACTTGTGTAGTTGTGTTACTCCTTTAATCTCTGTATTACTACTTGTCACTTTTAAGGATGAGGGATTAGTGTGGCAGTGGTGGCCGCTGTGTGGGATTTTTGTAAGGAAATCAACATAGTAACAACGCAGCGGAAAATATAACAATTATATTATAATTGATTTCCATAGGACCTTTAATGATAATCTATACAAAATATACCTCGAGAGATGCTTGCAAAATCCTTGAGCGAGGTTTAATCGACCAACAAGCCGCACAAGTGTCCGACCTCTAACGGTAATCCACACGAACTACTTTCGGAATCCTCAAAGGATTGATTTTAACGTTAGGTTAATAAGCTAGATCCCTCTAAACAACACCTTGGAAATCTAATAAGAAAACCCTTTTCTTATTTACGTGATTTCTTATTGAGAGAGTTGTGTTGTCTTTGACCTAACATTAAGCATCTATATATAATAATGCAACCTTCCAAAAAGGTATTCTTGTCTAACAAGAAACGAATTATTACCAAACTCTATTCACTTTCCAAAAGTGAACAAGAGTATAATAGATGCCATAATTATCATATAATTATGTAAATCATTTTAACCCAAAAGTAATTCTATTGTGTGTGACCCTTTAGGTTCCTAATCACTTGGCAATAAATATAAATAATAATCTTAGAATTAAATTGGCTTTTGTACAAAACCAACAAACTCCCAGTTGGACTAAAGACAATTTAGTCACGGAGCTTCTAAGATAGAATAAATTAAACAACTTTAATTTATCATTAATTCATTTATATTTATAGATCAAGAGCGGCCTCTAGCCAAGACATCATGACCACCCAAGAGTTAGAAAAAGTCAATTGATCGACTTCACCTATCCATGAACCAAGTACCATGTAATTATCATCCTTTCACCATCCTATATTCCAATTAGTACAAGAGTAAAGTCTAAGTGCTAACTCTTTATTGTACTAATTATATTTCTTTCTTGTACCGAAATTCAACTCCTTGTAAATAAATTTAGAACTTTTCCAAATTTACTTACTAAATATGTGCACTTTGAGTTGAACTTCAACAAGTGGCGCCAGAAAAGAATATACTCTCCCACTATTAGGAGTGGTGAATCCTATATCGATCATAAACTATCAATCCGTGCTTCTTGTTATATCCAACATCTACCGCTCGCATATCCTGTTACGGTTATGGACAAACAGAGTCAAAACATAACATCCACACTAAAGATACTCTTATGATCTCAAGTCAAAGGATCGCTTACACTACTGTCACGTAGAGATTATACCATTGGCACTCAAATAGTTAACGATAGGGAAATCTCTAAGCGGATCATTCCAGTGAACACATTCTCCAATGATTCACCTATATATCAATATATATACTAGTCTATCAGTATTAACAACGTCCTTGTTATTGTTAATACTATGACCAGGGAAATTTAAGAATAATAAATATTATTCTAAGGACTTTATCATATTGTATATATATCGACATATATATGTTACAAAATGATAAATATGCCATATCTTTATTGCATAAAATTACATAATCATTCTTCCATTATAACTCAAACCAATCATTCAGTACTTCAAACAAAATGAATAAACATGACTATCATGTTTCTTTTGGGATAATGGTTTAGTCAATGAATAATTATATTATCCTTTGCAGGAATCTCTTGTATCTTTACTTAAATTCTATCAGTGATTACTCTGATCAAATGATAAAATTTTAGTACATGTTTGGATTATTGATGAGACCTTAGTTCCTCAACTATTGAAGAAACTATTTCCATCCAAACAATCTTGTAGTTACTTCTCAAGCAACTATATACTTATTCCTTGTTGTAGAATATGTTGTTATAATCTATTTGAAACATTTTCAAATAACAACATTTATATTTAGGATAAATATGTATCCATCTTGATACTTGCAATCATCTTTATAAGATTGAAAACTAGTATCTATGAATCCATATATATTAAGCTCAACTTTCAAGAATAGATCCTTAATACTTCTTAAGTATTTAAGAAAATTCTTGACCACTTCTAGTGACTCTCACTGGAATTGGATTAAAATATGCTCATAACACTTATAGCGGAGGTGACATTTGGTCTTATATAATATACATAAATGATCTTACTTATTAAGAATATTTTGCATATTATATTTCTTAATATCAGTATTTGGACACATGTCCTAAGGTAAATCCCATCAAATATAGGAATGTAAACCTTGTAAACTGATCCATGCATGTCATACATTTTAACATCTTATCAATATATATATATATATATATATTGACTGAATATGACCAAACAACTTATCAAATCTATCTCTATAGACTTTTCCCAATGCATAAGTTGTTTCTCTAAAAATCTTTAATTGAGAAGATTTTTGAAAAACTACACCTTAACTAATTAAGAGTAGTTATGTAAATTCTCATTATTAATATGTCATCTACATATAATATGAGAAATACAATAATATTGCCAATAATCTTTTGTATACACAATATTCATATTTGTTTTTGTTAAATCAAACTCTTTGATTATCTCATCAAAACAAATATTTGAACTCTTAAAAGCTTGCTTTAGTCCATAAATGAACTTTTATAATTTGCATACTTTGCTAGGATTTTTGAATAAAAACCCTTAGATTGTATCATATACTAATCCCTTTGCAAATTACAACAAGTAAAATCTTATTGGATTTTAACACGGCAATTAGTGAAAAGGTTTCATCATAGTCAATACTATGATTTTGTGTAACCTTTAGTGACCAATATTCATGCTTTATGGGTAACAATATTACCATCCATGTTTGTCTTCTTTTGAAAACCCGGCCCACTTGCACCTTATGAGTTTTATCCCTTTAGATGCATTGACTAAGGTCTATACCTTGTTGTCATACATGGAATCCATTTTAGATTTTATGGTTCAAAACCACTTTTAGATTTCTTATCAAATAAGACTTCTTTGTAGATAGTAGGTTTATCATTCTTAATGATAAACACATCACCCTATGTGGATGATTTATCCTACTAAACATACAATTTAATTACTTGTGTATTGAGAGCTTCATGTCCTACCATATCACCATGAGGTACAAGCTCTAATTCCATCTACTTTTCATTACTAAATTATGGTTTAAGAACTCATCAAGTTCTATATGCTCCCACTTGCCTTTTCTAGAATAAACTATTCTTCTAGAAATTTGACATATTTTGAGACAAACATTTTGTGCTCATTGGGATCATAGAAATAATATCCAAAACTTTCTTTTGGACATTCCACAAAATAGTATATATGAAAATTTTGTATCAAACTTATCAGATTTTACCTTTTATATATAGGATACCCCCAAATATTTTGGTTCTCTCCTATACCATATCTCATGTGCGGTAGAATTGATAGGTTTAAATTGAACATACTTTAAAAGATCAAATACAATATTTATGGTATATTCTCAAAACAATTTTGAGAGAATTGTATGGCTCATCATTAATCGAATAATATCTAATAAAATTCGATTATTACTTTAATAAAGAAACAAGCTCATTTTATTAAGATAATTATAAATTCTTGACTCAAGTATTCTCTATTTCGATCTAATCGAAATATTTTAATACTTTTATCAAGTTGTTTTTCAACTTCAATTTTGTATTCTTTGAACTCTTCAAAGAATTTACTTATATACTTCAATAAGTACATATATGACCATATCTAATATAATCATTTGAAGTATGAAAAACTTTCTCTAATTAAAATTAACATAGGTCTACATACATCAATATGTATTACACTTAGTAATTCAGTAGATCTTTCACCTTTTAAGTAAAAGGTAAATTGGTTATTTTCTAATAAATAAGATTCATATTTATCAAATGATTCATAATCAAGTGATTCCAAATAAACATTTTCATGCAATTTGGCTATGCGTTTCTCATTTATATATAACCATATCTACAGTGTTAGAGATAAAATTATCAATTTTTGTTTCTTTGTGCTATGTTTGAAAAGAAGATTATCCAAATCAAATATATAAAGTTTGTTATCCAATTAACCAGCACCTTAAAATATTATCACAATGAAAAGAACAACATTTATTCTTTTGTATTATTGTATATCTATTCATGTCAAACATGAAATAGAAATAATATTTTAGTAAGTACTGATAATAACAATCCTTTATATTAAGGATTAATCTTCTGAATGAAGAAAACTCTATATTCTTATGGTTAATGTAACAACTTTTGTCGCATTCAATTACTACATATAAGAATACATTTTCTTTACCCAACTTTCTACTTATCTTTAAATCTTGCATATTTATGTAAATATGAGATCCAAATCTGGTATCTAATACCCAAGATTTTTTTATAAACAGAAACATTTATTTCAATCATAAACATATTTGAAGTAGAAACTTCACCAAGTTTCTTCTGCTTCAAAATCTCAATGAACCTTTTAATTCTAATTCCAATGTCTATCTTAATAGACCATAGTAGAATTTAATACCATATAAACTTTTGTTCTTATTATTTTGTGTTAAGTTTGAGTGCCCTTTTATTGATTTTCTTAAAATCAGGGTCCAACTTCACTTTCTTGGATAACTCAAATATTAACACAATTTCCTTTTTCTTCTTGATTGAATCCTTTGTTGTCTTATTGAGCAATTCAAGCAAATATTTAGATCTCAACTTTGTTCATAACAAAATTAAAAAATCAAATTTTTCAATGAGACTAATCACCTTTAGTACATTAGATGATACTAAAGATTATTTGCCATTTTGCTCTAAATGAGTTCGTAAGAGAGATATCATATATCTTCAATTTTAACTCTTATATCATACAATCATTTCATCTAATGAAATAATGTAAAAGCATACATGTTCACATACAACTGTTGTAATTAAGATTCATAAATGCTTTTTAGCATAAGACAATATACATTATCAAAACCATCTTTATGTTTTTGACATGTATCTTTGATTACTTGATCAATATCATCATCAAGAAAAAGATTTTAAGGACATAAAATAACTTCTCATACCTAAAAACAATTTTTAGGTTGTAAAATTCAATCCATAAAATTTGAGCAATTAATATATTGTCAAACAATATATTATAGATAATTTTCTACAATAGAAAATAAAGATAGAAAAATATTTCATATTTATGCAATAAGCAAAACCAAAATAAATAAATATGGACTTATGAAATTTTTGGGTTTTGCTCCCACTATTTTATTCAAATCAATATCCCTTAAATTGATTCGAGAATTTCACAAAATTCTTAGTGGCTAAGATCTTATTTTAATTATTTTTAACTTTGAGGTAACTCAACAAGTTAAAAATAATCTCAACAAGTAGGTAACAATTGCCAATTACAACAAATTGTAACTCTTATTTTAATTATTTTTAACCTTGAGGTAACTCAACAAGTTAAAAATAATCTCAACAAGTAGGTAACAATTACCAATTACAACAAATTGTAACTCTTAGATAGTTAGGCCATCAACTCTTGATACACATATCTCATATGTCCCCTAACTCTTTGCCTCAAAAACATTTTGACCTTGAGGTAACTCAACAAATCAAAAGTCTTTGTTAAATCAAACCCATTATTAAGAGATCTTATCTCATAGCATAAACATATTTAAAGTAAAACAACCTTGAGGTAACTCAACAAGTTGCTCGAATAAAAATTGTTTAAACTATAATAATGGAAGGCAACTAATTATGATTTAATATTTAATTAAGGGATTAATTTATGGTCTCATCATACATACATATCATATGTGAAAATTATTTGATCAATTGAACATACAATATGCAATTAAATAAATATATTATTTTATCAAATATAAATCACATATGACAATGTTATTCAAATAATCACATTAAATGAATATTTAATATATTTATATCAAATATAATTCACATATGACACATGTTATTCAAATAATCATATTAAATGAATATACAATAAATTTATATCACATATAAATCATATATGACACATGTTACTCAAATAATCATATTAAATGAATATACAATAAATTTATATCAAATATAAATTGTATATAACACATGTTATTCAAATAATCATATTAAATGAATATACAATAAATTTATATCAAATATAAATTGTATATGACACATGTTATTCAAATAATCATATTAAATGAATATGTAATAAATTTATATCAAATATAAATTGTATATGACATGTTATCAAATAATCATATTAAATGATAAATTCATATCAAATATAAATTACATGGCGTCTTATTCAAATAATCACATTAAATGAATATAAAACAGATTTATATCAAATATAAATTACATATGTCATATTATTCAAATAATCACATTAAATAAATATATAATAAATTTATATCAAATATAAATTAAATATGTCATATTATTCAAATAATCACATTAAATGAATATATAATAAATTTATATCAAATATAAATTACATATCTCATATTATTCAAGTAATCACATTAAATGAATATATAATTTTTCTGTCATGAATCTATATGTATATTATTTCTAATTATATTAGAAATCATTTAATTGAATTTTTGATAATTTTATGGGTCAAAATATAGTTTTCAAAACTACAGGGCCAACTGATCAGAATAATAATGAAGTTTTGGGGTCATTATTTAATTAAGAAAACTCTTCTCTTAAAACCCCATATTCTGGTTTCCAAAAACCACGCTTTAAGTTGGTTTTTTTTTATTTTTAATAATAAAATATATGATGACGTCATCTAACGTCATCATCATCTTCACACAAAAAAAATCGCAGAGCAAATTCTGTTTTCCCTTTTTCGTTTCGTTCTTTTCATTTTTTTTTTGTTTTGAAAAACAGTTTCCAAACGTTTTGGAATATGAAAAGCAAATATATTGCAATTCAAAACAATTTTGGATAAAACCAAAAAAATCATAATTGACCCATAATATTTAAAAACGAATTTTTAAATAAATATGTATCAAATCCATCAATTAAATCCAATATACATACATAAACAATTTATCATTCATGACATGGTATATTATGTATAGATAAATCAAATTAGGCTCTGATACCACTGTAAGGAAATCAACATAGTAACAACGCAGCGGAAAATATAACAATTATATTATAATTGATTTCCATAGGACCTTTAATGATAATCTATACAAAATATACCTCGAGAGATGCTTGCGAATCCTTGAGCGAGGTTTAATCGACCAACAAGCCGCACAAGTGTCCGGCCTCTAACGGTAATCCACACGAACTACTTTCGGGATCCTCAAAGGATTGATTTTAACGTTAGGTTAATAAGCTAGATCCCTCTAAACAACACCTTGGAAATCTAATAAGAAAACCCTTTTCTTATTTACGTGATTTCTTATTGAGAGAGTTGTGTTGTCTTTGACCTAACATTAAGTATCTATATATAATAATGCAACCTTCCAAAAAGGTATTCTTGTCTAACAAGAAACGAATTATTACCAAACTCTATTCACTTTCCAAAAGTGAACAAGAGTATAATAGATGCCATAATTATCATATAATTATGTAAATCATTTTAACCCAAAAGTAATTCTATTGTGTGTGACCCTTTAGGTTCCTAATCACTTGGCAATAAATATAAATAATAATCTTAGAATTAAAATGGCTTTTGTACAAAACCAACAATTTTGTGGTTTGCAATGTGATGAAGATGGCCGAGGTAGCTATGACGATTGTTGTCGCTACGATGGATATAGTGATGGCTGTGGCTAGAGAGGTGGCCATCATGAAATGAGGTGGCTGCAAAGATATGTGTTTTGTTAAGGAGAGGAAGAACACGATTATTTTAATGGCACAAAGGGTTATTTGTCTTTTCATATTTATTTTTATGCATTAATAATAAAAATTCCAACATTTAAGTTTAGTTAAGTTGGAAATCTGTTACAGTTTAACTATTTTGTTAGTTTTGCTAAAAAAATCCAAACCACAGAGTTTAAAATACATATTTTTAAACTATAAGGAGGTAACCCAGCTATTTCGGTAAACCACATGGAAGTGTTTAGCAATTAACCCTAATTAAAACTTACATTTTTAAAAAATAACATCTAATATAATAGAACATATTTTATTTAGTATACCTTTTTTCTATATTTTAATATGTGTATTTAATATACTTGATTCGATAAAAAAAGTTTTATATTTTACAGTCTGATTAATCTTTTTTATCTTTTCTTTTTAATTTCAATCAAGTTTTGATTAATTAAAAAATATATTTTTAAAATTTTTAAATGATAACATTCAATATACTAGAAAACCATTAATATGTATTGTTCATAAATATATGCATTTTTATGATAATACTTTATATTCAAAATTACTAATTTTGAAATTTGTATTTTTTTACAAAATTATATTGTATATATTTTTTCTAATAATTTTGATTTGTTGTTTGAAAATTAATATATTGTACATTTATTAAAAAATAAGTAATTAAAAAATAAAATCGTACAGTATTTAGGCACTTATTATTCCAGATTTCAATTATTTAGCAATTAACCCTAAACATGCCTTAGCCATCCATTTATTTTCAAAATATTTGTTTCTTATAATAAATTTCAAGAAAAATATTTCATTAGAAAATGGAAAAAATATTCTATCCAAATGAAACCTTCATATTTTAAATATTAAATGAGGGATAATTAGTTATGGTTCGATAATCTTTGATTGAAAGAGTATCTTACTATTTGAAATTGATTGGTGTCTTACCTACCTCATATGTCATAGGCTAGAAGTACCTTTCACAAACACACAAAAACTATATTTTTTTAATTTCAAGTTTATCATATGGGAGAAAATAAAATATTTTGGCTCATGTTTTTCCTATGAGAAAAATATTTTAAATTTAATAATTATTGCAAGGAGGTAATTAAAAATAAATTCCGCTGAATTATTAAATTCTAAATGATAGGTTGGTTATGTAACTAACAAAACATAGTGATTTTACTTAGAGTTTGATCGTTTTAAAGGTATTTAAGTGTATTTATGAGCTTATGTATGTGTTTTGTGGGATTTCTATCTTTTCAAATTAACTAAGACAAGTTAATATAATTAATATGTGCAATAATCTTGTAAATGTTATAAAAATACTACAAACTTGTAGTATTATATTGTGTAACAAGTTGTTATACAACTACTACAAAGTAGAGATATAAATCTTATGTTACAAGTACTACTATCAAATATGAAACAAGTATGAAAAATGCTAGAAAGATAGAGAGTATTATAGAGCAATATTGTAGAACAAAATGTAGTAAGCCTTTCAACCATCTATCTCTTTCACATAATCCTCTATTTATAGGCTTGAGGTACCTTGTAACTTATAATGTGCTAAATGAAAACACCAAGAGTTACATAGTTACATAGGTTACAAAGTAATGGGTGATAATGGGATGATGTTACATGAGTTATAGGAATAATGAGAGAAAGTGGTAGAGCATGGTGTATTTGGATGGACATTCACAATATGTTCATAACACTCCCCCTTGGATGTCCATCTTTAAGATAAATGCCTCGTTAAAACCTTACTAGGAAAAACCCAATGGGATAAAAACCTAGTGAAGGAAAAAGAGTACATTTTTCATATATAACATTGCCTCGTTAAAAACCTTACCAGGAAAAACCCTAATGGGAAAAAAACCTTGGTTAAGGAAAAAAGAGTACAATGTATAATAACTCCCCCTCTTAAGCACATCATTTGACATCTTTCAATCGACGCATTCCAATCTTATTTACTAACTTTTCAAATGTTGAAGTCGGTAGTGATTTAGTGAAAATATCTGCCAAATTGTCAATTGAACGAATTTGTTGTACATGAATTTCACCATTCTTCTGAAGATCATGCGTGAAAAAGAATTTTGGTGAGATGTGTTTTGTTCTATCACCTTTAATGTATCCATCCTTCAATTGAGCAATGCATGCAGCATTATCTTCGAACAAAACAGTGGGAACTTTCTTATCCAAATGCAAACCACATGTTTCTCGAATATGATGGATCACTGATCTCAACCAAAAACACTCCCGACTTGCTTCATGAATTGCCAATATTTCAGCATGATTTGAAGAAGTAGCAGCTATAGTTTGTTTCATAGAACGCCAAGAAATAGCTGTACCACCACATGTGAACACATAACCCGTTTGTGAACGACCATGATGAGGATCAGATAAATATCCAGCATCTGCATAACCTATTAGATCAAACTTGATTGCCTTAGAATAATAAAGACCCATATCTATCGTACCTTGAAGGTAACGAAATATATGTTTTATACCATTCCAATGTCTTCGTGTAGGTGAAGAACTATATCTTGCTAGTAGATTCACACCAAATGAGATATCAGGACATGTGTGACTAGCAAGATACATTAATGCTCCAATAGCACTAAGATATGGTACTTCTGGACCAAGTAATTCTTCATCATTTTCACGAGGTCGGAAAGGATCTTTATGCACATCAAGTGATCTTACAACCATAGGAGTGCTTATGGGATGTGCTTTATCCATATAGAATCTTTTAAGCACTTTAGCTGTATAACCCGACTGATGCAAAAATATTCTATTTTCCAAGTGCTCAATTTGCAATCCAAGACAAAATTTTGTCTTTCCAAGATCTTTCATTTCAAATTCTTGTTTCAAAGAGTTAACAGCTTTTCCGAGCTCTTCAGGAGTTCCAATAATATTCAAATCATCAACATAAATTGCAATGATTGCAAATTCGGATGCAGATCTTTTAATAAAAACACATGGACAAATAGGATCATTCATATAGCCTTGTTTCATCAAATATTCACTAAGGCGATTATACCACATGCGTCCAGCTTGTTTTAATCCATAAAAGGATTTGCACAATTTAATTGAATAAAGTTCTCGAGAACTTGAATTATTTTCCTTAGGCAACTTGAATCCTTCAAGGATTTTCATATAAATATCATTATCAAGTGAGCCATACAAATAGGCTGTTACAACATCCATTAAACTTATTTCAAGTCATTCATTTGCTGCCAGATTAAGAAAATAACGAAAAGTTGTTGCATCCACCACGGGAGAATATGTCTCCTCATAATCAATACCAGGTCTTTGGCAAAAACCTTGTGCAACAAGTCGAGCCTTATATCGCACAATTTCATTATTCTCATTTCGTTTTCGCACAAAAACCCATTTATAACCCACTGGCTGCACATCTTCATGTGTGCGTATTATTGATCCAAAAACTTTACGTTTTGCCAACGAGTCTAACTCTGCTTGAATTGCGTCTTTCCATTTTGGCCAATCATTTCTTCGTCTGCATTCATCCACAGACTTTGGTTCATGATCCTCGTTTTCATTCATGATAGTAATTGCTGCAGCATAGGCAAATTTATCATCGACGTCGATTTTATATCGATTCCACCTTTCCCCAGTCATGACATAATTTATTGAGATCTCATGATTATCAGAATTTTCAGGTACCTGAACTTCTTCTGGAATTTTATTATTCGTTATGTCGGGAATTTTCATTTTTGAAGATTCTTTTGGAACCTCAATTACCTCGATTTTGCCATCATTATTATTTGCTCCTTTTTTCTTTCGAGGATTTTTGTCTTTGGAACCGATTGTTCTACCACGTTTCATATGTGCCTTTAATTGATTACTAGTGGTAGAAGGTCCTTCAGGGACATCAATTCGAATTGGAGCATTAACAGCCGGTATGTGTGACTTAGTTACACGTTTTGGGTCAGTAAAAGCATCTGGCAATTGATTTGCTAAACGTTGCAAATGAATTATCTTTTGAACTTCCAGTTCACATTGATTTGTACGAGGATCAAAATGAGATAATGATAATTCATTCCAACTAATTTTCTTAACCAGCTGTTTATTTTCTCCCCCTAATGTTGGGAAAACTGATTCGTCAAAATGACAATCAGCGAAACGAGCCGTAAATAAATCTCCAGTTGTTGGTTCAAGATATTTCACTATAAATGGAGATTTATACCCAACATATATTCCCAACCTCCTTTGAGGTCCATCTTTGTGCATTGTGGTGGAGCAATTGGAACATAAATCGCACATCCAAAAATTCTAAGATGGGTAATATTTGGTTTCTGACCAAAAACCAATTGTTGGGGAGAGAATTCATGATAATTTGTTGGCCATATGCGAATTAGTGTTGCAACGTGCAAAATAGCATGTCCCCAAACAGTTGTTGGAAGTTTAGTTCTCAAAATCAATGGTCTCGCAATTAATTGAAGACGTTTAATAAACGATTCTGCCAAACCGTTTTGTGTATGAACATAAGCGACAGGATGTTCAACACTAATCCCAATAGACATACAATAATCATTAAAAGATTGAGATGTAAATTCACCAACATTATCAAGACGGATTGTCTTAATAGGGTAATCCGGAAAATGTGCTCGTAACCGAATTAATTCTGCAAGTAATTTCGCAAACGCCAGGTTGCGAGTTGATAATAAACATACATGTGACCATCTAGTTGATGCATCAATTAAAACCATAAAATATCTAAATGGTCCACAAGGTGGGTGAATAGGCCCACAAATATCACCATGTATGCGTTCTAAAAATGCAGGAGATTCAGTACGAATTTTCATTGGTGATGGTCTTATAATTAATTTGCCTTGAGAACAAGCAACACATGAGAATTCATTAGATTGAAGAATCTTCTGGCTCCTCAAAGAATGACCATATGAATTCTCTAAAATTCTTCGCATCATTATAAAACCGGGATGGCCCAACCGGTCATGCCAAACAATAAAATCATTAGGATCAGTAAGCTTCTAATTTACTGTTGCATATATTTCAACTGTAGAAATATAAGTATAATATAATCCAGTGGAATGAGAAGGTAATTTTTCTAAGGTAATTTTCTTTCCAAAATCTATACTTGTAATATACAAGTATTCATTATTACCTTCACTTTTAGTCTCAATATGATATCCATTTCGGCGAATATCTTTAAAGCTTAACAAATTTCTTTGAGATTTAGAAGAATATAATGCATCTCCAATGCAAAATTTTGTTCCTCCTGGTAAAATTATTATTGCTCTTCCGGAGCCTTCAATCAATTGTGTACTACCAGATATAGTACTAACATGAATTTCTTTCATGATTATATAAGAAAAATATTTCTTATCTTTTAGTATGGAATGTTTTTTTGCATTGTCTTCGAGACATAGTTCTTTACCATTGATCATTGCAACGTCCATATTCTTCACAAAATAAAAATTCTAAATGAGAATTGTTTTAATTTCTTTAAGTATAAAAGAAATATTTAAAATAAATGTATTAATAATAACTATTTTTATTATTATTTGAGACATCTAATGATAATGTTTATTCATTACATCAAATTAAGCAACAAATATATTTATTCTTGGACATTTTCATCACTAATCAAGTGACTAGTATCACCTTCGGGGTGATTAACAAATAAATCCACTTTATTTGATTTCAAACATTTGGTATTTGTTTTTCTTCAAAAAAACATACATTCATATCTTCTTCAGGAAGAATTTGAGACATTATAAATAAATATAAATCAATAAATATAAATAACTTGCATAATTAAAAATTTACATAAAAGATACAAAACAATAATTTATGTATTATTGGAAATTATATCTATCATATAATTTGTATATATGTATAATATAATATAAATAAATTGCATAATTGAAATTTTACATAAAATATACAAAACAATAAAATTATATAATCATATTGTACCTTCAGGGTTTTATTTATAAAATATGGTTATATTTCACCTTCAGGGTGAATAAAATATGATTATATTACACTTCAGGGTGTTAACAATAATAATTTGCTATGTCGATATTTATCATATTAGCATTATAATAATATTTTATCAATAAAATTTATCTCAACATTGTGGCATTTATTTTTCAATGATGTATGATAAAGCTTAACGATATGCTTTGCAGTACGACAGGTACGAGTCCAATGATATTCTATACCATACCACATTGGTAGTAATTCTTTTGTCATTTTTCTTTCTTTCAATTTTATTAACCCACTTCTGGAGGTTATTTTATTTCTTGTCACGGTAATCATTATTTTGATTATATGATATATTTTTATCAAATATGCCGTGCTTTTGAAATGACAACCAACTTCAAGTGGTTGAATTTTTCTTTCAAATTAATCCATATATAATATTCAATATATTATATCCAATAGTATAAATTCATAGTAGAAAATAAATTAATTGAAAATGAAAAGTATTACCATATAAACTTACCAAAATTCCAAACCTATACTTAACAATTCTTTCAATATGCAACTTGAATTTGATTTGCTCCAACTTTCTCAATTGGTAGAGAATTCGTGCTGATAACGTGTTATAAAAATACTACAAACTTGTAGTATTATATTGTGTAACAAGTTGTTATACCACTATTACAAAGTAGAGATATAAATCTTATGTTACAACTACTACTATCAAATATGAAACAAGTATGAAAAATGCTAGAAAGATAGAGAGTATTATAGAGCAATGTAGAACAAAATGTAGTAAGCCTTTCAACCATCTATCTCTTTCACATAATCCTCTATTTATAGGCTTGAGGTACCTTGTAACTTACAATGTGCTAAATGAAAACACCAAGAGTTACATAAGTTACATAGGTTACAAAGTAATGGGTGATAATGGGATGATGTTACATAAGTTATAGAAATAATGAGAGATAAAGTGGTAGAACATGGTGTATTTGGATGGACATTCACAATATGTTCATAACAGTAAACAATTATATAACCGGCCACAAAAAATTCCTCTAGTGTTCCTTTGTTTACTTAACAAATTTAATTTTCTGCCATCTATTTTAACTCAATATTTTACAATTACTTAGTAAAAAAAAAAAAAACCTTAGTAAAAAAAGATAAATCAAAATTTTGATTTTCTTTGACAAAACAGCATGACTTCTATGCAATAATCTCATCTCTCATGCATTCCCTGATTTTGACCTCTGCCTTACCCGTTTCCTCAACACTAACAACATCACAGCACTCTGATCTGTCAATCTGTAAAATAGGAAAAAGAAAGTAACCATAAGTCAGACTAATCTGCAAATTCTTGACTGGATATCTATACAAAAATATGCATTAAGTTTGTGATTTTTTTTTTTTTTTTTTGGAACTGACTTCAAACAATTTTCAAAAGCTAATAATTGGCGCTATAATAAATAAGTATTAGATTTTTATTTTTATTTTTTGAAACGACAACTTTTATAATATAGAGGAATGGTATAATGATCCATGACCTCACAATAAAAATTAACATATGGATTTAATTAACTCCATATTCGAAGCTTATGTAGTAGAATTAAAACCCCTAAACTTTACGTGATAAATCATCAATTGTGGTGTAACAAAAAAATTAATTCCAACTTCATCACTAGACCAATAGTGCGCCATAATGTATATATGATAAAAAATATCGAGATTTAACTAACAACTCAACTGATGAGACTATAATCAAATACATTCTCGAATTGCATTTTTCTCACATTTTAATCAAGGAGATCACATTTCATTTGGAAATAGGGTTTTCACATTATCAAGAGATAGCTACGAAGTGGCAGATCTCTAAAAGGGGTGCACAGTGCTTTAAGATTTGAAAATTTGCAAGTTTCTTATAAAAATGTTGAAATAGTAAGCTAGTGTACCAAACAAATGGAAGCCAAATCTTTGATTACTAGTTCCAAAAATAGGAAAAGAAAAAGAAAAGAGGTCTTTCCTCATCTTATATCTCTATTGTCCCAAGTATGGATAAGTACAGATTCCGTGAGTGCGTGTATGAGTTTGCATATGTACATAGATATGTAGGTAAAATCAAATTAATACACTATAATAATAATTTTTAACAATTAAATGTAATTTAAAAATGGCATGTTTCAACCCCGGCCTTGGCATTTCAATTATCCTACTCTTGATTGTTGAGTCAAGTAACTAACTAAAATATGATTAATTTAAAAGCAGCGAAATTGAATGTTATTCAATATGACTTTGGAAAAGTCTACAAAAGTCAATCCTTCGTTTTGCAAGAGTTTATCAAGGAAACCTGGCCCACCTGTTTTTTGTTATACTAATGTCCTATATTTTTTTCTGTCGACAAACCAATACGTGAGAGGGTGTCAATTTCAATTTATGAATAGTCAAAAATAAACTTAAGTTATATAATAATATAAGAATGAATTGTTCGACCTATTTGAAAGTACCACGAGATAATGAGACCTATTTTTAATAGAGTCATCTTAGCTCCATCAAAATCCACATTTAAAAGACAAAATACTAGTCTCCTATATGGCTATATTCCATTGTAATTGCGTGTCAACTTGTTGGAGTGGAAGTCAAAGTTGACTAGGAGTATAATAAAATGATATGCATAGATGATTAAGATAGCTCAACCAATTAAGGGATGACAGTGAAGTGCACGTCTTTTTTTGCAAAAATTTCAAAAAGTAAACTTTCCATGATAACAACATAATTGTCAATCTCTAATATATAATTGTCATCTCTCTTTCAAACAGTGCTTGTAATTGACAAAGTTTTTAATTTATGAATCTTGTTGGTGCAAACTGTTTTCTACACAAACATTCGAATCTATATATATATATATATATATATATATATATATATATAAAAGATCTATAATTTCCAACTAATTAAGTTGACATAAAACAGCATGAATAGAGGCTAAACCCTAAAACAACATTAGCATCTGTGCAGGGTTTTCACAATTATTATCCCATCTACCTAAAAAGCTACAGTAATTAGCAGTAACCTCCATCCAAGTTTTGACAAACAATATTCAACTTTAAGGTATTTTGTTACACTTAAATCACCCTCGTGAAGGGGTGCCCTTCAATCCCATTGATGTCCAGTGTTATGTCTAATTTATATAATTATATTATATATTTTTAATTTGGTGTTTTATGTATTTTTTTATTTATATTTTTAGTGTATTTCACTTTATTATATGTGTTTTAATATATTTGATTGTGTTTTGCAATGTTTTTGAAGTGTAAAGTATAATTGGAAGTAAATGCCTTTAATTCAATGATCAATTTGTCAAAGTTAAATAGTTCCAAGACAAATTCACTACGTTTATTAATTGATAGAAATAGTTCGATGTCTCCTAATGTTCTTTCGACAGCTAATTTTATAGAAATTGAGTTCAGACTGATTTGGGTTAATTAGTCTTGGATACAACTTTGATCTTATTTAGGCTGAAAGTATAAGGATTTAAGCCACGAAAAAGAGACAATTCAATTAAAAAGAATTTCCTCATCTAACCCAACATCTATATATGTTGGTAATTGGATTTCTACATGACTTAGGTGGATTTTTAACAACCCTAAACCGATAAATATATAGCTTTGAGGCCATAAAAGGGGGGAAATAACACCATAATTCCTAGGTGTTTTAAGAGCGAGTTGAAAAAAGATTTTAATTAATGGCACAATTTTTGGACAGGAGGAGTCACTAGAGACTGTTTTAATACTTCAATTCAAAATATTCTTTTTTTTTACTGTTTTACATTATTTTATAGTCATGTTTTTCTTCTTTTTATATTTGTATTTTTCTACTTTGCATTATGTTCTAAATTCTGTGAACTTAGGGTTTGGATGTAATCGAACAATAAGTTTTTAATGTTATTTTATGTTTTGTTAATTATGTGATCAGTTATTTCATATTATGTTGTGTAAGTTTACTTGTTATTAATGCAGGTAATTTATTTGCCACATTTTGCAAGATTCGTGATTTAAATTTACATAGAGAGTTAAGAATTGAATTAAATCGTTATTTAATTTACCATTAGTTTGATCTCCAAAGATAAAGTCTCTTAGGGCTTGGTACTACTTTGGATCTTCTATTTCATTATCTGTTTCATCATCGGTAACATTTTATAGATATACACACCACATATATTTAATTAAAACTTTATCAAATTATTAGTGAACTCTAAAGAATAAGTGTTAAATATACTTGGCGTGTATTCATGAAATAAAATAGAGATTGAAACATACAATAAAAGAGAAGATCCATTGGGGGTTGGAACTCTCTAGAATCTAGATACTTGTTGATTTTGTGAATCCCTCCAAACCTTGTTTGACTACTTTAAAATTCTAACCGCTACGTTTTATTTATATTTTTTAATTTTAATTATTTTAGAAAAATATTTCTTTAAAATTTTATTTAAGTTTCCAATCTAATTGAAGTGATTTAATTGTAATATTATTTTTTCTTTATGGGATGATACTGTACTCTTTCTAGCTACGTCATTTGTTATTAAGTACATACACTTGCGTTTATATTATTTTTACACAACATCCTATAGCATTATTCAATCCTTTTTCAGCCATGTTGCTTCTCTCAATTGGAATGTTTGGGCTCTCAAAGGGTTTTGATGTTGCTATGCTCTATCAATAATCTATTTTCGCCATCTAAGATAGTGGCAAAGCAATACTAAGCAATTCACGTATCACTTTATACGGACCATCTTATTATATAAATCTCCCAAAAATACTGAGTTTAGCCATATATTTTCTACTTCCAATATAATCCCAGTGAACAATTTAATGTGAAAATCATTGAAAGTAAAATCTTTGGAGATAATATATTAGAATCCAATATAGTGAATTTTGATAAGGGAAGTCATCACTATAGGAAATGCCATTGCTATTATCATCTCAAATGTTAGAGACTGCTAAGGTGATTTAACCTATGCCTTAAATGATTTGTTCCCTTAAGCAATACTATATAACTAGAACTGTAATATATTATATATGATCATCATTATGATTCATTGACTTACAATGTATATTTTTTATTTATATCTTAAGAGATTCTTTTCAACTGACAACTGTACTATTATAGATTTATAATATTGAAAGAGATGAAATTAAATAAATAAATATATATATATATATATATATATATGTATATGAACTTCAATAGTTAACTGACCTCAATGCGCTTCGTTGCGGGTGAGATAACGTGAATTTCGGAGATATATTCGGCTGAATGGTTTCCACTAAAAGCACAAGCAGATAAGTTTCTAGGAACTGATCTTGAATATTTTGTAAGAATTTCATCGCTTGATGTTTTCTTTATGGATTTAAAGAAGAAAATATGAGGAGCCTCACAAGGATCACCAAAGGGTCTTCTAGTATTGAACATGTAGAGCGGTTGTTCTGTTCTAGGGTGCCATGGTCCAAATGTTTCAATGGGAGTCGTTAGCCAACTTCGAGGCATTATTTTTTCATAGATATGTGCTGAGTAACCCCATGCGGTTGAAAATGACCAATTTTTTTCCCTATGGTAACAAATTGTCTGTTGAAATAAACGCGACTGATCAACATTCCCTGCCTTCATCAGATGGCGTAATGATTTTGCACGATTCATTGAGGGAAAGTATGGATCTACTGTGTCGATATGATGAAAGGACAACACTAAATCTTTAGGATGAGATGACAAATAACCCGATAGATCACCTCTTAAATCAATCTGCAACAATAATTAAATCATCATTACACTTTCAAAGAATAGCCCGTCTCATGCAATTGAAAATTAATTACGATTTTAATACGCGATAAAGACGGTGAGAAATTCAAATCATAATTTCAACAATAATCCGTAAAAAGTACATTATGCATGAGGTTATCAATGGGAAGGATAAAAATTCCAAATGAAATAAGAGTTAAAAAATGTTAAATTAGTAACATTACTATTCACTCCATGTAGGAGACTGTCCACAAACAAATCTGTGAGATCCAAAGGGTCAAAACACTCAAAACAATCAGTACCTCGCATGGCATAAGACATGCAATGGACCTCATAACCTGAATTGATGCCTAATGTTCAGTTGACAATTCCAAGCAACCCCACATGTGTTAACTCGTAATCTTTCTCTATAGTGGCCATTGACAATATTTTCTGGTTTATACGACACGATGTAGAAATTGACATTGGCCGAACAACAACGAAAATTAACAATCGACCACTTTCAAAATACTGATCATTAATTTCTAAGATTTACCCCATTACTTTGATGATAAAAGGTTCATCAAACATTGTGCTAATGACCAATGAATCCTATTTGTATAATTTCTTTCTTAAGCCTAGTATACACTTTTTGTCTTCTCTATTTCTTTTCATTGATTTTCTTTAATTTTAAAAGAAAAATGTCTTACAATTTAAAACTGAAAATTAACTGACAATTATAGGAGAACTGCATTGCAACTTCCGTCCATCCTCAACTTGTTTTCCTGCATTAGGATAACTAGAGTTTCTCTCAAATCCTTTTGAAGTCTTCCCTTTCTCTCAAAAGAGTAGGTGAATTTTCAATTTTTTTTTTTTGTTTTCCATTCAGCAAAGTGATGCATTCGTTCTAATTCATAATGTTCATCTCATATTCTACATATATAATACTAAATTAAATTAGTAAGGGAATTAACCTGATGGAAACCTTTATGGGGAGTTAAATTAACTCCAATATCTGCTAAACATGCCATGGTCATCAAATCTGCTGAAAGATTTGAATATGTTCTTAAACAACGATCCATATCCTTCACAAGGGCTTTTACCAGAGGGTAACTCAAAATAATCCCACCACCACCAAATGCCTGATTAAAATTGTACCAATAATTTGACAAAATGAATTCGGATGGATATCCGATGTAGTAATACTTCGTGTGATCATACTTGGAGAGCACATCAACCAAATTATCCAAAAAAAATATCGTATCATCATCCCCCATGATTAACCACCTCAGTTCTTCATGTTCTTCCCGAAACAACTCCAAAATTCCATGAACCATTCGTGGCATAAGAGGGTTTTTCGGTTTGATTTCCTGGACCAATTTGCTAATATCATCGTTGATTCTGTAAGAAGGAGATTTTTTGGACCAAGGGAGAAGATCTCCTTGAGGAGCTCTATCAAGATAAACATATCCCCTTGTTTTCTTTGGCCTCCACCATGATTCGACATAATATTTTCGAAAATGGTAAGTTTTTTCAGAACCTTGTAGTCCAAAGGCAAGATGGTTAAGGGTAGTGGGAGAATCATCATCAACGGAGGTTGAGTTCCGAAAAGAACCGTAATTATTTGAGCATCTTGGATCGTTGAAAAAGAAAACAAAGATAAAGAAGAGGAAAAAGCCTGGAATTAGCAGTGAGGAAATTCCTCCAAGCTTATTCTTAACGGAATGAAACTTGGCTGCTATAGTAGATGACATCTTGAGAAACTGGGCTAAGGCTTCCAAACTTGATGAGGAAATTCTTTCTTTACATGTATATCAAATGAATCTACAATATTAATTATGTTTAGTTAATGACTGAGTCATGGAATTCCTATCCAAGTCGAACGTTGGATATTCTATATTCATCCTTTGAGTCGTGAAAAATCATGTGCGAATCATTGAACATGGACAGTTAATATTAATTTCTTACAACTAGTATTTATTAGTCGACTAATTGAACTAGTTTTCTTACATTTGTTTACAGGGATTGGTTAGAATTCTTACCACCCTTGGCTAGCTATTTCTTTTATTAGGATACTATATATACCAAGTTTATGTAAAAACTCTTGTGAAACAGTATCATATGTGAGATGTGATACTCATACAGGAATACTTTAATTTTTTATATGTTGTACGCTAATATTTTATACTTTATAAGCTAATACAATAATTTTTTATATGTCATATGTTAATCTTTGATATTTTATAAAATTAAATTTAATTTTTTATACTTTATACGCTGAAGTGAAATTTATATTCAAGTTTTATAAACAAGACAATTTCACATGAGGATGACCTCTGTTTAATACTAATCTTTGATATACGTTCTAAGTAGTTTTGGCTGTTCGAATTTATGGATTGCAATCTGTTCCTATTGAATGGCTAGATTTTTCAATAGGAAAAGCTCAATCTACTTCGTGAGTTCGTGTCACTTTCGCCGTTGTTTCTTTAACAATAGCTCCACAATTCGTAAGTTAAAAAAAAAAAAATTGGGTGTCTGATTTGACGAAAAATTGAAAAGTCTCAATACAGAATTAATTGTTTCCTTTTCAATATTCACTGGAGAAGTTGACAGGAATGATCCCATCCCAGTAGCCATCGGCTTGCCTAATTTGCATATCTTTAATTCAACATTGAACAATTGCATGTTTACTTTTCGATATTCATGGGAGAAGTTGACGGAGCAAATGCTGACTAATTTAACTCCTCCCAATATCTATTGCCTGCCTAATTAGAAGATATCTAGTAGGCTTAACAACAATAGTCAAGCGGTTCTCTTTTTCTCTCTTTTTTTTTTGTTTTGTTTTAGTTTTACGAAGGTTCGTGTATTAATTGTACCAATTTTGTTTTGGGATTCACGTTGAGAAATTGCTCCGGGATTTGAAGCGCAAGAAGACTATCAATGAAAAACAGTTGATTTTCCATCAAGACTCGGAGAACAAGAAGAAAAAAAAAACTTTGAGATTGTTGTGGCGCAATTTTTGTATGAATTGTCCACTCTCCTTGGTTTGGCTAATTGTGGGGACGTTGTTTTTTTATATTCAAAGTTTTACATTATTGAGATTGGACTGCTGAATATAAGTTGTTGACTTTTCTTTTTTGGCCACTAATACGCTAGTCAATCATGGAAATTATGAAATATGCAACATGAATTAGTGGTATCATTTACTCTCCATCAAAACTAATTAATAAGGTGATACCAATTACAATCAATATTTATTATATTTTCCTATAAATAGATAAATTCTACAACAGATATTAAGAAAAACACAATAACTAATGTGAAACGGATTTATGTATGCGATGTGATACGCTAATCTTGTTACATTCAATACACTAATTTTTTTGTACTTAATACATTAATCTTATAATTCATACACTAATCTTTGATACTTGATACGCTAATTTTTAATATTTGATAAGCTAATCATTGACAAGCGATACTTCATACCCTAATTTTTTGTACTTGATATGTTAATCTTTCATACTTAATACACTAATTTTTTATATTTGATATGCTCAGATAAAAATTTGATGTTTGATATGCTAATTTTCTTCGATATTTGATACTGAAAATTTAATGCGTGATATGCTAATTTTTGGATTGATATGCAAATCGCATATATGAATATGTTTTATAGGAGAATGCCCATAAGAAAAATATTATGAATTCCTAAAACTCCCTCATATCATTTTTAGTATATTATATATATATATATATATATATATAATTTACAAAAACTCTTGTGCAACGGGTATAAATATGCGACGGCTTTAATGACACGTGCTTACGTGCACGCCTATTGCCCTTCGGGAATAAATTATCAATTTTTTGCGTATCATGTTGATATGACCATAGTTCCGGAACCATGTTTCTAGTTCCAGAACTGCCAGTTCTTGGTCCGCTAATAATGGGAACCAAAATCGAACTGCCAAGGGGCAGTTCCAATTCCGACTTTAGAACTACCACTTTTAGTTTCGATTCCGGTTCCGGTTTGGTTACTGTTTCAGTTACAAGTTTGTTTTGAATTCGATTTTTGTTCTGATTTTTAATTCTGATTTCGATTTTAATCCCACTTTTAATTTGATTTCTATTGAAATAATGATTGAACTATTAATTGAAATTCAAATAATACGATATAACAATATAATTAGAATAATAGTTGGAATTGAAGTTAATATATAGAGTTTTTTTTTAGAAGAATAGAACTAGGAAGTATTAAATAAATGAGAAACAAATATATAAAACAATAAGAATATTGAAAAAAATGATTGAAATATTAATTGAAATTCAAATATTATATTAGTATAATATAATAATAGAATTAATATAATATAAATTAGAAACGTTGATACATAATATTGTTGCTCGCAAAATTATCTAATCACTCAAATGTGTTCAGTTATGTAGCATCAAATTAAACCTTAAATAGTGCAAGAAAGGTAATTAAGCTCTAACTACCATCCTAGCATAGATTCAGGATCATTCCCACAGGGAGGGAGTGTTCAGTTGAAAATTCGTCAAGTGTAATGTGTGTTGAGTGTGAGGATTTTAGAGACACTTGAGCAACAATCAAAGATCAAGCAATCTACCACTTCTATCTTCACTAGATAACGCAAATAGCAAATCAAACAATGTAAGAAGTATGGGTTCTATGGGGCTCATTGGCATGGGTGATTCAAGCAAACATCATGAATACTACCTTGCTATGGTTGAATGGAATCAGAGGTGAAGTGCCAAAAGGTGGTCAATGCAAAGACCTACCAGAGCTTGCTACCCTATACATACCATCCCTTATGGTGAAGAACATGATATGCCTAGATTCCACGGATTGAGAACTAGCATTCTACTGATCATGTCCTTTATGGCGAGGGGTACATGATGTGTCGAATACTAGCCAACTCTAGAGTGTCCCTATTCTTGGTGTGCCTATAGTTTCATAGGTTAAGTCTCATAACCTTCAAAGAAGTTACAAGTCCTTAAGGTATAGTGATTCCTACCATTGGTACTAGCTTGATGGCCTATAAAGAGACCACCAATATTATCACTGTTAGTACTAGCTTGATAACCTACAAATAAACCATCAATACTATCACTAAACACACACCAACATTAAGGGTGAATTATGTGAATCTTCCTTGAGCTAATTCTTGCACTAGATTATCATTCCCATAGAAAGTTTCATGCAAGATCCCTAAAAGTTAGTGTGTAAAGTCTACCCTTTTAGGCATTCATTTAAGAATAACTTCTCTAAAGATCAAAAACTAAACATACTACTCTTTTATGACAAAAAGTAGATTGTCTAAAGGCATTCTCAACCTTTTAGCATGCTACAACCTAGATTCATTCATTAGACCAATGAAATCATCCATGTTCACATATAGTCTATAAAAGTGCATTACTCATATGAACCCAATTAAAATCAAGCATGCAAAGTCTTTGTTCAATCAACCATAGCAAGTTTTCTTTACAATATCATGCTTTAGCACACCCACAACCAACCCCCATTAGAACCCACTAAGGTCTAGCCACTCGTAGTGACTTCAAGCACATAAAACATGTAGAAACTTGTAATAAAAGCCATGTAAGTAAAGAAAGATATCACCCTTAGAATAACCTAAGAGAAGATGACTTCTTGACTTCAATTTAACTTCAAAGGTTACAGCTTTTATCAAAAAATGTAGTACCTTTTTGCCTTGGAGTTTCACTTCTCACTTTTGTTCATAAGGAAGAAGAAGATGGTACAAGTCTTCTCTAATTCTTGCTCTAAACAATCCCCCAAAAAACTCCCTTAAATTCGTTTTTATCTAGCTGAACCCCAAAAGGTAGATAGGGAAGGACCCAAAAGGTAAAAAGTACGGAAAAAGTACAAAAGTACAATGCTCAGTCATTTGGCGTAGGCTATATCTAGGTCGCGCCATTCATTTATGGGCTGTAGACTCAGTGGTATAACTTGTAGGAAGTTGCGCTATCTTCTATTTAGCAAATTTGAAGCGTGGTGTAGGGTAGCAGAAGCTAGCTATGACTTTCTTGCCTGGCAGATCCATGGCACCAAGGCATGCTGCGCTTTGTTCCTCCGATCTCCTTGTGGTTCAGCATATGTTATCGCAGGTTACGTTGAGCTTTTTCTTGTCTCTACTTGCACTTAGATTCTCCTTTCTGTTATGCACTAGTTAGCGTGGGATGAGCATGAACTACACCATACAAGTTTGGAGCATTTCATAATGGCGTAAGTGCTCGTTTGTTGCGCTAGTGCCCTATTATTTTCTTTGGTCTTATTCCAGCGCACTTGCATTGTTGTGGCCATCTCCTTGATGCACCTCAGCGTAGGTTGCTCCATGCTTCGCAACAAGATTTGTCCTACTCTTCTTGCAGCATAGCTTAGGGTGAGTTGTATTGGATCTCCATCTATCCATTTTATTAGCATCTATGAGCTTGACTTTTACCCAACACTCGTTGGCATAACATCCCTTTGGTTGTGCCATCTATGCTTCACTTCATTTATGCCTAGCGTGGCCTAAGTTCTCCCACGCCATGTTTTTAGCTTTATTCTCCATTTGATCCTCTTTATGGCGTAGCTAGACTCAAGATATGCCTTGGGTAATATCTCATGGCGCAGTTTTCCGTAGACTATGCCAGTTGACCATTTCCACTAAGTTTTGCTTCTTTTTGGAGTTTTTTTTTCTATTTCCTTATTTCATGCTCTCATTTGTTCCTTCTGCCTGAATTGCACATAAACAAACACAAATCACATACTTTACTTGAGAATTAAGACAATTTTCTTATGTAATAAAGCAAATAAGTTGGTGATTCACCAACTTATCAAATATAATTTGAATAATAGTTGAAATTGAACTAATATATAGCATTTAAAAAAATAGAATTATAAAGGATTAGATAAATGAGAAAGAAAAATATAGAAATGCTAAGAGTATTGAATGAATCATTGAACTATTAATTAGAATTTAAATAGTATATTAGCATAATATAATAATATAATTATAAAAGTTGACACCCTAAGCCTAAACCCTAAAATCCTAAATCCTAAACCCTAAACTCTAAACCTAAAATATAAAGATTAGAAAAGTAGGAAATAATTTTAAAAAAAAGAATTACGTGATGAAAATTAAGAGATATGGAGATATTCATATATTTATAAAAATGAAAAACAATAAATTTTTTCCCTGACTAGTTTGGAACCGAACTAGTACCGCCGGTTTTGGTTCCATTTTTTTAGGAACCAAAATCGAACAGGCAAGGACTGGTCCGATTATAGTTTGGAACCATAGGGTTCATGGTTTAGGTTTCAGAATCGGGAATCTAATATGAACTCCGCCCCGCAATGGACGAAACCCAATATCGATTTGAGATTCTAGGATAGTTCTACAGCAGGGATGCTAGATAGAATGGTAGAATGATGCCACAACTAACAATGGATTGAAGGTTGATAAGTCGGGAAGAACGCTACAAGTTAGAGAAAGTTGATAAGTTCAAATCTGTTCTCAAAGAACCAAGAGAGTAATCTCACCAATGTAATATTCAAGTCTGAATATTATGGACGTTTTACAGCATATAAATATAAAGGATACCCTAAATTGAAAGTTACATAAAGCAAGAAAATAATTAATTAAAGTTTAGGAAACTTAAAATGCTAATTAGCCTTGTCTTGAAACTAATAAGGTCATGGAAGGTTCCATGCATTCCTTGACCCGTTGAATGGTTGTTTATCTGCCTCTAAGCATTCCAAGCAGTCTTGACAGAAATTAAATATCCTTGAACAAAACAGCCCACAATTGTTGACAAAGCTCGGGTGAACTTTGACCGGGTGAACCTAACTTGATCATAGAGCTTCCTTAGCTTAGTATTGGTTGACTTATGCTCCATTTCATGTACTCTTGAGCCTCCAAAAGAAATTTTAGTGAACCAAGGCAGAAACACATCATAAAATCTCAAAACAATGCAAAAACAACAAGCTAGACAGATTGCACTTAGTTTGGGCAGATTGCATTTTCATTTGTACTTTTTGCCTATATGTGCACAGCCATGCCACCTAATTGTGCTGCATGATTGGCCCATCAATATCATTGACATTTATTATTGTAAGCCCACTTGAATACTCAACAAAATCTACTTGAGAAAATTGCAACTCCAAAACCCTAACAATCAGCCCACTTAATGCATCATTGAATTGTTTAGCTCTGTGAAACCCCAGAATTTTCATATAAACAAATAATGCACTTAATCTTTTAGAATGTTATATTTTCCGTTATATGAATTTAGTTTTTTTTAAAAAATATTATAAATATATATTTGTCTCACCAATAGATGTGAATTTTGATTTAAGATTATTAAATGGGAACATGTGTTAAATGTTACCTGTAAATGTTACAAGTCAATACGAGAAAAATCCTGTAATTTAATTGTAAAATATTTAGGGACTTAATTTAGTTGCTTCATAAAATTACACATCAAATAAGCAAAAAGGAATGTTGTGGGTCCTAGTTAATCACTTTAAACTCCAAGGACCATGTGGCAACTTAGAAGACTTAAAAAAAAAACCCACCACCAAGGCCAAGCTTGCTGAATACATATAGCCACATGCTCTTCTTTTTTTGTTTAGGGCACCAATGCAACTAGACAGAAAAAAAGTGTGAAATGGAAACAAAAGGATGTACGAAGAATCGAGAAGAGAAGATTTCAAATTGATCCAGTGAGTAGAATCTTTTCATGAATTGGGTTGAAGTTTTATTGATTTTCAGTTTTGCAAGATTTTATGTCTCTAGAAAATTTTGTTAGTAAAATTATTTCTTCGAATATCTTCAAGTGATTATAAATCAGATTAAGCATATTTGTAGGTTGTGTTAGTTGTATAAGATTACTGTCGGTGGTTGAAAGTTGCTCCTTTAATTTGTATGCCAGTGGTTCAATTTTTTTTTTCTGAGTTTCATATTTTTGTTTTAGTTGGAATATTATGTAATTTGTTATGACCAATCTTGATTCATGCACCATGTATTATGTGTGTATTCATGTGTAGCAGTTTGATAGTATGATTGATGATTTTCGTTGATGGGTTCTTGAGCTGAATTGAATTTATGCTTTTGGCAATCAGCAGCTGACATTGCTAGTAATATTCTTCATTATAATTTGGTTTGGACTTTGGCTTCAATCTAATTTGTTGGGAAATTTTTGGCCGGTGATTTTATTCAATGATCTCTTGGAGAATCACATTAATTTGTGCTATGTCCATATTATCTTCTACCCTTTTTCAACCTGAATTGCAGGATAAAATTTACCTCAAAAAGCTAAATCAATTCCAGAGTTAGAGAGCTGTCGTCATGACCCTATTTAAGTGGGAAAATAATTTGCATATCTTTAGACGAGCTATACATAAGATTAAGCATATTTCGTGATACTTGTACCTACGTATACGAGTACTTTGAGTGAAAAGGTTTGTATTGTAGAATTGGTTATGCTATGTGGGTTTGGAACCTTATTTGTGCCTTTAACCTATTTGAGATAATTCTTAAAGGAAACGTGAATTCAAGTTTAAAGTTGTATTTATTGTGGAGCTACATCTATGTATTATTTTAAACTGATTTTTGACTCAGTTGTATGCATAATTTGAAAATAATTAAAACATAAAAGTTTTAGTATTATAAACCAAGTTTTATATAGTTTTGGTTTCATCCTATTTCGATATCTTCTTGTCAAGTTATGGTCATTTGAAATAGTTTTTCCAGAACAGAACTTTGTGACAGAAATTTAAGGTTTTTTACAGTTTTGGATTGTTTTATTTTGAACTTTGTAAAGTACAAGAAATTTTGTATATTAAGTCTAGTTTTTCACAGTTTTGGATTCGTCTCTTTTGGATATATAGTTATTAAGTTACATCAATTTGAAACTACTATGCCAAAACTGATATATTTAATAGGATTTTTGTAATTATAGAAATTATGTCCAGTTTTACACTACTTTCTAGACTTAATCCAGAGTTTTATAGAACATAAAAGATTTAGAATATTTTCCCTAGATTTACATGGTTTTGGTTTCAAATTATTTGGATCTTTGATTACAAAGTTATGACTACTTGAATCCAGTGTGGCAGAACTGAAATCTGTTACGGGATTTCAGTCCTATACGAAGTTTGAACAGTTTTAAAGCTATTTGTAGAATGAATTTGGGGATTGTTAAAACATAAAAGTTCTACTATTCTGAATCTAGTTTCCTATGCTTTTAGTTTAGTATCATTTGGAGGTCTGATTACAAAGTTATGACCATTTGAAATAACTATGGTAGGACTGAGATTTACTACAGGATTTCAGTCATTATAGCCACTTTGTGTAAGGTAATCAACATAGTAACAACTCAGTGGAAAATATAAAAATTATATTATAATTGATTTCCATAGGACCTTTAATGATAATCTACACAAAATATACCTTGAGAGATGCCAGCAAAATCCTTGAGCGAGGTTTAATCGGCCAACAAGCCGCACACGTGTCCGGCCTCTAACGGTAATCCACACGAACTATTTTCGAGATCCTCAAAGGATTGATTTTAACATTAGGTTAATGGATTGACTTACAGGTCTAGAGTTCGATTCCTGTAAGATGCATGTGAATGTGTGTGTGTTTAAAAAAAAAACATTAGGTTAATAAGCTAGATCCCCTAAACAACACATTGGAAATCTAATAAGAAAACCCTTTTCTTATTTACGTGATTTCTTATTGAGAGAGTTGTGTTGTCTTGACCTAACATTAAGCATCTATATATAATAATACAGCCTTCCAAAAAGGTTGTCTTGTTAAACAAGAAACTAATTATTACCAAACTCAATTCACTTTCCAAAAGCGAATATAAGAGTATAATAGATGTCATAATTATCATATAATTATATAAACCATTTTAACCTAAGAAGTAATTCTATTGTGTGTGACCCTTTAGGTTCCTAATCACTTGGCAATAAATATAAATAATAATCTTAGAATTAAATTGACTTTTGTACAAAACCAACACTTTGTACAGCTTTTACATGAAATTGTATACTGAATTTGGAGTGTTATAGAACATAAAAGTTTTAGATTTTTGAATCTATATTTATATAGTGTTGGTTTCATATTATTTGGATCATTAGATGAGAAGTTATAGCAATTTGAAATGGAAATAGTAGAACTGAATTTCTGTTACCTAATTCTAAATCATTATAACAATTTTGAATAGTATTTCCAATATGTTGCATACTGAATTCTGAAAATAATGCAACATGTAAATTCGGTTATTATAATTCTATTTTCATATCCTTTTAGTTTCTCCACATTTGGGTATTTGGATATTAAGTTATGATAGTTTGAACCAAATATGATGGTACTGAAATTTATTACCTAAATTTTAGGTTGTCATTTGGAACGAACTTTGAACACCTTTCATGTTTAATTTGGAATCTCGTAAAACATGAAAGTTCCAGTATTTTAGAGTTGGTTTCAAATGGCTTTTATCTCATATCATTTGAATGCTCTTATCTCGAGTTGATTGAATTGAATGTCATATAACGGAATGTTTGTTATGGGTTCTAAAAGCTCTTGCATATGATGGAATGTTTTCCAACACTTTCAATGTAAAACATGAAATTTTATAAAGTATAAGAGTTTTATTAATAATTAGTATGGTTTTATTTAGTGATGGATTCACATTGATCGGATATGACGTTGCCAATTTACATGATTTTGAATCAAACGTGGAATGATGAATTTCATAATAAGAAGTTCAAACTGCACTTTGGAACTATCTATTGAATGTATTTCATATTGAATTTGGAGGGATAGTTTTGTTTTTGTGCCAATTGATAAGTGAAGGGAATATGGGCATTGTTTGAATTGTGGACGCTCTCTTGTCTTGCATTAAAAAGGACACTCTCTGATGAATGAGTTTCTTTATCCTTTGTCAACTGGAATCTGTTGTAATTATTGTAATTGATATATCAGTGTATATGTGGGATTTCATGTCCATATAACATGTATTGATAAACTAGGTACGTTGAAACTAAGTGTTGTGCAGAGCTAAGTGCTACGCCACTTTAAAGGCAGGAGCCACTTCTAGAGTCCATACGAGCCACCTCTAGAGTCCAATGTTACCAGTGACTTTTGAGAAATTGAGATATGCTTGTGTGACAAAATACTCGTGCCCAAGCGTGGGAAGTGAATGATAATTGTTATATGATTTTCGAATTGTGTGAACGTGTTATACGTGTATTGAATTGAATTGCATGGGCCCTAATAGTTGAGTTGTGGTCACTGACCACTAGGAAGGATAAGGTAGTTTCTCAAGTCGTTCACGCATCAATGAATTGTTAGGGGATATAAGGTTGGTAAAGGTTGGTAAGGTCGATCGTGACAGGTACCGATTATATGTCTAATGTTTTATATGGAGTTAACGAAAAAGTTATGTGATATATGGATATGTGCATTGCACAATCTTTTATGCGATATTTGAGACTTTGTCATATGGTAATTTGCATTGGAAAAAACGATTGTCATATGGTTATTTGAACTGGAAAAATGTTTAATTGAAATTGTGCTTTCTTAAAGTTAATTTTATTAAAATTATCCATTACTCCCTCACTGAGCTATTTTGAACTTACCCATTTTATGAAAATATTTTCAGGACGACTCAAGTAAAATGGCGACTTAAATTCTGGATTTTCAGATACGCTGACGTAATAAGAGTATAGAAGGTTAAGGTATTTTAATCGTTTAGATTTGGAATGTAATCACGTTGACAAACACAAATTTATTATTTTGAATGGTTTGTCTTTTGGGAATGTAACATAAGGTCAATATTGTGTTCAGGATTTATTTGAATTTTTAGGTTATAATTTATTAATGTTCAAGGTTAGGGCCCAGATGTGAGTCGGGCATAATATAACGTTCCCGTCACATTTTCGTTAAGGGAATTGGGCGGGGTGTTACAAGCTCTTGATCTTGTAATTGGTCCAGAAGTGAATTGTAGAGGATCATATAGAGTTATGGCTTGATATTCATAATTCCCCTTCTCTTTAAAAGGATTTGTCCTCAAATATTCATCTGTATTGTATGAAGTTAAATCAGTAACTTTGAATGAATTACTCATTTTATACTCACTTGGCAATTCTATTTTGTAAGCATTGTCATTGACGCGCTCCAAGACTTGGAATGGACCATCTCCTTTTGGAAGTAACTTGGACTTCCATTGGGCAGGGAATCATTCTTTCCTCATATGCACCCACACCCAATCTCCGGGCTCAAAAATCAGTTTTCGTCAACTCTTGTTAGCTTGTTTTTCACATTGCTTTGTTTTTTCTTCAATGTTGATTTGTTCTTTCTCATGCATGCTCCTAACAAACTCAACATTTTTCTTGCCATCTAAATTAACTTGTTCAATCGAAGGCAAAGGAGTTAAATCCAAAGAGGTCAAACAATTGAATCCATAAACAATTTCAAATGCTGAAAACTTAGTAGCAGAATGTTTGGTGTGATTGTAAGCAAATTCAACATGCGGCAAACAATCTTCCCAAGTTTTAATGTTCTTACCAATGATAGCCCTTAGCAAATTTGACAATGTCCTATTCACTACTTTGGTTTGGCCATCGGTTTGTGGGTGGCAAGCATTAGAAAACAATAATTTAGTACCCAACTTTCCCCACAAAGTTTTCTAAAAGTAGCTTAAGAACTTTGCATCTCTATTCGAAACAATTGTCCGAAGCAGGCCATAAAATCTAACAAATTCTTTGAAAAATAATTCAGTCATATGAGAAGCATCATTGGTTTTATTGCAAGCAATGAAATGTGCCATTTTTGAAAATCTATCAACAACAACAAAAACAGAATCTCTTCCATGCTTTGTTTTAGGTAATCCGAACACAAAATCTATTGAAATGTCAACCCAAGGTGCATTAGGAATAGGCAGTGGTGTATATAAACCATGTGGTTGGACTTTTGATTTAGCTTGCAAACAAGTAACACATTTACAACAAATTCTTTCAACATCGTTTATCATGTGTGGCCAAAAGAAATGTTCTTGCAGAATAGACAAAGTCTTAGCTGCACCAAAATGTCCCATTAAACCACCCCATGTGCTTTTCTAACAAACAAGTCACGCAATGAGCAATTTAGAATGCACAACTTATTTTCTCTAAACATAAACCCATCATGCCTATAGAACTTTCCTATAGCATATTTTTCAAAAGCTTGAAATTCTTCACAAAAATCAGAATCAATAGGATACAATTCCTTAATATGTTTTGCATCAAGGGTTGAGATAAGAGAATACCTCCTTGAGAGTGCATCTGCCACAACATTTTCTTTACCTTTCTTGTACTTGATGATGTAAGGAAATGTCTCCACCAACTCCATCCATCTTTCCATGTCTGTTGCTCAACTTATGTTGTCCCTTCAAGAACTTTAATGATTCATGATAGGTGTGAATCACAAATTCCTTGGCCCAAAGGTAGTGCTGTCATGCCTTCAATGCCCTCACCAATGCATATAATTCTTTGTCATAAGTTGGGTAGTTTAGAGCTGCCCTACTTAGCTTTTCACTAAAGTATGCAAGTGGCCTTCCTTCTTGCATGAGTATGGCACCAATACCTAAATCTAAAGCATCACATTCAATTTCAAATGTCTTATCAAAGTTAGGTAAAGAAAGAAAAGGAGCATTAGTTAGTTTTTGTTTGATTTGTTGAAATGCTTGCTCTTGCTCTTCACCCCATTTGAAGCCTACATTCTTTTTTATCATCTCTATGAGTGGTGCTGCCAATGTGCTAAAGTCCTTCACAATCCTCCGGTAGAAGCTTGCAAGACCATGAAAACTTTGCACTTCTCCTACACTTGTTGGACTTGGTCACTCTTGGATAGCCCTTATCTTCTCCATGTCAACTTGAACACCCTGTGCACTTACTACAAACCCAAGAAAAACGATACTTTGTGCAAGAAAAACAGATTTGATATGTTTAATGTTATCTTTCATGCTTTTGCTATAAATAAGAATGTCATCAAAATAAACAACCATAAATTTCCCTATGAATGCACGCAAAACATGGTTAATTAATCTCATGAAAGTGCTAGGAGCGTTAGTTAATCCAAAAGACATCACTAACCATTCATACAATCTATGTTTTGTTTTTAATGCAGTTTTCCACTCATCACCAATTCTCAGACGAATTTGATGGTATCCACTTTTCAAATCAATCTTAGAAAACATGAAAGCACCATGCAATTCATCTAACATGTCATCCAAACGAGGAATGAGGTGGTGATACTTTACTCTTATATTGTTCACGGCACGACAATCTATGAACATGCACCAAGTTCGATAGTTTTTTGGTAAAAGTAGCACGGGTATTGCACATTGACTCACGCTTTCTCTCACTAATCCCTTCTCCATCAATTCTTGAATCTGCCTTTGCATTTCTTTTGTTTCTTCGGGGCTACACCGATAAGCCGGGCGGTTAGGAATAGTAGCTCTGGGCACAAAATCTATTTGATGCTCTATCCCACGAATTGGTGGCAATTCATATGGAATGTCTTTGGGAAACACATCTTGGAATTCCTGCAAGAGTGAATTAATATTGCTCGGCAAAGAGCCAACCAACTCATGAATGGATAAACAAGCCTCTTTGAACATAAGAAGTACAAATGGTTTTTGAGCATGTAAAGTAGTCTTGATCTCACTCTTTCCCGCAAATATATTGTATTTTTCTTCTCTCACACTTAACATTTTTTATTCTGCCATCTCTTTTTCTTTTGTATTTTTACTTTTCCCACTCTTGTTTTCCCTTTCTACTTCACTCTTTTCTTTATTCTCTATATCTTTCTTTTGTTCACTTTTGTTTTTCTCATCATTTTGCAACCTTACTTAATCATCATACACTGGCTTTGGGGTCATGGGCACAAGGGTAATGGATTTGTTATTGTGCACAAGAGAATATTTATTGCTGAAACCATCATGGTTAACTCTCCTATCAAACTGCCATGGCCTACCCAATAATATTTGACTAGTATGCATAGGTACAACATCACAAATGATTTCATCCTCATACTTCCCAATGCTAAATGGTACAACTACTTGTTTGGTAACCTTCACCTCCCCACTTTCATTAAGCCAATGCAATTTATATAGCCTAGGATGTTTTATGATAGGCAAATTTAACTTCTCAATCATGTTATAGCTAGCAACATTGGAACAACTGCCCCCATCAATGATAACACTTCATAACTTGCCATTGACATGACATCTAGCGTGGAAAAGGTTTTCCAGTTGCTCTCCTTCATCTTCCTTGATTTGGACACTAAGAATTCTCCGTACCACCAATAAATCACCTCGGACAGCAAGCTCTTCATCCACAGATTCCTCTAATGGTGCCATAGATTATTTTCCGATTCATCATCGGTTTCAATCTCTCTATTCTCTGTTAACATCATCACCTTGTTGTTTGGCATTGGCTAGCAATGTGGCCCCTGCCTTGACACCTAAAGCACTTGATATCACAATTTTTAGTAAAGGTAGTGATGTGAATCAACCGAGGCTTTAAGTCCTGGATAAATTCAACCCCAACCTTTGGACCTTTGTTAGTTCAAATTCAAGAAACAACACAATGAATAGCTGCGAAAAATCAATAAACACAAACAAGATTTGGCGGAAGTGAAATCAAGGGAAGACAAGAAGATTGGATATTAACTAATCGAACCCCCATGTCTATAGCAAAACTATTAATTTAGCTCATGTAAATCATGACACTAAACTAAAAGGTTTGAAGTGTTCTTAAAATTAAGAACGAGTTGGCTCGCCTAAAGGTCTTAGCTAAAGGTTCGCGGTTCTTATGAAAATCCAACTAAAATTAATTGAATTGTTCACGTTCTTCACAACTTTTTATGGCTGCAAATTTCTTAGCAAAAGCTAAAATTTCTTTATCATTCATATTGTTAAAAAATGTTACATAATGGCTTCCTTAAATAAGGATTAATTCGGCCATAAGCAGCAAACCCTAACTTAAGCCAATTACAATTTGACTTCTTAATTAACTAACTAACAACTAACTAACTAGTTTCCAAAACCAATATAGTTTTGTCTCTAGCAAGCTAAAAAAGTTTTTGGCTCCTAAAAATTAGGAAACAGACCAATTCCTAAAAAATAGCCTTTCTCCTAAAAAGTAGGAATGCTCCTAAAAAGTAGGAGGCTACTTTCCTTAATCCATTACTTGCCATTATCATGCAAGATAATTGGGACAAGTAATTAACTACTTAATAACGAAAATATTAAGCCCAAATTAATATTTAATAGACTTAATTTATTACAAAACAAAATAACTCCTAGATCACTTCAAGTGACGTGATCCAAGGTGGTAAAGTCCAAGCACGCCATCTTGGTCTTCAAAAAGTCCATGAAACTCGCAATGGTAATATGTCAGAATCACGTCACTCATCTTGGTAGGCACGTTTAATGATTATAACATCATAATCTCGCAAAACGTAAAATATAAAAGTTTTAGCTCTATCCCTCATCCGAGTTATATTGAGATAGATATGTCAAGAATACCAAAACGTGACAGAATCTTTCACCATTTACTGTTTGATTTTGGCACCATGGACATGGACATGGCTCATTCTCATTAGGTAGTGTTTGTTTTACCTTGAGTGCTTTGTGTTCTAGACTTTGTTTTTGGCTTAGGAGTTGTGGGGGAAGATGTTTTATTCTCCCTCTTTGTCGAATCCAGCTGCCAAGTGTTTGAATTATTTCTAGGTCGTGTGCCTCCTCCCCTCTTGAGTTGTTGCTCAATCTTGACTGCCATGTTTACCATTTCTTCTAACTCGACATAATGGTACATTTCCACCCTATCATAGATATCCCAATTTAAACTATGTAGAAACCTTGCCATGGTCGCTTCTCTGTCCTCCTCCACATCTGCCCTCATTATTGCAACCTCCATATCTTTGAAGTAGTCCTCCACACTTCGGCTGCCTAGCCTCAAACTTTGGAGTTTATTGTAGAGATCCCGGTAGTAATGACTAGGCACAAACCTCTTTCTCATCACCACTTACATCTCTTACCAAGAATCAATGGGATGTTCATGATTTCTTCTACTAGTGACAATAAGTTGATCCCACTAAGTTAAGGTATAATCTGAAAATTCAATAACGACCAATTTTACCTTCTTGAAGTCGGAATAATTGCGGCAATCAAACACAGACTCCTTTTCCTTTTTTTTCTTTGGATCCTTTTGTTTTTTTTTTCAAGAATCTTTTCTTTTTTTTTCATTTTTTCTGTTTTGCTTTCAAGGATAACTTTTTTTTTCTTTTCGATTTTTTATGGAGTCTAGCACGAAATAAAACAAGAAAGATAAAATGTAGGATATCTTAAACTCAAAAATCCAATAGTAGGAACCTTGCCCAACCTAGTTGACAAAACCCACTACTTCTATAAACCAATATATCAAGAACACCCAAAAGAAAGTCAAAAACAAAGAAATAAAATGATATGCAAACCTTGACTAGAATTATCTTTGATACCAAATGATATGAACTCTGCCCCGTAATGGACGAAACCCAATATTGAGTTGAGATCCTAGGATCGTTCTACAGCAGGTATGCAAGATGGAATGGTAGAATGACTCCATAACCAACTATGGATTGAAGGTTGATAAGTCGGGAAGAATGCCATAAGCTAGAGAGAGCTTGATAAGTTCAAAACAATTCTCAAAGAACCAAGAGAATAATCTCACCAATGTAATATTCAAGTCTGAATGTTATGGACGTTTTACAACATATAAAAATGAAGGAAACCCTATTTTGAAAATTATAAAACAAGAAAATAATTAATTAAAGTCTAGGAAACTTAAAATGCTAATTAAGCCTTGTCTTAGAACTAATAAAGTCATAGAAGGTTGGACCAAGACCAGTCTTGATTCCCATGGATTTCTTGACCCTTTGAATGGTTTTTGATCTACCTCTAAGCATTCCAAGCAGCCTTGACCGAAATTAAATAGCCTTGATGAAAACAGCCCATAATTGTTGACCAAGCTAGGATGTACTTTGCACCGGGTGAACCTAGCTTGATCCTAGAACTTCCTTAGCTTAGTATTGGCTAACTTATGCTCTATTTCATGCACTCGTGAGCCTCCAAATGAAATTGTAGTGAACCAAGGCAGAAGCATATCACAAAAACTCAAAACAATGCAAAAACAACAAGTTGGGCAGATTGCCCTTAGTTTGGGCCGATTGCATTTTCATTTGTATTTTTTTTTTTTTGCATTTTCATTTGTATTTGCTGCTTATATGTGCATACCCATGTCACCTAATTGTGCTCCATGCTTGACCCATCTTTATCATTGACATTTATTATTATAAGCCTACTTGGATACTCAACAAAATCTGCTTGAGAAAATTGCAACTCCAAGGCCCTAACAATTAGCCCACTTAATGCATCCTTGAAATGTTTAGCCCTTAATCTTGTAATTGGTCCAGAAGTGAATTGTAGAGGATCATTTAGACTTGTCTTTATTTTCATTAGAATCGTCGATCCAGTTACAATTCTAAATCACGGGGCCACGATTACAGTTTTGGAATCAAAATTATCGGTTCAGTTCTAATTTGGTTCCGATTAGAACTACATTGTTGGTCATGTCTTGTATTATGTATTAATTATCCGCGTATCAAATATCAATTTTTGCATATCAATATTAATTCCAAAAGTGTATCATTCTAATTCGTGAATAAAGTATCAATTTTTCGCATATCAAGTATCAATTGTTTGTGTATCAATTATCAATTTCTGCATATCAATATTAACTCCAATAGTGTATTATTGTGATTTGTGTATAAAATATCAATCTTTTGTATTATTCGCTATCAATTATCAATTTTTACGTATCAATATTAACTCCAAAAGTGTATCATTTTGATTAGAGTATAAAGGTATCAATTTTTTCGCGTATCAAGTATCAATATTTCAAATAAAAAGTGATACATGAAAAATAAACATGCGCACGTATATGTCGCATATATGAACCCGTTATCACAATGGTCATTGGAGTAGCCCCAGTGGTTTATTACCTGTGACGAACTCAATATTCATTAATTGTGACCTCAATATGCTATGATATAAAATGAGTTTGTTTATGTGAATTAGGTATATTACTAAAAACAACCACTGAAGTCCTTTACATTTTACAAAATAATTTATTTGGTCCCTCACATTTAAAACAAGAAAAAAATGATCTTTAATATTTCAAAAGTGTAAATTTTTTTTCCTTCATGATAGATCTATTATAAATTCTGTGAAATCCATTCATGTGACCCTCACATGACAATCTTTTTAGGGGAAAAAAAGAAACACAAACCATAACCCATTTCTCCTCTCTTCCATCGAAATATTTCCTCTCTCTGCCATACCCACCTTACACCACCTCTCTCTCTTTCTCTCTGTTTATTCACATTTATTTTGAAACTCAAAGGTTTTGATAAATCTTTTTTTCCTTCAAAAATCAAATGTTACAGATTTTGAGCTAACCCGTATTTTGATTGGGGGAAATTTCATGTATGTTTTTGCAGCCATGTCATGCTTAGACATTTTCTATATGATTAAAGGTAAATCTTAGTCTCAACAACCAGCAATGACAGGGGAATTTTACTTGTTTTAGTATAGTTTAGATAGACTAAGAATGAGGCAGTGGTGAATTAGGTTTTCCTCAAGGGTGGTTGCTCCTCTATGTTAGCCAATGATTTCCACATTTAAGGAAAAAAAACCAACAACCCTTCGTTTAGCAGAAAACAAATATGCATAAATAATTGTATGTGTAGATATTAATATGTGTGTAAGTATGTGTTTTAGTGGAGCAAATACCCTTTTGGATCTCTAAAATATTTTAATTTTTTTTCTTTTTGGATTGATGGAAAATTGTGGAAGTGGTGGTGGTGGCGATGATAAGTCATTTTTATACTGACTTAAAGATGCTATTTTCGCTTGACTTTTGTTGTGTTTTAATACAACTTGTGTAAAGTTATGTGCTGATTTGTGAGTTTATGTGTTGCACTAAGGGTGGTGTGAGTGCGGAGGAAAGGCTACGATTTGTGTGTTAGTATCACTTGAGTGTGTGCACAAGACACGCCATACAACACACCCACCGCACACCAGGCATACACTATGCACACACCTCGCACAATATTCGCACACACCTTGCATGCACGCTCGCACACTCACCGCACTCATCACACTCACCACACTCATCGCACACTCACCGCACACACCTCGCATATCCACCGTACACACTCAGAACACACTCACAACATACTCACAGCATGCCAGCACACACTCACCACACATTTTGCACTCACCCGCTGCACATCATGCACAAACCTCGCACATCCACCGCACACCCTCATGCACACTTGCACCAACACATGCACAATAATGCACACATATACTCAACCGTGCACAGCTCCAACACACACAAGCACAATGCACATCACGGCAACAACACACCACATGCACTACCCTCATGTACACTTGCACCAATGCACTCAACAACACTTGCACAAGCACTTGCACTCGCACTTGCACTCTTGCATAACACGAAGCACACACTATGCACAAAATGCATGGTGCAGCCGGCCGATGAGATAAATTGCATGGTGCGGCCGCTTTGGATGGTCGCATAGCGTAAAAAATATGTGTGGTGCGGCTGCCCGAGAATTTACTCTTATTTTGATTGGAATTTTTTCTAAGTGTTGATTCTTGCCTTCTCTTGTACAGATTGTGGAAGCGTGTTATGGTGTGGCTCGGGAGCATGAAGTGCAAGATGGAAACGTGAAGTGCATTGGCTCAAAGGCGTGAAATGATGGAATGGGTTGCTGACGTGGAGCACAGTGCACATGCATATTTTGTATAATTTCTCCACACAGTGGCATTTTTGTAATTAAGTGCTTAGTTTACGTTTGCGTGTAGATTAAGCTTTAGACCTCTATAAATAGAGGAGTTTGTCATTATTTTGAGGGAGATGGAGAGATTAATCTAGAAACTTGTGAGCGGGAAATTTTCTCTCTCTAGAATTTGATCTCCGATTGCAATTCCATTTGAACTTTTGGACCGATCGTTGGAATTCAATTCTCAATTAAGGAATCATTGAACAATTCTTTTGTAATTTTGAGCTTTTTGAGGCAATTTAATCGGTGAATTCTTCCAATTTATGAAGATGAATTGTTTAATACTGCGCTTTGTTGATTACGAATTGAGAATGATTTCTTTCGGCTAAACTTGTGATGTTCTAGGGTTCCAATGGATGAATACTCCATTTAGGCAACTTAAGGCAGTACAATTAACGTGATCTATGAAGAATGAAATCATACTCTGTTTTGCTCTATGAATTGATAAGTCGGACTTGTACCGACTTATTTGCTTTACTTTCTTAAGCTTTTGCATGGAATGACTGGAGTAACTGTGCTTGATAAATGATTTATACGCAAATATGTTCATGATATGGAAATGTGAGAATTGGTGAAGTGTAGTGAAAATACCATGCAAAGTGTTATGTTTGTACATGAATGAGAAACAAGCACACACTTAACCAATTTGGCCTCACACATCTCAAGCATTGTATGAGAGTCCTAGCACACGAGCACAAACTCACGCACAACACTCAAGCACTTCAACGCACCTAAGCACGCTACGCACACACAACACATGGCGGGCGCCGAACATGACGGGCGCACCGGCTTGCCCGCCACACTCATCACACACTCGCATCCTAGTTCGCTTCCTCTTGCACAATTTCATGCATACTAGCACACATACACTTCGACTATGCTGCACACATTTCACTTGTTCAGGACTTAGCCTACGCCGCAATATTACCAAGGCATAAACACAGCATTTTGGCAGCACACCCCGTGTTTGATGATTTGCAACCTTAATGTTTAAGCAAACATTTTATCAGATGACTCTACTCACATGCTAAAATGACTCGTGCAGACACGTGGAGAAACCAAAATAGCAGATTGAGCCTCATCCAACATGATTGAGACAGATCATCAAGAGGAAGGTATAAAAGGCAAGGAAAGATGCAAAACAAAGGATCACAACATTGAGAGGTGAAGGACAGATCAGAAGATCAGAGAGATCGGGATTTAGGGAAAATCAGAAAGAGAATCAATTAGGGTTACACAAAGAGGAAGAGACAACATAGCATATACATTGATTCTTCTTTTTGTAATGGCCAAAATTGATCGAGCTTTGTCAATTCCATTCTCAAAGCCGATCAACATGATCGGCTAAACATTTGTGTGTTGCCTTGAGGGTTCATATCTACTAATATTATCCAGTTTGAGACATTTGAATTGCATTGATATGTGTCTTGTTGTTTCCTTTGCATTCTATATTTCTATTCAATAGATCTGTTTAATTTCATCTAAATCTATAATTGATCTGCGGTGTCCACTAAGACCAATTTGGGTCTGCCAAAGTAAATTGAATAAAAACATGAAATAGATCTGGAACAACTATTTGTGAGGCTTAAGATCTGAGTGTATTGTGGATTCAATTGTGCGGTGCCCAATGACAATAGGATTCAATTTAATAGAAACGACTTAAGCTTATTCGTGTACGACAATTTGAATGCTTGATTTCGTTAGCAGCCCTGCCAAGGGAGATAACTGAGGATTGAACTAGGATTGTAGTACTGGATAGAGATCAGGGTTTTATGATTTGAGCCAAGAAATTGCCCTGCCAAGGGAAGTTTGAGGAGTAAGTGAGGTGTTCTTGTGAGAATCACCCGGTTAATCAATTGCACGTCACTAGCAGATTAGTCCCCTCACACACATCTACACCAGTCTATGATGACAGGGATTGATTAGTACTGAATGATTACCCCTCAAGGCAATACCATCGTCTTCTGATTGCCCAAGTTTGTATACTATTTTAGTCATCGCAGTTTTGTTGCTTTGTATTCCAATATATCATTGTATTAATTCTGTGACATACCCCTTTCCCCGAGGATATGATCTCACTCATCACTACTGCATTTTAGTGTTATTGGGTAAAATTGGTGAGCCAGCGACAGCTCCCGCCATGAATTCTATTAAATTTCACGAATTTGCACTGGTATTGTTGGATTGAACTTTAGCTGCGGTTGCCATGCTGAATTGATCTAGATTCACTAATGCTTGTTGAGAATTTGTGAAATAAGAACTAGAGTATGAAATGAAGTCATTGCACTTGTTTTGCTTTGTTCGTTTTCTAAAATGCAGTCGCCCTGCTGATTTTGGATCTCGAAATCTTTAGATCAAAGTATAAGGAAATTCTCTGGTGCTAATGAAGACATAAGAACCTAAATTCAGGCCTCGCTATAGGAAGTTTTTAGGAAATAATTGCTACGGTAATTAGAAATAGAGAATTAAGAAGTTGCGGTGTAAATGCGTCGTTCTTAGGCCTCGCAATGGGAAAGAGTTTTGATAGGAAACCTAGGTTGCAGTGTGGTTGCTATGCTGACTGTAGGTTAGGTTTCTAGGCAACTAGTTCTCCTTTGGTTTTGCACACATGTTAATTGCATTACATGAGTTGTTTAGGTGAGCATTTATCCGGTGAAGGAGCCCTAGGACATTATCTTCTCTCCATTTGCATTTACATTTTACTTTTTATTCTTGTTGTTCTGTTCTAGTTAGCAAGATTTAGAGTAACTTTTAGAATTTCTTGAAACCACTCTTCCATGTGGAACAAAACCCTACCACCACTACTATAGTTAATTAGGGATAAATTGGTACGTACACGACGAACGCATCAATTTTTGGCGCCGCTGCCGGGGAAAGCACGGTTTCTTGAATTTTGAATTGCTCTATTTTGTTTTGTTTTTTTTTGCTTATATTTTGAATTCTTGTTTCTCTGTTTGATTGAGCTACTCTACTACCAGTTCATTACTCTTTGTGTGTGAGTGGTGTTTTATAGGATAGCAAGTCATGTATGCCCAGATCTCACAGGTCCAGAGGAGAACCAAATTATCACCTTAATCTCGAGTTGAAAAGAACTTTGAGAAATCAGCAAAGAGATAGACGAATAGCCAATAAAGAAGCAAGACCACCAAGATTTGGTGACCATTACGCTATTAACTTTGAAAATGGTTTTAACCAGCAAGACATCGATGTGGAGAGTTATCATATTCCCACTGATGAGAATGAGCCGTGTCCATGTTCATGGTGCCAAAGCCAAACATTAAATGCTGAAAGATTCTGTCACGTTTTGGTATTCTTGACATATCTCTCTCAATATAACTTGGCATTTCATGATTCAAGTGGCCCTGGAATGATAAGGGATAGAGATACAACCTTTATGTTTTACGTTTTACAAGATTCTGATGTTATCATCGTTTAATGTGCCTACAAAAATGAGTGACGTGATTCTGGCAGATTACCGTCACGAATTTATGGACCTTTTGAAGACCAAGATGGTGTGCTTGAGTTTTCTTAATGTGGATCACGCCATTTAAGTCTTAGGAGTTATTTTTGAGTTGTAATAATTAAGTCCATTAACATTTAATTATGGGCATGAGTTTTCGTTTTAAGTGTTAATTACTTGGCCCAATTATCTTACATAATAATTAGGAAAGTAATCTCCTATTTTTTAGGAGCTTATGGCGTCTTTTCTTTAGGAAGCAAAAACGAATTTTTCTTGTGTTGTTAGATTAGGAAACTATTTCGTTAGTTAGTTAGAAAGTCAAGTTGTAATTGGCTTTCATTAGGGTTTCCTAAACACCTTGGATGAATTTACTCCTATTTAAAGGAAGGCCATTGACGTTTTTATCATATATGAAATTGAAAGAATTTTAGCTTTGCTAAAGTAAAACACTTTGTGTTCGCAAAATCCTTCGAAGCCTTTAATGAGGAGCTCTAGGTTTAGCCTATCCGTTCTTGAGATCATGAATCACCAAACTAATTAAGTTAGCTATTGAGTACATTTGCTAGGTTGATTATTTTGTAATAACGTTAGGGTTTGATTGGCTTAACATCAACATTTTCGTTCCATAAGTCTTTTCCGCCTTTTGTTGTTTTTGTGTCGTGTTTTTGTTGTTAATTTGCTAGTTAATAACGATAAAAAGAGTGTGGATTGGTGGCCCAGGAGTTCGAGCCTCGGCCATTCATATCACCCACTCAAATTGTGTCGATGATTACTCAAGGACAATTCTTCCAGGGAATGGATAATGAGGACCCAAATGAACACATGGATTGGTTTTTAGGATTTTGCAGCACCTTTAAACTTCAACATGTGCCTCGAAGTGAAGTGCATAGAATTCTCTTTCCTCTGTCTTTGAGAGGCAAAGCCAAACACTGGTTTAAGTCTATAGGAGGCACAGCTACCGTAACCTCTTTTGAAGAACTCTAGATGAAATTTTTGGCTAAATACTTTCCACTGGCCAAGTTAGAAACGATGAGGATGGGCATTATGAATTTCCAGCAACATGAGGGAGAGACATTTCGTGAAGCTTGGGAGCGCTTTAATGACTTGATCAGACAATGCCCAAACTATGACCTTGGTGAGATCAGAGAGCTGAACACTTTCTGTAAGGGACTTTTCTAAAGAATCCTCATTAATGGTCAAGGCATGTGCCAACGGAGCTTTGAAAGACAAAAGTGTTCCAGAGGTGAGAGAGCTTTTTGATAAAATAGCTAAGCATGAATATCTCTTCCCTGAGACAAGGAAGCCACATGTGAGGAAACAACGAGGAGTCTTGGACCTTGATGACAAAACTTCCTTGGGAGCCAAATTTGAAGCACTTGAAAAACAAGTCCAAACACTCAAGACCACACAAGCTAAACCTCCATAGCTATCTTGTGGACTTTGCAAGGGAGAGCACTATACTGATGAATGTGTTATCACCACTGAGTCACTCCAGTTTGTCAACAACTACAACAAGCCTCAGTATTTTGGTAATAGACTATATAGCAGTGGTCCAAGCAATTGGGGACAGCAGAATCAAGGAGGCCAATATTTCCAAGGCAATGATCAAAGAAGGTCTTCAAACCCACCGCTTGGGTTTGATCATCAACCCAATGTGCAAGAGCCAATAAAGCTTTCCATGAAAGATATGTTCTACCGTATCATGGACAAGTTGGATAAAAACGAACAAAGATTTGCTGGGTTGGAAACAAGTGTCAAGCACTATGATGCAACAATTAAAAATATTAAAATGCAGCTATGGCAATTGGCCAATGTAGTGCATCATAGACCCAGTGGATCTCTCCTGAGTGATACAGTCCCTAACTCTAAGGGAAAGGAGGCTTGTAATGCAATTACCTTAAGGAGTGGAAAGCAATTGCAAGGAACCACTACAGGAGGTGACATAGAACAACATGAAGCTGTAGTTGAAACTGAGGAGGATTGTGCACATGGGGCCATGGCACGTGAGAGGGAGGAGGTGAATAATGATGATGGAAAGGAGGTGATTAAAAAAGTTAGAAGACCACCAAATCCTTATAACTATTCCGAGTATGCTCATTTTCCTCCATTTCCTGAGAGAGTGAAACCCCCACCTAAGAGAGGGCCTCAGTTTGATCGCTTTTTGAATGTAGTGAGGTAAGTAAATGTGAGCCTTCCTTTGTTGGACTTGGTGACTGCTGTGCCAAAATATGCTAAATTCCTTAAAGATCTTATTTCAAACAAAGAGCAAATTCTGCAGTGTGAAGCACCCATAACACTCACCGAATGTAGTCAAACATGGGTGGTGCATAATCTACCACCCAAATTGAAAGACCTAGGGAGTTGTACCATTCCTTGCAAGATAGACACTAGATATTTTGCAAAGGCACTATGTGACCTTGGTGCTGGGATCAACTTGATGCCACTCTCTATTGCTGTTAATGTGGGTCTTGGTGGAAGAATAAGACCTGTGGCTGTGACACTACAACTTGCGGATCCATCTTTGGTGAAGCCAACGGGTATGGTAGAATATGTGCTGGTCATGATAGACAAATTCACACTCCCAGTGGACTTCATTGTGCTCGACATGGAGGAAGACCTCGAGGTGCCTATTATTTTCTGTAGACCCTTTCTTGTTCTTGGGCATACATTAATTAGGGTGAGAAGTAAAACTATGACATTTAGAATCAATAATTAACAAGTTGTTTTTTATGTCAATTATGCTATGAAGCATCCCATGAATGTAGAATCTTGTTTTGCAATTAGAGCTATAGCATGGAACATGCATGTGGTTGATAAAGATGTGAAACATGATTACATTTGTGTTGATAAATTGAATGCATGTGATGAAGAAGTTGATGTAGAGTTTGATGATGAAGATTGCATGATCATTTCTGAGATTGCAAACTTAGTAGAATGTTGTGTTTTAGATGAATAAATTTTTGAAATGCAAGATTAAGTGCTAATAGAAAATCCTTTGCAGGAAGTATGTGCTAAAAGCTTTGAAAATGGTAGTGATTGTAATGTTAAAACTAATGATGTTTGTGCACCCACTGAGATGAGGTATGAAAAAGTGGTATGCAGGAATGAGAAACTCATGCCATCCATTATGGTGACACCCAAGTTGGAGCTTAAGTCCTTGCCATCTTACTTGAAATATGCTTTCTTGGGTGAGAATGAGACCCTGCCTATAGTGATCTCTTCAAAGTTGGAAGTGAGGTAAGAAGAGAAGTTGCTGGGTGTGTTGAGAAGATTCAAGCAAACCATTGGTTGGACCATTACAGACATCAAAGGCATTAGCCCAAGCATTTGCATGCATAAGATCTTGTTAGAGAAAAATGCTATTCCAGTAAGAGATAGACAAATGAGGCTAAATCCTCAGATGATGGAGGTGGTGAAGAAAGAAGTAATTAAGCTTTTAGATTTTGGTATGATTTTCCAATATCTAATAGTGAGTGGGTGAGACCCGTGCAATGTGTGCCTAAGAAAGGGGGTGTCACTATGGTGAAGAATGATGCTAATGAGCTCTTGGCGGCCATAATCATTAGTGCATAGCGAGTGTGCATGGACTACCGCAAGCTTAAAAAAGTAACAAGGAAAGATAATTTTCCACTACCTTTCTTGGAGTAGCTTTTAGATAGAATTGCGGGCTTTCTTTTCTATTGTTTCTTGGATGGGTATTCAGGTTATAACTAAATTGCAATTGACCCCAAGGATCAAGAGAAAACCACCTTCACATGCCTATTCGGTACCTTTGGTTACAAGAAAATATCGTTTGGCCTATGTAATGCTCCTGCGACCTTCCAAAGATGCACGATGGCCATATTTCATGACATGGTAGAATCCATCATCGAGATTTTTATGGATGACTTTTTAGTATTTGGCATGACCTTTGATAGTTGACTTGACAATTTGGCAAGAGTGCTGCAAAGATGTGAGGAAACTCATTTGGTGCTCAATTGGGAGAAATGCCAATTTATGGCGTAGGAGGGCATAGTTTTGGGGCATAAGATCTCACACAAAGGAATTGAAGTGGATAGGGCCAAAGTGGATGTCATTGACAAACTACCACCTTCTACAAATGTCAAGGGCATAAGAAGTTTTTTGGGCCATGCTAGATTTAGAAGGTTCTTCAAAGATTTCTCAAAGATTGCAAGGCCATTGTGTAGTTTGCTGGAGAAAGATGTTAAGTTCAATTTTAATGAAGAATGTTCAAGGGCATTTGAGTTACTGAAAGAAAGACTTGTGAAAGCTCCAGTGATAGTCACACCACAATGGGGCGAGCCCTTTGAGATTATGTGTGATGCCAATGACTATGCTCTTGGAGTTGTGCTTGGGCAAAGGAGGAACAAGGTATTCTACACTATCTATTATGCCAGCAAATTGTTGAACAAGTCTCAAATGAACTACACCAGAATTGAGAAGGAGATGGTCGCAGTGGTCTTTGCGTTTGATAAATTTCGTGCATATTTGTTGGGTTCTAAAGTGATCGTGCACACCGACCATGCAGCCTTGAAATACTTGTTGGCAAAGAAGGAAGCCAAGCCAAGGCTCATCAGGTGGGTTTTTGAATTCAATGTGCAGATTAGGGACCGCAAAGGGTCTGAAAATGTGGTGGCCGATCACTTGTCAAGACTGGACTCACATGGGCAAGACAAGCCAAATGTGTTGATTGGTGAGCACTTTCCTGATGAGTAGATTTTCAAGGTAGAAAATAAGGAGTTGTCTTGGTATGCTGAAATGGTAAACTTTGTGGTGGCTGGGCAAGTTCCCTCATACTACTCGCATGAGTAAAGAAAGAAGTTGAGGAATGATGCAAGATATTTCTTTTAGGATGACAATGCCTTTTATAAGATCTGCAGTGACCAGGTGATAAGAAAATGTGTGAAGAAAGGCGAGAAAGATGACATTTTAAAGGTATACGATGAAGCCCCATTCGGAGGTCATTTTGGTGCTACCAGGACGGGCTTCAAGGTGCTACAAACTGGTTTCTATTGGCCTCACATCTTTGTGGATGCATGCCTATGGGTTGGTCAATGTGATAAATGCCAAAGAAGTGGCAACATTTCATGGCGTAATGAAATGCCTCTCAATAACATTTTGGAAGCAGAACTTTTCAACGTCTGGGGCATAGACTTCATGGGGACTTTTTCCAAAATCGTGTGGCATGGAGTATATATTAGTTTTTGTCGACTACGTTTCCAAGTGGGTTAAAGCTGTGGTGCTCCCACACAATGATGCAAGAAGCGTGGCCTCATTTCTTAAGAAGCATATTTTTAACAGATTCGGCACTCCACGAGCCATCATCAGTGATGGGGGTTCTCACTTTTGCAACAAAATCTTTGCATCATTTTTGGCTAAGTATGGTGTGAAGCATAAGATTTCTACACCTTACCATCCCCAGACAAGTGGCTAGGCTGAGATTTCTAATAGAGAAATCAAACGGGTGTTGGAAAAGGTAGTAGGACCAAATAGGAAGGATTGGGCTCTTAAGTTAGATGATGCATTGTGGGCATATAGAACTACATATAAAACTCCTATTGGTGCCTCAACATTTCGGCTCGTGTTTGGCAAGGAGTGCCATTTGCCTATAAAGCTTGAGCACAAGGCTTTTTGGGCCATTCAAAAATTGAATATAGATTTGTGTGAAGCACAATCTAAGAGGATGATGGAGTTGAATGAGCTTGATGAATTTCAGTTCAACTCGTATGTAAGCGCCAAGTTATATAAGGAGAGGACCAAGAAAATACACGATGCCAAGATCCGAGTTAAGAGTTTTGCTCCAGGCCAATTGGTCTTACTGTATGATTCTAGGCTTCGGCTCTTCCCTGGAAAGCTGAAGTCACGGTAGACTAGACCTTTTTGTGTCACCAAAGTATTACCATATGGAGTTGTGGAGATATTAAGCAAGAAGAGTGGTAATGCTTGGCAGGCGAATGGCCATCGGCTCAAACCTTATGTGGCTTATATGGAGAGGGACGTGGGAGAAGTACCCCATGAAGCTCCGCACGAACTCTTCCTGGATGATCCAATACATTACTATGTTGCTACACCACGTCGGGCTATCGATGTTAACACAAGCACTTCTGGGAGGCAACCCAGCATTTTTTCCCTTACTTAAATTTGTCTTGTTAATTTTGGTTTTATTGTCTTAATTTTCTTTTTAAGATTCTGATTGTGTTGTCATTTCAATTTCAAGTCTAAGAGAGGTGTCACTGAATTTTTACAGATGCACGGGTGCACAGTTGGAATTGTTGGGACTTCAATAAATGCTGAGCATAAATGCAAAGTCCGAAAAAGTTGCCCAAATGAACAAAAATTGGTGAGATGTTTGCGTGAGAAGGAATGCAAAAGCTGAAACCAACCGATTTGGCCACTTGTGACATGTGAACAATAATTAGAAGAATAGTGTTGTTTTTTTTGTCATCAAGTATGCAGCTGGGCATAATAATGTAATACACCAATAAATGCATGAGTTAGGCCCACAAATTAGTTGTGCTCTGTCTTCAAGTGGTTGGCCTCATTAGTGGGGGTTGACCGATTCTTAGCTGTCTTTTCTTCTCGAGTCTATAAATTCATGTTAAGGTAAGGTTTGAAACAACTCACGAGCAAGTGTGGCAAATTGAGGCTTGGTGGTGTGATAAGGAATCCATCATCCATTCTATTCTTAAGCTTTTATTATTCTTCTCTTAAGATCAAGGTACTTATCTTGGCTCAGGCCTTAATGATTAAGTAGCACTTGTTCAATTATTCTAAGATTGAGGCTAGTGTGAAGCTCATGCGAATTCTATGTTCCAAGCTTGGAAATGCTATGTTTTTTTTGTTGAATTTTTTTTGTTGATTTGAGGAATACCGAGCTAATTGAGCACTAGGCTATGCTTTACAAAATGCTAACAAAATGATAAGTGCGTGGGGGGAGTGTTTGTCAATACTTGCATACTAATCAGTTATGTCCCTGTTTGGTAATTGAAGCATAATGTGAGTAATGACCTCCAAATTTGGTAACTCTAAATGTGATGATTAGTTAAGAATCTAAGCTACAACATTTATGTTTTTCCCTTTTGCTAATGCTGCATGCTTAGAAGTCCATTTTGGGGGCCAAATTATAGTTGAAAACCGAATTTGTCATGTTGGCTGTAGGCACACTGTGCCCAGTTTTGGCACAGTCCAGTATTTTGAGCATAACTTGATCATTTGAACTCCAAATTGGTTGATTTCAATTTCTATGTTTAGCTAAGAGTTACCACTACATCTTTTGTCTTGTAAGTTTTGTCAAATTCTACCAACACTTCATTTTAGTTTGTGTTGTATAATTATTGGTTAAAGCTGGAGTTTTCACGTTATGCATTCTGCCCAGTTTACCACTATTCGATTTTTCAGACATAACTTGGCCAATTTAACTCCAAATCAGGTGCTTCAAATTTCTAAATTTAGCTTAAACTCATGGCTACATTTTTTGTGTTTGGGATTTGTCAAAATCTACATGCTCTGAACTCCTTGTTAGGTGAAAATGAGTGTTTGTGCTAGAATTTCAATATACCAATAATGCACTTTTTGCCTGATTTGTCATAGTGTAGTAATTTGGACATAACTTCGTCATGTTTGCATTAAAACTAGTGATTCCAAGTGCTGAGTTTAGCTAAGATGCAGAGCTATAAGTTTTGTTTTGTGAGTGTTGATAAATTTTGTTTAAATCGAACTCCATGTTGTGTGTGAAGATGCTAGACTAAGCTGAGTGTCATATCTTGAATTGTTGTTTGTGATTGCCAATTTTGCCAGAGTTTGATATTTTAGCCATAAGTGAGTCAATTATGCTCTAAACTTGGTGATTCAAATTTCTGTTGTTAGCTAACACTTAGGGGTAAAACTTTCATTTTGGAGAATGGCGTGGTTCTACTTGTATCAAAGTGCATTTTGGGGGTAATATGTGCATAAATGTTGGAATGTTGATTCGTGTGCTCATCTTGTTGTCATATATGTCATTGGCTCAAGCTTTCTTAGCCTTGTGGTGCTGGCTTTGTGTTTGCTTTTCCGTACCAAGATGTTGCTTGTGGTGTTTATTTTTGGGCCTCTTAGCCTCATAAAGTTCTACATGGGTCCTAAGAAGGGTGTCACCTCACGCAAAGGCAAGGCTCATGTAGCGGTTGACTCTGATACCGATTATTTTCCTGAAGATTTGCCTATTTTTGAAGATTCTCCCAAAGTTACAGTGAATCCACCTCTGCCCAAGAAGCGTAAAGGAGCAGTCCTTTTATCGGTTTTCATCAATGATGAGGCGCAGGTGAGATGGGAAGATGGCGTGCACATAAAGAAGTTGCATCTGGAGCGAGCTTTCAATGTCAACAAGGGTTCGTTCCGAAAGTTGCTGAATTTCCACAAATTTAATGAGAGATTGGTTTTGGCACCTGAGTTCTGCAATGTCAGCATAACAAGGGAATACTATGCCAATTGCAAGTTTCCTAACAAGGAAGGTGCTGTCTATATTCGGGGGAAATGGGTGAACATAGATAGTGTGGTGGTCAACAAATACTTGGGCACGCCCAGCTATCCTGAAAATAATTCTGAGTTTTTGATGACGAGGCTGCGAACCAAGCCCTGCTTGAGGAGCTTGCTCATCCCGGGTCCGAATGGGTAGTAAATCAGCGGGGTGAGCGCAAGCATAATGTTCGGCAGTTCTTGCGTTGCGATGCAAAGATCTGGCTTATGTTCATCTTGTACAGGCTTATGCCTAGTTCCCATGTTACCAAGGTTATGCGTGGTCGCTTATACCTTATCTCGGCTATTCGGAATCGCAAGCCTCTGAATGTTGGGCGGATTATTGTCGATCATATTCGAGCGAGCATAGATGATGACACTGCAACGGTCTATTTTCCGGTACTGATTGCGGGGCTTTATTGTGCCCAAGGGATGGACGATGATATGGGCATAGATTGGCGCAAGGTTAAGGCTCCCATCTCTACTCCCCTTTATGCGAAGTATCTGCAGATTGATCGAGAGTTGGCTAGAGCACTGCCCGTGACTGAGATGCCTCCGGAGAATTTCGAGCCCTCCGTCCAATATGGCCAGCAAAAACCTCAACCTCAACCTTTTGATTTCACTTCTTTTAATGGAGCTTTGCATGATCTTCAGCACTCTATGGACAACCGTTTTCAGCGTCTGGATGAGAGGCTAGATGGAATGCACCAGGATTGGTCCACCCAAGCTTCTATGCTTGGTACAAAATTGGATGACATTGCCTCCATTGTGCAGCAGCAATTTGAAGTCCTCTACCATAGGCAATATACGATGCAATGTGAGCTTGATTATTGCAACAAGTTGGCTGTCTACTACCACACCACTCCTGGACCTCTTAAAGCACAGCCAACCTTCGCCCACGAGCTAGCAATGTATCCGCGGCCAAATTTGACAATGAATGAGGGGACTCGGGTTATACACGAACTTTCACCTGGAGTGCCTGGCGTATCATCACTCCAGTAATTGCCTATATTTGGTCGGTTGCCGACGTATCCTCCTACTCTAATCTTTTGGCACGACCAAGATTTCATGGCTGCAACGCGATTGCCGAACATCAATGATACTGGATGGCCATTCTTGGGCCCCTCATTCACTAATGCCGCTGCATTCTCTGGGCCATTTTCGGGACCTTCTTTTTCTACACCAGTAGCATTCATGGCACCCTCGTCATCTACGCCTTCGTCTTCCACTCTGGGAGCTCCTGCTTCCTAGTCTTCTTTCATTGAGGACATTGCTTATGATAAGTGTGGGGGAGTTTGATTTTGATGGGTTGTGCCATGATTGCGGGAGGTGTTAGTTGGATTGATTGTGCTTTGTTTTGCGTTATGCCATGATTGCGGGAGGTGTTGGTTGGGCTGAATGTGCTTTGTTGTGCCTTGGTTAGATTTATTTTTTGTGCTATGTTGGGGGTGAGTGGTGTTGCTATGTTTCCATGTTTTAATTTGTCCTATTTGGAAGTTTCTTAGTTGTATGCTGTATTGAAGTTGTGATGGAAATCAGTCCGTGTCCATCTTGCCTAGACCGACTTCACAAGATTCATTGGCAAATCTTGATGGTCCAATGACAAGATCAAGAAGTTTGAAGATGAAGGCAGCATTGCATTCATTGTTGGCGTCAACTTGTGAAGGACTTGAGGAAGATCTTGCAACAACATTTACATCTCATTCACATGGAGTTTTATATCATGTTTCTTCAATAACAATTCATGAAGATGTTTCCACTAGTTCCAATGTACAACTTAAGGAAATTCCACTTTGAAGAAATATGTGAAGCCGAATGAAGACCAAGGAAAGGTGTGCTTGGGCTTTGTCTTTGGATCACGCCACTTCTTGGATTACTTTAGGATTTATTTTGTTGTTAATTAATTAAGTCCAAAACACCTAATGTGGGCTTTAATTAATTCATTAATAAATTACTTGGCCCAATTATCTTGCATGATAATGGCAAGTAAAAGTTTAGGAAAGTAATCTCCTAAATTTTAGGAGCTTTACACATTTTTTTAGCAATGGTAGCAAAACCGTGTTTTGCTTGTTACCTTTTAGGAAACTAAGTTTGTTAGTTTGTTAGTTATTAGTTTCCAATTTCAATTTGGAAAGTTTCTTAAATTGTAATTGGTTAGCTTGGAAGTCAAGTTGTACTTGATAACCATTAGGGTTTCACATTTTGTTGCCTATTTATAGGTGAGTTTTCACGTGAATTAATAAGATGAATTTTGATAAACTTTAGCTTTGCTAAGAACCTTTGCAACCGTGAAAAAGTTGTGAAAAACGTGATAATTCAATTGATTTCAGTTGAATCTTCATAGGACCCGTGATCTTTAAGCTAGGACCTTAGAGAGAACTTACAAGTTCTTGATTTAAAGAACGTGCCAAACTGATCTCGTTTCAACTCTTGATTTACATAGGTTGGAATGAAATCTCTTTGCAATAACGTGTGGGTTTGATTGCTTAATCAATTCTGCCGTTCCATATCTTTTCTTGTTCTTGTTGTTTAAATTCCGCAATTGTGTTTTGAGTTGTCTTGTTTGAGTTTTCTGGTGGAACAACAGTCCAAAGGTGAGGGTTTCGTGTGGTCAAGGGTTTCAATCCAAGGCCATTCGCATCAAGTTGGATTGATGTTATGATGTGCTACTGGGCTGGGATATTAGTAGGCATAGGTTGAAAGAGAGAGAATGCTAAGTATGTGTGTGTGAGTGGTGAGTTGTTGGAAGATGTTAGTGATTGTAGGTGTGGCATGAAATAATATGGTTGTGTTGTGCTTCAATGAAATGTGATGTTTGTGTTGTAATAAAAGGAGTCAAATGGGTTGTGTGAGTTCAGGCAGGAAGTGTAATATCATATTGTATTCCAAGAATATGTCTCCTGATTCACTATGGCATGACTCAAGTCCATCACTTTGTTCTTTTGTATTATGCATGCAAACAACAAATTTTTTTCTAGCACCAAGCTTGATGAGTTTAGTACAATTTGTTGGCTAAGGCACGATGTCAAAGTAAGATAGATATGCCATGCAAAAATTTAAAAGACACAGGGTGTAATATGGATGGAGTTTGTTCTTTTGTTATGCACATTCTCTCGTGTTTTAGTGTTCTTGCATAAATAGTCCCTTGAAGACAAATATGAACATATAGATATGTAAGAGAGGATATGGAGAAAAAGCCTTTGGCAACTAGGAATGAAAAGCCATAAGACCCTGCCAAGAAAATTAAAGGGAAAAAAGAGCCAAAAGACCCAAGCGAATTATGGGAAAAAAGAGCCACAAAACCAGGCAGCCAAGCACCAATGTGTGCAGCAAATGATGCACTAAAGTGCAAGAGAAAAGGGGAAATATCCCATAGTAGCACCAATATGCACATAAGTTTACCATTGATCTTGTGTACTGCTTGTTCATGTGTGTGAACAAGGAAATTGTTACGCAATGAATGTTAAGATGAAATCGTGAGGGATGTGCATATGGAGAAAACAAATGAAGTCGATATTCCTCAGCACACACTCACATGCATGACATTTTGGTCTTTATTCATTATACCGTGGTTGATAATGTGTGTTGAAATTCTGAGAGTTCGGGGCCAGCGAAAATACTCCTGGTGGTTTTTGTGTGTGAAGAACGTTTTGATGAACTTGGTGATTGGCATTGTGAGTAGAGGGCAATGTGTTGAATGTAGGTGATAAATCATGGTTAGAAACGAGGAAGTGTGTAGTTTTCTTGGGACAAGCAAAAGCTTAAGTGTGGGGGAAATTGATAAGTCAGTTTTATACTGACTTAAAGATGATATTTTCACTTGACTTTTGTTGTGTTTTAATACAACTTCTGTGAAGTTATGTGCTAATTTGTGAGTTTATGTGTTGCACTAAGGGTGGTGTGAGTGCAGAGAAAAGGCAACGATTTGTATGTTAGTATGCACTTGAGTGTGTGCACAAGACACGCCATGCAACACACCCACCGCACACCAGGCATACACCTTGCACAACCTTCGCACACACCATGCATACATGCTCGCACACTCACCGCACACACTCACTGCACTCACCGCACACACCTCGCACGCTCATCGCACACACTCACCGCACACTCACCGCATGCTATGCACACACTCACCGCACATCTTGCACTCACCCGCTGCACATCATGCACACACCTCGCACGTGCACCGCACACCCTCATGCACACTTGCACCAACACATGCACCACAATGCACACATGCACTCAACAGTGCACAACTCCAGCGCATACAAGCACAATGCAATGCATATCATAGCAACAACACACTACATGCACTACACTCATGCACACTTGCACCAATGCACGCACCAACACTTGCACTATTGCAGAACATGAAGCACACACCATGCACAAAATGCATGGTGCGGCCGCCCGAGTAAAAAATATGTGTGGTGAGGTGGCCGCACCGTGCATTTACTCTTATTCTAATTGGAATTTTTTCTAAGTTGTTGATTCTTGCCTTCTCTTGTGCAGATTGTGGAAGCGCGTTATGGTGTGGCTCTGGAGCGTGAAGTGCAAGATAGAAACATGAAGTACATTGGCTCAAAGGCATGAAATGCTGGAATGGGTTGCTGATGTGGAGCACAGTGCACGTGCATATTTTGGATAATTTCTCCACACAGTGGCATTTCTGTAATTAATTGCTTAGTTTACGTTTGTGTGTAGATTAAGCTTTAGACCTCTATAAACAGAGGAGTTTGTCATTATTTTAAGGGAGATGGAGAGATTAATCTAGAAACTTGTGAGCGGGAAATTTTATCTCTCTAAAACTTTTTCTCTTTACAATTTGATCTCCTATTACGATTTCGTTAGAACTTTTGGACCGATCGTTGGTAAGGAAGCATTGAACAATTCTCTTATGATTTTGAGATTTTTAAGTCAATTTAATTGGTAAATTCTTCCAATTTATGAAGATGAATTGTTTAATACTGCATTTTGTTGATTACGAGTTGAGAATGATTTCTTCTAGCTAAACTTGTAGTGTTCTAGGGTTCTGATGGATGAATAATCTATTTAGGCAACCTAAGGCAGTGCAATTAACGTGATCTATAAAGAATGAAATCATACTCTGTTTTGCTCTATGAATTCTGTTAAATTTCATGAATTTGCACCGGCATTGTTGAATTGAACTTTAGTTGCAGTTGCCATGCTAAATTGAGCTAGATTCACTAATGCTTGTTGAGAATTTGTGAAATGAGAACTGGAGTATGAAATGAAGTCCTTGCACTTGTTTTGCTTTGTTCGTTTTCTACAATGCAGTCGTCATGCTGATTTTGGATCTCGGGATCTTTAGATCAAAGTGTAAGGAAATTCTCTGGTGCTAATGAAGACATAAGAACCTAAATCCAGGCCTCGCCATGGGAAGTCTTTAGGAAATAGTTGCTACAGTAATTAGAAATAGAGAGTTGATAAGTTGCGGTGTAAATGCGTCGTTCTTAGGCCTCACCATGGGAAAAAGTGATGACAGGAAACCTAGGTTACGGTGCGGTCGCCATGCTGACTGTAGGTTAGGTTTTGGGCAACTAGTTCTCCTTTGGTTTTGCACACATGTTAATTGTATTGCGTGAGTTGTTTGGGTGAGCATTCATCTTGTGAAGGAACCCTAGGACATCATCTTCTCTCCATTTGCATTTACATTTTACTTTCTATTCTTGTTGTTCTGTTCTAGTTAGCAACATTCAGAGTAACTTTTAGAATTTCTTGAAACCACTCTTCCCTATGGAACGAAACCCTACCACAACTGCTATAGTTAATTAGGGATAAATTGGTACGCACACGACGAACGCATCAGGCAATATGCTTGTTATGATCTGTATTGGTAGAAAAATGTCTCTAGTGATATATATTTTTTGAATATTCTTGCTAAGCAAATATGTTCTTTTCCATTTTGGCCTTTTGTTTTTCACATAAAAACTCTTCTGATTTTTATGGGATGATGGTGGTGGTGATGATGACGATGGCATTGGCGGTGAGCTTGTTTTGATCTTTACTAGTATAAATGGGATTGTGATGATATTTCTTGAAAATTCTTTGAGAGAAAATATGTATTTTCCATTTTGGGCCTTCGGTTTTTCACATAGAAACTATTCTAATTTTTATGGCTTTTTGTAATAATTTGGAACTTTTACACTTTGTGTGCAGAAAAGTTATTAGTGAATAATTTTCAAAATAGATTTCATCTCTAAACACTAACCCTTTTACCATAAACATAAAGCAAATCATGCAATTTAGGTAAAATATGAAGACAGACCAATCCAATCAAAACGACTATTCTCATGATAAATAAATACATAAATAAATAGGTTGGCGAGGGAAAAAAGAGTGAGAAAGAGTGGTGTTGTAACTGTTAGGGCCTGTTTGATAACTGAATTTAAGTCTGAAAATTAATTGATTCAGATATAGACCAAATAAGTTTATTTGACAACTAAAAATGGAATGTTTTAATGAATTAAGAGCATCTAATAAGGCAGGTAAAATTCTTCTTTGATTTTAAGCGATAAAATTTAGCTTATCGCTTAATTTCACAACACCCTCAAACCAATGGTTTTAAAATAAAATTCAAATTAAATACCATAATTATTCACAATATCTCTATAATATAACATAATTATTCAAAATATCTATTCAATCTATACTTTCTACTACCTCATTTTCCTTATTCCTTTTAAAATCTAAAATTTTTAATCAATATACTTTCTTTTTTTATTCTATATTTTAATATTTCTATTTAATATATATTTCATCTATATTTTAATATTTTTATTCTGTATATTTTATTCTGTAAAGATTTTTTATGGTTTAGAATATGATTAATCTTTCATACTTTCTTTTTTTTAAAAAAATGGTAAATTAAGAATTATATCTTTGAAAATTTTTAAATATAACATCTAATATAGTAGAACACCATGAATATAGTGATGCATTTATATGATAATATTTGTATTTACAAAATTATTAAATTTTGTAATTTTATTTTGTTACAAAAATTTATTTTTTACAATAATTTTAATTAGTTGTTTAAAAAGTTAATATGTTGCACATTTATTGAGAAAATAAATAATTAAAAGACTAAATTGTACTATTTGAATCATTCAGCTATTATATCAATATGTTTATAAAACAAGTTTAGTTATATCAACACAAAGATTTAGACATTTAAAACTAATTGTTTGATTGTTTAAATTCAGACACTTAATTGTTTTAGATTTCGAATTTCAAATTTAATACTTCAATTTTCAAATTTCAATTTTATCAAACAGGCCAAATTTAGATAAGAGAGATGATGAATATTTAAGGACTCGACTTCTTTTTCTTACCCTTAAAATAAAGGTCACATGATACTCACATGAGTGCATTTAACAAATTTTCTAATAGATCTTTCAAGAGGGATTAAAAATTCACACTTTTGAAATGTGAAGAACCATTTTATCTTGTTTTAAATGTAAGAGGCCAAATAAATTATTTCGTAAAATGTGAGGGACTTCTCCAGTAGTTTTTCCTTTAGAGGTTGAAAATTTTCTTGCAATCTGTATTAGGAAATCTGTATAATTGCAATCCCATGTGTTTACTAGTAGCAATTTTAATGAATTTAAATGTAATTTATGTGCTAAGGCCGAATTCTATTCCGCATAATAGAAGTTTGATGTGATGGTATGTTTCTTTGTCTTAGTACTATATGATATTTGTTATTTTGTTTTTTCAAAATATGTACAAGATTTATGATCTAAACTAGGGGTGCAATCGAGTCGAGTCGAGCTCGAGTACACCCGTAATCGAGCTACTTGAGCTCATTAGGGGTGCTACTCGAGCTCGAGCTCGATCGAGCACCAAAATTTGAGCTCGAACTCGAGCTCTACTTCGATTACCAAGCTCGAGCTCGATTATTTTATTGTTTTAAAAAAAATTATATGATTTATTTGTAATTTTTAAAATTTAATGAGGTCAAATTATAATTTACTATAATTAAAGACTAAAACTTAATTATAAATAGATTAAATTATAATTTATTAAACTACAGGGACTAAAACATAAATATAAATATTAAAAATAAAAAATATATATATACTCGAGTAGCTCGCGAGCTACTCGAGTATGTGCAATCCGAGCTCGAGCTACTCACTAGTAGCTCGCTCGTTTACCACCCCTAGTCTACACTCATTTTTTTTTTCATTTGTAGCTCGCTCGTTTACAACACTTAATCATCACTCTTTTTTTTTTCATTTACTACTGTGGGGTATACCACACGATATGTGGTAGCCCGAAACTAAATTTTTTAATTAAGTTTTATTGTGTCTATTATTAGGTTAGGTTTTCAAATAATGGTTGATATGAAATATTTTTTGTTCTCTATATAATTTGAGTATTACTTACTTATATGTATAATTTGTTTACTAATTTATATATATATATATATACACACACTAGAAATTGGGCACATGCGATGCACATAGATTGAGATATACTATTTTTAAATGAGAAAATAAGTACAATATGTTAGACAATTACTAAATTGTGCGAAAAATGAACCTTGTTTATAAAATACGTTAAAAAATGTAATCATTAAATTGAGACAATTACTAAATATTATTGTCATCTTCATCTATAATTTGAACTTTATTCTTCTCAAAAGTTAAAGTTATTACGAAGATGATTATTGATGGATGTTTGTTTGACTAAATGTTTACTTGAAAATATATTATTTTTGAAGTATTACTATTTTAAATGATCTAGGGTTTATATGCTGGGCGATTCGCTCATTCTTCTATATATACAATATTTTACAGATGAAGTTGAAGGAGTAGATAAGGATGAGACCGGGGTCTAGGAATGGTGAAGGATGAAGGGATCAAGTACTTCGTATAGGAGTTATGAATAAATTTATGGGTTTTAGACCCATGACTATGTTTTGAGTTTTTATTATGGATATTTATTAATTAATATTTTGTAAGGATGATTAATAAGGTATTATTTTATATTATTATTAAGTCATGACAGTAAGAGGTGCCTTGTGATGTCAAGATTTTGGAAACTAAATCTTGAGGCTACGGCGTGTTTCGATCCTCGAAAATCGGGGCATTACATTTAGTGGTATCAGAGAGAAAAGAACTTCTGTTAGGGGGAAAATAGACAAGATTAAAATATATATATTTTTGTGTTCAAAGATTTGTATATGCGTATGAATACATGATCAAGTTATCTTCTTTCAAAACTTAGAACGATTATGTCAAACCCTGACGTAGTTCGTTGCGAATTTATGTAGCAAGAATGGATAGGTACCCATACATAAGTCACAGAGGGAACGAGCCTTGCAATTGTCAAAGGAGTTACCCACCTCCAATAGATCTTAATAATTTGATGAACTTGCTCACCCAGACCATTCCGGCCCAAACCCATATTCAACAACACTTATTGAATATGGCAAAGCAGAACCCAACACCCAATCAAGGAGGAGTTCGTTTCCAATATGAAAACATGAGAAAGAATAGAGTATCAAAGTTTGATGGGCGTTCTGATCTGGAGATTTCAGAGAATTGGATAGAAGAGGTGGAGGTCAGTTTCAAAATGTTGCAAATCCCAGATGAGCTAAAGGTAGAAATTATTGAACCTTTTCTGATAGTTGGAGCCAAACGATGGTGGGATAATGCTAAGTCTTCTGTCACCACTCCAATAACATGGGTCAACTTTAAAAACCTATTCCTGAAAAATTATTATCTAGATTCGGTTCGGCTGAGGAAGATGAGCGAGTTTGACAATCTCAAACAGACCACGGATATGTCGGTGATGGATTACGCTTCCAAATTCAACAATTTAGGATGGTTTTCGCCTACTGTTATGAGAGGCGAAAGTTTTAAAATGTTCAAATTTAAGAACGGTCTTCAAAGTCGTATCCAAACAGGATTGGTAAGAGTTAGAGCCCAAGGATTTTCAGAATTATTGGATGCTGCAATAGAAGTTGAGGCTGACATTAAGAGATGAGAGGGGGATTTTACTAAAGGGAGAGTAAAGACAACTATCTACCCCAACAATGGAAAACGAAAGAGAGAAATTTCAAATGAAATAAACATTTTCAAGAATACTATGATCAAACCTGAATGCCCCACATGTCATAGGAATCATTTTGGAGAATGTTTGTTAAAAATAGGCAGGTGCTTCAACTGTGGAAAACCTGGACACCTCACGAAAGATTGTCCAACTAGAAGTGATGCTAATGTCAACTCTATCCCTAACAAAGGAGAACAAGGAAAAACCAATGCTAAAATTTTTACCATGACCCAGGTAGAGGCAGACAATACCAGTGACGTAGTGATAGGTACAATATACGTAAACTCCATACCTGCTTATTTATTGTTTGATTGTGGTGCATCACATTCTTTCGTGTCAAAGAAGTTTGCTAAGAATGCTAAGTTGTCTTCACAAGCTTTAAGCAACCCTTACCGAGTAGCTACACCGGGAGGAAAGGTACTCACTGCTTCATTTGTGTGTAACGAGTGCCCATTAGAAATCAACAAAGAAATTTTGAGTGGGACCCTTATCCAACTTCAGATACATGGTTTCGATGTCATTTTAGGAATGGATTTGTTATCTAAAAATTTTGCCAAAATCGATTGCCGAACAAAAAGGGTAGAGTTTAATTTTCCAGATCGAGAAAGTTTTTAATTTTTAGGAGATAAAAGGAAACCTTATGGAAAGAACTTACACTTTATATCTGCAACTAAAGCTTGGAAAGCTCTTCAAAGAGGATGTGAAGGATATCTAGCTTATATTGGGGAGGAGAAAATTGATGGGATAAATATCACAGACATTCCAGTGGTAAATGAATTTGAGGATGTTTTTCCTAAAGAATTACCTGGATTACCGCCAGAAAGAGAAGTGAATTTTTAGATATCCCTTAAACCATGCATAGAGCCTATCTCGAAGACACCATATAGAATGGCCCCATTGGAATTAAAAGAATTGAAGAAACAAATACAAGAATTATTGGATTTGAAGTTCATTAGACCAAGTGTTTCACCCTGGGGTGTACCTGTATTGTTTGTAAAGAAAAAAAATGGTAGTTTTAGATTGTGTATTGACTATCGAGGGTTGAATAAGATTACCACCAAGAATAAATATCCTCTTCCGAGAATAGATGATCTATTCGATCAATTGAAAGGAGCCAAAATATTCTCGAAGATTAACTTGCAATCAGGATATCACGAGTTAAGGATAAAATCTGAATATATACCGAAAAGTGCGTTTCGGACGAGATATGAACATTATGAATTCCTGGTAATACCGTTTGGGATGACTAATGCACTGCAGCTTTTATGGATTTAATGCATTGGACTATGAAGTAATTTTTAGATATGTTTGTAGTGGTTTTTATTGATGACGTTCTGATATACTCTTTGGATGAAGAAACACACAAAAAACATTTAAGGTTAGTATTGGAAGTATTAAGAAAGGAGAAGTTATATGTAAAATTTAGCAAGTGCGAGTTCTGGCTAAGAAGCGTAGCATTTCTGGGACACGTAGTTTCTGATAATGGTGTGTCAGTAGACGCAAAGAAGATTGAAGCTGTTACCGATTGGCCAACCCCAACCAATATTACTGAAATGAGGAGCTTCTTAGATTTAGTTGGGTATTATCGGAAATATGTAGAGGGTTTCTCGAAAATAGCAGTACCTCTAACGAGATTAACACAAAAAACAAGCTAAGTTTGAGTGGACCCCAATGTGCGAGGAGAATTTTCAAGAATTAAAGAGGAGGTTAGTTTTAGCTCTAGTATTGTCCTTGCCACAAGGAGATGAGGGTTTTGTGGTTTATAGTGATGCTTCTAAAAATGGTTTAGGATGCGTACTGATGCAGTATGGAAAAGTTATTGCTTATGCCTCTCGACAGTTGAAACCATATGAACAAAACTATCCTACTCACGATTTGGAGGTAGCTGCGGTAGTCTTTGGGCTAAAAATTGGGAGGCATTATCTCTACGGAGTAACATGTGAGATTTTTACAGATCATAAGAGTTTGAAATATATATTCACGCAAATAGAACTCAATATGCGGCAAGGGAGATGGCTTGAGTTGATTTGGAGGATCAGGAAAGTTGAACCCAAGATATATAGGACCTTATGATATTCTTGAGCGCATTGGGAATTTAGCCTATTGACTAGCATTACCACTATACCTGTCTCGGGTCCACAATGTATTCCATGTATCGCAACTTAGGAGATACATACATGATTCAAATCATGTACTGGAGAAAGACGATATCGTTCAATTGAAGGAGAACCTAACTTATCAGGAATACCCTCTGAGAATTGTGGATCACAAGATACAAGAGTTACGACATAAAAGCATCCCATTTGTGAAAATTCAATGGACAAATCACACGCCAAGGGAAGCCACATAGGAATTGGAAGGAAAGATGCGAGAGAAGTATCCGCAATTGTTCGAGGAATAGAACAAGCAAGTTTCGAGGACGAAACTTATTTTAATGGGGTAAGTATGTAATGTCTCGGAAATTTGTAAGGAAATTAGAAAAAAAATTTACAATAATAATGATTTCGGAAAATGGTATAAAGGAAATATATTTATAAGGAAATTAGAAATAAAAAATGTACAAGAATAATGATTTAGGAAACTGGTATAAAGGAAATATATGTATAAAGGAAATATATTTATAAGGAAACTGGTACATGTAAGCCCTAATCAAACACTATAAATAAGACCTCTCTATACATCAGAAAATTCACGTAAGGACTTTTGGAGCAAAGGGAAAGGTTAATAGCAAACACAATAACCGGTAAGTAAATTCTAGATCCCTTCCATTATATTAAATATTCAATCAAGTTACATAACATGTTTTATACAATTAATATGAATTTGTCTGCTGTGCAGCCAATATGTATTATTATTTAGGTTGTACTGTGATAAACATAACCTGTACAACATGATTTCGTAGGTGGACAGATTGGATATCTATTAAGATAATATTTACAACGTGATTATAAATGAGATCTTACCAGTTTACATCTATATATATTATGATGACGTCTGATGTGTACTGTGATTTTGGTTCCAATGGTATGCATATTAGGAATATATCAGTGTTATCAAACCCGGACCGGACCGGCCGGTTCGACCGGGAACCGGCTAAGGGTCCGGTCCGAGTTGATGTCAAAAACCGGTGTTTAGAAAACCGGTCAAAAACCGGGAACCGGTTGGAACCCGGTTTTTTTTCCGGGTTCAACCGGAAAAACCGGGAACCGGTTGAAACCCGGTTTTTTTTTTCCCTTCCTTCACCGGTTTCCTTCCTTTTTTTTTATTTTGCCTTCCTTCCTTTCCTTCCTTTTTTCCTTTTTTTCCTTCCTTTCCTTTCCTTTTTGTTTTTTTTTCCTTCCTTCTCCTTCCTTCCTTCCTTTCTTTCCATTTATACTTACACTTACACTTAAAGCTAATTAATAGTAGTTAATATTTTTCCATCAATGCATCCCAATTATCATTAATGATTCAAATTTACTACATTTTAATATATTAAAATTTGAATATATTCAATTATCATAAATACTTTAATTTACCATATTTTAAAATTTGAATACATTCGTCATAAATAGTTTAATTTACCATATTCAAGATTTTTAATATCTTTCAATTATCATAAAAGCTTTCAATTTACCATATTTTAAGATTTTTAATAAATTCTAATTGTCATAAATACTTCCAATTCACCATATTACAATATTTGAATGAATATGGAAATTATGTTTTCATTAATATTTTCAATCAATCACATTCATACAATTTAAATAAATATAAATTTTAAATTTTATCATATCATATTTATTGTTTTTTATTTAATTATTATTTTATATCACACAAAATTAAATTCAAAGTATAACATGTCATTAATTTTTTTAATTCACAACTTTAAGTTTTGAAATAAATAAATTGTGTATTGAGAACTACACTTTCTAACTTATTTTAATATGATCGATTTGATATTAATTAATTAATACTTTAATATATTTCACGTATTTTAATAAAATTTTATTATATTATAAACAAAATAATTATTAGCATTATTAAACAATACGATCTATGATTTTTTTTTGATGAAAAACTAAGAACTTAATTGAATATTATTTTTTTATAATTTGGTTATTTTATTTTGACATAAAATATTAGATATGTTAATATTTAATTAATACATTTATATTAAATATATTTATGACGTCATCCGGTTCTTGACACCGGTTCAACCGATCCGACCAATTGACCCCTAACCCAGTAGCTCTACCGGTTCGCATTCCGATCCGAGTTTTAAAACACTGGAATATATTCATGGAGTACACAGAAATATAGAATTATAAGTCTTCAATCTTGCTTTATGTCTGCCAATATTACTGCACCTTTTCTGTGGGGTCCATTATTATGGAAATATTAAAGCACTTGGTCCATGTTTTGTTTCTAATGTTATTTCATCTTTGGTGGGTCCAGTATTGTGAAAGAATTTGAGTACTTTCACAAAATCTACAATTTGTCAGACTACTGAAGGATATTTTCTTTAAAAAAAATGGGAAACTTTATGCTTATGTCGTTTCTTTCTCATGTATCCCTCTGAATATATTAATTACTCAAATAGATCATGCAATTGTTATTTAATTGCTACTTGCTTACACTTCAGGTTTCATGTTTTATTTTTAAAAGATAGATATATAGAACCACACATCATATTTTACAAATCCAAGGTTTTGGGTTACTGAAGTCCAAAATTTATAAATGCAAAAAAAAAAATTTGAAGAACTGTGTAGTACTATAATTAATTTGAATGTTGTAAAATTGCACAAACATATTATAGTAGGTGAATTGTATGTTATATAAATTATTTTAGTGATTTAAATATCCAAAAAATTTTATTCAGTTGCATGTGTTTTTGAAACTCAATATATTTATGTTATGTTAAACCATTAAACCTTCTTAAGTATAAAGTTATATATTGTGACCATCTTGTAATATACGTTTTGAATTTAAATAAGTTTCAAATATGGAACATAATTCTTAATAAATGATGTCGTTATTAATTGATAATGGAAAATATTATATGTTTTATATGAAGTAAACTTAATGAATGGTATCAAGACTTACATGTCCTATCGGTAGGAACACGTGTTCCGAATATGTATGTCACGACATAATTAATCCTCGACTCAAGGGAGATTACATTATGTAATGAAGATACTCGACTAAAGGGGGATCTATGAAAGTGATGTATGTGGCCTAAGGGCTAATGGCAGACCTAGCGGGAATACAACTAGGCTGAGTAATCAGTAAGCCGTGAATGCATGTCATGTCATGATTACTCATTCATTAAGATATCTCACATAAATAATATATATGTATATGTGTGTGTGTGTATGAATGTGCAAATCATATGAAAGTCTAATAAACGAATAAGTTAAAGTTATTACGAAGACGATTATCGATGGATGTTTGTTTAACTAAATGTTTATTTGAAAAGATATTATTTTTGAAGTATTACTATTTTAAATGATCTAGGGTGCTGGGCGATTCGCTCATTCTTCTATATATAAAATATTTTACAGATGAAGTTGAAGGAGTAGATAAGGATGAGACCGGGGTCTGGGAATGGTGAAGGATGAAGGGATCAAGTACTTAGTATAGGAGTTATGAATAAATTTATGGGTTTTAGACCGATGACTATGTTTTGAGTTTTTATTATGGTTATTTATTAATTAATATTTTGTAAGGATGATTAATAAGGTATTATTTTATATTATTATTAAGTAATGACAGTAAGAGGTGCCTTGTGATGTCAAGATTTTGGAAACTAAATCTTGAGGTTACAGCGTATTTCGGTCCTCGGAAATCGGGGCGTTACATTTAGTGGTATCAGAGAGAAAAGATCTTCTGTTAGGGGGAAAATAGACAAGATTAAAATATATATATTTTTGTGTTCTAAGATTTGTATATGAGTATGAATACATGATCAAGTTATCTTCTTTCAAAATTTAGAACGATTATGTGAAACCCTGACGTAGTTCGTTGCGAATTTATGTAGCAAGAATGGATAGGTACCCATACATAAGTCACAGAGGGAACGAGCCTTGCAATTGTCAAAGGAGTTACCTGTCTTGCCATGTTCGTGGTCTAATGCGCAAGTTAGAGGAAGAGAATCATTTATTCCACATGAAGGAAAAGGAGATTGAGGTGCTAGAAATGAACTTACTTGACCTTAACTATCGCATGAATAATTGTCGTAATCAGATAGTCAACCTACAGAATCTTTTGCACCAAAAGAATGTAGAGTGTCAAGAATTAATCGATAGGCTGGAGCGTAAAAGAGGGAAGAAACGACATTACAAACGTTTCATGGAAGAGTATGAAAGGGAGGAAGATGTGGACGATCCCATAGAAGAATTAGAACATCATCATTTGGAGGTAGAAGATGACCCTTCTATGGTAGAATCTGAAGAGCACGAAGAACCTAGGGAAGATTTTGAAGAAGTAGAACAAGACCTAGAGCCTGAAGAGAATGTTAATGAGGAAGTCATTCTCATTGAAGATTCAGAGGAGGAGCTTAGTGAAGAGAACGAAGGAGCAACAACTCAAGAGTATACCCTTGGGTACTCCTTCAACGTTCTCAAGGGTTCTAAAGTTATTAGTTAGAAATAGTGGTTAGTAGTATTATGCAATACCGATGAGGTCATTAGCAATAATAAATAAGAAGTTAGCAGGTTACTTCACAATAGGATAATAATTAATTGTTGACTATTCAAAGTTGTTAGAGAGTTACAATAAACTCAATGTTATGAGTATAGCACTCAAATGATATTTCATGTCATGGAATTTAGAATAAATAATAGTATTCTTGTTATGCTTCATGAAACTTATGTTACAAAATACATCAATGTTCTTTCAAAAAATCCGTTGTTAACTATTGGAAGTAAATCACAAACATATTGCTACTTGTAGAGAGTAATGGCACACCAAGAACAACATGACGACCAAGCCAATGGTGGAAATCAAGAGAACCCACCTCCAATAGATATTAATAATTTGATGAACTTGCTCACCCAGACCATTCAGGCCAAAACCCATATTCAACAACACTTATTGAATATGGCAAAGCAGAACCCAACACCCAATCAAGGAGGAGTTCGTTTCCATTATGAAAACATGAGAAAGAATAGAGTATCGAAGTTTGATGGGAGTTCTGATCCGGAGATTTCGGAGAATTGGATAGAAGAGGTGGAGGTCAGTTTCAAAATGTTGCAAATCCCAGATGAGCTGAAGGTAGAAATTATTGAACCTTTTCTGATAGGTGGAGCCAAACGATGGTTGGATAATACTAAGCCTTCTGTCACCACTCCAATAACATGGGTCAACTTTAAAAACCTATTCCTGAAAAATTATTATCCAGATTCGGTTTGGCTGAGGAAGATGAGCGAGTTTGACAATCTCAAACAGACCACAGATATGTCGGTGATGGATTACGCTTCCAAATTCAACAATTTAGGAAGGTTTTCACCTGCTGTTATGAGAGACGAAAGTTTCAAAATGTCCAAATTTAAGAACGGTCTTCAAAGTCGTATCCAAACGGGATTGGTAAGAGTTAGAGCCCAAGAATTTTCAGAATTATTGGATGCTGCAATAGAAGTTAAGGCTGACATTAAGAGATGAGAGGGGGATTTTACTAAAGAGAGAGTAAAAACAACTATCTACCCCAATGATGGAAAAAGAAAGAGAGAAATTTCAAATGAAATAAACGTTTTCAAGAATACTAGGATCAAACCTGAATGCCCCACATGTCATAGGAATCATTTTGGATAATGTTTGTTAAAAACAGGCAGGTGCTTCAACTGCGGAAAACCTGGACACCTCGCGAAAGATTGTCCAACTAGAAGTGATGCTAATGTCAACTCTATCGGGAAAAACCAATGCTAGAATTTTTACCATGACCCAGGAAGAGGCAGACAATACCAGTGACATAGTGACAGGTACAATATACGTAAACTCCATACCTGCTTATGTATTGTTTGATTGTGGTTCATCACATTCTTTCGTGTCAAAGAAGTTTTCTAAGAATGGTAAGTTGTCTTCACAAGCTTTAACCAACCCTTACCGAGTAGCTACACCGGGAGGAAAGGTACTCACTGCTTCATTTGTGTGTAACTAGTGCCCATTAGAAATCAACAAAGAAATTTTGAGTGGGACCCTTATCCAACTTCAAATACATGGTTTCAATGTCATTTTAGGAATGAATTGGTTATCTAAAAATTTTGCCAAAACCGATTGCCGAACAAAAAGGGTAGAGTTTAATTTTCCAGATCGAGAAATTTTTTAATTTTTAGGAGATAAAAGAAAACCTTATGGAAAGAACTTACACTTCATATCTGCAACTAAAGCTTGGAAAGCTCTTCAAAGAGGATGTGAAGGATATCTAGCCTATATTGGGCAGGAGAAAATTGATGGGATAAATATCACAGACATTCCAGTGGTAAATGAATTTGAGGATGTTTTTCCTAAGGAATTACCTGGATTACCGCCAGAAAGAGAAGTGAATTTTGAGATATCCCTTAAACCTGGCATGAAAGGTGTGTCGCGTACTCTTCAATTTTACCCTAAAACTACTAATGTAGTAGTAGTGAGAGGGATCGTATCCACAGGGAAGGGGATGGTTTCAAGAATTCAAGAAATTGTTCTAAGTTTTGTCACAGAAACAAGTCACGAGAGAGAATGAAATATCAACACAAAAGGAAACAAGAACAAAGGAAAGGAAGTAGCAACAATCAAGTATGAACATATATCCTAGGGTTCTTGTGCCGGATGAACACAAATCAAGCCGATCAACGCTACACAATTGACAAACAAGCAAAACTCAAGGAGACCTAAGTTGCCTGGAAGCCTAGCTTGAGGTCAGCATGGTGACCACACCACTCTCTACACTTCCTAACACCATTCTCTCCCATGGCGAGGCCTGAGAATGGTGGAATTCGTACCGCAACGTCTCAACTCTCCAAACTAACTACTCTAACATGCAAACCCTAGGAAATCCCATGGCAAGGCCCGACCTAGGCTTGAATGCCTTTGTTTATTAACACAGAGAGCTTCTTTAACACTTTTTCCTAATGTTTCAATTCATCAAAGCTTCCCATGACGAGGCCTGAATCTCAGAACTGAAATAATCATGTAAAGCAAGTGAAAAGACTTGGACAATCACACTTAGTTCTCATCTCATGCATCTCCACTGATGATGGTGAATCAATCCTCAACTTAGCATGGCGACCACAATTGAAGTTCAATTTAACCAATAAAAGTGCAAATATATGAAACTTAACAGGATTCACACATTAAAGATAAGTATGATTTCATTCTTTAGAAATTGCGTTAATTGCATAGCATTTCATCGTTTAATTACATACTCATCCGGTCCAAACCCTAGAACACATCAAATTTAGCCACAAAGCTCCATTTTCAACTCCAGTTCATCAAATTGAAACTTGAAACAATTCATTTTCATGAGATGGAAAGAGTGTACCAATTGAATTGCTTCAAATGCCTTCAATTCACAAAATATTTGTGAAATATCTCCTTAATTGAGTAGAAAAACACAATGATCGGTCCAAATCCTTGATCGGAATCGAAAATGGAGCTGAAATCTTAGAGAGAGAAAATCCTAGAGAGAGAAAGTTAGAGAGAGAAACTTTCTCTCTCTAGTTCAAAATTCTGTTACAATTCTAGAATGATCTCCCCTTGACTAAATCCTCTATATATAGAGGTTACAAAAAATGTAAACAATACGCAAACGTGAAATGACTACATTATTACAGAAATCCCACTGCATTTATCCAATGGTCCACAAGCCCGCTTGTGCATATATCCAGTCCACGCCTTTGAGCCTCGACCTCAGCGCCTTCTTCGCCAGCAACAAGTCTTCGAGCCGCATAGCATCACGCCGCGCTATGAGCCCTGCACATTTAAAGAACAAAATCCACCCTTAGAGAAATTTTCACACATAAGAATTCCAAGATTACACCACGATGCGTCGTGGTGTACATTTCTTCTTCACCACGACGCGTCGTGCGCCAATTGTATGCTACACGGCGACGCGTCGTCGGCCAAATTTTTGCCCCACGGCGACCCGTCGTCGGCCATTTGCTTGTTCCACGGCGACGCGTCGTCGACCATATTTGTCGAGCTCAGTGTGCAAATGGAAAATCATGCAAGTGTTCATGCAGGTGAGTGTTTGAGAACAAGAGTGCATGTGTGTAGCAATGTGTCGTTCTTTTGCACAAATTATGTGCTAGGCTGTGCATGAGACACGTGCTGTGTAGTGCATAAAAAGTGCAACAATGTGGTGCAATCTTGTGCATGGGTTGTGCATGAAGTCGTGTGCATGAAGTGCTAGAGTTGTGGTGCACAATGTGTGCAAGAGTGATGTGCACAAGTGTGCAGCAAATGTGTGCATGCATATGCACAAGTGTGTGCATAATCATATGGGCATCAACTGGTGTAAGATAAGCAACAAATGTGTGTATCAAATTCAGCTCAATGATGCAAGGCAAACACAAGATACAAAGATTGGAACTTTTTACCTCTCAAAATCTGAATAATAACAAACCGTCACCTTACAACCACAATATGGTCCTAATGCTTTTTGAATTCGGCAAACCCTAAAACATAAAAGTTGTAGCCCTTTGCCTTAGCTTTCCATATCCTGTTGAATCACGCAATTCGGAGCTCGGACAAGAAAGTTATGGCCAAAGTTCTGAACTGTGACAAGGAAGGATTTTACCACGACGCGTCGTGGTGTAAATGTTTGCTCCAAGGCGACGCGTCGTGGTGCAAATGTTTTCTCCACGATGACGCGTCGTGGGTTTTCACCTCCGAATTGGGCTTTGAAGAAAACATAATATTTGTAGAGTTTTCTCTTGGCTTTCCATAGGTTCAAGAATCATCAATATTGGAGGTATGTAGCTCAAGATATTGTCATTCTACCAAACTGTGGCAGTGAAGTCAATCAATGAAAAACCTAAAGTAGTGATCACAAACATGCCCCCGTTTCTCATATTTGCACACAGAATTAGAAGAAAGTTAAAACATAAGAATTGAAGTACACTCAAATTGATTTCGAGAACATCCAAGATCGCATCATTTGGATTAGTATTGAGAAAGTTATACTCAAATGAAGTGCACTCACCATTCTGCCCAACCCCAAAACTAGCAAATCAAGCATTGTTAAGACTTTCTTCCAAACTCCACAAACATCATCAACCACTCTTGAATTCCTTCCCTAATCTTTAACTCCAAACACACATTTGTTTCATTTGATCAACATTTTTGGTCTTTTTCTCCATTTTAGCACACCAACTTGTAACACACGTAAATGCACAAATTTGCACAAAACACAACATATTTGAATGAAAAACAAGACAAGAGCCAAGTGAAATAACACATATAGGTTGGTATAAAACCAACTTATCATGGCACAGAGCCTATCTCGAAGACACCATATAGAATGGCCCCTTTGGAATTAAAAGAATTGAAGAAACAAATACAAGAATTATTGGATTTGAAGTTCATTAGACCAAGTGTTTCACCCTGGGGTGCACATGTATTGTTTGTAAAGAAAAAAGATGGTAGTTTTAGATTGTGTATCGACTATCGAGAGTTGAATAAGATTACCATCAAGAATAAATATCCTCTTCCGAGAATAGATGATCTATTCGATCAATTGAAAGGAGCCAAAATATTCTCGAAGATTGACTTGAAATCAGGATATCACCAGTTAAGGATAAAATCTGAAGATATACCGAAAAGTGAGTTTCGGACGAGATATGGACATTATGAATTCCTGGTAATCCCGTTTGGGATGACTAATGCACCTGCAGCTTTTATGGATTTAATGCATCGGACTATGAAGGAATTTTTAGATAAGTTTGTAGTGGTTTTTATTGATGACATTCTGATATACTCTCTGGATGAAGAAAAACACAAAGAACATTTAAGGTTAGTATTGAAAGTATTAAGAAAGGAGAAGTTATATGCAAAATTTAGCAAGTGCGAGTTCTGGCTAAGAAGCGTAGCATTTTTGGGACACATAGTTTCTGATAATGGTGTGTCAGTAGACCCAAAGAAGATTGAAGCTGTTACCGATTGGCCAACCCCAACCAATATTACTGAAATGAGGAGCTTCTTAGGTCTAGCTGGGTATTATCGGAAATATGTAGAGGGTTTCTCGAAAATAGCAGTACCTCTAACGAGATTAACACAAAAACAAGCTAAGTTTGAGTGGACCCCAATGTGCGAGGAGAGTTTTCAAGAATTAAAGAGGAGGTTAGTTTCAGCTCCAGTATTGTCCTTGCCACAAGGAGAGGAGGGTTTTGTGGTTTATAGTGATGCTTCTAAAAATGGTTTAGGATGCGTACTGATGCAGCATGGAAAAGTTATTGCTTATGCCTCTCGACAGTTGAAACCATATAAACAAAACTATCCTACTCACGATTTGGAGCTAGCTGCGGTATTCTTTGCGCTAAAAATCTGGAGGCATTATCTCTACGGAGTAACATGTGAGATTTTTACTGATCATAAGAGTTTGAAATATATATTCACGCAAAAAGAACTCAATATGCGGCAAAGGAGATGGCTTGAGTTGATTGAGGATTATGATTTAAAGATCAGTTATCATCCTGGAAGAGCAAATAAGGTGGCTGATGCACTGAGTAGGAGGAGCAATACTCCGAAGATAGATGTCTTAACTCGGTAAATGGAGGATTTGAATCTAAAACAAGTGGACTCCATAAGCAAAGTGTTAGCTACTCTAACCTTTCAACCAAGATTAGTGGAGAGAATTAAGGAGAGGCAATGGATAGATGAAGAAACCCTAATTATAAAAAGGAAAATTGAAGACGGGGTGACACAAGATTTTAGAACAAAAGAAGATGGGAGTATGTGGAGAAGCGAAAGATTAATTGTACCTAAAGATGAATAATTAAAGGAAGACTCGTTGAAGGAGGCACACAACACTAAATTTTCTATCCATCCAAGTAGTACGAAGATGTATAGGGATTTGAAGACACACTATTGGCGGAGTGGGATGAAAAGAGACATAGCCGAATTTGTGGCTAAATCCATGGTATGCCAGAAAGTCAAAATTGAACATCAGAAGCCGGGTGGACTATTACAACCACTAGAGATACCAGTTTGGAAATGGGAAAGTATTTCCATGGACTTTGTTGTGGGCTTACCACGCACAAAAATGGGAAATGATGCAATATGGGTAATAGTGGATTGTTTGACGAAATCCGCACATTTTTTGCCTATAAAATTTGACGTGAGTAAGGATAAACTGGTAGAACTCTATATTGAACAGATTGTACGATTACATGGTGTTGCAATGAGTATAGTTTCGGATAGAGACCCACGATTCACTTCCAAGTTTGGGAAAGAATTTCAAAGACAAATGCGCACTGAGGTGAATTTGAGTACTGCTAATCGTCCACAAACCGATGGACAAACTGAGAGGACTATTCAAACCTGGAAGACATGTTAAGAGCTTGTGCTATAGAATTTGAACGGAATTGGGACAATCATGTGTCATTGATAGAGTTCTCTTATAATAATAGTTACCATAGTAGCATACAAATGGCACCTTTCGAAGCTCTATATGGAATGAAGTGTCGGTCGCCATTATACTGGGATGATGTAGGAGAGAAATATGTTACAGGTCCTGAATTACTTCAACTAGCAAAAGATAAAGTGAAAATTATTAGAGCAAATTTGAAAGCTGCACATGATAGACAAAAGAGTTGGGCAGATTTAAGAAGAAGGACAGTGAAATTCAGCATAGGTGATAAAGTGTACCTTAAGGTTTCGCCCACAAAAGGAGTCATGCGATTTGGAGGATGATGAAAGTTGAACCCAAGATATATAGGACCTTATGACATTTTTTAGCGCATTGGGAATTTAGCCTATCGACTAGCATTACCACCAAACCTGTCTCGAGTCCACAATGTATTCCATGTATCGCAACTTAGGAGATACATACATGATTCAAATCATGTACTGGAGAAAGACGATAACGTTCAATTGGAGGAGAACATAACTTATGAGGAATACCCTCTAAGAATTGTGGATCACAAGATACAAGAGTTACGACATAAAAGCATCCCATTTGTGAAAGTTCAATGGACAAATCACATGCCAAGGGAAGCCACATGGGAATTGGAAGGAAAGATGCGAGAGAAGTATCCACAATTATTCGAGGAATAGAACAAGCAAGTTTCGAGGACGAAACTTATTTTAAGAGGGTAAGTATGTAATATCTTGAAAAATTTGGATTAAAAATGCACAAGAGTAATGATTTAAGATTAAAGAACGCGTGAAATAATAAATATTCTAAATTGTTCGAGGAATGGAACAAGCAAGTTTTGAGGACGAAACTTATTTTAAGGGGGTAAGTATGTAATATCTCGAAAAATTTGGATTAAAAATGCACAAAAGTAATGATTTAAGATTAAGATAATATTCACAGCGTGATTATAAATGAGATCTTACCAGTTTACATCTATATATATTATGATGACGCCTGATGTGTACTGTGATTTTGGTTCCAATGGTATGCATATTATGAATATGTGCATGGAGTACACAGAAATATAGAATTAGAAGTCGTCAGTCTTGCTTTATGTCTGCAAATATTACTGCACCTTTTCTGTGGGTCCACTATTATGGAAATATTATAGCACTTGGTCCATGTTTTGTTTCTAATGTTATTTCATCTTCGATGGGTCCAGTATTGTGAAAGAATTTGAGCACTTTCACAAAATCTACAATTTGTCAGACTACTTAAGGATATTTTCTTTTAAAAAAAATGGGAAACTTTATGCTTATGTCGTTTCTTTCTCATGTATCCCTCTGAATATATTAATTACTCAAATAGATCATGTAATTTTTATTTAATTACTACTTGCTTACACTTCAGGTTTCATGTTTTATTTCTAAAAGATAGAGATATAGAACCACACATCATATTTTACAAATCCAAGGTTTTGGGTTACTGAAGTCCAAAATTTATAAATGCAAAAAAAATAAAATTGAAGAACTGTGTAGTACTATAATTAATTTGAATGTTGTAAAATTGCACAAACATATTACAGTAGGTGAATAGTATGTTATATAAATTATTTTAGTGATTTAAATATCCAAAAGTTTTTATTCATTTGCATATGTTTTTGAAACTCAATATATTTATGTTAAGTTAAACCATTAAACCTTCTTAAGTATAAAATTATATGTTGTGACTATCTTGTAATATACGTTTTGAATTTAAATAAGTTTCAAATATGGAACATAATTCTTAATAACTGATTTCATTATTAATTGATAATGGAAAATATTATATGTTTTATATGAAGTAAACTTAATGAATGGTATCAAGACTTACATGTCCTATCGGTAGGAACACGTGTTCCGAATATTTATGTCACGACATAATTAATCCTCGACTCAAGAGGGATTAAATTATGTAATGAAGATACTCGACTAAAGGGGAATCTATGAAAGTCATGTATGTGGCCTAAGGGCTAATGGCCAACCTAGCGGGAATACAGCTAGGCTGAGTACTTAGTAAGTCGTGAATGCATGTCATGTCATGATTACTCATTCATTAAGATGTCTCACGTAAATAATATATATGTATATGTTCGTGTGTGTGTGTGTATGAATGTGCAAATCATATGAAAGTCTAAGTAATGAATAAGTTACAGTTATTACGAAGACGATTATTGATGGATGTTTGTTTGACTAAATGTTTACTTGAAAAGATGTTATTTTTGAAGTATTAATATTTTAAATGATCTAGGATTTACTTGCTGGGCGATTCGCTCATTCTTCTATATATACAATATTTTACAGATGAAGTTGAAGGAGTAGATAAGGATGAGACCGGGGTCTGGGAATGGTGAAGGATGAAAGGATCAAGTACTTAATATAGGAGTTATGAATAAATTTATGGGTATTAGACCCATGACTATGTTTTGAGTTTTTATTATGGATATTTATTAATTAATATTTTGTAAGGATGATTAATAAGGTATTATTTTATATTATTATTAAGTAATGACAGTAAGAGGTGCCTTGTGATCTCAAGATTTTGGAAACTAAATCTTGAGGTTACGGCGTGTTTCGGTCCTCGGAAATCGGGGCGTTACAGAAAATCATGAAATATTAATTAGATATAATTTATGTGATTATTTAATTTTTTTAATAATGTGATAAATCCTTTTACTATATTTAAAATTGTAGTTATTTGAGTTCTATTTATTAAGGGGGTAAACTGCACCTCATATACAGGTTGAGGAGGGTAAACTATACCTCATATACAGGTTGAGAAGGGTAAACTACATTTAACACTAAAATTAATACAATATAATTCTTTGGTGTGATGTCATAAATACCCCTTTAGTAATAGTTGATTTTTTTATTATCACTCAATTTTAAACTGTATTACATTTTTAACTTATAAAAATTTAAAATTCTAACATGATTTAGATTTCTATTAATATTTGTATAATTCTAAATCTTATGAGAATTTTCTATTAGCAACTTCTTTAAAAGATTCTAGACATAGTTATGCATTAATTAATTTTAATATTTATCAATTTGAGATAGATGACAATGATGATAAATTCTGGCTAAGTGAATAATTGTTTATATTTTTAGAATAATCAATTGTAAATTTTTCAATTATTATTATTGAGAATAAATTGTTGATTTCAAATATAGAAATTCTAGAATAATATAAAAACAAGAAAATTATCGTTTTGCTAAATGATTTGTATGGTGAAAATAGTTTGTTAAAAAAAATCTACACATGATTAGCATCGATTATACAGAATATAGAAAGTATATATTTGTCAAATTGGTGAATGTATAAATAAAAATCAAATAACTACAATTTCAAATATAATAAAAGGATTTATCATATTTTTTATAAATAAAAGATGAAACTTTTCAAAAATACCAAAACAACTTATTACACTATTTTTTTTATAAATAAAACATTAAAAGAATAACATCAAAACAGATTAGAGATAATTCTTCATTAATTAATTCTAATTCTTTAATAATCACGGGCATTCTTGTCCATATACTTTCACCATATTTCAACTATATAATTAAATTAGTAAAGTTATTAACATTGTAATACATTAATTAAAATCTATTCCTAAACAAAAAAGGTATCCTTATACTTTGTTGACGTAAATTAAATAAAATATTAACCTATTAAATTATAATTACAGTCCTAAACAAAATAGGAAAGCAATTATACTATTTAGTCATTGACTTCTATTAGAATAGAAACAAACAATTTTTAGTCATTTGCTTCTATTAGAATACTACATTGGAATACATTAATTAAAATATATTCCTAAACAAAAAAGGTATCCTTAGATTTTGTTGGCGTAAATTAAATAAAAGATTAACCTACTAAATTATAATTACAATCCTAAACAAAATAGGAAGGCAATTATACTATTTAGTCATTGACTTCTATTAGAATAGAATATTGAATTACATTAATTAAAATCTATTACTAAACAAAAAAATTTAGAAAAATTAATTCTTAACTTAATAATTAAATAAAGCACCATTAAAAACTAACTAAATTGATATTCTCTATGTAATTAAATTGTTCTATGAATCGAATAGCCTATAAAAGCTATTACAATTACAATTATTAATCAAATATATTGTTTCATTATAAATAGGTGACTAATAAACTGAAACACCTCACAAACGTTTTGAGTTTGTTGGGTGGATTAAAAGTATGATTTTTATAAATTTTAACTTATTTATCAAATTTTATTTAAGAATTATTAATTAATTTTTCACAATTAAAGTATGATTAGTTATTGAAATTCTGAATTTTTTTTAAACAAAATAAGAATTATAAAAGAAACAAAAAATTTAGGAAACTAACTAATTTAATTTTTTCACAATTAAAGCATGATTAATAAAATTTCCTTAATAGATTTTTTAAATACAAGATTAAGTGTTTTTTACAAAAATAATTTAGGAAACTAAATATTCGATTCTTAATAGGATTTATACATTAATTCCTGATTGTATTATATTTAATGTAGTATTCTAATAGAATTGAATGACTAAAATCAAAACATCAATTTGTGTTAAACTGTTTTCACAAAATTTTAATGCTAAAAAAATACTTATTATTTCTTTTTTTATATAATAACTTATTTTTCTTATTTATGTAATTAGAAAAAGCTTTTTTTTTTGTTATTTGATTGACTTTTTCCTACATAAAAAATAGATTTTATGTATCGTTATTCTATAAATGTAGTAATCATTTATATTTTATTTATCATAAATCTGGTAATGCTTTCGCTTAGAAATCAACACCACATCTACTTATCCATTTTATTGAGCCAACTCGAAATGTAAGCAATTAAGCATCATCACTTTGTTCTGTTTGCCAACTCATATTTAAGTTACAGGTGGGCATTTTCGCTTGATTCTATTTGGAAATTTGTATTAAAGTTATTCATTGTAACTGTTTAATTGTTCTATTTGGAAGCTTGTATTAAAGTTTGTTCACTACAACTGTTTACAAAAAAAGGAACGTAATGAATATTGTAAAAATTGAAATCTTGTTTCATAATAAAAGGGCATACAAAATGAAGTTCGAAGGTTAATTTTATCAAAAAATAAAAAGAAATAATCATGCTATCCAGTCCTAAACTCTCACAACATTTTATTAAACTAAGTGATAACTGTGACAATATATTCCATTAAATCAAAAGATAAACTCTTTACTTTTAAAAACTATCACTTCTGAAAAAACTACACAACCCTCACACCCCACTGAAACTGAAAATGACCTATTTTTCAAACCTCGGTGACCGCTGCAAGACTCAACCCACCAAAACTTCTAAAACGTTTAATTACACAAAAAATATCATTTAAATAGAAAATTATATATATATATATATATCTCTCATAAAAAGCAGCATTTTATCATGCAAACCAAAATGAAGATATCCCATTACAGAATAACCCTAAAATCAAAAGAAATAGATAATACTCCACACACAAAATAGAGAAAGAAGTGAAGACCATGAGATGTTTTGACTTTTGAGTTTTGATTTATGATAATGTTTTAGTCTCTCACACATAGTTTATTAAAAATAACAATAAAAAAGTAGCAATTAAGAACCAAAAAGTAGCAATTAACAAACAGAAAATAGCAATTAAGCACTCAACAGATTTATCTCTCGGAAAAAATATTAACTGAATTAAATAACTATGAATATACACAATAAAAATTATGTCTCCAACATGTAAAAAAAAAATTAAATGTCCAAAAAGAATAAGTTTAGGAAACTTTTAAAAATAATGAAAAAAGGAAACAATATTGAATTTGGAAAAAATTCTAAAGCATCCCAACATCATAAGAAAGATTGGGAAAAACAAACCAAAAAAATCAACATGCAAAACACACAAAAACCAAACAATTAATCTTCAAAAAAAAAAAAAACACTAAAACCAATCCTTCCTTATGAGGCTCCGAAAAACGAAATGGAAAAAATACAATGTATACAATATATCTGTATAATATTAAAATCAATTTGCAAAAGATAACAAAAAATTCCACTCAACTCCTGCAAACAAACAATATTCAATTAAAAAAAATTAACCTACAGAATAAACAACAATATAACATACATGAAATAAACCCTGGAAAGAGCAATACCACATACAAAAAGTTTAAAAAAATCAAGAATTCAAGTAAAAACATAGGATCGAAAAGGAATAAAAAAATTGCAACAGAATAAAAATAACTATTCTCGTGAATATTTAAATATGAAGGAAAATTGCAACACATATACATGTCAGAAAGATTAACCCTGCAAAATAAATATCAAAATAATATACCAAGAACCAACACAAAAACATTAAAAATAAAAATGAAGAGAGATTAAAGGAAAAAAAAAGAAAAGAAGAATATAAAAAAATGTACAATAGTTTAATTAGTAAAACCAAAAGAAGCAAAAATAAATCAAGCAAATTAATTAATTAGAACAATTGGAGGAAAGAAATCAGCATAGCAAACACAGAGAGAAATAGAGGGAAAGAGGAAGAGAAGAGAGAGAACAGACAAAATGGCTATATGATGAAAATGAGCAAAACGTTTATATTTATAGTGAAAAATAAAAGCAACCTAGGGAACCAAATGAACGAGGAAAAGAAAGCAACACTACAAAATGATATATCAAGCACGGTATCGAGAAATTTAGGGGCACAAAAATCCAAACACACACCAAGGGGCACAAAACTAGGAGATACCGGTGTATGATACTGGACCAAAAAGTAATGTAGTCAATTGAAACTCGCAGTAAGATTTATTTAGATTTCTTTGCTTTCTTTTGATATTAATACAGTTATTAATTTTGTCTCAAATCTTTAACAGTAGTCTTCACTCTTCAACAACTCGTTAAACTTTAGTTTAAATATAATTTGGGTAAAATAGTTTCTCAATTTGGGATAAATATGGTTTTGATCCATAATGTTAAAAAGTGATATTTTAATTTTTCAATTTGAATTTTGTTATATAAATTATCTTTGATTCAGTTTTCGCTTACCTAATGATGAGGGATAAAAATGCACACACTATGATCAGCGGCCAAGATCAAATCATGCAATCAATGGACAAGATCAAAAGGTACAAAGGCTCTTTGCCCCCCAAGAAATGATCATATAATGACATCATCAAGGTACACCCCTTTCTATAAATAGAGCATGAGTGTCCTTGGGAAAGGGGTTAGCCTCTCTCTACTTAAATTAAGTACTCTTATATCTTCAAGGTCAGTTTCTGACTTAGCCATCGGAGTGGAACTCCCCAGGACTACCTGGGGCGTTTCACTAACGGTTGTTGTGGTCTTCAGGTCAAGGTGGGAAGGTGCGGAGAAGCCTGGGAGAGTAAGGCTGCCTACTTGGAGGGGTCGGCTTGACTTGAAGGAAACCTCGGTGAGGAAGGCTGTTGATGGGAGAGGTAGATTAGCCCTGAGGGAAGCCTTGGTCAAGAGAGTTGTTACTTGAAGACGTGGACTACTTTTCATTCTCGGTGAAGCTTCAGGAGTTGGGCCGGTCCAGGTTAGTCATCTCCAGCCTCGGACCCTCTCATCTCAAGAAGGCTCATTTTCTGGCTTCATCAGTGGCGCCGTCTGTGGGAACAGTGTAGAACAAAAAGCTATGACTACTACATGGTCTCAGCGGATGTTAGAACAACGGAAAGACAAGTCACCTCTGGTAGAACACGAGCAGGAACGCTCTTCTCACTCTTCGCCTGGAAGGGGTGAAGCCTCTCACCACTCTGAGCGACAAGACTCTCCCGAGGTTGTAGCTTACCTGAGGGAGCACCTTGGAGAATTACGTGCCCTGTTAGAAAGAGAGAGGAATGTGAGCAGGGACCGTGTCGTCATAACGTCCCCGTCCCCACCACCAAGGCACGAGCGAGGAAGAACTCTTAGCGGGGAAGTGAGGTCTCATATGAGAATAAGAGGAGCGGATAGGCGTCATGAGGAGTTCTCTCCTTTGACCGAGGCGGAAGGAAGAAGGCGACACGATAAAGAGGACGGAGAAGGGATCATGAAGATGGACATCAAAACTGGGGAGATGGGAGGATACCCAGTCGGCCCATAATCCCGGACTGTTCTCACTCTGGAGCTTATAGAGACGCCGAGATAAGGAGTGAAAGGGGAAGGGCTTTCCAGAACTTCTGGGACGAGGACGCAACACGATCACATTGGGGAGCCTCTTTCCCCCATGACAGGCCTTACAGGGGTGTAGGTGGAACGGCCATGGTGTGTGAAGACTCCCCTTTCTCCAAAGACATCCAAAACTTCCCCATTCCTCATGGATTCAGAGCCCCTGTTCTTGAGATTTACACTGGAGATACCGATCCAAAAGATCATCTTCACCGGTTCAAGTATTGCATGATGTTGACCGCGGCTCCAGAGCCGGTTCTATGCCAGACGTTTCCTACCACCCTTCAAGGGAAAGCCCGGGCATGGTTTGAAGGTTTGCTGAGAGGGTCCATTTCATCCTTCTCTCAGATAGCTGAGCGCTTCCAGAACCGTTTCTTGTAGCGAAAGAGGCCCGAAAAATCTACCGCAGAGCTTATGAACATAAAGCAAGAAGAAGGGGAATCGCTGCGGGGATACATTGATCGGTTCAATGACGAGAGCTTACAATTGCTATGTAGGTCTGAGGAAGTCGTAATTGGAGCCTTCATCAACGGGATCAGGTCTGGAAAACTTTATAGAAAATTGGTCACGGATCCTCATCCCGACTTGCAGACTCTGATGAACCGAGCGGAGAAGTGCGCAAAAGGAGAAGAGGCTGATAAGAGAAAGAGGGATAACGACAGGCTCCTTACTAAGAAGAAAGAGGGAGGATACTCCCAAGGAGAAAAAGGCATGCCGGTCTTCCGGAGTGGAGGTAACTGAGGTGATAACAGGGGGAGTAGGTATGGCCTCTTGCCAGAACGACCAGAGTTTACCCCGCTAAACAAACCCAGGGCTGAGATCCTAGCCATCCTTGCCAACAAAGGCATTACACATCCTCCCAAAAAGATGTTCACTCCAAATGACAAGCTGAACAAGGAACTGTACTGCCGTTATCATGAGCAGCATGGACATGACACTGAAGACTGTCGGGATCTAAAGAGAGAGTTAGAGATTCTTATCCAAAATGGACACATTCGAGAATTCGTCAAGGTAGCCTATCAGCAGGGAATCCGTAGAGGTCGGTCACATGAGCGAGGGGGGCCGGAAAGGAGGTATGTGAGGTTTGATCAAGCTGAGAAAAGGCAGAAAGAAGAAAAACCACCGCCTGCTGACGAGGGTCACAGGAAGATCACTGGAGTTATCCATTCTATCTTCGGCGGACCCACCGGCGGAGACACCGACTCGGCAAGGAAGGCCATGTGCAGGTGAGTGCCAGGGCAAGAACCCGTGCATAAAAGGTTCAAGCCTACTGAAACAATTGTCTTTTCTGAGGAAGACGCGGTCGCAGATAGATTTCCCCATATGGACGCCTTGTTGATCAAGGCGATAATCGCGAACAAATAGGTGCATCGGGTATATGTTGATGATGGGAGCTCCGTGGACATCATGTATTGGAATGCTTTTGAAAAGTTGGGAATAGGAAAGGAACGCCTGCAACTATGTAAAACCCACCTGGTAGGATTTGCAGGGAAGTACAACAACCCATTGGCATTCTGTCCGTCCCAGTTACAGCCGGGGACTTCCCCAAAGATAAACTCATCTACGTGGACTTCGCGGTGCTGGACGTGGCCTCGCCTTATAATGTTATCCTGGGAAGACCTGCTATGGTTCAACTAAAAGCCATTTGGTCACCCTACCACCTAGTAATGAAATTCCCTACTGAAGAAGGAATAGCTGTGATTAGAGGGGATCAAGCCATGGCCAGGGAATGCCACATGGTAGCCTTAAAGGGTAAAGGGAAGAGAGACAGGGGGCTAAAGATTAACTGTGTCAGTTCTGATGGGAGACTCGCAGAAGAGGAGCTAGAGAGCCGACCCCAGCTCACTGACGAGGTGGAAAAAATCAGCATAGAAGATGACATGTACGGAAAAGTGGTGCAGATTGGAGCCTCACTGCCCGAAGGGTCAAAATTTTCCTTGGTTGAACTTTTGAAGGAACATCGTGATGTGTTTGCCTGGAATACCGAGGACATGAAATGGGTACCTCCTGAGCTTGCTGTGCACCGACTAAACATCGACCCCTCTAAAGTCCCCATCAAACAAAAAAGAAGACCTATGGCCCCCGAGAAGGATGCCATTATAAAGAAGGAAGTCAAAGATTTGTTGGCAGCAGATATAATCAAGGAAGTTCATTATCCAACCTGGCTTGCTAACCCGGTCATGGTCCCCAAGCCCGAGGCCGGGTGGAGAATGTGCGTTGATTACTCAGACCTTAATAAGGCATGTCCCTAGGACTGTTACCCTTTACCCATTATTGACCAGAAGATTGATGCTGTGGCCGGGTATGAAGTTCTCTGCTTTCTGGACGCCTACAAGGGCTACCACCAGATATTGATGGATGAGGAAGATGCCGAAAAAACTGCCTTCATCACCGGGGAGGGCATTTTCTGTTATAAAAAGATGCCATTTGGGCTGAAGAACGCTGGTGCAACCTACCAGAGGATGATGAATACCATTTTTGAAGCCCAGATAGGGCGCAACCTCGAAGTGTATGTGGATGATTTACTTATCAGAAGCCAAAGGTTAGAAACCTTCCTGGAGGACGAAGGACAAACTCTGGAACGGTGGTTGAAGCTGAACCCAAAAAAATGCATCTTTGGGGTAGGCTCGGGGAAGTTTCTAGGTCACATGGTCTCCAGCAAAGGCATAGAAGCCAACCCGGAGAAGGTACGAGCCATTATAGACATGGGCTCACCTCAGAATGTCAAAGAGGTACAAGTGCTGACGGGGAGGTTAGCAGCCTTAAACCGATTTTTATCAAGATCCGCTGACCGGGGATTGCCCTTTTTTAACATACTGAGGAAGGCGAAAAAGTTTGAGTGGAGCGATGAGTGCCAGAAGGCCTTTGATGAACTAAAGGAGTATTTGAGAACTTTGCCGTCTTTATCTATCCCGACCCCTGGAGAGACTTTGTGCCTATATTTGGCAGCTAGAGAAAAAACAGTCAGTGCGGTTTTAATCAGGGATAGAGGAAAGTCTCAGTTGCCTAAATATTACGTTAGCTGAGCCTTGCTGGGGGCTGAACAAAGGTATCCCGTCTAGGAGAAGTTGGCATTAGCCCTGGTGAACGCGGCGAGAAGGTTAAGGCCCTATTTTCAGGCACATCCTATCCGGGTACTAACCGACAAACCCTTGAGACAAATTTTGCAAAAACCTGACTCTTCGAGAAGGTTGATGAAATGGGCCATTGAGCTGGGGGAGCATGAGATAACTTTCCACCCCCGGCCTTCTCTGAAAGGTCAAGTGCTGGCAGACTTTATTGCTGAGACCCCTATAAAGAGTTTGTCACCACGGCTGAAGTTTAAGGAAAATGATGATAACGATAATGGAGAGAAGGATGGTTTATGGACCTTATATGTCGATGGGGCTTCCAGTGAAGAGGGTTCAGGAGCAGGGCTGATTTTGAAAAATCCAGAGGGCCAGGAGTTCACTTATGCCTTGAGGTTTGAATTTCGAGCCACGAACAACGAGGCTGAATATGAAGCCTTGATAACAGGGATGAGACTTGCCCTAGAGATGAAGGTGGATCGCTTGCAAGTTTACAGTGATTCACAACTTATCGTGAATCAAGTCACTGGAGGGTACGAGGCTAGAGAGCCAATGATGAGAAAGTACATGGAAGGGGTAGTCGAGTTAAAAGCAAGCTTTAAGGAATTCCTGATAGATTAAGTCCCTCGGTCCAAAAACAAAAGGGCAGACGCCCTTAGCAAGCTGGCTTCATCTGCATATGCTCATCTCACCAAAAGGGTCTTGGTGGAGATACTCCCTACGCGAAGCATAGAGGAAGCAGTAGTTAACGCAATAGACGTGGAACGAGAAACCTGGATGTCTCCCTTCATCAGATATCTAAAGGAGGGCACCTTGCCCCCCGACAAAGCAGAGGCTCGGAAGTTGAAATTGAGGGCTGTAAAGTATGTTTTGAAGGATGGCATTTTGTATAAGAAGGGTTACTTAAGGCCTTGGCTTAGATGTGCTGACCCTGACCAAGCAGACTACGTGTTGAAGGAAATCCACCTTGGGCTTGTGGAAATCATGTAGGCTCGAGGATGTTGGCGAAGAAGGTGATCCGTCTTGGATATTATTGGCCCACCTTACATGAGGACGCTCGCGCTTTGGTAAGGTGATGCGAGAGGTGCCAAGCTCATGCGATAATCCCCCGAGTCCCCCAAAATGAGATGGTCTCAATTCAGGCAGCATGGCCATTTGCTCAGTGGAGCATTGATATAGCTGGGCTTTTCCCTGAAGCTCCAGATCGAGTTAAGTTCTTGATAGTGGCCATCGACTATTTCTCCAAGTAGGTGGAGGCAGAGGCTGTAGCCTCCATCACCGGAAAGAGTATGATGAAGTTCTTTTAGAAGAATGTGATCTGCCGATTCGGCATACCCAAGGTCCTCATTTCTGATAACGGGAAACAATTTGCAGAAGAACCTTTTAAGTCCTGGTGCGAGGAGTTGAATATCCAGCAACAATTTACCTCGGTAGCCCAGCCCCAAGCCAACGGGCAGACCGAGGTTACAAACTGAACCATTGTGCAAGGATTGAGGACCCGACTAGAAAAGGCCAAGGGAGACTGGGTCGAGCAACTTACACATGTACTGTGGTCTTACCGAACCACCCCCAGGGCACCTACATAAGAAACTCCTTTCAGTATGGTATATGGGACTGAGGCGGTGGTGCCCGTGGAAATAGGACTCCCTAGTCTTCGAGTGCTTAACTACGACCCCGAGGAGAATGATGATGAGCTAAGGATGAATCTTGACCTTGTTGAGGAAATGAGAGAATTGGCAGCAGCTCAAGAAAGTCGATACAAAGCCGATATGGCTAGATACTATAATAGGAGAGTGAAGAGCTCCTCCTTCAAGCCTGGGGACTTGGGGATGAGGAAGAACGAGGCCAGCAGGATGGAAGGGCAAAGAAAGCTGGACGTCACTTGGGAAGGCCCATATCAAGTCGTTGAAGCAGGAAGATCAGGAAGTTATCAATTGTCCACCTTAGATGGAAAGGTCATTCCCAGGAGATGGAATATTGTAAACTTGAGAAAGTTCTATTTGTAAAGAAATTACTATTGAAATGAAGAGAAAAGCTTCTGTGGTGTTCTAAGTACCGACTTGAGTCTTATTTACAAGGCTAGCTTATTACCTTGAAGGAAACATGCACTTTTGTTAGAGACCGATAAGACCTGGACAAATTCAGGCACTTTATCAATTATAAGACCTGGACAACTTCAGGCACCCTAAAGCCGACCTAGTCGTCAATAAGACCTGGACAACTTCAGGCACCCTAAAGGCGACCTAGTCGTCAATAAGACCTGGACAACTTCAGGCACCCTAAAGGCGACCTAGTCGTCAATAAGACCTGGACAAATTCAGGCACTTTATCAATTATAAGACCTGGACAACTTCAGGCACCCTAAAGGCGACCTAGTAGTCAATAAGATCTGGACAAATTCAGGCACTATCAATTATAAGACCTGGACAACTTCAGGCACCCTAAAGGCGACCTAGTCATCAATAAGACCTGGACAAATTCAGGCACTTTATCGATTATAAGACTTGGACAACTTCAGGCACCCTAAAGGCGACCTAGTCGTCGATAAGACCTGGACAACTTCAGGCACCCTAATGGCGAACAAGTCGTCGACAAGACCTAAACAACTTCAGGCACCCTAAAGGTGACCAAGTCATCAATAAGACCTGGACAAATTCAGGCACCTCGGCAATTCTAAGAACTGGATAAATCTACGCCTGACAACCAGCTTAGGCGACGATAAGACTCGGACGAATACAGACCCCACTTTATTCAGAAGACTCAGGTAAAATCGAGCGCGCCTGAAAGGCGACATCATTGGTAGTAAGATCTAAGTAAAGTCGGCCCACCCTGGCCGCGACTTTGTCACTGACAAAGTTTATTTAAAGTAATGAGCCAAGCCTCAGCCAGGCTTAGTGGGAAAGATTTATACCAAGAAGGATTTCTTAGAGGGAACCTTTCTTCAAAATCATCAGGTCTATCCGTTGAGTGGTCATTGGGCAGGTTTGCAAGCCCCTCGAGAGGAAGTCTCATTTCTATACTTTTACAGTTCAGCGGGGAAGTACACAACAGTATAGTAGAAGCGCAATCAGGCGAGAATATAATATTCCATTACAAAATGTCTCATAGATTAAAGTGCATCACAAAAGAACCCCCTTGGGGCATAATTTCCTTGAAGGCAAGAGAAGTGAAAGCTAGCCAATTACAAAGGATAAAAAAGTGTCCCAGTACGACAACAAGACAACTGACACGACAATTAAATGGACCCAAGCTCCTCCTCATCTTCACCAGCAAGGCTGGTCCCCTCATGGGGGGTGGCCCCTGTCCCTGAAGTTTCCTTGCTCCCTAGAATCTCACCCCCGTCAATATCAGCAGTACGAGAAGTGGACCCAACTTGGAAGGGGGGAATGAAGTCTCCGATCGGAAAGTGCAATTGCCTAGAGGTGAGGCTGGCCATCAAGGTTTTCAGGTTTCCTCCAGAATTTGCATCATAACCCTCCAGCTGGTCCACCTCAATCTCCGGATGGAGTTTTTTGACTTCATCATAAGCAAAAGTAGACCCTTGGTCCCTCACAGAGTTGCAAAGATCAGCCATGAACTCAACAAACTGGGGAGACGCCAGCAGATTTCTGACCAGTAGGGAAGCCCCTTCCCCAGAGTAGAAATTACAACGAGCCTCCAAGGCTCTTTTCTCATTGGCCAGGTCCTTGATTTGGGCCCTTTGGCTGGAGACCTTATCAGAATAAGATTTGTTCTTTTTCTTCAGCATGCTGAGTTGAGGTTAGATTCACCGATATGTGTGTGGATGCATGTAAGGAGAACTTAAAGTATGATTAATGAGTCTTTTCACTTATTTTGCCTGTTCATGTTTTGAGATGCGGTTGCCATACTAGTTTAAGTTCATTGAATCATTATAATAGAGTGAAAAGAGACTTTCTATGGCTAATGAAGACAAACGAACCTAGTTAAGGCCTCGCCATGGGAAGACCATAGGAAGTGCATGCTAGAGTAGTTAGTTTTGGAAAGTTGAGACATTGCGGGTTACAATCATCACTCTTAGGCCTCGCCATGGGAAAGAGTGATGTCAGGGAGTGTAGAATGTTGTGCGGTCGCCATGCTGGCTACAGACTAGGCTCCTAGGTAGCTTGTTCTCCTCCTGATTTACTTGTGTGTCAATTGCATTGCGTCTGAGTCGTCTAAGGTGCATTTATCCGATATAAGAACCCTAGGACAGCCACGTTATACTTAACTTCACTTTTCATTTACTGATTTTGTTGTTGTTGCATTTTTGGTCCTTTGTTCTTGTTGTGTTATTACCTGTTCTTGTGACTAAGTTGTGTGACGAATCTACTGAATTCTTGAAATCACCCCCTTCCCTGAGGAACGAAACACACTCACCACCACTACACTAGTGAATAGGGATAAATTGGTGAATATACGCGCGACTAAACGCATCAATTTTTGGCACTGCTTCCGGGGAAGGCACGGTTTCTTGAATTTTGATTTGTTCTATTTTCTTTTCTTCTATGTAGATTAGTAGTTCTGTTATGTTTCATTTAGGAAAATTTTGTTGATTTTGTTTTTGTGTTTTGTTCTGTCTACGTTGGTTTATTTGTGGCAAGTGCAGGACATTAGAACTCAATTGAAAGAGGATAGTGCACACCACAAGTACCGAGTATGACTAGGTGGTATGGGGACTATTTAGAATCTTATCAATTTTTCCCACCAATTGGGGTGGTTGACACACGACCAACACCTAGAATATTTGGAGACTTCTCTCCACCACCATATGAGGAGCAATGGTGCAATCAAGCACAAAGTAACAAGTCGTATCTCATTAGAAACCAAAGACTCTCTGCGGAAGACATGCTTTCTCAACTTTTAGAAAGACTCGATAGAGGCCCCAAAAAGGAAGAAATGAGACTTTCTCAAGAAGAAGAGTTTCCAACATGCTATCCACAAGGTACACCTCTAATTGCTAGAATACCAACTCCTGAGGAATGTCATTTTGAGATGCGAGCTAATGTTGAATGTGGTGAGAATCATCTGAGGGAGGTGGAATCTACAAATTTTGAGGTTGTCTCACGAAAATGCATTGTTGAAGAACCTTTGTGGCATGAGTCAAAATTTTGCTGTTCTATTGAGAATGGTGTCTCCTGTGATGAGCTTGATACTGATGAAATTAGAGCCGCCTTGTGGTTTCATAGTGACAAGATGGGAAGTGTGTCCAATGCTAAGTCTTGCATTAATGCTATGGATTTCAATGAGTCCAATGATGTTGATAGCTATTTATTAGATACTTCTTCTCTTGATTGCCTTATAAATTCTACAGAAACACATCTTGATGATCATTCTGATAGCATGAACAAAAATAATGATGCAATTGCTAATGAGAATGACAACACATTGATTGAAACTTTTGTTGAGGCACCAACTCTTGAAACGATGAATGAATCTACGAGTATGCATGGTGACTCACAAGAAGTGCAAAATGAGATACCCTCGTTAATTGATGATAATGTTTTTTGTGTTGTTAACAAAGAAATGACTCAAGAAATTCCCCATGATAGTCTAGATAATGAGGACGTGAGAATTTGTAATGACATTGCTAACATGGTGGAAAATTGCTTTGTTGATACAACCATTTTTGAATTTACTGATGGGTTTGTTGAGACCATGGATGTACAACCCTTGGTTGAGCCTTGCAGGATTAAGGTGCCTAGTATGGTGGAAGAAGTAAATGATGTACCTTCAATGGTGGAAGAAGTAAAGGAGGTGCCTCCAATTGGGGAGCCTCAGTGGTTCAAAGTGAAATTTGTAGAGGTTTCTCCCCATGTGTATGAGCTTAAGCACCTCCTTGAGAATATTTCACAAGTGCCTTATAGGAGGAAGAAGAGTGCTTATGAAAGAACATTTTTCTGGTACAAAGACAGATATTCCGAATCTTGAGGGTGCGAAGATTTCAAACAATAAAGTCTACCTGGAGACTCATGAAGTCCAGAACTACTTCTTTTTCATATTACCTTAAATAAAGTATTTTGGTTAAACTAGTCGTTATGTTATTTTGCATTTTGCTCAAGCTCACCAAGGCCACTCATGTTGTAGGGGCATGTACCTGAAGGAAGTTGCAAGAGAAATAGGCCATGCACACATGAGGCTAAGTGTGGGGGAGTGGTGCCATGGACCACTCCCGTGCTGCACTTAATTACTTTATTTTACATTTCAAGCATGAATTGTGCATGTGCCATTTAGTGTTACAAGTTACATATTTTTACACCACCATGACCTCTAGTCATGGTGCGACACTTTGCTTGCATGCTACCTCCATGTCATGTCTACCTTGAACCAACATATAGTGTACATGAGTTAGTGATTTTTAATAAGCTTGGTTTCACCATGTGCATTAGGTTACCATTGATATCGTGTGCTGTAAGTTCATGTGTGTGGATAAGAAGATTCTTGTGTAGTGAATGATCAAGTAGGCAAGATATTAAGGAGTGTACATAGAAAGAGAGCAAGTGGATTCGGTTTTCCTCATCTGATAAGTTGGTTTTATACCAACTTATATGTGTTAATTTACTTGGCTTTTGCTTTGATTTTCATGTGATTGTGTGGTGTTTTATGTGTATTGTGTATATTTGAGATGAGCTAGTTGATAATGAAGAAATGGTGCAAAACGTATGAAAAAGATGGTAAATGCAAAGTAAAGTGTAGAGGTTGAGAATTGAGGAACCAAGAATGCATATTTGGTCATTTTAGGGTTTTGACAGCTTTATTGTGCAAATTCATTTGATCATAACTTCTTCAATATTAATCCAAAGGATGAGTTCTTGGATGTTCTAGAATGCTCTTTGAGTTGTATTCAATTCTTATGTTTTAACTTTCTTCTAATTCTGTGTGTAAATATGAGAAACGAAAGCGTTTTGATGATTGCTACTTCAGAATTTAGTTATGAAGTTCATATTGCCACAGTTTGGTAGATTGTTAATAACTTGAACTACAGACATCCCATTAAGGTGATTCTTGATCCATTGTAAACCCATGAGATAGATCTAGAACTTTTATGTTTACCATCAAGTCCAGTTTAGGAGCTAAGGCACATGAATTTGGTGTAGAAGTTGGGTCTTGCTGAAACAAGCACTTAGCCACAATGAAGGCTCACATGCACGATAATTTCTCGGGCATTCTCACAAACACCTCACGAGCACAAACTTCACACTACACTCTTGCACAGCCTCACAGCCACTCTCGCACACATCTCACATGCGGCGAGGTCACCTCGCCGCAACACTCACACTACGCACTCGCACAATTGCACACACAACACTCCCGCACAACTCATGCACACAAGCACACTACTCTCTCGCACTCACTGCACACTACACGCACAGCTTCACTGCACACACGCACATATACTCTCGCACACTCTCGCACACAAGCACTGCACACACCTCACTATACTCATGCACACATATGCACACTACTCTTGCACTACACCAGCACTACACTTGCGCACTAGTACGCACACACATTACCTCGCCTCAATACACACGCACTCATTTGCACTCATGCATTCAAATGATGCACGCATCTCACTCCACTCTTGCAAACACTCATATTGCCAACACCCATTCACCTTATTTCTTCATAAATACACGAGTACTCAATTGCACAAATATTTCCTCACATTGAGCTACATGATCACACACTTCTACACATGCTGTTTCACATTTCAGTCTTAATCCACAATTCACAATTTCCATAACATCATCACATTTCAGTTCATTAAGTCATAATATTGTGCACATACTCCATGAATCATATAATGTTCACGATTGGTATAAACTGCACTCATCAATCACGATTGTTTCCTTCACAACATAATTGATTGCATTTCAGTATTGAGTTGTTTGCAAATTTCCACAACATCAACACTCACTCATAGTGTGCATTCAGATCTCATACAATTTGTCTCGTGATCATCTCATTTCACTCTTGCAAAGTATTCCAACACTTCATTTTCACAACTCACAACCAATTCATAATTCAGCTCCTTTCACATATTCACAAAGATCCCATTTAAACTACAGTTCACTCACTCTTCACAACACCATTAACTCACAACACTCTACTTCACATGAACACCCACTCACACACTCGCACATTGCATGGCGAGACCTCGTCGCGAGGTCTCGCCAGCAAGACACTTTCACGGCGAGGTCTCGCCAGCAAAAAACTTTATGTGGCGAGACCTCGCCACGAGGTCTCGCCAGTTTAATTTCTTTGGAAGATTTTTTTTATGTTTTGGCAAACTTAAATTTATCTTGCGTGTCCAGCTGTGAGGAGTTGTAGTTGAGCAAGAATTTGTTTGAGTTGTTTCAGCTTTAATGAGTTTCGAGTGAGCAGGAGTTTGTTGTGTGTTGGGTTTCTAGCTTTGCTCAAGTTTAGAGTTTAGAAAATTGGCTAAGTGTTGGGCTCTGAATTTTCAGGTTGTAGCTGGCAAGTGAAGGCGTGGTGAGCGATGGATGGAAGGCGTGGAAGTTTGAAAGCTGGAATTGTAAGAGACTCGCGAGGAGGATGAAGGCGTGAGTGTCGGATGCTCAGAGGCGCTGGAATTCTCTGATTCCTTCACTCAGCTTCTATGGAGTGAAGGCGTGATTCGAACTGGCCCAAAGGCGTTGGAAAACGACTGAAGGCGCACGACGGAAAGCCTGAAGGCGCGGAATTGCTAGAAAAATGTTTTCAACTTCGAATTTTCACATTTTTGAGCTGATTTTTGGTATCTCCATTCAAGGGCACTTATGTAATACTTTAGATATTTTACGGTTGCGTATTAGTTACATTTCATATAGCTCTATATATAGGAGATGAAGCTAATGTGTAGGGGGGATCCCAGAGATTATTATTTTTCATCCATTAGTTAGATTTTACATTTTGTAACAAATTTTTGAGAGCTGGAGAGCGGGAATTCATTTGAAGATCTATTTTCTCTCTCTAGCTTTTGAGCTCCATTTTCGATTCTGATCAAAGATTTGCTCCGATCATTGTAATTCTCATATCAATTAAGGAAGCTCTTGGAAGAATTCATTGGTAAACTCTTTCCATTTATTGAAAATGAATTGTTTCAAGTTCCAAATTGTTGATCGTGAATTGGTAATGAAGTTCTATGGCTAGATCTCTCATGTTCTAGAGTTTCAACCGGTTAAATGTATAATTAGACTATACAATGCTATGCAATTGACATAATTTCTTAAGGATGAAATCATATGTGATTTTAATGATTAAATCTTGTTGAGTTTCATGAATTCACACTTTTATTGAATGAATTGAACTTTGATTGTGGTCGCCATGCTGAGTTGAAGTGAGATTTTCCCAATATCTGTGAGAATTGCGTGAGATGAGAACTTGAAAGTGATTTCCTGAGTCTTTACACTTGTCTTAGCCGATCAATTCATTACTGAGATTTAGGCCTCGCCATGGGAAACTTCGAAGGAATGAAACTTTAGGAAAAAGTGTTGAAGAAACTCTCTGAGATAGCAACGAAGGCGTTCATACCTAGGTCGGGCCTCGCCATGGGAGTTCCTAGGAATTGCATGTTAGATTTGCTAACTTTGGAGAGTTGAGGCATTGCGGGTTGAATCCATTCTACTTAGGCCTCGCCATGGGAAAAGTGGAATGTTAAGGAGTATAGAAAACACTGTGGTCGCCATGCTAAGTGTTAGCTAGCCTCTTGGGCAATAGAGATCTCCTCATTGTTTTACTTGTGTGTCAAGAGCATTGCAATCATGGCCTAATGTGCATTCAACTGGTGGAAATACTCTAGAGCATCCACTCTCTTCCTGTTTTCACACTTTATTTGTTGCATTTGATTCTTTACTAGTTAGTGTCTAGTTTTATTTCTTCCGTGACATTTTGTGAGCAAATTCTGAGTTCTTGAACCATCCCTTTCCCTGTGGATACGATCCCTCTCACTACTACTACATTAGTAGTTTATGGTAAGATTGAGCTGATACGACTTTAAGCTATCACACACTTGCACACATGACATTTTGGTCTTTATTCATTATGCCTTGGTTGATAATGTGTGCTGAATTCTGGGAGTTTGGTACCATGGGAATTGTGGTTGGCTTTTGGCGTGTGTGAAAAATATTCATGAACTTGGGGAATGGTAGTGTGAATAGGGGACAATGCGATGAATGCAAATGATAGGTCGAATGCTGAAGTGAAGAGTGTGAGTCTTGCTTAAGGGCAAGCAAGAGTTCAACATATTACACACATTTTCACACATTATACATATTTACACACATCACATTTATTTACACATGCTACATACATTTTCACACACTATATACATTTACAGACACACATTTACACACTTTTTTACACACTACATATTTACAAATATTTAACGCGTTTTGAAATAGTATACATATTTACACATAGCACTGATATTTTCATTCATTATTAAGATAAAGTAATAACCATGGAAGGAAGAATGACCACGGCACATGACTAGGTCTGTGATCACGTGTGGTCCTCAAAGAAAAAGTCCTCCTTTTTCAAAACGACGTCGTTCGCCAAATGCTTTAGGGTTACATTTCTTCGTATTTGCACCGCTTGCCTTCATTCTTTTCTCTAGGCAGCTACTGCGTTCTCCTCGCCTTCTTCCTCTTCTTCTCCTTCTTCCTCTTCTACCTCTTCTTCACATTCTCTGCCGAATTACAATCTGCAACTTCCACCGAATTTGTCGGAATGTAATTAATTCTCTGTCATCTCTCACCTCTTCTCCATTCCCAAATCGTAAACAACATTTTTTTTCCCTCTTTCTTTGTCTTCCCTCCTCTCCAAATTTTTTCAGCATCTCTTTCTTGTTCTGTTGTTTTTTTTTTGGGTTTCCATTAACCTTCCTAATTTGAAACTCAATCTCAATAGACAAGAGTTTAGTGAAGACCATAAATTCATTTCTTGATGCTGCAAAAAGGGTTGGTTTTACTATTCAGGATTGTGTTCACTACGAAAAAAAGTGAGTGTTGCTGGGTCTTTTGGAGAAAAAGAAGGCTCTTTCCTCATTTCAGCATGCTGATACGACTTTGGGGTTAAAGTTTGCTTGTTAATTTCTGATCTAGGGATCTGAAACCAAGTGGGTTCATTAATCTTAGACCTTAGTGGCGTTTCTTGCTTCGGCTGTAAGTTGGCGCGGTTTGTTTTTTTATTTCTTGAACCTTTTCTTCGTGATTTTTTAGGCCTTTTTGGGATTGGGACTTGAATTTCTCTTCATCTGGGGTATCAGTGGCAGCTCGCAGCTCAGTTTTATTGGGGCTCTTCATTTCCGTCTTGGGATTAATTTCTTCTGGGCACTAAATATTTAGGGGAGTTTTACTTTGTGCTACTTGCTTCGGTTGTAAGTTGTGAGCAGCTGAATATTTTTTTTTCTCCTCTGGATATCAAGCCTATTTATCTCTGTGTTTGGGTTTCTTCAATTGTTGTGTTTGTCAAATTTCTACTAAATTGATGAATTATTTCTGTAGACATATATTGTTCTTCACTGGAGATTTGCAGTGGTCTTAGTGGTGCTAGTTGTTGCTTTCACTTACAATTGGTATCTTGTCTGCAATGAATAGGCAGTCACGGCCGCTTGAACTCAGTATTTGGTTGTGTGGGCTTGGATTATAGCTTTGTGATCTATTTTTTTTTTCAGTAATGGTGGTCCGAGAATTCCTTTCCTTGAGTATCATGAATTGGATATTATTGGCTTGTTTTATTTGTATATTTTTGGGTCATGAAGCCAAAAGTCAAAGTTGTCATCCAAATGATCTTTCAGCATTGAAGGAATTCGCAGGAAACTTGACAAGTGGATCCATTATCTCAGCATGGTCTGCTGAACACGATTGTTGTAATTGGGATGGGGTTTTCTGTGTTAGAGGCAGAGTGATCAAGTAAAATGTGTCTAGGAAAGGGTTGAAGGGATTGATTGTGGAGTCTTTGGGTAACTTGAATCAGTTGGAGGTGCTTGATCTTTCACACAATGATCTTGAATGTGGATTGCAAAAATTTTTGGATTATGTACATGTTTAATTTTCTTAGAGATTCAAGGTTTTTTCTCTACCTAATCTTTGGCATAGATTTTTGTACAATTCTGTATTTTTCTGAAAAACACTTTGCTGATTCTGTAATTTTTTTAAAAATTGTTGATCCGGGGTTCTTGGGAGCATGCAACACTGCTTGCTCAATGATTGAAAGAAGCAAGTATACAGAGGCAGAGCAACTCCTGTTACCAGCTCAAAGGTGAAATTGGTATTTCTAAAACCTGAAAGTGCATTGGCTTTATATGTTGGGAAACTGCAAGGGATCAATTTCTCCACAAATTTGATATATATTTTTCTGTTTTTCTTTTCTCATAATCTGTGCATGCTCAGTGTGGATATAGAATTGAAGTCTGATTCTTTCTATGTTAAAAATTGAAGATCAAGAGAAAACAACAAAATGTTAATCATTTGATGTTTTAGGTTGGAGTTGACCATTTAATAATCAGTGGTCAACCCCTTGTGAAGGTACTTCGCATTATAATAAGTATCAACTGTCCTACATGGTACTTAATAGATTCTAGAAGAGTTCATTCGACTTCTGAGCTCTACAGAGTCTAGAAATTAGTATTGTTTCGCTTTCCATTGATTTTCTTTTTTTTGCATTTCAGTTAATGGTTAAAAATGTCTTTTTTTTCTGTGTTTGTTTTCATGGCTGTTTCCTCTACCTCTTCACTTGAATCTGTGTGCAACTATTTAGTAAATAGAATATCCATTCGCGCTCTACAATTCATATCTTCTGCAATATATAATAACATGGTTTTGCACATAGTATTATTCTTTAGTTCTATCTTTGAACGTAAGTCTTCTTATTGTAAGGTTTTAGGTCTGAAACGGATAGTCTAAGGTAGGAAATCATATTGCCATATGATGTACATTTTGCTGTATCATGAATGTGTTCTATGTATTCATGTTGCCAAATTAGTCCTAAACACATTTGTGAAATCTGTTTTTGATATTGAAAGATGAAAGTTAAAATGAAGTAATTTAGTCTTATCATTTACTTTGTGGTGACCTGTCCATTAAATGCAACCATTGACTTTTGCATAATTGGTCGGGAAACTCTTATGGAGGATAACTTCGCTGATGATGAGATAGAAATTGAATTGGCTCCTATAGTAGTTCAATTAGCTTATGTTCAGCAGGTAAGATGGTGACTTAAATTGTCTTCAATACTTTTAAAGGTTTGAGTTCTTCTCATGTAGACTTCTGAATGCCACACAGTACATTGGTAATTTTTTAAATCCTACTATTTGATCCAGGTGGATGGGGTGGTTAAGTTTGAAAGTTATTATTAATTTCGATCGATTGAATAAAAGGAAAAGTTTTAATTATCCTCCCTCATAGGATGCTAAGGAGAAGTTTCAGCAGCTTCAAAAGGTTATATCAATTCTTGGTGATGAGGAGAAACGTGCACTTTATGACCAGACTGGCTGTGTTGATGATGCTATAAGTGATCATCATTTAAATATGTTTCTTGCAGCTTTTTTTATTCTGTCATTCAATCATAATATGTTGAAGGAATGAAACTTGTTCATTTTAGAGGTACTATTTTTCCTGAAAATTCTAAGAGCATGTGCTTAGAGTTCTCCCTTTGAAATCCATACAATCCAACTCTTGTTCATTGACAAGTGTATTGTGTGTTTCTGCATTTGTGATTATTGGGGTTACGCATATGGATATGCAAGGGCGTGGATTTCAAATGTCTTTCAATTTTTTTAGCTGGATCTTTTTCGCATTTCATTTAAAGTTCTAATCATTGTTTGTTTACTCATGTATTTTATTAAGACAAGGGATGTTCTTTGGTTGGTAATACAACATTCAATCTCAAGTGCTTCCCCTTGGCTACCCATTATGCAATTCCAGCCCTCCGTGAGTGATCTTCACATTTTTATTTCTTACTTGCAGGAACTTGCAGGAGATGTTGGCCAGAATTTGAAGGATTTTTCCAAACCTTGTACCAAAAGGTTACAATGTTTTGATATTGTTAACTTATCTGCCGTCTTAATCCTAAATGTTGTCTTAGTGTTTATATGTTATTGGTTATAGGTCAGCGAGACTGATATTGAAGAGTTTGAAACAAACTACAGAGGCTCTGATATGGAGAAAAAGGATTTGATTGATCTATACCAGATGCACAAGGGTAACATGAGTATGTATGATGGAATATGTGCTCTTTTCCTTGTAAAATTTGAATGCCCGGTTTGTGATCTAAGTTTTACTTATGCCCTCAGGGGTTTACTGTTACATGCTCTGCTCAGATCCAATGATGGATTCACATAGGTTCAAGGATATTCTTGATAAGACAATAGCTGAAGGTGGATTTTAATAGCTTGGTTTGCATTAATTTTTTGGCTACTAAAATATTTCGTGTGACGGACTGTTATTTTTCTCTTTTATTATGCTAATCACTTGCTTTGCAGGAAGAGTTTCAACTTGCACTGTTTAAGACAAATAAAAAGGAGAGCTTGTTTGCTGTTCGGGTACTTTATGCACATGTTCAACATCAGAATTAATTGCCTTATATCTATCTCCAGTTAGGTGTCTAAAACTTTTCTGTTTTTGTTGTTGATGGAAAATTTTATTTACTTCCCCAGGTATTTGACTTGTTTGACACAAAGCATAATGAGATATTAGATTTTGAAGAGTTTGCACGTGCTCTTTCTGTCTTTCACCCGAATGCTCCTATTGATGATAAGATTGATTGTAAGCATCTTTCTTATTTCCTTTGTTTTTCTTCTTTATTTCAGGGAATTATTATGCTTCATTAGGTAGAGAAGTGAGAACAGATTTAGAAATTACGAGGACCTTGTAGTTAGCTCCATGATTGTAATTTGATTTCTTCTCGTGTCATCAATATGTAGGCTCCAAATTTTGGCTTAAACTAACTTGAATAGAAGTTCCTATTTGTGCCTTTTGCGTACTGGTGTGATTGTATGATGGTGCTGAATTTTTTCCGGTCATTGTTGCCAAACTTTTCCTTTTGTAGTTTCATTCCAACTGTATGATCTCAAGCAGCAAGGATATATTGAAAGACAGGAGGTAACTTTCTTAATTTGCGTCCAAAGCAATGAGAAGCTTATTACATCGACCTTTGTGCAGTTATTTTAAGGATTAATGTTTGTTCGAATATTTATTATAACTTGATGGATGTCTCTGCATATCATATGAATAAAAATTTTGTTATTTATTTAACTGCCTTTTCCAGTTGTTGTATTTGTTAACTTATACAGTGGCTTCTTTAAATGTAAAAAGAGAATAGAACAAAAAAACGTAGGCCATTGGCTTTATAAGACAAACCATGCTTTAGAAATGACTCTTTCCAAAGTATTTTGTCCAATTTTTTCGTTTTATGATGTTCCAACATTCTGTTTTTGTATAGATTGTTTTTGTGAATACATGTTAAACTATTTGTGGAGTGAAACCTTTTATATCTGAACTGCCAAGAACTAAGTCTACAATCACATGGTTAAGATTCACCCTCAACCATTAGTTACAGTATGGGAAAAGCTTTCGAAGCAAAGCATGCCAAGATATGGCAGCAAGTTCAGGGGATATTAGTTTGTCAAAGCACAAGTAGGTAGATTTGTTGTCAGACATGCTTCGATACTTTTGACATAAGCATGCCAACCTGCATTATTGCCCTTTGTGTGTGATAAGTTGGTTTTATACCAACTTATATGTGTTAGATCACTTAGCTTTTGTCTTGTGTTTTCATGCAAATGTGTGGTGTTATGTGTTATTTTGTGTGTTTATGTGGAGTGTATCTTTATGTGCTAAAATGGTGGAAAAAGATCAAAAATGATGTTCAAATGAGTCAAGTGTGCATGTGAAGTTCAAGAATTGGAAAAGGATGGAAATTATGTTTTGAAGAAACCTAAATATGTTAATAAGCTTGGATTAGGGTTTTGGGCAGATTCATTGTCGAACTGCATTTGAGTATAACTCTTTCAATACTAATCCATTTGGTGCGATCTTTGGTGTTTTGGAAATCTCTTTGAGAGTACTGCATTTCTCATGTTTTAACTTTCTTCTAATTCTGTGTGAAAGTATGCGAAACGGGGGATTCTTTATTATTGCTCTTTCAGGTTTACATTATTGAGCTAGCTGCCACAGTTTGGTAGATTGATTATAACTTGAGCTACAGACCTTCAATGATGCTGATTCTTGAACCCATGGAAATCCAAGAGAAAGCTCTAAAACTTTTATGTTTACCACGAACTCTGATTCAGAGCCGAAGACACACGAATACTGCATAGACGAAGGAAGTTTTGCTGAAGCAAACAATTTGCCCACGAAATGTCGTGGACAAACTTTGAGAACAAAAGTTTGGCCTACGACATGTCGTAGGCCAATCTTGGAAGGACGTAAAATGGCCTACGACATGTCGTAGGCCATTCTTGAAGAGGAAAATTTGCTCCACGACATGTCGTAGGCTATTTAAGAGGAATGGAAGTTTGCTCTACGACATGTCGTAGGCTTAAAATCCAGTTTTGCCACGCCTCAGTGTTTCGGTCATAACTCTCTCATATTAACTCCGATTTGGATGATTCAAAAAGCTGTGGAAAGATAAGACCTTGGGCTACAACGTTTGCGCTTTAGGGTTTGCCCAGTTTATAATGCATCATGGCCAAAGTTTGGTTGGAAGGGGAAGGTTTGTAAGTTTTCAGAATTTGAGAGGTAAAAAGTTCCAAGTATATATGCTTGTGTTTTCCTTGTATCCTTGAGTTGGATTTGATGCACTCATTTGTTGTTTATCTTACACAAATTGATGCCATAGGTTATGAACAATACTTTGCCCATTGTGGCATATGTGCACACAAGTACCACACAACCTTGCCAACACCTTGCCAATACTTTGCCACAACCTTGGCAACACCTTGCTAACGCCTTGCCGCACACATGCACCAACATGGCCATACCTTGCGGGACCTTGCCAAGCACCACGCCACACTTAGGCACCTCACTATGCCATGCCACTCATGTTGCACAACGAACTTCACAAACCAAGGCACACAACTTGGCATAGGAAAGAACTAGGTAGCCAAGCACATTTTGCCCACGACATGTCGTGGGCAAACTTTGAGAATAGAAGTTTGGCTTACGACATGTCGTAGGCCATTCTTGAAGGGAGAATTCTTGCCCACGACATGTCATGGGCAAAGTTTGAGAGAAGACATTTTTGCCTACGACATGTCGTAGGCTTAACTTTTTGTGCTCAGATTTCGATCTCCATGATTTTGGCTATGTATGGATTTTGTGTTTCTTTGTGCAGGAGACCCGAAGGCGTGGCATCTGGAGGTTCGAAGGCGTGACGCGTTAACCGGGTGCAGGTGTCGGTGAGCGAAGGTGTGATCCGTCTAGCTTATGAAGGCGTGAAGCTACTGGGCAAAGAGTGGGCTGTGAGCTGAGCTTGGAGGCGTGAATTTCAGAAGCCTGAAGGCACGATGACTCATTTGAAGGTGCACGTCCGGAAGCATGAAGGCGCTGGAATGCTGAACAAATTCTTCAACTTCGGATTTTTTTTCACATCTTAGGCTAATTTTTGGTCTTTCTATTAAAGGACACTTTTGTAATAATGTAGATATTCTTAGTTAGCGTATTAGTTACATTTCTACTTCTCTATATATAGGAGATGTAGTTAGAATATGAGGATCGGAGATCCCGGAGACTATTATTCATTCGATTAGATAGATTTTACATTTGGTAACAAACTTTTGAGAGCTGGAGAGCGGGAAAATTTGCAAGATCTACTTTCTCTCTCTAGTTTCTCTCTCTAGCTTTTGAGCTCCATTTTCTGTTCCGATCAAAGATTGGCTCCGATTATTGTAATTCTCATATCAATTAAGGAAGCTCTTGGAAGAATTCAATTGGTAAACTCTTTCCATTTATTGAAAATGAATTGTTTCAAGTTCCAAATTGTTGATCGTGAATTGGTAATGGAGTTCTATGGTTAGATCTCTCATGTTCTAGAGTTTCAACCGGTTAAATGTATAATTAGACTATGCAATACTATGCAATTGACATAATTTCTTAAGGATGAAATCATATGTGATTTTAATGATTAAATCTTGTTGAGTTTCATGAATTCACACTCTTATTGAATGAATTGAACTTTGATTGTGGTCGCCATGCTGAGTTGTAGTGAGATTTACCAATATCTGTGAGAATTACATGAAATGAAGACTAAATGTATGATGATTGAGTCTTCCACTTGCTTTTCTTGAATCATGGTTTGAGATGCAGTCGCCATGCCGGTGGAGAATCATTGAGTTGTTAGGAAAAAGTGAGAAGAAACTTTCTAAAGTAAGCAAACACTCTAAGTCCTAGGTCAGGCCTCACCATGGGATACCGTAGGAATTGCATGCTAGATTTGCTAACTTTGGAGAGTTGAGGCTTTGCGGGTTGAATCCGTTCTACTTAGGCCTCGCCATGGGAAAAGTGGAATGTTAAGGAGTATAGAAAACACTGTGGTCGTCATGCTAAGTGTTAGCTAGCCTCCTGGGCAATAGAGATCTCCTCATTATTTTACTTGTGTGTCAAGAGCATTGCAATCATGGCCTAATGTGCATTCAACTGGTGGAAATACTCTAGAGCATCCACTCTCTTCCTGTTTTTACACTTTATTTGTTGCATTTGATTCTTTACTAGTTAGTGTCTAGTTTTGTTTCTTTCGTGACATTCTGAGAGCAAATTCTGAGTTCTTGAACCAACCCCTTCCCTGTGGATACGATCCCTCTCACTACTACTACATTAGTAGTTTAGGGTAAAATTGAGCTGATACGACTTTAAGCTATCAGTGTAGAAATTAATCTAGGGAATCTTGATATATTAGTTTAACTCAGTGAACAATGCGTCTATAACTCTGTTGGGCCATTGACTATATTATGCATATTTGAGAACCATGTGCTGTGATTCATATAGCTGACCCCACTTAGTGGGAAAAAGGCTTAGTTGTTGTTGTTGTTGTTGTTGTTGTATGCACTATGATCTCTTTTTTGACTGTTTTGCTTTGGAGAGAGCTGTTGTAATATGTGACTGTGTATTTATGTTGGCTGTGTCTGAGCTTGTCTTAGTTCTTTATTTTACAATATAAAACTCTTCCTTGGCTGATTTTATACTTTATACTTTATTCCCTTTTTGCCTTGCTCGAGGAACTTTATCTTTCTTCATCTCAATGTAGGTAAAACAAATGGTAGTAGCAACGCTTGCTGAATCAGGCATTAACCTTTCCGATGATGTGATTGAAAGTATAATAGATAAGGTAAGAGTTATATTTCCTTGGACTGTTTTAGCATAACTCCTGGTTGTTAAATGCTTTTAACCACTTTTGGGATTTCATATAGTTTAGGGTCACGCCACTCTGGTTTTTCCTTGCCACAATAGTGTAGGGAGAAAGCGAAACTATGTTTTGGATTTTCTTTAGTGCCACTTAATCTATACAAGGTTTTCCCTTTTTGCTCTGTTAATAATTGTAGTTTCCCGTAGGTTTTTATTGATAATTTAATGAGCTTTTCAGTGTATTAATCTGCTCGTGGAAGTTCTGAAAAGTTGGATTCTTTGGTGCACTCTCTTCTAGCAACAAGTTGATGTATTAATCTACTTTCTTAATGTCAGACCTTTGAGGAAGCTGATACGAAGCATGATGGCAAGATTGACAAGGAAGAGTGGCGTAGCCTTGTACTACGACATCCTTCTCTTTTGAAGAATATGACCCTTCAATATCTCAATTAAGTTTCGCTTGTGTTATCTTCTGTTCCTTGTATCATATTATTGGTTGATATTTCTTCTGATTCTTCTTCAGACAATGATGCAAGACTGGGAAAAGATGATGACGAAAAACAAGAAATCCATCACGTTGTTGGGGCCAATTTAAGAACTGAGGAAAAGGTATTAATTTGATACACAATCTTATACCAGTCTAATTTTAAATCGATTGACTATCTTAAATGTATCTGAACTTTTGCAGGATGAGAACGGAAAGACAAATAAATGTTTGAAGGCAAATGGTGCATTGCCAGCTGACATTACTGCATTTGGCTCTCTTTTAGCTACTAGGGAGCTTCAGGTACGTGTGGCTTGAGCATTATTAGTTATTTAAATTTCAAATTGTCACAAGAGATAAGCACATTAATGCTTTGTACATTCTGATATGCTTAATCAATCATTGTAACTAAATTCCCATGTTTGCTGCAGAATATAAGAAATTCTGACCTTGAATGTATCAAGGAACTCGGCTCAGGAACATTTGGAACTGTGTATTATGGGAAATGGAAGGGCACAGATGTTGCAATGAAACGAATAAAACGCAGCTGCTTTACTGATGGTGCCAAAGAGGAGGACCGATTAGTAATTCTATTACCTTCATGTTCTACTGCCTAGAAAGTGTTTTGATGTTATTTCAATGCATGCTTTTATCTCATGATGAATGTTGAAAGGTGCCTATATTTCATCCTGAAGTCGACCATAGCCTTGTTGAAATGCTAAAGGAAAGATATTGTTCTTAGTTTCAGCTGCATAGCAGACCCAAGAATTCAATACAGCTTGTTTGAAATTAAGGAATTTCACTTACGTGTTCTCCTCATAAACTATTGGTTATTTATGTTATTAACCAGGTAGCAGACTTGTCGAAGGAGGCTCTGTATGGTGTAGCTACAGATGGTCCTGTCAATAGTCTGGCAACAGTGACAGAGTACATAGTTAATAGTCTGGCAAAATACTCCAGTTTGTTTGGAATTAGAATTTGGGATTTCATGTAAATCCGCAGACTTTGAGTCCCTTGAATCTCAAATTCTTAACTCTGAAAAAGTTGAAATATATATTTATATGTATTTTTCCGTTTTAATTGTTTATTTTTAAAAAATGTTAAATGTATGCTTAAATGTATTCTACCATTTTAATGGGCGAAAACTTTTACGTACTTCACAATAAATAATGAACTTGATTCACCCTCTAATGCCTACTTTGAACAATTAGTGATCATATTTCATTTCATAATGAGTTAAATTAAACAAAAAACTTAAGAATTAATAATACTTTTATTACAAACTAATAAATTAATGCCTTCAGAAATGTACTTACTACATTTATTTATACACTATATATTTTTTCATTCACAATATATATTTACAAATTTTATATATATTTTCTTACATTATGCATTTTTATGCCTACTACGCACTTTTTTTACATTATATATATTTACACATAGTACAGAAATTTCTACACACTATACATAATTATACATACTCTACCGAATTTCACACACTATACATATTTACACTTAAGTTATACTACTCAATTTTTCAAACAATACATATATTATACGTATTACACATATTTCCACATATTATACATATTTACACATATTTAACGCGTTATATATATTTATACATATCATACATATTTTTACTCACTATTCAAATTTACACACACCCTATATACATATTTATACTTACTACACATATTTGCATACATTATACATTTTTTACACATTATACATATTAACATACCGTGTTAAATTTTTATAATATCAAATTAACTATAGGATTAGCAAATGTGTTAATGTGTAATACATGTACAATGTAATGTGTGCAAATATAAGAAAACTTTGCCGATTTTTATAATGTGTAGTAATATATATAATATGTATTAATTTTTATAACTTTCGATGTTTATGTATCACTACGTGTATCATTTTATAATTCTTATATATGCAAATATAGAAAAATACGTATACTAGATAAATATATGTATATGTGTCAATATGTGTGTACAATAATTGCCAATCATGTATCTTCTTAAACTCTTTAAATATATATATACATATATAGAAAGTAAAGTTAATAATAAGTTTGTGTTAATATGAACCATAAATATTAATATATATATATATATATATTTTATAACAATTATTACACTAACTTAAAATTATAACAACATATTATTACATATAATATACCGCGCTGGCGCGGTATTTACCACCTAGTACATATATATACATACTACATATTTTCACACACTATACATATTTACATATATACACATATTTTCACACGCTACATATATTCACACATTCTACACATATATTCACACACTATGCATATTTACACATATTACGCACATTTTCACACACTATATATATTTACACACACTATATATATATTTACACATATTGCATACATTTCCACACATAGTACATATTTACATACACTTTATTTATTTACACATATTACACGTATTTTCACACACTATACATATTGACACACACTATATATATTTACATATCGTACACATTATATATTTTTACACATACTACACACATTTGTGTACATTACATCTATTTATCCATACTACATACATTTCCACACACTATGCATATTTAGAAATACTTCACATATTTTCACACATTTGCAAACACTTTCATATTTTTCCTTTCCACTTATTTATTCCTTCCCAATTCTATTTATATAAAAGCTCTATATATTAATTCACTTCCTATTATTATTCTAATTATATTATTATATTATACTATTTGAATTGTAATTAATAGTTTAATTATTATTTTGAATACCCCTATTATTTTAATATACTTCTTTCTCACTTATATATTCTTCCTTAAGTCTCTTTATATCAAAACTCTATATATTAATTCAATTTTGAGAAATTTTCTAATAATAATATTATTATATTATATAGTGTGTGAAAATGTATATAGTATGTGTAAAATTTATAATGAGTGAAAATGTATATAGTATGTGTACAATTTATAGTGTGTGAAAATGTATATAGTATGTATAAAATATATAGTGTGTGAAAATGTAAGTAGTAAGTGCAAATATATATAATGTGTGAAAAAGTGTGTAGTATGTGTAAATATATATATTGTCCAAAAAGTGTAAAATATGTGTAAATATGAATGGTATATGAAAATATGTATAATATGTATTTACATAGTGTTCAAAAATATAAATAGTATGTATAAATATGTATAATTGGTGAAAAGGTGTAAATGTGTATAGTGTGCAAAAATGTGTATAGTATATATAAAAAAATTTGTAATAATTATAAATATGTATAGAGTTAAAATGTGTGAAATATGTATAAATATGTATAATACTTGAAGTATGTATAAGAGTAGTTGATTAGTGCATTAGTAGAGTTTTTTTTGATATATTAATAATCAAAGTAATATTTTATTCCCATTATAAAAGAGGAAGTACTCTTAGTTTTGTGTTTTAAAAGATGCTCTACCTAAACTTTGTTTGATTGTTTAGAAATAGCATTGAATTATAATTAAAATATTACTGAAACTTAATTTTATGCATTGGAACTCTAAAATGTTTGAATTCCTTAGTTTTACAGAACAACAAATTTAATATAAAATTAAATTATAACTCCAAATTATTGGGAATTAGATTTCAATTGTCATTAAAATTGGCAAAATAATTTTTAGTATATTTTTTATAATAATATTTACTTCTCAATATTATCTTTAATTTTTTTTCAATAAATATAAACAAAACAAATATAAATTATTTTGTTTTTATTGTTATGTATTTAAAAAAATACAACTTTATTCATTGAGTCATAATATTTAATTTCATGTTAAAAATTATTATAAATTTGCTTTCTAATGTTTTTGATATGTGCCTTTTCACACTAGTTGATGCAAATTAATTATGTAATAAATTATAAAATGTAATTTTAAATAACATAACATATATAGAAATTCATTAATATATGAACTAATATTTTTTAAATTACTAATATTTCAATTTTGTATATGAGATGGAAGAGAATAGGTTCATATTCACCAATGAAATATTTTCTATAAGAAGTGCATTTAAAAAGGTCCCAACCAGAAACTGTCAATAAGTACATAATGATTAAATACAATAAACTGTGCTAATGAAACTTTTTTAGAATTTTTTTATTGAAATTTGGGAAATTTAGAATGGATAGAAATGGAAAACTGTTAATAAGTACATAATGATTAAATACAATAAAATTGTGTTAATGAAACTTTTTACCGTTCCCAACCAACCAAAGATAATATATATATATATATATATATATATACATATATGACATGGAAAATATATCTACAAGAGCACATATGTATGCTCCATTTAATTCAAATCTTTCATATCAAAACTATCATGCTCCATAACAAAGAAACCATTACAATCATTTTCCAGAACAACGAAACTTGAGTCTCGAACAGTAGTTGTTGCCACTTCAAAAACCTAAAGGTAAGCTCTTGAATACTTGAGAACATGCAAGATTTCAGTTGAACAACAACAACAATAAGAGGTATAGACTTCTCAAGTGGAAGCAAGAAACAAACCATTCGGCTTATGTCAGCATTTCCCTATTGGTATGTAACTTTCAAATAATGATGCTATAAACGAGTCTATGCAACTGTTACCAATGTGATATAAGTAATCAAACATTCTACTTTCCAAATGTATTTCTCCACAGATGATTAAATTCCGGTAATGCAATCAAACTTAAGATGATTCTTTCTTGCACAAGTACTTAGAAATCCTAGTTTGTTTGCATCCAGTCTCTCTTTTAATCAAATATGTTTTTTCTTTTTGCTTATTCGTTCTTGGAATGGGGGTACTAAAGAAAGAAGAAAAAAGAACTTGCAAGCCACATGCCAACATAAGTCTGGTGATAATTGAATTTTAAAGAAAATCATAATAACAAACAATGTAACCATCATCAAAATTGATTCCTATTGTCTAAATCTGCCAAAGATACTTAGGAAAGATAAAATAAAATCATTCGTTGTAATGGCCTATAATATTCCAAGACATCTCGAATTAATGTGAAAAAAAACAAAAGAAGTTACATTAAACATTATGGAAATGGGTAACAAGATTTAATTCTAACACTGGTGCTGCTCTTATGAAATGGCCAATTCAACACCAGGCTTTTTTCCACACCAGAAATGAAATAACCATTGACAAGGAAAACGACTGCAGTTAGCATCAACTTGGATAGAAAATTTTATAAACTAGAAGTAAGGTCTCCACAGCTCGGCATAAATGATGAATTCTTAACCAAACAACATATTACGATACCATAAACTCCTCATGAAACAAGATACCCACCTCATTAATACAGTTAATCAATGTTCCACAGATTTCTATAGACATGCTCGAAGCACTTTGCAAGGGATGAATTCTTGCCTGGTCATAAGTAGAGGAGAAAAACATCAAGCAAAACTTCCTTTATACGGCTAAAAAAACATATGTTCTAGGGACATGAACATTCATCCAAACTTCAAAACAAAAGTTCGTAGACGATTGAACTGGAAACTTATTGATATTCCCAAGTTACCTTAGTAATATTAAGGGAAAAAAGGAAAACAAAGAAACCTTAGAAAAACAGGGATTTTTTCTCCTTAACATTTCTTTTTGTTTTCGTGGTCGGATATACTGTGCAAATGATACTATAAAGTTCACCCATGCAAATATGGAGTAATCTAAGAATAGTTTTGCATGGCCAAGTCCAAGAAATATCTGGAACATAGACTCAGAAGCTATAACAACAATATAATGGCACAACAAACTAACATACAATTTACAGAGGACACTTACTTGATATAGATCTTCATCAGCAATCCAGTTGCCAATGCCCGAGATAAAACCCTGAGGCAAAGAAAATAGTTGCAAACCTCAAAGTTACCACTTCAAAAGTATTAAGGATAGTAGTCATATACAAAATATTTTTAGGATGAGCTGAAAAGGCATTAGTGATATTCATTACTCACTGACCAAAAAGGTAAAATAAAGTTCTAGTAATCATTGCACACTGACCAAAAAGGCAAATTAAAGTTCTAGTATAGCTAGAAGGTAAGCAAGGCAAAGATCATTTACTTGAGCACTCGGATCATGTGAAAATGGAACCAAAGATACAAACCAAATTGCAGTAAATCTTCTTACAATTTTTTCCCTTTTAAAGATAAAGATATACATAAAATCCTTCAAATAAATGCATTCCCATTCCTCTGTATATGGTAAACACTTATTCCATGATAAAATTCATCTTTCAGTGTAACTACCTATGAGCATAAATGATTATTTAACCTATAGTCTGGAATGGAAAGGGGACTAAAAAATTTGTTGCTCTCCTAAACAACTGAAGCGTTTGCAAGTAAACACCAAAGTGCAACATAATCAATATTGGCTGATTACAGATACCAGCTAAGTCTAAGTTTCTGAACGTATTCTTAAAAATTCATGACCATTGACAAGAATTTGGATCCACAAGTCCATAAATAAGCTTTTCATCAACTAATTCCATGTGCATGATCAAATAGGTTTTGTTAATTTCTATAACAAATATGAGATGCATTTATAGATATTTAAATAACTTTATTCAGCATTGATTAGCCAAATCGAAAGGTTGTTCTTGTTAAAAATTCTACTTTGTATTTTCCTCTATTCTTAAAAATGCCAAACAAGAAAGCAAAGCTTTTCACATGACCAAGTAAAAGGGTCTGGATTCCAATATTCTTCTTTCTCAACAACTTATAAAACTCATGTATAGCCATAGACTCCATTAAAGACACTAACATTCTTTTGAAAGCTAACGTAACTCTATTGATAATTTATGGTAGCAAGCAGTCGCTACAATACCCAAAACAAATGACAAGTGTAGTTCCATATAGTAATGTAGCCAAGCTGCTTACTTCAACAAAAAGCTTGGAATACTTGGATGGCCACTTTTCATCATGCTTTACAGCTGACCTATGAGAACAAGGCAGTTTAGTGCTATCAATAGGCAAAAAAACTTGCAAATGGAATAACCATATCAATAGTGAAGTCCATATACACAAGAGCTCTATCAGTTACTAACAAGTGCACCTCTATGAAACAGGAGATTGACTGCCTTTTCATGTATATCTCCCACAAACTCATGCCTAAAATTATATTAGAGAAGTCCCAAAAATCTCCCATTTTGTAATTCTTCTCTCTGGACAAATAATTTATTGTTTCCTTTCTCGCTTTTTTCCCGAGTCGTTTCCATGTTTGAATCTATTTTTAACTAATAAAAATACAAACTTTCAACAATCATACCAAGCCCAAGTTCTAAATGATAAAAAAATTGTTACTGGCTAGTGCAAAAATCTTTAGCAGCATGATCATTTGCAGATGGTAATAAGTCAGATACTCAGATACCCCGTAAATCAATACAAGAAACAAAAAATGCAGCTCAAAATAGACATGAACTTATTTAGAGACAGGCAACTCCACTAAAGAAACAAGAACTAAACTTCCCATAGTTCATCACACCAAACAAGCACATATCACTTTAATCCTCTTGGATTAATCAAAAACACAAGAAGGCCTTAAATTATCAGCCAACTTGCAATTGGGCAATGCATTCACTTTGGATGTCTGCATAAAAGTGAATATAGAGCAAATATGCCTCTTTCGTCATTATGATCAACCTTGAGCACAATAAAACATACTTGAGCAAAGGAACAACGGTTAGTGTCTAGAAAACAAAGAACAGAACCCCAAAAATTTCTTCATTGGTCTCTGAGTGCCTTATGTCTTCAGCAAAAGTGCGTTCTTGTATTCATACAATGGTAATACTTAAATCTACATAAACAACACCCAAACTTTGATAAGGCAATGATAGAACTATTCTTCACGACTCTATTTGCAACAAAAAAGAAAAACAAAATCCAATCAGAAAATCTAAATGGGCTAATCCTCAAACAGCCACATCAGACGGAGAACAGATTTAAAAAGGTTCAAAGAAAAGAAGAAAATTAGAATGATCATATAAATGATTTAGATTCTTGTAAGGGGACCAAGCAGAAGACAGTGAAGAACAAAAAATTATTTCTTGCCACAATATTTGGAAACATTCTACCAAGAAAATCTTCAATATGTAGTTCTTTTAACAAATCTTGTTCTTATATTATGTTGTCAGTAAATAATATTACTCACCTTTTCAAGACTTTTTTCAACTTTTTCGCATGTCTTTTCCTACTTCTCTGTAAGTTGTCCTTTGTAAGTTTGCCAAGTTATCTCATCAACTTTATCCTAACCATCAGAAATAATTGCAGTCAGTATAATGATTGAATATATGATAATCCAGTAAAACTCATTCTTAATAAAAATTGAAGCGGCAACAAGTGCCTTTATAAGACATTTAGAAAAAAAAAATTAGAGCAAAATCAGACACACAGGCTTGTACACAAGACCCTAACTCGATTAAAAGGAACAGGGCTAAATTCAAATATTTAGGTGCAGACAGGCTACCAATTTGAAAGTTATGCCCTGTTTTTCTCTTAATAAAAAACAACTAAACTGAAATATCTTTCAAATTAGCCAAGGAAGGAAACAATAGTTACTCATTTCTGAGAGTATAGAAGCATATAACTAATAATTCAAGTTATTACCTTAACATGGCTTTCTACTATGAATGAAGTATTTAAATCCCAGAATTTTAGGAACAAAGAATTTCCATATGGTAAGCTACAAATAACAAAGCAACCCACTATTCCAGATAAAATATGAATCTGTTTTCTCTTATGATAAGAAGTCAACTGAATCAAACATTTTCCCAACAGTTTGTAGGCAATCAGAGCATAAATTATATGTGAACATGGTATAGAAAAGCAAAGCAAAATCACATTTAGACCCACAAGGTTCTTAATGAAAATTTACCACCACAATCAATTCCTACTATTCACTGAAATTTTAGCAGCATAACAAGCAAAGAATGTCATCCAAACCTCAGCTAAAGATGCTTAAAATTTTGCTTGTAAAAGCGATGCTTCCATATCTTGCATCTCTTCTCGAACCTTAGCATTGTGCATAATCTTCATGTCAGCTTCCTTCAGCAGAAACAGTATATCACTTAAAAGAACATTTATAGACAAGCACGAAATGTGATATGGAAGACATGAATTTATTATACAAGAAATCATAGAAGCATTTACTTACAAATTTAACCTGCCATTCATTGGCAAAAAAAAAAACACAACGGATCAAAATTTCTGCAGTCAAACACCATTAGGGGAGTAGACTGGCCAAATCTCTACAGAGTGAAGACTCGAGCTTTGGCAGAGGCAAAAAAATGAAAAAATGGAAGAGGAAGAACTTGCTGTGAGAGATCCTGCTAGAGGTCCTAAAATAGCTTCATCAGTCCTAAAAGAGCCGAAACTAAAAAATATAGCAAAAAAAGAGAATAACAGAATATCAATAGGAGAGATAAGATAGGGGAAATAGAGGCGGCCGTTCACAATGGATCCTACAAAATCGACAAAAACATAAAAGAAAATGGCAATTACCACACCATGTTAGATAATTTTGCAAATATTTTTCGTGATGCAAGCTCTGATGCTGCAAAGAAGAACAAAAAGGGTAAAAATGGAAAATCAAACATTAATAAGTGTTTCTCAATTATGTAACACAATAAGGCAATATCACACAAGTGGTGAAGTAATATTGTTAGGCGTATCTTATATGCCATGCCAACCACCTACAATATTATGCATGATTTGGTGTGCAAGTTTATACAAGATGTGTGCAAATATATCTTTTTCCCTTCAAAGTTAGAATTTTTCGGTATCTCAAAAAAATATTGTGCAACAACAAATAATGTTATACTACTAATAGTATATTAGCATGCACAACAAAATCAAGAAACTCAGCTAAGCAATCTTATAAGTAAATAGTTACTATATCAAATACAACTTAATCAACCAATCCATTATTGCAACAATATTAATAATATATTTTTCTAAACTCAGAATAACCATGCAAGGCAAGAAAACTAATATACAAGAACCTAACTGTTCCTTCAAATGTAGCTTTTCATGAGTTGGTAACTTTGTGGTGATATATTGAACCTATTGGTGGTTGCCACCATGTTGTTCTTACAAAGACAACCAACTAAAATCCTTCCTAACCTAACTTTAAAAAAATTTTAAGGAGGTCCCTACTACACCTACCTTTAGTTGTATACCTCCAGAAAAACTTACAAGAACCCCAACTTGATTCTTCTTATCTTTCAGCCCACCAAATGCATCAAAGCATCAAAACAATAATCCCAAAAAGAAAAGCAAATCCCCAACCCCAGAACAAAACTACAAACTCAGAGGATATTTCCAATCATTAAATGAGCAAGTCGATGACCTCATGATTTCAACTGTTATGCAATGAACTAAAGAAGTAAAAAGTAAAACCATCATTATTTGATGAGCAATAATGATTTGATGAGCAAAAAAACCATGGATCACGATTAGAAAAAGAATGATGCCCACATGGTTGCAAACCCAGTTGCAAAGGAGGAACAATCCATCCTAAACTGCCTTCAGTGTTGCCTTGCCAAGGGACTCCAAAAGAGGAAAATTATAAAAGTAACCGAAGAAAAGGCAGGAGAACTACGAATAAGGATTAAGGGGGGGAGGGTAAGGTAGAAAACAAATGAGGGCGAGGGGCGCAAAGACAAAGGAAGAAAGGTAAAGATGAAACCCTAAAGCAATGTTGTTTACGTATACCAAGAAGGACATAACGGCGTCATTTTGATCAAGTGGGGGGTCTTTTGCTCTGAACCAAGCATGTGACTATAGGGTAGGGAGGATGAGCACGGGTTGAGCCTTGGGTGCTTATTCTATTATCTTAACAATCAAAGCTCATTATACAAGAAATATATTTGGTTATTATACTTCATGAACCGCATATAAGACAGAAATAAGTTACCTAGATCAATACTTTCTCCAAAATATTCAACAACAATCTTTGGTATGTTAATTGTTGTATGCCCAGCATATGACATCAATAGTGGAAGGGCTGCAACAGATGGCTATAGCAATTTCCTATAGTCAAATGAAAGCTCAGTAACTAAGGATTCATGAGATATTGCATAGGAGATCGTAAAGCTTGTGAAATAAAAGGAAAAAAAACCCTCCCAACAAGTAAAGCTATAAAATATGACCGAAAACTCACACTCTCAAAGGTATATCTAGGACATCATCTACAAATCCAAGCAGTATCATAATGCAGATGAATGCTAGTGCCGCATTGTACTCCACAAGCCACTTTCAATTCAAAATGACGATTTGTTAGATTCCTGATTATTGTGAGGCAGGCATAGTTGAAATTGTACAGTAGAACAATAGTACAAACTTAAAATGGTATATTACTGCCAAACAATGCACAGTAATAAGTACTGGTTAAAAAGCATAACCCCCTCTATTCATTTTTTTATTTAACAACAAATTTAGTAATTCTGTGACATCGTAAAACTACTTCCAATATAGCTACGCATTACTTTTCTTTTAGAAGATTAATTTGTATAATTTCCTAAGCTAATAAGTTCACACGATGTATCTATTATACCAATTGGTATTATCATATTAAGTTAATGATTTCATATTATTAAGGGTAGAACAGAAAAGGTGAGATAAATATAGTGATTACCTTGCCCTAGATTCTATCCCATTGATTTGCAATTAACTGCAACCTAAAAATTGTTGATCTTGCAATCAATTTGCAGAACCACTGTCCAGAATGTGTTTGTATAGTCCAGATTTATAATAGAGAAAGTCATTCGTTTCAAAAGAATTTAGAAGTAAAATAAGTTATGATCATCAAAGGTTAAATAAAATTGAAATGGAGCAAATAAACACTACATATCTATGTTTCCTTCTCCCCTCATTCATTTGGCTCTGAGGTCATACAAAAGTCTATTACAAACTTCCATCTTATTTGTAAGTAGTCAGATCTTCCAGCAAATGTATTCTATAACACATGATATTCCTTTGCCAAATTTCAACTATTGCAAGTCATGTAAACCATTCCAGAGAGGTAGTTCAAGGAGTGCACATTATTTTGCAGTAGATGACTAAAGACACAGCTAATTTTACAAATTAAGTTACAGATAGGAAAAGTTTGTATAGATTTAATTTCACATTTATTTAAAAGCTTATTGCCCTTCTCAAAATGCTCATTGAACTCCCATTGTGATGATTTCGCGACACTTTCAGATTCACTAGAATTCTTGGCAAATACATTTGAATCAATTTACGATGAGAAAGCTGCCTAATGTGAAGCATCCTAAAATATGACAGATCATCCAAACCAACATTGTCTTGTTCTACTAAATCCAACATTTAACAATGACAAATCTAAAAAGACAGTAGGCTCAGAACTCTATTGTCATACTACTCCTTTTGGACAGCCTCTATATCCACATATTAATATTAATAATATTAATAAAGCTAACTGACAGAGAAGTACCTCATGCAATCTAAGAAAATCAATCAGTCACCTGCTTTTTTCTATTCAAAGAAAAGTTGATAGTTTCAGTGTTAATTAAAATTTTATGTAATGGCTATATTTCTTAAAACTGTACCTTCTCAAACTCTTCAAGATTGTGTGGGACAAGCTTCCTCAAGGCTTCAGTAGAAACTTGAACATCAACTTCGTTATCATCATTGATTTCTGTTTTGCCTCACCACCGTTTGTCCATTCATCTTCATTACTTGCATCACGCATAAACAACTTCCAGTCAAAGGAAGATTAAGCATGTAGTAGTATTGAAACTCACAAGGAAGATTAAGCATATAGCGTCTCTGACGATTATCAAGCAGGGTCTCTTCTATCATACTAAACCAAAATCATGATCCTTACACAACTGCAGTGCATACGGCTCCCACCATTACACAGGATCTGAAGACTGCTAAATGCAGATCATTTTCTTCTTCATGTATCTATTGAACCAATTACTAGGATAGCAATAATCTAATAGACCAAGAAAACACGAGGTTTCCAGCAAATCAAGTCCCTACTTTATTTTAACTTGCTATCTAAATAAATGAAGTGACTTGATCTTTCCTTGCCTCTGTCATTAACATGCTATTGTATTTGACATTTCCTCAACAAATAAAAATAGAATTTGATCAAACCAAGTTTGATTAACCTATTACAATCTGCAATAAGCACTAAAGCTCCCAAAAAAAATAAGTTGCTACACAAATGAACCAAAATTTCAAGAGATCTCAAAGTGAACCACAAAACTCAACCTGATAGACAAAAACCAAATCATGAAATAAATGCATAGGAAACTAGTTTTAAAACACACACACACACGCACACTTAAATTGAACGAATTAAACTGGAACCAAAAAATAACCTAATGGTGGTATCTAATTCCTCATTTCATGGGTCCATGAGCATTATCATGTTGTACTATGAATCCAACGAAAGACACCATGGTTATGTCATCCTTTGGATTGGTACACTCTACCTGATCACAACCATACATAATTAAAATTTAAAACAACAGGAAAGCTTAAAACATATCAAACACAACATGTGATCTAAAGGCAATTGAATAAAAATCAAAAGCAGCGGTACGGTACCTTGATTTCCCTAAATGGGATCAAAAAACTTCTCTCAATCTTTGAATCCAGGCCAAGAATATGAACCACCTGGCGAAAGTTACGATTTGGAATAGTGAGTGAGTGAAATCAGGATCGAAGAAGAAGAAGAAAAGGAAGAAGAGGAAGAAGAAAAAGAAGGAGAAGAAGAGGAAGAAGAAGAAGAAGAGGAAGAAGGCGAGGAAAAAGAAGAAGAAGAGGAGGGCGCAGTAGCTGCCTAGAGAAAAGAATGAGGGCAAGTGGCGCAAAGACGAAGAATGGGAGATAGAGATGTAATCCTAAAGCAGGGCGCAAACGACGTCGTTTGCCAAGAAGGGGGGTCGCTCCTTTGAGATGCGCACATGACCGCAGCATGGGTCATGTGCCGTGGTTGTCCAGCCCATGGCGCTTAGAGCTTTATCTTAACAAGGATTAGTTAGAAAACAAATAGTACCACAATTTGCAAGTGTTTATGTGTATTTACACACACATGTACACACTATCTGTAGAAAGACCTCCGACGAGAATTTACCGATCGATATATCTATCCGTATATATTAGACAGTACGCCCACCTCGGAGAGAATACTTTTGCTTTAGCATATGGAGAGATGAAAGGCAGGATGTCTATGACGTTCACATGTTGGGTGAGTGAAGATGTTGAATTGGCAGCTAAATTCATAGCCGAGGATGAGAAAGACATTCCTGAAATGGCGCAATTCAACTTTCTCTCGCGCATTTAGAAATTTTCGGGTACCCATTGAGTTATTTAAAGTTCCTCTCAAGCATTTACGGCATATAATTAATTAATTTTTCCATATTTTTTGTTTATTTTTATTTTATTTTGTTTTTTTTTTTTGTAATTTAGGCTAGTCTTATCATAACTTTGCACTTTTTTTAATTTTTTTTTCATGATGAATTTGAACTAAAAACATTAAGAGTTTGTCAAGTTTTGCAATAAAACCAAAAACATTATTAATACCAAAAGCTATTAAAAAGTCACACAACATTATAAATACTCATGGATGTTTTATCCGTGCATGATTGATAATTTAGAAGTTTCTCTTGTACTACTATTTTCGCCACTATTTTTAACTACTCAATTAATTAAACAATATATCCATTTCGTATCTATTTATGTATATCGATCTATATAATTCATAAAGAAAAAAAGAGTTGCCTATACCAAAATCGGTTTATCTAAAATAAGTACTTAAATGGTATATTTAGAAATCATCAAATTTGTGTAAAATATAAAATTGAATAATCGAATGGTGAAATGTATGTTATTATTTCTATTTGATTTTTGTATGTCATTTAATTTATATCAATCATGAAATAAATTATCAACGGTTTTGATTTAAAATTTAATGATTTTCTTAATAATTAAATGGAGGACCATCCAACATTTATCCCTAAAAATAATTAATAGATCATTGCTTTTTATTTAAAGAACTATTGAAGAAAAATTAGGAAAGAATAAATGGCTCACATAGACAAAAAAAAGTATTATTATATGAATATTAATTCAAACATGTATTATTTTTTATAATATTCTTAAAAATAAGTTATTTTAGAAGATAGATAGATTTTTCTCTAGCAAAACATCCAAATTGATACTAGTCTTCCTAATTTTTTAACTATAGAGAAAAGCATTCATAAATGTATTAGGATAAATAAGTTATGTGATTTTATATTTATAGATTGTATAAGATATTAGATTCTTAATTGGATTTATAGATTGTATAAGATATTAGATTCTTAATTGGATTTATAGATTGTATATAAATTAATGAATCCCTCATTGAGGTTAGTTAGTTTGCTAAATTATTTTGGTTTCTTAATTATAATTTTTGGTAAGTGTGATTTTAACTTATTTAGAAGATTTTTATTTATAAATAATTGTGTATTTAATTGTGTTTAAATTAATTAATTAAAAAGTAGTTTACTAAAGTATTACCTGCTATATATATACATATGCATAATTTCAAAAAATAAATTAAGTGTCTCATCATACAATTCACTGTTGCCTTTTCAATATTTATGGGAGAAGTTGACAGGAATAAATTGGAACCAATTTTAACTCAATATCCCAGTAGCTATTGGCTTGCAAAATTCCAAATCTTAGATATTGAATGGTGTGACCTTAATATGTTGCGATAAATATGGAATCATTTTGTTTCAATGAATTATGCTTTTTTGCTATAGTTTTAGAGGATAAAAACTCTTGGAATCTACATTAGAGAATCTATATAAATTCAGTCCCACATGCTGTCCTAGAAACCATTTTTATGAGTTTAAATGCAGTTTCTATGCTAACGTTGAATTGTATTCAGCGTATACGCACTAGCGGAACCAGACTATATTTTGAGGGGTTCAATTGTATAACAAAAAACAAATTCTCACAAAATAAATATGCAAAAACTCTTGAGACTGTCTCATATACGTGAAATATACTTATACGCACGTTAATACGATAATTTTTTATATATTGAACGCTGATACGAATGAATTTATATACTAATACGCTAATTTGTTTTATATTTTATATAATCTTCAATACTTTATATACTAATTTTTTATATTTTATACGCTAAAGTAAAATTCATTCATAAGTCTCATATATAAAACAGTCTTACAAGAGAATGACACAAATAAATATATGTAACGCTAAAAAAAACTTTCTATAATGAAAATTGACAAAAAGAATTACAAGCTCTCTTATTTTTTTCGTAATAAATAAATATAATTTATAATTAATTAATCACAAGCACAATTCACAAATATCCATTAATAAACATTTAATCACAATAATCAACTATAATTCACAAAAATATTTACAAAAAAATTAAATATTACTAGTATTGGGAAAAAATAAAACCATAGCAAACTTACACAAAACTCAGTGCTAGCGGCAACGAAATAAGTTTTAGCATACTGGAATTGAATATCAGTGGATGTTCGGAACAAGCACTACAAAAATATAGCCTTTAGTGACGACAATAAATTGTGATTAATTTTGAAAATGTTGTCACTGTAACGTAAAAGTGACTAGTTTGGTGTTCTCATAGTATAGTCAATACAGCCCTGACACAGTAGTGTGTGACGACATTTATATTGTAGTCAATGAAGCTTTGACACTTTCACGACACAAAGTCATCAATAGCATATCCAACGTGGATTTGAATGCCACAATGGCAATATGACATGGACAACAAGTTTACGTGGCATGTTGATGTGGAAGCGTTTGAGTGACGACATATTGCCGTCAATAGCATACATTTAAAATTGACTAATATTATGTCGTCAATGCAAAATGTATCAGTGACGACTTTTGTCGCCACAGACCACAACTACTACTGTTTTTTTTCACATGTTTTAAAAATTATTTTGTCACTGAAACCTGACCAATTAATACATTTACAAAAATATCAAATCAAATGGTCTAAAACTCATTTGCATTAAATAATATCAAAGATATTTCATTCATTCAACAATAGTATCTAAAAGTATGATGCAGTATCATCATCAAATCCAACTAATTGCCTAAACACGCTATGAATTCAATCACAAAACCTAAAACAAACTACTAGCCATCATACCCTAATGAAGAGATGTTCTAAAGAAGATTAGACAGCTAACAAAGACAAAGTCACCAAAATAAGCACAACTACTATGTCTAATTAGTTGACAGATATCTAAGGAGAAAAGACTTGATTCTCATTCTTTGGTTGTCTTGTTGATGAGGGATTTGTCAATGTGTGGAATGACACCGCTACCAGCAATGGTTCCTTTAGTCGGAGTGTCGAGTTCCTCATCCCCACGAATTCTCTTCACTTTTAGATTCTTGCTAGCATTTCCGCCTATGAGCAGAGGTCCTAGACTTCAAATACACAAATGCAGTCAGAGGCAATGCCATAAAACTCAAAACAACATAGAAAATAGAACTTGTATGCCTTCCCAAGTATACAAAGTCTTACATTACTAACTGATCACAGTAGCAAATATTGTTTTAAATAAACTCCACTCTAGAAACAACTCAAAATTTTCCCATGATATTGCTCAAGATACAAACTTTGGAAACACCCCTACCCTCCCCTTCAAGCAACTAGATTGACACCAAAGAAAGTGGTAGGGACAGTGAAGAAAGTTTTCAGTTCCCTTCTGTCCCAACATAAGTAATAGGGATGATACTATCTGAAATGATTAAATCCTGAAAGTTCGCTCTTAAAAGGGATTTCTTGCATGACGGGATGGATGCAACCCTAAACTATTGTGTCGGTTTGTACAGTAACGATCACTACAAAATCAACGATGTTATACATGCATATTTATAACAACCCTATTCGGAATCTAGTTTAAAAATTGACAATTTTTAGAAAACATAGATTCATAATATCTAGGTTAGATGTTATCAAAAAATAAACACGATGTGGTGAATGTGACATTTACCAATTAAGTATTCAGTGGTTCTGAAAATGGGATTTGAATAAAATCATAGGCAAGGCCTTCCACTGCTTATGTTAGCAACATCAATTTTTGAAACAGCTTGATGAAAAATGTGGCAAATCCCATCATCATAGATCAAAATTACTACCAAAAAATGTGGCAAGATTGATTAATTGTTGGGAACTTATATATATAAATGTAGTCATTGTAATTTTACTCAGATCGATTCTGTGATATTATGCAAGAAGAATCACATTATATAAATACACATATACTAATTGACACCATCATTACTAAATTTAGCAAGTGCTCCAACTTCATAAATACGAGTAACTTTATATGTAACCACTGCAATGCTTACCAGAGAAGGCGAACAATCTCATTTGTCTGGAAAAACACTGAGCATAGAATCCTTCAGCCAGGACTCCTGGTGATTTAGAAAAAGATATAAAGTGAACAATCAGATATTTGACCTTCAAAGAAAGTACAACATGTAATTTTGTGAATAGAACTATGAATTAGAGTACAAAAACATCAACCAGAAAGAATTCATATGGGACCACAATTTGGCAAAAGCTGTTTTTTTGCATATAAGAATTACGAGATTTTTCAAAGTAAAAAACTAGCAACAAAGAAGCAAATGTAACCCTCACAAATTCAGAGAAAGTGAAAAAAAATAGTCAAAAGTCTCCCCTTCAAGAAAACAAGAAAAGGTACCAATGATTTGCTTGCATTTGAAACATCTTTGGCTTCTTTATCTGAAATTAAACTTCAGGGTGGTTTGGAATTTAGCTCAAGTTGCCTAAGCCTTTCAGCAGCAGTTGCCTCATCACCCTGGAAATGAAACATAAACCTTTCCTTAGAATTAACATTGTGGGTATTTAGTACCAAAAAGATAAAAGGACAGCAAAGGTATACCTGACCAAGAAGGAACAAGCAGAAGGCTTCCTCAAATTTTAAATCAATGCCTTCTGATGACATTAGGCACTCACATACTTTTAGCACTCTATGAATCTGAATGCAATTTACAAATTTCACCAATTATATATTAAGCTTTCAAATATCTGGTATACTATGAAGACCCTTGCAGTTACAAGTGCCAAATAGAACAGAAATGTCTTGTTGTTCAATTACATAGAGAGACTTTTTCAAATTATATAAACCCAATAGCTTAGATGCCACAAAATATTGCAAGAATCAAAGTAGTTCTACAAGTTAACGAAGCAAACAAAAAGATTTTAAAGCACTCAGAAATCTTTTTGCGTGCTTGCAAATCCAAGGGCAATGTGAGCCATCAAAACCACATAGAAACAATTAAAATCAATGATAACTCGTTGATTATGCGACTCAAGAGATTTCTTGTATTTTCCGGTAAGAGCCAAATCATCGCTTAGAAGAAGTTCCATGATCTCTGTAGCCATGAGCTTACTGAGAGCCTGGTTCAAGAAACATGGCCAGTCTTCAACTTTGCAAGAAGTTTCTACATCAAGGCCCTGCCTAAGCAGTTCACACAAAGCTGAAATGGCTCCTATCTTCCGCTCTGCATTTTTAGGAGTAAGAGGCAGGCCTAGTAACTCCAGTGTGCATGCTGGTGCAAGTTGTTCCAAAGATTATTCTATTTGAAACAATTTAACACAATTACTATAAGGACAAGAAGTTAATAGCAAGGATTGAACACATGCAATAAATAACTGACAATGAATAACCATCTTAAAGCGTAAGAATTTTTTATCCAGAATATGAAATCCAAAGTCCAGAGAACAGTTTCAACCATAATATTATACAAACCATCTACAAGTATTTAATGGCACCTTGAAATTCATTCTACCAAATAATGCTTAAGCTAGAATACATGATTAAGTTTGGTGATTCTGAAAGAATACTCAAATAATTAATTACCTAAGACAATAATGTCGTCTTCCCAAGTGAAGCTTTACTTCTAAGAAGACACTGAGCACGAGCAAGAGCTTCAAACCCTTGTGAAATATTGTTCTTATCAAAACCAACTTTTGTAATTGCACACTTCAAGAAAGCACCTATAATAAGAAAAGGAAGCATAACAAAACTGCCAAGTTAAAAAATGGCACATTGGTCTGACCTCCTCATTCTCTTACCTCTGATAGTGCCATGGACAAACGAACACCATGAATATAAGCCTTAGCATCTGGATATTGTAGGGCTCTTAGTCCAATATCCTGTACAATCTTACCCTCTCCAGCCTGGATCAAATGAACTCAAAAAATCGATATTGCGGAAGACCAAAAATATCACTAATCAATACCCAAAACTGTGCAATGCTTCACAGAACTGCATTTAATCAATAAGAGTTGTTCAGAAAAGAGATTACACACAAAGTGTGCTATTGTATAACCTTTTGTTGCATCCAATGTAACAAAATTTCCTTCGTATGCCCAGTATATTCCCGCTCAAAGAGAAGTTTTTCCCTTGCATCCATCAACAGATTCTGTGAAAATATCAGAAAAACAAAATAAAGCACATATCAAATTATATGTTCCTAAGACACAAGGCCAGATTCAAGCACTAAAAAAATCAATGAAATAGCTATGAAAAGAATTGATGGGAACTTATTCATGTATAATTGATAAGAAAATCTTGTTAAGAGAGGAATTAATGGCAACCTATGTGATGGGGGCAAATATGTGTAATAAAAATGTGATCGTGGTTGCTATTTACCACTACTCAAAAATAATGCTAAACAACCCCTTAATGGTGTAAGTATAGCAAGTTCGTTCCTTCAAGGAAAGGACTGTGTTGAAATTCTAAGAAAATCTTTTTGGTTTTTTCTGTATTTATTAAAATAAAAATAAGAATGCAAATAACAAATAACTAAAACAAAGACGGTGATTTGATTAAAATTCGAATTAAGAAAGTGTACTCGCGAGATTATATTTTAGAGTTACATAAAAAGCACATACATACATTCTATCTATGGACATGCAAAACAAGGATAAATAACCTAACTCACGCCCTCCTATATGGTAAGAGGCAAGGAATGATTTAGGTACTTACCTATTTAGATATTAATTAATTCATTAAACCCTCCTATGTGGCAAGAGGCAATGTTTACTTCCTTAATTAACCCGAAATCTAGTGCAACTAACCAATTCAACCAAACCCTCAAGTTCAACTGCTCCTTTGTGGCGGAGGCAACGCCCGAACCAGTCACGCTAATGCTAAACTAACCCCCCTAACTCTTCCTTTATGGCGAGAGGCAAGAGCTAAAGTAAAATTAATCTAACAAATTCACAACCAACCCACAAAAGATTCCAAACAACCCACTCTAATCCTCCTATGTGGCAAGAGATAAGATCAAAGCAAGTTATCTATAAATAATTTACTGCACTTTAAGAAAATATTCATCATACATAATACTCGCGCGACATATCATGCATAATTATGAAGAACACAGCAAAACTCATTCCACATAAACCATAAAATAGAACTTAGCATGTAAATTAAGCACAAAAACCCTTATTCATAATCCTGGGAGCATATTAAGTTTAGCCAAGCATGGCTAAATTAAACATCATGATAATATTAATAATTAAGCACAATATTGAAAATATAAATTAAAAGAAAAGAAAACACCTTGAATTGTAAATCCTTGAATGTAATCTTTACTCGTAAAAGAATGAATTCAATAAAAGATGATGTTCCCAAATCCGTACTGCTGCAATTTTCTGTAGATAGACAAAAGAATGAAACCCTAGCTACTACAAAGAAGAAAACCCTTGCTTTAATTCTCTCAAAGTTGTCACACATTAAAAAGCTGTAACCCTTGCTCTATTTATAGTAATTCTATACAAATATTAGCAAATAAGTCCTTCACGAAAACCATGTCGGATAAGAAGTCTCAAAGTGGGCCAAAATCGCAAATTTCCAAAATTAAGTTGTAAAACTGCGCTTTTCCCCGACGTCGCGACATGCACGGTTGCACGTCAAAACGTCCACGCTCGTCGCGACGTGGGAGGGTCCCGACATTCCGATGTGGCTCTCTGGAAATTTCTCAAAAATCGTCGAAAAAATCATCCTAAAATCAATTTAATTCGCATTTTTTGACGTCGCGACGTGGAGGATCTCACATCGCGATGTCCACCCACGTCGCGACATGGAAGTATTGACTTCGCGACGTGGAGGAGATTTCCATGAATTCACGAACTTTCTTTTATTTTTCCTCCACTTTGCATCCGATTCGACTCTCGTATGATTTTCCTCTTCCAAGCAAGCACCATGATCGACAACCCTACAAATAAAACACTGAAACGGATAAAAACGAACAAGAACGACCAAAGAATTAAGTATAAACACTACATAAAAGGTGAATAAATTCACCTTATCAATTTTCCCCACACTTAACCTTTGTTCGTCCCCGAACAAACTTAACTATAAATAACAAACCTAAACCAAAAACCTATCATAAAATCCTAACAAAATGCTAACACATAACATCAAAAACGCATCCAACTTCATCAATTTGATCCCCGAACAAACTAAACTAAAAATAACAAACCTAAACCAAAAACCTATCATAAAGTCCTAACAAAATACTAACACATAACATCAAAAACGCATCTAACTTCATCAATTTGTTATACGGACAAATGCTGCGTAAATACCTCATAATCTCAAGTATTCAAATATAAGTACACATAATATACGTCCCCATAAGTTATCAAAGTACATTAATGTACTCATTTAGACACGTTGAGCCAACCATGTGTGTGTGTGCGATAGGTTCCACCTCAGTTCATAACTCATCTACAACCACGCCATAAATCTGGGTTTCAATAACTAAGTCTTCGTCTCAACTTTTCCTCACTAACATATTAACAATTCATTATTAAGCTCATATTAATGAGGATTCACTCAGCAAACCTTAAGGTTTATATATAATACACTCGTTCCCCTAGACTGTCACACTTAATTATGGTATTTCATTGGAAATCCCATGACATCCACCTGGAGTACTGTCTCACCTTCGGGTTTTAGACCCACTCCCATTCATGCAAGTTCTCCATTAACTTTTCGTTTAAGAGCATTCTCGCAGAGAAGTGGCAATATGAAGCCAAAGTCTTATGGCTTCTAATCTCCGTTACCATCCATATGAGTTCTCTTAGGGTTATTATTAAAAGCAATCTCGTAGAGGGATGATAGTATGAGCATAACAAGTTTAAAAATGCAAAAGCATTTAGTGCAAACATTTTATGCAAGCAAATTTATTAAAGAACACAATTTAAGCGAGTTATATAAGTTTCAACTAAACAAAATGTTAAAAACACACCAACCTACTTAATGATTATAAACTCGTCAATCCCCTCAGTAGTTCCCCTAAGTGCATAAAAATGATTGACTCAAAACGCTAAACCTTCTATCAAAAACCTGACTCCCTCTAGATAGCATATTACTTTCCTATCCCACATCGAATCTTTCAGTGAAACCCAATCATTGGAAACATAAACACGAACGCAACCAGATCAAAGTTTCAAAAATTGGACACAACACAAAAATACCTAAAAACATGGTGTAACTATGCAAAAAAAATTATCATTACCGAATTACTTATTTACGAGCTAAGGTTAACTCAAGGGAATAACTAATATGAATGGGACATAATTAAAATCTAAAAATAAATCCTAATTCCATTAACTTAATTGTCTTAATATTGCACAAATTGACAAGAAAAATAACAAAATGATAAGAAAAGAAAAATAACATCCAAATAACATCTCAACAAAGAAAACAGAAAAAGAGAAAAACATAAAAAATAGAAAAACAGAAAAACAGGACTACTCTCATAACTCCCACTTCAAATCCACATTGTCCTCAATGTGGGCAAGGAGAAACACCACCTAATCGTGTTGTATGTCATCGCATGGAGGAGGCTGCGAATTCTATTCCTCGCCCCTCGAAATCTACCACTGACGACTCATCTGACAAACCATGTCCGAAATCTGTACCATCTGATGGGACATATTGGGATAAGCCATCTCCATCTGATCAAATCTCTCGTCGAAGTGAGTCGTTTGTTGGGTCATCATTGCCTCCATCTCGTCCAGACGAGCATGCACGCCTGCAAATGTAAGGAGGTGGCGGGGTAGGGGTGGCGGTGGTGGTGGTCCGGGCTCCTCGTCCTGTTCTTGCTGTTGCCCTTGGTCTTGCTCTTGTTGTTGCTGTGGCGGTGGCACTGGTGGCTGTCCTAAATACTGGTAGGAACTGATCTTATAGGCATTATACATTGAAGCATTTTGACAAACACCTATCAAGCATTTATATTATAATCCTATTGAAACCAACAATCAAATAAAATTGCCCAACAAAACCACAAAAATTCATAATATTATGACAACTCGATCAATATGTACCATTGAAACATGATTACATAACACATTTGAGCAAAGTTGAATCACAGAAATAAATATTGGTTCATAACCGTGTGTTACACTATATATACACTACCAAAATTCAACAAATCAATCTTGGAATTAATTCATCATCACAATTCACCAAATAGTGTAGATAGAACATATATAGCACAATAAAACACAAGATTATTCAAAAATTAAGAGAGAAATTCGAAATTTACCTCTTGAAGTTCAAAATCAAAATGCCAAAATCTTGTGTTTTGTGATGAAATAATGCCCACTACACCTTCCCAATGTGTCCTAGAACGAATTGGAACCCTCTAACACTAACAAATTTCACTAGAAATTCGGATTTTTAAGGTTGTGCGTTTTGAAAAAAAATTCCAAAATTTGACGAATTTTGGAGATTGAACCAGTGAATTTGTGTGATTTTGATATTAAAATGATCCTTACTCAACGTACAACACTAGTGTGGAGTGAATTTGTCTAAAAAAACGAGAAAAGAAAATATGGAGTAGAGAGGATTTTAGGTTTTGTTTATTGTTCGTTAAAAAAAATAAGTCTGTTCTTCATTTAAACCAAAACTTGCCCTACGTCGCAACATAAATCTCTGGACGTCGCGACGTTGGTAAACCCTAACGTTTTTTAATGACGAACCTGGAAGTCGCAACGTGCGACTGTGCACGTCGCGACATGTAGCGGATTTCCACGTTTGTGCTAAAAGTCAATGGACATCACGACGTGCGACTGTACACGTCACGACGTTGGCGATTTTTGCCACGTTTTTGCACTTTTCATTCTCCAAATCTCCCTTATTCCTTTCTCCAACCTAAAGAAACAAAACATTTGCACAAAATAGACTATTAGTTAATGGAATTTTCAGCCTAAATTCTAAATAAACTAAATGAAACTTAAAATAAAATATATAAACTTGGGTTGCTTCCCAAGAAGCGCTTTATTTATTGTCGAAAGCTCGATGCCTGTGCTTATTCTTCCCTCAGTGACTCTTCAAGAGTCACCTTTTCAACATTGCGGAAAATCTTTTTGCCTTCAGAAAAATAAATCTTCAACCTATGCCCATTGACAATAAAAGAATTTCTCGTTCTCTGTCTTGATCCTAAATGGACCATACCATCTTGACTTAACCTTTCCTGGAAAAAGTTTCAACTTAGAATTATAGAGTAAAACCAGCTGGCCGAGCTCGAACTTTTTATGTAGGATGCGTTTATCATGCCATTTCTTTGTTCTCTCTTTATTGAGAGAAGCACTTTGGTATGCATCAAATCGAAACTCATCCAAATCATTAAATTCTAACAACCGTTGCTCAGCTGCCTTCCCATAATCCATTTTCAGCTCCTTTAATGCCCAGAAAGTTTTGTACTCAAGCTCAATAGGTAAATGACAAGCCTTACCAAAAACCATACGATAAGGAGATGTATCAATTGAAAGCTGTGCGGTAAGCCCATAGAGAATCATCCAATTTTGTTGCCCAATCCTTCCGAGAAGGTTTCACAACCCTTTCTAAAATTCTCTTGATCTCCCGATTTGATATCTCCAATGGTAAGGAGTTGCCACTTTATGTCGGACTCTATATTTGGTCAATAATGCTTGAAAAGCCTAATTACAAAAATGTGTACCTCCATCACTGATAATAGCCTTTGGGGTTCCATAACGAGTGAAAATGTACTTCTTGATGAACCCACCACACTTTTCGCATCAAGTCGGTAATGCAATTGCCTCAATCCATTTAAAAACATAATCCACGGCCACAAGAATGTAAGAGTTACCATTAGATTTTGGGAATGGTCCCATGAAGTCTATGCCCCAAACGTCAAAAATTTTCACCTCCATAATGTTGTTTAAAGGCATCTCATTCCTCCATGAAATATTTCCGGTCCTTTGGCATTCATCACAGTGTTTGATCCACTTTTGAGTGTCATGGAATAGTTTTGGCCAATAATACCTCGACTGCAATACTTTGTAAGCTGTTCTTCGCCCCCCAAAATGTCTTCCATAATCAGATTCATGGCATGACCGAAGAATTTCCTTTTTATACCCCTCAGGAACACATCTTCTAATAGCTTGGTCACTGCATACCTTGAAAAGATAAGGCTCATCCCAATAGTAGTACCTTGCATCATGGATCAGTCTTTTCCGTTGTTGGATAGACAAGTTTTGCAGAATTTGTTGCGAAACCACATAATTTGCAATGTCGGCATATCATGGAGCTTTTTCTGCTTCATCCACTTGAAACAATTGCTCATCTGGGAAGATCTCCTTAATTTGGACATTAATGTCCTTTTCCAAATGCTTATGCTTTTCCAATCGAGAAAGATGGTCAGCAACATGATTTTCAACTCCTTTCTTATCACGGATCTCCAAGTCGAATTCTTGTAGAAGTAGAACCCATCGAATCAACCTCAATTTTGCATCCTTCTTGGTCATTAAATAACATATTGCTGCATGATCAGTGTAAATAATCACTTTGGCTCCCAGCAAATAAGAGCGGAATCTATCCACAGCAAAAACAGCTGCCAACATCTCCTTTGCGGTTGTAGTGTAATTACACTGAGCTGGATCGAGTAAACGGCTGGCATAATAAATAGTGTGGAAAATTCTGTCTATCTTTTGACCAAGAACTTCCCCCACAGCAAAATCACTCGGATCGCACATAATCTCAAGGGGGGCTCCCCAGTTGGGAGGTTTAATGACTGGAGATGCTACAAGTTGGCCTTTAAGAAAATCAAATGCTGCTTTACAGTAGTCATCAAAGTTGAATACCGCATCTTTTTCCAAGAGATGACACAAGGGCTTGGTTATTTTAGAGAAATCCTGAATGAATCTACGGTAGAACCAGGCATGGCCCAAAAAGCTTCTTACTCCCTTGACATTTATTGGATATGGTAGCTTTGTGATGAGATCCAATTTTTCTTTATCCACCTCCATGCCTTTAGCTGAGATCTTGTGGCCTAGGACAATTCCTTCTTGCACCATAAATTGGCATTTCTCCCAATTCAAAACTAGATTAGTCTCTAAGCATCTTTCAAGTACCTTAGCCAAATTATCCAAGCACCGATCAAAAGAATGACAAAAAACTTAGAAATCATCCATAAATATCTCAATAATGTCTTCCACCATATCATGAAAGATGGCCATCATACATCGTTGGAATGTTGCGGGTGCATTGCATAATCCAAAAGGCATTCTCTTAAATGCAAAAGTACCAAAAGGGCAAGTGAATATTGTTTTATCCTGATCTTTTGGGTCAATTGTGATATGATTATATCCAAGAGTAACCATCCAATAAGCAATAAAATAGATAACCAGCAATCCTGTCCAAAACTTAATCAAGGAATGGTAGAGGAAAATGATCTTTGCGGGTTGACTTGTTGAGCTTGCGATAATCCATACAAACTCGCCATGCATTAATGATACGGGTTGCCAACAACTCGTCATTATCAGTCTTGACCACTGTCATCCCACTTTTCTTTGGCACACATTGGACTGGACTTACCCATTCGCTATCATATATAGCATAAATCATCCCAAAGTCCAAAAGTTTGATCACCTCCTTTTGACCACATCCATCATTGCTGGATTTAATAAACGTTGCCTATCTCGTATTGGAATTGCATCATATTCCAAAAGAATTTTATGGATGCAGATTGATGGACTAATTTCCTTAATGTCAGCAATAGTCCACCCAATTGCTCCTTGATACATTTTCAGCACCATAATAAGCTTTTCTTCTTGCCATGGTTCCAATGTAGCTGAGATCACTACGGGCAAAGTGTTATTGTCCCCCAAAAAGGCATATTTGAGATGTGAAGGGAGTGGCTTGAGCTCCAATTTTGGTGGTTCTTCAACTGAAGGCTTCAACCTATTTTCACTACAATCGAGGATTTCAATCGGCATCACCTCAATAGGCTCATCACAAACTTTATCAGTTCACTCATAAATGGAAGTATCAATAAAAACACATTCGACCATGTTTTGCAACTCTAAAGCTATATTCTCATCAACTTTAAGCAACTCAGAATTAGATATATGCATTAATTATCATTAATACTACATATTTTCATAGGATTTCATGCAATAACTGAAGTTTCAACCACATCTATGAAAAAACAAGTATTAATATCCCTAGGATGCTTCATAGCTTAATTAACATTAAGTGTTACCTCTTCGCTATTGACACGAAAAGTGATTGTCTTGCTGCGTACGCCAATTAAAACATCTCCAGTTGCCAAGAATGGTCTTCCAAATATGAGGGGAACCTCTTCATCTTCCTCCATGTCTAAGATAATAAAGTTCACCAGAATTGTGAACTTATCAACTACTACCAAAACATCTTCAATGATACCCATAGGAGTGATGATGGATCTATCAGCCAACTGAAGAGTTATAGCCACTGGGTTGATTTGCTCACGCATTCCCACACTGACAGCTGTAGAATATGGCATCAAGTTAATACCAGCCCCCAAATCACATAATGCCTTGTCAAAATATCTTGAACCAATTCTACAAGGGATTATGCAGCTTCCTGTATCTTTAAGTTTAAGGGGAAGATTTTTCTTCATCAAGCATTGCCCAACCTCATTTAATTGAATAACCTCCTTACATTGTAAAATCTGCTCTTTACTTGAAATAAGATCTTTCAAGAATTTAGTGTAAGTAGGTACCGTCTTCACAAAATCTAATAAAGGTATTTCCACATGGAGCTGCTTAATCATCTCAGCAAATTTGTTGAACAAAATCTTTTTCTTTGATGGCTGAATCCTTTGAGGTAAAGGCAATGGTGGAGCACATTCTGGAAAATTAAAAGCACTTGGAGAATTTTTCTTTCTTCCTTTACTTGCACTAACTTCCTTGGGTTCAACTTGCTTTGGAACTTCTTCCGTCTCAATTGAAACCTTGACAGTATCTTGATCATCCTTTGGAGAATCATCTTCATTAAGAGTTGGAGATGTCAGTTCCTTACCACTTCGAAGTGTAATCGCATGGCATTGCTCCTTTCCCTTTGGATTTGGGAAAGTATCACTGGGTAAAGTTTTGGCTGGTCTATTATGCATTTCATTTGCGAGTTGCCTATTTGAGTCTCTATATTCTTAAGAAGAGCTTTATGCTCCCTGAACATACCTCTATAAATCTCCAATGTTTTGTCTGTATTGTCCTATCGCTGTTGGCATTCTCCAAAAAGCTTTTCCATCTTAGCCCCCAACACTGTTATAACATCATCAATTGTTGCTTGTGAAGTACTACTCTGTGTGTTTTGTTGGTTTCCATAGCCAGGTGGATAAGTTGGTCTTCATGCATTATACTGTGGGTGATTTTGTCCTCCTTGATACCACTGATCCCACCGGATGGCTTCCATTGATTTGAATTAGTATTCGGGTTGTAATTGACATACTGCACTAGTTCATTAGTGACTTGAGGACATTCATTCATATGATGTTCTCCTTGGCATAATCCATAAGAGGACGTGATTTTGTTTGTCAAGACTGCCTGAATACTGGATAGTTGGCCCTATATGGCTGTCATTTGTGCTTCCAAGTTGGTTGTTCTATCCAATTCTAACATTCCAATTTGCCGTCTTCCATGTTTACTTCTTGCAGTGGGCAACATCAACTCATTACTTACTATACACTCAAAAATCTCTTCAACTTCCTCTGGTGATTTATCACGCAAATTTCCTCTAGCTGAAAGATTTATCAAATGCATAGTATCGAAATTGAGTCCATTGCAAAAGAAATTTAGCTCTCTTCCCTGCTCCAACCCACTGTTTGGCCATTTCTTAAAATGTTCACGAAATCTATCCCAAGCTTCTTTGAATGACTCATTTTCACCTTGACAAAACTGCATGAAATCCATCTGGATCTTGTCCATTCGGGATGGAGGAAAATATTCAGTCATGAACCTTTTTGCAACCTCATCAAAAGTTTCAATCCGTGCCCCATTAATAGAGTCATACCATCTCTCAGCTGCTCCTTGAAGAGAGAAAGGGAACAACATTCTCTTTAAAACATCATGCGGGATGTGTGGGAGATTGCTCGTGTTACACACTTTAAGGAATGTCCTTAAATGTGCATGTGGCTCCTCAGTACTCAATCCATACAAAACCTGGCCATTTTGAATCAAATTTATGAAAGCCGACGGGATTTGAAAATGCTCTCCAATGTCAATAAAAGGCGAATCGAAATTATCCATTCGAGGCTCATAATGATCACCATACTGACGTCGCGGTACTACTGGTTGTGCTTGTGGAATAACCGAAGGGTCCCCCGCTGGAGGAACAACAACATTTGGCTGATTTCCTTGTGCAGCCATTGCTTCGAATTCCAACTTTCTCTTAACACCACTACAAGAAAAATGGGCTTTGGTGACATGCAACATATGGTCACCAACGAGCCAAAAGTTGTCACCAAAAGCATTTGGTGACAAATTTTTGGTTTGTCACCCGCTAGTCACCAATGCCCAATCACTAGGGTGACTGATTTTGTTGTTGGTCACCAAAGGATAATTTTGGTGACTAGAACAAAATTGGTCACCAAAATAGTGACTGAAAAAGTGGTCACCAATTTAGTCACCAAAAGTTGCATGTTGGTCACCAAAGTGTCAATTTTTGGTGACTAAATGTTGACCAACATTTTGTCGTCAATAAATGAGCGATGGTCAAACAGCACGTGACGTAATGTTTGGTGAGCAAAAATATAGTCACCAATGATAACGAATTGGTGACTAAATATTTGGTCACCAAAGTTCAAGCAATTGATGTTTTGCTGACTAAAATTGTGGTCACCAAAGAATAATTGGTGACCATATTATTGACAAGCATCGGTGATTAGTATGGTAGTCACCAAATGGTGACCAAATATTTTGGTAATAAAATATTGTTGGTCACTATTCAAAAAATTTATTGTCAACATTTTCAATTGGTGACAAAAAAATAAATCTTGTTCATAATAACAATAAATATCATAAATATATCAAACAAACATTAAAATAAAACCTGTTCACCAATATATCGAAGAAACATTAAAATATAACCCGTTCGCAAAATATACCAATACATGGCAAATATCCAACATTGTACTATCCAAGAAATATACCATAATATTAATAATATTCTAAAATTCAAGAAATATAACACAAAAGTACTAATCCACCATACAAAAAGTTGATACTTCAAAATATAACACAAAAGTACTAATCCACCATACAAATAGTTGATACTTCAACTCTCTAGTGTCAAGAACGCTCACCATTTCTTTCTTCATCCATTAAGAGAGTTGACATTTCAACTCTTTAGTTTTTTCTTCAACCTTCATAATAGTTCGAATAAACAAGTTAAAAACTTTTTGTAATATATCATGTACCATTATAAAATATCATAAACATGAAGAAATAATATAATATCTCAATTTAAAAGTAAACCAATCACTGTTCAAACCTTTAAAGTTAATGAATAGCAACATTCGAAACCAAAAAAGATTTGGGAAGTAATATTTTTTCATGTTTAACAAATTTTAAACCAACCAAAGTCTATTTTGAATGCGTAACCGTGCCAATTTATTCAAAGTTTCACAATTTAATCCCACTATTAGCAATAATACGCTACACGAGCTAAATTCAAGTAATTTGTTTTTGCAAAAGTAGAAATATATATAACTTGGACTAAACAAAATACAGCGCCGGCTATCCGTCCACACTGTTGCAAACCAAATGTAGAAAAAGTGGAGTACTACTCCATTACATGAAAGATTAATCTCGGTATATGTAAGGAAAATAGAGGAAATCTACTTTGAAGGACTTCCAGTAGATAGGCTCTATTTTCCTCTAAACTTGAGGCCCTACTCTGTAAAATTAATAAGCAAACATTAAGAGGAGCTCTGATGTCTCCGAACTTTGTTAGCACTGTTCCAAGTCTCCATCAACAACTATGGATCCAAGCACAATTGATTACGAAGTACATGAAAATTCTCCTGGTTCCCCAAGGAATCCACATTCAAGTACAAGTTCCAAGGAGATTAGTCCATAAGCACATGAACTTCAGCAATTGAGAGTTTTTCAAGAACCATATTCAATCAAAGTATGTCCACAACCCACCAACCACATGAATGAAGATATGATACTCAGCATTTACAAATTAATTGTGAACTATCCTCGAATGTTAATCACACAGGAAAGAAAACTAGTTCAACACATAACCAAGAATCAAATGGTTGAAGATTGCTGAGCCAGTTTGTACTCCACATGATATTTCATCAAAACCAACATAACTCACCAATCACTATATTACCAAGTACATGAATGATCCATTCAAAATTTGGCTGGGACTTTTCCTCAAACACCAAAATTCCACGAAGCAATACCAAGTAAATGCAAGCATAGAAAATATTGCAAATGACTTTGCCCCCTCCTATAGTCTACCAATCTATGTATATGCAAGAACAAAGATGGATTCCAGCATCAAGATTTACAGCTTCAAAAATCTGAGGTAAAGAGCCAGCTGGACGGTTCATTTTGCAGAACAGCTCATTCCAACAGTAGCAAAACTCCATTAAACTAATGAAGTGGAAACACAAAGCAAATGATATCAGAAAAAATATGGCCAAACCACTGAAACCCCAACTACGTAGAAATAGTATTCAATCAAAATCTAGATTCCAGCAATCTTAAAACAGCAAAGCATATGCACGCACGGAACTGCTGAACATCAACTGACGAAATCCAACAAACACCACAATAGCCCCAAGCTATTGGAACTTAGAGGAAAGGAAATCCAAAAATAAAACAATGCCAAACTGGTCTAACTCCGGCAGCCAGTGGGCAACAGTATTCCAGGGATCAGTGACACCCATCACCAAAATAATTGTCAGAGACTTACCACCGGTGTGATGGAGGAAGAAACGAACCTTGAACCGAAAAGCTACCAGCTGGGCAGTAGATCGTAATCGAATTTCTTCTTCATCTGAGTGTCCAAAGTACAAACGACATAGAAGGCATACAAGATATAGCATGAAATCAGAGCAAATGGCAACACGGCCTCAGTATTTGGAACAGAGGTCTACAGTTGAAAGCTACAAAAAAGTGTAAATGCTATGACTCCGTACGCTAGCAGAATCTCAGTGAATCTTCAGTGAGTCGGTGAAATACGATGAAATGGATCTACGGGTTGAAGATATGATTGGAAGAAGATCGGAACTTTGAGGCGACCGTACGTCAAAGCTTCCTCTGGCGGTGGGGCGACCGTCAGCAATGGATCTGTCCCATCGAGAAAAATGCTCGGCAGATCGGAAAGGACGGACCAAACGGAGCCCAGATAAGAGATGCCGCCGTAGCCTCCGTCGCATCCGGCTGTGATGCCGCCGTCGCCTCCGACTGTGAGTGGAATATTTGAAGTTTCCAAGCGGCTTCTTAGAGTGCAGCCTTATGGCAAATCTCTAAATTTGAAGCAGTTAAGGCTCCAAAGCAGTAGAACGAATGAGGCAGGTGATAAGGAATAAATGAAAAATGGACCGAATGAAAGTTGATAAAAACGAACGAAATCAGCTATATTCAAGTATTTAAAGATAAAAGAATGACAATATTCCACAGCAAATAATACATGGACAACAAGTGTACATAACACATGTTCACCCATATTCTTGCATGTTGAACAAATTTTAAACCAATCAAAGTCTATTTTCAATGTATAACCATGCATGTTTAACCAAAGTTACACAATTTAGTTCCACTAATGGCAACAACACACCACAAGAGTTACATTCAAGCATTTAAAGCTAAAAAATGAAAATATCTTAAACCAAACATTATAAAGATACTCAATCTCATAGACAAATTGGTCTATATATTCACATTGATAATTGAGAACCCTTGGACTTAAACATAATCAATCTATAATTAGCCATCTTTCCTCCAGTGTCCTTAACTAATATCTCTGCGGCTGCCGATACTTCACCAATAATACCACGTCCATCGAAGCCATATATATGATATATAACATGTACAAGCACTTCAATGCTAATTACATCAACATTGTCAAAATAGAACTACCATAAAGATGGAGTGCCAAAAATATTACACAAATAGATTCTTTTGAGATATTAATGTATGCACAACAAAGTATAAATCATAATTTGGAGCAGCAATTTATATGATAGAACAAAATTATATGTCCATATATCATTCAAAATCCCACAAATTTTCTTCTAAAATTCAATTTACACAAGGCCAAAACCATAAAGGTTGAGGCAACAAAACCACTTTACTTATTTGTCTTCACTAATCCCACTTCCTACACTTTGTCAATGCTCCTTCCTAAGTGTATCAATTGATGAAATGTATGATTCAATCACAATGGCTCTAAACATAATTTGTATGCTTTCAGTCACTTCTTTCACACAGGTTAACGCTGCAATATGCAAAGTGCAATTTCTTCGAAGAAAACATATTTCTATCTTAAAATTATGATGGCTTTGCAATATTCCAACCCCTACCATCGACTGGCCTTGTGTATTTTGCAAATTTATGCATTACACAAGTGCACATGTTTTGTGTGGTGAAAGAGACAGTGTATTTATGTGTGCGTTTGTGCTCAAACACAAGCCCCTAAGTATGACTCCAATGTATGGCTTTGTGTACGTGTGTGTATATGAGTGTTACAGAGTGGTGAATATAACATGGCAGCTGAAATTATAAACAAACAAAACCAGTAATGATGCATCATACCAATGCACAACAAAATTCAGACATTTCACGCAGTAGAATAGTGCATTAGAGAATCTGCACATGCAAACAGATTGATGCATCATATGATTACTTACAGCAAACTAACATGCATTTAAGGCCATTGAGCCTTCAAATACCCCTTATCTAATGTAACCAAAAATCTAATTCATAACCAAGACGGACTAATTTTATAATTTATGGATGTACACTACAAAATCAGTTTCCACTACTAAGAAACAGAACACTTGAAGAAGAATGGCTCCACATAAGCCATACAATAGTGTGCAGATTTGCAATTTGTTATGATTCAATATTTATTAATTTAAAATTTTGTGATTCCCTAATAGACCTAAAATTAAAATTCCATTTTTCTTAAAAAATGACAATTTTTAGCAAGAATTATAATTAAAATCTATGTTTTTTAAATAAAAAAATTCCATCTTCAAAGCAATTTAAGTCTCTGTTAAAAAAATCCTTAAATTTTAATCTTTTTTTAAGCTAACGAGTTGAGTAATAAACACTTATCATGGCAATCAATTAACATCACTGGACCCTTTTCTGCTGCTACAAATCAATGAATGATTATATGAATACTACTTCGGGAAAGAAACTGAAAATCAGAGAAGAAACTCAAGAAGAGAAGAAGGAAATAATTACCTTGAATCTCTCCTCACGACAAAAAGACGAAATGTACAGAGAACAGCTTCCAGAACATAGCCAAAAAAATCCAAGGACAATAATCTCACATGAACTGCAAAATCCCATCAAACAATATCATTCTTCTGCAGCGAATCCTCATCCTATTCAAGTTATCGGAAAGAAACTTAGAAAAATATAATATACTACTAAACAAAAAAAATGAACCCATTTTCTCAGCTGCCCATATACTAAAATCACATACAACACATAATATAATAAAGGTGACAAAAAGGTGTCCAAGATTACTTTTTATGTCAAATCCAAGATGTTTGACAGCATAAAAATCTAAAACTCCTCAATGTCATTGAAATCAAATCCATAAAATTTTCAGATCTGGACTCCTACAAGAAATTTTCACAATGGAACCCGCTTACAGTGGAAGCAAATAGTTGGAAACCCACTCAAGTGGACATAGAAAGCCTAATCTAGAAAGAAAAGAGAAAGGGATTGAGAAGACAATCAGCCTAATCTATAACAAGAAAAGAAAGGAATTGAGAAAACAATCAGCCTAATCTAGAAAGAGAAGAGAAACGGATTGAGAAAACAATCAATCAAGGTATTGAGATGCGGTGGTTCAGCAGGACAATGGCGGTGGTTCAACAGAAAATTAGGGAAAGCTGACATTAGGGAAAGCCGATATTTTCCATCTTCGGTTAGTGATGCGGCAGCCTCTTGTGTCTGAAAATTGGTAGTGCGGCAGCCTCTTGTTGTGTCTGAAAATTGGCAGTGCGGCTACGAGGGAGAGAGAGAATGGAGTGCGGCAGGTGCCGCTTGTTGTATCTGAAAATTGATAGTGCGGCAGCTTGTGTCTTGTGAGGATGTGTTAGGGCTAAAAATTGGTTAAGTGTTTTGAGAGCATTGGGCACGTGTATTAGTGTGAGCCCTAACATGAATTTATTTTCATAAATTAGGAAAATTATTGAGTGTTTAGTGTGTAATGTCAAACTATTTTATTAACTTTTTTTAAATAAGTCTTTCTAATTTTGTTTTCGATTTTTTTTAACATTGATAATTATTTTTAATTTTATGTGCATTAAAAGTATAACAAAATAATTAATAATAAGTAGTACTTATACTTATAGTTTTATAAGTTTACTAATAGTGCAAAATTGTATTAAGAGATATTACTTATTTTTAAAAAATTAAATTTCTAATTTTTAAGTTTTATATTTTACTAATAAATAAGAATAAATTTTTTTTAAATATTGTTGCAAAAATAATATAACATGATTTAGTAATGAGCTTGGTCATTTGGAAGGTGACACTTACATCATTACTTTGCCAAATCAACTAATATAAGTTATATGTTTACACTAATGTTTAAACTAATTCAGCTATAACTCAACCATATTATTGTCAAAAAAAATGTTTAAACTAATTCAGCTATAGCTCATCTATATTGTCAAAAAAAATGTTCAAACTAAAGTAAATAACATATATAATTTTAATAAAATAGAATCATAAAGCATATTGAAAGAATGATTAACTTAAAAAATATGAAAAGAGTAAGGGTATTAGTGAAATAATGAGTAAATTATTCAATATAAAAATATTTTTACAATACTAGTTGGACTTGAAGTGTTAGATATCCTCAACAAAATACTAAGATTAATATTTTTTTTGAATATTTTATTTGAATGTTACTAACTCACACTAAATTTAGTTAATAAGAAATAATTTATGACCTTCTCAAAATTTGATGGGGCAAAATTAAAAATATTAGAGTGTCTTACTATTAATATTAATAACTTAATAGGTCCAACACAAATAATAATTCACTATATTATATTGTTAGGCCATTATGTTGGCCCAAATTGAATTCTTATCAAATATTACATTTATAAGTCCAATATTTTATTTACATATTTGCGGCCTTTCTTAAATTAATTTAACCTACATTGAATTCTTAAATTAATTTAAGATCAATTCTTAAATGTGATGGGGGAAAAATAAAAATATTAGGGTGTCTTACTATTAATATTAATAATTTAATAGGTCCAACACAAATAATGATTCATTATTGTAGCCTTAATTTAGCCCATCAATTCCTTTGGGCACTATATTATATTGTTAGGCCATTATGTTGGCCCAAACTAAATTCTTATCAAATATGACATTTATAAGTCTAATATTTATTTACATATTTGTGGCATTTTTAAAAATAATTTAGCCTACACTGAATTCTTAAATATGATGGGGCAAAAATAAAATATTAGGGTGTCTTACTATTATTATTAATAATTTAATATGTCCAACACAAATAATTATTCATTATTTTGGCCTTAATTTAGCCTATCAATTCCTTTGGGCACTATATTATATTGTTAGGCGATTAAGTTTGCCCAAGTTGAATTTTTAACAAATATTACATTTATAAGTCTAATATTTTATTTACACAATTGTGGCCTTTTTAAAATTAATTTAGCCTTCATTGAATTCTTAAATTAATTTAAGATCAATTCGAATTTATAAGGCCATTTTTGTTATTTAATTAGAGATGTAATTCAAATTTATAAATTTGAGGGATCACAGTACAATTTCTTGTTAAAAACCCCAACGTATTTTTGTTGTTTAATTAAAGAACTAATTTCTTTAAAATTGAGATCAATTGAAATTTATAAGGCTATTTTCGTTATTTAATTATAAATCTAATTGAAGAGATATAAATTTGAGAGACTAAAGTACAATTTCTTGTTAAATCCCCCAATTCAAATTTATAAAACTATTTTTATTATTTAAGTATTAGAGATCTAGATATAAATTTGAGGGACCAAAGTATAATTTATTGTTAATTTCCAAAAAAAAAAGAATTTCAATGTAGAGAGATTCGAACATGTGACCATAGCCTTCATACTTAATAAACTTGCCACTTCACCAACCTCAAAATTAATTTAATTTGTAGCATTTTATTTACTTTATTAAGACAATAAATTTTATGGAAATATTTATTTTAGATATCATAATATAGCACATGAGATTCAAATACAAAACTTTACCTATATAACACACAAAAGTTAAATATTTTGCCATTTTAATAATCACTTATTATTTAGCTTACTTAAGTTTATATGATAAACAACAAATTAATTCTATTAATAATTGGTGACCACTTTTCTGGTCACCAAAATATTCAAAAGTGATGGAAATTTCCTTTTCCCTATGACATTTGTTGACCAAAAATATCGTCACTAAACATTTTCATATTAGATACCACTTTTCTGGTCACCAAAGGTTTTGTACCCAAGTTTTATTGACTAAACATTTTTTCGTCACCAAATTTGGCCACCAAAGGGTGTGTGATAGGTTGGAATTGATAAGTCGGTCTTGTACCGACTTAATTGCTCTACTTTCTTAGTCTTTTGCATGAAATTACAAGATGAATGATGCTTGATATATGTTTTGTATGCATATATGCTTAGAATCTGGAGATTGAGTAGATTGGTGAAGTGTTGTGAAAATAGCTTGTAAAATTGTTATATTTGCACATAAATGAGAAGTCAAGCACACACTCAACCATATTGGTGTCCAAGTATCAAGCATCACATAAAAGTCCTATCACACAACACAAACACACACAACACGCCACTCTCACACACAATGGCGCCCGCCACTCACACACACGGCGGGCGCCCCACATACACACACACACGCACGGCTGGCTCCATAGGCGCCAGCCACTCTCACCACGGTAGCACTTATGCATTTTTTATACATTTTTCATGCATACACGTTGCACACCGGCACTCACTACATACACTGAATTCAGCTTCCACACTCGCACTAAGCACACATAGCAACGAGTGCACACAAGCTTTAACTCATTTCAGTCTCTATCGATATCTTTGCAGACACGTGGCGACCTCCCCGTAAAAGAAGGAAACTTCCGAGAATTTTACGGAGCCAAGTCATCGAGAAAAAAGTATAAAAGGCAGAGAGAAGCACAAAAAAGAGAGAGATCAGATCTTGGGGAAGAAAATCAGAGAAAAAGAGGGAGAAAAACCCTAAGTGGAGATTACAGAGAGAAATCAGCACAACATAGCTTACATACAGAATTTACTCTTTGTAATTATGGGATATCAGCCGATCACCATGATCGGCTAGATTTATGGTGTTGTCTTGAGGGTCAATTGTATGGATCTCCAGCTTGTTTGAGATAGTTGAAATAGAATTATCTATTTTCAATCTTGATTGATGTTCATTACATGTTTTGTCTCAATGTGCTTGCATAAATTCCTTTAAGTTCACATTTGGTCTGCGGTACCCACTGAGATTTGTGTGGATCTATCAAAGGCAATTGGATCTACATGAATTGTATTGAAAATCAAACTCCTGTGAGTCTCAAGATCCGTTATCTTTGTGATTCTTCTTGTGCGGTACCCACTGACAATTAGAATCAATTCTATGAAAATGACTTGAGTTTATCTGTATAGAATAGTCCGAATGCTTTCCTCATTTAGCTGCCCTACCAAGGGAGATAACTGGGAATAGAACTATGATTGTTTTGTAAAGTAGGGATCTGGGGTCTTAATTCGTGCCAAGGACATGCCCTACCAAGGGAAGTCCAAGGAGTATTGTCAAATGGAGTTGTGAGAACCACCAGGTTGATCAAGTCCAGGACGCTAGCAGTCTAGTCCCCTCACACGAGCACGCACAAGTCAAGGATTATAAGCTGAGATCCATATTAATTGCACCCCTCGAGACAACACAATTCCTTCTCATTGATTGATTTCCTGTTAGACCTTCGATCTTTACATTTCTTATAGTCCTAGCATTTTACTATTCCATTCTATCACTGATCAAAACTGTGACACATCCCTCTCTCTGTGGATACGATCCCATCACCACTACTACATTTTTAGAGCTTTGGGTAAAATTGGCTAGCCCGCGACAGCTCTGCTCATCAATTTTTGGCGCCGCTGCCTGGGAAAGGCATCACATCATAGTATTGTTTTGTGATAGTTTCTGTTTTATTTGTTACTTTACTTATCTTTGAAATCGTTAATTTGTGAATTTCTAATTTGTGCGTTTTGTTGAAATCATTGTGATTCATTTCATTGTTTTGGTTTTTGGTTCTATTGATCTCTTGTGCTAGTGTTGTTTTGATCTTTGCAGAAATCTCAATTTATGCAAACAGGGGCACGACTTCGTGGAGAAGACCTAGAGTTTGAACTTGATCTAGAATTGCAAAGAACTTTGAGACAGCGGAGGAGTGCCTTAGAGATGGCTGAACAAAATGAAGTGAGGCCCAGACCCCAACCCCCACGTTTTGGGGATCACTTTGCAGTGAATTTTGAAAGGAGGAACAATAGACAGGGGATAGATGTGGAAAGCTACTAGATACCAACCCAGATAGTGTCAATGATAACTCAAGGACAGATTTTCCAAGGTTTGAGCAATGACGACCCGAACGAACACTTGGATTGGTTTTTGGGATTGTGCAATACTTTCAAACTGCAAAGAGTTACACCTGATGATGTGAGGAGGGTCTTGTTTCCACTCTCTATCAAGGGAAAAGCAAAGCATTGGTTCAATTCGATAGGTGGGCCGTCCATAGCTATTTTTCAGGAATTAGAAAGGAAATTTCTGGCTAAGTATTTCACTCCATCTAAACTAGAAAGGATGAGACTGGAGATCCGAAGCTTCCAGCAACAGGACGACGAAACATTCAAAGAAGCATGGGACAGGTTTAACAACTTACACAGACAGTGACCGAACAATAATCTTGGGGAAGTGAGGGAGTTGAACACATTCTTTAAAGGTTTATCTCCAAAATCTTCATTGATGGTAAAGGCTTGTGCCAACGGGGCTCTGAAGGACAAAAGCGTGCCAGAGGTGAGAGAGTTGTTCGACTCAATTGTTGATGATGAGTACTTGTTCCCAGAAGCCAGGAAAACACCTGTGAGGAAACAGAGAGGAGTGTTGGATTTGGATGAAGAGACCTCATTGGAAGCTAAAATCAAAGCATTAACTAGACAAGTCCAAACCCTTAAGGCAGCTAAGACTACCCCAGTATTGATGTGTGGATTATGTAAAGGAGAGCATTACACTGATGAGTGTGAGCTAACCCAAGAGTCAGTCCACTATGTGAACAACTACAATAACCGGCAGCAATATGGAAAGTACAGAAATCAGACTGGTCAAGGAACATGGGGACAAGGCAATCAACAAAGACAGTACTACCAAGGTGGAGAGTCAAGTAATAGGCAGCCAAGAAAGACCACAGAGGAAATGCTTCATGTGATTTTGGAAAAAATGGAAATGTATGAGAAGAGAACTTCAACACTGGAAACACAGGTGAAAAATGTGAAAGCCTCCATTAAGAATATAGATATGCAGATGGGCCAATTAGCCAAGGCAAGCCACCAAAGGCCTCGGGGCACCCTTCCTAATGACACTGAGCCAAACCCAAAAGGGAAGGAAGTGTGCAATGCCATAACACTGAGGTGTGGTAAAGAGCTCAGTGGGAGCAAAAAGAAAGATGAGGATTAAGCTTTTGTGAAAGAAGTCATGGAAGAGGAAATCCAAGAGGACAAGGAAGGAGATGTGAAGGCATATGAGCCTAAGAAAAAGAGGGGACCTCAAAACCCCTATAATTATCAGGAGTATGCACCACTCCCATCTTTCCCCCAGAGAGCTCCACCTCCAGCCAAGATGGGAGCCCAATTTACAAGATTCTTGGACTTGGTTAAAATTGTTAATGTGAATGTTCCTCTTCTGGATCTTGTCACGGCTATGCCTCTTTATGCAAAGTTTCTGAAAGATTTGATCGCGAACAAGGAGCAAATTCTGCGTTGTGAGGTGCCAATCCCACTTACAAAGGAGAGTCGGGCCTGGATGAACAATGAACTGCCTCCAAAGCTAAAAGACCCTGGGAGTTGCACTGTACCTTGCACAATTGGAGGGAGATTTTTTAACAAAGAATTGTGTGACCTTGGGGCAGGAATAAATCTCATGCCACTGTCCATTGCTGAGAGTATAGGACTGGGAGAGAGAATCAAGCCTGTGGCTGTCTTGCTCCAATTGGCAGATAGATCTCTTGTGCAACCAACTGGAATGATGGAAGATGTCTTGGTCTCAGTAGAGAAATTTGTGCTTCCGGTAGATTTCATAGTCCTGGATATGGAGGAAGATCCGGAAGTCCCACTTATTTTTGGTAGACCATTCCTGGCTACTGGGGATGCACTTATCGGAGTGAAAGGGAAAACCATCACATTTAGAGTCAATGGTGAAGAAGTGGTGTTCAACGTGGACTGTGCAATGAAACACCCCTAGTCCATAGAGCAATGCTGTTTGGCAAATCTTGTGGAAGGTAACCTCCAATCACTTGGATCAAAGCATACATGTAAATTCCCTGTTGCATTTCATGAATCTTGTAAGGATGATATGTATGAAGAATTTGAGAATGTGTTAACTGTTGAAGAGAGTGACATTGTGCATCAAAAGAAAAGTGTGGTTGAACAAACTGTGATAAATGCCTCTGTCGAAAAAATGAATTGTGATTATGAATCTGACAAAATGGAGAAAATGATTTCAAGTTGAGTGAAATGAATAATGTGCTTGAAAATTGTGAGATAAATGAGCCTAATGCAAAAATGAAGTTGGAAATTGAAATTGACAAATACGATGAAAACATTGAATTGTTTGAAAAATTGTCAAATGCTATTGTTGATACTAATGAACATGTGAAAGTTGTGCCCATTGAGGTGAGGCTTGAAAATGTTGAGTACAGGAATGAGAAGCTGAAGAATACAGTGCAAAAGCCACCCAAGCGGAAGCGGCAACCACTACTCAACTACCTGAAGCGAACGATTTGGAGAGAGAAAAAGAAATGCCCAGAGGATCCCTGAAACAGAGAAATCGAAGATGAGATCACAGGGATAGGCTGGAAAGTCAAGAGGGGCAAAAAAGAGATCTTTAAGACTGCGCCGGAAGACAAAGGGCCTCCTTAATTCTCGGGACACAATTTCTCAGGAAGGCCCCCTTAACAAGAGTTCCCTATGTTTGGCTGAGGACAATAAACCAAGCGCTGTGTTGGGAGGCAACCCGACCATTCAATTTCTTTTGCTTGTTTGTTTCTTTCAATAAAAGCTTGACCCCAATAAAACATCTGAATCTTAAGGCCCTCATGAGTGCGTAATTGCAGAGCCCACAAGAGGTAGAACCAACATGGAAAGGAATTGGAAGCAAAAGGGAGTGTGTACAAGCAGACAGGCGTAACTTCACTCAAGTAGCGGGGAGTCGAATATCTCGATGTCACTGGACATAATAGGTAACAGTGTGGAGAATATTCTCTGCACTGACAAAAGGTGAGAATTAAATCCGAGATGTTACACCCAGGGCAATATGAGAATATTTGATTCCGCTGAACTTTTACAAGTTAAATTTTACACTATACTTGTGAATTCCAAGTTTACATAATATGAACACTTTGCTTGAGTGGTGCAGGGAAGAGTCACGTCATGGTCAATAAAGGAGATATATAGTTAAGCTGAGAGTTGGAGAAAATCGACAGTGATGAGCCTTGCAAGGGCATGACATGATATTTTTTTTGATAAGCCAAATGCATGAAAACGGGTAAGAACATGGGCCACCAATCTTGTTCAGAGACAAGATGATATGGCCGAATGGAGCATGACAAAATCAATGCATGGGTGATGGGATACATGAATGTCATTGTTGGTAAGCATAAAGCATTCAGCAAATGGTGCAAGTGTCAATTGTGGTGGGACCGATACATCATAAAAGCTAGAATAGACTACACATAATGTTGTTTGCATGCAATTTGTCATTTTGCACTTTGTCTTCTAGCCAAATCACATGGCTTGATTTTCTAGCTCCAGGACGGCCGAATCTTGCATGAATTTTTCTCTATAAATGCCATGCCATGCATAAACAATTGCATTCAGTATCTGAAGTATTGGAAATCATTGAATTGTAACTAGTGCATACAATTCGGCCTAGAGGAGAATCAAGAAGAAGAAATCCTTTCGAGGGTCAAAAAGCTGCACAAATTGCCTTTCTCTTGTTTTGCATTTTAAATTGTGTGAAATCTCCAAGACAAGTAAGCGTTCTCACCCTGCATAATCGTTAAATTGAATGCAAAAATGTCATGGATTGCGTGTACTTCCTGGAAGGTTAAAATCAGCAATTGAATTAATAGTGCTTAAAAAAAAGAGTTCTTGAATTGAGCTTACACGCTAAATGACATGCATGATATCTATGTGTATCGTTTTCTTTATGATTCCGTGGGTAACACAGAAAATTTGTCTTCCTTGGAGAATATGGGATGTGCTTAAATGATATATGTACAGATTGAATTTTGGCATGTTAGTGAAGTTGAGTCACAAACTTGTGCTAATTTTATTTCAGACTTGATGGTTAGAACATGAGTAGGAAATGAAATTGCAAATTTAGTTGATGTACTAGGCTCAAAGTTCATCTTTCATGTATTTGTGTGGGTGGTGTGTATTGAACCTTCCAAACGTTTAAAATGAAGAGTGAATATGCGTGGGAAAACAATTCATGCAAATTCGTAAATTGCAGAAACCATAACTCCCAAGAAAACTACTCAAGCCTCCACATCTAATCTCAAGGGCCAAGGTTCCAAAGGAAAAGCCAAAAATGTAAGATGCCAAACCTCCTCCGATGACTCTGGGTCTGATGAGGAATATTTCCCAGGGAACGCGAAGTAGGGGAAGTACAAGGCACCGATTAGAGGAAAAGAAAGACACCGCAACAAGCTGTTCTTCAGCGCTTTGTCAATGCCGAAGCCCAAGAAAAATTTTGTGACTTTGCCATCCGACACATCCATGTTGAGAGGCCATTCAGTATCACCGAAAAGCCCTACATTGAAATTATCCAGTCCTACAATTGGTAGCTGCTGACAGTGGCCCCGGAAACATGTAATGTGGCGCTATTGCGAAGGAATTTTATGAAAATGCAGCTGGGGCTGATGCGAAGGAAGTCAAGGCAAAATGTGTGTTTGTGAGGGGGAAATATCTCAAGCTGACAAGTCAGTTAATAAACAAACATTACGGACTCAAAGACTATCCAAAGGATGAGCTTACTGAGATGAGCTTAGCGGGAAACCCAGATACAGTGCTGCAAGCATTGAGTCTCCCTGGATCAGATTGGGTACGAAATCAGTTTGGTGACCCAAGGCATACTTTTCTCAAAAAATTAACGGCAGAGGCTAAAACTTGGTTTTTATTCATAAACTCCCTTATCATGCCCACAACACACAACACTCGAATCTCCAGGGACAGGCTCTTCTTGGTATATTCTATAAAGAACAGGCTGACTATAGACGTGGGCAAGTTTATGATCACTTACATCAATCAAGCGATTGCGGAGGACAATCAAGCAATGTACTTGCCACACTTCCTGTTGGAACAGGCCATGAAACAAGGGGTGCAAATTTCTGCGGGCGAAGAAAATTCTCTCCTCCATCTCTCTAGCAACCTGAAAAACACGGTCAAGCCTTTCAGCTGAAAAGCTGAAAGGCCCGATCCAACTTTTTCTTCAACATTTTTTCAAAAATTTTCTTCTTTAGCTTTTTCTTCAACACTTACAGACTCCTTAGACCTCTAACCGTTTACCAGATCTTCCTCAGATCCTTTGACCTATGACCGCTTGCCAGATTCTCTCTAGCATCCAAAGAGAGATCTGCCATAACTAAAGGACTTCTTGGACGACAGCCTCAGATCTCCATACTCGAGCGCCCAAACAAGCTGGACTGTTCCAGCTTGTCGTCAGAGATCTAAACTCCCATCAGCTGAATCCAACGGTAGTCCAGCTTGCTTTGTATATGACCTTACTGCTGGAGCTCACGGCAAGCTGATCCAGAGCAACCTCGAAGAACGGCAGCGGGGGGTCCAACTGATTTTTCGAGTTCGGCTCAAGACTCATTTCAAATACTTCATGTTCAACAAAGATAGATCTTTCTAATGGACAGAGCCGACCCAATACGAGCTGGGGAAGTTCGGGCAGGGCCAGTGGAGGCAGATCTGAGGACCTCCATCAACCGATCCTAGAATGTGCTGCTCAAGAGTTCAGTATGAAAAACTGAAGGGAGATAACCAAAAGGGAACACAAACAACCTTTACCAGTTAATTTTGGTAGAAATTATGGAACACCCTAATAGTTTTTGTATGCTAAGAAAGCTGAACCTTCTACTATAAAGTCTTCTACTACATGTCCTTGTCTGCGTGTCGATTTTGACCTTCTTTTTAATCATTGAGAATTATGTTAGTGAATGTTTGTCGCCTCTTACTTTGTGATTTGAAACTTATTGTTTCCAGTGGAACGTCAAAGTGCTGCAATCAGGGCCCTTCAAGATGTGGAGATCAAGCAGTTACGAACCATATTGCAGTTGCTTCGGTCATATTTTGGCAAGGAACAACTCCAAGTTCCCTTACTGCAATTCTTTAAAGAAAATTTTCCGAATCTGGACATTGTAAAAAATGAAAAAGACAGCCATTACGAAGTAAAGCAAAAAAATGATGAGGGTAGCTTGTACACAAACCAGAGTGAAGGAGGAAATTTGTGTACTTCTCTTTTACATTGATTGTCTATGGTTTACCCAGATTTCTCTACTGCAGAGCCTTCTCATGGTGGCTTTGACTTTTTTAACAAAAGCGGTAAAGGTAAGTTGGCTTTTAACTCGGTCTAGAGTGAATTTTGAGTTTTGTTTACTTAATTCTCTGATGTTTTTTTGAAATTGTTTGCAGTGAAAACAAGCTTCTTTGGCATTGATAATCTGCAGATGAGATGATTCGTATGTTCTTATGCACCTTGTGTGAACATGTCTAATTTTTGGGTTTCTCTCTCATCCTTTGTCGTGTTTTTGGATAATATGCAATGAACTTTTGTTTAATTGGATGGAGAACAGCTTAGTACAAAAATTTCTAAAATGTTTGTGTATTTCTGTTTGCAATTGTTTCCATATATTTCTGCAACCAAAACTTGTAATATCAATTTTTTCCTTTAAATTTAGCATTATCTCTGGGATATAATAAAACTTTTGCAAAAAATGTTATTTCTCACACATCTCCCAATTGACATAATTCTAAAAAATTTCTTATTTTTTTGGGAAAAGTTTCCTTTATTAGCATTTTCCATTTGCATGAAGTTTCAATATACTTATATATACTTGCTGTCAAATTCTCTTGCCTTTGTGTTTTCTTTGTTGGCTCTGGTAATGGACTAGGAAATGGAAACAAAAAATTACTCAACATTGTGATGTCTTTATTAGACAATGCTCATTTTCTTGTTTATTGCATAATATGAACCTAAGATAGTATAAAATATGTAAATAGTTTCACCTTGTCCCACTTTATCATGAATCTAACAATTTCTGGTACTAACATAACAATTCCTGTGACTCATGTGAGTACCTTATTAATATTGGCTAGAATAGTTAGTTATTTTGTGATCTGTTGCATTAACTAAATGTTAGAGACTCGATCAAGGTTTTTATGTGTTAGCTTGAGCATGGTTTATCGCATTCACTTAGATTTTTCTTTTGCAAGACTTGGAGGAGCTATCTGATGCCCCAGTCTTTGAGCAGCAGGACAAGTTTCAAACTCCGGATGTATGTTGCTCTAAAATACATTCTATAATAAGCTTTCTCAGCTTGTTTTCTCTGGATTTGTGATTTTTCTGTGCTATATCTGTGTGTGTGTGTGTGTGTGTGTGTGTGTGTATACACTATCTGATGTCCCAGTCTCTGAGCAGCACCACAAGTTTCAAACTTTGGATGTATGTTGCTCCAAAATACATTCTATAATATGCTTCCTCATCTTGTTTTCTCTGGATTTGTGATTTTTCTGTGCTATATCTTTATATATATACATACATTTGATTGAATTAAGGGTTGATGCTTCAGCTCATCTATCCTGGTTTATTTAGCCTGAAAAAGTTTTGAAGGGAAGTTAACATGTATTGAAACATTTCTCTGTCATGAATTTTAGCAAGCTCTTATTTTCTGATCTGGTTCTGCATATAAACCCTTGGGAATTTGAGCTTTATGAAATATCATGAATCCCATTGGTTAGAGATGGTGAATGTGGAATATATACTTGTGTGATGATGAATAGAAAAGCATTAAAATATATCTTTTCCTGGTTTATGAATTTGGAATGTATGCATGTATAATCGGGTGGATGTAGTCAGTTTTTTTTTTTGTGTATTTGTTGTATCAAATGAGTTGTTTTGGATGTCTTAAACAGCCATGTAGCATGCGCCTTCCATATTATTATGTTATTGAACTATGTCCTTTGTTGTTGCATTTTGGATAATGCTAAAATCTGTTTTTTTTTGGATTATTGTGGCAGGATAAACAAGATTCTGGAAACCCAAAGCAAAGAACTGCTGATATGACTGCTTTTGTGAGTTACTCCTTCTGTCTTTTGCTTTAGTGGGAACATATGAGGTTGTTTTTCCAGTCTATCAGTAGCCTAGAATTGGCTTAGTAAATTTAATGGTAGTATCAATGAATAAAAGATCTATATTTAATGGTAGTATCAATGAGCAACATGTTGCTGAAAAACAAGCGTTTAGGATCCCATCTCCTGCTTTCCCTAAAACCATGTTTAGATATTTCCCCTTCTGATGGTTTCAAAAGCTTTGAAGATATATCAGTGATTGTTTTCTTTGTATTTATAGGTACAATGTCTCACAGAGCAAATGGTGAGTATGTAGATCTTTGGTAATGAAGATTACAATTTCTATTGATTCTTGATTATTATTTTTCTTCTGGGCTCTTTTAGTTTCAATTGCTGATTGTTAATATTTTGCAGCAAGTCAGGTTCAACACTATGTCAAAAAATATTGTTTCAAAGGATATCCTTTTAGCAGTTTTTTATTTCAATTTGCTTGGTTTATCTCTGTTGGTTATCTTTTTCTCTATGAACACAACTTTAAATTGATTAATCTCTTTTGTCTCTTTTTCAAGTTTTTCATACCTTAACGTACCTACCTGGTTGAAGGTCACTAATTCAAAAGCTAACAATGATCCTCATCACAAAGAATCTTCAATTAGTTTGAGTTGCTTCACAAAATCAATATACTTGTATTTTGAAATGATTGATAGACATGGTGCGTGCTCCTTAACTGCAATATACTCGATGAAATGGATGGGGTGCAGATACCTTTTATATTTTGTGTTTTTGCTTATCTCTCTCTTTTTGCTTGGTTTTTCTAGACTATGTCAAGCCTACAGGTAAATAAAATTCTGAATTTAAACATTTGTTTTTGGGTTTTGGTTGGTTATTTGGTTCTTTAAATGTCAATTTGACTCATTTTTATTACCCTGCTAAGTTTTTTTGATAGGACAGTTAATGTACTTATCTAAGTGGGTGTTCTTAGTTATGTATATATACTTGATATGTTGAATTTTCACATTGATGGCTGAAATGCAACATGTGTTTGACTTGATGTCATGGGTTTCAAATATAACTTGTTCATCGACTCTGTTTAGATTACTTGCTGAAACTTATAATTTTAGGGGCATTTTTTGAATATTTGTTGAAAAGTTGCAATCTTCTTGTGTAAATCTGTTCCCAGGCCAGCACACACCATGACCATCTTTTTAACTGATTTTGTTGTCTTAACACGTGTAAAGTTCAAGTTTATGGCATTCTCTGACACCTAGAGTTATAATCCATAACTAATAGTTTAACACTCTTAACACAATACAGGGATGAAACCAGTTTTGTGCAGTAGGGTGTCGCTGCTCCTGCTGCTGTAGCCTGTAGGTCGTCTTCACTCTCAAGTCTTTTGAGTCTGATCGAAGAGAAATTTCAGGTCCCTTTTTCTTGTAAGTTTGTATGTGTGTAATTGTGAAATTTAGAGCAGTGCCTTTTTGCTTACTGATTAGATAGAATTAAATTTTTTCCCAACAATTGTCTCCCCAACAACCTCTGCTACACGCCCTTTTGTTTCTCTTGTGTTCCGCTGTTAAAGTAGATTTCTTGCAGCATTCATGTTATCATGTTTGATACTTCCAATCTGTTTTTCTTTTTCTGCCGATATCATAATTTGCGAGAGAGTTTTGAGGTTTTTTGGTGTGTTTTGCTGTTCATTGTTCTTTGAAAAATTCCTAAATCTTGTATTACAGAATGCCTAATGTAGAGAAATTAAATTTTGAACCTTTACGTTTAGAACGGAGGCAAGTCATATTAATTTGGCAATGGATGGTGATAGGGTTTCAGGATCATATCTGGTTTTATCTCGAGACAAAGATGAAAGCTTGTATCCCATTTTTTTGGCGTCTCCTGCGCATTCTTTGTTCTTTCCAAAGCTGCATTATTTCCAAAGCTGCATCATGGCGTCTCCTCCCCATCAAAATTTACTCTTTCCAAAGCTGCATCATTTCCATTTTCTCTAAAAATCGCTACTCAATTCTCTTTAATTCAATCCTCCTCTATATTTGTTGTCAGCCAACAATGGACCTGATAAAAGAAATTGTCGTATTGGAGTTAGAAGTCGTGTACCTTGAAATATATCTACTTTCACTTTATAGGAAAACTTTTGCAAAAAGGTTAACTTCTCCGTCTATTATTAAACAAAAACCAAATGTGCATCCAGTATCGGATAAACGGGTACTCTCAGAAGTTCCTCAACGCGGCATCATGGAAGATTCAGCTTCAATGTCGTCTAGAGATTTAGAAAAGAATCAACAGAAAGGATGTGATGACATTTTGGGATCTCAGATATTTGTGGATTTATTATTATTAGGTGCCTGTTGACCTCTCTCCCAGCTTTTACCTGATACAAACAGTGAATTGGTTCAGCTTTATATGTTGGATTTATTTTCATCACTCACCAATCTACTTAACCATGTAAGGGAACAACCATTTTTTTGTAATGAAACAGATGTGAGTGTGCAATAAATATCAATAGATCCCCTTTAATTTTGAAACTGCAAATATATGAAAAAAAATAGAATTTGACAATCTGCTTTCTTCTAATTTTTGAATCATCATTGCTTGTGTAATTTTATTTATTTATTAATTTTAATTTTCATAATGAAATTCACAATGTGATATGCTGGATATATCAAACTTGCGAAAGATGCCTAATTTTTGGCAGTTGCAAGTAGACATGCAGGTGATTACATTGTACTGCATAACCAGGTTCTAATTTTCCCGAGCCTCTTGGCAAATGCAGCACCCACCTTCTAACATTTGTTTCATATTCATGCTGTAGCAGGATTTAGGGCAGTGCACAAATATGAATGGATTTAGGGCTGTTTCATATTCTAAACCCTGCAGGCTCAAGTTTTGTTTTGTTTTAGCATAGTCACTGGATATTGTGTTTCTTCGATTGATTCTGTGGCAACACAATTTATCGTTGTTGCGTATGGTGCAGGATGCTGTAAAAGATATTGAGTAGTGGAGGGCAGATGCCTGCGCATTGATTCAAAGCACATCAGACCCAAAATCAGTTGAGATGTGCATCAGCCCATGTAAATCCAAATGTAATTCAATCAGTCAAATAGGAAGTGTACCATCAATTTTGAATAGTAAAGTGCATTCTTCAGTTAAAGAGTATTAGATGCCTACAAATCTTGATTCTGTAAATATGAACATTAATATAACTATCATTTCTGATGTTCCTAATGGAACTATTCTATTCTTTTGGGCAGTGCACAAATATGAATGGAAGAGTGACTTTGGCAATGCATTTGTCATCAAATTGGATTGAAAGGAATTTGCCATTCAATAATCACTGTTTACAATTGATTCATTTAGAGGCCACAAAAATTTATTCTTTCAAATGGGACCTTGCGTAGTTGCCAGCTGTTGGGTTAATGGAGAATCTAATGATTGGACCGAAAAGCCTAATCAAGAAGCATGAATTTGTAAGGATTGTTGTTTAGTGTATGTATTCTTTAGGATACAAAAAAAATTGCAGTTTGTTTGGAATTAGAATCTGGGATTTCATGTAAATCCACTGACTTTTAACCGCTTGCATATCAAATTTTTAACTGGGAAATAGTAGAAATGTTTATATTTAAAAGTTGAAATTTATATATTTAAATGTATTTTGCCGTTTTAAATATTTATTTTTAAAAAGTTGAAATGTATACTTAAATGTATTTTACCATTTTAATGGGCACAAACTTTTACATATTTCACAATAAAAAATGAACTTGATTCACCCTCTAATGCCTACTTTGAACAATTAGTGCTCATAGTTCATTTCTAAGTATAATTAATTGTCATTTCAATTTAAAAATATTCATAATGAGTTAAATTAAACAACATACATAAAAATTAATAATACTATTATTTCAAACTAATAAATTAATGTCTTCATAAATGTACTTACTACATTTATTTATACACACTATATATTTTTTCATTCACCATATATATTTACAAATTTTATATATATTTTCTTACATTATGCATTTTTATGCCTACTACGCACTTTTTAACATTATGCATATATTTACATATGTGACATATAACTATATATTATTTTAGCGTGTTATATATATTTACACATAGTACAGAGATTTGTACACTATTCATAATTATACATAGGAAAAAATGTCAAAATAGTCACTCACATTGTACAAAAAAAATTATTTTGTCACTCACATTAAGAATGATGCATTTTAGTCACTGACATTTTAAAAATGCATCAAATTAGCCACTCAACAAAACTTTGTTAGCTTTTTTAACAGAAAAAACACACGTTTACATCACCGACCACTTAATAAAAGGGTAAAAATAGAAAATCATTTTGTTCTTCACACAAAACACTTTATTACAATCGATTTATTGATCACCCGCTGCTTTTTACCAGTAGACTCTTCCTCCATTAACTGTGGACTATGAATAAATTATAAAGGGTTTTGTTTGAAAAATAAATCGATTTTCCACTTTTATTCATTTATTAAGTGACACGTGATGTGAACTTGCGTGTTTTATGTTAACAAAGTGTGATTTTCCCGTTAAAAAAGTTAATAAATTTTGGTTAGTGACTAATTTGGTACATTTTTTTAAATGAGACTGACTAAAATGCATCATTTTTAATGTGGGTGACAAAATAAATTTTTTTGTACAATATAAATGACTATTTTGGCAATTCTCCCTTATACATACTCTATCGAATTTCACACGCTATACATATGTACACCTAAGTCATACTACTCAATTTTTCAAACAATACATATACTTATACGTATTACACATATTCCTACACATTATACTTATTTATACTATATACATATTACACATTATACATTTTTACACATACTATACGCATTTTCACATACTATACATATTTACTCATATTTCACGCATTATACATATTTATATATACTACACATTTTCAAATACTATTAACATTTACACATTTTTACACGCTATACATATTTACATATACTACTCACTTTTGTACACACATTTTCACACACTATACATATTTATACTAATTACAAACATTTTCACACATTATACATTTTTACACATACTATGCACATTTTCACATATTAAATATATAAATTTCAACTTTTAAATATATTTTCACACATTGTGAAGTATGTAAAAGTTTGTGCCCATTAAAATGGTAAAATACATTTAAGTATACATTTCAACTTTTTAAAAATAAATATTTAAAACGGCAAAATACATTTAAATGAAATTTATATATTTAAATGCACATTGCCAATCATATATATTATGAAACTCTTTAAATATGTACATACATGTATAGCACATAAAGTTAATGACAAGCTTATGGTAATATGAACCGTAAATATTATACATATATATACATATATAATTTTTTTGCAATAAATATTATATTATTTATATCTATTACACTGAATTAAAATTACAAAAGGTTATTATTACATATAATACACCGCGCTGGCGAGGTTTTAAAATTACAAAAGGTTATTACATATAATACACCGCGCTGGCGCGGTTTTGGCCAACTAGTTCAATTATAATGGATATGACTTTTGATACTACTTCATATGTAAACAAGAGTCAAACCTAAATTAGACAACTAAATAATAAAGAGTAATCTTTTCACTTTATTTATTTATTTTTAACATAACCAAACTTTGAAACAAAACCAATACGAATAACAGGTGTTCTCTTGTGAAACGGTTTGATATATGCGATGTTCACATGTGCGTGATAATTTATTTCACGTATAACTTTTCATAATTCGCATATCAACCATGACAATTATTCTAAAATCATAATCAATCCTAATACTCGACTAAATCATACATTATACACGAATTAAGAAGATATTAGTTAACATATATACGTTATACGTGAATTAGAAAAATATTAGTTAATATATATACATTATATGCGAATAAATCATATATTATATGCGAATCAGGAAGATATTGGTTAACATATATACGTATACGCGAATAAATTCTACGTTATACACGAATTAGAAAGATATTGGTTAACATATATACATTATACGTGAATAAATCATACATTATACGTGAATCAGAAAGATATTAGTTAACATATATACGTTATACATGAATCAATGATACCTAATACACGAATCATAAACATGCTTGATTAATATTCATACACTAATATTCATACCAATTGAAACAATTGATACGTAGTACTCCATAAACATGACATGTTATAAGCGAATTGTAATGCACTTGCTCGAAGGAGCGCGTCATTAAACCCGTCGCATAAACACGTATCAATAGCAAAACATAACTTTATTTGTCCTTGAAGCAAAACTCATGTTACAATTTTTTAAAGGAATTACATACATGAAAACTTAGAATAAAAGTGTCAATATGTTGAATCAATGCTAATTATGATTTCTGGCTTAATTTTTTATCACAAAAATTGACAGCTTAAAGTCGTATCAGCTCAATTTTACCCTAAACACTAATGTAGTAGCGTAAGTATGGATCGTAATCCACAGGGAAGGCGTAGGTCAAGAAAATTGAGTAAGTTGTTCTAAAACTCTTGTCACAGAATCTAAGTACTAGAAAGAGGAAAATTCAACACAAAAGAACGAAAATAGAGACGCAAAATATAGCAACAAGCAAGGATGAAACAGATATCCCAGGATTCTTGTATTGGATGAACACAGGCTTAGTGACTCGATGCTATGCAATCGATAAACAATTAAATGCTTCGGAGACCTAAATTGCCTAGAAATCCAAGCTGTGGTTAGCATGGCGACCACACCACTGCTTATACCCCCAAATCACCATCCTCACCCATGGCGAGGCCCGAGAATGGTGGAATAATCTCCGCAAAGTCTCAACTCTCTCTCAGCTAACTATTCTAACATGCAAAGTCCTAAGAACGCCCATGGCGAGGTCCATCCTAGGGTTTACATATCATTGTTGTTAACACAGAAAGCTTCTTTAACACTTTATCTAACGTATCAATTCATCAACACTTCCTATGATCGGGCCTGAGTCTCAAAATTGATTTGATTACAGAAAACGAGTGCAAAGACTAAAATAATCACAATTTAGTTCTCAATTCATGCAACTTCACTAACTTTGATGAATCACTCCTCAATTTAGCATGTCGACCACAATTGAAACTTGATCCATTCAAAATTAGCTAGGAATTATGAAATTCAACATATGTTTATGCTCAATTTAAATGTGACTTCAATCCTCAACAATTAGATCAATTGCATAGCATACAATCTACTAAAACACATATTCATCCATTAAGAATCCTGAGATATCGTAAATTTAGCCAGAAAACATCTTTCTTATTTCAAAATCAACAAATTCCAACATTGATAAGCTCATTCTCACTTAATTGGAAGAATGTACCGATAAAATCAAGAGAATTGTCAATTCCTTTGTCAATTGAGAATAAGAAATAAGAATCCAGTCCAAATTCACAATCAGAATTGAGATTCGATAAGAAATGTTTAGTGAGAGAAAGTAGATCTCGAGAGAGAAAATGAGAATTCTCGCTCTTCAAAATCAAAAGTCGGTTACAATATGTAAAGAAAATGTGAGTGGTAAAAATTATATCCTATACATGTTAGCTATCTTCCCTATATATAGAGTTGGGAAAACGTAACTAATACACAACGTAGATTGTATCAAATATTACAAAAGTGCCCTTAAGAGAGGAAACTAAAAATCAGCCAAAAATGTCAAAAATTCCAAGTTTGAAAAATTATTCAACACTTCAGCGCCTTTGGTGTTAATTTTCAGCGCCTTCATAAACCTCAGCATCCTACATTGCGCCTTCAGGCTCAGCTTCGCGCGCCTTTTCTGCTCAAGACCCAGGTGAACAAATCAGAATTATATCACGCCTTCAAGGCTTAACGGATCACGCCTTCAGCAACTCAGCGAGCCTTCAAGAATCCAGCGCTTTGAAATTCACGTCTTCCAGCCAAAGCAAACCGTGCCTTCATCAACCTGGAATTTCAGAAAATCAGTAGTTCAACACTTAGCCAATTTTTTTAGAAACTCAAACACAAAGTATTTCATGGCAGCAACTTCCCACCAATATTTGATCATGATACACTGTGAATTAAGGAAAACTTAAAACATGAAAGTTGTAACACCATGTCTTAGCTATCCATAGCCATCAAAATCACCCAATTTGGAGCTAAAACGAGAAAGTTATGATCAAACAACCAAGGTGTAACAAAACTGAAAAAACTTCATAGAACAAGCCTTCAACACTTTACCATTTTCAGCTCCCATTTACACTTAGCCTACGACATGTCGTAGGCTAAATATTTTTTCTTCAAAATTGGCCTACGACACTTTTTCCTCCAACAATTTGCCCACGACATGTCGTGGGCAAAAAAACTTCATTCCAGAAATGGCATACGACATGTCGTAGGCCATTTTCTGTTCTCTCGACATTGGCCTACGACATGTCGTAGGCCAATTTTTCTGTTCTCAACCATGTCGTGGGCAAAAATGCACTTGACCAGCTGGGTGTTGAGTGTGCAAATGTCATACCAAGAGTGTTTGAGTAGTGTGCTAAGATTGGGTGTTGAAATGGTGTTGAAATGGTGTGCTAAGGTAAATGCATATTGGTGCTTGGCAAAGTGTTTCGGCAAGTCTTGGCATGGTTTGGCAAGGTGTTGTGCCAAGTGTGGCAAAGTGATGTGCATGTGTGGTGTGCCAAAGTGCAAAGGTTTAGGCGAGAGTGGCATGTAATGTTGTGCACAAGTGATGTGCCAAGGATGTGCAAGTGTTCTGCCAAAGTGTGCCAATGGTGTGTCAATGGTACGCCAAGGATGCGTGGTAAGTGTTTGGCAAAGTTGGTTAGCCGAAGGCAAGGTTGGCTTGGCAGAGCTTGGCAAGGTCAGTGGTCCGAATCGGCAAAGTATTCATTCCATCCAAATACCTTACTTTCATGCCAAATAGGTGTGTCTTAGCCTCTGATTTAGATCCAGTGGTAAACATATAAGTTCTAGCTAATCCTCTTAGCTTTCCACTAGTTCAAGAATCAGCATCATTGGGTCCCTGGAACTCAAAATATCATCAAAACACCAAACTGTGGCAGGCAGGTAAACTCCTAGAAAACCCTAAAATCCTAATTTATGGTATTCCGAAACGAAACTCACATTTCATAGTCTTGCACACACAATTAGAAAATAGTTACAACATAAGAAATGTAGTGCATTCAAAGAGCTTTTCAGAACACCAAAGAACTCACCAATTGGATTAGTATTGAAACAGATACACTCAAATGAATTTCACACTCAAAGCTGCCAAAACCCTAATTATGCCAATTGTGCATTTTCGGTTTCATCCATTTTTCCTTAACACTTTTAACTCCATTTTCCACCATTTTTTCCATCTTTTCACCATTTCCACATTACCAATTAACACAACACAAATATGCATAAACACCTAAAACACCACACATTTGCACTAACACAAATCGAAGTCCAAGAATTTTAAACACATTTTAGGGTTTTCTTCAAAACTCTCACTCACCATTCTAGCTCTTTCTAACCCTCCTCTTATCATTTAGCATCAAACACACATTTACCTCATTTTAACAACTTTTGTGGTCTTTTTCACCATTTTAGCACATCAAGTTGAGAACCACATAAATGCACAAAATAGAACATTTCATCACATAAATGTATGCAATTCAAGCCAAAAGCTAAGTGAATTAGTCTATACAAGTAGGTATAAAACCTACTTATCAAATTCCCCTACACTTGAACTTTTGCTTGCCCTCAAGCAAAGATACACACAATTTAACCCTTTTCAGCACCCGTATGCAAACACCTTGCTCATTCACCCAGACTGACTACATCCAAATTTATCAAAACGTTTTTTCACACACAACCTTATACTTTGATGGTTCATGGTACCTATCTCTCAGATTTCAATACAATTATCAACTAAGACACAATGAATAAATACCAAAATGTCATGCGTGCAAGTGTGTGCTGAGGAACATGCACTTCATCTATTCCCTCGTTATACACCCTCTAGCTAGTCTCTCATACCAATCAATACATGCCAATCTCTTTGTCCACTCTTATGAACATGCAATCACAAGATCAATGGTACCTATGCGTACATTGGTACTCTATGGGACATTGCCCTTATTCTGCACATTAGTGCTGCACATTGGTGCACATATTAATGATTGAAATAATGCCTGGGTTTTATGGCTTTTTTCTCCATATTTGATTGCCAGGTTCTTATGGCTTTTTCCTTCCCAGTTTGCCAATATGGCTTTTTTTTCTCCCATATCATTTCTTGTGCAAGCACATGTTCATAAGAATCCCAAATTGACTAACCATGCACGAATTCTGGAGACACCAAATTAATGCATATCAAACGGAAACGAATTCATACACATTACCTCCTATGTCAATTGAGTTTTGCATGGCATATCTATCTTACTTTAACATCGGGCCTTAGTCAGCAAAATATACCAATTTCTTCAAACTTAGTACCACGAACAAAAAATTTCACATGCAAGATTCAAAACAAGTTTAATGATGAATTTGGAATAAGCCAAAGTGAACTAAGAATAAAGTTTCACATACAAGGTGATAATTCATTTTCTCGATTTGATCTTTCTTATTCACTCTCTTCTTGTGTTCTTCTTCCTCTTTTCAAGACTAAAGGTTCAAAACATTACCAAATCGTTTTCTTCTCACCAACTCACCTCATAATTCAAACCCTTTGCACACAACACTACACACTTCAATTTCATTGATTCAAAATGTAGGCCACAAACAAACTCGAGAGACATAATACATTAAAACCCTTACCAGTAGCAACTACATTCTGCTTTCTAATCACTCAACAATAAGAAAAAACTGCACTAAGCTCTTAACATTCCTCCTCCATGGCATTAGCAAATCAACATAGCAACAATTTTCAAAAAGAAATTTCAAATTTTACAAAGCACCATTTCACAAGATTCATCACAGTAGAACCGATCCATTCTTCAACTTCACAAAATTCCTCAATTCAAGATACTTCACATAATCTTCAACTCAGCATATCTCAATCAACAGGAAAGTCCAGAAATCTTCACAATCACTCCCAACTTCAAACCCCCCCTTCTCACAATATAAAACACCCGCATGCATAAAAAAAATAAATAAATAAAATTTTCAAACAACACAATCAACACACAAGTAACAGATAGGATAGCAACCACAGCACACATCACACAAAATTCCACCTCCTCCCCCCACACTTAAATTAAACATTGTCCTCAATGTGATAAGCTACGAGGGAGGAAGGACTCCCTGAGAGGACGATGATGGAGCTGACGAAGAAAGGGATCCAAACGCAACTGGTGTGGAAAGAAATTGTCCATGCAAAGAGGCCGTAGCAAATGAGGGCACACCGGTTGACTGTGGCACATAATGAAAAGGGCCATGCACAGGTCCTTGAAGAGGTTGGCCTGATGCTATCAATGGAAACCTTGCAGCAGGTGCAAACTCTGGATTTGGTATGAAAGTAGGAGTATGAGGCATACTAGGTATACAACCAAATGTGGGTAACGGATGTAAAGAAGGGCTTGCTGTCACTCCAGGTGGAAGCTCGTGCACGGCACCACTAACCACATGACAGATTTGGGATTCGGTACCCTGCCAACTGTGCTGAAGTTGGAGTTGGCTTCGGGGGTCCTGAATCCGAGTGGTAATAAACCGTCATCTTGTTACACCTATCGAGCTCTCGCTGCATGCACACCTGCCTATGATATAATACTTCAAATTGCTGCTGAGCCACCGTGGATAAATCATCAAATCTATGCTCCATGTGTTCAGCTTGTGAAGTCCACTCTTGTTGCATATTGTCAAAACCTTCATGCATACGTTCCATCCTTTCATCTATGTTTCTCACACTATCTTGCAGCCGATCCATCCTATCCTCTATGCCTGAAAGGCGATTTTCAATTGAGAGCTGGAAACCCTGAATTACTCCTTGAAGAGATGCAAAATCAAAAGACTGCTGCCATTGGTCTTAAACATAAGTTGGAAATTCATTATCCCCCCGAGATGCCTCAGCACTTGAAATCCTCGCTTGCTCCAATTCCTTGTCCTGTGCCAAGTATTTTATGTAGAGTTGTTCAGGAATAGGAGACTGCATCCTCTCCCAAGCACCAAGGTGATCATCGACACCTTGTGACACACAAAGCTCCTGAATTAATAAAGGAAAATACAATGCTTTACTGTTCTGGGCAGTTCCATCTTTGATGCTCGCAAGGATGATTCGTCCCACGTCAATCTTGCACTTCCTTCGGATTGCAGAAATTAAGAACAACCGATTCCGAATCACCTCGGTTCTTTGTGAACTTGGCATGAGGCGAGACAACACAAATAACAACCATATTTTCACATCACTCTTCAAGTATTCATTCCGAATATGCTTATGCTCCCCCTTTGAATTAAGCTCCCAAACTGCCCCAGGATGTGCCAACTCTTTTATCAAAGCTTCATCCAATGCTTCATTGGTTGGAAAATTGATCGGATCCTCAGGATAATCAGGTGTGCCCAAATGTGCATTGATAATCTCACTCGTGATTTGAACCCAAACGCCTCTCACATAGACAGCTCCATCCCTCGGAGACCCTGCATTTGCATAGTATTCCCGTGCAATGCTCACATTGCAAAAATCAGGGGCCACCGTAAGCTTCTAATGGAATTTGTAAAATTTAATCAACTTCTTAAACGGCCCTTTCTCCACACTAAACCCGCGTTCAATGTGTATATATTTCATATTGAATCCCTGTTCCCAACGTCTCATGGCATCCTCATCAACAAACAGAGCAACCTCAGGGACTCCTTTCCGTTTCTTAGGTGTCGGAGCTGGCATCGCATATTGCGGGGGCTCCTCAAACATTTGCATATCATCTGGAAAATACTCTGGATCAGAATCAGTTTCATCGTGTGCTTGAGCTCTTCCTTTGCCCTTATTTGAAGTTGTGGCTTTTCTTGAAGTTGGATATTTCTTTGGTGCCATTTCTGTGAAGAAAAATTCAACTTGTCACATAATACTCAAAGCAAAACACTTAAATTGAGAACATTGCTAAACACTTGCATTTTCTCTTATAAACACATTCCCAAAACAACTGAAAACCAGCATTATAAGATTGTAAAAAATCATTTAGGAAGCAAGCAGAATTGGTTCGCACATAAAACATCAAAGTTGTAGTGCACTCTCTAATCGAAATTTGAGGACAAGAATCATCCCATTTGAAGTCAAATTGGCCAAGTTATGGCTAAAATACCGACAGTCCCAAGAATGTTCCGATTCAGCACTTTCTCAGATTATACTTCATAACGTAAGCACACATTGTTCTCAAATTCAGATCATGCTCCAGGCAGAATTTTCAAAAGTGCCCAACAGAAAAAATGAAGCTCTTCCTCTTAGCTAAATTTCACCACTGGAATCAACACATTAGGACCACATTTGAGCAAGTTATGACCATAACACCGAATGGTGTTGAAACTGGGCAGAATCAAAATTTCAGCATTCTTGATTTCACATTGTACTTCACTTTCAACGATTTTTTTGTCCAGGTTCCAGCCACAATTAGCAAAAATGTACAACATGAACATTGAAGACCATCATGTTAGCTAAAAGATGCAATTGGAATCTCCTCATTTCATCATTCCTAACTCAAGTTATGCTTGAAAAACAGAAACAAGGCAGTGCTGAAAAAAATTGGAAATCGAAATGTTGAATCACCCCCACACTTATCATGCATTTATTCCCTTGGCTAATCAACACCTTAACTTGCAAATTCAGCATTTCCAATATCTAAGCAACAAAATCAACATTTCCATGCTCTATACATTCACCACCTTAAACGATTTTCTTACTACAACAACAACAACAAATCAAAAGTTTAAGAGAAGTGAAACGTACCTTACGGGAGAGCAACAAAAAATGTAATTTTGGAAGTAGGTAGATTTGAGATTATCAATGTAAGCACTATGGCCTTACCACCCACGAACTTGTATTGCTTATGATGCCTTGCAAAAAAAAACTAGCAACACCGAATGCACTTATAAAGAAACAAAGGTAGCCAATTCATGTGAGTGCATTCATTCGGTCAACTTTGAATAGTTAATATGCTCACCAACCACAAGAAACAATTTGGTCATTCCAAGGTGGGACCTAACAAATTTCAAGACATGTGATTTCAACTCAAGCATGTGATTTCTGATTTCTTTCTCTGCCCAACACACTTATTTCGGTTATCGAATAATGCAAGAAAAAACGTCCAAACCAAATAATGCAATATGCAAACAAAATCATGAGATCACAAACCCAAGTCTAGAGCTAAATCATTTAACAATTGAACTCACCCGAATAAAATGTTGTACCAAAAAGTCAGCCTTCTTCTTTCCATTTCATTTCATGATCCTATTCACGACTCAATAGCAATCCAATCCCTTGCAGCTTTTCATAAAATTCAATTCATGTTCAGAAGTGTTCAGAAATGCAGCTATCCTTATCACCAATGCAAGTGTGAAATTGAAACCGAAGATCATGTACCCAAAATAACTACACCAAAAACTAGCACACAAATTTCTTCACTACTTCACTCAAGAATATAACACAAACGCAAATGTAACATACTGAACAGCATGATGAAATACTAACACTAACACAATTCCATTATGGCAAACAATCTCCTTAATCATCATCGTGGTAACTATACATATTCAGAATGCTACTAAAAAAAATATAAAAAAAATAAAGACATCTTAGTGAAGCCTTCCCCCACACTTGAATTAGACACGGTCCCCGTGATAGAAACATAACAACCAAGATAAAGGAACCTGGTTGTCCTCTTTCTACAATCCACGAGAAAGTCTCGCAATTCTTTCCTCCTCTTGAAGAGCAAGCCACTGAGGAGGTCCCAACAGTCCAAAAGGATTTTGAGGATTGTCAGCTGAAGTAATATGAACTCCTGTCTCCCGAGCCATGGCCGTTATCAGAGCTGGAAAATACATCGGTGCGAACTCGCTTCTCTGTGCCCGCCTGATAAACTCTAAGATCAGCTGCCCAACATCAATAGAGAAATCATGTAAAATGGCATAAATCAACAGAACTCGTTCTCTAGATGCTATATTGGTACGGTTAGTAGGAAGAATCCTGGAGTTGATAAACATTAACCATATTTTGGCCTCGGTAGTGAGTTCACTAGTAGGCACGTATAAAGCCTCTCGTTGAGCATTCCTCACCCATGTAGCACCAGGTAAAGTTATTGAAGCCAACAAATGATCGGTGTTCTCAGCTCTCAACAACCTACCATATGTATTTCGAGAAAAATCTTCAAGAAGATAAAGCCTATTAATACTATGGCGGGTGACCCTCACATCCTTCCCTCTCACGAACACTGAATGAACACCACTAGCTCGGGAATTAGCATAAAATTCCCTAACTATGTCCATATTCACCACAAATGAGGCTCTAGCAAAATGAGACCACGACTGTCTTAAAATCACATCCTCAAATCTGTTCGAAGGATCCTGAAATGGTCGCTCAATCATAACTGATCTATTAGTAAAGACATGGTAAAAGTTTTCAGCAGAAGCATTAACAAAATGTGGACAACTAGCTGGCTCAAGATCAATTACCATCTCCTCATCAGCTGAAGAAGACGAAGAAGGAGAAGATGTGGTTCCAGGATCTTCACTAAAGATAGCATATTCAAAAGGGTTCTGATGGGGAGAATAGAAATCCATGCTTTGAAAATAAAAAAAAATTAACAGCCAGGAAAGCAATACGAAGAAAAGAGTACTGAGTGTGCAAAAAGAAGATGTGCAATATATACTGATAACATACTCACTATCCAACAAACACATGTGAATGACAGGTCATAGCTGGCTGTCCTTTCTTTTACTCAATAATGGAAGACCTCCAAACCAAGCATACATGAATGAACAACAATTCTTACCATCAGAGATACCTTAGTTGTAAACAATGTAGACTCAGTGTACCCTCGTGGATGAAAAAGTGAAATTTTTCTCCCTGCTTCTATCAATAATGCCCAACATCCTTTTGGAACTCTGCAAAAATATAGCCAAGTGAATGTTAAGAGATTGTGCCATAATTTGCTACTCAATACTACTCAACTAGGATTAACAAAGAAAAGAAATCGCAACAATTTAAAACAAAGGAAGAAAATCAGGGTTGCCTCCCAGGAGCGCTTGGTTTAAGGTCACAGCCCGACCGTGCATCATAGCTCAATTTGAGATGATGGGATCATCTAAGTATAGCTCATGTGGATCTTGTGCCACATTAGTGCTATCCTTGTCCTGAGAAGTTAAGTATGGCTTGAGACGATGGCCATTCACTTTCCACACATTGCCATTCTTGTCATTCTTGATTTCAATTGTCCCATAAGGTTTTACATCAACCACTCTAAAAGGACCACTCCACCTTGATTTCAATTTGCCAGGAAACAATCGAAGTTTAGAGTTATAAAGCAATACCAATTGTCCTGGAACAAAGATCTTGGATTGAAGCTTTGCATCATGGATTCTTTTAGTCCTTTCCTTGTACAACTTGGCACTCATGTAAGCATTGAATCTGAATTCATCCAGTTTATTCAACTCCAACATCCTTTTTGAGTGAGCCTCAGACAGATTCATGTTCAAGGTTTGAATTGCCCAATACGCCTTATGTTCAAGTTCTACTGGCAAGTGACATTCTTTACCAAAAACCAATCGAAAAGGAGAAGCTCCAATTGGGGTTTTGTAAGCTGTTCTGTATGCCCACAATGCGTCATCTAGCTTCAAAGACCAATCCTTCCTTCCTGGATTTACCACTTTTTCAAGAACCCTCTTGATCTCCCGATTGGAAATTTCAGCTTGACCAGAAGTTTGTGGATGGTAAGCTGTTGAAACCTTATGAGTAACACCATATCTAGCCAACAAAGATTCAAAGAGCTTGTTACAGAAATGAGTCCCTCCATCACTTATTATAGCCCTGGGTGCTCCAAACCTGTTAAAGATGTATTTCTTCAAGAAAGCAGTTACACTCTTGGCATCGTTGTGAGCTAAAGCCACAGCTTCCACCCATTTAGAAACATAATCCACTGCCACCAGAATGTACTCCATACCCCTTGATCTAGGGAAAGGCCCCATGAAATCAATCCCCCAGACATCAAAAATTTCTACTTCCAAGATGTTGTCAAGGGCATCTCATTTCTTGAAGAGATGTTGCCAGTTCGTTGACATCGATCACATTTTCCTACCCAAATTCTGGCATCTATAAAGATATGTGGCCAATAGAACCCACATTGCAAGATTTTGAAGCCTGTCCTAGTTGATCCAAAATGACCACCACATGGCCCCTCATGGCATGCTTTTAAGATGTCCTCCTTTTCTTCTTCCTTGACACATTTTCTTATCAATTGATCACTGCAGATTTTATATAAAGAATTGTCCTCCCAAAAGTAGTATTTAGCATCACTTCTCAATCTTTTCTTCTGGTCACTGGAGTAATAAGATGGAATCTGGCCAGCAACCACAAAATTGGCAATCTCAGCGTACCAAGGCAATGTTTGTTCACCCACTTTGAACACCTGCTCATCAGGGAAGTGTTCCTTAACCGAAATGTCAGGTGAATCTTGCTCTTGAGATTCCAATCTTGACAAGTGATCTGCCACAACATTCTCCGAGCCTTTCCTATCTTTAATCTCCACATCGAATTCTTGGAGCAACAAAACCCATCTAATCAAACGTGGTTTTGCTTCCTTCTTTGCAAACAGATACTTCAATGCGGCATGGTCCGTATGAACTATTACTTTTGATCCCAAAAGGTAAGCACGGAATTTATCAAATGCGAAGACCACTGCTAGCATCTCCTTTTCAGTAGTTGTATAATTCATTTGAGCCTCATTCATTAACCTGCTAGCATAATAGATAGTGTGAAACACTTTGTCTCTTCTCTGGCCTAAGACAGCTCCTAAGGCATAATCACTGGCATCGCACATAATTTCAAAGGGTTCACCCCACTGGGGAGTAACTATCACGGGGGCTTCCACCAATTTCGTTTTCAAAGTTTCAAATGCCTCAACACATTCCATTCCAAACTCAAACTTAACATCTTTTTCTAAGAGACTGCACAAGGGTCTGGCTATCTTTGAAAAATCCTTAATAAACCTTCTATAAAACCCAGCATGTCCAAGAAAACTTCTGATACCCTTAACATTGGTCGGTGGAGGAAGTTTTGCAATGACATCCACCTTAGCTCGATCCACCTCCATCCCAGCATGAGAAATTTTATGGCCTAACACAACTCCTTCTTGAACCATGAATTGACATTTTTCCCAGTTTAATACAAGGTTCGTTTCTTCATACCTCTTTAAAACCTTTGCCAAGTTCTCCAAACAACCATCAAATGTCATACCAAAGACAGAAAAATCATCCATGAATATTTCAATTATTGATTCCACCATGTCGTGGAATATTGCCATCATGCACCTCTGAAAGGTAGCTGGGGCGTTGCAAAGACCAAATGGCATTCTTTTATAAGCAAATGTGCCAAAAGGACAAGTGAAAGTTGTCTTGTCCTGGTCCTTGGGATCAATTGCAATCTGATTATACCCAGAATATCCATCCAGAAAACAGTAGAAAAGGTAGCCAGCAATTCTATCCAACAATTGTTCCAAAAATGGGAGAGGGAAATGGTCCTTTCTAGTAGCTTTATTTAGCTTCCTGTAATCCATGCAAACTCGCCAAGCATTTACCACTCTTGTTGCCAGGAGTTCATTAGCCTCATTTTTTATAACCGTTACCCCTCCTTTCTTAGGGACACACTGGACTGGACTAACCCATTCGCTGTCTGAAATTGGAAAAATCATCCCAAAGTCAAGCAATTTGATAACCTCTTTCTTCACAACTTCCATCATCTGGGGATTTAATCTTCTCTGTCTATCCCGTACTGGTACAGCATTTTCCTCAAGCAAAATCTTGTGCATACATAAACTTGGACTTATGCCTTTTATATCAGCAATTGTCCATCCAATAGCCAACTTATGTTTCCTCAAAACTTCCAAGAGCTTCTCCTCTTGCCAACCTTCAAGCTTTGAAGATATAACAACTGGCAATGTCTCATTTTCTCCCAAGAAAGCATATTTGAGATAAGGTGGAAGTGTTTTCAATTCCAACTTTGGTGCCACCACAATGGAAGGTAAAAGCTTTTCATTCCTGCACAAATTCTCACTAGTCCTCACCTCAGTGGGAGTAAAATTTTCGTTAGTCAAAACAGTAGGTTCATGATCATGTTCCACTACAGTTTCATGCATTTTAACTTCCACCACATCATTTTGCAATTCACAAATTGACTCTTCCAAATAACAACTTTCAATGAAATCTTCAATTTCAGCAAGAATTCTCTTATCCTCATCATCTAAATCAAGTTCATCAAAAACATCCTCATCAACACTTAACTCATCAACAATAGAAAAATCATGCATGTTGTTCACATTACTCAAAGAAGAACAAGTTAAAACTTTGATAGCAAAACAAGACTCCATATTTAGAGGTTGCTTCATAGCATAGTTTACATCAAAAACCACTTCCTCATTGTTAATCCTAAACGTGACTGTCTTGTTTTTCACACCAATCAAAGCATCACCAGTGGCTAGAAAAGGTCTACCAAAAATGAGAGACACCTCAGGGTCCTCTTCCATATCAAGTATAATGAAATCAACAGGCAAGGTAAATTTATCAATTCTTACCAACACATCCTCCACCAAGCCTGTAGGAGTCACCAAGGATCTATCTGCCAACTGTAGTGTCACTGCAACTGGTCGAATCCTTCCACTCAAACCCACATTTATTGCAATGGATAATGGCATCAAGTTGATTCCAGCTCCAAGGTCACAGAGAGCCTTTGCAAAATATCTTGTTCCAATCTTACAAGGTATGGTACAGCTACCTGAATCCTTAAGCTTTGGAGGTAATTTGTGAACCATCCATGCTTGACTGCACTCTGATAGCATCATTGGAACTTCACATCTCAAGATTTGCTCCTTGTTTGAAATGAGATCCTTTAAATACTTAGCATATTTAGGCATGGCTGTAACCAAATCCAACAAAGGAACATTGACATTCACTTGTTTGATCATATCCAAGAAACGATTGAATTGAGGTCCCTTTTTAGGTGGAGGTTTCTTCCTCTCTGAAAATGGAGCTCGTGGAGCATAATCTGGGAAATTGTAAGGATTGGAATTTTTGGTGATTTCTTTTCCCACCCTTGCTGATATTTCCTTCTTCTCAGACTTATTTTCTTCTTGCTCACCATTCTTCTCAAGTTCCACATCTATCTCAATTTCATCTTTTTGGTCCTCTCCCACATCATCACTCTTCTCTTCTACATGTTTGCTTCCAGGCAACAATTTACCACTCCTCAAAGTAATAGCATTGCATGCTTCTCTCCCCTTGGGATTTGGTACTGTGTCACTAGGAAGAGCTCCTTTTGGCCTCAGGTGTACAGCATTAGCAAGCTGACCAAGTTGCATCTCGATATTCTTCAAAGTGGCTTCGTGATGCTTCACAGTGGACTCCAAACCTCCAAATCTCTGTTCGTTCTTATCCATCTTTTCCATCAGCTTTTGAAACATATCCTCCACATTTGGCTTCTTTTGTTCTGATGTGCTAGCCTGATTATCAAAACCAGGAGGTGGTTGATTCATGGCTCTCCTTGAGTCACTACCTTGATAGAAATTTCCTCCTTGGTTCTGCTGTTGATTCCAATTGCCTTGGTTTCCACCATATTGTCGGTTGCCTCCATTGTAATTGCTCCCAGAATAGTTCCCACCATATTGGGGTTTGTTACTGTAATTGTTCACATACTGAATGGATTCAGTAGTGATTGCACATTCATCCGTGTGGTGTTCTCCCTTGCATAGTCCACATGAAAGTAATGGGGCTTTTGTTTGAGTAGCCTTTAAAGTCTGCACCTGCTTGGCCAATGCTTCAAACTTAGCATTAAGTGAAGTCTCCTCATCCACATCAAGAACTCCTCTCTGTCTCCTAACATGTGGCTTTCTAGTCTCTGGAAAAAGGTATTCATCCTCAGCTATCTGGTTAAAAAGTTCACGCACTTCCGTCACCGATTTGTCTTTAAGTGCCCCATTAGCACAAGCTTTAACCATTAAAGATGATTCAGGAGTTAGGCCTTTGAAGAAAGTATTTAGCTCCCTAATTTCGCCCAAGTCATGATTGGGGCATTGCCTAATCAAATCATTAAATCTCTCCCAAGTTTCTCGAAATGACTCACTGTCTTGTTGTTGGAAGTTCATAATTTCCAACCTTCTCTTTTCAAGCTTAGCTGGAGGGAAGTACTTAGACAAGAACCTTTTCTGTAGATCATCAAATGACATTCCAGCATTTGCTCCCCCAATACTCTTGAACCAATGTTTAGCCTTTCCACGCAGAGATAATGGGAACAAAATTCTGTGAACCTCACCCCTGTCAACTCTTGGCAATTTAAAAGTGCTACATAACCCAAGAAACCAGTTAAGATGATCATTAGGATCCTCATTATCAAGGCCTTGGAAGAATTGGCCCTGGGTAATCATCGAGACTATTTGTGGAGGAATGTGGTAACTTTCCACATCGATGTCCTGATGACCAAATCGATTGTCAAAATTTACTGCATAATGGTCTCCAAACTTTGGCGCTTGTACTCCTTGTGTAGCCATAGCTCTCTGTTTTGCTTGATTTCTTATAGTCCTTGCCAATTCAAGGTCCAATTCAAATTCAGGTTCTCCTCTAGATCTTACAGACCTGTGCATACACGAACAGGAACAGCAGATGATATCAAGATAACAAATGGATCAATATGTAAATCAAACCAATACCAGATGGTAAAAGTAACAAAATCACACACAGTAAAGAAACAAGATAGTTTAATCAAAACAATAACACACACTCTAAGAACAGGACAACACAGTCAACAAATTCCATAACCGATTGCCTTCCCCGGAAACGGCGCAAAAAATTGACAGCTTAAAGTCGTATCAGCTCAATTTTACCCTAAACACAAATGTAGTAGCATAAGTAGGGATCGTAATCCACAGGGAAGGCGTAGGTCAAGAAAATTGAGTAAGTTGTTCTAAAACTCTTGTCACAGAATCTAAGTACTAGAAAGAGGAAAATTCAACACAAAAGAACGAAAACAGAGACGCAAAATATAGCAACAAGCAAGGATGAAACAGATATCCCAGGATTCTTGTATTGGATGAACACAGGCTTAGTGACTCGATGCTATGCAATCGATAAACAATTAAATGCTTCGGAGACCTAAATTGCCTAGAAATCCAAGCTGTGGTAAGCATGGCGACCACACCACTGCTTATACCCCCAAATCACCATCCTCTCCCATGGCGAGGCCCGAGAATGGTGGAATAATCTCCGCAAAGTCTCAACTCTCTCTCAGCTAACTACTCTAACATGCAAAGTCCTAAGAACGCCCATGGCGAGGTCCATCATAGGGTTTACATATCATTGTTGTTAACACAGAAAGCTTCTTTAACACTTTATCTAACGTATCAATTCATCAACACTTCCTATGATCGGGCCTGAGTCTCAGAATTGATTTGATTACAGAAAACGAGTGCAAAGACTAAAATAATCACAATTTAGTTCTCAATTCATGCAACTTCACTAACTTTGATGAATCACTCCTCAATTTAGCATGTCGACCACAATTGAAACTTGATCCATTCAAAACTAGATAGGAATTATGAAATTCAACATATGTTTATGCTCAATTTAAATGTGATTTCAATCCTCAACAATTAGATCAATTGCATAGCATACAATCTACTAAAACACATATTCATCCATTAAGAATCCTGAGATATCGTAAATTTAGCCAGAAAACATCTTTCTTATTTCAAAATCAACAAATTCCAACATTGATAAGCTCATTCTCACTTAATTGGAAGAATTTACCGATAAAATCAAGAGAATTGTCGATTCCTTTGTCAATTGAGAATAAGAAATAAGAATCCAGTCCAAATTCACAATCAGAATTGAGATTCGAGAAGAAATGTTTAGTGAGAGAAAGTAGATCTCGAGAGAGAAAATGAGAATTCTCGCTCTTCAAAATCAAAAGTCGGTTACAATATGTAAAGAAAATGTGAGTGGTAAAAATTATATCCTATACATGTTAGCTATCTTCCCTATATATAGAGTTGGGAAAACGTAACTAATACACAACGTAGATTGTATCAAATATTACAAAAGTGCCCTTAAGAGAGGAAACTAAAAATCAGCCAAAAATGTCAAAAATTCCAAGTTTGAAAAATTATTCAACACTTCAGCGCCTTTGGTGTTAATTTTCAGCGCCTTCATAAACCTCAGCATCCTACATCGCGCCTTCAGGCTCAGCTTCGCGCGCCTTTGCTGCTCAAGACCCAGATGAAGAAATCAGAATTATATCACGCCTTCAAGCCTTAACGGATCACGCCTTCAGCAACTCAGCGAGCCTTCAAGAATCCAGCGCTTTGAAATTCACGTCTTCCAGCCAAAGCAAACCGCGCCTTCATCAACCTGGAATTTTAGAAAATCAGTAGTTCAACACGTAGCCAATTTTTTTAGAAACTCAAACACAAAGTATTTCATGGCAGCAACTTCCCACCAATATTTGATCATGATACACTGTGAATTAAGGAAAACTTAAAACATGAAAGTTGTAACACCATGTCTTAGCTATCCATAGCCATCAAAATCACCCAATTTGGAGCTAAAACGAGAAAGTTATGATCAAACAACCAAGGTGTAACAAAACTGAAAAAACTTCATAGAACAAGCCTTCAACACTTTACCATTTTCAGCTCCCATTTACACTTAGCCTACGACATGTCGTAGGCTAAATATTTTTTCTTCAAAATTGGCCTACGACATGTCGTAGGCCAAACTTTTTCCTCCAACAATGTCGTGGGCAAAAAAACTTCATTCCAGAAATGGCCTACGACATGTCGTGGGCAAAAAAACTTCATTCCAGAAATGGCCTACGACATGTCGTAGGCCATTTTCTGTTCTCTCAACATTTGTCGTAGGCCAATTTTTCTGTTCTCAACCATGTCGTGGGCAAAAATGCACTTGACCAGCTGGGTGTTGAGTGTGCAAATGTCATACCAAGAGTGTTTGAGTAGTGTGCTAAGATTGGGTGTTGAAATGGTGTTGAAATGGTGTGCTAAGGTAAATGCATATTGGTGCTTGGCAAAGTGTTTCGGCAAGTCTTGGCATGGTTTGGCAAGGTGTGGTGCCAAGTGTGGCAAAGTGATGTGCATGTGTGGTGTGCCAAAGTGCAAAGGTTTAGGCGAGAGTGGCATGTAATGTTGTGCACAAGTGATGTGCCAAGGATGTGAAAGTGTTGTGCCAAAGTGTGCCAATGGTGTGTCAATGGTACGCCAAGGATGCGTGGTAAGTGTTTGGCAAAGTTGGTTAGCCGAAGGCAAGGTTGGCTTGGCAGAGCTTGGCAAGGTCAGTGGTTCGAATTGGCAAAGTATTCATTCCATCCAAATACCTTACTTTCATGCCACATAGGTGTGTCTTAGCCTCTGATTTAGACCCAGTGGTAAACATATAAGTTCTAGCTAATCCTCTTAGCTTTCCACTAGTTCAAGAATCAGCATCATTGGGTCCCTGGAACTCAAAATATCATCAAAACACCAAACTGTGGCAGGCAGGTAAACTCCTAGAAAACCCTAAAATCCTAATGTATGGTATTCCGAAACGAAACTCACATTTCATAGTCTTGCACACACAATTAGAAAATAGTTACAACATAAGAAATGTAGTGCATTCCAAGAGCTTTTCAGAACACCAAAGAACTCACCAATTGGATTAGTATTGAAAGAGATACACTCAAATGAATTTCACACTCAAAGCTGCCAAAACCCTAATTATGCCAATTGTGCATTTTCGGTTTCATCCATTTTTCCTTGACACTTTTAACTCCATTTTCCACCATTTTTTCCATCTTTTCACCATTTCCACATTACCAATTAACACAACACAAATATGCATAAACACCTAAAACACCACACATTTGCACTAACACAAATCGAAGTCCAAGAATTTTAAACACATTTTAGGGTTTTCTTCAAAACTCTCACTCACCATTCTAGCTCTTTCTAACCCTCCTCTTATCATTTAGCATCAAACACACATTTACCTCATTTTAACAACTTTTGTGGTCTTTTTCACCATTTTAGCACATCAAGTTGAGAACCACATAAATGCACAAAATAGCACATTTGATCACATAAATGTATGCAATTCGAACCAAAAGCTAAGTGAATTAGTCTATACAAGTAGGTATAAACCTACTTATCATAGGGGTTGGAAGAATTTATGATTTGGTGTAATATTGGTAGGAAAAAAACATAACTATTTAATGAGTTCCACTGTATTACAATAAATGTTTGGATAATCGTAAAAGAATAAATGTCTAAATAAGGGTAAACTTGTGAGTGTAATGTAAAACGTCGTTTATTTTGTAAAATAAAACAAAATGTAGTACGTCTATTAATTTGGATTAGAAGGAGTGTAAGGAAATCAACATGGTAACAATGCAACGAAAAATATAACAATTATATTGGAATTGATTTTCATAGGACATTTAATGATAATCTATACAAAATATACATCGAGAGATGCTAGCAAAATCCTTAACCGAGTTTTAATCGACCAACAAGCCGCACAAGTATCCGACCTCTAACTGGTAATGCACTAGAACTACTTTCGAGATCCTCAAAAGATTTATTCAATGCTAGTTTAATAAGTTAAATCCCTCTAAAAAACACCTTAGAAATCTAATAAGAAAAACTATTTTTCTTAATTATGTGATTTCTTATTGAGAGAGTTGTGTTGTCTTTGACCTAACATTAAGCATTTATATATAATAATACAGCCTTCCAAAATGGTTGTCTTGTCAAACAAGAAACGAATTATTACCAAACTCTACTCACTTTTTAAAAGCGAATAAGAGGATAATTGATGCCTTAATTATTATATAATTATGTAAATCATTTTAACCCAATAAATAATTTTATTATGTGTGACACTTTAGGTTCATAAACACTTGACAATAAATATAAATAATAATGTTAGAATTAAATTGACTTTTTTACAAAACCAACAGGGAGGGAGTACGTGTTATTTGAGAGATTTTCACACTTATTAAAGAATACATAAAATGATTAAAAAATCTCTTTTCTCTTTTTCTATTCAATAATAATGGTGATGCCTTCTCATCATCCTCCACTATTACTTTATAAACAAACCAGAGCCAAAATAAAAAAATGCCTATAAAAATGTGAAAGAAATAAATGTATAAGGATAACATTGTAAGTTTAGTCTAAAACTATACTTATTTTGAAAAGGAAAACTAAATTTAGAACGAAACTTAATATGGATTAGGAGTACTACTCCACTATTAATAATTTGGGTAAATTATCTTAATAGTTCTTTAACTTAAGCCGAGTATAGTTTGATCATTAATTTTAAAAAAGTTACATTTGGTCACTCAACTTAAATTTGATAGACAAATAGTCCAAAATTATTTTTTATCCATTTAACGATCAACACTAACACTGTTCATCATTCAAAATAATATTATTTTGGGCCACATGATTAATACCATTATGTATCATATGAATGAAAAATGACTGAGTAGTATTTGAGAAACAAAATTCAATTTGAGTGATTAAAATATAAATTTTTTTAACATTGAAAACCAAAAAGATATTTACTCGGAACTATTGGAGTAATTTATCCTAATAATTTTGATATAGGCAAATTACCAAAAACCATCATGAAGATTACCAAACATCACATAGAATTTCTAATTTCCGAATTTAATTCGTTTCTCAAAAATTAAATTGATATTCACATGTATTTTTGTGGGTACTTTACGGAGGAACCATAAATACTGTACACTTTTGTTGGAAAAATAAACTAAACTTTTATTAATTAGTAATTTCCTAATATGTTTTGTTTTTTAAGTTTAAAGTTGTTTCCTAGTAGTATTTGTTTCTTAATTAGTTATTGGTAGGAAATAGGAAAGTGTGGAATTAAGAAACCTCTAACACTCTAAATAGAGGGTGTTAGGGATCTTTGTGATGAGGGGAGTTGGAGAGAGAAACCTCAAAGAGGTGTATTGTGAGAAAAAGCCAGACAGTGGCTTTGAGAAATTCCGTGAACTAACGGATGTTATTGTTGTGTGACGGTTGTGTCATACGTGAGATTTTGTGATTGTAATTCCTCTCCTCCCAAACATATTTTTGTTTATTGTGATTTGGTTAATTTCGATCCTTCAAATTGGTATCAGATCAAGGTTATTATAATTGATTAACCATGATGGAAAATATAATTTGTGTTGTTCCCAAACTGAAGGGAAAACAAAATTATAATATTTGGAGAGATCAGATGGAAATCCATTTGGAAGCTTTTGATTTGATTCAATACGTTCAAAACGAAGTATCTGAAGATGCTCCTATGGAGATAAAGAGGCAAGGAAAAATAGCGTTGTCTCAAATTCATCAATCCATTGATCAATCAGTTTATCTGAAAATTTCAACGGCCAAAACTGCGAAGAAAGCTTGGGATGTTTTGGAAAAGACATATAGAGGTGTTGACACACTTCAACACAGAAATTTTTTAGTGTCGACAAAAAAGTTTGAACTTTACACCATGAAAAATAATTTTTTGATGTTACAAAAAAGATTCGATCTTTGCACAATGGAGAAGACAGAATCCATTGAATCATATTTTTCTCGTCTGTTGGCGATTAAAGACGAGATGAAGTTAAATGGTCATGTATTGCAAGATGAAATTTTTATTGCAAAGGTTCTCAATACACTGCCCTTGAAGTTTGAGTATTTTGTAACCTTGATGATAGAGACCAAGAATTTGGCAACATTAACAATTGAAGAATTGAAGGGTTCATTAATTCGATTTGAACAAAGAATTAATGAAAAATTGGATGGTCAGACAGAAAATACAGAAAAGGTGATTGTGATCAGAGATTTTATCTTTGATAAACAAAGAGCTTCGAATTGGTCTTCTAAAGAGCCAATGGTATCAATTGGGCAAACACAAGTGTCTTTCTATATTGAGAAAGAAAACAATGATCACCAAAGTGAGCAAGTTCAACAACCAACTGTTGATCATTTATCTTCGAGTATTGAATCCACTTTAGAAATTGAAAATCTCAAGGAAGGAGATTGTGTTGATCATCATGACAATGTTATGGAAGTGGTGGATGAAATAAGTGTTGATTCAATTGAGGAAGAGGAAGAGATAATTTGTTTGGTGGAACAAGATCAAGAAATTCATATTGTTGAATTTGAGGAGAAAAAAGAAATCGACAATGTTAGTGAAAAACATTCGTGTGATGATACATTGGTGGACATGAATGAATTATTTGATGAAATTGAGATGGTTGAAATTGGTGATTTTATTGACAAAGAGAATGTAGAAATCATCAATTTTGAAGAGAAAAAAGAAACCATATACATGGTTGAAGGTGATAAAAATATCATTGGTGATGGTAACATTGTTGAGGTAAACAATATTGAAAATATTGTTGAAATTGAGAAATGCGATTTCTTGATTTTTGGAAATTACATTAGTCATTCTTTGATAGAAGATAATGCTGGTATATGGAAGTTTTGTGCTAAAGAAAAAGAAACAAAAAACGTGTTTGAAGACTTCAAGATCCGGAACTACAAAATTCGTCTCAAGTTACTTGTGAAGACGAAGATGAAGATTAAGAAGAAGATCAAATACACGATCCAAACTGCAAAAGAAATTTCAAACGAAATTCAAGCACATGAACTTGAAAGTATTGGTCATATATGGAAAGTTTAGTTTAAAGGGGGATTTGTTGGAAAAATAAACTAAACTTTTATTAATTAGTAATTTCCTAATATTTTTTGTTTTTTAAGTTTAAAGTTGTTTCCTAGTAGTATTTGTTTCTTAATTAGTTATTGGTCGGAAATAGGAAAGTGTGGAATTAAGAAACCTCTAACACTATAAATAGAGGGTGTTAGGGATCTTTGTGATGAGGGGAGTTGGAGAGAGAAACCTTAAAGAGGTGTATTGTGAGAAAAAGCCATACGGCGGCTTTGAGAAATTCCGTGGACTAACGGATGTTATTATTGTGTGACGGTTGTGTCATACGTGAGATTTGTTGATTGTAATTCCTCTCCTCCGAAACATATTTTTGTTTATTATGATTTGGTTAATTTCGATCCTTCAACTTTCGATAGAATTACTATATATGTTCAAAAGGTATGACCATAACAAGTTTTCTATAAATCTTTTGCAGAAATTGTACAAACGATTGATTGATATGCAACTAATGTTAAAGTATATTATGAAGTCCTTTATTGTGAGTTAGTTTTTGAGTGGTATGCATAAATACTGATGTAGACATATATATAGAACTTGTGATTAGTGCATGTAATCGATTGAGTGAGATAAATTCATATATTATGAGAGTAAATACCATTTCAGGTTGTATCACCTAAGAAAATATTACATCAAATGTTTACTAGTGAAGCACCACTAGCATATAACTTTCAAGAAAAAAAAATATGGAAAAGTTGTAAATAATGACAAGGGTAATAGCAGTGTTTCGAAAATTTGATTGGACCGGTTCGATTGGAGACTGATCTTTAGTTCCATATGATTTTACCTTAAATTAAGTTTCTTCAAAAACTTATCAAAACTCAGCTTTGACCGGTTTACTTTGTCTTTTTTAATATATAATTTCAAATTTTAGATTTGTGTTAGTTTTGAAATATTGGTCCAATAACAATACAAATGAATGGTTTTATTGTCTTTTTAGTTTATAAGTTTTATGTTATTTAATTAGAATCGTAGTCCAATGTCAATACATATGTATCGATCTATTGCAATTTTTTATGACAAAAACTTTATTCTTTAATATCTTTTTAACCCTCCCAAATAAACAAATAAATAGATAATAGATATATAGACTACTATCATTTTAAATCATTTGTAGATAAAATAATGACTCATTTATATAAAAGAAAACCATACAAATTTTGAGATATCTTGTACTTTTTTTCTTTTATTTTAGAAATATTATGTTCGAGATATATTAATAGTATTTTATTATTATTATATATTTTAATTATAATTTAATAAATATTTATAATTAGATAATTTTTTTCAATTGTTATTACATTTATAATTTAAATTTATTTATAATCACATCATTTGGCATCATAATTCTTTGATCCCTTAAGTAGACTATTTATAATTCAATTCCATTTTCAAATCAATAGGTAATAGTGGGACTCCTATAGGGCGTGCACCAAGGAAAAAAAAATAGTAAAATACACTAAACCCCCTTATACTATTCTTTTGTTCTAGCTTTATTCTTTATAATTTTAATTACAACAATTAACTCACTTAAACTTTCAAATTAAACAACGTTAAATATAGTTAATAAAAAGATAATTTTAATCCGACTAAAACTCTTTAATACATACGACAACAAATTAATTTATGAAAAGAATGAATAGAGCCAATGTAAATATAATTTTAATCTTATTAGAATTGTTCAATATCTACAACACTAATTGTATTCCTATAAGAATTGTTCAATATTTAAAATACGCAATTAAAATTTAAAAAATATAAAATATAATCAATTGATATGAAACTAACTAGCAATGAAAGATATTTTTCAAGATATATCCTACAATATTCGTCATGATTTCTTCCTTAGCATAAAATGATTCCTTCTTAGCCTTTTGTCAGAATTTTAGATTTTCTGATTACTTTTATTAAATAATTCTTTGTTTTGAAATTAATCTTCTTATAATAAAGTAATGTGTTGAATTTCATTTAATTATTTAAGTACAATTAATATATTAGACTAATTATTCTAAAATTAGAAAATTAAGGGGGTTAAATAATTCAATTAAAACTATAAGGGGTGATTGTAGAACGAAACAATAGTATAGGGAAATTTAGTATATTTTACCAAAACAAAATGAAGTTAGTATTTGAATTTTAAATTAATACAAATATCATCGGGTAAATTAAACCAATCGTCCCTCAATTTAGAATTGATTTCGAATTTGCCTTTCAACTTCAAAACATTCTATTTTATTCTCTCATCTTACATTTTAAATTTTAAATAGTCCGCGGTCTATTTTTCGTCCATATGTAAACTAATTGCATCTCTCATGTGCGTGACACATGACAAATCGAAGGGCAAGCTGAACTAATTTTATTTATCATTTATTTATTTCATGGTATATTTTATTTATTTCATAGTTATTGTTCCTTAACTTCATCTTTTTTGTCATGTGCCACTATGTGAGAGACGTAATTTGTCTACACATTGACGAAAAATAGAACGAGAACTATTTAAAACTCAAAATACAAGATAAAAGACTAAAATAGAATGTTTTGAAATTGATGGACAAATTTGAAATCAACCCATAAATTAAGGGATGATTAATGTAATTTACCCAATATTATCAATAGCATTTTGCATTTCGGTAATTAATTAAGTATTTCAGCAGTGTCCATTATTTTATGACATTATAGTATTTGCACGACACTACAATTTATTAAAACTCGTCTAATGGTTTCAACCGTGTTCATGCATGGCGTACATGAGACTTTTAGCGTTTTCAATTTGTCGAAGTTTTTTTGTTGGTAAATAAAAGAGTGATAAATTATTTTTTAAAAAAAAGCCATTTGTGGTTTGAAAAATTTTTAAATTACCCATCTTATAGTTTTAAAACTTAAGAATTATTTCTTTAGGGTTTTTTCTTTTGAAAAAAAGATAAAAAATAGTTGATTTTGAAAAAAAAAATATAGCGAAATTTATTTCAAATCAGTTATAGAAAAGTATATTAGATATTGGATTAGCTTGATCTATATAGGTAAGTATTTCAAATCTAAATATATTGTATATTTTTCAAAAAAAAAAAAACCACAAAAAAGTAATATATTGATTTTTAAATTGCAGAATAGTAACTTGAAAATTTTCAAAACTATGGAGAGATTTTTTATTTTTTTTTTGTAATTTGACAATAAAAGAAGCAACTAATTTGAATTATACTTTTGAGGCAATAAAGAAGAAAGTATTTAAAGTATTGGGAAATAAAATCGCCTCTTAGTTAATAGGTATAATATAGGAAAGATTTGATACAAGAAAGCAGGGAAAAAGCGAGAATTGGTGGAGTAATACGTTAAGAAGGCTTGAAGAAGTTGCAAATTCCAGAAAGAAGAAAAAGTTGAATTGATAGAAAAGAAATTTAGTTGAGGGAGAAAATTAAGTCGGTGGCAAAACTATTACAAAAATGTCATAACAGCCTCTTCTTCAGCTGCACTTATTTTTATACACTATCAATTTTTTTTTTTTTTTACGCAAAGCTAACTGGAATTTTGAAGCATTTACTACTGCAGTACATACAATGAAAAGCATTAAAATGCTTTAGGTAAAGTATTTGGCTTTCCAAAACAGAGTGCCATCGTTTTCCAACGCTATAATTCTCCAAGTTAGGGATAATTTACGGTACAATTACAACGAATTGAGGATATAAAAGCTTTTTTCACTGCAAAAATATTGGAACAAGGCTAAAGTACTTCCATCAATTAGTCCCCATGGATGGTGTACCTTTCCCATTTCTTTGTTGGATCATATATCTCCCAACGTGAAGCAGGAAAAATATGCTTTTTCTTTTCATACCAGTGCCTTTCAACAACTTTCCCTGAATGTGACTCCTCCCTCTCACTGTCTGGCAAAAAACTAGTTTCTACAGTGGGATCCTTCCCAAATTTCCATAGACCAAGCCTTTCTGATTCCTTAGTTTCTGTATTTTCAACATCCTCTTCTTCTTCATTGGAGTTGTCAATGTCACAAAAGGATAATCGAGGATCCACCTTCACTTTCCTCTTCTTAAGCTTCCGCAGTTGAAGTTCCTCTTCTTGTTGTTGCAAAAGATGTTGCAACTTTTGCAGCTTCTCCTTTTCTTCCTCTTCAATCTTGGTCCTGATGTTAACCTTCTTCTCAACATACTCCTCCCTAGTGACCAAACCAACAGTTTCCTTCTTAAATGCAGTCTCGAGTATCTCGGAGGTGCTAGAACCCAATTGGAGTAGACCCGGTTGTCCTTTAGATGAAGCGGTCTTGTTCTTGAGGTCTTGAATCTTTCTCCTCTCAGCCTCCCTTTGTTTCTCCAGCCTTCGGATCCTGACGGTGTATTGGGCAGTGCCCACGTACCCATCTCCCATGCCCGACATTTTTAATCAGATAAAGGATTCGTCGTTCTCTGGTTGTAGTTCCGCACAATTAGCAAAATCTGCATCAGCTTTCAACTCCCCAGCATTCCAATGTCACAATCTTACAGCTCTTTCAGAAACTTAATTATTCAGGACTTTTGCACAAGGAGTGTGAGCATAGCTAGCAAATTCTTGACTTCTCAAGCTCCTTGTTCGTCACCTCAGTCCCTGTCTTCCTCACCATACCCAAAAAATTTCACGAACAGTAAAGCCCTAGGCTTCAAGATGCTTGAAAATTCAAGGTTTTACATGAAGATTAACAGTTTTAATGGAGGAATCGAAAGATTCAAGAATTATTCGATTGATTAAAGGGTTTGCAGACGGAGGGGTTTGGGTCTATTAGGGAGAGGATTTCGTTGAGGGGGGAGTTCTTTCTTAAACTAGGATTGTTTCGTGAAAAGTTTCTAATACTAGGATTCTTTTTAAGTAGGGTTCTAAAACTATGAACTCGCATTTACCAAATCCGAAGTATGGGAATAAAATATTTAAAAAATTATTAAAATAATAATTTAAATACACTAAAATAAAATAAAAAATAATAAAAAGTAATTATATAATTAATTTAATTATTTTTTAAACGTATCCGGACGTCCGGACTTACATCTGGAAAAAAAGAGAATCTGGACTCGACATCCGGACGAGACGACAGTCATCCGGAGTTATTTTAAAGAAACTCGCATTCACCAAATGCGAGTTCCATTTTTTATAAAAAATTAACCACATCTGCACGCCTTATTCGGACGACAAGGAATGCGTCCGGATGTGGAGTCCGAATAAAAAATTGCGAATCCGGACAATACATCCGGACGAGAGGTCATTCGTCCGGTACTTGAGTCCGGATGTGGAGTCCGAATAAAAAATTGCGAATCCAGACGAGAGCATCCGGACGATACGTCAGGACGAGAGGTCATTCGTCCGGTACTTGCGTCCGGATGCATGTCCGGATAATAATTATAATAATATATTTGAAATTTGTTTTCTGTTAATAAAAATTATATCTCGTAATTCCAGACTATAGGTCATTCTCTACTTTTATTTTCTTTCTCCACCCTCTTTCACAATTTCTCTTACAATATCAGAACCCTCACTCCATTGCTCTCAAAGTTCACGCCATTGCTCTCAAATTGATCGGATCCTATGGCACACGATTTCTCTTATCGATTAAACCTAACCCTCACCAGCACTGGGCAGTGGCAGAAGCAATTTAGTTACTGTTAAAATTCATGCAACTCTTTCAAGCTTCGAATCTAAGTAAATATCATGAGTTCTTCTTGAGTTGAAGTTAGAGAATGTTACTATGTTGGATCTTTCCATATTGACCTGCCCGTTATTTTTTTTAATTTTTTTTATTTTTCCATATTGCCTTGGTATAATGTGTTTTTTTTATTTGAAAAAATAATAATATCGGGAGTTATTATTTTACTAGATATAAATTTTGGTTGAGGAAAAAATAGTTGATTGTAAGTGATGAATGCTTGCCAAGAAATTAAAAATAGGGAGAGGACGACCGGACAACTAGAGTAAGTAATTTGGAGTCCGGTATATCATCGGGCTTATTAATTTTTTACCGGACTTGTTTGATTAATATTAATTATTTATACAATTAATTGTTAATTGTGTGCATATCCAAAATAGGGATAGAAGACGCGACATGCCTCCTAAAAGCTTGTTTGCAATAAGTCTATATTGGGGAGGAAATCATTCACTTATTGTCATCGGTATCGTATGATCCTTCACATGCAAAACGAACATTTAAGGTGCACATTAGGATTCGGTTTTTTGAGTTGGTGGATAGAATCTATGATATTATCGGAGTTGAGAAGAATTCAGTGATCCTTACCATCTTACTTAAACAACCACATTGTTATACCGAAGGCGAGCTAAGATATTACACAATTGAAATATATGATGATGAGTCGTTTGAGTTTGTTTACGATACTGCTGCAGAGATGTCACATTACACTGCTGAGTTATACATTATACAGAATGTAATTGAACGTACTTACAAAATGCAAACTATATTTGGGATGCATGGCCCTGGTTCAATGGTGTCTTTATTGAATAGTTTTTCAGACCCAATGGCAATTGTCAAACGGGGAAAAAGTACTACTCAAGAAACACATTCGTACCCATGTTTGAACTAAGTAGTAGAAGTGGCAACATCATCTTGAAGTGTTGATAAACATTCACCCCATGGTTTTGAAACATCCCATTGCATAGGACTCGCTGATTATATTCCTGGTTTTCATGCCATCCCGGAATCAGGTCTGGCAACATCTCCATGCCTCTTTCCAAAGATTATATTTGATATGGATGAGGATGATGATTCTATTCCAAGTATTGTTGAGGAGTCTAGCAAAGATGATAGTATTAGTCTGGATGATATGTGGGGCGACCATTCAAATGATGTACTTGGTGGTAGTGGTGGTTATAATGATATACATCACTATTCTGGTGATACAAATGTATCAACACATACAAAATCATACACACCAACTGGTATTGAATTCTATAATGATGTTGGTTCACAGGGTGATGATCCTACTGATAGAGGCGATCATGAAAGTATAGACATTTGGACGGAGGCAAACAACGATATCGAATTAGGAATGAGATTTGAAAGTAAAAAACAACTGAAGAAGGCAATTACTTTGTGGTCTATACAATTAAATAGGGAGTTCATAGTTGTTGAGAGCAAAGGAAATACTTGGGTCACTAAATGTAGGGTGCACATTTGAATACTGTTGGGAAAGATACGCCACGAGAATCTGTCAATTGCGACTGGTATGTTAGGGCATCACAAAAGACCACGCACAAAATGTGGCAAATCACAAAGTGGGTGAAGGATCACAATTGCGGTGGGTTAACTTTTACAAACAACAACAACAATTTGAGTGCTGCGGTCATAGCTAGCTCTATTTTTCACTCAATTGAAGGTGATCCTGCATATAAGGTTAAATATATTCAATGGGATGTAAAGAAAGCTCTTCGTGTTGATATATCCTACAAGAAAACATGCTAAGCTCGAAGAAAAGCTATTGAACTTGTTTTTGGAAATTGGGAGTCCTCATTCATTGAATTGCCCCGATATATAGAGGCATTGTGTGATTCAAATCCAAGGACTGTGATCCAATGGCGGCACCATCGAAGTAGTTCTACCACCATGAAAACTTTCAAATATGTATTTTGGGCATTCGGTCTTGCAATTGATGCATTTCATTTCTGCAGACCTGTAATTAGCGTTGATGGCACCCACTTACGAGGTGAATACAAAAGTAAACTACTAACAGCTATTACAGTGCATGCAAATAACAAGACATTACCTCCTGCATATGCAATCGTTGATTAGGAGACCATCGAGAGTTGGTGCTGATTTTTTGAGCAGTTTAGAATCCAAGTTGTGTAACGCCCCGCCATAATATACATTAAAACAATATTAAGGTAATATACATATTTCTATTTCATCCCAAAATTCATACGTTCAAGATTGCCAAAATGGCCCATTCCTATAGCTACAAACACAACCAAGGTAATTAAATACCTTAATAATCTCTCTATTCCTTTAAGTACATAAACCAGAATCCTGTCCACCACATAATCCATCTTGAATCAATGAAAAAAATATAATTTATAAAAGGGTGAGCTCAAAATAGCTCAGTGAGGGAGTAATGGATAATTTTCAGAAAATTAACTTCAAGAAAGCACAATTTCTGTTAAACATTTTTTTCCAATTCAATAACCATAAGAAAATCATTTTTCCAATGTAAATAACCATATGACAAAGTCTCAAATATCAAATAAAAGATTGTGCAATGCGCATATCAATATATCACATAACTTTGTCATTAACTCCATATAAAACATTAGGCATATAATCGGTACCTGTCACTATCGGCCTTGCCGACCTTTACCAACCTTATATCCCCTAACAATTCATTGTTGTGTGCACGACTTGAGAAGCTACCTTATCCTTCCTAGTGGTCAGTGACCACAACGGCCCTGCAGGCCTAACGTGGCATCCGGATTTGCCACTCCGACTCCCGTCAACGGGATTAGAAACTCCTTAATCACGTGACGGGGCTCACCAGTGTGGTCTTGGCGTAATCGTCGGCCCAATGCCGTCTCGATCACCTTCCAAGCCAACACCTACTAGGGCCCATGCAATCAAATACCATACAAATATCACACGATCACAAAATCCGAAAAATCATATGAGAATCACTTTTCACCAAGTACATCCCAATTATTCACCAATCGCTGGTAATGTTGGACTCTAGAGATGGCTCGTACGGACTCTAGAGGTAACTCCCGCCTTTAAAGTGCCGTAGCACTTAGCTCCGCACAGCACTTAGTTCCAACGTACCTAGTTTATCAATACATAATTTATGGACGTGAAGTCCCACATATACACCGACATATCAATTACAACATATGTCAATGGCAAATGACGAGAAAAACTCATTTATCAAAAAGTGCACTCTTTAATGCAGGACAAGAGCGTGTCCACAATTCAAACAATGCCCTTCAATTATCAATTGACACAAAAACAAAACTATCTCAATATGAAAGGCTTTCAATAGATAGTTCCAAAGTACAATTTGAACTTCTTATAGGGGAATTCATGATTTCTTGTTTGATTCGAAACAATGTAACCTGACAACGTCATATCCAATCGATATAAATACATTACTAAATAAAACCATACTCAAATTAAGAAAATTCTTATATTTTCTGAGCTTCCAAATTCTATATTAAAAGCGTTGGAAAGCTAACCAACATATACAAGGGCTTTAAGGTCCCAAAACAAAGAGTCAGTTCTACCATATTCAATTCATTCCGCTAAAATTTGATATGAAAACATCCAAATGATGCGAAGTGAAAGCCATTTGAAACCAGGTTTGTTCAAAGCCATTCTAAAAGAGAACCCCTATATCCTTAATTCGAACCCCTATATATAGATACCTCGAGCTAGATTTGGTTCTAACTCTAAACCCCTATATCCTTAATTCGAATTCCATATCCATCTTTGACATTACTTTAATGTGCAAAAGTTGTCTCTTCCATTGTTATCCTTTTAGCTCTCATTCATTCTTCAAAAATCTCCCAAACATGTAAATCTATTACACTATTAAATTGTTGCACATTGACCAGTTGACATAACATTCATTATTTCATGGTCTCACAAGGATGTAAAGCTTCACACAAGTGTAGTACTATCCATGACTTCTTATGATTTAGGTCATAACACTTACAATGAATTACCATATTTGTATGCTAATACTCTATTCTTCAATTTAAAATAATTAATCATCCATCCATCATAAGCTATTTCACAGTTATATTCCCATTAGAAAATTCCAATTCAGTTCTTAATATTTAATCTTATGTATCCCGTGCACACACCAATTCAAATAAATTTTCTTGTGCATCATAAGTAAACACCGATAATTTCTAATTGAAAACTTCTATTACAGTCTTTGTTTTTTCAAATCTAAGCATCCAATGTTCACCTTGACTTCCGAATAAATTTCCTTATGTAATGTATGTAACACCAATTGTTTCTCAACAATCATTTCCCATTGGGGTACTTCAATTGAACAATAAAAAAAACAATAATTCTCTAATGATTCTTAATACTGGCATTGACTTAGTTTGTAGCATATAATGATCACGGAAATCTTTAAACCTTTTTTTTTAATACATTGTCATAACCGAATTCTAGTCAACTTAGATTGTCTAAGTGCTTTCTATATGTAAACTTAGTTCATGGTGGAATATCCCCTTCTATATTATTCCTTCAATGCTCACCATGCTAATTCAATTTGTTTTTAAATCACCAATGGCACAAAAGACTTCGAAAGAAGAAATTCTCATTCCTTACTTAATTTTTTTCTATTAATATTTTTTTTTGTTTAAGAAAAGTAATTCATGGAAAAGTTTCATAGGATTGGTTATTAACTATCGAAGTATGACTAGTGAATTTTCTTGCGTCATTATATTTCGTCTATTTTTCTCTTATTATCATTATGCATTTGTCTATCTAGTGGTGGCAACCTACACCACTGACATGTATTTGAATTTTTTTTCTTCTCTCAACTCAATTGATTTATATAAGGTCAAGTCATACTTCATAAACCCAAAGATTTATGTGTACCATATTTTATTTATTATCCCATTAACCGGTTAACACAATTTTTGTTTATCAACTGTCCAAATTTGTAAAATCAATTCCTTAGTGTTACACCAAGGACATAACAATTCTAAGAATCCGGTTTAGGCCTAGCACCATTCATCAATTCTAAGAAATTGATAATTTCCAATGTCTTACAATTAACTAGTTCCAATGTCTTGCTTCAAATTTATCCATTATCAATGAATCTTTATTCAATATTCTTATATGTTTACTGATAGCACCAAAATCAAGCACAATCTCTATTATCCCAAATGTGAAATTTCATCACATTCCTTCAATTCTCCCAACAATTCTTAGGTTTTACATCACACATAACTCTTGGTAATACTTCAAAATAGAAAATCTACTTTATGTCTTTCACTATTCACGGAGTCCTCAAAAATTTTTCTTACGATCATAGCTTAAGAAAGGGTTTAAAAGAATCCCAAATATAAAGTTGAACAATCACAAACGAAAATAATCCAATGAAATCAGGATTCAAACTTAAATTTTAACATTATTTCTCAAGGAATTCATTCCTAACCATGGAACCAAAAATGTCCACAATTTTTTCTTTAACACTTATCAAATATATCTCATCTCAATTCAAACCTAACAAATTATCATTTTAAAGTCCAAGAATCTTATCCTGGCTTACGAGCAAAAATGCTCTGATACCACTTGTAACGCCCAGCCATAATATACATTAAAACAATATTAAGGTAATATACATATTTCTATTTCATCCCAAAATTCATACGTTCAAGATTGCCAAAATGACCCATTCCTATAGCTACAAACACAACCAAGGTAATTAAATACCTTAATAATCTATCTCTTCCTTTAAGTACATAAACCAGAATCCTGTCCACCACCTAATCCATCTTGAATCACTGAAAAAAATATAATTTATAAAAGGGTGAGCTCAAAATAGCTCAGTGAGGGAGTAATGGATAATTTTCAGAAAATTAACTTTAAGAAAGCACAATTCTGTTAAACATTTTTTTCCAATTCAATAACCATATGACAATCATTTTTCCAATGTAAATAACCATATGACAAAGTCTCAAATATCGAATAAAAGATTGTGCAATGCACATATCCATATATCACATAAATTTTTCATTAACTCCATATAAAACATTAGGCATATAATCGGTACCTGTCACGATTAGCCTTGCCGACCTTTACCAACCTTATATCCCCTAACAATTCATTGTTGCGTGCACGACTTGAGAAGCTACCTTATCTTTCCTAGTGGTCAGTGACCACAACGGCCCCGCAGGCCTAACGTGGCATCCGGATTTGCCACTCCAACTCCCGTCAACGGGATTAAAAACTCCTTAATCAAGTGACGGGGCTCACCAGTGTGGTCTTGGCATAATCGTCTGCCCAATGCCGTCTCGATCACCCTCCAAGCCAACACCTACTAGGGCCCATGCAATCAAATACAATACAAATATGACACGTTCACAAAATCCGAAAAATCATATGACAATCACTTTTCACCAAGTACATCCCAATTATTCACCAATCGCTGGTAACGTTGGACTCTAGAGGTGGCTCGTACGGACTCTAGAGGTGGCTCCCGCCTTTAAAGTGCCGTAGCACTTAGCTCCGCACAGCACTTAGTTCCAACGTACCTAGTTTATCAATACATAATTTATGGACATGAAGTCCCACATATACACTGACATATCAATTACAACATATGTCAATGGCAAATGACGAGAAAACTCATTTATCAAAAAGTGCACTCTTTAATGCAGGACAAGAGCGTGTACACAATTCAAACAATGCCCTTCAAATATCAATTGACACAAAAACAAAACCATCTCAATATGAAAGGCTTTCAATAGATAGTTCCAAAGTGCAATTTGAACTTCTTATAGCGGAATTCATGATTTCTTGTTTGATTCGAAACAATGTAACCTGACAACGCCATATCCAATCGATATAAACACATTACTAAATAAAACCATACTCAAATTTAAAAAATTCTTATATTTTCTGAGCTTCCAAATTCTATATTAAAAGCGTTGGAAAGCTAACCAACATATACAAGGGCTTTAAGGTCCCAAAACAAAGATTCAGTTCTATCATATTCAATTCATTCCGCTAAAATTTGATATGAAAACATCCAAATGATGCGACGTGAAAGCCATTTGAAACCAGGTTTGTTCAAAGCCATTCTAAAAGAGAACCTAAGATTTAGGTAATAAATTTCTTTACCGACATGTTTTAATCAAAGTGTTATAGCCTAATATCCAAATACCCAAATGTGGTGAAACTAAAAGTATATGAAAATAGACTCATAATCGAATTTACGTGTTGCATTATTTTCAGAATTCAGTATGCAACATATTGAAAATACTGTTCAAAATTGCTATAATGATTTAGAATCAGGTAACAAAAATTCAGTTCTGCCATGTCTATTTCAAATGACTATAACTTCTTAACTAACAGCCTAAATAATATAAAACCAACACTGTATAAATCTCTAATTCAAACTCTAAAACTCTTATGTTTTATGAAATTCTGGATTCAGTTTGCTGTTTAGTGTAAAAATTGTTCAAAGTTGTTGTATTGGCTGAAATCCCGTAACAAATTCAGTTTGGCCATAGTGATTTCAAAAAGTCATAACTTTGTAACAAAAACTCCAATTAATATGAAATCAAAAGCATATGAAACTAGATTTATAATATTAAAACTTTTATGTTTTATCCAATCCTAAATTCATTTTACAAATAGCTTTAAAAACTGTTCAAACTTCATATAGGACTGAAATCCCGTAATGGATTTCAGTTCTGTCATACAGAATTCAAATAATCATAACTTTGTAACAAAAGATCCAAATAATGTGAAACAAAAACTATATCAAATTTCAATCCAAATGCTAAAACTTTTGTGTTTTATAGAGTTCCAAATTCAATCTGCAAAATAGGATAAAAACAGTTCAAGCTCGTACATATTGAAAATCGATAACCTAGATTTCTAGTTCTGCCATAGTAGATTAAAGTGGTTATAACTTTATGACTACATGTCCAAGCGATATAAGGCCAAAATGGCATGAAACTAAACTTGAAACACTAAATTTCTTGTGTTTTGAAGAGTCCGGAATTTTGCCTACACAGAGTAAAAACAAAATATCCAAAACTGCTGAAAGCATTGATATTCCATGACAAAATTCTGTCTTGACAGGCCTGGTTCAAATGGCCATAACATAGCAACCAAGAATCAAAAAAACGTGAAATCAAAACCATATAAAACTATATTTATAATACTAAAACTCTTATGTTTTACTCAGTTCCAAATTATGCATACAACGTAGTCAAAAATCAGTTTGAAATAAACATGTATGCAGCCCCCTTATGAATACGACTTTAAGCTTCAGCTCACGTTTTATTTAAGTATTATACCGAATAGTTTAAAGACACAGTACAAAGCCAATACAGCCCATTCAAAGCACAAGTCAATCCAATCACCTTATAAAGTTCACCTTATACGAATTTGACTGTGAATACTCATAAATTTGTGAAAGTGTTTCATTAACTGAATATCAAGTTTACAAATTATAATCATGTAAAGCTATTTTGCAAAAATTAATAAAATAAGAAAAAGAACAAGAAATCAAGAGCTTGTATACAACTGTTTATGAACCAAGCAGGGCAATAAAATGAAGAGTTTAGTTCAAATTCTTTTCCTCTAGCTGTATAAACAAGAACCATCGCGCGATAAAAAGGCTAGAGAAGCTTTCAGCTATAGCTAAATGTATAATAAAATATCAGCAACATGACAAGTTGTCATCTTTCTCATTCTCCTATTCGATAAGCATTAAAGTATATCTTCTCCTTTTCTTCTCTTTCTTTGCTATCACATACACTAATTGCTAGAGGAGAAACTTGCTGCTGGAATTAACGATTATCATTAAGTGATTCAACTATAAGTCCAATTAAGGTAAACCATAGGCTAGGTACCAGAGGGCAAGAATAACAACGGCCATGATCACTTAAAAGAAGTAATCTTTGAACTCTAGGAACTAAGCAAATGTGAAAACCAAACATAATAAGTTAAAAGAATAACAAAAACCCATCAACAAAAATCATCAATCACATAATTTAATTTGAAGTAATATTAAACTAAATTTCAAAACATAAAACTCACCCCCACAATGAAACCTTCATGAATTCTTTTCTGAATTAATCCCTCCTTAACTCTAATTTAGAGCTTTAAACTCGTCCCTCTCTTCCATCTCCTTCTTATGTCTCCCCGTTCCTTTTCGCGAAAGCTTCTATCTTAACCCTATGAGAAGGGTCATCGAATTTGTGTCCACAATAGCAACTACATGTTGCTTCTGCAATCCTTCTTTTTACGCTGTTCTTTTCTTCATTTTTTAAGTGTTTTCAATTGCCATATAACTCTTTATATTTGAAGCACTCACGGGAGTCCCCAACATTCTCATTTCATATAATTAACTCCTATAAATTTTTTTAGGATTTTACAATTAAACCATAAAATTTTCTAACATTGCCTTGTAAACCAACAATTAAAATTTAACACATGTTTTCCATTTAATAATCTTAAATCAAAATTCTTATCCGTTGGTAAAGCTAATTAAATATATATTTGTTTCTAAACTACAACTCATATGATGAAAAACGTAAAATTCTAAACAATTAAGTACGATATTTATTTATGAAAAATTTGGGGTTTCACATGTTGCACACGATCGGTATCCCATATGTGTATTGTCTGATTGACACAAAGGGATAATTCATGCTTTGACAAATATGGATGATTGGAAGGAACCAGCAGCATTTCATAGATTTTGCTTGATAAACATCCGGAGTAACTTCATATCAAAGTACAACAATTATCATTTGAAAAGGTTGTGCTGGTTTTTGGGTTCAACTCGTAAAAAACGTAAGTGGATAAGACTTCGAAATGAGATTAGGAATATTGATCCCGAGGCATGGAATTACTTAAATGGTATTGATAGAAGTAGGTGGTGTCTTGCATATGACAAATGTCATCGTTGGGGTAATTTGACTACTAATATATCTGAGCATTTTAATAATGTATTAAGGGGTGCTAGACATTTGCCCATAAAAGCATGTATTGATTTGACATGGCATCGGACTGTGCAGAGATTTAGAGACAACACCAAGGCTGCTAAACATTCTCGTTATCCTTTGACAGATACTGCGTGGAAAAAATTTAAAGAAAATTGAAAACGTCGTGCAAGGTACCGCATGAAGACTATTGGCGAGTTCCAAATTGGCATATTATACCGAATATGAGTCGCTTTCATGATCTTCATAACGAGATGGATGTTCGACACCACGATGAACCTCGGAAGTGCTCACATTGTCACCAACCCGAGCATAATAAGAGGAGTTGCACTAATAATAAACGTAGAGTTGAATTTTCATTGGTGTCCAATGTCTTGTCATCATTATCTTTTTATATATGTAATAATGGTTTGTACTTAATGTATGAAACCTTTGTTATTTTAGCTGTTTCTTTAGTATATGTTAATGTAAATTGACATTCATAATGCGAGTAAAACCTATTAATGTTAATGTAAATTGACATACAGGTGCAACATATCATGTCATCTCATTTGCGACAAAACATACATCCAGGCCCTTATGTCAATGACTTGCTCTTCTTACAACATCAACACAGAACAGATGCATTGTTTAGAGGATAATTCCACGATGATAAACTTGTAGTTAGGCAATGTGATAGTAATTTTTGGAACCATCCCATATCTGAAAATGTGATGAAATACATTAGATTGGTTGGATTTGAGGGTGTTATACGTTGTGGATATATTTTGGTGGATCACTCTCTTATCACTGCATTTGTTGACCGATGGCATCCTGAAACTCATACTTTTCACTTACCAATTGGCGAGGCAACAATTACACTACAGGATGTCGAAGTTCTATGGGGACTATGTGTTAAGGGTGATCCTGTTACTTTTGTATGTGTTAATCACAATGTGGATGACTGGATAGAAGTTTGTAAATTAGTTTTAGGATTTAAGCCACCACGTGATGCTATTAATGACTGTTGGATTAAAATGAATTGTTTAGCCAAATCTCTAGATATACCATTACAAGAAAATGCTTCTAAAAAGACTTGTAAACAGCGTACTCAAACGTATATTCTGATGCCTTTAGGAGGGCATTTACTATCGGACAATTCTGGCTACATGGTGTCTCTTCACTATTTACAAGCCCTCATTTCACTAAAACTAGCATCGTTATTTAGTTGGGGAAGTGCGATTTTGGCATATTTATATCGTAGCTTGTGTAATGCAACATCACCTTCTGCAACCAATATTTGTGGCCCCTTGGTACTATTATAGGAGTATACATATATTTGCTCTGTACATATAACCAATTACTCACACCTGTTTATACTAATTAGTTTATAGTTATGGGTATGGAAGCGATTTCCTACATTGCATCCAGAACGACTTATACTGCGCACTGATTACTCAATACCTTATGGCGCGCTAGATAATACGAATATTGCTCATATATTTATCTTATTGTTCCTATTATCTTGTGCGCTTTTTGATTTTCAATCACTTACATCATAAAAAAATGCGACAGTTTAAGTTTCAGGTGGAACGTTGGATTTGATTTGTCAAACCTGTCTATGCATGTACTGTCTATCTATCATGACCAATTGACTAGTTTACGATTCGAGAAGGTAAATTACGAATGATTTTGTATTAATATATATATTTTTATAACGAATGCATTTAACTTTATGGCGTTTGTTAAATTGTAGTTTATTTGGATGCCATATACGGACGAACTGCTATTTCAACTTCCTCCATATTGTAGCGATGGTAGAGAAATATGGAAAGCAGTTACGTATCTTATTTGCTGGGAGATTGTTGAACCGCACATGCCAAATAGAGTACTACAACAGTTTGGCATACAGTAGCCCATTTCGGTCCCTAGGTTGTTAGAGAATCATGCAAAATTACATAAAATGGACGGACGCGGAAGAGGCACTCGGGGCTGGGTCATAATACATGCGCCTTATGTTAGTCATTTCAGTATGTGTGCAAATTTGGTAGAGTCCGGTGACATGGCTGACGATGTTACATATCCTTCTATTGAGTACATAGATTGGTATAAACAGCAGACTGTGATAAACATTAGAAACTTTGGTACAAACAGTAATGTTCAAAGTAGGTTTGAGGGTGATGGTGGTACAACAGAGTATTTGGTAAGTATTTAGAAACGATGTTTGTCTAATCTTTGTTTTTCTTACAAATCACTTATGATAATATTACATTTTAATCCAGATGGATGTGGTGACGAGGATGTATTATATGGCATTAGATAGCATGAAATCTACTGATGAAGGTGGTTCTAGCAATACATTTGCCAAAGAAATAATGGAATACACACATGATGCAATGTAAAATGTTCGTAATGACTTTCGTCTTCAAATGTGGCCATCAAATGTACCGGAATGTAGTACGGTTAGTTTGAACACACACCGAGTATCGTGAGCTCGCCGAAGTTTCCATAATGGTAGGCAGGATGGTAGACAGAGAAAAAATTCACAACCATATACTTCTTTGATGATTGATGATGTCTTGCAGCCCGGCTCATCATCACAGTTTCGCCGTCCAATGGACATGACGCCAAATGTAGAATCCTCCATAGCTACCAACAATACATATCGTGATAATTCTGCCATTACATTCCCCGATCTTGATTACAATTAGATGAACGATGTCGACATTAATGTGAATGTTCATGTAGAAGAAGTTGAAGAACATTTAAATGCGGCAGAAGAACATTTACATGAAGTTGTTGAAAATGTAGATAAAGTTCCTGAACATGTACATGTAAGACTCCGTAGATCAAAAAGCGTTCTACGTCGTCCGATATGTGGTACACATGGACATTTGGGAGGACAATGAATGCGAACTCTTGTATTTTCATTATGCAACATTATGTTTGTATTTTAACATTGTCGTTAACTACAAAACTAAATACGAATATTTTGGAACCAACTATTAAATATGAATATTTTGGAACCAACTATTAAAAATTGTTCTCAAACCAACATTACATTTTTTACATGGATTTTGTTAAAAAGAAATGCACTTTGAACCAGTTGGTATCCGAACGCCATATCCAGAAGAGACAAGCCTTGTCCGGAGGAGAGTTGTCTCGTCCGGACGCCTACTAGTTGATCCGGACGCCACATCCAGACGAGAGTTGTCTCGTTTGGATAACCACTGGTTGATCCGGACGCCACATCCGGACGAGGCAACTCTCGTCTAGATGTGGCGTCCGGATCAACTAGTTGTCGTCCAGATGAGACAACTCTCATCCGGACAAGGCTTGTCTCTTCCGGATGTGGCGTCCGGATACCAACTGGTTCAAAGTGCATTTTTTTTCAACCAAATCCATGTAAAAAAATGTAATGTTGGTTTGAGAACAATTTTTAATAGTTGGTTACAAAATATTCATATTTAATAGTTGGTTCCAAAATATTCATATTTAATAGTTGGTTAGATTACAATTGTTCAAGTTCCACAATATGCATATTTAGTTAATAATAGAGCTGGTTTTGTAGTTGTTTTACAAAATTTGCATTCTCTATCAGTGGCATTTTGCCTTTCAATAGTATAGATAACGCGCTTAACTTTAAATTTTTCATCCACTATATATCACAATAATGAATACTGCATAATCCCAAACCATATTTCATTATGTTTATGCAAATGATTAAATGAAATGACCAAACATGAAGTCTTCAATTTTTACTTGCCCTCTTCATTTCATGTACAACATACTTCTGTCAAGTGATTGAGCAATATGTATGCGTAGTGTAAGAACTATGCCTATGTAATTCAAAATAAATACACTATCGCCACATAAAAAGGGCAAAACACAAACATTAGAAGTATGATACAATCTTTCTAAAACATAGAATGAACAACCTGTATTTCACAAGGTTTGACATTCACAACCAAATTGCTCACTAAATGTACTACTGCAAATGAATTAATAGTGAACTACAACTTATCGTTTTCTTTTTCGCTCTCACTTCTGATGCATCATCATCTTCTTCATCTTCATCTACTTCGTCTTCATCTACTTCATCTTCATCTTCTTCGTCTTCCTCTTGCTCATCTTCATCTTATTCAGAATGCTCTTCCTCTTCATCTTGCTCATATTGCTCATCCTCCTCACTATCGCTATCCTCTGCGTCCTTTCGTGCATCCATGAAAGCCGTGAATGAAGCCTTTTACTTTTTCGTCATTATGTGGTCAATCTTTTCAGTGTAGAGGTTGATTTTCTTGTTCATCTTGCCATCATTTTCTCCATTTTGTCAAATTTTGACAACATCACACTCATGAATCCTTTATCCTTTCTTCTGCTACCTTCACCACTGCTTGGCCGGGCTTCATTTTCTCCTCCCTGCATAGCCACTACTTCTACAAACTCTCCCAATGTCATCATATATATACTCTCCAATATGCGACAATATATCAACACCACAATAACAAAATTTGGATTTTCTATGCATACACTTATTCCCAATATGGATCATGTGCATACGCCTAAAGCTTTCAGCATCTATTATGTCAAAGCTAGTGGGAGTACTAGGCTGTTCATCATTAATTTAACTTCATAGTCATCAAGGATTAAAGTGATTATCCTTCCAAAAAATAGTCCATGCTGTGATTTTTTCTTGCAGTACATCAAGTATTTAATGAAAAATGCACCGTAATTTATCGGTATTTTTCTCATTATTGCATAAAAAATATGAAGACTCACATGAGATATATCGGTTTTATGACCCTGGGTTGGGGCAAGAATACCAGCGATTATGTGATATAAAACTCGATGACATGGGGTAAAATATGTCATGTTCAACTTGTTCACCCCACGCTTAATCTCAACATCTGGAAAAAAACTCATTTAAATCACTTTTCACTATGATGGGACTCCATTTAGTAGGAACAAAGTCTTCACTACCCACATTTGGACACCCCAACAAATTATTAATCCATGCAGCATTAAAACTTATTCTAACACCTTTAACCACGGTAAGCAAAAGTCCTTCCTCTTCTGGCATATTGGAGAAAAACTCCCTCACTAATTTTTCATAGTAGTTATTAGAAATTACTAAAAGTTTAGACCAACCCAAGGCATTAAAATTTTCTATAATCAATTGAAAACCGTTGACAAAATTTGATATATTGCACCATTTACCTCCACATATAGCTTTCTTGGAGGATTTTTGGTAGAAATCAAGGGCCGCGTCATTAGAAAAAAATGCACCTTCGAATTCTATAAATGTATCTCTATGTGAGGAGGAGGCTAAGTCATCTCCTCGTTGGCCCATCCCGCTATCTCCCTCTCCTATTCTGCCCCCCGACCGACCTCCTCTACCACCAGCTCTACCCCGACGACCTCCACACGTCCTGGCCATATACTCACTCGAGGTAGGTTTGTTTGATAAAGTATCTTGATCTGCATAAACACAAACAAGTAAAAAGGCAGTGAGTTTTTAGTTCATATGCAATCTATAGCTCAATTGGTTAGACAGTAGACACGAGAACATAGTTGTGTCTACCAAGTTACAGAAAGCAACGAGCATAGTCCAAATCTGTGTACATTGATAAAGTTATATGCTTTATTTGCATTCTCCATAAATTAATGAATCCACATACTTCCACAAAAGCATTGAACTAAAATTTTTGTAAACTAAAGAATATATTACTATGAATAAGTGACAGGCTCATTTTCTGTGGTTCAGTTCTTGAAAAGACAACAGGACGTTGTGATGGCCACACCTGTTAATATTACCACACCAATTGCATATGTTATTACACACAAAAAAAACACTAATACTTAGAAGTACATTATTTTGCTTATCTATGTAAATCTACAAAAGGAGCTTATCCACATTATTGGCATACACATGCAGATAGCTTGATTTTCTATGATTTTCTTTGTATTTTTGACACCTAACAAAACTAATAGTTTGAAAGTAACTAAATAAACTTGCAAGAATATATGTTCTTCACAATTTACCCATTTCTCCTCTTTTAATCCCCATCTCCCTCTCTATCCTTCCTACTTGTTGAGTTTTCTACTTATCCCTCTTCCTCCTCTATGTTCCCTCTCCTTTCCCTATTTCAAAATGTAAACAAAGTTCGCTTGAACTTTAGAAAACACTCTCAAAGTCGATAACAATAACAAAAGCAAATCATTTCAGAGTTCGAAAATTGATACTTCAATAAACTAGATTAAGTGAAAAAAAAGTGAAACTTCAATCACTATAAGCAATAAAATGAATAATAAATTAGTGAAAAGTTCCAAAATACCAAAAGCTAATAATAATCTAACATACCAAAGCTAGTTGGAAATTTAGCTATAGCCAACTCAACTCGATTGTAGGTGCCATAGCCAAATCAGTGAAACTAATAAATCTAACAAATCCTTCCTACTTGAATCACTTTGCAGGTGCTATAATCTAACATTACAAGATGAAACCGAGCTAAATCTAGTTGGAAATTTAGAAAAACTTACCGAGCTAAATCTAGGGTTATAAAAATTCGATCTTTTTCAGTTGCGGCAGAAAAATCAAATACCGACGTGAATTCACAATCGATGAGAGAATTCGTTTGACGTAGTGTTTGGTCAATTTAAGAGAAATTCAGTGATGGTTCAAAATTTGGGAAGAGAAATTGAGAAGGAGAGTGGAGAAAAAATATGGGAAGATAATTTGGGAAGAGAAATTGTTAAGCGTGTGTCCGGACTTAAGAGTAGAGAAAAAATATAGGTTATAATTTAAGAGGCGTCCGGACTTAAATTATTTTTTAAGTTATAATTTAAGTACTCCACATCCGGACACCTCTTGTATCGTCCAGATGCTCTCGTCCGGATTTGCAATTTTTTATCCAGACTCCACATTCGGACGCATTCCTTGTCGTCTGGATAAGGCGTCCGGATGTGGTTAATTTTTCTTATAAAAAATGGAACTCGCATATTGTTAACGTGAGTTTCTTTAAAATAAATCCGAACGACTGTCGTCTCGTCCGGATGTCGAGTCTGGATTCTCTTTTTTTTCCGGATGTAAGTCCGGACATCCGGATACGTTTAAAAAATAATTAAATTAATTATATAATTACTTTTTATTATTTTTTATTTTATTTTAGCATATTTAAATTATTATTTTAATAATTTTTTAATATTTTATTCCCATACTTCGCATCTGGTGAATGCGAGTTCATAGTTTTAGAACCCCAGTTAAAAACAATCCTAGTATTAGAAACTTTTCACGAAACAATCGTAGTTTAAGAAATAACTCGTTGAGGGGGAGGTTTCATTTTGGCAACCATGATATGACGTCACTTTTATACACTATCTATCAATCGCTAGTTGCCATATGACAATTGCAGTTATTCCTCAAATTTTGGTTTACTGAGCTGACTCATTTATTCCTCTAATCATCAATGAAAGCGTGATTCCAAATTGTCAAGGTATAACAAATTCTTCCCCTTGAAATCAAACCATGTCCTCAAGGTCAAAATTCAGGAAACTGTGTTGCCAAGAAATCTTTGTCCTCCCAGGTGAATTCTTCTACTGGCAAGTTTAACCATTCAATGAGCCATTGGATTATTGATCATTGTTTCTTAGGATCACTTTTCATTTCAATATTGCTTTTGGAGCCACTTTGACCCGATCTGAATCTATCATATTTGGTAAGGTTTGGCATCAGTTTTTCATTACTACTAAGACACTTTTTAAGATGGAAAACATGAAAAACTGGATGTAGTAACGACCCTACAAGTGACTGTAGTTGATAAGCCACTTTTCTTACAATTTCAATGACTGAAAGTGGCCCATAATATTTTACAGACAACTTGACATTCTTGTAAGGATGGAGTTTAAGGTATACTTTATCTCTCACTTGCAAAACCCTCTGTCCTCTTTTTGTCTACTTGTTGTTTCATTCTTATTTGAGCTTTACTCAAATGATCTTTAAGTAACTCTATCATCTGCTGCCTATTTTGAAGAAGATGAACTGTAGCAGATATAGTAGAATCAAAGTAAGATCCTAAGGGTAAAGGGAGTGGTTGATAACTGAATATAGTAATGTTGGAGAAATATCGAACCTCACGTTATATCTAATCGCCAAAAATAATAATAGAGACAGTAACGAGAAAAATAAATGGAACAATGGACACAAAGATTTACGTGGTTCGGTCAATGTGACCTATGTCCACGGCCGGAGGCGGTGCCAAAATTCATTAATATGTGAAAACAAAACTACAAAGGTGGAACATCAAAATTCTACAAATCCCTTCTGAAAACAAAGGAAATGAAAGAAGGAGTTCTAAAAGAAAAGAATGGAGAGAAAAGCTAGAAGGATGGTGCCTTTTGCTGAATGCTTTTTGGGATGGTTTTTGTGCTTCAGCAATACCTCAATTTATAGGCATATTTTGAAGCAAAAAATTAGTGTAGCTTTTACATCAATGCATGGAGCCCCATTCCTTTTGTGTAAATTGCTGGTGCAGATTATTAATTCACCAAAATCAAGAAGTATGGGTCAGCAAAGATAAGGTGCAGACCATTCATTACAAATCTCCACCTTGTTCTGGACCTTGAAAAATAGTAACTTGATCATCTACCTCCGGTAAAGCCCCAATGGGCTGAATTATTAACAATGAACACCAATAAAGTCCAAGCATTGCTTGAACTTGTATACTAGAAGAGTTTTCGTAAACATATCGGCAGGATTGTCCTTGGTATTGATCTTCTGAACAAGGACCTTCTTCTCCGTCATGGTGTCTCGAATGAAATGATACTTGATATCAATATGCTTCGTACATTTATGATACATCTGGTCTTTAGTCAAATGAATTGCACTTTAACTATCACAGTAAATGGTAGTAACTCCTTGTTGTAGAGTTAATTCACCGAATAGACCTCTCAACCATAAAATTTCTTTGATTGCCTCTGTGACTGCCATATATTCTGCTACAGTAGTAGATAAAGCCACTACATATTGTAGAGTAGCTTTCCAGCTGATTGTATAACTTCCAATGCAAAATACATAGCCTGTAACAGACCTGCGCTTATCAAGGTCATCAGCATAGTCTGAATCTACAAAACCAACCAAAGTGTTGTTGGTTCTACCAAACTCCAAACAAGAGTTTGAAGTACCCTTTAAGAATCTGAGTATCCACTTCACAGCCTGCCAATGTTCTTTGTCTGGATTTCCCATATATCTGCTAAAAACACTAACTGCTTGTGAAATATCTGGACTAGTACAAACCATTGCATACATAATACTGCTAACGGCACTAGAATAAGGAACACGTGCCATATAATCTTCCTCTTCTTCTGACTGTGGTGATTGAGCAACATATAGCCTGAAATGGCTAGCAAGAGGAGTATTGACTGGTTTGGCATTCAACATGCCAAATCTCTCCAAAACTTTCTTGGGGTAACTTTCTTGGGTCAGATATAACTTACCAACTCCTCGATCTCATCTTATCTCCATACCAAAAATCTTCTTAGCTACTCCCAAATCTTTCATTTTGAATTCACTATTCAATAAGGCCTTCAACTAGTGAATTTCTGCAAGATTCTTAGACGCAATGAGCATGTCATCAACATATAACAACAAATAAATGAATGACTATCATTTAACTTTTGGAAGTAGACACAACTATCATACATGCTCCTGGAGAAACCATAACCCAACATAAATGAATCAAACCTTTTGTACACTGTCTCGGAGATGGTTTTAATCTATACAAGGATTTCTTCAACAAACAAACATGATCTTTCTTTCATTCAAATTCAAAACTTCACGTTGTTTCATATATATCTGTTCATCTAACTTTCCATGTAGGAACGCCATTTTAACATCAAGCTGTTCTAACTCCAAATCAAACATGGCTACCAATGCAAGCAATACACGAATAGAGCTATGTTTCACAATAGGTGAGAAAAAATCATTAAAATCAATGCCTTGTACTCAACTATAGCCCTTTGCAACTAATCGTGCCTTATACATTGCATTTTCAATACCTGAACTACCTTATTTTCTTTTGAAAACCTATTTGCAATCAACAATTTTCTTTCCTTGCGACGGCATCACAAGATCCTAAGTATCATTCTTGTGTAGAGATTCCATTTCCTCATCCATGGCCACCACCCACTTATTTGAATCAGCACCTGAATCGTCTCTGTGAAGGTCGAATCTCTCGTCTTGACCTGTCTCTAGCTATGGAATACTCATCCTCTACTGGTTCATTTTGAACAATTTTTGAATGTTTTTCATCACTTTGGTCTGTAGAGGGTCTTTGAGAAGGATTGGAATTTATGATCTCTATCTCCACCTGTTTCTGTGTACTATTTTCTTTTTTCTAAATTACAAGACTCTTTTTCAGGATTCAGCATAAAAGACTCATAAAATGCAACATCTATGCTAATTACAAATTTAGGTGATTTGGGATTAGGACAAAATAATCTGTATCCTTTTACCCCTGAAACATAACCAAGAAAAACACATTTTCTAGCCCTAGGCTCTAACTTTCCCTCGTTAACATGCATATAAGCAAGACACCCAAATATTCTTAAATTAGAGTAATCAGCAGGAGTACCTAACCAAACTTCCTCCAGAGTTTTAAAATCAAGAGGGGCACAAGGAACACGGTTGACAATATGACAAGCTGTAGCGATAGCTTCTGCCTGGAAATCTGAAGTCAACTCATCGTTTGAGATCATACACCAAGCTCTTTCCAAAAGAGTCTAATTCATACGCTCAGATACACCGCTTGGTTAAGGCGTCATCTTGACAGTGCGATGTTGAGCAATTCCTTCATTTTTGCAAAAATCATTGAATTCACTTGCACAAAATTCTATGCCATTTTTAGTTTGCAGCCGGTTAACATGTTTTCCTGTCTGCTTTTCAATCAAAGCCTTCCAATGTTTAAAAGTCAAGAAAACATAATTTTTCTTCTTGAGGAAATATACCCAAACCTTTCTTGAATAATCATCAATAAATGTTAACATATACCTTGCACCACCTTTAAAGGGAACACGAGAAGGACCCCAAAGATCAGAATAAATATAATCCAAAGTATCTTTTGTTTTATGTATTGCAGGTGAACTGAAACTAACTCTTTTTTGTTTTCCAAACATACAATATTCACAAAAGTCCATCTTACCGATACTTTGACCATAAAGTAGGCCCCTTTTGCTTAACAAGGTTAAGCCTTTCATATTCAAGTGTCCCAACCGCATATGCCACAACTTAGTGATGTACGGAGACTATTGCAGTACCTGAAACTATAGATCCCTGCAAGATATACAAACTACCAGACTTGCAAGCTTTCACTAGTACAAAGGCACCTCGAGAAATTTTTAGAACTCCAACTTTAGCTGAATACTTGTACTTGAGGGCATCAAGGGTACCTAAAGAGATGAGATTTTCTTTAAATCTGGAACATGTCTATCATTAGTGAGTGTTCTGACAATTCCATCATACATTTTGATCTGGATTGTACCTCTACCAACAACCTTACATGATGGAAATCAACCCATGTCCATGGTGCCAAGGCCGAGCTCTCAAGACCCTTTGGTGAATCTTGATGGACCAATGACGAGATCAAAGAGTTCAAAGATGAAGGCAGCCTTGCACAATTTATTGTCTCACATTTTGAAGCTATGGAGGGCCGAACTCTATCTCAATGCATCTCAAGGGAGGAGTTTGTTGGCATGTTTCTCTCAATTAACATTCATGATCCACCCTTGAAGAAGACATCACAAAGGCCATTTTTTAAGAACTTCCCATGAAGAGGCGCTGTTCTTGGATTTATTATGGGTTCATCCATTGTTATTTTAGGCATTTACCTTTGGGCTTGTAATAATAAGTGCATTAACCATTAATTAATTGGGGCTTTACTTTCGGTTGCATTAATAAGCCCAGTACTGTTCCAAGGGTTGCCTTGGCATGGTAATTTGGAAAGTTAGGTCTTTTAGGAAACTTTCTTGTTAGTCAAGAAGTCAAATCGTAATTTGCTTCTTGTTTCCTTTTCCTGTTTGGGCATGTCCGAATTCTTCCCTATTTAAAGGGTGGCCATTGTATCGTTTTTCACATATATGAAATTTGACAAAATTTAGCTTTTGCTAAAAACCTTCTTCCAGCTGTGATAAGTTGAGAGAAAACGTGAGAGTTCTTCTAAGTTTAGTTGAACATCATGAGACCCGCGAAAACTTAAGTGAGGAGCTTTAGGTTGAGCTTACCCATTCTAGATTTATAGACACGCCGAACTGAGGAAGTTTAACTTTTGATTTACATTAGTTGGATTGAATCTATTCGTGTTAACGTTGGGGTTTTGGTTGATTTCTTCCAATCCTTCTCATTCAATATCTTGTTTTGTTTCATTGTTTCGTTCCTGATGCGAATGTTTGTATGGCCGAGGCTCCAACTCCTGGACCAAATTCGAATCTCCCACACAAGCTATAGGACCGTGTTGCTCTTACCAAAGATAATCCACAACAAGAACACAAATTGGGATGGAACGAATCAAAGGAAGAAACGCTAGGAATTGAGTAAATCAAAACTTCACGTTTTATTACTAATGAACTTAATTTAACCTATGAAAAATTCAATCAGTTAAACAAGTTAATTAGGCTGCTCTTAAATAAAGAACAATTGGTGTAAATCTCCTATAGGGTCAGCTAAGGGGAATTAACTACAATGAAACAGTTAAATAACTCTTCAAGGCTTTGAACAACTTCAAGGAGTTAATTCACGAATTTTAGCAAAGCTAAAAACTCAATTTTATTCACCAACTTATTGTGTAAAAACGTTACAATGGCATCTCCTTTTTATAGGGGAATGAGTTTTCGGCCATGCCAAGAAGGAAAAGGAAATAAACCCTAGTAGTTGCAAAGGTACAACTTGACTTCTTAACAAACTAGCTATAACTAAATCCAAGTTGTAAAAGGATTAGGTTAGACAGTTTTTAATGAAGAAGCAAAACGTGTTTTGGCTTCTTGTTTCCTAAAACTAATCAACTTTCCAAATTGAAAAGGAAACTACAACTAACTACAAATCCTTGTCCAAAAAGGATTTGCTTTCTTGCCATTATCATGCAAGATAATTGGGCCAAGTAATTTATTAAACTACCAATTAATTAAAGCCCACATTAAGTGTTTTGACTTAATTAATTAACCAACAAATAAACCCTAAAAGTAAATTAAAGGGCGTGAACCACCTAATGAAGCCCAAAGACACGCCTTTCTTGGACTTAAATTCTTCTCGGCCTTAGCTTGCTTCTTCAAGGTGGAATTTCCTTAAGCTCCAATGTAGATCTTTGAAGGAACTTCTTCTTGAATGGTAATTGAAGAAACATGCCAAAGAACCCATGAGAGATGATGTGGCAATCTCGGCCTCCAAGTCACCAATGTGTGATGACAACAAGGTGCAAAGCTTCTTTCATCCCTTTGCTCCTTGATCTTGTCATTGGTCCATCACAGATTCTTCAAGGGATCATCTAAGCTCGCTTTGCACAAGGATGTGGATGGATTGGCTATCATTCCCTCCCTCCTCGAAAGATTCGTCCTCGAATCACCTACATCAACAAAGATAAATCAGAAGCATTGAATGTAGATGAAACATGCCATACTCACTTGGGAAGCTCGAACTTTGTATGCATTATCTCCTATCCTTTCCAAAATTCGAAAAAGGACCATCTCCTCTTGGATGAAGTTTAGACTTCCTCTTGTCAGGAAACCTTTCCTTCCTCAAGTGAATCCAAACCCAATCACCAGGTTCGAAAATCACTCTCTTTCTTCCTCTATTGGCTTGTTGTGCATATTGTTCATTACGCCTTTCAATAGTATTTCGAACCCTTTCATGTAACTCCTTAATAAATTCAGCTTTCTTTTTACCTTCAACATTAACAAACTCATTAATAGGCAAAGGCAAAATATCAAGTGGAGTTAAAGGATTGAAACCATAAACAACCTCAAATGGCGAACAAGATGTAGAACTATGAAAAGTTCTATTAAATGCAAACTCAATATGTGGAAGACAACTTTCCCAATTCTTTAAGTTTCTTTGAATGATGGCTCGAAGCAAGGTAGACAAAGTGCGGTTAACTACTTCAGTTTGTCCATCAGTTTGTGGATGTGCAACAGTAGAAAACAACAATTTAGTGCCTAACTTATTCCATAAAGTACGCCAAAAGTGAGACAAGAACTTAACATCCCTATCACTAACAATACTTTGTGGAATGCCATGCAATCTAACAACTTCCTTAAAGAACAAATCAGCAATATGTGTAGCATCATTAGTTTTGGAACATGCAATAAAATGTGCCATTTTACTAAATCGATCCACTACTACAAATATGCTATCTTTACCATTGCGTGATCTAGGCAATCCAAGTACAAAATCCATAGAAATATCAATCCAAGGATGATTAGGAACAGGCAAAGGTGTATACAATCCATGAGGCAAAATTTTCGATTTGGCTTGTTTACACACAATACATTTATCACAAACACTTTTCACATCTTTAATCATGTTTGGCCAATAAAAGTGTTCATTCAAAACAGCAAGTGTTTTAGCAATACCAAAATGCCCCATCAACCCTCTCCCATGGGTCTCCTTAACAAGTAAATCACGAATGGAACAAAGGGGTATGCACAATTTATCCTTACGAAATAAGAAACCATCATGCAAATAAAAGTCACCATTCGGCTTTGAAGCATAATCATTAAAGGCGGCAGAAAAATCATTGTCATTTTTGTACAAATCTTTTATCAAATCAAATCCAAGTAACTTAGCATGCATATAGGTGAACAAAGAATAACGTCTAGACAATGCATCAGCTACAATATTATCTTGACCAGATTTATACTTAATCACATATGGAAAAGTTTCAATAAATTCTAACCATTTAGCATGCCTCTTATTCAATTTACCTTGAGTCTTTAAGAATTTAAGGCTTTCATGATCAGAAAGAATTATAAACTCTTTAGGCCATAAGTAATGTTGCCAAACCTGTAATGACCTTACCAAAGCATACAACTCCTTGTCATAAGTTGCATACTTTAAAGCTGCCCCATTAAGCTTTTCACTAAAGTAAGCCACGGGCCTTGATTTCCTGCATCAAAACAGCACCGATACCAATCCCGGAGGCATCACAGTGTATCTCAAAAGCTTTATGAAAATTAGGCAATGAAAGTAAAGGGGCGTGAGTCAACATGTACTTTAACTTAGTGAAGGCGTCTTCATGCTCTTGTTTCCATTCAAAAGTAATGTTTTTTTTAACAAGTTCATTCAAAGGTGCAGCTATAGTACTAAAGTCTTTAACAAACCTTCTATAAAAACTTGCTAAACCATGAAAACTCCTAACTTCACTAGCATTCTTAGGTCTCGGCCACTCATCAATAGCCTTGACTTTTGACTCATCAACAGAAATACCTTGAGAACTAACAACATAACCCAAAAAGACAATTGATTCCATGCAAAAAGAACACTTTTTGAGGTTAGCATACAATCGGTTCTCACGCAATATAACAAACACTTGTTTTAAATGTTCAACATGCTCATCAAGTGATTTGCTATAAATAAGGATGTCATCAAAATAGACCACAACAAACTTACCAATGAAAGACCTAAAAACGTGATTCATGAGCCTCATAAAAGTACTAGGTGCATTAGTTAGACCAAAAGGCATGACTAACCATTCATACAATCCATACTTTGTTTTAAAGGCTGTTTTCCATTCATCACCTTCTTTCATTCTAATTTGATAGTAGCCACTTTTTAAATCAATCTTGGTGAAAATAGAAGAACCATACAATTCATCAAGCATATCATCTAATCTAGGAATTGGATGTCTATACTTAATGGTGATTTTATTTATGGCACGACAATCAACACACATTCTCCAAGATTCATCCTTTTTAGGAACTAAAATGACTGGAACGGAACAAGGACTTAGAGATTCACGTACAATACCTTTGTCAAGGAGTTCATCCACTTGACATTGAATCTCCTTTGTTTCCTCAGGATTTGCTCTATATGCAAGACGGTTGGGAATTTGCGCCCCAGGTATGAAATCAATTTGATGTTCAATACCTCTAATAGGTGGCAATCCGTGTGGTAAGTCCTTGGGAAACACGTCATTGAATTCCTGTAAAAGAGACAAAACAACACTAGGCAAAGAAGCAAGGTGATCACTATCAACAATAAGTACAAAGTCCTTGCGGATCATCAAATACAATGAATGCCTATCTAGTATTGCTCTCTTTACATCACTCTTAGAAGCAAAATAACAAGATTTAGAAGAACTACTATTTCGGCTATTACAAGATTTAGAATCATTGGTTCGGCCTACACTAGTTACATTCTTTTTATCTTCTTGTTCCTTCTTCTCTTTTGCTTCCATTTCACGGCAAGATTGCACAATCCTTGATTGATCTTCAAAAGCTTGGCTCGGACTCAAAGCCCTTAGATTGTACTTTCGGCCATGATAATCAAAAGAATAATAATTCTTCCTTGCATGATATGTAACATCTCGGTCAAATTGCCATGGACGACCAAGTAATATGTGACTAGCTTCCATTGGTACAACATCACAAACAATATCATCAACATACTTTCCAATGGACATAGAAAATTTAACTTGTTTAGTCACCTTACTCTCGGCAGTGTTATTAAGCCATTGAAGCTTATATGGATTTGGATGTTTCATGCAAGTCAAGTTAAGCTTCTTAACAATTAATGTGCTTGCCACATTGGTACAACTTCCACTATCAATAATCAAGCTACAAGTCTTACCTTGAACCATGCATCTAGCGTAAAAGATGTTTTCCCTTTGAGACAAATCATCTTCAACTCGTGGTTGTGCATTCAAGACTCGGCGAGTAACCAATGAGAAATCACCAACATTGTAAATAAGATCTTCACTATCTTCATCACTTTGGTACTTCTCTTCAAGTGGTGGCATGTCGGCACATTCTTCATCACTTTCAACCTCTCTATTATCACGAATTATCATCAACTTTTTGGTTGGGCAGTCACTTTGATAATGGCCATAACCTTGACACTTGTAACATCTAATGTCCCTCAATCTTTCATTTGGTTTAGGCGTCACCTTAGTTGAAGATTCAGCAAGGTTGCGGACTGCTTTGGGAGCATTACTTGAAGTGTTTGAAGGCTGATTTTGGTTGAAAACTTTCGGTTTTGGTGGAGGTGTAAAAGTCGGCTTTTGATCTCTCCTCCAAGGCGGCAATGGTTGTTGAAAATTTCGCCCTTTACCCTTCATATGCTTCTCAATTTTGATAGCTTTGTGAACAAGTTCATTAATATCAATGTAACTTTGAAGATCAACTTGATAAGCCAATTCGGGATTCATACCTCTAAGAAATCTCTCAATGGTTGTGTCGGGGTCTTCTTGAATATTGGCTTTAATCATCAAAGATTCCATCTCATGATAGTAATCTTCAACTGTTCGGCTACCTTGCACAAGAGTATGCAATTTTCGGTTGAGCTCTCTATTAAAGTGTGAAGGAACATACTTCTTTCTCATGATTGCCTTCATTTGAGTCCAAGTCTTAACTGGCCTTTCACCATCTTGTCTCCTAGAACGAACAACTTGATCCCACCAAAGACTAGCATAGTCTTTAAGATGCATAAAAGCAATTCGATATTGCCTTTTCTCGGGGACATCATTACCTTCAAAATAGTGTTCCAAATCTCGAACCCAATCAAAGAAAGCTTCGGGATCTGATTTACCATGAAAAGTAGAGATGGTGAGTTTAACAGATTCAATGGAAACTTTAGACTTATCACCTTTAGAAGAGCTCGTATATTCCTCATCTTTTTCCTCATCATTTTCATCATCGAAATCATCATGCTCCTCAAATTTAAGCTTCCTTTCGGTAGTGCTTTTAGTTGATGACTCAATGTTATCAAGTCGAAGAGTGAGTTTTTGAAGCATATCAAAGAGTACTTCATTAGCAAACTTTTGTTGAGCATCGGTAATAGGTTTAGAACCTTTAGGAGTTTTATCACCTTCCTCCATTAGTACCTGCAAGTTAGCAAAGAAAACACAAGAAAATATATAGATATACCTCTCGGGTTCCTCACTATAGGTAGTAGGTACTCTCCTCTCTTTTTGGGTAGTGTTCTCTCTTGTTTAACCTAGCTACTACTCTCAATTAATGAATATGTGGGGTTATTAAGATTCACCAAAGTTCAATTACTTTAATAGCAAGATCTCAATCAGCAAGTTCCACACACAAATTTTCACAAATCAAATCAAGAGATGTAACAAGAAATCACGTCAAGAGTGTTTAGAACACGTGAAAGTTATAATTTGATTTACCACCAGAAACTAAGAAATTCAGAAACTAGATTTCAAAACAAAGAGATTGGTTTTTGAATCAACTAATTCCGAGTTGTATTGAAAAAGTTATGGCACTTTTAATCCAAGGTGGTTTTCAAGAAACAAGTTAAGAACAATGTGTTCTTTTCAAAAATAACTTAAATAATTAAATAACAGAAAATAATAACAATAAATAAAGTCCGACAATTTTTTTGTTTTTTTTTTTTTTTTTTTTTTATTCGGTCACTCTTTTTTTTTTTTTTTGACCGTGAGTTTTTTTTTTTTTTGTTTTTACTTCGGACAACAAAGGACAAAATTACACTTTTAAGGTTTGAACATAAACCTTGGACCAATCAAAATACTAGGTTCGGACAAGAACCTTAAACACCACAAAAATTAAGGTTTGAAGACAACAACCTAGGATTTAGGTTTAAGAATGTTTTGTCTTCTTGTCTTAACAACCTTAAAAACTTTCAAACTTTATTAACTCACAAGGACAATGAAATTCGGATGTGCCACTTTACAAGAATATCAAGATTCAAGACAAAGATCAAGAATCCAACTCAAGAATTCAATTTTGAACCACTTTGAGTTTTCAAGAAAATCAAGAAGTTCAAGAAAGTTATCAAGAACTTATCTTTTTCGAGTGGAGTAAAAGTTTGATCAAAACTCAATATATGGTGGACAAGATAAAGAATCAAACGCAAAAAGAAAATCAAGAAACGGATAAGAATCAAGAAAGTTATGAAAACTTGACCTAGAAACCCTAGTTATGAAACCCTAGTTTGACACACGAAACCCTAACAATGTTATGACGTGAAAACAGCAAAGAAAACTTCAAGAATCCTACAATATGATTATGACAAAAGAGTGCAGAATTTAACACCAAAAGACAGCAAGAAGACGCAACAAGAAACAGCAAGAAACAACACAAAAATCGCAAAAGAAGATAGACTCAATTTAGACGATTTCGGGCAGATTGTGAATGATTTGTTGCATGCGATTTTGGTGATTTTAATGGGTGAATATGTATCGACTTTGGACAGCAAGAAGAACACCAAATAACAGCAAGAAAGATGCCAGCAAAACTGCAGAAAATTGACACAAAAAACGGGCAGAATTGACGCAACAAGAACAGAAATTTTGCGGAAGAATTGAAAACGGATTAACCTGAATTTTCTTGGGCAACAACTTGTTCTCTGATACCAATTGATGCGAATGTTGTATGGCCGAGGCTCCAACTCCTGGACCAAATTCGAATCTCCCACACAAGCTATAGGACTGTGTTGCTCTTACCAAGATAATCCACAACAAGAACACAAAATTGGATGGAACGAAATCAAAGGAAAAACGCTAGGAATTGAGTAAATCAAAACTTCACGTTTTATTACTAATGAACTTAATTTAACCTATGAAAATTCAATCAGTTAAACAAGTTAATTAGGCCTGCTCTTTAAATAAAGAACAATTGGTGTAATCTCCTATAGGTCACGCTAAAGGGGATTAACTACAATGAACAGTTAAATAACTCTTCAAGGCTTTGAACAACTCAAGGAGTTAATTCACGAATTTTAGCAAAGCTAAAAACTCAATTTTATTCACCAACTTATTGTGTAAAAACGTTACATGCATCTCCTTTTTATAGGGGATGAGTTTCGGCCATGCCAAGAAGGAAAAGGAAATAAACCCTAGTAGTTGCAAAGTACAACTTGACTTCTTAACAAACTAGCTAACTAACTAATCCAAGTTGTAAAAGGATTAGGTTAGACAGTTTTTAATGAAGAAGCAAAACGTGTTTTGGCTTCTTGTTTCCTAAACTAATCAACTTTCCAAATTGGAAAAGGAAACTACAACTAACTACCAAATCCTTGTCCAAAAAGGATTTGCTTTACTTGCCATTATCATGCAAGATAATTGGGCCAAGTAATTTATTAAACTACCAATTAATTAAAGCCCACATTAAGTGTTTTGGACTTAATTAATTAACAACAAAATAAAACCCTAAAGTAATTAAAGGGCGTGAACCACCTAATGAAGCCCAAAGACACGCCTTTCTTGGACTTAAATTCTTCTCGGCCTTAGCTTGCTTCTTCAAGGTGGAATTTCCTTAAGCTCCAATGTAGATCTTTGAGGAACTTCTTCTTGAATGGTAATTGAAGAAACATGCCAAAGAACACCATGATGAGATGATGTGCACATCTCGGCCTCTAAGTCACCAAAGTGTGATGACAACAAAGTGTGCAAAGCTTCTTTCATCCTTTTGCTCCTTGATCTTGTCATTGGTCCATCAAGATTCTTCAAGGGATCATCTAAGCTCGGCTTTGGCACCAAGGATGTGGATGGATTGCTATCAGTTCCGCTTTGTGTTGTTTGTTGCTTGTTCGGATTAATTGTGAAACAACGATCCAAAGGTTGTGGAAAACGTGTGGAATAAAACTCAAAAGCTACTCCATTCGTGCTATCAGAGAAAAGGTGGTTGTTTCCAAATTCAAGGTAATCTGTTTACGTTCTTGCTGTTTTGTGCTTCTTGTGTTGTTTTCTTGCTGTTCTTTTGTGTTCTTTTGGTGTCTACATTCTACACTTTTGAATTGTCTTCATAGTGTTGAATTCTTTGTGTTTTCGTTGATTGAGTCGCACATCAAAAAATTGCTAGGGTTTCATCAAAAGTTTCCAAAAAAAAATTCGTCAGAAAAATCAGAAATTTTCACCCAGTCGCGACAGTTTCGACCGTCAGAAACTAAGCCAGGCGTCCGAAACTATCGTCCGAAACTTGTCTGAAAAATCATCGTTCTAGAAGTTTAGGTTCGGACGGGTAAGTCGTCCGAAATAGGCGTCCGAAATATAGGATCGGACGGGTAGATCGTCTGAAACAGGCGTCCGAAAGTTTTAGAGAAAAAAAAAAGACCGATAAAAAAAAAGAGACGATCAATTCAAAAAAAAAGAGAAAAGAACAAAAAAAATATATAATATCTTTGGATTTTACTTTATTTTATTTTCTGTTTTACATTTGTAAGAACTAAGTGTTCTTAAGTTGTGCTTGAAAATCATCAATATTGGACGTGACATAACTTGCTTGGGTGAAATCAAAATCAATCATCTTGCTTTCTTGCCTAGTTCCTAATTTCGTAGTTTTCTGAAATAAACCAAGTTATACCCCATACGTGATCTTTAAAATACAATTGTGACGTGTTTCTTTTCAAACTTCTTTGGTTTAACTTGTGTGAATTGAGTTGTTGAACTAAATTGGTTGAGATTTGTTATATAAATTGTTGAACGGTAAGTTTCAATTAGTCTGAGAGAAACATTGTTGAGAGATTAGTTAGGGTATACACGAGAAAAGCCTTTACACTAGAGAGGAGAACATTTACTCACCATATAGTGAGAACCTGTGAGGATTACATTTGTTTTCTTCTTGTTTTCACTAACTTACAGGTACAATGGACGGAGATAATACTGTATCTCAAGGTGCATAGAAATCTGAAATGGAAGTACTTTTTGATATGATTCAAAAGTTGCAATTGCAAATGGATAGTTTTGCTTCCAATCCAAAACGCCGTACAAAGAATTCCACCTCACGACACATCAACTTTGATGAAGTTCTATCCGATGATGAGGAGGAGGAGGAGTTTGTTGGTTCTACAAAAATTGGTAAAAAGTCTGACGTTTCAATTAGTTCTGTTAAATTGACATTACCTACTTTTTATGGAAAGGCAGATCCCGAGGCATACTTTGATTGGGTTCGAGAATTCGAACACTTCTTTGAAGGCAATAGTTATCCCGAGGATAAAAGATACCGTTTGGCCTTCATGCACCTCAAAGATTATGCTAGCTTGTGGTGGAATGAGGTAATGAGAACTAGACGCCAAGATGGCGAAGCTCCAGTCACGACTTGTAACCAAATGAAATTGCTTATGAGGAAGAAGTATGTTCCTTCACACTTTAATCGTGAACTGAATAGGCAATTGCACACACTTGTGCAATGAAGTAAATCTGTGGAAGCATACTACAATGAGATGGAGGCTCTTATGATCAAGGCTAATGTTCATGAAGATCCGGATTCAACCATTGAGAGATTTCTTCGAGGTATGAATTCTGAGTTAGCATACCATGTGGATCTTCAAAGTTATGTTGATATTAATGAGCTTGTTCATAAAGCAATAAAGATTGAGAGGTACATGAAAGGAAAGCAAAGGTTCACACAACCTAATCCGCCTTGGCAAAGAAGTTCCAAACCAAATGTGGCTCCTTTCACTCCATCAACAAAGCCACGCCAATTCACTCCAAACCAGCCTTCAACTACAACATCAAGCTTTCCAAAAACAGTCCCAAAGGTTGCTGAAGTTGCTCCTAAATCGGCGCCACAACCTTCTCAAGGGTTGAGGGATATCAAGTGCTATAAGTGTCAAGGTTTTGGACATGTACAAGCCGACTGTCCAACGCGGAAATTGATGTTCTTGAATGATCAAGGAGGGGTTGAAAGTGATGAGGAATGTGCCGACATGCCAGCTCTTGAAGAAAAGTACCAAAGTGAAGAAAGTGAAGATCTTGAAACATATGAGGTTGGTGCTTTTTCTTTAGTTGCTCGAAGAGTTCTTAATGTGAAACCACAAATCAATGAAGATTTGATGCAAAGAGAAAATATCTTTCACACTCGATGCATGGTTCAAAATAAGGTATGTAGTGTGATCATTGATAGTGGAAGTTGTACCAATGTGGCTAGCATCTTACTTGTTAATAAGCTGAATTTGAATTGCATGAAACATCCCAAGCTATATAGACTTCAATGGCTAAATAATTCAGCCGAAACTCGTGTGACAAAACAAGTGAAGTTTACTTTAACCATTGGGAAATATGTTGATCAAGTTGTATGTGATGTTGTTCCCATGGAAGCTAGTCATAGTTTACTTGGTAGGCATTGGCAATTTGATCGTGATGTACTTTATCATGCCAAGAAGAACTACTATAGTTTCAACTTTGAGGGTAAGAAGTACAATCTTCGTGCTTTAACCCCATTTCAAGTTTTTGAAGATCAAGCTAAAATTGTTCAAGCTTGTAGAGATTTCAATGCCGCCAAGGAGAAGAAAGGTCAAGAGAAATAAAATGTAATAGCTAGCTCATCTTCATCTTGTAATAGTTAAGGTCGTGAGTTAGTTGATAGTAAGTCTTGTTACTTTGCTTCTTCTAGGGAGGTTAAGAGAGCTATACTAGATGGACAGCCTTTGTACTTAATGATTCGCAAGGATTTTGTACTTATTGTTGATAGTGATCACCTTGCTTCTCTTCCTAGTGCTGTTTACTCTCTTTTGCAGGAATCTAGTGATGTGTTTCCCGAGGACTTACCAATTGGATTGCCACCAGTTCAAGGTATTGAACATCAAATTGATTTCATACCAGGAGCTCAAATTCCAAATCGTCCAGCTTATAGAGCAAATCCGGAGGAAACCAAAGAGATTCAACGTCAAGTGGATGAACTCCTTGACAAAGGTATTGTACGTGAGTCTCTTAGCCCTTGTTCAGTTCCTGTTATTCTAGTTCCTAAAATGGATGAGTCTTGGAGAATGTGTGTTGATTGCCGTGCTATTAATAAGATCACCATTAAGTATAGACATCCAATTCCTAGATTAGATGATATGCTTGATGAATTGCATGGTTCTTCTATTTTTACCAAGATTGATTTGAAAAGTGGATACTACCAAATTCGATTGAAAGAAGGTGATGAATAGAAAACTGCTTTTAAAACAAAGTATGGGTTGTATGAATGGTTATTTATGCCTTTTGGTTTATCTAATGCACCTAGTACTTTTATGAGGCTTATGAATCATGTTTTTCGTCACTTTATTGGTAAGTTTGTGGTAGTCTACTTTGATGACATCCTTATTTATAGCAAATCACTAGATGAACATGTTGCACATCTTAAGCTAGTGTTTGTTGTTTTACGTGAGAACAAACTTTATGCTAATCTCAAAAAGTGTTCTTTTTGCATGGAATCTATTATCTTTTTGGGTTATGTTGTTAGTTCTCAAGGTATTTCTGTTGATGAGTCAAAAGTCAAGGCAATCATGGATTGGCCGAGACCACAAAATGCTAGTGATGTTAGAAGCTTTCATGGATTGGCAAGTTTTTATAGGAGGTTTGTTAAGGACTTTAGTTCTATAGCTGCACCTTTGAATGAACTTGTTAAAAAGAATGTTACCTTTGTATGGAATAAGGAACATGAAAATGCTTTTAACACTTTAAAAGATAAATTGACTCACGCCCCTGTGCTTGCATTGCCGGATTTTCATAAAGATTTTGAGATACACTGTGATGCCTCCGGGATTGGTATTGGTGCTGTTTTGATGCAGGAATCAAGGCCCGTGGCTTACTTTAGTGAAAAGCTTAATGGGGCAGCTTTGAAGTATGCAACTTATGACAAGGAGTTGTATGCTTTGGTAAGGTCTTTACAGGATTGGCAACATTATTTATGGCCTAAAGAATTCATAATACATTCTGATCATGAAAGCCTTAAATTCTTGAAGACTCAAGGTAAGTTGAATAAGAGGCATGCTAAATGGTTAGAATTCATTGAGTCTTTTCCCTATGTGATTCAGTATAAGTCTGGTAAAGATAATTTTTTAGCTTATGCACTGTCTAGAAGGTATAATTTGTTTTCTTACTTGCATGCTAAGTTACATGGTTTTGATTTGATTAAAGACTTGTATGAGCATGATCATGATTTTGCCACCGCCTATGAGATTTGTAAGACCAAACCGAATGGTGATTTTTATGTGCATGATGGGTTCTTGTTTCGAAAAGATAAATTGTGCATTCCCCAAAGTTCCATTCGTGTTTTACTTGTTAAGGAAACCCATGGGGGAGGGTTAATGGGGCACTTTGGTATTGCTAAAACACTTGCTGTTTTGAATGAACACTTTTATTGGCCTAACATGATTAAAGATGTTAAAGGTGTTTGTGATAAATGCATTGTGTGTAAACAATCAAAATTTAAAGTGATGCCTCATGGTTTGTATCAACCTTTGCCTGTTCCTAGTCATCCTTGGATTGATATTTCTATTGATTTTGTGCTTGGTTTGCCTAGGTCACGCAATGGTCATGATAGCATATTTGTTGTAGTTGATAGATTTAGCAAAATGTCACATTTTATTTCTTGTTCTAAGTCTAATGATGCTACACATATTGCTGATTTATTCTTTAAGGAAGTTGTAAGGTTGCATGGAATGCCTAAGAGTATTGTTAGTGATAAAGATGTTAAATTTCTGTCTCATTTTTGGCGTACTCTTTGGAATAAGTTGGGTACTAAGTTGTTGTTTTCTACTGTTGCACATCCACAGACTGATGGACAAACTGAAGTAGTTAATAGGACTTTGTCTACCTTACTTCGTGCACTTATTCAGAAAAACTTAAAGAATTGGGAAGGGTGTTTACCACACATTGAGTTTGCTTACAATCGCACTGTGCATAGCTCTACTAATTTCTCACCTTTTGAGATTGTGTATGGTTTTAATCCTTTAACTCCTTTGGATATTTTGCCTTTGCCTACTAATGAGTTTGTTAGTGTTGAAGGTAAACAGAAAGCTGATTTTGTTAGGGAGTTGCATGAAAGGGTTCGAGCTAACATTGAGAGGCGTAATGAGCAATATGCTAAGCAAGCTAATAAGGGTAGACGACAAGTGATTTTCGAACCAGGAGATTGGGTTTGGATTCACTTGAGGAAAGAGAGGTTTCCTGACAAAAGGAAAACTAAGCTTCATCCAAGAGGAGATGGTCCTTTCCGGGTCTTGGAAAGGATTGGAGATAATGCTTACAAGAATGAACTTCCTGGTGAGTATGGCAATGTTTCATCTACCTTTAATGTTTCTGATTTATCTTTGTTTGATGTAGGTGATTCGAGGACGAATCCTTTCGAGGAGGGAGGGAATGATGGAAATCAACCCATGTCCATGGTGCCAAGGCCGAGCTCTCAAGACCCTTTGGTGAATCTTGATGGACCAATGACGAGATCAAGGAGTTCAAAGATGAAGGCAGCCTTGCACAATTTATTGTCTTCACATTTTGAAGCTATGGAGGCCGAATTATCTCAATCATCTCAAGGAGGAGTTTTGTTGCATGTTTCTTCATTAACAATTCATGATCCACCTTGAAGAAACAACACAAAGGCCGATTTTTAAGAAGTCCATGAAGAGGCGTGTTCTTGGATTTATTATGGATCACGCCATTGTTAATTTTAGGATTTACTTTTGGGTTGTAATAATAAGTCCATTAACATTAATTAATTGGGCTTTACTTTCGTTGATTAATAAGCCCAGTACTTGTCCAATTGCCTTGCATGGTAATTTGGAAAGTAGTCTTTTAGGAAACTTTCTTGTTAGTCAAGAAGTCAAATCGTAATTTGCTTCTTGTTTCCTTTTCCTGTTTGGGCATGGCCGAATTCTTCCCTATTTAAGGGTGGCCATTGTAACGTTTTTCACATATATGAAATTTGATAAAGTTTAGCTTTGCTAAAACCTTCTTCCAGCTGTGATAAGTTGAGAGAAAACGTGAGAGTTCTTCTAAGTTTAGTTGAACAATCATAAGACCCGCGAAAACCTTAAGTGAGGAGCTTTAAGTTGAGCTTACCCGTTCTAGATTTATAGAACACGCCGAACTGAGGAAGTTTAACTTTTGATTTACATTAGTTGGACTGAATCTATTTGTGTTAACGTTGGGGTTTGGTTGATTTCTTCCAATCCTTCTCGTTCAATATCTTGTTTTGTTTCATTGTTTCGTTCCGCTTTGTGTTGTTTGTTGCTTGTTCGGATTAATTGTGAAACAACGATCCAAAGGTTGTGAAAAACGTGTGGAATAGAACTCAAAAGCTACTCCATTCGTATCATTACATGGAGCATTATTACCCATCAAAATAACTCCACCATCACATTTTTCATATGTAGGAAAATGATCATTTTCCGGAGTCATGTGGTAAGAACAACCAGAATCTAGACTAGGGTGGGCTATAGACTTATGTTTATTCCTTTGACAAATATCACAACTCTTGATAAAATTGTTGATATCATTTCTTATTTGGATCTAATAGAAAAGCAGTTGAGCTCTCTGGAAGATAGCTGTCTGACCAGAATGTCCACCGATAGAGGAAGAATGTGTGAAATAATCACTTTTACAATCAACTTCTGACTGTGCGAATCTCCTTCATAACTCTGCTGCACCTCTCTAATCCATCATGACTAGATGGAAGATATGACAAACAACTTAGAATGATCCCGCTGATCAAAGAGATTAGTAGGCTTGTCAATCTGTAAGTTGTTGATTTTCAGCTCGAATCCATACAAAAGACATATTAAAACTATTGCAGCTTTCTAACTTGCTGCCTCTTCCCTCCTTTTCTCATTTCTCTTACTCTTCATTGACCAAAGTACTTACCAACTTTATAAGGTGGACTTTTTTTAACCATGCAAAGTTAGAATTAATTCTGCCTTTATCTTTCTTAGTTGTATATTTACTTTGTTGTGCTGCTCATTTGTGTGCTGCAAAACTAATAGTTCTGATTGTGGATTGACATTAGTGTTTGATGGTTGTATTTTAGAACTGAAGGTTGAGATTGTGGGATTCATAGTAGTGTTTGATATATTGAAAGAGTGCCTTGTAGTGGGATTTTTTAAGTCATAGTTCCATTTTCTTCTCTCCCATGTTATTGACTCGATTCTCATCCTTCTTGAATCTTTGTACACCACTGTTGTTATGCCTCCTAACTGCTCTTTTAGTTGTATTACCCTATATATATATATATATATAAAGTCATGAAAAAGTAAAGTATTTATAAAGAGATATACATATGCAATCACTTAACTTTATCTAAGAAAGAAGAAATAAAATATACAAGTTGTTTATTCCTCTTGTGCCTAATATTATGCGCAGCAACAATTTGAGTACCTTCAAATGGGTTTTCTTGTGGTATAATTCCTTCTTCTTCTGCCCTTTGTTGCTTACTTTGTTCTCCTCCTTCTTGAATCTCTATAACAGCACTTTTGTCATGTCTCATAGCTGTTGTTTTGGTTGTTTTGACCTATGGATATATGATGTTATGAAAAAATTTAAATACTTAAATAGAGATATTCATATGTAATCATTTAAATTTATCAAAATAAAAAGAAATAATACACAGACGAAAAAAATTTCTTTTCCTACGATTTTGTACAGCAACGTTTTGAGTGCATTCTAAGGGGATTTCTTGAATCAAAGTGCCTCTTTCCTTTGCACCATGTTGCTAACTTTGTATGAAAATTTCTTTTCTTGTTTTAGCTACCCTATATTGTTGACTTTGTGTCCTGACTTCTTCTCCGGCCCTACTAGTGTCTTGACTCCGATGTCCATCTCTTTCTGGTTGCTTCTCCCTACTAGTATCTTGACTCTAATGTCTATCTTCTTGTTCATCTCCCTCTTGTTTCTTCTTATATTTAGTAGCATAATGTCCTGCTTGCCCTCACTTCCTATAATAAATGACGACATGCTTTCTCAACCTATGAACTTTATCTTTCACTTTTTTCATTTTAGTACTATATTTGTTTCTTGCCTTTCTAGGCCTACCAAGTTGTACACAAGCAAGCGGTGGATCAAGAATAAAAAGGTCAAATTTGGGCCATAAAACCTTGCCATTTATAGGATGCAATACATTCTTATAGATCTTCAACATAAGTTCCCTGCAATATACTCGATCAGGATGCATATGTATATTTTCACTATTTTTATGCAATAGTGCAATTGTATGAGCACATAGTAGCTCAGATTGAGCTACTTTTGGTATAGATGAATATTTTCACATGTACATGTTATGTAGTTCGAATAAATCACAAATTGAGCTCCTTTTGGACCTTGTTTCTGGTATCCACCATATCTATTTGCAAGAGGTTTTAACTTCAACGAGAGTTTTACCCTATTATTAATCAATTTCTTAATTGTTGGACTAACAGAGTTTTTAACTTTGTACATTTTTACATATCTTCTCTCAATTCTATCCATTAAATATTTCTTATGTCTTCAGGCATGGAAATCATAGGCTTGTCACAATACTCCAAAATATGAGAATTTAATGTTTCACAGACATCGTTAACAATCATATCACATTTAGTACGAGGTTGAAAAAATGTTTTGCACTAATGCTTCGCAAGTGGACCATTTTTTATCCATGTATATGCATCATTTTCATAATTCTTAAAATCTTCCACCAATTGTTCATATATCTACATATTTGTACAAGTAGCATGATTCCATAGTTTGGATTTTAGTCCCTTTTTAGGGTGTTTTTTCTTGAAATTTCTATAAATGTATTGAACACAGTATCTATGTTCACTGTTTGAAAGAAGGTCGGCCAAGACTCTATCTAAACCCGATGTTTATATGCAAACTAGCCAAATCAGTTTTAATAATTACCAATACATGTAAGACAATATTAAAGAAAGTGAAATTAATGAACAAATAATAACTATCAATACACAATGCCATTGTGCAACCAAGCCACCATGTGCAGCAAAAGTTTTTTCTATAAAGGTCAATTAACGTTTTTTTGCTTTCTTTTGGTCACTCAACTTTTTTTCTTTTTATCTTTTGGTCACTTAACTTTTTTTATTTTGTTATCTTGGTCACTCCACTATTTTTCACAAAAACTTGGTTATTGCATAGACATGTGAGCATAATGGGAAAAAATATATAGATATAGGAGTACTTTTTATTTATCTGACTTGAATATGTAATGATATGAATTTTCAGTTTTCAAATCTACAATAAAGATATTCCAAAAACTAGCGCCATTGTTCCCCCTGCTTCTATCTCAACAATGGCATAAGTTATGGTCCACCACCCATTATTGGGGTCTACACTAATAGTTGTCAAAAGTTGACTTGGATGTTCACTTTTTATATGGCATCTATCAAATCAAATGACTGGTTGACATCCAAATTTGAACCCTTTTCTTTAGTAGACTCAAACAACAATAGAATCTCATGAATTTTGGATTACATGCGACTTCCCAAAATGATGTGAAATAAATTTCTATTGTGCTATGTAGATATGTCTTTTTCAGTTCTGCTATATAATCTCATAAATTAGCATACTGCTCGATTAAGGATCCTTTTATCTTAGTGAGTGCCAACCCTTTAGCATTATACCTCACTTCTTTTGTAATCTCAACGTCATAATCCTTATCCATAGTCTTTCCAAAAGCACTTATTGGTACATTCATGTTTATTCTAAACTTCTGAAGATATTTCTTACCCAATCATGCTGCACTCGTGTTTTTATTCTTCCATACATGGTTACAATTCTCATGTAAATTATTTAGTGCATGCACAATAAAATCATAACTCTCAAGTACCTTCACCTTTGTAGCATACACTTACCAGTTACAAAGTTTACTGCACTTTGCTCGAAGTCTTGTCTTGCCATTGGTGTACATCTTCACAGCTCTACTATTGACAATGGCTAATTTCTAACTGCATCTCTAAATTCCTCCTTTGAAGCAATTTTCATCCCAACTTCAAATATTGGATTATTTTTTCCTTTCTCAATAGTTAAATTAGTGTATCTCACATGCGATTCTTCATCGAATTAACTAGTATTGCTATTCAATTCCACATTTACATTATCCTCCTCAAGGTCATGTTCATTTCTATCTTGTATTTCAGGTTCAAGTTGAGCTTGCTTCTCTTTTCATCATCTTTTCTTTCTACCTCTAGTTTGACCTCTAGTTTGATCTTCATTCTCTGCAGTTTGTTCTTCGTCCATTTCCAAATTGTCGTCGTATTCATTCTGCCTCATTATGACCTTTTTCACCATTCTCACAACGTTCAGCAGCGTGCTAATCTTTTTCTTCAGGACCAGAGAACAAATATTCATCTATACCAAATTTTGATCGTAGATAAAAATCTATGTCATCTTCACTTTCTTTACCTTTCTTACTTTCCTCACTTTACTCACTTTCAGTCTCTAAATTAGAGTCAATCATGGTGTCTTTTTTTACATCAGAAATATTAATTAAGGTTAGACATTTATAATTTTTTTTCATATGCAATATGATAGTTGAAATAATTTGTTAAACTGGCTAGATGAAGAAGGAATGAACTACTGATATTGAGGCTCCTGTGTTTCGTCATTCAACTGATCAATTTAAGCCTCCTGAAAGTCATTATCTAACTGTTCATTTTGAGACTCCTACGTTTGCTCATTTTTAGGTACATATGAATCAAAATTCTCATGTTCATCTGAAACATCAACAAGTGTAAACTTTTTTATTTAACAAGTACAAAATATAACTCTTTTTGTTTGACAAGCATGAACTAAACTTTACCGATACCGTGCTCTTCATTTGATACACATTGTGCAGTCTATGTCTATTGAAGTTTCTCCATATTGGCTCTTTCCTATTTCCACATAAATTACTTTCTTATTTTTCATTGCTCTTTTATTACTCACATATGGTGCAGGAGAGTCTTTTTCAATTATTTCTTGTATCATTATATTTGATTCCCTTTTTTTATATAGCCTCTTTCATCTCTTCCTTCTTCTTTTTTAATTTATCTACAGTCTACTTTTTTAACATGTGATCACAATATATTTTCATCAACTTGTATTGTTGATCCCAAGTGCAAAACTCTGTCATATCTTTGTTGGATGCAATTCCTTTAACCCTATTATTCAGATCGCTAATGGGTTCACAATTATAGTACAATGGTACAACTTTAGAGTGTCCTAATCTTTCCACCATATCATTTAAATCATTCAATGATATTTTTTCACTATCACAAACATCAATATAATTGTCTTCACCATTAACATAACTCTTGTATTTACCACCCGTAATATGTCCACCATAATGAAGTTGTATAGTAAACAACATGTAATCATGCTCTGTATTTCCAATTAACAAAAATATTAATTCAAAATAAAATAATTACTTTGTCATATTTAAATATTGTAGGACCATGTGTCTCACACTACAATGGCAAAAGGCATCAAACATGTCCCACTGTCTACTAATGGACAACAAACCATCCACTTGCTGCTAAAAGACCACAAATTAAATCCTAGATATACACTCACAAACTATACACTTGTTGCTAATGGACCACAAATTGAATCCTAAATATACACCCAAAATTCCCTAATATTGCCACTTTGAACAGAGCCTTAATTGATAGAGAGATTAATCAAAGTCAATAGTAGACAAATTAACGGGTAATAAAAAAATTGGATAATAAAGGGTTTATTGATGAATGATAGTGATAATGATAAACCAAATAACATTTATGAAATTAAATATAATAAAACTCATAGCATGGTATTGATTCCCTCTTACCAAATATCACCAAAGAGGAATGAGCCAATTAAGTTTGTACAACTTTCATTGTCGTTTTGCTTTTCAAACATTCGCATAAATGTATTCATTTTTTATCCAATACTTCTCATAAAAGCTTCAAATTTCTTGTCATTATCATCTATCGATTTTGCCATCTACTTCATTTTATCATTTGTGAAAACCTTCCCACTATTGAAAATGAACCTCGTGCTTCTGGACTTATTCTTTTAATGTCTTGTATGTCATAAAATCAGTCGTGATTATCCCTGACAAGTGAGGGTACTATTCAATCTCTGATATCAATATATCAAAGTGGTTAATTGGAATTATATATGAATTTCAGTTCAAAGTTAGCTTCAGAATGATATATAAATATATAAAAGAAACGAAGAATTTAATAGAAGTTTTGCCCAGAATTATAAGAGGTCGAATGTTTCTTGAATATTCAGTGCTCAACAATCGTCATTACAACTATTAATTCACACTTATATCAATAAGTAATCCATTTAGACCCATTAATACCTAACAAACAATTGATCAATGATCATTATTAAGGCTGAACTAACGACACAGTATAAACAAATGGATATCAAAATTGCCTGAATTACAAGTAATACGAAATTTGCCAACGGACTTCATAAGCCCAATTATTACAACACAATCCTAAACAATTTGTTGATCCACTATCATTTTCATGACAAAGGGTTTTAAGTCTTGAGGAACTTCTTGAACCAAAGATCTGAAAGTTTAGGATATCTCTTCAATCCATTTTTATAGTCGACAAAGATCAAACCGAACCTCTGTGTGAAACCAGAATTCCATTCCCATGTGTCCATGAACGACCAAGGAAAGAAGCCCTTCACTTTTACTCTATCACTGTCAATTAAAAAAAAATTAAAGTTTCAGAATGAGCATAAATTAATTGTTGGATATTTAATATAATCCAATAATATGTTCTAATATAAGTCCAATAGATAATGAACCTTTGTAATGGGCCTGAATGGGTAAGAGTCCGTTAACTGGTTTTAACACTAGTGTATTCCTATATATATGCTAGCTGGAGGCAGAATGCTAGGTATTCTAAACTAGATACCTAGGGTGTAATGCTTCAAGCAATTGCATATTGAATTGCTTGACCTAAAACTCTAACAATCTTGAAGTATTATTAAGTTAGAGTACTGTAGCGGCGGCAGAGTTACTGTTCCGTGGCACTGTAGCAGCACTGTAGCGGCACTGTTCCGGCACTGTAGCGACACTGTTCCGGTACTGTAACGACACTGTTTCGGCACTGTAGCGACAATGTTCAGGCATTGTAGCGGCACTATTCCAGCACTGTTCATCAAGTGCACTCCTTCCAATTTTTATTTAGAAAAATAGAAAAATATGTGCCAATTGATATGATTAAAATTCAGTCTTTTAGTGGGTCTAATTTTAATTCCTAAAAATGAAAGACTCAATTTGGTTTAAATTATGAAAATAATTTTTATACTGTTATGAGTACTTTTGTTGAAACCACTGAATAATTATTAAACTTCAATCTTTTAGTGGGTCTGATTCTAATTCCTGGAAACGAAAGACTCAATTTGGTTTAAATTATGAAAATAATTTTTATACTGTTATGAGTACTTTTGTTGATACCACTGAGGATGTTAAAGAAATTTTGACTGCAAAAGAAATTTGGGACAATTTAGATACTCAGTTTAAGAAGGAGGAGGAATTGTTAAAAACATATCTTGTTAACAAATTCATGGATTTCAAATTCAAAGAAAGATATGGAAATCACTCCTCAAATCACTGATCTAGAAAACTTGAGATCTAAATTTACTACTGAAAACATTAATGTTTTGTGATCGTTTTCTGATTGGTGCCATAATAAATAAATTACATTAGCATGTCATACTTTCAAAACTGAGATGTACAGGAAGAAAGTTTAGGTGAGACTGGATGATCTCAAACGGTTCATTAGAATCGAGGATGAGAATCGAGTTAGAAATACATTGGAGATGGTTAGACCGCAACAGTCAGCTGCTAATGCGGTAATATATCCCAATAAATTTCCTAAGAAATCCAAGTCTCCCAAAAGTGAGTCTCAACAATTATAGGCCAAAAGCCTATCTTTAAGAAAAAGAAGGGCAAGTGCCATAATTGTGGGAAATTGGGCCACTTTGTAGCAGATTGTAGACTACCAAAAAAGGACAAATCTGACACACCATTGGAAGCACATATGCTGCTGCAAAAGACTGAGCCTCAAAATTTTGTTGCTATGGTAGGCAATCAGGGAAAGGCCAGTACTTCTTCGGAATGGTGGTTAGATTCTGGGGCAACATGTCATGTTTGCCAAACTAAAAAGTTACTTGATGATGTTACTGAGACCAACGAAACTGTTGCTGTGGCTAGTGGGGCAACGGAGATCGTGACTCATACTGGTACTGCAAATATTAACCTCTTTTCAAGTAAACTTTTAACTTTAAAAGATTTTAAAATAGTTCATGCGATCCAAAAGAATTTAATTTCTATTAGTCGCTTAAAACATGTTGGCATGAATTTAATTTTCTCTAGTGGTAGAGTCACTTTATTTGTGAACTCTCATTATTTTGGTTTTGCATTCTTAACTGGTGGTATGTAAGAATTGAGTAATGGAACTGAAACGGTCAGCCAAGTTAGTTCAACTCTAATTGATCCAATGATATTGCATAATCGGTTAGGACATGTGATGATACGATGGAGTAGGAGGAAGTCCAAATCCACACGAATTTTCCACAATACTTGAGATCGTTGTGCACCAAATTCAAACAAGAACAAATTGGCGGAAAAGAAAGTACGAAACGCAAGGCAAGATTAAAGTTAACCTAACCCCAACATTAACACAAATTGATTCAGTCTAACAATTTTAAATCAATTAATTAAACCTATCAGTTTGGCTGGTTCTATAAATCTAGAACTTGTAAGCTTTACCTAAAGTTCTTCACTTAAGGTTTGGCGGGTCTTATGAATTATTCAAGAACAATTCACAAGAAGATGTCAAATTCAATTTAGCAAAACCAAAATTTTCTTAAATTCAACATGTCTAAAAACGTTACAAAGCTTCTCCTTTTATAGGGAGTAGTTCCGGCCCTTGCTAAACAATAAGGAAAGAAAACCCTAACTCAAGTCAATTACAACTTGACTTCTAAGCTATCTAACTTTCCAAATTGGAATTGGAAACTAATAACTAACAAACTAATCCTTTTCCAAAAAGGATTGTGACACACGGTTTTCCAAAGGTGGCCAAACACATTTTAGCTTCCTTTGTTTCCTAAACTATGAAGAAGCAAAACTCAATTTGACTTCTTAAGTTTCCTAAACTTTTACTTGCCTTTATCATGCAAGATAATTGGGCCAAGTAAACTTTATTAAAAATGAATTAATGAAGCCCAAACTCAATGTTAATGGACCAAATTAATTACATAATAAAAATCCTAAACATTAAAAATTGGCGTGAACACATAATGAAGCCCAACATGCCAATGCTTATTCTTCTCGGCCTTCCTGATATTTCTTCAAGGTGGATCATGAATTGTGATTGAAGAAATATTCCAAAGTACTTCATCTTGAGATAGTGACGTCGAACTCCTTGGAACATTGTCCATTTCCCCACAATGTGTTGATAACAATGCTTGTAAGGCTTCCTTCATCCTCTTGCTCCTTGATCTTGTCAATGGACCACCAAGATTTGTTAATGGATCATGGGAAGCTGGATTCGGCAATATGGACACGGGCTCATTCCTATCATTCCCTCCCTCCTCGAAAGGATTCGTCCTCGAATCACCTACATCATATAAACTCAAATCAGAAACATTGAAAGTAGATGAAACATTACCATACTCACTAGGTAGTTCGATTCTATATGCATTGTCTCCAATCCTTTCCAAGACTTGAAAAGGACCATCTCCTCTTTGAAGAAGCTTAGATTTCCTCTTTTCAGGAAACCTGTCTTTCCTCAAGTGAATCCAAACCCAATCTCCTAGTTCGAAAATCACTTGTCTTCTGCCCTCATTGGCTTGTTTTGCATATTGCTCATTACGCCTTTGAATATTTTTGTAAACCTTTTCATGCAACTCCCTTACAAAATCAGCTTTAGCTTTACCTTCCACATTAACAAACTCATTAATAGGAAGAGGCAAAATATCAAGGGGAGTTAAAGGATTAAATCCATACATGTCTTCAAAAGGCGAATAACCTGTAGAACTATGAACAGTTCGGTTATATGCAAATTCAATGTGTGGCAAACAATTCTCCCAATTCTTTAAGTTTTTCTGAATAATAGCACGAAGCAAATTAGACAATGTACGATTTACTACCTCTGTTTGTCCACCAGTCTGTGGATGTGCAACATTAGAAAATAGTAATTTCGTGCCTAATTTATTCCACAGTCTACGCCAAAAATGTGATAAAAACTTAACATCTCTATCACTAACAATACTCTTAGGAATTCCATGCAAACGTACAATATCCTTAAAGAAAAGGTCAGCAATTTTTGTAGCATCATTAGACTTAGAACATGCAATAAAGTGAGCCATTTTACTAAATTTATGAACTACAACAAAAATGCTATCATGACCAGTGCGTGATCTAGGTAACCCTAACACAAAATCCATAGATATGTCAACCCAAGGGTTACTAGGAACAGGCAAAGGTTGATACAAACCATGAGGCATTACTTTGGACTTAGCATGCTTACACACAATACATTTTTCACAAATACTTTTAACATCTTTAATCATGTAGGACAATAAAAGTGCTCATTCAAAACAGAAAGTGTTTTAACAATACCAAAATGCCCCATTAACCCTCCCCCATGGGTTTCTTTAACAAGTAATTCACGAATGGAACATAAGGGGATGCACAATTTATCCTTGCGAAACAAGAATCCATCATGCATAAAATAATCACCATTCAGCCTTAATGAACAAAGATCATAAGATTCGGCAAAGTCAACATCTCCCTTATACAAGTTTTTAATCAATTCAAATCCAAGTAGCTTTGCATGTAAATAGGTAAATAAAGCATATCTCCTAGATAAAGCATCATCTACAACATTTTTTTGACCAGATTTATATTTAATCAAATAAGGAAAAGTTTCAATGAATTCCAACCATTTTGCATGTCTCTTATTCAACTTACCTTGAGTCTTTAAAAATTTGAGACTTTCATGATCAGAATGGATTATGAATTCTTTTGGCCATAAATAATGTTGCCAAACCTGCAATGACCTTACCAATGCATACAACTCCTTGTCATAAGTTGCATACTTTAAAGCTGCCCCATTAAGCTTTTCACTGAAATAGGCCACAGGCCTTGATTCCTGCATAAGAACAGCACCAATACCAATCCCAGAGGCATCACAGTGTATCTCAAAAGCTTTAGTGAAATTCGGCAAAGCAAGCAAAGGGGCATGAGTCAATTTATGCTTCAAAGTGTTAAATGCGTCTTCATGTTTTTTATTCCATGCAAAGGTGACATTCTTTTTAACAAGTTCATTTAAAGGTGCAGCAATGGAACTAAAGTCTTTAACAAATATCCTATAGAAACTTGCTAATCCATGAAAACTTCTTACCTCACTAGCATTTTGTGGTCTTGGCCAATCTATGATTGCCTTGACTTTTGACTCATCAACAGCAATGCCTTGAGAACTTACAACATAACCCAAAAAGATAATAGATTCCAAACAGAAAGAACACTTTTTAAGGTTAGCATACAATTGGTTCTCACGCAATATAGCAAACACGAGTTTTAAATATTCAACATGTTCATCAAGTGACTTGCTATATATCAAGATATCATCAAACTAGACTACCACAAACTTTCCAATGAAATGACGAAAAACATGGTTCATAAGCCTCATGAAAGTACTAGGTGCATTAGATAAACCAAAAGGCATAACTAACCATTCATACAACCCATATTTTGTTTTAAAAGCAATTTTCCACTCATCTCCTTCTTTCATGTGAATTTGGTAGCATCCACTTTTCAAATCAACTTTGGTAAACATGGAAGATCCATGCAATTCATCAAGCATATCATCTAATCTAGGAATTGGATGTCTATACTTAATGGTAATCTTATTAACAGCACGGCAATCTACACACATTCGCCAAGTATCATCCTTTTTAGGGACTAAAATAACAGGAACTGAACATGGACTAAGCGACTCACGTACAATACCTTTGTCAAGGAGTTCATCCACTTGACGTTGAATCTCTTTTGTTTCCTCCGGATTTGCTCTATAAGCTGGTCGGTTTGGAATTTTAGCTCCTGGATAAAATCAATTTGGTGCTCAATGCCACGAATAGGTGATAACCCTATTGGTAACTCCTCGGGAAACTCATCACTATATTCCTGCAAAAGAGAGTTCACGGCACTACGCAAAGAAGCAAGGTTATCACTGTCAACAACAAGTACAAATTCCTTGCGAAACATTAAGTATAAAGATTGCCTATCAATCAATGCTCTCTTAATCTCATTAGAAGAAGCAAAATAACAAGATTTCTTATTAACTATATCTCGGCCTAAACTAGATGAGACATCATGCTCTCGGCCCAAATTAGATTTTTCGTTTTGTTGTTTTTCTTGTTCTTTCTTCTTCTTAGCTTCAATTATATCTTTACAAGCTTGTGCAATTCGAGTTTGATCTTCAAAAACTTGAGTTGGAGTTAAAGCATGTAGACTATACTTTTTACCATTATGCACAAAACTGTAAAAAACTTTCTTGGCATGATAAAGCACATCACAATCATATTGCCAAGGTCTACCAAGTAAAATATGACTAGATTCCATTGGTACCACATCACATAAAATAGTATCAACAAATTTACCAATGGAGAAAGAAAACTTTACTTGTTTAGTAACACGAGTTTCAACTGAATTATTTAACCATTGAAGTCTATATGGTTTTGGATGTTTCAAACAATTCAAATTCAGTTTGTTAACAAGTAAGGTGCTCGCCACATTTGTGCAACTACCGCTATCAATAATCACACTACAAATCATTTTTTGCACTAAACAGCGTGTGTGAAATATGTTATCACGTTGCATCAAATCATTATCTTCCAAAGGTTGAACATTAAGAACACGACGAGAAACTAAAGAAAAGTTACCAACTGAATAGGTCGGCTCATCAAGCTTTTCACCTTCATCACTTTGATCATCTTGGTACTTCTCTTCAAGAGGTGGCATGTCGACACAACCATCATCACTTACCACTTCTCCAGTATCTAGAGTAATCATGATTCGGGAAGTAGGACAATTGACTTGCAAGTGACCATAGCCTTGACACTTAAAGCATCTAATATCCCTCAACCTTGGTCCAGAAGTTGACACCGGCTTAGGGGCATTTTCAGCAGCTTTGGGGCCTAATTTTGGGACATAAGGAGGCGCACTAGATGGCTGGTTTGAGGTGAATTGCCTCGGCTTTGTTGGTGGGGTGAAAGGGGCTGATTTTGGCTTCAATTCCCTTTGCCATGGTGGATTCGGTTGTGTGAACCTGTTCTTACCTTTCATGTGCCTTTCAATCTTAATAGCTTTATGAACAAGCTCATTAATATCAACATAAGATTGTAAATCAACATGATAAGATAATTCAGAATTCATACTTCTAAAAAATCTCTCAATTATTGAATCGGGATCTTCACGAACATTGGCCTTGATCATGAGAGCTTCCATCTCATAGTAGTATTCCTCTACGGTTTTGTTTCCTTGCACAAGTGAGTGCAATTTTCTTTTGAGCTCTTGGCTATAATGTGATGGAACATACTTCTTCCTCATAAGCACTTTCATTTGCTTCCAAGTTTGAATGGGTGGTTCGTCATCTTGACATCTAGATCTCATTACCTCATCCCACCACAAACTTGCATAATCTTTGAGGTGCATAAAGGCCAGGCGGTACCTCTTGTGCTCGGGGTAGCTATTGCCTTCAAAGAAGTGTTCAAGCTCTCGAACCCAATCAAAATAAGCTTCCGGATCTGCTTTACCATGGAAAGTAGGAAATGTTACTTTAACTCCACTAATTGAAACATCATATTTCTTACCATCTTTAGGAGAATCCATGAACTCCTCATTCTCCTCATCACTAGGCTCAGCTTCTTCATGTTTATTCTTTCGGGAAGTAGAACCTTTTTTTGGTGAAGGAAAAATGGTTAAATTATCAATTTTTAGATTGAATTTTCGGATCATGTCAAATAGAACATCATTAATATATTTTTGATCCGTTTGGGGTTTTTCTTGAGGTGTTTTATCATCTCCCTCCATTGTTCCTGCAAGTTAGTAAAAACAACAAGAGATAGAAAAAAAATAAAAACCTCTCGGGTTCTCACTTTTGGTGAGTAATACTCTCCTCTCTAGTGTAATGGCTTTTCTCGTGTATACCCTATCTAAACACTCAACAATGAATCTCTCAAACTAATTGAAGCTTACTGTTTGTCGATTTTAAGAACAAGTCTCAACCAATTAGTTCAAACAAATCAATTCACAAAAGCAAAACCAAAGAAGTTTGAAAAGTGTTCACATCACTAGATTAATTTAAAGATCACGTATGGGGGGTATAAAAAGACTAACTTCAGAAAGCTACGAAATCAGAAACTAGAGAAGATAACAAGAAAATGTGTTTTTTTGAATCACTCAATTCCGATTAAAAATGAGCAAGATATGGCACTTTCAATATTGGTGATTTTCAAAGAGCAAACAAGAACTTTAGTCTTTTTCTTGGGTTGTTTACTATATATATATATATATTTATTTATTTATATGGTCCGACTTTTCTTTTATTTTTTTTAATTGGGCCTTTTTTTTGTTTTTGTTTTTTTTGAATTCTGCCTCTTTTTTTTTTGTTCGGACAACTTTTGTACAATTCAAACTTTAAGGTTTTTAAGGTTTGAATTGTGACACACGGTTTTTCAAAGGTGGCCAAACACGTTTTGGCTTCCTTTGTTTCCTAAACTATGAAGAAGTAAAACTCAATTTGACTTCTTAAGTTTCCTAAACTTTTACTTGCCTTTATCATGCAAGATAATTGGCCAAGTAAATTTTATTAAAAAAGAATTAATGAAGCCCAAACTTAGTATTAATGGACCAAATTAATTACATAATAAAAATCCTAAACATTAAAAATTGCCGTGAACACATAATGAAGCCCAACACGCCAATGCTTGGTCATCTCGGCCTTCCTGATATTTCTTCTAGGTGGATCATGAATTGTGATTGAAGAAATATTCCAAAGTACTTCATCTTGAGATAGTGATGTCGAACTCCTTGGAACATTGTCCATTGCCCCACAATGTGTTGATAACAATGCTTGTAAGGCTTCCTTCATCCTCTTGCTTCTTGATCTTGTCATGGGACCGCCAAGATTTGTTAATGGATCATGGGAAGCTGGATTCGGCAATGTGGACACGGGCTCATTCCTGTCATGTGAACTACAAGAAAATGTTTAGACTAGTTAAAAGTCATAATATACCTCTCGATACTTCGATCAGATTTAACAGATATGAAGTCTGTGCTCAAACTAAATGATGTCGAGTGTCGCACCTCGTCAATTTTACCCTAAACACTAATGTAGTAGCGTAAGTAGGGATCGTAATCCACAGGGAAGGCGTAGGTCAAGAATATTGAGCAAATTGTTCTAAAAGTCTTGTCACAGAATCTGAGTACTGGAAAGAGGAAAATTCAACACAGAAGAACGAAAACAAAGATTCAAACTATAGCAACAAGCAAGGATGAAACAGATATCTCAGGATTCTTGTATTGGATGAACACAGGCTCAGTAAATGTATGCTATGCAATCAGTAAACAATTAAATGCAATGGAGACCTAAATTGCCTAGAAGTCCAAGCCTTGGTCAGCATGGCTACCACACCACTGCTTGTACCCCCAAATCACCATCCTCTCCCATGGCGAGGCCTGAGAATGGTGGAAGAAGCTCCGCAAAGTCTCAACTCTCCCAGCTAACTACTCTAACATGCAAAGTCCTAAGAACTCCCATGGCGAGGCCCATCCTAGGGTTCACATATCATTGTTGTTAACACAGAAAGCTTCTTTAACACTTTTCCTAATGTTTCAATTCATTAACACTTCCTATGGCGAGGCCTGAGTCTCAGAATTGATTTGATTACAGAGAACAAGTGCAAAGACTTAAACAATCACAATTTAGTTCTCAATTCATGCAACTTTGCTAACTTTGATGAATCACTCCTCAATTTAGCATGTCGACCACAATTGAAGCATGATCTATTCAAGATTAGCTAGGAATTATGAAATTCAACATATGTTTATGCTCAATTCAAATGTGATTTCAATACTCAACAACTAGATCGATTGCATAGCATACAATCTACTAAAACACGTATTCATCCATTAAGAATCCTAAGATATCATAGATTTAGCCAGAAAACATCTTTCTCATTTCAAAATCAACAAATTCCAACATTGAAAAGCTCATTCTCACTTAATTGGAAGAATTTACCGATTAAATCGAGAGAATTGTCGATTCCTTTGTCAATTGAGAATAAGAAAGAAGAATCCAGTCCAAATTCACAATCGGAGTTGAGATCGGAGAAGAAATGTTTAGTGAGAGAAAGTAGATCTAGAGAGAAAATGAGAATTCCAGCTCTAATTCAAAGATAGTTCTAAAATCTCCCATCCCCCTTTACATGTTAGCTACCTTTCCTATATATAAAGTTGGGAAAACGTAACTAATACGCAACGTAAAATGTGTCAAATATTACAAAAGTGTCCTTAAGGGAAGGAACAAAAAATCAGCCAAAAATGTCAAAAATTCAAAGTTTGAAAAAGTATTCAACACTCCAGCGCCTTTAGTGTTAATTTCAAGCGCCTTCATCAACATCAGCATCCTACGTCGCGCCTTCAGGCTCAGCTTCACGCGCCTTTGCTGCTCACATATCCAGGTGAAGAAATCAGAATTTCACCACGCCTTCAAGCCGCAACTGAACACGCCTTCAACAACTCAGCGAGCCTTCAAGAATCCAGCGTTTTGAATTTCACGCCTTTCCGCCACAGCAAACCGCGCGCCTTCATCTGCCTGGAATTTCAGAAAATCAGAAGTTCAACACTTAGCCAATTTTTTTAGAAACTCAAACACAAAGTACTTCATGGCATCAACTTCCCATCAATATTTGATTATGATGCACTGTGAATTAAGGAAAACTTAAAACATGAAAGTTGTAACACTTTGTCTTAGCTATCCACAGCCATTAAAATCACCTAATTTGGAGCTAAAACGAGAAAGTTAAGACTAAATAACTAAAGTGTGACAAAGCTTAAAACCTATGAAGCAATCTCTCAACACTTTGCCATTTTTCCACACTCTCCAACAATTAGCCTACGACATGTCGTAGGCTAAAAGTTGTTGTTCCAGAATTGGCCTACGACATGTCGTAGGCTAAAACTTCATTTCCACATTTTTGCCCACGACATGTCGTGGCCAAAAAATCATTTCTTCAAGAATGGCCTACGACATGTCGTAGGCCATTTTTTGGCTTCTTGAGTTTGGCCTACGACATGTCGTAGGCCAATTCTCTCTTGCTCTCGGCTGACTAGCTCTTTCTATACCAAGTTGTGTGCCTTGGTTTGTGAGGTTCATTTGTGCAACATGAGTGGTGTGCCAAGGTGCAAATGTGTGGCATAAGTTTCATGGCAAAGTTATGGCAAGACTAATGCATAAGTGTTGTGCATAAGTGTTGTCAAGTTGGCAAGGCTTGGCAAGATTGATTGGCAAGGCTTGGCAAGGTCATGGCACAATGGTTTTTTTGGCACATTGGTTTGGCAAAGCTCGGCAAGGTCTTGGCAAGGTCTTGTCACAATGGTTGGCCGAATTGGCAAATAATGTTGGCAAAGTACCCATTCCAACACAACACCCTATTTTTATGCCAAATAAGTGTGTCTTAGCCTCTGATTCTGACTTGGTGATGAACTTAAAAGTTTTAGATCTTTTTCTTAGCTTTCCAATGGTGCAAGAAACAACACCATTGGATGCCTAAAACTCAAATTATCATCAAAGCACCAAACTGTGGCAGGCAGATAAAACCCTAAAAAACCCTAAAACCCTAATGAATGGTATTCCGAAAAGAACCTCATATTTCATAGCCTTGCACACACAATTAGAAAATAGTTACAACATAAGAAATGTAGTGCATTCCAAGATCTTTTCAGAACACCAAAGAACTTACCAATTGGATTAATATTGAAGAAGTTATGCTCAAAACAAATTCACACTCAAAGCTGCCAAAACCCTAATTTGACCAAATATGCATTTTCGGTTCCTCCATGCCTTTTGACAATTTTCAGTTCAATTATCACCATTTTTGCTCTTTTTGCACCTTTTGATCATTTTCATGTTGCAAACATATAAAGGCCTAAAACCTTTCTAAACATCACATATGCACATAAAACACACAACAAAAGCCAAGCATTTTAACACATATTAGTTGGTATAAAACCAACTTATCACTAAAATCACTAGAAGACCTTTTCGTCCGATCTCTAGGAGTACACAACTTCTTGACTTAATACATTCTGACCTCTGTGACTTTAAAATTTCTCCTACTAGAGGTGGTCGGAAGTATTTGCTCATTTTTAAAGACGATTTTCTCGATATTGTCATATTTATCTGTTAAAATCAAAAGATGAAGTATTTGATAAATTTAAAATTTTCAAGAATTGTGTTGAAAACCAATTTACTTTGAAAATCAAAAAGTTGAGGAGTGACAGAGAAGGAGAATATATATTGACATGGTTCAAGGAATTTTGTGCATTATAGGGCATAATCATTGAAACTACTGCTCCTTACTCACCTCAATCAAATGTCATAGTTGAACATAAGAACAGGATGTTAACAGAAATATTAAACTCTATGTTATTGACAGCTGGCATGCCTTCCTGTTATTGGGGAGAGGCAGTTTTGACTGCTAATCATATCCTCAATAGTTGCCGCACTCTAAGTTGTCTTTAACTCCTTATGAGATATCTCCTTGTAAATATGTTACTCTTAAGATTGGGGTTGTATTGCTTATGTAAGGATACCAGACCCTAGAAGATCTAAGGTGGGGCCTAGGACTAATACCTGTGTGTACCTAGGTAGTGCAGAGGATAGTGCTGCTGATCGGTTCTTGGATCTATCAACCAATGTGGGTATAGAATCTAGAGATGCTATTTTCTTTGAAGATAAATTTCTTCGAGATAAAGGGTTGACAGTATGAGGCACTGTCGAAATCATTTCATAGACACTTATTGAACCTGAATTGACTTCCTCTGACACCCGGATCCCTTCTGAATCTGTACCTTTAAGAGTATCTTCAAGACAACAAGTTCCTAATACTTTTGGTGAGGATTTTGCCACTTACCATTTAGAAGATGATCCATCCACCTATAATGAGGCGATGAGATCTAGGGACTCCCTATTATGGACAGAAGCCATTGATGATGAAATGAGCTCTCTATTATAAAATCAAACTTGGGACCTAGTCGATTTGCCAAAAGAGGCTAAGACTATAGGTTGCAAGTAGATTTTGAAGAAGAAACTTAATTCTGATGGATCTATAGCTCGGTATAAAGCACGTTTAGTAGCTAAGGGCTATACCCAAGTGTATGAGATAGATTATTTTGATGTCTACTCCCCGATCTGTCATTTGACCACGATAAGAATTCTTCTTGCTTTAGCATCTATTGAGCACTATGTTGTGCATCAAATGGATGTAAAGACAGCTTTCCTAAATGGAGATCTGACTGAGGAGATCTACATGAACCAACCTAAAGGGTTTGTCATGAAAGGTTTCGAGAACAAAGTTTGTAAGTTACACAAATCTTTGTATGGTATGAAAGTACTTTTTACAGAGCAATGTATTAGCCAAGCTCATTACATTGACAAACTTCTTTTTACATGGGGATACAGTTAAATATTGTGGTTGAGACACCGTATGATTCTAATCAACGGCTAAGCCCCAAAGAGGGAGCTAGCGTGAATCAATTGGCTTATTCTAAATTGATTGGTTGTCTCATGTATGCGATGACATGCATTAGACTAGACATAGCCTTTTCTGCAGGCATGCTGAGTCGTTTCACTAGTAATCCCGGCCATGAAGATTGGCATGCCCTCACGCGACCTATGCAATATTTGAAGGGTACCTCTAACCATGCACTATGTGACAGTGGTCATTCTCCTATCTTGGAAGTATTTTCTGATACTTCGTGGTGCTAATCCATAGGGGATAGCAAGTCTACCAGTGGTTATATCTTCACACTGGATGGTGCAACTATTGCGTGGAAATCCAAAAGGCAGACTTGCATTGCTTTGTCGTCTACTCAATCGAAACTTTCTGCTTTAGCTTCTGCAGGAAGAGAAGCATAGTGGATAAGAGAACTGATCATGGATATTCCACTAACTCGCTTAAATATTATGTCTTTAAGTATGTTCTGTGATAATTAGGCTACAGTTTCAGTAGTACAAAACTCACTCTTTAATGGTAAGAGGAGACATGTTAGACTGAGACATGCCATGTGACGTGCAGTGCAGTGCATAACTATTGGTCGTTTTTTCAAGTAGCAAAATCCAGAGATGGGATATTCTTTTCAAGATTATCCTATCTTATCTTGTCTTAAATTAAAACTACGTCCTAAGGTTCACTTATCTCTTGATTAGAGTTTAATAATTGTAAGCTGATTTTATTGATATTTATGCTTTTACTCCCTAATTTTAGTGAAATTACGTCGTTTTGAACATTAAACACAATAAGATATGATGATTAAGGATTTGGTCTCCAAAACCCACAGGATGCGAGGCGCCAGCACCATATATATTTTATAGTTGAAAAGTAAAACTTTAAAATAACATGTAATCCAACTAAGAATTGTTCAAACAATACGAGAATATCATCAAAGACTACTCATTCAAAATATACAGTCACCACCGTATTTGGTTATTCACAATTTTACTACCTTTTCTTCAAAAATATATCAATTGATGTATGAAGAAACTAAAATTCCACTACTGCAAAATGGCGGATTTAAACCTCCCTTTTTAAAGTGGTTAAACATAATCCGGTGTAATTTATAAAAATGCGGTGGCATTATCGTAATATTAAACAAGAATTTAGTGACAGGAGAACTATTTACACCAGTTTTATTATAACCGGTGTACAATTTAAACTTATTACACTGGTTTAAACAATAACCGTGTAAATAGTTTATATATTACACCGGTTATAAGAAATCGGTTGTAAATAGTTTATATATTACACCAACATTATTTATAAGGATGCTGAGCGCTTCCATTGAAGAATGGAAGAGATTTTTCCACGAGTTGGGATTCTTTTGGTCCCTGAAGAAGCATCGCATGTTGAACCACTGACTTTTGAACCCTTTTGGAAGACCACTTCATTTCAAGGAAGTTGATTGAAGCTCATCTTTCCTTATTCTTGAAAAGGTATGGCACTGTTGCACCGAGTTGAGCTAGTTTCTCCACAATTGCACGGCCAAATTTCCACGAGTGGCCGCCGGTGACCAATGTTTGTCATTTCTTGCGAGTCCAATCTCGAATTGTTTGATTCGTGCATGTCGTTGCCATATCGACGAAGAACGATTTACGCAATTAAGAAACGAAAAATTGGAGATAGAATGTAAGAGATAGAAAGTTAGAGAGAGGAACCTCTCAACCAGTCACCCTGTCTTGCGCTTATTTCTAATATACTACACCATTGCTCTTGGATCTACATGCTTGGATATCTTCATTATCTTGGAGTTTACTGGTTCTCAAGGGGAAGTCTTCACTGGAAAACAGCCCTGTTGGCCAATTCTTTGACGGGTTTCACAAAGAATTGGTTGATTTCTTCAGCTTGGGCAGCCCCGTATTTACTGTTCACCATTATTTTGGGGGCTGATTTTGACCATCTTGGCAATTGTTGGAGCTACTCATCTATTTAATAGTCTCTACATACCATCCAATTCTTGTTCTTGGAGATTTTGGAGATTATATAGAGGAGTTTCAGCTGGAAAACCAAAGGGGCAGATTGGGCATCCTCTTGTCATTTCCCATTGCCAAGAAAATTTGTTCATTGCCTAGCTTCTTATTGGAGAACATTGCATTAAGGTTGGTTACTAACATTGTATAGTAACTAGCTTGGTTAATTTTCATATTACAATGTGAATATTGTTGGGGAAGAAGATGAACAGTAGAGTAGTTTGAATTGGTTTGAAATTGGCTTTTCCTCCAGAAACAAGTCACTAGCTGCCTCCTTTGTTGGTGGGTTTATAAATTGGGTTTATAAACGTTTTTACACCGGGTTTATAAACCCGGTGTAACAAAGACTTGTTTCATCGGTTTATAAAACCGGTGTAAGAAATATGTACCTTTTACCCCGCCTGTATATACATCGGTTCATTTTTATAATAACCGGTGTAAATAATAAGATTTAACCGGTGTAAAATCCCCGTTTTGTACTAGTGTTCAAAGAAAACATACCGCTTCACCAATAGATTCTCCATTTATTTTCGCCGTAAAATGAACAGAATTAGAAGGATTACGTAGATAAAATCAATTAATTTCAAACAATTATATATCAACCATTTTGGATTCAATTGCACCTAAGATAATTTATGATGAACTTGCTCGTCAGATTTGCTTGATTGTCTGTTGTATAGCTAATGTTAGGACCATTATGAAAGTGAGCATTGGCAGCAAAGCTTGAGCTATAATAGTGAACTCCAAGGAAATCCAGCGACCATTTAACCAACTTTGACTGTGCATGTAAATTTTAGTAACCTTTTTCTCAAATTTTTTTTTTGGTAACCTTTTACCCACAAAACATTCCATGCTTTGAGGGTAATTCCCAAAAACTAATGGGTCTAAAAACCTGCTAGTTAATGATGTAGTGAGTAGATTTTTATTAGTAATGATAGAGGGAATGCATTTTTTGGTTTACAACTTAAGGTCTATTTGATAATTGAATTTAAATTTGAAAATTAATTGATTCTCATCTTAACCAAATAAGTTTGTTTGATAAGTCAAAGTTGAATGTATTAATGAATTAAGAGTATTCTTGTTTTATTTTAAGTGATAAAATTTATCTTATCGCTTAATTTCAAAACATGCTCAAACCCAATGTTTTAAAATAAATTTTAATATACCACAATTATTCACAATATCTCTATAACATAATATAGTTATCCATAACATTTCTTCAATCTATTCTTTTTGCCATTCTATTTTCCTTCTCCATTTTATAATTTAAGTTTTTTATTCAATATACTTCCTTTTTTCATTCTATATTCTAATATTTTACATAATATAATATACATTTCTTTTATATTTTAATATTTTTATTCAATATATTTGATTCAATAAAGATTTGAAATACTTTTTAGAATATGACTAATCTTTTCTACATTTTCTAAAATAAAGTTTTAGTAAATTAAGAATTATATATATTTTTAAAACTTTTAAAATATAATATCTAATATAGTAGAATATCGTGAATGTGTAGAGATTACAAATATATGTATTTCTATGATAATATTTTTATTCTCAAAATTATTAAATTTTATAATTTTTTATTTTTTTTTACAAAAATATATTTTTTTATAATAATTTTGATTAGTTGTTTAAAAATTAAATTGCACATTTTTTGAGAAAATAAATAATTAAAAGACAAAATCGTATTATTTGAATCATTAACCTATCATATGAATATGTTTATGAAACAAGTTTAATTATTTTAGCACTAAGATTTAGATATTTAAAACTAATTGTTTGATTCTTTAAAATTGAGACACTTAATTATTTTAAATATCGTATTTTAGATTTCATATTTGAAATTTGAAATTTAAGTTTTATCATACAGCCCTTATTAATTCCATTGATAACTCGTTTATTCATCTAGTCATGGTAAACATCAATTTATTGAATCTATTGAGTGATGATAGAACTTGCACAAATGAAATTATCAAGACGTTCCTATCATTATTTATTTTACACTACATTTTTATAACAGTTAATTAAAAAAAACACTATTGAATTGTTTGATAATAAAATACTTAAACTTTTAATTAATTTTAATACTTTATCACCTTAACATTTAATTTTTCTGCAATGTACGGTATTTTGATAAAAACTGTATTGTGAAAAAATAAAATCAACCATTATAAATGTTAATTACATTAAATACCCTCATTTGGCTGTTTTTATTTTCCATAAAGTGATTTAATTTAATTTTTTCTCAATGTTAAAACACACACACACACTCTCTCTCTCTCTCTCCATAATTCACTTGAGAGAGAAACAAAGAGTTTTGGAAAGAGAGAAGATTTTACCCTTAGGAAAAAGTTATTCAATTGAACCACATTATGTAAAATAAAAACACCTAAATGAATGTATTTTAGGAAACTAAAATTTATAATGCCTGATTGAGTCTTTTCCTAGTACAATTTTCATTAAAATATATTACATTGTTAAAAATTAATTGTTGGGGGTTACAAAATACTAAAATTAAAAGTTTATGAGGTATTTTGCAATCGAGTCACATTTCAGTGGTATTTTGCAATTAACGCTTTTTATAATTTAAAAATAAATTTTAAAAAAACCAATTAAAGTGGTACTCACTATCCATATACAAATTCCACTTCACATTTGGCAGTTGGATAATCCCCTTGTTTGTCCAACTTATAATTAAAGCCCACGAAGTGTATTACAAGTCATTATCATGCAAGATAACTTGCGCCATGTAAGTAACTAAAACAAAATGAAATTATAACCATAATAAGCCCAATTAAAATGTTTTGGATTTAATTATTAAGGCATAAATAAATCGTAATTAACTTTTAAGAAGACATGATCCAAATGGCAAAGCCCAAGTATGCCATCTTGGTCTTCAATGTGATTGCTTCTTGAATATTCTTCAAAACAGTTAATCCATAATAAGGATTCATTCTTTGTCATGACATGGATTAAAGTAGAATATAGCCAATCTTTACATCTCAAGGAAAAGTGAATCCTAATCCCATTAGGATTGTGAATCCTAGTCTCATTAGGATTTGCTTATGTGGAATTTGGATAAGATGATGAATGGTGAATCCTAATCCTATTAGGATTTAGTTTGGAAATCCTATTCCCATTAGGATTTGGAGTAGATTGCTCGGATAAATTCTTTGCATTCGTATTTAGAGTAGAATGCTTAGATGGATTCTCATCATTCCCCATCTCCTTGAAATGATTTATCCTCGAATCTGGAAATTGAGTTCCTGGATCAAACACCAATATTATGAACTCATAGCAAACTCGAGCCAAGTAAAATTGGAAACATTCACATCTTGGGGAACAAGCATTTATATCCTTCAAGAACAAAACAAATGTATAAGATAAAGGGAAATGCAATAATCTAGAACAAGACTTTAAACAATTTTCTTTCACCAAAAGAGTTGGTCGGGCAGAATATGTATACATGCTTAAAACACGAAAGAAATCAGTATTCTTAACAAGTTGTGCATAATTCATATTCTTAAAATCATGAGAAAGTGTTTCTAAATGACTAAATTTAGTGAAGTAAACACAACATTGGAAGAAAAATGGTATTGTAAAAGAAAATTCAAAACAATTATGCAAATAAACATCGTGTAGTAAATGCAAATTAGAAAACCTATAGTTTCTAATGAGATAAGAATGTCTGAAATAACTCCTACTACTACATGCAACATAAAACAACTTTAGAAATAACATCTCATATAAAGACAAATTTAGTAGTTTCACCAATATGAAACTATTGAAGACAAACTTCCTAACAACATGCATGGACACACTAGCAGTAACATAGAAATCAGCTTCTTTAATATGTAACATAAGAAAAGGACTTAAACATATATGAATGTAATCACAAAGATTATTCAAAGATACATAAGAAAATTCATAGCAATTAGACATATATACATCCCAGATGAAATGTAAATCACAATAAAGAAGTTTTAAACACTTTGCAAACATGTTGAAGTTATCAAATAGGAAAATTCAATTCCAAAGATTAAAAACATAATGTAAACTATCTAATAAATAGATATGAACACAATACTTTACCTTTTGGAATTGAAAAGAAATTAGGAACTTAGACAACTTACCAAATAAGTGTTGAACTACCAAAGTACCTCTTCAAAGTTGATGGATTTGGATGTGTAGTGAATTGACATCAGAATGTGAAAATTGACGAACCAAATAATCAAAACAAAGGTTATTCCAGCAAGTATAACCAACATAATTAACACTTTGATTAGTGCACATAAGGATTTGGTTATGATCAAAATTATAAATATGAAATTCATATTGTAACTGATGTAATAAATAAGCAACATAACACATTAAACAAGCTATACGTAGATTCATTCAATTCAAAATATTTTGATGTAAATATTGAAGAATTATGTAAATTAATTTACTTATTAAAACACATGATGTTAGACTCTAAAATACAATTTACAAAATTTCGAATCATTTGTTGAAAAGTATAAGGAAGTTTTAGAAATTGATTAAAAACATATTCAAAATTTTGAAACTCAACTGAATTGATAATAACAAAGTTATTAACAGTTTTAATATCAAAATCAACTGAAAACTTACCTAACTTACCTTGCTTACCTTGAGGAAAACAAGCCATGGCAGATTGAACTCCTTCCATTAATTGCATATTGAGTTGTTTGCAACTCTATTAGATGTCTAGGAACTCCATAAATCTGCAACACAAAATTTCTAGGCAGTAAACAATATAAATCGTGATCACTAGAATTCATAAGTACAAGATGTTGTTGTTTAGCTTTCAATGAATTCTCATTCTCACTCTTTCTGTTACTCTTATTTTGCTCACAGCCTATACTAACTAAATCATCATTTTGACTTTCTCTCAATTCTTTTTCCCTCTTTTTTTTTCTAACACACTTTTTTCTTTCTCTTTTTCTTTTATCATCTCAGCACAAGATTTAGCAACTATTGCTTGATCTTCAAAATTTTGACAAGGCTTTAAAGCACCAAGATTAAACTTTTTACCATCCTTCATGAATGAATAGCAACTTTTGATATCATTATAAACCCCATTGTAAGCAAGTTGCCACGTATTTCCCAATAAAATATGGGTTGTTTGCGTAGGAAATATGTCACATAGTACCTCGTCTTTGTACTTTCCCATTGAGAATGCAATCTTGACTTGGTTTGACACCCATACTTCACCACAATTATTAGTCTACTGCAGAAGTAAGGATTTTGATGTGGAGTGGTTTGCATATTCAACTTTTCTACCATTAGCTCACTAGCAAAGTTAGAGCTTCGTCCACAATCAATCGCCACAGCACACACTTTATCTTGGATATTGCACCTTGTATGAAACTCTTTTGCACATGATGTAGATGTGGTTTTAGACTCCTTAATTTCATCATAAGGTTGTATTATCTTTTTGAGTTTTTGCATCAATTCATCAATCTCCAACTTAAGATCATTTGTACTTTCTCTCACCATTGATTAAAATAAACCTTCAAAGTTAGTCTAAACAACAAAGAAATATATATCAAAACTATCCTCACACGTTCTCACTTTGGGGAATAGGTACACTTCTCTCTTTTGATGATAGGTTCTCTTAATTATAGTATCCCTAACTACTCTCAAGATTCTGAATTACTTATACTACTGCTAACCTTTAGTTCTTAACAAGGAACAAGTGAAACCACAAGCTCAATCAAGAAACACAAGAATTAAGCAAAGAATACAAATAAGACTCGAGAAACTAGATTTATTTTATAACACGTAGGTGTGATAACTTGGATTCAGTGCTTAGAACCAATCAAAGTAGAAACTCTACAGAATAAAAAGAAGAACAAACTTTGAATGACTCAAATCGGATTTAAAACGAGAAAGTTATGGCAATTTCAATTTGAGGTGTATGTATGGAAATTCAAGTACAAAATAGAACAATAAGAATGAAAGAATTGCAATCAAAGTAATTTTTTTTTTACTTGATACCTCTTTTTTTTTTTTTTGAAAGCAACCAAATTGAGATTAAAGAGGATGAATTAATTTACTTTTTTGGGCAGCAAGCAATCAGTTTAGAGAAAGTAAGGTTGTCTCCTCAAAAGAAACAACTTTGGTCTATCTTTGGAAACTTTAATGAAAGACTAGGGTTTTAATGTTGTTTGGACAAAAACCTAAGATTAATGTTGTTTGTCTTAATGTCCAAACCTAGTACTTTTATCTTAACAAGAAGGCACAAGTCAGCTTTAACAGATTTTCACACCAAGAAATTCAAGAAACAAATGCCAATAACACAAACTATCAAGATTTGATGTGAAGATTCAATTTAAGTGCAAATAGAAATTCAAGAACTTCAAGAAAGTGGTCAAGAACTACTCACATTGAGATGGAATAAAACTTGACTAAACCTAAAGACAACAAAGAATCAAACTTGAAGCAATAGAATCAAATTTGACGACAAAAGAATCAAAAACAAGAAAGTTTGAAATTTTGGTCAAACTAAGACTCAATTTTTTTTACGAATTTTTATATCTCTATTTTTCAAAAACTAATATGAAATCCAATAAGTAAACGACTCAAGGAACACAACGCAACTGACAGAATTGAAATCGAACAACAAACAACAAAGATATTAACGATTTAAGTGGACAGCAAAAATTGAACTAGGACTAAAAACGAACAGAAATAAAAGAATTGAAAATTAGAATGATGTTACCAAATTTTGTGATACAAATATGTGCTCTCATACCACTTTAACGTGATTGTCGAGGCTTGAAATCCTTGACATGCTTTGAACCACAACCTTGGGATCGTTTGAATCACAAAATAAATACAAGACAACAATAACAATGTAGAATAAAGGAAATAAAATAGAAAATGAGAACGTGAAACTTTGGCTACGGAAACCGAACTAACACCCAACACCATTACAAACAATTAACACCAAATTCAAGTAAATCTTGAACTGGATTCTAATGGTTTGACTTGTTCCTGAAATAAAAAACGGATAGGCAACTTCTAGAGGTCTTAGCTAAAGGATTGCGGGCTGTTTTTGAAAACAATAGATCCTCTTTATTGAATTCGTTTTTTAAGAAATTTTCTGCAAAACAATTGTCAATTATCATTCCATTATCCTTTAAAAACATTTATGAGATGCCCCTTAAATAGGCTATAAAAGACAGCAAAAAGGAAACCCTAAAAGATGTCAATTCCGATTCAAATTCTGACCTGATTGGCCAATCCAATTTAGGAAACTTCCTAATTGGAATTAAACAACCTATAAACGAAATTAACTTCCTAAACTACTCTTAATAAAGTTGGATAGTCCCCATTGTTTGTCCAACTTACAATTAAAGCCCACGAAGCCCATTACATGTCATTATCATGCAAGATAACTTGGGCTATGTAAGTAACTAAAACAAAACAAAATTTTAACCATAATAAGCCCAATTAAAATGTTTTGGACTTAATTATTAAAGCATAAATAAATCCTAAATAACTATTAAGAAGGCATGATCCAAATGGCAAAACCCAAGCATGCCATCTTGGTTTCAATGTGATTGCTTCTTGAACACTCTTCAAAACTCTTAATCCATGATAAGGATTCTTTCTTTGTCATGACATTGATTAAAGTAGAATATGGCCAATCTTTGCATCTCAAGGAAAAGTGAATCCTAATCCCATTAGGATTGTGAAATCTAGTCTCATTAGGATTTGCTTATGTGAAATTTGGATAAGATGATGATTGGTGAATCCTAATCCTATTAGGATTTAGTTTGGAAATCCTATTCCCATTAGGATTTGGAGTAGATTGCTCAGATAAATGTTTTGCACTCAGATTTAGAGTAGAATGCTTAGATGGATTCTCATCATTTTCCACGCGAGTCACCTCTTTCCTGTGAACGAATACTTCCTCTATTATGATCCTCAGCAACAGTTAGTCTCTCTTCTCTAGTTGGCAAATTCATCTTTCTCATTATCTTCTCATTCCCCCTTAACTGAGTAACCACATCATCAAACTTCAAAATGGTCCTCCTAACTAACATGGTTTGAACCACGTGCTTATAAGAAAATGGCAAAGAAGTCAACAACAATAAAGCGTGTTCTTCATCTTTAATTTCTTTCCTTGTATTTTGAAGTTGACACACTAGTTGATTAAAACATTCACATGAATATGAAAATTACCTCCTTCATCCATCTTCAGTGTGTAGAGGTCCATCTTCATGCACAATCTATCGGTTAGTGATTTTGACTCATAAATACTCTGCAACTTGTCCCAAATACCCTCTGGTGTATTCTCATTTACGACATTATATTTAATTTTAGGAGCAAGTGCAAGTTGAATCATACTAACTGCTCTCTTCTTAACCAAAACCCAAATACCCTCTGCCATATCATCAGGCTTCTTCTCACTAAGTGCTGAATCAAGATTTTCACGCACGAGTAAATCTTCAATCATACATTGCTACATAGTGAAATCCGTCTTCCCATCGAAGATAGAGGTCTCAAAGTGTGCTCTAAAAATCTTCACAAACAAAAAAAGACCACCTAGAAAACAATAAAAACCATAAAAACACCACAAAAGAAATCAAATTTGGAAAAATCAATTCCAAAAACAAATTTAGCACGTCGAAAACTAGGGGGTAGATTTGTCAAAATTTTTTGATGATGTGCTAGTTGACCGTTGACTTTAACCAGTCAACCTTTGACTTTGATTGGCACATGTAACAACCTGATGCTAACACGTGGCAGAACCTAATAGAAACCCTAGCTACCAATCCCCCTCACAATTCGATTGTCCAAAATATTCCAACTTCAACCAACAATATTTCCCAATCTGACTGTTAGATTTCAATGAAACTTCAGTAGCAACACAAGCAAATTGTGTAGATCACAGATCCAATGTCAGACTGACCGTATGTTACTCCTGCCGCTGGTGATCAAAACAGTTGCCAAAATCATTCTCCCTTCAATATCTCGCAATCAAATGGTTCAATGAACCCAAAATTTTAGGTTCCCACGTTTGTTGATATAAGAAATCTATATGCGGACTTTGATCGGTGAAAGAATTCCTTCAAGATGTCGATCTACATTGCAACACCTTCCCACAACTCAAAAAACTGTCCCAAATTTGAACATTTAGCTCTGATACTACTTGTTGGGATTACAACCTTCAATCCCAATTACTACTCATTGGGGAAAACACAACAATAATATTAAAAATAGAAAATAACACAATATTTAATGTGGTTTGATCTCAACAAATATAATTCACAGGAACAACCTCTATTCCAATTCAATGCGAGAATAAAAGAGCTACACAAAATATGTTCTCTCAACATACAAAGACTCTCAACACTCAATTCTATTCTCTATGTCTACCTTTTCCACAGTTTTTCCCACACTAAATTTAGTACAAATAATATGTATTTATACTAAATCTAAAACTCTATTGGGCTTACTCTTCAAGTTGGATTTGGGCTTTGAGAAGGTATCCCAACAAGAGTGTCACAAAAGGCTTAATACATGTTAAATTAATCAAGAGATCAATGTGAGCAAAATAGCAAGAGCCAAATATGGAGATTTTAGTTTTTTTTTAATTTACTTTCTTAGATTAGTGAACATTCTAACCATTTGCTATTAGCTCATCTATGAGGTTGTTGTAAAAGGCAATGCCTACCTTCTTCACGAGAAAGTATTGGGTGATTAATAACTACCAACTCATCAGTTGAGTTGGTAGGAGAGACCCAATACTTTCTCTCCATGTGTACACAATGACCCACTATTATGTGGGTGTTGACTCTTTATCTCATGCAGGCGCCAACATAATAGTGTGTCATTATGTACACATGGAGTAAAAGTATTGGGTGTAGCCCACCAACTCAACTGAAGAGTTAGTGGTTATTAATCACCTAATATTTCTCCTTGTTCACACTCTACTTAGCTTCCCACCTGAGAAAAAATTATAAACAAATTAACATAAATTCATGTCCATCAATGTAATTTCTAGGAAATGATGTTCGAATTTTTAATTGATAAAAATGTTTTAACAATATCTAACTCAAATTGATTTCTGAAAGTTCTTGTACACAACTAAATAGATTTACCACTGGTATCTTGTTAAGTTGGTTCATATATGAATGGTAAGTTAATTGCAATTTCAATGTACAATAAAAGCGGTAGAGAATTAGAACTATGATTTCAATTGTGATCAATAGTCCGTTTCATATATGAACAAGTTTCACAGAGTTTTTGTGATAGATTTATGGGTCAGCTTTATAACTTGATTATCATTAATTATCCTCACATATAAGAATGGCAAATTATTAAAATTTAGAATTTTTTAAAGCAGGTATTTATCAAGAAAAAGTAAAGGAATCTTACTTGGTATAACTCTTGACCATGAAATGGATAATCTGAAACCATTTAATCCTAGGGATTTCAGTAATTGAATGTCTTCCTGCATATAACCAATGCATTTTCAACTTAGTGGAATGTTTAAAAATTATTCCAACTAAATGCATTTTTCACATCATCACTCTTAATTAATTAAGGAGTTTTATCTATCACTTACTATGTAACGATGATAAAAATCATTAGCTATGTCACTAGTGGTATGATAAGTTATTCTATCTGCAAATGCAAGAAAGAATACGTAAATGATCATCAGCAGAAACATAAATAATATATGATTAATGTTCAATCTCTATAATCTTGTGAAAACCGATTAAAACTTACTTGGATATTTGTGGCCGAAGGTATCTCATATACTTATCCCTCTTCCATCTTTGAATCCCGCTCCTTCATACTGCAAGACATATAGGCATGAGAAATTGAGAATTTCACCAAAAACGTGCCCAAAAATTTAAAGAAAAGAAAGTTGAATATAGGCCAGCTTGTAGTCAGAGACCTGATAGGAAAGCGAAGCTACTCCAAATATGAAATCTTTTGGGAAACTATTGCGGTTTAAAATTGAAATGTTTTTGGGTGTTTCAGCATAGGAAAACTCCATCCATGACAAGAAAATAGCTAAGAATATGAATCGGCTAAACAAAGAAAAGCCCTGAAATGCCATGGCTAAATATGTTAAGGTTATATATATTTTTAAGTTTGTTGCTACTATTTTTTTGGCTAATGATTTGATGATTAAGGTCCCACTCAAGAAACATATAGGGTGTGCATAGAGAAGAATCTCAACGTGAAAAATTGTCAAAAACCATTTGAATAGTATGAAAAGTAATTGGTCATAGTAAGTATTTGATTTTTTTTTAACAAGAATATAATTGTCATTACATGTATACTGACATTAGTGTTGGGGATGTGTTTGAAAGTGGGAGGTAGCACAAGAGACCACTAGAGGCCCAATAAGCTGATAGAACCCAACTTAAACCCAAAAGCTTAAGTCAATGGGTCTTGGATCACTACCAACTTATTAAGAGCTCTAGTTCTTTTCACTCTTCCGATGTGGGATTCTTGCATACTATCTATGAATTCTAACAAACCTCCCTTTCATAGGTTGTCCCTCACATCAAAGTATCATGATCCTATTAGTAGAAGCACGCTTTCAAAGAACTAAGAAACACTTATTCGTTGTGTTGAATTCAGATATTAGTTTTAACTGTAATAGTTGGTTATTAGTTACCGACAGGTGGCACCATACCATTGGCTGGTAAATTAGTTAAGCTAAGAGTTAAGCAGCTAAACAACGGTTATGGATTTTGTATCAGAAACTCTTTCTTCCTAAAATTCAATATACTTCTTAATTCTCCAATTTCTATTCTCATTCTTTTCCTTCTAAATTCTTGAACTCAAATATATTGTTAGGGTTTTGTGGCTAAATCTCAACATTTGGTATCAGAGATGGTTAATATTCAACATTTTCATTCATGGTAGAAAACACTAGATATAAGGTGCTAAAGGAACAGATTAAAAGGCAAGACTCAAAAATTCAAGAACTGAATGATAATATGAACAAGCAAATGGATAAGATCAAGGATAGTATATAGACACAATAGGAAGAGAGTCATAAGAGGCTTGATAAATGTTTAAACTAGATGGAGGCAACATTTGAAGCACTCGTTAAATCCTTACTCAAGGAAAAACCTATTCTGAATTTTGAAGGCCAGATGAATGACAAAATGCCTCTGTTACCCACACCCAATTCTGGGTTCAGAAATGTCAATGAAGATTAGAATTTCAAGAAGATGGGGAATAGAAACTTTGGAAATTTTAACCTACATCCCAAGGTAGAGCTTCCCATGTTCTATGGTGATCAGCCTAGAGAGTGGCTAAAAAGTGCAACAAATTTTTCTTAGTACATAAAGTAGAAAAATAATCCAAGATAGACATCATGGAAATGTACTTGGAAGGTAAGGCAAAACTTTGTTTCCAAAGTTTCAAGAAGACCAGAGGAGCCAGTTCTTGGAATAATTTCAGTGAATTCCTAATCAAGAGATTTGATGGCAAAATGGGGCGAGCTGAAATAGAGGAATTCAATAAATTGCAATAAGGGGGAACAATATTAGAATACCAGCATATATTTGAAAGTCTGAAAACCTTGATGCTTGCAAGAGACTCCATATTAACAGAAGAGTACTTCATATCCAACTTTATAAGTGGTTTGAAAGAGAAAAAAAATACCTATGGTGAGATGTTGAGGCCAAAAACTTTATGGGATGTGATACGAGCTGTCGTTACTCACCAATTTACCCTAAACTACTTCAGTAGTTGTGAGAGGGATCGATCCACAGGGAAGGGGATTGGTTTCAAGAACTCTTAGAATGTAGCTCTAATGGTGTCATAAAGAATGCAAATTTCACTAACGTATACTAAAATAACCAGAACTCAAAGCACAAAAAATAAAGTGTAAATGCAACAATAGAAAAGTTGATGCTCTAGAGTTCCGTGGCCTGTTGAATACACATTTAGACACTCATACAGTGCAACTACACGTCCGTGCTAAACAAGTGGGGAACTACGTTGCCTAGAGTCCTAAGCCGCAACTGGCATGTCGACCACATTGTGACTCAATCCTCCTGACACTATCCTATCCCATGGCGGGGCCCAAGGAATGTGATTTCAACCCGCAACATCCCAATCCACTATTCCTAACAAGTTTAACACTAGACTCCTAGAAGCTTCCCATGGCGAGGCCTGAATCTGGGTCAAATACGCACCTTAGCAACAGAGGAATTCTTTTTCACTCCAATATTATGATCTCATAATCTATGATCGGCATGGCGACCGCATCCTAGAAGACAAGCATGCAAAACGAGTGAAAAGACACGATTCCTGTTCTCATTCCACAGAATTCATAGCAAGAATTGATGTACTAAGCTTAGACTCAGTATGTCAGCCGCAATTCAAGTCCAACTCAACTACTCCAGATCGAATACGTGAAATGTAACTGATATTCACAATCAAAGCAGAATATGAATCGTTACTTCATAGATTACGTTTATTGCACCGTATCAAGGGATCTAGAATGTAGATTCATCCATCGGAACCCTAGATCATCACTCGTTTAGCCAGAAAACTCCTGCGTCATCTCAATTTCATCAAATTGCAGTATTAACAAATTCTTTTTTCCATTCAATTGGAGGATTTTACCGATTAAAGTGCGTAGAATTGTCAATTCCTTCGTCAATTAAGAATAAGAAAGCAGTTATCAGTCCACAAATGCAATCGGAATCGAAATCGGAGTTCAATTTTTAGAGAGAAAAATTTCTAGAGAGAGAAAGTTAGAGAAAAAAAATTTCTCTCTCTAGTCTCTAGTTTAATCTGTCCATCTCTCCCTCCTAAAATAATGACAAATTCCCCTATATATAGAGGTTACAAAATGTAAACAATACGCTAACGTAAAATGACTACAATATTACAGAAATACCACTGCATATATCAATTGTCCACAACTCAAATCATGCAAAGCATCTATCCAAGCCTTTGAGCCCCGAACCTCCACGCCTTTATCATCCCCGTACGCCTTCACGCCTACAGCAACCACGCCACCATGATCACTGCACAAGAACAAGAATTATACACTTAGAAAAATTTCAGCATTTGCAACCTGATCATTATAACAGTGATGCATTGCAGCGATGCGTCACTGTGTAAGTGTGTGTATGGCGACGTATCACAGCGCGATGTATTGCCGTGTAAACGTGTATGCAAATGGAATGTGTGAAGTAAATGTTAAAAAACTTGTAGTGAAGTGAATGCATGCAGCAAATAGAATGATGATTGTGTGCAAAGAGAGTGAATGCTAGTGGTGCATGAGGTGTATGAAGTGTGTGAGCTAGGTGTAACTGATTGCACATGCTTCATATTTCTCCCCCATTTATCACCAGATTCACATCGAGTCTCAGAAAATATATAACATCCAAATTGTATACAAGACTCTTAGCTAAACATAGCACTTTGAATCACTCGATTTGGAGCTAAGATGAGAAAGTTATGATCATTTTACTGAATTGTGGCAATGTTGTGTGTGCTGTGCGGGTGCAGCCGTGCGCATGCCTGCGCAGCTGGTGCGAGGTTGCCGCACACATGCGCGTGCGAGAACGAGCGCTTGTACGGGAGAGTGTACGGCGACCTGGTGCCTGATGTGCAAGGAGTATGCGGCGACCTGTGCGACGATGTGCGAGGAGTGTGCGGCGACCTGTGCGACAATGTATGCTAGCTTGTGCGGCGACTTCCAACAAATATCATGGTGCTTTGTGAATTTAGTAAAACTTAAAACACTAAAGTTGTAGTCCTAAATCTTAGCTTTCCATAGCCTTTTCTATCACTCAATTCGGAGCTCGGACAAGAAAGTTATGACCAAAATACTTAAGTGTGGTGAGGAGAATATTTCATGGCGACACATCGCCAAGATGCGTCGCCATGCAAATATTTTCATGGCGACGCAACGTGGCTATGCATCGCCATTTAATGGTTTTCATGGCGGCGCATCACAGTGATGTGTCGCCGTGCAATTTTTCCCTTTAGCACAACGTTCCACTTCTATGCAATATATGTGTATCTTTGGCTCCGGATTGGACTTTGTGGTAAACATAAGATTGTAGATCTTCCTCTTAGCTTTCCAGCAGTTTAAGAATCAGCATCATTGGTGGTCTGTAACTCAAGATATTGACATTCTACCAAACTGTGGCAATGAAGTCAACAATGAAAATCTGAAGCAGAGATTGCAAAGATGCTCTCGTTTCTCTTACTTGCACACAGAATTAGAAGAACATTAAAACATATGAATTGAATTACATTTAAATAGCTTTCCAGGACATTTAAGATCTCCTCATTTGGATTAGTATTGAGAAAGATACGCTCAATTGAAATGCACTATCCGTTCTGCCCAACTTCAACATAAGCCAAACAGGCATGTTTAGGTTTCCCTCAAACTCCACAAGCATCATTTTAAACCTTTTTGAATTCTTTCCTTGTTCTTTAACCTCAAACACACATTTGTCTCTTTTAATCATCATTTTTTATCTTTTCCTTCATTTTAGCACTCCAAGTTGTAAACCACGTAAATGCACAAAATGTCACGTAACACTACACAATTACATGAAAACAAAGCAAAAGCTAAGTAAAATAACACATATAAGTTGGTATAAAACCAACTTATCAATTTCCCCCACACTTGAACTCTTGCTTGCCCTCAAGCAAGGCCACAACAATACACTTACACAACAATACACTTACACAACTCAAGCACGGTCACAACAATACACCAACACATAACACACCACTCTACATAGTGAACTCTCTTGTAGAAAAACCTACCTATCCACTTCAAGAACATTTCACACTATTATTGGATGTGCACATTTCTTAGTTTAACCAATTAAACTCTAGTGGTAAGGATATGCTCAATTCTTCATGGCAATCATCAAGACTAAGTTGTATTCATTTGAAATTCTAACATAGATGTGTGAGTGGTGTGCAAAGGCTAATATACAACTTAAGTCTCACTTATAATCAAAGCAACAATAGAGAATGCAAAGATTTTATTATTACTTCTTTTCAAGTCCTCAACTTGTAAACATTGTATAGACATAAATGCACCAACTTAAGGATCATTGGTTGCCCTCGTTTCTTACCACTCTTTCCCCCAGGTTGTCATCCTTTAGTGCTTTACCTTCGTTTCTTACATGACATTATTACACTGGGGTACTCCTTGGCCTTTCCAATTATTGCCTCAGGTTTTATGGTTTTTGAATTCCATCCCCACTCATGAGAATTATTCTCTTAAAATGCACACTTAGTGTGATAGAGCAGTCCCGCAGAGGAGTGGTTTATATTTGTGTGCTTTTGGAACATTGTCCACGCACTTAGAATGCAACAAATTTCACATTGGCATGACCTGCCTTTTTTCCCAATCATCTACCTTGGTGCCTAAATGTCACTACAAGTTTCCAAGGATTACTCATCATAATTCATGAAAATTTTCAAAAATTCTCTATTTCTTGCCTTTTCACATAAGTGAAACAATCCATGTATATACTCCATTTTAGTGCTTGAAAACAACTATGTTAAAGTTCAAACTTTCCCACTAAGTTTCTAACTACTACCACTTAGCATTGAACTATCCTCACTATTGAGCGTTTTTATTCAAGTTTTCAAACACACATCCAACTCTATGGCTAGTGCACTTTCCATGGATAGAAAAGTTCTTCCATAAAAAATTCCAACTACACATAACTTGTGCTCAAAACCATCTCTTATTCACAAAAATTTCAAAATCTCGCAACAAAATTTAAAACTTGCACAAAAAAATGAAAAACACAACATATACGAGATATAATATGCAAAAGCTCAAAATAACACAACACAGCCATAAAAGAAATAGCATGCTTTGCATCACATAGCACAAAAAATTTCATTCATGAAAGAAAGTACGCATATAAAGTCCAAAAGACAAAAACTAAAGCAAACAGTCACTCCCCCACACTTAAAACTTACATTGTCCTCAATGTAAAGTAAAGATAAGTTTAGGAGCTCCCTGGTGGTGATATGTCATGAAGTCCAATGTTTGCTTGGTGGAGTGTCTTTGTCCATAGTTCCTTTTGCATAAAAAATGTCCTGTACATGGTGAAACTAAGCTTATTAGAAATCACTCACTCAAGTACACTACATGTTGGTGCAAAGTAGACATGACATGGAGAGAACATGCAAGCAAAGTGTCGCACCATGACTAGGAGTCATAGTGGTGTAAAAATATGCGACTAGTAACACTAAGTGGCACATGCACAATTCATTCTTGAAACGTAAAACAAGTAATTGTGTGCAGCATGGGAGTGGTCCATGGCACCACTCCCCCACACTTAGCCTCATATGTGCGTTGCCTATTTCCCTTGCAACTTTTTTCTTGTGCATGTCCTGACAACATGAGTGGCTTAGTGAGTATAACAAAATGCAAGAAAACATAAAGATCAATTTAACCAAAATACTTTTATTCAAGGTAATGTGAAAAAGAAGTAGTTCTGGATTTCTTAAGTCTCCAGCTAGACTTTATTTTTGAAGACTCCTCTTTCAAGATTTGGAATATCCATCTCTATACCAGAAAAATGCTCTTTCATAATTACTCCTTTTTCTTCTATAGGGCACTGCAGAAATATTTTCAAGGAGGTGCATAAGCTCATGCATATGGGGAACCACCTCTACAAATTTCACTGTGAACCATTGAGGCTCCCCCATGAGAGGCACCTCATTTAATTCTTCCACCATTGAAGGCACATCATTTACTTCCTCCACCATTGGATGCACTTTAATCCTGAATGGCTCAACCCATCCATGGTCTCAATAAACACATCAGTAAGTTCAAGAATGGATGCATCAATGAAGCAAATCTCTACCATATTAGCAATATCATTACAAATTTGCACATCTTCATCATCTAGACTAACATGGGATATTTCTTGAGTCTCTTCTTTGCCTACAACACAAAAAGCATTATCATCAATTAACAAGGATATCTCATTTTGCAATACTTGTGAGTCACCATTTAGACACTTAGATTTATTCATCATTTCACGAATTGGTGCCTAAACAATGGTTGCCTTTAATGTGTTGACATTCTCACTAACAATTGAAACATCATTTTGGTTCATGCTATCACAATGTTCATCAAGATGTGTCTCTGTACAATGTACCAAGCAATCAAGAAGAGAAACATCTAATGTATGACTAACAACACCGTTAGATAAAGAATGACAATCACTATCATTTTGAGAATTCATAACACATGCTTCCTCTAAGATATAGTCCACTAGCAATTCATCATGCATTTCAATAACTTCATATGACATTTCAAAGATTGACTCATCTAAAAAACAACATTCAACTATGTTTTCAATCTCAGACAAAATCACTTTATCTTCAACATCTAACTCTTCATGCTCAGTTTCTTCATCACAAGCATTCAATTCATCAACACAATTCAGATCATGCTCAACATTTTCATCAACCACATGCATAGTAGAACACGAGATAGCTCTAATTGCAAAACAAGATTCAACATCCATGGGTCATTTCATGGCATAATTCACATCAAAGACAACTTGTTCATTGTTAATGCGAAATGTTACCGTTTTTCTTCTTACTCCAATAAGAGCATCACCAGTAGCAAGAAATGGTCTATCGAAAATAAGAGGCACTTCAGGATCCTCTTCCATGTCCAGCACAATGAAATCGAGTAGCAATGTGAATTTATCTACCATTATAAGCTTATCTTCCACCATTCCCTTAGGCTTCACCAATGATCTATCCTCCAATTGCAGTGTCACAGTCACAGGATAAATTCTTCCACTCAACCCCACATTAATAGCAATGGAGAGGGGCATGAGATTGATGCCAGCCCCCAAGTCACAGAGTGCCTTGTCAAAATATCTTGTACCTATTTTGCATGGTATGGTGCAACTGCCAGGATCCTTCAATTTGGGTGACAAATTGAGCACCATCAAAGCCTCACTACATTCCATAGGCATCGTTGGAGCTTCATATTGAAGAATCTATTCCTTGTTTGAAATAAGATCCTTAAGGAATTTTGCATACTTAGGAACTGCACTCACCAAATCTAGCAATGGCAGGCTCACGTTAACTTGTTTCACCACGTACAAGAATTGATCATATTGCGGCCCTTTCTTCGGTGATGGTTTCACTCTTTCTGGGAAGGGAGGCTTTGGAGCATACTCGGGGTAATTGTAAGGACTTGGTGGTCTTCTAGCTTTTCTAATCACATTATTCTCTTCATTGTTTTTCCCTTCTTGCTTTTCAGATGTCACAGTCTCTTGTGCACCAATTTTCTCAACTTCACCTCTCGCTTCATCTTCACACTGGACATTCTCACCTCCTGGATTGTTATTCCCTGGCAAGAGCATGCCACTCCTTAGTGTAATAGCATTACACACCTCCTTGCCCTTAGGATTAGGAATTGTGTTACTTGGTAGGGAGCCACTAGACTTATGATGCACTACATTTGCTAACTGCCCCAACTGCATTTCAATATTTTTAAGTGTGGCATCATGATGTCTTACAGTTGTCTCCAAAGCAGCAAATCTTTCCTCATTTTTATCCATCTTTTCTATGATTCGATGGAGCATATCTTCTATAGATGGTTTCCTTTACTTTGAAGCACTAGGCTGATGGTCAAAACCAGGATGTGGTTGTGAAGATCTCCTCTGTTCATTACCTTGAGAATACTGGCCTCCTTGATTTTGATTCTGATATCCCCAATTGTCTTGGCCTCCACCATACTGTCTATTACCTATATTGTAATTTCCAGAGTATTGGGGCTTGTTATAATTGTTAATGTACTGCAGTGACTCGGTTGTGATAGAACATTCATCCGTGTAGTGTTCCCCTTTACACAACCACATGAAAGGACCGGGGCTTTAGTTTGCGTAGCCTTCAAGGTCTGTACTTGTTTCGCAAGGGCCTCAAACTTTGCACCTAAAGAAGTCTCATCATCCAAGTCTAAGATACCCCTTTGCCTTCTGCTTTATGGTTTCCTAGTTTCAGGAAAAAGGTACTCATCCTCAGCAATCTTATCAAAGAGTTCCCTCACTTCAGGCACACTCTTATCTTTCAATGCACCATTTGCACATGACTTTATCATCATGGAAGATTCATCTATGAGTCCTTTGAAAAAGGTGTTTAATTCTCTAATTTCCCCCAAGTCATGATTTGGACACTGTCTGATCGAGTCATTGAAATGTTCCCAAGCCTCACAAAATGATTCTCCATCATGCTATTGAAAGTTCATAATGTCCATTCTCATTTTCTCCAATTTAGCTGGAGGGAAGTACTTTACTAAAAATTTCTTTTGGAGTTCATAAAAAGTTGTCACAGCATTTGTACCCCCAATGGATTTGAACCAATGCTTTGCTTTACCTATCAAAGACAATGGAAATAGAATTCTATGAACTTCACTTCTTGGCACTCTTTGAAGCTAGAAAGTACTGCAAAGGCCTACGAACCAATCAAGATGTTCATTAGGATCCTCATTGTCTAAGCCTTGGAAGAATTGGCCCTGAGTGATCATAGAGATGATTTGAGTTGGCATGTGGTAACTATCTACATCAATATCCTGTTGATAAAAACCATTCTCGAAATTTATTGCATAATGGTCACCAAATCGTGGTGGTCTAGCTCCTGGATTGGCCATTTTTCTCTGTCTCTGTTGAATCCTCAAAGTCTTTGGCAATTCAAGATCAAATGAATATTTAGGTTCTCCAGAAGACCTGAGAGACCTGAGCATACACCACACACCACAAGTGAAGTATGATAGGAAAGAAATAAAAACACACTTAACAAGAATATCAAATATACACAAAAAATAGAACAAAATAGAACAACTCGAGAAATTTCACAAAATCGTGCCTTCCCCAACAGCGGCGCCAAAAATTGATACGAGCTGTCGTTACTCACAAATTTTAACCTAAACTACTGCAATAGTAGTGAGAGGGATTGATCCACAGGGAAGGGGATTGGTTTCAAGAACTCTCAGAATGTAGCTCTAATGGTGTCATAAAGAATGCAAATTTCACTAACGTGTACTAAAATAACCAGAACTCAAAGCACAGAAAATAAAGTGTAAATGCAACAATAGAAAAGGTGATACTCTAGAGTTCCGTGACTGGTTGAATACACATTTAGACACTCATGCGGTGCAACTACACGTTCGTGCTAAACAAGTGGGGAACTACGTTGCCTAGAGTCCTAAGCCGCAACTGGCATGTCGACCACATTGTGACTCAATCCTGCTGATACCATCCTATCCCATGGCGGGACCCAAGGACGGTAATTTCAACCTGTAACATCCCAATCCACTATTCCTAACAAGTTTAACACTCGACTCCTAGAAGCTTCCCATGGTAAGGCCTGAATATAGGGTCAAATACGCTCCTTAGCAACAGATGACTTCTTTTTCACTCCAATCTTATGATCTCATAATCTATGATCGGCATGGCGACCGCATCCTAGAAGACAAGCATGCAAAACGAGTGAAAAGACACGATTCCTGTTCTTATTCCACAGAATTCATAGCAAGAATTGATGTACTAAGCTTAGACTCAGTATGTCAGCCGCAATTCAAGTCCAACTCAACTATTCCAGATCGAATACGTGAAATGTAACTGATATTCACAATCAAAGCAGAACATGAATCGTTACTTCATAGATTACGTTTATTGCACCGTATCAAGGGATCTAGAATGTACATTCATCCATCGGAACCCTAGATCATCACTCGTTTAGCCAGAAAACTCCTGCGTCATCTCAATTTCATCAAATTACAGTATTAACAAATTCTTTTTCCATTCAATTGGAGGATCTTACCGATTAAAGTGCGTAGAATTGTTAATTCCTTCGTCAATTAAGAATAAGAAAGCAGTTATCAGTCCACAAATGCAATCGGAATCGAAATCGGAGTTCAATTTCTAGAGAGTGTGTGTATGGGCGACGCATCGCAGCGATCCGCTGCTATGTAAACGTGTATGCAAATGGAATGTGTGAAGTATATGCTAAAAAGCTTGTAGTGAAGTGAATGCATGTAGCAAATGGAACGATGATTGTGTGCAAAGAGAGTGAATGCTAGTGGTGCATGAGGTGTATGAAGTGTGTGAGCTAGGTGTAAATGATTGCACATGCTTCATCTTTGTCTCCCATTTAGCCCCTGATTCACATCGAGTCTCAGAAAATATATAACATCCATATTGTAAACAAGACTCTTAGCTAAACATAGCACTTTGAATCACTCGATTTGGAGCTAAGATGAGAATGTTATGATCATTTTATTGAACTGTGGCAATGCTGTGTGTGCTATGCGGGGTGGCCGTACGCATGCGCGCGTGAGAACGAGCACTTGTGCAGGAGAGTTTGCAGTGACCTAGTGCCTAATGTGCAAGGAGTGTGCGGCGACCTGTGCGACGATGTGCGAGGAGTGTGCGGCGACCTGTACGACGATGTATGCTAGCTTGTATGGTGACTTCCAACCAAACTCTGGCCATAGTGCTTTGTGAATTTGGCAAAACTTAAAACATTAAAGTTGTAGCCCTAAGTCTTAGCTTTCCATAGCTTTTTGAATCACTCAATTCGGAGCTCAGACAAGAAATTTATGACGAAAATACTTAAGTGTGGCGAGGAGAAAATTTCATGGTGATGCATTGTGGTGCAAATATTTTCATGGCGACGCATCGTGGCGATACGTCGCCGTGCAATAGTTTTCATGGCGACGCATTGCAGCGATGCGTCACTATGCAATTTTCCTTTCAGCACAATGTTCAACTTCTATGCAATATATATGTGTCTTCGGCTCCGAATTGGACTTTGTGGTATCAATAAGAGTTGAAGATCTTCTTTACTTTTCAGCGGTTCAAGAATCAGCATCATTGGAGGTCTGTAGCTCAAGATATTGGCATTCTACCAAACTATGGTAGTGAAGTCAACAATGAAAACCTGAAGCAGCGATTGCAAAGATGCTCTCGTTTCTCTTATTTGCACACAGAATTAGAAGAAAGTTAAAACATATGAATTGAATTATGTTCAAAGAGCTTTCCAGGACATCCAAGATCTCCTCATTTAGATTAGTATTGAGAAAGATACGCTTAATTGAAATGCATTATCCGTTCTGCCCAACCTCAACATAAGCAAAATAGGCATGTTTAGGTCTCCCTCAAACTCCACAAGCATCATTTTAAACCCTTTTGAATTCTTTCCTTGTTCTTTAACATCAAACACACATTTGTCTCTTTTAATCAACATTTTTTGTCTTTTCCTTCATTTTAGCACTCCAAGTTGTAAACCACATAAATGCACAAAATGTCACATAACACTACACAATTACATGAAAACAAGGCAAAAGCTAAGTGAAATAATACATATAAGTTGGTATAAAACCAACTTATCAGGATGCTTTTGAAATTGCTGCACCATTGTAGAAATCCTTAGAAATCACCAACAGTGGGACAAGAGTCATGGTTAATAACCATATTGACAGAAATGCAAGTGGGACAGCTGCTAAGGTTGGATTGCAGAATCCAACTATCAAATCAGTACCCTTGAGTGACATAACAAACTAGAAGAGAATTTCTTCTCAAGATATCCAATTTAGAAGAAACAATCACCTCTGTTTTAGATGTGGAGAAAAGTATACCCATGGACATCTGTGCAAGAACAACAATGTTCATTTTGTAGTAGCTGAAGAGGAAGAAGAATCAGAGTTTGTAGATACTATTGGAGAACAAGAAAAAGGAACAGGGAGACCAGGTGAACTAGTTAATGGCTCTATTCATGCATTATCACAAGCACTTAAAAAGAAGACAATTACATTGCAAAGAGTAATAAAAGGAGAGCTAGTCCGCATTTTGGTAGATACTGGAAGCACTGATAGTTTTGTTGATTTCAGAATAGTGGGAAAACTAAAGATTCATCATAAGGAAGCTCCACCTCTAGTACCAATAATAGCTAATAGGAGTTCAGTCACTAGAATAACATTATGTGTCCAGAAGTTAAATGGAAAATTCAAGGTTATAGTTTCACTCATGATCTGAGAATTATGGCCATTGGAGGATGGGGTGTGATCTTAGATGTTGACTAGATGACTGAGAATAGATATATTGCTTTCGATTTTCAGAAGTTGCAGATACAATTGCAAAGGAATAGAGAATGTGTAGTATTAATGGGAAGGGCGACACAACCCACCTTAAAGCTAATCAGAGGAAAGCAAGTTAAAGGTTTCATAAGGGATATAAAAAGAAGTGTTGGTTTAGTAAGAGTACTTTTCAACTCTGATAAATGTAGAAATACAATTGATGATATTTCCTTATTGTTAGTTGAGTTTGATGATGTATTTTCTATTCCCAAGTCCCTTCCCCAATCTAAAAATCATGAACATGAAATAAACCTTAAACTAGATTCGGCACCCTTCAAATTGAAGCCCTATAGATACCCCCATTCTCAAAAGAATGAGATTGAGAAACAAATAGATGAAATGCTACAGTCAGGCATAATTCAGTATAGTACTAGTCCATATGCCTCCCCAGTTCTATTAGTTACAAAGAAGGATCAAACATAGCGATTTTGTGTAGATTACAAAAAGTTAAATGACATCACAATTAAAGATAATTTTCCGATTCCAAACATCGATGAGCCGCTTAAAGAGCTCTTTGAAGCCAAATTTTTCTCCAAACTAGATTTAAGGTCCGGTTATCATCATATTAGAGTCAAAACTAGAGATAGACCGAAAACAGCATTTCAAACACCATCGATATTTTGAATTTTTGGTAATGCCTTTTGGCCTTACTAATGCTCCTGCCACCTTTCAAGACCTAATGAATAAAGTGTTTCAACCTTTTCTCAGAAAATTGTCCTAGTGTTTTTTTATGATATTATTTTTTTAGCCTAGATTTAGACTCTCTCAAAATGCATTTACGACAAGTTCTAAAAAAATTGAGGGAATATCCGTTGTATGCCAAATTCTCTAAATGCTCTTTTGGCCAGCAAAGTTTGGAATACTTAGGCTATATCATATCTAAATAAGTCAGCATGGATGCTCAAAAGATGGATTGTGTTCAGTCATGGCTGAACTTCGGAATGTAAAAGAATTAAGGGGATTTTTGGGATTGACGGGGTACTACAGGAGATTTATTAAAGATTATGGTAGAATTTGTAGACCTCTTAATGACTTACTAAAAAAAGATATTTTTGCATGGAATCCAAAGTCTATAGAAGCATTCTCAGACTTGAAAAAAGCTATGACTACAACTCCTGTTTTACGGTTACCAAATTTCACAAAAAGTTTCATTATGCATGCTATAAGGGCATTAGAGCAGTGCTGATGCAAGATTACCATCTCATAGCTTATCTGAGCAAGGCATTGGGAGTTAAAAATATGGGACTTTCAATCTACAAAAAAGAGTTATTCGTTGTGGTTATGGAAATCATAAAAAGGAGACACTATTTGATGGGGTATCATTTCATTATCTGAACTGACCACCAAAGTCTTAATTTTCTTTTGGAGCAATGATTAACCTTAGTCCTACAACAAAAATGGATCACTAGGTTACTTGGAATGGATTATGAAATCCAATACAAGAAGGACCAGGATAACTTAGCATCAGATACATTATCACGTTGAGAGTCAAGTCATGATGGTACTTTAGATTTTTCTCTTGGTGCCATATCATCTGTACAATCAGGTTGGATACAGGAGATACAGAATAGTTATCATGTTGATTCGGAATGTCATAAGCTAATATCTCAGGTGGTGGTGGTGTCTCCTCAGTCGTATCCCCATTTCAAATATATTGATGACATTCTCAGACATAAAAACAGAATCTATGTAGGAACTGCAGCCAATGTGAGATTGCAGATCTTGCAAACATTACATTCCTCTTTACTTGGTGGACATTCAGGGCAGCAAGCTAGTTTGCAAAGACTGAAGCTATTATTCTACTGGCCTACTATGAAAGCTGATATCATTAAGCTTGTCCAAGTATGTGATATGTGTCAGCTATCCAAACATGAAATAGTCCCTTACTCTAGACTATTGCAACCCTTACCAATTCCACAACAGGCTTGGACCAACATTACCATAGACTTTACAGAGGGACTTCCCACATCAGAAGGGCATGACACCATTTTAGTTGTTATAGATAGATTAACAAAATATGCTTATTTTGTGCCACTTTCTCATCCCTTTTCTACAGTGGAGGTGGCCAAAGTTTTCTTAAACCATATATTCAGACTTCATGGGCTACATGAATCGATTGTTTCTGATAGGGATAAAATTTTTACTAGTTTATTTTGGTAGGAATTATTTTGGCTCATTGAACTAAAATTGCAGGATAGTTCATCTTATCATCCGCAAACAGATGGCCAAAGTGAGAGACTAAATCAGTGATTAGAGTCGTATCTCAGGTGTATGGTAAGTGATAGGCCTGAACAATGGTTTCATTTGTTATTTATGGTTGAATGGTGGTATAATTCTACATTATACTCCAGCCTTAAGATGTCTCCATTTGCTTCCCTGTATGGATACCAGCCACTACCTTTGTCTCTTGGACCGTACTATGATTCAATTGTACCAGCTGCCAGCCATCTTCTGCAAGATAGGTAAAATATACTCCAAATTCTTAAGGAACATCTAACTATAGATCAGTCAAGAATGAAGCAGCAAGCAAATAAATGAAGAAGTGAAAGGAGTTTTCAAGTGAGTGACATGGTTTATGTTAAACTGCAGCCATATAGACATAGTTCAGTCATGTTAAGAAATAACTTAAAACTCTCAGCAAAATATTATGGTCCATTCCTAGTAATTGTAAAAGTTGGAGCAGTGGCTTATTGACCGCAACTACCTAATGGAACACTTATTCATCATAATTTCCATGTGTCAATGTTGAAGAACAGGTGGGGGAAAGGGCTAGTATTATGCCACATCTTCCAGAAATGACAGTAGAAGACAGACTCAAGTTGGAACCCGAAGCTGCTCTGCAAAGGAAGTTGATATTGAGAAATGGCCAAACTGTGATACAATGGATGATTAGGTGGGCCAATTTACCAACTAAAGAATCAAAATGGGAGGACAAGGACGTGATTAAGGCTCAGTTTCCACAATTTTATCCTTGAGGACAAGGATTCTCTCAACAGGGAGCGGATGTCACGATCTTATCACTAGAAATATGCTTTCAAAGAACTAAGAAACACACCTTTGTTGTGTTGAATTCAGATGTTAGTTTTAGCTGTAATAGTTGGCTATTAGTTACCGACAGGTGGCATTATACCATTGGCATATATATTAGTTAAGTTGAGAGTTAAGCAGCTAAACGACGGTTATGCATTTTGTATCAGAAACTCTTTCTTCTCTGAATTCAATACACTTCTCAATTCTCCAGTTTCTATTCTCATTCTTTTCCTTCTAAATTCTTGAATTCAAAGATATTGTTAGGGTTAAGTGGCTAAATCTTAACACAAAGCTCAAACACCCTTTAACCCCACACTAGTACTTTTTGCAAGTCCACCTATTCTTCTCAGTTAGACTTTTTGTTCTTATTCCATACAACTCCACTCTTCAATTATAGACCCCCAGCCCAAATCCAGGGCATTCACCGTGTCTAACCCCAAGAAGACTTGACCCAAATCTATGGACCAACAACCACTTGTCGTCGAGTAGAGCCTAGATCTAACACTAAGAAAAGGCACACATGGCATGCACCACCATACTTCTTGCAACTGACTAGCCCAATTACTCAAGACCCATAACCTTGGGGCTCTAATAACACTTATTGGGGATGTGTTTGAAAGTGTGAGGTAATACAAGAGAACACTAAATGCTCAATAAGCCGATAGAACACAATTTGAACAAGTTCGGTTTTATCAGCTTATTGGGCCTCTAGTGGTCTCTTATGTTACCTCACACTTTCAAACACATACCCAACAATTAGTTTGGTAACATTGGTAAACTTTTTTTCAAATAGTCATTGAGATTTTTCACTTGTTGCTTCAAAAGAATCGCATTTCTAACCAGTGTTTTAAAACTTGGACCGGAATGCGAACCGGTAGAGCTACTGGGTTAGGGGTTAATTGGTCGGACCGGTCGAACCGGTGTCAAGAACCGAATGACGTCATAAATGTATTTAATATAAATATATTAATTAAATATTAACATATCTCACATTTTATGTCAAAATAAAATGACCACATTAAAAAAAATAATATTCAATTAAGTTCTTAGTTTTTCATTAATAAAAAATTCATAGATCGTATTGTTTAATAATGCTAATAATTACTTTGTTTATAATTTAATAAAATTTTATTAAAATATGCAAAATATATTAAAGTATTAATTAATTAATATCAAATCGATCATATTAAAGTAAGTTAGAAAGTGCAATTCTCAATACATAATTTATTTATTTCAGAACTTAAACTTGTGAATTAAAAAAATTAATGACATGTCATACTTTGAATTTAATTTTGTGTGCTATAAAATAATAATTAAATAAAAAACAATAAATATGATATGATAAAATTTAAAATTAATATTTATTTAAATTGTATGAATGTGATTGATTGAAAATATTAATGAAAACATAATTTTCATATTTATTCAAAATCTTGTAATATGGTGAATTAGAATTATTTATGACAATTATAATTTATTAAAAATCTTAAAATATTGTAAATTTAAAGCATTTATGATAATTGAAAGATATTAAAAATATTGAATATGGTAAATTAAAGTATTTATGACGATTGAATGTATTCAAATTTTAAAATATGGTAAATTAGAATCATTAATGATAATTAAAAATTTTGAATATGGTAAATTAAATTATTTATGACAATTGAATGTATTCAAATTTTAATATATTAAAATTTGGTAAATTTGAATCATTAATGACAATTGGGATGTATTTATAGAAAAAAATTTACTACTATTAATTAGCTTTAAGTGTAAGTGTAAGTGTAAATGGAAAGAAAAAAAGAAAGAAGGAAAGAAAGAAAGAAAGAAAGAAGGAAGGAAAGAAAGAAGGAAAGAAGGAAAGAAAGAAAGAAAGAAAGAAAGAAACAAGGAAGAAAGAAAGAAAGAAAGAAAGAAACAAGGAAGAAAGAAAGGAATCAGGAAAGGAAAGAAGGAAAGAAAGAAGGAAAGAAGGAAAGAAAGAAAGGAATCAGGAAAGGAAGGAAAAAAAAGCAAAAAAAAAAGAGAGAAGAAAACCGAAAATCGGGTTTTAACTAGTTTTCGGTTTTCCCAGTTGAACCCGGTTTTTGACCGATTTTTTAACAAGCGGTTTTAGAGCAAAACCCTGACCGGACACTTGGCCAGTTCCCGGTCGAACCGGCCGGTCCGATCCGGGTTTAATAACAATGTTTCTAACTAATCTATAGCAAAGTTGACCACTCCTTGGTGTAATGAAAAATGTTAAAACTTGGACTAAAAAAATTTGAAGATGTACATATATCCATCAATATATTCTTTAACAATATATTTCATATTCTTTACGGGTCTCTTAGAAATTGTGCACTAGAAATAAAAAGGGAAAATCAAATTCAGTTTCTTATTCCACCTTTATGTGCCACTCCCTATTAAATTTTATAAGATTTTGATACGTGTTTAATTACTTATCTTTTAAATTTCACTAATCACTTGATAGTGATTTAATTTAATTTTTAAAAATTAAATAACTAATTAAAAGGACAGTGTCTTATAAGAAAAGTAACAATAAAATTTATATTTTCATTAAACATGCACTTTGATATTGTGAATGTCAATATCACAGTGCTCTATCCATAAACTTTGTTCTCTTGCATTATTATGTCCAGGTATATCACATTGTATGATGTGAAGTCACTACTACAGAATATATAATTTAAAACGGTCTATTTAAAACGGTTATTAATAACCCGTTTTGGATAATTGGGGCGGTGGCATTTTTGTAATAAGAATTAGAAAAACGCAAACTTTCTAAAACGGTTAAACGGTTAAATTATAACCGTGTTAGAAAGTCTCTTGATGTAAGTTTCTAAAACGGTTCGGGAGACAACCGTTTTAGAAACTGTTATCATCTCCCTTTTAAGAATGGTTTCTAACTAACCGTTTTAGAAACAGCTATAATCTCCGTTTTAAGAACCGTTTCTAACTAACCGTTTTAGAAAATGTACCGATAAAAATCTCCCCCAGCATTTTCTTCTCCTGTAGAACAGATCTATAGATCGATGTGCAACTCTGAAGAAGTAAAAACCGAGCGGCGCATTCCAAATCTCCCCCAGCATTTTCTACTTGCATTTTGTGCAAACCCAACTTTGAGAGGTTATATATTCTTTACATTCTTTGATATTGCTTCTCATTTGATAAAAAGCATGTGGTCATGACTTTTGTATTTTAGATTTTTTTTGGTGGGATTAAAAATTTTGTGTTGATTTAAATAATGATCGATATATGTTTTATTATTTTATATGGGCTTCATAATGTGTTAATATTATTTTGATACATGCATGTAGTGATATATTTGCATAATAAATTGTACATTTATGTATTATGCTTGACATAATGTTTGTTTTATTGAATTAAAATACATAATGTTCTTATTAAGTATGCATTTTATTCGGTTGGGTATCTTATTATAAATCATGTCTTTTTATAATTTAAAGGTTACAAAAGTAATGGACCGCAAAGATATACTATTTGGTGATCGGACAACAGATGCATTTGAAAAAGACGTTGAGAAATTTATTGAATTTGTTTTTAAGGATGTTAAGTTCGTATATTGCCCGTGTAAAGATTGTAAAAATTTTGCCGTATACAACGACCCTAATACTATACGGGACTATTTATATCGGAGAGGATTTGATCCTGGGTATAAAATTTGGAGATGGCACGGTGATAGTGGAAGTTTATCAATTCAAGAAAATTATGAAGCACATGATGATGATACAATTAAGAATGATCGATTGGATGACATGGTGGATGATGTGGTCGGTTGTTTTGGTGATAAGCCCGAAGGGCTTGCTTCCCTATTAAATGATAGCGAAAAGCCTCTTTATCCTGGGTGTACAAAGTACACACGGTTGTCTGGAGTTTTGAAATTGTACCATCTGAAAGCGGCAAATAGGTGGACTGATACAAGTTTTACAACTTTATTGATGTTACTGAAGGACATATTACCGGATGGTAATGAATTGCCGGACCGCATTTATGAGGCTAAAAAAATTATGTGTCCTATGGGCATGGAGTATAAAAGGATACATGCTTGCCCAAATGATTGCATACTGTACAGAAATGAGTACGAGAATCTACAGGTATGTCCTAAGTGTCAGACATCTCGTTTCAAAAAAACTTTATCTTGTGTCGATGGTGATGCACTGAGGAAAGCTTCTCTAGCAAAAGTATTATGGTATCTCCCTATAATACCGAGATTTAAACGATTGTTTGCCAATTCAGAAGATGCTAAAAATTTGACGTGGTATGCAAATCGGAATATTCTCCTGGAGCACAAGATGATAAGGCTGACTCGGATCAGTGGAAAAAGATTGATTCAATGTATCCGTCATTTGGTAGAGAGACAAGAAATTTGAGACTGGGATTGTGTAAAGATGGGATGAATCCTTATGGAAATCTAAGCACCACATATAGCTCTTGGCTAGTGATGTTGGTTATTTACAATCTACCTCCTTACTTGTGCATGAAACGCAAGTATATACTTATGTCATTAATGATTTCAGGTCCACGGCAGCCAGGTAGATTTTTAGAACCGTTTTAGATATGGGCGAACTAGAAAGTCCTACTTTTTTTAAAACGGTTAAGAAACCGTTCTTAATACTGTTTTTTACAACGGTTTATAACCGTTCTAGATATTTTAAGTTAACCGTCCTTAATGTTGGTTTTGAAAACGGGTTTCTAACCGTGTTGAAATGTTTTCTTAACTGTTCTAAAAGATTTGAAAAATTCCCGCTTACAGTACGCCGATTGTAAAATGTTTTTAAAATTTTGTTTTTAACACGGTTGATGAACTGTTCTTAAAAGTTTGTTTTCTAACACGGATGAACCATTCTTAAAAGTCTATTTTCTAACACGGTTGATGAACCGTTCTTAAAAGTCTGTTTTTTAACATGGTTGTTGAACCGTTCTTAAAAGTCTATTTTGTCTTTAAAATCAAATATATTATTGAATTTTTTCTTATAATTGACTGTTCCCTAAAGTTCGCAACACAGCCAAATATATACATATGACTAACACATCCATTTCAAATTTAAAAAACAATTGCCGTACATACAAGAAATAAACTATATATATACAACAAATATACTAATATCTACAGAAAAAATACTAACATATATAGTAATGAATAAAAACTTGAGAATATTTGCAAGTATGTTCTATCAAAATGACGGGAGAAATCTATTTAATTGCGAACGCTTGGAGCTCACATTTCATTACATAATTGCCCCATAATTCTCGAACCTCATCCAAATCTTTGTTTTCAAATGGTTTCGCGTCCTTCTTGAAGCACTAAAACATACAAAAAACTATAGTTAATTGTAGTTGATTGAGATTTTAAAAAAATATAATAACACATGCAACCATTAATAATGAAATTGAAAAACAAGATGAATACCTTATTGAGACTCAATTGATCTATGCCTGGATAGAGTGCGATCAATCGCATATAGCACATGACATAATATCCACACTCCTAATCTCCACATTGCCTCTTGTGCTACAAATAAAAAAAATGCATTTTTTTAGACAATAAAATTTCTTACGAATATATAACAAGTTGACAAAATAACATGTTTACTTTTATCTCTATCCATTGAATTGTTCTATGTGTGGTTGAGCTTTCTTCACGCATAGAATGATATACCCTCGCAAAGCTGCAAAAAGAAAAAGAAGAAAAAACGGGCATCAACTGTCCACGTGTATGAACATGTAATAATGCGTGTTATATAATATTTTGAAAAATTAATCACAAATATAACCTACGTGCTCATTAATAACACAGCATCATCTCAGGGGGCCGAATGTACAGGATCAAACCAATAAACAGACATATCCCGTGGCACTATGGCCATTAACATCCAGTGCTCACTGTTTAAGAAAATGCAACATATATATCAATTATTAAATTCATTATAAGATTGACAATAAATTAAAATGATATAAGTTTAATTACCTTAGAAAATATGGTGCAAGGTAGATGCTGTTGTTGCCATTCTTCATGGCTGATGCCATATATTGTACCCTATCCATGTCATTATTCCCAATTTTTTGTATATGTTCTGGGGATAAGAACCCTACTCCAGTCTGACCTAGTTCATCAGCCAATGTATAAAGTGCCCTATACATTACATTAAACAAACATAACAGTCATATTTATTAATCTGTAGAGGTTGTAAACAAAATGGAAATTGCAAAATATATAAGTAAACTATTGAAATAAATTCTAACTTACATAATGAACACTTGCATGCAATGACTTGTCACCTTGTCGAAATGAAAAAATTCGTTTAGGAACTCCTTTGGAATAGATATATCATATGCTTGGCCCACAATTTCTGGTATCATCTTTATTGTGTAAACAATATCATTCGCATGGAATTGTACCAGGACATATAATTGTCGTAAAGAGCCCACCAATTTTGTTATTGCGTCTTGTTGTTCTCCTGTGTGGGCATCTTTCGAAGTTTGGGGCTTAGGGGTTTGCTTTTCCTTTTTGGGAGTGTAAACTTTCCTCCCCTTCTTCGGCACCTGCGAAAAAATTGTAGTGTAATTAGAAAGATTGATAGTTGTAAGGTGTTAAAAACTATAATGGATCTTATTTAATTAAACCTGAACGTGTAGCCCTGAACTAAGCTCAACTAGTGATCTAGGCCATAGCAAAATCTGTCCGATTGCTCTCCCCACTGTCGTGGCCTCATCGTCCGGAAATGGTACCAAAGCATCGGCAACATATGAGGTTAATATGGTGACCCTCACTTTATCATCCGTTACCTTTTTTCCATGATGAAGTGATAAAGTATACGCTCTGTCGGTGGCCACAAAACACCTCTCATTAAGTTCATTGTTAACAAAAAGTCAAACTTCAGCTCGGTCCTACGATAAAAGTCAATAATAACATAAATTATACAGGGATAAAATAAATCTTAAAGCCACGTATATAAAAAAAAGAATACATTACCTAAAAATCTCCGAGTGAATCTGGATTGCACGAACTGGAACAACTCACAATGTTCTCTCTCAAGACTTCATCTCCCACTGTCACAGGCGTCGGATCCTTTTGGGCATTCAGGTTGATGGCTGATTCAACTATGTGGCTCGTATTGCTCGAGTCAGCCTTAAGCCGTCCCTTTTTATAAACTGGAACTGGCTTACCCATTGCCTGAAATAATTCTTTGACAGCGTCTGACCAAAATCGGAGCTCGTCCTGGCAATCAAATAGCGCATCCGCATTCGACATAACAGTATTGGTAGAGGACGAGGATCCAAAGACTTCTTGCACTCGCTTCCGACCACCAACACCTCTAATACGGCCGGGATGATCATTTTTCCCCGTCGCTACAACAAGAATGTCTTCTTTTCCCGACGCAATTGTCTCTCCTTGACTTTCGCGGAGCGTCAAATCATCCTACGAGATGGCAATAACAGTCCTCAATTAGTAATGACATTTTATAAACTATATTAAACTATATAATTTAATTTGGAAATGGGTGAATTATACTTACAATCACACTGCTAACATTTCTAGCCTCGTCAGTCGAGTATTCACCACTCTTCTTTTTGTGCCCTTCTTTAAATAGCACATGGCGGGGAATTAGTGAAGGTGGTGAAGTTGTCGCGCGTGCCTCCTCTTCGGCCATACCATTCTCAATATTCATCTGTATTTTCTTCTCCCATTTCTCAGCAGATAATCTGTGGGCAAGCAAAGAATATCCACCACGAGACATTGTATGACGGAGTTTGTTCTGATTGGAGCTCTCTAAACTAGCATTGCGCCTCATCTATTTGAAAAAAAAAAGAAACCAAAATTGTAACTGTGTATTTGTTAAAGATTGAATGAAAAATATATTAAAATAAAACATAATTCTATTACCTGCCATTCTTCAGTGGACCGAATAGTACAGAATAAATTCCATGAATCCTTATTGAGATAAGGATAATCTACACATGGGTCTTTACCCTTTTCCGCACCAGAAATATATCGATTTAGGCTCGATTTCCAAGACCGCCAACGTTCTCCCGCAGCTGATAACCACTTTTTTTTAGTTTCTCTGTGGTTGAAATTCAAATGTTGCCTACACCAAATAAAATATAACATTAGTATAAATATAACTACAAAACAATTAAAACCTATAAAAGTGAAACAACCAATTCAAACTTAGGCAATAAAATGTTAAACACATACCACTACTTCTTCCCATATGTTATCCTTTATCCGCTGTTCAACAGATGGCCAGTCTTCGAATTTGACAATATCTACTTTAATGCACGCCATCAATCCAATGAAGCTAATCCATTTGGTTCGCGCGGCTGATGTCAAGGGTTAGTCGTAGTTATCAAATTGGATCGGTAATTTTTCGCCCCTGGCCCTCATGCTCATTAGCTCTTGGCAAATTGTCCCTTTTCTACCAGCTGATGGTTGAGGTTCTTCATTATTGGACTGAGTGCGTGAGCGCCTTTTGGGTCCCATTGAATAAATTATACTATAATGTACAGGAAAAGCCAAAAGTTGTTAGTTATTTTCAACACAAAACACTTGGAAAATTCCATAAAACTACCAAATAACACAAGTTTCGACATAATCGTCATAAAACAGTCCTAAAACATGTTGAAATTTCCAAAAAACAACCAAATAAGTGAAGTGTCAACATAATCAACCCAAAACAGACCCAAAACTGTTGAAATTTCAAAAAAACAACCAAATAACATAAGTTTCGACATAATCGTCATAAAACAGTCCTAAAACACTTGGAAAATTCCAAAAAACAACCAAATAACACACGTTTCGACATAATCGTCATAAAACAGTCCTAAAACATGTTGAAATTTCCAAAAAACAACCAAATAAGTGAAGTGTCGACATAATCAACCCAAAACAGACCCAAAACTGCTGAAATTTCAAAAAACAACCAAATAACATAAGTTTCGACATAATCGTCATAAAACAGTCCTAAAACACTTGGAAAATTCTAAAAAACAACCAAATAACACACGTTTCGACATAATCGTCATAAAACAGTCCTAAAACATGTTGAAATTTACAAAAAACAACCAAATAAGTGAAGTGTCGACATAATCAACCCAAAACAGACCCAAAACTGCTGAAATTTCAAAAAACAACCAAATAACATAAGTTTCGACATAATCGGCATAAAACAGTCCTAAAACACTTGGAAAATTCCAAAAAACTACCAAATGACACACGTTTCGACATAATCGTCATAAAACAGTCCTAAAACATGTTGAAATTTCCAAAAAACAACCAAATAAGTGAAGTGTCGACATAATCAACCCAAAACTGCTGAAATTTCAAAAACCAACCAAATAACATAAGTTTCGACATAATCGGCATAACAGTCCTAAAACACTTGGAAAATTCCAAAAAACAACCAAATAACACACGTTTCGACATAATCGTCATAAAACAGTCCTAAAACATGTTGAAATTTCCAAAAAACAACCAAATAAGTGAAGTGTCGACATAATCAACCCAAAACAGACCCAAAACTGCTGAAATTTCAAAAAAACAACCAAATAACATAAGTTTCGACATAATCGGCATAAAACAGTCCTAAAACATGTTGAAATTTCCAGAAAAAAACCAAATAAGTGAAGTGTCGACATAATCAACCCAAAACAGACCCAAAACTGCTGAAATTTCAAAAAAAACAACCAAATAACATAAGTTTCGACATAATCGGCATAAAACAGTCCTAAAACACTTGGAAAATTCCAAAAAACAACCAAATAACACACGTTTCGACATAATCGTCATAAAACAGTCCTAAAACATGTTGAAATTTCCAAAAAAGTTGCTTGATAGTGATCCTTGTTCTTAAGTCAACACCTCATTCATTGTAACTTCCAACTTTGAAAAACCAATCATTAATTCGTTGATTTTTTTTTGCTTTTTTTGAAAGGGCTCAAAGGGGAGTCTTTACAAATATTTGTGTGCTGAACTATTACAAATTCTGCACTATTTCTTACATTGTCTAGAGTAAGAGAGTTGTCTTAAGGCTCAACCACTGCCCTAATCCATTGATATAACATGCTGGAAGAGAATGTATTTTTATGTGTGTTCCCTCGAAATTTTTGTTCAAAAATATAGAATTGATGAATAATGAGTTAATTAGCTAACAATAAGAAATAAGATATGGTGGGTTTCCATTATGGGAAAATCAACGAATAATTCAATATTTTGAGAAGCCTCCTTCACTGCTTTTTTGCCACTCCAACACAGAGAATTTTGCAAACTAAAAAGTGTGTATATCTAGCATCACTTCATAGGCAGTAAGAACGCAAATTGCAAAACAAAGGTTAAAAAACCAAAACCAACAGAAAATCAAACAAATCATTGAAAACCAAAAAACTCATTCTAATAAGCAAAAAGAAATATTAAAAATCAAAGAACACATTCAAAGCCCAAAACCCTAATTTGTTGTTCTAAAACCAAACACTTAAACACATAATGTATCCCACATAAATAATTAGAAAAAAAACCCTGCTTTTAAACACCAATTAACGCCGTATTTCCAAAATCCAAACTCACATCTCTTTGGTGACTTTGGGGGATTGGCGACGGCGCGAACGGCGGCAAATTCGGGACTGTCACGTGGCGACGATTGGCGACTTCGGCGGCGGCGGCAAAGGTTGGGACGGGTGGCGAACGGCGATGAGGTGAAGTGAATGGAAGTGAAGTTATTTGATCGAAATGAAAACAGATAGGTGTTTCGAAATAAGCTTTGAGTTTGTTGTATATATATATGTATATATATGTGTAAAAGGCTAGAACGGTTAATCGACACCCATTTTAGAAAGGGAAAAAAATTTTCAGTAGTCTAACACGGTCACATGCTAACCGTAGTAAATAATTTAAAATTTCAGTTTTCTAAAACGGTTAAACTCTTAACAGTGTTAGAAAACTAGAATTTTTCACTTTTTTAACACGGTTCAAGTGCAACCTTACTAGAAAGTCCGAAATTTGTGGTTTGGAAATTAAATTTGTTTTTTAGAATGGTTAAACTCTTAACCGTGTTAGAAAACTAGAATTTTTCACTTTTCTAACACGGTTCAAGTGCAACCGTACTAGAAAGTCCGAAATTTGTGGTTTGGAAATTAAATTTGTTGAACATATCTTCATAATTTTCAAGCAACTGAATAAAATAATCGGACACTTTCAATATATCCAATATCCGCGACCAGTAATGAAATATACACACGTAAAATAGTAACTGCTAACAAGACAAATTATAATTAAAAAAATTTTCAAGAAGTTGTCTTTCTTTTCTTAGAAAATGGACCGTCAACCCATATGCCTTCCACATGGTCAGTACGAAGTATGAATTCATCCATATTACGGTCCTCTTCAACAGGTCTAACTGGGTGTACACCTAAGGAAAATGGCGGCACTTCATTACTCACATCATTATCAATCTCAAACCCAAAGTTTTGTTTTTTTCCTGTTAGAACAACGGACCATTTTTTATCACAAGGATCAGTGACATAAAACACCTGTTTTGCCTGGGATGCAAGTATGAATGGTTCCCCCTTGAAACCTTCCCGATTCAAGTCAACAAGCGTAAATCCCAATTCATCAATTCGAACGCCATTGTTGTTCTCAACCCATTTGCACTTGAATACGGGTACTTTGAATTTAACATAGTCAAGCTCCCATATCTCCTCAATCACCCCATAATAAGACATATTGGCATATACTGGATTTTTATCCTTCGAACTAGCCACATGTAATGCCTCAGACACTAATGTAACCCCACTATTTTGCGTTGTACTCTGATCATCTTGACTCTTGATAGAAAATGAAAATCCATTTATGTCATAGCCCAAATATGATAACACAACATGGTTGGGCTTATATGCTAACCACCTCAACGTCTCTGACACTGTTTCCCCCTCATCAATAGTACTACTGAACCAGTTACAAAGGTACGATTGTGTTCATTGAGCACATCTTTGTGAGTCCATCCCCGATTACACTATCTTATTTTACTCATATGAGCCGTCACATATGGCACTACTTCTTCAGAGTTGCGAAGGATGTAAAGGTGTGCATTTTGCAATTCATCATTCAGAGGGGTGCACAACTTGGCAACCGATGTCCCATTTCCTTTCATCTTTCCCTCATGTCGAGATTTAGGTATTCCAATAGCATTAGTGTCACACAGATACCCAGTGCAAAACTCAATAACCTCCTCAGCTATATATCTTTCAACAATGCTAGCATCTGGACGATAGCGATTTTTAACATAACCTTTGAAAACTTTCATATACCGCTCAAATGGATACATCCAGTGCAAATATACAGGACCACAAATCTTAATCTCCCTCACCAAATGAACCTCCAAGTGCACCATAATGTAAAAAAAAGTAGGTGGAAAATACATTTCAAGCTGACACAAAACCACGACAATTTCATCTTGTAACTCATCAAGTCTGTCACGATCAACAATCTTGCTACATATCGCATTGAAAAAGAAAAAAATTCTGGTTATGACAAACCTGACATGTTGTAAATTCAAAAAAAAACAACCAAATAGGTAAGGTTTCGACATAAGCAACACAAAACAGTCCTAAAACAGTTGAAATTTCCAACACACAACCAAATAACACAAGTTTCGACATAATCAACCAAAAGTGGTATATAAACAAAGTCTAATTATACCATACCTGACATGTTTTGGCAAGATGGATCGAATAGCTACAGGTAACAACTGCTACATCAACACATGACAATCATGGGACTTCAATCCAACAAATTTCAGAACTTTCATCGAAATAGTTCGGCTTACATTTGAAGAATATCCAGATGGAACTTTGATGCTATGAATACTCTTACACAAACTCTGTTTCTCTTTACGTGACAACGTATAACATGCAGGGGGTAGGTACGTGCACTGTCCTCGAAGCTCAGGTGCTAGATAGGCCCGTATGCCCATATCGACCAAATCAAGTCTCGCTTTATAACCATCCTTTGTTTTTCAAGGTATGTTCAACAGAGTACCCAACAAACTATCACATATGTTCTTCTCAATATGCATTACATCGAGACAGTGTCTAACATCAAGTTTCTCCCAATATGGAAGATAAAAAAAGATAGATTTTTTCTTCCAACAACTCTTATCCTTCTTACGAGACTTTGTTTGTTTGCCGAATTCTACATTGATGTCCTTAACACGAGAATAAATAGTCTCACCACTCACTGCAGATGGAGCGTTTCTGAAATCTTGCTTCCCATTAAAAGCTCTTTTCATTCGGCGATACGGATGAGAATCAGGAAGAAATCTACGATGCCCAAGATACACTGTCTTGCTCCCATGCACAAGCTGGCAGGAATCTGTACTATCCTCACAAATAGGGCATGCATTGCGTCCTTTGACAGAAAATCCGGATAAATTACCATAAGCAGGAAAATCATTTATTGTACAGAATACCATGGCACGCAAAGTGAATAACTCCTGACGATATGCATCAAACATCAACTCCCCTTCATCCCACAACCTTTTCAAATCATCGATTAATGGGGCCAAATAAACATCTATGTCATTTCCTGGCTGCCGTGGACCTGAAATCATTAATGACATAAGTATATACTTGCGTTTCATGCACAAGTAAGGAGGTAGATTGTAAATAACCAACATCACTAGCCAAGAGCTATAAGTGGTGCTTAGATTGCCATAAGGATTCATCCCATCTTTACACAATCCCAGTCTCAAATTTCTTGTCTCTCTACCAAATGACGGATACATTGAATCAATCTTTTTCCACTGATCCGAGTCAGCCTTATCATCTTGTGCTCCAGGAGAATATTCCGATTTGCATACCACGTCAAATTTTTAGCATCTTCTGAATTGGCAAACAATCGTTTAAATCTCGGTATTATAGGGAGATACCATAATACTTTTGCTAGAGAAGCTTTCCTCAGTGCATCACCATCGACACAAGATAAAGTTTTTTTGAAACGAGATGTCTGACACTTAGGACATACCTGTAGATTCTCGTACTCATTTCTGTACAGTATGCAATCATTTGGGCAAGCATGTATCCTTTTATACTCCATGCCCATAGGACACATAATTTTTTTAGCCTCATAAATGCGGTCCGGCAATTCATTACCATCCGGTAATATGTCCTTCAGTAACTTCAATAAAGCTGTAAAACTTGTATCAGTCCACCCATTTGCCGCTTTCAGATGGTACAATTTCAAAACTCCAGACAACCGTGTGTACTTTGTACACCCAGGATAAAGAGGCTTTTCGCTATCATTTAATAGGGAAGCAAGCCCTTCGGGCTTATCACCAAAACAACCGACCACATCATCCACCATGTCATCCAATCGATCATTCTTAATTGTATCATCATCGTGTAAAAATCTAAAACCCGTTGTAAATAACTACTTTTAACCGTTTTAAAAAGTGAATTCTGTAGTAGTGAGTGTGAACTCTTTGGATGAAGTGATTGAAATGTGTACGAATCTTTTATGTGTGTGTGTATATATATAGTCAGTTCAGAGACATGGTTTGTGGTTTCATATAAGTACCAAAACGCATTGACAAGATGATACATGAGTGGAACAAGAGACCCCATGCCGAAAATCAATCCCCTACATCTTGAGTTTTAATTTTTCTTGTTTCCTAAGTTTGAAACGAAACAAAATAATTCCTTACACTTAACATTTATATAGTTTTAGTCATTATTTGAACTTTTATTTTGATTTTCATCCAAAATATCATGCACAGGTCATGATATTTCTTGGGGAAAATGTTGATGCAATAATTAAATCTCTTTATTTTCAAATTCAAGATGATAATTGAAGTTAAATCCTTAATCCCTAAATCCCAAGCCCTTCTTACCACCCTTTGATAATTCAAATTAAATCTCTAATAGCTAAATTTCAAGCTCCACTCACTTTTGTCAACAATGGAGCCATCACTTGCCCCACTAAATGTAAAGAAGTTTGATGAGTTTGAACTTTGAATCCTATTCAATTGGAACAATTAGTATTGCATGAAAAATATTGAATTTGCTTATCCTTTAGTTGCCTTTTTCTCTGGATCTTCTATACCGCCTGACATCTGCTAAGTTTGATGAAGGTGGACCGAATGATCTTTTGTTGAAAAACCTTGGAGTATATATATGCATGGTAACTGTCAGGTCCTTTTTTATTCACTAAAATTACTTGAAAAGTGTACATAGTGTCATAGTCTACTGGAATTGGGGTTGGCAACGAGAGATATCACAGTGGTGGGAATGGAGAATTGTATTGAATTGAAGGAGGAGGCAATGGCGATGACGGAGATGGACATGAAGAATAATGAACTGGTATGGGTGGAGGTGGAGAAGGTTATGGCAGCGAGGTGAATTGTAAATAATTGGCGGCCGTGACAATAGTGATGACGGTGACTTATGGAGATAGTGGTGACAGAATTAAAGGTAAAGACGAACGACGGGAAGAAGGTCGAGGTGAAGATAGAGGAGGAAAAGAAGGTGGAGGCCGCGATAGAGTTGGTGGTGAGAGAATTAGAGGAGGGGTGAATGGCAAAGGTAGAGCTGGAGTGAGAGGAAGAGGAGGTGATGACAGAATTTTTTGTTTAGCTTGAAGAAAAGTCATGTCCTATATTTTCGAGATGTTTTGATAAAAATTTTAATAGAAATTGGATTTTGTGATGGGATTTTTAAAAAAATATTTTGGAAGTGTTTGAATTGATAATTATGTTTTGTTGGAGTTTGTATTAGAAAAAAAAATTATTAATAAAAGTTTGAAATTTAAATTAATATTTTATAAATTTGTTTTGGTGTGAATTGTGTGTAAAATGATTGTTTATTATTAAAATTTTAAATTTCAAATTTAAATTTCATATTTTATTTATAAAAAATATTATAGCAAAAATAATTATTGTAGTATTGTTTTTTGTTTTAAAAATATTGGTAAAAAAAATTGACAAAACAAACAAGTCATTTTGATTTTGTGAAATAAAACACTAAAAATAGTTTAACCAAAGAGCCTAAAGATTGACTAAAACTATATGCATATTAAACGTGAGGGATTATTTAATTATTTTTTAAAAATATTAAGGATTAAAAAAATTAAAATGTAATATGTAAGGGATGTTTTTGTTGATTTTTCAGAATAAAAATGGGAGTTCATAAACAAACATACCTTCCTTAATGAAGATCTCTTTGGCTTAAATGAGAAAGTTAGCAAAGTTCATAAATTTCTATGCAAAAATTTGAATTATTTTAGGTGTGTTTTTCTTATTTTCTCATATATTAAATCTATTCTAACTTTCATTTTAATGCAATCATTACTTTGAAAAATCATAACGTAGATTATTCAAAATGTTACATTAGATGTGAGACAATCAGAGTGACTTTGCTGCTTCATGACACATAAAACCCGTGCTATAATCAAGTCTTGTCCCATTGTACTATCCTTTGTAGGATGATAATTTTTTGTTAGTTTATCAAACGTGAGAAACACTACTACAGAATTCACTTTCTAAAACGGTTAAAAGTAGTTATTTAAAACGGGTTTTAGATTTTCCAAACCATTTTAGATATGGGCGGACTAGAAAGTCCTACATTTTTTAAAACGGTTAAGAAACCGTTCTTAATACTATTTTTTACAACGGTTAAGAAACCGTTCTAAAATGTTCTCTCTCAAGACTTCCTCTCCCACAGTCACAGGCGTCGGATCCTTTTGGTAGTTTTCAACCAGTTCATTTGGAATGAGAAGTCATGACCACATACTTTTTATCATCACATCAATGGCTTCTTCGATAGTATCAGTATCCACCAAATCATCGTCATATCTTCGATTCAAGTTCTCCACAGAAACAATATTCTCGTACTATTTCTCAGTCACAATATGGCGTTGCTTCCTCTCATTCTCTTCCATAATTTTCTCCCTCTCCCTCAAATCCTTCTCCCTCTGAATCAACAACTCCCCTGCTGTCAACTTTTTCTTGGGCTTCTCAAGATCCTTCCCTTCCTTCTCAGACAACAGCCGAGCCACGGTTCTACGAGCAACAGAATTCCTCAATTTTAGAATAATAATAATAAAACTATTATCTTATTCTGTGAATAATAATAAAAGGTATCAACAAAAGATGACAACAGAAATTGCATTAAGTTACAAAAGCATAAAAACCAAACACCATGGTAATTGGACGGAATTTGACGGCATAGGTTAAACATGAATCCATCTCCCATCATTGTCCTGATTTAAGATGACACCATTTAACCATTCCTCACAACCCTAAAATAATACAAAAGTCATGACCACATGCTTTTTATCAAATTATAAGCAATATCAAAGAATGTAAAGAATATATAACCTCTCAAAGTTGGGTTTGCACAAATTACAAGTAGTTGTATCTTCCTACATAAGCCCTTTGGACTGCGCCGCTCGGTTTTTACTTCTTCAGAGTTGCACATCGATCTATAGATCTGTTCTACAGGAGAAGAAAATGCTGGGGGAGATTTTTATCGGTACATTTTCTAAAACGGTTAGTTAGAAACCGTTCTTAAAACGGAGATGATAACAGTTTCTAAAACGGTTGTCTCCCTAACCGTTTTAGAAACTGACATCAAGAGACTTTCTAACACGGTTATAATGTAACCGTGTTAGAAAGTTTGCGTTTTCCTAATTCTTATTACAAAAATGTCACCGCCCCAATTATCTAAAACGGGTTATTAATAACCGCTTTAAATAGACCGTTTTAAATTATATATTCTGTAGTAGTGAAAATTGTGAAAGATTAAAACTAGAATTGGAAGGAAAAATGGAGGAAAGTATAATCTACATAAAAGGTTAAGGATTATGAATGTTTTGTATGATGTGAACTTTTTATTGTATAATTTTCCTACATGAGAAGCCATTTGATACGAGTTTATCTTCCAGAAATTAACTTATGCATTTTTTTCCTTTTTGTATACACAAAAATTTAGAAGAAAGTTACTTCATTATAAACGAAGGCAAGCCAAGACTTCCACAGTGAGTTTTAAATTGTTCTTATACATCGATTTATTAATTTGACAAAGTTTTAAAAAAATTAAAATTTTGCTCAAAAAAATTTAAAATATACCTTTTATTAATAATATTATACTATTTTGTCCCTCAAACTCAACTTTTCGGATTGTCACTAAACATAGATTGGGCATCACTTCATGTTTCTCTTACTCATATTTTAGCATGCATATATTTATATCAGGATTTATGTCATTGATATTCATAATCATTTTAGTTTGTTTGAATATGGAAATTTCTTTTTTATTTTTATTTATATTATTTCTTATCTTTCTTTTGGACTAATTATTTTGAAAATATAATCGAAAACATAAAAAAGAAAATTAAATATTAAGATATGGTTAATGTAAATGTTAATAAGGGAAACATTGAGTGATATAAAATTATGAAAAGAAATATGTACTTTGCAACGTGTGATTAAAGAGAGTTAAATTTAAAATATTTTTCTTAATAACTCCGCTTGGATGAGGTATTTTTAGATTATATCATGAAATTTTTTTTCTAGGGATTTGTTATGAGAAAAGAATATTTTGAGAGTATTTGGAATGAATGATTTTATTTTGTTGGGATTTGTATTGAAGATTTTTTTATTAATAAATGTTTGAAATTTAAATTTGAATTAGTATTTTATTAGTTTATTTTGGTGGAAATTGTGTTTGGAAGAATTGTTTATTATTAAAATTTAAAATTCAAATTCAATATTTTATTTATAAAAAATTACTGTAGCAAAAATAATTATTGTAGCATTGTTTTGTGTTTTAAAAATTTTGATGAAAAAATTGAACAAAACAAACAACTCATTTTGCAATTGTGAAATAAATCACAAAAATATCACCATCCAAACAGAGCCTTGCTATTAAGATTTGCATAATCATCATGTTGGTCTATTAAGATTTACTCACTGATGATGAGTTTCTCTTGGATTCATTTATACAAAGAACTTCAAATTGATATTCTTTGAAAAGTTGAAGGGAAGTGGGAATGAGCGTATTTGTTCACACCAAATGTAGGAAGTGGGTTTTTGAGAAGTACATCAAATTGTTGGTGCAACCAAGTTCTTACAAAGTTGTGACCTCCAATTCTTTGTTGGTGAAAGCATGCACCATGACAATACCATGGTATTTGTATTCTACAAGGAGTGAGCCAGTGATTCTACTTTCATGTATTTTCTTGCTTTTATTGTTATTCCTAAATCTTATAAACTACATAAATTTCTAATTGTTCTTGAATGGTGATGAGGAGATGAACGTTCATTTGAAATAGATTCAATGGATCTATAATAAGAAGATGTGTAATTGATGATGCCATTCTTGTTTCTATTCATTGTGTTTGAATTATTTTTTCTATTGATAATGTTAATAGTAGAGTAATTGATTTTGATTAATGATGATTCTAGTATATTGGAAAAAAATGGAAAATTGTTGAAAATAAAGAAATGGAAAAAATAATTAGATTACTTTGGAAAATCGGAAAAAATAAAAAATAAAGAAAAGGAAAAAAAGTGAAGCATTCTCGTAAATGAAGAAAAGAAAAAAAAAAGAAATAAATAAAAGAATAAAAAGGGAAGATTCTTTTTTTTTTAAAAAGGAAAAAATGAAGCTAAAAGAAAGAAAAAAAGAATAAAAAGGGAAGATTCTTTTTTTTTAAAAGGAAAAAAGGTGAGGCATAAAAGAAAGAAAAAAATAATAAAAAGAGATGATTATTGTTTTTAGAAAGGAAAAAAGGTGAATCCTAAAAGAATCAATCAATAAAGGGTTTCCGCTTTTTAACACTTACTTAAGGGTTATATGGTACTTTTACCTTTTTTTTTTAATTTAGGCGGATTCTGTCCTGGTCCACATCCAAACCAGAAGGGGTTAATGGGAAACTATGAGGTCTATGAGTGAATTAACCAAACGAGCCCAAAGGGTACAGTGGAATTAACCCTGTAATTTAGTGTACATTTTTTTTCCCGCAAAAACTATTGTGAGACTGTAGCTTATATACCACGGGATACCCGAATATAACTAGTTATATTTGATATGCAAATTTTTTTATACTTGATACGTTAATATTATTTTTTTAATACGCTAATGTTGATATACTTGATATAGTAACATATGATACTTTATACGCTAATATACTAATTTTTTAATATATTATAATTTATTTTTTTATACTTTATATGCTAAAGTGAAATTGATAGCATATGTTAATTTTTTACTTTATACGAAAAAATTTTATACTTTATATGCTAATTTTTTTATATTTTATACTCAAAAAGTGAAAATTAATACGCTAAATTTTTAGTACACTATTTTTTTTTAATTTCATACGCAAGTCATATATATGCAATGATTGCAAAGGAGAATGCCCTTTTTTTTTATAAACACTAATTTTTAATACATCGATTTTTTTAATTTCATACGCAAGTCATATATATGTAATGATCGCAAAAGAGAATCCCTTTTTTTTATAAACGTAAAATATCATCTTGAACTATAATGGGGTAACAACATATAGCATAAATTTACAATTTTAACACTTTTACCTGTCTTTAATATTAATCTTTTGCATAGTATAATATAATTTCTTTACCATCAATAAAAAAATTAGTACTAATATATCCTTATTATTTATTTTGTGTTTTCTATAATAGCCTACAATAAATTACTCCTAAATCTCAATCATTCACATATATTATTTCAATAAAGCTTCCCACTTTTGTCCATTGCTATATTATTTCAACTTAAATCCACCAAAAACTAAGAAGGAAAAAGATAATTTACCAATCCATAACAAAATTGATTATTCATATCTTTTCTATTTTTATTTTTAACCGAGGCAATTAAATTGAAGTATCTTGCAAAAATAAATTGATAGTTAAAGAGGTAAATTATTAAAATTGAAAGTTTAAAAATATTTTATGATTCAACTCCAATTTAAGATGGTATTTTGACATTTACTCTTTATATTTAAGATGGTATTTAATATGATCTTGATGACATGTTAAAAAAAATCAAAGTTTACTAATGAAAAAATTATAAGCAAAATGCAAAAAAGGTCAATCAACTTTTTATCAAATTCGGATTTTGGTCATCTAAATATTAAAGTGGTTAAAAATATCAGTAAATTTTGAAGTATATGTATTTAGATCACTCCATACAGTTATTCTATTAAATTATTTAAAACTGTTAAATTATAGTGTATTTATGTATTTTAAAGTTTTATTAAAATAAGAATTTTGAGTTACGAATTTTTCCCTTCTACTCATTCCTTTCCTTCCTTCCTCCCTTCTGCCTCTTCTATCTTCTCTCTCCATCTTTCTTTCTTCCCTTCTCTCTCCCCAACTCCTCTTCTCCTATCCTTTCTCTTCTATTTTTACATCTTTTCTTATTCTTGGTCAAAGCATAAAAAACTCCACTAGACTCCACATACTTTTGAAAAGTTTCCTTTTTTTTTACTTCCTTCTTCGTGTTTGCTTAATTGGGTCTCTCTTATTTTTTACACATTACTTACTTCAACATAAATCAATAAGGGTGGTGTGATGGGTATTCTTGTTCATCGATTGTAAATATTTGCTTAATTGGGTCTTTCTTATTTTTTTACACATTACTTAATTCATGTTTGTTTAATCGGGTCTTTTTGTTAACATATTACTTACTTCAACAGAAATCAATGAGAGTGGTGTGATGGGTTTTCTCATTCAATCAATTGAGATGAGTATCCACACTAATAATGAATTTTTTACTCCAATCACTATTCACCCAAATTTACACAGATATTGCTATTTCAATTTATCCTACTTTAAATTAAATTTCAATTTCGAAACTATCTGCTTCTATTTATTTTTTTGAAATCTCAAAAGTGGAGGTGTAAGGACCAAATTGGTGAAGGCCGTGATAGTGGGACGAAAGTGATGACAGAAATGACATCAAGAGTCGTAATAATTTGATGAAAGTAGTGGCGAAGATGGTGGAGATGACAGTGTAATAAAATTTTATCTTAATTGTTGAAACATTTTTATATATGAAATACATAAATACTCTTTGATTTAGCATTTAAAAGACATAAATAATCTCTGATTTAACAGCTTTATAAAAGCAAATGGAGAGATTGAACAGAATGACCAAAATACTTATATTTAAAAAGTTAAGTGATGATTATGGTCAACTTAATAGTTTAATGACCAAAAGGCAAATTTGAAAAACAGTTGAGTGAGCATTTTTACATTTTGCTAAAAAATTAAAATATATCATGTTACTCTTTGATATATGTACATTTTTAATCATGTTTCTTTATCATCAATTTTCAAAACATTTTTTTCAGCCTTTTCAAAATAGGTATAAAGGCATTTTAGTCTTTTTAATTTCCTTAAAAAATTTATATTTATCATTAATCTAATGGGTTAACTAGTGGCGATCAACGGTTGTCCACGGTTGACCGCCAGCGAGTTCATGGCCAAATTTCTACAAATTATTATTAATATTACTATTAGTATTATTATTTTAATTAATAATAATAATATTATTACTATTACTATTATTATTTTAATTAACACTACTACAAAACGAAGCTATAGCAACACTTTCATGGCAACACTTTTAAAATATTGCATTTGAACAGGTTTTTTAGAAAAGTTGCTACACTTTCAAATAAGTGTTGCATATATATGTTAAATGCAACACATGTCTAAAAGTGTTACAATTATTATAAGAATATGTAATACGTTTAAGAAGTGTTGCCTTTGTTGGGCATTTAAAGCAATACTTATATAATATATGCAACACTTTATATAATATGTAACACTTTATAAAATGTTATATATATATATATATATATATATAAGAAGCTAATGTTTTTGTGTATAAATATAACAAATTGGTTATTTAATTTTATATAAAAAAATAATTGTTACATATATATATATATAAGTATTTTAAAGCAATAATTATATATATAAGAAGTTAATGTTGTTTATAAATATAACAAATTGGTTATTTAATTTTATATAAAAAATAATTGTTACATAAATATATATATATAAAAGTATTTTAAAGAAATAATTATATAAAAATATATATATAAGAAGCTAATTTTTTGTGTATAAATAAAACAAATTGGTTATTTAATTTTATATAAAAAAATAATTGTTATATATATATATATATAAGTATTTTAAAGCAATAATTATATAACATGAAATGACAAAAAAATTTCTATATTTGTACTGTTGTTCTACATTTAGTTTAATTATACTATAACACCCTAATATTTGTAAATTGACCCATACACTATTACAAGAAAATAATGTAGTTAACTAACGTGATATATGGCAATAAATTTATAATTAAGCGCATAATTAGAAAATAGAAAGAAACTCAATTATTCACAAATTAAAAACTCAATACTTGATTTAAATAGTCTATTGGACAAATATTAAATGTGCACAATATATCACTAACTCGCATTAGGCAGAAATCTTACTATAATTAATTAAGTGGTTCTTCAATAACATAATTAGGCAAAATGTATTTTATTTACAATGTTAGTCTAAATTTATTATTATTATTTATTAGTAAAATTTAATTTTAAAATTATTAACAATAAATGTAGTAACATGAAATAAAGTAAACAACAATTAATAAGAGTATGATCTATGCTAACTAAATTTAGTTAATTTTTTTGGTATATTATGAAATAATAAAATAGTATAAATTAATTAGGTAGTAAAGAAAAAATAAAAAAAATATAACTATAAGTATTACATGATGCATGATGCATTAAATAATTAACTATTTTATTTATAAACTGAATTAGTCATGTTTTAGCATGATCATATTATATTATTACAAATATCTACCTTTACATGAAGAATAATGTCATTAATTTGTTAAGCTTAATTATTTGTTACTATTCATTTGTATTTAATAGAATTAAACTATTTCAAAATAGAATTTGTATAAAAAAGAAAGGGAGAATCAACAGAAATGTCCCTCACATTTGGCCCTTTGAGCTATTTTGTCCCTCACATTTAAAATGTATAAAATTTACCCCTAACACTCTCAATGTGTAATATTTATATCCTTCGTCAGACTTCTGTTAAAACGTCTGTTAAATAATGTCACGTGACCACCATGTGACTTATTTCTTAGGGGTAAAAAGGGCACGACAAAGACAACACACACCAAATCCTCTATAATTTCCCTAAATCTGAAATCGATTGAAGAAGAATCATTTGATGAATCAACAGACGTGCGCAGAAGGAGTTGAAGAAATTGGTTCGCTAATACCTGGTGTAATTTTGAATCCAAAGAAAGCTTGAAGAAGATGACAGAACGAGTTGTATGCTATTGCGGGAAGCCAACTGTTGTGAGAACTTCTTGGACATTGAATAATCCTGGTAGAAAGTTTTATGGCTGTGAAGAATATGAGGTAAGTAAGAAAGTGTTGGCTGCGATATGAGCTTTTGGCTTTTTTTCTATATTTTTTATTAAAATGCATTAGTTTAGTTTTTAACTAGCTTTAATTATTAAAAATTAAATCTATATGTTGTTTTTTTCAATTCTATTATATTTATAAATGTTTATACTACAATTTGTTTTCTTTTTGGGAGAATCAACATAAATGTCCCTCACATTTGGCCCTTTGAGCTATTTTGTCCCTCACATTTAAAATGTATAAAATTTACCCCTAACACTCTCAATGTGTAATATTTATATCCTTCGTCAGACTTCTGTTAAAACGTCTGTTAAATAATGTCACGTGACCACCATGTGACTTATTTCTTAGGGGTAAAAAGGGCACGACAAAGACAACACACACCAAATCCTCACTCTTCTCGACATCTTCCCTACTTCCCTCTCTGACCAAATCCCTAATCCCCAATTTCCACCACTCGTCATCTTCCCTAAATCTGAAATCGAAGAAGAACCTAAATTCAACTGTATGCTAGAATGATGAGTAAAGACGGAGTGAAACTTCCAGATTATGGTAAGTTATTTGATGTGGTCTTGTACTTGTCATCTTCCCTGTTTGTTTTCTCTTCGAGTTTCAACAATATCATTTGATGTGGTCCAAACTACAGGACCACATTATGGTCCCAGTGATAGTTTCATATTGATAGTTTAATATGCATTTGTATTTTTTATTGCTAATGTTCCCTCAGTGCTAGTTCCACTAATAATTGCTGTCGCCTAATTAATCTACAGGACCCAATAGCAAGTTATTTTCAATTAGGGTTCATTTTGGTGGTATACTTAAGCATTATCCCGAGAAGGAATACATTGGTGGAAGTGTAGATATTGTTGATTTCTGTAATTCTGATGAATGGTCAATGTGTGTTATGGATATTATAGCTAAAAAGTTAGGGTATTCTGAATTCAGTGTGGTGTACTATTACCTTACGCCTGGCAGTACTATGGCTAATGGATTGGTATATTTGTTGTGTGATGATGATGCTCAAAAATTGGCAGCTTATGGGATAAAACATAAGCTAGTAGATGTATACATAGTGCACAGTGACGACCCTTCATCTAGAAATGTTGTTGAGAAAGTAAAAGTGAGACAAGATTCAGTTGAGAAAAGCAATGTGTCAGAGGTAGGAAAAGTGCAGCAGGTAACTCAAAGTGCACCACGTAGAAAGAAGTGCTGGGCAAATAAGAAGCCAAATGAGAAGCATTTAGCTTACATCAGAAACAATATGGCGAAAATGAAAGCTGTAATGAAATTGAATGTCAATGTTGCAGAATGTGTTACCACTGCAGGTTCAAGTGTTCAAAGTGCCAGTAATGAGCAGGCTGAGCAGGCTGAAAGACCTAATATTGAGCATGTTATAACTGATGAACTTGCTAAGACTGCACAACAGAAACTTGCTGATGATGTACAACAGGGGTACACAACAGGTTCAAATAAGCATGTGGTGTCACCTGAGAGTCAACATTTTGTGCCTGAAAAACCCACAAAAAATGTAGGCATGCATAAGAATTTTGAAGTAAAACAGCCTGCTAACATGCATGACAATGTTGAGGAAAGTGGAAAGAGAACCAAAACCTCAACTAAACGAACAAGCAGTGGGTCTACTCCGCAACAAGCTGGAAAAACAAAGAAGAGACAAGAACAAGTTGAAGAAGAGACTGAAACAAGTGAATGTGAGAGTCTACATGATAGTGAATATGAATTTAGTGAGGAGGACCTACTGTCGATTCTTACTAAAAAATCAAAAGAATGGGATGAAGTTGAGAAAATGCTTGGAAGGAATACTACAACAACTCAGTCTAATCAGGAAAGGAGTGGAAACAATAGTGAGGGTTGTATGGATAACGAGGATGATGTTGTTGTTTCAGATGAGTTGAATAGTAACTCAAGTTCAGGTGATGAAATAGACAACATGCAAAGGAGTGAACACTATATTAGATTCAAGCCTGACATTGACATGGATGATCCTCAATTCAAAGTTGGTTTGGTTTTCAGTTGTAAGGATGAATTTAAAAAAGCATGCAAGAGTCATGGGGTGAAGCATGGGAGGAAGATTAGATTGAAGAAGAGTGACAAGAGAAGGGTTAAGGCATTTTGCAAGGGCTGTGATTGGTTTATTTCAACTGCTCAATTGAAAGAAAAGAAGGGCCTACAAATTAAAAGCATGAAGATTACTCACACATGTGGCAGGACATTCAACCATGGATGTGCAAATTCTACATACTTGTGCGAGAAATATAAAGAAGACATTCGGCTTATACCACATTGGAAGATTGGGGAGATGGTGAATAAGGTGCACACTGATTTGAATATTAATATTTCAAGAAGTCAAGCTTATTTGGCTAAGAAAAAGGCAACAATGATGATTAAAGGGGATTATGTGGCACAGTATAGTAGGTTGCATGATTATTGTCATGAGTTAAAAAGAGCTAACCCTGGATCAAATGTTTTTATGACAACTGAAACGAATGATAATGGGGATGAAGTGTTCAAAAGATTTTATGTTTGTATTGAAGCATGCAAGAAGGGATTCTTGACTGGATGTAGACCACTTATAGGACTTGATGGGTGCCACTTAAGGGGTCCTCATAAGGGTATTCTACTTACAGCTGTGGGTTTAGATCCCAATGACCAAATATTTCCAATTGCATATGCTGTTGTGGAGATTGAAAACAAGGTTACTTGGAAATGGTTTATCAGAGAGCTCCAACTAGATCTCAACATATGGAATCCCAATGATTGGACATTTATTTCAGACAAGCAGAAGGTAACACATTCAGTACTCTTATTTTTAAATTTATAGTCTATAAACTATTGTTGTCAATATCATTACTCATTAACATTTGTTTTGGTTACTTAGGGGCTTATAAATGCAATAGGAGATATTATTCCAGAAGTTGAGCATAGGCTATGTGTGCGTCACATGTACAACAATTTCAAAAAGCAGCATAGTGGAATAGCACTTAAAGATAAAATTTGGGCTGCAGCTAGAGCAACTTATGTGAACAAGTTTGTTTCTGAAATGGAGAGATTGAAGGACATGGATGAGCAAGCATATAAGTGGTTGGTTGAACACACATCCCCAAAGCAATGGAGCAGATCCTATTTCAGAAGTAGACCCAAATGTGATATACTGCTCAACAACTTGTGTGAGAGTTTCAACTCAGTCATACTTAGTGCAAGGGAAAAACCAATTCTTGGAATGCTTGAAAGTATTAGATACTATTTAATGGTTAGGATGGAGCAAAAGCGAGAGTGGATGAAGAAGTTCAATGGGAATTTGTGTCCTAAAATTCAGAAAAAGTTGGAGAAGATTAAAGAAAATTCAAGTGAATGTATTGCCACACATGCAGGAGAATTGAAATTTGAGGTTAGATGCATGTATGGTGATCAATTCACAGTTGATTTGGTTGAAAGAACTTGCTCCTGCAGAAAATGGGAATTGAATGGAATCCCATGTACTCATGCAGTAAGTGCTATAAGCACCACAAGTGAGACACCTGAGGGTTTCGTTAATGATTTCTACCACAAGAATGCTTATGCAAAGACATATGAGCCTGTCATATACCCTCTAAATGGGCAAGATATGTGGGAAAAACTCCATCAGCCTCTTGTGTTACCCCCAGAATCATTGAAGCTGCCAGGTAGACCAAAAAAAGTTAGGAGAAGAGAACCCGATGAACCAGCAACAGGGAAGAAAACTGATGTTCAGAAAATGTCTAGAGTTGGCCAAATGATCTATAAGTGCAAAATATGCAAACAAACTAGTCACAATAGTAGAAAATGTCCCAAAAAACCAGTTGCAACAGAAAACGAGGAGGTGCAAGGTGAGGGAAAAGAACAACCTGAAAATGATGATGTTGTTATGCATAATTTTGAACAATCTGCAGCTGCAGTTCAAGTACCAGCAACAACTTCAACATCTGCAGCTGCATTTCAAGTACCAGCAACAACTTCAACATCTGCAGCTGCAGTTCAAGTACCAGCAGCAAAGCCAATACATGACACGATCTCATATGTTGATGAGAATACAGTATTGGAACCACCAATTTTCAGCCAACAAACTGTTGCATCCACCATCAAAATGCAGTCAACTAAACCAGTTAAGCTCTAAATTATTTCTTAGTTTGGTTTTTAGTTTGTTACTGAATTTATCCATTCATTTTCTATCCAATTAGCAGGTCAGGAAAGGAAAAGCACTTCGTTGCAGTTTATGTAGACAATCTGGCCATAATAGGGTAACATGTGAAAGCACTGTTGCTAAACTTTATAGAGCACATGATGTTGAATATACTAGTTGGGCTGTAAGTATCAACTTTATTATTTTCAGTTACACAACATTGAAGTTCATACTTTTCTTAATGATTACAAATTAAAATTTGGAATGTTATATGTGCAGACATCCAATGCAGCAAGGACAAGGACAAGTGCTGGTTCAAATCAAACAAGTTCAGCTATGGAAAAGACAAAAGAAGCTGATGTTTAAGTGTTTTAAAAGAGATAGATGCAAAATCAATGTAATTGATATTTTGTATATTGTTGCTAAGGCAAACTCTACTGGATTAATATTTTGGCAACCCTTCATATTTTGTATATTAGTGTTCTTCTAAGGGAAAATCAACTGGATTGATTAATATTTTATTTTGAATGTTATTGCTAATGCAAAATCTACTGGAATCATATTTTGGACAGCCCTTGATCTTTTGTATTTCAGTTGCAGTACTGAATGAATATGTGAAGTAAAGTTTTTGTAAAAAGTTGATGAATATCAATCTGAATGCTCATTTTTTTCATCAGCAACACTCCATTTTCATTGATCATTGGAGAAATTACAAGGCCCTAACACTAATACAAAAGGATACCAATTCAAAATGGTGTTAGAATTACTTGTAGGTTCTAATACTACTTCATCAAACTACTTCAACTAATACATTAACACAAAATTGTGCACATAGCACTACAACTGAAACAAAATTGTCAGTGCTTATACATTGAAACATCAGGGCTTATCAGTGCTTATACACTGAAACGAAATTGTACTAAATATCAGTTCTTATACACTGAAACAAAATTGTCATACATACGAAAATTAGTGCATAAACAAGCACCATTTTCTTCATTTTTCTTCTGGCTCTTTCTGCTTCCAAATCTGCTACTAAATATCAGTGCTTATGCACTGAAACAAAATTATCATACATACTAAAATTAGTGCAGAAACAAGCACCATTTCCTTCATTTTTCTTCTGGCTCTTTCTGCTTCCAAATCTCTAACAGTGTTCAACAATCCACCAATTATTTCAGTTGCCCTATCACACCTATCACACATTACATCACACCATCGAAAATAGCCACAACCGCGATTTTCCTATCATCCAATTACCACAATATTAGTACGTACATTAAAATCAATATTTATCTAATATTTTCAAAAAAAGATTATTACTTACCTCATATTCTTCACAGCCATAAAACTTTCTACCAGGATTATTCAATGTCCAAGAAGTTCTCACAACAGTTGGCTTCCCGCAATAGCATACAACTCGTTCTGTCATCTTCTTCAAGCTTTCTTTGGATTCAAAATTACACCAGGTATTAGCGAACCAATTTCTTCAACTCCTTCTGCGCACGTCTGTTGATTCATCAAATGATTCTTCTTCAATCGATTTCAGATTTAGGGAAATTATAGAGGATTTGGTGTGTGTTGTCTTTGTCGTGCCATTTTTACCCCTAAGAAATAAGTCACATGGTGGTCACGTGACATTATTTAACAGACGTTTTAACAGAAGTCTGACGAAGGATATAAATATTACACATTGAGAGTGTTAGGGGTAAATTTTATACATTTTAAATGTGAGGGACAAAATAGCTCAAAGGGCCAAATGTGAGGGACATTTAGGTTGATTCTCCCAAAAAGAAAACAAATTGTAGTATAAACATTTATAAATATAATAGAATTGAAAAAAACAACATATAGATTTAATTTTTAATAATTAAAGCTAGTTAAAAACTAAACTAATGCATTTTAATAAAAAATATAGAAAAAAAGCCAAAAGCTCATATCGCAGCCAACACTTTCTAAACCTAAAACCCAACTTTTTTTTCCAACACTTTCTAAACCAGCATCTCATCCGGAAGCTTCAGAGAACGAACAAACTCACTGGGAGCTCCAAACAAAGCAAGGTCGGGTTCATCAGATCGGAAGCTTCAACAATCACCGTAGCAGTTGGGCTTTGTCCGGCCGGAGATCCAAGGGCTCAAGAGGGCTCCGATTCTGTCAGCAAAACAGATCGGGAACCCGATCTCTCTTAAACTGGAACTTCGAAGCAGCAAGGACCATTCTTTGGTCAAAAAGATCGGGACCGCGTTCTGAGCTCAAGCGTTAACGTCAGAGACGACTGCGACGGCGTGCGCGAGACCTCCGATCTGAGCTCAAGATTTCCGAGCAGCTCTGTCCGGACCTCCACTCAGCAGGAAAATATGAACTCAGATCTGGTTTCAAGGGAGCTCAGATTTGAGCTCCGATCCGGTTTGTGGAAGCGTCGCCTGAGGATGAGACACCTGGAAGCAGCTCACACCTATGCTCACCGGCCGGAAATCTTCAGGTTATTAACTCTGCTCGTACAGCAAACTGCTATCACTCTGGCGAGACTGTCCTAAGAGGTAAGTATGACAACTGCCTGTTGGTGGATGGACTTAGATTCTGAGGCTTGGAATTCCATTCTGAAATTGTTTTGCTGAATGTTTAAGGCTTGGAATTCCGTTCTATAATAGCTTTACTTAATGCTGACTTTGAGTTATCACTTGCTTTCTTTAATTGTTGGGCGGATTTGCTTGAGTTTTAAGCTCTGCTGAGTGATGATTGATTGGTGGCCGAAACTTGAACATTGAATGGTTAGACTTGGTTGAAGCTTCAGAAATGTTTCATGGGATTTTTGTTGATGAATTTTGGTTGCTGGACTGTTTGTGCAGCAAGCTGAATCTAGCGCAAATACTTTGGTAAAATGTACATTTGACAATGATTCAGAATATTCATGTTTCTGTGTTTGGTGCGTTATGTCGGCATGCCATGGCATCTCAACATAGACTTGTTGTGGAACCTTTCGAGGTCTATGTGATAAACGGTAGAAAAGAGTTCCCATTCCATTTGCTTGGTAAAATATATCTGGTATCCTTTTTTGGTTAAAAAAAAGTCATTTAATCTAGTGATTAGCTATTACCTACTAAAACGACACACAAAGGCAGCGCAAATTAATATGTTGTCCCTCCAAAGTGATTTCAATATAGGATAGAAATATTTCTTATCAAGTTAGATGATGATGATGATGATGATTTGAAGTGAATGGTTTACCTAAAACTAAGTTCTTTTAGCTGCACTAACAAGAGCTTAAATGTCTTGCATAATCTTTCTAAAAAAAAAGAAAGAAAAAATAGAGTTCCTGCTAGTGTAGTACTTGGGAGTCACTGATCTGAAAGAAACTGTGGGCTATAGGGTTTAGAGAGAGAAAATGCAGAAAAATAAAACTACTTAGTCCTACTGTCAAAACAGACTTCTTTGAACACATATGAGAGTTGCTCGGCATTTTATTCAATGAGATTTGCAACAAACGGCATATGGTTCTTCTTTTTCTTCAGTTGCTCTTTATTGTTGGAAATGGTGCATGGAACTTTTAGGGCCTCTTTCCTTTAATCTATCCCTTACAAGACTGCAATAACTCCAGTATCTGTCCCAGTCTGGAGCGAATTTCACCTTTTGGATTTGATTTATGTTCTTATCTTGCTGGCTGCTCACAATGAATGGTCAATGGCTGCTGATGTTAGGCCATTTTACCAATATTTGAGTTCATAGGTTGTTGGTGTTAGGTCTATTTGCCGTAATTTTTTCTCTATAAATGTGTGACAGCCCTGATGTCTTGCTTTTCTGAAAACGATACCTACTGTTAAAGGCTATTTGGATCAATGCTCAATCGTTGTTGGAATGAGATCTTGGTTGTGCTGACTTTGTTTTGTGTTGCCTACCTTTGTTGCCTTTTGGAATTGCTGTGTCTTGGAATTTGATGTTGAATTGTGTGTGTTGAGGATTATGGAATTAAGCATGAAGACGGGGTAATTGCTGCTGAAATTTCATTTATTTCAACTATTTTGAAAACTGGAAGCTTGCTGTGCTTATGTTCTGATTTGGAATTTGGTGATAACTTAGGATCTGTTATGACTGGTTTTAATTACGGTGATTTAGTAGACAATTTGATGAGGGAACTGACAAGATTGTCTTGGGACTGTGATTTTGGACATTTTGAATGGACATTTGGAAAATAATGCTGGACATTTTGGAATGGCCTTTGTAACGTTGCTATGAGGCTACCTGATTGTTTTTTTGTTTTTGATGTTGGTTGCTGAATGAGTATCAGTGATGGAAGCTGAGGAAAAAAAAGATTGCAAGGAACCCTTTACTGGGTTAATGTGCATTAAAATCAGATTTTGTTTTCTTTTTTATTTTGATTATGCTCACGCTTATATATTCAACTTGTTTAAATAACTTATTTTTATTTTTTTTTGCTTTCTTGCACTGGAAATCATAATACTTTTGGTGAAGGACATTTATTGCTATGAAAAGATACTTTTGTGGATATTCAACGACAACGTCACATTTATAGTACAAATATTGATAATATTTTTTAGAAGGTGCCATTAGTTGGATTAAATTTTGTAAATTCCTAGTGGGAATATTATTTGGCATAACTTCATCTATTACTTTTGTATTTGACACTAGAAGTACTTTTGTAATACAAAATTATTTTGAATTATATATTTTATATTATTTCATTTGAGTAAATGATATTGAATTAGTAACAATATAGTTGGAAAAATAAATGTTGCTATTAATTGTCTTTTTCAAAATGAAACACAAATAAGAGTGTTACTTGTTTATAAAAAGTGGTGCTTTGGAGCGGTTTAATATATTTAAAAGTGATACATTTGATAAGAAAAAGTGTTGCATTATTGGGTTAAAAGAGTGTAAGAAGCGTTCTATTTCATAGCATGAAGTGTTGCCTTTGGTCTCGTAAAATGTTGCAATTGGTTAAAGGTAATAAATAGAAAAGTGTTGCATATTCATAGAAAAAAGTGTTGCACAAAGAAAAGCGTTGCATATTCTTAAAATTGCAACACATCTGAAAAGTGTTGCCTAAAATAAAAAAAGTGTTGCTATAGGTCTAAAGCGATACATTTTTATAACACACTTTGTAAAGTGTTGCTTTAGGCCTATAGCAACATTTTTAGGGCCTAAAACAACACTTTTGGGGTGTTGCAACAGCCTCATTTGGAGTAGGGAGTTATTTGGTAAAGTTTGATAAAATCGATTACTCAATATAGGGTATTGGATAATTAATAGGGGGAGACTAGGGAATCATCCATTTGCCTCATTTAAGGTAATCATTAATGAATAGTTATTCCCATTACCCATTCCCAAATATTAACAATAACAATAACTTTTGTTGATTACCATTGACTCTTTCTATTCTCCCTTACCAAACGCGCCTTAAAGATAAGCATGGCCACGGTTCCGAAACCGGCGGTTCCCGGTTCCGCCACCGTCCCTAGGCGGTTCCGGTTCCGGTTCCGGTTCCGTCCAGGTTTCGTTTCTGATTTTGTTTCAATTTCGATTTTTAGTTTCGAATTTCAATTGTAATCATACGTTTAAATTTGATTTCTATTGAAATAATGATTAAACAATTAATTGAAACTCAAATAATACAACATAATAATATAATTAAAATAATAATAGTTACAGTTGAACTTAATTAATATATAGTTTTTAGATAATAGAACTAGGAAGAATTAAACAAGTGAGATTGAAGGATATAAAAATCATAACAATATTTGAATTGTTAATTAGAATTCAACTAGTATAATATAATAACATAATTAGAGTAGTAGTTAAAATTAAACTAATATATGAATTTTTTAGAATAATAGAATTATGAACATTAGATGAGTGAGAAAGAAAGATATAGAAAGAATAAGAGTATTGAGAGAATGATCAAACTATTAATTGGAATTCAAATAGTATATTAGCATAATATAATAATAGAATTAGGATAATATAAATTAGAAAATTAAGTTGATATATAATATAATTGGATTAATAGTTGAAATTGAACTAATATATGGAGGTTTTAGAAAAATAGAATTATGAAGGATTAGATAAGTGAGAAAGGAAAATATATAAATGATAAGAGTATTGAAAGAATGATTGAACAATATAATAATATAATTAGAATAATTAATTAAAAAAATTAATACCCTAAACCGTAAACTACAAACGTTAAAACTTACAATATAAAGATTAGAAAACTAAGGAATTATGTGACAAAAATGAAGTGGTATAGAATTTTTTTTTGGCCGGTTTCGGCAGTTCCGGAACCGCCGGTTCCGGCTCCAGTTTTTTGGGCCCACAGTTTCGATTCCGGAACCGGCCATATGGCCATCTCTAATTAAAGATGCTTCAAGACGCTGAAATTCAACCCGATTTGTAACTTTCGTTTTTGTTTACTCTATCAATTTTCTTTTACCATTATCAATTTCTTTTTAATTTTTTTTCCTTTTTATCTATGTTTCGTGGTAGTGACTTTATGTAAACATGTGAAAATGGATGATTTGATGAAATCTAGATCAATTTTTTATTAGATCTGCGATTTTTTTACGTAACTTTATCATTTAAATCAGATATGAGAAGATCTAGATCAGATCTGAGGAACGCACAACAACTCACGGGGGATGACATTGTTGTCTTCACAACGATCAGATCTGCGGTTGATATTACTATTGAATGGTGTTTTAATGTTCAGACACTATACAAAATGGAAAAATATTAATTCATATAAAAAAAATTAAAATACCTACAAAGAGAATTGAAAAGAAACGATAAAAAATATAATATATTTAAATATGAATAAAAACACATGCATATATAGAATATGATGACGAAACATAATCTATATAGTGGATCGGATATAGTGGGATAGTAAATTTTACTTCACTTTGATATATCCAGTTATGATGGTTTGATTACGAAATTAGTTACGCAACTTCTTTTACGATATATATTAATTTTTGAGTAATGATCACTACAAGAAAAATTGGATTCAGTGTCAACATGTTTTTGTGGCTAATGGTCAATATGTCGTCCCTATAGAGATTTTGTATCAAATTTGAAGTCGTCCCTTTGTCGTTCCTATAACCCCGTCGCTAATTCAATTAGCAACGACATTTGTGTTTTCGTTACTGATTACCAATGTCGTCCCTAAAAGTAGTCACGTTTAGGGACGCCTTTTTGTTGTAACAGAAAGTGGTTAAATTGTTACTAAAATTGCTAAAGTAATTCCAACAAATCATACGTAGCGCTGACATAACACGTGGCAATCTGACGTGTTATATACTTTAGTGACACAAATTGTCGTTGCTAATTCCAAATTGTCGTTGCTAATTCCAAATAAATTGTCGTTGCTAATTCCAAATTGTCGTTGCTAATTCAAAATAAATTGTCGTTGCTAATTCCGAATGTATTGTCGTTGCTAATTCCAAATTGTCGTTGCTAATTCCAAATAAATTGTCGTTGGTAATTCCAAATTGTCGTTGCTAATTCCAAATATATTGTCGTTGCTCATTCCAAATATATTGTCATTTTTTAAAAAATTTCATAGCATATTATATTTACAAAATGAATAGTCCATTCACAAATTCAGTACAAAATCAAACCCAAAATGCAATAAAATTATAAGAACTTGAAGATGTTCACTTTCATCAATACAAAATAACCAAATTGTCACAATCACATATCAACGATATTCATAAGTTTTACGAAAGCCCGATCTAGTAGCTCAATAATATCCAAAATAACATCATATCTCAAGTAAAAGAGTATATGTATCAATCTTTTATAAGCAAAATTAAAACCCTCTAAATGAAACAATGCCAAACCATAGCTGTTCAATAATGTACTAGCATCGATCCCTTTAAGCAACCACCAAGTGTCCAACAATGTACTAGCATCGATGCCTTTAAGCAACCACCAAGTGACTAATATGTGCAAAAGATATTAACAAAAAACCTGCAAAAATTAAAAGTATAAATTTAGTAGATCAACACATAAGGACTAGGATGGCCTAACATCAGCAACCATCAGTCCAATTACAACCTAATATTACCACAAATCATGCTAAGCCAAGTTAAAATAGGGCAGTATAACATGTATGATCTATGAATACGAGTGCAGTAGATCAACAGATAAGGACTAGGATGGCCTAACATCAGCAACCATCAGTCTAATTACAACCTAATATTACCACCAATCATGCTAAGCCAAGTTAAAATAGAGCAGTATAACACGCATGATCTATGAATACGAGTGCAGTAGATCAATAGATAAGAAACAAAGAATGAAAATAATAAAGATTTTAATATCAAAAGCACAGTGATAAGAAGTAGTAAGCTTCATTGCCAAACTAATGACTTTTTATGCATTACTTTAAAGCTCTTTATATATTAAAACACAATACATCCATCATACATTTACTACTAGTGAAGGATTTTTTAACTTACAGTTTTAGTTACTGATTTTGAGATGGTAAGAGATGTGACAAGTTTGCATACATCATCTGAACAAGCTCATTTGTACCAGCGTGCATTTGCTTTATATTAGAAATCTCAACTTCTGTGGCTTCTAGCTTCTTACTCAGTTCTGCACTTTTTAACTCAGCCTCTTCAGCATTTCTCTTAAGTTCTTCATTTTCAGCTCTATATCGTGCAGCAACCGCACTTTCCTTCTTGCCCATACACCTTCCTCTTGCATGTCCAGTTACACGTCCAACTTCTTGCAAACAAATGTCTTTAGGAGTCATTGCTGTTGTGCTTTGCAGTTCTTTCATTTTATCCTAAATACATAGAAAAATATATTGTTATTCATGTCATAATCATTCTAGAAATGAACAAATTTCAATGGTTCAAAAGTTTAGGATACACACCAATTTCTCCTTGGCCACATCATTGACAAGTCCACCTAGCTTCTTAGAAGTATGACTTATTTCATACTTATCAATAGCTGAAATCTCTTTTCCCTGATCCGTCTTATGAGATCATTAATAGGAAATATAAACTGAAAATAAAGATCAAATATGAAAAGGAAATTATAAAAATATAGAAAGTTACCATTTCATTGGCAACCCTTGCCAAAGATTTTGTTCCATTCATCGTAGGAGTTTTGTTTGTTTTTCTATTGATCGTATTCCGTGCACTCCTTTCCTGATATTTGTCAAAAAATGTAATATGAATATAATATAATCAAAACATTAATATGTAATTTATTTCATAGTATATAAAATTATGCAAACACAAAATAAGATATATACTATAATCTGAAACTTTTCAGAATTAAACAAATCACAAAGGAATGTCCAATCATCCCTACAAAGACCCCGCGGTACATGGTTCAGAGCTTCTTCCTTGCTATTGTAGCTCTTGAAAATGTTATGCAACTTATTGCGGTGACTCTTGTACTGAGATTGCATTTGTTTCATAACGGCCACTTTTGTTCGTTCTGGATCCTTCATACGAAAACCCTCCTAAAAAAAATGAGAATATTAAAAGTATGCTGAATTTGGATAACTAGTGGTACAAAATATTTAGAAAATCTTGCCTTAACACTATTATACCTTGTGCGCTTCATCAAGTTGTGACCATTTTTCAACATTATACCTTGCCTTTTTTCTTAACACACATCCTATCTCACTAATGAGACTTCCTGAACCAGAACCTACTAAGCAGCCAGTATCTTCGTCAACTTCAACATCCAGTAACACTCCTTGATCCTTTTTTTTTACCCAAACTCAAGTTCCTGGTTACTCCTCTCGTTGCACGTGAAGTTGACTTAGCTGCAATTAGTACAATGTTAAAGAAAAATGCAGAAAATTAATTTCAAGAAATGGCAATGATAGAAACATTACAATATCAAAGTATTTCGCATACATATCAAATATAAAAGATATGCAAGTTACATTTTTATTAGTAATAATTTAATAAGAAAATGAAATCAAATGAGTTCCAAATATGCCAAGAATATAATTAGAAAGTTTGTTACCGATTTCATCCGAATTCATTCGAGTTTGAAGATCATCATTTGATTCTTGGGGGCTGTTTTGAATTTCTTCCTCATTTTGTATAGCAACTGCCCGTGTTGATGATTGGTTTCCTGTAGATACTTCACAATTGATGTTGTAAGTAGACAACATAAAAATATTTGTAAATATGTGAAGAAACATCATAGTCCACCAAGATTTCAAAATAAGTGAATAACATAAGGCAAATTCAGAAGTTGGAATTTTGAAACATTCACTTTAATAAAACAATGTTAATTTCATTACCATTTCACTTTCGTTATAATAGTTTAAGTATTATAGTTTCGTACCTCAATCATGCTTATTGGATTCGAGGGTATTGTTTTGATCTTCATCATTCTCTTCATCATTCTCATCAATTCAAGGAAATGTCCTTCTTGATGATTGGTTCACTTTCTGTCGCTTGTTAAAATATGCTCCCTTCTTTCCTGGACCTGCCATTCTGTAATTAATAAAAACATTAATATGTAATGTAAGAATAAAAATGTGAGAATCAGAAATGCAAGAATCAGAAATGCATTCATACTTTGAAAATGTGAGAATCAGAAATGCAAGAATCATAAATGCATACATACGAATATGCAACATAATAATCACAAACAATCAGATATTGTTACCTATAAGGTACAGACCAAACCTAGATGGAGTCATTGTCATTATCAGTCCACAACTCCTCGTCTTTATTTTCGGTATTAGTATGATATGTATCAATGTTTTCCTCATCATTTATAAAATCATTGTCTCCAAAATCTGTTGTGTCTCTAAAAACTTCATTCTGAAAAGTGGAGAAATCAACATGTAATGACACCAACCCTTTCCTTAAAAGAGAAGCCATTTCATCTGATTCGTCTATAGTAATGACTTCGTCTGGTTCTTCTTCTTGGTGGACTTCTTGATTATCTACTCTCGTATCTAACTGTTCTGGAACATTATAAGTGCCACGTGGACTGAACCTTTGAACAACATACCAATTTTTACCTAATTTCATGTCTTCAACATAGAACCCTTGTTCAACTTGGTATGCAAGAACATAAGGTTGGTCCTCATACCATTTTTTGGATATGTTCACACTAGTTATTCCCCATGATTTATCAACTTGCAGTCCAGAACTATCTCCTACCCTCCACCAATCACACTTGAATAACACCACTCTCTTTTTACCCAAAAAGTACTCTACTTCAATTATGTCTTGAACCACACCGAAAATGTCAATTGCATTGTTTCCATGATCTCCCTGTACTACAACACCACTATTTTGTGTTTTTCTATGGTATTCACGTTCTTGGGTGTGAAACCTATACCCATTTACCATACAACCACTATACCTCCTAATTCTATCATCCAAACCTAAAGACAATGCTCTAATTTCTTCACTAAACCTTTCAGATCCACACATAACCTGTTGAGACAATTAAAAAGAAATAATAAATTATAAATTTTATTAGTATTCATTAATGCTTTGAAAACATATAGAAGCCAAACATAGGGAAAAATATAATGTCTTACATGTTTTTTAAACCATGAAGCAAATTCTCTATCATGTCGTTGGTCAATATTGTCACAACTTTCAGCTTCAAGTTTCTGTTTGTGCTCACTAAGAAAATTAATTAGTCAATTATCATGTTTTTTTATTGTTAGTATTCAAATAACTTTACATGTGAAAGTAAACTTACTTCACGTATTCCTTGATTTCAGAGCAATTATTCAACACACAAATGTGAATCTTTTCTAGTTCTTGGCTGTCTAAAGAATCTTGTTTAGGCCCGCCAAATGGTCGACTCTTGCAAGAAAAAACCGATATGCTTTCGAAATCTCCTTCATTTTCATTATTGCGTTCCCCTTTATTGAATATCGTGGAAATGTCATTCAAGTACATAGAGCAGAATGTTAAACATTCTGTATCTATCTCTCAGCAATACAGCCTTCAGGCCGAGCTTTGTTATGTACATAGCCCTTTAGGGTACCCATTTTTCTATATTTAGATAAGAAAAACAGATTAGCAACATTCAGAATTAATTAAATAAATGTAAAACTACTTTATAATTAATTTTGATAGTTCATTATTTACCTTTCAAATGGATACATCCACCTATATTGGGACGGACCAGCCAACTTGGCTTCATTTGGTAGATGAAGCATCAAATTAACCATAATGTCGAAAAAGGCAGGAGGCATTAACCTTTCCAATTTACATAGAATAACAGAAATATTTGTTTCCATGACATCCAAAACATCATTCAACAATATTTTTGAGCATAGCTTCTTAAAGAAATCACTTAATTCAAATAACACCTGTCGAACTTCCTTATTCAAGCACCCCCTAATTGCTAAATGTAATATTCTTTGCATAAGAATGTGAAAGTCATGACTTTTCATGCCTGAAATTTGGAATTCACCATTTTTCACACATTAGGAAATGTTGGAAGCAAAATTATCAGGATACTTGATTGATGCCAAGAAATTGCAAACCTTTTGCTTTTCAACTTTTGTCAGATTATAGCACCCCATCGGCTTGACAAAGGAATTATCTTGAGGAATTAAATGCAACTCTTTTTTAAATCCTAACTCCATCAAATCTTTCCTAGCATTCCAAGTATCTTTTGTTTTACCTCCAATATCCATTATAGTGGAAAAAAACACTCTCACAGACATTTTTCACAACATGCATGATGTCCAAATTATGCCTCAATTTCAATTCTGTCCAATACGGCAACTGAAAGAATAAAATTTTTTTTTTCATTTAAGAGGATTCTTGTCATGCTTCCGCTTCGTTTGTTTGATTGAACTTGCTGCCTTCCCAAAAAAGAATTGTTCTCCTTCAAATATTTCCAATTGTTTCATAATTTCATGGCCAGATAATGGTATTATTGGATCCCTAAACTCAACATTGCCATCAAAAGTTTTTTTCTCTTTCCGCCATCGATGGTTTGTAGGCAAGAACCTACGATGTCCTCTATAACACATCTTTTTACTATGATGCAAATATGAACAATTTGTCTCAGACATGCAAATAGGACATGCATCATAACCTTTATTGCTCCATCCGGACAACGAGGCATAAGCAGGAAAGTCATTTATTGTCCATAATAAAGCAGCACGTAGAACAAAGTTTTCATGTGTGTAAGCATCATATGTTTCAATTCCGTGCCATAACTCCATCAATTCATCAACTAAGGGTTCCATGTAAACATCAATATCATTTCCAGGAGAATTTGGACCAGGAATCAACATCGACATTATCACAAATGGATCTTTCATACATCTCCATGGAGGCAAATTATAAGGGACGACAAAAACAGGCCATATACTATATGCATTACTCATGTTTCCAAAAGGATTGAACCCATCTGTGGCAAGTCCTAAGCGAATATTGCGAGGGTCATGAGCGAAATCAGCATAAGTCTTATCAAAGTGCTTCCACGACTCGCTATCCGCTGGATGCCTTATTATGTTAGCATCATGAACACGCTTCTCTTTATGCCATCTCATGTCACAAGCTATTTCTTTATTTACAAATAACCTTTGTAACCTATGTTTTAATGGAAAATAACGCATCACTTTCCTAGGCACCTTGGAGTCCAATGACTTATATCGAGGTTCTTTACACAAATTATTCGGGCAAGTACTCAATGTTGCATATTGATTGCGGAAGAGAACACAATCATTCACACATGCATGGATTTTTTCAGATCTAAATCCCAAATCTCGAATGATTTTCTTAGCCTCATAAAATGATTTCGGAATTGAGTCAGAAATAGGCAATGCATTCCTTAAAACTCCAAGCAACATGTCAAAGGATTTTGTTGTCCACCCACTCATTGTCTTTAAATGGAGTAGAGTTACAATAAAAGACAACTTAGAATAATTCTTACAACTAGGATAAAGATCTTGCTTTGCATCGTTCAACAACTTAAGGAAAGCATCAATCTCAATTTCCTCCTGTGATGGATCCAAATTATTTGCATATTCAGTATCATTCCAATCAGCCCCCAAGTTTGCAGTACCAAAATCATTCAACATATTATTCATATCATTATCATCACTGTCTACGTCGCTGTTGTCTACAACATCATGGAATTCGTCTAAATCATTATCAAATGCCTCACCATGATATGTCCACTTAACATAACTCACGCGAATTCCAGTCTTAATCAAATGACCTCTAACTATTTCTCTTGGCTGATCATGAAGTTGATACATAGTTTGCAAGGACACGGGATTTTGCTATCATTGTCTTTTTGCCTATATGCAAAGTTTAGAAACTCATCTACTCCATTTCTGTACACATGTCCATTTCTATTTCGTTTATTCATCCAAGATTTATCCATGACCTATTAAAATATAGGAATAATTTATGAACATCAATAGTTATTAAATTTTGAATAATATAAGTAAAGGTAATAAATCATTCCAAAGAATAAAGTCATTGCATAACCAAATAAGAACACTAATCACCTAATATTCCTAACTTTTTATAGTCAACTTAGATAACAAAATGTTCAAAATCATGATCCATGAAAGGAAAGCTAAAAGTTACTTGAAATTGTACAAGGTTCAAGCCACATACCCTGCTGCATTACAAGCTCAAAGTACGCTTACATTTAAATCCTAATACTAATCAGTAAAGTATTATGAGAATGCACAAATTACTTGGACCAGATATGACTTGGAGCACAGAAAATAGAAGCATGTATGCATTGGCATTTTTCCAAATCTTATTAAATGAAATGGACTTCCAAGTAAAAAATATTTACCTCGTCGTAGCTTGAAAAAGTGCACTGCAATGACTTTTCAAAAACCTGAAATGATTAGAAATTTGTTCCATCAGTTTGACTTCAAAAACCTGCAAAGTTTGTTGAAAGATCTCAAGCAAATATAGGAACCATGATCAAAAGCTTTGGTTCTAGAAAGATAAACTTCAAAGTCAAGCTGCCGTGCATAGAATGCTGCCTTGATTTTTTTCTTTGTTGTACAATCAATCAATCACAAGATTTTTTTCCCTTTTTCCATTTCATGCAGTTGACTACACTAAATTTGGAATGGTTCAAATGAACCAGATGCATACAAATTAAGGTATAAACATGTCCCATAACTGCCTTAGACCAATGGTCTTCAATAATTGATTCTCCAATAAATATTATACTATTTTACTCCATGCAGCCTATCCTTTTCACCCAAAATCAGCAAAAATCCCTACCCAAATCACCGCTCAACACTCTTAAATCTAATGGAGATTACAACCCATACAGTGTACACACAATGACACAAATCTAAAATCATTATAAAAAAAAAAAGAAAATTTCAAACAACGCCCCCCCATTAAACTTGTTTTTAATTAGGATTCTTGTAGTAATGATGTTTCAGTTCTCTAAAAGAGAAGAGAATGAATAAATGGATCCACTAGTAATGATTTACCCACAAACTTGTCCATCCATGCATTAATACTTGCATTATTTATTGCTTGGACAAACTTGCATCAACTAATAATATAACAAATAATCATTATTATTACTTAAGTATGAAATATGAACATGTCATAGGAACACAAGAGTCCACATTCATTCTAATTTCTAAACATCCCCATTGATAAAGGGCATAACATCCACAATCTCTATTAATACAATCATGATCATATATATTAATTAACAGGTTTGATAGCAACAAAATTTCAGAAAAATATAATGCAATCTTTATTTAATTTTTACCTTTTAGAAACAGAGTAACGAAAAACATATCATTCAAAACTCAAAAAACTGCTCCAACCAGATTTTGTTTAAAAAAAAAAGCAAATTTCAATTTCAATTTCGTAGCTTTACAGTATCCTATTCCTAAATTTCTCAACTTCTCAATTCCTAAACCTCAAAATTCCTAAATCTCAAGGCTTTACACTCGTCCATTCCAGAATCTGCACTCTAAAACACTCAAAAGAACGTGACAAAGAATTCTCAATTTCCCACACAACAAATGCTCGTATCCATTAGAAGAAATCATCAATCCCTAACTCAATCATTTCTAAGAGAATCCTATTTTTTCTTTTGTGAAAAATTCTATGAAACAGCAACCAAAAATGGCTGCAAATGATGATTGGAGGAAAAACGCAGACACCCACAAAATGAATCCAGAAGATATGAAAAGGGCTGGAGTGGATGGTTCGAAAAGGCCACCAGGATACAACCCTGGTGGTGTATTGCATCAGAGGAGAAAAATGCCTTATAGTCCTTTGACTATGGCTTTGATTGGCTTAGCCACTACTGGTTCAATCTTTTATCTCACTTTGTATACTAAAAATAAGCCAGAAGCGGCTGCTAGAGATGTTGCTAAAGTCAGAATTCGACTCAAAGAAACAGCAGCACCAAAATGCCTTTTCATAAGTTGAGAGACCCAAACCCAATTGAGTATTAACAAGAAAAAGACAACAAGTGCAATGGCATCTTTTAGGCGATTATCCAAAAAATTACCCGTTGATTGTTTGTCCTTCCTTCGATTTGTCCTTCCTTTGATTTGAGTTCACTTGGTCGATTTAATCCTTCCTCACTTTCCCAGATAACTTCAGCGGCGTTCCTTCACTTCCCCAGCTGACTTCGGCGGCGAAAAATTGAAAGGATGGTAAGGAAGCTGAAATAATGATCGACTAGGGCGGAAGTAGAAATTTTGTTTTGGGCAAGGATGGCAATGACAGCTAGGGCGTCGGTTTAGGAAGCAGAGTGTTTATACGTTATTACTTCATTCCAAGAGCGCTTTTAATTTCATTATGCGACTTTTCCATGAGAAAAATATATTTTATTTTATATTTAGTATTATTTATTGCCAAATATATATTTGTGTTAAATTATTTATATGCTTCATATCAAATTTATCACCCTTTAATAACTTGGAAATTAATCATTTTTATGATATTTATGTAACGTTGCCCTCATTTTTTAACATAAAATTGAACAATCAAGTTCCTAAAGATTGTGTATATAAACATTACTTACGTATATAATAACAAACTATATTTTTTAATTATTTGATAGTAAAAAAATTAAAAACTAAAATTTTCATGTAAAAGTTTAAATTTTTTAAATAATAAAAAGTATTACTTAAAGGTCTCATGTCCCATAATTAGGATATATAAAATTATAGAAGGTTTTTGTAATAAATATGATATCATATATAAAAAAGTAAACTGCAAATTATATTTTTAATTTTTTTATTTCTAAATAGATTTTATAATAGTACATTACTCAATTTATCATGTCATTTTGATTGAACACAATTTATTATCTGTACATATTGAACACTACAGAAATATAAATTCAATTGTAAATTAAACTTTTAAATGATTTAATTATTTTAACTTATATAAAAACAAATTATTAAAATGTGTATTAAATTTTAAAATATCAACAAAAAGAGTCAATAAATATCAATTTTGTCAGCAAATATATATTTTTAAATCTAAATCTTAAACCCTTAGTATTCAAAATCGTACACTAAATCATTAACTATTTTGGAAAAATAAAATACAACAATTGAACTTATTTTATTTTTTGGACGACAATATGTCGTCACTAATATTATTGTTCTAGGCGCCAAATGTTCCCGCCAAACATTTTAAGAAAATTTTATTATCTGCAACGACTTTATGTCGTAACTATAAAAGAAACAGTAACGACCAACAAAGGTCGTCACAATATATTGTTACTAAAAGGCGTGAATGGTTGGAACCAAGTATTCTGTAACGACACAGGGACGACATTTTTGTTTTTGTTACTAATTAATATTTTAATAGGGACGACATTTCGTCTAGTAACTAAATATGGCTTTCAGACACAAGATCAATTGTCGTCACTGAGATTTTCGTTACTAAAACCAATTTTTCTTGTAGTGGATAGAAGCTACAAGTTTTTTTTTAAAAATTTTTTTGCATGCTGACTTTATGTACTTGAAGTGTTGTAATTATTTATTCACTTATCTATTTATAATAAATATTAATTGATTCATAAATTTATTAAATAATAATAAAATTCTACATAATTAGATCTATTAAGTCACAAAAAACAAAGTCCTAATCACTATTCTTATTCATTTATTAAATAATAATAAAATTCTACATAATTAGATCTATTAAGCCACAAAAAACAAAGTCCTAATCACTATTCTTATTCATTTTTAATTTTGGTCAACTTCTTTTCCTCTATTAAGGTCGTGCAGTATTTCTATCTTTATGGAACTTATTCCAAAAACGATTAGAATTCAAACTATTTGTATAATATTCACGTGTGTGTATATTGAATAAAGGTTTGTTACTATCATTAAACATCTGTTATGATAGGATGATTGTGATATATTAGGATAAGATAGATTCGAATAATATAGATTGGGATACGATATAATTTAAAGATTCAAATTTGTTTATATATTTTTTATCATCATTAAAATATCTGTTAGGATAGGATGGTTGTGATATGTTAGCATAAGATAGATTAGGATAGGATATGATTTAAAGATTCAAATTTTTTACGCGTAAAAGCTTATATTCAAATTTAAAATTGATGCGAATTTGGCTTAAGGTGTTGGCTATAAATAGGTGAAGGGTCACCTTAAATTATTTACAACTGCTAGCATAGTCATTCTCTCTCGAAATTTTTCTTTACTCCAAATATTTTCTATTTCTTTCGTCTGATTGGGGAAAGTATTTCCAAATTATACCAACTTCCTACAAGGAATTAAATTTATTTAATATCAAGTTTTTTAATAATAGAGGTTATTATTAGATGGGAGAATTTTAAATATCTTATTATTGTTAAGAATTTATATTGGTAATTGAATTACGTTTGGCTTAGACGGAGGTGATTCAAATCAAGAGAATTTAGATCAAACTTAGAGTTAGTGCATAAAACGTAAGTGGTTTCAAATTTCTTCTATGTTTTGAAATAAAATGTTTTGCCAATATGAAACATATTTTGATTAAATTTAAAATTCGAATCATATGTGGTTATTTTAATTTCTTGCTTTGTTTAGAAATTTATAGGTAAGTGACTTTGTTAGAAATGACTTGTATAAATGACAATAAAATTGCATGTAATATTTACTTGAAAAGTAAACTCATCGATTGATTTATAGTGATTTGGGACTAATGGAAGAGACATATGTTTTGATTCGTCTTTATGTACAAAGGACTATTGTATATTTGTATTGTATTATTTTGAGCCGACGAGTTTTTGGCTGACCTAGCCAGATAAATTGCTAGACTATGTATATGTAGTGCCGTGAATACTAGTAACTACCTGTCAATATAATTGATGAACCATTGATTGCATATTTGATTGTTTATTTTGGATTTAATTGAATTAATTAAGTATTGTACATACATTTTGATTTGTTAATTTTATGAAATTTATATAAAAATATGTCACTTACAATATCAGTAGTTTTGTTTAAAGAGATTTCAGTAAGATAAAGTTTGGATTTAGAAATTATGGAATCACTTTGGAAAATATATATTGTAATATATATGATCCGATAGAAGGAATTCATGACTACTTGTCGAGCGACTTATCGCTCACTTTATTTTTGTGAAATTTTCTTATAGATCATGATGTTGAGAATGAGTCTGATTATGTAAAACAAGATGACATATCACGTTTTATGAAAATTTATAAATATTTGTTATTTTCTGATTAAAAAAATTATTTTTTTATTGAGTGTCACTAGAAAATTTCATTTATTTGTTTTGGATTGTAATAAAATTTCCGCACACCATAATAAAGTTTTTTTTATGATAGATTTATTATAAGTTTAACATTCAAGTTAATTGAGCCTTGTAATTATAGAATAGATTCTGTAGTTACGTCGTGTTATAATCTCGAAAATTTGGGGCATGACATTTAATGGTATCAGAGAAGATAGGTTTAGAACCTATGATAGGAGTCTAGAAAATATATAATGGCATAAATAGAAAAAAATATTTATAAAAAAATATAGTTAAAAATTACTTAGCACTAATTTCTTATTATGGATGATAGGTAATTGAGGAGAGAAAGATTAGAGAATATCTTTATGACAAGAGAGAAAGATGTGATTGCTCATATGAAGTCCCTAAGTATAGAATTGAATGAGCATTGAAGAAGATAGCATTGCTAGGTGATTCATATAGGGAAACACTTGAGGAATTACAACATGTGGAAGATGAGAATGTATAGCTATATGAGGAGAATCAGGAGATAGAATCACTACTGAAATACCAAATCGGTCCAGAAAATAAGTTGATAGAACATAACAAAGATCTTAAGGAAGCTAATCAAGCCTTAGGAAAGAAACAAGAACTGTTGTTGCAGGGAATGGCTGAGTTAAAAACATCGAAGGAAAAAATGGAACAGGATATAAAAAGGGAAAACGCTCGAAATGAGAGTTTACTAAAGAAATTAAGTCGCGAGTGTAAATATTCTAAATGGTGGAAGGATCAATATAAGGAGGATTTAATAATTCGTAAGTTTCTAGTGGAGGATTTGCAGAGTTATAGGGAAACACAAGAGACAATGATGCAAGGTATACAAAATAAGATAGAAAATCTTATAGAATGTAATGAGGCTGCATTTACAAACTTTCAAGAGACCATGAATGACATATTAAACCATATGGTCTAACAAGCACAACCTATAGGAATAGCTTTAAAGGAAATAGAGGAAGAAAAAATAGAAAATGATCAAAAGGAAGATAAACAAGAAGTAGTAGTAGACCCTTCGAAAAGTATTAGAAAAGTTTAGTAGATTTCTTTCATGTTTTACTAGTTTTGTTATTTTGAATAATGTTGTATTATCAAGTAATAAACACTTCTTGTTAGAAATAATAAACGGTGTTTTATGAGTTTTATAATAAATTGTACTTAGCTATTTTACTTCTTTAATTGTGTGTTTATTTGTATTTATTTTCTTAGAATTATGCCTCCAAGAAGAACTAAACGTAGAGTTGAACAAAGAGAGCTAGAACTAGAACAATTTTTGGGGAATAACCCAAATCAGCAACAGCAATCGAATTACCCATCAAATCCAAATGTTCTACCTAATAATGTCAGCCCTGACATGTTAAATGCACAACCAAATTTAGCTAACTTGATAGGAATGTTAGCCCAAACCATGCAAGGACAAGTTAGAATGTAAGAATAGCTTGCACAAATTCAACTCCGAAGAACAATGGGGACCCAGCACCACTATGAAAATATGAGAAAAGTGAGCGCCAAACTTTGATGGATTTTCTAACACTGATAAAGCCAAAAAATGGTTGATGGAAGTAGAGAACAATTTTAATTTGTTGCAAGTTCCAAATCAATTGAAACATGAGTTGATAAAGGTTTTCCTAATAGGAGATGCATAAATATGGTGGAAGGGTGTAGAACCTTCTATACAACCACCAGTGACTTGAAAAAAGTTTAGTGAAGTATTTTTACGACACTACTTTTCAAATGCAATCCATCTAAATTGAATGATTGAGTTTGAGAACTTAAAACAAATGGGCACAATGACTGTAATAGAGTATACCAATAAGTTCAACTCTTTAGTTCATTTTGAACCAACCATAATGGCTAGTGAGAAGTTAAAGATGCTAAAGTTTACTAGAGGATTGCAAAGTTGAATCCAAACAGGGCTGGTAAGGTTAAGAGCGCAGAATTTTGACGAATTGTTAGATGCTGCTGTTGAAGTGGAAACAGACATTAAGCGAAAAGATGATTGGAATAAAAAAACTTCTAAAGGAGGTCAGAAGTTAAGTTTTAGGGGCAATAGCTCTTTTAATCATAATAACCGTAAAGGGGAAGGACTGATGAAGAAAGAATATAGAGGGAGACAAAAACCTGTTGTTAAGTATCCTACCTGTCATAGGTCACATCAGGGACCATGCCATTGGGCTACAGATGCTTGTTTTGAATGTGGAAGATTAGCCATCAGGTGAATGATTGTCCAGACAAGAAAATTAGAATTGGTGGTAATGGTAAAAATAGGGACCAAATGCCAAAGATTAATGCTCGAGTTTTGCATTGACTGAGGAGAAAGTTGGTACATCTGAGAATGTGGTTACATGTATGATTTTGATAAATTCAATACCTGTATTTGTATTGTTTGATTGTGGTGTGTCACACTCTTTCATAGCTAAGAAATTTGCCAAGATGTTTGAAACTACTGCTGATACATTCGAAGAACCATATAGGATTTCTACACCGGGTGGACGAATGTTAGTTTTCCAATTGGTGTATCAGGATAGTATAATAGAAATTGAAGAAAATAAATTACCTATTGATCTTATACAACTAAACATGAGTGATTTTGATGTTATTTTGTGGATGAATTAGTTGTTTAATAATGGTTTCAATATAGATTGTAAGGCTAAGAAAGTTTTATTTGATAACCCTAAGGTAGGAGAATTTATTTATCAAGGTGGGGTAGGAAAAACACGAAAAATAATTATTCCTATAATTTCATCTCTAAACGCATGGAAAACTCTCAAGAAGGGTTTTAAGGGATATTTGGCCTATGCAATTGAGAATAAGGGTGAAGGAATCTCGATAGAAAATATAACAGTGGTTCAAGTTTTTCCTAATATTTTTAAGGAATTGACTGGTTTACCACCTGAGAGGGAAATAGAATTTGAAATAAGTTTGGTTTCCAGAGTAAATCCTATTTCCAGAGTAAATCCTATTTCAAGAATTGAAAAAGAGACTAGTATCTGCACCTGTGTTGACCCTACCCTCTGAAAGTGGAAACTTCACTATATATAGTGATGTTTCGAAAAGTGGATTAGAATGTGTTTCGGCAAAATAACAAGATGATATTTATACGTCAAGACAATTGAAACGGTATGAACAAAATTATCCCACACATGATCTTGAATTGGCTGCAATAGTTTTTGCATTAAAATTTTGGAGACATTATTCATATGGGAAAAAACATGAGATTTTTGCTGACCACAAGCTTTTTAAGTATTTGTTTATTCAAAAGAAATTGAATATGAGACAAAAAGGTGGTTAGAATTAATAAAGGATTATGATCTTTCTATCAAGTATCATCCAAGCAAAGCTAATAGGGTAGATGATGCATTGAGTAGAAAGCCTATTCGTGACCTCGTTCCAATGTTGGAGAAGAAAATTGAAAAGTTAAAGTTGGATTTGGTAGAATCAACAAGTGATACTTTAGCAATGTTGATTGTTCAACCAACTTTGATTGATACGATTAAAGAGAAACAGAAGGGGAACAAGGAATTGAAGAAAATTAAAGGTCATATCAAAGAGGGAAAGCTGTTGAATTTCAAGGAAAAAGAAAACGGTAGTATTTGGATGGGAGATCGGTTGTGTTCCAAATAAATTAGAATTAATAAATGAGGTGCTAAATGAAGCTCATAACTCTAAATTTTTTATTCATCCTGGAGGCAAGAAAATGTATCGAGACTTGAAGGAAAGATACTGATGGAATGGAATGAAAAAGAATGTAGCAGAATTTGTTACAAGATGTTTAGTGTGTCAAAAGTTAAAATCGAGCACCAAAGACTGAGAGGTATGCTTAAACCCTTGGAAATTTTCGAATGGAAAAATGGAAATATATAACTATGGATTTTGTAGTAGGTTTACCAAGAACAACATTGGGAAATGACTGCATTTGGGTAATGGTAGACAAGTTGACTAAGACGGCACAATTTATCCCCATGAAAATTGGAGTAACAATGTAGGGTTATATATTGATAATATAGTACGACTTCATGGAGTTCCAGTGAGCATTGTTTCTGATACGGATTCTAGATTGTGTCACAGTTTTGGAATACCTTTGAAAAGACTATGGGCACAGAGGTCCATCTTAGTACAGTATATCATCCTCAAACAGATAGACAGTCCGAGAGAACTATTCAAACTCTGGAAGACACGTTGAGGGCATGTTCATTAGACTTCAAATGTAGTTGGGATAAACATTTGACACTTGTGGAGTTTGCTTATAATAACAGCTTCCATAGTAGCATCAGTATGGCTCCATATGAAGCTTCATATAGAAAGAATTGTAGATCTCCTTTATTTTGGGATGAAGTTGGTGAGAGGAGACTACTTGGGTTAGAAATTTTGCAAACTACCATTGATAAGACTTCTACAATTCGAGAAATGCGTTTTGAGCAAGGGGGTAAGTTAAGTCCGAGATATGTTGGACCATTTGAGATTTTAAAAAGAGTTGGTGATTTGGCATATCGGTTAGCATCACCACCAGTGATATCAAGGATTTACAATGTTTTTCATATCTCTTAGTTGCAGAAATATATATCCGATATAGGTCATATATTAAAAACTGAACAATTGCAGATTAAAGAAAACTTATCTAATGAAGAATTTCCTGTACGCATTGGACAAGAAAGAACATGCATTAAGAATGAAGGTGGTTTCGATTATCAAGATTCAATGGTCAAACAATTTAGCACACGAATGCACATGAGAACTAGAAAGTGAAATGCGAGAAAGATATCCGCAACTTTTTGGCAATAAAGGTACAATTAGTTTTAGGGACAAAACTTTTATTAAGGGGGTAGAATATAATATTAACGTGTGTATATTGAATAAAGGTTTGTCACTATCGTTAAACATCTGTTAGGATAGGATGGTTGTGATATATTAGGATAAGATAGATTAGAATAATATAGATTGGGATAGGATATGATTTAAAGATTCAAATTTGTTTATATATTTGTTACCATCGTTAAAACTTTTGTTAGGATAGGATGGTTGTGATATGTTAAGATAATATAGATTGGGATAGGATATGATTTAAAGATTCAAATTTTTTACTCGTAAAATCTTATATTCAAATTTAAAATTGATGAGTAATTGGCTTAAGGTGTTGGCTATAAATAGGTGAAGTGTCACCTTAAATTGTTTACAACTGCTAGCAAAGTTTTTCTCTCTCTCAAAATTTTTCTTTACTCTAAATATTTTCTATTTCTTTCATTTTATTGGGGAAAGTATTTTCAAATTATACCAACTTCCTACAAGGTATTAAATTTATTTAGCATCAAGTTTTTTTAATAATAGAGGTTATTATTAGAGGAGGGGAAGTTTAAATCTCTGATTATTGTTAGGAATTTATATTGATAATTGAATTATGTTAAGCTTAGACAGAGATGGTTCAAATCAAGAGAATTTATATCAAGCCTAGAGCTAGTGCAAGAAAGGTAAGTGGTTTTGAATTTCTTCTATGTTTTGAAATAAAATGTTTTGCCAATATGAAACATATTTTGATTAAATTTAAAATTCAGATCATATGTGGTTATTTTAATTTCTTGTTTTGTTTATAAAATTATAGGTAAGTGACTTTGTTGGAAATGACTTGTATAAATGACAATAAAATTGCATGTAATGTTTACTTGGAAAGTAAACTCATCGATTAACTTGTACTGATTTGGGGCTAAAGGAATAGACATATATGTTTTGATTCGTCCTTATGTATAAATGACTATTGTATTGTATTGTTTTGAGCCAACAGGCTTTTGGCCACCCTAACCGAATGAATTGCTAGGCTATGTATACGTAGTGCCGTGAATACTAGTATCTACCTGTCAATATAATTGAAGAACCATTGATTGCATATTTGATTGTTTATTTTGGACTTTATTGAATTAATTAAGTATTGTACATATGTTTTGATTTGTTAATTTTATTAAATTTATATGAAAATATGTCACTTACTATATCTATAGTTTTGTTTAAAGAGATTTCAGTAAGATAAAGTTTAGATTTAGAAATTATGGAATAACTTCGAAAAATATATATTGTAATATGTATGATCCGATAAAAGGAATTCATGACTACTTGCTGAGCAACTTATCGCTCACTCTATTTTTGTGAAATTTTTTGACAAATGATGATGTTGAGAATAAGTCTGGTCATGTGGAAGAATATGACATATCTGACGGTTGGGATTGGTAATTTGAAAATCACGTTTTATGACAATTTCTAGACATTTTTTATTTTCTTATTAAAACACTATTTTGTTTAATTGAGTGTCAATATAAAACTACATTTATTCGTTTTGGATTGTAATAAGTTTTCCGCACACCATAATAATTTTTTTTATTATAGATTTATTATAAGTTTAACATTTAAGTTAATTGAGCCTTGTCATTATAGAATAGATTCTGTAGTTACGTCGTGTTATAATCTCAAAAATTCGGGGCGTGATAATTTTATCTCTTCTACAGGCTGCTCTAAATTCTTCGTATTCATGATGAGATTAGTTAAACAAGAGATCAAAACGATTAAGTGCACTTTTTTTTGTCAAAACGTGTCTTAATTGCTTTTGAATACGGAAATTTGTTGGAAATGGTCATCAATAATAATCATAAACATATTTAATTTTAATCCACAAAGCTAGAAATTAGTCACCAATTTTATAGCAGAGTAGAATGCTACAACTGGGCAGCAAATGCTCAAATTGTTCTCTATTTAAGATTTACAATTTGGATGTATTTGAGGACACTACCCTTTGCAGATATGTTTTGTTTTGAAAATTGAAAAAAAATAGGATTTTGGATTGCGATTTACAAAATGAATATTTTTGTTTTTAAAAATTAAGTGTTTGGGTCGATAAACTTTGTTTTTATTGATTTTTGCGTAGAAAACTATTTTATTAATTAAAATATAAAATAAAAAATTTTAAAAAAATTAGAGTTGATCGGTGGCACTCAACGGTTCATTGCAGGTGGATTCCTTTAAAAAATAGGGCGAAGTCCATTTTACCCCCCTGTGGTTAGGCATAATCACCCTATCGCTACCTCGTGGTTTCAAAATACCCACATAACCCCCTCGTGCTTCGAACTAATGTGGAATATCGACGGAATCCGTCTAAACTGACGGATGTGTGGTACACGCGCAACAATAGGCGTGTGGAAAGATAAAAAGTGCTCCAAATTATTATTGTATTCCGAAAGTACCCTTTTCCCCTTACTCTTTCTCTTCGTCTTCCTCGTATGAAGAATCCAGATTCCTCACAAACCCATATTTTTCACTTCCATGTTTTTCACTTTCTCTAGACCTCCATTTGATCGACGAAGAAGAGCAAGAATCTAAGCCTCCTATTCTCCAAATCAGAACTTAACGCAGCTGCCCTTAGAACGGTGTTGCGCTCCAACTCAATCTTCAGATCTGACCTTCCAAAAGTTAGATTGGCGCTGCTATCCACTACTCCTGCTTGGCAAAAATGAGCCTCACACTTCAAGCCACACGAACGGGCACTCTGACAGCTCAGATCAATCTTCACAGCTGCTCACCTCACCTCATCGATGTGATTGGCCCTTCACCGACCCGAATCTCTATTGCTGGATATAACCCGATCCACCAACCCTGTTCATTTCAGCCTTCCAAATCTGCAACAGGAACAATAGAGAACTCCCCTAAAGCTGCTCATCCCTCAAATGCTTGGCGCTCAACAAGTCACATCCATATCACCGATTGAGCAGACTTCAAGGAGGACAGTCGTCACGCCGGCTGCAGAGATCAATGATGCTGCTGCTTTGATGGGTAAGCAAAGAATATCAAGTACTTCTGTCTTTAAGAAAAATAGAGACGATAATAAGGCGAAGAACAATTTGTCCTGTGATACTATTGTAGATGATGTAATTGCTGAATTTGCACCCGATGACGCTGATAGGGAGAGGTGGAAGAGGACGCATTGTAGTTTAAAGTCAAGTTTTGCACCGATTAATTTGAATTTTATTTCAGCTAAAGTTGAGAAGGATATTGTTAGTGATAGTGTTGATTCGAGTGTGAGGCTTGGTAATAATTGGTTTAGTGATTCAAATTCTGAGTTTTTGGCACCTGATTGATGGAAATGATTCGGTGAAGGAAAATGGGAACGAAAATGCTTGCAGTGATGAATTGAAGTATGAAAATTGTGCTCCCGCTCAAGAGAAAATAAACGGGTTTGTCGAATGAAGGTCAATTAGACCCGAATCCAGCTGTGAGACTTCTCCGCCATAGTCGGATTCAAACGACTGGTAGTTACGACGGTGACGGCAACGACGGCGGAGGTTCAGTCATGGTGGGTGAGAGAAAAACAGAGAGAAGCAAAAAAAATTCAAAATTTTTCAGGATTATGGTTGTTGGAAAAATTCAAAAGTTGGATAAACCATGATTATTGCAAGTTACCAATAGAGAAGATAAGGTTTTTGACCTCTTTATTTTTATACGTTGTTTGACTCAGTAACTAAATAAGGGTATTATAGTAAAATTACTCATTTCTGTGAGTTTTAACGGATTCCGTCGATTTTCCACATTAGTTTGAAACACGAGGGGGTTATGTGGGTATTTTGAAACCACGAGGTAGCGATAGGGTGATTATGCCTAACCACAAGGGGGTAAAATGGACTTCGCCCTAAAAAATAATTAGCTAAAGATTTGAATAAAATAAAATAATTTAAAGTAAAGAATTGAATTTTGAATATAATGAATTAATGAGTAAAAATAATTTAATGATAACAAAAAAAAAGTAGATAATATAAATGATAATTGAGTATTGAGAGAATTGGGAGAATTGAGAGAATTGAGAAAGAATTGAGATTGAGAGAAGAGAATGGTGTGAAAATGATTTTAGAAATTGTAAGTATTTATAGAAGAAAAATTAAAAAAAACAAAAAAAAATGTAGCACAAACACTACTGCCACAAGCCCACAACCGTTGGCTTTCCAACGGCCTAATTTATGGCCGTTGGATTGCCAACAGTCATAACATAAATAATGGCCGTTGGATGCAACGACCATCTCAATTTTTTTAATTATTATTTATTATTTTTTTTATGAACCGGCGGTTAACTGCCGGTTTTAGCCGTTGGATCAACCAACGGCTACTTAATCCTGGCCGTCAAATTTTTTTTTAAAAAATCGGCGGTTTTGAACTTCCGGTTTGCGGTTCATAGAGGTATGAATCGGAACCAGCCCGCTTGGGCCGGATCCGATTCAAGGTTTGAGCCCAGCATGGGCCGGTTTCGGTTTCAGACCCAGCTCGCCGGGCAGGTTACGGGACAATTCCGGTTAAAACCGGAACCGGGGTCATGACTAAGATAGACCACTTTTTGACAGCAAAACATGCAGAAGGGGCGAGAATTCATGTTGATATTTTTCTCTCTAACAACCCGTTTTTAGCTCACTGCTTTAGCACCTTTGACCACCACAAATATTACCGTTATACTATCTAACGGTTACTTTGACTGAGGCTAAAAACACTGGCTATGGCGGAGGGGGGTTCCGCCTCCCCCAGGGACCTTCGCAACTGTGGTGGGGTAATCCTCCACCAGGGAACACTCCATCTCTTTCACCTCTGTTCCGAACAAAGTCCCCATTTCTCTGTTTAAAGGGGAACCAACACTATTTTTATCGGTGGAAGAAGAAAATGCACTAGCTCAGAAATTCGAATGGACTCTTATCGGAAAGTTCTCTTGGGGATGTTCTGCTATGGCGCAAATTAGGAAGGAGATTATTGCAGTAGGATTTCTAGGAGAATGTAAAGTAGGCCTCCTTGACAATCACCATGTATTATTCAAATTTGACAAAGAGGCAGATTTTCAGAGATTTTGGACTAGAAAGGTTTGGCATTTCCAAGGCTTTCAAGCTAGGATATTCAAATGGGAGAAGGACTTTGATCCAGCGGTGGAGCCTTCGATCTCTCCGGTGTGGATTCGTTTTCCACTTCTCCCCCATCATCTGTGTCACAAAGAGAAGCTGTATGCCCTAGCCCCAGTCGCTGGCAAGCCATTAAAATTGGACTCAGCCACTACAGCGGTCAAAGACCTACTTCGTCCCAGTGAAGCCAGGGTTTGTGTAGAGATGAACCTCACCAAATCGATCCCCTCCCGCATCTGGATCGGAAGTAAGGAAAAGGGGAGGTGGCAGCCCTTAGAAATTGAGGACCGTCCAAGCTATTGCTCTAAGTGCCGGAAAATGGGCCATGACGGTAAGGATTGCGATCCCCAGCGGCGGCTGATCAAACCTATGATTAAAGATACACCCTAGGAGAGGAAAAGCAACTTAGTAATAAAAGCAGGAAACAAAGAGTGGGTAATGGTTACAAAGAAAATGACTTATCAGAAAGAGGAAACTCAGGGAGATGCTAGGGTATCCAAAGGAAAGGAGGTAGTCTCTAATAGCCTCCCTACTATCCACCCATTACAGGAAACTCCTGAAACCTCGGGATCGCTTGAGGTGGCTGACCCAACCCCAGGAAGAGTTGCTCCTGGCTGGACTGGAAAGGCAGACTCAATTCCTGCTTCCCCTGCAAACGCTGCTGTGCAGATCTAGGAAAAGAATTATGTGGTTTCACAGTCCCTTAAGATAACTAGTAACAAGTTCGTTGCTTTGGAAAACCTTCAAGAGGAGGGGGAAATAAACTCAACCACCCCCAGGAATGCCACTTTGGAGAGGGAAGAGGGGATGTCCACTCATATCCCTCCTCAGGAGACTCATTTGGAGGATACCCAGTAGGACAGAACCATATGCCAAAACATTCAAGAACAGGTATTCTGTAAGGAAATTTTAAATCATATCACTAAGTTAATCTCTTCTGATGTTGTGCAGGTTCTGCCCTTGATGATGGAAGAAGATAGAGAAGGGATTTTCTATGATCCCTCACAAATAGAACCCATGAAGGAGCCTGCTACATTAGAGAATAATTGCAGTATTGTAAGAGACCTAGTAGGAGATGGGGGGAAAAACCCAAAGTCTTGGCCTAAGTTCCAATCTGATAGACAGCTTAGAGACAAGGGTACACATACTGGTTCTAATCTTGAAATCTCTAGTGATTAGATGCACCTTTTGGAATATTAGGAGCATTAGTAAAAGCCCCAATTTTTGCAGACTTAGAAAAATTTTGTCAATATATAGAAGTGACTTTCTAGTGATTGCATAACCCTTTGCTGACTTAGACAAGTTAGAATCCTTAAAAAGAAGATTGAAGTTCGAATTTGCTTACTCTAATACATGTAGCTCTTTGTGGATCATGTTTAGGAAACCTTTCTCCTGCTCTATTATTGCTATTACTGACCAACATATTTCCTTGGAAGTAGTACACCCTGACCTGTCATGCCCCGTTTTGGTATCCAATGTGTATGCAAAATGTACAGAGGCAAGTAGGGAAGCCTTATGGTACTCCTTAACTAATCTGCAGAAATTTAACAAGCCTTGGATTTTGTGGGGAGATTGGAATTGTATTAGGTCTAGGGAGGAGAAGAAAGGGGGTAAAGTGTTTAATATTAGGGAGTCTAGAGAGCTTTTAGGCTTTATGTCTTCCCTAGGATTGTCAGAGGTGAGTTACAGTGGCGCCAAATTTACTTGGTGCAAGAATAGAGAAGGGAAAGCAAGGATCTGGAAGAGATTAGACAGAGCTTTGGTCAACCTCCAGTTCTATAGTAGTAACCTCGTGGCTATCCTGTCTCACCTAGCTAGGGCACCTTCTGACCATGCTCCACTTATACTAGAAATCCAGAAGGGTAACGTGGTTGCAGCAAAGTCCTTTAGATTTCAGTCCTTTTTGACTAGTCATGATAGATGCCTGCCCGAGATCAAGAAGGCCTGGGATGTGGATATCAGGGGTAGCCCTATTAGGATCTTTACAGAAAAACTTAAGCTAGTAAAGTGTGCCCCCAAAATCTGGAATAGAGAAACCTTTGGAAACATCTTTTCCATGTCAGCTTAGGCCGAGGAGGAGTTTCTAAGACTAGAAAAGGAGGATGAAATTAGTTCGGTCTCTAGGGAAGTATTGAGCCAATGATGAGTTGGTTTTATACCAACTCAAATATATGATTTCATTTAGCCTTTTGACTTGTTTTCATATGATTTTGTAATATTTTGTGTTGATTTGTGCAATTCTGTGGTTTGAAGGTTAGAGTGCTAAAATGAAGGAAATTGTTAATAATGAGGGATAATTGGTAAAAGGTGTAATTTCAAGTGAGGAAACAAGGGAAGGATTTAATGAGTTGAAATATTGCGTGTGAAGTTTGAGGTTCCTTTATGTGCTTGAGTTGGTTTTGGGCAGATTTGAGTGCTGAATTTCATTTGAATGTATCTTCCTCCGTTTTGATCCAAATGAGGAGATCTTGAATGCTATGGAAAGATCTTTGCATGAACTCAAACTTTCATGGTTTAATCTTTTCCAAATTCTCTGTGCAAGGTCATGAAACGGGGGCTTCTTTGTAGACACTACATTAGGGTTTCGAGGTTGCCTTCATTGCCACAGATTGGGAGATTGATGATATCATGAGCTCCAAATGACCAATGGTGTTGATTCTTGTACTCATGGAAACAAAAGAGGAAGATCTACAATCTTTGTGTTGACCCTAAACTCTAATCTGGAAGAGAAAAGGGAGATTTATCGCCATGAAGTAGCAAAATGGTTTTACACTACGATGAGGTCGTAGGCAAAAGGGTTTTACACTATGATGAGGTCGTAGGCTTAAAATCCAGTTTTGCCACGCTTCAGTATTTTGGTTATAACTCTTTCGTTCGAGGTCTAAATTGGGTGATTCAAAAGGCTATGGAAAGCTAAGACCAAGGGATACAACATTTGTGCTTTAAAGATTTCCAGATTCACAACGCATCGAGTCCGAATATTGGTTGGACGCTGCTGAATTGTTTGTACATCTATGGAAATTGCACTACGATGCATCGTAGTGCAATTCTGCCCAGAACTCATTTGCACTACGATGCATCGTAGTGCAAATTTGCACACACACACATCAACACTACGATGCATCGTAGTGTTGATTTTCTACTTCACAACATTCATGCTTTGCTACACTCAAACTTCGCAACACATTTCATGCATTTCGGTTTCGTTTTTTCTAACTTCTTTCATTTGCATCTTTGCTTTGTTCACTTTAATTTCACAACATTTGTTCACAACACTTCTCACTCACTTCACAACAGCTTGAATACACACATTTACATGATAAATTGTCATCATTTTTGTGTCCCAACACTTCGGCAAACATTAGTTGCATTTAGCTTAAAGTTCGTGAGTTCTTTCATTTCATTTTTCTTCTTTTGCATTCTTCATTGTCTTCACTTCATTTCATTTCATTTCCTCGCTTCATTTTTCACTCACTCCATCACACAACTCAACACAAACCTCACGAAACTTCACTCTACACAAGCAGCTAACAGAATGAACACGAAACAGCTCACAAACTCTCACTCCATCATTTTACACTACGATGCATCGTAGTGTATTTTGATGGTTTGAAAATTTACACCACGATGCATCGTAGTGTAAACTTGAGAGCTTGAAATTTCAACTACGATGCATGGCTGCGATGCATCGTAGCTTTGTGACGTTTTTGCAGCTTTGTGGTATTTTGGGTTCAGAAATTTGGTTAAGTGTTGAAGTTCTGATTTTCAGGTTTTGGCAGGCGAGTGAAAGCGTGGAGTTCTGTGGCGCAAAGGCGTGAAGTCTTAAGGGCTGGAGTGCGTGAATACTCTCAAGGACGATGAAGGCGTGAGGGACCTAGGCTCAAAGGTTCTGGGCGAGTCTGATTCTGCCACTCGGATTTTTGAGAAGTGAAGGCGTGAAGAGCTGAAGCTTGAAGGCGCGATGTGGATTGACGAGGATGATGAAAGAGCTGGAGACTGATGCTGAAGGCGCTGGATTGCTGAACAACTTTCTTCAACTTCGAATTTTCACAATTTAGGCTGATTTTAGTCCTTCCTTTCAAGGGCATTCCTATAATATCTTAGTTATTTTACATTTGCGTATTAGTTACATTTTACGATCCTCTATATATAGAGGTTGAAGCCAATATGTAAAGGGGGAATATTCTAGATTTGGAAAACCGATTTTTGATTTAAGAGCGGGAAATATTTGTGAGAGATTTACTGTCTCTCTCTAGTTTCTCTCTCTAGTTTTTGAGCTCGATTTTGGATTCCGATCGAGGATTTGATTTGGCGATTGTAAATATCCTTGCAATTGAGAAGGCAATTTGCATTCCTCTTGAGAATTGGAAGCTTTTGAGACATTTTAACTGGTAAACTCTTTCCAATTAATGAAAACGAACTGCTTAGTCTTCCAATTTGTTGATCGCGAACTAAGAATGGAGTTTTGTGGCTAACTATATGATAATCTAGGGTACGGAAAAGTGAATGCTCGGTTGAATCGAAATGTGTATTATTACTAACAATCTAAGATGAGAAATTCAACATTCTCTGAATTGTATTAGTTAAACTTGTTAAATTCGTGCATTTGATATGGTTTTGTTGAACTGAGATATGACTTAGGTCATCATGCTGAGTTGAATCTTAATTCATAAGATCCAGCTAAGAATTCATGAATGAGAACCAGAGAATGCAAGAGTTCTTAAACCTGTTTGAAATCGTTCATGTCTAGAGCTAGGCCTTACCATAGGAAGCTCTTAGACTGTGTAGTTCTTAGAACAAGGTGAAAAGAGATCCTCTAACTTGAATAATGAATTTACAAGCTAGAATCGGGCCTCAGCATGGGAGATTCTAGGTGATTATTGCTTGAGTAATTTGAGTGGAGAATTGAGAAGGCTCAGGTTCCACTTCACCATTCTTAGGCCCCACCATAGGATAGGATGAGGTTGGGAGATTAAGATTGAAGTGTGGTCACCATGCTGACTTCAATTCAGGTCTCCAGTTGCCATTCTCCCCAACTGATAGGATTGTATGTTAGTAACACGGCAAAGGTTATATAAATGTAAATGTGCATTCACCCGGAAGAAGCCCTAGATTATCTGTCTCAATCGTTTGTGATTTCCTTTGTTACTTCTTTGTGGTTTTCCTTTGTGATTGTTCATTTCCTGTTTGTGTGATTGCAATTGATTTACTTTTTGTTCTTTTGAGTCTTGACCTTTTGGTAACATAATTGTGTAAATCGAAATTCTTGAATCTTCCTTTTCCCTGTGGATACTATACCTTTCTCACTGCTACTACAGTTAGTGAAATTAGGATAAATTGGTGAGTAGCGACATCTCGTATCAATTTTTGGCGCCGTTGCCGGGGAATAGGCACGGTTCTTGAAATTTGATTTTGTTCTGTTTTTAGTTTACTGGTCACTTTGTGAGTTGTTTCGTTTTGTTTCATTTGTTTGTGTTCACTTGTGTGCTGGACTATAGTGATTTTACTTTCGTAGTTTGATTTTTGCTTATTTCGGTTATTGTTGTTCTTGTTTATTCTCCAAGAAATCACTTGTGGTGTGATGTATGCCCAGGTCCGTAAGGTCTGCAGGGGAACCTGAGTTTGCACTTGATCTTGAATTGCAAAGGACTTTGAGGAATCAAATGAAGGAAAGGATGGCTAATCCTGGACCAAGAGTACCTCGTTTTGGTGACCATTATGCTGTAAATTTTGAAAATGGCATTGAGCAGCAGGACATAGACGTTGAGAGTTACCACATTCATACTCAAATCGTCTCAATGATCACTCAAGGGCAGTTCTTTCAAGGCCTTGATAATGAAGACCCAAATGATCATCTTGATTGGTTCTTAGGTTTATGTAGCACCTTTAAGCTTCCAAGAGTGGATCGAAGTGAGGTGCATAGGATTCTATTTCTTTTGTCTCTCAGAGGAAAGGCTGAACATTGGTTCAAGACCATTGGGGGAACAAACGCGGCTATGCCTTTTGAGGAGTTACAAAAGAAGTTTTTGGCAAAGTATTTCCCACCTGCAAAGCTCGAAAAGAGAAGAATGGACATCATGAACTTTCAGCAGCTTGATGGTGAGACTTTCCGGGAGGCTTGGGATAGGTTCAATGATCTAATTAGGTAATGCCCCAACCATGACTTGGGAGAGATAAGAGAACTGAACATTTTCTTCATAGGACTTACTGCTGAGTCCTCATTAATGGTGAAAGCCTGTGCTAATGGAGCTCTTAAGGATAAGAGTGCTCAAGAAGTAAGGGAGCTTTTTGGCCAGATTGCAGAAGATGAGTATTTGTTTCCTGAAACCAGGAAATCACAAGGTAGGAGGCAGAGAGGTGTCTTGGACCTTGATGAGGAAACTTCATTAAATGCTAAGTTTGAGGCTCTAGCAAAGCAGGTGCAGACTCTGAAAGCCACTCAAGCCAGGGCTCCAGTGTTATCATGTGGAGTTTGTAAAGGGGAGCACTATACTGATGAGTGTGCTGTGACCACCGAATCTCTTCAATATGTTAACAACTATAACAACAAACCACAGTATTCAGGGAACTATTCAGGAGGCAACAATAGAAACTATGGCGGAAACCAAGGAACTTGGGGGCAACAAAACCAAAACCAAGGTGGCTAATATTCTCAAGAAAATGAACAAAGAAGAGCTCATCCTGGTTTTGATCAACAAACGAATGCTCAAGAACAAAGGAAACCATCAGTGGAAGAAATGTTCCATAGGATAATGGACAAAATGGACAAAAATGAGCAAAGGTTTGGTGGCTTAGAATCAACAGTGAAACACCATGAAGCTACTCTTAAGAATATTGAAATGCAACTTGGACAACTTGCCAATGCAGTACATCAGAGGCCTCGTGAAGCACTTCCAAGTGATACAATTCCAAATCCAAAGGGGAAAGGGCAAGAGACCTGTAATGCGATTACATTGAGAAGTGGAAAAGAAGTACACAAGCCTAACAAACCGGGAGAGGAAACTTCTGAAGACGAAGAGGAAGAAAATCTTGATTGTGAACAAGAGTGTGCCACTGAGGACATGGCATCAAAGAAGGAGGGGGTGCAAGATAATGGAGTTGATGAAGCAACCAAGAAAGTCAGAGGACCTTCTAGCCCTTACAATTATCCTGAATTTGCACCAAAACCTCCATTTCCAGACAGGAAGAAACCACTACCTAAGAAGGGACCTCAATTCAATAGGTTTCTAGATGTGATCAAGCAAGTAAATGTGAATCTCCCTTTGTTGGATCTAGTGACTTCAATGCCTAAATATGCCAAGTATCTTAAAGATCTCATGTCAAACAAGGAACAAATCTTGAGGTGTGAAGTACCTATGATGTTATCCGAATGCAGCAAAGCTTGGATGGCGCACAACTTACCTCCAAAGCTAAAAGATCCAGGCAGCTGTACAATTCCTTGCAAGATAGGCACAAGACATTTTGCGAAGGCTCTTTGTGACTTGGGAGCTGGCATCAACCTTATGCCACTTTCCATTGCTATCAATGTTGGATTAGGTAGCAGGATACGTCCAGTTGCAGTAACACTCCAATTGGTAGATAAGTCCTTGGTGACTCTTACAGGTTTGGTGGAGGATGTATTGGTAAAAATTGATAAATTTACTTTGCCTGTTGATTTCATTGTTCTTGATATGGAGGAAGATCCAGAGGTACCTTTAATTTTTGGTAGGCCTTTTCTAGCTATTCGTGATGCATTGATTGGAGTTCGAAATAAAACAGTCACCTTTAGAATTAATAATGAAGAGCTGATTTTTGATGTGGATTATGCAATGAGACAACCTATGCATATTGAATCTTGTTTTTCAATTAGGGTGATAGATTGTTCCACAATTCTAGTTGATGGAAATGTCAAGCATGACTATTCTTCTCTGGATAAATTTGCTGAATGTGAGGAATCTGGTTTTCATAAAGTTAACGAGTTGCATGGGGAAGATAAACACATTTTGGTTGATATAGCGAATATTGTTGAATGCTGTGTCATAGATAATGTGATCCTTGAGGCTGAAAGTCTTGTTGAAGGCTGTGATTTAGATAATGTGAGCAATGATAATACATGTAATGTTTTGTCTAATGAGCCTTGTGAACCCACTGCGGTAAGGGATGAAAATTTTTTATGCAGGAATGAGAAGTTGTTGCCATCCATTGAAGTACCTCCAAAGCTTGAACTCAAGCCACTCCCACCTTATTTGAAATATGCCTTTCTTGGTGAGCATGAAACTTTGCCGGTGGTGATATCTTCTACATTGGAAGGTTGGCAAGAGGAGAAACTCATGGTTGTCCTAAGGCAATGCAAGAAGGCTTTGGGACGGACCATTGCAGACATCAAAGGCATTAGTCCTTCCATATGCATGCACAAGATTCTTTTGGAAGAAAATTCAGTTCCTGTAAGGGATAGACAAAGGAGGTTGAACCCACAAATGATGGAAGTAGTGAAAAAGGAAGTGACTAAATTGCTAGACTTTGGAATGATTTTTCCCATCTCAGATAGTGAGTAGGTGAGTCCAGTTCAATGCGTCCCAAAAAAAAGAGGTGTTACAGTGGTAAAGAATGAGGCAAATGAACTTCTTGCAACAAGAGTGATCAATGCTTGGAGAGTATGCATGGATTATAGGAAACTCAACTCAGCAACTAGGAAGGACCATTTCCCCTTGCCATTTCTGGAGCAACTCTTGGACCGAATTGCTGGCTTCTTGTACTATTGTTTCCTTGATGGATACTCTGGGTATAACCAAATCGCCATAGACCTTAAGGATCAGGATAAGACAACCTTTACATGCCCTTTCGGGACCTTTGCTTACAACAGAATGCCATTTGAATTATGCAATGCACCTGTGAGTTTTCAAAGGTGTATGATGTCAATCTTTCATGACATGGTGGAGGATGTAATTGAGATATTCATGGATGACTTTTCAGTTTTTGGCATGTCATTTGAGAAGTGTTTGGGGAATTTGGCCAAGGTACTACAAAGATGTGAAGAGTCCAATCTAGTACTTAATTGGGAGAAGTGTCAGTTTATGGTTCAAGAGGGTATTGTGTTAGGACATAAGATTTCCAGCAAAGGGATTGAAGTGGATAAAGCTAAAATAGATGTAATTTCAAAACTTCCTCACCCTACCAATGTAAAAGGGATAAGGAGCTTCCTTGGCCATGCTGGTTTTTATAGAAGGTTCATAAAAGATTTCTCTAAGATTGCTAGGCCTCTTTGTAATTTGCTGGAGAAGGATGTCAAGTTCAATTTTGGAAGGGATTGTGTTGAAGCTTTTGAATTGTTGAAAGCAAAGCTTGTTGAGGCTCCTGTGATAATCACTCCAAATTAGGGTGAACCTTTCGAGATTATGTGTGATGCCAGTGACTATGCTTTGGGGGCTGTCCTTGGGCAACGAAGGAACAAGATTTTCCACACTATATATTATGCAAGCAAGCTATTAAATGGTGCCCAGCTCAATTACACCACCACTGAGAAGGAGATGTTGGCAGTGGTCTTCTCTTTTGACAAATTCCGTGCCTATCTTTTGGGCTCCAAAGTTATTGTGCATACAGACCACGCTTCCTTGAAGTACCTACTTGCTAAAAAGGAAGCAAAACCAAAACTCATACGGTGGGTACTCTTGCTTCAGGAAGTTGATGTGGAAATCAAGGACAGAAAAGGATGTGAGAATGTAGTGGCTGACCATTTATCCAGACTGGAGTCAGAGGCACAAGATGATTCAAAGATATTAATTAAGGACCATTTCCCAGATGAGCAAATCTTCAAGGTTGACAAGGGAGGCTTGCCATGGTATTCCGAAATAGCCAACTATGTGGTTGCAGGACAAATACCTTCTTATTACTCTCACGAGCAGAAGAAAAAGTTGAGGAGTGATGCAAAATATTTTTTCTGGGAAGATAATGCCCTATACAAGATATGCAGTGACCAAATTATAAGAAAATGTGTTAAGGATGAGGAAAATGATGACATTTTGGGAGCCTGGGGCATTTCGATTCAACCAGGACTGGTTTCAAGGTATTGCAATATGGCTTCTACTGGCCGCATATCTTCATGGATGCAAAAGTTTGGGTAGGGAAGTGTGATCGTTGTCAAAGGACTGGAAACATATCCTCACGCAATGAGATGCCTCTGAACAATATTTTGGAAGTGGAGATATTTGATTTTTGAGGGATAGACTTCATGGGTCCTTTCCCAAAGTCAGGAGGAATGGAATACATCCTAGTTGCTGTGGATTATGTGTCAAAATGGATTGAAGCTAAGGCTCTTGTCCACAATGATGCACACAGTGTTACTGCATTCTTGAAATCACATATTTTCGCTCGGTTTGGCACTCCCAGGGCAATCAAATCTGATGGAGGCACTCATTTTTGCAATAAGCTTTTTGAAACTCTCTTAGCTAAATATGGTGTGACACACAAAGTTTCCACTTCTTATCACCCACAAACCAGTGGACAAGCCGAAATTTCAAACAGAGAAATCAAAAGGGTTTTGGAGAAGGTTGTTAACCCTAGTAGGAAGGATTGGTCTTCAAAGCTGGATGATGCCTTGTGGGCATATAGGATAGCTTACAAAACCCCCATTGGAGCCTCTCCATTTAGACATGTATTTGGGAAGGAGTGCCACTTGCCAGTTGAGTTGGAGCATAGAGCCTATTGGGCGATTCAGAAGCTCAATTTGGACTTGAATGGAGCACAATCAAAACGAATGATGGACTTGAATGAGTTAGATGAGTTTAGGTTCAATGCATATGTGAATGCAAAAATGTACAAGGACAGGACAAAGAAGCTTCATGATGCAAGGAACCAATCAAAGAGTTTTGCACCAGGACAATTGGTTTTGTTATACAATTCTCGTTTAAGGCTTTTTCCAGGGAAATTGAAATCACGATGGAGTGGTCCATTTCGTGTTATTGATGTAAAGCCTTATGGAGTTGTGGAGATTCAAAATGACAAGAATGGCAATAAGTGGAACGTGAATGGTCACAGGCTTAAGCCATATCTGACCTCTAATGACAAAGGCATTGCTAATCTGGTACCAGCTCCCCAAGAGTTTTACTTGGATGATCCTTTACCTTCACAATGAACTAAGGAGCATGGTCGGGCTGTGGACCGTAAACCAAGAGCTTTTGGGAGGCAACCTAGATTTATTTTTTCTTTCTTGGTTTTCTTGTGTTGAGTTGATTTTGATTACTTTTGCTTGATAATTTTAGTTTCTGCAGAACATAGCATTTATTCATGGCAAAATCTCATAACTGGCTGTTACATTTTGTAGATTTACCAGAGGGAGTATGGTAATCGAGGATAAAGGTATGAAGTGAATTTTCACTTTTCACTCAACATGTCCAGGATCTCACGAGGCTTGTAGAGGCCAGGTTCCTTTAATATTTGCTTTGTTTTTTTCTCACGGGGACCTTGTCTTTATTCAAGTGTGGGGGGGTTGAATTGATTGAAGGCTATGATGGGTGATTTGAAGATTTAAGTGCCATGCGTTTATTATAGTAGCAGTGTTTAAGTAGTGTGTTGAAAGGTAGTTTTCATGAGTTGCGTTTGTTAGTTCACTAGCCATGTTTGTGTTGTTAGTAATAGTAGTTCGTTTTATGTGTTGTCAATTTAGTGTTCGGTAGTTGAATATGAAAAGTTAGTCTCTTGCATTTTGAACACATTGCTTGATTTTATCTTTATTAGGGATGATTGCTATTTGCTATGTGTGCATTGACGATTTGGGAGTAAGTACGTTCAAGTACAGGAATGGTTAAGTGTTGCAACTACCCTCCTGTCCAGGACTTAAATTGCATTCTTTAACATGATGAAAGTGCCAAAAACATGAAAAGATATAAGGCTGTGGAAAATTTGTTGTTTGTATCACATGTGAGTAGGGATTGTCGTGTGAATATGGTGAGGATAGAAGAGGTTGCAACTTGAATGAAGAGAGGACCCACGATTGAATGACATTATTGGTGGCTTGTGTTTGTTTGGTTGTGCCATTGAATGTGTTGACCGAATGGTGGGTACTTTCTTTGTTGTTTTTATAAATTTCCTTCATGACTCTCATTTTTGTTCTTTATTCCAAGCTCAGATCTCTTTCAAGAAACTAGCCAAACTTTGCTTTACTTGTATTCTCTCAAACGTTCTTAAGTATTGCTCTTCACTAAAAAGGTATGACTTGCTTATTCCTTCTTGTTATCTTCTTCTTTTGTGTGGAGTTCTTGATGTGTACATGGATGCAAGGTTAGTAAATGCAAGTGTATGCACATAACCTACTCAAAATATTGATTGAGAAATGGGGATGATGATGTAGTGGTCAATTGTTCAAGAGTAGAATACATGATAAGTGTGGGGGGAATTTAGTTCTTGATTCTTTTTAATCTGCCCAGATTTGCCACGTTTCTGTAAATAGGACATAACTTGAGCATGGAATGTCCAATTGTGTTGCTTCCAATTGGGACATTTAGCTAAGAGGAAAGGCTACATTTCGTATGTTGTACACTTTCGCTAGTTCTGCCTGGAACATGGTCAAATTTGGAGGAAAATGCGTGTTCATGTTATGAATTATGGTTTGTGAAAATGCTGAATCTGAACAGTTTAGTGACTCTCGGTATTTTAGGCATAACTTGGTCATTTTGACTCCAATTTGGGTGATTCTTGTCCTCAAATTTTTCTTAAAGAGTTCACTACAACTTTGATGTTTTATGTTTGAACTGATTCTCCCTGCTTCATAGATGATTTTTACGATCTTATCATGCTGAATTTCGGTTCCAGGAATTTGTTGAGAAAGAAAACAAAAAAAACAAAAAACAAGTGCATGTGCTTAGTGATGTTCTTATTGCATTTTTTTTGCTTTGAGTATGGTTTGAAAAGATGAACTTTTGTTACAGCCATGGCACCTAAAAAAGGAGAGCCTTCTCAAAAGGGAAAAGGAAAAGGGAAAGCAAAAGGAAAAGCTTCAAGGCCTATGGACACAGATTCGGAGTACTTCGCTGAAGACATGGAAATTTTTTAAGAACCTCATGAAGTTATGCTTCATACTCCTACTCCAAAGAAGGGAAAAGACAGTTCTTTGCCTTCCATTTGGGTGGATGACAAAGCTCAGAAAAGATGGGAGGAAGGATTGACTATCAAGAAGTTGCACTTAGAGCGGGGCTTTACAGTTGAGGATGGACCTTTTATGGCTCTAATGGAATTCCATCGTCTTGATGCGAGGCTTATCAGTGCACCGAAGTTTAGTAATGTGAGCATTGCAAGGGAGTATTATGCAAATAGAAAATCTGCCAATAAGGAGGGAGCAGTGTATGTCCGTGGAGTTTGGGTGAAGATCACGAGTGAGATGATCAATGAATATTGTGGTACTCCTAGCTACCCGATGGATCCATTTCATTGCCCAGCAGAGGAAGATGGCGATTATGACTTGTTAAATGAGCTGGCACATCCAGGGGCTGAGTGGGTTGTCAACGCATGAGGAGAACATAAATTTGTTCGCCACCAGTATTTGAAAAGTGATGTGAAGCTGTGGCTCATGTTTATTTTGTCAAGGCTCATGCCTAGTTCTCAAGTTACAGAAGTTTTGCGGAAGAGACTTTATCCTATCTCAGCCATTTGTGGGAAGAGATCCATAGATGTGGGCAGGCTCATTTTGCATGATATCAAGGAAGGGATTGCAGACGATTATAGAGCCATTTATTTTTCGGTGCTTCTCGAAGAATTATGCAAGGAACAAGGAGTTACGGATGAGCTTGGCGGAGATTGGAGGAAGACGAAACTTCCCATTTCCCCTCCTTTATATATCAAGTATTTGAGGTTGGAACGAGAGCTGGTGCAAGCTCAAGCAGCTGGATTTCATAAAAGACATGATGATGTTGACCCTTTAGATCATGAAAACAATATGTAACAACAGCAACATCCATTTAACTTTGGATCGTTTCACAACAACATCAATGACCTCAACAGTCAGTGGACACTAGATTTCAGAGATTGGATGAGCGACTTGGGAGCATGCACGAGTTAATAAATGATATGCATCAGGGTTGGAACTCGCATACTTCGGCAATGTCAAGCAAGCTTGATGATTTCTCCTCCGTGGCTCAGCAACAGTTTGAGGTCCTGTATCACAGACAACTAGTTATGCAAACGGAGTTGGATAGATGTAACAAAATGGCGGTTTACTACCACTCGGATGCTAGACCTCCCAAACTGACACCATCAGCTGCACAGTTAGCGGGTTATCATATTCCCAATTTGACAGCGGATGAAATCATTGGAGCCATTCATGAATTTCCTCCAGGGGTACCCTCAGTGTCCTCGTTCCAACCGTTGCCCACTTTTGGTCGTGTCCCGCCCATGCCTCCTACTCCTACTTTTCTGCCCGATTCTCAGTTCATACCAGCAAATCGGATTCCTCTGTTTGGCCGAGGGCAGCCCCTCCAAGGTCCTCTTCATGGACCTCTCCATTGGATGACAAAGCCATTTAGTGGAGCTTCATTTTCCACAACAGAATCTTTCTCTTTACCATCATCTTCTGCCCCTTCTTCATCTCAGGGAGTTCCTCATCCCTAAAGTTTTACATTGGGGGCAATGTTGATTTCAAGTGTGGGGGATGGGTGATTTATGCTGTTGATTCAATATGATGCTGTGATTTTGTTTTTGTTTTCTTTGGGGTGGTTATTGGCGTTTGCAGTTGGAAGTGGAGTACCCAAAAAAAAAAATTTCTTGGTTAAGTGCTGAAGTCGTTGATTTTGTGAAGTCTTGTTGATGTTGGGAAATCTTTGCCTATGGTGGGAATTGTTCAAAGTGAGGCTTACTTGTTACTTCTGAAGAATTCAAGCATGATTGTGTTGTTTACCTTTGTTTGTGCGAGGATAGTTGAAGTGGTGCTATGAAAATGAAGCGTGATGATTCTGCTTTGAAGTGCTATTATATTGTTGTGTAATGAGTAGTATGAAGTATGTAGTTTAGTTTGGGTATTTGCTATGTAGGTTTTGAGTGTTGGTTAGATATAAGAGTTAGAGTGTTGGAAGGGAAATTTGTAATGCCGTAATATGGGTGGTATTTCTTCTTTGTTGTGTTTACAGCTTTCGGATAATGCATCTTGTGTGTGTGTTGTGCTCTTACAAAGTTTAAATGGTGTGTTTTGAATTTTCGTGCAAAATTACAGTTGGGTTGCATTTAGAGTGCCATATGGAATTTTTTTGAACTTTTGAGAAAATGTGACGCTTAAGAGCGCAAATTGACCTTTTGTGTAGGAAAACTTAACTATCTATGGAAAGCACATTAACACTAGAGTTGGATGTGTGTTTAAAAGCTTGAATAAAATGCCAGTGGTGAAGATGGTTCAACACTAAGTGGTAGGAGCTAGAACATAGTGGGAAAGTTTGCACTTTAACATGGTTGTTTAAAAAGCACTAAAAAGGCATACATACTTGGATTGTTGAACTAATGTGAAAGGTGAGAAATAGAGAATTTGTTTGAAAATTTTCATGAATCAAGTTAAGTACTCATTGGGATTGTGGAGACATTTATGCACTAGAGGAAATGATTTGGTTAGAAAAGGCAAGTTATGCCAAATGATAAATTGTACTGGATGCTAAGTGCGTGGACAATGTTCCGAAGGTACACAATATGAACCACTCTTCTGCGGGACTGCTCTTCCACATTGAGTGTGCATATAAAGAGAATAATCCGCATGAGTGGGGATGGAATTCAAAAGCCATAAAATCCAAGGCAATATTTGGTGAGACAATGAGTACCCCAGAGTAATAATGTCATGTGCAAACGAAGGTAAAGTACTAAAGGATGACAACCTAGGGGAAAGAGTGGTAAGAAAAGAGGGCGGCCAATGATCCTTAATATGGTGCATTTATGTCTGCATGATGTTACAAGTTGAGGACTTTGAAGAGCTACTAATTAATTATTTGCATTTTCTACCATTGCTTTGAACATAAGTAAGACTTGAGAAGTATGATAGCCTTTTGCACACAACTCACACTTCTATGTTAAAGTGTTAAATGAGTACAACTTAGTCTTGGTGATTGCCATGCAGAGTTGAACATCTGATGAGAATGAGCCCGTGTCCATGTCCATGGTGATAAAGTCAATTATTCATACTGAAAGATTCTGCCACAGTTTGGTATTCTTGACATATCTCTTTAGATATAACTCGGAATTGCATGATTTAAGAAGCTCTGGAATGATAAGAGATAGAGCTACAACATTTGTGTTTTACGTTTTGCGAGATTCGGAAGTTATCATCGTCAAATGTGCATACAATATTGAGTCACGTGATTCTGGCAGATTACAATATTGGGCTTCATTAATTGTTCACGCCATTTTTAATTAATTAGGGTTTATTTGTTATGTCCATTGAACATTATTTTTTGGGCTTAATATTTTTGGTTATGTAACAATTTGCTTGGCCCACTTATCTTGCATGATAATGACAAGTAAAAGTTTAGGAAACTTAAGAAGTCAAATTGAGTTTTGCTTCTTCATAGTTTAGGAAACAAAGGAAGCCAAAACGTGTTTGGCCACCTTTGCAAAAACCGTGTGCTTTAATCCTTTTTGGAAAAGGAATAGTTTGTTAGATAGTTAGTTTCCTATTCCAATTTGGAAGCTACTTAAATTGGGTTAGGGTTTCATGTTTTTGTAGCCTATTTATAGGTGAGTTTTTCACATGAAATAATAATGATGAATTTTGAAAATTTTAGCCTTGCTAAAAGAAACTTTGCAGCCGTAACAAAGCTTGTAGGAAGACGTGAGTTATTCAATTGATTTCAGTTGAATATTCATAAGAACCGTGATTCTTAAGCTAAGACCTTAGGAAGAACTTGCCCGTTCTTGATTTAAAGAACAAGCCAAACTGAAAACTTTTCAACTCTTGATTTACATAGGTTGGATTGGATTATTTTTGTTATAACGTGTTGGGTTTGATTGCTTTCAATCAAAACTGCCGTTCAATATCTTTGTTTGTGTTTCTTTGTGTCTTTCGCATTGTTTGTTTATCTTCTTGTTTGTTCAAGTTCTTGCTGTTCAACAACGATCCAAAGGTGAGTTCATGTGGTTGAGGACCTCTATCCGAAGGCCATTCGTATCAATTGGTATCAGAGCAAACCAGGTTGTTGTTCATCGAAAATTCAGGTTTCATCTTCTTGTTCTTCTCTCGATTTTTTTATCTTTTCTTGGGCGTCCTTCTTGCTGTTTTCTTGCGTCAATTTCTGCAGTTTCTTTTGCATTGTTTTGCTGCTGTTTTCGTGTCTTTATTACTGTCCTAGGTCATCATTATCTAGCCTTTAAATTTCGTCTAAATCGCATGAACATAGCTTGACAAAATTGCCCGAAAACTCATCTCATTCTTGTCTTGTGTTTTTGTGTTTTTGTTGTCTTGTTTCTTTGCGTTTTTGTGGCTGTTTTTTGTGTCTATATTCTGCACTTTTTTGCTTGTCTTCATAGTGTTGGATTCCATTGTTTTTATTGCTGAAATCGCGTCCATACCATAGGTGTTAAATTAGGCTTTCTTCAAAACCCTAGTTTCGGTTTTTAGGTCATCATACCATAACTTCCTTGTTTCTTGCCCAAATTGCATTCTTTCTTTTGTGTTAGTTTCTTCATAGTGTCTACCATATAGTGCATTTTGATCAAACTTTTACCACATTCAAAAAAGATAAGTTCTTAGACACTTTCTTGAAAATCTTGATTTTCTTGAAAATTCAAAAGTGTCAAAAGTTGATTCTTGAGCTTGATTATTGATTCTTGTTGTGAATCTTGAATAACTTGTCAAAGAGGCACTTACAAATTCGAAGTTGTTGGAAAGATCTTGAAGTTTGAATATTACTGAAAAAAAAGAGGCCAAATTAAAAAAAAAAGGCCAAAAAAAAGAAAAAAAAAGGATCGGACGGTGTTCGTGTCCGAAACTAGAGTCCGAAACTCTGTGGAAAAAATCATCGTCTCTAAAGTTTAGGTTCGGAGGGGGTAAGGAGTCCGAAACAGGCTTCCGAAACTTTTTGAAAATTGTGTGCTCTCTGAAATTTAGGTTCGGACGGCTTTTGGAGTCCGAAACTAGCGTCCGAAACTTGAAGGTGGTATATCTTGCTCATTTTTTATCAGAATTAAGTGATTCAAATTGCATTCTCTTCATCTTAGAGTCTATTTTCCGAATATCTTAGTTTCTGAAGCTATCAAGTTATATCCACACGTGTTCTTAAAATATCTTGTGACGTGAATTGCTTAAAAACTTCTTTGATTTAACTTGTGTGACTCTTGTTGTTGAATACTTTGGTTGAGACAAGTTCTTATGATCATTGAAAGAGTAAGTTCTATAGTTTGAGAGTATTAGTATAGGATATACACGAATAAAACCTCTACACAAAGAAACATAAACAAAGTAATAATACTCTCAAGTTGGAGATTGATGAATTAATGCAAACACTCCAAAAGATGATACAATCTCATGATGGAATTAAGGAGTCTAACACCACATCTTCAGCATGTGTAAAAGAGTTTTAAACAAGGTGTAAGGTCCAAGATAAAGTATGTGCTGTGGTGATTGATTGTGGAAGGAGCTCTAACTTTGCTAGTGAGCTAATGGTAGAAAAGTTGAATATGCAAACCACTCCACATCCAAATCCTTACTTGCTGCAATGGGGTGATAATTGTGGTGAAGTATGGGTGTCAATGCAAGTCAAGGTTGCATTCTTCGTGGGCAATTACAAAGATGAGGTACTATGTGACATATTTCCCATGCAAACAGCCCATCTTTTATTGGGGAAACCATGGCAACTTGCTTGCAATGGTGTTTATAATGATATCAAAAATTGCTATTCATTCCTGAAGGAAGGTAAAAAGTTTAATCTTCGTGATTTAACGCCTTGTCAAATTTCTGAAGATTAAGCAAGAATTGCTACATCTTATGCTAAAATGAGAGATGAAAAAGAGAAGGAAAAGAGTGATATAGTTAGTATAGGCTGTGAGCAAAACAAGTGTAATAGAAAGGGTGAGAAAGAGAGTTCATTGAAAGCTAAACAACCACATCTTGTACTTATGAATACTAGTGATCACAAATTACATTGTTTGCTGCCTAGTTCTTTTATTTTGCAGGTTTATGGAGTTCCTAGATATCTACTGGAGTTGCAAACAACTCATTATCAATTGGAAGGAGTCCAATCTGCCATGACTTGTTTTCCACAAGGTAAGCAAGGTAAGTTAGGTAAGTTTTCACTTGATTCTGATCTTAAAAATGTTAAGAACTTTGTTATTATCAATTCGGTTAAGTTTCAAAGTTTTCAAACTGTTTTAAATTAATTTCAAAAGCTTCCCTATACTTTTACACAAATGGTTTGGAATTTTGTTAAGTGTGTTTTAGAGTCTAACATCTTGTGTTTTAATAAGCAAATTAATTTACATAATTCTTCAATGGTTACTTCAAGGTGCTTTGAATTGAATGAATCTATGTATAGTTTGTTAGTATGTTATGTTGCTTATTTATTACATGAGTTAAATTCTGAATTTTATGTTAATAATTTCAACCATAATCAAATTCTTGTGTATAAAAGTGTTAATTATATTGGATATACTTGTTGGAATGACTTTTCCTTTGAATATTGGGATCGAGAGTTTGCACATATTGTTGTCAATCCGCTCCATAGCCAATTTCATAAAGTTCCAAGAGGTAATCATGTAGTTCAACACTTGTTTGGTAAGTTATCTCAATTCTTAATTTCTTTTCAATTCCAAAAGGTAAAATATTGCGTTACCATCTATTTATTAGATTGTTTACATTCTGTTTTTATTCTTTGGGATTGTAGTTTCATATTTGATAACTTTAACATGTTTGAAAAGTGTTTCAAACGTTATTGTGATTTACATTGCATCCAGGATATATATATGTTTAGTTGCTATGAATATTCTTATGTATCTCTGGATAATCTTTGTAATTACATTAATTTATGCTTATGTCCTTTTCGTATTTTACATCTTAAAGTAGTTAATTTCTATGTTAGTGCTAGTGTGTCCATGCATGTTATTAGGAAGTTTGTCGTGCATAGTTTCATATTTTCAAAATCGCTACATGTGTCTTTATATGAAGTGTTATTTTTACATTTGTTTCGTGATGCATTTAGTATTAGGTTTTATGATTTGCATTTATTGCATGATGTATATTTGCATAATTGTTCTGAATTTTCTTGCCAATGTTGTGTTTTCATGACTTTCACAATATACATCTTGCACAACTTGTTAAGAATAATCAAGCTTTATGTGCTTTACACATGCAAAAATATTCTGTCTGATCCATTCTATTAGTGAAAGAAAATCATTTAAAGTCTTGTTCTAGATTGTTGAATTTTCCTTTATCTTATACACTTCTTTTGATCTCGCAGAATATTATGCATTGTTGGCCGAGAATTGTTTCATTCCAACTCGACTTGATTCTTATGGAGTTCGTGATATTGGTGTTTGACCCTAGAGCTCACTTTCAAGATTCGAGGACAAATCCTTTCGAGGAGGGAGGGAATGATGAGAATGAGCCCGTGTCCATGTCCATGGTGATAAAGTCAATTATTCATCCTGAAAGATTCTGCCACAGTTTGGTATTCTTGACATATCGCTTTCAATATAACTCGGAATTGCATGATTCAAGAAGCCCTGGAACGATAAGAGATAGAGCTATTACTTTTATGTTTTACGTTTTGCGAGATTCGGAAGATATCATCATCAAACGTGCATACAAAGTTGAGTGACGTGATTCTGGCAGATTACCGTCGCGAAGTCATGGACCTTTTGAAGACCAAGTAATGGCGTATTGGGCTTCATTAATTGTTCACACCATTTTAAATTAATTAGGGTTTATTTGTTAAGTCCATTGAACATTATTTTTGGGCTTAATATTTTTGGTTATGTAATAAGTTGCTTGGCCCACTTATCTTGCATGATAATGGCAAGTAAAAGTTTAGGAAACTTAAGAAGCCAAAATTGAGTTTTACTTCTTCATAGTTTAGGAAACAAAGGAAACCAAAACGTGTTTGGCCACCTTTGCAAAAACCGTGTGCTTTAATCCTTTTTGGAAAAGGATTAGTTTGTTAGATAGTTAGTTTCCTATTCCAATTTCGAAGCTACTTAAATTGGGTTAGGGTTTCATGTTTTTGTAGCCTATTTATAGGTGAGTTTTTCACATGAAATAATAATGATAAATTTTGAAAATTTTAGCCTTGCTAAAAGAAACTTTGCAGCCGTAACAAAGCTTGTAGGAAGACGTGAGTTATTCAATTGATTTCAGTTGAATATTCATAAGAACTGTGATTCTTAAGCTAAGACTATCCGTTCTTGATTTAAAGAACAAGCCAAATTGAAAACTTTTCAACTCTTGATTTACATAGGTTGGATTGGATTCTTTTTGTTATAACGTGTTGGGTTTGATTGCTTTCAATCAAAACTGCCGTTCAACATCTTTGTTTGTGTTTCTTTGTGTCTTCTGCATTGTTTGTTTATCTTCTTGTTTGCTCGAGTTCTTGTTGTTCAACAACGATCCAAAGGTGAGGGTTTTGTGTGGTTGAGGATCTCCATCCGAAGGCCATTCGTATCAACATCTCTTCACCATCAGGGTACAACTTTTGTGTGCGAAGGGAATGTGAGCATCCAACAATAGTGTGAAATGTGTTTGAAATGGATAGGGAAGCTTTTCTACCGAAGGGTCATAATGAAGCATGGTGTTTGTGTGGAGTGTGTTGTTATGGCCGTGTTCGATTTGCAAGCATGAAGTGTGAGTTTAAATGATATTTTGTGTTTTTGCTTGAAGGCAAGCAAAAGGTCAAGTGTGGGGAAATTTGATGAGTTGGTTTTATACCAACTCAAATATATGATTTCATTTAGCCTTTTGACTTGTTTTCATACGATTTTGTAATATTTTGTGTTGATTTGTGCAATTCTGTGGTTTGAAGGTTAGAGTGCTAAAATGAAGGAAATTGTCAAGAATGAGGGATAATTGGTAAAAGGTGTGATTTCAAGTGAGGAAACAAGGGAAGGATTTAATGAGTTGAAATATTGCTTGTGAAGTTTGAGGTTCCTTTATGTGCTTGAGTTGGTTTTGGGCAGATTTGAGTGCTGAATTTCATTTGAATGTATCTTCCTCAGTTTGGATCCAAATGAGGAGATCTTGGATGCTATGGAAAGATCTTTGCATGAACTTAAACTTTCATGTTTTAATCTTTTCCAAATTCTGTGTGCAATGTCATGAAACGGGGGCTTCTTTGTAGACACTACATTAGGGTTTCGAGGTTGTCTTCATTGCCACAGATTGGGAGATTGATGATATCTTGAGCTCCAAATGACCACTGGTGTTGCTTCTTGTACTCATGGAAAGAAAAGAGGAAGATCTACAATCTTTGTGTTGACTCCAAACTCTAATCTGGAAAAGAAAAGGGAGATTTATCGCGCCATGAAGTAGCAAAATGGTTTTACACTACGATGAGATCGTAGGCAAAAAGGTTTTACACTACGATGAGGTCGTAGGCTTAAAATCCAGTTTTGTCACGCTTCAGTATTTTGGTCATAACGCTCTCGTCCGCTGTCCAAATTGGGTGATTTAAAAGGCTATGGAAAGCTAAGACAAAGGGCTACAACTGTTGTGCTTTAAGGATTTCCAGATTCACAACGCATTGAGTCAGAATATTGGTTGGAAGTTGCTGAATTGTTTGTACATCTATGGAAATTGCACTACGATGCATCGTAGTGCAATTCTGCCCAGAACTCATTTGCACTACGATGCATCGTAGTGCAAATTTGCACACACACACATCAACACTACACGATGCATCGTAGTGTTGATTTTCCACTTCACAACATTCAAGCTTTGTTACACTCAATCTTCACAACACATTTCATGCATTTCGGTTTCGTTTTTTCCAACTTCTTTCATTTGCATCTTTGCTTTGTTCACTTTAATTTCACAACATTTGTGAACAACACTTCTCACTCACTTCACAACAGCTTGAATGCACACATTTTTTTTTTGTTTTTTTATATCTTGAATACATCTTGAATACATATAGCTTGAATACACACATTTACATGATAAATTGTCATCATTTTTGTGTTCCAACACTTCGGCAAACAGTAGTTGCATTTAGCTTAAAGTTCATGAGTTTTTCCATTTCATTTTTCTTCTTTTGCATTCTTCATTGTCTTCACTTCATTTCATTTCGTTTCCTCGCTTCATTTTTCACTCACTCCATCACACAACTTAACACAAACCTCACGAAACTTCACTCAACACAAGCAGCTCACAGAATGCACATGAAATAGCTCACAAACTCTCACTCCATCATTTTACACTACGATGCATCGTAGTGTATTTTGATGGTTTGAAAGTTTACACAACGATGCATCGTAGTGTAAACTTGAGACCTTGAAATTTCAACTATGATGCATCGTAGCTTTGTGACGTTTTTGCAGCTTTGTGGTATTTTGGGTTCAGAAATTTGGTTAAGTGTTGAAGTTCTGATTTTCAGGTTTTGGCAGGCTAGTGAAGGCGTGGATTTCTGTGGCGCAAAGGCGTGAAGTCTTGAGGGCTGGAGTGCGTGAAGACTCTCAAGTACGATGAAGGCGTGAGGGACCTAGGCTCAAAGGTGCTGGGCGAGTCTGATTCTGCCACTCAGATTTTTGAGAAGTGAAGGCGTGAAGAGCTGAAGCTTGAAGGCGCGATGTGGGTTGATGAGGATGCTGAAGGCGCTGGATTGCTGAACAACTTTCTTCAACTTCGAATTTTCACAATTTAGGCAGATTTTAGTCCTTCCTTTCAAGGGCATTCCTGTAATATCTTAGTTATTTTACATTTGCGTATTAGTTACATTTTACAATTCTCTATATATAGAGGTTGAAGCTAATATGTAAAGGGGGAATATTCTAGATTTGGATAACCGATTTTTGATTTGAGAGCGAGAAATATTTGTGAGAGATTTACTGTCTCTCTCTAGTTTCTCTCTCTAGTTTTTTACCTCGATTTTGGATTCCGATCGAGGATTTGATTTGGCGATTGTAAATATCCTAGCAATTGAGAAGGCAATTTGCATTCCTCTTGAGAATTGGAAGCTTTTGAGACATTTTAATTGGTAAACTCTTTCCAATTAATGAACATGAACTGCTTAGTCTTCCAATTTGTTGATCGCAAACTAAGAATGGAGTTTTGTGGCTAACTGTATGATAATCTAGGGTACGGAAAGGTGAATGCTTGGTTGAATTGAAATGTGTAGTGTTACTAACAATCTAAGATGAGAAATTCAACATTCTCTGAATTGTATTAGTTAAACTTGTTAAATTCGTGCATTTGATCTGGTTTTGTTGAACTGAGATTTGATTACGGTCATCATACTGAGTTGAATCTAAATTCATAAGATCCAGCTAAGAATTCATGAATGAGAACCAGAGAATGCAAGAGTTCTTAAACCTGTTTGAAATCGTTCATGTCTAGAGCTAGGCCTCACCATAGGAAGCTCTTAGACTGTGTAGTTCTTAGAACAAGGTGAAAAGAGATCCTCTAACTTGAATGATGAATTTACAAGCTAGAATCGGGCCTCACCATAGGAGATTCTAGGTGATTATTGATTGAGTAATTCGAGTGGAGAATTGAGAAGTCTCAGGTTCCACTTCACCATCCTTAGGCCCTACCATAGGATAGGATGGTGTTGGGAGATTAAGATTGAAGTGTGGTCACCATGCTGACTTCAATTTAGGTCTCCAATTGCCATTCTCCTCAACTGATAGGATTGTATATTAGTAACACGACACAGGTTATATAAATGTAAATGTGCATTCACCCGGAAGAAGCCCTAGATTATCTGTCTCAATCGTTTGTGATTTCCTTTGTTACTTCTTTGTGGTTTTCCTTTGTGATTGTTCATTTCCTGTTTGTGTGATTGCAATTGATTTACTTTTTGTTCTTTTGAGTCTTGACCTTACTTTGGTAACATAATTGTGTAAATCGAAATTCTTGAATCTTCCTTTTCCCTGTGGATACGATACCTTTCTCACTGCTACTACAGTTAGTGAAATTTGGATAAATTGGCGAGTAGCGACATCTCGTATCAGCCAAGCTGCAGCAAAGGTCAAATACCATTTGGGAATAGAAGAGAAATTTTGGGCTCAGAAGGCGATGATCAAATGGGCAAAGGAGGGGGATCGAAACTCTAGATTTTTTCATTCCTATGTGAAGAATAGACATGCTAAGGCTCACATCCATAGAATTCAGAATCAGGAGGGGGTGTGGTTGGAAGAAGAGTGTGAGATAGCTGATATGGCTGTCCATTATTTTTTAGAATTGTATTCTGCTGAACAGGTGACCCCTTTGATTGAACCTCAGTTATTCCCTACATCTCTCGTTGAAAGGGACAGAGAGAAGCTCACTAGGTTCCCTGACCTGGAAGAGCTGAAGATGACAGTACAGAGTATGAACCCTTAGAGCACTCCAAGTCCGGATGGATTTCCTGGTCTGTTTTACTATTTTGCATGGGATATAATTAGTCAAGATTTACTTAGGGCTGTCCAGTCATTTATGAATGGAGAGGAGCTGCCTCAGGCCATGACTGCAATCTCTATAGTGTTTATCCAAAAACTCCCAAACAGTTTAGACCTATTAGTCTATGCAACTTCCTAAATAAAATAGTGTCTAAAATGCTAGCCATGAGATTAGCTTTGGTCCTGCCGAAAGTAATCTCAGAAAATCAGAGTGGATTCGTGGCTGGAAAAATGATTACAGACAACTACCTCTTGGCTAGTAAAGTGATTTCCACAATCAATAAGAAGAGCAAGGAAGGGAATATAGCATTTAAGCTTGATATGGAGAAGGCTTATGACAGGGTTCATTGGCCCTTTCTATTACAGATTCTTTGACTACTGGGGTTTGGGGAAGTATGGATTGACCTCATATGGAGAATGGTTTCAAATGTTTGGTTCTCTATTATTATTAATGGTGCGAGTAGAGGGTGGTTTAAAGCCTCTAGAGGCCTGAGGCAAGGAGACCCAATATCCCCTCTTCTTTTTGTTTTTAGTTCAGAATACCTCTTTAGGATCCTTAACAGTAAGGTAGGGAAGGGCTTGGAGTTCTGTGTCCCTAAAAACTGTCCAAAAATCACCCACCTTGCATATGCAGATGACTTAATCATCTTCTCTTCTGCCAAACCCCAAGCCATTAGAATTATTATGGAGAAAATGTAGCATTATGAAAAAGTTTCAGGCCAGAAGATTAATGCAGCCAAGAGTTCGTATTTGGTTCATGAGAGGATGCCTATTGCTAGGAAACATCTCATTGGATCAATTACTAGGTTTGGTCGAGGATCTTTCCCTTCTAATTATCTAGGTATCCCCCACCACTTCAAGCGAATTCCTACTGCCAACTATGACCCCCTGGTTGAAAAGATTAGTCATAAGATAGGGGGATGGAGTTCTAAATTTCTGACAATTGGTGGCAAGATTACTTTAATCAAGAGTGTTCTTTATTCCCTCCCCTTCTATTCAACAATGAGTCTAAATCCTCCTAAGAGAGTCATCAACCAAATACAATCCTTGCTTGCTAATTTTCTTTGGTCAGGAGTGGAAAAAAGGTCAAAACACCATTGGATCAGGTGGGAAGAGTTGTGTTATTCTCAGGAAGAGGGAGGGCTAGGCTTTAGAGATCTTAATCATATAGTCACTGTCTAGACTGTCAAACTCTGGTGGAGGTTCAGACAAAAATCCTCCCTTTAGGCAAACTTTTTATGGTCAAACTATTGTGGATCTCACCACCCCTCAGAAACTCAGGCTAAAAGAGGGGACTCACACACATGGAAGAGGCTATCTTGCATTGTTTCAACTGCCGAAGATTTCATCCAATTTCAGATTGGAAATGGAAATTACAGCCTGAATCTTGATCGATGAAGTGCCAGAGGTAAGTTATCAGACATCTTTGACTTCCAACGAAACTACAAAGTGGCATAATTTCTTGGGAATTAGGGATGGGATTGGGGTAAAATCCAAACTCAACTCCATCAGATTCCAAGAGAGATTTTCAAAGAATATCCGATCATAAATAGAGGAGCAAACAGGTTGATTTGGACCCCCTTCCCAGATGGTAAGTTCAGCCTCAGATCAGTATATAATCAGATTAGGGGAAGTCACATATCACTCCACCCTACTCAAATTTCATTTGGGATCCCGTGGTTCCTATTAAGGTATCCTTTCTAATGATGAGGCTCATCAGAGATAAAATCCCTATTGGTCACAATCTGCACAAGATAGGCATCTTGGGTCCTTTTACATGCCAGGTGTTGTGCCAGTGAGGGTACACTGAGCCATGTGTTTATATCTTACGACCTAGCCCAAAAGGTGTGGAGATTTTTGCAGCAGAAGTTGGTATAATTTGCCAGTCACAGTCATTGGCTAGTTCACTTCATACCTGGTGGCAAAGTTACTCAAACATTCCTGAGGGCAGGAGATTTCTCATCAAGATCTGTCCTTCTCTAATCTGTTGGTGGCTTTGTAAATTAAGGAATAAGATAACATTTGATAAAGCCAAAATTAAAGTGAAAACTCTAGTGGCAAGAATATTCAAATCGATTAAAGAACTTTTCCATATAAAATTCCAAGGGCTACAGTTACTGGGATTAGATTGGAATTCCTTTTGGGAAGCTTGCATGAACATCAGGAGAAAGACTGCACTACAATGTATAAAATGGAACCCTCCTCCTTCATACCTTAAGATTAACTTTGCACTAGCCAGGGTGGGGGAGCACTTGAGATCTGGGGGAATCATCAGAAATCATAGAGGTATCCTTCTATTCCTTCTCCCCATTTTACTATTTCCACTTACCTTTTCAAGACTGCAGGTGGAAATTCTGGCAGGCCTTAGCTACATAACGAGGTGCAAGGAGTTGAGTACACGAGAGATCATCTTGGAATCAGATTCTAATGAGCTTTCCCAGGGTATGAAGTCATAGAAGGCTTGGCAATTCAGGAGTATATTGGAGGAAATTAAAAAGGTCTCCTGTATATCTAAGATTCCCAAAGAAGCCAACCTTCCTGCCCGATTGCTAGCAGCACAATAGGATTCACAATCTTCCCCTTCACTACTTTCATTGCTCAAACTTGATAGAGACCAGGTTCCCTCCCTAATATCAAAGAATGGTACTGGTTTCCTCCTGCAGCAAAATGAACCAAGGAACCATGTTCATTTCCTTCCTCAGATTAGGTAACACATTTGGCTCCAACCTGCTATGGTTAGGGCTGGTTTGCTATACTTATATTCGTGGCCCCAGTTTGCTGAAGTTAGAACTGGATTGCAAACTATGTTGATTTGCATGCACACCTATAAGATAAACAAGGTACTTCTTGTGAGAATAGTATGGCCTAAAACATTTCTGGAGTCCCTTGATTCCCTAGTACGTATGGAATACAAGGTACAATATATGGGCTGCTGGGATGCTGAAACAGCCACCTCTTTCCTGATGATGAACTCTATGTTAACAACACTCTATGTCACAAGCCAGCCATATGCTATCCGGTCAAATGGTTTCCTCTTCTGCTGGCCTGAATGCTTCCTTGATCTCAGGGGAGCAGAGATGTCACTTTGTCACAGCAATGAACAAAGCAGAATCCAGGTTAAATTGAAATCTGATCATATGGCCTTGCGGAAAACAAATTTTTTCTCTTACACATGTCCTAATGATAGGGACCTTTTGTCACTCCTGGTGATTGTAGGAGTCTTTTGTACAATAGTGTTAACCACATTTGCTTGTAAATGGAGGAAGTACTCCAAGTTTAAGCTTTTCAAACCTTTTGAGCTAGGATCCATTAGGCTATGTAAATGGAGCCGATCTCAAAATGTCACTTTTGTAAGGATGATTTTAGGGATATCCATCATCCACCAAATTATCTAATATATAGGGGGTGGCGTCCCACCTCAAAAAGGTTAGCCAAATAAAAAAAAACATGCTGAAGGGGCACCCTTTTGTACTCTTCAAAAATCCACATACATACATTAGGCTTCAAGTGCAATTATAATCGCATGTAATTTTTGGTGCTTGGATTATGAGTTTTTCCTAATGAAAGGAAATGTAATGAAAAAGTGGTGTTTGGTAAATTATAATCATTTCTTGCATATTGATTCTATGATACTCCATACAAAGTCTAATAATTTTCATTCTTAAAGAATTTAATAAACCAAATATCATCAATAGTAATGATAATCATTTCTTATCTCTCAGCAAACAACATTAATATAATAACCACACACATTTTCATTTCTCTCTACCATTATTCTTCTTCCTATTGTCATTTCTCTTTGTGATTAGATTCACCCCAACCCAATATACGATTGATGTAATAGAATATGATTCATATAATATTCAAAAGTTTAACACAAAAATTCTTGTGTGACCGTCGCATAAAAGACGGGATTAATGACGCACCCCACGCGTACGTATAATGCGCTTCACGTATAAATTATTATGATTGGCGTATAACGTACGAAGTATGAACTGTAAAGGCATTATAATTGGCGTATGAAGTATGAAGAATGAATAAGTATGAAGGCATTATGATTGGCATATCACGTATGAAGTATGAAAAAATATAAAGGCATTATGATTGGCGTATAGCATATAACGTATGAAATCTGAAGAAATATGAAGACATTATGATTGTCGTATAACGTATAACGTATGGAATTTAAAGAAGTATGAAAGCATTATGATTGGTGTATAACATATGCAATATGGTGTATGAAGACATTATGATTGACGTATAAAGTATAACGTATCATTATGAAATGAAAATTGATATGCTAATAAAAACATGCACGTGTGGTACGCCGTATATATACAACCGTTTCACAAGGGATTTCCTCAAAATTTAATCAATGAAATGTTAACTCTTGATTCGGGAACAAACATGAATGACTAGAAACATGGAGTTGGCAGTTAGGATTTTCTTGATCAGTTTCTGCAGGCTTGATGATCATTCCAACCAACAATAGCAACTAATTGTAGGAACTTTTGTTAAATGAATTTGAAGCTAAAAATTGTTTTGTTTGTATAACTCTAGTAGAGATAGAAATTCTATTTTCTACTTCTAGACTAGATGCACTTTTCATAATTGATTTTTCAGTTTTTGAACATTTTTCAGCCAGTCGGCTGCTTGTATAATGTTTATTCTTATTCATTAATAAGAATTTATCACTTTTGGACAAAAAAAAATGAAAAAAAGAAACATGTGTTTATATTTTAGGAAAATACAATTTTCCTAAAATATTCAAGATTATTGCTTAGAAAATTTGATTTTAAATTTTTATTTTTTACCACTTTAAATATTTTTTTATTGAGTCAATAATAAAAAATGAATGCTTAAAAATATTCGTACATAATTTTCTTCTTAACACCAAGTGTTTTAATTTACTAAAATCTTATTTTTTAATTTTAATTTTCCATTTTTTATTGCAATAATGTACTAGTTTATATATTTCTCACTAAGTCGTGCCAAAAAAAAAATTAAAGGAAGAAGAAGACAACTAATAAATGCGTAAATAATGTTTTTAGACAATCTGTGATTTTCTCAAAAACATAATTTTCTTTGAATTTTTTTTTCAATTTTTAGATGATATATTATGTTAATGCGCACGTTGGCATTATTATTAATTGGCATTGATTTTTTGGCAAAGATAAGGAAAGATCTTATTGGAGGCATAAATCAAATCAATCTATGCAAGGAAGATTGATTTGAAGATTAATGCTATGAAGATAATTATGGAGCTTATCTTGGTATTCTTGGAAGAAGCTATCTTTGGAAAATATAAGCATTAAAGGCACATAGTGTTTCCATCTTTCCAATTGAATTATTTGGAAATAATCTTGGAGATAAATATGGGAAGATTTGGAGATAAACTTGGGAAGGATTTGTGTGCCTATATGATCTTTCTACCACACGTATTTTCAAGTGTGCAAGGCGTGCGAATTGTTTGAATTATGTAGAGCCTTGATGTTTATTTCGGTCTTCATTAGACTGTGAACACACTTCTTTGTTGGAGATCTTTGATCAAAGTGTGTTGGCTTAAGCATTTTAATGCAATAATATTGAAGATACAATTCTTGTGTTCTTTATTATAATCCAACCTCGGGATGAGGTTGTTGAGGAGCTCGGGAGAGTTCAAACGTGGGCAAGGGGATCTTGTATCAACCACAGATTCCGGGAGGAGTCACCATTGACAAGGGGATCTTGTCTTCATTGTGGGCAAGGGGATCTTACGTTAGCCACAGATTCCGGGAGGAATCAACACAAGTCGAGGGGAGCTCGCACAATCCGTTCACTGTGGAGTTAGGAAGAGGCGGCGTCAAAGATAAGAGGGAGTCTTACTTTGTGTCAGACCGAGTGTCTTGTAACTTGTGAATTTAGTGGATTGTTTTTCTGGGCGTGGCCCCGCAGACGTAGGCAGATTGCCGAACTGCGTTACCAACCTCCTGTCTCTTTACTTTCCACATTTTTATTATTGTCTATTACTGTTTTATTATCGGTGTGACACCTAGTGTTTCTAACCCACTGAGACACTGCGCATCTAACCTTGATCTTTCGTATTAGTTTAGATATCTCCAATTTAGTCATGAAAGAATGCTTAAAAGGATAAATACATAAATTCTTAAAAAATCGCGAGTTTTTCTTAAAATATGAAGATTGAAGTCCACAAAAACGAGTTTTTTCTTTGCCATGTTTACATTTTTTTGGCAATATTCTATCTATTTAAACGTTTCCCTTTGAGCCAAAAAAAAACAAAAATAAGAAGTCTAAAAGAATAGGAACTTAGGGCTGTTTGATAAGTTCACTTAAATTTGAAAATTAATTAATTAATCAATTAAGTTTATTTGATAATCACAAATTGCACATATGAATGGAATTTAAAAATTAATTGATTCGGACGTGAAGCAATTAAGTTTGTTTGATAATCACAAATTGCACATTTGAATGGATTAAGAGGGTACGAAAATATAAGCAAAGTTATGATAAAATTTTAACGGAAAAATCTGGCTTAATTTGTTTAATTTGCTTAATTTGAGAGTATGGTCAAATGTAGAGTTTTAAAATATTTTTAATATGACATAATTAATATGATTTAATTTTTTTTTCTTTTCATACATAATTACACACATTATACACATTTACACATGCTAAACACATTTTCACACATAACATTTAAATCTATACATCCCTTATATTTACAAACATTACATATAATTTCACACACTATACATATTTACACATACTACAGATATTTTCATACAATACATATATTTACACATACTATATATATTTTCACACGCTACACATATTTCCACATACACACACTTTATATATTTACACATATTACACACATTATCACACTATGCATGTATTTACATATACTACACACATTTTCATACAATATGCATATTTACACACCGTATGTTTATACATACTCTATAAATTTTTGTCCATCGTATTTTCAGATATAAAAATCAGTTAGAATATCAAACACATAAAATTAATGAATTCAACAACTTATTAATTTCAAATTTTAGATTTCAAATTCAGTCAATTTTCAATTTTATCAAACGGGCCCAGTATTTTAGAAAATCACAATTTTTCTTGAAAATCCAAGGAAGATGGCTTGATTAGAACTCATAATTAAGGGATTTTCACTTAGACATTAAGAGAATGACGAGCTTGTTTGGTTAGCAAGAATTTGGACTTGGAAAGTGTGAGACCTAGGGTCTTAAATCTTACTTATTTTGATGATTAACAAACAATTATGTTTATACTAATGTTTGGAAAAGTGTCTCAATTTGATAGAAACTCAAGGAAGCCAAGCATGGAGATTTATCAAGCGAAGAAAGAATTGAAATCGCAAAAGAAACAAAGGAATGGTAAAATAGGTCATTTCCCAACCCTAATCCCTAAATTGTGTAAATAGCTCAAAGAAAATGATTTACTCGTTTAAAGCTCAAGAAAAGTTTTCAAAATGAGTTTTGCATTCAAAAATACTTCAAAAGATGTTATACACACTTGCACTAAGTCTTACGGAAGTGTACAAAAGATGTGGAAAACAAAAATTGAACTTAAGTTGAAGAAATTAAGTTTCGGACGACCTACACAAAGTTTCGGCCGTCCGAAACATGCGTCCGAAACTGTCCAGAGAAAATGTTTTTAAAGTCTTGGGATCGGACGGTGCAGGGCAAGTTTCGGCCGTCCGAAAGTCCCAACGGCTAGTTTTTTCAAATGTCAAACATGAACGTTTTCTTGTCTTTTCTTCGATAGTATAAATACTAGCCAACACCAAAACGTTAAACACACTTTGACATTGAATCCTTGAGCATACAATATTGAAAAAAATCATATACAACTCTAGCTTTTCATTCTTGAAACAAAAGATCAAAATTTCTTGAGATTCCTTTGAGTTCTTCATCTTATTCTTTGAGCAATATTATTTGAGTTCTAAACTTAATTTTAGGATTCATATTGTGAGCTTCATTGTAACATATCCACTCTAATTGAGAGTTGGTACATCACCTCAACCAATCATTGTAAGTATAATTGTAAAAGGTTTCTCAAATGAGAGTAAAAACCTTTAACACTTAGCTTGGGATAGCTTGTGTTAAGGTTGAGCCTTGGGTGAGATCCTAAGTTGTGATACTTGGGTTGTAAAAATGGTTCTTTTGATCTCACCACTTGTAAGAAGATCAATTCATAGTGGAAAGGTTTGAAATCCTAAGTTGTGAAACTTAGGTAGTGGATGTAGAGTGCTCCAAGGAGGAGACTTGAACCATTCTAAATCTTTTGTGTTCTTGATTTCCATTGATTTCATTTCTGCACTTATTTTAAACTGTTTATGCTTTAAATTGGTAGTAATTGTGTTGGATTATTGATTCATTATATTCTTGGACAATTGTTGTTGGATATAATACTTGTCACAATTCACACAATTCAGTTCTTGTTGTTGAACAAAATTTGTGAGTATTGCCTTAAATGTTTAGAAACCTAATTCACCCCCCCCCCCTCTTAGGTTGCCTTCAAAGCTTACAATTGGTATCAGAGATTGGTCTCTACTTGCTTAGGCTTAACAACCTTAGAGTAAAAGATTATGGCAACAAACAATGCTATGTTTATGGAAGGACAATCTATCTCTAGGCCTCCAATGTTTAATGGAACCAACAGCAGTTGGAGAGATAGAATGGAAATCTATCTCAAATCCATTGACATTGAGATGTGGTATATTGTAGAAGAAGGACCTTATAAGGCTGAGATAATCATAGGTGATGAAATTAGAGAAAAGAAGAGAAGTGAACTCACTAAAACTGATAGGAGAAACCTCACCCTAAATGCTAAAGCCACAAATGCTTTATATAACTCACTAGATGTTAATGAATCAAGTAGAGTTAAAGGATGCAAAAATGCACATGACATTTGGAAGAAACTTAGGGAAATCCATGAGGGAACTGAAGATGTAAAAGAGGAAAAGAAATCATTGTTGGTAACACAATATGAAAGCTTTAAAAAGGATGGTAATGAATCTATTGATAAAATTTTTGTAGATTCAATAGCATAATTAAAGACTTGGAGAACCTAGGTAAAATTTACCCCTTAGGTGAGCAAAATAGAAGGATTTTAAACTCTCTACCTAAGGAATGGGAATCAAAAGCTATAGCTATTGAAGAAGCTAAAAATCTGAGAGAACTACCCATAGATCAACTAATTAGTTCACTTATGTCATATGAATTGAAGATTAAGTCTAAAACTCAAAAAGAAGAAGATACTAAGGCTAAAAAGAACATAGCACTTAAAGTGTCAAAGAATGAGAATGATGTTGAGGAAGATGAAGAAGACATAAATGAACAAGATGATGATGATCTTGTATTTCTCACTAGAAAGTTATCAAGGATGATTCAAAGTAGGAAAAACAGGTTTAACAAAGGAAGAAATTTTAGGAACAAAGATTGGATGAAAGAGAAGGGAGAAACATCCAAGGTTAACAAATGTTATGAATGTAACCAACCTGGACATTTTATTGCAGATTGCCCAAGAAGCAAGAAGGAGTTCAAACAAGACAAGAAAGGTAAAGGAAGAAGCTTCAAGGTCACATGGGATGATGACCAATCCGAAGAAGAAACCGAAAGAGAAGAAGAAGGAGTTGCTAACATGTGCTTTATGGGATTTGAAGACCATGAGGTAAGTCTTTCTTCTAGTGATGATGATGATGATAATTGTAATGATCAAGATGAACTTGAGCTGTACATTGCTAGATTGGTAGATGAGTTAAAGAAAACCAAAACTCAAAAAAAGAAGCTTAAAGCCAAAATGGAAGAAATCACCTCTAATAATCAAGAGTTGAGCACTAAACTTGATATTGTAGAAAAAGAAAATTATACATTGAAAACTGAAAATGAGAAATTGAAAATAGAAGGTAGCAAAGTCAATGATGAAGTTAAAAAGGAACACATAGGGTTAAGGAAGAGAATTGAAGACCTTAGTGAGTGTCTAGCAAAATTCACTCAAGGAAAGGATAACCTAGAAATACTTTTAGGTAATCAAAGAATGGGAAATAGTAAATATGGATTAGGATATTCACATGAAATAGGTCAAAGTTCCACATCAAAATCGGTAAAAATTACTCATACATCATATAATCAAAAAGGAGTAGATAAGCCAAATGGTAGAACTAATCAATCTCATGTAAGTAAAATGCCCAACCATAATCATGGACATAAAATGCATAAAACACATAATCATAATTATGGACATAACACATATAACTTTGAACCTAGGTTTGACTATACTAGAACATATCCCTATCATAAAACTTCATATTCTTTCAAATACTTTGTTATTTGTGATTATTGTTGTAAAAAGGGGCATACCTCAAGGAAATGTTTTGCTAGAATGGAAGTTGAAAATGGATAAAAAACATGAATAAGGAAAGATATTAATGATGCAAGAACTTAAGCACCTTATCTTGAATGTAGGTATGTTTAAAAAATACAGTTTTGGACACAAAATGGTTCCTTGATAGAGGATGCTCAAGACACAGGACCGGTAATCCCTTGTTGCTTAACAATTTGAAAACTAAACATAAGGGACATGTTACTTTCGGAAATGATAAAAAGGGAAAAATTGTTGGTATTGGAGATGTAGCTAATAACAATAGCAATGTGATTGAAAATGTGCTTTTGATTGATGACTTGAAGTTTAATTTGATTAGCATAAGTCAAATATGTGATAAAGATCTTGATGTGTTGTCATTGATCCTAAAGATGGTAAAATAGTTCTTACCGGATCTAGACATAACAATGTGTACACTCTAAATTTGTGTGATATTATGGAACAAGATATGCAATGTCTTAGTGTTGTGCATGATACAACTTGGTTGTGGCATAGGAGACTAGCTCATGTAGGAATAGATCACATAAACAATCTAGTTGATAAAGAACTAGTTAGAGGATTACCTAAACAAAAATATGAGAAAGACAAAGTATGTGATTCATGTCAATTTGGAAAACAAACTAAAAGTACTTTTAAACCTAAGAACATGGTAACAACTTCAAAACCCTTAGAGTTAATACATATGGATTTATTTGGACCTTCACAAACTACAAGTTTAGGTGGTAAACGATATGTTTTTGTGATAGTAGATGATTACTCTAGGTACACTTGGATAATATTCTTGGCACATAAAAGTGACACATTTAAAGAATATACTAGACTATTTAAAAAGGTTCAAAATGAGTTAAGTCTAAATGTGGTAAAAATAAGAAGTGACAATGGAACCGAATTTGTAAATGAAAGCTTTATAAATCATTGTGATGAAAATGGTATTACACATAACTTTTCAGTAGTAAAATCACCACAACAAAATGGAGTAGTTGAAAGAAAGAATAGAACACTTCAAGAAATGGCTAGGACTATGCTTTGTGAAAATAATTTGCCAAAATATTTTTGGGCCGAAGCGGTTAATATCGCATGTTATGTCATGAATCGTGCTTTAATTAGACTATTATTGAAGAAAACTCCATATGAGTTAATATATAAGAAAACTCCAAATGTTGGATACTTTAAAGTCTTTGGTTGTAAATGCTTTATCTTAAATGTAAAAGACACTTTAGGAAAATTTGATAAGAAATTGGATGAAGGAGTATTTTTAGGGTATTCGGAAATTAGAAAAGCATATAGAGTCTATAATAAAAGTACCATGATAATAGAAGAAGCAATTCACGTAAACTTTGATGAAGGAGAACTAAATAAAAACCATGAGGAGAGTGATGAAGAAGTAGGAATAGAAGAAGATTCATCAAATGATCAAGATAAAATTGAACTAGAAAACAAAACATCTTCACAAAATGATCCCAAATATAATGATCAAAACTTAGATAATAATCTCTAAAAGAATGACCTTCCTAGAGATTGGAAATTCCTTCAAAGTCATCCTAAAGAATTAATCATAGGAAGTCCATCTAGAGGAGTCAACACTAGGTCATCCTTGCATCTAGATAATAACTTGGTATTCCTATCACAAATTGAGCCTAAAAACATAAATGAAACCCTAAAAGATGATAATTGGATTATAGCTATGCAAGAAGAATTAAATCAATTTGAAAGAAGTAAAGTGTGGAATCTAGTAGAAAGGCCAAAAGACACCTCAATTATAGGAACTAAATGGATTTTTAGGAATAAACTAAATGAAGACGGAAAAATAGTAAGAAACAAAGCTAGGTTGGTGGCTCAAGGGTATAGGCAAGAGGAATGTATAGACTATGATGAAACCTTTGCTCCCGTAGCAAGGCTTGAGTCTATCTGCATGTTACTTGCATATGCTTGTTTTAAAGGATTCAAACTTTTTCAAATGGATGTTAAAAGTGCATTTTTAAATGGTTTCATTCAAGAGGAAGTATATGTAGAACAACCCCCCGGTTTTGAAAACACTAAATTTCCTAATCATGTTTATAAATTGGTCAAAGCATTATATGTATTAAAACAAGCTCCTAGAGCTTGGTATGAAAGGCTTAGTGGATTTCTAATTGAAAAGAACTTTCATAAGGGTATTATTGACACTACTTTGTTTACAAAATATTGTGAAAATGATTTGCTTATTGTAAAAATATATGTTGATGACATAATATTTGGTGCTTCTAATGAGTCTTTATGTGAAGAGTTTTCAAAGTTAATGAAAGATGAACTTGAAATGAGTATGATGGGAGAATTGACATTCTTTCTTGGATTACAAATAAAACAACTAGATGATGGGATTTTCATAAGTCAAGAAATCACTAAATAATTACTTAAAAAATATGGTATGGATGAATTCAAAACCAAATGGAACACTATAAGTACCTCAACTAAGTTGGATAAGGATGAAAAATGGTGTAAAAGTTGATGAAACTCATATAGGAAATGATAGGAAGTTTGCTTTACTTAACGGCTAGTAGGCCGGCTATTATATATGCTGTTTGCTTATGTGCTAGATTTCAATCATGTGCTAAACCAATCTCACTTGCTAGCTGTAAAACGGATACTATATACCTTAGAGGAACAATAGAAATGGATTATGGTACCCAAGGACAAATACGTTTGAATTAGTAGGGTTTTCCGACTGCCCATTCGCATGATGTATGGTTAAATAGATAAAAGCACTAGTGGAACATGTCAATTCCTGGAAAGTCACTTGTATCATGATCAAGTAGGAAAACAGCTTCCGTATCCCTCCGTATCAACGGCGGAAGCCGAATATATAGCCGCCGGAAGTTGTTGTTTCTCAAATTCTTAGGATGAAACATACCTTCTTGATTTTGGTTTAGATTTTGGTTGTGTCTCCATTAAATGTGACAACACAAGTGCTATAAATCTAAACCAAGAATCCAATTCAACACTCTAGGTCAAAACATTTGACATTAAACACCAACTTCATTCGTGATCTTGTTTTAAATGAAGGAACATTCATATTGAATATGTTTCTACTAAGGAACAATTGGCGGATATCTTCACAAAACCCCTTCCCAAGGATCAATTTTCTCTCTTGAGAACACTCATTGGCGTAGTCCAACTCAAATGATCCGAATACAAGGACTTCATTGCTCAAAACTGATTTTTCAAAATTCTGTCGAGTTTCGGAGGATGACCTTCAGAGTTTCGGACGTCCAAAGCTATTCATCAAAAATTTGCAAACTCTCTGACGAGTTTCGGACGACCCCAAAAGTTTCGGCCGTCCGAAACTGTCGAATCTGGGTTAAAATTCCAGATTTTTTCACACGAATTCTCAAACTTTTTCAAAACACTCTCAAACCTTTTCTCCCCGCCAATTCTCAATTCGAATTCTAACCGATTAATTCTCAAATTAGTCCGTTAGAATCCTTCCTTGACATCTAGAGAACACTTTTACCGATCCAAATTTCAAAATTTCACCATCAAATTCCATCGTTTGATTCCTAGCCCTAGAAATTGGATTAAAACCCAAATTTTGCTATTCTTGAAGAAATTCTCCAAAATTTCAATTCATTTTGGTACTCAAGGTTGTGCAAAAACATGAGCACCTCACGAGGACGCAAGAGAACCAAGGTGACGGCACCCCCACATGTTCAACACGGGTCACTAGGTGCATCATCCCCTCCGCTCCCTCCATTCGTCAATGCCGAATGTGAAGCTAAGTATAATCACTACCTAGCATCTCTAAGAAGATTATTGTTCCTAGGGTAGTTAAGAAAAGATGACTTTGATGGAAATTTGTAATATTCTTGAATTAATTTGAATATCAAGATTGGGAGGACATTTTGTACACAAATGAACCCATTCCCACCTTGTTAATCTATGAATTCTTTGCCAATTTACATATTCCTCCGGGCCTCAAATCAAGTCTTGATACACTTAGCACTCGAGTCAATTCTAAGGACATCAATTTGACCCCCGTTTTTCTTAATGAATTGTTTAAGTGCTATCACGAGTATGGCTTAGCTAAGGATGATAAACCCATCATAAAATATTTTAGGCTTCATTATTGGTCGGATGCATCGCATGGGTTTAATTTAAGAGACCTAGTGAGTATTGCTTTTAAGGGAGAGATGTTCACTAAAGCTAGTGAGGCACCTACGAAGAATTTAAGTCCTAAGCATCGCACTCTCTTTCATATCATTACCAAAATCTTTCTTCCAAACCATGGCAACAAGACCGATCCTAACACCATGAATCTTTATCTCCTTTATGCCTTACTTAAGCAAGTTCCGGTTAATTTTGGTTATGTCATGCTTAAGTACCTTGAAACTCATATTAAGGATCAACGCCGAAGTCTTCCTTATGCCATGCTCATCACCAAAATTCTTAGGCATCATAACATTCCTTTGGATAATAATAATATGTATCCTGTTCCTACTCGCAATATCAACGACGAAATCTTTCTTAAATCCATGGGTATACATGTGGTCAATGGTACTTGGACATATGACAAATCCGGAGATGGCCAAGGTGAGGATGAAGACATGGCGGAAGGAGATCATGAAGAAGAGGGTCACGAACATGGCCTAGGTCACAATCAAGATGTCCCCGAGCCACCTCAAGCACCTCATGTAGATGAAGATTTCAAAACCCTTATTCAAGGATACTTTGATTCTTTAACCGATCGTATTGATAGTGGATTCACCGGTATGCATGCCAAAATGGATAGTAACATGGCGGAAATAAGGGGACAATTGGATGCCTTGACCATTAGGGTTGATGATTTGGGGAATGAGATCAATTATGGGCATGAAGTGATGATGACTAATGAGCAACGTGAAGCGTTGGCTCAAGCTCGCGTCAAAGGAAAGGCACCGGCACATGATTGATGCATTTGGTGTAATAGACTAGGACCATTTTCATTTATCTCTTTTTTTTTTGGTATTTCCTAGTACTTTGAATGTTTTCCTTCTTTCCTTGTTGATGCTTTTGTGGTTTGAAGAACATTATGGTTTGTTAATGTTGACCTAAGTTATATCATGGTTTAATGTTAATTGGCATATATTGCTTGATGATTTCTATGTTTTTAAGACACTTAATGTTCATGGCATTGGATTATGGTGATATTGAATGGAATGTTGTTATATTGTGCCTCTTTGTTCTTGTGTTTTTTTTTGGGTTGTTGACAGGTGGAAATGATCAAATTACAAAGGAAACTCTGTCAAAATTTCAGTAAAATTATTGCTCTTAACCATTTTTATTATGCCTAGCCATCCATTAGGTTGCAAGGAATGGAAAGGTAGTCCTAAGCGTTAGTTTTGATTCCCTTCACAATGTTGTTCATCAAGCCAAGGTAATAAAGTACTTGCAATAATTATTCATCGTGGTTTTCTACTTCTAATGATTTTTGTTGATGACAAAGGGGGAGAAAGAAAGTATGATACAGTAAAACTAAGTGCATGAACTCACATGTTTTATAAGATGCATAAAAAGGAAGAAAAGTAAGATGACAAGAAAGGTATACATTTAGGGGGAGCATATAAACAAAATGACATCCTTTAAAATGAAGTACACATATAGGGGGAGAAACATCCATGCATTGCACTTATTATTTACTTAATCCCATAATTAGTTTGTCATCATCAAAAAGGGGGAGATTGTGAGACCTAGGGTCTTAAATCTTACTTATTTTGATGATTAACAAACAATTATGTTTATACTAATGTTTGGAAAAGTGTCTCAATTTGATAGAAACTCAAGGAAGCCAAGCATGGAGATTTATCAAGCGAAGAAAGAATTGAAATCGCAAAAGAAACAAAGGAATGGTAAAATAGGTCATTTCCCAACCCTAATCCCTAAATTGTGTAAATTGCTCAAAGAAAATGATTTACTCGTTTAAAGCTCAAGAAAAGTTTTCAAAATGAGTTTTGCATTCAAAAATACTTCAAAAGATGTTATACACACTTGCACTAAGTCTTACGGAAGTGTACAAAAGATGTGGAAAACAAAAATTGAACTTAAGCTGAAGAAATTAAGTTTCGGACGACCTACACAAAGTTTCAGTCGTCCGAAACATGCGTCCGAAACTGTCCAGAGAAAATGTTTTTAAAGTCTTAGGATCGGACGGTGCAGGGCAAGTTTCGGCCGTCCGAAACTTAGTTTCGGCCGTCCGAAAGTCCTAACTGCTAGTTTTTTCAAATGTCAAACATGAACGTTTTCTTGTTTTTTCTTTGATAGTATAAATACTATTCAACACCAAAACGTTAAACACACTTTGACATTGAATCCTTGAGCATAAAATATTGAAAAACATCATATACAACTCTAGCTTTTCATTCTTGAAACAAATGATCAAAATTTCTTGAGATTTCTTTGAGTTCTTCATCTTATTCTTTGAGCTATATTATTTGAGTTGTAAACTTAATTTTAGGATTCATATTGTGAGCTTCATTGTAACATATCCACTCTAATTGAGATTTGGTGTATCACCTCAACCAATAACTGTAAGTATAATTGTAAAAGGTTTCTCAAGTGAGAGTAAAAACCTTGAACACTTAGCTTGGGATAGCTTGTGTTAAGGTTGAGCCTTGGGTGAGATCCTAAGTTGTGATACTTGGGTTGTAAAAGTGGTTCTTTTGATCTCACCACTTGTAAAGAGATCAATTCATAGTGGAAAGGTTTGAAATCCTAAGTTGTGAAACTTAGGTAGTGGATGTAGAGTGCTCCAAGGAGGAGACTTGAACCACTCTAAATCTTTTGTGTTCTTGATTTCCATTGATTTCATTTCTGCACTTATTTTAAACTGTTTATACTTTAAATTGGTAGTAATTGTGTTGGATTATTGATTCATTATATTCTTGGACAATTGTTGTTGGATATAATACTTGTCACAATTCACACAATTCACTTCTTGTTGTTGAACAAAATTTGTGAGTATTGCCTTTAATTTTTAGAAACCTAATTCACCCCCCCCCCCCTCTTAGGTTGCCTTTAGAGCTTACAGAAAGTAATATTTTCCCTAATTTTTAAATTTCAGTTTTTGGTTAATTTTTAAACTTTTTGGAAAGTAAAAAGAGAATCTTGCACTTACGGAGAGTCCGTATAAAATTTTGGGTAAACTCCCTTGGAGGCTACTAAACTATTTGGATTGTATACTTTTGGTCACTAAACTTTTTTTTAATTTCAATTTGGCCACTCATCTATGAAAAGAGGTATAATAGTAGCAATTTCGTTAAATTCAGCTGTTAGCTTCGAAATTTTCCATTAAATTCAATTTTTTTAAATTTAGTAAGGTAATATTATAGTTAAAAATGAGATAAAGTGATAGAATTTATACTTTAAGATATTGGATGTTCATTTAACAAAGTTGTGCCTAAATTTTACATTTAAAAACATGGTTTAATAAAAAGAAATATTTGAATTTTACTAAAAAATTCAAAAATAAGGGTTGAAATTAACACAATGGCCATTAATATACCACTTTTAATAGATGAGTGGTCAAATTAAAACAAAAAAAAAAATTGATAAAAAAGTGTATGATCCAAATAGTTCTGATTACTTTCCCTAAGATTTTAACATCAAAACACTTTAGACAATTAGTCCATATCTAATATAACATTACCCATTCTACTACAACCTACGTGCATAAATAATTTATTTTTATTAAATTTCTAATTAAATAACTCACTTTTATCGAATTTCTACTACAAACTTACCTCTTTTTTTATTGTAATGTTACATATTTATTCATCAAATTTTCACTATGAAGCTAACTCACTATTAAAATGTAAAAATATAAACAAACAGCATTAATGTTCAAAATATTGTATTTATTTATGGAAATAATTTAATTTTAAGCCGTAAAAGTTTAGATAAACAAACAACATTAATTTTAAAAACTTTATAAAAATATATGTGATTCATATGGTAACGATAACAATGTTTATAATGTTAAATATGCAATTTATATTTTTTAGCATTTAGGATTTTTTATTATAATTCATAAATTATATGGTAAAACTTATTTTGAATACTATAATTTTATATGCATTTTTATGTATATTGGTGGATAATAATTACTTACTACACATGAATGAAAATTTTGAAAAATAGTTATAAAATAACTTTATTGTATAATAATGTATATACTACAATGATATTTTTATAATTGAACAAAAAATGCACTACATTTATTGGTTGATTAATTTAAACCAAACATTAGAACATGAATTTTGGTAGCTTTCCTATTAACATTCTGTGATTTATCTAAAAACAAGAAAGCAAAATTGTTATATTCATTTTTTTCAAAATTAATATCCTAAAAATCGTATTCTTAAAAGACTTTACTTTCCTGCCAACCAAACGAACCCTAGTGTAAGGGATCCACTTAATGACATTAATGCTTTGGTTTGTTATTCGAATGATTGTTGATTGAGTAGGAATGTTGATCAAAGATAATTTAGATGACCTAATTGCATACGAATATAGATTAGAACATACTATTCTAGTACACTAGACATACGAATATAGAAAATGATGCACTAGCATCTAAATGAGTACAAACCCATAACTTAATTCAATGAATAGAAATGGATTTTATCCTAATCTAGTCTCAAGAGTAACTTTGTTCCCTTGTTTAGTGTAGTTTGTGACTTTGTGTTTACGCCATTTGTCTTTCTTCTAGTTAGTATTTGTCTTACATTTCTTAACATTTAAGTAGTTTAGTCCATCAATCACACATAAAGTATTAAATTTTCATTTAAACATCTTTCTCGTGGGATCAACCCCTACTTTTCAGGTTCCTAACTCTACAACTCTATGTCTTTCGCCACTTCACTGCTGTTGAGTCAGACTAATCCTAGGCCTCAATCCGACCGTCCCCTAGCCACCTTGAGGATGTAAACCGCATGATATGCATACAATGGGTACTAACCTTACGGTAGTAGCCCAAGCTGGGTACCAAGGTCAGTCTTCAATCATTGGTCACCAAGTCACACACCTCCCAGCCCAAAGTGTTGACAATGCTCCTCTGACGAATTCTGACCCCACACGGCAGCACTCCTGCGCACAGCCACCATAATTGTTCTCCATTGCATATGTGCCCCGAGGGAACTTAGAGCATCTCACAAATACTCCTTCTCTACCCATTTATCCATAAATGGGTAGAGATTTGTTCGAAGTGGAATTTGAACCATGGTTGCCATGGTGGAATCCCACTTGAGATACCATTTGAGCTATGCTCAGTTGGTGGATCAACCCCTACTTTGATATGATTAAACGTTGTATACTTGTATCTGATATGAGTGAAATAGTTTAATTAATTTAATTTGATTGTTTGCGAGCTTATTTGATAATAGTTTCTATATCTTAATCCAGGTGCACTATTGTGTAGTATGGCAATATTAATTTTAGGTTGACAGTTCACAGTTGGAATATGCTAAAGATTTGTAGTATGGTATTTGAAATATATTCGTAGTTGAAGTTGTGTAGTATGGTTTCATAATGCTAAGGTTGTGTACTTTGAAAATGTTATTTGAAATTCTCTAGTTTGGTAATGTTAAGGACTACTTGGTATTGAATTGATGTGTTTTGAAAATCTAAATTAGATGTATTAGTTTAAAGTTTATTAGGATCATTTTAATAAACCCTTTGTAAGGTACCAATCATTGAGTGCCATGTAAGTCTTTTTTTTGAATGTTTCACTATAATAGTAATACACCTCACTTATACCATATACTATCTAACACTCAAAATGATATCGTTTCACTAAAATTAGGATTAAAACCATATCTTAGCGGTCACTCACATTTATGTTATGGTTTTATAATTATAGATATGATTTTGGCAATAGATAGAATAAAGAGAGATTTATCATCTTAGTGCATTTTAATTTTTTTGATGATCTATAGAGAGATTTATCATCTTAGTGCAATTTAATTTTTTAAAGACAAATTTAGTGTTTTAAGGATTTTAATTAATTATATGGTATAAGTGAAGTGTATTATTATTATTATTATTCTGAAACATTAAAAAAATATTTATATGATATTCAATGATTGATGACTGATAAAGAGTTTATCAAGATCATCCTAATAAACTTTACATTGTAGATGTATTATATGATATGGTTTCATATGAATTGTTGGTTGTATATTCAGCTCATACTTAGCTATGATTGCACATGTATTTTTGGTACTAGCAAGCATTAAACTGGATGATATGTATTTTGCCAAAAAAATGTATTTATGCTATGTTTGACATGTAAGAAAATCAATAAAGTACAAAATGCAACAAAGAATATGACAATTGATTTCTATAAGATCTTAATTGATGACCTACACAAAACATACATTGTTAGATAATAGCAAAAATCTTTAATCGAGGTTTAACCGATCAACAAGCCGCGCACACGTGTCCATCTCTAAAGTATGTATCCCCACAAGCTATTCATTGGGATTCTCTAAGGATTGATTTAATGTTAATTTAATATGCTAAATCCACCTTGAACAACACCAATTGAGATCTATAAGAAAAACTTGTTTTTTCTTATTTTAGATTTCTTATTGTGTAAAATTATGTTTTCTTATGTTGTTACAAATATTTATAATGATACAACCTTTCTAAAAAGACTTTCTTGTATAACAAGAAAAGAAATTATTACCAAAACTCAAAAGAGAATGCAAGAGTATAATAGTCGTTAAAGATTAATTGTCCAATAAGTTAATCTCCATAATTATTTATCTAATTATGTAAATAAATTTAATCTTATAAATAATTCTTTTGTATGTGATTCTTTAGGTTTCTAACCATTTGGTAATAAATATAAATAATAATTTTATAATTAAATTAGATTTAGTTCAAAATCAACAAGCTCCCACTTGAATTAAAGACAATTTAGTCATACAACTTCTAAGATTAGATAAATTAAATAACTTTAATTTATCATTAATTAAACAATCAATTTATTTATTATTATAGATTAAGATTAGCTTCTAATCAGGTATCATGACCACCAAGAATTAGAAAAAGTCAATTGATCGACTTTACCTATCCATCAACCAAATTCCATGTAATTAGCATCATTTTAGCATCTTATATCCCAATTAGTATAAGTGAAAACTCTTGAATGTACTAATTATTTTTTTCTTGTTACTAAAATTGAACTCCTTATATATACATTTAGATCTTTTTCAAATTTACTTACTCATTTGTGTACAGTTTTAGTTGAACTTCAACAAGTGCCCAAGAAAGGAATATACTCTTGCACTATTAGGAGTATTGAATCTTATACTAATCATAATCTATCACTTTGGCACTTCTTGTTATATCCAACTTCTACCGTACACATAATCAATTATGATTATGGACAAATAGGGTTAAAATATAACATTCACAATAATGATACTCTTATAATCTCAAGTCAAAGGTTCTCTTACATTACTGTCATATAGAGATTATATCATTGGTACTCAAATAGTTAACAACACAAATTTTTTTGAATGAATCATTCCAATGAATTCATTCTCTAATGATTCATCCATTTATCACCATATATGTTAGTCTATCCACATTAAAAACATCCTTATTATTATTAATACAATGACAAGAAAAATTTAAAAATAATAAATATTATTCTAAAGACTTTATCATATTCTATATATATCATCATATATGGTACAAAATGATAAAGATGTCATATCGTTTATTCATAAAATTTTATAGTTAGTATTACATTATGAATCAAACCGCTCATTTAATAAATATGGCTATCATATTTTTTTTTTGGGATAGTTTAGTCAATGGAACAATTATGTTATCGTTTGTAGGAAACCTTTTCTATCTTTACCTTATTTCTACTAATAATTACTCTAATCAAATGGTAGAATTTTAGTACATGTTTGGATAATAGCTGAGACCTTAGATCCTTTGGATCAACTATTGAAGGAACTATTTCAAGTTTATTAATGAACTTTTACATCTAAACAATCTTTTAGCAACTTCTCAACTAGTTCTTTACCTGATTTCTGTTGAAAAATATGTTATTTTATCTTGTTTGGAACCTTTTCAACTAACAACATTTATATTTCGATAAATATATACCCAAACAGATACTTGCAATCACCTTTATCAAATTGAAAACTAGTATAAATGAATTCAAACATATTAATCTCAGCCCTTCAATAATTGATCCTTAGCTCTTCTAAATCACTTAAAGATATTCTTGACTGATTTTTAGTAAATATCACGAACATTGACTCTACTCGTAATCTTAGAGTATATGAGATATTTGGTCTTATACACTGTAAAGCATACATAATTGATTATATTAATTATGAAAATTTTGCATACTATATTTCTTAATATCAATATTTGGAAACATATCCTTAGAAAGGTAAACCCACCAAATATGAGAATATAATACCTTTTAGATTGATCTATACTAAACTTCTTTAACATTTTATCAATATTTATATTGACTGTATTAGACTAAACAACTTCTTAGATCTATATCTATAGATCTTAGTCCCAATTTATAAGTTATTTCTCTAAATTGTTTTCACTGAGAAGTTTTTAAAACACCACACCTTAACTGATTTAAGAGTAGTTTGCTCTTATTACTAATTTGCTGCCAACATATAATATAAGAATTATTATAATGCTACAATCAATCTTTTGTGCACACAAGGTTCATATTCATTTTTTATGAAACCAAACTCTTTTGATTTACTCATCAAAATGAATATTCCAACTTATAGAATCTTGCTTAAACCTCTTAATGGACTTTTATAACTTACATACATTTTAAAAGTATTTTGATAAACTCTCAAAATTTATCATATACACGTCTACTTACAAATTCCTATTAAGAAAAACTGTCTTAACATTCATTTGCTAGATTAAAATATGTAACTATAGAAAGTAAAATTTTAATGGATTTGAATATGACAACTAGTGAAAAGATTTCATCATATTTAATACTATGATTTTGTATAACATTTAGTAACCAATCGTACTTTATATATAACAATATTATCATCCATGTCTATCTTCTTTTGAAGATTCACTTGCACCCTAATACCTTTATCCCTTCAGGTGGATTTACTAAGCTATAAACCTCATCGTCTAACATGGAATCAATTTTCGATTTTATGGGTCGAAACTAGTTTTAAAAATACTTATCAGATAAGGCTTCTTGATAGGTAATAGATTTATCATTCTTAATTATAAATACATCATTATGCCTCTCATGTGGATGACTTACCTTACTAAACTTATATTTTACTTGTGTATTTTGAGCTTCATGTACTACCGCATTCTCATGAGGTATATGTTCTTGTTCCATCTCATTTTTATAACTAAATTGTGGTTTAAGATTTTTATCCAGTTCTATTTGCTTCCACTTGATTTTTTCAGAATAAACTGTTTTTCTAAAAATATGACATGTATTGAGACAAAAATTTTGTGCTTATCAAGATTATAGAGTTAGTATCCAAAACTTTCTTTCGGACATCCCACGAAAATAGTTTATATGAAATTTTGCATCAAGTTTATCTGATTCTAGCTTTTAACAATACAGGACATTCCCAAGCAATTTGATTTTCTCCTATACCATATCATATATGAAGTAGAATCTAGAACTTTTGATGGAACATAATTTAAAAGATAAAATGCAGTATTTAGGATATATTTCCAAAATAATTTTAAGATAATTGTATGGTTCACCATTAATCTAACAATATCTAATAAAATTTTATTATTACTTTTACAGAGAAACAATTTTATTTTGTTAAGATAATCTTGAAAATTTTGGCTCAAGTATTCCTCACCTCAATCTAAACAAAGTGTTTTAATACTTTTATCAAGATGTGTTCAACTTTATTTTTGTATTTTTTGAACTTTTCAAAAAAATTCAAATTTATACTTCAATAAATATATATGAACATATCTAATATGATCATCATGAACTATGAAAAATTTCCTCTAGGTAGAATTGACATAGGTCCATGTATATCAATATGTATTAGATTTAGTAATTCAGTAGAATTTTCATATTTTTTCAATAAAAGGTGATTTGATCATTTTTTTAATAAATTAGATTCACATTTATCAAATGGTTCATAATCAAATGTTATCAAATAAAGATCTTTATGTAATTTGGTTATGTATTTCTTATTTATATAACCAACTATACAATTCCAAAGTAAAGAATTTCTAAAATTATCAATTTTATTTCTTTATATTAAAAATTGAATTATTCAACTTCTATATATATAATATGTTAGTTTATTCAAAGATTACCAAGTTGAACCAGTACCATAGAATATCCATCACAATAAGAAAGACAAGTAACATTTATCAGTTCATCTGTATTATGTTCATTCTATTCAATGAGTCAAACATAAAATTAAATAAATGTCTTTATGAAGTACTGATAATAACAATCATTTATATTAAGGATTAATCTGTTGGATAAAGTAAAACTCTAAGTTCTTATAGTTAGTGTAGCAAATTTTGTTCCATTTACCATATGAAGGTGCACATCTCCTTTAACTAATTTTAAGCATATGTTTAGAACTTGCATATTTTTATAAATATGATATCAAAATATGTTATCTAATGCCCAAAAATTTGAAAGTAGAAAATTTTTATTTCAAACATAAACATACTTGAAATAGAAGGTCCACTAATTTTCTTATGCTTTAAGGTATTCTGGTGAGTGAGTTCGTCGTGTAACCTAAACAAACAAAAACCCTAACTCTAAATATGTAGCACTTGGAAGCAAGGGGTCGAATTCTACGGAGAGGTGGGTCTTGTTAAGAGTTCGTGTCTAGTATATAGAGTAATGAAAAATGCAACTAAGGAAAGAAAACAAGATTAAATGCAACAAGACTAAACCTACACTAAAGTCAACCTAATTGATCTAGGACTTTAGCTTCAAAATTAAGGAGTAGAAATCAAGTATATAAGTGTATAATTGGAATTTAGGACTAGGTTTCTCAATCATTTGTAGCATTGAAGATTCATGTGATAGCTTGAAGAATGTGGTTTAATGTTGTCTAATGAAAATTTTGTGGCTAAGACTATAACCGGGCCAAACTCAACCACAATTAATAGATCAATCAAAGCCAATCGATTCTATGTCATTGCTAATCCACAACTTCCAAGCCAAGCCCTCAACTAGGTTGTCATGCTAGTGTAGACTTGGTTGTCATATGCTTAGGGCTAATTCATGGAATAGATTCAATCAACATTATCATGGACAAAGAGGTCTCTTCATCACAACATGCAATGGATTAATATTATACTCACAACATTACCCAATTCTCACTTTCAAGTCAAGGATATTGCACAAGAAATGTGACCTTCAAATTAAGCATATGAAACATATAATCAAGCCCATAACATTCCATCACCATACAAACAAATTATCAAAAGCTCATAGCCTAATTCCAAAGATACCACACAATTTAGCCCTTCATTGCTAATTAGAGCAAACCCAAATGGTAAATTAAGCAATGAATTTAGCAAGAAAGTGCCAATGAAGAGACAATCCAAGATTAAGAGACTTCCCAAATGTTGATATCCCAATCAAAATGTCCAAGTTTCCCATTGATTGTCCAGCTCACATTAAGCCAAGAGTGCAAGAATCTCCCAATTAAATGAAAACACAAGATCGCACACAAGTAAAAGGTTGTGTTCATGTGGCTAGGCTAATTGTGTCCATACGAATACCTAACATTAGTCCCTTTAAGAATACTTAAATAGTTAGTAAGACTAAATAATCACTAAGCTACACTAAATATACTCCCGCTTTAATTCCACACTCTCGGGCTAGAGTTATAAAATGCGCAATGTCAGAAAGATGTTAGGTCCCGCAGCCATTTTTTCAGGATTTTCAGACATCACACTTAGTGGATATTGGGACGCGATTTTGAATGTCTCCATGCCGAACTGGGCATTGTTGTCGTCATAAAGAATTGTTCCCTACCTCTTGGCTTTCCAATGCATTAAGAATCATGAATTAAGAAGTTTTAGAATGCAAGTTATGAAATATTCTCCCAAACTTTGACATAGGCTTCTGATTTTCCGAATTCTTTGGTATATGTTGTCTTGAGCCTCAATTGCAACCATCTTGCCAGCTGATTTGGGAGTAATTTCAAACATAAGAGTTTTAGTGGTCTCATAGATCTTTCCAAAACATCCAAGAAATCTTCTTTTCGTTAAGTAAAAGCCGAGATATGCTCGTTTGAACTTTGCTTTGTGTTCTGCCCAGCTTTGCCTTGCATTCCCATTTTTGCTCCTTTGTGCCATCTTGTCTTTGACAATCCGAATTGAGTAATTTTTTGTTCTTTTTCCCACTTTTTCACATCAAATCTGGATTTTGTTTCTTTTAGCCTCATTGAACTTGAAATCCTGCATTTATTCAAAAAACAACACATAAACAACAATAAATCCTCAAGGACAGAACATAAACTGCCAAATAAATGAGGGGGTAAAATAGGGTATTTTTTAGCCCCGATCAATCCCCCCAGACTTAAAGTTTTGCTCGTCCTTGAGTAAACAAAACAAAAGAGAACTAAACATAACGCATAACACATAACTTGGTTGGCCACTTGTAAAGATAACATCCCATCCATTTCAAGTGAATTCATGTGACCAATGAATTTTGTGTGAATTTTTTTAAAAAAACCTATTTGACTTTTTTGGAGAGGATATATTCAATGCTTCATAATAGTAGTTTAGGCTAAGTAGTACTCACTTAATACGCCAACACATTTGCGTGTGTAGTGTGCAACGGGTTCCACATGGTCAAAGTTTATATCATTATATAAGCAATAATAGGGAATGTATAGTTTCTAACTTTTAAAACTAACTCTTCCTTTTCACTAATAATCTACATGTCCACTAGCATACATACACTCATACATTGTATTGAGGATTAATGAACTTTATTCCCTACACATATAAGTAATTTGATGTGACTTGGGTTTTTGGCATCTTTATACCTCTACCCAATCATATGAGTTCCATGCATGAATGTCATTTTCACTCAAGAGGCTATCTCATAGAGGACGGGTAAGAAATTCAACAAATTAAACATATGCCAAAGGTTTTATGACTTTTTATACCTATTCCTAATCATACAAGTTCCTTTTATTTCCAACTTTCATTCAAGTTCAAGAGGCAATATCGCATAGAATTGGGAATGTGTAAAAGTAAGACAATTAAAACTAAGCCATAGTTCAAATCATATCCTCCAATGCGTATGTGTTCACACTAGTTTTCACAAGATCACAAGGTAAAAGGTAAGCTTTTATTCATTTTGAAAAAGACATCCCTAGTTCTCACTTTGTTTCATGACTCAACATATCCCATATGTTTCCCCACTTGTGCTTGAAAACAAATGTATTGAAACACAAAATTTCAACACTATGCTTCAACTTCTATCACTTAGCATTAAGTTATCCTCAACCATTAAGTCTTATGCATTAAACTTGTATAATTTGTCACACAAAAATTCATTTCCTGCATTAGTTCACTTTCCATGGATAGTTATGATCTTTAACAAAGTTGCCAACCTTACACTTTGTGTCAAAAACACAACTTATTCACAAGATAACAAAACACATAACATACGGGGTAAAACATGCAATATTGATTCACTAGCAATTCACTTTGCACAATAAGCTCAAAAAAAAACTAAAAAAAAAACTAACAACAAACATGTATCGCATCAACTCTTTCATTCAATTCCTTCCAATAAAGATGATGATCATTTATCAACATAAGAAAGTATCAACAATAGAAAAAATTACCTCCCCCACACTTAGAATCTTACATTGTCCCCAATGTAAGTCAAAGACTAAGGTAAAGAACTCCCTTTTTAGTAGGCAATGAACTCCAATGTTTGCTAAGTTGATTTGGCTTGCTCCTAGCTCCATACTTGTTGAAATGTCCTCCTTTTGTTTCTTCATTCTTTTTGTGTCATCTTCTTGGACTCCTTCAAACAAGAATTCAACCTAATTCATTACAAAACAACTCAAAGCAAAGCAAAAATAACTAAGGTCAAAAGAAAAAAAAAGAGATTAGAAGTAGTTCTAGGTTTATTAGTCCCTAGCTAGACTTTATTGCTATTGTCATGGTTTGTTTCCTTGGAGCTCCTTCTTCCTCTTTGCTTTGTTCATTTTCCTTTCCATGCCAACACTATTACCATTTTCTTGTGATTCACTCATGGCCATCCAAGTTTGCTTTGGCACTTTTGCCTTGTTAGCTCCTCTCCTTTTCTTTCTTTTCCTCTTTCGATGTTTGGGCTTTGGTATGAATGTGCCAATAGCCATTGGATGAATCCCTACTATGAAGCATTGACCTCCTCTATTAGGGTTCTTCTCCTCTTCACCAACCTTGAGAGTGATAGCTTGATCTTCAATGTTGAATGTTATTGTTCTACTTTGCACCCCAATAGTTGCATCACCGGTAGCCAAGAATGGTCTCCCAAGTATAATGTGAATATCTCTATCCTGCTCCATGTCAAAAATCACAAAGTCTACTGGGAACACAAATTCATCCACGGTCACATAGAAATCTTCAATTTTCCCAATTGGACTTACCAATGATCGATCGGCAAGTTGAAGATTTATCAAGGTAGGTCTAATTCTTTCCTTTAGCCCAACACTCAAAGCAGTTGAGAGGGGCATTAAACTAATTTCCGCTCCCAAATCACATAAGGATTTAGGAAAATACCTTGTACTGATCAAACATGGAATAGTAAAACTACCCAGATTTTCAACTTTTCGGACATCTCTCGTTTGATCAAACAACTACAAATCTACATCAAAGAGATCACCCCCTCATATTGAAGCTTCTCCTTGTTGGCAATGAGTTTCCTAAAGAACTTTGAATATTTTGGTATATTGCTCAAGAGCTCAACAAGGGGCACATCCACATTAATCTTTTCAAGCATCTTCACCCACCTAGCAAATTGCGCATCATGCTTAGTTCTTTTCACAAGCCTAGAAGGATATGGAGGACATGACAAATCATTCTCAAATTCAATAGAGTTGGGACCTTCCTTCATAGTCTCCATCAATTCCACTTCAAACTCCAACTCTTCTCCTTCAATGGCCACATCTTCCACATTATCTTTTTCACCACTTTTCCTCTTTCTCTCACTCGTGGTTTCAACTTTCTTTCCACTTCTGAAGTAGATGGCATTACATTGATCTTCATCCTCTTGGCTAGGCAAAGAGTTACTAGTGGTAATCTTTTGAGGTCAACTTTGGATAACTTGGGCTAATTGCCCCAATTGATCTTGCATACTCCTTACCATAGCTTCAAGGTTCATGATGCTTATATCATTTTGATTCAATTTTTGCTCCATTACCTCTATCCTTGAGACAATCTTATCCAAGATGCTACAAAACATTTCCTCAACCGTAGGCTTCTTCTCTTCTTGCTTCTATGGTGGAACCTCTTTTTGAGCTTGTCTCTCAAAGTTTCTCCCAAGATGCCTATGATGTCCCAATTTCAAATGTGCCCCATAGAGTGAAATAACATCTCGTTCTAATGCTCCTTGTTGTGTCTTTTGTGGAGAGTTTCTAGTCTTTGGACAAAATTCCTCTTCTTCGGCCATGCGTGTCAAAAGCTCTTCAACTTCTTGAATGGACATTGATGATAAAGAGCCCCCCGCACTCATTCTTACCTCTCTCATAGTATCATAAGTCAACCCTTTGCAAAACACTTGAAGGTGTCTTCCATTATCAAAACCATGATTTGGGCATCTCCTCAACATCTCTCCAAACCATTCCCAAGCTTCACCAAGAGATTCTCCTTCATCTTGACAAAGCATAAAGATTTGCATCCTCAACTTCTCAACCTTGGTAGGGCGAAAGAATTTCATGATAAATCTCCTTCTTAGCTCCTCAAATGTCGCCAAAGAAAGGGCTCTCAATGTTTTGTGCCATTGTTTTGCTTTCCCTTCAAAGGAAAATGGAAAGAGAATTCTTCTCAACGCATCTCGAGAAACTCCTTGTATCATAAATGTGTTGCATATACGGAGAAAATCCTCAATATGGTCATAAGGATCTTCATGCTCAAAACCTTGGAAAACAATTTTCTCTTGAATCAAACATATGAGTTCGGGTGGAACGAGGAAGCTTTCAACATTAAGTTCACACAAGTTATTACGATCTACAAACCGAGGCTCATATAGCTCCCCAAACGTTCTTGGATGTTGTTCATCATGGGTACCCATCTTTTCTAAGATTGAACCTTGACACAAATAGGAATCCTCAAATGCCTCCAAATTAACCTACAATAGCCACAAAACAATAAAAAGTAAAATGCACCAAAGACAAAATATCAAGCAAAACACCAAACTATATAATCACAAAATTCAAAAGACCACAAAACACAAAACAAGTAAAATTTACTAAATGTAAATAGCAAGTCAAAAATGAAAACAAGATAATCACAAAATCCAAGACAACACAAAATGCAAAAACAATACCCAAAAGCAAAAACATGAAAACATTTAATTTAGTACTCAAAATACCAAACACTAATCTCAACAGAAATAGCCCCTCCTCAATAACGGCGCCATTCTGTTAAGTGAGTTCGTCGTGTAACCCAAACAAACAAATACCCTAACTCTAAATATATAGCACTTGTAAGCAAGGGGTCGAATTTCACGGAGAGGGGAGTCTTGTTAAGAGTTCGTGTCTAGTATATAAAGTAATGAAAAATGCAACTAAGGAAAGAAAACAAGATTAAAAGCAACAAGACTAAACCTACACTAAAATCAACCTAATTGATCTAGGACTTTAGCTTCAAAATTAAGGAGTAGAAATCAAGTATATTAGTGTATCATTGGAATTTAGGACTAGGTTTCTCAATCATTTGTAGCATTGATGATTCATGTGATAGCTTGAAGAATGTAGTTTAATGTTGTCTAATGGAAATTTGGTGGCTAAGACTAAAACCAGGCCAAACTCAACCACAATTAATAGAACAATCAAAGCCAATCGATTCTATGTCATTACTAATCCACAACTTCCAAGACAAGCCCCCAACTAGGTTGTCATGCTAGTGTAGACTTGGTTTCCATATGCTTAGGGCTAATTCATGGAATAGACTCAATCAACATTATCATGGACAAAGAGGTCTTTTCATCACAACAGGCAATGGATTAATATTCTACTTACAACATGACCCAATTCTCACTTTCAAGTTAAGGATATTGCACAAGAAATGTGACCTTAAAATCAAGCATATGAAACATATAATCAAGCCCATAACATTTCATCACCATACAAACAAATTATCAAAAGCCCATAGCCTAATTCCAAAGATACCACACAATTTAGCCCATCATGGCTAATTAGAGCAAACCTAAATGGTAAATTAAGCAATGAATTTAGCAAGAAAGTGCAAATGAAAAGACAGTCCAAGATGAAGAGAGTTCCCAAATGTTGATTCCAAGATAAATATCCAAGTTTCCCTTTGATTTCCACTCCAATTAGCCAAGAGTTGCAAGAATTCTCTCCCAAGAAATGAAAACACCAAGAACACACACACACTAAAAGGTGTGTTCTTGTGAGCTATTGCTAATGGTATCCTAGATACCTAACTTAGTCATTAAGAAATCTTAAATAGTTAGTGAAATGACTAAAAATCAATAATTACGTAAAATACCCCGCTTATTAAGTATATAGTATAAAAGCCTTGTGGTCGTCCAAGCATGTCTTCCCACACGTGTGAAGTTCCTTACGTTTGTGCTGTATTTTTTTGCTGTTCTGAAACCGAGTTTAAAAGCCATAAAAAATGCTCTACGCTTTTCTATACTTCCGTTTGTACCAAGGCCCCCTCAGCGTGCATTGCGCGGCGATAATTTCACACTACAAAATGTCCCTACAGGAAGGATATTACCATTGTCTCCTTCAAATGCTCACCTTCTCAGATGCAAAAGTTGGCACTTCTGGATATTTTAAATGGAAAAGTGTACTTGTTTGGAATGTAAATGTAAACAAGTCATTTTTCTCCTCAGCTAAATTAATGCCTGTCAGACTCTTCTTTGGAAATCCCATTTCATCGGCTCCACTTTCTACTTCCCCAAAGTAATACCTGTCACATCACTTTAATTGTGTATGAATAAATCTGTGGCTCTTTCTTTGACTTTCACTACCGTTCTCACGCTTGGCCTTCACCTGTGACCTTTCCTGTTCCCACCATTCCATTTCTCCTTTCTGTTTCTTCAAACCATCGCAGACAGCCATTATTTCACATTCTCTCTTTTTCTCAAAGCATAACCATAGCCACGGTGATCTACTACCAGATCTTAAACGACGGTGAGTGACCACCGCAAGTAGACAGAAAAGTTGGGATGTGGGTTCTGTTGCAGGTGCTCAAACTTTAGTGATTGGGAATTTTGAGTTATGGATGAACAGGTGGAAAGAGGAAAGGGAAAGGAAAGACAAGCTCCCTTTATGGATTGCTTCAGAAGCTTTCAATCTTTCGAGAGTTGGGTATCTGCTTTCAAGCTCTGAAGCTTGCAAATATTGCTATTTTATTTCACCTCTACTACCAGCACAGTTTCTTGTATTGAATTTTCTTCTCGGGCACAATTTCCCTACAATCTTTTGCTCTTGATTCAACTGGTTAGTTGTTTTTTAACTGTTTTCTCTTTTTATGAAATTAACTGGTTTGTTTAAAAAAATCAAACTTTTTCTCTTTTTATGGACATAAATCAAACTTTTTTCTCTTTTTACAAATCAAGAAGAATTGGATAGTCATGAAAATTTGAAACTGGGGAAAAGGCGAAATTTAGCTCGGACATGTATTCATGAGGTGGCGGTTCCAAGTGGGTACAGTTCGAGTAAGGATGACTCGGTTTATGGGACACTTTAAAATCCTGTTTATACTGGGGAGAGAGCGAAGCAGTAACCCTTTTAAGCTTGATCCGTTTCAGGAATTGTCGGTTGCTTCCTTGGAACGGTATGAGTCACTTTTGATGTCAGCACATACATCTGAAAGAAAAACTGCCGTTGCTGAGTACGCAATTGCGATGGCTTTTAGGAACTCGCAGAAGGTTATATATACTTCTCCTTTGAAAACCCTTAGCAATCAGAAGTATAGAGAGTTGAAACAGGAGTTTAAAGATGTTGGATTGATGACTGGTGATATAACTATATCTCCAAATGCGAATTGTTTGGTGATGACAACTGTGATCCTCAGGGGAATGCTTTATAGGGGTTCTGAGGTTTTAAAAGAAGTTGCCTGGGTTATATTTGATGAGATACATTACATGAAGGATCGTGAAAGAGGAGTTGTTTGGGAGGAAAGTATAATATTCCTACCTCCTGCTATTAAGATGGTTTTCTTATCTGCTACAATGTCAAATGCAACAGAGTTTGCTGAGTGGATATGTAACATACATAAAGAACCTTGTCACGTGGTTTACACAGATTTTCGAGCCACATCTTTGTAGCATTATATGTTCCCTATTGGCGGATCCGGCCTGTATCTTGTGATGGATGAGAATGAGCAGTTCAGGGAGGATAACTTCTTGCATTTGCAAGATACTTTTTCAAAGTAGAAGCTGGGCAATGGCAACAGGAATTCTAAGGGAAATGGAAGAATTGCAAAAGGTGGAAATGCTTTTGGTTTTTTGACATTTACAAGATTGTCAAGGTGACCAATCCATTTTTTAGCTTTTACTTGGTTTTTTAAGTTTGTCTCTTTCTTGAAATTGTAATTTTGGGTTCTTGTATGCTTTTTGAACTAGAACTCATGCGGAAAGCTACTTTTAGCTTTTGTATAATCAAATGTTGAAATAGAACTTTCTTAAGTTCTACATGTTGATTTTAGTTATTCCATGTTATTTTATTTGGGATTTAGTTTGTTCAGCATTCACTGTCATCCTATGCTTTTAACAAGTGTCTTTCTGTTCTTAGTAATAGTGTTCTCACAGTACTTAACTTTAATGTTCGACTGTGTTTCAGATGATCATGGAGCGTAAATTTCAGCCAGTCATCATTTTCAGTTTCAGTAGAAGAGAATGTGAACAACATGCAATGTTAATGGCCAATTGGAAGTAAATAGCTGAATTTGTTCGTGGACAAAAACAGGTTCAATGTGGAGAAAGGTATTTATAATGACATGTTTTCTTGGATCCTTGTAGTTTCTTTAATCTATTAAAAATGGGTAGGATTAACTCCTCTTGTGTGAATGGATTTTTTTTTCATCCTAATTTTAAATCCAAATTCCAAACTATAACCCAGATTCTCATTTTCTTCTTCTAACTTTAACACAAAACTGCACATTTTTCCCACCCTTTCCTCCATTTAAAAGGCATAAGCCCTTGAAACAGAGAGTAATAGTTTGTAAAAATGACTGTGAAAGAGAGAGTCAGATGGGGCATCCTTATGATGGCCATAATGAAAACCATAGGCATCAAGCAGTGGATGGGCTCTTAAACCTCTTCACTAAAGCTAATCATGACCTCACCATGATTCTAGAATTGAATGTGATTTCCATGAATGTCCATGAATTCTCTCATGGAGAATTTCTTTTTCTCAAAAAAAAAAAACAGTTTGTCTGTAAAGAAATGGAAAATGATTTTGTAATCTTTTTAAACCACTGTGAACAATGACATGGTTTACTATTTATTATTTCTTTTACTGATAGTAACTCTTTTCTTCAAGAGTAGGATTTTTCTTTTACCTATTTGGCTTTTGTGATAATCTGTAAATTTTGGGAAACTAACTTCTTATATGACAAAATAAATTTTGACCTCTAATTGTTTTAGGACAATTGACTTAACATTCACGAAATTCTCCTAAAAATTTCTACTTTTTTTCCCTTTTTCCTTTTAGATAGGTGCTTGTTTAACTATCTAACTCAGTAAAGCATAAATAATTGCTTTTGGAAGAGATCTAATCAAAATTATTTTTAGATCTTCATAAATTTTTGGTATATTTCTATTTTTTTTCTTTAAACTGGATTTCAGATTCTTCATTGTTGTATGTATTTGGGCATTTTTTTGGGTTTTAATGCTTCGGTAATTCTAGATTTGCTGCCTTTCTTTGTTGATCCTTAGGATTACCAATGTTAGCTTCCTTTCTTGATCTTTAGGTAAATTGTTTCTCAATTTATTAAAGGGGTTTGCTTCATGTAGTTAGCTAAGTTTGATTCTCCCCCAATTTTTGAGTAGCCTGTTGTTTAAAGTTTGCTTGGCGTGTGAAGCTTTCTTCAAAGCTATGACTTTTATGCTATTTCAAGCATAGCTTTCAGGTTTTCTCTGCATATCTCTTAAGATCCTTATGCTTTTTTGTTTTACCATTTTCACATTGCCTTAGGCAGTCATTTGTCCTTTTAAAATGTCCTTCATGGTTATGGTAACAAATTAGACTTTTTTTTCTGGTTAGAGATGGCTTTTATAGCTTGAGTTCCTAATTGATTTCCTTCAATTTGCATTTTAGGAAATGTCTGAGCCTGTCGTTGACGGAAATGATGCAGTCACTGGCCACATGATTTCAACTACAATTGGAGGCAAAAATCGGGAACCGAAAAGGGTTGGTACCCGATTTTTAGCTTTTTATGTTTGATGTTTCTAACAGTCAGGTTAATGTAATTTTTATGAGATGTATGTAATTCTCTTCCAAACGTTTGAGCGTACATTGAAACGTGTTGTGGGATCGTTTCCTTGTTTCCGTTCATCAAGAACTTTTTAAAAACTCTTGAATATTGACAAATTTTTTTATCTTTTATACAATTGCAACCGATACTTTTTGACAGCCAGCTGTTTAAAGAATCGTAAGTTATTTGTTTGTAATGTTTGTTTAATAGACCATCAATTACATGGCCGAACGAGTTGTCGGAACAGGATCATTTGGAATTGTTTTCTAGGTATGCATACTTACCTGGTTTGATTGATAACTTTGTCTTGCTTCCACCGGGTTCCAAATTAATGATATCACGTCACAAATACAGGCAAAATGCTTGGAAACTAGAGAGACTGTGGCAATTAAGAAGGTTTTGCAGGACATAAGGTATAAAAACCGTGAGCTGCAATTGATGCGGTTGATGGATCACCCGAATGTGATTTCTCTCAAGCACTGTTTCTTCTCTACAACAACTAGAGGTGAACTTTTTCTCAATTTGGTGATGGAATATGTTCCTGAGACACTGTACAAGGTTTTAAAGCATTTTAGCAACTCAAATCAATGGATGCTGCTCATATATGTAAAACTTTACACATATCAGGTTTACACCCTTATATTTTGTTCTTTCCCGTTTCTAGAACTTCTTATTTCCATGTTCATGATGTCTGATGAGGTAATCAATAATTATCAGATATTCAGGGGGCTTGCTTATATCCATGTTGTTCCTGGAGTTTGTCACGGAGATGTGAAACCTCAAAATCTTTTGGTATGACTTATTCTAATTGCTTTATTGTGATTTCAATACAGCATAATCTGAACTTACCTTTTGTGTTTTCCTGCAGGTTGATCCTCTAACCCACCAGGTCAAGCTTTGTGACTTTGGGAGTGCAAAAGTATTGGTACGACTTTAACCTGCCTATATAAATTCTGGTTCAGATACACAATTGAATTAAATAAGCATTGATATGGATGTTGTCTTTTTAATTATTCTGTATAAGATCTTAAGAATTTTGCCTTGTATTGTTAGCAATGTAAAAAAAAATTCTCATTGAGTAAATCTATTGTGATCAGATAAGGGGTAAAGCAAATATATCATACTTCTACTCTCGTTACTGCCGGCCACTAGAGCTTATATTTGGGGCTACAAAGTACACAACATCCATTGATATTTGGTCAGCTAGTTATGTGCTTGCTGAGCTTCTGTTGGGCCAGGTTTGTTATGTTTATTTTCTTTTAGATTCTGTTGGTCATTGTCCTTGCTTTTACGTGGTCTGTTTTATAGCTCATAACATTGCTTACTGAAAATTACTCTATATTTGCAAACAGCCACTGTTTCCGGGAGAAAATGCAGTTGACCAACTTGTAGAGATTATCAAAGTATGTCCTGATTACTGATTTTCATTGTCCTACAAATGTTGAGGTTTTGCAAGGTTTAAGTGTATTAATTCAGCAATGTTCTCACAGGTACTTGGTACTCTAACTCAAGAAGAAATTTGATGCATGAACCCCAATTATACAGATTTCAGATTTACTCAAATTAAAGTTTATCCTTGGCACAAGGTATAGCATTTCAATGTGTTTTTGGTGGCAGTGTTTCTCTTCTTATGGTCTATGTAAGACGCTAGAGTTGAAAGGATAATAAGGTTTTCTGGTTCTGCTTTTCCACAAACGGATGCCTCCTGAAGCAATTGACCTTGCTTCCCGGCTCCTTCAGTACTCACCAAGCCTTCGCTACACTGCTGGTGAGTTTAATTAGTTGTCATCTTGCTGCTAATTTATAGGCATTAAATATAAAATTCCCACTATACCTATAAACAATAATCAGCTCCGTGATTTAAAATTATTATAGCTCTTCGTTGATGTCAATATATTGTTGATGTCAATATAGTTATGTTCGCATCTTTGTCAGGAATTATATTTTTTTGTATATCTATATATTTTACAAATTGAATAAATTAATATTTTTTAAAATTATCGTTATAAAATTCAGTCAAAACAATTTCTTAAAACCATGGGCATAAATCAACGCGCGTTGCGCGTTATACACACACTAGGTCTAAAATAGGGCTGAAATGCAATTTCCGAAAGTGTTGTTCTCGTAGCTATTTTTTTCAGGATTTCAGACAACACACTTAGATGATATTGGGACGCGATTTTGAATGTCTTCCATGCCGAACTGGGAATTGTTGTCTTCATAAGAATTGTATCTCTGCCTCTTGGCTTTCCAATGCATTAAGAATCATTAAATTTGGAGTTTTGGAATGCAAGTTTTGAATATTCTCCCAAACTGTGACATAGGCTTCTGATTTTCTGAATTCTTTGGTATATGTTGACTTGAGCCTCAATTTCAACCATCTTGCCAGCTGATTTGGGAGTAATTTCAAACATACGAGTTTTAGTAGTCTCATAGATCTTTCCAAAATATCCAAGAACTCTTCTTTTTGTTAAGTAGAATCTGATATATGCTCATTTGAACTTTGCTTTGTGTTCTGCCAAGTTTTGCCTTGCATTCCCATATTTGCTCCTTTGTGCCATCTTGTCTTTGGTAATCCGAATTAAGTGATTTTTTGTTCTTTTTCCCACTTTTTCACATCAAATAAGGATTTTGTTTCTTTTAGCCTGATTGAACTTGAAATCTTGCATTTATTCCAAAAACAACACATACACAACAATAAAATCCTCAAAGACAAACATAAACTCAAGTAAATGAGGGGGTAAAAATAGGTATTTTTAGCCCCGATCATATTCAAATGAGCATTTTAATTAAACTTCAAGCATCCATCTTCTTTTTTGCTTTTTTTAACACACACATCCTCACATGCATTCTACAGGAATCAAACTCTAGATCTGTAGATCGGGAAGCTAACTCCCTAACTATTGAGCTAGCCTGGATAACTTACTTCAAGTATCCATCTTAATATACCATAGTGGAAGTTAATACCATATAACCTTAGTGTCCTTATTATTTATGTATTAATTTGAGTTCCTTTTATTGATCTTCTTAAAATTAGGTTCAAACTTCCTTTTGGCTGAAGTCTCAACTATTAACATTTTTTTTTCTTGATTGAAGTCTTTGTTATCTTAAGCATATTTGGCAATTCAAGCAATGTTGAGATATCAACTTTGTTCGTAACAAAATTTGAAAACAATTGGAGGTAAAGACTGTAATATCAAGTTAACATCGAACTAATAATACAACACAAAACCTAATTTTTCAATTAGACCAATCATCTTCAATACATGAGATAATACTAAAGATCTTTTTCTCATTTTACTATTAAAGAGCTCATGAAAGATATCATATATATTATTATTAACTCTACTATCATACAATCCTTTCAAATAAATAATGAAGTATTGTAAAATATTTATATCCTTGTGCTACTATAACAACTCAGGATTCATGAATGCTATCACAAGACAACATACATTGTCAAAATCATCTTTATATTTTTTTTATATGTATCTTTAATTGTTTGATTAATATCAACATCAAGTCCATCAATAATAGGATTTTAAAGAACATAAAGCAACTTCTCACATTTAAGAACAATTCTTAGTTTTTAAATCAATCTATAAAATTCGAGTCAATAAGCATATTGTCAAACAATATGTTATGCAAATTCATATTATTAATATTTTCTAAAACATAAAATAAAGATAGAAAATTATTTCATATCTATGCAATAAATAAAACCAAAATAAAATAATATAAGGACTTATAAAAATTTTAGTTTTGCTCCCAATATTTTATTCAAATCAATATCCCATAAATTGATTCAAGAATTTTTCACATAATTCTTAGTCTTTAGAATCTTATTTTAATTATTTAATTTTGAGTTAGCCCAACAAATCAAAATAATCTCAACAAGTAGGTAACAATTATCAATTATAATAATTTATAACTTCTAGATAGTTAATCCATCAACTCTTGATACACATCTCATATGTCTCTTTAACTCTTTACCTCAAAGATGTTTGACATTGAATTGCCTCAACAAGTCAAAAAATTTTTGTTAAATCAAACTTATTATTTAGAGATAGCACACCAAATCAACTTATTAAACATTGGAGTTTATTGCCTACTAAAAACGGAATTCTTTACCTTAATCTTTGACTTACATTAGGAACAATGTACAATCCTAAGTGTGAGAGAGGAAATATTTGCTTGTGTTGATGCTTGCTTATGTTGGGAAATGATTATCATCCTTGTTGGATGGTATTGAATGAAAGAGTTGATACAATACATATTGGTTATTAGCTTTTTAGTTTTGTTTTGAACTTATTGTGCTAGTGAATCAAGATTATTGCATGTTATGCCCAGTATGTCAAGTGTTTTATTATTTTTGTGAAATATGTTTCAAAGGTTTTGTGAGTTTATATGTTAAACATATTTTCTTGTGAATAAGTTGTGTTTTTTGCACAAAGTGCAAGGTTGGTTACTTGGTTCAAGATCATAACTATCCATGGAAAGTGAACTAGTGTAGGAAATGGATTTTTGTATAATAAATGATACAAGTTTGTGGAATAAGACTTAGTGGTGGAAGAGAACTTAGTACTAAGTGGTAGAAGTTGAAATCTAGTGAGGAAAGTTTTATTTTGACACATTTGTTTTCAAACACAAGTGGTAAAACATATCGGATAGGTTAAATCATGAAAAAAAGTGAGAACTAGGGAGGTCTCTTTGAAAATCAATAAAGCTTACCTTTGACCTAGTTATATTGTGAAAACTAATCTAAACACATACGCATTGGAGGATATAATTTGAATTGTGACTTAGCTTTAATTGTTTTATTTTTACATATTGCCAATCCGCTACGAGGTTACCTCTTGAACTTGAAAGAAAGTTTGAAAGAAAGGAACTCGTGTGATTAAGAATAGGTATAAAACACCATAAAACATTGGCATGTGCTTAATTTGTTGAATTTTTGTGCATCCTCTATGAGATAGCCTCTTGAGTGAAAAGAACATTCGAACAAGGAACTCATATGATCGGGTAAAGGTATAAAAATCTAAGAGACCCAAGGCATTCAAATGCTAATATTGTTTGTTAGGGAAATAAAGTTCATTAATCTTTGTAACAATTTATGTGTGTATGTATGCCAGTAGTAGTGGACATGTAGATTGTTGGCGAAAAGGAAAAGCTAGTTTTAAAAAACTAAAAACTATACCTTCCCTATTATTACATGGATAATGACACAGATCTTGTCTATATGGAATCCATTGCACACTACACGCACAAATGTGTTGAGATATTGAATGAGTACTACTTAGTCTAAACAACTGTCATGAAGCATTTCCTTTCCACAAAAGTTAATAAGTTTTTGAAATAAAAGCACACGAATTCATTGATTACAGGAACGCACTTGAAGTTGATGGGATGTTATCTTTACAAGTGGCAAACCAATTTATGTGTATGCATAATTATGTGTTATGTTATTTTTTTTGTTTATTTGTTTGAGGACAAGCAAAACTTTAAGTGTGGGAGGGTGATGAGTTATTAAAATACTAACTCATAATATGTTTGTTTTCCCTTAAGGTTTAGCTTGTTTCTTGAGTGTTTTTGTAGTGTTTGTGTTGTTTTTATGTGTTTGTAGAACTTGGAGTTTATTGTGCTTAACGTGAAGAACATTCAACTTTGACAAGAAAAAAAAGGAAAAAAGAAAACCAAAATACTCAACTTGGATGAACAAGGACAAGAAAGGTTCCAAAGGAGCAAATGTGAAGGCAAGACAAGTTGGATAGTTTACAAGGCAAACTTCAAATGAGTGTATCTCTACTTATACTTAACAAAATAATGAGATTTTGGATATTTTGGAAAGATATTTGAGATTACTAAAAGTCTTATGTTTATAACCTCTCCCAATTCAGCTAGAATGAAGGTCTAATATGAGGTGCAAGTGAACATATGTAGAACCGATACCTGACTGCCATAGGTTGGAAGAATGAGTATATCTCACTACAAGAAATGGGCACTACTGGCTAAGCCATTGCGTCAATAAAGGCTCAAATGTCGTCAGTACAATGGATTAGTGATGGAAAATTGTCGTCAGATGGTCATCAATGAGGTGTTAACAGTAAAGGGTATTTTGACAACTTTTTATATGCCGTCAGTAAATGTTCACTTTTATTGATGGATTTTTGTTGTCAATGCAAACATTGACGATAAAATATCGTCAGAAAGGTCTGGTCAATAATAGTAGTTAGTTGTCAGTAAATGGTGTCCTTTAATGACGATATATGTATTAACGCATAAAAGTCGTCAATCAAAAATGGTATGGTCAAACACTATACTGACAAGATATAATGACAACGAATGGTTGTCAAAAGGAATAAAAAAGTCAACTTTTACGGGGGAGAAACAGCATTGACGACAAATGTTGTCAATAGAAAACAAATTGCAAAAATAGTTTTATTGATGATAGGCATTGACGAGATTGTTTTCAATATCAAAATGATTTTATTAACGAATAGTAGTAACAACAAATGTTTGTCAATTGGATATGCTTTTTGTAACGAGTTGCATTGACGATAAAATTTACATATACCTTGTCACTAAAACGAGATGGTAACAATCAACAGTGATGAAAAATAGTCGTCAAATAGAATTTGATGTTTATACTGGGCTGCCATGATTTTTGCTGCCACCCTGTATAGCATATTAGACATACACTCATTTCATTCTATTCCTGTAACAAATATGAGGCTATTTTATTCCAGCAAAATGTATTATATATACATTATGCCAGTTCCATAATTTTTGCTGCCACCCTATAACATATATTACACTAATTTCATTTCATCCATCCAACAAGTATTATGCCATTTTATTCCTGTAACATTTAGTATGTATACAATATATCACTTCATCCTTGCAACATATATTATGCATACACTGTAGAAATATTTATTTCATCCCTCTAACATATTATGCATACACTACAATTAACTTTGATTGTTAAATGAAATTCAATAGAAAAGTAATCTTCATTCATGGAATATTTTGGGCAGCAATTGCCACAATATTTATATAATATTAAGCAATATACGCATTTCATTCTATTCCATTCCATCAGATAAATGAAACCAAATCCAAAATAAGGAATTTACCAATAATATCTACAAAACTATTTTCAAAAGGTATTCAGAAATTATACCTCAAAATATTGCCAACTGTTAAGTGGTATATAAGTGAAGGCAACCTTACCTAATACAAAATATTCACATTAAGGATAGATGTTGTTTGCCCCTCAATATTTCTTCTTCTAACCTTGAAGCCAAATCACTACAAAATATGCAATTTTAAAAGAAAAAAATCACAACGTCACTCATAATAAGAAACAATTACACTTAATGGTAATTTACAACTGCATAATATGAAATAATTGAGATAGTATAAATTTACATTTTTTTCAACTTGCATTCTAACAAGAAGAGCAATTTGATTCCTTTTTTCCTCCATCTTCTCATTGGATTGCATATAAAGTTCTTTAAGGTGTTTGATTTCTTCTTTCTGAGCGCTCACTTCTTCTTTTTGAGCATTGATTTTAACAACCAATGCATTAGTATTCTTTTTGGCTTCATCTGCTCTTTGTCTTTCATTTTCTGTCTTCTCCCTCAGTTTTTCCATTGCTAAAATCTGCTTCTTTGATGTAGAACATCCACGCAAATGACCAGGAATTCTATTCAATTCGTGCACACAAATTTCAACTGGAGACAAATATGCTGTAGCTTGCATTGTTACCAATTTTTCCTATAATAATGTGTAAAATATTCACTATGAACATTAAAAGAAAATAGGAGAAAGACACAAAAAGAAAGTATAGATTCTAGAGGATATAAAGAAACTAGCAAGGCAAAATCAGAATTTAAAGTATACAAGGTTACTAATTTATTGAGTATCTCTAAGCTAATTGAGTAAGCAAGATATAATGCAAAAAATGATGTTACAAAAGTAGATGTGTTTGTTTGGTAGAGCAAAATAATTAATTAATAATTTTCTGGAAAGAGTTTGCTGATTTCCTAGAAAATCATGATGCAAAAGACAATATGCAAATGTCAAATCTCACTGGATTTTCAGGAAAAAAAAGAAAACATAAGATTGTTATAATTTTTTACTTTTTTATCTGCCACATACAGTTGTTAGAGCTTTAAAACTTTACTATAAAAGGCATAAAAGAGATGTTATCATATTATATATCCCAAGTCAAAGTCAAACAATATTGCATACAAAGGTTGCCTTTTCATTTATATAAAGGGAAATATATCTTTAAATGTTACAAAAATTTACACCAATCCAACCCCTCCTATCCTTGAGTTGCTTGTGTTTAAATTATTGTAAAAAGGAGGATAAAAGATAGTAGATGGTGTGCATATCGAATATTAGAACAAAATCATAATCCATTCCAATATGACTTTACAACTATCACCTTAAGCCACAAAATGTGACCTTACAAGCATATTCAATATTCAGCTCAAGCAAACAGAACAAAAGCATATTTAATACTCAACTCAAGCAAACAGAAATTAGGACGCAATTTTGTTATCTCGTTTGCAACCTGTGGCATCGCACAAAAGTAAAGTGACAATTACTTCACCATCTATCGACTTAACAAAAAGAACACCAGAAAATTAAAAAAAATTAAAATAAGAAAACATTGCCTTGCCAGATGGTTGTTATGATTCTTGATAGGTAAACTCTAATTTTTTTGAACCACAAAGATGAGAGAGTTAGCAAAGGACAATCGGACGAAGTAAAATCACTGGAGGCATTGGATAACATATAAAATCGATGAATCAACAATTATCTATTCGATAGGGATTGTTAACATATCATCTTGAGAGGAAATTTTGGACTAGTTAAAAATCAAAAAGGAAAGATGGCTCGGAGAAATGTGAGAGAGAGAAGAATGAGCAAGTTTGATATGCAACTAGCCTATTCCATCAAAGTCTCTAACTCTAAGGTAACTACTTCTCACACTTACATCTCTAAATAAATATGTATATGGTGAATCACAAACACTGCCTCCAATTAGACCATTTAATCACCAAATCCCTCTTAAATCTGAAACCAAACCTTTTAAGCTAACTCCCTATACTTATTCACATTTGCAAAGAAAAAAAATTTAAATTGAATAGCAAATTAAGGATATGCTTGCCAGTGCCGTTATTGAACCAAGCTACAGCCCTTATGATTTACCAATACTTTTGGTAAAGAAAAAATATGGTTCATGGGGGTTTTTTTATCGACTATAGGCAATTAATACCTCATGGTCAAAGATGAATGTTATGTGCCTATAATTGAGATTCACTAATTATGGGTATATAAGATGCCACATCTACTTTGGCCCTAACAATAGTTAACTTCCATGGTTCTTAAATTGTTTTGAACCTTTGTTTATTTTATGACTTCATGGTAGTTATCCCAAGAAGTCATAGAATAAGTTGGGAAGATTAGATGGCTTGAACTTAATATGTGTATCACATTAATCTGTAACTCTTGTAAAACACTAGTTTTTAACATGCTTTGAAAACTCCAAATCAACGTTAAAGGTTCAAAAATCATATTAAAATCCAAAATCACTAACTTCACATTGTACTTCAAAAATATGCAAAGTGATTCACATATTTGAGGAACACACATATAACCAGCAATAGGCCAAAGGAACTTCATATCGTTATTCAAGAATTGAATAAAAAATTAAAAAATAATTAAAAAACATTGCCATTATCATTATCATTGTATAAAATAGTAAAGAATCAGTAATTTATGTAGTTTATATAAATAATGCACATTTAGTGTCTAACAAACATGAAAGTTGAACTCCAAGAAGAGAAAAAAAATTACCATAGCAAACCTGAGGGTATGAATTTATGTTGAAACAAGCACCGTGATTTAAACTTTTAAATAACCTAAGCAAGTACATACAATTATCCCCAGTAAGAGTTTCTCATACTAAACCCATTCAAATAGTATTAGGAATCTCTTATTTTCAGACAATAGTAATAATTTTGCAATATCTAGAGATTTACTCGAAGAGAAGAGGAGAACAAGGCTTCTGAATAACTAGTCAGCGTCAATGGTCACACCAACTCTATTGCTACAAATTTTTAGATAAAAAAAAGGAATCTCACTTGTATAAACACGTTACGCGTTTAATGCTTCTAAAACAGAGCACAACTTAGCCACAAAAATTCACCACTTACACAAACATTTCACATAATTAATGAGATATTAAAAGAAAATTTTGAAATAACTACAAAATTCCATTTTTAAACATAAAAAATCAATTAGAATCATCATTTGATAAATATGACAGAACATAATCAATAAAATTTTTTTAAAAAAACAAATTTACCAAATTTTGGTTCTCCTTCAAGCACTCAGGCAGAATGATAGGGAAGCCAACCCGAGAAGTCTTGTGGATGATCCATTGCAAGGAGTTGGAGGACCTTTGACGCGTGCAAGAACTAAGCGACTAAAGTCGGCATTATGTGCATTGATTGATGACATTTATGAGCGTGAAGCAGTTCGTGAAGTTCGTGACAAGGATGCCGCATTCATCTCATGTTTGGAAGTATCACAACTAGAGTACAATATGGTGGTGGATCGAAATAGAGCTTTGGAGGTAAGAATGAATGAAAAAGATGGACAAGGAGTATGAAAAGCTCAACGTCGCGAAATTCATGGCGTTCCACATCGCGACGTGGATCATCGCAAAAGGGAGCTGAAGAAGAAATTGCCAACGTCGCAACGCGCGACCATCAACGTCGCGAAGTTCCCCGACGTCGCGACGTCCAGGCCCTTCCGTGACGTGGATCTCTGGAAGTTTCACAAAAAAATGTATCAAATTAAAGTCGACTTTTTAATTGCCAATTAATTCACGACGTCGCGCGATGTGGAGAGGCCGACGTCGCGACGTGCGGGAACGCGGATTGTTTTGCTTTGAATTTGTTAGCCGTTATTTCTTTAGGGTTTTATGCCTATAAAAGGCAACCCTTGTGGACGTTTTTCAGCTGACTATTTTGAACATTTAAACTTGAGAGTTGTCAGCTTTCTTTTGTTCTTTGTGAAGAACATTTAATTCCATTCAATTAAGAGTTTGATTGGTTGGGATTCTTTGATAGCAAGTGTTCTAGACTTCTAGGGAACAAGTATTCCTAGGGTGTTTGTTGCTGAATTAGATAAGTAAGTTTCTAATTCCTTTTGAATTTTGGGGCTGCCTCCTTTGTTTTATTCTATTGCATTCTAATCATTCTATTGAATTCATTCACTTAGTTTCCTCAATTGATCTTGGGTTTACGCTCTTAGAATCCATAAGGAGGATCGTATCAGTTTGGTATCAGAGCCAACTTGGGGAATTTTTCATCAAAGAATTGCATCTTTGATTATTTTTTTCTTTGAGTTTTCCATATTGTGTTATTTTTTGAACTGTGTTCTCCTCATTGTTGTTTGATAGATTGAGGCCAAGAAAAAAAATCGTTAAAAAAAAAGAAGCTGCAGAAAAAAAAAGTGTAGAAACTATTTATCAAAAAAAAAAAAAAGAAGAAGGCCAATTTGAGTTTTGATTCCTAAGTTTCAGTTGGGTTTATTGCATAGTTCTTGTTTGTTTTGGGAAATTAATTGTGTCTTGCAATTTCGTGTCATTTGTTTTGCATTTGTGGAAAGGTGAACTTTGGTCATTGCTGAAATTTGTTGAGTTTAAAGCCAATTCTTGTGTCATATCATTATGAACCATTATTTCATTTCCTTTTCGTAAATCTTTTTGAGTCTTTATTACTAGTAGTGTAACATTCTTGTTCTTATTGCCAAATTTATTGTGAGTTCTTATAATCTATCTTGTTCCTTAGAGTCTTCTAATTTTCTTTAAAATATTCTTATTCAATTGGATTATTGGTTGTTGTGAGTGGTTGTTCAACTCAAAGACTTGTAAAGAAAGTTCAGAGAGTACAATTTATTGAGTGATACACGAGCGTGAGTGTAAACACTTAGGGAGTGGAAAGGATACAGTTATCATTCCTAAAATTCATCATGAGTGAGGAAGGTACTAGTAATTCATCATTCAACATTGAAACTGTCTTTAAAGCCATTCAAGAACAATTTGATAAAATTAATCTCAGACTTAACTTTTTAGAGTCTAGTGAACCATCAACTAGGGAGAGAGCGGGTAGGAATCCATTATTTGAGAGGGGGACTAATGAGGAAGTGTCGGAGGAGGAAGAAGAAGGAACATGGGGTAGAGGTAGGAATGATAGGAGAAAGGATAGACACATGGGATCCATTAAGATGAAAATTCCAAAATTTCAAGGGAAGAATGATCCTGAGGTTTACCTAGAATGGGAAAGGAGGGTAGACCATGTGTATGATTGTCATAATTATTCCGAGGAGAAGAAGGTGAACCTAGCTGTAGTTGAGTTTACCCATTATGCCTCAATTTGGTGGGATCAATTAGTCCATAATAGGAGGAGATATGAGGAGAGACTAGTTAGGACTTGGGAGGAGGTTAAGAGGATAATGAGAAAGAGGTTCGTCCCTAACCATTACCAATGGGATGTAGTGAGAAAATTACAGACTTTGACCCAAGGTAGCAAGAGTGTAGAGGAGTATTTTCAGGAGATCGAGACAGCTCTAATTCAGGCTAATATAGAGGAGGATCCTGAATTTACTATGGGTAGATTTTTAGCGGGGATCGAATAGGGAGATAGCTGATGTGGTAGAGTTGCAACAATATGTTGACATGGAAGAGTTGTTGCATAAGGCCTTGAAAGTTGAGAGGATTGTTAAGGCTAGGGGGAAGAGTACTTGGAAGAGTTCTTGGAAGGATAATAAGTCAGTGTCAAACACAAAATTCAGGAATGCTAAAGTTGAATCCAAACCTAAGGTAGAATCGAAATGGGGAACCGGGAAGGAGAAGGTGGAGGAGAAAACAGTTGGGAGAAGTAGGGACATTAGGTGCTTCAAATGCCAAGGGGTAGGATACATCCAATCCCAATGTCCGAACAAAAGAACCATGTTTTTATTGCCTAATGGGGAGTATGAGAGTGAGCATTCCGATGATGAGGGAGATATGCCATTTGTTGAGGAGAGTGATGGAAAGGAAGAGCTACCAATGGGGGGAGAGGCGCTTGTCAATTTACGGGTTTTAAATACACAACTTAAGATAGAGGGAGAGTTGGTGCAAAGGGATAACATTTTTCATACTAGGTGTCATATGCAAGGGAAGGTATGTAGCTTAATCATTGATAGTGGGAGTTGTACTAATATAGCTAGTACATTGTTGGTAGAGAAGTTGGGGTTAAAGACAATTAAGCATCCTAAACCCTATAAGCTACAGTGGTTGAGTACTAGTGGGGAGGCCAAGGTGAATAAACAAGTTAAGATTGAGTTTGTGATAGGTAGGTATAAGGATGAAGTTTTGTGTGATGTGGTGCCTATGTAAGCTGCCCATATTCTTTTGGGGCGTCCTTCGTAGTTTGATAGAAGGGTAGTGTATGATGGGTACACTAATTAGTACATATTGGAGATGAACAATCGCAGACATACATTGGTACCTTTGAAACCTGGGAGGTTCATGAAGATCAAATTTGCATTGTAAAAGATTTTGAAAAGAAAGAAAAAGGCGAATCTAGTAAGAATAAAAGCCGAGAGGAAATCATCGAGAAGAAGAAAAATTAGAAAATGGCAAAAAGAAAATGAGTGTTTTTGCAACAAAAAAAGAGGTGAAAGAAAAATTGAGTGAGGGAGATTGTGTGTTTATTTTATTGTATAAAGATGTGTATTTGATTGATGCTAAAGTGCTTGATCTTTTGCCTAGGGAAGTGGTGTTTTTATTGCAGGAGTACGAGAATGTTTTTCCTGAGGAGTTGCCTCTAGGACTTCCACCATTGCGAGGCATAGAGCACCAAATTGACTTCTTTCCCGGTGCTTCTATACCAAACCGACCAGCCTATCGAGCTAATCCGGAGGAGTCCAAGGAGATTCAAGCTCAAGTGGAGGAATTGTTGGAAAAAGGGGCTGTGAGAGAGAGCCCTAGTCTATGTGCGGTGCCCGTCATTTTGGTACCCAAAAAGGATGCGAGTTGGAGGATGTGTATGGACTACCGGGCGGTCAACAAGATTACAGTAAAGTATCGTCATCCTATTCCTCGACTTGATGATATGTTAGATGAGTTGCATGGTGCATGTATTTTTTCTAAGGTTGATTTGAAAAGTGGTTATTTTCAAATTCGCATGAAAGAGGGAGATGAGTGGAAAACTGCTTTCAAAACAAAATTTGGTTTATATGAGTGGCTTGTCATGCCTTTTGGGTTGACAAATGCGCCTACTACATTTATGCAACTAATGAACCATGTTTTGAGGCCTTTTATAGGGCAGTTTGTTGTTGTTTACTTTGATGATATACTAATTTATAGTAAGTCATTTGAGGAACACGTGTTGCATTTGAGAGAAGTTTTTATCGTGTTAAGAGAACATCAATTATATACTAATTTGAAGAAATGTTATTTTTCAATAGATTCTATTATATTTCTTGGTTTTGTTGTGAGTGCTAACGGCATTAAGGTAGATGAAGAAAAGATTAGGGCAATCAAGGAGTGGCCTACACCAAAGAATGCCAGTGAAATTCGGAGTTTTCATAGATTGGCGGGATTTTATTGAAGGTTTGTCAAAAACTTTAGTACCATTGCCGCACCACTGAATGAACTTGTTAAAAAGCATGCTGTGTTTAAATGGGAAAAAGTGCATGAAAAGCTTTTAACACGTTAAAGGACAAACTCACACAAGCACCTGTTTTGATGTTGCCTGATTTTAATAAGGTTTTTGAAGTTCAATGTGATGCCTCTGGGCTTGGGATTGGAGCTGTTTTGATGCAGAACTCGAAGCCCATAGCTTATTTTAGTGAGAAGATGCATAGGGCAGTCTTGAATTACCCAACCTATGACAAAGAGCTATATGCTCTAGTGAGGGCATTACAAACCTGGCAGCATTATTTGTGGCCCAAAGAGTTCGTCATTCTCTCCGATCATGAGCCATTCAAGCACTTAAAGTCTCAAGGGAAGCTACACCGAAGACATACTAGGTGGATGGAATTCAGCGAGTCTTTTCCATACGTCATCAAGCATAAGGTTGGTAAGGAAAATGTAGTGGCATATGCACTGTCACGAAGGTATGTGCTTTTAACATTTTTGCAATCGAAGTTGTTGGGTTTTGATTTGATTAAGGGGTTGTATGCTGATGATAGTGACTTTGATGAAATATTTGTTGAATGTGCACAAACTGCATATGGTGATTATTTTTAGCATGATGGTTTTCTTTTCAAGAAAGGGAAATTGTGTGTACCTAAAAGTTCCTATAATGAATTACTTGTTAGGGAGGCACATTCTGGGGGTCTTATGGGGCACTTTGGAATCACGAAAACATTGGACATATTGCATGAACACTTTTATTGGCCTAAGATGAGAAATGATGTTCAGAATTTTTGGGCAAAGTGTATTTCATGTCGTCAAGCAAAGTCTAAAGTCATGCCTCCCGGTTTTTATACCCCATTACCCGTCCCTAGTCACCCATGGGTTGACATATCTATGGACTCTGTGTTAGAATTGCCTAGGACACAGTCGGGTCATGATAGCATCTTTGTGGTAGTCGATCGTTTTAGCAAAATGGCGCATTTCATAGCATGCAATAAAACTAATGATGCATCTCATATTGCTGAGTTATTCTTTCGTGAGATAGTTAGATTGCATGGCATTCCAAAAACCATAGTTAGCGATCGAGATGTCAAATTTTTGAGTCATTTTTGGCGCACATTGTGGTCTAGGTTAGGCACGAATCTTTTGTTTTCCACAGCCGCACATCCACAAACGGATGGGCAAACTGAAGTTGTTAACCGTACTTTAACAACATTGCTTCAAGACTTAATTCAGAAAAATTTAAAAAGTTGGGAAAAATGTTTGCCACATGTAGAGTTTGCATATAATAGGGCCATGCATTCCACTACGTCTTATTCTCCGTTTGAAGTAGTTTATGGGTTTAATCCAATAACACCTTTGGATGTTTTGCCTATTTCTACCAGTCACATTTTGGATTTAGATGGTAAAAAGAAGGCTGATCACATCAAGGAAATGCATGCCAAGGTTCGAGCAAACATTCAGCATCGGAATGAACAAGTTACTAAGCAAGCAAATCAGGGAAGAATCAAGGTTTCTTTTGAACCTGGAGATTGGGTGTGGGTTCATATGCGAAAGGAACGATTTCCAAATCAGCAGAAATCGAAGCTCCAACAAAGGGAAGAAGGTCATTTTCAAGTTTTGGCTAAAATAAATGATAATGCATATACTATAGAATTGCTTAGTGAATTTGGTAATATTTCTAGCACGTTTAATGTTAGTGATCTTTCATTGTATGACCTAGGTGATTTGAGGACGAATCATTTTGAGGAGAGGAGGAATGATGAGGAAGCCAACCCGAGAAGTCTTGTGGATAATCCATTACAATGAGTTGGAGGACCTTTGACGCATGCAAGGACTAAGAGAACGAAGTCGGCGTTATGTGCATTAATTGATGACATTTATGAGCGTGAAGTATTTCGTGAAGTTCGTGACAAGGATGCCGCATTCATCTCATGTTTGGAAGTATCACAACTAGAGTACAATATGGTGGTGGATCGAAATGGAGCTTTGGAGGCAAGAATAGATGAAAAAGATGGACAAGGAGTATGAAAAGCTCCACGTCGTGCGACGTTCATGGCGTTCCATGTCGTGACGTGGATAATCGAAAAAGGGAGCTGAAGAACAAATTGCCAACATCGCGACGCATGACCATCAACATTGCGACGTTCCTCGACGTCGCGACATCCAGGCCCTTCCACGTCGCGACGTGGATCTCTGGAAGTTTCACAAAAAAATGCATAAAAATAAAGTCGACTTTTTAATTGCCCAGCTTCTAAACTGCAGATCCTCGCATGTACTGTCCATAAAAGACTTCAGATACTTAAAAACATGTATCCTTCTCAATTAGAACTGGAAACTGATTCGTTGGAGCTTTCCCACCTACTCCAAATGGAAGAGCCTGAGGACTGGAGGTGCATCCAGCTAAAAGAGAAAAATACAGGCCTTCAAACTGTTCAATGCAGTGTCAAAAATTTCCAAAAAAGTAAATATGGCTGCTAGATATCTTGCACAACATGTGCTTAGTGACTCACCTCATCTTCCTAAAATTTGCAAAGCTGCTATACACAATGACCGACTTGGACTCCCTCACCTAATGCGAGCCATGCGAAGGTAAAGACAGGTAGTGAAAGGCCATTGTCTACTGATGTTAGGACAATCCTGCCACTACACCTTTCACACTTTCCTCTGCCTGCTGAAGTTAGGACAGGGGCCTAGTTTGAGATGCTTTTTGGGGGTTTCGTAGTACTAGTAACCTGGCCCCACATGCTGCCCAATGGTGTATTAGCCTCTCGGGTGCAGGTTTCTTTTTGCGTGGATTCACCACTGGTGATTTTTGGAAATCATGGACTGATTTATAAGGCAGCTAGCCTACAGAGATTCTAGACAGTTACATGATTTCACAACCTTTTGCTGTAAGGAGCAGCCCCCTCATATTACTTATGTAATAGTTAGCTTTTGATTTTGATGTTTTACAAATTGTAAATGGAGTAATACTCCACGTTTACTTTTCTTCACATCTTGAAGAACACCCTTCCAGTAGGCTTTGGCATGTACATGGAGGGAAGTTCTTTAAGACTCTTGATGTAAGAGTGATATTAGCGTATGTCCATCACTCAAAACTTTATCTAATAAATTGGGAGTGGCGACCCACCTCAAATGGAGGTTCTGCCAAAAAAAAATTAATTCCCGACGTCGCGACTTGGAGAAGCCGACGCCGCGACGTGCAGGAACGCGGATTGTTTTGCTTTGAATTTGTTAACCGTTATTTCTTTAGGGTTTTATGCCTATAAAAGGCAACCCTGTGGACGTTTTTCAGCAGACTATTTTGAACATTTAAACTTGAGAGTTGTAAGCTTTCTTTTGTTCTTTGTGAAGAACATTTGATTCCATTCAATAAAGAGTTTGATTGGTTGGGATTCTTTGATAGCAAGGGTTCTAGACTTCTAGGGAACAAGTATTCCTAGGGTGTTTGTTGCTGACTTGGATATGTAAGTTTCTAATTCCTTTTGAATTTTGGGTCTGCCTCCTTTGTTTTGTTCTATTGCATTCTAATCATTCTATTGCATTCATTCACTTAAATTCCTCAATTGATCTTGGGTTTACGCTCTTAGAATCCATAAGGGTCTAGGATCGTATCACAGATGGTTTGTTTAGATCGACATTTCGGGACTTCCTCCTTCATAACTATCTCTTTTTGAACTGCCTTGCTACTCATGTAACTCAACTCACCTTTATTGCTCTTCAATTTGATCTCTGATCCATCTGATTGGCTTTGAATCGACACCTAGTTACTAGCCACCTCTTTCTCCTTCGACTGAACCACTTCCTTCTCATTCAATTTCATGGTGTGATTTTTGAGATAGGCTCAAATCTAATTAATGCAAAGGGAAAGAAGATTTCACCCAAATGAAACATTCAAAAGATTTCTCACAATTAAAGAACAGAAAAAAGAGGAGGAAGATTTGCCATAAAGCCAAAAGTAGATTCAACGATTTAGGGCATCAGAGATGATGGAATAAGGATTTACTAAAAAATTGTATAGATTGAAAAATAATAGGGAGAGAATTGAGGGAGACGGGTTAGACTTCGAAAGAGACAGGATGATGAATGTTGGAGCAAAAATTTTCTAAGTGTTAAAACCTTGTTTTGATAGCCTCACAGTAACCAAATAAGACGTCGTTTTATTACCCCAAAATTTTAAACTCCATGCTTCTATTTATTTTAGCACGTTTTCTTAGTACGACGTCGTTTAATATTTTTTCCAAGATAACTATTTTCCACTTTATCTTATTTTATTATTTTTTCAGTTTTTTTACCTTTTTTTCAAAAACATCAACTTGTACTTATTTATTTTCTACAAGTATTTAAGCTATATCCAATTTTATTACTTTTTATTTTAACCAAATAATTGCAAATAGTTTATATATGAAACAAAATTGTGTTTTTACAAATTTTTATATTAATTTTGTTATTATGTATTAAACTTTTTTACCATATAAATACAACATTTTAAAGATAAAAATATCTAATGATTTTTTTTATAACAATTAGGTACAAACATTAGTTACACTGTCACCAAACAAACTTTGAAGTTATTAATTAACTAATTTTTTTAAGTTATACTACTATGTACTTTCTAACAAATAATTGCAATATAATTAAACTATAATAAAACCATTTCATACAAATTTATATTAACTAGTTTAACAATAACACCTATATGTTTAATTAGACATAGACTATAGATGTTTTCTTTCTTCTTTATCCAATAGGATATTATTAAAATATTGTAAGAGAGGCATGTTAAAATTTATTTAGATAAATTCATAACAACTTCCATATTTGTGTTAATATAAATTACTAATTTCATATCAAAATTTATAAGTAATTTAAAGATTTTTGGAGTATTAATAAGGATAAAAATTTCTAAGTAACTAGATCCATGCACAAATAATATATGGTAGTATGCAAATATGATTTTGAATAAATAAGTGATTTTTATTAGAAAAACTACACAAATAATGAAGAAATTTAACTAATTCTTTTGAAGAGGATATAGGGACATGAATTAGATTTTTTTATAGGCACCAAATTACTATATTATGGTGTTATAGAATAATTCATAAAACTTATGAGCCATTTAAGGATCCAAATGAAAATAAATTTAAATTTATGAAGCTAATTATGTGATTTCAATTAGAGACACAATTGAAAGTAATTCTAATATGAGAGACTAAATTAGAATAACTAAATTTCTACAATTAGCTAGAGACTATGTTAAAAGTAATTTTGGAACCTATTAAGACTACATTGTAATTTTATTTAGGAATCAAATTAAAAGTAATTTTATACCTAAGGGACAAAATTAAAATAATTAAGTTTCATATTAGAGTGAGAAACTTCAATTCTATTGAGGCTATTCTATAATTTTATCTAGGGATGCGACTGACAGTAATTTTAAATTTCAAGAACCAACTAGAAAATAAAGTTAATTTTGTAGTAAAGTTAACTTAGTGAAATATATATTACTTAGTTTATCATGGTAGTTATCATTGTAGTTTTTTTTTTTTAAAGAAAAAACGTAAGTAAATGGCAAGAAATTATCCTATCTTTGATAGATATCACTTCATACCTATTGAGTTAGCAAATTAGGTCTCTAACAATTCATTAAATAATAGTATAAATATGGTAACTAAATTTACAAAATTATAGTTAATAGTTCAATTTATATGTGGCAGACCAATTAATAAAATAACAATAGGCTCATGTGATAGTGAATTATTGCAAAAACATAAAAAGGGAAAACTGTCAAAATAGTCACTGTCATTACAAAAAAAAAAATTATTTTGTCTCCATATTAAAAATGATGTATTTAGTCATTAACATTTAAAAACACACCAAATAGCCACTCAACCAAAATCTGTTAATTTTTCTAATAGAGAAAACTTACGTTCTCATCCCAGATAAAACTCTATCACCCCTTTATTAAGTGGTACATAATGTAAAAGTGTGATTTTTTCTTTTATAAAAGTTAACAAATTTTGGTAGATAACTAATTTGGTGCATTTTTTAAATGTCAATGACTAAAATATATTATTTTTAATGTGGATCACAAAATAATTTTTTTTTGGTACAATGTTAATGATTATTTTGGTAATTTTTCAAAACATAAATTGCTTATGGAATTGATAAGTATCGATTTGGGTTACAATAAAACTAAAGCCCAAAAGTATGTGTTGTAGGCTTGTAGCCCAACTAGAAAATAAACCCTAAATTCTTAAATGAAATAGAAGACCAATTGGCAAACAAAGGCCCAATATGCGTATTTGAATCAAGCAAGATTAGAAAATAAAGCTTAATTCTCCAATCAAATAAAAGCCCATGTAGTAAGCAAAGGCCCAGTATTCATATTTGGATGTAGTCCAATAAGTAAATAAAGCTTAAATCTCAAATAAAATATAAGCTAAATTAACAAATAAAGGACAATATGCATATTTGGATGTGCCAACTCAACTTAACATTTGTAAACTTATTAGTTTTAGAATATTTGAATATATGTTCTGTAACTTATGTATTATATAATTATTAATTCAACTTCAACTTTTAGAAAATTTATCAACTATTTCAAGAAAAATGCAAGTTGTACATGTACATATGTGTGTGTGTGTCTATATATATATATATCCAAATAGCAAAATTATCATGTTGAATTTTTTATCGAACAACAATGATTAAAGATTTTACAGTACGATAACATGACTTATTATTATATATAAATTACATTTATAGTTTAATTTTATAGTGTTGTGCAAGTATTCCTAATTAGAGAATACAAAATAGAAATAAAGATAAACAGGATAGCATAAAAATAGATAAAAAAAATAATAGAGAAAAAAGAGAAAAGAGAAAATTAAAATAAATTAATTAATTTATTTTCTGAGAATATTCCATTTGACTACATACTATATTTTTAGTGATTGTTTGCTTTACTAGAAATGGATAGAAAAAAGAAAAGAAAAAGAAAAGCAAAAAGGCAAAAAAATTAGGATATTTTGTATGAGTATATTTTATTAGATTGTCCACTTTTCTAAGCAACAATATTTGATTTTCTTGCTATCTTTTAATAGATAATAGTTATTTTTTTATATTGAAGTAATTTTGTGAGAAATAAATTTTCTACCTAAAGTATTTTGTGAGAAAAAAAATTTATCGCTAAAGTATCTTTTATTTTAGCGAGGAATTATACACAATGTTCTACTACATTTAGTGACGAATATATAGCTTTCTCACTAAAGCTAGTAAAAAAATTGTCATTATTATATAATTGAATTGGCAGGATCTTTCCCGCCATATTAATAGTGACAAAAATTGGCGAGAAATTTGTTTTCCTCACTAATTAAATCTACCTCTCGATGAACAGTAAAAAAGTTTTGAATCCTCGCTAATTTATATTTTTAGCGAGAAAATTAAACTTCATCGCCAAATTTATCGTACCTAATGACCTTTTTTTTGTAGTGTCACTTTTATTAATCTAATTTGTGTTAGATTCTTGTAGCAAATTACATTAATTCAATATAATTAATTAATAGTGTCCGGTGTTAGATTCATTTAACAAACTACATTAATTCAAGATTATTAATCAATAGTGCATTTAATTGAACAACAAAAATTATGACATTTAACTATAATGTAATGGGATAAAAATAAAAATATTAGCGTGTCTTACTATCATTATTAAGAGTTAAGAGGTTTAAAACAAATTATTATCAATTTTTATAGGCTTAATTTAGCCCATCAAATATTTTGTGGCAACCTTATTGTTAGGCCATTTAGTTAGCCCAAAATCAATATACTTATTAGTTCTAATTTACAAACCCACACACATAACGCCCAAAACAAGCCCACATTATTGCTATATATATACATATTTTTAGGATTCCCGCAATGAATATAGTCCACATAATTAACATACACACATACACACACACACACACACACACACACACACACACATTTTTAGGATACCCATAATCTATTTAGTCCACATAATAAGACCCAAAATAATGTCACATAATTACCACACATGTACAAATTTGTGGGCTTCCCATGATACATTTAGCCCACATAATAAGATGTAAACCAAGACCATATAATTAGCACATATATGCATATTTTTTTTTAAAACTTTAAAATTACTTTAGGTTTTATTCTCATAATTATTTGGCCAACAACTTTCAATTCTTTGAAATTAGTAACTTTCCAAAGATCACTTGACTTTCGTTAATCTGTCTCATGTTAGGTTCTTTTTTAGCAAACTAGATTGTTTCACTATTATTAATTAATAGTACATTTAATTTATGATAAAAAAAATATGACATTTAATCAAAGTATAATAAGACAAAAACAAAAATATTAGTATTTGTTAATATATATCATCTTATTAAAATTTAAAATGTCTAATGCAAATTATTATTAATTGTGGTAGGCTGAATTTAGCTCATCAAATGCTTTGTAGGAATAATATTGCTAGGCCATTTAATTGATTCAAAATTAATACACTTTGTGCTAAATAGTACATTAGGAAGTAAAAAAATAGGTTGTTTTCATAACATAAAAATAATAAAAAAATTAATATTATTTTATCATTTGATAATAACAAAATATTCACAATATCATTAAATTTTAAATTATTAAAATATTCACCATATTCCAAATTTTAATTATGAGGTTTTTAATATACAAATTGTTGATATTTGGATTGATTACTATTTTAGTTAATTGCATGATCTATGTTTGATATAACTAATTTTTTTAAAATAAACATTAAATTTAGTCGATTATGCACATTTTAAGTGACCATTTCTCTTGTTAATTGACAACAAAATGTCTTCAGTTAAAAAAAATCTTTTGATTGACGACATTACATCGTAACATTTTTGCTAGATATGGACCTTTCATTGAAGTGGTTTATTTACGTCAAAATGTTTGGTCACTAAAGATTAGTTGTCAATAGATGTCGTCACCACAACGTCAATAAATATGGTAAGGAATGGGAGAAATATTGGCGCCAACATTTAGTGACGACATATTGACGGCTTTTATGATTGCGTTACTAAAGCTAATGAAGTTGACGACAATGCATTGACAACATAGTTTCTTGTTAATAAATGATACTTTTATTGACCAAATACCGTTCATTAGTGTAATTTCCGTCAATAATGTCCATTTTTCTTGTAGTGTCTTGATCTCTACAACTATAAAGTCGATGATTATTATTGAATTGAAAATTCTAGAGGTAGGGATACAACTCCTATGATGAACACAGAGCCCAGTTCGCTAGGAAGATCCTAAAAAAATTAGCCAAACATTGCATCTTATACTACCTGAAATTCTGCACAGTTAGAAACTTTTCTTGAAATAGCACTTCAATCCCCTACTTTAAATAAATGGGGTATAATTATAATTATTGAATTTTAGCCATTCCACTAAGGTGGCGTTTGGTAAATGGGAATTAATACTCTTCTATGGGTTTCGTTACCCTTAATGACAGAAATATTGTTTGGTAAACCCCTATCACTATTATTCAATCACTTTGATTATCCAATTTTGATTACATACTAATTTGCCTACTATCAATTTTAATTAACCCCTCTATTATTAAGGTAAAGGTGACAACTACATATGTTTTTACACACTACATATATTTTACACATATTTTCACACACTGTACATATTTCTCACATACTACATATATTTTTACATATTACATATATTTTTACATATTACATATATTTTACACATACTACACATATTTTTACACACACTACACATTTTACACATATTGTACACATTTTCACACAGTACACATATTTTACATGCACTACACATATTTTTCACACACTACACACATTTTCATGTACTACACATACTTTTCACAAACTACACATATTTTCACACACTACACATATTTTTAACACACTACACATATTTTATACACATTACACACATTTTCACACACTAAATATATTTTACACATATTTTCACACATATAATTAAATATGATAGAAAAACACTAAATATAACATTATTAGTATAAATTTTCTAAATATAATTACAATTAGAAAATAAAAAATTTACAAAACTAACTTTACCTAAAGAAATAAAAAATTAAGATTAAGTAAATAAATATCCTAAATAGATTATAATTAGAAAATACGGTTAAACTATTAAATTATAATTAGAAAAGTAAATAATTTGAGAAACTAAGTAATCTTGATTTTCTTGACATAATTAAATAAAATTGGATTAATATTAAATTAAGTCGAATAATTTAATATAAATTTTTAAACAAATCATATTTATAAAACTAAAATAGTTTAGGAAAAATATGTGTAGCATGTAAAATATGTATAGAATGTACGTAGTATATGTGTAAAATGTGTAGTGTATGAAAACATGTATAATATTTGTAAAATATGTGTAATGTGTGTAAAAAATATAGGTAACGGGTGTAAAATATGTGTAAGTGTGAAAATAAGTGTAGTACATGTAAAATATATATAACTTGTGAAAATGGGTGTAGTATGTGTAATATATATATATATATAGTATGTGAAAATATGTGTATTATGTACGTATAAAATGTGTAGTGTGTATAAATGTGTGTAATACATGTAAAATGGGAGGTGTTAATGTGAGAGTAGTGACGACATATGTCATCAAAGATGTAGTGACGACATTTTAAGTTGTCAATGAGTATGTATACCATGTGCTACAGTGGCACTTTTCATTGGCAAGTTATTTGACGACATTTTAGTGACGATAAATATCGTCAAAGTCATACTGACGACATTATAACTAATCAATATGTATGTATATACAAGCTATTTTGACGACTTATAGTCATTATTGATAATAGTTATTTTAAATCCTTATAAGTAGTCAATGTATGCTACTTTAAATAGGTTTAAGTATCATTTATCAAATCAAAATTTTTTAATTTTTTTTTGCAATTTTATGGTTCAAAATAAAACATATATTTATTTTTAAAATTATTTTAGTAGAAATTGATGTTACAAAATATCTAATTTTTAAATTTATTAAAATAAATTATTAAATTAATATATATTTTTTTTATTTTTAGTTAAATTTGTAGTAGAAATTAAAGTTTGATGAACTATTATTAAAATTTTAAAATTTAAATTGATATTACTAATAAAACTTGTATAAAAAATAATCATTGCGACTTTGTGTTTAATTGTAAAAATGAATAGGAAAACAACAAATACGCTAAATTCTATTATTTAAAAAAATTTATATTTGCTTTGTATTAATTATTTTGTATGTAGTTTTCTTATATATTCTTAATTTAATACCTAACATATTATATATATATATATATATATATGTATATGAACAAATATATTTAAGTATAATAATCATATTATAAACATTATTAATATAAATTTTATATTAATATTTTTGAGCTATTTTTGGTAAATATTTTGCAATAGAAAATTTTTAACTATTATTTAATAAATTCTAATTTTTTTAATTGCCTATTTTTATATTAGTTTTTATTCCTTATATAATTGTAAAAATATATTTTCTATATATGAAAAAAGAAAAAAAGCTTTAATACTAAATAAAAATAATGATAAATGGAAATAAATTGAAAATTGAGTTTTTGTAGAAACAAAAATTATAAAATATTCCACAGGTTTTATTTACAATATGGAAAAAAAAATCTAATCGTTTCATTCCTCACGCACTCACAGTCGCCTCCCTCCTCACACTCTACCGATCTGAAGTCCTAGGAGAAGCCAAAGATGAAGTCTTCATAATCCTACGCTTTATATCTCATTTTTTTCCGTCTAAAACTCAGCAATTCACTCCTTTCATTTCTAGCTATTTTGACTTCGTCGAGCCCTAATCCACAGAAAATCACTTCTACTAAATCACAACGGTATCGTTATCATCCCTAACATTGAACTCGTCCCCTGATACGAGGGCTTTGGCAACATAATCAGAGCTCAGAGTGGAAGAATAAGCGATAGCAGTAACGGAATCAGAGTTTAGCTTGCCTGTGGAGTGTCGATGACTAGAGCTCTACGTAATTTTTAGCAGAATCGGAGCTTAGCAAAACTTTCACGGTTCGTGTTCCTAAAATTTTAAATTTGGGAAATGCAGAATGTAAATGTTATGACAAATTGTGTGTTCTTGTTATATACTCTCTTTCACGCTTCATGTTTCTAGCAATTTTCATTCTTTACAAAAATCTCGTGACACTGATATCTTTGTTCTCTGGTAATATACTACCTCACTCTTAAGGATTTTTTTCATCTCCTGTGTGTGCGTATTTGATGCAGAGCATTCAATATCTAATGAAGTTTTAGCTATTCTATTAATGAAATTTTTTTCAAATTTGATATTGGTTTTTTGATCTGCTATTAAGTTTTGGATTTGTTTGATCTACTATTGGTTGAATTTCCTTTTTGTCCAGAGTTATTCTGCTAATGAAATGCATCTATGAAAGTTCAAAATGTTGTTTTTTTGTCCAGAGTTTTTTATCCCCTTCTTGAAAGATTTTACTAACAAATAAATACCGCAGCTATTACTACAAGTTCCTTATCCCAATCCAAGTGCAATCTCCCCCATCCCTTACCATCTTGCTTCTGTTTTTGTATTCATTTAGTGTTATAATTTGCATTTTGAATGAGTATCTATGCATGCTTACGGTAAAGCAATTGTTATTCAGTGCAAAGGCCTGTGTATCCCCGGAATTACTTGGATTCAGGATGACATTTCTTCTCCCTTATATCACTGATTTATTGCTTGCTTGATGAGGTACTTTTCTTTGCTGCACTTTATTTCAGTCTTGAACTTCCTGTTTAGTCACTGAGCGGTACATTTAACTCTCACATAAATTGGACAAAGATTTAGTGTCAATTACTCCATACTGCAGTAAATTCTTGACTGTAAACTGGTTTCAGGATATCTTAGTATTCTTTAAGGAATATAGCATATATAATACAAAAACTGAGAAAATAATGGTAAAAATATCAAAGGCGAGAGCTGATTTTGCCTGATCAATGAGCTCCATGTTTCTCACTCCAAGATAATCTACTGTGTCTTGCACAGGCACCCAATTTTCTACCTCTTGCATGTATGGATCTTCTAGCTTCTTTCTCATTTTTTCAGCATCACGGCTTGCTGTCTCCTGAGCAAGCGTCCAATCATAAAACTTGTGCTTTTCCTCATTGCTTAGGATGTCATAGATTTCCTTAAGTTTCATGAATTTTTCGGATGCTGCTTTTAGAGGAAGTGACGTCGTGTCTGGATGGTATTCCTTTGATAGTCTACGGTAAGTAGCCTTAATCTCCTCTATATTTGCTTCAGCAGATACGCCTAAAAACCTGTTACAGACCGAGTGAGCGTGTTATTCTTACGTCAAATGAGTCCCATTCATTCTTCAAAGATATATGACTATCCTCTAGTTTAAAATGTAAAACATACACTGAAAAACAATCGCACAACAATTGATTGAACACATTATCAGCAGTTGGTTAACATTCATCTACTATCTCTAGCATACATAAAACTAGCTGCTTTGTTCATGTCCACCAGTCAATAATAGTAGCTCATGATCTTGATCCAGTCTTCTTTTTCTTTTCAATTTCGCAAATTCCAAACCCCTTTTAAAGTTTGAGTATATATATAATGGTAGAATTTATCAATGTTTTTTAACGTCATCAAAACTGAAGATGTTTTGACTTTTTTCTATTAACATTCCATGGCTTGCTACCTACTGTTTCATTACTGAATGGATATGGATTACTACCTGCTGCTTTGGTTTGATTGGTACTATCCTTTAATTTTCTCGTTAATGAAATTCAGGCAGTGAGTTTAAGTCGGTTAAACCCTTTCGATCGGGCTATTTCGGTGCATCCATCAAGCTCCAACCTTGTTATACAACAGGAGGTATAATCGCTTTCTATGTAAGTGATCAATGATTAAACTCAGTACTCTAGCTTGCTGCAATTATTATGCCAAATGCACAGTAGTAGTACTTGAGCTACTTTTTAATTACTTTGTACAAGTTTGGCTTGGTAAATGAAACAACAATATTTGTTTGTGATTGAAACCCATAAAAATCAAGGTATGTTATGGCGGCTTTCAGAGTTGCGTAGGTGTCAAGATGACCTTCGTTTTGTTTTGTGCATTATTTTTGCAAGTTCCCAAGACTAAGAAGCATAACCCACTACAGATAATAGGACAATCTAGTTAGCATCAATGTCGATAAGTGTTCATACGGGGATAGATTTTGTTCTTCTTCTTCCTTTTTCCTTTGTTTTCATAGAATTTGTGAAGTTTTGACATTTGAAAAACTTTGCACTTCAATATTGTTAAAGCTTTCCAGACCCTTCATTGCCAAAGTCTAGTCATAATGATTTTTAGAAAAAAGAAATTCCTTTCTATTATTTTCTTTTTGAAGTTTTTGCTGGCAAATTTAGATGGTTCAGTTATGTTGATAAAAGAACTATCCAATTAAGTAAAAACACATAAATTGTTAAATTATAACTACATTCACTGAAAACTACATCTCTAACCATAGTTTGTACGTCCGTCTGTGTTAAAAGAGATTTTAGAGATTGACAAGTCAATATGTGTATCATTATGTATGCCCTACTTTTATTTAATTCAAACACTCTCTTCTTGATTGTTTTTCATGCAATGAGTTAATGGTTTTGAACAAGTTTGTCCAAAAAAATAATGCGTATTTAATTGGACATGCAACATTATTGTATTTTATAGTTCCAAAACTTATAGTACTAGTTTTCAGCACTATATCGCGTGAAATTGCAATCACAGGAACTTTTCCTAACAACTATGCAGGCATAGTGATAAGGTGAATTTATTCACCTTTTATGTAGTGTTTATACTTAATTCTTTGGTCGTTCTTATTCGTTTTTATTCGTTTCAGTATTTTATTTGTAGGGTTATCGATCATGGTGCTTGCTTGGAAGAGGAAAATCATACGAGGGTCGAATTGGATGCAAAGTGGAGGAAAAATAGAAGAAAGTTCGTGAATTCATGGAAAGCTCCTTCACATCGCGACGTCAGTACTTTGACGTTGCGACGTGGGTGGACGTCACGATGTAAGACCCTCCACCTCGCGACGTCAAAAATGCGAATTAAATTGATTTTTGGATGATTTTTTGGACGATTTTTAAGAAATTTCCAGAGAGCAACGTCGTCGACATCGGGACCCTCCCACGTCCTGACGTGGGTGCACGTCAAGACGTGCAGACATGCACATCGCGACGTGCGTGGATTTTTTGACTTCCGATCGTGAACGTCGCAACGTCAGGGAAAAGCGCAGTTTTACGACTTAATTTTGGAAATTTGTGATTTTGGCCAACTTTGAGACTTCTTATCCGACATGGTTTTCGCAAGGAACTTATTTGCCAATATTTGTATAGAATTACTATAAATAGGGCTAGGGTTACAGCTTTTTAATGTGTGACAACTTTGAGAGAATTAAAGCATTCTTCTTTGTAATAGCTTGGGTTTCATTCTTTTGGCTATCTACGGAGAATTGCAGCTGTACGGATTTGGGAACATCATCTTTTATTGAATTCATTCTTTTACAAGTAAAGATTACATTCAAGGATTACAATTCAAGGTGTTTTCTTTTCTTTTAATTTATGTTTTCAATATTGTGCTTAATTATTAATATTATCATGATGTTCAATTTAGCCATGCTTGGCTAAACTTAATGTGCTCCCGAGATTATGAATAAGGGTTTTTGTGCTTAATTTACATGCTAAGTTCTATTTTATGATTTTTGTGGAATGAGTTTTGCTGTGTTCTTCATAATTATGAATGATATGTCGTGAGTATTATGTATGATGAATATTTTCTTAAAGTGCAATAAATTATTTAGAGATAACTTGCTTTGATCTTACCTCTCGCCACATAGGAGGATTATAGTGGGATGTTTGGAATCTTTTGTGCGTTGGTTGTGAATTTGTTAGATTAATTTTACCTTAGCTCTTGCCTCTCGCCACAAAGGAGGAGTTAGGGGAGTTAGTTTAGCATTAGCGTGACTGGTTCGGGCGTTGTCTCCGCCATAAAGGAGCGGTTGAACTTGAGGGTTTGGTTGAGTTGGTTAGTTGCACTAGATTCCGGGTTAATTAAGGAAGTAAATCTTGCCTCTTGCCACATAGGAGGGTTTAATGAATTAATTAATATCTAAATAGGTAAGTACCTAAATCATTCCTTGCCTCTTACTATATAGGAGGGCGTGAGTTAGGTTATTTATCCTTGTTTTGCATTTCCATAGATAGAATGTATGTATGTGCTTTTTATATAACCCTAAAATATAATCTTGGGAGTATACTTGCTTAATTCAAATTTTAATCAAATTACCGTCTCTGTTTTAGTTATTTGTTATTTGCATTCTTATTTTTAGTTTAATATATACAGAAAAAACCAAAAAGATTTTCTTAGAATTTCAACACAGTCCTTTCCCTGAAGGAACGAACTTGTTATATTTACACCATTAAGGGGTTGTTTAGCATTATTTTTGAGTAGGGATAAATAGCAACCACGATCGCATTTTTATTACATATATTTGCTCCCATCAAATTTTGGCGCCGTTGCAAGGAAGAGCAGCAGTGTTGAAATTTTATTTTTTTTAAGTTTAAGTTTTAATTTTCTTGCGTTTATTTTTAGTACTGTTTGCTATTCTTCTTTGCATGCCCAGGACAAGATCTCTTGGACTAGCAGAATATCAGTACGACCCGAAACTTGCACGGACTTTGCGTGCACTACAAGAAAAAAGGCCTTTGGTGACTGAAATCTTAATGACCAGAAATTTTTGGTCACCAAAGAGTACCTTTTGGTGACCAAAAAAATTTTAGTCACTAAATTTTGGTAACAACTAAAATTTGGTGAGGAGAAAAAAATTTCGTCCATATTTGGTCACTAAACGCCATGGCGGCAAGCATTCCTGATTAGCAGAGATGTCGCGGGCTCGCCAATTTTACCCAAACCTCTAAGAATGTAATAGTGGTGATGGGATCGTATTCACAGGGAGAGGGATGTGTCACAGTTTTGATCAGTGATAGAATGCAACAGTAAAATGCTAGGACTACAAATGTAAAGATCGAAGGTCTAACAGGAAATGAATCAATGAGAAGGAATTGTGTTGTCTCGATGGGTGCAATTAATATGGATCTCAGCTTATAATCCTTGACTTGTGCGTGCTCGTGTGAAGGGACTAGACTGCTAGTGTCCTGGACTTGATCAACCTGGTGGTTCTCACAACTCCATTTCACAATGCTCCTTGGACTTCCCTTGATAGGGCAAGTCCTTGGCACGAATTAAGACCCCAGATCCCTACCTTACAAAATAATCCAAGTTCTATTCCCAGTTATCTCCCTTGGTAGGGCAGCTAAATGAGGCAAGCATTCGGACTATTCTATACAGATAAACTCAAGTCATTTTCATAGAATTGATTCTAATTGTCTGTGGGTACCGCACAAGAAGAATCACAAAGATAACTGATCTTGAGACTCACATGAGTTTGATTTTCAATTCAATTCATGTAGATCCAATTGCCTTTGGTAGATCCACACAGATCTCAGTGGGTACTGTAGACCAAATGTGGACTTAAAGGAATTTATGCAAGCACATTGAGATAAAACATGTAATGAACATCAATCAAGAATGAACATAGATAATTCTATTTCAAGTGTCTCAAACAAGCTGGAGATCCATACAATTGACCCTCAAGACAACACCTTAAATCTAGCCGATCATGGTGATCGGCTAATATCCCATAATTACAAAGAGTAAATTCTGTATGTAAGCTATGTTGTGCTGATTTCTCTCCGTAATCTCCACTTAGGGTTTTCCTCCCTTTTTCTCTCTGATTTTCTTCCCCGAGATCCGATCTCTCTCTTCTTTGTGCTCCTCTCTGCCTTTTATACTTTTCTCTCGATGACTTGGCTCCGTAAAATTCCCAAAAATTTCCTTCCTTTGCGGGGAGGTCATCACGTGTCTGCAAAGATATCGATAGAGAATGAAGTGAGGTCACGTGGTCAGCACAAAACTTAACAACTAAGAATTTACAATGCAATTCTACAAACATTTGGTGCTCGTATGAATGATGTATCAAAGGCTTGCTTGTGTGAGTTAAAGCTTGTGCGCGCGCTCGTTGCTATGTGTGCTTAGTGCGAGTGTGGAAACCGAATTCAGTGTATGGAGTGAGTGCCGATGTGCAATGTCTATGCATGAAAAAAATACTTGGCATAAAGGAGAAATATTAGCTGAATAAAGAACCAATGAGTACAATAATTGCAGCAAAAGCAAAGAGTAGCAAAGAGTAGCAAAGATTGCTAGAGTATACCTTCGTGGTCTTGGAATTGATTTTCATGCTTTTCAGCCACGGTAGCTTCTTCATCAGCACTGTCAATATTGATTACATTTTGCTTAACAGGTTTCCTACCTCTTTTCTTTGGCATCGAACAAGATGATCAAACTAAACCAAAATCCTCAGGGGACTGATCATGAACCCTGGTTCAGAAATGTACTTAGAATTGAAAGCAACAATAATGAATCCATCTAAGTTAATAACAAATTCCTACAAGTGAACAGAAGCTTGTCATATTCAGTGAAAGTTTTTGTCTCTTTGTTATCCAGATAGGTAGTAAACCATCTCTTTTCCCTGGAACTTTAAGTTCTGTATTTTCCCTGGAACTTTAAGTTCTGTATTATTTTCTGATTAGACCCAAAATTCTTTCTTAAAGATACAGGTAATTAATTTTCCATATAGAAGAAATGCAATACTCTCAACTACAACTTATTATATGTGCATTCATCTAAGATGAAGAAAACCTACGTAATCACACGTGTATGTTGCAAAAGTAAGTGCAGTACCTATGAATTCCATAACCAGAACATGAAGCCTCAAGAGAAGTGGAGCTGGACACCTGATGCCTGCTGTCTTTAGCCTGCAGTTAGCCATGAAATTATACTCAAATAAGGAAAAATGTAAAAAGAAGGTTTCTTTTCCAAAGAAATATTCTTAACAGTGTTAATGCAACTGCCAAAGACAACATCAATTCTTAAATATTTGACTTAACACATATGGGAAGAAAGCTTAGTTGTTGTTGATGTATGGGAAGAAAGCTTTTGTTCCTTTTCCAGCCAGCTTGTATTGACACAGAAAATGCAACTTCAGAGGAGCTATTTTATGTAAAGAAAAAATAGAATTAAGCGAAAATAACTATTTTGAAGAAACGCAGATCAAGAAACACAACTAAGAAGGTTAAATGAGAACTAACAAGTGGCTGATTCCTTCCAGTAGAATCACATCATTATTTTTTTAGTCAATTTTACACCAGGCTTCACTTAAATATTTGAATGGACCATTTCATCAAAGAAAACCTTAAACCAAAATATTAGTTGGAAGAGTAGTGAGGTCATTCTATATTTAAGAAAATAGTACACATACAGAATAAATAAAATGACAAAAACTTTCGAGTAATGGATATAAGAAAAAGCTTATGCAGATCATTTTATATGAAAAGGAAGCATAGATATGCCCCATCCATGTATCAATAAGAAATCCCGAAGCTGAGAATGCACAAAAAAATAAAAAACAAAAAACTCACTGCAGTAGCAAAAGAATTTTCCATAACTTAAAAAGTCAGGAATATATCTAGAAGAGTCAAAAAGTGTAAAGCAACACCTCATGAGATTCCTCATTTCCTTTTCAGCCCACGTCTTACAAAAGCAGCCGCATCAATTTAAATCACAACAAATTATATGTATCGATTTCAGTGTTCATCACTATCACACTAAGAAAACTAAACCAGCTCCAAAAGGAGAGGCTCATTCCCATCAAGAATGCTGAAATCAAACCTAATGCAGCCTTACATTTAGTAATCAACAATAACCATAAGGGCAACAGCTCAATAATCAGAGAAGCATTTGACAAAAACAATAAGAGCCACAACTCAATAAATCTGACCAAATTTGCCCAGAAAAACAGTGAGAGTTAAAGCCAAGAACAGACCATGAGTTAAAGTTTTTTCAGTCGAAGCTAGCTGAGCTGATTTCTGCTTGTGTAGCTGCGGCTGAAGCTCCCGTCGAAGAGGATTTCAGCTCATTTTGAGGCTCAATTTGTTGAGCCCGATTTGAAGCTCTTCGTTTTTTTCCTCGATTTGTCGCCTCTCAGTCGTACATTTGAAGCTATGGATCGTAGGCTAGGTCCTCTTGGAGACTGTGAGCTAGCAGCCACTCGGTAGACAGAAGACGGAGCTCCCTGGTCGGCGATCCTTTGGATCGATTTTGGATCTACAGCTGTCCGATTTGAGCAGATCGGCGTTGCCCACTTGTGGCCATCCAGTCCGCGGTATGCTCCTCCATTCCGCAGTTTCATAGGTGCCATTAAAGATAGTCCCTGCAGCTGATCAGATCAAGAGATCAATAGCTCCCGTTTAAGATTAGATTCCAGCTAAAAGAAAGTGATGGTCTCCCTCCAAGACTATTATAAGTTCTGAGTCAATGCTGCTTGAATACTAGCCAGTTGGCTCTGCATGAATGTCATCTGTGCTTCCCAGTTGGTGGTTTTATCCAACTCTAACATCCCAATTTGAAATTTTCCAAGGTTGCTCCTCCCAGTGGGTAACATCAGCTCATTGCTTACTATACGCTCAAAAATCTCTTCAACTTCTTCTGGAGTTTTATCTCGCAAGTTTCCTCCAGCTGAAAGATTTACTAAATGCATAGTATCCACATTAAGTCCATTGCAAAAGAAATTCAACTCTCGTCCCGGCTCCAACCCACTGTTTGGGCATTTATTGAATAGTTCCCGAAATCTATCCCAAGCTTCTGTGAAAGACTCATTGTCACCTTGACGGAACTGCATGAAATCCATTCTGATCTCATCCATTCGAGAAGGAGGGAAATATTTGGTCATGAATCTCCTTGCAACCTCATCAAAAGTTTCAATTCTCGCCCCATTAATAGAGTCAAACCATCTCTCAGCTGCTCCTTGAAGAGAGAAAGGGAACAACATTCTCTTCAAAACATCATGGGGGATATGTGGGAGATTACTTGTGTTACACACTTTATGGAATGTCCTTAAATGTGCATGTAGATCTTCAGAACTCATCCCATGAAAAATCTGGCCATTTTGAACCAAATTAATGAAAGCCGGCGGGATTTGAAAATGCTCTCCAGTGTTAATGAATGGTGAATCCAAGTTGTCCATTCGAGGCTCATAATGATCACCATATCGACGATGAGGTGCTTCTGGTTGGGCCGGTGGAATAATAAGAGGGTCCCTTGGAGGATCACCCACATTTTGCTGATTTTCTTGACCAGCCATTGCTGCAGAATCCAACTTCTTCTTATCACGTAACGTCCTAGCAAGTTCCGGATCAAATTTTTATTCTGGCAATCCACAAGATCTTGTCCTGTGCATGCAAGGAGTAAAAAGAAAGGGTGAAAAGAATACAAAAAAAATAAATAAAAAATAAAATAAATAAAAACAAAAACTCCAACACGACTGCTTTTCCCGGCAACGGCGCCAAAATTTGATGGGGCAAATATGTATGTAAAATGTGATCGTGGTTGCTATCCACCCCTACTCAAAAATAAGCTTAAACAACCCCAATGAAGGTGATAGTAAAGCGAGTTCAATCTCTCAGGGAAAGGACTACGTTGAAGTTCTAAAGTAAATATTTTTGTATTCTTACAATTGACAAACTGAAAGTAACAAAAGGAACAACAATTAACTAAAATAAAGATGGTGATATGATTTAAAATGCTATTCAAACAAGTGTACTCCCGAGATTATATGATAGGGTTACATAAAGACATACACATTCATTCTATCTATGGTCATGCAAAATAAGTATAAACACACATACTCACACTCTCCTATATAGCGGTAGGAAAGGAGTGATTGATGCACTTAACTATTTAGATATTAAATAACTCATTGAACACTTATATATGGCGGTAGGTACAGTTCACTTCCTTAATTAACCCGGAATCTATTGCAACTACCAACTCAACTAAACCCTCAAGTTCAACCGCTCCTTTATGGCCGAGGCAACGCCGGAACCAGTCACGCTAATGCCAAACTAACCCCCCAAATTCCTTATATATAGCGGTAGGTGAGAATTAAGGTAAATCAATCTAACAAATTCACAACCAACCCACAATAGATTCCAAACAACTTACTCTAACCCTCCTATATAGCGGTAGGACAGATTAAAACAAGTTATCTCTAAGCAATTTACTGCACTTTATGAAGATATTTATCATACATAATTAAGGCCTTAAATCATGCATAATTATGAAGAACACAGTAAAACTCATTTACAAAGACCATTGTATAGAACTTAGACTGTAAATTAAGCACAAAAACCCTTATTCATAATCTCGGGAGCACATAAGATATAGCCTAGCATGGCTAGATCAATCATCTTAATATTAACAATTAAGCACAATATTGAAAACATGATTATAAGGAAAGAAGACACCTTAGATGTGATCTCGACTTGTAAAAACATGAATCCAATAAGAGATGATGTAATTCTCCAAGTAATAGAAGAGGTAGAAAAACCCTAGCTATTGCAAAGGAAAACCCTTGCTTGATATCTCCCAATAATGTCACACCCAAAATCTGTAAACCCTAGCCCTATATATAGTAATTCTATGAAAGTATTTGCAACTAAGTCCTTTACAAAAGTCTTGTCGGAAAAGGAAACTCAAAGTGGGCCAAAATTGCAAGTTTCCAAAAATGAGACGAAAATCAGCGCCTTACGTCGATCCCGACGTCACGACTTGAGACCGTGCACGTCGCGACGGGGAAGAGATCCCCACGTCGCGACGTGAGTGGCTGTTGCTTTCTCAAAATCTGCTAAATATGTCCATCTCTACCTTTATCAATAGCCCCTCAGATCGGTTGAGATTCTCTTGGAACTTATCCGATCTGACTAATTTCATCTCTGTTTCCCGTGCACTTCATGCAATATCCGTTGTTTAAAGCCCCAAACACATTAAGAGCCTTTGGAACAATTAATCTGTGGTTGGTAAACCCCGCATGACTGACGAACTCCGGAGATCTTCATAGATGCGAAGTACGCATTTATGTCATGGGAATGTGCCAACGCTGAGTATTCCGCGGATCGACCTACGCGGTTAGGTCCCCACGTCGCGACGTGAGCGGCTGTCTTGACGATTTTCTCAACTTTTCCTCCACTTTTGCATCCAATTCAACTTTTGCATGATTTCTTCCTTCCTAGAACACCATGGTTGACAAACCTACAAATGAAACACTAAAACAACTCAAAAAGAACAAGAACGAGCAAGGAATCAAATATAAAACCACAGATAAAAGGTGAATAAATTCACCTCATCACCACTATCAATAATAACAGTGCAAATTTTATTTTGAACCATGCAACGTGTATGAAATATGTTTTCACGATGGATCAAAACTTCATCAACAAGTGGATGTGCGTTAAGTACCCGACGAGAGACTAAACAATAATCACCAACCTTATAAGAAGATCCGTCAATGTCTTCACTTTCATCACTTACATATTTCTCCTCAAGGGGTGGCATATCAGCACAATCCTCATCACTCTCAACTTCTCCATTGTCAAGAATAATCATCAACTTACTAGTAGGGCAATCGGATCGCATATGACCATAACCTTGACATTTATAACAACGAATATCCCTCAATCTTGTGGCTGAAGTTGACGTCGATTTTGGAGGGGTTTTAGCAGTCTTTGGTACTGATTTTGGGACATTGGAAGGTGCACTTGATGGCTGATTTGAGGTGAATTGGCGCGGCTTTTTGGATGGGAAAAAAGGGACAACATTCGGCTTCTTATCTCTTTGCCATGGTGGTGGCGGTTGTGAAAACTTATTCTTCCCTTTCATGTGCCTTTCAATTTTAATAGCCTTGTGCACAAGCTCATTAATGTCAACATAACTTTGTAAATCCACATGATAAGCCAATTCAGAATGCATACCTCTCAAAAATCATTCTATAGTGGAGTCGGGATCTTCATGCACATTAGCCTTGATCATCAAAGCTTCCATCTTATGATAATACTCCTCAACCGATTTATTACCTTGCACAAGTGAGTGCAATTTTCTGTTCAATTCACTGTTGTAATGAGAAGGAACATATTTCTTCCTCATAAGTATCTTCATTTGGCTCCATGCCTTGATTGGCCTTTCACCATCTTGACGTCTAGACCTCATAACTTCATCAAACCATAAACTAGCATAATCCTTGAGGTTCACAAAAGCAATTCGATACTTCTCCTTTCCGGGGTAATCAGAAGTGCTCAAGCTCACGAACCCAATCAAAATAAGCTTCGAGATCTGCTTTACCATGGAAAGTTGGGATAGTTAGTTTAACCGAAGCAATTGAAATCTTAGACTTCTCACCTTTCTTAGAAGAACTTGTGTCCTCCTCTTCCCCCTCCTCATCATGACTAGAATCATTGTCGGACTCAAACTATCAACTTAGGTGGTGGTGAAGACAAACTATCAACTTTCAAAGAGGACATCATTAGTGAACTTTTGGTCCACTAACTTTGGTGATGTAGATTCCTCACCCTCCATTTGTACCTGCAAGTTAGTGAAAACACAAGAAATATATATATAGAAATATACCTTACGGGTTCTCACAATATGGGGTAGTATGTACTCTCATCTCTTAATATGAAAGCTTTTCTCGTGTATACCCTATACTAATACTCTCAAACTATGGAACTTACTAGTTCAATGATTGTAATAACAAGTCTCAACCAATTAATTCCACCACAAATTTTCACAAGTGAAAACCAAAGAAGTTTTTAACAAAATCACGTCAAGAGTATTTAAGAACACGTGTGGATAATACTTGATTTAACTTCCGAAACTAAGAGAAAAAGAAAGTATATTTCAAGACGAAGAAAACGCAATTTGAATCACTTAATTCCGAGTTGTATTGAGAAAGTTATGGCACTTTTAATCCAAGGTGGTTTTCAAGAAACAACTTAAGAACAATGTGTTCTTCAAATAAAATAAATTAAATAAAACAGAAAATAAATATTCTAGGTCCGAAATATATATATATTTTTGTATTTGACCGTATATTTTTTTTTTACGGTCTCTCTCTTTTTTTTATTTAGGACAACCTAGGACAAAACAAACTTTTTAAGGTTTGGACACAAACCTTGGACAAACAAAAACAATTAAGGTTCGGACAAGAACCTAGGACAATACTATGTTTAAGGTTTTAAGACAAAAACCTAGTACAAGTACTTAGGTTTAAGGTTTGAAGACAACAACCTAGGATTAGGGTTTAAGGATGTTGTGTCTTTTGTCTTAACCTTAAAAACCTTAAAATTTTCAAACTTTAATATCTCACCAAGAATTATGAATTTGCATGTGCCACTTTCACAAAATATTCAAGATTTATCAAGAAGATCAAGAATATGGCTTTAGATTCAAATTTTGACACTTTTGGATTTTCAAGAAAATAAAGAAGTTCAAGAAAGTGTTCAAGAACTTATCTTTTTCAAGTGTGATAAAAGTTTGATCAAAACACACTTTCAAGAAAGACTCATATCTAATGTTAATTTTTTTGTTCTAATTAATGGGTCACCAATAGGTTTTTTCAAATCGTCAAGAGGTATCAGACAAGGAGATCTATTATCTCCTTATCTTTTTATTTTAGGGGCAGAATACCTCTCAAGAGCCTTAAATAACCAATCTGCCAATTACCCAGCCTTTTCTTTTCCAAAAAACTGCCCAAAGATTACGCATCTTGCGTACGCGGATGACATTATAATATTTACATCGGCTCACCACAGATCTCTAAAGCATATAATGGCAATACTCAAGGACTATGAAGAGATCTCAGGACAAAAAGTCAACCCACAAAAGAGTTTATTTCTAATTCATCATTCATGTGATAGAATGAAAAAGCATATCATCTCTAAAATTACCAAATTTAGCTCAGAAAAATTTCCTGTTAAGTATTTAGGACTTCCCCTTCACTATGGAAAAAACAAATTTAGTCATTATGAAACTTTAATTCATAATACTCAGTATAAGATCAATTCCTGGAGTTCTAAATATCTATCTAGTGGTGGCAGGATAACTTTAATTAAAGCTGTCCTCACAACAATGCCAATGCACATCTTGGTAGGATCTAATCCCCCAAAGAAAATTTTACAAAATCTCGAATCTGTCTTTGCAAACTTTCTGTGGGGCACAGAGAATCATAAACCAAAGCACCACTGGATTTCATGGAGCAAGCTATGTGTACCATATGAAGAGGGGGGACTTGGATTTCGATCCCTTCAACACATTTACAAAGCCTTCTCATATAAACTTTGGTGGCGATTTAGGGAACAACAGTCTGTATGGGCTAAATTCTTAGATGCAAAATATGTCATTCCCATCAGAAATCCCCCAAAACAGGAATCTAGGACTTGGCTCAGAATGAAATCAGTAGCACACTCAGTGGATCTTTACATCTTAACCAAGGATCTGCAAGAAAACGAGTCCCAACCTTATAACATTTGGCTTCTATCCAACACAGGTAAATTCTCATTCAAATCTGCTTTCAATTGGTGGCACATAACCCTGTAAACCAGTGGTGCTTTGGAAATTTTATATGGAATTCTTTCATTACCCTAAAAAAGTCTTTTTTCATGTTACGCCTACTTAAAGCTCAACTCCCAATAGGCACAATTTTGCATAGATTCCAGGTTCATGGTCCCTTTAAATGCCTATGTTGTCACTCAGGTCTTGAGACAATTAACCACATATTTCTAACATGTGATTATGCTTTAAAACTATGGATCACCTTTGGCAGTGAACTAGGAATCCATGTGTCACCAAACTCGCATTATCTGAACTCTTTTTTATTCCAGTGGTGGTCTAATTCAGGCAAAAACAAAAAGTGCAATGTTGCCATTCAAAGTATTCCATCAATCATTTGTTGGCAACTTTGGAAAGGTAGGAATAAGTGGCTGTTTGATGAAGAAATATGGAACTTGGAAAAAATGAAAAAAGCTGCACTTGAAGAGTTAAAAGCTATTATGTCCAACTGTTTTCAAGACATCAACTGGTCCACACTTAACTGGACAGACTTTTGGCATGCAATTACTCATGACGTAGGAAAAGTCTTCACAACCTACATTAAATGGCATCCGCCTGAAGAGAATCAGTTAAAACTGAATGTCCATGGATTTATCAATAGTAAAAATGAAGGTTTTGGAGCAGGAATATTAAGGGATACTCAGAGCAAATTGATTTCAGCCTTTTCTTTTAAATCAGATTCTACTAATTTGTTTTCTCTTGAGCAGGTTATTATTGAATCAGCATTGCTAGGAATCAATCGTTACCTCCAAGAAAGACATCTCTCCAACCTTTGTGTGAAATCATGTTCTAATAGTTTATTATCTTGGATCCATAATAAAAACAACTGGCCCTGGAGGATTAAAGAATAAATTCAAAAAATTCTTGAAATCAAGCCTCAACCGACGTGGAATCTTTGCCCCAAAGCAGCAAACACAGTGGCCATTTTGTTAGCAAGATCAGCTGAACAGTCTACTAATTCATCAATTACTTCGGAAGATCAGCTACACCGAAAAATTCAGATGATTATTCGCTCAGAAAGGCTTGGACTCCCCTATATCATTAGATCCAAAAAAGGTGAAAAATCATGAGTATGCAATATGAGGTAAATCAGCTACATTCAATTGTTCATCACAGCTGAGAGGATTGAACTTTACTACCCACCAATACAATCAAGGTTGCAAGCACATGATTATTTGAGAAACTACACACTTTTACTCCCAATATGCTTCTATATTCAGATCTTTAAGGAAGTTTACATATAATTTTTGAGTGGAAAATAGAAAATCATACTCTAGTCATTAATTTAGAGTAGACGTTTTCTTTCCCTATTCTCATTTAATTAGTTAATCATGTAATGGAATAGTACTCCATGTTTATCGCTGTCTTCTTGTAACGATGCGTTCGGGAATCTCCGGCATCGTATTTTGTTCACCATGTATATATATTCGGTTTAAAAAAAAAAGATATAGAGACAATAAAGAAGACAACACAAAAGAAAGAATGCAATTCGGATAAGAAACAAGGGAGTTATGCAATTTTACCGAAACTAGGGTTTTTAAGAAACCCTAATTATTGACTCAAAACCCTAGCAAGTTTTGACGTGTGGACAGCAATGAAAACCAATGGAATTCAACACTATGAAGACAACAAAAAGTGCAGAATATAGACACCAAGAAACAGCAACAAAAACGCTAAAAGAATCAACACAAAAGACGCAAAACACAAGCAAGAGCAATTCGCGATTTTGGGCAGATTTTTAACAAACTTTTGCATGCGATTTTTGGACAGATTTATGATGACTTAAAGACTGAATTTAGAGCAGATCTAAGACACAATTTACTGCAGAAAATTGACTCAAGAACAGCAGAAAAAAGACGCAAAAACAGTAGCACAAAAAAGATGCAAAAAAAGCAAGAAAAATCGAGACACAAGAAGACTCAAAAACCAAAATTTAAAACCTGAATTTGGAAGACAACCTTGAGCTCTGATACCAATTGATATGAATGATCACGGTGCAGCACCTTAGACCACTCGAATCCACTTCCTTTGGACCGTTGCTTACCAAATACCACGAACAAGAACAAGAAGAAATAATGGTGCGGAAATTGACAAACAAGAAAACAAAAGATATTGACACGAAAAGATTTGATATGAAGTAATCAAACCCCCACGTATGAATCAAAAGGATTCGGCCAACCTATGAAAATTCATAAGCTAAACAAATCAGTTTGGCTTGTTCTTTGAATCAAGAAATTGTAAGTTCACCTAAAGGTCTTAGCTTCTAGGTTCACGGTTCTTATGAAAACTCAACTAAACTTAATTGAATTAATTCACGTTTTGCTTTACAACTTTTCAAGGCTGTAAAAACACTTTAGCAAAGCCAAACTTTTATCAAAATTCATCATATTAAAAACGTTAAAGGAGCCCTCTTTTTATAGGGAGAAATTCGGCTCTTACAATGAAAGAAAACCCTAACTTAAGTCAATTACAACTTGACTTCTAAGCTACCTAACTTTTCAAATTGGAATTGGAAACTAACAACTAACAAACTAATCTTTTTCCAAAAAGGATTAAGTTACACGGTTTTGTAAAGGTGGCCAAACACGTTTTGGCTTCCTTTGTTTCCTAAACTATAAAGAAGCAAAACTCAATTTGACTTCTTAAGTTTCCTAAACTGTTACTTGCCATTATCATGCAAGATAATTGGGCCAAGTAAACTTTATTTAAAACTGAAATTCCAAGCCCATATATTAATAAATTAAAACGTCAATTTGGGCTTAAAAAAACATTAAATAAAACCCTAATTAAATAAGCAAGAAGACATGATCCATTGGTGAAAGCCCAAACACGCCTTTCCTTGGACTTCATTGTGATTGATCCATCTCTTCATGGATTGTGATAGAAGAGATATTCCATAAAACTCCATTGGTGGAAGATGCTTGGACCGGATCATGATTCTCTTCAAAGATGTCCAACTCTTCACAATGAGTTATCAATAATGCTTGCAACGCCTCCTTCATCTTTTTGCTCCTTGATTTTGTCATTGGTCCATCAAGATTTGTCAATTGATGAACACTGGAAGTCGGCTTTGGCATAGGCATAGATGGATTGCTATCATCGAACCCCCATCTTTTTTGCTAACTTCATTCCCATTGTGAGAGCTTCATACTCTGCTTCATTGTTATTAGTTTTGAAATCAAAGCGAATGGTGTAAGTAAACTCCTGACCTTGAGGATTTTTCAAAATCAGACCTACCCCTGATCCCTTTTCACTAGATGCTCCATCCACAAATAGCACCCAAGCATCGGTGATTCTGCCTGCCACAATGTCAATAGGCTTGTTTGTATGACCTAATATATGAATATCCCAATCTTGTGATGTTTCGGTAATAAAATCAGCAAAGACTTGTCCCTTTATTGCCGACGTCGACACAAATGTGATATCGTGTTCACCTAATTCGATGGCCCATTTCATCAGACGACTTGAATGGTTAGGTTTGTGCAATACTTGTTTCAAAGGTTTATCAGTGAGAACCCAGATAGAGTGAGCTTGATGTAGGGGCGCAGCCTCCGAGCTGTAATAATTAGTGCCAACACCAACTTTTTAAGTCCCGAAGATCGTTGTTCAGCCCTTTGCAATGCCTTGCTCATATAATACAGTGGCTTCTGAGTATTGTTATACTCATTCATCAGAACTGCACTTACAGCTCTGTTACTTGCAGCTAAGTATAGAGAGAGAGAGAGAGTTTCACCATGAACGGGAATGGCTAGTGCTGGTAATTCGCTTAAATACTGCTTAAGCTTTCAAAGTCCTTCTGACATTCCTCTATCCATGAAAAATCTTTTGCTTTCTTCAAAGTAGCAAAGAATGGCAAGCACTGTTCAGTCGATTTAGAGAGGAACCTATTCAATGCGGCCAACCTTCTAATTAAAGTTTGAACTTCATGGACATTGCGAGGTGGAGTCATTTTTAGAATTGCCTCAACCTTCTCGGGATTTGCCTCGATCCCTCGCTTTGAGACCATATAACCTAAGAATTTTTCAGATCCAACTCCAAAGATACACATCTTAGGATTAAGCATCAAACCTATAGATCTTAATGTTTCGATGGTTTCTTCGACATCAGCTAACATATCTGACATCTTCCTATTCTTGATTAGTAGATCATCAACATACATCTCCACATTGCTGCTGATATGAGAATCAAATACATTGTTCACCATTCGTTGATAAGTTGCTCCTATATATTTTAACTCGAAAGGCATCTTCTTATTAAATTAGATACTCTTTTTGGTTATGAAAGCAGTTTTGTTAGCATCCGCTTCATCTATGAAGATGTGATGATATCCCTTATATGAGTCAAGAAAATAAAGCACTTCATAGCCCATGATTGCATCAACGTTTTGATCAATTAGGGGCAAGGGATAAAAATCTTTCGGACATGCCTTATTCAAATTTGTATAATTAATACACATCTATCATCCTGAGTCTGGTTTCTTCACCGTGACCGGATTACCCATCTAGGTCGAATAATTGTAACATCTTTCTTAGTAGCGGGGTCAGGGGTAACAATGATTCTGGAATGTACCAGTTGTGTTCGAAAGCATGTATTGGTCCTGGTAAATCCATTTAAAAAATTATTACTATTAATATTAATAAGTAGTATCTGAATCGCGAATTGAAAAATGTGGTAAATTTTGAGTGGTTCAAAATCTCCTGGATAATTTTAGCCTTGAGAAGTTTGTCCACTTTGTCACGAATAGCTTCATTCCTATTCAAACTACATGGCCGTTTTTTCTGCCAAACTGGAGGTAAAGTGGGATCTATATCCAACTTATGTATTGCCAAAGTTGGTGAGATACCTTTCATATTCTCAGGTCCTCATGGGAAAACATCATTGTATTCAGACAATGGCACACTTCAAGTACTCGGAGGAACGTTTCTCCTCACTCTTGAGCACTGCAGAAATGGTTGATAGCTCTAGCTGATCAGCATCTTTTTGAATCATCAGCTCGTCAACTTTCTCCAAGGCATCATTACTACGAACAATGGCTTCGGAAGCTAAGCCCATGACCTGAAATACAGATGGTTAGTAAGCAATAATGTTATAAATCAAAATAAACAATAAAAGGCTTACTTGTGCAATACCGAGGGCCAGTCGGTGATGAATTGAAGAAGTATCCATCTTCATCTGTATCTTTCTATCCCGATGTGGGATAGTGTTGTAAGCGAATTCGAGAGCTGTGTCAGTGGTAAGTCTGTCGTTGATGCCCATCTTTGGGTCAGGACGAAAAGAAGACAAGGGATAAGAGGCTTCACCTTCCAGAACCTTGGAAAAAGGGATGAAATTAGGCCAGAAAAGAGTTGGACCAGACACTTCAACCTCGTCAACTTCAATCTCCACCATTCGAGGTTTTTTCAAAGCCTCATCGGCTGAGCTCTCAGCTTTTCTCTTCGCGGCTTCTTTCATCACTGTCTTCAGACACTTTCCTTTACCATGTGTAACCGTTTTTCCTTTTTCTTTAACCGACGAGGAGGTCGGTTCGTTCATCTTTATCTCCGACTTTACCTAGTCGGCAGGGGCATCATTAGTAGGGGCTTCGCTAGTGTGATCTCTGATAAGTTGGTTTTATACCAACTTATATGTGTAATATCACTTAGCTTTTACCTTGTGTTTCATGCAAATGTGTAGTGTTTTGTGCCATTTTGTGCATTTATGTGGTTTGCAACTTGAAAGTGCTTAAATGGTGAAAAAGACCAAAAATGATGATGAAATGAAGCAAATGCGTGTTTAGGTTGAAAACCAAGCAAAGAAGCCAAATTCGTTGGAATGGTGTTGGTGGAATTTGAAGAAAACCTAAATATGCCTATTTGGCTTAGTTTGAAGTTGGGCAAAATTGGTAATGCTACTTCATTTGAGTGTAACTCTCTCAATACTAATCCAAATGAGGAGATCATGGATGTTCTGGAAATCTCTTTGAGTGTAATTCATTTCTTATATTTTAACTTTCTTCTAATTCTGTGTTCAAGTAGAAGAAACGGGGGCATCTTTGTAATTGCTACTTCACTTTTACATTGTTGAGCTCACTGCCACAGTTTGGTAGACTGGTCATATCTTGAGCTACGACCTCCAGTGATGCGGATTCTTGAACCAATAGAAAGCCAAGAGAAAGATCTAAAACTTTTATGTTTACCACAAAGTCCAATTCAGAGTCTAAGATACACATATTTGGCATAGACTTTCATCTTGCGCAAATACACGGCGAGGTCTCGCTGCGAGACCTCGCCACACACACAAATACACGGCGCGAGGTCTCGCTGCGAGACCTCGCCATGGAATTTTCTGCTTTGCCAGACTTCCGTATTTTGACCATAACGTTCTTGTCCGGACTCCAAATTGAGTGATTCAAAAGGCTATAGAAAGCTAAGACATAGGGCTACAACTTTAGTGTTTTAAGTTGTCCCAAATTCACAACGTATCAGGGCCGGATTTGGGTTGGAAGTTGATGCACATTTGCGCATTTTCGCACAACACTTGCTGCCCACCATTTCACCTCGCCAATCACTTATGCACACTACTGTACTCACCTCGCCACACACTCATGCACACTACTGTGGTCACCTTGCCACACACTTATTCGCACCCACATGCACAACACAGCAACAACTTGTGCACACCCACATGCACAACACAACAACAACTTCAGCACATCACTTGCACTCACTTGCAACACACTTGTGCACATTCATGCACACTTCATAGGCACTTCATAGGCACTTCACAGCATCACTTATGCACACACATGGGCACTTAACAGCACAACACCACATACACTCCTGATAGCACACTACACGCATTGCTTGTTGCACATAGTTGCTGTCCATTACATGCACACCACAGCACACACCTCACAACACTCCTAGCCACACTTAGGCTCACACATGCATTTCACAGCTACAACTTCACACACTTCACAAGCATCACTCCGCACACACATGCACTCTCTTTATGCATCTCACAGCACATTCCTTCATATATCCCACAACACTCACGACACTTAGCTCACAACATTCTTCACACACTTTACTTAATACTTTGCACTCATTTGCATCACATCATATTCTTCACTTTTCAACACTTTTCATTTGCACTTGTTTTCTTTGCACTTCAAACACTCGTGATTTTCATCATTCATCTCACTCACTTGTCATCACAAAATCTCCTAGCATTTTATTCACACTCGCACATGAATTTGCACGGTAAGGTCTCGCTGCGAGACCTCGCCATACAAATGGATACACGGCGAGGTCTCGCTGCGAGACCTCGCCACACAAATGTTTAAACGGTGAGACTTCGCTGCGAGACCTTGCCATGAAAATGCTCTTCTTGATGCCAGAAATATTTTCTAAGTGTTGTAGTCATTTTCTTGTGTTGCAGGTTAATGGAGGCGTGCTGGGCAGTGGTTCAAAGGTGTGGGGGTTGGAACGAAGGCGTGAAGATCCAAGGATTCAAGGCGTGAAGCGATATATTGATCGAGATGGTTTGTGGACACGTGATATTTTACAGTGGCATTTTTGTAATAATGCGTATATTTTACGTTAGCGTATTATTTAGGTTTTGTAACCTCTATAAATAAAGGATATAGTTAGACTTTTGGCGGGGAGATCATTCTAGAATAGAAACCGATTTTTGATTTTGTAAGCGGGAATTTTCTCTCTCTACGTTCACTTTCTCTCACTAGATTCTCTCTTATCTGATCGATCTCCAATTTCAATTCCGATTGAGAATTTGATCCGAACATTGTAATCCGCTTGTGAATTGAAGCTTCCGAAGCAATTTAATCGGTATAATCTTTCAATTATCGAATATGAATTGCTTAATGTTGAGAGGTGTTGATCAAGAACTTGAAATGGAGATTTCTGGCTAGATCGTGAGATGTCCTAGGGTTTGATACAAATGATTGTATAATTAAAATGTGAATGTTATGCCATTGACTCATCTTTCACGAGAGATATCGTATATGTTTGTAATTGCCTAATTTTATCAAAATTTGTGAAATTTATGCTTTTTTTGGGGGTATTGAACTTTAATAGAGGTCGCCATGCTAGATTGGGGATTGATTTCTCATTGGAAGTGTAAATCACATAAATGAGAATCAGATATACAAGTGTTGAGTTCCTTTGCTTATTTTCTTTTGTTCGTGATCAGAGATGTGGCCTCTATGCCAGTTAAAGGTCATTGAGTTATAAGAATCAAGTAAATGAAGATTATTTGATGCTAGTTAGAGTATAGGAACTTAGCTCGGGCCTCGCCATGGGAGACTTAAGATTATGCACGATTACTAGCCAGTGTTAGGTAGTCGAGTCGTTGCGGTACTTAAATCTTCTTGCCTAGCCCTCGCCATGGGAAAGGTAAGATGTAAGGGAGAATAGAGGATATTGTGGTCGACATGCCGAGTATTCTCTGGACTCCTAGGCAGCTATCACTACAACAAAAATGTTCATTAGCGACAAAATGTTAGTGAGAAAATTTTTCTTTTCTCGCAAAAAGTATCAATTAGCGAGAAATCAAAATATTTTTACTGTTCATATAGAAGTTTTACATAATTGGCGAGGAAAATTTTTTTCCTCACCAAGTTTCGTCGCAATTGGTTTGGCGGGAAAACCCCGACATTTTATCTCTATAATAGCGAAAAATGTTTTATTTCATTAGCGAGGAAAAAATATAATCCTCACTAATAGAATAAAACAAAGGTCTACATTCCTCGCTAAAATAATAGTTTCTTTTAGCGAGAAAATAAGTTTCTTGCAAAACTTTTCAGTACAAAAAATGTCCATTAGGGTCGAAACTTTAGTGAGAAAAGTCTACTCTTTTCGCAAAAAGTATCAATTAATTAAAAAAAAATTCTATTCATCCGAAAGCTTTGCATAATTGGCGAGAAAAATAAATTCCTTGCCATATTTTTTCAATTGGTTTAGCAGGAAAACTCCAGCCATTTTATCTATGTAAGAACGACAAGTTTTTCCTTTCATTAGTGAGAAAAAATATACTCCTCACCGATTTATCATATATTTTGGTAGTTTAGTCTCATAAATATGAATATTGTAAATTTTATAACATGTAAAAAGTAAACAAAGGTTATTAAGGATAATTTCATGAGATCAATTGTAGAATACATTAATATTATAACACAAATAATTACTCAGAAAATCTTGTAGTCTAGTGGCAATAATGAGTTTTGGAACAGAGGTCTTCAGTTTGAACCTTGCCAATGTCTAATATATGGTTGATTTCAATCCCAACCTTTTTTGTGGGACCAAAACTTATTTAATTATTTCCAAAAATTACATAAATTTCAGTTATCTCAATGAGACCCTAAAAAGTTTCAATTAAATTCAAATAAAATTACAGAATAGCCTAAATAGTTTTAGTCATCTCAATTAGACCCTAAATTTATAGCTACTTATGTGTAAGATCTACACTATTTTAAATTGGTGTCTCAATATTAAAATTATTTTAAATTAGGTCCTTAAATGTGATTAATAAATAATTTTCTCAATCAATTTTTAAAATACATTTGGAAAAGTCAAATTTTTTGGTGGGAGTAATATTAGTATAAAAGCTTACATATCAGATTATGACCCTCAACTTTAAATGTTTTTAATTAGGTTATGAAACAAAGTAGAAAACATCCTTAATAGCTTGATTATTAGCAATCAAACCATCAAAAGTTTTACAAAATAAACATTAAAAGCTATTTGTGATACTTAGAGTTGGTGATTTAATTATTCTATTTTAGCCTCTCAAATTTAAATTATTTTCAAATAGGTCCTTAGATTTAAAGTTACTTCAATTGGGTCTCTAAGCGAAATTACAGAATTACCTCAATAAATTAAAAGTTACTTTTAGTTGGGTAACTAAATGGCTTATAAGTTTCATTAATTCTTCTATGACACCCTAATATAACAATTTGGTCCCTATGAAACATCTAGTTCAAATTACCATATCATATTTTTAAAAATTAGTTAAATTTATGTTACATGTGCAACTCTTCTGATCTAAGGCTATACTTATTTATTCAGAAACCATGTAGACATACTACTATTTGTAATTTATATATGATTTTAGTTATTTACAAATTTTTGTTACAAATAATTTCAAAATAAATCAAAAAATATATAGATATTGTTATGAATTTTTCTTTATACATTCAACATACATATATTACTACATATAATTGCCTAAGAGCAAAGGAAAAAGAAAGTGTTCACGATCTTTGTTTAATTTTCATGTTGATATTGTTGTCAACCTAATTGACATAATGGTCCACGAATGATTTTATTATAATTTGATTTTATTGTAATAAATTGACTTATTGTAACAATGTATTTAGATTTTTAACTAGTTAGCTTATTTGTATATGTATTAAGCCAATTTGGCTATGATGTAATATTTGATTAGTATCAAAGAATTCTTGCCTATGAGAAAAAAAAAAGTAACTCATAAACGTCGAATACCTTATGCATATTTTTTTTATTTTGAATAAATAAGTAGTTAATTTTATTTTAATTTTTTTACCATATTAAATATAAACTAATATAATTAATAAATATTGGTCAAAGACATCATTAGAATCATTAAATCACAATATTAAATTAGAATTAATTTGGATTCTTGTTATTTTAATTTTTTTTAATTTTAAGTGAATAAGTAATTGTGTTCTTTTATATATATGTATATCTATATCAATAACATATTTCACAATATTATATGTGTGTATATATGTATATATATATATATATATATCTTTTTAACGAAGCACATTGGTTTTGAAAATAATGTAAGAATAATTTTGGAATTATACTTTAAAAAAAAGAAAAGCAAGAACTTTTAATTAATTTTAAAATATTTATTTAAAGTTATAGATTAAATAATCATGAAAATTTAATCCATCAAATCTTCAAAAGGATTATCAAAATAAAAAACTTTTACTAGAAATAAATGGCTAAAAAAAATTGAGGGGGAAAATACGGAGGGAAGCCAGTCCCAATTTTTGTTCTTCTCCCTCTCCCACACTTGGCCAATTTTCATCTAATTCCAAATCAGTCTCCGCTTCTTCATTCTTTCTTAGTCCCAAATAGGCAAACACCCACTTCCATTCGTAAATCCGTTGCCGCGTGCCACCACCACCACCTTCTCCTCCCCTAAATTCCTTAGATCTTCACTCTATTTTCCTTTTTCGTCAATAATTTCTTCAATCAAACAATTCACTTTTTCTCTCTCCAATAGCCATACTTTAACCATGTTCTAACATCTTCAGCAGTGAGAAGAAACTCACCAAGAATCTACTTTGGAACTATGCCGGTCGCCGCCCTTTCCATCACGTAGTCTGCCGCTTTCTCCCTTTCGCTCAAAAGAAAAATGGATTCTTTTTTTCGTTTTCATCAGAAGCCATTTTTTCAAGATTTTTAGACATTAATTTTGCTGGAGATGGCCAAGGTCAAGGTGGAGTAGAAGTTTCAGGAAGAGGAGGTTGTCAACGGTAGAGCTCTTTGCTCTGTGGAGATATCATGGTTGATACCAAGTAAGGGTTTTGATTGCAACTTTCTTTGTAGCCTCTGTAATTTTTCAATTAGCTCTATGTGTGCTCTGTTGCTCTTTAATTACAAACAAAAATTGCTTTTACCTTTGCTTGGCAATGAACTGAATTTCTAGAATTTTTAGATACGGATGTTAACTTTAATTTTTTTTGTTGCTTTAGTCTTATTTCAGAGAACATACTTATATGGGATATGCTTATTGATTGGATTTTTTGCTCCTTTGCATAATATGACTAATATAAATTTATGTTCTTCACATTTGTTTGATTGTTGTACCCATTGTTACTATGAGAAAAGCAGCTAAGGACTGTGATTGCTTATGGGGAACCTAAATATTTTTAAGTGTTTCTTTATTCTTAGAGAAATTATTTAGATATCAATCTCAATTTTGGTATGCGCTAAGCAAGTGGCTTTGTTTTCTATTTCAAACCTTTGTTGTTATCATATTAATGGTTGCTTGAGTGCGTTCTTATGATGATCAATGGCTTTGGGGGCAAAAAGTTTAACTTTTTCAAAGGAAAAAAGAAACAAAAGTATACTCTCACACCATCCCTTTTTTGAATTTAGTTGAGTAGTTTCTACTATGTGTTGCATAGTTGTTTATTAATCTTTGGAGATTGAATAAATGTCTACATTTATTTATTACAGCATGTTTTGATTCGGTAGAGAAATTTAGTTTTGTAACTCTATTTGATGTTTGACATATCTTGACCCCCTTTTGTTTTTCTCCCCCTTCTTTTATAAGCCAGTGAAGTTTTGGCTCTTTAGCTTTGTTGGTCTTTGTATAATAATTAATTTGCCGTTTGAGCTTTGTGGCAAAAAATTAAGATATGTTTCTTTAAAGGAAAAAAGGAACGACAATGTCATCTTTTTTACTCATGTTGCTCCTCAATAATTTCCTAAGTTTAATTTTCATAAGAAGGGAGAACTTATTTTGTATTGATTAATCATTAGGATTATTATATAATAAAACAAGAATTTTTTTTTTCAGAGGCTGATCCAGCAGGAGTATTCACTCATAAGAAGGTCTTCTTGTCAATCTACAACACCATTAAACAAGTATTGAAGTGTAAGCTGGTCTATGAATGTTTACAGTTTTGCTTTCTTATATTTTTTTAAATTACAATAAAGAAAGTAGCTAATATAAATATATTATGCAGATGTTTTTTCATACACCATAAGTTGATGATATCTATGTACACATTCATTGAATCTATGATCATTCATAGCCAAATTTTAGGGGCAATGAACAAGAATCTAACTTCAATGTTGTCATGTCTTTAGTCATTTTCCTATAAATGCTGATCCGTTATTAGTCATTAGATGATACAATCTATCACATTACTTCATTTTTTTTCTTTGTTTTTTGGTACACTTTCATTGTTGATTCGTGCTATGAATTTTTTTTGCTTTCAGTTTGATGGGCTCATATGCCTACTGTAGTTTTGGAGAAGTGGTATTTTATTTATCAATGGATTATGTGCGCTGATTTCTATACTATTTGAATTGCTTATAAGTTCAAAATGGGACTGAAATGATGTTCCTATGAATAGGGAAAAATGATTAATAAACAACTTCTTGAGTACTCTTGTTTATATATTGTTTATAATTTGTTCAATCGGACCGAACTGATGTTCTTACGAATAGGAACAAATGTTGTTTGGTTCTATGTTTTTTTTTTTGGATTTCAAAGCAGTCTAATATCAATTGTTTTCTCTTATATAGTTGTTGGTTTGGGACTTCCAAGTGTTTACTAGAAATATTTGAGGATAATGTTGCATATGATGTAGCAGTGGATCAATTTTTGATTGCTTGGTCATGTAGGTTATTGCCAGTCTTTCTCAATTATTTTTAGATATGAAAGTTTGATGAAATAATGATGCACTTTATCTGGCTTGTCTTCATCTATTTTACTTCTTTGTCACTCTCTTCCTTCACTTTCTTCCTGTTATAACAGTATGCTATATATAGCTTGATTTCATGAGAGGTGATAATTGATTTGTGGGATTTGACTTTGTGCTTTACAACGTTTCAAAAGCTCAAATTATTGAATATGGAGGGTTGTCTTATTATAACAACAAGCTTGGAGTTTCTTTCAGGTTCACATGCTGTTTCACATTGCGAAATCCATTATTTTCAGCTGTAAATGTGTATTTTTTTGATTAAATCTAAGTGTTCTCCCAATTGGTATCATGCTTCAAATTATCTTTGTGTGGTTCCATTGGATATATTTGGACAAAATGGCATTGTCATGCGAGGCTTCAACTTGTTATACTCAAAACATCTAGGACCATTGATATTGGCTCTAAATTAATGAAATTTGCTTGTAGTTGTGTTTTGTTATTTTTTGTTTGTGTTGTCTAGGCATTTTGTATGCTTGTCATGGTAGATATATACACAAATGGAAATTTTTCAAGTATATTCTGGTTATATGCATTTATCTTCATTCCTGGGAGTATCCTTGCTCTTTTTTACCAAACTGTAATGTTTAAATTTTTTCTGCTGTTCTCTTGTGGGTACAGGAAAAGACTTTGTTGTTTATGATGACAATCACAAAGCACATCAAATAGTTTTACTGAGTATATCACTTCTGGTCAATCCATTTTGTCCAAAGTACTCTTGTGTTTCCTGGATATCCCTGATTGACTTAATTAATGAGGATTTCCCTCCAGATGTGTTAGCTGTTGAGCATGCAGTGTTACTTTATAGTATCTGTCGGATTGCTTTGCAAAGCTACTCTTACAGGTCTACCCGGTATGCTTACAAGAGTAATACTTAATGATCTATCTTACAACATGTTATGGTACTCGTACATGACTTGTTTACTGTCTCATTTCCCAGTTCAAAACCTTGCTATTAAAATTCATGAATTTCCTTTAGATTTAGAATATACCAAAGGAAGGACTACCTAATCTTAACCGGTTACATCACTATGTTAAGACTTTGGTTTTGGCACTTGAATGAAACTATTTTGTGATTTCTTAATTCCAGACTTCCAGTTAGCTAGAATTCTGTTCTCATTTTAATTGTTTTATTACTATCGTTATTTGTGACATTGCCACTATATTTGTGCTTTCTGAGGATATCTAATTAGGTGGCCTTCTCTCTCTCTCTCTCTCAAGCAGGGAGAATGATTGTCAAATATCTTGCATTGGGATTCCTAGGATCTTTTCTTGGTTGAAGCTGGCATTTACACTCTGTTGTGAAGTTCCATTACTTTGTCAAAAGGTTAGGCCTTTTCAAACTTTGGTATGATATTGTTAACTATTCATTATGAGTGAAACCATTGGTTGATTTATTATCAGCATTTGTTGAACTTGGTTTTGGCACCTTGAGAAATGTTTCTGTTACTTTGATCTATACTAGATTACCTACTTTTGCCCGCCTTCAATTTAGCAAAGTAATGTGCCATTTGACCTTTGACCCAAAGTGCAACGCAACAGGTTTCTAGGTTGCTTATAGTTCTCTATGTGCTTTCAACCTCAGTCAAGACATTTTCTCTGTCAACTGGTGAAGCTCTTTCTGAAAGTCATTGGGCTTCATTTTTCCATCAAGCTTCAATTGGTGCCCATTTTAACCAGCAGCTGGTTTATAGCACGATGGAAAAGACAAAAGGTCATGTGATAGACCTTGAGGTATGTGTTCTGAGATATACTTAGTAGCTGTGACTAACCAAAGACTGCTAGTTGGTCTTTTGCAGTAATGTGCTCCTTTTATGTGGTCATATATCTTTGTTCTTGGTTATGTCTTTTGGCCTTTATGCTACTATCATGCCTTTTTCTTGAGGTGAATAAAGTGTGTTATAGCTGGGTTTTGTGAGATCATTCTTGTGTTTCTATTTCAGGGTTGTCTTTCTAGCTTAAATTCTGTTTTTCTGGGCACGCTTAACTCGCTCAGGTTTCCACTTTTCTTATTTCGGAGAAATACTATTCTCAAGTTTTGATCGATGCTGTGCCGCCCCTAATATATCTCTTCCTGATGCAGGCTTTCATTTGAATCACTTCGAGATATGGACAAATTTGTTATGCAATTCTTTGAAAATCTACCTTGTACTACCATAATCTTTATTAGTGTTTTTGGAGGTGCTGATGCCATTCTGTTAAGAGAACTATTGTGTTGTGATTCTACTGGAGCATGGATTCTTTTGTCCCATTTGAATTCCAAAAGCCAGCCTGTTCTCGTACTTTTACCTCTCGAATCAATTCTCGAAGGTAATCCTGATTGTTTTTTAAATTGGTTATGAAGATGTTTGATCCAATGAGGACTATAATTGTTGAATATTTGCAATGCTATTTATCCTAAATAATGGAGTAAGTTTTCCTAAATATCTTGAATATTGAGAAAACAATAAAATTTATATTGTAGTTTGAAAGTTAGCTGCAAAAATGTAATAAGTTAACCAACAAGATAAAACTAAGTGTTGCACAGCTCTGACTCATGGAAGTTTTTATTTTGCAAGCATTATATATCTTCAAGTTTTTGTCATTAAAATTGGTGTTTCCTGCTGGAATTTATAGAGTTCGGGAGTGCAATTCAAAGAGAATTGTATACTATATTTTTTATGGAAATTCCTATGAGATCTACTGCATATTTAATTGTACAAATTCTGTTTTACCATGAATGCAGAAGCATCACTTGATGATACGGACTCTAGTTCAGGTAGTACTCCCATAGAAGGCAAAGATTTTGTCAAGCAGTGGCACTGCCCATGGGTCTCTACCGTAGTCAATGAAATGGCCCCGATTTCTAAAACAATAGTGAACTAGAATTATTCATCCTCTGCATTTCAAACCTCTCATTTTTAAGTTTCTCTCTACTTCCATTACATTTAATATTGAAAATTATTCTTAAGTATTTTCAAATATGACTTCTTGAATCATTATTCTCTTTATTTCTTTGCAGTGCAGTCAAATGTGAAGAAAAAGGTTGAGTACATGAATTTCTAGAAGCATCTTTCAACACCAAGGAACATTTAGATTCTATGAACTAGTACTTGGATTTTTTCCTTTACATGTTAATAATATTAGTGTTTTTCGTAATTTAAGTTGTTTTATATCATTGAAGAATGTAAATTCTATAAGTGTGTTAATTATTGAATCAAATGGATTAGCTTTTTTTTTTGTTTATTACTTCATTTTGTCTATGTAATTTTCTTGCTAACATTGTCATGGCAACCTTACAACTTCCAACAATTAGTGAAAAACATCGTCACTAAAATACGACATTTAGTAAGCAAATATTCTCGCTAGTTTAGCAATACTCCAGCTATTGTTTATTTTAGAGGGAAATTGATCCTCGCTACTATTATAATTAGCAAGAAAAAATCAAATCACTAGCAACCATTTTTTCCTCATTAAATGCCCTTTTTTAGCAAGGAATAATATTTGTTTAGCGAGAATACTTTATATTCATTTCAACTTTTAGCGACAAAAGTTTTATCCACTAAATTCAACATTTTGTGAGTAATTGTTCAGTTTTTGCTAGAAAGGGCATACTTGTCTTTTCATATTTTTTGCAAGGAATCCTTATTTCCTTGCTAACACTATGGACCATCTGCGAGGTTTATCAACTTTTAGCGAAAAAATTATATAAGTAATAGCGAGAAACAAATAATCGCTAAAGCCCTAAAAATTTTGTGAGAAACGAGTTTTCTTGCTAAATGTTGATATTTTTAGTGAGGGATACTTTTTGGTTCCTCGCCATAACCTTTTGCGATGCTAAACTAGCTAGAAAACTAGTTAGCGAGGAAATTTCATCACTTTATACTTATAGCGATTATTTTTCATGTTTTGGCAACCGTTTTCTTTCCTCGCTAATGACCTTTTTCTTGTAGTGTATTGTCTCCTCCTAAAGTGTTTTGCATGGGGTCGAGAGCATAGCACAAGAGTTTAATTAGCGATGATCTGATATTTGAACCCTGGGACATCTGTTTTAACCTCGTGACTTTCATTCTTGTGTTGTGTTGTTACTTTTTTGCATTTGTGTTACATTTCTTTACTAGCTCCTGGATTTGCTACTCGAACTTAATTTTCCTTCTGATCTGGTCACAAATAGAGCAACTTCAATCGAATTTCTTGAACCATCCCCTTCTCTATTGATACGATACCCTACTCATTGCTACTATATTAGTTTAGGGTTAAAATTGCAAGGTTAACGAAACGCTTGTCAATCTCCATCTTCTATTATTATAGGTTCTGGAAAGTCTCCCATGAGATCGACAATATTCACCACTGCAAAATGTGTAAAATATATATATATATATATAATATATATGAATATCAGAATGATGTTTACAATGCATACATAAAAACAAGGAGAAAGGAAGTTATACCCTCCTTCCCGTTCACCACGATATCTGTGTGGTCGGATGGAAGAACAGCTGGACTCATCCCTGCTTATACTAACACTCTTTCTGGAAAAAGATTGGTGTTAAGGACTCGTTTCTCCTTTTCTAATTTTTCAGAAATGTCCTTGGGAAGTTTTCTTATGGAAATAGGGTCAGATACGCGACCTGCGTCCTTCCAAAACCATTCCAGCTTTAGAGAGATGAGTTTAAGATAAAATAATTTGTCTTTCCATTCGTGAATGGAGCTGGGTTTTCCACCCAAAAGTTGTTATTTTTTAGAACGGCGGGTGAAATAATACCACCCGGGGTCTTTCCCGGAAGATTTTAGGTAGAAGAAGTGCCTAAAGTATGGAACTGAGATTTTGTGGTCGATGAATTTAAAAAATAATTCAAATCTGACCAAGATTCTGATCGCATTTTGAGTTAATTGGGTTAAGCTGATTGTATAAATAGCAAGTATATCTCTGATGAACTAAGATAAAGGAAACCTCAATCCGGCTCTAAGTTGTTCCACAAAAATACTTACAAAACCTTCCCAAGGGCGACTAGCCAACATCTCCTTCCTCAGAAACCTTAGATTCTATTTGAGGACTGATATGAAAATCTCTAATAATATTGACTAAAGAAGAGGAGGTTGTGGTTGAGTTCAGGGTTTCTAACTTATTCGCAACGGTGCTTTTGGTTGAATTAGACACTCAAAGGTCATTATTTGCAGGGCGACTAGATGAAGGTTGGTTGTCAGGAAACTCTATTGCTAAGGGAATAGCATGAGTAACTACGTTTTCTAAGCCACTTAAGTTCTCTGTTCGGCTTGGGTTACCTAAATCTACGATCTGAGAGGTCCCTTCCATATCCTTTTTTTCTTAGATAAACTAGACTAAACTTTTTGGTAGTTTTCAAGGCACTGTCTGGATTGGGAGAATTACCAGATAAACTAGAAGTATGATTAGAATAGCCACTGGAAGAGTGTGTAGAATCATGCGGAGAATTGTGTTCAGTTTCTAAGTTATTCTCGGAATGAATTTCAGAAGATGAATTAGAGTGTTCAGAATTGGACATTACTTACTTGTGAATGGAGAGGAAGACTCGATCTAAGCTAGAGAGCTGGAAGCACCACCCGAATGGCTTTGAGACTCGAACTAAGAATTGTAAAGTTTGAAGAATGCAAGTGAAAATGAATTCTGAGAACTCCCTATTTATAGACAAGAGGGAGTGGGAAGTCGGAAGGACGTGACAGCAGTGTTGGAGAACATGCAGCTGAAACATCTGTCAATTGAAATCATGGTTAAGAACGTGTGAGCGTGTTCTTTGGACACGAAATTCAGAGTAGTGAATGTACATATCAGGTTGGTATTATATCAAATATTCAGATTGGAATGAATAGATGCCATCCGACCTGAGGGGCTATTGATGAAGGTTGAATTATATAACAAAGATAATATCTCAGAAATATACTCCTAATATAACTAGTACTCTTTAGCTCGTAGGGTTCAACTCCTTTTCAGCTATTTTTTCTACTTCATAAATGAGTTAAGAGTTATAATCCTTGTACAACTCTTAACCCTTACAAATCCTTCCTCAAGGTATGTTAATAGAGTTTCAATACAACTCTAATTCAGGTATGTATTCTATAAATACAACCCCTCCCTCACCAAGGAAGGGGATTGAAGATTCATACTCTCAATTGCAAATTGAAAAATGCTTAAGGCTCACTACTGACTTAAGCTTCAGAGTTTACTCTCTGGGAACAATCCAGGGGATCTTTGCAGGTATTCGGCGTTCCGAATGACCAGAAACCTGACCAGACGACGTGAGACTTTTTGAGACTCATCAAAATGCATGCGCAATAAAGGAATGTCATTTGTTACTTACTTGTGTTACACATTTTATAGGTGACAAAATGGAATCAGATCAACCATCAACCTTTGGAACCTCATACGAGAGTGTATACTCTACAAGGAAACGTGCTAGAAAAAGAAGCTTTCGAGGCAGCCTGATTGATCTCAACTTACCTGCAGATGTTACCGAAAGGAACTAATCATCAGTGGCCCTTTATCTTACTAGCAACTGTACAGGTCTAATTAAGAAGCAATTTCGTCAGACTAAGAAGAGAAGTCTGTGTGTAGAAAAGATATAGTACCACATTTCTTCTCTCTTAGATTTTGGTTTGTTGTGTAGCTTTATTTGGGATACTTCTGAAGGAGCTTTAGGTATCGAAAGAAACTAAGACAGTTATGATGTACATAGCCTCTCAGTGGGCTTTTTTTCAGTGCTAATTTGTGTATAGTATTTGTTGAATTGATTTTGGAAAGGAGTCGAAGATGGCCAGTGCCTCAAAGACTGATTAATATTATTATGCAGAGATTCATTCTATTTATAATTGGGAACTCTGGTTACTAATATAGTTTTTAAGATGGCAAATGTTTGCATATGTTCAGGGCAGTAGCAAATCTTTGGAAGTAAGAACAGGAAGCAGTGTTGCATTCGTTAAAAATTCAAAATGAAATTGTACTATCGGTTTGGCAAATTGTAAACTGTAAAACCGTTGATTGAAAGAAATAAATCCAACCAGTGCATCAACTAATGAAGTCAAGAAAAACACTGGAGCAAAAACCAATTACTTCTTATCAACATCCATAAATTGTCCCTTCTATTCCGATTTGAGAAAATTTGATTACATTTGCAAATCGTAGAAATTTAAAAAATTTGATTACATTTGAAAATAATAGAAATCTAATAAATTTGATTACGTTTGCAAATAATAGGAATCTAAAAAATTGTTAAACAAATCGAAAATAAATAATGTGTTTTTTCTAGTTTATGTTTATCGAAGAGTTTTAACGATTAATGATTAGAGTTTTGAATTAGTGATAAAAATGTGAGAAAGATAATCTTGGAATTAATTAAGAAAATTAATATATTAAGTAAAGAGAGAAGGGTAACAAAGTCTTTATCTAACTAAATAAAATAATAAGTTATTTTGACGGCCTTTATAATAAATACATTAATGTTACGCCATACTTAATAATAACGACTCGAGATATGCCCTTAATACAAATTTTTCCTATAATTTGATAATGAATTGCTAAAATTATACATTAAATGTTTAAATAATGATAGTGTGAAAAAACGTATGTCATGTGTAAATATGTATAAAAATGTATAGTGTGTGAAAATATGTTTAACATGTGTAAATATGTATAGTGTGTGATAACTAATTAGTATGTATAGTATATGTTAGTATGCGTACTATATGAGAATGTATGAAATATATGTAAATATATATAGTATATGAAAATGTATAAAGTATTTGGAAATGTGTATAATATGAATAAATATGTAAAGTGCGTGAGGTATGTCTAAATATGTATAATGTGTGAAAATGTGTATTGTATATGTAAAAATGTGTGCAATAAGTATAAATATGTATAGTATATGAAAACGTGTGTAGTATGTAGAAATATATAGCATGTGAAAAATTGTGTAGTATGTATAAATATGTATAGTGTGCATGTGAAAATGTGTAGTAAGTATACATAATGTGTGAACACTATAATATATATATATGTAGTGTGAGAAAAATTATATAGTATGTATAAATTTGTATAGTATGCAAAAATGTGTAAAGTGTAAGTATGAATAATATGTGAAAATGTGTATAATATGTATAACTATGTGAAAATGAGTGAAATATGTGTAATTAGGTATAGTGTATGAAAATTATTGGAATATGTGTAAATAGGTGTAGTGTGTGAAATGTGAGTGGTATGTGTAAATATATATAGTGTGTAAAAATGTATAGTGTGTGAAAATATTTTTTGATGAGAATCTGCCCGGTCCATTGTCCATCATGTCCATGGTGCCAAAGTCAAAACTTAATGCTGAAAGATTCTGTCATGTTTTGGTATTCTTGACATATCTCTTTCGATATAACTCGGAATTTCGTGATTCAAGAAGCCCCAGAATGATAAGAGATAGAGCTACAACTTTTATGTTTTAAGGTTTACGTTATTCTGATGTTATCATCGTGAAAAGTACCTATCAAGATAAGTGACGTGATTCTAGCAGATTACCGTCCCGAATTCATGGACGACCAAGATGGCGTGCTTGGGCTTACATTGATGGATCACGCCATTGGTTAATTTATAGAATTTATTTGTTGTTAATTAATTAAGTCCAATTCGTAATTAGTGGGCTGTAATTAATTCGTTTTTAATAAGATTACTTGGCCCAATTATCTTGCATGATAATGGCAAGTAAAAGTTTAGGAAAGTTAAGAAGTTAATTCGGTTTTTGCCTCTTAAAGGATAAAACCATGTGCTTTAATTTTTAGGAAACTAGTCTCCTACTTTTTAGGAAAATTTAGGAAAGTAATTCCCTAAATTTTAGGAGTCTTTCACGTGTCTTTTTAGCAGCCCAAAATCGAGTGGTTTTATAGGATTAGGAAACATGATTGGCAATTATCCCACATTGTAAAAATACCAATCATCAACACTCTTTGTAGCCTATAAAAAGGCAGCCCTTAAACGTTTTAATGATAAGTTGAATTTTGATAATTTTAGCTTTGCTAAGAACCTCTTTACAACCGTGAAAAGTTGTGAGAAAAACGTGAGAATTCAATTGAGTTCAGTTGAATCTTCATACGACCCGTGATCTTTAAGCTAAGACCTTAGAGAGATTTAAAGAACGTGCCAAACTAATATCTATTCAACTCTTGATTTACATAGGTTGGACTGAAATCTTTTTGTTATAACGTGTTGGGTTTGATTGCTTAATCAATTCTGCCATTCTATATCTTTTCATGTTCTTATTGTTTACTTCCGCAATTGTGTTTTGAATTGTCTTGTTCGAGTTTTTTGGTGGAACAACGGTCCAAATGTGAGGGTTTCGTGTGATCAAGGGTTTCAATCCAAGGCAATCTCGCATCAATTGGTATCAGAGAATAGGTTGTTCCCATCAAATTCAGGTTAAACCGCTTCTTTGCTCTTCCACATTCTTGCTGTTTTTCGTGTCTTCTTTTGTTTTGTTTTGCATCAAATTCTGCTGTATTTGTTGCGTCTTATTGCTGCTGTTTTTGAGTCCTTCTTGCTGTCGTAATTCGTGCTAAATTCAGTCCTTTAATTTCGTCAAAATCGCATGCAAAATTGTTGCTAACATTCTGCCCGAAATCATCATTGTTCTTGTTTTGCGTTTTGTGTCTTTTGTCTTTGATTGTTGAATTGATTCGTGCAACACGGTCCTAAAGATTGTGGAGATTCGATTGGTCCAAGAGTTCGAGCCTTGCCCAACCGTATCATTTTTAGTATATCTAACATGTATTGTATGTAAAATGTATGTAGTATGTGTAAAATATATGTAATATACAAAATTGCGTACAATGTGTAAATATATATAGTATGTGAAAATGAATGAAATATGTGTAAATAGGTAGAGTTTATGAAAATGTGTATAGCATGTATAAATATGTATAATGTGCACAAATGTGTGCAATGTGTAAAATATATGTAGTGTGCAAAAATGTGTTTAACATGTGTAAAAATGTACATTGTGTGAAAATATGTGTAATATGTATAAATAGATATAATGTATGAAAATATGTGAAGTATTCGCAAATATGTATAGTGTGAAAATTATGTGTAGTAGTATGTATAAATACGTATATTGTGTAAAAATATGTGTAGTATATATAAATATATGTAGTCTGAAAAAATGTGTGTATTATGTATAAAAATATATATTGTGTAAAACAATATATAGTATATGTGAATATATATAGTACGGTATTAAAATTAAAACAGTCTTTTCACTACTACAAAATGGCCTTTTTAAACCTCCCTTTTTAAAGCGGTTAAACATAATCCGGTGTAAATTCTAAAAATGCGGTGGCATAATTGTAATATTAAACAAGAAGGAGAACAATTTACACCGGTTATAACTGTAACCGGTGTAAAAAATCAGATAATGTCAAATATTTACACCGGTTATCAGAAAACCGGTGTAAAATATGAACATATTACACCGATTTTCCCATAACCGGTGTAAATTATGTTTTTCTTACACCGGTTATTAAGAACCCGGTGTAAATAATTTAATATTACACCGGTTATAGAAATAATTTAATATTACAATTGAGGAGGACCGCAATATGGATGCATTCATTCTCCGCACTGATCACGTGGAAGGCATTTGATCACGTTGATGATCCTTTGTCAAATAAAAGAAAGACCTCGTGAGATGTAGTGTGTAAGTTATTATTCACGTTTCTGTATTTAGATGTTTCAATGTACGGTCTATTTTGTTTATTACCAAATTTGTTTATTACCAGATTTGGATAGTTTATATATTATTCACTAACTGTTGTGACTTAACAGGCATTATTTTTTTGTTAATTTTGGTTCAGGTGATTGAAAGAATCATCGATTTTATGATGAGCTTCATGCAACATTTAGTGCTTTACTTATTGCTATTAGAGCAGTTATTTTGTTTTACTAAGTTTGTACAATGTACGATGGTGTCTCAGCTTAATGATATCTGTTACTGAAACATAGGCTTGTGAATATTAGTGATCCATATTTATTGTGGTATAAAGTTGTATAAATTTGAATTTGTTGTTGACATGGAGTTTTGCTCTAGTTACAGGGGATACCATGCATAATTTTTTTCTTGGTAATGCACGACAGTTGGTTTAATATTATGGGAAAATTTCCAATTTATCCAAAACTTTTTACAATGAAGAAACAATATATTAAAAATTTAATCTATAAACTATTTTATTTTCGTAACGCACAAGCTTGTAGTAAGTGTACAAAAATATAGTTAAGTTTATTTCTAAAACAATAAAAATCACCATAATTTCAATTAATCGTTTATAATAACAAATGCTAACATTTATTATATTTGTATATTTTATGTTCGAAGAATTATATAATCCTATGAAAACTTTTCATAGGATGTACAGACAGAAAATTTAAAATACTAAAATATTAATTGTATTATAATTATGTTTGGATTTTATATTTTATATACCAACATTTAATTAAATAGTCAAGAAAACTACAAAAAAAAATTACAACAAAAGGAGATTAAAAAAAACACTCTACTTTTTTTAAATCTTGTGGAATTAGGAAAGCTACAATTTATTGTTATGCATTTAAGAATTATTTTGTTACACCGGTTACTAATAACCGCTGTAAAATATATGTTTTTACACCGGTTATTGTTATTAACCGGTGTAGAAGACATACTTTATACATCGGTTATTAATAACCGGTGTAGACAGTTGGTATTTACACCGGTTATTATTAACCGGTGTAAACAACAATTAGAGCATAACAATAATTTCAAATAATCGTTTATAATATCATATTCTAATTTTTATTATATTTGTATATTTTATATTGGAAGAATTAATTAATTCAGTAAAACAGTACATAAGATTTAAAGACCAAAAATTAAAACACTAACATATTAATAATATTATAATTATGATTGGATTCTACATTTTATATACAAACAATTAATAAAATAGTCTTATGTTTTTTAAATCTTGTGGAACGAAAACTACAATTTAGTGTGGATTGAAAAGTACAAATTTATGCATTGCGTAATTTTAACTGAAAATAAAATGTTTTCTACACCGGTTATAGTTTTAACCGGTGTAGAAAATTTGTTTACTACACCGGTTATTAGAAAATTTGTTTACTACACCGGTTATTAATAACCGGTATAGAAATTAAGTATATTACACCGGTTATAGAAATAACCCGTGTAGAAAACAAACTTTCTACACCGGTGTAGTAAATATTTTTAAAACTAAAAAGCCCTGGCGTCGTCTCGACAGTTTCCACTACTACACTTGAGTAGCCTCCACCTACATCTCCATTTTCACCTACATCTGAACATCCATTTTCACCTCCACCCTTTTGAAAACAAATCCCTCTCCTTGAAGAAATAGGAACGGAGGACAACGACATTAACGGAGACACGTCAAGCTTCGTCATCGGCCTTACAGAGAACATAGCTAAGGAGGTTTTATTCTATCCATCCACTTGAAGAAGGTTGGTGTAGGGACTGTTTTTTAACTTAAATATATGCGTTCTAATGTAATTATGTGAGACGTTTTAGACTATTTTCAGTAGTTGACGCATAGCATTTGGGCTTGTGTGTTCTGTGGTTTTTTTAATACGTATTTGCCAAAAAGCTCACTAAAATATGGGATTATAAATAAATTCAACCAGTCGCGCAACTATTTAAAGGTAATAACATTTCAAAGCTCTAATCTTTATTGTTTGGGTTGTGTTGTAAGTAAAGATGAGGCTGGGATTAGTGCTAGATAATTTGAATAAAGCAATTTTAGCTGTTTTTCCAATTTAATGATTATATTGTTTTCAAGTTTGTCAGAATTATTGGTTGTGACTTGATTACTTAGTTGACAATTATCTTATTGTGCTTATGATGATTCAAGAGGATTTTGAAACTATTACAGTTTGGGTGCTGTGTGTTGGATTCAACAACTGAAGTTTGGGTGTTGTTGATGGTAGATAACCAATATAAAGCAATTTTAGCTATTTGTCCTCTTTAATGTTTTAGCTGTTTTCAGATTATTGAGAATTCTTGGTTGTGACTTCATTACTTAGTTGACAATTATCTTTCTGTGCCTATGATGATTCTAGAGGATTTCGATACTAGTACAGTTTGGGTGCTGCATGTTGGATTCAACAACTGAAGTTATTTTGAAAGACACATTCCCGAAAAACTACATGCATATATATTATGTACAATAAAAGGGTAATTAATTTGTTGAATTTGGATTTGAATATTCTTATTATTAAGAAAAAATTCAACCATAAATTGAAGGATTTGGATTTGAATATTCTTACTATGGAATTGTAGTTTATTTTGTTTTGTTTACATTTGAAATATCATTTTTTTTATTTTGTATAATACAAAGGTTTGGCATGGCTAATAAACGGCGATCACGCACCGGGGATAGCGACGATCAAATCCATGCACATTACGGAAGAAAAGGAACCAAATGTCGCGAGCTTCTGGAAAGGAGGGCAAGATGAGTAAAGACACCTATTTTGTTCGATGACAATGGTGAGCCTACGACTGAAAAATCATGTAATGAGTGGATCAATTTCATTTCGTTGATGGTGCGTAGCAAAGTTAATGTTGTGTAATTTACATCATGGCCTGAAGTCGATGCCAACATTAAGGACATGATTTGGGATGAAGTAATGGTATGTCCAAGATTTTAATGGTCCTTTTAATGTTTTTTCACATATTTTCTTTCAATTTATATTAAATTTACGTTCACTACTATTAGTGTTATTTTTTTTATCAGATGACCTTTGATTTTCAGTCGACACAAAAAATGAAGAAGAAGTGGTTAGTCCAGGCTGGGGAACGGTGGCGCGGCTGGAAAACAAGCTTGAACCGGTATATATTTGGAAGCCAAAAGAATGAGGACCCATGTGATATATATCCGTATCTAAGTAGGGATACATGGGAGATTTTCCGCAAAAATAGTTTAACAGAAGAATGGCAGGTAATATATTTATTTTTTCAAATTTTTATTCATTTAATGTAAAGTTAACAATTAGAATGATATATATTTCCTTTTTTCGGAGAATTAGGCAAAGCGTGTTGCTAGCCAAGAGAGTTCGAACAAGAACACACTCCATCACACAATGTCTCGTGGTGGATATTCAAAGTTGAAGCAACGGATGATGCATGACAAATTTGAGCCAAAAATACAAAGGATGATTGCTTCCGGTATGACAGAAGAGGAGGCCCGTGAAACAGCCTCTTCCCCGTCACCAATTCTCCGTCATCTTCTCTTCAGGGAAGGTAACAAAAATAGGCATGGTAAATTTTCAACCGACGCGGCTAGAGACGTTAGCATGACAATTGTAAGTATAATTTATTCAATTAAATATAATGTCTATTAATATAATTAATAATGTGATTTATATTAAGCATAATGTTGGGTACAATTGATCAGGATGATTTGACCAATCGCAAGAGCCAAGGAGAGTCACTTGGAGAGGGAAATAATGACATTCTTGTCCTTGCTACGGGAAAGAAAGATCATCCCGGTCGAATAAGGGGTGTTGGGGGTCGGATAAGGAAGTCTCAAGTTTTTGGAGCCGCATCGTTCGGTCGTACTACGAATGCAGACAGTCACGCTCGATGCGGAGACGAAATTAGTTTCTTGACTAAAGCACTGAATGAGCTCTATAGATCTTTAGGCAAACTAATACCAGTTTTTCCTACAAGACGTGACTCAACATTTCCCAGTACGGAATCATTCTTGAAGCAACAAGAGTTAAAGCTTCCAGAGACTACAAGCAGGGAATTCGTGGCTTAGCACATACCGGTATGCTCTAGTTCTGGACTCCCAGATTCATTGGGACAGTTCGAGGTAACAAATAAAAATTATTATCATTTAAAATTAGTTCACTTAACTCATTTATTAATATATACTATATTTCTATATTATTCACAGGACGGAACATGATGTCGCCTATTTGTGATTGATCATACTAGAGGGCGGTGTCTTGTAGCGACCGGGAGGCTTTATAATTTATCCATGCATCACGGGAAAGAGGTAATGCGGGACAGAGTGAGATTAATATCATAACCTCGTTCGACCACGATGCTCCATTGCCGTTTTCGGATGATGAGGCCGCGAAGTTGGGACAGGATTTGGGACTCTGTTATAGTGGCCCAGGTCATTGGTTGATATTTGTACCGATCAGGATTTGCAGGTGCAATTTTATATGATTCTTTCCTCATTTTTGTTATAAACTTATTAATAAACATTTATTAATTACTGAATTATTTTTTAAAGGTACCGGACCCTGAAGGTTCTGAAGAGTTACAGAAATCCACTCAACACAAGAAAACAAAAGTGGTGGCCCACCCGCGGGAAACGGATAATCCAGTGTTATCTAAACTCGATGGATCTTTACGGCAATCGGGCATGTTTGTGAGCAACCATTCGTCTGACTCTCTGTGCACAATCAATATGCCGGAAGGAATAGTAGGCAATGAGTTATTAGTACATCTTACTAATGAGAGCCTCAATGATTTTTTGTCGTGTGATATGGTGACGGGTCGCATGCAAGTATTCATAAAGTAAGTTCGTATATATTTTTAAAGTTTCAACTTTATTTTAATTCTTTGTTTAATTTGCAATATAGTTTAATTAATGACGCGCTAATTTAATATTTGTCAATGAATGTTGTAGGACAATGTATGCACTGTGTATAGAACAGGGTCAAACTGGGATTAGGGTTCCTATCTCCACATCATATACAACCCTTCGGGAATAACGAAACATCTAGAGTGCAATACATTGTGTCTACCATGAAGACTGGATGCAATAGCATCTACCTTGCGCCGTATTTCCTAAAGTAATTAAATATCAAATAGCTTTATTTTTTCAACCGTAAACTTCAATAGGTTTATTCATTGCTAAGTTGGACTTTTTTATGTTATTATTATTTTTCAGTGCACACTGGATACTAATGGCAATAAGGCCACAGGACATGAGTGTGTACTGGTTTGATCCATTACATTCAAGCCCACGAGATGACGCTACGGATTTGATAAACACGTATTTATATTTATTCATAATTTTTCGAATATTATATTACATATATTATCACATGTTGATTTGCTAATTCCTAGTTATAAGCTTTTAAATGTTGTCTTTTACAGTGTATCGAGTGTGTATCACTCAGAAACTGAAGGGGATCACTCGTCCACGCAAAAATCAATTCAATGGATAGAGATGAATGTAAGCTTGTTCAATTGTTCGACTTAATTTTATAATGTAAACAATGTTATTTATTTATGACAATGGATTTTAATTGTAGCACAAGAGGCAAGAATCAAACTGGTAATGTGGGTATTATGTGATGTGATACATGCGAGGGATCATACTTCGAGGAGTCACAGAGCATAAGGATTTCAATAAGGTTATTGGGTCTAGTTTTTGTTATTTCATTATCATAGTATTTTGCAACTCAAATCCTTTTTAATTCCTTTTTCTATATGAGTTATTAATAATATAATTCAATTTTTTGAATGTATCAGTGGTTTAAAAAAGATGTGAAAGCATTAACACAATCAGATTTGATGATTGTTCGACAAGCATAGGCCCATTATTTACTGCATCATGAGCTCGAAGAGTTGATGGGTACAAACTGACATGTAGAGTTGATTCCTTATTTTCTTAGGACATTATATAGATATGTATATGTAAATATATGTATATGCAATATGTTTAAATTAATAAGTCAATATTTGTAAATATATGTTAATGCAAAAATTTTTGTTACTTCTAATGGCGATTGTTGAATGAATTGTTTTCAATATGTATTTTGGATTGGTATGTTTATATATATTCTGTATTTTGCGGTGTTTTGTTTTGTTATGTGAATGCAGGCTTTAAATTAATTCGTAGAAAAAATACATATTAAACCGGGTATAAAAAACAGATGTAAAGAAATGTTACACCGGGTTTAGAAGGAACCGGTGTAAGAAAGCAAAGCAATTTTTTTACACCGGTTATTTTTCAACGGTATAAATTGTCTCTTTTACATCGGTTATTGTTCAACCGGTGTAAAAAAGAAAATTTACACCGGTTGAAAACTAACCGGTGTAAAAGAGACAATTTACACCGGTTAAAAAATAACCGGTCTAAAAGAGACAATTTACACCGGTTGAAAAATAACCGGTGTAAAAAGACAATTTACACCGGTTATATTAATCGGTGTAAAAAAAATGCACAATTTACCGCGCCTATATATACCCCGGTTCATTTTTTAAATAACTGGTGTAAATAGGGGAATTTAACCAGTTTTACAGGTTATTTTTGTACTAGTGTTTATTTATTCCTATACAAATAGTAAATGGTCAATTTCAAAAGGAGCCCTTTTATTTATTGTTAAATTATTGGTTTTGCATTTGATTTACATATTTTTTAAGGAATATTTTGGAATTACTATTGCAAATGCAGAGATTTCTTTTTAATTTTTGAATCATTCTAGTTAATTTTTTAATCCTAACTTTATATTACATTATTGTTTTAATCATTAAGCCTAATTTGACAATAATTAACCTGCAAGAGGAAACTTCCAACCCAAGCTTGTGTTCTAAAGAAGAAATCTGTTGGTAAAGGTAAGGCTCCCCAAACAGACGAGAATGAGGCGGTGACAGATGGATCATCGAATCAGGGAATTATACTCGATGGATCTCAGGCCAACAGGGATGATAATAAGGCCAATATTTTGGATACCTCAGAACCTGCCCTTCACGATCATGAAGAAGCAGCCACCCTCGATAATCAGGCCGTTCCTTTTGAGACCTTAGAACCCGAGCCTGAGAATAGGATTCAAGCTCCCGAAGAACAGGTAGTGTCAGCAGGCTCTGAGCTGACTGTATCTATGAAAGAGGCTGCTCGAGAAGAGGATCCTTTAATGGCAGTTACAGATTATGTGGTATCATCCTCGCTGCCTAGAACTGAGTCAGCTCCCCTCTTGCGCACTCACTGGCTTGACAAGGTAAGGCCAAGATATCACATACAGATTCAAGTCCATTTTGAGGAACAAGTGATTTGCTAGGACCATAACCAAACACCAGTTAAAACATCCAAGTATAATCTTCATTCTCATTCCAAAGAAAATATCTATAAAAAACAGAGCTCAAGGAAAAACAAAAACAAAGAGGCAAGGAGGAATGCTCTGGAGTTTTATTACTCTGATTCAGATACCCATTTTGATTTTGCTTAGGGTTTGACTGACTGTTTGTTACCTGATTGCTTAGGCCCTCACTTGTTGGTTTCTAAATTATTGCTTTTGATGATTTTGCTGTCATGTTGTAAATCTTTTTGTTTAATTATGCCGGGGGACTTTGGAGATGGTTGCTTTTGGTCTTGGAATTTGCCGGCTGTGTTGGTCTTGGAATCCAGCTTTGATCAATTACTCATGCAATTGTATACGTGTGCTGGAGATGGTGGATGTTAGAACTGCCAAGACTTGGCTGCATTTTGTTGATACGGTGGGCCCCACTTTTATTTGGAGGCCTTAATTTATTGTTATATGCGCTTGAATTGGACTTTTGGAATTTAATCATGTTGCTGCCCAATTCATCCTGAAGCCAACAAACTCAAGATTAGGCTTGTATTATATGTAATTGACCTTTTAATATCTCACAAGTTGGTTGGAAAAAAGAAACCAATACTCTAGATTTTCTAGAGTAGAAAGTTTCTTTAGTCCACTGTTCATATTCTTAGGAATTCATGTAATGGAGTAGTACTCCAAATTTACGCTTTCTCTACTGTAACAGTGCTTTACACAGCTCCGTCTTTTGCTCACTATGTAAATAAGATCGCTGTTTTATTTTTTTTAAAAATCACTAGAATTGATGTTCAAATTAAGGTCCGCAAAAGAAACGGACCAAAAGAAGTATAAATGAACGCGTTTTTGGGCAAAAAAAAAATTTATGGTAACACTCTAAAAATAATAATTCTTCTAAATTTAACATTATAGAACCTTTGCCACTAAACATATTGTTGTACTGTTGTTGGAGATTACTTTTTACAGTTTGAAAGCACAATTTCATTTATTATAGATTAAATAAACTAATTGGTCTCTAGAAGCAAATTTTTGTTAGCATCAACCATTTATCAAAACCAAAGGACTGCGAAGACAAGTAGTTTTCAATATAGACATAGATATATTATGCATGAGTCAGCACTGCATTATTAATTTAACTTCTCTTCCATGACCACACCAGAAAGGAATCTTCCATCACGTTTTTGTAAGCAGACTCAAACATGTTTTTTATCACCGCTATTGAATCCATTCTGCAAAACACAAGTAAAACTTCCAGCAGCTATGCAAGACTAGGTATCAAGATTCAAAAACATCACACGCATAACAAGCAATTAGTTACACCAGAGTTTCAAAAAGCAAAAAGGATGGGAAGAGGAGAGACATAATAGAGTCTATATATAAGGGATAATTCTGATATAGAATATTTTGGTGAACTAAGTGACTCATTAACTTTTCAAAATACATACAGAGGCAGACAATAAAGAGATGTTTGAAAAAATTTAATCTCAAAAGTGCACTAATTTGGCTAATCCAAATGTAACTTTTGGAGTAGCCAAAACAAATTGTTGCAGATAGGCTGAAAGATAGTATCATACAAATAAAGAAAAAAGATGTCCTACAACAGAATCTTCATGCACCATAAAAATCTAGATCCACATATTCAGACAATAAGATTTACATTTCAGCTTCACTTCACATATCTAGATGCCACGGCAAAGATGTGCTTTTATGTTTGTGTTCTATGTTTTATATGTGAAGTGTGTGAGTTTGATGTGTATTTATGTCGTGGCACTAAATGACTTAAAAATGCCAAAAAATGCAAAGTTTGTGAAGTGTTAGTGTATTATAGTCGTGACACTAATGCCACAGCCAAACTAACCTAGTGATGCCTAAGAATGATGTTTAGAATAAAAAATGAAAAAACTTAGTGTATTTCTGTCGTGGTATCTACTACATATAAAAACTGAAGAAATGAGGTGAAGTGAGGAACAAAAGTGCAAATCTAGCACTTTTGTGTTCATTTCTGTCGTGGCACCTATGCTACGGCAGAAGTGTGCTTATTATGTGTGTGTTTGTTTTGTGTGTTATGTATGCTTAGTGTGTCTGAGTTTGGATTCTAAGGGTTAATCGTTGCTTAAGGTGCTCTAAGGCTAGAAAACTAACCTATGCGCTAGGCTTTTGGTGGGAGTCCTAGAGTTTGTGCCTAAGGTGTGCTAGGTTGTGTATGTGTGGTGTACTAGTGCTAGGTTATAGGCTAAGACCTTGGCTATATACTTTGTTGTTAGACATTCTAAGGGTGAGTTCTGGTGTATGTGTGTTAAGTGTTAGCCCTAAGTGTTTTGGCTATGTGCCTTGGCCTAGAGGGTGTGTGATGAGCATAAAATACTTCATATTTTTATGCACATTTTATTGTGCTTAGTGGGATGAGATTTGTACTTATTGGATAATGTCTTGACCGAAATTGCAAGATCCAGCTGGAGATATAACATTGAAGAATAAAGACAGCAAGAGGACTTTGTGGTGCGTGCAAAAGAGACAGAAGCTAATTGGATAGAATTTTGGAGGATTTGTTGGGTTGAAGATAGGAATAGAGAGTTGGAAAAGGAGAAGACTCTTAGAAGTTGCAAAAATATTGGAAGAATCAAATTAGGACATGTATCTTTATTTGAATTATTGAGCCGTTATGGCTGATTTCAGATTTGGATTTGGAAAACAAGAGAATTTTCTTATTTCAGTTTAATTAGGAAAACTTTGTTATTTTTACTTTTATATAAGATGAGAGGATAATTAGAGAGAGGTGTCTTTGGATCTTTGATCCTTAGAACATATTCTTTTTACGCAGTTTTTCTTTTGGAGAATTTTCGTAGTAGCTGCCCAGTTGTAGGAGGCGTAGCTTTTCTGCAGTTGTACAACAAGATTAGCAGTACCGTCGTTTGCCCAAACAACGGACTGGTTTGGTTTTATATTTCAGTATCAATTTAATTTCTTTTTCAATTATTATTCTGTCTTGTTTTAATTATGAATAGTGAGTAATTTCTTATCTGGCTAGTAAGTAAGAAGCACTAATCATGATTATGTTGTGAGACCAAATTGTGTTAATCAATGATTTTATATTCAATTCCAAGAGTTTTCTGTGAATAGCGTTCATTACTTAATTGGATTAAAGCCTGATCAACTTTAATAAAATTAGGTAGAGTCAATTAGTCTCTAATTAAATCACTGGATTGAATTAGTATGATTAATTCTTGACAAAGCTGCTGTCTTGGTAGACGGAGACAATTGGTTAACAAATTAATGTATACTGATCATAACTTAGTTTGTTAGAGTTAGGTCCTTCTAAAATTAATGCTTTTATAACGTTGAATTGGGTGATCAGCTGATTCCGGCCTGGTTATGTTAGAAATAGGGAAATAGTGGATTAAGCTGATACTTGTCCATTATCGAATAAGTAAGGAAGGATTGGGACACGTCGGAGTTGATTCTCGGTGTCTTATAACTGACTGATTGAAGATGGAATTATTATTTCCGAGTCAATGATCAACTGATAGAAATTAGTGTAGATTGCTTATTTTCCAGAATTTTATCTTAAGTAATTTAATTCGGTAATTTTGTGATATTAATCGTTTGGTTGTTAATTCATTTAATTCATCTAGTCTCATTGTTATTATTTATAATTTTTGATTGTCGTGACACATTTACAAGTTAACTAATTGAGAAAATTGTTATTCTTCGTGGGATCGACCTTACTCCCATTAGACTATTTTTATCTGTAGAGAGCAAGTATTAATTTTGGTGCAAAAACGACACACCAAATTTTGGCGCCGTTGCCGGGAATAGCATTATTTTCTTTTTAGTTAATTTGTTTTGTTCTTTGGTTTAATTTCAGATTTTCTAACTCCAATCTGTTTATCTTTAGATACTGAAAAAAATTGCACAGATTGAGGAAAGAATTGAAGGAAAGACACCAAGAAATAATTTATGGTTTGAACAGTTGTCTGCCCAAACGGGTGAAGAGGTAAACATGTTTTCAATGGAAAATAAATTAGATGCACTGACCACTTCACTGGAAAAATTAGTTGCAGGTTTATGTACTGTTCAACAGAAAAATTCATGTGGAATAAGCAGAAATCTTGGCCATCCCACAACTAGGTGTCAATTTGTTCAAGAGTATCCAAGGGCACCATTCAATACAATTGGAAGTTTTCATCCGCAAAATCATTACAACCCTTATTCCAATACATACAATTCAGAGCGGTGGAACTATCCAAACTATATTGATGGGAATATGGTGCAACAACAGCCATAACCATGGATATGGGAGCAACAACAATCACTGGTTTCTTTTGACCAAAACAGTGCAATACCCACCACAAGTTAAGGTACATCTCTTGAAGATTTAGTTGCAAATTTAGCTAACTCAGTTAGAATTATGCAGAGAGACAATGTGACAACACAAGATGATAAATTGCAACAAGAGATGGTTCCATTCATCCCACGCTTGAATGTGATGCAACAACAAACCCAGCTGAAGCCGCCAGTACCTACTGCCCAAACTAGTCCCAGCTTTATAGCTACCACAAGGTCAGAAGTTCCTCTAGAAGAAATGATTTGTAATCTAGCTAATTCTGTAACTTTAATGCATAATAACCAAATACAGAATCAGGAGGATTTCCATAAGTTTCAGCAAGAAACAAGAGCAGCCATAAGTGGTTTAAGTACTCAAATGACGCAAATGGCACAACACTTTAATGAAACCCAAGGTTCTCAAGGGAAGTTGCCGTCTCAAGTGCAGATTAACCCACGCGAAAACCTCAGTCAAATCACATTGAGGAGTGGGAAGCAGCTTGAAGAACCAGTCGCCAAGGGAAAGGCTGAAGAAAAGCAGATTTCAGAAGCCGCGTCGTTCGACCATACGACGACTGGGCAAAAATCAAAGGTAAGTCCTAAATTGAATTTTTCCAATTCTGAAATTAAAATACCTCCACCTTTTCCAAACAGGTTGAAAAAGAATGCCAAGAATGAGGATTTAGATGACATCTTGACCATCTTCGACAAGGTGGAGATTACAGAAGCTTTCCTTGAAGCAATTCAAAAAATGCCAAAGTGTGCAAAATTTGAAAAAGATTTTCTTGGCAAGAGAACCCAACATCTAAAAGAGGAGATGGTGGTGGAATATGATGACATGCCGGTTGTTCTTGAGGATACACTGTCACATGAATGTAAAGAATCAGATTCTGACATTAAAGAATTGAAGGATGAAGGGATTGGAGATGAAACAATGTTATTGAATCTGATACAAGTGTTTTCAAGTAACCCAGAAAGTTCCCGTTTGCCCAAACGAGACCCGGCTGATACAAGTTTTTCTTATATTTTGCAAGTTCCAGTTCTGCAATTTATATCATTAACTAAACCTCTGAAAGTTGTGTTTTTGAGTGAGGAAAAGATGCAGCCCACTGTCAACAACAAGAATCTTACTCAAAGCTCATGGATCACATTGATTTGGAAACAAAGAAGCTACAAGGAAATTGTAGGAAAAACTTTGACTTGCACACAAGATGTACCTTCTCCAAGACCACCTCCGGAGCCTCCTCCACTGGTTTACTGAGATCGACACATACTTGTTCTAGCCAAGGACATTAAACAATGGCGCTAGTTGGGAGGCAACCCAATTTTAAAGTTTTTTTTATTTTTAGTTATTTATTTAATTTTCTTATAAATTAATAAAGTTTCTTCTTGTTCCAGATTTATGTTCCGATCGTGGGCAAGGTTGTGAAGTTAATTCAGTTGTAGACATGGAGTGGGTGGGTTACACAAATGGGAAGTGGAGTCATAGCCTGTGTAAATAGGGAATTTGGCACATTTGTGATTATGGCAGTCTGCCCAAACGGCACTATAGAAATAAAAGGGAATTGTTACTGGAAAAGTTTTTAAGATTTTGTACCCAGTCATGGATGTGGAGATGATTAAGTTGCAATAATGGAGTGGGTGAGCTACAAAAATGGGGAAATGGAGACAAAGCTTTTAAAATAAGAATTTGGGCCCATTAGACTTACATTATTTTATTAAAAGGCCTACTAATTTCTACACAAAAGAGCCCAAGTGGTACCAATTCCCTCACTTATCCTTTTCTCAAACCCTTGCCATCACCATCTTCTTCTCTTCCTTCCCTCAACAGCCATGGCCATCATCTTCTTCATTCCTACTGGCTGCCATACGTGCTTCCAACTTCACCGGAGGAATCTTCACTAACCACAGTCTACGTTGGCGGAGAAGACTCCTCACCAACAACCAACTACCCCTTTTCTTTTTAATTTTCTTCTTTCCAGTTTTGCTTTTAATTTTCTTTTACTATTTTTAATAAATTTGTTTTTTTTCCAGATTAATTATGCACTTGTGGAAGGCTAGTAAGTAAGAAGCACTAATCATGATTAAGTTGTGAGACCAAATTGTGTTAATCAATGATTTTATATTCAATTCCAAGAGTTTTCTGTGAATAGCGTTCATTACTTAATTGGATTAAAGCCTGATCAACTTTAATAAAATTAGGTAGAGTCAATTAATCTCTAATTAAATCACTGGATTGAATTAGTAGGATTAATTCGTGACAAAGCTGCTGTCTCGGTAGACGGAGACAATTGGTTAACAAATTAATGTATGCTGATCATAACTTAGTTTGTTAGAGTTAGGTCCTTCTAAGAATTAATGCTTTTCTAACGTTGAATTGGGTGATTGGCTGATTCCGGCCTGGTTATGTTAGAAATAGGGAAATAGTGGATTAAGCTGATACTTGCCCATTATCGAATAAGTAAGGAAGGATTGGGATACGTCGGAGCTGATTCTCGGTGTCTTATAACTGACTGATTGAAGATGGAATTATTATTTCTGAGTCAATGATCAACTGATAGAAATTAGTGTGGATTGCTTATTTGCCAGAATTTTATCTTAAGTAATTTAATTCGGTAATTTTGTGATATTAATTGTTTGGTTGTTAATTCATTTAATTTATCTAGTCTCATTGTTATTATTTATAATGTCGTGACATATTTACAAATTAACTAATTGAGAAAATTGTTGTTCCTCGTGGGATCGACCTTGCTCCTATTAGACTATTTTTATTTGTAGAGAGTAAGTATTAATTTTGGTGCAAAAACGACACACCAGTGTGGTTCTAGGGTGGTCTTCTTAAGGCAAAACATAGACAAAAAAACAGGCTAAATTTTTATTCAAATATGATTTTTTTTACCTCGAAAGAGTGCATTAATTTGGCCAAAACTCATCTTCATCATGAGTTATGCACAAAAACCCTATCTCAACCTTTAGGGCAAACACTGGGGTTAGGATTTCTCCTTCTTGCCTTATGACTTTTCTTTTCATTTGTTGACTTTTTTTGTTAAAATAGCCTCTAAGTAATTCTTTTTAACACTTTAAACTCTACACCTTATAAATTCTACAATTAAGCACAAAAAGCACTTAAGTACCAAAAACAATATTTAAAAACAAGGTAAAATTCTTAAGAAAAGAGATATTAAACATAGTTTAAGACCAACACTGCACGTACAATACTAATTTGTTTTGTAGGAAACCTAATTCTTGTGTCTCGGTTCATGGGATTCGTGATGATGTATCAAAAATAAAAATATTAGAAGATGATGGCCCCTCTAATCATATCAATGGTCTTTCTTTTTAGTTACCGTTAATTTGGCAGGCATGCAGTTTAGCTTTCGCCTCATCTATGAAATATTGAAAGTAATAGTAAAACCAGCTCATCAAGAACCACAAATCATTGTCTTCGAATTGACAAGAAATAGGATACTTGCACTTCAATCACTTCATCAAAAGACATAGCTAATCCGACACTTTCACAGAGTTCATCATGCCATGCACTCTGATATACGTAGACCCTGTAATCTCGTAAGATAATGCAAGAGAACAAAATTTGTGGACAAAAAAATAAATATTTGCACATTCTCAATATCAGAGTTCATATTGCTAAGTAAACTTGAATGGATTTAAATTTTATGTCTTCGCTTGAAAAGTGTCACTTCTAAGAAAAAGTTTTACATACAACGAAGGTGAGTAAGTTAATATTATATTCTTCCAGATTAGTTATTCACGTAATTTAATCATTCGAATACTCCACACACCCCATCCTATAAACATAGTAATCTTTTCCAACTGTGAACAAATAATGAAAAAACTACTACCTAATTAAATATCAATAACATAGATTCTGTTGAAATCCCAAGTTGATGGAATCACAGGTATAACAACATCAATGCTACCAGTAGCATTAACAAGCTGCATCCTTCCAGTCCCAAAAGATAGTGAAACCTCAAGATAATTACATCGAGTAACTCTAGTCATGAGAGAAGAAAAAAGAAGACATATTACAATTAACCTTTAACTTTTCAAGTAAACAAACAATATATAAGACATCTCGTCCCTTGTTTTCTAAAATTTAAAAGGAAATTGTAACTGTACCTGATGTAACACGATTCAAACATTTCCTAATATAGAGGAATAAGTCAAACTTGGCAATAACAAATTAGCTACGCTCAAGGAGAGAATCAGTCAAAGATATGGGTTACAACAAATTATCCGAATAATAAGGAACAGCACAAAGGAATAAGTAACGGTAACATTCTTTACTTCTGATATATATTACATAGTAAAGGGGGGGATTACTCATTCAATTACTGACTTTAGCATCGGAGTGGACTCCCGGGGATTCACCTCGGGACTTCGCTCTAACGCTATTCTTTTTTAAAGATAAAGTTCGTGATTATTGCTTGGAGCTCGGTATTTCCAGGTCGGTCTATTTGCAATATCCCGACGTGCAAATTTGGGCTTCATCAATTGGCGCCGTCTGTGGGAACAGAATAAAAGGTTCGCACAACAAGATTGTATTTAGATGGCAAACACTAGGTCAATGAGAGGAGCTGCACAAACTAGCAGGCGAGAGGAGGAGAGACAATCGTCACCTTCTCACCAAAAAGATCCTGAGAAGTTGCAGCGAGGGGATAACCGCATTACCCCTGTGATGATGAAAATATTTGCTGAACATTATGATGAAATGGAAGCTATGGTTGAAGAAGCTCGGAAGAAGAAGGAGGATCAGCAGAAAGACCGGGGAAAAGCACCCCTGGTGATCAATAATAAGTCTGGCGGGGAGAACGCAAACCGGGATGCAGGTAACAATAATGGGAAAAGAAGGCCCAGGAGAGACAACCCCCTATCAAAGGAGATCACAGATTTCCCTTTACCCCCTCGCTTCAAGCTACCACAGTTGCAGGCTTATACGGGAGATACAGATCCCAATTACCACATTCACAGGTTTGAGTCCACGATGGATTTCTTAAAGGCATCGAAAGAAACAAAGTGCCAGGCTTTTCCTACTACTCTAGAGGGAAAGGCCCGTCTCTGGTATGAAGGCTTAAGACCGAGAATGGTGGTTTCTTTCCCTCAATTGTGTGATCTTTTTTTCAACCGATTTCTACAACGAAAGAAGTTCGACAAGTCCACGACAGAGTTATTGAGTCTTCGTCAGGGGAACAGTGAGTCCCTTCGGAGTTACATAAGCAGGTTCAATGATGAAAGCTTACAAGTGAAGAATTGCTCGGAGGACGTTCTAGTAGGAGCATTTCTTAATGGCCTACGACCCGAACGTTTTTATACCGGAATGGCTACCGACCCACCATGTGACATGGAACAGCTAATGGACCGAACGGAGAAATATGCCAAAGGCGAAGAGGCAGATCAAAGGAAAAAGGACAATTCAGGTCGATAAAAATATCTCTGATCGAATTATCTCAATTGATTGCTCAAGACCGGAAAGGACAATTCAGGTCGGTAAAAATATTTCTGATCAAATTATCTCAATTGATTGCTCGAGACTGGAAAGGACAATTCAGGTAGGTAAAAATATCTCTGATCAAATTCGGCAAGGCCTGCTAGAACTTCTCAAGGAGTACAGTGGTATATTTGCTTGGGACCCAAAAGAGACGGACGGAGTTTCTCCCAAACTGATAGCCCATCATGGATATTAAGCAAGTGCAGCAGAAGAAAAGAAGCTTTGCACCCGAGCGAAAGCAGTTCATTCAACTGGAGGTCGGATTATTTCAGCTCGGTCATTAAACTCTTTAGCACTGGAGGTCGGATTATTTTAGATCGGTCATAAAACTCTTTAGCACTGGAGGTCGGATTATTTCAGATCGGTCATAAAACTCTTTAGCACTGGAGGTCGAATTATTTCAGATCGGTCATAAAACTCTTTAGCACTGGAGGTCAGATTATTTCAGATCGGTCATCAAAATCTCTTTAGCACTGGAGGTCGGATTATTTCAGCTCGGTCATTAAACTCTTTAGCACTGGAGGTCGGATTATTTCAGCTCGGTCATTAAACTCTTTAGCACTGGAGGTCGGATTATTTCAGATCGGTCATAAAACTCTTTAGCACTGGAGGTCGGATTATTTCAGATCGGTCATAAAACTCTTTAGCACTGAAGGTCGGATTATTTCAGATCGGTCATAAAACTCTTTAGCACTGGAGGTCGGATTATTTCAGATCGGTCATAAAACTCTTTAGCACTAGAGGTCGGATTATTTCAGCTCGGTCATAAAACTCTTTAGCACTGGAGGTCGGCAAACTCCTTAGCTCGGTCATAAAATTCCCGAGGTGAATATTTGAGTTGCAACATTTGGAGTCCGGACGATTATCCAAGTGGGTTATTGAGCTCGGAGAATATGATATTACTTTCAAACCCCGAACAGCGATTAAAGGCCAAGCGTTAGATTATTTTATTGCTAAAATGATTCGAAAGGAAGACGAAAGCTCGGATGTGGAACCAAATAAGGTCAAGCACAATTGCCAAGGATGGATGGGAGATCTATCCCAAGAACTTGGAATTTTCAGAATTTAAGGAAGTATTATTAGTGGAGTGTTCTTTTCTTGAGATGTAATAAGTTGATAAAGTTTCTTACTATTGCTATGGCAATTCCGGAGAAAAGATCTCTGTGAAAATCTATAAAACAACTACGACAAAATTCCCGAGGTGAATTCCTTGTAAAGAATTATAAGGAAATAAAGAAACTTCAGGAAATGAATATTCATTAAAATCTTCGAGAAGAATCTCCGAGAAGAAACGTTTACAAAATTCTCGAGGTGAATTCCTTGTAAAGAATTATAAGGAAATAAAGAAACTTCAGGAAAGGAATTTTATTAAAATCTCTGAGAAGAAACGTTTACAAAATTCCTGAGGTGAATTCCTTGTAAAGAATTATAAGGAAATAAATAAATTTCAGTAAAGGAAATTTTATTAAAATCCCTGAGAAGAATCGCCGAGAAGAAACTCTGGGGAAAAATAACAAATTCTGGGAAATGAAATCTCCCGAAAGAAGTTATATTAAATCTTAGAAAAGCGTCGCTACTAGTTTACTCAGGAATTTCCTCCTCGGTAGTTTATGCTCGGTAATATCGAATTACTCCGGAATTTTCTCCTCGGTAGTTTATGCTCGGTATTATCGAATTACTCAGGAATTTCCTCATCGGTAGTTTCTGCTCGATAGTTTCATCCTTCACATACCTGATGAAGGATGTAATTCTGCAAATGGTGAAGAAAAACTAGGCAATCGATCCAATTTGTAAGACAAGAGATAGGGGATTTATCGTTATCAGATATATGAGTCGTTCAAAATTAAACTTCAGCTTGAAGAAGATAATACAGATATGTGGATTAGGATGAATTTAAATTGAAGTTGAGAAGTCTTAAATAGTTCTGAAGCTGTCTCGTATAACGTATCTGTTGGAAGATAACGGTCGCCTTGAATAAAAACGCGTGCAAAGATTTATGGACAGAAGTTATTTGTTCCTGGTATCGAAGCATCCTTCCCGCTATCGAAGCGTTCTCTCTGAAATCAAAGCCTCATTGTTCATGTCAAAGACTAAGGAAATCAACTCGAAAATACCTGGGTGTTCATATCAGGTCGGAATAAAAATATTTATACCGACCTGATGAGGTATTGATGTAACACGATTCAAACATTTCCTAATATAGAGGAATAAGTCAAACTTGGCAATAACAATTTAGCTACGCTCAAGGAGAGAATCAGTCAAAGATATGGGTTACAACAAATTATCCGAATAATAAGGAACAGCACAAAGGAATAAGTAACGGTAACATTCTTTACTTCTGATATATATTACATAGTAAAGGGGGGGATTACTCATTCAATTACTGACTTTAGCATCGGAGTGGACTCCCGGGGATTCACCTCGGGACTTTGCTCTAACGCTATTATTTTTTACAGATAAAGTTCGTGATTATTGCTTGGAGCTCGGTATTTCCAGGTCGGTCTATTTGCAATATCCCGACGTGCAAATTTGGGCTTCATCAGTACCCATAAACGTGATAAAACAATTATATAATATATAACATAAACTCATTTCCTTAATTAAATAACAAAAAACCAATATATATGAAAAATAAACTTTCTTTTATTGCAAGCATCTGGTGTGCATGTACAACTCATAAACTGGATAAGGTCGTTTACCAATTTCAAGGATACATGTAAGTTGGTATGTATCTTTATGTTTGTGTATTAATATTAGCCCATACTCGCACTCATTAGTTTGTATGCAAATTCTTATACATCAGCATGCATTTTCAATAAATTTGTGCTTGCTATTTTATTAAAGATGAATATATTTCATTAAATAAAAGAGCGCGAAAAAGATAAAATAAATTATAAATACATTAAGATTTGGCACCTAAACTTGCTGCGGGTTCTTGCCTTAAAAATCACATATTTTTAAGTCCACACTTGAAACTAATACATTCCTATTCCATAATGGCAAAGACGAGAACAATTTGTAGTACTAATTTTGACTATACTTCACTTCTTGCTGCTCTTGTGTTGATTTGTCAATGTCAAGAGAAAAATGTATATATTAACGACAATAGTATCAACAATTATCGTTTCAAATGCAGCTAAGTTCTGCTTTCTTAATTTGTATTGTTTAAGATTCTTGGATATCCTTCGATAATAATGTATTGTTGAGGATTCTTTGTCCCCGCTAACACACATACACACACACGAAAAGAACAAGGATTCACATACAAAATCAAGTCTCTCACATCATCAACAAAATGATTATAGTTAAAACAAATTACCCTTCTTATTGATAAAAATGGTACATTCAATGCAAATGATGCTGTCATAATTGAAGATTGATATTGTCATTATGATGATGTTTTCATTTATGATGATTGATCGTTAATTAGATTGATAAATTGATTGATCAATTTAATTAATGTAATAGATTTGAATATGTTTTTATCATTTTACTCCATTCCTACATAATGGGGTTAATTGTAATAGATTTAGTCAAGAAAATTCAAACAGTCTCTTTCTTTCACTTCTAATTTTCTTCATAGTATCAGATCCTTCTAGTTCTTCAAGTATTAGATCAACTATGAAGGAACCCAATCTTACCATTCAATCTTTTCATCAATGTGTCAGTTTGGTATCAACCAAATTAGACTCAAATAATTATCTTATGTGGAGGTCACAAATCCTTCATTTATCTCGTAGCCTAGGTGTTCTTCATCATTTACAAAAGATGGTGAAAAACCAAAACCACTGCTAGATGACAATGAAAAGGAGAATCCGGCATATCTCTTGTGGTTGACAAACGATGAACTTCTTATCTCATGGTTACTCAGTACAATAAAAGAGGAAGCTCAACCCTCAATTGGTGAAGAAGCCACCGCCTATGATATATGGAGTTTATTGAAAGAAAAGCTATTGCCAACTACAATTGAAAAGGAAGGACTTCTGAAAAATGTGTTGATGACATCAAGAAAGGTTCAAATCCATAGATGAATATTCAAAAGAATTCAATTCAATCTGTGATAATCTTACAGAAATCAAGAAACCAGTTGATGATCTTGATAAAGTTTTCCAATTTGCTCGCGGATTAGGAGCAAAATATGAAGGATTTCGTCTTGCTATGTTAACAAAACCACCTTATCCAACTTTCAATCAATTTTTGATTTCTCTTCAGGGATACAAACAAACTATAGCTTCTCAAAAAGTATAAGAGAAAAGTTACATTGAACAGAATCAAGTCTTCTTCAATCAACGAGGATGAGGTAGAAATGGTGGCGCAGGTAGACGAGGCGATTTTAGTTCAGCAGGACGATATAACAATTTTTATTCGAGTTCAAACAACCTTACAAATGGAGGAATCAAAGAACTTGAACGACATCAAGTAAAAGGTGACAAATCTATTTGCCAAATTTGTGATAAAATGAATCATGTTGCTCTTGATTGTTGTTACAGGTTTGATTATTCATATCAGTCAGCAGATATACCGCAAGCTTTGGCTGCTTTTAAGTTAAACAACAATAATCCATCTCTCTATATGGATTCAGGAGCAACAGTGCACATGACCAATGATGCAGGTATCTTGTCTAATTTAAAACCATACCAAGGAAATGATGTTGTTTATATTGGTGATGGAAATAAATTATCTATAACACATACTGGTACTACATCTATTGGAGAAGTGAATTTAAAGGATGTTCTAATTGTTCCTCAATTGAAAAAAAAATGTTTCAATAGGAAAGCTTATTACTAATAATACTTGCACAGTTGAATTCGCGTCCTCTGATTTTGTTATTAAGGATAAACACAGGAGACAAATAGGGAAGGGGCGTAAGCATGGGCAACTCTATGCCTTGGATTCAAATTTTCAAGAAGCATTGTCAGCAATAAAGAAGGGTGACTCTTTTTCCTTGTGGCATAAATGTCTTGGACATCCAAGTGCGAAGATAAGAAAATTATTGATTTTTGGTAAGTTAAACCATCCATTTGTGTTAGTTGTCAGTTTGGAAAAAGTTGCAAGCAATCTTTCAGCTTGAATAATAAAATTTCTGATTTTCCTTTAAAAAAGGTGCACTGTGATCTTTGGGGACCAGCCCCTAATGTTTCAAATCAAGGTTCGTTTCTATGTTATATTTATTTATGATTTCTCAAAGTTTACTTGGTTGTATCCATTGAAAGAAAAATCAGACTTCTATTCTTGCTTTCTAAAATTTCAACGATTGGTTGAAAATCAGTTTGATAAAAAAATCAAGATTTTTCAATGTGATAAAAGTGGAGAATTCAACTCTCTTGAGTTTCTTAATCATATTGGTCAGTGTGGAATTCAACTACAAATTTCATATCCAGAGACACCAGAATAGAATGGAGTTGCTAAAAGGAAGCATCTACATATTGTTGAGACTGGTTTAACAATGTTGTTTCATGCTAATTTGCCTTTATTTTTGTGGATTGAGGCTTTTCTTGCAGCCACTTATTTAATTAACAGGATGTCGTCACTAGTTCTCAAAAATCAGTCTCCTTACACTAAGTTACTTATCCATGTGTGTTTCTTGGATATAGCCCAGTTCATAAGAGATACCGATGTTATGAGCCTCAAACAAAAAGAGTGTATCTATACAGACATGTTGTTTTTTATGAAGGTAAATTTCCATACAAATCAGTTTCACAGGAATCAACTTCCATGTCTTTATCTCTAGCTGAATTTCCATCACTTGATGAATGGTTCAAAGTAAAAGAAAATAGTGATCCCACAACCATTCAGCAAGAAAATAAGACTATGGACAACCCTACAAATGTTAATGTTGATATTTGTTGCACTGATGATTCTTGTGATACATATACTGGTGGCTCTCCTCATAATCCGTGCAACTCTTTTCCACCAATAAATGATGAAGACCAATTCATTGAGGAAGAAGTAATTGTTGATCCAGGTAACAATGTTAATAATGACGTTCAGACACGTCCGCAACGATTTCGACAAGCTCCAAGTTATTTACAGGATTATGATTGCTATTCAATTCAAACCCATTATCAGTAGAACCTCAACATTATCTAATTGCACTCAAAGATCCTCGAAGGATGGCTGCTATGAGAGAGGAGTTAGAGGCACTTCATTCAAACAAAACTTGGTCACTGGTTCCTCGACCCTCTGGTGCAAATGTCGTTGGATCTAAATGGGTATATCGCCTAAAACAACGTGAGGATGGATCCATTGATCGATTCAAAGCTCGACTTGTTGCTCACAGTTTTTCTCAAATTTCAAGTATAGATTTTGATGAGAATTATAGTCCAGTTGTTCGTCATACTATAATTAGACTTGTTATTGCTCTCCCTACCTCTCAAAATTGGTGTATGAGACAACTAGATATGAAAAATGCATTTTTGCATAGTCATCTTAAAGAAACAGTGTATATGGAGCAGCCACCTGGCTTTGAAGATCCAACCAAATTAAATTTCGTTTGCCTTCTTCATAAGCCACTTTATGGTTTGAAACAGGCTCCTCGTGCTTGGTTTGATCGTCTATCTCAATTTCTTCTTCATCTTGGTTTTTATTGTAGTAAGGCAGATTCATCATTATTTTTCTATGATAAAAATCTTATCAAGATGATGCTTCTTATCTATGTTGATGATATTTTGGTGATTGGAAACAATGAAACAGCCATTTCAAATTTGATTTTGCAGTTGAGTTCAGAATTTGCCATCAAAGATCTTGGTTCTCTGAGTTTCTTTCTAGGTGTCGAGATTAAATACTTTCCTGCATGTGTAATTCTTTCACAAGGGAAGTATATTGAAGATCTACTCGCCCGCACTGGCATGACTAACTGTGCTTCCACTGCCACTCCAATGACTCTCAAGGATACATCTTTTGAATCAAATAAAATATCTGTAGACGTCACTTACTACAGAAGTGTCGTTTGAGCTCTTCAATATCTTACATTTACTCATCTAGATATTCAACATGCGGTGAAAAAAGTTAGTCAATTTCTCACAACCCTACTGCAACAAATCTTCAGACCATCAAGCGTACTCTTCGCTACATTAAAGGCACGAAAGATTTTGGATTACATTTTATTTCTCGAGTCCACTTTCTTTATGTGCATTTTCAGATGCAGATTGGGCTGGATGTAATTTGACTTGATGTAGTACAACCGGATTTTGTGCCTTTTTAGGTGCAAATTGCATCTCATGGTGTTCTAAAAAGCAACCTATAGTTGCTCGCTTGAGTTCAGAAGCGGAATATAGATCTATGGCATATACTGTTGCTGAATTAACATGGCTTACATGTTTATTGCGGGATATTGGTATCCGTCTACTTTAGTCTCCACAATTATTTTGGGATAATATCAGCGCACTTCATATGTCTGTTAATCCATTATTTCATGCTCGAACGAAACATATAGAAATTGACTATCATTTTGTTTAGGAAAAGGTTGCCATGGGAAATCTTGTCACCAGTTTTGTGCCTTCTAATCAGCAACTAGCTGATATTTTTACGAAGCCTCTGTCCAAATTCTCATTTTTCTACTTTCGAAGCAAGATGGGACTTGATTTGCTTCTCGTCTTCATCTTGAGGGTGGTTGATAAGAATGGTACATTCAACGCAAATAATGCTGTCATAATTGAAGATTAATACTGCCATTATAATAATTGGTGATTGATGCTGTCATAATTGAAGATTGATATCGCCATTATGATGATTGGTGATTGATGCTGTTATTATTGAAGATTAATATTTGTCATTATGATGATTGGTGATTGATGTGAATAATTATGATAATTGAAGATTGATATTGTCATTGTGATGATATTTTCATTTATGGTGATTGATCATTAATTAGATTGATTGATTGATTGATCAATTTAATTAATGTAATAGATTTGAATATGTTGTATCATTTTACTCCACCCCTATATAATGGGGTTCATTGTAATAGATTCAGTCAAGAAAATACAAACAGTCTCTTTCTTTCACTTCTAATTTTCTTCACTCATTACTTACTACATTTCTCTGTTCAATAGAGGTTAAAAGAGTAATTAAAAACAAATTGTGTATTAGTTGTTTTAGTAATAGCTATGAAGGTTATGTTGTGGTGAAGGACACAAATTATCAAATTCATCTTGTTTTCATAGAAGTTAACCAACTACTAGTTTCATTCAACATTTTTGTCTTCCAAAATATTTTTTTTAAAGCCAATCCAGGATTTGTTTGATATTTTTCTTTATCTGAAATATCTTCCCATGATCCCATCATCATAGGTAGGTATTTTATATTTCCATATTAAACTCAGACGAGTTTGTTGTGCTTATCAAATTAAATTTAGCATATAACAGCCTTAAGAGAAATTATGAGGCAAAAAATATTCTTGGAATGTTTTACATAAACAATTTTTACAGAGAAAAATATTTATGAAGATCATCTTGATAAACCATTTGTCAAGCACTAATCATTAAGTGTTGTATAATTATTTTTTTAGTATTCACCATATTTATACCATGTAATTAATTAAGACCTTAAATTTAAAGACTAAATTTGTTGTAAAAAAAACTTAAATAGTACCAAAATAATAAATCCATCCACTCCAACATAACATCGCCATTAAAGGAGATGAGATCCTTTATATAATATTATCATATATTTTTGTCTGATTAAAATCACGTCGTAGGGTTCATTCACATTTGGTAGGGCTTCGTAATTGTAAATTTAATTTTTGTGATATTTTATTCTTTTAATTCATGATTTTAGTGAAACAATATCTTAGAGTTCACTCATATTTGAATTAGGACTTAACAATTGTCGATTTAATTTTAGTAATATTTTATTATTTAATACCTGATTTTAATGAAACAATATTGTAGGGTTCACTTACATTTGAATTAGGGTTTAATAGTTATATATTTAATTTTAGTTATATTTAATTGTTTCAATCATTAATTTTAGTGATTTGAATATTGGACAGGATAAAAATATGATAATCTTAAATAAATTATATAGATGAGTTATGGAATGATTTATTATTTTGGTGTATTTAATTTTAAGGGTTTTAGTTAACGCTGCTATTATTGCTAGAGCAACTATTAGCTTCCAGAGCAATATATCACACATCTTTCAAATTTATCCTTAATCAATCAACTCTTTTATCTTTTCACCATTTATCAGTATTACTTATATTTATCTTTTTGCTACCTTATCATTACAACTTATCAATTATTTATAATATCTACGCGTAACTTATGCTTTCTTCTCCTTTACACGGATTTTTCTCCCAAAATGTTTTTATATAACATTTATTTTCAGCCTCAAATTGTAAGAAAAAAGTTATATAAAAATAATATGACACTTATTTATATTAATAGCTTTTATTGTTCTGTCAATTAAATTAAAAAAATATTTACCAATATATACTTCAAAAAATTTAGGCTTCATTTGTTTACCATTGTTTTAGTTTTTTATTTCACAAATTTAATTTGATTTATTTGTTTTGTCCATTTTTTTATCAAAATTTGTAAAACAAAAAAAATAATGTTACAGTAATTATTTTTCTTACAATATGTTTTTTATTTTTATAAATAAATTATTAAAATGTAAATTTAACTTTTAAAATTTTAATAACAAAAACAATTTCCTAAGACATTTTTTTTATCAAAATAAACTCATAAAATATTAATTTAAATTTAAATTTTTAATAATAAAAAATTCTTCATGCCTTAATTATATTATGTGCAAATTAACATTTCAAAATGTTAATAGATCACAAGGAAAGTAATAGCTTAGAGTAAAAATAGAAGTGCATATATGTATCTAAATTCTAAAGTAAAATTTATTGCATTTTTATTATTTAAAATTTATGAATTAAAGTGTAGCATGAAAAAAATACATGAAATCGAGATTTCTATTATATATATAATGGTGGTGTATTCCTATTAACTTTTAAGTTATGCAAAATATTTTGATAAAATATTAGTATGGGTAGTATTATTAGAAACAAAAACAATAATTTATAGTTGTCATATCTTTATGCATTAGTGCTTTGACAAAATATATAACTCACCTTTGATAGAGTATTTTTTTTAGTTTTATAGTAGAATTTTTTTTCTTGAGATTTGTATAATATATAAATATTTTGGAAGTGTTTGGATTGATGAGTTTGTTTGGTGGACATTTATATTCGTGAATTTTTTATTAATAAAATTTAAAAATTAAATTTTGAATTAATATTTTATGAGTTTATTTCGGTAAAAAAGAATTTTTCAATACTAAAAATTTAAAAGTCAAATTTAAATTTAACAATTTATTTATAAAAATATAAAAAAAAAAGTTGTAGCAAAAATAATTACTGTAACATTATTTCTTTTGTTTCAAAAATTTTGATAGAAAAAAATGGACAAAACAAATAAATAAAATTGAATTTGTGAAATAAAATACTAAAACAACGGTAAATAAATGAAGCGTAAATGTTTTGAAGTATATATTGGTAAATATTTAAAATTTTAATTGAGAGAACAATAAAATCTATTAATAGAAATAAGTGTCATATTATCTTTATATAATTTTTTTCTTATAATTTGAGGGTGAAAATAAATTTTATATTAATAAAAATTTGGAAGAAAAATTAGTGTAAAGGAGAAGAAGCAAAAGTTACGGGAAGATGTTATAAAGAATTATAAGTTGTAATAATAAGGTAGAAAGAAGATAAAAATAAGTTTTACTGATAAATGGAGAAAAGATAAAAGAGTTGATTGATTAAGGGTAAATTTGGAAGATATGTGATTTATTGCTCTGAAAGTTAATAGTTGCTCTAACAATAACATCAGCCGTTAGTTAAATATATGGTATAAGTGGGGTGTATTATTATTATTATGGTGAAACACTACAAAAAGGCTTACATGGTATTCAATATTTGTTATTTGAAAAATAATTTATCAAGATAATCCCGATAAATGTTACACCTATTTTTACACTATAGCGGCACCAAAATTACGAAAATTAAATATAAATACTCGTTAGTTCAAAGCCACCACAAAATATAGTAAAAGATTTTGAGAGTAGATGATTGTGAAATCAAAACTGATAAGGGTTGAATTATACTAAGACTCTTCTTGTACATATCCTATCTGAACCTGCGTTTTTCGGGATAAGTCTACTGATGAATTGAGGAGTTCCAACCCTACTGGAACTCTACTAGGTACGACTCTACAAAAGGAACCTCATTATCACATGGTAAGGGGTTACTTTCTCTATAACTTTAATTACGTATTAAGTTTATTGCTTAAGGTCCCAAACTGACTTAAGCATCGGAGCATACTCTCTGTACAGCTCGAAGTATATTTCTGACATCTGTGTTGCAGGTTTGCTAGGGTACAAGTGACGATTCAAGGCGCACGTGACCTCAGGAAGACCTCACAGCACTTGGTGATATTTCACTTCATCAAATTGGCGCCGTCTGTGCGATTCGATTACAAGCTTTTTCGATGACACTTACTCGTTTACAGCGGAACACCAAGGACGTTCCTAATAATTTTGAATGACGATATCCTTTGAACCGATCTCCAATCTGAAGTAACAAAAATCATAGCTACGGACATCGGCACTTGAATCCTTCCCCAGAGTGATATCGACACCATCACAATCATGGTCATCATGATTATCATGATGATCAGGATACTCAGATTACGAATCGCATTTGTAATGAAGTCCACAATATTCTAGGGGTAGGAGCTGGGGGAGATTATAGAACGGTAACACTATTCGTGAAGGCTATTAGCCATTTTTCTAAACCACGTAAGTTCAAAATTTCGTCCACAGAGATGTACTTCGGAGATACTGACCCAAGGAATCATCTAGCACGTTTCACGTCACTTATGAAATTCGAGCAAGCGCAGGAGACAACTATGTGTCAGGCCTTCAAAACAACTCTGGTTGAAAAAGCGCGTGTTAGTTTGAAGGCCTTAAACTAAATTCAATTTCTTCCTATGAGCAGCTCTCCCAACTCTTCTAAAAGAGATTTTGCAAAGGAAGAAATTTAACAAGTCGTCTGCGGATCTCTTAAATATTCAGTAAGGTGAAAATGAATTAGTTTGGGAATATGGTGATCGGTTTTATGACGAGAGTGTGCAAGTCAAAACACAATCTAAAGATGTGGTGGTCGGTGCCTTTATTAATGGGTTACGACCTGGAAGGCTTTACAGGAAGCTGGTTACTGCCCCACCTAAGGATATGCATGAGGTGATAAACAAAACTGACAAGTTTGCTAAAGGAGAAGACGCAGATAGGACAAAAAGGGATATGACTCGAGGTCCCAAGAAGAAAAAAGATAATTGCAATAGCAGATCTAGCACTGGAGGTAAACGCACAATAGTCTTTGATAGACTATCCTTTCACAAATCTCACACTCAAACATCAAATGATTACAAGAGCTCCTTAGCTCCTCGTACAAGAACTGAGATGTTAGCAATTATTGAAAAGAAATGATTGATAAAGTCATATTCGAAGATGACAACCCCTGAAGGCAAAAGAAATAAAGATCTTTTTTGTAAGTTCTATGATCAAACGGGACATGATACTGAAGATTGTCGAGACCTCAAGAACGAAATAGATGAACTCATTGCAAGTGGTCATCTTCGAGATTTTGTGCAACAAGCATATCAGAAGGGTCACTGAAGAGGCCGATCTCAGGATAGAGAAAGATCTGAGAATGATAAGAAGCCTAAGGATGAAGGGTGTGTTAAACCCAAAGACGAAGACAAGAACGTAATTGGGGTAATCCATACCATTGTGGAGGTCTAATTGGTAAATCCAAATCGGCGCGAAAATTATCGTCACGGAGAATTTCCGAACAGGAGCTAATTCATAAGCGTTTCAAGCACTCAGAGATTATTACTTTCTCGGAGAAGGATGTTGTTCCAAGTAAGTTTTTTCACTGCGACGCTTTATTAATCAAAGCAATTGTGGCGAATAAAGAAGTCCATAGAATATATGTAGATGATGGCAGTTCTTCAGAGCAACGCAACCCATTGGTATGATTACTCTACCAGTGACATTGGGGAAAGCCCAAAAGATAGGTTAATATATACAAATTTTGCAGTTCTTGATATTACCTCCATATATAACATTATCCTTAGGAGATCGACAATGGTACAAATTAAAGCTATCTGGTCTCCTTATTATCTGGTCATGAAGTTTCCCACATTTGGTGGGATCGCTACTATCCGAGGTTATCAAAATATAGCAAGAGAATGTCATATGATCGTTTGACGAATGCAAATAAAACGACCCATGCATCAAAGGTAAATTACATAGCTGGAGAGCTTTAACCTACAGTGGAATAGCAACAAGTTGGCCTAGAGTTGATGAACACCATAGAGCATGGACTTATAACAAATGACTTGGAAGAAGTAACCATTGACTCAATATTTCCAGATTGAGAAGTAAAGATAGGCATGGCTTTACCCCAAAAAGTGAAGAAATCACTCAATAGTTTACACCAACAATACAATGATGTCTTTGCATGGGAACCTGAGGACATGAAAGGTATCTTACCAACTTTGGCGGTACATAAGTTGGACATTGATCCCACTTTACCACCAGTTCGACAGAAGAAACGACTATTTGCCTTTTATAGAAATAAAGCTATATGTGACAAAGTTGATAAACTTCTCAAGGCCAAAATTATTCAGGAGGTTTTATATCCGACCTAGTTGGCTAAACTGGTCATGGTGAAGAAACCATACTTAGGTTTGCGGATGTGCGTTGATTACACAAACCTGAACAAGGCATGTCCAAAAAACTTTTATCATTTACCTCTGATTGATCAGAAAGTCGATGCAACCGCAGGGTATAAGTTGCTTTGTTTCCTTTGATGCATATAAGGGATACCATCAGATCTTCATGGATGAAGCAAATGCCGAGAAAATTGCTTTCATAATTGAAAAAGGCATCTACTGTTATGTGAAGATGCCTTTCGGGTTAAAAAATGCGGGAGCAACTTATCAACGAATGATGAACAAAGTGTTCAATTCTCAGATCGGCCGCAACATAGAGGTGTATGTTGATGATCTACTTATCAAGAGTCGGAAGATGGCAGATATGTTAGTTGACGTCAAAAAAACTTTCGAAACATTAAGATCTATAGGTCTAATGCTCAATCCCAAGAAGTGCACTTTTGGAGTTAGATCAGAAAAATTCTTGGGATATATAGTCTCAAAGTGTGGTATCGAGCCAAACCCTAAGAAGGTTGAGGCAATGCTAAAAATGACCTCAACTCGAGATGTCCATAAAGTTCAAACTTTAACCGGATGTTTGGCCGCATTAAATAGGTTCCTTTCTAGATCAGCTGAGAGTTGCTTGGCATTCTTCGCTACTTTAAAGAATGCAAAAAACATTTCATGGACAAATGAATGTCAGAAGGCTTTTGAAGAGCTCAAGCAGTATTGGTGCAAATTACCAGCTCTAGCCATTTCCGTCCAAGGTGAACCCTTTCTTTGTATTTAGCTGCAAGTGATAGAGTGGTAAGTGCAGTTTTGATAAAGGAATATAATAATATTTAGAAGCCGGTGTATTATGTGAGCAAGGTATTACAAAGGGCAAAACAACGATATCCGGGATTTGAAAAGTTGGTGTTGGCACTAATCATTGCTGCTCGGAGACTACGCCCCTACTTTTAGGCTCATTATATCCGGTTCTTATCGATAAAACTTTGAAGCAAGTGTTGCACAAACCTGACCATTCAAGTCATCTAATGAAATAGGCCATTGAACTAGGTGAACACGATGTCACATTGTTGCCAAGATCGGTAATAAAGGGACAAGTTCTTGCTGATTTTATCGCCCAAACACCTCAAGATTGGGATATTCAGACATTAGGTCATACGGACGAGCCTATGGATATTGTGCCAACTGAAACTACCAATGTTTAGGTATTATTCGTATGTGGAGCTTCTAGCGAAGAAGGATCTGGGATAGGTCTTATTTTGAAAAATCTCGTAGGTCAGGAATTCAGTTATGCCCTTCGCTTCAATTTCCAAGCCACTAATAAGCAGAATATGAAGCCCTCATAACATGAATGAAGTTTGCACAATAGATGGGAATTCGAGAGTTACAAGCTTACAGTGATTCACAACTTATTATAAACCAAGTAATTGGAGGATATGAACCTCGAGACCTAATTATGAAATGATATCGAGAAAAGGCGGAAGAAATGGCTAGGGGGTTTGATCTCTTCACAATTGATAGAATTGCACGATCTCAAAACAAACAAGCTAATGCTCTTAGCAAGTTAGCGTGTATTAGTAGAAGTGCTACCGGTAAGGAGCATTGATGAAATGTAAGTTCAGTTCATCGAAGAGGAAGAAAAAAGTTGGATGACCCCAATAATGAAGTACCTCAGTTCAGGAAAAACAAGCAACAAAGTGGTAGCTCCAAAATTGAGAATCCAATATGTTAGGTATAAAATAAAGGGTAAATTACAAAAAACCTCCATGTGGTTAGGCGATATTTTACGTTACCTCCCTAACATATTAAAACCTATACTTCGCCTCCCTGTGCTTTGAGTTTTTTTAAAAAGTTGATGGACATCCACTCACTTAACAGGAACCCACAGAAAGACACATTTACCCCCAAGCGGACATCCACTCCTTGTGCTTTGTATTCTAGGGTAAATTTTCATCCACTCCTTGTGCTTTGAACTCCAGCGGCAAATTTTTTACTGTTGACTTTTGAACTGCAGCGGCAAACACCAGACGGCAAACACCGAATTCCAGCAACGAACACGGGGCTGCAGCGGCGAACACAAACTTACTGGGTTGGCTTATTGAAAACAAGAGGATAGATCGAAGAAACTGTCAATTGTGTGGATATCTAATAGGTATGTTAACATCCGATTAGAGTAAAGTAAATTTTATAAATTTGTTTCTTAGTTCTGAGTATATTAGGGCTTCGATTATTACTATTTTTTAAACCGCTGTTGGGTCGATTGAGAGTTTGTCTGCCATTTTTGTGAGATAATGAAGTATCATTGTCTGCCATTTTATAAAGATATTCAATTGAGAGTTTTGTTGTCTACCATTGCTTAAAGATATAATTTTTTAAACCGCTGGAGTTTCATTGTCGGCCATTGTTGTCTCCTATATGCTATATGCTCTTGTCGCTTTCATATTGGTATTGTCTCCTATATGCTATATGCACTGTCGCTTTCATATTTGGCTGAAAAGTGTCAACTTTGAAGTCACAGTCGCAGTTTAAATTTGTTATTTAGTGGATAATAATAGTGGTCCACACTTATTTATTAGGTTGTTTGTTTGACTTATAGAATGGCCACAGAAGATGTTAATATACACATGCATTATGGTGGGAAATTTGTATGGAAGCCTCGCATAAAATATATTGGTGACAGTGTGAAAGTGAAGGTCTTTAAACAGTGGGATCCAGATGAATTGTCTGTTATTGAACTAAATAATATGTTCAATGAAATAAACTGACTTAGTTGTCTTGTGAAGTTTTACTTCAATATGCCAAATTCTGAATTTGAAAAAGGGTTGTTTGGAATCAGAGGAAAAGATGACATTAATTTCATGAATGAATGTTGTAAAGGGTGTTCTATCAGGGAAATATATGTTGAAGCAGGAGAGGACCCCATTAAAATAGTATCTCCAAAGGGTAAAGTATTATTTCAAAGGGTTACTAGCATAGCTTTACCAACACTAACTTATGGAGATATTGGTGGAGAAGATGATGATGGTGATAGGTCAGACGATGATAATGATAAGGAAATCAGTGATGATGAAGATGAGCCTGAATGGTTAAAAGAATGATTAGAAACAATGGAAGATGAAGATATTTTTGCTACCACTGAATCAGCAGCCCCTGAACCATCATCAAAGGCTCCAGAATCAGCAGCCCCTGAACCTGAACCAACAATGGAAGATGAAGATATTTTTGCTACCACTGAATCAGCAGCCCCTGAACCATCATCAAAGGCTCCAGAATCAGCAGCCCCTGAACCTGAACCATCAGCAATGGCTACAGAATCAGCAGCCCCTGAACCATCATCAAAGGCTACTGAATCAGCAGCCTCTGAACCACTGCACCAACAATCTGTAGTTGGGAAAAGCAAGAACATGCAAAGAAAAAAGACACCTCTAGTCAGGAGGGCAAGTGCAGATCAGAGTGAGCATGTTTTTTTTTGTTTTTTTTTTTGGAAAACTACTTTATTATACGATAAATAAAATTTACGAGGCCGGATATACCCGACACCCCAATACAAAAGAAAGTCATAAACGAGGAGTACTACTCCTTTACAATCCATAGGACAGAAAAACCAACTAGGAGTATATGTGGAGATTAAGAGTCCAAACGATTTGAAAGCCCGAAAGACACATCAAATCCTAAAGACTCTTGAATCTTGATAAATAACAAAAGGCTTCAAAAGTCCTAAGTCTATGGGCTAAGCGGGCTTCAGCCCAAACCTGTTCAATTATAACTAGTGAAGAACATGGACTAACAGCCCAATTCAGCCCGAAAATGTCCCATCACCCATATGATGAAGCCCAAAGCAACTTGGTTTCTTCCAGGTCCATAGCTAGGTCCAGTCCGTATTGGATTCTTGCAGATTCACAGGCGCGAGAGGATTACTCCCACAGCACATTTCCTTCATGTTTGCAAACATATGATTTCTCGAACAGAGGCAGTTTACTCCAGAAAAAAGACCCCAGGTCAGTATGTACAAAAGCCCCCAGTACTGCCTTTAAGAAGCTTCGGATTCTTAGCAAACAACAAACAAACTCCCATAGAATCCCAAAACAGAATGCCTGGCCATGAGAACCAAAGCAAATCAACTAAAAAAATTTCAAATTAACACCATAATATAGTTACAGTAAAGGCAGATAGCACTACTCCAGATCCCCCCAGTTCTTCTCCCTTTAGTTCACAAGCATGGAGCCTCTAAATTGAAAAAACAGGTGTGCACCAAGTGCTGTACCATCAGCAGCATAAAGGATCAAAACAGGCTGTCCCTCACTAAGTAGGAAGCGCAAGGGCAGATGAAGAAATCCTTTATGACAACAGTCAACCAACAAGATTTTGGCAGCATAATCTCAGTATGTGCCCTCCATTCACCATACAGTAATACACAAAAGAGAACGAGCCAGAAACAGCATTTCATTTCCCCAATTGGGCATCATCCATATCGCACTAATGCAGTTCAGCATTTATACAAATGGTCAAATCCGTAGGGTGATAAACAGTGGCTAACAGATCAGCATTTCCATTTCCAAACAAATATGGCTCATCACATTAGGATCCTATGGTCACAAAATCAGGCACAGCAGCACAACAGAAATAGAAGCTGCTTCATATATGCAGACATATATGATCCAAACTCAAAAGCAGCGTTTAGCCACACTACATTAGTACATCTATGCTCAGGTATCTCAACATGATAAAATCCCAGAAACTGTATTCCTTGAGATTCAGCAAACAAATATGACTATCCTAGGGCAAAACATTCAAGATAAAGCATGTAGTCCACAGTAAAAATCCCAAAAACTTTAAATAATTGACAGGGCCAAGCTGATATAAGCATCAGTAATCAGGGGCCTACCAGTAGGTTAAATGCAGTAATCTCACCTTAGGTTCGACCTTTTCCCTTCTGAGTAGCATATGAAAGGATTGCGGTCCCTTAGTTTTCTTCCCGAATAGTTACTTGCTTTAGGGCTCAGTAGAGCCTCGATGATAAGAATCCACCAACGTCCATGGTGCCGAAGCCGAGTTCGAAAGATCCATTGGAGAATCTTGGTGGACCAATGACAAGATCAAGAAGTAGGAGGATGAAGGAGGCTTTGCACACTTTACTCTCAACTCATTGTGAAGACTTGGAGGCTGCCGAACCACCATCTCAACAACATGAAGTCCTTTGGCATGTTTCTTCAATCACCATTTATGAAGATGTCCCACATAGTTCTTCATTACAACTTAAGGAGATTCCACCTTGAAGAGTTTTCATGGCCGAATCAATGAAGTCCAACAAATGGCGTCTTGTGGACTTAAGCTTGGATCACGCCAACTTATTTAATTCATAGGTTTTATTGTTTTTAATTAATGTTAATTAAAGTCCATAAACATTAATTAAGTGGGCTTTAATTTCGTGTCTTGTAATAAGTATTAATTACTTGGCCCAATTGTTTTACAAGATAAAGCCTTGTGATTAATTAGGAAACTTTCCTAAATTTAGTTTCCTAAATTCTAGGGAGGCTTTAACGTTTTTCATCAAGAAGCAAAGACATGTTTTGCTTCCTTGATTTAGGAAAGTCTTTCCTATTGGTCGAGTTTAGTAGTTTGTTTTTAAGTTTAGAAGTCAAGTTGTACTTAACAACTTTTAGGGTTTTCATTGCTTACTCTTCAAGCAAGAGCCGAAATCCATCTCTATATATAGAGAATGGTCTTGTAACGTTCTAGACAGAATTGATGAATGAAGTTTTAGCTTTGCTAAATTGTTGTCTATGCTCTTTGAGTTGACAAAAGCCTTTAAGGAGATTTACTTCTTAATTGTACGAAATTAACCATAGCGTGACCTATAGGTGAATTTCGATCCTGTTCTTTATTTAAAGAACGCGCCAAATTGGTTGTTTAACACGTGAAGTTATCACGGGTTGGATCAATCTTTTTGTAATAACGTCAGGGTTGGTTCATGTTTGAAATCAGCTACACGTTCCCCTTGACATCTATTCAACTTTATTGTTTCGTTTTTGTGGTTGTGTTTTGAATCTGGAAATTGAATCATCAACAAGATCCCCACGTTTCGGCATATGCTTTTGGTCCAGGTGTTCGAGCCTCGCCCAAGATCATATCAATTGGTATCAGAGAAAACAAGTTGTTGTCTTCAAATTTCAGGTTTATCCGTTTCTTGATTTTCGTTTTTTTGTTGCGTCAATTTTAGTGCTGTTTCGTGCGTCCTTTTTTTGTGTTGTATTTGCTGCAGTTTTTAGGGTCAATCTACTGCTTTAATTTGCGTCATAATTCTGCTCTTTAAGTTCATAAATTCGTGCTGAATTCCTATACAATTTAGAGCTGTTTTTGTTGCGCCAAAATTCATTATGAATTTGGGGCTGTTTTGAGTCGTCGTTTTTGTTTTTTTTTTTTTTTTTTGCGTCAATATTGCTGCAGTTTTTGAGTCTTATTTCTTGCTGTTCTTAGAGTCAAAATTGTTGTCTTAGTTCGTCAAAAGTCCAGCTTCAATTTCGTCAAAAAAATTGCATGCTCAATTTCTGTCCGAAAATTGCTTAACTTTGTTTTGCAATTTGCGTCAATTTGTCTTCTTGCTGAAATTGTGTTCGTCCTTGTTGCTGTTGTTTCGTGTCTTCTTTCAGCTTTGTTTTGTTTACATCATATTGCTGAAATCTTAATAGTTTTTTTCGTTGTGTCCTTCACGTCCAAAATTAGGATTGCATCTAGAGTTTCAATTCTTGAAATTCTTTCTTGCTCATTCTTGTTGTCTTTCTTGTTCCTTGAGTCTTATTTTTTGTTCACAATAATCCGTGATCATCATCTTGGTAAAAAGAACCATTCTTGATTATCTTCTTGATTTTCTTGAAGTTCTTGAAATTTTTCTTGAAGTAAGAATTTGTTCATTATTTCAAATCTTGAATTCTTGCTCAAAGAAGTATACAAAAAATTCCTTGTTCTTGAAGAATTATTTCATATTCTTGGTGGTTAAAAAAAAAAAAAAACAAACTTAAGGTTTGCATTTGTACAAGGTTGTAATAAAAACCTTAAATTTTTGTCTTGATATTGTCCGAATTAAAAAAAAAAAAAAAAAAGACCGTTTAAAAAAAAAAAAAAAAAAAGATACGGTCCAATTAAAAAAAAAAAAAAAAAAAAAGAGAAAAGTCGGACTTTTATTTTTCAGTTATTTAAATTCTGTTATTTAATTTTTATATTAAAAGAACTAAGTGTTCTTGAAGTTGTGTTTAAAACCATCAAATATTCAAAGTGCCATAACTTCTTCAATACTTATCCCAATTCATTGATTCAAGTTGTGTTTTTCTTGTCTTGAATTCTTCTTCTAGAATATCATAGAATCTGAACGTGAATCAATTATACCCTGAACGTGATCTCAAAAATTCAAGTGACGTGAATTTCTTGTTTAATTCTTGATTTTGCTTGTGTAAAAGTTTGTGTTGTGGAACAATCAATTGAGACAAGTTCTTTGCTATAAGTGAACTTGGTCGAATTCAAAGTCCCAATTACATTATTTATTGAGTGATTTAGTTAGGACAAACAAGAGTGACACCACTTAACAAGAGGGAAGAGTACCTACCATCCAAAGTGAGGAACCCGTGAGGATTATTATATTTTTTCTTGCGTTTTTCTTTGCTAATCTTGCAGGTACCAATGGAGGACGAAGAAAGTGCTTTCAAAACCGGTGAACAACAAAAGCAAACTGATCAAACACTTGCACAAGTATTGCAAGATATCAACCTTCGCCTTCAATTCTTAGAATCGGTCACACCGATTTCCAAACCAAAAGAATCTCGAAAGCCTAAGTACAAATCCGAAAGTGAATCTAGTGGTGAAGAAGAGGAGGAAGAAGAGCCGACAAGTTCTTCTAAGAAAGGTGACAAATCTAAATTCTCAATTGCGTCTGTTAAGCTGACTATTCCTACCTTTCATGGAAAAACAGATCCCGAAGACTATTTTGATTGGGTTCGAGAACTTGATCACTTCTTTGAGGTCCATGAATATCCCGCCAAGGAGCAATATCGAATTGCATCTTTACATCTTAAGGATTTTGCTAGATTATGGTGGAGTGGGTTTATTAAAGCTAGACGTGAGGATGATGAGAAACCAGTCACTACTTGGGAACAAATGAAAAAACACATGAGGAAAAAGTATGTCCCAGCACACTACAACCGTGAGTTAAATAGTAAGTTGCACTCCCTTGTGCAAGGTAATAAAACGGTTGAAGAGTACCATCATGAATTGGAAGCTTTGATGATTAAAGCCAATGTCAAAGAGGATCCTGATTCCACAATCGAAAGGTTCCTTAGAGGTATGAATTCTGAATTGGCTTATCAAGTTGATTTGCAAAGTTTTGTTGATTTGAATGAACTTGTACACAAAGCTATCAAGATTGAGAAACATATGAAGGGTAAGGGACGAAATTATACTTCAAGTACCAACCGAAATTTCACTCAACCTAACACACCTTGGAGGAGAGATCAAAAACCAAATGCTACACCATTTGCGCCATCATTCAAACCAAGGAGTTTCACACCAAATCCGTCATCAAGCTCATCAAGTTATACTCCAAAATCGACGTCACAAGCTGCTGTCCAAACTCCAAAATCGGCGATCAAATCAACTGAGAGGTTAAGAGATATCCAATGTTACAAGTGTAAGGGTTATGGTCATTATCAATCTGATTGTCCAACTCGTAAGTTAATGATCATTCACGACAATGGGGAAGTGGAGAGTGATGAGGAGTGTGCCGACATGCCACCACTTGTGAAGAAAGATGAAATCGATCATGGTGAGGATGAAGAGGTTGACGACGATATTGGCCATTATGAGGTTGGTAATGGTAAGTTTTCCTTAGTGAATCGTCAAGTTCTCAATATACAACCCCAAATTGATGATGTATGTCAACGTGATAATATTTTCCACACTAGATGCTTGATTCAAGATAGAATATGTAGTGTGATTATCGACAATGGGAGTTGTACTAATGTTGCTAGTACTTTGCTTGTAAAGAAATTGAAGTTAACTTGCATGAAGCATCCTAAACCCTACAAACTTCAATGGTTGAATAACACTGCTGAAAACAAAGTTACTAAGCAAGTGAAAGTACCAATCACAATTGGTAGGTATGAGGATGAAATCCTATGTGATGTGGTTCCCATGGAGGCGTGCCATATTTTGCTTGGAAGACCATGGCATTATGATCGAGATGTTACTCTACATGGTAAGCAAAATTATTACTCATTTGATGTAAATGGCCGAAAGTGCAATCTCCGACCTTTGAGTCCGCTTCAAGTTTTTGAGGATCAATCAAGGATTGTACAATCCATACGTGAATTGCATGAACAAGAAGCAAAGGAGAAATCCGAACAAGAGAAGAAGAAGGCAATTGGCGTCGGAAATTCTGTTGTTCCAAGAGCTTGTAATAGTCGAAATTGTACTTCTTTTAATTCTTGTTTTGCTTCTAAGAGTGATGTTAAGAGAGCTTTACTAGATAGGCAACAGTTGTATTTACTTATCCGCAAAGATCTTGTACTTATCATGGATAGTGATAACCTTAAATCTCTGCCTAGTATTGTCTTATCTCTTATACAGGAATATCAAGATGTGTTTCCCGAGGATCTACCTTTTGGATTGCCGCCTGAAAGAGGTATTGAACATCAAATTGATTTTATACCTGGTGCACAAATTCCCAATCGGCCAGCTTATAGAGCAAATCCTGAGGAGACAAAAGAGATTCAACGTCAAGTGGATGAACTCCTTGACAAAGGTATAGTTCGTGAGTCTCTAAGCCCTTGTTCGGTTCCTGTGATTTTAGTTCCAAAGAAGGATGAATCTTGGCGTATGTGTGTTGATTGTCGTGCCATAAATAAAATAACTATTAAGTATAGACATCCTATCCCTAGGTTAGATGACATGCTTGATGAGTTATATGGTTCATGTATATTTTCCAAGATTGATTTGAAGAGTGGCTATTATCAAATTCGCATGAAAGAAGGTGATGAATGGAAAACTGCTTTCAAAACTAAATATGGATTATATGAGTGGTTAGTTATGCCTTTTGGTCTCACTAATGCACCAAGCACATTCATGAGGTTAATGAACCATGTTTTCCGTCACTTTATTGGCAAATTTGTAGTGGTATATTTTGATGATATCCTTGTGTATAGTAAGACGTTAAATGATCATGTTGTTCATCTTAAATCCGTCTTTACTATATTGAGAGAGAACAAATTGTATGCTAATCTCAAAAAGTGTAACTTTTGTTTAGAATCATTAATCTTTTTGGGATATGTGGTAAGTTCTCAAGGCATTGCTGTAGATGAGTCAAAAGTAAAAGCTATAATGGATTGGCCAAAACCAATGAAAGCTAGTCAAGTTCGTTCTTTTCATGGTCTTGCAAGTTTTTATAGGAGATTTGTTAAAGATTTTAGTTCTATAGCAGCCCCTTTAAATGAGCTTGTAAAGAAAAATGTTCCTTTTGTTTGGACTATTGAACATGACAATGCATTTAACAAATTGAAATACATGTTGCCTCACGCACCATTGCTTGCTTTGCCCAACTTTTCTAAAGCTTTTGAAATACACTGTGATGCCTCCGGGATTGGTATTGGTGCTGTTCTTATGCAGGAATCAAGACCCGTGGCGTATTTTAGTGAAAAGCTAAATGGGGCAGCTTTAAAGTATGCAACTTATGACAAGGAGTTGTATGCTTTGGTAAGGTCGTTACAAGTATGGCAGCATTATCTTTGGCCAAAAGAGTTTATTATACATTCTAATCATGAAAGCCTTAAGTATTTGAAATCTCAAGGGAAATTAAATAAAAGGCATGCTAAGTGGTTGGAGTTTATAGAAACTTTTCCTTATGTCATCAAGTATAAATCTGGACATGAAAATGTAGTAGCTGATGCATTATCTAGGAAATATGCTCTATTTACCTATTTGCATGCTAAGTTGCTAGGCTTTGATTTGATTAAAGATTTGTACAAAGATGATAAAGATTTTTCTGTCGTCTTTAATGCTTGTGCTTTAACGCCGAATGGAGAGTACTACTTGCATGATGGTTTCTTATTTCGAAAAGACAAGTTGTGCATTCCCCAATGTTCCATTCGAGAGTTACTTGTAAAGACCCTTGCTGTTTTGCATGAACACTTTTATTGGCCTAACATGTTAAAAGATGTAAAAAGTGTTTGTTCTAAGTGCAAATGATAAGAATCCGCCCGAGTCCATGTCCATGGTGTCAAAGTCAAATATGCAAGCTGAGAGATTCTGCCATAGTTTGGTATTCTGGACATATCTCCTTCGGTATAACTCCGAATTACGTGATTCAAGAAGCTCTGTAACGATAAGAGATAGGGCTACAACTTTCATGTTTTAAGTTTTACGAGATTCGAACGTTAGCATCGTCGAAAATGCCTCCCAAAGTTGGAGACGGGATTTTGACGGGATTTTTTGGCAGATTTCCATCTCGAATCCATGGACTATATTGAAGACCAAGTAATGGCGTATTGGGCTTCATTAATTGGATCACGCCACTTTTAAGTTATTTAGGATTTATTTTGCTTTAAATAAATTAAGTCCATTGAATGTTAATTAATGGGCTTATTTACTTTTTAAGTTAAGTAGTTATTGTTATTCGTTTAGGAAAGTAGTTCCCTAAATTATAGGTTACTATTCACGTCACTATTCACGTGAATAGTACTGGTTAGTTTGTTAGTTAAGTTAGCAATCAATCCCACATTGGAATTGATCTAGGTTTTTGGCCAAAGTATTTCCTATATAAAGGAAAGGCCTTGTAACGTTTTTAAATAAGAATTGATGAATGAAAAGTTTTAGCTTTGCTAAAGTATTGTCTATGCTCTCTAAGTTGACAAAAACCTTTAAGAAGATTTACTTCTTAATTGTACGAAATTAGCCATAGCGTGACCTATAGGTGAATTTCGAACCTGTTCTTTATTTAAAGAACGCGCCAAATTGGTTAGTTGAACACGTGAATTTATCACGGGTTTAATCAATCTATTTGTATTAACGTTAGGGTTGGTTCATGTTTGAAATCAGCTACACGTTCCCCTTGACATCTATTCCGCTTTATTGTTTCGTTTTTGTGTTTGTGTTTTGAATCTTGAAATTGAATCATCAACAAGATCCCCACGTTTCGGCATATGCTTTTGGTCCAGGTGTTCGAGCCTCGCCCAAGATCATATCAATTGGTATCAGAGAACAATTTGTTGTCTCAAATTCAGGTTTCATCGTTAATTTTCTTGTCCGCATCTTTTCTGATTTTGTGCGATTTAATTGCTGCAGTTTTACGTTAATTCTGCTGCTGATTTTGTGCTGATTTCTTGCTGATTAAAATCGTCTTAATCTAGCCTTGAAAATTCGTGAAAATCGCATATCAATTTGGTACTCAAATTCTGTCCGAAAGTTCATAATTTCTGATTTGCGAATTTTGCGTTCTTGCTGCAGTTTTATGCGTCAATTCTGCTCTTCTTTTCTTGCGTCCTTCTTGTCTGATTCTTGAGTCTTTATTGTTCTTTAAATTCGTGATAGTACAGTCCATGAAATTCATCAAATTTGCATGATGATTTAGCGCTGAAATTCTGCCGGATTGTTTAACTTCTTGATTCGCGAATTGCATCGTTTGTGTCATCTCTTTGCTGCTGTAGTTGCGATTTGATACTACAGTTCTTGATCATCGTGCTGCTGATTTTAGTGATTAAATTCTGCTCTAAATTCAGTAGAAATTGTGGCTAAAATTGCATGAAAATCTGAATCTGAAATTCTGCCGAATTGCGTCAATTTTTGTTCTTGCGACTTGAAGTTTTGTGTCTTCTTTCAGCTTTGTTTTGTTTACATCATATTGCTGAAATCTTAATTGTTTTTTTCGTTGTGTCCTTCACGTCCAAAATTAGGATTGCATCTAGAGTTTCAATTCTTGAAATTCTTTCTTGCTCATTCTTGTTGTCTTTCTTGTTCCTTGAGTCTTATTTTTGTTCACAATAATCCGTGATCATCATCTTGGTAAAAGGAACCATTCTTGATTATCTTCTTGATTTTCTTGAAGTTTTTTGAAATTTTTCTTGAAGTAAGAATTTGTTCATTATTTCAAATCTTGAATTCTTGCTCAAAGAAGTATACAAAAATTCCTTGTTCTTGAAGAATTATTTCATATTCTTGGTGGTTAAAAAAAAAAAAAAAAAAAAAACAAACTTAAGGTTTGCATTTGTACAAGGTTGTAATAAAAACCTTAAATTTTTGTCTTGATATTGTCCGAATTATATAAAAAAAAAAAAAGACCGTTTAAAAAAAAAAAAAAGATACGGTCCAATTAAAAAAAAAAAAAAGGAGAAAAGTCGGACTTTTATTTTTCAGTTAATTAAATTCTGTTATTTAATTTTTACATTAAAAGAACTCAGTGTTCTTGAAGTTGTGTTTAAAACCATCAAATATTCAAAGTGCCATAACTTCTTCAATACTTATCCGAATTCATTGATTCAAGTTGTGTTTTTCTTGTCTTGAATTCTTCTTCTAGAATATCATAGAATCTGAACGTGAATCAATTATACCCTGAACGTGATCTCAAAAATTCAAGTGACGTGAATTTCTTGTTTAATTCTTGATTTTGCTTGTGTAAAATTTTGTGTTGTGGAACAATCAATTGAGACAAGTTCTTTGCTATAAGTGAACTTGGTCGAATTCAAAGTCCCAATTACATTATTTATTGAGTGATTTAGTTAGGACAAACAAGAGTGACACCACTTAACAAGAGGGAAGAGTACCTACCATCCAAAGTGAGGAACCCGTGAGGATTATTATATTTTTTCTTGCGTTTTTCTTTGCTAATCTTGCAGGTACCAATGGAGGACGAAGAAAGTGCTTTCAAAACCGGTGAACAACAAAAGCAAACTGATCAAACACTTGCACAAGTATTGCAAGATATCAACCTTCGCCTTCAATTCTTAGAATCGGTCACACCGATTTCCAAACCAAAAGAATCTCGAAAGCCTAAGTACAAATCCGAAAGTGAATCTAGTGGTGAAGAAGAGGAGGAAGAAGAGCCGACAAGTTCTTCTAAGAAAGGTGACAAATCTAAATTCTCAATTGCGTCTGTTAAGCTGACTATTCCTACCTTTCATGGAAAAACAGATCCCGAAGACTATTTTGATTGGGTTCGAGAACTTGATCACTTCTTTGAGGTCCATGAATATCCCGCCAAGGAGCAATACCGAATTGCATCTTTACATCTTAAGGATTTTGCTAGATTATGGTGGAGTGGGTTTATTAAAGCTAGACGTGAGGATGATGAGAAACCAGTCACTACTTGGGAACAAATGAAAAAACACATGAGGAAAAAGTATGTCCCAGCACACTACAACCGTGAGTTAAATAGTAAGTTGCACTCCCTTGTGCAAGGTAATAAAACGGTTGAAGAGTACCATCATGAATTGGAAGCTTTGATGATTAAAGCCAATGTCAAAGAGGATCCTGATTCCACAATCGAAAGGTTCCTTAGAGGTATGAATTCTGAATTGGCTTATCAAGTTGATTTGCAAAGTTTTGTTGATTTGAATGAACTTGTACACAAAGCTATCAAGATTGAGAAACATATGAAGGGTAAGGGACGAAATTATACTTCAAGTACCAACCGAAATTTCACTCAACCGAACACACCTTGGAGGAGAGATCAAAAGCCAAGTGCTACACCATTCACGCCATCATCCAAACCAAGGAGTTTCACACCAAATCAATCATCAAGTTCGTCGAGTTTCACTCCCAAAACGGCGTCACAAGCTGTTGTCCAACCTCCGAAATCGGCGATCAAACCAACTGAGAGGTTAAGAGATATCCAATGTTACAAGTGTAAGGGTTATGGTCATTATCAATCTGATTGTCCCACTCGTAAGTTAATGATCATTCACGACAATGGAGAAGTGGAGAGTGATGAGGAGTGTGCCGACATGCCACCACTTGTGGAGAAAGATGAAATCGATCATGGTGAGAATGAAGAGGTTGACGACGATATTGGCCATTATGAGGTTGGTAATGGTAAGTTTTCCTTAGTGAATCGTCAAGTTCTCAATATACAACCCCAAATTGATGATGTATGTCAACGTGATAATATTTTCCACACTAGATGCTTGATTCAAGATAGAATATGTAGTGTGATTATCGACAATGGGAGTTGTACTAATGTTGCTAGTACTTTGCTTGTAAAGAAATTGAAGTTAACTTGCATGAAGCATCCTAAACCCTACAAACTTCAATGGTTGAATAACACTGCTGAAAACAAAGTTACTAAGCAAGTGAAAGTACCAATCACAATTGGTAGGTATGAGGATGAAATCCTATGTGATGTGGTTCCCATGGAGGCGTGCCATATTTTGCTTGGAAGACCATGGCATTATGATCGAGATGTTACTCTACATGGTAAGCAAAATTATTACTCATTTGATGTAAATGGCCGAAAGTGCAATCTCCGACCTTTGAGTCCGCTTCAAGTTTTTGAGGATCAATCAAGGATTGTACAATCCATGCGAGAATTGCATGAACAAGAAGCAAAGGAGAAACTTGAACAAGAGAAGAAGAAAAAGGAAGTAGAAGCTAGTGTAGGCCAAACCATTGTTCCTAGAACTTGTAATAGCCGAAATAGTGATTTCTTTAATTCTTTCCATTTTGCTTCTTCACGAGATACTAAGAAAGCATTACTAGCTAGGCAATCAATGTACTTATTTCCAAATAGTGTTCACGATTTGCTGTCTAGTGTCTTTCTTTTGCAGATTCATGGAATTCATAAGCATTCAATGGAGTTACAACAAACTCATTATCAATTGGATGGATTCCAATCTGCCTTAGCTTGTTTTCCTCAAGGTAAGCAAGGTAAGTTAGGTAAGTATGAAAGTTTATTGGTTGATTTTAATTGTTTGAATGTTAAGAACTTTGTTAATGTCGATGCTATTGATTTTCAAAGTTTAAATTCTGTTTTGAATCAATTTCAATGTCTTTCACCTACCTTTGAAGCTTTAGTTCGAAAGTTTATACCATGTGTTTTAAAGTTTGAAGATTTGTGTTTTGGTAAGCAAATTATTTCACATAATTCTTCAATTATGAAATCTAACTATTTCATTTTGAATGAGTTTATGTATAATTTCTTCACATGCTATGTTGCTTATCTAATCCATGAATTATATATTGAGCTTAATATTGGATATTTCGAACTACATCAAACCTTTGTATGTACTCATTCAAGTGTTAATTATATTGACTCTACTTGCTGGATTAATGATTCTTTTGATTATTTATTTCGTGACTTTGCTCACATTCATCAAGTTCAAAGAGGTCCATGGGTAATTCAACACTTGTATGGTAAGTTATCTCCGTTCCAAATTTCTTTTGAATTCCAAGAGGTAAAATTTTCTGTTTACAACTATTCAATAGATTATTTACATTTTAGTCTTTGGAATTACACTCTTATATTTGATAACTTTCGCATGTTGTTAAGGGTCTTAATACGTTCATGTGATTTACACTTTCTCAAGGATGCATATATGTTTTCTTGTTATGAATTTTCGTGTCCTTATGATTCTGTTCATATATGTTTACATCCTTTGTTTTCATTACATGTTCATACCGTACATAATGTGTTAATGATTAGTTCTCTAATTAAGAATATTCGGTTTTCTGATTTGCATAAACTACATGATAGTTATTTGCAACATTGTTTTGAATTCATTAAATATCTCCTTCGGTATAACTCCGAATTACGTGATTCAAGAAGCTCTATAACGATAAGAGATAGGGCTACAACTTTCATGTTTTAAGTTTTACGAGATTCGAACGTTAGCATCGTCGAAAATGCCTCCCAAAGTTGGAGACGGGATTTTGACGGGATTTTTTGGCAGATTTCCATCTCGAATCCATGGACTATATTGAAGACCAAGTAATGGCGTATTGGGCTTCATTAATTGGATCACGCCACTTTTAAGTTATTTAGGATTTATTTTGCTTTAAATAAATTAAGTCCATTGAATGTTAATTAATGGGCTTATTTACTTTTTAAGTTAAGTAGTTATTGTTATTCGTTTAGAAAAGTAGTTCCCTAAATTATAGGTTACTATTCACGTCACTATTCACGTGAATAGTACTGGTTAGTTTGTTAGTTAAGTTAGCAATCAATCCCACATTGGAATTGATCTAGGTTTTTGGCCAAAGTATTTCCTATATAAAGGAAAGGCCTTGTAACGTTTTTAAATAAGAATTGATGAATGAAAAGTTTTAGCTTTGCTAAAGTATTGTCTATGCTCTCTGAGTTGACAAAAACCTTTAAGAAGATTTACTTCTTAATTGTACGAAATTAGCCATAGCGTGACCTATAGGTGAATTTCGAACCTGTTCTTTATTTAAAGAACGCGCCAAATTGGTTAGTTGAACACGTGAATTTATCACGGGTTTAATCAATCTATTTGTATTAACGTTAGGGTTGGTTCATGTTTGAAATCAGCTACACGTTCCCCTTGACATCTATTCCGCTTTATTGTTTCGTTTTTGTGTTTGTGTTTTGAATCTTGAAATTGAATCATCAACAAGATCCCCACGTTTCGGCATATGCTTTTGGTCCAGGTGTTCGAGCCTCGCCCAAGATCATATCAATTGGTATCAGAGATGTAAAGTTTTTGTCACACTTTTGGCGTACTCTATGGAATAAGTTAGGCACAAAGTTATTGTTTTCTACTGTTGCACATCCACAAACTGATGGACAAACTGAAGTAGTTAATAGGACTTTGTCAACCTTGCTTCGTGCTATTATTCAGCCCAACTTAAAGAATTGGGAGTCTTGTTTGCCGCATATTGAATTTGCTTATAATAGAGCTGTTCATAGTGCTACTCAACTTTCACCTTTTGAGATTGTTTATGGGTTTAATCCAATAACTCCTCTTGATATTTTGCCTTTGCCTATTAATGAGTTTGTTAGTGTTGAAGGAAAGCAAAAGGCCGAGTATATTAGAGAGTTACATGAAAAGGTCAAGGTTAACATTCAAAGGCGTAATGAGCAATATGCCAACCAAGCAAACAAAGGCCGACGTCAAGTGTTGTTTGAACCTGGAGATTGGGTTTGGATACACTTAAGGAAGGAGAGGTTTCCTGAAAAGAGGAAATCTAAGCTTCAACCTCGTGGAGATGGTCCTTTTCGTGTTTTGGAGAGGATAGGCGACAATGCCTATAAAATTGAGCTTCCTGGTGAGTATGGAAACGTGTCGTCTACATTCAATGTTGCTGATCTATCGTTGTATGATGTAGGTGATTCGAGGACGAATCCTTTCGAGGAAGGAGGGAATGATAAGAATCCACCAACGTCCATGGTGCCGAAGCCGAGTTCGAAAGATCCATTGGAGAATCTTGATGGACCAATGACAAGATCAAGAAGTAGGAGGATGAAGGAGGCTTTGCACACTTTACTCTCAACTCATTGTGAAGACTTGGAGGCTGCCGAACCACCATCTCAACAACATGAAGTCCTTTGGCATGTTTCTTCAATCACCATTTATGAAGATGTCCCACATAGTTCTTCATTACAACTTAAGGAGATTCCACCTTGAAGAGTTTTCATGGCCGAATCAATGAAGTCCAACAAATGGCGTCTTGTGGACTTAAGCTTGGATCACGCCAACTTATTTAATTCATAGGTTTTATTGTTTTTAATTAATGTTAATTAAAGTCCATAAACATTAATTAAGTGGGCTTTAATTTCGTGTCTTGTAATAAGTATTAATTACTTGGCCCAATTGTTTTACAAGATAAAGCCTTGTGATTAATTAGGAAACTTTCCTAAATTTAGTTTCCTAAATTCTAGGGAGGCTTTAACGTTTTTCATCAAGAAGCAAAGACATGTTTTGCTTCCTTGATTTAGGAAAGTCTTTCCTATTGGTCGAGTTTAGTAGTTTGTTTTTAAGTTTAGAAGTCAAGTTGTACTTAACAACTTTTAGGGTTTTCATTGCTTACTCTTCAAGCAAGAGCCAAAATCCATCTCTATATATAGAGAATGGTCTTGTAACGTTCTAGACAGAATTGATGAATGAAATTTTAGCTTTGCTAAATTGTTGTCTATCTCTTTGAGTTGACAAAAGCCTTTAAGGAGATTTACTTCTTAATTGTACGAAATTAACCATAGCGTGACCTATAGGTGAATTTCGATCCTGTTCTTTATTTAAAGAACGCGCCAAATTGGTTGTTTAACACGTGAAGTTATCACGGGTTGGATCAATCTTTTTGTAATAACGTCAGGGTTGGTTCATGTTTGAAATCAGCTACACGTTCCCCTTGACATCTATTCAACTTTATTGTTTCGTTTTTATGTTTGTGTTTTGAATCTGGAAATTGAATCATCAACAAGATCCCCACGTTTCGGCATATGCTTTTGGTCCAGGTGTTCGAGCCTCGCCCAAGATCATATCACTCGATATTCCTTGACTGTTTGGGCGGCTTAGATCTTCTGTCCATCTTATCAAGGAATTCGTCTAGTTTATCTTGAGGCTCCTCCTCGAAACTAGTCTCCGTCCAGCAGTCCTCTCTATCATCATCCACTTCAGTATCAACATTTAAAGCTTTGAGAAGGGCCAAGCCCGACGCGGAGGTTACATTCTGAATGCTCAGAAACCACTCTTACAATTTGGAAGAATGAGCATAATTTGAAATTCACAAGTCCATCCTCGATAATTCTTATTGCAATGAAAAACCTAGAGGATGGATTACAACTCTTAAGAAGACCACAAAGCCCAATTCGATCAGAAAGACCTTCAAAAGTACATAGGCTATTACCTCTAGAATGCTGTCTGAACGCAAAACTTATGCCCAAAAGAATTGTTGGCTGGGCATGATTGACATGCAAGTCACGCCATGAAACTTCTCCACGGCATGAATGACACCTAAGTCACATTGTGTAACCCTCCAGAAGCTATTGTACTCTCGCATTTCAACCTCTACTTTAAAATAAACAGGGTACTTTTTTGTAATTATTAATTTTTAGCCATTTCACTTATTATTTAAGTTATCTTAAAGACTAAGTAAGGAGAGTAGGTAACAATTCATACTAGTACAGAGTTTAGATTAGGATTTCCAATAATACACACTATTTAAGTTATCTAGGTGTTTTGCATTCTTAGAAAAGAAGACATTGTAAACTCTTAACTCTAAGGTATGATTTGAATGGAAAGCTTAGAATTTTAGCCTTGGATTTCAAAGGGAAGTACTACTTTTTGCTTTTCCTTGATTTAATTCTTACTTTATTTGGCTATTATGATGTTCTTAATTGTTATGATATGCTAAATTGTACTACCCTTAGATGTTGGTTATGAGTTGCTAATTTCTTGTAATTTTATGTAGATTTATATAATGGGTAAACATCATTATACCTTTATATGCTTAGTTGAACGTGGGTCTATACAATTAATGTTACAAGTAGACTTGTGTGTATTAAACAATGGGTTTTGATGGTCTATTAAGCTTATTGTGACTAAGAGTATGCTAAAGGGTTGGGAACACTTGGGTTGATATTCATCCTCTCAGCAAAAAAATGAGAATTAATCTAGGTGTTGCATTCTTAGAAAGATTGATCATCTCACCAAACGGGACGAATAATTAGGTTAGAACATTAGTTTTCAGTCGGTATTAATTTAGATTATCTACTCCTCTCAACAAACGGGATGGATAGTCTGGGGTTAGAGAGTAGTGGTATGATGAGTAATCAAATGTACTATCTAATTTACCTCAAATTGTAGCCATCCCATAGAATGAACCACACAAGATACACACATTTAGAAAAATCAACCATATAAGAATACACTTGATTACATGTTTTCTTATCCAAAATGTATTTTCTTTTATTTTCTTTCCTTTTTTTTTTTTTTTGCAGTTAGTTTAGTTAGTTTAGTTTCTTTATCTCTTTGTTTGTCTTTGTTTTCACTACTTCACACACACTTGAACTAAATCTTGGCACAAATTTCCTCCCCGTGGGTTCAACCCTTATACTCTCTCTTATTATGAAATGATAGTGTATTGATGCACCTAAAGGTCGTGAGGAGTTAGGGATATATTTGTATTTGATGTGGTTATGCCTTGCCACTTGAACTTAGCTCTAAAAATTGTCGTCATCACCTGTTATTTTTATCGTGTATTAAAATCGCGATTAACTCACTGTTACATATATGAATTCGTTTCACAGCAGATCATGTATTTTTTTTAATTATATTGACTTTCTTTAAACATAAATCTCTTTTGGACTGTTCCAATATTGCACAAATAATTTGAATAGCACAATTTCGGTCCAAAATCTGCTATATGCTATTCAATTCTCAAAGACTCATAGTGGGGAAACAAATGATAGTTTTTGTTTTCTTTTGGCTTTCTTTAAATATAGCTTTTCGTATTATAAGATGATAAATCATGATTCGTTAAGTAATGACCTATAAAGATTGACAAGTAATTAGAGCCTTTGTCTTGTCATGGACAACTAACGTATGATGAAGTTCATTTTGTGACATACGGTGATTTTCCAATTAAAAACTCACGCATCCATAATTATCACTAAAGATGTGCATCTTAATTTTGATTAGAGATTAAAATTGCGAGTTTTTTTTTTTACCTTTTTTATATTTTATTATTATTTATTATGTATTATTCATTATAACTGTTTCTCACAAAAACTTTTATAAAATTAGTTCATATATAAAACGTGATTTATATACGAAATGGACAATTAATTGCACATTAAAATCGTAAATTTAATTTTTTCCACTTTTATCACGCGTTGAAATTGCAACTCACTCATTATCGTATATACGAATCTACTTCGTAGAAAACTAATCGAATATTTTTTTATTGATTGATTAATGATAGAATTTCATAGGAATAAAATTAGCATAAAAGAATTCATATATAGTACTTCCTATTATTGTTGAATATCTCTTAGTGATCATCCAATACGAAGAAATACACCTTCAATTTTGCTAGAGCACAAAAGGATTTCAGACTTTCAGTGCTGCACTATGACATGGACCACTCTTGCAATGATTTGTCATTTCATGAAGGAAATGCACAAGAAAGTTGTGACAAAAAACAAAGTCAAATGATGTAGGATTAGAGGTGCATTCCACAGTCGTAGCTTTCAAATACTGTTTTGTGCTTGTGAAAAATATGAAAATAGCAAAGCATTTCCACGTTCTGATGAATGGCCTACAAAGTTTTGATGTTCATAAAAATAGCAAATGGGAAAACAGACCAAGCCCTCCATCTATCCCTAAACTAAATGAGGGTTGAAGAGAAAATTATATCTCATACGTTAAGGCAAAGAAACAGAATAAAAGAATATAAAAGATGTCCTTGTTTGCTTATATGCAGTATATACTCAAACAATGACTCGCTATTTGAATATGGACACATTTAGGATGTGTTTGTTTAGTGTTGTTTTAGTGGTTTATTTCACAAATTCAATTTAATTTATTTGTTTTATTCATTTTTTTTCTATCAAAATTTTTAAAATAAAAAATAATGTTACAGTAATTATTTTTACTACAATATTTTTATATTTTTTATAAGTAAAATTATTTTATTTGAATTTTAAATTTTTAGTAATAAATAGTTAATCCTAACACAATTTTCTACCAATACTCATAAAATACTAATTCAAATTTGAATTTTAAAATTTAATTAATAAAAAAATTTTCAATATAAATTACATCCAATCAATTTTATTAATTCAAACACTGTATTTTCTTTTTTTATAACAAATCTGAAGAAAAAAAATGTTATAAAACAAAAAAGTATACCCTTTTCATACTCTCTCTAAACTCTTTAAAGTCAATGATTTTTGTTTTCTTTTTTAAGTTTTAAGGTCATTACTTAATATTTAATTGATAAATTAGTATTTAATGTTGGGTTAATTACATTTACCATCCTTGAGGTTTGATGAAAGTACCAAATAAATACTATGATTTTAGAAAATTAGGACCACCCTCTGGCTGAGCAAACGTTTAACAAATCAACCCCTCCTTAAAAAAATATTTGTTTATTGCCTAATATGCCCTTAAAACTTTATCTATAATAATTATATTATTTTAGTTAACTAAATACATATGTTAAATATTAAAAAAAATCAAAGAATTTTCTTTTTTACGTAAAAGAAATTCAAAAAGAAAAATCTTCTTTCTTAATTAATCAAACTAACTATTTTATTCTACAAAAATAATTCTTTTTCTTCCAAAAATTTAAAATTTATATAGAAAAAGATTTCTTGATTAAAGTTTGATTAATTTGATAAACCCATTTGTAATAAAGAATATGAAATTGATAATTTATAACAAAGAATTAAAAAGTGAAAAAAGTATTTATTGTTATTTCATATTTACTTATATATTTTTGTTATTTTTTTTAACAAAAGAAGTTATGCCATTTTGGTCTTTTCATCAATTTTTTTAGCCAACTTTAACAGCAAGGGGGTGACCGTAATTTTCTGAAATCACAGAATTCGTTTGGTACTTTCACCAAACCTCAAGGATGGTAAATGTAATTAACCCTTTAATGTTTTAATGTATATGCAAAAGATAATCTGAACAAGAAAATAGGAATTAATATTTTGGAGATAATGTGTTCCACATTTTACACGAACTTAATTAGCAGGATCCATGGATCAATACAATTATTTACGAATTAATATTGTTGTAAATAATTATCTAAGAAAGAACAATATCATTATTTATTAATTAATAAAGCATGACATGTAATTGATATCATGCATTTATTTTCAATTTTGCTATGCAAGAAAAATTATTTTTCTCTAGATCGAGTGATAGTTACAAATAGCCAATCAAATAATATTTAGATAGAAAAATCACAACTTTCTTTTTTCTTTTTGCTTTTTTCGCTTTGTTTTCTTTTACATGTGATAAATTCATTACAATTTGGGGATGACTTGTTAGAGCTTGCAGAGATATGCTCATGGTAGTCGTCTAGCATGAGGAGGATTTTGGCAATCTTATGATTTTTTTTTTTAAGTTACAATTTTTATTGAATTGTTCTCAACTAATTGTGACTTTTTTTTTTTTTTTTGCGTCGTATTTTAAGGTGAAAAGGGATGTTTGGAAGAAGCATTTACGTGTTTCTGAAAAATAATTTTAGCTTTTGGAAATATGAAATGCACCAAAAAAAAAAAAAGAAAATAAAATTATGGTCCGCAAAGTTTCAAGCAGTGGCATTTTTAGTCAGTAATGATTTCGGACAATTCAATCTAATTCCCAAACTTTTAATTTGTTGTTAATATAAGACAATTGGATTTTCTTTATTGATGGCTAGAAATTGTTATGTGTTTAGCATATGTTTCTTTAATAAAAAGACAAAAATTTTCTTTTTTATACAAAAAATAAATAAGGAAAATTTTATATTAAGGGCTCGCTCCAAACCTTTATTACTAAAGATGGTGTAACTTTAAACTATTTATTATTAAGGGCATGAAAATAATTTAATTATTTATATAATTAATAAAATACTTTATTATCCCTTTACAATGTCTAATCTTTTTTCTCCGTAGAGTTTTTGTATAAGAAAACTGTTCTAAACAAAAAAAAAAGTGTAGCGTTCTATTTCAATTTCAAAACTATAAAATAAATAAAACTATGACAATAGAAAAAAATAAAAAAGAAGAAATAAATTTAGAAAAAAGGAAAGGTAAACAAATTATTAATCATATTAATATTAAAACTCTATATGCACAATTATAAATAAATAAAATTATGACAATAAAAAAACAAAAACAATTAGAAAACAATTAAAAAAAACAAAGAAAGATAAACAAATTATTAATCATATTAGTGTTAGAACTCTACCTCAAATCTAAAGCAGTAAACAAACAAAATTATAATAAGAAAATAAAATAATTCAAACTAAAATTCAAGAAAATAAAATAAAAGTGAATTACGTCTCAAATAGAAATCATATTATTGACAGAATTCTTCATTCAACCTAAAAAAAAAGTGAACTTTGGCCAAGAAAAAAGAAAAAGAATTATAAGTGAAATTGAGAAAGAAATAAATGAAAGATAAATTATGTCCCAAGTTGAAATCATATAATTGTTAGAACTCTATATTCAATCTAAAATAAGCAAGATAGCAACAAGCAAAAAAAATTTTATAACTAATTTTAAAAAAAAGTTAACTATATCTCAAATTAACTCATATTATTGCCAATAATGAGCAATTCAAATCCTCTACTTAAAGTTTAATTTTTTTCATTGTTTTAATTTTTTTTCACAAAAGGTAAAAGTAATAGAAGTTAGTGCATAATGTTCTTATTTATTTTTCTTTCAAAGTGAATCTAGTATTAGTTATTTCTATCGATTATATTCAAATATCAAACTTCTCTTTTATTTTCTTATACTAACAAAGAAAGATAAACTAAAAACTAAATTATTTTTACTAATTATATAAAATAATTAAATTATTTTTATGCATTTAACAATAAATAGGTTAAAGTTACGCCCTTTTTAATAATAAGGGTTTGGAGCGTGACTTTAAAACAAATTTTCCCAAAAAATAAAACCATCACTTTAAATCTAATTTTCAGCCGTTTGAATTAATTTACCATTGTAAGATTTTGTTTTCTTATTATATTAAAAAGAAGACTTCTGTTTTTTTAATTAGATAAAATAGTTGAACGTTAGAAAAATTTGTGCTAAACACGTAACAACCATTTTCAATCAACAAAGAAAATTTGTCAATTGTTTTATATTAGCTACAAATTGAAATATTTGAAAATCATATTAGGTCGTTTGAAATTATTATGGACCAAAGGTGAAACTACTTAAAACTTTAGGGGAACGTAATTGTATTTTTCTCAAAACAATTCTTAAAAAGGACCTATCCCAACTTCAAATTCATAAAAGACATAACTTTAAACTATTTATTAAAAGGGTCCTTTGTGTCAAAGAAGGTACAAATTTAGGTATAAAATGTACATTCTTTACATACACAAAATATCTGTATTTGTAAATTATTTATTTTATGATGCTTTTTGTTCCATTCAAATTTTTAGTTTTGGAAGGTAAAAGGGGAATAATTTCTTGCAATAGAGAATTGTCCAATCACGATAATATTGCTAAACAAATTGGATTCTCAAAATATGACCAAAATTATGTGACAGAACAAGAAGTAATGACAAGTTGAACTTGTCCCAAGGATATTTTGCAATTTTAACTGCAAAGGTCGATCAATGTGCATATTTTCCTCGGAATATATTTTAGAGTAATGATACTAAGAGTGAAATTATAGAGTGAGAGATAAATTATAGAGTGAAATCTCATAGTAACTGACACGACATGTATAAAAAGACAAAATCGCTCATTATGTATAAAAAATAAATCATGTACTATCTTATAAAAAATTAACACATGTACAATCACTTATCCCTTAAAGTCACTTATCATTTGATTAGGGTATTAGTTTAATTTTAAAAAATGAGATAACTAATTAAAATGACATGTGTCAATTTTATATAAAGTGTTATATAAAAGTAGTACAACATATCCAATTTTATCTTTTTATACCTGTCACATCATTCACTATAAGATTTCACTCTATCTGTCATTAATTATGGTCAGTTCTAAATCAATTTTCAATATCATTATCTATTTAACTTTCTTAACTTTTTTTTAAAAAAATTTTTGACATAGAAATTAATATGAATAATGATAAGGATTACGTTTTTTTTTTTGGCAACATGCTAACTTCATTGGCATTAAGTCTTATTATTAATTAATAAATAAACATTTATTTTGGATAAATAAACAAATAAATGATTTAGAATTTCGTAAGTGAAGTTATGTTATTATGTGGAGAAAAATGCAATTTTAGTCTCCAATATTTGATTACTTACAGTTTTAATCTTCAAAATTTTATTTTCAACGCTTTGAGTCCCCAAACTTATTAAAATATTCTACTTTTAATCCACTTTAACAGAGTTAAAAAACTACAAATTGAATTCCTACATGACAATTAAATTTAGGAGTGAGATCTTAATTTCTATAAGTTTATCGTCGGGTAATTAATTTCCTTAACTCTTGCCTCAAATAAAAATACCCAATTCTTAATGTCAATGGATAATGGGAAGCCAGGGAAACAAACATTACCAAATATTAGACTTATGAGAAATTGTAATTTGACCCCTAAACTTAACTTTCGGGTGGGAATTGAGATGGGATTATCTATTCAAACTTATCTTGTATTATCCTGTTTTACATTAAAACTATGTTTAGAGTTCACTCATCTTTTGGTTATCGTTTAATTATTGTAAAGTGATTTTAGTGATATTTATACTTTTAGTCCATAATTTTAGTGAAACTACGTCATTTTGAACATTAGACATAATAAGATAGAATAATATTGGAAAGAGGATCTTGTCTCGTGGGAATTCTATTTGTAATTGTTTCAATTATTTTAAGTAGATAAAAGTGTACATTATCGTAATTTTGAGAATAAAAAATGTTGATGTTAAAATATTATGACTAAAAGTGTCAAGTAGGCAAATATTAAAACATTTTTCTCTATTATAAATAGAAATCGTACTCCCTAATGATCATTATTACTCCGTTAATATAAGTACTACTATTCATTAATTCCAACATTAAAAAGCAAGCACACTTTGTTACAAGGCTACTACTTACGACAACCTTTCTTTATTTACATGATTGACTTGTTTTTTTTATATATTTTACAATGATGAAATCATGTATATTGCATGATCAATTGACTCAATTACAATCATATAATGCTAATCATTTATAGTTAAACAACAGCTAAAGCAATTCAACCCCAGACCTCTCTAGCAAGTTTGAGCACTTGTTCAAAGTGGTAGGCAGTATCCGCAGGATGGGCCTCCACTCTTGGCCTCTCTGGCACCACCCATTGGCCATCACTGTCTCTCACCATCCCTTTATTCTCATCTTGCCTCCAATTAGGTGGAACATCATAATCTCTCTTCAAAAAATCACAATTCTTGTTCACAAGTGCAATGTCCCTTTTTGTTACCAAATGAAATTGTCTTTCTTTGCCATGAAATCCATCAACCAAGTGTAAATGCGCCTCAAGGTTATGAGCACATCCAAGATCATTAGTGGACTTCAAAAATGGAGAATGAGTGTGGTCCAAAGCCAATTCCACTCCTACATGTGCATAACTCCAAGGGAACGATATAGCCTCTTCTATATACTTTTGGTATTGAAATTTCTCATTTGTGATAATTCCAGGTACTGCTGGAACTTTATCATGAACGTTAATAACCCTTAGAACCCTAACTCCAAGTTCATCACACCTTTCTTTGAACTTAAGATTCCCAACTCTTGGCCCTGCAAATGAGAAAACTGTAATAGGGATTTTTGCCTTACCATTTCTTGTCATGTTTAATTTCATTTCAGCAATGTCATATGCACTTAATAACGCCAAAGCTGCTCCAAGACTGTGGCCTGTAATTGTGATGCTTAATTCTTCACCTTCATACCTCTGGATTAGCCTATTGATTTCAGCTAAAACTTGTTCACGAGCTGAAAAAGAGCAATACTTGCATTTTTTTTCTTTAGTCGTGTATAAATCGAAAAACCCTGATTCAATTTTTATCGAAGGATCATCACGAAAATGAGCTGGATGTAGAATGTCCTTGAGATCATGGATCCATTCAAGATATGTTACCGTACCTGTAAAAAATATCAGACTGCTAATTAAATTACGCAATACTAAATGACTATTTAAATTCCGCATGTTCCATAACAAACCGATGTATAACTAAAATTTTCTTGAACTGTGTTTACTGTTAATCATGATAAATAAAGGGGATGGGCCAATTGTGGTAGCGGCATCAATCTTATGTTTCGAAGTACACTATCAAAGTTCTTTTAAACAATACCTCTCCATGAAATGAGAATATCCCGGCGACCGAGCCTTTCTATTTCATCTTCATCCTCTGAAACCGCAACGTAGCCCATCCAATTTGCATGCTGACTCCAAATACTACTCATATTTGATTTTCGGAAGAACTTTGGCAAGTCGATGTTTGAAGTTGCATATAAGAACCGACTCATTTGATAGCCTCGATTAGCCATGTCCAATTTCTCGAAGAAATGTGACCCTTGGTATTTACATGTGCCACAATATTTTGAGTGAGGATCAAAGTCGAATGAGTCATAACATGCTTGTGCAAACTCCCCATACCGGATAATTTCTTTGCGAAGATGAGAATTCATGGGGTCCAGCAGGTCTTTCCAGTTATTGCACCCATGAATTTCTCTCCAGACTTGATTGAGAGGTCTATTGTCTTCTGTGTATTCTTCTACTTCTTTGACTTCTGGGGCCAAGCTTGAAACAGATGCACATCTGATGAAACTTAGTGATCGGCGTCGGGAAAAAAATTCATTTGAGAAGAAGAGCTTGCTTGTTTGGGTTGCTCTCCATATTGGGAAAAATCTTTGAGGAAAATGGCTGTTGTTCATTGGATTATTCAAAGAAAGTTGGAGAGAAGCCATGTTGCTATTTTTCTTTCTTGATACTGATTCTTTTGTATACTTTCAGTTTCAGGGCGATATTTGTTTAGAAATGGAGGTAGATGAGTGAACTTATTAACAGATTGAAGGAAAATGGACTCTGTGGTGTGTATGATTATGTGGTGGAGGAATTGAAATGGACATCCAACTACTCACAGTGAAACAGAAAGCTATAAATGCAAGCGGAGATAACCACAGGTGTAAGAGAAAGTTCGTGCAAGTCTAATCTTCTATGTGCGAACTATAATTTGGTGCATATTATGAGTTATAAAGGGTAAGCATACGTCTCATGTGTAAGTTCAACATTTCCAAAGTCGTCTGATTAGATCATCTCTTGGACTCCCCTGAGTCCCCTCTCATCCTAAATGCCCCTCTAATCCTTTTTAAGTGTTGTTAAGAGGATTTTACATTTACTAAGAAGTAGGTAAATTGATTTAAAAAAACCTATGATCTACACCAAATCACCCGCCAAATCCAAATCTTGTAGCTAATCCTTCTTTTGTCTCATTTATTTGGAGGTTTTGTCTCCTCTAGTAGGAATTTCTTCTATCTTTTGAGAGTATCTTGCTCCTTATTTGGAGTTTTTAGTCTCCTTCTATAGGAGTTTTGTCTCCTCTTTTTCCGAGAGAAAGTGTCTTCATTATTGGAGTTTTTTAACAAATTCGATCTGCTTCTTTTTCTTCCATGTATTCTTATATCCAAAAAATGACTCTTCATATCCTAATGGAATGGATTGAAGATGAAGAAAAAAGAGGGAAGAAGAAAGAGATGAGATGGAGTAGTTTTCTTCTCTATCTTTAGCAGATCTGTGCAGATACAACTCTAGTTCCTGTTGGTTACACAAGGAAAATTTTAGGCTAGTGATATGGTGCATTTTTCCTGTGACTGAATGTTAATTTTGGTTCATCTAATGTGATGTAAGATTCTACTTCAGTTTTAGCTCTTGCTTCTAGGTAGAAGAATCTTCCCAGTTTTTAGTTGAATTGAAATATTAACATGATAGATATGAAAACCTGTCATTAACTGTCCAAATACCTTGTAGTTTGTTGCTGGTTTGTCTTTAGGCCAGTTGTCAAATAATTTGTAATGTATTGTATTGCTAGAGTTATTTTAGCACTAGTCAATTTGTTTGTAATGCACATAGTCACAATTTTGGAAAATTTATTTTCCTATCTTGTTTATCGACTATTTGTGCAATCTGATGTAAAGCTATTTAGCTGAATTGTAACATCATTTCTTATGAAATGAAAATATCGCTTTTGACCCAAAAAAAACAATCATAATGATTAAAGTAATTTGTTGGAAGGAGTAAAACTTTCTCACTCCTCTTATTCAATTATAATGGATATGACTTTTGATACTACTTCATATGTAAACAAGAGTCAAACCTAAATTAAACAACTAAATAATAATGAATAATTTTTTCACTTTATTTATTTATTTTTTTTAACATAACCAAACTCTAAAACAAAACCAACAGGAATAACAGGTATTCTCTTGTGAAATGGTTTGATATATGCAATGTTCACACGGGCATGATAATTTATTTCGCGTATAACTTTTCATAATTCGCATATCAACCATGACAATTATACTAAAATCATAATCAATCCTAATACTCGACTAAATCATACGTTATACGCGAATTAAGAAGATATTGGTTAACATATATACGTTATATGCGAATAAGGAAGATATTAGTTAATATATATACGTTATATGCGAATAAATCATATATATTATACACGAATCAGGAAGATATTGGTTATCATATATACGTATACGCGAATAAATCATACGTTATCCACGAATTAGAAAGATATTGGTTAACATATATACATTATACGTGAATAAATCATGCGTTATAGGTGAATTACAAAGATATTAGTTAACATATATACGTTATACGTGAATCAATGATACCTGATACACGAATCATAAACATGCTTAATTAATATTCATACACTAATATTCATACCAATTGAAACAATTGATACATAATACTCCATAAACATGATATGTTATAAGTGAATTGTAATACACTTTCGCGTAGGAGCGCGTCATTAAACCCGCATACATACAACTATGGCACATGAGTTTTTCTGTTGAAATAAATATATTTTAAGCGTTTTATCATTTGAAGATTTGATAGAAAACATTTATGACTATATGTGATTTTTTTTCTTGGTCTCTTAATCCATAAATTATTTTTGCTTCTTTTTACTGTTTTGAAGATGTGTTCCTAAGCACGTATCAATAGTAAAACATAACTTTATTTGTCCTTAAGCAAAACTCATGTTACAATTTTTTAAAGGAATTACATACATGAAGAATTAGAATAAAGATGTCAATATGTTGAATGAATGTTAATTATGATTTCTGGCGTAATTTTTTATTGGGGTTGGAAGAATTTATGATTTGGTGTAATATTGGTAGGAAAAAACATAACTATTTATTGAGTTCCAATGTATTACAATAAATATTTGGATAATCGTAAAAGAATAAATGTCTAAATAAGGGTAAACTTGTAAGTGTAATGTAAAACGTCGTTTATTTTGTAAAATAAAACAAAATATAGTACATCTATTAATTCGGATTAGAGGGAGACTAAGGAAATCAACATGGTAACAATGCAGTAGAATATATAACAATTATATTGCAATTGATTTCCATAGGACCTTTAATGATAATCTATACAAAATATACATCGAAAGATGCTTGTAAAATCCTTAACCGATGTTTAATCGACCAATAAGCAGCACAAGTATCCAGCCTCTAACTGGTAATGCACTAGAACTACTTTTGAGATCCTCAAAAGATTGATTCAATGCTAGGTTAAACAGCTAAATCCCTCTAAACAACACCTTAGAAATCTAATAAGAAAAACTATTTTTCTTAATTATGTGATTTTTTATTGAGAGAGTTGTGTTGTCTTTGACCTAACATTAAGCATCTATATATAATAATACAGCCTTTCAAAAAGGTTGTCTTGTCAAAAAAGAAATGAATTATTACCAGACTCCACTCATTTTCCAAAAGCGAATAAGAGGATAATAGATAAAATAATTATCATATAATTATGTAAATCATTTTAACCCAATTAGTAATTATATTGTGTGTGACCCTTTAGGTTTATAAACACTTTGCAATAAATATAAATAATAATTTTAGAATTAAATTGGTTTTTTTTTACAAAACCAACAGGGAGTACGCGTTATTTGAGAGATTTTCACATTTATTAAGGAATACATAAAACGATTAAAAAATATATTCTTTCTTTTTCTATTCAATAATAATGGTGATGCCTTCTCATCTTCCTCCACTATTACTTTATAAACAAACCAGAGTCAAAATAAAAAAATGCTTATAAAAATGTGAAAGAAATAAATGTATAAGGATAACATTGTAAGTTTAGTCTAAAACGATACTTATTTTAAAAAGAAAAACTAAATTTAGAACGAAACTTAATATGGATTAGGAGCACTACTCCACTATTAATAATTTGGGTAAATTATCTTAATAGTTCTTTAACTTAACGATCAGTATAGTTTTGATCATTAATTTAAAAAAAAAGTTACATTTGGTCACTCAACTTAAATTTGATAGACAAATAGCTAGTTCAAAATTATTTTTTATCCATGTGATGATTAACATTAACATTGTTCATCATTCAAAATAATATTATTTTGGGCCACATCATTAACATTATTATTTGTCATATGAATGAAAAATATCTGAGTAGCATTTGAGCAACAAAAATTCAAGTTGAGAGATTAAAATATAAATTTTTTTAACATTGAAAACCAAAAAGATATTTACTCGGAACTATTGGAGTAATTTATTCTAATAATTTTGATATATAGGCAAATTACCAAAAACCATAATGAAGATTACCAAACATCACATAGAATTTCTAATTTTCAAATTTTATTCATTTATCGAAAATTAAATTGATATTCACATGTATTTTGGTGGGTACTTTACGGAGGAACCATAACTACTGTACACTTTCGATAGAATTACTATATATGTTCAAAAGGTATGACCATAAAAAGTTTTCTATAAATCTTTTGCAGAAATTGTACAAAAGATTGATTGATATGCCACTAATGTTAGAGAATATTATGAAGTCCTTTATTGTGAGTTAGTTTTTGAGAGTGCTATGCATAAATACTGATGTAGAAATATATATAGAACTTGTGATTAATGCATGTAATCGATTGAGTGAGATAAATTCATAAATTGTGAGAGTAAATACCATTTCAGGTTGTATCACCTAAGAAAATATTACATCAAATGTTTACTAGTGAAGCTCCACTAGCATATGACTTTCAAGAAAAAAATAAGGAAAAATTGTAAATAATGACAAAGGTAATAGGAGTGTTTTGAAAATTAGATTGTACCGGTTCGATTGCAGACTGATCTTTAGTTCCATGTGATTTTACCTTCAATTACATCTCTTCAAAAACTTATCAAAACTTATCAAATCCCACTAAAGAAGTTGTAAATAAGTTAGAAACCTTAAATTCCACCACAACTCCCTCTTCCTTAGCTGATACTGTTAGGGATTTTTTCATTAGCTCCCAAGTTGCAATCAAAGTTCCTGGGGAGTCAGATGTGGCCAGCCGACCTCCAGAAGGCTTTGTTAGCATATTCGTAGAACAGCTTAAGGCTGGGCTGAGATTCCCTTTATCTCTGTTCATCAAGGACATTCTCGCTGATTACATGATCAGCTTAACCCAATTAACTCCAAACGCGATCAGAATTCTGATCTGGTTTGAGTTATTTTTCAAACACATCGACTATTCGTGTTCTGTCCCCTACTTTAGGCACTTCTTCTGCCTAAAATCTTTCGGAAAAGACCCAGGATGGTTTTATTTCACTCGACGATCCAGAAAATAACAACTTCTAAGTGGAAAGCCCAGCTCAATTCATGAGTGGAAAGATAAATTTTTCTATCTTAGTTTGAAATCTTTAGGATGTGAGCGGTATTAGAAAGAACCTGGTCGTGTTTCTGACCCTATTTCGATGAAAAAACTACCAACCGATCTAGCTGAGAAGCTAAGGGCAGAAAAACTCGTGCTTAACGCCAATATACTTCCTGAACGGGTGTTGGTGTCGGCGGTATAAGTCTAGCCATTCTCCCATCCGACCACCCGGAGCATGTAGTGAATGGAAAGGAGGGTATAGCCTTTCATCCATTGTTCTATCTTACCTATATTTTCATGTTCTGTTTTGATCGTATTTGCATGTTCTTTTTCAGTGAGCAACATCATAGATCTCTTCGAAGATATCCCATACCCCGTGGTTGTAACCGACAAGCCTCAGAAAGAAGGGGCTCCTGTGAATGACGTTACTACCACATCTGTCCCTGCCAATGAAGTAAAGAGGGAAGTTCAAAGCTCCAAACCCTCTTCTTCGTCGGCTAAAGGAAAAGGGAAGAAACCTCCCGGAGCTGGGAAATATCTCAAGCAAGTACAGAAGGTGCTTGAGAAGAGGAAGACTGAGAGCTCGGCTGATGAGGCTCAGAAGAAGGCCCGATTTGCTGAGTTCGAGGTTGACGAGAACAATCTATCGGGTCCCTCGCTTCTTGGGGATGTCTTCGTTCCTTATTTGAAAGAACTGGAGGTTGAAGATAGTTACCCTCTCAATTCCTTTCGTCCCAACTTGCAGATGGGTATCAACGACAGGCTTACTCTGGAAACAGCTCCTAATTTTATCTACAACTCATGTCCTCGTTGGGACAGAAAAATGATGAGAAGGTCCACTTCCGCTTCCCTACATGAACACCTTGCACTTGGCGTTGCTCAGGTATTGCCTCTGTTTTTCTTTTGCTGCAAGCATTGTGTATTTGTCTTCATTCGTTAATTTTTATTCTCTTATGCAGGTCATGGTTTTAGCTTCTGAGGTCATAGACCGCAGCGAGGAAGTTTCTGAGGGATTGGATAAACTCTCTGCTGATAAAGATGCCAACATAGCGGAGATCAAGACCCTTACTTCTTCCTTAAAGGCAGAGACGAAAAAATCAGCTGAGCTAACGCTCGAAGTTTCTGAGCTGAAGCGTGAAAATGAACTCTTACAAGATGATTTGAAGGCTGTTAGAGATTCTAATGACGAGCTGAAAGCCCGATTACTCTCTTTAGAATCTCGAGTAGCGTTTTTGACTGGCAAAGGCTCTTCTCAGTTAATTTCCAATTTCTTGTCATCCGAAGAATCAAGGAAGACGTTAGTCAAGTTATGCACTCCAGCTCGCAATCACGGCTATCACATGGCTTTGGTCGCTCTTAAAGAAAAAGTTCCCGAGCTTGATATAACTTCAGAGAAAGGTTACAATGTCAAGTCCGTTGAAGCTTTAAACCAAACCTTTGACGACCTGAAGCTGGTGCGAGTTGATGGTCGCCAATATGTGCCTTCGTCTCCTGGGGAGAAGACTAATGAAGAGGATTGAGCCTGCGAGCTCAAATTATCTTGTAATAGTGCTCCAGGATTTAAAATATTTCCTGAACAACAGTTTGACCAATTTTCGGTCCTTTTGAATGATATTTTTAGATTTCAATTTGAAAGATCCTCATATTTTGATGTCTTCGTTATCGCATTTCTTACGAATATTGTTATTTCAATTCAATATGGATTAACATATATGTAGATGATTCACACTTTATAATACGAATTAACACATACGTAGATGATTCACACTTGATCTGCCTTAGCAGGAATCGTTCGTATTGAACAAAAATTAAGCTCAAATATCCATACGACTGAATTTATATAACAATTTGATAAAAATCGAATGATCCGACACAAACTCAATTCGTTAGCGTATTTTTCCTTTTTTGCGGAACATCGTGGTAAGTTAACTCGAAATGAATTGAACTTGACCTTTACATTTGATTAGATATTTTTCCTTTTTGACGAAAAATCAAATGCATGTTCTGAAATCGATCAATTCAAACTGAATTGGATTTCTTATCTGATTTGATCATATTCCTTTTTTACAGAAGATCAAAGGCTGTGATATGAAATCGTGTAAGCCGATTATAATTAAACTTGTCATGTAAAATGAACATATGTAGTCTGAAAATGAACTCGGTATATAAGAACGTACCCATAATGAGTTATTTTATTGCTGTGTAGCATTAAAACTGCGTTACACTTAAAAGCATCAACGTACTTGATAAAAATGAATCAAAGAACATTTGAAACTACTGATAATATCTTCTTAAATTGGTAATGTTCCATATCCTCGGGATAGTTCTCCCATCCAGAATTTCCAACTTGTAACTTCCTGCTCCTCCAACCTGTGCTACCCTGTAAGGTCCTTCCCAGTTCCGATCAAGCTTTTTGAGTCCTTCAACTCGACTGGCTTCATTCTTTCTCATAACCATATCGCCTGGTTGTAACCGAGTTTTTCTGACTCTCCGATCATAATATCGGGCCATATCAGCTTTATACTTGGCTTCAGCAAGGTGTGCAATTTCACGTTTTTCTTCCAACAAGTTCAAGTTTAATCGCAGTTCTTCAGAATTTGCCTCTAAAACGTATTGGATTGTTCTTGGGCTTGGAAATTCGATTTCTGCGGGTATAACAGCTTCAGACCCATAAGTTAGACTGAAGGGAGTTTCTCGTGTAGCCGTTCTTGGGGTAGTTCGGTACGCCCACAGAACATTCGGCAGTTCTTCAACCAAATCTCCCTTAGCTCTTTCCAGCTTTTTCTTCAAACCTTCAACAATTATTCTGTTCGTAACCTTGGTTTGTCCCTTGGCCTGTGGATGGGCAACTAACGTGAAATGCTGTCTTATGTTCAGCTCTTCGCACCAGCCTTTGAACGGATCACTTGCAAACTGTGTGCCATTGTCAGATATGATTGTATTTGGTATTTCAAACCGACACACTATTTGCCTCCAGACGAACTTAATCATACTTTTCCAGAGATTCGCACGAGTGGTTCGGCTTCTACCCACTTAGTGAAGTAATCAATAGCCACTACCATGTTCTTTAACCGACCAGGAGCCTCAGGAAATGGTCCAACAATGTAAATCCCTCATTGAACGAATGGCCAAGGACTCTGGATTGTGGTCATCTCGGTTTGTGGAACATGCTTGACAACAGCGTGAATCTGACACTTAGGACATTTTTGCACCAGTTCATGAGAATCAATCTTCATTGTGGGCCAATAGTATCCTGCCAGCATTGCCTTTTTAGCTAACATGCGTGCTCCGACATGACTCCCACATGAACCAAGGTGGATTTCCTTCAGCACGTACATCGCCTGTTCTGGTCCTCTGCAACGTAACCAAGGCATGAGATAACCTTTTTTGAACAAAATTCCGTTCTGGATAGCATACCTGGCGGATCGTAATGCTAGTTTGCGAGCTGCGACTTTGTAAGAGGGTAGTTCGCCATTTGTCAGAAAACTTAATAATTGGAGTCATCCAATTGTCTCCAACGTCTTCAATTGCCAAAACCTGTAGTTCGTCAATGCTTCTTGTCGGCAAGACCTCGACCAAAACCTTTTTCGTGAGATGAACATGTGCCGACGATGCCAACTTACTAAGTGCATCAGCTCGCTTGTTCTGAGCACGGTGTATACGTTCAATGGGAAACTCTTGAAATTTTTTCTTTAGGTCTTCAGTTTTCTTCAAATACTTCTTTATATTCAAATCTCGGGCCTCATATCCCCCAGTTACTTGGTTTACGATGAGTTCAGAATCGCTATAAACTTGTAACTTTTTCACCTTTATTTGACCAGCTAACTTCATCCCAGTAATTAACGCTTCATACTCTGCTTCATTATTTGTTGCTTTGAATTCAAACCGTAAAGCATACGTAAATTCTTGTCCATTTGGATTTGTTAATATCAACCCAGCTCCTGAACCGTCCTCACTTGAGGCTCCATCAACAAATAAAATTCAAAAATCTTCTTTTTCTTTCAAAGGGTTTCTCAGGTCATCCTCTCTTGAAAGATCCTCTTCTGTCACGGAAACTTCTGTCATGAAATCAGCAAGTATCTGACCTTTTATTGCTGTCCGTGGTGAGAAAGTAATGTTATATTCTCCCAATTTAATTGCCCACTTCATGAGCCTTCCAGATGAGTCAGGTTTTTGTAGAACTTGCCTTAGGGGTTTATCAGTTAAGACATGGATTTCATGCGCTTGGAAGTACGGTTTCAGTCTTCTTGAAGCGTGTATGAGTGCCAGTGCCAATTTCTCCATCTTCGGGTATCTCTGTTCGGCCCCTTGTAAAGCACGACTTTTGTAATACACTGGCTTTTGTACTCCTTGATCATCTCTGACCATAACTGCACTTATAGCCGCATCACTTGCCGCTAAATACAGATATAAAATTTCTCCATGAACCGGAGTTGATAGCACTTGTACTTCAGATAAATATGTTTTTAACACGTTGAAGGCTTTATTACAACTCTCGTTCCACTCAAAATTTTTTGCTTTCCTTAATGCCTTAAAGAATGGTAAGCTACGATCAGCTGATCTTCACAAAAATCGATTTAATGCTGCTAGTTAACTGTGAGTCTCTGAACATCATTTAAACTTTTGGGTGGTTCCATATCCAAAATTGCCTTAACCTTTTCTGGATTAGCTGCAATTCCCTGACGTGATATGTGTCCAAGAAATTTCACTGATCCAACACCAAATGTGCACTTCTTGGGATTTAGTTTTAGACCAGTTTCACACAATTTCTCCAAAATCTCTCTCACATCGTACAAGAAAATTTCTATTATTCTGCTCTTGATAAGCATGTCATCAACATATATCTCCATATTCCTCCCAATCTGATCAGAGAATATTTTATCTACCAGTCGCTGATATGTAGCGCCGGCATTTTTCAACCCAAAAGGCATTTTGGTGTAACAATACACGCCCTTCTCAGTTATGAAAGCTGTCTTCTCCGCATCATCCTCATCCATATGAATCTAATGATATCCTTTGTGTGCATCTAGGAAACATAAGACCTCAAAACCGGAGGTCGCATCCACTTTCTGGTCAACCATTGGCAAAGGATAACAATCTTTTGGACAAGCTTTGTTCAAGTTTGTGTAGTTTATACACATCCTTAATGAAGCGTCTAGTTTTGGAACCATGGCAGGGTTGGCAAGCCAAGTCGGATAGAAAACTTCTCTGATTATCTTTGCCTTCAAGAGTTTATCAACTTCTTCAGATATGGCTCGATTACGATCTGGCGCATACTTTCTTTTCTTCTGTCTGACCACTTGAGCAGACTTGTCAATGTTTAACTTGTGAACCATCAAGTCTGTAGATACTCCTTTCATGTCATCTGGGCTCCAAGAAAAGACATCTTTGAACTTTGACAAGAGATTTGTTAACGATCTCTTTATTCCTACAGGTAGTGATGATCAGATGAGAACTGTCTTTTCTGCTTCAGATTCATCCAAGGAGACAGCTTCCACCTTTTCAGTCAACGTCATATGTTCAGCTCGGTTTTCTGCTTCAATGTAGTTAACATTTTCTACTTGTTTCTTTTTGCTTCCTTTTAAAGCAATCATATGGCATTCTCTTGCCAACTTTTGATCGCCTCGTATCGTTGCAATCCCAGCTGCCATAGGGAATTTCATAACAAAATGATATGGATATCAAATCGCCTTTAATTGCACCATGGTAGGTCGTCCAAGAATGACATTGTATGGAGATGTGACATTAAGGACTGTGAACTCAATATAGATGAGTCTTTCCTTGGGATATTCTCCCAATGTCACTGGCAGGTTTATCATTCCGATTGGCATCGATGTTTCTCCCGAAAAGCCAATTAGGTGTGAATGACAAGGTTTTAACTGTTTCTTATCAATACCCATTTTTTGGCAAGTTTCGTAATAGATAATATCGGTTGAAATGCCATCATCTACATATATTCAGTGGACTTCCTTATTAGCAATGACTGCTTTAATTAGCAATGCATCGGCATGTGGGAATCTGGTCGGTACCGTATCTTCGTCTGAAAAGGTGATTGTATCTATTGGCTTAAACCGTTTATGAGCTGGCTCTTGATCGGGCACTCTTCTGTTCTTCGATTTTTTAGAGGCCATCGAATCTCTATCATAGGGTCCTCCGATAATGGTGTGAATTACTTCTGTGATATTCCTATTTACATCGGGATTTCTATCACCAACATTATCCCTTCTCCTCTTTTCATCAGGAAGATATGGATCCTTCTTATCTTCAGGTCGATTAGATGAATTCCCTGATCGAATGAATTCTTTTAGATGACCGTTCTGAATCAGTTCTTCGATATATTTTCTGAGATCCTTGCAATGCTCCGTATCATGGCCATGTTAGTTATGAAACTTACAGAAGAACTTTTTATTCCTTTTGTTATCTGGACCTTATATCCGCTGTGGATACCTTACATTTCCTCAGTTCTCCAAGATAGCAAGCACGTCTGTTCGCGTTTTATTCAATAAAGTATAATTTTTGTCTTCTCCCATTGTGGACGAGCTGAATTGTCCTTTATCGAACTTTTGCTTTCGATTTCCTGCACCAGATACTTTTGCTTTATCATCTTTCTTTCTCTTAGGTCCTCTATCGTTATCTCGCGTTTGCTTATCTGCATCTTCTCCTTTTGCAAATTTCTGAGCTCTTTTCATCATGTCTTCAACAGTTGCTAGAGGATCTATAACAAAATCTTTGTACAGCCTTCCAGGTCACAGACCATTTGTGAAAGCTCCAATGACAACTTCTTCCGACCTGTGCCCTAGTTCTAAACTTTCGTTTATGAATCTATCATTATATTGAGTTAATGACTCTGAATCACCTTGCTTGACATTAACTAACTCAATACTTGTTTTCACAAACTTCTATCGTTGCACGAATCTGTTTTTAAAGGCTGCTTTGATTTCACTAAATTTACAAAACACCTTGGGAGTAAGGTTGTCATACCACAATCGTGCAGTTCCCATCAAAGTTACCCCAAAACACTTGCACATGATTTGGTCTGGATAGTTATAAATCCTTATACTCTGCACATAATGGTGCACATGTTCTGCTGGATCTCTCTCTCCATTGTAATATAACACATTTGGCATTTTGAACTTGTGTGGAAGAGGATAATTTTCCATGTCATCCACAAACGGAGATTTCTAGTCGGAATCACTATCATATCTTGGCAATGAAGTGGGTGGCAGGTCGGATGGACGCTGTCTCCAAATCGCAGATTGTAATCCCTTGTTTCATATGGCCTATATCGGTTATCACCAACATAACCTTCTGCTCTGGTCCTCTGACGATAATGGACTTGTCTTATGTTTCTATTCGGTGAATCCCTTCGTTGAGATGAAACCGAGATGTGATCTCTGTTCCTCCTATCAGCACGCTTCTCAGCCCTCATCCTGAGTTCTTGCTCATCTCGAAGCCTTTGCCGAAGATCCCATTCACGAATAGCTTGATTCTGCTCTTCTCGTTGCTGAGTTTCACGGGTATGACGTTCGGCGAAATTAACTGGAGCACGATTCGCTATCATGGTTTTCACCCGTTCTCCATTCTCAATTAGGAACTTAAGGACATCAGGCGAATCCAAATCGATAATAGGAACTGAACTAGCATCTTGATTTTGAGGACTAGCGCCCGTTCCGTCCTGAATAGGGGTTTTGGTGGACGAACTCTCTGTTTCTCTTAAGAAAGGATTGTTTTCCCCCGGTGCTTAGGAACTGGAGAATTTTGTGGCGGCTATTCTGTCCTGGGCTGTTGGTCACGCTTTGACAATTGCAATCGAGTAGCGGGCATATTGTTTTCTGCCCCACGGTGGGCGCCAGTTGATGAGTCCCAAAAAGCATCACGTCGGCGGAGCATATCGGCAGGTCGTATGAATGTCCGAGACACACGGAAGACCTGCAAAAAAGCCCCCGGGATTGATCCCAAGGAAGATACTCCGATGCTTAAATCAGTAATGAGCCTTAACCTTCTCTAATATGTAATTCTGAATGCTTGTATCGAATGCCCCTCTCATGTGTGGGAAGGGTTGTATATATAGAATACATACCTGAATTAGAGTTGTAGTGAAACTCTAGTAATATACCTTGAAGAAGGGTTTGTTGTAATATGAGTATAACTCTCAGCATACATGTGTAATGGAAAACTGTTGGTAAGGAGTCGAACTCCTATGACCAGAGTAATACTTATTGTGATAGAAGTCTACTTCTGAGTTATTATACTTATAATAAAATTCAACCCTCATCATTCTTCAAGTCTGAAAACATTAAATGTTTCTATTAATAAAAGAGGTTTCATCATCCTTACCATAGATTTTAGTTCTTCTTTCAGCCCGCTAATATAGCTAGAAATAAAGTAATGTTCCGACAGATTGCTATTCTTTACAAGAATTAGAGACCTTAAGCGTTCAAATTTCTCTTATTGAACTTCTCTACTACATCCCTCCCTATTCTGGTATGGAATCTCTTAACCAGTAATTCACTAAGTTATTTCCAAGAAAACTTCCTTCTGGATAATTTCAATCCATGAAACCAGATATCTGCCCTAACCTCCATATACATTTCAGCAAGATCAACTTTAAAGGTTTCTTCTACTTGATGAATAACAAGGAACTTCTCACATTTTCTGATCCATTCATGGGTGTTCTCACAATTAAAAGGGAACAATTCACTTTTGGGGTACAGAGATTAAGAATTTTTACTATACATGTCCCGATGTGCATTACCATTCCAATCATCCTTGATGATTTTTATCGAGGGGTCAGGTGTAGGTAATATAGCCGTGCAATCTTGAGTTGGGGTTTCAATTGTATTTCCCTGATTCTCTTTTAGAAGCATTTTCACCAAACCCCTAATTTTACTTTCCAAGCTATTTATCTCACTATCCATCTTTTTCCCATTTTCTGCAATCTGTTGTTGAAGATCATTTTTGAGTTCCATGATCTACAGGTGAAAATCTTCACTAATTTCTTGGATTTTTGAATCTGGCCTCATTAACTATTCCTCTAGAGTCTTATATTGAGTATTTTCAACCATTTTCACCACTTGATTTCTTCTCTGATACCAAATGTTAATAAACTTTGAAGAAGTTGCAAATTTCAGAAAGAATAAAGAGTTGAATTGATAGAAAAGAAATTCAGTTGGGATAGAAAATTAAGTTTGGTAGCAAAACTATTACAAAAAAGTTATAACCGCTTCTCCTTCCTCTGCACTCACTTTTATACACTATATACAAATAGCTAGTTGCCATATGGCAATTGCAGTTATTCCTCAAACTCTGTTTTATTAAGTTGATCCATGTATTCCTCTAATCATCAATGAACACATGATTCCAAATTCTCAAGGCGTGACATAATGATTGAGTAAAAATTCACCAAATCTTACCAGGTGCCTTGATCCACGTGTATAACCAGCAAAATAACTCATACATGCGATGACTTATAATATAGACGTAACCATGACCACGGTTCCGGAACCGGCAGTTTCGGTTCCAGAACCGAACCGCCGAGGGGCGGTTCCGATTCCAGTTCCGATTTCGGTTCCAGTTCTGGTTCCGGTTCTGAATTTCGATTGTAATCCCACTTTTAAATTTGATTTCTATTGAAATAATTATTAAACTATTAATTGAAACTCAAATAATACAACATAACAACATACTTAGAATAATAATAGTTACAATTGAACTTAATTAATATATAGTTTTAGATAATAGAACTAGGAAGAATTAGATAAATAAGATTCAAGGATATAAAAATAATAAGAATATTTGAATATTTGAATTATTAATTAAAATTCAACTAGTATAATATAATAAAATAATTAGAATAGTAGTTAAAGTTAAAATTTTTAATCATAAATTTAGAATAATAGAATTATGAATATTAAATAAGTGAGAATGAAAGATATAGAAATAATAAGAGTATTTTATAAAAATTTTCAAGTTAAAAATTTTAAATCATAAATTTACAAGTTAGAAATTAATAAATGAAGAAACTACTAAATTTTATTCATTGGAATATTGGATAGAAAAATTTACAAGTTATGATTTTTAAATCATAAATTTACAAGTTAGAAATTAATAAATGAATAAACTACTAAATTTTATTCATTTGATAGAAAAATTTACAAGTTAAAATATTTAAATCAAAAATTTACAAGTTAGAAATTAATAAATGAATAAACTACTAAATTTTATTCATTTGATAGAAAAATTTACAAGTTAAGATTTTAATTCATAAATTTACAAGTTAGAATTTATGAATTAAAATATGAAGAAACTACTAAATTTTATTCATAATTGATGGTTTAAACTTTAAATTTGAATAGTACAATAATACAATTGCAAAATATATTATGATATATAATAATACAACTATAGTGTATATAAATAAAACTATGACATTAATTTATATAAACGAATATATAGATATAGAAATTATAATTTTTGATAAAACATAATAATTTATTTCAAATTTTCAATAATGTAAAAATGTACAATATGATATTTTTCTTCATTTTAATAAACTAATAGTCGCCGCCGTCGTCTTCGTCGTCATTATTGGCTCTATCGGCATCGGTGACCGGTAAATTAGTTCTAGTTGTACAAGTAGAGCTACCATCGGTGGTACCGTCTAAATCTAAATCAAAATTTTCTTCTATGTCTTGTTCTTGTTTTCTATATGCGGCTTTAGTCCAATCATCTACTAAAGCTTGAATCTCCAAGGTCATGGGGCTCAAATGCGATCGGGTCTCATCCAAAATGTTGCCACCTTGACTAAAAGCTTGTTCCATGGCTAGGTTGATGTCAGGGCCGCCAAAAATCTCTTTGGCTATCGAAGTAATAATGGGGCACATCGTTGTCTTGGATTTCCACCATTTCAATATTTGGAAGTTATCAATACTATCACATTCATACTTGTTATCACTAAAATCAAAAGAAGTGGTTAAATATATCTCAAGTTCCGTACTAGTAGTACCCTTGTATTTTTTTTAACGATTGAAACATTTCTAAACCAGGAAGGATAAAGAAAGACGAAGATCCAGTTGAAAAACTATGGTGAGTAGTGTGAGTGTTAATGGTACTACTAGTAGGAACTTGAGATTGAAAATTAGAAGAATATTCTTCATATAATGCATTTAACATATCTTTAGTCTCATTTATGTATCTACTTACATTTAATTGTAAATGCATAATGTTTGGATCTAATGGAAAACATTCTTTTAACGTATTATAATAAAACTTCAAATATTGGTGTAAACCTTGAAATTTAATACGAGGATCAAGAACAATAGCAACTAAATATAAAATTGGAATTTCTTTATAATAATTAAGCCATTTTTCTAACATGTGAATAATACTTTGCGTCAAAGTTTCATCATTTATGTGCATTTTTAACACATCAACTATATTACATGCTTCAACTAAAAATAAATGGGAAGTTGGAAAATACACACGTGAAAACAAATAAGTAGCATCCTTAAAAACTTTTAAAACTTCTAACAATTTTAAACAAGAAGTCCAATGATTAGGATATAATATAATTCCAAGACAAGAGTTATCAATGAAAAAATTACATATCAATGAACTATATTTAGAAGAATCACAAAGTAAATCATAAGTTGAATTACAACGATTTGGAACATCCTTTTTAAACCTTTTAGGTTTTTGGCCATGTTGTATACAATATTTTCCCCATGTTTTCATTAACTTAACTTGGATGTCCACTCAAATATTTAATTGCATCTTTAATTGGTTTAATATGAATTTCTAATGCACTTAAACCATTTTGAACGGATAAATTTAAAATATGGCATACACATCTAATATGAAAAAATTTCTCACCTAAAATTGATGCACATATTTTTTTTAATTCTACAATAGATGCATTATTAGCCGATGCATTATCAAAACCAATTGAAAAAATTTTATCATTCAAATTATATTCTTCTAAAATAATACTAATTAATCTAGATATATTTATGACCGTATAAGAATCATTAAAAACTCTAAATGCAATTACTCTTTTTTGTAAAAACCAATTTAAAATCTACCCAATGACAAGTTATACCCATATAACTATTCATTTGCCAATGATCACTCCAAATATCGGAACATATTGAAACACGAGAATCTAATTTTAAAAAATATTCCGATAAGCTATTTTTTTCTTTTTTATGAATTTTTTTAATATCACGTGTTAAAGTTGTTCTAGGAACAGTTTAACTTGTGGATTTGCATTTTATTGTACTAATCTCACAAAATTTGGTTTTTCATCAAATGAAAATAGGTAAATTACAAAACACCTCCTTGTGGTTAGGCGATATTTTAAGTTACCTCCCTGACATATTAAAACATATAATTCCCCTCTTCGTGCTTTGGGTTTTTTTGGAAAAATGGATGGAAATGAGCAGATGTGACGGAGTTAGTATAAAAAGACAATATACCCCTCTAACAAAATTTTCCTCACTTGTTCTTTGACCAATTAATCAAACCGAGGCAAACCTGCTCTTCTTCCCCTCTTCCCACTTTGACTCACTCAAGAACTGACAGAAAAATCTCCTTATTTCTTCCTCTCTCCATGCAATTACTCGATTGCTACAACAATCCATCCATCCAAAATACAGAATTCATCTCTAATATCTAAATACATTAGATATCAGAATATAGAGATATCAGAGAAAATGAAAATGAAACTATCACAGACAGTACTAACCCAAATAAATTCAAGAAAATAAAAATTTAAGAATGAAACAAATCATGGACTGCTCCTGCTCCTGCTCCTTCCCCATCTAATCAAAATGAAGATTTTCAACAATGGCACAAATCTACCTACGCTATACGAATCAGAGTACCAGATCCGATAACAATATATTTATGGGTTTTGTATAAATCTAAATATATATATATATATATATATATAGAATCAGCATCTATATATACAGTGTATTTCTCTTTCTTCTACAAGGGTCTAGAGAATCTCCCTCCGGGCTTCATACCCGAACTGCGATCGCCTGATATTCGATTCCCGCTTCTTGTAAACCACTACTCCGGTCCCAACAACGAAAACTCCAGCAATCACCAGTTTTTGACTATCAATCGCACAAAGATGTCGGTCGGCAAACTTGGTTGAACGTACGCTGCTTTGATCCTTCACGATGATGGCATTCCAATCACTGCAGAGAAGATTACTATCCTGCTCAAGGCCGCTGGTTTGACTGTGGAATCATACTGGCCTAGCTTTTTTCCAAGCTTTGTGAGAAGAGGAATGTCGAAGATCTTATCTTGAATGTTGGCTCTAGAGTTGGTGGCGCTGCTGTCGCCGTTGCCGCTTCTGGTGGTGCTGCTCCTGCCACTGCCGCTCCTGTTGCTCCCGCTCCCACTGTTACTCTATTTTATCCTTCCTCAAAAAGATTTAGTCAGAAATCAAAAGACTCCAAATTTAACCGAATTCTTATTAAAAAAGGTAAAAACTTCTGATTGTTCTAAACTTTTGACTCAAAAATTAGATGGACTGTGTTGATTTCTGATGAATAAACAAATGCAAAGTAAAACCGCTTGGAACCTTCAATGAACCCGCTCTTGGTACTGATTACCTACCATTTTTTTTCAACTTTTCATCAACGACGAGAGATTTGCGATTTTGAGGCCTTGATGACGACGAGGAATTTGCGATTTAAAATCAATTTTGTGGCCTTGATGACGACGAGGGATTTGCAATTTAAACTCGATTTTGTGGTTATGAGTTGCAAATTGGAGGAAGAAAGAATGGAGGAAGAAAGTGTTATCATTTTTATTAAGGATGGTTGATGTCCGGATAGCTATGGTATGAAGAAGAAGATGAGTTTGAGCTTTGAGTTTTGGACAGAAATTTGTGTAATTTTGTAGGAGGAAGAAGAACAAGGTGTATTTAGGTAATTTTTTATTTATATCAAGGTTATTTTTGTCTTTTTGCTCATTTTATTAAGTTAAAAGCGTTACTTTTCAATTTCCAATCGGGCTTGTGATTCACGCTCTGTCAACGTTTCTATTTCCATCCATTTTTTAAAAAAACCCAAAGTACAAGGAGGTAAATAATAGGTTTTTAAATGTTAGGGAGGTAACTTATAATATCGTCAAAGCACAGGGAGGTTTTTTGTAATTAACCCAATGAAAATGGTAAATGTTGTGCACAAACAAATCTAGCTACACCATCTCTTCATTTTGAATCACTAAATTTGAATAAATTTAAATTACTAGAAGAAGAAGAACCTTGTTGAGCAAAACCGGTTAATTGCGCTTGTGACTTTTGAAGGCCGATTTCTTGAGGATGCGTTTTCTCCAAATGCTTGTTTATTGTACCATATCCGCTCCCAATTTTGAAGGCGTATGATTTCTCGCAAAATTTGCATTGTGCTCTAATAAAAACTCCATCGGCATCAAAAATTTTTGTGAAATATTTCACAAACATTTCGAATTTTGGATTCGTTGGTGGACGACGACTTGATTGTGATGCATCACCAATATTAATTGGTTGGGATGAAGAACCAAAACTATCCATTTTATAAAAAAAATTCAAACGGATTAAAAAAGAATGAAAAATTGAAATAATAATATATTAAAAACAAAAATTAATAATTTAACTAATAATTATAATAGAAACAATAAATTGAATTGAATTTTATAGAATTTTGATGCTTGAGAAAATTGAGATGAAGAGAATTGGAATGAGAAATTTAAATAATAATATATTAAAAACAATAATAAATAATTCAACAATTTCAACTAATAATTATAATAGAAAAAATAAATAGAATTGAATTTTAAATAATTTTGATGCTTGAGAAAATTGAGATGAAGAGAATTAGAATATTGAGAAAGAAGAGTAGAAATTGTGTGGGAAAAATGAAAAATTAAGGGGTATTAGATGAGAAATTGTAAAAAAAAAAAGGAATTGAGCCATTGTGAGGAAAGGTTAAATAATTGACCGTTCCTCAGCAATTTCATTTTGATGACCGTTGCCAACAACGGTCAGCAAATTACTGCAACGGTCATTTGACCGTTGCAGTAAATTTTTTTTTTGTTAAAGACGCATGTAAACACGCGCGTCTCTTATTTTTTTTTTGTTTGGCGCGTGCCATGTGAACTGATCAACAATGCTGACGTGTCATTAATTTTTTTTTATATTCACGGTTTGGAACCGGAACCGCCGGTTCCGGTTCCAAACGTATAAAATGAGAACCGTAACCGAACCGCAAGCGGTTCGGTTACGGTTCCGGTTTGGGAGGGCCCACAGTTCTGGAACCGGAACTGTGGGCGGTTCGGTTACGGTTCCGATGCGGTTCGGTTACGGTTCCGGTTTGGGAGGTCCCACAGTTCTGGAACCGGAACTGTGGGCGGTTCGGTTACGGTTCCGATTTGGGGGGACTACGGTTCCGGAACCGAAAATGTGGGTTTGGTCATGTCTATATAGACGTCCTCTGATCCATGTGTCAAGGATGTGAAATAACCAACACAAGGTTCACGCGATGACCTACAATACAACAAAGTGATCCCCTGATCCACGTGTTACAGATGTGAAATAATACAATACAAATAAATAATACGGGTGGTAGGTGGTACCGAAATTCTACTCTAGTGATTAAGTTAGACAAAAATAATATAGATAATGCAGATGACAACTGAGCGACTATTAGTTTTTAAAGCGATAAATCATTCATTTTCTCAATTTATTTTTAATCAATCAAATTCTTTATCTTATTTTCACCTTATTAGTACAACTTGTTAATTCTTTCTAACATCTTCTCAGTAACTTCAAATTCTTCTCCATTATACTGTTTTTTAAATTTTTTTATTAATATAACACTTATTTTTACATAAAAAAGAACATATAAAAATAATATAACACTAATTTCTAGCTAGCTTTTATTATTTTCTCAATTAAATTATAAAATATTTACCAATATATACTTCAAAAGCCTTAGGCTCCATTTGTTTAGTGTTGTTTTAGTGGTTTATTACACAAATTCAATTTGACTTATTTATTCTGTCTATTTTTTCTATCAAAAATTTTAAAATAAAAAAATAATGTTTTATTAATTATTTTTGCTACAATATTTTTTTATTTTTATAAATAAATTTTTAAATTTAAATTTAACTTTTAAAATTTTTAATAATAAAAAATTCTTCCTAAGATAATTTTTTATTAAAATAAACTCATAAAATACGAATTTAAGTTAAAATTTTTGAATTTTATTAATAAAAAATTCTTGAATATAAACGCTCATGAAAACAAACCCATCAATCTAAACACCTCCAAAATATCAATTTCTTATAATAAATTTCAAGAAAATAAATTCACTATAAAATAAAAAAAAAACTACCCTATCCAAGGCAAACCATACGTTTTTGCTAAAATACCAATTCACAAACATATAGCAACTAATATAAGTTATTTTTCTAGTTTCTAATGACAATATTCAAAGTAATATTTTATCAAAATAATTTGCATAACTTAAAAATTAAAAGGAGACACCGACACCATATCCATAATATAAATCTTGATTTCTTGTTTATTTTTTCATGCTACAATTTAATCAATAAATTTTACATAATAAAAAGACGACAAATTTTACTTTGAAATTTGGATACATACATTCACTTCTATTTGTCCAGTGAGCGATTATTTTCCTTGTGATTTATTAACATTTTGAAATGTTAATTTATGGAAATTAGTTAACTCTTTTAGTTTTTAATTTTCAGTCGCTATTTAAGTGAAAAATTTAAACAAAAAAACTTACCTTGTTGTTTTATTGGTAATATTTTCTGATTAAAAAAAAAATTTAAACTAATTCCTTTTCGAATTTTACACTAAATGTGATACATCAAAGCTGATTTTTCTAATACATGACTAATTTTTTTACTAAGATAAATGATTTATTTTTATATAAGTTGGAGGTAAAAATAAGTATTATATTAATAAAAATTTTGGAGAAAAAAATAGTATAGGAGAACAAATAGAAAGTTACAGGGGAGAGATTGTAAAAAATTGACAAGTTATAATGATAAAGTAGTGGAGTAGTGGAGAGAAGATAAGGAATTTAATTTATTAAGGGTAAATTGGAAAGATGGGTGATTTATTATTTTGGAAACTAATACTTCCTCTTACATTAACAAGTGCCAATGTAGATACTAGTATTAAAATTGTCATATTTACTTGATGTATAATGGTGCATTTATAAGGGTCATATATATAATGGAATATATATGTTCTCAATCAATGCACACTGTGGAGGATAAAAATCCCATTATAATTAGGAAGCATTACTCGAGAAAACAGACGAAACTTAATACTTGATGCCTTGATTTTGGAAAGACAAGTATATTATTATTGTTTTAAGCTTGATATGCCCATTTTTTGTTAAAATTCCTAACAAAAGTTTCAAACTGATAAGCAAATCAAGAAAGTGAAGATTGGAAGTTGAAATTGTATAACATTTTTAGTAGAAATTATATTTTCATTTCTTTTCGAGGGAACAAAGTTCTAATTTTCTTAGAAATCTAATAGTTTTTTTAATAAAAGAATACAAATGTTAAAATTTTAGGGACCGTCACGACCCAGCCCTTCCACCCTTGCCTATAAGTAGTGGGATTAATTTAATAATTAAAAAAAAATTAATGCTGAAGATAGGGAAAAACTATTCAATATAAACTTGAATACAAGTTAAATGTTTAATTATGTATATATAGTGCTGCAAGTTGTAGGTTAACAAGTTGGTGACATCTCACTTCAATGGGAAAAATGTAGTAATATACAAGATTTTAACAAATATATTTATGGTATAGTTAAAATAAAATAGAGGGTGCAAATTAACCCATTTCAGGTGGGTTAGTCAGGGAGAGAACTAGAGTGACCTCTCTCGACCTTCAAATTTGGTTTTTAAGACTTCCAGTCTATGTAAGGGTGGTTAGAAAGTGGGGATAAAATGTAGATCAATAATATATTCGATCTTAACAAATATATTTATGGTGCACTTGAAATAAAATAGAAAGTGAAAATCAATCCATATTGGATGGATTGGTGAGGGAGGAACCAAAGTTAATCCTTTCCACTCTCAGGTATATTGTTCAAAATTTGGTTTTATATGTGATATAAGATTTAAGATTGCCGCGCGCATAGTATCGCGAGCTTCTCTGCATTTAGCTACCAAGTATTAATTTTGGTCTTTACAACCATAAACTCACTATTCTGACTTATAGACCATAATGTCACTGCCTTCTTCAATTGTTTCTTGCTTTAAATATCATTCAAATCTGATAGAATTATTTGTCTCATTCCATAAGTCTATTCACTCCATTTCAATATTAACTTCTCATATTGGAGTCATTTATAAAAATATCTGACATAATAGAAAGGGAGGGGGGAGGGGGCTTTGTGGTTAAAAAAGATAAAAGGAAAAGGTGCAATAGATCTTACATCATTTTGTTGGTTCACTAACCACTTGATAGGATTTTAGCATTATCTAACAGTACACATATCACATTTATAGGGAGTGATATATAGAGTATTACACTAAATGTTACATAAGATGCAAAGCCCTCCAATAGTCTCTCAATTTTGGGATAAGTATCGATTTGATCCTCAATCTTGAAAAAATTATATTTAATTTGTTCCCCCAACTTAATTTGTGTTGACCAAATGGTTCTCAACTCATTTTCCATTAATTTGACAAGTAATGTTGTTAATTTTGCGGTAGAAAATGATATAATTTTGAATGATGAACGTGTCACATAATTAATAACATTACTTGTCAAATGGCTGAAAATTGAGTTAGAGACAATTTTTGTGACAAAAGCCAAGTTTAGGGACAAAAATATAATTTTTTAAATATTGGGAATCAAAAAGATGGTTACCCCTAAATTAAGAAACTATAATGGTTGTTTACCCTTTTGTTTTTCTTTTTGCTAAAGAGTAATTTTATTTACATGCATGACTGCTACTAATACTTTAAAAGTTAACTCTGAAAACCCCTTTAAACTCTAACTATTTTTGTAGTTTTCCCTCAAATTTCTAGTAGTAAACTTTTGCATCAATTGAAGGGAAATATATCCCCTGCAATAGGATAGTTTTAAAGCCATGTCATTTAAGTAAGTTACAAGTGTTAAAGTGTTACAATTAAAAGGTCGATCCCACGAGGAACAACACTATCTTCTAATTTAATTAATTCGCAATGAGTCACTACCATTTAATTATCAATTTAAACTATTATTAGCAAGAAATTAAATACCGAATTCAAAGAATAGCAAAATACGAAATAATAATAATTCACGGAATTTAATTGACTAAAAAGAAAAATCCGACAATAAGTAGTTCCACAATAATTAATTGTTCATTGTTCATCGACGCAAGGATAACAATCTCATATTAACCAGTTAGTTATAGGCTACTGAGAATCAGCTCTGACATATCCCAATTCTTCCTTAATTGTTCGATAATTGACAAGTATCGATTTAATTAATTATTTCCCTATTCATAACACAACCCAGCCGGAATTAGCCGAACACGAGATTCAATGTTACAAAAGCATTAAGTAGTAGAAGAACCTAACTCTAACAAATCATACAATGATTAGCATGCAACAATTCATTAACCGATTATTTCCGTCTACCGAGACAGTAGCTTCGCCACTAATTAATCTTATCTATTAAATCTAATGACTTAACAAGGGATTAATTGGCTCTACATAAATTTATTAAAGGTGATCAGGCTTTAATTAATTTAGATAATTAACATTAGGCATATAAAACTCTCAGAATTAAATATGAAAATGTTTAATTAAATCAATTAGATCTCACAATTAATTCGTCGATTAGTGCTTCCTTACTTACAGCCAGAAAAGAAACTACCCACGATTCATAATTAAAAAACAATCACAACAATAATTAAAAAGAAATAAAATTAAACTAAAAATATCAAAACCATCCTGTTAGGCCCCGAACCCGTGGGCCCACATGCGCCTGCGTGGCCGTGACACGACTGGAGCCTGAAGCGCCCAAGCCCAACTTCGTTTGGCTCGTCCTCGCTATGCCAAAATGGATATCCTGAAGTTGAACTTGGAAGCTAGGCTCACATACGTATACATTACATTAACCATGCTCCTATCCGATGTGGGATAGGAGTATCACATTCTCCCTGCCTTAAAGCCTTAGCGTCCTCGCTAGGCCCAAGTAGGATCTTAACCAGACCCACCTCGGTGGTGAAGGATTCTAGAGGTGGCTCCCGCCCTTAGGTCGACGTAGCACTTAGTTCCAACACTCCGTGGGTGAGGTCTGGCCCATGCTATAATACCACTCTGTCACGCCCCGAACCAGTAAGCACAGTGAACCCGTGGGCCCACATGCGCCCGCGTGGCCGTGACACGACTGGAGCCTGACGCGCCCAAGCCCAACTTCGTTTGGCTCGTCCTCGCTATGCCAAAATGGATATCCAGAAGTTGAACTTGGAAGCTAGGCTCACATACATATACATTACATTAACCTTGCTCCTATCTGATGTGGGATAGGAGTATCACATTCTCCCCGCCTTAAAGTCTTAGCGTCCTCGCTAGGCCCAAGTGGTATCAGAGTATGGGCCAGACCTCACCCACGGAGTGTTGGAACTAAGTGCTTCGTCGACCTAAGGGCGGGAGCCACCTCTAGAATCCTTCACCACCAAGGTGGGTCTGGTTAAGATCCTACTTGGGCCTAGTGAGGAGGCTAAGGCTTTAAGGCTGGGAGAATGTGATACTCCTATCCCACATCGGATAGGAGCATGGTTAATGTAATGTATATGTATGTGAGCCTAGCTTCCAAGTTCAACTTCTGGATATCCATTTTGGCATAGCGAGGACGAGCCAAACGAAGTTGGGCATGGGTACGTCAGGCTCCAGTCGTGTCAAGGCCACGTGGGCGCGTGTGGGCCTACGGGTTCACTGTGCTTGCGGGTTCGGGGCGTGACAGTGATGATATTGTATTGGTGGTGACAATTGAAAAGAAATTATCGAAGGAGGAAGGAAAAGGGAAAGAGAGATAATAGGAAAGAAATAAAAAGAGGATAGAGGAAAAAAAATAAAAATGAATGTCGGAAAAAGAAAAAAAGAAAAGGAAAGAAACAAAAAATATGAAGAAAGAAAAAAAAACAAATAAAAAAATTGATTTAAAGTTAAGAGTTATTATTGTGTAATTATAGCCCATTAAGTTTATATTTTCATCCACACACATTCAATTCACACTCCATTATTGGAGATAATTTACATCCACTTTCTACTTGAATTAAAAGCACACGTGTGTTATTGATAGATTTTTTCAGTATAAAAGTGTTATTTAAAAATTCGATTAACCACATACTGTAATTGATATTTAACCCATGTATAATTAATTGAAATATATTAAAATTAAAAAAAAAAACAGATAACATAATTATCACAAGCATTTGTGGTTTTTATTAATGATATATGTTTAGTCTATTCCAAAACCAAAATTTACACATTAATAAAAGGAAACCGCAGATCTAATTCTGAATGCGAAATGTGCAACACAAACGAGCTTTACGATCACTATTAGTTCCGTTGGACGAAGCCACAAGACCATCACAAGTATGAGTCGGCATTGGGTCCACAAGCATTTGTTGCTAAAGGTACAAAAATTTGTAAGAGTCACCAAATAAATTTCAAATGCATCTTGATCCATGAGACGAAGAAGCATCGTCTTGTTAAAGAGGAATAAAAAAGACACTTACATATACCAAAAAGGGTGCATTGCGACATAAGCCCTTGGCTCAATGGTCATCACTTAGGCATTAAGTGGCTAGGAGAGTTGGAGGTCAGGAGTTTAATTTCTGTATATAACAAAAAAAATCCCCTCCTATTTATAAACAAATGGGATGGAGGAATATTTGTAGAACATCAAGTCCTCTTGGGATACATACGCAATGAAGAAAGTCTTATGGTAATTAAGCGCAGAAGTGAAGCGTGTAGGGACTATCCTTGATACCCATTTTCGTGCACATCCTGTACAAACGTTTCCTACCATTTGAGTATAAAAGTAATGGAATTTCAACACGTTTCAAACGGAATTGATTGCCATTTATCATGCCTTAGTGGCTAAATACGTATAACTTAAAAATTAATGTGGGAAGAAAAACTATTAATGTATGCATACTTACATAGTGATACTAGGACTCAAATTTTTGTTATTAACACTGTTTTTCTCAAACTTTTTGTTCAAATTGTCAAAATGTCCTTATATTATTTATGTTGATTTTTTGAACCAACATCTTGCACTTTCTGTTTTTTGTTTTAAATTAATTGAAGAATATTTTACTCTTAAAATTACAAAAAAAACATATATGCACTATGATTTTTGTCATCTTTCCCAATACTACAAATTTATCATTTATTATCATGTCAATTCAAGTTATTTTACATTTTTCTTTGAAATTTTTAAAACTATATACACACGGTAACAAAACATGAATAATCTAAAATTTGTTATAAACAATTATGAATGTTCATTCAAATACCCGTTACCCCATAATCTCTTATTAGTTTGTATACTTTTACAACTCCCTTGATTTCCACAATTTCATGTAATTCATGTAAGTTACATTAAAAAATATTATAACCTATAATGTAAAGGAGTGAATCTTAAATCAATAAATAGAGCCTTACGTAAAATGAAATGATAGTAGTGAAAAATCTTACTACTTTTTTCTCTAATTTCTAACATTACCCTATACTTATTTTTATATTCTATAGTAGTAGTCTACTAGTTTTATAGTAGTAGTAATAGAATATTATATCTCTATTTTCTATTAGTGGTAGATGTGACAAACAGTTTGGAATGGTATTAACTGGTTCGAAAAAATGATCAAATACCCTCCCATACACGTTTTGTTGATAGGTAAACATGGGCAAGTAATGATAACTTTTTGGGTACCTGCGTGTACTCTTATTAAGAGATTAGGGGTAATTAATGGACACCCTCATTAAATAACATGTATACCTATATTTGATTACCCTCATTAAATAACATGTGTACCTATATTTGATTATTCTCTAGTTTCAAATTTTTTCAACATTTGTGGTGGTCCAATCACTACTACAGAATATATAATTTAAAACGGTCTATTTAAAACGGTTATTAATAACCCGTTTTAGATAATTGGGGCGGTGGCATTTTTGTAATAAGAATTAGGAAAACGCAAATTTTCTAGAACGGTTACATTATAACCGTGTTAGAAAGTCTCTTGATGTCAGTTTCTAAAATGGTTCGGGAGACAACCGTTTTAGAAACTATTATCATCTCCGTTTTAAGAACGGTTTCTAACTAACCGTTTTAGAAAATGTACCGATAAAAATCTCCCCCAGCATTTTCTTCTCCTGTAGAACAGATCTATAGATCAATGTACAACTCTGAAGAAGTAAAAACCGAGCGGCGCAGTCTGTTGACTATTCCACTTATCATTTTACATTAGTAAAAACTAAAGAGCAGTAATCATCATCTACGACTATGATGGCGATGCGATCTGTCATTTCACGCAGTGGACTGGGTCATTTGATGGAAGCAAGTGGGCGGCGGTCGTCGGCAATCGCTGGCCTCCGCTACTTCAGCGACGATAAAGGTCGTGTACTCAATGAAGAAGAACGTGCTAAGAAGAACGTCTACATTCAGGTTTGATTATGATTTTTGTTTTTTGATTTTTTATACTGATTTCTGGTTACAATTAGTATTTTTCTTTGATGGAAAAAATGGGAAAGGGAGAGATTGGAGAAGCAAAAGCTAAAGGCTTCGAAGGAGAAAGCATCTGAGAGTGATAAGAAATCTGATAAGGTCCGTTGACGTATATGTCCTCCATTTTGATTCATTCCTTCCTATGTATTTGTATTTGTTGATTTGTGTGATGAAAATATTGATGGGTTTTTGTTTGAATATCTGTTCTGTATCAGAAAGCTTCAAGCGAAGGAGAAGTTGATAAGAGTTGAAGGAGAAGAGCTTTGTCTGTGTGTGTGTGAGTTTGTGGTGGTGACTTTTGGATTCATGACTTTTGTATTTTAGACTTTTAAGAACGGTTCATCAACCGTGTTATAAAACAGACTTTTAAGAACGGTTCATCAACCGTTTTAAAAAATGTAGGACTTTCTAGTCCGCCCATATCTAAAACGGTTTGGAAAATCTAAAACCCGTTTTAAATAACTACTTTTAACCGTTTTAGAAAGTGAATTCTGTAGTAGTGAATGGTAGAATAATGTTATACTATTATTTTTTTTTGGGTTATATTCCTGTTGGTGCATTAAAATTTTTTCAACATTTGTCTATCTTTTTTTTTTTTTCATGTAGTACTAGTGTTCTAGTGGTAAATAAGTGTTTTACCATTAGAAACACTTGTCTCTTTTTAATTTTTTTTCTTTTTTGTCTCTTTTCCTTTTTTTTCGCCTTTTTCACAAAAGAATTAATGATGGTAGTTTAGGGCACCTATTAATACTCACTAAAGTATCCATTAATACCCAATTATTGCGGGTACCTTATATCCACTTATATATTACCCGCACCCATTATTTCCTTACTTGATAATACTCGTGATCAAAATTTTGTGATTTTAGATGGGTTGTATTATGGGCGAGTAATGAGAGCGGATATTTTTGCCAACTCTAACTGTAGTGGTGTAATAACTTGTTACCTAATATAATATTACAAATTTTTTTATTATTTTTATAATAAGTTATCAGTACGAAACTCTATCTCTGTTTTTTTTTTGCACATAAATACTTTTTTATATTAATGTAGAAATTTGACAAAGGAGGGAATAAAACCTTACCTCCTCTTTACAAAAGATAAGTACTTGAGCGGGAATACTATTCCTGTACATGATTTTACGCAAAGTTAAATTATACTATCTAAGTTAAATGAACATTCATGGTTTGAAATTGTTTTCAACTGAAATGGAACCAAAGGTTTAGCTAATGAATGTCCAAATAGCTCGTTTTCCAACAACATAGCAATTCTATCAACTAGTTTATTTTCTTTTTGGTCTTATCCTATTTGTCTTCTTTTACCTCAATTTCGCCATTCAACTAGTAAACGTCTTTTCTATTTCGTGTCTATAACCTTTTTAGGGAGTAATCTCATGTTCAATTCCAATTTATCTCGAGTTGGTTTCTTTCGACGTAATTTCCTATCAGATTCAAATTTAACTCAAATTGTCGTTGGTCGATATCTAGGTGTAGAAACCACCCTTCCACCTTCTAAGCAACTTGCTTCAGGTTTTTTTTTTCTATTTGAAAGTGATTACGCAAATGTGTTTTCCTTAGAAAGTGCTCCTTGATGCTCTCTATCTTTAGGTTCTAGAGACATTTCACTCTTTATTCTGATTGATGTAACACAAAACTCTACTACCTGAGGATATTGAAACAATTATTAAATATAGGTTTGCATTTTTTATAAGTTAATGTGGTAATATTTTTACTTGTCAATTAATTTATTTTTACTATAAATTTGTACTCTTTGATATTTTTGAAAAGAACTACTTATCATGGATATTATATATAGAATAATTTGGAAGAAATATTCAATCATCTGAAGTTGGTTGTCCCTCCAAAAATTCGATATGTGGGAAAAAATATGCCTTATAGTTATAATGATGATTGTCGTAACAAGAAACAAAATCACTCTCAAAAGTAGGCTGATGAAATAGAAAGAAAAAAAAATGGTAAAAATAAATTCTACCAATGTGGTATAGAAGATTATTAGACTCGTACTTGTTGTATTGTGAAGCATATTGTTAAACTTTATCAAGTATCATTGAAAAAGAAATACTAGTGTTTCGAGACAAATTTTACTAATAAAAAATGATGATGATGCTCATATGACAAATCTCAAAATAGCAGATTTTTTTTGAACACATTGAATGTGTAATTCAATCATATTTCATTGAATAACGTAAAGGTGCATTTTTCACTAGTACAAAACGGGGATTTTACACCGGTTAAATCTTATTATTTACACCGGTTATTATAAAAATGAACCAGTGTATATACAGGCGGGGTAAAAGGTATAAATTTCTTACGTCGGTTTCATAAACCGATGTAAAAAGTAATTTATTACACCGGTTTTCTTAGAACCGGTGTAACAAGTCTTTATTACATCGGTTTTATAAACCGATGTAACAAGTTTTTGTTACACCGGTTATAAAAACTGGTGTTATAACCGGTGTAACAAAGACTTGTTACATCGGTTTATAAAACCGATGTAATAAAGACTTGTTACACCGGTTCTAAGAAAACCGGTGTAATAAATTACTTTTTACATCGGTTTTCTAGTACCCGGTGTAATATGTTTTTAAATCTGCAAATTATTTATAATCATGCATGCACAGCACATGAACAAAACAAAACAGCCCAAAATACAGAGAGTTTATAAACAAACCAATCCAAAATACATATTGAAAACAATGCATAAAACAATTGCCATTAAAAGTAACAAAAATTTTATACCAAATATTGACTTCTAAAGTTAAAAGTATTGCATACACATATTACATCTACATAATGTCCTAACAAAATAATGAATCAAATCTATTTCAGTTTGGATTGAGCAACGCTTGGAGCTCATGATTCATTACATAATTACCCCTTGCTTCTCGAACAATATCCAAATTTGTTGATGTCAATACTTTCCCATCTTTTTTGAAGCACTGATACATTCAAAAAAGTCGTTATATTATTAATAAGTCATAAGCAAAAAAAAAGGAAATAGAGTAGCAAGTGCAATGATAATGAAATAATAAAACAAAACCCAAAACCTTCTTGAAATCCAATTGCTCTATGTCTTCTCGGAGTATGAGTTTTCGCATGTACCACATGACATAATACCCACATTCCCAATTTCCTACTTGCTGCTTGTGCTACAATTAAATAATAATTTCATAAGTAAATAAAATTGTTTACATTAGAACATTAAGTCGAACAATTGAACAAGCTTACACTCATCTCTATCCATTGAAGTGTTTTATGCGTTGGCGAGTGATCCTCTTCAAGTTATGACTGATATACCCTCGATACACTGTAAAAGACAACATTTAAAAGCTTATAAACAAGAATTAGCAAATAAACATGTGATAATATTAGTAATTTAATATTTGAAAAATTATGAAGAAATATAAATACGTGTTCATCAAATTCATAGCATCATCTCGGGGGGCTGAATTTACTGGATCAAACCAGTACACAATCATATCCTGTGGTTTTATGGCCATTAGCATCCAGTGTTCACTGAAAAATAATAACAAAATAAAAAACATATGACTTATCATATGAATAAACCTATTAAAAATGCGGTTAAAAAAGTAAAACTATTTGAAATTTAATTACGCTAGAAAATACGGCGCTAGGTAGATGCTCTTGTTTCCATTCTTCATGGCAGACACAATGTATTGTATTCTATATGTTTCTTTATTCCCGATTCGTTGTATATGATCTGGAGATAGGAACCATATCCCAGTTTGACCCTGAGCTCTACCTAGCGTATACATTGTCCTACAAAATTCATTGACAAATAGAAGGACACGTTTGATTAGTTACACTATATTGCAAAATTAACCAAAAAAAAAGATGAAACTTTAAAAATATATACGAATACTTACTTTATGAACACTTGCATGCAATCACCTGTCACCATATCAAACGCCAAGAAATCATTGAGATTCTCTTTAGTAAGATAGACTAAATACTTCTTGCCCACTATTTCTTCCATCATCTTGATTGTGTAGGAAGAATCAGTCGAATGGTGCCTCACCACTATGTACAATTGCCGTAAAGATGCATCAAGTTTAGATAATAATGAATTATCCGTTTCTTGCGGGTGGGCCACAACTGGAGTAGTCTTGGGTTGAGGGGTTTCCTTCAACTTTTTAGAACCTTTCGTGTATAGCTTCTTCCATTGGTCCGGTACCTTTGAAAAATAACCCAGTAATTAGAGATGTTTATTAATAAATTATAACAAAAAAAGGGCAAAGAATCATATATAATTACACCTGCAATTCCGGCTCGGTACAAATCTCAACCAATGACCTTGGCCACTCTAACATAATCCCAAATCCTGTCCCAACTGTGGTGGCCTCATCATCTGGAAATGGCAATGGAGCATCCTGTTCGATCGAGGTAATTATATTGACCTTCACTCTGTCCGGCTTTACCTTTTTCCCGTGATTCATTGATAAATTATAGAGCCTCCCGGTAGCTACAAGATGCCTCCCTTGAGTATGATCAATCAGAAATAGGCGACATTCTGTTCCGTCCTGTGAATAATAGACAAGAATAGTATATATTAATAAATGAAGAAAATGAAATAATTTATAAAGAAAAAAATTATAATTTGTTACCTTGAACTCTCCCAATGAATCTGGCGGTCCAGAACCAGAGCATATCGGTATGTGCTCTGCCATGACTTCCCTGCTTATAGTCTCACGATGCTTAGGAAAAACTGGAACTGGTTTTACCAAATCTCTGTATAGGTCCTTCAGTGCTTCAGACAAGAACCTAATTTCATCTCTGCATTGAGCATGAGTATCTACATTCGTAGTACGACTGGACGATGAGGCTCCAAAAACTTGAGACATCCGCATCCGACCCCCAACACCCCTTATGCGACCGGGGTGATCTTTCTTCCCCGTAGCAATGACAAGAATGTCATTTTTTCCATCTCCAACGGACTCTCCTTGACTCTCGTGATTGGTCAAATCATCCTGATCAATTGTATCCAACATTATTCTTAATATAATTCACATCATTAAATAATATTAATAGAAATTTTACTAAATTGAATTAATTATACTTACAATTGTCATACTAACGTCTCTAGCCGTGTCGGTTGAAAAGTCACCATGCTTGTTTTTGTGACCTTCTTTGAAGAGAATATGATGGGGAACTGGTGAAGGGCGAGAAGTTGTTCTACGGGCCTCCTCTTCTGTCTTACCGGATTCAATATTCTTTTGTATTTTTTCTTCAACTTTGTCATTCATCGTCTTTTTTTGTAAATTTGAATATCCACCACGAGACATTGTGTGATGGAGTTTGTTCTTGTTCGAACTCTCTTGGCTGGAAGCACGCTTTACCTATTTGTCCAAAAAAAAGAATTAGATATCATTCAAATTGTTAACTTTAAATGAAATGAATAAAAAATTGAAAAAAATAAATATATTACCTGCCATTCTTTGGTTAATCGACTGTTGCGGAAATTCTCCCATGTATCCCTACTGAGATACGGATATATAGCACATGGGTCCTCATCCTTTAGGCTTCCAAATATATAACGGTTCAAGGTTGTCTTCCAACCCCGCCAACGTTCCCCAGCCGTCACTAACCACTTCTTCTTCAGTTTTGGTGTGGACTGAAATTCAAAGGTATTCTGATAAAAAAATAATATCTAACATTAGTCAAAGTAAATTTAATATAAATTGAAAGAAAATATGTGAAAAAACATTAAAAGGGCCATTAATATCTTGTACATACCATTACATCATCCCAAATCATGTCCTACATGTTCGCATCGACTTCAGGCCATGTGTTAAATTGCACAATATTAACTTTACTGCACGCTATCAACGCAATGAAATTAATCCATTCATTATGCGCTTTTTCAGTAGTAGGCTCACCACTATCATCGAATAAAATAGGTGTCTTTACTCCCCTTGCCCTTCTTTCCATAATCTCGCGACATTTTGTTCCTTTTCTTCCATAATGTGCATGGGTTTGATCATCGCCCTCCCCGGTGCGTGATCGTCGTTTAGTACCCATCCAAAATTATATAAGGGTTACCTAGCTAAAAGCAATAAATTTTGTCAAAAAATAACAGCAGTTATTGACGGTTTCATGGAAGCCCTTCAGTCTAGGGCTGAGGGGCAGCCGGCCAAGAGGCCATTGCCACCTGATTTTTCTAAAAAATCCTTTGCCCAGATGTTCGCTACGAATCCACAACCTCTACTGGAGTTACCTCTTTCCGTCCACAAAGGGGAGGTGGCTATCAAAATTTCTTCTGCAGTAATTGATAAACCTTCGGTCCCTTTCAAGCATGCGTTAGTAGGTAAATTTTCCCATGGGAGACCGTCGTTGGAGGAGATTCGAAAAACTCTTTCAAAACTGGATTTCAAGGCTGCTCTCGAGGTAGGGCTGATTGATTATAGACACGTCCTGCTGCGGTTTCATTCGGAGGCTGATTTCCATCGAGTATGGACCAGGGGAATTTGGCAAATTGGAAAATATCCAATGCGGGTTTTTAAATGGTCACCGTCCTTCCAAACAGCCAAGGAAACTTCTGTCGTTCCTGTGTGGTTTCAATTGCCGGGTCTTCCTTGTCACCTGTTTGATAATAGTGTGCTCTTCTCCATCATGAAGGCTGTTGGGGTTCCAATTTCCGTGGATGCTGCGACATTGAATTTGGTTCGGCTGAGTGTTGCAAGGGTGAATGTGGAGATCGACTTGCTGCGGGAACTACCCTCACGAATTTGGATTGAGCATGGAGACGATGGAGAGGGTTTTTGGCAGAAGATTATTCCTGAAAATTTGCCAGCATACTGTACTGCCTGCTTTCGGCAAGGTCACACACATGGAGGCTGTAATTCGAATGAAAATCGTGTGCAACAAAATTGGAAACCAAAACCTACTGTTGATATATTCCCCAAGCAATTATTGCTGGAGAATAATCCACATAATCTGAACAGGGCTTGAGTGAAGGTTGGTGGCCCTGCTGTTGCACCTGCTCCGGCCAGAGATAAAGGAAAGGCTCCGGTTGTTGTGGAGGACCCATCATTGTCGGCTGGGCAGTGGCAGGAGACGGCAGGCGCGCTCGTGGATGCTGTGGTGTCGACTGGGCAACCCACGCAGCTACCTGAGACGGAAGGAGGGCTGGAACTTGAGCCTAGCAAGGCGGTGGACTCTAATTCGCAAAAGGGGAGTAATCCGCAAACAATTGATTGGGATTTTGTGTTCCAAAAAATTTTCGAAAATATTTTAAATTGTAAGTCAGATTTGAATGATAAATTGCCTTCTAAGATACATGTGGCACAAGCCTCCATAATAGATCCTCTACATAGCAATGTTATCACTGTAATTGATGAAAGAATTTTGGATAAGAATTTGTTAAATGCTTCGGACCTAAACCCCACAGCTGAGTGTTCCAATCCCATTATTCCACATGGGACCAATATTTCGGCTGAGAAGATAGTGGAGATTGAATGCCCAAGTCCCATAATTGAAGGTTTACATGGGTCCAAGATTAATGAGGAGAAAACAAGGGCGATGGGTTTGAAGACTTGTGCACAGGAGGATGACTTGAATGTTGTTTCAGTGAACAAAGAAGTGGAGGACAACGTCGATGTTCTGTTGGATGCTACAGGGACAGAAAGTACATTACAAATTGATCTTGAGACACTAAACCGACAATTGTACCAGGCAGATGTTGATAATGTTGAGGAGTCTGAAGGGATGAGAGAAATAGTTCCTGCACAAACTGAGATAGGAAAGGAAGCGGGTCTTATGAAATGGGGTTTACAGGGGCAGACATCGCAAAATGTAGTGCTGCATGAGACGGATTCAGATGATGAAATTGAGGACTCCTTTTCTATACATTCCGCGGATGGCAACAGTTTTGGAGTTTTAGAGAAAGATATACATGATGGTCTCAACTTGGATTCTTCAATATCCAAAAACATCAAAAACCAGAAAACTATGGTAGTACAACCTCAACGAGCCCGCAGGTCGAAAAAAGGTAAAGCTGAAACTCATTATTTAAGTGGTTTTAAATGTTGAAAGCCATGTTTTGGAATGCACGGGGTGTAGCAAATGTTGCAACTCAACGTCGCTTAAAGAAAATGATACGAATGCATAAATTACAATTATTATGTATTTCTGAACCGAAATTGCCTTTATCTGAAATGGAGGATATAAAAAAAGGTTGGGCTTTGCACAATGCTTAGCTAATGACGAAGGTAGATTGTGGGTCTTGTTCTCGCAGCATTTGATGTGTCAAACAATATTGAAAGAGGCGCAATCTATGACATTACAAATATCTGTGATGGGGTCTAATGCTCAATATCTTGTATCTTTTGTACATGCATTCACTACTGTGGTAGCTAGACGAGCACTATGGGATGATTTGATGGGTTTGAATTATAATGGATTACCATGGCTTGTGATTGGGGATTTTAATACGATCTTGGATCCGACTGAACAGAAAGGAGGATCGCCTTTTTCTATTGGGGATGCAACGGATTTTAATACATTCATTACAGATACTGGTTTACTAGATTGTGGTTTTGTTGGTTCTGATTACACTTGGTGTAATAACTGGCAACGACGACCGAAGCTGTGGAAGAGGCTGGATCGTGCTTTGAAGAATATGATGTGGAATTCAAGGTTCAAAACTACAGTTCATCACTTAAGCAGAACTTGCTCTGATCACTGTCCTTTGTTACTTTCCATTGAAGACAATGAGGTAAGTATCAGAAGGTATTTTAAATTTATGAATTTTTGGGTTGGAAGAAGGGATTTCTTGAAAGTGGTTTAAGATGCTTGGCTTGGATATACTGGAGGTGGCAGACCAATGGTAAAGCTTTGGCAAAAATTGAAAAGTACAAGGGCTGCTCTTATTTATTGGAATAAAATGGTGGTAGGGGATATATTTGAGGCCATAAGGTCTACAGAGGAGATAGTTCAAATGGCTTAAATACAGGTACAGACGGATACTTCGGACACTGCTTGGAATGAGTACAATCGGACCCAGGCTCAACTCAAGAAACTCTTGGGGGAGGAGGAAATATTTTGGAAGCAGAAAGCTCATTTAAAATGGGAAAAAGATGGCGATAGGAATACAAGTTTCTTTCATAATTATGCGAAAGGAAGAAGGGCATCGAATGCGATTCACAGAATAAAGGGAGACGATGGGGTGTGGTTGGAGGATCCAAGGTGTATTGCGCATGAAGCTATAAGGTATTTTCAGAATCTATTCACAGAGCAACATGGAGGAGTGGATTTGGAGAGTTTAAGTCGGGTTCCATGTTTATTAACTTTGGAAGATAATAATGCGCTATCCGCTTGGCCAACCAAAGAGGAAGTCCATGCAGTGGTTAAGGAGTTTGATGGAGATTCGGCGCCAGGACCAGATGGATTCACGAGCTATTTTTTTGTATCAGCCTGGGATATTATTGGAGATGATGTTTTCCAAGCAGTACTAGAATTTTTTGCGGGAGGTTCCTTCCCGAGATCATTTACATCAACGTCCCTAGTGCTTATTCCCAAGAAGAAAAATTGTGAAGGAATGGTAGATTACAGACCGATAAGCTTATGCACAGTTTTGAACAAAATTGTTACTAAGATTTTGTCTAATAGATTGGCAACGGTGCTCCCTCAATTGATTTCAGAGCAACAGAGTGGTTTTGTACGTGGACGAAAAATTGCTGATAATGTGTTGCTAGCTCAAGAATTGGTCCACACAATGGGAGGTCGATATCACAAGCATAATGTTATATTCAAGTTGGATATGGCAAAAGCTTATGACAGAGTTTCTTGGAATTTTTTGCTTCAAGTATTGCGAAGGTTTGGATTTGGAGAAACATGGATAGACATGATTTGGCGGTGCATTTCAGACTGCTGGTTTTCAGTGATCATAAATGGTCAGTCTCATGGTTTCTTTAAGTCAACGAGGGGACTACGACAAGGTGACCCATTGTCTCCTATGTTGTTAATTTTGGCAGCGGAGGTTTTATCAAGGGGTCTCAATGACCTAGTGAATGTGCCGAATTTTCTGCCATTCAAGACGACTAGAGGAGCTCCTGTGGTGACACATTTGGCTTATGCGGACGACGTATTAATCTTTGCAACTGCTAAAAGGAAATCTTTGGAATGCACTATGCGTATTCTTGCTGAATATCAAAGTGTGTCTGGCCAACTGATCAACGTGGGGAAATCGCATTATTTTGCACATCCAAGAGCTCATCACGGGATTCATACTATTATTCAGCAGCAGACAGGTTTTGTACAGAAGGAGTTTCCTATGATATACTTGGGATGTCCAGTTTTTGTTGGTCGTACACGGGCTACCTTTTTTGCTGATATGATAGGCAAGATTCAGCACAGAATTATGTCTTTTCATAGGCGATTTTTATCGTTTGGTGGACGGATTATTCTTATTAGAAGTGTTCTCTCATCTATGGCTATACATTTATTGGCAGTTTTAAATCCACCTAGAAGAGTTTTACATACGATGCATATGTTATTTGCAAAATTCCTATGGGGTGGCAGTCGTAAGGATGAAGGTATTCATTGGATTGCTTGGCAAAAGTTGTCTCTCCCACAAGATGAGGGCGGTGTTGGTTTTCGAGATTTGCATGATGTGGTTTTGGCATTCTCAATTAAAATGTGGTGGGAATTTCGTATAGTTAAGTCTTTGTGGGCTAGATTCATGCATACCAAATATTGTGGATCCGCGCACCCTATGACCATTGGAGAAAGATTGGTGGATTCTTATGTATGGAAACGGATGCTGCGGACACGACATGTATGTGAGGAGCACATTGGATGGATTATGGGTGATGGGAATATGGATATGTGTTATGATAACTAGTTAGGTAGTGGACCTCTGACTGATTGGGCGGATAACACGATGAGAAAGGTAGCGAGTTTTGTTAATGGAGACTCATGGGATACTGAGGCTCTGGAGGATTTGTTTCCACAGGAAGTCATTAATCAAATTGTGACTTGCCCGATTCCATTGCTAGGCAAACAAGATACCATGGTATGGATGCCTCATGATGCAGGGGATTTTATGACTAAGTCGGCATTTGAGGTGATACGACATAGACAAGGAGTTAATCTGATGTTAGCTAATTTGTGGGATGCTTATATTCCTTTGAAGATTTCTTTTTTTGGGTTAAGACTTTCGTTTGGTAGACTGCCGTTAGCTGAATGGTTGATGAAAATTGGGATGGCGGGTCCTTTCCCTTGCCTTTGTTGTGGATTTTCGAATATGGAGTCCATTTCTCATTTGTTTAGTGATGGGCCTTTTGCTAATCAGGTATGGACATACTTTGCAAATGACTGTGGCATTCGGAGACGAGGTCCAGGTTGGCGTGGATGGTGGCACGGCTGGTGGAATTGTAAGGGGTTGACTCTTTTTCGATATTTGTGCAGAATAACGCCGTTGATGATTTGCTGGCATTTGTGGAAGAGGCGGAACGTTGCATGGTTTGATAATAAGTTAGGGGATGTTCACTTGGTGAAATCAAGAATCATGACTGATATCTATAATGCTGTAACAGCTAAATTTCCACGGCATGACTTTCAAAGATGTGATTGCCTGCATATGGTGAGTTCGGCACAACATTGGTCGCGAAAAAGAACATTAAGTTGGATAAGGTGGAAGAGGCCGCCAGATTCATTTGTTAAGATGAATATTGGCACTACTAAGGTTGGGGAATTTAGTGGAGGTGGTGTGGTGGTTAGAGATGCGCATGGTAAATTGGTGGTTGCTATATCAATTGGGTTCAGAGATACTAATGCAATTGAAACGGAGGTTTGGTCCATGTATGAGGGTATAAAACATTGTGCGGCACGAGGTTTAAAGGTAATGGTGGAGCTAACGTCTACAGTTTTGAGTGGTATGTTACATGATCGAGGAAATACGCCATGGTTTTTGAGGTCCACTATGGAAAGGTTACATTAATTAAATTGTATTTCTAGTGTACATTTGGTTGATCGGACAAGGAATAATCCAGCACAATTATTAGCAAGATTGGGTTGTGACTCTCAAGTATGTACAATCTATTTGCTTCATTCGGATCTTCCTCAGTGTGTGAGAGGGTCTCTTAATTTAGATGGTATGTCAATGCCTTCATTATCCAGGAGTTATAGGTGATAGAATGTCTGATGAGTTTACGATGTAAGGGAGGAGTCATCCTATTAATTGATGTTTTGTAATATTTTGAGTTTATTAATAAATGAGGGAGTGGCGCCCCCCCCCCCCCCCCCCCCCCCCGCAAATGGGATGATTAGCCTGAAAAAAAAAAAAAAACGTAAAATTCAGTTTAATAAAGTTAAAAAATCCCAGTTTTGCATAAACGACTAAACTAAAAAAAAGAAAGCCTTTTGCAAACCTGATGAGCAATCAAACATTGACAGTTAAAAGAAGTATAGCAAAGCTTATGAAAAGGAATGAAATCTAGCCAGACATTGACAGTTAAATTTTCATCCAAATTGTCAGGAAATTAATGTTTTTTTTAGAGTAATCTAAAACAGCTCCAAAATGAATAAGATCTAAAACAAACCTTTGAAGATGAAATATACATTATTCAACACATCATTTCTTTTGCCATTTTAGTAGAATTCAAGGCTCTTCATCAAATGAAAGAAGAAATTAGCCAAAGAAGAGGAACTCACAGTGGAGGAAGATCTAAAGAGCTACTAATAAACTCGAGCACAGGCCCTCCTTCCTTAACAACTAAATGTTCCACTCTTGGTGACCTGATGCAAATTAAATCAAAAAGCTAGTAAGTGACCAATATTGAAATGAAAACATCAATAAGTTGGTAAACTTCTTATCAGATATACAAAATAAAATGATGGTTCCTAAACTTGTACAAAATATCATCAAACCAAAGAGGATAGACAACTATAAAAATGGGCTCACATGATTGTTCCAGAGACAGTTCTAACTTTTTAGCAGAGATCAACACAATTAAACAACAAAAAACATACCCATGGGGAAAAAAAGACAAGAAAAAAAAGGCAGCATTATTATTATTCATTCACGAGACCAGACTTGCCCATATCCCGCAAAGCTACTCCCCTGAAGTACAAAACTGCTTCTAGAACAAAATTTTCTCTAAACAAAGCAAAATAATACATATATCCATACCAAAACTGAAACCCAACATTCTGAATTAGACAGGCCCCAAGTTGGCTACTTTATCATTACGTAAATGCAAAGGATCAAATGTTAAACTAACTACAGATTCCTTCTATACTATGCCAAAAAACCCATCGTTTGAAATAAATTCCAATTTTCTGCAACTACAAGCTTCTACTAATCAAGAATCCACATTAATTTCCAGCTGATATCCTTCACACGATGCAAGAAGTAAGCCACCAAAGAAAAGTCATTAACTTTAACTCTTCAATTGGAAAATAAACAAACCAACGATGCAAGAAGTAAGCCACCAAAAAAAAGTCTGATACAAAACTCATGAAACATTAAACAAAAGAATCCCCAACGTATTCAAAATATATATATATATATATATTACGGGACAAGATGAGGGATACCCATTTGAGGAAATCGTGTAAGGAGTTGAATCAGCATCTGAAGAAGCAGTGGATTGACAGAAAAAGCTTCTATTTTGGCTCCTACTAAGTAAATTCCAAGTGTAAATGGTCAAATGTTGACACTGTTGTTTGGTGAAAATGGAGGTGGAGGCTAATGTACGCACTAGTCTGATAGGAGTGAGGAAAGTTCTGCTGCCACGGTGGCGATGGAGATGGTAATGATGGAGACGGCGCCGATGGAGGTGGCGGTAATGACCCGGAGGTGGAGATGGTTTTAACAATATGGTGGGAGAGAAAGAGTTTTGGTAGGAGACGAGGGTTTAAGAAAAAAATTAAAAATTACACCGGTTATTCTTATAACCAGTGTAAAAAAAAGACTTTCTACACCGGTTTAAAATAACCGGTGTAAAAAAAAGACTTAAGATTAACCGGTGTAAAAAAAAGAGACTTTCTACACCGGTTAATAATAACCAGTGTAAAAAAAGACTTTCTACACCGGTTAAAAGAATAACCGGTGTAAGAAAAAACTTTGTACACCGGTTTCGTGTAGTAACCGGTGTAAAATATTTATTTTTTCAATTGAAATCTGCTGTTATAAGTTAAAATTGTAAAATTGTAGTTTTCATTCCACAAGAAATAAAAAACATAAGAGTTTATTTTTTGTATTTTTTTACCCTTCTATATATTCGTACCAATATGCTTATGTGTGAACTATATATAATGAAAAAGATAAAATCATAGTTACAAAAATGAATATAATTAAATAACTTAATTTTTAATATTATAATTTACCAAAAAAAAATAGATAAACACTAAAAAACGATCCCTCACATCTCTATGACTTTTTGTGTCTAGAAACATTATTATTAAACAAAGCGTAACCTAATTAGTTAGAATTAGAATATAATATTATACATAATTAATTAAATAATATTACACACGATTACTTAATTAAAAGCATGGTGTATGGTTTAGTGTTTTACTTTTTTAATCGTTAAATCCAATTAAAATTCTTGTTAATTAATTAATTATTGGTATATAAAATATAAAATCCAATCATAATTAGAATATAATATTATAAACGATTAATTGAAATTATTGTGATGTTTTAGTGTTTTAGAAATAAACTTACCTATATTTTTGTACATTTACTATAAGCTTCACTTTACCTAATTTCAAAAATAATATAGTTTATAGATTAATTTTTGTATATTTTGTTTCTTTATTGTAAAATTTTTTTTAGTTTTGGAGCAATTGGAATGTTGAATTTTGTTTGACAGGTGTTAAAAGATAAGATTAAATGGTAGTTAATTATTTTGTTCAATGTATTTAATAGTTAAATTATCCGTACACCATAAACAATAAATCGCTCAAAGATATGCCCTGTTTAATAATAATACTTCTAAGCTCGCCCTTAATAGAAATTTTCCCTTAATATTAAACCAACTATGATGCATTACCAAGAAAACAAATCTGCATGGTATCTCCTGTAACTAGAGCAAAACTCCCTATCAAAAACAAGTTTAAATGTATACAACGTTATACCACAATAAATATCGATCACTGACATTAACAAGCCTAAGTTTCAGTAAAAGATATGATTAAGTTGAGACACCATCGTACATTGAATAAACTTAGTAAAACAAAAAAAATGCCGTAATAGCCATAAGAAAAGCCTATGTTGCATGAAGCTCATATCATCCAAGACATTCACCTGTACCAAAATTAACAAAAAAATAAACAAATTAAGTCACAACAGTTAGTGAAGCATAAAACTATCCAAATCTGGTAATAAACAAAATAATAAGTACAATGAAAAATCTAAATACACAAATGTGAATAATAACTTACAGACTATATCTCACGACAAGGTGTTTCTTTTATTTGACTGAGGATCATCAACCCATATGCCTTTCACGTGATCAGTGCGGAGAATGAATGCATCCATATTGCGGTCCTCTTCAATTGTGCTCAGTGGGGGAAAACCTGATGAGAATGGCGGCACATCGTTATTATTATCATTATCAATTTCATCACCAACATGCAATGTTTTCCCTTGTAGGACAATGGACCATTTTTTGTCAATAGGATCAGAGACATAAAATACTTGTTTTGACATGGATCATCAGTTCGAACGCCATTTTTGTTGTCAACCCATTTGCATTTGAATATTTGGACTTTGAATTTAACATAGTCAAGCTCCCATATCTCCTCAATCACCTCATAATAAGACATATCGGCATACACTGGATTTCTATCTCTCGAACTAGACACATGTAAAGCCTCAGACACTAATGTAACCCCACTATTTTGCATTGTGCTCCTGTCATCTTCAGTCTTAGAAGCAAATGAAAATCTATTTATGTCATAGCCCGAAAATGATAGCACAACGTGACTAGGCTTATAAGCTAACCACCTTAATGTCTCTGTAATAGTTTGGTCCCGAACAGCAACACTGAACCAATTCACAAATGTTAGACTGTGTTCATTGAGTACGTATCTGTCAGTCCAACCACGATGACTTTCCTTTATTTCACAAATATGAGCATTCACATAAGGCTGTACTTCTTCAGAATTGCGCAAGATTTATAGATGCGCATTTTGTAATTCATCATTAAAAGGAGTAAACAACTTACCTGCCGATACCCCTTTTCATTTGATCCGTTCATCATAGCAAGGCTTTGGTAGTCCAATAGCATTGGTATCAGACAAGTACCCAGTGCAAAACTCAATAACCTCTTCAGCTATGTACCTTTCACATAACCTTTGAAGACTTTCATATATCGCTCAAATAGATACATCCTGTGCAAATATACAGGCCCACAAATCTTTATCTCCCTAACCAAATGAACCAAACAAGTGCACCATAATGTCAAAAAAGGCAGGTGGAAAATACATCTCAAGTTGGCACAAAACTACGATAATTTCATCTTGTAGCTCATCAAGTCTATCACGATCAACTACCTTGCTACATATCGCATTAAAAAAGAAACAAAGTATAGTTATGCTGTATCTGACATGTTTTGGCAAGATAGATCGAATAGCAATAGGTAAGAACTGCTGCATCAACACATGACAGTCATGGGATTTCAATCCAACCAATTTTAAATATCCCATCGAAACAAGTCAACTTACATTTGAAGAATATCCTGAAGGGACCTTGATGCTCTGGAGACTCTCACACAAACTCTGTTTCTCTTTTCGTGACAATGTATAACAAGCGGGGGGGGGGGGGGCAAGTACGTGTGCTGTCCTCGAATCACAGGTGCTAAATTCGCCCTAATACCCATATCAACCAAACCAAGTCTCGATTTATAACCATCTTTTGTTTTTCTAGGTATATTAAAAATAGTACCCAACAAACTGTCACATATATTTTTTTCAATATGCATCACATCGAGACAGTGTCTAACATCTAGTGTCTCCCAATATGGAAGATCAAAAAAGATTGATTTTTTCTTCTAACTGCTTTTATCATTCTTGTGAGACTTTGTATGTTTTCCAAATTCCACATTGATATCCTTCACACGATCATGAACTGCCTTCCCACTCAAGGCAATTGGAGCACTTCTGAACTCCTGTTTCCCATTGAAAGATCTTTTCATTCGACAATATGAACGGGAATCAGGAAGAAATCTACGATGTCCAAGATAGACCGTCTTGCTCTCATGTACAAGCTGACAAGAATCTGTATTCTCCTCACATATAGGACATGCTTGGTGTCATTTGACAGAAAATTCAGATAAATTACCATATGCAGGAAAGTCATTTATAGTACAGAATATCACGGCACGCAATGTGAATGACTCCTGACGATGTGCATCAAACATCAACTCCCCTTCATCCCACAACTTCTTCAAGTCTTCAATTAGGGGGGCTAAATAAACATCTATGTCATTTCTAGGTTGGCGTGGACCTGAAATCATTAATGACATCAAAATATACTTGCGCTTCATACACAAGTAAGGAGGTAGATTGTAAATGACCAACATTACTGGCCAAGAGCTATGTGTACTACTTAGACAACCATAAGGATTCATCCCATCCGTACACAATCCTAATCTCAGATTTCTTGCATCTCTACAAAATAAGGGGTAAACCGAATCAATCTTTTTCCACTGATCAGAATCTGCAGGATGTCTTATCATCTTGTCCTCCTGGGAAATATTTCGATTTGCATACCATGTCAAACTTTTAGCATCTCCAGAATTGGCAAACAATCGCTTGAATCTCGGTATTATAGGGAGATACCATAACACTTTCACCGGTGATGATTTCTTCTTCGCAACTACATAATCTTCAACGCCATCACTAATTCGCTTCGTTTTGAAACGAGAAACCTGACATTTAGGACAATACAACGAATCTTCGTATTCATTCCTATATAGTATGCAATCGTTTGGGCAAGCATCTATTTTCTTATACTCCATACCTATAGGACACAAGATTTTTTTAGCCTCATAAATGCGATTCGGAGGTTCATTACCTTCCGGCAGTACATCCTTCAGTAAATTCAACAGTGCTGTAAAACTAGTATCAGTCCACCCATTTGTCGGCTTTCAAATTGTATAGTTTTAAAGTAACCGATAATCGTGTGTACTTAATACACCCGGGATATAGAGGCTTTTCGCTATCATTCAACAACGAAACAAGAATATCAGGCTTATCGGCAAAACTACCAACCACATCCTCAACCATATCATCCAATCGATCATTTTTAATCGCGCAACATCATTTTCTACCTCATATTCTTCTTGTTTCGATGAATTTTCACTCTCGCCGTGCCTACATGGACAATAGATGTTCTTGGCATTTTTATAAGCAAATTTAATAAATTTCTCAACCTCTTTTTCATACGCAGATGTTGTCCGATCACCAAATATAATATCATTATAATCCATGACTATCGCACCCTTTAAATTATAAAAAAATAATTATAATAAGTTAACCAACAAAATAAATGCATTCATGCTTTCATAATATTACATCATATAAATTAATCAACAAAATTTGTTTCTAATTTTAATTAAAATAGACATTGATAAAAATATTTACTTCCAGAAATTAAATTAATGAAGGACTAAATCATTAATAATTAATAAATTTTTATTGTATATGCAATGTATCAATAAATCTAAAAAATATACACATGAACGCCTAAATAAAATAAAAAAACATCATTTTAATTACATTTATTACACATATAAAGCATATATATTGAAATCTACAATTTTACAACTGTTTTACAAAAAATAAAATGCAGATCCATATATATATATGAGTCAATGCTTTGACAAATGAGAAGCAAAATCATATAAAGTTATCAGTTTATATATAACTAGCTAACCTCAGATGGTTGAGTTGCATGAACATAAGTTGATTAATTGTAGCTTCTGATTTGGCCTTCAAAAAGATTTCGTGCGCAGCTTTTTGAAACAAATCGTAGGTCTTCGCGACAGGGATACAAAACTAACTTACAGCTAGAGCAGAAGGAAAAATGTTTGGTTTTTAGCTTTTATTTACACCAGTTATAAGCAAAACCGGTGTAAATAGTATACAATTACACCAGTTTTCTTATAACCGGTGTAATAAATAAAATATTTACACCGGTTTTAGGAAAACCGGTGTAATATATAAACAATTTACACCGGTTATTGTTTAAATCGGTGTAATAAGTGTAAATTTTACACCGGTTATACTAAAACAGGTGTAAATAGTCTAAATTCTTGTTTAATGTTAAGATAATGCCACTGTGTTTTTATAAATTACACCGTATTATGTTTAACCGCTCTAAAAAGGGCGGTTTAAATCTGCCATTTTGCAGTAGTGTTTGTAATATTTCATTGAACACCATGAAGTGTAACATGCAATATAATTTTATCATTTTTGTATCTTTTATGTAATTTTTTAATTATAAAATTTATGAAATTTATTGATTAATATTTATTCATAATCTCTCGAATTCTTCCTAAAGAAGAAATGAATGTATACCTTCTTGAAGAAGAAATAAATACCAAATGCTTTGGATTAAATAATTGTGATGATATTTGTCTCATTGATAGTGCCATTTTGCATGCAATACTAAAAATGAAAAGTATTTTTCTTATTTAGAGATGAAAAATATTAATGTTAATATAATAAAAAGATGGAGACAAATTTTATTAGTAATTAATGATATTGATTTTGACCATGGTTTGATTAATAATAGTTTTAATGATTTTATTTCTTTGGATGTTTGGTGATTTCTTTGTCAATCACGCTGAAGGTGAAACTAATCATTTAATTAGTAATGAAAATGTCCATACTTTGATGTAATGGATAAATATTTTTATTATATATTTTTAAATAAAATATTTGATATTACCGTATTTGTCTTGAATTTTTTTTAAAATATTATACTTAAAGAAATTAAAACAAAATTTTTATGTTGTGAATAAAATAGACGTTTCAATAATCAAAGACAATGAAATATGTCTAGTATAAAGTGTAACAACACACTCCATATTTAAAGATAAGAAATATTTTTTTTATCTAATAATGAAAAAAAAACACATGTTAGTACTATATCTAGTAGTACAAAATTGACTGAACATGCCAAAAGAACAACTATCATTTTATTAGGAGGAATAAAATTTTGCATTGAAGATGCATTATTGAAATCGAAGAGGTTAGCTTTGTTTAATCAATCTTTGAAGGGAAAAGGTTTGACCAAGATGAAGGGTAATTAAAGGATAATTTTCATTTTGTTAAAAAGAACTAGTGTCACAACGCCTGCTCTACGTTTCGGTGCCTGCATGCCCTGCGTTGCAATGTGGTTCTTTAGTTAGACTATTTAAATTGGTGATTATCTCGACACATGAAACCCTACATCGCGATGCTAGCAATTTAAGAGCTCTCCGTCGCAACATATGAATCTCTCTGTTGCGACATTGTTAGAAACTAGAATCTTTCAATTTTTAATTTTAGAGGTTTTGGCTTCACACGGTTAACAATCCTTGCATAGACTTAACGTGTGATTTATTTAATTAATTTAATATTTTTGATCAAGTGTTTAGGACATCTTTGTCAAAGTTGTTTCCAAATTTTGAACTTTTCTAATTTAGATTAGTTATTTGTTAGTTTCCTTTTCATATTAGACTACTTATTTAGTAAGTTAGAGTTTATTATTGTAGCCTATTTATAAGCCTTGGTTTTCACGTTAATAGTAAACAAGTATTAAGATGTTTGTTTTTTTGTTAAGTTGGGTGTTTAAGAAACCCTAGTTTGGGCATAACCCTAAATTAGTCAAGTTAATTATTTGGCATAACCGTTGGAATTAATCTTCCAATTCTTAATTGAGAACAAGCTAAGAGACTTGTTTAATTCAGGAGTTCTTGAATTAAACTTGATTCTTATATTAACGAAGGGATTTTGGATTCTTATATCTAAGATTTCTTGTTCCATAAGTTTGATTCACTAAATTTATTTGTTCGAGTTAGTTATTGAATTCTTGCTAGATCCTAAAATCAACACATGTGAGGATTCCACTCTCACATCATTGTCAAGTGGTATTAGAGAGTAATGGTAAGAAATTTTGATATTATTAATGGTGAAAGTTCCAAGCAACCAAGAGACCAGGAAAGCTACACCGATATGTTTTATGTCATGGTTAACCAGATCATGGGGTCGATTAGGCAACATGAAAATTGAAATTAAATCCATCGACAAAGGATCCATATATCACTAGGAAGATCAACTTCAATGAGAAAGTTAACTTTGAGGATGAGTTTGCCTTGTATTGATTGAAACGAGGTATGAAATATGAAGTTAGTGTTGGATCTTATAAATTAAATATATCTACCTTTTATGGTAAAGCAGATCCAGAACATTTCCTGGAATTTGTGAGAGACCTAGACCATATGTTTAAAAGTAATATTTATTTAGAGGATCAGGCTACCAATTAGCATTCATGCCCTCAAGGATTACGCTAGTTTTTTATAGGATCCAGTGATAAAGATGAGGAGAAGGGATGGATTGATTTGAAGGCTATAATGTGAAATAAGTATGTTCCTAATTACTACCATCATGAGTTGAATATAAAGTTGCAAAACCTTTATTCAAGGTAGTATGACAGTTGTGGAGTACTTTAAGGAGATAGGGAGCTTTGATGATTAAGGTTAATGTGGAAGAAGATCCCGATTCTATTATGAAGATGTTTCTTTAAGGTATGAATTCTAAATTAATTTATCACATTGATTTTCAGAGTTCTTTTGACCTAGAAGAGCTACTACATAAAATCATTAAGATAGAGAGACATATGAATTTTAAGGGTCAAGCTATACCACAATCCCCTTAGAAGAAGTGTTTTAATTCGAGCTTTTCTACTCTGTAGTCTTAAATTTGAACTTGTGAGTGTTGATTCTACTCCAAGGTTTGAGAAAAAGAAAGTTGAATCTACCCAAAGGACAACTATCCAATCTGGTCCAAAGTTGACTGATATAAGATATTTCAATTACCAAGGTATGATCATTATCAGTCTCAATACCCTAACAAGAAAACCATGTATGTGCTTTATAATGGGAAAAATTAAAAGTGAACACATCATTGATTAAGAGTTGCTATTTCTCAAAGAAAAAGTTGAAGGGGATATGACATTTGCCGACACGAGATTAACTCTAGTTAACAAACAAGTTCTTAGTACATAATCGAAACTCGATGTCAACTTGGTGCAAAGGGAAAAAATATTTCACATTAAGGGTACTATCCAAGGTAAAGTGTGTAGTATGATTATTGATACAGGTAGTTGTACTAATGTTGCTAGTATATTGCTTGTTAAGGAGCAAGGTCTGACATGTCAAAAACACTCAAAGCCTTATATGCTTTAATGGTTGAACCAAGAAAGAGAAGTAAGGATGAATAAGAAAGTAAGGATAGCTTGTTTAGTAGGTCAATAAAAAGATGAAGTGCTTTTTGATGTTGTGTCTATGGAGGCAGCCCGCATTTTGTTTAGTCAACCTTGGCAATTTGATCCGAATATATTTTATTATGTCAGGAAAAATTACTTTAACTTTGAGAAGGATGGAAGGAAGTTCAATCTTGATGCTCATTGACCAAGTCAAGTTCATACTGACCAAATGAACAAGGGAATAGTCATCTACTAGTAAACTATAGTTCGTCATCCACACGAAGGCATATATTTCGTTACCTTCCATATATGATATCTATGGGTTTTTGTTATTCTAAAGTACTCAGGTTTGATATGATAGGCTATACATATGTTGGATATTTCTCCGATCCTCATAATGTTCATTCACAAACTGGTTATATGTTCACATGTGGTTTTACAACTATTTTTTGGTGTTCTATGTAAAAAATATAGCTTTCACTTCTTGAAATCATGTTAAAATATTGGCAATTCATGAAGCAAGTTAAGAGTATTTTTGGTTGAGATCCATGATCAATCATATTTGAGGAACATGTGGTTTTCATTTGGACAAGAAAGTTTCTACTATTTTGTTCGAAGATAATGGTGCATGTATTACTCAATTGAAGGAAGGATACCATGAAGTCATAGAACGAAATGCATCTCACCAATTTTTTTTTACCATAATCTCTAGAATGATGGTGAAATTTGTGTTCAATAAATTCGTTTGAGTGACAATTTGATAGATTTGTTCACCAATCGTGCTACTGACTTCAACATTTGAAAAGTTGGATAATAAGATCGAAATGAGTACTGAAAGATGTTAAATAATGTGCTAAAAAAGGGGAATTATTATAAATATACAAGTATTATTTTTCCCTTAACCAAAGTTTTTTTCTCATTAGGGTTTTTCTTGAAAAGGTTTTTAACGAGGTAGTGTTATGTATGGAAAATGTACTCTTTTTCCTTCACTAAATTTCTATCCCATTGGGTTTTATTTAGTAACGTTTTAAAGAGACATTTTTCTTAAAGATAAACATCCAAGGGGGTGATATAAATAATTATTAATGTCCATCCAAATACCCCATTACGTCATGATCTCTCATTAGTTTATGTAACTTCCATAATCATGTAATTTTTATCATTTCATATAAATCTTGTAACTTATGTAAGTTACATTAAGAGTATTATAACCTACAATATAAAGAGGTGAACTTAAACTAATAAATAGAGGTTTATGTGAAAGGAAATGATAGTAGTAAAAAATCTTAAACTACTTGTCTCTCTGACTTTTAGCATTACTCTATAGTTGTTTTCATATTCTATAGTTGTAGTCTATTAGTTTTATAGTAGTAGTAATATAACATTATATTTTTACTTTTTAGCAATGGTATAATAACTTGTTACATAATATAATATTACAAGTTTTTGTAGTATTTTTATAAGATTTAGATTTATATGAACAGACAAACAATATGGCAATTGATTCAAATTCTTTGATGGTAGATTGTAATGGGTTTGATTGAGGGTGAATTACAATTATAGCATCAGTTCAAATTGTGGAATGACTTAGCGTTGGTTCAAATTTTGGAATGACTTTTATTGGAGAATAGATCTTCTATTTTACATATCACTTCACTTACTAAAATTTTTATGTGCATATTTATTTATGTCAACAGTTATAGCATAAAAATTTACATTCTTACTTGTTTATTTTAATATAAATATTATTTTTTAATTTATTTTTATTTCAAAACTCTTTTTTTTGTGATTTCTTACCTTTTTCACTTTGAAAGAAAAGTAAGAAATCACTAAGAATAGTTTAAAAATATAAATCAAAAAAGAAAAAATAAATTTATATTAAATTAAACTAGAACATGTGTAGGTTCTAATATTATAAAAGTTAATATAAATAAGTATTCATATATTAAAATATTAATATATGAAACAAAAAGTAATCCATGTAACGTAAAATAGAGGATCTATTGTCATTTTATTGGAGAATAAATCTCCTACTTCACACTTTACCTATCACTCTATATTTCACGTATTAATATATTTTTTACGTGTATATTTATTTATGTTTTCACTTATACTTTAAAATTTTAAATTCTTTTTATTTTTATTCTAATATAATAATTATTTTGTTGATTTTAATTTATATTATAAAAATCTTTTTGGTGATTTCTTACCTTTTTCACTTCAAAAGAGAAGCAAGAAATCACCAAGAATAGTTTAAAAATATAAAATGAAATTAGGAGAAAAAATCATTTTATATTAAAATAAACTAGAATATGTGTAGGTTCTAATGGTATAAAAGTTAATAATATATATATATGTATGTATTCACATATCAAAATATTAATATGTGAAACACAAAGTGATTTATCAAGTGTGAAATAGAAGATCCATTGCCATTTTATTGTAATGGAAAATGTTTGATTCAATTTAACTTTAATAATAACAATCAATAGAAATTCTAATTGGGTAAATGACTCCAATAGTTTTTTAATTTGGGAATAAATATCATTTTAATTTCTAATTTTGAAAAAAAAATTACATTTTGACCACTCGACTTGAATTTGTTGTACAACTAGTATTCAATTCATTATTCATCCATTGACAAGTAATATCACTAGTCATGTGGCACAAAATGATATCATTTTGAATTATGAACAATGTCACATGATTGATAGCATTACTAGTACAACTCTCTTCCAGCTTCTCTTCTTCCTCATTTCTGTCAACTCTAGTGCGCTTCTTGCTTTGCGTCATCTGACCTCCTAGAAGATGTATCTCCCATTCTAATGCATGCTTTGCGTCAATATAACGTCCCAGTTCAATAGATTGCTTGCAAAATTCCTCCTTTTCGATCTGCAAAGTTATAACTCCCAGTTGATTTTATTGAAGTAAAACTGCCGTAGTTTGCTTACTTTAAAAGCATATACATACAGTACCTTATGCCTTTCTTCCAACTGCATAACCCTTTCAACTGCCATCTTCAGTTCCGATGTTGCTCTTGCATTCTGAAATAACAAAAAATTGCTGACCAAGCCAAATAAACAGCATTCACAAAAGTTGACAACTACAATTTTCCATTATAATTCAGATTGACATAGCAACCTCAATTTGGTACCTTTTGCTTGTCAAGTTCAAGCAATTGCATCGCCTTTTCATCGACAGGCTGTTGTTTCTCCAACTTAGCCTCACGAGCTATAAGCTCGTTTTGCTGTTCTTGTAGCATCTTTTCGAGTCCCTCCATCTACAGTAACTCTGATAAACACATGCAAAAAGTCATGACTATTTATAGGAATGCAGGATCATAACTTATGGGAATCAAGGGTCGTGACTTATCTCGGAGAATGAATTTGCCAACTAGGATACTGTGAAACCCTTCACGTTCCCCAGCCCCTCCAGCTGTCATCTGCCCCTCCAGTTTCCCTCAGCCCCTTCAATTTTATTATGCCCCTTCAGTTTTCCTCAGCCGACGTATCCGTTACCACCTAAGCAAAACAATTCAGTTTTAATTTTAAACTTTTAATGTACATTACATTTGAAATATTCGTTTTTACTGAAGGTGTATAGTGCTCGGAGTTCAAATCAAAGAGATTTTTTTGGTCGATATAAAGATAAAGAAGAAAAACTTAAGAAATCATAGTATTGAATCAAATAATAGTAAAATCTTCTTACACCGGTTATGCTTAAAACCGGTGTAAACAAAACTTTCAAAATATTTCTACATCGGTTATTTTTAAAACCGGTGCAACAAAAACTTTTCAAAAAACTTTTACACCGGTTATTCATATAACCGGTGTTAAAAAAAACTATTCAAAAATAATTTACACCGGTTATTCTTAAAATCGGTGTGTTAAAAAAATTCAATAACTTTCTACATCTGTTATAAGAATAACCGGTGTGAACATGCGTTATTCTTCTTTAATATTACGATAATGCCACCGCGTTTATTTAATTTACACCGGTTTCTGTTTTACCGCTTTAAAAGGGGCGATTTAACAAGGCTATTTTGTAGTAGTGTAGTCAACTAGGTGAAAAATGAGTTGGGAACTATTTGTGTGAAAATATCCACCAAAGCCTTTCTTTTGAGTTCATCAATGTTAAGATAAACATCTTCAAAACAAGCTAAAATTTGTCGCTTCCACAAGTTCCAACAAAATGAACAAAGGCAAGACCAAACCTATAAATTTCACAAAAACATTCCCACAAAGCTGCCACCAACTAGTACACTAGCTATGCCAACCCACACCCTTGTTCAACACCTCACAAGGGCTTGCGAAAAATTCTCACAAGGCAATTGCCAAATGAATATTATAAAAAAAAAACATGTGAAATAGACTTATAAGTGGTAAAGTAGCAACAAAAACACATCAAAGGTCCATGAACACCCATCCTTGAAAGCCACTTAGCTAGAGACAACCGACCTGCAACAAGGTGAAAAAAAATAGGATACCTTAATTGGGATACCCACATCCTAGAGCCTGCCAAGAAAATAATTTGGAATTTTGCAAGCTCAAACCAATTCAAAAATAGACGAAGCAAAAAAAAACCCCATCATTTGATCACATCCAAATCATTTTATCCTCACAAACCAAAAAAGGCAAAGGACAAAGAAGAACTTGATGAGCCACCTCCATCAGAAGAGTAGCCAAAATCACACCACTATCCAAAACCCCATCCTTCACCATAATACAAACATGATAACCACCAATATGCTCAGCCCAATCTGACAAAGAACCATGTTTAAGGCAATTGTCCCAAAATAAATCCACCTTTCCATATTCAAGAATCCACACAATGTTATCTTCCGCCTCCAATCTATACTTCAGCATATACCTCTTATGAGTATAGAAAATATCACGTTGTCTAGTAGGTCTTCTAATCGTCTGGAACATGCCGAATACCTGCAAAGAATCTCCGAGATTGTTCCTGGAGAGTAAACTCCGAAGCTTAACTCAGTAACGAGCCATAAGTATTTATCGATATGTAATTAAGAGTACAAATATGGAATCCCCTTCCCAAGTGAGAGAGGGGTTGTATTTATAGAATACGTACCTTGTATTGAAACTCTAAAGACATACCTTGAAGAAGGGTTTTCTGTAGTGTAAGAATGGTAATAAGATTGTAACTCTTAGCATGCATATGAAATAGAAATAATAGCTGAGAAGGAGTTGGACTCCTATGAGCTGAAGAGTACTTGTTGTATTAAGAATCTACTTCGGATGTATTATACTTATAGTAAAACTCAACCTTCATCAATAGCCCCTCAGTTCAGACTGTATTTATTCATTCCGATATGAATAATAATATTTTGGTATAATGCCGATCTGCCACATGCACATTCTCTTCTTTGAGTTTCATGCTCGAAAAACACACTTCCACATTCTTTACCACGACTTGTCTGACAGACATTTTGGTGACATGTTCTCTCACCACAGCTGTCACGTCCATTAAAATTCATATGCCCTTTGTATAAATAGGCCGTTTCAGAATTCATTTGACACTTTCATCTTTCAGAGCTATCAACTTTCAGTTCGGATCGCAACAAATTTTCACATCATTTATTCGTTGTAAACTTTTGCGTCTTCCGAGCTTAATTCTTCCTAGATCGTCTCCATTTCTCTATTCACAAGTAAGTAATGTTCAATTCAGAATATTCCAACTCTTCTTTAGAAATTCCATCTGAATCTAATTTGAATAACTTTGCTTCACCCACACATGAATCTGCTCACACTACATCTGACAGTAGCGATTCCGATTCTAGTTCTTCAGGTTCAGCCAGTAGTTCGCATAGTCAAGCCAACGTAGCTAAAACCTTAAAAACCACAAAGAAGTATAGTTTAGTTCGGTTAAGGAAAGAAGACATGGATGAAACTGAGCACATAGGGTTAAATGATTCAGCTCATCAGGAGGAAGATCTAGAGGAGATTTAGACCAGTTTATCACCCATGTTATTCCCTTAGCAGTAGAATTTCTTGAGGATAATCCCTGAACTAGCCGACCAGCAAACAAAAAATCCCAGAAATTAAATCTGAGAAAAAAATCTCGGAAATCAAATCCGACCAAGATTGTGGTTAAACTAGAAACTTTTAACTCTACCACAACTGCCTCTTCCGTAGTGAACATCCTTAAGGACTTTCACATCAACTTCCAGGTTGAAATTAGAGTTCCTGGAGAGGAAGAAGTAGCTAGCCGACCTCCAGAAAGCTTTTTAAGTATTTTTGTAGAACAACTTAGGGTTGGACTGAGATTTCCTTTATCTCAGTTCGTCAAAGATGTCCTTGCTGACTACATAATCAGCTTAACTCCACTACCTCCAAACGCTATCAGAATTTTGGTTGGGTTTAAGTTATTTTTCAAACACATAGACCATAAATGTTTTGTACCACACTTTAGTCATTTTTTTCCTAAAGTTTTCCGAAAAAGATCCGGGCTGGTATTACTTCACCCGCCGATCTAAGAAGCAACAACTTATGGGTAGAAAACCCAGTTCTATTCATGAGTGGAAGAATAAATTCTTTTATCTTAGCTTAAGGTCGTTAGAGTGCGAGTGGTTCTGGAAAGATGCTGGTCGCTTCTCTGACCCTATTTCCATAAGAAAACTTCCAAAGGACCTCGCTGAAAAACTTAAGCGTGAAAAACGAGTAATTAATACTAATTTTTTTCATGAGAGAGTGTTGGTATCAGCGGGAATGAGTCCAGCCATTCTTTCATCTGACCATAGAGATCACATAATAAACGAGAAGAAAGGTATAACTTCTTATCTTCACATCTTCTTACTAAGAAATTTATGCATCGTTTTGATCTTCGTTTGATTTCCTTTTTTCATTGATCAACATTAATGATCTTATGGACAAACTACCAGAGCTTTCCACTGCTCAAGATGAGGTCCCAACTGCTGGAACCCATAATAATAAAGCCCCTACCGACGAAGTGAAGTTAGAAAATAAAGCTCCTAATTCGACCTCCTTGTCGGTTAAAGGAAAATCAAAGAAGTTTCCCCCTGGGACGGGGAAAGGTTTGAAGACTGTTTTGAAACAAGTCAACAAAAGGAAACCATCATGGCTGAAGACGTCATTCAGAAAAAACCACAAACTGTGGAAATTGAAGTCGACGAGGCCAAAGTGACTGGTCCTTCTCTTCTCGGGGACGTCTTTGTTCCTTTTTCCAAGGATCTGGAGGGTAAAGCTTCTTATCCTTTGTCCTCCTTCCGTCCTGATGTACAGATGGACATCAATGATAGGCTTACTATGGAGATGACAGCTAATTTTATTTTCAACTCTATCCCACGTCAGGATAGGAAGATGATGTAGAGAATCGACACCGCTTCTATTCATATAAACCTTGCTCTCGGCGTGGCGTAGGTAACTTGCATATTTCTTCTCTATTAATATTTATTCGACGCCATTATCACTTATTAACATCTATAACACTGATGATGTCACACAGGCGTCTTGGCACTTGACTTCTACGAAGCTTCCACTTTCTCTTGCACCTCAACCTTAGGATGGTTAACTGGCGGTGATTTTGCTATAACTGTCTTCCACGGGGAAGTAGAATTAGATCTCGATATCTTCTCAAGCATTAACTGTTATTCACTTCCATAGCTTTATGGACCAAATCATCAAGGTCATAATAGTGGTAAAGGACAATAACCTTAGCAATTTCACGATTCATACCACTAATGAATCTAGCAATAGTTGCATCTTTATCTTCATGAAGCTTGACTCGACTCATCACCAATTGCACGTCCTTATAATACATCTCAACGCTTCGATCCCCTTGAGTCATATATATTTTGCAACTTCAACCATTGGTCCCTGTAGTAGTGGACTGGAATAAACCTTTTACGCATAATGGACTTAACATCCTCCCAAGTCCGAATTGGCCTTTCTCATGTCCTCTCTCGATGAGCACATAGGTCATCCTACCATGTTCTAGCATACCCTGAAAACTCCATAACTACGAGATGGATTTGCATCTCCTTGGAATATTGATAGAGGTAAAAAATGTGGTCAGTCTTATGAAGCCATTGCAGAAATTCCTCAGGATCCTCACTGCCCATAAACGTTGGCACCTTTATCTTTCCCTCCTTTTCAGTGGTAGTAGTTTTTGGTATAAATCGACGAGAACTTTACTCTTATTCAGATCCCACTTCATTAATATCCTCCAAAAGGAGCTGGTGAACTCAATTGATCTACCTAGCTTTGCAACCGCTCAATGGACACCTTGGTGAGCCGTTCTAACACAGCAGCCAATTGCATCTCAATATTCTGATTAATATTAGCTTCACTTCGTTTGCTCATATTATCAAATCCAGGAATTCCAACACAAATCCAAATTTTGATTTTAAATGTTTTCTTTCCACCAAGATCAAAACCAATACAATAAAAGATATAACTGCTTGACACCAATCACAAAATAAATATTATGATAGGCTTGCGAATATCAAACAATTTGAATTCAATTTTATAAGAAAAAATTGAAAACCTGATTTTTGTTTGAAGAACCTGGCTATGATACCACTTGATTAAAACCCGAATCGATTCGCTCCAAACCCCGACTTGTATGTCATGGAAGCAATTCGCAGGACCTTCGAATAAAATCGATCAACAGGAACAACCCAGCAACTCGTGAGTTGGAAATTAATAAACCAACTAATTATTCCGCTTCGCGCAAAACTAACAGTTCTCAATTGTAAATTGGCAAACCCTTCGCAGGAATACAAATTCACACATAAGAAATCAATCGCTGAAATCTTATTAAAATTATCTCAAAAACGTTCTCTACCCATTACAACCGAAAGAAACACCTATTTATAGGTCTAACACAAACCCTAGACGAATTATACCAGAAAATGAAACTTTAAATAACTTAAATTCTAAATTACCAAAAATAGAAATTAACTAACGCTAATTATTTCCCGCCTGTCGTGATGTGGGGACAGCCCGACGTCGCGATGTCGGGAACAAACCCTAAAAAAACTACTCGTCTTCTGGACGTCGCGATGCGCGACGATTGATGTCGCGCGACGTGCAGGGATGTCGCGATCGACGTGCGACGATGGAGGTCGTGACGTGGATTGCTGCACACGTCCTTGAACTCTGATTCGCATCACATACCATTATTTACAAATCAATATTGTTGTAAAAAATTATCTAAGAAAGAACAATATCATTATTTATTAATTAATAAAGCATGACACGTAATTGATATCATGCATTCATTTTCATTTTTGCGATGCCAGAAAAATTATTTTTCTCTAGGTTGAGTGATAGTTACAAATAGCCAATCAAATAATATTTAGATAGAAAAATCACAACTTTCTTTTTTCTTTTTTCACTTTGTTTTCTTTTACATGTGATAAAGTCATTTCAATTTGGGGATGACTTGTTATAGCTTGCATAGATATGCTCATGGTAGTCGTCTAGCATGAGGATGATTTTGGCAATCCAATGTTGAGATTCAGGTCTTGCAGTAGAATGTTTATGAACAACTAATTATGATTTTTTTTAAGTTACAATTTTTATTGAATTGTTCTCAACTAATTGTGACTTTTTTTTTGCATCTTATTTTAAGGTGAAAAGGGATGATTTGAAGAAGCATATACGTGTTTCTGAAAAATAATTTAGATTTTAGCTTTTGGAAATATGAAATGCACCAAAAAAAAAGAAATTAAAATTATAGTCTGCAGAGTTTCAAGCAGTGGCACTTTTAGTCAGTAATGATTTTGGACAATTCAATCTAATTCCCAAACTTTTAATTTCTTATCAATATAAGACAATTGGATTTTCTTTATTGATGGCTAGAAATTGTTATGTGTTTAGCATATGCTACCATTTTCTTTAATAAAAAGACAAAAATTTTCTTTTTTAAACAATAAAAAAATAAGGAAAGTTTTATATTAAGGGGGCGCTCCAAACCCTTATTACTAAAGATGGTATAACTTTAAACTATTTAGTATTAAGGGTATGAAAATAATTTAATTAGTTTATATAATTAATAAAAGACTTTATTATCCCATTATAATGTCTAATCTTTTTTCTCTCTAGAGGTTTTGTATTAGAATATTGTTCTAAAAAAATGTGTAGCGTTCTATTTCAATTTCAAAACTATAAAATAAATAAAACTATGAAAATAGAAAAAAAATAAAAAAGAAGAAATAAACTTTAGGAAAAAAGAAAGGTAAATAAATTATTAATCATATTAATATTAAAACTCTATCTGCACAATTATAAATAAATAAAATTATGACAGCTAAAAAAATGAAGAGAATTAGAAAACAATTAAAAAAACAAAGAAAGATAAACAAATTATTAATCATATTAATGTTAGAACTCTACCTCAAATCTAAAATGGCAAACGAACAAAATTATAAAAAAAATCAAACTAAAATTCAAGAAAATAAATAAAAGTGAATTACGTCTCAAATAGAAATCAACTGGGATCTTCAGTCTCAGCAGCTGAAGATCTTCACTCTCACATCGATCGCCTCTATCTACAGCTGAACAGTACCAAGGCTGAAGATCAGCTCACACATCAGCTCCCAAGGCGGCGCCATCTACAGATCAGCTGCATCCGAAGGTGGCGCCATCTAGAGATAGGCTCAAAGATCCAGCTGAATCAATCATAGATCTAGCTGAATCCACCAAAATCTGCTCTAGCTTATCTAGCTCCTACAGGTTTCAGGGACGATGAATAGTGCACAACATCCAACTGGTCCCATCCGAGGCAATCCATCTCACCGGAGCCCTTCTAGCTGCTTCAACATGTCGACTTAAGCTCCATATAGATCGTCCACCTTTCAGCTCACAACTGGCTCTCAGGCCAGAATCTGAGCTCAAATTGGAGGCCTACTTGGAGCTCCTGAGATTGGAAGGTAGGCAGCTCATTTCCTCAATGTTCAGACGAAAGACAGCACTTAATGAAGACTTGCTGCTGGAAGAACAAACAAGATTTGGCTAGAAAATGCTTAAATGGGTAAGGCTATTAGTGGCCCTTGACTGTTGAAGTTTATGTCAACTTGGCCTTTTGAAATCTTGAATGCTTGAATTTTTGGAGAACTTGTTTGGTAAATGAGGACTGATGGAATTTATGAAGAGAATGTAAATGGAAATTGGAACCCATTAGCTTTGATTTTTAAACATTGTTTTTGGAACTCATTTGCTCTGATTGGAACTTGGAAATGTGATGCAATCTGGGCTGGTTGTAGTGGCAAGTGCTGGAACCTTTTGTTAGGAGAATTTGTTGAACTCTCGAGCTTGTTTTTTGTGGTGATATGAACTATTCCTATTTTTGAATGTGGTGAATTTTGCCTATGAGACTTTGCATTTATTCTGTTGAGAGATTGCTTGGTTGAATTTGGTTTGTCTTGGAGATGGTTCGAAAATTTGAACCGATTTTGGAAATTCATTCAAGCATTTAGCTGTTGATTTTGAGAAGAATAGGAGAACCTGTGTTTGAGTGTAGTCTTGTTGTTTTTTTATTTACCTATTATCTGTTCCTAATGTTAATACACTGGACTTGTGGACCTTTGATCCTGCTGCATGAAGGCTGAAGATCTATAGTGCTCAAGCTATACGTAACCATGACAGCCTTACTCTTTCTGTTTTGCTTCATCTATATGCTTGTTGGCTTGTTAGAACCACACCTCATATGCATTAGTTGCAGTTTTGTTGATCCTCTAATATCTTGAGGAAAAGGATTTATTGGGCTAGAGTGATTGGGAGTGCTGCACTGAACGACATATGAGAGTCTAGGGAAGAACTAGGGCATGGTTTTGATTGATAGAGACAACTTTTGGAAAGGGGCGTAAACGATATGTCTCAGTGTTATCAATGAAGTTTTGCCTTGGGATAGAACTGAATAGTGTTATAACTTGGATCTAACAGCTGAAGATAGAACTTGATAGATTTTGGATGCTGTAAAGTCTATGCTTTATAGCTTTAGTTGCAATTGTCTTATGCCCCCTTCTTTAGTAAAGGTGGAAAATTGTTGGGGCAGAATGATGAGAGGAGCTGGATTGTTGTTTTGCATAGGAAAAGTGGAGGTCACCGTTCCTAGGCATTTTCAGGGCAGAAGCGAAAGGCAGCTACTCTCTTCTCTTTATCTTTTGGAATGGCGGTCAATGGAGTAGGAGAGAGTAGTTTCGTCCAGGTAGCTTTTGAATTGAGAGGCTCGAGGGCTCGAGGGCACGAGTTTGGCTTCTGTGGGCACTAATGGATGCAAGGACTTGAAATAATCTGGAAATGAGATTCAAGAACAACCACTGTGTAAACATCTACTACATTGATGAATTCCAAAAAAGAATGTAATGCCGAATCCATAGATCTCTTGATAAAACATTTATTGAGATACTTTATTAGGACTGGAGATAAGAGAGGCACCACTCGAGTTGTGGGCAATTCTTTTCTTATCTTTCACATATCACTTCAATTAGAAATCATGTAATGGAGTAGTACTCCAAATTTACTGCATTTACTTATGTAATGGTGCGACTGGGTACATCTAGCACCGTATTTTGCCTGGCATATATATATATATATATGTAGGTTTCTTTTTAAAAAAAATATTATTGACAGAATTCTTCATTCAATCTAAAAAAAGTGAACTTTGGCGAAGAAAAAAGAAAAAGGGTTATAAGTGACATTGAGAAAGAAATAAATGAAAGATAAATAATGTGCCAAGTTGAAATCATATGATTGTTGGAACTCTATATTCAATCTAAAATAATCAAAATAGCAACAAGCAAAAAAAAATTATAACTAATCTAGAAAAAAAAGTGAACTATATCTCAAATTAAATCAGATTATTGCCAATAATGAGCAATTCAAATCCTCTACTTAAAGTTTAATTTTTTTTCATTTTTTCATTTTTTTATTTTTTTTTCACAAAAGGTAAAAGTAATAGAAATTAGTGCACAATGTTCTTATTTATTTTTCTTTCAAAGTGAATCCAGTATTAGTTATTTCTATCGACTATATTCAAATATCAAAATTCTCTTTTATTTTCTTATACTAACAAAGAAAGATAAACTAAAAATTAAATTATTTTTACTAATTATATAAAATAATTAAATTATTTTTATGCACTTATCAATAAATAGGTTAAAGTTACGCCCTTTTTAATAATAAGGGTTTGGAGCGTGACTATAACACAAATTTTCCCAAAAAATAAAACCATCAATTTAAAACAAATTTTCAGCTGTTTGAATTAATTTACCATTGTACAATTTTGTTTTCTTATTATATTAAAAAGAAGACTTCTGTTTTTTTATTAGATAAAATAGTTTAACATTTATCACTAAAGAAAAATTTGTGCTAAATACGTAACAACCTTTTTCAATCAACAAAGAAAATTTTTCAATTGTTTTATATTAGCTACAAATTGAAATATTGAAAATCATATTAGGTCATTCGAAATTATTATGGACCAAAGGTGCAACTACTTAAAACTTTAGGGGAACGTAATTGTATTTTTCTCAAAACAATTCTTAAAAAGGACCTATGTTCAACTTCAAATTCACAAAAGACATAACTTTAAACTATTTATTAAAAGAGTCCTTTGTCTCAAAGAAGGTACAAATTTAGGTATAAAATGTACATTCTTTACATACACAAAATATCTGTATTTGTAAATTATTTATTTTACGATGCTTTTTGTTCCATTCAAATTTTTAGTATTGGAAGGTAAAGGGGAAATAATTTCTAGCAATAGACAATTGTCCAATCACGATAATATTGCTAAACAAATTGGATTCTCAAAACATGACCAAAATTATGTGACAGAACAAGTAGTAATGACAAGTTGAACTTGTCCCAAGGATATTTTGCAATTTAACTGCAAAGGTCGATCAATGTGCATATTTTCGTCCGAATATATTTTAGAGTAATGATAGTGAGAGTGAAATTATAGAGTAGGAGTGATATCTTATATTAACTTATGCGGCAAATATAAAAAGATAAAGTCATTCATAATGTATAAAAAAATAAAATTATGTACTACTTTATAAAAAATTAGCACATGTACAATCACTTATCCCTTAGAGTTTACTTATCATTTGGTTAGAGTATTAGCTTAATTTTAAAAATAAAATAACTAATTAAAATGACATGTTTCAATTTTATATAAAGTGCTATATAAAAATGGTACAACATACCCAATTTTATCTTTTTATACATGAGACCTCATTTACTATGTGATTTCACTATATAATTTCACTCTATCTATCATTATGGTCAATTCTGAATCAATTTTCAATATAATTATCTATTTAAATTTCTTAACTTTTTTTTTTTTAAAAAATGACATAGAAATTAGTATGAATAATGATAAGGATTACGAGTTTTTTTTTTTTTTGGCAACATGCTAACTTCATTGGCATTAAGTCTTGTTATTACTTAATCAATAAACATTTATTGTGGAAAAATAAACAAATAAATGATTTAGAATTTCATAAGTGAAGTTATGATATTATGTAGAGGAAAATGCATTTTTAGTCTCCAATATTTGATTACTTACAGTTTTAAAAAATTTTATTTTCAACGCTTTGAGTCCCCAAACTTATTAAAATATTCTACTTTTAATCCACTTTAACAGAGTTAAAAAACAACAAATTAATTTCCTACATGACAATTAAACTTAGGAGTGAGATCTTAATTTCTATAAGTTTATCGTCGGGTAATTAATTTCCTTAACTCTTGCCCTCAAATAAAAATACCCAATTCTTAATGTCAATGGATAGTGGGAAGCCAGGGAAACAAATATTACCAAATATTAGACTTATGAGAAATTGTAATTTGACCCCTAAACTTAACTTTCGGGTGGGAATTGAGATGGGATTATCTATTCAAAATTATCTTGTATTATCCTGTTTTACATTAAAACTATGTTTAAAGTTCACTCATCTTTTGGTTAGCGTTTAATTATGGTAAAGCGATTTTAGTGATATTTATGCTTTTAGTCCCTTATTTTAGTGAAACTACGTCATTTTGAACATTAGACATAATAAGATAGAATAATATTGGAAAGATGATCTTGTCTCGTGGGAATTCTATTTGTAATTGTTTCAATTCTTTTAAGTAGATAAAAGTGTACATTATCGTAATTTTGAGAATAAAAAATGTTGATGTTAAAATATTGTGACTAAAAGTGTCAAGTAGGCAAATATTAAAACATTTTTCTCTATTATGTAAATAGAAATCGTACTCCCTAATGATCATTATTACTCCGTTAATATAAGTACTACTATTCATTAATTGCAACATTAAAAAGCAAGCACACTTTGTTACAAGGCTACTACTTACGACAACCTTTCTTTATTTACATGATTGACTTGTTTTTTTTTATATTTTACAATGATGAAATCATGTATATTGCATGATCAATTGACTCAATTACAATCATATAATGCTAATCATTTATAGTTAAACAACAGCTAAAGCAATTCAACCCCATACCTCTCTAGCAAGTTTGAGCACTTGTTCAAAGTGATAGGCAGTATCAGCAGGATGGGCCTCCACTCTTGGCCTCTCTGGCACCACCCATTGGCCATCACTGTCTCTCACCATCCCTTTATTCTCATCTTGCCTCCAATTAGGTGGAACATCATAATCTCTCTTCAAAAAATCACAATTCTTGTTCACAAGTGCAATGTCCCTTTTTGTTACCAAATGAAATTGTCTTTCTTTGCCATGAAATCCATCAAACAAGTGTAAATGTGCCTCAAGGTTATAAGCACATCCAAGATCATTAGTGGACTTCAAAAATGGAGAATGAGTGTGGTCCAAAGCCAATTCCACTCGTACATGAGCATAACTCCAAGGGAACTATATAGCCTATTCTATATACTTTTGGTATTGAAATTTCTCATTTGTGATAATTCCAGGTACTGCTGGAACTTTATCATGAACGTTAATAACCCTTAAACCCCTAACTCCAAGTTCATCACACCTTTCTTTGAACTTAAGATTCCCAACTCTTGGCCCGGCAAATGAGAAAACTGTGATAGGGATGTTTAATTTCATTTCAGCAATGTCATTTGCACTTAATAATGCCAAAGCTGCTCCAAGACTGTGGCCTGTGTTAGGATTATACGCTCTACAACCTGTAGAAAACGATTAAAGATGCGAAAATAAAAGAACACACAGATTTATAGTGGTTCACTCTCAATGTGAGAGCTACGTCCACTTGCCGCTTCCAGATTTCACTATGATAAATTGAGTTACAAAAATGGTATGTCTGCCTCTCAGTCATTCTTCTTAGTTCATTCATAACCCTACATGTATCTATATATACTAAAAAATAGGCAGCTACAAAAAAGAGGATAAAAACACCAAAATACCCTCGACAACAAAAGACCCTTACACATAAGGTCTTTACACGTCTTAGGCTCCACAACTCAACAATCTCCCACTTGGAGACTAATCTCATCAACCCTCCATCTGTAGCGGCTCCCTTCCTTGATGCTTCATCCAAGAACAACTGAAGTTGCACACAACTTCAGCTTCTCACTCGTCATAGCTTTCGTCAACATATCAGCTGGATTCTGACTCCCTGGAATTTTCTCAAGCACTAGCACTCCATCTTCTAATGCTGATCTGATGAAATGATAACGCACCTGTATATGCTTTGTCCTGCCATGATAAACCGGGTTCTTTGCCAAATGGATGGTACTTTGGCTGTCACAATGTAATACACTTCTATGGTAGTTTTGGCCTAACTCGCGTAAGAAAGGCTGCAACCACGTCATCTCTGTCGCGGCTTCTGTCACCGCAACATATTCAGCTTCGCAACTAGAAAGAGCAACTACCTTTTGAAGCTTCGAGACCCAACTGATCGCGGTTCCACGTAAGCTTCGAGACCCATCATGTTCTTCTTTAATTCGGTAGACCCACTTGTTGTGCAGTGCTTTCTTCCCTTTCGGCAACTCAGCCAATTGCCAAGTTTGATTTGACTGTAATGAGTCCATCTCATCTTTCATGGCAGCCTCCCACTTAATCGAATCATCAGACTGTGCTGCCTCGTCATAACATTATGGTTCCCCTCTGTCAGTCAGCAGGATGTGATTAAGAGACGGAGACCATCTCTCGGTTGGTTTTCTGATTCTGGATGATCTTCTCAGTTCTGCAATCGGTGTTTGTGGATTTTCTTCTAGAGCCACATTCTCATCAACTTCTTCTTCATCAATACCCCGATCTTCTTCAACAGTCGGAGTATTATCAGCTGAAAAATCTCTTAAATTGACCATAGTAGACTCTTTCAATTCGGAACTCCCACTATCAGAAGTCTTGCCAACAACGTCTTTGTAAAGGACCTGTTCGTTAAAGATGACGTTCCTGCTACGAATGATCTTCCGATTGTGATTATCCCAGAAACGATAACCAAACTCGGCGTCACCATAACCAATAAAAAGAAACTTCTTAGACTTCGGATCAAGCTTGCTTCTATTAGAATCATCAATATGAACATAAGATAAACAACCAAACACCTTCAGAAAAGAAAAGTTTACCTTCTTATCGCTCCAAGATTCTTCTGGAATTTTGAAATCTAGAGGTATGGAGGGTCTTCTGTTGATCAGGTACGCTGCAGTATTGATCGCATCTGCCCAGAATGTTTTAGGCAGCCCAGCATGCAATCTCATGCTCCTTGCACGTTCATTCAGCGTTCTGCTCATCCTTTCAGCTACTCCATTCTCTTGAGGCGTTTGTGGAATAGTCTTCACCATCTTGTTCCCATTCATAGCACAATACTCTCTGAAATCTGCATCGATGTACTCGCCTCCGTTATCAGACCTCAGACATTTGATCTTCAGATTGGTTTCATTCTCAACCAAGGCCTTCCACTTCTTGAAAACACTAAACACATCAGACTTGTTCTTCATGAAGTAGACCCATACCTTTATTGTTGAATCATCTATGAATGTCACGTAGTAGTATGATCCACCAAGAGAAGAAACAGGTGCGGGTCCCCAAACGTCAGTATGCACCAATTTCAGCTTTTCCTTCTTCTGCTCCTTCCCAATCTTTGAGAAACTGACACGTTTCTGTTTCCCAAGAATGCAGCTCTCACATAGCTGATGCTTGACGGATTTCAACTCTGGAATCTGACCACTCTTGACAAGAAGCTTCATTTCTTTCTCGCTTATGTGGCCCAATCTACAATGCCATAACTCTGTGTTCTTCAAGCTATCATCAACAACAGCAACTGTGTCTCTGCAGGTAGACGTCATGTATAAGGTTCCTCTTTTGTGACCTCGAGCCACGACCATCGCTCCTTTAGATACCTTCCAAGCGCCGTTTCCAAAATTGACATTGTGACCTTCATCATCGAGTTGTCCAACCGAAATCAGATTGCGCATCAATCTTGGAATGTGTCTCACTTTACTAATCTTCCAAACATACCAATTTTCCATCTTCAGTTTGATTTCCCCGATGCCCACAATATCCATTGGCTTACCGTCTGCAAGGTAGACCTTTCCATAGTTTCCAGCCACATAATTTTCCATTAGTTCCTTGTGTGCGGTGGTGTGAAATGATGCTCCTGAATCCATAACCCATGAGTCTATCGGGCTATCAACTGACAGAAGCAACGCGTTAGTGATCTCTTCCATTACTGTGTTGGCTCTATCACCTTTATCATCGTCGTTCTTCTTCGGTGCTCTGCAATTTCTCTTCATATGACCCTGCTTGCCACAATTCCAACACTCAAATGTTCGCCTGGACTTGGACTGACCTCTCCCATTCTTTGACTTGGATCTCGATCTGCCCTTACCCTGGTTGGAATTTCTCTCATTATTTCTTCCCCTATTTTCAACATTCAAAGCTGAGTTTTTCGATGTTTCACCAGAATTAATCTTACGAACTTTCTCGGCAAGAATACAATCTCTCACATCATTCAATTTCAGTTTATCACTACCTACTCAGTTACTGATTGCTGCCCTCATAGCCTCCCAGCTATTAGGTAGAGACGCTAACAGAATTAAGGCACATACTTCATCATCAAAATCAATTTTCACAGATGACAATTGATTAGCGATTGTATTAAATTCATTTATATGTGTTGCCACAGAAGCACCTTCAACCATCTTTAAATAAAATAGTTTCTTCATTAAAAATACCTTGTTGTTCGCTGAGGGTTTCTCATACATGTCGGATAAGACATTTATAAAGCCTGCGGTGGTTTTCTCCTTCGCCACGTTGTGAGCAACGTTTTTTTCCAACGTCAACCGGATGACTCCCAGGACTTGTCTATCAAGGAGATTTCACTCATCATCAGTCATCTTCTCTGGTTTTGTACTCAAGGAAAGATGATGCTTTTTCCCGGTACAAGTAATCCTCAATTTTCATTCTCCAAAACGCGAAATCTATGCCATCGAATTTCCCGATACCGTATACCGAGCCATCTTCGCCAGCCATCGTTTCCAAACACTCCGACCTAACCCGTAGCTCTGATACCAGTTGTTAGGATTAGACGCTCTAATCCAACTTGTAGAAAACGATTAAAGATGCGAAAATAAAAGAACACACAGATTTATAGTGGTTCACTCTCAATATGATTGCTACGTCCACTTGCTGCTTCCAGATTTCACTATGATAAATTGAGTTACAAAAATGGTATGTCTGCCTCTCAGTCATTCGTTTTAGTTCATTCATAACCCTACATGTATCTTTATATACTCAAAAATAGAGCTACGAAAAAGAGGATAAAAACACCAAAATACCCCCGACAACAAAAGACCCTTACACATAAGGTCTTTACATGTCTTAGGCTCCACAACTCAACAATCTGTAATTGTGATGCTTAGTTCTTCACCTTCATACCTCTGGATTAGCCTATTGATTTCAGCTAAGACTTGTTCACGAGCTGAAAAAGAGCAATACTTGCATTTTTGTTCTTTAGTCGTGTATAAATCGAAAAACCCTGATTCAATTTTTATCGAAGGATCGTCACGAAAATGAGCTGGATGTAGAATGTCCTTGAGATCATGGATCCATTCAAGATATGTTACCGTACTTGTAAAAAATATCAGACCGCTAATTAAATTACGCAATACTAAATGACTATTAAAATTCCGCATGTTCCATAACAAACCGATGTATAACTAAAATTTTCTTGAACTGTGTTTACTGTTAATCATGATAAATAAAGGGGATGGGCCAACTGTGGTAGCTGCATCAATCGTATGTTTCGAAGTACACTATCAAAGTTCTTTTAAACAATACCTATCCATGAAATAAGAATATCTCGGCGACTGAGCCTTTCTATTTCATCTTCATCCTCTGAAACCGCAACATAGCCCATCCAATTTGCATGCTGACTCCAAATACTACTCATATTTGATTTTCGGAAGAACTTTGGCAAGTTGATGTTTGAAGTTGCATATAAGAACCGACTCATTTGATAGCCTCGATTAGCCATGTCCAATTTCTCGAAGAAATGTGACCCTTGGTATTTACATGTGCCACAATATTTTGAGTGAGGATCAAAGTCGAATGAGTCATAACATGCTTGTGCAAACTCCCCATACCGGATAATTTCTTTGCGAAGATGAGAATTCATGGGGTCCAGCAGGCCTTTCCAGTTATTGCACCCCATGAATTTCTCTCCAGACTTGATTGAGAGGTCTATTGTCTTCTGTGTATTCTTCTACTTCTTTGACTTCTGGGGCCAAGCTTGAAACAGATGCACATCTGATGAAACTTAGTGATCGGCGTCGGGAAAAAAATTCATTTGAGAAGATCTTGCTTGTTTGGGTTGCTCTCCGTATTGGGAAAAATCTTTGAGGAAAATGGCTTTTGTTCGTTGGATTATTCAAAGAAAGTTGGAGAGAAGCCATGTTCTTTTTCTTTCTTGATACTGATTCTTTTGTTTACTTTCAGTTTCAGGGCGATATTTGTTTAGAAATGGAGGTAGATGAGCGAACTTATTAATAGTTTGAAGGAAAATGGAGTCTGTGGTGTGTATGATTATGTGGTGGAGGAATTGAAATGGACATCCAACTACTCACAGTGAAACAGAAAGCTATAAATGCAAGTGAAGATAACCACAGGTGTAAGAGAAAATTCGTGCAAGTCTAATCTTCTATGTGCGAACTATAATTTGGTGCATATTATGAGTTATAAAGGGTAAGCATACGTCTCATGTGTAAGTTCAACATTTCCAAAGTCATCTGATTAGATCATCTCTTGGACTCCCCTGAGTCTACTCTCATCCTAAATACCCCTCTAATCCTTTTTAAGTGTTGTTAAGAGGATTTTACATTTACTAAGAAGTAGGTAAATTGATTAAAAAAACCTATGATCAACATCAATCATAATGATTAAAGTAATTTGTTGGAACCAGTAAATCTTTCTCACTCCTCTTATCTAAGAAAAAGAATAACCACCAAGAGGAGTATGACCACGGCACATGACCAAGTCTGTGTTCACGTGCCGTCCTCAAAGAAAAAGTCCTCCTTTTTCAAAACGACGTCGTTTTCGGCCTTTTTGATATACATGTTTAGGGTTTAATCTTTATCTACCTATCTTCGGCTTTGCGTTGCTTGCCCCATTTTTTCTCTACCTTACGAGGCCCCAAATCCTCTTCTGCTCTTCGCATCCTCTATACCCACTCTTTATTGGACCATTTGGATCCCTGGCTTATGGCGTGGTTGTGGATGATTTATGAACTAAGGTGGAACCTATCGCACACACACACATGGTTGGCTCAATGTGTCTAAATGAGTATGTCAATGCACTTTGATAACTTTTGGGGACTCATATTATGTGTACTTGGCATTTGAATACTTGCGATTATGAGGATAAGACCTAGCACTTGTTCTTAGATCGGATTGATGAATTGGATGCATTTGTTGTTATGTGGTAGTTCTATTTGTTAAAAGATTTTGTGTTAAGTTTTTGTTTTTAGTATTATCGTGTTGGCTTAGTTTGTTCGGGACGAACAAAGGTTAAGTGTGGGGGAATTTGATGAGGTGAATTTATTCACCTTTTATTTGTGGTTTTATACTTGATTCCTTGCTCGTTCTTGTTGTTTTTGAGTTGTTTTAGTGTTTCATTTGTAGGTTTGTCAACCATGGTGTTCTGGGAAGGAAGAAATCATGCAAAAGTTGAATTGGATGCAAAAGTGGAGGAAAAGTTGAGAAAATCGTCAAGACAGCCGCCCACGTCGCGACGTGGGGATCCCTTCCAGGCCGCGACGTCCATATTCAGCAGATTTTGAGAAAGCAACAGCCACGCACGTCGCGACGTGGGGATCACTTCCCCGTCGCGACGTGCACGGTCGCACGTTACGACGTCGGAGATCGATGTAAGGCGCTGATTTTCGTCTCATTTTTGGAAACTTGCGATTTTGGCCCACTTTGAGTTTCCTTTTCCGACAAGACTTTTGTAAAGGACTTAGTTGCAAATACTTTCATAGAATTACTATATATAGGGCTAGGTTTACAGATTTTGGGTGTGACATTATTGGGAGATTTCAAGCAAGGGTTTTCCTTTGTAATAGCTAGGGTTTTTCTACCTCTTCTATTACTTGGAAAATAACATCATCTCTTATTGGATTCATGTTTTTACAAGTCGAGATCACATCTAAGGTGTCTTCTTTCCTTATAATCATGTTTTCAATATTGTGCTTAATTGTTAATATTAAGATGATTGATCTAGCCATGCTAGACTAAATCTTATGTGCTCCCGAGATATAAATAAGGGTTTTTGTGTTTAATTTACAGTCTAAGTTCTATTCTATGGTCTTTGTAAATGAGTTTTACTGTGTTCTTCATAATTATGCATGATTTAAGGCCTTAATTATGTATGATGAATATCTTCATAAAGTGCAGTAAATTGCTTAGAGATAACTTGTTTTAATCTGTCCTACCGCTATATAGGAGGGTTAGAGTAAGTTGTTTGGAATCTATTATGGATTGGTTGTGAATTTATTAGATTGATTTACCTTAATTCTCACCTACCGCTACATAGGAGGAATTTGGGGGGTTAGTTTGGCATTAGCGTGACTGGTTCCGGCGTTGCCTCGGTCATAAAGGAGCGGTTGAACTTGAGGGTTTGGTTGATTGGTAGTTGCAATAGATTCCGGATTAATTAAGGAAGTGAACTGTACCTACCGCTATATAGGAGTGTTCAATGAGTTATTTAATATCTAAATAGTTAAGTGCATCAATCACTCCTTTCCTACCACTATATAGGAGAGTGAGTATGTGTGTTTATCCTTATTTTGCATGACCATAGATAGAATGAATGTGTATGTCTTTATGTAACCCTATCATATAATCTCGGGAGTACACTTGCTTAAATTGCGTTTTAAATCATATCACCATCTTTATTTTAGTTAATTGTTGTTCCTTTTGTTACTTTCAGTTTGTCAATTGTCAGAACACAAAAATATTTACTTTAGAACTTCAACATAGTCCTTTCCCTGAGAGAACGAACTCGCTTTACTATCACCTTCATTGGGGTTGTTTAAACTTATTTTTGAGTAGGGGTGGATAGCAACCACGATCACATTTTACATACATATTTGCCCCCATCAAGTGGTAGTTGTGCAAATGTGGCAAGTACTTTACTTGTAAATAAGTTGAATTTGACTTGCATAAAACATCGCAAACCATATAGACTTCAATGGTTAAACAATTCAGCTGAATCACGAGTTACCAAGCAAGTTAAATTTACATTCACCATTGGTAGTTTTGTTGATAAAGTTACATGTGATGTTGTTCCAATGGAAGCCAGTCATATATTGCTTGGAAGACCTTGGCAATTTGATAGAGATGTTGCGTATCATGCCAAGAAGAACTTTTACCATTTTTCACACCAAGGTAAAAAGTTTAATTTGAGAGCCTTGAGTCATACTGAAGTTTTTGAAGATCAAGCTAAAATAGCTAAGGCTTATGGTGCAATGCGTGAAGCAAAGGAAAAGAAGTTACAAGAGAAGAACAATGTAACTAGCATAGGGCGAAACATTGTAACTAGAAATAGTGATAGTGATAGCCGAGAGTTAGTTGTTTCAAAATCTTGTAATTATGCTTCTAAAAGTGATGTTAAGAGAGCAATATTAGATAGGCAAGTAGTGTATTTACTTTTTCGCAAGGATGTACTTATCATTGATAGTGCTCACCTTGATTCTTTGCCTAGTATTGTTTCAGCTCTTTTGTAGGAATATGAAGATGAGTTTCCCGAGGATTTACCAAAGGGTTTACCACCTATTAGAGGTATTGAACATCAAATCGATTTCATACCTGGAGCTCAAATTCCAAACCGTCCAGCTTATAGAGCAAATCCTGAGGAGACCGAAGAGATTCAACGCCAAGTGGACGAACTTATTGACCGAGTTATGGTTCAAGAATCTTATAGTCCATATGTTGTTCCTGTTATTTTAGTTCCTAAAAAGGATGATTCATGGAGAATGTGTGTTGATTGTCGTGCCATAAATAAAATAACTATTAAGTATAGATATCCTATTCCTAGATTAGATGACATGCTTGATGAGTTATATAGTTCATGCATATTTTCTAAGATAGACCTAAAGAGTGGTTATTATCAAATTCGAATAAAAGAAGGTGATGAATGGAAAACTGCTTTTAAAACAAAGTTTGATTTGTATGAATGGTTAGTCATGCCTTTTGGTTTAACCAATGCACCCAGTACTTTTATGAGGTTAATGAACCAAGTTTTTCGTCACTTCATTGGAAAATTTGTTGTGGTCTACTTTTATGATATCCTTATATATAGTAAATCACTTGATGAGCATGTTGATCATTTAAGACAAGTGTTTGCTGTTTTACGTGAGAACAAATTATATGCTAACCTTAAAAAGTGTTCTTTTTGTATGGAATCAATTATCTTTTTAGGTTATGTTGTTAGTTCTCAAGGTATATCTGTTGATGAGTCAAAGGTCAAGCCAATTCAGTGTTGGTCTAGACCTATATGTGCTAGTGATGTTAGAAGCTTCTATGGATTGGCAAGTTTTTATAGGAGATTTATTAAAGATTTTAGTACTATAGCAGCTTCTCTAAATGAACTTGTTAAGAAAAATGTTGTCTTTGAATGGAAGGAAGAACATGAAAATGCTTTTAACAAGTTGAAATATTTGTTGACTCATGCCCCTTTACTTGCTTTGCCCAATTTTAGTAAAGCTTTTGAGATACACTGTGATGCCTCTGGGATAGGTATTGGTGCTGTTTTGATGCAGGAATCAAGACCGGTGGCCTATTTTAGTGAAAAGCTAAATGGGGCGCAATTGAAGTATGCAACTTATGACAAGGAGTTGTATGCGTTGGTAAGGTCATTACAGGTTTGGCAACATTATCTATGGCATAAAGAGTTTATAATTCATTCTGATCATGAAAGTCTTAAATTTGTGTAGTCCCAAGGGAAATTGAATAAAAGGCATGCTTAGTGGTTAGAGTTTATTGAAACTTTTCCTTATGTGATTAAGTATAAATCTGGTAATGAAAATGTTGTAGCTGATGCATTATCTAGGAGACATTTGTTATTCACCTATATGCATGCTAAGTTACTTGGTTTTGATTTGATCAAGGATTTATACAAAGATGATGTTGATTTCAAAAATGTAATTGATACTTGTGCTATAAAGCAGAATGGAGACTTTTATATGTATGATGGTTTCCTGTTTAAAAAGGATAAATTGTGCATACCCTCATGTTTCATTCGTGAATTGCTTGTTAAAGAAACCCATGGGGGAGGGTTAATGGGGCATTTTTGGATTGCAAAGACTCTTGCTGTTTTTAATGAACACTTTTACCGGCCTAACATAATTAAAAATGTTAAAAGTGTTTGTGAAAGATGCATTGTATGTAAACAAGCAAAATCGAAAATTATGCCTCATGGTTTGTATACACCATTGCCTGTTCCTAGTCATCATTGGGTAGACATTTTTATGGATTTTGTACTTGGATTGCCTAGATCACGTAATGGTCATGATAGCATTTTTGTGGTAGTTGATAGATTTAGTAAGATGGCACATTTCATTGCATGTTCTAAGTCTAATGATGCTACAAAAGTTGCTGATTTATTCTTTAAGGAAATTGTAAGGTTGCATGAAATTCCTAAGAGTATAGTTAGTGATAGAGATATCAAGTTTTTATCTCACTTTTGGCGCACTCTTTGGAATAAGTTAGGCACTAAGTTATTATTTTCTACTGTTGCACATCCCCAAACTGATGGGCAAATTGAGGTAGTAAATCGTATTTTGTCTACTTTACTTCGTGCTATTATTCAGAAAAACTTAAAGAATTGGGAAGGTTGTTTGCCTCATATTGAATTTGCTTATAATAGAACTGTCCATAGTTCCACTAACTGTTCGCCTTTTGAAATAGTTTATGGATTCAATCCTTTAACTCCTCTTGATATTTTGCCTTTGTCTATTAATGAGTTTGTTAATGTTGAAGGTCAAAGGAAAGCAGATTTTATTAAGGAGTTACATGAAAAAGTAAGGCATAATATTCAAAGACATAATGAGCAATATGCCAAACAAGCTAATAAAGGTCGAAAAAGAGTGATATTTGAACTGGGTGATTGGGCTTGGATTCACTTAAGGAAGGAGAGGTTTTCCGAATAAAGGAAATCTAAGCTTCACCCACGAGGGGATGGTCTTTTTCGTGTTTTGGAAAGGATTGGAGATAATGCTTACAAGATAGAGCTTCCTAGTGCCTATGGCAATGTCTCATCTACATTTAATGTTACTGACTTATCTTTGTTTGATGTAGGTGATCTGAGGACGAATCCTTTCGAGGAGGGAGGGAATGATAGCAATCCATCTATGCCTATGCCAAAGCCGACTTCCAGTGTTCATCCATTGACAAATCTTGATGGACCAATGACAAGATCAAGGAGCAAAATGATGAAGGAGCGTTGCAAGTATTATTAATAACTCATTGTGAAGAGTTGGACATCTTTGAAGAGAATCATGATCCGGTCCAAGCATCTTCCACCAATGGAGTTTTATGGAATATCTCTTCTATCACAATCCATGAAGGGATGGATCAATCACAATGAAGTCCAAGGAAAGGCGTGTTTGGGCTTTCACCAATGGATCACGTCTTCTCGATAATTTAATTAGGGTTTTATTTAATGTTGTTTTAAGCCCAAATTGACGTTTTAATTTATTAATATATGGGCTTGGAATTTCGGTTCTAAATAAAGTTTACTTGGCCCAATTATCTTGCATGATAATGGCAAGTAAAAGTTTAGGAAACTTAGAACGTCAAATTGAGTTTTGCTTCTTCATAGTTTAGGAAACAAAGGAAGCCAAAACGTGTTTTTGGCCACCTTTACAAAACGCTGTAACTTAATCCTTTTTGGAAAAGGATTAGTTTGTTAGTTTGTTAGTTCTAATTCTAATTTGGAAAGTTAGGTAGCTTAGAAGTCAAGTTGTAATTGACTTAAGTTTAGGGTTTTCTTTCATTGTAAGAGCCGAATTTCTCCCTATAAAAGGAGGGCCCCTTTAACGTTTTTAATATGATGAATTTTGATAAAAGTTTAGCTTTGCTAAAGTGTTTTTACAGCCTTGAAAAGTTGTGAAGCAAAACGTGAATTAATTCAATTAAGTTTAGTTGAGTTTTCATAAGAACCGTGAACCTAGAAGCTAAGACCTTTAGGTAAACTTACAAGTTCTTGATTCAAAGAACAAGCCAAACTGATTTGTTTAGCTTATGAATTTTCATAGGTTGGCCGAATCCTTTTGATTCATACGTGGGGGTTTGATTACTTCATATCAAATCTTTTCGTGTCAATATCTTTTGTTTTCTTGTTTGTCAATTCCGCACCATTGTTTCATCTTGTTCTTGTTCGTGGTATTTGGTAAGCAACGGTCCAAAGGAAGTGGATTCGAGTGGTCTAAAGTGCTGCACCGTGATCATTCATATCATTCGAGAGTTACAATTTACAGTGACTCACAACTCATTGTAAACCAAGTAACTGGGGGATATGAAGCTCGAGACCTAACTATGACTAAGGGATTTGATATTTTCACAATTGATAAAGTTCTGCGAGCTCAAAAAAATGAGTTGATGCTCTCAGCAAGTTAGCATCATCAGCTTATGCATATCTGACTAAGCGTGTATTAGTAGTATTGCTACCTGCAAGAAGTATTGATGAAATGTCAGTTCATTTCATCGAAGAAGAAGAAGAAGAAAGTTTTATAACTCCAATAATGAAGTATCTCAGTTCGGGAGAAACCCATGGTAACAAAGTGGCAACTCAGAAATTGAGAATTCAATCAATTAGGAATGAAATAAAGGACTGGGTTTGATCGCCGAGGCTCTAGCTCTTGGACCAATTTCGATCTCCACAACTTTGGATCATGCTACATAAAAGGTTATTCCACGAACACAAACAACACAAAGACAAGCGGATGAAATTCAAGGGGGAAAACGCCAAGTATTGAAGTAAATCAAACCCCATATTTTAATACAAATAGATTCAGTTTAACTCATAAAAATTCAATTGATAAACCTAGTTGATTTGGCTTGTTCTTTAAATAAAGAACTCCGGTGAAGTCTCCTAAAGGTCACGCTAAAGGAAAACTTACTACAATGGCGAATTAAATAATTCTCCAAGGCTTTGACAATACAGTGTTAATCACAATTTCAGCAAAGCTAAAACTTTCGAAAATTCTCAAATCTTATTGATAAAAAAAACGTCAAAGGCCTCCTTAAATAAGGGAGTAAGTCGGCCACAAAGATTTAGGAAACAAGAAACCCTAAAAGTTGCAAAATACAACTTGAGTTCTTAGCTAACTAAGTAACTAACTAGTTTCCTAAAACATAAACACGTTTTTGGACCCTTTTAAGAAGCAAAACACGTTTTGACTTCTTAAGTTTCCTAAACTTTTACTTGCCATTATCATGCAAGATAATTGGGCCAAGTAACTTATTAAAAACGAAATTAATTAAAGTCTACATTAAGTGTTTTGGACTTAATTAATTAACAAAAATAAACCCTAATAATTAAGAATGGTGTGATCCAACTTTGAAGCCCAAGGACACACCTTTCTTAGTCTTCAATTAGCCATGCATATTTCTTCAAGGTGGAATTTCCTTATGTTCCAATGTAGAACTCTTAGAAACATCTTCATCAATTGATATGGAAGAAACATGCCAAAGTACTTCATGTTAAGATGGTTCGGCCTCCAAGTCTCCAATGGATCATGCAAGCTCGGCCTTGGCACAAAGGACATAGACGGATTTCTATCATTCCTTCCCTCCTCTAAATGATTCGTCCTCGAATCACCTACATCAAACAAAGATAAATCAGAAACATTGAATGTAGATGAAACATTGCCATACTCACTTGGAAGTTCGACTTTATATGCATTGTCGCCTATCCTTTTCAAAACTCGAAAAGGATCATCTCCTCTTGGATGAAGTTAGATTTCCTTTTGTCGGGAAACCTTTCTTTCCTCAAGTGAATCCAAACCCAATCACCAGGTTCGAAAATCACTTTCTTCGTTCCCTTATTGGCTTGCTTGGCATAATGTTCATTACGCCTCTCAATTGTATTGCGAACCCTTTCATGTAACTCCTTAACAAAATCAGCTTGCTTTTTTCCTTCGACATTAACAAACTCATTAATAGGAAAAGGCAAAATATCAAGTGGACTTAAAGGATTAAAACCATACACAATTTCAAAAGGAGAGCAATTAGTAGAACTATGAAAAGTCCTATTATATGCAAACTCAATATGAGGAATACAACTTTCCCAATTCTTTAAGTTTCTTTGGATAATGGCTCGAAGTAAGGTAGTAAAGTGCGGTTAACTACTTCAGTTTGACCATCAGTTTGTGGATGTGCAATAGTAGAAAACAACAACTTAGTGCCTAACTTATTTCATAAAGTACGCCAAAAATGAGACAAGAATTTAACATCCCTATCACTAACAATGCTTTGTGGAATGCTATGCAATCTAACAACTTGCTTAAAGAATAAATCAACAATATGTGTAGCATCATTAGTTTTGGAACATGCAATAAAATGTGCCATTTTACTAAATCGATCAACTACTACAAATATACTATCTTTACCATTGCGGGACCTAGGTAATCCAAATACAAAATCCATTGAAATATCAACCCAAGAATGACTAGGAACAGGAAAAGATGTATACAAACCATGAGGCAATATTTTCGATTTTGCTTGCTTACATACAATGCATTTATCACAAACACTTTTTACATCTTTAATCATATTAGGCCAATAAAAGTGTTCATTCAAAACAGCAACTGTCTTAGCAATACCAAAATGCCCCATTAACCCTCCCCCATGGGTCTCTTTAACAAGTAATTCACGAATGGAACAAAGGAGTATGCATAACTTATCCTTTCGAAATAAGAAACCATCATGCAAATGAAAGTCACCATTCAGCCTTAAAGCACATTCATTAAAGGCGGCTTTAAAATCAACATCATCTTTGTATAAATCTTTTACCAAATCAAATTCAAGTAACTTAGCATGCAAATAGGTGAATAATGTATATCTCTTAGATAATGCATCAGCTATAACATTCTCTTGACCAGGTTTATACTTAATTACATATGGAAAAGTTTCAATAAATTCTAACCATTTAGCATATCTTTAATTCAATTTACCTTGAGTTTTAAAAAATTTAAGGCTTTCATGATCAGAATGAATTATAAACTCTTTAGGCCATAAGTAATGTTGGCAAACCTGTAATGACCTTACCAAAGCATACATCTCCTTGTCATAAGTTGCATACTTCAAAGCTGCCCCATTGAGCTTTTCACTAAAATAAGCAACGGGTCTTGATTCCTGCATCAAAATCGCACCAATACCAATCCCGGAGGCATCACAGTGTATCTCAAAAGCTTTATTAAAATTATGCAAAGCAAGAAGAGGGGCGTGAGTTAACATGTGTTTCAATTTATTAAATGCGTTTTATGCTCATCTTTCCACTCAAAAGTGATATTCTTTTTAACAAGTTCATTTAAAGATGCAGCTATAGAACTAAAGTCTTTAACAAAACTTCTATAAAAACTTGCCAAACCATGAAAACTCCTAACATCACTAGCACATGTAGGTCTTGGCCATTCCATTATAGTCTTGACTTTTGACTCATCAATAGAAATACCTTGAGAACTAACAACATAACGCAAAAAGATAATTGATTCCATGCAAAAAGAACACTTTTTGAGGTTAGCATATAACTTGTTCTCACGAAGAATAGCAAACATGAATTTTAAATGATCAACATGCTCATCAAGTATTTTGCTATAAATAAGGATATCATCAAAATAGACCACAACAAATTTTCCAATGAAAGATCTAAAGACATGATTCATTAGCCTCATAAAAGTACTAGTTGCATTAGTTAGACCAAAAGGCATGACTAACCATTCATACAAACTATACTTTTGTTTTAAAGGCAGTTTTCCATTCATCACCTTCTTTCATTCGAATTTGATAGTACCCACTTGTTAAATCAATCTTGGTGAAAATAAACGAACCATACAATTCATCAAGCATATCATCTAATCTAGTAATTGGATGTCTATACTTAATTGTGATTTTGTTTATGGCACGACAATCAACACACATTCTCCAATATTCATCCCTTTTAGGTACTAAAATAACAGGAACGGAACATGGGCTTAGAGATTCACGCACAATTCTTTTGTCAAGGAGTTCATCCACTTGACGTTGAATCTCCTTTGTTTCCTCAGGGTTAGCTCTATAAGCTGGGTGATTTGGGATTTGAGCTCCTGGTATGAAATCAATTTGATGTTCAATACCTCGAATAGGTGGTAAACCTATTGGTAACTTCTCGGGAAACACGTCACTATATTCCTGCAAAAGAGATAAAACAACACTAGGCAAAGAAGCAAGGTTATCACTATCAACAATAAGTACAAAGTCCTTTCGGATCATCAAATACAGTGATTGCCTATTAAGTATTGCTCTCTTAACTTCACTCTTAGAAGCAAAATAACAAGATTTTGAACTATCTAACTTTCGGCTATTACAAGTTTTGTCAACAAGTTCAACGCCTAAACTAGATGCATTCTTCTTATGCTCTTGTTCATTCCTTTTCTTTGCTTCTTGGTCGGTCATCTCACGAAAAGCTTGTACAATCCTTAATTGATCTTCAAAAGCTTGAAGCGGACTCAATGCTCTAAGGTTGTATTTCCAACCCTCAACATAAAAAGAATAATAATTCTTCTTTGCATGATATGTTACATCCCGATCAAATTGCCACGGTCTACCAAGTAAAATATGACTATCTTTCATTGGAACAACATCACACATAATCTCATCAACATACTTCCCAATGGTGAATGAAAATTTCACTTGTTTAGTCACTTTAATCTCGGTAGTGTTATTTAACCATTGAAACTTATATGGTTTTGGATGTTTCATGCAAGTCAAGTTCAACTTCTAAACAAGTAAAGTACTAGCCACATTTTTACAACTACCACTATCAACAATCACACTACAAACTTTTCCTTGAACTATACATCGTGTGTGAAATATATTTTCTCTTTGAGACAAATCATCATCGATTGTGGGTTGTGCATTAAGAACACGGTGAGTAACTAATGAGAATTCACCAACCTCATATGTTGTAAGATCTTCAATACCTTCATCGATTTGGTACTTCTCGTCAAGTGGTAGTATGTCGGCACATTCCTTATCACTTTCCATATCTCCATTATCACGAATGATTATCAATTTTCGAGTTGGACAGTCGGATTAATAATGGCCTTAACCTTGACACTTGTAACATCTAATGTCCCTTTAATTAGGTTTTGACGTCGAATTGGTGGAGGATTCAGCAAGTGGGTGGACAATTTTGGGAGCATTGTTCGAAGTGTTTGAATGCTGATTTGGTGTGAAAGTCCTCAGTTTTGATGATGGCGTGAAGGGAGTTGAATTCGACTTTTGTTCCCTTTTCCACTATGGTGGTAGTTGCGGAAGTTTCGACCTTTTCCCTTCATATGCTTCTCAATTTTGATAGCTTTATGAACAAGTTCATTAATATCAATGTAACTTTGAAGATCAACGTGATATGCCAATTCAGAATTCATACCTCTAAGGAAACTCTCAATGGTTGAGTCAGGATCCTCTTGAACATTGGCTTTTATCATTAAAGCTTCCATCTCATGCTAGTAATCTTCAACTGTTCGGCTACCTTTCACAAGGGAGTGCAACTTTTGGTTGAGCTCTCTATTGTAATGGGAAGGTACGTACTTCTTTCTCATAAGTATTTTCATTTGGTTAAATCTTGACTGGTCTTTCACCATCTTGGCGTCTAGTTCGAACAACTTTATCCCACAAAAGGCATGCATAATCTTTAAGGTGCATAAAAGCAAGGCGATATTGCTTTTTCTCGGGGACCTTATTACCTTCAAAGAAGTGTTCTAACTCTCGCACCCAATCTAAGAATGCCTCGGGATCTGATTTGCCATGAAAAGTAGAGATAGTGAGTTTAACAGAATCAATTGAAATCTTAGAGTTATCACCTTTGTTAGAAGAACTCGTGTTCTCCTCCTCCTCCTCCTCATTATCATCATCGGACTCATCATCATCAAACTTAAGCTTCTTTGAAGTAGAACTTTTAGAAGCCGATTCCAAGTTATCAAGTCGGATGTTGATCTTTTGAAGCATATTGAAAAGGACTTCATTGGCGAACTTTTATTCGGCCGGGGTGATCTTTTATCACCGGTCTCTTCCTCCATTTGTACCTGCAAGTTAGTAAAGAAAAACGCAAGAATAGATATAGAAAATCCTCACGGGTTCCTTACTATTGGGTAGTAGGTACTCTCCACTCTATTTAGGTAGTGTTCTCTCTTGTTTATCCTAGCTAATACTCTCAAGTAATGATTTTGTTGGGATTATTGAGACTTACCAAGTTAAATTATTTAGATAACATGTCTCAATCAACAAGTTCCACACAAAAACTTTCACAAGTAAAAACCAAGAGAATTATCAAAGAAAAACACGTCACAAGAGATTTAAGAACACGTGTGGGTTAAAACTGATTTAACTTCAGAAACTAAGATAAACAGCAAGTAGACTCTAAGACGAAGAGAATGCAATTTGAATCACTTGATTCCGAGTTGTATTGAGCAAGATATGGCACTTTCAATATATGGTGGTTTTCAAGTAACAATTCAAGAAATAACTATATAAAAATAAATAAAATAAAATAAATAACAGAAAACTAAGAAAGTCCGAATATATTTTCTTTTTTTTTGTTTTTGACTCTTTTTTTTTCCAATCGGTCAATTTTTTTTTACCGTACCCCCTTTTTTTTTGTTCGGACAACCTAGTACAAAACAAAAAGTTTAAGGTTTGAACACAAACCTTGGACAAACAAAGACTTAAGGTTCGGACAAGAACCTTTGACAAAACAAAATTTATGGGTTTAAGGTTTTAAGGTTTTAAGACACAATCCTAGGACTTAAAGTTGTTTGTCTTATGTTGTTCAAACAAACCTAGGATTAAGCTTTTGTCTTAAACTTATTTTCCTCAAAACTTCAGCCAACAAGAATTGTAAATATCTCACCAAATATTGTTAATTTGAAGATGCCACTTTAACAAGATATTCAAGATTTATGATGAAGATCAAGAATATTGCTCAAGAATCAAATTTTAGCACCTTCATATTTTCAAGAAAATCAAGAAGTTCAAGAAAGTGTTCAAGAACTTGTCTTTTTCGGATGTGATAAAAGTTTGATCGAAACACAAGGTATGGTAGAGACAACAACGAAACTAACACAAAAGAAAGAATGGAATTCGGATAAGAAATAAGCAACTTATGAAATTAAGACCGAAACCATAGCTTTGGAAACCCTAATTTTTAGACGAAACCCCAGCTATGTTTTGACATGTATTGCAGCAAGGAAAACTCAATGAATTCAGCACTATGATAATGAACAAAACAATGCAGAATTTTGACACGATGAACAGCAGCAAAACGCTAAAGAAAACAACACAAGAAAGACGCAAAAGACACCAAAAACGCAAAACAAGAATAGGATGATTTCGAGCAGATTTCAGCAAGTAATTTGCATGCGATTTTGACGCACTTAATGACTGAACTTAACATGAATTAAGACAGCAAGAAAGAGACAAAAACAACAGCAAAAGAAACTCAATAAACACGGCAGAATTGACGCTAAAAACTGCAGAAAAAAATGACACAAAATAGCAAGAAACGGAAGACGGATTAACCTGAATTTTTGAGACAACAACCTATGCTCTGATACCAATTGATGCGAATGTTGGCCGAGGCTCTAGCTCCTGGACCAATTTTGATCTCCACAACTTTGGATCGTGTTGCACAAAAGGTTATTCCACGAACACAAACAACACAAAGACGGGCGGATGAAATTCAAGGGGGAAAACGCCAAGTATTGAAGTAAATCAAACCCCACGTTTTAATACAAATAGATTCAGTTTAACTCATGAAAATTCAATTGCTAAACCTAGTCGATTTGGCTTGTTCTTTAAATAAAGAACTCGTGTGAAGTCTCCTAAAGGTCACGCTAAAGGAAAACTTACTACAATGGCGAATTAAATAATTCTCCAAGGCTTTGACAACACAAAGTATTAATCACAATTTCAGCAAAGCTAAAACTTTCGAACATTCTCAAATCTTATTGATAAAAAAAATGTCAAAGGCCTCCTTAAATAAAGGGGTAAGTCAGCCACAAAGGTTTAGGAAACAAGAAACCCTAAAAGTTGCAAAATACAACTTGACTTCTTAGCTAACTAACTAACTAACTAGTTTCCTAAAACATAAACACTGTTTTGGACCCTTTTAATAAGCAAAAAATGTTTTGACTTCTTAAGTTTCCTAAACTTTTACTTGCCATTATCATGCAAGATAATTGGGCCAAGTAACTTATTAAAAACGGAATTAATTAAAGCCCATATTAAGTGTTTTGAACTTAATTAATTAACAAAAATAAAACCTAATAATTAAGAATGGCGTGATCCAACTTTGAAGCCTAAGGACACGCCTTTCTTAGTCTTCAATCGGCCATGCATATTTCTTCAAGGTGGAATTTCCTTAAGTTCCAATGTAGAACTCTTCGAAACATCTTCATGAATTGATATGGAAGAAATATGCAAAAGTACTTCATGTTGAGATGGTTCGGCCTCCAAGTCTTCACAATTTGATGACAATAAATTGTGCAAAGCTTCTTTCATCCTTTTGCTCCTTGATCTTGTCATTGAACCATCAAGATTCTCCAATGGATCATGCAAGCTCGGCCTTGGCAAAAGGACATGGACGGATTGCTATCAGTGTTCTATACAAAAAGGAAATTTAACACAGTGGCTGAAGTGTGTAGGACCGAATCAAGCAGAATATGTACTAAGAGAAATTCATGATGGGTCATGTAGTAGTCATGTGGGAGCTCAGATGGTAGCTAAAAAAAGCTATTAGAGCAAGATATTATTGGCCCACTTTCCACCGCGATGCTCATGACTTGATACAGAAACATGTCAAATGTCAGCAGCATGCAAGGATTCATTATATACCTCAGGCTAAAATGGTGACTATGCAAAGTCCTTGGCCATTTATGCAATTGGGGATAGACATTACAGGACCTTTTCCAGAAGCACCAGGGCGAGTTAAGTACTCGGCGGTGTCTGTTGACTACTTTACAAAGTGGATTGAAGCTGAGCTGTTGCAATTATAACCGGGAAAAATATATTGAAATTCTTCTGAAAAAATGGTGTTTGTCGATACTGAATACCAAAAATAGTGGTATCTGATAATGGAATAAAGTTTGTAAGCGATCCATTTAAGAGTTGGTGTGAAAAGCTCAGGATTCATCAACACTTCACTTCAGTAACTCATCCTCAAGCCAATGGTCAAACCAAGATGATGAATAGAATTATCATCTAAGAGATAAAAAAAACTTGGTTAGAAAACGCCAAGGGAGAGTGGGTAGAAAACCTTCCAAATGTGTTGTGGGCATATCGAACTACCCTGAGGACAGCTACACAAGAAACTCCTTTCAGATTGGTGTACGGATCTGAAGTTGTTATCCCAATTGAGATAGGTTTCTCGAGTACCAGATTACTTAATCATGAGCAAGACATGAATAATGAAACTCTACTCCCCAGTCTAGATCTAACGGAAGAGAAAAAAGAAGTCGTGTTTATTCGAGAAGCAAAGTACAAGTTAGATATGACGCGATACTACAATAAACTGGTTAAGAGCACTTATTTCTGACCCGGAGATCTGGTGATGATGAAAAATGAAGTGAGCAAGGTGGAAGGAACTCAGAAGTTAGATCCAAATTGGAAAGGACCCTATCAAAATGTCAAAGCCGGACGAGTTGAGAATTAGAAGCTATCAACTTTATATAGGAAAATGATTCCGCAAATGTGGAACATTGCTCATTTGAGGAAGTTTTATATATAGTCATTTTAAATACTATGTTAGCAATAAAGAGTTGCGCAGTTCGGTTAAGACCGATTAGATTGTGAATAAGCTCTGCAGCTCGGATTTTTATCTCGTCTCATTATTTTCTAGGGTGTCGAAAGGATTACTTATTGACATTCCTTTTTATCTAATCAAATTTGGCATATTCTTATTTTTGCATAATTGCTAAATACTCTAATTTCAGAAAGGAAAAAAAAATCATGCTATTCAAATCTCAAAATGTTTTTGAGAATCATGGAATAGAGATAAACAAGTTTATCTATGAATTATAATTTAATCCTAGATATTATCGGAAAAGACAAATCAAAAAATGAAGCAGTAGCTCATTTACAAGATTAATCATTTGATAGAGGGTCGCAACCTTAGAAAAACCAGTTTAAAGAACTCAAGTTCTAAAAAATGGTATAACTCCAAGACCGAATGCAAGAAAGCAACACGGTTAAGGTGAAGTAAAATAGTTTCAAAAAATTAGTTGTTAGTAATTTTTATCAAACTACGAAAGGATGGTAAAAAGTTATGAAAAACATAAAGGGAAAGGAGTTCGGAAAGATCCATGATCAAACAACAATATATTCCTGACCTACAAAGTTTTGAAATAAAACAAAAATGAACGCATTTCATTACGTGATATCAGAAAAACCAGTTTAAAGAACTCAGGATCTAAAAAAATGGTACAATTCAAAAACCAAATGCCAGAAAGCATTATGGTATCAAAACAGAGGGAACGGAGTTTGGAAAGATTAGTCGACAATAATTTTTACCGAATTACAAAAGATAGTGAAAATATGGTAAAGTTTGTTTTCATTATTTAAAATGGAAGACAAAAATATCAAACATTATGGAGAAGTTCGGGAAAAATTTCCAAACCGTGGAATGATGGAATAAAATAGAAACAAAAGTAGTAGTTTATTACTTAAAATTAGTGAGCGAAAAATATTCAATATTCCAATAAAGCACCAAGAGGATGAATTCGGGAAAAATATCTTCATTCCAAATTAAGATACATCTGAAAAATAGAATCCTAATCTATTACAGAATTATTTTTCGCATAAGAGTCTTCAACTCGGATAGGTATCTCATTGTACTCTTTACCCTCTCTATGTGGAGAAAATTGAACAACTAGAGACACTGTAAAGAAGTCAGCAATTGGCAAAGTAATGTTCCCATTCTTCAGCTCGTCCAGTTTGGCATCCATGTCAGCATGAGCTTCTTCAACATAGCCCTCTTCATTTTCCAAGTGTAGATCGGGATGCTGAGAGTTCAGGTGAGTCAAGGCGAGATGATATCTATAGTTCTTCAAGAGAGTGAGAATTTCCTCGAGAAACTTGCCGAATTCAGCTAGCTAAACATCTCTTGGACTAAATGAGAAGTTCCTTCACCTTTGAAGAATTCTTTCTTAATTTTCTCTGCCAAGACTTGCTGTTTAAGTTGGAATGTTTTCCGCTTTCAACTTAGCCACTTTGTCCTCAGACGCCTTCAGTGCATCTTGAGTTTTCTTGAGCTCAATTTTCAGATTCTGCTCTTTGTATCCGATCTCCTGATTGAAGCTCTCCAGACTACTCCTTCTTCTATCAGAAGTCTTCAAATCAGCTTGGAGTTGTTTTAAGGCGGCTTCATCATCTTTTGAGCAAGACATCAATTCTCCGACCAGAGCTAAAGTCTGTAAATTACCAAGAAATATCAGCAATTATGTTTGGAAGGCATAACAATAAACAAGCGATAGGAAAAACCTGAGAAATTTCGACAACTTTCCTGACAAACTCAACAACAGTATCTACTAAGAGCCTGTCATTACTAGTTAAACCCTAGTTTGCGAGTAATTGGTACTCAGGCACTTTGATGCTACCTTCCCCGAAGGTATATCTTGAAACCACCAATTTGCCAAACAGTGAAGGCCCAGGCAGCTTGGAGATGGTCTTCATTCTCTTGTTTACCTGATCTAGGGCATCCTCAGCTCGTTTCTTTCGGTTGGAGCCAACTAAGGCAGCAGAAATAATTTGCCCTTCAGAATTTCTGAGAGAAGGATTTTCAATCCACCTGAAAGGTTTGTCAATTTTTGGTAGCCCTTCTCATGGCTGTTCAGACGATGGTAGTCGGTGTCGGGTTGCAAAAGAAGAGCTGAGGAGGATGGAGTAACAGTGTTGCTCTTTAAAGAAAAAACTGCTCCAGTAACTTTGACTTTGGTTGCTTTTGTCTTTTTCGATTTGAACCCACCGAGCATATCTTTGATCTGCATAACTGTAAATAAGATACAATCAAAAATGAGTTGCACATAATGAAACATGAGAAGCAAACAGTTTTAAGAAAAGGTGTACCTTTATGACTGCGCTCGTCGACTTCATCCTCGTGGTCGTGTCCCTGTTTGGCAGAGCTCAAATGTAAGGATACTAATACCCGTTCTGGGATGTTAGTAAGGTGAAGTTTGCCTTATTTTTTCACTAAGTTTTCTAATATCGTTAAAGATTTCCTAATAGAAGTTGTACATTTAGAAGCCCGACCCGAGTCAGACTCGTCGGGGTGCCAAAATGTTTCTTTACCTATAGCCCGAGATCCAACGAAAAGAAACCTATCTTGCCACTCGTGAATAGAGCTCGGATTGCCTTCAAACAAATCTGATCTACCTCTACGACGGGCAAAATAAAACCACCCAACATCTTGATTAGAGGTATTCAAACTATATAAATATCTAAAGAGGGGTACTGTACATGCAATGTCTAAGTGTGTACAAAGCATCTCAAACCCTACCAGAGTTCGGATGGCGTTTGGAGTAAATTGGGTTATTGAAATAGTGTAAGTGAATAAAATAGATTCTAAGAAAGTGGAGAGAAGAAGTTGCAATCCAGCTACAAATTGATCGACAAATATACTAACAATTCCTTCAGGGGGCTTGCTCACAAATTTTACAGGTAGCAGAGTTCGGGTCCCCAGATCAACAGGAATTTGGCATCTTTTTGCCACATTAGCTACTTTATCATATGAAAGAATAGAATCAAGAGTATATAACTTGGATATGGGTTCGGTATCTACATCGGATACATTTTCTAGTTCGGTGTTTTCATCCGAAGGATGGGCTGAATTGGAATTTATGTAAGTTTCAAGGTAAGATATTCTACGACAAGATGAAGTGGCATTTTGTTCCTCTGATCAGATTTCTACGATGTTATGATTTTCTACTGAACTAGTGCGTGAGTTCGGAGGATTATGACTACCTAACTCTCCTGATCTAGATGTGGAATTGAAAGCGGAAGAAGAATTCGAATGTTCGGAAGAAGAAATACTTGTTCAAAATGAAGAACTGAGTTGGGAAAAAGCCTGAGTTCGGAAGTGTTAGAAGTCCGAGTTGAGGATAGAATCAGCTGAGATGTTGTAAATGAAAAATAGTGAGAAAAAGAATCTATTGAAGCTGTTATTTATAGCAGTTCTATGGGCTAATATGCTGGATGATCTCAGCAGTTGATCTTACCTTGAGATTCGCAAACGAGTAGCTGGCAACGACTAAGCAGCATTCATCAAGGTCTAGAGTTCAGTATCTAGTTTGCTACTTCAAAGGATTGCACAAATCAATACCGAACTGGGGCTACTTTTATACCATGATGAAATATTTCACATAGCTGTTGTGTGTACATTTGCAATGACTTTCGGAGGTTGGATGAGACATAAGGCCTGTGTGAGTTCGGGTGATTGTACTTGTGGTAGACCCGATATGATGCTTCTAGAGGTCGGAGGAAACATGCCAAAACTTCAAGATAGAGAAGTCAATTATACATTTTGGGACAGCTGGTCTGAGCTCGGATTAATACTATGGTACAAGTACAAAATCGCATTTGAGGAGATCTACAGAGTTCGGTATTTTCGTATTAATTTTCAAGATAGTTCTAATATACTCGGGGCTTGTAAGACAAAGAATGTGTACGAAGGTCGGACAATGCACGATATGTGTGAGGTGAGGATGGAAAAGGTGTTGATCAGATCGGATAAGATCAAAGGAATCTCAACCGATCTGAGGGGCTATTGATAAGGATAGAGTTATACTATGACTCTCCTTGTTGAAATCCTATCTGAACCCGAGTTTTTCAGAATAAGTTTACTGAATTTTTTTTTTAAGGCAATATCCCTCTCCGCGGGATGGGAGTGCCAATCCCAGAAATTTTATTAAATACCAAGAGCAACATTACAAATAAAGAATATTCACAGCTTGATACTATCCTTTACAACTTCCATACTATTCTTACTGACCAAATCTAAAACTAGGCATGCAAAGCCGATCTAACTGGACAAGACCTCTCACCTTCGCCGGGAGCATTTGTAATTTCGCAAAATCCTTTCTGGCTTTCAACACCAGTCCAATTCCGGCCAAAACAGTAACCGGCTGATTACCTTCAATATAGATATGGGAAATGGAACCAATCGTGGCACTCCCTATCTCTTCCACTATTCCTCTCATTCTCCATGGCACACCAATTTGACCTCGTAAAATTTGCATAAGCATTTTAGAGTTTAATTCCACATCAATACATGACACCGGCCAATTTGCACAATACCGAATTCCTTCCACTAACGCCTCCACTTCCACTTGTAAGGCCGAGTACCCCGTGTATCCCAAAGCAATTGCACCAAGAAAGTTCCTACCCGAGTTCCACAAAATAACACCCCCACCACCATAGCCATCACCAGTCCGAACAATGCTCATAACATTAATCTTTACACGACCAGCTTGGGGCAGCTGCCAACGAACAATAACAGGTCTAAACGACTGCCCCACACAACATCGATCCACTATAGCCCACCATTCAAACCCTTGAACATCAATTCCGAAACGTACCTTCAATAATAAGTGAATGTTTCGTAATATAAGCTGCAATACTCCTTCCAAACTCACCCTGGCCCCATCAAACAGCACAGAGTTCCGTAGCTTCCATGCATGCCAACATATCAGTAGAGGCATACATCTTACCAGGAATCGATAACACTTCGTATCTCCCACTGCCCACCACTTAAAACACCGGCTCCTCCAGTGCAAACTCCCATACAGGATGCCCATCGCTGTTGAAAAGTACTTCCACACAAGAGTTACAAACGGGCACCAGCCAAACAAATATTCACCAGATTCTTCTTCTTCCTCACACAGGTAGCAACGAGAAGGGCCTTGCATACCGATCGTTGTCAACCATTGCTGCAGTGGCAATCTTCCATTCCATAAGCACAACATAAAGATGGATATCTCGATGGGAACACCTTTGCACCAAATATACGAAAGGAGAGGAAGTTTTTCCTTCGGTCCAGCAAACAACATGTAAGCAGACTTTACTGTAAAATTACCCTTAGTCTCAAGTCTCCAATACACCTCTGCCACTTCGAAGAACTTCTGTTTCAAAATTAGGGATACACTTTCTATGGGTACGACATTCATCAACTTCTCCACCAACCATCTATCTGCTGCCCTGAATGTACGTATTGGACAATACCCCAAAGAGGTCGCAAACTCCGCTAATGATCCGGATGGAAGCCAATTATCAAAGAAAAAATCCACATCCTCCTTCCCAACGAACCATCCAATATGTTCCTCTACAACATCCCTAACATGTAACATTCTTCTCCATACTACCGAATCTGAAGAACGAGGCGGAACAACCACAGGATGCATCTTATGACAATATTTCTGCCGCATAAAGTCCGACAACAAAGATTTCCCCTTTACGAAAAACCCACCACAATTTCGCTGAGAAAGACTCCACAATATACTCTAAGCGACGAACACCCAGGCCACCACTCTCAATTGGGAGGCAGACCTTTTCCCAACTAAACCAATGTACACCCCTTTTTTGATCATCAAAGCCCCATAAAAAGGACGCAAATAGACGCTGAAGGTCCTGAATTATTGTCTTATGTGGGTCACATGCTGCAATCAGATGGACATATAGTGACATCAATAACAACTTTAACAAGATAAGTCTACCGCCGAGAGATAGCTTACCAATCCTCCAGCCTCTAAGAACCCACCGGACTTTCGTGAGCATATGCTGAAAGTACACCACTCGTTTCCTTCCCATAAATAAAGGGCAACCCAGATATGTCATTAGATTCTCTCGGCTCATGAAACCAGTAACTTTAGATACACGCCGAACTAATACACTCTTTGGATGAATAAAAAACCCATTTTTAGAAACATTCACTAACTGACCCGACACCTCCTGATAACCTTTTAACACCTCCATAACTTGTCTCAAGGATCCACGGTGACCAGAGGAAAAAATCAGCACATCATCCGCATAGGCCAAATGTGTAACTGGGAGATTCCTCTTAGAATTACAATACGCCTTGAACCGGCTAGAATGCGTAAGCTCATTCAATGACCACGATAAATACTCCGAAGCCATAATAAATAACGCCGGCGATAGAGGGTCACCCTAGTGAATACCTCGTGATGAGTGAAAGAAACCAACCTGTCCCCCATTGATAATGATAGAGAACCAACAATTGGAAATACACCTATAAATAATATCAATCCAGACCTCTCCAAAACCAATTTTCCGCATAATGTTACACAAATAAACCCACGATACTCTATCATATGCCTTGGCCATATCCAATTTGAGGATCACACCCCCACTGCGTCCCTTCGTAGGCATCTTCCCCACCAATTCCTGGGCCAACACCACATTCTCCACTATTGAGCGTCCTTTGACAAAAGCACTCTAATTATTGGAGATAATACACTGCAATACCTCAACCAATCGGTTAGCTAATATCTTCGTAATAATCTTATTCAGGACCGTGCAAAGACTAATTGGTCTGAAATCCCCAAACGATCTTGGATTATCACACTTAGGGATGAGTACTACCAATGTTGAAGTATATCCTCAAGGTAACTCACCCTCACAGAAAAATTCAACTACCGCCTTATATATATCACTGCCAATAATGTCCCAGGCCACTTGAAAGAATTTACTTGAAAATTTATCAGGTCCAACGGCACTATCGCAATTCATACCCATCACCACCCGTCGAACCTCCTCTAGTAACGACACCTCTTGAACCTTGGCACTCTCCAAATCCGATAACTTGTGATTAGTAAATCCCGACCTGAGTTCTATAACATTTGGATGGCTATCAGAAGTGAGTAATTTTTCAAAGAATAGAACAGCTGCCTTACCAATATCCTCAACAGTATCTGACTGAAGACCATTATCATCGACTATCCCATTTATATACGTCATTTTCCTTCTTAGCTTAACATATGAGTGAAACAATTTAGTGTTGAAATCACCCTCCGAAGCCCATTTTAAATTTGCTTTCTGAAGCTAATATGCCTCCTCCTCCGCAAGAGCTAGATTAAGGTCTTCCACTGTATGGCTATATTCAGAAACAAATAAACGAATCATGCCCACTATTTTGTAGCTCATTTTCAAGCACAACTAATCTGTCTTCATCTGCCTTTATACGGACATCAAATCTTCCAACCTTCAGATTATTCCACACAATCAAAGCCTTCTTAACATTCATAAGCTTCTGCCAAACTGTGATCAGCGGCCTACCTTCCACACTTACTTGCCATGCCTCTTTCACCACTGAAAGAAAATCTTGTCTACCAGTCCAGAAATTCAAAAATCGAAACTGTGGCCATCGTTGTTGATTCATTAAGCAATCCCATCGCAATAACAAAAGAGAATGATCCGAAGATGCTTTACTCAAATGTTGCAAAGAAGAAGAAAACATATCAAGCCATTGCTCATTCACAAGAGCACGATCCAGCCTTTTCCAAATCCTTTGAGTATTTTTTCAATTATTACACCATGTAAAAGATGGTCCCGTAAAGCCAATTTCAGCTAGACCCAATTCGTCAATAACTGAACAAAAATCCTTAGCTTCAGCATCACAGAAAAGCCTACTACCCTTTTTCTCCCCCGCCGATGTAATAGTATTAAAATCCCCCCAAATAATCCAAGTAGCCATGCCACCTCCTAAGTTACGTAAAGAACCCCAAAGCTGCTCTCTTTCACGATGTGTACAAAAACCATGCACACGAGATACCAAATAGTCAATGTCACCATTATTCAAACTCACATTTAGTGATAATACCTGTTCTGATTGATTCACAATAGAGCAAGACAAGGAATCCGAATGGAATATCCAAATACAATTTGAGAGATTATTCAAATAACAAGGCAAACCCAGGCGGGTCGCAACAGGCTCCATTTTGGACGAGTCTAACTTAGGTTCTATAATACATATAAAGTCCAGTTTGTGGTCATGTACCATTCGGCGCAGCCGCCGTAATGTAGGCTTATTGCCGATTCCCCTTGCGTTCCAAAATAGCCATAGCATTATTAACCTTCTGGGCAGTTATTGTTTTATTCTTGGACGATCGAAGGACACGACGATTCGAGCTACTTTTCTTTGGGGGCAGTAAATCAACCACCGAGTCCAAATTCAATTTGTCTGTCACCTCTTGAATTATTTTACAATGTGCTTCATGACGAACATTCTCCCTATCCATCGATCTCGTACTTCCACCACTCACCAGTTCCCCGTCAGAATCCTCCTCTGCCATGACAAGATCAGCTATCCCTTTTATAACTCCCTCTCCTAATTGCCTCACAATATCCTCCGCAATTGCCTGCAGTTTTTCCAGTTTGGCACCTGATGGAAGTCCAATCTCATGTAGCTGCTGCAACATTACGTCCCTCTCGGGACAGAAGGCTGGCTCATTAAAACCGTTCATTATCACCAACGCACCGTCATCCTCAAACACTTCCGAGGGATCTCTAGGCTATTGTACGCTTAATGCCATCTCCATTGGTCTAATCACTAGTTGTTTCCCGCTCTGTATAGCCTCCTCATCGTCTTTTCCCAACATCGTCATATCATTACCCAAGATATCAAACGGATTTGTGTTCATCTCCTCCTGACAGATATCTGGTTTAACGTCTATACTCATCCTATTCTCAATACGATGGATAGCAACAATATTTCCCACACTAGATCGCATCTCCACCATTGAACTGTCTTCCCTTTTAGCATTAATCTCCAATTCCATTAGCGTGATGTCCCTAGTAATCTCCTTTGTTGTTATATTAATTTCCTTCCCCTTGCCCGACAGATCGCTATCTTTCTCTTCGTTCCCATTATCGACCAGTTTTGCATCCGTGTTCGGCAGTTTTTCCTTCCAGACCTGTATGGGTTTCACTACATTAGCCTGAATTTGAACCTCCCTTATTTGCTCCCCTACAGTCTGCTTAACCACGGATGGATTCTTCTCACTCCCCTCTGGTTTCTTTGCCATATTATTCCGACAATTCTCATCATCGTGCCCCTGGCGAAAGCACTGGGAGCAATAAGCTGGGAGCCGCTCCAGGACAATTTTCTGCCAAAAACCCTCCCCGTCCTCTCTACATTCAATCTAGATATGCGTCGGCAATTCCCTCAAGAGATCAACCTCAGCGCAAACACGCGCCGTGCTTGGCCTGGTCAAATTCACCGTAGCATTATCCATCAATAATGGATCTCCCACTGCTTGCATGATTGAAAACAAACTACGTTTGTTAAAAAACTCTATAGGAAGGTTCGGTAATGTGAACCACGCCGGTGTCTAGGACGATTTCCTTTGTGGATTAAACATCGGCGTCCATTTAAAAACTCGCATTGGGAACTGACCTATCTGCCACAAACCCCTAGCCCAGATCTGATGATAATCTGCCTCAACCTGTAGTTTCAATAGTACATGTCTGTTATCCATAAGACAAGCCGAAAAACTTCCTTTTAAATCCAGCGACGAGATGAACTTCCTGATAGATTCCAGGCTGGGACGTCCATGTGAAAATTTTCCAATCAGCGCACGTTTAAACGGGAGAGCCAATGCCTCGAGTTCAATCTTTGAGAACTTCACTGCCACTTCCCCTCGATTTGATGATAGAGGTTTCAAGTTTATAACCGGTTCAACAGGTTGATGAAATAGTTGCGAAAAGGATTTCTTGGTATAAGGACTTGCCGGCGCTACCACCACCGTAGGCAGCCCTTCAGCAGATTGCTGAAGGGCAACCATGTCGAAAGCTGATTATGTCAACTTAGGGTTGCTAATTATAGAAGTTTTTAGAGAGAAAAATAGATGTACAAAGTTTACTGATGAATTGAGTAGTTCTAATCCTACTGGAACTCTACTAGGTACGACTTTATAAAAGGAATTCAACTATCATATGGTAGGGGGTTACTTTCTCTACAACTTTAACTACATTTTACGCTTAATCCTCAGGGTTCCAAACTTACTTAAGTATCGGAACATAGTTCCCGGCACAGTCCGGGGTGTATTTCTGATTTCTGTATTGTAAGTCTGCTAGGGTTCAAGTTACAACTCAATGTGCAAGTGATCTTAGGAAGACCTCATAGCACTTGGTGATATTTCACTTCATCAGCCAGTGAAGCTGTTTGAGAACCTGATGGATCAAAGAACTCAAGCTGGATCGGTTAAAGAAACAAGCTTTTATTCCTAATTTGAACTCCAGAAGATAACCTCATCACAAGTTTATGAAGATGTTAGGAGGGGAATAGATAATTTTACTTGAAGTCCAATAGATGTGGGGCAAGCATTGCAGGATTTGCAGCCCACCCACAAAACATCACTTCCAGTATCAATCTGCACATAGAATTCTTTTGGAGGAGAACCAAGTAGAACTCTTGTGAAGTAGACCCTAAACACAAAAGATTACAAGAACCAATAAGCGTCTTTGATATTCAAATACAAGATTTAGTGAATAATCACAAAAGAAATAGATATATCTCATTCATTATCACAGCAAAAGTACTAAACTGTCAAATGAATAAAAACGGATACCAGGAAACTCATTAATTCTTCAATAGATAATATCCTACGAACAGTTCATAGTAAACACGATGCATATACCACCCCCACCAGAATAAAATATGGGAAATTTGGATGTATACAACAACAATATGTATGTACTGTGTGTGTGCGTTTTCTTTTTCCGTATGAATCAGCAAGATTGGATTATTGGAGGAAAAAGATTTGAGGGAGGAAATCTTTGTATATATATTCGGTTCATTCCCTTTGTTTATGTTGAAGATATATAGGCAGAAAGGAATCCGGGAAACAACAACCATATACCAGAAAGATTCAAACGACTTCGATTACGTACTAATTATATAATGGTCTGGTGATATATGGAAGAAACTACAGCCCGCATTAAGCCATTATCCTACTGCAATAATTCTTGCTAAGCAGAATGCCCATGTTGTGGCAATTCCACCTAGAAGGTAATGGGTTACTCCTACAGCGCACCCTTGTACAATGCTCAAGGCTCTTGGCTGAGTAGCAAGAGCAACTTTTAATTTATTATGAGTCCAAAAGATGAATTCAATAAGTTCTTGTCAATAACCACGCCCACTGAATAAAACATTAAACTAAAAGCATATACAAAATGAGCACCTAGGAACAAAAGGACATATGCAGATAATGACAAACCATAAGACTGAATTACTTGGATGTCTGTGCCTATAAGAAATCGTGAAGCTATCCATTAATACAAATTTTCCCTTAATTAAATATACCATGCATTCGGCATCCCTATTCCCCTTAAAACTTTTCAACCTACAATTAATGGCATGGCATATTTGTACTGAATAAACAAAGTCTAATTAAAATCTAAGCATCATTGCAAGGATAAACATAAAACTTCAAAGGCTTTGATCAAATTTGAACAAACAAACTTCAAAGGCTTTGTTGACCATGTGTGAATGGTGAAGATGCAGAGTTTGTTTCACATAATTCCTTTTCCAACCTAAATCCTGCACCAGCAAACAGGAAAATAAGAAAATGCCATTGTCACTTGGACCACCAAGTGACGAACAGAATATTTTGAATCATCTTAGCAAACCTGCTTGCCTAAGAAAAACAAAAAGCTTCTCTGGGTAGGCTCACTTATTTGATAAGTGATTCCAACACAGAGAATATAAAGAACACATGCCTGCAAACAACCACGAAGTTCTTCACTAAGAAAGGCAGCATACCACAATGCACGCAAAGCTTCCTGTGAGAAAAGATTGAAAAAGTTTAGGAGAACTAGTATCAAAAGAAAGATGTAAAAATCAAATAGTAAGAGAAGATACCAGAGCCAGAAAAAGGGGTGAAAGAGGAGAATGAAAATGCCAAACTAGTATCAATTGTACATAAGCATCTGCTTATAAGTGTGCATGTGTACACATCAAGTACTTAAAACAACAACCATCATTCAGAAAAACTTGCAATATTATATTTGAAGGGTACCATACACGTATTTTCATTAAGACATATCAGAAACTTGCATAAAGAATAATAACAACACAAAATTACAAAGTATAGAAGTTCAGTCAAGTCAATAAAAGACTATAGAACAGCAGTATCAGCTCTCCTTACCCAATTTTATGCAAAGGTAAGCTCTTTTATGCTCTTCTGTCCAATGTAAAAGAAAGAAGAAAAACAGTACACAAGGCCCTTATTCAAAGACCTCATGCACATTCTTGGCTCAATGAGCATAAAAGGATTAGTAAAGCTTATTTTTTCTTAATAGTTAGCAAGCAAAACGGAGTACTACACATTGACTTTATTTCAGTTTCTATTAAATTCAGAAAAGCTCACATACTCAAATACTACAACTTCATGTACATTTGCCTCCAGTACCTTAAATTTATAAATCATAAACATGAATTTGCCAATATATAGTCCCCAGTACCTCATATTCATCCAAGAAGTTGAACTTTTTCTGTACATTGAGAAGCATACTACAACTTCATTACACCAAATGAAAGTCAAATTTTAGGTTGTGTGAACCTACTCAGTATTGATGTCCAAAATTAACTCAAATTTTTCTCATGAAATAACACTTGAAAGACCCACTTGAGATGAATTACATGTTACAAGATAGAAAATAAGAAGGGGCATGATTTCAAAAAAATTTCTTTCAAAATATAAACCTTATGTTACCTAGCCTTATGTTTCTTTGAAAATTTCTAATGCAATATAAACTAACATGAGCATGAAAAAATCTTCAAACACTCCAAACCTATTGTACAATAATGATTCAATTATAATAAAGAAACTCAATCAAATCAAGGACAACTATAAAGGGAGTTGTGATATCTAATCAATCAAGTCAATCAAGAATCAAAGACAATCATAACTGAAAGACTATGTTCAAAAAGGTTTTTATATAAAACAGAAAATTAATTATAATTTTTACGTAAATAAAAATAATAAAAAATTAAAATCATAATTTCAACCGCGATTAATTATCGTCTTATATATAAATTAGTTTCACATAAGTTTTCGTTTTAAAAGTTGAAATTTATTGACAAAAAATGTTTTTGCATCGCAAAATTTGCAAATGAAATATTTTGTCAAGTGTCCCTCAAAAAACAAGCCGAAAAAGAAGTGGGGAAAGTGAGAGGTAGTCTGTTAGTACTTAGTAGGGGAAAGTTCGAGGCATTTGAAAGTCATTTTCAATTTGTGTAATTTCATTCGCGGTGTTGGAAAACAGTAAAACGATTCTACATTTGGATTCAACGGTGCACGCTGTGCACGTGACAAGCTGCTAATGACTAAACTAAAGTAGCGATATTCCCACCAAACTACTTCCCGAACAAGTCAACGCGTGCTTGAAAGCCGTGTGCACACGCTCCGCCGGGAAACTGAATGTCCAAAAGCCTTTTATTATTTTTTTTTCGCTTAAAATGGTCTTAAGGGAATTAACTGGGACGTTAAAATCTACAGAACTAGAACCCATTTCTAATAAATCCAACAAAAACAGGTCTAAAAATACAGAGTTTCTACTTTCTACATTTCATGTCTTAAATATTAATTAAGTTTTTTTTTCATTACGTGAAATTAATGATATAAGTCATATTTTTTTATTATATTCTATTACGATGTACTCTTCTTTAAAACGAATTTATATATGTGAACTACACATGCATGTGTTTTTTTTCAAGTATCAATTTTATGTTGAAAAAGTAACAGTCATGAATTAATTTTTTGTGTAACACTTTTTTTTAAGTGTATCACTTTTATGTTGAAAAAGTAAATTTACGCAAAACTTTTTCATATTGAAAAAGTAACACTCTTGAACAATAATCAATTTGTGCGTAACATATATTTTTTTAAATGAGGACTTTTAAACTTGTAACAATTTTCGGGTATAATTTTAAGTTCAAAAGTATAAAAAAAACTTTAAAGAAAAGGGAAAAGTGTGTAAACGTGAACGTGAGGAGGGGAAGAGAATGACGAGACCGGCGTTGAGCCTCGAGATATTGACTTGTGATGACACAGGCTGGAGTGACAAGGTGCAAGGCTGTCAAGGCTCTCAAGGCCCACAATGGTGATATAGTCAGTGCCATAATGGAGGCATGGAGCTAACCACCTAATGTTGGATTATTGCCCCTACCCTCTTTCATGATGAATTAGTGATGAGTTTCGGGCATGATGGTACTGTTCTATTTAATCCTTGACCTAAACAATTGCTAGTAGCACCATTTTTTTGTTGCTCTTAAATTTTTGTTTGATCATTTTACTAAAAGAAGCTTTTATCTTTCACGACTCTCGCGTTAAAAAATTTATTTCGGTGACAAAAAAAAAAAAACTACATGTTTATATACAAATCACATTTCATATAAGTTTTTGTGTTTTGTTGTTTTTTATTCAATAAAAAAATTGATATTCTATCACATGTGAGGCGTTGATTTTCAATACTACATACTATAGAAAAGCACACTCAATGTGTGTGCAATTAAAAAATTGAAAATATTAAAAAAATTTAGTTGAGTAAAAATAATAAATAAATAGATATTATGTAATATGAATTAGACATGACAGCCTCTAATCGGCCCAGCGGGCCGGGCTCAAAATCGAAACCGGCCCATGCCGGGCCCAAACCGTGAACCGGCAGTTTAAACCGCCGGTTTTAAAAAAAATTTTGATGGCCAGGACTAACTAGCCGTTGGATGATCCAACGGCTAGAACCGGCGGTTCATCAAAAAAAAATTTTAAAAATAAAATAAAAAAATGTGATGGTCGTTGCATTCAACGGCCATCATTTGTGTTTTGACCGTTGGCAATCCAACGACCATAAATTAGGCCGTTGGAAAGCCAACGGTTGTGGGCTTGTGTTATGATTTTTTTTTTCTTCTATAAATACCTAAAATTTTCTAAATTCATTTTCACACAATTCTCTTCTCTCAATCTCAATTCTCCCAATTCTTCCAATTCTCTCAGTACTCAATTATCATTTATATTATCTACTTTTTTTATTATCATAAAATTATTTTTACTCATTAATTCATTATATTCAAAATTCAATTCTTTACTTTAAAATATTTTATTTTATTCAAATCTTTAGCTAATTATTTTTAAAATTATTTATTTTATTAAATATTGATTCCTCATTAATAATTTTTATTGTTTGAATTATTTTAATTTATTTAAATACTTTTATTATAGACTTATAAAGTTATAATTTTATTTATCTATTTATTTATATTTATTCAATTACTTAATTTTAATTTACTATAAAATGGATAGTTTTATTAGAGATATTGTTGGTAGCTCACAATTTGGTGCAAATCAAAGTGAGCAAATTTTTAGTGGTGGTGGAGAAACCGAAAGCCCCAACGTTGAAGAAAGGCTAAAATCAGATATGTTTAAGAAGTATTACACAAAAATATTCGATTCCAACCAACAACCAATCAAGGTGAAATGCAATTATTGTTCTGGAAATAAATTATATGCTTTCAAGAAAGAATCGGGTTATGGAACTTTGGCACGAAATTTAAAGGAAAAACATCCACACGAAATCGGCCTTTCCACCAACCAATCACAATTATCCGCGTTTGTTCCCTCTACTACTCCTCCTTTTAAATATTTGGATGAAAAAAATAGAAAAGAATTAGCTAAAATGATAGCCATAGAACATTTATCATTTGGTTTTGGTGAAAAAGTAGTATTTACTCATTATTGTCAAGAGGCATTAAATCCACAAGCTAAAGAATGCCTAGAACAACAATAACAAGAGAATTAAAGAAAATTTATAAAGTTGAAAAACAAAATTTAATTGAAACTTTTTAAAAATTAAATAGTAGTGTTTCTATATGTTCCGATATTTGGAGTGATTTATGGCAAATGTATTCTTATATTGGAGTAACTTGTCATTGGGTTGACAGTGATTGGAAAAATACAAAAAAGAATTATTGCTTTTCGTCATTTTGAAGCAAGACATACCGCAAATAATATATCTAAGTTGTTGAATATTATTTTAGATGAATATGGTTTATCTAGAAAAACTTTTTCAATTGGTTTTGATAATGCTTCGGCTAATACAGATTCAATTAGTCAATTAACAATTCTTTGTCAACCAATAATAGGTGGAAAATTTTTTCATATTAGGTATGCATGCCACATATTAAATTTAGTGGTACAAGATGGTTTAAAAACACTAAATACGTATATTACACCTATTAAAGAGGCAATTAGTCTTTTATGGATCCGTCCAAATTTAATGAAACTATGGATAAAATTTTGTATGGAAAATGAACGCAAACCAAAAAGATTTAGTAAAGATGTTTCTAATAGGTAGAATTCAACTTATAAATTATTGAATGCATCTACACAATATAGTACTTTGTCAACTTTTAAAGATATTTAAAGATGCTACTGAAATTCTATCTGGTGTTTATTATTCCACTTCTCATCTATTTATTTACATTGCATGTGATGTTGTTGGTATTTTACAACAATTTAAAGATGATCCTGTTTTATCACTTCCCATATATGATATGTTAATAAAATAGCTTAACTATTACCGAAAAATTCCACCTACATATTTAATTGCTTCATTTTTTGATCCACGTCAAAAAATTAATATTTTAGAAGAATATATTACTGCATATAATAGTTGTGTAGATTCATTTTTTTCTGACAATGAAGGTTATAAACCTCAAGATACTAGGGAGATTATAGGAGAAGTAAAATTTCTTCTTCGTGATTTATTTAATAAATTTCTTTCTAAATATGGTAGTCAAGTTCCTATTAGTACCGGATCTAATATTGATGGTTCTACTAGTAGTCCATCACATCAAAATACTAGTATTCCATCAATGTTTTCTATAGCACCATGTAAAGTTGGTAAATCTATATATTCTTTACACAAAAAACCAAGAACTGGTACTGATACGGAACTTGATAGATATTTAACAACTACTTTTGAGGTTTGTGATGACGATAAGACTTTTCACGAGTGGTCCGTGTTAGAATGGTGGAAGGGAAAGGAAAAGGATTATCCAATCCTTTCTATTATCGCAAAATATATTCTTGCAATTTCGGCATCAACCGTAGCGGTGGAGCAAGCTTTTAGTGCGGGAGGAATCATTTTAGATGAGCAGCGGTCCCGATTATTACCAAGATCATTAGAAATCCAAGCATTAGTAGATGATTGGAACAAGGCATTTTTGAGAGCACAAGAAATGGACAAGACGGATGGCATTGATTTAGATTACGACACCGACATTTCCGAAACTAGCAATGTTAGTACCGGATTTTCAATCGGAGTTTCCTATTTCACGAATTTCGTCCATCCCGATCCCGATGATGACATTGAAGAGATAGATGATTAAAATTTAGGTCAATTAACTTGTACTCAAATTAGTTTTATGAATGAAAAGTTTTATTTTTAGTAAATGTTGTATCATGATTCATTATTCATATAAGTAAATGACCAACTCGAAATTCGATATTTAGGCCAAAATTTTATATTTTAATAATAAAATGAGGTATTTTTCATTTATATCAAACTTGTAAACTTGTACGTATTATATCAAACTTGTTACTTTTCACATTATAAATTTGTAAATTTGTGAATTATATCAAACTTCTCTTATTTTTCACATTGTAAATTATACTAAACTTTTTTTTTTCATTTTGTAAATTTGTAAATTTGTGAATTATATCAAAATTCTCTAATTTTTCAGATTGTAAATTATATCAAATTTCTTTTTTTTCACCTTGTAAATTTATAAATTTGTGAATTATATTAAACTTCTCTTATTTTTCACATTGTAAATTATACCAAACTTCTTTTTTTTTCACCTTGTAAATTTGTGAATTATATAAAACTTCTCTTATTTTTCACATTGTAAATTATACCAAACTTCTTTTTTTTTTCACCTTGTAAATTTGTAAATTTGTAAAATATATCAAACTTTTCTTATTTTTCACATTGTAAATTATACCAAACTTCTTTTTTTCATATTGTAAATTTTTTAATGTATATCACACTTCATATTGTTATTTTTAAAAAAAGTCGAACCGTGAGAAAACCGTACCAAAATCGGAATCAAAATCGAAACCGGAACCGAAATCGGGATGAAACCGGAACCGAGACGAAACCGGAACCGTGACCGAACCGTGAACCGGTGGTTCACGAACCGTAATCATAAGTTGGTTTTATACCAACTTATATGTGTTATATCACTTAGCTTTTGCCTTGTATTTCATGCAAATGTGTAGTGTTTTGTGCCATTTTGTGTATTTATGTGGTTTGCAAATCGAAGTTCTTAAATGGTGAAAAAGACCAAAAATGATGATGAAATGGAGTAATATATGTCTCGATGGAAAATTAAGGAAACCCTAAAAATTGCTTAAATGCTTATTCGGTTGAATTAGGGTTTTGGGCGGAATTGTTGTGCAACTTGTTTTGAGTGAAACGCATTCACTTCTAATCCAAATGAGGAGATCTTGGATGATCTGGAAAGGTATTTGAGTGTCCTTCATTTCTTATGTTTTGACTTGTTTCTAATTCTATGTTTAGCTATGAGAAACGAGGGCTTCTTTATGATGGTTGTTTCTAGGGTTTTCATTGTTGGAATCTTTGCCACAGTTTGGTAAATTGTCCATATCTTGAGCAACAAACCTTCGATGATGCTGTTTCTTGAACCAATGGAAAGCCACGAGATAGATCTAAAACTTTTATTTTTACCACAAGGTCCAATTCAGAGGTTAAAACATACAAATTTTGCATAGAAGAAGTTTGTTGTGCAGAAATGGTTGCATCACACATACATGCACTCACCTCACACATACTTACACTTATCGCACACTCAAGCACACATCCATACACACCCATGCACACTCATCGCACACACTCACGCCTCGCCGCACAGCCTGTGCTGCAAGCTCGTACACCTCGCCGCAACATCATGCGGCGAGGTCACTGTGCGAGCGGCACTCGGCACTCACCCCTCACACGATGTACGCGCACCGCGCGCAGCACTCACGTACACGCTGCGCGCGCACCGCGAGTAGCCTAGCACACTCTCTCGGACAAGCTGCGCGCGCCTTCGCGCTGCGGTTACACACAAGCCGCGCGCGCCTGCGTACGCCAGCATCGCACGCACACACGCATGCTGCGATCGCACCGCGCGCAGCCCTTGCATATGCTGCGCGCGTACGGCGCGCAGCATTCGCACACCTCGCCGCACATGCTATCACTCTCCTCGCCGCATGTCCAATGCGGCGAGTTATCACTCTACACACACATTTTCTTCACTCATTTGTGTTGCATACACTTCACACTACTTCACTTCACATTTGCACCTCAAACTCACTTTCACTTCACATTCACACACTCACTTCTCGCCTCACTTGCACATAAGTGGCGAGAGCTCGCTGCGAGGTCTCGCCCACACTCACAACACACGGCGAGACCTCGCACGCACACAACACATGGCGAGGTCCGCCGCGAGACCTCACCCACGCACACACACAAGGCGAGACCTCGCCACGAGGTCTCGCCCATCAAATGCACAAGCGGCGAGGTCTTGCTGTGAGACCTAGCCTTGGGAGCTTTCTTCTTGGCAATAAAAATTTGGCTAAGTGTGAAATGTGTTTTTTTTACAGGTGCAAGGAAGCGTGATCATTCAAGGCACAAAGGCGTGGGGATGCTGATGGAAGTGCAGGGACTTCGGCTTGAAGGGGCTAGACTCCAGATTGCTTTCTAGCTTGGAATTCTTATACGTGCTGTTTTTGGAATGTTGATATTGTGCAGTGGCATTTTTGTAAATACTTAACTAGTTTACATTTGCGTACCATTTACGTTTTGTAACCTCTGCATATATAGAGGATTAGTTAGCTTTTAGGAAGAGAACATTCCAGAGTATGAAACAGACTTTTGATTTTTAGAGCGGAAATTTTCTCTCTCGTTTTCTCTTTCTCTCTCTAGTTTCTCTCTCTAGATTTTCTTCTCTGATTTCATTTCCAATCGTGCGACTTTGTAGAGGAGATTACTTATTGAACTCAATCGAAGGAGTATTTGACATTCCTCTACACTTTAATCGGTGAAATCTTTCAATTTGATGGAATTGAACTATCTAATGCTGGAATTTGATGAATATGAGTTGAATATGGAATTTTCTGGCTAATTGTGTGATATCTTAGGGTTCTAAACGGATGAATACATGATTTAGGAGATTTGATGCTATGTAATTGACGTAATAGATAAAGATTGAAATCGCACTTGAATTTATTACTTGAAATTATTACTTGAAATCTGTTTAATTTCATATCTCTGCATTGATTTTGAATGGATCGAGCTTCGATTGTGGTCGCCATGCTAAGTTGAGGTTTGATTTACCAAAATTAGTGAAGATGCATGAGATTATAACTAAAGTGTGATTGTCTGAGTCTTTACAATTGCTTTCTATGATTATTTCATTTCTGAGATTCAGGTCACGCCGTGGGAAGTTTTGATGAATTGAAACAATAGGAAAAGTGTTAAAGAAGCTCTCTGTGTTGATAAACGAAGACATTCAAGCTTAGGTCGGGCCTCGCCATGGGATTTCCTAGGGTTCGTATGTTAGAGTAGTTAGCTTAGAGAGTTGAGACGTTACGGAGTGAATTCCACCATTCTCAGGCCTCGCCATAGGAGAGGATGGTGTTAGGAAGTACAGGGAGTGGTGTGGTCGCCATGATAACCACAACTTGAGCTTCTAGGCAACTTAGGTCTCCTTGAGATTTGCTTGTTCGTTAATTGAATAGCATAAATTGGCTAGGTATGTGTTCATCCGATATAAGAATCCTAGGATATCTGTTTTATCCCGATTGTTGCTACCTTTTATTCCTTTGTTCTTGTTTCCTTTTGTGTACTCATTTCACTTTGTGACCTGCTTTTGTGACAATTCTTATAACAAAACTTGAATTCTTGAAACCACCCCCTTCCCTGAGGATACGATACCCTACTCATCACTACTACGTTAGTTTAGGGGTAAAATTGCAAGGTTAACCCCACGCTTGCCAATTTTTGGCGCCGTTTCCGGGGAAGGCACGGTTTTTAGAATTTGATTAAGTGTTTCTTGAATTTCCTCGTTTTATTTTGTGTTATCTTGTTTTGTTTTGAGTGCTCTATTCTTATTCTTGTACTCTGTTATTCTGTGATGTTTCATTGTTATTGTTGTAGATAGTGGGTTGTTCTGTTGATTGTTTACATTTGGAGTTTTTGCTTTTGTGTTCTGAAATATTTCGGTTATACTTCACAATTGGTGTTGTTGTATGCCCAGGCTACGATCTTCTGGAGATCCTGAGTTTACACTAGACCTTGAACTACAAAAGACTTTGAGAATTCAAGCCAAACAAAGAGACATGGCTAATCCTGGAGTGAGAGCACCACTTTTTGGTGATCATTATGCTGTGAATTTTGACAACAGATTTGGACAGCAAGATATTGATGTTGAGAGTTACCACATCCCCACTCAGATTGTATCGATGATTACTCAAGGTCAATTTTTCCAAGGATTAGACAATGAAGACCCCAATGATCATCTGGACTGGTTCTTAGGTTTGTGTAGAACGTTCAAACTTCCAAGAGTGGAGAGAAGTGAAGTGCACAGAATCCTTTTTCCTCTTTCCTTGAGAAGTAAAGCAAAACATTGGTTCAAAACCATTGGAGGCTCAGATGCAACAATATCTTTTGAGGAACTTCAGAAGAAGTTCTTGGCGAAATATTTTCCACCAGCTAAGCTTGAAAAGCGGAGAATGGAGATCATGAATTTTCAACAGCAAGACGGTGAATCATTCATAGAAGCATGGGGAGCGTTTCAATGATCTAATCCGTCAATGTCCTAACCATGACCTTTGTGAAATCAGAGAGTTGAACACATTTTTCAAAGGCCTCACAGCTGAGTCTTCTATGATGGTGAAAGCTTGTGCTAATGGTGCATTGAAAGATAAGAGTGTGCCAGAGGTTCGAGAATTGTTTAACCAAATTGCTGAAGATGAGTACCTTTTTTCTGAGACACGGAAACCTCATAGTAAAAGGCAAAGAGGAGTGCTGGATCTCGATGAGGAAACTTCTTTGAGTTCTAAGTTTGAGGCCTTAGCTAAGCAAGTGCAGACTCTGAAAGCTACACATGCTAAAGCTCCTGTGTTGTCATGTGGATTGTGTAAAGGCGAACACCACACTGATGAGTGTGCTATCACAACTGAGTCTCTTCAGTATGTGAGCAATTACAACAACAAACCTTAGTATGGTGAGAATTATTCTGGAGGGAACTACTCTGGTGGAAATCGACCTTACAATGGGGGACAAGGCACTTGGGGACAACAACAAAACCAAGGAGGGCAATATTCTCAGAGTAATGATCAAAGAAGATCTACAAATCTACCCTCAGGCCTTGATCACAACACTAATGGAACGTCTAGTGTGCAAGAGCCAAGGAAGCCTTCAATTGAAGATATGCTCCATCGTCTTATAGAAAAGATAGATAAAAATGAGGAAAGATTTGTTGCTTTGGAGACAACTGTAAGACATCATGATGCCACACTCAAAAACATTGAGATGCAACTGGGACAACTTGCTAATGCTGTACATCATAGGCCTAGTGGATCTCTCCCAAGTGATACAATCCCAAATCCCAAAGGTAGGGCAGAGTGTAAGGCCATTACCTTGAGGAGCGGGAAGGAATTGCAAACAACCATTACGGGGAGAAACATAGACCAACCAGAAATTGAAGAAGCGAGTATAGGGGAATGTACAGATGAAGCTATAATTCCTGAGAATACAAAGGAGAAGGAGACTAAAGGACAGGAGATGACCAAAAAGGTTGGAGGACCACCGGGTCCCTACAACTATACAGAATTTGCTCCCAAGCCTCTATTCCCAGAAAGGAAGAAGCCACCACCAAAGAAAGGACCACAGTTTGATCGCTTTGCGAATGTGGTAAAGGAAGTTAATGTGAGTTTGCCTTTGCTGGATTTGGTGAGTGCTGTGCCGAAGTATGCGAAATACCTCAAAGACCTAATATCCAATAAAGAGCAGATTCTTTAGCTAGATGCTCCCATGGTGCTCGACGAGTGTAAGCAAGCTTCGGTATTAAACAATCCTCCTCCCAAATTGAAAGACCCTGGCAGTTGCACTATACCTTGCAAGATCGGCACAAGATATTTCGAAAAGGCACTCTGTGATCTTGCAGCTGGAGTGAACTTGATGCCTTTTTTCATTGCTATTAACGTGGGGTTGAGTGGGAGGATTCAACCTGTAGCTGTGACCTTACAACTTGCGGATAAATCTCTGGTAAAGCCCACAGGTATGTGGAGGATGTACTCGTGAAGATAGACAAATTCACATTACCAGTTGACTTCATTATGCTGGACATGGAAGAGGACCCTGAGGTGCCTCTTATTTTTGGAAGGCCATTCCTTGCTACTGGAGATGCAGTGATTGGAGTAAGAAGAAAAATGGTAACATTTCACATTAATAATGAGCGAGTTGTCTTTGTCGTTAGCTATGCTAAGAAACGATCCATGCATGTGGAATCTTGTTGTGCAATTAAGGCTATAGCTTGGAACTTGAATGTTGTTAAGGAAGGTGCCAAACATGATTGCATTTACATTGATGAGTTGAATGTTTGTGATGAAGAAATTGTACGTGTAGAGTTAGATAAAGAAGATTGCATAATTTTGTCTAAAATTGGAAACATGGTAGAATGCTGTTTTATAGATGAATCAATCTTTGAATTGCAAAATGAAGTGTTGGTAGAACAGAACTCAGAAGCAGCATGTGTTAAGAATTTCTCAAATGGTAATGAGTGCCATGCTATACTTGATGATGCTGATAGTCGTTCTTTGGATGTGTCTTTTCTTGATGTCCTGATAGATTGCATAGAGTCTCATCTTGATGAACATTGTGATATTATGCATAAAGATAATATTGACCATGCTAAAGAAAATGTCAAAACATTGATTGAAACTCTTGTTGAGCCACCAACTCTTGAAACGTTAATTGAATCTAGGGATCTTACTGGTGACTCAGGAGAATTGCTTAATGAAATCCCCTTGTTAACTAATGATAATGATTTTTGTGTTGATAAGATAGTACAGACTCCAAAAATTTCCCATGTTAGTCTAGATGAGGAAGATGTGCGAATTTTGAATGACATTGCTAATATGGTGGAAAATTGCTTTATTGATACATCAATTTTTGAACTTACTGATGGGGTTGTTGAGACCATGGATACAAAATTCTTGGTTGAGTCTTGCAGGACCAAAACGGTAAGTATGGTGGAAGAGGTAGATGATGTGCTTCCAATGATAGAAGAATTCCAGGCGGTACCTCCAGTAGGGGAGCCTCAGTGGTTTAAAGTGAAATTCATAGAGGTTGTGCCCCATGTGTATGAGCGTGACCAACTCTTTGAAGATACTCCTCAAGTGCCCTACAAGAGGAAGAAGAGTGCTTATGAGGAAGAAGAAGACTAGTTTACCCAGAACTACTTCTTTTCCCCCTCTTCTTTAATAAAGCATTTTGGGTAAACTAGTCTTTATGTTTTCTTGCATTTTACGTAAGCTCACTAAGGCCACTCATGTTATAGGGGCTTGCACATGAAGGAAGCTGCAGGGAAAATAAGCACTACACACATGAGGCTAAGTGTGGGGGAGTGGTGCCATAGACCACTTCCACAATGCATACAATCATTTTATTTCGCATTTCAAGCATGAATTATGCATGTGCCACTTAGTGTTACTAGTTGCATATTTTTACACCACCATGACTCCTAGTCATGGTGCGACACTTTACTTGCATGCTACTTCCATGTCCTGTCTACCTTGAACCAATATGTAGTGTTCGTGAGTGAATGATTTCTAATAAGTCTTGTTTGCAGGCAATTTTTCATGCACAAAGGAACTATGGACGAAGATACTAACACCAGGGAGCTCCTAAACCTATCTTTAATTTACATTGGGGACAATGTAAGTTTTAAGTGTGGGGGAGTGAATGTTTCCTATGGTTTGTGTCTCTTGGACTTCATATGCTTAATTTCTTTCGTGAATGAAACTTTTTCTGTGCTATGTGACGCAAAGCATGTTACTTTTCATTTTTGTTGTGTTATTTTGAGTTTTTTTATGTTATACCCTGCTTATATTGAGTTTTCAGTTTTTGGGCAAATTTTTACCTTTTTTTTGGCAAAATTTGGCAAAGTTTTGGAAATAAGTGTTATGTGTCATGAATGGTTTGGGTGTGATGTGTTCCAATGAAACTTAGTGTTGGTTTGTGTTGTTACGTAAAAGGTGTCAAATGTTTGAGTGAGTGGACTAGAAAGCTAATATCATTATGTATTGAAGCTTTATTCCTCGTTTACTATGGTTTATTTCAAGTTCGTCACTTTAATCTTTTTGATTTTGTATGTGAAAATTTTTTGTTTTCTGGTTCTAAGTTTGATGAAATTGGTACATTTTGCTGGTTAAGGCACGATGTTAAGGTAAGATAGATATGCCATGCACAAATTCAATTGACATAGGAGGCAATGTGTATGGAATTTGTTCTTCTTTCTATGCATTTGTCTGGTGTTTCTAGCACTCGTGCATGTTCAGTCATTTTGAGACTCTTATGAACATGTGCATACACAAGAGAGGAAATGGAGAAAAAGCCTTTGGCAACTGGGAAAAAAGAGCCATAAGACCCTGGCAAGCAGTGAAAGGGCAAAAACAGCCACAAAACCCAGGCTAAGGCACCAATGGGTGCAACAAATAAGCACCAATGTGCAAATAAGGGCAATGTCCCATAGAGCACCAATGTGCGCATAGGTTACCATTGATCTTGTGAAGTTGCATGTTCATAGGAGTAGTCAATGAGATTGATATGTACTAGATGGCAAGTAAGACAACTAGATGGTGTATAGCAAGGGAATAGATGAAGTGCATGTTCCTCAGCACACACTTACACGCATGACATTTTGGTCTTTATTTATTGTGCCTTATTTGGTAATGTGTACTGAAATCTGAAGTGCTAGGTGTCAGGAAACGTTGCAAATGTTTTGTGTGGAAAATATTTTGAGGAACTTGGAATTGGACATAGTGGATGGGAAGTGAGGTGTTCAATGCATTTTGGTGAAAGTTTAGAGTGGGTGTTTTGCTTGAGGTCAAGCAAAAGTTCAAGTGTGGGGGAAATTGATAAGTTGGTTTTATACCAACTTATATGTGTTATATCACTTAGCTTTTGCCTTGTATTTCATGCAAATGTGTAGTGTTTTGTGCCATTTTGTGTATTTATGTGGTTTGCAACTCGAAGTGCTTAAATGGTGAAAAAGACCAAAAATGATGATGAAATGGAGTAATATATGTCTCGATGGAAAATTAAGGAAACCCTAAAAATTGCTTAAATGCTTATTCGGTTGAATTAGGGTTTTGGGCAGAATTGTTATGCAACTTGTTTTGAGTGAAACTCATTCACTTCTAATCCAAATGAGGAGATCTTGGATGATCTAGAAAGGTATTTGAGTGTATTCATTTCTTATGTTTTGACTTGGTTCTAATTCTATGTGTAGCTATGAGAAACGAGGGCTTCTTTATAATGGTTGTTTCTAGGGTTTTCATTGTTGGAATCTTTGCCACAGTTTGGTAAATTTTTCATATCTTGAGCTACAAACCTCCGATAATGCTGTTGCTTCAACCAATAGAAATCCAAGAGATAGATCTAAAACTTTTATGTTTGCCACAAAGTCCGATTCAGAGCCTAAGACATACATATTTTTTATAGAAGAAGTTTGTTGGGCCGAAATGGTTGCATCACACATACATGCACTCACCTCACACATACTTACACTCATCGCACACTCAAGCACACATCCATACACACCCATTCACACTCATCGCACACACTCACACCTCGCCGCACAGCCTGTGCGGCGAGCTCGCACACCTCGCAACAACATCATGCGGTGAGGTCACTGCTTGTGCGCGCGGCACTCGGCACTCACCCTGCGCGCAGCCCTCACACAAGCTGTGCGCGTACCACACGCAGCACTCACCCACACGCTGCGCGAAGCCTCGTACACTCTCTCGTACAAGCCGCGTGCGCCTGCGCGCGGCAGCATCTCACGCACACACGAATGCTGTTCACGCACCGCTCGCAGCTCTAGCACACATGTGCGGTGAGATCACTCACTTCGCCGCGTGTCCAATGCGGCGATTTATCACTCTACACAAATTTTCTTCACTCATTTGTGTTGTATACACTTCACACTACTTTACTTCACATTTGCACCTCAAACTCACTTTCACTTCACATTCACACACTCACTTCTCGCCTCACTTGCACATAAGTAGCGAGACCTCGCCACGAGGTTTTGCCCATCAAATGCACAAGCGGCGAGGTCTCGCCGCGAAACCTCGCCTTGGGAGCTTTCTTCCTGGCAATAAAAATTTAGCTAAGTGTGAAATGTGTTTTTTTTACAGGTGCAAGGAAGCGTGATCATTCAAGGCACAAAGGCGTGGGGATGCTGATGGAAGCGCAGGGACTTGGGCTTGAAGGTGCTGGACTCCAGATTGCTTCCTAGTTTGGAATTCTTATACGTGCTGTTTTTGGAATGTTGATATTGTGCAGTGGCATTTTTGTAAATACTTAACTAGTTTACGTTTGCGTACCATTTACGTTTTGTAACCTCTGTATATATAGAGGATTAGTTAGCTTTTTGGAAGAGAACATTCCAGAGTACGAAATCGACTTTTGATTTTTATAGCGGGAATTTTCTCTCTCGATTTCTCTTTCTCTCTCTAGTTTCTCTCTCTAGATTTTCTTCTCCGATTTCATTTCTAATCGCAAATTTGTGCCCGAGATAACATATTGAACTCAATCGAAAGAGCATTAGACATTCCTCTACACTTTAATCGGTGAAATTGACTTAATTTTGGAAACTTGCGATTTTGGCTCAATTTGAGTTGCCTTTCCCAGCAAGACTTTTGTAAAAGACTTAGTTGCAAATAGTTTCATAGAATTAGTATATATAGGGCTAGGGTTTACAGATTTTGGGTATGACGTTATTGGGAGATTTCAAGCAAGGGTTTTCCTTTGTAATAGCTAGGGTTTTTCTACCTCTTCTATTACTTGGAGAATAACATCATCTCTTATTGGATTCATGTTTTTACAAGTCGAGATCACATCTAAGGTGTCTTCTTTCCTTATAATCATGTTTTCAATATTGTGCTTAATTGTTAATATTAAGATGATTGATCTAGCCATGCTAGGCTAAATCTTATGTGCTCCCGAGATTATGAATAAGGATTTTTGTGCTTAATCTACATTCTAAGTTCTATTCTATGGTCTTTGTAAATGAGTTTTACTGTGTTATTCATAATTATGCATGATTTGAGGCCTTAATTATGTATGATGAATATCTTTATAAAGTGCAGTAAATTGCTTAGAGATAACTTGTTTTAATTTGTCCTACCGCTATATAGGAGGGTTAGAGTAAGTTGTTTGGAATCTATTGTGGGTTGGTTGTGAATTTGTTAGATTGATTTACCTTAATTCTCACCTACAGCTATATAGGAGGAATTTGGGGGGTTAGTTTGGCATTAGCGTGACTGGTTCCGGCATTGCCTCGGCCATATAGGAGCGGTTGAACTTGAGAGTTTGGTTGAGTTGGTAGTTGCAATAGATTCCGGGTTAATTAAGGAAGTGAACTGTACCTACCGCCATATAGGAGTGTTCAATGAGTTATTTAATATCTAAGTAGTTAAGTGCATCAATCACTTCTTTCCTACCGCTATATAGGAGGGTGTGAGTATGTGTGTTTATCCTTATTTTGAATGACCATAGATAGAATGAATGTGTATGTCTTTATGTAACCCTATCATATAATCTCGGGAGTACACTTGCTTGAATTGCGTTTTAAATCATATCACCATCTTTATTTTATTTAATTGTTGTTCCTTTTGTTACTTTCAGTTTGTCAATTATAAGAACACAAAAATATTTACTTTAGAACTTCAACATAGTCCTTTCCCTGAGAGAACGAACTCGCTTTACTATCACCTTCATTGGGGTTGTTTAAGCTTATTTTTGAGTAGAGGTGGATAGCAACCACGATCACATTTTACATACATATTTGCCCCCATTAAATTTTGGCGCCGTTGCCCTGGAAAGCAGTCGTGTTGGAGTTTTTGTTTTTATTTATTTTATTTATTTTTATTTTTTGTATTATTTTCACCCTTTCTTTTTACTCCTTGCATGCACAGGACAAGATCTTGTGGATTGCCAGAATACGAATTTGATCCAGAACTTGCTAGGACATTACGTGATAAGAAGAAGTTTGATTCTGTAGTAATGGATGGTCAAGAAAATCTGCAAAATGAGGGTGATCCTCCAAGGGACCCTCTTATTATTCCACCGGCCCAACCAGAAGCACCTCGTCGTTGATATGGTGATCAATATGAGCCTCGAATGGACAACTTGGATTCACCATTCATTAACACTGGAGAGCATTTTCAAATCCCGCCAGCTTTCATTTATTTGGTTCAAAATGGCCAGATTTTTCATGGGATGAGTTCTGAAGATCCACATGCACATTTAAGGACATTCCTTAAAGTGTGTAACAGAAGTAATCTCCCACATATCCCCCATGATGTTTTGAAGAGAATGTTGTTCCCTTTCTCTCTTCAAGGAGCAGCTGAGAGATGGTATGACTCTATTAATGGGGCGAGAATTGAAACTTTTGATGAGGTTGCAAGGAGATTCATGTCCAAATATTTCCCTCCATCTCGAATGGATAAGATCAGAATGGATTTCATGCAGTTCCTTCAAGGTGACAATGAGTCTTTCACAGAAGCTTGGGATAGATTTTGGGAACTGTTCAATAAATGCCCAAACAGTGGGTTGGATCCAGGACGAGAGTTGAATTTCTTTTGCAATGGACTTAATGTGGATACTATGCATTTAGTAAATCTTTCAGCTGGCGGAAACTTGCGAGATAAAACCCCAGAAGAAGTTGAAGAGATTTTTGAGCGTATAGTAAGCAATGAGCTGATGTTACCCACTGGGAGGAGCAACCTTGGAAGACGTCAAATTGGGATGTTAGAGTTGGATAAAACCACCAACTAGGAAGCACAGATGACAGCCATGCAGAGCCAACTGGCTAGTATTCAAGCAGCATTGACAAACAAAACCACGCCAACTTGTGGTTTATGTCAAGGAGAACATCACATGGATCAGTGTCCTCAAGTAACCAATGAGCAAGTGCAGTATGTCAACTATAATGGGAGTTCAAATCAGTGGAAGCCATCCGGTGGGAACCAAGGATATCAAGGAGGATAGAATCGCCCACAGTATAATACGTCAAGATCAACTTATCCACCTGGTTATGGTACCCAACAGAGCACGCAAAATGGTATGCCACAAGCATCACTGGAGGATGTTATCACAGTGTTGGGGAGTAAGATAGACAAGCTTTTTGGAGAATGTCAACAAAGAACAGCCAATCTGGAGAAAACGGTGGAGCTTCAAGGAGGCATGTTAAGGGAGCACAGTGCTATTCTTAAGAATGTGGAGATTCAATTAGGCCATCTGGCGAAGGAAGTTCACAATAGACCAGATGGATCTTTACCCTGTGACACTCTTCCCAATCCCAAGGGAAGAGAGCATTGTAATGCTGTGACATTAAGAACTGGTAAGGAATTGCAATCTCCAATTATTACTGAAGAGGATTCTCCAAAGGATGATCAAGAGGTTGTCAAGGTTCAAATTGAGAAGGAAAATGCTCCCAAGCAAGTTGAACACAAGGGCGATAATGTTAGCAAAGGGAGGAAGAAAAATCCTCCAAGTGCTTTTAATTTTCCAGAATATACTCCACCACCACCTTTTCCTCAAAGGTTGCATCCATCAAAGAAGAAGATTTTGTTCAGCAAATTTGCTGAAAATATTAAGCAGCTCCACGTGGAAATACCTTTGCTGGATTTGGTAAAGTTAGCGCCTACTTGCTCGAAATTCTTAAAGGATCTTATCTCTAATAAGGAGCAAATTTTGCAATGTGAGGAGGTAATCCAATTGAATGAGGTTGGAAAATGCTTAATGAAATCAAATCTTCCACCTAATCTCAAGATCCAGGAAGCTGCACAATTCCATGCAAGATTGGTGCGAGATACTTTGCGAAGGCATTATGTGATTTAGGAGCTGGTATTAATTTAATGCCTTATTCTATTGCTGTCAGTTTGGGCATGGGTAAGCAAGTAAAACCGGTGGCGATAACTCTCCAGTTGGCTGATAGATCCATTATTACTCCTATAGACATAATTGAGGATGTCTTGGTGGTTGTTGATAAGTTCACAATTCCTGTGGATTTTATTATCTTAGACATGGAGGAGGATGAGGCAGTTCCTCTCATATTTGGAAGACCTTTCTTGGCAATTGGAGATGCTTTAATTGGCGTTCGCAGCAAGACCATCACTTTTCGTGTCAATGGCAAAGAGGTAATATTTAATGTCGATTATGATAAAAAGCATCAGAAGGACATTAATACTTGCTTTTACATGGATGTGGTTGAAAATTCAGTTGTTACATGCAATCCTACGAAAACATGTACTGTGAATAATAATGACTCTTTAATGCATATATCTAATTCTGAAGTGCATAAGATAGATGAGAGTATAGCATTAGAGTTGAGAAATTTGATTGAAATGTTTTCATAGATACTTCCATTTTATAGATAACTAACGATGTGGAGATGTCTAAAACTGAATACCATGTTAGTTTAGATAAGGAAGATTTGTGGATTTTTCATGAAATAACTAATATGGTAGAGAACTGTTTTATTGATACCTCCATCTTTGAAATTACTTATGATTTCATTGAGACCATGGAAGCAAAGCCGTTGGTGGATTCTTATATTTCTAACAGGGTGGAAGAAAATGTGACGTCATATAATGAAGAGTCCTGGGAAATCCCAAGGATAATGGTAAAAAGAAGACAATGAGGAATCTACCTTGGAGGTGCAAGAGTGGTACACTGTTGAGTTCATTGAACTTGCTCCTCAAATGCATGAGCTCAAGTTCCTCTTTAAAGGGCTGCACAAGAAGCATTATGCAAGAAGGCAGAGTGCTCGTGAGAGAGGTTTCTTGTGGTATAAGGATGGGTATTCCGAGTATTGAAGGAGAGGGCCATGATAATAAGGTCTAGCTAGGGACCAAATAAACCTAGAACTACCTTTTTACCCTTCTTTTAAAGTAATTGTCTTTATGTTTTTGTTTTTAGTTTTTAGTTTGAATAAAGAAGAAGGCTACTTGAGACATTGATAAGGATTCAACCGCACAACAAGCTTACCGGGAATGACGTGGATAATAGGTGAATTCTTTCCTTTCTCACACATTGAGGACAATGTGTATTTTAAGTGTGGGGGGGATGAAATTCATGTTATTCAATTCATGTTGTTATGTATGTCGTTATGCTTAAATTCCTGGGAGTTGATGTGTGGATGTTATGCTTTGATTAATGGTTAATTAGTTCTCCTTAGTAGTTTTTATTATTTTATTTTTATGTTGTGTTCCATTTTTATGATCTTAGCCCGAATATAAGTAATTTATAAATGATAATTCTTTTCATAGTTAAACCATGGTTTTTTATATGTTTTTACATGTTTTTGTGTTGTTTTTGTGTGGTATCCAATTTTTGAACAATTTTGATCTTGTTGTGATAAGTGTCATGTTGCCAATGACTTGATTTTATCGAAAAATTCAATGTGGGATAGGAAAGTAATATGCTATCTAGAGGAAGTCGGGTCTTTGATAGAAATTTTAGCATTTTGAGTCGACCATATTCATGCACTTAAGGGAACTACTGAGGGGATTGATGAGTTCGTAATCATTAAGTGGTTGGAGTGTTTTTAACACTTTGTTTAGTTAAAACTCATATAACTCGCTTATAATGTGCTCTATAATAAATGTTCTTGCATAATTGTTTGCATTTAATGCTTTTGCATTGTTAAGCTTATTATGCTCATACTATTGTCCCTCTATGAGATTACTTTTAATAACAACCCTAAGAGAACTCATATGGATGGTAACGGAGATTAGAAGCCATAAGACTTTGGCTTCATATTGTCACTCCTCTGCGAGACTGCTCTTAAACGAAAAGTCAATGAAGAACTTGCATGAGTGGGAATGGGTCTAAAACCCGAAGGTGAGACAGTACTCCAGGTGGATGTCACGGGAATTCCAATGAAATACCCTAATTAAGTGTGACAGTCTGGGGGAACGAGTGTTATATTTAAACCTAAAGGTTTGCTGAGTGAATTCTCATTAATATGAGCTGAATAATGAATCTTTAATATGATTAGTGAGAAAGAGTTGAGACAAAGACTTAGTTGTTGGATCCCTGGCTTATGGCGTGGTTGTGGATGATTTATGAACTAAGGTGGAACCTATCGCACACACACACATGGTTGGCTCAACGTGTCTAAATGAGTATGTCAATGCACTTTGATAACTTTTGGGGACTCATATTATGTGTACTTGGCATTTGAATACTTGCGATTATGAGGATAATACATGGCACTTGTTCTTAGATCGGTTTGATGAATTGGATGCATTTGTTGTTATGTGTTAGTTCTATTTGTTAAGAGTTGTTGTGTTAAGTTTTTGTTTTTTGTATTATCGTTTTTGGCTTAGTTTGTTCGGGATGAACAAAGGTTAAGTGTGGGGGAATTTGATGAGGTGAATTTATTCACCTTTTATCTATGGTTTTATACTTGATTACTTGCTCATTCTTGTTTTTTTTGAGTTGTTTTAGTGTTTCATTTGTAGGTTTGTCAACCATGGTGTTCTGGGAAGGAAGAAATCATGCAAAAGTTGAATTGGATGCAAAAGTGGAGGAAAAGTTGAGAAAATCGTCAAGACAGCCGCCCACGTCGCGACGTGGGGATCCCTTCCACGTCGTGACGTCCAGATTCAACAGTTTTTGAGAAAGTCACAGCCACGCACGTCGCGACTTGGGGATCTCTTCCCCGTTGCGACGTCGGTGCACGTCGCGATGTGCACGGTCGCACGTCGCGACGTCGGGGATCGACGTAATACGCTGATTTTTGACTTAATTTTGGAAACTTGCGATTTTGGCTCAATTTGAGTTGCCTTTCCCAGCAAGACTTTTGTAAAGGACTTAGTTGCAAATACTTTCATAGAATTACTATATATAGGGCTAGGGTTTACAGATTTTGGGTGTGACATTATTGGGAGATTTCAAGCAAGGGTTTTCCTTTGTAATAGCTAGGGTTTTTCTACATCTTCTATTACTTGGAGAATAACATCATCTCTTATTGGATTCATGTTTTTACAAGTCGAGATCACATCTAAGGTGTCTTCTTTTCTTATAATAATGTTTTCAATATTGTGCTTAATTGTTAATATTAAGATGATTGATCTAGCCATGCTAGGCTAAATCTTATGTGCTCCCAAGATTATGAATAAGGGTTTTTGTGCTTAATCTACATTCTAAGTTCTATTCTATGGTCTTTGTAAATGAGTTTTACTGTGTTCTTCATAATTATGCATGATTTAAGGCCTTAATTATGTATGATGAATATCTTCATAAAGTGCAGTAAATTGCTTAGAGATAACTTGTTTTAATCTGTCCTACCGCTATATAGGAGGGTTAGAATAAGTTGTTTGGAATTTATTGTGGGTTGGTTATGAATTTGTTAGATTGATTTACCTTAATTCTCACCTACCGCTATATAGGAGGAATTTGGGGGGTTAGTTTGGCATTAGCGTGACTGGTTCCGGCGTTGCCTCGGCCATAAAGGAGCGGTTGAACTTGAGGGTTTGGTTGAGTTGGTAGTTGCAATAGATTCCGGGTTAATTAAGGAAGTGAACTGTACCTACCGCCATATAGGAGTGTTCAATGAGTTATTTAATATCTAAGTAGTTAAGTGCATCAATCACTCCTTTCCTACCGCTATATAGGAGGGTGTGAGTATGTGTGTTTATCCTTATTTTGCATGACCATGGATAGAATGACTGTGTATGTCTTTATGTAACCCTATCATATAACCTCGGGAGTACACTTGCTTGAATTGCGTTTTAAATCATATCACCATCTTTATTTTAGTTAATTGTTGTTCCTTTTGTTACTTTCAGTTTGTCAATTATAAGAACACAAAAATATTTACTTTAGAACTTCAACATAGTCCTTTCCCTGAGAGAACGAACTCGCTTTACTATCACCTTCATTGGGGTTGTTTAAGCTTATTTTTGAGTAGGGGTGGATAGCAACCACGGTCACATTTAAATACATATTTGCCCCCATAAAAAATCTTTCAATTTGATGGAATTGAACTATCTAATGCTGGAATTTGATGAATATGAGTTGAATATGGAATTTTCTGGCTAATTGTGTGAAATCTTAGGGTTCTAAACGGATGAATACATGATTTAGGAGATTTGATGATATGTAATTGACGTAATTGATAAAGATTGAAATCGCACTTGAATTTATTACTTGAAATTATTACTTGAAATCTGTTTAATTTCATATCTCTGCACTGATTTTGAATGGATCGAGCTTCGATTGTGGTCGCCATGCTAAGTTGAGGTTTGATTTACCAAAATTAGTGAAGATGCATGAGATGAGAACTAAAGTGTGATTGTCAGAGTCTCTACACTTGCTTTCTATGATTATTTCATTTCTGAGATTCAGGCCTCGCCATGGGAAGTTTTGATGAATTGAAACAATAGGGAAAGTGTTAAAGAAGCTCTCTGTGTTGATAAACGAAGACATTCAAGCTTAGGTCGGGCCTCGCCATGGTATTTCTTAGGGTTCGCATGTTAGAGTAGTTAGCTTGGAGAGTTGAGACGTTGCGGAGTGAATTCCACCATTCTCAGGCCTCGCCATGGGAGAGGATGGTGTTAGGAAGTACAGGGAGTGGTGTGGTCGCCATGCTAACTACAACTTGAGCTTCTAGGCAACTTAGGTCTCCTTGAGATTTACTTGTTCGTCAATTGAATAGCATAAGTTGGCTAGGTCTGTGTTCATCCGATACAAGAATCCTAGGATATCTGTTTCATCCCTGATTGTTGCTACCTTTTATTCCTTTGTTCTTGTTTCCTTTTGTGTACTCATTTCACTTCGTGACCTACTTTCGTGACAATTCTTATAACAAAACTTGAATTCTTGAAACCACCCCCTTCCCTGTGGATACGATACCCTACTCATCACTACTACGTTAGTTTAGGGGTAAAATTGCAAGGTTAACGACACGTTTGCCAGGTAACCGTGACTCCAAGGGCCAGTTCAGGTTCCACTATTCGTGGAACCGTGAACCGGCGGTTCACGAACCGTAACCGGCAGTTCGTGAACCGTGGTCATGGTTAATATGAATTGTCCTGTAAAAAATAATGGGCCCGAGAGATAATAACTCAACTGCTCTATGTACATATTCTTCTTCTTCTTTTATTAATAAAAATTAGATTTCATTTGCGAAAGGAAATTCACTCTTGCTTTATTTAGGGTATAGACAATATTACCATCATATAATTATTCTAGCAAAAAAAAGAGTTTAGTTTTTATTTAATATTTCTTGTTGATTTTATCTAATCCAAGTGAAATGGTATAACTGTATAAGTGAAGCTAGTTGGCAAAAGATATAGATACAAAATTCTAGGGTTTAAAAACTATTAAAAAAACTTTTTTTGTTCCGCTTGGATAAGACATTTTTTGTCTTAATAATAGAATCTCTTTTGCTAGGATTTGTTATAATAAAGAAATAAAGGGAGTGTTTAGATTGATGAGTTTGTTATAGTAGGAATTTGTATCCGAGAATTTTGTATTAATGAAAATTTACAATTTGAACTAATATTTATGAGTTTGTTTTAGTGAAAGATTATATTAGGAAGAATTTTTATTATGAAAATTTTAAATTAAAATTTAATATATTTTATTTATTAAAAGTATAAAAAATATTGTAGTAAAAATAATTATTGTAATATTATTATTTTTTAAAAAAAAATTGTACAAAAAATAGACAAAACAAACCGTCAAATTGGATTTGTAGAAATAAACCACTAACACATATGTATAAATAAAAAAAATGTATAAACAAAATTAATTGCTTTTGAGAAATTTTATGTTGGGGTTTCCAAATTTGAAAATTGGTTTACGAATACAGTTAAAGGATCCAGTCAAGTTTTAAATGCCCCTTAATCATATTTTCCGAACTCTGAAGATTTGATATTTCACAGTTTTATCTCTTTGACCATTTTAGTGGAAGTGACGAAATGACAAAAAAAAAATCTTGAGTTCAGGTTTTAAAAAATCAGATTTACTTCTCATGTGATTAAAATTGATTACAAGTATTTTAGAAATTTCACGACAAAAGATTACTACCTTAGTTAATCAACCCTAAATCAACTAACGATTAACAAAAAATGTACTTCTTATGAATTTGGTCAATCATGAAGGTAAATATAATATTCTCACACGTGATTATTTATTTTGTTATGACTTATTATCCATGCTTTAACAATTTGAGCAAGATCCAAGATTATCCTGTATTATCATGTTCAATGTGTAGAGTCATTTAATCAAGTAAATTTTCTCTCTCTAGAAAAACGCTCTCATTCCTCTCTACTTTGAAATCCAAATCTGAACTAATATTATAGAGCAATGGTTAGATCTGCCATGAACCACCGGTAGATTTTCAGCATCTTCAACAAAAACCACAAACCTTTTAACAAACAGATCTACAATACTTCTCTTCTGTACGAATTCAAGCTCAAATGATATACTACTTCTCTTCTGTACGTATTCAAGCTCAAATGATATACACTGAACCAGCCTGAAATAGTGAAATGGGAGAACTCTCGGTGCCTCTGGTGAAAAGCTTTCGGGATGTCATTGGACCAAAACCTCCAAGACACCAAGGTGTCCAAGTCTCATTTTCAGAGATCTGCAAGAATGTCAAACCTTTGGAATCTTTCAAAGGTGAACCAGCCCTGTTTGTTTCAAATAAAGAGGAAGAAAGTCTGGCACAATAATTCAAACTCATGCTTGTGGCGAAATTTTTCTGGGGTCTTCCTCAGATGAATGTGCTAAGAAGAGAAGTTTTAGTTGCAGCATTTAAAGAAGAATGTAACATGGGATTGCTAGATCCACGACATGTGCTACTCAAGTTTGATTTAGAGGAGGATTTTCAGTGAATGTGGCTAAGAAAAACTTAGATCTTTGCTGGATTCCAAGCTCGAATCTTCAGATGGACCAAAGAATTCGATCCCAGGAAGGAGCCCTGACAAGCGTGTCGTTAACCTTGCAATTTTACCTTTTACACTAGTGTAGTAGTGATGAGAAGGATCATATCCACAGGGAAGGGAATGGTTCAAGAAATTCGATTTAAGTTGCTTTGATTATGTCAAGACCCAAAACTAGACTAGGATGTACGTGGAACAAAACTAAATGCAATTAATGTAAACAAGTGCAAGAAGAATGCAACACAACAACAACAAAAAAAAATACCACGAGGTCTAAGCAGATGTCCAGGGTTCAAGTACTAGATAATCACGAATCAAGCTGCTAAGCTATGCTCTTGACTCCATGCAAAACACATTAGGAGGAGACAATAATTGCCTAGAAGCCTAGAGAATACCCAGCATGTCGACCGCAATATCCTCTAGTCCTCTTTACATCTTACCTTTCCCATGGTGAGGCCTAAGTAAGAAGATTTGAGTACCGCAACGTATCAACTATATAACACTAGCTAATAATCATATATAACCTTAAGTCTCCAATGGCGAGGCCCGACCTAAGTTTTTGGACGCAAACTAGCATCAAGAAGTCTTCCTTCACTTTGTTCTTATGACTCAATGACCTTTGACTAGCATGGCGACCACATCTCTGATCATGTGCACAGACAAATAAGCAAAGAAACTCCACACTCGTAAATCCGTTCCTCATTCATATTATCTACACTTCCAATGAGAAATTAAACCTCAATCTAGCATGGTGACCTCCATTAAAGTTCAATTCCACCAACGGAAGTGTAACTTCACAAATATTGATAGAATTATGCATTTACGAACATATACGATGTCTTTCATAAAAGATCAGTCAATAGCAAAGCATTCACAGTTTAATTATACGATCATCTGTACCCAACCCTAGGACATCTCAAAATCTAGTCGAGAATCTCCATTTCAAGTTCACGATCAACAATTCTCATCATTAAGCAATTCATATTCAATAATTGAAAAGATTAAATTGCTTCGGAAGCTTCAATTCACAAGCGGATTACAATGTTTGGATCAAATTCTCAATCGGAATTGAAATTGGAGATCGATCGGAGAAGAAAGAAAATCTAGAGAGAGAAAGTGGAGAGAGAAAATTTCCTGCTACGAAAATCAAAATTCTTTTTTCTCTTCTAGAATCATCTCCCCCGAAAGTCTAATTAAATCCTCTATTTATAGAGGTTACAAAACGTAAATAATACGCTAATGTAAAATGCCTAAGATATTACAAAAATGCCACAACACATATCGACGAAGCTCAACAGCAGCTTATGCACAAGACCAATCCACGCCTTTACTCCCTCGAAACTTCACGCCTCCATCAACCCCACTGCGCCTTCAAGCCGGCAGCTCCCACGCCTTTCACAACCCCTGCACGCCTTTGAGCCATTAGCTATCACGCCTTCATTGCTTCCTGCACACACAAGCAAAAGTCTCAACACTTAGAAAATTTTCCATCTGCCAAAACAGAAGTTTTCATGGCGCGAGGTCTTGCTGCGAGACCTCGCCGTTTGTACATAAGAGCGGCGAGGTCTCGCACAGCGAGACCTCGCGCCGTGTAATTGTGGTGGTGGCGAGGTCTCGCGGCGAGACCTCGCCGTGTAGCTGTGTATGTGGCGAGGTCTCGCGGCGAGACCTCGCCATGCAAGTGTGTTTGTGATGATGAGTTGTGAGCTAAGTGTTGTGAAGTGAGAGTGAGAGTGAATACAAGTGAAAGGAATTTCTGCAAAATGAAGTGTCGAAGTATGGAGTGTTGACAAGCACAATCGTATACTAAAACATTGTGAGACAAATATATATAGTGCACAACCAAGAATGGAAGATGTAATACAATGATTGTAAAGTGAATACTAACATGAAGTTTTGTTTTTTTGTTTTTACAAAAGTTTAGAGACAACAAGGAACACAAACTTGCATCTAGATTAAGTAAAGTGATAACAAAACACAAATGAAAGAGATGAGTGTGTGTAAAGTGAGAGCTTGGTGTGAGCTTGCAGCACGAATATGCGGTGAGGTGCGAGGGTTGTGCGAGAACTCGCCGCATGATCATGCGGCGAGGTGCTTGTGTGCGCGAGCTTGCCGCACATTGTGTGTGCATGAGTGAGAGCTCGCCGCATGATGTTGCGGTGAAGCTCGCCGCACGTGTGCGCAATGGAGAGAGCCATTGCCGCATGATGTTGCAGCAAGGTGAGTGCATGTGTGCAGCGAGGTGAGTGCATGTGTGTGGCGAGGTGAGTGCATGTGTGTGTGATGCGACCATTTCAGCACAACAATCTATTTCTATGCGTAATATGTGTATCTTAGCCTCTGAATTGGACTTTGTGTAAACATAAGAGTTTTAGATCTTTCACTTGGCTTTCCATTGGTTCAAGAACCAGCATCATAGGAGATCTGTAGCTCAAGATATACACATTCTACCAAACTGTGGCAATATGAAGTCAAGGATGAAAACCTGAAGGAACAATTGCAAAGATGCCCCTGTTTCTCCTAATTGCACACATATTTAGAAGAAAGGTAAAACATACAAAATGACGTATACACAAAGCTCCTTTCAGAACATCCAAGATTCCCTCATTTGGATTAGTATTGAGAGAGCTACATGCAAATGAAATAACACTACCAATTCCGCCCAACTTCAAACTAAGCAATTAGACATGTTTAAGGTTTCCTCAAATCTCTCACACACCCTTCCAACTCTTTCAAACTCTTCCCTTGTCATTTAACATCGAACACACATTCGCCTCATTTAGTCATAAGTTTTGGTCTTTTTCACCATTTTAGCACTTCCAAGTTTCAAACCACATAAATGCACACAATGGCACAAAACACTACACAATTGCATGAAAAACAAGTCAAAGCCAAGTGATATAACACATATAAGTTGGTATAAAACCAACTCATCAATTTCCCCCACACTTAAACTCTTGCTTGCCCTCAAGCATGGACACAACATCACACTTACACAACTCATGTTAATCACTCTCATTCAAACCGTTACTCCCTTATTTACTCAGTCTATCTCTAAGTTCATCAAAACATTTTTTCACACAAAAATTCTCAAAGGTTTCCCCGTTCAAAAATTTTAGATTTCAACACACTTATCAACCAAGGCACAATGAATAAAGACCAAAATGTCATATGTGCAAGTGTGTGCTGAGGAATACTGGCTCAGTGCTCTTCATGTATGCATCACTGCATATCAATCTCCTTATCCACACATAGGAACAAATAGCACACAAGATCAATGGCGAACATTGGTGCTTCTATTAGATCATTTACATTCAAATTGCACTTTGGTACTTTCTTTTGTCACACATATTGGTTTATGATTGCCTGGGTCTTGTGGCTCTTTTTTCCCACTTTTCGCCTAGGTTTTATGGCTATTTTTTCCCATAATCACTTGCCCAGGGTATTTCGATTTTTTATTCCCAATTGCCAAAGGCTTTTTCTCCATATCCTTTCTTGTGTAACCACCAGTTCGTACATGTCTTTAAGGGACTACATATGCAAGAACACTAAAATTCCAAGGAGATGCATAACAAAGAACAACTCAAACAAAATTACCTCCTATGTCATTGAATAGTTTGAATGGCATATCTATCTTACTTTCACATTATACCTTGGCCAACAAAACGTGCCAATTTCTTTCAAATTTGGAACCAGAAATGAATTTTTTTTTGCATGCATTAACATATGAGTTTGATGAACCAGAGGATGAACATAGCTAAACAAAAGAACAAAGGTCCAAATGCAAAGTGATACTTCATTTCATTCATTTCATTACCCACACTCTCACTACACCTCTTTTCATTTCATTTCGCATATTACCCTTTACTAGGACACAATTACACTCCTAAAACTTAAAAGAACTAACCAACCAAAACAGCACCACTCCACACCTAAACTTTCCATGGATAGGCACATTTTGCCACAGAAATGTCAACTACACAAAACTTGTGTTCTTAACATCACTTATTCACAAAAAATTTCAAAATTTCCACAAAAAATTTAAGACAAACAATGAAAAACATAATAATATGCAAAAGCTCAAAATACTACAACAAAACTAAAAGTAGCATGCCTTGCATCACATAGCATAAAAAAGTTCATTCATGCAAGAAAAGTAAGCATATAAAGTTCAAAAGAGACAAACCATAGCAAACATTCCTTCCTCCACACTTAAAACTTACATTGTCCTCAATGTAAAGTACAGATAGGTTTAGGAGCTCCCTGGTGTTGATATGCCATGAATTCCAATATTTTCTCGGTGGAGTGTCTTTGTTCATAGTTCCCTCTTGCATGGAAAATTTCCTATACATGGTGAAACCAAGCTTATTAGAAATCACTCACTCAAGTACACTACATGTTGATGCAAGGTAAACATGACATAGAAGTAGCATGCAAACAAAGTGTCGCACCATGACTAGGAGTCATGGTGGTGTAAAATATATAAAATTAGTAACACTAGTGGCACATGCACAATTCATTCTTGATATGTAAAATAAAAAGGATGTGTGCAGTATGGGAGTGGTCCATGGCACAACTCCACCACACTTAGCCTCATGTGTGCATATCCTATTTCTTTTGCAACTTCCTTCATGTACATGCCCCTATAACATGAGTGGCCTTAGTGAGCATGAGCAAAATTATTTAAGATAATAAGAAAAAGAAGTAGTTCTGGATTTTATTAGTCTCCAGCTAGATTTTATTGTTTAAGCCTTCTTCTTCTTCAAGATTTGGAATATCCATCTCTGTACCAGAAAAATGCTCTCTCATTGACGCTCTTTTTCCTCCTGTAGATATGAGTGGCCTTGGTGAGCATGAGCAAAATTATTTAAGATAATAAGAAAAAGAAGTAGTTCTGGATTTTATTAGTCTCCAGCTAGACTTTATTGTTTAAGCCTTCTTCTTCTTCAATATTCAGAATATCCATCTCTGTACCAGAAAAATACTCTCTCATAGACACTCTTTTTCCTCTTGTAGGGCACTTGAAGAATATTTTCAAGAAGGTGCTTAAGCTCATGCACATGGGGAACCACCTCTACAAATTTCACTTTGAACCACTAAGGTTCCCCCAGTGAAGGCACCTCATTTACTTCTTCCACTAATGTAGGCTCATCATTTTCTTCTTCCACCACACTAGGAATTTTAATCCTACATGGCTCAACCAATGGTTGTACATCCATGGTCTCAACACACTCTTCAGTAAGTTCAAAAATAGATGTATCAACATAACAATTTTCCACCATGTTAGATATGTCATAAAAATGCTAACATCTTCATTATCTAGAATAACCTCAGTAAGCTCATCTAGACTAGCGTCAGTAAGCTCAAAAATAGATGAATTAATAAAACAATTTTCCACCATGTTAGCAATTTCGTTAAAAATTTTCACATCTTCATCATCTAGACTAACATGTGGAATTCTTGAGTCTTTTCTTTGTTAACAACACAAAAAGCATTATCATCAATTAACAAGAGTATCTTATTTTGCACTTCTTGTGAGTCACCATTTAGCCATTTAGATTCAGTCACCATTCCAAGAGTTGGTGCCTCAACAAGAGTTTCAAGCAATGTGTTGACATTCTTATTAACCATTGCAACATTATCCTCATTCATGATATCACAATGATCATCAAGAAGTGCCTCTGTATAATTCACAAAGCTATCAAGAGCAGAAGACTCTAATGAATGGCTATCAACATCATCTGACTCATAGAATTCTATAAAATTAATGCAAGACTCCACATTGGACGCACTTCCCATCTTGTCTTTGAGAAAGCACAAAGCTCTAAATTCATCAATATCAAACTCATCATCGGAGACCTTATCCTCACTAGAAAAGCAAAAATTTGACTCATGCCACAAAGGTTTTTCAACAATGCATTTTTGTGAGTGTAAGCTCTAAGGCAACCTAAGAGGGAGGGGGTGAATTAGGTTTCTACAAATTTCTTGTACTTTATCCAATCAAATTCAATACCAGTGAGTGAGTATTGTGAGTCACAATAAGTGTATGATACAAAGATGTATATTGATAATCCAGAAATTTAATCAATGAACTCAACAATTCAATTAATGAATTAAAGCATAAGCAAATTAAAATAAGTACAGAAATGAAATCAATGTAAATCAAGAACACAAAAGATTTAGAGAGGTTCAAGTTTCCTCCTTGGAGCACTCTACATCCACTACCTAAGTTTCCCAACTTAGGATTTCAAACCTTTCCACTATGAATTGATCTCCTTACAAGTGGTGAGATCAAAAGAACCACTTTTACAACCCAAGTATCTCAACTTAGGATTTCAACCAAGGTTCAACCTTTTCACTAGCTATCCCAAGCTATGTTAAGGTTTTTACTCTCACTTGATAAACCTTTTACAATCACTCACAATAGATGTTTGATAATGAAATTACAACCCTCAATAAGGATGAATAAGATGAAGTGAAGTTCAAAGTATGATTCCTATTAAGAAAATTACAACTCGAACTATATAGCTCAATGATAAATGAAGAACTGAAAGAAGGCTCAAGAATTTTGATATTTTGTTTCTTGATGAATCAAAGTGAAGTGCAAGAGTTGTAGAGAGTTTTTTTCAAGATTAGAAGCTCAAGGAATCAAGGGAAGAGTTGTTGAACGTTCATGTGTTGGCTTGTATTTTAAATCCCACAAAAGATGACAAAAAAACGTATATGCTTGACTTTTCAAAAACTAGCCGTTATTTGAAAACTTGAGTTTCGGATGCTAGTTTTGGACCCTGTCAGGAGTCCGATCCTAAGTTTCGGACGGCCGAAACTACTCTGAGGCGTCCGAACCTAAACTACTAAGAGCTTGATTTTTCACCAGAGTTTCGGACGGTCAAGTGACCAATCTGAGGCGTCCGAACCTAAGTTTCGGACGTCCGAAACTCTGCCCTCAGCGTCCGATACTATTTTTCTCAAAATTGTTTTCAATTTTCGTTTTCCAAATCATTTGTGCAAGTTTGTGTGACTTTGTGCAAGTATGTTTTTCACATTTTGAAATGTATTTGAAGACTACTAATATTTGGAAATCATTTTTACTTGAATCTTAAATAAGTAAAACAATTTCTTGAGCTATTTACATAGTCAGGGTTTAGGGGTTGGGAAATGACTTATTTTACCAACTTTGTGTTTTTTGCACATCCAAATCTTTCTTCATGCACTAAAGCTCCATGCTAGGCTTCTCTTGAATATCTATCACATTGAGACACTTTTTCCAACCATTAGCATAAACATAATTGTTTGTTAAACATCAAAATAAGTAAGATTAAGACCCTAGGTCTTTACAATCTCCCCCTTTTTGATGATGACAAACCAATTATGTAAGAGAATAAATAACAAGTGCAATAATTTACTTTTTAATCAACTAGAGGATATATACTCCCCCTATGTGTATACTTCCTATTTCAATTTTCTCCCCCTATGTATACTAGCATTTTATTTTCATTTTTCTCCCCCTTACCTTTGAGTTATTTACTCATTATTCATTTTTCTCCCCCTTTCACCTTTGAGTTATTTACTCATTATATTCATTACATTCATGCAATATAAGTTCCCCTTTATTTTTCTCTTTTTTTCCTTTTATTTTTCTCGTTTCTTCTCCCCCTTTTGACATCATCAAAATAAGAATGTGAGCAGATTATTATAAACCATAAACAACTTTTATATCAATAACTTGCTTTTACCTTATGACCATTGTTGGTGGAGAAATGTAGATAATATAATAACTTAGGACTTCCTTTCCACTCCTTGCAACCTAAAGGGTGGTTAGGCATAAATTTGTTAAGTGCAATAATTAAAAAATTTTTTTGGCATAGTTTCCTTTGGATATGGATGAATTCCACCTGTCAACAACCCAGAAATTTCCACAAGATAGCATATTTATTTAAGAATCATCATTCAATCCACGATATGGAAACTCAAGGATCACCATTCATGTCATCAAAGCATTAAGAAAAGAACCAACTAAACATCAACAAAAGATAATCAAATCTAAATAAGCAATATCTAAGCATTGCACTCAAGAGATAATATCCATAGATCAAATCATCAAAAGCAAACCATCAAGAAACTACCAATATCCAAGTAAAACATATCAAGTCCAACAAGACAATATCTAAAGCATCAAATCAACCTAGTCTATTACACATGTGTAATAGCTAATCACGAGACGGTGCTTTCCCTTTGAGGCGAGCTTGATCCAAGGCTTCACGTTGCTCATCCGTCATAAGCACCTCATGACCATAATGGATCTCATTTACCAAATCATCCACCTTCACATTTAGGGCGTCCATTTGCTCTCTTATTTCCGCCATGCTATTATCCAAGCTAGCATGTACACTGGCAATACCACTATCAATGCGATCGGTTAGAGAGTCAAAATACCCTTGAATAAGGGTCTTGAAGTCGTCATCAATAGGATGTGCTTGGGCCGCCTCCGGTGCACCGTGATCATGAACATCTTCACCTTGATCTTCTCCCTCCTCATCGTCACCTCCCAGCATGTCATCATCTTCATCCCCTTGTTGTCCCTCGATAGGCTTGCCGAATGTCCAAGCCCCATTCACCACATAGATTCCCATGGACTTAAGGAAGATGGAGTCATAAAAATTGCGCGAAGACACGGGATATTCAACGACATTATCTAAGGATATGCCATGATATATAATGATCGTTGTAATGAGCATGCCATAAGGTAAACTACGGCGTTGATCCTTAAGATGAATGTCAAGATACTTAAGCATCAAATATCCAAAATTGACAGGAATTTGCTTAAGAAGAGCATAGAGGAGATACAAGTTCATTGTGTTAGGATCGGTCTTATGGCCATGATTTGGAAGAATGATTTTGGTGATGATATGAAATAGAATACGGTGTTTAGGACTTAAGTTCCTAATTGGTGCCTCACTTGCTCTAGCAAAAGTCTCACCATTAAAAGCTATTGCCACTAGGTCGTTAAAATTGAACCCATGAGATGCATCCGACCAAAAAGTGTAGCCTAAAGTAGTTCATGATTTGTTTTCCATCTTTTGCTAAGCCAGTTGGATGATCGGTCTTAAACAACGTATTAAGGTTTTCTGGAGTTAAGGTGATGTCCTCACTATTCACCCTAGTGCATATCTTGTCAATTCCAGTAGCACTTTTTGGCTTATGCAAATTTGTAAAGAACTCATAAATCAACAAGGTAAGAATAGGCTCATTAGTGAATAACACATCGTTCCAATCTTGATATTCGAAAAGCTCTAAGATGTCTAAGGCATCAACAAAGTCTTCTTTTGTGACTATCCTAGGCACAATTATCTTTTTCTGATTCGTAATGTAACTATTGTATCGAGAAGCACACTCACCATCGACAAACGGAGAGGGAGGACCGGTTTGACCATGTTGTACATGTGGAGATGTCGTGACCTTCGTCCTCTTGCGTCCTCGTGAAGTGCTCATGCTTCTTACGTGTAGTGTTAATGATGAGAATCACAATGTGAATGTAAAACCTTGATCACAACCGCCAAAAATCCAAAATTTGGGGTTTCCCCAATTTCTAGGGCAATGGGTTGATTTTATGGAATGTGTGTGAATTTGTGTGTTTTGAATCAGTAGAAGTGTTCTCTTGATGTCAAGGAAAGATTCTAGTGGAACAATTTGAAAGATAATCGGTTAGATCGCAATATGGGTGTAAGAGGCGCGAAGAAAGGTTTGAAAGTCGTTTGAAAGTTTGTGAGAAACTGTTCTAAAAATCAGGGTTTTAAGCCTGACGCGACAGTTTCAGAAGGCTGAAACTCTGGAGGGCGTCCGAAACTGGCGTCCGAAACTCCAACAAAAATGCACACTCTCTGAAGTTTAGGTTTGGACGGCTATAGGCATCTGAAACTGGCGTCCGAAACTTTTATGAAGTTTGAAAAATCATTTTAGTGAAGTAAAATCAATGTTTTCGGATCACTTAAGTGGTACCACTCCAATGTTATCTCTTAAGAGAGAAAATTGATCTTCCGAGAGTGGTTTAGTGAAGATATCCGCCAATTGTTCTTTAGTGGAAACATAGTCTATATGAATTTCCTTATTTTGAACAAGATCACGAATGAAGTGATGCTTAATGTTAATATGTTTTGACCTAGAATGTTGAATGGGATTCTTGGTTAGATTAATGGCACTTGTGTTATCACATTTAATGGATACACATCCAAAATCTAAACCAAAATCAAGAAGAGTGTGTTTCATCCAAAGAATTTGAGAACAACAACTTCCGGCGGCTATGTATTCGGCTTCCGCCGTTAATAGTGATACGGAAGATTGTTTTCTACTAGACCATAATAAAAGAGATTTTCCTAAGAATTGACAAGCTCCACTTGTACTTTTTCTATCAACCCTACACTGGCGAAGTCGGCATCGGTGAACCCTACTAATTCAAATGTATTTGTCATAGGGTACCATAATCCATGTTCTATCGTTCCTTTAAGGTATCTTAGTATTCTTTTTACAGCTAACAAGTGAGATTGTTTAGCACATGATTGAATCCTAGCACATAAGCACATAGCATACATAATATCCGGCCTACTAGCCGTTAAGTAAAGTAAACTTCCTATCATTCCCCTATATTGTGTTTCATCAACTTTTACACCATTTTCATCTTTTATATAATTTAGTTGAAGTACTCATAGGTGTTCCATTTTGTTTTGAGTCTTCCATGCCAAATTTTTTAAGCAACTCTTTAGTGTATTTTTCTTGACTTGTAAAAATTCCATCATCCATTTGTTTTATTTGTAATCCAAGAAAGAAAGTTAATTCTCCCATCATACTCATCTCAAATTCATCTTTCTTTAAATTTGAAAAGTCTTCACATAATGATTCATTTGAAGCACCAAAAATAATATCATCAACATATATTTGAACAATGAGTAATTCATCATCACAATGCTTTGTAAACAATGTAGTATCTATTACACCCTTGTGAAAGTTCTTTTCTATTAGAAATCCACTTAGTCTTTCATACCAAGCTCTAGGAGCTTGTTTTAATCCATATAGTGCTTTGACCAATTTATATACATGATTGGGGAACTTATGATTTTCAAAGCCGGGAGGTTGTTCTACATATACTTCCTCTTGAATGAATCCATTTAAGAATGCACTTTTAACATCCATTTGAAAAAGTTTGAACCCTTTAAAAGAAGCATATGCAAGTAACATGCGGATAGACTCAAGCCTTGCTACGGGAGAAAAAGTTTCATCATAGTCTATGCCTTCCTCTTGCCTATACCCTTGAGCCACTAGTCTAGCTTTGTTTCTTACTATGTTTCCTACTTCATTTAGTTTATTTCTGAAAATCCATTTAGTTCCTATGATTGAAGTGTCTTTAGGTCTTTCTACTAAGTTCCACACTTTACTTCTTTCAAATTGGTTTAATTCTTCTTGCATAGCTACAATCCAATTATCATCTTTTAAGGCATCATTTATACTTTTTGGCTCAATTTGTGAGAGGAAGACTAAGTTGTTATCTAAACGCAAAGATGACCTAGTGTTGACTCATCTAGATGGAATTCCTATGATTAAATCTTTAGGATGACTTTGAATGAATTTCCAAGCTCTTGGAAGATTATTCTCTTGTGAACTTTTATCTAATGTTTGACTATCATCCTTGGGATCAATTTGTGAAGATGAGTTTTTGTCTAGTTCAATTTTATCTTGTTCATTAGGTGGATTTTCTTCTATTTCTATTTCTTCATCACTTTCTTCATGGTTTTTACTTGTGTTACCTTCATCAAAATTTACATGAATTGCCTCTTCTATTATCATGGTTCTTTTATTGTATAATCTATATGCTTTTCTAATTTCTGAATATCCTAAAAATATTCCTTCATCCGATTTCTTATCAAATTTTCCTAAGGTATCTTTTACATTAAGAATGAAGCATTTACAACCAAAGACTTTGAAATATCCTACATTTGGAGTTTTCTTGTGGATTAATTCATATGGAGTTTTCTTCAACAAAAGTCTAATTAAAGCACGATTCATGACATAACATGCGGTGTTAACCGCTTCGGCCCAAAAATATTTAGGTAAGTCATTTTCACAAAGCATAGTTCTAGCCATTTCTTGAAGTGTTCTATTCTTTCTTTCAACTACTCCATTTTGTTGTGGTGATTTAACTACTGAAAAGTTATGTGTAATACCATTTTCATCACAATGGTTTATAAAGTTTTCATTTACAAATTCGGTTCCATTATCACTTCTTATTTTTACCACATTTAAACTCAGTTCATTTTGTACCTTTTTAAACAATCTAGCATATTCAATAAATGTATCACTTTTATGTGCCAAGAATATTACCCAAGTGTATCTAGAATAGTCATCTACTATCACAAACACATATCTTTTGCCACCTAAACTTGTAGTTTGTGAAGGTCCAAATAAATCCATATGTATCAATTCTAGGGGTTTTGAAGTTGTTACCATGTTCTTAGGTTTAAATGTACTTTTTGTTTGTTTTCCAAATTGACATGAATCACACACTTTATCTTTCTCATATTTTTGTTTAGGTAAACCTCTAACTAGTTCTTTAGCAACTAGATTATTTATGTGATCAATTCCCACATGAGCTAACCTTCTATGCCATAACCAAGTTATATCATTCACCACACTAAGACATTGCATATCTTGTTCCATAATATCACATAAATGTAGAGTGTACACATTGTTTTGTCTAGATCCGGTAAGAACTGTTTTACCATCGTTAGGATCAATAATAATACATTTCTCACGTTTAAATAACACATCAAGATCTTTATCACATATTTGACTTATGCTAATCAAATTGAATTTCAAGTCATCAATCAAAAGCACATTCTCGACCACATTGCTATTGTTATTGGCTACATTACCAATACCAATAATTTTTCCTTTTTTATCATTTCCAAAAGTAACTTGTCCTTTATGTCTAGTTTTCAAGTTATTAAGCAATAAGGGATTACCGGTCATGTGTCTTGAGCATCCACTATCAAGGAACCATTTTGTGTCCAAAATTGTATTTTTTAAACATACCTACATTCAAGAATCAATGTGTGACATTAAGCAACTTAAGTTCTTACATCATTTATATCTATTCTTTTCCATATTTTTGATCCATTTTCCACTTCCATTCTAGCAAAGCATTTCCTTGAGGTATGTCCCTTTTTACAATAATAGTCACATATTACATGGTATTTAAAAGAATGTGAAGTTTTATAGTAAGGCATAGCATTGTGAAATCTAGGTTCAAAGTTGTACCTCTTATGTCCATAATGTTGAATATACATTCTATGATCATTATGTGTGTTATGCTTTCCATATCCATGATGTGGGTGAGGTCTATTTTTAGAGTCTTCAATCCTTTTATCATGATTGTATGATGTGTGAGTCATTTTTACCGGTTTGGATTTTGAACTTTGACCTATTTCATGTGAGTATCCTAATCCAAATTTGCTATTTCCCATCCTTTGATTTCCTAGAAGTATTTCTAAGTTATTCTTACCATGAGTGAATTTGGCTAAACAATCACTAAGGTCTTCAATTCTCTTTCTTAACCCTATTTGTTCTTTCTTGACTTCATCATATTTTTTAACCTCTTCTCTAGACTTGTTACTATCTATTGTTAGTTTTTCATTTTCAGATTTTAAGGTACAATTCTCTTTAACTACACTATCATATTTAGTGCTCAACTCTTGATTACTAGAGGTGATTTCTTCCATTTTGGCTTTAAGTCTCTTATTTTGAGTTTTGGTTTTCTTTAACTCATCTACCAATCTAGCAATGTACAGCTCAAGTTCATCTTGATCATTACAATTATCATAATCATTATCACTAGAAGAAAGACTTACCTCATGGTCTTCAAATCCCATAAAGCACATGTTAGCAACTCCTTCTTCTTCTCATTCGGTTTCCTCTTCGGATTGGTCATCATCCCATGTGACCTTGAAGCTTCTTCCTTTGCCTTTCTTGTCTTGTTTGAACTCCATCTTTCTTCTTGGGCAATCAGCAATAAAATGTCCAGGTTGGTTACATTCATAACATTTGTTAACCTTGGATGTTTCTCCCTTCTCTTTCATCCAATCTTTGTTCCTAAAATTTCTTCCTTCGTTAAACCTATTTTTCCTACTTTGAATCATCCTAGATAACTTTCTAGTGAGAAATACAAGATCATCATCATCTTGTTCATTTATGTCTTCTTCATCTTCCTCAACATCATTCTCATTCTTTGACACTTTAAGTGCTATGTTCTTTTTAGCCTTAGTATCTTCTTCTTTTTGAGTTTTAGACTTGATCTTCAATTCATATGACATAAGTGAACTAATTAGTTGATCTATGGGTAGTTCTCTCAGATTTTTAGCTTCTTCAATAGCTATAGCTTTTGATTCCCATTCCTTAGGTAGAGAGTTTAAAATCTTTCTATTTTGCTCACCTAAGGGGTAAATTTTACCTAGGTTCTCCAAGTCTTTAATTATGCTATTGAATTTACAAAACATTTTATCAATAGATTCATTACCATCCATTTCAAACCTTTCATATTGTGTTACCAACAATGATTTTTTTTCCTCTTTTACATCTTCGGTTCCCTCATGGATTTCCCTAAGTTTCTTCCAAATGTCATGTGCATTTTTACATCTTTTAACTCTACTTGATTCATTAACATCTAGTGAGTTATATAAAGCATTTGTGGCTTTAGCATTTAGGGTGAGGTTTCTCCTATCGGTTTCAGTGAGTTCACTCCTCTTCTTTTCTCTAATTTCATCACCTATGATTATCTCAGCCTTATACGGTCCTTCTTTTACAATATACCACATCTCAATGTCAATGGATTTGAGATAGATTTCCATTCTATCTCTCCAACTGCTGTAGTTGGTTCCATTAAACATTGGAGGCCTAGAGATAGATTGTCCCTCCATAAACATAGTATTGTTTGTTGCCATAATCTTTACTCTAAGGTTTTTAAACCTAAATAAGTAGAGACCAAGCTCTGATACCAATTGTAAGCTCTAAGGCAACCTAAGAGGGGGGAGGGGTGAATTAGGTTTCTAAAAATTTCTTGTACTTTATCCAATCAAATTCAATACAAGTGAGTGAGTAGTGTGAGTCACAATAAGTGTATGATACAAAGATGTATATTGATAATCCAGAAATTTAATCAATGAACTCAACAATTCAATTAATGAATTAAAGCATAAGCAAATTAAAATAAGTGCAGAAATGAAATCAATGTAAATCAAGAACACAAAAGATTTAGACTGGTTCAATTCTCCTCCTTGGAGCACTCTACATCCACTACCTAAGTTTCCCAACATTAGAATTTCAAACCTTTCCACTATGAATTGATCACCTTACAAGTGGTGAGATCAAAAGAACCACTTTTACAACCCAAGTATCTCAACTTAGGATTTCAACCAAGGTTCAACCTTTTCACTAGCTATCCCAAGCTATGTGCTCAAGGTTTTTAATCTCACTTGAGAAACCTTTTACAATCACTCACAATAGATGTTTGATAATGAAATTACAACCCGCAATAAGGATGAATAAGATGAAGTGAAGTTCAAAGTATGATTCCTATTAAGAAAATTACAACTCAAACTATATAGCTCAATGATAAATGAAGAACTGAAAGAAGGCTCAAGGATTTTGATCTTTTGTTTCTTGATGAATCAAAGTGAAGTGCAAGAGTTGTAGAGAGTGTTTTTCAAGATAAGAAGCTCAAGGAATCAAGGGAAGAGTTGTTGAACGTTCATGTGTTGGCTTGTATTTTAAATCCCACAAAAGATGACAAAAAAACGTATATGCTCGACTTTTCAAAAACTAGCTGTTATTTGAAAACTTGAGTTTCGGACGCTAGTTTCGGACCCTATCAGGCGTCCGATCCTAAGTTTCGGACGGTCGAAACTACTTTGAGGCGTTCGAACCTAAACTACTGAGAGCTTGATTTTTCACCAGAGTTTCGGACGGTCAAGTGACCAATCTGAGGCGTCTGAACCTAAGTTTGGGACGTCCGAAACTCTGCCCTCAGCGTCCGATCCTATTTTTCTCAAACTTGTTTTCAATTTTTGTTTTCCAAATCATTTGTGCAAGTTTGTGTGACTTTGTGCAAGTATGTTTTTCACATTTTGAAATGTATTTGAAGACTACTAATATTTGGAAATCATTTTTACTTGAGCCTTAAATGAGTAAAACAATTTCTTGAGCTATTTACATAGTTAGGGTTTAGGGGTTGGGAAATGACTTATTTTACCAACTTTGTGTTTTTTGCACATCCAAATCTTTCTTCATGCACTAAAGCTCCATGGTAGTTTTCTCTTGAATATCTATCACATTGAGACACTTTTTCCAACATTAGCATAAACATAATTGTTTGTTAAACATCAAAATAAGTAAGATTAAGACCCTAGGTCTTTACAGTGAGACAACCTCAATATTTGTAGACTCCACCTCCCAAGGATAAATTTCGCCACATTTAACATTAGCTTACATTTCCAAATGATATTCCTCAGGAGTTGGTATTCTAGAAATTAGAGGTGTACCTTGTGGATAGCATGGTTCATATTGACTTGGTAGCTCACTTTGTTCTCTCACATTGCTCCATAATGCCTCTAGTTGAGGACTCCTTTGTTGGCCTCTTGAAAACTCTTCTTCTTGAGAAAATCTCATTTCTTCCTTTTGTGAGCCTCTATCAAGTCTTTCCAAAAGTTGAGAAAGCATGTCATACAACTTATTGCTTTGGGCTTGGTTATGCATTGCTCCTCGTAAAGTGGTGGAGAGAAGTCCCCAAATGTTCTAGGTGTTGGTCGTGTGTCATCTATCCAATCTGGTGGGTAATCATAACGAGGCTCTACAAAGTCCCCACACCACCTAGACATCTTGGGTACTTGTGGAGTGCAATATTCTTTTTCAATTGAGTTCAAGTATCCTATATTGGCCACAAATACACCACAGTAGACAGAACAAAACAGAAAAACAAAAAGAACAAACTTTCTCAAAATGAAACATAACAAAACTACTAAGCTACACAAAGGAAAAGAAAACAAAATAGAGCAAATCCAAATTCAAGAAACCGGGCTTTCCCCGGCAACGGCGCCAAAAATTGGCAAGCGTGTCGTTAACCTTGCAATTTTAACCCTAAACTAATGTAGTAGCAATGAGTAGGGTATCGTATCCACGGGGAAGGGGATGGTTCAAGAATTCAAGTATTGCTCTAACAAATGTCACAGAATGGAAATATAATGCTACTGTATGAGAATAACAAGTAAAAGTCACAAAACGGGGGTAAAATGTAAAATCAAGAAAGAATTGGACGTCTCAGGGTTTTTCTACCGGATGAGTGCATTATACACTACTCAGATGCAATGCAATTGATTCTCAAGTTAAGCACAGAGGAGACCAAGCTGCCTAAGAGCCTAAGATGCCACCAGCATGGCGACCACATGCCATCTTACACTCTTTGACACCACTCTTTCCCATGGCGAGGCCTAAGAGTGGTAGTTTCAACCCGCAGCATCTCAACTTCTTGAGACTGACTACTCTAGCATGCAAATCCTAGGATCGTCCCATGATGAGGCCTGACCTAGGTTCGTTTGTCTTCGTAAGCCAAGGAAAACTTCTTCTCACTCTATTCTAAGGTCTCAATGAACTTTCACGGGCATGGCGACCGCATTTCAGATCATGATCAAACAAAGCAAGAGAGAAGACTCAATTATCATACTCAATGTTCTCATTTTATGCATTCCTTACTCCTTTATGTAAATCTAATCTATACTTAGCATGGCGACCACAATCGAAGAGAGATTCAGTCAAGAAAAACATGAATTCACAAAATTTAACCAGATTTAAGCGGTAATTTCAAGTATGAACTCAATCTTCAAAAATGTGTCAATTGAAAGGCATCGCATAGTCTATTCACACAATCATTCGGTCTAACCCGAAGACATCACAAATTTAGCTGTGATACTTCATTACCAATTCGTAAATATCATAATTCATCATTGAACAATTCATTTCTTCCAAATCGTACAAATTTACCGATTAAAGAGAATAGAATTGTCAATCGCTTCGTCAATCGAGAATTGGAATGAAGTAATCAGCTCAATTATTCAATCGGAGTCACAATCGGAGAAGAAATGGTAGAAGAGAGAAAATCTAGAGAGAGAAAGTGGAGAGAGAGAAAATTTCCCGCTACGAAAATCAAAATTCTCTTTTATCTTCTAGAATCATTTCCCGAAAGTTTAACTAAATCCTCTATTTATAGAGGTTACAAAACGTAAATAATACGCTAACGTAAAATGCCTAAGATATTACAAAAATGCCACAACACATATCGACGAAGCTCAACAGCAGCTTATGCACAAGACCAATCCACGCCTTTATTCCCTCGAAACTTCACGCCTCCATCAACCCCACTGCGCCTTCAAGTCAGCAGCTCCCAAGCTTTAACAACCCCTGCACGCCCTTGAGCTATCAGCTATCACGCCTTTATTGCTTCCTGCACACACAACCAAAAGTCTCAACACTTAAAAAATTTTCCATCAGCCAAAATAGAAGTTTTCATGACGAGGTCTCACCGTTTGTGCATAAGAGTGGCGAGGTCTCGCGGCGAGACCTCGTCGTGTAATTGTGGTGGTGGCGAGGTCTCGCGGCGAGACCTCGCCGTGTAGGTGTGTATGTGGCGAGGTCTTGCGGCGAGACCTCGCCATGCAAGTGTGTGTGTGATGATGAGTTGTGAGCTAAGTGTTGTGAAGTGAGAGTGAGAGTGAATACAAGTGAAAGGAATTTTTGCAAATTAAGTGTCGAAGTATGGAGTGTTGACAAGCACAATCGTATACTAAAACATTGTGAGACAAATATATACAGTGCACAACCAAGAATGGAAGATGTAATACAATGATTGTAAAGTGAATACTAACATGAAGTTTTGTTTTTTTTACAAAAGTTTAGAGACAACAAGGAACACAAACTTACATCTAGATTAAGTAAAGTGAGAACAAAACACAAATGAAAGAGATGAGTGTGTGGAAAGTGAGAGCTTGTTGTGAGCTCACCGCACGAATGTGCGGCGAGGTGCGAGGGTTGTGCGAGAACTTGCCACATGATCATGCGGCAAGGTGCTTCTGTGCTCGAGCTCGCCGTACCAATGTGTGGTGAGGTGTGTGCATGAGTGAGAGCTTGCCGCATGATGTTGCCGCGAGGTGTGCGCAATGGAGAGAGCCCTCGCCGCATGATGTTGCGGAGAGGTGAGTGCATGTGTGCAGCGAGGTGAGTGCATGCGTGTGGCGAGGTGAGTGCATGTGTGTGTGATGCGACCTTTTCAGCACAACAATCTACGTCTATGCAACATATGTGTATCTTAGCCTCTGAATTGGACTTTGTGGTGAACATAAGATTTTTAGATCTTTCTCTTGGCTTTCCATTGGTTAAAGAACCAGCATCATACGAGATCTGTAGCTCAAGATATACACCTTCTACCAAACTGTGGCAATATGAAGTCAAGGATGAAAACCTAAAGGAACAATTGTAAAGATGCCCCCGTTTCTCCTAATTGCACACATATTTAGAAGAAAGGTAAAACATACAAAATGACTATACACAAGGATCTTTCCAGAACATCCAAGATTCCCTCATTTGGATTAGTATTTAGAGAGCTACACGCAAATGAAATAACACTACCAATTCTGCCTAACTTCAAACTAAGCAATTAGACATGTTTAGGGTTTCCTCAAATCTCTCACACACCCTTCCAACTCTTTCAAACTCTTTCCTTGTCATTTAACATCAAACACACATTCGCCTCATTTAATCATAAGTTTTGGTCTTTTTTACCATTTTAGCACTTCCAAGTTGCAAACCACATAAATGCACACAATGGAACAAAACACTACACAATTGCATGAAAAACAAGTCAAAAGCCAAGTGATATAACACATATAAGTTGGTATAAAACCAACTCATGAAGCCCTCAATGGATCCTATCTGGATTAGCTTCCTTTTACTGCCACTACTCATGTTTGATCCAAATAAGTTATACACATTGGCAACTGTTGCAGGTAGACCTCTAAAAATGGATTTGGCCACAGCCTTTGTGAATGTAATGCTCAGACCAAGCGATGCGAGAGTTTGTGTGGAAATGGATGTTCTTCATCCTACCCCATCCCATGTTTGGATTGGAAGCAAAGAAGGAGGGAAACGGTTGGATATTGTGGTTGAAAATAAAAACTATGTATTGTACCAAATGTTGTAAGATGGGACACTGTGAAGACGGCTGTATTCCAGTGCAGAAAAAGAAGATGAATTACCATGGTCAAAGTGATATAATAAATAAGCAAGAGATGAACAAAAAACAAGAGTGGATTGTCAAAAATACATCAGTGAAAGGAAAAGCCAAAGAAGACTTCTCTCTGACTATAAACAATGAGTTAGAAAGTCCACGAAAAATAGCAGAAGAGGTTCCTACTGTTACAGTTGTACATATCCAGACATCCCAGAGTGTTCGAGGAGAAATGAGTTGAAGGGATCTGCTGGAAATAAAAGGACCAAGGATGGCGATATAGAACAATCTTAGAAAAGCTCAGACAAAGATGAGAAAGATAATAGTGAGACGGAAGGGATTCAAGTAGAGAAAATGACTACAATGGTGGAAGAAGATTTGCAGATTATTGGGGAAGGAAACATGTTGATTAAAGCTAAGAATCAATCTGATGTTGATCTTCATTCTTTGTAGGATGAGTCAGAGGAAGAAGGATCAGAAGATGTCACAATTCAAAAGAAGGAAGAAGTGTTCATTGAGGTGGAGTCCAAAGCATCAAAGAAGGAAAAGGCTAGACAGAGGAAAATTGCAGAATGCAGCTCAAGAATAAGGCCTAACATCACATCAGATCGCCAACTAAGGAAAAAGTCATCAAATAAAGGTACAATTGAAATTCAATTTGATGATTAGATTGTGATATTGGAATATAAGGAGTGTGGTGAAAAAGGCTAACCTGGCTAGACTTAAAAGGATGATAAGAAAACAGAATTGTAATCTAATAGCTATTGCAGAACGATTGCATGATCAAAAGGTAATGGAAGAGATTAGGGTGAAATTGAAGTTTGAATTTAGTGTTTTAAATACTGAATATACTTATTGGATCATGGCTAGATCTCCCGTCACATGTAGATTAGTGGAGTTCAATGCACAATATATCACAATCTGTACTCAACACCTACATATATCACAATAGCTTCATGTAACTGCTGTTTATGCTAAATGTACAGTAGTAGAGAGGAAAGAATTATGGAGTGAATTATCCAAATATAGAAAACTTGACGCTCATTGGATTTTATGGGGGGGACTGGAATTACACAATGTCTAAACATGATAAAAAGGGGGTAAACCTTATTTAGCTAATAAAGGACATGAACTGACAAATCTAGTTAATGATGAAGAATTATGTGAACTGAATTTTACAAGACCAAACTAGACTTGGTGTAATAATAGATTTGGAAAGGCTAGAATTTGGAAAAGACTAGATAGAGCTGTTGTCGACAAGAACTTTTTAACTTCAGATCTTCAAGCAGCTATTATTCACTACCCTAGAAGTCCCTCAAATCATTCACCACTGATATTAAAAATGGAAAATAGGGAGGAAACAAAAGTTAAAAGCTTCAAATTTCTGGATTTCTGGATTTCACAAGAATCCTTTTTTGATGTAATTCATAATGCCTAGAACTGTCATATAGAGGGAAACACCCTGAGAATATTTACTGAAAAATTGAAAATAACTAAGAATGCTCCTAGGAAGTGGAATAAATTACAGTTTGGTAACATTTTTAATAAAGTAGAACAGGCTAAAAAGGCACTAAGGATCATTGATCTAGAAGATGAGAGAATCCCACAAAATAGAACATTACTGAATGAGGCAGCTGCTAAATACACATTTTCTTTTAACCAGGAAGAAAACTTTTGGGCACAAAAAGCCAAAATCAAGTGGTTTAAAAAAGGGGACAGAAATACCTCCTTCTTATTCATAGAATCAAAAATCAAAATGGTGCATGGTTAAATGATAAAAAAGAAATAGGTTTAAAAGATAAAAAATACTTCCAAACTTTGTTTACCTCCAACTCATCACAATCACGGTTGGAAGCTAAGATTGAATTCACTAAACTGTCTATAAATTAGAGGGATAGATTATCAGAGATTCCTTCAATGTCAGAGGTTCAAGAGGTTGTATTTTTCTTGAGTGCAACTACTGCACCTGGCCTAGATGGATTTAATAACACATTTTACCAAAAGTTTTGGGAAACCATTAAGATTGACCCCCTGAATGTAGTATGTTACTTCATGAATGGGGGTGAATTGCCAAAAGCTATGACTGCCACTTCAGTATGCTTAATCCCAAAAGTTTGAAATCCCTCAACCTTCACACAGTTTAGACCAATCATTTTATGTAATTTCACAAACAAGGTCATATCCAAACTCCTTGCAAACAGATTGGCAAAAGCTCTAGATCCCTTTATTAACCATAATCAGAGTGGATTTGTTAAAATGAGAAACATCATAGATAATTATCTTCTTGCATCTGAATTGATGACTTCCTTACTGATGCGTTTAGTCACGTGTGCATATCAATTTATCCCTAACACTAGTGTAGTCGAGATAAGAGGGTTTCATTCCACAAGGAAGGGCTAAGAATGATGAATGTAAACCACAACGTCTCAACTCTGCATTTCTAACCACTCTAGCATGTAATTTCTAAGTCCTCCTATGGCGAGGCCTGAACTAGGTTCTTTAGCTTTCGATACAAATAGAGAGCCTCTTTTCACTTTATCCTATTATTTCAAGTAAACTCAAATCGGCATGGCGACCGCATCTCAAAACACGAACAGGCAAAGCAAGTGAAAAGACTCATAATTCATTCGTCCAGTTCTTATTTCATTCATTCTCACAAATATTGGTGAATTTATCCTCAACTCAGCATGTCGACCATAATTGAAGTTCAATTCAGTCAATAATAGTGCAAATTCGTGAAACTTAAAAGAATTCATGCATTAATTCCAAGTATGATTTCATTCTTTAAAGATTCTGTCAATTGCATAGCGCCGCATCGTCTAAATACACACTCATCTGTTTCGAACCCTAGAACATCATGAATTTGGCCACATATCTCCATTCTCAACTCACGTTCGTCAAATTGCAATATTAAACAATTAATCGTTGTTAAATGGAAAGAATTTACCGATTAAATTGCTTCCAAAGCTTCAAATTCACAAGAGAATTGTTAAATGCCTCCTTAATTGAGAATAGAATTCCTTCGATCGGTCCAATAGTTTGATCGGAATCGAAAACAGAGATGAAATTCTAGTGAGAGAAAATTCTAGAGAGAGAAAGTCTAGAGAGAGAAATTCCCGCTCTCAAGATAAAAAATCAGGTAAAAGTCTAATCTGTCTAAAAGTCAAAAGTCAAAACATCCCTAAAATAATGACAAAACCGGCTATTTATAGAGGTCTAAAGCTTAATCTTTACGCTAACATAATCTAATCATTTAATTACAGAAATGCCACTGCAATAGAAAATATCCCAAAAAATGTACATGCATGAAACTCCACATCAGCACCCACTGCCGTTCCACGCCTTCAAGCTTAAGCCTTTCACACCTTTACCGCGCAACCCAGGCCCTTGAGCCTCCGTCAACCACCCCTCCACAACCTGCACACAAGAAAAAGTAAGTTCCAACAATTAGAAAAATTCAGCATCAAAACATTGCAAACACACGGCGTGGTCGCATGACCGCGGTTGCGCCAATGCACACTCATGGGGCGATCGCAAGAAGCGATTGCGTCACACAAAAAAACTTCTTGGCGCGATCGGAGGATGCGATCGTGCCACACACCGAAAACTCACGGTACAATCGCAAGATGTGATTGCGCCATGTTACTTCAATGACAATAGCGACACATGTTAATGCAAATGTGCTTATGCACATAGTGGAGGTGCTTTGTTGTGCCCATTTGTTGTGCATGAGGTGCCTTAAGTGTGTAAAAGTAGTGCATGTAATGTACAACAGTTGTAGCAAGAGTGTGCATGTAATGGGTCTTAGAGTGCATGAGCGTGATGCATGAGTGGTGCATTGTGATGTGCTTTGTGGTGCAAGTGATGCATGTAATGCTTGTGCATGTGTGGAGTAATGTGCACTAACATGGTAAGAATTGTGCACAAATGGGTGCTCATGTGTGCATAAGTTGTGCCTACAATGTGCATGTAGTGTGCTTGTGTTGTGCATGAATTGTAGCAAAAGTGTGCACAAAGTGTAGCAAGAGTGTGCAGCAAAATGCATGTGTCAGATGCCTTAATGTGCATGAGTGTCTACCTTGTGTTGGTGCTGCCGCGCATGGGCACGCGTTGTTTCCAAGTCGCTGCGCTATACACGCAGCAGCGTGTGTGCAAAAATGCCCGCGCGCACGGTTATAGGCGAGAGCTGCACGCACGAGCGCTCGTGCTCTGTCTGTGTGCTGCTGCGCGCGCTGGTGTGTACGGGGGCTGCTATGCACATGTGTTGTGTTCAAAATTCAGAAAGTAGAAGAACATAAGAAGCAGGTCAAAAGAAGAGAAAGAAAACGTGAAGAGAGAAAGTAGAGAGAAGAAAGGGGAGAAATTATATTGTGTAAGCAACAAACTCTGCAATAAACTAACTCTCTGTTACACCTATTGTCCTTTGCTATCTATCCTTAATACTTGAAAGAGACAAAATACTAATCATTACAGCAACAAGGTAATAATACTAATCAGCTTTGGTGTTGAAAGTGTAAATGATGTTGAAGTTGTAAATGATGATATGTTGAAGTCGTGACAATTCCCCTCTCCTAACATAAGACTTGTCCTCAAGTCTTAATGTACTTCAGGCTGCAAATTGAGGAAACTGTGATCTAATGAAAGTGATGTCTTCCCATGTTGCCTCCTCTGGTGGTAAGTTTGTCCATTTGATTAGCACTTGAATGACAGTTTCAGCATTTCTAGAAATCACCTTTCTCTCTAATATCATTTCTGGCTCCACTAAAGGTTGTTGATCATCTCCTACCATTGGTAAGTAACCCTCAGAATTAGGCAATTTCTTGATAAAGTCCATAGAGACTTTCTGCCACGATTGATCAGGAATAACTAGGGGTTGCAAAAGTTGATAAGGTACATTCTTACTTTTGTTCCTTTGACAGATCTCACATTCTTGAACATGAAAAATGACATATTGTTTAAGAGTAGGCAAATAAAAAATGTTTTAAGCCTTTTCCAACAATTGGTTTGACCTAAATGTCCACCAATGGTAGAATTATGCATAGTGGATATTATGGTGGCTCTGATATTATTCCCAGCTCCAATGTATAATCTCCCTTCATTCTTAACAACTCCTTCTGAGTATTGAAAATTTGGCATATCTGTGGGGGGAAACATCAACTTAGCTATAAGCTCTGTAACCTCTTCATCACCCTCATAACTAGCTTTCACTTTCTTAAGCCAATCAGGTTTGACTGTGGTGATATGCATTAAATTACAGTCAATTATTTTATCTTTTTCTGTTGTAAAGCAGTCTCTCCTTGATAATGCATTTGTGACTCTATTCTCAACACCCTTTTTATATTTAATCTCATAATCCAAGCCTAGTAACTTGGTGAGCCATCTGTGCTGCAATAAAGTATGTAATTTCTGTTCTAACAGGTATTTCAAGCTTTGATGATCTGTCTTTATGATAAAATGATGTCCAATTAAATAGTTCCTCCATTTAGATACTGCCATAACTATTGCCAGTAATTCCTTCTCATATACTGATAAACCTTGATTTTCTGTGCTCAATGCCTTTCTCAAAAACTCAATTGGTTGCCTTTGCTGCATAAGGACAACTCCAATGCCCACCCCCGAAGCATCTGTCTCTAAAATGAAACTCTGAGAACAATCAGGTAATCTCAGTAGTGGAGTTCCACTCATGACCTGCTTTAGTTTTTGAAAAGCCAATTGAGCTTGTTTTCCCCATTGAAGAGACTCCTTCTTAAGTAAATCATGTAGAGGCTTACAGATAACTCCATAGTCCTTGATAAACCTCCTGTAGTACCCGGTAAGCCCTAAAAAGCTCCTGAGAGCCTTAACATTCTGTGGAATAGGCCAATTGATCATACATTCTACCTTGGCCATGTCTATGCTCACCCCTAATCCATTGATCACATGTCCCAAATATTCCACTTGTTCTTGTCCAAAACTGTACTTGGAAAGTTTAGCATACAGTTGATGTTGTCTGAAGATTCCTAAAACAGTTTGTAGATGTTGTACGTGTGACTCTAGATTAGGAATATAAATCAATATATCATCAAAGAAAACCCAGATGAATTTCCTAAGGTGTTGCTGGAAAATCTCATTCATGAGTGATTGAAAGGTAGCTGGAGCATTGGTTAAGCCTAATGGCATGACGAAAACTTTGTAGTGTCCTTGATGAGTGTGAAAAGCCGTTTTGTATCTATCAACAGGTTTAACACGGATTTGATGGTATCCTGATCTAAGGTCAATTTTTGAGAAGAACTTGGTACCAAAAAGTTCATTTAGCAATTCATCAATATTAGGAATGGGTATTTATCTTTGATGGTGAACTCATTTAACTGTCTATAATCTATGCAAAGTCTCCATCCCCCATCCTTCTTTTTCACTAATAGAACAGGTGAAGCGAAGGGACTTGTGCTTTTTTGTATAACTCTACTAGATAGCATTTCAAAAACCTATTTTTCTATCCCATTTTTGTGTGCATGTGGAGATCTATATGGTTTAATCTTAAAGGGTTGGGAGTCTGGTTTCAAGGGAATAGAATGGTCACAAGATCTTTCAGGGCGTAAAGACTGTGATTTAGCAAATACATCTTCAAACTGTTTAAGCAATTCAAAGACAACTTTCAACATACTAACCTTCTTTTGACGGTGATTTGGAACATCATTGGTGGACAGTTGCAGAGCTTTTTCATACATGATCTGATCATACTCCTTACCCCTAACCAAGGTCATAATGGGACTATCTACTTTACCACACAGTTTGACCTTCTCTTTTTCTGTTTTGAATTCTATCACCATCTGTTGAAAATCAAAAGTTATGGGATTGAACTTTTTCATCCAATTTACTCCAAGGATAATATCCCACCTTCCAATGTTCATAACTCGCAAACTATCCTGAAACGTATAATTTTGTATTTGCCACTTAACCTTGGGAGCTATAAAGGTGCTAAACAGTGTACTGCCATCAGCTAGGGTGGCTCTCAAACATTCTGCTGACTTTACCTTAATGCCCAATTTCTTGACCAGTCTGTTATTCACAAAGCTACGTGAGCTTCCTATGTCAACTAGGATGTTTATAGGTTCGCCGTTCACTATGCCCTGTAACATGATGGGCTCCTCCTGTATCAAGTCGGATAATGCATTCAAAGAAACATCTAGTACCTGCCCAGGATTACCGGTTAACTCATCTTGTTCTCCAATAGCATCTACAAACTCCACATCATCCTCTTCTTCCGCAATATGAAATTCAAATGTCCAAATTTACATATGTGACGAAACCCATATTTCTCCTCACATTTAAAACATAAGCCCATGTTCCTTCTTCTTTGTATCTCTTGTGTAGAGATTTTTTAGCTTCTGTTCTAGCTTTAATGTTGTCATTTTTTTCAATCATACTACAAGAATATCCTTTAAAGCTATTAGAAGGTTTATCTGGCCATTACTTAATGACACTCCGTCCTTTTTTGGCAATCAATTCCAAGGATTGTTCATACAACAAGGCAATCTCATATGTCTCTAGCAAGGTATTAGGCCTCAACATCTTGATCATAGGCTTAATATCCTCCTTTAAACCACTAACAAAACTGGAGATAAAATATGCTTCTGTTAATTGGATTTTTGATTAACATCCTCGCCCTCAGCTCTTCAAATTTCTCCTGATGGAATTTATTAAATTCTTCCACCACATCCAGATTCTTCATTCCTTCAAATCGTTTACACAACATGTCACAAAATTCTTCCCATGAAGGTGTTCCCATGGATGCCTTAAGGCTTTGATACCATATATCCACTTTTCCTTCCAAATACATCTCAATAATCTCAAGTTTATGATTTTCAGCCACCATATTGATGAGGAAAAATTTTTCACACTTTCTAGGCCAAATTCTAGGATTATCTCCCTCGAACTGTGGTAACTCTATTTTAGGAGTAGTATGAAATCCCCACCTTTTGCCATCCAGATCTTCCTTCCCTTTGACACGAGGATTTGGTAAAATTGGTGTTCTGTTGATAGAAATAGGCTCCTCTTGATTTGTGCCTTTCTCCTTAGACATCAATCGCATAAAGGCTGTTAGTTTAGCTTCTATGCCAGACATGAATTCCTCTATTTTTGTGTGGTTGTCGCTAGTAAACCCTTCCATCTTGAGTTGCATCCCATCCATGAAATCCTATAATTTTTGTTCTTGCCTCTTAACTTGCTCTTCTATGGTTTTATGTCTAGTTCCTTCAGCTATAATCTTTATACTGAGGATCTAAGTCTCTGATACCAAATTGTTGTGTTCAAAATTCAGAAAGCAGAAGAACATAAGAAGAAGGTGAAAAGAAGAGAAAGAAAATGTGAAGAGAGAAAGTAGAGAGAAGAAAGGGGAGAAATTGTATTGAGTAAGCAACAAACTCAGCAATAAACCAACTCTCTGTTACACCTCTTGTTCTTTGCTATTTATCCTTACTACTTGAAAGAGACAAAATACTAATCATTACAGCAACAAGGTAATAATACTAATCAGCTTTGGTGTTGAAAGCGTAAATGATGATGAGTTGAAGTCGTGACAGCATGGTGCGCGCAGTGTGTGCGTGTGTGGGGGAGCTGTTGCGCGCAATGTGTGTGTGTGTGTGGGCATGTGCACAAATGATGTGCGTTGAGTGCTGCAAATGTGTGCATGCATTTGGGCATCAACTTGTGTATGATAAGCAGCAAATGTGTGCATCAAATTCAGCTCAAATATGCAAAGAAAACACAGGGAAACAAGATTGGAACTTTTTACCTCTCAAGTTATGAAAAATAACAAACTGCCACTTGTAACCAAATTCTGGCCCTGATGCATTGTGAATTTGGCAAAACCAAAAAACACAAAACTTGTAGCCCTATGTCTTATCTTTCTATAGCTTTTTGAATCACTCAATTCGAAGCTTGGACGAGAACGTTATGGCTAAATTACTGAACTATAGCTAGGAATCTTTTCATGGCTTGGTCGCGTCGTGCGACCGCGCCGTGCAATCCTTTTTCATCCGGCGATCGCGCTATGCAATTTTCACTTTTCATCACGATGTTCCACTTCTATGCAATATTTGTGTGTCTTTGCTTCCGAATTGGACTTTGTGGTAAACATAAGAGTTGTAGAGCTTTCACTTGGCTTTCCACAGTGTTAAGAACCAGCAATATTGGAGCTTTAGAGCTCAAGATATAAGCATTCTACCAAACTGTGGCAGTAAACTCAACACTCAAAAACTGAAGGAGTGATCACAAAGATACCCCCGTTTCTCACACCTGCACACTGAATTGGAAGACAGTTAAAACATAAGATTTGAAGTATACGCAAAGAAATTTCCAGAACATCCAAGCTCTCCTCCTTTGGATTAGTATAGAGAAAGGTACACGCAAATGAAGTAAACCATGTGTTCTGCCAAAACACGAAACAAAGATGTTAAGGCATCATTTCAAAACTTTTGAATTATTTCCTTGTTCTTTAACCTCAAACACACATTTGGCTTATTTAATCAACATTTTTTGTCTTTTTCTTCATTTTAGCACTCCAAGTTGTAACCCACATAAAATGCACAAAATGACACATAACACTACACAATTGCCTGTAAAACAAGTTAAAAGCTAAGTGAAATAACAAATATAAGTTGGTATAAAACCAACTTATCAATTTTCCCCACACTTGAACTCTTGCTTGCCCTGAAGCAAGGACACAACAATACACTTACACCACTCTTGCTTGCCCTCAAGCGCAGTTACAACAATTCACTAACACATATATACACATCGCTACATAGTGAACTCTTGTAGAGAAACCTACCTATCCACTTCAAGAACATTTCATACTATTATTGGATGTGCATGTTTCTTAGTTAACCAATTGTACTCTAGTGGTAAGGATTTGCCCAATTCTTCATGGCATTCATCAAAACCAAGCTGTACTCATTTGAAGCTCTGACATAGATGTGTGAGTGGTGTGCAAAAGGCAAACATAAAGCTCAAGTCTCGCTTATGATCAAAGCAATAGTAGAGAATGCAAAGATTTTATTATTACTTCTTTTCAAGTCTTGAACTTGTAAACACTGTATAGACATAAATGCACCATCTTAAAGATCATTGGTTACCCTCATTTCTTACCATTTTTTCCCTCGGGTTGTCATCCTTTAGTGCTTTACCATCGTTTTGCACATGAAATCATTACACTAGGGTACTCCTTGGCCTTTCCACTTATTGCCTTAGGTTTTATGGCTTTTGAATTCCATCCCCACTCACACGGATTATTCTCTTAAACTGCACACTTTGTATGGTAGAGCAGTCCCGTAGATGAGTGGTTCATAATATGTTCTTTTGGAATATTGTCCCTGCATTTAGCATGCAACAAATTTGACATTGGCATAACCTGCCTTTTTTTCAAATCATCTCCCTTTGTGCCTAAATGTCACTACAGGTTTCCAAGGATTACTCAGCTTAATTCATGAAAATTTTCAAAAATTCTCTATTTCTCGCATTTTCACATAAGTTCAACAATCCATGTATGTATTCCATTTTCGTGCTTAAAAACAACTATGTTAAAGTTCAAAATTTCTCACTTATTTTTAACTCCTACCACTTAGTATTGAACTATCCTCACCACTAAGCATTTTTATTCAAGTGTTTAAACACACATCCAATTCTAGTGCGCTAGTGCACTATCCATGGACAGACAAGTTCTTCCACAAGAATGTTAACTACACATAACTTGTGTTTAAAAACATCACTTAATGCACAAAAATTTCAAAATTTCGCAAACAAAATTTAAAAATTTACACAAAAAATGAAAAACACAACATATACAAGGTATAATATGCAAGAGCTCAAAATAACACAACAAAACTAAAAAGTAGCATGCTTTGCATCACATAGCACAAAAAGTTTCATTCATGAAAGAAAGTAAGCATGTAAAGTCCAAGAGACACTAACCATAACAAATATTCCCTCCCCCACACTTAAAACTTACATTGTCCTCAATGTAAAATAAAGATAGGTTTAGGAGCTCCCTGGTGTTGATATGTTATGAATTCCAATGTTTTCTTGGTGGAGTGTCTTTGTCCATAGTTCCCTCTTGCATGAAAAATGTCATGCACTTGGTGAAACCAAACTTATTAGAAATCACTCACTCAAGTACACTACATGTTGGCGCAAGGTAAACATGACATGGAAGTAGCATGCAAGCAAAGTGTCGCACCATGACTAGGAATCATGGTGGTGTAAAAATATGCAACTAGCAACACTAAACAAAGAGATTGTGTGCAGCATGGGAGTGTTCCATGGCGCCACTTCTCCACACCTAGCCTTTTGTGTGCATGGCCTATTTCCCTTGAAACTTCTTTCATGTGCATGTCCTGACTAACATGAATGGCTTAGTGGGGCATAACAAAATGCAAGAAACCTAAAGATCAACTTAACCCAATTACTTTATTAAAGCTAAAGGGAAAAATAAGTAGTTCTAGGTTTTGTATATATTCAGCTAGACTATATTCACCAAGCCTTCTTCTTCAACATTTGGAATATCCATCTCTGTACCATAAAGATAATATTTCATAAGCACCTATTTCCTCTTGTAGGGCACTTGGGGAATATTTTCAAAGAGGTGCTTTAGCTCATGCATGTGGGGAGCAACCTCTTCAAATTTCATTTTGAACCACTGAGGCTCCCCCATTAGAGGCACTTCCTTTATTTCTTCCACCATACTAGGCTCTATAACCCTGCAAGGCTCAACCAAGGGTTGTACATCAATGGTCTTAACAAACTCATTAGTAAGCTCAAAAATTGAAACATCAACAAAGCAATTTTCAACCATGATAGCAATGTCATTAAAAATTATCACATCTTTGTCATCTAAACTAACATCAGTAAGCTAAAAAATGGATGTATCAACGAAACAATTTTCCACCATCTAAGCAATGTCATTAAAAAGTCACACATCTTTATCATCTAAACTAACATGGGGACTTGTTTGAGTCTTTTATTTGTTAACAACACAAAAAGCATTCTCGTCAAATAATAAGGATATCTTATTCCGTACTTCTTGTGAGTCACCATACAGACTCTTAGATTCATTCATCATTTCACGAATTGGTATCTCAACATGGGTCCTAATCAATGTGTTAACATTCTCATTAGCAATTGCAACATTATTTTTGTTCATGCAATCACAATGATCAAAAATATGTTTCTCTATACAATTCACAAGAAAATCAAGAGGAGAAGAATCCAATGAATGGCTATCAACATAATCAAATACATCATGACACTCACTGACAATTGGAGAATTCGTAGCACATGCTTCCTGTAAGGTATGTTTTACTAGCACTTTATCTTGTATTTCAATAACTTCTTCTTGCATTTCAAAGATTGGCTCATCTAAAACACAGCATTCTACTGGGTTTGCAATCTCAGAAATAATCATGCAATCTTTCTCATCTAACTCTACATTATCAACTGCCCCATCACAAGCATTCAACTCTCTAACACAAATGTAATCACATTTTGGATCTTCATCAACCACATGCATGTTTCATGATACTGCTCTAATTGCAAAATAAGATTCTACATGCATGGGTTGCTTCATAGCATAATTAATATAAAAAACAACTTGTTCATCATTTATTCAAAATGTTATCGTTTTGCTTCTTACTCCTATCAAAGCATCTCCAATGGCAAGAAATGGTCTACCAAAAATAATATGTACATCCATGTCTTCCTCTATATCAAGCACAATGAAATCCACTGGTAATGTAAATTTGTCTATCATCACAAGCACGTCTTCCACAATGTCTATGGGCTTCACCAAAGATCTATCTGCCAGTTGCAAAGTTACAGCCACATGTCAGATCCTTTCACTCAAACCCACATTTATAGCAATGGATAGGGGCATCAAGTTGATTCCAGCACCAAGATCACATAATGTCTTTTCGATGTACCTTGTGCCAATCCTATAAAGAATGGTGCAACTACCTGGATCTTTTAATTTAGGAGGTAAATTATACACCGCCCATGCTTGACTGCATTCAGTGAACATCATGGGAGCTTCACACTGAAGAATTTGCTCTTTATTGGAGATGAGATCTTTAAGGAATTTTGCATACTTTGGTACAGCAGACACCAAGTCTAGTAAAGGTAAGCTCACATTGACTTGTTCCACCACATTCAAAAAATGATCAAATTGTGGTCCTCTCTTTGGTGGTGGTTTCACTCTTTCTGAAAATGAAAGGCGAGAAGCATACTCTGGGTAATTGTAAGGACTTGGTGGTCCTCTAACCTTTTTGGTTACTGCCTTCTCTTCATTATCCTTCACTTTCTCTTTCTCAGGTGTCACGGCCTCATGTGCAAAAGCTTTCTCAATTTCAACTACATCTTTATTTTGGTCTAATTCAGCTTATGTAACAGTCCCTTGCAATTGTTTACCACTCCTCAAGGTAATAGCATTACACATTTCCTTGCCCTTAGGATTGGGAACTGTATCACTTGGGAGAGATCTACTGGGCCTATGATGTACTGCATTAGCAAGTTGCCCCAACTATATTTCAATATTTTTGAGAGTGGCATCATGATGTTTTACAGTTGTATCCAAATCAGTAAATCTTTGTTCATTTTTATCCATATTTTCCATGAGATGATAGAACATGTCTTCTATGGAAGGTTTTCTTGGCTCTTGCGCATTCGGTTAATGTTCAAATCCAGGAGATGGATGTGAAGATCTTTTTTGATCATTGCCCTAAAAGTATTGTCCTCCTTGATTTTGATTTTGTTGTCCCCAATTGCTTGGTCCACCACCATATTGTCTATTACCTCTAGAATAATTGCTAGTGTACTATGGTTTGTTATAGTTGTTGACGTACTGTAGTGACTCTGTGGTAATAGCACATTCGTCTGTGTAATGCTCTCCCTTGCATAAGCCACAAGAGAGCACTGGAGCTTTAGCTTGTGTGGCCTTCAATGTCTGCACCTGTTTTGCAAAAGCTTTAAACTTAGCTCCCAGAGAAGTTTCATCATCAAGGTCCAAGACTCCTCTTTGCCTCCTACCACATGGCTTCCTTGTCTCAGGGAAAAGATATTCATCTTCAGCAATCTTATCAAAAAGTTCTCTCATTTCTAGAACGCTCTTGTCTTTCAAGGCTCCATTTGCACAAGACTTAACCATCATTGAAGACTCGGTTGTGAGTCATTTAAAGAACGTATTCAGTTCCCTTATCTTCCCCAAGTCATGATTCGAATATTGTCTAATCAAATCATTGAAACACTCCCAAGCCTCTCGGAATGGCTCGCCTTCATGTTGTTGGAAGTTCATAATGTCAATCCTCATTTTCTCTAGCTTAGCTTGTGGGAAATACTTAGCCAAGAAATTCTTCCATAGATCTTCAAAAGATGTCACAGCATTTGTGCCTCCAATAGACTTAAACTACTGTTTTGCCTTGCCTCTCAAAGATAGAGGAAAAAGAATTCTATGAACTTCACTCCTTGGTACATGCTGAAGCTTGAATCCCAAGAACCAGTCTAAGTGCTCATTTGGATCCTCATTATCCAGTCCTTGAAAGGATTGCCCTTGAGTGATCATAGACACTATCTGTGTAAGAATGTGATAGCTCTCCACATCAATGTCTTGTTGATCAAACCCATTCTCAAAGTTAATGGCATAATGATTACCAAATCTTAGAGGTCTTGCTTCTTGATTAGCCATTCTCCTTTCTCTACGTTGATTCCTCAAGGTTCTCCCCAACTCTAGATCAAGATGATACTCTGGTTCTCCTGTAGACCGAAGAGATCTGGGCATACAAAACACACCAAGAGTAATGTCTGATGGTAAAGAAACACAAACAATCATAACAAGAATTTCAAATGTAAACAAAAGGAAACAGAACAAAAACAGAACATAATAAGAAAAATTCAAGAAACCGTGCCTTCCCCGGTAATAGCACCAAAAATTGATGAGTTAAGTTGCGTGTCCGTATCAAGTTAACCCTAAAACTAGTGTAGTCGAGGTGAGAGGGTTTTGTTCCACAAGGAAGGGAGTGGTTTCAAAAATTCAGGAATTGTTCTAATATATTTCACAAAAACTAGATTATAGGAACAAATAGTAAAACTAACAGGAACAACAAGTAAAATGTGAAAACAATTGGAGAATGGATATCCTAGGGTTCTTTGACTGGATGAATGCTCTTCAGACGACTCGCACAATGCATTTGACACACGTGCAACACAGGAGAAGATCTAAGTTGCCTAGAAGCCTAGCCTGCAGCCAGCATGTCGGCCGCACTGCACTCTACACTCCTTAACATCATTCTTCCCATGGCGAGGCCTAAGAATGATGAATGTAAATCGCAACGTCTCAACTCTGCGTTCTTAACTACTCTAGCATACAATTCTTAAGTCCTCCCATAGCTAGGCCTGACCTAGGTTCTTTAGCTTTCGTTAGCAACAGAGAGCCTCTTTTCACTTTATCCTAATGTTTCAAGTGAACTCAAATCGGCATGGCGACCGCATCTCAGAACACGAACAGGCAAAGCAAGTGAAAAGACTTACAATTCATACGTCCAGTTATCATTTTATGCATTCTCAAAAATATTGGTGAATCTATCCTCAACTCAGCATGTCAACCACAATTGAAGTTCAATTCAGTCAATACTAGTGCAAATTCGTGAAACTTAACAGAATTCATGCATTAATTCCAAGTATGATTTCATTGTTTAAAGATTATGTCAATTGCAATTTAGCCACAGATCTCCATTCTCAACTCACGTTCGTCTGTTTCAAACCCTAGAACATCATGAATTTAGCCACAGATCTCTAATCTCAACTCACGTTCGTTAAATTGCAACATTAAACAATTCATTTTCGTTAAATGGAAAGAATTTACCGATTAAATTGCTTCCAAAGCTTCAAATTCACAAAAGAATTGTTAAATGCCTCCTTAATTGCGAATAGAATTCCTCCGATCGGTCCAACAGTTCTATCGGAATCGAAAACGGAGATGAAATTCTAGTGAGAGAAATTTTTAGAGAGAGAAATTCTCGCTCTGAAGATAAAAAATCAGGTAAAAGTCTAATCTGTCTAAAAGTCAAAAGTCAAAAGTCCCAAAAATAATGACAAAACCCCTTATTTATAGAGGTATAATCTATACGCTAACATAATCTAATCACTTAATTACAGAAATGCCACTGCAATATAAAATATCCCAAAAAATGTGCACATGTATGAAACTCCCATCAACACCCACTACCGTTCCACGCCTTCAAGCTTAAGTCTTTCACGCCACCACCGCGCAACCCACGCACTTGAGCCTCCGTCAACCACGCCTCCACAACCTGCACGCAAGAAAGAGTAAGTTACAACACTTAGAAGAATTCAGCATCAAAACACTGCAAACACACGATACGGTCGCTCGATGCGACCACGCCACACAAATTCTTAGCATTGCACGATCACTGGCCATGATCGCACCACACAACGCACACTCATGGCGCGATTGCAGGAATCGATCGCGCCACACAAAGAAACTTCATGGCACGATCGTAGGATACGATCGCGCCACACACAGAAAACTCAAAGGGTCGCAGACGGACTGCCACTAAATTGTTAGAAGATCAGTGTTAAGTTAGATAACAGAAATTAAAAGACATGAAAGTAAATTACAGAAAATAAAAGTTAGACAGTTAGAAAGTTAGATCTCAAATAATATGAAAGACAACATATTATAAACAACAATAAAACAAATTAGAAGTTCATATGATTAAGGATCTTATACAAGATTGGTGCTTTATCAATCCAAATGGTCTTAAGCTAAGGGATCCAAGCAAAGGTATCCTTGCAAAAGTTCTAAAAGCTTAGGAAGTTTCGAATCTTCAAGAGAAGAGATGAAAAGAAAAGATAAGAAGAAAGAAAGAAAGAAAGTAGAGAGAAGGGAGAGCAAATTCCTTATAAAGAGAGAGAAAAGGAAATCTGAAATCTAGGGAATGAAATCCTCCCCTCTATTCTGAAATGGGGGTATTTATAATTTTTTTTTGTTTGACTACACTATTACAGTCAAAGTCTAGTCTTCAGTTATTATGATATTTGAGAAAATATACCATAACAATCATCTTCATTTTGATCTAGGTCAATCAGCAAGTTTTCTTCGTCTGTTCTCGAGATTGGGCTTGCTTGTTTTGGGCCAGTGCTTGATGTACTGGCACTTCTTTGGTAGAACTGCTAGCTTGTTTGAATTAGGCTAACAAGCTTTCAAGTTGTTTGACATAGTCATCTTTGTTTGAAATTGCTGCCAATTTGGAAGCCGTAAGCGATTTTTGTTGAAGAAATTGGCATATCTTTGGATCTGCTGATGGGAGAAATTGTGGATTCTTTTGAAACCATGCATGAATTTTTTGAGAATGCACACACTCAATGTCGAAATCTTTCCACCACTTTGTATAACCTTGTCTGATTAATAGTGGAGGAAATTTGTTGTCCTGCTTAGAAAATTCAAATTTCCAAGCATAAATCCATGATAAAGAAAAGATGGAATAGAAATGCAATAATATTGGAACATGCATTTCAGTGGTTGTAAATTTTTCTGAAAATTTTTGTAATCCCAACTGAACTTATGCTGGAAGAATTTGTGGATTTGGTCCAAAACAATTCCACCATTAAATAAACCAAATTGGAAAATCGTATTTGGTTCCTCTTTTAAAATAGATAAACCAGGAGTGTTTGTTTACTTGGTTTTGTTTTGAAAAGGTATTAAACCAAGCTTGTCTATAATCCCGATATGTAAATCCAGGGAGAGAAAAAGTTGTGAAAAATTTCGAGGTATATTCAAATTGGTTTCCCAATCTGATGGTTTGAGGATTTTCAGGATTTGGGCGGTTGAATGAGTAATCAATGTTCTATCTTTTTGGTCAAGATAGTGCTTTAAGGCAATAGATTGAGTATCTACAAGAATAAACTCATAGAAATTTTTGGTTTTATTTGGTGTTTGTTCAATGAAATTTGAAGTTTTTGGAAGAATAGCCTCTGCTACTTTGTTTGGGTTGTTTACAAAGAAATCAGGTTCTGTTTGACAAACAAAAGCATAAGTTGATTTTTGAAATATTCTTGTTTCGAAACTATTTTTTGCAAAACATTTTTTGAAATTTGTTTTGTATTTGTGGAGCTAGATGCCACCACATTTGAATAATTTGTAGGGCTTGAAACCACTACAGAAGTTTGAGTATTTTTCAAATTTGTAGGGTTTGAAACCACTACTGAAGTTTGAGAATTTTTTAAATTAGTGGGGCTTGATGCCACCACTGGAGTTTGTGGGTAATTCACAAGTTGAAATCCTACTGATGCAGCCCATTTCTTTCCAATATGCTTGATTACCATCCGGTCTAGCATATATCCAAGTAAAGAAGGTATCTTTATACCATCGGAAATCCGATAGGTTTTTTGCAGTTCAGGTTGTTCAATAATTCTGATAATCTGTCTCTGAAAATACTTAGATCACCAATAAAAGTTTTGGCAATAGTAAATATCAAAGTAGATAAAACATCAGAAATAGTATAATGGTCTTGTAAGATTGGTTCGCCTTGATCATCAGTCTTAACTGAATACATAATGCTTTGTCTGTCTTCTTCAATGAGATGTTCATCCCACCATCCTTTTAGCTGTCCTGTAAAACCAGCAGCTAAAATGTATGCTGCCAATTGGTCTGTGCAAGCATGAGATGTTCGGTACGATGTTGCCACCATTGTCATCTGTTGAAGAACAGTCATCATGCTGTATTTTGTCTGTCCATCTATGTTCCATTCATAGATATTATTGGCATTATAGCTGTTTTGAAGGATATTGGGCCATTCTTCCAATAACATATCAGGATTTTTGTTGAAGAAATGCCAATTTGGAAGCCGTAAGCGATTTTTGTTGAAGAAATTGACATATCTTTTGATCTGCTGATGGGAGAAATTGTGGATTCTTTTGAAACCATGCATGAATTTTTTGAGGATGCACACACTCAATGTCGAAATATTTCCACCACTTTGTATAACCTTGTCGCATTAATAGTAGAGGAAATTTGTTGTCCTACTTAGAAAATTCAAATTTCCATGCATAAATCTATGATAAAGAAAATATTGAAAACAAATGCAGTAATATTAGAACATGCATTTCAGTGGTTGCAAAGTTTTCTAAAAATTTTTGTAATCCCAACTGAACTTCTGATGGAAGAATTTGTGGAGTTGGTCAAAAACAATTCCACCACTGAATAAACCAAATTGGAAAATTGTATTTGGTTCCTCTTTTAAAATAGAAAAACCAGGAGTGTTTGTTTACTTGGTTTTTTTTTGAAAATGTATTAAACCAAGCTTGTCTATAATCCCAATATGTAAACCCTGGGGGAGAAAAGGTTGTGAAAAATTTCGAGGTATATTCAAATTGGTTTCCCAATCTGATGGTTTGAGAATTTTGAGGATTTGGGCGATTGAATGAGTAATTAATGTTCTATCTTTTTGGTCAAGATAGTGCTTTTAAGGCAATAGATTTAGTATCAACAAGAATAAACTCATAGAAATTTTGGGTTTTGTTTGGTGTTTGTTCAATGAAATTTGAAGTTTTTGGAAGAATAGCCTATGCTACTATGTTCGGGTTGTTTACAAAGAAATCAGGTTCTGTTTGACAAACAAAAGCATAAGTTTGATTTTTTAAATATTCTTGTTTCGAAACTGTTTTTTGCAAAACATTTTTTGAAATTTGTTTTGTATTTGTGGAGCTAGATGCCACCACATTTGAATAATTTGTAGGGCTTGAAACCATTACAGAAGTTTGAGTATTTTTCAAATTAGTAGGGTTTGAAACCACTACTGAAGTTTGAGAATTTTTGAAATTATTAGGGCTTGATGCCACCACTGGAGTTTGTGGGGATTTCACAAGTTGAAATCCTACTAATGCAGCCCATTTCTGGATAGTCTCCAATTCGGCGTTTTCATCTTCTTCTACCATTTTGGCCCAAATTTTTGGGTGGACGATTGAAATGGGCAAGTTTGAAGTTTCTGTTTTTATGGTCTCCAATTGGATTGGGCTGAAAGCATAGTCTTTGGGCTGTTTGCCTGCAGGGGTTTATTTTGAATATGAAGATTCATTTGGTTTGTTTAGTATAATAGGTTGAGGCATTGGAGGTGGAGGTTCTTCCTTCTTCTTTCTGGGCGGCATTATCTACCCTGCTAGAATTCACGAGTCAAAAACTCAGGCAAAGAATTTGTTTCTCCTTTAATATAATCAATATCAAAGTCAAAAACCGATAAAATGGCTTGCCATCTTGCAAAAATTTGTTTAGAAGCAAGATTTTTAACATCTTTTTGCAAAACATCTTTTGCAGATTTACAATCTAATCTAACAAGAAATTTTTGTTTAAGCAGATCAGTTTGGAATTTAGAAATTCATAAAACAATTGCTAAAACTTCTTTTTTAATTGTGGAATAGTTCTGTTGAGCACTATTCCAATGTTTGGAAGTAAAGGCAACAACTCTTTCTTTGTTGTCTTGTACTTGTTTAAGTATTCCGCCATAAACCATATCAGATGCATCTGTTTCAACGTTCTTTAGAATACTTGGGTTGGGCAGATTTAGGCAAGACAGAGCCTTGACTTGGGTTTTCACCCGTCTTACCGCCTCAGTATGGACATCTGTCCATGGTGGTGGTGATTTCTTCAACCTGTCATGCAAAGGTTTAATAGTATTAGTTAATTCAGGAATAAAATCAGCTATGTAATTTAAACATCCTAAAAACCTTTGCAATTGTTACTTTTCTAAAATTTGATCAGGAAACCTATCTGCAAACTGGATAGATCTTTCTATTAGGATAATTGTTCCTAAGTAGATATAATGTCCTAGGAACCGAATCCTAGTCTGAAATAGACTAATCTTTTTCTTTGATACAACTAGACCATTTTCTTTAACAACCTGCAAGAAGATGTTAAGATGCTTAAAGTGTTGATCTATGTTGTTAGAAAAAATTAGAACATCATCAATATAAAAAATAGTAAAATTTGAATAAGGATTAAAAATATCATTCGTAATCCTTTGAAATTCTGATGGAGCGTTTTTTAAACCGAAGGCATAACGTTTCATTCATAATGGCCAAATGGTACAGTAAAAGTTGTTTTGTACCTATCAGATGGGTTAATCTGAATCTGCCAAAATCCAGATTTCATGTCAAATTTAGAAAATACCTTTGCAGCATTGAACCTTTACAGAAGATCTTTCTTGTTAGGAATTGGATACCTAATCCGTTGGAGGGCTTCATATAAAGTTTTATAATTTATTACTAATCTGGGCACTCCTCTTTCAATTTCTGAACTTTCGTTCACATAGAATGCCGGGCAACTCCAGGGAGACTGGCTTGGTCTGATTATCTGCTTTTTTAGGAGATCATTGATTTCTGTCTTACAATGTTCAAGAAGTTCCTGATTCGTCTGGATTGGTCTAGCTTTTGTTAGAATATCTTTCTCTTTGAAATCCTTTTCATAGGGAAGATAAACTGTATGTTGCTTTCTCTTCCAAAAAGCAGTTGGTATCTCAGCACAGACTTGCCGCTCAATTTTCACCCGTAACCCCTTGATTCTATTTTGAATCATTTGTTGAGCCAATTGTGCCTCAATTCTTTTGTACTCAATTTCTTCCTTCAAGAAATTAATCTGCTTGATCTTATTAGTCAATGGATTCAATTCCTTGTGTACTGGAGGCCTGGTAAAAGGAAGAAGAACATTTTTCCCCAGATTTTGTGGCAAAATCCCTTCAAATGTTGTCATTTAAGGCATCAATTGTATAATAAAATCCGTACCCAAAATATCTGGATGAGCAAGGCTTTTAACCAACAGAAATGATACCTTAACTATCGCAGAAGAAAACTTAACCTCAACATCAGTAAGTTTGTATGAAATGTTGAGTTTAGACCCATTTGCTGAACGAAGTCCTTCCTTAGTTTTCTCCAAGAATTTTGATGGAATGATTCCTTCATCAATGCAGCTAAGATCAGCTCCTGTATCCCATAATGCTGTTGTTTCTAATATAAAGTTATTTTGTACAACCAATTTAATTCGAACATCATGTCTTCAGAAAGTAATAACAGACAAGATCTTAGGAGTTTCAGAATTTAAGGGCTCAAGGAATTGTTCAATTTCTGTTTCTTCTACCTTGGCTTTTCACTTACTTGTCTGAGCTAACTGTTCAGTCAGATTCTGCAAAACTAATTTTTCAAGTGCCTGTTGAGCTTTGATTTCTCTAACTTCTAATTTGAGTTTTGTAACTTCAGTTTCCAGGTCTTGGACAGTTATCTGTTTGGAAGATTTCTGAGGAAATCTATTCAAGATATTTGTAAGGTTGTAGGTATTAATTACCTTTGGGTGGTTTGCAGGATGGTCACTTCTAAATTTAGAAGTAGATGGTTGATCACTGGCTGCCTTTTTGAACTGATTAAGATTTATCTTTTCTGTTCTGGATCTTCCAGATTATCTATCATTTCCTGAAGCAAATCCTGTTCTTTGGTTAAAACATTGATAATTGAGCCTTCTGGATATGAATCATCGCTGGAAGAAGAACTGTCAATATCATCATCTTCCATCTATTTGATATGATTATCCTCGCTATATCCTGATTCCTCATACCCTGTTTCAGCAAAGAGGTTTGAAATTTGATTCAGAACCTTGTCATCTATTTCTAGATTCTGAATTCTTCTTCTAAGACGACAATATTTGGCAATATGTCCGGGTTTATGACATTTGTGACAAATGATGTTTGGCAAGGCTAGTCTTGGAGGTTGGTAAGGTTTAGGCTGTGGATTGACTGGCTGTTGCAAGGCTTTTGTTTGTCTATATGGAAGTCTCCGTTTAGGGAAATGTTTGGTATATCTGGGTTTGGATATATGTTTATGATGTTTTGGTTTCTGAGTTTGGCTATAAATGGGAAGTCCAAACTGTTCACAGAAAGAACCAAGATCCTTACTTCTTTGTGCCCTATCTTTTGCCAATTGCCGAAGCATTTTATCTTGCCTGCAGATTCGCAAGGCAACCTGTTGGATCTGTGTTGTCAATTGTCCATATGTAATTTGTTCATATGGAACCACTCCATTATATGTGTTTCTAAGTTCTTCTTGAACTATATCCCTTGGAAGATTTTGGAAGCCCGTCCAAAAATTTTTCTTTCCAATATGCTTGATTACCATCTGGTCTAGCATATATCTGAGTAAAGAAGGTATCTTTATACCATCAAAAATCTGATAGGTTTTGCACTTCAGGTTATTCAATAATTCTGATGATCTGTCTCTAAAAATACCTGGATCACCAATAAAACTTTTGGCAATAGTAAATATCAAAGTAGATACAACATCAGAAATAGTATCACCGTCTTGTAAGATTGGTTTGCCTTGATCATCCGTCTTAACTGAATGCATAATGCTTTGTCTGTCTTCTTCAGTGAGATGTTTATCCCACCATCCTTTTAGCTGCCCTGTAAAACCAGCAACTAAAATGTGTGCTGCCAGTTGGTCTGTGCAAGAATGAGATGTTCGGTATGATGTTGCCATCATTGTCATCTGTTGAAGAACGGTCATTATACTATATTCTATCTGTCCATCTATGTTCCATTCATAGATATTATTGGCATTATAGCTGTTTTGAAGGATATTGGGCATTTCTTCCAATACCATATCAGGATAAGTTGCTCTGGGATAGTACAACTTTTGTGGTCTCTTCCAGTTTGAGATTTGTTTATCACCAGTTGAACTCTCATGTCTAAGTTTAGCAATCTCTGCCACTGGAGATTCTGATTTTGACTGTTCATCTTTAGACATTTCTCTTTTGTCCAAAACACACATAGCTTGATTTATAGAAGCAGATGCTGAAGAAGGATCACTTGATTTTTGCTTTGATTTTGCGGTAGTAAAGGTTTCTTCAATATTTGCTATCCTTTTTTCTAAACTCGGTTAGAGGTCTGTTTGCTAATTGGTTAGCTATCTTGGTTTTTATAGTTTTAAAAAAATAATTTTCTTTTTGTTTTGGTTTTCTTTACTATAAAATTCTTTTCTAAGTATTTCTTTGTTTATTGTAAAATCTTGTTTGAGCATCCTTAATTCACCAACATTATCTGTCACAGTAGAATATATAGGTGATATAGGAAGACTATTGCTTTCACTTTGTTCAGGGGAATTTGTTTGAGATTCTACTGTATATCTAGCTTGTGGTATCCTAGATGAATTATCTAGACCATGGATACGTGTATCTAAACCATCTCTGTTTAGTGGTTTTGCAGCTACTTGAACTAGTCTAAAGAGCAGATAATTATATTTTTGTCTATTAGACAATAATCTTATGTCTTAACAGTATAGTCTGACACCAAATTACATTTATCTTTATAAACTTCATTTGATGGTTTTTTGAGAATTTTCCAATTGTCTATAGTTTGTTCAATATTTTCAAGATTTATTTCTTCCTTGAAAATAACATTTTCTGCAGGATTTAAAGAAGAGGGGTTTGAAGAGAAACTTGAAGTTCCCTTTGAAGAACGATTAAAAAGGAAAGACACACTGAAATTAACAAAATATACAGAGATATAAAAATAAACAACAAATAACAGATAAGAAATAAACACGTTTAGAGAATCAGATGTAAAATCCCTCCGATTGGCACATCACCGTTGGGATCCATGATATCTAACCTGGTGTTTCATGGTTTCTGGACAGAGATTATGTAGATCTGGTAATTTGCAGTGTAAATTCCATAATTTAACTTGTTACCATACCAGATCAGATCTGGTACCCTCAACATGATCCTTTTCTTCTTTCACTCTCAATATGGCTTCGGATCCGTGTTGGTAAACAATAGGCACCAAGTTCAAATTCACCCTGCAAGTTAGCAGATCTGCAAAATCTAAATATAAATGATGAAGATCAGTACGTTGCGTTGTTTACACCAAGTCTACGGAGAAATTCAAGAAATCTCCTTTTCTTCTGACAGACATGGTTTCTAGCCAATATACTGATCTTGTCATGAAACAATAAGTTACAGCCCACTTCCCCAACCAAGTGCGGAGAGTTAGGCCCCGGAGGAGAAAATTAAAATAAAAATTGCAGAAAGGAAAGTGGGTCGCAGACGGACTGCCACTGAATTGTTAAAAGATCAGTGTTAAGTTAGATAATAGAAATTAAAAGACATGAAAGTAAATGACAGAAAATAAAAGTTAGACAGTTAGAAAGTTAGATCTCATATAATATGAAAGACAACATATTATAAACAACAATAAAAGAAATTACAAGTTCATATGATTAAGGATCTTACACAAGATTGGTCCTTAATCAATCCAATGGTCTTAAGTTAAGGTATCCTTGCAAAGGTTCCAAAAGCTTAGGAAGTCTCGAATCTTCAAACAAGAAAATGAAAAGAAAAGATAAGAAGAAAGAAATAAAGTAGAGAGAAGGGAGTGCAAACTTTGCTTAGAGAGAGAGAGAGTAGGAAGTCTGAATACTAGGGAATGAAAATCATGCCCTCTATTCCGAAATGAGGGTATTTATAATTTTTTTTAATTATTTGACTACAATATTACAGTCAAAGTCTAGTCTTCAGTTATTATGGTATTTGAGAAAATATACCATAACAATCATCTTTATTTTGATATGGGTCAATCAGCAAGTCTTCCTCGTCTGTTCCCGAGATTGGTCTTGCTTGTTTTGGGCCAGTGCTTGATGTACTGGGCTCTTCTTTGGTAGAACTGCTAGCTTGTTTGAATTGGGCTAACAAACTTTCAAGTTGTTTGGACATAGTCATCTTTGTTTGAAATTGCTGCCAATTTGAAAGCCGTAAGTGATTTTTGTTGAAGAAATTGGCATATCTTTGGATCTGCTGATGGGAGAAATTGTGTATTCTTTTGAAACCATGCATGAATTTTTTGAGGATGCACACACTCAATGTCGAAATCTTTCCACCACTTTGTATAACATTGTCGGATTAATAGTGGAAGAAATTTGTTGTCCTGCTTAGAAAATTCAAATTTCCAAGCATAAATCCATGATAAAGAAAAGATTGAATAGAAATGCAATAATATTGGAACATGCATTATAGTGGTTGTAAATTTTTCTGAAAATTTTGTAATCCCAACTAAACTTCTGCTGGAAGAATTTGTGGATTTGGTCCAAAACAATTCCACCATTGAATAAACCAAATTGGAAAATCGTATTTGGTTCCTCTTTTAAAATAGAAAAATCAGGAGTGTTTGTTTACTTGGTTTTGTTTTGAAAAGGTATTAAACCAAGCTTGTCTATGATGTGAATGGCCTTATATTGAAATCCTTGACCACACAAAAACCCTCTCCTTTGGACCGTTGTTTCACTAGAAAATTCGATCAACAAACTCAAAACACAATTGCGGAAGTAAACAACAAGAACACGAAAAGATATGGAAAGGCAGACTTGATTAAACAATCAAACCCAACACGTTATAACAAAAAGATTTCAGTCCAACATATGTAAATCAAGAGTTGAATAGATATCAGTTTCGCTTGTTCTTGAAATAAAGAACTTTTAATTTCTCTCTAAGGTTCTAGCTTAAAGATCACGGGTCTTATGAAGATTCAACTGAACTTAATTGAATGATTCACGTTTTTTTTCACAACATTTTCATGGCTACAAAAGGGTTCTTAGCAAAGATAAAATTATCAAAATTCATCTTATTTTAAAAACGTGAAAAGGGTGCCTTTTTATAGGCTACAAAAAGAGTTGATGGTTGGTTTTTTTTCCAATGTGGGATAATTACTAATCATGTTTCCTAATCCTACTTAAAGAACACAAAACCAATCAGTTTTGGCCTTCTAGAAAAACACGCCTAAAAGGCTCCTAAAACTTAGGGAACTACTTTCCTAAATTTTCCTAAAAAGTAGGAGTTTAGTTTCCTAAACGTTTAAGAAGCAAAAACTGAATTGACTTCTTAAGTTTCCTAAACTTTTACTTGCCATTATCATGCAAGATAATTGGGCCAAGTAACTTATTGATAACCGAAATATTAAGCCCAAAAAAATAATGTTTAATGGACTTAATTTATTACAAATTAAATAAACTTTAAAACTTAATAAGAATAAATTTCGTTTTTCCGCGAGTCCAGCAATCATCATCATCTTCACGTGCCGATTTCACCATGATGCATTTTGAATATGCGAAAGTGTAAAACATAAAAGTTGTAGATAATTCCCTTATGGTTCTACAGCCACTTGAATCAGCACAATCGAAGATCATATGAGAGAGATATGCCAATAATATTGAACTGTGGTATTAGCCCTCAACAATATGTGCAAGGCGGATTCCATCCTTGGCACCTTGGATATGGACACATGCTTATTCTCATCAGTCTATAATCCCAATATGTAAATCCTGGGGGAGAAAAAGGTTGAGAAAAATTTCGAGGTACATTCAAATTGGTTTCCCAATCTGATGGTTTGAGGATTTTGAGGATTTGGGCGGTTGAATGAGTAATCAATGTTCTATCTTTTCGGTCAAGATAGTGCTTTAAGGCAATAGATTTAGTATCAACAAGAATAAACTCATAGAAATTTTGGGTTTTGTTTGGTGTTTGTTCAATGAAATTTGAAGTTTTTGGAAGAATAGCCTATGCTACTTCGTTCGGGTTGTTTACAAAAAAATCAGGTTCTGTTTGACAAACAAAAGCATAAGTTTGATTTTTGAAATATTCTTGTTTCGAAACTGTTTTTTGCAAAACATTTTTTGAAATTTGTTTTTTATTTGTGGAGCTAGATGCCACCACATTTGAATAATTTGTAGGGCTTGCAACCACTACAGAAGTTTGAGTATTTTTCAAATTAGTAGAGTTTGAAACCACTACTAAAATTTGAGATTTTTTGAAATAGTGGGGCTTGATGCCACCACTGGAGTTTGTGGGGATTTCACAAGTTGAAATCCTACTGATGCAGCCCATTTCTGAATAGTATCCAATTCGGCTTTTTCATCTTCTTGTACCATTTCGGCCCAAATTTTTGGGTTGACGATTGAAATGGGCAAGTTTGAAGTTTTTGTTTTTATGGTCTCCAATTGGATTGGGCTTAAAGCATAGTCTTTGGGCTGTTTACCTGCAGTTATCTGTGCAGGGGTTTGTTTTGAAGATGAAGCTTCATTTGTTTTGTTTGGTATAATGCATTGAGGCCTTAGAGGTAGAGGTACTTCCTTCTTCTTCTGGGCGGCATTATCTACCCTGTAAGAATTCACGAGTCAAAAAGTCAGGTAAAAAATTTATTTCTCCTTTAATATAATCAATATCAAAGTCAAAAACAGATAAAATTGCTTGCCATCTTGAAAAAATTTGTTTAGAAGCAAATTTTTTAACATCTTTTTGCAAAACATCTTTTGCAGATTTACAATCTACTCTGACAAGAAATTTTTGGTTAAGCAGATCAGATTGGAATTTAGAAATACATAAAACAATTGCTAAAACTTCTTTTTCAATTGTGGAATAGTTCTGTTGAGCACTATTCCAATGTTTGGAAGTAAAGGCAACAACTCTTTCTTTGTTGTCTTGTACTTGTTTAAGTATTCCGCCATAACCCAGATCAGATGCATCTGTTTCCATGATCTTAGGAAGACATGGGTTCGGCAGATTTAGACAAGGTAGAGCCTTGACTTGGGTTTTCACCCCTCTTACCGTCTTAGTATAGACATCTGTCCATGGTGGTGGTGATTTTTTCAACTTGTCATGCAAAGGTTTAATAATATTAGCTAATTCAGTAATAAAATCAGCTATGTAATTTAAACATCCTAAAAACCTTTGCAATTGTTGCTTTTCTAAAATTTGGTCAGGAAACCTATCTGCAAACTGGATAGATCTTTATATTGGGATAATTGTTCCTAAGTGGATATAATGTCCTAAGAACCGAATCCTAGTCTAAAATAGACTAATCTTTTTTTTATACAACTAGATCATTTTCTTTAACAACCTGCAAGAAGATGTTAAGATGCTTAAAGTGTTGATCTATAGTATTAGAACAAATTACAACATCATCATTATAAACAATAGTAAAATTTGAATGAGGATTAAAAATATCATTCATAATTCTTTGAAATTCTGATGGAGCATTTTTTAAACCAAAAGGCATAACGTTCCATTCATAATGGCCAAATGGTACAGTAAAAGCCGTTTTGTACCTGTTAGATGGGTTAATCTGAATCTGCCAAAATCCAGATTTTATGTCAAATTTAGAAAATACCTTTGCTGCATTAAACCTTTGCAGAAGATCTTTCTTGTTAGAAATTGGATACCTGATCCATTGGAGGGCTTCATTTAAAGCCTTATAATTTATTACCAATCTGGGCACTCCTCTTTCAATTTCTGAACTTTTGTTCACATAGAATGCCGGGCAACTCCAGGGAGACTGGCTTGGTCTGATGATCTGCTTTTTTAGGAGATCATTGATTTCTGTCTTACAATGTTCAAGAAGTTCCTGATTCATCTGGATTGGTCTGGCTTTTGTTGGAATATCTTTCTCTTTGAAATTCTTTTCATAGGGAAGATAAACTGTATATTATTTTCTCTTCCAGAAAGCAGTTGGTATCTCAGCACAGACTTGCCGCTCAATTTTCTCCTATAACCCCTTGATTCTATTTTGAATCATTTGCTGAGCCAATTGTGCCTCAATTCTTTTGTACTCAATTTCTTCCTTAAAGAAATTAATCTGCTTAATCTTATTAGTCAATGGATTCAATTCTTGTGTATTGGAGGCCTGGTAAAAGGAAGAAGAACATTTTTCCTCATATTTTGTGGCAAAATCCCTTCAAATGTTGTCATGTAAGGCATCAATTGTATAATAAAATCCTTACCCAAAATAACTGGATGAGTAAGGCTTTTAGCCAACAGAAATGATACCTTAACTATCGCAGAAGAAACTTAACCACAACATCAGTAAGTTTGTAGGAAATGTTGAGTTTAGACCCGTTTGCCGAACAAAGTCCTTCCTTAGTTTTCTCAAAAAATTTTGATGGAATGATACCATCATCAATGCAGCTAAGATCAGCTCCTGTATCCCATAATGCTGCTGTTTCTAATACAAAGTTATTTTGTATAACCAATTTAATTCGAACATCATGTCTTCTGAAAGTAATAGCATACAAGATCTTTGCAGTTTCAGAATTTAAGGGCTCAAGGAATTGTTCGATTTCTGTTTCTTCTACCTTGGCTTTACCCTTACTTGTCTGAGCTAACTGTTCAGTCAGATTCTGCAAAACTAATTTGTCAGGCTCCTTTTGAGCTTTGATTTCTTTAACTTCTATTTTGAGTTTTGTAACTTCAGTTTCCAGGTCTTGAACAGTTATCTGTTTGGAAGTTTCTGAGGAAATCTATTCAAGATATTTGTAAGGTTGTAGGTATTAATTACCTTTGGGTGGTTTGTAGGATGGTCACTTCTGAACTTAGAAGTATATGGTTGATCACTGGCTGCCCTTTTGAACTGATTAAGATAATATCTTTTCTGTTCTGGATCTTCCAGATTATCTATCATTTCTAGAAACAAATCCTATTCTTTGGTTAAAACATTGATAATTGGGCCTTCTGGATATGAATCATCTCTGGAAGAAGAACTGTCAATATCATCATCTTCTATCTGGTTGATATGATTATCCTCGTTATATCATGATTACTTATCCTCTGGTTTAGCAAGGAGGTTTGAAATTTGATTTACAACCTTGTCATCTATTTCTAGATTCTGAATTCTTCTTCTAAGACGACAATATTTGGCAATATGTCCAGGTTTATGACATTTGTGACAAATGATGTTTGGCAAGGCTAGTCTTGGAGGTTGGTAAGGTTTAGGCTGTGGATTGACTGGCTGTGGCAAGGCTTTTGGTTGTCTATATGGAAGTCTACGTTTAGGGAAATGTTTGGTATATCTGAGTTTGGATAAATGTTTATGATATTTTGGTTTCTGAGTTTGGCTACAACTGGGAAGTCCAAACTGTTCACAGAAAGAACCAAGATCCTTCCTTTTTTGCGCCCTATCTTTTTCCAATTGCCGAAGCATTTTATCTTGCCTGCAGATTCGCAAGGCAACCTGTTGGATATGTGTTGTTAATTGTCCATCTGTAATTCGTTAATATGGAACCACTCCATTATATGTGTTTCTAAGTTCTTCTTGAACCATATCCCTCAGAGATTTTTGAAGCCCATCCAAAAATTTTTCTTTCCAATATGCCTGATTACAATCCGATCTAGCATATATCCGAGTAAAGAAGGTGTCTTTGTACCATCGGAAATCTGATAGGTTTTTGCACTTCAGGTTGTTCAATAATTCTGATGATCTGTCTCTGAAAATACCTGGATCACCAATAAAAGTTTTGGCAATAGTAAATATCAAAGTAGATACAGCATCAGAAATAGTATCACTGTCATGTAAGATTGGTTCGCCTTGATCATCAGTCTTAACCAAGAATATGTAGGTGATAAATACTCAACATTATCTGTCATAGTAGAATATGTAGGTGATCTAGGAAGGCTATTGCTTTCACTTTGTTCAGAGGAATCTGTTTGAGATTCTACGGTATATCTCGTTTGTGGTATCCTAAATGAATTATCTAGACCATGGATACGTGTATCAACAGAAGATGTTGAAGCTCTTGCTGGTTGTCTAGAAGATTGGGCTTCAAAAGACCTTCTAGAACCTTGGCTACTAATGTTTCCTGTGATTCTAAGACTTTGGGTCCTATCAAATGTGATCTGGACACCTCCACTAGAAAATTGTTTAATACTCTACACTGCTGCATTTTGGACTGGTACCGGAGGGTTTGCTTTTGGCAAAAACTAGTTTTCATGCAGAGTTACTTGACTCCATTTTATGTTTCTATGGATAGACAACCTAGACTTAGTCAAATCTCTTTGAAACATAACTGTTTCAGCCTTTTTTGAAGCAGTTACTGCATCTGTGTTTAAAGCAGAATTCATGGCTTTATACTGAATTCTAAACAAGATTGTTATAGGGAGTGTTCCTGTTTTAGCTTTAAAGTTTGCAAGTTTAACATTTAAAGTGGCAGTCCGTCTCCTTTTATTCTGAAACTTATTTTAATTTTCTCCCCCGGGGCCTAATTCTCCACTCTTGGTATCAAAGCCAGAGGAGAAAGTGGGCTGTAACTTATTATTTCTTGACAAGATTAGTATATCGGGTGGAAACCATGTCTGTTAGAAGAAAAGGAGATTTCTTGAATTTCTCCGTAGACTTGGTGTAAACAACGCCACGTACTGATCTTCATCATCTGTATTTAGATTTTGCAGATCTGCTAACTTGCAGGGTTAATTTGAACTTGAACTTGGTGCCTGTTGTTTACCAACACGGATCCGAAGCCATATTGAGAGTGAAAAACGAAAAGGATCGTGTTGAGGGTACCAGATCTGATCTGGTATGGTAACAAGTTAAAGTATGGAATTTACACCACAAATTACCAGATCTACATAATCTCTGTCTAGAAACCATGAAACACCAGGTTAGATCTCATGGATCCCAACTGTGATGTGCCAATCGGAGGGATTTTACATCTGATTCTCTAAACGTGTTTAGTTTTTATTTGTTATTTGTTGTTTATTTTTATATATCTATTTAATTTGTTAATTTCAGTATGTCTTTCCTTTTTAATCGTTCTTTAAAGGGAACTTCAAGTTCCTCTTCAAACCCCTCTTTTTCAAATCCTTCAGAAAACGTTATTTTCAAGGAAGGAATAAATCTTGAAAATATTGAACAAACTATAGACAATTGGAAAATTCTCAAAAAACCATCAAATAAAGTTTATAAAGATAAATAGAATTTGGTGTCAGACTATACTGTTAAGACAGTACAACAAGCTGTTAATTTAAATAATGACTATGAAAACATAAGATTATTGTCTAAAAAGAAAATAGAAAACATAGAAAAATATAATTATCTGCTCTTTCGACTAGTTGAAGTAGCTGCAAAACCATTAAACAGGGAAGGTTTGGATACATCTTTACTTGTTTGTCTTAGAGATTGTAGATTTTTGAACTTTGAAGACTTTTTGCTTGGCATGATTGAAACTAGCCTATGTGAAGGACCAGTTTATTTTGACTGTTTTTCAAACTTTACTGCTTCTATGTAAGATAGAAATATACTTGATGCTTTAACCTTAAATGTTAAAGTTGCAAACTTTAAAGCTAAAACATGAACATTGCCTGGAACAATCTTGTTTAGAATTCAGTATAAAGCTATGAATTTTGCTTTTAATACAGGTGCAGTAACTGCTTCAAAAAAGGGTGAAACAGTTATGTTTCAAACAGATATGACTAAGTCTAGATTGTCTATCCCTAGAAACATAAAATGGAGTGAAGTAATTCTGCCTGAAAACTGGTTTTTGCTAGAAGCAAACCCTCCGGTACCAGTACAAAATACAGCGTTATCGAGTATTAAACAATTTCCTAGTGGAGGTGTCCAGATCACATTTGATAAGACCCAAAGTCTTAGGATCACAGAAAACATTAGTAGCCAAAGTTCTAGAAGGTCTTTTGAAGCCCAATCTTCTGGACAACCAGCAAAAGCTTCAACATCCTCTGTTGATACACGTATCCATGGTCTAGATAATTCATTTAGGATACCACAAGCGAGATATACCGTAGAATCTCAAACAGATTCCTCTGAACAAAGTGAAAGCAATAGCCTTCCTAGATCAACTACATATTCTACTAGTAAAGAAAGCCAAGAAAAAAGAAAATGGTTTTTTGAAAACTATATAAATGAAAACAAAAAAGAAATACAAGAAAAATATTATGATTTCTTGAAAATAAATGAGTTGAATTTAGCATTTTCTGCATGGTTTGAACATTATGCAACTAACAATTGTATAGATTATCGTTTTTCAAATGAAAAAGAGATCTGTGTTACAAAGACTTGGCAGGTTATTGATGGTGAGACAGTAAGGTCAGAACTTCCGTCACCATCATCATTCACTACTTCATACAAGTCAGTGGAAATCAAGGCAATTCCTTTTAAACAAAAGGAAGCAAAAGATACAGGTCCAGTAAATGCAAGAAATATTCAGAGTATTTATGAGCAAAACAACTACACCAACAAATACCTTCAAGCTATTGGAGAACATCTCCTTACCAAGCCTATCCAAACTACATCTACATCCTCACATGTATCAATCACCTTTCCAAATAAACCTCTCTTCAAACCACATGAAATACCCTCCAAGATAGCTAATCAATTAGCAAACAGACGTCTAATAGAGTTAGAAAAAAGGACAACAAAGATTGAAGAAACCTTTACTACCCCAAAATCAAAGCAAAAATCAAGTGATCCTACTTCAGCATCTGCTTCTGTAAATCAAGGTATGTGTGTCTTAGACAAAAGAGAAATGTCTGAAGATGAACAGTCACAATCAGAATCTCGAGTGGCAGAAATTGCTAAACTTAGACACCGGAGTTCATTTGTTGTACTATCCCAGAGCAACTTATCCTGATATGGTATTGGAAGAAAGGCCCAATATCCTTCAAAACAGTTATAATACCAATAATATCTATGAATGGATCATAGATGGATAGACAAAATCCAACATGATGACTATTCTCCAACAAATGACAATAGTGGCAATATCATACATAACGTCTCAGGCTTGTACAGACCAATTGGCAGCACACATTTTAGTTGCTGGTTTTACAGGGCAGTTGAAAGGATGGTGGGATGAACATGTCACTGAAAAAGATAGACAAAGCATTATACATTCAGTTAAGACTGATGATCAAGGCGATACAATCGTACATGACGGTGATACTATTTCTGATGCTATATCTACTTTGATATTTATTATTGCCAAAACTTTTATTGGTGATCCAAGTATTTTCAAAGACAGATCATCAGAATTATTGAACAACCTGAAGTGCAAAAACCTATCGGATTTTTGATGGTACTCGGATATATGCTAGACCGGATGGTAATCAGGCATATTAGAAAGAAAAATTTTTGGACTGGCTTCCAAAATCTCTAAGGGATATGGTTCAAGAAGAACTCAAAAACACATATAATGGAGTGGTTCCATATGAACAAATTACATATGGACAGTTGACAACACAGATCCAACAGGCTGCCTTGCGAATCTGCAGGCAGGATAAAATGCCCTTACAACTGGAAAAAGATAGAGCACAAAGAAGGAATGATCTTGGTTCCTTTTGTGAACAGTTTGGACTTCCTAGTTGTAGCCAAACCCAAAAATCAAAACATCATAAACACATATCCAAGCCCAGATATACCAAACATCTTCCCAAGAGAAAACTTCCATATAGACAACCAAAAGCCTTGCCACAACCAAATAACCCACAACCTAAACCATACCAACCCCCAAGACTAGCTTTGCCAAACATCATTTGTCACAAATGTCATAAACCTGGACACATTGCCAAATATTGTCGTCTTAGAAGAAGATTCAGAATCTAGAGATAGATGACAATATTTTAAACTAGATATCAAACCTTCATGCTGAAACAGAGGATGAGGAATCAGGATATAGCGAGGATAATCATATCAACTAAATGGAATATGATAATATTAACAGTTCTTCTTCTAGCGATGATTCACATCCAGAAGGCCCAATTGTCAGTGTTTTAACCAAAGAAAATGATTTGCTTCTGGAAATGATCAATAATCTGGAAGATCCAGAACAGAAAAAATATTATCTCAGCCAATTCAGGAAAGCATTCAGTGATGAACCATCCACTTCTAAATTCAGAAGTGACCATCTTACAAACTACCCAAAGGTACTCAACACCTATAACCTTACAACTATTTTGAACAAATTTCCTCAAAAATCCTCCAAACAGATAACTGTACAAAACCTAGAAACTGAAGTTGAAAAGCTTAAAATAGAAGTCAGAGAAATCAAAGCTCGGCAGGAGCTTGACCAATTAGTTTTGCAGAATCTGACTGAACAGTTAGCACAAACAACCGAAGTTGAGCAATTCCTTGAACCCTTAAACTCCTCAAATGGTGAAACTCTAAAGATTCTGTCTGCTATCACTTTTAGGAGACATGATGTTCGGATTAAATTGGTGGTACAAAATAACTTTGTATTAGAAATAGCAGCATTATGGGATACGGGAGCTGATCTTAACTGCATTGATGAAGGAATCATTCCGTCAAAATTCTTTGAGAAAACTAAAGAAGGCCTTCGTTTAGCAAACGGGTCTAAGCTCAACATATCCTATAAACTAACTAATGTTGAGGTAAAGTTTTCTTCAGCAGCAGTTATGATATCATTCCTATTGGCTAAAAATCTTACTCATCCAGTTATTTTGAGTAGGGATTTTATTATACAATTGATGCCTTATATGACAACATTTGAATGGATTTTGCCACAAAATCTGGGCCTCCAGTACACAAGGAGTTCAAAAGGATCGAATTCAAAAGAAAGCAACACACTGTAATCAAGGGTCGAAGCACAATTAGCTCAACCAATGATTTAGCATATAATCAAGGGGATACAGGAGAAAATTGAGCAGCAAGTTTGTGCTAAAGTGCCGACTGCTTTCTGGAAAAGAAAGCAACACAATCTTATCTCCCATATGAAAATGATTTCAAAGAGATAAATATCCCAACCAAAGCAAGACCGATCCAGATGAATCAGGGGCTTCTAGAACATTGCAAAATAGAAATAAATGATCTCCTGAAAAAATAGATCATCAGACCAAGCGAGTTACCATGGAGTCGCCCAGTATTCTATGTAAACAAAAGCTCAGAAATTGAAAGAGGAGTGCCCAGATTGGTAATAAACTATAAGGCTTTAAATGAAGCCTTCCAGTGGATCAGGTATCCAATTCCAAATAAAAGAGATCTTTTGCAAAGGCTTAACACGGCAAAGGAATTCTCTAAATTTGATATGAAATCTGGATTTTGGCAAATTCAGATTAACCCGGCTGACAGGTACAAGACGGCTTTTACGGTGCCTTTTGGTCATTATGAATGGAACGTTATGCCTTTTGGCTTAAAAAATGTTTCATCAGAATTCCAAAGAATTATGAATGACATATTTAATCCTTATTCAAACTTTGCTATTGTTTATATAGATGATGTTCTAATTGTTTCTAACATAGATCAAAATTTTAAACATCTTAATATCTTCTTGCAGGTTGTTAAAGAAAATGGTCTAGTTCTATCAAAAAAGAAGATAAGTCTATTCCAGACTAGGATTCGGTTCTTAGGACATTATATTCACTTAGGAATAATTATTCCTATAGAAAGATTTATCCAGTTTGTAGATAGGTTCCCGGACCAAATTCTGGAAAAACAACAACTACAAAGGTTTCTAGGATGTTTGAACTATATAGCTGATTTTATTCCAGAATTAGCTAATATTATTAAACCTTTGCATGACAGGTTAAAGAAGTCTTCCCCACCATGGACTGATGTCCATACAGAGGCGGTAAGAAGGGTGAAAACCCAAGTCATGGCTCTGTCTTGTTTAATTCTGCCAAACCCAAGCCTTCCAAAGATCATTGAAACTGATGCATCTGATCTGGGTTATGGCGAGATACTTAAACACGTACAAGACAACAAAGAAAGAGTTGTTGCCTTTACTTCTAAACATTGGAATAGTGCCCAACAAAACTATTCCACAATCAAAAAAGAAATATTAGCTATTGTTTTGTGTATTTCAAAATTTCAATCTGATCTACTAAACTAGAAATTTTTTGTTAGAGTAGATTGTAAATCTGCAAAAGACATTTTGAAAAAAGTTGTTAAAAATCTTGCTTCTAAACAAATTTTAGCAAGATGGCAAGCTATTTCATCTGTTTTTCACTTTGATATTGAATATATTAAAGGAGAAACAAATTCTTTGCCTGCCTTTTTGGCTCGTGAATTTTTGCAGGGTAGATAATGCCACCCAAAAAGAAGAAGGAAGAACCTCCACCTCCAATGCCTCATAACAATATACCAAACAAACAAAATGAAGCTTCATCTTCAAAACAAACCCCTGTACAGATATCTGCAGGCAAACTGCCTAAAGACTATGCTTTGAGCCCAATTCAATTGGAGACCATAAAAACAGAAACTTCAAACTTACCCATTTCAATCATCAACCCAAAAGTATGGGCCGAAATGGTAGAAGAAGACGAAGAAGTTGAGTTAGAAACTATCCAAAAATGGGCTGCATCAGTAGGATTTCAACTGGTGAAATCCCCTCAAACTCCAGTGGTGGCATTAAGCCCTACTAGTTTTAAAAATACCCAAACTTCAGTAGTGGTTTCAAAACCTACTAATTTGAAAAATACTCAAACATCTGTAGTGGTTGCAAGCCCTACAAATTATTCAAATGTGGTGGCATCTAGCTCCACTAATACAAAACAAATTTCAAAAAATGTTTTACAAAAAACAACTCAAAACAAGAATATTTTAAAAATCAAACCTATGCTTTTGTTTGTCAAACAGAACCTGATTTCTTTGAAAATGACCCAACCAAAGTAGCAGAGGCTATTCTTCCAAACACTTCAAATTTTATCGAGCAAACCAAACAAACCCAAAATTTCTATGAGTTTATTCTTGTAGATACTAAATTCATTGCCCTAAAACACTACCTTGACCAAAAGAATAGAACATTGATTACTTATTCAACCGCCCAAATCCTCAAAATCCTCAAGCCATCATATTTGGGAACCAATTTGAATATACCTCAAAATTTTTCACAACCTTTTTCTCCCCCAAGATTTACATATTGGGATTATAGACAAGCTTGGTTCAATACCTTTTCAAAACAAAACCAAGTAAACAAACACTTCTGGTTTTTCTATTTTAAAAGGGGAACCAAATACAATTTTCCAATCTGGTTCATTCAATGGTGGAATTGTTTTGGACCAAATCCACAAATTCTTCCAACAGAGGTTCAGTTGGGATTACAAAAATTTTCAGAAAAATTTACAACCACTGAAATGCATGTTCCGATATTATTTCATTTTTATTCAATCTTTTCCCTATCATGGATTTATGCCTGGAAGTTCGAATTTTCTAACCAAGAGAACAAATTTCCTCCACTATTGATCCGACAAGGTTATACAAAGTGGTGAAAAGATTTCGACATTGAGTGTGTGCATCCTCTCAAAATTGATGCATGCTTTCAAAAGAATCCACAATTTCTCCCATCAGCAGTCCAAAGATATGCCAATTTCTTCAACAGAAATCACTTACGGCTTCCAAATTGGCAGCAATTTTCAACAAGGATGATTATGTCAAACAACTTGAAGATTTGTTAGCCCAATTCAAACAAGCTAGCAGTTCTACAAAAACTGAGCCCAGTACTTCTAGCACTGGCCCAATACAAGCAAGCCCAATCTCGAGAACAGACAAGGAAGACTTGCTATTTGACCCAGACCAAAATGAAGATGATTGTTATGGTATATTTCCCCAAATACCGTAATAAAAACTTTGACTGTAATAGTATAGTCCAACACTAAAAAAATAATTTTAGTATAAATACCCCTTTTTTAGCAGTAAGGGGTAGGATTTTCATTCCCTAGTATTCAGACTTCATACTCTCTCTCTTTAAGCAAAGTTTGCTCTCCTTTCTCTCTACTTTCTTTCTTTCTTCTTATCTTTTCTTTTCATTTTCTTCTTTGAAGATTCAAGACTTCCTAAGCTTTTGGAACCTTTGCAAGGATACCTTTGCTAGGATCCCTTAGCTTAAGACCATTTGGATTGATTAAGGACCAATCTTTTGTAAGATCCTTAATCATATGAACTTGTAATTTGTTTTATTGTTGTTTATAATATGTTGTCTTTCATATTATTTGAGATCTAACTGTCTAACTTTTATTTTCTGTCATTTACTTTCATGTCTTTTAATTTCTGTTATCTAACTTAACACTGATCTTCTTACAATTCAGTGGCAGTCCGGCTGTGACCCACTTTTCTTTCTACAATTTTTATTTTAATTTTCTCCCCCAGGACCTAACTCTTTGCTCTTGCCATATAATTTGTCCCCACGGAGTGATCCCAGGATGTGATCACGCCATGTTACTTCTATGACAATAGCGACACATATTGATGCAAATATGCTTATGTACATACTGGAGGTGCTTTGTTCGTGCATGCATATGTATAATGCCTATTTGTTGTACATCCTTGAGTGTGTACAAGTGGTGCATGTAATTTTCAACAGTTGTAGCAACTGTGTGCATGTAATAGGCCTTAGAGTGCATGAGCTTGATGCATGAGTGGTGCATTGTGATGTGCTTTGTGGTGCAAGTGACGCATGTAATGCTTGTGCATGTGTTGAGTAATGTGCAATAACATGGAAAGAATTGTGCACAAATAGGTGATCATGTATGCATAAGTTGAGCCTACAATGTGCATGTAGTGTGGTTGTGTTGTGCATGAGTTGTAGCAAAAGTGTGCACATAGTGTAGCAAGAGTGTGCAGCAAAATGCATGTGTCATGTCCCTTAGTGTGAATGAGTGTAGCACTCGTGTTGGTGCAGTGTGTACTGCCGCGCGCACGTGGCTGTGTGTGCACGTGATGTGCTCGCAGTGTGTGCTTGTGTGCAGGGGCTGCTGCGCGCATGGTGTATGTGTGTGGGCATATGCACAAATGATGTGCGGTGAGTGCTGCAAATATGTGCATCAAATTCAGTTCAAAGATGCAAGGAAAACACAAGGAAACAAGATTGGAACCTTTTAATTCTCAAGTTCTGAAAAATAACAAACCGTCACCTTGTAACCAATTATGGCCCTACCGCGTTATGCATTTGGCAAAACCAAAAATATGAAACTTGTAGCTCTATGTCTTAGCTTTCCATATCTTTTTGAATCCCTCAATTCGGAGCTTGGACGAGAAAGTTATGGCCAAAATACTAAACTTTGGCGAGGAATCTTTTCATGGCGACGCGACCGTGCCGTGCAATCCTTTTTCATCGGGCAACCGCGCTATGCAATTTTCATGTTTCATCACAACGTTCCACTTCTATGCAATATTTGTGTGTCTTTGTTTTTGAATTGGACTTTGTGATAAACATAAGCGTTGTAGAGTTTTCTCATTGGCTTTCCATAGAGTTAAGAACTAGCAATATTGGAGGTCTGTAGCGCAAGATATAAGCATTCTACTAAATTATGGCAGTGAACTTAACACTCAAAAACTGAAGGAGTAATCACAAAGATACCCCTGTTTCTCAAACTTGCACACTGAATTGGAAGACAGTTAAAACATAAGATTTGACGAGCTTTCCAGTACATCTAAGCTCTTCTCATTTATATTAGTATGGAGAAAGTTACACTAAAATGAAGTAAACTATGTGTTCTGCCAAAACACGAAACAAGCATGTCAAGGAATCATTTCAAGTCTTTTGAATTCTTTCATTGTTCTTTAACCTCAAAGACACATTTGTCTCATTTAATCAACATTTTTGGCCTTTTTCTTCATTTAGCACTCCAAGTTGTAACCCACATAAAATGCACAAAATGACACATAACACTACAAAGTTGCATGAAAAACAAATCAAAAGTTAAGTGAAATAACACATATAAGTTGGTATAAAACCAACTTATCACTTACCAAACAAATACAAAACTGAGAACATAGCTATTAAATTGGATATGGAGAAGGCTTATGATATAGTCCATTGGTCATTTTTGCTACAAGTAATGAGGAAAATAGGATTTGTGAAATGTTGGATAGACATTATATGGAGACTAATGTCCAATTTTTGGTTTTCAATTTTAATCAATAGCTCACTATGTGGATGGTTTAAATGATCTATAGGTTTGAGGCAAGAAAATCTTACATCTCCATTACTATTTGTATTGGGGGCAGAATACTTGTCTAAGCTACTAAATCAAATCTCCTTCAATTCCTCAATTCATTGTTCCAAGAGGATGCCCTAATATCACACACTTAGCTCATGCAGATGATGTCATTATCTTCACCAAAGCCCATCCTTCAGCTATAAGACATGTTATGAAAACCTTAAGGCATTATGAGGCAACTTCTGGACAAAAAGTGAACTTGCATAAAAGCTGCTTTATATCACATTAATCTATTATTAGAGGTAAAAGCCATATGATTTAAAAACTGACAAAAATTCCCAAAGGCCAGCTACCTATCTTATATTTGGGAATCCCTTTGCATTACAAACGAATACAAGCTAGCCATTATGAAGAATCGTCTCAAAAAATCACCAAGAATGTAAATTCTTGGAATGGCCACTTGATCACAAATGGTGGTAAAATCACTCTTATACAAAGTGTTCTGAATTTAATACCTCTATATACAATAATGGCTCTAAATCCCCCTAAAAAGGTGATTAATCACCTGGAGGCAATATTTTCTAATTTTTTTATGGGGAAAAGCTGAGGGCCACAAATCCTATCATTGGCTAAAATGGAATGATATGTGTTATCCTAAGAAGGAGGGAGGGTTAGGCTTTAAAAGCATTGGAGATATCATCAAAGCTCAATCCATGAAATTATGGTGGAATTTTAGAAAGCAAGAATCCATTTGGGCAAGATTTTTACATGGGAAATACTGTAGCAAATCACTTCCCACTCAAATAAACATTTTTAGAGGGCATTCATACACATGGAAAAGAATCAAACAAATATCACCTCTAGCTAGGCAACACATTGGAATTTGGATAAACAAGGGAGATAGCAACATATGGTTTGACAACTGGTTAAAGAAAGGCTCCAAAGCTAATTATAGAACCCCCAAAGGTTCTCAAAATATTGCACAATATACATCCCCTTTGGGATGGAACCTTCAGACTTTAGAAAGAATTCTACAACAAGATTGGTTAGATGTTGTATAAACATGCCATGCCCCCCTCCTCTGAGAAAAAAGATATGCCGATATTGTTATTAGAAGGAAATGAGAAATTCACATTAGCTTCAGCTCACCAAATTATCAGGCAAAGAAGAGAACCAAATATTTCAGTCAATGAAACAATTGGAACTCTAGGGTGCCAAAAAAATCTCTTTCTTCAATCTGAGAATGAGAAAAAAAGATGACAATCTGCCATTGTCTATGGTGCCTAAGATGACTTCATATATTGATCCTTTGGAGAATCTTGATGGTCCAATGAAAAGATCAAGGAGTAAAAGGATGAAGGCTTCTTTTCACTCATTGTTGTCAACATATTGTGGAGACTTGGACAATTTTGGAGAAGATCATCTCATGGCATTAACATCTCAATCACATGGAGCTATATGGAATATCTCTTCAATTACAATTCATGATGATGTTTCTAAGAGTTTTACATTGGAGCTTAAGGAAATTTCGCCTTGAAGAATATTCATGGACCTTGAAGACTAAGATGGCATGCTTGGGCTTTGCCATTTGTGGATCACGCCATTCTTAATAATAGGATTTATTTGTGTTTTAATTAATTAACTCCAAAATGTAATTATTGGGCTTTATTATTTTGTGTCTTTAATTAATTACATGGTCCAACTTATCTTACATAATAATGGCATGTAATCGTTTTTAGGAAAGTGAAAACCGTGTGGAATTTTTAGGAAAGTAATTCCATTGGGTAGTTTTTAGGAAAGTTAGTTTGTTTGTTAGTGTTTCATTCCAGTTTGGAAGTTTCCTAAATTGGATTGGTTAGTTAAACTTGAAGTTCAATTCGAAATTGACTTCTTGCTAGGGTTTTTCTTTGTTTCCTTTTTATAGCCTATTTAAGGCAAGCCTATTAGCATTTTTTTTATCAATCAAGAAATAAGAAATATTTAGCTTTGCTAAATTTGCAAACACATTTTGCTACCTGTGAAGTTCAATTGATTTAGGTTGTTCTTCATACAATCCGCAAGCCTTTAGTTAAGACCTTTAGGTGAGCCTACAAGTTATTAATTCCATGAACGCGCCAAACCGGTTAGTTTAGCTCTTGATTTATATGAGCTAAGCCAATTCGTTTGAAATAAATGTGGGGGTTTGATTGGCTAATATCAAATCTTTTCGTTTCAATATCCTTTCTTTTGTGTTTATTGTTTTTTGCTGTTTTGTTTGTGTTGATCTTGTTCGAGTTTATGCCAACAACAGGCCAAAGGTGTGAGTTCATGTGGTCTAGAACTTAAAGCCTCGATCATCCCGCGTCAATTGGTATTAGAGCATCGGGTTGTTGCATAAAAATTAGGTTCTATCTGATAAGTTGGTTTTATACCAACTTATATATGTTATTTCACTTAGCTTTTGACTTGATTTTCATGCAATTGTGTAGTGTTATGTGTCATTTTGTGCATGTTATGTGGGTTATAACTTAGAGTGCTAAAATAAAGAAAATGACCAAAAATGTCGATTAAATGAGACAAATGTGTGTTTAAGGTTAAAGAACAAGGAAAGAATTCAAAAAGGCTTGAAATAATGCCTTAACATGCTTATTTTGTACTTGGGCAGAACAGATAGCTTACTTTCATTTGAGTGTAACTTTCTCAATACTAATTCAAATGAAGAGATCTTGGATGTTCTAGAAATCTCTGTGAGTGTACTTTAATTCGTATGTTTTGACTGTCTTCCAATGCAGTGTGCAGGTTTGAGAAATGGGGGCATCTTTGTGATCACTACTTCAGTTTTTCAGTATTGAGTTCACTGCCGCAGTTTGGTAGAATGTCAATATCTTGAGATACAGACCTCTTAAAGTAATGATGCCTGAACCTATGGAAAGCCAAGAGAAAGCTCCACAACTCTTGTGTTTACCACAAAGTCCAATTCGGAAGCGAAGACACACAATATTTCATAGAACTAGAACCTCGTGCTGAAAATGGAAAATTGCACGGCGCGGTCCCTACGACCGCGCCATGAAAAAAAGCAACCGCGCCATGAAAAAATTGCATGGTGCGGTCGCTCCCTGTGACCACGCCATGAAAAAGTTCCTCGCAATAGTTTAGTATTTTGGCCATAATGTTCTCGTCCGAGCTCCGAATTGAGTGGTTCAAAAAGCTATGGAAAGCTAAGATATAGGGCCACAAAGGTCATGTTTTAAGTTTTGCCGAATTCACAAAGCATCAGGACCATATGCTGGTTGTAATGTGACGATTCGTTATTTTTTAGAGCTTGAGAGGTAAAAAGTTTCAATCTTGTATCCTTGTGTTTTCCTTGCATCTTTGAGCTGAATTTGATGCACATATTTGTTGTTTATTTTATACAAGCTTATGCCCACATATTATGCAAAACACTTTGCACATTTATGGCACACGTGCACGAAGATGCGCGCAGCACACACACACACATGCATGAGCTGCGCCCACAGTGAGCGCAGCCCGCACAATGCCGCGCTCTCATGCGCTCGCGATGTAGGCACACCTGTTGCACGCCCAGCACACACAGGTAGCATGCACACAGCCCGCATGCATGCACGAGGACACTAGCACTAGCTGCGCGCGGCCGTGCGCGCGACAGCACCTCTATGCATGGCATATCACATAACACTAAGGCACATCACTTGCACTACTCTAAGACACATGCACTAGCATTTGCATGCGCCATGCACACCAACCTTGTGCATACACTAGAGCAACACATATGCACTCCACAAGCGCTTCACACACAACACAATCATACCTCTTATGCACCACTTCATGCACTTTATTTGCTTACATGCATCCACTCCAGCGTACAAATTTGCACCAATTTAAGCACACAACATGCAGCAATAGAACAATTTATGCACGCATGATGATAGCAATCAGTTCATGTCCATGGTGCCAAGGCCGAGCTTACATGATCCATTGTAGAATCTTGGTGGACCAATGACAAGATTAAGGAGTAAAAAGATGAAGGAAGCTTTGCACAACTTATTATCAACACATTGTGAAGCTTTTGGAGGTTTTCATCATATAGAGGCCGAACCATCTCAACATGAAGTTCTATGGCATGTTTCTTCAATAACAATTCATGAAGATGTTTCTAAGAGTTCTACATTAGAACTTAAGGAAATTTCACCTTTAAGAAATTCACATGGACGAATGAAGACCAAGAAGAAGGCGTTACTTGAGCTTTGCATTGGATCACGCCATTCTTAATTTATAGGATTTATTTTGTTGTTAATTAATTAAGTCCGAATCTCTTAGTGTGGGCTTTAATTAATTCGTTAATAAGTTGATTACTTGGCCAAATTATCTTCCATGATAGTGGCAAGTAAAAGATTAGAAAACTTAAGAAGACAATTCGGTTTTTGTCTCTTAAAGGATAAAACCGTGTGCTTCACATTTTAGGAAAGTAATCTCCTACTTTTTAGGGGATTAAGCGTGTCTTGTTTAGGGCAGCAAAACCTTGTTTTGTTTCTCATGTTTTAGGAAACTAAGTTTGTTAGTTTGTTAAGAAGTCAAGTTGTTCTTGATTTCCATTAGGGTTTCACGTTTTGTAGTCTATTTATAGGTGAGTTTTTCGTGAATAAAAGATGGAGAATTTTCAGAATTTTAGCCTTGCTAAAACCGATTAACTCCTTGTGTTGTTAAAGCCTTGGAGTTCAAGTTTCTTCTTCATTTATAGCAAACCTTTAGCGTGACCTTTAGGTGAGCTTAATTGAGTTCTTGATTTCAAGAACAAGCCAAATCAATTTAGTTTAACTCTTGAATTTTCACGGGTTGAGCCAAGTTCATTTGTTTAAACGTGGGGGTTTGATTAACTTCAATCCACCCTTTTCGTTCCCCTTGAAGTACGTCTGCCAAGATTTCTGTTTTGTGTTCTTGTGTTTTAACGTTTTTGTGCAGCAACGATCCGAAGGTTGTGGAGATTTGTTTGGTCTAGGATCTTCAAGCCTCGACCTCTCACATCAATTGTTATTAGAGCATAGGTTGTTGTCTGAAAAATTCAGGTTAATCCGTTCTCTTTGTGTCTTCCGTTCTTGCTGTTTTGTGTCATTCTTGCTGCAGTTTTTGCGTCTTCTTTGCTACTGTTTTTGAGTCCTTCTTGTTGTCTTAGTTCGTGTTAGATTCAGCTCCTTAATTCGTTATTATTGAGATCAAAATCGCATGAAAAATCTTTGCTGAAATCTGCCCAAACCGTCATTGTTCTTGCTTGTGTTCTTGTGTTGAATTCTTGTCGTTCCTTGCTGTTTTTCTTGAGCGTTTTTGTTTCTGTTTTGTCGTGTCAAATTCTGCATTGTTTTGTTCTTCATCATAGTGCTGAATTCATTAAGTTTTCATTGTGGTGTCAAATGTCAAAAATTAGGGTTTATCAAACTAGGGTTTCGGTTTTTAGATTCATAACTTGCTTCATTTTCATCCGATTGTCATTCTTTCTTTTGTGTTGTTTTCGTCATTATTTGTATATCATCTTGTGTTTTGGTTGAGTTTTTTTTCAAGTCAAAAAGATTAGTTCTTGGAGACTTTCTTGAACTTCTTGAATTTCTTGAAATTCCAAAGTTGCCAAAATTTGATTCTTGAGCTAGATTCTTGATCTTTGTTACAAATCTTGAATATCTTATTCTTAAAGTTTATTCAAAATCCGAATAATTGGTGATTTCTTGAAGTTTCTTTATTGCTGAAATTTAAGGTTAAGACAAGACAAAAACCTTAAATCCTAGGTTTGTTTGGACAATATAAGTTTGGACAATATAAGACAAACAACCTTAAATCCTAGGATTGTGTCTTAAAACCTTAACACTTTGATTTGTCTTAGGTTCTTATCCAAATTCAAAAAAAAAAGAGGCCGACTTTTAAAAAAACAAAAGGGGGGGCCCAATACAAAATATATATATATATATATATTTCGGACCATTCAAAATTCAAAAGACCTAAGTGTTGTTTTTAACTTGTTTCTTTGAAATATCACCAACTTGAAATATCCATATCTTGCTCAATACAACTGGGAATCAAGTGATTCAAATTGCTATATTTTCGTCTTTGAGTCTATTTTCTGTTTTCCTTAGATTCTGAAGTGAAGTCAATTTACACCCACACGTGATCTAAATCATCTTGTGACGTGGTTTTTTTAATTCTCTTTGGTTTTTACTTGTGTAAGTTTTTCTTGTGGAACTACTTGATTGAGACGTGTTCTATAAGTCATTGAACTTGGTAAGACTCAATAGTTCTAACAAATTCATTACTTGAGAGTATTAGCTAGGATACACATGAGAAAACACTACCTAAATAGATTGGAGAGTACCTACTTGATATCGAGTGTCGTGGCTCGTCAATTTATCCTAATCCACTAACTATAGTAGCAGTGAGCTAGGTATCGTATCCACAGGGAAAAAGAGGTATCAAGAATCTCAATGTTTGCTCACAGAATGTCACGAAAGAAATAAAACTAGACACTAACTAGTAAAGAATCAAATGCAACAAATAAAGTGTAAAAAAAGCAGGAAGAGAGTGGATGCTCTAGAGTATTTCCACCAGTTGAATGCACATTAGGCCATGATTGCAATGCTCTTGACACACAAGTAAAACAATGAGGAGATCCCTATTGCCCAGGAGGCTAGCTAACACTTAGCATAACGACCACAATGTTTTCTATACTCCTTAACATTCCACTTTTCCATGGCGAGGCCTAAGTAGAATGGATTCAACCCGCAATGCCTCAACTCTCTAAAGTTAGCAAATCTAGCATGCAATTCCTACGGTATCCCATGGCGAGGCCTGACCTAGGACCAAGAGTGTTTGCTACTTTAGAAAGTTTCTTCTCACTTTTTCCTAACAACTCAACGATTCTCCACCGGCATGGCGACCGCATCTCAAATCATGATTAAAGCAAAGCAAGTGGAAGACTCAATCATCATACATTTAGTCTTCATTTCATGCAATTCTCACAGATATTGGTAAATCTCACTTCAACTCAGCATGGCAACCACAATCACAGTTCAATTCATTCAATAAAAGTGTGAATTCATGAAACTCAACAAGATTTAATCATTAAAATCACATTTGATTTCATCCTTAAGAAATTATGTCAATTGCATAGCTTTGCATAGTCTAATTATACATTTAACCGGTTGAAACTCTAGAACATGAGAGATCTAACCATAGAGCTCCATTACCAATTCACGATCAACAATTTGGAACTTGAAACAATTCATTTTCAATAAATGGAAAGAGTTTACCAATTGAATTCTTCCAAGAGCTTCCTTAATTGATATGAGAATTACAATGATCGGAGAAAATCTTTGAACGGAATAGAAAATAGAGCTCAAATGCTAGAGAGAGACTAGAGAGAGAAAGTAGATCTTCAAATTAATTCCCGCTCTCTCTAGATCAAAAGTTGGTTTCCAAATTCTAAACTAATGGAATGAATAATAGTCCCCGGGATACCCTACACAGTAGCTACATCTCCTATATATAGAGTTATGAAATGTAGCTAATACGAAAATAAAACATATCTAAAATATTACAAGAGTGTCCTCAAAAGGAATGTCCAAAATCAGCCTAAGTTGTGAAAAAAATCCGAAGTTGAAGAATTTGTTCAGCATTCCAGCGCCATCATGCTTCCAGACGTGCGCCTTCAAATGAGTCATCGCACCTTCAAGCTCCTGAAATTCACGCCTCCAAGCTCAGCTCACAGCCCACTCTTTGCCCAGTAGCTTCACGCCTTCATAAGCTAGACGGATCACGCATTCGCTCACCGACACCTGCACCCGCTTAACGCGTCACGCCTTTGAGCCTCCAGATGCCACGCCTTCGGGTCTCCTGCACAAGGAAACACAAAATCCATACTTAGCCAAAATCATGGAGATCGAAATCTTAGCACAAAAAGTTAAGCCTACGACATGTCGTAGGCAAAAATGTCTTCTCTGTCGTGGGCAAGAATTCTCCCTTCAAGAATGGCCTACGACATGTCGTAAGCCAAACTTCTGTTCTCAAAGTTTGCCCACGACATGTCGTGGGCAAAATGTGCTTGGCTACCTAGTTCTTTCCTATGCCAAGTTGTGTGCCTTGGTTTGTGAAGTTCGTTGTGCAACATGAGTGGTGTGCCAAGGTGCAAATGTGTGGCATGGCATAGTGAGGTACCTAAGTGTGGCGTGGTGCTTGGCAAGGTCCGGCAAGGTATGGCAAGGTTGGTGCATGTGTGCGGCAAGGCGTTAGCAAGGTGTTGCCAAGGTTGTGACAAAGTATTGGCAAGGTGTTGGCAAGGTTGTGTGGTACTTGTGTGCACATATGCCACAACGGGCAAAATATTGTTCATAACCTATGGCATCAATTTGTGTAAGATAAACAACAAATGAGTGCATCAAATACAACTCAAAGATGCAAGGAAAACACAAGCATATATACTTGGAACTTTTTACCTCTCAAATTCTGAAAACTTACAAACCGTCACCTTCCAACCAAACTTTGGCCATGGTTCATTGTGAACTGGGCAAAACCTAAAGCACGAAATTTGTAGCCCAAGGTCTTAGCTTTCCACATCCTTTTGAATAATCCAAATCGGAATTAATATGAGAGAGTTATGACTGAAACACTGAGACGTGGTAAAACTGGATTTTAAGCCTACGACATGTCGTGGAGCAAACTTCCATTCCTCTTAAATAGCCTACGACATGTCGTGGAGCAAATTTTCCTCTTCAATAATGGTCTACGATATGTCGTAGGCCATTTTGCGTCCTTCCAAGATTGGCCTACGACATGTCGTAGGCCAAACTTTTGTTCTCAAAGTTTGTCCACGACATGTCGTGGGCTTATTTCTTGCTTCAGCAAAACTTCCTTCTTCTATACAGAATTCGTATGTCTTCGGCTCTGAATCAGACTTCGTGGCAAACATAAACGTTTTAGAGCTTTCTCTTGGCTTTCCATGGGTTCAAGAATCAGCATCAGTGAAGGTCTGTAGCTCAAGTTATAATCAATCTACCAAACTGTGGCAGCTAGCTCAACAATGTAAACCTGAAAGAGCAATAATAAATAGCCCCCCGTTTCGCATAATTGCACACAGAATTAGAAGAAAGTTAAAACATGAGAAATGAAGTAATCTCAAAGAGCTTTCCAAAACACCAAAGATCTCACCAAATGGATTAGTATTGAAAGAGATATACTCAAATGACGTCCGACAACGAATCTGCCCAAAACCCTAATCCAAGCCTATTAACATATTTAGGTTTCTTCAAAACATAATTTCCATCCTTTTCCAATTCTTGAACTTCACATGCACACTTGACTCATTTGAACATCATTTTTTATCTTTTTTCACCATTTTAGCACATCAAGATACAATCCACATAAGCACACAAAATAACACATAACACCACACATTTGCATGAAAACACAAGACAAAAGCTAAGTGATTTAACACATATAAGTTGGTATAAAACCAACTTATCAAATTCCCCCACACTTGAACTCTTACTTGTCCTCAAGCAAAGACTCAAAATTTCATTTAAACTCCACACAACATCATATCACACCTTCACACCGTACTTTGAAAACATCTTTCTTATCCATTTCAACTCAATTCTCACATTATCTTGTCCCCAAGCAACTTTTTCATTCAAAATTCATTCTCATCACCCGTATACAAACACATTGTTCATTCATCCACAATGGCCACATCCAAGTTCATCAAAACATTTTTCCACACAAAAATTCATTCCTCGGTTTCTGGCACTAAGCCTTCAGATTTCAGCACAAATTATCAACTAAGGCACAATGAATAAAGACCAACATGCCACGCATGCAAGTGTGTGCTGAGGAACATGCACTTCGTCTATTCCCTTGCTATACACCATCTAGTTGTCTCACTCATTCAATACAAGCCTATCTCCTTAGCCACACTCATGAACATGCAGTCACAAGATCCATGGTATCCTACGCGCACACAGCTCTATAGGACATTGCCCTTATTAAGCACATTAGTGCATTCATGATACTCATTGGTACCATTTGCCTGGGTATTTTGGCTGTTTTTTCCCTTTAATAATTTGCCAGGTTCTTGTGGCTTTTTCCTTCCCAGATGCCAAAAGGCTTTTTCTTCCATGTCTTCTCTTATGCATGCACATGTTCATAAGAGTTTCAAGTTGATTAACATGCACGAACTCTGGAAACATCCAGACAAATGCATAGCAAGAAGAGTAAGCTTCCATACACATACCTCCTGTGTCATTTAGTTTTGCATGGCATATCTATCTTACCTTAACATCGGGCTTTAGTCAGCAAAATGTACCAATTTCCTCAAACTAAGTACCAGGAAACAAAAAATTTCACATGCAAGATCAAAAAGATTTAAGTGATGAACTTGAATTAAGCCATAGTGAACTAGAACAAAGTATCAAATACACGAATGAAACCAACTCTCTAGCTCACTCACTCTAGCATTTGACTTTTTCACAAGTTCAACACAAAACTTGTTTGGCTCTATAAATGAACTCATTGTAAACTTTGCACAACTTGTCTCCACAACACCAACGCACAACACAACTTGTGTTCAACACCATCACTTATTCAAAAAGCTTGCAAACGTTTAAAATTAGCACAAAAATTCAAACACAACCAATACAAAAAAAACTTAAACTTTGCACCAAACATGAAAAACACACATATACGGGAAATAGCTCAAAAATGATACAACAAAATGCAAAAAATTACATGCTAAGCATCACATGGCATGAAAGAAAAAGTATAAAGTACAAAAGACACAAACCAAAGCAAACCTTCCTTCCCCCACACTTAAAACTTACATTGTCCTCAATGTAAAGTAAAGATAGGATTAGGAATCCCTGATACTGCATGAATTCCAATGTTTGCTTGGTGAGTGTCCATGGTTGAAGTTCTTTTGGGCATGAAAACCTTCCTGCACATGGTGAATAAAGCTTATTAGAAATCACACACTCAAGTACACAACCTGATGATGCAAGGTAAACACGACATGGAGGAGGCATGCAAGCAAAGTGTCGCACCATGCCTAGGAATCATGGTGGTGTAAAATTATACAACTATTAACACTAAATGGCACATGCACAATCATGCTTGAAATGTAAGACAAAATGATTATGTGCATTGCGGGAGTGGTTCATTACTCCACTCCCCCACACTTAGCCTCATGTGTGCATGGCATATTTCCCTTGCAACTTCCTTCATGTTCATGCCTCTACAACATGAGTGGCCTTGGTGAGTATAAGCAGAAATGCAAACTAACAAAACACGTAGAAAACCAAAAACTAACGGAAAGGTAAAAGATCAAGAAGAAGTTCTGGGTTTTGAAGTCTCCAACTAGACTTTATTCATGTAACTTTCTTCTTCAAGAATCGGAATAACCCTCTCTGTACCAGAAAAATGATATTTCAACAATACTCATTATCCTCCTGTATGGCACTTGTAAAATAGTGGCAAAGAGGTGCTTGAGCTCATACATATGGGGAGCAATCTCTACAAATTTAATTTCGAACCACTGAGGCTCCCCCATTGTAGGCACCTCTTTTACTTCTTCTTTCCATTGGAAACACATCATTTACTTCTCCCACCACACTAACCATTTCAATCCTGTAAGGCTCAACCAAGGGATCTACATCCATGGTCTCAACAAAACCATCAGTAAGTTCAAAAATGGATTCATCAATGAAGCAATTTTCCACAATGTTAGCTATTTCGTTATAAATTTTCACATCTTCATCATCTAGCCTAACATGGGGAAATTCCTGAGTCTTTTCTTTCTCAACAACACAACAAGCATTATCATCAATTAACAAGAGTATCTCAATTTGCATTTCTTGTGAATCACCATTCAGACACTTAGATTCATTGATTATTTCAAAAATTTGTGCCTCAACAAGAGTTTCAAACAATGTGTTAACACTCTCATTCACAAATGCAATATTATCTTCCTTTATGAAATCACATTGATCCTTAAGAAATGACTCTGTACAATTCACAAAACTATCAAGAGGAGAAACAACTAAAGAAAGGCAATCAACATCATATGACTCATTGAATTCCATGAAATTAATGCAAGTTTCCTCTTTAGACACACTTTCCAGCTTAGTTACATGGCAACTTAGATCACTAGAATCATCACTATCAGGATCACTAAAGAAGTCATCATCCTCAACATTAAAGTTCACAAATTCATGCACAAAAGAATCAGCAACATAGCATCCATGTACATCATCCCCAAAACATGTAGACTCCTCCTCCCTTAAACACTTTAAGCCACAATCAACATTAGCATACATATCAAAATGATTGTCCTCATAAGGTGGTACGCTAGAAATGAGAGGTGTACCTTGTGAGTGGTATTGTGCATCTAAAGTTGGTGTCTTAATTTGTTCCCATAGGTTGCTTATTAAAGCGTTGACTCGATCAAACCTTTCTTGTCGCCCTTGAAGCTCTTCTTCCAGTTGAGCGAACCTTGTTTCATTTTTATCAATTCTCTCCAAAACTTGAGACAACATGTTTTCCATTTTGTCCTCTTCTCTGAGATAACACTCTTTGCTTTGTTGTTGGTTGTGCCATTGCTCTCCTTTTTGTAGACCTCTATCAAGTTTTTCCAGAAGTTGAGAAAACATGTATTCCACAGAGAGCTCTTGTGGCCCAATGTGATGTGAGTTGTTGCTTTGTGCTTGATTTTGCCATTGCCCTTCATATGGTGGTGGAGAGAAGTCCTCGTACCATCTAGACATGCTTCGGTACTTGTGTAATACTCAATTACAGTGAACTACAATGTCCTGCAATTGACACAAATACACCAAAGCAGACAACAAAACACGAAAACTACAAAATGCAACAAAAGTTATCAAAATGACACATAACAAGACTACTAAACTACACAAAGGACAAGAAAACAAAACAGAGCAAATCCAAATTCAAGAAAACCAAGCCTTCTCCCCGGCAACGGCGCCAAAAATTGATATCGAGTGTCGTGGCTCGTCAATTTATCCTAATCCACTAACTATAGTAGCAGTGAGCTAGGTATCGTATCCACAGGGAAAAAGAGGTATCAAGAATCTCAATGTTTGCTCACAGAATGTCACGAAAGAAATAAAACTAGACACTAACTAGTAAAGAATCAAATGCAACAAATAAAGTGTAAAAAAAAATAGGAAGAGAGTGGATGCTCTAGAGTATTTCCACCAGTTGAATGCACATTAGGCCATGATTGCAATGCTCTTGACACACAAGTAAAACAATGAGGAGATCTCTATTGCCCAGGAGGCTAGCTAACACTTAGCATGACGACCACAATGTTTTCTATACTCCTTAACATTCCACTTTTCTATGGCGAGGCCTAAGTAGAATGGATTCAACCCGCAATGCCTCAACTCTCTAAAGTTAGCAAATCTAGCATGCAATTCCTACGGTATCCCATGGCGAGGCCTGACCTAGGACCTAGAGTGTTTGCTACTTTAGAAAGTTACTTCTCATTTTTTCCTAACAACTCAACGATTCTCCACCGGCATGGCGACCGCATCTCAAATCATGATTCAAGCAAAGCAAGTGGAAGACTCAATCATCATACATTTAGTCTTCATTTCATGCAATTCTCACAGATATTGGTAAATCTCACTTCAACTCAGCATGGCGACCACAATCAAAGTTCAATTTATTCAATAAAAGTGTGAATTTATGAAACTCAACAAGATTTAATCATTAAAATCACATATGATTTCATCCTTAAGAAATTATGTCAATTGCATAGCTTTGCATAGTCTATTTATACATTTAACCGGTTGAAACTCTAGAACATGAGAGATCTAACCATAGAACTCCATTACCAATTCAAGATCAACAATTTGGAACATGAAACAATTCATTTTCAATAAATGAAAAGAGTTTACCAATTGAATTCTTCCAAGAGCTTCCTTAATTGATATGAGAATTACAATGATCGGAGGAAATCTTTGATCGGAATAGAAAATAGAGCTCAAATGCTAAAGAGAGACTAGAGAGAGAAAGTAGATCTTCAAATTAATTCCCACTCTCTCTAGATCAAAAGTTGGTTTCCAAATTCTAAACTAATGGAATGAATAATAGTCCCCGGGATACCCTACACAGTAGCTACATCTCCTATATATAGAATTATGAAATGTAGCTAATACGAAAATAAAACATATCTAAAAGATTACAAGAGTGTCCTCAAAAGGAATGTCCAAAATAAGCCTAAGTTGTGAAAAAAATCCGAAGTTGAAGAATTTGTTCAGCATTCCAGCGCCTTCATGCTTCCAGATGTGCGCCTTCAAATGAGTCATCGCGCCTTCAGGCTCCTGAAATTCACGCCTCCAAGCTCAGCTCACAACCCACTCTTTGCCCAGTAGCTTCACGCCTTCATAAGCTAGACGGATCACGCCTTCGCTCACCGACACCTGTACCCACTTAACGAGTCACGCCTTTGAGCCTCCAGATGCCACGCCTTCGGGTCTCCTGCACAAGGAAACACAAAATCCATACTTAGCCAAAATCATGGAGATCGAAATCTTAGCACAAAAAGTTAAGCCTACGACATGTCGTAGGCAAAAATGTCCTCTCTCAAACTTTGCCCACGACATGTCGTGGGCAAGAATTCTTTCTTCAAGAATGGCCTACGACATGTCGTAAGCCAAACTTCTGTTCTCAAAGTTTGCCCAAGACATGTCGTGGGCAAGAATTCTCCCTTCAAGAATGGCCTACGACATGTCGTAAGCCAAACTTCTGTTCTCAAAGTTTTCCCACGACATGTCGTGGGCAAAATGTGCTTGGCTACTTAGTTCTTTCCTATGCCAAGTTGTGTGCCTTGGTTTGTAAAGTTCGTTGTGCAACATGAGTAGTGTGCCAAGGTGCAAATGTGTGGCATGGCATAGTGAGGTGCCTAAGTGTGGCGTGGTGCTTGGCAAGATCCGGCAAGGTATGGCAAGGTTGGTGCATGTGTGCGGCAAGGCGTTAGCAAGGTGTTGCCAAGGTTGTGACAAAGTATTGGCAAGGTGTTGGCAAGGTTGTGTGGTACTTGTGTGCACATATGACACAACGGGCAAAGTATTGTTCATAACCTATGGCATCAATTTGTGTAAGATAAAAAACAAATGAGTGCATCAAATCCAACTCAAGGATGCAAGGAAAACACAAGCATATATACTTGGAACTTTTTACCTCTCAAATTCTGAAAACTTACAAACCGTCACCTTCCAACCGAACTTTGGCCATGGTGTATTGTGAACTGGGCAAAACCTAAAGCACGAAAGTTGTAGCCCAAGGTCTTAGATTTCCACATCCTTTTGAATCATCAAAATCGGATTTAATATGAGAGAGTTATGACCTAAACAATGAGACGTGGCAAAACTGGATTTTAAGCCTACGACATGTCGTGGAGCAAACTTCCATTCCTCTTAAATAGCCTACGACATGTCGTGGAGCAAATTTTCCTCTTCAATAATGGCCTACGACATGTCGCAGGCCATTTTGCGTCCTTCCAAGATTGGCCTACGACATGTCGTAGGCCAAACTTTTGTTCTCAAAGTTTGTCCACGACATGTCGTGGGCTTATTTCTTGCTTCAGTAAAACGTCCTTCTTCTATGCAGAAGTCGTGTATCTTCGGCTCTGAATCAGACTTCGTGGTAAGCATAAACGTTTTAGAACTTTCTCTTGGCTTTCCATGGGTTCAAGAATCAGCATCATTGAAGGTCTGTAGCTCAAGTTATAATCAATCTACCAAACTGTGGCAGCTAGCTCAACAATGTAAACCTGAAAGAGCAATAATAAAGAGCCCCCCGTTTCGCATAATTGTACACAGACTTAGAAGAAAGTTAAAACATGAGAAATGAAGTACTCTCAAAGATCTTTCCAAAACACCAACGATCTCACCAAATGGATTCGTATTGAAAGAGATATTCGCAAATGAATTTCGACAACGAATCTGCCCAAAACCCTAATCCAAGCCTATTAACATATTTAGGTTTCTTCAAAACATAATTTCCATCCTTTTCCAATTCTTGAACTTCACATGCACACTTGACTCATTTGAACTTCATTTTTTATCTTTTTTCACCATTTTAGCACATCAAGATACAATCCACATAAGCACACAAAATAACACATAACACCACACATTTGCATGAAAACACAAGACAAAAGCTAAGTGATTTAACACATATAAGTTGGTATAAAACCAACTTATCACTACTACCCCAAAGTGAGATCTCGTGAGGAAATCTTGTATTTTCTAGTTTTTTCTTACTAATCTTGCAAGTACCAATGGAGGGAGGTGATAAACAAGTCACCCAAGCCAAGCAAAAGTACGCAAATGAGGTACTTTTCAATATGCTTCAAAAGATCAATCTCCGACTTGATAACTTGGAATCGGCTTCTAAAGGCTCCACTTCAAAGAAACTCAATTTCGATGAGTTTGCATCTGACGGTGATAATGATGATGAGGAGGAGGAGGTCACAGAATCTTCTAAAAAGGGTGACAATTCTAAAATTTCAATTAGTTCTGTTAAACTAACAATTCCTACTTTTCATGGAAAGGCAGATCCCGAGGCTTATTTTGATTGGGTTAGACACCTAGATCACTTCTTTGAAGGCAATGATGTATCCAAAAGTAAGAGGTACCACCTAGCCTTTACCTCAAGGAGTATGCTAGTTTATGGTGGGATGAAGTTATTAAAACTAGACGCCAAGATGGTGAAAGGCCAATCAAAACTTGGAACCAAATGAAAGTGCTTATGAGAAAGAAGTGTGTTCCTTACCATTATAATCGAGAACTCAACCGAAAATTGCACTCTCTTGTGCAAGGTAGCCGAACAGTTGAAGATTACTACCATGAGATGGAAGCTCTTATGATTAAAGCCAATATTCAGAGGATCCCGACTCAACTATTGAGAGGTTCCTTTGAGGTATGAATTCTGAATTGGCATACCAAGTTGATCGTCAAAGTTATGTTGACCTTAATGAACTTGTTCACAAAGCTATCAAAATTGAGAAACATATGAAAGGAAAGGATCGAAGTTTCCAACAACCACCACCACCTTGGAGAAGAGAGCACAAGCCGAATGTTGCTCCTTTTACTTCGTCTCAAAGGCCAAAGCCATTCACTCCAAATCCGTCCATAACTACACTGACTAATGCTCCAAAATCAGTCCGCAATGTTGTTGAATCTTCCTCAAAACTGGCGTCAAAACCAAATGAAAGATTGAGGGATATTTGTTGTTTCAAATGTCAAGGTTATGGTCATTTTCAATCTAACTGTCCAACTCAAAAGTTAATGATTGTTCTTGATAATGGAGATGTGGAAAGTGACGAGGAATGTGCCAACATGCCACCCCTTGAAGAGAAGTACCAAAGTGAAGGTAGTGAAGATCTTGACACATACGAGGTTGGTGTATTTTCTTTAGTCACTCGCCGAGTTCTTAATGCACAACCACAAATTGATGATGATTTGTCTCAAAGAGATAACATATTTCACACGCGATGCATAGTTTAAGGAAAAATTTGTAGTGTGATCATTGATAGTGGTAGTTGTACAAATGTGGCAAGTACTTTACTTGTTAAGAAATTGAAGTTGTCTTGCATGAAACATCCAAAACTGTATAAACTTCAATGGTTAAACAATTCTACCAAAAGTAAAGTGATTAAACAAGTGAAATTTTCATTCACCATTGGAAAGTATGTTGATGAGATTTTGTGTGATGTGGTTCCAATGGAAGCTAGTCATATTCTTCTTGGAAGACCTTGGCAATATGATCGAGATGTAACATTTCATGCCAAGAAGAATTACTACTCTTTTGACTATGAGGGTCCAAAATACAATCTTCGTGCTTTGAGTCCGATTCAAGCATTTGAAGACCAATCAAAGATTGTACAATCTCATCGAGAGATGAATGAACAAGAAGCAAAGGAAAGGGATGAACAAGAGCATAAAAAGAATGTAATAGCCAGTGTAGGCCAAGACATTGTTTCTAAACCTTGTAATAGCCGAAATAGTGATCATTCTAAATCTTGTTATTTTGCTTCTAAGAGTGAGATTAAGAGAGCTATACTAGATAGGCAACCTTTGTATTTGATGATTCGCAAGGATCTTGTACTTATTGCTGATAGTGATCACCTTGCTTCTTTGTCTAGTGTTTTTTTATCTCTTTTACAGGAATATAAAGACGTGTTTCCCGAGGACTTGCCAATAGGTTTACCACATATTCGAGGTATTGAATATCAAATTGATTTCATACCAGGAGCTCAAATCCCAAATTGCCCAGGTTATAGAGCTAACCCTGAGGAAACAAAAGTGATTCAACGTCAAGTTGAATAATTCCTTGACAAAGGTATAGTTCGTGAGTCTCTTAGTCTATGTTCCATTCCTGTTATTTTAGTACCTAAAAATGATGAATATTGGAGAATGTGTGTTGATTGTCGTGCCATAAACAAAATCACAATTAAGTATAGACATCCAATTCATAGATTAGATGATATACTTGATGAGTTATATGGTTCGTGTATTTTCACCAAGATTGATTTAAAAAGTGGCTACTATCAAATTAGAATGAAAGAAGGTGATGAATGGAAAACTGCCTTTAAAACAAAGTATGGTTTGTATGAATGGTTAGTCATGCCTTTTGGTCTAACTAATGCACCTAGTACTTTTATGAGGCTAATGAATCATGTTTTTCGATCTTTCATTGGAAAATGTGTTGTTGTTTACTTTGATGACATCCTTATTTATAACAAATCACTTGATGAACATGTTGAACATCTTAAACAGGTGTTTGTTGTTTTGCGTGAGAACAAGTTATATGCTAACCTTAAAAAGTGTTCTTTTTGCTTGGAGTCCATAATCTTTTTAGGGAATGTTGTTAGTTCTCAAGGAATTTCTGTTCATGAGTCAAAAGTCAAGGCAATCATGGATTGGCCGAGACCTAAGAATGCTAGTGATGTTAGAAGTTTTCATGGTTTGGCAAGTTTTTATAGGAGGTTTGTTAAAGACTTTAGTTCTATAGCTGCACCTTTAAATGAACTTGTTAAAAAGAATATCACTTTTGAATGGAAAGAAGAACATAAAAAAGCTTTTAAAACATTGAAAGACAAATTGACTCATGCTCCACTACTTACACTGCCAGAATTTCATAAAGCTTTTGAAATACACTGTGATGCCTCCGGGATTGGTTTTGGTGTTGTTTTGATGCAGGAATCAAGACCCGTGGCTTATTTTAGTGAAAAGCTTAATGGGGCAGCCATGACTGAAGTAGTTAACTGCACTTTATCTACCTTGCTTCGTGCCATTATCCAAAGAAACTTAAAGAATTGGGAAAGTTGTCTTCCACATATTGAGTTTGCATATAATAGGACTTTTCATAGTTCTACTAATTGCTCTCCTTTTGAAATTGTGTATGGTTTTAATCCTTTAACTCCACTTGATATTTTGCCTTTTCCTACTAACGAGTTTGTTAATGTCGAAGGTAAAAAGAAATCTGATTTTGTTAAAGAGTTACATGAAAGGGTTTGAAACAAAAATTGAGAGGCGAAATGAACAATATGCTAAGCAAGCTAATAAGGGAAGAAAGCATGTGATTTTCGAACCTGGTGATTGGGTTTGGATTCACTTAAGGAAAAAGAGGTTTCCCGAAAGAAGGAAATCTAAACTTCATCCAAGCGGAGATGGTTCTTTTTGAGTTTTAGAAAGGATTGACGACAATGCTTATAAAATCGAACTTCCAAGTGAGTATGGCAATGTCTCATCTACATTTAATGTTTCTGATTTATCTTTGTTTGATGTAGGTGATTCGAGGACGAATCCTTTCGAGGAGGGAGGGAATGATAACAATCTGCCCATGTCCATGGTGCCAAGGCCGAGCTTGCATGATCCATTGGAGAATCTTGATGGACCAATGAAAAGATTAAGGCGTAAAATGATGAAGGAAGCTTTGCACAACTTATTATCAACACATTGTGAAGCTTTTGGAGGTTCTCATCATATGGAGGCCGAACCATCTAAACATGAAGTTATATGGCATGTTTCTTCAATAACAATTCGTGAAGATGTTTCTAAGAGTTCTACATTGGAACTTAAGGAAATTCCACCTTGAAGAAATTCACATGGCCGAATGAAGACCAAGAAGAAGGCGTGTACTTGGGCTTTGCATTGGATCACGCCATTCTTAATTTATAGGATTTATTTTGTTGTTAATTAATTAAGTTCGAATCTCTTAATATGGGCTTTAATTAATTCGTTAATAAGTTGATTACTTGGCCCAATTATCTTGCATGATAATGGCAAGTAAAAGATTAGAAAACTTCAGAAGACAATTCAGTTTTTGCCTCTTAAAGGATAAAACCGTGTGCTTCACTTTTTAGGAAAGTAATCTCCTACTTTTTAGGGGATTAAGCGTGTCTTGTTTAGGGCAGCAAAATCGTGTTTTGTTTGTCATGTTTTAGGAAACTAAGTTTGTTAGTTTGTTAAGAAGTCAAGTTGTTCTTGATTTCCATTAGGGTTTCACGTTTTGTAGCCTATTTATAGGTGAGTTTTTCGTGAATGAAATATAGAGAATTTTCAGAATTTTAGCCTTGCTAAAACCGATTAACACCTTGTGTTGTCAAAGCCTTGGAGTTCAAGTTTGTTCTTCATTGTATAGCAAACCTTTAGCGTGACCTTTAGGTGAGCTTAACCGAGTTCTTGATTTCAAGAACAAGCCAAATCAATTTAGTTTAACTCTTGAATTTTCACGGGTTGAGCCAAGTTCATTTGTTTAAACGTGGGGGTTTGATTAACTTCAATCCACCCTTTTCGTTCCCCTTGAAGTTCGTCCGCCAAGATTTCTGTTTTGTGTTCTTGTGATTTAACGTTTTTGTGCAGCAACGATCCGAAGGTTGTGGAGATTTGTTTGGTCCAGGATCTTCAAGCCTCGACCACTCACATCACATGAGCACCTTTTTGGGCATAACTTCTATCATGATTGGTGCACACTACTCCACACATGCACAAGCTTCACCTACATCACTTGCACCACATTGCATACTCTTGCTACAATTGTTGCAAGCTACATGCACTACACTGGGCACATCATGTGCACTACTTAAACACACTCAATGCACCTCACGCACAACAAATGGCACTAAACATTTGCATGCACACATAAAAAACTTCTTGTATGCGCATAAGCACATTTGCACCAGTATCACAATTGTCATAGAATTACAGAGCGATCGCGCTGTGAGAAAAGTTGCATGGCGCAATGGCTCCCTGCCATCGCGCTGTGAGAAATTTTACATGGCTTGATCACTTCCTGCGATTGCACAGTGGTTGCTTTTTGTGTGGCGCGATCGCAGGGTTGAAAATGATGCTGAATTTTGTCTAAGTGTTGGAACTCACCTTTTCTTATCTGCAGGTCTTGGAGCTTGGTTGATGGAGGCTCAAGGGTGTGGCTGGCGCGATGGACGCGTGAGAGACTTGAGCTCAAAGGCGTGGAACGGCAGGTGTTGCTAAGGTGGAGTTTCATGCACGTGCATAGTTTTGGGATTTTTTCTATTGCAGTGGAATTTCTGTATTTAGATTACGTTAGCGTATAGTTTAAGCTTTACACCTTTATAAATAGAGGATTTTGTCATTATTTTAAGGGAATTTTGAGAGATTAAACCTGAGACTTTTACCAGATTTTAGAATTCATGAATGGGAAATATTTTTCTCTCTCTAACTTCCTCTCTCTAGGATTTTCTCTCTCTAGATTCTTAGCTCCGATTCTGATTTCGATTGAACTATTGAACTGATAGCTATATTCCGATTCACAATTAAGGAAGCTTTGAGCAATTCTCTTATGATTTGATCTCTTTAACACATTTTAATCGGTAACTTCTTCCAATTAATCGAGATGAATTATTCTTTGCTACAATTGCTATATTTTAAAGATTGTGAGTTGGAAATGGTGATGTCCGGCTAGATTCATGATGTCCTAGGGCTCCGAATGGATGAATGTATAATTAGATGACTTGATGCTTTCGATTGAAACAATCCATAAAGAATGAAATCATACTCTATTTTGGCTTGTGAATTTAGTTAAGTTTCATGAATTCTTATACTGTATTGTTCAATTGAGCTTTAATTGCAGTCGACATGCTGAATTGAGGTGAGATTCACTAATATTTGTTGAGAATGCATGAAATGAGAACTGGAGTTATGAACTATTGAGTCTTTTCACTTGTTTTGCTTGTTCGTCTTCTAAAATGCGGTCGCCATACTGATTTTAGACCACGGAAGCTTAAGATTAAAGTGTAAAAGAAATTCTCTATTGTTGACAAATACACAAGAACTTAAATTCAGGCCTCGCCCTGGAAAGCTTTTAGGAGTTGATTGCTAGAGTAGTTAAGCACCAAGAATTCAGATGTTGAGGCTTAGATTCATTATTCTTAGGCCTCGCCATGGGAAATACGATGTTAGAAAGCTTAGAGTGTAGTGCCGTCGACATGCCGACTGCAAGCTTGGTTTTTAGGCAACTAGGATCTCCTCTCGTTTACATGTGTGTCAATTGCATTGTGCGAGTTATCCAATTTGCATTCATCCAGTAAAAGAACCCTAAGACATCCGCTCTCTACTTGCTTTCACATTTTACTTACTGTTCTTTGTTACTTCAATTCCTGTTCTCATACTTTTGTTTTTGTGACATCTGTTGGAACAATTACTGAATTCTTGAAACCAACTCCTTCCTTGTGGAACGAAACCCTTTCACCACTACTACAGTAGTGTTAGGGATAAATTGGTGAACATATGCGACTAGACGCATCACTATCATCCATTTTACGTCTTGTCTTTTATTTCGATCTTGCTGAAATTTTTGCGTCGTTCTTGTTGCTGTTTTGCGTCGATCTTGCTGCTGTTTTTGCGTCATTCTTGCTGTTGTCTTGTTCGAGTGTTATTCTGCCATTTTTTTCATGATCCTTGTGCTTAATTCATATATAATTGCTAGTTGTTTTTGCGTCAAAAAAATCATCACATCAAAATTTTTAGGGTTAGGGTTTTGGTCTCAAAATCTTGATCTTTCTTGTTTCTTATCCGTTTGACCTCATTCTTTTTGCTTTTGTCTCTATTTTGATTCTATATTCTTTTATAATTTAGTCAAGTTTTGTTTCTTGTCAATCCAATAAGTTCTTGAACACTTTCTTGAAGTTCTTGATTTTCATGAATTTCAAACTTGCTTAAATTCGAATTCTAAGTTTCATATTCTTGATCTTGATCTTGAATCTTGAAAATCTTGTTATTGTGGCATTGTGAAATTCCAATTGGTTGCTGAAATTTTGATTAATTTTGGTTGCTGAAATTTAGGGTAAAGACATCAAGACAATACAACCTTAAAAACCCTAATTCTTGTCTTAGCAATCTTAAAAACCTTAGGTTGGTTTTCCGCATAAAAAAAAATAGCCCGTTAAAAAAAAAGGGGCCGACGTAAAAAGAAAAAAAGAGGCCAAGTAAAATACAGCCCAAAGGCAGTTGGTTCATATACAAAAACAAAAAAAAAGAGCCGGACAAATTCAAAAAAAAAAATTGTTCAGCCCAAAAATGAAATAAGTGTTCACATTGTTTCTTAAAACACCACCAACTTAAAAGTGCCATAACTTGCTCATTATAACTCCGAATTGAGTGATTCAAGTTGCGTTTTCTTCATCTTTCTGTCTAGATTTTTATTCTGCTAGATTCCTTAGCTAAATCAATTTATACCCCGCACGTGTTCTAGATACTCTTATTGTGTCTTGCTTAAACATTCTTTGACTTATTTTGTGTGACTTGTTGTTGAACTTGTTGGTTTCACTCGTTCTACAAATTAACGAACTGGTAGGTCTCTTTTATTTTAGGTGATCCATTATTGAGAGTATAGTTAGGGTATACATCAAAAGAGAAAAGCTACTATAAAGAGAGGAGTGTATCTACTCACTAAAGTGAGAAACCCGTGAGATATATATATTTCTTTGTGTTTTTCACTAATGTGCAGGTACAAATGGAGGGTGATGAAAATAAATCACTCCAAGGAGATCAAAGGTTCACAAATGACGTGATCTTTAACATGCTCCAAAAGATGTAATTGCAAATCACTAACTTGGAGTCGGCATCTAAACAAGCTACAAAAAGTTCAACCTCAAGGCGAATTGACTTTGATGAAGTTGAACTTGAGGATGAAGATGATGAGGACATCATGAAGTCTTCCAAAAGTGGTAAAAAGTCTGAGCTCTCTATTGGTTTATTTAAACTAATATTACCTACTTTTTATGAAAAAACAGATCCCAAAGCACATTTTACTTAGGGTCGAGACCTTGATCATCTTCTTTAGGGAAACTGCTACTCCAAAGATAAGATGTATCGATTGGCCTTTATGCATCTTAAGGACTATGCTAGTTTGTGGTGGGATGGGGTAATAAAGAATAGACGTCAAGATGGAGAGAGACCCATTCAGACTTGGAGGGAGATGAAAGTTCTCATGCGAAAAAAGCATGTTCCTACATGCTACAACCGGGAGCTTAATCGCAAATTGCATTCTCTTGTGCAAGGTAATAGAACTGTGGAGGAATACTACAATGAGATGGAGGCACTCATGATTAAAGTTAATGTGGAGGAAAGTGCAGATTCAACCATTCGAGGTATGAATTCTGAATTAGCCTACCATGTCGATCTTCAAAACTATGTTGATATTCAAGAGTTGGTTCATAAAGCTATTAAGATTGAGAGGAACATAAAGGGAATGGGTTGAAATTTCCAACAACCACAACCACCTTAGAGGAGAGACTTCAAACCGAATACAAGCCAATCTGCTCCGCCACCGAAGTCACGACCATTCATATCCAACTAGCCACAAAGCACATCGCCAAATATCCCAAAACCAGCCAACAAAGTTGCTGAATCCACCTCAAACACGGCGTCAAAATCTGGACCAAGGTTAAGGGATATTCGGTGCTTCAAATGCCAAGGAATTAGGCACATCCAATCTGATTGTCCTACTCGCAAATTGATGTATGTTCTTCACAATGAAGATGTGGTAAGTGATGATGAATGTACTGATATGCCCGCACTTGAAGAGAAATATGCAATTGAAGGGGGTGAAGAAATTGAAACCCATGATGTGGGAGATTTTTGTTTAGTAACTCGCCGAATCCTTAATGCACAACCACAAGTTGATGAAGATTTGATGCAAAGTGAAAATATCTTTCACACACGTTGTATGGTTAAAGATAAAATTTGTGGTATGATCATTGATAGTGGAAGTTGCACTAATGTGGCAAGTACTTTACTTGTCAAGAGGCTGAATTTGATTTGTTTAAAACATCATAAGCCATATTGACTGCAATGGCTTAAAAATTCCACCCAAACAAGAGTAACCAAGCAAGTAATGGTTCTATTCACCATTGGAAAATATGTTGATGATGTTTTGTGTGATGTGGTTCCAATGGAGGCGAGTCATATACTTCCTGGAAAACGTTGGCAATTTGATAGAGATGTGTTGTATCATGCCAAGCAAAACTACTACAGCTTTGAATATAAAGGTAAAAAGTTCAACCTTAGAGCCTTAAAACCGCGGCAAGTCTTTAAAGACCAAGCAAAGATTGCTAAAGCTTGTAGTGATATGAGAGATCAAGAAGTAAAAGAGAAGAGTGAGCTAGAGAAACAAAATAATGTAACTAGTTTAGGTCGTGAACTTGTAACTAAGAATAGTAATAGTCGAGAGATAGTTCTAAATCTTGTTGTTTTGCTTCTATGAGTGAAATAAAGAAAGCAATACTATATAGGCAACCATTGTACTTAATGATTCGCAAGGATGTTTATATTATTGATAGTGATCACCTTGCTTCTTTGCTTAGTGTTGTTTTGTCTCTTTTGTAGGAATACGGTGACGTGTTTCATGAGGATTTACCAATAGGTTTACCACCTATTTGATGCATTAAACATCAAATAGATTTCGTGCTAGGAGCTCAAATTCCCAACTATCCAGCTTATAGAGCAAATCCGGAGGAAACCAAAGAGATTCAACATCATGTTGATGATCCTTGACAAAGGTATAGTTCGAAAATCTCTTAGTCCTTGTTCAGTTCCTATTATCTTGGTCCCTAAAAAGGATGAATCTTGGAGAATGTGTGTTGATTGTCGTACCATCAATAAAATCACCATTAAGTATAGGCATCCAATTCCTAGATTAGATGATATGCTTGATAAATTGCATAGTTCTTGTATTTTTACCAAGATTGATTTAAAAAGTGGCTACTATCAAATTAGAATGAAAGAATTAGATGAATGGAAAACCATCTTTAATACAAAGTATGGATTGTATGAATGGTTAGTCATGCCTTTTGGTCTAACTAATGCACCTAGTACTTTTATGAGGTTAATGAATCATGTTTTTCGTTCTTTCATTGGAAAATTTGTTGTAGTATATTTTGATGACATCCTTATTTATAGCAAATCACTTGATGAACATGTTGTGCACCTTAAACACGTATTTGCTATATTGCATGAGTACAAACTTTGTGCAAACCTTAAAAAGTTTTATTTTTGCATGGAATCTATAATCGTTTTGGGGGTATGTTGTTAGTTCTCAAGGAATTTCTGTTGATGAGTTAAAAGTCAAGGCAATCATAGACTGGCCGAGACCTACATGTGCTAGTGATGTTAGAAGTTTTCATGGTTTAACAAGTTTTTATAGAAGATTTGTGAAGGACTTTAGTTCTATAGCTGCACCTTTAAATGAACTTGTTAAAAAGAATGTCACTTTTGAATGGAAAGAACAGCATGAAAACGCTTTTAACACATTAAAAGACAAATTGACTCACGCCCCTCTTCTTGCTTTGCCAAATTTTCATAAAGTTTTTGAGATACAGTGTGATGCCTCTGGGATAGGTATTGGTGCTATTTTGATGCAGGAATCAAGGCCGGTGGCTTACTTTAGTGAAAAGCTTAATGGGACAGCCATGAAGTACGTGACTTATGACAAGGAGTTGTATGCTTTGGTAAGATCATTACGGGTTTGGCAACACTATCTATGGCCTAAAGAATTCATTATTCATTCTGATCATGAAAGCCTTAAATTCTTGAAGACACAAGGTAAATTGAATAAAAGGCATGCTAAATGGTTAGAATTTATTGAATCTTTCCCATATGTGATAAAGTACAAGTCTGGTAAAGATAATGTAGTAGTTGATGCATTATCTAAGAGCTATACTTTGTTTACTTACTTGCATTCTAAGTTGCTTGGATTTGATTTAATTAAAGATTTGTACAAGTGTGATTCTGATTTTCAAACCATTTTTATCAATGTGCTATAAGACCGAATGGTGAATTTTATATGCATGATGGATTTTTGTTTAAGAAAGATAAATTATGCATACCCTTTTGTTTTATTTGAGAATTGCTTGTTAAAGAAAACCATAGGGGAGTGTTAATAGGGCACTTTGGAATTGCTAAAATACTTGCTGTTTTAAATGAACACTTTTATTGGCCTAATATGATAAAAGATGTAAAAAGTGTTTGTGATAAATGCATTGTGTGTAAACAATCAAAGTCTAAAGTTATGCCTCATGGTTTGTACACGCCTTTGCCTATTCCTAGTCATCCTTGGATTGATATTTCTATGGATTTTGTACTTGGATTACCTAGGTCACACAATGGTAATTATAGCATATTTGTAGTCGTTGATAGGTTTAGTAAAATGGTGCATTTTATTGCATGCTCTAAATCTAATGATGCTACACATATTGCTGATTTATTCTTTAAGGAAGTTGTTAGATTGCATGGCATTCCACAAAGTATTGTTAGTGATAGGGATGTTAAATTCTTATGGAATAAGTTAGGTACAAAATTGTTGTTTTCTACTGTTGCATATCAACAAACTGATGGACAAACTGAAGTAGTTAATCGCACTTTATCTACCTTACTTCGAGTCATAATTTAAAAGAACTTAAAGAATTGGGAAAGCTGTCTACCTCATATTGAGTTTGCATATAATATAACTTTACATAGTTCTACAAATTGCTCTCCTTTTGAAGTTGTTTACGGATTTAATCCATTAACTCCACTTGATATTTTACCTCTTCCTACTAATGAGTTTGTTAATGTAGAAGGTAAACAAAAAGTAGATTTTGTGAAGGAGTTACATGAAAAGGTTCGAACTAATATTGAGAGGCGTAATGAACAATATGCTAAATAAGACAATAAAGGTAGAAAGCAAGTGATATTTGACCCTGGAGATTGGTTTTGGATTCACTTAAGGAAAGAAAAGTTTCCTGACAAACAAAAATCTAAGCTTCATCCAAGAGGAGATGGTCCTTTTCGAGTTTTGAAAGGATTCGAGATAATGCTTACAAAATCAAACTTCCAAGTGAGTATGACAATGTTTCATCTACATTTAATGTTTATGATTTATCTTTGTATGATGTAGGTGATTCGAGGACGAATCCTTGCAAGGAGGGAGGGTATGATAACAATCTGCCCATGTCCATTGTGCCTAAGCCGACTTCATATGTTAATCCCTTGGAGAATCTTGATGGTCCAATTACAAGATCAAGGAGTAAGAGGATGGAGGCCACTTTGCACTCATTGTTGTCAACATATTGTGGAGACTTGGACAATTTTGGAGAAGATCATCTCACGGCATTAACATCTCAATCACATGGAGCTATATGGAATATCTCTTTAATTACAATTCATGATGATGTTTCTAAGAGTTCTACATTGGAGCTTAAGGAAATTCCACCTTAAAGAATATTCATGGATCTTAAAGACCAAGATAGCGTGCTTGGGCTTTGCCATTTGTGGATCACGTCATTCTTAATAATAGGATTTATTTGTGTTTTAATTAATTAAGTCAAAAACTTAATTATTGGGTATTATTATTTCTTGTCTTTAATTAATTAATTACATGGCCCAAATTATCTTACATGACAATGGCATGTAATCGTTTTTAGGAAAGTGAAAACCGTGTGGAATTTTTAGGAAAGTGATAAGGTGAATTTATTCACCTTTTATGTATTGTTTATACTTAATTCTTTGGTCGTTCTTGTTCGTTTTTATTTGTTTTAGTGTTTTATTTGTAGGGTTGTCGATCATGGTGCATGCTTGGAAGAGGAAAATCATACAGGAGTCAAATCGGATGCAAAGTGGAAGAAAATTTGAAGAAAGTTTGTGAATTCATGGAAAACGCCTCCACGTCGCGACGTGGGTGGACGTCGCGACGGGAGACCCTCTACGTCGCGACGTCAAAAATGTGAATTAAATCGATTTTTGGATGATTTTTTGGAAAATTTTTGAGAAATTTCCAGTGAGCCACGTCGCGACTCGGGGCCCTCCAAAGTCGACGTGGGCGCGCATATCGAGACGTGCATACAGGCATGTCGCGACATGCGTGGACGTTTTGAAGTGCGACCGTGCACGTCGCGACGTCGGGGAAAGGCGCAGTTTTACGACTTAATTTTGGAAATTTGCGATTTTGGCCCACTTTGAGACTTCTTATCCCACATGGTTTTCGTGAGGGACTTATTTACTAATATTTGTATAGAATTACTATAAATAGTGCTAGGGTTACATCTTTTTAATGTGTGACAACTTTGAGATTTCAAGCAAGGGTTTTTCTTCTTTGTAATAGTTAGGGTTTCATTATTTTGGCTATTTACGGAGAATTGCAGTTGTACTGATTGGGAACATCATCTCTTATTGAATTCATTTATTTAGAGACAAAGATTACAGTAAAGGATTTACAATTCAAGGTGTTTTCTTTCCTTTTAATTTATGTTCTCAATATTGAGCTTAATAATTAATATTATGTTGATGTTTGATTTAGCCATGCTCGGCTAAACTTATTGTGCTCCCAAGATTATGAATAAGGGTTTTTGTGCTTAATTTACATGCTAAGTTCTATCTTATGGTCTTTGTGGAATAAGTTTTGCTGTGTTCTTCATAATTATGCATGATTTGGCCAGATTATGTATGATGAATATTTTCTTAAAGTGCAGTAAATTATTTAGAGATAACTTGCTTTAATCTTACCTCTCGCCACAAAGGAGGATTTGAGTCGGTTGTTTGGAATCTTTTATGGGTTGGTTGTGAATTTGTTAGGTTAATTTTACTTTAGCTCTTGCCTCTCGCCACAAAGGAGGAGTTGGGGGAATTAGTTTAGCATTAGCGTGACTGGTTCAGGCGTTGCCTCCGCCATAAATTAGCGGTTGAACTTGAGTGTTTGGTTGAGTTGGTTAGTTGCATTAGATTCCGGGTTAATTAAGGAAGTAAACCTTACCTCTTACCACATAGGAGGGTTTAATGAATTAATTAATATCTAAATAGGTAGGTACTTAAATCATACCTTGCCTCTCGGCCACAAAGGAGGGCATGAGTTATGTTATTTACCCTTATTTTGCATGACCATAAATAGAATGTATGTATGTGCTTTTTATGTAACCCTAAAATATAATCTCGGGAGTACACTTGCTTAATTGGTAATTTAAATCAATTCACTGTCTTTGTTTTAGTTATTTTTTATTTGCATTCTTATTTTTAGTTTAATTTGATAATATGAAAAAACCAAAAAAGATTTTCTTAGAATTTCAACACAGTCATTTCCCTGTAGGAACGAACTTGCTATACTTACACCATTCAGGGGCTGTTTAGTATTATTTTTGAATAGGGGTAAATAGCAACCACGATCGCATTTTTATTATACATATTTGCTCCCATCAGAAAGTAATTCCATTGGGTAGTTTTTAGGAAAGTTAGTTTGTTTGTTAGTATTTCATTCCAATATGGAAGTTTTCTAAATTGGATTGGTTAGTTAAGATTAAAGTTCAATTCGAAATTGACTTCTTGCCAGGGTTTTTCTTTGTTTCCTTTTTGTAGCCTATTTAAGGCAAGCCTTTTAACGTTTTTTTATCAATCAAGAAATAAGAAATCTTTAGCTTTGCTAAATTTGCAAACACGTATTGCTACCTTTGAACTTCAATTGATTTAAGTTGTTCTTTATACAATCCACAAGCCTTTAGCTAAGACCTATAAGTGAGCCTACAAGTTCTTGATTTCAAGAACGCGCCAAACCGATTAGTTTAGCTCTTAATTTACATGAGTTAAGCCAATTCGTTTGTAATAAACGTGGGGATTTGATTGGCTAATATCAAATCTTTTCGTGTCAATATCCTTTCTTTTGTATTTATTGTTTTCCGCTGTTTTGTTTGTGTTGATCTTGTTCGAGTTTATGCCAACAATGGTCCAAAGATGTGAGTTCGTGTGGTCTAGGAATTAAAGCCTCGATCATCCCATTGCCTCTTGACAAAAACTTGTACAAATTTAACATGCATGACCTTTTCTCTTGCCCTTTATGCAATCTGTATGAGGAAACAACTAACCACTTATTCTCTGAATGTTAGATAACCTCTGATATGTGGAGAATTTTTGGTGTGGAGTTAGAAGTTTTTCAAGTGTTTAGATCTCTGCATAGAAACATTGCATGCTGGAATCAGACCAAAGGAAAAACTAAAGATCAGAATGAAATACTGGCCCTAACTCCTTTAATGATATGCTGAAGTTTGGAAACTAAGGAACAACATAACTTTTGAAAACCAAAAGCTAGATAAACAGAAATTATAAGAGGTTGTTCTCAAAAATCTGCAAATGGCTATTAATCCCATATGGAGCTTTTCTCTTGCTTGGAGAGAATTCTGGAATGATGTAATGAATCCTGAAACGAGGGTAATAACAAAATTGAGCAAATTATATCCTCCTGATAGAGGAAAAGTAAAGATCAACATTGTTGCAACATCAAATGGAGACAGAATATAGGCAGGAGTGATGATAATAAATGAACGAGGAGAAAATATTGATTGTTATAACTCTTATTTTGATGAATTTTTTATTAACTCCAAAGGACATGTTGAGATCTTAGTTGTAACCCAAGCCATCAAAAAGTGCATTGAAAGAGGAATACTCAATATAGTTCTGGATGCAGATTCAGTAACACTTTATCAGCTGGTTTATAAAGAGGATGAAAATTTTTGGAGATATTCCAACATACAAAATGAATTGAAGATGATAAGAGACACATCCAATTTTGCAAGAATTCCTAAGCAAGCTAATCAAATAGTTAGAGCTATAGAATTAGGAACTCAGCAAATCAGTAAAGGAAACATTCCAAGAGAAATAAAGCAAGTGATCTCTAAAGATAGAACTAGTCTACCATACATAAAGAGAACGGGGGTAAAGGTAGATAGGGGCTCCAACTGCTGATGTTAGGCTAGACTTCCCCTGTTGGACTCCATTTGCTAGTGTTAGATTGGATTTTCCTTACTGTTGTACATGTTTGGAGACCAACAGTTGATGTTTGGTTGATTTCTCCTTTTTTTTTATTGCTAGGAAAAATATGGATCCCTAAAATGAAACTATGTGATTGATTGTAAAGTTGGGTAGATAATGCACATGGAAACAACCCTACATCTGTTAATTTTGCTCCCAGAATTGTGAATCACCTTTGGTGAATTTTTCTTAAGCATGATACAAAATGAATGACATGAATGTTGTATCATACATGATATTCTCCTTTTGTTTGTAAAAGTTCAAAATTTGATGGACTAAACATTCATGTATTGGAATGGAGGTCTTATTTTGTTGTAATAGACTGAAAATGCAATAGATTTAGAAGATGAAGAATGTAAATGGAGGAAGTACTCCACTTTTATTTTACTTTAGCCAAATGAACTAGGTTTCGTTAGGCTAAGGCTTGTAAATAGGATTTGGTTCATTGTGGACATTTTATGTAAATGTGATATTAGGGTAAATCCATCACCTAACATGCTATCAATATATAAGGAGTGGCAACCCACATCAAAAAGAACTTATGCCAACTAAAAAAAACTCCCAAGTTTTAGTTAAATTACGGCGTTTTAAACAGTGGACAGAATAGGGTAGAATAATATTGGACAGATGATTCGATCTCATCTTGATCTACCTCCTATGTTATATATCACAAAAAATCAAGTGAAATTGATTCTATAAAACGTGGTTCATATATAAGATGGACAATTAATATCTGTTAAAATCATAATTTTAATTTCTTGTCATTTTCATTGTGCGTTAAAATTGTGATTAATTTGTCGTTGTATATATAAACCCATTTCACAGTACACTACATGATTATATATATTTGTTGAGAGAGCTGCTTCCTATATTGCATATATATATAACTACATTTGCAGGATTATTGGACAATCATACAAAATTTAAGTGCATACTAAAAGAGTGTATTAGATTGATGTTCAAATTTTTTCTAAGATGGAAAACTTTGATGCATAATTAATCACAAAAACGGTGAAAAACACACTTGGAAACCGTACTACTTAGTCTTTGTTATTACACTTTTGCGCTAATAATTAGGACTTCAGAAATGGTAGTGTGTGTAAACTAGACAACTAGTTCCGGTTTGGTGATCAAGGGAATCGGAGCCAAATTGAAAAGAATCGGTTTCAGTTTCGATTCCAATTTCGAGTTTTTCTTTTTAATTTAATTTAATTTAATTTTTTCGATTTTATATTTTATACGTCTAGGGTTTTATGACTTTTAATGTCAAAAAATTTACAAGTTAGAATGTTAAACTATTAGAAATTAATCAATGAATGAATACTAAATTTTATTCATTAAGATATAAAAATTTACAAGTTAAGAATTTTTATTTTAAACAAATTTACAAGTTAGAAATTAATAAATGAATAAATACTAAATTTTATTTATAGGTGAACCATAAATGGTACATTAATACACTTAAAATTAATTAATTGTATGTTGATATACAAGTATACAAATACAATTACGATATTTAAATAGAAAAAGATATAAATATCAAAGTTATAATACTTGAAAAAAATATAATAAATTATTTTAAATTTTTAATGTTCTAAAAAATATACAATATCAAAATTTTTCTCATTTTTAATAAACTAATAGTCCTCGTTGTCATTAGTGGCTTCCTCCTTAGTATCAGTGATAGGTGATCGTGAACTAGTAGAACTAGTATTCGTGGTGGTACATAAATCAAATAATTTTCTACATCTTTCTCTTTATAAGTGTTTTTTTAAACCAAGTATCCACTAAAAATTGAATCTCTAAGGACTCGTGACTCAAACGTGACTATATTTCATTCAAAATAGAGCCACATTGACTAAAAGTTTGTTCAACCATAACAATTGACATTTGATAAGCGAGTTGTCGCACCTCGTCAATTTTACCCTTACAACTACTGTAGAAGTGGAAGCAAGGATCGTAATCCACAGGGAAGGCGTAGGTCAAGAAAATTGAGCAAATTGTTCTAGAGATCCTGACACAGAATATAAGTACTAGAAAGAATGAAATTTCAACACAAAAGAACGAGGACAGAAATTCAAAAGAAAATAACAAGCAAGGATGAAACAGACATCTCAGGATTCTTAAATTGGACGAACACAGGCTTAATAAATCTATGCTATGCAATCACTAAGCAATTAAACGCCTTGGAGACCTAATTTGCCTAGAAGTTCAAGCTGTGGTTAGCATGGCGACCACACCACTTCCTGTACCCCCAAATCACCATCCTCTCCCATGGCGAGGCCTGAGAATAGTGGAATAAATCTTGAACTTCATATACTTCTCAATCTCTATAGCTGTGTGAAGAGTCTCTTCCATATCTATGGCATGCTATAAATCCACCTTATGTGCTAAAGTTGGATTCAAACCACCCATAAATCTTTCCATGATAGTTTCTTCATCCTCCTCAAGATTGGCCTTGATCATCAATAACTACATTTCTTTGTATCATTCCTCGACCGTCATGCTTCCTTGAACCAAAGTTTGTAACTGTTTTTAAGATCTTTTTGTTAGTGAGAAGATACATATCTTTTCCTCATTATCGATCTCATCTCACGCCATGTTTGAATAGGAGGTTCGTCATTCATTCTCCGGTTTTGAACCAATTGCTTCCACCAAACCACTGCATAACTTTTAAGATGCATCCCAACCATTCGAATCTTTTCCTCATCATCTAATCCACTGCTGCCAAACATTGAATCCATGGTTTTGATCCATTTCAGAAATAATTCAGGATCCGATTTCCCTTGAAAGGTAGGAATATCCACCCTAATGACTTGAATTTTAATTTCAAATTTCCTCGCGAGTTTAGGCTAGTTTAGATTGTCGGCCTCCTCATCAAAATTAATATGCATTGGAGCTGGAGGTTGTACAGTTTGTGGTCGGTTATGCTCTATAGTTGTCATTCGAATGGACAACTCTTTGACCATGTCTACAAGTGATACAATTTGAGTTTGCATGTCTACTTGGTTTTTGGAACTTTCTTCCGTCATTATACATGCACTGTTAGTGAAAAATACGAGAAAGAACAATATAATAATATATCACACCTCACGGGTTCTCACTTTAGGTAGTAGGTACACTACTCTCTATTTGTGGTAGCTTTTCTCAATCAATATATAACCCTACTTGCTATCAATCCTATAGTTTATCTTGAACCTTTATTCAAGAGTAAAACAACTAACAAGCTCAACAATAAGATAACGAGGATCAAATATAGATGAGAATCTAAAGTGTTTAAGAACACAAGGGTATAAATTGAATCAATAAGAGAAGCCAATAAAATAAGCACCTTTAGAATTGAATTGCACAAGATTTAATGTAAGAAAATCTGAAATCAAAGCTACTTCACTCAGTGTTAAAGTCAAAATTTCACAAATAAGAACTTTTTTTCTGCCACCGTTTTTTTCACGGAATTGTTTTTCACTTGGTCTCTTTGGTGACTCTTTTTTTTCAAGACAACAATCGCAAATATCCGATTGCTATATAGCAACACAATTAAGAACAACTAACAAGTAGTACTTTGACAAATTCAATATTTCAATTTTTTAAAGATATGCAATTCACGAAATTCTAAAAAATTTAAAGAAAAATTTAAGAGAATTTATAATTTTAAAAGCACAAGTAAGCCTACGAAAAAAGAAATCAAAATTGATTCAAAGAATCAATCTTAGACACAAAAGATCAAGAATAGAAAACATCAATAATTCAAGAACAAGAAAGAAAGAAACAACAAGAAGAAACAAATAAAATTTAAGGATAAACCTAAATTGTGCAACATTTTCTCTGATACCACTTTGATAGCACGTGGTAAGATGATCCTTGCACGTGATATATGATTTTTTATCTAGCACAAATTCAGCACAAACAAGAACAAACAAATTGAGGAATTTAAAAGATATTGAACGTAAATACTTGGATACTAATCCAAACCCTTACATTATATAAGAAAATTAACCTAATCCAAGTAATCTCGGCATTAAACAAATTAGCTTGGCTTGCTCTCAATTAAGAGTTGGAAGATAAACTACCTAAGGTCACGCGTAGAAATTTATTGGATTCAAGATTGGTTCACTCCAAACAACAAAGGTTTTCTCAAAGCTAAAGCTAAAAGAAGGTTTCTTTTAATTTCATCTAATATTTTTTATTCCATGAAGAAGATGCCTTTAAATAGGCTAAAATAATGAAAACCCTATTTAAAGTTCGTAAAGGAAACACTAAGCAATAAGGAAAGTAATTGTTTGTGAAAACTTTCCTAAAATAAAAAGAAACCCTAAATTTAAAACTAAGCAAATCCCTGAGGTCGCGACGTAGGAAACGTCAAATGTCGCAACGTCAGTGAACGTCATGATGTAAAGAGGATGGATGTTGCGATGTGGGGAACTTTAGGCTTCCACGAAATTCTTCACCTCCAAATTTGATTCCATATCTTCCAAACCTTCAGTAGAGATGCAAGAAACATTCCAAAGTACTCCGACGTCAACTTTACTCGAAGACAACTCCAAGCCTTCATGCTCATCCTTAATGGCGGTGCTAAACATGTTCAACAAAGATTGCAAAGCCATTTTCATCTTCTTTGTCCTCGACCTAGTCATTGGTCCATCAAGCTTAACTAATGGATCACTTGATTGAGTCATCAACTTGGATGGATTGCTATCACGATTTCAGAATTAGAACCGCCTGTTCCGGACTGGAGGTTCTGGAACAAAAATTTACCCTCAGTTCCAAATTGTAACCAAAACCGGCATGTCAATTCTGGTTCCTGAAAATATAGAACCAGAACCGGCAGTTCCGGTTTGGTTCAAACCGGGAAAAAAACCTAAACTTATTATTTTTCATTTTTATAATTTTATAAATAATTCTATATCTCTTCATTTTCATCATATAATTTTTTTTCTAATATTATTTTTTTTCTAATCTTTATGTCCTAGGTTTTAGAATTTAGAGTGTAAGGTTTACGGCATCAACTTTTCTAATTTATATTATTCAAATTCTATTATTATATTATACTAATATACTATTTGTATTCTAATTAATAGTTCCAATCATTCTTTCAGTACTTTTATCATTTATATATCTTTATTTCTCACTTATCTAATCCTTTATAAATTTATTTTTCTAAAAACACTATATATTAGTTCAATTTCAACTATTATTCCAATTATTTTAATTATCAACTTTTTTAATTTATATTATCCTAATTCTATTATTCTATTATGCTAATATACTAATTGAATTTCAATTAATAGTTCAATTCTTACAATATTCTTATCATTTACATATCTTTTTTTCTAAGTTATTTAATCATTCATGATTCTATTTTTCTAAAAAAACTCTATATATTAGTTCAATTTTAAATATTACTTCAATTATATTATTTATTAACTTTTTTCATTTATATTATCATAATTCTATTATGCTAATATACTATTTAAATTCTAATTAATAGTTCAATTATTCTCTCAATACTCTTTTTCTTTCTATATCTTTCTTTATCACATATTTAATCCTTCATAATTTTATTATTCTAAAACTCAATATGTTAGTTCAATTTTAACTACTATTCTAATTATATTATTATATTATATTAGTTGAATTCTAATTAATAATTCAAATTTTCAACTATTTTTGTTATTTTTATATCTTTCAATCTTACTTATCTAATCTTTCCTAATTCTATTCTTCTTAAAACTCTAATATTAATTTTAATTCTAACTATTATTCTAATTATATTATTATGTTTTATTATTTGAATTTTAATTAATAGTGCAATCATTATTTCAATATAAATCAAACTTAAAAGTGGGATTAAAATTGAAATCAAAACTAAAAATCAGAATAAAAACCAGAACTGGAACAATACCATAATCGAAACTAAACCATAATCAGAACCGGAACCAAAATCGTGACCGAAATCGAAATCAGAACCGAAACTGACAGTTTCAGAATCATGCTCATGTCTAGTTCCACTTGTCCAAATTCCAACGGCTCTTTTAACTCCTAAATCATACCTAAATTGAATGATTGTTATTTAGCTTTTGAATCTTTTATTGTACAATTAGTATATCATTTTTTTATTATACTCTTTTAATTGAGTTATTAAAATAAATTAAATTAAGTGAGATATTATTGGTGTTAAATAACTTAATGATGTGGTCTAATATAAAGTGCTTAGTAAAAAAGTAATATACCAACTAATATTATAAAATATCTAAATGTTTTATTTATTTTATAAAGTTGTAAGTTCATAAAGTATTTTTGAAATGGAGGAAAATATTTTATAAAATAGCCATAAGATCAATGATACTTTATAGTTCAAAATATTGTATGACTAAATGTGAACATTGATAAAAAAATGAGGATAGTAGAAATAAAAATATTGAGATGGATAAATAGATATATTAGACTAAATATAATAAGTAATGAATATATTAGAAAAAAAATAGAAGTAACTCCAATAGAAGAGGGTCATGACTAATAATGAATTGGATCTCGCTTTGCTAAGACTCTATCAGAGAAGACCCTAAGGAGAGGCGGTGGTATCAAATTTGATGTTGCCTCCCTACTATTCCATCTTCCTTTAAAGCAAATTTCTTCTAATCTTTCTTTTGTCTCCTCTATTTATGAGTATTTTGGTCTCCCCCAATAGAAGTTTTCTTCTCTCTTTGAGAGAACTTGTCTCCATCGTTAGAGCTCTTTTCAAGATAGATAGATAGAGAGAGAGAGAGAGAGATAAGTGGTATGGACAAATGAGAAGACTCCATATCTTCTTCATCTTATAATGTTTCAATTAACACTTCGAAGAACTCTTCTTCAACATATTTTTTTCCAAATCCAGTTATTGGTCATTGAAAACCATAGATTCTGGACTTAATACAGTCTATGTGTTCAAGGATTGGACGGATCAACAAAAGATTGTAGGTACTAATCATCGACTTATTCTCAAAGATTAAGCTAGGGTTTACGTTTTTGTTAGATTTTCAATTTGCAACCCAAATGAATATTTAATTTGTCTTGCTGTTAATGATAAAATCACGTTCTTGTTTTGTGTTAGTATAAGTGTTTGATTTTTTCAAGTGCTTAGTTACAGTAATTTTGAAAAAATAAAAAAGAAAAAGAGAGAAAATCTTGAATCAAAATTTTATCCCACAATTATTTTGGTGCGGAAGTATCATGAATGTAGTGAAATTTATATAGTTTTGGCTATTGTATCTGTTTTGTGGTTGTTGAAAAGAGCAACCCATTATATGTTGCAATTTGTAAAAATTTGGAAATGGTGAAAAAAATAATTTTATTTTAGTTCTAAACATAAATTCAACTGGGATTGGAGATTGTGGTTAACTTCAGTCATCTACTAAGGATGAAAAATCAACTCTTATTCCAACTTTACTATTAGAGAGAAAAAGGCACTCTAGCCAACTCCAGTTTTACCTCTGTTTTTTAGGACAAGAAATTGACTCTAGTTTTATTTGTCAAATGACTAAATGAACATTTTCGTTCCCTTATTTGGGATTAAATTTTGTGCAATTCAATCTCGTATTTTTATATTAAGTCATTTGCTTAATTATGTATTGTGTACTGAACTTATAGGTTTAAACAACTTAAATAGTGTACCTATTCTCAACTAGTTAGCTGTTTTGTTCTATATTCTATTTTTATTTTTCTAATAAAATTATTGCTTTTGAGGAAAAAAGAACAATAGACGAGAAAATGAAAAAAAAAACTTAAAATAATTTGAACATGTGTATAGAAGACCTTTAAATGCCTTAATATCATAAATAATTATTAGCTTAAATTAAAAGAAGAACAGAAAAATCAAAAAAGAATTTAGGAAGAAATCATAATAAAATAAAGACATGTTATACTTAAATATAAATGAAAAACTGAATTTAGACTGAACATGGCGAGATGTGATCTATATTAGACCTTACTTAGTTGGATAAAAGCTCATTCATTGTTAGTTATATAGTTGGAAGTTCATAAATAGTTTGTACTTCCACAAGCCACGATTAGGAAGTTAGGTTTTTAATGTTTGTGGTAGGCATTAGGTTCGAAACTCTAGTTACCCAGTTCAGCCTACTGAATTTGTAAGGTTTATCTCGACAAATCCAAATAAGATAAGAATTTGAAAGTTAGTTTATAATGTTGATAGTAGGTCTTGGGTTCGAAAGTCCCCCTAATCCAATTTAGCTCATTTATCCTTAATTTAAATCTAAATTAGGTGCTAACTTGGAAGTTAGTTTCAATAATGGTAGTAGTTCTTGGGTTTGAAATTTTCTTCAACCCAATTTAGCCTACAGAATTTGTTAGATTTATTCTGACCTTAAATATATCAGGTGGTGTCTTCCTTCTTTAGCCCCCTCCCACCAGCCTTCTTCCCTGATCCAATTTGGTCTGCTAATTTGTTACCTTTATCCTGATCTTAAATCCAAATTAGGTACTGTAGTCTCTTCTCACTCAATTCTTAAGTCTCAATGAACTTCCACCAGCATGTCGACCGCATCTCCGTTCATGATCTAACAATACTAGTGAGAAAACTCAATTGTCATACTGTGTGTTCTCATTTCCAGCATTTCTACTCCTATTGATGAATTAAACCCCAACCTAGCTTGACGACCACAATCGAATCATGATTCAATCAACAAAAGCACAAATGAGTGAAAATTAACAAAATTTAAGCATAATTCTCCAGTATGAGTTTATTCTCGATGAATTACGTCAATTGAATTGCATAGCATAGCCTGATTACACTTCACCCGATTCAATACCCTAGAACATAGCGAATTTAGCCACAAAACTTCATATCCTTTTCACGATCGTCAATAGATAGCACTGAGCAAATCTTATTCATTAATTGGGAAGAATTTACCAATGTTATGCTTCAACTGCTTCCAATTCAACAAAACCGTGAATTCCTCCTTAATTGAGTAGAGAATTACGATGTTCGGAACAAATTCTCGATCGGAATTGAAAACGGAGCTAACATGCTAGAGAGAGAAAGTAGAGAGAGAAAGTAAATCTCGAAAGAAAAATTCAGAGAGAAATTTCCCGCTACAAATTCATAACGATCTTTTGATATTTGTAGCGGGAAATTTCTCTCTGAATTTTTCTTTCGAGATTTACTTTCTCTCTCTACTTTCTCTCTCTAGCATGTTAGCTCCGTTTTCAATTCCGATCGAGAATTTGTTCCGAACATCATAATTCTCTACTCAATTAAGGAGGAATTCACGGTTTTGTCGTGAATTGGAAGCACCAGAAGCATAACATTGGCAAATTCTTCCCAATTAATGAATAAGATTTGCTCAGTGCTATCTATTGACTATCGTGAAAAGGATATGAAGTTTTGTGGCTAAATTCGCTATGTTCTAGGGTATTGAACCGGGTGAAGTGTAATCAGGCTATGCTATGCAATTCAATTGACGTAATTCATCGAGAATGAACTCATACTGGAGAATTATGCTTAAATTTTGCTAAGTTTCACTCATTTGTGCTTTTGTTGATTGAATCATGCTTCGATTGTGGTCGTCATGCTAGGCTGGGGTTTAATTCATCAATAGGAGTAGAAATGCAGGAAATGAGAACACACAGTATGACAATTGAGTTTTCTCACTAGTATTGTTAGATCATGAACGGAGATGGGGTCGACATGCCTGTGGAAGTTCATTGAAAATGATGATGAAATGAAGCAAATGTGTGTTTTGGTTGAAAATCAAGGAAAGAAGCCAAATTCGTTGGAATGGTGTTTGTGGAATTTGAAGAAAACCCTAAATATGCCTATTTGGCTTAGCTTGAAGTTGGGCAGAATGTAGGTCGTATTCATTTGAGTGTACCTCTCTCAATATGAATCTAAATGATGAGATCTTAGATGTTCTGGAAAGCTCTTTGAGTGTACTTCATTTCTTATGTTTTAACGTTCTTCTAATTCTGTGTGCAGGTAGGAGAAACAGGGGCATCTTTGCAATTGCTACTTCAGGGTTTCATACTTGACTTCATATTGTCACAGTTTGGTAGATTGCTCATAACTTGAGCTACAGACCTCCAAAGATGCTGCATCTTGAACCTATGGAAAGCCAAGATAACGATCTACAACTTTTATGTTGACCCTAAGCTCTAATTCAAAAGGCCAAATCCGTGAGACCTCGTGGTTCTTACTATTTGTGAGGCGAGACCTCGCCGCGAGACCTCACCATGAAATTTTCTTCTCTGCCACACTTCAGTATTTTGGCTATAAATCTCTCGTCCTAGATCCGAATTGGGTGATTCAAAATGATATGGAAATCTAAGAAATAGGGCTACAACGTTTATGTTTTAGATGTTTCCAAATTCACAACGCATTAGGGCCAGATTTTGGTTGGAAGTGGATACTCGTCGCTGCACCTCGTCGCATGAGATCGCCGCATGAGTTTGCCCACGTCGCCACGCGCGCATGTGCGGCAAGCTCAGTACAGTCGCGCGCGCATGTGCGGCGAGCTCAGCACAGTCGCGCGCGCTTGCGTGCGCCGACTTCACTTGAAATTCTTCCTCGCCACAGTTTCGTATTTTGGTCATAACGTTCTTATCCGAGCTCCGAATTGAGTGATTCAAAAGGCTATGGAAAGCTAAGACAAAGGGCTATAACTTTGATGTTTTACGGTTTCCCCAATTCACAATGCATCATGGCCAGATCTAGGTTGGAATTTGCTGCACATTTGCACATTTTCGCACAACACTTGCTGCCCAATCTTCATGCACACTACTTATGCACCACAGCACACTTCATGCACAATTTATGCACCACAGCACGTTCATGCATACCTCGTAGGCACTACACAGCAAACCACAACACATAGTGCACAACACTCTTCACACATTTCACTAAACACTTACACCCTTTTGTCTTCATCACATCACATCTTCATTTTTCATCACATCACATATCACTCATTCGTCCATCACTCATCTCACTCAATCTTCATCACAACACTTCACAAACTTCACAATCTGAATTCCCACATGCCCACACAATGCGAGACCTCGTCACGAGGTCTCGCCCACACCATTTTGCACGGCGAGACCTCACCACGAGGTTTCGCCCACATACACACACAAGGCGAGACCTCGCCACGAGGTCTCGCCCATCAAATGTAAAAGTGGCGAGGTCTCTCCAGGAGACCTCGCCTTGGAAGATTTCGTCTTGGCGGCTGGAATTTTGGCTAAGTATGAAATGTTGTTTCTTGTACAGGTGTAAGGAAGCGTGATAATTCAAGGCACAAAGGCGTGGGGATGCTGATGGAAGTGCAGGGACTTGGGCTTGAAGGCGCTGGACTCCAGATTGATTCCTAGCTTGGAATTCTTACACGTGCTGTTTTTGGACTGTTGATATTGTGCAGTGGCATTTTTGTAAATACTTAATTAGTTTACGTTTGCGTACCATTTACTTTTTGTAACCTCTACATATAGAGAATTTAGTTAGACTTTAGGGAGGGAATCATTCGAGAGTAGAAATCGAACTTTTGAACTAGAGAGAGAAAGTTTCTCTCTCTAAAATTTTCTCTCTCTAGAATTTTGGCTTCGTTTTCATTTACGATCGAGGATTTGGATCGGTCATTGAAATCTTCTACTCAATTAAGGAGAAAATTCACAAATCTTTTTTGAATTGGAAGCATTTGAAGCAATTCAATTGGTAAACTCTTTCCATTTAATGAAAATGAACTGTTTCTCATTGCAAATTGTTGATCGTAAATTGAGAATGGAGTTCTGTAGCTAAATTGATGATGTTCTAGGGTTGGAAACCGGATGAATGTGTAATTAGACTACGCAAGTTTTGTAATTGACACAATCCATAAAGAATGAATTCCTACTTAGAACGAATGCATGAATTTTGTTACGTTTCATTTATTTGTGCTTTTGTTGAGTGAGTTATGCTTCGATTGTGGTCGCCATCCTGAGTCGGGGTTAAATTCACCAAGAGGAATTGGAATGAATGAGATGAGAACCTTAAGTAGGATAACTGAGTCTTCTCACTAGATTTGTTTGATCATGAATGGAGATGCGGTCGCCTTGCCGGTGGAAGTTCATTGAAACCATAGAATAGGGTGAGAAGAGACTTGATAAGTTGGTTTTATACCAACTTATATGTGTTAAATCACTTAGCTTTTGTCTTGTGATTTATGCAAATGTGTGATGTTTTGTGCAATTTTGTGCATTAAGGTGGTTTGCAAGTTGAAAGTGTTTAAATGGTGAAAAAGACCAAAAATGATGTTCAAATGAGTCAAGTGTGTATTTGAAGTTCAAGAACAAGGAAAGAATTGGGAAAGGTTGGAAATGATGCTTTGGGAAAACCTAAATATGTAATAGGCTTGTTTTAGGGTTTGGTATCTGAACTTCATTTGAGTGTAACTCTTTCAATACTAATTCAAATAAGGAGATCTTTGATGTTCTAGAAAGCTCTTTGCGTGTACATCATTTCTTATGTTTTAACTGTCTTCTATATCTATGTGACAGTAGGCAAAACGGGGGCATCTTTATGATTGCTGCTTCAGGTTTTCATACTTGAGTTCATATTGCCACAGTTTGGTGTAGTGTCTATATCTTGAGCTACTTAACTCCAATTAAGCTGATTCTTGAACCAATGGAAAGCCAAGAAAAAGATCTAAAACTTTTATGTTTACCGCAAAGTCCAATTCAGAGGCGAAGACACACCTATTTTGCTTGGACGTAGTTTGCAGTGCTGGAATGGTGGCATCGCGCACACATGCACTCACCTCGCACGACACATGCACTCACCTTGCACACTCATGCACACCTCGTCGCACAAGCTGTGCGACGAGCTCACTTCGTCGCACACCAGCAGCCCACCTCGCCGCACACACATGCACACCTCGTCGCATGCTCATGCGACAAGCTCATGCAGCAAGTTCACTTCGTCGCACACAGCTTCACCACATCTCAGTATTTTGGCCATAACTTTCTTGTCCAAACTCCAAATTGGGTGATTCAAAATGCTATGGAAATCTAAGACATAAGGCTACAACGTTTATGTTTTACGTTTTCCCGAATTCACAATGAATCGAAGCCAGATTTTGGTTGGAATGGGCTGCTTGTTTTTGCATTTGCACATTAGCACATTTGTTCACAATTCCATTTTAATGCTCACACACTCATTTTGTGGGCGAGATGACCTCGCCCTTTGTTCTCATGTTGTCCAGTTTAAGAGTGAAGAAGAAATTTCATTGCAATTTTCTTGAGTGTGCATTACATGCTTTGTGTCACAATGTTCGAGTTTATGTTTTTGCATGTTTAACACATTATCCATTGTTCTTTCATACATTCTTCACACACTTCACTCACCATTTTTCACTCATTTTCTTCACACCATTCTATGTCACTCAACACTTAACATTCACTCCATGCACATTTCATTCTTCATCATAGTTTATTTACATCTAGTTTGTACACACATCTCAGCACACAACTTATTTCACACACTTCGCTCTTCACCTCACACTTGCACAAGGCGAGACCTCGCCGCGAGGTCTCGCCCACACATTTGCACAAGGTGAGACCTCGTCGCGAGGTCTCGCCCACAAACACTTATGAGGCGAGACCTCGCCGCGAGGTCTCGCCCTCACACACTCACAAGGCGAGGTCTCGCGGCGAGACCTCGCCATGAAATTTCCAGCTTTGCCGCAACTTTAGTATTTTGGCTCTAACTCTCTCGTCTTAGCTCCGAATTGAATGATTAAAACGGCTGTGGAAAGCTATCACATAGGACTATAACTTTGGTGCTTTAAGTGTTCCCAAATTCACAATGCATCATGGTCAGATTTTTGTTGGAAGTTGCTGCCTTGGGAACTCTCTGTTGGCTGATGAAAACTTTTCTAAGTGCTGAGATGTTTTGGTTGTGTGTTTAGGTAGCAGCAAAGGCGTGACCACGATGGCTTGAAGGCAGGCTTGGACTGATGGAAGCGTGGAAGGGAAAGGCTCAGAGGCGCGTTATGGGTGGTGAAGGCGTGATAGCTGTTGGCTCAGAGGCGTGATAGAGCACTGTGCTAGAGCTGATGCCTTGATTAATTTGTTATATTTTGTGGTGTATTTTGTAAGAGTTTAGTATTTTTCATTTCCGTATTGTTTACGTTTCTATACCTTCTATAAATAAGAGGATTTAGTTAGTTTTAGGAGGAAGATTCTAGATAGTTAACAGACTTTTGAACTAGAGAGAGAAAGTTTCTCTCTCTAACTTTCTCTCTCTAGGTTTTTCTCTCTCTAGATTTTCTACTCTGATTTCATTTTCGATCGCGACTTTGTACCTGAGATTACATATTGAACTCAATCGAAGAAGCATTGGACATTCCTCTACACTTTAATCGGTGAAATCTTTCAATTTGATGGAATTAAACTGTTTAATGCTGGAATTTGATGAATATGAGTTGAATATGGAATTTTCTGGCTAATTGTGTGATATCTTAGGGTTCTAAATGGGTGAATACATGATTTAGAAGATTTGATGCTATGTAATTGACGTAATTGATAAAGATTGAAATCACACTTGAATTTATTAATAGAAATCTGTTAAATTTCATATCTCTGCACTGATTGTGAATGGATCAAGCTTCGATTGTGGTCGCCATACTAAGTTGAGGATTGAGTCACCAACGTTAGTGAAGATGCATGAAATGAGATCTAAAGTGTGATTGTCTGAGTCTTTACACTTGTTTTCTATGATTATTTCATTTCTGAAATTCAGGCCTCGCCATGGGAAGCTTTGATGAATTGAAACATTAGGAAAAGTATTAAAGAAGCTCTCTGTGTTAATAAACGAAGACATTCAAGCTTAGGTCGGGCCTCGCCATGGGATTTCCTAGGATTTGCATGTTAGAGTAGTTAGCTTGGAGAGTTGAGACGTTGCGGAGTGAATTCCACCATTCTCAGGCCCTGCCATGGGAGAGGATGGTGTTAGGAAGTACAGGGAGTGGTGTGCTCGCCATGCTAACCACAACTTGAGCTTCTAGGCAATTTAGGTCTCCTTGAGCTTTGCTTGTTTGTCAATTATGTAGCGTTGATCGGCTAGATTTGTGTTCATCCGGCACAAGAACCCTAGGATATATGTTCATACTTGATTGTTATTACTTCCTTTCCTTTGTTCTTGTTTCCTTTTGTTTTGATATTTCATTCTATTTTGTGACTTGCTACTGTGACAATTCTTAGAACAAAACTCGAATTCAAGAATCCAACCCTTCCCTGTGGATACAATCCCTCTCACTACTACTACATTAGTAGTTTAGGGATTAAAATTGCAAGTACGCGACATACCTGTCAAGACTTTCCATGATTAACGAAGACAAATGAACCTAGGTCAGGCCTCACCATAGGAAAACCTTAGAATTTGTATGCTAAAATAGTGAGTCTCGGGAAGTTGAGTTGCTGCGGGTTTCAACCATCACTCTTAGGCCTCGCCATGGGAAAGAGTGGTGCCAGGGCGTGTAGGATGTCATGTGGTCTCCATGTTGATGGTGTTCTAGACTCCTAGGCAGCTGAATCTCCTCTATGTTCTACAATTGTGTCAATTGCATTGCATTTGATAGTCTAATGCACAGTCATCCGATGTAATAACCCTAGGACATCCATTTCAAACCTGACTTTACTTTCGTGATTTTTACTTGTTATTCTACAGTAGCATTTTATTTCTGATTGGTGACATTTTTTAGAGCAATACTCGAATTCAAAAATCCAACCCTTCCCTGTGGATACGATCCCCACTCATCACTACTACGTTAGTTTAGGGGTAAAATTGCAAGGTTAATGACACCCTTGTCAATTTTTGGCGCCGTTGCTGGGGAAGGCACGGTTTCTTGAATTTTTACTTGTTCTGTTTCGATTTTCTTTGTGTAGATTAGTAGTTCGTTGTGTTTCATTTTGGCAAATTTTGTTGTTTTTCTGGTTTTTGTGTTTTGTTGTCTACTTTGGTGTATTTGTGGCAAGTGCAGGATATTGAACTTAACTGAAATTGAGTATTGCACACCACAAGTACTCAAGCATGTCTAGGTGGGACTTCTCTCCACCACCATATGAGGAGCAATTGCAAAATCAGGCACAAAGCAACAAAACGTATCTCATTGGAAACCAAAGACTCTTTGTGGAGGACATGTTTTCTCAACTTTTGGAAAGACTTGATAGAGGCTCACAAAAGGAAGAAATGAGATTCTCTCAAGAAGAAGAGTTTTCAAGAAGCCAACAAAGGAGTACTCAACTAGATGCAGTATGGAGCAATGTGAGAGAACAAAGTGAGCTACCAATTCAATATGCACCATGTTATCCACAAGGTACACCTCTAATTTCTAGAATACCAACTCCTGAAGAATATCATTTTGAAATGCAAGCTAATGTTGAATAGGGTGAAAAGAATCCTTGGGAGGTGGAATCTACAAATATTGAGGTTGTCTCACAAAAATGCATTGTTGATGAACCTTTGTTGCATGAGTCAAATTTAAGCTGTTCTTTTATTGAGGATGATGTCTCCTGTTATGAACTTGTTACAGATGAAATTAGAGCCTTATGGTTTCTTAGCAACAATATAGAAAATGTGACAAATTTTGAGTCTGGCATTAATTTTATTGAATTCCATGAGCCAAATGATGTTGATTTCCATTCTTCAGATGCTTCTCCTCTTGATAGCTTTGTGAATTGTACAGAGACACTTCTTGATAATCATTGTGATATCTTGAATGAAGATAATGTTGTAATGGCTAATGATAATGTCAACACATTGCTTGAAACTCTTGTTGAGGTACCAACTCTTGAAATGGTGAATGAATCTAAATGTCTAAATGGTGAATCACAAGAAGTGCAAAATGAGATACTCTGGTTAATTGATGATAATATTTTTTGTGTTGTTGACAAGGAAAAAACTCAAGAAATTCCCCATGTTAGTATAGATGATGAAGATGTGCAAATACTTAATGACATTGCTAACATGGTGGAAATTTGCTTTGTTGATACTTCTATTTTTGAACTTACTGATGGGTTTGTTGAGACCATGGATGTACAACCCTTGGTTGAGCCTTGCAGGATTAGTGTGATTAATCTGGTGAAAGACATACCCGATGTGCCTAGAATGGTTGAAGAAGTGAATGAGGTGCCTTTAATGGGGAAGTCTCAGTGGTTCAAAGTGGAATTTATAGAGGTTGCTCCCCATATGCATCAGCTTAAGCACCTCCGTCAAAATATTCTTCAAGTGCCATACATAAGGAGAAAGAGTGTTTATGAAAGGGCGTTTTTCTGGTACAGAGAGGGGTATTCCGAATCATGAAAAAGAAAGCTTAATGAATAAAGTCTAGCTGGAGACTTAAGAAACCCTACTTCTTTCTCACATTACCTTTCATAGAACATTTTGGTTAAACTAGTTTATGTTTCTTGCATTTTTTTTATGCTCACTAAGGCCACTCATGTTGTAGGGGCATGTACATGAAAGAAGTTGCAAGAGGAATGAACTATGCACATGAGGCTAAGTGTGGGGGAGTGGTGCCATGGACAACTCCCATACTGCACACAACCTTTTTATTTTACATATCAAGCATGAATTGTGCAAGTGCCACTAGTGTTACTAATTTTATATATTTTACACCACTATGATTCAAAATCATGGTGCGCGACACTTTGCTTGCATACTACCTCCATATCATGTCTACCTTGCACCAACATGTAGAGTACTTGAGTGAGTGATCTCTAATAAGCTTTGATCCCCTATGTGTAGGATATTTCTCATTCAAGGAGGGAACTATGGACAAAGACACTCCACCAAGCAAACATTGGAATTCCTGACATATCAGGGAGCTCTTAAATCTATCTTTACTTTACATTGAGGACTATGTAAGTTTTAAGTGTAGGGGAGGGAATGTTTGCTTTGGTTTGTGTCTTTTGTACTTTATATACTGACTTTCTTTCTGGAATGAAGTTTTTTTTGTGATATGTGATACAAAGCATGTTATTTTAGTTTTGTTGTATCATTTTTTAGCTTATTTCCCGTATATGTGTGTTTTTCATGTTTTGTGCAAAGTTTAAGTATTTTGTGACATTGTGACATTTTGAAATTTTTTTTGTTTTCGGTGTGAATAAGTTATGGTTTTGTGTAGTTGGAAGTTTTGTGTAAGAACTTGTATATCCATGGAAAGTACACTAACACTAGAGTTGAATGTGTGTTCAAAACTTGAATAAACATGCCAGTGGTGATGATAGTTCAATGCTAAGTGGTAGGATTTAAAACATAGTGGGAAAGTTTGAACTTTAACATAGTTGTTTTCAAGCACAAAATGGATTACATACATGGATTGTTTCACTTATGTGAAAAGGTGAGAAATAGAGAATTTTTAAAATTTTCTTGAATAATGATGAGTAATCCTTGGAAACATGTAATGACATTTAGGCAAAAGGGGAAATGATTTGGGAAAAAAAAGGCAGGTTATGCCAATGTGAAATTTGTTGCATGCTAAATGCAGGGACAATGTTCCAAGAGCACACAATTATGAACCACTCCTCTGCTGGACTGCTCTATCACACTAAGTGTGCATTTTAAGAGAATAATCTGCATGAGTGGGGATAGAATTCAAAAGCCATAAAACCCGAGGCAATATTTGGAAAGGCCAAGGAGTACCCCAGTGTAATAATGTCATGTGCAAAACGATGGTAAAGCACTAAAGGATGACAACCTGGGGAAAGAGTGGTAAGAAACGAGGGCAAACAATGATCCCTAAATTGGTGCATTTATGTCTATACAAAGTTTACAAGTTGAGAACTTGATAAGAAATAATAATAAAGTTTTTGCATTCTCTACTATTGCTTCGATCATAAGTGTGATTTGAGCTGTATGTAAGCTTTTGCACACTACTCACACATCTATGTTAGAGCTTTGAATGAGTACAACTTAGTTTTGACGATTGCCATGAAGAATTGAGCATATCCTTACCATTAGAGTACAATTGGTTAACTAATAAATGTGCACATCCAATAATAGTGTGAAATGTGTTTGAAGTGGATAGGTAGGTTTTTCTAAAATAGAGTTCACTATGCAGTGTAGTGCGTATGTGAGGATTCATGCATTGTGGTGTGCCTTGTGGTGTAGGTGTAAAGCAGAAGTTGTGCATCAAGTACCTTGTGTGTGTATGCAAATGTGGCTTGCATGTGACTTATCCCGTAAATGGTGTTGTATGTTATGTGTTAGTGTTTGTTGTGACTGTGATTGAGTTGTGCAAGGGGTGTGTAAATGCATGAGATGTGAAAAAGCATTGTTGTGGCCTTGCTTGAGGGCAAGCAAGAGTTCAAGTGTGGGGAAAATTGATAAGTTGGTTTTATACCAACTTATATGTGTTATATCACTTAGCTTTTGCCTTGTATTTCATGCAAATGTGTAGTGTTTTGTGCCATTTTGTGTATTTATGTGGTTTGCAACTTCCAAGTGCTTAAAAGGTGGAAAAGACAAAAAATGATGATGAAATGAAACAAATGTGTGTTTTGGTTGAAAATCAATGAAAGAAGCCAAATTCGTTGGAATGGTGTTTGTGGAATTTGAAGAAAACCCTAAATATGCCTATTTGGCTTAGCTTGAAGTTGGGCAGAATGTAGGTCGTATTCATTTGAGTGTACCTCTCTCAATACTAATCCAAATGATGCGATCTTGGATGTTCTAGACAGTTCTTTAAGTGTACTTCATTTCTTATGTTTTAACTTTCTTTTAATTCTATGTGCAAGTAGGAGAAACAGGGGCATATTTGCAATTGCTACTTCAGGGTTTCATACTTGACTTCATATTGCCACAGTTTGGTAGATTGCTCATAACTTGAGCTACAGACCTCCAATGATGCTGAATATTGAACCTATGGAAAGCCAAGGTAACGATCTACAACTTTTATGTTGACCCCAAGCTCTAATTCGAAAGGCCGAATCCGCGAGACGTCGTGGTTCTTACTATTTGTGAGGCGAGACCTCGCCGCAAGACCTCGCCATGAAATTTTCTTCTCTGCCACACTTCCGTATTTTAGCCATAAATCTCTCGTCCTAGATCCGAATTGGGGGATTCAAAATGCTATGGAAAGCTAAGAGATAAGGCTACAACTTTGATGTTTTAGATTGTTCCAAATTCACAACGCCTCAGGGCCCGATTTTGGTTGGAAGTTGATGCTCGTCGCATGAGGTCGCCGCATGAGTTTGCCCACGTCGCCGCGCGCGCATGTGCGGCGAGCTCAGCACAGTCGCGCGCGCATGTGCCTCAGCACAGTCGTGCGCGCTTGCGTGCGGCGACTTCACTTGAAATTCTTCCTCGCCACAGTTTTGTATTTTGGTCATAACATTCTTGTCCGAGCTCCGAATTGAGTGATTCAAAAGGCTATGGAAAGATAAAACAAAGGGGCTATAACTTTGATGTTTTAAGTTTTCCCCAATTCACAATGAATCATGGCCAGATCTAGGTTGGAAGTTGCTGCATATTTGCACATTTTCGCACAACACTTGCTGCCCACTCTTCATGCACACTACTTATGCACCACAGCACACTTCATGCACAATTTATGCACCACAGCACGTTCATGCATACCTCGTAGGCAGTACACAGCAAACCACAACACATAGTGCACAACACTCTTCACACATTTCACTAAACACTTGCACCCTTTTGTCTTCATCACATCACATCTTCATTTTTCATCACATCACATATCACTCATTCGTCCATCACTCATCTCACTCAATCTTCATCGCCACGAGGTCTCGCCCACATACACACACAAGGCGAGACCTCGTGGAATGCACAAGTGGCAAGGTCTCGCCAGGAGACCTCGTCTTGGAAGATTTCTTCTTGGCGGCTGGAATTTTGGCTAAGTATGAAATGTTGTTTCTTGTACAGGTGCAAGGAAGCGTGATAATTCAAGGCACAAAGGCGTGGGGATGCTGATGGAAGCGTAGGGACTTGGGCTTGAAGGCGCTGGACTCAAGATTGATTCTTATCTTGGAATTCTTACACGTGCTGTTTTTGGACTGTTGATATTGTGCAGCGGCATTTTTGTAAATACTTAATTAGTTTACGTTTGCGTACCATTTACGTTTTGTAACCTCTACATATAGAGGATTTAGTTAGATTTCCATGATTCTAGTTAGTTAACAGATTTTTGAACTAGAGAGAGAAAGTTTCTCTCTCTAACTTTCTCTCTCTAGAAATAGGACTCTGTTTTCGATTTCGATCGAGAATTTGATCCGATCATTATAATTCTCATATCAATTAAGGGGGTAAATCGCGTTTCTCTTGTGAATTGGAAGGTCTTGAAGCAATTCAATTGGTAAACTCTTTCCATCTAATGAAAATGAACTGTTTCGAGTTGCAATTTAACGATCGTGAATTGAGAATGGAGTTCGGTGGCTAAGTTTCTTATGTTCTAGGGTTCTAACCGGATGAATGTATAATTAGACTATGCAATGCTATGTAATTCACGCAATTTCTTAAGAATGAAATCATATGCGGTTTTAATGCTTGAATTTTGTTAAGTTTCATGAATTCGCACTTTTATTAAATGATTTGAACTTTGATTGTGGTCGCCATGCTAGGTTGAGGCTCGGTTCACCAATTCGAGTGAGAAATGCATGAAATGAGGACTAAATGTATGATTGTTGAGTCTTCCACTTGCTTTGCCTGATCATGATCTGAGATGCGGTCGCCATGCCGGTGGAGGATCATTTGAGTTGTTAGGAATAAGTGAGAAGAAACTCTCTAGAGTAAGCGAACACTCTAGGTCCTAGGTCAGGGCTCGCCATGGGATACCTTAAGAATTGTATGCTAGATTTGATATCCTTGGATAGGTGAGACATTGCCGGTATGCATCCGCCACTCTTAGGCCTCGCCATGGGAAAGAGTGATGTTCGGGAGGGTAGAAGGCAATGCGGTCGCCATGCTGATTGCAGGCTAGTCTCCTAGGCAATTGTGATCTCCTCATGGTGTTACTTGTGTGTCAAGAGCATGGCAACCGTTGTCTAATGTGCATTCAACCGGTGGAAAAACTCTAGAATATCCATTCTCTTCCTTTTTTACACTTTATTTATGAGCTTGTTTCTTTGCTAGTTCACAAATTCTAAGGTCTTCCCATGGTGAGGCCTGACCTAGGTTCATTTGTCTTCGTTAATCATGGAAAGTCTCTTCTCACCCTATTCTATGGTTTCAATGAACTTCCACCGGCATGGCGATCGCATCTCCATTCATGATCAAACAAATCTAGTGAGAAGACTCAATTATCCTACTTAAGGTTCTCATCTCATTCATTCTAATTCCTCTTGGTGAATTTAACCCCGACTCAAGCATGGCGGACCCACAATCGAAGCATACTCTCTCAACAAAAGCCACAAATAAATGAACTTAAAAAAATTCATGCATTCTTTCTAAGTAGGAATTCATTCTTTATGATTGTATCATTACAAAACTTGCGTAGTCGAATTACACATTCAATCCACTTTTCCAACCTAGAACATTCATCAATTTAGCTACAGAACTCCATTCTCAATTTACGATCACAATTTGCAATGAGAAACAGTTCATTTTCATTAAATGGAAAGAGTTTACCAATTGAATTGCTTCAAATGCTTCCAATTCACAAAAGTTTTGTGAATTTTCTCCTTAATTGAGTAGAAGATTACAATAACCGGTCCCAATCCTCGATCGTAAATAAAAACGAAGCCAAAATTCTAGAGAGAGAAAATTCTAGAAAGAGAAAGTTAGAGAGAGAAACTTTCTCTCTCTAGTTCAAAAATTCGTTTTCTACTCTCGAATGATTCCCATTAGTTCAAAAATTCTAAGGTCTTCCCATGGTGAGGCCTGACCTAGGTTCATTTGTCTTCGTTAATCATGGAAAGTCTCTTCTCACCCTATTCTATGGTTTCAATGAACTTCCACGGCATGGCGACCGCATCTCCATTCATGATCAAACAAATCTAGTGAGAAGACTCAGTTATCCTACTTAAGGTTTTCATCTCATTCATTCCAATTCCTCTTGGTGAATTTAACCCCGACTCAGCATGGCGACCACAATCGAAGCATAACTCAACAAAAGCACAAATAAATGAAACTTAACAAAATTCATGCATTCGTTCTAAGTAGGAATTTATTCTTTATGGATTGTGTCAATTACAAAACTTGAGTAGTCTAATTACACATTCATCCGGTTTCCAACCCTAGAACATCATCAATTTAGCTACAGAACTCCATTCTCAATTTACGATCAACAATTTGCAATGAGAAACAGTTCATTTCATTAAATGGAAAGAGTTTACTAATTGAATTGCATCAAATGCTTCCAATTCACAAAAGATTTTTGAATTTTCTCCTTAATTGAGTAGAAGGTTACAATGACCGGTTCAAATCCTCAATCGTAAATGAAAACGAAGCCAAAATTCTAGAGATAGAAAATTCTAGAGAGAGAAACTTTCTTTCTCTAGTTCAAAAGTTCGTTTTCTACTCTCGAATGATTCCCCCCTAAAATCTAACTAAATCCTCTATATGTAGAGGTTACAAAACGTAAATGGTACGCAAACGTAAACTAATTAAGTATTTACAAAAATGCCACTGCACAATATCAACAGTCCAAAAACAACACGTGTAAGAATTCCAAGCAAGGAATCAATCTGGAGTCCAGAGCCTTCAAGCCCAAGTCCCTGCGCTTCCATCAGCATCCCCACTCATTTGTGCCTTGAATGATCACGTTTCCTTGCACCTGTACAAGAAACAACATTTCATACTTAGCCAAAATTCCAGCCGCCAAGACGAAATCTTCCAATGCGAAGTCTCCTGGCGAGACCTCGCCACTTGTGCATTCCACGAGGTCTCGCCTTGTGTGTGTATGTGGGCGAGACCTCATGGTGAGGTCTCGCCGTGCAAAATGGTGTGGGCGAGACCTCGTGGCGAGGTCTCGCCTTGTGTGGGTATGTGGGAATTCAGATTGTGAAGTTTGTGAAGTGTTGTGATGAAGATTGAGTGAGATGAGTGATGGACGAATGAGTGATATGTGATGTGATGAAAAATGAAGATGTGATGTGATGAAGACAAAATGGTGGCAAGTGTTTAGTGAAATGTGTGAAGAGTGTTGTGCACTATGTGTTGTGGTTTGCTGTGTAGTGCCTACGAGGTATGCATCAACGTGCTGTGGTGCATAAATTGTGCATGAAGTGTGCTGTGGTGCATAAGTAGTGTGCATGAAGAGTGGGTAGCAAGTGTTGTGCGAAAATGTGCAAATGTGCAGCAACTTCCAACCTAGATCTGGCCATGATTCATTGTGAATTGGGGAAAACTTAAAACATCAAAGTTATAGCCCCTTTGTCTTATCTTTCCATAGCCTTTTGAATCACTCAATTCGGAGCTCGGACAAGAACGTTATGACCAAAATACAAAACTGTGGCGAGGAAGAATTTCAAGTGAAGTCGCCGCACGCAAGCGCGCACGACTGTGCAGAGGCACATGCGCGCGCGACTGTGCTGAGCTCGCCGCACATGCGCGCGCGGCGACGTGGGCAAACTCATGCGGTGACCTCATGCGACGAGTTGCAGCGACGAGCATCAACGTCCAACCAAATTCGGGCCTTGATGCCTTGTGAATTTGGAAAAACCTAAAACATAAAAGTTGTAGTCCTATCTCTTAGCTTTCCATATCATTTTGAATCACCCGATTCGGATCTAGGCCGAGAGAGTTATGGCCAAAATACGGAAGTATGGCAGAGAAGAAAATTTCATGGCGAGGTCTCGCCTCACAAACAGTAAGAACCACGAGGTCTCGCAGATTTTGCCTTTCGATTTAGAGCTTGGGGTCAGCATACGCGTTGTAGATCGTTATCTTGGCTTTCCATAGGTTCAAGATTCAGCAACATTGGAGGTCTGTAGCTCAATTTATAAGCAATCTACCAAACTGTGGCAATATGAAGTCAAGTATGAAACCCTGAAGTAGCAATTGCAAAGATGCCCCCGTTTCTCCTACTTGCACACAGAATTAGAAGAAAATTAAAACATAAGAAATGAATTACACTCAAAGAGCTTTCCAGAACAACCAAGATATCATCATTTGGATTAGTATGGAGAGAGGTACACTCAAATGAATACGACCTATATTCTGCCCAACTTCAAGCTAAGCCAAATAGGCATATTTAGGGTTTTCTTCAAATTCCACAAACACCATTCCAACGAATTTGGCTTCTTTCCTTGATTTTCAACCAAAACACCCATTTGTCATCATTATTTTTTTGTCTTTTCCACCATTTAAGCACTTGGAAGTTGCAAACCACATAAATACACAAAATGGCACAAAACACTACACATTTCCATGAAATACAAGGCAAAAGCTAAGTGATATAACACATATAAGTTAGTATAAAACCAACTTATTAATTTCCCCCACATTTGAACTCTTGCTTGCCCTCAAGCAAGGACACAACATCACACTTACACAACTCATGTTAATCACTCACATTCAAACTGTTACTCCCTTGTTTACTAAGTCCATCTCTAAGTTCATCAAAACATTTTTCACACAAAAACTCTCAAAGGTTTCCCCCCGTTCCAAATTTTAAGATTTCAACACACATTATCAACCAAGGCACAATGAATAAAGACCAAAATGTCATACATGCAAGTGTGTGCTGAGGAATACTGGCTTAGTGCTCTTCATGTATGCATAACCCTTTTTATTCTATCTTACGATTCACTGCATATCAATCTCCTTATCCACACATAGGAACAAACGGCACACAAGATCAATGGCGCACATTGGTGCTTCTCTTAGATCATTTACATTGCACTTTGGTGCTTTCTTTTGTCACACCCATTGGTGTTTTTGCCTGTGTCTTGTGGCTATTTTTTTCCACTTTTCGCCTGGGTTTTATGGCTATTTTTTCCCATAATCACTTGCCCAGGGTATTTCGGCTTTTCATTCCCAATTGCCAAAGGTTTTTTCTCCATATCCTTTCTTGTGTAACCACTTGTTCATATATGTCTTTAAGGGACTATATATGCAAGAACACTAAAATTCCAAGGATATGCATAACAAAGAACAACTCAAACCAAATTACCTCCTATGTTATTGAATAGTTTGCATGGCATATCTATCTTACTTTAACATTATGCCTTAGCCAACAAAATGTGCCAGTTTCTTTCAAATTTGAAACTAGAAATGAAAATTTTTTTCGCATACATTAACATAGAAATTTGGTGAACCAGAGGTTGAACACAGCTAACAGAAAGAACAAAGGTCCAAATGTAAAGTGATACTTCATTTCATTCATTTCTTTGCCCACACTATCACTACACCTCTTCTCATTTCATTTCACACATTACCTTTTATTAACATAATCACACTCCTAAAAATGAAAAAAACTTAAAAAAAAACTAACCAACCAAAACAGCAACACTCAACACCTCAAACATTCCATGGATAGACAAGTTTTCCCACCGAAATATCAACTACAGATAACTCTTCTTCAAGAACAACACTTATTCACAAAAATTCACAAAAATTTCAAAAATTTGCAAAAAACTTAAAACGTGCGTAACTAATGAAAAACATAACATATTACGGGATATAATATGCAAAAGCTCACAATTCACAATAAAACTAAAAAAAATGACATGCTATTCATGCATGAAAAAAAGTAAGCATATAAAGTCCAAAAGACACAAACCATAGCAAACATTCCTTCCCCCACACTTAAAACTTACATTGTCCACAATGTAAAGTAAAGATAGGTTTAGGAGCTCCCTGATTTTGATATGTTATGAAATCCAATGTTTGCTTGGTGGAGTGTCTTTGTCCATAGTTCCCTCTCACGCGTGAGAAATGTCCTACACATGGTGAAACCAAGCTTATTAGAAATCACTCACATAAGTACACTACATGTTGGTGCAAGGTAAACATGACATAGAACTAGCATGCAAGCAAAGTGTCGCATTATGACTAGGAGTCATGGTGGTGTAAAAATATGCAACTAGTAACACTAATTGGCACATGCACAATTTATGCTTGAAATGCAAAGTAAAATGATTGTGTGCAGTATGGGAGTGGTCTATTGCTCCACTCCCCCACACTTAGCCTCATGAGTGGATGGCCTATACCCCTTGCAATTTCCTTCATGTGCCTGTCCTTATAACATGAGTGCCCTGAGTGAGCACAAGGAATATGCAAAACAACATAACGAACTAGATTAATCAAAATGCTGTATCAAAGGTAATATGAAAAAGAAGTAGTTCTGGGTTTCATTAGTCTCCAGCTAGACTTTATTTCTCTAAATCTTCTCCCTCAAGACTCGGAATATCCATCTTTGGACCAGAAAAATGATATTTCATAAGCACTCTTCTTCCTCCTATACGGCACTTGTGAAATCTTTTCAAAGAGGTGCTTAAGCTTATGCTCATGGGGAACCACCTCTACAAATTTCACTTTGAACCACGAGGCTCCCCCATAGTAGGCACCTCTTCCTCTCCATTCACCACACTAGGCTCCCCTATAGAAGGCAACTCATTCACTTCTTCCACCACACTAGGCTCTCTAACCCTGCAAGGCTCAACCAAGGCTTGTACATCCATGGTCTCAACAAACATATCAGTAAGTTCAAAACCACTAGTAAGCTCAAAAATAGATGTATCAATGAAGCAATTTTCCACTATATTAGCAATGTCATTCAAAATTGGCACATCTTCATCATCTAAACTAACATAGGGAAATTCTTGAGTTTTTTCTTTGTCAACAACACAAAAAGCATTATCATCAATTAACAAGAAGATCTCATTTTGCACTTCTTGCGAGTCACCATATAGACATTTAGATTCAATCACCATTTCAAGAGTTGGTGCCTCAACAAGAGTTTCATACAATGTGTTGACATTCTCATTAGCCATTGCAATATTAACTTCATTCAAGATATCACAATGATCATCAAGAAGTGTCTCTGTACAATTCACAAAACTATCAAAAGGATAAGACTCTAATGAATAGCTATCAACATCATCTGACTCATGGAATTCCATAGAATTAATGCAAGACTCAGCATTGGACACACTTTCCATCTTGTCACTAAGAAACCACAAAGCTCTAATTTCATCTGTATCAAGTTCTTCACAGGAGACATCATCCTCAATAAAAGAATAGCTAAAATTTGGCTCATGCAACAAAGGTTCATCAACAATGCATTTTTGTGAGAAAACCTCAATATTTGTAGATTCCACCTCCCAAGGATTCTTTTCACCCCATTCAACATTAGCTTGCATTTCAAAATGATATTCCTCAAGAGTTGGTATTCTAGAAATTAGAGGTGTACCTTTTGGATAGCATGGTGCATATTGAATTGGTAGCTCACTTTGTTCTTCCACATTGCTCCACAATACATCTAGTTGAGTATTCCTTTGTTGGCTTCTTGGAAACTCTTCTTCTTGAGAAAATCTCATTTCTTCCTTTTGTGAGCCTCTATAAAATCTTTCCAAAAGCTGAGAAAACATGCCCTCCACAGAGAGTCTTTGGTTTCCAATAAGATAAGTTTTGTTGCTTTGTGATTGATTATGCCATTGCTCTTCATATGGTGGTGGAGAGAAGTCCTCACATATTCTAGGTGTTGGTTGTGTGTCAACCACCTCAATTGGTGGGCAAAAATGATAAGTCTCAACATAGACCCCATACCACCAAGACATGCTTTAGTACTTGTGGTGTGCACTATTCAATTTCAGTTAAGTTCAATATCCTGCACTTGCCTCAATTACACCAAAGTAGACAACGAAACACAAAAACAAGAAAAACAACAGAAATTGCCAAAATGAAACACAACGAACTACTAATCTACACAAAGAAAGGAAAACAGAGCAAATCAAAATTCAAGAAACCGTGCCTTCCCCGGAAACGGTGCCAAAAATTGACAAGCGTGTCGCGTACTTGCAATTTTAACCCTAAACTAATGTAGTAGCAATGAGTAGGGTATCATATCCACAGGGAAGGGGATGGATTCTTGAATTCAGAATTCGTTAACAAAATGTCACAAAAGAACTATATTATAGTAATGTCACAAGAGAACTAGCAAAGAAACAAGCTAAATAAAGTGTAAAAACAGGAAGAGAATGGATGTTCTAGAGTTTTTCCACCGGTTGAATGCACATTAGACAACGGTTGTGATGCTGAGCAAATATGTGTATAAAAATTGTGATCGTGGTTGCTATTTACCCTAATCAAAAATCAAGCTAAACAACCCCGTGAAGGTGATAGTATAGCAAGTTCGTTCCCAAGAGGAAAGGACTGTGTTGAAATTCTAAAGAAAATATTTTTGTGTTTTTATTATTATCAAACTGAAACTAAGAGTGCAATTAACAAATAACTAAAACTAAGAAGGTGATTTGATTTAAAACTTTAAGTTAAGCAAGTGTACTCCCGAGATTATATTTTAGGGTTATATAAAAAGCACATACTTACATCCTATCTATGGTCTTGCAAAACAAGGGTAAATAACATAACTCACACCCTCCTTTGTGGCGAGAGCCAAGGAATGATTTAGGCACTTTACCTATTGAGATATTAACTAATTCATTAAACCCTCCTTTGTGGCGAGAGGCAAGGTTTACTTCCTTAATTAATCCGGAATCTAATGCAACTACCAACTCAACCAAACCCTCAAGTTCAACCGCTCCTTTATAGCGGAGGCAACGCCCGAATCAGTCACGCTAATGCTAAACTAATCCCCCTAACTCCTCCTTTGTGACGAGAGGCAAGAATTAAAGTGAAATCAATCTAACAAATTCACAACCAAAGCACAAAAGATTCCAAACAACCCACTCAAATCCTCCTTTATGGCGAGAGGTAAGATTAAAGCAAGTTATATCTAATTAATTTACTGCACTTTAATAAAATATTCATCATACATAATTAAGGCCTTAATCATGCATAATTATGAAGAACACAGTAAAACTCATTTAACAAAGACCATAAGATAGAACTTAGTATGTAAATTAAGCACAAAAATCCTTATTCATAATCCCGAGAGCATAATAAATTTAGCCTAGCATGGCTAAATCAAACATCATCATGATATAAATAATTAAGCACAATATTGAAATCATAAATTAAAAAGAAAGAAAACACCTTGAATTGTGAATCCGTAGATGAAATCTTTGTCTCTAAATTAATGAAATCAATAATGAATGATGTTCCCAATCCGTACAGCTTCAATTCTCCGTAAATAGCTAAAAGAATGAAACCCTAGCTATTACAAAGAAGAAAAATCCTTGCTTGAACTCTCTCAAAGTTGTCACCCCCTTAAAAAGCTGTAACCCTAGCCCTATTTATAGTAATTCTATGAAGATATTTGCTAATAAGTCCTTCACGAAAGTTTTGTCGAAAAAGGAGACTCAAAGTGGGCCAAAATCGTAAATTTCCAAAAATTAGGTCGTAAACCTGCGTATTTCCCGACGTCTCGACGTCCATGATCGCGCGTAAAAACGTCCACGCACGTCGCGATGTGTAGGGTCTGACGTCCCGACGTCGCGGCAAGTCCCGACGTGGGAGGGGTCCTGCCATCGCGCGACGTATCTCTCTGGAAATTTCTCAAAACTTGTTAAAAATCCAACCAAAAATCGCATTTTTAACGTCGCGACGTAGGGGGTCTACACCATGACGTGCACCCACGTCGCGACGTGAAGGGTACTGACGTCGCGACGTGGAGATTGTTCTTCAATGATTTCGCGATCTTTCTTCCATTCTTCCTCCACTTTGCATCCGATTTGACTCCTTTTTGATTTCCCTCTTCCAAGTATACACCACGGTCAACAAACCTACAATTAACACTAAAACGAATAAAAACGAACAAGAATGACCAAAGAATTAAGTGAAAACCCTACGTAATCGGTGAATAAATTCACCTCATCAGGTTGCCATGCTCTTGACACACAAGTAACACCATGACGAGATCACAATTGCCTAGGAGACTAGCCTGCAATCAGCATAGCGACCGCATTGCCTTCTACCCTCCCAAACGTCACTCTTTCCCCTCATGTATGGCACTTGAAGAATATTTTGACGGAGGTGCTTAAGCTGATGCACATGGGGAGCAACCTCTATAAATTTCACTTTGAACCACTGAGACTCCCCCATTAAAGGCACCTTATTCACTTCTTCAACCATTCTAGGCACATCGGGTATGTCTTTCACCAGATTAGTCACACTAATCCTGCAAGGCTCAACCAAGGGTTGTACATCCATGGTCTCAACAAACCTATAAGTAAGTTCAAAAATAGAAGTATCAACAAAGCAATTTTCCACCATGTTAGCAATGTCATTAAGTATTTGCACATCTTCATCATCTAGACTAACATGGGGAATTTCTTGAGTCTTTTCCTTGTCAACAACACAAAAAATATTATCATCAATAAACCAGAGTATCTCATTTTGAACTTCTTGTGATTCACCATTTAGACATTTAGATTCATTCACCATTTCAAGAGTTGGTACCTCAACAAGAGTTTCAAGCAATGTGTTGACATTATCATTAGCCATTACAAAATTATCTTCATTCAAGATATCACAATGATCATCAAGAAGTGTTTCTGTACAATTCACAAAGCTATCAAGAGGAGAAGCATCTGAAGAATGGCAATCAACATCATTTGGCTCATGAAATTTCATAAAATTAATGCCAGACTCCACATTTGTCACATTTTCCATATTGTTGCTAAGAAACCATAAGGCTCTAATTTCATCTGTAACAAGTTCATCACAGGAGACATCATCCTCAATAAAAGAACAGCTTAAATTTGACTCATGCAACAAAGGTTCATTAATAATGCATTTTTGTGAGACAACCTCAATATTTGTAGATTCCACCTCCCAAGGATTCTTTTCACCCCATTCAACATTAGCTTGCATTTCAAAATGATATTCCTCAGGAGTTGGTATTCTAGAAATTAGAGGTGTACCTTGTGGATAGCATGGTGCATATTGAATTGGTAGCTCACTTTGTTCTCTCACATTGCTCCATACTGCATCTAGTTGAGTACTCCTTTGTTGGCTTCTTGAAAACTTTTCTTCTTGAGAGAATCTCATTTCTTCCTTTTGTGAGCCTCTATCAAGTCTTTCCAAAAGTTGAGAAAACATGTCCTCCACAAAGAGTCTTTGGTTTCCAATGAGATACGTTTTGTTGCTTTGTGCCTGATTTTGCAATTGCTCCTCATATGGTGGTGGAGAGAAGTCCCACCTAGACATGCTTGAGTACTTGTGGTGTGCAATACTCAATTTCAGTTAAGTTCAATATCCTGCACTTGCCACAAATACACCAAAGTAGACAACAAAACACAAAAACTAGAAAAACAACAAAATTTGCCAAAATGAAACACAACGAACTACTAATCTACACAAAGAAAATCAAAACAGAACAAGTCAAAATTCAAGAAATCGTGCCTTCCCCGGCAACTGCGCCAAAAATTGGCAAGCGTGTCGCGTACTTGCAATTTTAACCCTAAACTAATGTAGTAGCAATGAGTAGGTTATCGTATCCACAGGGAAGGGGGTGGATTCTTGAATTCAGAATTCGTTAACAAAATGTCACAAAAGAACTAGTTTATAGTAATGTCACAAGAGAACTAGCAAAGAAACAAGCTCACAAATAAAGTGCAAAAACAGGAAGAGAATGGATGTTCTAGAGTTTTTCCACCGGCTGAATGCACATTAGACAACGGTTTCCATGCTCTTGACACACAAGTAACACCATGAGGAGATCACAATTGCCTAGGAGACTAGCCTGCAATCAGCATGGCGACCGCATTGCCTTCTACCCTCCCGAACGTCACTCTTTCCCATGGCGAGGCCTAAGAGTGGAGAATGCATACCTTAATGTCTCAACTCTCCAAAGTTAGCAAATCTAGCATGCAATTCTTAAGGTATCCCATGGCGAGGCCTGACCTAGGACCTAGAGTGTTCGCTTACTCTAGAGAGTTTCTTCCCACTTATTCTTACAACTCAAATGATCCTCCACCGGCATGGCGACCGCATCTCAGATCATGATCAGGCAAAGCAAGTGGAAGACTCAACAATCATACATTTAGTCCTCATTTCATGCATTTCTCACTCGAATTGGTGAACCGAGCCTCAACCTAGCATGGCGACCACACTCAAAGTTCAATTCATTTAATAAAAGTGCGAATTCATGAAACTTAACAAAATTCAAGCATTAAAACCGCATATGATTTCATTCTTAAGAAATTGCGTCAATTACTAAGCATTGCATAGTCTAATTATACATTCATCCGGTTAGAACCCTAGAACATAAGAAACTTAGCCACCGAACTCCATTCTCAATTCACGATCGTTAAATTGCAACTCGAAACAGTTCATTTTCATTAGATGGAAAGAGTTTACCAATTGAATTGCTTCAAGAGCTTCCAATTCACAAGAGAAACACGATTTGCCTCCTTAATTGATATGAGAATTACAATGATCAGATCAAATCCTCGATCGGAATCGAAAATAGAGTCCTATTTCTAGAGAGAGAAAATCCTAGAGAGAGAACGTTAGAGAGAGAAACTTTCTCTCTCTAGTTCAAAAATATTTTAACTAACTAGAATCATGGAAATCTAACTAAATCCTCTATATATAGAGGTTACAAAATGTAAATGGTACGCAAACGTAAAATGACTACATTATTATAGAAATGCCACTGCAACTATCCAATGGTCCACAAGTCCCCTCGATCAATGTCTGGCTTCACGCCTTCAGTCCATAGCCCTTCATCCTTTGGCCACATGAGCATGTCACCGGGCCTTCCATGTTCACGCCTTTGTAGAGCCCTGCACAAGAAAGCAAAAACCTCAACACTTAGCCAAATTTGAACTAACAAAACTAACGTCATGCAACCTTTCTAAAGCGAGGTCTCTCGGCGAGACCTCGCCGTGTATTTTGTATGTGTGGCGAGACCTCGTGGCGAGGTCTCGCCATGTATTGTGTGTGTGAGGCGAGGTCTCGTGGCGAGCGCCGTGTGTTGTGTGTGTAAGGCGAGGTCTCGTGGCGAGACCTCGCTGTGTGTTGAAAAGTGAGTTTGTGATGAAGTGATGCAAAGTGGTGTGATAACAAATGCTTGTGAGATGAGTGTTGTATAGAGAATGAATGAATGACGTATGTTGAAGAGTGAAAATGTGATGTGATGAAAATGAATATGAATGTTGAGTGAAGTGTGTGCTGAAAATGAATGTTGTGAGATGTATTGAAAATGAGTGCAAATAAAGTGTGTTTATGCAGAATATGAGCGTGACGTGTGTGAAGAGTGGTGTGAGATTCTTGAGCTAAGAATGTTGTGAGTGTTATGAGCTGAATATATAAGAATGTGACGTGCAATGTATGTGTTGTGAATGTGTTGTGTAGTGTGCAGTTGTGACTAAGTATTGAGAATGAGATACAAAGGTGTGGTTGTGTGCATCAAATATGTGTGGATGGTGAGACCTCGCCGCACATGCATGCGGCGAGCTGTGCGAGATAGCAAGACCTCGCCGCACATGCATGCGGCGAGGTGATCAGCTTGTGCAGCAAAAATTGTGGCCGCATGCAGCAACTTCCAACCGAATTCTAGCTATGATGCGTTGTGAATTTGGGAAACCTTAAAACATAAAGGTTGTAGCCCTATGTCGTAGCTGTCCATATATTTTTGAATCACCCAATTCAGACTAGGACGAGAGAGTTATGGCCAAAATACTGAACTGTGGCGAAGAGACAAGATTTCATTGTGAGGTCTCGACGAGAGGTCTCGCCGTGAAAAGTGTTTACCCACGAGGTCTTGCGGATTTTTTCTTTCAAATTAGAGTTCGAGACCAACATATGAGTTATAGGTCTTTCTCTTATCTTTCCTTAGGTTCAATAATCAGCCTAATTGGAGGTCTGTAACTCAAGATATGGACAATCTACCAAACTGTGGCAATATGAAGTCAAGTATGAAAACCTGAAGTAGTATTTGTAAATATGCCCCTGTTTCTCCTACTTGCACACAGAATTAGAAGAAACTTAAAACATAAGAAATGAATTACACTCAAAGCGCTTTCCAGAACATCCAAGATCTCATCATTTGAATTAGTATTGAGAGAGTTATACACAAATGAAGTGCACTATCCATTCTGTCCACACATAAAACTAGCAAATCAAGCATGTTAGGGTTTTCTTCCAATCATCACAAACATCATTAAAACTCTTGAATCCTTTCCCTAACCTTTAACTCCAAACACACTTTTGATTCATTTAATCAACATTTTAGGTCATTTTCTCCATTTTAGCACTTCCTAGCTGCAAACAAAATAAATGCACAAAATAGCACAAAACACTACACATTTGCATGAAATACAAGGCAAAAGATAAGTGATATAACACATAAAAGTTGGTATAAAAGCAACTTATCATCTCCCTCTTCAACTCCCTTTTCTAACCCAATTTGGACTGTTAAAATTTGTTAGATTTATCCTTCTTTCCTGGTAAGGCTCTCTCTCTCCAGCCCTTTGACCTAATTTGGGGTTTTCTCCTTTCAGTCCCTTGACCTAATTCGGCCTGTCCCAATTCATCTTTTTGAATTTGTCAGGGTTTATCTTGACTTGTTAGTTTTATCCTGACTGGTTAGATTTATCCTCACTTTAAATCCATTTAATCGGCCTTCTCTCCCTTCATCCCCTACAACCCAATTTGGTGTGGTGAATTTGTTAGGTTTGTCTTTCTTGACCATAAATACAGTTTAGGCAGGGTTCTTTCTCAAAAAGTTATTAGGTTGTAGTTAACCACTAATCATCAGATGAGTTAAGGTCCATTATCAGTAGAAAGAGGCCACTCGTGTGTCGTTTTTGCACCAAAATTAATTCTTACTCTAAAAGATTTAAAATAGTCTAATGGGAGTAAGGTCGATCCACGAGGAACAACAAATTCTCTAAATTAGTTAATTTGCAATCGTCACAACAATGAAAATTATAAATATCAATTATGGAACCAAATAAATTACTAATCAAAAATAACCAATAACTCAAAATACCGAATTAAATTACTTAAGATAAAATTCTGGAAAATAAGCAATCCACAATAATTTTTATAAGTTGATCATTGACGCAAAATTAATAATTCCCTTTTCAATCAGTCAATTATAAGACACCAAGAATCAGCTCTGACTTGTCCAAATCCCTCCTTACTTATTCGACAGTGGACAAGTATCAGCTTAATCCACTATTTCTCAATTTCTAACATAACCAGGCCGAAATCAGCCGATCACCCAATTCAACGTTAGAAAAGCATTAATTCTTAGAAGGACCCAACTTTAACAAATTAAGTTATGATCAGCATATAATAATTTGTTAACCAATTGTTTCCGTCAACCGAGACAGCAGCTTTGTCACTAATTAATCCTACTAATACAATCCAGTGATTTAATTAGAGATTAATTGACTCTACCTAACTTTATTAGAGTTGATCAGGATTTAATCCAATTAGGTAATGAACGCTATTCATAGAAAACTTTTGGAATCAAATACAAAATTATTGATTAACACAATTTGGTCTCACAACTTAATCATAATTAGTGCTTCTTACTTATTTACCAGATAAGAAAACTACTCACAAAATATAATTAAAATAAAACAAGAAAACAGTAATCAATTAATGAAATAAGGACTGAATTATATAAAAGAAATCAAACCAGCCCAGACTGTCGTCTGGGCAAACTACTGAACTGCTAGACTGCTGCTTCAGCTTTTAACTTCTACAGAGGCTGCTGTCCAAAAAATATTCTAAAGAAAAGCTGCGTAAAAAAAAGAATTTGTTCTAAGGATCAAAGATCCAAAGACACCTCTCTCTAATTATCATCTCCTCTTATATAGAAGAGAACATAACCCCTTTTCCTAACTTTACTCAAACAAGAATCCTTCTTGTTTTCAGAAATATCTGTCAACCATATTCGGTTACAACAAGCCACTTCCAATTCAAATTCTTCTATCATTGGTAATAGTCAACACGTCCTTTTACTGCCAGATTTTCATCTTTATTGGTAGCTTCCACGAAATCCTCTTGCTGTCCAAACTCCTCGATGTCTTTATTTTCAGCCAAACCTTCTAGAAATCTCTCCATATCAGTATTTATCTTCACGGCATATTCCAAATTGGAATCTCCCAAATTCTGAAAAGATTTAAACCATTAATTGCATATTTTATCCCACAAAGCACATAAAAGTGTGCATAAAAATATGATTTATCCAGTGCTTATCAAATATCCCCACACTTAAACTATGCTGGTCCCTCAGCATTCACACAGAAAATAACAAGAAAACAAACACACAAAAACAAACTAAACCACTTCACTAAATAAACACCAGTTCAGCCAAACGAAAAATGAACTCTTTCAAAAATTCATGCTTAGTCCAAGTAACAAATTCAGGCATAATTAAGTCCTCCAAGTCAAATTACAAAATTCTAAGTAGCTCTCCAAGTTCACTCCAAGCACTCATTAATGTTTACAATCAGGTTCAACCACTCATCAAAATTGCGCATGGAAACTTACAACAAGTTTGCAAATATGTCACAAGATAATCATAGTATCAAAACTAAACATGAATCAAAAGGTCTTTCAATTGGGTTGTAATCGGGCTATGGTTTACAAGGTAGGATATAAGATGAAATAAAGGCTAAAAAAAAAATAAAACCAAGGTGTAAGCAACACAAAGTAAAATATCCCCACACTTATCTTGCATCAAGTCTCAACTTTTCATTTTCAAAACTTTTCAAATAATTTCAGTACAACATGTATTTTTTTCGTGCTTTCTCACCTATTTTTCTTTCATTTCTTTCATTTCTCTTTTTATTACTGCTGCAGTTTAGGCAGACAGCACAGACAAACTCTGCAGATTTTTTTTATTCTTTCCTATTTTCTTTTCTGCCCAGTGTTGTCTGGTCGAACAACATACTTCAAAAATGTACTCCACATCACATACTGAAATTCCTTAATGCATAGAGACCTAAAAGATACAATTTTCTTTTGTGAAACCCAAGGGGAACAAACCATAACAGGCTAAGTCACTTAAACCTTAAGGGCCAAAAGAAAGTTAAATGGGTCTTAGGTGAAACTTTTAGTGGGTTTAAACACAAAGAAAAGGTTAAAACTCAAAGGGGTTAACTAAGGGTAAACTAAAGTAGGAATGAAAAGTAAAGTCAAAAGGGTTAAATCCTAAATGCCTTTATTACATTCAAGTTCAATTTTAACACTATAGCATTCATGTACAACAAAGCAAATCCAATAAGTTACTCATGCACAATTCACACTCTTTCAAAGAATTAATTAAATTAAGCACCAACAAAGTGGTCATTATGTGCTTGGCTCAAATCCTCATTTTAATGTAGGCAAAAATAAACTCAGAATATGCATTTGTCATCCTTGGAGTCATTCAAGATCATGCAAAAATCAACACAATAAACTAAGCAAGTTTTAATTATATTCAGTTTGGTCTGACAATGCTCATAAGAGTGAAATAGTTCAAACAACAACTAACAAACATGAAAGTAAACTAACTGTTTTTGTGAAAAAAATTTAATTTTCTGAATTTTTTGGATTTTTGGTATTTGAAAACAAAAATAAACATAACATATAACACCTCCCCACACATAAACAATAACATGTCCTCATGTGAGAAAGAAAAACACCTAAACAACAATAAAAGAAAGCAAGACTCAAAAACATAGAAAAGGGAAAAGGAAAGGGATTGCCTGATCATTGTGGGGGATTCTGCAGGGGCAAACGACGGTTGCAGAATTGAAAAATATCAGAAGTTGAAATCCTGATTGCTGCGACTTTAGAGGAAATTCAGAGACCATCACTTTCTCTTGAAGATCATCCACATCTGTATAAAAGATTTAGCTCGAAAGAGAATCACTCGGCTCACAAAACTTAAGAGCTCCAAGTACATCAGTCAAAATTAAAACCAAAAATTTGCAAGCACAACAAGAAAATTGGGTTAGATTTACAAATATTATGCCAAGCTGATCTCAAAAAAGCTAGTGTCAAACAAAGATCATATGACTGAGAAAATAAAATACTACCAAGTGATTATGATAAAAAGAAAGAATTTTTAAGCAACCCACTTGGTCAAATCGTTTAAAATCAACCCATTACTGAAAATAATCGTTAGAATCACTATAGGGGAGCTTGTAATAGAACCTTATTCAGCTACAAATGCATAATTAACCTGGAACAAAAACAAATTTATTAAAACTACTAAAAAAAATTAAAAGCAAAACTGGAAAGAAGAAAATTAAAAAGAAAAGGGGGTAGTTGGTTGTTGGTGTGGAGTCTTCTCCGCCAGCGTAGACTGTGTGGTCCATGAAGTTAGAAGCACGTATGGCAATCAGTTGGAATGAAGAAGATGATGGCCATGGATGTTGAAGGAAGGAAGAAGATGGTGTTGGCTGATAAGGTTTAGATGATGACAAAATTAAGGAATGGTAGATTTGGGACTACTGGAACTTTTGTGAATAATAATGGTGGGTCACTTAGTATAATAATGTGGGTGTGTCTCTTGGGCCCAACACCTGTTTAAAGGGCTATTTCCTTTGTCCCCATTTTTATTTCACCCACTCCATTACTGCAACTTAATCATCTCCACATCCACCATGACCACGATTGCACACAAACCTGGACAAGAAGAAAACTTTATTAATTGACAAGAAAATTGAATAAATAAATAACTAAAAATTAAAAAATAAAATAAAATTTAAAATTGGGTTGCCTCCCAACAAGCGTCATTGTTTTAAGTCCTTGGCTAGACTAAGTATGTGTCAAACTCGGTAAACCATTGGAGGAGGCTCCGGAGGTGGTCTTGGAGAAGGTACATCTTGTATGCAAGTCAAAGTTCCTCCTACACTTTTCTTGTATCTTCTTTGGTTCCAAAGCAATTTGATCCATGAGCTTTGAGTAAGATTCTTGTTGTTGACAGTGGGCTGCGTCTTTTCCTCACTCAAAAACACAACTTTCAGAGGTTTAATCAATGATATAAGTTGCAAAACTGGAACTTGCAAAATATAAGAGAAACTTGTATCAGCAGGGTCTCGTTTGGGCAAACGGGAACTTTCTGGGTTGCTTGAAATCACTTGTATCAGATTCAATGACATTGTTTCATCTCTTATCTCTTCATCCTTCAATTCTTTAATGTTAGAATCTGTTTCTTTACATTCATGTGACAGTGTATCCTCAAGAACAATCGGCATGTCATCACATTCCACCACCATCTCCTCTTTTAGATGTTGGGTTCTCTTGGGAAGAAAATCTTTTTCAAACTTTGCAAGCTTTGGCATTTTTCTAATTGCTTCAAGGAAAATGTCGGTAATCTCCACCTTGTTGAAGATGGTTAAGATATCACTCATGTCATCATCCTTCACATCCCTTGTTAGCCTGCCAGGAAAAGGAGGAGGAATTTTAAATTGTGATGTAGGCAAATTCAATTTAGAATGTACCTCAGATTTCTGTGGTTGCGTCGTTTGGTCGAATGACGCGGACAGAATTTCTGGGCTGATGGGTTGTTGAATTTCGATCTCTGCCTCTGGTTCTTCAATCTTTTGTCCACTCCTTAACATCATTTGATTGACGACTTCCCCTGAATTAACCAACACTTGGGATGTGATTTTTCCTTGATTACTTATCCAGTTGGTGATTTGTGTATCTAATTGAGTAATTTGGTTACTCAATTCTTTAAAACTTCCCATTATGGCTTCTCTTTCTTGTTGCATCACATTCAAGTGTGGAACGAATGGAACCATCTCTTGTTGCCCTATATCATCTTGTATTGGCACATTGTCTTTCTGAATAGTGTTAACTGAGTTAGCTAAATTTTCAAGTAAATCTTCAAGAGATGTACCTGAACTTGTAGTGGGTATTCCAATGTTTTGGCCAAAAAAACCATTGATTGTTGTTGTTCCCATGTCCATGGTGATGGTTGTTGCTGCACCTTATCTCCATCAATGTAGTTTGGGTAATTCCACAACTCTGAATTGTATTCATTAGAATAAGGGTTGTAATGATGTTGTGGATAAAAACTCCCAATTGAATTAAATTGTGCCCTTGAATACTCTTGAACGAATTGACACCTAGCTGTAGGATGACCAATATTTCTGCGTATTCCACATGGTCTTTTTTGTTGAACAGCACCTAAACCTGCAACTAATTTTTCTAGTGAAGAGATCAGTGCATCTAATTTATTTTCCATTGAAAACATGTTTACCTCTTCAACCGTTTGGGCAGACAACTGTTCAAAATCAGAAATTGTTTCTTGGTGTCTTTTCTTCAATTCTTTCCTCAATTTGTGCGATTTTTTTTCAGTATCTAAAGATAAACAGATTGGAGTTAGAAAATCTGAAATTAAACCAAAGAACAAAACAAATTAACTAAAATGAAAATAATGCCGTCCTCGGCAACGGCGCCAAAATTTGGTGTATCGTTTTTGCACCAAAATTAATTCTTACTCTAAAAGATTTAAAATAGTCTAATGGGAGTAAGTTCGATCCCACGAGGAACAACAAATTCTCTAAATTAGTTAATTTGCAATCGTCACAACAATAAAAATTATAAATATCAATTATGGAACCAAATAAATTACTAATCAAAAATAACCTATAACCCAAAATACCGAATTAAATTACTTAAGATAAAATTCTAGAAAATAAGCAATCCACACTAATTTTTATAAGTTGATCATTGACGCAAAATTAATAATTCCCTTTTCAATCAGTCAGTTATAAGACACTGAGAATCAGCTCTGATGTGTCCAAATCCCTCCTTACTTATTCGACAGTGGACATGTATCAGCTTAATCCACTATTTCCCTATTTCTAACATAACCAGGCTGAAATCAGCCGATCACTCAACTCAACGTTAGAAAAGCATTAATTCTTAGAAGGACCCAACTTTAAAAAATTAAGTTATAATCAGCATATAATAATTCGTAAACCAACTGTTTCCATCTACCGAGACAGCAGCTTTGTCACTAATTAATCCTACTAATTCAATCCAGTGATTTAATTAGAGATTAATTGACTCTACCTAACTTTATTAGAGTTGATCAGGATTTAATTCAATTAGGTAATGAACGCTATTCACAGAAAACTTATGGAATCAAATACAAAATTATTGATTAAAACAATTTGGTCTCGCAACTTAATCATAATTAGTGCTTCTTACTTATTTACCAGATAAGAAAACTACTCACAAAACATAATTAAAATAAAACAAGAAAACAGTAATTAATTAATGAAATAAGGACTGAATTAAATAAAAGAAATCAAACCAGCCTAGACTGTCGTCTGGGCAAACGACTGGACTGCTAGACTGCTTCTTCAGCTTTTAACTTCTGTAGAGGCTACTGTCAAGAAAATATTCTAAAGAAAAGCTGCGTAAAAAAAAGAATATTTTCTAAGGATCAAAGATCCAAAGACACCTCTCTCTAATTATCCTCTCCTCTTATATAGAAGAGAACGTAACCCCTTTTCCTAAATTTACTCAAACAAGAATCCTTCTTGTTTTCAGAAATATCTGTCAATCAAATTCGGATACAACAACCCACTTCCAATTCAAATTCCTCTATCATTAGTAATAGTCAACACGTCCTTTTACTGCTAGATTTTCATCTTTATTGATAGCTTCCACGAAATCCTCTTGCTGTCCAAACTCCTCGATGTCTTTATTTTCAGCCAAACCTTCTAGAAATCTCTCCATATCAGCATTTATCTTCACGACATATTCCAAATTGGAATCTTCCAAATTCTGCAAAGATTTAAACCATTAAGTGCATATTTTATCCCACAAAGCACATAAATGTGTGCATAAAAATATGATTTATCCAGTGCTTATCAAATATCCCCACACTTAAACTATGCTGGTCCCTCAGCATTCACACAGAAAATAACAAGAAAACAAACACACAAAAACAAACTAAACCACTTTACTAAATAAACACCAGTTCAGCCAAACCGAAAAATGAACTCTTTCAAAAATTCATGCTTAGTCCAAGTAACAAATTCAGGCATAATTAAGTCCTCCAAGTCAAATTACAAAATTCTGAGTAGCTCTCCAAGTTCACTCCAAGCACTCATTAATGTTTACAATCAGGTTCAACCACTCATCAAAATTGCGCATGGAAACTTACAACAAGTATGCAAATATGTCACAAGATAATCATAGTATCAAAGCTAAACATGAATTAAAAGGTCTTTCAATTGGGTTGTAATGGGGCTAGGGTTTACAAGGTAGGATATAAGATGAAATAAAGGCTAAAAAAAAATAAATAAATAAAACCAAGTTGTAAGCAACACAAAGTAAAATATCCCCACACTTATCTTGCATCAAGTCTCAACTTTTCATTTTCAAAACTCTTCAAGTAATTTCTGCACAACATGTATTTTTTTTCGTGCTTTCTCATCTATTTTTCTTTCATTTCTTTCATTTCTCTTTTTATTACTGCAGCAGTTTAGGCAGACAGCACAGACAAACTTTGCAGATTTTTTTTATTCTTTCCTTCTTTCTTTTTTGCCCAGTGTTGTCTGGTCGAACAACATACTTCAAAACTGTACTCCACATCGCGTACTGAAATTCCTTAATGCATAGAGACCTAAAAGATGCAATTTTCTCTTGTGAAACCCAAGGGGAACAAACCATAACAAACTTAGTCACTTACACCTTAAGGGCCAAAAGAAAGTTAATGGGTCTTAGGTGAAACTTTTAGTGGGTTTAAACACAAAGAAAAGGTTAACTAAGGGTAAATTAAAGTAGGAATGAAAAGTAAAGTCAAAAGGGTTAAATCCTAAATGCCTTAATCACATTCAAGTTCAATTTTAACACTATAGCATCCATGTACAACAAAGCAAATCCAATAAGTTACCCATGCACAATTCACACTCTTTCAAAGAATTAATTAAATTAAGCACCAACAAAGTGGTCATTGTGTGCTTGGCTCAAATCCTCACTTTAAAGTAGGCAAAAATAAACTCAGAATATGCATTTTTCATCCTTGGAGTCATTCAAGATTATGCAAAAATCAACACAATAAACTAGGCAAGTTTTAATTATATTCAGTTTGGTCTGACAATGCTCATAAGAGTGAAATAGTTCAAACAACAACTAACAAACATGAAAGTAAACTAACTGTTTTTGTGAAAAAATTTTAATTTTCTGAATTTTTTTGGATTGTTGGTATTTGAAACAAAAATAAACATAACATATAACACCTCCCCACACTTAAACAATAACATGTCTTCATGTGAGAAAGAAAAACACCTAAACAACAATAAAAGAAAGCAAGACTCAAAAACATAGAAAAAGGAAAAGGAAAGGGACTGTCTGATTATTGTGGGGGATTCTCCAGGAGCAAACACGGTTGTAGAATTGAAAAATATCAGAAGTTGAAATCCTGATTGCTGCGACTTTAGAGGAAATTCAGAGACCATCACTTTCTCTTAAAGATCAGCCACATCTGTATAAAAGATTTAGCTATAAGAGAATCCCTCGGCTCACAAAACTTAAGAGCTCCAAGTACATCAGTCAAAATTAAAACCAAAAATTTGCAAGCACAACAAGAAAATTGGGTTAGATTTACAAATATTATGCCAAACTGAGAGTGTCAAACAAAGATCACATGACTGAGAAAATAAAATACTACCAAGTGATTATGATAAAAAGAAAGAAGTTTTAAACAACCCACTTGGTCAAATCGTTTAAAATCAGCCCATTACTGAAAATAATCGTTAGAATCACTATGGGGGAGCTTGTAATGGAACCTTATTCAGCTACAAATGCATAATTAACCTAGAACAAAAGCAAATTTATTAAAACTACTAAAAGAAAATTAAAAGCAAAACTGAAAAGAAGAAAATTAAAAAGAAAACGAGGTAGTTGGTTGTTGGTGTGGAGTCTCCTCCGCCAGCGTAGACTGTGTGGTCCATGAAGTTGAAAGCACGTATGGCAATCAGTTGGAATGAAGAAGATGATGGCCATGGCTGTTGAAGGAAGGAAGAAGATGGTGATGGCTGATAAGGTTTAGATGATGACAAAATTAGGGAATGGTAGATTTTGGACTACTGGAACGTTTGTGAATAATAGTGGTGGGTCACTTAGTATAATAATGTGGGTGTGTCTCTTGGGCCCAACACCTGTTTAAAGGGCTATTTCCTTTGTCCCCATTTTTATTTCACCCACTCCATTACTGCAACTTAATCATCTCCACATCCACCATGACCACGATTGCACACAAACCTGGACAAGAAGAAAACTTTATTAATTGACAAGAAAGTTGAATAAATAAATAACTAAAAATTAAAAAATAAAATAAAATTTAAAATTGGGTTGCCTCCTAACAAGCGTCATTGTTTTAAGTCCTTGGCTAGACTAAGTATGTGTCAAACTCGGTAAACCATTGGAGGAGGCTCCGGAGGTGGTCTTGGAGAAGGTACATCTTGTATGCAAGTCAAAGTTCCTCCTACACTTTTCTTGTATCTTCTTTGGTTCTAAAGCAATTTGATCCATGAGCTTTGAGTAAGATTCTTGTTGTTGACAGTGGGCTGCGTCTTTTCCTTACTCAAAAACACAATTTTCAGAGGTTTAATCAATGATATAAGTTGCAAAACTGGAACTTGCAAAATATAAGGGAAACTTGTATCAGCAGGGTCTCGTTTGGGCAAACAGGAACTTTCTGGGTTGCTTGAAATCACTTGTATCAGATTCAATGACATTGTTTCATCTCCAATCTCTTAATCCTTCAATTCTTTAATGTTAGAATCTGGTTTTTTACATTCATGTGACAATGTATCCTCAAGAACAATCGGCATGTCATCACATTCCACCAACATCTCCTCTTTTAGATGTTGGGTTCTCTTGGGAAGAAAATCTTTTTCAAACTTTGCAAGCTTTGGCATTTTTCTAATTGCTTCAAGGAAAGCGTCGGTAATCTCTACCTTGTTGAAGATGGTTAAGATATCACTCATGTTATCATCCTTCACATCCCTTGTTAGCCTGCCAGGAAAAGGAGGAGGAATTTTAAATTCTGAAGTAGGCAAATTCAATTTAGAATGTACCTCAAATTTCTGCGCGTGCGTCGTTTGGTCGAATGACGCGGACAGAATTTCTGGGCTGATGGGTTGTTGAATTTCGATCTCTGCCTCTGGTTCTTCAATCTTTTGTCCACTACTTAACATCATTTGATTGACGTCTTCCCCTGAATTAACCAACACTTGGGATGTGATTTTTCCTTGATTACTTATCCAGTTGGTGATTTGTGTATCTAATTGAGTAATTTGGTTACTCAATTCTTTAAAACTTGCTATTGTGGCTTCTCTTTCTTGTTGCATCACATTCAAGTATGGAACGAATGGAACCATCTCTTGTTGCCCTATATCATCTTGTATTGGCACATTGTCTTTCTGCATAGTGTTAACTGAGTTAGCTAAATTTGCAAGTAAATCTTCAAGAGATGTACCTGAACTTGTAGTAGGTATTCCAATGTTTTGGCCAAAAGAAACCATTGATTGCTGTTGTTCCCATGTCCATGGTGATGGCTGTTGCTGCACCTTATCTCCATCAATGTAGTTTGGGTAATTCCACCACTCTGAATTGTATTCATTAAAATAAGGGCTGTAATGATGTTGTGGATAAAAACTCCCAATTGAATTGAATTGTGCCCTTGGATACTCTTGAACGAATTGACACCTAGCTGTAAGATGACCAATAGTCTAATGGTAGTAAGGTCGATCCCACGAGGAACAACAAATTCTCTAAATTAGTTAATTTGCAATCGTCACAACAATGAAAATTATAAATATCAATTAAGGAACCAAATAAATTACTAATAAAAAATAACCAATAACCCAAAATACCGAATTAAATTACTTAAGATAAAATTCTGGAAAAAAAGCAATCCACACTAATTTTTATAAGTTGATCATTGGCACAAAATTAATAATTCCCTTTTCAATCAGTCAGTTATAAGACACCGAGAATCAGCTCTGACGTGTCCAAATCCCTCCTTACTTATTCGACAGTGGACAAGTATCAGCTTAATCCACTATTTCCCTATTTCTAACATAACCAGGCCGGAATTAGCCGATCACCCAATTCAACGTTATAAAAACATTAATTCTTAGAAGGACCCAACTTTAACAAATTAAGTTATGATCAGCATATAATAATTTGTTAACCAATTGTTTCCGTCTACCGAGACAGCAGCTTTGTCACTAATTAATCCTACTAATTCAATCCAGTGATTTAATTAGAGATTAATTGACTTTACCTAACTTTATTAGAGTTGATCAGGCTTTAATCCAATTAGGTATTGAATGCTATTCACAGAAAACTTTTGGAATCAAATACAAAATTATTGATTAACACAATTTGGTCTCACAACTTAATCATAATTTGTGCTTCTTACTTATTTACCAGATAAGAAAACTACTCACAAAACATAATTAAAATAAAACAAGAAAACAGTAATCAATTAATGAAATAAGGACTGAATTGAATAAAAGAAATCAAACCAGCCCAGACGACTGGACTACTAGACTGCTGCTTTAGCTTTTAACTTCTGCAGAGGCTGCTGTCAAGAAAATATTCTAAAGAAAAGCTGCGTAAAAAAAAGAATATGTTCTAAGGATCAAAGATCCAAAGACACCTCTCTCTAATTATCCTCTCCTCTTATATAGGAGAGAACATAACCCCTTTTCCTAACTTTACTCAAACAAGAATCTTTCTTGTTTTCAAAAATATCTGTCAACCATATTCGGTTACAACAACCCACTTCCAATTCAAATTCCTCTATCATTGGTAATAGTCAACACGTCCTTTTACTGCCAGATTTTCATCTTTATTGATAGCTTCCACGAAATCCTCTTGCTGTCCAAACTCCTTGATGTCTTTATTTTCAGCCAAATCTTATAGAAATCTCTCCATATCAGTATTTATCTTTACGGCATATTCCAAATTAGAATCTCCCAAATTCTGCAAAGATTTAAACCATTATGTGCATATTTTATCCCACAAAGCACATAAAAGTGTGCATAAAAATATGATTTATCCAGTGCTTATCAGCCATGTATATTATAATGCTAGCATGAATTTTACTCAATACACAGACTCAGATAATAGTGGAGCATTATAGTATATATGCCTAAATGCTATTGATAATTAACCACCAATTCAACTAATGAATGATAATTAACCAACTAATATTTTCTTCTTAACCTCCAGTCCCTCATTCAATTTGGCCTATTAATATTTGTCAGATTTATCATAATTTTAAATCCATTCGACATGCTGAGTTTGCAAGGTTTATCCTGACTTTAAATCTATTTGACATGTTGATTTATTAGATCTATTATGGTTTCGCAAAAACTTATATGAAATGGGTTCATATATAAAACATGATTTATATATGAAATAGATAGTTAATGATGCGCGCCCATGCATATGTTTACACACTTTATCATTTTTTTTTTACTTTTTCACTTTAGGATATCAATTTAACTTCAAAAATATCAATATAATACTTGTACAATGAGACTTTCAATAAGTATCACTTTTTGGGTATCAATTTTTTGTCTAGAACGATGGAACCAATCCATCCTATTGCACTGGATTGGAAGCAAGGAAACAGGAAGATGGCAGACCATTGTAATGGAAGACCGTCCATCCTATTGCACTGACTGTCGGAAGATGGGTCACTCTCAAGCTCAATGTAAGCCTTGCCTGACGGGAAAGGAGTTAAGAAAGGAGGCTAGAACGATGGAACCAAGCAAAGTTCCGATTCAAACGTGGGTGCCAGTGAACAGTACCACAGCTGGTCCAAAGACGACGGCTACCACCGTGACTCAAAGCTTGGAGCCTGCAGATATCATCGGATCGAAGGGCTACACAAAGGATAACCAAGGTCTTGCGGGTCAAAACCCTTCTGAAAAATCAAAAAATCTTGACCCTCTTCACCAGCTCAACTCATCGCTGGTGGCTACAAGCCCAGATCTTCAAGGAAACTACGAAGTTCGGAAGAAGCACGACCTACTTGCAGAAAATGTCCCCTCGATTGCTGATCTAATAGTGGATCCTCCTCCGATGAACAGTGCTCAAACAGTAGCCGTGCAGTAGAGCTTGGAGACGATGAACAGTGCTTCAAATTGTAGCTCCAAATCGACCAAGGCTGCTGGCGAACTGGCTGGGGTGGAGAAGAAATCCTCGAATCGTAGCTCAGATGGTGGAGAAAATTCTCAAATTGATGGTGAGGGATCGCTAAACTGTGGAGTGCCTCTGGTCTCACCAGTCCAGACAACAACAAAAGAGAATCCAGCTATTATGTTAGCTGTGGAACCGTTAATGGTAGTAGCTGCAGATCATGTTGTATCCTACACTCTTCCGAGGACTGAATCAGCTCCCCTCTTGCGCATTCACTGGCTTGACAAGGAAAGACCAAAACCTGAACTTCCCGGTTCGTTTTGTCAAGGTAAGCTCCTCAATTCTGATAACGAACAAGGGGACAACATAAAGGTGCAAGTCCAGTTTGAGGAGCAAGGGAGTTGCCAGGAACTTCAGACCCAAACTCCACATAAAACAAGCAGGTACAATTTTTGACCCCGATCCAAAGAGGAGATTTATGTTAAACAAATTTCAAGGAAAAAGAAAAAGATAAAGGCAAGGAGGAATGCTCTAGAGTTTTGTTACTCCGATTCCGACACCCACATTGATCCACTATTGCTTGATAATTGATTGGCAAGTGTTACAGTTGTTTAAATTGAATGAGCTGAATGTCCTTTGAATGCCTTTAATGACCCGGTTGATCATGTTCTGAAATTTGTTGGCTGGACTCTTTTCATGTTGATTTTGATGAATATTGGGTAGCTGTTGCTGTGTCGTGATCATGGGATGATATTGATGATTGGAAATGGATTTTGACGCAGTTCTCTGGATTCTGGAATGAGGGTTGTATAGGAGAAATGCTGCCCAAATTTTCTTGGCCTATCTTATGTGGGTGTGCTATATTGGGTTGATGATTGTTGAATATGCTCAGGATCTATTTTGTTTGCCTCAATTTGTTTTGGGTTTGCTGGTTTGCTGCACTTTTGTGTTTTGGATTGTTTGGTGCTTTAATGAAGTCTAACTGAAACTTGAAGCTCTCTGATGTTGGGGCTTCATGCTAGCATTGGAAGCTCTTGAGTTTGCAAGGTTTGGTCGTTGGCTATTACTTGGCTGGCCGGTTTGTTGCCCATTAATCACTAGTATGTTGGCTGTTGAATCTGAACTACTATGTTGTGGTTTGGTTTGTGTGCATCCTTGACTGACATGGTTTTTGTGTGAATCCTTGACTGAAGTTAGTATGCACTGGATTTGGATTTTGATGCCAATAAAGTAATCGAAGAATCTGTTGATGATTGAAGAAATTAGTTTGCACTGGATTTGGATTTTGATACTAATGGATTAATTGAAGATCATGGAATCAATAGGCCTTCATGCTGTAAAATGTTGGTGATTGTTGGTTCGGGATCATGGTGTTGAAGAACATGGGTGGATTTACATATAATTTTCACAGCTTAGTACACTTAACCCGTTCAGTGGTACATAGAATACAGTAGACTGGCAGGACTCAGCCTCATATACTCAGGTTACACTTTTGTAGGGGATAGAAAGGACTGCTACTTTGTTCATCCTTAGTAGTGGCCCTTTAAGTCTCTCTATAAATCGAAAATTGCATGTAATGGAGTAGTACTCCAAGGTTACGATTTCTAGTTACTTGATGTAACAGTGTGACGGGTATATCCGGCATCGTATTTGACTTTTGATGATATATATTTTAAGTTAAAAAAAAATTTGGTCTAAAAGTATCACTGATACTTGTAAAATAAAGAAAAAAAAATAGTGTAACATGAAGAGTTGTGCTTTTACAGAAAAGAGTGTTACCTTTTATATTTATAGTGACTTTTATGATGAAAAGTGATACTTTAATGTTATAAGTCCTACTTTTTAATGTTATAATGATACTTTTAATTTTATAGTGATATCTTTTAAGAAAAAATTGCAAAAAACATCCCTTATGTTTGTTTGAAAAAACTTTTTTTTTTGTCTTTGGCACTTCAAATGATGTAAATTCATCCCTCACACTAAAATAGTATACCAATTTGATCATTCCATCTATCTCTATCTCTTTTTTTAATAGAAACAAGTCACATGCACATCATATGATAAATTTGTTTAGGGACAAAATTGGAATCAAAATAAAATAAAATTATGTAATAGGTTTGTTATTAATAAAAAATTGAAAAAAAGAATTTTGATTCCAATTTTTCCCTTAAAAAACTATCACATGACGTGCACGTGAGGAGACCAGATCCTTTGTCTAATATTTATCCTGTCTTATTCTATCTAACGTTTAAAACGACGTAGTTTTATTAAAGGTAGGGACTAAATGCATAAATATCACTAAAATTACTTTAAAATTATTAGACCCTAAACAAGAGATTAGTGAACCCTATGACGTAGTTTTAATTAAAACAGAATAAGACAGACAAAATTTGGATAGAAGATCTGGTGTCGCACGTGAGTTGTTTTTGTTGTTTCTATTAAAAAGATAATTTTTTAGGGACAAAATTAGAATCAAAACAAAATTCAGTTATGTAATAGCTTCAGCATTAATGAAAATTTGAAAGAATGAATTTTGATTTCAAGTTTAACCCTAAAAGATTGTCACATGACATGCATGTGGGCTGTTTCTATTAAAAAAAGAAATGGGAATAGATGGAAGAACTAATTTAGTACATTATTTTAGTGTGATAGACAAATTTGCATAATTTGAAATAACAATGACGAAAAAAGTTTTTCAAACAAATGTGAGGGATATTTTTCACAATTTTCTTTTTTTTTTAACGTTATCATAATACTTTAATGTTATAAGTGATACTTTTTAATGTTATAGTGATACTTTTTTAATGTTATAGTGATACTTGTGATACTCTTTAATGTTATAAGTGATACTTTTAATATTATAATGATACTTTTTAATGTTATAAGTGATTTTTTTATGTTATTGCGATATTTGTGATACTTTTTTATGTTACACTGATACTTTTTAATGTTATTGTGATACTTTTTAATGTTATAGTTATACTTTTTAATTTTATAGTGATACTTTATGTAAAATAATATTTTTTAAATGATTTTTTTTTAAAAAAAATATTATTTTTTAGTTTACAATAAATTGACCGGTGGCGGTCAACATTGATTGTCGACAGCAGGCCAAATTCTGGTCAACCAGGTAGAATCTTGTCAGAATATGGTCGGCCGATCGATGGTTAACGCCAATCAATGGTCGTTGATCGGCGGCACTCAATGTTAACTGCCGACAGTAAATACTGACCGCCGCTAGTTAATGCTTTCACCAACTTGCCTTTTCTTTAAAAAGTATCACTATAATTATGATACTTTTAAACCAACTTATCTTGTCTTTAAAAGTATCATTATACTCGTAATAATTTTAATGTTATAATGATACTTTAACGTTATCAATGATATTATTGCTTTTGGACTTAAAAGGAAACGTAAAAATTGATACTCATTGAGGAGCCATACATTTGAACTGAAAGGGAATACTTTTGATACTTATTTATGGAGAAATACTTTGGATTGAAAAGTGATACTTTTATATTTATTTGAAAAGTGATATTTTTTTTAGGAGTGATACTTTGTTACTTATTTGAGGAGTGATACATTTAGATTGAAAAGTGATACTTTTAATAGTTATTTAAAGAGTGATATTTTTTATACTTATTTAAGGAGTCATGCAGTGGGAATGAAAAGTGATAATTTTGATACTGGTATACAATAAAAAACCATACATATGTAGGTTGCATATATAAGTCGTCTCACAAAAAACTTCCCCATTTGATTTTAAATCCATTCAGATGCCAGCCACCCTTTGTCCAAGCACCTGATTATTTGGTTTTAAATTGATTTTAGGCAAACACCGAAACTGGCCTTGCAGTTCGGGCGCAAAACTGGAATCGGCCCTTGTCGAGCCAGAATCGTGAACCGTAACCGGCCAAGACAGTTCGATTACAATTCAACCTTTTGTGAACCGTGGCAATTTCAAACCGCCGGTTCCAAAACAAAGTTATTTTTTTATTTTACTTCTATAAATATTCTCCATTTCATTTTTTCACACAACTTTTTCTTAATTTTCTCACACACTCTATATTCTCTCATAATCTCCTATTACTTCTTAATTTTCAGTAATATTATTTATTCCTTAATTTTAATTATTACTTATTTATTTTATTTTATTCAATTATTTACTTTAATGTATTTCATTTCATTCAAATTGTTACCTAATTCTCATTGTTAGTTATTTATTTTGTTAATTTTTATTATAGTCTAGAAGTAGGATTATTGAATTTAATCATTTATGATGTGTTTTATATTAAATTATTTATATTGATTTTTATATGAATGAAAAAAGTGATTAACTAAAATTAAGTTGAATTATTAAACTTTTTCATTATTAATGGCTGATTTTAAAGTATAAGTATATTGAAATAAGAGATTACTTATGATTAACCACGTTAAGTTGATTATCATATTTTCTTGTAAAATGAATGAATAAACTCATATAAATACATGATTAAACTCATAGTTCAACATAAAAAACTATTAATTATAATTGATATTCAATAAACTCATATATTCAACTTTGTATTTATTTAGATCGCTAACAACAACAATAATTATGTTTTTAACTAGTTATCTAAATGTTTGCAAGGATTAAACAAGAATGCTCACCTTAATAACTATAAACATTTCTATAACTATAGCTTGTGATTTATCTTATATCAATCTAATATATTTAATTTGTACGTAACAAATTTTTTTAATTTATTATATTTTGTGTATACATCATTATATGGTAATTCATATTTATGCCAAAATCTTTTATATTTTAATATAATGAGTTACTTTTCAATTATATAAAATTTTTATATATGCATAATATTTTTTTCAAATTTTAATTAAAGAATTCGAACAATGAGAAAAAGGTAAATAAGTTGGAATCGAAACCAAAATCTTAACCGGCCATTCAAGGAGTATGGTTCCGATTCCACCCTTAGTATAACCTTGAACCGGTGGTTCATGAGAGGTGGCCATGACTAATTTTAGGTGGCAATCGCCAATCTAAGTCTAACACGATTAATGTCTAATGCCAACAAAATCAAGAAATACTTCTGCATGTCGGACGCGTGTATGTCACCTTCTGATACTTTGGCTTGGGTTTCAGTTCCCAACTCGTTAACCTACGGCAAATCCAACCCCTCCGGGGACCCACCACTTCAAACGAACGTCAGTTTAAAAGAGCAGTCTCCAACGAAGACTTCGCATTCTTCACCCACCCTCCTTCCTCACTGTTCCACCACTGAAAGTACGCCTTCTCCTCAAGCGAATCTCCAATTGCAGAGAATCCAGAGTGAGTGAGAGAGAAAGCGCGATCCACAACAATGTCGATCGCCACCGCCAATTTTATTTCCCCACCGCGCTTTCTCTCTCAATCTCAACCGTCCCACCGTCCCACCACCACCACCACCCGCCTCACCGCGCTCTCATTCTCCTCATTCTCTGTCAATCCTAAAAATCCGCGCCGTCTTGTTTACTTGACGTTTTCTAAGCCCAACTATAACGCCGCCTCTTCCACCACCACAACAGAATTCGTGGATTATACTCCCGGCTTCGATAATAACGACACTAACAATAACAATAACAATAACAATAACTGCGGCAGCGGAGGAAGTGGAGGAGGAAGTGGCGGAGGTCACAGTGGTGACGGGGATAATAATTTTGGCGAAAATAACAATAATAACAAAAAGGAAGCTATGATGGCGTTGGCGGATGCAGGGAGGTCGATAGAGAGCTTGCCTAAGGATTTGAAGGCTGCCATCGAGGATGGTAGAATACCGGGATCGATTGTATTGAAGTACTTTGAATTGGAAAAGACGCCATTTTTTGCTTGGTTGATGAAATTCGGAGGGTTTAAGGAAAGGCTCTTGGCTGATGATTTGTTCTTAGCTAAGGTTTTCATGGAATGTGGCGTTGGCATGTTCACAAAGGTATATAATTTAGTGTTATTTGGCCTTTTTTTTGTGAATTTGTTGATTTTGATGGTTGGTATGTAGTGCAGTGTGTGTTGTGCCTTGTTCTAATAGAAGATGGCTGATTGATGCGATTGTTTGTTCTAGTGTGGTACTTCAGGTTTTAGGTGTTGTACCTTGTTTTATCTGGAAAGGAATGATGGGTTGGATTGAAAATGCGGGGACATCTGTTTCTCTTTTTGTTTTATTTTCTTTTTTAACTTCATTTTTGGACTTTTCCATTTGAACTGGAAATGGGCTCTTTGGTATCTTAGCCACAATCGAATCTTTCTCTGAGTCGCACTCTTTTCCAGTTCGCTAAGGTATATGGTTAATTTGTTCTCTTTTTTCCTTTTTGGTGGATGTTGGTTTGGAGTAGAGATGTAGTTGTGTATACAATAGGTTGATGGTGTGGTCTCTGGTGCATTATGTGCTTGTACCTTTGTCTAAATAGAAAATGGATGATTGATGGGGTTGTTTGTCTATTGTGGTTCTTCAGGATTTAGATGTTGCGCCGTACTTTCTCTCTAGAAAATAATGATGGGTTCTTTTTGTTTGAATTGAAAATGCAGGGGATATTTTTTTTTATCTCGTTTGTTTTTTTGCTCCATTTTTTGGACTCTTCCCATTTGAACTGGAAATGGTTTCGTTGGTAGCTTCACCAAGTTCAAATCTTTATGTAAGCTGTACTTTTTTTATATATATATATTTATTTTCTGATGGTTTTTTTCCCCAAAGGTATTTTATTTGTTTTGTTTAGGTCAAGGGGAAAGATAAATTATTAATGTCCTTATTTGTTGATGAATATATGAATGTTTTGAAGTTCTGTGGTTACCATTCTATTTTGTATGCCATGAAATGAGTCTTTTTAAGCTTAGAAAACACAAGTTATTGGAAGGGACAATAGTAGACAGCAAATGTGAGTGCTAGAAATTGAGAACTTCATAATGGTCAAAGTTTCTTGTAGGAATAGCATAGTTAATGCTATAGCTAAGATGTATTAGTGGTCTAATTGGAAGCAATCTTAGAGTTTTCCTTCACATTGAGGTTTTACTCAAAAATGATTGATTGATAGTTATGGTAGGGTGGAATTTAAATATTTGCTCCACTGGAAAGAATAACGGGCCTCTTATTTGTACTTGGTTTGTAAATTCTACGATGTCTTCATGAACTTCTTTTGCTGTGATGTGATACACAGGAGATATAAGTTAGCTATCAAGTTTGAAGCTTCTTGCCTTCTATTTAACGTCCTTTCCTTTTAGCTGAGAACTATATTCAGCTCATGCTCATATTTACTTACTGCCCATGTTTTAATGTAGTGTGTGTTTTGGATGAAATTCTGCCAAGATGAGTCCTGGTGCTTGAGCCACTGGTTTTATCTTGTTCTCAAAAGCATACTCCTTGCCAAAATTGCCTTCATTTGAGCCTTGAATTATTCCTAATCACCCGCTGTCATAGTAAACAAAGACTCTTAACCTCAGTGGGAAAAGATCTTACAATCTGTATCATTGCCCCACTATTTAAAGGTTTTCTTTGCAGGCTTGATGTGCTTCTTTGTTGGTTACAAAGCAAAGCTATCATGGAAAGTGCTAGTTTTGACCATTCCGCTGTTCAGCTATGAAACCCTGGGTCTACTTGCCTATAACCTTGTGCATATGTAGAAACTGGTGCTCTCATCTTGTTGATTATGAGAATCAGATCAAATTCCAAACTTCCCGCTGCAATATTATACTATTATTTACTCAGCCTAATAAGATTGTAATAATGGGAAATAGAAACTTCACATGCTGAAATTAAGTTATTGACATGCCAAATATCGACATCCTTCGTTTGAAGGAAACAAGAAATGTAAGGATAGGTTCTGTTTTCCTCTTGTGGTACGTGGTTTCCCAACCTCTACTATTTTGGTTGCCAAATCCGGTGATACATCCTTATGTGATTTGTTTCTCCAGACTGCTGCAGAATATGAGCGCCGCAGGGAGAACTTCTTCAAGGAGCTGGAGATTGTTTTTGCAGATGTGGTAGGCAACTGTTTTTTGATTGTTTACATCATAATGTTTTTAAGCCTTTTTCTTTTTTCCTTCCAAGGATGACTTGTTTATGCCATTAATGCATCCACATTATATTTTTACTAGTTTCATTCTTATTTTCTGTCCTTATGACTTCAGTATAGAATACATTGGCAAAATATGGTCCATATAGCCGACCCCACATAGTGGGATAAAGGCTTAGTTGTTGTTGTCGTTCTGACTTCAGTCACGTGTAGTATGAACAGTTTGTTCATTTAAACTTTCAAATTAAAGATTTAGTGGCAGCTATAGTACTTTCTGCCTCAGCAATTCATCCAAATGCTGCCTTCTTGTAAAGCACATGCAATTTTGGTTTCAAAAGTGTAGCGAACAATAATATATAGTTTTAATTATTAACGATTTGAAATTTTTGGTTTGTCCTAGGTGATGGCAGTAATTGCAGATTTCATGCTTGTATACCTTCCTGCTCCAACTGTTTCTCTTCGACCACCTATCGGAGTCAATGCAGGCCGTATAGCTAAGTTCTTTTATAGCTGCCCAGACAATGCATTTCAGGTCTTATTAAATAACTTAATATTCCATACATATAGTACTAGTCCATCAAAAACATAAAGAGGTGATATCAGTTCTTGAATACGGTGCACAGATTGCTTTTGGTGGAGCATCATATTCCTTGCTTCAGAGAGTAGGGGCAATAGTGGTATGGAAACTGTCTGCACTCATTAGTTATATTGAAACTTACTATTTCAAACCCAGCCTTAAGTGTGCAAATTTCTTCTTTCCAGCGCAATGGGGCAAAACTTTTTGCAGTTGGAACCACTTCGTCTCTGGTATTATTTCTTCTCTTTCTTTTAAAAATTCAATGAGTTAATGCTGGTGTTTTTCTTTTCTGTTTTCACACGTTTTTAATTTCCACGTGATTTTTTTTTGTAATTAGTTGTGATAATTGTCTGTACAGTGGAAATTTTGTTTGCTGATTGTTTTACTCTTAACCATGCTTTCTTGGAATAACTTACTTTCCTTTTTTGCTCTCTCTGGCATGCATCTACCTTGATAGATGTTCTGAAACTTGATAGATGTGCATTTTTGAAGATACTCTTACATTCCGTGGTTAAGTATCCAAAAATCTCAGACAATTTTATGTAACTAGCGCACTCATTCATATCCAGAACAATTCTTGTAATCTGTATTAGTGGATAATAGTGTTATCCTGCATTAGTTTACTTGGTGCTAGTTTGCACTAAGTAGCAACTGGCCCATTACTTCTATGATTCTGGGAAACGTCATTGTTTAACTTTAATTGGTTTTTAGGTGGAATACTATAAGATTTTGCAGGTAGTAATGAATGCTAGAAATCTAATGTGTGCAACTAGTGCATGCAAGTATGCGCCCAGTGATGGTTTTCAATACTCTTTTGTTTCATCTTACATGCTTCAGATAAATGACTTCACTATACTTGGTTTTTTTATTTTTTTTTTCTGCATTTTCATTTGTCTACTGAACACTATGGCAAAATGTGATCCATATAGTTGACCCCACTTAGTGGGATAAAGGCTTATTTGTTGTTGTCGTATTTTCATTTATGTGAAGCTTAAATGATAATGAAAAAAAAAATAGAGAAAATATTGTGTTCGTTTTCATAAATGAAAATGAAAAAAAACGGTTTTTAGTAGTTGAAGGTGTCCATTGGTGTATGTTCATCCTCATACCTTCTTGCATCAAGTTATTTGCATTTGTTTCTAATTTTTGGAAGTGCACACCAGTGTGTGTGTTTTGAGCGACATAATTCCTATAAAATACTATGGTCCCTATTTTTCTTTACACAAACAGCAAAAAACTTTATAGTGAACAGCTTATGATAACTAGTAATGTTATCCCCTTAGAGGTGGTCAGTTCAGAGTATCATGTTTCACAGTTGTAACTGAGGTGTCTGCATGGGGCTAGGGGGATGATTGTGTCTTGGAGATCCATTTTTGTTTTAATGGACTATGCTTTGTTGCTACCATTAGAGGAAAGTCAATGCCCATGTTCTTTCTTTTTCCTTTTTTGGGTTTCTCCATTTCAACTGGAGAATTGTTAATTCAAATTAAAAGGGAAAGAGGAAGACCAAAAAAGAACTATAAGGAATTATAAGAAAAGATATGTTATATTTGAAAATAAATGAGCAGATGTGCTTAGATCGAGCACGGTGGCGAAATGCGAGCCATACAGCTGACCCCACTAAGTGGTATAAAGGCTTAGTTGTTGTTTTTGTTTTGGGTTTCTCCATTTTGGTCACTTCTCCATCCTGGGCTAACCTGTTTTGCAGTTTTTCCCATATGCTACTTATATTTCCAATTAACAAGTTGGATTCTTCCATGTCATTACTTCTCTTGTTGTGTGCATTACTGTACCAGTCTTATATGCAGTTTAGAAGTTAATGTTTTCGTACTTCTTGATGCTCTGTTTGCTTATCCAAAAGCAATGCCATGGGCATACAGGCCAGGTGTTTATTATTTTTCTCGCTATTGTTTTTTTTACTATGGCGAAATATGATCCATGTAGCTGACCCCACATAGTGGGATAAAGTCTTAGTTGTTGTTGTATTGTTTTTTTAGCTGATCCAGATACTCACATTATGCAAATTAGGTCCTCAACTTGAAGTTTTGGGGAAAAATAATGTGAAATTCCTGCAGGTTGGCACAGTTGTGACTAATGCTTTGATAAATGCGAAGAAGGCTGCTAATTTGTCCTCTGCTGTTGAGATCGAGAATGTGCCAATATTATCAACAAGTGTGGCCTATGGTGTCTACATGGCAGTTTCTAGCAATCTTCGGTATGTTTATTTCTGCTCCTTTGATCCACATGTTTTCCCCCTTCTCTATTTGAATCTGAGGTTACGGGCAGAGAAGTACAAAAAGCTTTGAGTTTTAGACTGATACAAGCAGAAAACATTGATAAAGATCTATGAGAAGATGCGAAAAAGAGGGAGTTCTAATTAGTTTTAAGTAAAATTTAATTGATTCAAGGTGGGAATTCTTTTCCTCTAGAAAATTAAATTAAACAGGAAACTTAATTAAACTAAAACTCTGAACTAACTAGTAAAGAAATCCTAACAACTAAACAGTACTTGTATTACTTTAGTGCCCATGAAGGGTACTGCTAGAGCACTGTGTCTGGCACTAGTGAAAAGTGAAAACTACACCTGTAACATTTAACTCTATTTGTGAGATAGCTTTACTGGGTTTTAATCTATGAATAACTCCTTGTATAATACTTAGCTACTTGTTAACTTCTGTTGAGTCGTGCTTTATGTTTTATTTAGGATGAAAAAATATGTTCTTGACTACCATTGACATGACAGTTCAACAATTTAAATTATATATCGCTTTTGGATATACCATTATATAAGTAGAATTATATTTGGTTGTAGGCTTTGGATACAGATATTTTTCCCTTGAATTATGTAATGCTGTGTCACTCTTTTTTTAATCTTATTAATTTTTTACTAGTAACTTGGACACTCAATCATGCTAACTTATTCTTTCCAAGTTCTCTTATCATCAATTTGCCATGGAGCTTCAGATAATGGTGTAGAGCAGAACTGGAAGTAACACATTTACGATAATAATTTGAAACAAATTTGTTTGAAAAAAGTACACATTCTTACAAAGATTTCAAGTATTCAAGTTCCTAATGTAGAGCTTTCTGGGATCAGTTAATGGAGGATGCACATTGCATTTTTTTTTTTTTAATTTGCAAATATCATTGTTAACATCTGTCATTCTTCAATAGATACCAAGTACTGGCTGGTGTTATTGAACAAAGGATTTTGGAGCCCTTACTACACCGACACAAGTTATTTTTGAGTGCAATTTGCTTTGCTGTTCGGACAGGGAACACATTTTTGGGTTCTTTATTGTAAGACTTCTCACCATTTTCCCAAAGTTTTATCATTCTAGTTTCTTATTGTTTCAGCTTCTTAGACCTGTATATTGGTTTTGCAGGTGGGTTGATTATGCTCGTTGGGTAGGAGTTCAGAAAGCTCAAGAACTAGAAGAATAGATCTTCCATTTTGCAAAACCATTGTTGGGTGCCTTTTCTTTTCTTTCCTTTCCTTTCTCCTGCGTGCTGGGAAGCGATAATTGACCTGCTCAATTAGTTGACATCCCAAAGCTCTAGGCTTCTAGATTATTTGTCGATTATGTACTGGTTTCAATCTTAGTATGGTTTTTTGGTCAAAACATTAACATTTATGATTGGCCAGTTTTTTTTCTGTAGTTTCTTATTAACTTTTGCCTTTGTTTTTATATTTGATATTAGGTTTTGCTCTATTAGTTGGTGTTTTGATATGCATACTAAGCAAACAATAGCTTGGGTGTGGATGCTCTTTTGTACTTCAAACTGTGGAGGATTTGAGATTAAAGTGGATGATTAAATTTTTATGTTACTTGTTAATAACTTTGTTCTCTTGCTTTTTTGTTTTCAAGGTAAGATAGACTAGACATGACCACGGTTCACGGTTTCATGAAGGGTGGAACCTGAATCGGTCCTTGGACTCACGGTTATGGTTCGTAAACCGCCGGTTCACGGTTTCGGTTCTGTCCCGATTCCGATTTCGTCCCGATTTTGGTTCCGGTTCCGATTTCGGTTCCGGTTTTTGTACGATTTTGTCACGGTTCGACTTTTTAAAAGAATAACAATATAAAGTGTGATATACTTTACAATTTAAAAGGATGAAAAAAAAAAAAGAAGTTTGGTATAATTTACAATGTGAAAAATAAGAGAAGTTTGGTATAATTCACAAATTTATAAATTTACAAGGTGAAAAAAAAAAGAAGTTTGGTATAATTTACAATGTGAAAAATAAGAGAAGTTTGGTATAATTCACAAATTTACAAATTTACAATGTGAAAAATAACAAGTTTGATATAATACGTACAAGTTTACAAGTTTGATATAAATGAAAAAATACCTCATTTTATTATTGAAATAGAAAATTTTGGCCTAAATATCGAATTTCGAGTTGGCCATTTACATATATGAATAATTAATCATTATACAACATTTACTAAAAATAAAAATTTTCATTCATGAAAGTAATTTGAGTACAAGTTAATTGACCTAAATTTTAATCATCTAACTCTTCAATGTCATCATAGGGATCGGGATGGACGAAATCTGTGAAATAGAAAACTCCGGTTGAAGATCCGGTTATACTAGCATTGCTCGTTTCGGAAATGTCGGTGTCGTAATGTAAATCAATGTTATCCGTCTTGTCCATTTCTTGTGCTCTCGAAAATGCCTTGTGCCAATCATCCACTAATGCTTAGATTTCTAATGATCTTGGTAATAATCGGGACCCGTGCTCGTCTAAAATGATTCCTCCCGCACTAAAAGCTTGCTCCACCGCTACGGTTGATGCCGGAATTGCAAGAATATGTATTGCGATAATAGAAAGGATTGGATAATCCTTCTCCTTTCCCTTCCACCATTCTAACACGGACCACTCGTGAAAATCCTTATCTTAATCACAAACCTCAAAAGTAGTTGTTAAATATCTATCAAGTTCCGTATCACTACCGGATCTTGATTTTTTGTGTGAAGAATATATAGATTTACCAAGTTTACGTGGTGGTATAGAAAACATTGATGGAGTACTAGTATTTTGATGTGATGCACTACTAGTAGAACCATCAATATTAGATCCGGTATTAATAGGAACTTGACTACCATATTTAGAATGAAATTCATTAAATAAATCACGAAGAAGAAATTTTACTTCTCTTATAATCTCCTCAGTATCTTGAGGTTTATAACCTTCATTGTCAAAAAAAATGAATCTACACAACTATTATATGCAGTAATATATTCTTCTAAAATATTAATTTTTTGACGTGGATCAAAAACAGAAGCAATTAAATATGTAGGTGGAATTTTTCAGTAATAGTTAAGCCATTTTATTAACATATCATATATAGGAAGTGATAAAACGGGGTCATCTTTAAATTGTTGTAAAATACCAACAACATCACATGCAATGTGAATAAATAGATGAGAAGTAGGATAATAAACACCAGATAAAATTTCTGTAGCATCTTTAAATATCTTTAAAAGTTGTAATAACTTACAACAAATTTCCCACATATTAAGATGAAAAGAAATATCATCTACATGATTTTGCATTAAAAAAAAGTACATAACAAAGTACTATATTGTGTAAGTTGAATTCCACCTGTTAGGTTGAAATTTTTCACTCTTGTACACCTAATATGAAAATTATTGAATGTTGCATTCAATAATTTTCACTCTTGTACACCTAATATGAAAAAATTTTCAACCTATTATTGGTTGACAAAGAGTTGTTAATTGACTAATTGAAGCCGTATTAGCCGAAGCATTATCAAAACCAATTGAAAAAATTTTTCTAGAAAAACCATATTCATCTAAAATAATATTCAACAAATTAGATATTATTTGCGGTATGTCTTGCTTCAAAATGACGAAAAGCAATAATTGTTTTTTGCATTTTCCAATCACTATCAACCCAATGACAAGTTAATCCCATATAAGAATACATTTTCCATAAATCACTCCAAATATCGGAACATATAGAAACACTACCATTTAATTTTGAAAAAGTTTCAATTAAAATTTGTTTTTCATCTTTATAAATTTTATTTAATTCTCTTGTTATTGTTGTTCTAGGCATTCTTTTAGCTTGTGGATTTAATGCATTTTGACAATAATGAGTAAATCCTACTTTTTCACCAAAATCAAATAATAAATGTTCTATGGCTATCATTTTAGCTAATTCTTTTCTATTTTTTTCATCCGAATATTTAAAAGGAGGAGTAGTAGAGGGAACAAACCCGGATAATTACGATTGGTTGGTGGAAAGGCCGATTTTGTGTGGATGTTTTTCCTTCAAATGTCGCGCCAAAGTTCCATAGCCCGATCATTTCTTGAAAGCATATAATTTATTTCCAGAACAATAATTGCATTTCGCCTTGATTGGTTGTTGGTTGGAATCTAATATCTTTGTGTAATACTTCTTGAACATATCTGATTTTAGCCTTTCTTCAACGTTGTGGCTTTCGGTTTCTCCACCACCACTAAAAATTTGCTCACTTTGGTTTGTACCAAATTGTGAGTTACCAACAATATCTTTATTAAAACTATCCATTTTATAGTAAATTAAAATTAAGTAATTGAATAAATATAAATAATTAGATAAATAAAATTATAAATTTATAAGTCTATAATAAAAGTATTTAAATAAATTAAAATAATTTAATAATAATATTATTATTTTATTAGTAATAATATTAATATTAATAATATTAATAATTTTAATAATTAATAATGATAATAATAATAATATTAATAACGATAATAATATTAATTACATTAATAATTAATAATGATAATAATATTAATAAATATTATTATTAATATTATTAATTAATAATAGTAATACTACTAATAATAATAATAAAGATGCGAATTTTGATAAGGGTAAAATAAAAATTTTAACTCATACCTATTACTACTGTTGATTTGAACTAAACAACATCAATCACAATAATAACTATTATAGGATTTTAAGCAAACATTAATAATGCAATCATAATTTTCATTGTTATTAACCCCTTAATCAAACCCATTGTGATTGCCATTGAAGAATTTAAAACAAACACCCCCTTAATGTTAGAACTTCTATATTAAAAGTAGACATAAACACTATATCTTATTAAGGGTAATTTTGAAAAAAAAGTTGACTTTCAGCATTTTTTTGAAAAGTTCAAGGGTCTATTTGGAACCTAAAAAATTTGTGATTTATTTTACAATTGCAAAATGAAGTGTTTGTTTTGTTCAACTTTTTTATCAAAATTTTTAAAATACAGAACAATGCTACCGTGATTATTTTTGGTACAGTAATTTTTATAAATAAAATATTGAATTTGAATTTGAATTTTGAATTTTAAATTTTAATAATAAATAATTCTTCCTAACACACTCCCCACCAAAATAAACTAATAAAATACTAATTCAAATTTAAATTTCAAACTTTTATTAATAAAAAAATCTTCAATACAAATCCCAACAAAATAAAATCATTCATTTCAAACGCTCTCAAAATATTATTTTCTTGTAACAATTGCTTGAAAAAAAATTGATATAATAAAAAAATAGGTCGTCAAACCTTGACTTTCAGCGTTTTGTTGTAGTTTGTACGCACATGAGCTAAGCAATTAGGTCACTTGAGGAAGCAAAATCCAAATTATTAAAGAACATTGAATATATTTGGCATTATGGGACCCAGCCCACCCTCAGTACCATAACTAGACACTGCCCATGTTTATAACTCCCTTCATCTATTTAACCATTTCCACATTATTGAATCTTGATTATCACTCAGTTTGGAAAACACTGAAGGTGAGAAGAAGCAATGAAGACAGTGTGCGTAACTGGGGCTTCAGGCTATATTGCATCATGGCTTGTCAAGTTCTTGCTTGAACGTGGTTATACTGTCAAAGCCTCTGTTCGTGACCTCAGTCAGTTCTCTTTTCCACCACCAGCTTCTTCTTACTTTCTCTTGAATTGAAATTTTTACAGTTGTTTTTTCACAAGTTGCAATTTTGAGATATGGGTTTTGAAGTTTACATGAAATGCTGTTTGCTTTTCGTGATTCTTTGCGAAGTATTGATATCTTGTTGGTTATCATTGATTGGTAGAATTGGTAGATACCCTACTCTTGCCTTATAATTTTATGTTCCAGTTTAATTAGAGAATTGTGTCGTGATATATCTGTATTGCAGATGCTGAAGTAGAGATAAAAGTTTTGTGTTTTCGGGCTTATTTTAGCTTGAGCAGAAAAGGGCCAGTATTAAAGAAAAAGGAAAAGGGAAAAGGGGCCAATTTGGCTAAACAAATTTACACCTTTACTCAGTTTTGGAGTTACCGGTGTTGATTGTATTGCAATTGAAAGTGAAATCTTGCTTTGTTACGATAATCAGCCTATTGGTTCTCTTGCGTGGGTATTACTTGTTGTAGGTTTTTATTCCGTCCATGCTAACTTGGCCTTTTCTAATGGAACTATAGGGTGAGCAGAAAAGGCTGCATAACAATTTTCAGCTCATCTGGCACTATCACATAAGATGTAGCAGAATTAATATCTGTTTTGCTGCATTAAGCTTTCTGGGTTTTTCTATTGCATGAGAAAAGATCCGAGCTTTTCTTACCTTTTTTCCCTAGCGACTTTATCTGTTGGGTTTTTGTTTTGTTTTGGTTTCCTTTTTTTTTTTTTCTGGGTTTGGGGGTGGAAGTTGGGTGACTATTTTGCCTATTTCAAGAACTTCTGTTTTGCTGCATTAAGCTTTCGGGGTTTTCTTTTGCATGAAAAAAGATCCGAGTTTTTCTTAACCTTTGTTTTCCCTAAGGACTTTTAGTTCTTCTGCTAGTAAATTGGCAGTACATTTTAGTTTAATTCTTCTGAAATATTGCAGGTGATCCAAGGAAGGTAGAACACTTGCTTGCACTTGATGGAGCTAAGGACAGACTCCAGCTGTTCAAAGCAAATCTACTAGAAGAAGGTTCCTTTGATACAGCGATTGATGGGTGTGATGGTGTCTTTCATACAGCATCTCCTTTCTACCATAATGTTACCGATCCTCAGGTTCATAGAGCATTTTTCTTTTGCTGATTCTGGTGTCCAATTTTTTCGCGTCTGATTTTGCTTGTTCAGTTTTGAGGCACAAATTAGGCTAGAAGACCGTGAATTCATGTCTATGGATATGCATGTATCTGTTAAAGGTTCTTATTATGGCTCAATATGCACTTCCTGCATATGGAGATTGTTTTACTAATTCCTTATGCCTATGGATATGCATGTATCTGTTAAAATTTTCTCTTAAACAATAGCAGTAGATGAGACTACTTAAAGGCAGATGGAAAATGTAGAAGAAGAAACTCAAAAGAGGGCAAAGAAACATCTCTCTAAGTAGAGTTTAAAAAAATTAGGATTTCGCCCCTTTAATGTGCTGGTTCTAATAGAGCTGCTTCTTGCTTAAAATTGTCTAAAATAATTTATATATTGATTCAGTAATGTGTTAGTAAACATAAAGAGTTTTAGGTGTTGTTATAATGCCTTCTTGGTATTTTTTTTTTTTTTTTAATTAGTGACCAGGCTTTGTTTAAATGCCTATCCTTGTACACCTTGTGAGATTCTTTCTTATCATTAGGTTTAAGCTACACTAAATAGCTGATAGGTGTGTAATCCAAATGCTCTGAGCTATCAAAATAGTTGATGTTAAAATCTTACAACAAATTGTTTTTGTTCCAGAACAAAGGAAATTCAAATACATTGTGACATTCAAGTAATAAATATTTTGTTTTTTTCTTCTGCATCTTTTTTTATTTCTGCTGTTCTTTTAGCTCTGGAAAATGGCAATACTGGGTATCCTCCAAATATCTAGTCTGTATGTGGAAAAGTACTGAATTCACAATAAGTTCAGCACGTCAAGGAAGCTGGTCATAAGCCTTCTTATATTGGTGTATTTGTTTCTCTTGTTTACATTGCATACATCACTGTAACTTTCTCTCTTCTTTTTATAATTTCTCTTCTTTTTATGGTCAAATGCTTCTCTATGCTCTCTTTTTTATAAACTGTTTCTGAATTCAATACATTTTTTTTGGGTGGTTTTGATGCTACTTAGTAATTTCACTTAGTATCCTTTTTCCAGCTGTGGAAGAAAAGGTAAACATTATGCTACTTAGCTGACAAAAGAAGATACTGGATGTGGGACATGGCCCCTTGCTATTAGAATAGAAATTCTAAACAAGATGTTTAAAAGCCCAGTTTTTTGCAGTCTCTTTAAATTGGAAGATAAGTAATGTTGATCGTATTGTTATAAACAGTCATTGTTCTTCGGATAATGAGCAAAGCCTATAATAAACAAAAAAGCAATGAGTTTCATGGACTTCTCAGATTGCTAATAGACGAGCTCTGTTTTTAAAAGGTCTGATGTTCTGAGGGTAATTGAATTTTTAAGTAAACTTATGGTAGCTGCTATTGAATGGGCATGGCAGATGGGAGTGAATTAAATCACACCATTGAAAGGGAACTTCAAAACTATTATAGTTTTCAAAAAAACTGAATAAGAACAAGACAATTCAAACGGGCCCAATACCATGCAGCCTAAAGAAACACCGGTATTACTTGAGTAGGCATATTTTGAAGAGCATCTTAGCGGTAAAAGAGTTTTACTTGTTTCAAATAAAATTTCCTTTTTCAATTTTTTATTGACTGCATTAGTGCTATTTAGTTATGACTCTTCATCATGGAATAAAAAATTCCAATATTTTGACCCTTTTGAAAATGTCTAATACCCCATTAACCATGGCATGCATTGTAGAAGGCACTATGTTGTTTGCATTAGTTTTATTGGCTGTAATTCTTCTTCGTGGATCAAAGACATTGTTGACCCTCAAAAAATAGAGAAACAAGTATTTTACTGGTTTAAGTTTTCATCCTTGAAGCACAGTACTTTATTTAGGAGAGTCCAACATAATGTTCAGCTTTTACCCCTGCTGATATGACATGGCAATTGTATAGGAAGGGACTGAACCCTGAAAATCCAAGTACTTTATTGATGGAACTAAGTGTTTTCAATTGCATTGAAATAAAGTAAAATTTCCCCTTTTCACCTTTAATGAATAGATTCTTAACTTTCTTCTGAGTTAGGCAGGTGAATTATTTTTTGATACTTGCAATCACCATGGAGTTCTTTTGACAGGCTGAATTGATTGATCCTGCTCTGAAAGGGACTCGTAATGTTCTTCAATCATGTGCAAAATCACCTTCTGTCAAAAGAGTCGTTTTGACATCTTCTGTTGCTGCCGTTAGCTACAATGGCAAGCCTCGTACTCCTGATGTGGTGGTTGATGAGACTTGGTGGAGTCTTCCGGATTTATGCAGAGAAATGAAGGTGTGTGACTGTCACTTTCTATTCTGTATGAGAAGTACATGTTGCATATTTAGACATTAATTCCGAAAAATAATTAGTTTCCACTATCACATCTGTTAGACGCAATCACCGTGTTATTGAAATATTTTGTTTTAGTTTTCCCTTGGACTAGGGTATAATAGTGTTATGTCATTAAGACCTTTGTTACTTGAGCACCTAATTCTAACACTGGAAAATATTTTGTCTAAATTAATATTTTTTTCTTATTCTATATTAAAATCTTGATGTCCTTACTACCTTTGGAGAGAACTTGAAATAGGAAAGTATGAGTATCCATGAGTCATCATCAACTATTTGTTGGATGCAATAGGTTTGAAACTCTATGGACTTGACTTCTATTAGATATTAGCGGCACAATATTATGTTATGCTGATGTACATTGCTAAATTTGAAGTACCTCTAAGTGTGATCTACCATTATATAAATTTGTAGAGCACTCAACTTTTTGCTTCTGAAGTTTACTATAGTGCACAATGGAAACTCATTAAGTTCATTACTCGCCATAGCTAAAGTGATGTTGTATTCTGTTGTCAAACAAGCTGTAATGGCCGTGAATGGCATTATAATTGGTGTACTGATTATTTCCGTCTTAATCATATGCATACCATTCTAGTTTTCAGAGTGGAAGTAGTCAAGATATTTTGTTCTCCGGCAAGGCTTTTATTAGGGATACAGTAGTCTTAGAAAGTGCACAGATTTACGTTCTAGCGTTGTTTGCTGGATACTATGGTGTTGTTTTGATGTCCAAATCTTACTAGTAGCATTGCTTATGCACTTTCAGTATCATAACATAGTACACACATTATCTTTCTTCCTGCAATTACCAACTTCTCCAGTAACCTACTTGTTGTTGGTTAAGATTCAATGGTGTTTACATGTGGCAGTTAAGCAAATTGTTGTCATTTAAATGCCTTTCTAATTGACAGTTTATATATGATAAGTCTCTCACTAATTGACATCCATATATTCACACTTCATGTTTACTTTTGCCATGAGCATGATTTCTATTTTGTGCTTCTATCAGATGTGGTATGTCCTCTCTAAGACATTAGCTGAGGATGCTGCCTGGAAGTTTGTGAAAGAGAAAGGCATAGACATGGTTACAATAAATCCAGCTATGGTGATTGGTCCTCTGTTACAGCCAACACTCAACACAAGTGCTGCTGCAATTTTGAACATAATAAATGGTATGATTTATTATTTGAGAAGTAAGATGCCCAACCAGCCGACATTCTAGAAAGACAATGTTTTTGGTTGGCTCTACCGAATGATGATTTTAGGTCACAGTCCTTAATTTTTGGTAATTCTGTTTTCCTTTATCACGAGCAATGAGGGCAAACCAGAAGATAAAAAAACATCAAACTGGTCCTTTTTGGTGCTAGTGAAGTACTTTGCAGATGGTGGTGCTGATACCGAAGATATAGATGTGCTTAGCATCTTTGTAGTGGAAGATTGAAAGTTGGGTCCTGGATAATAATGATTTATACTTATTTAGTATTTTGTTCAGAGAAGGGCCACAGCATTACATTGCCTATTAGAGTTTGAGCACAGAGATGGTCTAATCTAAAATTCCTGAAAGCACCGATAAATGGTGCTCTGGCAAACGGATTACTGAATTTAGCACACAGAGGATGATTCTGATCATGACAGAACCTCTGTGTGTCTCATTCAATTCAATATTGGCTCAACGTTGAAAGAAAAGATCCATTTGGAAATTAAATCATAAATGAAATTGCCCTGTACACCATTGAAGTAGACTAGTCATCTTGTCATCTTCTTTGTTTGTCATTGTCTATTATTCAAATCATTGTTGCTTTTCATCTAGTCTATTAGCCAAAAACCTTGATAGATTCCCCTTCCCCTAAGAACCCCATCCGGTGGTGGACCAAAGCTGAGCTTTGGCCCTTCCTATTTTGAACCCCGTGATGCTGACGCTGTTGCGCCTACTGCATAACTGTGTCATGCATCCGTCCAAACTACCTATGCAAGTCGAGGCATGTCTTCTTTCAAGCAAGATGAGTTAGCTCCTTTCTCTGAAAGATGAGGTGGTTTGCCGAAATTGACTTGGCTTTGCCAAAAGGCCTCATCTCTAAAAGTCCGGCTCGCGAGGCGTCCCTCTCGCAGCCGTTCGTTTTGACCCATTCCTTGCAGATCCGATGCTGCGAGGAAGATCAAATAGTTGCATCTTGTAACTGATAGAAGGATTGGGATAGAATTTACGAATGAACCAAACTGACACAGAAGAAAGGTGAAAGTACCTGTGCCACCAGTTGGTCAATGGGTGCCTGTGGTAAAGAAGTCTGTGGGGGTGTTGGGGTTTATCTTTGTCTTTCATTGTGCTTTACCTTGTTTTGATGTTCATAGTGCTTTCTTAATTAAAGTATAAAAAATCAGCATCGACAAAGGTTTACTTTTTTCCTTTTCTCTTTTTCCTTGGTGAGAAGCAATTTTACTGTAATAAAACATTGTTGGTGCATCTTGTTTGTTGTGTGCTTAAATTGATATGTAACTTTTTACTTGCCTTCTTAAAATCCTAACGGTGTCACTTTTGTTTGATTTTTTTACTTCCAATCTAATGCAGGTGCGGAAACATTTCCAAATGCATCGTTTGGCTGGGTTGATGTTAAAGATGTCGCTAATGCACATATTCTAGCTTTTGAAAACCCGTTGGCTAGTGGAAGATACTGCTTGGTTGAAAGTGTGGCACACCACTCGAAAATTGTGAAGATATTAAGTGAACTTTATCCTTCTGCGAGACTTCCAGAAAAGTAAGCTGACCTCTGTAATTCAGATATAAGAATACATTCACATGAATAATTTTACTTGTTCAATGTGGTTTGAGTTCAACATGCGTCATGCATTTTTAGTGCTTCTCTTGTTTTCCAGTTAGGATTCATTGGGATTTTCAATCATGTGATAATATATAATCTTTATACCCTACGTAATGTGCTAGTTTCTGTAGCCGCAATGGATTAAGAACAGAGAGCAAACATTATGGAGGTCATGATTTTGTTTGAGTCATCTGTTAGACTCTCTAGGATGCAGTTTCCATCGTCATCTGAATAATTTTTAGTGTTGAACTGAAGCTGGAATATTTTGGTCCACTGATAGTAATGTGAAATATTTTAGTCCAGCTTTCTGTAAGTTGAAATTTAGAAGAACTTTATAACTTTTTTTTATATTGGAGAAATTATTGGGATTAAGCTACAGATAGTGTTGGATGGTTGACATTAGCTTGAAGGTCAGGGTAGTGGCTGCAAGCTGAAGAGATAAACTTGTCCGAATCTTATGAAGATAGTATACTATTGACTCCAGTGCTCAATACAATTTGTTTATTTAGAAACGGTTTACATGTACTTTCAAATATATTCTAAACCATTTACCTATATGGCAGTAAATGCTGGGCATCGTGATGCAGCACAAAAGCTGTTGGTTGGCCAATAGATTTGTAGGAAAGTTCTTCAAAGAACAGAATGTGCAAGGAACAATAATTAAACAATTATTAAGGGCCAAAATCAGGATAGACAGCACATGAAATTAGATGAGTTAGAAGGAAATGATGAGGAACAGTAGGAATTACTTCTAGAAGCTTTTAGTCATATCTAAGGGATTTGCATGATACATCCCTGAAGCAAACAAGATTCTTAAGCAGTAATTTTTTTCTCACTTCGGAATAGAAGTACATTATGTGTAGGCTTATGTGTAGGCTTCTATACCTTCTCCTAACTTTACAAGGATTTATATCTTAGTTATCATAGGGATATATCTTAACTTACGCTAACCACAAATTATGAGAGTATTGGGAATTGATTGTAAGGCAAGTTGCTAAAGTACAAAATACTTTCATCAGAACTATTCCTCCAAGATATCTATGTTCCCTAAATACTAATGACTACTAAAATTCCAGAATAGACCGAACCCATGAAAATTATATCTTAGTTATGAAGTCTAGGAGGATGTAGCTATTTAACGTGGAAGAGTTTCCATAATCTGTGATATCCACTTGTTTGTTAAGCTATAGATGCTAGCTTGTATTATTGATAAGTCTACACGATAAGAAAGTGATGGTCCCTTTCATTTTGGCATCATCTGTGAATCAAGTGGGATTTCTAAAGGGAATTAAAATCTTGTTTTTACAGATGATTGAATAGTAGACAGTAATTAGCGCCATCTCATTGTATATTAATTAATAGATTCATTTAGTTTCTGTCACTTAGTGCAGATGCATGCATCGAATGCAAAAAATTGTCCTAGAGATAGTGAAAAGTGGAAGTTGCAAAGTGCTAAGTTGCATGCTCTATTACCACTTTGAGAGTAATCTTGAAATTGAATGCATGTAAGTGAGCACAAACCATTGATTTGTCATTTTCATCTGCTGAATGATTGTGTTACAAGTATTTTCATAAATGTTTTTGGCCTGTTCCCTGAGCTGGTGAAAGCTGGAAATGACCCCCTAGGGCATTATGGGGAGCTCATTAAACATTGAGTTGGTGCCTGGGCTTGAACCTGAGCCAAAATTTAAAATAAAGGTAAGAAACCTGGAAAGCAATAAACAGATTAGAAAAAGAAAAAACGGGAGATAACTAACATGCAGTTTGAGATTGGGTTTTGGACAAAGCTCTGATCTTTGGTTGCCTAAACTGGGGAATTTGTCTAATCACTTGTTGTTGATATAATAAGTAATGAATTCATTAGAAAGAAAGGGTAGCTCCAATGGATTAGAAAAATAAGAGAAACACGCTTAAAATGGTTTGAACATGTATATAGAATACCTTTAGATGCGTGAGGTGTGTAGAAAATTAAGAATTATTAACTAAAATTAAAAGAAAAGAGGAAGGCCAAAAAAGAATTTAAAAAAATACTATAAGAAACGATATGTTATATTTATATATAAATGAGAAAATGATGTTAGACTGTGCATGTTGTCGAAGTGTGATCCGTATAATCGACCCAAACACTAGGATAAATGATTGGTTGTTGTTGTTGCTGTAACCTGTTATTGATTTTAGTTGCTAGTTTACTCATCAAAGACTGCAAAGAAGCCAAAAATATCGTGTGCTATTTAAATCTGCCTTTGCCTGAGAAATATATGTAATCTTTTTATCGAGCTTCTAATGATTTTCGGCCTGACTTATCTTTGTAGGTGTGCTGATGACAAGCCATTTGTGCCGGAGTTCCAGGTTTCCAAGGAAAGGGCGAAAAGCTTAGGGGTTGAGTTCACTCCACTCAAACAAAGCCTCAAGGAAACAGTTGAAAGTCTTAAGGAGAAGAACTTTTTGAGCTCAACAGCTGCACTGTGATCCTGATCTTCCAAAGAGTGATGAGAAAACTCTTATACTTTTGTGTTATTTTGCTTCATTGATAAATGCTGAAAAACTCTTTCATGTCATGGGCATCTCTATATTTGTCTACTGAATTCTTTCCAGTCCATGATACTCATAATATTTAGTATCTTGAAAACTTGGGCAGGAAAAATGTACTCTTGGTATTGTTTTCTTAGGCAAACTTTGATCTTTATGGGGCTGATGGGAGATTTTTAGGGTGAAATTATGTGTTCAGGCTAAGCATGACCATGGTTCCGGTTTCGGAACCGCCGGTTCCAGGGGGAACCGGAACCGAACTGTCGAGGGGCGGTTCCGGTTCCGGTTCCGATTTTTTTTTCGATTTTTAGTTTCAAATTTCGATTGTAATCCCACTTTTAAATTTGATTTCTATTGAAATAATAATTAAACTATTAATTGAAACTCAAATAATACAACATAATAATATAATTAGAATAATAATAGTTACAATTGAACTTAATTAATATATAGTTTTTAGATAATAGAACTAGGAAAAATTAGATAAATGAGATTCAACATTCAAGGATATAAAAATAATAAGAATATTTGAATATTTGAATTATTAATTAGAATTCAACTAGTATAATATAATAACATAATTAGAATAGTAGTTAAAATTAAACTAATATATGAATTTTTTAGAATAATAGAATTATGAATATTAGATAAATGAGAAAGAAAGATATAGAAAGAATAAGAGTATTTAGAGAATGATCGAACTATTAATTGGAATTTAAATAGTATATTAGCATAATATAATAATAGAATTAGGATAATATAAATTAGAAAATTAAGTTGATACATAATATAATTGGATTAATAGTTGAAATCAAACTAATATATGGATGTTTTAAAAAAATAGAATTATAAAGGATTAGATAAGTGAGAAAGAAAAATATATAAATGATACGAGTATTGAAAGAATGATTGAACAATATAATAATATAATTAAAATAATTAATTAAAAAATTGATACCCTAAACCATAAATTATAAACGTTAAAATTTACAATATAAAAATTAGAAAACTAAAAAATTATGTAATGAAAATGAAGTGGTATTATAGAAATATTTATATAAAAAAGTCTTTTTTTTGGTCGGTTCCGGAGGTTTCGAAACCGCCGGTTCCGGTTCCACAAAATCTGGAATTGGAACCGAACCGTCCATGGACGGTTTGGTTCCGGTTCCGGTTTGTGGGTGCCCATGGTTCCGGTTCCGGAACCGGCCATTGGCCATCTCTAGTTCAGGCCATCATTTGTTTGAATGCAGCCAAATGGAAAAAAAAAAAAAAATCATTTGCTCCCTTGGTTATCAGAATGATTGTCTCATTTTTTCAAAATTATAACACAAATAAATTGATATTTGACTCGACAACCTGCGAGGCAAATTTTGATCTTATCACAGTCTAATATGTGTACATTGCAATCATTTATATTAATGGGCGGTACTTATGGATGTAGACTTAGTAATTAACTAGTTGGCAACACCGCGCCAGCGTTGTGTAATAGCCGCGCGAGCGCGGTTTATTAGATGTTGCGTTATAATTTTAATTTAGTATAATAGGTATAAGTAATATAATATTTGTAGCACAATAAATGTACTAATATTTACGGTTCATATTTTCACAAACATATCCATAACATCACTTGCTATACATATCAATACATATTTAAACAGTTTCATAAGATATATGGTTGCCAATACTTATACAGACACTTATACATATACATATATGTATATACTATATGCACTTTTGTATATTTACATATATTAGACTTATTTTGATACTATAGATTTATACACAATTGCACATAATGTGGACACTACGGATATACATATACTATATGCATTGTCACACATTATAAAAATTGGTAAATTCTTCTTACATTTGCACACATTACAATGTACATGTATTACATACTACACATATTATACAATCTTATATGTACACTTATACATACTACGGATATATATATATATAGTAAACATATTTCATATATTGGTATGTATTTAACTATTTATCACACTATATTTTATTACTTATTTTTCACATATTTCCGACGGAACATATATTGTATATAATATTTACGTTTGCAAGCATTTTAAATATTTGTACATTGTTCTTACATTTTAACTTATTTTATATGTGAAAAAATGTGTAAAGTATGTGTAAATATAAATATGTGAAAATGTGTATAATATGTATAAATACGTATAATGTGTAAAGCATGTGTAAATATGTATAATGTGTAAAAAATGTGTATAGTATGTGTAAAAATGTATAGCGTATGCAAATATGTGTAGTAAGTATAAATATGTATATAGAGTGTGAGAGCGTATGTAGTATGTAGTATGTATAAATATATGTAGCATGTGAAAAAGTGTGTAGTATATGTAAATATGTATAGCGTGTAAAAATGTGTAAAGTATGTGTAAATTTGAATAGTGAGTGAAAATATGTATGATATATATAGATAATGCGTTAAATATGTGTAAATATGTATAATATGTGAAAATGTGCATAGTATGTGTAAAAATGTATAATGTGTGAAAATGTTTGTAATAAGTATAAATATGTATAGTATGTGAAAACGTGTGTACAAAAGTGAGTAGTACATGTAAATATGTATAGTGTGTAAAAATGTGTAAATGTGAATAGTATTTGAAAATGTGTATAGTATATATAAATATGTATAATGCGTGAAATATGTGTAAATATATATAGTATGTGAAAATGCGTATAGTATGTGTAAAAATGTATAGTGTGTAACACTGTGTATAGTAAGTATCTATATATATATGTGTGTGTGTGTATGTGTGTGTGTGTGAAAATATGTGTAGTATGTATAAATATATTTAGTATGTAAAAAAGTGTATAATATGTGTAAATGTGTAAATATGCGTAGTACGTGAAAAAAATATATTGTGTTATAATGTGTAATGTATGTGTAAATATGTTTAGTGTTTGAAAATATGTATAGTATATATAAATGTATATAATCGGTGAGGAATGTATAAATGTGTACACTGTGCAAAAATATGTATACTATATGTATAAATGCGTGTAGTAATTATAAATATGTATAGAGTGTGAAAATATGTGTGGTACATATACATATATGTATAATGAATGAAGTATGTGTAAATATATATAGTACGCAGTGAAAATATATGTAGCTAGTATAAATAAGTGTAACGTGTGAAAATACGTGTAATACGTATATAGTATAAATAAGTATGATGTGTGGAAATATGTGTAATACGTATAAGTATATGTATTGTTTGAAAAATTGAGTAGTATAACTTAGGTGTAAATATGTAAAGTGTGAAATTCGGTAGAATATGTATAACCGAGTCAACATCAAGATCCCTCTCTTCTTCATCTTATTTAGCAAACAATTGGAGAAAGTATAATTCTGTACATTATTATGGCAAATTTCAAATTGAGAGGTCTACTATACTCATCCTATCTTAGGAAAAGAATGACAAAGAATAAATACATGGGAAAGAGTAAATTAAACTGCCCAAACCATGCAGGCTCTATTCGACACGTGTTCTGGGCTTGAACTTAGCAGATGTTGTCAATTTTGAAACTTTATTGACACAAAAGTTCCATGAAACCCATAAGGCACTCTACGTGGTAGTGCAATTCTTGCTACTGGCTGCTCGAAAACTTCTTTGCATCAACTATATAAGCCTCAGATTTGTTATTGTCTTCATCATGGATAAATAAGATGATCCAGCCATCATCCTCTTCAAAACCTCCAGCCAAATTTATGTGACATGATATCCACCTTCTTGAACAATTAGGAGGTGTCCCTGGCTATGCTTATCAGCCAAACCACGAACAATTTGTCCGATATCTCTATAACCGTCCATTGTCAAACATTGTCTTCCGTTCGGATCAAACTGAAATCAAGCAGCCAAATTTAAGAGAAACAAGAACATTTAGAATATAGAGTTCTGATAACATACATCCAGTCATTCACACAACATTTTAAAACATGCCTTACACTGCCTAATGCACATCTATCTTAACTTTGATCCGTATATTAAAGCAACTTCAATAAATAGACATATATTATGCTAAATTTCCAGTGTAAAACATTTATAATTTGGTATCCTACAGCAAGGTTACTTCTGCAGAACACAATTCAAAGTTGCCAGATTAGAGTTTCTAATATTGGCAGAAGATAAGCTGGTTTCTTTTGCAATTTAGAACAAGCAGATATAAACTTACTGCACTTGAATCTTGGCCAACAACCAAGACCATCATGTCAAGGCTTAAACTTCTCAACAGCAGGGACAACTAAGTGCCTCATTGCATAATCAAATGCTTTGTCTCCAGTTCCATTAGGCAGAGGTACATTTAGATTATAACCAAAACCTTTCCCTTTGCGAACTCATCTATAGTTCCACTCTGAGGATGAGAGGGACCCCAAGAACCATGATTCATATAAAGAGAAATAGAAAGAACTTTATCAGAATTATAAAATCCCTCTGCAGTTCCATTTCTATAATGAACATCAATGTCAATAACAGCAACCTTTACACAGGCAGAATTTAAAGCTGAATGTACGGCAACACCAGCATTATTGAGAAAGCAGTACCCATCCGCTTGATTAGGCTGAGCATGATGGCCTGGTGGTTGAACCAGTGCATAAGAATTTTTTGCACTTCCATCAATTATATGCTTCATAGCTGATAATGTAGTGCCAGTAGCAAGAAGTGCAGAATCCCATGATCCAGGATTCAGGAATGTCCCAGCACAGATCATCTTCTCTCCTTTTTTTATCAGCTTCAATAAGTTCATTTATGTAATCTGATAAATTACAAATTATGATGCTGTTGAGATTCATAATTTTAGACCCTTATTCAAATAAAGAACAAAGAATTTTACATCCAAATACAGAAGCTCAGACAAAATCATCCTATCACACAGGGAATTAAAAGTATGCATTGTGTAACACTTAATTTCATTAACCATATGAAAAACATGATCTGCAAAAACAATTTATTCAACCGAATTAGAAAGCTCTCTTTTGAACATTTTACTTCTTGCAGTATTTCATTCATGCCATGCTTATGCCTAACTTTTGTAGTCTGTACTGCTTTGTTGGAGAGTCAAAAAACCTTGGCTCAAAAGAAAATCGGATCTTAAAAAAATCCTGCCAAGCTTTCTTGCATTTCATAATCATAGATGCTCATAGACCATGGAGAAACCTACTCAAGTTCCAAAGTTCTTCAAACATTTACCAATTCAAATCCACACGTGGTGCCCCTCTTGTCCCATTTATGTTTTGCCAAAAATGGTGAACCACTTTCATCAACATTAGAAACTATGTAATTCTAAACATTAAGCACCATTTGAATTCATTCAATTAACTGTTTCTTCAATCAAGCTTCAAAACCACATGCATATAAATAAACAATGCGCATTCTTAAGAACCACATCCTCAAATTGCATTGACTAATGCTAAAAATCCATGTGTTGCCTTCTCCCAAGTTTCCAATGGTGTCAAATTGTTTGCAAAATCAACTAATTAAGTAAACATGTTTAATTCGCACAAAGAACATGCAGACATTTAGCACCAAACAATATCATAAACCAAAAAGATACCAGAGATCCTCACATCGTTATGTCTTTCAAAAGTTGGAAATTAAGTACCCAAAGAAGTGTAATTGCACAAGTCACATGGATGAAAGCAATACCAAGAACTCAATATAGGAGCACAATGATAACAAGAATAGTAGCCTGGGATTAATTGTCATACCTGAACAGCAATGAAAGAGTACATTGTATAGTTTAGTTTCTAATGCCCAAATTCATGTGCAATAACAGCAACTACTGCCTCATCATTCTTGCACTGCATTGGCCAATCCGATAAAATAAAATAAATGAGAGAGACAGAGAGAAAGGGGGAGATTAAAGGCATTTATTCCAACTCAGCAATGAGGAAATAAAAGTCAAGGTAATCCGAAAGTCTATATATCATTAATAATTTACAAACCAACACTAATACACTATTAGATACATAAATCTGGCATTTTCTATATGGAAAACACAAACTGTAGTATATAGTTGAAAAATGTTTTAAAAATTCGTAAGATATTCTCATGGCTGTATTTTGTTTGTACAGAATAGATTTGTATGAGGCAAAGGCTAGATAAAAAGTTTTCTAAACTGCAAACATCAAAATTGGAACATGTTTAGGCAGAAAAGTAAAAAAATAATTATCACTCAAACATTATAGCTTTCCAACTGACATCCTATATCAAATAGCAGTTCACACATACTATTAGAGCTAAACTCTTTAGTTTCTGCAGAACACCAAGATCTGATTAATTTCTTTCACTGTTCTTGATTCTCAAGAAAACAGTATTAATGATAATCTTTACCTCACCACCAGTTGGAGATACGCATGATTTCTGATGGAAACATCATAGTTTAGGAACCCCCATCATGCATTCTCTCATTATTTTCTAAAGAACACCGTTTCAAGCTATTCAACCGAAAGTGTCAAAATATCAAACCATGGCAGAGGTCTCCACAAAAAGCATACAAAAAAAGTTTGGAATAAAAATTTATTATGAAAACAATAAGTTAGTGAAATAAAATTCCTAAGAACACGATTCAATCTGAGAAATTCTTCTCCCTATGATATTTAAAAAGAAAGGACAGCAAAATAGGAAAAAGTGTTACAAAACTGGCTTCGTATGACGCCATAGCACAACGCGTTTGCAGAACATTCTCAATGGTTTCCCTCCAGTGCAATCAAAAGTTCCACCTAGTTTTCATTGAAGTTCCTGGAACTTTCTGTAATGCTTTCCTAATCTTTTTTTTTTAAAAAGAGAACTGGAAAAATCTTCTCTCGATTTTGCTGGCAGAAAAGTATTCCATATGCTAATAACAGTTTCCCTTCAATATACCTCTTGTCAATAAATTTAATTTCCTTCACAATAGAGCGATCGTGAATAAAGAGCAAGCTCACATTTCTTTGTTGCTAGATCAGAAACTCTGATGTTGATGCTAATCATGCTTTCAGGACAGAATTAATTCTTCCGACCCAAAAAAATAGACAGTCAAGGTTTTTCAAACTCAAAACCAGCAATGGTAATTGGGTACATGAAGAAAATAAGGATCAGATGGAAACACCATCCTTTTTTTGGTCCAGGGATTAAAGCATGGTGCAAACTTACACAAATGGAATCCTCAACAAACTTCAGCTGAATTTTCTTTGGTTTTATTGCACATCTATCAATGTTTCCAGTCTCCAAATAGCGAAGAGCATCAACTTTGGAGCGAAATTCATATCCACTCACGGGATCTATGTAATACTGCGAAGTAAGGCCAAAAAGAATATTAAAGTCCGAAATATTTCACATCTGAAAGTCAAATCATTATAACTGCATTGCAAGCCAAACAAAGACGCCAAAGAAATGTATTGTGGCCACCCTTCTCATGGATTGTATTGCAAACATCCACTTCACTAAAAAAAGTTCCAGCATAAAGCAAACACAGACACAAAAAGATAAAAGAAGAAAGTAAATACCGGATCCTTTCTCTTGCGATCTGATTTTCTGTCCCTAATTTATTTTATCCATCCTGGTGGAAAATCATCCAACACAGTGGTCCTATCCCCAACCTAGATATCAAACTTGACATCAGGCATTCAATGACATCTAAAAGCAATAAAAACTATTAGAAGTACACTGGTACATTACACAAGGGACAATCTCCAAAGAGAGCTTGCTCATGTCATTCTCTTCATTTCCAGATATGTGACTCTTCCCCTCAATCGACTCACTGTCTGGCAGTGCATCTTGTTTTGAACAGTTGTCACCACTAACTTCCTGAAAGAGAAAATACTCGTCAGAGGAGGAAAATGGAAATTCTATAAAAAAAGTCTGAATAATGTTTTCAAAATTTCATGGCAAAAAATAGACAACACATAAATAATGAATATATAGAGATAGAATCCCATGATTCAAAAGTCTAACGTACATAACTATGATATAACTTTGGTGACCCTGTAAAACGAATTGAGATAACTAACCGAAACAAATTAGTAGTACACACAGATAAGGAAGATAAATTATAGAAAGAGACTAAAAAGCTGTCTTGAGGAATTAAGAAAGACATATAATCTAAATCACATTATCCTCCTTCCTATCCCTTCTGGAAAAAGGGAAAGAAAGAAGTGGAAGAACTGGGAAGGAGGAAGCAGGCTAAATGCAAAGAGAGTCAAAAACTCACTTTCTTTCGTTTTTCTGGTGCATCATTCCTATCAAGGTCTTGAATAGAGCCTACATCCTGTTGATGGTTCAACATAAATCTGCAATGTCAACAAAAAAGAATCAGGATACCAGACCTTGATAGAAGCAATCCTATCTGCATACAATCTTGCCAACTCTGGATCCTATAATAGATAACACAAGGAACATTCCCCTCAGCATCAACGAACAAATACCAGAAACAGTAAAAAGCTACCAAATTCACTCTTCCAAAAAAAAACCCAAAAAATCCACATTGACAAGATTACTTTCTAAATATTACCACAGAATCACAATAAAGAAAAGGGTGAGGTTAAATATATAAAATTATCAAGCAAAGAGCGAAGATCCCCCACCATGGCTGCAAATCTGGTGGCAGGGGATTGAAAATTCACTGCCGTCCGGTCACCACGCCAAGGTGCATGTCAATCAACTTTAGCTGATCTTCAAAAAAGATGATCATCATAGCTTAAATTAATACAACAAAAAGGGAAAAAATGCAACAGTGCATGAGAGGGAGAAATCGGCAGCGGCTAGAGCTCGAGAGACAGAAAAATGGTGAGAATGCAAAGTCAAAAAACCCAACAATTCTCATTTAATTGCTATACATGAAGGGGAGAAAAAAGGAAATAGAAAGGTGGATCTGAGCCACATGGTTGCAAACCCAGTTGCAAAGGAGGAAAAATCCATCCTATATTGCCTTCAGGGTTGCCTTGCCAGGGGACTCGAAAAAGAGGAAAATAAAAAAAAAAAGAAACGAAAGATCAGATTCACAGTCCAGCCTCTTCACAAATTGAAGCAGAGCTGCAGCGGGTAGCTAGGATTTGAAGAAAGAAGGAAGATAGGATAAATTTCAGAGGAAGGGAGGAAACGTTTAGATGAGATATTGGGAAGAGTGAGCGGCCAGCGATGAAACCCTAAAACGTTTAGATGATATATTGGGAAAAGTGAGCATCTAGGCAGGAAACGACAGGACAAGAGTATGAGTTGGGGCGAAGGGGTTCCGAAACGACGTCGTTTTTATGAAGGGGGATCCTCCTTTGAACCAGCCACGTGGCCAAAGCTTGGGAAGCCGTGGTCAAGCTTCCTTGGGCGTTTATTCATTTTCTTAGATAAATTTAGCAAAGAGATTTTATTGTTCATTATATCATGACTATTAACTTATTTGAGGTTTGTCATCATTTAAGAGGTTGAAATATTTTCAACTAAGTTTGATTCTATAGAAGATTCTTTATTTGGCAACATATTATAAATTAGAGTTAACATCAAAAATCCACGGTTAAACTATGCTCGATTGTAAAATATTTTTTAAACTTTTACTTTTAGTACTTTATCACCATGATTTTTTTTTTCAACATAATACGCTTTTTGTAGAAATTGTATGCTAAAATGGCAGAATCAACACTAATAATTGATTAAAGTATCTTTATTCAGTCGTCTTTTATTTTTATAAGTTGATTAAATTGAATAACTTTTTCTCAATATTAAAAGGAAAAAAGGTAATTTTAGTTCCAATGTTATAGGCACTAGCAAAATTAGTCCCCCAATGTTATTTTTTGACCAGAGATGTCCCCAATGCTCCAAATTTTATCAAATTAAAGGCATTTGACAGAATTTTTGAGCATGTAAAAGATTCAAGCACGTGAATCTCACGTGCTCCGATAGTAATCCCACTTGAACAACAATTAAACAATACAAACGGAATCTTTTAACTAAACTCTATTTTCTCTACTAACAAAATACAACTTTTTCTTCACTAACAAAACGAGAGCAGAAACCCTAAAATTTCTCCAAGTTTAGAAAGCGGAAAAAAAATCAACTGTCGCTAAACCCTAAAATTTGCAATCCAAAATTTCTGACGTTTAGTTCCAAACCTCAATCTTTGTTTGTCATCTTCCATCAATATGTCAAAAGGTAAATTGAAAATTGCAGTGAGAATTTACTTAATCACTATCTCTCACCTTCAATCTCAAACCTCCATTTGTTGCTTCTTTGTTGAAAATATGGATTCATAAATCAATTGCAGCTGCGGTAGAATAGCAAGAATTGTGACATCTTGGAAGGATAACAATCCTGGAAGATGCTTGAAGATGACAATTTGGTTGACAAAAATAAAAGAGTGCAAAATCGATACTGGAAGATATTGATGTTAATTTATGAAGAATTTTCTCCCAAATATTATAACATAATGACTTTGGTTTAATTGGAGATATCTTCAACAATTCCAAATCAATAAAGTTTAAAGATTGAGATTGATGAAAAAGGGTTTGCAATCTCTTAATGATATGAATCCGGCCAAGGAAGATAATCCTTTGAATGACATTGGCAGCTCGATGACAAGATCCAAGACCAAAAGAATTAAAGTTGCCTTGAATGGGTTGCTTAGCAAGGCTATTGAAGGATTCGATTAGATCATCACTCCAACATCTACAAAAGGAGTCTTGTGGAATATTTCTTCATTGACGATCAAAGAAGATAATCTAATGGTCCCTAACATTTTGGAACTTAAAAGATTCCATATTGAAGAATATTTCAAGGGAAGATCAATCACACGTGAAGACCTAAAGATGGAGTGCTTTTTGTCTTACTTTTGATCACACTTTTAAGTAATTTTTTAGGGCTTTAGATTATTTGGTTACAGTCCAAAAACATTTTATTAGGCTTGTTTAATTGTTAATTTCATTTTTTGGTTAATAATCACCAAGTTATCTTCTATGATAAAGGCATGTGATGGATTAAGTTTAGGAAAGTTTAATAATGGTAGGTTGTAGGAAACGAGTGGGATTTAATTCCAATTCAAATTAGGAAACTAGATTGAAAACTATCCCAAATTGGAAAAATACCAACCATTGACACTTCTTGTAGCCTATTTAAATGCATTACTCTCGACGTTTTTATCAAGAATGAAGAATAAAAAATTTTCAATAAGGAATTTATTAAGCTTTGCTTATTTTCTTCAATTTAGGGAGTAAACCTAATTTGAAATCCTAATATTCTTATGGAGTGAACCTTAGAATTTTGATTTCTACAATTTAGGGAGTGAACCTAATTTGAAAACCCAACCTTCTTAGGGAGTGAACCTTAGAATTTTGATTTCTGCTCTTTGTTGAGAGCAAGCCAAGTGGACATACAGGTTTGATTCAAGAGTACTTGGATTAATTTATTCCTTGTAAAAACGTGGGTGGTTGGATTGGTATATATTCAAAACTCACGTTCCGTATCTTTGTGTTTGTTTCTGCTTAATGTTTGAAAATCTGTGCTAGGTCCAACAATTACTGTATAAGTTGGTGGAGTTGAAACATCATTCGCTACCTTACACGCATCACTCAAGAAGAAATGAAAATAGGCTATTAGAGAAGAAGCAGATTAGTTTAATTAAAAATCAAAAGAGAATAAGCAGATTAGTTTAATTAAAAATCAAAGATTTGATTTATTTTTTTAATGGGACAAATAAATTGCATTTGTTAAAGTGAGATTACTAACGGGGCACGCGAGATTCACGTGGTTGAATATGTTAAATATCCAAAAATTCTATCAAATGACTTTAATTTGACAAAATTTGGAACATTGGGACATCGCTGGTCAAAAAATAATATTGGGGGACTAATTTTGCTAGTGCCTATAATATTGAGGACTAAAATTGCTTTTTTTCAATATTAAAATTATTTTTCTTTCCAGAACTCTTTATTTCTTTTTAAAATTTCTACAAATTTTTATTGTTAAAGTATATTCCAGAATACAACACATCTTTTGACTATATCGAGAAGTCCAACAAACTTCGTAACGATAAAATTATCTCCACAATCTTATATATACCGGTTAGACTAAAAATTTTGTCTTTCAGTCTATATCGGGAAGTCTAACAAACTTATTACAAATAAAGTTGTCTCTACAATTTTATATAAACTTGTTAGATTGAAAATATATTATATTGAAAAATTTACAAAAGTTTTGGTAGAGAAATAGAGAGTTTTAGGGAGAGAAAGAGTTAACATTGGGAAAAAATTATTCGATTGAATCAATTTATAGAAAATAAAGACAATCCCAAGAATCACATTCCTATTAAACATTACTTTCCTGCCAACCAAACGAGCCCTTAAGGCATTCCAAATGCCTTTTAAGGTTTCAATAGGAACTCAAAAGCATCACAAGTACCAAAATGGTATGTCGGTCCCCAACCATACCTATTGGCCCCGGCAGTGCATGTCGATCTCAGTTCGTGCACGCCAGTCTACCAGCCATTCACGTCAGTCTGCCAGCAGACAAATTCAAATTCTAGGAGTCTAACACAATCATAGAAGATTTATTACTTATTTAATCTTTTATTTTTTGTTATTTTTTCAAAAAAAAATTGTCGTAGTTAAATAACATATAGAGCAAACTGCCTAGAAGGTCACTAAACTTTCACTATGTCCGGCTTTTAGTCACTAAACTTTTAAAGTTGTAAAAAAGGTCACCAAACTCTTCGAAAGTGCAACTTTTGGTCCTTCCGTCCAACAGCTCCGTGAGTGGAAACGGAAACAAGGTTATTTTTGTCCGCACAGCACAAAGACAAGGTTAGAATGGTAAATCCACCAAATACCACTTTCACTACTGATTGAATGGTAAATCCACCAAACACCATATTCTCGGTAAATCCATCGGCTTAACATCTCAATTTTTCATAGAAAATCCCTTTTTTCAACAACAACATCTGAAATTTCTCCTCCTCTCTAGAAATCTGAAAATTCTTTCGGGCCTTTCACCAATATTTTTCTACACTCCCGTATAGAGCAACTGCTATTGGACGCTATCTTTATTGTAGGAATCATACTGTTCTTAATTTGTAGGAAGACTTCTCGCCAGATCTCTGAGCTTACGCGGGAGCTAGGATTTCTGCAACTGAAAAACAGGAGCTTCACCGATCAAAAGTGCAATCAAGATCCGAAGCGGGAGCTTGGAGTCCGCCAGATCTTCAACGATGAAACTCAGAGCTGCCAGATTCGTGCCGAAATCCAGATCCGACGCCTCTGTTCAGGGACTTCACCGAGCATCCGAAGACGAGACACAAATTGATTGGTATCTCAGATCCGACGCATCTTTTCAGGGACTTCACCGAGCAGGCGGCTCGCATATCCAACGAAATCCAGATCTTCAACGATGAAATCCAGATCCGATACCTCTGTTCAGGGACTTTACCTAGAACCTTCAAGGGTGCCCCTGCAGGCGGCTCACAGATTCCGGTCTTTTCGGTCGAAAAAATCTTGATTGCCACTGGCAGCTTCTGTGGGGCATAGAACCACTTCCATTTACTCTTGCTCAAATTGGGTCAGACTGACGGGATTTCTGTTTTTTGGACTCAATCAAGTGTGCTCTCTTATTTGGTGCGGATTGCTGAGATTTGAACTCACTTCGATGTGGTGATTGTTTGGAGACATTGATTCTGAAATTGGTCTTCTTGGACATTTGCTGCTTTGGTTAATATTGATTGTGGACTTTAAATTTTGCTGCTTTGGTTAAGATTTACCGTTTCTACAATTGGCCAATTTTGGACATTTGCTCCATTGCTACTTTGGTTAATATTGATTATATCTGAAATTTCTTAGTGTAATAGCTTCAATCTCTATATATGATATCAAATTTGAGTGATCAAAAATTTGTGCCGTGACAAGCTACCCAGAGGCTGGCTTAATCATTACCAGTTCACAAGAATATAAACCCAGCAGCCATGAAGGAAAATCGAAAGGCTTCTTTGAATGTAACGAGTAATTTGAAGTTTAATTTTTTTAATTTGCGTATAGCAGTTATAGTGGTAGTGGTGTTTGTGGTGATGGGCTTCTATAGTTTCAAAGAAAGCAATAACAGTACTGAACAAATGTTTGATGAGAACGGTGATATTAACAGCAATGGATCCTCATTGTCAAGATGCAATCTTTTTTAGGGAAAATGGGTTAAAGATAATGAATCTTACCCATTATACAGAGGGCACCAATGTTCTTTAATGAATGAGGAATTGGCTTGTGAAAAATATGGAAGAAAGAATCAAATGGCGATGATCCAGTAATTCATCGTGTATCTGAGTTGGAGGTTCGGTGCTGATCGATCTCAGTTCGTGATTTTATTCTGATTACTGTGAAGAAGAAGAAGAATGACAAAAATGCCCCTCAAAAAGTTGGTTTTTGTTACCACTCACAGACGTATTGGACGGAAGGACCAAAAGTTGCACTTTCGAAGAGTTTGGTAACCTTTTTTACAACTTTAAAAGTTTAATGACCAAAAGCCGGACATAGTGAAAGTTTAGTGACCATTTGGGCAGTTTGCTCTAACATATATATAATTGTAAAAAAAAACTTTTAAACTATGATTCTATCTTAAAATATTGCATAAATTTTTAGTTTTAACGGTTAACAACGTTTAACATTTTAATTTTTTCAATGTACTACATTATGATAGAAATTGTATTGTGAAAAGATAGAATTAACCTTTATAATTGTGAAAAGATAGAATTAACCTTTATAATTGTTAGTTGCCAAAAGTACTCTCATTTGATTTTAATTTTGAGGAAAATGAATATTTTTCCTGATCATCTGATTCCTAGGAATTTAATTGTGAGGAATCTGAATACTTACCCTGTGTTTAGATAGATTCTTAAAAAAGTTAGTATGATTCTTCTTTTATTATTTGATTTAAATTATTGAACCAAATAATGTTATTTGAATTCATTTGTTTATTATACTTATACATAACCATTTGTATAGTTTTATTTTAAATTATATCATGAAACTTAATTATATATTTTTACCTTATAATAAATGTTTTAATATTATGTTTTATATTTTCATCATTGTAAAAACTATCATTTTTAATTTAATTAAATAATTAAGCTATTAACTACAACTTATAAAAAAGTGTTAAAATAAAAATTTTCTTCATTAATATTATTAAAAAAAGAATAGTTGATTAAATAAATAAAAAATAAATTTACAAATTAATATTAATAAAAATAGCTAAAATTTATTAAATAATAAGTATTGAAAATATAAAATGTATGAAAATTAATTAAGTAAAAATATGAAAGAAAAAGTCTAAAGCAACATAAATACAATTTTGAGTTTAAAAAAAATATAAAACCCCTATAATATTAATAATTTTTAATAATAAAAAAATAACATACCATCCATCTATTTAACTCTTTTTGCATTAAATTACATTTTTAAAGTCAATATAAAGAATTTTAAAAAGTACTAAAATTTTAATTTCAGTTAAGTAGTAAATTCAATAAAAAAATATCAAACTAAAAAAAATTATTTGACCAAATGAATTAGAATTTACCATAAGAAACATATTAAACTCAAAATATAAATAATAAACATAAAGAAAGAGCCACATAGTCAAAATCCTTAAGAGAGGAATCAGAATACCAACTTTTAAAATAGGATTCAAAATTCTGGAATCTTGCAGTTATTTTCCTTGATTCAGGATTCTTTTTACTTTCCCTGGATGAAACAAACGTAGGAATTTAATAATTAGGAAAATGATTACTTTCCCAGTTTGAAACTAATGCAGGAATATAGAAATTAGGAAAAAGATTACTTTCCCAACCAGATTCCCTGCCAACCAAAAGAGCCCTAGGCGTAATTTGGAAAGGTTTAAAGCACTTTGACAAAAATCGCGGCTTGTGTTGGCAAAAACCATAGGTTTGTAGGTGGCAATTCTAAAACTCTAAAAGTGTAAGTTGAGATGGTCTAAGATGGTCACTTTGGAGTTTCCTAACCTTAATCTTCTAATACCAGTTGTGTATATTTAGTTCCAAACTTGTGGGAATAGTCCTTGGAGCTTATCTATATATTGGAATGGATTTCTTTTAGCCTATTTTGGGGAAGGCAAAATAGGGAGTTGCCAGGTTATGGCTATGGGAATATTTTTATCTTATGGTGCACATTGTTGGGCATTGGTTCTAATAGGTTATGTAGAGTATGAACCAAATGTGCAACGAGCATGCACATTTGGTATTCTTGAACTAGGTATCAGTTATCCTGAATGATGTTGGATTTTAGTTGAGACTAGTACTCAAATTGGTTTAATCCTTATACTTACTGGGCAGTTACCTACTTGGTTGAGTTGGCATACATGTAAGGCAACAGTTGGTAATCCATTGTTTTTGATTGACTAAAATTGTAATTATTGTCGTGCGATTGAATTTGTTAACCACCAGTTGTATTCTGTTTGTTTGACAAGGCAGAATCCATCATGAGTTACATTTTAGTACCGATGAATGTTATGCAAGTCTTTGTAAAGAGTTCCTTGTATGTTCATTTATGATAGTGAAATCAAGCAGTGGCCGAACTAGAAATTCTTTCTAGTGGGGGTAACATTATATATTTATATTTTAGTTTTGTAAACCTCCTTAGAGGAGGAATTCTAAATGTATAGGAAGTATTAATTCTACGTTTTTATCAAATAATTTGTAATAGCATTAATATATATTGTCATTTTTTCAATTTTATTATTTAATTTTATTTTAAAGTTTTAAAAAAATTATAGAGTGAAATTTTTTGGGATTCTAAAGTTATTTTTCAAATTCGAATATAGAACCTCGTTAGAGGAGGAATTCTAAATGTATTGGAATTATGAATTTAATATTTTTATCAAATAATTTGTATTAGCATTAATATATACTATCATTTTTTTAATTTTATTTTAAAGTCCTAAAAAAATTATAGAGTGAATTTTTTAGGATTCGAAAGTCAATTTTCAAATTCAAATAAAGAACCTCATTAGAAGAGGAATTCTAAATGTATAGGAAGTATTAATTCTACATTTTTATCAAATAATTTGTATTAGCATTAATATATATACTGTCATTTTTTTCAATTTTATTATTTTATTTTATTTCAAAGTTCTAAAAAAACCATAGAGTGAAAATGACAACATTATGGATATATAATCGTGTTTTATAATGAAACTAGCAGAATACCACCGTGCCTTGCACGGTTGGGCAATAGAATAGTTTTATAATCAATTTAAAATTAAGTAAATAACAAAATATAGTTAAAATTATTCATAAAATATCTAGCTTCCACTTCAATCTTGCGCATGACTTATGACTTGTTAATGATTGGTAATGCTTTTTGGAAATTTGTTTATATTAGAAAATGTAAATACAGGCTAAGAAATGAAAAGACTTTTGTCCAATTAAGCAATTTCCAATATTATACATTTAAATTGGATTCGTTATCTCATTTAAGTTATAAAATGAAAAGACACAATTTAATACAAAAAACTAGGCACATTATATACACTAATGTGATAATAATGGTAAGAGAATAAATTATTCCACTAAAGTAATAATAATGGCAAGAGAATAAATTATTCAAGGAAATCAATGATTGTTATTTATTAAAAAAGGAATATTTATATTTCACTAAAAATATACAAAGTCAATTAAGGAATTGATTAGGTTGATTTCTTAAGGTTAGAATATGAAATTTGAAAAGGGTAGGAATTTGCATGAAGGAAAGAAAATTAGTTTGATGGAATTGATTATATTAATTATGTTAATATTAATAATAAATATGTATAGGGGTTAAAAATATAAAGTTTTTGTTAAGCAAATATTGACAATTAAGACCCTTTCATATAGAAATACAATTAATGCTATTTTTATGTAATAATTTAGAGAAGCAAAAATATTGAATTTAATAGGGTAGAAAGGATTTTGAGAGACACAGAATGTGTAGAGAGAAATAATATTGTTTTACAAAAGAGATATTTAGTGATAATGTATATGTTTCAAAATATTTTGAAAATTTCAAATTTCTTATTAAATATTATTAGTTTAATTTAGTGAACTATAAATATTTTGAAAAATAATATAATTTGAAAATTAAAAAAAAATAAAATTTAGATATAATCACACTTTGTCGCTCTATGTTTTGTGTATAATATTTGTTATGAGAAACATTCATATCAATTCACGCATATATTTAGAAGGTGTTATTAGTGTTGACTAATCGACAGGTATTAAAATGTATATTTTCAAGTAAGGCTGTGTTTGGTAGCATTGAATTGGACCATTTGAATTACACATACTACACCTATTTTCACACACTACACATATTTTACACATACTACACACATTTTCACACACTACACGTATTTTACAACACACTATACGTATTTTACACATAGTACACACATTTTCACACCCTATACACATTTTCACACAATACACATATTTTCAGACACTACACATAGTACACATTTTTTCACACACTACACACATTTTCACACACTACACATTTTTTACACACACTATACACATTTTCACACACTACATATATTTTCACACACTACACATTTTTTCACACACTACACATATTTTACACACACTACACATTTTCACACACTACACACTTTTTCACACACTACACACATTTTCACACACTACACACATTTTTTCACACACTACACACATTTTACACACACTATACATTTTTTCACACACTACACATTTTTTCATACACTGCATATTTTTTCACACACTACACACTTTTTCACACTTTTTCACACACTGCACATATTTTCATACACTACACATTTTTTCACACACTACACATATTTTACACATACTACACACATTTTCACACACTACACATTTTTTCACTCACCACATATTTTACACATAGTACACACATTTTCACACACTATACACATTTTCACGCACTACATATTTTTTCACACACTACACAATTTTTCACACACAACACATATTTTCACACACTACATATGTGTAAAATATGTGTAGCGTGTGAAAATGTGTATAGTGTGTGAAAAAATGTGTAGTGTGTGAAAATGTGTGATACTATGTGTAAAATTTGTGTAGTGTGTGAAAAAGTGTGTAGTGTGTGAAAAAGTATGTAATGTGTGAAAATATATGTAGTGTGTGAAAAAATGTGTAGTGTGTGAAAATGTGTGTATTATGTGTAAAATATGTGTAGTGTGTGAAAAAGTGTGTACTATGTGTAAAATATGTGTAGTGTGTGAAAAAGTGTGTAGTGTGTGAAAAAGTGTGTAGTATGTGAAAAAATGTGTAGTGTGTATAAAATATGTGTAGTGTGTGAAAATGTGTGTACTATGTGTAAAATATGTGTAGTGTGTGAAAAAATGTGTAGTGTGTGATAATGTGTGTAGTGCGTATAAAATGTGTGTAGTGTGTGTAAAATACATATAGTGTGTGAAAATATGTCTACAAAGGATTAAAAATAAATTATTTTGTCAATTCTAATTATTAGTGAAATCTAATTTCATACATTTTTTAAACCTTCAAACAAAGGATTTGGATTCATAATTCAATTCTATATGAATTTTGTTGTTTTGCCAAACAAAGGAATTCAAACATTTTAAACTTTCAATTCATTGAATTAGAATTCTATAATATTCTAATTCTAATTCTAATTCTAATTCTAATTCTAATTCTAATTCTAATTCTAATTCTAATTCTAATTCTAATTCTAATTCAATTCTAATTCTAAACAACCAAACACAGCCTAAAGTTTGGTGAAGCGTAACTATCTACAAAGTTTAAAGTAGCAAAATGTAATTAACAAATCATTGGTGTTTAAAGAAAACATCTTTGTTTAAACGAAATGGCCCAAACTGCCACTCATCCGTGTTGGCTGGGTTGCCCATACTTCAAAGTTCAAATTAGAAAACCCATCTTTTTTTCCTTTTTGCCCCTTCTTCGCCAAGATTCATTTCCTAATCACTACCAGTAAAAAAAAAAAACAAAAACCCAATAACAAAAAGAGAAAATTTCAACTGGTGATACTTGAATTTGTCGGGGTGCCGTTGCTCTCCCGCCAGCGCTATAGCTCCCGTTTGGAAATCATTGAATCGACCCAACTCTGTAAGTTTGTCTCTGTTAAATATTTAAATTCAGTTTATTTAGTAATTTGAATGAGAAAGAAAGGAAAGGAAATGGAAATAAAAAAAAATATCCAATATGAATAAGTATGATTTTTCATGTATGCTCTTTTCAATTTTTAATTTTCCATTTTTTTCTGCGTTAATAGATTACTGTTCAAAAAAAAAAAGATTACTGTTCTAAAGCAGAAGAAATGATAGTAGTTGGGTTGCTCTTATCTGGGATATCGGTGACCTGGAATTTCTGTCCCTTTTCTTTTTTGTTTAATGAACTTTTTGTTGATTCTCTCAAATTTCTGCGTGAGTAACTTTGTGAAATGTATTGCAAGTTGTAACTTTGTCAATGGAAACATTTTCTTGACCTGATCAATTGCTTAATTCCAAAGGCTTCTCTAAAGAAGCTAAAAGACTGGTTTTATTTATTTAAATTTGTGAAAATCAACTGAAATGCTTTCACTAAATTACATAGTTTCATTTTGTTTCTGGGTATTTTCATTGTGTTTATGTGTAATGCTGATGGTTTTCGCTTTTGCCCGGTAAAGATAATGTAGCACATCGGTCTCTCAAAGTCTCCTAGACTAATTAATAAGATCCTTGGACCATCCCAATTGATTTTGAGCTCAATTTCTCTAGCATTGCTTTCAAAGTAATTGTATGCTAACTACAACTTTGGTATTTGAGTTAGGAGGAGCAAAGCATGTTTTGATGGATCGCAAAGAAAATCAAACCCCCCAAGGTTAGTGCTTTGCTACTTTCGGTTATTTTAAAGTTGATGACATGTAGTTATTCATCCTCATGTATATATGCAATAATGCGTTTTCTTGCTGATGCTTATCGCTTATTTCTTTGATTTGCAGGGGAAACTGCTCGCATTTTAGTAGAATTTCTAGAGGTTGCCATCTCATCCATAGTTTTCCTTAAAGGAGTTTACCCCAATGGTAATAAAACTCAACGTATTATGCACACGTTGCTCCTCCCTTTTACAGTTCTCATTTGCCGAGTGAATTTCTGTACTGTGCATTACCATATCTGCTGGGGTTAATACAAATGATTTTGGAAAGGGGCATTTGAGAGACGGCGATACATGAATGTGGTAGTTCACAAAGCCAGGCATCCTGAGCTTAAGGACTATATACAATCTGCGGTTAATGGACTTCTCCCCTTCATACAAAAGGTTCACTTTTGGTCTTTCTTTGATGTTTATTTGCAATGAAAAACCTGTTTGGCTATAGAACTTGCTTTGAAATGCATAAGCGCAAGATATTGGACTCTATTGTAAATTAACGCAGAATATTACGGTATATGGTTAAGCATTGAGCTTGTTTGTGTAAAGGGAAATATTTTCTTTTATGAGTAGCTTATCTTAAAAAATTGAGCTCAGGTGATTTTGAATTGCTATGCAGGGATTGGTGGAGAGGGTGGTAGTCATTTTCTTTGATAGTGAGAATGTCCCGATTGAGAGATTTGTATTTAAGGTTAAGTTGGACCTTTCTTATGGTTCAAAAGTGGAAGAAGCTGACCTAGAGTTTGCACTCAGATCCTTCTTGATCAAGCTTCCTGCATCAGAACCTCTTACGATGGCTCTTCCCCGTGGTAAGTGTGGTTTTTGTGACTTTCTACAAGAATATCATTGGAGTCATGAGTTGCTACTCTTTATCTCTTGAAATTGTGTTCTGACTACCAAAAGAAAGCTTAGAATAGTACCTAGACTCGGTGAAGATGTTGTAGTGAAGAAGGGGGACACGGTTTTCAAAAAGACAAAGAGAGGATAGGACCTACATATGCTTGAAAAATGTAATAGATGGTCTAGAATAGTGGTGCTATTGCTGCTGGTAACCAAATTTTCTGACATTCGTATTTGTAAATTGATGTATGCCAGATAATTGAACTCTTGGTTCTTAACATTTTGCTTTCTGATAGGTTGCAGGTGGGAAATAACAGCCTATTTCCGTGCTCTACCTCAAGTTAGTACCAGCAAAGATGCTGAAATGTGGATTCCTACAGACACAAAGCAGTGGCAGCAGCCTCACTGATAACCCCGATCAAGTCCATGAACAGTGAACCTCTTGTTGTGCAACTGTATTTGGAGCATCCAAGTTTATCTGAACCAAAGCATTAAGCAGAAATCTCTCTCAACCCACGTGAGTACATCATTTCAAAATTTGTAGCCACTTTTTGTGTTTGATGCTAGCACAAAACCACTTTAAATTTTAGAGGCTAAATGATCAGTAGAATCAGTAAATGAAGAAGAATCCTCTTATGTTATTGTCTTTTCATCTTCTAAGAGTAAATTGAGGTCGAGTTAGTTCATACAGTTGGTAGAAGACCACCACTGCTTGCTGTCCTAATAATGGAGTGGCAACTTTTTACCTGGAGGATAACAACTTCAAGCAAACGGATAAAGGAGAAAGTGAATGCTGGACGCATATCTATGTAAAATGTGGATAAAGGAGAAATTGAAAGCTGGAAGCATAGAGAAATCTATGTAAAATGTAGACAGAGTCAACCGATAGATCAAAGAGTCACAAACCTTGTTGCCACCTAATCGGTGAATTTTGTCCCCCTTCTGTGTTTCTCAGTGGTAGAATAGAATAACCCGGTTAAAGTGTAATGATCATACGTATGTAATGCATTGTATATCCCATAATAGGTCCCATTCTTCAATCCTTTCCTGGAAGTCGATGACTATTCATAGCTATTACCTTGACACCAAAGGAGAGTTCGACCCAATGTTTTATTTTTGTCCTAATTGATCCCGATTCGACATTAGATGTATATTGATTTTTCAACCGATGATTTTTGTCTGTAAATGCTGCATATTTGATTCCATTCATAAATTTATTTTCTTCCCTATGAGTTCGATTTCAATTATTGTATTAATTATTCTTTTATCATTCAATCCGTTTGCAAGAAGTTTGACCCCTTCTGTTTTTTTTTAATTTAATTTTAATACGTCTCCCCAACCAAGAAAATTTTGAGGGGGTCGTTTCGGTTACGGTTTCGAGTATGGGACGAATAGGTTCAAGAGATGAGAGAATTAAGGATACCGACTAGAAAGACTAACCCAATCCATAATGATGTATTGGAAAATATGACTACAATTAATTAGAAAAATTGCATGAATAGTGTGGTTGAGAAGCTGGTTTAATGCAATTGATTTATGGGATCATATTGTTTGTTAAGGCCATGATTTTTTGAAAAGATTAATGATAGCCAGAGTGAAAACACAAATTGAATGATGTGGATCAATTGGTGATAAACACGTCATTCACTTTGTGGTGTCACCCCATTTTTTTACTATTCATATTATTACTCCTTTTCGAAAATGAACTTTTAGATGAAGGAAGCGAAATTTGCTGGTCTCTTTGTTTCAAGTTAACTTTTGTATGTGAACAGCAAAGTGTGCAAAGTATTAATAGTTACAACTCTTAGAAGAGTCCTGCATTTCTCCACATTTGCCAAAGATTTAAACTTAAAGGTGGAATCTGGTCTAATTTTTGCCATAACTAATGGAAGACGCTCAAGTAGTAGCTGAAAAGGTATGAATTTGTTCATCGGATGCACAAATGAGCTTAAAATTGTATCAATGTTCTCATTGCACCATGTTGACTCTTCAATTTCTAGTGACTATCAGAAAATGTGGAATAAGAAACGCAATATTCCCTTATTCTTGAATTATGTGTTTTATGATTTGCATTTTGGAACCATTGATAGATTCGTGAGAAGCATCGAGTAGGAGTTTTTAAAACTCGGGAATTTTTTACTATTCTTCGAATATGGTAGACATGATCTGGAGATGCGCATTGAGTTTCCCAATCAAATTTTTTTTTCTAACAATAATCATGTTAGGTTTTTTTTTTTTTTTTTTTTCTTCTCTAACTCCTAATATCATACTCCTAATATTACAACATTGAAATAAGAAAACCATAAAAAAGGTTTATTACTCTCCACCAAACATACAACCATACACCTACGTGGGATGAATGCTAAACGAGGGAAACGAAATCCTATTGATAGGCGTGAAAGTAGATACAGAAGTCATTTGTCGCATCCTGTACTCTCCTTTTTCAATCTATTTTTGTTACCTTTCCAATTACAAAGTATGGGGTAAGGAATATATTTAACGCACAGTTTGTGCATATTATCTGAGAGGAGTGCATGTTGGAATATTTGCATTATTGATGCATCAAAACTTCAGATTTCTTAGATACAATGAGATTTATATGGGATGCATAGAATCTCTTTTTCATATATTATAGCTTCAGCTTCTTCTTCATTGTGGTTTGCTTGATGTCAATGGCCATTGATGAACTCAAGTTAACCTGAATAAAATAAAAGAGTCTGTTATTTTTTGTAGTGCCAGCTATTTGGCTATTCACACTTCTAATTACTTATTATCTCTAACCACACCATCATCTTGTTCTCTAGTTCCTTGAATCTGCACTACAGAAAGATTATTTTAGTTCTGCTGTAAGTAATTTGGCAATACACTTGAGTTTAATTCATCTGAAATATTGCAAATGATCCAAGGAAGGTAGAACACTTGCTTGCACTTGATAGAGCTAAGGACAGACTCCAGCTGTTCAAAGCAAATCTACTAGAAGAAGGTTCCTTTGATACAGCAATTGATGGGTGTGATGGTGTCTTTCATACAGCGTCTCCTTTCTACCATAATGTTACCGTCCTCAGGTTCATAGAGCATTTTTCTTTTGCTGATTCTGGTGTCCAATTTTTTCGCGTCTGATTTTGCTTGTTCGGTTTTGATGCACAAATTAGGCTAGAGGCCCGTGAACAGTATCATTATCCCTTGCCACTAAAAGGTTCTTATGGCTCAATATGCACTTCCTGCATATGGAGATTGTTTTACTAATTTCTTATGTCTATGGATATGCATGTATCTGTTAAAATTTTCTCTTAAACAATAACAGTAGATGAGAGTACTTAAAGGCAGATGGCAAGTGTAGAAGAAGAAACTCAAAGAGGGAAAAGAAACATCTCTCTAAGTAGAGTTAAAAAATTAGGATTTGGCCCCTTTAATATGCTGGTTCTAATAGAGCTGCTTCTTTCTTAAAATTGTCTAAAATAATTTATAAATTGATTCAGTAATGTGTTAGTAAATATAAAGAGTTTAGGTGGTGTTATAATGCCTTCTTGGTAATTTTTTCTTCTTTTTGGAATTTGTGACCAGGCTATGTTTAAATGCCTATCCTTGTACACCTTGTGAGATTCTTTCTTATCATTAGGTTTAAGCTACACTAAATAACTGATAGGTGTGTAATCCAAATGCTCTGAGCTATCAAAGTAGTTGATGTTAAAATCTTACAACAAATTGTTTTTGGTCCAGAACAAAGGAAATTCAAATACATGGTGACATTCAAGTAATAAATGGTTTTTATTTTTCTTCAGCATCTCTTTTTATTTCCGCTGTTCTTTAGCTCTGGAAAATGGCAATACTGGTATATCCTCCAAATATCTAGTCTGTATGTGGAAAAGTACTGAATTCGTAATAAGTTCAGTACTTCAAGGAAGCTGGTCATAAGCCTTCTTATATTGGTGTATTTGTTTCTCTTGTTTTACATTGCATGCATCACTTGAACTTTCTCTTCTTTTTATAATTTCTCTACTTTTTGTGGTCATATGCTTCTCTATGCTTTCTTTTTGATAAACTGTTTCTGAATCCAATATATTTTTTTATGGTGGTTTTGATGCTACTTAGTAATTTCACCTTAGTTATCCTTTTTCCAGCTGTGGAAGAAAAGGTAAACATTATGCTACTTAAATGACCAAAGAAGATACTGGATGTGGGACATGGCCCCTTGCTATTAAAATAGAAATTCTAAACAACATGTTTAAAAGGCCAGTTTTTTGCAGTCTCTTTAAATTGGAAGATAAGTAATGTTGATAGTATTGTTATAAACAGTCACGTTTCTTAGGCTACTGGGCAAAGCCAAGAATAAACAAAAAAGCAATGAGTTTCATGGACTTCTCAGATTGCTAATAGACGAGCTCTGTTTTTAAAAGGTCTGATGTTGTGAGGGTAATTGAATTTTAAAGTAAACTTATGGTAGCTGCTATTGAAGGGCATGGCAGATGGGAGTGAATTAAATCACACCAGTGAAAAGGAACTTCAAAACTATTATAGTTTTCAAAAAAACTGAATAGGAACAAGGCAATTCAAATGGGCCCAATACCATGCAGACTAAAGAAACATCGGTATTACTTGAGTAGGCTTATTTTGAAGAGCATCTTAGCGGTAAAAGAGTTTTACTTGTTTCAAATAAAATTTCCTTTTTCAATTTTTTTATTGACTAAATTAATGTTATTTAGTTATGACTCTTCATCATGGAATAAAAAATTCCAATATTTTGACCCTTCTGAAATGTCTAATACCCCATTAACCATGACAAGCATTGAAGGAGACACAATGTTGGTTGCATCAGTTTTATTGGCAGTAATTCTTCTTCGTGGATCAAAGACATTGTTGACCCTCAAAAAATAGAGAAACAAGTATTTTACTGGTTTAAGTCTTCATCCTTGAAGCACAGGACTATATTTGGGAGAGTCCAACATAATGTTCAGCTTTTGCCCCTGCTGATATGACACGGCAATTGTATAGGAAGGGACTGAACCCTGAAAATCCAAGTACTTTATTGATGGAACCACGTGTTTTCAATTACATTGAAATAAAATAATAGTTCCCTTTTTCACCTTTAATGAATAGAGTCTTAACTTCTTCTGAGTTAGGTAGGTGAATTATTTTTTGATACTTGCAATTACCATGGAGTTCTTTTGACAGGCTGAATTGATTGATCCTGCTCTGAAAGGGACTCGTAATGTTCTTCAATCATGTGCAAAATCGCCTTCCGTCAAAAGAGTTGTTTTGACATCGTCTGGTACTGCCGTTGACTACAATGGCAAGCCTCGTACTCCTTATGTGGTGGTTGATGAGACTTCGTGGAGTCTTCCGTATTTCTGCAGAGAAATGAAGGTGTGTGACTGTCACTTTCTATTCTGTATGAGAAGAAGCACATGTTGCAAATTTAGACATTAATTCCGAAAAGTTATTAGTTTGCACTACCACATCTGTTAGACGCAATCGCAGTGTATAGTGAAAGATTTTGCTTTAGTTTTCCCTTGGACTAGGGTATAATAGTCTTATGTCGTTAAGACCTTTGTTACTTGTGCACTAAATGCTAACACTGGAAAATATTTGGTCTAAATTAATATTTCTTTTCTTATACTATATTAAAAATCTTGCTGTCCCTACTACCTTCGGAGGGACCTTGAAATAGGAAAGTATGAGTATCCATGAGTCATCATCAACTATTTGTTGGATGCAATAGGTTTGAAACTCTATGGACTTGACTTCTATAGATATTAGCGGCACAATATTATGTTATGCTGACGTACATTGCTAAATTTGAAGTACTTCTAAGTGTGATCTACCATTTTATAAATTTGTAAAGCACTCAACTTTTGCTTCTGAAGTTTACTATAGTGCACAATGGAAACTCATTAAGTTCATTACTCGCCATAGCTGAAGTGATGTTGTACTGTGTTGTCAAACAAGCTGTAATGGCCTTGAATGGCATTATAATCGATGTACTGATTATTTCCGTCTTAATCATATGCATACGGTTCTAGTTTTCAGAGTGGACGTAGTCAAGATATTTTCTTCTCCTGCAAGGCTTTTATTAGGGATACAGTAATCTTAGATAGTGTACAGATTTACGTTCTAGCGTCGTTTTCTGGCTACTATGGTGTTGTTTTGATGTCCAAATCTTTCTAGTAGCATTGCTTATGTACTTTCAGTATCATAACATAGTACACACATTATCTTTCTTCCTGCAATTACCAACTTCTCCAGTAACCTACTTATTGTTGGTTAAGATTCAATAGTGTTTACATGTGGCAGTTAAGCAAATTGTTGTAATTTAAATGCCTTTCTAATTGACAGTTTATATATGATTTAGTCTCTCACTAATTGACATCCATATATTCACACTTAATGGTTACTTTTGCCATGAACATGATTTTATCCTTTTCTATTTTGTGCTTCTATCAGATGTGGTATGTCCTCTCTAAGACATTAGCTGAGGATGCTGCCTGGAAGTTTGTGAAAGAGAAAGGCATAGACATGGTTACAATAAATCCAGCTTTATGGTGATTGGTCCTCTGTTACAGCCAACACTCAACACAAGTGCTGCTGCAATTTTGAACTTAATAAATGGTATGATTTATCACTTCAGAAGTAAGATGCCCGACCAGCCGACATTCTAGAAAGACAATGTTTTTAGTTGGTTTGACTGAATGATGATTTTAATTTTAGGTCACAGTCCTTAATTTTTGGTAATTCTGTTTTCCTTTATCACACGCAATGAGGGCAAACCAGAAGATAAAAAAACATCAAACTGGTCCTTTTTGGTGCTAAAGTACTTTGCAGATGGTGGTACAGATACCGCAGATATAGATGTGCTTAGCATCTTTGTAGGGGAAGATTGGAAGTTGGGTCGTGGATAATAATGATTTATACTTGTATAGTATTTTGTTCAGAGAAGTGCCAGAGCATTACATTGCCTATTAGAGTTTGAGTACAGAGATAGTCTAATCTAAAAATTTCCAAAAAGCACCAATAAATGGTGCTCTGACAAATGGATTACTGAGTTTAGCACATAGGGGATGATTCTGATCATGATAGAACCTGTGTGTGTCTTATTCAATTCAATTATAGCTAAACATTAAAAGAAAAGTTCCATTTGGAAATTAAATCATTAATGAAATTGCCCTGTACACCATTGAAGTAGACTAGTCATCTAGTCATCTTCTTTGTTTGTGTGTGGTTTGACATGCATGTCTACATATATATCATATATACACTGCTTTATGTAGATTGTTGTTTGCTTTTGTGGACCAAAAGTTTAGAAAGTATTGCAGTGCCTATTATTCAAATCCTTGTTGCTTTTCATTTAGTCTATTTCAGGAGGGGAGGTTTTATCATTGCCTTTCATTGTGCTTTACCTTGTTTTGAAGTTCCTAGTGCTTTCTTAATTAAAGTATAAAAACTCAGCATAGACGAAGGCTTGCTTTTTTCCTTTTCTCTTTTTTCTTGGTGAGAAGCAATTTTACTGTAATAAAACATTGTTGGTGCATCTTGTTTGTTGTGTGCTTAAATTGATATGTAACTTTTTACTTGCCTTCTTAAAATCCTAACGGTGTCACTTTTGTTTGATTTATTTTCTTCCAATCTAATTCAGGTGCAGAAGCATTTCCAAATGCATCGTTCTGCTGGGTTGATGTTAAAGATGTCACTAATGCACATATTCTAGCTTTTGAAAACCCGTTGGCTAGTGGAAGATACTGCCTGGTTGAAAGTGTGGCGCACCACTCGAAAATTGTGAAGATATTAAGTGAACTTTATCCTTCTGCGAGACTTCCAGAAAAGTAAGTCTGACCTATCTAATTCAAATATCAGAATACATTCACATGAATAATTTTACTTGTTCAATGTGGTTTGAGTTCAGCATGCGTCATGCATTTTTAGTGCTTCTCTTGTTTTCCAGTTAGGATTCATTGGGATTTTCAATCATGTGATAATATTTAATCTTTATAACCTACTAAGTGTGCTAGTTTCTGTATCCACAATGGATTAAGAACAGAGAGCAAACATTATGGAGGTCATGATTTTGTTTGAGTCATCTGTTAGACTCTCTAGGATGCAGTTTCCATCCTCATCTGAATAATGTTTAGTGTTGAATTGAAGCTGGAATATGGTGAACCACTGATAGTTATGTGAAATATTTTAGTCCTGCTTTCTGTAAGTTGAAATTTAGAAGAATTTTATAATTTTTTTTTTATATTGGAGATATTGTTGGGATTAAGCTACAGATAGTGTTGGATGCTTGACATTAGCTTGAAGGTCAGGGTTATGGCTGCAAGCTAAAGAGAGAAACTTTCCGAATCTGATGAAGATAGTATACTACTGAGTTTATATTGATACTCCAGCGCTCAATCCAAATTGTTTATTTAGAAACGGTTTACATGTACTTTCAAATATATTCTGAACCATTTGCCTATACAGTAGTAAATGCTGGGCATCTTGATGCAGCAAAAAAGCTGTTGGCTGGCCAATAGATTTATAGGAAAGTTCTTCAAAGAACAGAATGTGCAAGGAACAGTAATTAAACAATTATTAAGGGCCGAAATCAGGACAGACAGCACACAAAATTAGATTAGTTAGAAGGAAATGATGAGGAAACAATAGGAATTACTTCTAGAAGCTTTTAGGCATCATACTTGAGGGTTTTGCATGATACTCCCTGAAGCGAACAAGATTCTTGAGCAGCAATTTTGTCTCACTTTGGAATAGAAGTACATTATGTGTAGGCTTCTATACCTTCTCCTAACTTGACTAGGATTTCTATCTTAGTTATCGTCAGGGGCGGAAGGAGGGGGGGTGGGGGGGGCGAGCCGGTGCTCAAGCCCTCCCTTCGTTTTGGGGAGTAAGGGGGTGGTATATACAAACCATCCCCTAGCACCGGCTGGCTGCTGGCTGCTGTCCCCCTGTCCGTCCTCCGCCCAGGCGGCCAGGCCCAACTAGAGGTTGAGAAGAATCAGAAGATGGAAGAGGAACTGAGGATATCGTTTTAATTACTTGCCTTGCTTTACTCTATATCATTATTATGGAAGGAGACACCGTAGAGAACTTGATTTTGTTTGAACATGCTCCTAACGACGATGTAGGGAGGATTGCTCGTCATTTTTTGAACAATTACTGGCTTACTATATTGTGCTTAATGAAGTAGAAACCTTAAACTTACAAGCTGAGGAAATTACCAAACATGTCCAGTCAAGGTATGAGTATTTCGAGAGAGGAAAAGAATTGCAACTGAGTAGAATACTTTCTCTTCAATATAGCCATAGGTGGATGGATGAATCGATTAATTTGGCTAATATAATTAGAAATGAGGTGATCCCACCGTTGAAACAAAGGCTGGATTCAGGGAGGAGTACCTTAGAACATCACATCCTTATATGTGGAAGGCGTGAGACAAATTCTGAAGGTGCACTGTGTATTGTTTGCCGGAGTATTGAAGAAATCTATGCTGCTCATGTTTATTGCCTTCTTACGCAAATCAATTTCCCTGAGGTCTATGTTTATCTATGTTGTTTCAATTTTTTTTTTAACACTTAAGTAAAACGACATCGTTTTACTTAAGTGTAAAAAAAAAAAAATGAATTGATAAACGTTAGTGTCCAGTCCAGTCGGCAGTCTCATTCTCTTATTTGAATCAAGTCTTCAACCTAACAAACTCTTAAAGAAACTTCTTCTTCCTCAGCTCCTCTTGCTGCCGCCTGCGCCGATCAAGTGCGGATCTGCTTCTGCTTCTGTCATAAGTGGATTTTCCGCCACTAACTATAAGGATACAGTTAAGTCCCCCCCTCAAAATTAGTTCTAGTTCCGCCACTGGTTATCGTAGAGATATATCTTAACTAACACTAAACACAGATTATGAGAATATTGGGAATTGATTGTAAGGCAAGTTGCTTTAGTACAAAATCCTTTAATCAGAAAAATTCCTCCAAGATAGGAATGTTCCCTAAATACTAATGACTACTAAAATTCCAGAATAGACCGAACCCATGAAAATTATTCTGAAATATGCTTGAATCGATACTCTTAAAAGTGACTTATAGCTGCTTATCTTGTATGCAGTGTTGGACTGTGGTTTTAGCAAATTCAAACTTTTATGAAGTCTAGCAGGATGTAGCTATTTAACGTCAAAGAGTTTCCATAATCTGCGATATCCACTTGTTTGTTAAACTATGGATGCTAACTTGTATTATTGATAAGTCTACACGATAAGAAAGTGATGGTCCCCTTCATTTTGGCATCACCTGTGAATCCAGTGTGATTTATAAAGGGAATGAAAATATTGTTTTTACCAATGATTGAATAGTAGACAGTAATTAGCGCCATCTCACTGTATATTAATTAATAAATTCATTTAGTTTCTGTCACTTAGTGTAGATGCATGCTTCGGATGCAAAAAATTGTCTTATAGATGGTGAAAATTGGAAGTTGCAAAGTGCTAAGTTGCATGTTCTATTACCACTTTGAGATTAATCTTGAAATTGAATGGTGGAAATGATCACAAACCATTTATTTGTCATGTTTTCATCTGTTGGATGACTGTGTTACAAGTATTTTCATAAATGTTTTGGCCTGTTCCCTGAGATGGTGCAAGCTGGAAATGACCCCCTAGGGCATTATGGGGAGCTCATTAAACATTGAGTTGGTGCCTGGGCTTGAACCTGAGCCAAAAATGTTTAAAATAAAGGTAAGAGACCTGGAAAGCAATAAACAGATTAGAAAAGAAAAAAAGGGAGATAACTAAAACATGCAGTTTGAGATTGGGTATTGGATAGAGTTCTGATCTTTGGTTGCCCAATCTTGGGAATTTTTCTATTCACCTGTTGTTGATAGAATAAGTAATAAATTGATTAGAAAGAAAGTAGGATAGCTCCAATAGATCAGAAAAATGAGAGATAGACGCTTAAAATCATCTGAACATGTACATAGAAGACTTTTAGACGCTCCAATGAGGCGTGTAGAAAGCGAAGTACTCTTAACTAAAATTAAAAGAAGAAGAGAAAGACCGAAAAAATTAGAAAAAAAACTATAAGAAACGATATGCTATATTTAAATATAAATGAGAAAATTAGGTTAGACCGAGCACGTTGGCGAAATGTGATCAATATAACTGGCCCCAATTAGTGGGATAAATGCTTAGTTGTTGTTGTACTACCTGTTATTGATTTTAGTTGCTAGTTTACTCATCAAAGACTGCAAAGAAGCCAAAAGTATCATGTTATGTAAATCTGCCTTTGCCTGAGAAATGTATTTTATCAAGCTTCTAATGATTTTTGGCCTGACTTATCTTTGTAGGTGTGCTGATGACAAGCCATTTGTGCTGGAGTACCAGATTTCCAAGGAAAGGGCGAAAAGCTTATGCGTTGAGTTCACTCCACTCAAACAAAGCCTCAAGGAAACAGTTGAAAGTCTAAAGGAGAAGAACTTTTTGGGCTGAACAGCTGCACTTTGATCATGATCTTCCAAAAGAGTGATGAGAAACTCTTATACTTAGTGTTGTTTTGCTCCATTGATAAATGCTGAAAAAATCTTTCATGTCCTGGGCATCTTATATGTGTTCACTGAATACTTCCAGTCCATGATACTCAAAATATCTAGCATCTTGAAAACATTGGCAGGAAAAATGTACTCTTGGTATTGTTTTCTTGGGCAAACTTTGATCTTATGGGACTGATGGAAGATTTTTAGGGTGAAATTATGTGTTCAGGCCATCATTTGTTTGAATGCAGTCAAATGAGGAAAAAAAAATCATTTGCTCACTGGTTATCAAAATGATTTTGTCTCGTCTTTGCAGAATTATTACACAAATAAATTGATATTTGACTTGACAACCTGTTAGGCAAATTTTGGTCTTATCAGTGTCTAAAATTGTGTACATTGCAATCATATATTAATGGGTGGTGTTTATAAATGGAGACATTGTAATTAATAAATTTAGCAAGAGATTTTATTGGTCATTATATCATGACTATTTACTATTTTGAGGTTTGTCATCATTTAAGAGGTTGAAATATTATCAACTAAGATTGATACTATAGAAAGTTCTTTAATCGTCAAGATATTATACATTAGAGTTAACTGCAAAAAAAAAAAAAAAAAAAAAAAAAAGTTAAATTATAGCTTTTACAAAATACCCTTTATACTTTTAATTTAAGCGCTTTACCATCATGAACTATTTTTTTTTTTTTTGCAACCTGCTACATTTTTGTAGAAATTGTATGCCGAAAAGGCATAATCAACATTTATTAATGTTAGTTGATCAAAATACCCTCATTTGGTTATCTTAATTTTTTATAACTTGATTCAACTGAATAACTTTTACTGAATATTAAAATTATTTTTCTATCAAGAACTTTTTATTTCAATTTCAAAATTTCTGCAAATTTTTATCTTTAAAGTATATTTCAGAATACAACACATCTTTTGACTATATGAAGAAGTCCAACAAGCTTAGTAAGGATAGAAATGTCTCCAAGATCTTATATATTACTACTAGACTGAAAATATATTACATTGCAAAATTTACAAAAGTTTTAATAGAGAATTAGAGAGTTTAGGAGAGAGAGAGTTTTAACATTGGGAAAAATTATTCCACTTAATCAATTTATAGAAAATAAAGACAAACAAATGAGAGTACTTTTAGTAACTAACATTTATAATCACTAATTCTATCTTTTTCACAAAACAATTTCTATCATAATGAAGTACATTACAAAAATTTTACATGTTAAAGGTGGTTAAGCGTTAAAACTAAAAATTTATGCGATATTTTACGATTGAATCATAGTTTAAATTTTTTTTGCAATTAACTTTATAAATTATAAATTTGTTATTTAACTAGGAGAAATTTTTTAGAAAAAAAGATAAAGATTAAATAAGTACTAAATCTAGTATGATTGTGTTAAACTCCTAAAATATGTACTTGTTTGACAACAAACTGACAGTGCCCCTCGGTAATGGGATGACTAGCCAAAAAAAATAAATAAATAAATAACTGACATGAATGTCCGACAGATTGACGTACAAGAACTGAGACTGGCGTGAATGGCTAGGGCCAATGGGGATAATTGGAAACTGACGAAGCATTTGGGTACTTGTGATACTTTTGAGTTTCTATTAAAACCCTAAAAGGCATTTGGAATACCTTAGGAGTAGTTTGGAAAGGTTTAAAACACTTTGACAAAAACTGTGGCTTGTGTTGGCAAAAACCATAGATTTGTGGGTGGCAATCCTATAGTGTAAGATAAGGTGGTCTTAAATGGTCATTTTGGAGTTTTCTAGCCTTTACGCTTCAGATGGGATGTATCAGTTGTGGATGTTTGGTTCCAAACTTGTGGGAATAGCCCTTGGGACTTATCTGTATGCTGAAATGTTCTTATTTTAGCCTACTTTGGGGAAGGCAAAGTAGGAAGTTGCAAGATTTTGAATGTGGGAACGTTTTTACCTTATGGTGCACATTGTTGGGCATTGGTTCCATTAGGTTATGTAGAGTGTGCACCAAATGTGCAACGACCATGCATATTTGGTAGTCTTGAGTTTGATTTTGGTTGAGGCTAGTACTCAAATTGGTTTAATGTTTAGGCTTACATGACCAGTGACTGAGTTGGTAAACATGTAAGACAACAATTGAAGACGGCTATGTGTGATGGTCATTCTATCAAGAGTAAACTATAAAAAAGGTCATTATACTTTCTTAATGTGTCACTGTTCATCACTAAACTATTTTTTTGTTGGAAAAGCTCAGTATATCCTTTAAAATGTCTCATTTAAGTAATTCTGTCTATCTTCACCGTTAAACCAAACAGAAAATTTTAAAAAGACTAATTTGTCCTCAATGTAGTAATTTTAAGACTATTTCAGTTCAATTCAGTCTTTTAATAAAAAAAAGAAGAAAAATCATCATGGTCATCATCATCATTATCTCAATTTATTTTAGTAGATATTTCTTTGCACAAATTTAAATCTTCACAGGTCACAATAAATTTAAAATCCTCTTTGAAAATATTCGTAGATCTACGGTTCGTTGCTTCATATCTGAAATAGCTTTCCAGTGTAGAGAGCTTCTTCCAATCTCGATGGCATCTCTAGACACTGAAGTCATTATGATTCTGGCTGGAGAGGATGCTGGAAGAGCTGGACCATCGTCATCTTCTAACATGTCCTCCTTGTCTTCTAAATCGGCAAAGCGATTTGAGAACAAGAAAATAGAACATCATTGCACTTTAGACTTGGGATATTGTGGTGGGGATAATTGTACAATTTGTAGGAATCATATCATGGATCTATGCGTCGAATGTGAAGCTAATAATCAAACTAGTGTACTAGCCACGAGTGCACACTGCTTGGGGTGTTTGCAACCATGCCTTTCATTTCACTCCATTAGCATATGGCTCAAGACTCTGTCAAGTTTCCTTATTGGATAACAGTGAGTGGGAATTCTAGAAGTATGGCCATTAGAGACCTTAGGAATTGAAAGTTGACAATTATGTTTCTGCAGAAATGATAGTTGTGAAAAATGATTTACAGTGGATAAACTAAATACAAGAATTGTTAGTAACTAGCCAGACTGACTCCAAAGAGAGGCATTCTCTATTTTATGGTGTTTTTTTAAAAAGCTTGGTATAGTTATAACGATTTTGAGCTGCATTCTAACAATAGGGTGTTTGCATTTGAGAAGAGCTTGCATTTCATTCGTGACTTACATTTTAAAATATATATATATATATATATACATAATATTGTACAAGTTGCCAATGAAGAATTGAAACTCAAGTGGGAGCATAGTTTGTTTACATACCCACTTCCCCCCTATGGCTTTGATAGCCATCTGTTTCAAGGGTTACGTAGTTTTTATCCAGGAACCTGAAACAGATGGTTATATCTCATGGATACTAACAGTGATGTGCCAACCTGAGGGATTTTACAACTAAATTAATAATTGCTTTTATATTTTGCTAATTATTAGTCGAATCTGAGTTTTCTGTGCTTCTATTTCATTTACTTTGTTTTAATTATGTCTTATATTTTTAAATCTTTTTCTAAAGTATCTTCAAGCTCTTCCTCAAATACTTCTTCAAGCTTTTCAAACAATGTTATTTTTAAGGAAGAAATAAACATGGAAAACATTAAGCAATCTATTGACAATTGGAAAATTCCTAAAAAACCTACAAATGAAGTTTATAAAGATAAATGGAGCTTGATTTCAGATTATACTGTTAAAACAATTCAACAAGATATTAATCTAAACAATGATTATGAAAACATCAAATTATTGTCTAAAAGGACAATTGAGAAACATAGGCAAAAATATAATTATTTGCATTTCGGACTTGTACAAGTTGCTCCAAAACCTCTAAAAAGAGAAGGATTAGATACTTCTTTACTCCTTTGTTTTAGAGATTGCAGGTTTCTGAACTTTGAGGATTCGTTACTTGGCATGATTGAAACTAGTCTATATGAAGGACCTGTTTATTTTGACTGTTTTCCAAACTTTACTGTTTCTCTGCAAGATAGAAACATAATTGATGCTTTAACCTTAAATGTTAAAGTTGCTAATTTTAAAGCTAAAATAGGAATACTCCCTTTTACAATCTTGTTTAGAATTCAATATAAATCTATGAATTCTGCTTTTAATATAGGAGCTGTAAGTGCTTCTAAGAAAGGAGAAATAGTCATGTTTCAAACAGATCTAGCTAAATCTAGATTGTCCATCCCTAGAAATATCAAATGGAATCAAGTAACTTTGCTCGAAAATTAGTTTTTACCAGAAGCAAACCCTCTAGTACCAGTCCAAAACACAACAGCATCTAATATTAGACAGTTCCCTAGTGGTGGAGTCCAGATCACTTTCGATAGGACTCAAAGCCTTAGGATCTCAAGCGGCATTAGTAGTCAATGCTCTAGAAGGTCTTTTGAAGCCTAGTCTTCTAGGCAACCTGCAAGACCATCGGTATCCTTTGTAGACACTTGTATCCATGGGTTAAACAACACATCTAGAATACCACAAGCTAGATATACTGTAGAAACTCATGTAGATTCTCCAGAACAAAGTGAAAACAACAGCCTTCCTAGGTCACCTACATATTCTACTATGACAGACAACACAGAAGAAAAGTTAGGAGAACTTAGGATGCTTAAAGCAGACTTTAAAATAGATAAAGAGAAGCTTAGGAAAGATTTTTATAGTGAAGAAAACCAAGAAAAGAGAAAATGGTTTTTTGAAAACTATAAAATAGAAACTAGAAAGGAAATACAAGAAATATATTATGATTTCTTGAACAAACATGAGTTGCATCTCTTATTTTTTATATGGTTTGAATATTATGCAACTAATAATAGCATAAACTATCCTTTTTCAAATAAAAAAGATATTTGTGTTACAAAAACATGGCAGGTTATAGACAATAAAATAGTGAAATCAAAACTACCACCATCTAGTTCATTCACGACCTCATAGAAAACAGTGGAGATCAAAGCAATCCCATTCAAACATAAAGAAGCAAAGGACAGATCCAGTAAATGCAAGAGAAATCCAAATCATTTACGGAGGTTGAGGCTGAGGCTGGTTCATTTGACTTTTGTTTGGACTTTGGGGTAGTAAAAGATTCTTCAATCCTTTTTTTCTAATTCAGTCAAAGGTTTATTTGCCAACTGGTTGTATATTTTATAGGGTCACTACTACAAAATGAGGTTGAAGCATCATTTTCAAAGCAACACTTTAAAAATATTGTAGTTGAACAGAATTTTTAAAAATGTTGCTACACTTTCAAATAAATGTTGCATATATAAGTTAGATGCAACACTTGTCTACAAGTGTTACAATTATTATAGGAATATGTAATACGTTTAAGAAGTGTTGCCTTTATTGGGTATTTAAAGCAATATTTATATAATATATGCAACACTTTATAACATGTTACATATATATAATAAGCGAATAGTTTTGTGTATAATTATAACAAATTAATTATTTATCTTAATATAAAAAAATAATTGTTAAATAAATATTGTTTAAAATAAATAATTATCAATTTATTAAAATATAACAAATACCCACAAAAATTGCCAAACGACGTCGTACGCCCTTAGCCCTTATTTTAACTTAAGAAATTCTCAGCTCCTAAACACTTCAAACTTCACAAACCTTTCAGCTCCTACGCCCTACGCCCTTATGCCCTACGGTTTGTTCTTCAATCTACTGAGAAAGTTTTAACCTTCTACACCTTTACAATCAAAATACACTAATCTCCCATTCATTCTCCAATCTTCTACACCCTAAACCCCCAAAACTTCTAAAGTTTCAAAATTTTAAACTACTAATTTGATTTTTTCTGTAAGAAAGAAGTGAAAAATTGGTGGAAAGACGAAGAAAAAAAAATCAATCAAATGTCAAAAATCATATATAGAGTGCGGAAGAGATTTCTGTTAAGCAATCAATCGCCTTAATCCTTGTCCGGGTACGGTCTATTTGACTTTACAAATTTTGTTTAGTTTTGGTTTAATTGGCTCTAAATGAACGAACACTTCATAATATGGCTGATCCCTAAAACCTACTAATATCATTCTTTTAACATTTCACCTGCTGAGGCTGAGCCGCTGAACTCTCAAATGCAGTTGTTTCAACTGGTCGCTGTGATTGTCGTCTCCGTCAACAATATTCACCGTGAGTTGTCGTTTTTGTTATCTCAATCATTTCTTTTATTACTCTTTTTTTTCTGTAAGAAATTCTCAGAATTAGTCTCAGAACTGTTCAAATTATACTTTAATTTGAGAAAGAAATCCAGCTGATTGGAAATTATACTTTAATTTCGATTGGAAATTTAGGGTTTTGAAGATATGGGTAGTAGTCCAGCCCCATTTTTGGAGATTAGACGATGGGCTAAACGTACTGATTTTTATTCAAATCATCGGATTCAGTGCAGCATAGAAAAAAATATGTATAATGATTATTTAATATTGTTGTAGCATTGCTATTGTGTTTGTACAAATGCATCTGAATATTGAAATTTTGAACCAGATGCTTTGCATTTTTGATGCATTTATAGACTAGTCATGTTTTAGTAAGTCCAGTTTGGTTTTGTTAATATGAAAGTTGCCATGGTTGGTGTAGTTACCTGATTTGTGTTTACTTTATTTTTGAATATATTGTCATCTTAAACTGTAAATAAGTTGGAAAATGTAATTATGGAGTTGAAAATGTTACCTGACTAATTGGATTTATTTAAGATGAAAAGTTTAATGATAAAGATGATTACCCCTGAATGTACACATTCATGATTAGGTGATTAGGAATTGAATTTTCTTGGGACACGATTTTTAAGAATTATGTTTAGAAGTCGACAGCATGGGAAAGAATTTTTGTTGCCTTACATTGATATGACATGATTCCTGAAAAATACTTTTATAGATTTGTTTTGTATGTAGATTATAGCTATCCTAAAAAAATGTCTTCAAAATATATTTCAGAACTGATGTACTATGCATTCTGTGTTGAGTGTATAATGTTTCACAAAACTTCGTATGTATAGGATGCAAAAGTCTTATGCCCTATGCAGAACCAAGGAATGAACTTCTGAAACAAATTACAAAAGAAAGAAAAAGATTATGTATTGGGAACATATGTGATGTGCCTATTTTAGTAGTATGCTAAAATAGCCCAATTGAACAAAGTTAAACTAAAAATGATTTGTTTACTCATATAGAGTACCTTGTACATGTAAGGTGATTTCCGTGTTCTGTTCTTTTCTTCACACGATTAGTCTGTCAAAATAATGCTTTAGGAAATTTGCTAAGTTTGAACTTTGTTCCAAGGGTATTTAAGATATCTTTTCTGTATCCTGGGTTTTAAGGTTGTCTGCAATTTTTTTTATATGTATTTTTATATGCCTCTGGGGATGTTAGCTAAATTGGCAACTAAATAAAAATTAATTGTTATAAGGGTTGCAAAATATTGTACCTGTGGTAGCATCTTATATTTTTTTTCCATATTCTGATGTAATGACCTCACCAAGTTTTTTGCTCTTGCTAATGTTATTGTCCTTTCTACATAAGTTTCAGCATTGTATGTTCTCATCAGTTTGTAATGCATTTTTACAGATCTTTTGAATAAGGATTACAACTATGATCAGAAGATCTCTATATCTATTCCAAGCGCTAGTGGAATGGTATTTTCCTCCCTAATGATTTTCTCTTCATTGGTTAAATTTTGTAAATGATTAGAACAATACAGGAGTATTTAATATTTGAGGTATTTATTGTTGTTTTTCGCTAATTGAATGGACCAAAATTTGCTTGGTGATGTGAATCACAAAATACTAAATCATGATTTTGGGACCCAGTATTTTGAGATGCATTTGATCATACACAAACTATGAAGCTTTGGTAGTGTCAAATAAAAGTTTTTTTGGATGTTGTCAAGGCTTTGAATAGTGTTGAGTTCGTTTGCAGGGACTTATAGCCATTGGTATAAAGAGAGACGAAATTTTCATTGGTGATATTAGTACCTAATACAAGACTGGAAGCACTACAGTGGATATGAAAGTTGATACCTATTCAAATGTAAGACATCCTGCGCTTCGGTGCACTGTGCTATGGGTCTTGATATTATTTGTTTTTATCTTTTCTCTCCCAACCTCCTACTTACTAGCGAAACATGTAAATGGTTTCTTAATTTCTTGTCTACCTCTTGTATGCTATTACACATGGCAATACTTACTTCATTGACTATTTATTTGCAGGTTTCAACAAAAGTAACTTTGAACAAAGTCTTTCAATCTACTAAAGCAGCTTTTAGCTTCAACATACCATATCACAAGTCTGGCAAGGTACTTTTTCTTAGGCTGGAGGAAATTTCATGTTTCAAAATATCTTCTTAATGTGGCATTTCTTCATGGAAAAAGAATGCAAGTCTACTAAATGAACTTTCTTGGGAAGTAAATAATGCAAGACGGGTTTGAGTTCATAGGTGAATAATAATGAAGAGCTTAGGGTGCATGCCATTACTTTACACTTAGAAATGCTCACAATGAATGTTCAATGGCTGCTGATGTTAGGCCATTTTACCAATATTTGAGTTCATAGGTTGTTGGTGTTAGGTCTATTTTCCGTAATGTTTTTGTCTATAAATGTGTGACAGCCCTGTTGTGGCATTTAAACTACATTATAGTAAGCAAAAACTAAAAAAGGCCAATGGTTGCTGATGTTAGGCCATTTAGCCATGCACATCTGCTTTTTCTCTTCTTGGATCCTATCGCAATTTATCAAATTGAACTCTCACTCTATGTGAATGATGCACAAACTGAATTAAGTCATTAGAGAGTCTTTTGCAATAGCACTTAGAAATGCTTAAAATGAATGGTTAATAGCTGCTGATGTTAGGCTATTTTACCAATGTTTGAGTTTATAGGTTGTTAGTGTTAGGTCTATTTGTCGTAATTTTCTGTATATATATATGTGACAGCCCTGTTGAGGCATATCAATTGCATTATAGTAAGCAAAAACTAAAAAGCCAATAGTTGCCAATGTTAGTCCAACCATTCACATTCTCTGCTTTCTCTATTCTTACATCCAATCATTGGTTATCAAATTGAACTCACTTGTGGTGAATGATTTTCATTTATAAGATTTTCATTTATTAAACCATTATTGCATTATACAAGTGAAAATGGATTACATACAGGATATTTGTCCCATTACTGGACCAAGCATAAATGCATGCTTTTATTTATTCCTTGTTTGAATTCATAATTATCAATGTAGTTGAAGTAGCCTATAGTAGATACAATTGTCACCATCAAACTCACCTCAGACCTTTACTTCATTAATATGCATTAAAATGAGATTTTGTTTTATTTTGTTTTGTTTTGTTTTTTTTATTGTGCTCACGCTTATATATTCAACTTGTTTAAATAACTTATTTTTATTTTTTTTCTTTCTTACACAGGAAATCATAAGACTTTTGGTGAATGACATTTATTGCTATGTAAAGATACTTTCGTGGATATAGAACGGCAACGTCACATCTATAGTACAAATATCGATAATAATGTTTGGAAGGTGCCATTAGTTGGACTAAATTTTGTAAATTCCTTGTGGGAATATTATTTGGCATAACGTCATTTATTACTTTTGGATTTGACACTAGAAGTACTTTTGTAATACGAATATTATTTTGGATTATATATTTTATACTGTTGCATTTGAGTAAATGATATTGAATTAGTAACAATATAGTTGGAAAAATAAATGTTGTTATTAACGTGTACAAGTATTGTCTTTTTCAAAATGAAACACAAATAAGAGTGTTACTTATTCATAAAAAGTGATGCTTTAAAGCAGTTCCATATATGTAAAAGTGATACATTTGATAGGAAAACATGTTGCATTGTTGGGTTAAAGAGTATAAGAAACATTCTATTTCGTAGCATAAAGTGTTGCTTTTTGTCTCATAAAATGTTGCAATTGTTTAAAGGTAATATATAAAAAAGTGTTGCATTTTCAGAGAAAAAAGTGTTGCACAAAGAGAAGCGTTGCATATTCTGACAGTTACAGCACATCTAAAAAGTGTTGCCTAAAATGGAAAAAGTGTTGCTATAAATCTAAGGAGATACCTTTTTATAACACACTTTGTAAAGTGTTGTTTTAGGTCTATAGCAATAGTTTTAGGGCCAAAAACAACACTTTTTGGGTGTTGCTATAGTCTCATTTTGTAGTAGTGGGTATTTCATGTGGTTTGAAAAGAGGTTTACCATAATAGGTGCTTCATACATGAGTAGAAGTAGTTAGGCTTAGTGAGGAGGTGTTCTCCAATGGCCTGTAAGTACTTGTTTGTATAGTTGTTCTGTTCGTAAATGCTTTGGATATCTCTTGCATTTACTGGATTTGTGTTCTTTGCTTCTTTATGTTTGAATAGGATTGCTTTGATCTCCACTGTTTTTTATGAGGTCGTAAATGAACTAGATGGTGGTAGTTTTGATTTCACTGTTTCGCTGTCTAAAACCTGCCATGTTTTTGTAACACAAATCTCTTTTTCGTTTGAAAAAAGGATAGTATATGCTATTATTAGTTGCATAATATTCAAACCGTATAAAAAATAAGAGATGCAACTTATGTTTGTTCAAGAAATCATAATATGTTTCTTGTATTTCCTTTCTAGTTTCAATTTTATAGTTTCAAAAATCCCATTTTCGCTTTTCTTGGTTTTCTTCACTATAAAAATCTTTCCTAAGCTTCTCTTTATCTGTTTTAAAGTCTGCTTTAAGCATCCTAAGTTATCCTAACTTTTCTTCTATGTTGTCTGTCATAGTAGAATATGTAGGTAACCTGGGAAGGCTATTGTTTTCACTTTATTCTAGAGAATATTCATAGTTTTTATCCAGAAACCTTGAAACAGATGATTATATCTCATGGATCCTAATGGTGATGTGCCAATCGGAGGGATTTTACAACCAAATTAATAATTGCTTTTATATTTGGCTAATTATTAGTCAAATCTGAGTTTTTTGTGCTTCTATTTCATCTAATTTGTTTTAATTATGTCTTCCATTTTTAAATCTCTTTCTAAAGGATCTTCAAGCTCTTCCTTAAACGCTTATTCAAGAAATAAACATGGAAAACATTGAGCAATCTATTGATAATTGGAAAATTCTTAAAAAACCTACAAGTGAAGTTATAAAGATAAATGGAACTTGATTTCAGATTATACTGTTAAAACAGTTGAACAAGCTATTAATCTAAATAATGATTATGAAAACATCAAATTATTGTCTAAAAGGACAATTGAGAAACATAGGCAAAAATATAATTATTTTCATTTCAGACTTGTACAAGTTGCCTCAAAACCTTTAAATAGAGAAGGATTAGATACTTCTTTACTCCTTTGTCTTAGAGATGCAAGTTTCTGAACTTTGAGGATTGTTTACTTGGCATGATTGAAACTAGTCTATGTATAGGACCTGTTTATTTTGACTATTTTCCAAACTTTACTGTTTCTCTGCAAGATAGAAACATACTTGACACTTTAACCTTAAATGTTAAAGTTGTTAACTTTAGAGTTAAAATAGGAACACTCCCTGTAACAATCTTGTTCAGAATTCAATATAAAGCTATGAATTCGGGTTTTAATACAGGAGCAGTAAGTGCTTCTAAGAAAGGAGAAACAGTCATGTTTCAAATAGATCTAGCTAAATCTAGATTGTCCATCCCTATAAATATCAAATGGAATCAAGTAACTTTGCCCGAAAATTGGTTTTTACCTGGAGCAAACCCTTCAGTACCAGTTCAAAACACAACGGTATCTAATATTAGACAGTTCTCTAGTGGTTGAGTCCAGATCATTTTGGATTGGACTTAAAGCCTTAGGATCTCAAGCGACATTAGTAATCAATGCTCTAGAAGGTCTTTTGAAGACCAGTCTTATCAGTATATATATATAAGAGTTTTTAGAGAGTTAGCATTTGTGAAATGCAAATTTACCTTTTAAAAAAAAATTAAAGAGTTTGCATTTGGCATTTTAGAAATGTTAACTTACCTTTAAAAAAAGATTGAAGAGTTTCCATGATACGAATGGAGTAGCTTTTGAGTTCTAATCCACACGTTTTTCACACCCTTTGGATCGTTGTTTCTCAATAATCACGAACAAGCAACAATCAACACAATGCAGAATGAATCAATGAAACGAAACAAGATATTGAACGAGAAGGAATGGAAGAAATCAACCAAACCCCAACGTTATCACAAAAAGATTCAGTCCAACTAATGTAAATCAAAAGCTAAACTTCCTCAGTTCGGCGTGTTCTAAAAATCTAGAACGGGTAAGCTCAACCTAAAGCTCCTCACTAAAGGTTTTCTCGGGTCTTATGATTGTTCAACTAAACTTAGAAGAACTCTCACGTTTTCTCTCAACTTATCACAGCTGGAAGAAGGTTTTAGCAAAGCTAAACTTTTATCAAATTTCATATATCTCATTAACGTGTAGAAGAATGCCTTTAAATAGGCTATAAAACAAAACCCTAATGTTGTTTTAGAAAACTAAAACTTAAAAGAATAACTTTCCTAAATTACTTTCCTAATTATCATGTAAGATAATTGGATCAAGTAATTACTTATTAAAAACCAAAACTCAAGCCCATAATTAAATGTTTAATGGACTTAAGTATTACAACTTAAAATAAATCCTAAAATTAAAGGATAGGCGTGATCCATGCAAGCCCAAAACACGCCTCTTCATTGGACTTCTTGAATTCGGCCTTTGTGATGTTTCTTCAAGGTGGATCATGAATTGTTAATGAAGAAACATGCCACAAACCTCCTCTTGAGATGATTAAGAGATCTCGGCCTCCATTGCTTCAAAATATGATACCAGTAAATTGTGCAAAGCTGCCTTCATTTTTGAACTCCTCGATCTTGTCATTGGTCCATCAAGATTCACCAAAGGATCTTGAGAACTCGGCCTTGGCACTACCATGGACATGGGTTGATTTTCATCATTCCCTCCCTCCTCGAAAGGATTCGTCCTCGAATCACCTACATCAAACAAAGATAAATCAGTAACATTGAATGTAGATGACACATTGCCATACTCACTTGGAAGTTCAATCTTGTAAGCATTATCTCCAATCCTTTCCAAGACTCGAAAAGGACCATCCCCTCTTGAATGAAGATTAGATTTCCTTTTGTCTGGAAACCTCTCTTTCCTCAAGTGAATCCAAACCCAATCAACCGGTTCGAAAATCACTTGTCTTCTACCCTTATTGGCTTGTTTAGCACATTGCTCATTACGCCTTTGAATGTTCTGGCGAACCCTATCATGTAACTCCTTAACAAATTCATATTTCTTTTGACCTTCAAGACTAACAAACTCATTAGCAGGCAAAGGCAAAATATCCAAAGGAGTTAAAGGATTAAAACCATACACAATTTCAAAAGGTGAGAAATCAGTAGCACTATGCACAGTTCTATTGTAAGTAAACTCAATGTGTGGTAAACACCCTTCCCAATTCTTTAAGTTTTTTCTGAATAAGTGCACAAAGTAAGGTAGACAAAGTCCTATTAACTACTTCAGTTTGTCCATCAGTTTGTGGATGTGCAACAGTAGAAAACAACAACTTAGTACCCAACTTATTCCAAAGAGTACGCCAAAAGTGAGACAGAAATTTAGCATCTCTATCACTAACAATACTCTTAGGCATTCCATGCAATCTTACAACCTCCTTAAAGAACAAATCAGCAATATGTGTAGCATCATTAGACTTAGAACAAGCAATAAAATGTGACATTTTGCTAAATCTATCAACTACAACAAATATGCTATCATGACCATTGCGTGACCTAGGCAAACCAAGCACAAAATCCATAGAAATATCAATCCAAGGATGACTAGGAACAGGCAAAGGTTGATACAAACCATGAGGCATCACTTTAGATTTTGATTGTTTACACACAATGTATTTATCACAAACACCTTTAACATCTTTAATCATGTTAGGCCAATAAAAGTGCTCATTCAAAACAGCAAGTGTTTTAGCAATACCAAAGTGCCCCATTAACCCTCCCCCATGGGTTTCCTTAACAAGTAAAACATGAATGGAACTTTGGGGAATGCACAATTTATCTTTTCTAAACAAAAAACCATCATGTACATAAAAATCACCATTCGGTTGGGTCTTACAAATCTCATAGGCGGTGGCAAAATCGTGATCATGCTCATACAAGTCTTTAATCAAATCAAAACCAAGTAACTTAGCATGCAAGTAAGTAAACAAAGTATACCTTCTAGACAGTGCATCAGCTACAACATTATCTTTACTAGACTTATACTTAATCACGTATGGAAAAGACTTAATGAATTCTAACCATTTAGCATGCCTCTTATTCAACTTACCTTGAGTCTTCAAGAATTTAAGGCTTTCATGATCAGAATGGATTGTGAATTCTTTAGGCCATAAATAATGTTGCCAAACCTGTAAAGACCTTACCAAAGCATACAACTCCTTGTCATAAGTTGCATACTTCAAAGCTGCCCCATTAAGCTTTTCACTAAAGTAAGCCACGGGCCTTGATTCCTGCATCAAAACAGCACCAATACCAATCCCGGAGGCATCACAAAGTATTTTAAAAGCTTTATGAAAATCTGGCAATGCAAGCATAGGGGCGTGAGTCAATTTATCTTTTAAAGTGTTAAAAGCATTTTCATGTTCCTTATTCCATGCAAAGGTGACATTCTTTTTAACAAGTTCATTCAAAGGTGCAGCTATAGAACTAAAGTCCTTAACAAACCTCCTATAAAAACTTGCTAATCCATGAAAGCTTCTAACATCACTAGCATTTTGTGGTCTCGGCCATCCATGATTGCCTTGACTTTTGACTCATCAACAGAAATACCTTGAGAACTAACAACATAACCCAAAAAGATAATAGATTCCATGCAAAAAGAACATTTTTTGAGGTTAGCATAAAGTTTGTTCTCAAGTAAAACAACAAATACTAGCTTAAGATGTGCAACATGTTCATCTAGTGATTTGCTATAAATAAGGATGTCATCAAAGTAGACTACCACAAACTTACCAATAAAGTGACGAAAAACATGATTCATAAGCCTCATAAAAGTACTAGGTGCATTAGATAAACCAAAAGGCATAACTAACCATTCATACAACCCATACTTTGTTTTGAAAGCAGTTTTCCATTCATCACCTTCTTTCATGCGAATTTGGTAGTATCCACTTTTCAAATCAATCTTGGTAAAAATAGAAGAACTATGCAATTCATCAAGCATATCATCTAATCTAGGAATTGGATGTCTATACTTAATGGTGATCTTATTAATAGCACGGCAATCAACACACATTCTCCATGACTCATCCTTTTTAGGAACTAGAATAACAGGAACTGAACAAGGACTAAGAGACTCACGTACAATACCTTTGTCAAGGAGTTCATCCACTTGATGTTGAATCTCTTTGGTTTCCTCTGGATTTTTTTTTTAAACAGTCCTTTATATACATAGTGCAAAAGACGGAGCTGGGTATTCCCATGCAATCCGTTACAAAGTACGTAAAAGTTTGGAGTGCAACTCCATTACATGAATTCCTATAACTATGTGTAAGGAGAAAATAGAAAAGCATTATTTTAGTCGAGACCAAAATAAGACCTTTCTATCTTCGTAGCTATCATTTTAGAACGCAAAAGGAATAAATGTGGAGTACTTCCTCCATTTACACAAAAATTCGCAAGCAAATGACAGTATCATACGCAACATTGTACAGGCCTTGCAAAAAGGAGTTGCTATGAGAGCTAATGTGTCTGCCTATACTATTACATGTTTGCTGCACTTTCAATTCTAAACATCAGCTAGTTAGATCAAATGACTACCCTCAGCAGAGTGTTAAAAGGTAACTTGTGGGATGACATCACCAGTCCCAGTTCTTCCAAGAAATCAAAAAATTGTTTGTCAACAGTTCCACCAAGATTTGTTTCAGCCTTCTTTACAGTCAAGCAATTAGCAAGTAAATACAAGCTTAGGCCAAACTGATGTAAGCATCGGTAATCAGGGGCCACAGAAAGGAAGTGCAAAATAGCCATACTAGTCTAACATCGTTCCTCAGGGTCAAAGTACTACCCAGGGTGTTAATTTTACCTATATTTACCTTCTGAGTAACAGATGAAAGGGTTTCTCTCCCTTAGTTTTCTCCCTGACTGGACGGAAGCTTTGGGACTAACTAATGCCTCCGTATACTTCGATTGCTTATGGGGTTTCCGACTTTTTTCCATTTTTGAAAGGAACTTGGAGAATTCATCTTCCGGTTTCTCCTCATAACTGTTTTCAGTCCAACGATCATCCCCATCTGCTTCTGTCTCTGATTCTGATTCCGTGGGCATATTCTGTAGCTGGGCTAAGTCTGAAGTTGAATTAACTCTGTACACTGACGAGGGTTCACCTTCCTCCCATCTGACCCTTACTTTGCTTGTTTCAATTTTTAAAAGTATCTCAAAATCTGTTTGTGGCTGTGGGATCTGGTCCAGTGCAGCCTCTTTGTTTGATTCCTCGCCAACTCTGTCTAGGGTAGGCTGAAGCTGTGTTTCCAGTTCTGTGGGCTCCTTGATCTCCTTCCCTGTCTCATCTTCTTCCTCAATTGGCAGCTCGCTGTGGCTTCTCTCACAGGTTTCCTTGGGCTCCAGACACATTCTCAAATCTTTGCAGCCGTTCACTTGCAATTCTTTACAGCCAGGCTGTTCTTTGTCAACAGGAAGCCTTGGTTCCTCCGCTGAAGGTGGCTGAGTTTCTTGATTGTTCCCCTCTCGATTGACCACAATCGGCTCCGAGTCTTGGTTCATTGTCTGATCCAAAGGCTTGTTAGTCCTCTCCTTATGTTGATCAATATTCAGCAGGCTAGGTTGGCGGCTTTTGGGAACCCAAGTTCTTGTTACTTTAACTGGTGCCGCTTGAGGATTCTTACAGTTTACGGAGGAGTGCCCAAGTCTCTTGCAATGAAGGCAATATTCTGGGAGGTCCTCCAATTCGATTGGCTGCCACCATCCTTTTTCCGGACTTCCAATCCACACTCTGCTTGGCAAGTCTTTTAAGACATCCACTTCAACACAAACCCTAGCCTCGCTAGGTCACAATACTCTTTGCACAACCTCTGAAGCAAGGTCCAATTTCAGAGGGATACCGACAGCCGAGCCAAGAGCAAACAGTGTATCTTTACTACATAAGTGCAGAGGCAGCAATGGGAATTTAACCCAAATCGGGGCAACTGAAGGTTCAATTTCTGGTCTAAAGTCTGTGGTCCATCTAAAGATCTTAGCTTGGAAACCATGGAAAGACCAAGCTTTCTTAATCCACATTCTATGAAAATCAATTTCCAAATCAAATTTTAAGATGATATGATAATGATCTAGCAAACCAACATCGCAATTTCCTTTAAAGGCAGCTGCACTTATCTCCTTTCTAATAGAAGCCATAGAAGGTCTACCTCTAGTAAATTTCCCCACTAGAGTGAATAGAAAAGGTTGGGCCAATACCTGCTCTTCTTCCTCAGTGATGAAAAGTGCAGGTTCACCGTTGAAAGTGGACAATTTACTTTGCTGTATCGCTGCGAATGTGACGTCTACATCCTTGGACCACTGAGAGGATACAGCTTCCTTGAAAGACTTAGCCTTTAGTGCTGTCCTAGGACCTGTGGGTGGGCCTGACTTAGCTTGCTGAGAAGCTAGGTTCAGCATCACCGGAGCTTTTAAATGGGCAGAGTTCACCCTAGGGCGTTGCTGTCGACCGGGACCATCTGCCTGTTGACCGGGTCCGTTGAGCTGTTCGGAGCTATAAGCTGGAGCTGAACTAGCTTGTTGAAGAGCTGGAGCAAAAGGAAAAGGAAATGGAAAACTTGGAGCAAAGGGAGAGCTTGGTTGTTGGAGGAATTGGAGGGGGGGAGATCTGAGGTGGGCTGGGTGTAGGGCAAATCGGTGGTGGGCTTGGAGGAGAGGGAAATTCCTACAGTTGGAGGTGAAGGGCAGATCTGTGGTGGACTTGGTGGAGGTAGACCCTGTGATGGAGACTATAGGGGTATGTACGGTGGTGGGATCCCAGACTACCATGGATGTGGAAGCAGCCATATGAGTTGAGAGGGAGGAGGCTTTGTAGTGGTGGTTGTCGGCTCCGGCCAAAAGGCCGGAGCCGATTGGTGGGAGGGTAGTGGTCGTTCGTTGAAGGACAGGGAGGAATATCTAAAATAAGATAAAGATCTGAAATGGGTTGAGCTAGGTGGTAGACGGCAGATTGTTGCAAATTTTGAGTGTTTGTGTGGTGGATAATAAGACAAGGGTTAGTGGTAGGTACGGATTATCCTAGAGAGAAGGAGGAGCATTTCTTTTGCACATGATGTTTGAGTAGTATAACTGTGAAACTTTCCTCTGGATTTGCTCTATAAGCTGGACGATTTGGAATTTGAGCTCCTGGTATGAAATCAATTTGATGTTCAATACCTCGAACTGGTAATCCAATTGGTAAGTCCTCGAGAAACACATCACTATATTCCTGCAAAAGAGAATAATTAGCACTAGGAAGAGAAGCAAGGTGATCACTATCAACAATAAGTACAAAGTCCTTGCGAATCATTAAGTACAAAGGCTGTCTATCTAGTATAGCTCTCTTAACCTCCCTAGAAGAAGCAAAGTAACAAGACTTCCTATCAACTAACTCACGACCCTCACTATTACAAGATGAAGATGAGCTAGCTATTACATTTTGTTTCTCTTGACCTTTCTTCTCCTTGGCGGCATTGAAATCTTTACAAGCTTAAACAATTTTAGCTTGATCTTCAAAAACTTGGAATAGGGTTAAAGCACGAAGATTGTACTTCTTACCCTCAAAATCGAAACTGTAGTAGTTCTTCTTGGCATGATAAAGTACATCACGATCAAATTGCCAAGGTCTACCAAGTAAAATATGACTAGCTTCCATGGGAACAACATCACATACAACTTGATCAACATATTTTCCAATGGTAAAAGTAAACTTCACTTGTTTAGTCACGAGTTTCGGCTGAATTATTTAGCCATTGAAGTCTATATGGCTTGGGATGTTTCATGCAATTCAAATTCAGCTTATTAACAAGTAAGGTGCTAGCCACATTGGTACAACTTCCACTATCAATGATCACACTACATACCTTATTTTGAACCATGCATTGAGTGTGAAAGATATTTTCTCTTTGCATTAAATCTTCATTGATTTGTGGTTGCACATTAAGAACTCTTCGAGCAACTAAAGAAAAAGCACCAACCTCATATGTTTCAAGATCTTCACTTTCTTCACTTTGGTGCTTTTCTTCAAGAGCTGGCATATCGGCACATTTCTCATCACTTTCAACCTCTCCTTGATCATTCAAGAATATCAATTTCCGAGTTGGGGAGTCGGCTTGTACATGTCCAAAACCTTGACACTTATAGCATTTGATATCCCTCAACCTTTGGGAAGGTTGTGGCGCCGATTTAGGAGCAACTTCAGGAACCTTTGGGACTATTTTTGGAAAGCTTGATGTTGTGTTTGAAGGCTGGTTTGGAGTGAATTGACATGGCTTTGTTGATGGAGTGAAAGGAGCCACATTGGGTTTGGCACTTCTTTGCCAAGGCGGATTAGGTTGTGTGAACCTTTGCTTTCCTTTCATGTGCCTTTCAATCTTTATTGCTTTATGAACAAGCTCATTAATATCAACATAACTTTGAAAATCCACATGGTATGCTAACTCAGAATTCATACCTCGAAGAAATCTTTCTATGGTTGAATCCGGATCTTCATGAACATTAGCCTTGATCATAAGAGCCTCCATCTCATTGTAGTATGCTTCCACTGATTTACTTCCTTGCACAAGTGTGTGCAATTGCCTATTTAGTTCACGATTAAAGTGTGAAGGGACATACTTCTTCCTCATAAGCAATTTCATTTGGTTCCAAGTCGTAACTGGAGTTTCACCATCTTGGCGTCTAGTCCTCATTACCTCATCCCACCATAAGCTAGCATAATCCTTGAGGTGCTTGAAGGCCAGACGGTATCTTTTATCCTCGGGATAACTATTGCCTTCAAAGAAGTGTTCAAGTTCTCGAACTCAATCAAAGAATGCTTCAGGATCTGCCTTTCCATGAAAAGTAGGTAATGTCAATTTAACAGAACTAATTGAAACTTCAGACTTTTTACCAATTTTTGTAGAACCAACAAACTCCTCCTCCTCCTCATCGGATAGAACCTCATCAAAGTTGATGTGTCGTGAGGTGGAATTCTTTGTACGGCGTTTTGGATTGGAAGCCAAATTATCCATTTGCAATTGCAACTTTTGAATCATATCAAATAGTACTTCCATTTCAGGTTTCTGTGCAACTTGAGATACAGTATTATCTCCGTCCATTGTACCTGCAAGTTAGTGAAAACAAGAAGAAAACAAGTGTAATCCTCACAGGTTCTCACTATATGGTGAGTAAATGCTCTCCTCTCTAGTGTAAAGGCTTTTCTCATGTATACCCTATATAATCTCTCAACAATGTTTCTCTCAGACTAATTGAAACTTACCGTTCAACAATCTTTATAACAAATCTCAACCAATTAGTTCAACAAGTCAATTCACACAAGTTAAACCAAAGAAGTTTGAAAAGAAACACGTCACAAGAGTATTTTAAAGATCACGTATGGGGTATAACTTGGTTTATTTCAGAAAACTACGAAATTAGCAACTAGGCAAGAAAGCAAGATGAATGATTTTTGATTTCACCCAAGTAAAATATGTCACGACCAATATTGATGAGTTTCACGCAACTTAAGAACACTTAGTTCTTTCAAATGGAAATTAAAACAGCAAATAAATAAAGAAAAGGTTCGAAGATATATATATTTTTGATTTTTTTGTTCTTTTTTTTTTGAATTGACCGTCCTTTTTTTTGATTGGTCTTTTTTTTTTCTTAAAACTTTCGGACGCCTATTTCGGACGGTCTACCCGTCCGATCCTTAAACTTCTGGGACAATGAACTTTCTGTTGAGTTTCGGACGCTAGTTTCGGACGCCTGGCTTAGTTTCGGCCAGCCAAAACTGTCACGACTGGGTGAAAAACCTGATTTTTTTCTGACGAATTTTTTTTGGAAACTTTTGATGAAACCCTATGAAAACAATCCAAAAGTGCAGAATTTAGACTCCAAAAACAGCAGCAAGAATCAACACAAAAGACATATCAAAACACAAAAACGCAACAACAAGAACAAGATGTTTTTGGGTAGAATTCAACAAAGATGTTGCATGAGAATTTGACAAAATTCAAAGGCTGAACTAAGACGACTTAAGACAGCAATAAGGACACACAATAGCAACAAAAAAATGCAAGAATAGCAGCAGATTTTGACGCAAAAATGCAGCAACAAAGAAGCACAAAAAATCAGCAAGAAACGAAACGGATTAACCTGATTTTGGAAACAACCTTTTCTCTGATACCACTTGATACGAATGGAGTATCTTTTGAGTTCTAATCCACACGTTTTTCACACCCTTTGGATCGTTGTTTCTCAATAATCACGAACAAGCAACAATCAACACAATGCGGAATGAATCAATGAAACGAAACAAGATATTGAACGAGAAGGAATGGAAGAAATCAACCAAACCCCAACGTTATCACAAAAAGATCCAGTCCAACTAATGTAAATCAAAAGTTAAACTTCCTCAGTTCGGCGTGTTCTAAAAATCTAGAACGGGTAGCTCAACCTAAAGCTCCTCACTAAAGGTTTTCGCGGGTCTTATGATTGTTCAACTAAACCTAGAAGAAGTCTCACGTTTTCTCTCAACTTATCACAGCTGGAAGAAGGTTTTAGCAAAGCTAAACTTTTATCAAATTTCATATATCTCATTAACGTGTAGAAGAATGCCTTTAAATAGGCTACAAAACAAAACCCTAATGTTGTTTTAGGAAACTAAAACTTAAAAGAATAACTTTCCTAAATTACTTTCCTAATTATCATGTAAGATAATTGGATCAAGTAATTACTTATTAAAAACCAAAACTCAAGCCCATAATTAAATGTTTAATAGACTTAAGTATTACAACTTAAAATAAATCCTAAAATTAAAGGATAGGCGTGATCCATGCAAGCCCAAAACACGCCTCTTCATTGGACTTCTTGAATTCGGCCTTTGTGATGTTTCTTCAAGGTGGATCATGAATTGTTAATGAAGAAACATGCCACAAAACTCCTCCTTGAGATGATTAAGAGATCTCGGCCTCCATTGCTTCAAAATATGATACCAGTAAATTGTGCAAAGCTGCCTTCATCTTTGAGCTCCTCGATCTTGTCATTGGTCCATCAAGATTCACCGAAGGATCTTGAGAACTCGGCCTTGGCACTACCATGGACATGGGTTGATTTCCATCATTCCATTTGGGAAATGTATTACCTTTTTTTACTTTTTTTTAGAAAAAAAGTTACATGGTTTGCACAAATTACGAATTTACCTTAAACTAAAATTATAGTGTTTGCATATTTGTGAAATGGAAACTCTAAGAAATGCAAAGTTACACCTTTTTTATAAAAAAAGAAATTATAGAGTTTGTATTCTCTCATCACTTCTAATGTTTTTTCTCTATCAAGTGTTTAATTTTCTTAAAATTATAGAATTGTGTATTATATAAAAATCATTATTTCTTTCTTTTTTTTCACACATTACACACTTTTAAACACTATACATATTTGCATATACTTCACTCATTTATAGGACCGAACTCATTAAATAATATTTTATTAATTTTTATTAAATTTTTTTATCTATTTTTATTAAATATAAAATAATTTGTTAAAATTATAGAATAAATAAAATTTTTAAAAATTGAGTCTGACTTTCAATTTTTTTTTGCATGCACCAATATTCAAGTTTTTTAAAATTATATAGTTTGCATAAACCCTATTTCTCTTTTTTTCACACGTTCAAACACACACAAAACGTATATTATATTGCACATACTAATTTTTAACATTATATATATTATTTACACTCTAAATATATTTTACATATATTGCACATATTTACACATTGCATACATTTTTATATAATATAAATATTTTATACATATATTTACATATATTACATACATTTTTACACACTACACATATTTTCACACATTATGCACATTTGCACATAATACATATATTTTACATGTACTATAAATTTTTACATACTCCACATATTTTGCACATACTATACACATTTTCACACATTACATATATTTTTTTACAGTTTGAGGAATATTCATATTTATAAACATAGTTTCACATATTACCCATATCCTACAAATACAATAAATATTTATACATATTACACACATTATCACACTACATATAATACAAACATTTTACACATTATACTTATTTATATACATTACACATACTTTTATGCACTTTACACATTTATATAAACAGCACACATTTTATATTATACATTATATATATATTAAACACATTTTGACACATTAAAATTATTTTATACATTCTATATATGTACATTTTTATGCACTACATACATTTTAGATATTTTTAAATATTATACTTTATACATTTAATGTTAATGACATAGGAATAATTTAATAGTTTTATATAATTATCAAAAGATTTCATTATACTTGCTTACTTAAAATCATCATTTCTTTTTCAAATTGAAGTGCTAATAACAAATTGCTCAATTCTCTTTCAATAGGAGATAATCCATACATTCCTAGTGAAAATTATCCCAACACTTGTATAATTGACTTTTCGAAGCGTATGATAAGCAAAAAAAAAAAAGGATGCTAAATATAATTGCGAAAGAAAATAATAAATTAAAATGCAATATTGTTTAAATTAATTATTATGAATTAAATAAGAATCATACATAAAGAATGATGAAAGACTTTGATCTTTATTACTATAAGGATATATATTAATTATATAATTAGAAAAATGTTGAAAACAATAAATTTATGAGTATCAATCACAAAAATTTCTTAAAAATTTGGACAGAGTTTCCCCTATTTATGGATGAAATCTCCTTGCCAAAACCACAATAACAAACCAAAACCACAATAACAAGCCAAAAACACATATTTATCATCAATTCATAAGATATAATATGATATTCACCAATATATATATATATATATATATATCATCAATTCATAAAATATAATATGATATTCACCAATATATATATATATATATTAAAGTTACATGAAGAATAGTTTATATCTATGACATCTAAGCTTTCCATGTGTACCACAAGCAGTCAGTGTAGGTACTCTCTTTAATCTACGTAATTCAACATTTGCATTTTCATCATCCTGGTTAGATTGTAACTCTATTTGTGGAGATGGTCACCCGGCGGTTTTGGTTCCGGAACTGAAACTGGGGGCCCCACCAAATCGAAATCGTGGCTAAATTGTCTGCTAACGGTTCAGTTACAGTTCCTGATTTTTTAGAACCGGCCCAAAAAAATAATTTTTTTTATTTTTATTTTTATAATTGTATAAATATTTCTATACCTCTTCATTTTCATCACATAATTATTTTTCTAATATTATTTCTTAGTTTTCTAATCTTTATATTCTAAGTTTTAGCGTTTATAGTTTATAGTTTAGGGTTTAGATTTAGGGTGTCAAAATTTTTCATTAATCATTCTAATTATATTATTATATTACACTAATATACTATTTGAGTTCCGATTAATAGTTCAATCATTCTTTCAATACTCTTATCATTTATATATTTTTCTTTCTCACTTATCTAATCTTTCATAATTCTATTTTTCTAAAACCTCCATATATTAGTTCAATTTCAACTATTAATCCAATTATATTATGTATCAACTTAATTTTCTAATTTATATTATCCTAATTCTATTATTATATTATGCTAATATACTATTTGAATTCCAATTAATAGTTTGATCATTCTCTTAATACTCTTATTCTTTTTATATCTTTCTTTCTAACTTATCTAATCTTCATAATTCTATTATTCTAAAAAATCTATTTGTTAGATTAATTTGAACTACTATTCTAATTATGTTATTATATTATACTAGTTGAATTCTATTTTTTTTTTGTCAAAACCTCAATAAGAGGTGGGCGCCACTCCCAATACATTAGATAATTGTGAGTGTTGGACATACCCTAATATCACTGTTACACAAAAGAGTCCTTATGAAGATTATTCCATTTCAAAAATAGTCAAAATCAACGTGTTTTTTGATTTTACCAAGTTTGGCTAAAATACGTGTATGATAAATCATAAAAAATAGAAATTTGGTAAAAAAAATTATATATTTCATTTTTTTTACACAGTTCACAAGAATGGATGTTCATAATTAAAGTGGGTGAAAAATAGCAAAGAATAAAGCCAAAATAAACACATTTTTTACTTTGTCATTATTGAACAAAATACGTGTGTTATAACCCATGAAAAATGGAGGTTTGGTGAAAAATTTAAATTTAACTTTTTTTGGCAATATTCACTGGAATTCATATTCACAATTGAAGTGAGTGTAACAAATATTACAAAAAAGTCAAAATCAACACGTTTGTTAATTTTTACATTTTTCGCTAAATACGTGTTTTATAACCCTTATAAATGAAAATTTGGTGAAAAAACTAAATTTCACATTTTTGTACACTTTCATTAGAATGCAGGTTCACAATTGAGATGTGTGTAAAAAAATAGTAGGAGAAAAGTAGAATCAACACGTTTTTTTACTTTGTCATTTTTTTAACCAAAATATATGTGTTATAACCCATGAAAAATGGAGGTTTGGTAAAAAATTTTAATTTTCACTTTTTTGTCAATATTCACTAGAATGCATGTTCACATTCGGGGAAGGTGCAAAAAATAGTAGGACAAAAGCAGAAATTTGCACATTTTTTACTTTGCCATTTTGGCCAAAATACGTGTGTTATAACCTAGATATAGTCATCGAAACGGTTTCGAAATTGAAACCGCTGGCTTTGGTTCTGGTTCCAGAATCAAAACTTGGAGCCCACTGAAAAGTAACGTCTATTAAAAGTTAGAACCAGAACCGAATCGAGCATGTTCACAGTTGAGATTTATGTGAAAAATAGTAGGAGAAAAGCATAAATCTACATGTTTTTTACTTTGCCATTTTGACCAAAATACGTGTGTTATAACCTAGAAATAACCATTCAAATAGTTCCAGAACCGATATAGCCAGTTTCAAACTGCTAGCTCCGGTTCTGGTTCTGGAACCAAAACTGGGGTATCACAGAAAAGTAACCTTATACTAAAAAATTCTGCTACCGCCACGTCAACTGTCAATAGTTACTAGCCAATTAAAGGGGCGCACCACACGTGTCTGTAACAAAACAAATTGGAACTTGCAATGGTTATTTGACCATTGCCAACTTGGAAATTATCAAAATTAAATTAGGAACATTCAAATAATTGACTGTTCCTTTTCTTCTTCTTTTTTTTTAATTCGTTTTTTCCTAATTCTATAAATGCCTCCTTGATTTTTATTTTTTCCACACAATTTCTACTTCTTCTTCTCAATATTCGAATTCTCTCCTTCTTAATTCTCAAGCATCAAAATTCTATAAAATTCAATTCTACTTGTTGTTTCTGTTATAATTGTTAGTTAATTTATTGTTTTTTATATATTATTCTTTCAATTCCTTATTCTTTTTTAATCTTTATAAATAAAAATTATATTATGGGTAGTTTTGGTTCTTAATCCCAACCAATTAATATTGGAGATAAAAGTGCAAATCCATCACCATCAAGTCGTCGTGCACCAATGAATCCAAATTCTGATATGTTTGTGAAATATTTCACAAAATTTTTTAATGCCGATAGAGTTCTTATTATAGAAAAATGTAATTTTTGCGAGAAATCATATTCCTTCAAAATTGGGAGTGGATATGGTACACTAACTAAGCATTTGGAGAAAATGCATCGTTAAGAAATCGACATTTGCAAGTCACAAGTGCAATTAATCGGTTTCGCTCAATAAGATTCTTCTTCTTCTAGTAATTTAAATTTATTTAAATTTAGCAATGTAAAATGGAGAGATGGTTTAGATGGATTTGTTTGCACATAACATTTGCCATTTTCATTTGGCAAAAAACAAAATTTTGTAAGATTAGTACGAGAAAATGCAAACTCACAAGTTAAACGTGTTCCTAGAACAAGTTTAACAAGTGATATAAAAAAATTATAAAATGAAAAAAAACTTATTGGAATATTTTTCAAAATTAGATTCGCGTGTTTAAATATGTTCGGATATTCAGAGTGGTCACTGGAAAATGAATAGTTATACGGGTATAACTTATCATTGGGTAGATTCAAATAGGTTTTTACAAAAAAAGAGTAATAACATTTAGAATTTTTAATGATTCTTACACGGCCCTAAATATATCTAGATTAATTAGTGTTATTGTACAAGAATATAATTCAAAGAAATAAAATTGTTTCAATTGTTTTTGATAATGCATCGGTAATAATGCATCTATTGTAGAATTAAAAACGTACTTGTGCACCAAATATAAGTGGAAAATTTTTTCATGTTAGATATATGTGTCATATTTTAAATTTATGATTTCAAAATGATTTAAGTGCATTAGAAATTCATATTAAACCAATTAAAGATGCAATTAAATATTTGACCGGATATCCAAGTTTAATGAGAACATGGGCAAAATATTGTATACAAAATGGACAAAAATCTAAAAGATTTAAAAATGATATTCCAAATCGTTGGAATTTTCACTTATGATTTACTTTGTAATTCTTCTAAATATAGTTCATTGTTATGTAATTTTTACGTCAATAATTCTTGTCTTGGAGTTGCATTGCTTCCTACTTATTGGAATTCTTGCTTAAAATTGTTAGAAGTTTTAAAAGTTTTTAAGGATGCTACTTGTATATTTTCATGTGTAATCTATCGAACTTCTCATTTATTTTTAGTTGAAGCATGTAATATAGTTGATGTGTTAAACAATCATATAAACAGTGAAACTTTTTTTTTATATGGCAACGGACCTTTTTCGAGGGTCGCCACTCCCTCTTATATTAATAACTTTTTTGGGTGATGGATTTACCATAAAATCACCCTTACAAAGATGAACCAACTTGATCCCCCCACCATTTACATGCCTAAGCCTAATGGCGAGTGGATCAAGCGGAGAGCACAAAAGAGGAGTACTACTCCTTTTACATAGTTTGGCCACTTTATGAAAACAATTAATGCACGCAATACTAATAATGATTAAATGTGGAGTACTACCTCCATATACATTCAAACCTATATTCATTCTATAATACAAAAAACTCCTTAGATAACAAGGAGTGACAAAAGGGTCCCCCTCCAGGGGATGATTGTATCTATGATTTACCCAAATCCAAGCCTGAGTGTGGATCTTCCTTTTGCTGTGGATATCCTTCTTCCTAGTTACTGATTCAGAGAGGGTATACACCATGTAGCACAGCGGGACATCAATCAAGATTGTAGTTCTTGACCTGAATTCCAGCTTTACTCTCCTCTGCGAAGTCAAGTCTCTCTCTTCAGCAAAAATGCCATTCTTGAATGTAGGTTGAGGTGTCGTAGCCCCAACTTGCTTTCTCCATTTGGGTTGGAAACAATACCATAACCAGACCAAAGACCAGAAACAGTCCAGAATAACAAAAGAGTGCATAACAATGGACAAACCAGCACTAACAACAGCAAGCTGGAGTCTAAGATAAACACCTTGGCAAGCCAGTCCTAACGTCGGCAGACTGGTTCCTTTATACATACCTGTTTTTTCAATTGCTGTAAACCTTGGTCCTCGCTTGAGTTTAACAGATTGTATACACATTTTCTTCCCTGAATATGATAGAGGGCCATTGGTCTCTGTCCATTCGGAGTTGGGTTAACAGTGTATGATAGGCCATGGATCTTCTTGGCAGCACTAGCAACCTCGCTGACTGGTTGGCTTCTTTCTGAACTACCTGTATGGAAGAACCTTGTTTGATGCTTTCCAATGTTTTTTCCAGTTGCCAATCTCCCCAGGATTTGGATCCTTGTTCAAGCAAGGGGGAATCTGATTCGATGATGATCTCCTGGCATCCTAGTTCTTTGCTCCTGGAGATGAACCTATGGACTTCTAATGCTTCTACCTGCAATCTTGTAAGTGTGGCAGGAAACAGATAGATAGGGAGAGCAAAAAGTAAGTGTCCATTAGAATTTCTAACTATACCTCCCACTTTCCAACTATCTTCCACCTGTGCTGCTGCATAGTTGATTTTGGTGGCAGATGGATCAGGGGGAATCCACCTAATGAGTTTCAGCACCTTCTTTTTTCTGATTTTCTGACAGTCTTCCCAAAAGGGGCTCCAATCGAGCTCTATTAATTTAAGTCCTTTGAACTTTAGACTCATAAGTTCTTTTATGGACCGAAAAATTCTGCTCACCATTGGACCTACCTCAGGGACTCCTTTGTCAAATGTGATTTGATTTCTTAGCTTCTATAGCCACCAACATATGATCAAAGGGCAAATTTTGAGAAGGATCCTCCTGCATTCAGGGACTGAGGTCTGATTCTTCCACCAAATATTCAGAGTTCTTTGAAGACAGTTAGAGTGCTGGCCTATATGATTCTCAGCTGCAAAAATTTTCCAAATCTTTTGTGCAAAATGGCAAGCCACTAAGAGATGGTTCACTGTTTCTCCATTTGCATAGCACCAAGGGCAAATAAAGGGTCCCATGATGCCTACCTTATGGAGGTTAGAGCCTAAGGGAACTTTATTCCTAATAAACAGTGAAACTTTGATGCAAAGTATATTCACATGTTGGAAAAATTGGCTTAATTATTATAAAGAAATTCTAATTTTATATTTAGTTGCTATTGTTCTTGATCCTCATTTTAAATTTAAACATTTAGAACAATATTTGAATTTATATTATAATATGTTAAAAGATATTTTTTTCACATGAAGTTTTTAATTGAACAAAATCAAATGCCAAAGCCACAGAGAATTCCCTCGACAAGGATAGCTTTCAAATATGTTGCAGCGGATCATTAACCAAGATTATATGTTGATCGAATAGATCCCTCACAGTCAACATATGTTTCCATATGTGAGATGCCGTGCTAGTAGCCTGGATAACATCTGGGGAGCTCCGAGAACAATATTTATCATACATAAAACTCTGTCTATAAAGAATCCCGACAACAAAACTTCCACCAAAACTTCCCAAAAAAGGCCATAACTACGTACCTCTTCCAATCTCCTTAAACCCAGTCCCCCTTCACTCATTAGTCGACATAAATTCTTCCATGAAAATTAGTAATGCTTTTGAATATTCTCATGAGAGCCCCATAGAAAACTAACAAATAATCTCATCATTAAATTAATTCTACGTGCAGCACGTTAGTCGACACAAAAATATGCACATGTAACAAAGACAGGACATGTTTAATGAGCACAATCCATCCACCAAATGATAATAAATTATGTTGCCAACTTGTGACTCTACGCAGAGGAACGACCTTAGAAGTCCCTCACATTTTATCCAATAATTTGTTTGGTCCCTCACATTTCAAAAGTGTACTTTTTCAGTCCTTTTGACGGAATCTGTTAAAAAATCTGTTAAATGTAGTCATGTGCACATCACGTTACTCTTTTTCAGGGGCAAAAAAGGCAACACACTAGTAAAACCCTATCTTCTCCTTCCTCCTCTCACCTTCTCCTCCACATATCCATCTTCCCCAACCTCCTCCGTGACTACCATCACTCTTTCTTCCTCTGTGTTCTCACTAAGCAGTTAAGAAGATTTGATGGGCAAAGTTGATTTTGAATTTCAATTCTTTTGCTTGTTAAGAAGAGTAGTTCAAGTGAATCTGCAAAACGGTAAAACATTGGGATATTACAAGCAAGTTTCAAATCTGTTGAAAACATTTTATCAAACAAGCGACCATAATAATCAATGGTGCTTGTTTTAACACCATACCACAACAATACCAAACAATAAAGGCCTGATTGCTATTGAGCTTGATAACCTCTTTTGTTTTTTTTTTGGCTAAATCTCAATTATGTTGAATAGCATTTTTAGAATGCAAACACAGTTGGTAAGAAAAGCATATGATTCAAAGTATTCAATTCCACCGCCGCTGCGTCTGTTCTCCTCCTCTGTCCCAACATAGTTCCAGAATTCTAACTAAAATGGCGGGCCAAATTACCTCTGCTTACGCATGCGCCACCACACGCGCCACTATCCCAACATCCCACAATCACACACTTCAAAACCCGCATTTTATTTTCACCAAAGCATCACCAGACCTCATCATACTAAGAAGAAAAATTCATCCCAGAATTCTTAAGAGTTCAAGAACCCATGTCTCAACTTGGGGAGACTCGTACTTGGACATGTGGAAGAAGGCTGTGAGCGCGAGAGGACTTCCAAAGATTTTGAAAAGATTGCTGAAAACTTGGCCAGTGCAAGTGATGATGATGTTGGAGAAGAGACGGTGGAAATTCTTAGCCAAGAAGAATTGCGGTTTCGGTGTTTGCATTTATGAAATTGAAGGTGGGATAAGTTATTTGCTCCTAGGGCTATTTGGGAATTTGAATTGAGAAAATGTTTTGAGTCTTGCACAAAAAATAGTCCATTTCTCAGTGTGCTTCTCCGTACTTATAAGCAAGAATTGGTCACTTTGAGCTTTCTAGTTTGTGAAAACATGATGTAATGCGATTACAGTTGCATGAGATACTGGTAGTTGCTTCAAACAAATAAAGAGGACTTGTTATTATATCATTGCAAGTTTTTCATTTCTTGGTAGCTGGTCCTAATTTTCTTCTCATCCTAAAAATTTATGGGAAGAGACCATTTTTATCTGTCATAAGTTCTTTGGGAATATACTTTTATCAGTGTCCTGTACTCCTGTTGATGTGTTTTGTTTCAGTGCTTGATCATGTTATAAATTGTGTTTCCTTTTTTTGCCTCCAAAAAAATGTCACGTGATGTTCATGTGACTTCACTTAACGGATTTTCTAACAGATTCCGTCAAAAGAACTGAAAAAGTACATTTTTGAAACGTGAGAGACTATTTTGCCCCGTTTTAAATGTGAGGGACTAAACAAATTATTGGGTAAAATGTGAGAAACTTTTAGAGTCGTTCTCCCCCAGATGGTTGATAAAATCTCTTGAAAAAATCCAAATCTTTTACAACCAAAAGTAAATGGGACACCCCAAGTATTTAAATAGCATGGAAGACTGAGTATAGCCAGTGCAACGAGCAATCTGACACCTAATTGCCACTGACGTATTAGGCCCCACATAAAAGGCACTCTTCGATGGGTTAACTGCCTGGCCTGACATTCTTTCATAGTTGTGTATCTCCTCATAACATAAGCTAAAGATTTCCTATCCGCTAAAGTAAATAAAAGAAGATCATCTGTGTAAGACATGCGTAATCTTCCTCACACCTCGAGGTCTTCTATAACCACAAAATTGTCTAAGACCTAATAAGGAATTAAGCTCTCTTGATAATGCTTCCACCGACAATATATATATATATATATAGCATGTGACAATGGGTATCCTTGACAAATACCCCTTGATTAGTGAAAAAATTAGTTTGTTGACAATTTAACATCACAGAAAACCAACAATTAGAAATCCCTTGCCAGACCATATCAATTCACCATTTCCTGAAGCCAAACTGACAAAGTACCTGAAAGAGAAAAGACCATGAAACCCTATCTAAGCTTTCATCATATCCAATTTAATAATTGCATTCCCATGTATCGACTTGGTATTGAGAGACCCCACTAATTGTTGAGCGAGCAAGATATTATTGTTTATAGATCTCCCTTTAGCAAATGCACTCTGATTAGGGGAAATCACCTTCGGTAGAATACCTCCAAGTTTATTAGGTAACAGTTTTGTAATGATCTTGTTGATGACATTACAAAGACTAATAGGATAAAACTCACAAAACGATTGTTGATGCTTCACTTTTGGGATTAGGATTAATATTGTTGATGTAATACCATGAGGTAATTCTCCACCACTGCAAATTTCTATAAAAGACTCAAATAAATCCTGCTTTATAACTTCCCATGCAGTTCTAAAAAATTGGCAAGAAAAGCAATCTGGACCAGACTAACTATCCACATCAATGCCCTTAATGACCTCTTTAATCTCCTATATAAGTTGAATCTTTTTAATCATCTCATTCTTCTCATCCGTCACAAGTTGTGAAATCATTCTGAGCTTCGAATCATCAAATGGCTGAGAGTTTGTCGTAAGAAGACACTCAAAGAGGTGGACTGCCGTCTCTATAATTTCCTCTTTATTCTGCAGCACTGAACCATCCTCCAGCATTATCGAGTTCACCACAGTTCTCTTTATTCTCTGTTTTACCAACGCATGAAAGAATTTGGTATTTGATCTCCAACTGTAAGCCATTTCAATTGAGCTTTATGTTTCCAATACATCTCCTCCTCCCTTATCACTGCTTTCAGTTTTGCCTACGTTTTACTGTAAGAGCATCAGAATTGTTCTGAATCCATAATCTCCAATTGCAACTCAGTTTATTGAACATGAAATTATGCCTCTTTGACTTTCGAAAAAAACATTCCTCACACATGAGATATTGCAAGCAATTAATTATTTCTTAACTCTTTGAAGTTTTAGATAGAACTTGACCAACGGTTGATAAGCACAAAATGTGTGTTTTATTGTATATTCTTTTTAGTGTTTAAAGGGGTGAAATATGTGCTTAATAGTGATGATTTTGGCAGATTTTGGAAGTTCCCAAAGATGGAGCATGATGAAGGAGAAAGATGATTTGGGGAGTTTTCTAGAAGATAAGGGCTGGTGGATTAAGATGAAGAAGTAAGGCAGCACGAGGACTCTTTTCAGATGCCGTATTGGTGTAGGAATAGAATTAGGAAACTAGTTTGTATGCTAGAGTGAAAGCCGCATGTGGCTAATTGGAATTTGGAAACAATAAGGATTCATATCTTTTAGTTGATTTAGGAAATTGTTATTTTCCCTCCTATATAACGGAACAAATTAATTAGGGTTTTGGGAGTCTTCAATCTTGGTAGTTTTTTCGACAGTTTTTAGTTTTCCAGATTTCAGAACAAGAACAGACGCACCTGATGAAACAAGGGACCACCAAGTCGCTCAACGATGTGCGACGTCCGGAACAGATCACCTGGAACAGAAACACTGCGTCAGATCTTCCACGGGATCTATCCCAGGAAGGCTCCGATGCTTAAGTTAGAGACTTGATATTTGAATAATGTAACGGATGTATTCAGAATTGCTTTCCCCTAACGGGGTTGTATTTCAGTATATATAAACATACCTGAGAGTATGTGATAACTCTCTAAAGATGATAGCTCTTATCCTTATCCCCAAGAACATTAGTCTCGTATTAGGAGTCTTTGTGCATATCTTCCTTGATCATCTTTATCTCAGGATAATGCGTCTCATACATCACCTAGCTCAAAGCTAATCATCTAAGATCGCTTATCCTTATCAGGATTTAGGATCTATCAACCAGTCCCCCAAGTCGTACATCGGTATTGACGTGCGACTTTCATAAACTCACTCGGTCAAGCTTAACCTAGAGGCCACGTTAGCAACATCCTCCTGACAGCTGCCATCATCATATTTTCGAAATTCGAAACGCCAGCCGCCAGCCGTCTCGTTTCCAATGTCATCATTAATTTGAATTTAAATTTCGGCTTTTAGGGTAACTACTTACCTTTTCATTTCCATTTCCAGCTCACATTTTCCAGAAACTCATTCACGGTCTTCTCTCTTGTTGCTGCATTTTAATTTCCAGTCACTGTTTCCTGCTTCACCACCTTCTTCATTACTTTCACCGATTGTCGCCAATGGCTTCCTCCTCCCAAGCTCCCGGGACTTCCAAAGCAGGTAAAAAATATCCAAATTTGTTCAACAAACACTACTTTTGCCATTATTGGATAAACCTTTGCCTTCGACCGATGCATCGGAGAACGATGGTCACCCGTCCGACGACGACCAGCTTCCTCTTTCCAAAAAGAAAAAGGGGTTTTCAGTTGAGGACGGCGATGCCGCACGAATTTCATCGTCCGTGAAGGGCAGCGACCTTTCTCTCCTCCGTACAAAATTCCTCATCCTTCTTTCCCTCAATATTCGGGCCCCAAATTCCACGGACAGGGTGTTGTTCGCCCCCCAAGGGTTTATTGGGATCTATGTAGACCAATTGGTCGCCGGACTTCGATTCCCCCTCTCATCTTTCTTTCTGAACCTTCTTCTTCACTACCATGTTGGTCTAGGGCAACTTACCCGGAATTCTATTCGAATAATGGTGGGTTTCCAGGCCTTATGTCGCTACACAGCGGTGGTCCCTCGCGTCGAATTGTTTCGCCCCTTCTATTGCTTGAAGATCAGCGGGCAACGTCCCAATTGGTTCTGCTTCAGCAAAAGAACCAACCTTCCCCTGATTGTTCGCTGGGTTCCCTCATCAATCCAAGACTGGAAATCCAAATTCCTCTTTGTGTCGTCGGAGACCTCGGGAATCCCTGACGTGTGGCTTACAAAGCAGGCAGTAGGGGATAAACTGCGACATGCGGCCTCGGACGAAGTCGAAAGGGACATGAGCACCCTCTCAGCGGCTTTTATCCTTGTCAATCCTGACCTTTCGGAGACCGAGCTCTCCTGGGCCGGGCTTAGCCCCGCACGGATTATCGACCGCACATGTACAGTTTCTTTTTTCCTTTTTGCAGAATATCTAGTACTTATATTAAATTTTTGTGCGTCTTGCAGGCATCCTCAAAAGATTTGGCTTCATGGATGTCGATCTTACTGGGGGAGATCTTGACACCCTTCCAGTCCTCGAGCTTCCTGATTCGGCTCTGGAAGAGTCATCCAGCGCCACTCCGGACGATTCACCGCTCTTGAAACGAGCTCGGAAGACTGTGGCAGCCCCGACCACTGAAATGGAGATTCGAGAAACCACGAACATCCCGTTGTTGGAGGTCAAGGTTGAGATTATCGCAGAGCATATCCTCGATCCCCCTCCACAGAAAAGTGGCCCTGAGGCCCTGGGTTTTGTCTAGACCTCCGCCGTGCTTTCGTTTGAAAGATTTGAGTCCATATCATTTCAGCAATTGCTCCAAGAGAGCATTGGCATGGTAATAGTCCAGACTCCAGCATCTCCTGTCATGGCTGGTTGCAATTGATTTTTCTCATTCTTTATCTTTTTACAGATCCCAAAACTTCACGAAGTACTTCGCCGGAGCAGGAGGATGGACACCCGTTTAGGGGAAGTCACCGCGGCCGAGTGGGCCAAACGGGAAGCATTAGAGCGAAAAATGAAGAAACAATCCACTGAGCTGGACTCTTTACGGGAGTCCTCTTCCAAGCGTGAGGATGAGAACAGAGAGCTGCGGGCTAAGCTGGCCGAGGCACGGTCTCAGTTAGCTGATGCTCGATCCCAAGCCATCAACGAATTCCTCAGCTCCACGGCCTGTGAAGATCTAAAGAAAAAGGCCGTGGAGGAGTTCATGGACTCCCCACTCGGCGATGACTTCAAGCAAAAAGCCGTCGATGAATTTAAGGTTTCTTCTGCTTTTCAAGATATAGTGGAGAAACTTATTGCACCTTTGTTGAAGTACAGCTATAAGAAGGGACTTCTAGCCGCAAAGAAGCTCGTCCCCAAGCTTCCTCTTGACCGGTTCCCCGAGTTTACTCCTCGCCCCAAGGCCATGTACCGCGAGGTAGTTGCCCGGTTAGGATTAGCTCTCGAGGGTGGTTATGACACCGAGGATGAGCCTCCCTCACAGGGTCAAGAGAGCGAAGCTAGGTCGTAATTTGTAGGAATTTGTACTAATGAAATCTTTTGTTCCATCTTCAGTTGCACCATGTCTAAGATTCTCCACTCATGAAGCAGTTGTGTAACTCTATGTTATCGCATTCTTATATTCGTAGGTCTTTCAAACGGCTAAATGCAACTTTAAATTATTCCTTACATTGTAGGAATTCTAGGATCTGAAGTTCCAATCTTATGGGAAATAACACTAAATAACTCTCCATGCCGTAAAAACTTTACGACCTGACGTCTTTCTTGAATACTGACCATTCTTATGGAAAATATCAATCTGTAAATAACTCTTCATGCCGTAAAAACTCTACGACGTGAAGTCTTTATTGAATATTAACCATTCTTATGGAAAATATCAATCTATAAATAACTCTTCACGCCGTAAAAACTCTACGACGTGAAGTCTTGATTGAATATTAACCAATTTCAATGGAGAATAACAATCAATAAGTAACTCTCCAAGCCGTAAAAACTCTACGACGTGAAGTCTATTGAAATTAACCAATCTTTATGGAGAATAACAATATATATAAATAACTCTTCACGCCGCAAAAACTCTACGACCTGAAGTCTTTATTGAATATTAACCAATCTTATGGAAAATAACAATCTATAAATAACTCTTCACGCCGCAAAAACTCTACGACCTGAAGTCTATTGAATATTAACCAATCTTATGGAAAATAACAATCTATAAATAACTCTTCACGCCACAAAAACTCTACGACCTGAAGTCTTTATTGCTAAGATAATCCTGTCTAATGATAAAATCGCCGGAGATTGGCTGCATTCCACGACCGCGGAATCTCTTTCCAGCTCATGTCGCTCAACTTGTAGCTTTTCGTTCTCCTTGCTTCTACCACCTGGTACGGTCCTTCCCAGTTTGGGCTCAACTTGCCCTCCCCGGCTTGTCTACTGACCTCGTTTCTCCTCAGAACCAAATCTCCAGGCCTGTAGATCCTTTGTCGCAACTTCTAATTGTAATATTTGGCCATTTATTTCTTGTATTTTGCCTGCCTAATGCATGCGATCTCTCGTCGCTCTTCAACTTCATCCAGGCTCATATTTGAATTCTCTTCATTAACGTCATCTTTATATTGGGTGACCCTGAGAGTGGGAACACCGATCTCCGCAGGTATCATGGCCTCCATACCGAAAGCTAATGAGAATGGCGTGAACCCAGTCGCTGTCTTTGGAGTGGTTCTGTGTGCCCACAGAACTGTCGGGAGTTCTTCTGCCCACTCTCCCTTGGCTTGAAGTAGCCGTGTCTTTAGTCCCTGCAACAGCGTTTGGTTGGTGACTTCCGCCTGACCATTTGCTTGCGGGTGCCCAACGGATGTATAGAACTGGGTTATGCCCAATCTTTCGCACATTTGGCTGAACTGTCCTATGAACTGCGTCCCGTTATCCGTTACCACCGACCTTGGGATGCCAAACCTGCAAACGATATTCTTCCAAAGAAACTTTCGGACTGAAAAACCAGTTATGGCCCACAATGGTTCGGCTTCCACCCACTTGGTGAAATAGTCCACCGCCACGCAAAGGTGTTGGAATCCTCCTCTGGCCTTCGAAAATGGTCCGAGCAAATCTAGACCCCACTGCACAAAGGGCCATGGGCTGATCATCGTCTTCATCTCCATTGCCTGTAACCGCGAAATCGGAGAATGCAACTGACACTGAGCGCATTCTGAACCATCTCTTCTGACTCTTTGAACATAGTCGGCCAGTAATACCCGGCGACCATGGCTCTTTTGGCTATGCTACGGTATCCTCCGTGCGCCTCGCAGCAACCTTCGTGCATTTCTCTCAGGATAGTCTCTGCCTGAGTCGGGCTCACACACTTGAGGAGAGGCATTAAGTACGATCTCCGGTACAAAATCCCATTTACCATTTCATACCTCAATGCCTTGACTTTTAACTTTCGTGCTTCGAGCTGCGATGTGGAAAGCTTCCCCTCTGTTAAGTATTGTGCTATTGGAGTCATCCATGATTCCTCCTCTTGAACTGTTGCAACAAGAACTTCTTCTACTGAACGTTCCTCTAGTACTTCTACTAGGACTGATTTTGTTAGATGCGAATACACGGAAGAGGCCAACTTGGGCAAGGCATCTGCATTCCGATTTTGCGACCTCGGGATTCTCTCTATCGTGAACTCTTCAAAGTTTGCAATCCATTCAGTGGCCTTAGCCATGTATTTCTTCATCATCACCTCTTTGGCCTCAAATTCGCCCTTGACTTGACTCACCACCAGCTGCGAATCACTAAAGGCTCTGAGTTTTTTCGCACCCATCCTTATGGCTATCCTTAACCCCGCGCGATGAGCGCCTCATATTCCGCCTCATTGTTGGATGCTATGAAGTTGAACCTTAGCGCGTAGGTAAATGTGTCACCTTCCGGGTTTGTGATGAGTAACCCCGCGCCGCTCTCGTCACCATTCGAGGCTCCGTCCACAAACATTGTCCATTCTCCGTCTTCAAGCGAGTGTCCTGTGTGAGTGCACTCCACTATGAAGTCTGATAGGGCCTGAGCGCGGATGGAGATTCTTGGGACGAATTCAATATCAAACTCACTTAGCTCGACTGCCCACTTTATTAATCTTCCAGAATTTCCTGGTTTCCCCAAGACTTTGTCCAACTGTGTGTCTGTCATCACCTTAACGGAGTGGGCTTGAAAATAAGGGCGTAATTTCCGCACAGCCACCATCAAAGCAAATGCTTGTTTTTCGATGGTCGGGTACCGCTTCTCGGGTCCCTGCAAAACCTTGCTCACAAAGTAGATTGGCCTTTGTATCTTGCCGTCTTCGCGTACCAGCATCGAACTGACCGCATCATCTCCCACCGACAAGTATAACATGAGGACTTCTCCGACCTGTGGAGTTGATAACCTGGGGATCTGCGCCAAGTATTCCTTCAAGTCTGTAAAGGCTGTCTCACATTCATTAGTCCACTCAAACACTCCTTTTTTCAGGGTCTTGAAAAAAGGTAGGCTGCGTTCTGCGATTTTGGCAAGAAACCTGTTCAATACAGCTAACCGCCCTGTCAACCTCTGAACTTCCTTGACAGTCGTCGGGGACGCCATGTCCAAGATTGCTTGCACTTTCTCCACGTTGGCCTCGATTACCCTCTGTGACGCCATGTATCCCAAGAACTTGCCGGCTTTCACTCCAAAAGTGCATTTGTCTGGGTTCAGACGCATATCTGATTGTCGGATTATCTCCAACGCTTCTCGTAGATCGTTCACCAAGTCGCAGGGCCTCTTGCTCTTCACCAGCATATCATCCATGTAAACTTCCATGTTTCTGCCAATTTGATCTTTAAACAGCTTGTTGACTAACCTCTGGAAAGTTGCTCCTGTATTTTTGAGACCAAAGGGCATGGTCACATAGCAGTAGGTCCCTCGATCTGTGATGAATGAAGTCTTACTCTCGTCGTCCTTTTTCATAAAGATCTGGTGGTATCCCTTCTATGCGTCCAAGAAACAAAGAAACGCGAAGCTCGACGTCGAGTCAACGGGGATATCTATCCTCGGAACTGGGAATGAATCCTTTGGGCATGCCTTATTCAAATATGTGAAGTCGATGCACATCCTCCATTCGCCGTTAGGTTTCTTTGCTAGTACCGGGTTCGACAACCATTCTGGGTAATCGACTTCCCTTATGATTCTCACGACCAGAAGCTTGTCGACTTCTGAATTTACTATCTTGCTCCGATCTGGGGCAAATAGCATTTTCTTCTGCTTGACCGGCCTTCGAGTTTCGTCGATTCCCAGGCTGTGCTCCATTATATGTCTTGGAATCCCTGGCATGTCATCCGCAGACCACGCAAAGACCACTTTGTATTCTCGCAGCAATTCTATCACCTGAGAGCGCAGATCGGGAGGCATGTCTCGACCGATTTTAACTTTCCCCTCTGGGAATGCGGGGTCCAGCACTACTTCATCTACCTCTCCTTCTGGACTAAAGCTTTCTTCTCGCTTGGGATCAAGACAATCCGTCGTTAAGATGTCCACTTTTGTTGCGTCTCGCACGGTGGCCACGTAACATAGTCTGGCTTCCTTCTGATTTCTTCGTACCGTTACCACCTTTCCAGAGGCAGGGAATTTGACCACAGTGTAAACTAGAACATATAGCCTCAAAAGCATGCAAACCTGGTCTACCTAAGAAAACATTGTAGGCTGAGGTCCCGTTTATCACCATGAATTCCAATAACTCTGTCCGGACGTGGCCTGCACTTCCCATGGTTACAAGGAACTTAATTTTTCCCAAGAGACGTGCTATTCCCCCTGCGAAACCCACAAGTGGTGTGTTGACGACCTCCAGCTCTGCTTTATCGATGTTCAAAGATTCCAGGACGTGGGAATACATGATGTTTGCTGAGCTTCCATTATCCACCAGCACCCGTTTCACCAGGTAGTTTGATATCGCCACCTCGATTACTAGCGGATTATCTGTAACTTCATGCAAGAAATAATCCTCGTCAGAAAAAGGAAATAGATGGAGTTATCTCATTCGACGCGCGACGCCTCTTGTCACCAGGTACTTTATTTGTTCATGCGTACCGCTTTCTTGCGGACCCGGAATCTCCTCCCAAGGTTCCTCCTGAGATTGTGTTGATCACCCCAGCGTACCCTTTATTTCCTTTGGACGAATTGTCGCTGTGATCCCGGCATCCTTCGGCCTCCTTCTTCCCTCCATCTCCGTGGCCTTGCTTCTTTCCCCATTTCTGCTCTTTCTTTCCCACAAAATTCTTTAACTCCCAATGTCTGCTGGCTTTCTCGATCTCCTGCTTCAAATCGAAGCAGTCATTGGTGGTATGACCATGAGACCCATGATACTCGCAATACCTGCTCTTATCTCTTTTGTGCTCCGGAGCGGCGATCCTGTCGGGTTGTTTAAATTTTCATTCGGATTGTACTGCGGCCAGCACCTCCGATCTTGTTGTGGTCAAAGGAGTCAAAACTTTCTCAGGGATGTTCCCTGACCTCGGACGCCCTCTGGGCTGGTAAGGAACATTATAGACCTGAGAACCTCCGCTGGATCTTCGATCTTTCTTTTCTCTTCCTGCTCTTTGCGGACTACGTTGTCTCTGGCTTTGTGTTCCCTTCTTATGGGATGAATACCAATCTTTTTTGGTAGAGTCCGAGTCCTCTCCGATGGTTGCCGCATGTGCTCGTTTCAACGCATCCGCGTACGTTGCCGGGTAGTTCTCCTGCATACTCCTGTTAAAGAACCCCGGCTTGAGCCCTCCGATAAAAGCTGTGAGCATCAACTTATCGTCTTTTCCCGTCACATGGTTTGATTCCGTGGTAAATCTTACCACGTATTCTAGCAAAGTCTCTGACTCGCGTTGTCTGACATTCATCATATGTGTCGGTGGCTTCTGAGTATAGACGTTGCCCATGAAGTTTGTCTGAAAACTTCTGTCCAACTCATCCCATGACGCAATGCTTCCCTCCGGTAGTTCGCTGAACCACTTCCTAGCCGCCAATTCAAACGTGGAGGGGAGCACCAGGCATTTCTGGTCATCGGTCAGGGTCAGCATATCCAACACTGAATTGACGTGCGCCATGTGGTCAGACAGATCGCCTGTTCCGTCGAATGATTTCAACACTGGTGGACGGAAGTTGTGCGGCATCTTGGTCTCTATGATCTCCCATATGAACTGTGTTCTTTTCTTCGTCCGTGATGACGCGCCTCTGACTCTCTTATTTTCCGGAGACTGATGACCCGACTCACCGGAGTACTCCACGAATCTTTTCGTTCGCTCGTTCGGTTGGCACTTCTCCCCTGAACTCCCTTCTTTTCCCTCCCGGGAAGGTTTGTGCTTCGGAGGAAGACGCTCTTCAATGTCCCCTAAGCGTTTGAGGATATCCTCCGTGATCATTTTAAATGCATCAACAAAACTTTGTGGATTCTCACCACTATCTCCGCCTAACGTTTCGGTCTGCTCCGCCATCACTCACGCAATGTCTTTAGTGGCCCCACGGTGGGCACCAGCTGATGAAACAAGGGACCACCAAGTCGCTCAACGATGTGCGACGTCCGGAACAGATCACCTGGAACAGAAACACTGCGTCAGATCTTCCACGGGATCTATCCCAGGAAGGCTCCGATGCTTAAGTTAGAGACTTGATATTTGAATAATGTAACGGATGTATTCAGAATTGCTTTCCCCTAACGGGGTTGTATTTCAGTATATATAAACATACCTGAGAGTTTGTGATAACTCTCTAAAGATGATAGCTCTTATCCTTATCCCAAGAACATTAGTCTCGTATTAGGAGTCTTCGTGCATATCTTCCATGATCATCTTTATCTCAGGATAATGCGTCTCATACATCACCCAGCTCAAAGCTAATCATCTCAGATCGCTTATTCTTATCAGGATTTAGGATCTATCAGCACCCATGTTTGCCGAAATGATAGTCAGCTTGGTTTGATATTCTTAATTCAAATTTATTTCTTTTAAACATTTGATTGTTTTAATTATGCTTAGTGAGTAGTTTATTTTCTGGCCGATAAATAAGGAAGTACTAATCAATGTATTTGTGAGACCTAATTGATCTAATTAAACTATTTCATAGTTAATTCCGAAGGTTCTTTAGACATAATGTTAATTATTTAGATTTATTAAAGCTTGATCACCTTTAATTGATTTAGATAGAGCCAATTAATCCCTTGTTAAGTCACTAGATTTAATAGGTAAGATTAATTAGTGTCGAAGCTACTGTCTTGGTAGATGGGAATAATCGGTTAATAAATTGTGACATGCTGATCATGATTATGATTGATAGAGTTAGGTTTTTCTATGTCTTAATGCTTTTGTAACATTAAATCGGGCGTTGGCGATTCCAGCCGGATTATATTATGAATAGGGAAATAATTGATTAAATCGATACTTGTCAATTATCGAATAATTAAGGAAGAATTGGGTTATGTCGGAGCCGATTCTCGGTAGCCTTTAACTAATTGGTTGATATGAAATTCTTATCTTTGAGTCATTGAGCAATGAAGAATTGATTAGTGTGGGATTACTTATTTGCCGGATTCTCTTTTAAGTCAATTTATTTTCGTAATTTTGCTATTTCTTAATTTTGTATTTGATTTCTATTGATTTGTTGATTTAATTAATAATTATATTGTTGTTACCATTTACGAATTAACTAATTTAGAAGATAGTGTTATTCCTCGTGGGATTGACCTTACTCTCACTATATTATTGTTTTTCTTTTAGGGTAAGTAATTTATTTTGGTACAAAAACGACGTACCAACTATCTATCTCTCACTTGCGGTCTACAGGCGCTCTCGACAATTTGTAAAAAAGATCCCTTTTTTCAGCCCAAAAATTAAGGAAACAAAATGGTTTACTAACCTGATCTTCCTTAACATTCATTCTTAATAACAAAGGCGCGTGATCCGAATCCATCCTACTGAGGTGTTGAATTGAGATAGCCAACATCCATTAGTTCTGTGTTATGCATAAACTCGAGAAAATCTCTCGCTTCTCTGTGACAAAACCTTCTGTCTTCTTCTCTGAAGATGAAATTATTGCATTGAAATCTCCCCAAATAGCCCAACCCATTTCATTTCTATTTTGCTGTTTTAGACCCCTCCACAACAAAACACGACCTGTTTGTGTAGAAACCCCCTGTACACAAGATAACAGAAAGTGGGAAAGACAACCAAGGAGTACTATGGCAAGCATAATAAATTGTTTATGCTGAGTAACCACTGCCACTTGCATAAAAATAGAATGAAAAATCCAAATTCTATTCTCATCATTCGCCAAGGCATGCTCAAACTTTACTTTAACTTGCACATAATTAATTTCCAGTTTTTGTAATTTAGGCTCATCAATACATATTAAACCAAGAGCATAATCGTTTTTCAACTTTTTCTATCTTTTTTGGTAACAGAGTTACCTGTTCCTCTTCCATTCCAATATAGCATCTTCATCATAATCCCGAAGGAGCAGGAAAAATTTAGAGATGATATTTTCTCGATCTTAGATTTCGATCCGACTTACCAAGGTCTTTAATATTTTGGTTCAGTATTGCGTTGAGGCTCAAGGTTCAGTGCTTGAATGAGCTTAGAATCCAATGGAGCATCAAACGAATTCCTGTCCCCCATCACGTTCCCGAGAGATTTAATTGAAAATGGCTCATCCTCTGAATCATCTTTAGCTCCAAAATCAACCCCATCTTTTGAAAGACCATTAACTCCAGTAAGTTGGTCTGGGACAATTAAGGGCAGCATACTATCATTTATCTCCAGTCTAAGACTATTAACCTAGGAATTCACATTATCCTCCCCGCCAAGCCCCCTTGCCTTATCGTCAAACACAAAAGTCTTCACACCTAAAGTTTGTCCCTGATACAGAATGCTTATAGGTATAGTAACATTTCCATTATCCTCAAACTCCATTGTTTTCTGTTGTTCAGCATGGACAATTTCCAACATCCTATTTCCCCTATGATCAGCCAAAACCTCTTTACCTTTATTTTCCACCATTCTATTGTCCCCCTGGGTAATCGTCCTCTCGTTCCCTTTAGTATGTCAACATGCTTCCATTACTGTCAATTTTTTTGGAATTTCACGCCACTGTCTCCGGTTGTTCTGCCCTTGTTCCAAAGAATTCAATACTTGTTTATCTTGGCCTTCCGTGTTCTTAATGTTGCAACTGGAATTGGTATAACCTTGTCTATAGCATAAAGAATAGTATCTAGGCAGATTCTCCGGTATAATTTCTTGCCACAACCCTTCTCCATTATTCCCATTTTCAATCCAAATCCAGGAGGGGAATTCCTTCCTTACATCCACTTAAAACGCATACCCTGTCAACACTACAGCATAACGATAAGAGGAACACCAACTAAATGTAAATGCATTATATGAGGAATATTCTACCAATTATTATCATCAAGTTCCTACTAGTAGTACCATTAGTATAAGCACTAGTCACAATATTATTTCAACTAAAAATTTTGGATCTTCGTCTTCCTTTATCCCTGCCGGTTTAGACATGTTTCAATTGTTAAAAAAACACAAGGGTACTACTAGTACGCAACGTGAGGAATATTTTACCACTTCTTTTGATTTTAGTGATAAAAAATTAGAGTGTGATAGTATTAAGAAGTTCAAAGTATTAGAATGGTAAAAGAAAAAGACAACAATATGCCTCGTTATCTCTTCGATTGCCAAAGAAATTTTGGCTGCCCCGACATCAAATTTTTAGAGAGACAAACTTTTAGTCAATGTGGCAACATTTAAAACGAGACCCGATTGGGTTCATAATCGGGGTGGGTATAAAAAACGGTACAGAAAAGTCAAAATCAACGTGTTTTTAAACTTTACCATTTTAGACTAAAATACAAGTGTTATAATAAATAAAAAATGAATTTTGGTACAAAAAATATATTTCACTTTTTTTTGATACCGTCACAAAGATGTATGTTTACAGTTGAAGTGAATGAACAAAATAGCAGTTAAAAAAGAAAAAAATAAATTGGTTTTTACTTTACCATTTTTTATCAAAATACATGTGCTATAAAGCGTGAAAAATAGATGTTTGGTAAAAATTTTAAATTTCAATTTTTGGCAATGTTCATTTGTTTACATGGTCACAGTTGAGGTGTGTGTAACAAACATCAGAAAAAAGTCATTTTGCCATTTTTAGCTAAATTCATGGGTTATTTATAACCCACGAAAAATAAAAATTTGGTGACAAATCTAAATTTTACATTTTTTGTACATCGTTTATTAGAATGCATGTTTACAATTGAAATGTCAGTTAAAAATAGTAGGAGAAAAGTAGAAATCAACATATTTTTTTACTTTGCAATTTTCAGTTTTTTGACATTATTCACTAAAGTGCGTGTTCATAATCGGGGTGTGTGCAAAAAAAAATATAAAAAGTGAAAATCAACGAATTTTTTTGCTAAAATACGTGTTATAACCCTTGATAAATTGAAATTTGGTATATATATATATTTCACTTTTTTGACATAGTTCACAAGGATGCATGTTTACAATTGAAGTGGGAAAAACGGTAAGGATAAAGGCAAAATCAACACACTTTTTACTTTGCCATTTTTTTACCAAAATACGTGTGTTATAACCCGTGAAAAATAAAGTTCGGAGAAAATTTTAAATTTAAATTATTTTTGGCAATATTCACTGAAATTCATGTTCAAAATTGAGATGGGTGTAAAAAACATCACAATAAAAGTCAAAATCAACGTGTTTTTGGATTTTGGATTTTGACATTTTTGGCTAAATATTTGTGTTATAACCATGAAAAATGAAAATTGAAAATATGGTGAAAAATCTAAATTTCATATTTTTGTACGCCTTTCATTAGAATGCATTTTCACAATTGAGATGTGTGTAAAAAATAGTAAGAGAAATGCAGAAATCTACTCGTTTTTTTTAGTTTACTATTTTTGATAAAAATACTTGTGATATAACCCATGAAAAATAGAGATTTGGTGAAAATTTTAATTTTAAATATCCAATAAAATTCATATTCACAATTAGGGTGGGTGCCAAAAAAATGGTAAAGAAAAGTCAAAATTAATGCATTTTTAAAACTTATTTTTTAGCCTAAATTGCGTGTGTTATAACCCACGAAAAATAGAAATTCAATACATATATATATATTTATTAGTCTATAAGGACGTATATTTAGAATTAAAGTGGGTGAAAAAAATAGCAGCGACAAAGCCAAAATAAAGATGTTTTTTACTTTTCAATTTTTGACCAAAATACATATGTTATAACTCGTGAAAAATGGTGGTTTGGTGAAAATTTTAATTTTTAATTATTTTTTGAAAATGTTCACTAGAATACATGTTCACAATTGAGGTTGGTGTAACAAACATCACAAAAAGTCAAAATCAACGTGTTTTTGGATTTAGCCATTTTTGGCTAAATACGTGTATTATAACCCATGAAAAATGAAAATTTCGTGAAAAATTAAATTTTATATTTTTGTACACCATTCATTAGAATACATGTTTGCAATTGAGATGTGTTTAAAAAATAGTAGGAGAAAAGCAGAAATTTACACATTTTTTTACCAAAATACGTGTATAACCGATGAAAAATGGAAGTTTGGTAAAAAAATTAATTTTATTTTTTTGGACAATGTTCACTACAATGCATGTTCACAATCGGAGTATGTGCAAAAAATGGTATAAAAAGGTCAAAATGAACGCGTTTTTAGATTTTCCCATTTTTGGCTAAAATACGTGTGTTATAACTTATGAAAAATTAAAATTTGGTAAAAAATATATATATGTCACTTTTTTTGACACCGTTAACAATGATGCATATTCATAATTGAAGTGTGTTAAAAAAACATTAGGGGTAAAGCTAAAATCAACATATTTTTTATTTTTGAAAGAAGATAAATTATCTTCAATAAAAGAAATTTAAAAATTTTAAAGTAACTAAATTAAGCTGAGCAAAAATTTGTTAGAACTTGCATTTACCAAATGCAAATCTTTCTAAATTTTTTTTATTTTTGTTTTTAAGTTTAGAATTTGCATTTGGCACATGCAAACTCTATCAATAAATTTTTTTATTTAGAGTTCGCATTTATGTTTATAAATAGTATTCTGCGCAATATATGGGATTTTGATTTTTTTTTTAAATTAGAGTTTGTATTTGCCAAATGGGATTTTGATTTTTTTTTAAATTAGAGTTTGTATTTGCCAAATGAAAACTTTGCACAGTTTGAAAAACACAATTTAAAACAATATAAAAATAGAATTTTTTAAGAGCCACCATATATTGGGAAACTCCTCCATATTGTACTATCTGATAGAGGATTCTCCTATATGTAAATAGGACCAAACTAATTCTTATTCATATTTCATACGGATTTGTATATCACAATATTTTCTGTTGTAACTGATAAGTTGGTTTTATACCAACTAATATGTGTTAAAATGCTTGGCTTTTGTTGTGTGTTTTATGTACATATGTGATGTTTTGAGATGTTTTACGCATTTGTATGTTTGCAATGTGAAAATGATCAAATGGTGCAAAAAGAGCAAAAACGAGGGTAAATGAAGTGGAAAATGTTGAAAGGAAAATGAAGGAACCAAAAGTGCATATTCGGCTGAATTAGGGTTTTGTGGCTTAATGAGTGTTGAATTTGTTTTGTGAATAACTCTTTCAATTCTAATCCGAATGATGTGATCTTGGATGATTTGCAAAGCTCTTCGTTTGTAATTTAATTTCCATGTTTTAACTTTCTGCAAATTCTGAATACAATTATGAGTAACGAAGGCATCTTTGTCATGATTGGATTAGGATTTGATAGAGTTTTATCTTTCTGCCACAGTTTGGTATTTTGATGATATCTCGAGTTTTAGTTACCTAATAAGGCTGATTCTTGAACCTATAGAAAGTTGAAAGAAAACTCTACAATTCTCATGTTTACTGGAAAGTCTAATTCAGAGGTTAAGTCACACAAATCTTGCATGGAAGTTGGTTGTTTTTCTGGCCTCACACTTCACTCTTGCACTCACTACAATTCACCCACATGCACTCACTGCCCAACACTTCACTACACTTATGCGCACATATGCACACTATCTCGCACACTAGCACTACACTCTCACTGCGACACTCACACACACTCATGCGGCGAGGCCACCTCGCCGCGTTTGCACTGACCTCGCCGCACAAGTCTCTCGCACCAACACTTGCACACCTGCACTACACTCGCACCACAATCACACTACACCCTCGCTACACTCTCGCACACAATCGCACTATCACTGCACCACACTCATGCGGCGAGGTCACCTCACCGCATACACTCAGCACACACATTGTGCGGCGAGATCACCTCGCTGCACGTCCTCACTCGCACACATCGCACATCCTCACTCGCACACTTCGCACACACTCTCGCACATTACTATGCACATTCACATGCGGCGAGGTCACCTCGCCGCATACACACACATATGCATATCACTTATTTCTCCTCTCACACATTTGCATACAACACTCCTTTTGCATTTCATTTCAATTCTTGAGTATAAATTTTACACTACAAAACATATGCACAACACATACATTTGCAATCCACTCATGATTTCTCATATGTTATCTATACACATTATCACACTCAAGCTCACCAACATTTCCACACTTTTACACATTCATCCTCACCTCACAGCTTCACCATTTTCACATTCACTCACAACTCACAATCATCACAATTCACTCGCAACACTCCACACACTTTTGTTCACTCGACATCTCACACTTTCGCACATATGGCTGGCGAGACCTCGCCGCGAGGTCTCGCCACACACACACACTTCACGGCGAGACCCCGTCACGAGGTCTCGCCATGCACTTTTTCTATGAAATTTCTAGTTTTGTTGCACTCAGTAAGTTGGCCATAACTCTCTCGTCTTAGCTCTGAAATGAGTGATTCAAATGGCTATGGAAAGATAAGACATAGGGCTATAACATTCATGTTTTAAGATTTAAGACATAGGGCTATAACATTCATGTTTTAAGATTTCCCAAATTCACAGTGCATCAAGGTCAGATTTTGGCTGGAAGTTACTGCCATAAAACGTACGTGTTTGAAGTGAGCAGAAATTGGCTAAGTGTTGGAGCTCTGAAATTTCAGGTTGTGGCTGGCGGATGAAGGCGTGCTGTCCAGAAGCTTGAAGGCGCGATTTCGTAAAGGCTGAAATGCAAGAGGTTCGCGAGGCAGCTGAAGGCGTGAACTTCGCAGGCTCAAAGGCGCTGGAACTTTTTGATTTTGTCACTTGGGCTTTGAGAGGTGAAGGCGCTGGCGCTGAAGCTGGAAGGCGCTGGGCAGCCGAGGAGCGAATGGAAAGCATGATTTGCGTTAGCCTGAAGGCGCTGGGTTGCTGAATTGTTCTTCATTTTCGGTTTTTTTCACATTTCTTGGGCTGATTTTGGTTCTTCCTTTTGAGGACACTTTTGTAATATCTTTAGATATTTTTAGTTAGCGTATTAGTTATATTTCTACTTCTCTATATATAGGGGATCGACTGGAGAAAGAGGGGGATGAGGGTGGAGAACCATCTTTTGAATTCTAGCGGGAATAATCATCTTTCCCTCATTTTCTCTCTCTAGATCTATTTTCTCTCACTAAACATTTCTTCTCCAATTTCGTTCCCGATCACGATTGTGAACCAGAGATTTCATATTGAGCTCCACCGAAGCAACAATTGACTTCCTTCTACATTCTAATCAGTGAATTTTCTCAATTTGATGGAATTCAATTGCTCAATGTTGGAATTTAATGCTTACGAGTTGAATATGGAGTTTTCTGGCTAATTGTGTGATATCTTAGGGTTCTAAACGGATGAATACATGATTTATAAGATTTAATGCTATGCAATTGACATAATTGATGAAGATTGAAATCGCATTTGAATTGTTACTAGAAATTGGTTAAATTTCATATCTCTTTACTTATTTTGAATGGATCAAGCTTCAATTGTGGTCGACATGCTAAGTTGAGGATTGATTCACCAATGTCAGTGAAGATGCATGAGATAAGAACTAAAGTGTGATTGTCTGAGTCTTTACACTTGCTTTTTACGATTATTTAATTTCTGAGAATCAGGCCTCGCCATGGGAAGCTTCGATGAATTGAAACATTAGGAAAAGTGTTAAAGAAACTCTCAGTGTTAACAATAAAGACATTTGAAGCTTAGGTCGGGCCTCGCCATGGGATTTCCTAGGTTTTGTATGTTAGAATAGTTAGCTTGGAGAGTTGAGACGTTGCGGAGTGAATTTCACCATTCTCAGGCCTCGCCAAGGGAGAGGATGGTGTCAAAGAGTACAGGAAGTGGTGTGGTCACCATGCTAACCATAACTTGATCTTCTAGGCAACTTAGGTCTCCTTGAAATTTGCTTGCTAGTTGATTGCATAGCATAGATCGGCTAGGTTCGTATTCATCCGATACAAGAATCCTAGAATATCTGTTTACATTTGTTAGTAGCTTTCCTTGATTCCTTGATTTTGTTTCTTTTCAAGCTTCAATTTTGTGATTTGAATACTGTGACGATACTTGGAACATTTCTTGAATTCTTGAACATTACACCTTCCCTGTGGATACGATCTCTACTTCCACTACTACATTAGTGTTTAGAGTTAAAATTGACGAGTCGCGACAACTCGCTATCAATTTTTGGCGCCGTTGCCGGGGAAGGCACGGTTCTAGGATTTGATTAAGTGTTCCTTGAATTTCACTGATTCCTTTTGTTTTGTGTTGAATTGTTTCTTGAATTTTACTTGTTTGATTGTGTTGTTTTGTTCTTTGCATTTTCTAAAACGTATTGAGAAGTGTGGTGTGTTTCTTTGCTGCACATTTGAAGTTTTTGATTCTTTGCTATTATCCTCCACAATAGTGTGTTGTGTATGCCAAGATCTAGCAGGTCTGCAGGAGAACCACAATTTCAATTGGATCTTGAATTGGCAAAGACTTTGAGAGCACAGTTGAGACAACAGAGAGAAATGGCTGCCCAAGGAGTTAGAGCACCTCGGTTTGGAGACCATTATGCAGTGAACTTCGACAATAGATTTGGACAACAGGATATCGACGTTGAAAGCTACCACATTCCTCCACAGATAGTCTCCATGATCACTCAGGGCCAGTTTTTCCAAGGGCTTGATAATGAGGATCCTAACGACCACCTCGATTGGTTCCTAGGATTATGTAGCACTTTCAAGCTGCCGAGAAGTGATAGGGGTGAAGTTCACAGGATTTTGTTCCCTTTATCTCTGAGAGGAAAGGCGAAGCATTGGTTTAAGACTATTGAAAGAGCGGATGAAGCAGTTTCTTTTGATGAACTTCAGAGAAAATTTTTGGCCAAATACTTCCTACCTGCCAAGTTTGAGAAGAGAAGGATGGAAATTATGAATTTCCAACAGCAAGACGGTGAATCATTTAGGGAAGCTTGGGAGCGCTTTAATGACTTGATTCGGCAATGTCCCAATCATGACTTGGGCGAGATCAGAGAACTAAATACTTTCTTCAAAGGTCTTACTCCTGAGGCATCCATGATAGTAAAAGCTTGTGCCAATGGTGCACTCAAAGATAAAAGTGTGCCCGAGGTGCGAGAGTTGTTTAACCAGATTGCTGAGGATGAATATTTGTTCCCTGAAGCTCGTAAACCTCACACTAGAAAGCAAAGAGGAGTCCTGGAGTTTGATGAGGAAACTTCACTCAATGCAAAGGTCGAAGCCTTAGCAAAGCAAATGCAATCCTTAAAGGCATCTCAAACCAAGGCACCTGTGTTATCTTATGGAATATGCAAGGGTGAACATTATACTGATGAGTGCTCTGTCACCACTGAATCCATTCAATACGTGAACAATTATGGCAGCAGGCCACAGTACTCTGGAAATTACTCAGGAGGGAACAATAGAGGCTATGGAGGTAATCAAGGAACTTGGGGACAACAGAATCAAAGCCAAGGAGGCCAATATGCTCAAGGGAATGATCAAAGGAGAATTTCCAATCCTTCACCGGGTTTTGAGCAACAACCATGTGCTCAAGAACAAAGTAAATCATCAATGGAAGACATGCTCCGGAGTCTTATCGAAAAGATAGATAAAAATGAGGAAAGATTTGTTGCTTTGGAAACAACTGTAAGATATCATGGTGCCTCATTCAAAAATATTGATATGCAATTGGGTCAACTTGCTAATGCTATTCATCAAAGGCCTAGTGGATCTCTTCCCAGTGAAACGGTGCCAAATCCCAAGAACAAGGTGGGAATTAATGCCATTATGTTGAGAAGTGGTAAGGAAGTGCAAAAGTCATCTAAACCTGAGGATGAGAAATGTGTTATTGAGGAGGAAAGTGTTCAAATTGAGGAAGATTGTATCGATGAAGAAATGGAACCAAAGAAGGTTGATGAACAGGACACTCTTGCATTTGAAAAGAAGGGTGAGCAAACTGCTACAAAAATTGTGAAGAAGGAAATACCAGCTAGGGTAGGAAATGAGATCACCAAGAACTCCAATCCTTTCAACTTTCCTGAGTATGCCCCAAAACCTCCATTTCCAGAGAGGAAGAAACCACCACCTAAGAGGGGACCTCAATTCAATAGGTTTCTGGATGTACTCAAGCAACTGAACGTGAATCTTCCTTTGATGGATTTAGTGAAATCAATGCCAAAGTATACTAAATATCTCAAAGATCTCATCTCAAACAAAGAACAAATCTTAAGATGTGATGTTCCTATGATGGTTTCTGAATGCACTCAAGCATGGGTGGTTCATGATCTTCCTCCAAAGCTTAAGGATCCAGGGAGTTGCACTATCCCATGCAAAATAGGCACAAGGCATTTTGCAAAGGCTTTGTGTGACTTGGGAGCTTGCATAAACTTAATGCCATTATCCATTGCCATGGATGTTGGATTAGGAAGTAGGATTCGACCAGTTGCAGTTACATTCCAATTAGCAGACAGATCTTTAGTGACTCCCACAGGCTTGGTAGAAGACATTTTGGTAAGGATTGATAAATTCACTTTGCCAGTTGATTTCATAGTACTTGACATGGAGGAGGATCCTGAGGTACCACTTATTTTTGGTAGGCCATTTTTAGCTACTGGTGATGCTTTAATTGGTGTTCGAAACAAAACTTTCACCTTTAGAATTAATAACGAAGAAGTAGTTTTCGACGTGAATTATGCAATGAAACAACCTATGCCTTTAGGGTCTTGTTGTTCCATTCAGGTTGTAGAATGTTCTCCAACTTTAGTTGATAATGGTGTTAAGCATGACTACATTTCTGTTGATAGAGTTGTTGATGATGAAGAATTTGGTAGTAATGAGCTCGATGTAGATGATTGCATGCTTTTATCAGAGAGTGCACACATAGAAGGATGTGGTTTCATAGATGTATCAAAATTTGAATTGCCAAGTCAATCTTTGGACGAACATACGTTACAGGAAGCATGTGTTAAGGATTGTTCAAACGATAATAAGAGCCATGCTATGCTTGTTGATGATGATGGTTGTTCTTTTCTTGATACCTTGATAAATTGCATAGAGTCTCATCTAGAAAAATATTGTGATACCATGAATCAAGAAAATATGGAAATTGCTGAGATTCTTTGTGAAACATCAACTTGTGAAACTGTGAATGTCACTGGAAACACACAACATATGCAAAATGAGATAGACAAAGATGTTAGTTTTGATGGTAAAGATGTTAACATTTTGAATGACAATGATAGCATGGTCAACAACTGTGAGTTTGAGACATTTACTTTTGAACTTTCTGATGAGTTTGTTGAGACCATGGATGTGCATTCCTTGGTTGAGCCTTGCAGAATCACTATGGATGGTGTGATAGAAGGGGGCGATGATGTGTTTCAAATGGAAGTGGAATCTGGAGAGAATTCTTCTCATGTTCATGTGTTTACACATCTCTTGGATGATGCAAATCAAGTGTCCTCCAAGAAGATGAAAAGTGCTTATGAGATTTCATCTTTTGTTTGGTGCAGAGATGGATTTACCAAGTCCCATTCATGACCAAAACCTAATGCTTGGTTGAATAAAGTCTAGCTGGAGACTATCTAAATCCAGAACTACTTCTTTTCCTTTGGTTTTAATAAAGTAGTTTGGGTTCAAGTTGTTTTTAGGTTTTCAATTTTGATGTTACTCACCAAAGCCACTCATGATGTAGGTGTGTGCAAAGGAAGGAATTGCAGGGGACATATGCCATGCACACATGAGGCTAAGTGGGGGAGTGTAGTTATGAATCACTTTCACAGATTTTTCATGCGAGAAAGAACTTTAAATAAAGATACTCCACAAAGAAAACAATGGGATTCATGTCATATCAAACCAGGGAGCTCCTAAACCTATCTCTTTACTTTAAATTGAGGACAATGTAAGTTTTAAGTGCGGGGCAGGGAATGTTGCTGTGGTTTGTGTTTGCTTTTTGTGCTTTGTATGCTGTTTTGAAATTTTTGAATTTTTGCTTTATATATATGTTGTTTTGTGGTTTGTGGTTTGACTTCATATGCTTACTTTCTCTCATGAATTTTTAATGTAAATGTGTGTTGTTTTGAGACTTTTGCCTGGTATTTTAGTTTTGTGTGTCAATTTGAGTTTATTACCCGTATGTGTGGTGTTTTTCATGTTTTGTGTAAGTTTTTCATGTTTTGTGCAGAATTTAAATTTTTGGTGAAATTTTAAAATTTTGGTGAGAATTTTGGGGGTGAGTGGTGATGTTTTGGGGGTTAATGTTTTCAAGTGATAAGGAGTGTGGGTGTGCTAATAAAGTGTGAAGAGTGGAATGAAATGAACAGAGATGTGGTGCTAGTGAGGCAATGGAATGTAGAACACTTTGTACTATGATTTTGCTCCTGTGTTAAGCTATGTTCAAAATTTGAAGTTCATCCATCTTTACTTTTGTATTGCATGCGAGAATGGTTTGTTTTCTTTGATTCTAATCTTGATGAAATTGGTACATTTTGTTAATCAAGGCATCATGTTAAAGTAAGATAGATATGCCATGCAACTTTGTTCTTGGACACAGGAGGAAATGATTCATTTTGTTCTTATTGTTATGCATTGTCTCGGTTGTTTTAGATGCTCTAGCATACATAGTCCTTTAGAGACATTTAAGAACTTTTAGTCACACAAGGGATGATATGGAGAAAAAGCCTTTGGAAATTGGGAATAAAAAGCCAAAATACCCTTGGCAAGCATAATTGAGAAAAAAAACAGCCATAAAACTCAGGCAGCTAAAGGGAAAAAGAAGCCAAAAAAAACCCAAGGCAAGCACACCAATGTGTGTAAGAAGCAAAAACATCAAAGTGCAAAAGCAAATGAAACGTGAAATCAATAGAGAAGCACCAATGTGCACCGTTGATCTTGTGTGATTTTGAGTTCTTGTGTGTGGACATTGTGATTGTGTATGAAAGAGAAAAGTTTTGGAACAAAAGAAATAATGCATGCATAGAGAATGGATGAATTCATGATCCTCAGCACACACTTGGACGCATGACATTTTGGTCTTTATTCATCGTGCCTTGATTGTTAACTTGTGCTGAGATTTGATAGGTACGAATTGAAGACATGTTATGAATTTCATGCATGTGAAAAATTTGTTTGATGAACCCCAAATGAGAACAAGTTTAAAAAGAGGAGTTGAGTCTAGTGTTAATTGTTTGTGAAGTGTGAGTTTGCTTGAGGACAAGCAAAAGCTCAAGTGTGGGGGAATTTAGGGAATGTTGCTGTGGTTTGTGTTTGATTTTTGTGCTTTGTATGCTGTTTTGAAATTTTTGAATTTTTGCTTTATATATATGTTGTTTTGTGGTTTGTGGTTTGACTTCATATGCTTACTTTCTCTCATGAATTTTTAGTGTAAATGTGTGTTGTTTTGAGACTTTTGCCTGGTATTTTAGTTTTGTGTGTCAATTTGAGTTTATTACCCGTATGTGTGGTGTTTTTCATGTTTTGTGCAAGTTTTTCATGTTTTGTGCACAATTTAAATTTTTGGTGAAATTTTAAAATTTTGGTGAGAATTTTGGGGGTGAATGGTGATGTTTTGGGGGTTAATGTTTTCAAGTGATAAGGAGTGTGGGTGTGCTAATAAAGTGTGAAGAGTGGAATGAAATGAACAGAGATGTGGTGCTAGTGAGGCAATGGAATGTAGAACACTTTGTACTATGATTTTGCTCCTGTGTTAAGCTATGTTCAAATTTTGAAATTCATCCATCTTTACTTTTGTAGTGCATGCGAGAATGGTTTGTTTTCTTTGATTCTAATCTTGATGAAATTAGTACATTTTGTTAATCAAGGCATCATGTTAAAGTAAGATAGATATGCCATGCAACTTTGTTCTTGGACACAGGAGGAAATGATTCATTTTGTTCTTACTGTTATGCATTGTCTCGGTTGTTTTAGATGCTCTAGCATACATAGTCCTTTAGAGACATTTAAGAACTTTTAGTCACACAAGAGATGATATAGAGAAAAAGCCTTTGGCAATTGGGAATAAAAAGCCAAAATACCCTTGGCAAGCATAATTGAGAAAAAAAACAGCCATAAAACTCAGGCAGCTAAAGGGAAAAAGAAGCAAAAAAAAAACCCAAGGCAAGCACACCAATGTGTGTAAGAAGCAAAAACATCAAAGTGCAAAAGCAAATGAAACGTGAAATCAATAGAGAAGCACCAATGTGCACCGTTGATCTTGTGTGATTTTGAGTTCTTGTGTGTGGACATTGTGATTGTGTATGAAAGAGAAAAGTTTTGGAACAAAATAAATAATGCATGCATAGAGAATGGATGAATTCATGATCCTCAGCACACACTTGCACGCATGACATTTTGGTCTTTATTCATCGTGCCTTGATTGTTAACTTGTGCTGAGATTTGATAGGTAGGAATTGAAGACAAGTTATGAATTTCATGCATGTGAAAAATTTGTTTGATGAACCCCAAATGAGAACAAGTTTAACAGAGGAGTTGAGTCTAGTGTTAAGTGTTTGTGAAGTGTGAGTTTGCTTCAGGACAAGCAAAAGCTCAAGTGTGGGGGAATTTGATAAGTTGGTTTTATACCAACTAATATGTGTTAAAATGCTTGGCTTTTGTTGTGTGTTTTATGTACATATGTGATGTTTTGAGATGTTTTACGCATTTGTATGTTTGCAATGTGAAAATGATCAAATGGTGCAAAAAGATCAAAAACGAGGGTAAATGAAGTGGAAAATGTTGAAAGGAAAATGAAGGAACCAAAAGTGCATATTCGGCTGAATTAGGGTTTTGTGGCTTAATGAGTGTTGAATTTGTTTTGTGAATAACTCTTTCAATTCTAATTCGAATGATGTGATCTTGGATGATTTGGAAAGCTCTTCGTTTTTACTTTAATTGCCATGTTTTAACTTTCTGCAAATTCTGAATGCAATTATGAGTAACAAACCTTTAGAACAGTATAGGTTGTTATATCTTTTCACGTATATATTCAGTTCCTCATTAATGCATAAATATGAATTTCCAAAACCTGTTCTAATCTCAATATGGTATCGGAGCAACAGAAAGCCCATTTATTCTTTAATTCTCATTTTTTTCTCGTCTTCTCTGTCTTATGGCAGCAACCCACACCAACAACACAAACTTTCAAAACACTAATGATCCCAACCACACACTCATCACTATCAATTTAGCTTCTCAAGCTCCTCTCAAATTAACCACCACTAATTATCTTTCACGGCGACTCATATTTAAAACCCTCTTTGCAGGATATGATCTTTTAGGCTATATTGATGGTTCCAAGCCCTAACTTGCCGAAACCATAACAGCAAACAATGTTACAACTTCAAATCCAACATATAAAATGTGGAATCGCCAAGACTAGCTTATCTTGAATGCTATTGGCTCCCTCTCTTTGACCATCATTCCATTTGTAGTATATGCCACAACATCCAAAGAAGCCTGGACAGCACTTGAAAATACCTACGCTAAACCATCAAGAGGCATAATTAAGCAAGTTAAACAACAACTCAAGCAAATAACCAAAGGTTCTACATCAGTTATAGAATTCCTACAAAATGTCAAAGCCAAAGTTGATGAACTTGCTCTTCTTGGATCACCATATGATGATGATGATCTCACTGACAAAATACTTGAGGCACTTGGAGATGAGTACAAAGAGCTAGCCAGAGCTGTACAAGCTCGAGATACACCCATTAGCTTCGAAGAACTATATGAAAAGTTACTAAACTTTGAAGCATCACTCACCATAATTAAACTCGAACCAATGTTTTCCATTACAGCCCATGTAACTACCCGAAACACCAACAAATGGAATATCAACCAAAACTTCAATCCTAATCAACCTTCATCCAATCAAAACAAAAACATGTCAACCACTTCCAACTAGAGATCACAGAAACCATGTCTTGGGTATTGTAAACTTTGCTGAATTCAAGGCCACACAGCAAAGAAGTTCCCCTCATACAAATTGTAACATGTGCAACCAATCCACAACAACTCAAAAAATCCATGGCAGCCCAAAGCAGACTACGCTGCAAACTCCAACAACAGTAAACCAAGGCTTTTGGATAGCGGGGAATCCCACCATGTGATATCAGATTTGGAAAATCTCTCTCTCCACAATTCATATAGTGGGGGAGATGACATGATGATCGGAGATGGAACTCAATTACCAATAATTCATACTAGTTCCACTACGCTTTGTACTTCTCATAAATCATTCAATTTTAATGACGTATTTTCTGTTCCATCCATGAAAAAAAAATTATTTCCATCTATCAATTCTGTAATGCAAATAATGTGTCAATTGAATTCTTACCAAAAGCTTTTCTTGTGACGAAACTCATCATAGGGACGACACTGTTGAGAGAACAACCTAAAGGTGGCGTATATGAGTGGACGAAACCCACCCCAATCATAGTTTTTCAAGTGTCAAAACGTCATCCTTTGAATGGCACCATAGATTAGGCCATCCTTCTGCTGTAATTCTCAAACAGATTGTGTCAAATATTAATCTTAGTTTAATGTATTCTTTGTCCTCTTTTGTCAATTGTAATGCATGTCTTTCACATAAGAGTCACAATTTATCCCTTTCTAAGTCTACAATAACATCTTCACATCCTTTGAATGTACTTTATTCAGATGTTTGGAGTTCCGCAATTGTCTCTGTTGATAGGTACAAATATTATGTTATATTTGTTGATCACTATACCAAGTATGTGTGGTTTTATCCTTTTAAAAAAAACATGATGTTAAAGAGATTTTTATTTGATATAAAGCTATTGTTGAAAAACATTTTGACAAAAACATCAAGACCTTGTACTCTGACAATGGTGGAGAATACATAGCACTCACTAAATATCTTTCTCTTAATGGAATTGTCCATATAACAACTCCCCCCCACACACACCCGAACACAATGGCATAGCTGAGAGACGTCACACATTGTGAAAACAGGTTTATCACTTTTATCCCATGCCTCAATTCCTCTCTAATACTAGTCATATGCCTTCTCCATAGTTGTTTATTTAATCAATAGAATGCCTACTTCCATACACAAAAAGCTTTCAAATCAAACCCAATTACAAGAAATTAAAGATATTTGGCTGCTTATACTACCCATAGATTAAACCATACACTATCCATAAACTTCAACAAAAATCCAAATCTTGTGTATTTTTAGGCTATTCCTTAACACAAAGTGCTTATCTATGTCTAGATCCATATACATTAGAAATCTATGTGTAAAGATGTGTTCAGTTTCTTGAGTCAATCTTCCCATTTCAAAATATAAAACCTTTAGAGTCCAAACCATATCCAAACATTATTGCAACATGGTTCTCTCCTTCTATATCCAAATACCTCTCTTAACAACTTCATCGCCACTCATTGCAACATCTACAATAGAAACTTCACAATAGGTACCTTGTGAAAGTTCAAATACTACATCTCTTTGCTCAAATACCGAACCACCCATAACCAATTTACCAACCCATCCATGGAAACTAGATCACGCCATAATACTCATAAATCAATCCAAAAGATGAATTTTCTTACCCAACTTTTTGCTACATATGCTATAGAGCCTAACTCCGTAACCTAAGCTCTCAAAGATCCTAAGTGGAGACAAGTCTTATCTGATGAGTTCAATGCATTGTTGAAATTTTAGTTTGTAATATTAAATTCAAGTGTAGCTATATTTTAAAGAGTTACATCTCTTCAATTGTGACATCTTTTTTGGAAAGATGCATCCCAAATATGATATTTTTATTGAAGAGTTACATCCCAAAATTGTGGTATCTATTTGAAGAGTTGCATCACAAATTTGAGGCACCTCTTTGAAAGGTTACATCCCAAATTCAAGAGCTCTATATATATGTGTGTGCTCTTAGTCAAGTTGGGATAAGACACTCTAACTCTTGCATTTGTATTCTTGTGGAAATAATCCAAGAACTTGCTACTTGGTTATTTCTGAATCTATTGTATCCTAGAAGATGTTGCCTACTTAAACCCGGTTAGCAAGTTAGTGGGGGCAATAAAATCTTTAAGGAAAATGTCTAACACGCCTTAGATTCATACTTTGTGACATACATTCCTCAAAGTTTATCGGATCATTTGTGAACATTCTTAAGTGTTCTTGTTGATATGATTTTGTGTAAACTCCAAAATCTCTAACAATCTTAAAGAGTTTTTTTTGTACAACTATGGATTATGCAGAAGAGATCGCTATCAAAGTGATGAATCAAGGTTAGTCAAGTTTGATTGGTTTGGTTGGCGGCATTACATGAATCACAAGACCAGATAAGTTTCTTTTATTGTATTGATACTTGTTTTCTCTTTATGGCATGATAGACTAGGATATTTTTGTTGCATTACATGTCTAAAAGTTTAGTCTCTACTAATGCCCATGAAAATAAATAAATGTGAAACTTGCAAAGTTATTTTTTCCTAAAAGTTGAAAGGAATAGACATATGGTTGATCTTGTGAATTCAAATGAGTGAAAATTTAATGACCTTCTAACAAGATGTGGAATTAAATACTTTAATACTTTTATTAGTGATTGTTTTAGATGTGTGCATGTATATCTAATGAAAAGTTAGTATGAAGTATTTTATTTGTTTAAGACTTGTAAGTATCTTGTAGAAAATCATTTGAATAAAGAATCAAATTTTGAGATGTGGTAGACATGGTGAATTCTTATTCTTCTCTTATAAGTTCTCAACATTTTGTGAAGATAATGATATAATATATCATATTAGTGCACCATACACTTTACAACAAATCGGTTTGGTTGGAAGGAAACTAGAACGGTACAAGATATGGTGAATTTCATGTACTTAAGTTCTAGTTTGCCAAATGATTTGTGGAGTAAAGTTTTGTTAGCTGCTTGTTATTTATGAGAATTGAATTCCTTCCTTAAAAACTAAAGTGTGTTCGTATGATTTATGGAAAGGACGGAAACCAAACTTATCTTATATGAAAGTTTGGGGTTGTGTGGCTTACTATAGAGTTCCTGATAACAAAAGAACAAAATTGGGACCTAGAGCACTTAAAAGTGTGCTAGTAGGTTATGCTGAAAATTCCAAAGCATATAGATTGCTTGACATTGATTCTAATGTAATAACAGAATCAAGAGATGTGGAATTCTTTGAGAATCAGTTTCTTAAAGATTCTAGTATGAGAATGGACACATCATTTGTGCCAAGTACTTCCCAAGATTTTGATATTTCTAGAAGTAACAAGAACTAAAGTTATCACTCCAAATGAACCAAGGAGAAGTCAAAGACAAAGAAAAGAAAATCATCTTTCTTTAGATTTCTTGTGGTCTCAAACCAATGTGATTATTGCTGAAGGAACTAGGAATTCTCTACTGAATAAAATTCCATTTTTATTTAGTGTAGATGAAGATCCTAAAACATATGGTGAGGCTATAAATTCTAGAGATTTAGCTTTGTGGAAAGAGGCTATAAATGATGAAATGGACTCAATATTGTCTAACAATACTTGGGTTCTAGTTGATTTCTAAGGTTCCAAACCTATTGGTTGCAAGTGGGTGTTTCGAAGAAAACATGCCACTAATGGAACAATTCTCACATATAAAGCAAGATTGGTTGCTAAGGGATTTAGACAAAGAGAAGGAATTGATTATTTTGATACTTATGCCCCCGTTGCAAGAATTACTTCTATTAGAGTAATTTTATTTTTGGCTTCTATATTAAATCTTCATGTTCACCAAATGGATCTGAAAACGGTTTTCCTCAATGGTGATTTAGATGAAGAAGTTTATATGGAACAACTGGAAGGTTTTGTGTACTTCCCGGAAATGAAAGAAAAGTGTGTTAGTATAATTATTGTATGGTCTTAAACAAGATCCTAAGCAATGACATGAAAAATATGAAGCGATTATACTTTCAAATGGATTTAGGTATAATAATGCTGACAAGTGCATTTATTCTAAATTCACTAGTGAGTATGGTGTAATAGTATGTCTTTATGTTGATGATATGCTCATTGTTAGTAATACAACAAAGGGCATAGTTGAAACTAAAAAGTATCTATCGTCTAAGTTCAAGATGAAAGATCTTAGTGAAGTTAATACTATTTTAGGCATAAAAGTTAAAAGGCATAGTGGGGGTTTTGCTCTTTCTCAATCACATTATGTTGATAAAATCTTGAAGAAGTATCAACACTTGAATGTGAAAGAAGCTAGCACTCCTTTTGATCCAAATCTCAAGCTTCATGTTAATAATGGTAATCCAATAGCTCAGCTTGAATATGCTAGTGTTATTGGAAGTTTTATGTATGCCATGAGTTGTACAAGACATGATATTTCTTATGCCATGTGTAGACTAGCTAGGTTTACCAAGAATCCTAGTAGTGAATATTGGAAAACGGTAACAAGAGTTCTTGGTTATCTCAAGAAAATAAGAGATTTAGGACTCTATTATAATAACCTTCCTTGTGTTCTTGAAGGATACTCGAATGCAAGTTGGATTACTAGCATTAATGATCAAAAACCTACTAGTGGTTGGATTTTTATATTAGGTGGTGGAGCTATTTCTTGGGCTTCAAAGAAACAAACTCTAATTACTCACTCTACTATGGAAGCTGAGTTTGTGGCCTTGTCTTTAGCTTGTAAAGAAGCTGAATGGTTAAGAGATCTATTACTAGATATAGATTTTTGACCTAGACCTATGCCACCTATAACTATCTTTTGTGATAGTGAAGCCACTATGTCTAGAGCATTGAACAAAGTGTACAATAGTAAATCTAGACATATTAGTTTAAGACATACATTTATTAGAGAAATGCTAAATAATGATGTTGTTTCCATTGTGTTCGTACGAACTCATAATAACTTAGCGGATCCGTTGACAAAATCTCTAGTAAGAGATTTGGTGAGTAAGACAACATCCGGAATGGGATTAAAACTCCTAAACTAAAATTATTCAATGATGGGAACCAAACCTTCTTCTAGTATTTCCTAGATTGAAAGGTTTAAAGGGTAAAAACAAGTCATTAAGTGGTTGTGAGCACCTGGTTTGTGTACACCATTCCAAGTTAATAGTGCATATTTTGTTACTCTTAAGTGAGCAGGTTGAACTTTAAGTTCTTAATAGATTTATCTTGTTGTGTTTTATTAGTACAATATATAAAACTTAAGATAACAGTCCACCTATGTAATCATAAGAAGTGGTGCCGCTCTAGCAAAAGTTTGGAGTAAATCTTTTGTATATGATTATGAAACTAGGATGAGCACATGGCCCATAATAGTGCTAAAATTGTATGTGAATACAAGAATGCATTTTGATGGTTCATGTGTGTGATATTTCTGATCTATTTTTGAGTATTGGTTTAAGCAACCTGGCCACCAATTACTTAACTTAGATTTGTGATTTATTTACACTAAAAGAAAAGTTTAAAACGAAAGTTACTTCTCTTTATGCATGACATCTTACATGTTCGTTTGATATTTATATTACAAACTAAGTGGGGGAATGTTGGAATTTTAGTTTGTAATATTAAATTCAAGTGTAGCTATATTTCAAAGAGTTGCATCTCTTCAATTGTAACATCTTTTTTGGAAAGATGCATCCCAAATCTGATGTTTTTATTGAAGAGTTACATCACAAAATTGTGGTATCTATTTGAAGAGTTGCACCACAAATTTGAGATACCTCTTTGAAAGGTTACATCCCAAATTCAAGAGCTCTATATATATGTGTGTGCTTTTAGTCAAGTTGGGACAAGACACTCTAACTCTTGCATTTGTATTCTTGTGGAAATAATCCAAGAACTTGCTACTTGGTTCTTTCTGAATCTATTGTATCCTAGAAGAGGTTGCCTACTTAAACCCGGTTAGCAAGTTAGTGGTAGTAATAAACTCTTTAAGGAAAGTGTCTAACACGCCTTAGATTCATACTTTGTAACATACATTCCTCAAAGTTTACTGGATCATTTGTGAACATTCTTAAGTGTTCTTGTTGATTTGATTTTGTTTAAAATCCAAACTCCAAAATCTCCAACTGCATTGGTCCAAAATGGGACATGGGAAATTGTGAATCCCTCTCAAATAAAATCTTTTGGGATACAAATGGATTTTTAGAATCAAAAGAAGAATTGATGGCTCTATTGACAAGTATAAAGCACACTTAGTAGCCAAAGGATTTCATGAACGATTGGGAGTCGACTTCCATGAAACTTTCAGTCCTGTGGACAAACCAACAACAGTTCGACTTGTGTTAAGCATTGTTAGTCGTGATGACTCTATTGACAAGTATAAAGCACCCTTAGTAGCCAAAGGATTTCATTAATGACTGGGAGTCGACTTCCATGAAACTTTCAGTCCTGTGGTCAAACCAACAACAGTTTGACTTATGTTAAGCATTGTTGTCAGTCGTGATTGGGAACTGAGACAATTGGATGCCAACAATGCTTTTCTTCAAGGCAGGTTATATGAGGATATGTATAAGTTCTAACCTAATGGTTTTATTAATACAGATAAACCTAATCATGTGTGTAAACTTCGAAAAGCAATCTATGGCTTAAGGCAGACACCACGTGCTTGGTACCAAGAACTCATAAATTTCCTTTTGCAATATGGGTTTCATAATTCTATCTCTGATACATCTCTCTTTGTATATCAAGATGGAAAAAATCTCATATACTTGTTTATGTTGATGACATAATTATTACTGGTGACCAACAAAAAATGGTTAATGAATTTGTGGCACTTCTTGCAAACAAATTTTCTATCAAAGATCTTAGACAACTTGCATATTTTATGGGGATTAAGGTTGTTCACAATGACCATAGATTGTTACCATCTCAGAGAAGGTATATATTAGAGCTGTTGACATGCACAAACATGATAGAAGAAAAATCAATACTCACACTATTATTAACTAGTGCTCAACTCACAACTCAATCCCATAATTATCTATCATATGCAAGTGAATATTGTGCTATGGTTGGAAGTCTACAATATCTACTGGTCACCCGCCTGATATAGCCTTCATTTTTAATTGCTTATCACAATTCATACACCATCCATCAACTAAACACTAGACTTGTGTAAAGCGATTGCTTTGGTATCTCTCTGGAATAGTCAATGATTGCATTCAGCTATACCGTCACACTTCCTTTAGCCTACATGTTTTCTCCGATACTGACTGGGTGGGTAACAAAGATGACTATTCTTCTACAAGTACCTATCTAATTTATCTCGATCGTAATCTTGTTTTATGGAGGTCGAAAAGCAACGGACAATTGTGATGTCCTCCAGTGAAGGTGAATATCGCTCAATGGCTAATACAGCGGCAGAAATCACTTGGCTTTGTTTTCTATTGATTGATTTACATGTTTAGTTAACTACTTGCCCTGTCGTTTATTGTGACAATATTGGTACCACACTCGATTATGCTTAAATCATGTGTTTCATAGTCGCATGAAGCATGTTGCAATAGACTTTCACTTTATTAGGGAACGCATGCAGAATGGCTCACTACGAGTTACTCATGTATCCTCTAATGATTAGCTAGCTAATACACTTACCAATGCTCTTTCTCGACAAAAGTTTATTCAACTCAGGAGCAATATTGGACTGCTCTCTCGAGGTCCATCTTGAGGGGGTATAATAGAGGATTCTTCTCCTTGTGAATAAGACCAAACTAGTTCTTATTCATATCTCATACTGATTTTTATATCACAATATTTTCTGTTGTAACAAACCTTAGAATAGCATAGATTGTTATATCTTTTCATGTATATATTTAGTTCCTCATTAATGCATAAACTCAACACTATCATACTTAGTATATTACGCCCTGATAATATGCATGACAAGTTGTGATATCTTATTTTAGGATCATCATAATATACACGTATCAGCTAGTGAGATTTAATCGAATATCAGAACTATCCTTATTTTATATTTTTCTTAGAAGACTAAAGAAAAGTGTCTCCTTATTTAATAAGAAGAGAGTTTACGTGACAAAAACATATTAGGCATATAACTATTATTAGACATGTGATTTATATCAAACGTGATATGTATCAAACGTTTTCTTGTAATAGAATTAATTATTATTGTTTGTTATAGTTTGGTATTTAATTGGTGAAATCATATAAAATCTCTATTATATTAAATTCTCGCACTGTTGGTTGGTGTATATAGTCAATAGTGTGGTGAACAACACATTAAAACAATTTTAATTGCCCACCAGTTCCAAACCAAATGGCAGTTTGGTTATAGTTCTCAAATTTTAGGATGAGAATCAGAATTGACGGTTCTGATTCAATTCCAACCCATTAATTTTTTTAAAAAAAAGTTTTTTTATTTTTGCTGGATTCTAGTGACTCAGTGTAGGCATGCTGTTACAATGTTTTTTTTAAAAAATGACATATTGCCAAATGGTCAAGTGTCAACAAACAATAATATATTAAAAAATAATTGAACTCTTTATTTTTATCACATGATTCTTTTTCTAATTCTATTTATCACTTATTTTTAATCTTTCATAATTCTTTTCCTCTCATCCATATACTTAGTCATCATTGTAAAGTATGCCAATCTCCGTATCCAAACATGTGTATGATATATTATAATATCTTATCTTTATAATCATCATAACATATTGTAAAGTATGCTAGTGATAAGGTGAATTTATTCACCTTTTACTTTATAATTGCACTTAATTCTTTAGTCGTTTTTGTTCCATTTGATTCGTTTTAGTGTGTTTTATGTAGGATATTGAGATGGGAGTCAACAAGTGGACAAAAGTTGAAAAAGAGGTCAAATCGAGTGCAGAGTGGAGAAAAAGATTAAGAAAATTTGTGAAGAGTTGGAGTTTTGCTCCACGTCGCGACGTCGGGAAAGTCCTACGTTGATATGTCGGGAAGGTCCCATGACACGACGTGCGATCATGCACGTTGCGACTTGGTGAAAATCAAATTAAAAAATATATTATTAGTTCTAGTAAGCCTCGTCGTTACGTCAAGGGTCTCACATGTTACGTCGTGGGTGGACGTTGCGACGTGCAACCCTGCACGTCGCGATATCGTGCCAGGCGGAGAATTTCATTATTAATTTCTAAAATTTCATTTTTGGCCCATTCAAAACTTTGCATTCGATGAGGATTTCGTGGAGGACCTATTTACAAATATTATTGAAGTTTTACAAAAATAGACGTAGGGTTTCATATGTTTAGAGAACGTGATAATTCATAGAGCTTTTGAGCAAGGGTTTCTCTTTGTAATAGCTATGGTTTATCTTTTAGCTATTATTTGCAGATTTGTACCTTTTACGGATTGGAACATCATTTAAATATTATTGAAACTCTGGAAGAAACATGATTCCAGTTCTCAAGAAGTTTATTTAATTAAACTGTGTAGATTCTTATACAAATTAAAACAAGTTGGATGCATGTGGTATAATCGTCTTAGTGAATATTTAATGAAACAAGGCTATATGAATGATCCCATTTGTCCATGTGTTTTTATTAAGAGATCTGAATCCGAATTTGCAATAATTGCAATTTACATTCATAATTTAAATATTATTGAAACTCCTAAAGAGCTCAAAAAAGTTGTTAACTCTTTGAAACAAGGATTTGAAATAAAAGATTCTGGAAAGACAAAATTTCATCTTGGATTACAAATTGAGCACTTTGAAAATAACATATTTTTATATCAGTCAAGTTATACAGCTAAAGTGTTCAAAAGATTCTATATGGATAAAGCATACCTTAAGCATGCCTATTGTAGTAAGATCACTTGACGTGTATAAAGATCCTTTCCGACATCGTGAAAATGATAAAGAATTACTTGGTCCAAAAGTACCATATCATAGTGCTATTGGAGTATTAATATATCTCACTAGTTATACACATTCTGATATTTTATTAACTATAAATCTATTAGTAAGATACAGTTCCTCACCTACACAAAGACATTCGAATGGTGTAAAATATATATTTTGTTACCTTCAATTTAAGATAGATATGAGTTTTTATTATTCTAAGGTAATTAAGTTTGATCTGATAGATTATGCAGATGTTGGATCTTTATTCGATCCTTATCATGCTCGTTCACAACGGGTTATGTGTTCACATGTGGTAGTACAACTATTTCTTGGCGTTCAATAAAACAAACAATAGCTACAACTTCTTCAAATAATGATGAAATATTGGCAATTCATGAAGTAAGTCGTGAGTGTTTTTTGTTGAGATCCGTGATCAAACAATAGCTACCACTTATTCAAATAATAATGAAATATTGGCAATTTATGAAGAAAGTTTCCACTATTTTATTCGAAGATAATGCTGAATGAATTGCTCAATTGAAGGATGGATATATCAAAGGCGATAGAACAAAATGCATCTCACCAAAATTCTTTGTCACACATGATCTTCAAAAGAATGGTAAAATTTGTGTACAACAAATTCGTTCGAGTGACAATTTGGCAAACTTGTTCACTAAATCACTGCCAACTTCAACATTTTAAAAGTTGATTTATAAGATCGGAATGTGTTGACTGGGAGATGTCAAATGATGTGCTCAAGACTAGGGGGAGTTATTATACATTGTACTCTCTTTTCCTCAATCAAGATTTTTTCCCCTCAGAGTTTTTCCTGGTAAGGGTTTTAACAAGAAAATATTATACATAGAAAATGTACTCTTTTTCCTTTACTAGGTTTTTTCTAGTAAGATTTTAATTAGGCATTTTTCTTAAGGATGGACATCCAAGGGAGAGTGTTATGAATAATTGTGAATGTCCATCCATATACCCCATATTCTACTCTATTATTTCACATTATTCTATATAACACATGTAACACCATTTTTTCTCACAATCACCCACTACCTATGTAACTCTTGTAACTTATATTTAGGACTTTGCAACCTAAAAGGTAGAGGTGTGAAGTTCAAACCTATAAATGGAGGTTTTGTGAAATAAATGTGGTGTGGAATTCTTACTGTGAAACCCCAAAATTTTCATATAAATAAATATTGTATTTTATAGTTTAAAATGTTACGTTTTTGGTCATATGAATTTTAGTTTAGAAACGAATATATATATATGTAAGTGATTCTACCAACGGATAAGAATTTTTATTTAAGACTATTAAATGGGATCATGTGTTAAATGTTACTTGTGGGTTTACAAGTCAATACGAGAAAAATCCTGTAATTTAATTGTAAAATATTTAGGGACTTAATTTAGTTGCTTCATAAAATTACACATCAAATAAGTAAAAAAAAAAGAATGTTGTGGTTTCTACTTGGTCTCTTTAAAACTCTAAGGATGATAAGGCAATTTAAGAAAACTTAAAAAAAAAGAAAAAAAAAGAAGAAGAAGGAACACGAGGCCAGGCTTGTTAAGCAATCCTTGCTGCCTGTTCTTATCAGTTTAAGGGCATCAATTGGATAGAAGGAAGGAAGGTGAAAGGAAAGGAAAGGAAAGACAAGGACCACAGGTTTAAACAACGGTGAGTAAAATTTATTCCCTTACGAACTAAAAATTTGATGGTTCCAATTTGCTATGAAGTGGGTTGCTCTGATTGAATTCATAATTGGTTGGTTTTGTTTTATGGACGGAACTTTGATGGTTCCAATTTCTATTAAGTGGGTAAAATTGTTTTTGGAAATTCTGATAAGTGGTTGAGAAAATATGCACCTGATGTTTAGTTTTATATCTGCCTTATTAATTGATACCCCGTTATGAATTACCTATCGAGCATGCATTGCGAATCTGTAAAAGTATAATAATTCTCATTCCTTTAACTTGTGTTAGAAAATGTGGGCATACTTTGAATTTGAAGATGATGGAAAATTGAATGTTCCCTGTGACATTTTCCTTGTTTTCTTTTACAGACACGAGTGGGTTGTTTTAAAATTTTAAAAAAAAATTTGTGATCTCCGTTGAATTCGGATTATTTGTGGGTGAGTTTTATGTTTAGAATTCTTGGAAAGAAGAAGAAAAATAATATGATAAACTTTCTTTTGGGATTTTATTTACATGATAATTTGATGATTTTGGTATGTTCTTTTCCTTAACAAATTATACTGGAACGTGAGTGAACCTCTTGAGCACTTGCTTTGATATATTGCTTGATTGCAGTGAAAGATCTTGATAACTTACTTTGGAAATTTTCTCCATGGATTAGTTGGGTTTAAACCTGTGTGAAGAAGAAGCTAATAGCTTTGCATGGAATTCTTGGAATGGGTCTTCATTCATGGTTCTGTGAATATATATTTTGCTCCCAAATCTTGTATGTTGAGTTCATGGGAATAAATATGGGCTAGGCATGCGGGACATGTGCATTGACAATAAATGACTAAAGCTTAATTCCTTTTAAATTGGATTTCTTATTTGAATGCTCAATGGATTAAATTGCTTGTCCAATTAATTTGGAAAGAACACATTATGTGAGGTACGCTTGAGGAATATGAACTGAATTGTGGTGGCTTGTCCACACGTGCAATTCTTGATGAAAATTTCGGGCAGAGTTGAGACTTTGAAAATTGTATGGGTAGTTTGAATATATTCACACCCGAATACAATTAATTTGTGAACCCTTTCTAGACATAATTTGAAAAGTTTTAAAATATGAACTTGATATTATTTTGTTGGTAGGTTTATTTAATTTTAGTTTCACATCATTTGGGTACTTTGTTACCAAGTTATAGAAATTTGAAGCCACTCTTAACTAAACTAAAATTCGTTGTAAGATTTCAGCCAACACAACACGTTTGAACAGTTTTTAAAGCTATTTTTAAAATGAATTTGGGATTTGGTAAAGCATAAAAGTTTTAATATTATAAATCTAGTTTCATATGCTTTTGATTTCATATTAATTGGAGGTTTAGTTACAAAGTTATGACCTTTTGAAATCACTATGGCCAAACTGAATTTGTTACGGGATTTCAGCCAATACAACAACTTTGAACAATTTTTACACTAAACTGCAAACTGAATCTAGAATTTCATAAAACACAAAAGTTTTAGAATTTGAATTAGAGATTTATACAGTGTTGGTTTTATATTATTTGGGCCATTGGTTGAGAAGTTATGGTCATTTGAATCAGACATGGCAGAACTGAATTTCTGTTGCTGGATTTTTACCCATTGAAATCATATTTGATGGGATTTCCGACACTTTGCAAAGAGAATTTGGAAATCAATGCAACATAAGAATTTTTGTATTTCGAGTCTAGTTTTAAGTATTTTCTTGTTTCATATCATTTTGATAAGTCGTTGCCAAGTTACATTGACTTAAACTTAACACGACTCTTCTGAATTTTGATACAAGAATTTCATACTATTCTTTAAACTAACTTTTGAATATGTTCCGTGTGGAACTTGGTATTCAAAGAAATATGAACGTTTTACTATTGAAAATCTAGTTCTATATAGTTTTGATTTTACGTTATTTGGATTCTTTAGCTATAAAGGTTTAGCCATTTGAAACCATGTTGGCAAATCTAAACCTTAGTTACAGCTTTTGTGACCGTGATTGGAGAACATGGAATTTTATAAAATATAAGAAGTTCAAACAGCAACTTTGGAACTATCTATTGAATGTATTTCATATTGAAATTGGAGGGATAGTTTTGTTTTCTTTATGTCAATTAATAAGTGAAGGGGATATGGGCATTGTTTGAATTGTGGACACTCTCGTCTTGCATTAAAAAGGGTACTTTCTGATGAATGAGTTTTCTCATCCTTTGTCAACTGGAATCTGTGTAATTATTGTAATTGATATGTCAGTGTATATGTGGGACTTCATGTCCATAAAACATGTATTGATAAACTAGGTACGTTGGAACTAAGTGCTGTGCAGAGCTAAGTGCTACGCCACTTTAAATGCGGGAGCCACCTCTAGAGTCCGTATGAGCCACCTCTAGAGTCCAACGTTATTAGTGACTTTTAAGCAATTGAGATATGCTTGTGTGACAATATACTTGTGCCAAGCGTGGGAAGTGAATGATACATGATTGTTATATGATTTTCGAATTGTGTGAACGTGTTATACGTGTATTGTATTGAATTGCATGGGCCCCAGTAGGTGTTGGCTTGGAGGGTGATCGAGACGACATTGGGCCGACGATTACGCCAAGATTATACCGGTGAGCCCCGTCAATTGATTAAGGAGTTTTTAATCCCGTTGACGGGAGTCGGAGTGGCAAATCTGGATGCCACGTTAGGCCTGCGGGGCCGTTGTAGTCACTGACTACTAGGAAGGATAAGGTAGCTTCTCAAGTCGTGCATGCAACAATGAATGGTTAGGAAATATAAGGTTGGTAAAGGTCGGCAAGGCCGATCGTTACAGGTAACGATTATATGTGCAATGTTTTATATGGAGTTAACGAAAAAGTTATGTGACATATGGATATGTGCATTGCACAATCTTTTATGTGATATTTGAGACTTTGTCATGTGGTTATTTGCATTGGAAAAGTGATTGTCATATGGTTATTTGAACTTGAAAAGTGTTTAACTGAAATTGTGCTTTCTTAAAGTTAATTTTCTTAAAATTATCCATTACTCCCTCACTGAGCTATTTTGAGCTCACCCATTTTGTTAAAATATTTTCAGGGCGACTCAAGTTAAATGGTGAATTAAATTCTAGATTTTCAGATACGCTAAAGTAAATAGGAGTGTAGAAAGTTAAGGTACTTTAATCGTTCAGATTGGCATTGTAATCACGTTGATAAACAAAAGTTTATTATTTGAATGGCTTGTCTTTTGGGGATGTAAGATAAGGTGAATATTGTGTCGAAAATTTTATTTGTAATTTTCAGATTACAATTTATTAATGTTCAAGGTTAGGGCCCAGGCGTGAGTCGGGCGTAATCTAACGTCTCCGTCGCGTTTCCGTATAAGGGAAATGGGCTGGGCATTACACTTACTACATTTTGCTCTACTTTGCTCTACTTTTCTCTCTATCTTTCTATCACTATTTCATACTTGTTCCATATTTTATAGTTGTTGTCTATTAACATTATAGTAATAGTAACATAACATTATATCTCTACTTTGTATTAGTAGTATAATAACTTGTTACATAATATAATACAACAAGTTTTGTAGCATTTTTACAACATATTTTACTTTTTTTACATCGTTTAAAATTATGCATGTTCACAATTGTAATGGGTGAAAAAACTGCAGGAAAAAAGCCAAAATAAACACAATTTTTACTTTATCTTTTTTTACCAAAATACTCTCCACCTTCTCTCTAACATTCGACAAGCTCTGTTTTAGAGAGAGACAATTCTCCACATTCTCTCTAACATTCCACAAACTCTGTTTCAACTCTCAAAAATCCTAAAACCCTAGATCTACAATTACTAAGGCTTGTTTAGGATAGAGGCTATAGAGAAGGCCCTTCAGCTCTCTGCTGTAAGGGCCTTACAAACAAATAGTGTTATTGCATCAAAAACCTTTATTATAGAACCCTTAGTCATAATCATAAAGATGGAAAATGTACTAGTAGACACACAGAATTCAAAAATGAAGGATGTTGCATAAAGAGTTGGAAAGGTTTAAAATCACCCAACCGTTTTCATCTCGGTACAGTAACAGGACAAGCTGGCAGAGACTATGAAATTGGCACTAATTGGACGGTTTTTAAGAGTAAAACCCAAGATTAAAGGGATAAAAGAAAATTTTTCCATCAACCAATTCAAAGGTGAAATTCAAGTTGGAATCCTGGAAATAGGAGCATTCTGATCAGATTTTCATCAGAAGAAGAATGCAACCGATTTTGGGCAAAAGGATCATGTTTCATCCAAGGATTCCAAATGAGAGTGTCTAAATTGTTCCCTAACTTCAATTTGGAGAACGAATCGATGGCTGCCTAGTGATGGATGGAGTTGTCGAATCTTCTCTTGCCACTTATTTGAAAATGATTTATTGTTCACCATCGCCAAATCAATCGGAGTTCTTATCAAACTCAATGCTGCCCCGGCTGCTTTATCAAGGCCAAATCTTACTATATTAGCAATCTAATTAGACCTTAGATCCCTTTACTAGAGAAAAATTAGATTGAAGATGGAAATCGAGGCTTCTAGTAGAAAGTAGAATTCCGTAGTGTTCCCATGTTGATGAGAAAGCCAACCAATCTGTCAATAACAATGTACCGAGGAGTCATCTGGATGATCCATTATAAGGAATTGGGGGGTCCATTAACCCGTTTGAGAACTAAGCGAATGAAGGCAGCACTACACTGGTTCACTGAGGACTTTTTTTTATTGTGAATCAGTTTGTGAAGCTCGTGAAGAGGATGTAGTATTCATTTTATGTTTGAAAGTGTCCCAAATGGAGTACATTGGTGTGGTGGATCAAAACGGAGTATTAGAGGGAAGAATTACTGAAAAGAATGGACAATGAGCATAAGAAGGCTCCACGTCGCGATGTATATAGAGTCCCACATCGCGACGTGAAGAAACGCAAAAAATGAGTCCAAGAAGATCGCCAACATCTTGACGAGTGACCTCTGACGTCTTGACGTGCACTAACATCGCAACGTCCAGTCCCTTCCACATCGCGACGTGGCTCACTGGAAGTTTTTATTTTTTTGGCAAATAATCTCCACGTTGATGTGGAGTACCCCCAACGTCATGACGTGCGAAAATTGAGTGCGTCAGAATTTTAGCTTACTTTTCTATTTTCAAATTTAAGTACCATTATTTCTTTTAGGCTGTAAATCAAGCCATTTTTTGGAGCCTATAGGTTAGAAATTAAAATGTTATGGCTAGATTGGCTAAGGATTCAAGGGTTTGTCCTGAACCATGTCTCATAATTAATTTTAGAATTGTAAGCCTACTATAAAAGGGCAAAACTCAATACGTGAAAACAAGATTATTGATATTTGGTTTTAACCTATTTTCTGAGAGTTTTGAAAAAGGCTTTCTTTTGTGCTTTGCGAAGAATGATCATTCTAATCGATCAAGACTTTTGATATGTTAGGATTTTTTGTAACGAGAGTTCTAAGGGGCATGTCTTTTTAGGGTGTTTGTTGCTTGATTTGATAGGTTAGTTTTAATTCAGAATTTAATTGAGTTAGGGCTGCCTCCTTTGTTCTAAACTTTAATCCTCAAATTGATTCTTGGGATTACGATCTTAGATTTCTTAGGGTGCTAGGTTCATATCAAATTGGTTTTAGAGCCATGTTGAGGGATTATTCTATCAAAGACTTTCATTTTTGATTGTTTTCTTTTGTGTTTTTCTATATTGTTTTTCTCTCATTGTGTTGCGAATATTTGGCCAGAGAAGAAACAAAAAGAACGCAGAAAAAAAATTATGCTTAATTAAAAACAAGCAAAAAAAAAAGTTGCAGAAAGTGTGAAAAAAAAGAGAAGAAGAAGAAGAAGGACAGCTTGAGTTCCAATTCTTAAATTCAGTACAATTTTTGAGGTAACAACCTCTTGTATTTTCATTCTTAAATTTGTTGCAAACCAGTGAAAAAGTTGTCTGGATTATAATTAGCACTTGCTGTTCTCTTTGAATAAAAAATTTTTTTATGGAATTTTGTTCTTTGATTAATAGAAGGTGATATTTATTCATTGTGTTGAAAATTTGTGGAAATGTACTTTGCAATTGCTAAATTTTTGTTGTTGTCTTAAAAATCAAGTCTTGCCGCCATAACATTTATTTATTTATTCAAACTTTTTCTATATTATTGTGAATCATTATTGCTCATTAGTGGTAACATTCTTGTTCTTGTTGCCTAAATTCATACCATTACTCAGAGTCTTAAATTCATTCTTGTTCCTTCGAGCCATAAATATTCCTAGTTAAAATTTCGTGTCTTGGTGGTGTTTGAGTATTCGTTCAACTCAAAGAACTCACAAAGAAAAGTTTAGAGAGTTTCAATATTTTGAGTGATAAACGAGTGTGAGTGTAAACAGTTAGGGAGTGGAAAGGACAATTATTAATCCCAAATTCATCACGAGAGGGGAAGGTACAAGTAGTCCTTCATTTAACATTGAAACTGCTTTCAAAGCCATTCAATAACAATTTGATAAAATCAATATTAGGCTTAACTTCTTAGAGTCTAGTGAACCACCAACTAGGGATAGAGCAGTTAGGAATCCTTTTTTTATTAGGGGAAATTATGATGAGATGTCAGATGAGGAAGAAGAAGGGACATGGGGTAGAGGTAGGAATGATAGGAGGAAGGGTAGTTAAATAGGGTCAATTAAGATGAAAATTCCAGAATTTCAAGGGAAATATAATCCTGAGGTTTACCTAGAATGGGAAATGAGGGTAGATCATGTTTTTTACTGTCACAATTATTCGGAGAAGAAGAATGTGAAGTTAGTGGTAGTCGAGTTTAACCATTATGCCTCAATTTGGTGGGATCAATTAGTACATAATAGAAGGAAGTATGGGGAGAGACCAATTAGGACTTAGGAGAAGGTTAAGAGGATAATGAGAATGAAGTTTGTCCCTAATTATTACCAACGGGATTTAGTGAGGAAACTCCAATCTTTGACCCAAAGAAGTATGAGTGTGGAGGAATATTTTCAGGAGATAGAGATATCCTTAATTCGGGCAAATATATAGAAGGATTATGAGTTTACAATGGGTAGGTTTTGGCAGGTTTGAATAAAGAGATAGCTGATGTGGTAGAGATGAAACAATATGTTGACATGGAGGAGTTATTACACAAAGCCTTGAAAGTGGAGAGAATAGTTAAGGCTAGATGGAAGAGTACTTGGAAGAGTCATTGGAAATATACTAAGCAAATGTCAAAAACCAAATTTGGAAATTCTAGTGTTGACTCCAAACCTAGGGTAGAACAAAAATGGGGAATCGGCAAGGTGAAAGTTGAGGAGAAAACAATTGGAAGGAGTAGAGACATTAGGTGCTTTAAGTACCAAGGAGTAGGGCACATACAGTCGCAATGTCCAAATGAAACACTACTACAAAATGAGGCTGTAGCATCACTTTGAGAGCAACACTTTAAAAATATTGCATTTGAACGGAATTTTTAGAAAAGTTGCTACACTTTCAAATAAATGTTGCATATATAAGTTAAATGCAACACTTGTTTATAAGTGTTACAATTATTATAGGAATATGTAATATGTTTTAAAAGTATTGCCTTTATTGGGTTTTTAAAGTAATACTTATATAATATATGCAACACTTTATATAATATGCAATACTTTATAAAATGTTATATATATATATATATATATAAAAGAAGCTAATGTTTTTGTGTATAATTATAACAAATTGATTATTTATCTTTATATAAAAAATAATTGTTAAATAAATCTTGTTTAAAATAGATAATTATCAATTTATTAAAATATAACAAATACTTACAAAAATTGCTAAACGACATCGTTTTAGCCCTTGTTTTAACTTAAGAAATTCTCCGCTCCTAAACACTTCACACTTCACAAACCTTTCAGCTCCTACACCATACACCACCCTAGGCCCTTATGCCATGCCCTTTCGCCCTTACGATTTGTTCTTCAATCTGCTGAGAAAGTTTCAATCTTCTACACCCTAAACCCCTAAAACTTCTAAAGTTTCAATTGCTTTATGATTTGTTTGATTTTTCTATAAGAAAGAAGTGAAAAATTGGTGGAAAGACAAAACAAAAAAGGATGCAATCAAATGTCAAAAATTCGCCCAATAGAAAAAGGATTTCTATGAAGCTAAGGAAGGGATTTATGTGAAGCAAAGGAAGAGATTTCTGGTAATGTTTTAATGCTTACAAAAATTGTGTGTATATATATATGTTATTATCAATACTCATGAATTTGTGATAATTATTGATAAATTTGAATAGCCTTATTTGGATGTTTTAGTCTCAGTTGGGATTTGTTTCTGGTTGTTTTGTAGTACTGCTTCAGAATGAGCAGAACTACCGGGCTTTCAAACATGGGATGACAGTATTTTTTTTTATGTGGAATAATTTGAGGTTTCTGGGAATTTTTCGTATGCATTGTAAGCATCGTTGAAGTGATAGACTTATAGAAAAAAAATACTGTGTATTAAGATTCTTGATGGATCAGCAGACATTATTAGGGAACAGGGAAATAGTATGGAACATAACTTGGTAATGGAATTTGCAAAAATTTTGGTATGTTTTCAACGTCAGAACTTTGTGATTAAAGATGACAAAATAGATTAGACACTGATGCATGTGAGTCTTCGTGATAACCTTATGGTTTTTTAATGCTCTGTCACCGTTAATTATCAGCTTCTTCACATTCTATGAGATATGTTTTGATGTTTAGCTTTAACAGGTTTGGAAAAAGGCTTTATAAATGTAATGAAATCTTCTTTGTAGGTTAACTTGACGAAGGATCTATTAGTTTGATGTTGGATACAACACCTCAAAAGTGGTTTCCACTGAGCTGACTATAAGATTGACTTTGTGCTTTTAGAGCCCTTTTGACAAAATTGAAATCTAAAATCTGAAGCGACTAAGTGTGAATTTTAAGCACTAAAAGAACTAGTTTTGAATATCTAAATTTTAATGCTGAATTAATTCTTAAATATAAATGACAACATGTGTGTGTATAGAACATGATGGCAGAATATGATCCATATAGCTGACCACGCATAGTGGGGTAAATGCTTAGTTGTTGTTGTTTCATATACATGGTGATTTGGATGTTGAATAACTCAAATTGTATAATTTTGCCTTTCAATTGACTTATTTTATAAGTATATCTATAGTAGATTACTTTTTTAACCATGCATCAAACATCGTACATGAAAATGTATACAATATAAATCTTGTAAAAAAATTAATGTAAATATAACTTAATTTGGCAAATCAAATCTTCACCCAATATAAGATTCACACGTTAAACGATGATACATTTTCAGAAAACTTAACCTGTGATGGTTTTTTGAATGCTGAAGAATGCTTTGAGCTGATTAATTTACCTTATTTATATGCTAAATTCTGTTGGTAACTTGTTTTAATTTGATTTTGATTTTCCCTGTGATGTGTTATTTTCATTTGTAGGTCCAAGTCAAATGTTCTTTGATTTACATAGACTTTGAGGGCCATTCCGATGGCCGGTCAGTCAAATCAGTTCTTGCCCATGTCACCCCTCTTAAGCTGGTATTCATGTGTTTTTCTCTGATTCATGTATTTGGAAGTTAGACGTTATTTGGGATATGCACCTTAGTTTGGGATATACTCCATAGTAGGACAAAAATCTGTGTTTCTAGGTTTTTGGTAATGCAACAAGGTCGGTTGTCATCTCCAGTAGTGCATTTGTTCCTTTTTAAGTAATTACTATATCTGTGTCGGACTTGCAGTTTAGCTAATGCGGTTTATATATTTTATGCACTTTTCTAGGAAATCGAAGAGTGAATGATGAAACTTGTGCAAATTCCATAAGGTTATGACGAAGTCTCTTATAGATAGTTAGTTAGTGTTTTGGTAAAAGCACTTAAAAGGTCTTCATCAGGGATATTTTCATCATTCAAAAAGCTAACTTTATTGTCTTATTACATGGTAGAAGAAATGATAGAAGACATTTTTAGTACTCTGCTGAAGCAAGCTTATGCAAGGAACCATTGAATAATGATGAAGTGCTTAGGGTGCATGCCATTACTTTACACTTACAAATGTTCATAACGAATGGTCAACGGCTGCTGATATTATGCCATTTTACCAATGTTTAAGTTCATAGGTTGTTGGTGTTAGGTTTATTTGCAGTAATTTTTTGTCTATAAACATGTGACAGCCCTATTGAGGTATTTCAACTACATTATAGTAAGCAAAAACTAAAAAAGGCCAATAGTTGTTGATGTTAGGCCATTTTGCCATGCACATATGCTTTTTCTCTTCTTGCATCCCATCACAGTTTATCAAATTGAACTGTCACTCTAGGTGAATGATGCACATACTAAATTAAGTCACTAGGGAGTCTTTTGCAATAGCACTTAGAAATGCTTAAAATGAATGGTTAATGGCTACTGATGTTAGGCCATTTTAACAGTGTTTGAGTTCATAAGTTGTTGGTGTTTTGTTGCAATAACAGTTTACAAGGAACCCTTTACTTGGTTAATGTGCATTAAAATCAGATTTTGTTTTGTTTTGTATTTTGATTGTGCTCACGCTTATATATTCAACTTGTTTAAATAACTTTTTTTTTCTTTCTTGCACAGGAAATCATAATACTTTTGGTGAAGGATGTTTATTGTTATGTAAAGATACTTTTGTGGATATTCAAAGACAACGTCACATTTATAGTACAAATATTGATAATAATTTTTGGAAGGTGCCATTAGTTGGACTAAATTTTGTAAATTCCTTGTGGGAATCTTATTTGGCATAACTTCATCTATTACTTTTGTATTTGACACTAGAAGTACTTTTGTAATACGAATATTATTTTGGATTATATATTTTATACTATTGCACTTGAGTAAATGATATTGAATTAGTAACAATATAGTTGGAAAAATAAATGTTGCAATTAAATTTTTTTTTCAAAATGAAACACAAATAAGAGTGTTATTTATAAAAAGTGATGCTTTAGAGTAGTTTAATATATTTAAAAGTGATACATTTGATAAGAAAAAGTATTGCATTATTGAGTTAAAAGAGTGTAAGAACCGTTCTATTTCGTAGCATGAAGTGTTGCCTTTGGTCTCATAAAATGTTGCAATTGGTTAATGGTAATAAATAAAAAAGTGTTGCATTTTAAGAGAAAAAAGTGTTGCACTAAGAAAAGCGTTGCATATTCTTAAAATTGCAACACATCTTAAAAGTGTTGCCTAAAATAAAAAAAAGTGTTGCTAGGTCTAAGGCGACACATTTTTATAACACACTTTGTAAAGTGTTGCTTTAGGCCTATAGCAACATTTTTAGGGCCAAAAACAACACTTTTGGGGCGTTGCTATAGGCTCATTTTGTAGTAGTGAAAAGACAATATTTTTATTACCTAATGGGGAGTATGAGAGTGAACATTCGGATGATGAGGGAATCATACCACGTTCAGGAGAGTGATAAGAGGAAGAGCTACTAATAAGGGGAGAAGCACTTGTCAATTTAAGAGCTTTAAACGCACAACCTAAACTTGAGAGAGAATTGGTGCAAAGGAATAATATCTTTCATACTAGGTGTTATGTGCAAGGGAAGGTATGTAGTTTAATAATTTTCAATAAGAGTTGTACTAACATAGCTAGTACATTATTGGTAGAGAAGTTAGGGTTAAGAACACTCAAACACCCTAAACCCTATAAATTACAGTGGTTGAATACTAGTAGGGAAGCCAAGGTGAACAAGCAAGTCAAAATTGAGTTTGTCATAGGTCGGTATAAGGACGAGGTGTTGTGTGATGTAGTGCCTGTGCAAGCTACCCATATTCTTTTGGGGAATCCTTAGCAGTTTGATCGAAAGGTATTGTATGATCGATACCTTAACAAATACACCTTGGAGATGAACAATCTCAAACACACATTGGTGCCTTTGAAGCCATGGGAGGCATATGAAGATAAGGTATGTATCGTGAAAGACTTTGAAAAGAAAGAAAAATGTGAATCTAGTAAGAATAAAGCCGAGAGGACACCTTCAAGAGTGGGGAAGAAAAATCAGAAAACAGGAAAAAGAAAATGAGTGTTTTTGCAACAAAGAGAGAGGTGAAAGAAAAATTAAGCGAGGGAAATTGTGTGTTTCTTTTATTGTATAAAGATGTATTTTATATTGGTACTGAAATGCTTGATATTTTGCCTCGAGAAGTGGTCATTTTGTTGTAGGAGTTCGAGGATGTTTTTCTTGAGGAGTTGCCTTCAGGACTTCCACTATTATGAGGGATAGAGCACCAAATAGATTTCCTTCACAGAGCATCTATACCGAACCGTCCAGCATGCCGAGCGAATCTGGAGGAATCTAAGGAAATTCAAGTTTAGGTGGAGGAATTGCTGCAAAAAGGGGCTGTGAGGGAAAGCCTTAGCCCGTGTGCGGTACTTGTCATTTTGGTACCTAAGAAGGATGCGAGTTGGAGGATGTGTATGGAATGTCGGGCGGTCAACAAAATTATGGTAAAGTATCATCATCCTATACCTCAACTTGATGACATGCTAGATGAATTGCATGGTGCATGTGTGTTTTCCAAAGTTGATTTAAAAAGTGGGTATTTTCAAATTCGTATGAAGGAGGGAGATGAGTGAAAAACCACTTTTAAAACAAAATTTGGTTTGTATGAATGGCTTGTAATGCCTTTTGGGTTATCAAACATGCCTAGTACCCTTATGCAGTTAATGAATCACGTTTTACAACCCTTCATAGGAAAATTTGTAGTTGTATATTTTGATGATATACACATTTATAGTAAATCCTTTAGTGAACACTGATTGCATTTGAGGGAAGTTTTTGTCGTGTTAAGGGAACATCAGTTATATGCTAATTTGAAGAAATGTTCTTTTTGCATGGATTCTATCATATTTCTTGGCTTTGTTGTGAGTGCTAACGGCATAAGGTAGATGAAGAAAAGATTAGGGCAGTCAAGGAGTGGCCCACACCGAAGAATGCCAGCGAGGTCCGAAGTTTTTATGGATTTGCGGGATTTTATAGAAGGTTTGTCAAAAACTTTAGTACTATTGATACTCCATTGAATGAACTCGTTAAAATGCATGCTGTGTTTAAATGGGAAAATGTGCATGAAAAGGCTTTTAACACGTAAAAGGACAAACTCACAGAAGCACCTGTTTTGATGTTGCCTAATGTCAATAAAGTTTTTGAAGTACAATGTGATGCCTCGGAACTTGGGATAGAAGTTGTTTTGATGCAGGACTCGAAGCCAATCGCGTATTTTAGTGAAAATATACATAGGGTAGTCCTGAATTATTCGACATATGACAAAGAGCTATATGTTCTAGTGAGGGCGTTACAAACCTGGCTACACTATTTGTGGCCTAAGGAGTTTGTTATCCACTCCGATCATGAGCCACTGAAACATTTAAAGACTCAATGGAAGCTCCACCGAACACATGCAAGGTGGATAGAATTCATCGAATCTTTTCCATACGTTATCAAGCATAAGGCCGATAAGGAAAATGTAGTGGTAAATGCACTATCAAGAAGGTATGGACTTCTAACTATGTTGCAATCTAAACTGGTTGGTTTTAATTTGCTTAAAGTGTTGTATGTTGATGATAATGATTTTGCTAAAATATATGCTGAATGTGCACAAACAGCTTATGGTGATTATTTTTAGCATGATGGGTTTCTTTTTAAGAAAGGGAAGTTATGTGTGCCTAAAAGTTCATGTCGTGAATTGCTTGTTAGGGAGGCACATTTTGGAGGTCTTATGAGGCATTTTGGTATCACGAAAATACTGGAAATATTTCATGAGCATTTTTATTGGCTGAAGATGCGAAAAAATGTTCAAAAGTTTTGTGCAAAATGTATTTCGTGTAGTCAAGCTAAATCTAAAGTCATGCCTCACGATTTTTATACCCCGTTACTCGTCCCTAGTCACCCATGGGTCGATATCTCTATGGACTTTATGTTAGGGTTACTTAGGACACAAACGAGTCATGCTAGCATTTTTGTTGTGGTTGATCGTTTTAGCAAAATGGCACATTTCATAGCATGCAATAAGACTAACGATGCATCTCACATTGCTGAGTTATTCTTTCGAGAAATAGTTAGATTGCATGGCATTCCAAAAACCATTGTTAGTGATCGAGATGTCAAGTTTTTGAGTCATTTTTGGTGAACATTGTGGTCTAGGTTAGGCATAAAGCTATTGTTTTCCACAACCACACATCCACAAACGGATGGGCAAACTGAAGTTGTTAATCGAACTTTAACAACCTTGCTTCGAGCCTTAATTCAAAAAAAATTGAAAAGTTGGGAAAAATGTTTGCCTAATGTAGAGTTTGCATATAACAGGGTCATGCATTCCACTACATCTTATTCTCAATTTGAAGTGGCTTACGGTTTCAATCCGCTAACACCTTTAGATGTTTTGCCTATATCTTCTAATCACATTTTGAATTTAGATGGCAAAAAGAAGGCTGACCACATCAAAGAGATGCATGCAAAGGTTCGAGCAAACATTGAGCTCCGAAATGATCAAGTTGCCAAGCAAACAAGTAGGGAAAGAATCAAGTTCTCTTTTGAACCCAATGATTGGGTGTGGGTTCACATGTGGAGGGAACAATTTACAAATCAACAGAAATCTAAGCTCTAGCAAAGGGGATATGGTCCTTTTCAAGTTTTGGTTAAAATTAATGATAATTCTTATACAATAGAATTGCCTAGCGAATATAGTAATGTGTCTAGTACGTTTAATGTTAGTGATTTTTTGTTGTATGACCTAGGTGATTCGAGGATGAATCCTCTTGAGGAGGGAAGAAATGATGAGGAAGCCAACCAATCTGTTAATAACAATGGTCTAAGGAGTCATCTGGATGATCCATTACCAGGAATTGGGAGTCCACTGACCCATTCGAGAACTAAGAAAATGAGGGCAACACTACACTCATTGATTGAGAACCTTTTTGATCGTGAACCAGTTCGTGAAGCTTGTGAAAGAATGTAGTATTCATTTCATGCTCGGAAGTGTCCCAAATGGAGTACATTGGTGTGGTGGATCAATATGGAGCATTGGAGAGAAGAATTGCTAAAAAGAATGGACAAGGAGCATAAGAAGTCTCCACGTCACAATGTCCATGGAGTCCCACGTCGCGACGTGGAGAAACGTAAAAATAGAATCCAAGAAGATCGCCAACGTCGCGACGTGCAACCTCCAACTTCGCGACCTCCACCCCTTCCACTTCACGACGTGGCTCACTGGAAGTTTTTATTTTTTACCATATAATCTCCACGTCGTGATGTGGAGCACTCCTGATGTCGCGACATGCGGAAAACGAGTGCGTCTGAATGTTAGCCTATTTTTCTATTTTTGAATTTAATTACCGTTATTTCTTTTAGGCTGCAAACCAAGCCATTTTATGGAGCCTATAAGTTAGAAATTAGAATGTTATGGCTAGATTGGCTAAGGAGTCCATGGTTTGTCCTTAACCATGGCTCATAATAGCTCATAATTAATTTAAGACTTGTAAGCCTACTATAAAAGGGCAAAACTCAATACGTGAAAATCATATTATTGATATTTGGTTTTAACCTATTTTCTGAGAGTTTTGAAAAAGGCTTTCTTTTGTTCTTTGTGAAGAACGATTATTCTAATCAATCAAGACTTTTGATAGGTTATGATTTTTGATAACGGGGGTTCTAAGGGGTAGGTCTTCTTAGGCCATCTCCAATGCAAAACACCAAATTTGGTGTAGTTTTCACACCAAAATGGTGTAATTTTAGCACTAAACACTATTTTAACTCTAACCCATTCACGCTATATTTTACACTAAAAAGAATATTATATAGAATATTCTATTTTTCTTTCTTATAATCTAATTATTACCCTACAAATTAATTTGTTACATATTTTTTTTATATAGTAATTATTATATTTCGAAATTAATAATTTTATAATATTTAATGAGTTAATATTAATTTTTTTAATTAATAAAAGTGGAAAATTAATTGATTTACATATGTAAATGATAGGATATGACATTGAACATATCTCATCCGTTAGTTAATATTAATTTTTTTAATTAATAAAAGTGGAAAATTAATTGATTTACATATGTAAATGATAGGATATGACATTGAACATATCTCATCCGTTGAACCAATTTCATCTTTATATCCACCGTCAGATTGGATATTGCAATATCATCTTATCCTCACATTTTGGAATTTATGCAAATGATGGGACATGACAATGCACACATCTCATCCGTTGAATCGATTTCATCGTTATATACACTATCAGATTAGATATGGCTTAATGTTATCTTAGCTTCAAAATTTTTCTATATAGTGGCTTACAAGACATAGTTATAATACATCTTATTTCTACCTCTCTTATAATTAAGATTCAACTTTTGAGGAAAAATGAGTTCGAATTCTCGCTCAACATCATATTCAATTGAGGAAGATATACACTTATGTCATGTCTATATTCACATTTCACAAAATCCAATCATTGGGGTGAACCAATCGAAAGATCAATTTTGGGAAAGAGTTGATGCCGAGTATCATTCAGATCCGAAATCTTCGGATAATCATCGACCAAAAAGATCTTTGCAAAAAAGGATGAATGTTATTCTTCGTACAGTATCCAAATGAAAAGGTTGCATACGACAAATCGAACACTTGAATCCAAGTGGAGCATCTGAGCAAGACATTGTAAATAATTTTGGTTATTTTTATTTTAGAATAAATAAAGTGGGTAATCAATACCTAAGTTTAGTTATTAACATTATTTTAATAAGTGTGATTTTATTTTTTTGCAGTTAAGCCGTGCTAAAATATTGATAACACAACGCCCTAAATACTCAAAGTGGTTCAAATTTGACCATGTATGGAACATTCTCAAAGACATTGAGAAATTTGGTAATGATAATATTGAACCTACAGGTATGAAATTCTGAAAACACATTGTTAATGTTAATGTTAATGTTGGTTCTTCTCAACCACATTCCTTTGAGGAAGATTTTCATACACCATCTCCACGTATGTCTTCATTTGATCTTAACGTGACTGATTGAAATAGTGGTACTATTTCCAATAAACGACCTATTGGGTAAAGAAAGTAAAACTGAAGAAAAAGCATGAAGACCAATTTGCAAAACTTATTAAACAGAATGAACAACTTGTTGAGGCAATGAATGAAAGTAACGCTATTGCTAGATTAAAGGAAGAAACTAGAATTTTATTAAAAGACTTGAATTCTATTTCCAATCCAATGATGCGCGAATATATTCATGGTGAACAAGTTAAAATTATGCAAAAAAAGAGTGCAAAATCAGGGATCTCATTCATTTCCACATCAAGGAGAAGGATCTCATTCAATTCCAAATCAAATCAAGGAGAAGGATCTCAATTCTATCCATATTAAGATGAAGGGCTAGAATCTCAAAATCCTCCAAATATCTCTGATCAATTTCATAACTATTTTGGTGGCATAGGGAGTGATTTTCCCGAATATTAGTAGTTTGCTTTAGTATTGTACTGTTGTTGTAGCTATTTCAAATTTATGTTTGGTTTAGTGTCATACTTATTTTTAATTTTATATTTAGTTTAGCGTTTGTCTTAAATTGTTTGTTGGTGTTATGCGTAATGTAATTTATGTTTATGTATTATGAAATTTTAAATGTTTAATTGTAATTTTTTTATAAAATTAGTGAGATTATTTATAAATTTAATTGTTACAAAATATATGAATTAATTAAAAATTAATAAATAAAATTATAAATAAAATTTTGACATTAATGCATAATTAAGAATATATGTAAGTTTATTTAATAATTAATAATATATAATAATCATAAAATTATAGCTTTAAAAAATAATTTAAATAAATTTAAAATAAAAAACAGGCTCTTGGTGCTGCCAACTTAACACCAAATTTTGGAGATGCCCTTAGGGTGTTCGTTGCTTGAATTGATAGGTTAGTTTTGATTCAGAGCTTAATTGAATTAGGATTGCCTCCTTTGTCCTAAACGTCAATCCTCAAATTGATCATTAGGATTATGATTTTAGATTCCTTATGGTGCTAGGTTCGTATCACATGTTCTGCAGATGTTGTCACAACTTCAGGCATGTAAAAGGAAGATGTAGGTTTAAGAAATAGGTAACGAAGGCTGAACAGGACTGGACAAATATGACTAATTTCGAAAACTACAAGGAAATTCCAGAAGCTGAAAACTGCTTAAATTATGCCCTCGCTTCCGAGGAGATTGTAAATGCTGATCTGCAGAATCCAGACATTGATTCTGTCAAAATTCAAGAGAAAAAGTCTCTAACAATCAGAGGTAGCAGTGAGAAGAAGAATTATGATGCAGCAAATACAAAAAAACAAAAAAGAAAATGAGCAATGATAGGGGGAGTGAAATTCTAAAGTGAAATCCCATAGTGACTGACGTGGCATGTATAAAAAGACCAACTAATACCCTAACCAAATGATGAGTGAACCGTAATGGATAATGGATAAGTTTGTCTTTTTATAACTACCACGTCAGTCACTATAGGATTTCACTATAATTTTTCACTATGTATATCATTACTCAAAGAAAATATGGAAATAATCTCTTTAAGCATAATGATTGGAGACACAAAAACAAAAAAGGGTTGCGAACACAACAGTGGAGACGCAACAAAGACCACAGATTATGAGCAAACAATTACAAGAAAGCCATGTCAAACAAAAGAATCAAATCCATTATGTTATCAAATTGGAAACAGATTTGGGAGCAACGACAAATTTTGAAAAAGCACATTTGAATTCAACCACACAAAGCCAGGAGTTACGAGAATGATGGACACTGTAAGTGCAATTGATGAAAGCTTCTTGGAAACAATTGATTTGAGAAGAACAAAAGCATAAGAGAAGGAAATCTTTCAGAGTTAGAAACTTCGCACTCAAGTCTACACAATCAGTTCAACATGGGAAACAAAGTGCAAGAGACAATGCAACACAAAGAGAAAACTCCTACGTCCATAAAATTTGAGAAAGCTAACGCAGAAAGACGATGGAAAAATGCGAAAGAAGAAGATAAACTTGAAGAAAAGATTCCAGGAATGGAGAATGATAAACATCCCTCAGAGGACACATTCAGGAATAAGTCCAAAAAACCTCAAAGTTTGAAGATCCAAGAGAAGCATCAATTACCGTCCATATCTTTTGAAACTGTTTGTGATGAAGCAAACTCGGACATTATGGACACCGAAATAGAATCTGATGAAACTCTTCAGCGAATACTATTGAGGCTCAGGTAACGAACTCAAAATTAGTAACGGAGAATCCACACTCAAAGGTAAAAGTGAGAAGAATGAATAATAATAGAGAAAATAGAATAAACAGGTTAAGCAAGAAAGGAAAAGAAACAAAATTTTAAAGGCTGTTAGAGCCCTGGTACCTTACCCCTGGCTGCAAAAGATGTATTGCGTACAAAATTCTTTGTCATGTCTAAAAATAATCCTCAACTGGTTAGGAAGGTTTCTGGAGCCATCTTAAGTGTTTTAAGTAATTGAGATTTAGGCCCGGTAGTAGATGAGGTAGTGGATACATTAAGTACTTGACATGTTCTTGGCTGCGGAGTTGGTGTTTAGGTTGGTGATTGAATCGAATGCTGCTGTTCTGTTTTGAAGTTTTTGTTTCATTGAAATAGGTTTTGGTAGTTAGTTTGTTGAGAATTGTTGTAATTTGTGGCAATTTGCTCGATGGCTGATCTAGAATTTTGATTAATTGCGGAAAGCATTCAAAGCGAATGGTTGCTGCGGCAAAAATTTGATTTTGGATGGTTGGTTGCTGGATGATAATGGCTGTATGGAGCAATGATAAGTTTTGGTCTTGGATGGACTCTTTTTGTCTTGTTTAGTCTACTCTTCTATGGAGGTGATCTGCTCAAACTAAAGAAATATGTGATTAAATGCAGAATGCAAAGAGTTTTGAGGATAATGATTATGCTGCTGTTGGATTTCAGTTATGCTAATTGTAGTCTTGAGATGATGGCACAATTTTTTTGTGAACCATGGATCTCCTAAAGGTGTAAATTCCGGACACCCAAAACGGGCCACGCTAGCCCTGCCTTGGGCCTACACGTGACAGGTAAATCGCGGGATGTGCCCTAACTGGCAGCCTGCAAGGATATCCAACGGGACCCGAGCTCCAGGTGCGCCCCAGAAATGTGAACCATGGATCTTGTGATGCCCTGTTGTGGCATGTGCTTGATTGATAAGTGATGTAATTCGTCAACCATGGGATTCTGTAGTAATAGACCAATAATGCAGATTTAGGAGTTTTGGTTGTCTTCTAGTAAGGATAATTGTTTCAGTGCAGTCCCTATTATGAGGGGATGATGTCGCGGGCCAATGATTAGAGTGGATGTTAGATCCATAAAGCTTGTACAATGATGAACGAATACATAGAGAAATAGTTTGGCTTAGAAGTTCTTAACTTTGAGTATAACATGAATGCTTTTTGCGGTATTCATATTATTCTCAAAGTCTTTGAAATTCACAATTATGTAAAATAGGAAAACCCATCTTTTACTCTTTTGCTTGGGCTTATTGTAAAGGAGTAGTACTCATAATTTAAGTGTTCTCTCTCTTGTAATGAATGGTGTTTAGGGTTTGTCCACCCACCTTTTGCTTTCTAATATTTAAAAAAAAGATATTATTTACTAAAAACAAGACTAAAATACGTGCGTTATAACCCGTGAAAAATAGATATTTGGTAAAAATTTTAAATTTCAATTTTTTTGGCAATATTCACTGGAATATATGTTCATAATTGAGATTAGCATAACAAACATCACAAAAAAGATTCAAAATCGACACATTTTTGGAATTTTCTATTTGTTTTGTGAAAATACGTGCAATATAACCCACGAAAAATTAGTGAAAAATCTAAATTTCAAATCTTTTTACTTCGTTCATTAGAATTCATATTCATATTGTGATGTGTGTAAAAAATAGTAGCAGAAAAAGTAGAAATCAACACATTTTGTGACATTACCAGTTTTTATCAAAATATATGTGTCATAACTCACGAAAAATGAAGGTTTTTTTGACAATATTCAATAGAATGCAAGTTCACAATCATGGTGGGTGCAAAAAAATGTTACAAAAAAAGCCAAAATCAACGAGTTTTAAGATTTTACCATTTTTTGCTAAAATACGTGTGTTATAGCCCATGAAAAATGAAAATTTGAAAAAAAAGCCTAAATTTCACTTTTCTTACACCGTACATAATAATGCATGTTCACTATATATTAAAGTGGGTGAAAAAATAGTAGGAAAAAATAAAAAATCAATAAGTTTTTTACTTCTCCGTTTTGGACCAAAATATATGTGTTAACTATAACCCATGAAAATTGGAGGTTTGGTGACAATTTTAAATTTGATTTTTTTAATTATATTCACTAGAATGCATTTTCACTATTGAGTTGAGTGTAACGAACATCACAAGAAAAGTCAAAATCAATACTTTTTATTTTTTGCAAAAATGCGTGCGTTGTAACCCATGAAAAATGAAAATTTTGTGAAAAATCTAAATTTCACATTTTTTTTCACTATTCATTAGAAATCATGTTCACAATTGAGATATGTATAAAAAATAGTATGAGAAAAGCAGAAATCAATACATTTTGCGACTTTGTAATTTTTTTATCAAAATACGTGGGATTATTTACGAAGATATTGCTGAAAGGAAAACATAGTAAAGAAATAATGTCAATTATATTATCCTTCCACAAAGAGGGAAGTCATAATTTGAGATTGCGACTTCTCTGGTAATTTGTTTTTAAAAAACTTAATTTAAATGACTTATTCGTTAAATCTAATCTCTAACTTAGAACCTTTTACTTTTGTCTTCTAAGAAACATCATCGGTTTATATTTTTAGTAGTAGATATTTAAAAGAAAACGATTCCTACAAAGTAGGAAAGAAAATTAGGTAAGTGGTACATATTTAACAAAATTCCCAAATGTAAAATACTACTAAAAAATGTAATAATTCTTTTACTATACACCCAAACTGTTGATTTTTTTTTTTGGTCTAAATCTTATGTATTCATTTGGCAGTAATTATGCATAGATATGGATTGGAAGGATAGACCAAACCGTGTGTGGATTGGAAGTCAGGAAGGAGGACAATGGCAGTCCATCGAAATGGAGGTCATTCCTCAGTACTGCATCAATTGTCGAAAAATGGGACATTTAAATAATCACTGCAATCCACAACTCGTCAGAAAGGATGCAAACTTAGAAAGAATCAGGAAAGGGAAGAAGAAAGTTTGGGTTCCCATAGTTAAAGGCAGAAATGCAAACCGGATTCCCAAGAAGGCTGAACTCAGCAAGGAGGATGTGGAGAGACCAAATCGAATAGCTGCCTCAGAAGATAAAATGGCTATGGTGGCTATTTCTCATGTTCCAGGGCTATCTGGGCAGCGTGAAGAGAAAAACCTTGATCATTTCTTGACCAACCTTGGCCAATTTCTGGAACTCCTTAACAGTCAAGATCGGGAACCTCATGCTTTAGATAAACCTACTGAGATTCCTTTAGTAGACATAGAGCCTCCACAACATTTTCAGAATGCCCCTGAAGTTGGGACTTGCAATAGTTGGAAGTCGCAGTTAGAAATTCTACAAGCTATCCCAACGATTAGCTGGGACGAAGATGAAGGATTGAAGCAGCTAAAACTGCCTACCAAGGACTCGAATAATGGGGCTATCAATGTCAGGGTTATATGGGAAGAAGGGGAATCCTCGACATTACATAGAGTTAGCTCAACATCGGAGTTAGCAACCCTTCAGGCTGCCCCAACAGAATCGGAAGATGAAGATAATGGCGAGGACCAATGGACGGAAAACAGTTTTGAGGAAGAACCCGAAGATGTTTTCGGTAATTTCCTCGAAAAAATGGAAAACTACCGGAAGCCGCATAAACAAACAAAGTATATGGAAGCACTTGTTAGTCCCAAAGCCAATGCTTTTTCGGGGAGGAAACTCAGGGATCGCAATCCTCGCATTTGCTATTCCGAAGGCAAAAACTGGAATCTAAAGTAATCCTGGTTTTGGTTTTTGTGTAGGCCCATGATTACTGATGCTTACATCATTTGGCCAGAAGACATATCAGCTTGTAATCTCAATTTTCACTGTTTCTTGAGCATAGAATGTTTCTTGTGATGTGAGATATTTGGGCAAGGTTTCTATTGACAGGAAGGTTTTGGATCTGTCTATAAGATGCTATGTTTTGAATTGATCATGGTGCGAGGAAATATGCAGGGGCATGCTGCCCAATTTTTTTGGCTTGAATGACTATATGGTGTAGACGCTAAATTGGTTTTGCTATAAAGACAGTGGATTGAGGGAGCATGCAAAGGAAATGGAAGACCATTCGCTTGTGCCTCAGGCTGACACTTGTGTTTGGTTTAGTCTGACTTCTGCGAGCCTAAAATCCTTCTGCCATGTTGTCCTTTCTTGTGATTTAGACCTTGCATGCTTAGTAACAATACGTTTCAATTGGCCACAGCTTGCTGAAGCTAGGGCTGTTTTGCCTTAATATGACAGTGAAGTTTCTGTGTTGGAGCAGTAATTTAATAGATTATTTTTACTGCTGCTTTGATGGATGAATGGGTGTGTGATGAGATTATGGAATGAGGGAGCATACAGGGGAAATGCTGCCCAAAATCTTGATGCTTCCCATTTTTGGAGTTGCTACTTGAATTGCTTATCTTGGATTGGTCATGTAATGCCAAACCTGCTTGGTCCATGGACTGATTGGTTCTGGCGATACTGTTCTAGATAGGGCCTATTAATACATATTGTTTCTTAGACACTTGATGATGTATCTGTAGTAGGATAATCCACATATTTTGTTTAGGACAAGTGGTTGGCAACCTAGAAAATTATACTCTAGTAAATATTAGAGTAGACTTTTTCTTATTTTGCTTTCACTTAATTTGAATTGTATAATTTTGTAATGGAGTAGTACTCCACATTTACTGCTTTAATCTTTTGTAACAATGCATGGGTATATCCAGCATTGTATCTTGTTCTGTTGTATATATATGGCGTTTTTTTTTAAAATAAAAGTTTATGCATAGATATGGATATAATCTAATTAAAAATTTATATCTTTATTATGCAGAAAAAATATATATTTCGTGGCAACACTAAAATATAATTAAATAGTAAATATTTTAATATATGTGTTTCAATTGAATTTTGTTTTCTAAATAAAGTCATAAATTTGAAACTAAGACTTATTTTTGTGAAGATACAAATATGATCAAATTGCAAAATTAATGTCTGTGTAGAAAAAAAAATAAATTCCATACAATAAATAAAAATTTTATAGTTCAAATAAATCATCATCAATTTGTGTTTTAACTGAATTTTAAAAAATTCAAAAACAAAGAAATAATCAATTTGTGTTTTAATTGAGTTTTAAAAATTTAATAAAATAAAGAAAATATACATTTGTATTTTAATTGAATTTAACAAAATTAAAACAACAAATAAATCATCCATTCCTGTTTTAAATGAATTTTTAAAAAATTAATAAAACAAAGAAATCATCCATTTGAATTAATTTTTTTATAAAAAAAATAAAACAAAGAAATCATTCATTTTTGTTTCAATTGAATTTTAAAATTTTAATAAAACAAAGAAATTGTAATTTCAGAATGCGACTTCTCAAATTGCGACTTTAGATGTCGCAATTTGAAATTGTGACTTTAGAAGTTGCAATCTCAAACTACCACTTCTTTATTTCTGGAAGGATAGTAAAAATCACATTATTTTTTTAATTTCTTTTTTTTAAAGCGGTTTTTTGGTAAATAACCCAAAATAGGTGTATTATAACCCATGTAAAATGGAGGTTTGGTGAAATTTTTTTTTTCACTTTTTTTGAAAATATTCACTAGAATGTATGTTCACAATTGAGGTGTGTGCAAAAAAATAGTAAAAAAAAAGTCAAAATCAAAACACTTTTAAATTTTTCCATTTTCAAATAAAATATGTGTGTTATGGCCCATAAAAAATTAAAATTTGGCAAAAAAAGTCTAAATTTCATTTTTTTGACTTCGTTCACAAGAATACATGTTCAGAATTGAAGTTGGTGAAAAAACAGTAGGAAAAAAGTCAAAATCAACACGTGTTTTTAATTTGCTTATTTTGACAAAAAGATATGTATTATAACTCGTGAAAAAAAAAGGTTTGGTGAAAATTCTAAATTTCAATATCTTTGGCAATATTCACTGGAATGCATGTTCATAATTGAGATGGGTGTAACAAACATCACAAAAAAAATCAAAATCAACTCGATTTTAGATTTTGCCATTTTTGGCTAAAATATATGCTTTAAGTCATGAAAAATGAAACTTTATTAAAAAATCTAAATTTGACATATTTATTTCATTAGGATTCATGTTCACAGTTGAGATGTGTATAATAAATAGTAGGAGATAAATAGAAATCAAGATTCTTTTTTATTTTGCCATTTTTTACTTAAATACATGTATTATAACTCACGAAAAATAGAATTTTGTTGGAATTTTAAATTTTCTCGGTTCTTTTGACAATATTCGCTAAAGTAGAATCCAACGACTCTTTTTCTCTCTAAATAAAATTCTCTCAATTCTCTCTAAAATTACTATTCACTATCTTCAACGTCAGATCCACTATTAAAAAAGAGTAATGATAGTGAAATTCAATAGTGAATGGCGTGGCATGTGTAAAAAGACAAAATAATCCTTTATATATAAAAAGATAAAATTATGTAATGCCTTATAAAAAAATTGACACGTATACAATCACTTATCCCTTTATGGCTCGTTTGGTTGGCAGGGAATCTGGGTTTGAAAAGTAATCTTTTTCCTAATTTCCATATTTCTGTGTTTGTTTCAAACTGGGAAAGTAATCATTTTCCTAATTATTAAATTCTTGCATTTGTTTCATCCATGGAAAGTAAAAAGAATCCTAAACCAAGGAAAATAACTGTAAGATTCCAGTATTATGAATCATCTTTAGAAGTTTGAATCCTCTTTAAAAGTTGGTATTCCGATTCCTCTCTTTGAAGATTTTGACTATGTGGCTCTTTCTTTATGTTTATTATTTTAGTTTTGAGTTTCATATGTTTCTTATGCTAAATTCTAATTCATTTACTCAAATAATTTTATTTTTTTTAGTTTGATATTTTTTTATTGAATTTACTACTTAACTGAAATTAAACTTTTAGTAGTTTTTAAATGTCTTTATATTGACTTTAAAAAAGTAATTCAATGTAAAAAGAGTTAAATAGATGGATGGTATGTTATTTTATTATTATTAAAATTATTAACATTATGGGGGTTTTATATACTTTTTAAAAAAACTCAAAATTGTATTTATGTTGCTTTAGACATTTTCTTTCATATTTTTACTTAATTAATTTTCATACATTTTATATTTTCAATACTTATTGTTTAATAAATTTTAGCTATTTTTATTAATATTAATTTCTAAATTTATTTTTCATTTATTTAATCAACTATTATTTTTTTTAATAATATTAATAAAGAAAATTTTTATTTTAACACTTTTTTATAAGTTGTAGTTAATAGCTTAATTATTTAATTAAATTAAGAATGATAATTTTTACAATGATGAAAATATAAAACATAATATTAAAACATTTATTATAAGGTAAAAATATATTAATAAGTTTCATGATATGATTTAAAATAAAACTATATAAATGGTTATGTATAAGTATAACATACAAATGGAATTTAAATAACATTATTTGGTTCAATAATTTAAATCAAATAATAAAATAAGAATCATATTAACTTTTTTAAGAATCTATCCAAACACAGGGTAAGTATTTAGATTCTTCACAATTAAATTCCTAGGAATCAGACGATTTGGAAAAATATTCATTTTGCTCAAAATTAAAATCCCAAGAATCACATTCCTATTAAACATTACTTTCCTGCCAACCAAACGAGCATTAGTGTTCACTTATCATTTGGTTAGGGTATTAGTTTAATTTTAAAAAATGAGATAACTAACTAAAATGATTCGTGTCAATTTTTTACAAAGTGTTATATGAAAATGATACAATATACCCGATTTTGTCTTTTTACACATGCCATATCAGTCACTATGGGATTTAACTCTAGAATTTCACTCTGTCTATCATTGCTCATTGAAAAAATAGATATTTGTAGACGCAACCCAAATCATCTAACCGGGTTTACCGATCCTCAACATCATATCCACTATTAAAAAAATAGATATTTGTAGACACAACCCAAATCATCTAACCGGGACTACCGCCTAAGTTAGAATTTAGTGACCTAAATCCTAAATTCAAAGTTCAAACCAATTTCTCTAATTGGGGAGCCAACACCCCGCTCATGGCGGCGGCTTTACCCCAACAGCGAGACAAATCTCTTGACGAGTGAGATGGCTCATTCAAAGATGCTCTAGCAACAACCATTCCAAAAGTCAGCAATCAATCCTCACATTCACACATCAGTGTATCAACCTTATTTTCTGAACAAATTCGAAAGAACGCTACTAAGTTGGGCACACACAAGGGCAAACCCGCACTCATTTTAACTCCTGAGGAAGACGAGAAGCCATCATAACCTTTCATATTCACACTCATCACAAAATTCTCGTAGGGACAAACTATATAAGCAAATTCTCAGAAAAAAAATTCTCTCGGCAAGCTTTAAAGGCCCGTGCTTTATTGTTCTTCTTTATCCTAGACATATAGTTCTTCGTTTTGAATTTGAGGAAGATTTTCAGAGAGTTTGGTTAAAGCAATCATGGTCCTTTTAAGGTTATCCGGCTAGAATATTTAAATGGAAATCCACCTTTAATCCTGAAATAGAGCCCTCTATAGCTCTAATTTGGGATATTGTGAAAGAATATCCCAAATAGATTAATTTCCCACTACTACCTTTGAATATATTTAACAAAAAAACATTGTTCACACTGGCAAGTGCGGTTGGAAAACTAGCGAAGGCCGATATGGCAACTATGGCAGCCCTGACTGTAACTCATCCAAGTGTAGCCATAGTGTGCGTTGAAGTAGATGTATTAAAAAAAATTCCAGAACGCGTCTGGATCACCCAAGGAAGCACAGAAAGGTGGCTGCAAATTCAAGTTGAAGACATCCCACATTATTGCACAGGCTGCAACAAGATGGGTCAACACAAAAATCAGTGTAAATCTCATATTTCAAGTGAGCAACATCAAAATCAATCAGAAACCAAAAAAGGCTCCAAAACATACGTGGATAGAAAAGAGGAAAATTCAAGATCCAAAGAATTTAGCAGACTGTCTAGAACTAGTTCAGAAAACCACCTAAGGAAAAGAACCAATCCTCCAAGTCAATCTTATTCATTTAGAAAATCAGCAAATAGGAGAAGCTCTGCTATCAACATCTACTCATCAAGCAATCACAATTCACCCCAAGTTGAAATCTTCATCAAAAGAGGAATCTCTCAGATCTGATCAGAAAACTGCCACTAAATCAATATAGACAAGCTCCCAAACTCCAGCTAGAATCAATGTTTCTTCAGTCAGCATTATCAAGGAAGCAGCCCCATCTCAATTTTAGATAGGCTCCAACAAAGTTGTAGTAACAAAATAGGAGCCTATCATTCCTTCACCAAATCAAGAAATATCTAAACTAGAAATTATTAGTGATATTTGTAATGAAGTTATTCATTCACATAACTGCTTTTGTCTTACTAGATCTTTGTCTGAGGCAAACTCAAGTGATTTGGCAGAATGCAAACTCAACAGTGAAAAGGAGCCATCTAACAATATGGACATCATCAACGAGACCACATGATAATGATCTCACCATGCTCCTTACGTAGATTGATAGTTGTGGCGAAAAAGTGTCTATCTTTTCGTAAATCGACTTGAGTACATCGAATCAACCTATCTCTGTAGGATGACAGTATGCACGATTATTTGATAGCTCCTCACCAACAAACAACAAGACAGTCGCGTAAGATTTAATCCACTCCTCAAGAACTAAAACCCACAAAGTAAATTGGAATTCCCTCCTCAGAAAAACAACTCACGTTAAAAAAACAACTCTGTGTTTTTATTTCTCAAAATTCTTCTCTAAATATTACAACTGAAAGAAAGCACCTATTTATAGGCATAAAACAAACCCTAGACGAATTATTCCATAAAAGGAAACTTTAATTAACTTAAATCCTAAATTACTAAAAAATAGAAATTAAATTAATGCCAAAAATTTCCCGCAAGTCGACATGGGGAGCCTGACGTCGCGACGTCGGGGAACAAAACCTAAAATGAAAAACCTATCGCTGCTGGACGTCGCGACGTGCGAAGATGGACGTCGCGAAGTCGGAGGATCTCCACGTCACGACGTAGATGGCTCTTTTGATGCCCTCGTCCAAATTCGCTCTTTTCTTCCTTTTTGACCTCCAAACTCATTCCATCCTTCTTAAGCACCCCTTAATTCGCTCTAATGACCACCCGAAGCTTCGGTTTGGACTTTAATTTGCTATCATTCCCTCCCCGGTTGAAAGGATTTGCCCTCAAATCTGATCCAGCATGCCGAAAATCCTCAACACCCATTCGAGAATGCATTATCATTGTACACACGCCCTTGGGATCTCCATCTCCAATTTCTAACGACTGCAAATCATTTAATATTTTTCGCTGGTCTTTATATTCCTTAGACGGATTTAACGCTGTCAACAAAAACTTGTGACCTTGCCATTTAAATGCATAGGTATTGTCACGTCCACGATGCACAACATCCCGATCAAACATCCATGGTCGTCCAACAAGCACATGTTCCGCCGACATTGGCACCACATCACAAAGTACTTGATCCCGATATGCCCCAATTGCGAAGTCAAGTTTGACTTGTCGAGTAACCTCCTCCGCAGTTTCCGCATTAACCCAATGAAGTTTGTAAGGATAAGGATGAGCAACAGTAGTCAACCCCAATATTTGAACAAGCAACGAGCTGGCAATATTCGTGCAACTCCCACTGTCAATAACCACATTACACTGTTTACCACTAATAAGACACCGTGTGTTGAATAGTTGATGGCGCTTGTACTCGTCCTCCACCATAGGTTGTGCTGTTAGAGCTTGCCTTAACATCAATGCCTCACCAATCACATCTTCACACTACTACAAAATGAGCCTGTAGCAACACCCATAAAGTGTTGTTTTAGGCCCTAAAAATGTTGCTATAAGCCTAAAGCAACACTTTACAAAGTGTGTTATAAAAATGCATCGCTTTAGATCTTTTTCCATCTTATGCAACACTTTTTAGATGTGTTGCAGTTTCGAGAATATGCAACGCTTTTTTATATGCAACGCTTCTTTTTCTCTATATGCAAAACTTTCATATTTATTACCTTTAAGCAATTGCAACACTTTATGCTACAAAGTGCAACACTTTTTACAATTTTTTAATCACATAATACAACACTTCTTCTTGTAAAATGCATCAATTTTTATTACATAAGTAACACTTATATTTGTATTTTGGCAACACTTGTCTTTTTTCACCAATATATTGTTGCAAACCAATTCAATATCATCCATTCAAATGTAATTCTATAAAATAGATAATGCAAATTGATAATCATGTTACAAAATTATTTATAATGTGAAATACAAAAGTAATTCATGAATTTAGTGCCAAACTATATACCACTAAGAGTTTACTAAATTTAACCCAACTAATTGTGCTTTCAAAAATAGCACTACAAAAATTAGTATTGATATTTCTTCTTTAAATGTGATGACTTCATGAATATCCACAAAAGCATCCGTACATAGCACTAAATGTCCTTTACCAAAAGTATGATGATTTCCTGCTACACATAGAAACCAAAAAACAGAATAAATTATTTGGCCAAGTTGAATCTATAAGCGCGAGCACAACCAAAAAAAGATAAATTACTAACCACGAGAAGTTTTTATAGTATGCAATACCTGTGGATTTGTCTCGGCAGCAACTGAACTGAGTGCACCATCAACAACATAAACGAGAGAAGCAGCTTCAAGATCTTCTTCTACTAGATAGCAAGCAGAGAGACCACAAGCAACACAATTCATGCGATACTGCTTTTCCAATTTCCCCTCTCCACTAAAATACAATTGTGATGACAAAATATTAGGTACCATACCACATTGATCATAAGCAAAAAAAGGTTATCAGTTCTAAAACTAGCGGTTAGAAAAAAAACATAAAACATGACTCTATGCTTCCCTTACTACAATAACAAAGAAAGATTCACTGTCCTGCACTAATTGGTCAAAATGGAGAGATGTATCCTTGCATCAAATATATACTTCAATTCGTCTACATGATAAATCTATTCAAGCATATGTGTTGTCAAAGTTGCAGTCATGAATTGCAACTTGAGAAACCTAATAGACGGTCAATTGATGTTAACCCAAAGCATTCCTTAGTTATCTATGTAACTTTCATCAATTTGAAATGCCCAATAGGACGGGCAGTTATTCAGCAAATGAGATAAAGGAAAGAACTATTGAAGAACAACTACATTTTATGATCATATGACGCCAACAACATATTACCTATAGTATCTGTCCATCCTATATTTGTACAGAATTTATGAAACCGAAAAAATACTCAATCTTTTTCTTCTGGTAAGCTTTTGACAAATAAAGGCACTAGTCCTAGCAATTGGCTTCCACGCTTGTTCAATGTCAACAATCCATACTATTCTCATACAGTGCATTTATCAATTACTTTTACATAAAAACTACTCCTCCAGTAATACAAAAAACTAAGATCTAATTAGACTCCAAAAAAATTTAAGAAAAATTAGTCTTTAATTACATTCCTGAAAAATTTAATAAAAAATCTTGAAACTAAAAAAATTAAACTCGTTTCAGCAAAGAAGCTCCATCGTTTCAGCACATGTACACAGAGCGGCAAAGTACTTGCAAAAGGACATTCAGTACATGAAGTTTCAGAATTCATTTCAGCCAGTTTAGAATAAATATAAATTCTGATTTTAACTCAATTCCAACCAAGAACACTTGTCATAGACACATTTCCAGTTTCAATAGCTGGCCAATACATGAAAATGAGGCAATATGGTCACGGCCATGTTAGCATCACACAAGATTGCACCATTTACCCAATCAAGCATGGACCAATTTTCATTCACAGCAAGTCAAAAACAGATTAAGTGCTCAGTGCAAATCGTACAAAGCAACAAAAAGGCTCCCCAAGAGCAGTCTCTGCATCCCAACATTCCTCAAAATTGATGTTGATAGCCAATGAATCAAACTCCTCCAGAATTCAAGATTCACTAAAAAGGCCAAGTGAGGGAAAAAAAACGGCAAGTTCCGACCACATTACATTCAATGCATCACCAAATTCAAAGCAAAACAAAGCTCCACAAAATCTCTTCATCCCATTAATCCTTAGCATACCAAACAGATTTGGTCTTCATTTGGTTGCCAACAAATCATACGTTCCTCGATAAACAGGTCAAGCATTCAAGAATCACAAAAATGGCCAAGCTGACATTAACTCCAGCAGTCAGGGGCCAAAATCTGAGAAAAACAAACTTACCCATCAAGCATTACTCATCTGGACTTCAGCTTTGTCGTCGAGCTACAGTAGCTCTGGTCTTACAGTGTGGATCCTCAGCTGAATCTGTTGACTTTGCAGCTGAGATCGTGCTACTCCAGCTCTGAAAATCCAAAATCGGTCATTGGATCCATCTCCACAACTGTGGTATTGCCACTGCCCAATCTTCCCCAACTCCTAAGTGGCTCTCTGTCAATGATCATTAAACTTAAGCAATGATCACAACAACAAGGCAAACAGAGCAGCAGGATAACAATCCTCAATTCAAACCAATTTCGATGAAAATCCAACTCAAGTCCAAGTCAATTAAAGCTCCATAAACAGATTGCAATTCAAGTTGAAAAGAGCGGAAATATCAATAGCATATCCACATAGCAAGCTAATCGTACAATCACTGAATCAATGAAAATCCCTATTAGGAAATCAAGGTCAGCCTCACTTACCTCCGGTCTGAAGTGAGTGAGTTCCTTGGCCTGATTTTCTTCTAGTTCTGTGTTCCTCGAGCAGCCTTGACTGAGATACCCAGGTAACTCTCGGTGAGGATCTTCCATGGAGTCGTGCCCAATCTCAGATCTTGAAGCTTGTTCACAGATCTGGCGATCGAAGCTCTGGGTGAGGCTCCCAATTGACCGTCGGAGCTCCTGATTTCGTATTGGAAGCTCCCGTTTGCCAAAGAATCCCGTTTGCCAAATAATGTGGAAGCTCCCGTACTTAAGTAAAATTTACAAGATGCATACAACAATCCATACTATTCTCATACAGTTGGAAAAATTTCTTAAGTCTTAGGGAGCCCACTATACTGATAATAGAAGAAAATACGTTGTGGTTTTGCTGTTAATGCTGGAAAATTTCTTAAGTCTTAGGGAGCCCACTATACTGATAATAGAAGAAAATACGTTGTGGTTTTGCTGTTAATGCTAATTCTCCAAAATTGAAAATTAGCTCAGTTTTACATAAATAATTTCAATATTTTTATTTTATTTTTAATTTTTCTTATCTAATTTTCTTTTTTTTCCAAGTTGTCTACTTTTGTATATTTATTTATAATGCTATTTTAAACTATATTAAATTTCATAATCTTTTATGTTATGATAACATTTACAAATATTTTATATGTGAACAATAAGAATTAGTGTATACTTAAATATTCTCTTAACTCAACAATTATTAATTTTTTAAAATATTAATACAATATTTTATTTAAAATTAAATAATCAATGTTTTCCTAATAATATTTTTGTACAAATTAAACTTTAATTAATAGAAGTAAAATATCACTTAGCATGCTATTTTATTCAAATAAAACTAATTTAATGAATATTCAAGAATAAATAAATAAAATCTGAAATTTTCATCTAAAAATTTAAAACTTAACATATTACTCAAAGTCTAATCCTTCAAGCTTTAGGTCAATTATTTCATCAGTTTTTTACGTTTTTTCCCTTAGCAATTTCACAAAAAATAATTAAAGTCGTGAATTCATGTTTCCCACCAAATTGGACTTATATGCAATATTTTATAAAGTATTGCAGATATTATATAAATGTTGCTTTAGATAGTAAATAAATGCAACACTTCTTGAAAGTGTTGCATATTTTAATAGTAATTGCAACACTTGTAAAAAAGCGTTGCATATTCTAATAGTAATTGCAACACTTGTAAAAAAGTGTTGCATTAAACTTATATATGCAACACTTATTTCAAAGTGTTGCAAATTTTCTAAAAATTTTCTCAATAGCACTACTTTTTAAAGTGTTGCCTTCAAAGTGATGCTGTAGCTTCATTTTGTAGTAGTGTCAGGATGAATTATCTCTTCTTTAGGACCCTCCAAGGGAACGGTTGTATCTTTCCTTCAAAACTTGTCACAAACAGTTATTAGAAACAAATAAACAAAATAAAATGCAAAAGACTTTAATCAATAAGAAAGAAAATCCAGTTAAATCATTGAATCCACACTAATTAATCACTTGATCCTTGATGCAAATATAAAACAAGCAATTTAAATAAATCAGTTACTAGTTACCGGGAAAGCCACTGGCATAACCTCATTTCTCCTTACTTGTTGGTAATTAAAAGGAATGCCTTATTAATTACTCTCTAATTAATAAATAACCCAAGAGGACGCCTCATTAGATTTAATTCATTAACAGAATTAAGATGAGAGAAACCTGATTATAATATGCCCATACCATCCCCATATGCCCACTATCGATGAATGATAGTCTTACCACCTATTAAAACTAAATAGACAATTACGGATCTACCGTTTTAATTGACATTAGAATTTTCTATAATAAATTAAATACTGCGCATTATTCAACAATCATAGAATATTCATAAACCTTCTATCACATGCCATAAAAAGGTACTTAAATTACATATTTATTTAAGTCCAATTAGATCTCACAAGTTATTAATTAGTGTTTCATCAATTCATTAATTGGAAAGCTAATTTAGAATGAAGACATAATTAAACAAGACATAAAAGAATTTAATAAAAATAGATTCATAATATACTAAGAAAAACCTGTAGTTGACAATCTCTTGGAAGTAGTAATGGTTGAAGATAATCCAATCCAATCCAAATAGCAAAGGAAATATATAATGCTTTTCTCAAAACTTATCCCCTCAATTGTTTCAACTAAGATTGTTTTTAAGAAAACTAAGCTACCAACTACTCTACTCTACTTATTAAGAAAAACTAGGATGCTAACTCCTCTAAAATAAACTAAACTAGGATAGCATAGGATGGAATGCCCATTCCTAATCAAAAGAACACTATTTAAAGAATTCTCTCAACAAAATAGTAGCTAAAATCATGGTTGAAGTTACTTCAAGATCCCAATCTCCACAATATTAGGAGATTCTGATTAAAAAGAATAATCTTCCCCAACTAACATAACCAAATCTTCAAAACTCTCTCTCTTAGTAAAAATCCTTCTTGGTAAAATCTTCTCCTTGTAGTAAAATCCTTCCCAAAGAATCTCCTCAAATTCTTCTCAACTTCTTGCATCATTTTAGCTCATTTTTTACCATTCCATTCATCTTCCACTTAAACATGAAAATATAACAAAACCATGAATTACAGCACATGAATGCTAATAAAAAGGCATAAAATCATAGCAAATAAATGTAAAATATTAACCTTATCAATTCCCCCATACTTGGACCATGCTTGCCCCAAGTATGGTTTATTCTAATAGGACACTAAAAAAAACAAAAACATTTGGACTCAACATCATAATGCCCTTAACTAAATAACCAACAAGATATAAATTGAAGCTCAACCATCTTACCACTAACCAATTCTTGTCCCAGCTAATGCAAACATGCCCCTTCACTTAGGTTAAAAATTGTAAGAATAAAATTAAGCTCACAGTTTTCACTCAATGAGGGCACACAAATTAATAGGGCAATTCACACTATTCAAGCAAGGTATTATCATAAACTTGCAAATCAGTCACATCTCCACCATTATTCAATAATCATATACATAAATCAAAAAGGTTTTTTTGGGTTGTAATGGTGCTAAGGTGAGAGGTAGGTTAAAAGGATAAATATGGGCTAAAATTTATCAAAGAAAAATGTTAAAATACAACTTATTTTCACCAAAATACTTATTACATGGCCACACTTTCAAAAATTTCTTTACATCCACTATACTTATTCTTACAAAACAATGCTTCACTTTCTTTTTCTGAGCATTTTTTCTTTTTTTTCTTCTTTTTTTTTTCTTTTTCTTTTATATGAAATTTGAAAACTAATAAAATTTAACTTGCAAGCAAAATTTCTGCACAAATAACAACAGTGTGGCTATATATTTTTTCAAGAAGCATTTAACATATTCTTTGATAAACAGGTTGAAAAAGAAAGCTAAAATCAAGGTTTAATGGCTAATTTTTCTTGGGTGTTAAACAAAGAAAAGTCTAGGCTCAAAAATGGTTCACTAGGGGATCAAAATAATATGGTAGGAAGTTATTTAGAAAGCTGAAATTGTTTGTTCCTAATTTGCCTTTATCATTTTATGCATATGATCATTTATGGTTTCAACATGTACTTCAAAGCAAACTTTATAATACCCAATACATTTTAGTCAAACCCTCACAATAAAATTCAAAAGTATCAAGAAAGTGGTTCTTGTGTACTTTAGGCTCAAAAACTCACTTATTGGGTAAAAGGAATAAATTCTTGCAATTTTATCATCCTAAAATACATATAGGGCAATTACATTAACCAATACAAAGATTTCCCCCAAACTGCCCAAACATGCTTCAATCTATATCAAAATTGTTCATAAAGTTTAGAGGCATTATGAAAAAAAAAATCAAGACCAACATGAAAGACCAAATAAACTATCCTAATCATACAAAAACAGAAATTAAAATGAAATAAAAACTTAAACCTAAGCTCCCCCATACTTAAACAATACATGATCCTTCATGTATAAGAGAAAAAATTAAAGCACAACATAAAAGGATGACATAAAGTGAAAGAAAAAATAAGAGTAGTATAAAAGAAAACTCATGGCTTTGGGTGTTTAAACCCTTGAGATTGGAAATATCCTTGAATGGTTTGCTCAAAAATCGTCATCCGCTTATGCATATTCTTCACAGATTCTTGAAGCGTGACAATTTGAGAAGAGGAAGCTGGAGACAAAGGTGAAGAATCCAGAACATCACGATTAGTACTTGTAGAAGGAAGAATATAACTTTAGATTTTTTCTTGCCATGATGAAAAAAGAGAAAATCAAATTTTCTTTGAACAACAAAGGAGGTTGCCGCACGATCTTCTGTCAGAAAACAAAGAAAATATGAGAGAACAATCTAAAAATATGAAACTAGAGATAAAACTAACCCTAGTTATTTGCCGTATGTAAAGACACAAAAATTTATTTTGGACTGAAAAAGACTCTTTTTTTTTCCTGAACGACGACAATTACCGACATCGCGATGTCCACCCACGTCGCGACGTCCAAGGGGTCCGACATGGCTCTCTGAAACTTTTCAAAAATTTGCTCAAAAAATCGACGAAAAATCACAATTAATTCATTTTCCCCACGTCGCGATGTACGACTGTGTACGTTGCGACGTGCATCCACGTCGCAACGTGGGAGTGTCCCGACGTAGCGACGTGGAGCCCATTTTGCTCTTTTATCACAATTTTTCTTCAAACTCAATAAGACAACATAAAAATCAATCTTAACTTCTTTCTTACCTGCAAAAGATAAAAGAATGGAGTAAGTTATTATACTAAAAACAAAAAAAATGAACGTAAACTAATTAAATGCAAAATTTTATTTAAAATGGGTTGCCTCCCATAAGCGCCTTAATTTATTGTCTTTGGCTAGACACGAACTTTTGTTGATCAAGTAATCGGCGTGGTATATATCAAATGGACAGGAAGAGATTGATAAGTCGGGTTTGTACCGACTTATTCGTTTAACTTGTTTGATCTTTTGTATAAATTCTCTGTAAAAATTATGATAGACGAACAAGTATGTGTGGAAATGGTTCAATCCGAAGAAATGTTGAGAATTGGCTAAGTGTAGCATTTTTGTTATGATATTAATCATTTTTGAGATATGAAGCACACTTGGTCACGCACCACACCAAATCCCACCCGCACAGCACAAACACAAAACACACACACACTATGCACACCCACACAAGCACACAAGCTGTGCGGGCGCCAGCCACACACGCACACACGCTGTGCGGGCGCCTGCCACACACCATGCACGCTGTGCGGGCGCCAGGCGCCCGCACAGCACACACACACGCACGGCTGTGCGGGCGCCAGGCGCCCGCACAGCCCACTCACGAACGCACACACGCGGGCACACCACGCACCCGCCTCACCTCACACACATGCACTCTGCACATTTTGTATAATTTTCCTTTGTGTATTTTTCCTTTGTTAGATTTTTACTTAGGAATTTTGGCATACATTTGGTTTACACTCCACTTCACATTTGGTCCAAGTGCACGTAGCAAACACCGCATCCAATCTATTTGATATTTTGCCTCGTCACTCTTATTTGACAAATACATGTGTCTTCACTACATTCTTGGCTTATGTTTACAGGAGCACGTGTCAACATCCGGGCATAGCAAGGAAACTTCCACGAAGCTCACTTGGCAAGGACATGAAGAGAAAACTATAAAAGCCAGAGGAGAACAAGAAGAAAGAGAGCTTTTGGAGAGCCAGAAATGGAGATCAATCAAGAGAGTTAGGGTTTCAAGAGAAAAAGGAGATCAGAGTGGAGATCATTCCATTTTATCTTTCTGTAATAGCTATGTTTGATTTGGCTTTGTCAAACTTGTTTTCAAAGTCGATCAACATGATTGGCTAAACATTAGGTTGTTGCTTTGAGGGATTAAGTGTGATGACTCTAAATTGATTTGAGACATTTGTTTTGCATACTACGTGTTTGATATTGTTTATTATATCTTGTTGATGCTTTATTTCAATACTTACTCACTCATTCCTAGGCCCTTTATATGACTTGCAGTACCACTGAGGTCAATTTAGTGCTATTAATGGAAATTGAAATAACATCACTGGAATAAGGAACAACTTGAATGAGTCCTATGATCTGTCTAAGGATGCAACGTCAGTTGTGCATTACCAATGACAATTGAAGTTAATGTAATAGAAAGACTTAGGATTATTTGAACATTAGAACTCGGACTTTGGTTGACTGTCTTGTCCAAGGGAGTTGGGGTTCTAGTGTTAGGTAGGGATAGGGAATTAGGAAGCTAAGCCTAGATCTTGCCCTACCAAGGGAAGATGAGAGGAGCAGGGTGAATTAGGATTGTGAGTCTTATAAGAAGATCAACCCTAAGTTCACTAGAAGAACGATCCCCTCATTCATGTTCTTACACTAGTCAAGGATAATCAAATAGAGTCGTCACACTGACCTACCTCAAGGCAACACCATTTCACTTCTTGATTGACGTACGTCTTTGCTCATACTTGCTGCCTGCTTTATTGAACACTTTTTATTCTATCACTTGTACAATTCTTAATACAATCCTCTCCCTGTTGGATACGATCCCGCTTGCCACTACTACTTGTTTTGGTGATATTGGGTAAATTTGCAAGGGTAGACGACGCTCTTGCCAAATTTTTGGCGCCGTTGCCGGGAAGAGGCACAGCGTTGAGAGTTGTTTGTGATAGTTTTACTTTGTTTGTTACTTTACGAATTCTTATTTAAAATTGTTGATTTGTTGTTTTGTTGAACTCTTAATTCATTACTTGTCTCTGTTAAATTTTGTTCTACTGATCTTTTGTTCAAGTGCTGTTTCCTTTTCTTGTGAGGATTCACAGTTTATGCTACCTAGAGCAAGGCTACGAGGGGAAGCTCCGGAACTTGCTCTTGACTTAGAATTGGAGAGAACTTTGAGGCAAAGGAGAAGGGTTATTGAAATGGCCGAACACAATGAGGAGAGACCTCACCCCCAACCACCTCGGTTTGGGGACCATTTCGCGGTTAACTTTGAGCGGAGGAACAATCATCAGGGAATAGACGTCGAGAGCTATCAAATCCCAACACAAATTGTGTCCATGATCACTCAAGGGCAGATCTTTCAAGGCTTGAGCAACGAGGACCCTAATGAGCACCTCGACTAGTTTCTGGGGCTATGCAACACATTCAAGCTGGAAAGAGTGACTCCAGATGATGTGAGGAGAGTGCTATTCCCACTGTCCTTGAAGGGGCAGGCCAAGCATTGGTTTAACTCAATTGGGGGCCCAGCTATATCTACATTTGAGGAACTTGAGCGGAAGTTTTTAGCTAAATATTTTCCTCCAGCGAAGTTGGAGCGAATGAGGTTGGAGATCTGCAACTTTCAGCAGCAGGATGGCGAGACCTTCAAGGAAGCCTGGGATCGGTTCAACGATTTGCTCCGCCAATGCCCGAACAATGACCTTGGAGAGGTCAGGGAGCTCAACATATTCTTTAAAGGTCTATTACCGGAGTCCTCACTAATGGTCAAGGCCAGCGCCAATGGAGCTTTGAAAGATAAAAGCATCCCTGAGGTCAGAGAACTTTTTGACTCGATTGCAGACGATGAATTCCTGTTTCCTGAAACTAGAAAGATGCCTGCGCGAAAGCAACGGGGAGTGCTAGAGTTGGATGAGGAGACATCCTTGGAAGCAAAAGTTGAGGCCCTCACAAGACAAATCCAGAACCTAAAGGCTGCCAAGATCACTCCCGTGCTGATGTGCGGGCTATGTAAGGGAGATCACCACACGGACGAGTGCGAGCTCACACAAGAATCAGTCCAGTATGTCGCCAATTACAACAACCGCCAGCAGCAGTACGGAGGTGGTTATCGAAATCAGTCAGGTCAAGGCAACTGGGGACAGAATAATCAGCAAAGGCAGTACTACCAGAGTGGGGAGTCAAGCAACCGAGAACAGAGAAAATCAACCGAGGATTTGCTCCATGAAATTCTGGGAAAAATGGACATGTATGAGAAGAGGACCTCCACACTGGAAACTCAAGTGAAAAACGTGGAGGCTTCCATCAAGAACATTGATATGCAGATGGGACAGTTGGCTAAGGCAAGTCATCAAAGACCTCAAGGTGCCCTCCCAAGTGATACAGAGCCGAATCCCAAAGGAAAGGGCTAGAGGTTTGTAATGCTATAACGTTGAGATGCGGCAAGGAGCTCAGTGGTCAGAAGAGAAAAGAAGAAGATGAAGCCCCAGAGGAAGAGGTCAGTGAAGAGACCACACTGCTGGGAGATGAAGCTCAAGACAAGGACGGGAGTGTGAAGGCTCAAGAGAGCAAAAGGAAGAAGGGAGCTCCAAGTCCATGCGATGACTCTCCATACGCACCACCCCCTCCATTTCCCCAAAGACTTCGACCTCCACCTAAGAAGGGGGTTCAGTTCACAAGGTTCCTGGATATGGTGAAAAATGTAAATGTCAATGTTCCTCTACTGGATTTGGTTACAGCAGTACTGAGATATGCAAAATTTTTGAAGGACTTGATTGCCAACAAAGAATAGATCCTGCAATGTGAGGTGCCAATTCAGCTCACCAAGAAAAGCCAAGCATGGATCAACAATGAACTGCCACCCAAGCTCAAGGATCCTAGTAGCTGTACCGTGCCATGCTCGATCGGTGGAAGATTCTTTAGCAAGGCCCTGTGTGACCTTGGTGCTGGGATCAACCTTATGCCTTTATCCATTGCTGAGAGTATAGGAATGGGAAAAAGGATCAAACCGGTGGCAGTTATGCTCCAGTTGGCAGACAGATCATTGGTTCAACCAACAGGGATGATAGAGGATATTCTTGTCTCTGTGGATAAATTTGTACTTCCGGTGGATTTTATAGTGTTGGATATGGAAGAGGATCCAGAAGTGCCACTCATCTTTGGGAGGCCATTCTTAGCTACAGGAGACGCTCTCATTGGGGTCAAGGGAAAGACCATAACATTCAGAGTCAATGGTAAGGAGGTCGTATTCAATATGGACTACGCCATGAAACACCCTCATTCCATAAAACAGTGTTGTTTGGCAAGCTTGGTGGAAGGTGATCTCCAACCTTTGAGCTTTGAACGTAAACGTAAGTCTTCCCCTGATTTATATGATTCTTTTGATGATGACATGTGTGAAAATTTTGAGACTGTGTTAGTTGTTGAAGAAACTGATACACTGCACGAATTGAGCTATTGTGATGAAAAATTTGAAATTAATTCATCTGTGAAAGACGTGGACCTTGCATGTGAAATTGATGAAAGTCATGAAAATTGTAAAAAATTGAGCAAAATGAAAAATTCGCAAGAAAATCATGAAGTGCATGACCATGGTGAAAAAATGGATTTAAAAATGGAAATTGACAAAAGTGTCAAAACTGATAAAAAAATTACCTTGTGTAAAAATTTGTCAACTGCTGTTGTTGATACTAACGAAATGGCGAAAGTGATGCCCACTGAGGTGAGGCTTGAAAATGTCAACGACAGGGACCATGTCTTGAAACCTCCAGACGAAAAACGAGCCAAGAAGAAGCAGCCGCCACTGCTTAAATATCTCAAACGGATGGTTTGGCGAGAGAAAAAGAAGACCTCGGACCTACCCCCCAAAAGGGTGGGAGTCGGGACCTCAATGAAGAAGAAATGAAGCAAAGGCCATGAAGTGAAAGTCAACCTATCATTTTGGAAGGACACTGGGCACACCCAGTACCTTGACCCTCCACGACTTGAATAACAACCCTGCTGTGTCTGGCTGAAGACATTAAACTAAGCGCTTGTTGGGAGGCAACCCAACCTTTACAATTCCTGTCTTTATTATGTTTCACTTTGTAGTAGTAGATTAGATACAATAAATGATTGAAACTCTTCTCTTAAATCTTTTCAGGTATTGGAAGTTGAGGGGCCAAGAAAGGAAAACACAGGGAGTTGACAGCTTGCATGAGCAGTCCATGGGTCCTTGGCACAACATCCACGATCGATATACCCGGATGTCACGAGATACAACAGGTAACAGTGCAGAATATTCTCTGCATTGACAAAAGGTGAGAATAAAATCCAAGAAGTAGCTCCCAAGGCAATGTAATTACAAATCCAAGATAGGCTGACATTTTCGATTGAGTATTGCAGGAGAAGATCAAATTGGACGTTGAAAGGATTGCATAGTAGATAACATTTCTTGGGTGCATGACCAGAAATAAGTGTGAAAGAAAAGATGCATAACATTTGGGTCCTTTAAATGATTTGTCTTGGTATAAAATGCTATGCATGATAGGGCCGAATGGAGCTTGACATGATTTATGCATGAGTGAAAAGAAATATGCGTGCTATGGTTGTGAATCAGCTAAGGCATGGCATAATTGAATGAAATTGTGACAAATGCATGACATTGTGGGTCCATCAGGTTGTTTGATAGTGAAAGTGTGCAAATGGCCGAATTGTGCAAGAAAGGTGATGACAAGATTGAACACCTTTTGTTTTCTAGCATTTTGTCATCATCCACTTTGTTTTCTAGTGCACTCATATGCATTTGTTTTCTAGCTTTCCTTCAGCCGATTCTTGCATGCAAATTTTTCTATAAATACCATCAACATGCATGCACAAAAATCACCATCACTTGCACTCATCATTGTGGTGAATTCGGCTGAGGGCAAGGAGCAAGAATAGCAATTTGCTTCAAGCGTCCAGAGGCCACCAAAAATTTCATTCCCCATGCTTGCATTTTAGGATTTTAATTTCCATACCAAGTAAGTTCCTCACGGCCTTAAACATCCATTTAAAGTGCCAGTTAATGATGTTTAGTGTGAAATCCTTGTGCTCGAGTTCTTTTATGATGCCTATTTTGTGAACTTCTTGTACATTTGAGTTGAATGTGGAAAGCAGGAGATGTAGCATGAAATTTTCAAGCCCATCATGAAATGATGCCAAACTTAATTTGTGGATGTTTTATCGAAAATTGGTTGGTCCAGCTTACACGAAAATGCCATGCATATACATGTCATCATGTTCTTGATTTTCTTTCACAATTTTGAATTCTTGGTGTGACACGGTTATCCTTGACTCGATCTTAGTTGTGAAAATGTTAAATGCATGAACCCGAAATGGGAAGACCTTGGAAACAAAGTCCATCGAAAATTTTCATAAGCAAATTGTTCACTTCATGAAATCTTGCTCTATGAGTTAATATGCAATTTTCGTCCAATACATGATTGCCATGAAATGCCAAGTGAAAATGTTTCGTGGAAATGGGCCTTTGTACATATGTGGACCTCCTTATCATGGACTTATTGAACTCCACTCATGCAATGTTGTGATCTCCAGGTACCATGGCACCGAAAAAGCCCAGCAATATTCCAACCTCCAACAAGAAAGGGCAGAGCTCCAAAGGAAAAGGCAAAACCGTTGTGCCTCCCTCACCATCAGATGACTCCGATTCAGATGAGGAATACATGCCCGAAGACTACGAAATGCAAGAAGCGGGGGTGTCCAACCAAAAGAAGAGGAAGGGACCACCACAAGCTGCGGGGCAGCGTCGGTTTCTAAATAACAAGGCCATCGAGAAATTCTGCGAGTTCGCAATTCGGCCAATCAATGTGGAGCGGAAATTCTACATCACGGAAAAATCATATTGCGACGTGATAGAATTCTACAAATGGGGAGTCCTCACGGAAGGCCCAGAGACCTGCAACGTGGCCATTGCGAAGGAATTCTACGCCAACGCCTCCGCAGCTGATGCAGATGAGCTTAACGAGAAAGGAGGATATGTGAGGGGAAAATACTTAAAAAATCACTAGCCAAGCTGTTAACGAGCATTACGGTCTCCCAGATTTTGAGGTGGATGAGTACACGGAATTTCTCAGAGTAGGCAACCCTGATATAGTGGCCCAGTCATTGGCACTCCCAGGAGAAGACTGGACAAGAAATTCATGGGGGGATCCACTCCATATGTTCCTTAAGCAGTTAACTGCAGAAACCAAGATATGGCTTTTATTCCTAAATTCTAGGTTGATGCCCACCACCCACAACACCAAGATTCTGAAGGAAAGGATGTTCTTAGTTTACGCCGTAAAGAATCGATTGACAGTGGATGCGGGAAAAGTCATCACCTCGTACATTAATCAAGCCGTGAATGAGGAGCATTTGACCATATACTTCCCCCATTTTTTACTGGAGTTTGCGATCAAAAAAGGGGTCAAGGTATGCATGGGAAAAGAAAGTCGAACTTCCGTGGGACCCATCCATGACAAACAGCTGCGGAAGTATAAGAGACAAGAACACGCTGATCGACAACGCCTAGAGCAAGAGGCACGAGCGAATGCTGAAAGGATACAACAAGCTGCAGAAGGACTAAATCAGAACGATCTTCTTCCGGAAAGGGAACAACCACAGGGAGCCGAACCCCCAGTAGAACCCCAACCACCCAATAACTTTAACATGCAACAGGTGCTGGAAAACATTCAAGCATCATTCCAAGATCAACAAAATGCCCTTACACAACATATGAGCGAAATGGAAGGGAGATTGACTGGGCTGCACGGTTGCATAGGGATAATAGGGGACCGGCTAGACACTCTGGTGCAGGAACAGAACACTCGCTGGACAACGATGGATGATCGACTGAATCAATGTCAATCAGGAATTCACAACCTGAGCTTAATGATGATCCACCACCACCAGTCTAGGGGACCAAACACATTTTTTCCCCCACTAGAGGAGATGGCCACTCAGACACAACAAATGATCGTAGACACCTCCAGCCGAAGAGTGGTACTGAGTCAAGGAATGAATGTTCACCCTAGTTCGAGTGCAACGACATTTAGAGGAGCTAATCCCAGTTTTCCAGGATTCTCTCAATTTTCCAGCCAACCGCCTCCTCCAGGAACATAAATTGGGTAGACTTTTTCCTTTTCACACAATGGGGACCATTGTCGATTCTAAGTGTGGGGGGGGAGTCTTGCATGCTTTGTTGGGTGTTGGTTGATGCTTGTGTGTTTGTAAGGCTTGCCGCCTTTACGTTGAAATGCTTTAAAATGTTTTGTGTGTTTGCTTATATGCCACAGGGGTCAGTGGTATGATCTCGTTGCAGGGTGCAGTGGTGGTGTTTAGTATATTAGTAATAGGTGGTGTATTTTTTTTAATTAATTGTTTTAGTTTTTTTTAGTGTTGTTTGTGGAAATGAAAAACAAGGCAGTGACTAGCACTGACCTTGTGGTGTGCTTTAAGATTCTCAGTTGCGATGTAGTGTGTGTGGTATGCTTTAAGTTTTAATGTGAAAGTGTTGATTGTGTTGTGCCAAATTTGCCAATATCCACTCATCACACTCGCACGCCCAATTTACATTCACACTCAAAGATCTCATCAGCAAATTCAAAAATGTTACCCTTGTGATGTATGCAAAAATCGTTTTCGCGAGTTAGCAGTTTTCAAGTATTGCGTGAAATTTGCTGAGTAAAGTGCGATGTTAAAGTAAGATAGAAGCGCCAGCAAAATTTTGACATGGGGGGGCCTTTATGATTCCTTGCGTGTATGTGCCTTCTACTCGTAAACACTTATTCTTGTATTTTGATTATATAGTCTATTGAAGACACACACGAACACGAATTTTTGTTTGAAATAGTGCAATTGCGAAGAAAAAGCCAACGGGCGAATAAAGGGAAAAAATAGCCACAAAACCCTGGGCAGCCAAGCACCAATGTACGGCATGAATTACAAATAAGCACCAATGTGCAAGCACACCAATGTGCGAAATAGTTTCTTTACAATGTTTATGTTTAAGTGTTCGTGTGTGTGGACAAAAGGACTGTAGTGCAAGAATTTCTGATTAAGTGTTTACTTTAGTACTTTGCATAGACAGCGTAGGGATCATAAGTAACCCTCAGCACACAAATGCACGCTGACGGTTTGGTCTTTATTCGTTTCCCTTTACTCGACAATTTGTGTAATGCAGTAAACTGTAAGCTTGCCCGTATATATAATTTCCTTTGCATGCGAAAAAGTTTATAATGGATAGCTGATGATGTTGTGAGTGTTGAATGTAGATAGGGTAATCACTAGGTGTTGTGTGCTACTTTGCTCGGGACTAGCAAAGACTTAAGTGTGGGGGGATGATAAGTCGAGTTTGTACCGACTTATTCGTTTAACTTGTTTAATCTTTTGTATAAATTCTCTGTAAAAATTATGATAGACGAACAAGTATGTGTGGAAATGGTTCAATCCGATGAAATGTTGAGAATTGGCTAAGTGTAGCATTTTTGTTATGATATTAATCATTTTTGAGATATGAAGCACACTTGGTCATGCACCACACCAAACCCCACCCGCACAGCACAAATACAAAACACACACACACTATGCACTGTGCGGGCGCCTATGCGCCCGCACACCCACACACGCACACAAGCTGGCGCCCGCACAGCCACACACCATGCACGGCGCCCGCACAACTACACACACAAGCACGCTGCGCCCGCAAACACACACGCACGGCTAGCGCCCGCACAACCCACTCACAACGCACACACGCGGGCGCACCACGTGCTCGCCTCACCTCGCACACATGCACTCTGCACGTTTTGTATAATTTTCCTTTGTGTATTTTTCCTTTGTTAGATTTTTACTTAGGAATTTTGGCATACATTTCGTTTACACTCCACTTCACATTTGGTCCATGTGCACGTAGGAAACACCGCATCCAATCTATTTGATATTTTGCCTCGTCACTCTTATTTGACAAATACACGTGTCTTCACTACATTCTTGGCTTATGTTTACAGGAGCACGTGTCAACATCCGGGCATAGCAAGGAAACTTCCACGAAGCTCACTTGGCAAGGACATGAAGAGAAAACTATAAAAGCCAGAGGAGAACAAGAAGAAAGAGAGCTTTTGGAGAGCCAGAAACGGAGATCAATCAAGAGAGTTAGGGTTTCAAGAGAAAAAGGAGATCAGAGTGGAGATCATTCCATTTTATCTTTCTGTAATAGCTATGTTTGATTTGGCTTTGTCAAACTTGTTTTCAAAGCCGATCAACATGATTGGCTAAACATTAGGTTGTTGCTTTGAGGGATTAAGTGTGATGACTCTAAATTGATTTGAGACATTTGTTTTGCATATTACGTGTTTGATATTGTTTATTATATCTTGTTGATGCTTTATTTCAATACTTACTCACTCACGCCTAGGCCCTTTATATGACTTGCAGTACCACTGAGGTCAATTTAGTGCTATTAATGGAAATTGAAATAACATCACTGGAATAAGGAACAACTTGAATGAGTCCTATGATCTGTCTAAGGATGCAACGTCAGTTGTGCATTACCAATGACAATTGAAGTTAATGTAATGGAAAGACTTAGGATTATTTGAACATTAGAACTCGGACTTTGGTTGACAGTCTTGTCCAAGGGAGTTGGGGTTCTAGTGTTAGGTAGGGATCGGGAATTATGAAGCTGAGCCTAGATCTTGCCCTACCAAGGGAAGATGAGAGGAGCAGGATGAATTAGGATTGTGAGTCTTATAAGGAGATCAACCCTAAGTTCACTAGAAGAACGATCCCCTCATTCATGTTCTTACACTAGTCAAGGATAATCAAATAGAGTCGTCACACTGACCTACCTCAAGGCAACACCATTTCACTTCTTGATTGACGTACGTCTTTGCTCATACTTGCTGCCTGCTTTATTGAACATTTTTTATTCTATCACTTGTACAATTCTTAATACAATCCTCTCCTTGTTGGATGCGATCCCGCTTGCCACTACTACTTGTTTTGGTGATATTGGGTAAATTTGCAAGGGTAGACGACGCTCTTGCCAGAGATGTTAACTCCAACTTGAGTTTCAAAGTCCATTTAAAAGCATCTTGCGCAAAAGTATGCTGCACAAATTCTTCAACCAGGGATTCCATAACATTAACATTAAAAACATATTCCTGGTTGTTTAGGCATTTCATACCCTTAATGAATGGGACATTGGTCTCCACTTTTTCAAATAAATTCAAGAGATCTCGTGTCTCTTCTTCTTTCTGCTCTTGAACAAACCTGTAAGAAAATGGTGATGTCAAAACAACTTGATGCTTAACAACTGAAGATTTGCTACTTACCTCGGGTCTATGTATCGAGTTTGACATGGGTATGTCGCATGACTCTGAAATGGGAATATGGTCAACTTCTCCCTCATCAAATTCTCTTTCAAGCGTTATAGCACTTACATTCTCACATGCATTCACCTCCACTTGTACTGGCAATTTACCTTGATTATCTACCAACTTTTCTATTGTTGTGGCCATTTGAGTGAGTTGCTTGCCAATATTGGTAAAATTGGCCATTGTCTCTTGTTGGAATGCCCTTGTTTTGTTAGAATATCAAAATGCCAATTTCAATCAATTTCATTTTCACCACCACAACTAGATTAAACGTAAAAATTTTTTAAATATAGTTAAGGAAGCTTGGAATATTAATGTAGAAGGAAATCCTATAAGGAGACTAATTCTCAAACTTCAAAACACAAAGAAAACTCTTAAAGAGTGGAATAAAAATCAGTTTGGAAATCTATTCATTGCCCTTAAGAATGCGGAATCTAATCTATGGAAATTAGAAATAAAGGATGAGTCAAGCCATGATGAAGTCTCTAGAGAAGAACTGAAGTTGGCTAGAGTCAAACTTCGAAAAATCACAGCAAATATAGATAGATTTTGGGCCCAAAAGGCAAACCTTTAGTGGCTGAAAAATGGAGACAAAAACAAAAAAACATTTCATTCATATGTTAATCAAAAAAGGAGAAAAGCCAACATTCATTCTATCCAGGATGAGAATAATCAAACTGTAGACACTGAAAGTTAAATAGGTGAGGCAGCTGTTAAATTCTTCAAAAATGTATTCACCAAAGTCCAAACTAGACCATTCCCACATACGAACAATATTCCCAAGCTAATACTAGAATAAGACAACTTAGCACTAGAATCTCTTCCAACTCTTGAAGAAGTCCAGAACTGTGTTTTCTCTATGTACTCAAATAGTGCCCCAGGGCCTGACGGTTTCAATGCCAATTTTTTTACAACATCGTGGGATATTGTGAAAGAACACATATTAGCTGCTATTCAACACTTTTTCAATGGTGTCACTTTTCCTCAAGCCATTACAGCTACATTTATTATTTTGATCCCAAAAACTTAGAGTCCAAAAAACTTTTCTCAATTTAGACTAATAAACATATGTAACTTTTTAAATAAAGTCATATCAATGCTTATCGCCTCTAGATTATCTCACTCTCTCCCAAAACTAATTAGCACAAACCAAAGTAGGTATGTAAAAGGCAACTCACGTATAATTTTCTTTTATCTAGTGAATTAGTTCAATGCCTACCTAAAAAGAACAACATTGGCAATGTTATACTCAATTTAGACATGGGAAAAGCCTATGATAAAGCTAATTGGCTTTTCCTACTTCAAGTTTTGCAGTGCTTTGGTTTTAGTGAAATCATGATTTACACAATTTGGCGACTAATTTCAAATGTAAGTTTCTCAGTGTTAATCAATGGTTCACCTTTTGGATTTTTTAAAGTAACACAAGGCATTAGGCAAGAAGACCTGTTATCTCATTATCTATTCATTCTATGGTAGAATTCATCACTAGAGCTTTAAACAATATCTCTGCCCATTATCTTGCTTTTCATTTTCCTAAAAATTGTCCAAATATCACTTATTTTGCATATGCGGATGATCTCATTATCTTATTATTAGCCCACCAAAAAACATTGAAGCACATAATGACTATTCTCAAGGATTATGAGGACGTTTCAGGACAAAAGGTAAATATTCAAAAGAGTTCTTTCCTTATTCACTATTTATGCAATAGAATAGAAAAAACACCTCATTGCTAGAATCACAAAATTTCAACAAGAAAAAGATCCTTATATTATGGAAAAAATATAAGGGTATCTAGGACTACCCTTATATTATGGAAAAAATAAATTCAGTCATTATGAGCCATTAATTCAAAAGATCCTTCTTAGAATTAATTCATGGATGTTAAATTTTTATCTAGTAGAGGAAGGATCACTTTGATAAATCTGTCCTTTCATCTATGCCAATCAATATTTGTTTAGGATCCAACCCTCCAAAGAAAATGCTACACAAGATTGAATATGCTTTTGCCAATTTTTTGTGGGGTACAAATAATCATAATCCAAAGCACCATTGGATAGCATGGAATAAACTTTGCTTGTCATATCAGAGGGTGGAATAGGATTTACATTGTTGTGTGATATTTACAAGCTCATTCCTTTAAACTTTGGTGGAGATTTAGAGAGTGACAATGTTCATGGGCAACCTTTTTGGCTGCCAAATATCAAAGTCCCACAAACCAAGTCTCTCGAACTTGGAAAAGGATGAAATTAGTTGCATCGAAGTAAAATGAAGACAATCCTCCCATCATTTGGACTTTCTCAAATTCAGGAATTTTCACATTTAAATCAACCTTCAAGCTAATGAATTTTAGACCACAATCCCTTTGGAGTTTTGGTAAGTTCATTTGGAGTTCCCACATCCCTTTAAAACAATCCTTCTTCATGCTAAAACTTCTTAAAGCTCAACTCCCAATAGGCACCATTTTATATAGATTTAATGTGCATGGCCCCTTCAAATGCATTTGTTGTCAATCTGGGCTAGATACTATAAATCACATTTTTCTTCAATGTGAATGTGCTACAAAGATTATGGGTGGCCTTTGATAGTGAATTGGGAATCTTCATACCACCAAACTCTCAACATTTACATTCTTTTATGAACCCTTGGTGAAACTAATCTAGGAAGAATGAAAAATGGAATTTTATCATTAGCATCATACCTTCCATTATTTGTTGGCACTTGTGGAAAGCTAGAAATTGCTAGATTTTCGAAAAAGAGAAATGGGATTGGGAGAAAATTAAAAGATCTATTTTTGAAGACCTAAATTCCTTCATGTTTAATTGTTATCCAAAAATTAATTGGATAAAGTTAACATGGATAGTGTTTTGGTTTATATCACTTAGTGCACCCAAGAAATACTGTATATCTTACATAAAATGGCACGCCCCAATGATAATCATTTCAAATTAAACATTCACGGTGTTATCAAGGCCAGAAATAAAGACCTTGGAGGGGGTATAATAAGGGATAAACTAAGCAAAACAGTTTTAGCATTTACTATCATCTCTGAGTTAATTAATTGTTCTTGCAATAAGCATATCATAATTGAAACAACTTTGAGAGGAGCCAAACTCTGCCAGGAAAAAGGCATTCTCTCAAGTATTTGTGTTGAATCCAGCTCTAAAACTCTGATTTTGTGGCTGCGAAAAAAGGAGAATCCACAATGGAAACTTAAAGACCAAATTACTAAAGTTTTAGAGATAATTCCCCAACCAACATGGAGTCTATTTAAAAAACAAGCAAACTCAATGGCTATTCTTCTAGCTTTATCAGCAACTCAGCAACCTAACTTGACAATCAGTACTGAATTCTAGCTCCATCAGAAAAGTCAAAAATTGCTGAGATTAAAAAGGTTAGGACTCCCATATATTAAAATTTCTAGGGAATCAAAAAGCCTTGGAAATTAAAAGCTCAAGCTCAACAACTAAGAGATTCACTAAGAAAGGATTTCACACCAAAGTCAAGGAATATATTGCTTGAAATAAAAAAGTTGCTCCTGCCATTAATATTGCTTGTAAGGCTGATTCACTCAAAATTCATTGCAAACCTTTCAATCTTCAAACTTTTAAGTAAAATATGCTTAAAAGCTTCTAATGCATCTCCCTGTTTGCCTTTCTACATAAATCCCTGTTATGGCTTAGCATTATAAGCCAATGCCTATTAACATTAGGCCATTTTGCCACATTGTTTAGACTCATCACTGGCATTCAACTTAGATTCTTTATGATCTTTGAATCTGATAGCACTAGCAGATCGCCACATTTTGTCACTGTATCACCTGAATTTTAGAAGCACTTGGTTGAATGTTTAAACAAAACTACCCCACTTTACTTGCACTTTCTGTCTCATCATTCATTTGCTTTGATGCTATTAATTTCAGCAGACATATCTTTTAATGTGCAATGTAAAAAACACATAAAAAAAAGACAATAGTCACTAGAGGTTAGGAAAGTTTTTGGCCAAATTTTCAATGCTTAGCATATTTTGATCACAGTCTCTAGCATATTTCAACTGATAACATCACACACTGCACACTCATGCATCTGTTGGCTTTATAAAGGCTATATTAGGATTTCATACTTGGACTTTTCATTGCTGCCCTCAAAGTTAATGCATTCACTTGGGATTTATGACTTGAGTTCTGTGATCACTTGGAATTTTTTCCTTAATAATCTTGGGACTACTTTCTGCTGATGTTAGGCAAGTTTAGTCTAAATCTTTCAAATCAGTGCACAGTACATATAGAACTTTGAAAATTTTCTCTTATGCATAGTCTACATAATTCATATAATAAATTTTCTTGTCTCATGTTTTGTCATTCCTGGTGAATCATAGACTTATCGTAAGGAGTATTTTGTATAGGAGGGTCTTCTTTTATTGTTAAATGTTGATGCTGGGGTTGAAATTATATAAAGGTTATTAGTTTCTGGATGGCCTTCATATAAGTTTCAAGCTCTAACAACCATCTCTGTAAAGGGAGATGTACTCTTTATTTCAATTACTGCAACTCTAGATTGAGAATTGTAAAGGAGGAAGTACTATTTATTTCTATTTTGAAAATTTAGATAAGTGCTTCAATGTAAGAGAGGAGTCCTCCTTATTTATAGCTTTACAAGTGTACTAATAGTGTGGTTATATCCGCCATTGACTTTTGTAATCTAAATTCTATCAATAAAATAGGGAGTGGAGCCCCCTTATAAATGGCATGATTAGGCAAACAAAAAAAGACAATATTCACTAGAATGTATGCTCACCATCGTGTTAGGTACAAAAAATAGTACAAAAAAAGTCAAAATCAACGCGATTTTAGATTTTGTTTTGCCTAAAAACGTGTGTTATACCCCATGAAAAATGAAAATTTGGTAACAAAAAAATTTAAATTTCACTTTTTTGACACCATTCACAAGGATACGCGTGCACAATTGAAGTGGGTGAAAAAGCAGTAGGGAAAAAGTCAAAATCAACACATTTTTTACCAAAATACCTGTGTTATAACCCGTGAAAAATGAAGGTTTGGTGAAAATTTTAAATTTCAATTTTTTGTGAGAATATTCACTGGATTGCATGTTCACAATTGAGGTGGGTATAACAAACATCACAAAAAAATCTAAAACAAAACGTTTTAGGACTTCGCTAATTTTGGTAAAATACGTGCGTTATAACCCATGAAAAATGAAAATTTGGTGAAAAATCTAAATTTCACATTTCTTTACACTGTTTATTATAATTAATATTCACAATTGATATGTGTGTAAAAAGTTGTAGGAAAAAAAACAGATATCAACATGACTTTTTGGCTTTGCCATATTTGACCAAAATATGTATGTTATAACCCATTAAAATAGAGATTGGTGAAATTTTTAATTTTCACTTTTTTTAAATAATACACTAGAATCCATGTTCACAATCGAGTGGGTGCAAAAAATAGTACAAAGAAAGTTAAAATCAAAGTGTTTTTAGATTTTGACATTTTTTGCTAAAATATGTGTGTTATAATCTGTTGGTCCTATATGCAACCTAAGAGGGGGGGAGAATTAGGTTATCCAATTTTTATCCTATTTAAAAAACTGTTTTTCCTAAATCAAGTCTTCTTAGTGAAATTGAATAATAATTAAACTCACCAGGTCGAATTCAAAATAATTAAAATCAAATATGCACGATATCAATTTCCAACAACACAAGAAAGATATTCAATTCACAATAATCACAATATCAATATGAAAACAACTTCACATAACATTGAAGGAAATAAATCAAACTATAAAATAGATACAACATTTATAGTGGTTCAAGTCTCCCACTGGAGCACTCTACATCTATTACTTAAGCACTCAAGCTTAGGATTTCAACAATCAACTAAATAAGGATATCTTCACCAAAGATGAGATTCAAACATTTGCAAACCTTTTTTGTTAACCAATCTTACTAGCAACCAATGCTATAAGAATTGGTTTTACTCTCCCTTTTAGAGAAATCTTTACAATTTACCAAATGAAGATTACAATTGTTCAACTCCCTCTCAATAGAGTGGATAATTACAAATGAAAGCTCACTCAACTATTCCTCTTAAAGAATAATTTTACAAGGAGGAAAGTATTTGCTCCAGAATATGAATACAAATTAAAGCTCTAGATTTTTTATCCTTTGATTTTTTTCACAACTCTTTTCTTTTTCTTTCGAAGAGTATTTGTTAGACAAATATAGCTCAAGGATCATTAAGACTCATTTTTGAAAGTCCAAGGTAGTTATATAAAATAATTTGTGAGGCAAAATAGACAAAAACTTCATTTTTAAGACTACTAGTCATTACTCAAAAATCTAGGGAGTTTAGATGGATAGTTCAGACATTGTAAAGTCATCCGAATGTATTTTTTAGAAAAGTCAAAAGTAATTCAGAAGGATAGTTTGGAAGGGTGAGGTCGTCTGAATGCATTTTTTAAACAACTCAAAAAACCTTTGCAAAAATAGGTTCGGATGTTCAAAACTCCCATGGGGTCGTTCGAATTTATATTTTTTGACAAATTTCTAGTTTTCAATATTTGAATCATTTTGTAAAAGTTTAAAAAAACTTTTATGAAATCTTTATTTTCAAATAGACGTATTTTCAACCTTTCATTTTTTTATTCATTTTACTTGAGCTTTTAACTTAATCAAACATGTTATGAGCCAATGTACAATGTAAATTAGGGATTGGAGTTGGGGAATCTACCCTAATTTACCTAGCTTCTATTTCTTCAATGTCTTTAACACTTTAACCTTCATCTTTTCCAATTTGCATACATATAACTTCAGGAAGCTTGTTGAAACATTAGTACACATAATTATTTGTTAATTATCAAAACAGCAAGTAGATTTAAGACACTAGGTCTTTCAATCTCCCCCTTTTTGATGATGACAACCCAGTTATGTGAGGAGATAAATAAAAGTATAGAAAGCAATACATATGTTACATAACATTAACATAACAAGACAAATGCTCCCCCTAAACATTTGATATTTTTTACCCCCTCTTTTCATCAACAATTGCTGCCCCTTTGTTATTTTATGTTCTTAATTTTCTTCTTTTTCTTTCTATTCTCAGTTCTCATTTCTTATATGAAAATTCACACAATCACATAATTCCATTTCTTATATGACAATTCCCATAATCACATAATTTCTAAATTCTCCCCCTTTGTTATCAACAAAAACATACAAGTATTATGGTGCACATGAGAGAAATTTACTCATATAAGTTAAGCAAAACAAATAAGAGTATATCCATCAATGTGACTCCAAATTGTCAATCAATAATTATAACATTTTGTTGAAGTGTTGCCACTTGTTAAAATGATACCACATATTGGAATAATGCTCTTATACAAACTAGTCATTTAGCATTCAATTTTGACATCACTTAAAGTATACTCTAAACCTTTGAGCAAAAAAAATTATACTCTAAACCAAGTTAGGCTAAATGATTTTGTTTTTTTTTAAGGGCTTACCTTCCACTCCTTGTAACTTTATGGGTGGCTAGGTTTCAAGACTTCATCCAAATTCTAAAAATATGCTACGTGGATTATTTTTAAAAACTATTTGGCATAGTTTCTTTTGTTTTTGAACCATTTTCCATATGCCAACAACCCCAAATTTTTATACACAAAATACAATTTCGAAAATCTAACATATAGTGATCCAATATATAAGCATACATCAATGATTGATCACTTTAATCATTTTTCAAAACAACAAATTCAAGGAAATCAGTCATGATCTTTCAAATGATTGCTTACATAAACTAAGCTAAGGTAAAGTACTCTAAAGTAAGAGACACTTTTACCTAGTTGTTAAACCATTGTCAAACTTAGTTAATTAAGCAAGTTCATAATAATTTTATGAGTCTCCCCCTAACCACATGCAATTCATACTTCATTTTTCTCACATTCTAGCTTAGGTGTTTCTTTAACTTTCTTTTTCACCCATTGCTTTGTTCCATTTTGTACTTCTCTTCTAGCAAAGCAATTTTTAAATACATGCCATTAATTTAAACAATAAGTACATATCAAATTATATTAAAAAGAGCAAGAATTCATAAGGCAAGTGTCCCTCTTAGACTTATCAAATCTAGAATGTGCATTGTGCACACCATTGTCATGTACATGAGAAAAGCTTTGCTTAGTTCTTACAAATTTAGGTCTTGCTTGATATGTTTCATTTATGTGTGCATGACCTAATCCTTATCCATAGTGGTGATAGTGTGAATCATTTTTAGAGTTTTTCACTCCACTATCACAATGGTGATTATATGGGGTATAGTTAGCTCTAACAAAGTTAGGGGTTTAGTTTTGTGATCGTTCTCCATGTACATACCTTTGTCCATATCTATTATTCCCTAACCTTTAACTTTCTAAGAGTTTTTCTAAATTTACTTTTTCTTGAGTGAACTTGGATAAGAAAATGCTAAAATCCTCAATTCTTTTATTGAAGTCAACATGTTCTTTCTTTACCTAATCTTATTTCTTAACCTCTTTCTTGATTTTAATTTTTTTCAAGGTTAGCCATTCATTTTCAACTCTCAATATATCATTGTCCTTCTCTACACTTTCACATTTTATGATCAAATCTTGATTGCAGTTTGTAACTTTCTCTAATTTTGTCTTAAACCTCTTGTTTAGGCTTTGACTCTTTGTCAATTAATCAAGTAATCTAATTATATACAATTCTAGTCCATCATCACAATTATTATCATAATCATCATTGTTGCAATAGGAGCTTACATCGTGGTCTTCAAATCCCATGAAAGTTCATAATCATTTTATGAGTCTCCCCCTAACCACATGCAATTCATACTTCATTTTTCTCACATTCTAGCTTAGGTGTTTCTTTAACTTTCTTTTTTCACCCATTGCTTTGTTCCATTTTGTACTTCTCTTCTAGCAAAGCAATTTTTAAATACATGCCATTAATTTAAACAATAAGTACATATCAAATTATATTAAAAAGAGCAAGAATTCATAAGGCAAGTGTCCCTCTTAGACTTATCAAATCTAGAATGTCCATTGTGCACACCATTGTCATCTACATGAGAAAAGCTTTGCTTAGTTCTTACAAATTTAGGTCTTGCTTGATATGTTTCATTTATGTGTGCATGACCTAATCCTTATCCATAGTGGTGATAGTGTGAATCATTTTTAGAGTTTTTCACTCCACTATCACAATGGTGATTATATGGGGTATAGTTAGCTCTAACAAAGTTAGGGGTTTAGTTTTGTGATCGTTCTCCATGTACATACCTTTGTCCATATCTATTATTCCCTAACCTTTAACTTTCTAAGAGTTTTTCTAAATTTACTTTTTCTTGAGTGAACTTAGATAAGAAAATGCTAAAATCCTCAATTCTTTTATTCAAGTCTACATGTTCTTTCTTTACCTAATCTTATTTCTTAACCTCTTTCTTGATTTTAATTTTTTTCAAGGTTAGGCATTCATTTTCAACTCTCAATATATCATTGTCCTTCTCTACACTTTCACATTTTATGATCAAATCTTGATTGCAGTTTGTAACTTTCTCTAATTTTGTCTTAAACCTCTTGTTTAGGCTTTGACTCTTTGTCAATTAATCAAGTAATCTAATTATATACAATTCTAGTCCATCATCACAATTATTATCATAATCATCATTGTTGCAATAGGAGCTTACCTCGTGATCTTCAAATCCCATGAAAGTTTATAATCATTTTATGAGTCTCCCCCTAACCACATGCAATTCATACTTCATTTTTCTCACATTCTAGCTTAGGTGTTTCTTTAACTTTCTTTTTCACCCATTGCTTTGTTCCATTTTGTACTTCTCTTCTAGCGAAGCAATTTTTAAATACATGCCATTAATTTAAACAATAAGTATATATCAAATTATATTAAAAAGAGCAAGAATTCATAAGGCAAGTGTCCCTCTTAGACTTATCAAATCTAGAATGTGCATTGTGCACACCATTGTCATCTGCATGAGAAAAGCTTTGCTTAGTTCTTACAAATTTAGGCCATGCTTGATATGTTTCATTTATGTGTGCATGACCTAATTCTTATCCATAGTGGTGATAGTGTGAATCATTTTTAGAGTTTTTCACTCCACTATCACAATGGTGATTATATGGGGTATAGTTAGCTCTAACAAAGTTAGGGGTTTAGTTTTGTGATCGTTCTCCATGTATATACCTTTGTCCATATCTATTATTCCCTAACCTTTAACTTTCTAAGAGTTTTTCTAAATTTACTTTTTCTTGAGTGAACTTGGATAAGAAAATGCTAAAATCCTCAATTCTTTTATTCAAGTCTACATGTTCTTTCTTTACCTAATCGTATTTCTTAACCTCTTCCTTGATTTTAATTTTTTTCAAGGTTAGCCATTCATTTTCAACTCTCAATATATCATTGTCCTTCTCTACACTTTCACATTTTATGATCAAATCTTGATTGCTGTTTGTAACTTTCTCTAATTTTGTCTTAAACCTCTTGTTTAGGCTTTGACTCTTTGTCAATTAATCAAGTAATCTAACTATATACAATTCTAGTCCATCATCACAATTATTATCATAATCATCATTGTTGCAATAGGAGCTTACCTCGTGGTCTTCAAATCCCATGAAACATATATAAAAAGCTTTTTCCTTTTCATCACTTTCATCATAGAGAGCTTTAAGAGTGATGTTCTTTTTCGTCTTTGGTTTTTCCTCCTTGATTTTGGACATAATTTTCAATTCAAAAGACATAAGTGAGCCAATTAATTTATCACTAGGTAATTCTCTTAAATTCTTGGATTCTTCAATTGCTATGACTTTTGATTCCTATTCTTTAACCAATGCATTAAAGATTTTTCTATTTTGTTACCTAAAGGGTTAGATTTTCCAAAATTTTCTAAATCCTTTATCAATCTATTAAACCTACAAGACATTGAATCAATTGTTTCAAATCTTTCCATTTAAAAATTGTGCATATTGAGGCACAAGTAGTGACTTCTTTTCTTCTCTAACATCATCCGATCCTTCATGAATTTTCCTAACCTTTTTCCAAATTTCATGGGCATCCCCTTTGATTCTACTAAATTCACTTTCTTTAAGTGAATTGTACAAAGCATTTGTTGGTTTAGCATTTAGGGTGAGATTTTTTCTATCCTCTTGATTTAACTCACTCCTATTTTCTCCCTAGTTTCTCCATCTATTGTAATTAAGGGAGGTGAATTTGATTGTCCTTCTAAGAACATCACACTATTGGTTGCCATAGTCGTTATTTAAGGATTTTAATCCTAAATGTATAGAGATTAGGCTCTGATACCACTTTTTGGCCCTATATGCAACCTAAGGGGGGTGAATTAGGTTATCTAATTTTAATTCTATTCAAAACCTGTTTTTCCTAAATCAAGCCTTGTTAGTGAAATTCAATAACAATTGAATTCACCAAGTCCAATTCATAATAAAATAATTCAATTCACAATAATTGAAATCAAATATGCACAATATCAATCTCCAACAGCACAAGAAAGATATTCAATTCACAATAATTTCAATATCAATATGAAAACAACTTAACACAATAGTGAAGGAAATAAATAAAAGCATAAAATAGACACAAGATTTTTAGTGGTTCATGTCTCCCATTGGAGCACTCTACATCTACTACCTAAGTCTTCAAAGTTAAAAGTTCGACAATCTATTAAACAAGGATCTCTTCAGAAAAGGTGAGATTCAAACCTTTACAAACCTTTTAGATTAACCAATCTTACTAGCAACCGATGCTATAAGAATTGGTTTTACTCTCCCTCTTAGAGAAACCATTACGACTTACCAAATAAAGATTACAATTCTTGAATTCCCTCTCAATAGGGTGGATAATTAAAATGAAAGCTCATTCAACTCTTTAGAAGGAGGAATGTATTGGATCAAGAATATGAATACAAATTAAAACTCAAGATTTTTTATCATTTGATTTGAGTTTTTGCAACTCTTTTCTTTTTCTTTTGAAGAGTATTTGTTAGAAAAAAATAGCTCAATGATTATTAAGATTCATTTGTGAAAGTCCAAGGTATTTATATAAAATGACTTGTGAGGCAAAATAGACAAAAACTTTATTTTTTAGAAAACTAGCTGTTACTCATAATTTTAGGGAGTTCGGACTGCTAAGGTCATCCGAATGTATTTTTCAGAAAAGTCAAAGGTAATTTGGAAGGGTAGTTCGGAAGGGTGAGGTAGTCCTAATGCATTTTTTCAGACAACTCAAAAAATTTTGCAAAAATAGGTTCGGACATCCGAAACTCCCATGAGGTCATCCGACTTGATATTTTTGACAAATTTCTAATTTTCAATCTTTGAATCGTTTTGTAAAAGTTTAAAACAACTTTTATGAAATATTTATTTTCAATCTTTTATTTTTTTGATTCATTTTACTTGATCTTTTAAATGAATCAAACATGTTATGAGCCAATGTACAATATAAATTAGAGATTGTGGTTGGGGAATCTACCTTAATTTACTTATTTCCTATTTCTTCGATGTCTTCAACACTTTAACCTTCATCTTTGCCAATTTGCATGTTTATAACTTCAGGAAGCTTGTTGAAACATTAATATACATAATTATTTTTTAATCATCAAAACAACAAATAGATTTAAGACATTAGGTCTTTCATAACTCATGAAAAATGAAAATTTGGTAAAAAAAATGTAAATTTCAATTATTTTTGATACCGTTCACAAGGATTCATTTTCATAGCTGAAGTGTGTAAAAAACAGCAGGGAAAAAGGCAAAATCAACACGTTTTTCACTTTTCCATTTTGGATCAAAATACTTGTTATAACCTGTGACAAATGGAGGTTTCTTTAAATTTTAAATTTAATTTCTTTTTGAAAATATTCAGTGGAATGCATATTCATAATTGAGGTGGGTATAACAACCATGACAAAAAAAAGTCAAAATCTATGCGTTTTTTAAATTATGGCATTTTTTGGCTAAAATACATGCGTTATAACCCATGAAAATTGAAAATTTAGTGAAAAATCATAATTTCACATTTCTATAAACCGTTTATTAGAATTAATGTTTACAATTGAAATGTGTGTAAAAATAGTCGGACAAAAGCATAAATTAACACGTTTTTTACTCGCCATTTCTGACAAAAATACGTGTGTTATAACCCATTAAAAATGGAGGTTTGGTGAAAATTTTAATTTTCACTTTTTTTACAATATTTAGTAGAACGCATATTCACAATCGGGGTGGGTGCAAAAAATGGTACCAAAAAGTCAAAATAAGTGCAGATTTAGATTTTACCATTTTTGGCTAATATAAGTGTGTTATAGCCCATGAAAAATGAAATTTTTGTAAAAAAAATTAAATTTTACTTTTTTGACACTGTTTATAATGATGCATATTCACAATTGAAGCGTGTGAAAAAATAGTAGGGAAAATCCAAAATGACTACATTTTTTATTTTGCCATTTAGACAAAAATAAGTGTGTTATAACCCGTGAAAATTTGAGGGTTGGTGAAATTTTTAATTTTCAAATTTTTTAGCCAATATTCTCTAGAATGCATGTTGACAATGAAGATGGATGTAACAAACATCATGAAAAAATTCAAAATCATAGCGTTTTTGGATTTTGTTACTGTTGGCAAAAATACATGTAATATAACCCATGAAAAATGAAAATTTGGTGAAAAATCTAAATGTCATACTTTTCAAACTGTTCATCAGAATTCATGTTCAAAATTGAGATATGTAAAAAATAGTAGTAGAAATGAATTAATCAATATGTTTTTTTACTTTGCCATTTTTGACCAAAATACGTGTGTGACATTATTCACTAGTATGCATATTCACAATTAGGGTGGGTTAAAAAAATGGTACAAAAAAATTAAAATCAACTTGTTTTTAGATTTTACCATTTTTGACTAAAATACATGTGTTCTAGAACATGAAAAAGAAAATTTCCTAAAAAAATATAAATTTTAATTTTTTTGACACCGTTCATAATGATGCATGTTCACAATTGAAATGGGTGAAAAATGAGCAGGAAAAAAGCCAAAATTAATACATTTTTTACCAAAATACGTGTGTTATATAACATTTGAAAAACGGAAGTTGGGTGGAATTTTAAATTTCAATTTTTTAAGCAATATTTACTAGAATGCATGTTAACAATTGAGGTGGGTGTAACAAACATCACCAAAAAAAGTCAAAATTAATGCGATTTTTTATTTTGCAATTTTTGTATAAAATACATGCGATATAACCCATAAAAAATAAAAATTTGGTGAAAAATATAAATTTCACATTTTTATACAATGCTAATTAGAATTCATTATCACAATTGAGATGTGTGTAAAAAATAGTAGGAGAAAAGCATAAATCAACATATTTTTTATTTTTCCATTTTTTTAACCAAAAATGGAGGTTTGGTGAAATTTTTAATTTTTACTTTTTTGATATTATTCACTAGTATGAATGTTCACAATCGGGGTGGGTGCAAGAAAATTCAAAATTAATGCGGTTTTAGAATTTGCCATTTTTAGCTAAGATAAATGTGTTATCGACCATAAAAAACAAAAATTTGGTAAAAATCATATATATTTTCACTTTTTTTGACACTGTTGACAATGATGCATGTTCACAATTAAAGTGGGTGAAAAAATAGAAGGAAAAAAAGTTAAAATTACACATTTTAAATTGCCATTTTTTACCAAAATACGTGTGTTATAACCCATGAAAAATGGAAGTTTTGTGAAAATTTAATTTTTTATTTTTTTTTCAATATTCACTAAAATGCATTATCAAAATTTATGTGGGTCATGGGTGTAACAAACATCACAAAAAAAGTCAAAATTAATTCGTTATTTTTATTTTGCAATTTTTTGCTAAAATACATGCATTATAACCCATGGAAAATAAAAATTTGGTGAAAAATCTAAATTTCACATATTTCTACACCGTTCGTTAGAGTTCATATTCACAATTGAGATGTGTGTAAAAAATAGTAGGAAAAAAAGCAGAAATCAACACGTTTTGTGACTTTGTCATTTTTTATCCAAATACGTGTGTTATTACCCATGAAAAATAGAAGTTTGGCAAAAATTTTAATTTTCAGTTTTTTGACAATATTCACCAGAATTCATGTTCACAATCAGAGTGGGTGCAAAAAACAGAACAAAAAAAGTCAAAATCAAAATATGCCGATTTTGTCTAAAATACGTGTGTTAAAGCACATGAAAAATGAAAATTTGGTCAAAAAAATCTAAATTTCATTTTTTTAACACCGTTCAAAATGATGTATGTTCACAATTGAAGTGGGTGAAAAAATAGCATGGCGAAAGCCAAAGCCAACACGTTTTTTACTTTGACATTTTTTATCAAAATACGTGTTATAACCCATGAAAAATGGAGATTTGCTGAAAATTTTAAATTTTAAGTTTTTTTTGCAATTGGAATGCATGTTCACAATTCAGGTGGGAATCATAAACATCACCAAAAAAAGTCAAAATTAATATGTTTTTAGATTTTTCTATTTTTGGCTAAAATACGTGCGTAACCCATGAAAAATGAAAATTGGGTGAAAAATCTAAATTTGACATTTTTGTACACCATTAATTAGAATTCATCTTCAAAATTGAGTTTTGTGTAAAAAATAATAGGAAAAAAGCAGAAATCAACACGTTTTTTAGCTTTTCCATTTTTGACCAAAATATGCATGTTATAACCCATGAAACATGGAGGTTTGGTGAAAGTTTTAATTTTCACTTTTTTGACAATATTAACTAGAATGCATGTTCACAACTAGGGTGGGTGCAATAAATGGTACAAAAAAATCAAAATCAACTCATATTTATATTTTGTTATTTTTGACTAAAATATGTGTTATATAACCCAAGAAAGATGGAAATTTGGTAAAAAAAATTAAATTTCACTTTTTTTGACACCGTTCAAAAGGATGTATATTCACAATTGAAGTAAGTGAAAAAACAGTAGGGAAAACACCAAAATAAATACTTTTTTGCTTTACCAATTTCAACCAAAATACATGTTGTAAAACCATCACTAGAATGTTTTTATATTTTATTATTTTTGGCTAAAATATGTGTGTTATATACAGAGACGGAGCTTTTCATGGGCATGTAGGGGCCATGGCCCCTACAAAAAAAAAAAAATTTATTATATATATTTAATTGGGCATAAAAATTAAAATGGCCCCTCCAAAAGTTAGAATAAAAAACTAAAAGAAAGTAATACTTTAATATTCTAATCTCATTCCCGGTTCCCTCTAACTTTTACTTTATAAATTTTAACTTTTCTTTTCTTTCTTTATAATTTTGTCCATCTTTCTCCAATTCTCCCACTTTCCTCAATTCTCATATTTCTCTTCTCTCGGTTCTGCAGTCCTTCGTGACTTCGTCTCCCGTTCGGCGTTCCACGGTTCCTGTAAGTTTTCTTTGCTAATTGCTATTCTGCAGTTTTTTGTGTGGTGCAAACTAGTAAATTACAAAACCAAACATCAATAACTCTATTCTAATTTCTAAATCTGCTCAGCTATTTGATCGACTAAATGACTGATGCTTCAAGCCTTCAACGATTCAACCTCAGGTCCTGACAACTAATTAAGGTAATTATTTGATAAAAATATTTAAAATAAAATCTTTCATTTTTTAAAAATTGTTTTATTATTTTCTATTGGATTTAATTTCTTCAAAGTTCAAACTATATTGATATCAGATATGGTTGATATCAATCCTATTGTTTTTTTTGCATTATTGTTTCATTGTTTCATTGTTTGATTGTTTCATTAGGTCTTTATTAATTATTATTGTTATTTTAGTGTTAAAATATTTTAAAACAATATCATACAAATTACAATATCATATTTAATTTATGATGAGTAGTTTTAGTTTAGTTTAGTATCAATTGTACCATATTGATTAATTTTAGACTGATATATATATATGCATATTTTTAATTTAGTATCTTCATTCTTATGTGAGTCTATGTCAGTCCGTGTACATTACTACATTTTGTTTACTTCCTAATTTAATTGTCCAAGTTTAAGCTTCTTTCAAATTCTTCAATGCATAAATTTAAGTTGATGAAAATTTTAAATTTGTTTGTAGGTAGTTCTGGGCAAGATGAAAACAATTGATGCATTTTTCAAAAGAAAAACTATTGAGGAGTCAGATAATGTAGCAGTAGTACCTTTTGAATCGATTCAAGAGGAGCATCATTTAGAATTAGAAAGGAAGACAAATAATGAAGAGCATCCTCCTAAGTTGCAAAAAGTTGGATTTGAGGAAGTTGATATTAATGCTTTAAAACGTGACCCAGGAATACGTCCTCAAATTTGGGAATATCCGATTAATCAAAGGGATGGAATTAGAAGAGCTTATTTGAACATGGGACCATACCAAATTCATCTAAAAAAATATCCCCTGTCTGGTTCAGAAAAACATCCTCGAAGATTTTCAGCGGTATGGTTTAAACTTTTTCCTACTTGGTTAGAATACTCTATAGAAAAAGATGCAGCATATTGTTTATCATGTTATCTTTTTAGCAAAAAACCAAGTGGTCGTCCTGGATCGGATGCTTTTACTGTGCATGGATTTAGAAATTGGAAGAAAGTGAATGATGGAAAAAATTGTGCTTTTCTTACTCATATTGGAGAAGATCCTTGTTCTCAACATAATAATGCAATGAGATGTTGTCAAGATCTATTGAATAGTTCTCAGCATATTCAGAATATTATACATGTGCATACGAATGAGCAAGTATTAAGGAATAGATTGCGTCTCAAAACCTCTATTGATGTTATTCGGTGGTTGACCTTTCAAACTTGTGCATTTAGAGGTAATGATGAATCATCTAGTTCAAAAAATCGTGGAAATTTTCTTGAAATGATTGAGTTATTGACAACATATAGTGATGAAGTGAAAAATGTTGTATTAGAGAATGCTCCATATAATTCAAGATATACTTCACCACAAATTCAGAAGGAGATTCTTCATATTATTGCAAATAAGGTACGCAAGTACATTCGGGAGGAGATTGGTGATTCAAAGTTTTGTATAATAGTTGATGAAGCACGTGATGAATCCAAAAGAGAACAAATGGCTATTGTTTTGAGATTTGTTGATAATGATGGATTTATACAAGAACGTATTTCTCGATTTGATCCATGTTAAGACACTGTGGCAAGTACTCTAAAGAAGAAATATGCATTGTTCTTTCTCGACACAATTTAGATATTCAAAGTATTCGTGTCAAGGATATGATGGGGCTAGCAATATGCGTGGAGAATGGAATGGGTTGCAGGCATTATTTCTTAATGATTGTCCATATGCATACTATGTTCATTGTTTTGCTCACAGGTAAGAAGTTATTTATATCATTGTAACTAACTATTTTTTTCAATTGTTCTTTTCATTGAAATTTTTTTACATTGTTATTACAGATTACAACTTGCTCTAGTTGCTGTTTCAAGGGAGGTTTGTTCAGTTCATCAGTTCTTTTCAAATTTATCTTTTATAATTAACACGGTTTGTTCTTCCACCAAAGTATGATGAACTGAAATTTCATAGAGTGATGGAACTTCAAGAAGATGGTAAAGGAGGGAATCAAAGTTGTACATTGAAACGAGCTGGAGATACTCGTTGGGGATCTCATTTTTCCTCAATTTGTAGTTTGATTGAAATGTTTCATGCTGCTTCTTCAGTTTGCTACATATTGCTGAAGATGGGAACAATTATCATATACGAGGAGATGCCGATGGTGTCTTAATAATATGATTGACTTCCATTTGAGTTTGTGTTAATCCTACATTTGATGAAAGAGATAATGGGGATTACAACGTACTTTGTCAAAGCTTTGCAACAACAATCTCAAGACATTGTTAATGCTATGCAATTGGTTGCAACTACAAAGATACTCATTCAGAAACTTCGGGATAACGGTTGGGATTCTCTACTCAATGAAGTCAAAGTATTTTGTCATTATCAAAAAATTGATGTTCCTGATTTCAGTGCTCATTATAAAGCGCGTCGAAGTCCGAAGTCGAGTCAACAAGAAAAAATTACAAATGAACAATTTTATAGGGTGGAAATATTTCTTGTTACAATAGACAATCAATTGCAAGAGTTGAACTATAGGTTTCAGTGAAAGAAGCAGTTGAGCTTCTAACTCTTAGCTCATTCTTTGGTTCCTAAGAATTCTTACAAAGCATTCAAATATTGAGAATATTTGCATGCTTGTGGAGAAATACTATCCCTCGGATTTCACTGAGCCAAGAAAGACTCAACTTGAGGTTTCAGCTTCAGCATTTTATTGTTATGGCACCTAATGATCCAAATTTCAAGAATCTTTCTAGTATGTCTGAACTTTCTCAAGCGCTAGTGGTGACAGAAAATCAAAGGTATATTTTTTGTCTTACTAGATTGATTCGTCTTATTTTGACACTTCCTGTTTCTACGGCTACTTCAGAACGAGCTTTTTCAGGCTTGAAATTAGTTAAAACGAGACTTCGCAACAAAATTGAAGATGAGTTTCTTGCTGATAGCTTAGTCGTTCATATTGAGAAAGAGATTGCTGAAAAATTTGATTCTGATTCTATTATCAAAGATTTCAAGTCATTGAAGGAACGTCGAGCAGTACTTTAATGTAAGCATTTTGTTATCTTGTTTCTTTCTAACTCTTTTAGTTAATTGAATATGAATATGATATTGTTTGACATGTTTTTATCTTATACGAAATGTTAGAATTGTTAGGCACTTAGTTGTTTGATTAAGTTTAGTACTAGTTACTATAAAGTATAAACTAATGTTGGCCCCCCTCATAAATTTGTTGAAGCTCCGTCACTGGTTATATAAACCATTAAAGATGGAAATTTGGTAAAAAAAATTCACTTTTTTTTACTCTGTTCAAATGATGTATGTTTACAATTGAAGTGAGTGAAAAAAAAACAGTAGGAAAAATACCAAAATAAACACTATTTTTTCTTTACCATTTTCAACCAAATTACGTGTTGTAAAACACTCACTATAATGTCTTGATAGTCTAATTTTGAGACCACTTACTGCTATTGTAAGGCATGTTTTGTCTGAATTCTCATTCAAGCTTAACCAAAAATTGACAAAGCTCTCTAATGCTCATTCACTTATAGCCATGAGTAACCTTGAAAGTCTGTCTTCAGTCACTTGTATGCTTGAATCACTTTTCAAATAAGTGGTAGAACTTTGTTTCATAAGCATCTTTTCATTTCATTGTTCAGCTTTTATGTTGCACATGAGCAATTAGTTTGCCTCATCTTTTGTAAAATCACTCATTGTGAAACAAAAAGTAATTGTAAGAAGTATTTTGCATAGGAGATTTCTTTCTTGTTGTCATAAAAAGTGGGAGCAGTAGGTTGAAATTATATAAAGATTATTAGTCCCTGAGGTGGCCATTATATAATACTCAACCTTTAGTGACCATCGCATTTGTAAAGAAGGAAGTACTCCTAATTTAATTACTATAACTTTACATAAGAATAAGGAGAGGAGTCCTCCCTTTTTATAGTTTTTCAATTGTACTAATAGTGTGGATATATCCTCTATTACCTATTGTAAACTACTCTTCTATTAATAAAATCAGGAGTGGCGCCCCACCCCCCTCCCCCGAGTTTGGGATGATTAGCCAAATAAAAAAAAGACCAAAATACATGTGTCATAACCTATGAAAAACGGATGTTTGGCGGAAATTTTAAATTTCAAATTGTTTTTGGCAATATCCACAGGAATGAATGTTCACTATTGAGATGGGTGTAACAATCATAACAAAAAAAGTAAAACTTAATGCGTTTTTTATTTTGCCATTTTGGCTAAAATATGTGCTTTATAACCTATGAAAAATGAAAATCTGGAGAAAAATCTAAATTTCACAATTTTGTACACCTCTCATTAGAGTTCATGTTCACTATTGAGATGTGTGTAAAAAATAGTATGAGAAAAGCATAAATCAATACGTTTTTTACTTTACCATTTTTAACCAAAATACGTGTGTTATAACTAATGAAAAATTGAGGTTTGGTGAACATTTTCATTTTCACCTTTTTTACATTATTCACTAGACTGCATGTTCACAATTGGTGTGGGTGCAAAAAATGGTATAAAAAAAGTCAATATCAAAGTATTTCTAGATTTTTGCCATTTTTTGCTAAAATATGTGTATTATAGCCCATGAAAAATTTGGTAAAAAAAATCTAAATTTTACTTTTTTGACACCGTTCATGAGGATATATTGTCACAATTGAAGTAGGTGGAAAACAGTAGGGAAAAAGTCAAAATCAACACGTTTTTTACCATGTCATTTTGGATCAAAATACATGTTATAACCCGTGAAAAATAGAGTTTTGCTAAAATTTTAAAATTTCAATTTTGTTGCCAATATTCACTAGAATTCATGTTCGCAATTGTAATGGATATAGCAAACATCACAAAAAGTCAAAATCAAAGCCTTTTTAGATTTTGCCATTTTTGGCTAAAATACGTGCCTTATAACCTCTTAAAAATGAAAATTTGTTGAAAATCTAAATTTAACATTTTTGTACACTATTCATTAGAATTCATGTTCACAATTGAGATGTGTGTAAAAAATAGTAAGAAAAAAGCAGAAATCAACACATTTTTTAACTTTTCCATTTTTTACCAAAATATGTGTGTTATAACCCATGAAAAATGGAGGTTTGAATAAAGTTTTAATTTTTACTTTTTTGACAATGTTAACTATAATGCATGTTCACAATCGAGGTGAGTGCAAAAAACGGTACCAAAAAAAATCAAAATCAATGCGTTTTTTGATTTTGCCACTTTTGGTTAAAATACGTGTATAGCCCATGAAGAATGAAAATTTAGTAAAAAAAATCTAAATTTCACTTTTTTTGCACCATTCACAAGGATGTATGCTCACAATTGAAATGGGTGAAAAAAGTAGGAAAAAAGCCAAAATCAATTCGTTTTTTACTTTGCCATTTTTTACCAAAATACTTGGGTTATAATTAATAAAAAAATGGAGGTTTTATGAAAATTGAATTTTATTCAATATTGTAATAAAAGATTTCATTATTCTAAAAAGAACTTCATCATAAAATTGCAATTCTGTTCAAAACTTCGTGTAGTTACTCCAACTTTTAATCTTTTTTTCTAGTCAACTTCATATGAATCGAGAATTGTAAGGTTTAACGTAAATTGCTTCTTGCAGTAGCTCTGGAGTGCGTAAGAAGAACTCCATTTTGGTTATAGATAGTGTTTTAAAACTCGGAGTGGAGTGTGAATCGGTAGATCTACTGGTTTATGGATTAATTGGTCGGATCGATGAAACTGATATTAAGAACAGGATGACATCATAAATATATTTAACATAAATATATTAATTAAATATTAACATATCTTACTTCTTCTGTCAAAACAAAACAATCAAGTTATATAAAAATATAACATTCAATTAAACTACAAAATAAAAACCATTAAATTCTTAATTTTTCATCCATCAAAAGAAAATTCTAATCTAACTAGTTAGACACTCTAAATAAATTCATTAGTTTTAATGTTGTTTATTCACAATAATTATAAAAGAAGAATGAAGCATTGGTAAGTCAAGTGTAAAGGTTTAATTGTCTATTTGGTCAAGTGTAAATGTTTAATTAAAAATGATGCACCAAAAAAAAGTATAATAAAAAAAACCAAGTACAGTGATTTTTTTTTAAAAAAAATTTTTGACTATGAATATTTTATTATTTTATTACTTTTCTTTTCAAACTTAGAAATATAATTAAATAAAAATATTAGTTTTTATACTTTAAAAAAGATTTTATAGTTATTGCTTTAATATTTTTAATAATGCTAATAACTACTTTGTTTGTATTTTAAAAAAATTCCATTATGACGAGTGAGATATAATAAAGTATTAATTAATTTAACAACAAATATTATTAAAATAAGTTGAAAAATATAGTTATCAATACAATCTACTCATTCAAAACTTGAAACTTGTGAATTAGAAAAATTAATGACATATGATACTTTAAATTTAATTGGTGTGCTATAAGACAATAATTAACTAAAAAACGATAATAGTTTATGAGAAAATTTAAAATTCATATTAATTTAAATTTTATGAATGTGGTTATTTGAAAACATTTATAAAAACATTGATGAGTCACCTAGTTTCCATATTCATTGAAAATCTGGTAATAAGGTAAATTATAAGCATTTATGATAATTAAAATGTATTAAAAATCTTAAAATATGGTAAATGGAAGCATTTATGATAATTGTGACGTATTCAAAATTTTGAAATATGATAAATTGAGGTATTTAAGACAATTAGAATGTTTTCAAATTTTAAAATCTTGGAATATGGTAAATTGAAATCATTAATGACGATTGGAATGGAAAACATTTATGACAATTAAATAAGTGTAAATGTAAACAAAAAAAAGTAAAAATCGAAAACTGAGTTCTAACTGGTTTTCGCGCGGTTTCCCTGGTTAAACCCGAGTTTGACCGATTTTTTCACTTCCAATTTTTTGTACTAACTCGGATCGGGCACCTTGTCGTTCCCGATTCGGTTCGAGTTTAATAATACTGGTTACAGATGATGATATTTTCTATCAAAACTTTGCTAGCTATAATATGTAGATAATCAGTTGAAGATTGAGTTGAAGATGTGTTTTATACGTGATATGAAGAGATGGACAGATTGGGACATTAATGGATGACGATACTTTAGATAAAAGATGAAGCAACACCCACGCAATTTTTTTTTTCATTTTTGGAATGGAGTGCGAACCGATAGGTCTACTGGGTTAGGGGTCAATTGGTTGGATCGATCGAACCGATGTTAAGAACTGGATGACGTCATAAATATTTTTAATATAAATATATTAATTAAATATTAACATATCTTAATTCTTATGTAAAAAAAATAACCGCATTATATAAAAATATAACATTCAATTAAACTATATAATAAAATCAATTAAATTCTTAATTTTTCATCAATTAAAAGAAAATTCTAATCTAACTAGTTAAACACTATAAAAAAATTCTCTAGTTGTAATTTTATTTATTCGTAATAATTATAAAGGGAGAAGGAAGCATTGGTAAGTGAAGTGTAAATGTTTAATTGTATATTTGGTCAAGAATAAATGCACCAAAAAACGTATAATAAAAAAAAAACAAAACATAGTGCCTTTTTCAATATTTTTTTATTTTTTATTTTTTGACTATGAATAGAATGTGATAAAGTATTTTCTATCTATTTTTCTTTTGGAACTTATAAATATAATTAAATAAAAATATTAGTTTTTATACTTTAAACACAATTTTTATAGTTATTGCTTTTAAATTTTTAATAATGATAATAACTACTTTGTTTGTAACTTAATAAAATTTCAGTAAAACACGTGAGATATAAAAAAGTTTTAATTAATTTAATATCAAATCTCATTAAAATAAGTTAGAAAATAATTATCTAAAATACAATAATAGTTTATGACAACATTTAAAATCCGTATTCATTAAAATTGAGGGATGTGGTTAATTAAAAAATTTATAAAAACATTGATGAGAAACATAATTTTCATATTTATTTAAAATATTGTAAAATGGTAAATTAGAATGTATTCAAATTTTTGAAATATGGTAAATTGAAAATAGTTATGATAACTGGAATGTAATGTGATTATCAAATTATTGAAATATGATAATTGAAGTATTTAAGAAAATTTAAATGTATTCAAATTTCAAAATCTTTGTAATAATTATGACAATTGTAATTGGAAAGCATTTATGACCATTTACACTTTTAAGTATGGTAAATTGGAATAATTAATTACAATTGTCCTCCAATCAATGCATTACAATTGTCATTAATTATTTCAATTTATCATATTTCAGAGTTTAAATGGTCATAAATGTTTTCCAATTACAATTGTCATAATAATTTCAATTTAGTATATTTCAAGATTTTGAAATTTGTATAAATTTCAATTGTCTTAAATATTTCAATTTACTATAATTCAATAAGAGTAATGATACACCAGAGTAAAATTTTAGACTGAAATGCCATAGTGAATGACGTGGCATGTATAAAAAGACAAAATTACAAAAAATTGACACGTTTCATCTTACTTAATTATCACATTTTTAAAAATTAAGCTAATACTCTAACCAAATAATAAGTGAACGGTGAACCTTAAGGGATAAGTGATTGTATATATGTCAGTTTTTTTATAAAGTGGTACATGATTTTGTCTTTTTATATAGAAGGGATGATTTTGTTTTTTTATACACGGTGACATTTTACTCGAGAATTTCACTCCAAAATTTAACTTTGTATATCAATATATTTCAATAATTTGATTATCATATTACATTCCAATTATCAAAGATATTTTCAATTTGCCATATTTGAAAATTTTGAATACATTCTAATTACCATAAATACTTCTAATTTACCATATTACAAAATTAAAACATTCTTTATAAAGTCCTAGAAATCCAAGTAAAATCAATATTAATTAAGAAGCTGAAAAGTTTTGAAGTTTTATTTAGGGGTGCTGAATTCTTTCATTCATTAGTTTGAGCCTTGAGGATCAAGTAGAGAGACAAGCCATGGAACCATGCCGTACCCGAAAGCTTATAGTGGTGTTGGTTCCATTGCCCTTTGAGGGGCATATGACTCCAATGCTTCAGCTGGGGAGTATTCTTCATTCAAAGGGGTTCTCTATCGTAGTTGCACATTCTGAATATAAAGCTCCCAATCCCTTAAACCATCCTGAATTCACCTTTCAACCATTATTGGACAATTTATCTGCCAGCGATGACTCTCTCCCTAATTTACTGGATTTAATATTGGCTATCCACAACAATTGCAGACCACTCCTGGAGGAGTATATGGTTAAACTCATGGAAGATCAGAAGCTAAATGATTATCAGGTTGCTTGCATTGTCTATGATGGCCACATGTACTTCGTTGATTCCATTGCTAAGCACCTGAATATTCCAAGCATTGTTTTGCGGTCTTACGCAGCTATTTTTCTGAAGACATATCAGTGTATTTTCCAGCTTCAAGAACAAAATTGTATTCCTGTTCCAGGTAAAATTAAGCAAGCTAATGGTTCAGTACTTTGAAAGAAAAAAAAATGAAATCTTTTAGAATGTTGTTGGTAATTAAAAACACTCATAAGAAACATTCTCATGGTTGAACTCGAAATATTGGAATTGCAGAATTGAACGTGCAGGACTTTGTACCCGATCTTCATCCTATTCCTGTAAGGTTTAAGGATTTACCGGTTTCAGTTACTTCTGAAATCCCAGAAAAACTTATGTCTTTCGCTGTTGCTTCGAATAATATACACTCTTCTGCGGCTATTGTTTTCAACACGACAGACTATCTCGAGCATTCAACACTGTCTTCCCTTCAGCAACAATTCAGAGTTTCAATATTCGCAATTGGACCTTTCCACAAAATAGCTGCATCCAGATCAACAAGCTTCCTGGAAGAGGACCGAAGTTGCATCGCTTGGCTCGACAAGCAAGCTTCTAATTCAGTGCTGTATATAAGCTTAGGCAGCTTAGCAAGCATGGATGAACAAGAACTGACAGAAACAGCTTGGGGACTGGCCAATAGTGGCCAACCATTTCTATGGGTGGTCCGATCAGGATCAGTAATTGGCTCACAGTGGGACGAGCACTTCCCCGAAGGTTTCAGAGCATTAGTTGGAGAAAGGGGCATAGTAGTTAAATGGGCACCCCAGAAAGAAGTTTTGGCACATAGAGCAGTGGGTGGTTTTTGGAGCCACTGTGGTTGGAATTCAACAATGGAAAGCATCTGTGAAGGTGTTCCAATGATATGCAGACCACATTTTGGAGACCAAATGATTAATACAAGATTCTTGACTTGTTTATGGAAGGTAGGTCTTGAAATGGAGAATGTCTTGGATAGGGGAATTATTGAGAGAGCTATAAGAAAATTAATGGTTGGGATATGAAGGCATGGAAATGAGGGCAAAGAATTTCAGATATGAAAGAAAACTTAGAAGCTGGTTTGAAGAAAGGCGGTTCTTCTTATGAGTCCTTGAACGACTTAACAGAGTTGATAGTCTCATTCTCAGCAGGAAAATGACAAAGATCAGCTGGTTTCCTTCAATTCAATTGTATTCCCTCTTATTCATTATAAGTCACGTTTTAAATTTGTATTCATGTTGCAAAATTAAATGTGGATTTAGCTAATTTTTACTTTTTACCCTTATTTACCCTTATTACTATATTAAATAAAATGAAGGAGAAAAATTTTATTGTCTATGCACAAACTCCAATCATTATTATTTAGAAGTTCTTTTAGTCATTTTAGTGATTTCTTAATAAGTGTGCAAATCCCTTAAAAAATGACACTTATTTAGAATTATAGAGAGTATTATGTATAGATAATTGTATACTTAGGTGGGTATTATTTGTCGGACTCCATAGACAAAAACACATCTCAATCAAAGGTGAATAGAACAAAACATCTCCCAACCAAATTCTTTTTCCCACATGATCTTCAAAGAAATTGTGAAATTTGTGTACACAATTCGTTCGAGGTGCAATTTGATAAATTTGCTCACTAATTCCCTGCCTACTTCAAAAACATTTCAAAAGTTCGTTTATAAGATCGGAATGTGTTTGACTGAGAAATGTCAAATGATTTGCTCAAAGATGGAGGGAGTTATTATCATTGTATTTTTTTCTACCTGTTTTCCGTAATCAGGAATTTTTCCCCTTAGAAGTTTTTTCTGATAAGGTTTTAACAAGAAAATATTATACATAGAAAATATACTCTTTTCCTTCCACCTAGGTTTTTCCATAGTAAGAATTTTAATTAAATTAAGCACTTTTTCTTAAAGGACCTGGATCATCCAAGGGGGAGTGTTAATGGAATAATCGTGGAATGTCCATCCTAATATATCCGGTGTTCTGCCTATTATTTCACATTATCTATATAACTCATGTAAAACGATTTTTCTCACAATCATTCCACGTACCTTATGTAACTCTTGTAACTTACATTTAGGACTTTGTAACGCTACAATATAGATAATGCGAAGTTCAAACTTATAAATAGAGATTTATGTGAAATAAATGTGGTGTGGAATTCTTATTACATTTTGCTCTAACTTTTCTCTCTAATAATTTCTATCACTATTTCATACTTGTTCCATATTTTATAGTTGTTATCTATTAACATTATAATAATAGTAACATAACATTATATCTCTACTTTGTAGTAGTGGTATAATAACTTGTAACATAATATAATACAACAGGTTTTATATCAATTTTATAACAAATTTTACTTTTTTTTTACATTTTTCACAATTATGCATGTTCACAATTGTAATTGGTGAAAAAGCTACTGAAAAAAAAAAATCTTTATCATTTTTTACCAAAATACATTCAACCTTTTCTTTAACATTCGACAAGCTCTGTCTAAGAGAGACAAAATGCTCCACCTTGTCTCTAACATTCCACAAGCTCTGTTTCAACTCTCGCAAATCCTAAACCGTAGATTTACAATTACTATTTCTTGTTTAGAATAGAGGCTAGAGAGAAGGCCCTTCAGCTCTCTGCTGTAAGGGCCTTACAAACAAATGGTGTTATTGTACCAAAAACCTTTATTATAGAACCCTCAATCATAATCATAGAGATGGAAAACGTACTAGCAGACACATAGAATTCAAAAATGAAGGATGCTGCATACAGAGTTGGAAAGGTTCAAAATCACCCACCCGTTTTCATCTCGGTACTGCAACAGGACAAGCTGGCAGAGACTATGAAATTGGCACTAATTGGTAGGTTTTTCAAAGGAAGACCCAAGATTGAAGGGATAAAAGAATATTTTTCCATAAACCAATTCAAAGGTGAAATTCGAGTTGGAATCCTGGACAATAGTTGCGTTCTGATCAGATTTTCATCAGAAGAAGAATGCAACCGATTTGGGCAAAAGGATCATGTTTCATCCAAGGATTCCGAATGAGGGTGTCTAAATTGTTCCCTAACTTCAATTTGGAGAACGAATCGATGGCTGACTCGGTATGGATGGAGTTGTCTAATCTTCCCTGCCAGTTATTTGAAAAGGATTTATGGTTCAGTATCGCCAAATCAATCAGAGTTCCTATCAAACTCGATGCTGCCACCGCTGCTTTATCAAGGCCAAATCTTGCTAGATTAGCAATCAAATTAGACCTTAGATCCCTTTACTAGAGAAAAATTAGATTGAAGATGGAAATCGAGGCTTCTGGTAGAAAGTAGAATTCCATAGTCTTCCCATGTCACAACTTCAGGCATGTAAAAGGAAGATGTAGGTTGAAGAAATCAGTAACGAAGGCTGACAGGACTGGACAAATACGACTAATTTCGAAAACTAGAAGGAAATTCCAGAAGCTGAAAACTGCTTAAATTTTGCCCTCGCCTCCCAGGAGATTGTAAATGCTGATCTGCAGAATCCAGACATTGATTCTGTCACAATTCAAGAGAAAAAGTCTCTAACAATCAGAGGTAGCAGTGAGAAGAAGAATTATGATGCAGCGAAGATCAAAAACAAAAAGGAAAATCTGGAAATAATCTCTTTAAGCATAATGATTGGAGATGCAAAAACAAAAAAGGGTTGCGATGACAACAGTGGAGACGCAGCAAAGACCACAGATTATGAGGAAACAATTACATGAAAGCGATGTCAAAAAAAGAATCAAATCCATTCTGTTATCAAATTGACAGCAGATTTGGGAGCAACGACAAATCTTGACAAAGCACATCTGGATTTCAAGAACACAAAGCCAAGAGTTACAAGAATGATGGACACTGTAAGTGCAATTGATGAAATGAAAGCTTCTCGGAAACAATTGATTTGAAGAAGAACAAAAGCATAAGAGAAGGGAATCTTTCAGACTTACAAACTTCACACTCAAGTCTACACAATCAGTTCAACATGGGAAACAAAGTGCAAGAGACAATGCAACACAAAGAGAAAACTCCTACGTCCATAAAATCCGAGGAAGCTAATGCGGAAAGACGATTGAAAAATGCGAAAGAAGAAGATAAACTTGAAGAAAAGATTCCAGGAACTGAGAATGATAAACAGCCCTCAGAGGACACATTCAGGAATAAGTCCAAAAAACCTCAAAAGTTTGAAGATCCAAGAGAAGCATCAATTACCGTCCATATCTTTTGAAACTGTTTGTGATGAAGCAGACTCGGACATTATGGATGCCGAAATAGAATCTGATGACAACTCTTCAGCGAATACTATTGAGGCTCAGGTAACGAACTCAAAACGGAGAATCCACACTCCAAGGTAAAAGTGAGAAGAATGAATAATAATAGAGAAAATAGAATCAACAGGTTAAGCAAGAAAGGAAAAGAAACAAAAGTTTAAAGGCTGTTGGTGCCCTGGTACCTTACCCCTGGCTGCAAAAGATGTATTGCGTACAAAATTCTTTGTCATGTCTAAAAATAATCCTGAACTGGTTAGGAAGGTTTCTGGAGCCATCTTAAGTGTTTTAAGTAATTGAGATTTAGGCCCGGTAGTAGATGAGTAGTGGATACATTAAGTACTTAACATGTTCTTGGCTGCGGAGTTGGTGTTTAGGTTGGTGATTGAATCGAATGCTGCTGTTCTGGTTTGAAGTTTTTGTTTCATTGAAGTAGGTTTTGGTAGTTAGTTTGTTGAGAATTGTAGTAATTTGTGGCAATTTGCTCGATGGCTGATCTAGAATTTTGATTAATTGTGGAAAGCATTCAAAGCGAATGGTTGCGGCGGCATAAATTTGATTTTGGATGGTTGGTTGCTGGATGATAATGGCTGTATGGAGCAATGATAAGTTTTGGTCCTGGACTCTTTTTGGCTTGTTTTAGTCTACTCTTCCATGGAGGTGATGATGTTTCGAATGTGGTGATCTGCTCAAACTAAAGAAATATGTGATTAAGTGCAGAATGCAAAGAGTTTTGAGGATAATGATTCTGCTGCTGTTGGATTTCAGTTATGCTAATTGTAGTCTTGAGATGATGGCACAATTTTTTTGTGAACCATGGATCTTGTGATGCCCTGTTGTGGCATGTGCTTGACTGATAAGTGATGTTAATTCGTCAACCATGGGATTCTGTAGTAAGAGACTAATAGTGCAGATTTACGAGTTTTGGTTGCCTTCTAGTCTAATGATAATTGTTTCAGTGCAGTCCCTATTTTGAGGGGATGATGTCGCGGGCCAATGATTAGAGTGGATGTTAGATCCATAAAGCTTGTACAATGATGAACGAATACATAGAGAAATAGTTTGGCTTAGAAGTTCTTAACTTTGAGCATAACATGAATGCTTTTTGCGGTATTCATATTATTCTCAAAGTCTTTGAAATTCACAATTATGTAAAATAGGAAAACCTATCTTTTACTCTTTTGTTTGGGCTTATTGTAAAGGAGTAGTACTCATAATTTAAGTGTTTTCTCTCTTGTAATGGTGTTTAGGGTTTGTCCACCCACCTTTTACTTTTTAATATTAAAAAAAAGATATTATTTACTAAAAAAAAAAAAACCAAAACACGTGTATTATAACCCGTGAAAAATAGATATTGGTAAAAATTTTAAATTTCAATTTTTTTGGCAATATTCACTGGAATACATGTTCATAACTGAGATTAGCATAACAAACATCACAAAAAAAGATTCAAAATCGACACAATTTTGGAATTTGCTATTTTTTTGTGAAAATACGTGCAATATAACCAACGAAAAATTAGTGAAAAATCTAAATTTCAAATCTTTTTTACTTCGTTCATTAGAATTCATATCCATAATTGTGATGTGTGTAAAAAATAGTAGTAGAAAAAGTAGAAATCAACACATTTTGTGACATTACCATTTTTTACCAAAATACATGTGTCATATAACTCATGAAAAATAAAGGTTTTTTTTTTGACAATATTTTTTTTTTTTTTTTTGGAAAATAAAATTTTATATACCCATGAGCAAAACAGGGCCGGATAGTCCCGTCACCCAATTACAATATTCAATAGAATGTAAGTTCACAATCATGGTGGGTGCAAAAAAATGTTACAAAAAAATCCAAAATCAACGAGTTTTAATATTTTACCATTTTTTGCTAAAATACGTGTGTTATAGCCCATGAAAAATGAAAATTTGTAAAAAAAAATGCCTAAATTTCATTTTTTTACACCGTTCATAATAATGCATATTCACTATATATTAAAGTGGGTGAAAAAATAGTAGGAAAAAAGACAAAATCAATAAGTTTTTTACTTTTCCGTTTTGGACCAAAATATATGTGTTTACTATAACCTATGAAAATTGGAGGTTTGGTGACAATTTTAAATTTGATTTTTTTAAATTATATTCACTAGAATGCATTTTCACTATTGAGTTGAGTGTAACGAACATCACAAGAAAAGTCAAAATTAATACGTTTTTATTTTTTGCCATTTTTTGCAAAAACACGCGTTGTAACCCATGAAAAATGGAAATTTTGTGAAAAATCTAAATTTCAGATTTTTTTTCACTATTCATTAGAAATCATGTTCACAATTGAGATATGTACAAAAAATAGTATGAGAAAAGCAGAAATCAATACATTTTGCGACTTTATCATTTTTTTATCAAAATACGTGAGATTATTTACGAAGATATTGCTGAAAGGAAAACATAGTAAAGATATAATGTCAATTATATTATCCTTCCACAAAAAGGGAAGTCATAATTTGAAATTGCGACTTCTCTCGTAATTTGTTTTTAAAAAAACTTAATTTAAATGACTTATTTGTTAAATCTAATCTCTAACTTAGAACCTTTTATCTTTGTCTTCTAAGAAACACAAATGTGTAGCATCGGTTTATATTTTTAGTAGTAGATATTTAAAAGAAAACGATTCCTACAAAGTAGGAAAGAAAATTAGGTAAGTGGTACATATTTAACAAAATTCCCAAATGTAAAATACTACTGAAAAATGTAATAATTCTTTTATTATACACCCAAACTGTTGATTTTTTTTTGGTCTAAATCTTATGTATTCATTTGGCAGTAATTATGCATAGATATGGATATAATCTAATTAAAATTTTATATCTTTATTATGCAGAAAAAATATATATTTCCTGGCAACACTAAAATATAATTAAATAGTAAATATTTTAATATATTTGTTTCAATTGAATTTTGTTTTCTAAATAAAGTCATAAATTTGAAACTGAGACTTCTTTTTCTGAAGATACAAATATGATCAAATTGCAAAATTAATGTCTGTGTAGAAAAAAAAAAATTCCATACAATAATTAAAAATTTTATAGTTCAAATAAATCATCATCAATTTGTGTTTTAATTGAAGTTTAAAAAATTCAAAAACAAAGAAATAATCAATTTGTGTTTTAATTGAGTTTTAAAAAATTAATAAAATAAAGAAAATATCCATTTGTATTTTAATTGAATTTAACAAAATTAAAAAAACAAATAAATCATCCATTCGTGTTTTAAATGAATTTTTAAAAAATTAATAAAACAAAGAAATCATCCATTTGAATTAATTTTTTTTATAAAAAATAATAAAACAAATAAATCATTCATTTTTGTTTCAATTGAATTTTAAAATTTTAATAAAACAAAGAAATTATAATTTCAGAATGCGACTTCTCAAATTTTTTTTTTTAAACCGAAACTTTATATTACCTTGAGCAAAATATTGGAGCCGGCTATATCCGTTACCCCATTACAAAATAAAAGCCATTGGAGAGGAGTACTACTCCATTACATGCCAAAATGGAGTAAAACTCCTTTACATGGACTCTCGAGATCAAAGGCCTAACTGTAAATTTGGATTGAGAGTCTGAATATCAAAAACTCAATCCCTATTTCCACTACTTCCTAACCATGTGTAACCAGAAGTGTTAGCTGCCTACTTATATGCATTTTACAAGGTTATGTACTAACTAGCAGGTCACCAAATCCTATGCCACACTAAGCATCCTGAGCCACACTAAGCGACTGCCACCAAACAGCCCATTCACACCATGCCACATTCACATTTCATCATTTACCCCAAAAATACAAATTGCCCATCTTTATGTAGACCTTCCAGAAGTTCAGTTTCAGACCCAACCTTATCAAAACAGCAATTGAACTTCCAAATTCCAATGTCGGATAAGTGCATGATTGTAATGCCAAAAAATTGGGCATCATTTCCCCATATGTACACGATTCCACAGCAAACCAAAATCCCACAGATTTTGTGACATTTAAAATCCCACAAGCAGATTATTCCAGTTGGGACATCTTTAATCAGTCACCCTTTCCGGCCAGCAAACCACAACAACAATTCCAAGCTTACACAAAGCAACAATTCCAAAATCATCCTCACTCCAGCAAACCACAACAACAATATTCAAATGGCCAATCTGATATTAACACCAGCAATCAGAGGCCTTCTATCCAAACATACTTACCTGCTTTCGTAGCCAATCGCATTCACTTGCTTATGACTCCTAAGCTTCCGGCTCGACGTTAGAAATGGCAACTTATTAGTTTTGTGTTTCCTTGGCTTATGTTTACTCTTGGTCAGAGTTTCCATGTATGCCTCACTCTCTGTTTCCTCCTCCCACTCCGAATAGTCACCATATAGTTGGTTGTCCGTTTCAGATTCAGTGGTGATGAGCTGGAGCTTTTGAAGATCAGACGTTGAAGGGGCCTTGGACATATAGTTGACCAGGAACTCTTCCCCTCCATATTCACCACCTATGGGTCCTATTTCTTGTTCATGCTGAAAATCGATAGTGATCGGTATCCTGATTTCCTCAATTTGGTGAAGGATCGCAGTGTCCTTCTGCAAAATTGAGACTTTCTGATTCTTCTGCAGTTTTGGCAAAGGATCAACTGAGCTCCCCTCATTTCCACCATCACGTACAATGATCTGGTCATGTTTTTGAGAAGGCCTAGATTGCTCCACCTCCCTGTTAGTAGTTTCCAGTTCCCGAATTCCTTCATTTTCCTCATCATGTTGATTACTTGGTTCAGCTGCTAATGCACTCTCACCAACCAACACTAGAAACTATGCAAGGTTACTGTCATCGACTACATGAGCAGTTTGGATATTCATGTCCTGTTGCACCCCGGAAGGCCCCTTGTCCCCATTTTGTGTGCCTGAATCCATTATCGGCTGTAGCATAGATGTTGATGCTACATAAACCGAGGTCTCAACTGATTTTCCTTTATCAGAGCCGTCCAAACTGATATTGGGAGGCTTGTGAGGATCTTGAGTCCGTACCCTACTTTCTTTCTACCTCCAGACTTGTTGTGATTGATTTTTCCTTTCCAATGTTTCTGGTAGCTCACACTCGATATGAAGGTGTCCTAACTTGTAGCATTTTGTGCAATATTTTGGCTTGTCCTCTATCTGAATAGTTTGCCAAAGTCCCTTATCCCCTTTGCCAATCCAAACACGTTCTGGAGCAGCTTTTGTGAGGTCAGCTTCAACACAAACCCTTGCTACACTTGGACGAATCGTTTGTAGTGCAGCGGCAGTGGCCATGTCCGTTTTCAGTGGTTTCCCAACAACGCTTGCTAAAGCAAAAAGGATCTTCTTGTTGAAATAGTGTAACAGCAACAAAGGGAAATTAATCCACACAGGGGCAATTGGAGATTCAATGTCAGTTCTGAATTTAGTTGTCCATTTGAACATTTGCGCTTTGAAACCTCTAAAGGACCACGTTTGTTTAAGCCACATTCGTTGAAAATCAGTTTCCAATTCGAACCTAAAAACTACATGCTGTGAATCAATCAATCCAACAAAACAAGGCCCAGAAAAACCTGCAGATTGAACTTCTCTGCGAATGATCACCATTGCCGGTCTTCCCCAGTCAAATTTACCTATTAACGTGTACTTAAATGGTTCAGCTATGGTGGCTTCTTCAACCTCTGAAATGCGAATTGCCGGTTCACCCTTGTGGAAACCAAGAGGACTGGCTTGAGAACGGATTTGGTCTGAAAATAAGGTAGACACCTTGTTGTTATCCGGCGCAATCGGAAGGCTGTTTGAAGGCAGCACCTTTGGACGGTTATCTGTACTCTGAATGGTGGAATTGGCACCATTTAGGGCATCCTTATAGGAGAAGGCAGCTGTTTGCCCGGGTGTTGGCATGAAGGCAGCACCACAAAGTCCGATCGATTGGCAATCCAACTGAGTGACAGGAACTGAGTTGTGACAGGAGCTAAGTTGTGGCAATGGAGGTGCAAGATGCGTTGATCTAGTCTTCACAGCACTTCTGAGCTCGGCTGGAATGACCAGGAAACAGTCCGACTGAGCTATGAATAGGATGAACAGTGAACAGTGCAAATCGGAGAAAGTTGATCCGAGCAATGAAAAGGCAAGAGCGATCCATGAAAGGCAAGAGAACAGCTAGATCCGACCTAACGCCGAGTGGATGAGGTCGATCAGTGCAGCACTAGTCGGGTTCGATGACTTCGGCCTGAGGTGGCTCCGACTAGTGGGATGAGCGTTAATATGGAAGAGAAGGGTGTCGGAGGAGGCTCTGGTCGTTGTGTTTTTGAGGGAGAGGCGAGAGGCGTAAGAGAGTAGAAATTATCTAGGGTTTGTGGTCAAGATTTGGAGAAGATAAGATGTTCTTAGAGAGAAAGTGGAGCATTGAATTGATAAGTGATGCATTATTGTGGTATTAGCATTTGGATAGTGTTGAGGTTGTGTTTTGTCTTAAGTGTCATGCGACTTCTCAAATTGCGACTTTAGAAGTCGCAATTTGAAATTGTGACTTTAGAAGTTGCAATCTCAAACTACCACTTCTTTATTTCTGGAAGGATAGTAAAAATCACATTATTTTTTTAATTTCTTTTTTTAAAGAAAATTTTTGGTAAATAACCCAAAATACGTGTATTATAACCCATGTAAAATGGGGGTTTGGTAAAAATTTTAATTTTCACTTTTTTTTTTTGAAAATATTCACTAGAATGCATGTTCACAATTGAGGTGTGTGCAAAAAATAGTAAAAAAAACAGTCAAAATCAAAACACTTTTAAAATTTTCCATTTTCAAATAAAATATGTGTGTTATAGCCCATAAAAAATGAAAATTTGGCAAAAAAGTCTAAATTTCATTTTTTTGATGTCGTCACAAGAATGCATGTTCATAATTGAAGTGGCTGAAAAAACAGTAGGAAAAAAGTCAAAATCAACACATGTATTTAATTTGCTTATTTTGACAAAAAGATATATATTATAACTCGTGAAAAAAAAGTTTGGTGAAAATTCTAAATTTCAATATCTTTGGCAATATTCACTAGAATGCATATTCATAATTGAGTTGGGTGTAACAAACATCACAAAAAAAATCAAAATCAACTCGATTTAGATTTTGCCATTTTTGGCTAAAATATATGCGTTAAGTCATGAAAAATGAAAATTTAGTAAAATATCTAAATTTGACATATTTGTTTCATTAGGATTTATGTTCACAATTGAGATGTGTATAAAAAATAGTAGGAGAAAAATAGAAATCAATATTCTTTTTTATTTTGCCATTTTTTACTTAAATACATGTATTATACTCACGAAAATAGAATTTTGTTGAAATTTTAAATTTTCCCGGTTCTTTTGACAATATTCGCTAAAGTAGAATCCAACGACTCTTTCTCTCTCTAAATAAAATTCGCTCAATTCTCTCTAAAATTACTATTCACTATCTTCAACGTCAAATCCGCTATTAAAAAAGAGTAATGATACTCAGAGTGAAATTCCATAGTGAATGGCGTGCCATGTGTAAAAAGACAAAATCATCCTTTATATATAAAAAGATAAAATTATGTAATGCCTTATTAAAAAATTGACACGTATACAATCACTTATCCCTTTATGGCTCGTTTGGTTGGCAGGGAATCTGGGTTGGGAAAGTAATCTTTTTCCTAATTTCCATATTTCTGTGTTTGTTTCAAACTGGGAAAGTAATCATCTTTCTAATTATTAAATTCCTGCGTTTGTTTCATCCAGAGAAAGTAAAAAGAATCCTAAATCAAGGAAAATAACTGTAAGATTCCAGGATTATGAGTCCTCTTTAAAAGTTTGAATCCTCTTTAAAAGTTGGTATTCTGATTCCTCTCTTTGAAGATTTTGACTATGTGGCTCTTTCTTTATGCTTATTATTTTAATTTTGAGTTTCATATGTTTCTTATGCTAAATTCTAATTCATTTAGTCAAATAATTTTATTTTTTTTAGTTTGATATTTTTTTTATTGAATTTACTACTTAACTGAAATTAAAATTTTAGTAGTTTATTAAATGTCTTTATATTGACTTAAAAAAGGTAATTCAATGTAAAAAGAGTTAAATAGATGGATGGTATGTTATTTTATTATTATTAACATTATTAACATTATGGGGGTTTTATATATTTTTTTAAAAAAACTCAAAATTGTATTTATGTTGCTTTAAACTTTTTCTTTCATATTATTACTTAATTAATTTTCATACATTTTATATTTTCAATACTTATTGTTTAATAAATTTTAGCTATTTTTATTAATATTAATTTGTAAATTTATTTTTCATTTATTTAATCAACTATTCTTTTTTTTAATAATATTAATAAAGAAAATTTTTATTTTAACACTTTTTTTATAAGTTGTAGTTAATAGCTTTATTATTTAATTAAATTAAGAATGATAATTTTTACAATGATGAAAATATAAAACATAATATTAAAACATGTATTATAAGTTAAAAATATATAAATAAATTTCATGATATGATTTAAAATAAAACTATATAAATGGTTATGTATAAGTATAACATACAAATGAAATTCAAATAACATTATTTGGTTTAATAATTTAAATCAAATAATAAAATAAGAATCATATTAACTTTTTAAAGAATCTATCCAAACACAGGGTAAGTATTCAGATTCCTCACAATTAAATTCCTAGGAATCAGACGATCAGGAAAAATATTCATTTTGCTCAAAATTAAAATCCCAAGAATTACATTCCTATTAAACATTACTTTCCTCCCAACCAAACGAGCATTAGTGTTCACTTATCATTTGGTTAGGGTATTAGTTTAATTTTAAAAAATAAGATAACAAACTAAAATGATACGTGTCAATTTTTTACAAAGTGTTATATGAAAATGATACAATATACCCAATTTTGTCTTTTTACACATGCCACATCAGTCACTATGGGATTTAACTCTATAATTTCACTCTATCCATTGCTCATTGAAAAAATAGATATTTGTAGACGCAACCCAAATCATCTAACTGAGTTTACCGATCCTCAACATCATAACCACTATTAAAAAAGTAGATATTTGTAGACACAACCCAAATCATCTAACCGGGACTACCGCCTAAGTCAAAATTCAGTGACCTAAATCCTAAATTCAGAGTTCAAACCAATTTCTCTAATTGGGGAGCCAACACCCCGCTCATGGCGATGGCTTTACCCCAACAGCGAGACAAATCTCTTGACGAGTGAGATGGCTCATTCAAAGATGCTCTAGCAACAACCATTCCAAAAGTCAGCAATCAATCCTCACATTCACACATCAATGTATCAACCTTATTTTCTGAACAGATTCAAAAGAACGCTACTAAGTTGGGCACAAACAAGGGCGAACCTGCACTGATTTTAACTCCTGAGGAAGACGAGAAGCCATCAGAACCTTTCATATTCACACTCATCACAAAATTCTCTTGGGACAGACTATCTATGCAAATTCTCAGACTATCATGGTCTTTTAAGGTTATCTGGCTAGAATATTTAAATGGAAATCCACCTTTAATCCTGAAATAGAGCCCTCTATAGCTCTAATTTGGGATATTGTGAAAGAATATCCCAAATAGATTAATTTCCCACTGCTACCTTTAAATATATTTAACAAAAAAAACATTGTTCACACTGGCAAGTGCGGTTAGAAAACCAGCGAAGGCTAATATGGCAACTATGGCAGCCTTGACTATAACTCATCCAAGTGTAGCCATAGTGTGCGTTGAAGTTGATGTATTAAAAAAAAATTCCAGAACGTTTCTGGATCACCCAAGGAAGCACATGAAGGTGGCTGCAAATTCAAGTTGAAGACATCCCACATTATTGCACAGGCTGCAACAAGATGGGTTAACACAAAAATCAGTGTAAATCTCATATTTCAAGTGAGCAACATCAAAATCAATCAGAAACCAAAAAAATGCTCCAAAACATGCTTGGATAGAAAAGAGGAAAATTCATGATCCAAAGAAAATAGCAGACTGTCTAGAACTAGTTCAGGAAACCACCAAAGGAAAAGAACCAATCCTCCAAGTCAATCTCATTCATTTAGAAAATCAGCAAACAGGAGAAGCTCTACCATCAACATCTACTCATCAAGCAATCACAATTCACCCCAAGTTGAAATCTTCATCAAAAGAGGAATCTCTCAGATTTGATCAGAAAATTGCCACTAAATCAATATAGACAAGCTCCCAAACTCCAGCTCGAATCAATGTTTCTTCACTAAGCATTATCATGGAAGCAGCCCCATCTCAATTTTAGATAGGCTCTAACAAAGTTGCAGTAACAGAATAGGAGCCTATCATTCCTTCACCAAATCAGGAAATATCTAAACTAGAAATTATTAGTGATATTTGTAATGAAGTTATTCATTCACATAACTGCTTTTGTCTTACTAGATCTTTGTCTGAGGCAAACTCAAGTGATTTGGCAGAATGCAAACTCAACAGTGAAAAGGAGCCATCTAACAATATGGACATCATCACCAAGACCACATGATAACGATCTCACCATGCTCCTTACGTAGATTGATAGTTGTCACGAAAAAGTGTCGATCTTTTCATAAATCGACTTGAGTACATCGAATCAACCTATCTCTGTAGAATGACAGTATGCACGATTATTTGATGGCTCCTCACCAACAAACAACAAGACAGTCACGTAAGATTTAATCCCCTCCTCAAGAACTAAAACCCACAATATAAATTGGAATTCCCTCCTCAAGAAAACAACTCACGTAAAAAAACAACTCTGTGTTTTTATTTCTCAAAATTCTTCTCTAACTATTACAACTGAAAGAAAGCACCTATTTATAGGCTTAAAACAAACCCTAGACGAATTATTCCATAAAAGGAAACTTTAATTAACTTAAATCCTAAATTACTAAAAATAGAAATTAAATTAACGGCAAAAATTTCCCGATGTCGCGACGTTGGGGAACAAAACCTAAAATAAAAAAACCTATCGCTGCTGGATGTCGCGACGTGCGACGATGGATGTCGCGACGTGCAATGATGAACGTCGCAAAGTCGGAGGATCTCCACGTCGCGACGTGGATGGCTCTTTTGCTGCCCACATCCAAATTCGCTCCTTTCTTCCTTTTTGACCTCCAAACTCGTTCCATCCTTCTTAAGCACCCTTTAATTCGCTCCAATGACCCCGAGGCTTCAGTTTGGACTTCAATTTGCTATCATTCCCTCCCCGGTTGAAAGGATTTGCCCTCAAATCTGATCCAGCATGCTGAAAATCCTCAACACCCATTCGAGAATGCATTATCATTGCACATACGCCCTTGGGATCTCCATATCCAATTTCTAACGACTGCAAATCATTTAATATTTTTCTCTGGTCTTTATATTCCTCAGATGGATTTAACGCTGTCGACAAAAACTTGTGACCTTGCCATTTAAATGCATAGGTATTGTCACGTCCACGATGCACAACATCCCGATCAAACTTCCATGGTCTTCCAAGAAGCACATGCCCCGCCAACATTGGCACCACATCACAAAGTACTTGGTCCCGATATGCCCCAATTACGAAGTCTAGTTTGACTTTTCGAGTAACCTCCTCCACAGTTTCCGCATTAACCCAATGAAGTTTGTAAGGATGAGGATGAGCAATAGTAGTCAACCCCAATCTTTGAATAAGCAACGAGCTGGCAATATTCGTGCAACTCCTACTGTCAATAACCACATTACACTGTTTACCACTAATAAGACACCGTGTGTGGAATAGTTGATGGCGCTTGTACTCGTCCTCCACCATAGGTTGTGCTGTTAGAGCTTGCCTTAACACCAATGCCTCATCGATCACATCTTCAGGATGAATTATCTCTTCTTCAGGATCCTCTAACTGCGGCATCCCATCATATTCAGATTCCACCTCCACGACTTTCCCATTAGGTCTAATAAGCATAGCTCGAGGACTACTACACTAAGCAGCTACATGTCCATAACCATGACACTTGAAGCACCGAACCACCGAACCACCTTAGTTTTTGAAGTCACATTGTCTGGCTTACTCTTAACTTCTTGACTAGCTGATCCTTACGTTGTTCCTTTGAAAATAGACTTCCAAGATTGATTACTATGATTAACATTTTGCTTCTCTATTTCAAGCTGTCGTTCCACTTCCTTGGCCTTGTGAAGCAAGTCCTCCAAATCAGTATATTGAAATAAAGCAAAATACTTAGCAGTACCTTGATTCAGATCACTGACAAATAGTGCAATAGTCGCCGCCTTTTCCTCATAGACTCATGCTCGACTCATGATAATTTGCATCTCCTGATAGTACTCTTCAACGGTCTTATCTCCTTGCATTAAATTTTGTAGTTTTAACCACAAATCTCGAAAATAATGAGCTGGAACAAAACGGGTTCGCATTAATGTCTTTACTTCATCCAAAGTACGGATTGGTCGTTCTCCCAGTAGGTTATGTTGAATAAGCACATCTTCCCACCACGTGCTAGCATACCCATTGAACTCCATAACTGCCAAACTAATCTTAGTTTCCTCAGAATAATTTTAGAATTCAAAGATTTTGTTCACCTTTCGAACCCAATCCAAAAATAATTCTGGACTTTCCTTACCCGAAAATGGGGGAACACGTATCTTGCCTTCTTTCTCAGAAAAACCACCCTTTCGCACCCGTCGGCAAACACTGTCATCCAAGTCAGCCCAATCCTCCTCCAAACCATAACACCAAGGATTTTTAGGTGGAGTTCTCCGTGGAGTACCTGTTCTAGATCCCAACTCCAGCTGTTCAAACCACTGTTTAAACTGTTGATTTTGAACTGATTGCTGTCTTAATTGTTCACTCATAGTAGCCAGTATACCTTCCAAATTTTGGTTAACACTAGTACCTTCTGCCTATTTACTCATATTGACACTTAACCAAATTTCAACAAAATATCCACAACAATTATTACAGCAACAATTACCCACAAAGATCCAAAATAATCAATCCAAACAATCAATCACCAATTTTCAAACGGATCAATTTCTCACAATATCAATTAAACAATAACCAAGGATATAATTGTCGTAACCAGTACACAATAATCAAATCATGCAAAGGCTGCGAATAACAACAATTTAGGGTTTCAATTTTAAGAAAAACTGAAAAACCTGATTTCGAAAATCACCCGAGCTCTAATACCACTTGATAACGATCTCACCACGCTCCTTACGTAGATTGATAGTTGTTGCAAAAAAGTGTCGATCTTTTCATAAATCAACTTGAGTACGTCAAATCAACCTATCTCTGTAGGATGACAGTATGCACGATTATTTGATGGTTCCTCACCAACAAATAACAAGACAGTCGCATAAGATTTAATCCCCTCATCAGGAACTAAAACCCACAATGTAAATTGGAATTCCCTCCTCAAGAAAACAATTCACGTAAAAAAATAACTCTGTATTTTTATTTCTCAAAATTCTTCTCTAACTATTACAACTGAAAGAAAGCACCTATTTATAGGCCTAAAACAAACCCTAGACGAATTATTCCATAAAAAGAAACTTTAATTAACTTAAATCCTAACTTACTAAAAATAGAAATTAAATTAATGCCAAAAATTCCAGCACGTCGCGACGTGGGAAGCCCGACGTCTAGACGTCGGGGAATAAAACCTAAAATAAAAAACCTATCGCTGCTGGACGTCGCGACGTGCGATAATGGACGTCGCGACGTGTGTGGACGTCGCGACGTCGAAGGATCTCCATGTCGCGACATGGATGGCTCTTTTGCTGCCCACGTCTAAATTCGCTCCTTTTTTTCTTTTTAGCCTCCAAACTCGTTCCATCATTCTTAAGCACCCCTTGATTCGCTCTAATGACCCCCGAGGCTTCGGCTTGGACTTCAATTTGCTATCACCACAATAGCCCAGTTGGATCCAATCATTGGTCCCTTAACCCTGGAAGAAAATGAGGAGATCACCATTATCGATAAGTCAGAATCTCCTTCAAAACAAAAGGTTGTCCGCGCTAAGTTCCATTCTACTAGATATCTAAAACCTAAAAATAAAGGCTGAGATAGTTATGATGAAACAACTGATAATAATGACATTTAAATTTTTATTTTGGAATATTATGAGTGTCAAAAAATCCTCTAACTTTAAACAACTAAAAAGCATAATCAAAGACAATAATGTAGAATTACTAGCTTTATGTAAACCACTAGCTCCTATCTTAAGTATAAAAAAGTGTCAACTTAAACTCAGATTTTGATTATAGTCTAACTAATAGTGAAGGCACTGTTCGGTTACTCACTGATCCAATATCTTGCACTCTATTAGATGAAAATCACCAACAATTGACTGTGCTCATAGAGCATCCTGGATTACCTAGTTCAGTTATTTTATCTTCAGTACATGCTATATGCAATGAATCACCGAGAAAACATATGTGGAAATCCCTTTCTAAAATAAATTCATAAAACAGTCCTTGGTAGATATGGGGGGGATTTTACTTGCACTCTTAGGGATCATGAAAAAAGGGGAGGCAAAAAGTTTAGCTAAGAGGATACCAAGGAGCTTATAGAATTACCAACACTCATACTTTAGAAGATATTGACATTATAGGTTCACAATACACATGGTGCAATAATAGAAAATGTAAATATACAATATGAAAAAGATTAGATTGTAGGTTGGTAAACAACTTAGCACTTAATTTGAATAATCAATATTTGGTCAATCACTTAGCCAAAGACCCATTAGATCACTCTCTTATTCTAGTTACCATCTCCAAAACTGTTAAGGGGCGCTTGGTATAAATTACTCAATAGCAATCATAATGGGAATCATGATAGTATTGTTAGTGCTTGGTTCAAATTCTGCAATAGGTATTAATGTAATTGATAATATTTGGTTAAACCTACTTTGGTAAAAACAATCAATTAAAATTCTAATTTTACCTCAGCTTCTCTTACCATATCATATATTAGCTCAAAATTTCTCTGATATATACTTCATGAATATGTGTAGTATGTATAAAATATGTATATGAAAATATGTGTAGTATGTGAAAATATGTGTACTATGTAAAATGTGTGTAGGATGTGAAAATGTGTGTACGGTGTAAAATGTGTGTAGGATGTGAAAATGTGTGTACTATGTGTAAAATACATGTATTGTGTGAAAATGTGTGTGCTGAGTAAAATACGTGTATTGTGTGAAAATATGTGTACTATGTGTAAAATACGTGTATTGTATGAAAATGTATGTACTGTGTTTAAAACATGTGTAGTGTGTGAAAATGTGTGTATTATGTGAAAATATGTGTACTATGTGTAAAATAGGTATAGTGTGTGAAAATGTTTAAAATAGGTATAGTTTGTGAAAATGTATGTATTATGGGTAAAATATGTAGTGTGTGAAAATGTGTGTACTATGTTTAAAATAAGTGTAGTGTGTGAAAATGTGTATATTATGTAAAATATGTATAGTGTGTGACAAAATTTGTATTATGTGAAAAAAAAGTGAGGGTTTTTTTTGGTAAAGAAAGGAAGGGAATGATTGGGGAGTTTGATTATTGGGAGAGGGGTAGTTAATTAAAAGTCAGCAATGATTGGGGAATTTTTATTGCCATTGAAGTGTAATTTTTTCAACAAAGCACCGATAATGGTAATGATTAAAGTCTGATTCCATTACCCTGTTCTATTACCCTGTACCAAGAACCCCCTTAGTCAAACTAAGTCACGTTTTAGATTTTAGAACTTCTAGATTAAACGTAAAAAAATTTTAAATATAGTTAAGAAAGCTTGGAATATTAATATAGAAGGAAATCCTATAAGGAAACTCATTCTCAAACTTCAAAACACAAAGAAAACTCTTAAAGAGCGGAATAAAAATCAGTTTGGAAATCTATTCATTGCCCTTAAGAATGCGGAATCTAATCTATTGAAATTAGAAATAAAGGATGAGTCAAGCTATGATGAAGTCTCTAGAGAAGAACTGAAGTTGGCTAGAGTCAAACTTCGAAAAATCACAGCAAATATAGATAGATTTTGGGCCCAAAAGGCAAACCTTAAGTAGCTGAAAAATGGAGACAAAAACAAAAAAAACATGTCATTCATAAGTTAATCAAAAGAGGAGAAAAGCCTACATTCATTCTATCCAGGATGAGAATAATCAAACCGTAGACACTGAAAGTTAAATAGGTGAGGCAGCTGTTAAATTCTTCAAATATGCATTCACCAAAGTCCAAACTAGACCATTCCCACATACGAACAATATTCCCAAGCTAATACTAGAATAAGACAACTTAGCACTAGAATCTCTTCCAACTCTTGAAGAAGTCCAGAACCGTGTTTTCTCTACGTACTCAAATAGTGCCCCAGGGCCTAACGGTTTCAATGCCAATTTCTTTACAACATCGTGCGATATTGTGAAAGAATACACATTAGCAGCTATTCAACACTTTTTCAATGGTGTCACTTTTCCTCAAGCCATTACAGCCACATTTATTATTTTGATCCCAAAAACTTAAGAGTCCAAAAAACTTTTCTCAATTTAGACTAATAAACTTATGCAACTTTTTAAATAAAGTCATCAATGCTTATCGCCTCTAGATTATCTCACTCTCTCCCAAAACTAATTAGCACAAACCAAAATAGGTATGTAAAAGGCAACTCACGTATAATTTTCTTTTATCTAGTGAATTAGTTCAATGCCTACCTAAAAAGAACAAAATTGGCAATGTTATACTCAATTTAGACATGGGAAAAGCTTATGATAAAGCTGATTGGCTTTTCCTACTTCAAGTTTTGCGGTGCTTTGGTTTTAGTGAAATCATGATTTACACAATTTGGCGACTAATTTCAAATGTAAGTTTCTCAGTGTTAATCAATGGTTCACCTTTTGGATTTTTTTAAAGTAACACAAAGCATTAGGCAAGAAGACCTATTATCTCATTATCTATTCATTCTATGGCAGAATTCATCACTAGAGCTTTAAACAATATCTCTGCCCATTATCTTGCTTTTCATTTTCCTAAAAATTGTCCAAATATCAATTATTTTGCATATGCGGATGATCTCATTATCTTATTATTAGCCCACCAAAAAACATTGAAGCACATAATGACCATTCTCAAGGATTATGAGGACGTTTCAAGACAAAAGATAAATATACAAAAGAGTTCTTTCCTTATTCACCATTTATGCAATTGAACAAAAAAATACCTCATTGCTAGAATCACAAAATTTCAACAAGAAAAAGATCCTTATATTATGGAAAAAATATAAGGGTATCTAGGACTACCCTTATATTATGGAAAAAATAAATTCAGTCATTATGAGCCATTAATTCAAAAGATCCTTCTTAGAATTAATTCATGGATGTTAAATTTTTATCTAGTAGAGGAAGGATCACTTTGATAAATCTGTCCTTTCATCTATGCCAATCAATATTTTTTTAGGATCCAACCCTCCAAAGAAAATGCTACACAAGATTGAATATGCTTTTGCCAATTTCTTGTGGGGTACAAATAATCATAATCCAAAGCACTATTGGATAGCATGGAATAAACTTTGCTTGTCATATCAGAGGGTGGAATAGGATTTAGATCGTTGTTTGATAGTTACAAGGCTCATTCCTTTAAACTTTGGAGATTTAGAGAGTGACAATGTTTATGGGCAACCTTTTTGGCAGCCAAATATCAAAGTCCCACAAACCAAGTCTCTCGAACTTGGAAAAGGATGAAATTAGTTGCATCGAAATAAAATGAAGACAATCCTACCATCATTTGGACTTTCTCAAATTCAGGTACTTTCACATTTAAATGAACCTTCAAGCTAATGAATTTTAGACCACAATCCCTTTGGAGTTTTGGTAAGTTCATTTGGAGTTCCCACATCCCTTTAAAACAATCCTTCTTCATGCTAAAACTTCTTAAAGCTCAACTCCCAATAGGCACCATTTTATATAGATTTAATGTGCATGGCCCCTTCAAATGCATTTGTTGTCAATCAGGGCTAGATACTATAAATCACATTTTTCTTCAATGTGAATGTCCTACAAAGATTATGGGTGGCCTTTGATAGTGAATTGGGAATCTTCGTACCACCAAACTCTCAACATTTACATTCTTTTATGAACCCTTGGTGAAACTAATCTAGGAAGAATGAAAAATGGAATTTTATCATTAGCATCATACCTTCCATTATTTGTTGGCACTTGTGGAAAGCTAGAAATTGCTGGATTTTCGAAAAAGAGAAATGGGATTGGGAGAAAATTAAAAGATCTATTTTTGAAGACCTAAATTCCTTCATGTTTAATTGTTATCCAGAAATTAATTGGATAAACTTAACTTGGATAGAGTTTTGGTTTATATCACTTAGTGCACCCAAGAAATACTGTATATCTTACATAAAATGGCACACCCCAATGATAATCATTGCAAATTAAACATTCACGGTGTTATCAAGGCCAGAAATAAAGGCCTTGGAGGGGGTATAATAAGGGATAAACCAAGCAAAACAGTTTTAGCATTTACTATCATCTCTGAGTTAATTAATTGTTTTTGCAATAAGCATATCATAATTGAAACAACTTTGAGAGGAACCAAACTCTGACAGGAAAAAGGCATTCTCTCAAGTATTTGTGTTGAATCCAGCTCTAAAACTCTGATTTTGTGGCTGCAAAAAAAGGAGAATCCACAATGGAAACTTAAAGACCAAATTACTAAAGTTCTAGAGATAATTCCCCAACGAACATGGAGTCTATTTAAAAAAGAAGCAAACTCAATGGCTATTCTTCTAGCTTTATCAGAAACTCAGCAACCTAACTTGGCAACCAGTACTGAATTCTAGCTCCATCAGAAAATTCAAAAATTGATGAGATTAAAAAGTTTGGGAATCCCGTATATTAAAATTTCTAGGGAATCAAAAAGCCTTGGAAATTAAAAGCTCAAGCTCAGCATCTAAGAGATTCACTAAGAAAGGATTTCACACCAAAGTCAAGGAATATATTGCTTGAAATCAAAAAACTGCTCCTGCCACTAATATTGCTTGTAAGGCTGATTCACTCAAAATTCACTACAAACCTTTCAATCTTCAAACTTTTAAGTAAAATATACTTAAAAGCTTCTAATGCATCTCCCTGTTTGCCTTTCTACATAAATCCCTGTTATGGCTTAGCATTATAAGCCAATGGCTATTAACATTAGGCCATTTTGCCACATTTTTTGACTCATCACTGGTATTCAACTTAGATTCTTTATGATCTTTGAATCTGATAGCACTAGCATATCGCCACTTTTTGTCACTGTATCACATGAATTTTAGAAGCACTTGGTTGAGTGTTTAAACAAAATTGCCCCACTTTACTTGCACTTTCTGTCTAATCATTCATTTGCTTTGATGCTATTAATTTCAGCAGACATATCTTTTAATGTGCAATGTAAAAAACACATAAAAAAAAGACAATAGTCACTAGAGGTTAGGAAAGTTTTTGGCCAAATTTTCAATGCTTAGCACAGTTTGATCACACTCTCTAGCATATTTCAACTGATAACATCACACACTGCACACTCATGCATATGTTGGCTTTATAAAGGTTATATTAGGATTTCATACTTGGACTTTTCATTGCTGCCCTCAAAGTTAATGCATTCACTTGGGATTTATGACTTGAGTTCTGTGATCACTTGGAATTTTTTCCTTAATAATCTTGGGACTACTTACTGCTGATGTTAGGCAAGTTTAGTCTAAATCTTTCAAACCAGTGCACAGCACATAGCAAATTTTCTCTTATGCATAGTCTACATAATGCATATAATAAATTTTCTTGTCTCATGTTTTGTCACTCCTGGTGAATCATAGACTTATCGTAAGGAGTATTTTGTATAGGAGGGTCTTCTTTTATTATTAAATGTTGATGCTGAGGGTTGAAATTATACAAAGGTTATTAGTTTCTGGATGGCCTTTATATAAGTTTCAACCTCTAACAACCATCTCTGTAAAGGAAGATGTACTCTTTATTTCAATTACTGTAACTCTAGATTGAGAATTGTAAAGGAGGAAGTACTATTTATTTCTATTTTGAAAATTTAGATAAGTGCTTCAATGTAAGAGAGGAGTCCTCCTTATTTATAGCTTTACAAGTGTACTAATAGTGTGGTTATATCCGCCATTGACTTTTGTAATCTAAATTCTATCAATAAAATAAGGAGTGGCACCCCTTATAAATGGCATGATTAGCCAAACAAAAAAAGACAATATTCACTAGAATGTATGTTCACCATCGTGTTAGGTACAAAAAAAATCAAAATCAACGCGATTTTAGATTTTGTTTTGCCTAAAAACGTGTGTTATATCCCATGAAAAATGAAAATTTGGTAACAAAAAAAATCTAAATTTCACTTTTTTGACACCATTCACAAGGATACATGTTTACAATTGAAGTGGGTGAAAAAACAGTAGGGAAAAAGTCAAAATCAACACATTTTTTACCAAAATACTTGTGTTATAACCCGTGAAAAATGAAGGTTTGGTGAAAATTTTAAATTTCAATTTTTTGTGAGAATATTCACTGGATTGCATGTTCACAATTGAGGTGGGTATAACAAAAATCACAAAAAAAAATCTAAATCAAAAAGTTTTAGGACTTTGCTATTTTTGGTAAAATACGTGCGTTATAACCCATGAAAAATGAAAATTTGGTGAAAAATCTAAATTTCACATTTCTTTACACCGTTTATCAGAATTCATGTTCACAATTGATATGTGTGTAAAAAGTAGTAGGAAAAAAAAACAGAGATCAACATGTTTTTTTGGCTTTGCCATTTTTGACCAAAATATGTATGTTATAACCCATTAAAATAGAGATTGGTGAAATTTTTAATTTTCACTTTTAAAAATAATTCACTAGAATCCATGTTCACAATCGATGGGTGCAAAAAATGGTACAAAAAAGTTAAAATCATTAGATTTTGGCATTTTTTGCTAAAATACGTGTGTTATAATCTGTTGGTCCTATATGCAACCTAAGAGAAGGGGGGAGAATTACGTTATCCAATTTTTATCCTATTTAAAAAACTATTTTTCCTAAATCAAGTCTTCTTAGAGAAATTGAATAATAATTAAATTCACCAGGTCGAATTCACAATAATTAAAATCAAATATGCACAATATCAATTTCCAACAACACAAGAAAGACATTCAATTCACAATAATCACAATATCAATATGAAAACAACTTCATATAACATTGAAGGAAATAAATCAAACTATAAAATAGACACAACATTTATAGTGGTTCAAGTCTCCACTGGAGCACTCTACATCTATTACTTAAGCACTCAAGCTTAGGATTTCAACAATCAACTAAATAAGGATATCTTCACCAAAGATGAGATTCAAACATTTACAAACCTTTTTGGTTAACCAATCTTACTAGCAACCAATGCTATAAGAATTGGTTTTACTCTCCCTTTTAGAGAAATCTTTACAATTTACCAAATGAAGATTACAATTGTTCAACTCCCTCTCAATAGAGTGAATAATTACAAATGAAAGCTCACTCAACTCTTCCTCTTAAAGAATAATTTTACAAGGAGGAAAGTATTTGCTCCAAAATATGAATACAAATAAAAGCTCATGATTTTTTATCCTTTGATTTTTTTTTTCACAACTCTTTTCTTTTTCTTTCGAAGAGTATTTGTTAGACAAATATAGCTCAAGGATCATTAAGACTCGTTTTTGAAAGTCCAAGGCATTTATATAAATAATTTGTGAGGCAAAATAGACAAAAACTTCATTTTTAAGGCTACTAGTCGTTACTCGCAAATCTAGGGAGTTTAGATGGATAGTTCAGACATAGTAAAGTCATCCGAATGTATTTTTTATAAAAGTCAAAGGTAATTCAGAAGGATAGTTTGGAAGGGTGAGGTCATCCGAATGCATTTTTTAGACAACTCAAAAAAACTTTGCAAAAATAGGTTCGGATGTTCAAAACTCCCATGGGGTCGTTCGAATCTATATTTTTTTTGACAAATTTCTAGTTTTCAATATTTGAATCATTTTGTAAAAGTTTAAAAAAAAATTTATGAAATATTTTTTTTCAAATAGACGCATTTTCAATCTTTCATTTTTTTTATTCATTTTACTTGAGCTTTTAAATTAATGAAACATGTTATGAGCCAATGTACAATGTAAATTAGGGATTGGAGTTGGGGAATCTACCCTAATTTACCTAATTTCTATTTTTTCAATGTCTTTAACACTTTAACCTTCATCTTTTCCAATTCTTCAATGTCTTATTTCTTATATGAAAATTCACACAATCACATAATTCCATTTCTTATATGACAATTCACATAATCACATAATTTCTAAATTCTCCCCCTTTGTCATCAACAAAAAAATACAATTATTATGGTGCACATGAGAGAATTTACTCATATAAGTTAAGCAAAACAAATAAGAGTATATCCATCAATGTGACTCCAAATTGTCAATCAATAATTATAACATTTTGTTGAAGTGTTACCACTTGATAATATGATACCACATATTGGAATAATGCTCTTATACAAACTAGTCATTTAGTATTCAATTTTGATATCAGTTAAAGTATACTCTAAACCTTTGAGCAAAAAAAATTATACTCTAAACCAAGTTAGGCTAAATGATTTTGTTTTTTTTTAAGGGCTTACCTTCCACTCCTTGAAAACTTATGGGTGGCTAGGTTTCAAGACTTCATCCAAATTCCAAAAATATGCTAAGTGTATTATTTTTAAAAATTTTTTGGCATAGTTTCTTTTGTTTTTGAACCATTTTCCATATGCCAACAACCCCAAACTGTTTTACACAAAATAAAATTTCGAAAATCTAACATATAGTGATCCAACATATAAGCATACATCAATGATTGATCATTTTAATCATTTTTCAAAACAACAAATTCAAGGAGACCAGTCATGATCTTTCAAATGATTACTTACATAAACTAAGCTAAGGTAAAGTACTCTAAAGTAAGAGACTCTTTTACCTAGTTGTTAAACCATTGTCAAACTTAGTTAATTAAGCAAGTTCATAATCATTTTATGAGTCTCCCCCTAACCACATGCAATTCATACTTCATTTTTCTCACATTCTAGCTTAGGTGTTTCTTTAACTTTCTTTTTCACCCATTGCTTTGTTCCATTTTGTACTTCTCTTCTAGCAAAGCAATTTTTAAACAATAAGTACATATCAAATTATATTAAAAAGGGCAAGAATGCATAAGATAAGTGTCCCTCTTAGACTAATCAAATCTAGAATGTGCATTGTGCACAGCATTATCATGTACATGAGAAAAGCTTTGCTTTGTTCTTACAAATTTAGGTCTTGCTTGATATGTTTCATTTATGTGTGCATGACCTAATACTTATCCATAGTGGTGATAGTGTTAATAATTTTTAGAGTTTTTCACTCCACTATCACAATGGTGATTATATGGGGTATAGTTAGCTCTAACAAAGTTAGGGGTTTAGTTTTGTGATCGTTCTCCATGTACATACCTTTGTCCATATCTATTATTCCCTAACCTTTAAATTTCTAAGAGTTTTTCTAAATTTACTTTTTCTTGAGTGAACTTAGATAAGAAAATGCTAAAATCCTCAATTCTTTTATTCAAGTCTACATGTTCTTTTTTTTACCTAATCTTATTTCTTAACCTCTTCCTTGATTTTAATATTTTTCAAGGTTGGCCTTTCATTTTCAACTCTTAATATATCATTGTCCTTCTCTACACTTTCACATTTTATGATCAAATATTTATTGCAATTTGTAACTTTCTCTAATTTTGTCTTAAACCTCTTGTTTAGGCTTTGACTCTTTGTCAATTAATCAAGTAATCTAACTATATACAATTCTAGTCCATCACAATTATTATCATAATCATCATTGTTGCAATAGGAGCATACCTCGTGGTTTTCAAATCCCATGAAACATATATAAAAAGCTTTTTCCTCTTCATCACTTTTATCATAGAGAGCTTTAAGAGTGATGCTCTTTTTCGCCTTTGGATTTTTCTCCTTGATTTTGGACATAATTTTCAATTCTAAAGACATAAGTGAGCCAATTAATTTATCAATAGGTAATTCTCTTAAATTCTTGGATTCTTCAATTGCTATGACTTTTGATTCCTATTCTTTAACCAATGCATTAAAGATTTTTCTATTTTGTTACCTAAAGGGTAGGATTTTCCAAAATTTTCTAAATCCTTTATCAATCTATTAAACCTACAAGACATTGAATCAATTGTTTCAAATCTTTCCATTTCAAAATTGTGCATATTGAGGCACAAGTAGTGACTTCTTTTCTTCTCTAACATCATCCGATCCTTCATGAATTTTCCTAACCTTTTTCAAAATTTCATGGGCATCCCCTTTGATTCTACTAAATTCACTTTCTTTAAGTGAATTGTACAAAGCATTTGTTGGTTTAGCATTTAGGGTGAGATTTTTTCTATCCTCTTGATTGAACTCACTCCTATTTTTCTCCCTAGTTTCTCCATCTATTGTAATTAAGGCTTTATGAGGTTCTCCTTCTAAAATATACCACAATTCTATATTAATGAATTTGAGATAAATTTCCATTCAATCTCTCTAACATATGTAGTTAGTTCCATTAAACAAGGGAGGTGTCAAATTTGATTGCCCTTCTAAGAACATCGCACTATTGGTTTCCATAGTCGTTCTTTAAGGATTTTAATCCTAAATGTATAGAGATTAGGCTCTGATACCACTTTTTGGCCCTATATACAACCTACGGGGGTTGAATTAGGTTATCTAATTTTAATCATATTCAAAACCTGTTTTTCCTAAATCAAGCCTTGTTAGTGAAATTCAATAACAATTGAATTCACCAAGTCCAATTCACAATGAAATAATTCAATTCACAATAATTGAAATCAAATATGCACAATATCAATCTCCAACAACACAAAAGATATTCAATTCACAATAATTTCAATATCAATATAAAAACAACTTAACACAATAGTGAAGGAAATAAATCAAAGTATAAAACAGACATAAGATTTTTAGTGGTTCATGTCTCCCATTGGAGCACTCTACATCTACTACCTAAGCCTTCAAAGTTAAAATTCTGACAATCTATTAAACAAGGATCTCTTCAGAAAAGGTGAGATTCAAACCTTTACAAACCTTTTAGATTAACCAATCTGACTAGCAACCAATGCTATAAGAATTAACATGTTCACTTCTCTCTTCATGTAAAAGTTTTGCTCTCACTTCTCTCTAAAATTTGTCATTCTGACTTAAGTGGCTGAAAACCTATTTTTTCTAATTTGTTTACCGTTATCCCTCTAACGGTTACTTGGCCCCTATCTAATCTAGCCACCTATGGTGGAGGGGAGTGCGCCTCCCCCTCCGGCGACCTATGTCGGAGATACCAAATCGGAGACAGCAACTAAGGAATCTAGCATCTCGTTTTCATCAATTACAAACAAGCAACCATTGTCTAGCTTCAAAGGAGAATCGGATCTTTTCTTAACTGAAGAAGAAGAAGTTGGATTAGCGCAAAAATTTCGGTGGACTTTAATAGGGAAATCTTCCTGGGGACGACCAGCTATGATACAGATTCGCAAAGAAATCTTGGCAGCAGGATTCCTAGGTGAATGCAAGACACATTCTATTCAAATTTGATAAAGAGGAGGACTTCCAGAGATTTTGGAATAGAAAGGTTTGGCATTTCCAATGCTTTCAAGCTCGAATTTTCAAATGGTCTAGGGATTTTGATCCGGTGGTGGAACCATCCACTACCCCGGTCTGGATTCGCTTTCCTTCACTTCCCCTGCACTTGCACACCAAAGAGAAACTGTATTCCCTTGCAACTGCCGCAGGCACACCACTGAAACTAGATTCGGCTACTGCAGCTGCTGTGGATCTTGTAAGACCAAGCGAGGCCCGAGTGTGCGTTGAAATGAACCTTACTCAGACTATTTCGGACCGCATATGGATAGGGAGCAAAGAGAGAGGAAAGTGGCAGATTCTGGAAATTGAAGACAGACTTGAATATTGTTTTAGATGTTAGAAATTAGGGCACACAATATTAAGGACTGTGACCCTCAAGAAAGGAATAAAAAGGCTCTGGTGAAAGGGGATAGTAAGACACAAAGGAAGATTGCTCCTGCTACCAAACAGGATCCAAAAGAATGGATCTTAGTCTCAAAAAATGGGAAAGGGGATGAGGAGAGAAAGCGTCTAATAAAAAGGAAGGAGCTGGTTCAGAGTAGTATTCCAATTTCGTGCCCTCTGCCGGAGATACCAGAAACTTTAGGACACACTAAAGGCTCTGAACCATTCATTCAGACAAGTCAAGTTCAGGGAACAAGACTAGAGGTCATGGCAGATACGCTAGGTACCGAGAACAATCTTGCACAAATCGCCAGCAAGGTTGTGGTAGAAATGCCCCAACCATCAGTAACTCAGTCACAAGCTCAAGGAACAAAGGCAACAAAGGGAGGAATTTTAGAGGCAAATTCAAAAAAAGCTAAACAAGAACTGGAGAAAAGTAATAGGTTTAATGCATTAAATTTATTAGAAGAAAAGGAAGGCATAGAAGTGAGGGAGCTAACAGAATCCCTTAAGAAAGGGGAAAGATCCTGTCCTGTGGAAGAAAAAGATCCAGAACACAATTGTCAACTTTCAGTTGTTCAGAAGGATGTAGCAATCTGCCAAGAAATGCAGGAACAGGTATATTGTGATGAGATTCTTAAACTTCTTACTAAAACAGTCTCCTCTGATTTGGTGCAGGTGTTAGTGGTCACAGAGGAAGAGGCAGGAGAGGAGCTTTTCTAGGCCTCTTTACATGGCAGCCAATTGGAGGTAAGCCAGCTGAAGGAATGAGATCAGGGAGACAACTCAGTCCAAACCAAAGGGAGAAGTCGTCAACCTAAATCCTGGGCTAAGTATGGGTCTGATAGGGAACTTAGAGAAAGAAGTTTAAGTACTGGGTCTATAAGACTAGTTTCCAATGATTAGTTGCATATATTGGAACATTAGGAGTATTGGTAAAAAAACCTAACTTTAAGAAATTGAAGAAAATCCTCAACAAAAATAAAAGCAACCTCCTAGTCATTACTGAGCCCTTTATGGATTCAATGAAATTAGAAGCCTTTAAGCGTAGATTAAAATTTGAAGTAGCTTATACTAATGCAGTTAGTTCCATTTGGATCATGGTAAGGAGGCCTCTAGTAGGCACAATCATCACAGTAAATAACCAGCATATCACGATAGAAGTCAGCCACCCTGAGCTACAAAAACCTCTTCTGATATCAAGTATTTATGCTAAGTGCACCGAAGCTAAAAGGGAGGTTCTGTGACAGGAATTAGCCCTCTTGCAAAATCTAGGTAACTCTTGGGTCTTGTGGGGGGACTGGAATTGTATAAAATCAAGGGAGGAGAAAAAGGGAGGCAAGGCTTTCCACATTAAGTAGTCTAGAGAGCTTTCAGGATTCATGTCTTACATGGGGTTAACTGAGGTACAATCTAGTGGAGCAAAGTTTACCTGGTGCAATAATAGAGAAGGAAGGGCCAGGATCTGGAAGAAACTTGATAGAGCACTAGTGGATTCTAACTTCCAAACTAGTAACCTCCAGGCCTCTGTGTCTCATCTAGCTAGAGCCCCATCAGACCATTCTCCCCTAGTCTTACAAATTTAGCTAGGAAGGGTAGCTGTTAGGTCTTTTAGATTTCAGGAGTTTTGGCTCAGCCATTCAGAATGCCTGCCTACTATTAGAACAACTTGGAACAGGGAGATAATAGGTAGCCCAATTAGGATTTTTACTGAGAAACTGAAATGTGTTAAGCTAGCCCTTAGGGCCTGGAACAAATCAACCTTTGGAAACATATTCACAAAGGCTGAACAGGCAGAAGAGGAAGTACTAAGACTAGAAAAGGAGGATAAATTGAACCCTCTACCTAGAGAGTCATGAATAGAGTAGTAGCAAAAGCTAAATATCAACTGGGCCTAGAAGAGAGATTCTGGTCTCAAAAAGCTAATATTAAATGGGCTAAGGAGGGAGATAGGAACTCTAGATTTTTCCATTCCTATGTGAGGAATAGGCATGCTAAGGTCTACATACATGCAATCCAAAACTAGGAAGGGGAGTGGATAGAAGGGGAGGAAAAGGTAGCTGAAACAGCAGTCCAATTCTTTACAGAATTGTACTCCTCAAAATAGATCAGTGAGCAGATAGACACTTCACTACTTCCAGCAGTCTTGACTGAGAGGGATAGGGAGAACTTAACTAGAATCCTGGGACCTAGAAGAGCTAAAACATACTGTTTTTAGGATGAATCAAGAGAGTGCACCATGCCCTGATGGTTTTCCAGGATTATTTTATGTGGCAGCTTGGGACACAATATGCATCGACCTACTCAAAGCAGTCCAATCCTTTGTGAATGGTGCTGAAATGAACCAGGCCATGACTGCCACCTCCATTGTACTCATCCCCAAAACCTTAAGCCCATAAACCTTTAAGCATTTTAGGCCTATAAGTCTATGCAATTTTTTCAATAAGATTGTCTCCAAAATTCTAGGTCAAAGACTAGCTCTAATCCTTCCTAAGATTATATCAGAAAATCAGAGTGGCTTTGTAGCTGGAAGACTAATTTCAGATAATTACCTATTGGCTAGCGAAATGATGTCTACTATTAACAGGAAAGGCAAGGAAGGCAAGGTAGCATTTAAGCTTGACATGGAAAAGGCCTATGATAGGGTGCATTGGCCTTACTTACTGCAGATTATGAGATTGTTAGGCTTTGGGGAGATATGGGTTGACATGGTGTGGAGAATGATTTCAAATACTCATTTTTCTGTCTTAATCAATCGGATTAGCAAGGGCTGGTTCAAAGCTTCGAGAGGACTGAGACAAGGAGATCCAATTTTTCCTTTGCTGTTTGTGATTAGTGCAGAATATCTGTCCAGAGTATTGCCTAACAGTTCAGATAAAAGTCTAGACTTTTGTGTGCCTAGAGGTTGTCCCAAAATATCACATTTAACCTTTGCAGATGACCTCTTAATTTTTTCTTCTGCACACCCTCGAGCTGTTCAAAGTGTTATGGGAAATTGAGGCATTATGAAGGGGTTTCAGGACAGAAGATCAATGCTGCCAAGAGCTCGTACCTAGTACATGAGAGGCTACCTATGTCTAGAAAGCATGCCATTGGTAGAATTACTGGTTTCCCTAGGGGCTCCTTACCTTCCTCATATCTTGGTATTCCCATACACTATAAGCGGATCCCAGCAGCCTACTATGACCCTTTGGTAGACAAGATAAGTCAAACCATTGGCAACTGGAAAACAAAGTTTCTCACTCTAGGTGGCAGAATCACCCTAGTTAAAAGTGTCCTCTCCTCCATTCCAATCTATGTGACCATGAGCATAAATCCTTCTAAGAGAGTCATTCACCAAATAGAATCTATGCTAGCTAACTTCTTGTGGTCAGCAGTAGACAATGGCACTAAGAGGCACTGGATAAGCTGGAAAGAGTTGTACTTCTCCCAGCAGGAAGGGGGTATAGGATTTAGGGATCTCAACCATATAGTTTCAGCTCAAACTGCTAAGTTATGGTGGAGATTCAGATCAAAAAATTCACTCTGGGCTAAATTCATGTGGGCAAAATATTGTGGTTCCAAACATCCTACGGAAATCAGGGCTAGAAGAAGGGATTCTAGCACCTGGAAAAGACTATGTAATGCAGCTCCTGTGATTGAGGAACACATCTAATTTCAGATAGGTCAGGGAGAGTGCAGCCTACTGCATGATAATTGGAGTTATAGGGGGAAATTAGCTGATCTGTATGAATGCCAAGGTCATTTCAAAGTATCAGATGTTATGGGGGATCAGGGGTGGAATTGGGACTTAATTAGGAGCATTCTGCCAACAATCCCAACAGAAATTTTTCTGGAGAACTCCATCAGATTAGAAGGACCTGATAGGATGATATGGAACATCACCTTGGATGGTAAATTTAGCCTGAAGTCAGCTTATCAATTTTTTAAAGGGAACAATATTCCTATCTGCTCTAACACTGAAAGCATTTGGCATCCTATAGTACCTATAAAGATGTCTTTCCTTATGCTAAGATTTATTAGGAATAAAGTTCCCCTAGGATCCAACTTGCATAAAGTAGGCATCTTGGGCCCCTTCATCTGCCCCTGGTGCTATGCGAATGGAGAAACAGTGAATCATCTCCTTGTGTCTTGTCATTTTGTACAAAGGATTTGGAAAATTTTTGCAGCTGAAAATGGTATAGGGCAGCACTCTAATTGTTTGGAAAAAACGTTGACTATATGGTGGCAAAACCAGAATACAGTCTCTGAATGCAGGAGGTTCCTTCTCACAATCAGTCCATCGCTCATCTGTTGGTGGCTGTGGAAGCTAAGAAATCAAATCACATTTGGCAAAGGAGTACTTGAGGAAGGACCACTGGTGGGCAGAATATTCAGGTCCATCAAAGAACTTATGAGCTTAAAGTTCAAAGGACTGAAACTAATGGAGCTTGATTGGAGCTCCTTCTGGGATGCCTGCCATAAAGTTAGAAGGAAGAAGGCTCTAAAAATCATTAGGTGGATCCCTCCTGATCCATCCTACATCAAAATTAACTATGCAGCAGCACAGGTAGGGGACAATTGGAAAGCTGGAGGTATAGCCAGAAATTCTAGTGGTTATTTGCTTTACTCTCTTCCTATTTTTCTTTTCCCTTCCACACTTACAAGATTGCAGGTAGAAGCACTCGCAGTCCACAGGTTTATCTCAAGGAGCAAAGAGCTAGGCTTCCAGGAAATCATTCTCGAATCAGACTCCCCCATGCTCAAGCAAGGAACTAAATTTTGGGGAGATTGGCAGCTTACAAACATCCTGGAGAGCATCAAACAAAGCTCTTCCATGCAGGTAGTTCAAAGAGAAGCTAACCAACCTGCGAGGTTGCTGGTGATGCAATAGAGTTCCAAGGCCCTCCCTACACTTCCTTCTAAACTCAGAATGGACAGAGACCAGATTCCTTCCATCATCGTCAGGGAGGAAAATGAGTATACAATCTAACAGAATAATGCGAGGGCCAAGGACTACAGTAACTGAGAAATCAGGTATGTGTGAAGGCTCCAGTCTATTGATGTTAGGACTGGCTTGCCAAAGCGATTATCCTAGACTCCAGCTTGCAGATGTAAGGGCTGGTTTGTCCAATCCTATGCACCTGTTTTTTTGGTTTGGTTTTTGTTCTCTTTCTGGCCCTGGTATTGTCTTTAAGTGGAGAAGAAGTAAGTTTGGGCGCAGAGAGGTCAACGTAGAGACAAGACTGGCCTGGTTGCTGAATAGAGAGATCTGGAGTCAAAGGATCCAGCCTGATGAGTGTAAAGCTGGACTGCAGGACACAAATTGTAACTTTGAAATCTATTCCTTTGTGCCTATTTGCGGATATCAAAATCACACAGTGGATATCCTCACTGAACCAGCTAGTAGGAAAGAGTCTAGAAACAACACAAGTAAGATATACATACAGGCCTTGATATGTGTGATTCATAGACACATTTGGCCCCTAGAGAGGGAGCATTTTGTCACTCCTTGTGATTTAAGGTGTTTTTTTATACCATAGAATGATTATAAGATTGTTTGTAAATGGAGGAAGTACTCCACATTTAATTACTATTAGTATTGCATGTCTTAATTGTTTTGATATAATGTCCAGTTTATGTCAAAGGAGTAGTACTCCTCTTTTGTGCTCTCCGCTTGATCTACTCGCCATTAGGCTTATGCATGTAAATGGTGCCGGGATCAAGTTGGTTCATCTTTGTAAGGGTGATTTTAGGGTAAATCCATCACACAAACAATATATTAATGTAAGAGGGAGTGGTGACCCTCGAAAAAGGTCCATTGCCATATAAAAAAAACCAATGCTATAAGAATTGGTTTTACTCTCCCTCTTAGAGAAACCATTACGACTTACCAAATGAAGATTACAATTCTTGAATTCCCTCTCAATAGGGTGGATAATTAAAATGAAAGCTCACTCAACTCTTTAGAAGGAGGAATGTATTGGATCAAGAATATAAATACAAATTAAAACTCAATATTTTTTATCATTTGATTTGAGTTTTTACAACTCTTTTCTTTTTCTTTTTCTTTTGAAGAGTATTTGTTAGAAAAAAATAGCTCAAGGATTATTAAGAATCATTTGTGAAAGTCCAAGGTATTTATATAAAATGATTTGTGAGGAAAAATAGACAAAAACTTTATTTTTCAGAAAACTAGCTGTTACTCATAATTTTAGGGAGCTCGGACTGCTAAGGTCATCCGAATGAATTTTTCAAAAAGTCAAAAGTAATTTGGAAGGGTAGTTCGGAAGGGTGAGGTCGTCTGAATGCATTTTTCAGACAACTCAAAAAACTTTGCAAAAATAGGTTTGGACATCCGAAACTCCCATGGGGTCATCCGAATTGATATTTTTTGACAAATTTCTAATTTTCAATCTTTGAATCATTTTGTAAAAGTTTAAAACAACTTTTATGAAATATTTATTTTCAAAGAGACACATTTTCAATCTTTTATTTTTTGATTCATTATACTTGAGCTTTTAAATGAATCAAACATGTTATGAGCCAATGTACAATAAAAATTAGGGATTGTGGTTTGGGAATCTACCCTAATTTACTTTTTTCCTATTTCTTCGATGTCTTCAACACTTTAACCTTCATCTTTGCCAATTTTCATGTTTATAACTTCAGGAAGCTTGTTGAAACATTAATATACATAATTATTTTTTTATCATCAAAACAACAAGTAGATTTAAGACATTAGGTCTTTTATAACTCATTAAAAATGAAAATTTGGTAAAAAAAATGTAAATTTCAATTTTTTGATACCGTTCACAAGGATTCATTTTCATAGTTGAAGTGGGTAAAAAAACAACAGGGAAAAAGGAAAAATCAACACGTTTTTCACTTTTCCATTTTGGATCAAAATACGTGTTATAACCTGTGACAAATGGAGGTTTCTTTAAATTTTAAATTTAATTTCTTTTTGAAAATATTCAGTGGAATGCATATTCATAATTGAGGTGGATATAACAACCATGACAAAAAAGTCAAAATCTATGCGTTTTTTAAATTATGGCATTGTTTTGGCTAAAATACATGCGTTATAACCCATGAAAATTGAAAATTTAGTGAAAAATCATAATTTCACATTTCTATAAACCGTTTATTAGAATTAATGTTTACAATTGAAATGTGTGTAAAAATAGTAGGACAAAAGAATAAATTAACACGTTTTTTACTCGCCATTTTTGACAAAAATACGTGTGTTATAACCCATTAAAAATAGAGGTTTGGTGAAAATTTTAATTTTCACTTTTTTACAATATTTAGTAGAATGCATATTCACAATCAGGGTGGGTACAAAAAATGGTACCAAAAAGTCAAAATAAGTGCGGATTTAGATATAAGTGTGTTATAGCCCATGAAAAATGAAATTTTTGTAAAAAAAAAATTAAATTTTACTTTTTTGACACTGTTTACAAGAATGCATATTCACAATTGAAGTGTGTGAAAAAATAGTAGGGAAAATCCAAAATGACTACATTTTTTACTTTGCCATTTAGACAAAAATACGTGTGTTATAACCCGTGAAAAATTGAGGGTTCGTGAAAATTTTAATTTTCAAATTTTTTAGCCAATATTCTCTAGAATGCATGTTGACAATGAAGATGAATGTAACAAACATCGTGAAAAAAATTCAAACTCAAAGCGTTTTTGGATTTTGTTACTATTGGCAAAAATACTTGCGCGATATAACCCATGAAAAATGAAAATTTGGTGAAAAATCTAAATGTCATACTTTTGAAACTGTTCATCAGAATTCATGTTCAAAATTGAGATGTGTGTAAAAAATAGTAGTAGAAAAGAATTAATCAATATGTTTTTTTACTTTACCATTTTTGACCAAAATACGTGTGTTATTATAACCCATGAAAATCTGAGGTTCATTGTTAATTTTCACTTTTTTGACATTATTCACTAGCATGCATATTCACAATTAGGGTGGGTTAAAAAAATGGTACAGAAAAAATTAAAATCAACTTGTTTTTAGATTTTACCATTTTTGGCTAAAATACATGTGTTCTAGAACATGAAAAAGAAATTTTCCTAAAAATATAAATTTTAATTTTTTTGACACCGTTCATAATGATGCATGTTCACAATTGAAATGGGTGAAAAATGAGCAGGAAAAAAGCCAAAATTAATACATTTTTTACTTTATCATTTTTTTACCAAAATACGTGTGTTATATAACATTTGAAAAATGGAGGTTGGGTGAAATTTTAAATTTCAATTTTTTAAGTAATCTTTACTAGAATGCATGTTAACAATTGAGGTGGGTGTAATAAACATCACAAAAAAAAGTCAAAATTAATGCGATTTTTTATTTTGCAATTTTTGGATAAAATACATGCCGATATAACCCATAAAAAATGAAAATTTGGTGAAAAATATAAATTTCACATTTTTATACAACGCTAATTAGAATTCATTATCACAATTGAGATGTGTGTAAAAAATAGTAGGAAAAAAGCATAAATCAACATTTTTTTATTTTTCCATTTTTTTTTACCAAAAATAGAGGTTTGGTGAAATTTTTAATTTTTACTTTTTTGATATTATTTACTAGTAGGCATGTTCACAATCGGGGTACGTGCAAGAAAATTCAAAATTAACGCGGTTTTAGAATTTGCCATTTTAGCTAAGATACATGTGTTATCGACCATAAAAAACAAAAATTTGGTAAAAATCATATAAATTTTCACTTTTTTTTACACCGTTGACAATGATGCATGTTCACAATTAAAGTGGGTGAAAAAATAGAAGGAAAAAAAGTTAAAATTACAAATTTTAAATTGCTATTTTTGACCAAAATACGTGTGTTATAACCCATGAAAAATTGAGGTTTTGTGAAAATTTTAATTTTTAATTTTTTTCAATATTCACTAGAATGCATTATCACAATTTAGGTGGGTAATGGGTGTAACAAACATCACAAAAAAAAGTTAAAATTAATTCGTTATTTTTATTTTGCAATTTTTTGCTAAAATACATGCGTTATAACCCATGGAAAATGAAATTTTGATGAAAAATCTAAATTTCACATATTTCTACACCATTCGTTAGAGTTCATATTCACAATTGAGATGTGTGTAAAAAATAGTAGAAAAAAAACAGAAATAAAAATGTTTTGTGACGTTGTCATTTTTTTATAGAAATACGTGTGTTATTACCCATGAAAAATAGAAGTTTGGCAAAAATTTTAATTTTAATTTTTTTGACAATATTCACCAGAATTCATGTTCATAATCAGAGTGGGTGCAAAAAAAGTCAAAATCAAAGTATGCCGATTTTGGCTAAAATATGTGTGTTAAAGCACATGAAAAATGAAATTTTGGTAAAAAAAAAATCTAAATTTCACCTTTTTAACACCATTCAAAAGGATGCATGTTCACAATTGAAGTGGGTGAAAAAATAGCATGGAGAAAGCCAAAGTCAACACGTTTTTTACTTTGACATTTTTTACCGAAATACGTGTCCGTGAAAAATAGAGATTTGCTGAAAAATTTAAATTTTAAGTTTTTTTTTGCAATTGGAATGCATGTTCACAATTCAGGTGGGAATAATAAACATCACCAAAAAGTCAAAATTAATGCGTTTTTAGATTTTTCTATTTTTGGATAAAATATGTGCGTAACCCATGAAAAATGAAAATTGGGTGAAAAATCTAAATTTGACATTTTTGTACACCATTAATTAGAATTCATCTTCGTAATTGAGATTTGTGTAAAAAATAATAGGAAAGAAAGCAGAAATCAACATGTTTTTTAACTTTTCCATTTTTGACCAAAATCCATGAAACATGAGGTTTGGTGAAATTTTTAATTTTCACTTTTTTGACAATATTAACTAGAATGCATGTTCACAACTGGGGTGGGTGCAAAAAAATGGTACAAAAAAGTCAAAATCAACTCGTTTTTATATTTTGTTATTTTTGGCTAAAATATGTGTGTTATATAACCCAAGAAAAATGGAAATTTGGTAAAAAAAATTAAATTTCACTTTTTTTGACACCGTTCAAAAGGATATATACAATTGAAGTTAGTGAAAAAACAGTAGGGAAAACACCAAAATAAACACTTTTTTGCTTTACCAATTTCAACCAAGATACATGTTGTAAAACCCTCACTAGAATGTTTTTATATTTTGTTATTTTTGGCTAAAATATGTGTGTTATATAAACTATGAAAGATGGAAATTTGGTAAAAACAAAATTCACTTTTTTTACTCTGTTCAAAAGGATGTATGTTTACAATTGAAGTGAGTGAAAAAAACAGTAGGAAAAATACCAAAATAAACACTATTTTTTTCTTTACCATTTTCAACCAAAATACGTGTTGTAAAACCCTCACTAGAATGTCTTGATAGTCCAATTTTGAGACCACTTACTGCTATTGTAAGGCATGTTTTGTCTGAATTCTCATTCAAGCTTAACGAAAAATTGACAAAGCTCTCTAATGCTCATTCACTTATAGCCATGAGTAACCTTGAAAGTTTGCCTTTAGTCACTTGTATACTTGAATCACTTTTCAAATCAGTGGTAGAACTTTGTTTCATAAGCATCTTTTCATTTCATTGTTCAGCTTTTATGTTGCACATGAGCAATTAGTTTGCCTCATCTTTTGTATAATCATTCATTGTGAAACAAAGAGTAATTGTAATAAGTATTTTGCATAGGAGATTTCTTTCTTGTTGTCATAAAAAGTGGGAGCTGTAGGTTGAAATTATATAAAGATTACTAGTCCTTGAGGTGGCCATTATATAATACTCAACCTTTAGTGACAATCGCATTTGTAAAGAAGGAAGTACTCTTAATTTAATTACTATAACTTTACATAAGTATAAGGGGAGGAGTCCTCCCTTTTTATAGTTTTTCAATTGTACTAATAGTGTGGATATTAGCCTCCATTACCTCTTGTAAACTACTCTTCTATAATAAAATCGGAAGTGGCGCCCCCCTTCCTCGAGTTTGGGATGATTAGCCCAAATAAAATAAAAGACCAAAATACATGTGTCATAACCCATGAAAAATGGATGTTTGGCGAAAATTTTAAATTTCAAATTGTTTTTGGCAATATCCACAGGAAGCATGTTCACAATTGAGATGGGTGTAACATCATGACAAAAAAGTAAAACTTAACGCGTTTTTATTTTGCCATTTTGGCTACAATATTGTGCTTTATAACCTATGAAATATGAAAATCTGGAGAAAAATTTAAATTTCACAATTTTGTACACTGTTCATTAGAGTTCATGTTCACTATTGAGATGTGTGTAAAAAATAGTATGAGAAAAGCATAAATCATACGTTTTTTACTTTACTATTTTAAACCAAAATACGTGTGTTATAACTAATGAAAAATTGAGGTTTTGTGAAAATTTTCATTTTCACCTTTTTTACATTATTCACTAGACTGCATGTTCACAATTGGTGTGGGTGCAAAAAATGGTATAAAAAAGTCAATATCAAAGTATTTCTAGATTTTTGCCATTTTTTGCTAAAATACATGTGTTATAGCCCATGAAAAATGAAAATTTGGTAAAAAAAATCTAAATTTTACTTTTTTGACACCCTTCATGAGGATATATTGTCACAATTGAAGTAGGTGAAAAAATAGTAGGGAAAAAGTCAAAATCAACACGTTTTTTACCATGTCATTTTTGATCAAAATACATGTTATAACCCGTGAAAAATAGAGTTTTGCTAAAATTTTAAAATTTCAATTTTGTTGCCAATATTCACTAGAATTCATGTTCGCAATTGTAATGGATATAACAAACATCACAAAAAAGTCAAAATCAAAGCCTCTTTAGATTTTGCCATTTTTGGCTAAAATACGTGCCTTATAACCTCTTAAAAATGAAAGTTTGTTGAAAATCTAAATTTGACATTTTTGTACACTGTTCATTAGAATTCATTTTCACAATTAAGATGTGTGTAAAAAATAGTAAGAAAAATGTAGAAATCAACACGTTTTTTAACTTTTTCATTTTTTACCAAAATATGTGTGTTATAACCCATGAAAAATGGAGGTTTGAATAAAGTTTTAATTTTTACTTTTTTGACAATGTTAACTATAATGCATGTTCACAATCGGGGTGGGTGCAAAAAATGGTACCAAAAAAATCAAAATCAATGCTTTTTTAGATTTGGCCATTTTTTGTTAAAATACATGTATAGCCCATGAAGAATGAAAATTTGGTTAAAAAAATCTAAATTTCACTTTTTTTGCACCATTCACAAGGATGTATGCTCACAATTGAGATGGGTGAAAAAAGTAGGTAAAAAGCCAAAATCAATTCATTTTTTACTTTGCCATTTTTTACCAAAATACTTGGGTTATAATTAATAAAAAAAATGGAGGTTTTATGAAAATTGAATTTTATTCAATATTGTAATAAAATATTTCATTATTCTAAAAAGAACTTCATCATAAAATTGCAATTTTGTTTCAAAAGTTCGTGTAGTTACTCCAACTTTTAATCTTTTTTCTAGTCAACTTCATATTAATCGAGAATTGTAAGGTTTAACGTAAATTACTTTTTATAGTAGCTCTGGAGTGCGTAAGAAGAACTCCATTTTGGTTATAGATAGTGTTTTAAAATTCGGAGTGGAGTGTGAATCGGTAGATCTACTGGTTTATAGATTAATTGGTCGGGATCGGTGGAACCGATATTAAGAACAGAATGACATCATAAATATATTTAATATAAATATATTAATTAAATACTAACATATCTTACATCTTCTGTCAAAACAAAACAATCAAGTTATATAAAAATATAACATTCAATTAAACTAGAAAATAAAAACCATTAAATTCTTAATTTTTCATCCATCAAAAGAAAATTCTAATCTAACTAGTTAGACACTGTAAATAAATTCATTAGTTTTAATGTTGTTAATTCACAATAATTATAAAAGAAGAATGAAGCATTGGTAAGTCAAGTGTAAAGGTTTAATTGTCTATTTGGTCAAAGTGTAAATGTTTAATTAAATATAATGCACCAAAAAAAGTATAATAAAAAAAAACCAAGTACAGTGATTTTTTTAAAAATTTTTTGACTATGAATATTTTATTATTTTATTACTTTTCTTTTCAAACTTAGAAATATAATTAAATAAAATATTAGTTTTTATACTTTAAAAAAGATCTTTATAGTTATTGCTTTAATATTTTTAATAATGATAATAACTACTTTGTTTGTATTTTAAAAAAATTCCATTATGACGGGTGAGATATAATAAAGTATTAATTAATTTAACATCAAATATTATTAAAATAAGTTGAAAAATATAGTTCTCAATACAATCTACTCATTCAAAACTTGAAACTTGTGAATTAGAAAAATTAATGACATATCATACTTTAAATTTAATTGGTATGCTATAAGACAATAATTAACTAAAAAACAATAATAGTTTATGAGAAAATTTAAAATTCATATTAATTTAAATTGTATGAATGTGGTTATTTGAAAACATTTATAAAAACATTGATGAGTCACCTAGTTTCCATATTCATTGAAAATCTGGTAATATGGTAAATTATAAGCATTTATGATAATTAAAATGTATTAAAAATCTTAAAATATGGTAAATGGAAGCATTTATGATAATTGTGACGTATTCAAAATTTTGAAATATGATAAATTGAGGTATTTAAGACAATTAGAATTTTTTCAAATTTTAAAATCTTGGAATATGGTAAATTGAAATTATTAATGACGATTGGAATGGAAAACATTTATGACAATTAAATAAGTGTAAATGTAAACAAAAAAATTGAAAATCGAAAACTGAGTTCTAACTGGTTTTCGCGCGATTTCCCTGGTTGAACCCGAGTTTGACCGATTTTTTCACTTCAAATTTTTTGTACTAACTCAGATCGGGCACCTTGTCGTTCCCGATTCGGTCCGAGTTTAATAATACTGGGTATAGATGATGATATTTTCTATCAAAACTTTGCTAGCTATAGTATGTAGATAATCAGTTGAAGATTGAGTTGAAGATGTGTTTTATACGTGATATGAAGAGATGGACAGATTGGGACATTAATGAATGACGATACTTTAGATAAAAGATGAAGCAACACCCACGCAATTTTTTTTTTCATTTCGAGCTTTATGGCGAAAGGTTAAGAAACACATCTATAAATCAGTGTTTTAAAATTCGGAATGGAGTGCGAACCGATAGGTCTACCGGGTTATTGGTCAATTGGTCGGATCGATCGAACCGATGTTAAGAACTGGATGACGTCATAAATATTTTTAATATAAATATATTAATTAAATATTAACATATCTTAATTCTTATGTAAAAAAACCATATTATATAAAAATATAACATTCAATTAAACTATATAATAAAATCAATTAAATTCTTAATTTTTCATCAATTAAAAGAAAATTCTAATCTAACTAGCTAAACACCATAAAAAAATTCTTTAGTTGTAATTTTATTTATTCGTAATAATTATAAAGGGAGAAGGAAGCATTGGTAAGTGAAGTGTAAATGTTTAATTGTATATTTGGTCAAGAATAAATGCACAAAAAACGTATAATAAAAAAAAAAAACATAGTACCTTTTCAATATTTTTTATTTTTTATTTTTTGACTATGAATAGAATGTGATAAAGTATATTCTATCTCTTTTTCTTTTGGAACTGATAAATATAATTAAATAAAAATATTAGTTTTTATAATTTAAACACAAATTTATAGTTATTGCTTTTAAATTTTTAATAATGATAATAACTACTTTGTTTGTAACTTAATAAAATTTTAGTAAAACACGTGAGATATAAAAAAGTTTTAATTAATTTAATATCAAATCTCATTAAAATAAGTTAGAAAATATAGTTCTCAATACAATCTATGAGTTAAAACTTTTGAATTAGAAAATTTAATGACATATCATGCTTTGAATTTAGTTTGATGCGCTATAAGACAATAATTATCTAAAATACAATGATAGTATGTGACAACATTTAAATTCCGTATTCATTAAAATTGAGGAATGTGGTTAATTAAAAAATTTATAAAAACATTGATGAGAAACATAATTTTCATATTTATTTAAAATATTGTAAAATGGTAAATTAGAATGTATTCAAAATTTTTGAAATATGGTAAATTGAAAAAAGTTATGATAATTGGAATGTAATGTGATAATCAAATTATTGAAATATGATAATTGAAGTATTTAACACGATTGAAATGTATTCAAATTTCAAAGTCTTTGTAATAATTATGACAATTGTAATTGGAAAGCATTTATGACCATTTACACTTTTAAGTATGGTAAATTGGAATAATTAATTACAATTGTCATTAATTATTTCAATTTATCATATTTCAGAGTGTAAATGGTCATAAATGTTTTCCAATTACAATTATCATAATAATTTTAATTTAGCATATTTCAAGATTTTGAAATTTGAATACATTTCAATTGTCTTAAATATTTCAATTTACTATAATTCAGTAAATGTAATGATACACAGAGTAAAATTTTAGACTGAAATGCCATAGTGAATGACGTGACATGTATAAAAAGACAAAATTAGGTATGTTGTACCAATTTTATGTAACACTTTATAAAAAATTGACACGTGTGATTTTACTTAATTATCACATTTTTAAAAATTAAACTAATACTCTAACCAAATAATAAGTGAACGGTGAATCTTAAGGGATAAGTGATTGTATATATGTCAGTTTTTTATAAAGTGGTACATGATTTTGTCTTTTTATATATAAGGGATGATTTTGTCTTTTTATACACTGTGACATTTTACTCGAGAATTTCACTCTAAAATTTGATACATTGTATATCATTATATTTCAATAATTTGATTATCATATTACATTCCAATTATCAAAGATATTGTCAATTTGCCATATTTGAAAATTTTGAATACATTCTAATTACCATAAATACTTTAATTTACCATATTACAAGATTAAAACATTCTTTATAAAGTCCCAGAAATCCAAGTAAAATCAATATTAATTAAGAAGTTGAAAAGTGTTGAAGTTTTATTAGGGGTGCTGAATTCTTTCATTCATTAGTTTGAGCCTTGAGGATCAAGTAGAGAGAGACAAGCCAGGAACCATGCCGAACCCGAAAGCTTATAGTGGTGTTGATTCCATTGCCCTTTGAGGGGCATATGACTCCAATGCTTCAGCTGGGGAGTATTCTTCATTCAAAGGGGTTCTATCGTAGTTGCACATTCTGAATATAAAGCTCCCAATCCCTTAAACCATCCTGAATTCACTTTTCAACCATTATTGGACAATTTTTCTGCCAGCGATGACTCTCTCCCGAATTTACTGGATTTAATATTGGCTATCCACAACAATTGCAGACCACTCCTGGAGGAGTATATGATTAAATTCATCGAAGATCAGAAGCTAAATGATTATCAGGTTGCTTGCATTGTTTATGATGGCCACATGTACTTCGTTCATTCCATTGCTAAGCACCTGAATATTCCAAGCATTGTTTTGCGGTCTTACGCAGCTATTTTTCTGAAGACATATCAGTGTATTTTCCAGCTTCAAGCACAAAATTGTATTCCTATTCCAGGTAAAATTAAGCAAGCTAATGGTTCAGTACTTTGAAAGAAAAAAAAATGAAATCTTTAAGAATGTTGTTGGTAATTAAAAACACTCATAAGAAACATGCTCATGGTTGAACTCGAAATATTGGAATTGCAGAATCGAACGTGCAGGACTTTGTACCCGACCTTCATCCTATTCCTGTAAGGTTTAAGGATTTACCCCTTTTAGTTACTTCTGAAATCACAGAAAAACTTATGTCTTTCGCTGTTGCTTCGAATAATATACACTCTTCTGCGGCCATTGTTTTCAACACGACAGACTATCTCGAGCATTCAACACTGTCTTCCCTTCAGCAACAATTCAGAGTTTCAATATTCACAATTGGACCTTTCCACAAAATAGCTGCATCCAGATCAACAAGTTTCCTGGAAGAGGACCGAAGTTGCATCGCTTGGCTCGACAAGCAAGCTTCCAATTCAGTGCTGTATATAAGCTCAGGCAGCTTAGCAAGCATGGATGAACAAGAACTGACAGAAACAGCTTGGGGTCTGGCCAATAGTGGCCAACCATTTCTATGGTTGGCTCACAGTGGGACGAGCACTTCCCCGAAGGTTTCAGAGCATTAGTTGGAGAAAGGGGCATAGTAGTTAAATAGGCACCCCAGAAAGAAGTTTTGGCACATAGAGCAGTGGGTGGTTTTTGGAGCCACTGTGGTTGGAATTCAACAATGGAAAGCATCTGTGAAGGTGTTCCAATGATATGCAGACCACATTTTGGAGACCAAAAGATTAATACAAGATTCTTGACTTGTTTATGGAAGGTAGGTCTTGAAATGGAGAATGTCTTGGATAGGGGAATCATTGAGAGAGCTATAAGAAAATTAATGGTTGGGATAGAAGGCAAAGAAATGAGGGAAAGAATTTCAGATATGAAAGAAAACTTGAAGCTGGTTTGAAGAAAGGCGGTTCTTCTTATGAGTCCTTGAACGACTTAACAGAGTTGATAGCCTCATTCTCAGCAGGAAAATGACAAAGATCAGCTGGTTTATTTTACCCTTATTTACCATTACTAATAGATTAAATAAAATGAAGGAGAAAAGTTTTATTGTCTATGCATAAACTCCAATCATTATTATTTAGAGGTTTTTTAGTCATTTTAGTAATTTCTTAATAAGTGTGCAAATTTCTTAAACGACACTTATTTAGAATTATAGAGAGTATTATGTATAGATAATTGTATACTTACTTGTGTATTTGTCTGACTCCATAGACAAAACACATCTCACCAAAGGTGATAGAACAAAACATCTCACCAAAATTCTTTTTCACACATGATCTTCAAAAGAATTGTGAAATTTGTGTACAACAAATTCGTTCGAGTGACAATTTGACAAATTTGTTCACTAAATCACTGCCTACTTCAACATTTCAAAAGTTCGTTTATAAGATCGGAATGTGTTGACTGAGAGATGTCAAATAATTTGCTCAAGATGGAGGGAGTTAATTATACATTGTACTCTGTTTTCTTTCATCAGGATTTTTTCCCCGTAGAGTTTTTTCTTGTAAGGTTTTTAACAAGAAAATATTATACATAGAAAATATACTCTTTTTCCTTCACTAGGTTTTTCCTAGTAAGATTTTAATTAATGAAGCACTTTTCTTAAGGATGGACATCCAAGGGGGAGTGTTATGAATAATTGTGAATGTCCATCCATATATCCAGTGTTCTGCCCTATTATTTCACATTATTCTATATAACTCATGTAACACCATTTTTTTTCACAATCACCCACTATTTATGTAACTCTTGTAACTTACATTTAGGACTTTGTAACCTACAATGTAGAGATTCGAAGTTCAAACTTATAAATAGAGGTTTATGTGAAATAAATGTGGTGTGGAATTCTTACTACATTTTGCTCTACTTTTCTCTCTATATTTCTATCACTATTTCATACTTGCTCCATATTTTATAGTTGTTGTCTATTAGCATTATAATAATAGTAACATAAAATTATATCTCTACTTTGTAGTAGTAGTATAATAACTTGTAACATAATATAATACAACAAGTTTTATATCATTTTTATAACATATTTTACTTTTTTTGACATTTTCACAATTATGCATGTTCACAATTGTAATTGGTGAAAAAGCTACTGAAAAAAAAGCCAAAATAAACAAATTTTTTACTTTATCATTTTTTACAAAAATGCATTCAACCTTTTCTTTGACATTTGACAAGCTATATAAGAGAGACAAAATGCTCCACCTTGTCTCTAACATTCCACAAGCTTTGTTTCAACTCTCGCAAATCCTAAACCCTAGATCTACAATTACTATTTCTTGTTTAGAATAGAGGCTAGAGAGAAGGCCCTTCAGCTCTCTGCTGTAAGGGCCTTACAAACAAATGGTGTTATTGTACCAAAAACCTTTATTATAGAACCCTCAATCATAATCATAGAGATGGAAAATGTGATGCAGATGTCGAGGCTCGAATCCTAGACTACCACATACTCACAATACTTTGGATCGTTGTTATCATCAAATTCACGAGCAAGACATGCAAAGTTACGGAAAGAACAACAAACAAACAAGAACAGAAATTACACGGAATTGAAGTCAAGGGAAACGTGAAAATTGGATGAAAACCAATCCAACCCTCACGTCTTTACAAACAAATAATTCAGCCTATATAAATCATGGACTAAATTAGATGGTTTGAGATGTTCTTGAAATCAAGAACTTGAAGGATCTCCTATAGGTCACACTAAAGGATATCGGCTCAATGAAGATAATAAAACTTAATTGCATTCAAGGTTTTCAAACACAAGGTGTTTAACTATTTTGCAAAGCAAAAATCTGAAATTCTTCTCTATATTGAAAAACGTTAAAGGCCTTCCTTTTTATATGAGTATTTTCGGCCATGACAAGAAAAGGAAACAATGAAACCCTAGTAGAAGCAAAGTACAACTTGACTTCTTAACTAGCTAACTAACTAACTAACTAGTTTCCTAAAACAAAACAAAGCAAAACACGGTTTTGCTTCTTCAATCAAACACGCCTAAAGCTCCTATAAAATAGGAGATTACTTTCCTAATTATCATGGAAGATAATTGGGCCAAGTAATTAACTCTTAAACGAAAAACTCAAGCCCATAATTAAATGTTAATGGACTTAATTATTACAACTTAAAAGTAAACCCTAAAGTACTTTAAATGGCGTGATCCATCAATTGTAAAAGTCCAAGCATGCCTTCTTGGTCTTCAAATGTGATTGATCCATGGAAACTCTTCAAGGTTGTATTTATTCAAGCTCTAAGGTATAACTCTTAGAAACATCTTCATGAATTGTGGTTGAAGAGATATTCCAAATAGCTCCATTGGTTGAAGATGATTGGACTGAAACATATATGTCTTCAAAACTGTCCAACTCTTCACAATGAGTCGCAAACAATGCTTGCAACGCCTCTTTCATCCTTTTGCTCCTTGATCTTGTTAATGGACCATCAAGATTCTCCAATGAATGAACAAGTGGAGTTGGCTTTGGAATGGACATGGGCGGATTTCTATCATTCCCTCCCTCCTCGAAAAGATTCGTCCTCGAATCACCTACATCATACAAAGATAAATCAGAAATATTGAATGTAGATGAAACATTGCTATACTCGCTAGGAAGTTCAATCTTGTAAGCATTATCTCCAATCCTTTCCAAAACACGAAAAGGACCATCTCCTCTTGGATGAAGCTTAGATTTCCTTCTTTCAGGAAACCTCTCTTTCCTTAAGTGAATCCAAACCCAATCACCAGGTTCGAAAATCACGTGCTTCCTGCCCTTATTGGCTTGCTTAGCATATTGTTCATTACGCCTCTCGATTGTGTTTCTAACCCTTTCATGTAACTCCTTAACAAAATCAACTTTCTTCTTACCTTCGACATTAACAAACTCATTAATAGGAAGAGGTAAAATATCAAGTGGAGTTGAAGGATTAAAACCATAGACAACTTCAAAAGGTGAGCAATTAGTAGAACTATGAAATGTTCTATTATATGCAAACTCAATATTAGGAAGACAACTTTTCCAATTCTTTAAATTTCTTTGGATAATGGCACGAAGCAAGGTAGATAAAGTGCGATTAACTACTTCACTTTGTCCATCAGTTTCTGGATGTGCAAAAGTAGAAAACAACAATTTAGTGCCTAACTTATTCCATAAAGTTCGCCAAAAATGAGACAAGAATTTAACATCCCTATCACTAACAATACTTTGTGGAATGCCATGCAATCTAACAACTTCCTTAAAGAACAAATCAGCAATATGTGTAGCATCATTAGTTTTGGAACATGCAATGAAATGTGCCATTTTACTAAATCTATCAACAATTACAAATATGCTATCTTTACCATTGCGTGACCTAGGTAATCCAAGTACAAAATCCATTGAAATATCAACCCAAGGATGACTAGGAACAGGAAAAGGCGTGTACAAACCATGAGGCATTACTTTCGATTTTGCTTGTTTATATATAATGCATTTATCACAAACACTTTTAACATCTTTGATCATATTAGGCCAATAAAAGTGTTCATTCAAAACAGCAAGAGTCTTAGCAATTCCAAAATGCCCCATTAACCCTCTCCGATGAGTTTCCTTAACAAGTAAATCACGAATGGAACAAGAGGGTATGCATAATTTATCTTTTCGAAACAAAAACCCATCATGCACATAATAATCTCCATTCGGCCTTAATGCACAAGTATCAATGACGGCTTGAAAATCAACATCATCTTTGTACAAATCTTTAATCAAATCAAAACCAAGTAACTTAGCATGCAAATAGGTGAATAATGTGTATCTCCTAGATCATGCATCAGCTACAATATTATCCTTACCCGAATTGTACTTAATCACATATGGAAAAGATTCAATGAATTCTAACCATTTAGCATGCCTTTTATTCAATTTACCTTGAATTTTCAAGAATTTAAGGCTTTCATGATCAGAATGAATAATGAATTATTTTGGCCATAGATAATGTTGCCAAACCTACAATGACCTTACCAAAGCATACAACTCTTTGTCATAAGTTGCATACTTCAAAGCTGCCCCATTAAGCTTTTCACTAAAGTAAGCCACTGGCCTTGATTCTTGCATTAAAACATCACTAATACCTATCCCGGAGGTATCACAGTGTATCTCAAAAGCTTTATGAAAATTCGGCAAAGCAAGAAGAGGGGCATGAGTCAACATATATTTCAATTTGTTAAAAGCGTTTTCATGTTCATCTTTCTATTCAAAAGTGACATTCTTTTTAATAAGTTCATTTAAAGGTGCAACTATAGAACTAAAGTCTTTAACAAACATTCTATAAAAACTTCCAAACCATGAAAACTTCTAACATCACTAGCATTCTTAGGTCTCGGCCAATCCATGATTGCCTTGACTTTTGACTCATCCACAGAAATTCCTTGAGAACTAACAACATAACCCAAAAAGATAATTGATTCCATGCAAAAAGAACACTTTTTAAGGTTAGCATACAACTTGTTCTCACGTAAAACAACACATACTTGCTTAAGATGTTCAACATGTTCATCAAGTGATTTGCTATAAATAAGGATGTCATCAAAATAGACCACAACAAATTTTCCAATAAAAGTTCGAAAAACATGATTCATTAGCCTCATAAAAGTATTAGGTGCATTAGTTAGACCAAAAGGCATGACTAACCATTCATACAAACCATACTTTGTTTTAAAGGCTGTTTTCCATTCATCACCCTCTTTCATTCGAATTTGATAGTAGCCAATTTTTAAATCAATCTTGGCGAAAATACAAGAACCATACAATTCATCAAGCATATCATCTAATCTAGGAATTGGATGTCTATACTTAACAGTGATTTTATTGATGGCACGACAATCAACACATTCTCTAAGACTCATCCTTTTTAGGGACCAAAATAACAGGAACCAAACATGGACTAAGAGATTCATGCACAATACCTTTGTCAAGGAGTTCATTAACTTGACGTTGGATCTCTTTTGTTTCCTCAGGATTTGCTCTATAAGCTGGACAGTTTGGAATTCGAGCTCCTGGCACAAAGTCAATTTGGTGCTCAATACCTCGAATAGGTGGTAAACCTATTGGTAAGTCCTCGGGAAACACATCTCCATATTCCTGTAAAAGAGACAAAACAACACTAGGCAAAGAAGAGAGGTGATCACTATCAATGATAAGTACAACTTTTTGATAGATTAAGTACAATGATTGCCTATCTAGTATTGCTCTCTTTAAATCACTCATGGAAGCAAAACAACAAGATTTTTTCTTAACTAACTCTCGGCTATCACTATCTCTATTTCTAGTTACAATGTTTCGCCCTATGCTAGTTATATTCTTGTGATTCTCTTGATCATTCTTTGCTTTTGCGTCATGCATTGCACCATAGGCCTTAGTAATCTTTGCTTGGTCTTCAAAGACTTCAGTTGGACTTAAGGATCTCAAATTAAACTTTTTACCTTGGTGCGAAAAATGGTAAAAGTTCTTCATGGCATGATACACAACATCTCTATCAAATTGCCAAGATCTTCCAAGAAATATATGAGCAGCTTCCATTGGAACCACATCACACAAAATTTTATCAACATACTTTCCAATGGTGAACAAAAATTTCACTTGTTTGGTTACTCTAGTCTCAGCTGAATTATTAAGCCATTGAAGTATATGGCTTTGGATGTTTCATGTAATACAAATTAAGCTGATTCACAAGTAGAGTACTCGCCACATTTGTACAACTTCCACTATCAACAATAACAGTGCAAATTTTATTTTGAACCATGCAACATGTGTGAAAGATGTTTTTATGATGAATCAAGTCTTCATCAACATGTGGATTAGCATTAAGTACTCGACGTGAGACTAAACAAAAATCACCAACCTTATAAGCTTCAATATCTTCACTTTCATCACTTGCATATTTCTCCACAAGTTCAGCTTGGATTGGTATTAGTCTGGATACAGCAAAATCATTCTATAAGCTTAAACTTACTAAAAAAAAAAAGAATCCAAAAGAGGAGAAATGTTGTGGTATCTGTCCAGCAACCACAAAATTGGCTATCTCAGAAAACCATGGTAAGGCTTGAGTGTGAATTCTAAAAATTTGCTCATCTGGAAAGTTCTCCTTAATCCACAGATGTACTTGATCCTCACTCAAGGCTCCCACTTCCAATCTAGACAAGTGATCCGCAACCATGTTCTCACAACCCTTTCTGTCTCTAATTTCCACATCAAACTCTTACAGCAAAAGAACCCAATGGATAAGTCTAGGCTTAGCCTCCTTCTTTGACATGAGATACTTGAGTGCTGCATGGTCTGTATGGACTATGACTTTTGACCCTAACAGATAGGCTCTAAACTTGTCAAAAGCAAACACCACTGCCAACATTTATTTCTCTTTGGTGGTGTAGTTCAATTGTACTTCATTCAACAACTTATTCGCGTAGTAGATGGCATGAAAAAGTTTTCCTCTCTCCTGGCCAAGTACAGCTCCTACTGCATAATCACTTGCATCGCACTTAATCTCGAAGGGTTCCCCCCACTCTGGTGTGACTATTACTAGTGCCTCCATGAGCTTCGTCTTTAATAGCTCAAAAGCTTCCTTACAATTTTCTTCAAAAACAAATGGAGCATGTTTCTCCAGTAGTGTGCATAACGGTTTGGCAATTTTTGAAAAATATTTGATAAACCTCCTATAAAAGCCAGCATGTCCCATGAAGCTCCTTACTCCTCTCACGTTGGTTGGGGCTGAAAGCTTAGTCATGACCTCCACCTTGGCTTTATCGACTTCCAATCCTGCCTTGGAGATTTTGTGTCCCAGTTCGACACCATCATTCACCTTAAACTGACACTTCTCCCAATTTAGGACCAAATTGGTATCCACACATCTCTTTAGCACAAGTGACAGATTCTCCAAGCATCCTTCAAACGTCATCCCAAAAACAGAGAAGTCATCAATGAAGATCTTTATGATGTTTTCCACCATATCCTGGAAAATGACCACCATGCAGCGTTGAAAGGTGGGCGGGGGCATTGCACAGTCCAAAGGGCATCCGCTTATAAGCATAAGTTCCAAAGGGGCAAGTGAATGTTGTTTTCTCCTGATCTTTTGGATCAATGGCAATTTTGTTATACCCTGAATACCCATCTAAAAAGCAATAGAAGAGAAACCCTAGTATTCTGTCCAAAAGTTGTTCAAGAAAAGGAAGAGGGAAGTGATCCTTTCTAGTGGCCTTGTTAAGTTTCCTGTAGTCCATACAAACTCTCCAGGCATTAATTATCCTGGTGGCTAGCAACTCATTTGCCTCATTCATGACTACAGTCCCTCCTCATTTCTTAGGCACACACTGTATAGGGCTAACCCATTCACTATCAGATATAGGAAATATCATTCGAAAATCCAAAAGCTTGATTATCTCCTTTTTTACTACTTCCATTATTTGTGGGTTCAGCCTTCTTTGCCTCTCTTTTGTTGGAATAGCTCATTCTTCAAGTAAGATTTTTTGCATACACACACTGGGACTAATTCCTTTTATATCAGCTATAGTCAAACCTATTACCTCTTTATACTTTCTCAGCACCCCCAATAGTTTTTCTTCTTGCCACTCCTCCAAGTTAGATGAGATAACCATTGAGAGAGTCCCATTCTCCCCCAAAAATACATACTTTAGATGGGGAGGAAGAGGCTTCAGCTCTAATTTGGGTGGCTTCACAATTGATGGTAACAACTTTTCATTCCTGTTTTCAAAAACCCCAGGCCTCACATCAGTGGGCTTCAAATCAACATTCTCATTAGCATCAATAATATCATGTGAGATTGTAGAACACATTTCAGCATTTTCATCAAAATCGCCTTCAAAGTTCATTTCCAAAATGGATTCATCTATCACACAACATTCAATCAAGTTTTCTAACTCATGCAAAATTACATTGTCTTCATCATTCAAAACAAACTCACGTTCTTCATGCTCTTTATGTACAGATGGCTCAAGTAAAGCTAGAGAAAACTTATGATTGAGCTCAAGTTCAAGTGAGTACTGATACCCCTTCGTCATTGTGTATAATCATCATCGCTCTTGCATATAAAATTACTTTAATATAAAATCTCTCATAGTAAAGAAAACTGAGGAAAAAAAATTAATATGCATATCAAATTACTTAAATATAATATCATTACAAATAAAATAATTATAATTGTCCATAAAAACAGATTTTAGTATGCTTAATTTTTGGTTTTTTTCAATGGATGACTCTCATCCAGCTTCTCTTCTTCCTCATTTATGTCAACCCTCGTGCGCTTCATGACTTGCATCTGACCTCCTAGACGCTGTATCTCCCATTCTAATGCATGCTTTGCGTCAATATAATGTTCCAGTTCAATAGATTGCTTGCGAAATTCCTCTTTCTCGATCTGCGAAGTTATAACTCCCAGTTGATTTTATTGAAGTAAAACTGTCAGAGGTTGCTTACTTTAAAAGCATATAGAAACAGTACCTTATGCCTTTCATCCAACTGCATAACCCTTTCAACTGCCTTCTTCAGTTCCGATGTTGCTCTTGCATTCTTAAATAACAAAAAATTGCTGACTATGCCAAATAAACAGCATTCACGAAAGTTGACAACTAAAATATTCCATTTTGACACAAGATTGACATAGCAACCTCAAAGAATTACCTTTTGCTTCTCAAGTTCAAGCAATTGCATCGCCTTTTCATCGAGAGGCTGTTGTTTCGCCAACTCAGCCTCACGAGCTGTAAGCTCGTTTTGCTGTTCTTGTAGCATTTTTGCGAGTCCCTCCATCTTCAGCAACTCTGATAAACACATGCAAAAAGTTAGAACAAGTAAGCAATGCTGTTGTGTCTCTTCTCTGCAATAAGCAAACCCACAGACCAATAGTTCAAAGAGACAATTTTGATTGAATTCAACAAATATCCAATGTATGTAATCAACTTTAATTGGACAACAGAAGGAAAAAAAACACAGAAAATATGAAATTGTCAGCTATTTTCTATTCGAAGCAATAAAATTCATAAAACACATCACAAACTCAACAATATGGAAAAATGAAAAAATCCCATACCAGTGCCCTAAAAGATTCTGATCTATACAATAAAAAAAAAACCTAAATTTGAGATTTCAAAAATACGTAAATTAGCAAAACCCACAGAAGTATCATGACTATTTATGGGAATGAAGGATCATGACTTATAGGAATCAAGGATCGTGACTTATCTGCATTGAATTTGTCAACTAGGATACTGTGAAACCCTTTAGTTTTCTTCAGCCCCTTCAGTTTTCTTCTGTCCCTCCAGTTTTCTTGAGCCCCTTAAATTTTATTATGCCCTTTCGGTTTTCTTCTGCCGACGTATCCGCTACCACCTAAGCAAAACCCTTCAGTTTTATATAAGTTAAACTTTTAATGTACATTACATTTGAAATATTCGTATTTACTCAATGTCTGGAGTTCAAATCAAAGAAACAAAGAAATTTTTTTGGTCGATATAAAGATAAAGAAGAAGAACTTAAGAAATTAAAAATCAAACTTCTTACACCGGTTATAAGCATAAATGGTGTAAAAAAAAACTTTCAAAAACTTTCTACATCGGTTATTATTAAAACCGGTGCAACAAAAAACTTTCAAAAAAATTCTACACCGGTTATTCATATAACCGGTGTAAAAAAAAAACTTCAAAAATTTGCTACACCGGTTATTATTATAACCGGTGTAAATAGTCTAAATTCTTGTTTAATATTACGATAATGCCACCGCATTTTTATAAATTACACCGGAAACTGTTTAACCGCTTTAAAAAGGGCGGTTTAACAAGGCTATTTTGTAGTAGTGTCAGCATGAAATAGAGGCATTTTAATCACTAACATTAATTGCATACTTTGATGTTTCTCATTATTAATAACAGAGCTTTTAGTCAATTTACCTATTTCTTAATAAGTATACAGATGTAGATTAGAGGGAGTATGCATTTTCATAAAATCAATAAAAAAAAGTTCTAGATAAAGAGGAATGCGACCTTTACTCAATGTAGTCTTAAGTATGCATGCATGCAGGCATTTGCACTTGTTATCTACCAACAATATACACTATATAACATGGATTTTTATCAAATCAATGACAGTTATGTGTAAAGAGAAATACTAGTAGCTTTATGTATACCTCTGTGTATACCCCTTTGGAGTAATATGCATGAATTAATGAATGTGCACTTTCTATATATCTCCCAAAAGAGTAAGGGGATCTAATCAAACTTATTCAGTGTAAATTTGCTTGATTATTAGCAATGTCCATCTCTTCACATGTTCATGTGGATGGAGTTTCAGTTAATAATGTACTGATTATTGCACAAATATATATTACGTATTTTGTAGTCAGTGGCGGAACCAGAACAAATTTTTTAAAGGGCTTAATAGTAAAAACAAAATCGCATAAAATAAATATATACAACTAATAAAATATCAAATTGATAGTATGAAAACAAATATATATCTATTAAAGTATCAAATTGATAATATTAAAATAAATATATGTAACTACTAAAATTTTTAATTTACAATATTAGAAAATACACAAAAAATTTAAACATTAGTAATATTAAAAAATATTAAATAAAAGAACTCGTAATAAGAAATAGCGTTAACAACGACAAAATTACTAGATTAATTAAACCAAATAGCAATGAAGAAAAAGTCGAGGGGGGTGAGGTGCAAGGGATGAGTAATTTGCAAACGTTTAGTGGGAGCGAGAGAAATTCACGTTTATAATTTAATAAGTAGGGTGTGAGTAAGATTTTAGTAAATAGGCTTTAAAAATTCACATTTAGATTTTTCTAAATTTTTTTTACTCTTAAGCCAAACAACGTCGTCTTACTACGAGTTTTTTTTTACTCTTTAGCAAAACGATTCACATTTAGATTTTTTAAAATTTTTTTTACTCTTTGGCAAAACGACATCGTTTTACTTAACAGGTTTTTTTTTTACTCTTTGTCGTCTTCACCATCTTCCCATAGCCCGCCGTTGAACCAAAACCCCGGAAATTAGTTATCCCAGACATTTGGACCTTTGCCATCAATATTCCTTGCGCCCTCAATCTGTAACAAATATCATGCAAAAAATAATTAGAATCTAAAAAAATTATCCATTTGCAAAAATTTTAAGAGGTAGTTATAAGAACTTTATTATATATCCACCTGATAAGCTGCAGATGATGCACCAAACAAGAAACCTGGAGCAAAGTAGGCCCCTCTGATTTTTTCCGGCAAGTGCAGGGCGGAAGTGGTGGTGGAGTACTAAACTCCTTTTCTCTGCTCGCCCCTTGATTCCGCCATTGTTTGTAGTTAATTGTAAGCAATATTAACTGTATGTAAATTAACTTAATTTGTACTTTTCTTGAACGAAATATAAGTGTTGTCCAACGATGTTAATGGTGCCTCATTAATTATTTAATTAATTCATAAGATGAAAAGTTAAATATATATGATTACAGTCTTCATTATTTCATAACTCATCATAGTCACCAGTCATAAATTCGTAAAATAAATTGTAAATGTACATTTTTTTCAATTTTGTAATACATTATCTTTCACATTTCTTATTAGTATTAATACATTATCTTTCACATTTCTTATTAGTATGGTTAAGGATAACGAAATAAATTTATGGGCCGAAAGAATATCAACGACAGTACCAGATATCAGAATTGAGAATCCTATAAATTGAAACAGGAAATGAAACTAAAATCATGAGCTGTATTTTTAGTGCTTAATTGTTTTATTTTTCTCCAAATAGGGTTTTTTCCTTTTGAAATAATAGCCCAAATTTCACTAACTTCAATACTTTGACATCTATATTTTGTGCAAAATTTTCGTGGTTCAATCTTTTTTCTTTACTATAGCTAAGGATAAAAGAAATTAAACAAATTTTTGCTCCAAAAAACTTTGCACTGGGCTGTTTTAGTTACATTTATTTGTTTTTCGTTGAAATAATGATTAGTTCACTGCATATAATAACCCGTTAAAATAATTGACCACCTGAAAAGGTTTAGTTAAGTTAAGTAACATCCATATGAAGTTTGAGTTTTGCAAAAGAATTTGCATTTCAATGTTGGAAGAATTAAAAGGAAAAACTTCTGAAATAGCCCTATAATGAACCAGTTTTATCATCAAATATTTCAAGAGTGCACGTTGTTCGTAAAATTTATGCCTATCTTTTGTCTGTTGAAAGTCCAAACCATGCCCAAGGTTATGCAAGTCGGAAATAAAATTTCCCGGGGTTGAAAAATATAGTTAATTAACTTTAATTATCTCATTTATCTGTTTATAAATTCTACTGCATGAAAAAAATAGATGTATGGGAAGTAAATCCCCACTCACTGAGAATTTGATAATTCACCGAAATTGAACTATACTACAATGTTAATTTGACACAATTCTAGTTTATTAAGCCGCATATACACTTGAAATGTATCAAAAAAAAAAAAAAAAACCATCAAACATAATAAATAAATAAAAGTGTTGTATTCAGGTTTATTCCCTGATATTATACAATTAATTAATTGTTAGTTTATTGACACATTAAACTAAACTTATATAATAAAATTTAGAATTACTATTTTAGTTTAGAAATTTTATTTAGTTAAGTTTGTAGTAATTTCCCTGTTTAGAACCCCAATAGGTAATTTAATGTATTACTAATTTAATATTTCTTATTCTTTTAGTTATGAGTTATACCCATAGAATATTAGATTATTTGTAGTTTAGACTCTAGCTGGACAAATTTTAGAAAAAAAGACAATTATGTTTAACTGTTTTAAAAAAAAATTATTATGTTATGGTTTTATTCTTCTAATCCCACACATTTTTTTCGTTGACTACCTTTGACTTTCCATTCTTTGAGGTTCTGTCATTGTTGGAATCATAGATCCAGTATAAAGTTCAGCAGTGGTTTAGATTGAAACAGGTTCATATAATTAATTTGCAATCACGAGTAAATCTAACTATTTTCACGCACGATAAAAATAGTAGAAAATTAAAATAACAATTTTAATGATAATTAATTATTTATTTCATATATGTACCATATTTTATATATGAATAAATTTTTCATGAGATTTTGTGTATAAAGTTTGAGTCAATTGTGTGTATTAATTGCTATTGCCATCTTTTAAGAAACAACACAAATTAAAAATAATGGAGGGAAGTTAATCCATAAGCCTCTATTATGAACTCATACTCAGTCAAAAAACATATATCTAACCCAGATTCCGGTTTTGTATCATAATTTTTAATTATTATCAATATAAATTAGCATTTTGAACTAAAAAAAATCAGGTTTTTGTATTCTTCTGATGTTACCTCTCTACTCATTGACCTTGCAGATAATCTTAATTATGATGCAAATCGTTATCAAATTTGTCATCTTAATTTTTTTTTTTGATATTTCAAAAGCTATAATTAATTTGAGATTATTCTATTTCAACTAGTTGTTAAATTCTTTTACTGATTTTCATTTTTTAAGTTAATTAATATTACTATTTCAACTCTAAATCATCATCACAGTTGTACAGCTAGCATGATAATTAAGAGATAAAAAAGAATGCATTTAACGGAGAATTCTTTCGGAATTGGAAAAGTCTTTAAATAATGCATGGCCTGACTTTATTCTGGCTTAATTAAGATAAAGTAATACACGGCCTATTTGGTCGTCCAATTTCACGTGACCCAGGCTTTGATCACGTGAGCATTGCAAAGGCAAAAACATCCTCTTCGCAAACGACGTCGTTTGCCAAAAACTCTTTCTTCAGCTGCTGGCCCCTCTTTTTATTAGGTGGTTGTCAATTCCTAATAAATGCTCCTGTCATGATCACCTGCTCCGCCGAAAGGAAGTCGCCAAATTCCCTGTTCGGACGGCTAAAAAATTCACAGCATGTAATTAATGCTCTCTTCATCTCTCACCTCTCACCTAATCTCCCCTTCTCCTCTTCTCTTCTCTGACAATAACGTCTGGCCTGCTCTTCATCTTAATACTTTCGGCGATTGAAAATTTTGTCAGAACTCTTAGGCGCTTGTTAGAATATGACGATTCTAATTAGGGTTATTGGTTCTTTTCTTTTACATTCTTCAACGTAGCTGCTCCCTTTCTCCTTATCTCTCAGTTTTCTCTCTTTTCTCAACCCTTGCCGCCTATGAACATTTGCTCCGTTTTCCCTTCTTATCGGCTGTTTGTGAACAAGATTAGACCTGTGGTGAACAAAGCTTCTCTTGTTAATGTTGAAAGGAAACCCATTCCACTTTCCTAATTTCTAGCGGAAGAGGTAAATCTGTTTAGTTTAAATATTTGGAATATTCTTTATATAATCGGGTTAGACAAGTTGATCAACAAGGTGCTAAGTTTTGAGCTTGTTGTGTTGTTTTTTGTGGTTTCCTTTTCTTTTTTGGCAGATTTTGTACCTTCGCCTCCTTTGTGCACTTTTCGAAATCGCAGTGGGTAAGAGTTGCTGCTTCGTTCATTTGATTTCATATATTTTGGTTAGTTTTTTAGTCTTTCTTTGTTTGCTTCTTTTATGATTTCTTAAGCTTTTTTTCTTTTTAACTGATTCAGGTCGTTTTTTATTTTTCACAGTCTTCACGGTACTTTTTTTTAGGCTTTTACAAATTGAGTTGTGGAAAGTATCCTCGTCGGATTCATGGTAATTTTTCCTTTCCCCCTGGATCAGGATTTTTTTAGCATTTCTGTTTAGTGATGTACCTTCTTTTGTTGGATTTTATGTCTATTAATCTACTTTTTATTCTTAATAGCTTCTGTTTCTTTTAGTTTTCTGCCTTTTGCTCTCCCAGATTTGCTTCATTTTTTCTGTTGTGTTCCATACTCTAATAGGTTGTCTTTATTGCGTGTTTTGTTCTCAATCCATGGAGAATTTCATAGAACATCATTTATTTATTTGACACATCTTGAGGATTTTTTTTAAGGTCAAATGTGATATTTTGGGGATTTGCTTTTGGGGATTTGCTTTTGGTGATTTACCTATTTTTAGTTTTGTGAGTTGTCGATTTGGAAGACGATGATTACAATGCATAACTGTGTACTTCTTCTGTTTGTTTAGCAGGGTGATACATCCTTTTTTTAAATGTTAAAAAAAAGATCGCTTTTTAATTTTTTTTTGAAGGGGGTTTGTTTCTGAAATGTGATGCACAGTGGTTATTGTTTAGTAATTTATTGTTTTGTTATTTGGTGTTGAAGGCTGAGATGAAATTCAAGGACATATGGCTGGCTGGTATTACACTTGGAGAACAAACTTTTATAACTCATGTTTTTGACCAGTTAAGTACAGTGCACAGTGTAATTGTGAGGAGCATCTTTTCCTATTACTATGGTGCATTAACCATGTTTTCTGGGTGGATTGTGCAGGACTGACAAGCACAATTGGAATTTTGTGAGTAACTTCATTAATGCGTTATAACTTCTCGACTTCCCTTCACTTCATTTTTTAAGTTTCTTTTCCATTTTTTAGTTTCAGTACATAAATGCTTTGAGCTTATCTATTATACTTGCTAAACATAAGTCCTCCTTAATCAAGAAGAGTGATGAAGGCTATTATGTTTCTAGAAGACATCGTCCCTTCTATTGTTCATTCATCATTATAACTATGAGTATGTCCTGCATTATGCAGTTAAAAAATATTGCTAAGGACAATGATGGGTTGTAGTTAACATATCATAATGGATAAATTGGGTTCATTTATTTGAGCTTTGACAACATTTTGGATTTCCAACGGTTGATTTTGATAGTGTGATTACTGCCCTGTCAAATGAGGAGGCTGTGATGTTAGAACCGGTGGAAATTACTTTGTTGGTGCTACTATGTTAAGGCTAAAGGATTTAAAGAGGACATAGTTAGACTTTTTTTAGCTGTTTTTTATATCATATTTGGAGGGTAAGAAATAAGGTTGTGTTTGAACATAGAAAATTCTGTCTTTGAGACTTCTCACCTTGTCAATAAAATATGCATAACAAATAAAATTGTGATATAATAAAATCGTCTTTGGGATGCTTTCCTTGGACTTGCAGGCTTCAAGAAACGGTCTTAGGTTGATATGTTGAAAATGAAGAAGGAATGGATATTATTATGTATATTTTGATATATTGGACTTCAGCTATTGTTGTGTGTTAACTGAACCTTGTAAGCAAAAAATCCTTTGAAAATGGAGTGAAAATCACAACAAAGAGAAATATACCTTGTCCAATTTTAGTCTAGGCCTTGGTATCTTGAATATTTGTTCAACGTAGTATGTGTATTCTTTCTAAACCTGAGAAGAACTCTCATGTTCCCTCGAAAAGATAAAGGAAGAGTGACATAATGTAGCTTATTTAAAGATGTTGATGCCTCATGGTGCAGTAAGATTTATATAATTGTGTTCCTTGGTTTAATTGGTACTTGTTTTGTTGGCTCACCCAACGCATTTGTTATTTCCATGGCATAAGCTTTTAGCTCTGTCTTAATCCTTTTCTTTCAAAAGCTTCTTCTCCTTATCTCATGTGAAGGAAGATTTTCAGTTTAGGGAGAAGTATTATTGAACTACATTCTTTATGATTAACATTTGTTAATATGATAATTTGTGCAATCAGGCTTCCAGTGCGGTGGGATAAGAGTAATATAGTTGTGATAAAGGAAGCGTGCGTTAGCAGTCCGTATCTTCCTGATTCAGTTGTAGGAGGAACTCCAGCTGCCAATGAACGAGTGCGGAAAGTGGTAAGATTTGCTAATAAGATATCATCAATGCTTCTGTCAAATTGATTTTAAAAGTTTGATAAGCGAAACATATTTGAGTCGTGTGTCTAACATCGCCTGCGTATATTGAACTTTTGTTTTGTGTAGCTTGAGTTTGAGAGGAAGAGATTGCAAACTCGCTAATGGCTGGCTATCTTAGTGAGTGAGTGAGTGAGCAGTGATGGTTTATAATACACCGCCGTGCATTATAAATGTTTAATACACCGATGGAAATGTTTAAAAGATCACAAAAAAAGGTGATACTTGCGGATTTAATACGCCGCCGTGCATTTTTGGTTTTGTCCTCCTGTATTGTAGTTATTGTTAATACATCCTCTTTGATCGTAGATAAAATATTGTGTCTGTTTATATCCATTTTTGGCCATAAATACAAAATCTTCAGCCCAGTCTATGATTAGGAAAATTGCAGCGTAAGCTCTATCTTTACATTAACTGCTTTGCTTTCTCTTGTATTAGGTATTTTGCACTCTCTTTGTGCTTGAGATTATATACAAGAGTTTTCACGATAAATGTGTTTTGGTTATAATCTTTAGTTTGGACTGAAGATTTTGATAAGATGGTGGACGATGCCACTGTTGAAACCTTAGATGACCCAGACTGGGCCTTAAATCTTGAAATTTGTGACATGATCAATCACGACAGGGTCAACAGCGTTGATTTGATTCGGGGTATCAACAAATGAATTATGTTGAAGATTCCCAGGGTCCAATATTTGGCTCTCGTATTGCTTGAAACTGTTGTTAAAAATTGTTAAAAATTGTGACAAGGCATTTTCTGTGGTTGCTGCCGAGAGGGTACTCGATGAGATGGTGAAATTGATTGATGATCCCCAGACTGTTGTTAACAACCAAAACAAAGCTCTAATTCTCATTGAATCATGGTGGGAATCCTCCGGCGAACTTCGCTACTTGCCTGTTTTTGAAGAGACTTACAAGGTATATGCATTTTAGCTTCTTTATCCATTTCATTCTCGTTTCATGCTCTTGAGTGTGGAAAAAAAATGAAAAGCTCTTGCTTTGTGTTGGACTAAGTACTGTTGGTCATGAATCATCCTCTTCTGTTATCTATCTCTGTTTTTCCATTTAAGTTTTATTCTGTGCTTATGCTCTTTGAAAATTTTTATTCCTCAATTTACGCAAATTGCTAGGCAGCTTTTGGAAAAGAAAAAGAAATATCACTATATTTGTTTACTCTTTCATCTGTGGCTGTTCAGAAACATGAGACATTATGTTGGAAGGATTAGTTATTGGTGACTTTCTTGTGGGTGAGACAGTTATCTCGGTAATGTTGGAGCATATGATGTTAGAATGTGAATTTTCTATGCAAACACGCCATGTTTTATGCAGACAGGAATTGCCAATATACTGCAACTTTTTTATGGTTCCCCAACCTTCACCTTCTGATATTAGTTTCTTTCTCTAATATCATTGTATTTCAGAGTTTGAAATCAAGAGGCATAAGGTTTCCTGGTCGTGATAATGAAAGTATAGCTCCAGTATTTACTCCTGCAAGGTAAGTGTCAGTTTCTGAAGTGAATGCCAACCTTGCACAACAAATGCATCATGATATTCCAGTGCAAGCCTTTTCAGCTGAACAAACGAAGGAAGCATTTGGTGTTGCCAGAAACAGCATAGAGCTTTTGCCACTGTTTTATCTTCTTCTCCGATGCAAGATGCTCTAAAGGTATTTTATGTCAATTACTGCCGTCATCGTCTTTAGAATTCCTGATGCCAATTTTGAATATGCAGTGAAGCTGGATTTTATTTTTATGAATAACATGTGAAAACTGATGGAGAATTTCGGGTTACTTCTTCTTGCAACATTTCTTGATTTTGACTAATTCTGCTGTCAAGAAAATAGATGTTTATGTTGCATAACCTTTTTTCGGGCTTTTTGTTTTAGCAAATGTAACATTTTACAAATGTCAATCTCACCAATTATCTTCAAACTGAAGTTCAATAGAGAAATTACCTATGAGATAGAAATGTCAATCTCATGAGGTGCATTTTTTATTATGCGTGGACAGAAGTTTTGGGTTGTTAATTGCTCACTAGGTTTGAGTACCATTCTGAATTTTGGAAATGTAACAAATGAAACTGCGGTGGCTTTTAGTACTTGATTCTTTTGTCTCCTCAATTAAATCTGAAACCGTCTTGAACAAGTATCAGGATATCATTTGTGCTGCGTGGAGGACTACGATATAGGCTGTTGTATAAGCTGCTTTCTCTGTGGTTTTGTTTTTTTCTTCTCTCTTAAAGGGGGTTTTTTTATCCAATCACTTTCTGCCTCAGCTAATTGCTATAGTATCGCAGTTTGGAACCCTAACTCTAAATTTGGCTATACCTCGTACCTTGGGGTTGTTTTCACAGGATGATTTGACCACCACATTGGTACAACAGTGTCGCAAGTCCCAGTACACCGTGCAATCAATCATTGAGACAGCTGGTAATAATGAGGCCCTTCTTTTTGAAGCACTGAACGTGAATAATGAAATCCAAAAGGTCCTCTCAAAGTATAAAGACATAAAGAAACCAATAGAGGTGCAGCCAGAGCCAGAACCAGCTATGATACCCGTTGCTGTTGAGCCCGATGATTCCCCCCCTTAGGAAGAGAATATGCTCTGATCCGAAAACCAGCAGGTTCCCGAACAGGGACTCAAGGGGGGAGCAACAACGACGAAATGATGGATGATTTGGACGAAATGATCTTTGGTAAAAAGGCAGGAGGCACCTTTGAAGGAGAACACGATCCAAAGAAGCAGCAAGGGGAAAAGGATGATCTCATCAGCTTTTAAAGTTAGCTCCCTAGATGCCTAACGCTGATTTGAAGCCATCTAAACTGCAACTTGGCGACCATCTTGAGTCAATGTTAATGTACACTATTTGATTGGCAATAAGTATAGGTTAATGTTAATGTACACTACTTGATTGGCAATGAGTATTCAGAATGGCAATTTTACTTGCAAACTGTAGAAAATTATTTCCTTTGCATTGGACGGTTAAACTGTAAACAGGATTGCTTTTGCACACAATGATTGCACAACCACAATGATGTACAGATTTTACCATTTCCTACTAACATTACAGGTACAAGCACAAGGTGTGTCTGCAGTTGAAGATGAAAGAATTGGATAGAATTGGATTATATGCAAAGTGTAAAAAAAAAAGACAAGCACAGAGTAGCAGGCAAACTGCTATGAGAAAAAGTTGAACTATATAATTAACATCAGGAGAGATACTTCACCTTTCTTATCTTTCTTCTTTCGGTGTTATTGAAGTGCACCATTTTTTTCTTTTCTCTTTTTTTTTTGGTTGATTTATGTCTGCTCCTTTATATTTACGAAACCACAAAGAATGATTAAACCAAATTCTTGTGTTGCTCACCTCTTACTAAGATAATAGAATATGCACCAAGGCTGAACGAACATATTATGTAATATCTATTCTGAACATTGTAATTGCTATTCTGAACATATTATGTAATATCTTCTCTTTTTAAAACTCTTCTCTGAAGGAAAAACCACCGTTTTAAAAGGTTGTTAAAATAATGGTAGAATCATAAACATCTCTTGGAGAAAATTGTTTGTAGTATTAGAGCCGTCAAATAAAATTAAGTCAATCACTTGGAGATTCAAGCTTCAACCCAATTCAAATTACTACTACAGTTGTAATATTCCAAAATCAACTCAATGGAAAATTGATAACTTGATTGTCAATTTAACAATTTATAACAATCATATAAAAGGCAAACACGCTGAAATTTGAGCAAAATGGATTATTAGCAGTATCTACAAACATATAAGTACAAGAAAGTGAAGTTGTTGGCCATTGTTTCTAAAACTTCAAAATTCAAAATATATGAGAATTCACTGAATTTTTTAATTATTTTCCCGACTTTTTTGAGAAATCCTGATCTTATCTAAAAAACTTTTAATCAATAATATAACATACATGAGTTGAATCCATGAAAATAACTCTGTTGATACGTATTTTTTTATTATAAAGGACGGTAAAATATATTCATTTTATACCCTTATAAATTTATTTTCTACATATTTAACCAACTCATGTCTTACATAAATATTTTCCTAATATATTTAGATTTACTATTATATTAATTAGTGTTTTTTTACTAATATTCAAAATAACTTAACATATATTTAATATATCAAGACTTATATTTTTAATGTATTACTAAATAAAACTACTATCTAATAATTTTTCAACATCTCTATTAAATCTTCAAATAGATATCTAAAGTTATATCTCAATTATGTTTCTAAAGTAACGTTGTCTATTTTAAAATAAACAATTTATTAATGCTAAACAAAATTTTCAAAATTTAGTGTTCTTTGAACAATTAATACTTAGTAATGCATATATAAAGTATAATTATTTATCATTTAAATTTGAAAATATTCGTAATGAATAAATTAGAACAACAAACTTAAAAATTAGTAATACACAGTCTTTTATTTTAAATTTATAAATTAATGGCTACACAATTTCATACGCTCAAAATATTTATACATATTATACGTATTTTCAATAACTGTATATATTTACATATACTACGTATATTTTCACACCCTATCCATTTTTATGCTTACTATACATTCCAAAAGCTATTTACTAATTAGAGTTGTTGCATTCTAAAAATGTAATATTCTACGATCCTACCTATAAACTGATTTTTTTCAATTTCGAGTTCATCCAGACTTATTATTGTTAAGTTTTATATATTCAAACATTTTAAACTACTAATTTAATATGTTATGTTATATCATTTCTTCATGTTTTTAGAAGCAATATTTTATGCAAAGTCTAAACTATTCAACTTATTATATTAGACTTTTCATATAACATCTAAATGATTTGACTCATTTAAATAGTCATAATCATAGTGAAAACGTAGTAAACATTGTTATTGTGAAATTTGTAAAAATAAAAAATATAATACTGTTAGTGCAATATAAGTAAAATTCTAATAATTCTAATGCACTGTATTGATGGTGAGATAGTTTAAATATATCAATATCATAACTTTAATTTGTTGAATGCATTTGAAACTTAATTAGTTCATTTAAAAATTGATGCAACCACTTTTTTTTAATCTAAGCATTAATTGCTCATATTTCTAACTTCTTCTAAGTATTAAAGTATATAAAGGTTTATGTATTTGTTATGAAATATATAGAAGTTACTTAAGTTGCATGAAAAAGTGATTTAAACAAGTATGTAATCACTTATTAAACTTGCCAATAAGCTAAAGCATTTCTTTTTTATTTTATGTTTTTATTTTGAGAAATACATGAGAATCATGATGAGAATTGACATACTACACAATTTTATTCATACACTATATATAAAATTGTAATTTTACTAATTTATTAATAAATTATACCTTGTAAATTATAATTTTTGTGACAAACATTAACAATAGCACAACAAATTTTTTTCTTTATATTTTTAACTTAAACTTAATTAATTCAAAAACATAAAAGTTTTGCCAAAATAATTTTCACCCTGGGCATATATGTAAATATATATAGATTTTGTAAATATGTATTGTGTGTGAAATATATATATATATGTAAATAAATATAATGCATATAAATATTCAAAGTGTGTGACAATGCATGTAATATGTATTAAAAGACATATTGGTATGTGTTAATAAATATTGTGGTATATCAAATATATAGTAATTGTGTATATGTAGTATGCCAAATATGCACAACATCTTAAAAATCTATAATATGAAAATAACTATAGGATGAGCAAATGTGTATATATATAAATATAAATAATGTGTGAAAATATAGGCAATACATATAAATAGGTGCAATGTGTGAAAATACGTTTTTGAAGTTTTTATAAATATGTATAGTATGTGAAAATGTGTGTAATATGTGTAGATATATGTATATGAAAAAAATATTATAGTATGTATAAATTATTATAGCGGTTGAAATATTTGTAGTATGTGTAAATATGTACAATATGTGAAAATATATAAATTATGTGCAAATATATATAGTGTGTGAAAATGCGTGTAGTATGTGTAAATATGTAGTGTACAAAAATATGTCCAGTATGCATAAAAACGTATAGTGTGTGAAAATGTATGTTATATGTGTAGATATATGTACATATATAGTGTATGAGAAATATGTGTAATATGTATATGTATGTGTAGTGAGTAAAATATGTGTACTATGTGTAAACATGTATAGTGAGTGAAAATTTGTGCAGAATGTGTATATGTGTTCATATGCATAGTGTATTAAAATGTATGAATTATGTATAAATATATATAGCATATGAAAATATGTGAGTATGTGTACAAATATAGTGTTTCAAAAAATGTGTATTATGTGTAAATATTTATATTGCGGAAAATGTGCATCAATGTATAGTATGTGAATATATGTGTAGTATGAATAAATATGCCGAGTTTGTGAAATTGTGTGTAGTGTGTATTAGTATATGTAGCGTGTAAAAATATATAGTGTTTAAAAAATATGTGTAGTATATATAAATATGTATAATGTGTAAACATGTGTGAAGCACGTGTTAATATGTGTATGAGAAATATGTGTAAAATGTGTGGAAGTGTGTATAGTGTATAAATATATGTGTATTACAAATAAGTGTGCGTACAAGTATGTGTAAATATGTACACATATGAAATGTGTTAAAATGTAAGAATAGTGTGCAAGTATTTAAAGTGTGTGAAAATGTAAATATTATGTGCAATATATGTAGCGTCGAAAATATGTGAAAAATAAGTAAAAAATTATAGTGTGATAAATAATTAAATATATGCCAATATATGAAAATATGTTTAGTGTATACATATATGCGTAGTATATATAAGTGTGTGTCTAAGTATGTATAATATGTGTAGTATGTAACACATGTACATTGTAATGTATGCAAATGTAAGAAGAATTTGCAAATATTTATAATGTGTGAAAATGTATATAGTATATGTATATACGTAGTGTGCACATTATGTGCAAAATGTGTACAAATCTATAGTGTCAAAATAAGTGTAATATATGCAAATATACGAAAGTGCGTATAGTGTATACAAGTATTGGCAATTATGTATCTTATGAAATTGTTTAAATATGTACAGACATGTATAGCGAGTGAAGTTATAGGTAGGTTTGTGGAAATATTAAAAGTAAATATTAGTACATGTATTGTGTAACAAATATTATATTACTTATATCTATTATACTGAATTAAAATTATAACGAGAAAAAACATATAATTACAGCGCGCTGGCGCGCAAGTTGCCAACTAGTTAGTTAATAATTTGTTGAACCATGGTTGTTCTTTTTTTTTTCTTTTAAGAAGAGTTTTGAACTTACACTACTGCAAAAGACTTGCAAAAATAAAATAGTAATAATGCGAAATAATTAATTCGATTTTATTGCAAAATTTCTATACCAGGAATCCAACTATGATTAAGGAGTTATTGCCAAATTGATATATCACTTCTTTTTACACTTTTCCGATTAGACTATCTCATCAAATCATTTGATAAAAAAAATAATTTATTTTAGTTAATGATAATGCCAAAATTGCAAATAATTTGGTCTTTTATGCATTCTTTCTTCAGCCTTTTGTACAAAATTCCCTTATTTATCTATTTTATTTATTTGTTATTGTAGGAAGCTTTTCTATATTTTCACAAAAACTATATGAACATGTAATTGTTAAAATTGTTGAAATCGCGATTAATTCGTCATTACATATATGAATTCACAATTAATCACCGTTCAAATTGTTGAAATCGCAATTATTTCGCCGTTACGTATATGAACCAGTTTCACATGGGACAAAGTCTTCTATTTTTCATAAATTTAAACAGTAAAAGTCATAATAAAAAATTCATACTACATAAATTGCATATGTTAACATGTTGTAAATTTCAAAAACAATTTTAAATATGTTTGTTTGTTTGTTTTGTTTTGTTTTGTTTTTTTTTTAAAGTTTAGACTACAAAAGCATAAACATGACATCAATAATCGATGCAGTATTGGACCAGATATAGAAGTACATTAAAGTGTTTTACAAGGTCTAAAACAACTCCATTTTGTTGGATCTAATGGGCCTATGTAAATTGCTTTTCGTATCTTAAATGTAATAAATGTCTGCATTAATTCACCCACCAAAATTGAAGAGGGATGGAACTCCATTCTGCTGAGTTGATAAGAAGGATGGGCTGCATTAGTTGTTCTGAATCATCAGCCAAAATTTTCTTATAAATAGAGGTCTCGTTGAATCACCAAAGCATCCCAAAAAGCCTTCAGCAAAATGCAGTCTTCTAGCAACCTTCTAGCAGCCTTCTAGCTTTTCTCTCCATCCATTTTTGCTTTTATAAATCCTTCTCTTATTTCCTTTGTTTTCAGAAAAGATTTGTAGAACTTTGGTGTTCCACCTTTGTAATTTTGTTTCCACATATTAGTGAATTTTGGCACTGCCTCCGGCCGTGGACGTAGGTCACATTGACCGAACCACGTAAATCTTTGTGTCCATTGTCCCATTTATTTTTCTCGTTACTGTCTCTATTATTATTTTGGGCTATTAGATACAACGTGAGATTCGATATTCCCTCAACAAATTGGTATCAGAGCCATATCTCATTTAGATCTTTTAGCCACCATGACAGTCACCAAGACCTCTATTGAAAGGTTTGATCGAAGTGTCAACTTCGGTACATGGCAATTCAGAATGGAAGCCATTCTTATTCAGGATAGGTGTGAGTTAGCACTTGAAGGGGTAGAGAAAAAGCCACCAGAAATGTCGACACAAAGTTTTCAAGATCTAGATAAAAAGGCTAGATCATGTATTATATTAAATATCTCTAACGAGGTTTTGTAGGAAGTTGCCGGTGAAAAGACGGCCAAAGGCATGTGGGACAAATTAAAGGCCATATACATGAAAAAGACAGTGGAGAATTAACTTTACTTAAAGCAAAAGTTGTACATGTTAAAAATGACAGAAGGTACATCTATAATCTCACATCTTGATAAATTTGATTCCAGGATTATGGATTTGGAGAATGTAGATGTTAGGATGTAAGATGAGGATCAAGCTATACTTTTGTTGTGCTCCCTTCCCCAGTCATTTAAACATTTTCGTGATACCATGATTTACAGAAAAGACTCAGTCTCATATAGTCATGTAAAATCTTCATTAAAATCTAAGGAGCAAATTGACAGGGATATCACATGGGAGACTAGTGAAAATCAGGCTGAAGGATTAATGGTACGGGGTAGACTTGAAAATAGAAATTTTGAAAGTGGTAGATCCAAAGAAAGGTCTAAATCCAGACACAACAATAAAATTTGTAATTATTGCAAGAAAAAGGGGCATATTAAAGCTGACTGCTATAAATTGAAAAATAAGGAAAAATATAAAAATGAGCAGAATAACAGCAACACTGCCGAAGCCAGTGTAGTTGCAGATGAGCATGATGGAACTTTGTTTGTAGCAACAGCAAATAAAGTTTGGTCTAAAGATGAGTGGATTCTAGATTCTGGTTGTTCTTACAACATGAGTCATGAAAAGGATTATTTTTCTACATATGAAAAATGTGACGATGGAGTTGCTTTGATGGGTAATAATGCTCCATGTAAGGTTGTTGGTAAAGGTACAATCCAGATCAAAATGTATGATGGAATTGTTAGAACACTCACTAATGTTAGACATGTTCCAGATTTAAAGAAAAATCTCATCTCTTTAGGTACCCTTGATGCCCTCGGGTACAGGTATTCAGCTGAAGGTGGAGTTCTAAAAATTTCTCGAGGTGCCCTTGTATTAATGAAAGCTTGCAAGTCTGGTAGTTTGCATATCTTACAGGGATCTACAATTTCAGGTGCTGCAGCAGTCTCCGTATCATCAGATACTGACATCACCAAGTTGTGGCATATGCAGTTGGGACACTTGAAGGAGAAAGGCTTAATGTTGTTAAGCAAAAGGGGCCTACTTTGTGGTCAAAGTACCGGTAAGATGGACTTTTGTGAACATTGTATTTTTGGGAAACAAAAAAGAGTTAGTTTCAATTCACCTGCAGTCTATAAAACAAAAGGTACTTTGGATTATATTCACTCTGATCTTTGGGGGCCTTCTCGTGTTCTTTCTAAAGGTGGTGCAAGGTATATGTTAACCTTTATTGATGATTATTCAAGAAAGGTTTGGGTATATTTTTTGAAGAACAAAAATGATGTTTTCTTGACTTTTAAACAATGGAAGGCTTTGATTGAAAAGCAAACAGGAAAACATGTTAAGCGGCTGCGGACTGATAATTGCTTAGAATTTTGTGGAAGTGAATTCAATGATTTTTGCAAAAATGAAGGAATCGCTCGACATCGCACTGTCATGATAACGCCCCAACAAAATGGTGTATCCGAGCGTATGAATCGGACTCTTTTGGAAAGAGCTCGGTGTATGATCTCAAATACTGGGTTGACTTCAAATTTTTGGGCAGAAGCTATCGCCAACGCTTGTTATATTGTCAATCGTGTTCCTTGTTCTTTTCTTGATTTCAAGACTCCGGAGGAAGTTTGGTCAGGTACTCCTGCTGATTACTCTAATTTAAGAATATTGGGTGTCCAGCTTATATGCATGTTAACGAGGGAAAGTTAGAGCCTAGGGCTAGAAAATGTATTTTTCTCGGTTATGTTTCAGGGGTGAAAGGATACAGATTATTTTGTCCTAATCCCAAATCACCTAAATTTGTAATTAGCAGAGATGTTACATTTGATGAGTCATTTATGTTTAATCCTGAAAAAGAGTCTTGTAATTTAGAAAAATAAAATAGCACACAGAAACAGGTGGAGATAGAGATCACAAATTCCAATCCTTCTCAAAGACCCTCTACAGATCAAGGTGATGAACCAGAACCAAATCCAGAATTTGTTGAAAATGAACCAGTAGAGGAAGAATATTCCATAGCCAGAGACAAACCAAGAAGGGAGATTCGACCACCACAAAGGTATGCAAGTTTGATTGCATATGCTTTATCAGTGGCACAGAAAACAGGTGGAGACGGAGAACCTTCCACATATACAGAGGCAATTTCAGGTGTTGATTCAGATAAGTGGATGGTGGTCATGAATGAGGAGATGGAATCTCTACACAAGAATAATACTTGGGATCTTGTGATGCCGCCAAAAGGAAAGAAAATTGTTGGTTGTAAATGGGTCTTCAAAATAAAAGAAGGTAGTTCAGGTATTGAAGATACAAGGTATAAGGCACAATTAGTTGCAAAGGGCTATAGTCAGGTACAAGGTGTTGATTTTAATGATGTTTTCTCAGCTATTGTGAAACATAGCTCTATTTGTGTATTGCTTGCATTGGTAGCCATGTTTGATTTGGAGTAGAACATCTTGATGTTAAAACGGCGTTCCTACATGGCGAGTTAGATGAACAGATCTATATGAAACAACCTGAAGGCTTTGAATTTGAAGGTAAGGAAGACCATGTTTGTTTGTTGAAGAAATCCTTGTATGGATTAAAGCAATCTCCAAGACAGTGGTATAAGAGGTTTGATTCATTTATGTTGGGTCATGATTTCTCCAAGAGCAAGTATGATAGTTGTGTTTACTTCCGGAAGTTAAAAGATAATTCATTCATTTATCTTTTGTTATATGTTGATGACATGCTCATTGCGCCTAAGAATCTTGTAGAAATTCACCAATTGAAGGCCTTATTGAATGTTGAATTTGAAATGAAGACTTGGGAGCAGCTAAGAAGATTCTTGGTATGGAGATAAGACGAGACCAAGGAGTTAGTAAGTTATATCTGACCCAAGAAAGTTACCTCAAGAAAGTTTTGGAGAGATTTGGCATGTTGGATGCCAAACCAACCAATACTCCTCTTGCTAGCCATTTCAGGCTATCTGCTGTTCAATCAGTACAATCAAAAGAAGAGGAAGATTATATGGCACGTGTTCCTTATTCTAGTGCCGTTGGCAGTATTATGTATGCAATGATATGTACTCGTCCAGATATTTCACAAGCAGTTAGTGTTGTTAGTAGGTATATGGCAAATCCAAGTAAAGAACATTGGCAAGCTGTGAAGTGGATACTCAGATACTTAAAGGGTACTTCAAACTATTGCTTGGAGTTCGGTAGAACCAGCAACACTTTGGTTGATTTTGTAGATTCAGACTATACCGGTGACCTTGATAAGCGTAGGTATCTTACAGGTTATGTATTTTGCATTGGAGGTTATGCAATTAGCTGGAAAGCTACTCTACAATATGTAGTGGCTTTATCTAATATTGAAGCAGAATATATGGCAGTTACAGAGGCAATCAAAGAAGCTTTATAGTTGAGAGGTATATTCGGCAAATTAACTCTACAACAAGGAGTTATAACCATTTACTGTGATAGTCAACGTGCAATTCATTTGACTAAAGACCAGATGTATCATGAACGTACAAAGAATATCGATATCAAGTATCATTTTATTCGAGACACCATTGCGGAGAAGAAGGTCCTTGTTCAGAAGATCAATACTAAGGACAATCCTGCCGATATGTTTACGAAAGCTCTTCCAGTATACAAGTTCAAGTAGTGCTTGGACTTGATTGGTGTTCATTGTTGGTGATTCAGCCCATTAGGGCTTTGCCGGAGATGGATGACCAAGTCATATTTTTGGAATGCATACCAAGGTGGAGATTTATAATAAATAGTGTGCATCAATTCACCCACCAAAATTGAAGAGGGATGGAACTCCATTCTGCTGAGTTGATAAGAAGGATGGGCTGCATTGGTTGTTGTGAATCATCAGCCAAAATTTTCCTATAAATAGAGGCCTCGTTGAATCACCAAAGCATCCCAAAAAGCCTTCAGCAAAAGGCAGTCTTCTAGCAACCTTCTAGCAGCCTTCTAACTTTTCTCTCCATCCATTTTTACTTTTAGAAATCCTTCTCTTATTTCCTTTGTTTTCAGAAAGGATTTGTAGAATTTTGGTATTTTACCTTTGTAATTTTGTTTCCACATATTAGTGAATTTTGGCATGGCCTCCGGCCGTGGACGTAGGTCATATTGACCGAACTACGTAAATCTTTGTGTCCATTGTCCCATTTATTTTTCTCGTTACTGTCTCTATTATTATTTTGGGCTATTAAATACAACTTGAGATTCGATATTTTAAATAACAGCGTTCTCTGAAACATGGTGATATGAAGCAGTAGTTTTCTTTCTTCTGTTTCCTGCACGAATTGAATAATGCCATAAAAATGAGCTTTTATGGCGGTTTGCTGCAGCGTGCCGAATTCAACAATGCATGCCTGCCATTCAACAACCTTTTGGGTTTGAACTTTGAACATATTGACCCAAAATAATAGACTTTAATTTGCATATATGTATGAAGAAAGAAGATTCGGTGAACTTTGAACGTTGAAATTGAAGAAGGCGAGGTCCTTTGGATTATTGCAGAATCAAGACAAAAATGACATGTGGCACCTTGTGAAAAGAAGACTCCAGAATTTATCTCAAGTTTGAGGCTGTTGATGATCAACAATGCAAAGTGTTAATGAATAATATTCAAAGCTCATATGCTAATTGATAAGATCTTACACCACTCCACTCTTTACCAATTTGTTTTGAGTTGATGCACAAGTATTCTTTATCACAATTTACAAAGGTATATATATATATTGATAGTGTACATGTGGGAACGAACAACACAATGGCGAATGGCGTACTGATCAGAATCATTGCGCCTAAGAAAAGAAGTCAAGAACAAGAAGCCTGATGAGGTCAACGCAATTTAGATTAGAGGTTACAAGTAGGGATGAAATCGAGTCGAGATTTGGTGATAAACAGCTCGTCTCGCTGTGACCTTTCGAAGATTCATCGTAATTTACTTGAAGAGGGCTGCTCACCTCAAAAATCTCCTAAAGAAGGACATACATACTGTTCATTGCACGAACTGATCAGAATCATTGTGCCTAAGGAAGGAAGTCAAGAACAAGAGCCTGATGAGGTCAAAGCAATTTAGATTAGAGGCTACAAGTAGGGGTGAGATCGAGCTGAGATTTGTGCGTTCAGACTCTGTTCATTTATTAATCGAGTCTAAAATTCTATTCGTGTTCGTTTATTTAATAAATAAATGAGCTCGAACCGAGCTTCTTGTGAACCAAGACTAGCTTGAACTTTGTTCGTAAACACTTAACCGCTAGTATCAAAGGATATAATTTAGTTAAAATAATATATTTTTTCACTTTATATAAATGATCAAATTTAATTCAAACTCGTGTATTATGATTTGTGTGTCTCTGTATAAAAAAAAATCAAATTTTCATATTATTTAGTAGTTTTAATTAGTGTATATATATTATTTCTACTATATAATTTATATTTTTACTAAATCCTTAACGAGTTTTCACTCAGTTGTTGATTTATTTTTTATTTATATATTAATCAAGTCTAAAATTTTGTCTGTGTTTGTTTATTTATTAAATAAACGAGGTGGAGTGGAGTTTTAACTGAGTCAATTCCGATTTTGTTGAGAACGCTCATGTTCTTTCTCACCCTTTATTATTTGATTTGTATATCAATAAATACAAATATAAACATATTATTTAATATTTTTATTTAGTATATAAGTTTATTATATATTATATAATTAATATTTTAATAGATATTTTAGCAAGATTTAATCGAATTATGAACAAGTTGTCCTGAACGTAAATGAGCTTTCACGCATACATTCATTTATTGTTCATTTATTAATCGACCCTAAAATTCTGCTCGTGTTCATTTATTTATTAAATAAAAGAGTCCGAACCAAACTTTTCTTGAGTCGAGTCCGAATTATTTGTGAACATTTGTGTTCGTTTTCAATCCTACTTACATGTACTACTACTACTTTTGCTAAAATAAAAATAAAACTGATTGGCGGCAAAATAATTGTACAACATCTTGGACCATTATTGATATACACCACGCACTTTGTGTTTCAAGTTATAATCTGATCGCTTAATCTTAACAATGGCAATCACTTTAGTTGATTACCATTGTCCCTTTTTATTCCCTCTTACCAAACGCTAGTTCTTGTTGTTTAGGGGGTATAATATGAGATCCTAATGTTGTGAATCTTCCCCATGTATACGTTTTTAGGGGGAAAATGTAAATAGTAGAAATTGCTGATAGAGGGAAAAAAATTATTACAAACGGACATAAAAACAAACCAATTTACAAGATTCATTGCCTAACCTTGTTTTATAAGGCCATCTCCAACCCTACGTTATTTTGACGCAGGGAGGAGCTAAAAGACAAAAAATGCAAAATGGCACGCAGGGTCCGATAAAATTTATCGTTTGAACAGTGTTGTGCTAGATTTAGCGCAACACTATTCATGCGCTATTCTTTTTTTATTCATTTTTAAATTTTAGTTTATTTTCAATTTGGTCCTTTTTGTCATTTTAAGATTTTTTTAAATAAAATTATCTTTTATATTTTAGATTATTTTGATGTTTTTGCTATTTTAAAATTGTAATTAATTATTAACAATTAAATTTTAGTAATTAATTAAATAAACAGATTATTAAAAATGTTAATTAAATTTAAAACATAAAAAATTTCAAATATTATAATTTAAAACCATTAATATTTATACCAACACAAATATTACATAGTATTTAAAAGAACCTTATCATAATTGGTATTCTTATTTTTGTGGATTCTTATAATTAATAATTTTGATTAACAGGTATTAATTGCTATGTTTTTATATTATTATGTAATTATATTTATTTTACTAGGTTAAATAGAAACAAAATAAATATTGATAAAGATGTTTTGTATAATAATGAAATAGTATGAAAGTAATAAAAATGAATCTAAGATAAATTATAAGAAGGAATCTATATAGAATATTCTTTTTAGAGTAAGAGATAGAGTTATGGTTGAAGTAAATTTATTGTAGCTACTCTGAAATAGAGTAAAAGATTGCTGCAAAATGGAGATGGAATTGGAAATGGCCTAACAATCCAAACACCAATAGAAGGGAAGGGAATCTCCATCAAATCATTAATCATAGTAATAATAATAATAATAATAATAATAATATATTGGTGCATGGCCATTGTAAAGTAATTTTTTTGGTGCTTCAATTCACATGCGACAAACAAATACCTGCGATGCCCAAGTCAGTCCAAAGTTACAAGGTCCAGGGTAGGAGGGCACACATCGCCTAAAAGTAATGTTTTGAAAATCGGATCGGACTACGAACCGAATAGGCTAAGGGGTCAAAGGGTCAACTCGGGTCAACTCAAACAAAAAACCGATGACATCAACATGATGTCATAAATAAATTTTGATATTAAATATATTAATAATCTAAAAAAATACCTAACTATAAATTTTATTAAATTATAATATCTCAAAATTTGTGAAATTTTCTTTTATTTAAACATTTTACTCTATTAACAAATGACTCAAAATGAAAATAAACCATATATATATATTATTTAGTTATTGATTTATCTTAGTGAATTAATAAAGAAATTAAAGAGTATAATTTCATTCATAAAGAGTAGCAATAGGCCCAAATATATTAATATTGAACCCAACATTAAAAGGTAAAAGATAATATTTCAAAATCTAAAATTGATAATAGCCCATAAGTGTTATTGGGTTGAAATTCAAACTAACAATCAGCCCCAAAAAAAGGTAAAAAAATAAAATAAAATAACTGGTCAAACCGGGTTTTTGACCAGTCAAACCCGGGTTTTGACCGATTTTTTACAGAAAACAATTTTTGCATCATAACCGGACCGGACCAAGGACCGATCCCTAGAGAGATGGCTGAATATGCTCGTCAAATTAATACAAGACAAAACTGTTGCATTTTCTAAGGCACTGAATCTTGTGTATGAGTGAATGTATAACATATCAAATAATACACAAAAGAAAATGTGGCTAATTAAATCAAAAATCAAATATTAAATTTAATCAATATCTATTAATATTAAACACGCTGTCGCTTTTGTGTTATTTGATTCAACATGTGATACAGATACAGATACACAAAATCCAATGCCGTTTTCTTAGTATTTGGTTTTGTTTAATTAGAACCACATCATCTTTCAGCCGTCTTAAGATTGTACTTGACTGAAAACATACTTCCAAAATTCTTTGAAGTTGCTTTGTCGATTACACCAATTTTTTTCTTTAAATACTTTTGCCAAGTTGTCCTGATATGTCTAGACAAACTCTTTTAAGTTACCCTGATTGATTGAGAAATGTATATAATTAGATGGTGGAAAAAAGGGAAGCAAATAAACCATACAAAGATAAGGGATCGAGAGAGAAAATTTCAATTAATACTCAGAGATCTAAAACGTAGTGTAGTGTTACTGTGTTAATCCCATAACCTTACCAAGAGCACATCACACCGATGCTTCAGTTAGGGAAAATTTTTCATAAATTCTAAAGGGTTCTCTGTCATAGTTATGTTGCACACACTGAATTCAATTCTCCCAATTCTTTAAACCACCCTGAATTCATTTTTCTTCCCTTAGCGAACAATGTATCCGGTTCTTGTATCTCTTTTGACAATGTACTAGCCATTACCTAAATTCCAAGTGACTAATTTCAAAGAAATCCAACAAAAATTTGAATTGATAAATTTTAAAAATTAGGGACAAATTTGGGATTTCGAGTGACTTAATTGGTTGAAGTTATTATTTTTTATTTGAAAACACTCCTAAGATGATCTAAAACACTTCTATGAATGGAATTGGGGAATGAATTAGATATTAAAGAAGTGGCTTAGAGAAATTTGAAAAAAAAATCGATGAAGAACTACGACTTTTGCCCAGTTTTAAAACGAAATTTTGTGTCAGCGTCGCAACGCTCGAAGCCGTGGCGTATTGATATTTTTTCTTAAGAAAATAACCCGATGTCGTGACGTGAAACTTTGCATGCAATGACGCTGGTGAAATTAGGGCTAAAATAGCATTAGATGTCGACGTCACGACGTGCGATCATTCATGTCACGATATTTTCTTAAGTAAGTAATGTTAGAGTTTCTACGTCAAGAAATTGAATATGCAATTTCTTGAACCATTGCACCCCAGGTATCTAATTTGGAATATCCAGCATGTTGCCTCCAGCTAGCATATATCTAGTAGTACACTAGGGTTAAACTCAGTTAATGGACTCTTGCCCATTCAGGTCCATTACAAAGGTTCATTAATTATTGGGCTTATATTAGAACATATTATTGGATTATATTAAATACCCAACAATCTCCTTCTATGTTCTACGTATAGCACAATCCAATAGATAGATAATGTAATATTCAAAACAGATGATTGAATCATTCATAGCACAAAATATTCATTACTCAATAAATATGAATTCTATAAACACAGTTATCAGTTTTAGAAAACAATCTAAACTCAACCAAACACAAACAAAAGTGTTACCAAGATCAAAGTTTTATAAATCTCTAAACTTCGTACACAAGTGGTTTAAAAATATTCTAAACTCAAACTAAATGGGCAAAGCGTATGTAGGAGGACCATTTATTCAAATAATAGTCCCCCACAGTCCATAGCTCTAGAAGAATTATCCATCAAGCAGATTATCCCCTTCAGGATTCCAGTTGGAATCAGCTCCTCCATTTCCATCATTTCCTGTAAGTTATCAAATATGAACTTAATCATTTGTGTAACAAAATAAAGTGTCTAGTTCAAGCAGAAGAACTTAGCACAATATCTCAATGATTGAAAGTAAATATATATCAATGTCAAAATGCATCAATACTATATTTCTTTTTTTTTTATTTTTTTATAAACCAAATCTATATATCATCATGAACAAAAGACGGTGCCGGATATACCTGCCACACTGTTACAAAATCAGTCAAGGAAACGATAAATATGGTGGACTCCTCCATTACATCAAAAGACGATAAGCAAATGCACTAATTTAGGAGTCCAACTCCATTACATGTAGTATCAAGTCAAAGTGGGAAGGAGAAAATCTCTACTTTGAACGGGGCAAAGTAGAGAATTTCTACCTCCTTACCAAAAGAGTATCTATGTCTAATATTTTGGCCATAGATACATTTGCCAAAGTATAGATTAAGAGGCGCAGCTCTTAATTGATCATCTAATCTTTTAGTCACTAAATTTACAGCAATAAGACACCATTTAACAATTGACCAATTTTAATTGATAAAGTGAGTCAGCATTAATCACACCACTAAGCATCCCCTCACTGTAATAATGTGGACTACCAACGCTATTAAAAAATTCCACAGCAGCCATGCAAACTGCCAAGTTCATGTTGGAGTCCTTACATCAAGGTGCAAAACCTAAATCCTTACACTTGATACCGACAAGGTGCATCAGAGTGCAAACTGCCATGTTCAAGTGTAGCAATACAAACTACCAAGTACATTGATTAACCATAAACCTCTATCCAATTACCATATAATTTTCGGCCATACAAAGGCACAAAATCAAGGTTACATACAAAAGCGCCACTTAAACAAAACCACAGCGTAACATTACCAACCAGTGGCAATTCCAAAACAAACCAAACAATAGCACTATCCAAAATGAAGCAAAAAGCATGTTCAACAGCTTCACAGCATATACCAACCACATATAAGGTACCAACAACTAAAACTTCAGAGACCAAACTATATCCAAAAGCTTACAAACACTCTATTTTTGCCAGCATCACCAATCATGAATATCACACAATGGCCATGCAAAATGTGATGCACTTACCTCAACTCCAGCATATCCTAAACCATTATGTCTGCACGCCCTATCAGTTTTCCAAACACCATCATAACTAATATTCCTTAGAAGCAACCTACTTTACAACCAGTCATAGCAAGCCTCATTCACCAAAATAGACATCATATGGTTTGCACTTTTCAATCACAATACACAAGCTGAGCAAAATTACAGCATTTACTATTCAGTCTCAAAACAATATACTAATCTAAATCAAGATGAGTGTGGGAATCAGAGTACCAAAAATGCAGAGCATCCCTCTTTACCTCTTTCTTTTTATTTTTCCTTGTGGACTGTTTTTCATAGATTTCCTCTTTGGATAGAGAACGAAGGTTATACCTACTTGTTTTAACTGGAGTATGGGCTTGGTAATTCTGGTCAAACACTTGCTCCTCAAAGTGAACCTGCATGTTAATGTTATCCCTTTGTCCATCATCACCATTGAGCAGCTCACCATGTGTCTCGTTATCGGGGAGTTCAGGTTCTGGGCATTTCTTTTCAAGCCAGTGTATTCGTAAGAGGGGAGAAGATTCACATCTGGGTAAAGTGGGGGGCAGAATAGCAAGTTGCTTTAAATCTTGAATGAGATAATGATCCTCCATTTTTGCCGAGTTAAAATTAATTAACTATCCGCCAGTGGAGGCGGTCTTTTGAGCGAGCTCCGTCTTCTCTTCCTGTAGCTCCTTCGTCGGTGAATCTTCCCCAATGTTCATCTCAGCAGCCTTATGGAAGCTCTTTGGTATCAAATTTCCCTTTTCCAAGCAGCTATCATTGTCCGTCCCTTTGGTTTTCATGACTGTTATCTCCTTCTTTCTGCACCTTAGCTCTGAGTGACCAAAATTCTGACAGCAGGAGCAAAAATTAGGAACTTGCTCGAAAACTACTCTCTACCAGAATCCAACATTTCATTTTTCAATCTAGATTTGATGTGGTAGCTTTTTCTCAAAATCAATTTGTATAGCTACCCGAGCACAGTTGGGTCGTGATATTGTAGAGGTAGCATTGTCAATTTTTATGGGAGTTCCAACTAACTTGGCAATGGAAAAGAGGAGATCTTTGTCAAATATATGCAAAGGGAGGTGAGGCAATGCCATCTAGGCAGAGGCGACCTTCAGTGGATTATTAGTAGTAAACTCCGGAGATCATTTTGAGACCCTGATGCGGTGGCCATAGATGAGCCATGAACCCTTTGCCCAGACGGTCTTGAAATTCTCCTCAGATTGAAATTTTATGAGGACATGCCTCTTATCAATATGACCCACTTGGATTCCGTTTTCAAATTGCTGGCTGGAAAAGAATTCTCTAATCTGTTGTAGTGTAGGTTTTCCACCATTGAACCTTCCGATTAATGCCAATTTCAGATTGTCAACAAGCTTTGCTTCTTATAGGTCAGTGATGAAGATCGCAGGTTGTTCATGGACTCCTCCAGATTTGTACTGTAGCGGATTCATCTTCTCCGCCGTACTATCGCCATGCTCTCTCTTCGACGGATTCATCTTAGAATGCCATAGTCAGTGAAGGCGAAGTCCGGGCGCCTGAAATCTTACTGTTAAGCTAGTAGATCCGATTGTGGAGTTGGGCTTGGACTAAGTGTCTAATCTTGTTATTCAGCTAGGCACTAATATATCTGAGTAACTAGCTAAGGGCGAGCTGCCGACGGTGGTGGGCAGCTGCTGGTAAGTTGCTGTCGGTGGTGAAAAGATGCTCCGGCCAAGAGGCCAGAGCCTCTAGAAGGTGGAGCAGCCGACAGTGGTTTCAGCTTTAGATTTCAAAATGTGTCTGAGCTTGTGGTGTTTATTGGTGATAAGTATTCTAGAAGCATTTGAGTTTGAGAGCATTTGAGTCTTCTTGTTTTTAACCTACATCAATGCTATATTCCAATAAGTATCAATGTCTAGTTTCTTTATAAGAACAAGACCTAAACAGTTTCTTTTTCAAAAGAACCATTTCATATTTCTATGTGGAATGTTACACCTATCAAGTCCAAATTTAGTTAAGCAACATCATAAAATATGGAGTGATACTACCACTTTAAACAGAACATCCAGAGTGAGTAAAATCACCTAATCATATGTGGAATGAGTCAACGTACCCAAATTTGATATATTATCAGATGTGGAATAATATATTGACAACCACAATCATCATCAAAACATTATCAAGTGCTTATCATAGCTAGCAAAGGGAGATGCGAAAATTTCAAAATTAACATGAATATAGGTTAAGACATATCAATATAGTCTTTAACCCCATATCCCCCACAATTTGAAGATTCGAGCTTTGTTCAGTCCCTTTGTGAAAGCATCAGCAAGATTATCCTTCGATCTCATATCGACCAAAGTAATAATACCATGTTCTATGAGATGCGTCAGCAGGGCATGTCTCAGTCGAACATGTCTCCTCTTACCATTAAGAGTGAGTTTTTTACTACTAAAATTGTAGCCTGATTATCACAGAACATACCTAAAGACGAATATTTAAGCGGGTTAGTGGAATATCCAGGATCAATTCTCTTATCCACACTGCTTCACCTCCTGCGGAAGCTAGAGCAGAAAGTTTCAATTCCATAGATGACAAAGCAATGCACTTCTGCCTTTTGGATTTCCACGCAATAGTTGCACCACCCAGTGTGAAAATATAACCACTAGTTGACTTACTATCCCCTAAGGATGAGCACCACGAAGCATCAGAAAATGCTTCCAAGATAGGAGGACGACCACTATAACATAGTGCATGGTTAGAGGTACCCTTCAAATATCGCATAAGTCACGTGAGGGCATGCCAATGTTCATTTCCGGGATTACTGGTGAAACGACTTAGGATGCCTACAGAAAAGGCTATATCTGGTCTAGTGCATGTCATTGCATACACGAGACTACCAATCAATTTAGAATAAGCCAATTGATTCATGCTAGCTCCATCATTGGGACTCAGCCATTTATTAGAATCATACAGTGTGTCAACCACGGTATATTCACTGTATCCCCATGTAGAAAGCAGTTTGTCAATGTAATAAGCTTGGCTAAGAGTAATACATTGCTCTGTAAAACGTACATTCATACCAAGAATGGTATCAACCATACCAATATCGAACATGTTAAATGCGTTTGTTAACTCATTTTTTACTTCACTCACTATAGAATGATCGGAACCAAGTATTAACATATCGTCTATGTACAAGCAAATAAGCGCAACTTTAGGTAACATAGAACGATAGTAAATGCATTTATCTGAATAACTGGATCAAAATCTTAAACTCATTACTACCTTGTCAAACTTTTGATGCCACAATTTAGGTGATTGTTTGAGACCATACAAAGATTTGTTTAACTTACAAACTTTGTTCTCGAAACCTTTTATGACAAACCCTTCAGATTGTTTCATGTAAATCTCCTCAGCCAGATCTCCATTTAGGAAAGCTGTCTTTACATCCATTTGATACACAACATAGTGCTCAATAGATGCCAAAGCAAGAAGAATTCTTATCGTAGTCAAATGACACACCGGGGAGTAGACATCAAAATAATCTATCCTGTATGTTTGGGTATAGCCTTAGCTACTAAATGTGCTTTATACCGAGCTATAGATTTGTCAGGATTAAGTTTCTTCTTGAAAATCCACTTGCAACCTATAGTCTTAGCCCCTTTTGGCAAATCGACTAGGTCCCAAGTTTGATTTTGTAACAGATAGCTCATTTCATCATCAATGGCTTCTGTCTATAATAGGGAGTCCCTAGATCTCATCGCTTTATTATAGGTGGATGGATCATCTTCTAAATGGTAAGTGACAAAATCCCCACCAAACGTATTAGGAACTCGTTGTCTTGTAGATACTCTTAAAGGTACAGATTCAGAAGGGATATGGGTGTTAGAGGATGTCAATTCAGGTTCAATATAAAATGATTTCAATAGTGCCTGGTACTGTCAATCCTTTATCTCGAAGAAATTTATCTTCAAAGAAAACAGCATCTCTGGATTCTATAACAACATTTGTTTATAGATCAAAGAACCGATCAGCAGCACTATCCTCCGCACTATCTAGGTACACACAAGTGTTAGTCCTAGGCCCCAACTTAGGTCTTCTAGGGTCTGGTATCCTTACATAAGCAATACATCCACAAGTCTTAAGATTATCATATTTATAATGATGTTTATGCCATATCTCATACGGAGTTGAAGACAACTTAGAGTGCGGCAAACTATTGTGGATGTGATTAGCAGTCAAAGCTGCCTCTCCCCAATAACAAACATGCATGCTAGCTGCTAATAACATAGAGTTTAGCATTTTTGTTAATGTCATGTTCTTACGTTCAGCTGTGCCATTTGATTGAGGTGAGTAAGGAGTAGTAGTTTCAAGGATTATGCCTTCTGAAGCACAAAATTCCTTGAACCCTGTCAATGTATATTGTCCTCCTCTGTCACTCCTAAATTTTTTGATTTTCAAAGTAAATTGTTTTTCAACACGATTCTTGAAAATTTTAAATTTATCAAAAACTTCATCTTTTGATTTTAACAGATAAATATGACAATATCGAGAAACATCGTCTATAAAAGTGATCAAATACTTCCGACCACCTCTAGTGGGAGAACTTTTAAAGTTACAGATGTCAGAATGTATTAAGTCAAGAAGTTGTGTACTCCTAGAAGCCAGACGAAATTGTCTTCTAGTAATTTTAGTTTAAGCACAGAATTCACATATGTTAAATCTGATCGAAGTATCGAGAGGTATATTATGAGTTTTAACTAGTCTAACCATTTTCTTGTAGTTCACATGTCCTAACTGATTATGCAAAATTATGGGATCAGTTAGAGTTGAACTAACTTGGCTGACCGTTTCACTTCCAGTACTCAATTCATACATACCACCAGTCAAGAATGCATAACCAAAATAATGAGAGTTAACAGATAAAGTGACTCTACCACTAGAAATAAATAAACCCATGCCAGCATGTTCTAAGCAACTAATAGAAATTAAATTCTTTTGAATAGCATGATGTACTTTAACATCTTTTAAAGTAAAAAAGTTTACCTGAAGAGAGGCTGATATTTGCAGTATCAATATGAGTCACGATCTCCGTCGCCCCACTAGCCACAACAATACTGTCGTTGGCCTCAGCAACATCATCAAGTAACTTTTTAGTTTGGTAAACATGGCATGTTGCCCCAGAATCTAACCACCATCTTGAAGAAGTACTGGCCTTTCCATGATTGCCTACCATAGCAACAAAGTTTTGAGGCTCAGTCTTTCGTACCAGCATATGTGCTTCCGATGGTGTGTCTGATTTGTCCTTGTTTGGTAGCCTACAATCTGCTACAAAGTGTCCCCATTTCCCACAATTGTGGCACTTGCCCTTCTTTTTATTAAAGATAGGCTTTTTGGCATGTAATTGTTGAGACTCACTTTTGGGAGACTTGGATTTCTTAGAAAATTTCTTGGGATATATTTCCACGTTAGCAGCTGACTGTTGCTGTCTAACCATCTCCAATGTATTCCTAACTCGATTCTCATCCTCGATTCTAATGAACCGTTTAAGATCATCCAGTCTCACCTGAACTTTCTTCCTGTACATCTCAATTTTGAAAGAATGCCATGTAAATGGTAATTTATAAATGATGGCACCAACGAGAAAAGGATCATAAACATTGATGTTTTCAGTAGTCAATTTAGATCTCAAGTTTTCTAGATCAGTGACTTGAGGAGTGTTTCTATATCTTCCTTAAATTTGAAATCCATGAATTTGTTAACAAGATGTGTTTTTGACAATTCCTCCTCCTTCTTAAACAGAGTATCTAAATTGTCCCAAGTTTCTTTAGCAGTCTTAAACTTGCTAAAAACTTCTGCAAGATGGTCTGAAAGACAGTTCAAGAGATAGTCTCTATAGAAGTCGTCATCTTTGTTCGATTGAGATTCATCAACATCCTCAGTGGTATCAGCAAAAGTACTCAAAATAGTGTAAAAAATATTTTCATATTTTAAACCAAACTGAGTCTTTCATTTCCAGGAATTAAAATCAGACCAACTAAAAGACTGAAGTTTAACCATATCAATTGGCACATGATTTCCATTTTTTTTAAATAAAAAATTGGAAGGAGTGCACCTGATGAACAGTGCCGCTACAGTACTTCCGTCGCTACAGTAACACGGCGCTACAGTACCGTTGATGCTATAGTGCCGCCGCTACTGTAATGCTTCAAGATTGTTAGAGTTTCTACGTCAAGCAATTGAATATGCAATTGCTTGAAACATTACACCCAAGGTATCTAATTTGAAATACCCAGCATGCTACCTCCAACTAGCATATATCTAGAAGTACACTAGGGTTAAACTCAGTTAATGGACTATTGCCCATTCAGGTCCATTACAAAGGTTCATTAATTGTTGGGCTTATATTAGAACATATTATTGGATTATATTAAATACCCAACAAGTAATACATTAATATATATTTGTTTTGACACACACACCTTTACATTATATAGACTATATATTTAAAATATTTAATTATATATTTAATTTTACATTTCCAACATAATAAATTTGTTAATAATTAAAATTTAAACTTTTAAGAGTAAAACAATCGATCCGATTAACTGCCCGAAACCGGTTGAAATGGTACTTGTACATGCCAATTAATTGATTATGGCAAAAAGTGCCTAAATTGAAATAGGTTAACCTGCCGGTTGAACAGCCTAGCATATATATGACATATTATGATGTTTTATCTTTAGAACTATCATAACATAATGTAAAGTATGCAAGTTTCAACACTCAGATATACGGGTATGAGAAATTTCCAATTTTGTGCTAGTTTTTAAAAACTTTCCATTTCCATGCTAAGTTTCAAATGTGAACCCCAACGTTTTATAAAAAAAAATGAAAATACGGAGCTTTTAATTAAAAAGAGAAAGTTTTCATTTGTCAAATGGAAACTCAAGATTAAATTTTTTAAAAAAATATACTTTTACTTCAGAATATCGCTAAAACATTTATGTTATGCAAACTCCCTTTTTTGGAAACCCAATTATTTTACCTGTAATCAGGTTTTTTTGTCAGAAAAAATCCAAATCTTTTTGTATTCTTTGTCCCTCTTAGACATTATCTCACACTCTCTATTCTTTCTTTTGTTTCTATCTGATTTTCTTTATCAACTTATAAATTTGTTTCCGAATGTTCAAACACGAATCCGCTATTTCTCGTGTCTATGCTAATTGCGATCGAATCGAGATTTTTAGTAGAAAACTCCATGAGGAATTTCCTTAGATTTGGCAATGAAATATATGATAAGCTTCTAGATTTTTTTAATTTTTTATCATTAATTATGTCCTTTTTTATCATTAATCTTGATACATATATTCGTGGATGAATTTTATTCATGCTCGCGTGATATGTGGCACGTATACGACAGTTTCACAAGAAATTTCCTTGAGAAATTTTAAATTAATTAAATTAATATTTAGCAAATTTAATTTTTTTAGAGCTCACATTTACCAAATGCAAAATTTTTATTCATATTTTTAAATTTAGAGTTCGTATTTGGCACATGTGAACTCTATCAATAATTTTTTTTCTTATTTAGAGTTCGCATTTGCTAAATGTCAACTTTGCGAACTCCACATTTTGAAAAATACATTTTAAAACAACATAAAAATGGAACTTTTTTAAGAATTAACATATAATGGAAAAATCCTAAAAAAGTACTATCTTGCTAGGATATCACGCCAATGATGATATGTGTGACATGTTACGATATCTTATGGTTTCCAAAATTTAGTACCAGAATCGGAATTGGTGATTACGATTTAGTTTTAAATTGTTAATTTTCAAAAAAAAGGTTTTTCAATTTTGCTGGCTTCTAATGACTTGGCAAAGGCACAATGGTGCAATCTTAAAAAATTTAAAACCTATGTGTTTACCTAACAATGATCAAGTGTTAACATACAATAAGATATTAAAAAATATCACATGATTCTCTTCTTATATCTATTTATCACTTATATAATCTTTTATAATTCTGTTTCTCTCATCCATATAGTCCATCATCATTGTAAAGTATGCCAGTTTCTGTATTTAGGCATATGTAGTGCAAAAAAATCGAAAATTCAGTAACCGGACCAGAACCGTCGATTAATCGGTTGAAGTTTACCGATTATCCGGTTCTACTGGTTTCGCTTAACCAGTTATTACCAGTGAAATGGTCCAAATTTTGGTATGCATAGTTTTCCTACCGAATAACCGGTATATTACTAAAACTTTTATAATTAAAATATTATTTGTAATACAGTTTATTTTTTATTTTAAGAGTTAAATATTCAATATTCAAATTTATTAATTAACTAATAATTTATAAATTATGTTTAACAATATATATTCTATAATGTAAAACAAACAATATTAATAATATATTATAATTTTTAAGATATGAATATGACTAACAATTACATATTTTAATGTTTTACAAATTTAATATATAAATATTGTAATTTCTATTATAAAAATTAAATTTCCTAAATAACTTAACATAGAAATTAAAGGATATTTTAAATTATATTTTGATCCTTTAGTAAACATTAATATATATTATTAAACATTAATATTACTTTTCCTTTGTAATATATATTATTAAAATTAATAATAAGAACAATTAATTAAAATAAGTACATTGTAGATTTTAAATCACACTAGAAGTGTATTAATATACGTAATTCGTACATTAACTGAATACATAACTATATTTATAGATTATAAGTTAATAATATTATAAACTTAAGTAAGTAATACATTAATATGTATTTGCTTTGACACACACACGCCTTTACATTATATGGACTATATATTTAAAATATTTAATTATATATTTAATTTTACATTTCCAACATAATAAATTTGTTAATAATTAAATTTAAACTTTTAAGAGTACAAAAATAGATCCGATTAACTGACCGAAACCGGTTGAAACGGTGCTTGTACCAGCCAATTAACTGATTATGACAAAAAGTGAAAAAATGAAATAGGTTAACCGGCCGGTTGAACACTCCTAGCATATATATGACATATTATGAAATTTTACCTTTAGAACTATCATAACATAATGTAAAGTTTGCAAGTTTCAGCAATCAAATATACAAGTAGGAGAAATTTCTAATTTTGTGCTAGTTTTTAAAAACTTTTCCATTTCCATGCTGAGTTTTAAATGTGTCAAATGTGAACCCCAACATTTAAAAAAAATGGAAATACAGAGAATTCAATTAAACAGAGAAAGTCGGCATATGTCAAATGGAAACTCAAAATTAAAGTTTTTTAAAAAATCTACTTTTACTTCAGAATATCGCTAAAACATTTATGTTATGCAACTTCCTTTTTTGAAAACACAATTATTTTACCTGTAATCAGGTTTTTTTTGTTAGAAAAAATCCAAATCTTTTTGTCTTCTTTGTCCCTCTTAGACATTATCGCACACTCTCTATCTTGCTTTCGTTTCTGTCTTATTTTCTTTATCAACTTATAAATTTGTTCCCAAATGTTTAAACACGAATCCTCTATTTCCCGTGTCTACGCTAATTGGGATCAAATCGAGATTTTTAGTAGAAAACTCTATATGGAATTGCCTTAGATTTGGCAATGAAATATATGATAAGCTTCTAGATTTTTTTATTTTTATCATTAATTTTGTCCTTTTTTATCATTAATCTTGATACATGTATTCGTGGATGAATTTTATTCATGCTCGAGAAATTTTAAATTTTAAATTAACTATATTAATATTTAGAAATTTAAAATTTTTTAGAGCTCACATTTACCAAGTAAAAAAGTTTTTATTCTTATTTTTAAATTTAGAGTTTGCATTTGGCACACGTGAACTCTATCAATCATTTATTTCTTATTTAGAGTCCGCATTTGCTAAATTGGAACTTTGCAAACTCCACATTTTGGAAAATGCATTTTAAAACAACATAAAAATGGAACTTTTTTAAGAATTAACATGTAATGGGAAAATCCTATTTATAAGTACTATCTTACTAGGATAGCACGCCCATGATGATAAGTGTGACATGTTACGATATCTTATCTTTAGTATCATCATAACATACACGTATGTGTCCGTCGGATTTAATGAGATACAAGAACTATCCTTATCCTATAGTGTTCTTAGATGACCAAGGAGAGTAATTCTTTATTTTATAAGAAGAGAGCCTACGTCATAAAATTAAATTAGGAATATAACCATTATTAGGCCTGTGATTTATATCAAACGTGATATGTATCAAACTTTTTCATATAAAAGAATTAATTATTGTTGCCTTGTATAATTTGATATTTAATTGGTGAAATCACATACAATCTCTATTATATTCAATTCTTGTTCAAGATTTTGTTCGTTTTTTCACTATAAAAAGGAAAAACCCAATCCTAGAGAAAACATAAAAAGGGTGGCGACAGCGGCTGCTGTTGCCTCCCACCACCTTTGAATTTGTTGTGTAATTTTCTTGTAAATTATCCTTTTGTCTCTTGTTTAGTCTACCTTCATGGTGTATATCTTCTCTTATTAAGACTGGAATTGTATCCATTTGGAGCTTTTTCTTGCAAATATATATACATATATATATTTATATAATATTACAAAACATATATCGTTAATATAGAGCTGATCTTCCCCAGATCTTGTGTATAGTTTTGATTCCAGATCTATTCCTTGATGGTGGAGATAATTGTTGAAAAGATAATTGAAAGGAAAGGAGATAGAGATGAAGTGATAAGACAGTGATTGGACTTAACCTCATCTTTATTTGCTACAGATCTGTTTAATTTTGTTGTTGCCACCACATCTATGGAAAATTGGGTTAGTAATCGAAGTGCAATTTCATTAAAGTTTGAGTGTTGATTTTGTTCATATATTTGATAAGAAAATTCGACTTCAATTTACCTTTGGCTTTTAAAGGGAAGGATTTACTTCAATTTTAGTTGAATTAAAATACTAGCACAATAAGTTATTGATTTTGTCACTAGTTACTTACTCTTCTACAAAAAAATTCAGAAAAGTTAAAGATGTTGGTAGCAATTAGACTTGTAAAACTTATGTCAAGGTTCTTGTTTATTATTAGCTCTCTTAATGCTATTGGTAGAGAACTCAACTCTGGAAGACATTTACATGTAAGGGTAGCATACTTTAGTATGCAATCTAAAGTTCCCGACTGGTTACATCAAGCAAAAATATGTAATGCTCAGTCAGTTGACTGATTGTATGTTTACCATATGAAATGAAATTATCGCTTTTAAAAAAAAAAATTCAATTTTTATGTCTTTCGTTCATGTGTATAGTCTAAAGTGTGGTGAACAACGCATTACAACAATTGTAATAACTTTAAACCAAATCAATGTAGTCAGGCTTACAGATTCAGAATCAAATTGGCAATTCAGTTATGGTTTCCAAATTTTAGGACCAAAATCGGAAGTGGTGATTCCGATTCGGTTTTAAAGCGTTAATTTAAAAAAAAGGGGGTTTTCAATTTTGCTGGCTTCTAATGACTCGGCAAAGGCATGATGGTGCAATCTTAAAAAAAATTAAAAATGATATGTTGCCCAACAATGGTCAAGTGTTAACATACAATAAGATATTAAAAAATATTGAATATATCACATGATTATCTTCGTAAATATATTTATCACTTATATAATCTTTTATAATTCTGTTTCCCTCATCCTTATAGTCCATCTTTATTGTAAAGTATGCCGATTTCTGTATTCAGGCATATGTTGTGCAAAAAAATCGGAAATTCGATAATCGGACCAGAACCGTTCGTTAACCGGTTGAAGTTTACCGGTTATCTTATTCTACTGGTTTCACTTAACCAGTTATTACCAGTCAATTGGTCCAGTTTTTGGTTTACATAATTTTCCTACCGAATAACCAGTATATTACTAATACTTTAATAATTAAAATATTATTTGTAATATAGTTTAATTTTTATTTTAAGAGTTAAATTATACAATATTCAAATTTATTAATTAACTAATATTTTCTAAATTATGTTTAACAATATATATTCTATAATGTAAAACAAACAATATTAATAATATATTATAATTATTAAGATATGAATATGACTAACAATTACATATTTTAATGTTTACAAATTTAATATATAACTATTGTAATTTCTATTATAAAAATTAAATTTTCTAAATAACTTAACATAGAAATTAAAGGATACTTTAAATTTTATTTTGATCCTTTAGTAAACATTAATATATATTATTAAACAATAATATTACTTTTATTTTGTATTATATATTATTAAAATTAATAAAAAGAACAATTAATTAAAATAAGTACATTGTAGCTTTTAAATCACACTATAAGTGTATTAATATACGTAATTCGTACATTAACTGAAACATAACTATATTTATAGCTTATAAGTTAATAATATTATAAACTTAAGTAATTAATACATTAATATGTATTTGTTTTGACACACACACCTTTTACATTATATGGACTATATATTTAAATTATTTTATTATATATTTAATTTTACATTTCCAACATAATAAATTTGTTAATAATTAAAGTTTAAACTTTTAAGAGTACAAAAATAGATCCGATTAACTGACTGAAACCGGTTGAAACGGTACTTGTACCAGCCAATTAAGTGATTATGGCAAAAAGTGCCAAAATCGAAATAGGTTAACCGGCCGGTTGAACTCTTCTAGCATATATATGACATATTATGATATATTACCTTTAGAACTATCATAACATAATGTAAAGTATGCAAGTTTCAGCACTCTGATATATGGGTAGGAGAAATTTCCAATTTTGTGCTAGTTTTTAAAAACTTTTTCATTTCCATGCTAAGTTTTAAATGTGTCAAATGTGAACCCCACAGTTTTTAAAAAAAATGAAAATATGGAGCATTTAATTCAAAAAAGAAAGTTTGCATATGTTAAATAGAACCTCAAGATTAAATTTTTTTAAAAAATCTACTTTTACTGCAAAATATTGCTAAAACATATATGTTATGCAAACTCCCTTTTTCAGAAACCAATTATTTTACCTATAATCAAGTTTTTTTGTCAGAAAAAATCCAAATCTTTTTATCTTCTTTGTCCCTCTTAGACATTATCTCAGACTCTCTATTCTTGCTTTTGTTTTTGTCTTATTTTCTTTATCAACTTATAAATTTGTTCCCAGCTGTTTAAACACGAATCCTCTATTTCCCGTGTCTACGCTAATTGAGATCGAATCGAGATTTTTAGTAGAAAACTCCATGAGGAATTTCCATAGATTTGGCAATGAAATATATGATAAGCTTATATATATATTTATGGTGGGGGGAGCTGTCGTAGGCTCCCAATTTTACCCAAACTCAACAATAAATGCAGCAGTGATGAGTGGGATCGTCTCCACAGGGAGAAGGTTGTAATCAAGTATTGAATAATGATAGTAGGTATGAACAATTGGAAAGGCACGAAATTAATACTCAAATGAATGAAAATGCAAGACTGTTGGAACGGGAGATAACTCAATAAAACGGGAAGTGTTGCCTTGAGGGTGGAACAACTAGTATGGATTTTTCTCTTGCTATCCCTGACTTGTGTAAACAAATGTGAGAGGACTTCTCTGCTAGTGAGCCGGGATTCGATCAACTTGTCAGTTCTCTCAAACCCGTTTCACAATACTCCTCTAACTTCCCTTGTCAGGGCAAGTTCTAGGTACGAGTGAGACTCCCCCAGATCCCGATTCTCCTAGTGTGAGCCTCGATTAGCCCGGATATACTCCCTTGTCAGGGCAGTCACCCCATATGTAATCTCAGTCCATAATACGAGAATACTCTTAGTCCTTTCCTATAGTGGCAGTAGTGAGCCTCGATTACTTGGATATACTCCTTGTCAGGGCAGTCATCCCAGATGTAATCTGAACTCACCATACAAAAACGCTCCTTACCCTTTTCTAAATCATGAAATGTGCAGGACTAAGACTCACAGAAGCATGTTCATAATCAATACAAGTTGGGATTGATTTCCTTAGGCAAGTTCACAATAATCTCAGTGGTCACCACATATTTAATATGAAGTCAATCCAATGCAAAACATCAAACACAACAAGTACAGAATAATGAACATAAATAACACGGATAGAATTCTAAATCAAATGTCTCAAACAAGATTAAATCCATACATGTAACCCCTCAAGGCAACACTCTATGTCTAGCCGATCATGTTGATCGGCTCAGAATTCATGATTACAAGAGAGAAATGAAATGGACAATTCCTCAAGATCTTTTCCCTCTCTGTAATTTTCTAAGTTCTTTCTTGATCCTCAATCACCCGATCCCTTTTCTCTTTCTTTTTCAGCTCCTTTTATACTTTTCCCTTGCTGGGTTGGCTTGGTGACCTTCCTGGAAATTTCCATCTTTTCTGGAGGAGCTGCCACGTGTCTGTGAATAAGTCAGCAAAGGTAAAGTGAGGCCACGTAGTTCACTCAAGACTTAGTCATTAAGGAATTTTAATGTATTTCTTCAAACACTTGGTGCTCAACAGTGAACGTGCGTGATTGCCTGATAATGTGTGCAAAATATGTGCGGGAGCACGAGTGCGGTGAGGTGTATGCAAAACTAAACGTGCAAGTGTGCAAGTGTGCAAGTGAGAATGTGTGAGTGAGTGTGTGCGGTAGTGAAAGTGGTGGGCTGTGCATGTGTGTGTGCGTGGTGCGGGCGCCTACTAGCGCGCCCGTACCGTGTGTGCTTTTAGGAGGGGAGGGCGCGCTAGGCGCCCGCCCGTGTGTGCGTGTGAGTGGGGCGGGCGCCTAGCATGTGTGTGTTGTGTGTTGAGAAATTTGTGTGTGATGTGAGTGATTCGTGAGTGTTGTGAATTGTGAGTGACTTGTGAGGCTAAGGAGAGTACATAATTGAATAAACTTAACACATATTCCCCACACTTAGCTATTTTCATCAATTGTAAGTTCATGAACAATAATATGCACAAGCCATTCACAAAGTATTCTCTTTACTCAATTCCTATATAAAAAGGATGAGTATGTAAGATAAATAAGTCGGTACAACTCCGACTTATCAACCCCCCACACTTGAATCTTTGCTAGTCCCGAGCAAAGGAAAAATGAAAACTATGCCCTCATCCATTCCACATTCAAACACTCGCAACAACATCATCAGCAATCCATTTTCAAATTTTTCGCATGCACAAATATCTAGTTGCCGAGTTCACAATTCATCCAACTTATACAATTTGCCAAGCAAGGTGAAATGAATAAAGACCAAACCGTCAGCGTGCAGTGTGTGCTGAGAGTTTCTCGTGATTCCCACCTTGTCTATGCAGAGTACTCAAGTAGACACTTAAAGAAAATTCTTGCACCACAATCCTTTTGTCCACACACACGAACACTTATTATTGCAGAACTTAATAGAAATTAACTTGCACATTGGTGCTTATTCATGCCGCACTTTGGTGCTTGGCTACCCAGGGTTTTGTGGCTATTTTTTCCCTTTATTCGCCCACTGGCTTTTTCTTCATATTTGCACAAATTCAAACAGTTTGTGTTCGTGCGTGTTTCCAATAGACTATGTACTCAAAATACAAGAATAAGTGTTTACGAGTAGAAAGCACATACACGTAAAGAATCATAAGCTCTCTCCTATGTCAAATTTGTTGCTGGCGTTTCTATCTTACTTTGACATCGCACTTTACTTATCAAATTGTACACATCGAATAGACACTGTAAATCTCAAAAAAATTTTTTTGCATACATAACAATTAAGTAACATTCATTGATTTGCAATGATACTAAGAGTGCGAGTGTGGTTTGGCGTGCAAGTGTGCGGAATGGACTGGATGGTGAACATTTGCACAGCACAACAGAAACACTCACATTTATCGCAACAATAAGGAAATTCAAGCACACTACAAGGTCGGTGCTAGACACTGACTTTTGCTCACAACAACACAAGAACAATAAAACAAGAAGAAAACACACTATCTAAATACTAAACAATCCACACTATCACTCGTTTCCCGCACATATGATAAACACACATAAGCAATTTTAAACAAAGGCCCTCGGCTTCACAAACACAAGCATCACTTTAAAGAAGTCCCAAGCATAGCCAATCACACAAACAACAGCAATTTCCAAGGACAGCCCCAAATCATGAATGTCTCTCCCCCACACTTGAAAAGAGCAATGGTCCCCATTGTAAAGGAGAGAGACTACCGCGTTTAAGCGCCTGGAGGTGGGGGTTGGTTGGAGAAACGGGAGAAGCCGGGGAAGGATGTTGGAGTATTTCTGAAATTTGGTGCACTCGAACCCGCAGTAGAGCTCATCCCCTGTTGCATGACTACCCTTCGACTGATTGTATCCACAATCATTCTGGATGGGTTGTCCATCTCCTCAATTGGGGGAAAGTAAGAATTTGGTCCCCGGGATTGATGGTGGTACACCATCATCAAATTGAGATTGTGGACTTCGGTTTGGCACTGGTTGATCTTGTTGTCAATGGCTTTCCACTGTGTGGTCTGCTCTTGTTCCATTGATTCTATTCGTGTCCCAATGATGCCCATGCAGTCCTGCAGTCCAGTCCACCTGCCTTCCATTTCGTCAATGTGTTGCATGAGGGAATTGTGGTGGTTTTGGAATGTCGTTTGGAGTCCCTCAAGTGCAAGTTGCATCTTGTTGAAATTATCAAACCCTTGAGGTGGTTGCTGGTTGGGCGGTTGTTGGTGTGGCTCGACTGGGTTTGAATCGACATCAATGTCATCCATTATCGGTATCGGTTCCACCCTTTCTCTCTCCCTTGCCTCAGCCTCTCTCTGCTGTCTGTCTTCTTTTTCTTGATTCTGATAAAATTTTAGTTGGCCATCCTTGACTGGTCCTGTTGACACTCGGCATTCCTCTCCGGTGGACACTTTCACTCCATGCTTGATAGCTTGCTCCAGGATCAAGTGTGGGAAATACATGGCTAGATTGTGCTCAGGTATGGCCTGGTTGATGTATGTGGTCATGAACTATCCCACATCTATAGTTAACATTCTTTGGATTGCATACACAAGAAAGATTCTGTCTCTGGTTACTTGTGTGTTATGGGTGGTGGGCATGAGGCGGGAGTTGATAAATAGAAGCCATGTCTTAGCCTCCGCTGTCAAATCATTGAGCTGCGCATGCCTCAGGTCACCGTGTTGGTTCCTCACCCAATCTGATCCCGGAAGATTCAGTGCTTGTAGAATAGTATCAGGGTTTCCCATTTCGATCAGGTCACTAAGCTCGTCTGTGTCGTAGTCCGGGAGCCCATAGTGCTTATTCACTATCTCTCTGGTGAATTTTATTTATTTGCCTCTCACGAATACTCCCTTCGCCTTGACCTCTTTCTTGTCGACCGCAGCAGCATTTGCATAGAATTCCTTAGCAACAGCTACATTGCATGTCTCTGGAGCTACTGTCAATGGTTTCCACTTGCAGTGCTGGATGATGTCTGTGTATGGCTTTTCGGTGATGCGAAAGGATCTTTCAACATGGATGTGTCGGACGACAAATTCACAGAATTTTTCTTGAGCATAGGCACTGACAAATCTTTGGAGGACCACCGATTGAGAATTTTTCCTTTTCTTGCTACTAGTGTCTTGTGTGTCCTCAGCTTCATAATTCTCGGGAAAATATTCCTCGTCTGACTCAGAATCGGATGAGGTTTCATCCACCAGGACCTTGGCCTTTCCTTTCGACGATTGACCTTTGGAAGTGGTAGCAGGAGTTTGATAAGATTTCTTTGGTGCCATGGTACCTGTCGACATCCGGATGTACGAAACTCAGCTGGTTGACTCCCTGTCGATTCCGAGGTTCCTGCAGATATGCACACATGATACTTTTAAACTCAGGTGTTTTATTGGGGTCACAATGTATTGAAATAAACAACTATCAAATAACAAAAAGTAAATGGTCGGGTTGCCTCCCAACACAGCGCTTGGTTTATTGTCCTCAGCCCAACATGGAAGAGTTGATGTCAAGGAGGTGGATTGTCAAGGAACTGCATCCTTTGTCTATACTTAACATACCCAAAGTCTCGGTACCCACATTTCTGCTTACTGGGTGGCGTTTCTTTTTCTCTTTCCACACCATACGCTTCAGATAGTTGAATAATGGTTGGCATTTCCTCTTGGTTGGTTTTTTGTCTGATTGGGGTGAGCTCTTGTTCCTGTACTCAATATTCTCAAGCCTCACCTCAGTGGGCACAATTTCCACCTTTTTGTCAGTAGAGACAACAAAATCAAGATTTTCCTTTATTTCGTTCAATTTCCTCTCATCAACATAATTTCCATTAGATTCATGATCAGAATTCATTTTCTCAACAGAGTCATTCAACACAAGTTGTTCAATAATGTTTTGCAATTCATGCACAATTTCACTTTCTTCATCAGTTAACACATTCTCAAAATTATTATGCATATCATTTTCACCAGGGTCATGTGTTGAGGCAAGAGACTTACCTGTAAGTTCTGACTCAAGTGAGTGAGGGTGACCCTCCACCAGGCCTGCCAGACAACATTGCTCAATGGTTTGAGGATGCTTCATTGCATAATCGACATTGAATACCACTTCTTCACCATTGACTCGGAATGTGATGGTTTTTCCTTTAACTCCTATGAGGGCATCCCCTGTTGCCAAGAATGGCCTGCCAAATATAAGTGGGACTTCGGGGTCCTCCTCCATATCCAAGACTATGAAATCCACTGGAAGCACAAATTTGTCTACCGACACCAACACATCTTCCACCATTCCAGTCGGTTGTACCAAGGATCTATCTGCTAACTGTAGGAGGACAGCCACAGGTTTAATCTTCTCTCCCAAACCTATACTCTCGGCGAGGGATAGTGGCATCAGGTTTATCCCTGCACCGAGGTCGCACAATGCTTTATTGAAAAATTTTCCTCCGATAGTGCAAGGGACTGTGCAGCTCCCAGGGTCCTTGAGCTTGGGAGGGAGCTCATTGTTTATCCAAGCCTGGCTCTCCTTAGTCAGCGGAATTGGCACCTCACAACGTAATATTTGCTCTTTATTTGCGATCAAATCCTTCAGAAATTTAGCATACCGAGGCACTGCAGTGACGAGGTCCAGAAGAGGGACATTCATGTTGACGTTTTTCACCATGTCCAGGAACCTTGTAAATTGGGCCCCCTTCTTGGCCTGTGCTGGAACGAGTTGGGAAAAAGGTGGGACGGGTGCAAACTCCGGATAGTTATAAGGGCTGGCAGGTCCCCTCTTCTTCTTAGGCTCAGGAGCCTTCACACTTTCCTCCTCATCCTCCCGTATCTCTTCTTCCACAATGATAGTCTCTTCTGGGACTTCTTCCACTGATTCTTCATTTCCTCCCTTCTTCTGATCCCTTTTGATCTCCTTACCACATCTTAGTGTGATGGCGTTGCACACCTCTCTCTCCTTCCCTTTTGGGTTGGGCTCGGTATCACTAGGAAGGGCACCCTGAGTACGTTGGTTGCTCGCCTTGGCCAGCTGGCCTATTTGCATGTCTATGTTCTTGATGGAGGCCTCTACTGCCGAAGTCCTCTTCTCATACATGTCCATCCTTTCCATGATTGTTTGAAACATTTCATCTGTGGACTTCCTCGGTTCCCTGTTGCTCGACTCTCCACCTTGGAAGTACTGTCTTTGCTGATTTCCCTGATTGTTCATCCCCCAAGACCCTTGACCAGACTGGTTCCTATAGCCACTATATTGCTGCCTGTTGTTGTAATTCTGGACATACTGCACAGACTCTTGTGTGAGCTCGCATTCATCGGTGTGGTGTTCACCTTTGCATAAACCACACATCAGCACAGGAGCAGTGTTTGCGGCCTTGAGAGTTTGGATCTGCCTTGTTAGAGCCTCAATCTTTGCTTCCAAGGAAGTCTCCTCGTCCAGCTCCAGCACTCCTCGCTGTTTTCTCACAGGTGCCTTCCTCGTTTCTGGGAACAAATACTCATCGTCAGCTATGGAATCGAATAGCTCTCTTACTTCCGGGACACTTTTATCCTTGAGGGCTCCGTTAGCCGAGGCCTTAACCATCAGTAAAGATTCGGGGGACAATCCTTTGAAGAACGTGTTAAGCTCCCTTATCTTTCCAAGGTCATTGTTGGGGCATTGCCTGAGCAAGTCATTAAACCTATCCCATGCTTCCTTGAAGGTCTCCCCATCTTGCTGCTGAAAGTTCCTTATTTCGAGTCTCATTCACTCCAGTTTAGATGGGGGGAAATATTTGGCCAGGAATTTTCTTTCCAATTCCTCAAAAGTGGCTATTGAGGGCCCTCCGATCGAGTTAAACCAGTGCTTTGCCCTGCCTTTGAGAGAGAGTGGAAACAATATCCTTCTCACCTCATCAGGTGTGATTCGTTGCAGCTTGAAAGTGTTACATAATCCCAAAAACCAATCTAAGTGCTCGGTTGGGTCGTCGTTGCTCAATCCTTGAAAGACCTGACCCTGAGTTATCATCGATACTATTTGAGTTGGGATTTGGTAACTTTCCACATCCACATCTTGCCTGTTGTTCCTCCTCTCGAAGTTGACCGCGAAATGGTCCCCAAACCGTGGTGGTCGGTCTCTTGGTCTCTCCTCCCCCTGTTGGGGCCTAGCTCTCTCTTCACCCTGTTCCGCCATTTCTAGAGCCCTTCTCCTTTGCCTCAAAGTCCTCTGGAGCTCTGGATCAAAATTAAACTCAGGTTCTATCCCACGAAGTCTGGCTCCCACTTGCATCAGCTGTATTACCTACACAAGCCAAAGACACCTCCCACGTAGATAGATTACTGAATTCAGAAACAAACTGTAGAAATGGGATGAAATAATCTTGACAGGATCACCAACTATAATCAAAAGTCAATCAAAAGAAACAGAACAAATACTGAAATACGAAATACCTAAAATTCGAAACATAAAACTATCACAATCAATTCCTAATACTTAGCCTCTCCCCGACAACGGCGCCAAATATTGGTAGGGCGAGCTGTCGTAGGCTCCCAATTTTACCCAAACTCAACAATAAATGAAGCAGTGATGAGTGGGATCGTCTCCACAGGGAGAGAGTTGTAATCAAGTATTGAATAATGATAACAGGTATGAACAATTGGAAAGGCACGAAATTAATACTCAAATGAATAAAAATGCAAGACTGTTGGAACAGGAGATAACTCAATAAAACGGGAGGTGTTGCCTTGAGGGTGGAACAACTAGTATGGATTTTTCTCTTGCTATCCCTGACTTGTGTAAACAAATGTGAGGGGACTTCTCTGCTAGTGAGCCGGGATTCGATCAACTTGTCAGTTCTTTCAAACCCGTTTCACAATACCTCTCTAACTTCCCTTGTCAGGGTAAGTTCTAGGTACGAGTGAGACTCCCCCAAATCCCGATTCTCCTAGTGTGAGCCTCGATTAGCCCGGATATACTCCCTTGTCAGGGCAGTCACCCCATATGTAATCTCAGTCCACAATACGTGAATACTCTTAGTCCTTTCCTATAGTGGCAGTAGTGAGCCTCGATTACTTGGATATACTCCTTGTCAGGGCAGTCATCCCAGATGTAATCTGAACTCACCGTACAAAAACGCTCCTTACCCTTTTCTAAATCATGAAATGTGCAGGACTAAGACTCACATAAGCATGTTCATAATCAATACAAGTTGGGATTGATTTCCTTAGGCAAGTTCACAACAATCTCAATGGTCACCGCAGATTTAATATGAAGTTAATCCAATGCAAAACATCAAACACAACAAGTACAGAATAATGAACATAAATAACACGGATAGAATTCTAAATCAAATGTCTCAAACAAGATTAAATCCATACATGTAACCCCTCAAGGCAACACTCTATGTCTAGCCGATCATGTTGATCGGCTCAGAATTCATGATTACAAGAGAGAAATGAAATGGGCAATTCCTCAAGATCTTCTCCCTCTCTGTAATTTTCTAAGTTTTTTATTGATCCTAAATCACCCGATCCCTTTTCTCTTTCTTTTTCAGCTCCTTTTATACTTTTCCCTTGCTGGGTTGGCTTGGTGACCTTCCTGGAAATTTCCATCTTTTCCGGAGGAGCTGCCACGTGTCTGTGAATAAGTCAGCAAAGGTAAAGTGAGGCCACGTAGTTCACTCAAGACTTAGTCATTAAGGAATTTTAATGCATTTCTTCAAACACTTGGTGCTCAACAGTGAACGTGCTTGATTGCCTGATAATGTGCGCAAAATATGTGCGGGAGCACGAGTGCGGTGAGGTGTATACGAAACTAAACGTGCAAGTGTGCAAGTGAGAATGTGTGAGTGAGTGTGTGCGTGAGTGAAAGTGGTGGGCTGTGCATGTGTGTGTGCGTGGTGCGGGCGCCTAGCGTGCTTTTAGGAGGGGCGGGTGCGCTAGGCGCCCGCCCGTGTGTGCGTGTGAGTGGGGCGGGCGCGCTAGGCGCCCGCCCCGTGTGTGTGTGTTGAATGGGCGGGCGCCTGTGTGTGTTGTGTGTTGAGAAATTTGCGTGCGATGTGAGTGATTCGTGAGTGTTGTGAATTGTGAGTCACTTGTGAGGCTAAGGAGAGTGTGTGCATATTTTACATAATTGAATCAAACTTAACACATATTCCCCACACTTAGCTATTTTCATCAATTGTAAGTTCATGAACAATAATATGCACAAGCCATTCACAAAGTATTCCCTTTACTTAATTCCTATATAAAAAGGATGAGTATGTAAGATAAATAAGTCTGTACAACTCCGACTTATCAATTTATCGTTAATTTTGTCCTTTTTTATCATTAATCTTGATACATATATTCATGGATGAATTTTATTCTTGCTCGCGAGATACGTCACAGGAAATTTTCTCGAGAAATTTTAAATTTTAAATTAACTAAATTAATATTTAGAATATTTAAATTTTCTAGAGCTCACATTTACCAAATTAAAAAGTTTTTATTCTTATTTTTAAATTTAGAGTTCACATTTGGCATATGTGAACTCTATCAATCATTTATTTCTTATTTAGAGTTTGCATTTGCTAAATGTGAACTTTGCGAACTCCACATTTTCGAAAATACATTTTAAAACAACATAAAAATGGAACATTTTTAAGAATTTATATGTTATGGGAAAATCCTATGTATAAGTATTGTCATACTAGGATAGCACGCCCATGATGATAAGTGTGACATGTTACGATATCTTATCTTTAGTATCATCATAACATACACATATGTGTCCGTCGGATTTAATGAGATACAAGAACAATCCTTATCCTATAGTGTTCTTAGATGACCAAGGAAGAGTAACTCTTTATTTTATAAGAAGAGAGCCTACGTAATAAAATTAAATTAGGAATATAACCATTATTAGGCCTGTTATTTATATCAAACGTGATATGTATGAAACTTTTTCACATAAAATAATTAATTATTGTTGCCTTGTATAGTTTGATATTTAATTGGTGAAATCACATAAAATCTCTATTATATTCAATTCTTGTTCAAGATTTTGTTTGTTTTTTCACTATAAAAAGTAAAAAACCAATCCTAGAGAAAACATAAAGAGGGTGGTGACAACAGCTGCTGTTGCCTCCCATCACCTTTGAATTTGTTGTGTAATTTTCTTGTAATTTATCCTTTTGTCTCTCTTTTTGGAGTGTTTAGTCTCCCTTCATTGTGTATATGTTCTCTTATTAAGACTGGAACTGTCTCCATTTGGAGCTTTTTCTTGCAAATATATATATATATATACATATATATATATATATAATATTACAAAACATATATCGTTAATATAGAGCTGATCTTCCCCAGATCTTGTGTATAGTTTTGATTCCAGATCTATTCCTTAATGGTGGAGATAAAATGGTTGAAAAGATAATGATACGGTTGGGCGAGGCTCGAACTCCTAGACCACCAAATCTCCACAATCTTTAGGACCGTGTTGCACGAATCAATTCAACAATTAAAGACAAAAGACACAAAACAAGCAATGACGGAAGTGAATTCAAAGGAAACGAAAAAGACTTGGTATTAGCCAACGAAACCCCTTACGCTATTACAAACAAGAATGATTAATCTAATGTAAATCAAGAGATTAACTTCCAAGTTCGGCTTGTTCCTGAAATCAAGAACGATAAGCTAATCCTATGGCTTCTCACTAAAGGCTTCGCGGGGTTTTAAAAACACAAAGTGTTTTCAGCTTTTGCAAGGCAAAAATCTTTATTATTCTCTACCAAAAAAATATCAAAGGCCTTTCCCTTTTATAGGAATAAATTCGGCCAAGTACAAAAAGGAAACCCTAATGAAAGCCAATTACAACTTGACTTCCTAACTAACTAACAAACTAGTTTCCTAAATCAAAACAAAAGACAAAACAAGCCAATCTCCTACCAAGTAGGGCTTCAGTCATGCTCCCTAAAATTTAGGAGTTCACTTTCCTAAATTTTCCTACAAAATAGGAGATTACTTTCCTAATTATCATGCAAGATAATTGGGCCAAGCAATTAACACTTAATCGAAAATCCAAGCCCATAATTAATTGTTAATGGACTTAATTATTACAACTCAAAAATAAACCCTAATTACTTAAGAAATGGCGTGAAACCAAGTTGTGAAAATCCAAGCACACCATCTTGGTCTTCAATGTACTTCATAAACACTTCTTCAAGGTGGAATTTCCTTAAGCTCCAATGTAGAACTCCTAGGAACTTCTTCATGAATTGTAATGCAAGAAATATTCCCAACAACTTTATGTGATTGAGATGTTGATGGTGACGCCAAGTGTTCCTCAAAGTTGTCCAAGGCTTCATAATGTGTTGACAATAAAGTTTGCAAGGTGGCTTTCCTCCTTTTGCTCCTTGATCTTGTCATTGGTCCATCAAGATTCTCCAATGGATCATGTGAAGTCGGGTTTGGCTCAATGGACATGGCCGGATTGCTATCATTCCCTCCCTCCTCGAAAGGATTCGTCCTTGAATCACCTACATCATACAAAGATAAATAAGAAACATTAAATGTAGATGAGACATTGCCATACTTATTTGGTAGTTCTATCTTATAAGCATTGTCTCCAATCCTTTCCAAGACTCGAAAAGGACCATCTCCTCTTGGATGAAGCTTAAATTTCCTTTTCTCGGGAAACTTTTATTTTCTTAAGTGAATCCAAACCCAATTACCCGGTTCAAATATCACTTGCTTTCTACCCTTATTGGCTTGCTTAGCAACTTGTTCATTACGCCTTTGAATATTATTTCGAACCCTCTCATGTAACTCCTTCACAAAATCAGCTTTCTTTTTACCTTCGACATTAACAAACTCATTAATAAGAAGAGGCAAAATATCAAGTGGAGTTAAAGGATTAAATCCGTAAACAACTTCAAAAGGTGAGCAATTAGTAGAACTATGCAAAGTCCTATTATATGCAAACTCAATATGAGGTAAACAACTTTCCCAATTCTTTAAGTTCTTTTGGATAATGGCACAAAGTAAGGTAGATAAAGTGCGATTAACCACTTCAGTTTGTCCATCAGTTTGTGGATGTGCAACAGTAGAAAACAACAATTTAGTGCCTAACTTATTCCATAAAGTACGCCAAAAGTGAGACAAGAATTTAACAACCCTATCACTAACAATACTCTGTTGAATGCCATGTAATCTTACAACTTTCTTAAAGAATAAATCAGCAATATGTGTAGCATCATTAGATTTAGAACATTTGATAAGTCGCATTTCACCGACTTATTTGTGTAAATTTCCTTATCTTTTGCTATGGATTTTGTGCGGAAATGATGCTTGGTATGTTGACGGTGTGCTAGAACGTGCATGTTTTGGATATTGCTGTGAAAATGACTAAGTGTTATAAAACAACATGAAAATGCTTTGATGTTTGAAATATGCACAACATTTGGTCTTGCATACCATCGACCCCCAAGCTGTCCTGCACGCCACTGACCTCCAAGCCTTTATGAAAGTCCACAACCACAACACTTGCACAACACTCACACTTGCACAGAACATACACTTACGCATTTAGGCTCACCACACTTACACGCTTGACCTCCACAACACACACAACATTCCAGCACTCACACTTCACTCGACACACAACACAACACTCACACACATCGCACAACACATGGCCGGCGCACTAGGCGCCCGTTTCACACACGGCCGTCACACTAGGCGACCGCCACACACACGGCGGGTGCGTCACACACACAACACGACGCCTGCCACCATGCGACCGCCACTCACACGGCGGGCGCACCACGCGCCCACCTCACCTCACACACTCACCTTACACAGTTTGCACATTTTATCCTTTCTTTCATATTTTTCCTTTGTTATGTTTTTAGTTAGGAATTCTTTCATACATTTTGTATACACTACACTCCACGCTTGCTCCACGCACATTTAGCAAACACCGCATCCAATCTGTTTGATATTTTGCCTCGCCACTCTTATTTGTTAAGTACACGTGTCTTCACTAAATTCTTGGCTTATATTCACAGGGACACGTGTTAACATCTGGGAAAAGAGGGGGAAACTTCTAGGAAGCTCACTTGGCTAGGACATGGAGAGAAAACTATAAAAGCCAGAGGAAGAGAAGAAGAACGGGACTTTTTGGGGGGAGAGACGGAGATCAATCAAGAGACCTAGGGTTTCAAGGGAAAAAGGAGATCAGAGTGGAGATCATTCCATTTTATCTTTCTGTAATAGCTATGTTTGATCAGGCTTTGTCAAACTTGTTTTCAAAGCTGATCAACATGATTGGCTAAACATTAGGTTGTTGCTTTGAGGGATTAAGTGTGATGACTCTAAATTGATTTGAGACATTCGTATTGCATATCACGTGTTTGATATTGTTTCTTAAATCTTTTTGATGCTTTATTTCAATGCTTACTCACTCACGCCTAGGCCCTTCATATGATTTGTAGTACCACTGAAGTCAATCTAGTGCTATCAATGGAAATTGAAATAACATCACTAGAACAGGGAACAACTTGGATGAGTCCTATGATATGTGTATGGAAGCAACGTCAATCGTGCAGTACCCCTGACAATTGAAGTTAATATAATGGAAAAGACTTAGGATTATTTGAACATTAGAACTCAGACTTTGGTTGACTGTCTTGTCTAAGGGAGTTGGGGTTCTAGTGTCAGATAGGGATCGGGAATTAGGAAGTCGAGCCTAGGTCTTGCCCTAACAAGGGAAGATGAGAGGAATATGGTGAATTAGGATTGTGAGACCTACCCAGGAGATCAACCCTAAGCTCACTAGAAGGTCAACCCCCTCATTCATGTTCTTACACTAGTCAAGGATAATCAAATGGAGTCGTTAAACTGACCTCCCTCGAGGCAACACCAATTTACTTCTTGATTGATTTGCGTATTTGGTCATACTTGCTGTCTGCTTTATTGAACACTTTCTATTCTATCACTTGTACAATTCTTAATTCAATCCTCTCCCTGTTGGATACGATCCCACTTGCCACTACTACTTGTTTTGGTGATACTGGGTAAAATTGCAAGGTACGACGACAGCCTTGCCAACATTCAATAAAGTGCGCGCGACAGTTTGCTAAATCTATCAACTACAATAAATATGCTATCATGACCAGTGCGTGACCTAGGCAAACCAAGTACAAAATCCATAGAAATATCAATCCAAGGATGACTAGGAACAGGCAAAGGCGTGTACAATCCACGAGGCATCACTTTCGATTTTGATTGTTTACACACAATGCATTTTTCACAAACACTTTTAACATCTTTAATCATGTTAGGACAATAAAAGTGTTCATTTAAAACAGCAAGTATTTTCACAATTCCAAAGTGCCCCATTAACCCTCCCCCATGGGTTTCTTTAACAAGTAAATCAAGAATGGAACAAAGGGGTATGCATAATTTATCTTTCTTAAACAAAAATCCATCATGCACATAAAATTCACCATTCGACTTTGAAGAACATAGATCAAAGGTGGCGGAAAAAGTAGGATCATCCTTATACAAATCTTTAATCAAGTCAAAACCAAGTAACTTAGTTTGCAAATAGGTGAATAAAGTGTATCTCCTAGATAATGCATCAGCTACAACATTTTCTTTACCAGATTTGTATTTGATCACATATGGAAAAGATTCAATAAACTCTAACCATTAAGCATGCCTTTTATTCAATTTACTTTGAGTTTTCAAGAATTTAAGGCTTTCATGATCAGAATGAATAATGAATTCTTTAGGCCATAGATAGTGTTGCCAGACCTGTAATGATCTTACCAAAGCATACAACTTCTTGTCATAAGTCGCATACTTCATGGCTGCCCCATTAAGCTTTTCACTAAAGTAAGCCATCGGCTTTGATTCCTGCATCAAAACAGCACCAATACCTATCCCGGAGGCATCACAGTGTATCTTAAAAGCTTTATGAAAATTCGGCAATGCCAACAAAAGGGCGTGAGTCAATTTGTTCTTTAATGTGTTAAAGGCGTTTTCATGTTCTTCTTTCCACACAAAAGTGACATTGTTTTTAACAAGTTCATTTAAAGGTGCAGCTATAGAACTAAAGTCCTTAACAAACCTCCTATAAAAACTTGCTAAATCATGAAAACTTCTAACATCGCTAGCACAAGTTGGTCTTGGCCAATCCATGATTGCCTTGAATTTTGACTCATCGACAGAAATACCTTAAGAACTAACAACATAACTTAAAAAGATAATTGATTCCATGCAAAAAGAACACTTTTTAAGGTTAGCATACAATTTGTTCTCTCGCAATATAGCAAACACGAACTTAAGATTTTAACATGTTCATCAAGTGATTTGCTATAAATAAGGATGTCATCAAAATAAATTACAACAAATTTACCAATGAAGTGATGAAAAACGTGATTCATGAGCCTCATAAAAGTACTAGGTGCATTAGATAAACCAAAAGGCATAACTAACCATTCATACAAACTATACTTTGTATTAAAGGCTGTTTTCAATTCATCACCTTCCTTCATTCTAATTTGATAGTAGCCACTTTTCAAATCAATCTTGGTAAAAATACAAGAACTATGCAATTTATCAAGCATATCATCTAATCTAGGAATTGGATGTCTATACTTAATGGTGATTTTATTAATAGCACGGCAATCAACACACATTTTCCAAGAGTCATCCTTTTTAGGGACGAAGATAACAGGAACTGAACATGGACGAATTGATTCTCGAATAATACCTTTGTCAAGGAGTTCATTCACTTGACGTTAAATCTCTTTTGTTTCCTCATGGTTTGCTCTATAAGCTATGTGGTTCCGAATTTTCACTCCAGGGACAAAGTCGATTTGATGTTCAATGCCACGAATAGGTGGTAATCCTATTGGCAAGTCCTCGGGAAACACATCTCCATATTCTTATAAAAGAGACAAAATAACACTAGGCAAAGAATTAAGGTGATCACTATCAATGATAAGTACATTTTTGCGATACAACAAGTATAATGGTTGACTATCTAGTATTGCTCTCTTTATCTCACTCATAGAAGCAAAATGACAAGACTTAGAACTAACATTAGCACTAGGTACAATTTCTCGACCTATACTACTGTTTACATTCTTTTTCTTTTCAAGCTCACTTTTCTCCTTTGGTTCTTTTTCATACATATCACGGAAAGCTTTTGCCAACTTTGCTTGGTCTTCAAAGACTTGAGTCGGACTCAAAGCTCTTTGATATGAACCTAGAAAGCCTATTATTTGGGTGGTCAATAAGAAAGTGTTTCGTGATATTCATTCCATTAATTTGTGATGAATCATATAGTTGGAGACCTGGAATCATGTTGAAATAACAGTTCCTAAAGGTTCCACGGAGGTTTGTTGCTTCACGACATTTAAGATGTTGCCACCATGAAAATTACATTGTTGAGTACTTATGCCACAGTTTGGTATATTTAGCATATCTCTCTCATATGATCTCCGATTATGCTGATTCAAGTGGCTGTAGATACATAAGAAAAATATCTACAATGTTTATGTTTTACACATTCACAGAAGAGAAATGCATCATGGTGAAATGGGCACGTGAAGATGACGCTACTTGCTGGACTGGCGGGAATTTCGTTTTATCTTTTTTTAAGTCTTAGGAGTTATTTTGTTTTGTAATAAATTAAGTCCATTAAATATTAATTTGGGCTTAATATTTTCGTTAATAAGTAGTTAATTACTTGGCCCAATTATCTTGCATGATAATGGCAAGTAATGGATTAAGGAAAGTAGCCTCCTACTTTTTAGGAGCATTCCTACTTTCTAGGAGGAAGGCTATTTTTTAGGAATTGGTCCATTTCCCAATTTTTTAGGAGCCAAAAACGTTTTTAAGCTTGCTTAAGACAAAACCATGTTGGTTTTGGAAACTAGTTTGTTAGGTACTTAGGAAGTCAAGTTGTAATTGGCTTTCATTAGGGTTTCCTTTTTGTTCTTGGCCGAATTTATTCCTATAAAAGGGTAAGGCCTTTTGACGTTTTTTCATAGAGAATAATAAATATTTTTGCCTTGCAAAAGCTGAAAACACCTTGTGTTTTTAAAACCCCACGAAGCCTTTAGTGAGGAGCTATAGGATTAACTTATCGTTCTTGATTTCAGGAACAAGCTGAACTTGAAAGTTAATCTCTTGATTTACATTAGATTAATCATTCTTGTTTGTAATAAAGTAACGGGTTTGGTTGGCTAATTACCATTCCTTTTCCGTTTCCTTTGAATTCACTTCCACCTTTACTTGTTTTTGTGTCTTTTGTTCTTGTTTGTTGAATTGAGTCGTGCAACACGGTCCTAAAGATTATGGAGATTCGGTGGTCCAGGAGTTGTAGCCTCGCCCAAACGTATCAATTGGTATTAGAGCAAAGGTTGTTGCTTCAAAATTCAGGTTTTACTCGTAAGTAAATTTTCATTTTTTTGGTCAGGGCAATATTGTTTTGCTCATATCTTATTCGTTTGGAGTCAAAATTGAGTTCCGTTTTTTGCGTTGTGATCCTTGAGTCCTGTAGTTATTGGGACTCAATTTTTATGTTCAAAAAGTGTCACCCAAAAATCGAAAAAAAATCAGTCTTCTTTTAGTCTTTATTTTGTTCGTCTTTAGGAACTGTGATTTCTACATGATTCCAGGTCTCCAACTATATGATTCATCACAAATTAATGGAATGAATATCACGAACCACTTGCTTATTGACCACCCGAATAATAGGCTTTCTAGGTTCGTATCATACTACCTTTTTTGGAGAAGATTCGACCTCGAATCTTGCACGATTGTTGTGACACCAAGTAAATCATAACCTACATGATCTGTTAGACAACAAGAAGAACCAAATACAACAATATCTCCAACAGATTTTTATATCTCTTCTTTGCCTTTTTCATCAAGATTTACTTCTAGGCTTTTTCCACTCACAACAGCAACCTCACTTTTTATATGTTCGTCATTGGGTATTATATTCTCACACTTATTAACAATATTCACTACATCAAAAGAAATCAAATATGTTTGAGAAGTTTCTTCAAGTGGATTAATTGGAATTATCACATCTTCTTGAATTGGATCAAAAGAACAATCAAAAGATTGAAACTTGACGACACAAAAACGTAAGGAAGACTCAAAGAACTAATTTTTTTCCCTAATATTATTTAAAAAAAGGAACACACTGCAAAAAACAGAATCAAATTATGAGTTAAAACGAAAAAGTTACAGTCAATCTAATATTTTCCCAGAAAAAAATAAAGACTGAAAAAAGACTGATTTTTTTTCGATTTTTGGGTGACACTTTTTGAACATAAAAATTGTTTCCCAGTAACTACAAGACTCAAGGATCACAACGCAAAAAACGGAACTCAATTTTGACCCCAAACGAATAAGATATGAGCAAAACAATATTGCCCTAACCACGGAAAATCCTATGTATATGTACTATCTTACTAGGATAGCACGCCCATGATGATAAGTGTGACATGTTATAATATCGTATCTTTAGTATCATCATAACATACACGTATGTGTCCGTCGGATTTAATGAGATAGAAGAACTATCCTTATCCTATAGTGTTCTTAGATGACCAAGGAAGAGTAATTCTTTATTTTATAAGAAGGGAGGGTTTTCCATAAAATTAAATTAGGAATATAACCATTATTAGGCCTATGATTTATATCAAACGTGATATGTATCAAACTTTTTCACATAAAAGAATTAATTATTATTGCCTTGTATAGTTTGATATTTAATTGGTGAAATCACATACAATATTTATTATATTCAATTCTTGTTCAAGATTTTGTTGGTTTTTTCACTATAAAAAGTAAAAAACCAATCCTAGAGAAAACATAAAGAGGGTGACGATAGCAGCTGCTGTTGCCTCCCACCACCTTTGAATTTGTTGTGTAATTTTCTTGTAATTTATCCTTTTGTCTCTCTTTTTGGAGTGTTTAGTCTCCCTTTATGGTGTATATGTTCTCTTATTCAGACTGGAATTGTCTCCATTTGGATCTTTTTCTTGCAAATATATATATAAATATATATATATTTATATAATATTACAAAACATATATCGCTAATATAGAGCTGATCTTCTCCAGATCTTGTGTACAGTTTTGATTCCAAATCTATTCCTCAATGGCGGAGATAAAATGGTTGAAAAGATAATTGAAAGGAAAGGAGATAGAGATTAAGTGATAAGATAGTGATTGGACTTAACCTTATCTTTATCTGCTACAGATCTGTTTAATTTTGTTGTTGGCACCACACCTATGGAAAATTGGGTTAGTAATCGAAGTGCAATTTCATTAAAGTTTGAATGTTGATTTTGTTCATATATTTGATAAGAAAATTCGACTTAAATTTACCGTTGGCTCTTAAAGGGAAGGATTTACTTCAATTTTAGTTGAATTAAAATACTAGCAAAATAAGTTATTGATTTTGTCACTAGTTCCTTACTCTTCTACAAAAAATTCAAAAAAGTTAAAGATGTTGGTAGCAACTAGACTGTTAAACCAGATGTCAAGGTTCTTGTTTATTATTAGCTCTCTTAATGCTATTGGTAGAGAATCCAACTCTGGAACACATTTACTTGTAAGGGTAGCATACATTAGTATGCAATCTAAAGTTCCCGACTAGTTACATCAAGCAAAAATATGTAATGCTCAGTCAGTTGACTGATTGTATGTTTACCATATGATATGAAATTATCGCTTTTGAAAAAAAAAGATTCAAATTTTATGTGGTTGGTTCATGTGTACAGTCTAAAGTGTGGTGAACAACGCATTACAACAATTCTAATAACTTTAAACCATATCAATGTAGTCAGGCTTACCGGTTCAGAATCAAATTGGCAATTGAGTTATGGTTTCCAAATTTTAGGACCAAAATCGGAATTGGTTATTCCGATTCAATTTTAAATCGTTAATTTTAAAAAATGGGGTTTTCAATTTTGCTGGCTTCTAATGACTCGGCAAAAGCAAGATGGTGCAATCTTAAAAAATATTAAAAATGATATGTTGCCCAACAACGGTCAAGTGTTAACATACAATATGATATTAAAAATAATTGAACTTTTTATTTTTATCGCATGATTTTCTTCGTAAATATTTATTATCACTTACATAATCTTTTATAATTCTCTTTCTCTCATCCATATAGTCCATCATTATTGTAAAGTACGTCGGTTTCTGTACTCAGGCATATGTTGTGCAAAAAAATCGGAAATTCGATAATCGGACCAGAACCGTCGGTTAACTAGTTGAAGTTTACCAGTTATCCGGTTCTACTGGTTTCGCTTAACTAGTTATTACCAGTCAATTGGTCCAGTTTTTCGTTTACATAATTTTCCTAACGAATAACCAGTATATTACTAATACTTTTATAATTAAAATATTATTTGTAATACAGTTTAATTTTTATTTTAAGAGTTAAATTATTCATTATTCAAATTTATTAATTAACTAATAATTTCTAATTTTTGTTTAAAAATATATATTCTGTAATATAAAACCAACAACATTAATAATATATTATAAATTTTAAGATATGAATATGACTAACAATTACATATTTTAATGTTTTACAAATTTAATATATAACTATTGTAATTTCTATTATAAAAACTAAATTTTCTAAATAACTTAACATAGAAATTAAAGGATATTTTAAATTTTATTTTGATACTTTAGTAAACATTAATATATTATTAAACATTAATATTACTTTTGTTTTGTAATATATATTATTAAAATTAATAATAAGAACAATTAATTAAAATAAGTACATTGTAGATTTTAAATGACACTATAAGTGTATTAATATATGTAATTTCGTACATTAACTGAATACATAACTATATTTATAGATTATAAGTTAATAATATTATAAACTTAAGTAAGTAATACATTAATATGTATTTGTTTTGACACACACACCATTACATTATATGGACTATATATTTTAAATATTTAATTATATATTTAATTTTACATTTCCAACATAATAAATTTGTTAATAATTAAAGTTTAAACTTTTAAGAGTAAAAAAATAGATTTGTTTAACTGACTAAAACCGGTTGAAACGGTACTTGTACCCGTCAATTAAGTGATTATGGCAAAAAGTGCCAAAATCGAAATAGGTTAACTAGCCGGTTGAACTCCCCTAGCATATATATGACATATTATGATATTTTATCTTTAGGACTATCATAACATAATGTAAAGTATGCATGTTTCAGCACTCAGATATACGGGTAGGAGAAATTTCCAATTTTGTGCTAGTTTTTAAAAGGTTTTCTATTTCCATGCTAAGTTTTAAATGTGTCAAATGTGAACCCCAACGTTTTTAAAAAAAATGAAAATATGGAGCATTTAATTAAAAAAAGAAAGTTTGCATATGTTACATGGAAACTCAAGAATAAAGTTTTTTAAAAAATGTACTTTTACTTTAGATTATCGCTAAAACATTTATGTTATTCAAACTCCCTTTTTTGGAAACCCAATTATTTTACTTGTAATCCCGTTTTTTTGTCAGAAAAAATTCAAATCTCTTTGTCTTCTTTGTCCCTCTTAGACACTCTCTATTCTTGCTTTTGTTTTTGTCTTATTTTCTTCATCAACTTATAAATTTGTTCCCAAATGTTCAAACACGAATCCTCTATTTTCCGTGTCTACGATAATTGGGATCCAATCGAGATTTTTAGTAGAAAACTCCATGAGGAATTTCCTTAGATTTTGCAATGAAATATATGATAAGCTTCTAGATGTTTTTTTATTATTAATTTTGTCCTTTTTATCATTAATCTTTTTTTTTATTTGGCAGAATTTCTTTTTGAGGTGGGGCGCCACTCCCTATTTATTTCATAAATTGGTGGACGGGGGATATACCAAAAACCATCCTTACAAAATGTTATCCAATTGAATCCAACTCCATTAACATGCCCTTGGCCTAATGGTAGCTGATTCAAATGGGTTAGTGGAATATAAATGTGGAGTACTTCCTCCATTTACAGTCGAAACTCTAACCATTCCAAAGTACAAAATGCTCATTTGATCACAAGAAGTGACAAAAAGTCCCCTATTGGGACAAGATTTCATCATTACATCTTTTAAACAAAATTTACGGCACTCTAGTCTAAATTGTCCAGCATGTGCAACAATTTTAGCAACCAGAATGGAGCATTGTAGCCTCCCTTCCAAAAGTGAATCTACAGGGTCTTGTTGGTCTTGGAGCCAGAACTTGTACGTCCAGATGGAAGACTTTGATACCCAAGATCAGGTCCAGGGGGAATAGGTAGCAGATAAATCCAGTGGAGCAAGTATGTGCTTTTAGCAGAATTTCAAATTGAACAAAATTCTTCAGTATCCAAGCATTATTTTGGTCCATATGGCATATCCATGAGGGCTTCCCTCTTTCCAGCAATGCAGGAGCTGAATTTTGACGTATCTTACTTGGATTCCTTGTGGGTAGCTTATCAAAACTTACCACAACCGACAACAAAAAGCAAAACCAATCTAGCCAAAGCATTATGAAGATTTAGATATGAACTTGGCAAGCCAACCCTAACCACAGAAGGTTGGGGCCTTTACGGATGTTTGGCAAACCAACCCTAACAGCAACAGGTTGGGGCCATTTAATATACCAGCTTTTACGTACCTCCATCCAGGTGCCTGAAGCAGAAACCCTTGCCCTCTTTGTCAGCAGGGTCGGAGCCTGGTCTCTAGCCATTTTGATCAGAGCAAGAAACTTTGCAGAGTCTTGAGCACCTGAGTGAGAGGCCAGGAATCTGGTTGGAAGATTGGCTTCTATTGGGATTTTGAACAGACAGGCCACGTGTTTGATATCGTCTAGGATGTGTCTAAACTGCCAACCTCTCCATGACTTCTGGCTTAACTGAAGAGCATTAGAATCTGATTCCAGTACAATGTTATGCAGTCCAACCTCTCTACACTTGGAGATATAGCTATGTGCTGCAAGCACTTCAACCTGCAACATAAAAATAGTCATGGGAAATAGAAATACAGGGAAAGGGATAAGGAGGAAACCCCGAGAATTTCTGGATATTCCTGCAGCTCTCCATGAGTTCCCCACCTTAGCCACTGCAATATTGATTTTGATGAGTGGAGGATCAGGGGGCTTCCATTTGATACTGACGAGTACCATTTGTCTTCTGACCTTAAAGCAATTGTCCCAGAAAGCATTCCAATGTAACCCCAGAATCTTTTCCCTTTGGAATTCCAGGTGGAAGGCCTGCTTGATTGATAAAAAGATAGTTCCAACTAATTCCTCAATGCTAATCTTTACCTTATCAAAGGTAACCTGGTTTCTCAGCTTCCATAAGTGCCAACAGATAAGCAGGGGGCATATTTTAAATAAGAAATTCTTAGACTCAGAAGTTCCTCTATCCTTCCACCAGCTGTTAAGGGTTCCTGTAATAGGCTGGGGGAGGCATTGTATCCCCATTTCCACCTCAAAAGCTTTCAATACCAAGCGGGCAAAATTACATGAAGAGAAGGTATGGCTTACCGTTTCCCCATTAAAGTTGCACCAGGGACACGTAAAAAGACCCAGGATACCTACTTTGTGAAGGTTGGAGCCCAATGGGATTTTGTTTCTGATGATCCTCAGCATGAGAAAGGAAATCTTAACAGGGATCACTGAATCCCATATGTGTTTAGTGTAAGGGAAGAGGGGGGTTCTGTTACCCCTAACCAGTGTATAGGCAGATCTAAGGCAAAACTTTCCCTCAGAAGTGAGGTTGCAAATGAGTTTATCTGGTCCCCGACTATTGGCTGGAATATCCCTGAAGATGTCCTTTGGAATGTAGGGGAAGGTAGTCTCGATTTTGTGCATGTCCCAGCCATTGGGTCCCAGAACTTCTGAGACCTTATTGTTGCCCTGACGGTTCAAAAGCTCAGCTAGTTTGCCCCTAGGGCTCCATTTATCATAGAATAGGCTGCAGTCACCCTCTCTTATCTGAAAATGTATGTGTTCCTCTGCTACAGGAGCTATGTTACACAACTTTTTCCATGTGAGGGAATCACCCCTACGAATCTGAACATGTGTAGGATGAGAGCCACTACAATATTTTAGCCACAAGAATTTGGACCAAATAGTATCTTTCTGCCTGAACCTGTGCCACAATTTGATAGATTGGGCTGTGACTAGGTGGGGGAGTTCTCTAAACCCGACCCCTCCCTCTTCTTGACTGAAACACAGCTCTTTCCAGCTTACCCAATGATGCTTAGATCTTTTCCCCATAGCTGACCATAAGAAATTTACCAATAGAGACTCCATCTGGTTAAGGACCCTCTTAGGGGGGTTAATACTCAAAGTGGTTTAAACAGGGATGGAGGATAAGACAGATTTAATCAAGGTGATCCTTCCCCCCAAGCTTAGAAACTTTGTGCTCAATCCCTCTATAGTGTGGCTGATCTTATCCAGTAGGGACCCAAAGTGAGAAGCTGGGATCCTCTTGAAGTGTAGCAGAATTCCAAGGTACTGTGTAGGGAGGGTCTCTCTGGAGAACTTGGTAATTCTACCTATAAGATGTTTCCTAGCAATGGGTAGTTTGTCATATACCAGGTAGCTGTTTTTAGCCACGTTCACCTTTTAGCCAGAGATCTCTTCATAATGATGAATCTTGTTCATTACATTTCTGACTGCTTGCGGATGAGCGGATGTGAAGATGATTACATCATCCGCGTAAGCCAGGTGGGATATACTGGGGCAACCTCTAGGGACACGGAATTCCATTCCTTTTTCCACCTTGCTGTTTAAGATTCTAGACAAGTACTCAGAACTGATAACAAAGAGCAGGGGGACATAGGATCTCATTGTCTCAATCCTCTAGTGGCTCTGAACCATCCTTTGCTTTCCCCATTAAGCAAGATAGAGAACCAGATATTTGATATCAGTCTACATACCATGTCGATCCAAATTTCCCTAAAGCCTAGCAGTCGCATAATCTGCAGTAAGTAGGGCCAGTGAACCCTGTCGTAGGCTTTCTCCATGTCGAGCTTGAGTGCCACTTTCCCCTCTTTGCTCTTGCTGTTAATTTTCGAAATAATTTCACTTGCTAGTAGGAAGTTGTCAGTAATCACTCTTCCCATGACAAATCCACTCTTATTTTCTGAGATAATTTTAGGCAGAATAGTGGCTATACTCAGAGCTAGTATCTTAGAAATAAATTTGTTGAAAAAGTTGCACAAACTTATAGGGCGAAACTGCTTAAAAGTGGCTGGGTTTTGGACTTTGGGAATTAGCACAATGGCTGTTGCTGTCATGGCTTTTGGGAATTCCTCTCCTTTAAAGAAGGACTGAACAGCTCGGAGTAGATCTTGACTGATTATATTCTAGGCAGAGGTGTAAAACAAGCCAGGAAACCCATCAGGCCCGGGAGCGCTCTCTTGGTTCATGCTAAGGATAGCCTGGTGTACCTCCTCCATTTCAGGGAATTTAGTCAGGGTCTCTCTGTCCATTTCAGTTAGGGAAGTAGGCAATAAGGTGATGTCAATCCTAGAAGTGGTCCATTCAGCAAAGTAGAGATCTGAAAAGTATCGAATGGCCATCTCCTCAATCTGTTCCTCTTTATCGATCCAAATCCCTTCCTGGTTCTGAATGCTACGAATCTATGATCTAGTATGCCTGTTTTTCACATAGGAGTGAAAGAATCTAGAGTTCCTATCCCCTTCTTTTACTTATTTGAGGTTAGCCTTCTGGGACCAGAATGGCTCAGCAATGCCTAGCTGATATTTGGCCCTTACTGCAGCTTGGTTAGGATCTCCCTAGGGACAGGATTAATCTCATCCTCTAGTTCCAATCTGTGTAGCTCTTCCTCAGCTTGCTCAGCCTTAGTAAGGATGTTTCCAAAGATTTCTTTATTCCAGTTCTGAGGGCGATCTTGACCAGCTTTAGCTTCTCAGAAAAGATTCGAATGGGGGAGCCCTGAATTGTTTTGCACCAAGCCTCCTTGATAGTAGGCAGACACCCCTCATCACTGAGCTAGAATCTCTGAAATCTGAATGGCTTAGCACTCTTTTCAGCTCCTGTCCTTAGTTTTAGGATGAGTGGGGAGTGGTCCAAAAGAGACCTAGCCAAGTGTATAAGATCAACCTTTAGCATGGTATCAGAGAAATGTGTATCAACAAGAGCTCTATCCAGTCGTTTCCAGATCCTTGCTCTTCCTTCCATGTTAATGCACCAAGTATACTTGGCCCCTTTAAACTGTACCTCAGATATCCCCATTGTAGTCATGAATTGTGACAGTTCCCTTGCCTCTCTAACACTATAAGCTTTACATCCTTTCTTCTCATTCATTGCCCTGATGTAGTTCTAGTCCCCGCATAGAACCCAGGGGAGGTTAGATGTCTGCAGGTTACTTAGTGATTGCCACAGGTCTTCTCTTTGTGACTCTTTACATTTGGCATACACACTGGTCAGTACAATCGGACAGTACATATCAGGATGTCTAACTTCCATAGAGATGTGCTGTTCTGTAGATGCTATCATGTTGCAAACAAAAGGCTTCCTAACCAATATCCACATTGAGCTACATGGGTTAGAATAGGCTTCATCAAATCTGAGTCTTTTCCTAAAGGTTTCTAGTCTGGTTTGGTCAGTGAAAGGTTCTGCAACAGCTAGAAAATTACTTCTTTGTTTCCTTAATATCTTTTTTAACTTCCTATAATTAGGTTTTTTGCCTATACTTCTGATATTTCAGTAAATGCAACTGATCATTGGGAACTAGAAATTTTGTGCCCCGTGCCAATGCTCCTACCTCTGAGGTTTCTGTCTGACTCAAATTTTGGCCATGTCTATGGATTAGGTCTGGAGGTTACCCCTTGCTCCTCCTCCAGATTGTACTCCAGAATGTCTATGTCAGCCCCAGTCCCATGTTGTAGATGCAGGAACTCTGAGATATCCTCTTCCTAGTTAGCTTCCTCAGTTGAAGTAGAAATCTGTAAATCAGCAGAGGAAACCATTTCAGTAATAATGCCAAAGATTTTGTCACAGTATACCTGTTCTTGAATGTTAGCACAAATATCAGAATCCTTCTGTCCAGTTCCAAGTTGTGCTTCCATATTGCTTGTGCCTAAAATTTGAACTACCGCCTCCTCCAAAATTTTCTACTGGTTCTGGAATCTCTTGAGCCTGTGCCTTTTCCAAATTTTCTAACTTCTCTAAAGGAGCATCCTGGATAGCCTTCAACTCTGAATTTGGCGCTTGCGATTTTATTGGGTTCGGGAGGTTGGCATTCCCCGATGACTCCGAGATTTTTGGGGTTTCCAAGGGGGGACAAATAACCGGTAGACTGGTCGGGTCCACCTCCTATCCTTTGTTCCTCCGGGGGTCTTCTGCTTTACCCCCTTTCATACCGTCTGGTTTTCTTGTGACTTATACCCATTCTTTGAAGCCCAGCTTAGGCGCTGGTTTACCACCTTCGTGAGCTTGATTAGCCCCTGGGGGTGTTCTTTTTGGTTGTCTCCTCAAGGGATCACAATTTTTACTATCATGCCCTAGCTTCTTGCATTTAGAACAGTAGTCTGGGCGTTCTTTAATTTCCAAGGCCTGCCATCTGCCCTTGTCCTTGCTTCCAATCCAAATGTGATTAGGGACTGTCTTGGTCAGGTCCATCCCGACGCAAACCCTGGCCTCACTTGGGCGGAGAAGATCGGAAGCTCCTGCTGTGACAGCATCAAGCTTCAAAGGTTTCCTTGTGACCGAGGCCAAGCTGTAGAGTTTCTCTTTATTAAGCAGGTGAAGCGGGAGAAGTGGGAATCTGATCCAGACCGGCAAGATTGAGGGTTCCACTTCCGGGTCAAATTTATTTGACCACTTGAAGATCCGAGCCTGGAACCCCTGAAAATGCCAAGTTTTCCGCGTCTAGAACGTCTAAAAATCCTTTTCCTTGTCAAATTTGAAGAGTACCTGCAGATTATCGAGCAATCCAACCTTGCATTCACCTAGGAATCCGGTCGCAAGGACTTCTTTCCTAATCTGAATCATTGAAGGCCTCCCCCATGAGAATTTTCCGATCAGTGTCCATTAGAATTTTTCGGCCAAACTGTTCTCCTCTTCCTCAGAGAGGAACAGTGTTGGCTCCCCTTTATATTGAGATAATGGTTGTCGGTTTTGATGGCTGCGAAGGAGACAGATCTCTCCTTGGGCCCGGATTCAGGCTTATCCACAGCATCTTTGTAGGACAACGTTGGGGGAGTGGTCCTCCCCTCCGCCATAGGCGGCTTTTTCTGGCGTAGTCAAAATGGCCGTTAGAGAGTAGCAGGTTACCTAACGGTAATATTAAGTATTTACTCAAAGGTGTTTTACTGTTCAGAAGAAAACTCGTTTGAGAGCGTTTGAGAGCATTTTATCAAACTTCCACGAATCACATGATGAGCATTAACATTAATCTTGATACATATATTCGTGGATGAATTTTATTCATGCTCGCGTGATACGTTGCACGTATTCGACCGTTTCACAAGAAATTTTCTCGAGAAATTTTAAATTTTAATTAGCTAAATTAATATTTAGCAAATTTAAGTTTTTAGAGCTCACATTTACCAAATGTAAAATGTTTTATTCTTATATTTAATTTTAGAGTTCGCATTTGGCACATGCGAACTCTATCAATCATTTTTTTCTTATTTAGAGTTGAAGTGATAAGACAGTGATTGAAGTTAACCTCATCTTTATTTGCTAAAGATCTGTTTAATTTTGTTGTTGCCGCCACATCTATGGAAAATTGGGTTAGTAATCGAAGTGCAATTTCATTAAAGTTTGAGTATTGATTTTGTTCATATATTTGATAAGAAAATTCGACTTCAATTTTACTATTGGCTCTTAAGGGGAAGGATTTACTTCAATTTTAGTTGAATTAAAATATTACCACAATAAGTTATTTATTTTGTCACTAGTTACTTACTCTTTTACAAAAAAATCAAAAAGGTTAAAGCTGTTGGTAGCAATTAGACTTGTAAAACTGATATCAAGGTTCTGGTTTATTATTAACTCTCTTAATGCTATTGGTAGAGAATCCAACTCTGGAACACATTTACTTGTAAGGGTAGCATACATTAGTATGCAATCTAAAGTTCCCGACCGGTTACATCAAGAAAAAATATGTAATGCTCAGTCAGTTAATTGATTGTATGTTTACCATATGATATGAAATTATCGCTTTTGAAAAAAAAAGATTCAATTTTTATGTGGTTGGTTCATGTGTACAGTCTAAAGTGTGGTGAACAACGCATTACAACAATTCTAACAACTTTAAACCACACCAATGTAGTCAGGTTTTACGGTTCAGAATCAAATTGGTAATTCAATTATGGTTTCCAAATTTTAAGACCAAAATCGGAATTGGTGATTTCGATTCAGTTTTAAATCGTTAATTTTTAAAAAAGGGATTTTCAATTTTGTTGGATTTTAATGACTCGGCAAAGGCATGATGGTGCAATCTAAAAAACAAATTAAAAATGATATGTTGCCCAACAACGGTCCAGTGTTAACATACAATAAGATATTATAAAATAATTGAACTCTTTATTTTTATCACATGATTCTCTTCGTAAATCTATTTATCACTTATCTAGTCTTTTATAATTCACTTTCTCTTATCCTTATAGTCTGTCATCATTGTAAAGTATTCTAGTTTCTGTACTCAGGCATATGTTGGGGTGTGCAAAAAAATCGAAAATTTTGTAACTGGACCAGAACCGTCGGTTAACCGGTTTTGGTTTACCGATTATCCGGTTCTATTGGTTCCGCTTAACCAGTTATTACCGATTAATTGGTCTAGTTTTCGGTTGAAATAATTTGCCAACTGAATAACCAGTATATTACTTATACTTTTATAGTTAAAATATTATTTGTAATACAGTTAAATTTTTATTTTAATAGTTAAATTATTCATTATGAAAATTTATTAATTCACTAATAATTTCTAAATTTTGTTTAACAATATATATTCTATAATGTAAAACCAATAATATTAATAATATATTATAGTTTTTAAGATATGAATATGACTAACAGTTACTTATTTTAATGATTTACAAATTGAATATATAACTATTGTAATTTATATTATAAAAATTAAATTTCATAATAACTTAACATAGAAATCAAAGTATATTTTAAATTATATTTGGATCCTATATTAAAAATTAATATATAGTAATATATATTATTAACATTAATATTACTGGTGCGTTCATCGTGTGCATACCAATTTATCCCTAATTAATTATAGTAGTGGTGGTAGGGTTTCGTTCCACAGGGAAGATTTGGTTTCAAAATTCTAAGAGTTACTCTAATATCAAGAACAGAACAACAAGAACAGAAAGTAAAATGTTAATGCCAATAGAGAGGAAAGGATGTCCTAGGGTTCTTTTACCGGACGACTGCTCACCTAAACAACTCACGCAGTGCAATTAACAAGTGTGCAAACCAAAGGAGAATTAGTTGCCTGAAAACCTAACCTACAGTCATCATGGCGACCGCACTGCAACCTAGGTTTCTATCATCATTCTTTCCCATGGCGAGGCCTAAGAATAATGCATTTACACCATAACTTCTCAATTCTCTGGTTCTAATTACTCTAGCATTTATCTCCTAAAGACTTCCCATGGCGAGGCCTGAATTTAGGTTCTTATATCTTCATTAGTACCAGAGAATCTCCTTACACTTATATATCAAGATTCTGAGATCCAAAATTAGCATGTCGACCACATTTCAGAAAACGAACGAAGCAAAACAAATGCAAGGACTTTATTTCATACTCCAGTTCTCATTTGACAAATTCTCAACAATTATTAGTGAATCTAACTTCAATTCAGCATGTCGACCGCAACTAAAGTTCAATTCAACAATACTGGTGCAAATTCATGAAATTTAACAGAGTTCATAGAGCAAAACAGAGTATGATTTCATTCTTATTAGGTCATGTTAATTGCACCGCATTGAGTTGGAACTCATTCTCATCTCATAATCGTCAAAGTTCAGTAATGAACAATTCATCTTTATTAAATTGGAAGAAGTTACCGATTAAAATGCCTCAAAAAGCTCAAAATCACAAGAGAATTGTTCAAAGCTTCCTTGATTGAGAGTTGAATTCCAACAATCGGTCCAAAAGTTTGAAGAAATCACAATCGGAGATCAAATTCTAGAGAGAGAAAATTTCCCGCTCACCAGTTTCTAGATTAATCTCTCGATCCCCTAAGATAATGACAAATTCCTCTATTTATAGAGATCAAAAAGCTTAAACAACACGAAATAAACAACGCACTTAATTACAAAAATGCCACTGTGAGGAAAAATTATCCAAAATGTGCACGTGCACTATGCACCACGTCAGCAATCACCCTAGAGCCTCACGCCTTTGAGCTATCCTTTATCACATTTTTGTCTTGCACTTCACCCCCCTCCCTGAGCCACACTGCATACGCCTTTAGAATTTGCACAAGAAAAACGAAAGGTTTCAACACTTAGAGAAAATTCCAACCAAAAAGAATCACAAATACATGGTGCAGCAGCACCGTGCAATAGCACCATATAAATATTTCCACGGTGCTGCAGCCCAATGCTGCCGCACCATGAAAACTTCAGTGCATGGTGTGCGAATGTCCAAGTACTTAGAGAGTAGTGCATGTGTGCAAGTGTTGTGGCAGTGTGTGCAAGTGCTGGCACATTCATTGGTGTAACAAGTGTGTGCTCATGTGTGCCAATGACGTGCCTTAATGTCGCATGTTGTATGCTTGTGTTGTGCACATATTGCTTGTGTTGTGCATAGTGCATGTAATGCTTGGAAATACAAGTGTGTTAGGTGTGCCAAAGTTATGGTACACATACTCTGATGCATGTTTTTGCAGGTGATGTGCATGGTGTGCACCTTTGTGTGCATTTTGTGTCTATAGGTGGGTGCATAAGGGTGTGCGGTGGACGTGCAAGATGTGTTCATGATGTGCAGCAGGTGAGTGTGTGATGAGTACGGTGAGTGAGTGCTGAGTGTGTACGGTGGATGTACAAGGATTGCAGTGTGTGTGTGCCAGGTGTGTGCGAGGGACGTGTATGGTGTATGCGGTGAGCGCTGCCCTTGTGTGTCGATGTGTGTGCGATGAGCGCATGGTGTGTGCGAGGTGGGTGCAAGGGGCGTACGAGGTGTGTACGATGAGTGTACATAATTGTGCGAGGTGTGTGCGATGAGTGCATGCCAGGTGTGTGCGATGTGAGTGCCTTATGTGTACCTAGTGTTGTGTCTTCATGCACACACTTGTGTCTACATGCACAAACTATGTGCACACTAGTGCACCAATTACAGCCCTTTTCCACCGAACAACACCACACACAATCCAGCACATAAACTTACAAATCACACGCAATTTCGCACAAGATGCATTAAAATACAACAAAAGTCAAGTAAAACTAGCATCTACAACTCAGTATAAAACTGGCTTATCAATTACTATTCTACAATAATATATATTATTAAAATTAATAATAAGAACAAGTAATTAAAATAAGTACATTGTAGATTTTAAATCACACTATAATCTATGAATATATGTAATTTATACATTAACTTAATACTTAACTATATTTATAGATTATAAGTTAATAATATTATAAACATAAGTAAGTAATACATTAACATGTATTTGTTTTAACAAACACACCTTTTACATCATATGGTTTATATATTTAATTTTACATTTCCAACATAATTAATTTGTCATTAATTAATTTTTTAAGAGTTACAAAAGAAATCGATCCGGTTAACTTACCGGAACTGGTATAACCGGTACTTGAACTAGCCGATTAACCGATTATGGCAAAAAGTGCCAAAATCGGAACATGTTAACTGGCCGGTTGAACACCCCTAGCATATGTATGAAATATTATGACTCACAACACAATTCAGCCGCACACACTTCACATCACTCACATAATTCACTCCACTCACTTCACTCTTGGCTGAGCACACATTTGCACACAATCACTTCACACACAACAAATACAACACAAACATTCACAAAGGCATGCAACACTCCACTAACGCACCACATCAACTACTTGTGTACACATCATCATTCATTCACAATCCACAATCCACTAACACAACTTATCAGTACGCCAATTAAAGCATCTCCAGTAGTCAAGAAAGGTCTTCCAAATATAAGGGGAACCTCCTCATCCTCCTCCATGTCTAAGATAATAAAGTCCACCAGAATTGTGAACTTATTAACTACTACCAAAACATCCTCGATGATGCCCATAGGATTGTTTTCCCACATTTAGTGTTATCAATTTATATAGGTGATAATGTGAATTTATTCACCTTTTATTTCATAGTTGCACTTAATTCTTGAGTTATTTTTGTTCCATTTGATTCATTTTAGCATGTTTTGTGTAGGTTTTTGAGTATAGGAGATAGATGGAGTAGAAAGTAAAACATATGTCAAATCAAGTGAAAACTTGAGGAAAAAGAGGAAGAAATTTGTGAAAACAAAGTGCGAACTTGCACGTCGTGATGTCGGAGATTGAAAAATAAAAACTAGTTCGAGAGAGCCACGTTGCGATATCGGGGACTTGGATGTCACGGCATGTGTGGATGTCGCAATGTGTGACACTTCATGTTGCTACAATGGGCTTGACGAAGGTTTTCGAATTAATTTCCAAAAATTGCATATTTGGCTCATTCCAAGACTTTGTGTTTGAGGAGGATATCAAGGACGACCTATTCACGAATATTATTGAATAATTCATATAAATAGGCATAGGATTCCATGTTTTTTGATATACACGACAATTCTTAGAGCTTTTGCAAGATTTATTTGCCGTTTCCTTTGTAATAGTTTGGGCTAGAGTTTTTGAGCAAACACAACTCAGTTAGTTTCTATCTTTTGGAGATTAAACTTTGATTGGAGGATTATTTTCCAAGGATTGCATTAATTGAAGCTATTTTCCTTCTTTTTCAAGTTTTTAATTATGTTCCTAATTCTTAACATCATGATGTTGTTTGATTTAGCCATACTTGACTAAATTCTTTGTGCGCCTAAGGTTCTCATGATAGGTTTTTGTGCTTAGTTTTTGATAAGTTGGTTCAATACCAACTTATATGTGTTATTTCACTTAGCTTTTGCCTTGTTTTCATGTAATTGTGTAGTGTTATGTGACATTTTGTGCATTTTATGTGGGATACAACTTGGTGTGCTAAAATGAAGAAAAATACAAAAAATGTTGATTAAATTAGACAAATGTGTGTGTTAGGTTAAAGAAGAAGAAAAGAATTCAAAAGGTTTGAAATGGTCATTTTGGAGTTTGAAAAAGCCCTTAATATGCCTATGTCTTGCTTGGGCAGAACAGATAGCTTAACTTCAATTATGTGTATCTTTCTCAATACCGATAGAACAGATAGCTTAACTTCAATTGTGTGTATCTTTCTCAATACGGATCCAAATGATGAGATATTAGATGTTCTGGAAATCTCTTTGCGTGTACTTCAATGCTTATGTTTTAACTGTCTTCTAATTCTGTGTGCACATATGAGAAAATTGAGCTTATTTGTGATCACTACTTCAGGTTTTCATTGTTGACTTTACTGCCACAGTTTGGTAGATTGTTCATATCTTGAGCTACATACCTCCAATGATGTTGATTCTTGAACCGCTGGAAAGCTATGAGGAAGATAGACAACTCTATTGCTTACTACAAAGTCAAATTCAGAGCCAAAGACACACATATATTGCATAAAAGTGGAATGTTGTGCTGAAGGGAAAAATTGCACGCGATGCGTCGCCATGAAAACCATTGCACGGCAACGCATCGTGGATGAAATTTTCTCCTCGCCACACTTCAGTATTTTGGTCATAACTATCTTGTCCGAGCTCCAAATTGAGTGATTCAATAGGATATGGAAAGCTAAGACTAAGGGCTACAACGTTTATGTTTTAAAGTTTGCAAAATTCACAATGTAACAGGGCCAGATTTTGGTTGGAAGTCGCCGCACAAGCTAGCACACATTGTCGCACAGGTCGCCGCACACTCCTCGCACATCGTCGCACAGGTCGCCGTACACTCCTTGCACGTCAGGCACCAGGTCACCGCACACTCTTCCGCGCAAGCGCTCGTTCTCGTATGCGCACATCTGCCGTGACCTCGCACCAGCCGCGCGCGCATGTATGCGGCGACCTTGCACGCGCGCGGCTGCACCCGCATAGCATACACAGCTTTGCCATAGTTCAGTAAAATGATCATAACTTACTCCTCTTATCTCCAAATCGAGTGATTCAAAGTGCTATGTTTAGCTAAGAGTCTTGTCTACAATGTGGAGGTTATATATTTTTTGAGACTCGATGTGAATCAGGGGCTAAAAGGTGAGAAAGATGAAGCATGTGCAATTGTTTGCACCTAGCTCACACACTTCATACACCTCATGCACCACTAGCATTCACTCTCTTTGCACACAATCATCATTCCATTTGCTCCATACATTCACTTCACCACAAGCTTTTTAACATATACTTCACACATTCCATTTGCATACATGTTTACACGGCTACGCATCGCAGTGATGCATCGCCATACACGCACTTACAGCGATGTGTCGCTGTGATATTGATCAGGTTCCAAATGCTGAAATTTTTCTAAGTGTATAATTCTTGTTCTTGTGCAGGGATCATGGTGGCATGGTTGCAGTAGGCGCGAAGGCGTATGGGGATGATGAAGGCGTGGAGGTTTGGGGCTCAAAGGCGTGGATGGATGCTTTGCACGATTTGAGTTGTGGATAAGTCATATATGTATGGCATTTCTGTAATATTGCAGTCATTTTACGTTTGCGTATTGTTTACGTTTTGTAACCTCTATATATAGGGAAATTTGTCATTATTTTATGGGGGAGAGATGGACAGATTAAAACTAGAGACTAGAGAGAAATTTTCTCTCTCTAAATTTCTCTCTCGAGAACTTTCTCTCTCTAGAAATTGAACTTTAATTTCGATTTCGATTGCATTTGTGGACTGATAACTGCTTCCTTATTCTCAATTGACGAAGTAATTGATAATTCTCTGCACTTTAATTTGTAAAATCCTCCAATTGAATGGAAAGGAATTTGTTAATACTGCAATTTGATGAAATTGAGATGAGGCAGGAGTTTTCTAGCTAAACGAGTGATGATCTAGGGTTCTGATGGATGAATGTACATTCTAGATGCCTTGATACGGTGCAATAAACATAATCTATGAAGTAACGATTCATATTTTGCTTTGATTGTGAATATCAATTACATTTCACGAATTCGCTCTAGAATAGTTGAATTGAACTTGAACTGCGGCCAACATACTGAGTCTAAGCTTAATAAATCAATTCTTGCAGTGAATTCTGTTGAATCAAAACATGAATCGAGTCTTTTCACTCGTTTTGCATGCTTGTCTTCTAGGATACAGTCGCCATACCCATCATATATTATGAGATCATAAGATTGCAAGTGAGGTGTGTGTGCTAAGATGAGTGGAAGTGAAGTGTGTGCTGCAAATGAGTGTTGTGAGGTATGTAAAGAGATAAGAGTGTTGTGAGTGTTGTGAGCTAAGTGTGTAGAATGTATGTGTTGTGTAGTGTGCTTAAGTGCTAGTGTTGTGTGCTGAGAAGCGTTGTGCTATGTGCGCCAAAGTTGTGCATTATGTGTACCAAAGTTATATGCATGTATTGCTAGAGTTGTGTGCATAAGTTGTGCATGAAGAGTGCAAGAATGATGCAAGAATGGTGCATGAAATGTGCTAAAATGCATGCTATGAGGTGCATGGAGTGTGCTGAAGTGTAGCGCAATTGATGCGGCAATCTCATGCTCTTGTGCAGCTCTTGTGCAGCGATCTCCTACTCCAATGCAGCAAGTGTGCGGCGACCTCATGATCTTCTGCATCAAGTGTGCTGCGACCTCATGCTATTGTGTAGCTCTTGTGCGGCGACCTCCTACTCTAGTGCAGCAAGTGTGCTACGACCTCATGCTATTGTACAGTTCTTGACGATGTGTCGCGCGTATTTTCTCTTCCTAATTAGAGCTTGGGGTCAACATAAGATTTTTAGATCTTTCTCTTTGCTTTCCAGAGGTTCAAAAATCATCAATTGTGAAGGTCTGCAGCTCAAGATATGAGCAATCTACCAAACTGTGGCAGTGAAGTCAACACTGAAAACATGAAGTAGTGATCAACAAGATGCTCTCGTTTCTCATACTTGCACACAGAATTAGAAGTAAGTTAAAACATAAGAATTAAATTACGCTCAAAGGGATTTCCTGAACATCAACGATCGCATCAATTGGATTAGTATTGAGAAAGTTACATGCAAATGAAGTTACACTTCCAGCTCTGCCCAAATATCAAATACACATATTATGGCATTCTTCAAACTCCACAAGCTTATTATCAAACCTTTTTAGTTCTTGTGAGACTTAGAGTCTTAATCTTACTTATTTTGATGATTAACAAACAATTATGTTTATGCTAATGGTTGAAAAAGTGTTTCAATGTAATAGATATACAAAGAAGCTAAGCATGGAGCTCTATCATATGGAGAAAGAATTGGAAGAAGCCAAGCATGGAGTTCTATCATATGGAGAAAGAATTAGAAGTGCAAAAGATTTCAAAGTATGGTAAATTAGGTTATTTCCCCAAGTCTAAACCTTATATTATGTAAATAGCTCAAGAAGTTGTTTTACTCTTTTAAGGCTCAAGTAAAAATGTTTTCAAAGTGTTTTTAATCTTCAAATGATGCTCAAGTAAAAATGTTTTCAAAGTATTCTCAAATGATGCTCAAGTAAAAATGTTTTCAAAATGATTTTAATCTTCAAATGATGCTCAAGTCAAAATATTTTCAAAATGTTGTTAGTCCTCAAATGAACTTCAAAAGAAGTTGTAAAAGTGAGGAACACACTTGCACAAATTCATAAAAAGTTGCAAAAATGATTTGGAAAACAAAAATTGAGATTAAGCTGAAGAAATCTGTCAGGGTTCAGTATTTCGATCATATCTCTCTCATTTTAAGTCTAAATGGAGTGCTTCCGGTGCCATTAGAAAGCTAAGAGAAAGAGCTACAACGTTCATGTTTTACGTTTTTCCAACTTCTGTCGGTATCATATCGAAAAATGGCTGTCAAGTTTCGGACGACTCCCTTGGAGATTCGGCCGTCCGAAACTATTGCATCAAAAATTACACCCTTTCTGTTGAGTTTCGGACGCCTCCATTGGAGTTTCGGACCCTTCTGCCAGTGTTTTGTATGTTGATCATATCTCTCTCATTTTACATCCAAATTGAATGCTTAAGATACCATTGGAAAGCTAAGAGGAAGAGCTACAACTTTGATGTTTTACATATTTCCAAATTCCGTCTGAAACATATAGAAAAATGGCTGTCAAGTTTCAGACGCCTCCATTGGAGTTTCGGCCGTTCGAAACACCCGTCCGAAACTCATAACGGCTAGTTTTTTAAAGGTCAAACATGAACGTTTTCTTGTCATTTTTTGTGTAGTTTAAATACCACCAAATGCACAAACGTTTAGTAGTCTTCTCCCTTGATTCCTTGAGCTTCTAATCTTGAAAAACACTCTCTACAACTCTTGCACTTCATCTTTGATTCATCAAGAAACAAAAGATCAAAATTCTTGAGCCTTCTTTGAGTTCTTCATTTCATTCTTGAGCTATATAGTTTGAGTTGTAAATTTCATTATAGGAATCATATTGTGAGCTTCAATTTATCATATCCACCCAAATTATAGTGGGTTGTAATTTCATTCTAAATCTTCTATTGTGAGGAGGTTGAAATCCTAAGTAGGGATACTTGGGTGGTTGAAATCCTAAGTTAGATACTTGGGTAATTGAAATCCTAAGTTAGATACTTGGGTGGTTGAAATCCTAAGTTGGGATACTTGGGTTGTAAAAGTGGTTCTTTTGATCTCACCACAAGAAAAAGATCAATTCATAGTGAAGGTTGAAATCCTAAGTTGGAGAACTTGGGTAGTGGATGTAGAGTGCTCCAAGGGGGAGACTTGAACCACTCTAAATTGATTGTGTCAATTGCTCTTTATTGCTTTCAGTTTTTACTATTATTTCATATTGTTCATGATTTAATTTACTGCACTTGGATTTAAGTATATATTCATTGTGTTGTTAGAATATTACATCAAACATCATTTTACATTACACTTGATGCAAGTCACACTACTCACTCATCATTGTTGATTGAATTTGTTCAAATTGATTTGATTGTTGTATAAGAAATTTTTAGAAACCTAATTCACCCCCCCCCCTCTTAGGTTGCCTTAGACCTTACAATTGGTATCAGAGCTTGGTCTCTAATTAATTAGGCTTAACAACCTTAGAGTAAAGATTATGGCAACAAACAATGCTATGTTTATGGTGGAACAATCTATTTCTAGGCCCCCAATGTTTAATGAAACCAACTATAGTAGTTGGAGAGATAGGATGGAAATTTACCTTAAATCCATAGACATTGAAATATGGTATATAGTTGAGGAAGGGCCTTACATAGCTGAAATAACCATAGGAAATGAAACTAGAGAAAAGAAGAGAAGTGAACTTGATGAATATGATAGGAGAAATCTTACTTTGAATGCTAAGGTCACAAATGTTTTATACAACTCTCTAGATGTTAATGAAACAAGTAGGATTAAGGGGTGTAAAAATGCACATGATATTTGGAAGAAACTTAGGGAAATACATGAGGGAGAAACCTCCAAAATCAACACATGTATTGAATATAATCAACCTACTCATTTTATGGCAGATTGTCCAACAAGAAAGAAGGAGCTTAAACATGACAAAAAAGGTAAAAGAAGAAGCTCCAAAGTCACATGGGATGATAACCAATCCAAAGAGGAAATTGAAGAAGAAGAGGAAGGATTTGCACACATGTGCTTTATAGGAATTGAAGAACATGAGGTAAGTACTTCTTCTAGTGATGATGATGATGATAATTGCAATGATCAAGATGAACTAGAGCTGTATATTGCTAAGCTAGTAGATGAATTAAGGAAAACTAAAATTCAAAACAAAAAGCTTAAGGCTAAAATAGAAGAAATCACTACTTGTAATCAAGAGTTAGTCATTAAGTATGATTGTGTAGTTAAAGAAAATTGTACATTAAAAGCTGAAAATGAGAAGATAACAATAGAAAGCAACAAGGTTAGGGAAGAAGCTAAGAAATATGATGAAGTTAAAATAGAACATATAGAGTTGAAAAAGAGAATTGAAGACCTTAGTAATTGCTTAGCTAAATTCACACAAGGAAAGGATAACTTAGAAAAACTTTTAGGAAATCAAAGAATTGGAAATAGTAGACATGGATTAGGATATTCACATGAGATAGGCAATCAAAGCTCCACCTCCAAATTTGTGAAAAATGCTCACACATCACATAATCATGAAAAAGGGGTAGAAAGTTTTAAAAATAGACCTCACCAACATCATAGGTATGGAATGCATAACACACATAATCAACATTATGGACATAAGATGCATAACTTTGAACCTAGGTTTAACAATGCTAGACCTTATCCTTATCATAAGACTTCACACTCTTTTAAATATCATGTAATATGTGATTATTGTTGTAAAAAGGGACATACCTCAAGAAAATGCTTTGCAAGAATGGATGTTGAAAATGGATCAAAAACATGGATAAGAAAAGATATCATTGCTAAGAAAACTTAAGTGCTTAAAGTCACATGTTTGATTCTTGAATGTAGATATGTTTAGAAAATAAAATTTTGGATACAAATATTTGTTTCTTGATAGTGTATGCTCAAGACTCATGATAGAAGATTCCTTATTGTTTAATATTTTTGGAAATGATGAAAAAGGGAAAAATAATTGGATTTGGCAATGTAGCAAATAATTATAGCAATGTGATTGAGAATGTGCATTTTGATTGATGACTTGAAATTCAACTTGATTAGCATAAGTCAAAAATGTGATAAAGATTTTAATATATTGTTTAAATGTGAAAATTGTGTAGTTGTTGATCCAATAGATGATAAACTCATTTTTACCGGTTCTAGGCATAACAATGAATATAAGTTCATCTATGTGTTATTATGGAACAAGACATGAAATGTCTTAGTATGATACATGACATAACTTGGTTGTGGTATAGAAAATTAGCTCATGAAGGAATAGACCACATAAATAATTTAGCAACTAAATAACTAGTTAGAGGCTCATCTTAGAAAAAATATGAGAAAGACAAAATTTTTGATTCATGTCAATATGGAAAACAAACTAAAAGCTCATTCAAACCTAAAAACATATTAACTACTTCTAACCCTTTGAAATTAATACATATGGATTTGTTTGGACCATCACAAACTACAAACGTAGGTAGCTAAAGATATGTGGTTGTGATTGTAGATGACTATTCTAGGTTTACTTGGGTAATATTTTTTGGAACATAAAAGTGATACCTTTAAAGAATATGCAAGATTATTTAAAAAAGGGTTCAAAATGAGATAAGTGTAAATGTGGATGAATGTGAAACTTTGGTGAATGCTTTATTTGCTTGGATGAATGTGGAATATTTTAATTGCTCCCGGACCTCTGATTTTAACATGATTAATTGGATTACACTAATGATAAGATTATATAGTTTGCCTTTTCTTGAATTGTTCCACCAATGATGTAGAAAAGAAGTTAACCTTTGATCATTTGGTGAATATAGATTTTAAGCTCACTTCCATATGCTTTCCATATCCTTGTGAGTCTTTATTGATAGTAGTGATAACATTCTTGTTCTTGTTGTCACAATATTTATTATGATTCTTGAATTCATTCTTGTTCCTTAGAGCTTTCAATATTTCCTAAATATTCACAATTCATTCTTATATTTTTTGAATCTTGGTTGACTCAAAGAACTCGTAAAGAAAATTAAGAGAGTTTCAATATATTGAGTGATCCTCCAAAAGCTTGGAAATTCATTCAAAGTCATCCTAAAGACTTAATCATAGGAAGTCCATCTAGAGGAGTCAACACTAGGTCATCTTTGCATTTAGATAATAACTTGGTCTTACTCTCACAAATTGAGCCAAAAAATGTGAATGAAGCTTTAAAAGATGATAATTAGATCATAGCTATTCAAGAAGAACTAAATCAATTTGAAAGAAGTAAAGTGTGGAAATATTGTGCTAAACTTTTATATGATGACTACTTTGAGCATATTGAGTGTTTATTTAGAGATACTAGAGTTTGGGTGCCTATAGGTGAGTCACTTGCAAAATATACACATGAGGATAAATTGGTAGGGCAGTTTGGAATTCTTAAAATTCTCAGTGTCTTACATGAAATTGATTTCAGTTTTGAGTACTTGTGGTTTGCTGAATGTGTCAAACATTTTATGATGTTCTTACATAGAGAGTGTGTTATTTTCTCTCAAGGAAAGTATGGACAAAACAAATTTCATGAATTCGATTCATTTCTGCGAAGAAAATGGTTTCCAACTTTGCTCATTGCTTCTTAAAATTCATGTTTGAATACAAATCATCTTGTTAATTTTAATGGTATGATAATGGTAAGTTTTGTAAAGAAAATTGTTTGGTATTACGTTGAAATTTGTGCTAACGTCAAGAAAATGAATGAGAATCAAGCTTGGCAATCAAACATTAGAAGTCATGGTGGATTTGAAGTCTTTATTGTATGGTGCTATTTCCTTTCGTGGAAATATAATTGTGCATTAGTTTTTATGCTTCTTGTGAATGACAAATGATACATCAATGGAACGATAGAACATGGAACGATAGAACATGGATTGTAGTACCCTAGGATTTGCATTAGTCTCTTGTGTTTCATTATTGAAATCTTGATGATCTTTATCTCATTCCTTCATTTGTTTAACCATTCTTGAATTTGACTATTTTCATTGGTGAAAGATTAAATTGAATGTTAATCGTGTTCTTATATTTTGTGCAAAATGGTGAAGTAATTTGTTTGCAAACTTTGCAATATGGTATATTGTGCAAATTAAAGTTGCAAAACTTTGAAATATGGTATATTGTGCATTTTTGTGGCTTGTATTGGGTAGTAAACATTTGAGAAGATTTTCATTTTCAATTGGCATTATGATGGCCTTATGCACTTCAATGAACACATTGTAGAGAAGAATCATGTGATCACTAAGATAGCTTGATAAGTTTCTTATGTTTTTCCTATGATTTATTATTGACGACGATGATGTCATTAATTTGGTATCATTCTTGGTTTAATTTGGTATCCATGTTGTTTCAAAATTTGTGGTCTTTACTATATTCCTTGATGAAATTTTAATTGTGCATTAGTCTTTATGACTCTTGTGAATGTCATATGATTGCATACTTATATGTTGTATATTGGATTTTTGTCAAAATTTTGGGTTGATGGCATGTGGAATTAGTTTATAAACAAAGGAAACTCTGCCAAAATTTTTACAAAATTTCCTATACTTAACCATTTTAGTGTTGCCTATCCACCCATTAGGTTGCAAGGAGTGGAAAGGTAGTCCTATGATTTGTTGATGGTTTCCTATATCATATGTTGTTGTTCAAAGGTAAAGGAAACAAGGTAAATGAAAAGATATAACATGATTTTATATGCTCACATTCTTATTTTCACATTCTTATTTTGATGATGTCAAAAAGGGGAAAGGGCAAAAGAAAAATAAAGCATGTTGGTAACATGTATTGAATGTAATGGATAAAGAACAAAAGTGAGAGAAGAATAAAAGAGGAGAAGAATATTAAAAAAAAAAAATAGGTAATTGAGTGATGAAAATCATTAGTTGAAAAATGAAAGGGGAAAAAAAGGACATACATTTAAAAGTTAGAAGTTAGAAGATAGTAAGGGTGAGAAAAATATCACAAAAAGATGATCATTGGTTTTATTTGTTTTACTTTGATTGATGTCAAAAAAGAGAGAAATACTCCAAAGGGGAGAAAAATAAACATAAGTATAATTTCTAAAAATAAACATGTAAGGGGGAGAAAGATGTGTTGTTTGAGAAAAAGAAACACAAAAGACTGAAAGGGGTAGATAAATGTGTTATGAAATCATATTATTAGCTCACTTGTTTTGTTGATGCCAATAAAAAGGGGAGAAAGATATTATTTTGTTGATGCCAAAGGTGATGCAAGGTATGTTATTTTATGGTATCATGTCATTTTAGCTTACTTATTTTGTTGATGACAAAAGGGGAGAAAGGTTCACTTTCTTAGTTTGATGATGCCAAAAGGGGGAGAAATATATTAAAGAATTTAATTATGTGATGAAAATTATAAGATATAAGATGTATATGTAAAGGGAGAAAAATAACATGAAAATGAAGTAATCGTTTAGGGGGAGCATATACTTAAATGTTCATATATTTACAAAGTACACACACAGGGGGAGAAATACTCATGCATTACCCTTGTTATTTACTAAATCACATAATTGGTTTGTCATCATCAAAAAGGGGGAGATTGTGAGAGTCTTAATCTTACTTATTTTGATGATTAACAAACAATTATGTTTATGCTAATGGTTGAAAAAGTGTTTCAATGTAATAGATATACAAAGAAGCATGGAGCTCTATCATATGGAGAAAGAATTGGAAGAAGCCAAGCATGGAGCTCTATCATATGGAGAAAGAATTGGAAGAAGCCAAGCATGGAGTTCTATCATATGGAGAAAGAATTAGAAGTGCAAAAGATTTCAAAGTATGGTAAATTAGGTTATTTCCCCAAGCCTAAACCTTATATTATGTAAATAGCTCAAGAAGTTGTTTTACTCTTTTAAGGCTCAAGTAAAAATGTTTTCAAAGTGTTTTTAATCTTCAAATGATGCTCAAGTAAAAATGTTTTCAAAGTATTCTCAAATGATGCTCAAGTAAAAATGTTTTCAAAATGATTTTAATCTTCAAATGATGCTCAAGTCTAAATGGAGTGCTTCCAGTGCCATTAGAAAGCTAAGAGAAAGAGCTACAACGTTCATGTTTTACGTTTTTCCAAATTCTGTCGGTATCATATCGAAAAATGGCTGTCAAGTTTCGGACGACTCCCTTGGAGATTCGGCCGTCCGAAACTATTGCATCAAAAATTACACCCTTTCTGTTGAGTTTCGGACGCCTCCATTGGAGTTTCGGACCCTTCTGCCAGTGTTTTGTATTTTGATCATATCTCTCTCATTTTACATCCAAATTGAATGCTTAAGATACCATTGGAAAGCTAAGAGGAAGAGCTACAACTTTGATGTTTTACATATTTCCAAATTCCGTCTGAAACATATAGAAAAATGGCTGTCAAGTTTCAGACGCCTCCATTGGAGTTTCGGCCGTTCGAAACACCTGTCCGAAACTCATAACGGCTAGTTTTTTAAAGGTCAAACATGAACGTTTTCTTGTCATTTTTTGTGTAGTTTAAATACCACCAAATGCACAAACGTTTAGTAGACTTCTCCCTTGATTCCTTGAGCTTCTAATCTTGAAAAACACTCTCTACAACTCTTGCACTTCATCTTTGATTCATCAAGAAACAAAAGATCAAAATTATTGAGCCTTCTTTGAGTTCTTCATTTCATTCTTGAGCTATATAGTTTGAGTTGTAAATTTCATTATAGGAATCATATTGTGAGCTTCAATTTATCATATCCACCCAAATTATAGTGGGTTGTAATTTCATTCTAAATCTTCTATTGTGAGGAGGTTGAAATCCTAAGTAGGGATACTTGGGTGGTTGAAATCCTAAGTTAGATACTTGGGTAATTGAAATCCTAAGTTAGATACTTGGGTGGTTGAAATCCTAAGTTGGGATACTTGGGTTGTAAAAGTGGTTCTTTTGATCTCACCACAAGAAAAAGATCAATTCATAGTGAAGGTTGAAATCCTAAGTTGGAGAACTTGGGTAGTGGATGTAGAGTGCTCCAAGGGGGAGACTTGAACCACTCTAAATTGATTGTGTCAATTGCTCTTTATTGCTTTCAGTTTTTACTATTATTTCATATTGTTCAAGATTTAATTTACTGCACTTGGATTTAAGTATATATTCATTGTGTTGTTAGAATATTACATCAAACATCATTTTACATTACACTTGATGCAAGTCACACTACTCACTCATCATTGTTGATTGAATTTGTTCAAATTGATTTGATTGTTGTATAAGAAATTTTTAGAAACCTAATTCACCCCCCCTCTTAGGTTGCCTTAGACCTTACAGTTCTTTACTTGTTCTTTAACCTAAGACACACATTTGCTTCATTTAATCAACATTTTTGGTCTTTTCCACCATTTTAGGACACAAAGTTGCAAACTAGATAAATGCACTAAATAACACATAACACCACATAAATGCAGGAAATACAAGTCAAAAGCTAAGTGAAATAAGACATATAAGTTGGTATAACATCAACTTATCAATTTCCCCCAAACTTGAACTCTTGCTTACCCTCAAGCAAGGACACAACGTCACACTCACACAACTCTTTCTTGTCCTCAAGCGTGGTCACAACAATACACCAACACATACACACAACACAACATAGTGAACTCTCTTTTAGAAAAAAAACCTACCTATCCACTTCAAGAACATTTCACACTATTATTGGATGTGTATATTTCTTAGTTAACCAATTGTACTCTAGTAGTAAGGATATACTCAATTCTTCATGGCAATCATCAAAACTGAGCTGTACTCATTTGAAACTCTAACATAGATATGTGAGTGGTGTGCAAAGGCTTACATTCAACTCAAGTCTCACTTATGATCAAAGAAAAAATAGAGAATGCAAAGATTTTATTATTACTCATTTTCAAGTTCTCAACTTGTAAACAATGTATAGACATAAATGCATCAAATTAAGGATCATTGGTTTCCCTCATTTCTTACCACTCTTTCCCCCAGGTTATCATCTTTTATTGCTTTACCTTCGTTTCGCACATGACATTATTACACTGGAGTACTCCTTGATCTTTCCAATTATTGCCTTTTGGTTTATGGCTTTTGAATTCCATCCCCACTCATGCAGATTATTCTCTTAAAATGCGCACTTAGTGTGGTAGAGCAGTCCCGCAGAGGAGTGGTTCATAAATGAATGATTTTGGAACATTGTCCCTTCACTTAACATGCAACAACTTTCACATTGGCATAACTTGCCCTTTTTTCCAAATCATCTCCCCTGGTGCCCAAATGTCACTACAGGTTCCAAGGATTACTCAGCATACTTCATGAAAATTTTCAAAAATTCTCTTTTTCTTTCCTTTTCACATAAGTGCAACTATCCTTATATGTATGCCATTTTAGTGCTTGAAAACAACTATGTTAAAGTTCAAACTTTCCCACTATGTTTTAACTCCTACCACTTAGCATTGAACTATCCTCACCCTTGAGCATTTTTATTCAAGTTTCCAAACACACGTCCTACTCTAATGCTAGTGCACTTTCCATGGTTAAGCAAGTTTTTCCACAAAAAATGTCAACTACACATAATTGTGTTAAAAAACATCACTTATTCATAAACTTTCAAACTTTTGCAAAAAAATTTAAAATTCGCACAAAAATTGAAAAACTCAACATATATACTCAAAATAACACAACAAACTAAAAAGAAGCATGCTCTGAATCACATAGCACAAAAAATTTCATTCATGAAAGAAAGTAAGCATATAAAGTCCAAAAGACACAAACCATAGCAAACATTCCTTCCCCAACACTTAAAACTTACATTGTCCTCAATGTAAAGTAAAGATAGGTTTAGGAGCTCCCTGGTGTTGATATGTCATGAATTCCAACGTTTGCTTGGTTGAATGTCTTTGTCCATAGTGCTCTCATGCATGAAAAATGTCCTTCACATAGTGAAATCAAGCTTATTAGAAAACACTGACTCAAGTACACTACATGTTGGTGCAAGGTAAAGATGACATGAAAGTAGCATGCAAGCAAAGTGTCGCACCATGACTAGGGGTCATGGTGGTGTAAAAATATGTAACTAATAACACTAAGTGGCACATGCACAATTCATGCTTGAAATGTAAAACAACGTGATTGTGTACAGCACGGGAGTGGTCCATGGCACCACTCCCCCACACCTAGCCTCATGCGTGCATAGCCTATTCTTCTTGCAACTTCCTTCATGTAGATGCCCTACCACATGAGTGGCCTTGGTGATCATAACAAAATGCAAGACATAAAGATCAACTTAAACAAAATACTTTATTCAAGGTAATGTGAAAAAGAAGTAGTTCTGGGTTTCTTAAGTCTCCAGCTAGACTTTATTTTTGAAAACTCCACTTTCAAGATTTGGAATATCCATCTTTATACCAGAAAAAATGCTCTTTCATAAGCACTCATTTTTCTTCTGTAGGGCACTGCAGGAATATTTTCAAGGAGGTGCATAAGTTCATGCGCATGAGGAACCACCTCTACAAATTTCACTTTGAACCATTGAGGCTCCCCCATGAGAGGCACCTCATTTAATTCTTCCACCATTGGAGGCACATCATTTACTTCTTCCACTATACTAGGCACTTTAATCCTACAAGGCTCAACCAAGGGTTGTACATCCATGGTCTCAACAACCCCATCAGTAAGTTCGAAAATGGGATGTATCAATAAAGCAAATTTCCACCATGTTAGCAATGTCATTAAATATTTTCACATCTTCGTCATCTAAACTAACATCAGTAAGCTCATCTAGACTGACATCACTAAGCTCAAAAATAGATGAATCAACAAAGCAATTTTCCACTATATTGGTAATGTCATTCAAAATTGGCACATCTTCATCATCTAGACTAACATGTGGAATTTCTTGAGGCTTTTCTTTGTTAACAACACAAAAAGCATTATCATCAATTAACAAGAGTATCTCATTTTACACTTCTTGTGAGTCACCATTTAGACATTTAGATTCAATCACCATTTCAAGAGTTAGTGCCTCAACAAGAGTTTCAAGCAATGTGTTGACATTCTCATTAGTCATTGCAACATTAACCTCATTCATGATATCACAATGATCATCAAGAAGTGTCTCTGTACAATTCAGAAGGCAATCAAGAGGAGAAGACTCTAATGAATGGCTATCAACATTATCTGACTCATGGAATTCCATAAAATTAATGCAAGACTCAGCATTGGATACACTTCTCATCTTGTCACTAAGAAACCTTAAGGCTCTAATTTCGTCAGTATCAAGCTCATCACATGAGACATCATCCTCACTAAAACAGCTAAAATTTGACTCATGTAACAATGGTTCATCAACAATGCATTTTTGTGAGACAACCTCAATATTCGTAGATTCCACCCCCTAAGATTCTTTTCACCACATTTAACATTAGCTTGCATTTCGAAATGATATTCCTTAGGAGTTGGTTCTCTAGCAACTAGAGATGTACCTTGTGGATAGCATGGTGCATATTGAATTGGTAGCTCACTTTGTTCTCTCACATTACCCCATGATGCATCTAGTTGAGCACTCCTTTGTTGGCTTCTTGCAAACTCTTCTTCTTGAGAGAATCTCATTTCTTCCTTTTGTGAGCGTCTATCAAGTCTTTCCAAAAGTTGAGAAAACATGTCCTCCACAGAGAGCCTTTGGTTTCCAATGAGATACGTCTTGATGCTTTATGCTTGATTGTGCCATTGCTCCTCATATGGTGGTGGAGAGAAGTCCCCACAAATTCTAGGTGTTGGTCGTGTGTTATTGGGTGGGTAATCATGATAAGGCTCAACAAAGTCCCCAAACCACCTAGACATACTTGGTCTATTATGATGTGCACAATTCAATTGCAGTTAAGTTTCCATATCCTGCACTTGCCACAAACAAACCAAAGTAGACAGAACAAAGCACAAAAACAAGAAAAACAACAAAATTTCCCAAAATGAAACATAACAGAACTACTAATCTACACAGAAAAACAAAACAGAGCAAATCAAAATTCAAGAAACCATGCCTTCCCTAGCAGTGGCGCCAAAAATTGATAAGCTGCAGTCGTAAGCTCTAATTTTACCCTAACTACTGTAGAAGTGGTGGTAAGGATCAATCCACATGGAAGGGAATTGGTTTATATAATTCAAGAGTGTTGCTCTATTAAATGTCACACAAATGAAATTTGTACTAGCGAGAACTAAGATAACTAGAACTCAAAACACAAGAAATAAAGTCTGAGTGCAATCAATAGGAAAGGTGAAGCCCTAGAGTTTCGTAGCTGGATGAATACACATTTAGATCACTCATGCGGTGCAACTAAACGTACATGCTAATCTAGAGGGGAACTTCGTTGCCTAGAGTCTTAAGCCACAACTGGCATGTTGACCACACTATGTCTTAATCCTCCTAGCACCATCCTATCCTATGGCGAGGCCTAAAGACGGTGAGTTTTTATCCCGCAACATCCCAATCCACTATTCCTGACAAGTTTAACACTCGACTCTTAGAAACTTCCCATGGCAAGGCCTGAAACTAGGGTCTAATGCGCTCATTAACAATAAAGGACTTCGTTTTCACTTCGACCCTATGATCTCATAATCTACGATAGGCATGGCTATCGCACCCTAGAAGATGAGCATGCAAAATAAGTGAAAAGACTCTATTCATGTTCTCATTCCACAGAATTCACAGCAAGAATAGATGTATTAAGCTCATACTCAATTTGACGGCCGCAGTTCAAGTTCACTTCAACTACTCTAGAGCAAATACATGAAACTTATCTAATTTTCACAATCAAGCAAAATATGAATCATTTCTTCAAAGATTACGTTTAATGCACCGAATCAAAGCATCTAAAATGTACATTCATCCATTGGAACCCTAGGTCATCACTCGTTTAGCCAGAAAACTCTTTTCTCATCTCAATTTCATCAATTTGAAACATTAACAAATTCATTTCCATTCAAATAGAGGATTTTACCAGTTAAAGTACAGAGAATTGTCAATTCCTTCATTTATTGAGAATAAGGAAGCAGTTTCCAGTCCAAAGCCGCGATCAGAATCGAAATCGAAGAGCAATTTCTAGAGAGAGAAAATAATAGTGAGAGAAAGTTCCCGTTCTCAAAATCTAAAAGTCTGTTACAATTCTAGAATGACCGATCCCCAATAGTAATGACTTAATCCTCTATATATAGAGGTTAAAAAACGTAAACAGTAAGCAAACGTACAATGACTAAAATATTACAAGAATGCCACTGCATATAATAAAGGTCCAACAATCAGCTTTTGCCCAACAATCAGAGTGCAAGTGAGGTGTGTGTGCTAAAATGAGTGGAAGTGAAGTGTGTGCTGAAAATGACTGTTGTGAGGTATGTAAAGAGCTAAGAGTGTTGTGAGTGTTGTGAGTGTTGTGAGCTAAGTGTGTGGAATGTATGTGTTGTGTAGTGTACTTAAGTGCTAGTGTTGTGTGCAGAGAAGTGTTGTGCTATGTGTGCCAAAGTTGTGCGTTGTGTGTGCCAAAGTTGTGTGCATGTATTGCTAGAGCTGTGTGCATAAGTTGTGCATGAAGAGTGCAAGAATAATGGAAGAATGGTGCATGAAATGTGCTAAAATGCATGCTGTGAGGTGCATGGAGTGTGCTGAAATGTAGCGCAATTGATGCGGCAATCTCATGCTCTTGTGCAGCAAGTGTGCTACGACCTCATGCTATTATGCAGCCCTTGACGATGCGTCGTGCATTTTCTCTTCCGAATTAGAGCTTGGGGTCAACATAAGAGTTTTAGATCTTTGTCTTTTCTTTCCATAGGTTCAAGAATCATCAATTTGGAGGTCTGTAGCTCAAGATATGAGCAATCTACCAAACTATGGCAGTGAAGTCAACACTGAAAACATGAATTAGTGATCAACAAGATGCTCTTGTTTCTTATACTTGCACACGGAATTAGAAGAAAGTTAAAACATAAGAATTGAATTACACTCAAAGGGCTTTCCAGAACATCAAAGATCTCATCAATTGGATTAGTATTGAGAATGTTATATGCAAATGAAGTTACACTTTCAGCTCTGCCCAAATACCAAATACACATATTATGGCATTCTTCAAACTCCACAAGCTTATTATCAAACATTTTTAGTTCTTTACTTGTTCTTTAACCTAAGACAAACATTTGCTTCATTTAATCAACATTTTTGGTCTTTTCCACCATTTTAGCACACAAAGTTGCAAACTACATAAATGCACCAAATAAGACATCACACCACATAAATGCATGAAAAACAAGTCAAAAGCTAAGTGAAATAAGACATATAAGTTGGTATAAAACCAACTTATCAATAATTTGCTCTAATCTTGCATCTCACCACATAGAGGGACTATGATAGACTGTTTAGAATCTATTGTGGGTTGGTTATGAATTTGTTTGGCTTATTTTGTCTGAAATCTTGCCTCTCGCCACATAGGGGGAGTTTGGGTGCATAAGCAGAGCATTAAAGTGACTTGGTTTGCCATTACGTCTCTCCACATATGAGCAGTATAATTAGAGAGTTGTTGGTTAGTAGTTAACTGGAGATTCTGGATTAATTAGTGAAATAAATTGTCTCTCACCACATAAGGGGTTTAATTACTTGTTAATATTCGGTAGGTGCAGACCCGAATTATTCCTTGCCTCTCGCCACATAGAAGTGAATATGATAGGTAGCAAATATGTTTGGTACTCGGTATAGAAACCGAATTATTAACAATAGTTTACCCTTAATTTCCATGCTCCAAAGGTAGATATTGTCTGTCTATTTTATAAACCCTGATAATAATCTTGGAAGTACTCTTACTCAATTGATTTAAACCTAACTCATAAACTTGCAATAGAGCTCTAATTTTTGTTTAATATTCTTGTATCTTAATTTAAAGTTACAATAAAAATTCAAAAATACTTTATTTGATTTCAACTATTTTCCTTTCCCGGTGCAGAACGAACCTTGCTATATTGCCATGAAATTAATTATTGTAGGGAACTGTATTGATAGGAAAGTGAATAGACAATCACGCTCACTTTTATATCTATTTTCACGCCTGGCAATTGGATTTCGTTTCACTCGTTTAGCACTCATCCCGCTCACTTTTATATCTACTTTCACGCCTATCAATAGGATTTTGTTTCCCTTGTTTAACATTCATCCTATATAGGTGTTATTCGGTTTTTATGGTTGTATGTTTGGTGGAGAGTAATAAACAATATTTTACGATTTTCTTATTTCAATGTTGTAATATTAGGTGTATGATATTAGTTAGAGATGAAAAAAGAAAAAAAACCTACATAATTATTGTTAGAAAAACAATTGATTGGAAAAACTAAATGCGCATATCCAGATCATGTCTTCCATATTCGAAGAATAGTAAAAAAATTTCGAGCTTAAAAAACTCATACTTGATGCTTCTCACGAATCTATCAATTGTTCCAAAATTCAAATCTTAAAACACATAATTCAAGAATAAGGGAATATTTCTTTTCTTATGTAATTGAGGTGTTGGGTATGTGTGCCACCTCTTTAACTGTTATAAAATTTATATATTATTAAAAAAAAAGTGTATCAATCATTTGTTTCATTTTAGTGACCTTAAATATAAGAAAATAAGTGACTATGATCAAATTTTAATATTTTTTTATATCTTTACACTAATTCTTGTCACTCCTTGTTTGGAAAAAATAATAAGGGAATTCACGATTCATAAAATGCATAAAAGTGCATTCTAAACACAATAACAAAGCTATCAATTATAAATAAGGTTAAATTACAATGCATGTAACAAATTGAACTACATACATAGCACAATTATTAGACACAAGATCAAGCAGTGAGTCTAATTGCATAACAAGAACTGTTTTCTGTCCAAAAAAAAATAATCATATTAAAGGGTTATGCAACTATGTTGTAGAAGAGTTACAAAATAATATAACTCTCAGAATATAAGATGCAAACCTGCAGACTGAAAGTGTTCCAAGAAACTTATAGCACAAAAACTTTGCTTGAACAACTGAACAAAGACCTCTCTTGTTAACTATTTCCTGCATAAGATCACCTTATAATCAGCATATGCATGTAACAACTTGACCGTAACAAGAATGCAGGAAAATGTGATTTTCCATCAGCCAAGTATAAAACAGCCAGCTGAAATTTAAATCGCTTACTAAAACTAAAATTTCATCATTCACAAATATGTGTCACACTCTAGGCAGCGTTCTTAAACAATAATACATCAAAGAAATCTTGCATCACTTTTATTTGCTCATTTCAAGACTTCCTAAATCCAAACTTATTTTGACTTGGAGAACTCATTTAGCATTTATTCTCCCCCTATTTATATACTTCTACTTTGTTTTTCTTTAAATGTTCTTCTCCCCTTTTGTTTTTCTCCCATTATTGCTTTTTACATGATACTCTTTATTTTTCTCTTATACTACTTATCACTTATTCTCCCCCTTTTGACATCATCAAAATAAGAAAATGGGATGAAAAATGTGAGTTTCTAGAAATCATAAACCATATAAAAAGTATACTCTTTTCTTACCCTTTTCATTTACCTTTAGTTTTGGAGAAATGACATCACATCTTAGGACTACCTTTCCACTCCTTGCAACCAAATGGGTGGCTAGACAAAAAAATGGTAAAGTGCAATAATTTTTGAAAAATTTTGACAGAGTTTCCTTTGTAATTTGACCATTTCCACCTGTCAACAACCCAACAAAAAACAACACAAGAAAAAGAGGCACAATATACAACATTCCATTCAATATCACCATAATCCAATGCCATGAACGTTAAGTGCCTCAAAAACATTGAAATCATCAAGCAATATATATCAATTAACCATAATAGTCACACAAATGGTAAAACCCTCAAAGCATCGAAACAAGAACCATTCACGACATAAAAGTTATCAATTTGTTAAACACATCAAAACAATCCGAAAAGTAAGTACTTAGACACATGAAAATGAGATATCATCCTAGCCTATTACATGAATGACTAGTCGTGCGCCGATGCCTTCCCCTTGCGATGAGCTTGAGCCAAAGCATCCCGTTGCTCATCCATCATCAACACTTCATGTCCATAATGGATTTCATTTCCCAAATCATCCACCCTAAGTGTCAATTCATCGAGCCTACCCCTTATCTCTTCCATATTTCGATCGAGACTCACATGCACACCGGCGGAAATTTTTGAAATCATCATCCCTGTGAGTGGCTCTAGTTGGTTCGGGAACTTCGTGATCGTGAGCATCTTGATCATGTGCTTCTTCCTCCTCATCTCTTTCCGCCATGTCTTCATCCTCCTCTTGGCCTTCAATGGGTTTCTCGAATGTCCAAACCCCATTTACCACATATATACCCATGGACTTAAGAAAGGTCAAATCATAAAGATTACGATAGGGTACAGGGTACATCGTGGCACTCTCAAGGGATATGCTATTATGCCTTATGATCTTTGTAATGAGCATGCCATATGGTAAACTACGACGTTGATCCTTAATGGTAACTTAAATATACTTAAGCATTAAATATCCAAAATTTACGGGAACTTGCTTAAGTAAGGCATAGAGAAGATAAAGATTCATGGTGTTGGGATCGGTCTTATGGCCATAAGTTGGAAGAATGTTTTTGGCAATGATATGGAACAAAATGCGGTGCTTAGGGCTCAAATTCCTAGTTGGTGCTTCACTTGCCTTAGTGAAAGTCTCTCCATTGAAAGCAATCGCAACTAGGTCACGAAAGTTAAAACCATGTGATGCATTTCACCAAGAGTGAAGCTTAAAATATTTCATGACTTGTTTGCCATCTTTTGCTAAACCATATTGATGATAACATTTAAACAATATGTTAAGGTTCGCAGGGATCAATGTGATATCCTTGGAGTTAACCCTAGTACACAGTGTATCATCACTTGATTTTAAGCCTTCAGGATAATGCAAATTGGCAAAAAATTCATACACTAATAAGGTAGGTATGGGCTCATTAGCATACAATATGTCTTCCCAATATTGATACTTAAAAAGCTCTAGAATATCTATGTTATCACCAAAATCATCTTTTCTCACTATCCTAGGGACAATTATCTTCTTCGAAGATGTAAGATAGCTATTATACTTAGCTTCACATTCAGCATTGATGAATGGAGAGATTGGAGGTTGAGATGCACCCAATGAGCCATGTTGAATGTATGGAGGTGCCGTAACCTTGGTTCTCTTGCGTCCTCGTGAAGTGCTCATGTTGTTTACGAACTTGATTATCAAAATAAGGTGAAATTTGAAGAGAGAAAACTAAAGAATGTCCAAAATTGAGTTTGACCCAATTTCTAGGGCTATGAATCAAATGACGAATTTTGATGTGGAAATTTTTGAGTTTGAATCGGTGAAAGTGTTCTCTAGATGCCAAAGAAGGATTCTAATGGACCAATTTGAAGATTAATCGTGTAGAATTCAAATTGATAATTGGCGGGGAGAAAAGGGTTTGAGAAAAGTGAAGAACAATTGTGAAAATCGCGTAAAGAAATCTGGAATTTTAAGCCTGAAAAGCAAGTTTCGGATGGCCGAAACTTTAGGGGTCGTCCGATTTGGTCGTCCGATCCTCAACAGAGATTGCGCGCTTGAAACTTAGTTTCGGACGGGTAATTCGGACTGGTAGGTCGTCCGATCCTGTCATCCGAATCTCAAAAAATTTTGAAAAATGAATCTTTGCGAAATAAACTCAACGTTTTTAGCTCACTTAAGTTGGACTACACCAATATTAAGTCTTAATAGAGACAATTGATCTTCAGGAAGTGGTTTGGTAAAAATATCCGCCAATTGTTCTTTAGTGGAAACATATTCTATGTGAATTTCCTTATTTTGAACAAGATCACGAATGAACTGATGTTTAATATCAATGTGTTTAGATCTAGAGTGTTGGATAGGATTCTTAGTAAGATTTATGGCACTTGTATTATCACACTTTATGGATACACATCCAAAGTTTAAACCAAAGTCAAGAAGAGTATGTTTCATCCAAAGAATTTGAGAACAATAACTTCCGGCAGCTATGTATTCGGCCTCCGCCGTTGACAAAGATACGGAAGCTTGTTTTCTACTTGACCAAGATACAAGTGACTTTCCTAGAAATTGGCACGTTCCACTTGTGCTTTTCCTATCAACCCTACATCCGGCGAAATCGGCATCGGTAAGCCCTACTAAATCAAAGGTGTTCGTCCTAGGGTACCATAATCCATACTCTATCGTTCCTTTTAGGTATCTAAGTATTCTTTCTACAGCCAACAAGTGTGATTGTTTAGCACATGATTGAAATCTAGCACATAAGCACACAGCATACATAATATCCGGCCTACTAGCCGTCAAATAAAGCAAACTTCCAATCATTCCTCTATATTGTGTTTCATCAACTTTTACGCCATTTTCATCTTTGTCTAACTTAGTTGAAGTACTCATAGGTGTTCCGTTAGGTTTAGAGTCTTCCATTCCAAATTTTTTAAGTAACTCCTTAGTGTATTTTTCTTGGCTTATGAAGATCCCTTCATCCATTTGTTTAATTTGTAATCCAAGAAAAAAAGTTAATTCTCCCATCATACTCATTTCAAATTCATCTTTCATTAGTTTTGAAAATTCTTCACATAATGATTCATTAGATGCACCAAAGATGATATCATCAACATAAATTTGCACAATCAACAAATCATCATCATAATATTTGGTAAACAAAGTAGTGTCTATTATGCCCTTGTGAAAGTTCTTTTCTATCAAAAATCCACTAAGTCTTTCATACCAAGCTCTAGGTGCTTGTTTTAGTTCATATAGTGCTTTAACAAATTTATATACATTATTAGCAAACTTATCATTTTCAATACTGGGAGCTTGTTCTACATATACTTCTTCTTGGATATAACCATTTAAGAAAGCACTTTTAACATCTATTTGAAAACGTTTAAACACTTTAAAGCAATCATATGCAAGTAACATGCGGATAAACTCAAGCCCTGCTACGGGAGCAAAGGTTTCATCATAGTCTATGCCTTCCTCTTGCCTATATCCTTGAGCCACTAACCTAGCTTTGTTTCTTACTATGGTTCCTACTTCATTAAGTTTGTTCCTAAAAATCCATTTAGTTCCTATGATTGAAGTATCTTTAGGTCTTTCTACTAAATTCCAAACTTTACTTCTTTCAAATTGGTTTAATTCTTTGACACGAGCTGTCGTGGGCTCGTCAATTTATCCCAGACTCAATAACTCTGTAGAAGCAGTGAGTGGGTATCGTATCCTCAGGGAGAGGTGTGTGTCCAAATCTCGAATTGTGATATTAAACAACAATGAAAATAGTGTGACAAAGACAACAAATATATGTAAGGAACAGAAATGTTAACTACACAAAATAAAATCAAAGACAAGGAAACTAATATCAACAACTGGACTCAAATGAAATCAAGATAGACTAAGCGTATTGCCTTGAGGGAGATTCACTCAATATGGATCTAAACTTGTCATCATTGATGTGTGTGTATGGTTATGTGGGGAGACTTAACTGCTAGTGATCTAGAATCGATCTACTGGGTGGTTCTCACGATTTCTATTTCACAAAACCCTTGAGCTTCCCTTGGTAGGGCAAGCCTTCGGTATTGATTTAAATTTCCAGATCTCTGATATGTGAATTAACCCTAGTCCTGTTCTCAAACCCCTCCATTGGTAGGGCAGTTATTTAATTCAAGCATTCAGATCTCATCACAATAATCATCTCAAGTCTTTCCTTTAAATTGATTTCATTTGCCATTGGTTAATGCACAAAGAAAATCTCACAATAAACAGATCTTGAAACTCACATAAATTCAATTCCCAATTCAAATCATGTATACCAAATTTATCGTTGGTAAACCCAAACCGGTCTCAGTGGGTACCGCAGATTGTGAATGGATTTTGGTGATTTTTGCAAAAGTCCATCGGATTAAACATGAAGAAATAGAGATTGAATAAATTCACAGATAAAACAATACAAATATCTCAGACAAGTTAAGACCCACATCTATGAAGTCCTCAAGACAATACTGTGAAATTAGCCGATCATGTTGATCGGCTTAAACCCATAAATTACAAAAAGTAGAATAAGTAATGAATCTATGGTGTTCTCTCTCTTCTTTGCAATTGTGGATTTTTCTCTCTCGTTCTTTGCAAAAATACTCCTGATTCAATATCCTCAAGGCCGAATCGATCTCCCTTTAAGGTTGCTTCCTCTTTCCTTTTATACTTTCTCCTTCTCTTGTAGCTTGATCGTGACCACTGAGCTCTTTCTCTCATTCTTCGATTCCTCCACGTGTCCCTAAAAATAATACCCAGATAATAAGTGAGGCACGTGGTCTACCCATGACTTAAGCATTAAGACTTAGCAATGCAAAACCACGAACACATTTTGATCATATGAATTACCGTCACCATGCCTTCTGTGTGTGCAAGAGTTTATGAAGTGTTGATGCATTTGTGCATGAGTGTGTGTTTTGTGGTGTGTGAGTGTGTGTGGTGGCGGTCGCCACCTTGATTTTGTGATTGTGTGTGGCAGCCGCCACTATGATTTAGTGTGTAGTGTGTATGTGTTGTGTTGTGTATGCTTAGTGTATCATGTGTTGTAAGTTGTGAGGTGAAAGTGTATGTTAAGGATGCCTAAGTGATGAGTGCAAGTGTGCAAATGAGATGACCGAATGTATGAGTGCAAGTGTATGATGTTAGTGTAGTGTGTGAAATGTGAGGTGAGTTAGTGTGTGTAGGGGCGGGCGCCAAGCTTGTTTTGTGTGTGCATGTGAATGATTTGGTGTAAGTGGGATGTGAATGTAATTGAGTGAATGGATAAGTATGAATATGAATGTGCAAATGTGTGCATGAGTGAATGAATGTATAAATGTGATAAAACGTGATGAATGATTGTGTGATGAATAAATTTATGAATAAAATGATGTGAATTGATGAATGAACAAACTGAATAAAATATGAACCAAACTAATGAATAAAAATGAATGAATGAACTGATGGGTGACCGCCACTTGCTTTTTGTGCTTGTGTGCGGTGTGATGCTTTCACTTGTGCGTGTGTGTGGTGATAGATATGTGTGTGTAAATGCAAGTGTGGAGTGTGTGTAGTGGCGGGCGCCAAGCTTGTTTTGGCTATTTGGGTATGCCGCCCGCCATAGTGTTTTATGTGTGGAGTGAATTTGGTGCATTTGTGTTCATAAATTGAGGTGCTAGTGTGGTTGAGTGAGTGAATGTGTTGAGTGATGAGTGATGTGTAAGGTATTGTGTGCATTGTAGTGAATTTGTGTGTATGCAAGAAGTGAGTGTAAGTGTAATGTGTTGATGCAAGTATGTGTTAATGGTGGGTAAATGAAATGAGTGTAAGTATATGCAAGAATGTATGAATGAAGTGGGTGAAGTTGTAGTGCGTGTTTTTGAGTGTGTGTTAGTGTGTGAGGAGGCAGGCGCCACCTTGAATTTTTGATTTAGGCTTGGCGCCCGCCAAGCCTTTTGTGCTTGTGAGTGTGTTTGTGTGATGTGTTTGTGTTGATGTGTATGCTGGTGCAAGTGTAATGTGTTGATGCATGAGTGAAGTGTGTGTGAGTGTATCCATGAATGTGTGAGTGAAGTGGGTGCAAAGGTAGTGAGTGGAGTGTAAAGGGGGTGGCGGTCGCCATGCCCTTTTGTGTTTGTGCTTGGCGACCGCCAAGCCATTTTTTGTGTAGTGTGTGCTTGTGAAGGCTGTCAGGAGTTACGGCCGTCCAAGGTGTTGTGCATGTGTGTGTGTTTGTGTGATGTGTTTGTGTTGAGTTTATGTGTTGTGTATGAGTGTTGTGCGGAAATGTAGTGTATGTGTCAAACTTTTGCATGCAATTGTAAGTGCTTTGTGTGATGAGTGTAGAGTGTTTGTATGGAATGCATGTAACTTGTAAAGCACAAAGTTTTGTCACGGCTACATCTTTCATCACACAATACACCAATTCATGACACATTTTCTCAAAACTCTCCCAATTCTCTCATTTGCAAGCATAAACACATTTTCACACAAAAGATGTCCATCATATGTTCTTGTCATTGTGAATGCATGCAAAGTTCAAGTAAGAAGAACAAATAAGAACAAATAAGTTGGTGCAACACACAACTTATCAACCCCCCACACTTAAACCTTTGCTAGTCCCGAGCAAAGAATTCAATTACACATTCTCACTCATTTTCACAACCAGCACTTCCAAATATCATCATTACTCTATTCCATGAAATTTTAGCATGCAGAAATAGAAAACTGCGTAGTACAAGTTTGTCATCCATTGAGTCAAACCAATTGGTGAATAAGGTGCAGCGAATAAAGACCAAACTGCCAACGTGTTGTGTGTGCTGGGAGTTTCTCATGCCCCTTTATCGCATCTATGTAGAGTACTCAAGTAGACACTTAATAAAGAACCTTTTGCACTACAATCTTGTTGTCCACACATACAAACACTTCAACATAAGATCTACCATTTGACTACGCTTAAGCTTAATGGGGTTTCCCCTTATTCAATGCACATTGGTGCTTATTGTTGATGCCGCACTTTGGTGCTTGGCTGCCAGGGTTTTGTGGCTATTTTTTCCCTTTATTCGCCATTTGGCTTTTCTTTCTGTTTCCATCTCAATACTCAAACATTTCCATGTTCGCATGTGGCTTCAATAGACTATATATTCAAAATGCAAAAAGAAGTGTTTACGAGTACAAAGCACATACACATTTAAAGATTCATGAGTTCTCTCCTATGTCAATCAAAGTGTTGGCGTTTCTATCTTACCTTAACATCGCATCTTATTCAACAAAAGATATGAAAAGTATGGATTACGGAACAGAAAAAATTTCACATGCATAAGATAAATGATGTTTATTGAATGATGATATTTTGAGTGCAAGTGCGTTGGATGGTGAGTATGACAACCTTTTCACAACACAACAACATCTCATATTCATTATGATTGAAAACGAACCACAGCTACAACCATGACTAGGCCACTGCCTTTTCTACTTTTTCACCAACAACACTAAACCACACCAATTACATGATATCAGAAATTCTCTCTACCCTCTCAACCAACAAGAACCACACTAAAACAATTTCACACATCATCACACAGTTTCACAGACCCTTACCTCACACTTCTTCCATTATAATTTCAAAGCATTCAATACATCACACTTCCAATATCATGATGTACACACAAACATTAAGGACTTACATAGCCTCAGCATCAACTCAAAATAAACATAGCTTACAACCTCAATAACTCAGACAATGAACGGCCTCAGTAGTCCAGAACACAACAACATCTATGACTCAGAGAATTCACAACACAGAAATTAGAAAGCATCAACAACCCATAAATTAGAGAGCATCAACAACCCAGAATTTGCACAACATCAACAACCCAGGAATTACCCCCACACTCTTCTCACTCCCTTTTCCCCCTACACTTGTATCATGCAATTACTTCAATTTGGAAGAAGGGAGAGACACTGCCCAGTTTATGTGCCAGGTGGAGGTGGTTGGTTGGCAAACCAAGAAAAACCAGAAAATGGGGGAGTCAGGCCTCTGACGTTGGGAGAGTTGTTGAAGTTGGAAGTATTACTCCCAGGATGCACACTCCTCCCTTGTTGCATTACCACTCTCCTACTGCTTGAGGTGTCCACTATCGTCATTTGCGTCTCCAATTCTTCCATTGGGGGGAAATAAGAGTTTGGACCCCTCGTTTGATGGTGATACACCATCATCAAGTTTAGATTATGTACTTGGGTTTGGCACTGATTTAGTCTGGCATCCATTCCATTCCACTGGTTTTGATGCTCTTGCATCATTGAATCCAACCTTGTTTCCATATTTGCTTGGAAATGGCTCACCCTATCATCCATAGCGTCAATGTGGCGGATCACTGAATTGTGTTGTTCTGTCAGTGATGCTTGAAGACCCGCCAGGGCGTTCTGCATTTGGGTGAAGTCTTGGAACACTTGGGGTGCTGGTACGTTAGGCTCATGCTGTTCTGGCTCTTCTGGGACTTGCTCTTGTTCCTCAACTATCAGATGCTCTCTTGCCCTCTCTCTGGCTTGGTTTTCTCTTCTTTCTCTTTCGGCTTTTTCAACTTGCTGATAATGTCTCAGGTTACTGTCCCGGATGGGCCCAGTTGTCGTTCTGCATTCCTCCCCTGGATTAATTCTCACTCCTTGCTTCACCGCGTATTCCATTAAGAAATGTGGGAAAAAGATTGGTTCGCCCTCGTCTTCTATTGCATTTTGAATATACTTCACGACGAGTTTTCCAAAGTCTATGGTGAACTTGTTCTTAATGGCATACAGAAGATAAATTCTATCTTTTCTGATTTGAGTGTTGTGAGTTGTCGACATGAGTCTTGAGTTGACGAATAGGAGCCAAGTCCTGGCCTCAGCAGTTAAATGTTTTACCTTGACATACTTGGGGTTACCACGAAGATTCCTGTCCCAGTCAGATCCCGGAATGCTTACTGCTTGCAACACTATATCTGGGTTTCCTGCCTCCTTCAATGCACTTAGCTCATCCCTCTGATAGTTTTTTAGCCCATAGTGCTGGTTTACCTCTTGACTGGTTATCTTTAAGAATTTTCCTCACACATATATACCTTTTGCCCTGATATCTTTTGCCTCCATGCCAGCAGCATTAGCGTAGAACTCTTTCGCAATGGCCACATTGCAGTTTTTCGGAGCCACTGTTAACAATTGCCATCCATAGCTTATGATGATATCGCAGAATGATTTCTCAGTGACCATAAACGGCCTCTCGGTGTGGATAGGCCTCACCACAAAATCGCAGAACTTATCCTGAGCTGCTTGACTGAAGAAGCGTGGTGTAGGTGCAGTTCTCCTCTTTTTCGCCTCGGGATTTTGTTTCTCCTCTTCTTCTTCCTCAACATCGTCTGGTAAAAATTCTTCATCTGAGGAACTGTATTCATCCGATGTAAGGTCGGGTATGATAATCTTAGCTTTCCCTTTCGCGCCTCTTTGGTTCGAGGTTGAGGCACTTGAACCCTTCTTGGGAGGCATGGCACCTACAAAGTAATAATCCAAATCAAAATTGGTATATGCATTTTGTATCCAACAACAGGAGGCACATTCTGTACTGGGTAATTTCATCGCAATGTAATTTGACTTCAACATTCACTCTTGCAAACAAACACACAACTTGTAGGTCACATAAAGAACATTTTGCATATAAGAGTTGTGAGCAAACAGCTATAAGTGTGGTAAAAGTGCAATGATAGTGAGTGCATGAATGAAGAAATATGTGTTGTGATTGTGCAGCAATTTTCAACCAAAAGACCGCCCTACTGCGCTGTGAATTTGGAAAAGTTTAAAACACAAAAGTTGTAGCTATAAGTCTTAGCTTTCTACAGCCTGTTGAATCACTCATTTCCGAGCTGGGCTGAGAAAGTTATGACCCAAACACTCAACTGTGGCAGGCAGTAATTACATGGCAGGTTTTCTCTCTTCACATGATTTGCACCAAGGAAATGTAAGTTGAAAATTTTGGAAAGAAATGGGACACCCAAATTTCATTTCATGTTAAGCATGACATGAGAATATGGCATTTATGGTGAGAATCATCATGCAAGCATCGGTTGTGTGTAACTAAAATATAAGAACAAGTAATGGACTAGAGGACAAGATGATAAAGCACAAGTCATAAGCTTCCAAAATTTTGTCAAGTCATGTCAAGTATATGTGCAAGATTCGGCAACTTCAACATGTTTCCCATTCTCCATGTTCGCTCTATGACCATAACTCAAATTAATCTGCTAACAACAACAACTACACACACTCTCACAATGAGATTTCATCATTAAGACTAGAGTCAAAGACCAAAACTAGTCATAGAATTCCTACATTGTTCCATAGTACTGTGAATTGACCTCAAAATCTATGCCCAAAATTTGTGTTTCACTTGATTGGTTCTCCAGCAAGAACATTTTTTTTTCACATTTTAAAATGTTAAGTCATGATTACACCTCACTGTACAAATTAATTCATGAATCCCTCATCTATACATCATCAGTTTCGGTCATTCATTCTATACCACAGTAGGCATATAAAATGTCATGAATTTGCAAATGGAATTCAATGAAAGCTCAAAGTGGAAGACTTACTTGTTTGAAGATTTACCCACTAAATATGCAAAGTAAGAGAAAGGAGTTTGTGCAGCACTTTGGTTTGCTCTCCACTCGGCAACTCTACCGGATGCATGCAAAGGATGGTGAATTTTGCTCATGCATGTTTAGGGTATTTATAGAGAAAAATGCATGCATGAATCGGTTATGCCATGAGAATGGAACAAATGCATGTGATTGCTGAAGAAAACAAATTGCTACATAGCAAAGTGAATACAAACAAAAGCCTTGAACTATCAAATCACACCCAAGTGTTCCTATCTTGCAAAATCGGCCAACTCAATGTTTCACCATCCAAACAAAACTTGTGGGCCCTAGCAACTTGCATTTCCCTTTCTTGTGCATTCCTTTATCAGATATAAATCATACACTTATCACCTCACTCATGCAATAGTCTTTTCAAGCATTATTTTGCCTACATGATTTCTTCACTACCAAACGAGTTATTTGGCCCCTTATTTCACCATTCTATCACCATTTCACAGGATCATTTCATGCACTGTCCAATTCTTTCTCCAATTTCGGTTAAGGCTTTCAGAACGCAAGTGGAAACATTGTGTGCAGTGATGAATGTATGCATGAATTCCTCTTGACCGCAAATGTGCTATGATTTTCCAGTATCTCCAGTGTTGATTTGATTCTTCCCTGCAACGCTCAGTGAACTTGGTCAGGGCATGCTTGCTTAAAGCTAAAGGAAGATAAAGTATAAGCTTAAAGAATTGAAGCTCAGAGGAATCAAATATTTTCACAGATATGCATATCGGATTTTATTCCTGTCCTTTGGCAATACAGAGAATATTCTCTGCATTGTTTTCTTTACCTATTGTAACCCGTGACTTCCAGATATAATTTCCCTACAAAAAGATATAAGAGGTGAGATTCAATCGCATTCTAGAAGAAAAACATAACTACTAAAGTAACACAAATTAGAGACAAGAATTTAAATGGTTGGGTTGCCTCCCAACTATCGCTTGGTTTATTGTCCTCAGCTAGACATGAAAGAGTTTCGATCAAGATTGGGGTTCATCAAGGAACTGAGCTTGTCCCTTATCTTCCAAAGCTGTCTTGAATATTTTCACTCTATGTCTATTAACCTTCCAACATGCCCCAGAAGCTTCCTTCTGTACCTCAACAACTCCATATGGGAAAGTCTTGGTGATGGTGAATGGTCCAACCCATCTGGATTTCAGCTTACTAGGAAAAAGTCTCAACCTTGAGTCATACACCAACACTTGTTGTCTAACTTCAAATTCCTTCACCTTGATTTTGGCATCATGCCACCTTTTTGTTCTCTCCTTATAGAGACTTGCACTGATATATGAATTCCATCTGAACTCATCCAATTCATTCAGCATCATCATTCTTCCCTCCTGAGCCAATCACAAATCCATGTTCAATTTCTGTACTGCCCAATAAGCCTTGTGCTCCAGCTCAACCGGGAGATGACATTCCTTCCCAAAAACAAGCCTAAATGGTGAAGCTCCAATTGGGGTCTTGTAGGCTGTTCTATAAGCCCACAATGCATCATCAAGCTTGAGTGCCCAATCTTTTCTTCCAGGATTAACTACCTTCTCCAAGATCCTCTTGATTTCTGTATTAGAGACCTCAGCCTGTCCATTTGCTTGGGGGTGGTATGCTGTAGAAACCTTGTGTTGTACCCCGTATTTTGCCAAGAGAGTGTTGAAGACTTTGTTACAAAAATGGGTTCCTCCATCACTAATGATGGCTCTTGGGGTTCAAAACCTATTGAAAATGTTTCTTTTAACAAATCTCAGTACACTTCGACTGTCATTGTGTGGCATTGCGGCAGCTTCTACCCACTTAGACACGTAGTCAACAGCTACCAATATGTATTCATTCCCACAAGATCTTGGGAATGGTCCCATGAAGTCCAAGCCCCAAACATCGAATAAGTCCACTTCCAATATGTTGTTGCGAGGCATCTCATCTCTACTGGATATGTTTCCTACGCGGTGGCATTTGTCACACTGGCTCACCCAAAGCTTCGAATCTTTGAATATGTGTGGCCAGTAGAACCATGTCTGCAAGATCTTGTACCCAGTCCTTGTTCCTCCGAAATGCCCTCCAAAGGGGGATTCATGGCAAGCTCTAAGAATTCCTTCTTTCTCTTCTTCGGGGACACATCTTCTAATCACCTGATCACTACACCTCTTATACAGGTTACCACTTTCCCAAAAATAATATTGAGCATCATGCTTGAGCCTCTTCTTTTGATCACTAGAGTAGTATGGTGGTATTTGTCCCGCTACAACATAGTTGGACAACTCAGCAAACCATGGTGGTACTCGAGTGTGAACCTTGAAGATTTGCTCGTCTGGGAAATTTTCCCTGATCCACAACTGTAGTTGGTCTTCACTCATGGCTCCTACTTCCAATCTTGACAAGTGGTGTGCTACCACATTTTCGCAACCTTTCCTGTCCTTGATTTCAACATCAAACTCTTGCAGTAGCAGTACCCAACGTATTAGTCTCGGTTTAGCTTCCTTCTTTGCCATGAAGTACTTGAGCGCCGCGTGATCAGTATGAACTATGACCTTGGACCCCAGGAGTAAGCTCTGAACTTATCGAATGCATACACCACAGCCAACATTTCCTTCTCTGTGGTGGTGTAATTGAGTTGCGCTCAATTCAGCAGCTTGCTTGCATAATAGATCGCATGGAAGATTTTCCCTCTCTTTTGACCTATTACAGCTCCTACCGCGTAGTCACTAGCATCACACATCACTTCGAAAGGCTCCCCCCACACTGGTGTGAATATCACAGGTGCTTCTACCAGTTTGGTTTTCAACAACTCAAAGGCCTCTTTGCACTTCTCATCAAAAACAAAGGGAGTGTCCTTCTCTAGCAACGTACACAATGGTTTGGCCACCTTTGAGAAATCCTTGATGAACCTTCTATAAAAACCAGCATGTCCCATGAAACTCCTCACCCCTTTCACATTGGTTGGGTCTGGGAGTTTGGCTATAACCTCCACCTTGGCTTTATCCACTTCCAATCCAGCTTGTGAAATTTTATGTCCCAACACAACCCCTTCATTCACCATAAACTGACACTTTTCCCAGTTCAAAACTAAGTTGGTGTCCACACACCTCTTAAGTACCAGAGACAAATTTTCCAAGCAACCCTCAAATGTCATCCCAAACACTGAAAAGTCATCCATGAAGATCTCTATGATATTTTCCACCATGTCTTGGAATATTGCCATCATGCAGCGTTGAAAAGTGGCTGGTGCATTACATAGTCCAAATGGCATCTTCTTGTAAGCATAAGTTCCAAAGGGGCAGGTAAAAGTTGTCTTCTCCTGATCTTTTGGGTCAATGGCAATCTGATTATATCCGGAGTAACCATCGAGAAAGCAATAATAGAGGAACCCAGCTATGATCCAGCAGTTGCTCAAGGAAATGTAGAGGGTGGTGATCCTTTCTGGTAGCTTTATTCAACTTTCTGTAGTCCATGCATATTCTCCATGCATTAATGATCCTGGTGGCCAACATTTCATTTGCTTCATTAGTCACCACAGTCACCCCCCTTTCTTGGGCACACACTGCACCGGGCTAACCCACTCACTATCTGAGATAGGAAATATCATACCAAAATCGAGCAACTTGATGATTTCCTTTTTTACTACTTCCATCATCTGAGGGTTCAACCTTTTTTGCCTTTCTCTCGTCGGAATAGCCCCCCTCTTCCAGTAAAATCTTATGCATACAAATGCTGGGGCTTATTCCCTTGATATCTGCTATGGTCCAGCCAATAGCTTCCTTGTGCGTTCTCAGTACTTCCAACAGTTTCTCTTCTTGACACTGTTCCAACGTAGACGATATCACCATAGGGAGGGTTTTATTTTCCCCAATAAATGCATACTTCAGATGCGAAGGCAGAGGTTTCAGTTCTAACTTGGGTGGTCTAACAATGAAGGGCAGCAACTTCTCATTTCTTCACTCAAAACTTTCTTGCCTCACCTCAGTGGGCTTCAATTCAACATGTTCATCAATTTCAATTACAGAGTTTGTTGACATTTCACATATTGCATCACTGCCAACATTTTCATCAAGAGCATTTTCAAGACCCATTTCTGCAACAGATTCATCTATTACACAACATTCAATCAAATTTGACAGTTCGTGCAATATCTCAATATCTTCATCATTCAAAGAAGATTCAATTGATTCATCGTTGTCTTGGCATGAAGATTCAAGCAAAGCGAGAGAAAATTTATGACTATGTTGCAGTTCAAGGAGATGAATATTACCTTCCACGAGGTGTGCAGAGCAGCACTGCTCCACTGACTTAGGGTATTTCATCGCGTAGTCCACATTGAAGACCACTTGATCTCCATTCACTCTGAATGTGATGGTCTTACTCTTTACCCCTATGAGAGCATCCCCTGTGGCTAAGAAAGGTCTCCCAAAAATGAGAGGCACCTCTGGGTCCTCTTCCATATCCAAAATGATGAAATCCACTGGAAGTACAAACTTGTCAACTGATACCAACACATCTTCTACTATCCCCGTTGGTTGTACAAGGGATCTATCAACCAATTGAAGGAGTACAGCCACAGGTTTTATCTTATTACCAAGTCCCACATCCTCTGCAATAGATAAGGGCATTAAATTGATACCCGCTCCTATATCACATAGGGCCTTGTTGAAGAATCGAGTCCCAATTGTACATGGTATAGTGCAGCTTCCAGGATCCTTGAGCTTGGGAGGTAGCTCATTGTTCACCCACGCTTGACTCTCCCCCTTGAGTGGAACTAGGACGTCACAATGTAAGATTTGTTCCTTGTTGGCAATCAGGTCTTTCAAGAATTTTGCATATCTGGGCATGGCTGTCACCAAGTCCAATAGTGGTACATTCACGTTCACATTTTTTACCATATCAAAGAACCTTGTGAACTGGGCTCCTTTCTTGGCTTGAGATGGAACTCTTTGAGGGTATGGGGGTAATGGTGCATACTCTGGGTAATTGTAAGGACTGGGGGTTCCCCTCTTCTTTTTAGCCTCTGATACTTTCTCACTTTCCCTTACAGTGTCCTTCTCTGGTTCATCCTCCTTAAGGGTTTCCACATTGGTCTCTTCCACGGCTTCATCCACTGGATCCTCCTCAGTATGATCTCTCTTGTTTCCCCTTAATTCCTTTCCACACCTTAGAGTTATGGCATTACAGACTTCCGGTCCTTTTCCTTTTGGATTTGGTTCAGTATCGCTTGGGAGAGTCCCGTGGGGTCTCTGATGTACTGCCTTGGCCACCTGGCCCAATTGCACCTCCAGGTTCTTTATAGCTACGTCACAGTTTTTCACTTGAGATTTAGTATCCGATTGTTCCTTTTCATACATGTCCATCTTGTCCAAAATCTTTTGAAGCATCATCTCCTCATTGGTCTTTCTCGGTTCCCTGTTGCTGTTGCTTGATTCCCCACCTTGGAAATACTGTCTCTGCTGACTACCTTGGTTGTTCTGTCCCCAAGTGCCTTGACCCGACTGATTTCTATAACCTCCATATTGCTGTCTGTTGTTATAATTCTAAACATACTGAACAGACTCTTGTGTGAGCTCACATTCATCGGTGTGATGTTCACCTTTACATAAACCACATGATAGCACTGGGGCTGTTTTTGCTGCTTTCAAGGTCTGAACTTGCCTGGTCAAAGCCTCTATCTTAGCTTCCAATGAAGTTTCCTCGTCCAAATCCAGCACCCCTCGTTGCTTCCTCATAGGTGTCTTTCTAGCCTCTGGGAATAGATATTTGTCATCCGCAATTGAGTCGAAGAGTTCCCTAACCTCGGGCACACTCTTGTCTTTCAAGGCCCCGTTGGCATATGCCTTAACCATCAGTGAGGCTTCTGGTGACAGACCCTTGAAGAAGGTGTTGAGCTCTCTGACCTCCCCAAGGTCGTTGTTTGGACACTGCCGGAGTAAGTCATTGAACCTATCCCATGCTTCCTTAAACGTCTCCCCATCTTGCTGTTGGAAACTGCGAATCTCCATCCTCATCCGTTCTAATTTGGCTGGAGGGAAGTACTTGGCCAAAAACTTTCTTTCCAGTTCCTCGAAGGTGGCTATGGACTGTCCTCCGATTGAATTGAACCAGTGTTTCGCCTTCCCTTTGAGGGATAGTGGGAACAAAACTCTTCTCACATCATCAGGCGTGACTCTCTGCAGCTTGAAAGTGTTACAGAGTCCTAAGAACCAATCTAAATGCTCGTTCGGATCTTCATTGTTCAAGCCTTGAAAGATTTTTCCTTGAGTAATCATGGAGACGATTTGAGTTGGTATTTGATAGCTCTCTACGTCTATTCCTTGGCGATTATTTCTTCTCTCAAAGTTTACCGCGAAATGGTCTCCAAACCTTGGAGGTTGGGGTCTATTTCTCCCTTTACCCTGTTCAGCCATTTCTAATGCCCTTCTCCTTTGCCTCAAAGTCCTCTGTAATTCCAAGTCGAGTTCAAACTCTGGACCTTCTCCCATAAGTCTTGCACCAGGTTGCATAAACTAGGGTTTGTCTACAAAAGTTCAAAATCCCACAAAAGTAGAGTAGATAGAGCAATAGCACCAAAATTGACCAGAATTTGCACGTAAGGGAACAAACTGAACAACTTAAAATCAAGACTCAACAAAAACCAAAACAGTCAAGCCACATATACTCCAACACAAAGTAAACACACAGTAACGAAAAACACAAAACTATCACAGTCAATCTCTAGCACTTAGCCTCTCCCCGGCAACGGCGCCAAAAATTGACACGAGCTGTCGTGGGCTAATCAATTTATCCCAAACTCAATAACTCTGTAGAAGTAGTGAGTGGGTATCGTATCCTCAGGGAGAGGTGTGTGTCCAAATCTCGAATTGTGATATTAAACAACAAGAAAATAGTGTGACAAAGACAACAAATATATGTAAGGAACAGAAATGTCAACTACACAAAATCAAATCAAAGACAAGGAAACTAAGATCAACAACTGGACTCAAATGAAATCAAGATAGACTAAGCGTATTGCCTTGAGGGAGATTCATTCAATATGGATCTAAACTTGTCATCATTGATGTGTGTGTGGTTATGTGGGGAGACTTAACTGCTAGTGATCTAGAATCGATCTACCGGGTGGTTCTCATGATTTCTATTTCACAAAACCCTTGAGCTTCCCTTGGTAGGGCAAGCCTTCGGTATTGATTTAAATTCCCAGATCTCTGATATGTGAATTAACCCTAGTCCTGTCCTCAAAGCCCTCCCTTGGTAGGGCAGTTGTTTAATTCAAGCATTTAGATCTCATCACAATAATCATCTCAAGTCTTTCCTTTAAATTGATTTCATTTGCCGTTGGTTAATGCATAAAAAAAATCTCACAATAAACTGATCTTGAAACTCACATAAATTCAATTCCCGATTCAAATCATGTATATCCAATTTATCGTTGGTAAACCCACACCGGTCTCAGTGGGTACCGCAGATTGTGAATGGATTTTGGTGATTTTTGCAAAAGCCCATCGGATTAAACATGAAGAAATAGAGATTGAATAAATTCACAAATAAAACAATACAAATATCTCAGACAAGTTAAGACCCACATCTATGAAGTCCTCAAGACAATACTGTGAAATTAGCCGATCATGTTAATCGGCTTAAACCCACGAATTACAAAAAGTAGAATAAGTAATGAATCTATGGTGTTCTCTCTCTTCTTTGCAATTGTGGATTTTTCTCTCTCGTTCTTTGCAAAAATACTCCTGATTCAATATTCTCATGGCTGAATTGATCTCCCTTTAGGGTTGTTTCCTCTTTCCTTTTATACTTTCTCCTTCTCCTGTAGCTTCATCGTGACCACTGAGCTCTTTCTCTTGTTCTTTGATTCCTCCACGTGTCCCTGAAAATGATACCCAGATAATAAGTGAGGCACATGGTCTACCCATGACTTAAGCATTAAGACTTAGCAATGCAAAACCACGAACACATTGTGATCATATGAATTACCGTCACCATGCCTTGTGTGTGTGCAAGAGTTTATGAAGTGTTCATGCATTTGTGCATGAGTGTGTGTTTTGTGGTGTGTGAGTGTGTGTGGTGGCGATCGCCACCTTGATTTTGTGATTGTGTGTGGCAGCCTCCACTATGATTTAGTGTGTAGTGTGTATGTGTTGTGTTGTGTATGCTTAGTGTATCATGTGTTGTGAGTTGTGAGGTGAAAGTGTATGTTAAGGATACCTAAGTGATGAGTGCAAGTGTGCAAATGAGATGACCGAGTGCATGAGTGCAAGTGTATGATGTTAGTGTAGTGTGTGAAATGTGAGGTGAGTTAGTGTGTGTAGGGGCGGGCGCCAAGCTTGTTTTGTGTGTGCATGTGAATTATTTGGTGTAAGTGGGATGTGAATGTAATTGAGTGAATGGATAAATATGAATATGAATGTGCAAATGTGTGCATGAGTGAATGAATGTATAAATGTGATAAAACGTGATGAATGATTGTGTGATGAATAAATTTATGAATAACATGATGTGAATTGATGAATGAACAAACTGAATAAAATATGGATGAAACTGATGAATAAAAATGAATGAATGAACTGATGGGTGACCGCCACTTGCTTTTTGTGCTTGTGTGCGGTGTGATGCTTTCACGTGTGCGTGTGTGTGGTGATAGATATGTGTGTGTAAATGCAGGTGTGAAGTGTGTGTAGTGGCGGGCGCCAAGCTTGTTTTGGCTGTTTGGGTATGGCGCCCGCCATGGTGTTTTATGTGTGGAGTGAATTTGGTGCATTTGTGTTCATGAAGTGAGGTGCTAGTGTAGTTGAGTGAGTGAATGTGTTGAGTGATGAGTGATGTGTAAGGTATTGTGTGCATTGTAGTGAATTTGTGTGTATGCATGAAGTGAGTATAAGTGTAATGTGTTGATGCAAGTATGTGTTAATGGTGGGTAAGTGAAATGAGTGTAAGTATATGCAAGAATGTATGAATGAAGTGGGTGAAGTTGTAGTGCGTGTTTTTAAGTGTGTGTTAGTGTGTGAGGAGGCGGGCGCCACCTTGATTTTGTGATTTAGACTTGGCGCCCGCCAAGCCTTTTGTGCTTGTGTGTGTGTTTGTGTGATGTGTTTGTGTTGATGTGTATGCTGGTGAAAGTGTAATGTGTTGATGCATGAGTGAAGTGTGTGTGAGTGTATCCATGAATGTGTGAGTGAAGTGGGTGCAAAGGTAGTGAGTGGAGTGTAAAGGGGGTGGCGGTCGCCATGCCCTTTTGTGTTTGTGCTTGGCGACCGCCAAGCCATTTTTTGTGTAGTGTGTGCTTGTGAAGGCTGTCAGGAGTTACGGCCGTCCAAGGTGTTGTGCATGTGTGTGTGTTTGTGTGATGTGTTTGTGTTGAGTTTATGTGTTGTGTATGAGTGTTGTGCGGAAATGTAGTGTATGTGTCAAACTTTTGCATGCAATTGTAAGTGCTTTGTGTGATGAGTGTAGAGTGTTTGTATGGAATGCATGTAACTTGTAAAGCACAAAGTTTTGTCACGGCTACATCTTTCATCACACAATACACCAATTCATGACACATTTTCTCAACACTCTCCCAATTCTCTCATTTGCAAGCATAAACACATTTTCACACAAAATATGTCCATCATATGTCTTTTTCATTGTGAATGCATGCAAAGTTCAAGTAAGAAGAACAAATAAGAACAAATAAGTTGGTGCAATACACAACTTATCATTCTTCTTGCATAGCTACAATCCAATTATCATCTTTTAAAGCTTCATTTATATTTTTTGGCTCAATTTGTGAGAGGAAGACAAAGTTGTTATCTAAACGCAATGATGACCTAGTGTTGACTCCTTTAGATGGACTTCCTATGATTAAATCTTTAGGATGACTTTGAATAAATTTCCAAGCTCTAGGAAGATCATTTTCTTGTGGACTTTTATCTAATGTTTGATTATCCTCTTTAGGGTCATTTTGTGGGGAAGAGTTATTGTCTATTTCATTTTTATCTTGTTCATTTAATGGATTTTCTTCTATTCCTATTTCTTCATCACTTTCTTCATGGCTTTTACTTGTTTCACCTTCATCAAACTTTACATGAATTGCCTCTTCTATTATCATGGTTCTTTTGTTATAAACTCTATATGCTTTTCTAATTTCTGAATATCCTAAAAATAATCCTTCATCCGATTTCTTATCAAATTTTCCTAAAGTGTCTTTTACATTTAGAATGAAGCATTTACAACCAAAGACTTTGAAATATCCTATATTTGGAGTTTTCTTATAGATTAATTCATATGGAGTTTTCTTCAACAAAAGTCTAATCAAAGCACGATTCATGACATAACACGCGGTGTTAACCGCTTCGGCCCAAAAATATTTTGGCAAATCATTTTCACAAAGCATAGTTCTAGCCATTTCTTGAAGTGTTCTATTTTTCCTTTCAACTACTCCATTTTGTTGAGGTGATTTTACCACAGAAAAATTATGTGTAATACCATTTTCATCACAATGAGTTATAAAGCTTTCATTAACAAATTCGGTTCCATTATCACTTCTAATTTTTACTACATTTAAGCTTAACTCATTTTGAACCTTTTTAAATAATCTAACATACTCTTGAAATGTATCACTTTTATGTGCCAAGAATATTACCCAAGTGTACCTAGAATAGTCATCAACTATTACAAACACATACCTTTTACCACCTAAGCTTGTGGTTTGTGAAGGTCCAAATAAGTCCATGGGGATTAACTCTAAAGGTTTTGAAGTTGTTACCATGTTTTTAGGTTTGAAACTACTTTTGGTTTGTTTTCCAAATTGACATGAATCACACACTTTATCTTTTTCATATTTCTGTTTAGGTAGCCCTCTAACTAGTTCTTTAGCTACTAGGTTATTTATGTTATCAATACCAACATGAGCTAGTCTTTTATGCCATAACCAAGTAATATCATGCACCACACTAAGACATTGCATATCCTGTTCCATAATATAACACAAATGCAAAGTGTATACATTGTTATGTCTAGATCCGGTGAGAACAATTTTACCATCGCTAGGATCAATAACAACACATTTTTCATGTTTAAATAATAAATCAAGATCTTTATCACATATTTGACTTATGCTAATCAAATTGAATTTCAAATCATCAATTAAAAGTACATTTTCAATCACATTACTATTGTTGTTTGCTACATTTCCGATTCCAAATATTTTCCCTTTTTTATCATTTTCAAAAGTCACATGTCCCTTATTTTTAGTTTTCAAGTTGTTAAGCAACAAAGGATTACCGGTCATGTTTCTTGAGCATCCACTATCAAGGAACCATTTGGTGTCCAAAATTGTGTTTTTTAAACATACCTACATTTAAGAATCAATGTGTAAAGTTAAGCTCTTACATCATTGATATCTTTTCTTTTCCATGTTTTTGATCCATTTTCTACTTCCATCCTAGCAAAACATTTTCTAGAGGTATGTCCTTTTTTACAACAATAGTCACATATTACATGGTATTTAAATGAATGTGAAGTCTTATAGTAAGGCATAGCATTGTGAAATCTAGGTTCAAATTTGTACCTCTTATGTCCATAATGTGGAATATACATTCTATGATCATTATGTGTGTTATGCTTTCCATATCCATGATGTGGGTGAGGTCTATTTTTATAGTCTTCAATCTTTTTATCATATGATTATATAATGTGTGAGCCATTTTTACCGGTTTGGATTTTAAACATTGACCTATTTCATGTGAGTATCCTAATCCAAATTTGCTATTTCCCATACTTTGATTTTCTAGAAGTATTTCTAAGTTATTCTTACCATGAGTGAATTTGGCTAAACAATCACTAAGGTCTTCTATTCTCTTTCTTAACCCTATGTGTTCTTTCTTGACTTCATCATATTTTTTAACCTCTTCTCTAGCCTTGTTACTATCTATTGTTAGTTTTTCATTTTCAGTTTTTAAGGTACAATTCTCTTTAACTACACTATCATATTTAGTGCTCAACTCTTGATTACTAGAGATGATTTCTTTCATTTTGTCTTTAAGCCTCTTATTTTGAGTTTTGGTTTTCTTTAACTCATCTACCAATCTAGCAATGTACAGCTCAAGTTCATCTTGATCATTATAATTATTATCATCATCATCACTAGAAGAAAGACTTACCTCATGGTCTTCAAATCCCATAAAGCACATGTTAGCAACTCCTTCTTCTTCTCCTTCGGTTTCCTCTTCGGATTGGTCATCATCCCATGTGACCTTGAAGCTTCTTCCTTTGCCTTTCTTGTCTTGTTTGAACTCCTTCTTTCTTCTTGGGCAATCTGCAATAAAATGTCCAGGTTGGTTACATTCATAACATTTGTTAACCTTGGATGTTTCTTCCTTCTCTTTCATCCAATCTTTGTTCCTAAAATTTCTTCCTTTGTTAAACCTGTTTTTCCTACTTTGAATCATCCTAGATAACTTTCTAGTGAGAAATACAAGATCATCATCATCTTGTTCATTTATGTCTTCTTCATCTTCCTCAACATCATTCTCATTCTTTGATACTTTAAGTGCTATGTTCTTTTTATCCTTAGTATCTTCTTCTTTTTGAGTTTTAGACTTGATCTTCAATTCATATAACATAAGTGAACTAATTAGTTGATCTATGGGTAGTTCTCTCAGATTTTTAGCTTCTTCAATAGCTATAGCTTTTGATTCCCATTCCTTAGGTAGAGAGTTTAAAATCTTTCTATTTTGCTCACCTAAGGGGTAAATTTTACCTAGGTTCTCCAAGTTTTTAATTATGCTATTGAATCTACAAAACATTTTATCAATAGATTCATTACCATCCATTTTAAAGCTTTCATATTGTGTTACCAACAATGATTTCTTTTCCTCTTTTACATCTTCGGTTCCCTCATGGATTTCCCTAAGTTTCTTCCAAATGTCATGTGCATTTTTACATCCTTTAACTCTACTTGATTCATTAACATCTAGCGAGTTATATAAAGCATTTGTGGCTTTAGCATTTAGGGTGAGGTTTCTCCTATCGGTTTCAGTGAGTTCACTCCTCTTCTTTTCTCTAATTTCATCATCTATGATTATCTCAGCCTTATAAGGTCCTTCTTCTACAATATACCACATCTCAATGTCAATGGATTTGAGATAGATTTCCATCCTATCTCTCCAACTGCTGTAATTGGTTCCATTAAACATTGGAGGCCTAGAGATAGATTGTCCCTCCATAAACATAGCATTGTTTGTTGCCATAATCTTTTACTCTAAGGTTGTTAAGCCTAAGCAAGTAGAGACCAAGCTCTGATACAAATTGTAAGGTCTAAGGCAACCTAAGAGAGGGGGGTGAATTAGGTTTCTAAAAATTTCTTGTACTTTCTCCAATCAAGTTCAATATAAGTGAGTAAGTAAAATGAATTATAATGAGTGAGTGATACAAAGATGTATATTAATAATCCAGAAATGTAATCAATAAACCCAACAAAATGATTAATGAATTAAAGCATAAGTAAATCAAAATAAGTGCAGGAATGAAAATAATTGGAATCAAGAACACAAGAGATTTAGAGTGGTTCAAGTCTCCTCCTTGGAGCACTCTACATCCACTACCTAAGTTTCCCAACTTAGGATTTCAAACCTTTCCACTATAAAATGATCTCCTTACAAGTGGTGAGATCAAAAGAACCACTTTTACAACCCAAGTATCACAACTTAGGATTTCACCCAAGGTTCAACCTTAACACAAGCTATCCCAAGCTAAGTGTTCAAGGTTTTTACTCTCACTTGAGAAACCTTTTACAAATACTTACAGTGATTGATTGAAGAGATACACAAGCCCTCAATTAGGGTGGATAAGATGAAGTGAAGCTCAAAATATGATTCCTATCAATGCAATTACAACTCAAACTATATATCTCAAAGAAGAAGTGAAGAACTCAATTAAAGGCTCAAGGAACTTTTTAATCTTTTGTTTCCTTTGAAATCAAAATGAAATATGTGAGTTGTAGATGAAGATTTTCAGATGTAAAGCTTGGGAATCAAGTGTTTTTTCATGTTCTAACGTTTGTGTGTTTGATGGTATTTATACTATCAAAGAAAAGACAAGAAAACGTTCATGTTTGACATTAAAAAAAATAGCCGTTGGGACTTTCGGACGGGTGTTTCGGACGGGTAGGTCGTCCGAAACTAAGTTTCGGACGTCCGAAACTTGCCCTGCGCCGTCCGATCCCTAACCCTGAAAATCATTTTCTCTGGACAGTTTCGAACGACAGTTTCGGACGGCCGAAACTAGGCTAAGGTCGTCCGAACCTTTTCTTTTCAATTTAATTTCGATTTTCGTTTTACTTATCTTTTGTACAACTCCATACGACTTAGTGCAAGTGTGTACTACATCTTTTGAAGTTCTTTTGAAGACTAAAAACATTTTGAAAACAATTTTTCTTGAGCCTTAAACGAGTAAACCACTTTCTTGAGCTATTTACAAATTAGGGTTTTGGGTTGGGAAAAATGACCTAATTTACCATCCTTTTGTTTCTTTTGCGATTTCAATTCTTTCTTCGCTTGATAAATCTCCATTCTTGGCTTCCTTGAATTTCTATCAAATTGAAACAATTTTTAAACCATTAGCATAAACATAATTGTTTGTTACACATCAAAATAAGTAAGATTTTAGACCCTAGGTCTTCACATAAATTATAACTAATTTAGAAAACAAATAAGGTGAATTATGTCTCAAATTAAATCATATTATTGTCAAATGATGGCCAACTCAAATTCTCTATTTTAATTTTAATTTTTGTTAACTTTTTAAAAAAAATTAACAAAGTTAAAAGTATTAGAAGTGAGTCCATTTGTTCTTATTTATTTTGCCTTAGAGTGAATTCGATATCAAATATTTCTATTATCATATTCAAGTATCAAATTTCTCTTTTATTCTTTTATACTAATATGATTAATTTTATAATTTTATGACGGATATGATTAAATCGTTATTAATTATATATTGTGTTTAAACTAATGGAAAATGTGTTTTTAGTTTAAAAACATTAAAATTAAAATTGAATCAATCATTGGCAACGAAAGTTTAAACGCTTAAAAAAAAGAGAAAGACTGGAAGAGTTTAAGCAAAGAAGTGATTGAGAAAGATTAAAATTGAATTGATTGAATAACTAACTAATGGACAATGTCGTTTGAAGGAGTTACTAAAAGATGATTAGAAGTGAATCAATTGGATAATTAATTGCGTTGTTATTTGAGTTTATCCATGGATAATAAAGTCTTTTGCTACTCACATATAATAATTAAGTTATTTTCACACCCTTAACAATAAATAGCTTAAAGTTGTGTCCTCTTTAATAATAAGGGTTTGAAACGTGCCCTTAATACAATTTTTCTCATAAAAAATAGACAGGATTCCTGTCTAAAATTATCATTTCTTAATCTATCAAGAATTAAAACTACGTCGTAGGGTTCAATCAAATATTGGCTAGGATCTAATAATTGTAAAGTGCTATTTATGCTTTTATTCCTTAGTTTTAGTGAAATTACGTCATTTTGAACATTGAACACAATAAGATAAATAATTTTAAATAGAGGATCCGATCTCATAAAAAAATATGGTAGTTACGACACTTAAAAAGAACGGGTGAAGTAAATAGAAGATTGTTAGAATTTCCTATCCACATAAATATGTAAAAACTCCTGCACCTTTTATCAATATATTTAATGATGCTATACTTCACGAAAATTTACCAATAAGTAATAAATGCATTTTTCGGCTTTCAAGTTTCAAGGGATTCCCAGCCCGATTTATGCAAAAATATTCGTTGGTCAACAATGCCATCCTATTTCATGCCGTTGTAGTTGTACAATATTGTACTACACAAGTTTTATTACATTTCTAGTATTGTACTACAAATCCAAGGTTCAATAACACAGTATCCTCAACTAGATCCTATAAAACTTGGACTACTACTCACATATCCCTAAGGAATCCTAATTAACCTTTGAATTTGAAGGTCTCAAATTTTACTTCCATTTCTCAATCCACTCCAAAAGATAGAGAAAAAAAGTTTAACAAACATTTGAAAAAAAATTACAAAACAAAGAAAAAATCAATCATCATGATAGAAGGAGGAGGTATTATGGACATGATGAATCACACCGGTGCTGGGGCTATGAACAACGGCACAAGCGACGGAGGGATGCCCATGATGCGGCAACGCCATATGATAATTAATGCACATGACGTTCTTCTGGGGAAAAAACACTGAGATCCTTTTCCCAGGTTGGCCCGGATATGATCATTTTGGTATGTATTTATTAGCACTCGTGGTTGTTTTCATTCTTGCCTTTTTAGTTGAGTGGCTTTCTGCCTGCAAATTCATCAAAGAGAGCTCCAACCATGTTACCGCCGGGATTGTTCAGACCCTCATGCATGGAATTAGGGTTGGGTTGGCTTGCATGGTGATGCTGGCAGTGAGAAGTTTTAAAGCTGGAGTCTTTCTTGTCGTCATCGCTGGTCATGCTTTAGGGTTCTTCTTTTTTGGAAGTAGGGTTTTCAATAATCCTCTTCCGATGTCTTTTTTGAAGACATCCTATCTTCCTCCTATGAGTTGCTGATTTTATGAATTATTTTGGATTAATGTGGAGATTTAGGCTGCATTTGTTCATGGATGAGATGCATACAGTCTTCTATAAATGTTTAATTTTGTGTAATTGTTTGAGAATAAATATTATCTGCATAGAATTAATCAGTTTTTGTTGTTATTGATTAACAATAGTAGTACCACCAATTACTTTTTCTTGATTTTTTTTTTCTGAAAAATTGGATTTGAAGAAGAAGATTGCAATTGATTAACTTGCACCCGATATCAATTCCAATTATCATAAGAAACCAAACATACCTTGGCAAAGCAAAGTGGTGAGATTTACTGACATAAACTATTCATGAATATGAATTGAACAATATTCTTTAAATTAAAAGGTGGGGAATTTATTTTGGACAATGACTTTTCCTATTATCTTCTTCGTAGTTTTGAAAGTCGAGGAAACGAGAATGAAGAGATCATGTGTTAGAATTAATGGGTACATTCATTGCAGAAAACCGAAGGTTTTGAGCAAATCAAAGATTTTAAGTAAACCAAAGATTTTGAGAAAACAAAAGTGTTTTAAGTAAATCAAAGGTTTTGAGAAAACCAAAGGTTTTAAGTAAACCAAAGGTTTTCCATCAACTATAAATAACTCTAAAAGGTAGCAAACTAAAAGTTTGTAATAAGTAACAATAACAAGCAAGAAAAACTAGGTTTTTCTTGTTATCTCAATCTCAAGGAGCAAATAGGTGGTGGAACCGAGATCTGCGCTCGATTTGTTAGTGGTGCAGATTCTACTGGTATACAAGATTCAAATTTCCATTGTGAGGTTGACTGGACGAAGGTTAGTACTCGATCATTTGTCTTTATTTGGATATATGCGATTTATCATTCATTGGTATGAGAGCATGGTTTCAAAAATTATACATGCATATTTTTTGAAAATTTGTTCTTTCATTATGATAAATATATGTTATTTTATCATAAAAATCTGTTTATATAATTTTTGATTAAAACCACCACTACTATTTGTTAGTTTTCTGTGGTATTTCGGCATATGTTGACGAGAAATGACTTATATGGAGTTATTTTTATCATAAATTTGACATCACTAAATAGTCTAGAATGTGGAAAATGAACCCGAAAAGTGGCGCATGTAGCATACGTGCCGCCGACTGTAAGTGTTGCAAAATTGTGCCACTTGAATGAATCAAGAAGTGACACATGTCACTGATGGTCCAAATCTGGGACCTGAGGACGCAGAAACTTGGATAAATAAAATATATATATATATATATATTTATGATTAATTAGAAAAGTGTTTTTTAATTAAATAATTGAAATTAGTTTTCAATTAAAATTAAAAAGATAATTAATAATTATTTGAAATTTTTTTCAATAAGTAATTATTAATTAAATCAATTGAATTAAGTTTCAATTATAATATATATTCATTAATTCATTGAAAATGTGTTTCAATTTAGGAAAGTAATTAATATATAGTTCAAAAGTGTTTCAATTTGTTAGATTATTTAATAATTCATCGGAAAGATGTTTCAATAATTATTAATTAATAATATTTTTTTTGAAAAAAGAGTTTTCAAAAATTGAGTATATCACGTGTTTCAAACTTTCTTTAAGTGTTCATTGGATGTTTTGATTATTGAAATTGGTTTTCAATAATGGGAATTACTTGAGAGTAATAACCCTATTTTTTGTGATTATGTTGTAGAAAATGGTTCTTATGTATCGCACACCAACGATAGCAAGAACCAAGCATCAAAAGAGGATTTTGCATAAACTCTTGTCTGCGCTTGAGAAAATAACACTGAATGCCGTGTCCGGATGAATGATCTGAATAGAATACTGCATCATGTAGTATGTTACTACAGAATGATGTAACTATGCATATGGCATGGAGGGCTTCGTTTGGGTTCTGATGACTTGCTTCTAAATGAAGTAATCGCTGATTCATTCAGACATCCTGCATTAAGAAATTTAATGTTATATGCTCGTGGACTAGGAACGCACTCTTATTCATTTATGGTGAAAAGATTTTTTAGTTTTCTTCTGTAAAATGGGGCTCAAACGTCAATCAGTCCTCATGAAAGGATGACGTTAAGAAACGGGTGAACTGTGCCTCGTTTTCTATCCACTAGTGAGGTCATTTATGAATTACCAAAGTACATGGAGGCACAATTGGATGAGACCTTGCTGTCACACATAAAAAATCATAATGCAAGAGGCTTAAGTAGTATCTTGATTGATTTATGTTTTCTATGTTATTGGATTATTGTTTCTATGTTGGATGTGATTTTTTTAATGCATATTATTTTTCCGCTTAATTCATAATTTAAAGTTTTCTATTACTTTATTTTTTTTTCTTGTGAATACTTAGGCATGTAAAATAATATTTAAATAAAATAAAATCCCTAATGTTCCAACATACAACTAGAGTTAAATAAACTCAAGTTTAGGGTAATGTGTACCCAAGTTATCCAATAACAATTAATATGCATAAAACTTTTAACAAGTAAAACATAGTACTAGTTAACTGGAGGGTGATTGGAAACATAGTGACCTCTTCGAATCTAGCGCCAGTATGAAATTTTATAAGTTAAAAGGTAGAATGCATAGTAATATCGTATATTGCCTATTTCTCCATAATAAGTGCAACTTTATGTGTCCATTATAGATCTTAGTGACTAAAATGGGAGCTGCTAGCAAATCCATAGTTGCTGAATTGAACAAAGACCTTAAGTTAAATGATGATAATTATGAGGTCTGGAGCATGAAAATCCAGTATGTGCTAGAGGAGCAAGAGGCACTCAAAACACTCATTGCGATTATGGAAGAACCTGAGAATGGAAACACTGCCCAACACCAACTAGATAAAGAGGTTTATCTTGCTTGGAAGAAAAAGAATTCCATTGCTCGTATCATTCTGCTAAGTGCAATGTATAATTATATTGCCAAGGAATTTAAAGTTTATGACAAAACAATGGATTTGTGGAATGTATTACGGGAGAAAATTGGGGATGTGTCCCTAACCAAACTCCGATCATTGACTATAAAATTTGACACTTACAAAAAGCATCCTGATTATACCATGAAGCGACATTTACAAGAAATGTCCAACATGATCAGTGAGCTAAATGGTGCGGGTCATACGTTGACTGAAGTACAGAAAATTCAAGATGTTATCCGATCATTGCCCAACAATTGGGAGCATATAAAGATGCATCTAAGTCCTTCTGTAAATGTTAAGACATTTAAGGATATTGTACGCCATTTGGAACTTGAGGAAGATCAACTTATGTCAATCAGTGTGAAATCTGAAGTTCACACCACAAGTTTCAATGTTGCTGGAAAGAGTTCCAGTAAAAAACGCATGGGGTACAAAAGAAAAAATAAATCGACTCACAAAGGTCGAAGAAATAGCGAACAGGATAGAAACATATAAGGTCCAAAAGAAAAGTAAACATTGCTTGTGTGAAATGCTATAACTGCCAACAAAAGGGTCACTATGCAAAAGATTGCACCGCACCCAAAAAGGTACTTTTTATTCACTCTTTTGTGGGTGAAATACATGTATCTAGATCAGTATTTCTTTCTAAATCTAACTCTTTGTGGGTTGTGGATTCAGGAGCAATAGACCATGTGACGAAGGATCGTGATACCTTCATTGAGTTCCGACGATTACCTTATGGTGCAAGGTGGATTTATGTAGGAAATATTACCATAACAAGTTGTATCCAAAGACAACTTGTAGACTTGTCATGCGTGAAGGCCGAACACTCCTTCTACATAATTTCCTTTATGCTCCTAGTATTCGTAGGAATTTGGTCTCTGTCTTAGTTTTAATGGAAATGGGATTCAAATTACTTTTTTCTGACAATTTTGTCAAGTTGTCTTTGGATACAACTTGTTATGGTCATGGTTATATTATGGATGGTTTTATTATTTTGGACATTGAATATTTCAATTCTAATAATAATGCTACTTCCTTAATTACTTCAAAAGAGAATGATGTAATGATTTCCCATGCAAGATTAAGCCATATTGAACAAAATTGAATGAGTCGATTAGCCAAAGAAGGTTTATTAAGTAATATTGATAAAGTCGAGTTACCTAATTGCGAGCATTGCCTACAAGGAAAAATGGCTAGAAAACCATTCGAAAAAGGAACGAGGGTAGACACTCCATTACAATTAATCCATTCTGATGTTTGTGGTCCAATGAATGTTAGGGCAAGGCATGGGGCCTATTATTTCATCACTTTCATTGATGACTATACAAGATATAGTCAAATCTATTTGATTTCTCATAAATCTGAGGCTTCAAGTTGTTTCAAGAGTTATATGAATTTGGTTGAAAATCAATTAGATAAGAAAATTAAGGCTCTGAGAACCGATCGAGGTTGTGAATATCTCTCATATGAGTTTAAAGTCTTGTGTGATGAAAAGAGAATTGAACATCAGTTGTCCATTCCTCGAACTCCGCAACAAAATGGTGTTGCGGAAAAAAGAAATCGAACTTTACTTGACATGGTAAGATCGATGATGGCACAAGCAAATTTACCCATTTCCTTTTGGGGAGATGTGTTACAAACTACAGCCTATATATGTTCTGAACTATGTGCTCTCCAAGTCTGTCACCTCCACTCTATATGAATTCTGGACTGGACGTAAACCTGACCTTAGTCTATTGCGACCTTGGGGTTGTACTGCGTTTGTCCACAATACCTCAAATAAATATGGCAAAGTAGGTCCAAGAGGTATAAAGAGCAACTTTATTAGATACTCTGATGTATCAAAAGGATATGTCTTTGTGGGTGAACAAGACAATGGTGCAGTGATAGAGTTTGAGTCCCGAGACGTCACATTCATAGAAAATGAATTTCCTAAGCTATGTCATATAGGTCAAGAGATCGCATTCTACGATACTCAAGAAGAGGAAGCGTCAGGATCACTCCATTCGAGTGGGAGGATTTTTTAGGAAGAAGTTTTTGAAAATGTCAATACTTCACCTCTAACTGATGCGAACATTCCTAATCCTGAGTCTAGTGGGAGAATAGATCCTTATTCCAGTGGGAATATGGATTTAGATCCTAGTTGGACTATACCGAATTATGATGAATATCATAGATATGTTTATCAAGATTCAGAACCTCGACGGTCCACTAGAAGGAGAGATGTACCTCAACGATTTCGAGATTATGCCTCGAGTGAAACTCTCTTACTTGACCTATCTAATGATGAGCCTAAAAATGTGAAAGAAGCTCTATCTTGTCCTGCTAAGGAAAAATGGGTTAAAGCAATGGAGGAAGAGATGACATCTATGAGCACAAATCAAGTTTGGATACTCGTAGATTTTCCTAAATGACACAAGACAATTGGGAATAAGTGGATTCTCAAAATCAAAAGAAAGGCTGATGGTAGTATCGAAAGGTACAAGGCCCGCCTAGTAGCTAAGGGGTACAAACAGTAGGAAGGGATCGATTATGAAGAAACTTTCTCTCCTGTTGTGCGATTCATTTCGATAAGGTTAATTCTGGCTATTGTAGAAAATTTAGACCTAGAACTACATCAAATGGATGTAAAGACTACTTTTTATCAATGCAGAACTAAATGAGGAAATCTATATGGATCAGCCTATAGATTATGTCAAACAAGGTAGCAAACAAAAGGTTTGCAGATTGTTAAAATCAATCTATGGTCTTAAGCAGTCATCACGACAATGGTATATTCGGTTTCATAATGTGATAATTTTGTATGGTTTCACTATGATATACGAGGACCATTGTGTTTACATAAACAGCTCTGGAAGCAAGTTTGTTATTTTAACTTTGTATGTAGATGACATACTCATAGCTGGAAAAGACTTATCTTATGTGAATCAAATAAAGAATTGGTTATCGTCCAATTTTGAGATGAAGGATATGGGTGAGGCAGGTTACATCCTTGGAGTTAAGATTTCAAGGGATCGTTCGAGAAAATTGTTGTCACTATCTCAGGAGAACTACATCAAAAAGATTCTTGAACGTTTCAATATGCAAGATTGCAAACCCATAGACACCCTATGGCTAAAAATGATGTCCCGACAAAGGAAATGTGTCCTAAAACGTCAGAAGAAACAAAGTGTATGGAAAAAGTTCCTTATGCTAATGTTGTTGGCAGTCTCATGTATGTTATGCTTTGCACAAGCTAGATATCTGTTTTGCTGTTGGAATAGTAAGCAGATATCAGACCAATCCCGGTGAAGCACATTGGAAAGCAGTTAAGAGAATCTTGAGACATTTGAAAGTCAGTACCTCAAATAAATCAGTAATTGTTTATAGTGATAGTCAATCGTCAATAGCTCACGCTAAAGATCCTAAATTCCATAATAGGACCAAGCATATTGACATCAAGTATCACTTTGTAAAAGATTTAGTTGCACATGGAGAAATAGATTTTAAATACATAGCTACGAGTGAAATGGTAGTAGATCCTCTCACTAAGCCAGTAGCTAGAAATGTTTTTGAGAAACATGTTAAAGTTCAAGGTTTATGTAAACTTTGATTTGTATTTCACGAATTGTTGTTTTATCAAATTTGATATTCAGCTTCAGCAATATACGAGTGTGAATATTATATTTGTATAATATTTACTGAGCATGTGGAACGGAGCTAAACCCTTTCACACAGGGTTACCCTTGTTTTGTTAATTAGTTTTACAAAGATAGGGATGAGGTTGTATTTTGAATCAAAATTGCTATGAGGTGCAATCGAGAGCGTGTTCAAATTACAGTACCATCTTATTTTAAGAATAAGAATAGTCTTGTCAAGATAAATAAGGTTTTTTTGCACAAAATGTGTATCAAGACTGGATTGTTTGTCAACTAGTAATAAGTTAAGACTTATTTGTATTCCGTTCTTATTGCCTAGAGGAGCCCTGTGGTAATGAGTGCCGAAGGGGGTGTGTTAAGACATACCTTAAACCGATCTTCTAGTATGGTGTTAATTTCATAACATATAAGTGATATGTTAAACATGCTTTCTTTTATAAGTAAATAAAGAAAGAACACCATAACACATGTTTTCATGCCATGTGTGCAAAATGTCCATGGGAAAAGAAAATCACTTTAACTAAAAGTAGATATGGGATTTTTCTTGTGTGGGTCCCAATCTAGAGCAGTGGTTCATGGAATCCTACCCTTAATACCCTTAACATAGTCTTGAAGTAAGGTGTGATATTGACTAATTTGGGAAAGGTGCCAAAAGGTCATAAAAAAAATTTAGGCCTGGCAGACCTGACTGGTAAAGTGAGTCATACCTTATGAATGGAAGTATGTAGGAGGGGAAGATCACTTTGTAAGTCACATTCACGAGTTCTGTTATTCAGCGGCATGCCTATTATGAATATTTTGAGAAATATGAACATAGTAGTGAATACAGAAATTGCTTTTGAGATCATGTGTGAAACATGGATGTGATAAAGTAATCTGGGGTAAGGCATACACTTGTTGCATATTTGAAGGATAGAATCTGTAAACGAGATGCTATATATCCTTAACATGTGTGTAGCGCTTGCACTCTCGTAGTATGCTGGTCGCACAGCCTGTTTGCTTGTATGAATGAGATTTTGAGAACAAGATATAAACATTTTCCGTCATGTGTGAGTAGGAGATGTGACTCATGACAGAAAACCAAAGATTTTGAGCAACTCAAAGATTTTAAGTAAACCAAAGGTTTTGAGAAAACCAAAGGGTTTTAAGTAAACTAAAAGGTTTTAAGAAAATCAAAGGTTTTAAGTAAACTAAGGGTTTTGAGAAAACCAAAGGTTTTAAGTAAACTAAAGGTTTTCCATCAACTATAAATAACCCTAAAAGGTATCAAACTAAAGGTTTGTAACAAGTAACAACAACAAGCAAAAAAAACTAAGTTTTTCTTGTTATCTCAATCTCAAGGAGCAAATAGGGGGTGGAACTATGATCTGCGCTCGATTTGTTAGTGGTGCAGATTCTACTGGTATACAAGATTAAAATTTCCGCTGTTAGGTTGACTGGACGAAGGTTAGTACTCGATCAGTTACCTTTATTTGGATATATGCTATTTATCCTTCATCATGATTGTCGACCATGGTTTGCTCAGAAATTGAGGAACCATAGATTGAAAATAGAAATCAACAAAGGGATGAGTTTACATTATATATTCCTTGGACTAATGACTGAAAATGAATTTATTGAACCAAGTTAAGGGCCTTCTTTATAAATCATCTGAAATTTTAAAATTAATTTATTCAGATCTGAATCAATTAAGCTTTTTTTGATAATCAGATATTGTACATAGTAATGGATTAATAGGGTGTGAAAACACAAGCAAAATTGTGATAAAATTTAAACGATAAAACCTAGTTTAATTTGCTTAATTTGAGAGAATCGTTAAGTATAGAGTTTTAAAATATTTTTAATATGACATAATTAATGCTGTTTCAATTTTTTTCCTTTCACACATAATTATTCACAATGCACATATTTTTACACATTATATATATTTGCACATATATACTACACATATTTTCATATAGTACATATTTAAACATACTTCACACACTACATATATTTACAAACACTACACGCATTTTTACCCTCCACATATTTACATATATTACACACATTTTCACCCACTATATATATTTATACATAATACACACATTTTTATACACTGCATGTATTTACACATACTACATATATTTTCACATAGTAAAAATTTAAGGGAAAACAATATTCATGAATTGAACCCCAAAAAACAAAAACATATCCCATCAAGCAATGCGTGAAATTAATCTGCCTTGTTATGTTAGTGTTAGGTGTCTTTTTTGTTTTTAGCATATATAGTTATCCTAGGGCAGTAGTAATCAGTAGTAACCCTTTTGAAGAATGCGTGAGTATAAAAAAAATAAAAAATAAAAAAAAGCATTCTTGATCAAATCTAACTTGTTCTCGTAGTATTCTCTTTTTGACATACTTATTTGAAAACACTCTTGGATTGATGTACGATTTGATAGAACTAAAAACTAATAGAATCATTGTTGAATTCATTAAATTTATCTGTTTCATTATTCAATTTATTTTCACATATAAAATATAGTATGTAAAAATATGTAGTATAAGAGAATTAAAAAAAAAATATGATGTGTGAAAATGTATGTAATATGCGTAAATATGTAGTGTATAGAAATGTGTACTGCCTATGTGTATAGTATGTGTGGAAATGTGATTATAATATATGTAAATATGTAAAGAGTGCGGAAAATAAACCGATGTACGATTTGATAGAACTAAAAACTGATGGAATCTTTGTTGAATTCATTAAATTTATCTGTTTCATTATTCAATTTATTTTCACATATAAAAATATGGTACGTGAAAATATGTAGTATAAGAGATTTTTTATAAAATGTATAAATATATGGTGTGTGAAAATGTATGTAATATGTGTAAATAAGTAGTGTATAGAAATGCGTACTGTCTATGTGTATAGTATGTGTGAAAATGTGATTATAATATATGTAAATATGTGTTTAGTGTGGAAAATAAATCGATGTACAATTTGATAGAACTAAAAACTGATCGAATCTTTGCTGAATTCATTAAATTTATCTGTTTCATTATTCAATTTATTTTCACATATAAAATATAGTATGTAAAAATATGTAGTATAAGAGAATTTATAAAAAAATGTATAAATATATGATGTGTAAAAATGTATGTAATATGTGCAAATATGTAGTGTATAAAAATGTGTACTGTCTATGTGTATAGTATGTGTGGAAATGTGATTATAATATATGTAAATATGTGAAGAATGCAGAAAATAAACTGATGTACAATTTGATAGAACTAAAAACTGATCAAATCTTTGTTGAATTCATTAAATTTATCTGTTTCAATATTCAATTTATTTTCACATATAAAAATATAGTATGTGAAAATATGTAGTATAAGAGAATTTATATAAAATTTATAAATATATGGTGTGTGAAAATGTATGTAATATGTGTAAATATATAGTGTATAGAAATGTATATTGTCTATGTATAGTATTTGTGGAAATGTAATTATAATATATATAAATATGTATAGAGTGTGAAAAATATGTATAGTATGTGTAAATATGTGTATTATATGTAGTGTATGAAAATATAGTAGGTAATTAGGTGTGCAAAGAAAAAAAAATTAAATGGTGTTAATTATGTCATATTAAAATTTTTTAAAACTTTATATTTGACTCAAATTAAGAAAATTAAATTAGATTTTATTGTTTAAAATTGTATTTTCATATTGTAATCTAATACAATTTCTGTCTATCAAACAAAATTTTCAGATATGAACTTTATCTAATTTAGGAGAAAGGTACAAGGACTAATTGCTTGTTTGGATACATGATTTTGATTAATTCTCATTTTAATTAAAATGGTCCCAAGTACTTTATTACCAAAGAATTCCTTTAGATTTTCAATAAACTAGAATAATAATCGTATATTTTGAGAACTATAATCACTAGTTATAAATAACTTTCTTGTTACCTTTTAATAATTTCATTTTAACATATCATAAAAATAGAAATCAACGTTTAAATTTCTACATAGTCAAATACCAAAAAAAAGTAATTAATCAATTTTTAATTAAGTTTCACATTATTTGACAGTTCACATGAATGCGTAATTATTCAAAAACATAAGTTTGTCATTCAGAATTTTTGGTACAGTGTGGCATAGGTCGGTGAGTGTGGAGGTGTACATTTTTTTTTGAAAGAAATATATATATATATATATAGCTAGATCAAAGCAAAATACAGTGTCGGCTATACCCGTTCACACTGTTATAGAGCAAATGCGATAAATGTGGAGTACTACTCCATTACATGAAAAATCTATCTCAATATGTGTAAAGAAAATAGAGATAAGCTACTTGGATGATCCAGTAGATAGGCTCTATTTCCCTCTCATTAAAGCCCTAATCGATCTCATTAATCAGTAAATGTGGAGCCAATATTACTTTACAATGTTAGCACAGCTCCAAAAGGCAACCAAGTTCTCCAGATTTCCATGAAATGTATGCAGACAGTTCTATTTAGCAAATGAAAACCACCAAAAGACGGCAAGGCCAAATTATCTTACTAAGTATATGAATGATTTGCAAAGTACATGAATGAGTAGCACACTGGATGCTAATGGACCTCGTTTCCAGTTTATCCAATGTTCACCATTAAATCCGTTCGTGCCCACACAAGCCACACTCATGCTCTCAAGTCCAAGGTTTCTCAAGTCAAACACTACCAGGACAGAAACTACCTTCTCCTTCGCCATTGTCCGCCTTTCCAAAAGATAAGAAGAGGAAAGTAGTTGCCTCTCGCTTCTGCCCTAAGAAGCCTAGGACCGATGAGTGGAGGTGTACATTACTAGAAGAAAAGTACATAGCCAACTAATTTGCATGAGCAAAAATTTGCTGCTAGCTTTTGTTTAAAAAAAATTATTAAATAATTTCACCAATTAAAGTTTGGGTTATCCCAATTTGTGCATAAATAACACCCATCCCAAGTTGCGTTTAGCGCGATCAATCCCCAATGCTGCTCCGTAATGGTAACAAAAACTAGGAAAACTAGATATGCTAAACCTAGATGAGACAGCATGAATTCATTATGCGACTATTAAAAGAAGGTAAGAGTTGTAATTCTTGAGTAAGAGGCTCCCCCAATGATTTTATCCACTCTAGCTATGGATTCTAAGTTTACATAGGTGTCATAAGAGAAAATATTATATTGCAATTATGTAGGTGTTAATAAAAAATTAAAATGTATTATAAAGTAAACTTTTGATAGATTTTATACATTAGGAAAATATTGTACAAGATGTTAACAACTTATTATACTTCAATGAAGTTGACACGTGTATGCTAGAAACTCGATACAGAGTTATACACGGACAGTGAGAGATATGATTGATATTATTGTTTGATAACTTTAAGTATATCATGCTTACTTATAACTTTAAGTGTTTCTAATGGAGTAGTACTCCAAGTTTACGCTTACTTATCTTTTATATCGGTGTGATGAGTATATCCGACACCATATTTTGTTCAGGATGATATATAATTTCTGTTTTAAAAAAAAACTTTAAGTATATCATGCACGATTCTGAAAATGAGATCTTGGTGATTAGAAACTCTGAATGAGGTATGGATATATAAACCTGTATGTATTAATTCTGTTTACTTGTGAGAGACTTTTGACTTGTTTTGATAATGAAATATATTAATTTAAGCATAGAAACCTTTTGGGAAGAGAAACTTGTGGAAGTCCACACTCTTGTTACTCTTATAGATAAAACTAGTTGGCAATCACCGATCCAGTGCGATGCAATTATATGTTATTTCTCGTTATAATCTTAATTCAGTGTAATATGTATAAGTAATATAACTGTGATAGACTTATATAATATTTGTTGCACAATACATATACTAACATATACTATTAATATTTTCACAAACCTATTCATACATTCACTCGCTATACATGTTTATATATATTAAAACATTTCCATATGATAAATGGTTACCAATACTTGTACATACACTTATATATATACACATATATGTAAACACTATATGCACTTTCGTATATTTGCATATATTAGAGATATTTTCACACTATAGATTTGTACACATTTTACACATATTGTGCACACTACATACACATACTATATACATTCTCATACATTATAAATATTTTCAAATTCTTCTTACATTTGCACACATTACATATATACATATTTTACATACTACACATATTATACATACTTCTACACACACTTATACATATTACGCATATTTTCATATATTTGCAAATACTTTTTTTAATATATATTTGCAAATACTTAATTATTTATCACACTATATTTTTTTATTTATTTTTCTCATATTTTTTACACTACATATATTGCTCGTGCGGTATCGGGACATGAATAAGTTAAATAATACAGTAAATTAGTACGTCTAAACACCACAAAATTTTTCCCTTCCACCAAATTCTACTAAACCCCAAAAATCCCAATGGATCTTCTTTCCCCCATTTTAAAATTTCAACCGATAAATAGTTTTGCTTAGTAATCTTCTTTTCCTTCTCTATTTTCTCTTTTTTTTTTCTTCTCCAAACTTCAATTATTGGGAACACTTTGACTCATTCTCTTTCAGAAATCTTGCAAGTTAAAAACTTTTTTAAATGCCAATTTTACTTCAACAATAAATTTTAATATGCAATCAAACACAAAAGATTTAGATTGATAAGGATTTTCATTTAAAAATAAATTTTAGAGTTTATTTGAAAATGGACTCACGTGAATCACGTTAAATTTATAGGACAAGATTTTGTTTTATATTGAAAAATTACATCAAATTGTGAAAAACATGAAAGACATGGGAATGAATTAATCCAATTGAAATATAAGGGGGCAGCTATGATATCAGAGTGCAGTAAGAGGAGGAAGACAAATAATTCATTAAAAGAAAATCAATCCTATCTATCTAATGTTTATTCGACAGGGGATCACAAAATTTTGATGCCTTGTCTATCTAATGAATAGGGAGTATGATTTAAAATATTTCTCTCTACACTCACCTCTGAGGATATGGTTCAACAAATATCATAGATTCGCACTGGACATTCCTAAAATGGGTACTATCAGGTTGGGTGAATTCAATAATAGACATCTATTGGTATTTCAATCTTCATTCCCCTTTCAAGGTCTATTCAAAACAGAAGAAAATCCAGTACTTATTAATTATGAATATCTAAATTGGTTCGTAAAAGTAAAGCTTACAGAGTGTAATTTACTAATAAATTATATATAATTATTCATTAAATGTTCAAACAATGATAATGTCTTAAATGTATGTGATATGTGTAAATATGTATAAAAATATATATTGTGTAAAAATATGTAAAATACGTGTAAATATGTATAGTGTTTAAAAATGTGTATAATAAAATTGAATATGTATAATGTGTGAGATATGTTTAAATATGTATAGTAGATGTAAAAATGTATAGTGTGTGAAAATGTGTAAAAAATTGTATCCTATGTGTAAATATGTATAGTGTGCAAAAATGTGTAAAGTATATGTAAATATAAATATGTGAAAATGTGTTTAATATGTATAAATACGTATAATGCGTAAAGCATGTGTAAATATGTATAATGTGTAAAAATTGTATATAGTATGTGTAAAAATGTATAGTGTATGCGAATATGTGTAGTAAGTATAAATATGTATATAGGGTGCGAGAGCGTATGTAGTATGTATAAATATATATAGCATGTGAAAAAGTGTGTAGTATATGTAAATATGTATAGCGTGTAAAAATGTGTAAAGTTTGTGTAAATTTGAATAGTGAGTGAAAATATGTATGATATGTATAAGTATATATAACGCGTTAAATATGTGTAAATATATATAATATGTGAAAATATGCATAGTATATGTAAATATGTATAATGTGTGAAAATGTTTGTAATAAGTATAAATATATATAGTGTGTGAAAACATGTGTACAAAAGTGAGTAGTACATGTAAATATGTATAGTGTGTAAAAATGTGTAAACGTGAATAGTATTTGAAAATGTGTATAGTATATATAAATATGTATAATGCATGAAATATGTGTAAATATGTATAGTATGTGAAAATGCGTATAGTATGTGTAAAAATGTATAGTGTGTAACACTGTGTATAGTAAGTATATATATATATATATATGTTTGTGTGAAAATATGTGTTGTATGCATAAATATATGTAGTGTGTAAAAAAGTGTATAGTATGTGTAAATATATAAAATATGTGAAAATGTGTAAATATGCGTAGTATGTGAAAAAAAATATTGTGTTATAATGTGTAATGTATGTGTAGATATGTTTAGTGTTTGAAAACATGTATAGTATATATAAATGTATATAATCGGTTATGAATGTATAAATGTGTACACTGTGCAAAAATATGTATACTATATGTATAAATGCGTGTAGTAATTATAAATATGTATAGGATGTGGAAATATGTGTGGTACATATACATATGTATAATGAATGAAGTATGTGTAAATATATATAGTACGCAGTGAAACTGTATGTTGCTATTATAAATAAGTATAACGTGTAGAAATATGTGTAATATGTATATAGTATAAATAAGTATAACGTGTGGAAATATGTGTAATGCGTATAAGTATATGTATTGTTTGAAAATTGAGTAGTATAACTTAGGTGTAAATATGTATAGTGTGTGAAATTCGATAGAGTATGTATAATTATGTATAGTGTGTACAAATTGCTGTACTATGTGTAAATATATATAGCACGCTAAAATAATGTATAGTTATATGTCGCATATGTAAATATATGTATAATGTAAAAAAGTGCGTAGTAGGCAAAAAAATGCATAATGTAAGAAAATATACATAAAATGTGTAAATATATATGGTGAATGAAAAAAATATATAGTGTGTATAAATAAATGTATTAAGTACATTTATGAAGGCATTAATTTATTAGTTTGAAATAAAAGTATTATTAATTTTTAAGTTTGTTGTTTAATTTAACTCATTATGAATATTTTTAAATTGGAATGACAATTAATTATACTTTAAAAATGAACAATGAGCACTAATTGTTCAAAGTAGGCATTAGAGGGTGAATCAAGTTCATTATTTATAGTGACGTATGTAAAAGTTTGTGCCCATTAAAATAGTATTTTTGAGTCTTTAGCATAGTTGACTGCGATGGCACTTTTATTCTCTGCAATAAATCAAATAAAGCAAATTAACTACAAGAATGGAATGACTAATAAAAGGAAAATAAAAATTTGTACTCCTACGAATGAGATATCAAGCCTGCATATCTTTCAAAGTACAGATCCTACAGCAGTAAAACTATTGTACTCTTTCCTAACATGTAGTTAAGTTCAAACATTCTTGGCTCCTCATTCTATACAAAGCTACAGTTGCTTATGATATAAACTACTTAAATTATGAAAAGTACAATTGTGCGAAAGACTCTTTTATTTCATATTGTCTCTTTAGGGTGAAAAAGAAAATAAACCAAGTTTGATCTCATAATTTCTGTGAGAAAGAAGCAATAAAATAGTACATGAAATCAGTTCCTTCAGGAAAAACAGCAAGCCATAATGGATCTCGAGGATCTTTTAACACTAAAAGCATCTGATGCATGGTTGATTCATCAGCCTCCCATTTTCTCTCACCTGGTATGAATTCCATGATATGAAATATCCACCCAAACACAGGGAGTTTCATCAAACTGCTCTTGAGAACATACTTAATGAAACCCGCACATCCCTTTTGCAATGCAAGGTCTCACAAGTACATCCAATCAACCTCCGTCCTATGGTTTGCAATTACCAAGACACGTTCTCTTGCTGGAACAGAATCTCAGAGAAGACCACTGTAGTCCTATTTATTTTTTCAAAGATAAAGGGCCACAAAGGAATCCAATTTCCGAAAAAGAAGGATGTTGTTGTCCTGCTGTAATGTATGCTAAAAAATCTCAAGCCAACAGCTGACCAAATCCCACAATATACCAACAACATAAATGCTATCAAAATTAACACAATTAAACACAAAATGCCCCTGAACATTCTCCATGGAGTCAATGGACGGTGCTTTAGTCCATCTCTTGAATTGACTGATGAACGAACTTCCATATGATCTTAAGTAGCTATCAAATTTCTGGGAAAGTATCAATTCCTTGGCCTCAAAACTCAAAACCAAGATGTATCAAATAGCAAATAGAACTCAGAAAGAATTAGCTTTAGTAAGTACACTCTGAGTCATAAGAAAGGATGTTGACGTGTCACTGAAAAACTTCCTGCTTTCTAAGGTTAGAAAATCCACTACTGTACAGATGTATCAGTAAAACTTATACTTGCCGTATCCTGGGTGATTGTGGAATCCTTGGTGAATCTTGAAATTATGGTGATTAAGTGCACATGCTCTTGTACACGGTATGCTGTTTTGAGTTGTTTCTTTGGATGGTTGTGATGCATACCAGCACATGCTTTAAACTTTGTTTGGATAAAGGTGTGAATATACTCTTGCACATGGATGGTGAGGCTACAAAGTTGCTATACAGTTTGGTGATGATCTATGCCAACATGGGAGCCTATTTGACTAACTGCCCCCTGAATGGGAAATTGTCTAAACTGGAGTGAGGGGTCATTTACTTTGATTGCCGTACATTAAGGAAAATGTATGGATTTGATCTTCTACAACTTCACTTTCATTTACTAGACTTCATTGATGCATAGGATTTTGATCGGATAATAGAAAATTTATACTCTAGCCGGTTCTAGAGTAGACATTTTCTATTTTTCATCTATTTCATTTAATTACAAACTTATGTAATGGAGTAGTACTCCATATTTATCGCTTTCTTTTTTCTGTTTATGTTCTTTTCTTTCTTCCTTTTGTAACGATGCGTTTGGGTATACCCAGCATCGTATTTTGCCTATGGTATATATAAGCTTGTTCATCCAAAAAAAGGAAAGATCTTATTGGTTTCAGGAATCAATTAAATCAATCTATGCAAGGAACATTGATTTGGAAATTAATTCTATCTTGATAATTATGGTGCTTATCTTGGTATTTCTGGTAATTATCATTGGAAGTTTATCTTTAGAAAAGATAAGCATGGAAAGCACATTGTTTCCATCTTTCTATGGGATTTATATGGAAGCAATCTTGGAGATAAAGATAGAAAGATTTTGGTGCTCTTTATATGATCTTTCCAACCACACGGTTTTCTGGTGTGGAGTTTTGATTATTCTTTCGGTTTTTGTAAGACTGTGAACACACTTCTTTGTTGGAGGTCTATGTTTAAGTGTGTTGGCTGAAGCATCTCAATGCAATATTATTGAAGGTGCAATCCTTGTATTCTTGGTTGAATCTCAGGCTCGGGAGGAGGCTGCTTTGGAGCTAGGGAGAGTTCAAACGTGGGCAAGGGGATCTTGCAATAACCACGAATTTCGGGAGGAGTCGCCATTGACAAGGGGATCTTGTCTTCATCGTGGGCAAGGGATCTTTCCATAACACGGATTCAGGAAGGAATCACATAAGTCGAGGGGAGCTCGCACAATCACATCACATGTGGAGTTAGGAAGAGGCAGTGACAAAGATAAGAGGGAGTCTTACTTTGTGTTAGACAGAGTGTTTGTAACTTTGTGAACTTAGTGGATTGTTTTCTGGGCGTGGCCCCGCGGACGTAGGCAATTGTCGAACTGCGTTACCAACCTACTGTCTCTTTATTTTTCCACAGTTTTAATATTGTCGGTGTCAATTATCGGTAGGCAATTATCGGTGTCACACCTAGTGTTCCAACTCACTAGAACACCGCATATCTAACCTTGATATTTCAATTAGTATCAGAGTAGGTCGTCTTTGTTTCTTTGGCGGGTTCCGCAGGACTTGATCTTGGTTTTTGGTGTGATGGACTCTATGAAGGAAGGAGGTTCAACAATGCGTCAACCTTTACTGGACGGCAGGAATTATTCTTATTGGAAGGCCAGAATAAGAGCCTTCATCAAAGCTATTGATGAGAAGGCTTGGAAATCAATTCTAACAGGATGGGACCCTCTAATGACTACTGACACAGCAGGTGTCAAATCTCCCAAACCAGAAGAAAGCTGGTCTGCTACTGAAGATGCCTTGGAAAATAGTAATTCAAAGGCGCTTAATGCAATTTTCAATGGTGTTTATCCTGCTCAGTTCAGACTTATTTCTACATGTGTCACAGCCAAGAAGGCACGGGAAATCCTCCAAACTACTTATGAAGGGAAGTCCGCTATTAAGTTATCAAAGATGCAAATACTCACTACAAGGTTTGAAAGTTTAAGGATGCACGAAGATGAGAGTATTGCTGAATTTAATGCAAAACTCTGTGACAGCGCCAATGTGGCGTTTGCACTTGGTGAAAGTTTTTTTAAAGAAAAACCCTTAAGGAAAACTCTACGATCTCTGCCTCAACGATTTGCTTATAAAGTTACGGCTATTGAAGAAACAAAAGATGTCTCATAGATGAAACTAGAAGAACTGATGGGATCTCTCAGAACATTCGAAATGAATCTTGGAGTAGATTTGGAAGAAAAGAAAGTTAAAGGAATAGTCTTAAAAGCCGAAATGTAGAAGTCATTTGATCCTGATAAAGAAGACTTTGAGGACTCTCTTGCATTAATATCTAAGAATCTTAGCAGAGTCATGAAGAGATTTGACATAAATAATCAAGGTGTCAAGACTGGTGTTGTCAACTCCAAGAATCAATTAGCGACCAATAAAAAGTCCAGGAAAGAAAATCACACATCTGATCAGTCATTCAAGAATAGAGCAATTTAGTGTAGAGAATGTGATGGTTTTGGGCATGTTCAGGCAGATTGTGCAAATACATTGAGAAAGAAGAGGAATTCTCTCAACACAACCTAGAGTGAAGATGATTCAGATAAAGAAGAGGATTTTCAGGAAAATCATGGGGCTCTTACTTCGAAGATTGAACAATCAGATTATGGTGAAAAAAAGATGTTACATAAGGTGTCACTGGAAATATGTTGGCATATAGGGATAAAGATGAAGATTGTGTCACCGGAGAAGATATTCTAGTTGAATACAAGAATCTTCATGATAAGTGGAGTGAACTTTTGAAAGTAAATCAGCGACTTCATACTCAAGTTGGAGATCTACAAAATGAAAGGCTCAATCTTCAAAACTCTAATGCAGATTTGGAAACCAAACTGAGAGTATGTCAAGAGGAAGTGAAGACTCTGACCAATGAGCTGAATCACATAAAGGAAGGTGGATGAAATCAAACTGAGAGTATGTCAAGATGTTAAATTCAAGTTTTTCCAAGTTGGATGAAATTCTTAAGACCGGTCAATCCAGTGGTGATCACTCTGGACTGGGGTATAAAGAAGAAAGCTTCGTGTCACAACCAGTGTCACTGTTAGTGGATAATTTCAAAGTGAAGCAAGTTGCTGTGAATACTACAAAGAACATGATAAAGTCAAATCCTCATTATTCTTATCATGCTTCTAGAGGCAAAGGTAACTTATTTATTCCCATTTGCCATTATTGCAATCGTCGTGGTTATATTCGTCCTAGATGCTTTATTTATCTTGCTGATTTGAGACAAGGTATTGCTAGAAAGTCTTCTTTTCGCAGGGATCCACAACAGAATTAGGTAATCAAGCCCAATTTGAGGTGCAACTTCATATATACCTCACTAAAGGCTGCCACAACTGATGAGTGCTACTTTGACAGTGTGTGTTCTAAACATATTACTGGTGATAAGAAGTTTCTGAAGAATATTGTGTCTGAAAGTATAGGAAAAGTAACATTTGGAAATGGTGTCAGAGCTCGTGTTGTTGGAAAATGTACTCTAGATGCGTCATAGTTACCAAAATTGGAGAATGTTCTTCTGGTAAATGGTCTGAAGGCGAATTTGATCAGCATTAGTCATTTGTGTGATCAAGATCTAAATGTGAACTTCACTAACGGAAAGTGTTAGGTAGTTGATTATAACAACATGTGCATCATGGAAGGAGAAAGATATTCAGACAATTGTTATCTCATCTCTGCCTCATCTACATGTCTTTGATCAAACATGGAAGATTCTATCATATGGCATAGAAAATTGGGTCATGTGAATATAAGGATGGTGTAGAAAATTGTCTCTAAGGGAGTTGTTCGTGGAATTCCCATACTGAAGTTTGATAAAGATAGGTGTGTGGACCTTGTCAGATTGGAAAGCAAACAAAGGCGTCACATCCCAAGTCTCAGACACCAGGAACAACTCGTGTGCTTGAACTGCTGTATATAGATTTAATGGGTCCTATGTCCATAGAGAGTATTGGAAGAAAACGATGTGAGTATGTAACTGTTGATGACTTTTCTTGATATACATAGGTGAAATTTCTTCGAGAAAAATCTGACACATTTAATGCCTTCAAGACATTGTGCAGTCGTCTTCAACGAGAAGGGTTGTACCATTGTGAAGATTATTCGTATTTGTAGTGATCATGGAAGAGAATTTGAAAACTCAGATTTCTCAGATTTCTGTAATCAACATGGAATAGCTCATGAGTCCTCTGCACCTAAAACTCCTCAGCAAAACAGAGTTGTAGAAAGAAAGAATCGAACTATAGCAGAGATGTCACGTGTCATGTTACACGAAAAGAATATTCCACAGAAATTCTGGGCTGAAGCAATGAACACAGCATGTTACAATATAAATCGTGTATATCTTCGTGGAAGAACTGAGATGACACCCTATGAAATATGGAAAGGTAGAACTCCAACTGTTATTTACTTCCATTCTTTTGGTAGTACTTGTTATGTGTAAATAACAGGGAATATAAAGGGAAGCTTGATCGCAAGAGTGATGAAGCTATTTTCTTGAATATGCTGTCAATAGTCGAGCATATCGAGTCTATAACAAAAGAACTCGAACTGTCATAGAATCTGTGAATGGTCAGGTCGATAACTCTCTGGAAGTTGCTGATCGTTCTAATGACGATATCACTGAATCCTTACATGAAGTAAGCTCCAGTGCTCCTGGCAGTGTTTCAACCAGTGTCACAAGTGGTGTCACTGATTAGAGTACAGAGGTTGATAATGTGGAAGATGTCATCTCACCTCGCAGGCAACCATCCACTCGTGTTCAGAAGAATCATTCTACTGATAAAGTTATTGGGAATCTGGCTAATGGTATTCGAACAAGAGAAAAGCCAAGAGAAACTATAAAGATATGATTCAAATGGCATGCTTCACTTCATCTATTGAGCCTAAAAATGTGAAAGAAGCCTTACTAGATGAGTATTGGATAGGTGCTATGCAAGAAGAACTTGGTCAATTCACTCGGAATCAAGTTTGGGATCTAGTTCCATGCCCCCTAATGTGAATGTCATTGGCACAAAGTGGATATACAAGAACAAGAGTGATGAGTATGGGAATATCACTCGCAACAAGGCTCGGTTAGTTGCCCAAGGATACACTCAAATAGAAGGTGTTGACTTTGATGAGACATTCGCACCTGTTGCTCGACTTGAGTTTATTCGTCTATTGTTAGCAATTGCATGTGTGTTGCGATTCAAGTTATATCAAATGGACGTGAAAAGTGCTTTCCTCAATGGTCTTCTTAATGAGGAAGTGTATGTTGCTCAACCAAAGGGTTTTGAAGATCCTCATCATCCCGAGTATGTCTACAAGTTGAAGAAGGCGTTATATGGGCTTAAACAAGCTCCTCGGGCGTGGTATGAAAGGCTAACACAATATTTATTGACAAAGGGATATGAGCGAGGGGAGTAGATAAAACCGTTTTCATTCGCCGTATTAAAGTTCAGATTTTGCTTCCTCAAATATATATTGATGACATAGTGTTTGGCTCAGTGTCATAGGCGATGGTGGATGAATTTGTTGCTCAAATGACTGAGGAATTTGAGATGAGTATGGTTAGTGAGCTTAATTACTTTCTTGAACTTCATATTCAGCAACGCAATGATGGTATTTTCATTTGTCAAAGCAAGTATGCCAAGAATTTGCTGAAGAAGTTTGAATTGGAGAATGCTCGTCCAAGAAGAACACCTATGGGAACTCATGAGAAGATATCTAAAGATGAGAAAGGGACTTCTATTGATGCGAGTCTATATAAAAGTATGATTGGTAGTCTCTTATATCTAACTGCTAGTCGCCCAGATATCTGCTACAGTGTTGGTTTATGTGCTCGATTTTAAGCAAATCCTCGAGAATCACACCTGGTGTCACTAAAGTGAATTCTCAAGTATATTAGCGGGACAACTGACTATTGGATCTGATATTCATTTGATACAAACACCAATTTAGTTGGTTATTGTGATGCTGACTGGGCTGGAAGTTCAGATGATCGAAAAAGTACTTCTTGTGCATGTTTATATTTGGGAAATAATTTGGTGTCATGGTTCAGCAAAAAGCAAAACTCTATTTCTCTGTCGACTGCCGAGGCAGAATATATTGCAGCTGGTAGTTGCTGTACTTAGCTTCTCTAGATAAAGCAAATGCTGAAAGATTATGGTGTCACACAGGATGTCATGACACTCTACTGTGATAATATGAGTGCTATCAATATTTCTAAGAATCCTATTCAGCATTCTCGAACAAAGCACATTGATATTCGACATCATTTTATTATATCTCTTGTAGAAGATAAAACTATTTCTTTGGAACATATGGTGACAGAAAAACAAATTGTTGATATTTTCACCAAAGCTTTGGATGGAGTAAAGTTTGAAGAATTAAGGTCTGCTCTAGGCCTTTGTGTCATATGATGAGGTTCTTCAGTGTTGTAAGTTTAATTTTTGTATTGTAGTTGTATTTATAGTAATATAAAAATATGAAAAACAAAAATAGTAGAATAGTGGTTTTTTGTCTTTTCTGGTTTCCCGTCTTATGCTTTTAGGCGGATTTGTAGCTTTGGATTTCGGTTTTGTGAATTCAAGTCTCCAGCTCTCCAAGTGACACCTGGCATTTTGGGGATTCTCGGCTGATATTGGGGAATTGAAGAGTTGGTCTTTTTCACGCAATTTTTGACTGCACTTATTTCGGTCGCTTTCCTTCTCTTAGCTATTCCAAGGGTTTGTGGTCTTTTGGGAGTCTTCTTCTCAAATTGTTTGACATATCTCAGCCGTTGTCATTTTCTTGACTATATTCAGAATACTGCAAGTTTAATTAAGTCAAGTAACTTCAAATCTCAAATATGTCTTAGTCAAGGTCATCACCTCGGGCTAGAAAGGTAGTTGAAACTATGGATGATGATGATGTTCATGTCGTCGTTACCCCTGCTTCTCCAGTTTCATCAAGTGAAGGTGGAAGTTCTTCTAATTCACAGGAGAAGTCTTCGGATTCTAAGATTAAGTTATCTTCCGAAGCTGAGATGGCCACTCCTATTCAGTCAATAGATCCTACATGAGTGAGAACAAGATTTGGACAAGCAAGTGGTGGTCCACACAAGACAAGAGTTGTACCTCGTAAAGCACCTGATACCTCCAAGCTTATCACAGAGTCCACAAGAAAAAGGTTTCGTGTTATGAGTGAAGATTCATCAGATGATGCTTGGGCTGAAGAAGGAGATGTCAGAGACAATGTTCCCTCTGATGATGATGTTGAGGATCTGTCTGATTCAAAACCAGTTGAGTCTCCTAAGGCAAAGCGACATAGAGAAAATCAAGTTTCTGAATCTTAGCAAGTCACTCGCTCAAAATCAATGTCAAAGGGACAGTCTCCTGCTACTGCAAGTAAGCCATCAGATTTTTCTGTTAATTTGGATGACTTTAAGTCTGAATATAATGCTGGTTTGTGGAGTAGAGTGTCTAGGAGAAATATCTGAAGTGAAATGAATATCCATGATGGTGATTTTAAAGATTGTCAAAAACTTATGGATCAATTGGTTAGCCAAGGGCTAGGACGGACAATTAAAGGAATAAAACCTTATGTTAGAAGAGTTGTCTAGGAATTTTACTGTAATTTGGACCCAACTGTGAAAGACTTTGAACATCCCGATGGAGGGCATATATATGTAAGGGGTCATGTGTTTGCTTTTTCCCCGGATGTGACAAACACTCATCTAGGCAGTCACTTGGCTAACGTTGAGGAGTTCAGCCCTGATTACAGTAAGATAATCACTGATGTCACAGGAGGTGTTAGACGGGTATAGCCAAGGGGGAAAGACTTTCCTGCTTCCCAGCTATTTTTAAAATATGCCATTCTGCATAAAATTGCAATGAGAAATTGGCTCCAACATCTCATGGTACTGGAGTGAACAAATCAATGGCCACTTTGTTGTTCAAAATTGGAAATTTTATTGAGTTTGGTATTAGACAGTTTTTGTTTGACCAAATTGTGAAGCACGCAGACTGCAAGAATGAGCACATAGCCTATCCCTTTCCATGCCTAATATATAGTATTCTATCTTCACAACGAAGTGTGATTAAGGCTAGGGAAATTCTGAAAACTGACAAGGAGGAAATCAGAATCAGTTACAAGCTGCTGAAAGGTGATCATGTAAATGACATGGAGGATGTCTCTGAGGATGTTTTTGACTTGGACAAAGAAGAACTGGGGATTCAGTCATATTGTCGTGTACCATTAAGGTGCTGGAAGATGAGATGAAATCTCTGATTCAGCAGACTGATATTCAGAAGAGAAGGAGAGAGGTTTCTTCATTGCTGGATGATCTTGTTTCTGTGAAGAATGCTAGAGATGTAGCCACACTGAGGCTGCTAAAAGGAATGAGCATTTTGCAGCAAAGACTGAAACTGTTACTGATGGTGCTGCTGGCTCTTCAGATGTTCCATCTAATGTTACAGCAGGTATACTTCAAAATCTCTCCTGTTTTTGCAGAATCAGAGGTTGAGCCTGAAAATCTTATTGTTTAAGACACTGTTGATTCTAATCCTGATGAGGAAATGATTGTGACGGGAGCTCCAGTTCCTCCTGCTTATTCTGGACCTGAAGGTACTTCTAGTGTCCCTCCTGGTGTCACTGACAGTCAAGCCCCTTCCAGCTCCCAATCTGGTGGGTATGATGCTGGTAAAGATGAAAGTGTTCTAGAAGTAGCTGCTGGTGTTCAATTACTAGCAGACTCTGTTGGCCTTGTGCCTTATGATGCGAAAGATTCAGATTTATTACTCTGATAATTTTTTTTATGGTGATTGATTAAGACAATTTCTTATGTTTTTATTGTTGATTTATGCCCTTTTGTCTTTTTGTGGCAAAAAAGGGGGAGTAATTTGGATATTTTTTTTGTATTCCCTCTAACATTTGTATGCTGAGAACTTAGTGTCTTTTGCTGTGTCATGCACAATGTCTTGTGCAGTGATGTTTCTTATCTAAGTTCCTGTTCAGGAGGAGTTTTTGTCAACTTCCGTTCAACATACAGGGGGAGTTTGTATTTTGCCAAAAAATGCCAAATGGGGAGATTGTTAATGCGCAAGATGAGTTGGCATTATTTATTAATTGGCATTTATTCTTTGGCAATTAAGGAAAGATCTTATTTGTTGCAGGAATCAATTAAATCAATCTATGCAAGGAAGATTAATTTGGAGATTAATGCTATTTTGATAATTATGGTGCTTCTGGTAATTCTGGTAATTATCATTGGAAGTTTATCTTTAGAAAAGATAAGAATGGAAGGCACATTGTTTCCATCTTTCTTTAGGATTTATATGGAAGCAATCTTGGAGATAAAGATAGAAAGATTTTGGTACTCTTCATATGATCTTTCCAACCACACGTTCTTTTGGTGTGGAGTTTTGATTATTCTTTCGGTCTTTGTAAGAATGTGAACGCACTTCTTTGTTCGAGGTCTTTGTTTAAGTGTGTTGGCTGAAGCATCTCAGTGCAATATTATTGAAGGTGCAATCCTTGTATTCCTGGTTGAATCTCAGTCTCGGGATGAGGCTGCTTCGGAACTCGAGAGAGTTCAAACGTGGGCAAAGGGATCTTGCAATAACCACGGATTTCGGGAGGAGTCGCCATTGACAATGGAATCTTGTCTTCATCGTGGGCAAGGGGATCTTGACATAACATGGATTCCGGGAGGAATCACACAAATCGAGGAGAGCTCGCACAATCACGTTCATGTATGGAGTTAGGAAGAGGCGACAACAAAGATAAGAGGGAGTCTTACTTTGTGTTAGACCAAGTGTCTTGTAACTTTGTGAATTTAGTGAATTGTTTTCTGGGCGTGGCCCCACAGACGTAGACAATTGCCGAACTGCGTTACCAACCTGTCCATTATCGCCTTTATTATCGGTGTCACACCTAGTGTTCCAACTCACTAGAACACCGTGTATCTAACCTTGATCTTTCAGACGTCGTTTGAAAACATGTGGGTCTTTTGCTTTGATGCCCCCAAGTGACCATAGCCTTGGGAGCATGCGGTGGTCGTTCAGCCTTTGGTGGTTATTCTCTTATCTTAATAATCATCAACTCGGATATAATTTCCCCCAAAGTTGAAATTCGATCTAAAGTATTTTCCAATACTCACCAGGATATTACGATTATGACTGTCTATCACCTCATCAAAGTTAATAGGATTAATTACATTTAATTCTCTTAGATTTTGATTAAACAACTAAATTAATTATAGTGTTTAATAAATTACAAAACAAATATTGTGATTTGGATAACTATAATAAATAACCCTCTATTTCTCCTTAACATTTTGATATTTAATTAATTAAAAATAGAGTCCTAAACTATGATGATTTTGTATATTCTCAACTAAAATTTTTAATTTTAATACATTGCACCTTTAAACTGATTCACATGGAAAAAAATATTTATCTTCTTATACGGGATGCATCGCTTGTTAATTAAACTTTTTGAAATGTAAACCGTTACAATTAGAAGCTCAAGAAAAAAATCTACAGAAATGTCATATTTCAGGAAATCTTTTACAATTAACTCTCACCAAGTGATTAATCTTATAATGATTTGGAAGTATGTTATTCAATGATTTCCTTTATTATTAGGGAATTTAACTATGATTTAACTCAACCTTAGTATTTATTTTTATAGTTAGCCAAATTTTTTTAAAAAGTAAATTTAATTAATCTTTATTAATTAACCACCTAACTTTCTCTGCAGATGTGAATCATGTTGTTGCAAATTTGTGAAAGACAGATAACTCTCCCTATATGTGAAGACTAAAGAAGCTTATTAAATGCTGCATATTCCAAAAGGATGAAGCTAAACCAGAGAAGTGGAGAGTAGGGTACAAAATGTTCTAGGTTTTGTGCAATGGTACTTAATTTATGATAGCAAATGCATGTAATATATACAAATGTACACATATGAATACAAAATTGGTGGGGTACTTTCCATACTTTAAGATTGTCCACACTGAAGCTACTTTCTTATAAATGTTGCATGGCTGCTGACTGAAGATCATCAGTGTCACGTTGAAATATCCATTGCTTATTTTGTCGTTGTATTTCTACAGAATTCATCGAGTTGAAGGCTTCTTTAAAGCAACAAAATGAGATATTCTCCTCATTGGATATGGGATAAAGCAACAAAATCAAGTTGAAGGCTTCTTTAAATATCCATTGCTAATTGGCAGTTTTCAACTGGGCTAAGATACATGTCTCCAGTATTACTGAATGATGGATCAAACTGGGTAAAAATTAGCGAGGTGCAGGTTCAGTGAAGTCCAGAGTTAGCAACATTACCATCCTGTTTAAAAGATTGCAAAACTCCAATATAATGGATACTTAATTTACCTGCTGTTGAAGTGCGAATATCTGTGACACGCATCCATAAATTGGATCCCGAAGCCTTGCCTGAGCTTCATATGAAATTGTTACTGCAGCTTCCCTTCGGTCTCTGGCCGGAAGGCGAGCAAGCAATTTTGATGCATTGCTTGCGCCAAATACCTTATGGATGGCAGCAAAGTTGGTGGCACCTTGTTCAGGGCAAAAATAAGGGGCAAAAACGTAACCCCTCTTGCACTTTCTTCTCAAGAACTTACAGGCGCCACAAGGTGAACCTGAGCGTGTCATTGTGACTTTATTGGGGTTTGATGAGCTAGTATGCTCTTAGCCTATTTCTAACATCATTGCCATCTTTATAAACACCAAAGAAGAAGAAATTAATTAGATTATATTAAATTGATTACTTAATTGCATGAGATTCCCCTATTGGGCTACAAATTTCGTTCTTTTTTGTATAAAAATCTCTCTTACATCAGTCCTTATTGGATTCTTTTTACAGGTTCCCTATAGCTTCAGATATTCTTCTAATTAGAGTTTCTGTTTCGCATGTCATAATGGTAAAGCTTCTCAGTGATAATTTCAAGTATAATAATTAGAAGTTTATAGTTTTGAACCATGCTAATAATCCTAACTATGTTGCAACTTGATATCTTCCTCTTTTGGGGCTCTGCTGCGTCTAGTGCCGATTGAGAGCTTTCGAGTTAAGAAAGGAAAATACTACCAGGGGAAATCGAACACTTGGACATTGAGGCAACCCTAGTGATTTCATCGTTTTTAAGAACTCCTGATGAATGCTGTAAATACATAGTACAACTGAAATTTTGTTAAATCTTCCTTAGTGAATCACAATGCAGGGTCAAATTAAGATTTCATGAATTATTGCTAGAGACGTTGAACTAATCCAAAAGCTACTGTCGGATACAAAAGTTAAAACATTTCTTGAGGAAACAAATAATGGAAGAGAAATTCAGTCATTTCTATTGTACAAGGAAGAATCTGAACTACTAATGAAAGCAAGAGGTGCAATTAGAGTAGATAGATTAGGACTTTCTTCTTCAGAAGATGTAACTAACTCTTAAACTATTATTTTTACTTTGATTGAGGATGACTGTATGTTTTTATAGGGTTAATCACCTCATGACACTTTCAATTACTCTCGACAATTCATTGTTAGATTAAGATGTAATTTATTCTCTTTTGTTATGTATAAAATTGAGGATGGCATCCTTTCCTCGTGTACGGAGTTTTGCCGACTAAAAAAAAGAGAATGACAATGTCGAGTTCAACTATACATTTGCAACCTTTGGTCACTCTTTAATTAATGCTTCCTGATTATTCATCTGTCATAAATTTTTATTCCATGATTTGCGAAATTGCATTACTTTTTCTTACTGATCCTCAAGCTTTAACATAATTGTTTCTTGCTAATTGTTATTAATTTTGTTCACTCGTTCAATCTCTATCATAGCTTGGGAAATAATTAGTCATGAGAACAGTGATTTTGGTTGTATTAGCATAAAATGCTTGCCAATTGTGAAGGCCATCAACATCTATGCTTTTTAAAGACTTGACTCAACTTGTCGGGCTTCACTTTATTTCCTTTTTAAGAAATTTTCTTGCTCAAGCTTGACTTGCAATTCAATCGTGAAGGGTAACTCGTAATCATTGGATAATTATACATGACCGCGGTTTAGAATCAAATGGTTTCAGTTTTGTATTCAGTGGAGTTGTAACCCACCCTAAAAATTGGCAATTCAGCTTGGTTTCGATTCCAGCTCTAGGTTTCACTTTCAATTTGTATCTCGATTTTATTTTAAATTTGGTACATTAAACTCTTAAATCAAAAAAATAAGGTTTAGGATTTAGAGGAGTTAGGGTTTATAGTAGTGATTAATTTATATTTGTTATTTCATATTGATCATCAGTGTTAAATGGTGAATGATGTTAAACTAAAACTTTGCGTAATATAATTTTTATTTATAAATATAAAATAAATAAAATCGAGAAGAGATTACTGCTAACCAAGAAAAGAGACCGACTAGCACGCCTTCATTAGAAAATTAGTATTTATTTAACACAAAAACTCGGATACGACGAATTAAAGTATTAATTTTTCGTGTATCAAATATTAATGTTAGTGCATAAATTATTAAATATTATTATGTGTGGCGTATAAAGTATCACTTTTCGCATATAATATATAAAGTTTTATGGTTTTTGCTTATTATGGATCAATTTTTCGCGCATAAAGTATCAATTTTTTGCATATAATGTATTAATTTTTTGCATATAAAGTATCGATTTTTCGTGTATCATGTATCATTTTTCGCATATAATGTGTAAAGTATCAAATTTTTGCGTTTCATGTATCAATTTGTAGTATATAATGTATAAAATATCAATTTTTCGCATATTAAATATCAATTTTTGCGTAGGATATTAACCATAGAAGTGTATCATTATAATTAGTTTATAAAGTATCAATTTGTTTTACATATAAAGTTTTTTTTTTTTTTTTTGCGTATCAAGTATCAATATTTGAAATGAAAAATTATACGCGAATAAAAAAATAATAGTTGGAAAAACAAACTCGTGCATGTATGAACTCGTTTCACAAGACAATGCCCCTTGTTTTAATCTATATTTCATGTTGGAAATAATTCCGGTGAAAATTATCGCACAAATCCTAAAACTATTTACGATGAATCACTAAGAATCCATTAGACAAACACCGAGATTATAGTTGAATTTATAATAGAAGCGTACTTTATTACCAAAGAATTCCTATAGATTTTCAGTAAACTAGAATAATAATCGTGTATATTTTGAGAATTATAACCACTAGTTATAAATAACTTTCCTGTTACCTTTAATATTTTCATTTTAACATATCACAAAAATAAAAATTAACGTTTAAATTTCTACATAGAATCAAATACCAAAAAAAGTAATTTAATTACTTTTTAATTAAGTTTGACATTATTTGACCGTTCACATGAATGTCTAAATATTCTCAAAGCTAGGTTTGTCAATCAAAATTTTTGGCAATGTTTTGAAAATCGGACCGGACTACGAACTGGCTAAGCTAAGGGGTCAAGAGGTTAACCCGAGTCAATTTGGACAAAAGACCGGATGACATCATAAATAAATTTAAATATTAAATATAATAATAATCTAAAAAAATACTTTTATCTAACTATAAATGTTTATTAAATCATAATATCTCAAAATTTGTGAAGTTTCTTTTATTTAAACATTTTACTCTATTAACAAATGACTCAAAATGATAATAAACCACATATATATTATTTAGTTATTGATTTATATTAGTGAATTAATAAAGAAATTAAAAAGTATAATTTTATTTATAAAAAATAGCAATAGAATTTTGGATCAAGTCAATACGTTTTGTGAGTTGAACATGATCTCAATACTTGATATGGATGATAATATGACAACCCGTGGTCATGGGAGACGTAGAGGGCAACTTATTACTAATTCTCATCATTATTGTGAGGAGATTTTTTGTCAGGTATTATTTCTAAAAATCTTATTTTGTTTTGTTTAACTAGAGGTTTTTCGTGGTTATTAATTTTATTATGGTTGCAATGCCAGGTTGTTGATTTAATTATAAAAGAGATGAATGGTCATTTTTCATAAATTAACACGGAGTTATTTAGTTGCATAGCATGTCTTAATCCAAGAAATTCATTCTCTCAATTCAATACTCATCTTGCTATTTTATCCTCAATTTTTTGCAATCGAAAATTTGGGAAGTCTTGCTTAGAAAATGGTTGAAATTAGCAAAAATACAGTTTTTCATTAATTTATCATATGATCGAGTTGGCATTATTTATACCAATTGCGACTGGTTCTGTTGAAAGAGTATTTTATGCAATGAGAATGTTAAGAATGATTTACGTAACAGTATGGGAGACGAGTGAATGAATGACAGTCTAGTTGTATACATCGGGAAAAATATTTTTCAATAATTGAAAATAAACAAATCTTACAACATTTTCAACAGATGCAGATACGTAGAATATAATTATCTGCTCTTCGTGGTATAATAAAAATATCGCTTTAGTTTCTCTTCAGGCCAATAAACTCTTCCAATCCTGATTAATTCGTTCTTCATTAGTGTTTAGCTTTAGAATTGAAGTTGAATTAATGCTCTTTACCACTTTAATTTTGAAAATTATCCACATTTCCACTTGTTAGTAACTGAAATTCATAAATCATTTTCCGGAATTGTGCCAAATTCTGGAGAATTAAACCTTGTCTAAGTTTGAACCTTTCTCACGAAATGAACTGTACATGTAAATCATCTGTAGTGAAGCTATGTACATAAAACCATTAAAGAATGGGAGAAAACCATAAACATGTTCTGATAACGAAAAATTTTCATCACAAAGATACATGGGATAAATTCAATGATTAAATAATTAATCTGCGATGTAAATCACAGAACAATCCAATCATAGAAGGAGAAAGCAGAATATGAAAACTGAAAACTCTGCCATCTTTAACTTGCCTATATTTGATTTGCTAAATAAAGGTTACGAACTCAGTCTAAACATTGTAAGAGCGATTAGAGCATTGAAGGGGATACTAAGTGCACCAATGAATGCAAGAAAACATTTGTAGCTCAGCTCATTTGGTATTCTCAATAAGATATAGACAACTTTCTGTGTATAAAATTAGCTCTTCTGTCTCTGCAAACCTGCTCAAATCACTTACCCTCAGTCGTCAATTGCATATGCATATGGAAATGAGGTTGGGATTTTACAGTGTACATTTATCAAAATTGCTTAAAAAATGTAGTACTTAATCATTTGTAAACCATGATTTCGAAAGGCTTCAAAACCCAAAAAAAGTTAATCATCCTTAAACGTAAATCATTCAGAAACTTTAAAGAAACACATTCATCAATAACTACAGTTATCAATGGCATTGCAGATATATAATGTCTGTGAATGGGAGTGCATCTATTGTAAAATATGTTTGCGCAGATATGAGTTTGATTGCATAAGTGAGAAATGGTACAAAAGTTTCAGTTACCATTATAACTAAATAATAGGATATCTTCATTTCGAAATTAGTGTTCGATCATGTTAAGTATTTGAATGCGCAAATACAACTGAAATAAGTCTAAAAGACAAGTTTGCGGATATCAGATTCTTGAAAACCAGAAATACCACTTTCGCAAGAATGTAAATTGGCTTATTTAGTTACCAAATGGAGGCAGATTCCAATCATTGGGGTTGAAATCCAGTAGGGAACTCAGAACCTGATCAGCTACTTTATGATATGAGCTGTCCAACCTTGGATCTGGGACCATAACCACAGACCTGCAATTGCAAAATATTTTATCATTACATGAGCTATTTGTTGTAAAAACATTTTTCAACCCTAAACTCTATTGAAAAGAAAGTGAAACAGCCATCCTTTGTTTCTTGAACATATAAATACTATCTACTATTTATAATAATTTTGCATCTGGAAACCCAAGGAATGTGAGAAAAAGCTCAGAGAATTTATTAGATTTTTCTTGGTTGTTTCATAATTCTATAATGAAAAATTTTCTATTGCATTTTTAGGACTCGTAGCAAATACAATTCCGCCATATAAAGCTATCATATTTACCAAGATAAAAAACATATAGAACATTGAAATCTCAGAGTCCATCTAAGGGATTGTTAACTGAAAGCAAACTTGTGTAATAAGAACGAAATAAATGAATAAGAAGCATACGCCACACATGTACAGATACCACAATATGCCAATACTAAAACTCTCTCTCATTACATCTCTAGCATAAAACCAAATTCTCAATCTGAATTACACTTTGAAGAAGAATCTGAAATCATAAAAGTTTGAAAGTTTGAATTCAGGAAAGGACACAGATCTTACACTAGTTAAGAAAGTAAAACTGTTAGTACATAAAATCCAAAGTAAAGCAAAATCAGTGCTACATAAGAGGACTTCAGAGGCTAATAGAGACAGAAGACAGAAAAAATAAGGCACAACTGCTGCCGAAAAAATGAAAAAAAAAAGCTAGGCACAGGAAAGACGAGACAACGAGTTTCTACAGAGTGAACCTCAAATTCCCTAATGACAGACATAAAGTTGCCCTGATTTGTGGTTTGAATCTTAGTTCATGTCATATCAAGCACTGGAAAATGGGGACTGATGGCAATCTTGGCAGCTCAAACTTTAATGGATTCAGCTTCGTATGGAGGCAATAAGCCTCTCCAATTATAATTCAACCATTAACTAATATCAATTTCACACATCTTTAAACTTCTTTATAAAATGGGTTGGACAATATTTTAATCTTAAAGGCAAATAAATCAGACTTACATTCCAGCATTTTTAGCTGCAAGGACACCGGAAGGAGCATCTTCAAAGACAAGAATGTTACATGGATCAACAGGTTCACCCTGTCCATATGCAAATTTCATGATCCAGTTACAAACTTTCTTGGTGAAACATAAAGAACCAGTGATTGAAATTCACAGTAACATAACATAATAACACCAAATAAATTCACGAGCTAATGTTAGCTGCTAGTTAAAGAATCAGCAGGCAATACCTCAAATCTTTTAGCTGCAGCAATGAATACATCTGGCGATGGTTTGCCTTGTTTCACTTCTGGATCATCACCCATGACAATATGATGCATCAGTGAAAAAATTTCACCATGCCTTTGTGTTTTCAATTCAAAATGCCGCCTGTGAGAACTGTAACGAGACTTAATTAGATTGCTGAAGCTCTGCATGTTAACATTTCAAAATGCAAATTAAGAATCTGTACACATCCAACATCTAAATACATAAATCGACAGTAATATTAACTTCTACTTTTGGAAAAACCTAAAATGTAGATAGGGGCAGGGGAGGAGAAAGACCATACCCCGTCGCAACACAAATTGGTACTCCCTTTTCATGTAGGTGCCTAATCAAGTGGCTTGCTCCTAAGATCCAAAGAAAGAAAAGATAAGACAAGCAATACATGATGTAAATCTGATTGTCTACGAGAAGAATAAACTGAAAATCACAAAAAACCAATGTCTAAACCTCTCAAAATGACAATATTCATCAAATTCAAGCTTACTAACTCAGCAATCAATACAGTCCCAAGTTTCAGAAAGTAACCAATAGCTAGAATGTGAATATAATCAATTGCACAATGTTCCAGCTGTTGGAGGGGCAAAATGAAGAGGAATGAGATATCTCCAAAATGAAATGCACGCTCCATCACATATGAAGAGACAGCAAAGAGTGAAGAGATGAATCAATTTTTATCAACTCTAGCTTGAAATATTTATTTAAACTCAAGATGGATATTAGTTAAGAATCCTTTTGCCACAAATGGTTTGTCAATTTGAAAAAAAAACACTTGAGTACAGATACAACTCAGAGAAAAATTATAAATCCAAAGGAGACCTGCAATCATATTAAACAGGATGATTATGCATATCATTGTTTTCCCTGCTATTCTAATTTCACTGCGTAAACTGACTATTCATTGTGTACAAAAAATAAATATTTTCTTTTCTTCATTTTTTTTCTTTCCTTGTCACCTTTTTATTACAAACCTAGATAATTTTGTTGCTCCAAATTGCAGTACTATCTCTAAGTCAAATTTTTGTAATTCACCATTAGCTACATAAAGCACACTGTCATGTAAAATATAGTAAAGTGCATTATGCATTTGAAGAACTATACCTGGCATGAGTTCACATGTGGGAAACATATGCTGCAACATATCTTCTCTTTCTACAAGAAAATCTTCGGCCGTTAACTTATCACTAATACCAGTCTCTTCAACAAAGACTCGAGCAGCTTCAATTGCCTTCATACCCATCATTTTTGCCTTCAAAGACCAATCAAAAGTCTTCTTATATCTAGCAAGTATAATCTCCTGGACCTTTGTATAGAATTCTTCTGTGTCTGCAGCAAATTAAAAACAGAAAAACTTTGTCATTTCACCATCTATTTGCCTCTTCAAGTGCTGATCATATAAAGGCATAGATTACCAACATGGAAAAGTAACAAAAATAACTTATGATACTTCTCTGAACCTCAAAACATTGCTAATGATATGCCCTTATCTACATTAACTTCAAAGCATGATCAATTGATTAGAAAAGCCCATCTACATTTTAATAACTTGCTGTCTCAACCCAAAACGATACAAACCTTCAATGCAATCATATTAAAGTATCAAGCATAACCCACATTCCTAAAATTTGAATTAACAGAATAAAAGCAAAAAATCTTCAAAACCCAAAACAAAACAACAGAGATTAATTAATAATTTTATCTTCTTTCAAATCTTATCCCATTCTATTTCACTAAAAGAAGGATCTTAATGCCACCCAATTTCTTGAATTCATTGAACAGGCAAAAGCATCCATCTTTCTTGACAAACTCAAGCAATTCATTAAAGTTAAGAAACAAAGAAGAAAGATCCCGAACTGAGAAGTATACCTATTAAAAGGCCATCCATGTCAAAGATAACGTGAGTGATTGAGCCATTCCTTTGAGACTTGCAATCACTGCCACCATTTAAATTCTCCATTTTCTAATACTGGGTCACTGCTTGTTATTGCTTAGGCGAAACTTTTCACAGATCTTAAAGCACACAGTAATGTGTGTGTTCTTCAAACTTCAGTTTTGGCATTGCAGAGTGCACAATTTTATTGGCTTTTATAGCCTTGACAATGCAGCTGGTTCTTTCTGTTTTCCATTTCGGTTTTTTATCCTTTTTTTTTTTTTTTGTGTTTTAACTCGTTTGAGTTTTTTTTTTTTTTTTTAATAAAAGTAATTTTTAGATCAATTATTTTAAACAAATTATTATAACATTTGTTATAAATTTTTGGGTTAATTACATTTACCACCCTTGAGATTTGATGAAAGTACCAAACGAACTCTGTGGTTTTAGAAAATTACGGTCACCACTGGCTGAGCAAACGTTTAACAAATCAACCCCTTCCACCAAAAAATATGTGTGTATTGTCTAATATGCCGTAAAAAATTTATCTATAATAATTATATTGTCTTAGTTAACTAAATACATATATTAAATATTAAAATAAAAACAAAAAAAAAATTCTTTTTTACACAAACAAAAAATTTCAAAAAGAAAAAATCTTCTTTCTTAATTAATCAAACTAATTATTTATTCTCCAAAAATAATTCTTTTTCTTCCAAAATTTAAAATTTATATAGAAAAAAATTTCTTGATTAAAGTTTGATTAATTTGATAAATCCATTTATAATAAAGAATATGAAATATATAATTTATAAGAATTAAAAAGTAAAAAAGTATTTATTATCATTTCATATTTACATATATATTTTTGTTATTTAAAAAAAAAAGAAGTTACGGCATTTTGGTCTTTTCATCAATTTTATTAGTCAATTTTAACAATAGGGGGCGACCTTAATTTTTTGAAATCACATAGTTTGTTTGGTACTTTTACCAAATCTCGAGGGTGGTAAATGTAATTAACCCTAAATTTTTAGAATTTATTAAGTTTGAATAAAGATTTATTATAAAAATTAAAGATTAAAAAATAAATTTCAATAAATTAAAATATATATATATATATAAAAATTAATATATATATTTACATACTCACTTCCCCTCTCTGGCTCTGATACCAAGAGCGGAGAGTTAGGCCCCGGGAGAGGAAATTAAAATTGCTGAAAGGAAAGTGGGTCGCAGTCGGACTGCCACTGAATTGTTAGAAGATCAGTGTTAAGTTAGATAACAGAAATTAAGAGACATGAAATTAAATGGTAGAAAAAAAGTTAGAAGTTAGATCAAGAACAGAATATGAAATAAAACATATTTATTAATATCTCATAGATTAAGGATCTTACAAGAAAATGTCTCCCTAAATCAAGTCAAGCAAAGGTTTCCGAGCAAAGGTTCCAAGCTAAGGTTCCCAAGCTTCGGTAAACAAAATATAAAAGAAGGAAGGGAAAGGAAAGAAGAATAGAAGAGAGAAGGCGGAGCCTTTCTTGCTAGAGAGAGTCTAAAAATTTCTAAGTAGAAATGCCAGTAATTTTGCAGTTTCATTATTCAGAGCTTCAAGTTGGGAAGAACTCAAAGCATAGTCTTTGGATGTCTTTTCTGTAGACAAGTTTGGGGATGTTTGTTTTTTTGAAGTGGAGGCTTCAGTTTGTTTAGATTGAAGGGTTTGAACAATGCGTTTAGGCATTGGGGGTGGTTCTTCTTCATTCTTCTTTCTTGGAGGCATTACCTACCCTGCAAGAATTCACGAGTCAAAAAGCCAGGCAAAGAATTAGTTTCTCCTTTAATATATTCAATATCATAATCAAAAACAGATAAAATAGCTTGACATCTTGCAAAAATTTGTTTGGAAGCAAGGTTTTTAACATCCTTTTTCAAAACGTCTTTCACAGACTTACAATCTACTCTAACAAGAAATTTCTGGTTAAGCAAATCATATTGAAATTTCGAAATACACAAAACAACAGCTAAAATTTCTTTCTTGATTGTGCAATAGTTTTGTTGGGCACTATTCCAATGTTTAGAGGTAAAGGCAACAACTTTTTCTTTGTTGTCTTGAACTTTTTTAAGTATTCTGCCATAACCCAAATCAGATGCATCTGTTTCAATGATTTTTGGAAGATTTCGGTTTGGCAGATTTAGACAAGGCAAAGCCTTGACTTGGGTTTTGACCCGTCTTACTGCCTCGGTATGGATATCAGTCCATGGAGGAGGAGATTTCTTTAACCTGTCATGCAAATGTTTGATAATATTAGCTAATTCAGGAATGAAATCAGCAATGTAATTTAAACATCCTAAAAACCTTTGCAACTGTTGTTTTTCTAGAATCTAATCAGGAAATCTATCAGCAAACTGGATAGATAGTTCTATTGGGATTATTGTTCCTAGATGTATATAATGTCCCAAGAACCTGATCCTAGTTTGGAATAAACTAATCTTCTTTTTTGAAACAACTAGACCATTTTCCTTAACAACCTGCAAAAAGATGTTAAGATGTTTAAAGTGTTGATCTATGTTATTAGAAAAAATTAGAACATCATCTATATAAACAATAGCAAAGCTTGAGTAAGGATTAAAAATATCATTCATAATCCTTTGAAATTCTGATAGAGCGTTTTTTAAGCCAAAAGGTATAACGTTCCATTCATAATGGCCAAAAGGTACTGTAAAAGCTGATTTGTACCTGTCGGATTTGTTAATCTGAATTTGCCAAAATCCAGATTTCATGTCAAATTTAGAGAATACCTTTGCTGTATTAAGCCTTTGCAAAAGATCTCTTTTGTTTGGAATTGGATACCTGATCCATTAAAGGGCTTCGTTTAAGGCCTTGTAGTTTATTACCAGTCTTAGCACTCCTCTTTCAATTTCTGAAATTTTGTTCACATAGAATGCCGGGCAACTCCATGGAGATTGACTAGGCCTGATAATATGCTTTTTTAGAAGATCATTAATTTTTGACTTACAGTGTTCCAGAAGCTCCTAATTCATCTGGATTGGTCTAGCTTTTGTTGGGATGTCTATCTCCTTAAAATCCTTTTCATAGGGAAGATAAACAGTATGTTGCCTTCTTTTCCAAAAAGTAGTCGATATTTCAGCACAAATTTGCTGCTCAATTTTCTCCTGTAATACCTTGATTCTGTTTTGGATCACTGGTTGAGCCAATTGTGCCTCGATCCTTTTGTATTCAATTTCTTCTTTCAAGAAATTAATCTGTTTGATCTTATTAGACAAAGGGTTCAACTCCTTGTGTACTGGAGGCCTGGTAAAAGGAAGAAGAACATCTTTTCCAATATTTTGTGGCAGAATTCCTTCAAATGTTGTTAGGTAAGGCATCAATTGTATAATAAAATCGGTACCCAAGATAACTGGATGAGTAAGATTTTTTGCCAATAGAAATGATACCTTCACCGTTGCTGAAGAAAATTTTACCTCAACATCAGTAAGTTTGTAAGAGATGTTGAGTTTAGAATCATTTGCTGAGCGAAGTCTTTTTTTGGTTTTCTCAAAGAACTTTGATGGGATGATTCCTTCATCAATACAGCTAAGATCAGCTCCTGTGTCCCATAATGCTGCTGTTTCTAGTACAAAATTATTTTGTACAACCAATTTAATCCGAACATCATGTCTTCTGAAAGTAATAGCGGACAGAATTTTCAGAGTCTCAGCATTTGAAAAATTCAATGGTTCTAAGGACTGTTCAGCTTCTGCTTCTTCTGCCTTAACTTTTACCTTTTTTGATTGTGCTAACTATTCGGTCAGATTTTGCAAAACCAATTGGTCGAGCTTTAATTTCTCTAACCTCCATTTTGAGGTTTACAACTTCAGCTTCCAGGTCTTGGACAGTTATCTGTTTGGAAGATTTTTTAGGGAATCTGTTTAAGATATTTATAAGATTGTAGGTATTAAGTACCTTTGGGTGATTTGCAGAATGGTCACTTCTGAACTTAGAAGTAGATAGTTGATCACTAGTTGCCCTCTTGAACTGACTGAGATAGTGTTTTTCTGATTAGGATCCTCCAGGTTATCTATCATTTCTAGAAGTAAATCCTGTTCTTTTGTTAAGACATTGATACCTGGTCCTTCAGGATGTGAACCATCACTAGAGGTAGAGTTATCAATATCATCATCTTCCATTTGGTTAATGTGATTATCCTCACTATAACCTGATTCTTCATCCTCTGTTTCAGCAAGGAGATTGGAAATTTGGTTTAGTATACTATCATCTATTTCTAAAGATTGGATTCTCTTTCTAAGTCGGCAATATTTAGCAATATGTCATGGCTTGTGACATTTATGACATATGATGTTTGGTAAGGCTAGTCTTGGAGGTTGATATGATTTAGGTTGGGAATTGGACGATTGTGGTTTTGGTTTTGGTTGTCTATATGTGATTCTTCGTTTAGGGTAATGTTTGGTATATTTGGGTTTAGGGTTTTGTTTATGATGTCTTGGTTTATGGGTTTGGTTACAGCTAGGAAGTCCAAACTGCTCACAGAAAGAACCAAGATCCTTTCTCCTTTTTGTCCTGTCTTTTGCCAGTTGCCGAAGCACTTTATCTTGCCTGCAGATTCTCAAGGCAACCTGTTGGATCTGTGTTGTCAATTGTCCATATGTAATTTGTTCATATGGAACCACTCCATTATATGTGTTTCTGAGTTCTTCTTGAACCATATCCCGTAGCAATTTTGGAAGTCCATCTAGAAATTTCTCCTTCCAATATGTCTGGTTACCATCGAGTCTGGCATATATCCGAGTAAAGAAGGTGTCTTTGTACCATCTGAAATCAGATAGATTTTTGCACTTCAGATTGTTCAGTAATTCTGAAGATCTATCTCTGAAAATACCTGGATCACCAATAAAAGTTTTGGTAATAGTAAATATCAAAGTAGATACAGCATCAGAGATAGTATCACCGTCTTCCAGAATTGGTTCGCCTTGATCATCAGTCTTAACTGAGTACATAATACTTTGTCTATCTTTCTCAGTAAGATGTTCATCCCACCATCCTTTTAATTACCCTGTAAAATCAGCAATCAAAATATGTGCTGCCAATTGGTCTGTACAAGCTTGGGATGTTCTATATGATGTTGCCACTATTGTCATTTGTTGGAGAATAGTCATCATACTGTACTTTGTCTGTCCATCTATGTTCCACTCATAGATGTTGTTGGCATTGTAGCTATTTTGAATAATGTTGGGTCTTTCTTTCAACACCATATCTGAATATGTTGCCCTGGGATAATACAACTTCTGAGGTCTTTTCCAGTTTGAGAGTTGTCTGTCATTGGATAAACTCCGATGTCTTAGTTTGGCAATCTCTGCCTCTGGAGATTCTGATTGCGATTGTTCTTCTGTCATTTCTCCTTTATCTAAGACACACATGCCTTGGTTCACAGAAGCTGATGCTGAGGCTGGGTCACTGGATTTTTGTTTAGATTTTGGGGTAGTAAAGGTTTCTTAAATTTTTGCTATCCTTTTTTCTAACTCTGTCAAAGATCTCTTTGCCAGTTGGTTGGCTATTTTGGATGGTATTTCATGTGGTGTTTGAGAAGGTATCTGACACATAAGTAGAAGTAGTTTGAATGGGTTTCGTAAGGAAATATTCTCCCATGGCTTGACGGTATTTATTGGTGTAATTGTTTTGTTTGTAAATGCTTTGAATATCTCTTGCATTTACTAGATCTGCATCCTTTGCTTCCTTATGTTTAAAAGGAATTGCCTTAATTTCTACTGACTTTATGAGGTTGTAAATGATGATGATGGCGGAAGTTCTGATCTTATCGTTTCACCATCAATAACCTACCAAGTCTTTGTAACACAAATCTCTTTTTCATTTGAAAAAGGATATTCTATACAATTGTTAGTTTCATAATGTTCAAACCATGCAAAAAATGCTAAATGTAACTCATGTATTCTCAAGAAATCATAATATTTTTATTGTATTTCTTTTCTGATTTCATTTTTATAGTTTTCAAAAAACTATTTTCTTTTTTCTTGATTTTCTTTGCTATAAAAATCTTCTCTAAGCCTGTCTTTATCTATTATAAAGTCTACTTTAAGCATCCTTAATTCTCCTAATTTTTTATCTACATTATCAGTCATGGTAGAATATGTAGGTGACCTAGAAAAGCTATTACTTTTACTTTGGTCAGGAGAATCTATTTGAGTTTCTGTAGTATATCTAGCGCGTGGTATCCTGGACAAATTATCTAAACCATAGATACGAGTGTCAACAGAAGATGTAGAAGATCTTGCTGGTTGCCTAGAAGATTGGGCTTCAAAAGACCTTCTAGAACTTTGGTTGCTAATGTTACCTGTAATCCTAAGGCTTTGAGTCCTATCAAATGTAATCTGGACTCCTCCACTAGAAAATTGTTTGATACTTGATATCGCTGTATTTTGGACTGGTACCGGAGGGTTTGCTTCTGGTAAGAACCAATTTTTAGGCAAAGTTACCTGAATGCATTTTATGTTTCTAGGGATAGACAGCCTAGACTTAGTCAAATCTGTTTTAAACATGATTGTTTCACTTTTTTTAGAAGCAGTTACTGCTCCTGTATTAAAAGCAGAATTCATAGCCTTATACTGAATTCTAAATAATATTGTTACATGAAGTGTTCCCGTTTTAGTTTTAAAGTTTGCAACCTTAACATTTAAAGTTAAAGCATCAAGTATGTTTCTATCTTGCAAAGAAACGGTAAAGTTTGGAAAACAATCAAAATAAACAGGTCCTTCACATAGGCTAGTTTCAATCATACCTAGTAAAGAATCATCAAAATTCAAGAATCTACAATCTCTAAGACAAAGAAGTAAAGATGTATATAATCCTTCTCTATTTAGAGGTTTTGCAGCAACTTGGACTAGTCCAAAATGCAAATAATTGTATTTTTGCCGATGTTTTTCTATTGTTTTCCTGGCCAATAATTTGATGTTTTTATAATCGATATTTAGATTGACAGCTTGTTCAACCGTTTTAACAGTATAGTCTCTGATACCAAGTTCCATTTATCTTTATAAACTTCACTTGATGGGTTTTTAGGAATTTTCCAGTTGTCTATTGATTGTTCAATATTTTCAAGATTTACTTCTTCCTTAAAAATAACATTGTCTGAAAAAGTTTGAAGAGGAAGAGTTTGAAGAGGAACTTGAAGATCCTTTTGTAAGACGGTTAAAAATAGAAGCCATATTAAACAAGAAAAGTACAAATAAAGGAAAAGCAAATAATTATCAGATCACAACAAGAAATAAACACGTTTATCAAATCAAATGTAAAATCCTTCCGATTGGCACATCACCTTCGGGATCCATGAGATCTGACCTTTTGTTTCATGAGTTCTGGACAGAGATTTTGTAGATCTACCAAATTGCTATATGAATTTCTTACTGTAACTTGCTACCATACCAGATCAGATCTGGTACCCTCAACACAACCCTTTTTGCCTTTCATCCTTCATACGGCTTCGGATCTATGTTGGTAAACAACAGGCACCAAATTACAGTTTGAATTCATCCTGCAAATTAGCAGATCTGTAAGATCTATATACAGAAAATTAGTACGTGGTGTTGTTATACCAAGTCTAAGGAGAAATTAATCTCCTTTTCTTCTGACAGACATGGTTTCCAGCCTATATACTAATTTGCTCAAGAAACAACGGGTTACATACCCACTTCCCCCTCATCAGTAGGATTTCAAATTGTGAAATCCCCTCAAACTTCAGTAGTGGCTTCAAGCCCTATTAATTCAAAAAATTCTCAAACTTCAGTAGTGGTTTAAAAACCCTACTAATTATTCAAAAGTGGTGGCAACTAGTTCCAATAAACAAATTTCGACTCAAGCAAATGTTTTTAGAAAAACAACAAACACAGAGTATTTTAAAAACCAAAATTTTATAACCATCTCTCAAATAGAGCCAGATATTTTTGTCAACAATCCTAACAAGGTTGCCGAAAAAATATTGCCAAAATTTACCAATTTCATTCCACCTACCCCAAATATAACCTAAAAGTTTTATGAGTTTATCCTTGTGGATACTGAGTCTATTGCACTTAAGCAATATATTGATAAGGATTACAAGGATTTAGTCACACATTCAACTGTACAAATCCTAAAAGTCCTGAAACCATCTGATTGGGGAACCAATCTAAATACTCCCAGAAATTTTTCCCAAGCCTTTTCTCTCCCAGGTTTCACCTATTAAGATTATAGACAGGCATGGTTCAATGCTTTTTCTGCACAGAATAAAGTAAACAAACATTCCTAGTTCTTTTATTTTAAACGAGGAAACAAATATTTTTTTCGGTCTGGTTTGTCCAATGGTGGAACTACTTTGGACCTAATCAACAGATTCTGTCTACAGAAGTTTAAATGGGTCTACAAATTTTCTCAGAAAAATTCACAACCACAGAAGTGCATGTGACTATATTATTACACTTCTATTCAATCTTTTCCTTATCTTGGATCTATACTTGGAAGTTTGAATTTGTCAAACATGAAGCTAAATTCCCTGCACAACTGATTCGTCAGGAATATACAAAATGGTGGAAGGAGTTTAATATTGAATATGTTCATCCAAAACAGATTGAAGCATGGTTTCAGAAGAATCCACAATATTTGCCTGTGGCAAACCCAAACATATGCCAATTCCTGCAACAAAAGTCTCTTACTGCTTCAAAATTAGCATAAATTTCAAACCAGGATGATTATGTGAAACAAATTGTAATTAGCCCAGTTCAAACAGGCTAATACACGAAAACAGAAGCTTCTAGCTCTAAGGCACCAAAAGAATAATCAACAGATCTACAAGACGAGGATGTAGATCTCAATAAAGACGATTGTTACGGAATATTTTCGCAAATATCGTAACTTTCACATTTGATTACTTGTAATAGGAAATAGTAGAAAAGTCAATAAAATTTTAAATCAACACTTAAAAAAAACTTTCAATCTTTTGTTATAAATACCCCTTCATATAGCAAGAAGGGCACTGGCATTTCTACTTAGAAATTTTTAGACTCTATCTCTTTAGTAAGAAAGGCTCCACCTTCTCTCTTCTCTTCTTCTTTCCTTTCCCTTCCTTCTTTTGTATTTTGTTTTCCGAAGCTTAGGAACCTTAGCTTGGAACCTTTGCTCGGAAACCTTTGCTTGACTTGATTAAGGGAGACATCTTCTTGTAAGATCCTTAATCTATGAGACATTAATAAATATGTTTTATTTCATATTCTGTTCTTGATCTAACTTCTAACTTTTATTTCTACCATTTATTTTCATGTCTCATAATTTCTGTTATCTAACTTAACACTGATCTTCTAACAATTCAGTGTCAGTCCGACTGCGACCCATTTTCCTTTCTGCAATTTTAATTTCCTCCCCCGGCACCTAACTCTCCGCTCTTGGTATCAGACCCCTTTTAATTTCCTCCTTGGTATTAGAGCCAAGAGTAATTCTAAAGATCGATCTGAAAATACCTGGATCACCAATAAAAGTTTTGGCAATAGTAAATTTCAAAGTAGATACAGCATCAGAGATAGTATCACCGTCTTGCAGAATTGGTTCGCCTTGATCATCAGTCTTAACTGAGTGCATAATACTTTGTCTATCTTCCTTAGTAAGATGTTCATCCCACCATCCTTTTAATTGCCTTGTAAAACCAGCAATCAAAATATGTGCTGCCAATTGGTCTGTACAAGCTTGGGATGTTCTATATGATGTTGCCACCATTGTCATTTGTTGGAGAATAGTCATCATATTGTACTTTGTCTGTCCATCTATGTTCCACTTATAGATGTTGTTGGAATTGTAGCTATTTTGAAGAATGTTGGGTCTTTCTTTCAACACCATATCTGGATATGTTGCCCTAGGATAATACAACTTCTGAGGTCTTTTCCAGTTTGAGAGTTGTTTGTCATTGGATGAACTCCGATATCTTAGTTTGGCAATCTCTAATTTTTAATCGTCTTACAAAAGGATCTTCAAGGATCTTCAAGTTCTTTCAGACGGTGATACTATATATTCATGAACATTTTGGATTCAATTTAATGAACGAATTTAATTTGCAGTCCTTATAAGTTATTTTAACTACAAAATGTACCCAGTTAATTTCTAAAATTTTAGTAGGTGAGATTTAACTTTCGGTTTATTAATTGGGAAAACTGCCAAAATAGTCACTCACATTACACAAAAAAATTTATTTTGTCATCCATATTAAAAATCATACATTTTAGTCACTAACATTTAAAAAACGCACCAAAATAGTTACTCAATCAAATTCTGTTAGCTTTTTTAATCGAAAAAATACATGTTCACATCACAGGCCACTTAATAAAAAGGTAAAAGTGGAAAATTGAATTATTTTTCACACAAAATCCTTCATTACAATCGATTTATTGATCATTTGCCTCTTTCTACCGGTGGACTTTTTCACTATTAACAGTGGAGTATGAATAAGAAAAATAAATCGATTTGTCACTTTTACCCAGTTATTGAATGTATATGATATGAACGTCTGTTTTTTTGTTAAAAAAAGCTAATAGAGTGTGATTTCTTTGTTAAAAAAACCTAATAAAGTTTTGTTAGTGACTAATTTGATACAATTTTTAAATCTTAGTGAATAAAATGCATCATTTTTAATGTGAATGACAAAATAAATTTTTTTGTACAATGTGAGTGACTCTTTTGACAATTTTCCCATTAATTTGATGATTCCGAAGGGGGAAATGAAAATAGAAAAAACTTTAAGAAAGATGCAAGGAGTGAATCAATTAAGAAAATGACCCAATTTATATATATATATATATATATATAAATGAAAAAAATGAATTTATATCGAACACAATAGCGAAAGGCGATCTATATAGCTTACACCACTTAGTGGAATAGAGATTTTTTTTTTGTTTAGTATATATGTGATAAGTTGGTTTTGTACCAACTTATATATATTAAATCACTTAGCTTTTTGACTCGTTTTCATACAATTTTGCTATGTTTGGTGCCAACTTGTATAATTATGTGGTGTGAAGGCTAGGGTGCTAAAATGAAGAAAAATTGGCAAGAATGTGGTACTAATGGTACAAATGTGTGATTTGAAGTGTGGAATCAAGGAAAGAATTTATTGAGTTGAAATGTACTTTCAAGAATTCCTTCATATGCTTGATTTAGGTGTTTGGGCAGATTTGGTACCTGAACTTCACTTGAATGTATCTTTCTCAAATCTAATCCGATTGATGAGTTCTTGGATGTTCTGGAAAGCTCTTTGAGAAATATTTAATTCTTATGTTTTAACTTTTCTCTAATTCAGTGTGCAAATAGGAGAATCTGGGGCGTCTTTGTAACTGCCTAATTAGGGTTCTTCTTGATTCTCTTTATTGCCACAGTTTGGTATTTTGATGATATCTTGAGTTTTAGTACCTAATGAGGCTGATTCTTGATCCTATGGAAAGCTAAGAGATAGATCTAGAACTCTTAAGTTCACCACTAAGTCTGAATCAGAGACTAAGACACACTTATTTGGCATGGAAGTAGGGTGTTGTGCTGGAATGGACACTTTGCCAACACTTTGCCAAAACCTTGCCAACACCTTGCCAACTCGGCACATCAGCCTTGCCGTGCACCTTGCCAAGCCTTGCCACATACAATGCCGAGCACTTGGACACATCTTAACACACTCATGCACTAATCTTGCCAAGCATTAACAACACACGGACCATATGAACATTAGCACCACATTCACACAGTTTGTGCATGACATGTTTACTCATGTTTACACAATACATTTGCACTAATGGTACACAACACTTTGGCACATCACGGCAAGCATTTCACTTTGACACGCCTTGCCAAGTACTTTGCCAATCCTTGCCAACACCTTGCCGACCTTGACACACTGTGCCAAGCACTTTGCCAAACTTTGCCAAGGCTTGCCGACTTAACTTGCCACAAGATCATTGCACAACTCATCACATTCGCACATTGTCATTGACATTCACCTGCACACCATTGAGTTAGTCAGGAGCACTACTTAATCTTACACAACACAACAACCATTTGCACATTGGCAATATTTGTACACTCTTGGCACACCACTTGTTCATGGCACAACATGTGCACATTTTTAGCACACATGCACTCATTCTTGTCACACAAGTTAATTCATTTCAACTCACATCACACACACAGCTTGTTTGCATTACAAACTTCACCAAGCACACACCTTGGCATACTCTTAACACGGTTGCACACACATTGGCATAGGAAACAAACGAGCAAACTACCAAATTTTCTCCACGAGATCTCGTGGAGAAAGAAAAAATGCTAAAAATTTCTCCACGAAGTCTCGTGGAGAAAACTGAAATGCCAAAATTTTCTCCACGAGATCTCGTGGAGAAAATGAAAAGTGCGAAAAATTACTCCACGAGACCTCGTGGAGTAAATAAAGAGAAGAAAATTTTGCCAACGAGGTCTCGTGGGCAAAAAATTGTGTAGATTGATCGCAAAAATTGACTAAGTGTTTGGCTTGTGCTCTCAGGGTGCAGCAGGTGACTGAAGGCGTGGTAGTGGTTGGCCCGAAGGCGCATGGAAGCGGAGTTCAGGAAGTAGTGGTGAAGCCGGGAGACCGAAGGTGTGCTTGGTTACACTTATGAATGCGTGATGTTTGCTGGGTTTTGAATGAAGTTGGGCAGAACCTGGAGGCGTGATTCTTGCTAGACTGAAGGCGTGCGGAAGCTGTTGAAGACGCTAGATTCCTGGCTCAAAGGCGTTGAGCAGCATTGGAGATCTTCCACTTTGGGCTTTTGTCATTAACACTACTTAGGCATTTTTTCTTGTAGTAGTGGCATTCTTGTAATAATCTAGTTAGTTTACGATGGCGTATTAGTTACTTTTCTATGTTCCTCTATATATATATAGGAAACGTAGCTAATGTGAAAAAGGAGGGAGAATATTCTAGATTAGAGAACCATCTTTTGAATTCTAGCGGGAATTCTCATTTTTCTCACATTTTCTCTTTCTAGATCTATTTTCTCTCACTAAACATTTCTTCTCCGATCTCATTCCCGATCACGATTGTGAACCAGAGATTTCATATTGAGCTCAACCGAAGCAACATTGGACTTCCTTCTACGTTCTAATCGGTTAATTTTGCTCAATTAGATGGATTTCATTTGCTCAATGTTGGAATTTAATGCTTACGAGTTGAATATGAAGTTTTCTGACTAATTGTGTGATATCTTAGGGTTCTAAAAGGATGAATACATGATTTATAAGATTTAATGCTATGCAATTGATTTAATTGATGAGGATTGAAATTGCACATGAATTTTCTACTTGAAATTTGTTAAATTTCATATCACTTCACTTATTTTGAATGGATCGAGCTTCGATTGTGGTCGACATGCTAAGTTGAGGATTGATTCACCAATGTTAGTGAAGATGCATGAGATGGGATCTAAAGTGTGATTGTTTGAGTCTTTACACTTGCTTTCTACGATTATTTCATTTCTGAGAATCAAGCCTCGCCATGGGAAGCTTTGATGAATTGAAACATTAGTAAAAGTGTATAGAAGCTCTCTGTGTTAATAAACGAAGACATTCAAGCTTAGGTCTGGCCTCGCCATGGGATTTCCTAGGTTTTGCATGTCAAAGTAATTAGCATGGAGAGTTGAGACGTTGCGAAGTGAATTCCACCATTCTCAGGCGTCGCCATGGGAGAGGACGGTGTCAAGAAGTACAGGAAGTGGTGTGGTCGCCATGCTAACCATAACTTGAGCTTCTAGGCAACTTAAGTCTCCTTGAGATTTGCTTGTTACTTGGTTGCATAGCATAGATTGGCTAGGTTTGTATTCATCCGATACAAGAATCCTAAGATATCTGTTATACTTGCTACTATCTTACCTTTTATTCCTTTGATTTTGTTTCTCTTCGTGTGGATATTTCTTTCAATTTTGTTATTTGCTACTGTGAAAATACTTGGAACAATTCTTGAATTCTCGTAACCAACTTCCTTCCCTGTGGATTCGATACCCTAATCATTGCTACTACATTAGTTTAGGGATTAAAATTGCAAGTACGCGACTCGCTTGTCAATTTTTGGTGCCGTTGCCGGGGAAGGCAACCAGTTCTGGAACTTGTTGAATTGTTCTTGATTTTTACTTGTTCTATTTTGTGTTTTTGTTTGTGTCATTTACTTTAGTTTCACTTTGTGTTGTGTTCTGTTCTTTGCATTTTCGATCACTTGTTGGTAATTGTGGTCTGTTCCTTTGCTGCTCATTTGAAGTTTTTGATTCTCTGTTATTATACTCCAAAACAGTGTGTTGTGTATGCCAAGATCTAGCAGGTCTGCAGGAGAACCACAATTTCAATTGGATCTTGAATTGGCAAAAACTTTGAGAGTACAATTAAGACAACAGATAGAAATGGCTGCCCAATGAGCACAAACACCTAGGTTTGGAGATCATTACGCAGTAAATTTCGACAACAGATTTGGACAGCAAGACATAGACGTTGAAAGCTACCACATTCCTCCACAGATAGTCCCCATGATCACTCAGGGTCAGTTTTTCCAAGGGCTTGACAATGAGGATCCTAACGACCACCTCGATTGGTTTCTCGGCCTATGTAGCACTTTCAAGTTGCCAAGGGTTGATAGGGGTGAGGTTCACAGGATTTTGTTTCCTTTATCTTTGCGTGGAAAGGCTAAACATTGGTTCAAGAGCATTGGAGGAGCCAACGCAGCTATGTCATTTGATGATCTACAGAAAAGGTTCTTGTCTAAGTACTTCCCTCCAGCTAAACTTGGAAAGAGAAGGTTGGAAATTATGAATTTCCAACAACAAGATAGTGAGTCATTTAGGGAAGCTTGGGAGAGATTCAACGACTTGATCAGGCAATGTCCCAACCATGACTTGGGCGAAATCAGGGAACTAAACACATTCTTCAAAGGCCTAACTCCTGAATCCTCCATGATGGTCAAGGCGTGTGCTAATGGGGCACTCAAAGACAAGAGTGTGCCCGAAGTGCGTGAATTGTTCAATCAGATAGCTGAAGATGAATATAGACTCGAAAAACTCATGGCAGAAAGCAAAGAGGAGTACTTGAGTTAGATGAGGAAACTTCACTCAATGCAAAGGTCGAAGCCTTAGCAAAGCAAATGCAATCCCTAAAGGCAACTCAAGCCAAGGCACCTGTGTTGTCTTGTGGAATATGCAAGGGTGAACATTATACGGAAGAGTGCTCTGTTACCACTGAATCCATTCAATACGTGAATAATTATGGCAACAGGCCACAGTACTCGGGAAATTACGCAGGCGGGAACAATAGAGGCTATGGAGGTAATCAAGGAACTTGGGGTCAACAAAATCAAAGCCAGGGAGGCCAATACACTCAAGGGAATGATCAAAGAAGAACTTCCAATCCTCCACCAAGTTTTGAGCTACAACCAAGTGCTCAAGAACAAAGGAAATCATCAATGAAAGACATGCTCCGGAGTCTTATCGAAAAGATGGATAAAAATAAGGAAAGATTTGTTGCTTTGGAGACAACTGTAAGACATCATGGTCCCTCATTCAAAAACATTGAGATACAATTGGGTCAACTTGCTAATGCTATACATCAATGGCCTAGTGGATCTCTTCCTAGTGATACGGTGCCAAATCCCAAGAACAAGGTTGGGTGTAATGCCATTATGTTGAGAAGTGGTAAGGAAGTGCAAAAATCACCTAAGCCTGAGGATGAGGAATGTGTTATTGAGGAGGAAAGTGTTCAAATTGAAGAAGAATGTGTCAATGAGGAAATATCACCGAAGAAGGTTGATGAACAGGAAACTCTTGCATTTGAAAAGAAGGGTGAGCAAATTGATACAACAATTGTGAAGAAGGAAATACCAGCTAGGGTAGGAAATGAGATCACCAAGAACTCCAATCCTTTCAACTTTCCTGATTATGCACCCAAGCCTCCATTTCCAGAGAGGAAGAAACCACCACCTAAGAAGGGACCTCAATTCAGTAAGTTTCTGGATGTGCTCAAGAAAGTAAATGTGAATCTCCTTTTGATGGATTTAGTGACAGCAGTGCCCAAGTATGCTAAGTAGCTCAAAGACCTCATTTCAAACAAGGAGCAAATTTTGAGGTGTGAAGTTCCTATGATGTTATCTGAATGTAGCCAAGCTTGGATGGTGCACAACTTGCCTCTAAAGCTCAAGGATCCGGGCAGCTGTACAATTCCTTGCAAGATAGGCACAAGACATTTTGCAAAGGCTTTGTGTGATTTGGGAGCTGGCATAAATTTAATGCCATTGTCCATTGCTATCAATATTGGATTGGAAAGCCGGATTCGTCCAGTTGCAGTAACCCTCCAATTGGCAGATAGGTCTTTGGTGACTCCTCCAGGTTTGATGGAAGATGTTTTGGTAAGAGTTGATAAATTTACTCTGCCTGTCGATTTCATAATACTTAATTTTTGGCAGGCCATTTTTAGCTACTGGTGATGCATTAATTGGAGTTCGAAATAAAACAGTCACCTTTAGAGTTAATAATGAGGAAGTAGTTTTTGATGTGAACTATGCCATGAAACAACCCATGTACACAGAGTCTTGTTGTTCCATTCAAGTTGTCGAATGTTCTACAACTTTAGTTGATGAGGGGGTTAAGCATGACTACATTTCTGTTGATAAAATTGTTGATGATGAAGAAATTGGTTGTAATGAGTTCGATGTAGAAGATTGCATGATTTCATTAGAAAGTGCACGTATAGAAGAATATGGTTTCATAGATGTATCAAACGTTGAACTGCCAAGTCAATCTTTGGTAGAACATACCTCACAGGAAGCATGTGTTAAGAATTGTTCAAGTGATAGTGAGGGTCATGCTTTACTTGACGATGATGATGACTGTTCTTTTCTTGATGTCTTGATAAATTGCATAGAATCTCATCTGGAAGAACATTGTGATACCATGAATCAAGGTAATGTGGAAATTGCTGAGTCTCTTGTTAGAACACCAATTCTTGAAACTGTGAATGAATCTATGTGTGTAATTGGTAACTCACCACAAGTGCACAAAGAGCAATTTTTGTTAAAAGAAGACAATACTGCTTTTGTTTGTGGTAATAACATTGGGAAAATTTGTGGAGATCACCATTTTAGTTTAGATGATGAGGATGAGAAACTTTTTATTGATAGAGCTAACATAGTAACAACTTGCTTATTTGATGCATCTATTTTTGAACGTACTGATGGGTTTGTTGAGACCAATGATGCACAACCTTTGGTTGATGATGATGTGTTTCCAAAAAGAGCAGATTCACCGGAGGTGTTAAGTGTGGGAGAGTCCCAATGGTTTAAGGTGCATTTCGTAGAGGATGTTTCTAGTGTCCATGAGCTTGAGAGTGTACTTGATGTTACTCCTCCAGTGTCCTACGAAAGGAATACGAGTGCTTATGAGTTTTCATCTTTCGTTTGGTGGGGAGACGGATTCACTGAGTTCACTTCATGAAGAAAGTTTCATAAATAAAGTCTAACTGGAGACTACAAAAACCCAGAACTACTTCTTTCCTTTTATCCTTCATCGTTATGTTCTCTTGTTTTGTGGGTAATTTCTAATAAGCCTTGTTTCACTTTGCGTAGAAAGTGTGTTTTTCATGCATATGAGAAGGATAGATAAAGACACTTCACCGTGCGAACATTGGACTTCATGACTTGCCAATTCCAGGGAGCTCCTAAACCTCTATTTACTTTACATTGAGGACAATGTAAGTTTTAAGTGTGGGGGAGGGATGTTTGCTATGGTGTGTGTTTCTTGGATTTGATATGCTTACTTTCTGTCATGAAATTTTTTGTGAATTTTTTTTTGTGGTGATGCAATTTTTAGTATAGATGTGTGTTGTTTTGAGACGTTTGTCTGTGATTTTAGTGTTGTTGTGTTATTTTAAGTTTAATACCCGTATGTGTGGTGTTTTCCATGTTTTGGTGAAATTTTTAAAATTTTTGTGAATAAGTGTTGATTATGTCTATACATGGCATGTTTTGGGTGTAAAGTGGTGTTGGTGTCCAAATAGAGTGCAAAAGAGAGGGAAATGGAATGAAAAGAACAGAGGTGTGGTGCTAGTGAGGCTATGGAATGTAGAACACTTTGTACTATGTTTTTGCTCCTTTGTTAAGCTATGTTCAAAATTTGAAGTTCATCCATCTCTACTTTTGTATTACATGCGAAATGGTTTGTTGTCTTTGATTCTAATCTTGATGAAACTGGTACATTTTGTTAATCAAGGCATCATGTTAAAGTAAGATAGATATGACATGCAACTTTGTTCTTGGACATAGGAGGAAAATGATTCATTATGTTCTTATTGTCGTGCATTATCTCGGTTGTTTTGGATGCTCTAGTATACATAGTCCTTTAGATACATTTAAGAACTTTTAGTCACACAAGAAATGATATGGAGAAAAAGCCTTTGGCAATTGGGAATGAAAAGCCGAAATACCCTTGGCAAGCATAATTGAGAAAAAAAAGCCATAAAACTCAGGCAGCTAAAGGGAAAAAGAAGCCATAAGACCCAAGGCAAGCACACCAATGTGCGTAGAGAAAAACAAAGCAAAGACAGAAAAGTGCAAAAGCAAAAGAAATGTGAAATCAATTTAGAAAAGCACCAATGTGCACCATTGATCTTGTGTGGTTTTGAGTTCTTGAATGTGGACATTGTGATTGTGTATGAAAGGGAAAAGTTTTGGAACAAAAGAAATAATGTATGCATAAAGAATGGATGAATTCATGATCCTCAGCACACACTTGCACGTATGACATTTTGGTCTTTATTCATCGTGCCTTGATTGATAACTTGTGCTGGGATTTGATAGGTTGGGATTAAAGACAAGTGATGAATTTCATGCATGAAAAAATTTGTTTTGATACACTCAGATGAGAACAAGTTTAACAGAGGAGTTGAGTCTAGTTTTAAGTGTTTGTGAAGTGTGAGTTTGCTTGAGGACAAGCAAAAGCTCAAGTGTGGGGGAATTTTATAAGTTGGTTTTGTACCAACTTATATATATTAAATCACTTAGCTTTTTGACTCGTTTTCATACAATTTTGCTATGTTTGGTGCCAACTTGTATAATTATGTGGTGTGAAGGCTAGGGTGCTAAAATGAAGAAAAATTGGCAAGAATGTGGTACTAATGGTACAAATGTGTGATTTGAAGTGTGGAATCAAGGAAAGAATTTATTGAGTTGAAATGTACTTTCGAGAATTCCTTTATATGCTTGATTTAGGTATTTGGACAGATTTGGTACCTGAACTTCACTTGAGTGTATCTTTCTCAATTCTAATCCGATTGATGCGTTCTTGGATGTTCTGGAAAGCTCTTTGAGAAAACTTTAATTCTTATGTTTTAACTTTTCTCTACTTCAGTGTACAAATAGGAGAATCGGGGGCTTCTTTGTAACTGCCTAATTAGGGTTCTTCTTGATTCTCTTTATTGCCACAGTTTGGTATTTTGATGATATCTTGAGTTTCAGGTATCTAATGAGGCTGATTCTTGATCCTATGGAAAGCTAAGGGATAGATCTAGAACTCGTAAGTTCACCACCAAGTCTGAATCAGAGGCTAAGACACACTTATTTGGCATGGAAGTAGGGTGTTGTGCTGGAATGGACACTGCCAACACTTTGCCAAAACCTTGCCAACACCTTGCCAACTCGGCACACCAGCCTTGCCGGGCACCTTGCCAAGCCTTGCCACATACAATGCCGAGCACTTGGACACATCTTAACACACTCATGCACTAATCTTGCCAAGCATTAACAACACACGGACCATATGAACATTAGCACCACATTCACACAGTTTGTGCATGACATGTTTACTCATGTTTACACAATACATTTGCACTAATGGTACACAACACTTTGGCACATCACGGCAAGCATTTCACTTTGACACGCCTTGCCAAGTACTTTGCCAATCCTTGCCAACACCTTGCCGACCTTGACACACTGTGCCAAGCACTTTGCCAAACTTTGCCAAGGCTTGCCGACTTAACTTGCCACAAGATCATTGCACAACTCATCACATTGGCACATTGTCATTGACATTCACCTGCACACCATTGAGTTAGTCAGGAGCACTACTTAAGCTTACACAACACAACAACCATTTGCACATTGGCAATATTTGTACACTCTTGGCACACCACTTGTTCATGGCACAACATGTGCACATTCTTAGCACACATGCACTCATTCTTGTCACACAAGTTAATTCATTTCAACTCAAACCACACACACACCTTGTTTGCATTACAAAATTCACCAAGCACACACCTTGGCATACTCTTAATACGGTTGCACACACATTGGCATAGGAAACAAGCGAGCAAACTACCAAATTTTCTCCACGAGATCTCGTGGAGAAAGAAAAAATGCTAAAAATTTCTCCACGAAGTCTCGTGGAGAAAACTGAAATGCCAAAATTTTCTCCACGAGATCTCGTGGAGAAAATGAAAAGTGCGAAAAATTACTCCACGAGACCTCGTGGAGTAAATAAACAGAAGAAAATTTTGCCCACGAGGTCTCGTGGGCAAAAAATTGTGTAGATTGATCGCAAAAATTGACTAAGTGTTTGGCTTGTGCTCTCAGGGTGCAGCAGGTGACTGAAGGCGTGGTAGTGGTTGGCCCGAAGGCGCATGTAAACGGAGTTCAGAAAGTAGTGGTGAAGCCAGGAAACCGAAGGTGTGCTTGGTTACACTTATGAAGGCGTGATGTTTGCTGGGTTTTGAATGAAGTTGGGCAGAACTTGGACGCGTGATTCTTGCTGGACTGAAGGCGTGTGGAAGCTGTTGAAGACGCTGGATTCCTGGCTCAAAGGCGTTGAGCAGCATTGGAGATCTTCCACTTTGGGCTTTTGTCATTTACACTACTTAGGCATTTTTTCTTGTAGTAGTGGCATTCTTGTAATAATCTAGTTAGTTTACGATGGCTTATTAGTTACTTTTCTATGTTCCTCTGTATATATAGGAAACGTAGCTAATGTGAAAAAGGAGGGAGAATATTCTAGATTAGAGAACCATCTTTTGAATTCTAGCGGGAATTCTCATTTTTCTCACATTTTCTCTTTCTAGATCTATTTTCTCTCACTAAACATTTCTTCTCCGATCTCATTCCCGATCACGATTGTGAACTAGAGATTTCATATTGAGCTCAACCGAAGCAACATTGGACTTCCTTCTACGTTCTAATCGGTGAATTTTGCTCAATTAGATGGATTTCATTTGCTCAATGTTGGAATTTAACGCTTACGAGTTGAATATGAAGTTTTCTGGATAATTGTGTGATATCTTAGGGTTCTAAACGGATGAATACATGATTTATAAGATTTAATGCTATGCAATTGATTTAATTGATGAGGATTGAAATTGCACTTGAATTTTCTACTTGAAATTTGTTAAATTTCACATCTCTTCACTTATTTTGAATGGATCGAGCTTCGATTGTGGTCGACATGCTAAGTTGAGGATTGATTCACCAATGTTAGTGAAGATGCATGAGATGGGATCTAAAGTGTGATTGTTTGAGTCTATACACTTGCTTTCTACGATTATTTCATTTCTGAGAATCAGGCCTCGCCATGGGAAGCTTTGATGAATTGAAACATTAGTAAAAGTGTAAAGAAGCTCTCTGTGTTAATAAACGAAGACATTCAAGCTTAGGTCGGGCCTCGCCATGGGATTTCCTAGGTTTTGCATATCAGAGTAATTAGCTTGGAGAGTTGAGACGTTGCGAAGTGAATTACACCATTCTCAGGCCTCGCCATGGGAGAGGATGGTGTCAAGAAGTACAGGAAGTGGTGTGGTCGCCATGCTAACCATAACTTGAGCTTCTAGGCAACTTAAGTCTCCTTGAGATTTGCTTGTTAGTTGATTGCATAGCATAGATTGGCTAGGTATGTATTCATCCGATACAAGAATCCTAAGATATCTGTTATACTTGCTACTATCTTACCTTTTATTCCTTTGATTTTGTTTCTCTTCGTGTGGACATTTCTTTCAATTTTGTTATTTGCTACCGTGAAAATACTTGGAACAATTCTTGAATTCTCGTAACCAACTTCCTTCCCTGTGGATTCGATACCCTAATCATTGCTACTACATTAGTTTAGGGATTAAAATTGCAAGTACGCGACTCGCTTGTCAATATGTTATTAGCTAGTTCTCGTGAAGTAGGTTTATATACACAACGGTTAGTTAATCAACATTTCAACGTGCGATAAAAATGACAAGAAATTAAAATCACGATTTCAACAACGATTAATTGAACATTTCATATATGAATCGCATCTTATATATGAACCAATTTCACATAAGTTTTAGTGATAAAATGTTATGTGTGGAAAAAGAACACAAAAAAGTATAGAAGTATTAATTAGTACAAGAGCAATAGAGAGTACGAAAATTTTTACGCAATTTGGGAATTCCAATGATGTGAAGTCCTAAGAGTAATGATACATACTAAGATAACTTTGAACTCAAATTATTTGTAATCCTAATTACCGTAAAATAGGAGAGAGAGTTGATTATTTGGAATCCTAATATGATAAAACTTATCTGATTGATAGATAAATGATTATATATAAATAAACCACATCTCATCTACCATTATAAACTTTGGTGAGTAAACCCAACAATTATTAAAAGCATAAATATCACTAAAATAAAATTTATAATTATTAAGCTCTAACTCTGATGTGAGTGAACCTTATGACATTATTTTAATAAACTAGGTTTTAATAAACTTCAATTTTAATAGCGTGATTTCACTAAAATTAGGATTAAAACCATGATTTTAATAAACTAGGTTTTAGTAAAATACGATTTTAATAGACGTGGATTTACTAAAATTAGGATTAAAATCATGTTGTAGTGTTCACTCACATATGGGTTAGGGGTTAAACATTGTAGATTTTTATTTTAGTGATATTTCTATTTTTAATAAATATAGAATAATAATGGTAGGGTTTACTCATCAAAGTTTATAATGGTAGTAGAGGTGCTAGTAGAGGTGCTAATATATATATATATATATATATATATATATATTAGGTTAAAATACACTAAACTCCTTTATACTATTGCTCCGTTCCGCATTCACCCCTTATAGTTTTAATTACAACAATTAAAATCCTTAATTTTCTAATTTAAAAATAATTAATCTAATACGTTAATTGCCGTCAATAACTAAACGAAATTGAACATCCTATTTTAATATAAGATAATAAAATGACAAAATTAACTATAAAATAAAAAAGTATAAATTCAATATAAATAAACAACTTAAATATCAATTTGGAAAGCAATGCAAAAAAAGTTATAATTTACGGTCATACTAACGCATTCAATCTAACCAAATTATAATAAAAATTAAAAAAAAAACAAAACATCACAAACAATCTTTGAAATCACATTCTTAAATGCCTATCAACAATCGATATAATCAAGAAAGGCAATCTTTTAAGGATTAAAAAATTATAAAAAAATAAAAACAAATATCAAATACGTTAGTTAAAAAAATTACAACAACTATTCGTAAAGCACCATGCTCTTTGCTCTTGAAATAATACTTTGTATTTGAAAAATCAAATTCCTACGAAAGAAAAGACAATATATTTTATACTTCTCTGAAAGAAGAGATGATAATGGGAGAGATGTAGCATATATCTTGAAAAAATTCTTTCATTACTAGTGGGTTTGATGCCAATCAATTCCATCATTCTTTTCTTGGGATTAATTAGATAGGTATATATTGATCAATTTTATCCCACCTTTTTAGGGGTTAATTGGGTATTATAGGTATTTAGTCGCTCTAATGTGGTTGAAATTGTCTTTTCATTGACTCTTTTAACGCGGTTATTAATTTTTTTAGTTTTAAAATGTTAAAGAGTTAATTGTTGTAATTAAAACTACAAGGAGTAAATGTGGGACAAAACAATAATATAAGGGGGTTTAGTGTATTTTACCCTTTTTTTAATCATTTATCTATTAATCAGATAAGTTATATCATATTAGGACTCCAAATAATCAACTCTTTCTCATATTTTATGCCAATTAGGATTACACATAATTTCAATTCCCAATTCGCGTAAAAGTTGCCGTACGCTCTTTCATTACTCGAGTCCTAATTGTTATATAGGGAAGAGAATTTGTATGATTTTGTATAAATTAATGGTTTAAAGTTTATCAAAATTATCCTGACAAACACTTTATCAAGTATCCAATAATTGAGTACCATGTAAGCTTTTTTTTTACCCTAATAATCATACACGTCACTTATACAATATAATTAACTCATACCTAAATATCACCAAAATTAAATATACAATTATTAAGCCATAATTCAAACGTGAGTGAACCATGTTGTATGGTTCACTGAAACTAGGATTAAAACCATGTTGTATGGTTCATTCGCATCTGGGTTAGGGCTTAATAATTGTCTATTTTATTTTAGTGATATATATTTTTAATAATTGTAGGGTTCACTCACCAAAGTTTATGATGGTAAGAATGTACTGCTCTCAATTAATGTTGATTAATGATGAAATTGCAACTATGATAATACAAAATATAGTTTTTAATACGATTTTTAATTTGGGTGTAACATTTATAAGATCATCTTGATAATTTCTTTGTTAGGCACCAATAATTGAATGCCATGTAAGTCTTTTTGTAGTATTTCAGCATAATAATAATACACCACATTAATACCATATAATTAACTAAAACCCTTAAAACACTAAATTTGTACAAAAAAATTAAATGCACCAAGGTGATAAATCTTTTCATAACTCATCCATATCATTTGTTTAAAATTATTATGTCTTTATTGTGTCCAACGTTAAAATCGCTAAATCAAGGATTAAAAAAAAATAAAATATGACTAAAATTAAATTTACAATTATTAAACCCTAACTCAAATGTGAGTGAACTTATAACATTGTTTCATTAAAGGGTTAACTTTAATTTACCTCCATAAAAGATGACCTTTTATCACTTTACCTCGATAAAAGATTGTTATTAGTACTTTGAACCAATAAGAATATTCTGTTACTATATTTAAATGAAAATGTTAAATTTTGCCTTAGAAAATTTATTCTTTTTATGTTTAGACTATTTTACCTTTAAATTTAATTTTCAAAATGTTGTCCTTCTTGTCATCATTTTGTTTTATTTTTGCTTCATATATATTTTAACAAATTAAATTTCTTATTATTATTTTAAATAATGGAATAACATATATAATCTTACTAAAAAATTAGAATTTGAATACAGTTTACTATTTTTTATAATTTGTTAACTATTTTTTCTTTGATAAAGCTTTTTATTTTACTACTCCAATATCTATGGATTTGTAATTTAGAGTTAATTAATGTTTTTATTAAATTTATTAAGTGTAAAAGATATCTCTATTAGGAAAATGTATATTTATAATAAATCTACACTTTAAAACTAACAAGAAAATAATTATTTTATTGATTTATTTATTTTTCATTATATATTATATAATTTTGCTACGTTGATTAGATTGCTTTAATATGTATAATAATGAAAACAAATTTAAGATATTAAATAGATGAATTAAATTGTCAATAATACAAATAAGATAAATAATCATATTACAAAAACACAACAAACTAAAATGAGTAAAAACAAAATATCTTAAATTACAAGAAATATGACATAAATTTATTTTTATAAAATAAGATAAAATAAAAGGAAAAGAAAAAAAGATGAAAAAAATAAACAAGTACCTACATTTGTTAAAAAAATTGATCAAATATGTTATGTTTCAAACTAATAATATTTAAGTATTAATACAAAATTATGAAGTAGATAAAGTAAAATTAATGTTTAAATATAAGAGGGACAAATATAATTTAATTGATTTCTTATTGGTGGATAAAACTGCTATTTATAATTAACAATTAATAATGTTATTAATTATCATCTTTAACTTATAGTCAATGGTGTAAAGTGCTAATAAAAATCTTTTAGGGGGCAAAGTGATAAAAGGTTATCTTTCATGAGTTTAAACTGAAGTTAACCCTTCATTAAAATCAAGGATTAAAATAATAAAATATTACTAAAATTAAATCTACAATTATTAAGCCCTAACTCATATGTGAGTGAACCCTACAACATTGTTTCACTAAAATCATGAATTAAAATAATAAAATATCACAAAAATTAAATTTACAATTTTTAAGCCCTAACCCAAATGTGAATGAACCTTACTACGTAATTTTAATTACACAATAAGATATGATAATCTTAAATAAAGGATCCCAACTATCCTTTTATGACGATGTTATGTTGGAGTGAATGGATTTATTATTTTGGTATTGTTTAAGTTTTTTAACGACAAATTTAGTGTTTCAATTTAAGGTCTTATTTAATTATATTGTATGAATAGGGTGTATTATTATTATTATCATCGTGAACATTAAAAAAATGTTTACATGACACTCAATAATTGGTGGGTGACAAGTGGTTTATTAGGATGATCCTATTAAATGTTTTTCTCTTTTAATTTACTATAGTTAAATTATAATTAGTTAGAAAAAAGAATTATCAAGATTAAGGATTTTCAGAGGTTTGTTTATCCTTATATATATATATATATATATATTAATAGCTTATCTATCAATCAGATAAATTCTATCATATTATAATTCCAAATAATCAACTCTCTCCTATTTGATGCGCCATCTCCAACCACAAACTATATTTTTGAAGTAGCCTTACTCTAAAATGAGGTAACTACAGTAAAATTCTCTATAACCCATAACTCTATTTTTCTCAATATAAGGAATATTCTTCATATATTCCTATTCCTACCTCATATTATATCATTTTTTATTACCTTCATACTATTAAATTAATTCATCAAATAAACCTTAATATTATTAAGTTATACATAAGTATAATTAGGAAAATTTATTTTGAAAAGAAAAAAATTAAACCATAACTTAAAATTTGCAATTGTTATATTTTTTTTATTCATAATTTTTAATTCTATTATTTAAAAAAATTAAATTGAAAGTATGTTTAAGAATGAAAATTAAAAATAAAAATTAATTATCATTTTAAAATTGAAATAATATAATTAAAAAAAATTTATTTGAAGATTGAAAAAACTAAACCAAAAGTAAAAAGAATAAAACATTAAATATTAAAAAGAAAAGTTAAAAAAGCTAAAAACAATTCAAAAAGTAGAAATATTTGCAACACTAAATATAACGTTGCACTAATTAACGTCCATTGGAGTGCCACCATTTTCCTTTTCTTTTGTCGTCTTGCAGCTTACCAACACTATTTACGTGTCGGTTGGAGATGATCTTAAGATTACACATCGTTGGAGTTCTCAAACTGCGTAAAAGTTATCGTACTCTCTAACATTACGTTTACTATAAATATATTTCACAATAAAAATTTGTATCCTCTTTATCAATTTACCATTCATGGGCATTATTAAAAATTTTCCCAAAACAGAGGGAAAATCCTTGAAAGAGCATTAAGGCACAAGGTGAAAACTTTTTTTGGAGATTATTTTACATTATCGAATGTAATTAAAAATCCTTCATCCTAGTAACATTGCTACTATCAACTTTTTTTGGACAAATAAATCTCTTTTGTAATCGATTATTCATTTTGATTTATTTGGTTTTGGTCAAATTTATTCTCAGCAAATTTGAAGTATATACCAAAAACTACAACATAGAATCTTGAAGTTTTGGTAAAACAAAACACCAAGTAGGATAAAACTTCAAAAGTCTCAATTACAACAACAAGTGAATGCAAAAACTTAAAAATACTCATGTGAAATGAATTTATATATGCTAAGTGATACGGAAATTTTATTATATTTAATATGCAAATTCTTTTATACTTGATACGCTAATTTTTGTATATTTGATACGCTGATTTTTTATATTTGATATGCTAATATCTGATTTTTTATACTTGATAAGCTAATTTTTTATATTTGATATGCTAATTTTTTTATACTTGATATGTTAATTTTTATATTTGTTAAGTTAATTGTTGCAGGCAAAGGTTACAGAGCACTCCACCACAGCTTGAGGAGGGAAAGGATCAAGTGAAATGGATGCTAGAAGAAAATGGAAAGTTCTCATTCACATCTGCTTTTGAAAAAATCAGAAGAAGGGCAACCCCCACCCCAGAACTATTGAAGATATGGCAGTCTCCTATGCCATTGAAGATCTCTTTCTTCATGTACTCTTTATTCTTGGGAAGAATTCAGTTTGGACCTGCTCTATATAAGCCGAGTTTCATTGGGCCTACTATCTGCCAATTCTGCAGGCAGGAAGAAGAAAGTGCCAATCATTACTTTGCAAGCTGCCCATTTGTCAAGAAAATTTGGAGAACCTTTGCTGCAGAAATGAGGGTAATGGACCATTCTAATTCAGTCAAATTGGTTTGTCAAAAGTGGTGGGGTACCCTAACCTTGAATGCTGTGCACAGTTTCTTAATGCGTTCTCTGCCTTCATTGATATGTTGGGAGCTATGGAAAAATAGGAACGCTGCTGTGTTTGAGGGGCAAAGGATAGATGCAAATCGGACAGTCTTTCAAATATTACAGGAGGCTACTCTGCTCATGTCAGTCAATTTCCCACATGAAGACTGGAAGCTGTATGGATGGGAAAATTTTGGGGAACAGTTTCAGATTTCAGGACCAGACACAAGATCATAATATGCAAGTGGCAACCGCCTGCACCTGGATGGTTTAAGATTAATATAGCACTCAAGGAACACCCTAATGGAATGGCAACAGCAGGGATCATCAGGGACCAGGCTGGGACTAACTGTCAAACCTGCCTGACCATGTATGATTCTTCCAACTCTGAAGGCATAATCATGTACAAGGCTTTGCTGGAAATAGCTAATGCCTAAACTATTGCTTGGGAAGAGGCTGGGACAAAATTCTTCTGGAAACTAACCATCAATGATTCCTTAGAGCTGTACAAGGGAACAATGAGGACTGCTGGATTCTGGCCAGTGAGTGGTGGAAGGTGTCTCTGATCCAGAGAACTTGCAAAATTTCGAAGTGTCGTGCGGAAGAAAACCAAACTGCCAACTTGATAGCACAGAAAGGTTATCAGAATGGTCAAGCTAAGGAAGTAAGGATTCAGAAAGCTATGAAAAGAGACAAATATGGAATTCTATCATTCAAGAGGGTTAGATTACAGAATGATTGCATCAGAAATGAAGTCTCCTAGAAAAAAAGACAGGACTGTGCTGCAGATAAAGTCCCTGGATAGTAACGAAAAAAGGCAACAGCTCCTTAAGCAGGTACTACAGGTAAAAATTTTTTATAATTTTTCTGATTAGGAATGTGATCCTGAGGGCGCTGGTTGCTGTGCTAGGCTAGTTTCCCGTTGTTTAGCACACTTGTGGTTGAAAGGTTTTGGTGGCTGCTTTCGGCCAACTTCCAATCTTTTGGAAAAAATTTTTGAATGGAAATGTGAGATTGAGGGCTCTGGTTACTCTGTTAGGCCAGATTCCCTATGTCTAGCTTGTCTGTGTTGCTGCTCATATAGATCAACCTACCTTTTTATTACAAGTATTATGCAAATCTGTTGTTGGTGGTGGAAGGGACTTGGCCGTGTTGTTAGGACAATTTCCCAATTTCTTCTGTGCTGCTGTACAGGGGTAAATGTTCAAATAGCAGGACTGTGTTGTTGGTGGTGGAAAGGATTTGGCCGCTGTGTTATCTCTTTTCATTTTGTGTGCTGTTGCATAGGGGAAAATGTTGAGGGCTCTGGTTGCTGCGTTAGGCCAGATTCCCTTTGTCAAGCTTGTTTGTACTGTTGCTCATTTTGGTTACCCTCCCTTTGTTATACAAGTATTCTGCACATCTGTTGTTGGTCGAAGGGAAATCCGTGCTGTAAGGCCAGACTCCCAGTTGTTTACGTGCTGCTGTACAGGGACAAATTTTGTGTGCTACTGTACAAAGGAAAATGTTTCAATAGCAGGATTGTATATATACTATAGATCCCTCTTTGTGATTACTAAGTATTGTATAAAGGGAATAGATGTAGGAAAGGTATTTTGTAAATGTTCCATACATAGCTTGTATAGGGCATGTTGTATAAGTAGGAAATGGTGTAAATGGAGGAAGTACTCTACTTTTATGATTTTGCAAATGCCTTTTGAAGCTCTCCCTATCAAGCCTGTGGCATGTAAATGGGAAGGAAATCAAAAGGAACTACAATGTAAGGGTGGTATTAGGGTAAGTCCACCACCCAAAACTGAAATCAATATATTTGGGAATGGTGACCCACCTCGCAATAGAGGTTAGCCAACCAAAAAAAAAGTTAATTGTTGCGGGCGTAGTCATGTAGCCTCACAAATAAACAAATTTTCCTATTTCTAAAAATACGTAGCAAGTTCAAAGCAAGGGGTCGAACCCACAGAGAGGGGGTTTGTGGTACTAGGATTAGTGGTTCATGCAAAGAGTAGATGTAACAAATGATAAAGACTAAAAACTAGCAACAATGAAAAGTAAAACAAGTAGTAACAAAGAGTAAGTAATGAGTGAATGGAGTTGGGAGAATTCATCCTGGAAATTCAGTTATGGCGCAATGAACTCTCAATCTGCAAATGACTCATACCTATGAAGAAGCAACTAATATTCTTTAATGATTTTAGGGGAATTAGTTGCCTGAGAACCTAAATTCGGGTCAGCATGATGACCGCACCCTCGATTAAACTCTCTAAAATCATTACTTTCCCATGATGAGGCCTAATAATAATGAATGAAAAACAGCAACTCCCAATCCTCTGTGGACAACTAAATATCAACGATTCAGCTTAATAAGTTCCCATGATGAGGCCTGAAATTAGACTTACTCGTCTCTACCAGTTATAGAGAATTTCTCTATACACAAGCCTTAGAATTTCGAAGAATAAAATCAGTATGATTACCGCATTCTAGAGATCAAACTTTTCAAAACAAGTATAGAGACTTTGTTTCACTTTCATGATTTAAGCTCTGTTGGATTATGTTCAAAGATTCAATCAAATTCCATATTAACATGATGATCACATACAACCTTGGCCGGAGCTGTTGTAGGCTCACCAATTTTACCAAACAACACTAAATATGTAGTAGCGATGAATGTGATCGTTTTCACAGGGAGAGGGTTATGTCACGGTATTGATTTAATGATAGGATGAAGAACAAACAAAGTGCAATAACCAAACAACCCAAGAAATTGAACAGGGAAAAGAGGGGTATTGCTGAGGGGGAACAGCTAGCACAGATCTCTCCCTATTATGACTGACTTGAGAGTGTGCATGAGGAGACTACCCTGCTAGTTTCATGAAATCGATTAACCTGGTGGTTCTCACAATTCCACTTCACTGGCTCCTCAAACTTCCCTTGGTAGGGCAAGTTCTCTGCACAAATGAAGAATCCAGGACCCTACTCCGTACAACAATTCTAATTCAATTCTCATTCATCTCCCTTGGTAGGGCAGCTAACTAATTCAAGCGTTCAAATTGTTCTACAAGTATAATTTCAAGTCTCTTCTATGAATTTGATCTCAATTGTCAGTGGGTACCGCACGAGTAAAATCACAAAGCAATCATATCTTTAAGACTCATACAAGAATGTTTCCAGATTCAATTCACGTTGAATTCAAATTCCATTAGTTGATCCACAATGATCTTAGTGGGTACCACAGATCAGATATATATTTAAACGAAGTCATGCATGCCCATTGAATCTAAACATGTAATGAATGGAAAACAATAATGAACACAGATAAATTCAATTCAATTGTCTCAAATAAGTCAATATCCGTACATATGAAACCCTCAAGGCAATACTCAAAATTTAGTCGATCATATTGATGCTCGGCTCAGAAAATAGATTTGATATGCTCAGATCAAACATGAGAGGATGATCTGAGATTTAGCAATTACAAAGAGTAGAATATGAAATATGTCTGTGATGAATGGTGCTCTTTTCCCTCTTTGCAATTTCTCTCTGATTCAATTCTCTAAGTCCTGATCCTCTCTTTTAGCTTCTTTCTTTGCCTTTTATACCTTCCCTTGAATGACGTGTCTCTATCATAGTAGCTGAAAGCTTCTGCTGGACATGAGATTTCTCCACTTGTCTGCAAGAGTTAGTCATCATATAAAGTGAGGTCATCTGATTGAAGCGTATGCTTAAGCATTAAGATTTCAATTCATCAAACATGTGGTGCGGCACTGAATAGCTGTGTTTGTATGATTTGTGTTGCTGTGCATGCTAAGTGAGCGATTAGATATGAGTGTAATGAAATGCATGAAATTAGTGTTAGTGTGCAAGTGCAGTGAGTGAATGCATGAAGTTGTGTGCGAGTGTAGTGAGCGAAGTGTGGGTGTGTGTGTAATAGGCGGCACCTGGCGCACCCTCCCAGTGTGCGTTGTGTGTATGGGCGCCCATGTAATGTTGAGTGCAGGGGCAGGTGCCTGACGTGCCCACTCATGTGCGAGGTGTAGCCTGGGCGGGCTGTGTGTGTTTGGGCGTGCCCACCCATGTGTTTGTGTGCTGCGGGCGCGCTAGGTGCCCTCCAGTGTGTGTGAGTTAGTGCGGCAGGCGCTTGGCGCCCTCCCGTGCATGTGTGCTTCGTGTGTGTGTGTATGTGTGTGTTGCATGTGCTTGTGTGCTATATGTGTGCATGTGAAGGCCTCGTTTGTGTTTGTGTGTGCTGGGACTCTCGTGTAGTGCTTGAGACTTGTGAGGCAACAATGGCCAAGTGTGTGCTTGCTTCCAATTCATGCAACAATCATACCAATTTACATAGCATTTACACAACAATTTGATATTTTCCACAATTATCAGATTATGAACATTGCTGCACATAAGTCAATTATGAAGCACTATTCTCACTAGAATTTCATACAAAAGATCAAGTAAACAAAGCAAATAAGTTGGTACAAACCCGACTTATCAACCCTCCACACTTAAACCTTTGGTAGTTCCGAGCAAAGTAAACAATTACAACATCTTTATCCACACTCACATTCAACACTTGCAACACCACCATCCATCTATCTTTAAAACAAACTATTTTGCATGCACCAGTTCTTCAAGTTTAGTTTCATTGTTCAAAGAAATCATACTAATTGTCAACTAAGGTACCATGAATAAAGACCAAACCGCCAACGTGCTGTGTGTGCTGAGAGCTTTTTATGCTTCCTTGCCCTGTTTATACAGAGTACTCTAGCAGACACTTAAACAATAATTCTTGCACTACAATCCTTTTGCCCACACACACAAATACTTTGAGCTTAAGAGAAAAGACAAAATTTTTCTTTACATGCTCACTGGGGTTTCCCCTTTTTCTGTAATGCACATTGGTGCAAGATGTTTTTTTTTGAGATTTATGTTGCACTTTGGTGCTAGGCTGCCAGGGTTCTATGGCTATTTTTTCCCTTTATTCATCACTGGCTTTTTCTCTTTTGTTCCCATCTCCACTCAGCATTCTATGTTCGTGTGTGTCTTCAATAGACTATATACTCAAAATGAAAGAATAAGTATTTGCTAGTAGAATGCACAAACAAGTCAATAGATGCATAAATTCTCCCCTATGTCAAATAGGTTGCTGACGTTTCTATCTTACCTTAACACTACACTTTAGCCATCAACTTGTATGAATCCAATGACTTCTGTAACTAAAAAAATTAAATTTTTGCATGCATAAACGGCTGAGTAACCGATGATGGATTGGATGATGATATTGCAAGTGTTAGTGTGCTAATGGGTTGAGATAGTATTAGCACAACACAACAAATCACTTCACATTTGTCGCAGCTGGAAATTGAAAACACATAACAACGCTAGTGCTAGTCACTGCCCGTTTTTCTTCCCTCAACAGCACAAGCAAAGTTACACCACCTCCAATCCCTTAGCACACAAAGCAACACAACAGAATAAAATTTAAAGCCACTAAGCCTAGCAAACTACAGCATAGCACTTCAATCATTGCCAACCAAAGCAAACAAGCATAACATCATCAGCTCAAAACATTCCCCAAGCATCACTCCACTCACTTCTCTCCCCCTACACTTAAAATAAGCAATTGTCTCCATTGTGAGAAAAGGGGAAAGAAACTGCCATGTTTTAAACTTCATGGCGGAGCCTTTCCTCCCGCTCGGTTTTAAGGTAGCCTTGCCATTGGGGTTTTCCCATGACTCCCAAGGACTGTCGACAATATTCTGTTGGCGCAATTTTTATGTACTGTTGTCGTGCCACCTCTGATAGTAGAAGGGGGAAAAACATTGGTGTAGCTTCAGATTGCTGTGCACGATTAATGTATCACATGATTAAGCGTCTCACGTCGATAGCTAACCAATGCTGAATAGCATATATGAGGAGGACTCTTTCTCTTGTTGCTTTGGTGGTTTTTTGGGTAGGCATGAGCCTTGAATTTATGAATAGCAACCACATTCTCGCTTCAGCAGATAAATCTCTTGATAGTACATATATTGCTTCAGATTGTGCGTTTCACACCCACACAGCCCCAGGTAATCCGACAGATTCCAACAAGTAGTCCACGTTTCCCACCTCCACCAACTGGCCAAATTCATCGTTTGTGTAGTTTGGCAATAGATAGTGCTTGTTGATGCTCTGACTTGTCACTTCCAGGTATGTTCCTCTCAGAAACACTTTTGTGTTGTCACTGGATGTACTTGCGTTAGCATTGGCATAAAATTCTTGAGCTATTTCCACGTTAGATATGGCTGGGGCTAACGTCAGGGATTCCCAGTTGAAGAAGCGAATGGCCTCTTCAAACGCGTGGGCAAAAGCCTCAAATTTTCGTTCCACTAGGACGTACCAGTAGATGGATCTGTGAAATTGTCTCTCCGCCTTGTCGTTCACAAAATGCAGGGGAGCTTCCAAAGTATAGTCCATGTCTGAATCATAAGAATCCGAACTGTCCGAGGACTTTTGGGAAAACATGGTGTATTGATTGTCGCCGTACGCCATGCGCCTGTGGGGTCAAAATTGCATATCAGTGCTAGTATAGCCAAATTCGCACCCCATTAGACACAATTTCAAAGCATGTATGAATCCCCCCACACTTAGTTCTCCCTGTAGGTATGAAAAAGGTTTGCACAGAACTAGCACTTCGGTAGAACATATGGCACTTTATTTCATGAATACATTTCAATGCAATGGAATGAAAATGGACGCACATCGAGTCAACTTCAGCACACATGCTCATCTACGCCTTTCAAGCATTCAATCATAAACAAAACGATAAGGCATAGACTTCACTTCATACTTCAGAGGCAACTCATGTACACAACATCAATCGTGAATTATTTCATGGATTGGCATTTCCTTATATTGGCTCTCATGCTTAAAGCATCAAAATTTTTCTCAATCATTAACATCACCATGAGTTCAAAGCAAGCATTGCATGGCATCAAATTCATTACTTCAATGCACTTCAACACCATAAAAAATCACGAGTCAAAAGAGGCATGCTTGCTGAAAAGTTTTGACATAAAAAATATTCACCAACCAAAACAACCAATTTCAAGCCTTGGTTCAAAATTAAAGCTCTCTCAGATGACAACATGTACATTTGATCGAAATGACAGCCAAACATCAAGGTGACATGGAGATTTTACAAGACATTCGGTTCATGAACATACTCCATTTGCGCAGATCAAGAATTTTCATGTGTTAATCATCAAAGCTGTTCATCTAGAAATTTCATGGCATCGTGAATTAACAAGAATAATTACACCAAAAAATTATGATTCACGTTTATCATTCAAGCAGAGCATCACATTCTCAAGGAGGAACATTTTGGTATTCATGAGTGAGTTAAAGAAGATGAGAATCAATTAACCATTGTACTCACAATTTAACATGAAAGTTCGACTCATGACTACCCCATTTAAGCATCACAAATTTTGCCATTAAGTTAACTATACCGAGAAGCAAGTAAAAGTTCATTTAGCTGCAATGTTAACTTAATAATAGTGCAAGAGAAGAGGTCTTACTTGGTTGTGGATCAACACAAATGAAATACAAAGTTAGGAACAAAGATTTGCAGCTTTTAATTCAACAAATAGACTTCTTCTCCTTGATTTTCCTTCACTCGGCCGAAGCTTCACAAAATGCATTCAAGAGATGATGAAATCTAATGCATGAAGTATGGTATTTATAGGTAAGTTTGCATGCATGATTCGGCCAAAAGATACTAGCTAACAAAGTCTTGTGATTGCACTAACAAACAAAAACACTATCAAACAAATGCATGTGTTTATCAAATCAGTCATTCATTGGTCTTCTCATGCATCATTCGGCCATATCACAATTATTTGGCTAGGGAACAAATCTTGTGGGTCCGAGTCTTGTCCATTTATCTTCAAGAAATCCTATCATGCATTTCCCATCTTTTTACTCTCGGCCGGTTTTTATTTTTTTCAAATTAATGAAATGTCTGCAATGCAAATGCATGAAATGCAATTGAATTCACATGAGTGCTGAATTTGTGCAACTTTTTATCACTTTTGTCTGTCTCCTCAACAGCAATTGATCACGATTTGATTCTTCGCTGCACAACTTAGATAAAACATTCAGCTCAAAACTTCCTTTACATCAATAAATACAGTCAAAACTCAAAGCATAGAAGTTCAGAAGAATCAAATATTCTATGACTGCACTCAATTTCAAACCTCAGATTTTATTCGCGTCTTTGTCTGTGCAGAGAATATTCTCAGCATGTTTACCTTTTAGGTCCCGCGACTTTCGGGTAACATTTTCCAACTTCTTTGGATGATTTGTACTCAGCTAGTATACACTTCCACTCCAGCTGCTTCAGCTTCCATTTTGTTGTTCTCTTCAGCTTTCTCTACACATGATCACACAAGGAGGTGGTGAGGTTCAATCATTTATTGGAATAACATAGCTACTAAAGGAAATACACAACAGACAAAGACAGGAAATAAAATGGTTGGGTTGCCTCCCAACACAGCGCTTGGTTTATTGTCCTCAGCTAGACATAAAGGAATGTGATCAAAAGGAGGGTCCATCAAGGAATTGAGCTTGTCCCTTGTCTTTCACGGCAGACTTGAAAATTTTTGCTCTATGCCCATTGACTTTTCAACACACTCCTAAAGACTCACTCTGTACTTCAATGGCTCCATAAGGAAAAACCTTAGTGACAGTGAAGGATCCAACCCATCTGAATTTCAGTTTGCCAGGGAAGAGTCTTAATCTGTAATCATACACTAGCAATTGTTATCCCACTTCAAATTTTTTCACCTTGATTTTGGCATCATGCCATCTTTTTGTGCGTTCTTTATAAAGACTTGCACTGATATATGAGTTCCACCTGAATTCATCCAATTCATTGAGCATCATCATCCTTGCTTCTTGAGCCAAATTCAAGTCCATGTTTAGCTTTTGTACTGCCTAGTAAGCTTTGTGCTCCAACTTAACGGGAAGATGACATTCTTTTCCAAACACCAGCCGAAATGGTGAAGCTCCAATTGGAGTTTTATAGGTTGTCCTATAAGCCCACAATGCATCGTCTAGTTTCAAATATTCTTTTGATCTCTCGGTTTGTAACCTCAGCTTGTCCATTTGTTTGGGGATGGTATGTTGTAGACACTTTATGCTGTACCCCATATTTTTCCAAGAGAGTCTTGAAAACTTTGTTGTAAAAGTGAGTTCCTCCATCACTGATAATGGCTTAGGAGTCCCAAACCTGTTAAAGATGTTTCTTTTGACAAAGAGCAATACACTCCAACTGTCACTGTGTGGTAGGGCTACAGCTTCCAACCATTTGTACACATATGCTTAGGGCAGTGTTAGGACCACGTGGGGTGGCCGAAGGGGTGTCTGCCAAATCATTTGGTCCACTGTTAGGTATACGCAATCCTTCATGGACTCATAAAACGTTGGCTTGGCAAAGAACTGCTTTTCATTTTCAGCCCAGGAAGAATTGGATGAATGGTAACCATCATTTTATTTGTTTTTCTTTATATTCCTAACTTTTTTTACGATTTATCGTTTGAGGATTGAGATTTGACTGTATGACTGGATTGATTTATTCACGTCTCTTGCTTCAAAGTTAAATAATTCAATAGGCTAAATTATTTCATCAATTTTTGTTTTTATTTTTTTTAAAAAAGTTTCATTTTCATTTTTTTTTATATTGCACTTTTTATTCTTAAGAGTTATTGTTCACCTTCTGCAAAAGAAAAAAAAAATCGCCATTTGACATATACACTTTATCAATTTTTATGTCATTCTATTTGTGATGACTCATAAGTGTGTTAAATAATTGTTTAAAATTAATTTTAAATTAAAAAATAATTTCAAACCGATATGAGGGACAACAAATAGAACTTTTTAAAGTATGGAGATAAAGTGAAATGAAAGCATTTGATTATAGATGCATCTTTCAAATAAGTTAGACATAAAATAACACAAACTTCGATATTAAATTTTGAGAAGGAAAAGGAAAATTTTACAAACTTTAATCTTCGTGAACAATCCTTCCAATATGGAAGAATATCGTGATCCTTCATTCATAACATAATGATATAAAGGCATACTAAATGCATTAAAAACAATGCTTTTATATACCAAGCTACAGTAGTTTTAAATAATCTTCGTCAATGCATTTCTACTCTAATTTCTTTATACTTATATTGACATTTTGTTTTTGTTGTCCTCACATGTTTTGGATGGCTATGGTGAAACTTCCATCTCATAGATCCAAATGGTAAGTCCCATAATAACCATTTTCTATGCTTGCTTGCTTAGGAAATTAGTTTGGACATTTTAAGGGTATAAATAGCAATTTTGATCATATCATGTGAATGCATGTGAAAAAAAGGAAATGTCAAGATGAGAAAAATAAAATATTTTGTTACATACTCCAAGATAGATGATATTTTTTATTATTTTTGTCTTAATTTTTGTTTAAAGTAATTATTGTAGTTTGTTTATTTTTTCTTAATTATTAAAATACTATAAATTTCACTTAAGAGAATACAAGTACATTGAACTAATTAAGACTGTTTTGACTATCCAATATGAGAAATTATAAAAGAGCTATTTATCTACTAGCTCATGACATGTTGGCACTTATATATATATATATATATTTCACATATGTACCCTTCGATTTAGCAAAACAAACTTTATTAAATTATTATTAAATAAATTATAAGTGTATAGCATACATTCAAATTTTCCACTAGATGGACATTAAGGAGAAGGAATAGCAAGCAGAAACATGACATTGAATATGTGTATAAAATGGTGAAAATTTTATGATTCAATGTTAGAATAAGTTATTTTGATAGATGACTAAGCTACAATAACAACAAATAAACTTTTATGAATCATATTTCATCTACCTACACATGTATTTACATTTATTTTTGAATGATACCTATGATAATGATACTAAATTCTGAAAAAAAATTCAAATTATTTGTTGACAACCAATCCCTTTAGATCCTGTTTAATAACAACTCTAAGTAAGATTCTTTTTTTTTTCTAATTTTGAAGTAAAACCATTAACATCAACAAAACTTAATCAATTTCTTTAGGTTAATGTAAACTTATGATAAAAATCAATTTATTTTATTTGCATAGGTCCATTAATCTACCAGGGATGGTACCATATATTCTACCAGTACAATCCATATGGTCCAGTTTGGGGAAACATAGTGTGGGGCCATGCAGTATCAAAGGATATGATTCGGTGGCGCCATCTTCCACTAGCCATGGTTGCAGATCAATGGTATGATGTGAATGGTGTATGGACTGGATCTGCCACCATCCTCCCTGATGGTAAAATAATAATGCTCTACACTGGATCCACCAATGAATCAGTTCAGGTGCAAAATCTTGCATACCCTGCCCACCTATGTGATCCTCTCCTCGTAAAGTGGGTCAAATACCCAAATAACCCGGTTCTAGTCCCCCCACCCGGGATCAATAACCAAGATTTCCGTGACCCCACAACTGCATGGCGCACTAAAGATGGCAAGTGGCGTATCATTATTGGTTCAAAACTCAACAGGACTGGAATTTCACTGGTCTATGATACCCAGGACTTTAAAACCTTCCAACTTCTTGATGAGATCCTCCATGGTGTCCCGGGTACGGGTATGTGGGAATGCGTTGATTTCTACCCCGTTTCAAGTACTCAGGAAAATGGTCTTGACACGTCCTATAACGATCCTAGCGTGAAATATGTTGTGAAGGAAAGCTCAGATGATGAAAGGGTTGATTACTACGCGATTGGTAAATATGATGGAATTCTTGGTAAATGATTCCTGATGATCTCTCCATTGATGTTGGAATTGGATTAAGATATGATTATGGTACTTTTTATGCATCCAAGACTTTTTATGATCAAAATAAGCGTCGAAGAGTACTTTGGGGTTGGATTCCAGAGACTGATAGTGAAGCTTCTGATATTGCTAAGGGTTGGGCATCCCTTCAGGTAATCAATCAAATCTATTAATGTTCTATCTTTTTGTTTAAATTTAACTCGTCCCCACCAATATCAGAAATAGAGTTATAGTTGGAGTAAATTTATTGTACCTACTCTAAAATAGAGTAAAAAGTTGCTGCAAAATGGTGTGATGGTCGGAGATGCCCTTAGCTCTGACTTTTGCATCATAATCTACATTGGGTTGCACTTGCACTTGCACACCATTTATATGAATACAGTATAGGTCAAAAGAAACAATGTGTTTATTCTTGTGTTTAATTTTTTGAAACTTGTGAGGTTTATTATGTATAAATATGTGAATATATAGGCCATCCCAAGGACAGTATTGCTTGATAGGAAAACGGGAAGCAATGTATTGCAATGGCCAGTGGAGGAAGTTGAGATGTTGAGACAAAACCCAAAGGATTTTCATAATGTGGAGCTCAAACCAGCCTCAGTTGTGCCACTTGATGTGGGATCTGCTTCTCAGGTTGCCTGTTTTTCTTTCTCACTGATATTTTGGACAAGAAAATACGCAGATTTTTAGCTCACCCTAAGACCCTTTCTTTCTTTCATTGTTTTTTTCGGGTGTAGTTGGACATTGTTGCTGAGTTTGAAATCAGTACGGAGGATAAGGAGATTGTTAATGAAAGCGATGAAGAGTACATTTGCAGTGGTAGCGGTGGTGCTGCTAAACGCGGTGTATTAGGCCCATTTGGTTTATTAGTGCTCACAAATGAAGATCAATCTGAGCAGACTCCTATTTACTTCTACATTGCCAAAGGAGCAGATAGAATTTTCAAGACATTCTTCTGTGCTGATCTCTCAAGGTTTTTTTCTCGACTATTTATTTTCATCCTTTTGATTTTTTGTCTTGTCTTCTTCCATGGCTGTTTTTCAAGTTTTAATTCATTTTAATGTACCATTTTTTTATTTTTTTTTTAAGGTCGTCCGAAGCAAACGATGTTTTGAAGGAAATCCATGGCAGCACTGTTCCAGTGCTAGAAGGAGAAAAATTATCTCTGAGGATATTGGTAAGTTAAACATTCATCCATCCATCCATTTTTATGCTTTGCAAATTTTGGGTTTTTTAATGATCTACATTTGACGAGCTCAAAAATCGGACCAAAATAAACTCAAGTAGTCCTCTTGGTATTGGTATTGAAAACTCCTAGCCCATCTAAAAGCCCGTCCTAGGGAGATTTTTTAAAATAGAGTAATGATAGGGTGAATGAAAAATTAGAGTGAAAACTACGTGACAGTTATAAAAAGACAAACTAATACCCTAATGATGAGTGAACCCTAATAGATAATGAATTAGTTTGTCTTTTTATACATGCCACGTCAGTCACTCTGTGTTTTCACTCTAATTTTTCACTCCCCCAATCATTACTATTTAAAATAATTGACTTTATTTACTTAGGGTAAATTATATCAAGTATAGGGTTCGTTTCACTTTTGTCTACAATTTTTAAAAAGTTTATTTTTGTCCCTCATGTTATAATTTAGATTTCTTCGAGCCGTCCTTCGTCTATTTTTTTTTAAACTAAAAATCAAATTTAAACAACTATTTAACACATATGACAAATAGAATGTATAAAAATTGAAAGAGTTGGACATAGACATGTTAAATGGGAGTTGAATTATTTTTTTTCATGAAATACCATTAAAAATGAAAACTGCAGCATGAACGAAAATAAACTTACAATTGAAGTAATTGGCCCTGTTTACTTACATAACAACGTTACTAGATAAAAATACTATGAATTAAAATGAAAATATTTTTATGCTAATTAGTATAACAATCTATTCTTAATATCCAGGCAGATTTAGAAACTTAAGTAAAACCTAATCAATCTGTAAAAAATAGTAATATTAATACAACCAAGGTTTATTACTAGTCTTAAAAAGGGAAGCAAATTATCATATGAGTAGTGATGTACAGAACCCTAATATGAAATGGATGTATTGGTTTGTGTGATGCAGGTTGATCATTCCATTGTAGAAAGTTTTGCCCAAGGTGGGAGGACATGTATTACATCACGCATATACCCAACAAAAGCTGTGTATGATGATGCTAAGCTTTTCTTGTTCAATAATGCCACTCATACTAGTGTTAATGCCTCACTCAAAGTATGGCATATGAGCTCTGCAAGCTTCAAAGTTTGAATAGCTCCACTGGGAGCTGAAACATGCATGTATTTCAAGTTGTGATTCACGTTCAACAATTTACATGCATCAAATTTTCCCATATCTAATATATTCTTTCCATTTTCAAATTTTTCTATTTTGTTGTATTTGAGATTGATTGTTAACGTTTCTCTAGAGGGTAGAGAGTTTTCTCCTCTACCATCGGAGTTTAGTTTTTTCTCAAAAATATAGAGGATAAAGATTTGAGTAGATAGAGAATGATCTATCTACAATTGGTTAGTTCGGACAACAAGGGATGCAGTAAACATGAGACACGGGATTTTATGTTCAATATTTTATCTGTCTTATTCTGTCTTAATTAAAATTACGTCATAAAATTTACTAATCTCTTAGTTATGATCTAATAATTGTAAAGTAATTTTAGTGATATTTATGCATTTATTCCCTAGTTTTAATGAAATTACTTCGTTTTGAATGTTAGACAGAATAAAACATGATAAATATTGGACAAAGGATCTAATCTCGTAAACATGACGGAGTTTTCCTAGGTTAGAACAATTACTAGATAGAATTAAATAACTCTAATTTTAGCTATGTTAATAGCATTTCGAATGTTCTATTATATAAATTTTATCATTTTTAATTACTTTGTTTGGTACTCAATTTGTATTGGGATGAACATGTATGAGATTTTATATTTGTCTTGTCTGTAATATACAGTACGCGAAGATTGTTTACGAGTTGGTCCGGTGTAATTCTCTCAATTAATTAGTGCACTCATAAATTATTATGTTTAAATGATAGTTAACCCCTTCATTCTTGATTTTTTCCCCCCTCTCCTCCTCAATTAATCTTTTTTCTAGTTCAACTAAACTCAAAATTCACTTGTTCATCATCCTTCCACTAGCAAGTGTGAAAACACTTAAAAGAGATTGATTCCACAACAAATTAAACGTGTTGATAAACTTGGATTTTTCTGGTAGAGAACGAATACAGAGAAGAATCGTGTAAATGTGATATATCCATCATCAATGACTACAAGCAATCAAGAATTGCTTCACCATGTAGTATTTTTTTATGAATATATTAATTACACTCATGCATGATCTTTAGGCTCTTTCCTGACATTGCAAGCAAAATAAGATTTGGGAGAAGCGATGAAATGATTCCATTTCATCATCATAACAATGATCCGCTGCTTTCGGTGAATATATATTAATTTGTCGATTTGTTTAAGGTGTTTACTTTAAATATCTCATGATGTGGTTTGGTGAAAAATACATTTGAAAGGGCCTGTAATTTTTCCATTAATGGTGGAGTACTGCTGATAGTGGTGGTCCGGACAGTGGGCAGATATGGGTAGCAATGGCACGAGGAGATAAATTCATCTTCATCATTCATACCCACTAAATGTAAGTTAATTTTTTGCAAGGAATTAGCTCCGACCATCAGCCACCATAATGATGAACTGTTCCTCCAAATGTGTTAAGTTTTAAATTGTTTGTCAAAATTTGTTGATGGTTTTCTATTTTACGTAAAATAGTAATGTAGATGTGATGAGAGGGATCGTATCCTCAGTGAAGGTGTTTGGTTTCAAGAATTCACGAAATGTTGCTCAAATTGTGTTGCCCAATTTTGCACTATCTAAAACTAGTAGAAGTAATAGCAGACTAATGAAATAAGGTAACAAGACAAATGCAAGAGAAACAGTAAGAAGGTAACAAGATCTGAGACAGACGTCATAGAGTTACTGTACCAGACAACTGTGAATTAAACACGATTGCTATGCATTAGACCACATGCAAAACAAGTTAGGAGGAGACAATTGTTGCCTAGGAGGCTAGTGAACTCTCAGCATGTCGACTGCAAAGTTCTATATACTCCCTAACATCCTACCTTTCCCATGTCGAGGTCTAAGCAAGATGATTGAACACCGCAAATGTCTCGACTTCCAAACACTAGCTATTCAACATACAAAACTTTAAGTTTCCCACGGTGAGGCCCGGCCTAATGTTTCTAAACTCAAGCTAGCATTATAGAATCATCCTTTAATCGGTTCTAATGACTCAACGACCTCCGATTGGCATGGCGACCACATCTCAGATCGTGAGCAAAGCTAAACAAGCGAAGGAACTCCATATTCATACATTTAGTCTTTATTTCATGCAATTTCCACCCTATCTAAGTTTAATTCAGTCAATGAAGTACAAATTCTATGAAACTTCACTTAATCGAGCAATTAAAAGTATGTATGATCTCACTCATTGAGTTTTGGTCAATCGCATAACATTTCACGGTCTAATTACACATTCGTCTGGTTATAACCCTAGTACATCATACAATTAGCCACAAAACTTCATTCTCATATCACAATCTTCGCAATCAAGTTCAAAACAATTCATTTTCATATAAATTGGAAGAATTTACCACAATTGTGTAGGAATTGTCAAAAACTCCATTAATTGAGAATGAGAATTCCGTGCTCAGTTCACAAGTTCAATCAGAATCACGATCGGAGAAGAAATGGAAGAGAGAGAAAAACTAGAGAGAGAAAGAATTTCTTAGTGAGAGAAAATTCCCGCTCTCCAAAATTAAAAGTCTGTTTTCTGCTCTAGAATGATCTCCCTTCCAAAATGCTAACTAAATCCTCTATATATAGAGGTTACAAAACGTAAATAATACGCAACGTAAAATGAATACAAAATTACAAGAATACCACTATGAATAACAAGATATTCAACAATAGGTTGAGCATATTGCCGGTTCACGCCTTTGAGCCTTGATCTTCCACGCCTTCGTCATCCAGTATGTCCTTATGACCATGGCAACCACGCCTTAGAGCCTCTGGATACCATGCCTTTCCAAGCCTCTGTAAACGAACAAAAAACTTTCATACTTAGAAAATATTTTGATTATCAACAAGAGCGTTTTTATGGCGAGGTCTCGCAGCGAGACCTCACTGTGCTTTTGTGTATGTGGCATGGTCTCGCTACGAGACCTCGCCGTTTGTGCATATGTGTGGCGAGGTCTTGCAGCGAGACCTCGCGCCGTGCAATTATAGAGGTGGCGAGGTCTCGCAGTGAGACCTCGCCGTGTAATTGTGTATGTGGCGAGGTCTCGCTACGAGACCTCGCGCCGTGTAAGTGCGTGTGTGGTGATGGAAAAATGAATGAGAAAAATGATGAGAGAATGAGTGATATGAGATGTTTAACAAACGAGTGTAACTGAAGAACGTTAAAAAACGAAAATATGTTGTGTGATGCAACTGAATGTGATTGTTGTGAAGTGGGAATGTGAGTGAATACAAGTAAAAAGGCACCTCTGCAAATGGATGAAGTGTTGAAGTATGAAGTGTTGCCATACACAAACGAATGCTTGAAACATTGTGAAAAAAACTATGTGATGCATTTAAAATGGAAGCTAACATGTGTACACACATTCTTAAAACATGGAACACAAAGTACGTGCTTATATGAAGTTACAAATGCTATAAAGTAACATAGAAACACAAATGCATTAGCCTGGTAAAGTATATAAAAAAAATGAGTGGAGTGTGTGTGAAATGCAAGCTCGCGGCACGGATGTGCGGCGAGGTGTGTGGATCTCGTCGCATGCATCATGCGACGAGGTGCATGTGTGCAAGATCTCGCCGCACGGATGTGCGGCGAGGTGTGTGCAAGAGTGTCAGCTCGGCACATGTCCATGCGACGAGGTATGTGATCTCGCCGCATGCATGCGACTAGATGGGTGAGGTGTGTGCGAGAGTGTATATGAAGAGTGTATGGCAAGATGAGATGTGTGATGTGAGGTGAGTGCTCGTGTGCGGCAAAGTGTGAGTGTGTGCAGCGAGAGTGTGAGCTCGTCGCATGTCCATGCGACGAGGTGTGCTCGTGTGTGTGAGAGCTCGCCGCATGGATGTGCGGTAAGACATGCGAGTGCATACGATGAGGTGAGCAATTTTGTGCGATGAGGTGAATGCTCGTGTGTGAGCTCATTCCTTCTAGCATCCTTCTCACCAAACTCCCAAGCAACAATAACATCAACCTACATGCTCAAAACATCTTTCCACACATACTTCACCATAACAAGTCAACTTTTGCTCAAAACAAGTTCATAACATCCTTTACTCCTTTACTCATTTCAACATTAATGTTGCACAAAATGCACTCAAACATACAAAAGTCAAGTGAAAAACAATACAATTACGTCAGTATAAAACTGACTTATCAATTTTCCCCACACTTGAACTTTTGCTTGCCCTCAAGCAGAATTTACACTTCATATATGTTAATCACTCTTGCACTAGACCTTGCTCCCCTATCCAACACGTTCTCCTTTGAGTTTATCAAAATATTTTTCACACCAAGAAACTCGCAAAAGTTTTTGACTCCAAACTTCAAATTTCAGCACAAATTATCAACCAAGGCACGATGAATAAAGACCAAAATGCCATGCATGCAAGTGTGTGCTGAGGAATGCCTGTTCACCTATCCTTCTTGCAACGTATTCCCTCTTTGTTTCGAGAACATCTCATTGCATAAACAATCACTTTATCCACACACAAGAACTCCTAACACACAAGATCAATGGTCGCACATTGGTGCTTCTATTGATTGATATCATTTCCTTTTGCACTTTGGTGCATTCAAATATCACATCACACGCATTGGTGTTTTTGCCCGGGTCTTGTGGCTCTTTTTTCCCACTTTTCTGCCTGAATTTTATGGCTATTTTTTCTCAATTAAGCTTTCCAGGGTATTTCGGCTTTTCATTCCTAATTGCCAAAGACTTTTTCTCCATATCCTTTCTTGTGTGACTAAAAGTTCCTGGATGTCTTTAAGGGACTATGTATGCAAAAGCATCCAAAACACCGAAGTCATGCATATCAACAAGAACAACTTGAACCAAGTTCCTCCTATGTCAAAGAATGATTTTTTCATGGCATATCTATCTTACTTTAACATGATGCCTTGGCAAACAAAATGTACCAATTTCATCAATTTTGGAGTCAAAGTAAAAAATTTTCACATGCAATATAAAAATATAAATTGATGAACTACAAATTCGAACATAGCTAACAAGAGAACAAAGGTCCAAATGCAAAGTGATACTTCATTTCATATCGTTCATTGCCCACACCTCTTTTCATTCCATTTCACACATTACACTTTATTAGGACACAATCACACTCCTAAAGCAAAAAAACTTAAAAACACTAACCAACCAAAACAGTAACACTCAACACTTCAAACATTCCATGGATAGACAAGTTTTCCCACCAAAATGTCAACTACAGATAACTTGTTCAAGAACATCACTTATTCACAAGAATGTCAAAATTTAGCAAAAAAAACTTAAAACTTGCACAAAAAATGAAAAACACAATATATACAAGGTATAACATGCAAAAGCTCACAATACACAACAAAACTAAAAGTAACATGCTCTGCATCACATAGCACAAAAAAAAATTTCATTCATGAAAGAAAGTAAGCATATAAAGTCAAAAAATTTCATTCATGAAAGAAAACAAGCATATAAAGTCAAAAAAACACAAACCAGAGCAAACATTCCGTCCCCCACACTTAAAACTTATATTGTCCTCAATGTAAAGTAAAGATAGGTTTAGGAACTCCCTGGTGTTGATATGTCATGAATCATAATATTTGCTTGGTGGAGTGTCTTGGTCCATCTTTCTCTCACGCATGAAAACACAATTCCTACACAACGTGAAACAAAGCTTATTAGAATGTGCTTACTCACGTACACTACATGCTGGTGCAAGGTAAAATGATATGGAGGTAGCATGCAAGCAAAGTGTCGCACCATGACTATGAGTCATGGTGGTGTAAAAATATGCAACTAATAACACTAAGTGGCACATGCACAATTCATGCTTGAAATGCAAACCAAAATGATAGTTTGCAGCACAGGAGTGGTCCATGGCGCCACTCCTCCACACTTAGCCTCATGTGTGCATAGCCTATTCCTCTTGCCACTTCTTCCATGTGCATGTCCTGACAACATAAGTGGCTTAGTGAACATCCACAATGTAAGAAAATGTAAGACTATGTTTACCAATACACTTTATTCAAGCTAAGGGGACAAGAAGTAGTTCTGAATTTTGTAAGTCTCCAGCTAGCCTAGCCTCCTCAAGCTTTCGTCTTCACAATTCAGAATATCCATACCGCCAAAATTCGGAATAACCATCTCTATATCATAAGGAAGAAATCTCATAAGCACTTTTCCTCCTCTTGTAGGACACTTGAGGAGTATCATCAAGGAGGTGCTTAAGCTCATGCACCTGGGGAACAATCTCTACAAATTTCACTTTGGACCACTGAGACTCCCCTTTGACGGCACTTCCTTCAATTCCTCTACAATTGGAAGCACACCATCTGTCTCTTCCACCACACTAACCATTTTAATCCTGCAAGGCCCAACCAAGGATTGTATATCCACGGTCTCAACAAACGCATCAGTAAGTTCAAACATAGACGTATCAATAAAGCAATTTTTCACCATGTTAGCAATGTCATTCAAAATTCGCACATCTTCCTTATCCAGACTTACGTGGGAAATTCCTTCAGTCTCTTCTTTCTTCACAACATAAAAAACATTATCATTAGTTAACAAGGGAATTTCATTTAGCACTTCTTGTGAGTCACCTTTAAGATACTTAGATTTAAGCATAGTTTCAATAGTTGGGACCTCCACATGAGTGTCACCCAATGGGTTAACCTCTTCATTAGCAAGTTCAACATTATCTTCATTCATGATATCACCATGTTCATTAAGATGTGACTCTATGCAATTTATCAGGACATCAAGAAACGACTCATCCAAAGTATGACTATCAATATAATCAAATATAACATGGAACTCACTACTATTTGGGACATTCTTAACATATGCTTCCTGTGAAGGCTGTTCTACTAACACTTCATCTTGCATTTCAAAGATTCATTCATCTATAAAACGACATTCTACTATATTCGCAATCCCAGATAAAATCACACAATCTTCCTTATCCAGTTTTACCATCTCAATTTCCTCATTGCACGCATTCAATTCTTCACGAGATATGCCATCACGTTTCACATCTTCATTAATCACATGCATATTCCATGCTATGGCTCTAATTGCAAAACAATGTTCTACATGTCTGGGATGCTCAACAGCATAATTGACATAAAAAACAACTTGTTCATCGTTAATTCTAAATGTTGCCATTTTGTTCCTCACGCCAATTAATGCATCTTCAGTAGCAAGGAATGGCCTTCTAAAAATGATAGGCACTTTGGGATCCTCTTCTATGTCCAGCACAAAGAAGTCCACAGGAAGTGTGAACTTATCAATCTTTACAAGGACATCCTCCACCATTCCTGTAGGTTTCACTAAGGATCTATCAACGAGTTGCAAAGTGACCACCACTGGACGGATTCTCCCACTCAACCCAACATTTATGGCAATAGAAAGAGGCATGAGGTTGATCCCTGCTCCTAAGTCGCACAATGCTTTGTCAAAATACCTTTGGCCTATGATACAATGGATGGTGCAACTTCCCGGGTCCTTCAACTTTGGTGGCAACTTATGGCCATCCCAAGCTTCACTACACTCCATGCGCATAGTTGAAGCTTCACATTGAAGAATCTATTCCTTGTTTGAAATCAGTTCCTTAAGGAATTTTGCATACTTAGAAACTGCACTCACCAAATCTAGCAATGGTAGGCTCACGTTAACTTGTCTCACCACGTTCAAGAATCGATCATATTGCGGCCCTTTCTTCGGTAGTGGTTTCACTCTCTCTGGGAAGGGAGGCTTTGGAGCATACTCGGGGTAGTTGTAAGGACTTTGTGGTCCTTTAACTTTCCTTGTTACCTCTGTACCTTCTTTGCCTTCATTATCATACCCTTCCTCCTTTTCGGATGTAAGAGCATCCTCTGCAAAATCTCTTTCAAGCTCCACAATGTTTTCCTTCTCATCCTTACTGGCATCATCTCCATGAGTTTTTGCTTTGTGCACTTCCTTTCCACTTCTCAATGTTATTGCATTACACATTTCTTTACCTTTAGGATTGGGCACAGTATCACTAGGGAGTGCTCCTCGCGGCCTCTGGTGCACAGCATTTGCGATTTGTCCAAGTTGCATTTCAATGTTCTTGAGCGTGGCATCATGATGTCTCACAGTTGTCTCCAAAGCAACAAATTTCTCCTCATTTTTATCCATTTTTTCCATAAGATGATATAACATGTCTTCTATGGAAGGTTTCCCTTGCTCTGAGGAACTTGGTTGATTGTCAAAGCCTGGAGGTGGCTGTGTGGATCTTCTTTGTTCATTTCCATAGTACTGGCCTCCTCCTTGAGTCTAATTTTGCTGCCCCAATTACCTTGGCCTCCACCATATGCTCTGCTGCCACCAGAATAGTTCCCAGAATATTGAGGTTTGTTATAGTTGTTAACATACTGTAGAGATTTAGTAGTAATAACACACTCGTCTGTATGGTGCTCGCCTTTGCATAACCCACATGATAACACAGGAGGTTTGGTGTGTGTAGCTTTCGGAGTTTGCACTTGCTTCGCTAATGCTTCAAACTTGGCACTCAAAGATGTTTCCTCATCAAGGTCCAATACTTCTCTTTGTCTCCTGCCTTGGGGTTTCTGTGTCTTAGGAAAAAGATATTCATCTTCAGCAATTTGGTTAAACAACTCTCTAACCTCGGCACACTCTTATCTTTCAACACACCGTTAGCACAAGCTTTCATCATCATAGAAGACTCAGCTGTAAGGCCTTTGAAAAATGTGTTCAACTCCCTGATTTCACCAAGGTCATGGTTAGGACATTGACGGATTAGATCATTAAAACGCTCCCATGCTTCTCTGAATGACTTGCCCTCCTGTTGTTGAAAGTTCATTATTTCCATTCTCCTTTTTTCCAATTTCACAGGAGGGAAATACTTGGCTAAAAATTTCTTTTGCAACTTATCAAAGGACATTGCTGCATTTGCTCCCCCAATACTCTTGAACCAATGCTTAGCTTTACCACTCAGTGATAAAGGGAAAAGAATCCTATGCACTTCGCTTCGATCCACCCTCTGAAGCTTAAAAGTACTACAGAGGCCTAAGAACCAATCGAGGTGATCATTGGGGTCATCATTATCAAGGCCTTGAAAAAACTGCCCTTGAGTAATCATTGAGACAATTTGTGTCGGTATATGATAGCTCTCAACGTCTATATCTTGCTGATCAAATCCACTCTCAAAATTGATCGCATAATGGTCACCAAACCGTGGTGCTCGTACTCCTTGGGCGGCCATTTCTCTTTGCTGTCTTTGTTGCACCCTCAAAGTTTTTGCCAATTCAAGATCTAATGGAAATTGCGGTTCTCCTGCAGACCTGAGAGATCTTGGTATACACAACACACTATCGTGAAGTATAATAGGAAAGAACCAAGAAACTCAAATGTGCACCAAAGAAGTAGACCACAACTCACAACACGAATTTGAAAATGCAAAGAACATAACACAACAAAAGAGTGAAAACTAAAGTAAATGACACGAACAGAACAACACAAACTAGAACAAGTAAAATTCAAGAAACAATTTAGCAAATTCTAGAAACCATGCCTTCCCCGGCAACGGCGCCAAAATTGACAAACGTATCGCGTTCTTGCACAATTTAACCCTACTCACTAATGTAGATGTGATGAGAGGGATCGTATCCTCAGAAAAGGTGTTTGGTTTCAAGAATTCACGAAATGTTGCTCAATTGTGTTGCCCAATGGAAGAGAGAGAAAGAATTTCTTAGTGAGAGAAAACTCCAGCTCTCCAAAATCAAAAGTCTATTTTTCGTTCTAGAATGATCTCCCTTCCAAAATGCTAACTAAATCCTCTATATATAGAGGTTACAAAACGTAAATAATACGGAACGTAAAATGAATACAAAATTACAAGAATGCCACTATGAATAACAAGATATTCAACAATAGGTTGAGCATATTGCCGGTTCACGCCTTTGAGCCTTGATCTTCCACGCTTTCGTCATCCCGTATGTCCTCATGATCATGGTAACCACACCTTAGAGCCTCTGGATCCCACGCCTTTCCAAGCCTCTGTAAACGAACACAAAACTTCCACACTTAGAAAATATTTTGATTATCAACAAGAGGGTTTTCATGCGAGGTCTCGCTGTGCTTTCGTGTGTGTGGCGAGGTCTCACTACCAGACCTCGCCGTTTGTGCATATACTATGAGACCTCGCCATGCAATTGTGGAGGTGGCGAGGTCTCACAGCGAGACCTCGCCGCGTAAGTGCGTGTGTGGGGATGGAAAAATGAATGAGAAAAATGATGAGAGAATGAGTGATATGAGATGTTTAACAAACGATTGTAACTGAAGAACGTTGAAAAACGAAAATATGTTGTGATGCAACTGAATGTGATTGTTGTGAAGTGAGAATGTGAGTGAATACAAGTAAAAAGGCACTTCTGCAAATGGATGAAGTGTTGAAGTATGAAGTGTTGCCATGCACAAATGAATGCTTGAAACATTGTGAAAAAAACTATGTGATGCATTTAAAATGGAAGCTAATATGTGTACACACATTCTTAAAACATGGAACACAAAGTACATGCTTATATGAAGTTTCAAATGCTATAAAGAAACATAGAAACACAAATGCATTAGCCTGGTAAAGTACATAAAAAAATGAGTGAAGTGTGTGTGAAATGCGAGTTCGCCGTACAGATGTGCAGCGAGGTGTGTGGAGCTCGTCTCATGCATCATACGACGAGGTGCGTGTGTGCAAGAGCTCGCTAGCAAGAGTGTGAGCTCGTCACATGTCCATGCGACGAGGTATGTGATCTCGCCGCTTGCATGTGGTGAGATGGGTGAGGTGTGTGCGAGAGTGTACGTGAAGAGTGTGTGGAAAGATGAGATGTGTGATGTGAGGTGAGTGCTCGTGTGCGCCGAAGTGTGAGTGTGTGCAGCGAGAGTGTGAGCTCGTCGCATGTCCATGAGACGAGGTGTGCTCATGGATGTGCAGCGAGGCGTGCGAGTGCGTGCGACGAGGTGAGCAATTTTGTGCGACGAGGTGAATGCTCGTGTGTGAGCTCATTCCTTCTAGCATCATTCTCGCCAAACTCCCAAGCAACAATAACATCAACCTACATGCTCAAAACATCTTTCCACATATACTTCACCATAACAAGTCAACTTTTGCTCGAAACATGCTTCATAACATCCCTTATTCCTTTACTCATTTCAACATTAATGCTGAACAAAATGCACTCAAACATACAGAAGTCAAGTGAAAAACAATACAATTACGTCAGTATAAAACTGACTTATCACCGCCACACCTCCTTTCTTTGGCACACACTGTACAGGACTGACCCATTCACTATCAGATATAGGGAATATCATTCCAAAATCCAAAAGCTTAATTATCTCGTTTCTAACCACTTCCATCATCTGTGGATTTAGCCTTCTTTGCCTGTCTCTTGTTGGAATAGCCCTTCCTCCAGTAAGATTTTGTGCATACAGATACTGGGACTAATTCATTTAATATCAGCTATGGTCCATCCAATTGCCTCTTTATGCATTCTCAGTACTTCCAACAATCTCTCCTCTTGCTATTTCTCCAATTTGGATGAGATAACCACTGGAAGAGTTTCATTCTCTCCCAAGAAAGCATACTTCAGATGGGAGGTAGAGGCTTCAACTTTAATTTGAGTGGCTTGATAATTGACGGCAGCAATTTTTCATTCCTGTTCTCAAAGATCTTTGGCCTTACCTCAGTGGGCACAAGATCAACACTCTCATTAGTTTCAATAACAGTATTTGACAAAATTTCACCCGGTTCATCATTTTCAGCATTTTCATCAACTTTACTCTCACAATCCATTTCTAAAATAGACTCATCTATCACACAACACTCAACCAAGTTTTCCAATTCATTCAAAATCACATTAGCTTTATCACTTACAACTTTTTCATGTTCATCATGCTTTTCATGCTCACATGACTCAAGTAATGCAAGAGAAAAATTATGTTTATGCTCAAGTTCAAACAAGTGATGGTTACCTTCCACAGGGCGTGCAAAGAAGCGTTGCTCCACTGCATTGAGGTATTTCATTGCATAGTCCACATTCAAGACCACTTGCTCTGCATTCACTATGAATGTGATGGTTTTGCTTTTCACACCTATAAGAGCATCCCCAGTAGTTAAGAACGGTCTACCAAATATTAGAGGAACCTTCCTCCATATCCAAAATAATGAAATCCATTGGGAGCACAAATTTGTCTACAGACACCAACACATCCTCAATCATCCTAATGGGTTGTACAAGGGACCTATCAGCCAATTGAAGTAGTACCGCCACTGGTTTGATTTTATCTCCTAGTCCAACATTTTCAGCAATGGAGAGGGGTATTAAGTTGATCCCCGCTTCAAGATTGCATAAGGCCTTGTTGAAAAATCTATCACCAATCGTGCATGGTATTGTGCAACTCACAGGGTCTTTCAGTTTTGGAGGTAAAACATTGTTCATCGATGCCTGACTCTCCTCAATGAGTGAAATTAGTATTTCACACTGAAGGATTTGTTCTTTGTTTGCTATTAGATCCTTCAAGAATTTCGCATATCTGGGAACAGCTGTGACCAAATCCAGCAAAGGCACATTCATGTTCACATTTTTAACTATATCAAAAAATTTTGTAAATTGAGCTCCTTTTTTGGCTGGAGGTTGAACTCTCTGAGGGAAATGAGGCAGTGATGTATACCCTGGATAGTTGTATGGGTTTGGAGGCCCTCTCTTTCTCTTGGGTTCAGGTGCCTTCACACTCTCTCCTATAACTTCTCTCTTAGGTTCCTCCTCAACATTCTCAATAGTTGTTTCTTCTATGATTCCCTCCATTGGAGTCTCTTCCGTCTTGTTCTTCTGGTTCCCACTAAGCTTCTTACCACCTCTTAGGGTAATGGCATTGCAAACTTCCTTACCTTTTGGGTTTGGTTCAGTGTCACTTAGAAGAGCCCCTTGGGGTCTTTGATGAACTGCTTTGGCCAGCTGACCCATTTGCATTTTTATATTCTTTATAGATGCTTCACAGTTTCCCATTCGAGTTTTTGTTACTGTGGTTCTCTGAATAGTCTAGTCCAGCTTCTCCATAATCTTTCGGAGCATATATTCCACACTTGTCCCATTAGGCTCCCTGTTGCTTGACTCTCCTACTTGGTAAAACTGTCCCTTCTGGTTGTCTTGATGGTTCTGCCCCCAACTTCCACCTTGTCCTCCTTGGTTTCTATAACCACCATATTGCTATCTATTGTAATTATTGACATATTGTATAGACTCTTGTCTAAGTTCGCACTCATCCATATGGTGCTCTCCTTTACATAGGCCACAAGACAAGATGGGATTGGTCATAGCTAATTTCAATGTTTGAACTTGCCTTGTTAGGGCTGCTATCTTGGCTTCCAACGATGTCTCTTCATCTAAGTCCAAAACTCCTCTTTGTCTTCTCAAAATAGGCTTTCTTGCCTTTAGGAACAGATATTGAGTCAAACAACTCTCTCACTTCAGGTACACTTTTATCCTTTAAAGCCCCGTTTACAGAAGCCTTTACCATTAGTGATGAATCTGGAGATAACCCCTTGAAGAATGTATTCAATTCTCTCACTTCTTCTAGATCATTGTTCGGGCACTATCTAAGCAAATCATTAAATCTGTCCCAAGCTTCCTTGAAAGTTTACCCATCTTGTTGTTGAAAGCTTCTAATCTCCAGCCTTATTCGTTCCAACTTTGCTGGAGGAAAATATTTTGCCAAGAATTTCCTCTCCAGTTCTTCAAACGTAGCAATAGACGATCCTCCAATTGATTTGAACCAGTGTTTGGCCTTCTCTTTCAATGATAGTGGAAAGAGGATTCTCCTCACTTCATCGTGTGGAACTCTCTAAAGTTTGAAAGTATTACATAATCCTAAGAACCAATCCAAATGCTCATTCGGATCCTCATTACTCAATCCTTCAAATATCTATCCTTGAGTTATCATGGACACAATTTGAGTTGGAATCTGATAACTTTCCACATCGATTCCTTGGTGGTTATTTCTCCTTTCAAAGTTCACAGCAAAATTGTCCCCAAATCTCAGGACCTAAGGTCTAGGCCTCTCTACTTCCTGTTCAGCCATCTCTTCAAATCTTCTTCTACGCCTTAGAGTCCTTTGCAACCCTGGATCAAAATCAAACTCAGGATCTGCTCTACGAAGACGTGCTCCTCTTTGTATAAACTGAGTTCTTTCAAAGGTCAAGAACACTTACAATGTAGATAGATCAATAGAACCAAAAATCAACAACAGAAATGAATGAATTGACTTCGCAATGTAACGTAACAAAACTCAACAAAACCAAAACAGTAAATGTATCGACAAATAATGAAAAATAAAAAACATGAAACTATCACAACTCAATTCCTAACACCTTGCCTCTTCCAGGCAACTGCGCCAAAAATTTGCCGGAGCTGTCTTAGGCTCACCAATTTTACCCAACAACACTAAATATATAGTAGCAATGAATGGGATCGTTTCCACAGGGAGAGGGTTATGTCACGGTATTGATCTAATGATAGGATGAAGAACAAACTAAGTGCAATAACTAAACAACCCAAGAAATTGAACAGCAAAAAGAGGGGTATTGCCTTGAGAGGGAACAACTAGCACAGATCTCTCCCTATTATCACTGACTTGTGTGTGTGTATGAGGGGACTACCCTGCTAGTGTCATGAAATTGATTAACCTGGTGGTTCTCATAATTCCACTTCACTGGCTCCTTAAACTTCCCTTGGTAGGGCAAGTTCTCGGCACAAATGAAGAATCCAGGTCCCTACTCCGTACAACAATTCTAGTTCAATTCTCAGTCATCTCCCTTGGTAGGGCAGCTAACTAATTCAAGCGTTCAAATTGTTCTACCAGAATAATTTCAAGTATTTTCTATGAATTTGATCTCAATTGTCAGTGGGTACTACACAAGTAAAATCACAAAGCAATCAGATCTTTAAGACTCATACAAGAATATTTCCAGATTCAATTCACGTTGAATTCAATTTCCTTTAGTAGATCCACAATGATCTCAGTAGGTGCCGTAGATCAGATATAGATTTAAACGAAGTCATGCAAGCCCATTGAATCTAAACATGTAATGAATGAAAAACAATAATGAACACAGATAAATTCAATTCAATTGTCTCAAATAAGTCAAGATCAATACATATGAAACCCTCAAGGCAATGCTCAAAATTTAGCTGATTATGTTGATGATCGGCTCAGAAAATAGATTTGATATGCCCAGATCAAACATGAGAGGATAATCTGAGATTTAGCAATTACAAAGAGTAGAATATGAAATATGTCTGTGATGAATGGTGCTCTTTTCCCTCCTTGCAATTTCTCTCTGATTCAATTCTCGTCCTTATCCTCTCTCCCTGACCTAGGCTCTCTCTTTCAGCTTCTTCCTTTGCCTTTTATACCTTCCCTTGAATGACGTGTCTCTATTATGGTAGCTGAAAGCTTTTGCTGGACATGAGATTTCTCCACGTGTCTGCAAGAGTTAGTCATCATAGAAAGTGAGATCATCTTATTGACGCGTTCGCTTAAGTATTAAGATTTCAATTCATCAAACATGTGGTGCACCACTGAATAGCTGTGTTTGTATGATTTGTGTTGTTGTGCATACTAAGTGAGCGATTGGATGTGAATGTAATGAAATGCATGAAATTAGTGTAAGTATGCAAGTGTAGTGAGTGAATGCATGAAGTTGTGTGCGAGTGTAGTGAGCGAAGTGAGGGTGTGTGTGTGCATTGGGAGGGCACCTGGCGCACTCTCCCAGTGTGCATTATGCGCATGGGCAGGCGTGTGGCGCGCCTACCTGTGTAATGGTGTGTGCAGGGGCAGGCGCGTCAAGGTGTGGCCTGGGCAGGTGCTTGCTATGTGTGCTTGGGCGGGCGCGCTAGGCGCCCACTCATGTGTGTGAACGTGTGTGTGGCAGGTGTGCTAGGTGCCCGCCAGTGTGTGTAAGTGAGTCCAGCTGGCGCCTAGGCACCCACCTGTGCATGTATGTTGTGTGTATGTGTGTTGCATGTGCTTGTGTGCTACGTGTGTGCTATGTGTGTGTATGTGAAGTCCTCGTTTGTGTTTGTGTGTGATGGGACTCTCGTGTAGTGCTTGAGACTTGTGAGGCAACAATGGCAAAGTGTGTGCTTGCTTCCAATTCATTCAACAATCATACCAATTTACATAGCATTTACACAACACTTTGACATTTTCCACAATTATCAGATTATGAGCATTCCTGCACATAAGTTATTCATGAAGCACTATTCTCACTAGAATTTCATACAAAAGATCAAGTAATTAAACGAAGCAAATAAGTCGGTACAAATCCGACTTGTCAAGCCTTTGATTCATGATTTCCACACATAATTTATAAGCAAAATAAGATTCATATTTACGTCGACCAAACGAGAACACAATTCAATCATTTCAATATACATAAAAGCGAAAATCAAACATTCATAGTTATGAGCATCATCATATTACTGAGATTTCACTTCCATAACGTCATTTTAAGGATACACAATAGATCTAGCCACTCATAGCTATAAACAACTTGAATTCAACAATTAAGAACAAAGAACTAATCATTTTGGTAAAAGATGATAAACTACTAATAAGAGAAGCTTCTTCTATTAAATTCCAAAATGATCGGTTCAATTCTTCAGTTGAATGAGTACACAAATGTCTATGAATTTCAAGATCTAAAATACACACACTAGAGGTGTGTTTTAACCGTAAAAATCGAATCTAGAATTTCTTAAGAGAGTGAAAATCAAAACTCAAACTAAGCGGGAAGTAAAACGTGTTCTAAATTCTAAAACTAAAACTCCCTCTCTCTCTCCTCTTCTCCAAAATTCCTAAGTCCTACTATTTATACTAATTAGGAGACTTTACTCCTAAGAAAAATGCTAAAAATAAGCTAATTACAAGTTATACCCCGTTTATTAGAAATTAAGGAATAAAATGCAAAATAAGAAATTTAGGATTACAACTTGGGCACAAAATAGGTCTAGAAGTTGCATATATCACAAGTCATGCTTTTTCTTCTCAAGGTGCACTTTGTCAAATCAAGTACTTCACCTACCACGCCTTTGAGCCAAAGCATCTATGTCTTCACCAACCTATACATGCAAACATCAAACAATCAACACTTAGAAAAATTTCAACACAAAATATCACAAACACACTGTGCGGCCGCGAGACGAGGCAGCACCATATGCAAAAATCCAAGCGGCCGCACCGCACAACATTTTACATGGTCCGGCCACACCATGAAAATGTTTTCACGATGCGATAGCCGGCCTCGTCCGTACCTTGTATTTTCAGTGCATGGTGTGTGCAAGTGTTGTGCATGCAGTAGTGTGCTAATGAGGTGCAAGTGAGTGCTTGTGCATTTAGTGATAATATAGTAGTGCTTGTGTGCAATGCCTTGTGCATGTGGGCAATGGCTTGTGCATGTGTGCACAATATGAGTGCTAAGTAGTATGCATGAGTCATGGTTGTAGTGTGCAATGGCGTGCAAAGATGTGCAGTAATATGGGCTTGTGCATGCAAAAGTGTGCAAGAGTTGTGTGCTAGTGTTGTGTGTGTAGTGTGCTTGAGTGCAGCAAGTGTAGCAAGATTGTGCAACAAGTATAGCAAGAGTATGCAACAAGTATAGCAAAAGGTGTGCAGCAAATGCAAGTGTTGTATGCCGTGCCGAGCATGGAAGTGCTGTCGAGCGAATGCACGCGCGCCTGATGCCAACTTGTTGTGCCGAGCGCGCAGCAGTGTGTGTGCATGTGTGTGTGTGTGTGTGTGTGTGTCAGTGCACGCATGCATGTGCGTGGGCGTGTGTGAGTGTGAGGGCTCCATACATGGTGCACACAGCCCGTGTGTGTGAGTGTACCATGTTGCGCGCGGTGTACGAACAGTATTCGTTGGTGTGTGTGTGAGTATGTGGCTGGGCCGCTCACATGGTGGTCGCAGCTCATGCGGACTATGTGTGTATGTGCATACCCGTGTGCATGCGCGCGGGTTGTGCATGTGTGCTAGCTGCCAATGTGCACAATTGTGTGCAAAGTGTTGTGTATAATATGTGGGCTTTGTGCATATGTGCAGCATGTATGCATACAAGGGCTAGGCATCTATGTGGTAGGAATGGCGATGTGCAAGTGTGCACATGGGCAGCTACCTTATGCTTAATGTGCAACATATACTAACGCAAGCTTGCACAATTGCACAACATGTAAGCATGAATATGTACCAGATAAACAACAAATGTTTGCATCAAATTTAGCATAAAGATGCACGAAAAACACAAGCATGCATGCAAAGGTATGCGATTGGAACATTTCACCTCTCAAGCTTCCAAAATAACAAACCGTCATCTTGCAACACAAATATCTCCCTGATGCATTATGAATTCTGCAAAACCCAAAACATAAACTTTGTAACCCTATGTATTAGCTATCCACAGCCTTTTGAATCACCCAATTTAGAGCTTGGACAACAAAGTTATGGCCAAAATGCTTAACTGCGCCATGGCTGCAATTTCATGGCGTGTCCGCCTCAGGCGGGCGCACCGTGCAGACCTTCTCATGGTGCGGCCTCCGTCCATGGCCCTACTATGCAATCTGTCCATGGCGTACCGTTCATTGTTTCACTTCTATGCAATATATGTATGTCTTTGCCTCAAAATTAGACTTTTGGGTAAACCTAAGAGTTTTAGATATTTCTCTTGACTTTCAATAGGTTCAAGAATCATCAACTTTGGAGGTTTGTAGCTCAATATATTAGTATTATACCAAACTGTGGCAGTGAACTTAACACTCAAATCTGAAAAAGTGATCACAAAGATGCCCCCGTTTCCTATACTTGCACACTGACTTGGAAGAAAGTCAAAACATAAGAATTGAAGTATACGCAAAGAGGTTTCTAGACCATCCAAGATCTCCTCATGTAGATTAGTATTGAGAAAGCTACACTTAATTGAAGTTAACTATCTATTATGCCCAAATAAGAAACAAGCATTTTAAGGGATTCTTCAAACTCTACAAGCATCATTTCAAATCTTTTTGAACTCTTTCCTTGTTCTTTGACCTAAAACATATATTTTTCTCATTTAATCTACATTTTAGGTATTTTTCTTAATTTTAGCACTCTAGTGTTGTAATGCACATAAAATGCACAAAACGACACATAACACTACAAAATTACATGAAAAACAAGTCAAAAGCTAAGCAAAATAGCACATATAAGTCAATATAAAACCGACTTTTCAATTTTCCCCCACACTTGAGCTCTTACTTGCCCTCAAGAAAAGACACAAAAATACACTAACACATAACACACATCGTTACATAGGTGAACTCTTGTAGAGAAACCTGCCTATTCACTTCTAGAACATTTCACACTATTATTGGATGTGCATGTTTCTTATTTAACCAATTGCACTCTAGTGGTAAGGATATGCTCAATTCTTCATGGCAATCATCAAAACCAAGATGTACTCATTTGAAACTCTAACATAGTTGTGTGAGAGGTGTGCAATGGTTTACATACAGTTCAAGTCTCACTTTTGATCAAACCAATAGTAGAGAAAGCAAAAATTTTAGCATTATTAGTTCTTTTCAAGTTCTCAACCTGTAAACACTGTATAGGCATAAATGCACCATTCTAAGGATTATTGGCTACCCTAATTTCATACCACTCTTTCCCCAAGGTTGTCATCCTTTGGTGCTTTACCTTCATTTCGCACATGACATTATTACACTGGGGTACTCTTTGACCTTTATTCCAAAATGATCGGTTCAATTCTTCAATTGAATGAATCCACAAATGTCTGTGAATTTCCAGATCTAAAATACACATACTAGAGGTGTGTTTTCATCGTGAAAATCGGATCCAAAAATTTCTCCCGAGAGTATAATCAAAAATCAAACTAAGCGGGAAGTAAAACATGTTTTAAATTCTAAAACTAAAACTCCCTCTCTCTCTCTCTCTCTCTCCTCTTCTCCAAAATTCCTAAGTCCTACTATTTATACTAATTAGGAGACTTAACTCCTAAGAAAAATGATAAAAATAAGCTAATTACAAGTTGTACCCCGTTTATTAGAAATTAGGGATTAAAATGCAAAATAACAAATTTAGGATTACAACTTGGGCACAAAATAGCTCCAGAAGTTGCACATATCACAAGTCACGCTTTCTCTCCTCAAGCTGCACTTTGTCAAATCAAGTACTTCACCCACCACGCCTTTGAGCCAAAGCATCTACACCTTCACCAACCTACACATGCAAACATCACACAATCAACAACTAGAAAAATTTCAACACAAAAAATCACAAATAAACAGTGGGGCCATGGGTCGCTGCTGCACCGTATGCAAGAATCTCATGGTGCAGCCGTGGGACTCGGCTGCACCGTACAACATTTTATATGGTGAAGCCATAAGCCACGGCTGCACCATGTACTTCTCTTCACGATGCGGCCGCACCATGTATTTTCAGTGCATGGTGTTTGCAAGTGTTGTGCGTGCAGTGGTGTGCTAATGAGGTGCAAGTGAGTCCTTGTGCATTTGGTGAGAATACAGTAGTGCTTGTGTGCAATGTCTTGTTCATGTGTGCAAAAGGTGAGTGATAAGTAGCATGCATGAGTCATTGCTGTAGTGTGCAATAATGTGCAAAGATGTGTAGCAATATGGGCTTGTGCATGCAAGAGTGTGCAAGAGTTGTGTTCTAGTGTTGTTCCGTGTAGTGCGCTTGAGTGCAGCAAGTGTAGCCAGAGTGTGCAACAAGTATAGCAAAATGTGTGCAGCAAATGCAAGTATTGTGTGCCATGCCATGCATAGAAGTGATGCCGCACGCGGCTGGTGCCAAGCTACTGCGCCGTGTGCGCAGCAGCGTTTCTGTGTGAGTGTCCGCGCGCATGTGTGTGAGTGTGAGGGCTACGTGCATGGTGCTCGGAGCCCGTGTGCGTGGGTGTGTGTGGGATTGTGTGGCCATGCATGCAGCTCATGCGGAGTATGTGTGTGCATGCCCGCACGCATGTGCGCGGGCTATGCATGTGTGCTCGCTGCCATTGTGCACAATTGTGTGCAAAGTGTTGTGTATTATATGTGGACTTTGTGTATGTGTGCAGCATGTATGCATACAATGGCTAGGCATCTACGTGGTAGGAATGGCGATGTGCAAGTGTGCACATAGGCAGCTACCTTATACTTAATGTGCAACATATACTAGCGCAAGCTTGCACAATTGCACAATATGTAAGCATCAATATGTACAAGATAAACAACAAATGTGTGCATCAAATTTAGCATAAAGATGCACGAAAGACACAAGCATGCATGACAAAGGTATGAGATTGGAACATTTCACCTTTCAAGCTTACAAAATAACTAACCGTCATCTTGCAACACAAATATCTCCCTGATGCATTGTTAATTCAAAGTTTGGACGGCAAGTTATGGCCAAAATACTGAACTTCGCCAAGGCTGAAATTTCATCGTGCATCCGCATCGGGCGGGTGCGCCATGTAGACCTTCTCATTGTGCGGCCGCCGGCCGAGGCTGCACCATGCAATCCTTCTCATTATACCGCTTCAGGGCGCGGTTGTACCGTGTAATTTTCCCTTTCCAGCGCATTATTCCACTTCTATGCAATATATGTATGTCTTCGCCTCCAAATTGAACTTTGGGTAAACATTGAGTTGTAGATATTTCTCTTGGCATTCAATAGGTTTAAGAATCATCAACTTTAGAGTTCTGTAGCTGAAGATATTAGCATTCTACCAAACTATGGCAGTGAACTTAACACTCAAAACTGAAAGAGTGATAACAAATATGCCCCCGTTTCTTATACTTGGACTCTGAATTGGAAGAAAGTCAAAACATAAGAATTGAAGTATGCTTAAAGAACTTTCCAGAACATACAAAATCTCCTCATTTAAATTTGTATTGAGAAAGTTACACTCAATTGAAATTAACTATCCGTTCTTCCCAAATGAGAAACAAGCATGTTAAGGGATTTTTCAAGCTCCACAAGTATCATTTCAAACCTTTTTGAACTCTTTCGTTGTTCTTTGACCTAAAACACATATTTGTCTCATTTAATCAACATTTTAGGTTTTTTTCTTCATTTTAGAACTCCAAGTTGTAATCCACAAAAAATACACAAAACAACATATAACACTACAAAATTGTATGAAAAACAAGTCAAAAGCTAAGCGAAATAGCACATATAAATCAGTATAAAACCGACTTATTATTAATCTTTGATATTTGATACTTGATATGCTAATTTTTTATACTTGATTTGCTAATATTTTAGAGAACCTATCCCATACACCCACGCTCTTAGCGAAGTTTAAAGCCTTGCCTCACCCTAAGATGAGAGGCAAGGTAGATTTTACTCAAATCCTGGACCCGATCTTTACTCCTACAACGATTAATGATGCGATGGGGGAACCTTTGATTTTGTTATTTTTTCATCAATGCTGGCCTAGTCGAGGTTCGTCTATACCCAATCCCGATGGACAAACCTTCAATTTGCCCCTAGCTCTATAATCCACCTGTCTTCCCCAGACCCTTCACGGGGGCCTCGCCCTCTTTCTCAACTCGAGTCTTAAGTTCAATGGTTTTCACGTTCACGAACACCTGCGCTAATTAAAAGAAATGGCCAGTCTATGCCTTGAATGAATGAGTTGTTAACGGATTAGTGGAATAGGAGATCAAGACTTGATTCGCTAATTTTTTATTCTTTATACTTGATACTCTAATTTTTTATACCTGTTGCACTAATATTTGATATTTAATACATTAATCTTTTATACTTGATATGTAATACACTAATTTTTTAATTGATACGCAAGTCGCATATATAAATCTGTTTCACATGAGAATGCTCAAAAGTGAAATATGAAACTCCAATATGTTAATTATGTCTTAAGTTAGTGAAATACTTCTTGAGTATGAGTTGAAATTTTAAAAAACAAATAGCCAAAATATTGCTTTTATTTGTGTAGAATTTTTGCTTACAGTTTATCGAGTTCTCAAAAAAAAAGAGAAAAATTCAGAAAAAAAAGAAAAAATAAAGCATTGTTCTGTAAGCATATATATTGTTATTTGAAAAAATTGTTGAAAGTATGGCTGTGCAAGAAGTATTTTGTGGAAGTAAATTGATTTTTTTTAACATTATTCTTTGATAAATTTTAGTCTATGTTTATCCTTTTATCCTATCTTTCACCTTAGCCCCATTACAACCTCATGAAAACCTTTTGATTTATGTATATAGTCATTATAATTTGTGGTGGAGATGTGACTAATTTTGCAAGCTTACGTAATACTTTTTTATTGTAATGTGAGCATAGCCTTACTCATTAGTGAAAAAAACATTTTTGAGTGAAAACCGTGAGAATAAATTGATTCTTGTAAGTTTTAACTGGAATGAAGGAGTGTGTTATATTGTTTGAAATAAGGATTGGTTTGTGTTAAGATGGTGGTGCTCAAATTCATGTTTTCTTTTGTTGAGTTAGTTAAAGGCATCGTGTCATTTTGTTATTGAGTAAATTATTTTTTGTGTTACATTTTTTGTTTAGTGTTTAGTGTCTTGTTTGAGTAAACCATACTTGAGGCAAGCATGGTCCAAGTATGGGGGAATTGATAGAGTTAATATTTTTACATTTGTTTGAAATAATTTATGCCTTTTTATTAGCATTCATGTGTTGAAATTCGTAGTTTTGTTATGTTTTCAGGTTTATGTGGAAAATAAATGGAATGGTAAAAAAAGAGATAAAATGATGCAAGAAGTTGGGAAGAAGTTGAGAAGAAGTTGAGAAGATTTATTGGAATGATCTTTACTAGAAAGAGAAGATTTTACCAAGAATGATTTTTACTAAGGGGAAGAGAGTTTATTGGAAGGTGTGGTTATGTTAGTTGGGAAGGAATATTTTTTGTAATCAAATCTCCTAATATTTTGGAGATTGAGATCTTGGAGTTTGTTAGGAATTATTTTCAGCTATAATTATTAGTTATTGTTTGTTGGGAGAAATCTTTAAATAGTGGTTTTGTGTGGAGTAGTAGAGTAGAGTAGAGTAGTTAGCATCATAGTTTTCTTAATAAGTAGGAAGTTTATTTCTTTTCACGTAATATTTTTATTCAAGTCATCTTTTTGGAATTTAATTGAATTTTCATTATTTAATTTAAGCATTCAAATTTCAGCAATCTTAATTTAGACAATTGAGTGGATAAGTTTTGTTGGACAAGCATTATCTATTTCCTTTGCTATTGGATTGGATTATCTTCAACCATAACTCTTACCAAGAGATTGTCAACTACAGGTTATCCTTTTGATTCATTTCATTTCTTCTATTGAAGGTAAGTTCATCTTTATTTTCTATTTCATTAATTAGTACATCATGAATGACATTTTCTTCAATTCTTTTATTTCTTGTTTAATTATGTCTTTATTCTAAACTAGTTTTCCAGTTGAATTATTGATGAAACACTAATTAAATCTTGTGAGATCTAATTAGATTTTAATAAATATGTAAAATAAGTACCTTTTTATATTCTGGGATAGAGGGTTTATGAATTTTTTATGATTGTTGAATATTGCGCAGTATTTAATTTGTTATAGGAAATTCTAATGTCAATTAAAACGATGGATCCGTAATTGTTCATTTAGTTTTAATAAGTGATAAGACTGTCATTCATCGACAGTGGGCATAGGGGGATGGTATGGGCATATAGCATCCATATGGGCATATCATAATCAAGTTTCTCTCATATTAATGCTGTTAATGAATTAAATCTAATGAGGCGTCCTATTAGATTGTTTATTGATTAGAAAGTAATTAACAAGGCGTCCTTTTAATTACCGACAAGTAAGGAGAAATGAGGTTATGTCAGTGGCGTTTCGGTGACTATAACTGGTTTATTTAAATTACATGTTTTATTTTTGCATCAAGAATCAAGTTATTAATTACTGTAGAATGATTTAACTGGATTTTCCTTCTTATTGATTAAATACTCCAGTAATTCATTTCATTTATTTGTTTCTAATATTTGTTAGTGACAAGTTTGAAGAAAAGATTCAGCCGCTCCCTTGGGAGACAACCTTGCTCCATTTCTATACTAGTGAAGAGTAGGTTTTAATTTTGGTGGCATAACGACATGACCAAATTTTTGGCGTCGCTGCCGGGGAGCCGTTTTAGTAATTTCTTTTCTTCATAAATATTTTTTGTATCTCTCTTGGGTTTATGATACATTATAATCTTGTAGGACCATTGAATTACAATCCATAAATTGAAATATCTGCAAGGAGAAAAAAAGAGACAATGGAGTTGCAAACTTTGATATCCAACATGGCCAATAATGGGCAAATGTTTGGAGAAGATACATTCTGCCAAATGCATGAGGAACAAACTTGTGGGAGTTGGATGAATGATTATCTAACATATATGGGCTCAACTCCACAAGATGACATGCCCACACGGGAACCACATTGGCATTATGAATTAGTTCCTAACCAATACAATCGTGATTGGTATGATCATTCCAACTTAACCTATACGTCATCTGAATATCAAAATGCCAATTTCAATCAATTTCACTTTTCACCACCACAACAGCTATTAGAACCACTCGTGCCTATACCAGAGTCAAATTTAGAAGATATGATTAAAACTCTGGCATATGAGAATCTCAAATTCCAACAAGAGACAAGGGCATTCCAACAAAAGACAAGATCATTCCAACAAGAGACAATAGCCAATTTTGCCAATATGGGCACACAAATCACTCAAATGGCTACAATAATAGCAAGGTTGGAAGCTAATCATGGTAAATTGCCAGCACAAGTGGAGGTGAATACATGGGAGAATGTAAGTGCTATAACGCTTGAAAGTGAATTCGACGAGGGAGAAGATGACCATATGCCCATTTTAGAGTCATGCGACATGCCCATATAAAACTCGATACATAAACCCGAGGTAAGTAGCAAACCTTCAATTGTTAAGCATCAAGTTGTTTTGACATCACCTTTTTCTGGCAGGTTTGCTCAAGAGCAGAAGGGAGAAGAGACAAAATATCTTGAATATATTCCAAAAAGTGATACCAATATCCCACTCATCAAGGCTATGAAATGCCTATATGATCAGGAATCTATTTTTAATGTTGTTTTCTAAGTCTAGATGAAAGACAACAGTATAAATATCAAGATGTTGCCCATCTTCTATATACTGCTGTGTGTCAAGGTTTTTTTTGGCATATCATCATTGTCAGTCATTGTCTTGAGATGAATTCATCAGTTATCGCTCTCTGGTAACCAATTCATAGCTATATAAGATTTTATTTTATTTTTTTACAATCTTCCCATTTTTTACACCCGGTGCAACCAGTACACTTGTGCAATCAACATACTGTCTTTGACTGATCTTCTAATCAATCTAATGGATGGAGTGGCCATGGAGTTTTTACTTTGGTGTTATCTCTATATCTGATGTCGCTCTTTATTAATTTTGTCATGCAGCAATGGTATTGTCTCGCAAAGACATTGGCTGAGACTGCTGCCTGGAAGTTTACAAAAGAGAAAGGCATGGATATGGTTGCATTAACCCCTGCAAATATAGTTGGTCCTCTATTACAGCCAACACTTAACACGAGTTTTTCTTGGATTTTAAACTTGATAAATGGTACTATTTATATTGTTGTACTTAGATCCTCTACCATTTGTTATTTTCTAGAGATGCATTTTGGATTTGCTCTGCTAAATGAATATCGAAGGGCTGGTTTTGTTGTTTCTCTTTTATTTTTTCTTTTGCCGTTTGTTGGCGGGGTGGGGAAGGATTGGGATAGGAATAACATGGAGTTGAAAGTCTGAGCATTTCTTGGTCACCTGTTATCCTGTTGTCTTTTATGCAATAAAAATCAATACATGGTCTTTTGTTGTACTTAACCTTGAAGGTAGAAGTTCCTTCTTTCTAGGTAGGTTGAAAGAGAGAGAATTCGAAACCAACGAGCTATGCTGAAGAGAATAAATGCTTTGTGCTTGTTTTTTTTCCAATTCCCTTTCGGACATTCTCCTCATTTAGAAGAGATCTTGATGAAGCCAAAAGTGCCAGGGGAACGGATATGCTCTTTATATTTAGTTCATTCAATGTTCTTGAATTTCATCACGAGGAATTCACTTTACTTGTTTATCGATTTCATTTAACTTCCATAGATCTTCTTTTGGTTATCTTTTTGTAGTTTTTCTTTTTTCCTTGAATACAGGGGCTGAAACATTTCCAAATGTAACATTTGGATGGGTTGATGTTAGAGATCTTGCCAATGCACATATTCTAGCTTTTGAAAATCCTTCAGCTTGTGGAAGGATTCTAATAGCTGGACAGGTCGTTCACCAATCCAAAATTGTAAAGATATTACATGGACTTTATCCTAGAATGAAACTTCCAGAAAAGTAAGTCTTCGCATAAGTAATCTATAACTAGGCTAATAGATCTATCCATGGATTGTGGGGATTTAGTATGCTGATGCATGACTCCGTTTTCTCAAACTTTACTTTTTTTGGAGTTACTGTCAGTTTCATGGTGTTTGATATACATTATTAAACATATTATCTTGAGAACGCAAATAGGTCGAGCACCAGTGAGGCATACATTCAGTTCAGTACTTGGATACAGTAATTTTTAGCTGCAATAGTTAGTTAAAGTAAGGCATTTGGCGATCCGTAAGGGGTTCAAGAATGGCTAAAAAGAGATTGTAAGTGAATGATGTGGGACAAGATCGGGCCTTGATGGAAGCATCTTGAAGCCCAAGTTTCTCTTGAATTTATTTTACTTTCCTAATTAGTTTTGTTTCTTAATTTGATTGTTTTCTTAATTAGGCAAATTAGGAATTATTAGTTCTATATAAACCCTTGTATGCTTTTATTTTGAGAACTCTTATTATTCAGATTTTGATATTTTGATATCCTTCAAATTCTACGGAATTTGTGTCTTTTGTGTTCTTTTCGAAGACTGTGTTTCTTTCACGTATCTGTCCCGCGTTAGGTGGTATCAGAGACCAAGGTATTTCCTTGTTTGCGATGACCAATCTAGATGGTGAAGATGTTACCCTTTCTGACGTGATCAGAGAGGTTCGAAACTTAGCAACTGCACTTCAATCCTTAACTGTTCGTGTAGATCGGTTAGAAAGGGAATTGCAGATTGTTCCGGGAAATATAGGTGGCAAAGACGGTGTCAGGAGAGTTGCTCAAGACCCTCAAGTCAATCCGATATTACCCCAACAAACTCGTAGGGATTTGCCCAACGAGGATGATTCGTTTCATGGTATGATTGTCGAAAATAATTCAGCTTGTGAAAATTTTGATTTTATTGAAAATTTTAAATTATCTGAATTATTTGGGGAAGATAAAGAATTAGTGGATTAAGAAGGAAAAATAATTGATGATTTTCTTGACAAAGAAAGTGAAGAAAAGGAAATTATGGATATGGTTGGAGAAGAAAAGAAAATTATACTTATAGTTGGAGTAGAAAAGGAAACCATAAATATGGTTAAAGATTTAACAAGGAAAGCTAAATTAATTGATTTGATTGATTTTTCCATATATTTTGGAAATTCTATTGGCGATCTTGTGTTAGCGGAACATACATGGAAGTGGAAGTATTTTTACAAAGAAAGGTCAATAGAAATTATTGTTGTATGCTACGAGATTTTTATAAGTGACAAGATTTTACTTGGGAAGAAGAAAATTAAATATAAAATCCACACTGCGAAGGAAATTTCAAAGAGAATTAAAGCACGTGATGGTGAAGGTGTTGATTCAAGATAGAAGGTCTTTATACCCATATCACTCGAGGCGAGTTCTTTTCAAGTGAAGGGGACTGATGTGGGACAAGATTGGGCCTTGATGGAAGCATCTTGAAGCCCAAGTTTCTCTTGAATTTATTTTACTTTCCTAATTAGTTTTGTTTCTTAATTTGATTGTTTTCTTAATTAGGCAAATTAGGAATTATTAGTTCTATATAAACCCTTGTATGCTTTTATTTTGAGAACTCTTATTATTCAGATTTTGATATTTTGATATCCTTCAAATTCTGTGGAATTTGTGTCTTTTGTGTTCTTTTCGAAGACTGTGTTTCTTCCACGTATCTGTCCCGCGTTAGTGATAGGAAGAACATTTTGATTCCATTGACAGTTATCGAAGGGTAATCATCTGTCTTATAAACGGGCCGAATGGAATTGTTGTGATTAATAATATTATTGAGTATGTTGTTGAAGTCAAATGTCGATGATTTACATTCTCCCCAAAGTATTTACTGTTTTCTCATTATGGGTAAATTTAGAAAGTTTAAATTATGAAAGCTAATGAGCATCCAGTTGTTCATCTTCTTTTCCTGTGGAATAATTTTTGCAGGTGTGCAGATGACAAGCCATTTGCACCAAAGTTCCAGGTTTCTCAAGAAAAGGTAAAAGTGTTGGGAATTGAATTTAGGCCACTTGAACAAAGCATCAAAGGAGCAGTTGAAAGCTTTAGGGAGAGAAACTTTTTGGACTCCTCAGCTTCCCTCTGAATGTGTTTTGTAGGCTTGCATTTGATAAACTCAATAGGAATAACTTCTGGATGAGGTTGTAATTGCACAATTAATTACTTTTGGAGGGAAGGAAACCCTTGTATGAGAAGACTAAATATGGAGCTTGGAATGACCCTACTTAATGGGAACTTTACCTCCCGTTTGGTCAGAGTATTTTTTAAATTTTATAATAAAATCTTTTTTATTAGTATTTGTCATAAAAAAAATTATTTTAGAGGTGTTCAAATTGATAAATTTGTTTTAAAAAATTTTTGTTGGAAATTTTTTTTTAATAAATTTAAAAAATTTAAATTTGAATTAATATTTTATGAGTTTGTTTTTATGGGAATTGCGTTAAAAAGAATTGTTTCTTATTAAAAATTTATATTCAAATTTAATAATTTATTGTGATTGGTTTTAAAAATTTTGGTATAAATTACTCTTCACAAAACTCACGGGACTAATAACGCATTCCCACTCACACGTGTGTTGCAATTCGCGTATTCACGTATACATTATCTATGTTAGAGTTCTAATATTATTCTGATTCACGTATAATTTGTAAATAATTCTCGCGCACTTGCGTAACACTTATGATTCACGTATAATGTGTAAAAATTGGTGTATAAATTATCAAGTTGGATTTTTAACATTATTAGGATTCATGTATAATGTGTAAATATCAACGCATAAATCAATATTAGAGTTCTAACACTATTTTGATTCACCTATAATTTGTAAATATTCGCATATAAATTATCAAATTAAAATTTTTAGAGTTTTAATACTATTATGATTCACGTATAACGTGTAAATATTAACACTACTATGATTCGCGTATAACTTGTAAATTTTAACGTATAAATTATCAATGTTAGAATTCTAACACTATTCTGATTCACGTATAACGTCTAAATAATTCGAGTATTCGCACATAAATCAATGTTAGAGTTATAACACTATTCTGATTCATGTATAAATAGTTCGCATATAGTGTATCAATAATTCGCGTATAAACATTTATCATGCAACGCAACGATTTAAAAGATATCAATTAATGAGGGGTAAGATATCAATAATTCGCGTATAATTGTACAATCTCTATAATTTGTACAATTTTTTATTTTTCTTATATTCTTATAAAAGATATCAATTATACTTTTTTTCACACGCACTTCTATACTTTTATAACATTGGACAAACTACTTTACCATTTTTCATTTTATTGAATGCTTTTTTTTTTATTCTTCAAAAGTTGAATTTTACATGGTAAGTAAATTTTCTATTTTGCTCAAATTGGGTTAACTATCCTAATGTGAATTTGTTATCATTGACTTCATTAAATAGGTAATAGAAGTATTTTTTTTTCCATCCATCTTTCATTAGTTTCTTACCAATTAAAGCGTTTTTTTCGTCCTTTATACACTTAATATGTGTTAAATTTTCTCTTGTTTTCGCTATTACTAAATATCTAATCTTTTATTAAATTCTTTAAAAACCTTTGTCTTGCCTCACTTATTACCTTTTTCATCTTATTCTTGACACTTTTATATCTTTTGAATACTTTCATCAGTTTTACAAGTGTATAACATTTTACTTTGCTTTTTTGTTTTAACTTTATCTCCAATTTCTTGATTCCACCATTATTATTTTTTTATTCCATTAATATCCTTTCATTCTCCCATACACCTTTTGCAAAATTTTTCATTTGGTTAGTTACATTTGTCTCTATCTATTTCGTATTCCACCATCCAATTGATAGTTTCTATTAAGGTTTTCATAATAATATTTTTGTGTTTCCGTTCTTTAGATTTCACTATTTTATCCTAAATGTGTTGTGTATAATTTTTTCTAAATTGTTTATTATTAAGTTTTATATAAAAAAAGATTAACCTATATATGTTAAGTCACCAAACTTTCTCCATATATTATTTTATAATATTTACATAATATTTTATCGTTCATTCAAATTAAAAAGTGACCAATTTGTAATTTATTGAAATCGCTTTTAAATGTGCTTACGTATTTTTTTCTCTCTTATTATATAAGGTATTATCTATAACTATATCAAAGATTACTGCAAAATTTGAATTGATTTTACCTTCATTATCTTCCTCATTTTGCAACCCGAAACCACAACCTCCATAAATTTTATACTCATTATTCTCTCTAACATGCCCATTTATGTCTCTACCTATGATAATTCTTTCTTTGTAAAAAAATTGATTAGATTAAAACTTATAAGTTTTTGCAAAATTTAATTTTAATTAAATCATTTAATTCTATTTTGGGTGCATATATATTAACTATATTTATACCTTCATTTCTTACGATAATTCTTAAGTTATAGTTCTATTTCCTTTCTAATTACACCTATAACCTAACCTATTAATAAAAAGTTTACAATAATATTGAGGAGTCGTTTAGTACATAAATATAATTCGGTTAAGTACTATCACTAAGAGGCGGATCCAAGGAGGGGGGTTGAGGCCGCCCCCAAGATTTGAAAAATTGTATTACGTCCCTTCAAAAAATTTAAAATTTTCAATTGAATCCTTTAGAAAATTAAAATTTTGCCCCCCAAAAATTAGAATATAACTTATACTAACAGTACTATATAATTTTGCCCCTCCAAGCCATAGTTTCTGGATCCGCCACAGCTATCCCTATTATTCAATTACTTTGATGGACTCTAAATCACCCATTTATCATTGTCCACTAATTTGTCCAGTATCAAATTTGATCAACTCCTTAATCATTCATTTATCTATCACTACACATATTTTCTCATATTATACATTTATACATATTTTACACATTACATGCATTTTTACACACTACATATATTTTACATACACTAAATGCATTTTCACACATTATACATACTTTACACATACTATACATAGTTTCACACACTACACATACTTTCACATACTACACATATTTAACACATACTATGCGTATTTTCACACATACATATTTTACGCACATTATACGTTTTCACACACTACACACATTTTCACATAGATGATGGGATTAATAGTATAAATTAACCATAGTGATTGTGGGGGTTAATTATTCCCATTAATATTTCGATTGAGAATGTGAACCAAGCGGCTCTTGAGTCCTTTACTAGTTCTTTACCACTTTATTTATAGATTAATTATATTTATCATCTCTGAGTTTGGTGAAGTACCAAACGAACTCTGTGGTTTTAGAAAATTATGGTCACCCCTTATTGTTAATGTTGACTAACAAAATTGTTGAAAAGACCAAAATGCCATCACTTATTTTGTAAAAAAAAGACAAAAATAGATGAGCAAATATGAAATGACAATAAATACTTGCTTACACATGTTAATTTTTTGTTATAAATTATCAATTTCATATTATTTATTATAAATGTGTTTAACAAATTAATCAAAAAAACCATCTCCATTTAAAATTTAAAATTTGAAAGAAACTGAAGTACTTTTGGAAAAGAAAATAATTAATTTGATTAATAAAAAATAAAATTTTCTTTTTGAGTTTCTTGTTTGTGTAAAAAATAAAATTTTCTTTACTTTTATTTTAATATTTAACGTATGTATTTTAGTTAACTAAGATTATATAATGGTTATAGATAAAATTTTAAGGGCATAATAGACAATCCACACATATTTTTTGACAAAGTTAGAATGTTATTGGATGGTGTTTGGTGGAAGGAGTTGATTTGTTAAACGTTTGCTCATGCAAGGGGGTAACTGTAAGTTTTTGAAACTACAGACTTTATTTGATACTTTCACCAAACCTCATGTGTGGTAAATATAATTAACTCAAATTTTATATCTTGTGGTATCTAACACTTTTTAGTTTTCACTACTACAAAATGAGCCTATAGCAACACCCATAAAGTGTTGTTTTAGGCCCTAAAACTGTTGCTATAAGTCTAAAGCAACACTTTACAAAGTGTGTTATCAGAAGGTATCGCTTTAGATTTATAGCAACACTTTTTCCATTTTAAGCAACACTTTTTAGATGTGTTGCAATTGTCAGAATATGCAACGCTTTTATTTGTGCAACACTTTTTTCTCTAAAAATGTAACACTTTTTTAAGTATTACCTTTAAGCAATTGCAACATTTTTTTGAGACGAAAAGCAACACTTTATGCTACGAAAATAGAACGTTTCTTACACGCTTTTAACCCAATAATGCAACACTTTTTCCTATCAAATGTATCACTTTTACGTATATTGAACTGCTTTAAAGCAATAACATAAAATATATAATCCAAAATAATATGCGTATTACAAAAGTACTTCTAGTGTCAAATACAAAAGTAATAGATGACGTTATGCCAAATAATATTCCTACAAGGAATTTACAAAATTTAGTCCAACTAATGGCACCTTCAAAAAATTATTATCGATGTTTGTACTATAGATGTGACGTTGTCGTTGAATATCCACAAAAGTATCTTTACATAGCAATAAATGTCCTTCACCAAACATTTTATGATTTCCTGTGTAAGAAAGAAAAAAAATAAAAATAAGTTATTTAAACAAGTTGAATATATAAGCGTGAGTACAATAAAAAAACAAAACAAAACAAAATATCAACAGGGCTATCCTTATTTGAAACTGGTTGTAATCATGTCACCTAATAAACAAACCTCAAGATACCAAGATTAAACTATACACAATGTAAAAAAGTTATTTCTTATTGCCACTTGGCCTGCCTAAATATTTTACATTTCTTTGAGTACATGTAGATGCCACTTCATTTCTTTAATTAGAAATTGATGTCAAACCATAGAACAAGCAATATAAAAAAATTTCTAAAGAAAAGGTTCCCTTTCTGGTAGAAGATGCCAATTTAATTTGCAATAGGGAAAATACGTTTGCATAAATCAATGTAAATTCTTCCAGTTGTCTATTTCTATCTCAAAGAAACATCATTTAGAAGCTGCAGCAAGATTTAAAACCAGACTATCTGCTCCCTTTTCTTCAATTCAGCCTCTTTAGCTTGGAGTTCCTTCTCCAACTTTTTCAAATCCTAAATCAGCACAGAAGAAATGCATCAGTCAAACCAAACTAAGAATATATAACTAGCACAATTACACAGGTATAAGGAATTAATATACCTTAGCACTATCAAGTGGAATATCAACGGTTGCAGCAGGCTCATGAGAAAGGGTAGAAAGCTTCGAGTTTGCAGAAGCAACACTTTCAGGATTCTGGAGATGGAAGCAAGAAAAGATACTCTAAATGCCAAAGCGAGATGCCTATCTAAAATTACAAAAACTGAAGTAAAACTTAAAAGCATGAGTGACAAATTGCAAATTGCAAATACGTCCTAAATTGACACGGCTGAAACATGTAACAGAAAAGAAGAATGAAACAAACTTGAAAAAATAATATGCCATCACTAGGATCAAAACTTCACTATTGTATTCATACAAAGATTGATCTTAGGGATTAATACTAACTGGATGACCACAATTGTTTAACTCAGAGAACTGTTGTAAAACTACTACAGTAATATAGCGGCTTTAAAATTCAGAAATAGGATATAATTAATCTTTATTTGTCATTTCATTCAGCTTCATCATATCCTTTTATTTGTGACTAACTTTAGGGAATAGTGAATGCTTTAATTTCCCAGATATAACAGATATTCAAATCAGTAATTTAATACATATGTGCATGGCTATGTGCATGGCTAAATGGCCTAACATTAGCAACCATTGGCCTTTTCTAATTTTTACTTACTATAATGTAGTTGAAATGCCACAACAGGGCTGTCACACATATATAGACAAAAAATTACGACAAATAGACTTAACATCAACAACCTATGGACTCAAATATTGGTAAAATGGCCTAACATCAGTAGCCATTGACCATTTATTGTGAGCATTTCTAAGTGTAAAGTAATGGCATGCACCCTAAGCTCATCATCATTAGTAAAGTTCAACATGCAGCAATACTATTCAAAACTAATCACAACTCATCAACCTCATTTATCAAACCTTGACAGCCATTATAGAACAAATGATTGACAAAAAATTCAGAACTAAAAGCAAAAGCACAAACATGTATATTGCCAACTACTTCTACAACACCGCGATTGAAACTAAATTATTATTATTCTTTTTGTTAAAAAAAATGAAGGAAAGGGTACAATAAGTGGACTTATTGATACGAAACCCGGATCGATTCGCTCCAAACCCCGGCTTGTATGTCACGGAAGCAATTGCAGGACCTTCGAATAAAAATCGATGAACAAGAACAATCTAACAAGTAGATTGGAATTTAAGCGTCAATTGATAAAGCCGCTTCGCGCAAACTAATCAATTCTCAGATTTGTTAGTTTGAAAACTCTTCGCAGGAAATCAAATTCACAAAGATTAAAACATTCACTGTTTTATTTCTCAAATCAAAGTTCTTCCTCCCCATTACAACTGAAAGAAAGACCTATTTATAGGCCCAACACAAACCCTAGACGAATTATACTATAAAAGGAAACTTAAATTAACTAAAATCCTAAATTACCAAAAGACAGAATTTAATTACGCCAAATATTTCCCGCACGTCGCGACGTGGGGAGCCCGACGTCGCGACGTCGGGGAAACAAAACGTAAAAATAAAAACCCTAATGCTGACGGACGTCGCGACGCGCGACGATGGACGTCGCGACGTGTGTGGACGTCGCGACGTCGGATCCTCTCCACGTCGCGACGTGGCTTGCTGTCCACGCCGGTTCTTCAATTTCAGGTCTCCAAATGAAAGATTCGTCTTCTACAACTGCATTGAGTACTTTGGATTCCTTGGACTTGACATATGATCTCGATTTCGTATCACTTATTCTCCGTAGGCTCATCAGGGAACTCTTTCAAAGGCTCCAATCCCTTTGAATAATAGGCACAAGTCTCGTTTTGCTGCTTTAGTATGTTCACATCTTCTTGCATTTTCTCCATTTTTCCTTGCATCTCCTCCATTGCTACCATAAGGTCTTGTTTCTTAATCACATTAGAAGGTTGTTGAAATATCTAGGTTAGTAGCGCGGTGTCCCAGTGGGTGAGTGACACTGGATGTGACACCGATAATAAAATGCAAATGGACAGTATTAAAAATGCGGAAAGTAAATGGACAGGAGGTTGGTAACGCAGTTCGGCAATTGCCTACGTCTGCGGGGCCACGCCCAGAAAGAACGATCCACTACATTCACAAGTTACAAGACATTCAGTATGACACAAGGTAAGACACCATCTTATCTTAAATACTGCTGCTTCCTAACTTCTGCAGTGAACGGATTGTGCGAGCTCCCTCGATTTTTGTTGATTTGTCCCAGAATCCGTGGTTATGCAAGATCCCCTTGCCCACGTTTGAACTCCTCCCGAGCTCTATGCTTGAATCAAGAACACAAGGATTGCATCTTCATTAATGTTGCGTTAAGATGCTTCAGCCAACACACTTTAACTAAACTCTCCAACAAAGAAGTGTGTATACATTCTTCAAGAAGACCGAATGAATAATCAAAAACTCACACTAGAAAACCGTGTGATGGAAAGCTTCATATAGGCACTCAAAAATCCTTCCATGTTTATCCCAAGATTATTTCCAAATAATTCAAATGGAAAGGTCATAGAGACGTTCCAAGTCTTCACGTTTATCTTCAAGATTGTTTCCAAAATAATTTATATTAGAAGATGGAAACTCTTGTGCCTTCAAGACTTATCTTTTCCAAAGATGGATAACTTCCAAGAATACCAAGATAAGTTCCATAATTATCCATATGACATTAATCATCAAATCAATCCTCCTTGCATAGATTGATTTTATTTGATTTTGCCTTCAATAAAAGCTTTCCTTATCTTTGCCAAAAAATAAATGCCAATTAAAATAAATGCCAACTCACGTTTGCATTAACAATCTCCCCCTTTGGCATTTTTTGGTAAAATCCAATCTCTCCCTGTATGCTGAATCGGATGCGCTTGACAGAAACTCCCCCTGAATAATCACTTGGTAAGGAAACATCTGCATAAGACATTATACGAGACACAGCAAGAGACAACAAGTTTCCCAGCATACATATTCTTAGGAAGAACAAACCAAATATCCAAACTCCAAAATTACTCCCCCTTTTTGCCATAAAAGGACAAAAGGGCCACAAAAGCAATAATAAAACCATAATAAACTGTCTTGAAAAATTAGCATAAATAAAATATCAGAGGAATCATTCAGAATTCTCCTCATCAGGAGTCACAAGACCAACTGAATCAGCCAGAAGTTGAACACCACTAGCAGCATCTAGAACACTTACATCTGAACCAGCAGGAAACCCACCAGATTGGGTGCTGGAAGGAGCATGACTGTCAGGAACATCAGGTGTGACACTATCAGGGACATCATCAGATACAATAGTAGGAACTGCAGTGTTTGCCTCAATCATGTCCTCATCAGGATCAGAATAATCAGCTTCTTCAACAATTGGCTTATCAGGTTCTGCAAAGACAGAAGATAAATTCTGAAGTATACCTGCAGTAACATCTGGTGTGACATCAGATGAGACTTCTGAAGACTCAACCCCAGCAGATGTAGTGGTGGCAGACTGTGCACCAACTTTCTTTTTCCTTTCAGCAGTTTCAGCTGCAACATCTTTTGCCGATTTGAGAGCAACAAGGTCATCAAGAACTGCATAAATCTCCTTCCTCCGCTTTTCAATCTCTGACTGCTGTGTCACCAAAGTTTTCAACTCATCTTCCAGCACCTTAATGGTGCGAGACAGCAGCACAGTATTCTCGAAATCCTCCCTGTCAGTGACATCTTATGAAACATTGTCCATGTCATTGACATGGTCACCAATCAACAGCTTATAGCTAATCCGGATCTCTTCTTTGTCAGCTTCCAAAACCTCTCTAGCTCTAATTACAGGATGTTGTGATGAGAGAATTGCATAAATCAAGCTAGGAAAGGGATAAGCCAACCTCTCGTTCTTACAATCTGCATGCTTAGCTATCTGTTCAAACAAGAATTGCCCAACATCGAACTCAACAAAGTTACCAACTTTGAACAGCAAGGTAGCCATGGCCTTATTAACACATGTGTCGTGTGATGTAGGCAGCCAATTTCGCATAGCAATCTTGTGTAGAATGGCATATATTACTGACAATTGGGAAGCTGGAAAGTCCTTTCCTCTTGGCCAAACTCTTCTGATTCCACCAGTGACATCGGATATTATCACACTGTAATCTGGTGTAAAATCTTCTACTTCTGCCCAATGACTTCCCAGATATGTATTAATTACATCCGGAGTGAAATCAAACACTCTCCCCCTCACATATACACGACCGCCATCCGGGTGTTCAAAATCCTTTATACTAGAGTCAAGATTACAGTAAAACTCCTGCACTACTCTTCTAACATAACGTTTAATACCCTTGATTGTCCTGCCAAGTCCTTGACTAACTAACTGATCAACCAATTTCTGACACTCTTTAAAATCACCCTCATGTATATTTCTTTCATTCCATATATTTCTCCTGGACACTTTATCCCACAAACCAGCATTGTACTTTGATTTAAAATCATCTAAATTCACATTGAGATTTGATGACTTTCTCGGTTCAGCATGAGACTTTCCCTTTGACATTGATCTGGAGCGTGTCATCCTCTGTGATACAGGAGCAGGGGTTGCCTTCGGGCACTTAGCCTTTGGTGACTTTACAGGATCAGAATCTGAACGGTCATGAAATTCAGCATCCTTAGAGGAATCATCGTCAACAGGAGAGTCATCATTTTCTGAAGATTCTTCTTCACCAGCAGAGGAGTCCCCCTTACCAACATCAGACTCACTTCCTTTCACATTGTCTTCATCTTGCCAGTCCTCATCTGAAGAACTCTCATCAACCAGTTGGAACCTCTTTCTTTTGGGTTCCACAGTCACCTTAGAACCACCCGGTGCCTTTGATGTTACAGCACTTGTCTTGAATTGAGTAGTACTGGTCTGCCCAAATCGTGTTCTAACGCCGGAGGAGTCAATGGATTAAATTGGGATAACATCTATTGCCATTGAAGCCATATCAACCTCAGAATCTTGGAATTGCTCTTGCGGTCCAGCAGAACTTCCTTCTCCTTTTGACAATTCTAGTGCAAAATGAGTAATGACAATATGAACTTCATCGTCATCTAGAGTCACTTTGCTTGTTCGTGATGAAGACTTTCTGGGAGACATCTCTGAAATTTTGAATATCTTGACTTCATAAAATCTTCAAGAGTTCTGATTGTGCTCAAAATAGTGAAGACGGCAGAGTAGAGCTCAAAAGCTTATGAACAATATAAGTTGAGAATACCAGAAACCCTTGAATTTCAAATACCGAAATAATTGCCAAAAATACTGCAGTCAGATTTTACGTATTCAAAGCCAACTCTTCAATTTCATGTAATTGATCGAGAAATCCGAAAATGCCAGATGTCACTTGGAGTGCTGAACCGCTGAAGTTCCCAAAAATCATAAAACACAAAATCTGCTACTACAAGCTTCCCAAAAATATTAGGCGGGAAAGCAGACAAGGATAAAATAGCTATTCTACTATATTTTTGTGTTTTTTCATATATATTTTATATATATATTACTGTACATAAAAATACAATAAAAAACTTACAATATTGAGGAACTTCATTACATAACACAAAGGCCCAGAGCAGACCTCAGTTCTTCAAATCTTGCCCCATCCAAGGCTTTGGTAAAAATGTCAGCAATTTGTTTTTATGTCACCATGTGTTCCAAGGCAATTATTTTATCTTCCACAAGAAATCTAATAAAATGATGTCGAATATCAATGTGCTTTGTACGAGAGTGCTGAACAGGATTCTTAGAAATATTTATAGCACTCATATTATCACAGTAGAGTGTCATGACATCCTGTGTGACACCATAATCTTTCAGCATTTGCTTCATCCAGAGGAGCTGAGTACAACAACTACCAGCTGCAATATATTCTGCCTCGGCGATAGACAGAGAGATAGAGTTCTGTTTCTTGCTGAACCATGACACAAAATTATTTCCCAAATAGAAATATCCACCAGAAGTGCTTTTCCGATCATCTGAACTTCCAGCCCAGTCAGCATCACAATAACCAACTAAGTTGGTGTTTGTATCAAAGGAGTACCAAATTCCATAATCAGTTGTTCCACAAATATATTTGAGAATCCTTTTGACTGACACCAGGTGTGACTCGCGAGGTTCTGCCTGAAATCGAGCACATAATCCAACACTGAAGCAGATATCAGGACGACTAGCAGTTAGGTACAAGAGGCTGCCAATCATACTTCTGTAAAGACTTGCATCAACAGGGGTTCCCTTTTCATCTTTGGAGATCTTTTCATGAGTTCCCATAGGTGTTCTTCTTGGACGAGCATTTTTCAATTCAAATTTCTTCAGTAAATTCTTTGCATACTTGCTTTGAGAAATGAAGATACCTTCATGTCGTTGCTGAATTTGAAGTCCAAGAAAGTAAGTAAGCTCACCAACCATGCTCATCTCAAATTCGCCAGTCATTTGAGCAACAAACTCATCCATCATTGCCTGTGACACTGAGCCAAACACGATATTATCAACATAAATTTGAGCAAGTAAAAACTGACCTTTCACTTGGGGAATGAAAAGGGTTTTATCTACTCCCCCTCGCTCGTATCCTTTGGCTAACAAGTACTGAGTCAGCCTCTCATACCAAGCCCTAGGAGCTTGTTTGAGCCCATATAATGCCTTCTTCAATTTGTAGACAAACTCGGGATGATGAGGGTCTTCAAAACCCTTTGGTTGAGCAACATACACCTCCTCATTAAGAAAACCATTGAGGAAAGCACTCTTTACATCCATTTGCTACAACTTGAATCGCAATACACATGCAATGGCCAGCAAGAATCGGATAGACTCAAGGCGAGCAACCGGAGCAAATGTCTCATCAAAGTCAACTCCTTCAATTTGCGTATACCCCTGAGCAACCAATCGTGCCTTGTTGCGAGTGATATTCCCATGCTCGTCACTCTTGTTCTTGTATATCCATTTGGTGCCAATAACATTCACATTAGGAGGACATGAAACTAGATCCCAAACTTGATTGCGAGTGAATTGATCAAGTTCTTCTTGCATTGCACCAATCCAATATTCATCTTCCAGAGCTTCTTTCACATTCTTTGGTTCAATAGAGGAAGTGTAGCAAGCCATTTGAATCATATCTCTATAATTTACTTTTGGATTTTCTCCTGTACGAACACCATCAGTCAAACTTCCAATAACTTCAGCAGTATGATGATTCTTCTGTACTCGAGTAGAGGGCTGTCTGTGAGGTAAAGTGACTTCATTCACATTATCATTTTCTGCATTCTGATCAGTGACACCACCTATGACACTGGGTGAAACGCTGCCTGAAACACTAGAACTTACTTCAGGTAGAGAATCTGTAACATCTTCATTAGGAACAGCACTTACTCCCAGAGAGTCATCAACTTGAACATTTGCTGATTCCATCACAGTTCGAGTCCTTTTGTTGTAAACTCGATAAGCTCGACTATTGATAGCATATCCAAGAAATATAGCTTCATCACTCTTGCGGTCGAGCTTCCCTTTATATTCCCTGTCATTCAACACATAACAAGTAGTACCAAAAGGATGAAAATAGTTAACAGTCGGAGTTCTACCTTTCCAAATTTCATAAGGCGTCTTCTCAGTTCCTCCACGGAGATATACACGATTTATAGTGTAGCATGCTGTGTTCATTGCTTCAACCCAGAATTTCTGTGGAATATTTTTTTCGTGTAACATGACGCGTGACATCTCTGCTATAGTCCAATTTTTTCTTTCCACAACTCCATTTTGCTGAGGAGTTTTAGTGCAGAGAACTCATGACCTATTCCATGCTGATTACAGAAATTTGAGAAATCTGAGTTTTCAAATTCTCTTCCATGATCACTACGAATCCGTACAATCTTCAGAATAGCACATCCCTTTTCACGCTGAAGGTGTAGACACAATGCTTTAAATGCATTAAATGTGTCGGACTTTTCTCGAAGAAATTCAATCCATGTATAACGAGAAAAATCATCAACAGTCACATATACATATCGTTTTCCTCCAATACTTTCTACAGACATAGGACCCATCAAATCCATATGAAGCAGCTCTAGCACACGAGTTGTTCCTGGTGTCCGTGACTTGGGATGTGACACCTTGGTTTGTTTACCAATCTGACATGGTCCGCATATTCTGCTTTCATCAAATTGCAGTTGAGGAATCCCATGGATAGCTCCTTTAGTAACTATGTTCTGCAGCATCCGTATATTCATATGACCCAATTTTCGATGCCATAGAATTGAATCCTCCATACTTGATCGAAGACATGTTGATGTGGCAGAGATGAGATAGCAATTATCCCTTGATCTTACTCCTTCCATGATACATTTGTTGTTTTGATCAATCACCTTGCAATTTTTCTTTGTGAAATTTACATCCAAGTCTTGGTCGCACAAGTGACTAATGCTGAGCAAATTTGCCTTGAGGTCATCTACAAGCAGTACATCATCTAACTTTGGTAACCAAGGCACATTTAGAGTACCTTTTCCAATGACACGAGCTGTGACACCATTGTCAAAAGTCACTTTTCCCATACTTCCAGACACCACATCCTTCAAAAAATTATTTTCACCAGTCATATGCCTGGAACATCCACTGTCAAAATACCACTCATCTGTTGTGGCAGCCTTTAGTGACGTGTATGTGAAATTGCACCGGTAATTAGGCTTCACCACCCAGCTCTGTTGTGTATTTCTGCGAAAAGTAGAGTCTCTAGCAGTACCTTGTCTTAACTCAGCAAGATAGATAAAACACCTAGGACGAATATGACCACGAAGAATGCAGTAATGACAAACAGGTATAAATCTGTTACCTCTTTCGTTATGAGCATGATAGTAATAAGAATGTGACCTGTTCACAGCAACCTGCACCCCTTTTGATTGATTCTCTGTCAGTGACACTGACTGTGACATCATTTGTGACATGGGCTGTAACACTGAGCTTTCTCCTTTGTACCCCAGTCCTGTGTAGTCACCACTCGATTGACCAACCTTAAGAATTTCATCCAGCTTGGAAGCACCTGAATTTAGCATCTTAACTCCTTTCTTTAAGTGATTTAACTCGTTGGTCAATGTCTTTACTTCCTCTTGGCATACTCTCAGTTTGATAACCAGATCAGTGTGAGATTGTTGAAGATTGTCCCTTTCGTTTTGCAGATTTCCAACCTGTGTATGAAGTTGCTGATTCAATCTAGAAAGTTCAGTCCACTTGTCATGAAGATTCTTGAATTCCACCAGAATATCTTCTTCTGTAACATAATCTTCATCTTCATCAAGATAGGTTGACATATTTCCAGTGACACTCTATGTAACATCCGTTTTCTTGTCATGATCAGATTGTTCTGTCTTAGTGGTAAGAGCCACATAGTTGTTCTGAAAATCATCTTCTTTGTCTGAATCATCTTCACTCCAAGTTGTGTTGAGTGAGTTCCTCTTTCTTCTCAGTGTATTAGCACAATCTGCCTGAACATGCCCATAACCTTCACATTCTCTGCACTTAATTCCTTTAAATTTGAATGATTGATCAGACATATGATTTTCTTCCCTGTTATTTCTATTATTTGCCACCTCATTCTTGGAGTTACTGACACTGCCTCTGACACCAGGATTACTTCTGCCATATCTTTTCAGTATTTTGTTGAAGTTTTTAGATATTAAAGCCAAGGAGTCCCCAAGGTCATCATCTCCAGAATTGTCCAACTTCTGCATTTCTGCTTTTAAGGTAAGCTCCTTGTTTTTTTTTGCTTCCGTGTCTACTCCCAGATTCATCTCAAATGTTATAAGGGATCCCATCAATTCTTCCAGCTTCATCTTTGAGATATCTTTTGCTTCCTCAATGGCAGTAACTTTATGAGCAAAGCATTGAGGTAAAGATCGTAAGGTTTTCCTCACAAGCTTTTCTTCTGAAAAACTTTCACCAAGGGCAAATGCTTCGTTGGCAATATCACACAGCTTGACATTGAATTCTGTAATGCTTTCTTCTTCAAGCATCCTCAAGTTTTCAAATTTTGTAGTCAGAATTTGCATCTTTGATAACTTTACACTTGAGGTTCCTTCATGAGTAGTTTGCAGAATTTTCCATGCCTTTTTAGCAATCACACATGTGGAAATAAGTCTGAACTGTGCTGGATCTACTCCATTAAATATGGCATTAAGCGCCTTTGAGTTACTATTTGCCAAGGCATCTTCAGTAGGCGACCAGCTTTCTTCAGGCTTGAGTGATTTGACACCATTTGCATCAGTAGTCGTTGGAGGATCCCATCCAACCAGAATTGATTTCTAAGCCTTCTCATCAATAGCTTTAATAAAGGCTCTCATTCTTACCTTCCAATATGCATAGTTGCTTCCATCCAAGAGAGGTGGATGCATTGTTGAACCTTCTTCCTTCATAGAGTCCATTGCACCAAACAACCAAGATCAAGTCATGCGGATCCCGCCTAAGAAACAAAGACGACCCGCTCTGATACCAATTGAAAGATCTAGGTTAGTAGCGCGCGGTGTCCCAGTGGGTGAGTGACACTGGATGTGACACCGATAATAAAATGAAAATGGACAGTATTAAAAATGCGGAAAGTAAATAGACAGGAGGTTGGTAACGCAGTTCGGCAATTGCCTACGTCTGCGGGGCCACGCCCAGAAAGAACAATCTACTACGTTCACAAGTTACAAGACATTCAGTATGACACAAGGTAAGACACCATCTTATCTTAAATACTGCTGCTTCCTAACTTCTGCAGTGAACGGATTGTGCGAGCTCCCCTCGACTTATGTTGATTCCTCCCGGAATCCGTGGTTATGCAAGCCCCTTGCCCACGTTTGAACTCCTCCCGAGCTCTATGCTTGAATCAAGAACACAAGGATTGCATCTTCATTAATGTTGCGTTAAGATGCTTCAGCCAACACACTTTAACTAAACTCTCCAACAAAGAAGTGTGTATACATTCTTCAAGAAGACCGAATGAATAATCAAAAACTCACACTAGAAAACCGTGTGATGGAAAGCTTCATATAGGCACTCAAAAATCCTTCCATGTTTATCCCAAGATTATTTCCAAATAATTCAAATGGAAAGATCATAGAGACGTTCCAAGTCTTCACGTTTATCTTCAATATTGTTTCCAAAATAATTTAAATTAGAAGATGGAAACTCTTGTGCCTTCAAGACTTATCTTTTCCAAAGATGGATAACTTCCAAGAATACCAAGATAAGTTCCATAATTATCCATATGACATTAATCATCAAATCAATCTTCCTTGCATAGATTTATTTTATTTGATTTTGCCTTCAATAAAAGCTTTCCTTATCTTTGCCAAAAAATAAATGCCAACTCACGTTTGCATTAACAGTTGTGAATTAGGTTGATCCTTTAGTCCTTCCTTCACAATCTTATACACTTTTATGCTACCTGCAAATTTCATTTGGAAGGTAAAAAGGCATAAATCACAGAGTTCAAAATTGACAATAGTTAATGATACGAAATCGAGATCATATGTCAAGTCCAAGGAATCCAAAGTACTCAATCCAGTTGTAGAAGACGAATCTTTCATTTGGAGACCTGGAATTGAAGAACCGGCGTGGACAGCAAGCCACGTCGCGACGTAGAGAGGATCCGACGTCGCGACGTCCACACACGTCGCGACGTTCATCGTCGCGCGTCGCGACGTCCGTCAGCGTTAGGGTTTTTATTTTTACGTTTTGTTCCTCGACGTCGGGCTCCCCACGTCGCGACGTGCGGGAATATTTGGCGTTAATTAATTTCTGTTTTGGTAATTTAGGATTTAAGTTATTTTTGAGTTTCCTTTTATGAATAAATCGTCTAGGGTTTGTTCTAGGCTTATAAATAGGTCTTTTATTCAGTTGTAATGGGGAGAGAAGAATTTTGAGGTAATTTTAATAAGATTTCAGCGATTGATTTCTTACATGTGAATTGGTATTCCTGCGAAGGGTTTGCTTGTTTACATCAACTGAGAACAGTTTGTTCGTGCGAAGCAGATTAAATTGTTGGTTCTTTAATTTCCAACTCACGAGTTGTTGGGTTGTTCTTGTTCATTGGTTTTTATTCAAAGGTCCTGCAATTGCTTCCGTGACATACAAGCCGGGGTTTGGAGCGAATCGATCCGGGTTTCGTATCAGTTAATTTTATGTACAAGGCAACAGAGCCGAGAAAGATCAGAGGACTATTGAATGTAAAATTTCAAGAAAAGGGTAGGGATCAAATTTGCAGAGTGCAGATCAACAAGGCTACACACAGCAACCTTTTCTCCATAAACTTGAAAGGGAAATAAGAGAGGTAACATCTGAACCAGCCTTTCAACCAAAAAAAAGCACCATGACAAACGCTTAAGAACTTCTAAAGGACATGATTATTTTGAAATGGATGGTCAACTGGCCAAGAAAATCAGTGGTAAATCTAGAATTTCTTCCCAGACATGTACGGGGACAGTGTTCATCCACAAGTTTAGTAGATTCTTCTTACAACGATCTCCAGTAAAGCTCCATTAAAGATTGAAAAGGGTAGTTGTACTGAGCATAACAAAGCAAATATCCTCTTTGAATGATTGCCCTATAAATCATTTGGCATAAGAACATTATGAAGAAATGCTAGCAAGTTGTAAGTAAGTATTGTTGCACCCTTTCCCTTTCCTAGAATTGAACACTTAAAAATATGCCCAGACAAAAACAAACAACAACTCACAAAAACCCGAATACTAAATCCTCTACGAAACATAAGTATGCATTCATAAAAGTTTATAGTTTCAGTTCATCGTATGACATTATCACTTGAATCAACCTTAACATTTTCAAAAAAAAAACAATCTTGATACATAAATATACTCATAAAAATCACATCTTTTTGCCTCTACAAGTACAGTTTTTGAGATTCCAACATGAAATATAAATGTAACTGAACAAAAACTGTTCAAAGACTTCCTAAGCATAAAATCCCCTTCGTCAAAGAGCTCAATTTTGCAATAGCCAAAAAAAAACCCACCAAAGAAACAAAAATTAATAAATTTAGTGCTCTGGCCGGAGAGTATTGAGTGTGTGAGGCTGAGAAAGAGGGATTTGATGGACGAAGGAGAGTGGTAGGTCACTGACCTCACGACATGTTTCGGAGAGGGCGAGGTCCGCGAGAGTTAAGGGTTTGGCGGCGTCGGAGTTGGAGGTGTTGTGTTCGGCGGCTAGTGTTTTGAGGTTTTGAAGTATAAAGGAATCGGGTTTGAGTTTAGATTTGAATGGAACGGAATCGGATTCTGGGCCACCAGTACGACGAAGCTTTTTTTGGTCCGTAAATCGTGCAGGAGTACGACTTTTTTTGGGGTCTATTCAGAGGAGGCGGGAAATGTGCAGCAGCGGATTGCACTACACTTTAGTAGTAGGGCAAAGAGTACAGAGGACGGTGTCGTTTTTCGTTTTGAAAAAAGAAAGGTATTGGACGGGATATAAGCATAATTGCTTCAAAACTCAGTGCGCCAATTTGTAGTTTGATGAAATCCGTGCACCCTTTCTTTCATTTTTTTAACAAAAAGAATAATAATAATTTAGTGCTCTTTACAACACCGCGATTGAAACTTTAGAAGTTTTGGGGGTTTAGGGTGTAGAAGATTGAAACTTTCTCAGCAAATTGAAGAAAGGACTTAGGGCGAAAGGGCATGGCATAAGGGCTTAGGGCGTATGGTGTAGGAGCTAAAAGGTTAACGTTTGTGAAGTGTGAAGTGTGTAGGAGCTGAGAAGCTGAGAATATCTTAAGTTAAAACAAGGGTTAAAACGACGTCGTTTGGCAATTTTTTGTGGGTATTTGTTATATTTTAATAAATTAATAATTATCTATTTTAAACAATATTTATTTAACAATTATTTTTTATATAAAGATAAATAATCAATTTTTTATAATTATATACAAAAACATTAGCTTCTTTTATATATATATATATATATATAAAACATTTTATAAAGTGTTACATATTATATAAAGTGTTGCATATATTATATAAGTATTACTTTAAATACCCAATAAAGGCAACACTTTTTAAATGTATTACATATTGCTATAATAATTGTAACACTTATAGACAAGTGTTGCATTTAACTTATATATGCAACACTTATTTGAAAGTGTAGCAAATTTTCTAAAAATTCAGGTCAAATGCAATATTTTTAAAGTGTTGCTCTCAAAGTGATGCTACAGCCTCATTTTGTAGTAGTGTTTTCATCTATTTTTGACTAATTTTTTTTTTTAATCTATTCATCTAGTTTTTTGAAAACACTTAATATTTGTGTCTCCTCCTCAAACAGTTTTTACCAACTCCATCTTCTGTTTTTTTTTAAAGTCCCAATCTGTTACAAATTCATCTTATACGATTACAAATCTTCTTATCTATGTTGCAACATGGGACTTTCCTAGTTCAGGACCTCTTGCTGGCACAGTATTTACCAACTTTATCTTCTTCTTTTTTTAAGTTCTAATCTATTACAAATTCATCCTATACTATTACAAATCTTAATTCCTATTTATGTTACAACCTGGGACTTTCCTAGTTCGGGACATCTTGCAAGCGCATTTGCTCTGATTCATTACAAATCTTCATATCTATGTTGCAATCTAAAACCATCCTAGGACCTTTTGCTCTGATTCATTACAAATCTTCCTATCTATGTTGCAATCTAAAACCATCCTAGTCTAGGACCTTTTGCTCTGATTCATTACAAATCTTCCTATCTATGTTGCAATCTAAAACCATCCTAGTCTAGGACCTCTTACTAGCGCATTTGCATTGACTTGTTACAAATCTTCCTATCTATGTTGCAACCTGGAACCAAGTTCGAGACCTCTTACTGGCGCAGGTGCATTAGAATACTAGAGGCTAGACATCAAACACTGGGGAGGGGAATTGCTATTAGAAGGTTCGAACCCAGGACTTCCAGTCCCGAAAAGCTTTTCAAACTCTTTAGGTGGCCACTTGGATAACCCTAAGTGGTTTTTATCAACTCTATCCATTTACACGTCAAAGTCCCATATTCCAACCACATATTTTACAAACCTTAGTCTTTCTATGTTTTTCTTTATTATTGCTCTCATTTATTAATATATACAACTCATACACATTTCTCTCGTTAATATATTAAAACTCATACACATGCTCAATTAAGCGAGGAACTTGCTAACCTTTATATAATTTCTACTATGATTCATAAATATAAAAGTGACGAGTAACCGTCAATCTAATACAACTTTTTTCTTCTGATTTTGAGAATGGTTATTTATAAACAAACATGTTACTTAAACTTAAACAATAAAATAAATTATATCAAAGGTATTATCAAGAACACATAATTATCCCAAAGTGATTATCAAGAGCAAGTAATTGTTTTTTTTTTCAAAGAAACGGAGGAACAAGGTTCCAAAACTCTTAGGGGGCGTTTGGTAAGGGGGAATAGAAGGGCAATGGTAATCAACAAAAGTGATTGCCATTGTTAATGTTTGGGAAGGGGTAATGGGAATGACTGTTCATCAATGATTACCCAATACAGGGTAATGGATGATTAATGGGGGGAGACTAGGGAATCATCCATTACCCTGTATTGGGTAATCGATTTTACTCAACTCTACCAAATAACTCCCTACTCTAATATGTACTTTAATAATAATAATAATAATATTATTATTATTAATTAAAATAATAATAGTAATATTATTATTATATTAATAATTAATATTAATAATATTAATAATATTAATATTAAATAAATAATATTAATAATAATTCATTAATAATAATATAATTAATATTAGTAATGAATAATTAATAATAATAATTATTAAATAATATTATTATTAATATAATTCATATTAATTAATAATAATAATAAATAATAAATAATAATATTAATAATAATTATTATTATTAAATAATAATATTAATAATTATTATTATTAATTAATATTATTAATAAATAATTATTATTAAATATAATATTATTAATGTAATTCATATTAATTATTAATAATAATAATTATTAAATAATAATATTATTAAATAATAATATTATTAATATAATTCATATTAATTATTATTAATAATAATTATTAAATAATAATATTGATAATAATATTATTAATGATTAATGATTAATATTAATAATAATAATGATAATAATACTAATAATTAATAATATTAATAATGATAATAATTAATAATATTAATCATTAATAATAATATTTATAATAAATAATGATAACAATAATTAATAATTAATAATTAATAATGATAATAATAATATTAATAATTAATAATGATAATAATATTAATAAATAATAATATTATTATTATTAATTAATAATAGTAATAATAATAATAAAGATTAATAATAATAATAAAAAGTGCGAACTCGATAAGGGTAAAATAAAAATTTTGAATGATTCCTATTAATATTGTTGATTTGAATCAAACAACATCAATCACAATAATACCCATTATAGCATTTGAACCAAACATTAACAATGCAATCATATTCCCATTGACATTGACCCCTCAATCAAACCTATTGTGATTGCCATTGAAGAATTTGAACCAAACGCCCCCTTAAATCTTAATACATAAATGGATCCAACGGAATATTCGGAACACACAACAACATTACACACCACATTTGAAAACTGATCAAATTTGCAGTCAAATGTTTACTCTCTCCAGTTCTCATTATAGCTGAAATTTGTACGGGTTGCGACAACATATATGTTTTGGCAACTCACCAAGCCATGCATGCAGCGATTTGCTCGCCCAATCTGAGAAGAAATCTGCACCAAAAATAACAATTAATAAAAATAAGTCTATATATAAGATTTCTATTTCCTACAACTATGCATATTTATTGCCAAAAGTGAAGGGATTTCTGAACTTTTCAATACCATAACTCCAACAAATTGCCGCAAACCATATCACTTATGTCTCACCTCTTATTCTTCTTTCGTTGCTGCTATCGCAGGTGCTAAAATTGTACCAAGGAATGTACTAAATACATCACGGGCTGCTACCGCAGGTGCTAAAATTGTACCAACGGCTGCTCTAACAATAGAACCTGCATATTTCGTCCAGAAATCTTGTGGACTTTCCTGATTGTTGACGTGAAAATCATGGTAAAAATAATTTTTTTTAAACATTGTGATTAATGAACACGTAAAATTTGCTTATTTAATTTAATGATATAGTCTAATTAAAGAAGAGTTTGGGATACCTTTTGCTCTTTAAGTCGTTCATTCATAGCACGAACTCCTTCTACATATGAAGCTATTTCTGACTCTAGTCTGGTTAATTGTGTGGAAGTGTGACTCCAGTTTGCTTGTCTAATAGTAGCATCTGTAGATACAAAATTGGACTGGTAAATCAGCACATTTTTTTGAAATCTTTGTTATAGAAACTTACTACTATTCAGCTGGCAGTCAATGCATTAATTTTAAAAGATTCTCATGTTAAGTTGATTTTAGTCATACTGATGCTGATGTCCAAATCAATAACAAGCGAATGATTTATGTAGATCACATTTTGTATTTGGATTCAGATTATCTATCTAAAATTATTTTGTTTTATTCTGTGTAATATTCAAAACGACGTCGTTTTACTAAAACCAGTGCAAAAGGTATAAATATCACTAAAATTAAATTTATAATTATTATGCCCTAACCAAAGTTTGAGTAAATCCTATATATACTTTTAATTCCTGATTTTAGTGTAACGAAATTATTTTGAACATCAGACAAAATAAGATAGAATAGTTTTGGACAGAGAATCTCGTATCTCTACTTTTGATGGGGGTGATTGATAACTCTATTTAGATTTGAAAAATTAATTGGTTCAAATATAAACTAAATCAAGATTGGTCGATAATAATATATATTACATATTTTAATGGATTATGAGGATTTGAAAACAAATGTAAAATTATGGTAGAATTTTAAATGATAAGACATGACTTAATTTGCTTAGTTTAAGATCAGTATGGTCAACTATAAATTTACAAAATATTTGTAATAAGACATAATTAATTCGGTTTAAATTTTTTACTTTTCACATGTATTTACACATAGTATAAATATTTTCACACATTATACATATTTACACTTACTACATACATTTTTACACACTATATAAATTTACACCTATTATACATATTTGCACACACTACAGATATTTTTATACATTACATGTTTAAACATACGACATACACTTTCACATACTATACATATTTACATATATTACATAAATTTTCGCACACTGCATACACTACTACAAAATGGCGAATTTAAACCGCCCTTTTTAAAGATGTTAAACAAAAACCGGTGTAATTTATAAAAACGCGGTGGCATAATCGTAATATTAAAGTGACATGAGAACTATTTACACCGGTTATATAATAACCGGTGTAAATAGTATAATTTTTTACACCGGTTATAAGAAAACCGGTGTAAAATGTATACTATTTACACCGGTTATATATAACGGTGTAAATAGTATACCTTTTACACCGGTTATTATATAACCGGTGTAAATAGTTTTTTTTTGTAAAAAGTGACTTTTTACAACGGTTTTCTTATAACCGGTGTAAAAAGTTTACCTTTTACACCGGTTATATAATAACCGGTGTAAATTTTTTTTTTTTGTTTTTTTTGGAAAAAATGGACTTTTTACACGGTGTAAAAAGTGGAGAGTCAAATGACAAGTGCAATCAAATTATCATACACTATCATCATCATTCAAATTCAATGCAATGATGCTTGCCCACTACCAACCCAAAAGTTTCTCTTCTTGCTTGCGTTTGCTCATTTAGTCAATCAACTAGTTCATTCTGAAATTCTTGCTATTTTCCAACTCATCTTTGAACCGTAATTCTATCTCAGATATCCACCTTCAACCCCGTAAGTTTAGATGGAACCTCACTCATTTCATGATACTAGTGTACTACTGATACAGTAGCTATCGTGATACTAAAAAAGCTCACTCATTTCATGATACTAGTATACTACTGATACAATAGTATACCTTTTACACCGGTTATTATATAACCGGTGTAAATAGTTTTTTTTTTTTGTAAAAAGTGACTTTTTACACCGATTTTCTTATAACCGGTGTAAAAAGTGTACTTTTACACCGGTTATTATATTGTAAAAAGTGACTTTTTACACCGGTTTTCTTATAATCGGTGTAAAAAGTGTACCTTTTACACCGGTTATTAACCGGTGTAAATATCATTATTATTTTTTTTTTTTTGAAAAAAGTGACTTTTTACACCGGTTATCTTACAACCAGTGTAAATAAGTTTCAATTGTTTTTAAAAGCCCTGGCAAGATCGATCCTACCAAAACTCTTTCTCTCCCGCGCTTTCAAGTTCAAACCCAAGAATAGCTCAAATGACGATACCACTGAGGTGGAGAAGTTTTCGGGTTTGAGAATTAGGTAAATCTATCAATCGTCATACTAAATATTTTTTTTCTTCCCTTTCATTCATTGTTTTCCTGAAAGGAATGTTTTTCTTTGAGGAGGACTCGTTCTTGTTTTGGGTTTTAATTATCTTATTACAAATATCTTGCTTGTCAAATAACTCCACTATTTGAGCTAAATATTTACTGGTGAGTTCGATACAGAAACCGAGAGTTGATAACATAGACGAGCTTAGGAGCGTTGGAATAGTGAGGCTGCAAAAGGCCACGAGAGTTGATAACTATGCGCTCAAGTTACACACTGGCGCACTCAAATTCAAGACTGTTATTAGAATTCCAAAATTCATGGACACCATTTCTTTATTTGAATCGAAGTTGATAAGTTATTCCTTTTTGGTAAATTTCGATAATGTTGTAATTGTTCTATTTTGTTCTTAGAGAAACTGATATCTGATCAAGAATGCTCTTTGCTTGCTGTCTTTACTGTTTTGTGAAGGAGACAACTTATCAACCCAACTAATACTACTTAAACATTTCACAAGGCTCAGATCTGCCAAACGTGTGCTCCGACCTGCCCATCAAACGTGTGTTTCCAGATTCGAGCCCCCTATCCTGATGGTAAGCAGTGGTTTTTTTGGAGTTGCGGGATACCCTCCTTGATGATTGATGGATGTTGTTCAGCTATGGATGGATTCAGTAACCACGAAAGGAATTTGTGCTTTAGTTGATTGGATTCTGGTGGCTGGATGCATTTCTATAATTTCTGTTTTTGATGATGAATGTTTATAGTTAATTATTCACATATCTTGGCTGTTGTGTGATGCTCATTTTTTTTGGGATGTTTTTGTTTTTTACACCGGTTATATAACCGGTGTAAAATAAACGTTTTTACACCGGGTTTATACAAAGACATTTTACACTGGTTTATAAAACCGGTGTAAAAAATATGCACATTTTACATATAAACCGGTGTAAAAAATATGCACATTTTACCCCGCCTGTATATACACCGGTTCATTTTCAAAATAACCGGTGTAAATATCCAGATTTAACCGGTTTAACAGGCTATTTTTGTACTAGTGATAGTTATACACATTACACATATTTACACACACACACAATCCATATTTTTACACATTTTCTCTCTCTCTCTCTCTCTCTCAAACACACACACACACACCATATTTTTACATATACTACACATTTTTACACACGTATTATATGTATATTTAATTCTTGTATATTATATATTTTCACGCACTATATTTTCTGTTGTCAAAATAAATTGGATTATAAAACATAAAAATTAATAAATTCAACAACGTATTACTTTTAAATTTCATATTTAAAATTCAATTGATTTTAAATTCTATCAAATAGACCCTAAACCAGTGTTATTAAATTCGGACCGGACCGGCATGTTCGACTGGGAATCGGTAGGGAGTCCGGTCCGATTTAGTATGAAAAATCAGGTGTTAAAAAACCGGTCAAACTCGATCAAAAATCAGGTTGAACCGGGAAAATTGAAAACCAGTAAGAACCCGATTTTTAGTTTTTGGTATTGTTTTATCTAATCAATAATAGTTAATGTTTTTCCATCAATCACCCCAATTGTCATTAATGATTTCAATTTACCATATTTTAATATATTAAAATTTGAATACATTCAATTGTCATAAATATTTTAATTTACCATATTCAAGATTTTTAATTAATTCCAATTTACCATATTTCGATATTTTAAAATTTGAATACATTCAATTGTAATAAATAGTTTAATTTACCATATTCAAGATTTTTAATAACTTTCAATTATCATAAATGCTTCCAATTTACCATATTTAAAGATTTTTAATAAATTCTAATTGTCATAAATACTTCCAATTTACTATATTACAAGATTTTGAATGAATATGAAAATTATTTTTTTCATCAATATTTTCAATCAATCACATTCATACAATTTCAATAAATATGGATTTTAAATTTTATCATATAATATTTTTTATTTTTTATTTAATTATTATTTTATAGCACACAAAATTAAATTCAAAGCATGATATGTCATTAATTTTTTTAATTCACAAGTTTAAGTTTTGAAATGAATAAATTGTGTATTGAGAACTACATTTTCTAACTTATTTTAATATGATCGATTTGATATTAAATTAATTAATACTATATTATATCTTGCGTATTTTAATAAAATTTTATTAAATTATAAACAAAATAATTACTAGCATTATTAAACAATACGATCTATGATTTTTTTTATGGGTGAAAAATTAAGAATTTAATTGAATATTATTTTTTTAATAATTTGGTCATTTTAATAAAATGTGAGATATGTTAATATTTAATTAATATATTTATATTAAATATATTTATGATGTCATACGGTTCTTGACACCGTTTCAACTAGCCCGACCAATTGACCCCCAACCCAGTAACTCTATCGGTTTGCATCCCGATCCAAGTTTTGAAACACTGCCCTAAACATCTTCTGGAAATTAGCTATAGTTTATTTATCAGGCCGGTTAGGACGTCAATTGGGGAACATAAGGTGTAGGAGAGCATTTCTCAAACCCTTTTCCTTCTCCTTGTCACTATTGAAGGGCCTAATAAAGTCTATATCCACTAGCGGATTTGTGGGAGGCGAGGGGATGCCACCTTCCCACTAAAATTTGAAAAAAATTTAATTGAATCCTTAAAAAAAATTAGAATTTCGCTTCTCTTCCCTTAAAAATTAAAATACAACTTTTCGCCCCAAACAATTTTTTCTGATTTCACTATATATATATATATATATATATATATATATATAAGGATGTAAAAGACCAACAATACACCAATGAACTAAGTTTAGTTGTATTTACTTTATGCAGTTTGATAATAATAATTCTGACACTACAAGAAAAATGATCTTTAGTGACAAAAAGTCTAGTGACGACAAAAAAACTAGTGACTAAAAATCGTAATTAATCACCAAAATAAATGTTGTCAGAGTTGGACGAGTATTATTGACGACATATGTCGTCAAAGATGTATTGACGACATTTTAAGTCGTCAATACGTGTGTGTACTAACGCTTTGACGACATATGTCGTCATACTGTTGAGTATTAGTGACGACATATGTCGTCAAATATATATTAACGACATTTTAAGTTGTCAATACGTGTGTGTACCAACTCTTCGACGACATATGTCGTCATAATGTTGAGTATTAGTGACGACATATGTCGTCAAAACGTTAGTGACGACATTTTAAGCCGTCAACAAGTGTGCCACGTTGGAATTTTTATTTGACAAGCTATTTGACGACATGTTTTTGCGTCACTATTGAGAATTGTTTGATTGGTAGTGACGACAAATGTCGTCAAAGACATACTGACGAGAAATGTCGTCAAAGATGTACTGACGAGAAATGTCGTCAAAGAGTTGTACATTGACGACAAATGTCGTCAAAAATATTCTGACGGCAAATGTCGTCAATAATACACTAGACGTACTGACGACAAATGTCGTCAAAGACATATTGACGGCAAATGTCGTCAATAAAACACTAGACGTACTGACGACAAATGTCGTCAAAGGCTTACTGACTGCAAATGTTGTCAATAAATAATTGTTTATTTTAAAATTATTTTAGTAGAAATTGATGTTACAAAATATCTAATTTTTAAAAATATTAAATTAATATATTTTGATTTATTTTTAGTTAAATTTGTAGTAGAAATTAAAGTTTGATGAACTATTATGAAAATTTTGTATTTAATTTGTATTTTTTATATAATTGTAAAAATAAATGGTATAATATATTTTCTATATATGGAAAAAGAAAAAAAAAAGCTTTAATACCAAATAAAAATAATTATCAATTTAAATAAATTGAAAACTGAAGCAAAAAAAAGCCTCTTTATTGTTTTTCTTTTTCCTTTCTCAAATAAAAATAATTCTCACTGGTAGATCTATATATTATGGATTAGGTTTTATTGTAGTAACATATTTAACATTGGACAGAGAATCCAATTTCAAAGAAATGGGTTAAACTTTTTTTGAAAAAATAACAAACATGAGTTCCCACGTTAACAAATTTATGGGTGAAAACCACATTATTTTATCCATTTTTAATATATTTTCATTTCAAAATTTATTTTATCCATTTTACTTATTTTATAACAATGTATATTAATTTTTATTCATCAAACTTTGTTAATCACGAAATCATCAATCAGATTTTGATTATATTTATGGGGTAGATTGATTGGTTCATGTAAACGTGAACAGATATTTATATACAAGAGAAGTTAGAAATTTCAAATAAGTTCATTTTAAACAATAAAACGTTTACATTGTAGAATTATGGAAGATTTGCTCATTTGGCTCTAAAAAGTGGTATGCAGGTTTTGAACATTAAAATATATTAACATAATATATATATATATATATATTAACATAAAAATTAAACCACGATTAGATTTTATAACACAATCAAAATCTAACCCACTCGGCTTATATATGTTGAAAATATTGATAATAATAAATAATAATAATAATAATAATAAACTTCTACGAAGGATATGGGGAATTATTTCGAGGCTCCAAAAAATCTAAATTTTAAGTCAACAGAATTTGAAATGCTACTGCTTAATAATTCAATTAGAGCATGAATCGTTGAGATACCAACAGTTTATGCACTCACAGTAATTTCATTTTACAGAGACTACAAAAAGTGTTTTCAAAAGCTGAGAAAAAAAAAATCTAATCTCTCTTTCCTCACACACTCACAGTCGCTCTCATACTGTAGCCCTAATCCCTCTCTAATTTCTCATTCTCTGCAGAAACACTTCTAACACTTCTACTCACGGTAATTTCATGTTCTCGCTGCCGCATTCCGATTGCAAAGCAACACCGCTGCCATCTTTCAATTTCCGCCTCCGCCGCCGTCCAACGAAAGACCAATACCTTCACAACCGCGCCACTCCTCACCTTTTCTCCCGCCGCTGAGTCTCTATTCCACGCCGCCTTCGACATTTCCAATTTCCCCAAACTCTTTTCCTCTTGCATGAAAGTCGGCTAGTACCTCCAGTTCCATCTCCCGATTCTGACAAACCGTGTTTTTTCACCATTGACTCGCCGCCTTCTTTTTCTATATCGAAAGGCGTGTTTGAATTCCTCGCGAAATCCTTCTCCTGTTACACCACTGAGCTCTTGTGCGGACTACAAAAAGGTGAATTTTTTTTCAATTAATTTCTTTTATATAATTCTTTCAATTAATTTCTAATTTTTTTATAATAATTCTGATGTAATAAATAATTCTGGTGAGAAGAATCTTATATTTAATCTAAATAATCTCTTTCATTTTATTTCTTGGTGCCGACATGAGGAACTTACCAAGAGCTTTGATTCTTAGATTTCTAAAAATGATGTAAGAAACAAACATATAGAGTAGGAGTAGCTTGTTAGCTAGGCATGATAACATGATTAATTGATCTTGTATAAGCTTTATTTGTATAATGACTTTTGTGTGTGTGTGTGTGCGCGCCTTTTTTGTTTTGCATTGCTAAATCAGCAGCTGGTTAACATTCATCTATTATTGACTCACAATAGTAGCTCATGATCTTGATCCAGTCTTCTTTTTCTTTTCTGTTTTTGCAAATTCCAAATCCCTTTTAAAGTTTGAGTATATATATAATGGGATGATTGAGGTTCATTGTTAATTAATTTTTTGGGGTTTATGTTTTTAATACGTAAGTAGTTCTCTTTTATCTCTCTCTCTATATCTTCATTTTCTTTTGGTGGTGAATATATATATATATATATGGATTTTCATTTGAGAAGTAATTTTTGCAATATTATGGAATGTAGATAGATATGATGGGTGTTGTTATTAATAAATGAAGTTGATAGTATAAAGTAGCAAAGCATTCTCTTCCAACTTAATTTGGTTAAAGTGTTAACGTGAATCAATTGCAGTATATAATGTGGAAATTAAGAGAAGCATGCATAATACTCCTACTTAAGATAAATAAATTGGTTTTGGTTTTGGTTTGGTTTGTGACTTTGTGGTGGAGTATATATAAGTAATAGGTAGTGAGGTTTACAGATGGATGCATGACTTCATTAATTAGGACACTAGCTAATAATTGAAGTACGTAATTAATTAATTGGTTTTGTTCAAACACTTCGCTCTATTCGAAAACAAATGTTGCCTCTAAGATCTGCCAAAGAAAATACTTCTTCCTCTTTTAAGTCTTGAGAATTTCAAACAAAACATTAGAAGTATAAATGAACTTATAGTTCAATTTTCAAGATTGAAAAAGCACAAAGGAAAATCGAACAACAATATGAAGGTTGTCTGCCCATATTACTGGTTTAGGGTAGTCAGAACTCTACTTAAGTGTGTGCTGATGGAATTAAGCTGACAATAATGCATTATACAGTGAATTTAACTATGAACATTCAGTGGGAGAGATTGGAGAGAGTCTAAAAGTGCAAGTGTTCTTTGGCATTTGTTTATGCAAGTGCAAATGCTCATATTTAAACATTTTTTTATCTGCTGATGCACTGTGTAGGCTGTGCCTTATATGTTTATATATTTTGGGAAAAGAAAAGGAAAGAAACAGAAAGGCATAAAAGGGAGGGAGGGGAGGCTAGCTCTTCTTCACTTTCTTCAATGGAATTAGGCATTGCATAGATTTGGAATGCATTAAAACTAGTTATCAAAATAAAAGAATAAATTTTGCAACTTTGAGGTTGATTCTCTCATTCTAATCTATCTTTCTTATTGTTTATCCACTCGGACTTTGGGCAAAGAATAGAAACATTTTTTTTATGTTGGTAGAAGAATCTGTCCTTACTTTGGAAAATATTCACTTATACTGATCAAGCTTATCCTTGTCTTAACATATTCTTCTTGTTTCTTCCTTCAAGATAGCAATGTTGCTTTTTTCAATCAAAAAAAGAATCTCATTCTCTTTGCTTCAGTTCAGGATAATCCTTCATGGGATTTTATAGAAAAACTTCTCCCTAAAGTTCAATACCATATCAGTTGCAAAACAACAAGATTTTAAACTGAAAATTAACATTGTGATTAAATGCACAAGGGAAAAAAAAGGGAATAAAGAAGAACAAAGAGTAAAAAGGTCTAAAAAACTACTCCACTAGTTGATTTCTTACACTTCATCACCACTCTGTTTCTCTAGTTCCTACTAGCTAAGGCTTGGAAATGAATTTCTTTTCTTTTCTTTTTTGTTTTTTTTAAGGAGTGTTGCTAATTAAGTGTAATCTTTTCTTGTTTTGGGAATCATTTCTTGATTGTCATTTCTTCTGTTTATTTGACAATCTTCTTGAATTGAATCTTTAACTCCATATCTCTTTCTTTGTATTCTTGAGATTAGAAAGTTGGAAGTTATATTGTTAAATTTAGCATCAAAGGTTACACAGTCTAGTCTCTGTTGCTATTGCTTTTTTTTGCTGAATGAATATTCTTTCATAGAATCATTGAACCTTGTGACTTTTTTTATATACAATGCGTGATTTGTTTATTTATTAATCAAAAAGTGTAACCTTAAGGAAGGAAAGAGAGCTATGGCTACTAATCAATCATAGGCAGATAATAGAAAATTGGGCAGATTGAGATTGAGGATGAGGATGTTGCCTTCATGTAAGGTTCGGGTTTGAAATTTAAATGATGTGGTAATTTTAAAATGTGTTGGAGTATAGCTGTTAAAGCCTGTAATCCTTTTCTAATATTATTAACAATAATTGTTATGCTATCTAAAAGTTGTTCAGCTGATTACTTGGTCCTGTTGTCTACCATTTTTTCTTCGCTCTCTGTCTTCATTTATATTCTCTTCCAATTGCAAATATTTAATGGTGTATTCATTCTTGAAGTGTTTTTTTGTTCTCATTTTTATGTCAAGATCTTTTCCTTGTTTTCAGGTACCCTAATTTGAAGAGTGTGAAGGAACTAATTTACAAGAGAGGTTTTGGCAAGGTAGACCGACAGGCAGAGGATAGCATTGACTGACAATTCCATCATTGAAAAGGTATTTAGGGATTAAGAATGCTGCTGCTTCTGCTGTTGTTTTACTGCACAAGATTAATTACTTACGTATGCCTTATTTCACAGTTTCTATCTAGGCAAACACAGTATTATCTGCAAAGATCATTGCTGGATGTTGTTCTGATCTTTTTTTCACTATAACATACTCGTTTAAAATTAATGCCTCCATAAAACAGTGTTCATATACAGCAGACACATGCTAGTAAAATTCACCGAGGAAGCATCCAAAAAAATTTCTGAAATAGAGACAAGAACCATGATAGTAATCATAGTAAAGTTATTCACACAACCTGTGAAGGGTTGTTATCAGACATTGTTCAGTACAAATAACACAAGTACATTGTTCAGTACTAATTGGTAATTCTCAATTTATGTTGATATTTTCCCTGTATTTTATAGATGATTTTAGGGATCTTGATTTCAACTTTACATGATTTAGGTCTTCAAGTGTGAATCAGGAATCCTTGATTCCTTTGTCTGCCACTATTCGTGAAATTTTACACCGAAAGGTATGCAACCCCTAGCTTTTGGTTATTTCTCTGTTTAGACACTTATCTCTTAATCCTAGGCAAATGGCTTAAAGGGTTCCCTTACGACTTAAAAAGGCCAACAGTGTAATGTTTCTTGTTTTTTGGGGTTTAGCTGTTCTGTTTCTTCAAGTTAATAGTATCAGGAAAAGAGGAAAGAAAAGAGGGTGAAACAAGTTTTTCTTTTTGCCTTGGCATGTATTTTATATATAATACTATATAATCTTTCCAAAAGTTTCAGAAAAATTTCTTAATTTCCATGTTGGACAAGGACATACCAGAAGCTCTCTGTCTTCTCAATGTTTTTTCTTTCACTTATGCTATCATATTGAATCATAGATTGGACATATCACTCATACATTGTTTACTTCTTTTCGTTACATTCAGATTCTTTTTTTCTCACTTCTAGTTATGTTTACTGGTGTTAATCTGGGTTTAAAATTTATAATAATTTGATTGTGGGACCCACTATGAATGGAAAATTTCTTGTATTTGCTCTTGCAGTTGTTCGAGACTCTATTGACCATAGTGGGTAGCAAAAAGTTTGGAAAGGTGTATTCTTAGCCTCGGAATTTCCTCCCTTTTTATTATCTGCAGATGTGATATTTGTACTTAATCTGAATGTTTTAAAATTATTGATCCAGGTTGTTGCACACAATGTAAAGGAGTTGTTGTACTACACTATTGCGTTTATGCAGATGACAGAACAACGGGTAATAATTTGGTTATATTCATACTTAGTTACTCAATTCTGAAGGTTGTCCTTTACCAAGCTATCAGACAAATTGACCTAACTTACTCAAATAACTTGAGTTTGGAAGAGAAAAATTTTTCTGGGAACAAAGTGATGCAACATTTTGTTTGCTGTTTTGCTTGCATTTATTGATTCTCCCTATGCATTATTGTCTCTGCCATGGTATCTATTAAATATATAAAAGAATTTAAGTTCCTGCCAATTATGGAGGTGGAAGTGCAATTTGATATGCCTGACTAGACTGTTTGCTTTTTTTCACGACTCTTGTTATTAGGTTTAAATGTCTTACCACTTAAATGGCATGATTCTTTTTTCCCCTTTTACAAGTTTAAAATACCAAATAGAGAGGATGTAGTAGTGAGGTTTTTATCCCGTTTCTAAATAAAAGTGAGCTGGGTACAATATTGAGGCTGTTTGATCCACCCTCTACTTGATCTGTCTTTAGTATAGGATTTTGACTTCTATTATACTGTAGATGAGAATTATTGGATTGTTGGATTCAATGCTATGAAACTGTTTAGCATAGTCTGCAAATCTCCTTGTTCATTCCCACAGGTATGGCTGACTTCTATTATACTGCATTACTATTCACACTCTAATAGCAACTTTCTGACCTATTTTCCCCTGATATCTTGCAGGCCACTCCCAAGCCCATTCTCACTCTATTAGATCCTTCATTTTCTCTTGCTGCTTCTGATCTTGGAGCCGATAACCTCGAGAATGAATTTATATTGAATAACATGCATCTGTTTCAGGTAATCTTCCTAATATATTTCTTGCACTCATGGATGTCTATGAATAAATTACTAACAATTTATGAAAGTGGTTGTTGGTTATTTACAAGATGGTGTCTGCACTGTCGTTAGAATGAACCGTTTTGACTCTTGATGTGTAAACAATCACATCTCAACTCCAATCAACTTCTTAAATAATGCCTCCAGATTCAGAAAAAAATAGAGGAAACTACAGCTGCTGGTCAGAACAAGGGTTCACTAAATGATGAAGAATTCAACATTGAAGCAGCTCTTGATAGATGCATCTTGAGGCTTATTGCATTGTGCTGCAATGGTGAGTTTCTCAGGATAATAATTTCAGCTCAACTGGAAATCCCTTTTTCTCATAGAAATTTGGGTTTTCTTTTTTCTTTCCTTTTTTTTTCAATGTAAAGGTCGTCCAAGACTACCTTAAGGCTGATTGCTTTTGTTTTCATCAGCTGATAAGCTTGTGAGAGCCATTGACCTTGTGAAACTTCTCTCAGTGGAAAAATCAGTAAAAGGTGCCATAAAGCTGGTTACTGCATTGAAGTTACCAAACTTGGCAGAGCGCTTTAATACTATATTAGAGGTAGAACATCTTGCAAATTATAAAATTCTGTTTAGTTTGAACCCTACTCTTGAGATGCTATAGATCTAGTCTCTAGTTTTTCTAGATAACCATTCACATCCATTTTGAAATCATGCAGGAAAGATTGATGAATGAAGCAATGGGGAGTGCAATCCTCCCTGCTAAACTGAAATATGATGCTCCCCTCCAAGCTGATGATGCTTCTTGTAGGCCTAGTCTTGCAGGAAGAAGTAAACAAAAAGGTTTAGCTTATATCGAGTTTGTGAGAAAGGAGTTTGTTTTAGGTTTTGTGATTGAATTCATAGCGTGTTTAGATAATTAGCTGGATTTGATGATGATACTCCATCATACTTTTATATACTATTATTGAATGAATGAAATATATTTGATATTATTTAGTGCAAATGAGTTTTAAACCATTTGATTTGATATTTTTGTAAATGCATTAATTGGTCATATTTAAGTGACAATAATTTGTACAAAAATGTGCAAAAAAAAAATAGTACTTGTGCTCAGTGACGACTTTTGTCGTGACTGATACATTTATGCATTGACGACCTAAATGTTGTCAATGTTGCTATTGACGGCAATATGTCGTCACTAATGACCTTCCACGTCAGCATGCCACGTAAGCTTGTTGTCCATGTCATATTGCCACGGTGGCATTAAAATCCATGTAGGATGTGCTATTGACGACTTTGTGTCGTCACAAAGTGTCAAAGCTTTATTGACGATATAAATGTCGTCACAGACTAGATACTGCGTCAGGGCAGTATTGACCATGCAGTGACGACACCAAACTTGTCACTGTTATGTTACAGTGACTACATTTTTAGAATTATTCACTATATATTGTCGTCACTGAAGGGCATTTTTCTTGTAGTGGGAGCTGATACCGAAATTCTGTGATGAATTTTTGGGTCTGTATGGCAACAAGCTCACCGGTTCTTTTTAACTCATCCACAGCTGCTTCTTGGAAATTTCCTATAGTTTTGAGCCTCATTTGTTCAACCAAAAAGAGGTAGGTTGGCTCCACAGCCTAATATATTTGAAAGGACAAATTGATCAATATATAACTCGTTGTAGAGATGTTTTTTTCTTTAAACAAATATATCTATTATTGAGACGATTTTATTTGCTAATGGAATACCCTGATCGATCATGACAAGGAAAATGCTATTACTTGTACTTAATTCATGTGATTTGATTTATTGCCAAAATAAGGAAAATGCTATTACGTATACTTAATAAGGAAAATGCTATAACTTATACTTAATTGCCAAAGTAGTCACTAACATTACATAGAAAAGTTTATTTTGTCATCCACATAAAAAATGATATATTTTAGTCACCGATATTTAAAAAGCGCACCAAATTAATTAATCAACCAAAGTTTGTTAACTTTTTTAATACAAAAAATGCACCTTCATATCACGAGTCATTTAATAAAATGGTAAAAATAAAAAATCAATTTATTCTTCAAACATTATCTTCACTACAATCGATTTATAAGTTATGAATGATTTTGTTTGAAAATAAATTGATTTTCTATTTTTACTTCTTTATTAAGTGGTGCATGATTTGAACGTACATTTTTTCTGTTAAAAATACTAGCAAATTTTGATTGGTGATTAATTTAGTACATTTTTTAAATGTCAGTAACTAAAATATATTATTTTTAATCTGGGTGACAAAATAAAATTTTTTGTATAATGCGAGTGACTATTTTGACAATTGTTTTTATCTATAAAACAATATTGGACTATATGATGCAGTTTGATGTATTTTTCTTATCTTATTATGACATTTTAAAACTGTCAAAGCAGAGCTCAAGAGAAGTGTTTTCGAAGGGAGGATTAATATAGGGTACCAATTGACATGGATTTTTACTAACATTTCCTGTTTTCATATCATAGAATTAGAATGCAAAGGTGTTTGTTGGAAATACAAGATACTAATTAACATTAGATTTGGCGAAAGTTTTGAACCTTGTTCTTTAATGTTCTTTTACATAGTAAGAGTCGCAAGAATAGAATATATTTTATGTATTTCTACCAATCACATACCTAATCACATGTAGCAAAATAATGGTATAATAGAGCAATTATATTTTACGTGAAAGTGCTAAAACTCACTCGAATAGAATATATTAGAGATTTTATATAATTCTTACAAATTAACTACTTAGTCTTCTATACTAAAATAATGGTATAATAGAGTAATTATATTTTATGTAAAATGTATTGTGATATTTGTCGTTAAACCGTCTTATATCATGTAGTGACCCTTTTTAAAAAAATATGGAAACATTTTTATTTATGTCAAAAACTCTTGTTAAATTGATTAATATAGACGTATTTCACATATGAAACAGGGAATTAATCGTATTAAAATCTTAATTTTAATTTCTTGTCATTTTTATTATGTGTTGAAATTGTAATTAACTTCCGTATCATATATGAATCTACTTTCACATGAGACGATGTATTTTCTTATTCACTAAGAAGACTATAAGAATAGAATTGTTTTCCCATTTCTTTAGGATCGGTGCATATGAGCAAGACTACGTTAACGGGCATCATCACGAGTGTTTCCCATATATTTACCCTATATGATTACAACCATCGTAGTTTTGATGTTCCAACTTAATATGTACAAGACAAATAATAAGAGAACCAATCAAGTGTGTACCTGCAACAACTTTTCAGTCAATTGTTTCTTACTTGCATTACTTTTAGTTTCATCAAAATATAGAGCTTCCACATCGTACCTATAAGAAAGAACAAGTATATATAATCAGTTAATAACCATATATCACCAAACATATTAGGTTTCTAGTGAGATAAAAAAATTTACTAGCCCCTATACTTTAATTGGCCAGAAAATTTCTCAATTGTCCGCTATAGAGAATCAATTCCTAAGTTGAAACCCAATCAATTTTCATATAAAAGTTAGAGTTTATTATACTTGGTCACCTTATATTTTGAGAGTAATTATATTTCACTATCGTATACTTTTAAAATATACACTTTGCCACTCGATAGACTTGTCAACATGTTAGCTAACAAACTACCATTAGAAACATTATGAAATGATATAAATGACCTTTATAAAAACATAAAATATATTATTAAGAAAATCTAAAAAATAAACATCTAAAAAAGTAAAGGAGTTCTATTTTTGTGTGTGTATATATATATTATTTATAAACAACTTTTCAATTTCCTTTTTAGTGGAATAAAAAAAAGGTATAAAAATGACAAGATATCCCATGTTTGACAAGTTGATCTCATCCTCTATGTGAATTTGTAATAGATGCTCTCAATTTTTGGAAAAGAGTCCGGACATTAGATAATGCATCTCTCAATCTCTCATCCAAATTTTATTTTATTGATATGGTTTATTTAGATTTTTTTTCCACTTTTTCACTAAATTATTATAAACTATTAACACTCTTAATTCTCTTTTCAGATTAAGATATTTCAATTTAGGAAGAGAAGAGAGCTGTTAATATTACAAAATAAAATTGTATTATATTAGTGAAAATTAAAGTAACGTATTGTACAAATTTTTGAGTTAATATAGATTTTTTAGCTTTGCATTGTATTAATTTTTAAATGAATCCGTTGATACGGGCAAATTTATCCAAATATTGGTGAATACCAGTGGAGCCAATTTACACCATTAAGTTTGCTAATTTTGTAGTAGCTTTTAAAGTAGCAAAGTATATATTTTGAAAATATAAGTAGTAAAGTGTAGGTGCCCATAAAGCAAAAGGTGACAAAGTATAATTAATTCTAAAAGTTAAGCTATGGAGATATACCAAGCATCCCATTCCACCCTGTCAAACCGATAGTTCCTTTATCTTATATCTCTTCATGGGTGTGTTGGGTCTCCTTTATGGGAGTGATTGGTCTCTTTTATTGAGAAAAGTGTCACTAATTTGGAGTTTATTATTATTTTAAAATAAAATCTCAGAAAATATAAAATCCTTCCTACACTTAAACTCTAGATCTATCTTCAATGATGGTTGGGTTGGGAAGAGTCATTATATCCTGTTGAGAGTTTCAATTTAACATTGTCGAGAGTTCAAAATAGTTCAAATATGCCATTGTTGAGGGTTCAAAGTTCAAGGTAGAAGATGAAGACAATCACAGCTAGAGATCTAATCAATCTACACCCAAATTCATGGCAGAGATGGATAAAAGAGTGAAAACGCCAGAGATGGACGATAGAGTGAGGGTTTGAATTGGTAAAATTTTATCATTATTTTAAGTATTTTATTTTTTTGGGGAAGTTTTTTTTTTTTTAAATAGCTGAAGTTGATATAGCACTTGCAGTACAGCTTCTTAAAAAATGAAAAAAAAAAAAGAAAATATATTTTTTGCAATGTTGAAGCTTATATAACCAGTGAATAGGAAGAACAAATATTTTTCAATTTTAGCCCAAAGTTACTAAGGGATGAACAATTTCTCTCAGGTTTAACCAAAAGCTATTAGGTAAAAGATTTCTACTTCAGTTTTTCTAATCATTTGTACTTTTGGAAGGTTGAAGATTGGGGATTTCAGAACTTTGAAATCAAAATTCTCAATTGATTCTGATACATGTGGCACAAAATATTTTGAGGCTTTGGAGCATGTTTGATTCCCTCTTGTAATACACTGATTTTTTGACAGTGTACTAAATTTTCAGCTAGTTACTTTAGTACCAAATAATCTGAATATTATGTAAATTTTGTTTCATCATTATAAATGTCTCCTAGACATTTGCACACTTATTAAAAAAATAGGCAAAATATAATGACTAAAATTTCTATAATTAATGCTGATAAAATTAAAGTTTGTTATTAATGTTGGTGATTAAAATACCTGTAATTAATGCCAATAAATGTTTAAAGAATGGTAAAATTGTATTTTTATGTTAAAATGATATTTAATTTGTAAAAAAAAAAAAAATTTAAATGTCAATTATAATGGCTAACAGGGAATATATACCTTGAATCTAAACTCCCTTGAGTAATAAAAATTTTACTCTGTTACTGACAAAAATATCTAATTAAATCAGAATAGTGAAGATCCTATGAGGGGAATATCTCAATGGATCTTGTTTTATATTTTATATTTTAATTCTTATTTCAGTTTATAAATACAAGCCATTTATATTTAACACTTATTATCCTTTAGAATTCACTAATTATTTAATAGAATTTTAGTTAAATACATTATTTATAAATTGAAACAGGTAATAGGATAGAAGATTGTAAGTGAGGGAATACTTACTCGGAGAGATGAGTTTCAATATGTAAACTGACATTGCCTCCAAAGCCTTTTACAATTACTCCTGACATTACATCCCTCTTTATTTGAAGCCAGGACTGCATTCATTTTTCAAACTCAAATGAGGCAGCGTTAAAAATTCCATGGCCACAATTAATAGGAAGAGCCATGAAATTAAAGCATAATAAAGATTTACCTCATTTTCAGCAAAATTCTGATGCTTCTTTTCGGCAATTCTAATACAATATACTTCAGCAATCGTGATCTAGCCATTATAATTAGAAACAACATTGATCATTTTGCAACAACATTTAAAAACTATAAGAAACCTGCATATTTTTAACGTAATAAATTAATTAATTTCATGGTTAATTTAATTAATTACCATGTTTAGCTGTAAATTAAGGATCTTGTCCTCCTTAATTTCATCCCAGGTTTTTCTTGCATAGTCAGCAAAACCTGAAGCCGCAATCTCAAGTCGACGAGATGTAGAATACGAGATAATCCGTTCTCTCAGGTTGGCTACCTTCTCAATGCAAAATCAAAACCAAAATCAAAACCGAAACTTTGAGCCTTTGACAACAAGATAAATGATTAGGGACAAGGGAAAAATTGTGGTCATACACTCAGTTTAACATGCACTTAGATCTTTTTTATCAGTGTTCGAACTGTCGATGAATGTGCATGTACCTCGGTGTTGAACTGTTCTTCCTCGTACCTATAATGCGACATTGCCATCACTTCAATCTGAACAATAGCCAGTGATGAAGCGCTTAGCATGGGTCCATAAAAGAAAATTGATAAATTCTTAATGAAGCTGATAAAGTTCTATGATATTTACTTTAATCAACTTATCTAATGTGAAACGGTTGGTATATGTAACGACAAATTAATTACAATTTTAATGCATCATAAATATAATGAAAAATTAGAATTACAATCTTAACGACGACTAATTTTCGATTTCATATATGAACTATATCTCATATATGAACCATTTTAATAGAATTTTTTGTGTACTTTACTTACATTTACAAAGTTTTGATTTTTTTTTCTCAATTTAAATTCTCGCTTTACCACTTAATGGGGTAACCTCATACTTAAAGTGAAAGACAAAGATTAAAATAAGGGCAATTAATGGGAAAAAAAAACACATCAGAAATTATAGCATAATTGAGCTGTAACATATCCCCTAAATTTGCAATTTCAAAACTTTACCTTATTGTAATATTTTTTTTTGTAAAGTACATTAATTTCCTTATTGACAACCAAGAATAATTTTTTTACTAATCTATCCCCTTATTAAATGTCCTATAAGAAATGATGCTAAAATCTCAATCATTCACATCTATCATTAGTTATTTTAACAAAGTCTCCCACTCCCTTCCATTGATGTATTTAATTCTTTAACTCTAAATGAACAAAAAATTATAAAGGTAAAAAGTCATTTGGTCAACCCACAGTAGAAAAGGTTATTTATATATTTTTTATTTTGTTTGTCACGAGAGGCTACAAATTAAGGTAAAGTGCACAAAAAAAAAAGGAAAAAAGAAAAAGAAGAAGATAAGCTACTCAAAATTGAAAGTTAAAATTAAAAGGTATTTTATATTTCAACTATAGCTCATGGTAGCATTTTGCTATTCACTCTTAAAATAACTCGTAAAGAGTAAATTAGTGGGCACTAAAAATTGCAAACCGTAAAATGGAATATTGTTTTTAACCAAGAAAATCAATAAATGGTTTAAAATGATATAAGAAATCAGGGTTTGGAGGCAAAAAAAACTCGGTAAAAACTTTAAAGTCTTATATGATGTAGTTCATTTATAGATAAAATTGGAAAAGGATCTCTCACATTGAAATAATCTTCTAGTGCAGCATTCACATTCCCTAGAGCTTGTGTCTTGATTTTTTCTTTCCACATCTACAAGGCCATAAAAGTGCACGTAACATTGTCTCAACAATTAAGAAAAACAATGTCATCGGAAAAAAAAAGTCAGAGATGATTTTTACCTTATGCATTCCTCCTATCAACTGCTCCTTCAATCTCCCCAAAGGACTCTAGATTCAAAATAATTAATTGAATGAATTGTTGTGATTCAACTTAATTTGATTAACTTATCAAAGAAATATGACAAGAGAGGTGAAATAATTTGTACCTCGTCTTTATTTTTTTAAACAAAAGCGATAATCATTTCTATTAATAGAAATAACAGGCAAAATACATCAGCTAACTAGCTGTGAATCCAGTTGAATTGCTTGTACAAGCCAAGCTGGGAAATGGTTTTTCCATTCCAGTTGGCACAAAGCATCACATGCAACATTTGCAAGATGTTTACTTGCTGAGTTAAACTTTTGGTGAATCCATGAGAACAAGCATTCATCAAAACAATAGCGCAGCAGGAAGATGTCTTCAGCTATGGTGGATAAACTTGCTACTGGACACACCCCTTGGTTCATCTTCTCCACCATAGCTTGTTCATCTAACTGAATTTCTATTCTATTCCAATTGTTCTTGAATGCATGTAGTTGAGCTGCACGGATTGCTTCCAAACTAACAGCCACTGAGGACTCTAAGGACCCCCTAGCCATTGTCCATGCTTGGATTAGCTCCCCTTTACAATTTCTTGCTGTCAAACCACAACCAGCTCTATTTGTCCCAACAATTCTTGTGATTCCTATATTAATCTTTATAGTCCCTTGTTGCGGTCTCGTCCATGCAATTTCCACTGGTTGTTGCGGAACTGATGATTCTGTATCCCTTCTTAATTGAAGCTTTTTCATCTCATCAGCTTCTTTGTATTCCTGCCATTCCTGTAAAGCCCCATCCATGAGTTCTTTTTCTGTTTGGATTCTTCCTGAGAAGATGCTTTCATTTCTTGCCTTCCATGTATGCCAAAGTATGTAAGCTGTGACCTCTAATCGATTCTCCGGTTCTGATGCTCCATTAATACTGCACAAGCCAAGCCACCATTCTTTAAAAGATCCTCTGAAAATGTGCATTTCAGTCCATTGAAGAGGTGCCATCCTCCAGATTTTTTGAACTCTGGTACAATGTAGGAGAACATGTTCCACAGTTTCCTTGAACTCCCCACAGAACTTACAAAAATCCTCCACCTCCACTCCTCTTTTCTGCAGTTCCACATTAACTGGTATACCTTTATGACAACATCTCCATAGAAAATGTTTTATTTTCTGTTTGATAGCCAATCCCCACAACTTCTTCCATCTGTTTGTTGTTCCCTCCCTTCCCCTACTGCTGCTTGCTTTCTGTGCATTTGCTTCCTTCCACTTTATTGCCAGTTCATAGCCAGAGCTGACAGTATACATCCCATCTTGTGTTGCTTGCCAAATCAATTTGTCTCTAGTACCCACCCTACTGATAAGTAGTCCTTGAATCATTGCCGCTTCTTGGGGATTGAAAAGCTGGTTGATAATCTCTGTATCCCATTCTTGGCCTTCCTTCATCAATTGGCTTGCTGAAGTTGCCCTACAGTTTGGTGGCTTTAGAGATAGTGTTCGCATTGGCACTTTGTAGGGGATCCAATTATCCTCCCAAATTCTCACGTTCTTCCCATCTCCAATCACCATTCTGCACCCTTTCTGTAATATGTACTTAGCTCTCACCCAGCTTTTCCAAATCCAAGATGCATTTCCTTTAGCCACCGCCTCTAAGATTGATGTGTTTGGAAAGTATTTCGTCTTCATCACCTTACTCATCAGTAGATTAGGCTTTGTAAGGACTCGCCATAACTGTTTTGCCAACAAAGCATCATTAAAAGCCTGCAGGTTTTTAAAGCCCAGCCCCCCGTCCTCTCTCTCTTTTGACATTTTTTCCCAGGATACCCAAGCAATCTTCTTCTCCTTCCCTCCTGCCCACCAGAATCTTGACATTTCTCTTGTTATGAGTTTGCATAATGCCCCAGTCATTTTATAGCAAGACATAGTATATACAGGTAATGCCATTACCACAGACTTGATCAGAACCTCCTTCCCAGCTGGAGACAAAAACATGTTTTTCCAGTTCCCTAATCTTTCAGTCACTTGCTTAGTAACAAAATTGAAGACCTGATTTTTCGACTTCCCAATGACCATAGGCAAGCCTAGATATTTTCCATTTCTCTGTTCCCTAACTCCTCCTAAATCCATACACCTCTGCCTTTTGATTTCTTCTGGAGTGTTTTTGCTGAAGAAAACTGCTGATTTTTCGAAGTTAATGCTCTGTCCTGAAGCCCTTCCATACCTCTCCAGACATCCCTTGATACATTCCACATGATTAGAGTCAGCTTTACAGAAAAGCAAAGAGTCATCTGCAAAGAAAAGATGTGTAACCGAGGGTCCTTGTTTACACAGTTTCAAACCTGTAAGTCCTCCTCTAATTTCTTCTTGTCTCAGTAGATTAGATAAGCCTTCAGAACATAATAAAAACAAATATGGAGATAACGAATCCCCTTGTCTGATACCTCTGGTTGGTTTTAAATATCCCATAGGCCTACCATTCACATTAAAAGCAAAGGATGTTGTACTCATGCAATTCATAATCCAGCCCACAAATTTAGAATCAAAACCCATACATCGCATTATTCTTCCTAAAAAAGACCACTCCACTCGATCATATGCTTTAGACATATCTAACTTAATAGCCATAAAATGGTCCTTCCCATATCTTGAATTATTGAGGTGATGTATGAACTCATGAGCAATTATAACATTATCAAGAATCTGTCTACCAGGAATGAATGCTGATTGACAAGCACTAATGCATTTTGGCAAAACCAGTTTTAATCTCTCAGCTATGACCTTAGAAATAATTTTGTAAATAACATTACATAGGCTAATTGGTCTATAGTGAGAGATTTCTGTTGGATCCTTTATTTTTGGGATGAGAGACATCAGAGTATGGTTAAAAGCCTTTAACATATGACCAGTTTGAAAAAAACTATGAACAGCCTTGCACATATCATTTTCAACGATAGACCAGAAATTTTGAAAAAAAAGAGCTGTCATACCATCTGAGCCAGGAGCTTTGTCTGGGTGCATAGCAAACAGGGCTCGTTTAATCTCCTCTTTATGCACATCTTTGGTGAGGAATTGGTTCATGGAGTGAGATATTGTTCTGGGGATTCCACTGAGCATCTCCTCATCTTCCTCTGGATTAGAGGAAGCAAACAGTTGACCATAGTAAGCAACTATTTCTTCTGATATCTCCTCATCTGACGCACAAACTGCTCCGTTTTGTTTTCTCAGATTGACCATTCTTTTCCTCTTTCTTGCTTGAACTGTACTTGCGTGAAAGAACTTTGTATTACTGTCCCCTTCTTGTAACCATTTTGCTCTAGACCTCTGACTCCAGTATTTTTCCTCCTGCCTATATGCATCATCTAGGTTGAGTTTCAGAGAATTCCATTTATTCCAATCCCTCTCAGAACCTTCCTGTTGTAGTTCTTCCATTGATCCCTTTAGGAGCTGAATTTCCTTTGCAGAATTATGAGTTTTCATTCGGTTCCACTGCATCAATGCTAATCTACACTGTTTGATCTTCTGTTGGACTTTATACATAGCTGATCCCTTTACTGCACTATTCCATGCAGTCCTGACAACCTCTTCAACCTCTTCCCTTTCAATCTATCTCTTATCAAAAATGAACCTCTTGTTGCTGTGTTGGGCACTGGGAGCCAAATCTAATATCAGCATCTGATGGTCTGATGCTTGTTTCAATTCATGGATCGTTAAAGCTTCAGGCCATCTTAAAGTCCATTCTGGAGATCCAAAGAATCTGTCTAACCTCTCCTCAATGAAGCCTTCTCCTTCTCTGTTGTTAGCCCATGTCCACATCCTCCCTCTATACTGAACCTCTTTCATTCCCAATCGTGAGATCATATTTCTGAAGTCTTTAAAGCTCCCTTCTGATCTTTTCCTGCCTACTAGCTTCTCCTCCTTGCACACAATGTCATTGAAGTCACCCCCCACAATCCAATTATCCCCCCAGTGATGCTTTCTTACCTCAAGTTCTCTCCATTGCTCTCTCCTTTTGCCCTCATCAGTGCTAGCATATACAAAAATAGCCCATAGTTTTATATTTTCTTCCGTATTTTCCAGTTCCACTTCCATCCAATTTTCTGCCTTCACAATTTGGTGGATTTTGATTTTTTCACTCCACATCAATAAAATTCCACCCCTCTTTCCTACTGGTTCAATTGTATCCCATCTATCTTTGAAGTACAGCTTCTTGCAAACAGTTTTAACGAATTGGTACCTCCGTTTTGTCTCTAAGATGCAAACCAATTCGGGGAGATGGAGTCTGATTGTCTCCTTCAGTTGGGAAATTGTGGAGGGTCCCCCCAAACCTCTACAATTCCACAGACTAACTTTCATTGTTTTTGAGGACACCATTTAAGGCTGGTGCCCTCTACCACCTTTCTTGGACTTAGGATTTTTATCTCTTCCTTTTTCCTCTTCTTTTCCTTATTTTCTTTATCCTCCTCATCCTCTTCGACATCTTTCAGAGGACAAATTCTTTTATGCCCAGTGATGCAAACCTTGGTACTCAACCCATTGCCTACGTTGTCCCCCCCATTCTCAACCTCTCTGCCTCTTCTTTTCCACTTGCCACCATTATTCATTGCCAATTTCTCATCGCTGTCTGGACTAGCATTACCTTGTGTGTTGGTAATTCCCTTCATTGGTATTCTCTCGACCCATTCTTGTATTACCACATTCACTAGCCCTTCTGTGCTAGATTTTTCTCTTGCCAGATTAGATTCCAACATAACCTCATCACCCACCATAACGTCCCTCTCCTGACCATCTCTATTGCATCTTCCTAGTCTATCCGTCCTCTCAATACCTAGCTGTCTACACTCCTTTGCAACCTCTTTATGAAATTCACCCCCTCTAACCCATTCTTTTTTATCTTCCTCCCCCCTCTCCTTCTCCCTCACCCCTTTTCCACTCCCCTCACTTCCCCTATCCATTTTAGAATTCACCATCTCCCCTTGACTCATTATAGCAATAACATTATCACTCCCTCCACCCACATCCCCTTCCCTCCCCTGTATCCTATTCCTCTCTTCCCCTATCCTACTCTTAGTTTCTTTTTTATTTTCCTCTGCTCTAATCCACATCCCATACTGCTCTTCCCCTTCACCAGCTACACAGTCCACCATTCTCTTCCACTCACAGTACCTCTCAGTGTGTCCCAGTCTACCACAATGAAAACAAAATTGCGGGAGGTGTTCGTATTTAAACTGGACCCATAAGACCTGATCATTGTACCTTAGTTTAATCCCTGTTAACAATGGTTTTGAGATATCACTGAAACGAGCATCTTCACTAATCTACCATTTCTACTCCTTAGTTCAGGGATAATGATATCATGTACATCCACAAATACTTTTCCTATTTTTTTTGCTGCATCTTTTGTAATCCAGTGATTTGGGAGATTATGTACCTGAACCCATAAAGGTGAGATGTGGAATGCCTCTGGTGTGTGTTCTATGTTTTCCTTCCACTGTTGTAGAACCACTAGTTGGTTATCGAAACACCAAGGTCTTCCATTCCATGCTTTCCGTTTCTCCTCTTTCTCCAGAAAAATGAACTGGAAGAAATTTGGTTTCGATTCCCTCACTTTGAGACAATCGCCACTGCTCCATAATTTTGAGAAATTTTGAGTCACCCCAACCAGATTAGCCCTCCTTTCGCCCACCACCTTACCAAACAAGCTTTTACCACATTCTTCAAGTCCACTTTTGAAATCCCCTAATTCCAGCATCACCCCTTCCTCATCTGTCCTTGTTAGCTTAAATTTCTGCAATTGCTGGATTACAGCTGCTTCCATACTGTTTGAGAGATGCTTGGAATCCCCTTTCACTTAACCTTCTTCCACCGAACCAAGCCCTCCCCAATCTGAGACAAAAACACCAAGAGAAGACTATATTAAATTTTGGATCTGGGCTTAGAAGTAGCTTATACCGGTAAAATTTGGTCTGTTCCTCGATTTTACTAGTTAGCAATACTATAACAAAATACTTTGAGAAAATTAACTGAAAAAGCCATTTTCCTTCCCAGACAAACTTTCTAACGAAAATTTTTTTGCCTTTGTGAATTTAATGTAGAGACAGTATTGCCAGAGGCTACTGTCTGAGAGAAATGAAAATAGATTTAAACTTTTTTTTTTTTTATATCCTGGTAAAGAAGATGTTGAAAGAGTTATCACCACCCCTTCATTCAGATCACCAACACCATTAAATGCTACAATAATTCAATACTGAGAAATCTAAACGAGCTATCAGTTGACTCGATTTTTGGAGAAATTTAAGCTAAAAGGAGAAGATAAAAGAACAAAAAAAGAAAATGAAAACTCCAAAAGAGGAGAATAAGCTTTCCCGCTCAAAACGAGAGAGAAAGTTCAAACACTCCAAAAGAGGAGACTATGTACCTCGTCTTTATCACGTAGAACAAACACTAGATTTACTTTGCGTGGAGTACTGAATTTTCGAACCATCACCTGGGAATTAAAGACAATATTGACTTGGAAAAAGTAAAATTTATGGAGAGGAGTTGACATTTTATCGGAAATGCTACGAATCTTTAATTTACACAAAAAAAGAAAAAAATACAAAACTTTCTAATTACGAACCTTTGGTGTATGCTTGTGTGGTTTTGGTGTATGGATGTTTTAGAAAGTGTTAGTCATATTTAGGGTAAATTACTTGAAAATCGTGTATCAACTTAATTGGGAGTGTATTTCAATTTTGTATCTACTTTTAAAAAATTTGTCCTTAATGTTGCAATTTGGTTTAAAATTATCTATGGTCAACATATATCACAAATAAAATGACATCAAAATTGACAAAATTAAATATATATATCAAATAGTAATTGGAGTTGAAGTTTTTTAATATGAAAAATGAATAAAGGACTATTCGAAATTTAAAGTGCAATATGAGGACAAAAATGAAACTTTTTAATATAATAAGGACAAAAGCACAATGAAGCCCCATATTACCCTATATTTATCTCTTTTGAATTTGTATAAATTATCAAATCAATTTTACGGTTTAATTAATTTATAAAATTAATCTGTGAGGTTTCAATAGTTATAACAAATAGTTCCGCACTCTTAGTTCAATAATATTTTGATTGATAATCAATTAAAAAAATATTATAAAATTTTAAAATAGTTATAAGATCAATTATATTGACTCGGGATCTTCTATCCAAGATTTTTCCTATCTTAGTTAAAACAACGTCGTTTCTTGGTTAGGGTCTAATAATTGTAAAGTAATTTTAGTGATATTTATGCATTTAGTCCCTAATTTTAATGAAACTACGTCGTTTTGAATGTTAGACAAAATTAGACAAAATAAATATTGGACAGAGGATCTGGTCTTAATTATATTCACCTTCCATAAAGTAATTAATCTCATAATCATTGGGGTGTAATCGAGATCAAATCTTGTGTCTCCTATTTTATTGTGTTCAATAATCAAAACGACGTCGTTAAAATTAAATTTACAATTATTAGATCTATATGAGTAAACCCTATGACGCGGTTTTAATTATGATTTTAGTAAAACAACATCATTTTAATTATTAGACATAATAAAATATGATAATTTTGAACAGAGAATTCTATCTTAATGTAATATTGTCTTTTCTCTTAATTTCCTAATGTCCATTACAATTAGGGGATTGGTTGTAATTTGACTAACTTTCAATGCTGGTCTGTTAGTGTGGTTAAATGTCAAGGGATGTGAATATAATTAACTGCTTAATCAATAAAAATTACAAGTGCGTCGATCTTGTTTACGTACCTCGAATACAGTTTGTAGAAGTGGCTGACTCGCATCATTACGAAGATTAACACTATCACATTTCCTGTTTGATTCCAAAAATGTTCATTAGCAGAGAAAAGTATGCAATTTTTCGTTTGAAGTTCCTTAAAAGTTGACATATGGTTCTAAATTTAAACTTCATTTAATGAATTTCTTTTGTTGAACCAAAAGAAAATATGTGTTAAATCGTACAAAAATGTGCAATGAAAAAATGCCGTAATGGATTACAGAATAGACATTCCTCTCATAATTTTTTATCACTTATATATACATACATATATATATAAATATATATGAATATATATATTAAAACTCTAATATGTGTTATTTTGTGACATTTTGTTTTGGTCATTAGGGACATAGTCTTGTTTATTTGTAATTTATTTACCTATAAATTATACACTAATTTAGATGAGAATCTATACGTGCATAGAATTTCCTATTCCATCTTCATGTGATACTCTCTCTTATATTTTATAAAAAATTGACATATATTTTTTTAATTAGTTATCTCACTTTTAGAAATTAAATTAAAACCCTATTAAATTATTAGTGAACTATAAAGAATAAGTGATTGTATTAATTTCTTATCGAATGTAATAAAGGGTTACACATAATGGGTGGAATAGAAGATCCAACACTATTCATACAGGTCTAGAAAGTTGGAGTGAGAGAGAATTTCACTTTACATATTAAGTAGAACACAAAAACTCTTGTGCGACGTGTACGTGTATTTGTTATATTTCATACGCGAATTTTTTAATATTTTATATGCTAATGTTATTTTTTGAATATGCTAATATTGGTATACTTGATATGGTAATTTTTTATACATTATACGCTAATACGCTAATTTTTTGAATTTCATACGTATGTTGCATATATGCGATTGTCGCACAAGAGAATGTCTCTAAGTAGAATGACTAGCACACATTTGTATTAAAAACTAAGATAAACTTATTTATGCTTTAAATTAAAGTAGCACTTACATATTGAATATCACTGTGTTTGAGATAGCCAGGGCAAAAAGTGCTGTTTGTTTCTCAAATCTGAGATCATCCTGCTAAAACAGACAAATGATCGAATTGTATCACTTGTGCAAATGATGGAAGACAAATTAATCAAACTGCTTTGTATAAACTTTTAATCATCATTCTGTGATATTCATTTCACTACGATGGAGATTTTTTCAGTGCATGTCAAACGGGGATTGATATCACTATTTAAAGAATATATTTCGTTGAATCTATTACCTACATTGAATCTATTACCTACATTGATATCTTCAATGGTGTAACACTTTCTTAATAGTTTGGTAATAGGGTAATTCTGTCGTCTCTCAACTTAATAGTTTGATATCACTATGTAGGTAATCTATTACCTACATTGAATCTATTACCTACATTGATATCTTCAATGGTGTAACACTTTCTTAATAGTTTGGTAATAGGGTAATTCTGTCGTCTCTCAACTTGATGGTTGAGTTCCATTTATCTTATAATTTAAAAAACTTGAGGGTTGAGTTCCATTTATCCTATAATTTAAAAAGATTATCATCGTGTACATTTTCAAATTGCTACATTGGTTTTAATGGCAATGTTTGAAAATCGAATCAAAATATGAACCAATTGAGATAATCGGTCAATGGTCATTGACTTAATTTGACGTAAAATTTAAATGATGTCATCATGACATAATAAAGAAATTTAAACTATAAATACATTAATAATTTTAAAAGTTCTTGTATCCAATTATAAATATTTGCTAAGTCATAATTAAAATATGTAATATTAATAAACATCATTTATTCATTTAAATTATAGGTGGCAATTGGGCGGGTTTGGGCGGATAGTGAGCGGGTAGTTAACGGGTATTGAAAAAACGGGCAACTACCCGCTCCTACCCTATTTTGTAGATGGGCGGGTTTGGGCGGGTAATAATAAATTTGTGGGTACCCGCGGGTACCCGCGGATACCCTAATGTAGTAAATTATGGGTAGTTACAGGGTAATTCACGGGTAGTTTGCGGGTAGTTGCGGGTACCCGTAGTGAGGTACTTTCATAGAGTAATATGGGTATTAGTTAAAAGGGGTAACAATCATAACCCTTAACTGGCGAGTCCAACCCAACACAACACTACACAGTTTTTACACATACTATACATTTTTTCACACACTACACACATTTTCACACACTAAGCACATTTTCACACACTACACATATTTTACACATAGTACACACATTTTCTCACACTACACACATTTTCACACACTACACATATTTTACACACACTACACACATTTTTTCACACACTACACATATTTTACACATAGTACACACATTTTTTCACACACTACACATATTTTCACACACTACACACATTTTCACACACTACACATATTTTACACACACTACACACATTTTCACACACTACGCATTTTTTCACACACTACACACATTTTCACACACTACACATATTTTACACACAGTATACACATTTTCACACACTACACATATTTTATACACATTACACACATTTTCACACACTACACATATTTTACACATAGTACACACATTTTCACACACTACGCATATTTTCACACGCTACACACATTTTCACACATTACACATATTTTCACACAGTACACATTTTTTCACACACTACACACATTTTACACATAGTACACACATTTTTCACACACTACACATATTTTACACATAGTACACACATTTTACACATAGTACACATATTTTCACACACTACGCATATTTTACACATATTACACACATTTTCACATACTACACATTTTTTCACACACTACACACATTTTCACACACTACACATATTTTACACACACTACACATATTTTACACATAGTATACATTTTTTCACACACTACACACATTTTCACACACTACATATATTTTCACACACTACACATATTTTCACACACTACACACATTTTCACATAGTACACACATTTTCACACACTATGTGTAAAATATGTGTAGTGTGTGAAAATGTGTGTACTGTGTGAAAATATGTGTAATGTGTGAAAATGTGTGTACTATGTGTAAAAAATATGTAGTGTGTGAAAATGTGTGTAGTGTGTGTAAAATATGTGTAGTGTGTGAAAATGTGTGTAGTAGGTGAAAAAATGTGTAGTGGGTGAAAAAATGTGTAGTGTGTGAAAATGTGTGTAGTGTGTGAAAATATGTGTAGTATGTAAAAATTTGTGTAGTATGTGTAAAATATGTGTAGTGTGTGAAAAAATGTGTAGTGTGTGAAAATGTGAGTAGTGTGTGAAAAAATGTGTAGTGTATGAAAATGTGTGTAGTGTGTGTAAAATATGTGTAGTGTGTGAAAATGTGTGTAGTGTATGAAAAAATGTGTAGTATGTGAAAATATGTGTAGTGTGTGAAAAATATGTGTAGTGTGTGAAAATGTGTGTAGTGTGTGAAAATATGTGTAGTGTGTTAAAAAATATGTGTACTATGTGTAAAATATGTGTAGTGTATGAAAAAATGTGTAGTGTGTGAAAACGTGTGTAGTGTGTGAAAAAATGTGTAGTGTGTGAAAATGTGTGTAGTGTGTGTAAAATATGTGTAGTGTGTGAAAATGTATGTAGTGTATGAAAAAATGTGTAGTGTGTGAAAAAATGTGTAGTGTGTGAAAATATGTGTAATGTGTGAAAATATGTGTACTATTTGTAAAATATGTGTAGTGTGTGAAAAAATGTGTAGTGTGTGAAAATGTGTGTAGTATGTGTAAAATATGTGTAGTGTGTGAAAATGTGTGTAGTGTGTGAAAATATGTGTAGTATGTGAAAATGTTTGTAGTGTGTGAAAAAATGTGTAGTGTGTGAAAAAATGTGTAGTGTGTGTAAAATATCTGTAGTGTGATAAAAAAGTGTACTATGTGTAAAATATGTGTAGTATTTATAAAAATGTGTAGTGTGTGAAAATATGTGTACTATGTGTAAAATGTGTCACTCTTTCCTTTTTTTTTTCTTTTTTCACTTGAAAACTAATGAGGATAATTTAGGGTAATTAATGAGGGTAGCTTAGGGTACCCGTTAATACCCGCTAGGTACCCGTTGATACCCGCTAAGTACCCGTTAATACCCATTTATAGCGGGTATGAGGGTACCCGCGGGTACCCTGATACCCGCCCGCATATTACCCGCGCCCATTATTACTAACCCAATAATACCCATTGCCAAAATGTTGCGGGCTTGGGCGGGTAATTTTAAGGGCGGGCTTGGGCGGGTAATGGGTAGCGGGTAATTTTGACACCTATAATTTAAATATTAGACATCATTTAATATTAAACATAATTATAAATGAAAGAAAAAAAGTATCACGTGTTTCAAAATTAGTGGTTTTTTCTCTCATATGTGCCTTTTGACTGTATAAACAAGTAAAAACTGAAGTGAGGTTTTCCGCCAAGAGAGAGAAACTCTCTGGAGTTCTCTCTTTCTAGTGAGAGAAACTCCTCCATTTAAATTTTTGGAAAATTTGAGAGCTTCTCTTCGTGAGTTGCTCCATCAGCATCAATATCTCCCCTAGTTGGGAGTATCTTTCTCTCGACGTGAGAGCAATGTCTCCTTTGATTAGGAGTGTCAAGTTTTTTTCAAAATCCCAAAGTCCAACTATAAGAAGGGTTCAAATATGGTCTATTTTCAAAATTTTAAAAACCCAAGGATTGCAAATATGGGTACTTATGACAAGAGCACCACCGAAAGATTTGATGGTTATGGAGTGGGCAAATATAAAAAGACAATGCTGCTATAAGATTCACTTTCTTCTCCTTCATTGAAGGATGGAATTGAGGAATTCACAGATCTAATGTTGTGGTTTTTGGCAGATCCACTTTTTTGGCACAAGAGTTGAGGTTTTTTTTGCAGATCTAATATCGTGCTTTTTGTCTGAGCAGATCTAATTTTTTATTCTTTATTATTTTTTTTTTCTATGGGATTTTGATTGAATAGCAGATGAAGGTGTGAAAAAAGGGGCAGAAAGGAAGGAAAAAACAGTTTGGAAGATGAATGGGGAAAAACATGAAAACAGAGAAAAAATAAAAAAATGATTTGTGTATTGAGTTGAAGCAAAGCATGGATGGCTGATTCATGGAGTTGGCAGTTAAGATTTTCTTGATCAGTTTCTGCAGACTTGATGATCATTCCATCCAACAATAGCAACTAATTGCAGGAACTTTTGTTAAATGAATTTGTAGCTAAAAATTCTTTTGTTTGTATAGCTCTAGTGGAGATAGAAATTCTATTTTCTACTTCTAGACTAGATGCACTTTTCATAACTGATTTTTTAGTTTTTTAACATTTTTCAACCAGTTGGTTGCTTGTATGTTTCTTCTTGTTCATTAATAAATTTATCTCTTTTGGTAAACAAGTAAAATGACCAAGAGTATCTATTATTTATTTATTTGTTTATTTTAGACGAGTTAAGAAAAATGCTAAAGAAAAAAATAACTTTAGGATACATAAATTGATAATGGGCCCAAAAGTCAAAATCGAAAGAGCAAAGTTGTAAACCCAAAAATTGCAAGAGGCCCATATCTACAGACCCAGGGTTCTAAACCAAAACTAGAAAATTAAACAAGTGAGAGAGAGAGAGGGGGGGGGGGGGGGGGGGGGGGGAGGGGGAGAGAAACCAAGTTGACCGGTTCAATCTCTGTTCTCTGTCGAACCACTGATTTTGACTAAATTTGACTAATTTTTCAAAAAACACTGATTTTTCAACATTAGTAGTCAATCCAATTTTCAAAACATTATTAATTGATGGTTAGTCTATTCCTGGGCTTTGAGGACTAGTTTTAGGTATCGTTAATTACTAATTTGATTTCAAATTACCTCTATGATTGTGAGGTGCATATCACATCATCATCAAAGTTTTGTTTTAAATAGACAAAAGGTTACTCTTCCCATTCTCTTTTAACCGTTAGAACTACCATATTTTTTTTTTCTCAAATAAGTGTCGTTTTTTACAATTCAATACAAAATATAAATAAAATACCAATTCTACCCTTATTTTATTTTTAGATATCTAATTGTATTAAATACTAATCAAAATTATAAATTTTTTTTTTGTAGTTGTCATTATTAAGGATAAATCAGTTAAATTTATCATTTTTTTTAATTTGCGTGTTTTTTGTTTAGAAACATTTAAAAGAGAACAGAAGGAGTAAATCTTTAGACAAAAGGTGAAGAATGACCATTTAAATCCAAATTAGCAAATTTGAGAACCAATTTAGATTTTTTTTTTCAAAATTAGAAATAATAGATAATTGTAGCATGAATTACTCTTTACGGTTTATTGCTATTATTATCAATATCTATCAGCGTTTATCTCACTACATATGAGTTTGTATGCTCCTAGGACATTTTTAAAAATAATTGTAATAATAATAATAATAATAATAATAATAATAAGGGTTATCTTCAATTTACTTCCATGAAAGATAGCCTCTAATCACTTTGCCCTCACAAAAGATTTTTATTAACACTTTGCACCGTTGACTATCAATTAAAGATGCTAATTGATAACATCATTAATTATTAATTTTAAATGACAATTTTATCCATCAATAAGAAATAAATTAAATTATATTTGTCTCTCTTATATTTAAACATTAATTTCAATTTATCTACTCCATAATTTTGCATTAATACTTAAATATTATTAGTTTGAGGCATAAAATATTTGATCAATTTTTTTAACAAATTAAAATACTTGTTTATTTTTTTCATCTTTTTTTCTTTTCTTTTTATTTCATCTTCTTTTATATAAATAAATATGTCAAGTTTCTTGTAATTTATGATTTTTTTTACTCATTTTAGTTTGTCGTCTCTTTACAATATGATTGTTTATCTTATTTGTATTATTGACAATTTAAAGCATTGATTTAATATCTTAAATTTTTTATTATATTATTATATATATTAAAGTAATCTAATAAATATAATAAAATTATATAATGACAAAATAAATAAATAAAATAATTATTTGCTTATTAGTTGTAAGGTGTATATTTATTATAAATATATATTTTTCTAATAGATATATCTTTTATACTTAATAAATTTAATAAAAAAATTCATTCACTCTAAATTAAAAATCCATAGATATCAGAGTGGTAAAATAAAATGTTTCATTAATTTTTTTATTAAAGAATTAAAAAAATTGGACAAAGTATGTATTATTTTATTACATTTCAAAAAATTAAATAATTCATATGGGGTTTTTATTGACCAAGTAGATTAAAAATAGTTAACAAATTATAAAAAATATTAAACCGTATCCAAAATCTAATTTTTTTAGTAAGATTATATATATTATTCTATTATTTAAAATAATAATAAGAAATTTAATTTGTTAAAGTATATATGAAGCAAAGAGAAAATAAAATGATGACAAAGTAGGACAAGATTTTGAAACTTAAATTTAAGGGTAAAATAGTCTAAAATATAAAATTAAATAAAAATAAAAAAAATTTTAAGGCAAAATTTAAACTTTTCATTTAAATATAGTAACAGGATATCCTTATCGATGCAAAGTGCTAATAAAAATCTTTGATGAGGGCAAAGTGATTAAAAATCATCTTTCATGGGGGTAAATTAAAGATAACCCTAATAATAATAATAATAAATTAAGAATCACCTCCCGCTCTGCTCCATCACTACCCTCTGTATCAATGACGAGGATTTTTTGGCCACCATTTGATGAAGACCATTTTGCAATCCAAATACCTTTCGTGGTTTGTTTCCTGAAACATTACCCAAAAATTAAAATACAAAATGATTTTCCATGTCCAAGAGAAGAATAAAATCAAAATTGTTTAACTAATAATAAAAAAAATGATTTGGAAAGAGTTAAATATTGTTGTCTTCAAACCTTCCTTGCATAGCATCCATCACTTGGAAGCCAGTAGAGAAGCACTTATTCAATAGTGTACTCTTTCCTGCATCAATCAAAAGTATCCCATTAATATTGAGTAATTAATGGATGGGCAAATAACGTCAATAATTCCTTAATTTACATTTAAGTATAGTTTTTATCATTAATTTTTTAAAAGTTATATTTTACTCTCTCAATTTTGATTTTGTCATACACAATTGTAGAAATTGCATTATTCTAAATTGGAACTAGCCAATACATGAGTTTGTGAACCAACCCCCTAAAGTGAAATTAGCACAAGTAAAAAATCATAGACCGAACCAGCCTACAAAAACAAAACAGTCTTACGTACCTTAACTCATGTTTCATCTATTTGACAAGTACGCGATTAGTAATATAATACTATTCATCATTTAAAATAACATCACTTTGTATAAATGACTTACTTATCAAATAGATGAAAAATAAGTTAAAAATTATTTGTGCGACAAAATTTAATTTAAGCAATCAAAATATAACTTTTTTACAATTGAAAACTGTAATAAATACAATGGTGGCTCGCAACCCTCACATAATGTAGTTTGCTAACTTTTGATTACGTTTTGGCAACCTATGAATTCTCTTATTTCGGCTGCGTGCAAAATAAAAATTTGGTAGTGTGATCAAACTACAGCAACTTATCCTTTTCATTTTGCCTAAAAAGGAGGATTGCAGAACTTCTGAAAGGCATCCCAAAGCTTTTAGCTTTTATCTTTCAAGCCTTTTGTTCTCTTCTCTTTTCTTTCATTTTTTTGGTTAAAGCCTTGAGAATATTTGGTATTCCACTTTTGTAAATTGTCTTCACATAATAGTGAATTTTGGCACCGCTTCCGGCCGGGACGTAGGTTACATTGACCGAACCACGTAAATCTTTGTGTTGATTGTCTTATTTATTTTTCTCGTTACTGTCCTCCATTATTATTTTGGGCTATTAGATACAATGTGAGATCTATTTTTCCCTAACAAATTGGTATCAGAGCCATATCTCATTTTAGATCTTTTAGCCACGATGACAGTAACTAAGACCTCTGTTGAAAGGTTTGACCGGAATATCAACTTCGGTACATGGCAACTCAGAATGGAAACCATTCTAATTTAGGATGTGTGTGAGTTAGCTCTTGAAGGGGTAGAGAAAAAGTCATCAGAAATGTTGACACAAAGTTTCTTGAATCTAGATAAAAATGCTAGATCGGGTATTGTATTAAATCTCTCCAACGAGGTTTTGCAGGAAGTTGTCTGTGAAAAAGACGGCCAAAGGCATGTGGGACAAATTAAAGTCCATGTATACGACAAAGATTGTGGATAATCGGCTTTATTTAAAGCAAAAATTGTACATGTTAAAAATGACTGTAGGTACATCTATTATCTCACATCTTGATAAATTTGATTCTATTATTTTGGATTTGGAGAATGTAGATGTTAAGATGGAAGATGAGGATCAAGCCATTTTGTTGTTATGCTCTCTTCCCCAGTCATTTAAATATTTTCGTGATACTATGATTTATGAAAAAAATTCTATCTCATATAGTTATGTAAAATCTGCATTAAAATCCAAAGAGCATATTGATAGGGATATCACAGAGGAGACTAGTGAAAGTCAGGCAAAGGGATTAGTGGTACGAGGGAGACCTGAAAATAAAATTTTTGAAAGTAGTAGATCCAAAGGCAGGTCTAAATCCAAATATAAAAATAAAGTTTGTAAGTATTGCAAGAAAAAGGGGCACATTAAGGCTGACTGCTACAAATTGAAAAATAAAGAAAAATATAAAAATAAGCTGAATAACAACAACACTACCGAAGCTAGTGTACTTGCAGATAAGAATGATAAAACTTTGTTTGTACCAACAACAAATAAAGTTAGGTCCAAAGATGAGTGGATTCTAGATTCTGGTTGTTCTTACCACATGAGTCCTAAAAAAGATTATTTCTCCACATATGAAAAATATAATGGTGGAGTTGTCTTGATGGGCAATAATGCTCTATGTAAGGTTTTTGGTAGGGGAACAATCTAGATAAGAATGTATATGATGAAATTGTTAGAACACTCACAAATGTTAGACATGTTTCAGATTTGAAGAAAAATCTCATCTCATTAGGTACCCTTGATGCTCTCGGGTACAGGCATTCGGCTGAAAGTGGAGTTTTGAAAATTTTACGAGGTGCTCTTGTATTGATGAAAGCTTGCAAGTCTGGTAGTTTGTATATCTTGCAGGGATCTACAGTTTCAGGTGCTGCAACAGTCTCCGTATCATTAGATACCGACATCACCAAATTGTGGCATATACGTTTGAGACACTTGAGTGAGAAAGGCTTAACGTTGTTAAGCAACAGGGGCCTACTTTGTCCTACTTTGTGGACAAAGTACTAGTAATATGGACTTTTGTGAACATTCTATTTTTGGGAAACAGAAAAGAGTCCGTTTCAGTTAACCTGTAGTCCATAAAACAAAAGGTACTTTAGATTATATCCATTCTGATCTTTGGGGGCCTTCTCGTGTCCCTTCTAAGAGTGGTGCAAGGTATATGTTAACCTTTATTGATAATTATTCAAGAAAGGTTTGGGTGTATTTCCTAAATAATAAAAATGATGTTTTCCTGACATTTAAATAATGAAATGTTTTGATTGAAAAACAGATAGGAAAACATATTAAACGACTGCGGATCGATAATGGCTTGGAATTTTGTGGAACAGAATTCAATGAATTCTGCAAAAATAAAGGAAGTGCTCGACATCGTATCGTTAGAATGATGCCTCAACAGAACAGTGTGTTCGAGCGTATGAATCGGACTCTTTTGGAAAGAGCTCGGTGTATGATCTCAAATGCTGGGTTAACTTCAGATTTTTGCGCGGAAGCCATGTTACAGCTTGTTGTATTGTCAACTGTGTTCCGTGTACACCTCTTGATTTCAAGACTCCAGAGAAAGTGTGGTCAGATACTCCTGCTAATTACTCTAATTGAAGAATATTTGGGTGTCCAGCATATATGCACGTTAATGAGGGAAAGTTAAAGCCTATGGCTCGAAAATGTATTTTTCTCGATTATGCTTCATAGGAGAAATGATACAGATTTTTTTTCCTGATCCCAAATCACCTAAATTTGTAATTAGCAGAGATATTACATTTGATGAATTATTCATGTTAAATCCTAGAAAAAAGTCTTGTAATTCTTGTAATTTAGAAAAAGAAGATAACACACAAAAACAAGTAGACTTAGAGGTCATGAACCAGTAGAAGAAGAATATTTCATAGTCAGAGATAGAATAAAACGAGAGATTCGACCACCACAGAGGTATGCAAATTTGGTGGCACAGGAAACAAGTGGAGATGGAGAACCTTCCACATATATAGAGGCGATTTCAGGTGCTGATTCAGATAAGTGGGTGGTGGCCATGAATGAAGAAATTGAATCTCTACACAAGAATGATACTTGGGATCTTGTGACGCCACCAAAAGGAAAGAAAATTGTTGGTTGCAAATGGGTCTTCAAAAGAAAAGAAGGTAATTTAGGTGTTGACGATACAAGCTATAAGGCACGATTAGTTGCAAAGGGCTATAGTAAGGTACAAGATGTTGATTTTAATGATGTTTTCTCACCTGTTGTGAAACATAGCTCTATTTGTGTATTGATTGCATTAGTAGCAATGTTTTATTTAGAATTAGAACAACTTGATGTTAAGACATCCTTCCTACATGGTGAATTAGATTAACAGATCTATTTGAAACAACCTGAAGGCTTCCAATTTAAAGGTAAGGAAGACCATGTTTGTTTGTTGAAGAAATCCTTGTATGGATTGAAACAATCTCCAAGACAGTGGTATAAAAGGTTTGATTCATTTATGTTAGGTCATGGTTTCTCCAAGAGCATGTATGATAGTTGTGTTTACCTCCGAAAGTTGAATGACAATTCATTCATTTATTTATTGTTATATGTTGATGACATGCTCATTACGGCTAAGAATCTTGCAAAAATTCACCAGTTGAAAGCCTTATTGACTGGTGAATTTGAAATGAAAGACTTGGGAGCAGCTAAGAAGATTCTTGGTATGGAGATAAGACGAGATAGAGGAGTTGGTAAGTTATATCTGATCAAAGAAAGTTACCTTAAGAAAGTTTTGGAGAGATTTGGCATGTTGGATGCCAAACCAGTTAGTACTCCTCTCGCTAGCCATTTTAGGCTATCTGCTGCTCAATCACCAAAATCAGAGTAAGATGAAAGTTATATAGCACGTGTTCCTTATTCTAGTGCCGTTGGCAGTATCATGTATACAATGGTTTGTACTCATCTAGATATTTCACAAACAGTTAGTGTTGTTAGCAGGCATATGACAAATCCAGGCAAAGAACACTGGCAGGCTGTGAAATTGATACTCAGATACTTGAAAGGTACTCCAAACTCTTGTTTGGAATTCGGTAAAACCAGCAACACTTTGGTTGGTTTTGTAGATTCAGACTATGCCGGTGACCTTGATAAGCACATGTCTCTTACAAGTTATGTATTTTGCTTTGGAGGTTGTGCAATTAGCTGGAAAGCTACTCTGCAACATGTAGTGGCTTTATCCACTACTGAAGCAGAATATATGCAGTCACTGAGGCTATCATAAAAGCTTTATGGTTGAAAGGTTTATTCGGCGAATTAACTCTACAACAAGGAATTATTACCATTTACTGTGATAGTCAAAGTGCAATTCATTTGACTAAAGAACAGAAGTATCATGAGCGGACAAAACATATTGATATCAAATATCATTTCATTCGAGATACCATTGTTGAGAAGAAAGTCCTTGTTCAGAAGATCAATAACAAGGACAATCCTGCCGATATTTTACCAAAGCTCTTCCAGTATACAAGTTCAAGCAGTGCTTGGACTTGATTGGTGTTCATAGTTTGTGATTCAGCCCATTGGGGCTTTGCCGGATGTGTGTTTAATTAAGTCACTATTTTTCGAGTTCCAGACCAAGGTGGTGATTTGTAATAAATACAATGGTGGCTCGCAATCGTCACATAATGTAGTTTGTTGACTTTAGATTACGTTTTGGCAACCTATGAATTCTCTTATTTCGGCTGCGTGCAAAAATGAAAATTCGGCAGTGTGATCAAACTACAACAACTTATCATTTTCATTTTGCCTATAAAATGAGGATTGTAGAACTTCTGGAAGGCATCCCAAAGCTTTTAGCTTTTAGCTTTTATCTCTCAAGCCTCTTGTTCTCTTCTCTTTTCTTTCATTTTTTTTGCTTAAAACCTTGAGAATATTTGGTATTCCACTTTTGTAAATTGTCTCTACATAATAGTGAATTTTGGCACTGCCTCCGGCCGTAGACGTAGGTCACATTGACCGAACCACGTAAATCTTTGTGCCCATTGTCTTATTTATTTTTCTCGTTACTGTTATCCATTATTATTTTGGGCTATTAGATACAACGTGAGATCCGTTTTTCCCTAACAAAAACCAAAACTATACTTGAAAAGCAAAGAGAAAGAAAAAATGGGAGAGGAAAACAATAAAGTAGGCAAGCCCTTTTGTGAAAAGAGTGGAATTGGCTCTGAAAATCAAAGGGATACCCTTTGAGTATACGGAAGAAGAATTGAGCAACAAAAGTCCATTGCTCCTTAGGTACAATCCAGTTCATAAGAAGGTTCCTGTTCTTGTCCACAATGGAAAACCAACATCTGAATCACTGGTAATTCTTGAATTAATAGATTGATGATATCTGGCAAGATGGACCTGAACTTCTTCCTAAAGATCCATATGAAAGATCAAAAGTTCGCTTTTGGGCTACTTACATCCAATAGTTGTTGGAAAGCATGGATAAACTCATCACTTCTGTTGGACAGTTAAAATTTTTATTACAGTAAATTAAATAAAATTCAATTTTTATTACAACTGAAAGTCATGATTTTCTTGTTAGTTGTTTGGTATTGACTTAGTACTTTATTTTATCTTTTGTTAAGATATTTAAGGAAGATTTCTAAGAAGATTTTTGCAATTAGTTGCTATTATACTACTCTATATAAAGAGTATGATGAATTATAATAAATCTAAATTTTTTCAACACTCTTTGATGATTGTTTTATTGTGTTAAAATTTCAATAGTGGTACAAGAACTCCCCTGAGTTTAAGTGCATGTTAGAGGAGTTGGTAATGCATTGCAAGCACAAGAACAAAATAGAGCTATCCACAAGGAGGAGATAGTTGAAAGTGTATTGCAAGCATAAGACAAAAGTCCAAATCAACAAAGTAGCAAAAAAGAAATTAGTGGAGCAAAAAAGAAGATGAAAGCACCTCAAATGAAGGAAATATAAGAAATTATTTTGTTTCTCAACACTGCAATAGAACTTTTCATCTTGAATGTATTGCTGGTTTAGAAATGTTGAATACAGATATTGTAAGAAAAAAAAAGGTAATATTGAAAAGACTTGCAGAAACAAACAAGATGAACCATAAACTCGGGTAGTAAATCAAGAATCAGAAAAATTTGTAGCATCTTGTTTTGTAGAAAATACAAGTAATGACATATCAATCTTCAAGGAGTTTTACTCATCATAAGGTTCAAAGGAAGATTTTAAAAAGGAGTTTGCAGTAAAAGTTTCAAGAAGTATTAGACATTTGAAATCTTTTACGGCTGTAAATTAAATAAAATTCAATTTTTAGTAAAACTGAAGTACAATTGATATAGTACTTTATTTTATCTTTTGCTAAGATATTTAAGGAAGATTTTTGCAATTAGCATGTTGTTGTACTACTCTATATAAAGACTATGATGAATCAGAATAAATATGAATTTTTCAGCATACTTTGATGATTGTTTCGTTGTATTAAAATCCCAACAACTTCGCAAGGAGGCATAGAAGAAAGGACTTGAATAAGTGTACGAGTAACAAAGGATATTGGAAGATGGAATGAAGGAACTCTTTCCTGGGGACTGTTCTGATGTCTATGCTGAAGGGTTAGAGATCCTAGATATCCTAATTGTTGTAACCCTTGGTGCCTTCAACATACAACAAGGAGTTCTTGGTGTAAAGGTTATAGATCCTGAAAGAAATCCACTCATATACTCAAAGAGTGGAAGCTCTAGTTCAGCTGCCTGTTGTGAGAGAAATTACCCCTCATGACAAAGCGGTTGCTCTTTTTCAATTTCTCATACAAAGAGGCATCAAAGTCTGATTCAATTGAGAGTAGTTTGAAAAGAAGTTTCTGCTTTCAGTCATTTTGTTCACTTGGTTATGCATGTTTGTTGATGATTTTTTTTAATATCTCCGGTTGAAACGATTAAGGCTTATAACTTGTAATCGAGATTGGGTACTCTGTCCAAAATTATTTTGTTTTATTTTGCCTAATGTTCAAAACGACGTAGTTTCACTAAAACTTGTGACTATGAGCATAAATATCACTAAAATTACGTTACGGTTATTAGACGCTAACAAAAAATGAGTAAACTCTACGACGTAATTTTAATTAGCGGTGATCACGATTCAGTTATTCGGTTATTTGACTAATTCGGTTCAGTTTATTCGATTTTTCCTTTTCTAAAAATCTTGATCGGATCGAAAACCAAATAACTGAAAATCGAATTCTAATTCAGTCGGTTATTCGATTTTGCACTGAATTCGTTTTTTTTATCTAAAAAAAAGTATATTTGTAAAAAAATCATAAAATTAAAATAAAATAATAACAATTAATGACCAAAGTATTAATTTTTTTCTTAATAAATATAAAATTTAAACTATTTCAACCTTTAGAAAATTTAAGAGATAGCATTTAGTAATTCAATTTAAATAAAAAAAATTAAAATCTCATCATGCAAATTTTAATATATATATATATATATATATATATATATAAATAAAGCACAACTTAAATTTTAGACGAATGAATTCATACAAGTTCATAAACAAAAAATTTCTAAAATAAATCCAATTTTAACAAGTTTATGAATAAATTAAAAGAAAGTTAAAATTAAAATTACATAAAGCATTAATATTTTTATTTATGGATCAAATGGACCTAAACTTTTAGCTAGTAAACAAATACATTAACTTAAATAATTTGAACCCAAATGTAGTTCAAAAAAAAATATTAAAAGAAAAAAAATGTGAAAATAGAATTCGGTCATATTTGATTAGCCCAAACATAAATCATAATTTCTCAATCCATATAATATTTGGTTATTCACTTATTTGGTTTGAAATCGAAAATCGAACCAAACACCAAATTAAATTTGATTTTTTTGGTTAATCAAATTAAAAATTCTAAAAATCGTAATCAAATTGAAAACCAAACAATTGAATTTGTTTCGATCGAAAATCAAACCGTAAACCAAATAACTGAATTCAAAAAACCGAATTAAATTTGGTTTGATTGGTTTAATCAGTTTTTCAATTTTTTACACACCCCTAATATTAATTTTAAAAAAAAAATAAGACAGGATAATCCTAAATAGACGATCCTATCTCCCCTAAATCAAATCGAGGATTATTGAAAGTATTTACCCATAAAGAATTGTTAGTTTCGAGAAATGGATAATTACAACGTAAAACTTAAAATGCTCTAAAATTGAATTACCGGTACTTTGGACACCCACGACGGAAACAGAAGCAATGGGACCATTCTCGTTGACCAAATTCAGAACCTGCTCAATATTTGTGTTGAAATTTCCTTCTCCATCAACGAGCTGGATAGGATAAAAGCGGTTGACCTGTGCTGCTGGAGAAAATATTCATCTCATTATGAGTTTAATTATACAACAGAAACCCAAAATATAAACACAGAATTCCTTCTTTTCCATCCACATTTATATTGCGTGGAATGAACTAAAAACACTTACCCATCAAGAAAATGAATTTCTTGTAGAGCGAACAAATTGATTGAAAGATTTTGTGGCGAAGGACTTGATTTATAGTGTTCCTGTCAACGAGCGAATGCTTCTTCAACTGCCGCCTGTGCCCTGTTGTGTTCGCCATTTTATCATTTATTATTATGTTTTTGCGTGTCCGCGTTTTAGACTTTTTGTCAACTGTTTGTTTGTTATGAATACAACCCAAAGACTAACTTTTAAATTATACTCCCTTTGTTCCGTTCTAACCAATATTTTGTATTATTAAATAATTATTATCTCACAAATTTTAATACAAAAAATACAAATTTTTTTATTTTTAGCCTTATTCAATATAGGTAGAATCCATAAAAGATGGCTGTAAACATAATTAAGGGTAAATTAGATAATTTATATATTTTTTTAATTTGTGTGTCATTAATTAGAAGGACACTTATATTAGAACAGAGGGAGTAATGTCTCCAAATCGAAAAATACATAAATTAAGAAAATAGAAAATTTGACTAATTTAGTCCTAATAATGATGACTGCACAAATTTCTATGATTTTGATTAGTAATTAGTACCATTAGATATTTAAAAATAAATTAAGAGTAGAGTTGGTATTTTCCTTATGTTTGTATTGAATTGTGGAAATGAACACTTATTTGAGAATCGAAAAAAAAAATGGTAGTTAAGACATTAAAAGAGAACAGTGGGAGTAATTCGTCAATTTTTTGTCCACTTAAATTACAATTTGAATAACTATTTGATACGCGTATGACTAGAGGAACATAAAAATGAGTGGAATTGAACATATGCATATTATATAAAGATCCGATTTTGTGTATAATATTATTTTGTGTTTATTTCATCCATGCACAATTTTTAAACGTCAACAAAATCAAATCTATAATTTTTAATACTTAATTTAGATTTAAGTGAATTTTTAAATCTACAATTTTTAAGTGAATTTCATGACGTTGATAATTACTTATTATGGTTAATTTCTGTTGCATTTACCTTTTTTTTTTTGGGTAATTTGTACCTTCTTCATGTCTTGTCCCCCATCTTCAAATTTTTTTATTCCGTTTGTATTTCATATGTTCTACTAAATTTATTTCATAGATTTAACGTTGAAGCTAATCCAATCGGAGTATGAAGTAGTTTTAGGATGTGTTTGATAAACTTGAAATATGAAATTTTAAATATGAAGTATGAAGTCTAAAATTTGAAATAATTAAGTATTTGAATTTTAATTAACAATCAAACAATCAATTTTAAATGTCTGAATCTTAATTCTGAAATAATTAAAATTATTTTATAAATTAATCTGATAACTGAATAACTCAAATAGTATGATTTTGTCCTTCAATTATTTATTTTCTCAATAAATGTGTAATATATTATTTTTTAAATAACTAATCAAAATTATTATTAAAAATTGTATACAATATAATTTTGTAAGAAAATAAAAAATACGAATTTTAATAATTTTGAGTATAAAATATTGTCATAGAAATGCATATATTGTGACTTATGCAGATTTATGGTGTTATACTATATTGCATGTTATCTTTTAAAAATTTTAAAAATATAATTTTTAATTAACCAAAACTTTATTTGGAAAAAAAAAGGTAGCAAAGATTAGTCAAATTGTAAAACATAAAAAAACCTTTAACAAATCACGTATATTAAATAAAAATATTAAATATAGAAAGAAGGTATATTAAATAAAATATTAGCATGTAAAAGGAAGAAAGAAAGTATATTGAATAAAAATATTATAATATAGAAATCAGAAGAAAATTGTAGTAATAGAATATATTAAGGAGATATCATGGATAACTATGACATATTAGAGAGATATTATGCATAATTATAGTATATTAAAGTTTACTGTAAAATGTATAAGCGTGTTCAGAAATTAAACGATAAACTAGATTTTATAGCTTAAAATCATGGAAGAATTTTGCCTATGTTTTCATAGGCTATTAACTTATTAAAACATTCAACTTTTAGCTATCAAACAACCTTATTTGATCAAGATTTGAATCAATTAATTTTCAAACTTAATTTGAGTTATCAAACATGCCCTTAGTATACCTTTAATTAGGCATGCTAGTGGTGGAACTAGAAATTTGTTTAGTAGGCAAAAATAATATATGCTAAATTATAATAATAACAAAAAAAACCCATTAGAATATCAATACACGTATTTTTTTTTTTTGAAGATTTGCTAAATTTGGATTAGTTTTTCAATAATCCCTTTTTCTAAATGACTTTTTATTCTTATTTTTCCTTTTATAATATTTTTCTATACAACAACAACTAAATATTTATCCTACTATATTATATGGATCATGTTTGGCCATCGTATTCTATCATTACACATATTTTCATTTATATTTGAGTATATCATATCGTTTTTTATCGTTTCTTTTCAATTCTTTTTAAGTCACCCTCTACTCCTTTTAATTTGAGTTAATTTTTTTCTATTTTCTATACATAGCACTGGTGCACTTAGAGGTTTCTTATGCATATGTCCATAATATTTCTCTATAGCCAATTAAAATTTAAAATTAAATTAGTAATTAATTAACAAATAAATTATGATTATTATTTTGTCCCACTTCTTAAATATTTATAAAACTACAATATATATAAAAGTCTTAATTTATTTTTGAAAAAATAACATGAAGAAGTAATTTTTAATTCAAATTGAAGATAATGTTACAAGAAAAAATCCATATTTTTAATATTACAAAGAAAAAAAAGGAAAAAATTGAAATAATTAATATAGTAAGAAGAAGAGAAAATAATAAAATGCCCACGACCTACCTTTAATCGCCTAGTCTATTTGGAATCTACGTTGTGCTCTCCGAACAAAAATTGCAACTTTGCAAGTAAATGATCTCTTCTCGAGAAACAAGTGGGCTATTTCTTTGCAAAATTGTGCTCAATTTCATATGTTGCAATTCCGCCAAGATCTCTTGATAATTATGTTTTTTATGGTTTTAATTCTTAGTTTAATGTGTCCAATTAGATTAAAATTTTCTTGTTTTGTTGCAGGAATAAAGTAATTGTGAAAAGATAAAAGATTACCCTACGAAGTGGTAGACTTCGGATGTAATTCATGGAATTATTAACATATCAAGTGAAGTTGGAAGAAATCAATGATGAATGAAGATATTGTTGGCAAAAGTGATGAAACAGTCTTGGATTTGAAGGATTTTGTGTAATAGAATGAGTTGTCTTTTGAGGAGTGTGGAGTTTATGTGGGAAAATCAAATTAGTTCCTAATATTTGCAGATTTTTATTGTTGTATCTTGTTGCCACTATTTGTTGCAGAATTCTAGGAATTTAGGTTAGGCTTTTTACCTATATAAAGGAGAAGAAGAGAAGCTTTGAGGTAGACATTATTTTTAGTCATTTTATTAGTAGTATTTAATTTTATCCTTTAATTAGTCTAGAAGTTAGTTTTTAGCATATTTGAGTTTTAGTAGTTTCTTTTCTTTTAAGTTCGTAATTCTATAGTTCTTTTATTGAATGAACAAATTTAATTTAATTTCAATCCCATCGTTTATTTAATTTCCATTTCTTCCTTAAGTTCAAGTTGTTTTCTCCATATTTGTTTTAATGATTAATGTTATTATTTAAGAATAAAAGTGAATAAAGATTATTTGCATTGCATAAGTTGCTGATTAGTTTTATTCATGGGATTACTACAGAATGATTTAATGATTTCATTATGTTTATCCATTCAAAAAAATCCCATGTTCTAATTAATGAGTGTTGCATATTTAGTTTAAAAAATCAGTAGTGCATTAAAAGTCTTTTAGTTGTACTTAAATTCTGTTTTCATTGAGTTGATAATAATTTAAGTGTCCCAACTTTAATTTAGTTCTTAAATGGATAAATATATGCCTAACTACTGTATTTTTCACTTAAATGTTTTCTAATTTTAATTTTCTTCTTTTTTTCTTTAAATTCGTTAACGCAATTCTTTCAATTTAGTTTTATTAAATTCAAATAATTTTCAATAGGTTAATTTTAATATTTAAGTATTTGTACTCATTCAGTGTTAAAACGACATAAGTCCAGTTTAGAAGTTGAGAATAAAAGGTGCAAGATTTCAAGTGGTTTGGTATTGCAAGGTGAAAGTGTCAAGCCTCAGCTTGATCATGAATTGCAGCAAGAAATAAGAAAGGGAAGAAGAAGTTCAGAATTTGAGAGATTGAGTTTAAGGAAATGAGTTGAATCTTGATTGAGGAGAGTAGAGAGAGAAAATGATTTTCTGTTTTCCAAAACATCACATCACTACTGCCCATCTTGCTTATTTATTACGCAGACCCAATAAGCTACTAACAAAAAGAATGAAAGAATATGCTAATCCTCCTGCTGGACAATTCATTCTGCAACTGAATTTATTTGGCAAAAGCGTAATTCCCTCTAGGCTGAAGTCGTGATCCTATATCCATGTGCCTGATAGAAAGCAACTTCCAAATCTAGCTGGCAATCGTTTGCTAAACGGAAGGCTGTTCTAGATTACCAATAAGCTCTCTTTAACCTTTATCTTTTTAGTTTAATTTTACTTTGTATTCAGTAACTAGTTAAGTGTTCTTTTAATTATGGGTATAGCTTAATTTTGTTTTCCCATATTAATAATGAAGCACTAATTAAAATATGATCATGAGACCAAAATGTGCATATTAAATTAACTTGAACAAATTTTGGAAATTTCCTGTGTTTAATGATGATGTTGCGATTAATTTAATCTTGATCACGTTTCTTTAATCAATGCAATGCCAAATAAATTTTCTATTAATTATTTGTAATTAATTGGTTAATTAATCAAGTGGTAAAACTTCCTTCAAGTAGGAGGGAATTAAAGGTTAGTAAATTATAACATACTGTTGGGGGAATTCATATGTGGTTAGTAAGTTAAAGGTTAGTAAATTCATATGCGACAATTCCGCCAAGATCTCTTCATTAGTTGGGGGAAGAATCCGCACGAATCGAATTTTTTGAGGAACGTATCGAGAGAGAATTTAATTTGGTTAGACAATGTGTGGTTGGTAAACAAGGATCGAGTTTTTAGCAAGGTGGTGTTGTTTCGTAGTAATTTATGTTTCGCAAAAACTCTTGTGAAACTGTCTCGTATATGAAACATGATACGTGAATTATACTTTACACGCTAAGTTTTTTATATGTTATACGCTAGTATTTAATACTTTATACGCTAATATGTTAATTTTTATACTTTATACATTAATCTTTAATATTTTATAAGCTAATTTTTTATACTTTATGCACTAAAGTGAAATTCATACGCAAGTATCATATATGAGACGGTATCACAAGAGAATGACCCTTTATGTTTTTAGTTCATTAATCTATGGAAATGTTGAACGAAGTTTCCCTAATGGAGAATTATATACTATGGTATTAGGAATTTAGTTTACCTGCCCTATCAAGTCTTTAAAAATTTTTAATTTCTTATTTTAGTTAAATTCTTTTTATATTGGATTGTACTTCTTTTAATTTGGTGTTGGGTCGTCAGTAATTTTTATGTTTTTAGTTCATCAGTTTAAGGAAAGATTCAAGGAAGTTTCCCCAATGGAGAATTAGATATATAGTATTAAGAATTGAGTTTACCTCCCCAAATCAAGTCTTTTATAAGTTTCTTATTTTAGTTAAAATTCTTTTTATATTGGATTGTACTTTTTAATTTGTTGAGATTTAATTAATGCAAGTAGCGAATCAAGTTTTTCCATTTAATTAAGTGTCGGTTGAGGTGCCACAATCAAATTTAAGTTTTATTATTGTTATTATTTATTCTTTCAATCTTTCGCAATTTCCACCTTGTTACACCACATGCGTAGTACAAGTTTTAATATTGTATTAATTGTTATAAAATACTACAAACTTGTAGTATTATATTATGTAACAAATTATTATACCAATACTAAAAAGTAGAGATATAATGTTATGTTACTATTTCTATAAAACTAGTAGAATACAATTATAAAATATGAAATAAGTATACTAAAAGATGGAGAGAAAAGAGAGCAAAGTAGAGCAAGATGTTGTAAGTCTTCAACCATCCATTTCATTCACATAAGCCTCTATTTGTAGGCTTGAACTTCACACCTCTATCTTGTAGGTTATAATGTTCCAAATGTAAGTTACAAGAGTTACATAGGTTACATAAGTAGTGGGTGATTATGAGGAGAAATAGTGTTACATGAGTTACATGAGTTACATGAAATAATGTGAAGTAATTGGGGTAGAAAATGGGGTGGACATTCACAATTATTCATAACACTCCCCCTTGAATGTCCATCTTTAAGATAAATGCCTCGTTAAAACCTTACTAGGAAAAACCCAGTGGGATAAAAACCTAGTGAAGGAAAAAGAGTACATTTCCCATATATATAACATTGCCTCGTTAAAAACCTCACTAGGAAAAACCCTAATGGAAAAAAACCTTGGTTAAGGGAAAAAGAGTACAATGTATAATAACTCCCCCTCTTGAGCACATCATTTGACATCTTTCAATCGACGCATTCCAATCTTATTTACTAACTTTTCAAATGTTGAAGTCGGTAGTGATTTAGTGAAAATATCTGCCAAATTGTCAATTGAACGAATTTGTTGTACATGAATTTCACCATTCTTCTGAAGATCATACGTGAAAAAGAATTTTGGTGAGATGTGTTTTGTTCTATCACCTTTAATGTATCCATCCTTCAATTGAGCAATGCATGCAGCATTATCTTCGAACAAAACAGTGGGAACTTTCTTATCCAAATGCAAACCACATGTTTCTCGAATATGATGGATCACTGGTCTCAACCAAAAACACTCCCGACTTGCTTCATGAATTGCCAATATTTCAGCATGATTTGAAGAAGTAGCAGCTATAGTTTGTTTCATAGAACGCCAAGAAATAGCTGTACCACCACATGTGAACACATAACCCGTTTGTGAACGACCATGATGAGGATCATATAAATATCCAGCATCTGCATAACCTATTAGATCAAACTTGATTGCCTTAGAATAATAAAGACCCATATCTATCGTACCTTGAAGGTAACGAAATATATGTTTTATACCATTCCAATGTCTTCGTGTAGGTGAAGAACTATATCTTGCTAGTAGATTCACACCAAATGAGATATCAGGACATGTGTGACTAGCAAGATACATTAATGCTCCAATAACACTAAGATATGGTACTTCTGGACCAAGTAATTCTTCATCATTTTCACGAGGTCGGAAAGGATCTTTATGCACATCAAGTGATCTTACAACCATAGGCGTGCTTATGGGATGTGCTTTATCCATATAGAATCTTTTAAGCACTTTAGCTGTATAACCCGACTGATGCAAAAATATTCCATTTTCCAAGTGCTCAATTTGCAATCCAAGACAAAATTTTGTCTTTCCAAGATCTTTCATTTCAAATTCTTGTTTCAAAGAGTTAACAGCTTTTCCGAGCTCTTCAGGAGTTCCAATAATATTCAAATCATCAACATAAATTGCAATGATTGCAAATTCGGATGCAGATCTTTTAATAAAAACACATGGACAAATAGGATCATTCATATAGCCTTGTTTCATCAAATATTCACTAAGGCGATTATACCACATGCGTCCAGCTTGTTTTAATCCATAAAAGGATTTGCACAATTTAATTGAATAAAGTTCTCGAGAACTTGAATTATTTTCCTTAGGCAACTTGAATCCTTCAAGGATTTTCATATAAATATCATTATCAAGTGAGCCATACAAATAGGCTGTTACAACATCCATTAAACTCATTTCAAGTCATTCATTTGCTGCCAGATTAAGAAAATAACGAAAAGTTGTTGCATCCACCACGGGAGAATATGTCTCCTCATAATCAATACCAGGTCTTTGGGAAAAACCTTGTGCAACAAGTCGAGCCTTATATCGCACAATTTCATTATTCTCATTTCGTTTTCGCACAAAAACCCATTTATAACCCACTGGCTGCACATCTTCATGTGTGCGTATTATTGATCCAAAAACTTTACGTTTTGCCAACGAGTCTAACTCTGCTTGAATTGCGTCTTTCCATTTTGGCCAATCATTTCTTCGTCTGCATTCATCCACAGACTTTGGTTCATGATCCTCGTTTTCATTCATGATAGTAATTGCTGCAGCATAGGCAAATTTATCATCGACGTCGATTTTATATCGATTCCACCTTTCCCCAGTCATGACATAATTTATTGAGATCTCATGATTATCAGAATTTTCAGGTACCTGAACTTCTTCTGGAAGTTTATTATTCGTCATGTCGGGAATTTTCATTTTTGAAGATTCTTTTGGAACTTCAATTACCTCGATTTTGCCATCATTATTATTTGCTCCTTTTTTCTTTCGAGGATTTTTGTCTTTGGAACCGATTGGTCTACCACGTTTCATGTGTGCCTTTAATTGATTACTAGTGGTAGAAGGTCCTTCAGGGACATCAATTCGAATTGGAGCATTAACAGCTGGTATATGTGACTTAGTTACACGTTTTGGGTCAGTAAAAGCATCTGGCAATTGATTTGCTAAACGTTGCAAATGAATTATCTTTTGAACTTCCAGTTCACATTGATTTGTACGAGGATCAAAATGAGATAATGATAATTCATTCCAACTAATTTTCTTAACCAGCTGTTTATTTTCTCCCCCTAATGTTGGGAAAACTGATTCGTTAAAATGACAATCAACAAAACGAGCCGTAAATAAATCTCCAGTCGTTGGTTCAAGATATTTCACTATAGATGGAGATTCATACCCAACATATATTCCCAACCTCCTTTGAGGTCCCATCTTTGTGCGTTGTGGTGGAGCAATTGGAACATAAATCGCACATCCAAAAATTTTAAGATGGGAAATATTTGGTTCCTGACCAAAAACCAATTGTTGGGGAGAGAATTCATGATAATTTGTTGGCCTTATACGAATTAGTGTTGCAGCATGCAAAATAGCATGTCCCCAAGCAGTTATTGGGAGTTTAGTTCTCAAAAGTAATGGCCTTGCAATTAATTGAAGACGCTTAATAAACGATTCTGCTAAACCGTTTTGTGTGTGAACATAAGCGACGGGATGTTCAACACTTATCCCAATAGACATACAATAATCATTAAAAGATTGGGATGTAAATTCACCAGCATTATCAAGACGAATTGTCTTGATAGGATAATCTGGAAAATGTGATCGTAACCGAATTAATTCCGCAAGCAATTTCGCAAACGCCAAGTTGCGAGTTGATAATAAACATACATGTGACCATCTAGTTGATGCATCAATTAAAACCATAAAATATCTAAATGGTCCACAAGGTGGGTGAATCGGCCCACAAATATCACCATGTATGCGTTCTAAAAATGTAGGAGATTCGGTACGAATTTTCATTGGTGACGGTCTTATAATTAATTTGCCTTGAGAACAAGCAACACATGAGAATTCATTAGATTGAAGAATCTTCTGGCTCTTCAAAGAATGACCATATGAATTTTCTAAAATTCTTCGCATCATTATAGAACCGGGATGGCCCAACCGGTCATGCCAAACAATAAAATCATTATGATCAGTAAACTTTTGATTTACTGTTACATATATTTCAACTATAGAAATATATGTATAATATAATCCGGTGGAATGAGAAGGTAATTTTTCTAATACAATTTTCTTTCCAAAATCCATACTTGTAATATACAAGTATTCATTATTACCTTCACTTTTGGTTTCAATATGATATCCATTTCGGCGAATATCTTTAAAACTTAACAAATTCCTTTGAGACTTAGAAGAATATAATGTATCTTCAATGCAAAATTTTGTTCCTCCTGGTAAAATTATTATTGCTCTTCCGGAGCCTTCAATCAATTTTGTACTACCAGATATAGTACTTACATGAGTTTTTTTCATGATTATATAAGAAAAATACTTCTTATTTTTTAGTATGGAATGTGTTGTTGCACTGTCTGCGAGACATAGTTCTTTGTCATTGATCACTGAAACGTCCATATTCTTCACAAAAGAAAAATTCTAAATGAGAAATGTTTTAATTTCTTTAATTATAAAAGAAATATTAAAACTAATGCATTAATAAATTTTTTTATTATTTGAGTACATCTAATGAAGATATTTGTTCATTATATAAAATGAGAAATTGAAATTTTTATTCATTACATCAAAATAAGAAAATAAGATGTTTATTCATTACATCAAAATAAGTAACTAAAATACTTATTCATTACATTAAAATAAGTAACTAAAATCCTTATTCATCATATCAAAGTAAGCATGTAAAATTCTCATTCTTGGACATTTTCATCACCAATCAAGTAACTAGTATCACCTTCGGGGTGATTGACATAGAAATCCGCAACATCTAAAGAAGTAAAATTACTAAAATCATTGGCGATCAAACTATGATCAAGAACAACATCATTACTAATAAAATTTGTCTCTATCTTTTTATCTTTATTCTTCAATGATTCTTGATAGAGTTCAACAAGATGTTTTGGAGTACGACAAGTCCGAGACCAATGACCTTTCATGCCACAATGATAACACTTGTTATCAACTTTCTTTTTGTTTTGAATTCCATCTTTTTCATCACTACTCTCCCACTTCTGGTGAGTTATACCTCTTGCATGACCACCACGATTATTGTAGAAATTTCTACCACATCCACGGCCACGGCCATGACCACGACCACGACCACGGCCTCGATTTTGTCCATTATTGGGATGCATAACTATCGCATTTACTTCAGGAAATGGAGCAGCACCAGTTGGACGTGATTCATGATTTTTCAACAAAAGCTCATTATTTTGTTCAGCAACAAGAAGACAAGAAATCAGTCCAGAATATTTCTTAAAACCCTTTTCACGATATTGCTGCTGCAGGAGCACATTAGATGCGTGAAAGGTGGAGAAAGTTTTTTCTAATAGATCTTCATCAGTTACTTTTTCTCTACACAATTTTAATTGAGAACTGATTCTGAAAAGTGCTGAATTATATTCACTTACAGTTTTAAAATCTTGTAAACGTAAGTGCATCCAATCATAACGAGCTTTTGGAAGAATAACCGTTTTTTGATGATCATACCTCTCTTTCAAGCTTATCCATAAGACAAAAGGATCTTTTACTGTTAGGTACTCAGTTTTCAACCCTTTATCAAGGTGGTGACGAATAAAGATCATTGCTCTAGCCTTTTCTTGACTAGTGGATTGATTTCCTTCTTTGATGGTTTCACCAAGATCATTTGCATCTAGATGAATTTCAGCATCTAGCACCCATGACAAGTAGTTCTTGCCAGTAACATCAAGAGCAACAAATTCAAGTTTTGAAAGGTTAGCCATAATAATAATTATATCAATAAAATAAACAAACACTTACCACACTTACCCAAAAGAAAATTGATCAAAGTGGCTAGAGAATTCGTGCTGATAACGTGTTATAAAATACTACAAACTTGTAGTATTATATTATGTAACAAATTATTATACCAATACTAAAAAGTAGAGATATAATATTATGTTACTATTTCTATAAAACTAGTAGAATACAATTATAAAATATGAAATAAGTATACTAAAAGATGGAGAGAAAAGAGAGCAAAGTAGAGCAAGATGTTGTAAGTCTTCAACCATCCATTTCATTCACATAAGCCTCTATTTATAGGCTTGAACTTCACACCTCTATCTTGTAGGTTATAATGTTCCAAATGTAAGTTACAAGAGTTACATAGGTTACATAAGTAGTGGGTGATTATGAGGAGAAATAGTGTTACATGAGTTACATGAGTTACATGAAATAATGTGAAGTAATTGGGGTAGAAAATGGGGTGGACATTCACAATTATTCATAAATAAATTATTTCAAAATTTTTCATTTTTTATTTAAGTCAAAATTCTTTTTTTTTTTAAATTTCGAAAATTGATAGAATATACATGTATATGTGATAGGATAATCTTTTAGTATTAATTGTAATTGGTAGCAATCCTCTTATATGAGGAAAGTGTATATTCGGTTATACTTGATTGTAGGCTAGAGTTTCTCTTATAATATTATATAAAACAGACAATGTATCAATGAAAGGGATCAATTATAATATTGTATAAGACAGACAATAGGTTAATGAAAGGATCAAGGAATTAACTTCTTTCTCCCCCAAATCAAGTCTTTTCTAAGTTTCTTATTTTAGTTAAAATTCTTTTTATATTGGATCGTACTTTTTAATTTGTTGAGATTTAATTAATGCAAATAGCGAATCAAGTTTTTCCATTTAATTAAGTGTCGCTTGAGGTGCCACAATCAAATTTAAGTTTTATTATTGTTATTATTTATTCTTTCAATCTTTCGCAATTTCCAACCTTCTTACACCACATGCGTAGTACAAGTTTTAATATTGTATTAATAAATTATTTCAAAATTTCTCATTTTTTATTTAAGTCAAACTTCTTTTTTTTTTTTTTTAAATTTCGAAAACAACCTTGTTGTTTTCCATCTAGCAAAACAATGATTGGGTTGGGGTGGGTCGTGATATCACAATTAAATTCAAGTTGTATGTCAAATTACATGAAAGTCACCTTAGCTGTTGAAACCACTAATGGAACTATATGCTATATAACCAATCAAGTCAACTCAAAAGAAGTCACAAAAGCTCATGGTTTTTTGCTCTATTATTAGCTTTGATTCATATCACGCCCTTAGTTCTTTAGAACCACGCTTTTGGGCTTACCAATTCATTGAACTGTTTAGTAATAACCAGCTGTTGGATTTGCATCTTTCAATTGGGATGAGAATGGGAATAACTAACTCCACTATTACTATAGATTTATATCATTAACCCCATCATATTTGATTGAATAGTAGAATGTGTTTCATTTCTATTACAAGTATTTGTTTGCTTATTTAATATAAAAAATTAACATTTTTAATATGTAAAAGATAATAGCATTTTACACACTAGACACACTAAAAGTATATTTACACACTATACACACTTACACACTTACACACACTGCAAATTTTTTACACATTACATATATTTTACACATATTAAACACATTTTACACATAATATACACATTTTCAGATATTACACATATTTTTACACATTACACGTAGTTTACACATATTACAATATTACACATATTTTACACATACTACATATGATATTTTGGGTAGTCAGAGGTTTATCAAAGTAATTAAATGATAGTGATTGGAGTTAACAAATAATATTTATGATGTTAAGGGTAATAAAACCCATAGAAAAGTGTTGATTCACCCAAAACAAACGCCACTCAAGTATAATGACAACGTTTTGTTTAATGTTGGATTTCTTTGACTTGTTAACTGAATTGTACTTTGTAAGGCTATAATTGGTGGATTAAGACAAATCCAAATCAACAGCTGAAGGCGGTTTATGCAATAACAGATTCCATTTTGTATTTCTCTCTTTTTTGAGTTCTAAAATCCTGATTCTTACTCTACTTTATTGATTCCCAATTTCTTCATTTAATATGCATTTCTAAACCAAAATCCATTAAGCTCTCTTCCAGCATAACAACTTTGGTATCAGAGAAGTTCGATCATGTGGACTCAGTAATCATGGTTGAGAATACCAGATATAAGTCATTAGAAGAACAACTGAAGAAAAAAAGATGCGAACATGCAAGAAATAAATGAAAATGTTAATTTGAAAATTTTAGAGATCAAAAGACGAATTACAATTGCAATTATTTGAGCATAACAAGAAATTAGATAATTGCAATAGTAGTTTGGAAGCCAAATTAAGATAATTCAATTGAAAATTTTCATCAAAGAGAATTAAGGGAATGAGAAAGACAATTCTATCCTCGATAGATCACCATTACTTTTTTTTTTGAAAAACTACAATTTCATTAATTAATAAAAATAAATACAACACAATACAGTTAAATAGATGATAATATATGCACTCAATTAATTTGGTTAACCTATATACTCAGTGCAAGCTAATGACATGCATCACAATTAAACCATAAATCTAAAGCAATATAGCTTTGAGTTATATGAAGATCAAAATCATTCGCAAGTCATGAAAAAAAAAGAAATAATCACTTCCTTTGATGAAGCCTCGAGATGAGCCTAGCTGAGGAATAAAGACTAGCCTCCACCAGTAAGGCCCTTAGAGAAGCCCACCTTCGAAGTCCACCAAATGAAGTATATCAGCCCCCCTCCAGACGGCCAGGTCTAGAAATAAAAAAGAACTGTTAGTGAAAGCCCGCAGGGTTCCTGGGGGGGTTCACTCCGACGCCCAAGTTAGATATGAGCCTTGCTGTGAAAATAATTATAAGTACCAATACTTAGGGACCAACCCCCTGTAAATTACACTCAAGTTTTATTTATAGGAAACAGTGTACCTAGATGATGTCATTCTTAGGCTTGACCTCCAAGAAAAAGAACTCCCTCTCCCTTCAATCTTAACTGTTAATTTGGTGTGCTAATTTTCCTACCTCATCATCACCCTTAGACTTGACTTGTAGGAAAAGATCTCTTACTGAACTCATCACAGCCGTCGAATGGTCTTGTCACTTTTATCCCTCATCAATAGCCCCCCAGATTGGATGGGAACGAGCTCCTATCTGATCTGAACTAGGATCCTTACCTTCTTCTCTCGCCGTGCTGGATTCTCCTCGTCATCTAGCCTTACTTAGACAGGTTTTCGGTATGGGTTGGGCTACGCTCAAGAGTTAATGGGCCTTACAATAAATGAGAGCCCTAGGGAAGCTCAAGCGTCGCCACTTGGCGGGCACTGATTTGGTGCCCTTTGACATGGCCTTCCTTGAGAACTTCGCACCCTTTCCCATCTATATATATATATACGAAGATGAGGGCCTATGGATCCCCACGTCTACTCTGAATTAGTCCCGCTCTTTCAAAAATATCCTGGCCTTCCTCAGTACGTCCTTATCTCCTTACTCTTGCGCAGAACGGCTCGTAGTCTTCCTTATTTCCTACCAAGTAAGTATGTCTTCCCCAGCTCGTTCTTCTTCTTCTTCTTCAGTTGAGTTATATGCTGTTTATAAGAATAGCGACGAGTCTGAGTCTGTTCCTTATGCCTGTCTGGAGGCTAGGAGGAAGTTGAGGTCATATACAAAGGTAGTTAATTCTGTAATTAGATATGATGTTATCAATAACTCCATTGATGAGGCGGTCTGTTTAACTCAGGTGGACTCTCCCCTGGAACCATCTGTAGAAACTTCTCAGGAGGTCCCTCATTTGCCCAATTCTTTAGAAATGAAACTGAAGGGTAATAATGCAGTGGGAACTTCATTGAACAACCCCCCTCCCAAAGCCAAGGGCTTAGAGACAGACCCTCCCGAAAATAAGCCTTTAGGGGACGGTGTTCCGAATAGTGATCCTTCCAGGAGTGAGGCTGCTGAGGGAGGGAGTACTGAAAATAAAATCACTTTAGAGGAGGGGGAGGCTGTTTCTCCCTCTTCTAATTCAGAATGTTCTTCACTTACCTCGAGGAAGCTAAGGACGATTGCGAAGCAATTTTATATCCCTTCCAAGTATAAGTTGATTGTTCCTTCCCGCCATCAAGTCGTCAATTGGCCCCCAGTAGGTCTTACCACTGTATATAAGGGTCAGCTTCAGTGCGGCCTTAGGTTTCCTCTGACGTCCTTCTTTAAGAAAATAATAGAGTTTTACAAAGTAAATCTTGCCCAGCTGATTCCTAATGCTATTCTAGCCTTGGTCGCATTTGAGACCTTCTGTAGGTATTCCAAAGTGAAATGCACCGTTTCTCTTTTTAAGCATTATTATAGTTTGAGAAACACTGGTTGGGAAGGGGGTTGGTTTTACTTTTCCCGTAGAAACACTTCGGAGGCCTTTCTGCCACCGCCTTCCAGTTGTCTGAAGAACTAGAAAGACAAGTATTTTTTTCGTAAATTTAGAGCCCACGAGCATCCTTTGGAGGCCTCCGGGTAAGGTCATAGATAGGTTCCCCACTTTTGATGTGAATCATGAGTCTATTAAGATTCTTCGCAAAAATTATCGAAGATGTAAGCTTTGGGAGGTGCCTTCTATGACCGAAGGGTGTTTAGTGGCGTTAGGGATGAGTAAGGCCAAGTTGGGCCTTTCTTTGGCGAAGCTCGATGAACATGGTACCAACCCCTTCTGCTATTCCTCTACTTTGTTTTATCCATTTCCATTTACTGTTAGCAGGATAGGGCACTTACTCATTTGCTTTCTCTTTGTAGTAATGGATTTTTTGGCGATGATGAAGAATCGCAAGGCGACCGGGAAAGGGGCTGAGTCTGAGAAGCTCGAAGAGACTCCAGGAGGATCCCTAGAAAGGCCTGTCTAGCCTCCTTGCCACCTCCGGTGGAGACCGCAATTGCCCAGGGGAACATTTTTCCCTCCCAACCATCTGGGGCCTTGTCATCTTTTGGGCATATTTCACAGCCAACTCTTTCACCACAGGAGCGGGAGCCCCCTGCTTCGCTCCCGGCTTCGCCCTCTCATAAAAGGAAGCACCCCGGGAGATATGTAACAATTGAGTCTAAGAAGGCAAAGATGAGACGGCCTTCGAACTCTTCCGCTGGTTTTTCGCTATTGTCCGATTATCAAGCCCCGCTGATTGTGCCTTTCACATCTTATCAGACAATTCCGATGGCACAATTCAACCCCTCGTGGGATTACCAGGTAAACGAATGTCTAAACCTCGAGACCATCCAGGAGTTCTTCTCTTGCATCATCCCCCCCATGGAGAAGAGGGTCATGGCCACTCTAGAAGACTCTGAGCTGGATCTTCTCACGAGCTTGGGCCTTACTCAGGTAGGTCTCTTATTTCTCTTGGTCTATCTTTTCTCACTTTCTAATCTTTTTTGCCCTTTGAATTGAGTGCTCCTACAGACGTGCCCTCTGGGATTATGTGATATGCACTTCCGGTGCAGGGCTTGTTCCTGGCCAAGGAGATGTCGTCTCGTTACAGGAAGAGCCGCAAGTCCATTGAAGAGCTCACTACTGATTTGACTAAGGCTCACCAGGAACAAACCGATGCGAAGAGGCGCCAATTGGAAGCCGAGAAGCTCAAGTACGGAGCAAAACGAGACTTGGCTAGTTCTTAGGAAGAAAATCGTAAACTGAAGAAGAAGAACAAGTCTTACTCCGAGAAAGTTTCTACAAAGAGGGTCCGAATTAAGGAGCTAACTGAGGAGAAGAAGGCATTGGAGGCTCGATGTCAATTCTATTCCGGGGAGGGAGCATCTCGGTTGGTCAAGAATCTCCTCACATCCTCACAGTTCGTCGATTTTATGGCTGATCTTTGCAATTCCGTGATGGACGAAGGGTCTACACTCGCCTATCAGGAGGTCAAGAAACTTTATCCTGAGGTCAAAGTGGATAAATTGGAAGGTTACAATGAGGGCTCAATAGGGAACATGAATATCTTGATGACCAACTTGACCCAGGGGCGAGTGCACCTCCCCGTTAAAGACTTTATCCCTTATTTTCCAGTCAGGAGCACCACGGTTTTTTCCAGGACCGAGAAAAACGACGTTCCAGAAGGCAAGAAGTCTTCAGGAACCCAGGCTAACACTTGTGAGGGTAATAGCCTTGCTGGGGATACTGAGGACCGTTTGTCCAGTTGATAGTGGAGTAGGTCAAATCCCGTTTTGCTGCGTTGAAACGCTTTTTGTAACAAGTTAGGCCTTAACCTGTTCAACCCTTTTGATAAAGAACATATCTCGAATAGGTTTTCTTTGCAATATTGGTTTTCTGGTTCATGTAAGGCTTTCTTCCGGACATATATATATATATATATGTTTTTGTTGCTATCCTTGTTACTTTGGTTATTTCAATTATACTGGCTTCCTTCTGTGCGCGTTTTTTTTAAAGATGAATATCATTTTAGTTAGTCGTCCTGTAATGATTATCCTTCGAGTTGAAGGATTTTTCGGAGCCTTACTAGGACATACCAGTCTTTTACATCTGGTCTGAATAGTTTAGGTGTGCCCTTCCTTGTAGGAACTTTCCAAGTTTTTGCCTGGATTGGGCCAGGTCTTTAATGTACCTATTGCCTGAGTAGTCCAGGTTTTTCCTTTTTATTGGAAAATCTTTTCGGGATTTTGCCTGGATCGATACAGGTTTTCAATTTACGCCTTGCCCGGGTGGCCCAGGTCTTTCCTTTTTTGAATCGATTTTTCGAAGTTTTTGCCTGGACTGACTAGGTCTTTAATTCACGCCTTGCCTGGATGGTCCAGGTCTTTCCTTTTCCGAATAGATTTTTCGGAGTTTTTGCCTGGGTTGGACCAGGTCTTTAATTTACGCCTTGCCTAGATTGGACCAGGTCTTCCCTTTGGTGAATGGATTTTTCGGAGTTCTTGCCTGGATTGGACCAGGTCTTTAATTTACGCCTTGTCTGGATTGGACAAGGTCTTTAATTTACGCCTTGCCTGGATTGGACCAGGTCTTCCCTTTGGTGAATAGATTTTTCGGAGTTCTTGTCTGGATTGGACCAGGTCTTTAATTTACGCCTTGCCTGGATTGGACCAGGTCTTTAATTTACGCATTGCCTGGATTGGACCAGGTCTTTAATTTACGCATTGCCTAGATTGGACCAGGTCTTCCCTTTGGTGAATGGATTTTTCGGAGTTCTTGCCTGGATTGGACCAGGTCTTTAATTTACGCCTTGCCTGGATTGGACCAGGTATTTAAATTACGCCTTCCCTGGATTGGACAAGGTCTTCCCTTTGGTGAATGGTTTTTCGGAGTTCTTGCCTAGATTGGACGAGGTCTTTAGTAATTCGTGATAGCAAAAATCTTTGGCAGGAAATCCTATCTTAACGCATGCAACTAATATCAGAATTGTCAAGGAAAAGATCATGGAATTTAACCAAAATTAATATGGGAATGACATAGATACGAAATGGCATAAAATTTCGAAACTTGATAATTATAGACAATTTTTACAAGTAAAACCTTCGTAAGTTCACAGTGTTCCATCTCCTAGGGAGGATCTTCCCATCCAGCATAGATAACTGATAGCTTCCAAACCTCCCTACTTCTGTGACTTGATAAGGGCCTTCCCATGTAATATCTAGTCTTTTCAGACCTTCAACTCTGCTGGCCTCATTCTTCCTCATCACCAAGTCCCAAGGCTTAAAAGAGGTGCTTTTAACCCTTCTGTTGTAGTATCTTGCTATGTCTGCCTTGTATCTCCTCTCCCGGGCTGCGGCCAATTCTCTCCTTTCTTCTATCAGATCAAGATTTAGTCTAAGCTCATCGTCATTCTCTGCCGGGTCGAAGTTAAGCACCCGAAGGCTAGGTAGCCCAATTTCCACTGGCACCACAGCTTCGGTCCCATACACCATACTGAAGGGGGTTTCCTTAGTAGCAGTCCTGGGCATAGTTCGATAGGACCACAGTACATGGGCGAGCTGCTCTACCCAATCGCCCTTGGCTTTCTCCAACTGGGTCTTCAACCCGTGAATGATAGTTCGATTAGTGACTTCTGTCTGCCCATTAGCTTGGGGATGGGCGACTGAGGTGAATTGTTGCTGGATGCTCAATTCGGCGCACCAAGACTTGAAGGGCTCTTCCGCAAATTGTTTTCCATTATCCGAGATGAGGACCTTCGGAATACCAAATCGACATATGACATTCTTCTAAAGGAACTTCATCATGCTCTTTCCAGAGATAGAGGCCACGGCTTCTGCTTCCATCTACTTGGTGAAGTAGTCGATCGCGACTATCAGAAACTTAACCCGCCCTAGGGCTTCAGGAAAAGGCCCTGCAATATCGATGCCCCACTGAACAAAAGGCCATACTGACTGTATCGACACCATCTCATTTTTGGGGATCCTTGGAATGACCGCGTGCGATTGCACTTTTCGCAATGTCTCACCAACTTGTGGGCATCCTCATGCAGAGTGCGCCAGTAATATCCCAAGCGAATCAACTTTTTTGCCAACATCCTGGAGCCAACGTGGTTCCCGCACACCCCTAGATGGATCTCGTTTAGCACGTAGTCAGCCTGATCTGGGTCCTCACACTTAAGCGAAGGCATCAGGTAACCCTTCTTATACAAAACCCGGTCTCTCAGAGCATACCTTGTAGCCCTTATTTTTAACTTCCGGGCTTCTACCTTGCAGTTGGGCAATACCCCTTCTTTCAAATAGTTAAGGATAGGGGTCATTCATGTGCTCTGCTTTTCCTTACTACCGTCTCCTGAATACTCCGTGTAGGGAGTATCTCCACCAAGACCTTTTTAGTGAGATAGGCAAATGCGAATGAGGCCAATTTGCTAAGGGCGTCCGCCCTCTTGTTTTGGGATCGCGGGACTTGGTCTATCAAGAATTCCTCAAACCTCGCCTTTAGGTCTAAAGCCTTTTCCAAGTACTTCCTCATAATCATATCTCTAGCCTCACAGCCCCAGGTAACTTGACTCACAATAAGTTGGGAGTCACTATATACCTGCAGCTTTTCGACCTTTAGTTCTAAAGCGAGTTTCATTCCTGTCAACAAGGCTTCATATTCAACTTCATTGTTCGTTGCTATGAAGTTGAACCTCAGGGCGTAAGTGAATTCTTGCCCCTCCGGATTTTCAAGATCAGTCCCCCTCTAGAACCTTTCTCGCTAGTAGCCCCGTCCACGTATAAGGTCCAAAAATCACCCAACACTCTGTCCTTCTGATCATCGACATCCGCTGGCCTTGGCCGGGGTGGAGGGTCCTCTTTTGCCGAGGTTTCTGCGATGAAGTCTGCCAGCACTTGTCTCTTCATGGATGGTCTTGGATGGAAAGTTAGATCGTGTTCTCCTAGTTCAAAAGCCCACTTCATCAGCCTCCCCGAAGACTCGGGCTTCTGTAATACTTGTCTCAATGGTTTGTCTGTTAAGACCTGGATCGGGTGTGCCTGAAAATAGGACCTCAACTTTCTAGCGGCGTTCAATAATGCCAATGCCAATTTTTCCATAACCGGATACCTTTGTTCAGCCCCCAATAGAGTTCGGCTGATATAATATATTGACAACTGACCTTTCTCTCCATTTCTTACTAGAGCAGCGCTCACAGTTCTTTCTCCTGCAGCAAGGTATAGACTTAAAGTCTCTCCAGGATCAGGAATTGACAAGGATGGCAAAGCTTTTAGATATTGTTTCAATTCTTCGAAGGCTTTTTGGCATTTTTCATCCCATTCGAAATTTTTAGCCTTTTTGAGAACATTGAAAAAGGGTAGTCCTCGCTCGGCTGACTTCGATAAGAATCGGTTCAGGGTAGCTAACCTTCCTGTCAACACTTGCACCTCTCTCATATTCTGAGGGGAAGTCATATCCACAATGGCTTGCACCTCTCAGGGTTGACTTTTATGCCTTTATTTGTGACCAGGTGACCCAAGAACTTTCCAGACTCTATCCTGAAGGTACATTTCTTGGGTTCAATTTCAGCCCCTTCTTTCTTAACTGTACAAAAGTTTCTTCCACATCTGCCAATAAGTTTTCTACTCTCTGGCTCTTGATGAGCATATCATCAATGTACATCTCCATATTGCGCCTTATCTGTGTTTCAAAGATGGTATTCATCATTCTCTGATAGGTGGCTCCAGCATTCTTCAGTCCGAATAGCATCTTTTTATAATAATAGATCCCATTCCTGGGGATGAACGTAGTCTTCTCAGCGTCGTCCTTGTCCATCAATATCTGATGGTATCCCTTGTAGTCATCGAGGAAACAAAGGACTTCATATCCAGCTATGGCATCTATTTTCTGATCTATAATGGGCAAGTGATAACAATCATTGGGGCAAGCTTTGTTCAAATCAGAATAATCCACACACATTCTCCATCCGACCTCAGGTTTTGGGACCATGACTGGGTTGGAAAGCCAAGTAGGGTAATAGACCTCCTTAACTATGTCTGCCATCAATAATTCCTTCAATTCTTTCTTTATAATAGCTTCTTTCTCAGGGGCCATGGGCCGTCTCTTTTGTTTGACTGGTATCACGGAGGGGTCGATATTTATCCGGTGTACCGCTATCTTTTGGGACACGCCCCTCATATCTTCGGGCCCCCAAGCAAACACGTCTTGGTAAGTCTTCAATAGCTGGACCAGGGCACATTTCGACCCCTCTGGCAACAAGGCTCCAACTTGCACCACTTTCCCCGGTAAGGTATCATTTATGTTAACCTTTTCTACTTCATCGCTAAGTTGTGGCCGGTTGGCTATTTCTTCATCAGTCAGTCTCATACCAGAACTTACGCAGTTAATCTTCAGCCCCCCTTCCTTCTTTCCCTTGCCTTTTAACGCTATCATGTGACATTTCCTGGCCATAGCTTGGTTTCCTCTTATTACTGCTATACCTTCCTCAGTAGGGAACTTCATAACTAAATGGTAAGGTGACCAAATAGCTTTAAGCTGAACCATGGCAGGTAGTTTTAAAATGAGATTGTAAGGCGAGGCTACGTCTAAAACTGCGAAATCCACATAAATGAGTTTATATTTAGGAAATTCACCCACTGTAACCGGTACTGTCAGAATACCAATTGGTTGTTGCACCTTTCCTGAGAACCCTACTAGGTGGGTTTTGCAAAGCTACAAGCGTTCCTTTCCAATTCCCAATTTCTCATAAGCATTTTTGAAAATGATGTTTACCAAGCTCCCATCGTCGACATACATTCGGTGCACCTTTTTATTCGCAATGATCACCTTGATCAGCAGGGCGTCCATGTGAGGGAAACGATCCGGGACAGCGTCCTCCTCAAAAAACGTGATGGTTTTATAGGGCTTAAATCTCTTGTGCACGGGTTCTTGTTCGGGGATCCTCCTGCACATAGCTTTCCTAGCCGAGTTGGAATCCCCTCCTGCTGGTCCTCTGAATATGGAATGTATAACACCAGTAATCTTCTTGTGACCCTCATCAACAGGGGGATTATTTCCTTCCCTTTGCCTTTTCTCGTTTTGATCAAAACGTCTATACCTCTTCTCAGGCCCTCCTCGTTCTCGTGACCGTCCCCTCCTGACGCCTCGTTGATACGCAACTTTTATGAACTCTTTAAGGTGCCCATTCTGAATGAGCGCTTCCAGTTCCCTTTTTAGGTCCCGGCAATCTTCAGTGTCATGTCCATGCTGTTCGTGGTATCGGCAATACAACTCCTTGTTCAGCTTTTCCTGCGGAGTCAGCATCTTCTGAGGCAGATGTAACACTCCTTTGTTGGCGAGAATGACCAGGATGTCCGACCTAGACTTGGTCAATGGTGTGAACCCCTTGTGCTCCTGCAGCGGGCCATATCTATTACTTTCGCTACCACCACGATTTCCTCCACCCCTAGGAACGGGCATACCCTTTTCTCCTTCTCTGGCATATCCTCATTCCTTCTTCTGGGTGAGGAGTCTATCGTTCTCTCTTTTTTTTTTGTCAGCCTCCTCTCCTTTAGCAAATTTTACAGCTCGATTCATCAGAGTTTGTATGTCCAGTGGTGGATCCGTGACTAATTTCCTATAAAGTTTCCCAGACCTTAGCCCGTTGATGAAGGCTCCAATCACTACCTCCTCTGACCGACATTGCACTTATAGGCTTTCGTCATTAAACCTGTCGATGTATCCTCGCAACGACTCCATTTCTTCTTGTTTTATGTTCATAAGCTCCGCAGTCAACTTCTCGAATCTTTTTCTTTGAACAAAACGATTTTGAAAGTTCTTAGCTATCTGGGAGAAAGATGAAACCAACCCTCTCTGCAACCCTTTAAACCATGATCTGGCCTTTCCCTGAAGGGTCGTTGGGAATGTTTGGCACACAACTGGCTCAGGTGCGGCAGTTAAGATCATACTATATTTGAAGCGGTGCAGGTGGTCTTTGGGATCGGTGTTCCCTGTATAAGTCTCTAGCGCAGGAGCTCTGAATCCAGGGGGGATGGGGAAGTTCTGTATCTCTTTCACAAAAGGTGAATCTTCACATACCATGGCCGTCCCTCCTGCTCCCCAGTAGGGCCTATCATAAGTAAGGTGACCTCCCCACTGTGGACGGGTAGTATCTTCACTCCAATAGTCTCGGGACGTCCTTCCTCTTTCACTTCCTATTCCTGCCCCTCTATGTAATCTGGGATGAGACTAGTTTGGGGCTAAGCCTGATCGGTCCGGGACTCTGTCATCCTCCCAATTTTGATATCCTCCCTCCTATCAATACCTCCATCCCCTTCTTCTTGTCTTCTCACCTCATCTAGTTCCCTAACTAGAGAGGGTGTCTCACGTCATCTCACCTCTTCCCTCACTCCTCCGGGAGATCTCGGCTCTCTAATTAGAGGTCTCCCTCTCTCTTTCTTTGACGGCGGGAGTGCAGAAGATATAGTGACGTGGTCCGCGTCTCGGTTCCTCTCCTTCTCCAGTAGGGCCCGTATTTTATCGAGATGGTCTCTCAGAAAAGTTTCTACTTTCGGGGCATCAACCTGCTAAGAACGTCGAGACTTTCCATCCCTACCGGGTGAGGAACTAGACAGGTGCCTTCCTTCATGTTCCATCATGGGTTGTTTGTCCTTCTGTTGCTCTAACAACCTCTGAGACCGCTGGTAGTCATAACTTTTTGTCCAAGCGAGTCCCCACAGACGGCGCCAATGATGAAGCCTCGAGATGAGCCTAGCTGAGGAATAAAGACCAGCCTCCACCACTAAGGCCTTTAGAGAAGCCCACCTCCGAAGTCCACCAAATGAAGTATATCAGCCCCCATCCAGACAGCCAGGCCTAGAAATAAAAAAGAACTATTAGTGAAAGCCCCCAGAGGTTCCTGGGAGGGTTCACTCCGACGCCCAAGTTAGATATGAGCCTTGTTGTGAAAATAATTATAAGTACCAATACTTAAGGACCAACCCCCTGTAAATTGCACTCAGGTTTTATTTATAGGAAACAGTGTACATGGATGATGTCATTCTTAGGCTTGACCTCCAAGAAAAGGAACTCCCTCTCCCTTCAATCTCAGCTGTTAATTTGGGGTGCTTATTTTCCTACCTCATCATCACCCTTAGCCTTGACTTGTAGGAAAAGATCTCTTACTGAACTCATCACAGCCGTCGAATGGTCTTGTCACTTTTATCCCTCATCATCCTTAATCAAAAGTTAAAATTGGAATGTTTCTCTTTTAGCAGAGGTAAAAGATGAGTAAATTCTTCTCTCTATTAGCATAGATGAAATAGAAATTTTTTCTTTCTAATAGCTGATAAAAAACCAAGTTTTAATCACTACAACATATCTAAATCCAAAGTTTTCTCCTCTTAAAGGGAAGAAGTGAGCGGTCGCTTGTGAATGAAAAATGGATAACTTGAGCAAACGCTAAGAATAGAAGACCCAAATGAAGAAGTTGGGGATTTTTTCAAGGATTATGAGAAGTAATAACCTTTGAAGATTTAAGGGTGGTCATGTCAAGAGGTGTATGGTAAATAAAAGACATGTCCCACCTCTCAATATAGGAGAAGGCAACCTATTTATCAGGCCCATAATCTTATCTCAAAATCTGGTCCATGTCCAAATAAGTTTGTACTAGAAGAAGCATTAAGGGAAAAATATGTCTCTTCATATCATATTGATACGGATCAAACAAATCTGCAATTAATGAGGGTAAATCTGGAATATCGTGATGAAGGATATAGTTAAAACATGGAATTTAAATAACTTGCCAAGAAAGTTCTATCATTACATTATCAAGGTGTAACTTATACTATAAATATTACTTATGTGCAATTAATAAGGGTTGGTCTCTTATTGCTAAGTTAAGTCATTTCTTTATCATAAAATTTGCATTGGAGTGAATCTCCTATGACCACCTAACTAGGAACATTTCACTAACATCTTGTTTACCGCATGTTACGTCATTTAAAGGTGGGGCACTTTTGCAGGATACCTGATCTAACTAGGTATACACTTCATGTTGGACTTGCGATTTGGATCCTTTCTTATGTGAGTATTATAGAATCGGTCCAATCTCGCAGTAAGGACAATTTCAAGGCTACATCATAATATATATATATATATATATATCTACTATATCTATTAAACGTGAGTTTGTGACTTTTGCTACCCTTATGGTGCGGTATCAGCTCCAGGTCGCCATCAGGTCAGTGATTTCTGTCTCTATCGTTTTGTGGGCCACTAATTATTGTGGTACCCTTTTCACTTTTCTTACGTGCTTTGTGCATGTTTTCGACGCCTCTTTTACCAATTGTTTTCGGCCGCTTCAGTTCTCCTTGCTTTTTTCGCTTCTTTTCTTCTTCTCTTTTCTCGCCGCTGCTTTTGCTGCTTTGTTTTCTTCTTGCAACGCCTGCCGCCTCTTGCTCTTCGCTTACTTTTGGAGTTGTTCTTCCGCTATTTGTATTTTTCCCCCTCTTTTGTCTTTATTTGTCGCACGCCTGTTGCTTGCTTTCTTCATTTTGCCTTGTTTCTGAGGAGACTTTACTTTTCTGCTGCCAGTTGGAGAGGGAGGGACCATCGCAGGGTTCGATTTGGATACCTGGTGTTGTCTACAATTGGTTTTTGGAATGTGGATTTTTTGCCCTTCGTAACAGCTCCTATACTGTTCTGTGCTTTTTTCGAGTTTGGGTATTTCTATTTTTTTAAGCTGTGGTAATCGCTTTCTTTTTGTGCTTATTGTTTTCAGGAAGGGTTTCTTTATTTCAAAATCAGTGTACAGGAAAATGCTGCCTCTGCACCATCGAACTTTATTTCATTAAATTGTCAGACTCTAAATTTTAGTTTTCTAAGAGTGTGGTGCTGTGTCTATCAAATAATTTTGCATTTTGTGGCTTTTGAGATTATACTTCCTTGACATTGTCGATAATGGAAAACTTGAGCAGGAATGGAGATGATAACTCAATAGCTAAAATAAAGGCTGCTGAGGTAGCTTTGAAATCTAAAGACAAGGCAGTATTGCCTTCATTCTTGGAGTTCTTGGAGCAATTATTTCATAGGCTTTGGTTGTCCATATGACTCCGTTACTTGATCTTTTCTTCTACTTCTTCATACATTAAATTAAAAAATTTTCTCTCTCTCATTTGGGATGAGGTAAAAATGTAGGAGGTTCTATCATTCTATGGTCCTCAGCTTTGTGTAGTGTTGCATTTGAACACAATTTGAATTTGAACATGCTTGCTTCAAAAGCTGTTTGCTTAACCAGTAGGCATATTGCTTTGCTAGGACAAACCTTCATTTGAGCTGTCTGGGAAGCTCGCTGCAGAGACTAATCGTGTAAGAGGTAATAATTAGATTGCCTTCATCTTATTTATGGTGAAAATTTGTTCCCCTTGTTTTTGATTTAACTGTTTTTGAATATGCTATTTTAAGATACAAAGAAAATATTTGGGCTTAACCTCCTAGGCATCTGGTTTTTACTCTCTAATTTGCTACACTTCAATGTATTTGTTATATTTATTATGACCTAAGCAAGAATATTTTGTATGTTATTGTGATCATTGGGATTTCGAGATTCCTCTTTCTTTTGTTTATTTCCCCGTTTACTTAATTGTGTGTCACTTTGTGTTAGGTGTAACACTATTGTTCACTGAGCCACCAGATGCAAGAAAGCCCTATGTAAGGTGGCGATTGTATGTTTTCAAGGTTGGTTAAGTGTTGAATGGTAATCTCCTTTACCCCAATTATTGTTATTTTACATTTTGTAATCTTATTCTTGATATATATCTTTATATATATTAAGCGTGAGTTCATGACTTTTGTTGCCCTTATGATGCGGTATCAGGGGCAAGTTGCCATCCACTCATCTTTTTTATGGGTCTGTAGAATTGGTGGGCCCACTATACACTGTAGTATTCTTTTCACCTACTTTGTGTGCTTATTGCGCGTTTTTTACCAGCTTCACCTTAGGGTTTTTAGGAGATAGATTGGCATAAATATAAATACTTTTTTTTCTTGATTTTATTTTTTGTTTCTCCTTCATCGTTTTCTTTTCTTTCTCCGCCTCTCTCTCTTTTTTCCTTTCCTTTCTCCTCCTCTTTCTTTTTTTCCTTTCCTTGCTTTGCTTCTTATTTAGACATTTGTAATTTTGTATGCTTACTAATTTTTGCTCTCAGATTAATAAGTGGATATTATTTTCGGATTGTATGTTCTTGTTTTTTTTTTCTTTGTCTTATATGTAGCTTTATTTGCTAGCTCTATGGTGCTTTCGTTGGATGTGATATTTTAGAACCGATGCTACTTTTTAATCGATTTTTATTCGGGGTTTTTTCCGCTTGGATTTTGTTAACTCTGTGGGATTTGATTTTTTGCTGCAATTTTTTTGGGGTTTGTAGTTTTAAGCCTGCGGTTTGATTTAGGGTTGAAAGGCTGATTTTATAGCTATGTAGATATATTGTATTTTTTTTCTCAATTATGGAGGCTAACAAAAGGTTTGGGTTTTGTTTTTTTGGCCAAATTGATCGTGTTTGGTTTCTGTAGTTTTTGCATGTTGATTTTTTGGCATTTTTTCCCTATCTGGTTTATAATGTTGAGACGATTTTAAATTTTTCCCGAATTCATATTATTTAATTTTTATTTTATTATTAAAATTTTATTAATCTGATTTTTTATGGTCATTTAATACAATTTTTTCCCTTGGGATGCCTTAAGCAATTTGGTTGTTTGGTTGTTTAAGCTTTGATTCTGTTACTCGTGAGACTCTTACTAATTTCTCACTTGTTATTGTTATCTGAAAACTTCAGAGAATCTTTGGGCCTTCTCCGTCTATCTCTCTATCTAAATTCTGCTGGCTAGTTTTAGTGGAGTATCATATTTGTGTTCTCTACAGATAAGCCCTGGTGCATTTTTTTTTATGTATTGAAAGCATACATGTTTAAATGAGAGACAGTATAGTGGTTATGCAAACATTTTTCTGATGTAATTGCAGTGGTGTTTTGTTTTAAAGTTGACTATCTATGTCTAACTATTCTAGATGGACAAATTTCATCCATATTTGGGTGTATAATGACACGAAAGGATCACATAGATTTCTTCAAAACTTGCATAGAACATGCTTAGTAGAGTATTAGATGCTAGGTGATGAGATCTAACTTGGTTATTGATGCCATTATCTTGTTTCAGGTGAACCATATATTTTGCTGTATTGTGGCTTGAGATGGCAGCATTTACAGTTTGAATGTTTGCCATCTTATGAAGGATGAGTCGTGCATATTCTTGTAGATATCTCTCAGTTGCAGATGAGTTTCTCCTCTTAAGAACTGAAAATTGGTGTTTTCCATTTTTGCACATTGGGCAATTCTGGGCTTTATTGTGTATAGAATTGCCTTACACCATCCTTGTCTTTAAACTGGTATATGAATTAGAAACTGATACAGTACATATGAATCATGATTTATCTTTGCTGTGAGCAATAGAAGTTTCTTAGTTTGTATGCATATCTAAATTTTCATCATCAGAATCATGAAATCAAAATTTATTGTAAAAACACAATACTGAGTAAATTTGAGTATAAATATTATTTCACGGTCGCCCCCAACTCGGTTTTTTAACTAATTTATTATGATGTAATTGTTGTTCTGTGCTGGTGTTAAAATAACGCCTTTGGTGAGTGTCCATTAATCCAGTGCCTACTTTTCTATTTTTTCCATTAAATTTCTTGTGATGAATGAGCTTTTCTTTAATGAAGAGCATCAAAACATGGGATTGAAGCATGTTACTTGCTTAAAAAATGTTAAAACAATAAAATTGAAGTCTATCAAAGTGCGCCCAGTTTTTCCTTGAGAAGCATAAACTTTGAGTTGAAGTATGAGATTGAAATTGTGAGTTAAATTAATATAAAATGTTTATCTCTATTCCACATCTCGATCTCATATTGGTGTTATGGTGTAAAATCTGTCACAGCAGTGGCAGTTCGAATCAGCATTAAATAGAGGATGCTCACAGGACAAAAAATAACAAATCATAAGCCAATTCCAGATGAGGACATTTGAGGGTTAAAATTATTCTTTCTCTATACTTTTAAAAATTTTGGTTAAGTGTTAGAAGTTTAGCTTCTTTTTAATAAATCACTTAATGAAAGTAGATTATCTTTTACCAAAAAAGGGAATTCAGGAAAAATGGGTTGTCCTCCCCTGTTCCGGGCATGGAATAGATATTCGGGCATGGCCAGCTCCCATAGTGTGACGGGGGTACAAATATCTAAATTTGATATTTTTAGATATTCCTCATCTGCAAATCAAGAACGCGTTCAATAAAAAAAAGTTTTCCAAAAATTCTGCATATAAAGTAGGTGAACAGAATACCAAAAAACATAGCGGACCCACCAATCTGCAAACCCTAAAAAAATATAATTAGATAATAACTTACGCTTGAAACTGTACCATAAGAATAGCAAATGTACAAAACTTATAATTAATAGTATAAAAAAACTAATAGAATACCACACAATATATGGCAATCCATATATTTTGGGCCTTAGTTAAAATTTTAATATATTTACCAAAAAAAAATTTAATATGTTCGTTAAATAAGCTTAGTTTAGGTTGTACTTGAAACTAATGGTTATTTAAAATATCATTTTTATTTAAGAAATTTTAAACTCTTTTACCTATTTACTTCTTTATGTTTTAATTTTTTTTTAAGTAAGATGAAAACACTTTAACTAATAGAATTGAAAAAATACAACTTCACTATCTTATAGTTTTTTTCCCTCTTTTCTTACTTATCTAACTTCATCATAATCTTTTATAAAGATCGTTTCTCTGTGTATAACCAAATTACATATAAAAATATAATAAAATACATTTAAAAAAAAATCCCCTATAATCAACAATCAAATAATTAATAAAAACATTTACCTATAATGAACCAATTTTCATTATTTGGTATTTTATTATTTCCATCAAAATATCCATTAGAAAACATACTAAACAATTCCATACTTGAATTAATTAAATTATAATAAATAGTAAAAATTTATCTATTTAAATAAAAAAATTATAAAATAAGGAAAAAAAATTACACTAACTAAATATTGCCCAAGCAAACAGCATATAACAATTTGTAATTTAATGCTTTCATACAAAATATCTCCACAAAATAATGCTAAAAACTAAAAAGGTTTTGCCAAAATATAGGCTATTCCCTGTAAAAATTAATCAAAAAAATTCCTGCTAAAATAACAAAAACAACTTAGCCTAATAATAAACCGACTTAGCCTAATAATAAACCAACTTAGCCTAATAATAACAAAAATTCCTATAATTCCTTGCATTAGATCATAGGATGTTTCATGTAATGGAGTAGTACTCCAACTTTATGGTTCATATGGTTGTAACGGTGTGGTCGGGTATATCCGACACTGTATTTTGCTCATGATGGTATAAAGTTTTCCTTTTCTTAAAAAAAAAAAAAAAAAACCTACATAAACCAAGACTAAAAAATATAGCTCTGGGTTGCCGCACCTTGTGCGGCTTGCCCATGACTAGTATTTATATTAATTACCAATAACGAGTAGTAGCATTCCAGAAGAGACACTTACGAAAATAAAATTCTAAAAGTATATCAGTAAAAATTTTTTAGACGAAACTATTAATTGCTGATTTCAAGGAGATGTGAAAAAGTTCTTTGCCCTTCTCTAAAAGGAAAAAAAAGGAAAAATAGCAAAGTTTTGCAATATTTAGGTTTCTTGAACTATATAAGAGTTTTATTTATTTATTTTATAGTACGCTAACCATGGTAATACATAAGCAAAAACATTCTAAACTAAGGGTACTATTCATTTACATATTTCTCAAGTCAACTTAAAAAAAATACTTCCTCCCCTACAAAAGTTAGTGAACTATAGAGTTTGTGGAGTAACAAGAATGTGACTAGGCAATCATATGTTAATTAAAACCCAAGCTTTATATCAACACCACACAAAAAAAACTTCATCAGGCATCTAGACTTCACAAGATAATAACAAACAAGGTAAAAATTTAGGCTTGTGCAACATTTACTTCTAATATTGCGTATGCCATCTCCACTGATCCACTCCAAGATCAAACTAGCATTTACTTCTAATATTTATATAGACTACACAAAGGTAATATAGTATATATAAATATAATTTAAGGATAAATTTGTCTGCATAAAAATTTTATCAAACTATGTTATTATGTGATTTCTTTGACTAAAAGTCAATAGTGTAAAGTTATAATAAAAATATTTCATAAAGCAAAATGATCAAAGATAAGCTTTACGTGGGGTAAAATGATATTAACCCAATTGAATAAAATAATATATATATTTTTTTATCTTTTTATCTGTCTAGAAACATGTATTTATATGGATTAATTCAAAAACACTAAAATCGCTATTACTACATTTTTTTTTTTTAAAAAAAGGGTTAATTACCAGGAACCCCCACGTGGTTTGCCGGAAATCCCTATAACCCCCATGTCTTATAAAAAGGTACTGAGTACCCCCATGTGTTTTGGGGTGAAATAGAAAGTGGATGGAAATTATGTCTTCTAACGGAATCGTTAAAATTTCCCATTATACCCCGATATAAATAATATTCTCTGTCATAAATTATCTTTTCTCTTCTCATTCCTTCCCTTATTTTTTCCGGCACCACAACAACCACCCACCACCACCCAATCAATCCAGAAATGCCACCATCATCCACCACCACCACAACAACAACAACAACAACAACAACCACCCACCCAAAAAAATCTAGAAGTCCAACACCTCTACCACCGCCACGCCACCACCATCACCACCATCCTCTACCACAACCGCTAAATTAGAATCTTTTTTTTTTCATTTCTGTGTCAAACCAATTTCCAAAGGATTTCAATCCAGTTTTCTCTACTGAGTTCTTGAGGTAAGAATCTCAAAACGTTCTTCACAAAATTTTCTTAAATTTATAGCCAATACACCATTATGTCCATTGAATATCAATGAAATAAAAACTCAAACGGAATCTTATTTCCAAAAGATTTATATCAAAGTAGTAATTCAAATTGACATATACTTAAAAAAAGCGTGAAAACTGAAAAAAAAGAAGTAATTATCCAGAGAAAACTCTCCTGCAATCAAACTTTTTTTCACAAATTCAAAACCTCACATCATCTATAATTTTGAGAAAAAAATCAAGGGAATTTTCGGGAATTTTCAGCATTGTTCCTCTCATTGAGCAATACTGAAAGAATCAACAAAATTGTACTCTAACGACAATCAATCGACCAAAACGCCAAGAACTATACATGTTAATGGCCAACCCCAAGAGAAATTCGCACAAGGTCCATGGTAGAAAGAATAAGTATTCTTGATATTTTGGCTTCAAAACCCATAGGGAACCACCAGAGTTCTTTTTCTTCCTTTGGAGAATCATGGAACTACTGTAGATGCTGTCGACTGGAGTTGTCTGAAATTGAAGTCTAGAAAACCGTAGTTGCTGAAGCTGTAAAGGAAGAAGACGACGAAGAAGATATGAAAACCGTGAAAACCATAATTCGGACAAGCCTGGAGATGTTGTTTTGGAGAAGAAGACGATTTATGCTTATAAAAAAGAAAATAAGGGGTAATTTAGGAAATTTATGACATTAATTGACTATTGGTAAATCACACTTGCACAATAGAGCGCTTGTCCTTCAAGCATCGTTAACAGACTGAATTTCCATCCACTTTCTATTTTACCTCAAAACACATGGGGGTACTCAATACCTTTTTATAACACATGGCGGTTATAGGATTTCCAGCAAACCACATGGGGGTTCCTGGTAATTAGCCCAAAAAAAATGACAAAACAATTATATATACAAAAATCAAGGTTTTTAGGATGGACAACAAAATTTTTTAAAAAAAGGAGGAAACAAAAAGATGTTTTTTTTAAAGAAAATAATTCAATTTGATTGTTTAATTGTTCTAAATTGTAAACATTGATGATCAATTAGTCACTTGAATAAACATCAGAGACTAATTTAGTTACCTAAATAAATATTGGAAACTAATTTTACATTTTTTTCCCTTGAAACTTGAAAATATTCAAAAGGTTAACATTTTAATAAATATATATTTATTTTGAGGAAACCTCCTATGAAACGGTCACATACATGCGACGTACTACGCACTCGTATAATAATAAAGATACCCGAATCAATTGTACTTTATACGCTAATTAAAAATAGGGCACGTTATACGTGGATCATAACCACGGGTACAACCTTGATGATTGATACGCGAATCAATTCTACTTTATACGCAAATCAAAATTTTCATTTCATAATGGTACGCTATACGTTATATGCCAATCATAATATTTTCATATTTCTTCAAATTTCATACATTATATGTTATACGCCAATTATAATGTCTTCATACTTCTTCAAATTTCATACGTTATACGTTAAACACGAATTATAATGCCTTTATATTTTTCATACTTCAAACTTCATACGCCAATCACAATATTGCTTTCACACTTCATACTTCATTCGTTATATGCCAATCATAATAATTTATACGTGAAGTACATTATACATGCGTCATTAATCCCGACGGTCGCACAGGAATTTTTGTGATTTATTTATATTAGCTTCAATACCATCAATATTTACATTTATTTTAATATCAAATTTATTTTTCTCTGATTTCATTTTATATTTTAAATTATTTTTGTTGATTTTCTGCTTTTCTTTTGGATTCGAAAATGTGAAAAATTACAAAAAAAAAAAATTTAAAATAAAAAATAAAATGAATAAAAAAATAAAATTGCTTTTAATGCCAGAGCAAATAGTAGCATTCAGAGCAATAAATTACTCAATTTTCCAATTTATCCTTAACGAGTCAAAGTTTTGATTTTCTCTTTTCACCTTATCTTGAGTTTCTCTTTCCACCTTATCACAAGAGCTTATCAATTCTTTCTAACCTCTTTCCTTTGAAGTTTGAGTTTTTTTTATCTTTACACTAATTTCCTTTCCAAAATTTTATTAATATAACACTTATTTTCACTCAAACTTATATTAAAAAATTATATAACTAAGTCAAAAAAATTAGTTTTCAGTTAGAAAAATAAATTTAAAATTATATTAATTAATGTTTCATAGTTAGTGTAAAATCAAAATGGAATTAGTTCAAATTTATCAGTCAATAGATAACATTAAGAAAATAACAAACTAAAATTTTTTGCTTAAAATTTTTACTAACATAGCGACTGAAAAATTAAAAACTAAAATAGTTAGTTAGTTTCAATATATTATGAGCAATTTGTTGTTTAAAAATGTTAATAGATCACAAGAAAAATAATTAATAAAATTTAAAAGTCAAATTTGAATTAATATTTTATAATTTTGTTTTAGTAAAAAAATGGTGTTAGGAAATTTTTTTTATTATTATAAATTTAAAAGTAAAATTTAAATATTATAATTTATTTTTAAAAATATTAATAGATCACAAGGAAAAAACTGATTAATGAAATTTTAAAACTAAATTTTGAATTAATATTTTATGATTTTGATTTGAGTTGTAAATTACTATGATAATGAAATAATAAAACAAAACCCAATAACCTTCTTGAAATCTTTATGCTCTGTGACTCCTCGAAGTATGATCCTTCGCATGTACCACATCACATAATACCCACATTCCCAGTTTGATTCTTGCCTCTTGTGCTACAATTAAAATCCATTATCATAAATAAATAACATTGTTTACATTATAAAATTAAGTCGAACAATTGAACAAGCTTACATTCATCTCTATCCATTGAATTAATTTTTGCGTGGACGAGTGATCCCCTTCAGTTTCTGAGTGATACACCCTCGATACACTATAAAAGACAACATTTAAAAGCTTATAACTAGGAATTAGCAAATCAACATGTGATAATATCAGTAATTTAATATTCGAAAAATTATGAATAAATATAAATACGTGTTCATCAACTCGGTAGCGTCATCTCGTGGGCTTGAATATACTGGATCAAACCAGTACACACTCATGTCCTGTGGCCTTATTGCCATTAGCATCCAGTGTGCACTGAAAAATAATAATAACATAAAAAACTCCAACTTAGCAATGAATAAACCTATTGAAAATGCGGTTGAAAAAATAAAGCTATTTGATATTTAATTACTTTAGAAAATACGGCGCAAGGTAGATGCTATTGCATCCAGTCTTCATGGTAGACACAATGTACTGCACTCTAGATGTTTCGTTATTCCCGAAGGGTTGTATATGGTGTGGAGATAGGAACCCTATCCCAGTTTGACCTTGTTCTATACACAGTGCATACATTTTCCTACAACATTCATTGACAAGTATAAGGACACGCGTGATTAATTAAACTATATTACAAATTAAAAAAAAAAAAAATAACGTTGAAACTTTATTTATATATACGAACTTACTTTATGAATACTTGCATGCAATCGCCCGTCACCATATCACACGACAAGAAATCATTGAGGCTCTCATTAGTAAGATGTACTAATAACTCATTGCCCACTATTCCTTCCGGCATATTGATTATGCACAGAGAGTCAGACGAATGGTTGCTCACCAACGTGCCCAATTGTTCGAGTTGAGATAATACTGGATTATCCATTTCTCGCGGGTGGGCCACCACTTTTGTTTTCTTGTGTTGAGTGGATTTCTTTAACTCTTCAGAACCTTCAGGGTCCGGTACCTTTAAAAAATAATTCAGTAATTATAGATGTTTATTAATAAGTTTATAACAAAAATGAGGAAAGAATCATATAAAATTACACCTGCAAATCCTGATCAGTACAAATCTCAACCAATGACTTGGGCCACTGTAACAGAGTCCCAAATCCTTTCCCAACAGTCGCGGCCTCATCATTCGGAAACGGCAATGGAGCATCGTGGTCGATCGAGGTTATGATATTAACCTTCACTCTGTCCCGCATCACCTCTTTCCCGTGATGTATGGATAAATTATAAAGCCTCTCGGTCGCTACAAGACGCCGCCCTCTAGTATGATCAATCACAAATAGGCGACATCCTGTTCCGTCCTGTGAATAATATAGAAATATAGTATATATTAATAAATGAGTTAAATGAACTAATTTTAAAAGATAATAATTATAATTTGTTACCTCAACGGTCCCAATGAATCTGGGAGTCCAGAACCAGAGCATACCGGTATGTGCTCAGCCACGAATTCCCTGCTTGTAGTCTATGGAGGCTTTAACTCTTGTTGCTTCAAGGATGATTCTGTACTAGGAAATGTTGAGTCATGTCTCGTAGGAAAAACTGGCACTGGTTTGCCTAAAGATCTGTAGAGCTCATTCAGCGCTTCAGTCAAGAAACTAATTTCCTCTCTGCATCGAGCGTGACTGTCTGCATTTGTAGTACGACCGGACGATGCGGCTCAAAAAACTTGAGACTTCCTCATTCGACCCCCAACACCCCTTATTCGACCGGGGTGATCTTTCTTTCCCGTAGCAAGGACAAGAATGTCATTATTTCCCTCTCCAAGTGACTCTCCTTGGCTCTTGCGACTGGTCAAATCATCCTGATCAATTGTACCCAACATTATGCTTAATATAAATCACATTATTAATTATATTAATAGACATTATATTTAATTAAATAAATTATACTTACAATTGTCATGCTAACGTCTCTAGCCGCGTCGGTTGAAAAGTCACCATGCCTGTTTTTGTGACCTTCCTTGAAGAGAAGATGACGGGGAATTGGTGACGGGGAGAGGCTGTTCCACGGGCCTCCTCTTCTGTCATACCGGAAGCAATCATCCTTTGTATTTTTGCCTCAAATTTGTCATACATCGTTCGTTGCTTCAACTTTGAATATCCACCACGAGACATTGTGTGATGGAGTGTGTTCTTGTTCGGACTCTCTTTGCTAGCAACACGCTTTGCCTAATTCTCCAAAAAAAGGAAATATATATAATTCTAATTGTTATCTTTACATTAAATGAATAAAAATTTGAAAAAATAAATATATTACCTGCCATTCTTCTGTTAAGCGATTTTTGCGGAAAATCTCCCATGTATCCCTACTTAGATACGGATATATATCACATGGGTCCTCATTCTTTTGGCTTCCAAATATATACCGGTTCAAGCTTGTCTTCCAACCGCGCAACCGTTCCCCAGCCTGGACTAACCACTTCGTCTTCATTTTTTGTGTCGACTGAAAATCAAAGGTCATCTGATAAAAAACAATAACACTAACATTAGTGAACGTAAGTTTAAGGATTCATTGAAAGAAAATATGTGAAAAAACATTAAAAGGACCATTAAAATCTGGGACATACCATTACTTCATCCCAAATCATGTCCTTAATGTTGGCATCGACTTCAGGCCATGATGTAAATTGCACAATATTAACTTTGCTACGCACCATCAACGAAATGAAATTAATCCACTCATTACGTGATTTTTCAGTCGTAGGCTCACCATTGTCATCGAACAAAATAGGTGTCTTTACTCCTCTTGCCCTCCTTTCCAAAAGCTCGCGACATTTGATTCCTTTTATTCCATAATGTGCATGGATTTGATCGTCGCTATCCTCGGTGCGTGATCGCCGTTTATTAGCCATGCCAAACCTTTGTATTATACAAAATAAAAAAAAGGATATTTAAAATGTAAACAAAACAAAATAAACTACAATTCCATAGTAAGAATATTCAAATCCAAATTCTTCAATTTATGGTTGAATTTTTTCTTAATAATAAGAATATTCAAATCCAAATTCAACAAATTAATTACCCATTTATTGTACAAAATACATATGAATGTAGTTTTTTCGGGAATGTGTCTTTCAAAATAACTTCAGTTGTTGAATCCAACACACAGCACCCAAACTGTACTAGTATCGAAATCCTCTAGAATGATCATAGGCACAATAAGATAATTGTCAACTAAGTAATGAAGTCACAACCAAGAATTCTCAATAATCTGAAAACAACAAAAACATTAAAGAGGACAAATAGCTAAAATTGCTTTATACTGGTTATCTAGCACACACGACACCCAAACTTCAGTTGTCGAATCCAACACACAGCACCCAAACTGTAATAGTTTAGAAGACCTTCCTTCAATCATCATAAGCACAATAAGATAATTGTCAACTAAGTAATCAAGTCACAACCAATAATTCTGAAAAACTTGAAAACAACATAATCATTAAATAGGAAAAATAGCTAAAATTGCTTTATTCAAATTATCTAGCACTAATCCCAGCCTCATCTTTACTTACAACACAACCCAGACAATAAAGATTAGAGCTTTGAAATGTTATTACCTTTAAATAGTAGCAACGGGTTGAATTTATTTATAATCCCATATTTTAGTGAGCTTTTTGGCAAATACGTATTAAAAAAACTACAGAACACACAATCCCAAATGCTATGCGTCAACTACTGAAAATAGTCTAAAACGTCTCACATAATTACATTAGAACGCATTTATTTAAGTTAAAAAATAGTCCCTACACCAACCTTCTTCAAGCGGATGGATAGAATAAAAGCTCCTTAGCTATGTTCTCTGTAAGGCCGATGACGAAGCTTGACGTGTCTCCGTTAGTGTCGTTGTCCTCCGTTCCTATTTCTTTAATGATAGGGATTTGTTTCCAAAAGGGTGGAGATGAAAATGGATGTTCAGATGTAGGTGAAAATGGAGATGTAGGTGGAGGCTACTCAAGTGTAGTAGTGGAAATTGTCGAGACGACGCCAGGGTTTTTTAGTTTTAAAAATTTTAACTACACCGGTTATAGTTTTAACCAGTGTAGAAAGTTTGTTTCCTACACCGGTTATTTCTATAACCGGTGTAATATACTTACTTTCTACACCAGTTATTAATAACCGGTGTAATATACTTACTTTCTACACCGGTTATTCATAACCGGTGTAGTAAACAAACTTTCTACACCGGTTAAAACTATAACCGGTGTAGAAAACATTTTATTTTCAGTTAAAATTACGCAATGCATAAATTTGTACTTTTCAATCCACACTAAATTGTAGTTTTCATTTCACAAGATTTAAAAAACGTAAGACTATTTTATTAATTGTTTGTATTTAAAATGTAGAATCCAATCATAATTATAACATAATTAATATGTTAGTGTTTTAATTTTTGGTCTTTAAATATATAAATATAATAAAAATTAGAATATGATATTATAAACGATTAATTGAAATTATTGTTATGGTCTAATTGTTGTTTACACCGGTTATTAATAACCGGTGTATAAAGTATGTCTTGTACACCGGTTAATAACAATAACCAGTGTAAAAACAACATTCTACACCGGTTATTATTAACCGGTGTAACAAAAAAAATTATTTTAAGTTTAAATTCTTAAATGCATAAAATTGTAGTTTTCCTAATTCCACAAGATTTTAAAAAAAGTAGAGTGTTTTTTTTAATCTCCTTTTGTTGTATTTTTTTTGTAGTTTTCTTGACTATTTAATTAAATGTTGGTATATAAAATATAAAATCCAATCATAATTATAATACAATTAATATTTTAGTGTTTTAAATTTTCGGTCTGTACATCCTATGAAAAGTTTGCATAGGATTATATAATTCTTCGAACATAAAATATACAAATATAATAAATGCTAGCATTTGTTATTATAAACGATGAATTGAAATTATGGTGATGTTTAATTGTTTTAGAAATAAACTTAACTATATTTTTTTATACTTACTACAAGCTTGTGCGTTACGAAAATAAAATAGTATATAGATTAAATTTTTAATATATTGTTTATTCATTGTAAAAAGTTTTGGCTAAATTGGAAATTTTCCATAATATTAAACCAACTGTCGTGCATTACCAAACAAAAAATTCTGCATGGTATCCCCTGTAACTAGAGCAAACTCCCTGTCAACAACAACTTCAAATTTATACAACTTTATACCACAATAAATATCGATCACTAATATTAACAAGCCTATGTTTCAATAACAGATAGCATTAAATTGAGACACCATCGTACATTGTACAAACTTAGTAAAACAAAAGAAATGCCCTAATAGCAATAAGTAAAGCACTAAATGTTGCATGAAGCTCATCATAAAATCGATGATTCTTTCAATCACCTACACCAAAATTAACAAAAAAATAATGCCTGTTAAGTCACAACAGTTAGCGAAGAATATATAAACTATCCAAATCTGGTAATAAACAAATTTGGTAATAAACAAAATAGACCGTACATTGAAAAATCTAAATACAGAAACGTGAATAATAACTTACACACTACATCTCACGACAAGGTCTTTCTTTTATTTGACAAAGGATCATCAACCCAGATGCCTTCCACGTGATCAGTGTGGAGAATGAATGCATCCATATTGCGGTCCTCCTCAATTGTGCTAAGTGGGGAAAAACCTGATGAGAACGGCGGCACATCGTCATTATTATGAATATCAATTTCATCACCGACATGCAATTTTTTCCTTTGTAGGACAATGGACCATTTTTGGTCAACGGGATCGGAGACATAAAATACTTGTTTTGCCTGGGAAGCAAGTATGAATGGTTCCCCTTTGAAACCTTCCCTATTCAAATCCACTATAGTAAATCCCAATTCGCCAGTTCGAACGCCATTGTTGTTGTCAACCCATTTGCATTTGAAAATTGGGACTTTGAATTTAACATAGTCAAGCTCCCATATCTCCTCAATCACCCCATAATAAGACATATTGGCATACACTGGATTTCTATCTCTAGAACTAGACACATGTAAAGCCTCAGACACTAATGTGACCCCACTATCTTGCGTTGTGCTCCTTTCATCTTGAGTTTTAGTAGTAAACGAAAATCCATTTATGTCATAGCCCGAATATGATAGCACAACGTGACTCGGTTTATAAGCTAACCACTTTAATGTCTCTGTAACAGTTTGGTCCCCAACTGCATCTCAGAACCAATTCACAAATGTTCGGTTGTGTTCATTGAGTACATATTTGTCAGTCCAACCACGATGACTTTCCTTTATTTCACAAAGATGAGCATTCACATAAGGCTGTACTACTTCAGAATTGCGCAAGACATATAGATGCGCATTTAGTAATTCACCAATAGAAGGGGTAAACAACTTACCTGCCGATGTCCCTTTTCCTTTGATTCGTTCATCATGGCAAGGCTTTGGTAGTCCAATAGCATTGGTAACAGACAAGTACCTAGTGCAAAACTCAATAACCTCTTCAGCTATGTACCTTTCAACAATGCTTGCATCAGGACGATAGCGATTTTTCACATAACCCTTGAAGACTTTCATATATCGCTCGAATGGATACATCCAGTGCAAATATACAGGCCCACAAATCTTTATCTCCCTAACCAAATGAACCACCAAGTGCACCATAATGTCAAAAAAGGCAGGTGGAAAATACATCTCAAGTTGGCACAGAACTACGACAATTTCATTTTGTAGCTCATCAAGTTTATCACGATTAACTACCTTGCTACATATCGCATTAAAAAAGAAACAAAGTCTTGTTATGCTGTATCTGACATGTTTTGGCAAGATAGATAGAATAGTAATAGGTAAGAACTGCTGCATCAACACATGACAGTCATGGGATTTCAATCCAACCAATTTCAAATCTCCCATCGAAACAAGTCGACTAACATTTGAAGAATATCCTGATGGAACCTTGATGCTCTAGAGACTCTCACAGAAAATCTGTTTCTCTTTCCGTGACAATGTATAACAAGCGGGGGGCAAGTACGTGCGATGTCCTCGAATCTGAGGTGCTAAATTCGCCCTAATACCCATATCAACCAAATCAAGTCTCGCTTTATAACCATCTTTTGTTTTTCCAGGTATATTAAAAATAGTACCCAACAAACTGTCACATATATTTTTTTCAATATGCATCACATCGAGACAGTGTCTAACATCTAGTGTCTCCCAATATGGAAGATGAAAAAAGATGGATTTTTTCTTCCAACAGCTTCTATTATACTTGCGAGACTTTTTATGTTTTCCAAATTCGACATTGATATCATTCACACGAGCATGAACTGTCTTCCCACTCAAGGCAATTGGAGCACTTCTGAACTCCTGTTTCCCATTGAAAGTTCTTTTCATTCGACGATATGAATGGGAACCAGGAAGAAATCTACGATGTCTAAGATAGACCGTCTTGCTCCCTTGTACAAGCTGACAAGAATCTGTATTCTCCTCACATATAGGACATGCTTGGTGTCCTTTAACAGAAAATCCAGATAAATTACCATATGCAGGAAAGTCATTTATAGTACAGAATAACATGGCACGCAATGTGAATGACTCCTGACGATGTGCATCAAACATCAACTCTCCTTCATCCCACAACTTCTGCAAGTCTTCAATTAAGGGGGCTAAATAAACATCTATGTCATTTCCAGGTTGGCGTGGACCTGAAATCAGTAATGATATCAAAATATACTTGCGCTTCATACACAAGTAAGGAGGTAGATTGTAAATAACCAACATTACTGGCCAAGAGCTATATGTACTACTTAGACAACCATAAGGATTCATCCTATCCGTACACAACCCTAATCTCAGATTTCTCGAATCCCTACCAAATAAGGGGTAAACCGAGTCAATCTTTTTCCACTGATCAGAATCTGCAGGATGCCTTATCAGCCTGTCCTCTGTGGAAATATTTCGATTGGCATACCATGTCTAATTTTTTGCATCTCCAACATTGGCGAACAATCGCTTGAATCTCGGTATTATAGGGAGATACCATAACACTTTCACCGGTGATGATTTCTTCTTCGCATCTATATAATCTTCAACGGCATCACCAATTCGCTTCTTTTTGAAACGAGAAACCTGACATTTAGGACAAGACAATGAATCTTCGTACTCATTCCTATATAGTATGCAATTGTTTGGGCAAGCATCTATTTTCTTATACTCCATACCCATAGGACACAAGATTTTTTTAGCCTCATAAATGCGATTTGGAAGTTCATTACCTGCTGGCAGTACATCCTTCAGTAAATTCAACAGTGCTGTAAAACTAGTATCAGTCCACCCATATGTCGCTTTCAAATTGTACAGTTTTAAAGTAACCGATAATCGTGTGTACTTAATGCACTTAGGATATAGAGGCTTTTCGCTATCATTCAACAACGAAGCAAGAACATCAGGCTTATCGGCAAAACTCCTGACCATATCCTCAACCATATCATCCAATTGATCATTTTTAATTGCAACATCATCTTCAACCTCATATTCTTCTTGTTTCGATGAAATATTGCTCTCACCGTGCCATTTCCATATTTTATAAGCAGGATCAAATCCCCTTCGATACAAATGGTCTCTTATAGTGTCAGGGTCGTCGAACACCGCAAAATTCTTACAACCCTTACATGGACAATAGATGTACTTGCCATTTTTATAAGCACATTTAATAAATTTCTCAACCTCTTCTTCATACGCAAATGTTGTCCGATCACCAAATATAATATCATTACGATCCATGAATATCGCTCCCTTTATATAAGCATCAATGTCCAGTTTCTTTATAAGAACAAGACCTAACAGTTTCTTTTCCAAAAGAACCATTTCCAATATTTCTATGTGGAATGTTGCAGCTGTCAAGTCCAAATTTAGTTAAGCAGCATCATCAAATATGAAATGATACTACCGCTCTAAACAGAACATCCAGAATGAGTAAAATCACCTCATTATATGTGGAATGAGACAACGCACCCAAAAAGGATATATCATCAGATGTGGAATGATATATTAACAACTATAATCATCGGCGAAATATTATCAAATGCTTATCTTATCTATCAAAGGGAGATTCGAAAATTTCAAAATTAACATGAATGTAGGTTAAGACATATCTATATAGTCTTTAACCCCAGGAATGTAGGTTAAGACATATCTATATAGTCTTTAACCCCATATCACCTACAATTTTAAAGATTCGAGCTTTGTTCAGTCCCTTTGTTAGAGCATCAGCCAGATTATCCTTCGATCTCACATCGACCAAAGTAATAATACCATGTTCTATGAGATACATCACAAGGCATGTCTCAGTCTAACATGTCTCCTCTTACCATTAAAGAGTGAGTTTTGTACTACTGAAACTGTAGCCTGATTATCACAGAACATACTTAAAGACGTAATCTTTAAGCGGATTAGTGGAATATCCAGGATTAGTTCTCTTATCCACTCTGCTTCTCCTTCTGCGGAAGCTAGAGTAGAAAGTTTCGATTCCATAGACGACAAAGCAATGCAAGTCTGCCTTTTGGATTTCCACGCAATAGCTGCACCACCCAGTGTGAAAATATAACCACTGGTTCATTTACTATCCCCAAAGGATGAGCACCACGAAGCATCAAAAAATGCTTCCAATATAGGAGGACGACCACTATAACATAGTGCATGGTTAGAGGTACCCTTCAAATATTGCATAAGTCGCGTAAGGGTATGCAAATGTTCATGTCCGGGATTACTAGTGAAATGAGTCAGCATGCCTACAGAAAAGGCTATGTCTGGTCTAGTGCATGTCATTGCATACATGAGACTACCAATCCATTTAGAATAAGACAATTGATTCATGCTAGCTCCCTCATTGGAGCTCAGCCATATATGAGAATCATACGGTGTCTCAACCATGGTATATTCACTGTATCCCCATGTAGAAAGCCATTTGTCAATGTAATGAGCTAAGAGTAATGCCTTGCTCTGTAAAATGTACTTTCATACCATACAAAGATTTGTTTAACTTACAAACTTTGTTCTCGAAACCTTTCATGACAAACCCTTCAGGTTGGTTCATGTAGATCTCCTCAGTCAGATTTCCATATAGGAAAGCTGTCTTTACATCCATTTGATGCACAACATAGTGCTCAATAGATGCCAAAACAAGAAGAATTCTTATCGTAGTCAAATGACAGACCGGGGAGTAGACTTCAAAATAATCCATCTCATATACTTGGGTATAGCCCTTAGCTACTAAACGTGCTTTATACCGAGCTATAGATCCGTCAGAATTAAGTTTCTTCTTCAAAATCCACTTGCAACCTATAGTCTGAGCCCCTTTCGGCAAATCGACTAAGTCCCAAGTTTGATTTTGTAACAGAGAGCTCATTACCATAACTTGAGCTTCTAGGCAACTTAAGTCTCCTTGAGATTTGCTTGTTACTTGATTGCATAGCATAGATTGGCTAGGTCTGTATTCATCCGATACAAGAATCCTAAGATATCTGTTATACTTGCTACTATCTTACCTTTTATTCCTTTGATTTTGTTACTCTTCGTGTGGACATTTCTTTCAATTTTGTTATTTGCTACCGTGAAAATACTTGGAACAATTCTTGAATTCTCGTAACCAACTTTCTTCCCTGTGGATTCGATACCCTAATCATTGCTACTACATTAGTTTAGGGATTAAAATTGCAAGTACGCGACTCGCTTGTCAATTTTTGGTGCCGTTGCCAGGGAAGGCAACCGGTTCTGGAACTTGTTGAATTGTTCTTGATTTTTACTTGTTCTATTTTGTGTTTTTGTTTGTGTCATTTACTTTAGTTTCACTTTGTGTTGTGTTCTGTTTTTTGCATTTTCGATTACTTGTTGGTAATTATGGTCTGTTCCTTTGCTGCTCATTTGAAGTTTTTGATTCTCTGTTATTATACTCCAAAACAGTGTGTTGTGTATGCCAAGATCTAGCTGGTCTGCAGGAGAACCACAATTTCAATTAGATCTTGAATTGGCAAAAACTTTGAGAGTACAGTTAAGACAACAGAGAGAAATGGCTGCCCAAGGAGCACAAACACCTAGGTTTGGAGATCATTACGCAGTAAATTTCGACAACAGATTTGGGCAGCAAGACATAGACGTTGAAAGCTACCACATTCCTCCACAGATAGTCCCCATGATCACTCAGGGTCAGTTTTTCCAAGGGCTTGACAATGAGGATCCTAACGACCACCTCGATTGGTTTCTCGGCCTATGTAGCACTTTCAAGTTGCCAAGGGTTGATAGGGGTGAGGTTCACAGGATTTTGTTTCCTTTATCTTTGCGTGGAAAGGCTAAACATTGGTTCAAGAGCATTGGAGGAGCCAACGTAGCTATGTCATTTGATGATCTACAGAAAAGGTTCTTGTCTAAGTACTTCCCTCCAGCTAAACTTGAAAAGAGAAGGTTGGAAATTATGAATTTCCAACAACAAGACAGTGAGTCATTTAGGGAAGCTTGGGAGATATTCAATGACTTGATCAGGCAATGCCCCAACCATGACTTGGGCGAAATCAGGGAACTAAACATATTCTTCAAAGGCCTAACTCCTGAATCCTCCATGATAGTCAAGGCGTGTGCTAATGGGGCACTCAAAGACAAGAGTGTGCCCGAAGTGCGTGAATTGTTCAATCAGATAGCTGAAGATGAATATAGACTTGAAAAACTCATGGCAGAAAGCAAAGAGGAGTACTTGAGTTAGATGAGGAAACTTCACTCAATGCAAAGGTCGAAGCCTTAGCAAAACAAATGCAATCTCTAAAGGCAACTCAAGCCAAGGCACCTGTGTTGTCTTGTGGAATATGCAAGGGTGAACATTATACGGAAGAGTGCTCTATCACCACTGAATCCATTCAATACGTGAATAATTATGGCAACAGGCCGCAGTACTCGGGAAATTACGCGGGCAGGAACAATAGAGGCTATGGAGGTAATCAAGGAACTTGGGGTCAACAAAATCAAAGCCAGGGAGGCCAATACACTCAAGGGAATGATCAAAGAAGAACTTCCAATCCTCCACCAAGTTTTGAGCTACAACCAAGTGCTCAAGAACAAAGGAAATCATCAATGGAAGACATGATCCGGAGTCTTATCGAAAAGATGGATAAAAAATGAGGAAAGATTTGTTGCTTTGGAGACAACTGTAAGACATCATGGTACCTCATTCAAAAACATTGAGATACAATTGGGTCAACTTGCTAATGCTATACATCAATGGCCTAGTGGATCTCTTCCTAGTGATACGGTGCCAAATCCCAAGAACAAGGTTGGGTGTAATGCCATTATGTTGAGAAGTGGTAAGGAAGTGCAAAAATCACCTAAGCCTGAGGATGAGGAATGTGTTATTGAGGAGGAAAGTGTTCAAATTGAAGAAGAATGTGTCAATGAGGAAATATCACCGAAGAAGGTTGATGAACAGGAAACTCTTGCATTTGAAAAGAAGGGTGAGCAAATTGATACAACAACTGTGAAGAAGGAAATACCAGCTAGGGTAGGAAATGAGATCACCAAGAACTCCAATCCTTTCAACTTTCCTGATTATGCACCCAAGCCTCCATTTCCAGAGAGGAAGAAACCACCACCTAAGAAGGGACCTCAATTCAGTAAGTTTCTGGATGTGCTCAAGCAAGTAAATGTGAATCTCCCTTTGATGGATTTAGTGACAGCAGTGCTCAAGTATGCTAAGTACCTCAAAGACCTCATTTCAAACAAGGAGCAAATTTTGAGGTGTGAAGTTCCTATGATGTTATCTGAATGTAGCCAAGCTTGGATGGTGCACAACTTGCCTCCAAAGCTCAAGGATCCGGGCAGCTGTAGAATTCCTTGCAAGATAGGCACAAGACATTTTGCAAAGGCTTTGTGTGATTGGGAGCTGGCATAAATTTAATGCCATTGTCCATTGCTATCAATATTGGATGGAAAGCCGGATTCGTCCAGTTGCGTAACCCTCCAATTGGCAGATAGGTCCTTGGTGATCCTACAGGTTTGATGGAAGATGTTTGGTAAGAGTTGATAATTTTACTCTGCCTGTCGATTTCATAATACTTGATATGGATGAAGACCTGGAGGTACCTTTAATTTTTGGCAGGCCATTTTTAGCTACTGTGATGCATTAATTGGAGTTTGAAATAAAACAGTCCCTTAGAGTTAATAATGAGGAAGTAGTTTTTGATGTGAACTATGCCATGAAACAACCCATGTACACAGAGTCTTGTTGTTCCATTCAAGTTGTCGAATGTTCTACAACTTTAGTTGATGAGGGGGTTAAGCATGACTACATTTCTGTTGATAAAATTGTTGATGATGAAGAAATTGGTTGTAATGAGTTCGATGTAGAAGATTGCATGATTCATTAGAAAGGTGCTACGGTATAGAAGAATGTGGTTTCATAGGATGTATCAAACGTTGAACTGCCAAGTCAATCTTCTGGTCCGAACATACCTCATAGGAGCATGTGTTAGAATTGTTCATTGTGATAGTGAGGGTCATGCTTTACTTGACGATGATGATGACTGTTCTTTTCTTGATGTCTTGATAATAATTGCATAGGAATCTCATATGGAAGAACATGTTGATACCATGGAACTCAGGTAATGTGGAATTGCAGAGTCTCTTAGTTAGAACACCAATTCTTGAAACGTGAATGAATCTGGTGTGGTATATTGGTTAACTCACCACAAGTGCACAAAGAGCAATTTTTGTTAAAAGAAGACAATACTGCTTTTGTTCGTGGTAATAACATTGGGAAAATTTGTGGAGATCACCATTTTAGTTTAGATGATGAGGATGAGAAACTTTTTATTGACAGAGCTAACATAGTAACACTCTGCTCATTTGATGCATCTATTTTTGAACGTACTGATTGGTTTCGTTGAGACCAAGGGGATGCACAACCTTTGGTTGATGATGATGTTGTTTCCAAAAAGAAGCAGATTCACCGGAGGTGTTTGTGGGAGAGTCCCAATCGGTTTAAGGTACATTTCGTAGAGGATGTTTCTATGTCCATAGAGCTTTGAGAGTGTACTTGATGTTACTCCTCCAGTGTCCTACGAAAGGAATACGATGCTTATGAGTTTTCATCTTTCGTTTGGTGTGGGAGACGGATTCACTGAGTTCATTTCATGAAGAAAGTTTCATAAATAAAGTCTAGCTGAGACTACAAAAACCCAGAACTACTTCTTTCCTTTTATCCTTCATCATTATGTTCTCTGTTTTGTGGGTAATTTCTAATAAGCCTTGTTTCACTTTGCGTAGAAAGTGTGTTTTCATACATATGAGAAGGATAGATAAAGACACTTACCGGCGAACATTGGACTTCATGACTTGCCAATTCCAGGGAGCTCCTAAACCTCTATTTACTTTACATTGAGAACAATGTAAGTTTTAAGTGTGGGGGAGGATTTTGCTATGGTGTGTGTTTCTTGGATTTGATATGCTTACTTTCTGTCATGAAATTTTTTGTGAATTTTTTTTGTGGTGATGCAATTTTTAGTATAGATGTGTGTTGTTTTGAGACGTTGTCTGTGATTTTAGTGTTGTTGTGTTATTTTAAGTTTAATACCCGTATGTGTGGTGTTTTCCATGTTTTGGTGAAATTTAAAATTTTTGTGAATAAGTGTTGATTATGTCTATACATGGCATGTTTGAGTGTAAAGTGGTGTTAGTGTCCAAAATAGAGTGCAAAAGAGAGGGAAATGGAATGAAAAGAACAGAGGTGTTTGGTGCTAGTGAGGCTATGGAATGTAGAACACTTTGTACTATGTTTTGCTCCTTTGTTAAGCTATGTTCAAAATTTGAAGTTCATCCATCTCTACTTTTGTATTAAATGCGAAATGGTTTGTTGTCTTTGATTCTAAATCTTGATGAAACTGGTACATTTTGTTAATCAAGGCATCATGTTAAAGTAAAGATAGATATGCCATGCAACTTTGTTCTTGGACATTAGGAGGAAAATGATTCATTATGTTCTTATTGTCGTGCATTATCTCGGTTGTTTTGGATGCTCTAGTATACATAGTCCTTTAGAAGACATTAAGAACTTTTAGTCACACAAGAAATGATATGGAGAAAAAGCCTTTGGGAATTGGGAATGAAAAAGCCGAAATACCCTTGGCAAGCATAATTGAGAAAAAAACAGCCATAAAACTCAGGCAGCTAAAGGGAAAAAGAAGCCATAAGACCCAAGGCAAGCACACCAATGTGTGTAGAGAAAAACAAAGCAAAGACAGAAAAGTGCAAAAGCAAAAGAAATGTGAAATCAATTTAGAAAAGCACCAATGTGCACCAGTTGATCTTGTGTGGTTTTGAGTTCTTGAATGTGGATATGTGATTGTGTATGAAAGGGAAACGTTTTGGAACAAAAAGAATAATGTATGCATAAAGAATGATGAATTCATATCCTCAGCACACACTTGCACGTGATGACATTTTGGTCTTATTCATCGAGCCTTTATGTAACTTGTGCTGGATTTGATAGGTTGGATTAAAGACAAGTGATGAATTTCATGCATGAAAAAATTTGTTTTGATGCACTCAGATGAGAACAAGTTTAACATAGGAGTTGAGTCTAGTTTTAAGTGTTTGTGAAGTTGTGAGTTTGCTTTGAGGACAAGCAAAAGCTCAAGTGTGGGGGAATTTTATAAGTTGGTTTTGGTACCAACTTTATATATTTAAATCACTTAGCTTTTTGACTCGTTTTCATACAATTTTTGCTATGTTTGGTGCCAACTTGTATAATTATTTTGGTGTGAAGGCTAGGGTGCGTAAAATGGAAGAAAAATTGCCAAGAATGTGGTACTATGGACAAATGTGTGATTTGAAGTGTGGAATCAAGGAAAGAATTTATTGAGTTGAAATGTACTTTCGAGAATTCCTTTATATGCTTGATTTAGGTGTTTGGGCAGATTTGGTACCTGAACTTCACTTGAGTGTATCTTTCTCAATTCTAATCCGATTGATAAGTTCTTGGATGTTTTGGAAAGCTCTTTGAGAAAACTTTAATTCTGATGTTTTAACTTTTCTCTAATTCAGTGTGAAAATAGGAGAATCGGGGGCTTCTTTGTAACTGCCTAATTAGGGTTCTTCTTGATTCTCTTTATTGCCACAGTTTGGTATTTTGATGATATCTTGAGTTTCAGGTACCTAATGAGGCTGATTCTTGATCCTATGGAAAGCTAAGAGATAGAAGAACTCGTAAGTTCACCACCAAGTCTGAATCAGAGGCTAAGACACACTTATTTGGCATGGAAGTAGGGTGTTGTGCTGGAATGGACACTGCCAACACTTTGCCAAAACCTTGCCAACACCTTGCCAACTCGGCACACCAGCCTTGCCGTGCACCTTGCCAAGCCTTGCCACATACAATGCCGAGCACTTGGACACATCTTAACACACTCATGCACTAATCTTGCCAAGCATTAACAACACACGGACCATATGCACATTAGCACCACATTCACACAGTTTGTGCATGGCATGTTTACTCATGTTTACACAATACATTTGCACTAATGTATAACCAAGCACACCTTCGGTCTCCCGGCTTCACCACTACTTCCTGAACTCCGCTTCCATGCGCCTTCGGGCCAACCACTACCTCGCCTTCAGTCACCTGCTGCACCCTGAGAGCACAAGCCAAACACTTAGTCAATTTTTGCGATCAATCTACACAATTTTTTGCCCACGAGAACTCGTGGGCAAAATTTCTTCTGTTTATTTACTCCACGAGGTCTCGTGAGTAATTTTTGGCACTTTTCATTTTCTCCACGAGATCTCGTGGAGAAAATTTTGGCATTTCAGTTTTCTCCACGAGACTTCGTGGAGAATTTTTTAGCATTTTTTCTTTCTCCACGAGATCTCGTGGAGAAAATTTGGTAGTTTGCTCGTTTGTTTCCTATGCCAATGTGTGTGCAACCGTGTTAAGAGTATGCCAAGGTGTGTGCTTGGTGAAGTTTGTAATGCAAACAAGGTATTAATCCGTTTAGAACCTAAGATATCACACAATTAGCCAGAAAACTTCATATTCAACTCGTAAGCGTTAAATTCCAACATTGAGCAAATGAAAGCCATCTAATTGAGCAAAATTCACCGATTAGAACGTAGAAGGAAGTCCAATGTTGCTTCGGTTGAGCTCAATATAAAATCTCTAGTTCACAATCGTGATCGGGAATGAGATCGGAGAAGAAATGTTTAGTGAGAGAAAATAGATCTAGAAAGAGAAAATGTGAGAAAAATGAGAATTCCCGCGCTAGAATTCAAAAGATGGTTCTCTAATCTAGAATATTCTCCCTCCTTTTTAAACATGCCATGCACAAACTGTGTGAATGTGGTGCTAATGTATTGCCGTCAATAACTAAACGAAATTGAACATCCTATTTTAATATAAGATAATAAAATGACAAAATTAACTATAAAATAAAAAAGTATAAATTCAATATAAATAAACAACTTAAATATCAATTTGGAAAGCAATGCGAAAAAAGTTATAATTTACGGTCATACTAACGCATTCAATCTAATAATCATACACGTCACTTATACAATATAATTAACTCATACCTAAATATCACCAAAATTAAATATACAATTATTAAGCCATAATTCAAACGTGAGTGAACCATGTTGTATGGTTCACTGAAACTAGGATTAAAACCATGTTGTATGGTTCATTCGCATCTGGGTTAGGGCTTAATAATTGTCTATTTTATTTTAGTGATATATATTTTTAATAATTGTAGGGTTCACTCACCTAAGTTTATGATGGTAAGAATGTACTGCTCTCAATTAATGTTGATTAATGATGAAATTGCAACTATGATAATACAAAATATAGTTTTTAATACGATTTTTAATTTGGGTGTAACATTTATAGGATCATCTTGATAATTTCTTTGTTAGGCACCAATAATTGAATGCCATGTAAGTCTTTTTGTAGTATTTCACCATAATAATAATACACCAAATTTATACCATATAATTAACTAAAACCCTTAAAACACTAAATTTGCACAAAAAAATTAAATGCACCAAGGTGATAAATCTTTTCATAACTCATCCATATCATTTGTTTAAAATTATTATGTCTTTATTGTGTCCAACGTTAAAATCGCTAAATCAAGGATTAAAAAAAAATAAAATATGACTAAAATTAAATTTACAATTATTAAACCCTAACTCAAATGTGAGTGAACTTATAACATTGTTTCATTAAAGGGTTAACTTTAATTTACCTCTATAAAAGATGACCTTTTATCACTTTACCTAGATAAAAGATTGTTATTAGTACTTTGAACCAATAAGAATATTCTGTTACTATATTTAAATGAAAATGTTAAATTTTGCCTTAAGAAAATTTATTTCTTTTTATGTTTAGACTATTTTACCTTTAAATTTAATTTTCAAAATGTTGTCCTTCTTGTCATCATTTTGTTTTCTTTTTGCTTCATATATATTTTAACAAATTAAATTTCTTATTATTATTTTAAATAATGGAATAATATATATAATCTTACTAAAAAATTAGAATTTGAATACAGTTTACTATTTTTTCTTTGATAAAGCCTTTTATTTTACTACTCCAATATCTATGGATTTGTAATTTAGAGTTAATTAATGTTTTTATTAAATTTATTAAGTGTAAAAGATATCTCTATTAGGAAAATGTATATTTATAATAAATCTACACTTTAAAACTAACAAGAAAATAATTATTTTATTGATTTATTTATTTTTCATTATATATTATATAATTTTGCTAACGTTGATTAGATTGCTTTAATATGTATAATAATGAAAACAAATTTAAGATATTAAATAGATGCTTAAATTGTCAATAATACAAATAAGATAAATAATCATATTACAAAACACAACAAACTAAAATGAGTAAAAACAAAATATCTTAAATTACAAGAAATATGACATAATTTATTTTTATAAAATAAAGAAAATAAAGGAAAAGAAAAAAAGATGAAAAAAATAAACAAGTACCTACATTTGTTAAAAAAATTTGATCAAATATGTTATGTTTCAAACTAATAATATTTAAGTATTAATACAAAATTATGAAGTAGATAAAGTAAAATTAATGTTTAAATATAAGAGGGACAAATATAATTTAATTGATTTCTTATTGGTGGATAAAACTGCTATTTATAATTTAACAATTAATAATCGTTATTAATTATCATCTTTAACTTATAGTCAATGGATGTAAAGTGCTAATAAAATCTTTTAGGGGGCAAAGTGATAAAAAGGTTATCTTTCATGAGTTTAAACTGAAGTTAACCCTTCATTAAAATCAAGGATTAAAATAATAAAATATTATTAAATTAAATCTACAATTATTAAGCCCTAACTCATATGTGAGTGAACCCTACACATTGTTTCACTAAAATCATGAATTAAAATAATAAAATATTACAAAATTAAATTTACAATTTTTAAGCCCTAACCCAAATGTGAATGAACTTACACGTAATTTAATTACACAATAAGATATGATAATCTTCAATAAAGGATCCCAACTATCCTTTTAATGACGATGTTATGTTGGAGTGAATGGATTTATTATTTTGGTATTGTTTAAGTTTTTTAACGAACAAATTTAGTGTTTCAATTTAAGGTCTTATTTAATTATATTGTATGAAGTAGGGTGTATTATTATTATTATCATCGTGAACACTTAAAAAAAATGTTTACATGAACACTCACATAATTGGTGGGTGACAAGTGGTTTTATTAAGGATGATCCTATTAAATGTTTTTTCCTCTTCTTAATTTACTATAGTAAATTATAATTAGTTAGATAAAAAGAATTATCAAGATTAAGGATTTTCAGAGGTTTGTTTATCCTTATATTATATATTATAATAATAGCTTATCTATCAATCAGATAAATTCTATCATATTATAATTCCAAATAATCAACTCTCTCCTATTTGATGCGCCATCTCCAACCACAAACTATATTTTTGAAGTAGCCTTACTCTAAAATGAGGTAACTACAGTAAAAATCTCTATAACCATAACTCTATTTTTCTCAATATAAGGAATATTCTTCATATATTCCTATTCCTACCTCATATTATATCATTTTTTATTACCTTCATACTATTAAATTAATTCATCAATAAACCTTAATATTATTAAAGTTATAATATAAGTATAATTAGGAAAATTTATTTTGAAAAGAAAAAAATAAAACATACTTAAATTTGCAATTGTTTATAATTTTTTATTCATAATTTTAATTTGATTATTTAAGAAAATTAAATTGAAAGTATGTTTAAGATGAAAATGTAAAAATAAAAATTAATTATCATTTTAAAATTGAAAAATATAATTAAAAAAAATTTACTTGAAGATTGAAAAACTAAACAAAAGTAAAAAGAATAAAACATAAATATTAAAAAGAAAGTTAAAAAAGCTAAAAACAATTCAAAAAGTAGAAATATTTGCAACACTAAATATAACGTTGCACTAATTAACGTCCATTGGAGTGCACCATTTTCCTTTTCTTTTGTCGTCTTGCAGCTTACCAACACTATTTACGTGTCGGTTGGAAATGATCTTAAGATTACACATCGTTGGAGTTCTCAAACTGCGTAAAAGTTATCGTACTCTCTAACATTACGTTTACTATAAATATATTTCACAATAAAAATTTGTATCCTCTTTATCAATTTACCATTCATGGGCATTATTAAAAATTTTCCCAAAACAGAAGGAAAATCCTTGAAAGAGCATTAAGGCACAAGGTGAAAACTTTTTTTGGAGATTATTTTACGTTATTGAATGTAATTAAAAATCCTTATCCTAGTAACATTGCTACTATCAACTTTTTTTGGACAAATAAATCTCTTTGTTAATCGATTATTCATTTTGATTTATTTGTTTTGTCAAATTTATTCTCAGCAAATTTGAAGTATATACCAAAAACTACAACATAGAATCTAGAAGTTTTGGTAAAACAAAACACCAAGTAGGATAAAACTTCAACAGTCCTCAATTACAACAACAAGTGAATGCAAAAACTTAAAATACTCATGTGAACTGAATTTATATATGCTAAGTGATACGAAAATTTTATTTAATATTAATATGCAAATTCTTTTATACTGATACGGCTAATTTTTGTATATTTGATAAGCTGATTTTTTATATGTGATATGCTAATATTGATTTTTTATACTTGATAAGCTAATTTTTTATATTTGATATGCTAATTTTTTTATACTTGATATGTTATTTTTATATTTGTTAAGTTAATTGTTGCGGGCAGAGGTTACAGAGCACTCCACCACAGCTTGAGGAGGGAAAGGATCAAGTGAAATGGATGCTAGAAGAAAATGGAAAGTTCTCCTTCACATCTGCTTTTGAAAAAATCAGAAGAAGGGCAACCCCCACCCCAGAACTATTGAAGATATGGTAGTCTCCTATGCCATTGAAGATCTCTTTCTACATGTACTCTTTATTCTTGGGAAGAATTCCGTTTGGACCTGCTCTATATAAGCTGAGTTTCATTGGCCTACTATCTGCCATATTCTGCAGGCAGGAAGAAGAAAAGTGCCAATCATTACTTTGCAAGCTGCCCATTTGTCAAGAAAATTTGGAGAATCCTTTGCTGAGAAATGAGGGTAATGGACCATTCTAATTCAGTCAAATTCGGTTTGTCAAAAAGTGGTGGGGTACCCTACCTTGAATGCTGTGCACAGTTTTCTTAATGCGTTCTCTGCCTCATTGATATGTTGGGAGCTATGGAAAAATAGGAATGCTGCTGTGTTTGGGGGCAAAGGATAGATGCAAATCGGACAGTCTTTCAAATATTTACAGGAGGCTACTCTGCTCATGTCAGTCAATTTCCCACATGAAGACTGGAAGCCTGTAATGGATGGGAAAATTTTTGGGGAACCAGTTTCAGATTTCAGGACCAGACACAAGATCATAATATGCAAGTGGCAACCGCCTGCACTGGATGGTTTAAGATTAATATAGCACTCAAGGAACACCCTAATGGAATGGCAACAGCAGGGATCATCAGGGACCAGGCTGGGACTAACTGTCAAACCTGCCTGACCATGTATGATTCTTCCAACTCTGAAGGCATAATCATCTACAAGGCTTTGCTGGAAATAGCTGTCCAATGCCTAAACTATTGCTTGGGAAGAGGCTGGGACAAAATTCTTCTGGAAACTAACCATCAAGGATTCCTTAGAGCTGTACAAGGGAACAAAGAGGACTGCTGGATTCTGGCCAGTGAGTGGTGGAAGGTGTCTCTGATCTAGAGAACTTGCAAAATTTCGAAGTGTCGTGCGGAAGAAAACCAAAACTGCCAACTTGATAGCACAGAAAGGTTATCAGAATGGTCAAGCTGCGGAAGTGAAGGATTCAGAAAGCTATGAAAAGAGACAAATATGGAATTCCATCATTCAATAGGGTTAGATTACAGAATGATTGCATCAGAAATGAAGTCTCCTAGAAAAAAAGACAGGACTGTGCTGCAGATAAAGTCCCTGGATAGTAACGAAAAAGGCAACAGCTCATTAAGCAGGTACTACAGGTAAAATTTTTTTATAATTTTTCTGATTAGGAATGTGATCCTGAGGGCACTGGTTGCTGTGCTAGGCTAGTTTCCCGTTGTTTAGCACATTGTGGTTGAAAGGTTTTGGTGGCTGCTTTCGGGCCAACTTCCATCTTTTAGAAATATTTTTTTTGAATGGAAATGTGAGATTGAGGGCTCTGGTTACTCTCTTAGGCCAGTTCCCTAATGTCTAGCTTGTCTGTGTTGCTGCTCATATAGATCAACCTACCTTTTTATTACAAGTATTATGCAAATCTGTTGTTGGTGGTGGAAGGGACTTGGCCGGTGTTGTTAGGACAATTTCCCAATTTCTTCTGTGCTGCTGTACAGGGGTAAATGTTCAAATAGCAGGACTGTGTTGTTGGTTGGTGGAAAAGGATTTGGCCGCTATGTTATCTCTTTTTCATTTTGTGTGCTGCTGCATTAGGGGAAAATGTTGAGGGCTCTGGTTGCTGCGTTAGGCCAGATTCCCTTTGCAAGCTTGTTTGTACTGTTGCTCATTTTGGTACCCTCCCTTTGCTATACAAGTATTCTGCACATCTGTTGTTGGTAGAAGGGAAATCCGTGCTGTAATGCCAGACTCCCAGTTGTTTACGTGTTGCTGTACAGGGCAAATTTTGTGTGCTGCTGTACAAAGGAAATGTTCCAATAGCAGGATGGTATTATACTATAGATCCCTCTTTGTGATTACTGAGTATTGTATAAAGGGAATAGATGTAGGAAAGGTTATTTTGTAAATGTTCCATACATAGCTTGGATAGGGCATGTTGTATAAGTAGGAAATGGTGTAAATGGAAGAAGTACTCCACTTTTAATGATTTTGCAAATGCCTTTTGAAGCCTCTCCGTATCAAGCCTGTGGCATGTAAATGGGAAGGAAATCAAAAAGGAACTACAATGTAAGGGTGGTATTAGGATAAGTCCACCACCAAAACTGAAATCAATATATTTGGGAATGGCGACCCACCTCGCAATAGAGGTTAGCCAAACCGAAAAAAAAAAGTTAATTGTTGCGGGCGTAGTCATATAGCCTCACAAATAAACAAATTTCCCTATTCTAAAAATACGTAGCAAGTTCAAAGCAAGGGGGTCGAACCCACAGAGAGGGGGTTGTGGTACTGGATTAGTGGTTCATGCAAAGAGTAGATGTAACAAATGATAAAGACTAAAAACTAGCAACAATGAAAAGTAAAACAAGTAGTAACAAAGAGTAAGTAATGAGTGAATGGAGTTGGGGAGAATTCATCCTGGAAATTCAGTTATGGCGCGCAATGAACTCTCAATCTGCAAATGACTCCATACCTATGAAGAAGCAACCTAATATTCTTTAATGATTTTAGGGGAATTAGTTGCCCTGAGAACCTAAATCTCGGGTTCAGCAATGATGGACCGCTAACCCTCAGATATAACTCTCTAAACTCAATTACTTTCCCATGATGAAGGCCGTAATAATCAATGAATGAAAACAGCAGACTCCGCCAATCCTCTGTGGACAAGTAAATATCACACGATTCAGCTTACATAAGTTCCCATGACTGAGGCCTGAAAATTTAGACTTACCTACGTCTCTACCAGTTATAGACGCAGTCTCAATTACACAAGCCTTAGAATTTCAAAGGAACCTAAAAATCAGATATGATATACCGCATCTAGAGAATCAGACTTTTCAAACAAGTAATAGAGACTTTGTTTCGACCTTTCATGACTTTCAGCTCTCGATGGATTATGGTTTCAAAGATTCAATTCAAATTCCCATATTAACATGATGATCACATACAACCTGGCCGGAGCTGTTGTGGCTCACCAATTTTACCAAACAACACTAAATATGTAGTAGCGATGAATGTGATCGTTTTCACAGGGAGAGGGTTATGTCACGGTATTGATTTAATGATAGGATGAAGAACAAACAAAGTGCAATAACCAAACAACCCAAGAAATTGAACAGGGAAAAGAGGGGTATTGCTGAGGGGGAACAGCTAGCACAGATCTCTCCCTATTATGACTGACTTGAGAGTGTGCATGAGGAGACTACCCCTGCTAGTTTCATGAAACTCAGATTAACCTCGGTGGTTCTCAACAATTCCACTTCACTGGCTCCCTCAAACCTTCCATTGGTAGGGCAGTCTCTGCACAAATGAAAGCATCCAGGTCCTACTCCGTACAACATTCTAATTCATTCTCATTCATCTCCCTGGTAGGGCGCTAACTAATTCAAGCGTTCAAATTGTTCTACCAGTATAATTTCAAGTCTCTTCTATGAATTTGATCTCAATTGTCAGAGGGTACCGCACGAGTAAAATCACAAAGCAATCATATCTTTAAGACTCATACAAGAATGTTTCCAGATTCAATTCACGTTGAATTCAAATTCCATTAGTTGATCCACAATGATCTTAGTGGGTACCACAGATCAGATATATATTTAAACGAAGTCATGCATGCCCATTGAATCTAAACATGTAATGAATGGAAAACAATAATGAACACAGATAAATTCAATTCAATTGTCTCAAATAAGTCAATATCCGTACATATGAAACCCTCAAGGCAATACTCAAAATTTAGTCGATCATATTGATGCTCAGCTCAGAAAATAGATTTGATATGCTCAGATCAAACATGAGAGGATGATCTGAGATTTAGCAATTACAAAGAGTAGAATATGAAATATGTCTATGATGAATGCTGCTCTTTCCCTCTTTGCAATTTCTCTCTGATTCAATTCTCTAAGTCCTGATCCTCTCTTTTAGCTTCTTTCTTTGCCTTTTATACCTTCCTTTGAATGACGTGTCTCTATCATAGTAGCTGAAAGCTTCTGCTGGACATGAGATTTCTCCACTTGTCTGCAAGAGTTAGTCATCATATAAAGTGAGGTCATCTGATTGAAGCGTATGCTTAAGCATTAAGATTTCAATTCATCAAACATGTGGTGCGCCACTGAATAGCTGTGTTTGTATGATTTGTGTTGCTGTGCATGCTAAGTGAGTGATTAGATATGAGTGTAATGAAATGCATGAAATTAGTGTTAGTGTGCAAGTGCAGTGAGTGAATGCATGAAGTTGTGTGCGAGTGTAGTGAGCGAAGTGAGGGTGTGTGTGTAATAGGCGGCACCTGGCGCACCCTCCCAGTGTGCGTTGTGTGTATGGGCGCCCATGTAATGTTGAATGCAGGGGCAGGTGCCTGATGTGCCCACTCATGTGCGAGATGTAGCCTGGGCGGGCTGTGTGTGTTTGGGCGCGCCCACCCATGTGTGTGTGTGCTGCGGGAGCACTAGGTGCCCGCCAGTGTGTGTGAGTGAGTGCAGTGGGCGCTTGGCGCCCTCCCGTGCATGTGTGCTTTGTGTGTGTGTGTATGTGTGTGTTGCATGTGCTTGTGTGTTATATGTGTGCATATGAAGTCCTCGTTTGTGTTTGTGTGTGCTGGGACTCTCGTGTAGTGCTTGAGAATTGTGAGGCAACAATGGCCAAGTGTGTGCTTGCTTCCAGTTCATGCAACAATCATACCAATTTACATAGCATTTACACAACACTTTGATATTTTCCACAATTATCAGATTATGAACATTGCTGCACATAAGTCAATTATGAAGCACTATTCTCACTAGAATTTCATACAAAAGATCAAGTAAACAAAGCAAATAAGTTGGTACAAACCCGACTTATCAACCCCCCACACTTAAACCTTTGGTAGTTCCGAGCAAAGTAAACAATTACAACATCTTTATCCACACTCACATTCAACACTTGCAACACCACCATCCATCTATATTTAAAACAAACTATTTTGCATGCACCAGTTCTTCAAGTTTAGTTTCATAGTTCAAAGAAATCATACTAATTGTCAACTAAGGTGCCATGAATAAAGACCAAACCGCCAACGAGCTGTGTGTGCTGAGAGCTTTTTATGCTTCCTTGCCCTGTTTATACAGAGTACTCTAGCAGACACTTAAACAATAATTCTTGCACTACAATTCTTTTGTCCACACACACAAATACTTTGAGCTCAAGAGAAAAGACAAAATTTTTCTTTAAATGCTCACTGGGGTTTCCCATTTTCTCTAATGCACATTGGTGCAAGATGTTTTTTTTTTGAGATTTTTGTTGCACTTTGGTGCTTGGCTGCCAGGGTTCTATGGCTATTTTTTCCCTTTATTCATCACTGGCTTTTTCTCTTTTGTTCCCATCTCCACTCAGCATTCTATGTTCGTGTGTGTCTTCAATAGACTATATACTCAAAATGAAAGAATAAGTATTTGCTAGTAAAATGCAAAAACAAGTCAATAGATGCATAAATTCTCCCCTATGTCAAATAGGTTGCTGACGTTTCTATCTTACCTTAACACTACACTTTAGCCATCAACTTGTATGAATCCAATGACTTCTGTAACTAAAAAAATTAAATTTTTGCATGCATAAACGGCTGAGTAACCGATGATGGATTGGATGATGATATTGCAAGTGTTAGTGTGCTAATGGGTTGAGATAGTATTAGCACAACACAACAAATCACTTCACATTTGTCGCAGCTGGAAATTGAAAACACATAACAACGCTAGTGCTAGTCACTGCCCGTTTTTCTTCCCTCAACAGCACAAGCAAAGTTACACCACCTCCAATCCCTTAGCACATCATCAATGGCTTCTGTCCATAATAGGGAGTCCCTAGATCTCATCACCTCATTATAGGTAGATGGATCGTCCTCTAAATGGTAAGTGACAAAATCCTCACCAAACGTATTGGGAACTCGGTGTCTTGTAGATACTCTTAAAGGTACATATTCAGAAGGGATCCAAGTGTCAGAGGAAGTCAATTCAAGTTTAATAAGTGTATCTGAAATGATTTCGACAGTGCCTGATACTGTCAACCCTTTATCTCGAAGAGATTTATCTTCAAAGAAAACAGTATCTCTAGATTCTATAACCACATTGGTTGATAGATCCAAGAACCGATCGGCACCACTATTCTCCGCACTACCTAGGTACACACAAGTGTTAGTCCTAAGCCTCACCTTAGGTATTGTAGGGTCTGGTATCCTTACATAAGCAATACAACCCCAAGTTTTAAAAGTATCATATTTACAAGGATGTTTATGCCATATCTCATAAGGTGTTGAAGACAACTTAGAGTGCGACAACCTATTGAGGATATGATTAGCAGTCAAATCTGCCTCTCTCCAATAACAGGAAGGCATGCCAGCTGTCAATAACATAGAGTTTAACATTTCTGTTAACGTCCTGTTCTTACATTCAGCTATGCCATTTGATTGAGGTGAGTAAGGAGCAGTAGTTTCAAGGATTATGCCCTCTGAAGCACAAAATTCCTTGAACCCTGTCAATGGATATTCTCCTCCTCTGTCACTACTCAACTTTTTGATTTTCAAAATAAATTGGTTTTCAACACAATTCTTGAAAATTTTAAATTTATCAAAAACTTCATCTTTTGATTTTAACAGAAAGATATGACAATATCGAGAAAAATCGTGTATAAAAATGAGCAAATACTTCCGACCACCTCTAGTGGGAGAACTTTTAAAGTCACATAGGTCAGAATGTATTAAGTCAAGAAGTTGTGTACTCCTAGAGACCGGACGAAAAGGTCTTCTAGTAATTTTAGTTTGAGCACAAACTTCACATCTGTTAAATCTGATCGAAGTATCGATAGGTATATTATGACTTTTAACTAGTCTAACCATTTTCTTGTAGTTCACATGTCCTAACCGATTATGCAATATTATAGGATCAATTAGAGTTGAACTAAATTGGCTGACCATTTCAGTTCCAGTACTCAATTCATACTTTAACTTCTTTTAAAGTTAAAAGTTTACTTGAAGAGAGGTTGATATTTGCAGTACCAGTGTGAGTCACGACCTTCGTCGCCCCACTAGCCATAGCAATAGTTTCATTGGCTTCAGCAACGTCATCAAGTAACTTTTTAGTTTGGCAAACATGGCATGTTGCCCCAGAATTTAACCACCATTCTGAAAAAGTACTGGCCTTTCTATGATTGCCTACCATAGCAACAAAGTTTTGAGGCTCAGTCTTTTGCAGCAGCATATGTGCTTCCAATGGTGTGTCAGATTTGTCCTTCTTTGGTAGCCTACAATCTGCTATAAAGTGGCCCCATTTCCCACAATTATGGCACTTGCCCTTCTTTTTCTTAAAGATAGGCTTTTTGGCCACTAATTGTTGAGACTCACTTTTAGGAGACTTTAATTTCTTAGGAAATTTATTGGGATATATCACCGCGTTAGCAGCTGACTGTTGCTGTCTAACCATCTCCAATGTATTCCTAACCTGATTTTCATCCTCGATTCTAATGAATCGTTTAAGATAATCCAGTCTTACTTGAACTTTCTTCCTGTACATCTCAGTTTTGAAAGAAAGTCGTGCAGATAGTAATTTATAGATAATGGCACCAACGATAAAAGGGCCACAAACATTGATGTTTTCAGTAGTCAATTTAGATCTCAAGTTTTCTAGATCAGTGACTTGAGAAGTGATTTCCATATCTTCTTTGAATTTGAAATCCATGAATTTGTCAACGAGATTTGTTTTGACAATTCCTCATCCTTCTTAAACTGAGTATCTAAATTGTCCCAAATTTCTTTAGTAGTCAGATTCATCAACATTCTCAGTGGTATCAACAAAAGTACTCATAACAGTATAGAAATTATTTTCATAATTTTAAACCAAACTGAGTCTTTCGTTTCCAAAAATTAAAATCAGACCCACTGAAAGACTGAAGTTTAACCATATCAATTGGCACATAAAGTTTAACTATATCAATTAGCACATATAGTTTAACAATATCAATTGGCACATATATTTTAAATATATTTTAACCATATAAATTGGCACATATAGTTAAACCATATCAATTGGCACATATTTTTCCATTTTTTCTAAATAAAAATTGAAAAGAGTGCACCTGATAAACAGTGACCGCTACAGTGTCGGTGAACAGTAAATGCTACGATGCCGGTGAACAGTGACTGCTACAGTGTCGTTGAACAGTAACTGCTACAGTGATGCCGCCGCTACAATACCGCGCCGCCGCTACAGAACCCTAACCAAATTAATACTTCAAGATTGTTAGAGTTTTAGGTCAAGCAAATCAATATGCAATTGCTTGAAGCATTACACCCTATGTATCTAGTTTGAAATACCTAGCATGCTGCCTCCAGCTAGCATATATATAGGAATACACTAGGGTTAAAAACCAGTTAATAGACTCTTGCCCAGTCAGGCCCATTACAAAGGTTCATTATCTATTGGGCTTATATTAGAACATATTATTGGATTATATTAAATATCCAACATTTCCATAGGTGAGATGCTCTCCAATTGTCTCGGGCGCACAGCGAATGATGATTCCAACAGTACTTTGCCGTTATAAACTCTGACCATAAAGAAACTCAAATCCTCAAATACCAGCATAGCTTAGCCGAGAATGAGTCAATGATCACGTCCATAGACCCAAAACCCAATCTCCCTTCCTCCACTACCCCACATAGAGAGCTCCAAGTAATCCAGTACACTTTGTAACTGTCATCCTTCATTCCCTAAAAACATATGGAACACATCATAGTAATATCATTAGCTTAGTGGCAAAATTGAATCGATCATGTGAATTACCAAGGATGATAAAACATGTTTAATCAGCATAATTATGCAACCAAAAGATCGCGAACAATTTTTCCAGCGCACTATTCTTTTCTAGATATCGAGAGCAAAGATTGAAAGAACTCAACCTTTTGTCGACCACTATAAATAGGACACCCAAGATAAATGAAAGGTAGTTTCCTTAGTGAAAACGCAGCTAATGTCTTCACTCTTCTCGCAAGATTTTGACTGCTAGGCTCACTCACAAAAAAACCACATTTTGCCGCATTTACCACCTGCCCAGATAGGTTTTGATAAGTCTCTAATGCTTCCATTACACATAGTATTGGCCTTGTATCTCTACCAGAGAAATCCAAAATATCATTGGTCGTATGCAAGATGCGTAACAACTTGAGTATCACGAGTAGACCGAAAAGGAACAAAACCTGTTGGAGATAAAAATCTCCGATATTTAATTTTAGAACTAGAAAGAGTTCTTATACCAATAAACTAATATACAGAAGCGCTTTTATTTATTTAACACAAGAATATATGTCTGAGAGAATAGGAAATAACCACAATATCACGTGTATGGCACAACCGCCACACAACAACACAAACAATCCGCTGACCCGCGGAATTTCTCCAAACCAGTAAGGGTTTTCTCCACACCTCTTTAAGGTATCTAATCCTACTCTTCTACGTCTCTATTTAAAGGTAATAATAAATCAAAAACACACAATGATTTGGGGAGTGTATCCCTCACAATTTCTAATTCCTAAAGGAAAACAATTTAATAAGTAAATCCTATTAGAAATATAATTTCTAATTAATAAAGCTTAGTTTAATTTCCAACAAATCCCCCTTTAAACTAAGCTTTCCATATATGATCAATAACTTCAAAATCACGTGCTTGAATTCCTTTTGCAATCTCTATTGCAGTTTGAATCTTGTATTTGGTCTTTGTCTCTGTCTTCGTCTTCGTCTTCGCATATAACTTGAGACGAATTTTGTACATCCAAATCTTGAAGCTTGCGAACATGTTTTCGATTTCTTTTTCTTTATCGAAAAACTCCATTGTATGGAATGGACAATGGCCAATATAATTATGAAATAAATCCTCAATTTTAACAATCTTTGAATTCTCACTCAATACAACAATATTACTATCTTCAGTAATATTTTTATCTTTTTCAACCATGTATATGGTTTCCTTTTTATCCTCTTCAACCATGTAATTGGTTTCTTTTTTATCCTCTAAATTGATGAATTTTTCTATCTCTTTATCAGTCAAATCACCAATTTCTTCCTCTTCTTGATTCATAGTTTCAATCATCTCAATTTCACGAAATAAATCAAACAAGTAAAAATCCTCAATGGATTCGGTCTTCTCCCTTCTTTGTAACATCAACAAATTATTCTCCATGATGCAAAGTTCGAGTCTTCTTTTTAACATCAAGGGATTATTTTGTTGAATTTGGTTGATACCCATGTATGTTTTCTCCAAAATATTCCATGCCTCTTTGGATGTTTTAGCCATTGAGATTTTCTCAAAAATTGACATATCAACCGCCTGGTGAATTTGGGATCATGACTAATAAATAATAACCTAGCTTTGAGAAACACCCAGGATTTTGATTTGGATCTGATACACAATCCAATATCAATTAACTTGGCTCTAATACCACTATTGTCGATAAAAATCTCCGATATTTAATTTTAGAACTAGAAATAGTTCTTATACCAATAAACTAATATGCGGAAGCGCTTTTATTTATTTAACACAAGAATATATGTCTGAGAGAAGAGGAATATAACCACAATATCACGTGTATGGCACAACCGCTACATAACAACACAAACAATCCGCTGACCCGCGGAATTTCTCCAAACCCATAAGGGTTTTCTCCACACCTCTTTAAGGTATCTAATCCTACTCATCTACCTCTCTCTTCTACTCGACCTCTATCACCCTCTATTTAAAGGGTAATAATAAATCTAAAACACACAAGGATTTGGAGAGTGTATCCCTCACAAATTCTAATTCCTAAAGGAAAACAATTTATTAAGTAAATCCTGTTAGAAATATAATTTCTAATTAATAAAGCTTAGTTTAATTTCCAACAAAACCCCTTGTGTTTGGAAGATAATTCAACAAACAGGAAGGATAATCAACAGCAATGATAAATAAGGCAGGGAAATACTCACGAAACTCGATCGTAAGACTTCATCATATCAAGATTTAATAGTATGTTGCCGCCCCTAGTTTTTAGTTTTTAATGATCCACTAATTCTTGTGCCATGATAATGTTATTTGTAATGACCCGTCCACAGAGACAAAAGCATTTTGCTACCTTGAAATTATTCGCGGAAGAACTTTTGGCACTGTTCACCAACACCTTACTCAAGACTTTATATATTGATCACATTACACAAGTTAATTGGGCAAAATTCCTTAAAAGTTTGCGGATTATCGTACTTAGGCACCATTACCAACAACGTAATTGTATATGCACGTGGTAGTTCACAGCCACCAAAAAATTCTAACACATCATAAGCAAATCATCTTTGGCCACCTCCCGTGCAAACTTGAAAAATCCGCTTGAAAACCCATCAGACCCAGATGCACTATCGACATCAATAGTCCGTATAGTTTGCTTTAGCTCCTCCAGAGTTGGGTCTCCCTCCAGCATGTTATTATCATCCTTTGATATCAAATTTAGAATCAAACTTAAATCCTGCAATATTTCATACTCTGTATCATTTAGTTAGTAAGCATTTTAAAGAAATCCACTACATCCTTCTTGATAGCTACCGGATATTCGAGCCAATTTTCATTTTGCCCTTTTATCCAATGGATGAAGAGTTTAACACTTCGATGAATAACTTGAGAATGGAAGAATTTAGAGTTCTTATCTCCCTCCTTCAGCCACTTTATATGTGCCTTTTGCTTCCAGAACACCTCTTCTTCCAACGATGCCGTTTGTAACTGGACTTGTGCCAAACTACACTCCTCGCTACAACTACCTCCTCATCCACCATGTTTTCCTGTCGTTGGACCCTTAATTCCGCCTTGTACCTTGTCAAATACATTCTCAACCTTCTCTTTATTCCAAAGAATCAAGGCAAATTTAACCCTCTTCAGTTTCAACCAAAAATTTACTGTTAATTGCCTAGGACTCAAACTCTGTTAAGCCTCTTGTACCACCTCAATGAAATCCTTCCTTACTGTCCAGAAATTAAGAAACGTCAATGATTTAACCACGGCCGAGTTAAGAAACTGAGAACCCAATAATAATGGAGCATGATCTGAACCCGTGACACTAAGGTGAGTAACAAAAGTACCAAATCTCCCAATCCCAATCAGTATTTAGCAAAGCCCTATCAAGTATTTTCTTTAGTTGAATTTTCAAGTTATTACACCATGTAAAGTGAGCCCTTAAGAAACTAGCATCTATAAGCTAAGGTTTCTCCAAAGAGTTTATAAAATCCACTGATTCTCTAACTATATGCGGATTTCCTCCCCTTTTCTCATTGGGACTGGTAATCATGTTAAAATCACCCAAAACTAGCTATGGAAATCCCCTTTTATCCATTCTTATTAATTGATTCCACAGTTGAAGCCTTTCCAACCCAGTATATGCACAATGTATGCAGGTGTATCAATACTGGAGCAAGAAGCACATTAAAGGTGACAGGTGTTAGAGTTTTAAGTCAAGGAATTCAATATGCAATTGCTTGAAGCATTACACCTAGACTTTGCCCATTCAGGCCCATTACAAAGGTTCATTATTTATTGGGCTTATAATAGAACATATTATTGGATTTTATTAAATATCCAACAATCTCCTCCTATGTTCTATATATAGCACAATCTAATAAATAGATAATGTAATGTTCAAAATAGATGATTGAATCATTCATGGCACAAAAGATTCATTACTCAAAATTATGAATTCTTTAAACACAGTTATGAGTTTTAGAAAACAATCCAAACTCAACCAAACACAAACAAAAGTGTTACCAAGATCAAAGTTTTAGAAATCTCTAAACTTCGAACACAAGAGTTTTAGAAATATTCTAAACTCAAACTAAATGGGCAAGCATATGTAAGTGAACCAATTATTCAAATAATAGTCCCCCATAGTCCATAGTTCTAGCGGAATTATCCATCAAATAGATCATCCTCTTCAGGATTCCAAAGGAATCAGCTTCTCCATTTCTATCATTTTCTGTAAGTTACCAAATATGAATTTAATCATTTGCGTAACAAAATAAAGTGTCTAGTTCAAGTAGAAGAACTTAGCACAATATCTCAATGATCGAAAATAAATATATATATATATATATATCAATGTCAAAATGCATCAATACCATATTCCAATAAGCATCAATGTCCAGTTTCTTTATAAGAATAAGACCTAAACAATTTCTTTTCTAAAATAACCATTTCATATTTCTATGTGGAATGTTAGAGCTGTCAAGTCCAAATTTAGTTAAGCAGCATCATCAAATATGGAATGATACTACCGCTCTAAACAGAACATCCAGAGTGAGTAAAATCACCTTATCATATGTTGAATGAGACAACGCACCCAAAAAAGATATATCATCAGATGTGGAATGATATATTGAAAACCATAATCATCGTCGAAATATTATTAAGTGCTTATCTTAGCTATCAAAGGGAGATTCGAAAAATTCAAAATTAACGTGAATGTAGGTTAAGACATATCTATATAGTCTTCCATATCCCCCACAATTTTGAAGATTCGAGCTTTGTTCAGTCCCTTTGTAAGAGTATCAGCCAGATTATCCTTCGATCTCACATCAACCAAAGTAATAATACCATGTTCTATGAGATACGTTAGCAAGGCATGTCTTAGTCGAACATGTCTCCTCTTACCATTAAAGAGTGAGTTTTTTTTACTACTGAAACTGTAATCTGATTATCACAGAACATACTTAAAGACGTAATCTTTAAGCGGGTTAGTCGAATATCCAGGATCAATTCTCTTATCCACTCCGCTTCTCCTCTTGTGAAAGCTAGAGCAGAAAGTTCCGATTCCATAGACGACAAAGCAATGCAAGTCTGTCTTTTGGATTTCCACGCAATAACTGCAAAACCCAGTGTAAAAATATAACCACTGGTAGACTTATTATCCCCTATGAATGAGCACCAGGAAGCAAAAAAAATGCTTCCAAGATAGGATGATGACCACTCTAACATAGTGCATGGTTAGAGATACCCTTCAAATATCGCATAAGTCGCGTGAGGGCATGCTAATGTTCATGTCCGGGATTACTAGTGAAACGACTCAGCATGCCTACAGAAAAGGCTATGTCTGGTCAAGTGCATGTCATTGCATACATGAGACTACCAATCAATTTAGAATTAGCCAATTAATTCATGCTAGCTCCTTCATTGGGGCTCCTTCGTTTATTAGAATCATACGGTGTCTCAACCACGGTATATTCACTATACTATACAAAGATTTGTTTAACTTGCAAACTTTGTTCTCGAAACCTTTCATGACAAACCCTTCAGATTTGTTCATGTAGATCTCCTCAGTCAGATCTCCATTTAGGAAAACTGTCTTTACATCCATTTGATGCACAATATAGTGCTCAATATATGCCAAAGCAAGAAGAATTCTTATCATAGTCAAATGACAGACCAGGGAGTAGACATCAAAATAATCTATACCATATACTTGTGTATAGCTCTTAGCTACTAAATGTGCTTTATACCGAGCTATAGATCTGTCAGAATTAAGTTTCTTCTTCAAAATCCACTTGCAACCTATAGTCTTAGCCCCTTTCAGCAAATCGACTAGGTCCCAAGTTTGATTTTGTAACAGAGAGCTCATTTCATCATCAATGGTTTCCGTCCATAATTGCAACAAACATAGCATGTTGCCCCAGAATCTAACCACTATTCTGAAAAAGTACTGGCCTTTCCAAGATTGCCTACCATAGCAACAAAGTTTTGAGGCTCAGTCTTTTGTACCAGCATATGTGCTTCTAATGGTGTGTCAGAATTGTCATTCTTTGGTAGCCTACAATCTGCTACAAAGTGGCCCCATTTCCAACAATTATGGCACCTGCCCTTCTTTTTTTTAAAGATAGGATTTTTGGCCTGTAATTGTTGAGACTCACTTTTTTTGGGAGACTTGGATTTCTTAGGAATTTTATTGGGATATATTACCTTGTTAGCAGCTGACTGTTGCTGTCTAACCATCTCAAATGTATTCCTAATTCGATTCTCATCCTCAATTCTAATGAACCGTTTAAGATCATCCAGTCCCACCTGAACTTTCTTCCTGTATATCTCAGTTTTGAAAGAATGTCATGCTGATGGTAATTTATAGATTATGGCACCAACCAGAAATGGATCACAAACATTGATGTTTTCAGTAATCAATTTAGATCTCAAGTTTTCTAGATTAGTGACTTGAGGAATGAATTCCATATCTTCCTTGAATTTGAAATCCATGAATTTGTCAACAAGATTTGTTTTTGACAATTCCTCCTCCTTCTTAAACTGAGTATCTACATTGTCTCAAATTTCTTTAGCAGTCAGATTCATCAACATCCTCAGTGGTATCAGCAAAAGTACTCAAAACAGTATAAAAAATATTTTTATATTTTAAACCAAACTGAGTCTTTCGTTTCCAGGAATTAAAATCAGACCCACTAAAAGACTGAAATTTAACCATATCAATTGGCACATATTTTTCTATTTTTTTAATAAAAATTGGAAGGAGTGTACCTAATGAATAGTACCACTACAGTACCACCGCTATAGTAAAGATATAGTCCCGCTACAGTGCCAACGCTATAGTACCGCCACTACAGTATGCTACAGTGTTGACGCAACAGTTCCGCCGCTACAGTATGCGACAGTGCTGACGCTACAGTATGCTACAGTGCCGACACTACAGTGCGCTACAGTACCGACGCTACAGTACCACTACAGTCACCGCTACAGTGCCGCCATTACAGTACTCTAACATTATAATGCTTCAAGATTGTTAGAGTTTTAAGTCAAGCAATTTAATATGCAATTGCTTGAAGCATTACACCCTAGGTATCTAATTTAGAATACCCAGCATGCTGCCTCCAGCTAGCATATAAATAGCAGTACACTAGGGTTAAAACACAGTTAATGGACTCTTACCCATTGAGGCCTATTACAAAGGTTCATTATTTATTGGACTTATATTAGAACATATTATTGGATTTTATTAAATATCCAACAACAGGTTGTGCACTTTATTGGATCACTTGTAACGATATATTCTACTGATAAAATACCCATATTCTATTTTCATTATTTGACACTGCATTAGCAAAACCCAACTTATGCCTCATAACATCTAAATCTTTTTTATATAATTTTGGTTCAGCAAGACATAAAAAGATCCAATGCATTCGTACGAGTTATTCTCCTAGTCCTCCGGATATAGGCCTTATTCTCAATCCCTCTAACATTAACATTCTTCATGGAATAAACAGATTTGATGAATTTTGAAAGAAACATATTTTAACTTTCGCTTCCAAAAACCTTCATTATTGGGAGTGAACAAATATTGAATTTTAGTAAAATTCTAAGTGTGACCTTCGATAGTTTATCTTCCTGCTATTTATTGAGAGCAAGCAAACTTGTTAGCTTAGCAGTGAGATCATGTAGGTCAGGTAGATTTTCTTGTATAATGTTAGGGTTTGGATCAATATTCAAGTATTTACGTTTAATATTCATTTTTTTGCATTGTTTCTTTTTTTGTTTGTTACTAAATTTCATGATAGATCGACAATCAATATACCACCTTTGAGAATCACGTTACCACGTGCTATTAAGTGGTTGGAAATTTTATGAATGCACTTTAAATCGTTGGATGATCTTGGTATAAAATTCTCATTAAAAAAACTTAATTATCTATCAACGAAATCATTCATAATAATAGTGAGAAACGCTTGTATATATGGATATCAACTTTCAATATATATTGTAGTATTTTCATTATCTTGTTACTAAAAAAAATTTTGTATAATTTTTAGCTTGATGTTAGAAACATGTAAATTGTTAAAAGAAATACAAAAAAGAATATAAGTAGATTTCACTCATTTAGTAAGTTTTTATTTTTAATAAAAAATACGTACTAGTATTATTTATTGTTTTTGTGGCACATGTTCCAGTTGCTCGAAAACCAATGGCAAGACCCATGCACCAAATTAATCCGAATAAAAGTTCCTTTTTTAGAACAAATGAAAATTGAATTTGAAAGGAAATTTTGAAAAGAGATGACAAAAAAAGAGAAAATTTTGGAAAGAGATGGATTAAAGGAAAGGAGAGGAAATCACTTATTAGTCAAAATTAAGGAAAGAAGAGTAACAAAGAGGAAAACAGTCTCTTTCCTACTTGTATAAATAGTTGTTGGAAAGAAAGAAAATAATATACTAAAAATATTGCTGAGAAATTGAAAGAAAAAAACAAAGAAAAGAAAGAGATAAAAGATTTATTTTATATTATTGTCCTCCAATAACTTATGACTAATCTATCAGCTAATATAATAAACTTAAATAATGAACTATACTTGCATTTTATTTCTAATCTTAATTTTCTCTCCATTTCTTAAATTTTAAATTTTATACAAGATAAAATTAACTAAAAATAATAAAATCAATTAAATATAAAATGACAATCATTTAAAAAGTATGTTAATTTTAAATAAGTTTGTTATTTTTGTATAATAAATCAAAAGTAAGTATTTTTTTGATAACTTTGATAATGTTTTAAAAGACTATATGGTATATTTATATAGGATGATGATGTTTAAAACATAGATAAACTATTTGCATGTGGGTAAATTTCTGATATATGATTATGCTAAATATTATAATGATATTTTTTGACGTAAAAATTTTATAATTAAATGTTTATTCACGTTAAAATGTAGCGCGAGATTATTAAAATTTTATAAGTTCAATAAAATTCTATTATTATTATGTGAGTGACTAAAATTTATACAAGATTGAAACTCTAGTTTACTAATGAATTATTAATTTAATTGAATAATCTTGTAGTTAAATATTTATGTGTAAAAATCAAATCAAATTTTAACAAAATTAGACTCTAGATGTAGATAGAATTATTACTTTATAAGATATTAGACTCTAGTTTATTTGTAAATGGAAGTAATTTGAATTGAAAATTTTCCTCAAACTTTTATAAGTCATTTACATACGAAATTTTAATTATAATTTTGAAACAAAAGTTTACATTAAAAAGGATACTTTTGGAATGATTATTTATTAATAATAAAAAATACTGTTTCTTTCCGTCTTCGCCAAAATTTTTGGACGGTAACGAAAATAAATTCAAATAGTTATATCTAATTCATCCTAATCATTTCCTCTTCCTTCTACAAAATTATAATGAATAAATCCCAATCCATTTGTTTCCTTTTCTTTCCTCCCCTTCCCTTTTCTTCAATCCAAATAAGCATTTTATAAACGTAAAAGAGCGTTACTCTTTTTTTTGGTAAATTACAAAAAAAAAAACAACTTGTAATTTAGAAAAATTTTAAATTACTTCCTTATCATTTAAAAATTTATAAATTAATTACTTCTCTGTGGCTTCATGTAGGTTTTTAAACTATAAGGAGGTAACTTAAAAATTTTTAAAACTACACAGGAGTTTCTTGTAATTTAACTTTTTTTATAGCAATCCGTCCAAGTTAATGACTAAAAAAATTATCCATTGGTTAATCTTGATGGACCAATGACGAGGTCAAGGACAAAGAAGTTAAAGACGGCTTAGCAATCTTTGTTGAGAATGTTTATCATTGCCAATAAGGATTGGAATGAAGGCTTTGAGTTGCCTTCAAGTAAAGTTGACACCGGAGTACTTTGAGACGTTTCTTGCAACTCTATTGAATGTTTAGAAGGCATGGAATCAAGTTTGGAGATGAAGAAATTCGTAGAAGTCCAAAACTCTCCACGTCGCGACGTGTACCGACTTCGCGACATTTGATGTTCCCCATATCGCGACGTCACTCACTGGATGACTGTGGGAAAATTCATATTTTCTCCACGTCGCGACGTCTAGTACCACCCACGTCACGACGTCAGGGATTTGCCCAATTTTAAATTTTAGGTTTTATTTTTTTTAGGAAAGTTATCTCAAACAATTACTTTCATTATTGCTTAATGTTTCCTTTACGGATTAAGTAGGGTTTTCATTATTGTAGCCTATTTAAAGGCATATTCTTCGTGGAATAAATAGTTTTGATGAATTTTGAAAAAAACCTCTTAAAAACTTTTGCTTTGAGAAACCTTCATTATTGAGAGTGAAACAATATTGAATTTCAGTAAACTTCTAAGCATGACCTTAGGTAGTTTGTCTTCTCACTCTTAATTGAGAGCAAGCCAAGCTAATTTGCTTAACTCCAAGATTACTTGGGTTAGATAGATTTTCTTGTATAACGTAAGGGGTTGGATCAATATCCAAGTATTACCATTCAATATCCGTTTTGTTGTTTTTTGTTTTGTTCTTGTTTGTGCTAAATTCGTGCTAGATCGACAAATTATATACCACGTGTAAGGATCATCTTACCACGTGCTATCAAAGTGGTGTCAGAGAAGAGGTTGCACAATTCAGGTTTATCCTTCAAATTTTCTTTGTTTCTTCTTGTTGTTTCTTTCTTTCTTGTTTCTTTTTATTTTCTTGAAATTTCGTGTCCAAGATTGATTCTTTGAATTAATTTTGAATTCTGTTTTTGTAGGATTATTTGTGCTTTTGATATTATAAATTCTCTTAAATTCCGTCCTTGAGTCCTTGAGAATTTTGTGAATTGCATATTTAAAAAACATTGAAAATCTGAATTTGTCAAAGTTCTACTTGTTAGTTGTTCTTAATTGTGTTGTTGCATAGCAATCTGCGATTTGAGGATTATTGTCTTGAAAAAAAGAGAGTCACCAAAGTGACCCACTAAAAAACAATATTAAGAAAAGAGTTCTTATTTGTGAAATTTCTGGCTTCACAACCAAGTTAAGTAGCTTTGATTTTAGGTTTTTTTTTTATATTAAACCTTCTGCAATTTAATTCTAAAGGTGTTTATTTATTGGCTTCTCTTATTGATTCAATTTATACCCTTTATGTGTTCTTAAATATTTTCTCATCTATATTTTATCCTTGTTGTCTTATTCTTGAGCTTGTTAGTTGTATTGCTCTTAAATTAAGGCTCAAGAAAAACTATAAGATTAAAAGCAAGTAGGGTAATATATTGAATGAGAAAAGCTCACCAAATAGAAAGTAGTGTACCTACTACCCAAAGTGAGAGCCCGTGAGGTGTGATATATTATTATATTTTTGTTTCTCGTGTTTTTCACTAACATTGTCGGTACAATGTCGGAAGAAGGCTTTAAAAACCAAGTGGACATGCAAACTCAAATTGTGTCACTTGTAGACATAGTCAAAGAGTTGTCCATTAGAATGACATCAATGGAACATAATCAACCACATATTGTACAACCTCTAACTCCACGACATATTATTTTTGATAAGGAGGACGATACTCCAAACCAGCCTAAACCTGCGAGGAAATCCAAAATTAAAATTCAAACCTTTAGGGTTGATTCTCCTACCTTTCAAGGGAAATCGAATCTTGAACTATTTTTGGAATGGATTGGAACTGTGGACTCAATATTTGAGGGTAGTAAATTGGATGATTCGGAGAAGATCCATTTCGATGGAATGCATCTTAAAAGTTATGCAGTGGTTTGGTGAAAACAATTGGTTTGAAACAAGAGAATGAATGACGAACCCCCTATTCAAACATGATGTGAGATGAGATCGGTGATGAGAAAAAGATATGTATCTTCTCACTACCAAAAAGATCTTAAAAGGAAGTTGCAAATTTTGGTTCAAGGTAGCATGACGGTTGAAGAATTCTACAACGAAATGGAGTTGTTAATGATCAAGGCCAATCTTAAGGAGGATGAAGAAACCATCATGAAAAGATTTGTTAGTGTTTTGAATCCAACTTTAACCGATAAGGTGGATTGGTAGCATGCCATAAATATGGAAGAGACTCTTCACACAGATGTAAAAATTCAGAAATATATGAAGTTTAAGGGTTATCTTCTTCTAACCCCACATGGAAGAAGGACTTCAAACCTTTTACACCTAAGACTTCATTCAAGCAAAAGCTAAAAGTTCTAGATTCCGCCAACAAGGCCATAGGTAAACAACCTATGAATACTCCTATCATAGTGCCAAAATATATGCAGTGCCACGAGATGTCCAATGTGTTAAATGCAAGGGATTTAGACATTATCAATCAGATTGTCCCACAAAAAAGCTCATGTATGTTCTTTATAATGGAGATATCATGAGTGAGCATTCTAGTGATGAGGAAATCGCATATCTTGAGGAAGATTCTAATGACATGATTAAAGAATCCGAAAAGCTTACTTTGGTCTCAAGGAGGATTCTTGATGCAAAACCCCAAGTTCAAGACTTTGAGCAACAACATGAAGCTATTTTTCACAATTGGTGTAAGGTTCATGGCAAGGTATGTAGCATAATCATTGATAGTGGAAGTTGTACCAATGTTGCTAGTGTCCTTATTGTCAAGAAGTTTGGATTATCATGTATCAAACATTCCAAACCCTATCGATTATAATGACTTAATCAATGTACTGAGATTAAGTATAAACAAGTGAAGATTCCATTCTCTATTAGTAAATATGAAGATGAGGTTTTACTTAATGTGGTTCCATGAAGGAGCTCATTTGTTGTTGGGAAAACATTGGCAATATGACTGTGATGTTATATATCATGTCAAGAAGAACTATTATAGTTTTGACTATAATGATATGAAGATAAATCGTGGCAAGTGTCTGTCGACCAAGTAGCAGTTGCCAAAGCATGTGCCGGGATGAGAGAAAAGAAAGCAAAGAAGAATGAGCATCTTGAAAAGAAAAGTAATGATGTACCTAGTTTAGGTCCAGATATTAAAGAAAAGAAGCTTGTTGTGTTTGCTTCAAAGAAAGAGATTAGGACAGCAATAGTGGATAGGCAACCATTGTACTTAATGATTTGAAACGACATATATATTGTTGATAGTGCTCACCTTAATAGTTTGCCTAGTGTTGTGTTGTCTTTTTTGAAGGAATATAAAGACTTGTTTCATAAGGAATTACCTAAGGGATTACAACCTATTAGAGGCATTTAGCATCAAATTGAATTTGTGCCCGAAGCTTCTATTCCAAATAGGCAATCCTATAGAGCAAACCCCGAGGAAACCAAAGAAATACAAAGACAAGTTGATGAACTTCTTACCATAGGTATTGTTCGTAAATCCCTTAGTCCTTGTTCTGTTCTTGTTATTTTGGTCCCAAAGAAAGATGAATCTTGGAGAATCTGTGTAGATTGTAGGGCCATTAACAAGACTACTATTAAGTATAAGCATCCAATTCCTAGATTAGATGACAGACTTGATGAACTTTATGGGTCCACAATATTCACCAAGATATATCTTAAAAGTGGCTATTTTCAAATTAGAATGAAAGTAGGTGATTAATGGAAAATAATCATTAAAACAAAGTATGGATTATATGAATGGCTAGTCATGCATTTTGGTCTAACTAATGCTTCTAGTACTTTTACGAGGTTGATAAATCATGTATTTAGATCTTTTATTGGCAAATTTGTTGTAGTTTACTTTGATGATATTCAGATTTATAGCAAAACACTTGATAAGCATGTTTTGCATCTTTCTAATGTGTTTGTTGTATTAAGAGAACATAAATTGTATACAAACCTTAAAAAGTGTTCTTTTTGTATGGAGTCTATTATCTTTTTAGGGTATGTCGTTAGTTTTCAAGGAATATATATTGATGAGTCAAAGGTTAAGGCTATTCTTGATTAGCCAACACCTATATCTGCTAGTGATGTTAGAACTTTTTATGGACTCTCAATTTTTTATAGGTGGCATTTTGTGAAAAACTTTGGTTCTATTGCTGCATCTTTAAATTAACTTGTCGGTGAACAGTAATTGCTACAGTGCTGGTGAACAGTAAGTGTTACGATGCCGGTGAACAGTGACTGCTACAGTGTCGGTGAACAGTAACTGCTACAGTGATGCCGCCGCTACAGTACCGCGCCGCCGATACAGAACCCTAACCAAATTAATACTTCAAGATTGTTAGAGTTTTAGGTCAAGCAATTCAATATGCAATTGCTTGAAGCATTACACCCTATGTATCTAGTTTAGAATACCTAGCATGCTGCCTCCAGCTAGCATATATATAGGAATACTCTAGGGTTAAAAACCAGTTAATGGACTCTTGCCCAGTCAGGCCCATTACAAAGGTTCATTATCTATTGGGCTTATATTAGAACATATTATTGGATTATATTAAATATCCAACATTTCCATAGGTGAGATGCTCTCCAATTGTCTTGGGCGCACAGCGAATGATGATTCCAACAGTACTTTGTCGTTATAAACTCTGACCATAAAGAAACTCAAATCCTCAAATACCAGCATAGCTTAGCCGAGAATGCGTCAATGATCACGTCCATAGACCCAAAACCCAATCTCCCTTCCTCCACTACCCCATATAGAGAGCTCCAAGTAATCCAGTACACTTTGTAACTGTCATCCTTCATTCCCTAAAAAAATATGGAACACATCATAGTAATATCATTAGCTTAGTGGCAAAATTGAATCGATCATGTGAATTACCAAGGATGATAAAACATGTTTAATCAGCATAATTATGCAACCAAAAGATAGCGAACAATTTTTCCAGCGCACTATTCTTTTCTAGATATCGAGAGCAAAGATTGAAATAACTCAACCTTTTGTCGAACACTATAAATAGGACACCCAAGATAAATGAAAGGTAGTTTCCTTAGTGAAAACGCAGCTAATGTCTTCACTCTTCTCGCAAGATTTTGACTACTAGGCTCACTCACAAAAAAACCACATTTTGCCGCATTTACCACCTGCCCAGATAGGTTTTGATAAGTCTCTAATGCTTCCATTACACATAGTATTGGCCTTGTATCTCTACCAGAGAAATCCAAAATATCATTGGTCGTAAGCAAGATGCGTAACAACTTGAGTATCACGAGTAGACCGAAAAGGAACAAAACCTGTTGGAGATAAAAATCTCCGATATTTAATTTTAGAACTAGAAATAGTTCTTATACCAATAAACTAATATACGGAAGCGCTTTTATTTATTTAACACAAGAATATGTGTCTGAGAGAAGAGGAATAAAACCACAATATCACGTGTATGGCACAACCGCCACACAATAACACAAACAATCCGCTGACTCGCGGAATTTCTCCAAACCCGTAAGGGTTTTCTCCACACCTCTTTAAGGTATCTAATCCTACTCCTCTACGTCTCTATTTAAAGGTAATAATAAATCTAAAACACACAAGGATTTGGGGAGTGTATCCCTCACAATTTCTAATTCCTAAGGGAAAACAATTTAATAAGTAAATCCTATTAGAAATATAATTTCTAATTAATAAAGCTTAGTTTAATTTCCAACAAATCCCCCTTTAAACTAAGCTTTCCATATATGATCAATAACTTCAAAATCACGTGCTTGAATTCCTTTTGCAATCTCTATTGCAGTTTGAATCTTGTATTCGGTCTTTGTCTTTGTCTTCGTCTTCGTCTTCGCATATAACTTGAGACGAATTTTGTACATCCAAATCTTGAAGCTTGCAAACATGTTTTCGATTTCTTTTTCTTTATCGAAAACTCCATTGTATGGAATGGACAATGGCCAATATAATTATCAAATAAATCCTCAATTTTAACAATCTTTGAATTCTCACTCAATACAACAATATTACTTTCTGCAGTAATATTTTTATCTTTTTCAACCATGTATATGGTTTCCTTTTTATCCTCTTCAACCATGTAATTGGTTTCTTTTTTATCCTCTAAATTGATGAATTTTTCTATCTCTTTATCAGTCAAATCACCAATTTCTTCCTCTTCTTGATTCATTGTTTCAATCATCTCAATTTCACGAAATAAATCAAACAAGCCAAAATCCTCAATGGATTCGGTCTTCTCCCTTCTTTGTAACATTAACAAATTATTCTCCATGATGCAAAGTTCGAGTCTTCTTTTTAACATCAAGGGATTATTTTGTTGAATTTGGTTGATACCCATGTATGTTTTCTCCAAAATATTCCATGCCTCTTTGGATGTTTTAGCCATTGAGATTTTCTCGAAAATTGACATATCAACCGCCTGGTGAATTTGGGATCATGACTAACAAATAATAACCTAGCTTTGAGAAACACCCAGGATTTTGATTTGGATCTGATACACAATCCAATATCAATTAACTTGGCTCTAATACCACTGTTGTAGATAAAAATCTCCGATATTTAATTTTAGAACTAGAAATAGTTCTTATACCAATAAACTAATATGCGGAAGCTCTTTTATTTATTTAACACAAGAATATATGTCTGAGAGAAGAGGAATATAACCACAATATCACGTGTATGGCACAACCGCTACATAACAACACAAACAATACGCTGACCCGCGGAATTTCTCCAAACCCATAAGGGTTTTCTCCACACCTCTTTAAGGTATCTAATCCTACTCATCTACCTCTCTCTTCTACTCGACCTCTATCACCCTCTATTTAAAGGGTAATAATAAATCTAAAACACACAAGGATTTGGGGAGTGTATCCCTCACAAATTCTAATTCCTAAAGGAAAACAATTTAATAAGTAAATCCTATTAGAAATATAATTTCTAATTAATAAAGCTTAGTTTAATTTCCAACAAAACCCCTTGTGTTTGGAAGATAATTCAACAAACAGGAAGGATAATCAACAGCAATGATAAATAAGGCAGGGAAGAGAGGGTCACCCTGTCTCAGACCACGTGAAGATTGAAAAAATCCTGTGGGCTGACCATTGATCAACACAAAGAACCAACAATTAGAAATACTCCTTCACACTATGTTCATCTACCTCTCATCAAATCCAAACTTTCTCAATATGTGAGAACGAAATACTCACGAAACTCGGTCGTAAGACTTCATCATATCAAGAATTAATAGTATGTTGCCGCCCCTAGTTTTTAGTTTTTAATGATCCTCTAATTCTTGTGCTATGATAATGTTATTTGTAATGACCCGTCCACAGAGACAAAAGCATTTTGCTACTTGGAAATTATTCGCGGAAGAACTTTTGGCACTGTTCACCAACACCTTACTTAAGATTTTATATATTGATCACATTACACAAGTTAATTGGGCAAAATTCCTTAAAAGTTTGCGGATTATCGTACTTAGGCACCATTACCAACAACGTAATTGTATATGCACGTGATAGTTCACAGCCACCAAAAAATTCTAACACATCATGAGCAAATCATCTTTGGCCATCTCCCGTGCAAACTTGAAAAATCCGCTTGAAAACCCGTCAGACCCAGACGCACTATCGACATCAATAGTCCGTATAGTTTGCTTTAACTCCTCCAGAGTTGGGTCTTCCTCCAGCATGTTATTATCATCCTTTGATATCAAATTTAGAATCAAACTTAAATCCTGCAATATTTCATACTCTGTATCATTTAGTTAGTAAGCATTTTAAAGAAATCCACTGCATCCTTCTTGATAGCTGCCGGATATTCGAGCCAATTTTCATTTTGCCCTTTTATCCAATGGATGAAGAGTTTAACACTTCGATGAATAACTTGAGAATGGAAGAATTTAGAGTTCTTATCTCCCTCCTTCAACCACTTTATATGTGCCTTTTGCTTCCAGAACACCTCTTCTTCCAACGATGCCGTTTGTAACTGGACTTGTGCCAAACTACACTCCTCCCTACTCGCTACAACTACCTCCTCATCCACCATGTTTTCCAGTCGTTGGACCCTTAATTCCACCTTGTACCTTGTCAAATACATTCTCAACCTTCTCTTTATTCCAAAGAATCAAGGCAAATTTAACCCTCTTCAGTTTCAACCAAAAATTTACTATTAATTGCCTAGGACTCAAACTCTGTCATGCCTCTCATACCACCTCAATGAAATCCTTCCTTACTGTCTAGAAATTAAGAAACCTTAATGATGTAACCACGGCCGAGTTAAGAAACTGAGAATCCAATAATAATGGAGCATGATCTGAACCCGTGACACTAAGGTGAGTAACAGAAGTACCAAATCTCCCAATCCCAATCAGTATTTAGCAAAGCCCTATCAAGTATTTTCTTTAGTTGAATTTTCAAGTTATTACACCATGTAAAGTGAGCCCTTGAGAAACTAGCATCTATAAGCTAAGGTTTCTCCAAGGAGTTTATAAAATCCACTGATTCTCTAACTATATGCGGATTTCCTCCCATTTTCTCATTGGGACTGGTAGTCATGTTAAAATCACCCAAAACTAGCTATGGAAATCCCCTTTTATCCATTCTTATTAATTGATTCCACAGTTGAAGCCTTTCCAACCCAGTATATGCACAATGTATGCAGGTGTATCAATACTAGAGCAAGAAGCACATTAAAGGTGACAGGTGTTAGAGTTTTAAGTCAAGGAATTCAATATGCAATTGATTGAAGCATTACACCTAGACTTTGCCCATTCAGGCCCATTACAAAGGTTCATTATTTATTGGGCTTATATTAGAACATATTATTGGATTTTATTAAATATCCAACAATCTCCTCCTATGTTCTATATATAGCACAATCTAATAAATATATAATGTAATGTTCAAAATAGATGATTGAATCATTCATAGCACAAAAGATTCATTACTCAAAATTATGAATTCTTTAAACACAGTTATGAGTTTTAGAAAACAATCCAAACTCAACCAAACACAAACAAAAGTATTACCAAGATCAAAGTTTTAGAAATCTCTAAACTTCGAACACAAAAGTTTTAGAAATATTCTAAACTCAAACTAAATGGGCAAGCATATGTAAGTGAACCAATTATTCAAATAATAGTCCCCCACAGTCCATAGCTCTAGCGGAATTATCCATCAAGTAGATCATCCTCTTCAGGATTCCAATGGAATCAGCTTCTCCATTTCTATCATTTTCTGTAAGTTACCAAATATAAAATTAATCATTTGTGTAACAAAATAAAGTGTCTAGTTCAAGTAGAAGAACTTAGCACAATATCTCAATGATCGAAAATAAATAAATAAATAAATATATATATCAATGTCAAAATGCATCAATACCATATTCCAATAAGCATCAATGTCCAGTTTCTTTATAAGAATAAGACCTAAACAATTTCTTTTCTAAAAGAACCATTTCATATTTCTATGTGGAATGTTACAGCTGTCAAATCCAAATTTAGTTAAGCAGCATCATCAAATATGGAATGATACTACCGCTCTAAACAGAACATCCAGAGTGAGTAAAATCACCTTATCATATGTGGAATGAGACAACGCACCCAAAAAAGATATATCATCAGATGTGGAATGATATATTGAAAACCATAATCATCGAAATATTATCAAGTGATTATCTTAGCTTTCAAAGGGAGATTCGAAAAATTCAAAATTAACATGAATGTAGGTTAAGTCATATCTATATAGTCTTTCATATCCCTTTGTAAGAGTGAAGATTCGAGCTTTGTTCAGTCCCTTTGTAAGAGTATCAGCCAGATTATCCTTCGATCTCACATCAACCAAAGTAATAATACCATGTTCTATGAGATACGTTAGCAGGGCATGTCTTAGTCGAACATGTCTCCTCTTACCATTAAAGAGTGAGTCTTTTTTACTACTTAAACTGTAATCTGATTATCACAGAACATACTTAAAGACGTAATCTTTAAGCGGGTTAGTCGAATATCCAGGATCAGTTCTCTTATCCACTCTGCTTCTCCTCTTGTGAAAGCTAGAGCAGAAAGTTTCGATTCTATAGACTACAAAGCAATGCAAGTCTGTCTTTTGGATTTTCACGCAATAACTGCAAAACCTAGTGTGAAAATTTAACCACTGGTAGACTTATTATCCCCTATAGATAAGCACCAGGAAGCAAAAAAAAATGCTTCCAAGATAGGATGATGACCACTCTAACATAGTGCATGGTTAGAGATACCCTTCAAATATCGCATAAGTCACGTGAGGGCATGCCAATGTTCTTGGCCGGGATTACTAGTGAAACGACTCAGCATGCCTACAGAAAAGGCTATGTCTGGTCAAGTGCATGTCATTGCATACATGAGACTACCAATCAATTTAGAATTAGCCAATTAATTCACGCTAGCTCCCTCATTGGGGCTCCTTCATTTATTAGAATCATACGGTGTCTCAACCACGGTATATTCACTATACCATACAAAGATTTGTTTAACTTGAAAACTTTGTTCTCGAAACCTTTCATGACAAACCCTTCAGATTTGTTCATGTAGATCTCCTCAGTCAGATCTCCATTTAGGAAAACTGTCCTTACATCCATTTGATGCACAATATAGTGTTCAATATATGCCAAAGCAAGAAGAATTCTTATCATAGTCAAATGACAGACCGGGGAGTAGACATCAAAATAATCTATCCCATATATTTGGGTATAGCCCTTAGCTACTAAATGTGTTTTATACCGAGCTATAGATCTGTCAGAATTAAGTTTCTTCTTCAAAATCCACTTGCAACCTATAGTCTTAGCCCTTTTTAGCAAATCGACTAGGTCCCAAGTTTGATTTTGTAATAGAGAGCTCATTTCATCATCAATGGCTTCCGTCCATAATAGCAACAAACATAGCATGTTGCCCCAGAATCTAACCACCATTCTGAAAAAGTACTGGCCTTTCCAAGATTGCCTACCATAGCAACAAAGTTTTGAGGCTCAGTCTTTTGTACCAGCATATGTGCTTCTAATGGTGTGTCAGAATTGTCCTTCTTTGGTAGCCTACAATCTGGTACAAAGTGGCCCCATTTCCAATAATTATGGCACTTGCCCTTCTTTTTTTTAAAGATAGGATTTTTGGCCTGTAATTGTTGAGACTCACTTTTTTTGGGAGACTTGGATTTCTTAGGAATTTTATCGGGATTTATTACCTTGTTAGCAGCTGACTGTTGCTGTCTAACCATCTCAAATGTATTCCTAATTCGATTCTCATCCTCGATTCTAATGAATCGTTTAAGATCATCCAGTCCCACCTGAACTTTCTTCATGTATATCTCAGTTTTGAAAGAATGTCATGCCGATGGTAATTTATAGATTATGGCACCAACCAGAAATGGATCACAAACATTGATGTTTTCAGTAATCAATTTAGATCTCAAGTTTTCTAGATTAGTGACTTGAGGAGTGATTTCCATATCTTCCTTGAATTTGAAATCCATGAATTTGTCAACAAGATTTGTTTTTGACAATTCCTCCTCCTTCTTAAACTGAGTATCTACATTGTCTCAAATTTCTTTAGCAGTCAGATTCATCAACAACCTCAGTGGTATCAGCAAAAGTACTCAAAACAGTATAAAAAATATTTTCATATTTTAAAACAAACTGAGTCTTTCGTTTCCAGTAATTAAAATCAGACCCACTAAAAGACTGAAATTTAACCATATCAATTGGCACATATTTTTCTATTTTTTTAATAAAAATTGGAAGGAGTGTACCTAATGAATAGTACCGCTACAGTACCACCGCTATAGTAACGATATAGTCCCGCTACAGTGCCACCACTACAGTATGCTACAGTGTTGACGCTACAGTGCCGCCCCTACAGTTTGCGACAGTGCCGACGCTGCAGTATGCTACAGTGCCGACACTACAGTGCGCTACATTACCGACGCTACAGTACCACTACAGTCACCGCTACAGTGCCGCCATTACAGTGCTCTAACTTTATAATGCTTCAAGATTGTTAGAGTTTTAAGTCAAGCAATTTAATATGCAATTGCTTGAAGAATTACACCCTAGGTATCTAATTTAGAATACCCAGCATGCTGCCTCCAACTAGCATATAAATAGTAGTACACTTGGGTTAAAACACAGTTAATGAACTCTTGCCCATTGAGGCCCATTACAAAGGTTCATTATTTATTGGGCTTATATTAGAACATATTATTGGATTTTATTAAATATCCAACAACAGGTTGTGCACTTTATTGGATCACTTGTAACGATATATTCTACTGATAAAATACCCATATTCTATTTTCATTATTAGCAAAACCCAACTTGTGCCTCATAACATCTAAATCTTTTTTATATAATTTTGGTTCTGCAAGACATAAAAAGATCCAATGCATTCGTACGAGTTATTCTCCTAGTCCTCCGGATATAGGCCTTATTCACAATCCCTCTAACATTAACATTCTTCATGGAATAAACAGATTTGATGAATTTTGAAAGAAACATATTTTAACTTTTGCTTCCAAAAACCTTCATTATTGGGAGTGAACAAATATTGAATTTTAGTAAAATTCTAAGTGTGACCTTAGATAGTTTATCTTCCTGTTATTAATTGAGAGCAAGCAAACTAGTTTGCTTAGCAGTGAGATCATGTAGGTCATGTAGATTTTCTTGTATAATGTTAGGGTCTGGATCAATATTCAAGTATTTACATTTAATATTCATTTTTTTTGCATTGTTTCTTTTTTTGTTTGTTACTAAATTTCATGCTAGATCGACAATCAATATACCACCTTTGAGAATCACGTTACCACGTGCTATTAAGTGGTTGGAAATTTTATGAATTGCACTTTAAATCGTTGGATGATCTTCGTATAAAATTCTCATTAAAAAAAACTTAATTATCTATCAACGAAATAATTCATAATAATAGTGAGAAACGCTTGGATATATGGATATCAACTTTCAATATATATTGTAGTATTTTTATTATCTTGTTACTAAAAAAATTTTTGTATAATTTTTAGCTTGATGTTAGAAACATGTAAATTGTTAAAAGAAATACAAAAAGAATATAAGTAGATTTCACTCATTTAGTAAGTTTTTATTTTTAATAAAAAATACGTACTATTATTATTTATTGTTTTTGTGGCACATGTTGCAGTTGCTCGAAAACCAATGGCAAGACCCATGCACCAAATTAATCCGAATAAAAGTTCCTTTTTTAGAACAAACGAAAATTGAATTTGAAAGGAAATTTTGAAAAGAGATGACAAAAAAAGAGAAAATTTTGGAAAGAGATGGATTAAAGGAAAGGAGAGGAAATCACTTATTAGTCAAAATTAAGGAAAGAAGAGTAACAAAGAGGAAAACAGTCTCTTTCCTACTTGTATAAATAGTTGTTGAAAAGAAAGAAAATAATTTACTAAAAATATTGCTGAGAAATTGAAAGAAAAAAACAAAGAAAAGAAAGAGATAAAAGATTTATTTTATATTATTGTCCTCCAATAACTTATGACTAATCTATCAGCTAATATAATAAACTTAAATAATGAACTATACTTGCATTTTATTTCTAATCTTAATTTTCTCTCTATTTCTTAAATTTTAAATTTTATACAAGATAAAATTAACTAAAAATAATAAAATCAATTAAATATAAAATGACAATCATTTAAAAAGTATGTTAATTTTAAATAAGTTTGTTATTTTTGTATAATAAATCAAAAGTAAGTATTTTTTTGATAACTTTGATAATGTTTTAAAAGACTATATGGTATATTTATATAGGATGATGATGTTTAAGACATAGATAAACTATTTGCATGTGGGTAAATTTCTGATATATGATTATGCTAAATATTATAATGATATTTTTTGACGTAAAAATTTTATAATTAAATGTTTATTCACGTTAAAAAGTAGCGAGATTATTAAAATTTTATAAGTCCAATAAAATTCTATTATTATTATGTGAGTGACTAAAATTTATACAAGATTGAAACTCTAGTTTATTAATGAATTATTAATTTAATTGAATAATCTTGTAGTTAAATATTTATGTGTAAAAATCAAATCAAATTTTAACAAAATTAGAACTCTAGATGTAGATAGAATTATTACTTTATAAGATATTAGACTCTAGTTTATTTGTAAATGGAAGTAATATGAATTGAAAATTTTCCTCAAACTTTTATAAGTAATTTACATACGAAATTTTAATTATAATTTTGAAACAAAAGTTTACATTAAAAAGGATACTTTTGGAATGATTATTTATTAATAATAAAAAATATTGTTTCTTTCCGTCTTCGCCAAAATTTTTGGACGGTAACGGAAATAAATTCAAATAGTTATATCTAATTCATCCTAATCATTTCCTCTTCCTTCTACAAAATTATAATGAACAAATCCCAATCCATTTGTTTCCTTTTCTTTCCTCCCCTTCCCTTTTCTTCAATCCAAATAAGCATTTTATAAACGTAAAAGAGCGTTACTCTTTTTTTTGGTAAATTACAAAAAAAAAACAACTTGTAATTTAGAAAAATTTTAAATTACTTCCTTATCATTTAAAAATTTATAAATTAATTACTTCTCTGTGGCTTCATGTAGGTTTTTAAACTATAAGGAGGTAACTTAAAAATTTTTAAAACTACACAGGAGTTTCTTGTAATTTAACTTTTTTTATAGCAATCCGTCCAAGTTAATGACTAAAAAAATTATCAATTGGTTAATCTTGATGGACCAATGACGAAGTCAAGGACAAAGAAGTTAAAGATGGCTTAGCAATCTTTGTTGAGAATGTTTATCATTGCCAATAAGGATTGGAATGAAGGCTTTGAGTTGCCTTCAAGTAAAGTTGACGCCGGAGTACTTTGAGACATTTCTTGCAACTCTATTGAATTTTTAGAAGGCATGGAATCAAGTTTGGAGATGAAGATATTCGTAGAAGTCCAAAACTCTCCACGTCGCGACGTGTACCGACGTCGCGACATTTGATGTTCCCCATATCGCGACGTCACTCACTGGATGACTGTGGGAAAATTCATATTTTCTCCACGTCGAGGCGTCTAGTACCACCCACGTCGTGACGTCAGGGATTCGCCAAATTTTAAATTTTAGGTTTTATTTTTTTTAGGACAGTTATCTCAAACAATTACTTTCATTATTGCTTAATGTTTTCTTTACGGATTTTAAGTAGGGTTTTCATTATTGTAGCCTATTTAAAGGCATATTCTTCGTGGAATAAATAGTTTTGATGAATTTTGAAAAAAACCTCTTAAAAACTTTTGCTTTGAGAAACCTTCATTATTGAGAGTGAAACAATATTGAATTTCAGTAAACTTCTAAGCATGACCTAAGGTAGTTTGTCTTCTCACTCTTAATTGAGAGCAAGCCAAGCTAATTTGCTTAACTCCAAGATTACTTGGGTTAGATAGATTTTCTTGTATAACGTAAGGGGTTGGATCAATATCCAAGTATTTACATTCAATATCCGTTTTGTTGTTTTTTGTCTTGTTCTTGTTTGTGCTAAATTCGTGCTAGATCGACAAATTATATACCACGTGCAAGGATCATCTTTCCACGTGCAATCAAAGTGGTATCAGAGAAGAGGTTGCACAATTCAGGTTTATCCTTCAAATTTTCTTTGTTTCTTCTTGTTGTTTCTTTCTTTCTTGCTTCTTTTTATTTTCTTGAAATTTCGTGTCCAAGATTGATTCTTTGAATCAATTTTGAATTCTATTTTTGTAGGATTATTTGTGCTTTTGATATTATAAATTCTCTTAAATTCCGTCCTTGAGAATTTTGTGAATTGCATATTTAAAAACATTGAAATCTTGAATTTGTCAAAGTTCTACTTGTTAGTTGTTCTTAATTGTGTTGTTGCATAGCAATCTGCGATTTGAGATTATTGTCTTGAAAAAAAGAGAGTCACCAAAGTGACCATGTGAAAAAAAAAAATATGTAAAAAAAGGAGTTCTTATTTGTGAAATTTTTGGCTTCACAACCAAGTTAAGTAGCTTTGATTTTAGGTTTTTTTTTATATTAAACCTTCTGCAATTTAATTCTAAAGGTGTTTATTTATTGGCTTCTCTCATTGATTCAATTTATACCCTTTATGTGCTCTTAAATATTTTCTCATCTATATTTTATCCTTGTTGTCTTATTCTTGAGCTTGTTAGTTGTATTGCTCTTGAATTAAGGCTCAAGAAAAACTATAAGATTAAAAGCAAGTAGGGTAATATATTGAATGAGAAAAGCTCACCAAATAGAAAGTAGTGTACCTACTACCCAAAGTGAGAGCCCGTGAGGTGTGATATATTATTATATTTTTGTTTCTAGTGTTTTTCACTAACATTGTCGGTACAATATCGGAAAAAGGCTTTAAAAACCAAGTGGACATGCAAACTCAAATTGTGTCACTTGTAGACATGGTCAAAGAGTTGTCCATTAGAATGACAACAATGGAACATAATGAAACACATATTGTACAACCTCTAACTCCATGACATATTAATTTTGATAAGGTGGACGATACTCCAAACCAGCCTAAACCTGGGAGGAAATCCAAAATTAAAATTCAAACCTTTACGGTTGATTCTCCTACCTTTCAAGGGAAATCGAATCTTGAACTATTTTTGGAATGGATTGGAACTGTGGACTCAATATTTGAGGGTAGTGAATTGGATGATTCGGAGAAGATCCATTTCGATGGAATGCATCTTAAAAGTTATGGAGTGGTTTGGTGAAAACAATTGGTTTGAAACAAGAGAATGAATGACGAACCCCCTATTCAAACATGATGTGAGATGAGATCGGTGATGAGAAAAAGATATGTATCTTCTCACTACCAAAAAGATCTTAAAAGGAAGTTGCAAATTTTGGTTCAAGATAGCATGACGGTTGAAAAATACTACAACGAAATGGAGTTGTTAATGATCAAGGCCAATCTTAAGGAGGATGAAGAAACCATCATGGAAAGATTTGTTAGTGGTTTGAATCCAACTTTAACCGATAAGGTGGATTGGTAGCATGCCATAAATATGGAAGAGACTCTTCACTCAGATGTAAAAATTCAGAAATATATGAAGTTTAAGGGTTATCTTCTTCTAACCCCACATGGAAGAAGGACTTCAAACCTTTTACACCTAAGACTTCATTCAAGCAAAAGCTAACAGTTCTAGATTCCGCCAACAAGGCCATAGGTAAACAACCTATGAATACTCCTATCACAGTGCCAAAATATATGCAGTGCCACGAGATGTCCAATGTGTTAAATGCAAGGGATTTAGACATTATCAATCAGATTGTCCCACAAAAAAGCTCATGTATGTTCTTGATAATGGAGATATCATGAGTGAGCATTCTAGTGATGAGGAAATCGCATAGCTTGAGGAAGATTCTAATGACATGATTAAAGAATCCGAAAAGCTTACTTTGGTCTCAAGGAGGATTCTTAATGCACAACCCCAAGTTCAAGACTTTGAGCAACAACATGAAGCTATTTTTCACAATTGGTGTAAGGTTCATGGCAAGGTATGTAGCATAATCATTGATAGTGGAAGTTGTACCATTGTTGCTAGTGTCCTTATTGTCAAGAAGTTTGGATTATTATGTATCAAACATTCCCAACCCTATCGATTATAATGACTTAATCAATGTACTGAGATTAGGTATAAACAAGTGAAGATTCCATTCTCTATTAGTAAATATGAAGATGAGGTTTTACTTAATGTGGTTCCAATGAAGGAGCTCATTTGTTGTTGGGAAAACATTGGCAATATGACGGTGATGTTTTATATCATGTCAAGAAGAACTATTATAGTTTTGACTATAATGATATGAAGATAAATCGTGGCAAGTGTCTGGCGACCAAGTAGCAGTTGCCAAAGCATGTGTCGGGATGAGAGAAAAGAAAGTAAAGAAGAAGGAGCATCTTGAAAAGAAAAGTAATGATATACCTAGTTTAGGTCCAGATATTAAAGAAAAGAAGCTTGTTGTGTTTGCTTCAAAGAAAGAGATTAGGACAGCAATAGTGGATAGGCAACCATTGTACTTAATGATTTGAAACGACATATATATTGTTGATAGTGCTCACCTTAATAGTTTGCCTAGTGTTGTGTTGTCTTTTTTGAAGGAATATAAAGACTTGTATCATGAGGAATTACCTAAGGGATTACAACCTATTAGAGGCATTTAGCATCAAATTGAATTTGTGCCTGAAGCTTCTATTCCAAATAGGCAAGCCTATAGAGCAAACCCCGAGGAAACCAAGGAAATACAAAGACAAGTGGATGAACTTCTTACCATAGGTATTGTTTGTAAATCCCTTAGTCCTTGTTCTATTCTTGTTATTTTGGTCCCAAAGAAAGATGAATCTTGGAGAATCTGTGTAGATTGTAGGGCCATTAACAAGACTACTATTAAGTATAAGCATCCAATTCCTAGATTAGATGACAGACTTGATGAACTTTATGGGTCCACAATATTCACCAAGATATATCTTAAAAGTGGCTATTTTCAAATTAGAATGAAAGTAGATGATTAATGGAAAATAATCATTAAAACAAAGTATGGATTATATGAATGGCTAGTCATGCATTTTGGCCTAACTAATGGCTAGTCATGCATTTATAATTGCCAAATTCTATCATTTGTTTTCATCACCTTACGGGTCCCTGAAGTTTTCGAAAAAATTTGTATCAGCCATCACTTTTTCGTTTTACACCTTTTTCCGTTCTTCTTATTTTGTGCACTTTCTGATTATTGTTGGTTCTTATTGCTAATCCAAATTATCTCCTACACACATTCATAAATTACTCTAGTTTATATATTTGTTTCTAAAATGAAATTTGATTCTAGTGGTTTTGAATTGGGCTCATTTACTACTTATTTCTCAATTTGGGGTAATGACTGACTTTAAATTAGTGTATATATATATATATTGAGAGTAGATAGGGATTAAGAGAGAAACTACCAACAAAGAGGGGAGTGTACCTACAACCCAAAATGTGAGAACCCAGAAGGAATCTTAATAACTTGTTATTGTTATTTCTTGCGTTTTCACTAACATTGCAGGTACCGTGATGGAAGAAAGTTCTAAAACACAAATGGATATGCAATCTCAAATTGCATCCCTTGTGGACATGGTCAAGGAGTTGTCTATTTGCATGACAACTATGGAGCACAACAGACCACATAATGCGCAAAATCCAGCTCCAAGACATCTTGACTTTGATGAGGCTGCAGAAACACCACACCAGCCCAAAGCAATAAAGAAATCTGAAATTAAAATATAAACATTTAGCTTTCCCACCTTTGATGGAAAATCTGATCCAGAGTTGTTCTTAAAATAGATTTGAGCAGTGGATTCAATGTTCGAGGGCAGTGGATTGGATGATGAGGAGAAAATCCGTATAGATGGGATACATCTTAAAAATTATGCTAGAGTTTGATGGAAGCAATTTGTTCAAAGCAAGAGAATGAATGACGAACCACCAATCCGAACATGACCTGAGATTAGATCATTAATGAGGATAAGATATGTATCTACTCATTATCAAAAGGATCTAAAAAGGAGTTTGCGAACTTTGGTCTAAGAAAGTATGACTGTTAAAGAGTACTACAAAGAAATAGAGTTATTAATGATTAAGGCAAATATAAAGAAGGATGAGGAAATCTGCATGGATCGATTTGTTGGAGGTTTGAATCCAGGATTGGCTCATAAGGTTGATTTACAGCATGCGTTGGATATATAAGAAACACTTTATACAGCTGTAAAGATCAAAAAGTATATAAAGTTCAAGGGTCAAGCTTCTTCTTCTTCTTCCAAGCCAACTTGGAAAAAGGATTTTAAATCTTTCACATCTAAGACTCTATTTAAACCAAATCAGCAGTTCCTAAATCCGCTTCCAAGATCATAGGCAAACAACCTATGAGCACGCCAATGACAACACCTAAGACTGTTCAATACCAACAGGAAGTTCAGTGCTTTAAATGCAAAGAATATGAGCATTATCAGTCTGATTGTCCAACAAGGAAGCTCATGTACATCCTTGACAATGGTGATATCATTAGTGAATATTCCAGTGATGAGGAAATAGTAACACTTGAGGAAAAATCAGAAAATGATTTTGAAGAGTCTGACAAACTTAACTTAGTTTGTAGGAGGATTCTTAGTGTACAACCTCAAGTTGATGAAGATGAAATTCAGCGTGAAAACATCTTTCACAATCAATGCAAAGTTCAAGGAAAGATTTGCAGTATGATAATTGATATTGGAAGTTGTACTAATGTGGCTAATGTATTGCTTGTTCAAAAATTGGGCTTGACATGCATCAAGCATCCGAAACCTTACAGGTTGTAATAGTTAACTCAAAGTGGTGAAGTTAGGGTTAACAAGCAAGCGAAGATACCTTTCTCTATTAGAAAGTATCAAGATAAGGTTTTATGTGATGTGGTACCAATAGAGGCAGCTCACTTGTTATTAGGAAAACCTTGACAATATAACAGAGATGTGGTTTATCATGCCAAGAAGAACTATTATAAGTTTGATTATAATAGTTTGAATGTGAATTTATCATCGTTAAAGCCGTGGCAGATCTTTAAAGATCAAATTATAGTTGAAAAAGCTTGGGCTGAGATGAAGAAGTCCGATGCAAACAGGAGTATGAGAAACAAAAAGATGTAACTAGCACAGGTCAAAAATCTAGTGTAGGCCAAGAGTTAGTTCCAAAGAAACTTGATGTTTTTGCTTCAAAAAATGAGATTAAGAAAATATTAAACAATAGGAAATCATTGTATTTAATGATTTGAAAGGATTTGTACATCATTAATAGTGATCATCTTAAAGATTTGCCTAGTGTTGTCTTATCTCTTTTTCAGGAATATAGGGACGTATTTTCAGATGAGATACCCGATGGACTGCCACCTATTCAAGGAATTGAACATCAAATTGATTTTATTCCATGAGCTTCAATTCCAAATAGGCCAGCCTGTAGAGCAAATCCCAAGAAGACAAAAGAGATTTAAATCCAAGTGGATGAACTCCTTGCCAAGGGTATTATACGCGAATCTCTAAGTCCTTGTTCTGTTCATGTAATTTTGGTTCCTAAGAGAGATGAGTCTTGGCATATGTGTATTGATTATAGAGCCATTAACAAAATTACAATTAAGTATAGACATCATATCCCTAGGTTAGATGATATGCTTAATGAATTACATGGTTCTAAAATATTTACCAAGATTGATCTTAAAAGTGGATACTACCAATTCGTATGAAAAAAGGAGATGAATGGAAAACTGCATTTAAAACCAAGTTTGGATTGTATAAATGGTTGGCTATGCCTTTTGGATTAACTAATGCCCCTAGTACTTTCAGAAGGTTAATGAATCATGTTTTTCATCATTTTATTGGAAATTTTGTGGTAGTCTATTTTCATGATATTCTCATTTATAGTAAATCATTAGATGAGCATGTTTTACATCTTAAGAGTGTGTTTTCTATTTTGCGTGAGAATCAATTGTATGCTAATCTTAAAAAATGTTCTTTTTGTTTAGAATCAATTGTCTTTTTAGGGTATGTTGTTACATCTTTTTTTTATAAACTGTACTTATATACATGGTGGACAAAATACGATGCTGGATATACCCAACGCATCATTACAAAAGGGAAAGCAATAAATATGGAGTACTACTCCATTACATGATTTTCTAATTAAATGTGTAAGATGGAATTAAGAAAGCTTCTACTCTAGAGCAAACTAGAGTATAGCTTTCTATTTTCCAGTCGCAATGTCCTGTGAAGTTTACATGAATGGTCTACATCTAAGTGCATGTTTGAATTGCCAGAAGTTGATTACTCACACCACAAAATATTTATATATGCATGATCTTGCATTATGTCTAATTTCGATTCAAATTTGAACAAACATTACGATCTCTAAACCATTGTTGTCACACCTTTATCACTCTTGGGTGCACAATTTTATCTTTCAATGGCTCAACCCGACCCTCAAAGGATCTTCTATTCACAACTAACTTAGGAAATTATTAAAGCATCAAGTTTCCACATACCACGTTCAAAACCTTGTCACAAATAGATTCCATCATAGACCCCCAAAACTCTTGAATCTAATGGCATAAAAGTTGATGAGTCAAAAGTCAAGGCAATTAGTGAATGGCCTAGACCTCAAAATATTAGTGATGTTAGGAGTTTTCATGGTGTTGCAAGTTTTTATAGAAGATTTGTTAGGGAATTTAGTTCCATTGATGCACCTTTGGATGAACTTGTTCAGAAAAATGTATCTTTTGTTTGAAAAGATGAACATGAAAAGGCCTTTAACATGCTAAAGGATAAATTAACTCATGCTCCAGTTCTTGCTTTGCTTGATTTTAATAAATCTTTTGAAATTCAATGTGATGCCTCCAGAATTGGTATTGGTGCTGTATTGATGCAGAAAAATAAACCTGTGGCATATTTTAGTGAAAAGCTTAATGGAGCAGCTTAGAAGTATGCAACTTATGACAAGGAGTTGTATGCTTTGGTTAGGTCATTACAAGTTTGGCAGCACTACTTGTGAACGAAGGAGTTTATCATCCATTCGGACCATGAGAGTCTAAAGTTTCTAAAATCTCAAGGGAAATTGAACAAACATCATACTAAAGTTTATTGAAATCTTTCCATATGTTATCACATACAAGAGAGGTAAAGATAACATAGTGGCGGATGTATTATCAAGGAGGTACTCATTACTTCCTTATTTGCACACTAAACTTCTTGGTTTTGATTTAATTAAGGGTTTGCATATTGATGATGGTGATTTCATAATTGTGTATGACCATTATTTGCATAAGCTGTAAGGTGACTACTTTTTGCATGATGAATTCTTGTTTTAAAAGAATAAGTTATGTATTCCACTTTGTTCTATAAGTGAATTACTTATTAATGAAACTCATGGTGGAGGGTTAATGGGACATTTTAGCATTGCTAAGACATATATGGCATATTGCATGAGCACTTTTATTGGCCTAACATGTTAAAAAAATATTAAAAGTGTTTGTAATAAGTGCATTACATGTAAGCAAGCAAAATTGAAAACCATGCCTCATGATTTGTATACTCCCTTACCCGTGCCTAGTCATCCTTGGATTGATATTTTATGGATTTTGTGCTTGGTTTTCTAGGTTACATTTTGGTAAAGATAGCATTTTTGTTATTGTTGATAGGTTTAGTAAGATGTCACATTTTATTAGATGTTCTAAAACCAATTATGCACAACATATTGCTGATTTATTCTTCAAGGAAATAGTAAGATTGAATGGAATTCCACATAGCATTATGAGTGATCAAGATGTTAAATTCTTAAGTCACTTTTGGCATACATTATGGAATAAGTTGGGCACAAAACTTTTGTTTTCTACTGTTGTACATCCTCAAAGTGATGGTCAAACTGAAGTAGTTAATAGTATTTTATTTACTTTACTTCGTGCTATCATTCAAAAGAATTTGAAGAATTGGGAGTCATGTTTACTTCATATTAAGTTTGCATATAATAGGGTTGTTCATAGTTTTACTAATTGCTCACCATTTGAGATTGTTTATGGTTTTAATCCTTCTACTCCTTTAGATATTTTACCTTTTCCTACTAATGAGTTTGTTCATCAAGATAGAAAAAGAAAAGTAGATTTTGTGAAAGCATTGCATGAGAAGGTGCAAAACAATATTGAGAGACGCAATGAGGAAATTGCAAATCAAGTCAATAGAGGTCAACGACGAGTTGTGTTCGGACCTGGTGATTGGGTTTTGGTACACTTAATGAAAGAAAGGTTTCCAGAAAAGAGGAAATCTAAGTTACATCCTCATGGAGATGGACCATTTCGAATCTTAAAAAAGATCAATGATAATGCATATCGCATTGAGTTATCTAGTGATTTTGGAAATGTTTCTTCTACTTTTAATGTTGTTGATCTTTCTTTGTTTGATCCTGGTGATTTGAGGACGAATCCTTTCGAGAAAGGGGGAATGATATGAATTCGACCAAGGAATATAATCATTTAAATGACATTGGCGGCCCGATGACAAGATCCAAGACCAAGCGAATCAAAGCTTACTTGAATGGGTTGCTTAGCAAGGCTATTGAAGGATTTGATTAGATCATCACTCCAACATCTATGCAAGGAGTGTTATGGAATATTTCTTCATTGGCACTCATCAAAGATAATTCAATGGTTCCTAGCATTTTGGAACTTAAGGAGATTCAAGATTGAAGAACATTTCAAGAGATGATCAATCAAACGTGAAGACCTACAGATGGTGTGCCTTTTGTCTTAATTTTGGATCACGCTTTTAAGTAATTCTTTAGGGTTTTATATTATTTGGTTAAAGTCCAAAAACATTTTATTGTTCTTGTTTAATTATTAATTTTGTTTTTAAGTTAATAATCACGTGGTCCAAGCTATCTTGATTGATAAAGTCATGTGATGGATTAATTTTAGGAAACTTCAATAATATTAGGTTTTAGGAAACAAGTGGGATTCGATTCCAATTCAAATTAGGAAACATGATTGGCAATTATCACACATCGGGAATATGCCAACCATTGACAGTTCTTGTAGCCTATTTAAAGGCATTACTCTTAACGTTTTTATCAAGAATGAAGAATAAGAATTTTTCAATAAGGAATTTATTAAGCTTTGCTTATTTTCTTCAATTTAGGGAGAGAACATAATTTGAAAACCTAATCTTCTTAGGGAGTGAACCTTAGAATTTTGTTTACTGCTCTATGTTTAAAGCAAGCCAACTGCATAAGTTTGATTCAAGAGTACTTGGATTAAATTTATTCCTTGTAATAGCGTGGGGGGTTGGATTGGTATACATCCAAAACTCACGTTCCATATCTTTGAGTTTGTTTCCGCTTGTTTGTTTGAAAATTTGTGATAGGTCCGACAATTATTGCATACATTGGTGGGGTCGAAACATCCCTCGCTAACTTACATGCATCAAAGAGTTTGTAATTCATTCGAATCATGAAAGCCTCAAATTCTTGAAGGCTCAAGCTAACTTGAATATGAGGCATGCTAAATGGTTAGAGTTTATTGAATCATTTCCATATGTGATTAAGTATAAAGGTGGAAAGATAACATTGTAGCTGATGCATTAATTGTTTAGGAAGTAATCTTTGCTTACTTTTATGCATGCTAAGTTACTTGGTTTTGATTTGATTAAAACGTTTTATACTAGTGATGTTGATTGAAACGTGTTTATGATCAATGTTTGTAAAAGTCGAATGGTGATTATTATGTGCAAGATGGTTATCTTTTTAAGAGAGATAAATTGTGCATTTCACTAAGTTTCATTCACGAATTACTTGTTAAAGAAATTCATAGTGGAGGGTTAATGGGGCATTTTAGAATACCTAAAACTTATGATGTTTTGCATGAATATTTTTATTTGCCTAACATGTTGAAAGATGTTAAAAGTATTTGTGAAAAATGCATTATTTATAAACAAGCAAAGTCAAAGGTATTGCATCATAGTTTGTATACTCCTTTGTCAGTTCCTAGTCATCCTTAGGTAGATATTTCCATGAATTTTGTGATTTGATTACCTAGGTCTCGTACTGGTAAAGATATCATATTTGTTATTGTTGATAGGTTTAGCAAAATGGCATACTTCATTGCATGTGCTAAAACTAATGATGCAACACATATGGTTGATTTGTTCTTCAAGAAAGTTGTTCGTTTGCATGGCATTTCACAATGTATTGTTAGTGATAGGGATGTTAAGTTCTTATCTCATTTTTGGTGTACTTTATGGAATAATTTAGCCACTAAGTTGTTGTTTTCTACTGTTGTACATCCACAAACTGATGGTCAAACTAAAGTAGTAAATTACACTTTGTTTACTTTATTGCGTGTCATAATTCAAAAGAACCTTAAAAACTAGAAGATTTGCTTACCACACATTGAATTTGCATATAATTGTACTTTGCATAGTTTGATTAATCGTTCCTGTTTGAGGTTATTGATGTATTTAACCATTTGACACCTCTTGATATTCTTCCTTTGCTAATAAGGCAAAATATATTTACATTATATATGTTATTTCAATTATACTTTGCATCATTCTTGTTGCTATTTCATGTGTTTTTGTGTATTTTATAGGTTATTAAGCTTGGAGGCCAAAATAAGAGAAAGAGATTGAGAAAGATCAAGAAAGATACGATTTAGGCCATAAAGTGTCTTGGGTTGCAAAGAAGCTGGCAACTTGTTTCACAAGATGTTCAAGGTATTAATTCTAATTATTAATGATCAATCCTATGTAATAAGACTTTGAATAAGGTGGTAAACAAATGCCAAGTTGATCTCATAGAGGCTCGAGACTCCAAGGAGGCCTAACATCGCAAAATAGGTCAAAAGGAAATAAAGAACAAATACTGAGAAAATTTGCCAAGATTTAGTATTTTATCATATCTCTCTCTATTTACATCTAAATTAGGTGATTCAATTGGAATTAGAAAGCCAAGTGATAGAGGTATAACTTTTATTCTTTGCATTGTTCCAACCTTCACCAAGATCATAGAGAAAAATGGACAACAAGCTAGACATTGCGACGTGCAAAAGCCCCATGTCGTGACATGGCTCACTGTTTCAAAATTTCCCAAAAATTCATGGATTTTATGATTTGTGAGGGCTGCATGCCGCTACGTTGGGGCCGTAAACAACGTGAAAAGTTTTCTTTTGTAAGTTTTTTATGTTTTTAACATGTCTTTTTGTTATGGGTTATTTCCTAACTTCTTTCTTACATGTTAGGGCCCAAAAATATGTCATCTTATCAATGTTTGATAAGGTTTTGAGTTGTTGCCTATATAAGGCCATCTATTATGTAATTTTCTCGGAGAAAATAGAGAAGATCATAGTTTAGAATAGATTAGCATTTCTTTCTCTCTTTTTAGGGTTTCTTTTATTCTTTTTTTATAGAAGGAGATCCTTGAGATATCTCAAGGGTTTTGATTATAGTTTTGCATGGAGAACATCAATCTTTCGAAGGAAGCTATACTCTTTTTTTATCATCAAAGGAGACTACTTTATTGTTCTTCAATTAAGGTGTTTTTTTTTTCTTTTGTTTTTGGTTTCTTTATTGTTCTTTAATTATTATATTGATGTTTGATCTAGCCATGGTAGGCTAGACTTGTTGTTCTATTGAGATTTGACATAGACTTTTGTGCTTAAAAGTTGTGTTAGGGTTTATTGATTGTGATGTTCACGTTGAATTTTAATTGCTATAATCTTGATGGGTTAGGCATGATAATTGGGCACTATTATGTATGATGAATATGCTTGATTGTGTGAAGTAATTTACTAGAGATAACTTTATTTAATTTTACCTCTTGCCACATATGAGGATTATGGTAGTTTATTCAGAATATTGTTGTAAATTTGTTAAGTTTATTTTACCTTAGCTCTTGCCTCTTGCCATGTAGGAAGAGTTTGGGGAGATTAGTTTAACATTAACGTGACTTTGCTTGTCATTGCCTCTTGCCACATAAGAGTGGTTGAATTAGAGGGTTGGTTGTTGGTAGTTGCATTAGATTCTACGTTAATTAAGGAAGTAAACCTTAACTCTTGCCACGTATGAGGGTTTAACAAATTTGTTAATATCTAGTAGGTAAACGCCTAAAGCATTCCTTACCTCTTACCACATAGGAGGGTGTGTGATAGGTTATTATGTATAGGATAGGTGCTCGGTATAGAGACTTAAGCTGTGATTAATTGTTTACCCTTAATTATAATATTCCCATGATATTGAATTCCTACCTAGCTATCTTTGTAACCCTAGCCATTGTGTTCAAGAGTACTCAACACTCTATTACATTACTTGATCATTAGCTCTTGAGTAGGTTTAATTTTTAGTAATTTTTTCTCTTTTATTTTATTAATTATTAGTTTAGTTGTTTAGGTTAATTATCTTTTTATTGGATTTATTTTTCACTACTACACACACATACACTTAATTATAGTTCTCTCTTTCTGTGTTGGATCGACTCCTACTTCTCACTTGCTATACACGTTGTTGATCTAATGAACCTTAAAGTCATGATGAATATTAGGGTTTTATAATATATTTGATTCGATTAACCTAAAGAGTTTGAGGCTTAATTCACCCTAATTTTTACCGAACACCATTTGCCTCCTAATGAGTTTGTTCATTTAGATGGTAAAAAGAAAGTTGTGTTTGTTAAAAAAAATTCATGAAAGGGTACAAAATTCAATAGAATTGAGAAATGAGCAATATGCAAAACAAGCGAATAAGGGTCGAGTTTGTGTAATATTTAAACCTGGCAACTGGGTTTGGATTCACTTGAGGAATGAGAGATTTCCTACTAAGCGAAAACAAAGTTACATCCACGTGGCGATGGTTCTTTTAGAGTTCTCGAAAGGATTAATGACAATTCTTATCACATTGAATTACCTTCTGATTATGGCAATGTTTCTTCTTTATTTAATGTTACTGATTTATCTCTATATGATGTAACTGATTTGAGGATGAATCTTTTCGAGGAGTGAGGGAATGATAGCAATCCATCAAGTTAATGACTCGATCAAATGATCCATTGGTTAATCTTTTCTAAAGCTGTCCTCTCCCGACTGGATGTTGGTCCAGCAGCCCCAGACAACTCCCATGTTTTCATCTTTCCTGAAAGTAGACGACATGAAATGGTGGAATCATTACACAAAGTATGCCCCGACCCCATCAACCTATTTTTTTACTGTACGGGATATCACATTTCAAGGTGGAATCCTATGGACCAATGATGAGGTCAAGGACAAAGAAGATTAAGATAGCTTTGCAATCTTTGTTGAGCATGTTTAGTACCACCAATGAGGATGCAAATGAAGGCTTTGAGTTGTCTTCAAGTAAAGTTGATGTTGGAGTACTTTGTAATGTTTCTTGCATCTTTTATTGAAGGTCTAGAAGGTATGGAATCAAGTTTGGAGATGAAAAAATTTGTAGAAGTCCAAAACTCTCCAAAACGCGACATGCACCCACATCGCGACTTCCAACGTTCCCCACATTGCGACGTCACTCACTAGATGAATGTGGGAAATTTCATATTTTCTCTATGTTGCGACGTATAACACCATATACGTCGCGACATCCATCCATATCAAGTCGCACAACTCCTTACGTCATGATGTCAGGGGATCGCCCAGTTTTAAATTTAAAGTTTTATTTTGTTTTTTAGGAAAGTTATCTCAAACAATTACTTTCCTTATTGCTTAGTGTTTCCTTTATGAATTTTAAGTAGGTTTTTAATTATTGTAGCCTATTTAAAGGTAACTTCGTCATGGAATAAACAGTTTTGATGAATTTTGAAATAACCTCTTTTAATTTTTGTTTTGAGAAACCTTCATTATTGGGAGTGAATCAATATTGAATTCCAGTAAATTTCTAAGTGTTACCTTAGGTATTTTATCTTCCCACTCTTAATTGAGAGCAAGCCAAGCTAATTTTCTTAACATCGAGATTACTTAGGTTAGTTAGATTTTCTTGTATAACGTAAGGGTTTGGATCAATATCCAAGTATTTACGTTTAATATCCGTTTTGTTGTTTTGTGTCTTGTTCTTGTTTGTGCTGAATTCGTCCTAGATCGACAAATTATATACCACATACAAGGATCAACTTACCACGTGCTGTTACTTTGTTTTTCTATCTCCTCCATATATATTTTTCTTAAAATTTCTAAATACTACATAACTAAAAAAAGGAGATAAATAAGCAAAATTACATTTTCTCAATTCACTTTAGAATTTATTTTTTCTGTCTATTCAATTGAATTGAAAAGTGAATAGTGATTTTTCTATTTTGAAAAATTTCCTTCTCAAACGTTCTATAAATTTATCTTCTCCAAGTATATTAAATATTTATTTTTTATGAAGTTTTCTTTGTTTTCTACATATATAGAAAACAATATATTTCCTCTTGCCCGTCAAGTTCCTTTTTTGAAAATAATAATTTCAAAGATAAAAATGTAGTTTTTTATTTGAATTAATATTTTTTATAAAAAAATTTCGTAATTGTTTTCTACAGTAGTATCGAAATCCAAAGTTGAGTATAGCTAGATTAACTCTTTGTTCACTCCTAAATTTCGGAATAAAAATTAAGATTGAATAAAGTAATTAATATTTTCTATATTTTTGTAATTATACACAAATTTAGAGATTTTGAAAAGCAACTAGAATTGTAAAACACTTTCATAATTTTCACTTACATTCATCGAAAGTAATTCATAAATTTTTAGTTATTGGAGAAGAAAAGTTTAATGAAAGTAAATAGACAAGTTTTTAAGACATTGAATCATATTAGAAAACACAAAATGAATTAATTAGATTAAAATATTCTGAAAACTTCATTATCTCTCCACCAATCTCCATTATATTTTATGATTTTTTTTAATATGTACTTTTTCTGTATAATGTTTACTATATGACACTGGTGTTGTTTAATATTATTCCAAGTGTCATTTTTAAATTTTGAATTGTTCTTATTAGGTCAATCTAATAGTTATATCATTGTCAGCCTACTCTAACGTCGGTAAAACCTCTTTATCCACACTTGTATGAAAAGTAAGTGGTGTACCACAGTATGTTAGGTCAACAAATTTGCTAATTACTGAAAATTATGTGAAAATCGAATTACTAGGTTGTATATAAATAACGGTACAAAAGCCTTCTTCTACCCATAAATTGTCTTATTTATTTAAGCCCTATTAAAATGATAGACATCCAATAAGTAGGTATTTACCTTGGTTTAAATGAATAATTCAAATTATTACCAATCATAAATAAATATAGTATAGTAGCTTCCATTTTCTATCTTGCAATATTTCTCATACAAAAGAAGGTACTTCAATTGGTACTGAATAGTTGTCAGAAAAAAGTACTTCAATTGGTATCGATAAAATTTTTGATCGGTCACTTTCATGCTTTTTCTCAATGGTATATATAGAACACTTTCATGGCTCTTCTCAATAGAAAAACAAGAGAAAACTATCATTGGCTTTAAAAAAGAAAGATAGTTGCTAGACAAATGATTTATTTTATATCAATTGAATAATATACATATGTTATACAAGAAATTTTTATGTGCTAAAAGCGTCAAGATAGAATTAGAAATTAGACATGTTGTACAGATACAAGGTCAAAAAGAGTAAAAAGGATCAAGAGTTCAAAATGACAGAAGTATATAGTTATCTAACTTTAAACTCGTTCTTTGCTTTTCCAAAACTTTTCCAAATGTAATTAGCTAATCAAATTTCAATATATATATATATATATATATATATATATATATAATGTTTGACATATACTTGACAAATAAATATTGTTAAGAGCACAACCAACCTTGTCCCGTTGCTCTATGCCTAACTTACAACTTTCATTTTTTGAGATCTCAAGGAAGTAATAGCTATCCTAGTCCAAAATGTCACAATATTGTATCAAATTATTAGTATCCACTCTTATATAGCCAAATTAGATTGTAGCATTAATAGATCATGAGCAATCCACTCAAAAAAAAAAATTAGAAAATATTATAAAGCTTCTCAAGAATAAGTCAATATGTTCAGGAATCACCAACATTAAACGGAATGGCTAAACATTCTCACAACAGAAAAAGGTTGAACAACACTGAAGCCTCTCCAAATGTCATGCACAAGTGTGTTTTACAATAAAACAATAATATCGTTCAACTGAGCTTTAAATTTGAAATTTAATTTTCAACAGTCTATTTTTCAACTTTCTACAAAATTGATCTTCTATTACATTCCTTGTTTTAATCTCTATTTCAATCTATAATTTACAGACCACGTATATTTAACACTTATCTCTTATAATTCATTGATCACTTGATAGGATTTTAATAAAATATACGTGGCATGTATTTATAAATTAAAATAGAAATTAAAACAGAGAATAAAACAAAAGATCCAGAATGAAAAAATATAATGTGCCAGTGATCTAAAGTATATTAGCCCGAAAGTTTCAACGTACACCAAACATGAAGCTTTCAAAGAGTTCACATAAGAAGAAAAATTTACCCACCAAAATCAAATTACTGACCACAATATTTTTTTAAAACTAAAAATCAATATTTGGAAGTGAGAGAAAAAAAATAGGAAAAAGAACATAAAAAATAATAACCATGATGTAAGGAAGGAGAAACAATGTCTTTTGAAATTTGTTTGTTTATATCCATGGAGGAAATGACCAAATAGAAATAAATTGGTGAACCAATACACAATCTTTACATTTAATAGTGTTATGAAAATATTAAATGTGGATGTTCATTATCCATTAAATGGGTTTATGTGTATCCCCTCTGGATTCATCCCCTTTGTAAATATCTGGACTAATGGATAACTATCAGTTATCATCTAGAAATACTAAATCAATAAACAATTCAGCAACCTGGTTCAGCTACGTGATTCAGCTACATGGTTCAGCTACTTGATTCAGCTACCTGGTTCAGTAGCTACCTGCTTCAGCTACATGGTTTAGCTACCTGGTTGACCTACCTGAATTCATCTATAAATAGAGGCTATAGTAATTCATTTTAATAAGAGAAACCTTCAGGAACTCTGCAAACTTGTAATACCAAATTGCTATCAATAAAAGTTAATACAATAGAGCCATAATTCCACCTACTTCTTTTGTGTATTTCTCTTTTGTACTGTTATTTAGTTGTATTACATAGAAGTAGTAATTTTACAACACGTTATCAGCACGAGACTCTACCATTGGAGCAAATCAGATTCAGATCTGGACGTTAAAGCTTTTCTGGTTACATATCTTTGCACGAGACTCTGCCACTGGAGTAAATCAGGTTCAAATCTAGATTTTGAAGTAATTTGTGGTTACATATTTTTGGTAAGATCTTGAGATTTACATTTTAGTTAAGTTCACGAGGTTATATTTATTCTTTTATCAATTAATTTATTTTCACCCGTAAATTGTGCTTTTGATATTCGTTGAAATACACCACTTATCTTTGAATATTGAGAAATATTCAACCACCTGAAGTTGGTTGGTAATTCCCAAAAGTCCGGTCATGGCATAAATGCCTTATAACGATTACATATTCCGTGACAAGAAATGAAATAATCCTCTAGAAGAGGTGATGATAAGAAAAATGGCCAAAAATAAATGCCCCTGGTGTGGTATAGCAAGGCCCATTGATCTCGTATCTGTTGTACGATAAATCTTCTTGTTAAATTTTATCAAGCTCATTGAAAAAGAACGCCAAGGTGTCGAAACCAAATTTCATTGATCAAGATTTCTCACCCTGAAGGTGCAATTTTGATCATATTTACTTGAATGCCCTGAAGGTGTAATATGATCATATTTATACACCTTGAAGGTGTAATATATTTATGTATTTTTATCTATTTAATTTTCGCACCTTTAGAATTTTATTTGCGCCTTTTATGTAATTTTATTATGAAGTCTATTATATTTCTTTATAAATATTGATATATTTCTTCTTGAAGAAGAAAACTGATATATTTCTTCCTGAAGAAGAAATTGGTACCTTTCTTCCTGACGAAGAAAGTTAATACATTTCTTCCTGACGAAGAAAACTTATACCATTCCTTCCTGGACGAAGAACTGATACCGTTTTGCTTTCGCTGAAGAGTATGAGGGTGAAACTGATAATTCGGGCATTATTCTCGAAGTTTATTTTACTGTTCATTTATTGCATTTAATGTTTATTTGTTACAGTTTATTTAAATTTTGTCATATTCTTCCTGACGAAGAAATTTGATACCTTTCTTCCTGACGAAGAATCTTCCTGACGAAGAATCTTCCTGACGAAGAAAGTTGGTGCATTTCTTCCTGACGAAGAAATTGATACCTTTCTTCCTGAAGAAGAAACGGATGTTTATCTTTCTGAAGAAGAAATGAATGCCAAATACATAGGATCAAATAATAGTGATGATATTTGCCTTATTGATAGTGCTACTACGCACACTATTCTTAAAGATGAAAAGTATTTTTCCTACCTGAAGATGGGAAAAACTAATATTAGTACAATTAGTGGTAGTGCTAAACTGATTGAAGGCTCCGGAAGATCTAGTATACTTCTCCCTGAAGGAACCAAAATTGTTATAAACAATGCACTACTATCTACAAAGTCTCAAAGAAATTTGCTGAGTTTCAAAGATATTCGCCGAAATGGATATCATATCGAGACTATGAATGAAACAAATGGTGAATTTTTGTTAATTACAAATACTATTTCTGGAAGAAAACGTGTATTGGAAAAATCACCATCTTATTCATCTGGTATATATTATACGAAAATAAGTGCAATTGAAAGTCATCACCTTGTAGACCAGAAGTCTACAAATCCCAAAGATTTTATGATATGGCATGACCGTCTGGGACATCCTGGTTCTATAATGATGAGACGGATAATTGAAAATTCACATGGCCATTTATTGAACAATCAAAGAGTTTTAAACTCTAACGAATTATCTTGTGTTGCTTGCTCCCAAGGAAAGTTAATAATTAGACCGTCACCAATGAAAGTGGGGACTGAATCCCCTTCATTTCTAGAACGAATTCATGGTGATATATGTGGGTCTGTAGATCCACCATGTGGACCATTTAGATATTTTATGGTGTTGATCGACGTATCAACAAGATGGTCACATGTAAGTTTATTATCTACTCGCAACTTTGCGTTTGCGAAATTACTTGCTCAGATAATTAAATTACGAGCACAATTTCCAGATCACCAAATTAAGAAAATTCGTCTAGATAATGCTGGTGAATATTCATCGCATGCTTTTGATGATTATTGTATGTCGATTGGAATAAGTGTTGAACATCCTGTAGCTTATGTTCATACACAAAATGGTCTAGCTGAATCATTTATTAAACGGTTGCAATTAATTGCTAGACCATTACTTATGAGGTCTAAACTTCCTTTGTCTGCTTGGGGACATACTATATTACATGCAGCAACCCTTGTGAGAATTAGGCCGACAAGTTATCATAATTACTCCCCCATATAATTAGCTTTTGGCTATGAGACCAATATTTCTCATTTGAGAATTTTTAGTTGTGCAGTTTATGTCCCAATTGCACCACCACAACGTACTAAATTGGGCCCCCAACGAAGATTGGGGATATATGTCGGGTATGAATCACCTTCTATAATTAAATATGTTGAACCATTAACAGGTGATTTATTTACTGCGAGATTTGCTGATTGTCATTTTGACGAATCGCATTTTCCGACATTAGGGGGAGATAAAGTTCAACCGAAAAAGGAAATTAAATGGAAAATATCACTTGATTTCCTTGATCCTCGTACAAAAGAATGTGAACTGGAAGTTCAAAAGATTATACATTTGCAAAGAATTGCAAATCAATTACCGGATGCATTTACTGACTCTAGAAGAGTTACTAAATCACATATTATTGCAGAAAATACTCCGGTCAAAATTGATATCCCTGAAGGATAGATTACAAGTGCTAATAAGTCTCAAGCACGCCTGAAGCGTGGTAGACCTCTCGGTTCCAAAGATAAAAATCCTCGAAAGAAAAGAGGATTAAACGTGAGTCAAGAACTCCGAAATACTGTTAGTGATAAAATTCTACCTTCTGAAGAGGTTGCTCCTGAAGAGCCTACTCCTGAAGAGGTAACTCCTGAAGAGAATGATATTATAGAAACTTCAATAAATTTTGTCACTACAGGAAAATGTTGGAATCGAAGAGAACTAATTGTTGATAATGCTTTTGCATATAATGTTGCACTTGATATTATGGAAGAAGACGAGGATCATGAACCAAGATCGGTTGATGAATGTCGGAAAAGAAATGATTGGCCAAAATGGAAAGATGCGATCCAATCTGAATTGGATTCACTGGCAAAACGAAAAGTATTTGGACCTGTAGTCCGAACACCAGAAGGTGTAAAGCCAGTTGGATTTAAATGGGTATTCGTGCGAAAAAGAAATGAAAACAATGAAATTGTGAGATATAAAGCGCGACTTGTAGCCCAAGGATTTTCACAAAGACCTGGATTTGATTATGATGAAACATATTCACCTGTAATGGATGGAATTACATTTAGATATCTTGTCAGTTTAGCAGTGCATGAAAAAACTTGATATGCGCCTGATGAACGTAGTCACTGCTTATTTGTATGGCACATTAGACAATGATATCTATATGAAAATCCCTGAAGGATTTAGTATGCCTGAAGCATATAAATCAAATCCCAAAGAAAATTATTCTATTAAATTACAAAGGTCTTTGTATGGATTGAAACAATCTGGACGTATGTGGTATAATCGCCTTACTGAATGTTTGGTTAAAGAAGGTTATACAAATGACCCGATATGTCCATGTGTTTTCATAAAGAAAAATGGGTCAAAATTTGTCATCATTGCCATATATGTTGATGATCTCAATTTAATTGGAACTCCTGAAGAGATCCAAATGGCAGTTGAATATTTAAAGAAAGAATTTGAGATCAAAGATTTTGGAAAGACGAGATTTTGCCTTGGTTTGCAAATTGAACATTTGCAAAATGGAGTTTTCGTTCATCAAACTGCGTATACACAGAAGGTATTAAAGTGGTTTTATATGGACAAGGCACATCCATTGAGTACCCCAATGGTCGTTCGGTCACTCGATCCTATTAAGGACCCTTTTAGACCCAGAGAGGATAATGAAGAAATTCTTGGTCCTGAAGTACCATATCTTAGTGCAATTGGTGCACTAATGTATCTTGCTAATTGTACAAGGCCAGAAATATCATTTGCAGTAAATTTATTAGCAAGATTCAGTTCCTCTCCTACAAAACGACATTGGAATGGTATTAAACATATTCTTCGTTATCTCCAAGGAACAATTGATCTTGGATTATTTTATCCATATGATTCTCGACATGAATTACTTGGTTATGCTGATGCTGGGAATTTATCTGACCCGCATAAAGCAAGGTCTCAAACTGGATATTTATTTACATGTGGTAATACAGCTATTTCGTGGCGATCCACGAAACAATCAATAGCTGCCACATCTTCGAATCATGCTGAAATTATAGCAATTCACGAGACCAGTCGAGAATGTGTTTGGTTAAGATCAATGACCCATTATATCCAGAAGAATTATGGGTTATCTGTTGAAAATCCTCCAACTATATTATATGAATATAATGCTTCTTGTATAGCGCAATTAAAGGGAGGATATATTAAAGGAGATAGAACGAAGCATATTTCACCAAAATTCGTTTTTACTCATGATTTGCAAAAGAATGGTGAAATTGATGTGCAACAAATCCGGTCAAATAATAATTTGGCGGATTTATTTACCAAGGCATTACCGACTGCAACCTTTGAGAAATTGATTAGTAATACTGGAATGCGTCGGTTAAAAGATCTCAAATGATTTTCAAATCAGGGGGAGAAATAAATACACAAGAATGATGTACTCTTTTTCCTTCACTAGATTTTTTTTCCCAACTGGATTTTTTTCTAGTAAGGTTTTAACGAGGCACACTCTTTGTGTAAATGAACATCCAAGGGGGAGTGTTATGAAAATATTAAATGTGGATGTTCATTATCCATTAAATGAGTTTATGTGTATCCCCTCTGGATTCATCCCCTTTGTAAATATCTGGACTAATGGATAACTATCAGTTATCATCTAAAAATACTAAATCAATAAACAATTCAGCAACCTGGTTCAGCTACCTAATTCAGCTACACGGTTCAGCTACCTGATTCAGCTACCTGGTTCAGTAGCTACCTGCTTCAGCTACCTGGTTTAGCTACCTGGTTGACCTACCTGGATTCATCTATAAATAGAGGCTATAGTAATTCATTTTAATAAGAGAAACCCTGCAGGAACTCTGCAAACTTGTAATACCAAATTGCTATCAATAAAAGTTAATACAATAGAGCCATAATTCCACCTACTTCTTTTGTGTATTTCTCTTTTGTACTGTTATTTAGTTGTATTACATAGAAGTAGTAGTTTTACAACAAATAGGTATAATTAGCACTCAAGATCTTTCGTTGCATTTTCTGTTTCAATATCTTTTTTAATTTATAAATACATGCCACATATATTAAACTAAAATTCTATCAAGTGATTAGTGAATTCTAAGGAATAAGTGTTTGATGGCGATGTGAGTGTGAAATTCTCACACGTATATATTTTACGGATTTAGTTAAGAAATTCACTACAAATTAATTGACAAAATTGCGGGAAAGAGATGTGGAATGAGTAACGTAGATCAAATCAATTTAAGAACTCTTGAATTAATAAAATCACCCGACTTGTTCTCAATTAAGAACGTAGATCAATTTTAAGGGTTACGCCATAAAATCAATAGAACTAATTTAGAGTTACGTCTAAACTAAATTTTCTTCAGCATACAACTCAAATAATATCAAGAAACAACTTTTTCAAATTCTTCAATAATTAAAAACAAATTTAAGGCCTATAAATAGGTTACAAAGCTTAATCCCTACCTTGTTAAACAAGAAATCTAATTAGAAAAGGAATTTAACAACTAGCTAATCTAAATTAGGAAACTTCCTATTTGGAAACAAATTGGACCTTAATAAATCTCTTTAAAACTTTCCTAAAAGAGATAACCTAAAATAACTATGATAAAACGCATATGAATTCCATACAATGATTTCCCCCCTTCCAAACTAAAATTCCTAAAAATTAAAGAACTGCAAAAACCCTAAAATTCGCGAAGGTACTCTACTGGTGTCACAACGTTCATCTTATTGGCCTTGTTTCACCCTGACACAGGCAAAATCTCAGAAATTCTAAAACATAAAAATTGTAACTCTGTTTCCTAGCTTTCCATGGCCTCTTCAAGCACCAAATTCCAAGTTTATATGAGAAAAATAGGTCAAGAATAGAGATGGCCATCCCGATGGTTCCAGAACCGGAACTGGGGACCCACAAAACCAGAACCGTGGCTAAACCGTCTATTGATGGTTTGTTACGGTTCTTGAAATTTTGAAACTGGAACTAGCCAAAAAAAATATTTCTATTTTTATAATTATATAAATATTTCTATTCCTCTTCATTTTCATCACATAATTCTTTTTCTAATATTACTTCTTAGTTTTCTAAAATTTATATTCTAGTTTTTAATGTTTATATTTTATAATTTAGAATTTAGTGTTTAGATTTATGCTATCAACTTTTTTAATTATTTATTTTAATTATATTATTATATTACACTAATATACTATTTGAATTTCAATTATTAGTTTAATCATTCTTTCAATACTCTTATTATTTATATATTTTCTTTCTTACTTATCTACTCCTTCATAATTCTATTTTTCTAAAACCTCCCTATATTAGTTTAATTTCAACTATTAATCCACTTATATTATGTACCAACTTAATTTTCTAATTTATATTATCCTAGTTCTATTATTATATTATGCTAATATACTATTTGAATTCCAATTAATAGTTTGATCATTCTCTCAATACTCTTATTCTTTCTATATCTTTCTTTCTCACTTGTCTAATCTTTATAATTCTATTATAAAAAATCTATATATTAGTTCCAATTTAACTACTATTCTAATTATATTATTATATTATACTAGTTGAATTGTAATTAATAATTCAAATATTCTTATTATTTTATATATTTGAATCTCACTTATCTAATTATTCCTAGTTCTATTCTCTAAAAACTACATATTAAACCCAATTGTAGCTATTATTATTCTAATTATATTATTATGTTGTACTATTTGAGTTTCAATTAATAGTTTAATCATTATTTCAATAGAAATCAAATTTAAACATGGGATTAAAATCAAAATTTGAAATTAAAAATCAAAATAAAAACTGAAATTGGAACAAAATCCCAACCAAAATCGGAACAAAATCGGAATCGTGATGGAACCGCCGATTCCGGAACTGTAATTGAAACCGCCGAGGGACAGTTTCTTGTTTTGGTTCCATTGGCCATGGAATCGGGAACCGTGGCCATATTTAGTCAAGAATACCAAAACGTGACAGAATCTCTTAGCATTTGATTTTCGACGCCTATTGTCGTATTTTGCTTTGTTAATCCTCGTTGGAGTCTTGGACCTCCATGCGATCAACTTGAGACTTGATTTTCAAGATTTTCCACGCCTATCTTATATGAGATTCATTATGAACACATGGACTAAATACCTTGAACATCTTGTAAATAAGCACCAGCATGATTTCATATCATTTCCGCCCATTTGAAGAAGATTTGTCCTCGAATCTTGTATGTGGATTACAAGATTGTTCGATGCATAACCTAGAGTTTCAACAAGACAAAAGAATGAACAAATATAATCTGATCTTTAAAACTTTTTCCACTTAATGCAACAAGTTCAATTTTTTCTTAGTCTTCATATTGGAAATTTCATCACGTATATTACAGTCATGAAAAATATGGAAAAACAATTTAGTCATCATGAGATTTCTCAGTAGGGTAAAGAGTTAAGTTGACCTTCCTTTTCAAAAGAAATTAAATTCCATACCCATGACAACATGCAAAACAATCTATCTCCCAAGAGGGGTAGAATCTCCATGAGTTTGTTCTTCAAACGTGAATGTTTGATTGAACTTCTTCCTCCCACGGACTGCCTGGTAAAAAGTTTCCCAAGGGAATATTGTGCGAAAAATCATGTCACCAAAGGACATTCACCTTAACTTTCCAGGGTCGATATAATCTCTTCATGATGTTATTTTACTACTTGGGTTGTGGACAATTTCCATCAACCTAACTCCGGCAAAAAGAATGATCTTCAAATATAATAAGCATTGGGGGTTCGCCTTAATTCAAAACCACACCCTCCACCGCATAACCATACACAAATTTAATTTGGACATTAGAATTTGTAATGAATAATACTAAGACATTTATCACACTTGAGATTTTTTGGATTACTCTTTCCATCAAATTGATTCTCAGCCTGTATCTCCCTTAACAACACCTTAATGTTTTGACAATCACTTTATATAAGTTGAAAGCTTCTAAGAAAACAATCCTCACAAAATCTCAGGTCTGAATTTCTTACAATTGATCTCTTATACCAATTAATGGTGATGTTAGTGCAGAATCCTCACACATATATATTTTAGCATGATAGTCATCAAATTAACCATCCTGGATATAATGAATAAGAGCATATTTGCATATTTGGAGAGTGAATCAACTCCGATTTTAATTTCAAATACCAATTTGAGAAAAATTGATTTCATAACAACTTGTGCATCAAGCTTGTGGTTTCATAATAACTCATGCATTAAGTTTGCTATAATAATTCGTTCAGCATATATATCATTAAAAGAATAAATCTATTGCTTCAATTGCTCTCGATATGTGAGATTTGGTAACTCTTCTAAATCTGGTGGCAAACTTGTCAATAATTAAACATAATACAATTAAACGTCGTTTGGCAATCAACGGCAAAGAAATTTTATACATATAGCTTCAAATTATTGAGATAATGATGAATATGAGATTTGAGAACTTAGCTTAAGCTCCTCTATGATTACGAACCTTTTGTTGTGTCCCCATAGAGCAAATAATATGTCCGGTCGCTCAGTCGTCCACGTAGCACTCCGAACTTCCGACTCCAAATTTACAAGACCAAATAATATGTCCCAGAGAAATCACGTCGCTAGCAGGTCGCTCAGTCGTCCAGGTAGCACTTCGAACTTCCGACTCCGAACAAAAGATCCTTGGGTTGGCCTCAAGAAGTAAGGCTATGATTGGATCGAGGAAAAGCGAGGGAGAAAAAGGGAAAGGATATGGACGAATTAGAAATTTTGTGTTTGGATAATTTTTGTTCGAGGGAAAGGAAAGGAAATGAAGAAATTAGGAGGGATTGCAAATAACTATTTAAGTGCATTTCTGTTTCATCCAAAAGTGGGCAGAAACAGAAGGAAACGATTTATTGTTAATAATTACTCATTATAAAAGTATCTTTTTTAACTTAAATTTTTTAAAAAATATTATAGCGTAAACTTTTATGTGTAAACAACTCTTATAAAGATTGGAGAAATTTAATCTCTTGTAATTATATCTACCTCTAGAGTTCTAATTTTATTAAAATTTAATTTGATTTCTACAACTTTAATAATTCTTCATGTGAATGAATATTTAACTACAATATTATTCAAATTATTATGATATATTAATAAACTAGAGTTTAAATTTCTTACAAATTCTACTCACTCACAAATAATAATATTAGAATTATATTTTATTATTATTTGATTTGATTTATAAAACTTTAATAGTCTCCCTACTTTAATCTTTAATTTGAATCAATATTTAACTATATATTTTTTATGTTAAAAAATATCATTATAAAATATAGAATAATTATATATTAATAAGAAGTTTATCTACATCCAAAATATTAGTTTATTTATGCATCAAATATCATCGTCTTATATAAAAATATAAAAGTCTTCTTAAAAAAATTATAAAATTTATCAAAAAAATAATTTTCGATTTTTTATGAAAAATAACGTGCTTATCTAATCTTGACATATTTTTTATTTAATTGTTGTTTTTATATTTATTTATTTTATTAATTCTATTAATTTTATTTTAATTTTATCTTATATAAAAATAAGATTAATAAAATGGTTATACGATTAAAAAGAAAAAAGTAAGTATGAATGGATTATTTTAATTTATTTTATTAGTTAGTAAATTAATCATACATTATAGAAATTTTATCCTTTTTTTTTCTTTTCCTTCCAATCTTCACTAATATTTTTAATATATCATTTTCTTTCTTTTCCATCCTATCCAAATACACGAGAAAGGAAACTATTTTACTCTACTCTACTCTCTTTTCCTTCCCACTTATTTCCTTTCCTTTCCTCTTCTTCCATTTCCCTCAATCCAAACATAGCATAAGACTCCGATACATAAGTCAATAACGAGTCCTAGCCAAAAACCATAATAGCGATGTGAAAGTATTTATAGAACACCTTTTCCCAAAAACAAATGATTGTATTTATAGAACACATACTGAATTAGAGCAAAACTCTAACTCTTTGGGACGTACCTTGTTCGAAGGGTTATAGTAAGAATCGTAGTTGTAGTAGAACTAAAATCCTTTTAAGAGGTTTGTACGCAACGTAGTAGTAAGTGAATAGGAGCTGTCTTTGAGCTATTATCCTTTCAAGTGATTTTATCCCTCGTCAATTATCCCAGAGACGATAATAATCTTTCTTTTTAAGCACTGAATCATATTTACTTGAAAAAGATTAAATTTTATGCAATGTAGATTGCTTTTCACCCTAAGTTTCTGTCATCCCTAGTTGAAAAATAAAGACGACGATATTATCAGAATTACAGATGATGAACACTAGAGTATCATGTTGATTGTCAGCCAGTTGGCTAACCTTTTATTTAATCCAGTAATGGAAATGTCTCCGGTAGAAAAGAAAAGAAAACGAAAAGAGTTTGTCTAAGTGGGACTGCAGGATTATAACAGAACAATTCTATTTTCCCACCTCATAATTACAATATGTAAAGATGAACAATTACAATTTTCCCGCATCGTTATTACAATATTCAAATATGTAGGTGCATGTACTATAAATATACTCTGAATGGGAATTCCATTTAGAACAAGTGAGTTCGAACCGAGAAGTTGGTAGTTCATAAGTTGGCTAACCTTTTATTTAATCCAGTAATGGAAACGTATCCGATAGAAAAGAAAAGAAAAAGAAAAGTGTTTGTCCAAGTGGGACTGCAGGATTATAACAGAACAATTCCATTTTCCCACATCGTAATCACAATATGTAAAGATGAACAATTACATTTTTCCCGCATCGTAATTACAATATTCAAAGATGTAGGTGCATGTACTATAAATATACTCTGAATGTCTAATTTTTAATGGATTTTGATAATTTGGTTTAATGAAAAAATGAAGACTCCCCCTTGATTTCCCGAGTCTGAGTGGAACTGGATTTTGGTTTTGGTTTTGATTTTCTTGATTTGGAAGAGAGGGAGAGTTTGGTTCGGTAAATTACAAGTGTGAGTCTGAGAGAACACTAGGAGTTTCGTTTAGAACACGAACACATCTGAGTTCGGACCGAGGAGTTGGGTGTTGATACAGCTTTAATCGGGACTAACTTAGGACTTTATAAAACTATTCGTTCCCTCTACTCGAGAATTTGGTTCATTAAAGGGAGCCTAAAAGTGGTTTCGCAAAGGGACAAGTAGTGCAATAGGAATTCCATTTAGAACAAGTGAGTTCGAACCGAGAAGTTGGGAGTTCATACAGATTCTGAAGAATATAATACTTGGGAGTTCGGTTAAGCCAGTTGGCCAACCTTTTATTTAATCCAGTAATGGAAATGTATCCGATAGAAAAGAAAAGAAAAAGAAAAGTGTTTGTCCGAGTGGGACTGCAGGATTATAACAGAATAATTCCATTTTCCCACATCGTAATTACAATATCTAAAGATGAACAATTACATTTTTCCCGCATTGTAATTACAGTATTCAAAGATGTAGGTGCATGTACTATAAATATACACTGAATGTCTAATTTTTAATGGATTCTGATAACTTGGTTTAATGGAAAAATAAAGACTCCCCCTTGATTTCCTGAATCTGAGTGGAATTGGATTTTTGTTTTGGTTTTGATTTTCTTAAGTTGGGAGAGAGGGAGAGTTTGGTCCAGTTAATTACAAGTGTGAGTCGGAGAGAACACTAGGAGTTCCATTTAGAACACGAACACATCTGAGTTCGGACCGAGGAGTTGGGAGTTGATACAGCTTCAGTCGGGACTAACTTAGGACTTTATAAAACTATTCGTTCCCTCTACTCGAGAATTTGGTTCATTAAGGGAAGCCTAAAAGTGGTTTCACAAAGGGACAAGTAGTACAATGAGAATTCCATTTAGAACAAGTGAGTTCGAACTGAGAAGTTGGGAGTTTATACAGATTCTGAAGAATATAATACTTGGGAGTTCGGTTAAGCCAGTTGGCTAACCTTTTATTTAATCCAGTAATGGAAATGTATCTGATAGAGAATAAAAGAAAAAGAAAAGAGTTTGTCCGAGTGGGACTGCAAGGTTATAACAGAACAATTCCATTTTCCCACATCGTAATTACAATATGTAAGATAAAAAATTACATTTTTTACGCATCATAATTACAATATTCAAAGATGTAGGTGCATGTACTATAAATATACACTGAATGTCTAATTTTTAACCGATTCTGATAACTTGGTTTAATGGAAAAATAAAGACTCCCCCTTGATTTCCTGAATCTGAGTGGAATTGGATTTTTGTTTTGGTTTTGATTTTCTTTAGTTGGGAGAGAGGGAGAGTTTGGTCCAGTTAATTACAAGTGTGAGTCGGAGAGAACACGAGGAGTACCATTTAGAACACAAACACATCTGAGTTCGGACCGAGGAGTTGGGAGTTGATACAGCTTCAGTCGGGACTAACTTAGGACTTTATAAAACTATTCTTTCCCTCTACTCGAGAATTTGGTTCATTAATGGAAGCCTAAAAGTGGTTTCACAAAGGGACAAGTAGTACAATGAGAATTCCATTTAGAACAAGTGAGTTCGAACCGAGAAGTTGGGAGTTTACACAGATTCTGAATAATATAATACTTGGGAGTTCGGTTAAGCCAGTTGGCTAACCTTTTATTTAATCCAGTAATGGAAATGTATCCGATAGAAAAGAAAAGAAAAAGAAAAGTGTTTGTCCGAGTGGGACTGCAGGATTATAACAGAACAATTCCATTTTCCCACATCGTAATTACAATATGTAAAGTTAAACAATTACATTTTTTACGCATCATAATTACAATATTCAAAGATGTAGGTGCATGTACTAAAAATATACTCTGAATGTCTAATTTTTAATGGATTCTGATAACTTGGTTTAATGGAAAAATAAAGACTCCCCCTTGATTTCCTGAATCTGAGTGGAATTGGATTTTGGTTTTGGTTTTGATTTTCTTTAGTTGGGAGAGAGGGAGAGTTTGGTCCAGTTAATTACAAGTGTGGGTCGGAGAGAACACTAGGAGTTCCGTTTAGAACACGAACACATCTGAGTTCGGACCGACGAGTTGGGTGTTGGTACAGCTTTAATCGGGACTAACTTAGGACTTTATAAAACTATTCGTTCCCTCTACTCGAGAATTTGGTTCATTAAGGATAGCCTAAAAGTTGTTTCGCAAAGGGACAAGTAGTGCAATAGGAATTCCATTTAGAACAAGTGAGTTCGAACCGAGAAGTTGGGAGTTCATACAGATTCTGAAGAATATAATACTTGGGAGTTCGGTTAAACCAGTTAGCTAACATTTTATTTAATACAGTAATGGAAATGTATCCGATAGAAAAGAAAAGAAAAAGAAAAGTGTTTGTCCGAGTGGGACTGCAGGATTATAACAGAACAATTCCATTTTCCCACATCGTAATTACAATATGTAAAGATGAACAATTACATTTTTCCCACATCGTAATTACAGTATTCAAAGATGTAGGTGCATGTACTATAAATATACTCTGAATGTCTAATTTTTAATGGATTCTGATAACTTGGTTTAATGGAAAAATAAAGACTCCCCCTTGATTTCCTGAATCTGAGTGGAATTGGATTTTTGTTTTGGTTTTGATTTTCGTTAGTTGGGAGAGAGGGAGAGTTTGGTCCAGTTAATTACAAGTGTGGGTTGGAGAGAACACTAGGAGTTCCATTTAGAACACGAACATATCTGAGTTCGGACCGACGAGTTGGGAGTTGATACAGCTTCAGTCGGAGACTAACTTAGGACTTTATAAAACTATTCGTTCCCTCTACTCGAGAATTTGGTTCATCAAGGGAAGCCTAAAAGTGGTTTCACAAAGGGACAAGTAGTACAATGTGAATTCCATTTAGAACAAGTGAGTTCGAACTGAGAAGTTGTGAGTTTATACAGATTCTGAAGAATATAATACTTGGGAGTTCGGTTAAGCCAGTTGGTTAACCTTTTATTTAATCCAGTAATGAAAATGTATCCAATAGAAAAGAAAAGCGTTTGTCCGAGTGGGACTGCAGGATTATAACAGAACAATTCCATTTTCCCACATCGTAATTACAATATGTAAAGATAAACAATTACATTTTTTACGCATCATAATTACAATATTCAAAGATGTAGGTGCATGTACTAAAAATATACTCTGAATGTCTAATTTTTAATGGATTCTGATAACTTGGTTTAATGGAAAAATAAAGACTCCCCCTCGATTTCCTGAATCTGAGTGGAATTGGATTTTTGTTTTGTTTTTGATTTTCTTTAGTTGGGAGAGAGGGAGAGTTTGGTCCAGTTAATTACAAGTGTAAGTCGAAGAGAACACAAGGAGTTCCATTTAGAACATGAACACATCTGAGTTTGGACCAAGGAGTTGGGAGTTGATACAGCTTCAGTCGGGACTAACTTAGGACTTTATAAAACTATTCGTTCCCTCTACTCGAAAATTTGTTTCATTAAGGGGAGCCTAAAAGTGGTTTCGCAAAGGGACAAGTAGTGCAATAGGAATTCGATTTAGAACAAGTGAGTTCGAACCGAGAAGTTGGGAGTTCATACAGATTCTGAAGAATATAATACTTGGGAGTTCGGTTAAACCAGTTGGCTAACCTTTTATTTAATCCAGTAATGGAAATGTATCCGATTGAAAAGAAAAGAAAAAGAAAAGTGTTTGTCCGAGTGGGACTGCAGGATTATAACAGAACAATTCCATTTTCCCACATCGTAATTACAATATGTAAAGATGAACAATTACATTTTTCCCGCATTGTAATTACAGTATTCAAAGTTGTAGGTGCATGTACTATAAATATACTCTGAATGTCTAATTTTTAATGGATTCTGATAACTTGGTTTATTGGAAAAATGAAGACTCCCCATCGATTTCCTGAATCTGAGTGGAATTGGATTTTTGTTTTGTTTTTGATTTTCTTTAGTTGGGAAAGAGGGAGAGTTTGGAATTAGAAGTGTGGGTCGAAGAGAACACAAGGAGTTCCGTTTAGAACACGTACACATCTGAGTTCGGACCGAGGAGTTGGGAGTTGATATAGCTTCAGTCGGGACTAATTTAGGACTTTATTAAACGATTCGTTCCCTCTACTCGAGAATTTGGTTCATTAAGGGTAGCCTAAAAGTGGTTTCGCAAAGGGACAAGTAGTGCAATAGGAATTCCACTTAGAACAAGTGAGTTCGAACCGAGAAGTTTGGAGTTCATACAGATTCTGAAGAATATAATACTTGGGAGTTCGGTTAAGCCAGTTGGCTAACCTTTTATTTAATACAGTAATGGAAATGTATCCGATAGAAAAGAAAAGAAAAAGAAAAGTGTTTGTCCGAGTGGGACTGCGGGATTATAACAGAACAATTCCATTTTCCCACATCGTAATTACAATATGTAAAGATGAACAATTACATTTTTCCCGCATCGTAATTACAGTATTCAAAGATGTAGGTGCATGTTCTATAAATATACTCTGAATGTCTAATTTTTAATGAAATTTGATAACTTGGTTCAATGGAAAAATGAAGACTCCCCCTTGATTTCCTTAATCTGAGTGGAATTGGATTTTTGTTTTGGTTTTGATTTTCTTGAGTTGGGAGAGAGGTAGAGTTTGGTCCGATTAATTACAAGTGTGTGTCGGAGAGAACAGTAGGAGTTTCGTTTAGAACACGAACACATCTTAGTTCAGACGAGGAGTTGTGAGTTGATACGCTTCAGTCGGACTAACTTAGGACTTTATAAAGCTATTCGTTCCCTCTACTCAGCGAATTTGGTTCATTAAGGGAGCCTAAAGTGGTTTCGCAAAGGGACAAGTAGTACAATGGGAATTCTATTTAGAACAAGTGAGTTCGTACCGAGAAGTTGGAAGTTCATACAAATTCTGAAGAATATAATACTTGTGAGTTCGGTTAAGCTAGTTGGCTAACCTTTTATTTAATACAGTAATGGAAATGTATCCGATAGAAAAGAAAAGAAAAAGAAAAGTGTTTGTCCGAGTGGGACTGCAGGATTATAACAGAACAATTCCATTTTCCCACATCGTAATTACAATATGTAAAGATAAACAATTACATTTTTTACGCATCATAATTACAATATTCAAAGATGTAGGTACATGTACTAAAAATATACTCTGAATGTCTAATTTTTAATTGATTCTGATAACTTGGTTTAATGGAAAAATAAAGACTCCCCCTTGATTTCCTGAATCTGAGTGGAATTGGATTTTTGTTTTGGTTTTGATTTTCTTTAGTTGGGAGAGAGGGAGAGTTTGGTCCAGTTAATTACAAGTGTGGGTCGGAGAGAACACTAGGAGTTCCGTTTAGAAGACGAACACATCTGAGTTCGGACCGAGGAGTTGGGAGTTGATACAGCTTCAGTCGGGACTAACTTAGGACTTTATAAAACTATTCGTTCCCTCTACTCGAGAATTTGGTTCATTAATGGAATCCTAAAAGTGGTTTCACAAAGGGACAAGTGGTACAATGAGAATTCCATTTAGAACAAGTGAGTTCAAACCGAGAAGTTGGGAGTTTATACTAATTCTGAAGAATATAATACTTGGGAGTTCGGTTAATCCAGTTGGCTAACCTTTTATTTAATCCAGTAATGGAAATGTATCCGATAGAAAAGAAAAAAAAAGAAAAGTGTTTGTCCGAGTGGGACTGCAGGATTATAACAGAACAATTCCATTTTCCCACATCGTAATTACAATATGTAAAGATAAACAATTACATTTTTTACGCATCATAATTACAATATTCAAAGATGTAGGTGCATGTACTAAAAATATACTCTGAATGTCTAATTTTTAATTGATTCTGATAACTTGGTTTAATGGAAAAATAAAGACTCCCCCTTGATTTCCTGAATCTGAGTGGAATTGGATTTTTGTTTTGGTTTTGATTTTCTTTAGTTGGGAGAGAGGGAGAGTTTGGTCCAGTTAATTACAAGTGTGGGTCGGAGAGAACACTAGGAGTTCCGTTTAGAACACGAACACATCTGAGTTCGGACCGACGAGTTGGGTGTTGGTACAGCTTTAATCGGGACTAACTTAGGACTTTATAAAACTATTCGTTCCCTCTACTCGAGAATTTGGTTCATTAAGGATAGCCTAAAAGTTGTTTCGCAAAGGGACAAGTAGTGCAATAGGAATTCCATTTAGAACAAGTGAGTTCGAACCGAGAAGTTGGGAGTTCATACAGATTCTGAAGAATATAATACTTGGGAGTTCGGTTAAATCAGTTAGCTAACATTTTATTTAATACAGTAATGGAAATGTATCCGATAGAAAAGAAAAGAAAAAGAAAAGTGTTTGTCCGAGTGGGACTGCAGGATTATAACAGAACAATTCCATTTTCCCACATCGTAATTACAATATGTAAAGATGAACAATTACATTTTTCCCACATCGTAATTACAGTATTCAAAGATGTAGGTGCATGTACTATAAATATACTCTGAATGTCTAATTTTTAATGAATTTTGATAACTTGGTTCAATGGAAAAATGAAGACTCCCCCTTGATTTCCTTAATCTGAGTGGAATTGGATTTTTGTTTTGGTTTTGATTTTCTTGAGTTGGGAGAGAGGGAGAGTTTGGTCCGATTAATTACAAGTGTGTGTCGGAGAGAACAGTAGGAGTTTCGTTTAGAACACGAAGACATCTTAGTTCAGACGAGGAGTTGTGAGTTGATACAGCTTCAGTCGGGACTAACTTAGGACTTTATAAAACTATTCGTTCCCTCTACTCGCGAATTTGGTTCATTAAGGGAAGCCTAAAAGTGGTTTCGCAAAGGGACAAGTAGTACAATGGGAATTCTATTTAGAACAAGTGAGTTCGTACCGAGAAGTTGGAGGTTCATACAAATTCTAAAGAAGATAATACTTGTGAGTTCGGTTAAGCCAGTTGGCTAACCTTTTATTTAATACAGTAATGGAAATGTATCCGATAGAAAAGAAAAGAAAAAGAAAAGTGTTTGTCCGAGTGGGACTGCAGGATTATAACATAACAATTCCATTTTCCCGCATCGAAATTACAATATGTAAAGATGAACAATTACATTTTTCCCACATTGTAATTACAATATTCAAAGATGTAGGTGCATGTACTATAAATATACTCTGAATGTCTAATTTTTATTGAATTTTGATAACTTGGTTTAATGGAAAAATGAAGATCCTCCCCCCCCCTTGATTTCCTGAGTCTGAGTGGAACTGGATTTTGGTTTTGGTTTTGATTTTCTTGAGTTGGGAGAGAGGGAGAGTTTGGTCCGATTAATTACAAGTGTGAGTCGGAGAGAACACTAGGAGTTCCGTTTAGAACACGAACACATCTGAGTTCGGACCGAGGAGTTGGGAGTTGATTCAGCTTCAGCCGAGACTAACTTAGGACTTTATGAAACTATTCGTTCCCTCTACTCGAGAATTTGGTTCATTAAGGGGAGCCTAAAAGTGGTTTCGCAAAGGGACAAGTAGTACAATGGGAATTCCATTTAGAACAATTGAGTTCAAACCGAAAAGTTGGGAGTTCATACTGATTTTGAAGAATACAATACTTGGGAGTTCGGTTAACCATTTAGAACAAGTGAGTTCGGACTAGGAGTTGGGAGTTCATACAGATTCAGTTGGGACTAAAGACTTTATAATACTCGGGAGTTCGGTTCATTGAGGAGACCCTCAAAGTTTGGAATACGGCTGCCTAGAATTTTAATGACTTGAAAACATTTTCTCACAAAATCGACATTTATGCTCATTGGGCTCGAAATTGACACATCCATAGTTAATACGAACAATCAAAATCGACGGGCTCAAAATCGTTAACACTGAAGTTTACTTATTCCACATCTTCTCGACATTTATGCTCATTGGGCTCGAAATCGACGTCGGGGGTGTAAACAGCATGAAAAGTTTTCTTTAGTAGGTTTTTTATATTTTTAACATGTCTTTTTGTTATGGGTTATTTCCTAACTTTTTTCTTACATGTTAGGGCCCAAAAACATGTCATCTTATCAATGCTTTATAAGGTTTTGAGTTGTTGCTTATATAAGGCCATCTATTATGTATTTTTCAGGGAGAAAATAGAGAAGACGATAGTTTAGAATGGATTAGCGTTTCTTTCTCTCTTTTTAGGGTTTCTTTTATTCTTCTTTTATAGAAGGAGATCTTTGAGATATCTCAAGGGTTTTTATTATAGTTTTGCATGGAGAACATCAATCTTTTGAAGGAAGCTATACTCTTGTTTTTAATTCATCAAATGAGACTTCCTGTTAGGTTAGACTTGTTGTTCTCTTGAGATTTGACATGGGCTTTTGTGCTTAAAAGTTGTGTTAGGGTTTATTGATTGGGATGTTCATGTTGAGTTTTAATTGCTATAATCTTGATGGGTTATGCATGATAATTGGGCACAATTATGTATGATGAATATGCTTGATTGTGTAAAGTAATTTACTAGAGATAACTTGCTTTAATTTTGCCTCTTGCCACATATGAGGATTATGGTAGGTTATTCAAAATATTGTTGTGAATTTGTTAAGTTGATTTTACCTTAGCTCTTGCATCTTGCCATATAGGAGGTGTTTAGGGAGATTAGTTTAACATTAGCGTGACTTGGTTTGTCATTTCTTCTTGCCACGTAGGAGTGGTTGAATTAGAGGGTTGGTTGTTGGTAGTTGCATTAGATACTGGGTTAATTAAGGAAGTAAACCTTGCATCTTGCTATGTAGGAGGGTTTAACAAATTTGTTAATATTTAGTAGGTAAACGCCTAAAGCATTCCTTGCCTCTTGCCACTTAGGAGGGTGTGTAATAGGTTATTATGTATAGGATAGGTGCTCGGTATAGAGACCTATGATGTGATTAATTGTTTACCCTTAATTATAATATTTCCATGATATTGAATTCCTACCTAACTATCTTTGTAACCCTAGTCATTGTATTCAAGAGTACTCATCACTCTATTGCATTACTTGATAATTAGCTCTTGAGTAGGTTTAATTTTTAGTAATTTTTTCTCTTTTATTTTATTAATTATTAGTTTAGTTGTTTAGGTTAATTATCTTTTTATTTGATTTATTTTTCACTACTTCGTACATATACACTTAATCATAGTTCTCTATTTTTGTGTGGGATCGACTCCTACTTCTCACTTGTTATACACGTTGTTGATCTAATATACCTTAAAGTCATGAGGAATTAGGGTTTTATAATATATTTGATTCGGTTAACCTAAAGAGTTTGAGGCTTAATTCACCCTAATTTTTACCAAACACCATTTGCCTCATAATGAGTTTATTCATTTAGATGGTAAAAAGAAAGTTGTGTTTGTTAAACAAATTCGTGAAAGGGTGCGAAATTCAATAGAAAGAAGGAATGAGCAATATGCAAAACAGGGCAATAAGGGTTGAGTTTGTCTAATATTTGAACCTGGGAATTAAGTTTGGATTCACTTGAGGAATGAGAGATTTTCTACTAAGCGGAAACAAAGTTACATACACGTGGCGATTGTTCTTTTAGAGTTCTCGAAAGGATTAATGAAAATTCTTATCGCATTGAATTACCTTTTGATTATGGCAATGTTTTTTCTTTATTTAATGTTGCTGATTTATCTCTATGTGGTGTATCTGATTCAAGGATGAATCTTTTCGAGGACTGAGGGAATGATAGCAATCCATCAAGTTAATGACTCAATCAAATGATCCATTGGTTAATCTTTTCTAAAGATTGTCCTCTCCTAACTGGATGTTGGTCCACCGGCCCTAGCAAACTCCCCTGTTTCCATCTTTCCTGAAAGTAGACGACATGAAATGGTGGAATCATTACACATAATATGCCCCGGCCCCATCAACCTATTTTTTTTACTGTAAGGGATATCACATTTCAAGGTGGAATCCTATGGACCAATGATGAGGTCAAGGACAAAGAAGATTAAGACGACTTTGCAATCTTTGCTGAGCACGTTTAGCACCACCAATGAGGATACGAATGAAGGCTTCGAGTTGCCTTCAAGTAAAGTTGATGTCGGAGTACCTTGTAATGTTTCTTGCATCTTTATTGAAGGTTTAGAAGGTATGGAATCAAGTTTGGAGATGAAAAAATTTATAAAAGTCCAAAACTCTCCACGTCACGTTGTTCAACCTCTCCATGTCGTGACATGCACCCACGTCACGACTTCCAACATTCCCCACATTGTGACGTCACTCACTAGATGAACGTGGGAAATTTTATATTTTCTCCACATTGCGACGTACAACACCACCTACGTCGTGACATCCATCCACATCGAGTCGCGCGACTCCTTACATCACGATGTCAGGGATTCGCCCAGTTTTAAATTTTAGGTTTTATTTTGTTTTTTAGGAAAGTTATCTCAAACAATTACTTTCCTTATTGCTTAGTGTTTCCTTTACAAATTTTAAGTAGGTTTTTCATTATTGTAGCCATTTTAAAGGTATCTTCGTCATGGAATAAACAGCTTTGATGAATTTTGAAAGAAACCGCTTTTAACTTTTGTTTTGAGAAACCTTCATTATTGGGAGTGAATCAATATTGAATTCCAGTAAATTTCTAAGCGTGATCTTAAGTAGTTTATCTTACCACTCTTAATTGAGAGCAAGCCAAGCTAATTTGCTTAACATCGAGATTACTTGGGTTAGGTAAATTTTCTTGTATAACGTAAGAGTTTGGATCAATATCCAGGTATTTACGTTCAATATCCGTTTTGTTGTTTTGTGTCTTGTTCTTGTTTGTGCTGAATTCGTACTAGATCGACAAATTATATACAACATACAAGGATCACCTTACCACGTGTTGTTACTTTGTTTTTGTATCTCCTCCACATATATTTTTCTTAAAATTTCTAAATACTACATAACTAAAAAAAGGAGACAAATAAGCAAAATTACATTTTCTCAATTCACTTTAGAATTTATTTTTTCTGTCTATTCAATTGAATTAAAAAGTGAATTGTGATTTTTCTATTTTGAAAAATTTCCTTCTCAAATGTTCTATAAATATATCTTGTCTAGGTATATTACATATTTATTTTTTTATGAAGTTTTCTTTGTTTTCTACATATATAGAAAACAATATATTTCCTCTTGCCCCTCAAGTTCATTTTTTTAAAATAATAATTTCAAAGATAAGAATGTAGTTTTTTTATTTGAATTAACATTTTTTTTTAAAAATCGTAATTGTTTTCTACATTAGTATCGAAATCCAAAGTTGAGTATAGCTAGATTAACTCTTTGTTCACTCCTAAATTTAGGAATAAAAATTAAGATTGAGTAAAGTAATTAATATTTTCTATATTTTTGTAATTATATACAAATTTAGAGATTTTGAAAAGCAACTAGAATTGAAGCCTCTCCAAACGTCATGCACAAGTGACTTTTACAATAAAACAATAATATCGTTCAACTGAGCTTTAAATTTGAAATTTAATTTTCAGCAGTCATTTTTTCAACTTTCTACAAAATTGATCTTCTATTACATTCCCTATTTTAATCTCTATTTCAATCTATAATTTACAGACCACGTATATTTAACGTTTATCTCTTATAATTCATTGATCATTTGATAGGATTTTAATAAAATATATGTGGCATGTATTTATAAATTAAAATAGAGAATAAAATAAAAGATCCAAAATGAAAAAATTTAACGTGCCAGTGATCTAAAGTATATTGGCCCAAAAGTTTCAACGTACACCAAACTTGTAGCTTTCAAAGAGTTCACATAAGAAGAAAAATTTACCCACCAAAATCAAATTACTGACCATAATATTTTTTAAATCTAAAAATCAATATTTGGAAGTGACAGAAGAAAATAGGAAAAAGCACATAAAAAATAATCACCATGATGTAAGGAAGGAGAAACAATGTCTTTTGAAATTTGTTTGTTTATATCCATGGAGGAAATGACCAAATAGAAATAAATTCATGAACCAATACACAATATTTACATTTAAAAGGTATAATTAGCACTCAGATCTTTCATTTCATTTTCTGTTTCAATATCTGTTTTAATTTATAAATACATGCCTCATATATTAAACTAAAATTCTATCAAGTGATTAGTGAATTCTAAGGAATAAGTGTTTGATGGTGATGTGAGTGTGAAATTCTCACACATATATATTTTACGGATCTAGTTAAGAAATTCACTACAAATTAATTGACAAAATTGTGGGAAAGAGACGTGGAACGAGTAACCTTGAGTGTATGAAATCCAAGACCTTTTCGTTAATACAAACAATCAAATCAATTTAAGAACTCTTGAATTAATAAAATCACCTGACTTGTTCTCAATTAAGACTGTAGATCAATTTTAAGGGTTGCGCCATAAAATCAATGGAACTAATTTAGACTTATGCCAAAACTAAATTTTCTTCAACATATAACTCAAATAATATCAAGAAACAACTTTTTCAAATTCTTCAATAACTAAAAACAAATTTAATGCCTATAAATAGGTTACAAAGCTTAATCCCTACCTTGTTAAACAAGAAATGTAATTAGAAAATGAATTTAACAACTAGCTAATCTAAATTAGGAAACTTCCTATTTGGAAACAAATTGGAACTTAATAAATCTCTTTAAAACTTTCCTAAAAGAGATATCCTAAACTAACTACAATAAAACGCATGTGAATTCCATACAAGGATTTTTCCCCTTGCAAACTAAAATTCCTAAAAATTAAAGAAACGCAAAAACTCTAACATTCACGACGGTACTCTACTGGTGTCGCAACGTTCATCTTATTGTCTTCGTTTTACCCTGATACAAACAAAATCTCAGAAATTCTAAAACATAAAAATTGTAACTCTATTTCCTAGCTTTCCATGGCCTCTTCAAGAACCAAATTCCAAGATTATATGAGAGAAATAGGTCAAGAATAGAGATGGCCATACCGACGGTTCCGGAATCGGAACTGGGGGCCCACCAAACCAGAACCGTAGCTGAACCGTCTATTGACGGTTTGTTACGGTACTTGAAATTTTTGAACCGGAACCAGCCAAAAAAAATATTTCTATTTTTATAATTATATAAATATTTCTATACCTCTTCATTTTCATCACATAATTCTTTTTCTAATATTATTTCTTAGTTTTCTAATATTTATATTCTAGCTTTTTCTGTTTGTAATTTATAGTTTAGAATTTAGTGTTTAGGTGTATAGTGTCAACTTTTTTAATTAATTATTTTAATTATATTTTTATATTACACTAATATACTATTTGAATTTCAATTAATAGTTTAATCATTCTTTCAATACTCTTATTATTTATATATTTTTCTCTCACTTATCTACTCCTTCATAATTCTATTTTTCTAAAACCTCCGTATATTAGTTCAATTTCAACTATTAATCCAATTATATTATGTACCAACTTAATTTTCTAATTTATATTATCCTAGTTCTATTATTATATTATGCTAATATACTATTTGAATTCCAATTAATAGTTCGATCATTCTCTCAATACTCTTATTCATTCTATATCTTTCTTTCTTACTTATCTAATCTTCATAATTCTATTATTCTATAAAATCTATATATTAGTTCCAATTTAACTACTATTCTAATTATGTTATTATATTATACTAGTTGAATTCTAATTAATAATTCAAATATTCTTATTATTTTATATCTTTGAATCTCACTTATCTAATTATTCCTAATTCTATTCTCTAAAAACTACATATTAAACCCAATTGTAACTGTTACTATTCTAATTATATTATTATGTTCTACTATTTGAGTTTCAATTAATAGTTTAATCATTATTTCAATAGAAATCAAATTTAAACATGAGATTAAAATCAAAATTCGAAATTAAAAATTGAAATAAAAACTGAAATTGGAACAAAATCCGAACCAAAATCGGAACAAAATCGGAACCGTGATGGAACCACCGATTCCGAAACCGTAATTGAAACCGCCGAGGGATAGTTTCTGGTTTTGGTTCCATTGGCCATGGAACTGGGAACCGTGGCCATGTGATCTAGTCAAGAATACCAAAATGTGACAGAACCTCTTAGCATTTGATTTTCAATGCCTACTGTCGTATTTTGCTTTGTTAATCCTCGTTGGAGTCTCGGACCTCCATGCGATCAATTTGAGACTTGATTTTCAATATTTTCCATGTCTATCTATATGATATTCATCATGAACACATGGACTAAATACCTTGAACATCTTGTAAAATAAGCACCAGCATGATTTCATATAATTTACGCCCATATGAAGAAGATTCGACCTCGAATCTTGTATGTGGATTACAAGATTATTCGGTGCATAACCTAGAGTATCAACAAGACAAAAAGAATGAAAAAAATACAATCTGATCTTTAAAACTTTTTCGACTTAATGCAACAAGCTAAATTGTTTCTTACTCTTCATATTGGAAATTTCATCACATATATTATAGTCATGGAAGATATGAAAAAAAAGTTTAGTTATCATGAGATTTCTCAGTAGGGTAAAGAGTTAAGTTGACCACATTTTCGAGAATTAAATCATCCATGACGACATCAAAAACATCTACCTCCAAAGGGGTGGAATCTCCATGAGTTTGTTCTTCAAGTAAATGTGTTGATTGAACTTCTTCCTCATCGACTGCTGTAAAAGTTTCCAAGGGAATACTGTGCCAAATCATGTCGCAAAGGAATTCACCTTAACTTTCAGGCTCGATAATAATCTCTTTAATGGTGGTTTTCATACTTGGTTGTGGAATTTCATAAACTAACTTGCAAAAAGATAGATGTTCAATATAATAAGCATTGCGTTCCTTAATTCAAACAAAACCATCCACCCTAACCATAGCAAATTTATTTGGACATTGGAATTTGTAATGAATAATATCAAGACATGTATCACACTTGAGAGTTTTTGGGTTACCCTTTCCATCAAATTGATTCTCAGCCTGTATCTCCTTTAACAACACCTTAATTTTTTGACAATCACTTTTTATAAGTTGAAAGCTTCTAAGAAAACAATCCTCACAAAATCTCATGTCTGAATTTCTTACAATTGATCTCTAATACCAATTGTTGGTGATGTTAGTACGGAATCCTCACACATATATATTTTACAGATCTAGCTAAGAAATTCAACATAAAATAATTGACAAAATTGTGGAAAAGAGATGTGGAATGAGTAACCTTGAGTATATGAAACCCAAGACCCCTTCATTAATATGAACAATTAAATCAATTCAAGAACTTTTGAATTAATCAAATCACACAACTTGTTCCCATTAAGAACAAAGATCAATTTTAAGGGTTACGCACTAAAATCAATGGAACTAATTTTGTGTTATGCTTAAATTAGGATTTTCTTCAGCACACTGCTCAAATAATATCAAGAAACAACTTTTCCAAATTCTTCAATAATTAAAAATGAATTTAAAGCCTATAAATAGGCTACAAAGATTAAACCCTACTTCATTAAACAAGAAATCTAATTACAAAAGTAAACTAACAACTATCTAATCTAAATTACGAAACTTTATATTTGGAAACAAATTGGTCCCTAATAAATCTATTTGAAACTTTCCTAAAAGAGATATCCAAAACAATTAATAATAACCGAAATAAAACACATGCTAATTTCATACAACGATTATTAACCATGCAAAACTAAAATTCCAAAAAATTTAAAAAAACGCAAAAAACCTAAAATTCGCAACGGTAGTCTGACGGTGTTATGACGTTCATTATATTGGCCTCATTTCACCATGATACAAACAAAATCTCAGAAAAACCAAAATGTAAACGTTCTATCTCTATTTTCTAGATTTCCAACATCATTTGACACACCAAATTCCGAGTTTATATGAGAGAGATATATCAAGAATAACAAAACGTGACAGAATATCTCAACATTTAATTTTCGACACCTCTTCTCGTATTCGCTTTGTTAATCCTCGTTAGAGTCTCGGACTTCCATGAGATCAATTTGAGGCTTGATTTCAAAGATATACCAGGCCTCCATATGAGATTCATCACGAATATATGGACTAAATACCTTGAACATCTTGTAAAATAAGCACCAATGTACTTTCATATCAATGTTAAATACATGTGGCGTGCATTTATAAATTGAAATAGTAAATATAATAAAAGATCCATTGGGTATAATTCGGCAAGAATAATTAAATGAACATTAAAATTAAGAAAACCATTAATTTTTGAATATGGAGAAAAGGCAAAAACACAACTCAGGTATCAATTAATTAATTACAAAGGATAACCAATTAAAAGAAAATAGATAAAATACTCCCTAACAAATAGTAAAACGAAAAAAGATAAAATAGAGATAACTTGGAAATTATACTGGATCACCAAGAGATCTAAATTGAGAGATTAGAAACAGGACAAAAGCAGAAAATAATAATTAAAAAAAAAAGTTCCCAAAAAGCAATTCACCATATTATCCAATGTACCATACCGAAACCTGAACAAAGTTTCCTAAACAATGAAAGTTGTAAGATGCACTTTTTCCCTTGATTTTGTAAAGAAATCAACATATTAACAACTCAGAGGAAAATATAACAATTATATAGTAATTGATTTTTATAGGATCTTGAATGATAATCTATATAAAATATACCTCAACAGATGTTAGCGAAATTTTTGAGCTATGTTTAATCGATCAACAAGCCGCATAAGTATTCGGTCTTTAACGGTAATCCACACGAACTACTTTCGGGATCATCGAAGGATTGATTTTAACATTAGGTTAATAAGTTAAATCCCTCTAAACAATACCTTTAGCTTTGAAAGCTAATAAGAAAAAACCTTTTTCTCATTTACGTGATTTCTTATTAAGAGAGTTGTGTTGTCTTGATCTAATATTAAACATCTATTTATAATAATATTACCTTCCAAAAAAGTGTTCTTGTCTAACAAGAAATAAATTATTACCAAATTCAATTCACTTTCCAAAAGTGAATATAAGAGTATAATAGATGTCATTATTATCAAATAATTATGTAACTCATTTTAACCTAAGAAGTAATTCTATTGTATGTGACCCTTTAGGTTCCTAATTACTTGGCAATAAATATAAATAATAATCTTAGAATTAAATTGGCTTTTGTACAAAACCAACAGATTTAACCTGGTTGAATCCTATTACTAACATTTTATCAATTTTTCAAATTTTTTTAGTAATAGATGATAATTATTTAAAACTTTATAATGCATTTAATTCACATCTGGCAATTTTCATATTTATCTTATTGCTACTTCTACTATTATTAAAGTGACATTCTACTTGTTCAATTTTTTTTTTCTATTTGTGATAAAATTTTTTAATTCTAATGGTTCTCTCCAAAACTTCTAACTTAGTGTTCACTTCCTCTCTCATCTCATAAATCAAAATTATATTATCTACAAATAGCATGTATTCATGAAAGGCTTTATGCAAATTTTTAGTAATTTCGTCAATTACTAGCACAAAAAGATACAAGTTTAAAACTGATCCTTAATGTAGACTTATAGTATTTGAGAATTTAATCAATATCTCTACGGGTGACTTTACACATATTGTTACTAAAATATTAAACTTCTTTTTAAAATATGTGTTTTGGTCACTAAACTATTAAATTTGCTATAAAGGTTAGCGGACTATTTTAATGTATGATTTTAAGTCATTTTGTCTATTAAATCTATTTGTATAGATAGAAATCACTTTTTTCAAGAGTAAAAATGTCCTAACATAAAAAATATCAAAGAAAATTGTAATATTTGTAAATTGTATTAAGGGCCAATTAATAAATAAAAGAAATTATAGAGACTATTTTGCAAAATCATGAAAATTGGTCTTAAAGACCCATTTGTTTCCTAGACTTAGTCTTCTTCTTCACCCTCATTTCTTTCCCTATTTTCCCTTAATCATAATTTCCCTCTTTTTCCTCCATCTTAGGGCAAGAAGGAAGTGTTGATTAAGGAGGAGAAGGAAGCAAATCTCACTTCCACTTCACTCTTGGAAGGTAAGGAACTCTCCATCTTAGTTCTTCATATGAATATCTTTACTTAGTAGGTCAAATTAGGAAAAGGGTTGGAAGTTATGTTATGGTAGAAATTGGGTTTGGATTCCATATGTTTAAGAACACCTAACTAAGGATTTTAACATTCATTTGAATGAATATAGAACATGAATTGAGGAATTTAAGACAACTTATGATGATATTCTTGTAGAAGGAAGTTGTGAGGGTAATAGATAAATGAGTTTTAGAATTTAAAGGAAATGAAATGTTCTTACATTAAGAAAGGATTCTAAGAGTTATTAGGCTCTCTTTGATTGTCCTTTTTGTTGTATGTATATGTTTTTATAGGAAATTGAAGTAAATAGGAGGTGGAAAATCTTAGAATCAAGGGCTAGAGTGGATTTTGACTAAGGTAAGTGGTTTTTATATTTCTTCATGTTTTATACGGAATTGATGAAATATATTTGTGAAAGTTGATTATGCTATTATATCAAAATGGATTGAGTATGAATAGATTTTGATTTGATGATTATGAAATGTATGCAATGGCCTTTGTGAATGATTGAAATGAAATTGAAATGTTTTAAGCTCTTGAATGTTTAATGAACGATTGGGAGGAACATGTTCCAACCTATTGTTATGAACCACCTAGCGGGGTTAAAGCTAGGAACCCATTGTTATGACCCACCTAGCGGGGTTAAACCTATGACTGGATCCAGTATTATGACCCAAGAGTGAATTGAATGATTCGTGAGCTAAATGTGAAATATTGCTAAATGATTTTAAATACTCAATGTATTAATGAATGTTTTGATAAATGATGATGCCATTGCTATATAAGTACGTGTGTGTGTTTTTCATTGAAAATCGTTTCAAACGATGGTTTCATGGGTTAAAAGATGCTTTGAGAAAGGATATTATATATATGATGTGCTCAATCCAAATGAAGGAATATTTTAACTACTTACTGGGCATAGTGTATGCTCATACCACATATAATGTCATTTTTGCAGATTCTAAGATTTCACGTGAAGATTTTTGTGGATGATTGGGAGTAGAGAAGGTTATTTTGTGAACATCGTAATTTTGTATAGATTATAGGAAATTGTATGGAAATGGTTTAGATGGAATGATGTTGGACATTAGATTTTGATGTTCATGTATATAGCTATAAGTTGATATTTGGATGGAATTGTACATTTGGTTATAAGTTGTATATATAATGGTTTGTTGACGAATATTGTGCCGAAATGCAAAGATGTAGGTTTGAACACTTGATGTTTAAAATGGAGTTTTGTGAATTATGTATATTGATTATATTAGGTAATGTGTGGCCAAGTGTATATGTATATACACATGTAGTTTGGGTTGTAAACTTGATTACAGGAGGCTTCGTGCTTTTGGAACGGTTCCCAAGTGTACGGCCGTGTCATGTCGGATTTGGGGCGTGACAAAAATAGTGTAATCCCAACTCCCTGCCATTCTTGCAAAACTCTTTGCGAATGTTCTATATTTCCAAATAGAGAAAATACCCTTTTGGTGCTCAATAGTTTTAAATCATGGCAAATCCTCTACCTTTCTTCAATTGGATTAAAATCCATTGCAAAAGACCATGGAAATAATCAAAAGAAAGACTTGGATAGTGAAGTTGGTCTAGTTGTAATAAGGACGTGATGGAAAATTGTGTCCCAAAAGTGTGCAATCAAGTCGCCACGCCACTGGAATGGAATCCCCAACAAAAGGAAGGGCTAAAAATGGGGCACTGAAATAAATTCATAGAATCGAAGAAGAGATTATAAGGACATCAACCAAGAGTGCTCTAAAACTTTGATTCATCCCTAACGGGCTTAAACAAATACATTTGAGTGGACCAATTCATTTTGATAAGCTCCCTGTATTTTTTTTTGGTTATATCTCAGGTTCCTAACTCTACAACTCTATGTCTTTCTGCCACTTCACTGTTGTTGAATCTGATTTGCGGTGATGTGATTGGATATCATTACTTGAGTTGTCATCAACACGGACCCAGAGCTTTCATGGGTTGCATCTATCATGGTGTAATGTTAAATATGGTAAACTCGCTCCGATCAAAGTCCTTGGGTATCCAATTATTTCGAAGAGTTGAATTACGAAATTACTTAAAGGCATACATTTATAAAGTTTAATGATATTTTTTACTAATTTAATAGTTAAGTAACCAAAAACTCATATTTGGAAAAAGTTGAATGACTTTTTTTGTATTTTATTTTTATATTTTTATACATATTTTTTTATGACTCTTATATAACCAATTCTCACCCATCTTTTTATAATATCTGCAACAATATATTCTGATGAACTCTATCGTAAATCTTTTGAAGGTCAAATAATGTCATATATAAATCTTGTTTTATTTCAGTACAGTGCTCACAATATTTTCTTATTAAATGTATAACTTCTAGTGTAGATTTTCTTTGTATAAAATGAAATTTATTATCTAGTATATTAGGGCTTATTTGATAAAACCGAAATATGAAAACCAAAGTATTAAATCTGAAATAAAAAATTTAAAACCATTAAATTTCTGAATTTTAAGCAATCAAACAATCAATTTTAAATGTTTTAATCCTAATGTTGAAATATTTAAACTTGTTTCATAAACATATTGATCTAATAGTTTGATGATTCAAATAGTACAATTTGGTATTTTAATTATTTATTTTCTCAATAAATGTGTAATACTATTTTTTAAATAATTAATCAAAATTATTACAAAAAATAAAATTTTCAACAAAATAAAATTACAAAATTTAATAATTTTGATAATAAAAATATTATCATAGAAATGCTTATATTTGTAATCTCTCCATATTCATGGTGTTCTACTATATTATATGTTATATTTAAAAATTTTTAAAAATATAATTCTTAATTTATCAAAATTAAATTTAGGAAAAAAAGAGATGATAGAAAAAATTAATCATATTCTAAAACATAAAAAATATTTATGGAATCAATATATTGAATAAAAATATTAAAATATAGATAGAATATTTATTAAATAAAAATATTAGAATATAGAATTAAAAAAGAAAGTATATTGAATACAAATTTTAGATTATAAAAGGAATAAAGAGAATAAGATAGTAGAAAGAATAGATTGAAGAGATATTATGAATAATTATTATATATCATTGAGATATTATGAATAATTATGGTATGTTGAATTTTATTTTACAACATGGGGTCTTCGTGTTGTAAAATTAAGCGATAAGCTAAATTTTATTACTTAAAATCAAAGAAGAATTTTGACTGCCTTTTCAAATGTTCTTAATTCATTAAAACATTCAATTTTTAGTTATCAAACAAACTTATTGGTCCATATTTGAATCAATTAATTTTCAAAATTAAGTTGAATTATCAAAGAGACCCTTAGTCTCTTTTCTAAACCTTGTTTTATTACTCTCTTCTACAATTTTATAGTATAACTCATTTGGTTAATATTTCTATTATTTGCATATATTTTTTTTTGTATATTTCCTTTATTATTATATAAGGATATCATTACAAATTTTTTTCATTGATTAGACATGTTCTTACTCTTCATAGTTATATTAAATAGATGTATAAATGTTAGAGTTTGTCTTGTATATTTTTCTATTTAGGAAACAACTTATGGTTTTCTAATTGTGTACTTGCTCTAATTCTAAATAATTCTCATTCTTACCAATTTCTTGCCATTTTACCCTTACATACTCATTAATGCACTATGCTTTGAAATTGAAAAACTATTGAGAGATGGAATACTGCTGTTTTAAATAATAATTTCTTCCTATTTTTCATTAAAAAAAAATGCGCCATTAGAGTGGAAAAAACAATGACATCATGATAATGCTAAGATGATGAATGGAAAGATTATTTATTACTCATAATTTAGGGACGGTGGAGATTTTAACCTCTATATTTATGGTTTTAGTCATTGAGTTCTATTATAGTTCTATATTAAATAAAAGTGTTTTAGGGATTAATTTTTTAAATAAAAATGATTAATTAAATAAATTTCAATTGTCTAAATGATTAATTAATATGTAGCAAGTCCTATTACAACTCATATTAAGTTCAAACACTTACTTAATAAATATTTTGATTTTAATCATTAATTTTATTACATTCTACGTTAAATAAAAATATTTTAGGAATTAATATAATAAATTTCATATATAAAAATGGTTAATTAAATAAATTTATTTTGCTAAATAATTAACTAAATAATCATTAAATCCTATTACCACTTGTATTAAGTTCAAACATATTTTATAAATATATTAAAATTTCATTTTTGGAGATAGGGGCGATTAATTAAATTTTTAAACATATTAAAAATTTTTAAATAAAAATTATATGTTAAATAATCATTAAGTTCAATTACAACTCAAATTAAGTTAATTTAATAATTTTCCTAAATAAAATGATTAATTAAATACATTTTCTAAATATATTAAAATTTTCAAAAATAAATAATCATTAAACTTTATTACAACTCATATCAAGTTCAAACACTGTCTAAATGTATTAAAATTTCCTTTTTCCAAATAGAGTCAATTATAAATAAATTTATAAACATACTAAACTTTTCTAATTAAAAATAGTGAGTTAAATAATCATTAAGTTTTAGAAAATCATATTAAGTTAATTTAATAAATTTAATAAATATAAATAATTAATTAAATATAAATATATTAAATTCATGAATCATAAATAATCATAAATCCTATTACAACTAATAATAAGTCTAAACATTTTCCATTACAACTATACATTAATTAAGTTAATCTTTAGAGAAGTTATGTTTATTTAAAATTCTACATTAACATATCCTAAAATAGCGTAAAATTCTGATTGATTGGATTAAAAAAAAAATTGAATAAATGTCTTTAACTTTCTGTTGGATTATATAATTTAGATTCTATTTATAAAAAATTAAATTAGATTGTATGAAAGAAATAAATTTCCTAAACAAATGGATTAACTAAATAATCATTTACTCCTATCACAACTCATATTAGGTGCAAACACTTTCGATTGCAACTCATATTAATTTTTAGCGTTAACAAACTGGGTGTACATTTTACTAAATTTTTATAATTCAAATCTTCCTCATTACTCACGATTAGATTATTTAAGTTAATATTTATATTTTTTACACTTGAAACCATAGAGTATTTTATATAGAATTTCTATTATTGGTTTCTCTTTATATATTGGTAAAAGAATTCATGAAAGTTTTATTTTTCACTCCATTGAAAATTTTGAATGTTGAGTGTACTCATCAAATTTGATTACATTCAAAAAGAAATTTTTGGTTTTGATTCCGGAAGATCAAAGAACTTAAACTTTATTAAAGCATAAGTGGAGAGAGAAAACTTAAGCAAGAAAGAAGAAAGAGAAAAAAATTAATTAATTTATTAATGTTGATAGTTAACATATAATAAGTGTGAAAATGTCTAAAATGACTATTATTTAGGATCAAAGGGAGTATAAAAGTTGTTGGTCCCAAATAAATTAAGTGAGAGAATTGTGACTTTTCTTGAGGCTATGAATATAATCTTTAACTTTCAAGTTTAGTACACCAGTATAGGACTATTTAAATTAACTAGTTAATTAACCGTTTGGCCTTTACAGCCATTGTACGCCTTTTATGGATAAGAGACACCAACTCATTAGAGAGTAAATAGGTTTTTAGGGCTTTTGGTGTTTATCTCTTTGTGGTCTCTAAGCCATTTTGTATTCCAACAAGAATAGAGTTTAGAATTCCCTATGCGGGTCTCTCTTATATGATAAATTTAAGTGTAACAGGTAGATGATTTAGAATTCCTTTATGAGGCTCTTCTATTAGTTTAGACTTTAGTTTGTGTTTCATATTGTGAGCTTGTAAAATGTTTTTACTTTTGTAATCCTCTTTTTTTGTTAGTGGATTTTCTTTCTTTACCCGTAGATATTGATCATATTGATCTAACTACATTAAGGTTGTGGTTGGTTGTTTAGAAATAGAATTGAATTAGAATTTAAATATTATAGAAACGTAATTCAATGAACTGAAAGTCTAAAATGTGAAAATTCCTTTGTTTGGCAAAACAATAAAATTTATATAGAATTGAATTATAACAAAATTCACATTACACATATTTTACACATTTTCACATACTACACATATTTTCACACTACACATATTTTACACATAGTACACACATTTTCACACACTACATATATTTTCACACACTACACATATTTTACACATAGTACACACATTTTTACACACTACACATTTTTTCACACACTATACATATTTTACACACACTACACACATTTTCACAAACTACACACATTTTCACACACAACACACATTTTCACACACTACACATATTTTACACATAGTACACACATTTTTACACACTACACATATTTTACACATAGTACACACATTTTTTCACACACTACATTTATTTTCACACACTACATATTTTTGCGCACACTACACATTTTTTCACAAACTACACATTTTTTCACACGCTACACATATTTTAAACATATGTAGTGTGTGTAAAATATGTAGTGTGTGAAAATGTGTGTAGTGTGTGTAAAATATGTAGTGTGTGAAAATGTGTGTAGGGTGTGAAAAAATGTATAGTGTGTAAAAAATTGTGTAGTGTGTGAAAATGTGTGTACTATGTGTAAAATATGTGTAGTGTGTGAAAAAATGTGTACTGTGTGAAAATGTGTGTACTGTGTAAAATATGTGTATGAGTGAAAATGTGTGTACTATGTGTAAAATATGTATAGTATGTGAAAATGTGTGTTGTATGTGGAAATGTGTGTACTATGTGTAAAATATATGTAGTGTGTGAAAATGTGTGTAGTGTGTGTAAAATATGTATAGTGTGTGAAAAAATATGTAGTGTGTGAAAATATGTGTACTATGTGTAAAATATATGTAGTGTGTGAAAATGTGCACAGTGTATGAAAATGTGTAAAATATGTGTAATGTAAATGTTTACCATGAGGAAAGAATTGAAAATATCTACTATCTGGAAAGAATTGAAAATGCAGAATTGGGTCATTATAGAATTGTAAATGAATTCAAAATCTAAATTTTATTTTGTAAACAAACACAATAATTAAAATTGAACCCCTCATTTGGCGACAATCGCGGGGTCGTCAAATCCAGTTTAACCAGTTCATTCTATTGACCATTAACTTCACCTTTCTCTTCCATTTCATGATTTTCTCTTATCTCCATTATCCTCATTAGACAAGCCAAAAAAACCTAGATTGTGTTAAAATCGTCGATTGCTACCCTTTGCCAGCCGCCACATAAAATGTTTCCAGTTTTTTTGAGTAACTTGCTCCTCTATGCTTCTTAAAAGGTTTTTTTTAAGTTGCATTTGCTCTATTTAGAATCAAGTTGAGATTTGGAATAAAAGACAACTCTTTGAATGTTTGCTTTCTGGGTTCTGCTCATTTTTTTCTTCTGTTGGAACACTCATTTTATTTTTGTGGTATTACTTAATTTAAAAAATTTTATTTAGTTAATGTATTTAGTTTTATATGAATTAGTTGTATAATTTTGACTGAAGTGGGACTTGGTTTCACTAGGATTTTGTCTTTTTGTTTGCTTTTGTATTTTGAGATAAATGTGTTTTGAATGCCGAGAGAATGCCAAAATATTGGATGCTTAAGGTTAGGGATATCAATACACAACCAGCTGGTTAACCAGTTTTGATTTGTACTAGTTTTGTACCAATTTTGACAAATTTTTCACTAATTTAATTGACCGATTGGTAACGGTTCTACCGGAAGGAATGGCCATTCAAGAAGGGAATTTTCCTGTTCGATTAACCAGTTCAACTGGAAAACAGGTTTTTTTTTTTTTACTCTTAAAAGTTAAAACACAAACTAATAACAAATTAAATGTATTGGAAATGTAAAACTGAATATATTCGGGTCTAAGGGTGTAAAGGTGTGTGGTGTAAGGGTGTGGAAATGTAAAACTGAATTTATTAGAATTCTACATTAAAAGTCATAAAGTCCATGTGGTGTAAGGGTGTGTGGGTGTTAAAAAAATATTTAGTTAATGGACTAATTTTATTTATAGTATTATTTACTTATAACTTATAAATATACTTATTTACTAATTGCATATATTTATAGACTTATTGTATTATTTATAAGTAACTATAATGTATTTATTTTACTTAGTTATTATTATTATTATTAATTTTAATAATATGAATTACAATAGGATAGTATTAATGTTTTTTATTCTCTTCTAGCTATTATATTCGGGTATATATAATAAAATTACTATAAAATTAAAATATAATTTACAATATACTTTGATTTCTGTTTTAAGTTAGTTATTTATGGGCTTTAATTTTTATAATTTAATTTAAATAATAGTAGTGAATTATAATAGAAACTATAATAGTTATATGTTAAAATTTGTAAAACATTAAAGCATCTTATTGTTAGCCATACTCATATCTTAAAAATTATAACATATTATTAATATTGTTGGTAATACATTATAGAATGTATATTGCCAATCATAATTTAATTTATAAGTTATTTAATGAATTTGAATAATAAATAGTTTAACTATTAAATAAAAATTAAAGTATATTACAAATAATATTTTAATTATAATACTATTATTAAATATAGCCGTTTATACTAGTTAACGGATTTATATAAGTTAATCGATTAACTGGTTAACCATTTTATACTGGTTTGACCGATTGAAAAATTATTCTAATTAGAAAACTAGACAATCTAATCGGTAGTAGTCTGTTAATCTAAATTTGTAAATTCGGATAATCGGTTAATTGGTGGTTTTGGTCCAATTACCATTTTTTTTATAATTCTTTTGCACACCCTTAATTGAAGTGTCTGCTTGATTTTAAGTGAAAAATGTGTATAGCAAATTAGAAAGGAGAGAGGTTTGAAGTTTTAAGGCTCTGCAAAAAAAAAAAAAAAGAAAAAGATTTATTAATCAAGTTACTGACTCGAGCTATATATTGAAAAAAAAGTTATTTTTTAATATATTGATTATTTTGGAGAATTATATGATTTTTTTCCATTGTTGATTGTAAAGTAAGAAACTATGGATTTATTATTGATGCAATAACCCAATTAATTAAAGAATTAATTTTTTAAATAAAATTTAAAGAATCTTTGGTTAGTGAATCGATTATTAAAATATATATTAAAAACTCCCCCATTATTATATTTTTTTTATAATTTTTGCCCTTTATTGACAAACGTGTCTTGAAGTGTCTACTGCTTTTCTAATAGTGTTTTTGAAAATAAAAAATACTTTTGAAAATTGACGGATTCAAGATGGACCTTAAGAGTTTTATTAATTAGTAAAAAATAAAAAGAGAAAGAGAAGGCATAACCTTATCTTACCTCCTATACGCATTTTTACAATCTCATATCATTCAACCTAGTTAGACCTTTACGTTTGAGTAAGAAATTTTGAAAGGAATTTTTAATCTGTAAGTTGCAACTTGTTTCAATTTATAATTTAGATGGGATATTAATTGACTGCAAGTGTAGTGCGGAATCATTAGCTTTGAAATTAGTGAGAATTATGTTACGATCAATGTAAAAAACATAATTGCTAGAAATATCATAAAAAGACGATCAATGATATTTTTCTATCTTCACTAGTCATGATAGCATATTTGAATTTTTGTTCACATATTTATATACTTGTCATGAAGTCTGCTTTGTATTTTACGATTTTTGCATAATTTTATTTAACTAATCCATTATCCATCTAATTGTAAAATAAGATCACGCACAATGCTATGTCTCTTAGTCGTCCATTTTGAATAAACTTATATTAGAGAAGGAAAATAGTTTATGAAAATTTATCAATTTTCTATCAACCTTCACATACTAATCGAACATTTATAGTTTGGAATAGACTTTGGTATGATAAGTTGGTGGATAAAATTTATGAATATATGAGAGTTGATAAAAATCTTGCAAAACTAGATATGCTTCTTCGAGTACAACTTTTAAAATGTGAGCAGTAGTTATCCTTTAGTACTTTATACACTATGTCACTATATATATGATGATATTTGGAAATTGTGTATGATATAGTAGGTGAAATAACTTATTATTAGTGTTTAAATATTTCCAAAACTATCATTGGGTCACACTGTCAAATTGTTTATTGTGCAATGTGTAGCCATATATTTGATTGATGTTTTTTTGAACTACTCTAAACAAGGTACTTTATTGATAAATAGGAGAAGTTCTATAAAAAAAATGTTTAAAATTTGACTATGTGGAGCTTATTTGTTATATCATATTCTTGTGCTAGATCATGTGTTTTAAGATTCGCACTTTACAATTGCTGACTCCAAGAATAACGTTTTTATTCCTACATGCATATCGTCATAAATTCCATTATCACATTGTAACCGTCACTATGACATGCATGTAAAACGGCTCTTTCTCTCTCTAAAGTAAACGCTCCATCTTCTCTCTAGAACACTAATCATCATCTTGTTCAATAAAAAAAAACCGTATGATATTCAGGTCACTGCCTGAGAAATGATAACAGCTCCACCGCCGATGGCAGAAGGCCCACCCCCAAATCCACAATCCCCAACCTTCAAACAAGCTCTATCTCAAACAATCCCTAAATCTAAGTAGCAGAATAACATTCTCTTAGAGAATGTTTCCACTCTATTTTCAGATACAATAAAAAATCATGCTTTTCAAAATCGAGTAAGCACCTACAAAGGAGAACCCGCTCTAGTTCTATCAAGTGAAGAAGATGTAGAACTCTCCGAACCATTCAGATACACACTCATCGGAAAATTTTCATGGGGCAGACCTGCTATGGCCATCATCAAGCAGGAGATTCTAAACACGGGATTTCGAGGTAACTGCTTCCTTGGATTACTAGACTCTAGACACGTCATTTTCCGATTTGAAGTTGAAGAAGATTACCACAGAATGTGGCTTAAACAATCGTGGTCCTTCAAAGGTTACACGGCTAGAATCTTTAAGTGGTCATCCACATTTAATCCTAATATAGAACCCTCGATTGCACCTATTTGGATCAGTTTCCCCATGTTACCATTGAACATGTTTAACAAAAAATCTCTATTTTCGTTAGCTAGTATAATAGGCAATCCTCTTAGAACTGACACTGCCACTGCGGCGGCATTGAGAGTGATTAGACCCAGTGTAGCCAGGGTGTGCATTGAAGTAGATGTGCTAAAAAAAATCCCTGAACGCATTTGGATCAGTCAAGGTGATACTGGTAGATGGCAGCAAGTTCTGGTGGAAGACAAGCCTCTATATTGCACAAATTGTTAAAAAATGGGTCATCAATCAACACAGTGCATCCCTCAAGATCCAGAAGTGCAGCCGATCCCCACAGAACCAAAGAAAACACAAAAGCAGACATGGATTCCAAAAGGGAAAGCATCAGTCCAAAATCCGATAGTCAACAAAGATTTGCAGTCAGTCAAAGCGAAAGAAAAAGGAAAAATTCAGGACTCCATTCACATCAACTCTCCTGGCCAGTTGTTCACTGAAACTCCTGCAACAACATCTACTCAACAAATCACTGTGATACCTGCAAAAGGCCTGTCAAATACAAAAAAACCTCAATCCATTCTACCAACAACAGTTCAAATTCAGAGGACAATCGGCTCACTTCTACAGAGCATCCAGCAAATGCAAGTAGTCAGGAAAACAGAGATGAAATAGCTACATCAAGACACAATTCCGCAGTTTCTAACATGGAGGATTCTTCAGCTTACCCTACTCCAATCCCTGCACATCAGGAAGTGTCTAATTCAATTTCTGTTAATAACACTTGTAATGAAACCTCACATTCCCAATTCTGTCTTTGTATTACCAGGGTGAATTCTGAGCCAAACATGAACCAAATTGTGGAAGATCAGTTGGAAAATGAGGAGGAACATGATCAAGACACAAATGTCATTTATGAAGAAATCATCAGAGTGCAGCAAACATCACTCTTGGGAACAGTTAATGTCTCTCAAGAAGATGCTGAAGTAGAACCAGATTCTACACTGAAAGAAAAAGGCATAAGAGCTAAGTTTCCATCATCTCGTACTCTTAGACCAAGAAATAACAAATCAATTAATTATGTTGATAATATTGATGGTAATGATGAATAACTGCCTTTTTTGGAATATTAGAAGCATAGCCAAATCTCCAAACTTTAAAAGACTAAAAAACATGATTAGAAGCAACAAGGTTCAACTATTAGTCTGATGTGAACCTTTAGCCCCCGTAACTAAATTAAATCATTTTATGTTAAAACTAAAATTTGATCATTGTCTTGCTAACACGGAGGGCTCAATTTGGATATTTTTCAATGATCCAATATCATGTCATATTATAAGTGAAAATAAACAACAATTATCTGTAATCTTAGATCATCCTACTTCCCCTAGCTCGATACTCTTATCCTCGGTACATGCTCCTGCAAGGAACACTCTAGAACTAGTATGTGGAATGAACTCTCTTCAATCAGCTCTCAAAATATTCCTGGTGGATACTAGGAGACTTCAATTGCACTTTGAGAGAAAATGAAAAGAGAGGTGGTAGATTTTTTAGATTAGAAGATACTAGAGAACTCCTACAACTCACTAACCTAAATGATTTAGAAGATGTAGACTTTGTAGGATCACAATTCACTTGGTGTAACAATAGAAAAGGTAAGCATAGGATTTGGAAGCGCTTAGATCGTATGCTAGTTAACAACTCAGCACTAAACCTAGGCTTTCGATATGTGGTAAAACACCTTCCAAAAGATCCTTCAAACCACTCCCCTATTTTAGTCAACATTAATAGGATAGAACACCAAGGTAAAACTGGATTTAAATTCCAAAATTTTTGGACTAAACACCACAGCTTTCTAGAAACTGTCAAAAAAGCTTGGAACTTAAATGTTGAAAGAAATCCCATTAGAATTCTCACACTCAAACTTCAGCATACTAAACAAGTGCTAATTGAATGGAATAAACTTCACTTTGGCAATTTATTCTCCGCTCTTAAGAAAGCAGAATCCACACTTCAACAATTAGAAATAAAAGATGAAGAAACCAGTGATGCAGTCACAAGAGAGGAGATCAACTTAGCTAAGGCTAATCTAAGAAAAATCACAGCTAATATAGAAGACTTTTGGACCAAGAAAGCTAACCTGAAATGGTTAAAAGATGGAGATAGAAATTCAAAACTTTTTCATTCTTATGTAAATAAAAAGAAGGAGAGTGCACATTCATTCTATTTATTCTGAAAATGATGAAATCTTAGAAAATCCCCAACGAATTGGTGAAGAAGCTACAAAATACTTCCAAAATGCTTTCACCAAATGCCCAACTAGTCCATTTCCTCAGAATGGTACAATTCCCAAGATAGTGCTAGATTAGGATAACCAGTTTTTAGAAGCCATACCCACACTAGATGAAATTGAAGACTGTATTTTTTCTATGGACGCCAACAGCGCACCAGGTCCAGATGGCTTCAATGCCAATTTTTTCACTTTTGCCTGGGAAATAGTTAAAAATGACATACTAGCAGCCGTTCAACACTTCTTCAATGGAGGGGCTCTCCCTCAAGCAATTACTGCCACCCATATTCTCCTTATCCCTAAAATCCAAAGTCCTAAATATTTTAGTCAATTCCGCCCAATTAGCTTATGTAACTTCATCAACAAAGTCATTTCTAAGATCTTAGCCTCTAGACTATCTCACTTGCTTCTCACATTGATTAGTCCCAACCAAAGTGGTTATGTTAAAGGTAGACAACTTATGGATAATTTTCTTTTAGCTTCAGAACTTGTTCAATGCCTGCCTAATAAAAATAAAGACAGTAATGTAATTCTGAAATTAGATATGGAAAAGGCATATTAGGGTTGACTGGATGTTTCTCCTTCAAGTCCTTCGTAAATTTGGACTTAGTGAGATCTTTATTGATACCATTTGGAGACTAATCTCCAATGTCCACTTTTCTATCCTCATCAATAGTTCTCCAGTAGGTGTTTTCAAATCGTCTCGAGGCTTAAGACAAGGTGACCCACTATCTCCTTACTTATTCATTATAGGGGCAGAATACATTTCGAGAGCTTTAAACATACAATCTGCCCAAAACACTGGCTTCAATTTTCCAAGAAACTAATATATCACATCTTGCATATGCTGATGATCTAATGATTTTCACATCCTCTCATCAGAACACACTAAAGAACCTCATGAAAACACTTAAGAATTATGAAGAGGTCTCTAGGAAGAAGATCAATATACAAAAGAGCTCCTTCGTAGTTCATCACTTATGTAACAGATCCAAGAAACACGTGATTTCAAGAATCACCAAATTTCATTCTGAAAAAATTCCTGTCAAATAATTAGGCCTCCCTTTGTACTATGGTAAGAACAAATTCAAGCACTATGAGCCTTTAATTCAAAAAACTCTTTTGAAAACAAACTCATGGAGCTCCAAACTTCTATCCAAAAGGGGCAGAATTTCCCTCATGAAATCAGTCCTTTCTACTATACCTATTCACTCTCTTCTCGGTGCTAATCCCCCAAAGAAAACCCTACAAAAGCTAGAATCGGTTTTTGCGAATTTTCTATGGGGTACATCAAATCTAAAACCAAAACATCATTGGATTTTCTGGAGTAAACTGTGTCTACCATATCAAGAGGGAGGAATCAATACTAGAGCACTCTCAGACATTCAAATGGCTTGCTCATACAAACTTTGGTGGAGATATAGGGAACAGAAATCACTTTGGGCAATTTTTTTAAAGAATAAATACTCTCATCGCTCCCAACCTCCACCAAAGAATTCATCTAGAACCTGGAATAGAATGAAAGTAGTAGCTCTAATTATTGACCCTTTCATCATACCTCAAGGTTTTACTGATAATGATTCCTACATTTGGACTCTAACTAATTCAGGTTCCTTCTCGTTTAAGTCAACCTTTCAGTTAGTAACACATATCCCCCGAAGCCAATGGTGTTTTGGAACATTTTTATGGCATTCATGCATCCCAATCAAACAATCATTCTTTATGCTCCTGTTGCTCAAAGCTCAACTCCCCATTGGAGAAATTTTGTTCAGATTTAACATACACGGCCCTTTCAAATGTATTTGTTGCCAATCAGGTTTAGACACAATAGATCATATCTTTCTAACCTGTGACAATGCAGCAAAGCTATGGAAAACATATGGGAGTGAGCTAGGAATCCACTTTTCACCAAATGCTCATAGATTAAATCACTTTTTATATCATATTGGTGGAAAAATTCAAGGAAAAGCAGATTAAGTAACCTTATTATACGTATAATCCCATTCATCATTTGTTGGCAAATATGGAAAGCCAGGAATAAATGGTTCTATGAAGAAGAAGAATGGAATTCAGAGCACATGTTAAATTCTTCCTTCAAAGAATTAAAGAGCATGATAACGAATTACTATCATGATCTAAAATGGACAAATATGTCATGGAATGAATTTTGGGACTCTATACTTCATGCTAGAGATTTGATTCACATCTCGTATATTAAATGGCACCCCCCCAACGATAAACATTTCAAACTAAACATCCATGGTTTAGTTAACATAAGAAGAGAAGGGCTTGGAGGTGGCATAGTGAGAGATGACCAATGCAAAATGATTCTTGCTTTTCACTTCAAATCAGATGTTACTGATATTTTTTCTAGTGAACAGGTTTTAATTGAGGCAGCTTTGTATGGAATTCAAGAATGTCACAAGAAAGGAATTTCCTCAAACCTATGTGTGGAGTTAAGCTCAAAAAATCTGTTTTCATGGCTACAAAACAAATCAAAGATCCGTTGGAGGATAAGAGAACATCTTCAAAGCTTAACAGAGATACTCCCTCAACATCGATGGTCTCTAGTTCCTAAACAATTGAATTCTACAGCAATACTTTTGGCAAAATGTGCAGAAACTCAACCCCAAATGGCGGTTAACACGGAGAACCTACTTCACCAGAAAGTCCAAAACATTGTAAGAGCAGAAAGACTTGGTCTTCCTTACATCATTTCATCCAAGGTAAAATCACAAATATAATTCAGGTATTGGCTGCTGAAGTTAGGCCAGTTTTATATAGGTCATAAGCTGCTGAAGTTAGGCTTATTTACCTTCTTTTGAATCTCAGCTGTAATCTTTTAGTTTCACATATGTGTGTATTGTCTTGCACTTTCATATGGCAAGCCACATATTGTTGGTGCTGATGGATGGATAATTTAAGTTTAAAAGCTTGATTTGACCAAAAGCCAAAGCACAATTATTTAGCAATTGTGAAGTTGTTATGTTGGCATATGTGTTTTCTTCTGTATCCAAACAATGTAAAGGAGGAGTCCTCCTTATTTAATAAGTAAGAAACACTCATGTGTCATTTTCATATACGCAAAGATAGGAACTTTATTGTAAGGGAGGAGTTCTCCTTATTTACAGCTTTGCACATGTACTAATGGTGTGGATACTTCCGCCATTAAAACTGTAACTTATTATATATCAATAAAACTGGGAGTGGCGCCCCCCCCGCACACGGGATAATTAGCCGACCAAAAAAAAAACCGTCACTATAACTCTTTAAGACTTTTGGGCCATCTACATCTGCTATCCATTTTTAGAATTACTTAGATCAAAGAGAGTCATTACACCGACAACCTATAGTACATATCGAAAGGTTGAATGTCATAGATAGTAAATTATTTTTCATGTAACTTTAACATATATTAATCTTATTTTAGTTATAAATATCGTATTATATCATTTGAATTTGATGTTAAATACGATATTTAAATTTGGTCTTGTGGTTTTTGTTTATTATTGTGGTTTGGCAGGGAGCTTTCTTCTCTATAAACAGAGTTTATAGGGAACTCAATTGAACTTTTTTATAAACTATTTTATTCAATACTTATAACTTTATCACTTTTAAAATAGTTTTTTAATTATAGAATTAATATGTAACTTTATAGTAATAAAAACCCAAGTCTTTAACTATTCTTCTTCTTGGGTGATTCTAATTTAATTATTGATTTAGAATTTCTATTTAATTTTGATGTTTAATTTAGAAAATATTGCATCTTCAATTTTCATTTTTTAGCAATTGTCTTGAGCATACTTGTTTTGCTTATAATATGCTTGGCAAAGTCAATTATGCATGTGTTAAGGTAATTTTCACTAGTGAATTGATGGATTATCTCATATTAAAAAAGGATTGAGTAATTTGTGTTGAGTGTAGTTACTGTAGTATGTGCAAACGTGTAACGTGTAAATGTATGTATTGTGTGACAAAAAAGAAAGAAACGAGGATTTATATATAATATTCAACTATAATTTTCATAGAATTGAACATTGAACGGAGCAAAAAAATTGAAAGTGATTTTGCACAAATGAGAGAATGCAAACTGTATATATGTTTAAAAAAGAAAAACAACAGGTAACTTCGCATTTGTGAGAGTTCACATTTTTCAAAAAAAAAAAGTTAAGTTTACATTTGTCAATAATATTTTTCTAAAAAAGAAGTAAGTTCACATTTGCCAATCTCTGTAATTTTTTTTTAAAAAAAAAATGTAAGTTCACAAGAGAGTTTGCATTTAAAAAATGCAAATAACTTATTGTTGGAATTCATTTCATAATGGTAACAAACGGAGAAAACAATTTTAAAAAGCACCATAAATTAGGGGAATCACTCGAAGTTTTATACTTACATGGAGTTTTTTTTTTCATTTTTGTGATGATTTTCAAATTTTTTCTTCAAATATTACTGTTTTAACTTGTTTTTTAAATAGGGCATTTGCATTTTTGCAAATGGAAACTCTCTTGAACTCTTTCATAATTTTATATATATACTAGGAGATGAGATGCGCTTTGCGCATGGCGGTGCCCGTGTGGGTTAGTGTATTTGTGATTTCAGGATTTGCCTTTGATGTGTTTGTATATAGAGATTACACATGTAGCGTTTGTAGTTTTTCAAGATGGAGGTTACACATGTAATTGAAGCACATATATGGCTTTGCCTATACATAGATAGAAGAAGGACAAGAAATCAAACATCCCCTTGATTGTCCACAAATGACAATTGATTTTCAACACTGCTAAAAGGGACATTAAAACCATATAATTCCAAATGTGCATAAAACTCATACAGGCAAGCATTCATCAGCACCAACAATGGTTAAAAGTTCAACGTTGTCCATGTCCCAAACTTTGAGAAGATGTTTATCACCAGCAACCAAAAATCGGTTTTTGCTTGTACTGAATTGCACTATGCAGGAGAAGCTTTGCAGAGTCCATGGTAGGTCCAGGTCATATAACCTTCAGTATCATTTCACTCCACTAAGTATGAGTCTCCATCAGTGTTTGTCCCACGAGAAAAGAGCTTGAAAACAATTTAAAGTTTGCTTAGATAATTGTGTGACTCAAGTATAGAATTTCAGTGACTTTACCTTTTACCATCATCACTATAGGCCAGTCTCACACAAGAATGACCAGGTGCCTCATATTCAACTTTTGGTCCTGTTTCATTAAATAACCATGCTTTTATCTCACCACTTGTCGAGATGGAAAACAGAAACTGCAGTGCATTTTGCAGCAGAATACATGAAATTTACCAGATCAAGTACAAAAATAATAATATTTCACTTAGACAATATAGGAAAAGGAATTAGTCTCCACTCTAATTGTCGAAATTTGTACATTGATGTTTTCCTTAACATGAGGGCACAATGAGTACACAGGGGAACAATGAGCTCCGAACGTATATTGCTTGGAGCCATTCAAAGTATCCCATACCTGGCACAAACAATCATAATTAATTAGCACATTTCCTCTATGATATGAATTTATTGATGCTGAGTGAAATAAATACATCAACCTGAATGAACTTGTCGTCACCACAGGTTATTAGTAGGAGTTGATCGCATGGTGAAGAGAATGCAAGATCATTGACACTTCCCGAATGAGACCATCATCAAAAGCAAATCAACTTTAAACTTCAGCAAGGTAGGGGAAAATTAGAAATACCTCGAAATGTTTTTTCGACATAATTAGTCCTAACATGATAAGAATACAATTGCATGACATGCTTTGAGTATGCCACACCTGTTTGTTGGATCATTATCATTCAAACTTTTCATAGAGTAAATGCTCAAGAGTTGCAGATATTAAAAAACCAATTCATCTTGTCCTGCATACTTATAAAAAAGGGAGTCATATGGGTTCCGTAGCACACGTCTAACTGACATTTGTGGATCTTTATCTAGATCATTCTAACATAGTAAAGATAATAATTAGTATGAGAGAATAAATGATAGCACGATGAAGCACACTAACAAATTACTGGAAATGGTTTATAGATTAATGAACGAGAAATGACACTGTGATGGCCTCTCGCTTCCAAACTGCAAATGCAGTCCAGAACAATTTTACTTCAGAAGTGATTTCCCACAGTTCTATTTCTCCAGTGATGTTTCCAAATGAAAGCAGAATACACACCAATTCATCATAAGACACTGAACAGAAGAAGATCAATTACATTGATTAAATCTCACTATATAAGTGGACCTAGTAGAAGAGTTTCTTTGATAGAATGAAAGTCCATGCTAGAAGGACAGGAATTCATGCCCAAACAACGTTTGACATTCTTGGGGAAGTCCTCTGGACTGTTAGAATTTACATTCTGGATTTGAGTTTGAATATTAAATCCAGAAAAAGAACAGTGAGAATCAAATCTGGAATAACAGAAAAGAATTGAAGGATATATGAACTGTTTGGATTTCCAGGGTTAAGAGCACTGGCATAACTGTTTAAAAAAATCAACCTTCATATTCATTCAAACTCTCATTAAATTAAGAACCACACATACTCCAGACACTTGTGGAAAATACACTTATATACAAATGCAAAAAAGAGGTGCATCGTGTATCAACAGGAATCAATGAAGAAACTGAAAGGAAAAAATTCTAGTGGAGGGGAAGCATGAATTGAAAGTGAAGTTGGTGCAAAATGTATGCAGAATCAGTCACTCACTTAGTTCTTGGAGTTGAAGAGAAATCAAGAAGCAAATTCCAATTCACCGCCTTCAATTTCAGAAGCCAGAAGCCGTATATTTATAATGAGAGGCATGCAGCTCACATTAATTACACCACACCATAGCTAAGCATCGACACTGAGGAAATTAATTGATAGGTAAGCGTTGAAAATTTTCTTACAAGGGAATTAAGCAAAACGGGTCCACCGTAGGACCAGAAAAGGAAAAAAAATGAACAGAATCCAACAAAGAGCAATTGCAAAAACTTGAATGGATGCAAGAATCATGGTGCATTAAATATACCAGTACCAGTACCAGTACCATCCTCAAGTATCCATCCAAGTTGAGTGCTGAAAGTGAAATCTTATTATAGTTCACCGAAATTAATGCATATATGCATTCATGAAATGTTTACTCTACCATCCTCAAGTATCCATCCAAGTTGAGTGCTGAAAGTGAAATATTATTATAGTTCACCGAAATTAATGCATATATGCATTCATGAAATGTTTCCTCAGTAGGCATCTTATTAATTGATTTGACAGAATCAGAGAAATATCATAAAAACCCCGGTTGAAAATAGTGTCACTATAAGACAGATTATGCCAATGAATTTTGTCAGAACTTACTCTGAGGATGAGCAAAGAAAAGTAAGTAGTTGAAAAAGCCTTAATTCAAGAATGGGAAAGAAAATATTTGCAAATGAAATGACCCCAAATTTGATCCAAGAAACTCCCATTATATACACTGATGAAACGGTAAAAGAAGAAGACAAAAAAAAACAAACTATTAAAATAGTGTAGCAAGTCTCTCAGCTTACCTTGCTACCATGCTTCTTCATCTATTCAATGCCCGTGAAATAACCCCTATTACAGCGTAGCACGCTCTTTCTCAATTGCAGCCTTGCTTCCAAGCTGTAAACCAAGCGAGGCTTCAGTAAACAGAAAAAAGAACAAAAATTTAATCACTGGGAGAAAACTAAAAAAAGAATAGATGTCGATACACCAATAATCAAATTAAAAACAGATTTGTGTCCCATTTCTATTAAGCACCAGAACACACATTGGAATTCTTTCTTGAATGACCTGCATAAAATTACAGCCTAGATTTACCATTGACTCTAGCCTGTCTTCCAATACTTCAAGCTGATTTGTAACGTTCACAAATTCGGCAACCTGAAAATTTGCAGGATTCTTAGCAATATAGATCATTGTTCAAAACAATCAACCCGAAGACACATTTTGATATTACTAAGACTACTATCAAAAGTACAGAGGCATTGCAAATAAATGTTTATTCCTTACCTCACCAACAACTGATAAGCAGTGCCTCATATTAGCCAAAGTCTCTGTCGCTCGTAGAAGATCACCACTTGCAAATAAATCCTCCACGGTTGAAACTAAGGATTAAATAATTAAAAATATAAATAAAGTCATATACAGTAGAAATCAGAAAAGGATTTGACCTGCAAAGTTTCATAAGCAGCTTCCATTCTCCACTTGACAGTATCAACCTTGGGCAGTGTAGCGATTGACTCAGCTGAAGATCCTTCTGCCTGTTCAATAAATCTAGATTGATTGACTAATTAAATTGTTGCATTATTTAACCAAACCAGTAGCATAGTAATTGTAAAAACTTAGATCTTGATGAGTTTTTGGAGGATACAGGAGATGGAGGAGCGGACGGAGAGGACGTCATCACGTAGGCGAATGACGTCGCGAGTGGCTCGGGGGACTCGGAGAAGGGTAGCGGAGCTCCTTTCTTCAAGGGAGCCAGCGATCTCCTTGGAAACCATCTGGAGCTTCATGTCGAGAACTGCCAAATTCTTGAAAAATTCCGATTCATTCTGATTAAACTTCCTTTAGAAATTCTGGTTGTACAGATCTGAAAGCTAGTAAATGCGTTCCTTTGATAATCATTAATGTAATATAGCATGAAATGCTCGCAGGGCATGAAACAAGTATCATTAAGTCTAACAAAGTTCATTTTCTATCCCGATTGCGAATATGAATATGGTACCTTGAAGATGTACATGGATTGGATAATAACTGGTTTCTTGTAATCCAACGAAAGGAATAAGCCTGACAACTTATCAGACCTAGAGAACTTCTTAAATACAGGATCAAGGTCATCTAAGGCTATAAAACAATAGATGTCTTGAAAATGTAAACCAGGCCACATAAAAATTAATAAATTTGAGAAAGACATCCTATAACCAGCATACCATGCCCAATTTTTTTTATTGATAGTTGTTTTGGTTGCTTTAAATTACCATCATCATCAAATGCTTTCTCTGCAAAAGAAACCTCTATCAGGAAACACACAAGATGTGATATAAAAAAACCTGCTATAAATAACGAAAGCCCTTTCCTCTGTTCTGTAAGCAAACTGGAAGAACTTATGGTCTTCTAATGTAAAACCAAACATATGGGAGACATCTTGAAAGAAAAGAAACATCATATAAGTGTTTAAATAGAATCTAATTTACACTTCATACATGTTTAAACTAACTAACAAATCAAGTCAAACAAAAACTATTGATTGTTTAAACATGCATGCTATTAAGACAAGAACAAATAGAGAATGCTCTCTTCGTCAATGAGTACGTCATGGCAATTGCTAAGCTAATCTAATGAGAAAAGGAATAATACTTGGCGTCAGTAAATTAGAATCTTAATTCAAACATTAATGCATTGCTCTCTACTGAAACTGTCTATCTAAAAAAAATGCAGCTTCAGAGATCTTTTACCTTTGATTGATAAATTGCGCTGACAGCAATGGTCACATGCCTTGAAGTCAAAGGTGCCAAGAATGCAGCGAATCTCTGCAAAACAAACCAATAGATACCATGTTAACTGTTGCTTTCACTAGGTAAACTATCCCATAAAAAAGGGTTTCCAATAGCTGCCTTAAGCAGGCTCATAATCGCAATGATGATTGATTGTCATTAAAACAATCTCAACATTGTGGTCTCTTGGCTATACTAAGTAAGATTTCTCAGTGAAAAAACATTAAACACACCCATTGCTTCACAAGAAAAAATAAAATGCAGGCCTACTCAGATTAAAATGTCAATTTTTGAGTTATTTGCCTGCCTACCATACCAGGTGAGGCATAGTTGTTTTTCAGTGAGTCAAGGTAACAGTTATACCTGGCCTGGATCCTTAATTGCACTCAATTATTGCCCATCTGGAGAAACATCTGCCACTGAATTTAACAAATTTTCTCTAGGTATTCGGACATTGTCAAACCTGGAAAAATACAAAGGTGCAAAGCCTTGAGTTATGGTAGATTATAGATACCTTTACTGTATTGCAAAGTTTCAGGAATGCCTAAAGAAAATTGACCAAGAATCGTTTTACTTACCAGATTCTACCATTGTCTACGCCATTTAAGCCAAACTTATGACCACAATCAGCTATACGAACATTAGGGCATATGTTCCCATTTCCATCTCTAATTTGGGCAATAAAAGCATGGACTCCTTGATTTGTTCCATTAATGTTCAGCTGTGAAAAACTATTGTATGCGTTGCATGCTACAATACAGACACAAAAAGACTATAAGTAAATCTGAATCATTAAGAAAGAGGAAGCAAAAATGTAATCACACAAAGGAAGTAGGAGCAAGAAATTGCCAAGAAAACGGAAAAAGGAAAACCATTATTTTTGAGCTGATTCACAAGGAGTGTTAATGACAAATTCTCTGGTGCTTGAATCATAAGTCGTGATTGTTTCAATGCCTCTAACCTGGAAATAATAATTTCAAAGTGTTCAATCCACCTTCTATGGAATTATTCTTTGACAAGTCAATATACTAAACCATAACCACCTTCACATACATTACTTCCATGGCCCAACTCTGTCATCGAAAAGCAACCTTTAACAACATAATTTTGTGTGTCCTTCAACCATTTATCATGGTGACGCTGTGTGCCAAAAAATTGAATGGCACCACCCGTATATATCATTAGTAAAAAACACATCAGTCTTTTTACTATACTACAGCTGTAGTATTCTAAAATCATCATTTAATTTAAGTGCTAGACAAGGCTGGATACACGAGAAGAATTGTACATAGAAGTGTAATTTACTAACTGGGAAAGCAAATTCAAGACTAGGAATCTACCAATAAAACTAATACATGGATAATGTGAATATGATCATAATGTATAGCTTATAATATGCAACAATTCCAGCAGCACGAATATATATTAGGAGAAATATAGTTGCATTTGCAAGAAAATCCTCTTCCCACAGTCTTCTATTTAGGGATTAGAGGGAACTTCCACTTCTGGTGAATTAGCTATGCACATTATAGGAATATTGTAGTTATATATTTATGATAACAGACAAAGTTCACAGACATTAGCAGATAACTGAGTATACTAATGCAAGAATAAATAAAGGGAAAATATTTTTAAAACAGGCAGCTAATCCACAAGGTAATATGTCAAAATGTTTAGTCATTGTGCATGTAAGGCAAAGCGACATTGTTTGAACCAAAATTATCTAGAATAAGGCACAAAGCATTTCTATTAATTTGCAGTGAAAAGGGCAAACATGACTTGATCACATCATTTGATCAACTCTATACAACAAAGATGTTTCTCTCTACAGAGCATGTATTGAAACTAAAGCAGAAAAAGGCTGCACTTTTAAATGTTGCAGACATTTATTAATTAACACATTTTTATCATAAATTTCATTTCTTCAAATTCTCAATCACACTTAACTAAGAGCCAATCATTGACAAAATGTCCAAAAACAACTAAAACAAATTAACATGCAAGAACAAAGTCAATTCCTTTCTCTTCTCTAACCATATTCCCAAAAGTACAAAGATAGTTCATGGCTTCTAACAACAAGAACCCAAAATCCCAATTACCAAAAAAACTCATCCAAGAAATTTTCAAGAAACTAAGACAAACAACAAGAAAATCATATTACCCACATACCATAGAAAGAAATGAACCCCAAGCTTGATAGCAAGAGAGTGATCAAAGATTCCAACAACATCCAAAAATGCAAACTTTCTCAATTCAGCTTCAGGACGTTTTCTAGTAAGCCAACCTTCAAACACCCCATGATCCAAGAGGTACTAAATTCTCTTCATAGTCATCTCTCTTTGCTGCTATTGATTGATTATAATCTGGTAAAACAAAGATCTTTCCACCCTTTTCTCTTGGATTAAACATCTTACTTTGTAGCATGAGATTATACAACCAATCCCTGTCCTCTATATTATGCCCATCCATTAATTTCATCATTAAATATGCATCAAAAACTGAACTGGGCTCAGAGAGCTCTAGTGGGGTGTAACTCAAGCATGTTGATACTCGGAGAAATGATAGATTTTTACCATTATCATTATCATTGGGGTTGTGATTGAGGTGTCTGCTTAAGACTTTGGGTGAGGGAAAGTCATGTTGGCTATAAGAAGCACCATTGCTAACATCGAAGTATACTGCTCAAATTATCAAAAAGTTATACACCTTTTGATTTGTGAACTTCAAAAAGAAAGTAACAAAATCAAATCAATCAATATAAACAGTCCATCACATTACTACAACTCCACAAGACATCAAAACTTGAAGAACCATGTTCGATTTTAACTGGAATAACAAGGAAAATTAAAGACACATAAACGTAAAGATTTCTCCTTTACTTCAATTCCTAGCTTATCCCACTTGAAAATTCATTGATCTTACTCCAAAAACATGAGAAACAAATAAAAATGGAACAAAAATTTAGCAGAACAATCTACAAAAAAATCACGAGTCAACAATAATACCTTCAAAGAAAAATGAAATCTTCTAAGCACTTTGAAAGAAATATTCATTAGTTGCATGTTGCTAAAAAAACAAAAACCCAAAATCCAAAAATGAATAAATTTCAAGAAACCATTAAATAAAACTAAAATCTTAATGTGGTAGTTTCTCATGGAGCTAGTTGTTCAAAGTTCTTACATGGGTTTTGGTTGAAAAAATTGTGGCAGTTGTAGAAGGGTCAAATTCATCAAGCAAATCAGCCATTCTTTTTTTCATGGAAGCCAACTCTAAACCAAACATGGATGATACAAAGAAGAGAGATAGTTGGCAACGAAAGAACAGACAGTAGAACAAGAAAACGCACAAAAGTTTTGCAACCGAAATAGCCCATCAAGAATTATGGTCACCTCTTATTTGCTGCTTCAATTTTCTCCGAGTTCTGCTTCTCTTCAGCACACAGTCGACGAAACCCACAAACAAAAACCTAAAAAATCTGAACTTTAATAAAAAAAACACAAATTTTAACCACGAATATCAAACGCCTCAACTCAAAAAGCAATCTTTCTTAATGGGTTTACATTCAAAGAATCAAAACAACAAAAAATGAAAAAAGTGAAATCTTTTACAGCAATCAACGGTACTACAGTAGACAAACAAAAAGCAAAAGTAAAGTAAGACAGTCAAGCACAAAACCCAATTATTGAGAAGTCTAAAAACCCAGTAAAACAGAACAAAAAATTATTTCAATCACTGTGGAACGTTGTATTTGTTTTGGTCAAATACACTATGAAAAATCTTGAATTTATTTTGCTCCCAGAATTAGCCATCAAGGCTCATAACTGTTCCCTCAATCTCATCGTAAGAGGAGAAAAAAAAGGAAAACATTATAGTGTTCATAGCTGTGAAGAAATGAGAGAAGAACAGAAACTGAGATTGTGAGAGTTGAACACCTGTCAAACTTTCAAGTTTACAGCACAAGTTGGATGTCTTAAACAGACAACTCCCTGAAGCTCATCGGAAGAGGAGGGAAAAAGGAAGAAAAAATTATGCTGTTCAAGCGGTGGGAACAAATTGCAATGTAGCGAAAAGACAACTACCTCTTTTATCTAATGTCTGTATGTGCAGCGAAAAGACAGTTTTACCTCTAAGCAAGCATGTTGAAGAGGAGCTTGCTTGTAGATTCCCAAATCCCTCTTATATATAATGTATAGATATATATATATATATATATATATTTACTCATGTTTTCACTCTTCCACTATAAAATTAATACTCACCTAAGTCATTATGTTCTCAAAATATTCACAATAATTCTCATTTTTCCTTTATTGGTATTTATAAATGAAAATATGCGTAGTGACAGAATATAATGACGAATATAATATATATAGCCGACTTCACATAGTGGAATAAATGATAAGTTGTTATTCTTATGTTATTGTATTAAAAAAAATAAAATCATTTCAATACTCATTAGAACACCATTTTTCCTATCTGTTAGACAATCCAAACAAGTCTAGTTCTAGTAAAAAGTTGGTATTAGCCTCTAGCCTATTTCAAAAAATGAATATGCAAAGGGAATTACAAGTTTTTGTGCAAATGTTTATATCTTAATGTTAAATGTTATATAGTTCCAATAACTTGCTAATATGTTCATGTTATAAACAAATATGAATGTTCATCTAAATACCTCATTTACACCCCCATGATCTCTCATTTTATTGTATAACTTCCACTACCCCATGTTTTCCACCATTACTTGTAACTCTTGCAAGTTACATTAAAGGTATTATGACATTCAATGTAAAGTATAAACCTTAAACCTATAAATACAAGCTTATGATCTCTCATTATATTGTGTAACTTTCACTAACCCATGTTTTTGACCATTATTTGTAACTTACATGAAAGGTATTATAACCTTGAACATAAAGTGTAAACTTTAAACCTATAAATATAGGCTTATGTGAAAGGGAAAAAATGATTGGAATATATTCTTACTCTATTTTGTTCTACTTCTACTTTTCTCTCTAACTTCTAACATCATTCTATACTTGCTATTCATATTCTTTAATTGTAGTATATTAGTTTTATAGTAATATTAACATAAGATTATATTTATACTTTGTAGTATTGGTATAATAATTTGTTACAATATATAATACTGCAAGGTTTGTAGTATTTTTATAACACACTATTAGCACGAATTCTCTACGATTGAGAAAGTTAGAGCAAATCAAATTCAAGTTGTATATTGAAACAATTTTTAAGTATAGATTAGTATTCTTGGTAAGTTTATGTGGTAATATTTTTTCAATTATTTTATTTTTTGCTATAAATTTTTACTCTTTGATATAATATCATATATATTATATATGGATTAATTTGGAAAAATTCAACCACCTCAAAATTGGTTGTCATTTCAAAAGCTCGGTATATTTGATGAAATACGTCATATAATCAAAATAAAGATTACTGTAACAAGAAACAAAATAACCACCAGAAATGGGTTAATGAAATAGAAAGAAAGAAAAATGGTAAAAAGAAATGCTACCAATGTGGTATATAAGATCATTAGAACAGTACCTGTCGTACTACGGAATATTTAGTTAAAATTTATCAAACATCATTGAAAAGGAAATGTCAGGATGTCGAAACAAATTTTATTGATAAAAATGATTATGATACTAATATGATAAATATTGACATAACAAATTATTTTTGAACATCTTGAAGTTGCAATTTAATCATATTTTATTTAACACCCAGAAGGTGTAATAAGAATATATAATTTTATTGTTTGTATCTTTTATGTAAATTTTCAATTGTGCAATTTATTTATATTTATTGTTTAATATTTATTTATAATATCTCAAATTCTTCCTGAAGAAGGTATGAATGTATGTTTTCTTGGAAAAAAATAAATACCAAATGTTTGAAATCAAATAATGTAGATTTCTTTGTCAGTTACCCTGAAGGTGATACTAGTCACTTGATTAGTGATGAAATGCCCAAGAATAAATATTTTAATTGCTTATTTTGGTGTAATAATTAAATATTTTTGGTTGCTTATTTTGATGTAATTAATAAACATTTTCATTAGATGTTCTCAAATAATAATAAAAATACTTATTATTAATGCATTTGTTGTAAATATTTCTTTTATATTTAAAGAAATTAAAATAATTCTCATTTAAAATTTTTATTTCATGAAGAAAATGGTCGTGTAAATGATAAAAGACAAAGAATTATGTCTGGTAGATAGTGTAATAACACATTCCATACTAAACGATAAGAAATATTTTTCTTATATAATCATGAAAGAAACTCATGTTAGTACTATATCTGGTAGTACAAAATTGATTGAAGGCTCCGGAAGAGCAATAATAATTTTTCCAGAAGGAACAAAATTTTGCATTGAAGATGCATTATTTTCTTCTAATTATCAAAGAAATTTGTTAAGTTTTAAAGATATTCGCCGAAATGGATATCATATTGAGACTAAAAGTGAAGGTAATAATGAATAGTTTTATATTACAAGTATGGATTTTGGAAAGAAAATTATATCAAAAAAATTGCCTTCTTATTCCTCTGGATTATATTATACATATATTTCTACAGTTGAAATACAGGCAATAGAAAACCAGAAGTTTACTGATCATAATGATTTTATTATTTGGCATGACCGGTTGGGACATCCCGGTTCTATAATAAAGCGAATAATATTAGAGATTTCATATGGTCATTCTTTAAAGAGCTAGAAGATTCTTCAATCTAATAAATTCTCATGTGTTGCTTGTTCTCTATGGAAATTAATTATAACACCATCACCAATGAAAATTCGTACCGAATCTTCTGTATTTTTAGAACACATGCATGGTGACATTTGTGGGCCTATTCACCCACCTTGTGGACCATTAAGATACTTGATGGTTTTAATTGATGCCTCAACTAGATGGTCACATGTATGTTTATTATCAACTCGCAACCTGACGTTTGCGAAATTACTTGTGGAATTAATTCAGTTACGAGCACATCTTCCAGATTATTCTATCAAGACAATTCGTCTTAATAATATTGGTGAATTTACATCCCAATATTTTAATGATTATTGTATATCTATTGGGATAAGTGTTGAACATCCTATCGCTTATATTCATACACAAAACGGTTTAGCAAAATCGTTTATTAAACGCCTTCAAATAATTGCAAAGCCATTATTTTTGAGACCTAAACTCCCAAAAACTACTTGAGGTCATGCTATTTTGCATGCTGCAACATTAATTCGCATAAAGTCAATAAATTATCATGAATTCTCTCCCCAACAATTGGTGTTTTATTAGGAACCAAATATTGCCCATCTTAGAATTTTTATGTTCCAATTTCTCAAACACAACGTACAAAGATGGGACTTCAAAGGAGGTTCGGAATATATGTTGGATATGAATCTCCATCTATAGTGAAATATCTTGAACCAACAACTGAAAATTTTTTTATGACTCGATTTGCTAATTGTCATTTTGAGGAATCAGTTTTCCCAACATTAGAAGGAGAAAATAAATAATTTGTTAAGAAAATTAGTTGGAATGGATTATCATTATCTCATTTTGATCCTCGTACAAATCAATGTGAACTGGAAGTTCATAAGACAATTCATTTGCAACATTTAGCAAATCAATTACCAGATGCTTTTACTGACTGAAAATGGATTATCATATCTCATTTTGATTCTCGTACAAATCAATGTGAACTGGAAGTTCATAAGATAATTTATTTGCAACATTTAGCAAATCAATTACCAGATGCTTTTACTGACTCAAAATGTGTGACTAAGTCACATATACCGACTGTTAATGCTCCAATTTGAATTGATGTCCCTGAAGGACCTTCTACCACTAGTAATTAATTAAAAACACCTATGAAACGTGGTAGATCAATCGGTTCCAAAGACAAAAATTCTCAAAAGAGAAAAGGAACAAATAATAATGATGGCAAAATCGAGGTAATTGAGGTTCTAGAAGAATTTTCAAAAATAAAAATTCCCGACATAATAGATAATAAACTTCCAGAAGAAGTTCAAATACCTGAAAATTATGATAATCATGAGATCTCAATTAATATTGTCATGACAAGGAAAATGTGGAATCAATATACAATAAACATCGATGATAAATTTGTTTATGCTCCAGCAGTTAGTAAAATGAATGAAAACAATGATCATGAACCAAAGTCTGTAAATGAATGCAGACGTAGAAATGATTAGCCAAAATAGAAGGACGTAATTCAAGCATAGTTAGACTCACGAGAAAAGCGTAAAGTGTTTTTACCAATCATACGCACACCTGAAAATGTACATACACTGGGTTATAAATGAGTCTTTTTGCGAAAAAGAAATGAGAAAAATGAAATCGTGCAATATAAGTCATGACTTGTTACACAAGGATTTTTCCAAAAACTAGGTATTGATTATAAGGAGACATATTCTCCCGTGGTAGATGCAACAAATTTTCATTATTTGCTTAATTTGGCAGCAAATGAATGACTTGAAATAAGTTTAATGGATATTATAACAGCCTATTTGTACGACTCTCTTAATAATGGCATTTATATGAAAATCCATGAAGGATTCAAATTGCCTAAGTAACTTGATTCCTTTTCTCAAGTACTTTATTCAATTAAATTGTGCAGATCCTTATATGGATTAAAACAAGGTGGACGCATGTGGTATAATCACCTTAGTGAATATTTGACAAAATAAGACTATATGAATGATCTCATTTGTCCATATGCTTTTATTAAGAGATCATCATGCGAATTTGTAATCATTCCAATTTATGTTGATGATTTAAATATTTTTGGGACTTCTGAAGAGCTCAAAAAAGCTGTTAACTCTTTGAAACAAGAATTTGAAATGAAAGATCTTGAAAAGACAAAATTTTGTCTTGGATTGCAAATTGAGCAATTGAAAAATGACATATTTTTGCATCAGTTAGGTTATACAGCTAAAGTGTTTAAAAGACTTTATATTGATAAAGCACATCACTTGAGCACGCTTATAGTTGCACGATCACTTTTGTTTTTTTTTGAAATGAAAACTAAGCTTTATTCAAACCAAAATTAAAAGGGGCCGGATATACCCTACACCCCGATACAAAAGGAGAAGCTATAAATGTGGAGTACTACTCCATTACATTTCAACACCAATAGATACTATACCAAAAATCTAGAACTTCAAACCTAGGATTCTTTGGGCATTGAGAGTTCAAACAATTTGAAACCCATAGGTATGTCAAATTCTATCAAATCTCAACCCCTATGCTAAATGTTTCCTACAAATGTACACAAAAGTGTTTACAGCCAATAAACATAGTCTTGACTGCCTATGTGCCTAATAGCAATGTTTCAAATATATATTGTTCAAATGCATTTGGAAACATCCTTTCATTCAGAGAAGTCCCAACCAGGCCCATTCCAACCATTCCAACAGTGAGCTTCCAATTTTCAGCTCACAGAATTGCATGAGAGGCTACCAAAATTTGGGCAGCATTTCCTTTGTATTCACCCACTTTCCACAACTCAGCTCTCACATTAGCAGTACAACATCCATAATCAGTGGACACAGTTCATCTAAACGGCAGCCCCTACTCAGCCCAATCCCAGTGAACCGAGGCAATTATGACAGGATAGCACTCAAATGTAATCAAACCATGTTAACAACCCTTAAGCAGAAAATGGCCAAATGATGTGAACGTCAGTAATCATGGGCCTTCAATATACAATCAACTATTACCTTTGGCGCCAACCCTTTCCTTCTGAATAGCAAATGCGAGGGTTCCAATCCCTGAGCTTCCTCCCTGAATAGGCATTGGCTTTAGGACTAACTAGAGCTTCCATATATTTGGTTGATTTGTGCGGCTTCCTACAGTTTTCCATTTTATCAAGGAAACTGTCAAACACATCTTCAACTTCTTCCTCAAAACTATTTTCCGTCCATTTGTCATCGCCCTCGTCATCATCTTCTGATGCCATTGGAGATTGAAGTGTCGCTAAGTCCGATGTTGAGCTAACTCTAGGTACTGTCGATGGTTCCCATTCTTCCCACATAACCCTAACATTAATGGTTCCTTTTGGCTTCTTCTTCTTAGGTAGATTGAGTGGGATCAGCTTTGCTAGTTCCCCTTCATCCCACCTAACCGTTGGGATAGCTTGCAGAATTTCCAATTCTGTCATTGGAGTGAATGCTCTTGGAAGCATCGATTCCCCTTTACCTTCACATATCATCATGCTGGATGTCTTTGTGATCAAACTTTTGCTAGCAGTCAGTTCTGATCCACTCTACGCTTGCTGTAAGGTCCCCACATTCTGCCTTTTGCTAGTCTCTAACTCAGGGATATTCTGTGATGCTTTTGGCGATAAATTAGCTGCTAATGGAGCCTGAATAGCCGATTCCCCTGCTTGCCAGTTGATGATCTCTAAAAATTTGCCTAGGTTAGCCAAGAAACAGTTAATATTATTCTCTTCTCGATTGACCTTTAGCTCAGTGAATGCAGCCACAAGGGCCAATTTATCATGTGATCCCTCCTTAGCTTCCTTATCCATATCTCCTGGCAGATGCACAAGGGCTAGGTTTCCACTAAAATCATTTGCAAGGCTCGTCCCAGAGGTCACTTCCTGCATCATTAGATTACTTCCTAGTAGTTTTCTTATTTGATCAAGCTGCTCAGAAGCTGTGATCATCTATTCACTTTGCTCCATCAATGGTTTGTCTCCTTGTAACTCCCCATGAGGATTCCTACTCTGACCTGCAGCATGCTTCAAAATCCATACTCTAGAAGCCCGGTTCACAGAATCAGTAGTTTGACTTGAATTACAATTGGTTAAATCATGTCCCAATTTGGAACAGTTTGTACAATATGCCGGAATGTCTTCATACGTGATTGGCTGCCATTTTCCCTTGTTATCAGATCCTATCCAAATCCAGTGAGGCAGCTTCTTGAGTACATCGACCTCAACGTACATCCTTGCTTCACTAGGTCGAAGGACTTTTTCAACTGATGCCGTGGCCATGTCCAGTTTTAGCGGAGTTCCTATTGCCCTTCCGATAGAGAGCAGGGATTCTTTAGTGCACAGATGGATCGGGAAAAGGGGAAAACTGACCCAAATAGGTGTTATAGAGGGCTCTTTGTCTGGTGCAAAATCAGGCGACCAACGGAATATTTTCGCCTGAAATCCTCCAAAATTCCAAATTTTCTTCATCCAAAACCTGTGAAAATCATCTTCAATCTGGAATTGAAAAATTATGTGACGATGGTCGATGAGTCCAATGTGGCATTCACCTGAGAATCCGGCAGCGTTGATGTCCTTGCGGATTGATGACATCGGCGGTCTTCCTCGGCTAAACTTCCCAATAAGGGCAAAACGGAATCTCTGCGCCATGCAGTTTTCTTCCTCTTCAGTTATGAACAAAGCAGGTTCACCTTTGTATAGGGACACAGGTTTGATCGGCATTGGGGGGAAGGAAACATCAACTGCTTTTGCCCAATTTGCTGATGTGTATAAAGATCCTTTCCAATTTCGTGAAAATGATGAAGAATTACTTAGTCCAGAAATACTATATCTTAGTGCTATTGGAGCATTAATGTATCTTTCTTGTCATACACATCCTTATATCTCATTTGTTGTAAATCTACTAGCAAAATATAGTTCTTCACCTTTACAAAGGCATTGGAATGGTATAGAACATATTTTTCGTTACCTTCAAAGTACGATAGATATGTGTCTTTATTATTCTAAGGCAATCAAGTTTGATCTTATAGGTTATGCAGATGCTGAATATTTATCTAATTGTTATCATGCTCATTCACAAATAGGTTATGTATTCACATATGGTGGTACAACTATTTCATGGCGTTCTATGAAACGAACTATAGTTAGCACTTCTTCAAATCATGCTGAAATATTGGAAATTCATGAAGCAAATCGAGAGTGTTTTTGGTTGAGATCCGTGTTCCATCATAATTGAGGAGCACGTGGTTTAAATTTGGACAAGAAAGTTCCCACTGTTTTGTTTGAAGATAATGCTGGATGCATTGCTTAATTAAAGGATGGATACATTAAAGGCGATAGGACAAAACACATCTCACCAAAATTCTTTTTCACCCATTATCTTCAGAAAAATGGTGAAATTTGTGTACAACAAATTCGTTCTAGTGAAAGTTTGGCAGATTTGTCCACTAAATCATTACCGACTTCAATATTTGAAAAGTTGGTTTATAAGATCGGAATGCGTCGACTGAAAGATGTCAAATGATGTGCTCAAGAGGGGAAGTTATTATACACTGTACTCTTTTTCCCTTAACCGATTTTTTTCCTCTGCTAGGGCTTTTTTTGGTAAGATTTTTAATGAGGCAGTGTTATGTATAAAAAATTTTAAGGCTCCGCTTGGATATGGTGTTTTTTGGTTTTATTTATGAAATGATTTTATTAGGTTTTGTAATGAGAAAGGAATATTTATAAAATGATTAGTTGTGTATAGAAAAAATTATTATTATATATATATAGATTATTTTATATATTGTTATATAATTAATTATTTAAATAAGTAGGACCCACATTTTTTACTTTGTACAAATTTGAAGCTCATACACGGTCACTGTCACTGAGCATAAGGTAATTTTTCATTCAAGTACAGGAGGACCCACAACTGAAATTGGTAGGAGGAGGCTTTTGTCAGCCTTTCACATGCATCAATCTTGTCCAATTCGTTATTTGTGTGTATCATAAACAAAATTTTACTGTAGACGTATTTTGCAATCCTGATTTCAAACCATCCAAATTAGCGGTGCCAAACACTATTTTTTTTGTTTTACAAATAGCTTGAAAAATTATGAAACCAAACGGTTACTCTTTTTCCTTCACTAGAATTTTATTCAATTGGGTTTTTCATAATAAGGTTTTAACGAGACATTTTTCTTAGAGATAGATGGACATCCAATGGGGAGTGTTATAAACAAATATGAATGTCCATCTAAATACCTCATTTACACTCCATGATCTCCTATAATATTGTGTGACTTTCACTACCCCATGTTTTCCACCATTACTTGTAACTATTGTAACTTCACATGAAAAGTATTATGACATTGAATGCAAAGTGCAAACCTTAAGCCTATAAATAAAAGCTTATGTGAAAGGGAAAAAATGATTGGAATTCTTACTCTCTTTTGTTCTACTTTTCTCTCTAACTTCTAGCATCATTCTATACTTGTTATTCATATTCTATAATTGTAGTGTATTAGTTTTATAGTAATAGTAATATAAGATTATATTTCTATTTTGTTGTAGTAGCATAATAACTTGTTACAATATATAATACTACAAGGTTCATAGTATTTTTATAACAGTTCATGTGTTTTTAATTGATTAGTTGAATTATTGATAAGTAATAAGTTGATTTATTAATGAGCTGATTTATTGATTAGTGATCATAATCAATACTCATTAATTAGAACACCATCATTCGAACACCATTTTTCCTATATGTTTGACCATATGCATAAGTCTAATTCCAGTGAAAGATTAATATAACCTCTAGACATTTAAAAAAAAAAATGATTTTGGGAAAGGACTGACAAGTTTTTGTCCAAATGTTTACATCTTAACGTTAAATGTTATATAGTTACAATAACTTATTAATATGTTCGGATGTTTTTAATTGATTGGTTGATTTATTGATCAGTTATAAGTTCATTTATTAATCAGTTGAGTTGATAATCTCTAATATTTCACCCATAAACTTCACAAAAAGTTTAAGAAAGAAGAAATTACCATCAAAACCTCTAAAGTTTAATAAAAGAAAAATTACCATCCAAAGTAAATTAAGTAGTAGTCGCTTTGGTTTTCATATTTTTACAAGATATTAAAAATTTTTGAATTTTTCAAATTTTCATTCACTAATAACAAGTTATTTTCAAAGAAAAACTTAAAACAAATTCTTTTTTAAATTAAAAAAATTCTATAAAAATTGAAAATTCTCATTTAAAATTAGATTTATTAAAATAAATATTGTAAAAGATCCTTTTACATTTAATGTTTTTATTAAATTTTCATTCTTTATTAAAAAATTAAAAGTTATAAAAGTATAACTAAGAATTACTTGAGATAAATTTTTAAAATAATCTGGGATGTAAACTCTATAATAATAATAATAATAATAATAATAAAGTCATGCATTTAGCAAAAGCTCATTAAAATAATAAAGACTATTTACATTTTTGAAATGCGAACTCAAAAATTGTGAATGCAAACTTCATAATTAAAAAATGTGAGTTTGCATTTGCGAAATATTTTGATCTCAATAAAATAATAAATTATTATTATTTTAATATTAAAAAGAGAAATTTTCATTTTAAAATGCAAACTTCATAAAATAACATTTTTAAAAAATTATTATTTTAATGAATTAGCATTGTCCCTGAACACGAACTCTTTAACTAATAGAAATTAAATAAAAGTGAGTTTGCAAAAATGAAAATTTTACAAAGTTCTCATTTTACTAATGCAAACACTCTATTTTTAGAAATAGGAAAAATATTGTTATAGGTATAGAAAAAGTTTTAAAAATCCCTGTAAACTAGGGAATGACTCACGTACATAAGAAATTGGTCATCAATTTTTATGGACGTACGAGCAAGTTCGATAACTAACACTCCCCTTTTGATCAATTATGCAAGACTTAAATTCTTCTAATAAATAACCATTTCACCATCAAGGGTGTTGGAAGCCATATATCTAAAGATCAATTTGTATAACAAAATACAACCCTATTGAGGACTTCGAGGTTAACTACAATCTTTCCTAATCTATGCCACAACTTGGGACAGTTGTGAATCCAAGACCTCTTGCCTACGCCTTTTTTGTAGAGTTGGAATCACTCCTAGTACATTGAAACACTAGAGGTAGGGCGTTCAAATAAAGGGGAGGAAAAATATTGTTAGTTGATGATGTCTATATTAAGTATGCTAGGGGTTGGAAATTTTCTGAATTGCACTTAAAATCGTGGGATGATATTGGTATAAAAATCTCATGATTATTTATCAATGAAACAACATATATTCGTAATAAAATTCTGAAAATTTTCTGAATTGCACTTAAAATCGTGGGATGATATTGGTATAAAAATCTCATGATTATTTATCAATGAAACAACATATATTCATAATAAAATTCAACTTTCAATGTTGTGGTATTTTAATTATTCTTGCTTCTAAAAATCATTTGTGCATAATTTTTAGCTTGATTTTAGAAACATTTGTAAATTAATAAGAAATACAAAAACAAAAGAGAGAATATATCTATATATTCACTCATTTATTAAGTTTTCATTTTTATTTAAATACTTACTATTATTATTATATATTTTTTTGGTGACAAAACGGCATGTTGCAGTTGACTGACTAGTATGGCTAAGTTTCTCTTGATCTTTAGCTCATAAGGGATATGATTCTTGAATTAGATTAGACTCTTTTATATTTTCTGCTATCCAAATTTAGTAATGAGTATGCTCTGCTTGTAGCCATGGCTGATCTGGCTTATCAAAAAGTTATAAAATCAAACATGTGGATAAAACTTGTGGGATATAATCTCTTAGATTTAAGGGTTTTAAACATTGAGATCCAGAGGTAGGGCTAAGTAACTAAGGAGAGTGAAGTGTCTAGCATATAGTGATATCGTGTTTAAAATTCAGATTCTACTAGTGGTGTCCCTCATAAGGTATTCATGATTTGGTATCAAAGCCAGTAAAGGTATCCATGGGAGTTTATTCAGTTAAGATCCAATGTTTGGTTCATTTTAACGTGGATAACAAAATAATACATTAGATGTCTCTTGTTCTCCAGAAGTCAGATTACTTTTCAATATGAGTTTACCAAAAGTTTTAGATTCTCTGTTTTCTCTTTCAACCTTAAGTTCTCTAAAAAATTCAGATTCCCATAGATTATCTACATCTAGTAAAATTGATTCTTTATACGAGATTAATTATTCTCCTGAAGATCCATTACTTGATATCATCTACCTCTTATTAATCCTTACCATGTTTTTTACAAAAAACAAATTTCCATAATACCAAAAATAGTTACTCAGTTGATAAAGCCTACATCTTCTTCTCCAGTAAAAGAATATGTCTAGGCTAGTAACTTCTTGTCTTGTCCTATTTTGGCAACTGGTGAAAAATAGTTTGTGTTTCTAAATATTCTTTCTCACTTTCCACAAACGTGGATGAAGTAGGGATATTCTCATATCTATTTTGGAGATATCAGAGTTGGTCTCAGACTCCATGCTAGAAAAGGTCTTGCTTCTGTAGCAATAACTGCTCTTCTTGGCTCTCAAATCAAGAAGTAAAACCAAGCATGCATCAGCACCATCTAGACCATGCTCAACACATGCACTATTATAGTTACTTGGTTCCCAAATTTCAAAATCATTTTCAAGGATCCAAATCTTCTTAAAGTACTGAAAGTTCAGGTCCAAATCTTTGGAGTTGAAATATAGAAGATTCTATTGAGGCAACACTACACTACTATATGGTGTACAGAGTGCAAAATCATGATCTAGATCTTGCACTTCCATCATCTAATGAGGCGGCATTTGTTGACATCAGTTCATCCTTGATAGCACCTAATCAGAACCAGATCCCAAAGTTGATCTCAAGGGAAGAGTTACTCAAACTCCTTTCAGAAGAAGTGGATCACTAGTTATGAAAAACTCTATTAGGCATGTCAAAAGTCGATCCAGCAATTTGAGGCCAAGTATAAGTCGCTAAAAGAAATATAGAGATAACTTTCAATGCAGAATCCTCTAAGATGCCATCTATATTTCCTACTCAATCGACTATTTAGGGTTATGGCCATTCAAACATTTCGATCATCAAATTCTTGACAGATAGAACACAAGTATTCCAATTCAAATATGAAGATGGACACATTCAATGGGATCCATTCTATCATTGCTCATACTAATAGAAACAATATTCTAAGGAATGACTTTTTGATAAGGGTTTAAAGAATAATACTTCTACCTAGAAAAAGCTGTAAAAAAATATGAGGCAGGAGATTAATCAGTTAGCCTACCGGATCAACCCAATGGCAAATTTGATTATTATGTGTTATATGATTCTTCATCACAAATTAATACATCATATCTGTCGTCACTAAATTCTCTAACTACCTCAATAGAATGGTCGGATAATTATAGAAATCCAGCCAAAGATTATGAAGCTCCATGAAGAACTCATGTTTATGGAAAGAAGGTAAGATGTGAATAATTATCTTTTCACTATAAAGGAAAATGAAAAAAGTGATCTTGAAAATCAACTATAGTATTTCAAGATGAGGATAAAAGAAGAAGGTTGATACAGGAAGAAAGCAACCAGTGCTATATCCCACCTTTGTTTCAGAATGCAAAACCTTTTCGAGCACCATTTAGTGTAAGTCAACCTCAAGCCCCATCTTGCTCTTTACCATCAGGAACAAATCACTTCTTTGTTGGTTTTCTAATATACCAAACTACGATCAATAGAAGTTCTGATCCCTCAAACCCACCGAGATAAAGGGCTCCATCTCTGAGTCCTCCAAGTCTGGTCCAAAAGCCTCTATCTCCGAAGGCTTCATCCCCAAACAACCAATTTATCATTGAAAACCAAGAATCTTCTATGACTGATCTATTAGCGGATATGGCTACTCAACAAAATCCAATCCTAAGGGATTTTCTATTACCTCTAATTGAAGAAGGAAGCATTAAAGAAATGTGTTCTTCAGTAAACTCACCATCAACTTCGTTCTCCAAGAGAATAAGTAATCTCGTAAACTTGCCATCAACTTCAGTAAACTCGCCATCAACTTCTATAATTCAGACTCAACTGAGCAAAAAGAGATCTTCATGGCAGGTCCTCAATCTTCAGTCGTATCAGGAGTTCACTATCTTGATCCAGAGCCAATTGTTGAAGAACCAAAGATTGATTCTCAGCAACATTATAATGGACCAACCCAAGTTATTCATCTGTCTAGTAAAACATTCATGTTCAATGATCTTACTTGAGACAAATAGTTTGACAGACTATGTGAGTTCCATTCATGATTTTATTCTGAATATCTCAAAATTCAAGAGTCTACTACTGATATTCTCAGAAGATTCACTGATGGTTTTGTTGGATTTCTAAAATCCTTCTGGTTAAAACTCGGTGATTTCCGACAACAATTTTTTATTCGTAGACATTTGACCAAGTAATTGGTATTCTTCATGAAGAATTGCTTGGAGATCAAAGGGAGGATCTTGATATGCTTAAGGAAGAATTCTTTAAAGCAAAGTGTCATTCTTACAAAAAGAAAGATCTGTAGTAAGACTTTGAATTCATGGTAAAACGATTCTTCACAATTGGTTAGAAAAATAACAGTGATCTATATTAGGTATTCTTAAATTTATTTGATAAATTTATGGCTCAATAGACAATCAGATCTATACAGTCCAAAAACCTATCAGTCAACTAATTGATTATAGTCCAAATATACCAACAGATCACTCTCACCATTTTTTATCTGATACGAATCAGGAGTTAAAGGACGTGGACAGTAACCCACGTCGCGACGTGGAGGGAATCCGACGTCGCGACGTCCCTGTACGTCGCGATGTCCATCGTCGCACATCGCGATGTCCAGACGTCCCTGCACGTCGCGATGTCCATCGTCGCACATCGCGACGTCCAGAAGGCGGGTCGTTTTTTTATTTTAGGGTTTGTTTCCCGACGTCGCGACGTCGGCCTCCCCACGTCGCGACGTGCGGGAAATATTTGGCGTAATTAAATTCTGTCTTTTGGTAATTTAGGATTTTAGTTAATTTAAGTTTCCTTTTATAGTATAATTCGTCTAGGGTTTGTGTTGGGCCTATAAATAGGTCTTTCTTTCAGTTGTAATGGAGAGGAAGAACTTTGATTTGAGAAATAAAACAGTGAATGTTTTAATCTTTGTGAATTTGATTTCCTGCGAAGGGTTTTCAAACTAACAAATCTGAGAATTGATTAGTTTGCGCGAAGCGGCTTTATCAATTGGCGCATAAATTCCAATCTAGTTGTTAGATTGTTCTTGTTCATCGATTTTTATTCGAACGTCCTGCAATTGCTTCCGTGACATACAAGCCGGGGTTTGGAACGAATCGATCCGGGTTTCGTATCAAGTGGTATCAGAGCACAGTTCTTCGAACAAAAAAATCAGGTTTTCAATTTTTCCTTATAAAATTGAATTCAAGTTGTTTGATATACGCAAGCCTGTCATAAATTTTATTTTGTGATTGGTGCCAAGCAATTATATCTTTATTGTGTAGATTTGATTTTTGGTGGAAAGAAAATATTTAAAAGGAAATTGGATCTTAGTTGTTCATAGCACGTGGTGCAATTTAGATTTGTGTTGGAATTCTTATATTTGATAATATGAGCAAACAAAGTGAAGCTAGTATTAATCAGAATATGGAGGTACAAATGGCGGCTGTGATAGAGCAGCTCTCTAAAATGACAAGTGCTTATGAGCGGTTGCAACAACAGGTGGATCAAATGGGTGCATCAGCTCCTAAACCTGTGTGAAAACCTTTAATGGTTGATATTGATGAGGCGGCTACTGAGTATGAGGAGAGTTTTAAACGATTTACACCAAAAACTACTACTATTGAAAAAGAGGGAAAGATAAGGGTGCCGACATTTACGGGCAGCGAGGATCCTGAGGAATTTCTGCAATGGGTTCGTAAGACTGACCACATTTATGACCTTTATCAATATTCCGAGGAGATGCGGATTCGTCTTGCAGTTATGGAGTTTTCAGGGTATGCTAGTGTATGGTGGGATGATCTACTTGCTCATCGAGAGAGGATTAGAGAACGGCCAATTCGAACTTGGGAGGATGTTAAGACCATTATGCGCAAGAGGTTTATTGCAGTCCACTATTACAGGAACCAGTGGTTGAAGTTGCAAAACATTACTCAAGGGGATCGTAGTGTCGAGCTGTATTATAAGGACATGCAGATGGTGATGAGTCGAGCAAAGGTTCATGAAGATCAAGATGCCACTATTGCTAGATTCATTAGTGGTTTGAATCGTGAAATTGCTAAGGTTATTGTCCTTTATCATTATTATGACCTTGATGATTTGGTCCATAAGGCTACGGAAGTGGAAAAACAGTTAATGCTTGAGAGGACATCGAGATCTAGTTCTACTTCACCATGGAAGACAGTTATAGCAGAATCACCGCCGGTTAACAATCCTAAGGTTGGGTCGCAAGAGAAAGTGGAAACTTTGTGGAAGTCAAGTGCCAAGACGCCTGCGAAACCTCGTCAGTGTTATAGATGTCAAGGGTTTGGGCATGTTGCAGCTGAATGTCCTAGTATTGATAAGTTGGTTTTATACCAACTAATATGTGTTAAAATGCTTGGCTTTTGTTGTGTGTTTTATGTGCATATGTGATGTTTTGAAAGGTTTTAGGCATTTACATGTTTGCAATATGAAAATGATCAAATGATACAAAAAGAGCAAAAATGGTGATAAGTGAAGTGAAAATTGTCAAAAGGCAAATGGAGGAACCGAAAATGCATATTTGGTCAAATTAGGGTTTTGGCAGCTTTGAGTGTGAAATTGTTTTGAGCATAACTTCTTCATTACTAATCCAAATGATGAGATCTTGGATGTTCTGAAAAGCTCTTTGAATTAACTTCAATCGTCATGTTCTAACTTTCTCCAATTTCTGTGTGTAAGTATGAGAAACGGGGTGTTTTTCCAATTGCTACGTTCAGAATTTCTGTGTTAAAGTTCATTGCCACAGTTTGACAAAATGTGTATATCTTGAGTTACAGGTACCCAATGATGCTGATTCTTGAACTGGTGGAAAGCTAAGAGGATTAGCTAGAACTGTTATGTGTACCACTGGGTTTAATTCAGAGGCTAAGACACATGAATCTGGCATGGAAGTGGAGCTTGGTGCTGGAATGAACACTAAGTCACACATGGTCTTGCGTTGTACCGTTTGGCATGCCATCCTTGCACGAGCTCGTCGGGCACAACAACCTTGCCAACCTTGCCAACTTTGCCAACCCTGCCAACCTTGCCAACCTTGCCAACTTGCCAACCTTGCCAACACTTGCCAACCTTGCCAACACTTTGCCAACCTTGCCAACCTTGCCAACCTTGCCAACCTTGCCAACTTGCCAACCTTGCCAACCTTGCCAACTTGCCAACAAACTTTAACACCTTGCCAAGCATTCAACACACAACCATTGGCACACCATTTCACACACGACATTGGCACGACTTTGGCACGACACTTACACACTCTTGGCACACCATTTGTGCACAAAACAAAATGCCACTCTTGGCACAACATTTGCACCGTGGCACACCACTCATTCACCTTGGCACAAACACTTGCATATTTCATTTGGCAGGTTACCTAGCCACACCACTTGAGCACAACTTATCACATTCAACAAGCAGTAGTTGGCATAGGAAAGGAAATTGGCCTACGACTCTTGAGAAGAAAGAAAATGGCCTACGACATTCTTGGAGGAAAGTTTTTTTCGCCCACGACATGATTTTGGAGATGGATTTTGGCCTACGACATTCTGGAACAAGAGCATTTAGCCTACGACATGTCGTAGGCTAATTGTTAAGATGGGAGCTGAAAAATGGTAAAGTGTTGAAGGATTGTTCTATGAAGTTTTTCAGTTTTGTTACACTACATTGATTTGGTCATAACGTTTTCATCATAGGTCCGAATTGGGTGTTTCAAACGGCTATTGAAAGCTAAGACAAAGGGTTACAACTTTCATGTTTTAAATTTTCCCAAATTTACAATTTATCAGGGCCGAAATCTGGTTGGGAAATGCTGCAAAGCATAATGGAGTTTGTTTCTGGTTTTTGAAAAAATGGCTAAGTGTTTGAGTTCTGAATTTCCAGGTAGCTGAAGGCGTGGTGTGCAGAGGCTAGGAGGCGTGGTTCTTCATAGGTTGGTTCGCATGGAGTTTCGCAGAATTGCTGAAGGCGTGAAGCACCCAAGCCAGAAGGCGTGAAGCTACTCTGATTTCCTCACTTGGACTTCGAGAAGCGAAAGCGCTGGCGTTGAAGCTTGAAGGAGTGCGGCGGGTTGATGAGGAAACTGAGGGCGTGCTCTGGAGAAGCCTAAAGGCGCGAATTTGCTGGACATTTCTTCAAACTTCGAATTTACATTTTTTGGGCTGATTTTTAGTCATTCTCTTTGGAAGACACTTTTGTAACACTTTATACATTTCATGTGGCATATTAGTTACGTTTCCCCAATTCTATATATAGGGAAGGTAGCTAACATGTAAGGGAGATTGGAGATTTTAGAACTATCGTTTTTGAATTTTAGCGGGAGTTTTTCTCCCTCTCATTTTCTCTCTCTAGATCTATTTTCTCTCACTAAACATTTCTTCTCCGATCTCAACTCCGATTGTGAATTTGGACTGGATTCTTCTTTCTTATTCTCAATTGACAAAGGAATCAACAATTCTCTCGAATTAAATCGGTAAATTCTTCCAATTAAGTAAGAATGAGCTTATCAATGTTGGAATTTGTTGATTTTGAAATGAGAAAGATGTTTTCTGGCTAAATCTATGATATCTTAGGATTCTTAATGGATGAATACGTATTTTAGTGGATTGTATGCTATGCAATCGATCTAGTTGTTGAGTATTTGAATCACATTTGAATTGAGCATAAACATATGTTGGATTTCATAATTCCTAGCTAATCTTGAATAGATCAAGCTTCAATTTTGGTCGACATGCTAAATTGAGGAGTGATTAATCAAAGTTAGCGAAGTTGCATGAACTGAGAACTAAATTGTGATTGTTTAAGTCCTTGCACTTGATCTCTGTAATCAAATCAATTCTGAAACTCAGGCCTCGCCATAGGAAGTGTTAATGAATTGAATCCTTAGGAAAAGTGTCAAACGAGCTTTCTGTGTTAACAACAATGATATGTGAACCCTAGGATGGGCCTCGCCATGGGAGTTCTTAGGACTTTGCATGTTAGAGTAGTTAACTGGGAGAGTTGAGACTTTGCGGAGCTTGTTCCACCATTCTCGGGCCTCGCCATGGGAGGAGATGGTGATTTGGGGGTACAAGCAGTGGTGTGGTCGCCATGCTGACCACAGCTTGGACTTCTAGGCAATTTAGGTCTCCATCGCATTTAATTGTTTACTGATTGCATAGCATAGATTTACTAGCCTATGTTCATCCAATACAAGAATCCTGAGATATCTGTTTCATCCTTGCTTGTTGCTATATTTTGCATCTTTGTTTTCGTTCTTTTGTGTTGAATTTTCCTTTTTTCCGGTACTTAGATTCTGTGACAAGTCTTTTAGAACGATTTGCTCAATATTCTTGACATACGCCTTCCCTGTGGATTACGATCCCTACTTACGCTACTACATTAGTGTTTAGGGTAAAATTGAGCTGATACGACTTTAAGCTATCTATTTTTGGCGCCGTTGCCGGGGAAGGTAATCGGTTCTGGAATTTTGTGAATTGTTCTTGATTTTTACTTGTTCTACTTTGTGTTTTGTTTGTGGCATTTACTGTAGCTTTCATTTTGTGTTGTTTTCTGTTCGTGTTGAGAATTGTGATCTGTTTCTGTGTTGCATATTTGAAGTTCTTGTTCTTTTGTTATTACACTCCACAACTGTGTGTTGTGTATACCAAGGTCTAGCAGGTTTGCAGGAGAACCACAATTCTTATTGGATCTTGAGTTGGAGAAAACTTTGAGAGCACATTTGAAGCAGCAGAGAGAAATGGCAGCTCAAGGAGCACAAGCACCTAGGTTCGGAGACCATTATGCATTAAATTTTGACAATCGTTTTAGTCATCAGGACATCGATGTGGAAAGTTACCACATTCCTCCACAAATAGTCTCGATGATTACCCAGGGCCAATTCTTCCAAGGTCTTCATAATGAGGATCCTAATGATCATCTTGACTGGTTTCTTGGGTTATGTAGCACTTTTAAATTGCCAAGAGTTGACAGGGGTGAGGTTCACAGAATTTTGTTCCCTTTGTCTCTGCGTGGAAAGGCTAAACATTGGTTCAAGAGTATTGAGGGAGCAAATGGTGGAATGTCATTTGATGATCTACAGAAAAGGTTCTTGTCCAAATACTTCCCTCCAGCTAAGCTTGAAAAGAGAAGGTTGGAAATTATGAATTTCCAACAACAAGAAGGTGAGACATTTAGAGAAGCTTGGGAGAGATTCAACGACCTAATCAGATAATGCCCCAATCATGACTTGGGAGAGATCAGGGAACTAAATACTTTCTTCAAAGGCTTAACTCCTGAATCCTCTTTGATGGTTAAGGCATGTGCTAACGGGGCACTCAAAGACAAGTCTGTGCCTGAAGTACGGGAGCTATTTAATCAAATTGCTGAGGATGAGTATATCTTCCCAGAGATCCAAAAGCCACATGCCAGAAGACAAAGAGGAGTACTTGATGTAGATGAGGAGACTTCTCTTAGTGCAAAGTTCGAAGCATTGGCCAAGCAAGTGCAAACTCTAAAGGCAACTCAAGCCAAGACACCTGTGTTGTCTTGTGGACTATGCAAAGGGGATCACCACACGGATGAATGCGCCATCACTACTGAATCCATTCAGTATGTGAGCAACTCTGGCAATAAACTTCAATATGGTGGGAACTATTCTGGCAATAACTACAATGGAGGCAATAGATCATATGGTGGCAACCCAGGAAGTTGGAGTAATCAGCAGAACCAAGGAGGAAACTATTACCAAGGGAATGATCAAAGGAAAACAACCACTGCATCTCCAGGTTTTGATCACCAAGCCAGCACCTCAGAACAAAGGAAACCGTCCATGGAGGATATGTTCCAAAGTCTTATGGAAAAGATGGATAAGAATGAGGACAGATTTGTTGCTTTGGAGACAACTGTAAGACATCATGTTGCCACATTCAAAAACATTGAGACGCAATTGGGGCAACTTGCTAATGATATACATCATAGGCCTAGTGGAGCTCTTCCTAGTGATACGGTGCCGAATCCTAAGAACAAGGTTGGGTGTAATGCCATTGTGCTGAGAAGTGGTAAGGAAGTTCAGAAGTCATCTAAGCCTGAGAACGAGGAATGTGTTATTGAGGAGGAAGGTGATCAAATGGAGAAAGAGAGTATCAATGAGGACGTGGAGGATGTTGAACAGGAAGCTCTAGCATCTGAGAAAAAGGGTGAACAATTAGATACAAAAACTGTGAAGAAGGAAATACCAGCTAGGGTAGGAAATGAGATCACCAAGAACTCTAATCCTTATAACTACCCTGAGTATGCTCCAAAACCTCCATTTCCAGAGAGAAATAAACCACCTCCAAAGCAAGGCCCTCAGTTCAAAAGGTTCCTGGATGTACTCAAGCAGGTGAATGTGAATCTTCCTCTGATGGATTTAGTGACATCAATGCCAAAGTATGCTAAGTATCTCAAAGATCTCATCTCTAACAAAGAACAAATCTTAAGATGTGATGTTCCCATGATGGTTTCTGAGTACACTCAAGCATGGATGGTTTATGATCTTCCCCCAAAGCTTAAGGATCCAGGAAGCTGCACTATCCCATGCAAGATAGGCACAAGGCATTTTGCAAAAGCGTTGTGTGACTTGGGTGCTGGAATCAACTTAATGCCATTATCCATTGCCATCAATGTTGGATTGGAAAGCCGGATTCGCCCAGTTGCAGTCACCCTCCAATTAGCAAACAGATCCTTGGTGACTCCCACAGGTTTAGTAGAAGACGTTTTGCTAAGAATTGATAAATTCACTTTGCCTGTTGATTTCATCGTACTTGACATGGAGGAGGACCCTGAGGTTTCTCTCATTTTTGAAAGACCATTTTTAGCTACTGGTGATGCATTAATTGGAGTTCGAAACAAAACTGTCACCTTTAGGATTAATGACGAAGAGGTAGTTTTTGACGTGAACTATGCAATGAAACAACCTATGCATTTAGAGTCTTGTTGTTCCATTCATGTTGTCGAATGTTCTCCAATTTTAGTTGATGAGGGTATTAAGCATGACTACATTACTATTAATAAACTTGTTGATGATGAAGAAATTGATTGTGATGAACTTGATGTAGAAGATAGCATGATTTTACCTGACAATGCATCTGTGGTAGATTGTTGTTCAATTGGTCCAATAAAGGAGGCAAACTTTGAATTATCAAGCCAAACTTTGGTAGATCATACCTCACATGAAGCATGTGTTATGAATTGTTCAAATGATAGGGAGGGTCATGCTTTACTTGATGATGATGGCTGTTCTTTTCTTGATGTCTTGATTAATTGCATAGAGTCACATTTGGAAGAACATCGTGATACCCTAAATCAAAATAATGTGGAAATTGCTGAGATTCTTTGTGGATCATCAACTCTTGAAACTGTGAATGTCACTGGAAACATACAACAAGTGTTACATGAGAAAGCCAATCATGTTAGTCTTGATGATAAAGATGTAAAGTTTCTTATTGATAATGATAACATGGTTAACAACTGTGAGTTTGAGACTTTTACTTTTGAACTTTCTGATGAGCTTGTTGAGACCATGGATGTGCATTCCTTGGTTGAGCCTGGCAGGATTGCTGTGGATAGTGTGGTACAAGAGGGCTAAGATGTGCTTCAAATGAATGTGAAATTTGGAGGAAATTTTTCTCATGATTCTGTGCTCACACATCTCTTCAACACTCCAGTGTTTTCTGGGAAGGAGCATGATAATGAGAGTTCATCTTTTGTGTGGTACAGAGATGGATTTACTGAGTTTTTTTCATGACCAAGACATACTTTGTGGAGGAATAAAGTCTAGCTGGGAGACTATCTAAATCCAGAACTACTTCTTTCCCTTAGCTTTTATAAGTAGTTTGTTTTCTTTTCATTATGTCTTTAAGTTCCTTTAATTTTGGAATTCACTCTTCAAAACCACTCATGTTAAAGGTGTTTGACCAGGAAGGACATTGCAAGATATTAGCCATGCACCCAAGAGGCTAAGTGTGGGGGAGTGATGCCACGGAATTTTTCATATGAGGAAAATGGACCAAGACAATCCACAGAGCAAACATTGGATTTCATGACTTATCAATATCAGGGAGCTCCTGAACCTATCTCTTTACTTTACATTGAGGACAATGTAAGTTTTAAGTGTGGGGGAGGGAATGTTGCTGTGGTTTGTCTTCTTTTTGTGCTTTGTATGCTGTTTTGAAAATTTTAATTTTTGAATTATATGCATTTTGTTTTGTTTTTTTTGTGTTGTGTGGTTTGATTTGTTATGCTTACTTTCTTCTCATGAATTTTTAGTGAAAATAGGTGTTGCTTTGAGACTTTTGCCTGTAATGTTAGTTTTGTTGTGTTAGTTTGAGTTTATTACCCGTATGTGTGGTGTTTTTCATGTTTTGTGGTGTTTTTAATGTTTTGTAAAAAATCAACTTTTGGTGAATCAACTTTTGGTGAAATTTTGAAATTTTTGTGAATAAATGTTGATCTTGTTTATACATGGTGTAATGCGGTGCTGATGTCCAAGTGAAATGCAAAAGTGCAAGTAATGGAATGAAAAGAAAAGAGGTGTAGTGACAGTGAGAGCAATGGAATGAATGTTGACACTTTGTGCTATGCTTTTTCTCTTTTGTTAAGCTATGTTCAAAATTTGAAGTTCAACCATGTTACTTTTGTATTGCATGCGAAAATTGATTTAATGTCTTCGATTCCAATCTTGATGAAATTGGTGCATTTTGCTGACTAAGGCCCGATGTTAATGTAAGATAGATATGCCATGCAAAAACTCAATTGACATAGGAGGTAATGTGTATGGATTCGTTTCTGTTTGTTATGCATTTATCTGGTGTCTCCAGAATTCGTGCAAGTTTAGTCAATTTGGGATTCTTATGAACATGTGCTTGCACAAGAAATGATATGGGAGAAAAAGCCATATTGGCAACTGGGAAGGAAAAAGCCATAAGAAAATTAAATAAAATAATACCTTTTAAAAAGAAAGAAGAAGTGAATAAAACTCAAATTTTTATTGCTTTTGATAGCTTCTAAAACATGCGATGATTAGTACATTGGAGTTCTTCTTATTTATAGACTTAGAAGTAACTATTCTATTACATAATATTGAATGATTTTTGAAATCCGTCTTCTTTATTTGAGTGGATGTCTTAGTCTTCACATGGGTTTGGGTCCCCCATCACATGCCTTCACATGGCTATGTTAGTGGATGTCTTAGTCTTCACATGGGTTTGGGTCCCCCATCTTCTTTTTGACTATTTTTCTTGAATGCTTGAGTGCGGTAGAACCAATAAGCCTGCTTAGTTTTTTGAGTGTAATATGTCCACCAAGATGGAATATGCTGTCCTGCTTTTTTAGTTCCATCTTCTAGCAAATCTTGATGAATACTATGATGAATGACCTTTGGATTAGATCTTCCTAACTCTCTTTGGTGAAGAAGAGTTGTAATGTTTTTTGAATTATATTTAATCTTATCATCCATGCGGAATAGTTGATCAAAGAAAACTTGCAAGTTAAATTATATGAATTAATCTTCAAACGGATCTTGAGCACAATGTCCTCCGAACATATCCTGAGGAGATGGGCTTGGAGTGGAATCTATAGACATTTGTGGCTGTTGTTGATTGCGTCTTTTTTGATATTCCATAAATTGAAAAAATTGTTCCATATCTTCGTCTGAGAATTTTCCTTTTTGAATTGTTGCTGCTGAATTTGTTGGAGTCTTCTGTTGAGTAACCTTTTGTGGTGGTCCAGTTGGAGTGGTTGGATTAGTAGTGGGATTAATCCATGTCCTTTTGCCAGTAGTCATAAGAGTGGCCACTGCCTTTTGACAACATAACTCTTTTTTGTATGTATCCCACCATTTACATTTGAATTGTCTAATCAATGACATAGGCCTTGGCGTTGGTCTGATTTGCACAATTTGAAAATTCCAACACCATATCCATGGCACTCTAAGAGACACATGCCATTGAATTTCTTTACTATATTCTTTCATTTTGCTATTATTGTTCCAATATTGTAAACCTTGTTGTGCTTCCATTGGCATAATATCTGGTTGGCATCCATGAGTATCCCACCAATCGTAGAACCATAATGGGAATTTAACTTTGCTATCTTTGTGAAATTGAAAAAACCAAGAATGGTCAAAAGACCTTAAATAAAAAGCTTTCTTCCATGCTTGTTTATAATCTTCATATGAATATCCTTGAGGTTGAAATGGTATAGAAAATGGAATTTTGGTAAAAATATTTGGCCAATCTTCTACATCTAATACTTGTTTTATCACACATTTTGAATAAGCTATTTTTTGCGTTCCTTCTTCATGAATATGAGTGATTTCAACAGATTCTGAATCTACTAAAATGAATTCATAAAACATTTGAGTTTTTAATAAATCATCTGAAAACCATAGCATATCATTTCGAAATAATTGTTGAGTGTAATTATTTAAATCAGTAACTGGAATATTAGTAGTAAACTCTGTTAAACATAAATATTCAAAAGGTTTCTTTAATTGATATGATGACTTTCCTGAATCAATATTTTGAGTAGGTGTATTTGGAAGTGGGGTTATTGCTACTGGTGTTTGAGATGAACTAGACACTTTATTCCTTAATTGTGCAAAAGGTGTTTGAGTTACTTGAGTATATGTGAGTGGAAGTAATGGAAATTCTTCTAGACTTGTAAACTTATTAGAAGTTTGAATAACCGGGGATAAAGGTCTTGGAGTATTCACCTTTGACATATAATCTGCTGCTGTCTATTTCTTTCCTAAAGTTTTCTATTCTTTTCCATATTGCTTTATTTACTTCTGGGATTCTTGTGGACTCATAAGTATAATATGATACTATCATACTGTAATAATGCATTTGATGCAAAAATACTTGATGTTTTACTGACAATAGATTACTATTATATATATGATAAATGTTTGGAAATTCTGGATCTTGAATAACATGTTCTTTTAGTGAATAAATTTTTTGTATTTTCTTTTTAGTTTGAGGGTGATTAATATAATCTTTTATCCATAACCAATCTTCATTTCTCGAAATATGTGTCATTCTTCTGTTTACCTGTAAGAAATTCGCGAGTTAAAAAATCAGGTAATGAATTATCTTCTCCTTTTATATATTCTATATCAAAATCAAAAACTGATAAAATACCTTGCCATCTAGCAAATATTTGTTTAGATACTAAGTTTTCTATATCTCTTTGAATTATGTCTTTAGCAGATTTACAATCTACTCTTAATAAAAACTTTTTATTATATAAATCATCTTGAAATTTAGATATACTTAAAACTATTGCTAACATCTCTTTTTTAACTGTTGAATAATTCTTTTGAGATCCTGTCCATACTTTAGACATATATCTTATTAATTGAATTTTATTATTTATCTTTTGCTTTAAAATTCCTCCATATCCTATTTCTGATGCATCGGTTTCTACTATCATGAATGCTTCTGGATGTGGAATACCTAAACATGGTAATGATTTAATTTTTTCTTTTGCTTCTTTAACTATTTGAGTATGTAAATTTGACCACGAAGGTGGATTCTTTTTTAATCTTTCATATAATGGTGCACACAACGTTCTTAAATTAGGGAAAAAATCTGCAACATAGTTAAGACATCCTAAAAATCTTTGTAATTGATTTTTGTCTTTAATTTCATCTGGAAATTTACTACCAAATTCAAGTGCTCTATTAATGGGTCTAATAGTTCCTTTATTAATATCATGTCCTAAGAATCTGATTTGAGTTTGAAATAGTTTCATTTTTGGTGCTGATATTACTAATCCATTTTGTACTACTAGTTTAAAAAATATATTTAAATGTTTAAAATGTTCATCTAATGTTCTGGAATATATTAATATATCATCTATATAAACTATCATGAATGTATATGCAGAAAATATGTCATTCATTATATTTTGAAATTCTGATGGTGCATTTTTTAATCCAAATGGCATTACATTCCATTCATAATGTCCGAATGGTACTGTAAATGCTGTTTTGTACTTATCTTTTTCATCTATTTGAATTTGCCAATATCCTGATTTTAAATCAAATTTTGAATATACTTTTGCATTAAATAATCTATTTAATAAATCTTTTTTGTTAGGAATAGGATATCTTATCCATTTTAATACTTTATTTAACGGTTTATAATTTATTACTAATCTTGGAACTCCTCTTTCTTTTTCTGCTTGATTATTAACATAAAATGCTGAACAACTCCATGGAGATTTAGAAGGTCTAATTAATTTTTTATCTAATAATGATTTTATTTCTATTTTACAATGTGCTAATAATTCAGAATTCATTTGTATTGGCCTAGCCTTGGTTGGAATATTTCTTTCATTGAAGTCTTCTTCATATGGTAATTGAATTATATGGGTTTTTCTTGACCAAAATGCAGATGGATGATCTGCACATATTGTTTCTTTGAACTTTTCCTCTAATTGTATAATTTTATTTTTAATCTCCTCTTTATTTAATTGAAAGTCTATTTGTTTATATGTAATCTCTTCTTTTATATGGTTTATTTGATTTTCTTTTTGTTTAACTTGACAAAATATACTATTAGTTTGTAATAAATTTAACTCTCTTTGTCTTACTGGAGTAATGAATTGAAATAATATTTTATTGCCCATTATGTTTACTTGTAAACCTTCTGTTGTCTTTTTAAATGGGGTAATTTGATATAAAAATGGGTTTCCTAAAATAACATCTTGAGTTAAATCTTCTACTATAATAAATGTATGCTTAAAACAATAATTATTATTACATATAAATCCATTTTTTAATTTATATTTAACTTTTAATGGATTTCCATTTGCGGTTTGTAATTTATGATTTGTTTTTGAACAATATTTTATTGGTATAATTCCATTTTTAATACAACTTTGATCTGCTCCACTATCTATCATGGCTATACTAGTTGTATGATAATCTTGAATTCCTATAGTAACAAATACATGCCATTTTTCTATATTAATTTTTTCAATTACATTTAAATATTCTTCATTGTTTGTTTCTTCTGGAATTTGAATTCCTTTTTTACTACTTTCTGGGATATCTTCTTTCTGATTTTGTTCATTTAGACTTATTTTAGCTTGGAATTCTAATTCACTTAACTGTAGAGTTTTAATATCATTTTTAATTTCTCTAATTTCTAATTTTAATTCTTGAATTTGTTGCTGTATAAAATTTGTATTAGAATTGGAAACTATTCCTTGAGGTTTTTGTTCTGAGTATTTATTATATAATTTTGTGATATTAAATGGTTCTAAAAATTCAGGTTTTTTATCTTCTTTTAATATTAAGTCTTTTAATCTTATTAAATATTGTCTTTGCTCTTCCGGGTTTTCTATTTTACTAATAAGTTCAAATAATAAGTCTTTATTAGTTTTTTCATCTGATATCATATTAATACAACGACATGGTGAAGATTTATCTGAATATTCTTCTTCACTATCTGTATAAATTTCATTAATGTTTTCTTCACTTTCTTCTGTGTCACTATTAATCATAATTTTCATTATTTTTAATCGTAATTCTTTATCTTCCTCTTTATCAAAAATTTCATTTATTCTTTTTTGAGTTTTACAATTTGTTGCTATATGACCTGGTTTTCCACATTTATAACAAATTAATTTTTTCTTTCTATATTTCTTTTTCTTAAAATCTCTTGTCTGATTAAAATTATTAGAGTATTGTTGATATTTTTTACTTCTTCTTTTGTATGGTTTATATGGATAGGTAATTCTTTTATTATTTCTAGAAGGGGCTTTTATTCCTGTTATTCCAAATGCATCACAGAATGAACCTATTTCATTTCTCTCTGATCCATATTTTGATTGTAATTTTAATTCTTGACAAAGTTTTAATCCTTCTGATTTAATAAATGATATTAATTGACCATAACTCCAGTCATTAATATCTTCTTTTCCTGTTGTTGTCTTTATAGCATTAAATATTCTATATGAAAATAAAGTAGGTAATCCTGAAATGAATTTTTCTTTCCAAAATGGTTGATTACAATCATCTCTTTTGAATACATAAGTTAAAAACATATCCTTATACCATCTAAAATCTGTTAATGTTGGACATCTTAAATTAGTCAGAAATATTTGAGAACTTTTTGATTCATAAGATGGATTTCCTATGAAATGATGAGCTAAAGCATATATTAAATATTCTGGTGCATCTGATATTTTAATTTTCTTTGGATTTCCTTGAGCATCTCTTACTATATTTCCATTAACATCTAATTCGTCTTCTTCAATTGTGTGTTCTATTACTTCATTTCGTTGATCTTTTGTTATCATATTATCCCACCAATTTTTTAATTGTCCTGAAAATCCTGCAGTAAAGGCTACAGCTATATCTTTTGGTTTATACCCTTCTTGTCTATAAGCTACTCTAGCCATTCCCATTTCTTGTAGTAATCTTAATATTTCATATTCTGATCTACCATCTATATTCCATTCATAAACTGCTCTACCATCATATTGACTAGATGTAAACTTTGCTCTTTCTTCAATTTGTATATCTGGAGGTGTTAGTTTTGGATAATAATTTTTTCGTTGATACGGTGCATAATTTGTTTTTCTGTAATTATAATTTTTTCTTCTATATTGTTTTCTAATTCTATTTATATTATCATCTTGTAGTTCATCTTCAATTTCTTCTATTATATCTTTAATTTCATTTGAATCACTACTGCTACTATCATCTGTTTGTATTAATATATTTTCTTCAATATTTTGTATATTATCTGTAGATTCTGTACTAGTACTAGGTTTTGTTTCTTGTAACTTTTTTAATATTTTATTTAATGTATCATTATTATCTCTTTGCGGGAGTTGAATATCATTTATTTGAAAATGAGGTTTAGATATTTCATTTGGAAAATTTATATTTTTATATGGATTATTTATAATATTTGTTGAAATATTTAATTTTTCTTTTTTAATAGAGTCTTGAATACTAATATTTTCTTTAGGTATATTATCTATTTTTGTTGAGACTATTTCTAATTGATTTGCTACTGTTGATAATATTTGATTTGAATAATTTAATTGCTGATTAACTTTTTTAATATCTTCTATTTCTACTGGGCCTTTATCTATTCGAGCTTCTCTAAATGGGGTTGCTACTATTTCTCCTTTAGGTGTATTAATTATTATATTTAGTAGAGGTGGATGTACCGAAGTAACTATCTCTCCTCCTATTAAATTCCATTTTTTATATAAGGATGTTTGAACATTTATTGACGGGGTTATATATACATTTGTAATATTCTCTTTTTGTGTGATAAATTCTAGCCAAGAAAAGAATGGATAATTAAATTTTCTTCTATATAATTCCTGTTTCCATTGATCTTGAAGATTTTCTTGAAATGTTTTATCTAAAGAGTTATACCAATTTCTTTTTTCATTATTAATTTCATCATTAAATAATTCTTCTAAATAACTAAATTTAGGTTTAAATTCATCAATTATAACATTAATAGATTCGGGTTTCATTTCTGAATAAGATGGTGAATTTCTCAATGAATTAGTATTAATTATTTCTGGTAATGGTGATTTATAATGAATTCTTTGACTACCTGTAATCGGTATTGAATATATTTCAGGGTTTGTATCTAAATTGGTATGTTGACTAAAGGTTCTTCTTAATGTAGGTATATCTGATATTGAATGTCTTTCAGGTTGAATTAATCGTTTATTAGCTCCATAATTATTAGATCTTAATTCATCAAAGTGTATTATGATACTTCCATCATCTTGTTTAATTATCTTTGAGGTATTACTTTGTTGTATATTTCTTGATTGTATTTGAGGAATTATTGTAAAAGTTTGTGGAATCGTAATTTCATCCCACTTTAAAGTTTTTGGAATATATACTGATGATTTAGTAGAATCTTCTTCAAATATTACGGTTTCTTCATTATTTGTTTGTTCTATTTTTAATCTTGGATCTATTAAAGTTTTTAACAATTTAAAACATACGTTATATTGAATTACAAAACTACGACTTCTAGTATCAATTTTATGTTGATCTATCTGTATATCCATAACTAATGAATCAAGAATTAATTCATCATCCAAACTAACTAAAAAATTAGGTACACAATTGAATGATATTGAACCATCACATATATTAGTTTGAATTAAAGCAAGTATTGAATCTTGATACTCTATTAATCTTCTATCTCTTAATGCTATAAATATAGGATTATTAATACCTATTCTATGCATAGGTTTGATTAATACTTTTATTATTCCATAATGAATATATTTAAATCCTTGACTTTTATATCTATTAATTGCAATATTAGACAGTAATTTTATAGTTTTTGAAATTTCTTTAAATGTTAAATCTTGTTCATGTATTTTAACCGAGTAGGAATTATTAAAACTTAAATTACCTATATGATAAACAGAACTTAAAGTTTTTGAGTTTATATCAAACTGTATTTCATGACTTTGATTAATATTATCTACATCTGCTAAATTAGTATTATTGCCAAAATTAAACAATTTCTTAAAAGTATTTAAATTCATAACTTTTAAAACGTACCTTAGTTGCTTAATGCAACACAAAGAATGCAGAATGTATGGGGAACACAGGAGTGCCTAACCGGAAACACCTTAAGCTGACGATGCAATGGCTTACCAACGGATTCACAAGGCTACTCAACCGCTTACCAATCCTTACAGCTCCTTATTCTTTTGGGTTGATTAATTAACTAAAATATTATTAAAAGCTTAGAGTTTAAATATTTAAAAGAGATTGAATGAATATTGGCTCTGATACCAAAATAAGCAGGATCGATATAAAATTAAAAATAAAATTGAAAATATGATGTAAAATTAAATAAAATAATACCTTTTAAAAAGAAAGAAGAAGTGAATAAAACTCAAATTGAGAAATAGTAGCAACCACATTTAGAGAAGCTCGAATAGATAAAGGCCCAGTAGAAATAGAAGATATTAAAAAAGTTAATCAGCAATTAAATTATTCAAATCAAATATTATCAACAGTAGCAAATCAATTAGAAATAGTCTCAACAAAAATAGATAATATACCTAAAGAAAATATTAGTAGAATTTATTTGCAAATATGATGTAAAATTTTAGTTCAATATTCATTAATATACACAAAGAATCTCAGCAATTTCCACATTATTTTGATTTAGGGTATCACGATGTTCTTCCAAATGTGACTCTATGCAATTAATCAAGACATCAAGAAAAGAACAGCCATCATCATCAAGTAAAGCATGACCCTCCCTATCATTTGAACAATTCATAACACATGCTTCATGTGAGGTATGATCTACCAAAGTTTGGCTTGATAATTCAAAGTTTGCCTCCTTTATTGGACCAATTGAACAACAATCTACCACAGATGCATTGTCAGGATCAGAATATGAAATATTAAGATTACTACAAGAAATGGGAATGGCTAGAGTAGCTTATAGACAAGAAGGGTATAAACCAAAAGATATAGCTGTAGCCTTTACTGCAGGATTTTCAGGACAATTAAAAAATTGGTGGGATAATATGATAACAAAAGATCAACGAAATGAAGTAATAGAACACACAATTGAAGAAGACGAATTAGATGTTAATGGAAATATAGTAAGAGATGCTCAAGGAAATCCAAAGAAAATTAAAATATCAGATGCACCAGAATATTTAATATATGCTTTAGCTCATCATTTCATAGGAAATCCATCTTATGAATCAAAAAGTTCTCAAATATTTCTGACTAATTTAAGATGTCCAACATTAACAGATTTTAGATGGTATAAGGATATGTTTTTAACTTATGTATTCAAAAGAGATGATTGTAATCAACCATTTTGGAAAGAAAAATTCATTTCAGGATTACCTACTTTATTTTCATATAGAATATTTAATGCTATAAAGACAACAACAGGAAAAGAAGATATTAATTTTTATGACTGGAGTTATGGTCAATTAATATCATTTATTAAATCAGAAGGATTAAAACTTTGTCAAGAATTAAAATTACAATCAAAATATGGATCAGAGAGAAATGAAATAGGTTCATTCTGTGATGCATTTGGAATAACAGGAATAAAAGCCCCTTCTAGAAATAATAAAAGAATTACCTATCCATATAAACCATACAAAAGAAGAAGTAAAAAATATCAACAATACTCTAATAATTTTAATCAGACAAGAGATTTTAAGAAAAAGAAATATAGAAAGAAAAAATTAATTTGTTATAAATGTGGAAAACCAGGTCATATAGCAACAAATTGTAAAACTCAAAAAAGAATAAATGAAATTTTTGATAAAGAGGAAGATAAAGAATTACGATTAAAAATAATGAAAATTATGATTAATAGTGACACAGAAGAAAGTGAAGAAAACATTAATGAAATTTATACAGATAGTGAAGAAGAATATTCAGATAAATCTTCACCATGTCGTTGTATTAATATGATATCAGATGAAAAAACTAATAAAGACTTATTATTTGAACTTATTAGTAAAATAGAAAACCCGGAAGAGCAAAGACAATATTTAATAAGATTAAAAGACTTAATATTAAAAGAAGATAAAAAACCTGAATTTTTAGAACCATTTAATATCACAAAATTATATAATAAATACTCAGAACAAAAACCTCAAGGAATAGTTTCCAATTCTAATACAAATTTTATACAGCAACAAATTCAAGAATTAAAATTAGAAATTAGAGAAATTAAAAATGATATTAAAACTCTACAGTTAAGTGAATTAGAATTCCAAGCTAAAATAAGTCTAAATGAACAAAATCAGAAAGAAGATATCCCAGAAAGTAGTAAAAAAGGAATTCAAATTCCAGAAGAAACAAACAATGAAGAATATTTAAATGTAATTGAAAAAATTAATATAGAAAAATGGCATGTATTTGTTACTATAGGAATTCAAGATTATCATACAACTAGTATAGCCATGATAGATAGTGGAAATAACACATTTGAGTTTTTAATAAATCATCTGAAAACCATAGCATATCATTTCGAAATAATTGTTGAGTGTAATTATTTAAATCAGTAACTGGAATATTAGTAGTAAACTCTGTTAAACATAAATATTCAAAAGGTTTCTTTAATTGATATGATGACTTTCCTGAATCAATATTTTGAGTAGGTGTATTTGGAAGTGGGGTTATTGCTACTGGTGTTTGAGATGAACTAGACACTTTATTCCTTAATTGTGCAAAAGGTGTTTGAGTTACTTGAGTATATGTGAGTGGAAGTAATGGAAATTCTTCTAGACTTGTAAACTTATTAGAAGTTTGAATAACCGGGGATAAAGGTCTTGGAGTATTCACCTTTGACATATAATCTGCTGCTGTCTGTTTTTTGTAATTTTTGAATGAGGATGATGACTCTCCTTTGTTTGCCATTAATTTTTCCTGTAAAAAATAAAAATTATATCAAGGCTATTTCTTTCCTAAAGTTTTCTATTCTTTTCCATATTGCTTTATTTACTTATGGGATTCTTGTGGACTCATAAGTATAATATGATACTATCATACTGTAATAATGCATTTGATGCAAAAATACTTGATGTTTTACTGACAATGGATTACTATTATATATATGATAAATGTTTGGAAATTCTGGATCTTGAATAACATGTTCTTTTAGTGAATAAATTTTTTGTATTTTCTTTTTAGTTTGAGGGTGATTAATATAATCGTTTATCCATAACCAATCTTCATCCTGATTTTTTAACTCGCGAATTTCTTACAGGTAAACAGAAGAATGACACATATTTCGAGAAATGAAGATTGGTTATGGATAAAAGATTATATTAATCACCCTCAAACTAAAAAGAAAATACAAAAAATTTATTCACTAAAAGAACATGTTATTCAAGATCCAGAATTTCCAAACATTTATCATATATATAATAGTAATCCATTGTCAGTAAAACATCAAGTATTTTTGCATCAAATGCATTATTACAGTATGATAGTATCATATTATACTTATGAGTCCACAAGAATCCCAGAAGTAACACTTTATCCTATTCCTAAGGTTTATCTTGTTTTATTACAAATTAATTAATATTCAACATCACCTATCTTAATCATAATAACCTACCACACTCCCTCCTATGTGACAAAAGGCAAGGAAGGATTTAAACGTCTACATACTAGATATTAACTAATTTATTAAACCCTCCTATGTGGCAAGGGGCAAAGTTTACTTCCTTAATTAACCCATAATCTAATACAACTACCACCAACCAACCCTCTAGTTCAACTGATCCTATATGGCAAAGGGCAATGGCGAACTAAGTCACGCTAATATTAAACTAATCCCCCAAACTCCTCCTATGTGGCAAGAGCTAAGGCAAAACTAGCATAACAAATTCACAATAAGGCACAAAAGATCCTAAATAACCTATTATAATCCTCCTATGTGGCAAGAGTCAAGATTAAAGCAAATTGTCTCTAAGTAATTTATTGCACTAAATTAAACATATTCTTCACAAATAATTCGCACATTAATCATGCATAACTATGAAGATCATGACAAATAAAACTCATTAAACAAGTACCATAAAACAGAATACAAAGCCTGTAAATTAAGCACAAAACTCATATTTATAATCTCGAGAGCACAAAGGATTCAGTCGAGCATGACTAAACTGAACATCATAATATTAATAATTAAGAATACAATTGAAACATGATTTGAAAAGAAAGATAAAACCTTGAATTACGAAATCCTCGGAAGAAAATCTCTACTCAAAACTAATGAATTCAAAAGGAAATGATGTTTCAATTCTCCAAACAATAGCTAAAATATAAATCCTAACTATTACAAAGAGAAACCCTTGCTCAAAAGCACTAAATTGTCATGTAACCTAAACATATGAAACCCTACACCTATTGATAGTGAATCTTCAATAATATTTGTAAATAGGTCCTCCACAAATTCCTTTCAAACACAAAGTCTTGAAACAAGCCAAAAACATAATTTTGGAAATTTATTACAAAAACCTCCTCCTGGTCTGATATTGCAATGTGTAGGGTCGCACGTCACAACGTCCACCCACGTTGCAATGTGGAAGACCCCCAATGTTGCGACGTGGCTCAGCGGAAATATATCAATATTTTTTAATTCAATTTTCCTTACATCGTGACGTGCATGATCGTATGTTGCAACGTCCACCCACATTGCGATGTAGGACCTTCTCGACTCTACGATACGGAAACTTGCTTGCTCCTATTTGTCACGAATATTTTTCTTCTTTTTTTCTCCACTTTGCACTCAATTTGACTTTTTTATGACTTTTCTCCTCCGTTCAAGCCCCATGGTTGAGAAACTTACAATAACACAGTAAAACGAATGAAATGGAACAAAAACGTCTAAAGAATTAAATACAAATACTAAATAAAAGGTGAATAAATCACCTTATCACCACTCTTTACAAATCCTAAGGTAGGATCACGTGATTTTCCTCCCTACAACAATGGCTAATAGTTGTCTTAAATCATTGTATGAATTCGATTGACAACCCCAATTGCTAGTCCAACTCAAATAACCCACTAAAGCACCACATTTTTCAGCAATCAACTTGCATATTCAAACAACTTGCATGGCTGTCATGTGTCACATGTTGCTTAATTCTCCAAACAATAGCTAAAATATAAACCCTAACTATTACAAAGAGAAACTCTTTCTCAAAAGCTCTAAATTGTCATGTAACCTAAACATATGAAACCTTACACCTATTGATAGTGAATCTTCAATAATATTTGTAAATAGGTTCCTTCACAAATTCTTTTCAAACACAAAGTCTTGAAACGAGCCAAAAACACAATTTTGGAAATTTATTACAAAACCTCCTCCTGGTCTGACATCGCGACGTGTAGGGTGTCACACGTCACATTGTCCACCCAACGTCGCAATGTAGGAGATCCCCAATGTTGTGACGTGGCTCAGCGGAAGTATATCAATATTTTTTAATTCAATTTTCCTTACATCTGCGACATGCATGATCGCATGTTGCAACGTCCACCCCGACTTTGCGACGGTAGGACCTTCTTGACTCTAACGATACGAGATTTGCTCCTATTTGTCATGAATGTTTTTTCTTTTTGTTCTCCACTTGCACTCAATTTGACTTTTTATGACTTTTCTCCTCCGTTCAAGTACCATGGGTTGAGAAACCTAGAATAACAAGTAAAACAAATGAATAGAACAAAAATGACTAAAGAATTAAATACAATACTAAATAAAAGGTGAATAAATTCCATTATCCACTCTTTACAAATCCTAAAGGTAGGATCACCTGATTTTCCTCCTAAAAAAATGGCTAACAGTTGTCTTAAATCATTAAATGAATTCGATTGACAACCCCAATTGTTATGCCAACTCAAATAACCCACTAAAGCACCACATTTTTCAGCAATTAACTTGCCACACTCAACAACTTGCATGGCTGGCCATGTGTCCCATGTTGCTTAATTCCCACAATATGCTCTAAATCAAGTCTGATTAATAGAAAACGACTTTCAATACATGGCTCCAACACTAAGCCAAAATTAATACCAAAATCATGGTTCAAGCCCAAATTGAATCACTTAGCCAAACAACTTAGCTTTGTTCGAACCTTTGTGCACCCACTGCACTTAGCTAGCAAAATTATTCATTGGCATGCCAAACCTTGCGATCCATTTGCAATTTAGCATGCAAAACTTTATCTTCATTTTGGTCTTTGGCATGTCAACTTCTTTTTACCCTCGGCATACCGAGTTGCATGTCATGTTGTGCTTCATGCATTCGCACCACGTCATGCCTTTCTAAGCCATTCGGGCATGCCCAACTAGCAAGTTCAACTTTATGGGTTTAACAAACCTCCACGAAATTAACTTGTTTGGTGTCCTCATCAAACTTTTCTGCAACTTGAAATGAGGTCTAATTGAATAAAGGAAATATCTGCCTAGAAGACTTCCTATCTGTTGCCCAATCAAAACCCAGTTATGCCAACTTCCCATAAAGCGAGCACAACTTTCTCAATTCTTAATTATCTGTTAAATCTAACTCCTACAAGTAAGAAAATATTTTGGTCCCCAAGATCCTCATTCTTTCATGCCAACTTAATCTATAATGTCCAAAATATTCAACAACAAAATATACCCAACGTCCTTACGATTTTTACCTCATCAACTTCATAGAGCGTTGTATCACTTTCTTTAACCCCCTAGCAAGAGGACAATTACGAATCTGTGATCTTCTTTCCCACACCTAAAATAGCCTATAGTCCTTGAATTTTTTGGAGGTACCTTTTGTTCTCGTTGGCGACTGTTATTTGCCGTTTTTTAATAGTTTCAGCAAACCACAAAAATCTTATTTTTCTCAGACCACATTCTGTCGCATTTTTTAGAGGTCCTTGGCACTATCCTCCCCACTGGATTTTGCAAATCAACTAGGCCATCAATAACCAGCAAAGCCTATGCCAAATAGTTCATATTATTTTGACGTAAATCAGACTGCACCCAAGGCTTTAAACAGCCACAAAGTTGAAACACTTTGTCTTTCTCTAGACATTTCTTGATATCTAAGATTAGTGAGGAGAATTTCTTCACATACTCATGAACATTTTTATCCGTTTCAAGCTTCTAAGTGCCCTATGTACCACCCAACTCGAGTTTGTTGAAAGAAACTGCCCTGCAACTCCCCTTTCAACATTTCTAATGATACAATCTCTGGCCTAACCTGGTCTCTCACCCTAGTTTGCTACATAGCTTTGCATCCATCCAAGCACATGCTAGTGATAATTAGTTGGTCTATTTTCCGATATGTGTGTAGCTTGAATTATTGCTCTATGTCCAGCTTGAAGTTCTCAAGTTCAATAAAACTTCTTCTCCCAACTAATGCCTTTGGTTTTGGAACTTTGATTTTCTTTTTTAATGTACTTTTTGAGTTTCATCAACTCTGCACTCTTCAACAACACCACATCCTCCATTAAACTCTAAGATATTGATGAGTCTAACCCCCAGATGAAAATTATTTTCTATCGGCTCAACTTTGGGCCGCCAAATCAGCAACCATAGCCCTTAAACCAATGAGATTGCCATTTAACCACTTTAACTTATTGTATTTCACCAATATTGTTCACCATGTCTTGAATAACACCTTCAATTCAAACAACACGTTCAGTTAACATATTTGAACCAGCAATCTCTGTTAAGTAATGTCACCACTCAAAACCTTGGCTCTGATACCAAATTTGTCATGCCTTTAATATCTTAGCCGAATTCCCAAAGGATAAACTCCCAATCCCATACCAACAACCCACTGATGGCTACACACATCAATTCACTCTTGTTTGGATATACTTAACCCTTGAACAAGAATAAACACAACAAGTAGTAAGCCAAATAAAAGTAAATAAGCACACAACAAATTTATTGTCCAAAGCTCAACCTTAATTTCATTAACACAAATGAAATATATAAGAATGCCTTTTATAATAGTTGCATATATCTCTAAGTACTAAAAACGTAACTAATAAGACAATCTACTATCCAAAATCATAAAAAACCAAACTGGTTGTTGACAAGCCCAACCACTACAAAAATAAGCCAATCAAGAGCAAGGATTCAGCAACTACCTATGAACATGGCTGTCAGCATAGCTACGTAGTGTAACTGGCAAGTAAGACCAAGGACTTAGCCATTTTGAGTTTAGCCTAAACCAAAATCTAACCCCAACCAAACCAACCAACCTGAGTCAAAGATTTAACACTTCCAACTCATAAATCTAGCAGTCAGCATGCACCAATGCCCAACACCATGCATTAAATCAACATAAAGCTCCAAGACTAATAATTTTGCAACAACCTACTTTGTCTTCCCTAAAGTAGGCCAAACATATCCCTTTCTGTTCATAGATCTACCCAAGGTCATTCCCACAAGTTTAAAGCCAAACAAAGACTATATGACATTTCCTTCTCAATAGCAAAACTCTAGAAAAATCAAAAGTAACACCACAAACACACTTCAAAAATACAAAAATATTTACAAAAATGCCACTCAAAAAAACCATGGTCTTTTGCCACTAAAAACCATAGTTTCTACCAAATCGCCTTAAACTTTACCAAGATTAACGAAATTGGAATTTCGGTCCTAGATCATGCCACTCGACATGCCGACCATGCTGTGTCACTCGGCACTCCAGTCTTGCCAATCTACCTACCAAGCATGTCCCTAGGCATGTCGGCTGTGCACTTCAATACATTGGTTGGTAAGTTCAAACACCAAGGGTCTAACAAACCTCCCGCACTTGGAGGAGTTGACATTCTCGTTAACTGTTGAGCTTCCACTCATTTTCAATATTCTTGAATTTTGCTTTCAAACAGCCATAGATCAACTCCATTGATCTATTCGGCATTCAACTCATTTTCACTAACCCGCTACACCAAGTATTTAGTTCGTCTACTCTTCTTACTTTGCCATGTTACAAAAGCTTTAGAACCTCTTTCTGAAATTGAGTTTTGATGATGGATGGGGCCTATTTTGGCTAGACTCTTGAGTCATCAAAATTTGTATGAAACGGTTTCAGATAACTCAACTCAAATATTGGATGAACTTTAAATAGATCTGACAACTTTAGTTTGTAAGCCACATTTCCAACTTTTGCCAAAACCTCAAACGCACTATCATACTTCTGTACTAAACCTCGATGTACTACCTTGCTACTAATTTTTTTCTAAATATAAGAAGTCAATTTCAACAATACCAACGCCTTAACTTGAAATTGTAAATCACATATGCCCTCGTCATCATACTTTTTCATTATATGTTGAGTTAATATCAAACTATCTTTAGCCTTATCAATCAGTTCTTATTTACTCCCAGCGAACCTATAAGCAGTAGGATACTTACCTCCTGTAGATTACAAAGCTATCTCATGAAGAGTAAATGGTTATTGTAGGCTCAAATAGACTAAGACCAATTGTGGAACTCTTGTGTAAATTATAACAAAACTGAGCCATATCGAGTAACTTGGTCCAATTGTGGTGATTTGCTTATACTTAATGTCTTAAATACTCTTCTAGCAAGACAATAATCCATTTAGTCTGACTATCAATTTGCGAATAGTTTGCAGTTGAAAACTTCAACTCCAAACCCAAAGAATTGAAGAGTTGTATCCAAAATCTACCATTAAACCTTGCATCCCTATCACTAATATTATCCTCTGGCAACCCAAAATACTTAACCACATTCTTGAAGAACAAATCAGTAGTAACATTAATTTGGCATATAGAGGGTGCTCCAATAAACCAAGCTTTCTTCAAAATACAATAAAAAAATAGTAAACATACCATCCATTTTAGGAAACTCACTGATGAAATCCATAGAAATTAACTGCCATATTCTATCAGTGAGTGGAATTGGTTGCAATAGTCCAACTTGCTTCTTTCTTTCAGTCTTGTCCAATTGACAAACCAAGCAGGACTTTACAAGAGTTTCAATGTCGTCATCCATTTTAGGTGAAATGAAACTACGAGCTAATAATGCTTGCATCCTTTTAACTCCCAAATGTCCAGCCCACTGAGTGTCATGCGTTTCCCTAATCAGTTCTCGCCTTAACTTTCAAGAAGTAGGCATATATGTTCTGCCACATTTAGCAAATAAAATATCATTTTCCAACCAGTACAGACATACAATTCTTTTTCAATTTGTTCTATCAATTTTAAAAAGACAGGGTTATTCTGGGATTTAGTTCTGATTCTTTCCATGAAGTTAGACATAATAACTGTGATTGAATTGACATACTTCCCCATTGTTTTCCTACTCAAAGCATCAGCCATGACATTCTCCCTTCCCGACCTATACTCCCAATATAAATGAAACTTAGCTAAATACTCCTACCATCAAGCTTGCTTAGGGGTTAACTTCTTTTGTGTTTTGAAGTAGGTATTTGATACATTATCCGTCATAACCGTAAACTTCACTCCCATCAAGTAATGCTTCCAAATTTCAAGGCAATGCACAGCAACTATAATCTCTTTATCATGCGTATTGTATCTCTATTCAGAGTCTTTCAACTTCTGCTTTCAAAGGCAACCGGATGCTTGTTGTGGACCAGAACTGCTCTAATAGCTCTGTTTGAAGCATCAGTGTGAACTTTGAATGACAAGCCAAAATCTGGTAAGCATAGGACTGGCTCAAATGCAATAACTTTCTTAACTGCAATAAAAGCTTCATCCAACTAATGTCCTAATTCCATAACTTATCCTTCTTAAGCAAATTTGCCAGCTTAGAATAACCTTTTATAAACCGACAATAGTAGTTTGCCAAACCAAGAAAGGATCTCAATTTTAGGACCTTTGTTTGAACTGGCCAATTAATTACAACTTCAACCTTTTTTCTATCCATTCTAATCATGCTGTTAGCCAAAATATGATCCAAAAAAGTGATTTCCTATTTACGAATTCACATTGTTCTTTCTTTACATAATGCTCGTATTTCCTAAATTTATGAAATACAACTTTGAAATGTAAGACATGACCGTCCAAAGTTTCAAAATAAATCACAATGTCATCTAAATAAACAACGGCAAACTAATCTAGGAATTCATACAACACATCATTCATGAGGTTTCAAAATGTAGCAGGGGCATTTGTTAAACCAAAAGGTATAAGTAAGAATTTAACGATCCATACCTCATAACAATAATTTTTTCTCCTTGTCTCCCTCAGCAATTCTTACTTGCCAATATCTAACCCTCAGATAAATTTTTATGTAGTATTCACCCTTCAAAAGTCTATTAAAGAGATCATAGGTATTTGACACTGGATATTTGTTCTTTATAGTCACCTTGTTGAGAGCCCAATAATTAACACATAATCTTTAGGATCCATCAGCTTTCTTCTGGAATAAAGCTGGAGCACCATAAGAGCCTTTCAATGGTCTCAACAATCTACTCTCAATCAACTTATCTAACTGGTGTCTTAGCTCAGCCAACTCTGCTAGAGACATGCGATATGGATCCTATGCAGGAGGCTTGGTTCCCAAAACCGAATCAATCTTATGGTCAATGACCACTTTAGGTGGAAGCTTCTTGGGCAGTTCATTGGGTATCAAATTAGCAAACTCATCAAGCACATTAGCCACCTCATCTGGCACTTCTTGAAATCGTACTTAATTAAATTTAAAGATGAAGCTTTTAAATTTAATAAAATATACAAATCTCTTATTAAAAACTAATTAAACAAAATGATCAAAGTTTTGAGAAGTGATTGAATTGGTGAATATCTCTCTAATGAATTTTCAAAATTTTGTGAAGATAATAACGTAATATGTTAAACTAGTGAATTATATACCACATCAAAATGGTTTGGTTAAGGAATATTGAATATTATAAGATATGGTAAATTCCATATTCTTAAGTTCTAGTTTGCCAAATATTTAGTGGGGGTGAAGCTTTGTCGGCTACTTATTATTTACGTGAATCAAATTTCTTAATTAAGAACTAAAATGTCTCCATATAAAGTATGAAAATAAAGGACACCAAAATCATCTTATTTGGAAGTTTGGGTTGTGTAATCTACTATGAAGTTCTTGATAAAAAACGGATAATGTTTAGACCTAGAATACTTAAAAGTGTGTTTGTAAGCAAACGTTTAACAATGGCATTGTCTTTGTTGTGTTTGTGATAATAAGTAATAGCTTGATTGATACATTAATCAAATCTTAAGTTAGAGATTTGGTGTGTATAGCAATGTCTGGAATTGAGATTAAAACCCTATAACTAAAATCATTCAATGATGATAACCCAACACTTTTTTAGTATTTTCTATATTGAATGGTTTAAAGGGTAAAAGCAAGTCATTAAATGATTGTGAGCACTTGTTTGTGTATATTATTCAAAGTAAAAGGTGCATATTATGTTACTCTTAAGTGAGCAGGTTGAACTTTTGTTCTTAATGGATTTATCTTATTATATTTCATTGGTTTAACAAATGAAATTTAAGGTAAAATTCCACCTATCTAATTATAAGGACTGGTGCCGCTTTTAGCAAAAGTTTGAGGTAAATCTTTTATATGATTATAAAACTAGGATGAGCACATGACTAATAATAATGCTAAAATTGTGTGAATAATAGAATGCTACTGAGAGGTAATATGTATGATAATTTTTTACTATGGTTAAGTATTGGTTTAAGCATTGAACCACCAATTACTTACTATAGTTTTGTGAATTATTTATACTAAAAGGAAAGTTTAATATGAAAATCACTTTTCTTTATGTATAAAATCAGAAAGTGTTAGTTTGAACTTATATTACAAACTAAGTGGGGGAATGTTGAATATTAAACCAAGAGCGGAGAGTTAAGCCCCGAGGGAGGAAATTAAAATAAAAATTGCAGAAAGAAAAGTGGGTCGCAGTAGGACTGCCACTGAATTAGATCAGTTAGATAAGTTAGATTGCATAAATTAAATGACTGAATGTAAAATCAAGAAAGTAAATAACATAAAATTAAAAGTTAGAAGTTAGAAAGTTAGATCAAAACAAACAAGATATGAACACAAAATATGAAATTAAAATTCATAATTAAAGTACATAAAAGAAATTACACCAAGTTCATAAGATTAAGGTCCTTACACGAGTTTGGTCCTTAATCAAACTCCAATAAGTTCTTAAGCAAGGGATCCAAGCAAAGGTATTCCAAACTTAGGAAATCTTCCAAGAAAAGATGAAAATAAGAGAAGGAGAAGAAGATGAAAAAGCTAAGAAGGAAAGAAAGGAATAAGAGAGAAAATGAATGAAAGTTTGCTACGGGAAGAAATTTCCAAAACGTTGAGTAGTGGACTCCAAAGTCTGCCCCTTGCTGCTGAAAGTGGGGATACTTAAAGCAGTTTTTTTTTTTAATTTTTTAGATTTTGACTATACAATTACAGTCAATATCTGTATAGTCAAAGTCTTTAATTTTATGGTATTTGAGAATATATACCATAACAGTCATCTTCATTTTGATCTTGGTCAAATAGCAAGTCTTCCTCGTCTGTTCCCGAGATTTGGCTTGTTTGAATTGGGCCAGTGCTTGATGTACTTGGCTCTTCTTTTGTAGAACTGCTAGCTTGTTTAAATTGGGCCAACAAGTTCTCAAGTTGTTTGACATAGTCATCTTTGTTTGAAATTGCTGCCAATTTGGAAGCCGTAAGTGATTTCTGTTGAAGAAATTGACATATCTTTGGATCTGCTGATGAGAGAAATTATGGATTCTTTTGAAACCATGCATCAATTTTGTGTGGATGCGCACATCCAATGTCGAAATCCTTCCACCACTTTGTGTATCCTTGTCTGATTAATAGTGGAGGAAATTTGTTCTCCTTCTTAGAAAATTCAAACTTCCAAGCATAAATCCATGACAAAGAAAAGATTGAATAGAAATGCAGTAATACTAGAACATGCATTTCAGTAGTTGTAAATTTTTCTGAAATTTTTTGTAATCCCAACTGAGCTTCTGCTGGGAGAATTTGTGGATTTGGTCCAAAACAATTCCACCATCGAATAAACCAGATTGAAAAATCGTATTTGGTTCCTCTTTTGAAATAGAAAAACCAGGAGTGTTTGTTTATTTGGTTTTTCTTTGAAAAGGTATTAAACCAAGCTTGCCTATAATCCCAATATGTAAATCCTGGAGGAGAAAAAGGTTGTGAAAAATTTTGAGGTGTATTCAAACTGGTTCCCCAATCTAATGGTTTGAGGATTTGGGCGGTTGAATGAGTAATCAATGTTCTATCTTTTTGATCAAGATAGTGTTTTAAGGCAATCGATTTAGTATCTACAATAATAAACTCATAGAAATTTTGGGTTTTGTGTGGTGTTTGCTCAATAAAATTTGAAGTTTGTGGAAGAATAGCCTCAGCTACTTCATTTGGATTATTTACAAAGAAATCAGGTTCTGTTTGACAAACAAAAACATAAGTTTGATTTTTGAAATATTCTTGTTTCAAAACTGTTTTTTGCAAAACATTTTTTGAAATTTGTTTTGTGTTTGCGGAGCTAGATGCCATCACATTTGAATAATTTGTAGGGCTTGCAACCACTACAGAAGTTTGAGTATTTTTCAAATTAGTAGGGTTTGAAACCACTACTAAAGTTTGTGGGGATTTCACGAGTTGAAATCCTACAGATGCACCCCATTTCTGGATAGTCTCCAATTCGACCGCTTCATTGTCTTCTACCATTTTGGCCCAAATTTTTGGGTTGACGATTGAAATGGGCAAGTTTGAAGTTTCTGTTTTTATGGTTTCCAACTTGATTGGGCTCAAAGTATAGTCTTTGGGCTGTTTGCCTGCAGATATCTGTGCAGTGGTTTGTTTGGATGAAGTGGAGGCTTCAAGAATTCACGAGTCAAAAAGTCAGGCAAAGAATTTGTTTCTCCTTTAATATAGTCAATATCAAAGTCAAAAACAGATAAAATAGCTTGCCATCTTGCAAAAATTTGTTTAGAAGCAAGATTTTTAACATCTTTTTTCGAAACATCTTTTGCAGATTTACAATCTACTCTAACAAGAAATTTCTGGTTAAGCAGATCAGACTGAAATTTTGAAATACACAAAACAATAACTAACATTTCTTTTTTGATTGTGGAATAGTTTTGTTGAGCACTATTCCAATTTTTAGAAGTAAAGGCAACAATTCTTTCTTTGTTGTCTTGTACTTGTTTAAGTATCCCGCCATAACCCAAATCAGATGCATCAGTTTCAATGATCTTTGGAAGACTTGGGTTTGGCAGAATCAAGCAAGGCAGGGCCTTGACTTGGGCTTTCACCCTTCTTACCGCCTCTGTATGGACATCAGTCCATGGTGGGGGTGACTTCTTCAACCTGTCATGCAAAGGTTTAATAATATTAGCTAATTCAAGAATAAAATCAGCTATATAGTTCAAACATCCTAGAAACCTTTGTAGTTGTTGTTTTTCTAGAATTTGGTCAAGGAACCTATCTGCAAACTGGATAGATCTTTTTATAGGAATAATTGTTCCTAAGTGGATATAAAGTCCTAAAAATCGAATACTAGTCTGGAATAGACTAATCTTCTTTTTTTTATACAACTAGACCATTTTCTTTAACAACTTGTAAGAAGATGTTAAGATGTTTAAAATGCTGATCTATGTTGTTAGAAAAAACTAGGACATCATCTATGTAAACAATAGTAAAACTTGAGTAAGGATTAAATATGTCGTTCATAATCCTTTGAAATTTTGATGGAACGTTTTTTAAGCCAAAAGGCATAACGTTCCATTCATAGTGTCCAAATGGTACTGCAAAAGCTGTTTTGTACCTGTCAGCTAGGTTAATCTGAATTTGCCAAAATCCAGACTTCATGTCAAATTTAGAGAATACCTTTGCTGTATTAAGCCTTTGCAAAAGATCTCTTTTATATGGAATTGGATACCTGATCCATTGAAGAGCTTCGTTTAAGGCTTTGTAGTTTATTACCAGTCTTGGAACTCCTCTTTCAATTTCTGAACTTTTGTTTACATAGAATGCCGGGCAACTCCAGGGAGATTGGCTTGGTCTGATGATCTGCTTCTTTAGAAGATCATTGATTTCTATCTTACAATGTTCCAGCAGTTCTTGATTCATCTGGATTGGTCTGACTTTTGTTGGAATATCTTTCTCTTTGAAATCCTTTTCGTAGGGAAAATAAACTGTATGTTGCTTTCTCTTCCAGAAAGCAGTTGGTATTTCAGCACAAACTTGCTGCTCAATTTTCTCTTGGAATACCTTGATTCTGTTCTGAATCAGTGGTTGAGTCAATTGTGCCTCGATTCTTTTATACTCAATTTCTTCCTTTAAGAAATTAATCTGTTTGATCTTGTTAGACAAAGGATTCAGCTCCTTATGTACTGGAGGACTGGTAAAAGGAAGAAGAACATTTTTTTCCAGATTTTGTGGAAAAATTCCCTCGAATGTTGTCATATAAGGCATCAATGATAAGTCGGAGTGGTACCGACTTATTTATCTTACATACTCATCCTTTTTATATAGAAATTTAGTAAAGGGAATACTTTGTGAATGGCTTGTGCATATTATTGTTCATGAACTTACAATTGATGAAAATAGCTAAGTGTGGGGAATATGTGTTAAGTTTGATTCAATTATGTAAAATATGCACACACTCTCCTTAGGCTCTCAAGTCACTCACAATTCACAACACTAACGAATCACTCACATCACACGCAAACCACTCAAAACACAACACACACATGCACATGGCGGGCGCCTAGTGCGCCCGCCCACACCACACACACACACAAGGCGCCCGCCCCACAAGTACGCACACAGGGCGGGCGCCTAGAGCGCCCGCCCTTCGTAATGCACACCTACGCGCCAGCACCACACACACACACATGCACGGCGGGCGCCTAGCGCGCCCGCCCACCACTACACACTCACTCACTCACTCGCACACATGCACGATTTTATTGCTTAGTTACACCTCACCACACTCATGCTCCCGCACATATTTTGCGCACATTATTAGACAATCACACACGTTCACTGTTGAGCACCAAGTGCTTGAAGAAATGCATTAAAATTCCTTAATGACTAAGTCTTGAGTGAACTACGTGGCCTCACTTTACCTTTGCTGACTTATTCACAGACACGTGGCGGCTTCTCCGAAAAAGATGTAAATTTCCAGGAAGGTCACCCAGCTAACCCAGCAAGGGGAAAGTATAAAAGGAGCTGAAGAGAAAGGGGGGAGATCGGGAGATTGAGGATCAAGAAAGAACTTAGAAAATTACAGAGAGGGAGAAGATCTTGGGAAATTGCCCATTTTAATTCTGTCTTGTAATCATGAATTCTGAGCCGATCAACATGATCGGCTAGACATAGAGTGTTGCCTTGAGGGGTTACATGTATGGATTTAATATTGTTTGAGACATTTGATTTAGAATTTTATCCGTGTTATTTATGTTTATTATTCTGTACTTGTTGTGTTTGATGTTTTGCATTAGATTAACTTCATATTAAAACTGCGGTGACCACTGAGATTGTTGTGAACTTGCCTAAGGAAATCAATCCCAACTTGTATTGATTATGAACATGCTTGTGTGAGTCTTAGTCCTGCACATTTCATGATTTAGAAAAGGGCAATGAGCGTTTCTATACGGTGAGTTTAGATTACATCTTGGATGACCGCCCTAACAAGGAGTATAACCAAGTAATCGAGGCTCACTACTGTCACTATAGGAAAGGATTAAGAGTATTCTCGTATTGTGGATTGAGATTACATCTGGGATGACTGCCCTGACAAGGAGTATATCCAAGTAATCGAAGCTCACAGTAGGAGAGTCGGGATCTGGGGGAGTCTCACTCGTACCTATAACTTGCCCTGACAAGGGAAGTTAGAGGAGTATTGTGAAATGGGTTTGAGAGAACTCACAAGTTGATCGAATCCCAGCTCACTAGCAGAGAAGTCCCCTCACACTTGTTCACACAAGTCAGGGATAACAAGAGAAAAATCCATACTAGTTGTTCCACCCTCAAGGCAACACCTCCCGTTTTATTGAGTTATCTCTCGTTCCAACATTCCTGCATTTTAGTCTATTTACATATTGTTTCGTGTCTTTTTAATCGTTCATACTTGCTATCATTATTCAATACTTTATTACAACCCTCTCCCTGTGGAGACGATCCCACTCATCACTGCTGCATTTATTGTTGAGTTTGGGTAAAATTGCAGGGTAGCGACAACCCTTGAACAATTTTTGGCGCCGTTGCCGGGGAGAGGCAGAGTGTCAGGAGTTGATTTGTGATAGACTTGTGTTTTTGATTTATGTGGTTCTATTTTTTTTGTAGTGATTTTCTTTTTTCTGTTTGTTGTTTTTGTGTGTTAGTTAGTTTTATACTTCTTGTTTTGTATTCAAGTTTCTTGTGTTCAGTTGTGGCAACTGCAGGGGCTTTGGAATTTCATGGACATTGAAGTTTGCACACCACAATAGACCAAATATGTCCAGGTGGTTTGGGGATTTTGTTGAGCCTCACTATGATTACCCATCAGATTGGATGAATGATACACGACCAACGCCTAGAATATTTGGAAACTTCTCCACACCGAGATATTATGAGACATGGCATGACCAACAGCGAGATAATGGGTCTTATCAAGAAAAGAAAAAACGGGAAGACATGTTGTCTCAAATTTTGGACAAGGCTGATAGAGTGAAAACAAGGTTGGCTCAAAAGAAAAAGAAGGCTCCAGAACCACTACAGAGACTTGATCACATGAGTTCCTTAATGAGCAATTTGTGGGAACTTGAGACACCAGTTCAAGAAGCTCAAGGCTACTCAGAAGGTATATCTCTCATTACTGAAACACCAACTCTTGAGGAAAATTTTTTTAATATGAATGCAAATGTTGATTGTGGTCTCAAGTGTCCAATGGAGTTAGGGTCTACAAATGTTGGAGATGTTGTACATAAGTGCTTTGCTGATGAGTTCTTTGTGCACGAACGTTTGAGTCTTTCTTGTGAAAATGATGTCTCTTGTGATGAGTTTAGTGATGAAGAACTTAGGGCTATTTGGTTTCGTACTGCCAAAATGGAGGGTGTATCTAATGTTGAGTCTTACACCAACTTTATGAATTACCATGGGAATGATGACATTGTTAGACTTCCCTTAGATACTTCCCCTGTCTTGGAATGCCCAGTGAATTGTAGAGAGACACATTTTATCAATCCTTGTGTGAGCATGAATGAAACCAAAATTGCACTTGATAAAGAAAATGACAACATGACCATTGAGCATTTTGTTAAGACACCAAATCATGAAATTGTGAATGAATTTGAAACTGTAACTGGTGACCAACAAATAGAGAAGGACGAAATACCTTTGTTAGATGTGCAAAGTGAACCAATTTTTTTTAGCAAAGGAGAGACCCAACAGAATGCCCATGTTAGTCTATGTGATGATGATTTAATTCTTTGTAAGGAAATAGCTAACATGGTGGAGAATTGCTTTGTTGATGCATCAATTCTTGAAATTACTGATGAATTTGTTGAGACTATGGATGCACAATCTGTGGTTGAGCCTTGCAGGGTTTCAAAGACAAATTTGGAGGGAGAAGTGAAAGAGGTGATTCCTATGGGGGAATAGACATGGTTTAAAACGGAGGTTATTGAGATTGTTCCCCATGTGTGTGAGCTCCAACACCTCTTTCCTGAGAATATTTGTCCAGTACCCTACTGGAGGAAAAAGAGTGCTTGTGAAAGAGCATTTTTCTGGTACAGAGATGGGTACTCCGAATCTTGAATGAGGAGGCTTCATGAATAATGTCTAGCTGGAGACTGAATAAATCCAGAACCACTTACTTTACTTTTCTTGAATAAATTGATGTTTGAGTCTTTAGTTGCTTTTGCTTATGTTTATGTAGTTAGTGTTTCCTATTGTGTGCAGGAGCCCTGAAGCAAAAGCCTCTCAAATACCAAGTGTGGGGGTGTGCAAGTGCAAGAACACTCAAGCACAACACATGATTGTGGATACTTCGAGTAGGAGAGTGGTGATGCAAGAGTGGAGGAATGCACATATGGGGAAACAATGCACCAAACTTTAGAGGCGTCAATCCTACCCTTCCTGGATTCTCACGACTTTCCAACCAGCCTCCACCTCCAGCAACTCAAACGCGGTAGTCTCTCTCCTTTACAATGGGAACGATTGCTCATTTCAAGTGTGGGGGGGAGACATTCATGATTTGGGGCTGTCCTTGGAAATTGCTGTTGTTTGTGTGATTGGCTATGCTTGGAACTTCTTTAAAGTGATGCTTGTGTTTGTGAGGCCGAGGGCCTTTGTTTAAAAATTGCTTATGTGTGTTATCATATGTGCGGGAGACGAGTGATAGGATGGATTGTTTAGTATTTAGGTGGTGTGTTTTCTTCTTGTTTTACTGTTCTTGTGTTGTTGGGAGCAAAAGTCAGTGTCTGGCACTGACCTTGTAGTGTGCTTGAATTTCCTTATTGTTGCGATAAATGTGAGTGTTTCTGTGTGTTGTGAAAATGTTCATTATCCAGTCCATTCCGCACACTCGCACGCCAAATCACACTCGCACTCCCAGCATCATTGCAAATCCATGAATGTTACTTAATTGTTATGTATGCAAAAGTTTTTTTGAGATTTACCGTGTCTATTCGACGAGTACAATTTGATAAGTAAAGTGCGATGTCAAAGTAAGATAGAAACGCCAGCAACAAATTTGACATAGGAGAGAGCTTATGATTCTTTACGTGTATGTGCTTTCTACTTGTAAACACTTATTCTTGTATTTTGAGTACATAGTCTATTGGAAACACACACGAACACAAACTGTTTGAATTTGTGCAAATATGAAGAAAAAGCCAGTGGGCGAATAAAGGGAAAAAAGAGCCACAAAACCCTGGGCAGCCAAGCACCAAAGTGCGGCATGAATAAGCACCAATGTGCAAGTTAATTTCTGTTAAGTTTTGCAATAATAAGTGTTCGTGTGTGTGGACAAAAGGATTGTGGTGCAAGAATTTCTTTAAGTGTCTACTTGAGTACTCTGCATAGACATTGTGGGAATCACGAGAAACTCTCAGCACACACTGCACGCTGACGGTTTGGTCTTTATTCGTTTCACCTTGCTTGGTAAATTGTATAAGTCGGATGAACTGTGAACTCAACAACTAGATATTTGTGCATGCGAAAAATTATGGATTGCTGATGATGTTGTTGGGAGTGTTTGAATGTGGAGTGGATGAGAGCATAGTTTTCGTTTTTCCTTTACTCGGGACTAGCAAAGATTCAAGTGTGTGGGGTTGATAAGTCGGAGTGGTACCGACTTATTTATCTTACATACTCATCCTTTTTATATAGAAATTTAGTAAAGGGAATACTTTGTGAATGGCTTGTGCATATTATTGTTCATGAACTTACAATTGATGAAAATAGCTAAGTGTGGGGAATATGTGTTAAGTTTGATTCAATTATGTAAAATATGCACACACTCTCCTTAGGCTCTCAAGTCACTCACAATTCACAACACTCACGAATCACTCACATCACACACAAACCACTCAAAACACAACACACACATGCAAATGCATTAAAATTCCTTAATGACTAAGTCTTGAGTGAACTACATGGCCTCACTTTACCTTTGCTGACTTATTCACAGACACGTGGCGGCTTCTCCGGAAAAGATGTAAATTTCCAGGAAGGTCACCCAGCCAACCCAGCAAGGGGAAAGTATAAAAGAAGCTGAAAAGGAAAGAGAAAGGGTGGAGATCGGGAGATTGAGGATCAAGAAAGAACTTAGAAAATTATAGAGAGGGAGAAGATCTTGGGAAATTGCCCATTTCAATTCTGTCCTGTAATCATGAATTCTGAGCCGATCAACATGATCGGCTAGACATAGAGTGTTGCCTTGAGGGGTTACATGTATGGATTTAATCTTGTTTGAGACATTTGATTTAGAATCTTATCCGTGTTATTTATGTTCATTATTCTGTACTTGTTGTGTTTGATATTTTGCATCAGATTAACTTCATATTAAATCTGCGGTGACCACTGAGATTGTTGTGAACTTGCCTAAGGAAATCAATCCCAACTTGTATTGATTATGAACATGCTTGTGTGAATCTTAGTCCTGCACATTTCATGATTTAGAAAAGGGCAATGAGCGTTTCTATACGGTGAGTTTAGATTACATCTGGGATGACTGCCCTGACAAGGAGTATATCCAAGTAATCGAGGCTCACTACTGTCACTATAGGAAAGGATTAAGAGTATTCTCGTATTGTGGATTGAGATTACATCTGGGATGACTGCCCTGACAAGGAGTATATCCAAGTAATCGAAGCTCACAGTAGGAGAGTCGGGATCTGGGGGAGTCTCACTCGTACCTATAACTTGCCCTGACAAGGGAAGTTAGAGGAGTATTGTGAAATGGGTTTGAGAGAACTCATAAGTTGATCGAATCCCAGCTCACTAGCAGAGAAGTCCCCTCACACTTGTTCACACAAGTCAGGGATAACAAGAGAAAAATCCATACTAGTTGTTCCACCCTCAAGGCAACACCCCCCGTTTTATTGAGTTATCTCTCGTTCCAACATTCCTGCATTTTAGTCTATTTACATATTGTTTCGTGTCTTTTTAATCGTTCATACTTGCTATCATTATTCAATACTTGATTACAACCCTCTCCCTGTGGAGACGATCCCACTCATCACTGCTGCATTTATTGTTGAGTTTGGGTAAAATTGCAGGGTAGCGACAACCCTTGAACAATCAATTGTATAATAAAATCCGTACCTAAATTAACTGGATGAGTAAGATTTTTAGCCAATAGAAATGATACCTTAACTGCTGCTGAAGAAAACTTTACCTCAATATCAGTAAGCTTATAGGATATGTTGAGCTTAGACCCGTTTGCTGAAAGAAGTCCTTCTTTAGTTTTCTCAAAGAATTTTGACGGAATGATTCCTTCATCAATGCAGCTAAGATCAGCTCCTGTATCCCATAATGCTGCTGTTTCTAATACAAAATTATTTTGTACCACTAATTTAATCCGAACATCATGTCTCCTAAAAGTGATAGCAGACAGAATCTTTGGGATTTCGGAGTTTAAGGATTCGAGGAATTGTTCAACTTCTACTTCTTCCTCCTTGGCTTTACCCTTATTTGTTTTTGCTGATTGTTCTGTCAGGTTTTGCAAAACCAATAGATCAAGCTCCTGCCGAGCTTTGATCTCTCTGACTTCCATTTTGAGTTTTGTAACTTCGGTTTCCAAGTCTTGTATTGTTATTTGTTTGGAGGATTTTTGAGGAAATTTGTTCAAGATATTAGTAAGGTTATAGTTGTTGAGTACCTTCGGGTGATTTGCAGGATGGTCACTTCTGAATTTAGAAGTAGATGGTTGATCACTGGTTGCTTTTTTGAACTGGCTGAGATAGTACCTTTTCTGTTCTGGATCTTCCAGATTATCAATCATTTCCAGAAGTAAATCCTGTTCTTTGGTTAAAACATTAATAATTGGGCCTTCTGGATGTGAATCATCGCTGGAAGAAGAACTATTAATATCATCATCTTCCATATGATTGTCCTCGCTATATCCTGATTCTTCATCATCTGTTTCAGCAAGAAGGTTTGATATTTGATTCAAAATATTGTCATCTATCTCCAAATTCTGAATTCTTCTTCTGAGACGGTAATATTTTGTTATATGTCCCGGTTTATGGCATTTGTGACAAATGATGTTGGGCAAGGCTAGTCTTGGAGGTTGGTATGGTTTAGGCTGTGGATTGATTGGTTGTGGTAAAGGTTTTGGTTGTCTATATGGAAGTCTTTATTTGGGGAAATGTTTGGCATATCTGGGTTTGGATATGTGTTTATGATGTTTAGGTTTCTGGGTTTGGCTACAGCTGGGAAGTCCAAACTGTTCACAGAAAGAACCAAGATCCTTCCTCCTTTGTGCCCTGTCTTTTGCCAGTTGCCGGAGCATTTTATCTTGCCTGCAGATTCGCAAGGCAACCTGTTGGATTTGTGTTGTCAGCTGTCCATATGTAATCTGTTCATATGGAACCACTCCATTATATGTGTTTCTGAGTTCTTCTTGAACCATATCCCTTAAAGACTTTGGAAGTCCATCAAGAAATTTCTCTTTTCAATAAGCTTGATTACCATCAGGTCTGGCATATATTCTGGTGAAAAATATATCTTTATACCATCAGAAATCCGATAAGTTTTTGCACTTCAAATTGTTCAATAATTCTGATGATCTGTCTTTGAAAATACCTGGATCACCAATAAAAGTTTTGGCAATAGTAAATATCAAAGTAGATACAGCATCAGAAATAGTATCACCGTCTTGTAGGATTGGTTCTCCTTGATCATCAGTCTTAACTGAGTGCATGATGCTTTGTCTGTCATCTTCAGTGAGATGTTCATCCCACCATCCTTTTAATTGCCCTGTAAAACTGGCAACTAAAATATGTGCTGCCAATTGGTCTGTACAAGCCTGAGATGTTCTGTATGATGTTGCCACCATTGTCATCTGTTGGAGAATAGTTATCATACTGTACTCCGTCTGTCCATCTATGTTCCACTCAAAGATCTCTTTTATTTGGAATTGGATACCTGATCCATTGAAGAGCTTCGTTTAAGGCTTTGTAGTTTATTACCAGTCTTGGCACTCCTCTTTCAATTTCTGAACTTTTGTTTACATAGAATACTGGGCAACTCCAGGGAGACTGGCTTGGTCTGATGAGTTTGTAATAAAACAAGATAAGTGACATCAGGTAAAAGTTTTGCTTGTAACTGTCCAAATTCATTTCTTTGACAATTATGGTGTATTTCTTCATGAGAATTCATGACTCTTAATATCTAAATGTTTTTTGTAACGGTTATTAGGTCTAGAATCTATTAAGAGGTGTTTTTGACTAAATTCTAATAATAGAAGAAGAAGTGATAAGAAATAACTACAAAAATATTATAACTCAAGCATTTTATATTCTTGTATAAACAAGAAAAGAACTTGCTACTTTATTGTTTGGGAATCTATTGTATCCTAGAAGAGATTGACATCTTAAATCTGGTTAGTAAGATAGTTGAAGCAATAAACTCTTCAAGGATAGTGATCTACATGCCTTACATTCTTTCTTTGTGAAATACATTCTCTCATTTGATCATTGGATCATATGCTCTTTTATTTTCTTATTACAAAAGTGTTTTAATTATCGTTGTTCCTAAGTTTGTGCAAGTCTTCAACCTCCAATTATTTCAACATTTCATAGATGTAAATATATACGTATTGCTCTTGAGAGCAAAGTATTTGTCTACACCTATGATGCAAAATGACAAAGGCAATACAAGGTCACACACATTTTAAAAACTTCAAGAATTTAAATATTATAAGTAATGGATATAGCACCAAACCCTTTGCATATAATGAGTAGAAATAGTTGTTCTATTTAAGTTACTAAGGGATAAGTATACAACTTATTTCACTATAGCTTAGACATGACCACGGTTCACGAACCGCCAGTTACGGTTCGTGAACCGCCGGTTCATGGTTCCACGAAGGATGGAACCTGAATCGGCCCTTGGACTCACGGTTACGATTACGGTTCATGAACCACCAGTTCACAGTTTCGTCACGGTTCTGGTTCCATCCCGGTTCTGGTTCTATCCTGGTTTCAGTTCCGGTTCCGATTTTGGTACGTTTTTCTCATTGTTTGATTTTAAAAAAAATAACAATATGAAGTGTGATATACTTTACAAATTTACAAGGTGAAAGAAAAGAAGTTTGGTATAATTTACAATGTGAAAAATAAGAGAAATTTGATATAATTCACAAATTTACATTGTGAAAAATAAGAAGTTTGGTATAATTCACAATGTGAAAAATAAGAGAAGTTTGATATAATTCACAAATTTACAAATTTACAAGGTGAAAAAATGAAGTTTGGTATATTTTACAATGTGAAAAATAAGAGAAGTTTGATATAATTTACAAATTTACAAGGTGAAAAAAAAGAAGTTTGGTACAATTTACAATGTGAAAAATAAGAGAAGTTTGATATAATTCACAAATTTACAAATTTACAAGATGAAAAAAAAGAAGTTTGGTACAATTTACAATGTGAAAAATAAGAGAAGTTTGATATAATTCACAAATTTACAAATTTACAAGGTGAAAAAAAAAGAAGTTTGGTACAATTTACAATGTGAAAAATAAGAGAAGTTTGATATAATTCACAAATACAAATTTACAATGTGACAAATAACAAGTTTGATATAATACGTACAAGTTTACAAGTTTGATATAAATGAAAAATACCTCATTTTATTATTAAAATAGAACATTTTGGCCTAAATATCGAATTTCGAGTTGGCCATTTACATATATGAATAATGAATCGTGGTACAACATTTACTAAAAATAAAAATTTTCATTCATAAAAGTAATTTGAGTACAAGTTAATTGACCTAAAATTTAATCATCTAACTCTTCAATGTCATCATCGGGATTGGGATAGACGAAATCCGTGAACTAGGAAACTTCGGTTGAAGATCCGGTTGTACTAACATTGCTCGTTTCGGAAATGTCGGTGTCGTAATCTAAATCAATGTCATCCGTCTTGTCCATTTCTTGTGCTCTCAAAAATGCCTTGTGTCAATCATCCACTAATGCTTGGATTTCTAATGATCTTGGTAATAATCGGGACCGGTACTCGTGTAAAATGAATAAATTGATGAGTACCGGTCCCGATTATTACCAATTTATTGCACTATAGGAAAAATTCATGCAATGTGAATAAATAGATGAGAAGTAGGATAATAAACACCAGATAAAATTTCAGTAGCATCCTTAAATATCTTTAAAAGTTGTAATAATTTACAACAAATTTCCCACATATTAGGATGCAAAGAAATATCATCTACATGATTTTTCATAAAAAAAGTACATAACAAAGTACTATATTGTGTAGATGCATTCAATAATTTATAAGTTGAATTACACATATTAGGAACATTTTTGCTAAATGTTTTTGGTTTGCGTCCATTTTCCATACAAAATTTTATGGACTCCAAAAAGTGAAAAGAACGTACAGATGTTCTAATTTTCCATAGATTTCATAGATGTAAGGGCGAATTCCATTTTACCCCCCTGTGGTTAGGCATAATCACCCTATCGCTAGCTCGTGGTTTCAAAATACCCACATAACCCCCTCGTGTTTTGAACTAATGTGGAAAAGCGACGGTTTCTGTTAAAATTCACGGAAATGAGTAACTTTACTATAATACCCTTATTTAATTAATGAGTCAAACAATGTATTAAAATGAAGAGGTCAAAATAAATATTGTAAAATATTTGAGGTCCAATTGAAATTTTGAAAATCTTCTCTCTTCTCCATTGTTAACCTGCAGATAACCATGGTTTATCCAACTTTAATTTTCAAATAAACTCCATCATTTTAATCAATTAAATTCTTTCTCACCAATAATTCTTTACAATTATCCAATAAACCATAATTTCCAACAACCAAATTCTGAAAAATTTTTAAATTTTTGTTCTTCTCTTTGGTTTTCTCTCCCCGCCATGACTGAACCTCCACCGCCGTTGCCGTCATCGTCACCGTCGTAACTACCAGTACAAGTTCATTGCTAATACAGCTCTAACAGTCAAGGAAACGGAGTGGCAATGGAGAAACATAAAGCGGCACCGCAGTTAAAATAGCTGCAATGCGTTGGAAGCCAAGAAATCGTGAGACCAAAGCCCGTCGGTTTCCTCTGCGGTTCCATTCCCGTCCCAATAATTCATTCTTCTCCAAATAGGATTTAGATGTAAAAATCCAATACAAAAACCCACCGAAAAAATCAAATCTTTTGCAAATCCAGTACGGAAACCACGAAAACCGCAAAAATCCAATACGAAAAATAAAATCTTTTGCAAAACACTTAATGGGATTGGATAAATAATGGCAATGAAATCAGTTCCTATAGCCGGAATAGGTTTGGAATTGTCGGATGAGCGATTATTGAGGAGTTAACCGGATGGTTGAGCAAGAAGAGAAAGCAAATCCAGGAGGAAATCGCTGGTGAGCGGGTGCCTTTTGACAGCGATCCGTAGGTGTCTTCTTCTTCTTTTAAAAAAAAAACGTTCAAAATTCAAATTTCAAAAACCACTTAATATTTATCATCTTCCTCCTTGAACCCTTCTACAAAATTGATACAAAATCCACACCAAGGAGAAATACCAACCTTTGAGGGCAGTAGATGATAATGTTAGATGCAAGGCATGAACATAGGTGGTGCAAGGGCGAATCTCCGGCAAGAATGTAGAAATCCGGCCTAAAATCCTCCAATAAGACCCGGCTGAAAAAACGTTAAAAATCCCTCAAAAAATCCAAAATTTCGTTTGCTTGTATGTTGACTGTGTTCTTGAGGTAGAAACAGCTCGAAAACCACCAAGAAATGAAATTTGAAATTCCAAAGAAATGATGAATAGTGAAAAACACCAAACTGCCCAAAACGTTTTTTCCTTCTAAATGCAATCAAAACAATCTGGAAAAATCCGTAAAATTCACCAAAGATCGATCATAATATTATGGAATATACTCCCTTAATTAAGAAAGGCCAAATCTTGATGAAACCCGGCTGAAAATCCGACCAAAATTTATGTTTTTGGAAGTGTTGCAAGGCTGAAAATTGATGAAAAATCCGGCTAGATTCCACCGTTTCCGTCCGTCCAATACGTCAAGTATATCGTGGTGATATGTTGGTGTTGAATAGCCAAAGATTTAGCACAATATTGGTGCAAGAAATCCAAGAAATCCGAGCAAAACTAGTGCTACAGTGGAAGCAAATCCAAAGCGGGTTGAGAGCATTTCCTTCTCCCTAACTTCCACCCACTAGCCATGGACTTCTTCTTCTTTTCAAACGCAACTCGTGCTGATTTCTCGGCCAGGAATTGAAGGAAAAGCTCGGTGGAAGTCAATATTAGAAATAGGGCTTCTGAGTTGATTTTCTTAACTTCCTTGTCCAGTTTCATGATTTTATTAACAATATTTGGAGGGTTTTTCTTGCTCATGGATCCAGTTGTAGATGTATGGTAGCGGTGGTGGAGGAATGGCTCTTGCGTGGTGGAGAAAGAAAGGAAAGGAAGAAGAAAGGAAAGAGAAAAGGAAAACGTGTTAATAAGAAAGGTAATTTTGGAATAAAAATAAAAAATTTTAGTAGTACTCGCAGATTACTGCGCGTGTCAACCAATTTCGTCAATTTTAACAGAAACCGTCGCTTTTCCACATTAGTTCAAAACACAAGGGGGTTATGTGGGTATTTTGAAACCACGAGGTAGCGATAGGGTGATTATGCCTAACCACAGAGGGGTAAAATGAAATTCGCCCTAGATGTAAATATACACGTATTGCTCTCAAGAGCGAAGTATTTGTATACAACTACGATGCAAAATGACAAAGGTAATACAAGGTCACACACATTTAAAAACTTCAAGAATTTTAATATTACTGTTAATGAATATAGCAGTAAACCCTTTGCATATAACAAGTACAAATAGCTGTTCTATTTAAGTTACTGAGAGATAAATATACAATTTATTGAACTATAGGAAAAATTGAAGAGTGAAAAGTACGTCCCCATGTTCTAATTTTCCATAGATTTCATAGATGTAAATATAATTTTAATTGATTTAGATGATTTTTTATGGACTCCAAAAATTCTTTCTGCTAATACATTACCATGTTTTTTTTAAATTCCAGTATTAAAAAACTAAACTTATTATATAAATATTTCTAGTTAATTTAACCATACAAACTCATGTTTTATCATCATGATATTTCTCAAGAGAAAAAAAAAGGAGTGTACCATACTAAGCAATTCACATAGGAAAAGGGCAGGTTGTAGTATAGTCAAAAGTCAAAGTATTCAATTAAGCAATAATAATTTAGTCTTATTAAGATTTTAACTTTTACTATACTTTTTTAATTATCTATTATAAGGACTGTGTCCCCGCGCTTTTATGCAAAAGTTGAGGTAAATCTTTTAATGATTATAAAACTAGGATGATCATGACTATAATAAGGCTAAAATTGTGTGAATTAATAGCCAGCCCTTTACTTTTGAAGAGGTAATAGGTATGAAATTTTGTAGCTATGGTTAAGTATTGGTTAAAGTCATTGAACCACCATTACTTACTATAGTTTTGTGAATTATTTATACCTAAAAGGAAAGTTATATAAACTACTTTTCTTTATGTATAAATCAAGAAGTGTTAGTTTGAACTTATATTACAAAACTAAGTGTGGGAATGTTGAATACCAAGAGCGGAGAGTTAAGAAGCCCCAGGAGGGAAATTAAAATAAAATCTGCCAGAAAGGAAAAGTGGGGTCGCAGGAGGACTTTGCCACTGGATTAGATCAGTTAGATAAGTTAAGATTGCCTAAATTAAATGACTGAATGAAAATCAAGAAGTAAATAAAAAAAGAACATAAAATTAAATGAAGTTAGAAAGTTAGATCAAAACAACAAGATATGAACAACTAAAATATGAATTCAAATTCATAATTAAGGTACATAAAAGAGAAATAATTACACACAAGTTCATAAGAGTAAGGTCCTTAAACGAGTTTTGGTCCTTATCAAAACCCAAAAGTTCTTAACAAAGGATCCAAGCAAAGGTTCCAAACTAGGAAATTTCCAAGAAAAGATGAAGAAAGAGAAGGAGAAGAGATTAAAAAAGCTAAGAAGGAAAGAAAGGAATAGACGAGAAAAATGAATGAAAGTTTGCTAAGGGAAGAAAATTTCAAGAACGTTGAGAGGTGACTCCAAAGTCTGCCCCTGCCTGACTAAGGGGGAGACTTAAAGCGTTTTTTTTTTTTTAATTTTTTAGATTTGACTATACAATTACAGTCAATATCTGATAGTCAAAGTCTTTAATTTTATGGTATTTGAGAAGATATACCATAACAGTCATCTCATATTGATCTTGGGTCAAATACAAAGTCTTCCTCTCTGTTCCAGAGATTTGGCTGTTTGAAATTGGGCCAGTGCTTGATGTACTTGGCTTTCTTTGTAAATGCTAGCTGTTTAAAGTGTGGCACACAAGTTCTCAAGTGTTGACAGAGTCAACTTTGTTGAAATTGGCTTGGCCAATTGGAAGCTCGTAATTTTCTGTTGAAGAATTGACATATCTTTGGTCTGCTGATGAGATAAAATTTGTTCTTTTGAAACCATGCATCAATTTTGTGTGGATGCGCACATACCAATGTCGAAATCACTTCCACACTCATTGTGTATCCTGTTGATGAAAAATAGTGGAGGGACAATTTGTTCCTTTCTTAGAAAATTCAACTTCCAAGCATAAATCCATGACAAAGAAAAGACTTTGATAGAAATGCATGTAATACAGAACATGCCATTTCAGTAGTTGTAAAATTTTCTGAAATTTTTTTGTAATCCCAACTGAGCTTCTGCTGGGTGAGAATTTGTGGCTTTGGTCCAAAACAATTCACCATGAATAAATAACCAGAGTGTGAAAAAAATCCGTATTTGGTTCTCTTTGCTAAATAGAAAAAAACCAGGAAGTGTTGTTTATTTGGTTTTCTTGAAAAGGTATTAAACCAAGCTTGCGCTATAATCCCAATATGTAATCCGGAGAGAGAAAAAGTTAGGTGAAAAATTGGGCGTATGAGGTGTATTCAAACTGGTTTCCCCAATCTAATTGTTAGGATTTGGGCGTTGAATGAGTAGCAATGTTCTAATCTTTTTGATTCAAGATAGGTGTTTTAAGTGCATCGATTTGTATCTACAATATAAAACTCATAGAAAGTTGGGTTTTGTGGTGTTTGACTCAATAACAATTTGAAGTGTTGGAAAATAGATCAGCTATTCATTTGATTTAATTACAAAAATCAGGGGTCTGTTTGACAACAAAAAACATAAGTTTGATTTTTGAACTATTCTTTTCAAAACTGTTTTTTGAAAACATTTTTTGAAATTTGTGTTGTGTTTGCGGAAGCTGATGCCATCACATTTGAATAATTTGGTAGGCTTGCAAACCACTACAGAAGTTTGGTATTTTTTTCAAATTATAGGGTTTGAAACACTACTAAAGTTTGTGTGGGATTTCACCGAGTTGAAATCTAAGATGAACCCCATTTCTGGATAGTCTCCAATCGACACGTCTTCATTGTCCTTCTACCATTTTGGCCCAAAATTTTTGGTGGTGAACGATTGTAAATGGGCAAAGTTTAAGTTTATTGTTTTATGGTTCCAACTTGTTGGATTGTCTCAAAAGTCTAGTCTTTGGGCTGTTTTGTTCCTGCAGCTATTTTGCAGTGTTTGTTTGGATTAAGTGGAGGCTTCAAGAATCACGAGTCAAAAAGTCCAGCAAAGATTTGGTTCTCCTTTAATATAGTCATATCAGAAGTCAAAAACGATAAATAGCTTTGCCATCTGTGCACGAAATTTGGTAGAACAAGATTTGTAACAATTTTTTCGAAACATCTTTTGGCAGATTTACAATATTCACTCTAACAAGAAATTCGGTTAAGCAGTCAGACTGAAATTTGAATACAACAAAACAATAACTAACATTTTTTTTTTGATTTGGAATAGTTTTGTTGAGCACTATTCACAAGTTTTTAGAAGTAAAGGAACAATGTCTTTCTTTGTTGTCTTGTACTTGTTTTAAGTATCCGCCGCCATAACCAATAGCAGATGCATCAGTTTCATGCTTTGAGAAGACTTGGGTTTGGCAGAAAATCAAGCAAGGCCAGGGCCTTGACTTGGCTTTCACCCTCTTGACCCCGCCATCTGTATGGACATCAGCCAATGGTGGGGGTGCTTCTTCTCAACCTGTCATGCAAAGGTTAATTAATACTATAGCAATCAAGAATAAATCAGCTATTGTTCAAACCCCTAGCAAAACCCTTGTAGTTGTTGTTTTTCTAGAATTTGGTCAGGAACCTACTGCAAACTGGATAGATCTTTTTATAGGGATAATTGTTTCCTAAGTGGATATAAAGTCCTAAAATCGAATACTAGGTCTGGAATAGACTACTCTTCCTTTTTTTGTATACAAACTAGACAGCAACATTTCTTTAAACAACTGTAAGAAGATGTTAAGATGTTAAATGCTGATCTATGTTGTTAGAAAAAACTAGGCATATTATGGTAACACACTAGTAAAACTTGAGGTAAGGATTTTAAATAGTCGTTCATAATTCCTTTGAAATTTTGATGGAACGTTTTTTTTAAGCCAAAAGGCATAACGTTCCATTCATAGGTCAAAATGGGTACTGCAAAAGCTGTTTGTACTGTTTTTTCAGCTAGGTTAATCTAACGACATTTGCCAAAATCCAGACTTCAGTCAAATTTGAAGACTACCTGTGCTGTATTAAGCCTTTGCAAAAGTCTACTTTTTATGGAATGGATACCTGATCCATTAAGAGACTTCGTTAAGGCTTGTATTTTTACGGTCTTGGAACCCTCTTTCATGTTCTGAACTTTTGTTTTAAATGAAGCGCGGGCAACTCCAGGGAGATTGGCTTGGTCTGATGATATGTCCTTTAGAAGATCAGTGATTTCTATCTTACACATGTCCAGACAGTTCTTATTATTCTGGATTGTCTGACGTTTGTTGTTGGAATACTTCTCTTTGAAATCCTTTTCGTAGGGAAAATAAACGTATTTGCTTTCTCTTCCAGAAAACGCAGTTGGTTATTTCAGCACAAACTTGCTGCTCAAGTTTCGCTGGGACATACCTTGATTCTGTTCTGAATCAGGTTTGAGTCAATGTGTCCTCGATTCTTTATACTCAATTCTTTCCTTTAAAATTAATCTGTTTGTCTTGTTACAAGAGGATTCAGCTCCTATGTAAACTGGAGGAATGGTAAAAGGAAAGAAGAACATTTTTTTTTCGCTTCGATTTTGGTGGAAAAATTCCCTCGCATGTTGTCATAATAAGGACATCAATGGATAAGTCGGAGTGGTACCGACTTATTTATCTGTACATACTCACCTTTTTTATAGAAATTTAGTAAAGGGAAGACTTTGTGGAATGGCTTGTGCATATTATTGTTCATGAACTTACAAGTTGGATGAAAATAGCTAGCTGTGGGGAATATGTGTTAAGTTTGATTCAATTATGTAAAAATATGCACACACTCTCCTAGGAGCTCGTCAAGTTCACTCACAATTCACACACACTAACGAATCACTAAACACTCACACGCAAACACCAAAAACACAACACACACATGCACCAGCGGGCCGCCTGTGCGCCCCTCCCACACCACACACACCACACAAGCGCCCCGCCCCCACAAGAGCACACAGGGCGGGGCGCCTAAGCGCCCGCCCTTAGTAATGCACACTACGCCGCCGCACCACCACACACACTGCACGGCGCGGCGCCTAGCGCGCCCGCCCACCACTTACACACCCTCACTCCTCTGACAATGAACGATTTTATTGCTTAGGTTACCTCACCACACTCAGGCTCCTCCGCACAGATTTTGCGCACATTTGAGACAATCACCACACGTTTCACTGTTGAGCCACAGTGCTTGAAGAAATGCCTTAAAATTCCGTAATGACTAAGTCTTGAGTGAACTACGTGGCTCACTTGTACCTTTGCTGATTATCACAGACACGTGGCGGCTTCTCAAAAGAACACAAGATGTAAATTCCAGGAAGGTTCCCACCGCCATTAACCACAGCAAGGGGAAGTATAAAAGGAGCTGAAGAGAAAGGGGGTAGATCGGGAGATTAGGATCAAAGAAAGAACTTAGAAATTACACGAGGAGAAGAAGATCGGGAACTTGCCCATGTTAATCTGTCTTGTAATCATGAATCTGAGCCGATTCAACATATCGGCTTAGAATTAGAGTGTTTGCCTTGAGGGGTTACGGATGTATGGATTTAATATTGTTTGAGACATTTGAATTTAGATTTTATCCCGGTTATTTATGTTTATTATTCGTACGTTGTTGTGTTTTTATGTTTTGCATAGATTCACTTCATATTTAAAACGAAATGCGTGACCACTGAGATTGTTGTGAACTTGCCTAATGAATATCAATCCCAGACTGTATTGATTATGAACATGATTGTGTTGAGTCTTAGTCCCTGCACATTTCATGATTTATGAAAAGGGCAAGTGAGCGTTTCTATACTGTGATTTAGATTACATCTTTCTTGGATGACCGGCCCTCTAACAAGGAGTATGAAACCAAGTAAAACTCGAGGGCTCACCTGTCACTATAGGAAAGGATTATAAGAGTATTCTCTATTGTGGATTGAGATTACAATCTGGGAATGACTGCCCTGACAAGGAGTATATCCAAGTAATCGAAGCTACACGTAGGAGATCGGGATCTGGGGAGTCTCACTCGGTACCTATAACTTGCCTGAAGGAAGTTAGGATGTATTGTGAAATGGGTTTGAGAGAACTCCAAGTGATCAATCCCAGATCACTCTTCAGAGAAGTCCCCTCAACTGTTGTTTAACACAAGTCAGGGATAACAAGGAGAAAAAATCCATACTAGTTGTTTCCACCACCTCAAGGCAACACTCCGCGTTTTATTGGTTATCTACTACGTTCCACATTCTCGCATTTAGTCTATTACATATTGTTTTCGTGTCTTTTTATAATCGTTATACATTGCTATCATTTTCAATATTTATTTCACCCTCTCCCGGGGAGACGGATCCCACTCATCACGTCTGCTTTTGTTGGTTTTGGGTAAAAATTTGCAGCGGTAGCGACAACCCTTGAACAATTTTGGCGCCGGTGCCGGGATAGGGCACGATGTAAGGAGTTGATTTGGATGATGTGTGTTTTGATTTCTGTGGTTCATTTTTTTTGTAGGATTTCTTTTTTCTGGTTTGTTGTTTGTGTGTTAGTTAGTTTGTTATCCTTCTTGTTTGTATTCAATGTTTCTTGTGTTCAGTTGTGGCAACCTGCAGGGGCTTTGAGAATTTCATGTATGATTGAGTTTGCACACCACAATAGACCAAATATGTCCAGGTGGTTTGGGGATTTTGTTGAGCCTCACTATGTTACCCATCATATTGATGAATGATACGCCGACACGCCTTTTACGAATATTGGAAACTTCTCCACCACCGAGATATATATTAGACTGGCCATGACAAACAGCGAGATAATGGTCTTATCAAGAAAGAAAGAAAAAAACGGGAAGACATGGTGTCTCAAATTGTGGACAAGGGCTGATAGAGTGAAAACAAGTGTGGCTCAAAGAAAAGAAGGCCTCCAGAAACCACTACAGTAGACTGTTATCACATGAGTGCTTAATGAGCAAGTTTGTGGGAAACTTGAGACACCAGTTCAAGAAGCTCAATGCTACCAGAAGGTATATCTCTCATACTGAAACACCACTCTATGGAGGAAAATTTTTTTATATGAAGCAAATGTGATTGTGGTTCTTCAAGTGAGCGCAATGGGAGTAGGTCTACAAGTTGGAGATGTTGGTACAAAGTGCTTGATGTGATGAGTTCTTTGGTGCACGAACGTTTTGAGTCTTTTTGTGAAAATGATGTCTCTGTGTGATGAGTTTTAGTGATGAAGAAACTTAGGGCTATTTGGTTTCGACTGCCAAAAGGAGGGTGTGATCTAATGTTGAGTATTACACCAACTGTTATGAATTACCATGGGAAATGTGACTTGTTAGACTTCCCTTAGAATTTCCCACTGTCTTGGACCTGCCCAGTGAATTGTAGAGAGACCATGTTATTCATATCCTTGTGTTTAGCATGAATTGAACCAAAATTGCACGTTGATAAACGAAAATGACAACAGGGACCATTGAGCATTGTTGTTTAAGACACCAATCATTGAATTGTGATGAATTGAACTGTAAACTGGTGCCACAAATAGAGAAGGCGAAAATCCTTTGTTAGATGTGCAAGTGAACAATTTTTTTTTAGCAAAGGGAGACCCAAAGAATAGCCCCCCATGGTTAGTCCCTATGTGATATGATTTAATCTGTCTTTGTAAGAATAGCTAAACAGGTGGGAAATTGCTTTGTTGATGCAATCAATTCTGAAATTACTGGTGAATTTGTTGAGACTATGGATGCAAATCTGTGTTGCGCCTTGCGGGTTTTCAAAGACAAATTTGAGGGGAAGTGAGACGTGTTGATTCCTATGGGGGATAGACAGGTTTAAACGAGGTTATTGGATTGTTCCCATGGGTGTTGACTCCACACACCTCTTTCCTGAGAAGTATTTGTCCAGAGTACCCTACTGGAGGAAAAAGAGTGCTTGGGAAAGAGCATTTTTCTAGTACAGAGTTGGTACCTACGAATCTGAATGAGGAGCTCATGATATGTCTAGCTGGAGGACTGGAGACATAAATCCAACACTTACTTTACTTTTCTTGAATAAATTGAGTTTGAGTCTAGTTGCTTTTGTTATTTTATGTTAGTTAGTGTTTCCTAATTGTGATGCAGACCCTGAAGCCAAAAGCCTCTCAAATACCAATGTGGGGGTGGCACTAGTGCAAGAACACTCAAGCACACACATTGATTGTGGATGACTTCGATAGTCGAGAGTGGTGATGCAAAGAGGGAGGATATGCACATATGGGGGAACAAGGACCAAACTTTAGAGGCGTCAATCCTACCCTTCCGGATCTCACGATTCCACCCAGCCTCCACCGCCAGCAACTCAAACGCGGTTATTCTCTCCTTTACAATGGAAGATGCTCATTTCAATTGGGGGGGAGACATTACAGATTTGGGGCGTCCTTGAAATTCTGTTTGTTTTGTGATGGCTAGCTTGGAACTTCTTTAAAAAGTTGATGCTGGTTTGGAGGCCGAGGGCTTTGTAAAAATGCTTATGTGTGTGTTATCATAATGTGCGGGAGTACGAGTGATAGGATGGATTTTAGTATTTAGGTGGTGTGGTTTTCTCTTCTTGTTTTTTACTGTTCGTTGTGTTGTTGGGAGCAAAAGTCAGGTCTGGCACTGCCCTTGTAGGTGCTTGAATTCCTTATGTTGCAGAATGTGAGGGTTTCTGTGTGTTGTGAAAAATGTTCATTATCCAGTCCATTCCGCACACTCGCACGCCCACAACACCTCGCACTCCCCAGATCATGCAATCCATGAAGTTCTTAACTTGTTATGTAGCAAAAAAGTTTTTTTGGATTTACCGGTCTATTCGACGGTACAATTTGATAAAGTAGAGTGCCGATGCAAAGTAAGATAGAGAAACGCCAGCAACAAAAATTTGACATAGGATGAGGCTTATGATCTGTTACGTGTATGGGCTTTCTTTTACTTGTAACAAAACTATATCTTGTATTTTGAGACATGAGTATGGAACACACACACGAACACAAACTGTTTGAATTTGTGCAAATATGAAGAAAAAAGCCAGTGGGAGAATAAAGGGAAAAAAGAGGCCACAAAACCCTGGGCACCAAGCACCAAAATGCGGCATGAATACAGCAACCAGCGGCAGTAATTTCTGTTAGTTTTTGCAATAATAAGTGTCGGTGTGTGTGGACCAAAAGGAGGTTGGGAAGGAATTTCTTTAAGTGTCTACTTGAGTACTCTGCATAACATTGTGGGAATCAACGAGGAACTCTCAGCACACACTGGCACGCTGACGGTTTGGGTCTTTATATTTCGTTCACTTGCTGGTAATTGTATTAGTCGGATGAACTGTGAACTCAACAACTAGATATTTGTATTGCATGCAAAATTATGGATATTGCTGATGATTTGGGTTGGGGTGTTGATGTGGAAGTGGATGAGAGCACTATTTTCGTTTTCCTTACTCGGGACTAGCCAAGTTCAGTGTGTGGGGTTTATAAGTAGGAGAGTGGTACCGACTTATTATCTTAATACTCATCCTTTTTATATAGAATTTAGTAAAGGGTACTTCGTGAATGGCTTGGGCATATATTGTTCATGAAACTTACATTGATGAAAATAGCTAAGTGTGGGAGATATGTGTGATTTTGATCACATTATGTAATATGCCACACTCTCCTAGGACTCTCAAGTCACACCAATCACACACACTCACGAGATCACTCACATCACAGCACAAACTCAAAACCAAACAACACTGCAAATGCATTAAAATTCCTTAATGAACTAACGTCTTGAGTGAACTACATGGCCTCCACTTTACCTTTGCTGACTTATTCACAACACGTCGGCTTCTCCGGAAAAGATTGTAAATTTCCAGAGAAGGTCACCCAAGCCAACCCCAGAAGGGGAAGTATAAAGAAGCTGAAAGGGAAAGAGAAAGTTGGGATGGAGATACGGGAGTTGAGTGACAAGAAAGAACTTAAAAATTATAGAGAGTGAGAGATCTTGGAAATTGCCCATTTCAATTCTTCCTGTATCCACTGATTCTGAGCGCTCAACACTGATCGGCTAGACATAGAGTGTTGCTTGAGGGTTTGGTACATGGTATGGATTTACATCTTGTTGGACATTGATTTACGAATTTATCCGTGTTATCTTATTTTCATTATTTGTACTTGTTGCTGTTTTGATATTTTGCATCAGATTGAAATTCAGTATGAAATCTGGGTGGACCACTGAGATTGTTGTGAACCTTGCTAGGAAAATCAATCCCAACTTTGTATGAGGACTATGATTGCTGGCTGAACTTAGTCCTGCACATTTTCATGATTTAAGGAAAGGGCAATGAGCGTTTCTATACGGTGAGTAGATTAGATACTAGCTCGTGGGAATGACTCGCCGCAAGGAGTATATCCAAGTAATCGAGCTCACTGACCTGTCACTATGGATCTATAGGAATAGATGTTTTGTATGTGGATTGAGATTAATCTGGATGACTGCCCTGACAAGAGTATATCCAAGAATCGAGAGCTCACAGTAGGAGAGTCGGATCTGGGGGTCCTCATCTACCTATAAACTTGCCCTGCAAGGGAGGGAAGTTAGAGGAGTTGTGAAATGGGTTTGAGAGAACTCATAAGTTGATCGCACCAGCTCACTGCAGAGAAGTTCCCCTCACAACTTGTTCACACAAGCAGGGATAAACGAGAAAAATCCATACTAGTTGTTCACCCTCAAGGCAACCCTTATGTTCTGCATCCAGCCATTCTGTTCGGATTGGCAGAGATGTTTATCAATGGCGTGTGTACACGAAATTTACGACTGCTAGGCCTCAATTGAAACTCGTCAAAAATTAGATTATTTAAGTATTGTACATTGAATCGAAAAAAATATCGTCAGGACGCCGAGAAGTTAATATGATAAACTCCCTCCTGTAGACATCCAAACAGTCAAACGGTTCTCAGTGCATTTGATTGTTGCGTTTGGCTAAAATTGCAGGGGAGGAAACCTTGAACATCAATTGTATACATAATCCGTACCTAACACCCTTAACTGGTCTATGGTGACAAGTTTTTATAGCCCGCCACATACGGAAATGAGAACCTAACGCATGCTGAAGCCAACACTTACCGCTTTCACTCATATGCAGATACGCTCCCCCACTGAGATATGTTTGAGCTTAGACCCGTTGCTGAAGATCCTCTTTCGGTTTCTCAAAATTTGACGGATGGATTCCTTCAATCCATGCAGCTAAGATCAGTCTCTGTATCCATCCAATGCTGCTGTTTCTAATAACAAATTAATTTTGTCCACTACATTTAATCGAAATATGTCCTCCTAAAAGTGATAGCAGACCAGATCTTGGGATTTCGGAGTTTAAGGATTCGAGGATTGTTCAATACTCGTTCTTCCTCCTTGGCTTTACCCTTATTTGGTTTTGCTGATGTGTCTGTCAGGTTTTTGCAAAACCAATCGATCAGCTACCCCCCCATGCCGGTTGATCTCTTGCTTCCATTTTGAGTTTTGTCAACTCGGTTTCCAGTCTTGTCACCTTGTTCACCCCCTTTTGTTGGAGGATTTTGGGAATTTGTTTCACGCATATTAGTCAGGTTAGTGTCTGCTGCAGTACCTTCGGTGACTTGTGACGCCCCATGGCACATTGCTGAATTTCAGAGGAGTGTGACATGGTCTGCTGTATCACCGGTGCTTTTTTGAACTCTGAGATACGCCTACCCTTTACTTGTTCTCGCGCATCTACAGCATTATCAATCATTTCCTAGAAGTAACCTGTTCTTGGTTAAAATAATCATTGGGCCCCTCCTCTGGATGCGAATGCACAATCCTCGACGAAAGAAGACTATTTATATCATATCTTCCATCATGATTCAACAAACGTCCCTCCACACTGCTCCCGATATCCATGCATCTTCATCATTGTTTCAGCAAGGAAGGTTTGATATTTGATTTTCAAAATATTGTCATCTATCTCCAATATCTGAATCTCTTCTCCTGATACCGGTAATATTTGATTATATCGGTTATAGGCATGTGTACAAATAGGAGTTGGGCAAGGCTAGTATGAATCTAGGAGGTTCGGGGGTTTAGGCGTGGATTGATTGCTTGTGGTAAAAGGTTTTGGTATTTCTATATTGACAGCTTTCATTTGCGCGGAAATTCTGTGCACATCCCCGGTGTTTGGATAATGTGTCCTATGACCTTTAGATATGGGTCTTCACAGGCGCCCCTTTTTCTTACGTCAGACGGCGGCGAAGTCCAAACTGTTCACAGAAAGAAACCAGTCCTTCCTCCCTTTGTGGCCCTGTCTTTTGCAGTTGCCGGATCACCCTCGCTTATCTGTCCAATGCCAGATTCGCAAGGCAAACCACACTGTTGGTTTTGATGTTGCTCCCTGCACGGCCCTCCCTTGTAATCTGTTCAGTCATGGAAACCACTCCATTATATGTGTTTCTGTAGGTTCTTCTGAACCATATCCCTTTAAAGACTTTGGAAGTCCATCAAGAATTTCTTTTCAATAAGCTTGATTAACCATCAGGTCTGCATATATCTGGTGGAAAAATAATCTTTATACCATCAGAAATCCAGTAAGTGTTTTCACTTCAATGTTTCAATAATTCTGATGATCTGTCCTTTGAAAATACCTGGATCACCAATTAAAAGTTTTGGCCAATAGTAACAATCAAAGTAGGTACAGACATCAAAATGTCCACCGTCTGTAGGATTGTTCTCCTGATCATTATCAGTCTTAACGAGTTCAGATGCTTTGGTCTGTCATCTTTCATTGAGATGTCATCACCACCATCCTTTTACATTGCCCTGTAAACTGCAACTTAAATATGTTGCTGCCAATTGGTCTGTACAAACTGAGATGTCTGTATGATGTTGCCACCATTGTCATCTGGTGGAAATATTATCTACTGTATATCTCTGTCCATCTATGTTCCACTCAACAGCTCTGGTAATTGTTGCATGGATACCTGATCCATTGAAGACTTCGTTAAGGCTTTTGTAGTTATTACCAGTCTGGCATACCTCTTTCAATTTCTGAACTTTTGTTTACATAGAAGTTACGGGCAACTCGAGGAGACTGTCTTGGTCTGATATATTTGTAAAAATAACCAAGATAGTACATACAGGTAAAAGTTTTGACTTGATAACTGTCCCAATTCATTCTTTGACAATTAGGTGTGATTCTTCAGTGAGAATTCATGACTCTTAATATCTAAATGTTTTTTTGTAATCGGTTATTAAGGGTCTAGAACTAATATCTGAAGGTGTTTTTTGAACTAAATTCTAATAATAGAGAAGAGATGTAAGAAATAACTACAAAAATATATAACTCAAGCATTTGCATATTCTTTATAAAACAAGAAAGAACTGATACTTTATGTTTGGAATCTATTGTATCCTAGAAGAGATTGACATCTTAATCTGGTAGTAAGATAGTTGAAGCAACTAAACTCTTCAAGGAATGATCTACATGCCTTAACATTCTTTCTTTGTGAAATTAATCTCTCATTGATATTGGATCATATGCTTTTTAGTTTTCTTACAAAAGTGTTTTTAAATTATCGTGTTCCTACAAAAATAGTTTTGGTGCAGTCTTCAACCTCCAATTATTTCCAACATTTCCATAGATGTAAATATATACGTATTGCCTGGAGAGGCAAAGTATTGTCTCACCTATGATGCAACAAATGCAAAAGGCAATACAAGGTCACACACATTTTAAAAAACTTCAAGAATTGTAATATTATAAGTAAATGATATAGCACCAACCCTTTTGAATATAATGAGTAGAAATAGTTGTTCTATTTTAAGTTACTAAGGATAAGTATACAACTTATTTCACTATAGCTAGAACTGACCACTGTTCACGAACCGCCAGGTTCGTTCGTGAAACCGCCGGTTCATGGTTCCACGATGATGGAAACTGAATCGGCCCGTTGGAACCGACTGTTACGTATTACGGTTCATGAACCCCAGTTCACAGTTTCGTGCACGGTTCTGGTTCATCCGCGTCTGGTTCTATCCTGGTTTTCAGTCCGGTTCGATTTTGGTACGTTTTTCTCATTGTGTTGATTTTAAAAAATAACAATATGAAGTGTGATTAACTTTAACAATTTACAAGGTGAAAGAAGAAGTTTGGTATAATTTACAGATGTGAAAAATAAGAGAAATTTGATATAATTCACAAATTTACATTGGAAAATAAGAAGTTTGGTAATAATTCACATTGTGAAAAAATAAGAGAAGTTGATATAATTCACAAATTTACAAATTTACAAGGTGAAAAATGTAAGTTTGGTATAATTTTACAATGTTAAAATAAGTAGAAGTTTGAATATAATTTACAAATTTACAAGGGAAAAAAAAGAGTTTGGTACAATGTACAATGTAAAATAAGAGAGTTTGATAATAATTCAAACAAATTTAAAAATTTACTAAGTGAAAAAAAAGAAGTTTGGTACAATTTCAAGTTGAAAAATAAGAGAAGTTGATATAATTCACAAATTTACAAATTTTACAAGGTGAAAAAAAAGAAGTTTGGTACATTTACAATGTGAAATAAAGAAGTTTTGATATAAATTTCACAAATACAAATTTACAAGTGGACACAATAACAAGGTTTGATATATAATACGTACAAGTTTAACAAAGTTTTGATATAAAATAAACTAACCTCAGATTTTTATTATAAAATTAGAACATTTTGGCCTAATATGATCGATTTCGGATTTGGGCCAGTTACTATTATGTGAATATATGAATCGTGTGGTACAAACATTTACTAAAATAAAATTTTCATTCATAAAAGTAATTGAGTTACAAGTAAGTTGACCGTAAAATTATTAATCATCTAAACTCTCAATGTCTACTCATCCGGATTGGGATAGGACGAAAATCCGTGAACTAGGAAACTTCGGTGAAGATCCGGTTGTTATTTAACATTGCTCGTTTCGGAAATGTCTGGGTGTCGTATCAAACAATGTCATCGTCTTGTCATTTCTTGTGCTATCAAAAAAGCTGTGTCAATCATCACAATGCTGGATTTTCTAATGATCTTGGTAATTAATCGGGACGTACTCGTGTAATGAATAAATTGATGAGGTACCGGCCCAGATTATTACCAATTGTATTTGCACTATAGGAAAAATTCATGCAATGTAGATAATAGATGGAGTAAGTAGGATAATAACACCAGATAAAATTTCATTAGCATCCTTAAAATCTTATAAAAGTTGTAATAATTTACAACAAATTTCCCACTATTAGGATGCAAAGATTCATCTACAAGTATTTTTCCTAAAAAAAGTACATAAAGAAGTACTATGATTGGTTAGAGCTCTCAAAATAATGTATAAGTTGAATTACCACATATTAGGAACATTTTTGCTAATGTTTTTGTTTGCGTCCATTTTCCATACAAAATTTTATGGACCCAAAAAGTAAAAGAACGTACAGATGTGTAATTTTCCATAGATTTCATAGATGTAGGAGCGGAATTCATTTTCCCCCCCTTGTGTTTAGGCAATAATCCCCTATTCGCTAGCTCGTGGTTTCAAATACCCACATACCCCCTCGTGTTTTGAACTAATGGTGGGAAAGCGACGGTTTCCTGTAAATTCACGGAAATGAGAAACTTTACTATAATACCCTATTTAATAAGAGGCAATCCAAGTATTAAAAGCAGAGAGTCCAAATAATATTGGTAAAAGTATGGTGAGGTCCAATTGAGAATTTGACAAATCTTCTCTTTCTCCATGTGTAACCTGCAGATAAACCATGGTTTTGAGTCCAACTTTAATTTTTCAAATGAACTCCATCATTTTAACAAGAAATTCTTTCTCCAATAATTCTTTACAATTATCCAATAAACCATAATAATGAAACTACGAGCTAATAATGCTTGCATCCTTTTAACTCCCAAATGTCCAGCCCACTGAGTGTCATGCGTTCCCTAATCAGTTCTCGCCTTAACTTTCAAGAAGTAGGCATATAGTTCTGCCACATTTAGCAAATAAAATATCATTTTCCAACCAGTACAGACATACAATTCTTTTTCAATTTGTTCTATCAATTTAAAAAGACAGGGTTATTCTGGGATTTAGTTCTGATTCTTTCCATGAAGTTAGACATAATAACTGTGATTGAATTGACATACTTCCCCATTGTTTTCCTACTCAAAGCATCAGCCATGACATTCTCCCTTCCCGACCTATACTCCCAATATAAATGAAACTTAGCTAAATACTCCTACCATCAAGCTTGCTTAGGGGTTAACTTCTTTTGTGTTTTGAAGTAGGTATTTGATACATTATCCGTCATAACCGTAAACTTCACTCCCATCAAGTAATGCTTCCAAATTTCAGGCAATGCACAGCAACTATAATCTCTTTATCATGCGTATTGTATCTCTATTCAGAGTCTTTCAACTTCTGCTTTCAAAGGCAACCGGATGCTTGTTGTGGACCAGAACTGCTCTAATAGCTCTGTTTGAAGCATCAGTGTGAACTTTGAATGACAAGCCAAAATCTGGTAAGCATAGGACTGGCTCAAATGCAATAACTTTCTTAACTGCAATAAAAGCTTCATCCAACTAATGTCCTAATTCCATAACTTATCCTTCTTAAGCAAATTTGCCAGCTTAGAATAACCTTTTATAAACCGACAATAGTAGTTTGCCAAACCAAGAAAGGATCTCAATTTTAGGACCTTTGTTTGAACTGGCCAATTAATTACAACTTCAACCTTTTTTCTATCCATTCTAATCATGCTGTTAGCCAAAATATGATCCAAAAAAGTGATTTCCTATTTACGAATTCACATTGTTCTTTCTTTACATAATGCTCGTATTTCCTAAATTTATGAAATACAACTTTGAAATGTAAGACATGACCGTCCAAAGTTTCAAAATAAATCACAATGTCATCTAAATAAACAACGGCAAACTAATCTAGGAATTCATACAACACATCATTCATGAGGTTTCAAAATGTAGCAGGGGCATTTGTTAAACCAAAAGGTATAAGTAAGAATTTAACGATCCATACCTCATAACAATAATTTTTTCTCCTTGTCTCCCTCAGCAATTCTTACTTGCCAATATCTAACCCTCAGATAAATTTTATGTAGTATTCACCTTCAAAAGTCTATTAAAGAGATCATAGGTATTTGACACTGGATATTTGTTCTTTATAGTCACCTTGTTGAGAGCCCAATAATTAACACATAATCTTTAGGATCCATCAGCTTTCTTCTGGAATAAAGCTGGAGCACCATAAGAGCCTTTCAATGGTCTCAACAATCTACTCTCAATCAACTTATCTAACTGGTGTCTTAGCTCAGCCAACTCTGCTAGAGACATGCGATATGGATCCTATGCAGGAGGCTTGGTTCCCAAAACCGAATCAATCTTATGGTCAATGACCACTTTAGGTGGAAGCTTCTTGGGCAGTTCATTGGGTATCAAATTAGCAAACTCATCAAGCACATTAGCCACCTCATCTGGCACTTCTTGAAATCGTACTTAATTAAATTTAAAGATGAAGCTTTTAAATTTAATAAAATATACAAATCTCTTATTAAAAACTAATTAAACAAAATGATCAAAGTTTTGAGAAGTGATTGAATTGGTGAATATCTCTCTAATGAATTTTCAAAATTTGTGAAGATAATAACGTAATATGTTAAACTAGTGAATTATATACCACATCAAAATGGTTTGGTTAAGGAATATTGAATATTATAAGATATGGTAAATTCCATATTCTTAAGTTCTAGTTTGCCAAATATTTAGTGGGGGTGAAGCTTTGTCGGCTACTTATTATTTACGTGAATCAAATTTCTTAATTAAGAACTAAAATGTCTCCATATAAAGTATGAAAATAAAGGACACCAAAATCATCTTATTTGGAAGTTTGGGTTGTGTAATCTACTATGAAGTTCTTGATAAAAAACGGATAATGTTTAGACCTAGAATACTTAAAAGTGTGTTTGTAAGCAAACGTTTAACAATGGCATTGTCTTTGTTGTGTTTGTGATAATAAGTAATAGCTTGATTGATACATTAATCAAATCTTAAGTTAGAGATTTGGTGTGTATAGCAATGTCTGGAATTGAGATTAAAACCCTATAACTAAAATCATTCAATGATGATAACCCAACACTTTTTTAGTATTTTCTATATTGAATGGTTTAAAGGGTAAAAGCAAGTCATTAAATGATTGTGAGCACTTGTTTGTGTATATTATTCAAAGTAAAAGGTGCATATTATGTTACTCTTAAGTGAGCAGGTTGAACTTTTGTTCTTAATGGATTTATCTTATTATATTTCATTGGTTTAACAAATGAAATTTAAGGTAAAATTCCACCTATCTAATTATAAGGACTGGTGCCGCTTTTAGCAAAAGTTTCAGGTAAATCTTTTATATGATTATAAAACTAGGATGAGCACATGACTAATAATAATGCTAAAATTGTGTGAATAATAGAATGCTACTGAGAGGTAATATGTATGATAATTTTTTACTATGGTTAAGTATTGGTTTAAGCATTGAACCACCAATTACTTACTATAGTTTTGTGAATTATTTATACTAAAAGGAAAGTTTAATATGAAAATCACTTTTCTTTATGTATAAAATCAGAAAGTGTTAGTTTGAACTTATATTACAAACTAAGTGGGGGAATGTTGAATATTAAACCAAGAGCGGAGAGTTAAGCCCCGAGGGAGGAAATTAAAATAAAAATTGCAGAAAGAAAAGTGGGTCGCAGTAGGACTGCCACTGAATTAGATCAGTTAGATAAGTTAGATTGCATAAATTAAATGACTGAATGTAAAATCAAGAAAGTAAATAACATAAAATTAAAGTTAGAAGTTAGAAAGTTAGATCAAAACAAACAAGATATGAACACAAAATATGAAATTAAAATTCATAATTAAAGTACATAAAAGAAATTACACCAAGTTCATAAGATTAAGGTCCTTACACGAGTTTGGTCCTTAATCAAACTCCAATAAGTTCTTAAGCAAGGGATCCAAGCAAAGGTATTCCAAACTTAGGAAATCTTCCAAGAAAAGATGAAAATAAGAGAAGGAGAAGAAGATGAAAAGCTAAGAAGGAAAGAAAGGAATAAGAGAGAAAATGAATGAAAGTTTGCTACGGGAAGAAATTTCCAAAACGTTGAGTAGTGGACTCCAAAGTCTGCCCCTTGCTGCTGAAAGTGGGGATACTTAAAGCAGTTTTTTTTTTTAATTTTTTAGATTTTGACTATACAATTACAGTCAATATCTGTATAGTCAAAGTCTTTAATTTTATGGTATTTGAGAATATATACCATAACAGTCATCTTCATTTTGATCTTGGTCAAATAGCAAGTCTTCCTCGTCTGTTCCCGAGATTTGGCTTGTTTGAATTGGGCCAGTGCTTGATGTACTTGGCTCTTCTTTTGTAGAACTGCTAGCTTGTTTAAATTGGGCCAACAAGTTCTCAAGTTGTTTGACATAGTCATCTTTGTTTGAAATTGCTGCCAATTTGGAAGCCGTAAGTGATTTCTGTTGAAGAAATTGACATATCTTTGGATCTGCTGATGAGAGAAATTATGGATTCTTTTGAAACCATGCATCAATTTTGTGTGGATGCGCACATCCAATGTCGAAATCCTTCCACCACTTTGTGTATCCTTGTCTGATTAATAGTGGAGGAAATTTGTTCTCCTTCTTAGAAAATTCAAACTTCCAAGCATAAATCCATGACAAAGAAAAGATTGAATAGAAATGCAGTAATACTAGAACATGCATTTCAGTAGTTGTAAATTTTTCTGAAATTTTTTGTAATCCCAACTGAGCTTCTGCTGGGAGAATTTGTGGATTTGGTCCAAAACAATTCCACCATCGAATAAACCAGATTGAAAAATCGTATTTGGTTCCTCTTTTGAAATAGAAAAACCAGGAGTGTTTGTTTATTTGGTTTTTCTTTGAAAAGGTATTAAACCAAGCTTGCCTATAATCCCAATATGTAAATCCTGGAGGAGAAAAAGGTTGTGAAAAATTTTGAGGTGTATTCAAACTGGTTCCCCAATCTAATGGTTTGAGGATTTGGGCGGTTGAATGAGTAATCAATGTTCTATCTTTTTGATCAAGATAGTGTTTTAAGGCAATCGATTTAGTATCTACAATAATAAACTCATAGAAATTTTGGGTTTTGTGTGGTGTTTGCTCAATAAAATTTGAAGTTTGTGGAAGAATAGCCTCAGCTACTTCATTTGGATTATTTACAAAGAAATCAGGTTCTGTTTGACAAACAAAAACATAAGTTTGATTTTTGAAATATTCTTGTTTCAAAACTGTTTTTTGCAAAACATTTTTTGAAATTTGTTTTGTGTTTGCGGAGCTAGATGCCATCACATTTGAATAATTTGTAGGGCTTGCAACCACTACAGAAGTTTGAGTATTTTTCAAATTAGTAGGGTTTGAAACCACTACTAAAGTTTGTGGGGATTTCACGAGTTGAAATCCTACAGATGCACCCCATTTCTGGATAGTCTCCAATTCGACCGCTTCATTGTCTTCTACCATTTTGGCCCAAATTTTTGGGTTGACGATTGAAATGGGCAAGTTTGAAGTTTCTGTTTTTATGGTTTCCAACTTGATTGGGCTCAAAGTATAGTCTTTGGGCTGTTTGCCTGCAGATATCTGTGCAGTGGTTTGTTTGGATGAAGTGGAGGCTTCAAGAATTCACGAGTCAAAAAGTCAGGCAAAGAATTTGTTTCTCCTTTAATATAGTCAATATCAAAGTCAAAAACAGATAAAATAGCTTGCCATCTTGCAAAAATTTGTTTAGAAGCAAGATTTTTAACATCTTTTTTCGAAACATCTTTTGCAGATTTACAATCTACTCTAACAAGAAATTTCTGGTTAAGCAGATCAGACTGAAATTTTGAAATACACAAAACAATAACTAACATTTCTTTTTTGATTGTGGAATAGTTTTGTTGAGCACTATTCCAATTTTTAGAAGTAAAGGCAACAATTCTTTCTTTGTTGTCTTGTACTTGTTTAAGTATCCCGCCATAACCCAAATCAGATGCATCAGTTTCAATGATCTTTGGAAGACTTGGGTTTGGCAGAATCAAGCAAGGCAGGGCCTTGACTTGGGCTTTCACCCTTCTTACCGCCTCTGTATGGACATCAGTCCATGGTGGGGGTGACTTCTTCAACCTGTCATGCAAAGGTTTAATAATATTAGCTAATTCAAGAATAAAATCAGCTATATAGTTCAAACATCCTAGAAACCTTTGTAGTTGTTGTTTTTCTAGAATTTGGTCAAGGAACCTATCTGCAAACTGGATAGATCTTTTTATAGGAATAATTGTTCCTAAGTGGATATAAAGTCCTAAAAATCGAATACTAGTCTGGAATAGACTAATCTTCTTTTTTTTATACAACTAGACCATTTTCTTTAACAACTTGTAAGAAGATGTTAAGATGTTTAAAATGCTGATCTATGTTGTTAGAAAAAACTAGGACATCATCTATGTAAACAATAGTAAAACTTGAGTAAGGATTAAATATGTCGTTCATAATCCTTTGAAATTTTGATGGAACGTTTTTTAAGCCAAAAGGCATAACGTTCCATTCATAGTGTCCAAATGGTACTGCAAAAGCTGTTTTGTACCTGTCAGCTAGGTTAATCTGAATTTGCCAAAATCCAGACTTCATGTCAAATTTAGAGAATACCTTTGCTGTATTAAGCCTTTGCAAAAGATCTCTTTTATATGGAATTGGATACCTGATCCATTGAAGAGCTTCGTTTAAGGCTTTGTAGTTTATTACCAGTCTTGGAACTCCTCTTTCAATTTCTGAACTTTTGTTTACATAGAATGCCGGGCAACTCCAGGGAGATTGGCTTGGTCTGATGATCTGCTTCTTTAGAAGATCATTGATTTCTATCTTACAATGTTCCAGCAGTTCTTGATTCATCTGGATTGGTCTGACTTTTGTTGGAATATCTTTCTCTTTGAAATCCTTTTCGTAGGGAAAATAAACTGTATGTTGCTTTCTCTTCCAGAAAGCAGTTGGTATTTCAGCACAAACTTGCTGCTCAATTTTCTCTTGGAATACCTTGATTCTGTTCTGAATCAGTGGTTGAGTCAATTGTGCCTCGATTCTTTTATACTCAATTTCTTCCTTTAAGAAATTAATCTGTTTGATCTTGTTAGACAAAGGATTCAGCTCCTTATGTACTGGAGGACTGGTAAAAGGAAGAAGAACATTTTTTTCCAGATTTTGTGGAAAAATTCCCTCGAATGTTGTCATATAAGGCATCAATGATAAGTCGGAGTGGTACCGACTTATTTATCTTACATACTCATCCTTTTTATATAGAAATTTAGTAAAGGGAATACTTTGTGAATGGCTTGTGCATATTATTGTTCATGAACTTACAATTGATGAAAATAGCTAAGTGTGGGGAATATGTGTTAAGTTTGATTCAATTATGTAAAATATGCACACACTCTCCTTAGGCTCTCAAGTCACTCACAATTCACAACACTAACGAATCACTCACATCACACGCAAACCACTCAAAACACAACACACACATGCACATGGCGGGCGCCTAGTGCGCCCGCCCACACCACACACACACACAAGGCGCCCGCCCCACAAGTACGCACACAGGGCGGGCGCCTAGAGCGCCCGCCCTTCGTAATGCACACCTACGCGCCAGCACCACACACACACACATGCACGGCGGGCGCCTAGCGCGCCCGCCCACCACTACACACTCACTCACTCACTCGCACACATGCACGATTTTATTGCTTAGTTACACCTCACCACACTCATGCTCCCGCACATATTTTGCGCACATTATTAGACAATCACACACGTTCACTGTTGAGCACCAAGTGCTTGAAGAAATGCATTAAAATTCCTTAATGACTAAGTCTTGAGTGAACTACGTGGCCTCACTTTACCTTTGCTGACTTATTCACAGACACGTGGCGGCTTCTCCGAAAAAGATGTAAATTTCCAGGAAGGTCACCCAGCTAACCCAGCAAGGGGAAAGTATAAAAGGAGCTGAAGAGAAAGGGGGGAGATCGGGAGATTGAGGATCAAGAAAGAACTTAGAAAATTACAGAGAGGGAGAAGATCTTGGGAAATTGCCCATTTTAATTCTGTCTTGTAATCATGAATTCTGAGCCGATCAACATGATCGGCTAGACATAGAGTGTTGCCTTGAGGGGTTACATGTATGGATTTAATATTGTTTGAGACATTTGATTTAGAATTTTATCCGTGTTATTTATGTTTATTATTCTGTACTTGTTGTGTTTGATGTTTTGCATTAGATTAACTTCATATTAAAACTGCGGTGACCACTGAGATTGTTGTGAACTTGCCTAAGGAAATCAATCCCAACTTGTATTGATTATGAACATGCTTGTGTGAGTCTTAGTCCTGCACATTTCATGATTTAGAAAAGGGCAATGAGCGTTTCTATACGGTGAGTTTAGATTACATCTTGGATGACCGCCCTAACAAGGAGTATAACCAAGTAATCGAGGCTCACTACTGTCACTATAGGAAAGGATTAAGAGTATTCTCGTATTGTGGATTGAGATTACATCTGGGATGACTGCCCTGACAAGGAGTATATCCAAGTAATCGAAGCTCACAGTAGGAGAGTCGGGATCTGGGGGAGTCTCACTCGTACCTATAACTTGCCCTGACAAGGGAAGTTAGAGGAGTATTGTGAAATGGGTTTGAGAGAACTCACAAGTTGATCGAATCCCAGCTCACTAGCAGAGAAGTCCCCTCACACTTGTTCACACAAGTCAGGGATAACAAGAGAAAAATCCATACTAGTTGTTCCACCCTCAAGGCAACACCTCCCGTTTTATTGAGTTATCTCTCGTTCCAACATTCCTGCATTTTAGTCTATTTACATATTGTTTCGTGTCTTTTTAATCGTTCATACTTGCTATCATTATTCAATACTTTATTACAACCCTCTCCCTGTGGAGACGATCCCACTCATCACTGCTGCATTTATTGTTGAGTTTGGGTAAAATTGCAGGGTAGCGACAACCCTTGAACAATTTTTGGCGCCGTTGCCGGGGAGAGGCAGAGTGTCAGGAGTTGATTTGTGATAGACTTGTGTTTTTGATTTATGTGGTTCTATTTTTTTTGTAGTGATTTTCTTTTTTCTGTTTGTTGTTTTTGTGTGTTAGTTAGTTTTATACTTCTTGTTTTGTATTCAAGTTTCTTGTGTTCAGTTGTGGCAACTGCAGGGGCTTTGGAATTTCATGGACATTGAAGTTTGCACACCACAATAGACCAAATATGTCCAGGTGGTTTGGGGATTTTGTTGAGCCTCACTATGATTACCCATCAGATTGGATGAATGATACACGACCAACGCCTAGAATATTTGGAAACTTCTCCACACCGAGATATTATGAGACATGGCATGACCAACAGCGAGATAATGGGTCTTATCAAGAAAAGAAAAAACGGGAAGACATGTTGTCTCAAATTTTGGACAAGGCTGATAGAGTGAAAACAAGGTTGGCTCAAAAGAAAAAGAAGGCTCCAGAACCACTACAGAGACTTGATCACATGAGTTCCTTAATGAGCAATTTGTGGGAACTTGAGACACCAGTTCAAGAAGCTCAAGGCTACTCAGAAGGTATATCTCTCATTACTGAAACACCAACTCTTGAGGAAAATTTTTTTAATATGAATGCAAATGTTGATTGTGGTCTCAAGTGTCCAATGGAGTTAGGGTCTACAAATGTTGGAGATGTTGTACATAAGTGCTTTGCTGATGAGTTCTTTGTGCACGAACGTTTGAGTCTTTCTTGTGAAAATGATGTCTCTTGTGATGAGTTTAGTGATGAAGAACTTAGGGCTATTTGGTTTCGTACTGCCAAAATGGAGGGTGTATCTAATGTTGAGTCTTACACCAACTTTATGAATTACCATGGGAATGATGACATTGTTAGACTTCCCTTAGATACTTCCCCTGTCTTGGAATGCCCAGTGAATTGTAGAGAGACACATTTTATCAATCCTTGTGTGAGCATGAATGAAACCAAAATTGCACTTGATAAAGAAAATGACAACATGACCATTGAGCATTTTGTTAAGACACCAAATCATGAAATTGTGAATGAATTTGAAACTGTAACTGGTGACCAACAAATAGAGAAGGACGAAATACCTTTGTTAGATGTGCAAAGTGAACCAATTTTTTTTAGCAAAGGAGAGACCCAACAGAATGCCCATGTTAGTCTATGTGATGATGATTTAATTCTTTGTAAGGAAATAGCTAACATGGTGGAGAATTGCTTTGTTGATGCATCAATTCTTGAAATTACTGATGAATTTGTTGAGACTATGGATGCACAATCTGTGGTTGAGCCTTGCAGGGTTTCAAAGACAAATTTGGAGGGAGAAGTGAAAGAGGTGATTCCTATGGGGGAATAGACATGGTTTAAAACGGAGGTTATTGAGATTGTTCCCCATGTGTGTGAGCTCCAACACCTCTTTCCTGAGAATATTTGTCCAGTACCCTACTGGAGGAAAAAGAGTGCTTGTGAAAGAGCATTTTTCTGGTACAGAGATGGGTACTCCGAATCTTGAATGAGGAGGCTTCATGAATAATGTCTAGCTGGAGACTGAATAAATCCAGAACCACTTACTTTACTTTTCTTGAATAAATTGATGTTTGAGTCTTTAGTTGCTTTTGCTTATGTTTATGTAGTTAGTGTTTCCTATTGTGTGCAGGAGCCCTGAAGCAAAAGCCTCTCAAATACCAAGTGTGGGGGTGTGCAAGTGCAAGAACACTCAAGCACAACACATGATTGTGGATACTTCGAGTAGGAGAGTGGTGATGCAAGAGTGGAGGAATGCACATATGGGGAAACAATGCACCAAACTTTAGAGGCGTCAATCCTACCCTTCCTGGATTCTCACGACTTTCCAACCAGCCTCCACCTCCAGCAACTCAAACGCGGTAGTCTCTCTCCTTTACAATGGGAACGATTGCTCATTTCAAGTGTGGGGGGGAGACATTCATGATTTGGGGCTGTCCTTGGAAATTGCTGTTGTTTGTGTGATTGGCTATGCTTGGAACTTCTTTAAAGTGATGCTTGTGTTTGTGAGGCCGAGGGCCTTTGTTTAAAAATTGCTTATGTGTGTTATCATATGTGCGGGAGACGAGTGATAGGATGGATTGTTTAGTATTTAGGTGGTGTGTTTTCTTCTTGTTTTACTGTTCTTGTGTTGTTGGGAGCAAAAGTCAGTGTCTGGCACTGACCTTGTAGTGTGCTTGAATTTCCTTATTGTTGCGATAAATGTGAGTGTTTCTGTGTGTTGTGAAAATGTTCATTATCCAGTCCATTCCGCACACTCGCACGCCAAATCACACTCGCACTCCCAGCATCATTGCAAATCCATGAATGTTACTTAATTGTTATGTATGCAAAAGTTTTTTTGAGATTTACCGTGTCTATTCGACGAGTACAATTTGATAAGTAAAGTGCGATGTCAAAGTAAGATAGAAACGCCAGCAACAAATTTGACATAGGAGAGAGCTTATGATTCTTTACGTGTATGTGCTTTCTACTTGTAAACACTTATTCTTGTATTTTGAGTACATAGTCTATTGGAAACACACACGAACACAAACTGTTTGAATTTGTGCAAATATGAAGAAAAAGCCAGTGGGCGAATAAAGGGAAAAAAGAGCCACAAAACCCTGGGCAGCCAAGCACCAAAGTGCGGCATGAATAAGCACCAATGTGCAAGTTAATTTCTGTTAAGTTTTGCAATAATAAGTGTTCGTGTGTGTGGACAAAAGGATTGTGGTGCAAGAATTTCTTTAAGTGTCTACTTGAGTACTCTGCATAGACATTGTGGGAATCACGAGAAACTCTCAGCACACACTGCACGCTGACGGTTTGGTCTTTATTCGTTTCACCTTGCTTGGTAAATTGTATAAGTCGGATGAACTGTGAACTCAACAACTAGATATTTGTGCATGCGAAAAATTATGGATTGCTGATGATGTTGTTGGGAGTGTTTGAATGTGGAGTGGATGAGAGCATAGTTTTCGTTTTTCCTTTACTCGGGACTAGCAAAGATTCAAGTGTGTGGGGTTGATAAGTCGGAGTGGTACCGACTTATTTATCTTACATACTCATCCTTTTTATATAGAAATTTAGTAAAGGGAATACTTTGTGAATGGCTTGTGCATATTATTGTTCATGAACTTACAATTGATGAAAATAGCTAAGTGTGGGGAATATGTGTTAAGTTTGATTCAATTATGTAAAATATGCACACACTCTCCTTAGGCTCTCAAGTCACTCACAATTCACAACACTCACGAATCACTCACATCACACACAAACCACTCAAAACACAACACACACATGCAAATGCATTAAAATTCCTTAATGACTAAGTCTTGAGTGAACTACATGGCCTCACTTTACCTTTGCTGACTTATTCACAGACACGTGGCGGCTTCTCCGGAAAAGATGTAAATTTCCAGGAAGGTCACCCAGCCAACCCAGCAAGGGGAAAGTATAAAAGAAGCTGAAAAGGAAAGAGAAAGGGTGGAGATCGGGAGATTGAGGATCAAGAAAGAACTTAGAAAATTATAGAGAGGGAGAAGATCTTGGGAAATTGCCCATTTCAATTCTGTCCTGTAATCATGAATTCTGAGCCGATCAACATGATCGGCTAGACATAGAGTGTTGCCTTGAGGGGTTACATGTATGGATTTAATCTTGTTTGAGACATTTGATTTAGAATCTTATCCGTGTTATTTATGTTCATTATTCTGTACTTGTTGTGTTTGATATTTTGCATCAGATTAACTTCATATTAAATCTGCGGTGACCACTGAGATTGTTGTGAACTTGCCTAAGGAAATCAATCCCAACTTGTATTGATTATGAACATGCTTGTGTGAATCTTAGTCCTGCACATTTCATGATTTAGAAAAGGGCAATGAGCGTTTCTATACGGTGAGTTTAGATTACATCTGGGATGACTGCCCTGACAAGGAGTATATCCAAGTAATCGAGGCTCACTACTGTCACTATAGGAAAGGATTAAGAGTATTCTCGTATTGTGGATTGAGATTACATCTGGGATGACTGCCCTGACAAGGAGTATATCCAAGTAATCGAAGCTCACAGTAGGAGAGTCGGGATCTGGGGGAGTCTCACTCGTACCTATAACTTGCCCTGACAAGGGAAGTTAGAGGAGTATTGTGAAATGGGTTTGAGAGAACTCATAAGTTGATCGAATCCCAGCTCACTAGCAGAGAAGTCCCCTCACACTTGTTCACACAAGTCAGGGATAACAAGAGAAAAATCCATACTAGTTGTTCCACCCTCAAGGCAACACCCCCCGTTTTATTGAGTTATCTCTCGTTCCAACATTCCTGCATTTTAGTCTATTTACATATTGTTTCGTGTCTTTTTAATCGTTCATACTTGCTATCATTATTCAATACTTGATTACAACCCTCTCCCTGTGGAGACGATCCCACTCATCACTGCTGCATTTATTGTTGAGTTTGGGTAAAATTGCAGGGTAGCGACAACCCTTGAACAATCAATTGTATAATAAAATCCGTACCTAAATTAACTGGATGAGTAAGATTTTTAGCCAATAGAAATGATACCTTAACTGCTGCTGAAGAAAACTTTACCTCAATATCAGTAAGCTTATAGGATATGTTGAGCTTAGACCCGTTTGCTGAAAGAAGTCCTTCTTTAGTTTTCTCAAAGAATTTTGACGGAATGATTCCTTCATCAATGCAGCTAAGATCAGCTCCTGTATCCCATAATGCTGCTGTTTCTAATACAAAATTATTTTGTACCACTAATTTAATCCGAACATCATGTCTCCTAAAAGTGATAGCAGACAGAATCTTTGGGATTTCGGAGTTTAAGGATTCGAGGAATTGTTCAACTTCTACTTCTTCCTCCTTGGCTTTACCCTTATTTGTTTTTGCTGATTGTTCTGTCAGGTTTTGCAAAACCAATAGATCAAGCTCCTGCCGAGCTTTGATCTCTCTGACTTCCATTTTGAGTTTTGTAACTTCGGTTTCCAAGTCTTGTATTGTTATTTGTTTGGAGGATTTTTGAGGAAATTTGTTCAAGATATTAGTAAGGTTATAGTTGTTGAGTACCTTCGGGTGATTTGCAGGATGGTCACTTCTGAATTTAGAAGTAGATGGTTGATCACTGGTTGCTTTTTTGAACTGGCTGAGATAGTACCTTTTCTGTTCTGGATCTTCCAGATTATCAATCATTTCCAGAAGTAAATCCTGTTCTTTGGTTAAAACATTAATAATTGGGCCTTCTGGATGTGAATCATCGCTGGAAGAAGAACTATTAATATCATCATCTTCCATATGATTGTCCTCGCTATATCCTGATTCTTCATCATCTGTTTCAGCAAGAAGGTTTGATATTTGATTCAAAATATTGTCATCTATCTCCAAATTCTGAATTCTTCTTCTGAGACGGTAATATTTTGTTATATGTCCCGGTTTATGGCATTTGTGACAAATGATGTTGGGCAAGGCTAGTCTTGGAGGTTGGTATGGTTTAGGCTGTGGATTGATTGGTTGTGGTAAAGGTTTTGGTTGTCTATATGGAAGTCTTTATTTGGGGAAATGTTTGGCATATCTGGGTTTGGATATGTGTTTATGATGTTTAGGTTTCTGGGTTTGGCTACAGCTGGGAAGTCCAAACTGTTCACAGAAAGAACCAAGATCCTTCCTCCTTTGTGCCCTGTCTTTTGCCAGTTGCCGGAGCATTTTATCTTGCCTGCAGATTCGCAAGGCAACCTGTTGGATTTGTGTTGTCAGCTGTCCATATGTAATCTGTTCATATGGAACCACTCCATTATATGTGTTTCTGAGTTCTTCTTGAACCATATCCCTTAAAGACTTTGGAAGTCCATCAAGAAATTTCTCTTTTCAATAAGCTTGATTACCATCAGGTCTGGCATATATTCTGGTGAAAAATATATCTTTATACCATCAGAAATCCGATAAGTTTTTGCACTTCAAATTGTTCAATAATTCTGATGATCTGTCTTTGAAAATACCTGGATCACCAATAAAAGTTTTGGCAATAGTAAATATCAAAGTAGATACAGCATCAGAAATAGTATCACCGTCTTGTAGGATTGGTTCTCCTTGATCATCAGTCTTAACTGAGTGCATGATGCTTTGTCTGTCATCTTCAGTGAGATGTTCATCCCACCATCCTTTTAATTGCCCTGTAAAACTGGCAACTAAAATATGTGCTGCCAATTGGTCTGTACAAGCCTGAGATGTTCTGTATGATGTTGCCACCATTGTCATCTGTTGGAGAATAGTTATCATACTGTACTCCGTCTGTCCATCTATGTTCCACTCAAAGATCTCTTTTATTTGGAATTGGATACCTGATCCATTGAAGAGCTTCGTTTAAGGCTTTGTAGTTTATTACCAGTCTTGGCACTCCTCTTTCAATTTCTGAACTTTTGTTTACATAGAATACTGGGCAACTCCAGGGAGACTGGCTTGGTCTGATGAGTTTGTAATAAAACAAGATAAGTGACATCAGGTAAAAGTTTTGCTTGTAACTGTCCAAATTCATTTCTTTGACAATTATGGTGTATTTCTTCATGAGAATTCATGACTCTTAATATCTAAATGTTTTTTGTAACGGTTATTAGGTCTAGAATCTATTAAGAGGTGTTTTTGACTAAATTCTAATAATAGAAGAAGAAGTGATAAGAAATAACTACAAAAATATTATAACTCAAGCATTTTATATTCTTGTATAAACAAGAAAAGAACTTGCTACTTTATTGTTTGGGAATCTATTGTATCCTAGAAGAGATTGACATCTTAAATCTGGTTAGTAAGATAGTTGAAGCAATAAACTCTTCAAGGATAGTGATCTACATGCCTTACATTCTTTCTTTGTGAAATACATTCTCTCATTTGATCATTGGATCATATGCTCTTTTATTTTCTTATTACAAAAAGTGTTTTAATTATCGTTGTTCCTAAGTTTGTGCAAGTCTTCAACCTCCAATTATTTCAACATTTCATAGATGTAAATATATACGTATTGCTCTTGAGAGCAAAGTATTTGTCTACACCTATGATGCAAAATGACAAAGGCAATACAAGGTCACACACATTTTAAAAACTTCAAGAATTTAAATATTATAAGTAATGGATATAGCACCAAACCCTTTGCATATAATGAGTAGAAATAGTTGTTCTATTTAAGTTACTAAGGGATAAGTATACAACTTATTTCACTATAGCTTAGACATGACCACGGTTCACGAACCGCCAGTTACGGTTCGTGAACCGCCGGTTCATGGTTCCACGAAGGATGGAACCTGAATCGGCCCTTGGACTCACGGTTACGATTACGGTTCATGAACCACCAGTTCACAGTTTCGTCACGGTTCTGGTTCCATCCCGGTTCTGGTTCTATCCTGGTTTCAGTTCCGGTTCCGATTTTGGTACGTTTTTCTCATTGTTTGATTTTAAAAAAAATAACAATATGAAGTGTGATATACTTTACAAATTTACAAGGTGAAAGAAAAGAAGTTTGGTATAATTTACAATGTGAAAAATAAGAGAAATTTGATATAATTCACAAATTTACATTGTGAAAAATAAGAAGTTTGGTATAATTCACAATGTGAAAAATAAGAGAAGTTTGATATAATTCACAAATTTACAAATTTACAAGGTGAAAAAATGAAGTTTGGTATATTTTACAATGTGAAAAATAAGAGAAGTTTGATATAATTTACAAATTTACAAGGTGAAAAAAAAGAAGTTTGGTACAATTTACAATGTGAAAAATAAGAGAAGTTTGATATAATTCACAAATTTACAAATTTACAAGATGAAAAAAAAGAAGTTTGGTACAATTTACAATGTGAAAAATAAGAGAAGTTTGATATAATTCACAAATTTACAAATTTACAAGGTGAAAAAAAAAGAAGTTTGGTACAATTTACAATGTGAAAAATAAGAGAAGTTTGATATAATTCACAAATACAAATTTACAATGTGACAAATAACAAGTTTGATATAATACGTACAAGTTTACAAGTTTGATATAAATGAAAAATACCTCATTTTATTATTAAAATAGAACATTTTGGCCTAAATATCGAATTTCGAGTTGGCCATTTACATATATGAATAATGAATCGTGGTACAACATTTACTAAAAATAAAAATTTTCATTCATAAAAGTAATTTGAGTACAAGTTAATTGACCTAAAATTTTAATCATCTAACTCTTCAATGTCATCATCGGGATTGGGATAGACGAAATCCGTGAACTAGGAAACTTCGGTTGAAGATCCGGTTGTACTAACATTGCTCGTTTCGGAAATGTCGGTGTCGTAATCTAAATCAATGTCATCCGTCTTGTCCATTTCTTGTGCTCTCAAAAATGCCTTGTGTCAATCATCCACTAATGCTTGGATTTCTAATGATCTTGGTAATAATCGGGACCGGTACTCGTGTAAAATGAATAAATTGATGAGTACCGGTCCCGATTATTACCAATTTATTGCACTATAGGAAAAATTCATGCAATGTGAATAAATAGATGAGAAGTAGGATAATAAACACCAGATAAAATTTCAGTAGCATCCTTAAATATCTTTAAAAGTTGTAATAATTTACAACAAATTTCCCACATATTAGGATGCAAAGAAATATCATCTACATGATTTTTCATAAAAAAAGTACATAACAAAGTACTATATTGTGTAGATGCATTCAATAATTTATAAGTTGAATTACACATATTAGGAACATTTTTGCTAAATGTTTTTGGTTTGCGTCCATTTTCCATACAAAATTTTATGGACTCCAAAAAGTGAAAAGAACGTACAGATGTTCTAATTTTCCATAGATTTCATAGATGTAAGGGCGAATTCCATTTTACCCCCCTGTGGTTAGGCATAATCACCCTATCGCTAGCTCGTGGTTTCAAAATACCCACATAACCCCCTCGTGTTTTGAACTAATGTGGAAAAGCGACGGTTTCTGTTAAAATTCACGGAAATGAGTAACTTTACTATAATACCCTTATTTAATTAATGAGTCAAACAATGTATTAAAATGAAGAGGTCAAAATAAATATTGTAAAATATTTGAGGTCCAATTGAAATTTTTGAAAATCTTCTCTCTTCTCCATTGTTAACCTGCAGATAACCATGGTTTATCCAACTTTAATTTTCAAATAAACTCCATCATTTTAATCAATTAAATTCTTTCTCACCAATAATTCTTTACAATTATCCAATAAACCATAATTTCCAACAACCAAATTCTGAAAAATTTTTAAATTTTTGTTCTTCTCTTTGGTTTTCTCTCCCCGCCATGACTGAACCTCCACCGCCGTTGCCGTCATCGTCACCGTCGTAACTACCAGTACAAGTTCATTGCTAATACAGCTCTAACAGTCAAGGAAACGGAGTGGCAATGGAGAAACATAAAGCGGCACCGCAGTTAAAATAGCTGCAATGCGTTGGAAGCCAAGAAATCGTGAGACCAAAGCCCGTCGGTTTCCTCTGCGGTTCCATTCCCGTCCCAATAATTCATTCTTCTCCAAATAGGATTTAGATGTAAAAATCCAATACAAAAACCCACCGAAAAAATCAAATCTTTTGCAAATCCAGTACGGAAACCACGAAAACCGCAAAAATCCAATACGAAAAATAAAATCTTTTGCAAAACACTTAATGGGATTGGATAAATAATGGCAATGAAATCAGTTCCTATAGCCGGAATAGGTTTGGAATTGTCGGATGAGCGATTATTGAGGAGTTAACCGGATGGTTGAGCAAGAAGAGAAAGCAAATCCAGGAGGAAATCGCTGGTGAGCGGGTGCCTTTTGACAGCGATCCGTAGGTGTCTTCTTCTTCTTTTAAAAAAAAAACGTTCAAAATTCAAATTTCAAAAACCACTTAATATTTATCATCTTCCTCCTTGAACCCTTCTACAAAATTGATACAAAATCCACACCAAGGAGAAATACCAACCTTTGAGGGCAGTAGATGATAATGTTAGATGCAAGGCATGAACATAGGTGGTGCAAGGGCGAATCTCCGGCAAGAATGTAGAAATCCGGCCTAAAATCCTCCAATAAGACCCGGCTGAAAAAACGTTAAAAATCCCTCAAAAAATCCAAAATTTCGTTTGCTTGTATGTTGACTGTGTTCTTGAGGTAGAAACAGCTCGAAAACCACCAAGAAATGAAATTTGAAATTCCAAAGAAATGATGAATAGTGAAAAACACCAAACTGCCCAAAACGTTTTTTCCTTCTAAATGCAATCAAAACAATCTGGAAAAATCCGTAAAATTCACCAAAGATCGATCATAATATTATGGAATATACTCCCTTAATTAAGAAAGGCCAAATCTTGATGAAACCCGGCTGAAAATCCGACCAAAATTTATGTTTTTGGAAGTGTTGCAAGGCTGAAAATTGATGAAAAATCCGGCTAGATTCCACCGTTTCCGTCCGTCCAATACGTCAAGTATATCGTGGTGATATGTTGGTGTTGAATAGCCAAAGATTTAGCACAATATTGGTGCAAGAAATCCAAGAAATCCGAGCAAAACTAGTGCTACAGTGGAAGCAAATCCAAAGCGGGTTGAGAGCATTTCCTTCTCCCTAACTTCCACCCACTAGCCATGGACTTCTTCTTCTTTTCAAACGCAACTCGTGCTGATTTCTCGGCCAGGAATTGAAGGAAAAGCTCGGTGGAAGTCAATATTAGAAATAGGGCTTCTGAGTTGATTTTCTTAACTTCCTTGTCCAGTTTCATGATTTTATTAACAATATTTGGAGGGTTTTTCTTGCTCATGGATCCAGTTGTAGATGTATGGTAGCGGTGGTGGAGGAATGGCTCTTGCGTGGTGGAGAAAAGAAAGGAAAGGAAGAAGAAAGGAAAGAGAAAAGGAAAAACGTGTTAATAAGAAAGGGTAATTTTGGAATAAAAATAAAAAATTTTAGTAGTACTCGCAGATTACTGCGCGTGTCAACCAATTTCGTCAATTTTAACAGAAACCGTCGCTTTTCCACATTAGTTCAAAACACAAGGGGGTTATGTGGGTATTTTGAAACCACGAGGTAGCGATAGGGTGATTATGCCTAACCACAGAGGGGTAAAATGAAATTCGCCCTAGATGTAAATATACACGTATTGCTCTCAAGAGCGAAGTATTTGTATACAACTACGATGCAAAATGACAAAGGTAATACAAGGTCACACACATTTAAAAACTTCAAGAATTTTAATATTACTGTTAATGAATATAGCAGTAAACCCTTTGCATATAACAAGTACAAATAGCTGTTCTATTTAAGTTACTGAGAGATAAATATACAATTTATTGAACTATAGGAAAAATTGAAGAGTGAAAAGTACGTCCCCATGTTCTAATTTTCCATAGATTTCATAGATGTAAATATAATTTTAATTGATTTAGATGATTTTTTATGGACTCCAAAAATTCTTTCTGCTAATACATTACCATGTTTTTTTTAAATTCCAGTATTAAAAAACTAAACTTATTATATAAATAATTTCTAGTTAATTTAACCATACAAACTCATGTTTTATCATCATGATATTTCTCAAGAGAAAAAAAAAGGAGTGTACCATACTAAGCAATTCACATAGGAAAAGGGCAGGTTGTAGTATAGTCAAAAGTCAAAGTATTCAATTAAGCAATAATAAATTTAGTCTTATTAAGATTTTAACTTTTACTATACTTTTTTAATTTAATAATTATTCACTTTATAGTCTAGAATAATATGTTCTTTAAAAGGTTTACTCACACCTTTAAGATTCATATATATTCACTGATACGTTATAAACTATGAAGTATAATGTAATATAATTTTTTTTAACAACATATATGAAGTTGATATCATTTTTTGATTACATCATCCAGATAGCAAACCCGATTAACCAAATCTCTTCTTATCCTGGTGATTCCATTACAACCCCAGTCATCCCTATGGGAGTTTAGAATTTCAAAATAGTCCAATCCATCCTCGTCCTGTCTAAAACCGATAATCAAAATGACATGTCTTCTTCCTGTTCGTTTCTCCTGGTCTAATGGTCGGTAAATCTCCCGTATATGTATCTTGGATCTGAATTTATGAAAGTTGGGATACATGTGAATGGAACCTGCTATGGGAGCCCACCGTATAGCTGCACTAATCTTCTCTTTATAATGTAATATAATTAATATAACTTCAAACCCTTTCAATTATTCATTTAAATCAAAGAAAAATCCCTATTTATTAGATCTCTATCACTTTACGTATTCGCTTTCTATAGTTGTTTATTGAGAATCAAATAACCCATTTATGATTTTTAGCATAATTCTCCATAATTAGCAAATCTATTGACCGAGCATACCGTAGTACACAACCTAGTTTTCATACCATTGAGGATAGAGAAGTTTTACCAACTTTTATGTGGGCTCACAATTTTTATAACTATTATATTTACTGATTAAAAATAATTCAAAATTGTTAAAAAAGACACTTGGAATGATATTAAACAACACCAATGTTAGATAGCAAACATTATATACAAAAAGTACATATTAGACAAAAAAACATACAATAAAATATAGAATGATGGAGTAATTATCATGAAGATTTTAGAATATTTTATTCTAGTTAATTAATTTTTGTGTTTTCTAATCTTATTCAATGTCCTAAATGCTTGTCTATTTACTTTGATTAAACTTTTCTTCTCCAATAACTGAAATTTTATGAATTACTTTTGATGAGTATTAGTGGAAATTACGAAAATGTTTACAATTTTAGTTGCTTTTCAAAATCTCTAAATTTTTGCGTGATTACAAAAAAATAGAAAATATTGATTACTTTACTCCATCTTAATTTTTCTTCATAACTTTAGGAGTGAACAAAGACTTAATGTAGCTATACCCCATATTGGATTTCGATTCTAAAGTAGAAAACAATAAGAAATTTTTTTCTTAAATATATTAATTCTAATACAAGGCAACATTTTTAACTTTGAAATTATTATTTTATAAAAGGGTCATTCTCCTGCAAGACTGTCTCAAATATGAGACTTGCATATGAATTTTACTTTAGTGTATAAAGTATAAAAAATTAGCATATAAAGTATCAAAGATTAATGTATAAAGTATAAAATATTAGCGTATTAGTATATAACGTATAAAAAAGTAGCATATTAGCGTATAAAACATAATTCACGTATCACATCTCATATATGAGACGGTCTAACAAGAATTTTTGCGTTTATAAAATAAACTTGAGGAGCAAGAGGACATATACTATTTTTTATATATGTAGAAAACAAAGATAACTCCATAAAAATAAATATTTAATGTACTTGGACAAAATATATTTATAGAACATTTGAGAAGGAAATAGTTCAAAAAAGAAAAATAACTTTTCAATTCAATTGAATACACAGAAAACTAACTCTAAAGTAAATTGAGAAAATGTACTTTTTCTTATTTATCTCCTTTTTTTATTTATCTAGTATTTATAAATTTAAAAGAAAATATATGTAGATGAGACAGAAAAAAAAAAGAAGAAAAGTCCCTTTTATGGTTATTTGGTATATACAAATGGTTTATGATACTATATATATTATTATGAGTAGTGATAAGCAGAGTGAAATTATAGAGTGAACTTCTATAGTGAATTATGTGATATGTATAAAAAGGCAAAATTGAGTTTGTTGTACTACTTTCATATACCACTTTATAAAAACTTGACACGTGCACTTTTTTAGTTAATTATCTTATTTTTAAAAATTAAACTAATTCCCTAACCAAATAATAAGTGAATCCTAAGGTTCATTTGGTTGGCAGGGAATCTGGGTTGAGAAAATAATCTTTTTCCTAATTACCATATTTTTGTGTTTGTTTCAAATTGGGAAAGTAATCATTTTCCTGAATTCTAAATTTCTGCGTTTGTTTCGTTCTTGGAAAGTAAAAAGAATCCTGAAATGAGGAAAATAAGTGCAAGATTCCAGGATTATGAGTTCTCTAAAGTTGGTCTTGTGATTCCTTTCTTGAGGATTTTGACTATGTGACGCTTTCTTTATGCTTATTACTTATATTTTGAATATCATATGTTTCTTATAGTAAATTCTAATTCATTTGGTCAAATAACTTCATTTTTTTATTTTTTTTTATTGAATTTCCTACTTAACTGAAATTAAAATTTTAGTATTTTTTTAAGTGTCTTTATATTGACTTTGAAAAGGTAATTCAATGTAAAAAGAGTTGAATAGATGGACGGTATGTTTTTTATTTTTATTTTTATTAAAATTATTAACATTATGGGTGTTTTATATATTTTTTTGAAAAAAAAATCAAAATTGTATTTACATTGCTTTATATTTTTTTCTTTCATATTTTTACTTAATTAATTTTCATATATTTTATATTTTCAATACTTATTGTTTAATAAATTTTAGCTATTTTTATTTAAATTAATTTGTAAATTTATTTTCCATTTATTTAATCAAATATTCTTTTTTAGTAATATTAATAAAGAAATTTTTTTATTTTAACACTTTTTATAAGTTGTAGTCAATAGCTTAATTATTTAATTAAATTAAAAATGATAAATTTTACAATGATGAAAATATAAAATATAATATTAAAACATTTATTATAAGGTAAAAACATATAATTAAGTTCCATGATAGGATTTAAAATAAAACTATATAAATGGTTATGTATAAGTATAACATACAAATGGAATTCAAATAACATTATTTTATTCAATAATTTAAATTAAATAATTAAATAAGAATCATACTAACTTTTCTCAGAATCTTTCTAAATACAAGGTAAGTATTCAGATTCCACACGATTAAATTCCTCTTAATAAGACGATTAGGAAAGTATTCATTTTTTTCAAAATTAAAGTCCCAAAAATCACATTCCTATTTAACATTAATTTCTTGCTAACCAAACGAGCCCTAAGAGATAAGTGATTGTACACGTATCTGTTTTTTATAAAGTGGTACATAATTTTGTCTTTTTATACATGCCACATCATTCATTATGACATTTCACTCTACAATTTCACTATGCATATTATTACTCTATTATTATATATAAAGTACTAATTGTGTTTTTTTTAATCACTAGTAGAGCCTGGATTTTAAACACAAGACCATTATATACTAGGCACTTCACTCTCCTTAGTTACTTAGCCTTGCCTTCGAATCTCAATGTTTAAACTTTGGCCTAAGAGATTATATCCCACAAATTTTATCGACGTGTTTGATTTAATAACTTTTTGATAAGCCAGATTAGCCATAGCTGAAAGTCTAGAGCATACTCATTACTAAATCTGGATAGCAAATAATATAAAAGAGTCTTATCTAATCCAAGAATCATACTCCTTACTAGATAGAGATCAAGAGAAACTTAGAAAAACATTTCTTATTGAGAGAGAAATGTTACAAGGGAACAAGGAATGGCTAAGTTCTAGTTTTCAAGAGCAAATGGTTACTCCTTATATAGGATGAGGCCTTGGAAAGAAGACAAAACAAGTGGTCCCCATGACCAACTTGTCATTATAACAAAGTAAGTGGTCCTATGACCAACTTGTCAAAAGTAAACCTAATATCAACACAAACCTAATATGAACGCAGAAAAACAGCAGTTTGAACACCTAATGTGAACATAGGAAAACAATAGTGTGAACACCTAATCTGAACACAAGAAAACAATAGGTTGAATACAAGATGGTCCCCATGACCAACTTGGTAAATATGATAAAGTTAAGTGGTGTACATGACCATTAATTAATAAAGACAACACAGATGGTCCACATGACCAATTATTCAACTTGACAGTTCATACCAAGGGAATAAAATAGATGTAAAGAAGTCTTGAATTAACATCACACATGTTTTTAAAGATTCTTTAGTTAGAAGGAATCCTTACTTATGGCTCTTGCTTCCCAGTCTAAAGTGTCATAATCTTTAACATTTTTTTAAGAATGGGACCTTTTTTTACAAGCAAGTAATTCTACATCAAGAAATAAATTCTCTACATTTTTTGAATCTGTGAAGTATGGCAGGTCTTCTGGGAATTGACTATCTTGATAATAGTCCGGCAAATAGTCTTCTAAATGCTGGACTTTGGTCTAAAAAAATCAGGGTTCTGGTGCTTTTCCATTGAGAGTAGAAGATTTTCCTTTGAGAGAAAGCTGTTATTCTTCTTCCATGATATCATCAGGAAAAGGTTTTACTAGCTCTTTTGGATTATGTTCTGGGTCTGCCCAGAGAGAGAACTTTGATGGTGGCAGTATTTGTCTTGGAGTTTCATCTTTATGATATTTCAAGGCATCATGAAGATCTATCTTGTAATCGGCTGGGTAAAAGATCTAAAATGCTTCATTCGGAATTAGAAATGCCTGTACTGAATGATTTATCCTGAACGTGTGTTGTTGATAACTGTAAAAGAAGTCTATTGAATCTTTTGGAAATTTTGTCAACTTCTTTTGGCAACATGAAAGATTGTTCAGGATATTTTGGTAGGACTCGATAATCGGTGTGATTTGGTTGTGCATAAATTTTTCTCTGCTTATCATTGATATATATGGGTCTAAAGAAGGTGAAAGCAGTGTGTGGATTATTTGAGCACTGAAAGCGACAAACTTGTATAGTTTGGCTTTTGTGATTTTTGGAACTATTTCTTTCATCTGTTCAAGGAAAACAGATTTCCAATAGGAAATAGGTTTGAAACATTCAAAAAAAGTCTTGAAATTTTTATACCTCTTGGATTGATGGAGGGCTTGATAACAGTGAGGTATATCAAAGATAATTCCAGTAGTCCAAATAGAAAATGTACCATAGAAAACAAAATGTTATTCGACATATCTCTGAAGCATGGATCAAGAATAAATGGGCAAAAGGATGATCTGGATGTATACCAAGTGGTCAGATTGGAGAATAACTTTCATATGTTCTTAAGAGGCTTATATAATAAGAAAAAACCTTCTCTCTTATTTTTTCCTTAAGAACTTTTCTGAAGATAAGATCTTTTTCATCACTAGAGTGTTCATTGAGATAATCATAGACTGATGGCGAAGGTTGAGAAGATAATCCAACTTCTACTATAATAGAACGGGTGTTCTCCCTTTAAATAGGCAAAGGTAAGTGTAATATGGAAGACTGTAAGCATTTCTTTGAAAGTGGAATGATAACTCTTTTTGGATTTTCCACTTTTGTAGATTCTTGTTTGGTCATCATAATCCTCCAAATAGCTTTTGTAACATGTAGGGGCTGGAAACAACTGTTGGATGAGACTTTTCACCTTTTAGAACAACTTTTGACCATTTCAAGGGCTTTCTTTGAACTATTTTTTCTGTAATAAGGAAGTATGATTGGATAGCTTTAAGAGTAAGCTATCATTCTCTAAGGAATTGTTGGACCTCCTGGTTGGGTTTGGGTTGAACCAAATAGTATTGGATTAATTGGGGAGTGTATGCCTGAAGCAACTTAATGTTTATGTTTACCAAATTAATTTTTTGGGGCTTCGTGGGAAAATGGCCTTCTTGTGTTGGGATGGTCTCTTTTTTGGACTTGATTGGAATATGTATGAAAAACACTAGACTATACCACAATGAGGAAGTATATTCCATCATAAGTGCAATGTGTGGTCCATAAGTTGTGAACCCTTCTTCTTAGCATTGGGAGTTGAGCTAATAGAAAGTTTTTTACCATTGAGAAAAGTTTGAATTTTCCTTTCAAATGTAATCTACCTACTCTAATGAATCCTTCATGCCTTTTCTGAAGCTCTCGATAGGAATCGAAACCAAGAACTAAATCTTTTATAGGAGTAGCATCTTCTAGAACTTTTGTCTTAATGGAATAACCATGGAAGATTTCAATGGTGATTAGTTTGTTGATAAGGCTAATTGTGTAAGAATCACCATTTGCAACTGAAAAATTCTGGTTATGTGGCTTCCAATAATTCATAGGGAGAAGTTTGGATTCAGAATAGACATGGATGCTCCTGTGTCAAGAAATGCCATAAGATGAATAGGCTTTTGGTATTTTTAAAGAAATACAGAAACCTAAATCTGAGGAGTGACTGATGATGTCAGCAATTTCCTGAGAACTTGTAGAATAATGATACGTTCTCATAATTATCAAAATCATAGGATTTATCAGAAGAGTAATCATCTTGATAATTATGAACGCATAAAGCTTTTGGAGAGTATTCGTCATCCATTGATAAGATAAATTTGAGATCATGATCTTCAAGATCTATCTTAGTGAAGCTCTGGATTGAAGCAACCACATTTTGCTTTTTGACCCTTGATTTTTTGGGACAATGTTTAGCATAATGGTCGTTCTGTTCTAGAAGAAACATTGGTTAGATTTTTCATGATATCTTTTTTTGCCGATAGAACTTTTTTTCCTTTGAACTTTTTGGGCTACGAGGATTGTATTAACTCTTAGGAGGATCTGCCATACCTTTCTGAAATGCCTCTTCTTTTTTCAAACCGAAGTCACATCCTTTTTTTGGGCACTTGATGTGCATATCACCACATGCTTCTTCTATTTGACTTAAGTATCTTGAGAATTTGTTCGTCAACTGCTTCTTTGCACAAAGATAATGATACGAACCCGGATCGATTCGCTCCAAACCCCGGCTTGTATGTCACGGAAGCAATTGCAGGACCTTCGAATAAAAATCGATGAACAAGAACAATCTAACAAGTAGATTGGAATTTACGCGCCAATTGATAAAGCCGCTTCGCGCAAACTAATCAATTCTCAGATTTGTTAGTTTGAAAACCCTTCGCAGGAAATCAAATTCACAAAAGATTAAAACATTCATTGTTTTATTTCTCAAATCAAAGTTCTTCCTCTCCATTACAACTGAAAGAAAGACCTATTTATTGGCCCAACACAAACCTAGACGAATTATACTATAAAAAGGAAACTTAAATTAACTAAAATCCTAAATTACCAAAGACAGAATTTAATTACTCCAAATATTTCCCGCACGTCGTGACGTGGGGAGCCCGACGTCGCGACGTCGGGAAACAAACTGTAAAATAAAAACGACCCGCCTTCTGAACGTCGCGTACTGCGACGATGGACATCGCGACGTGCAGGGACGTCGCGACGTCGGAGTCCCTCCACGTCGCGACGTGGGTTACTGTCCACGTCCTTTAACTCCTGATTCGTATCAGTCCCTCCGTCGTGGAAAAGATTTGTCCTCAAATCTGCGACATTACTTGGAAAGGCCCTCAACAGCTGCGCATACCAATGCTTGCCTTTGGCCGGCTCCGATTCCCTCAACGGATTGCATATCCTGTGCAATCTGACACTGATCCTTGTACACTTCCGCAGGATGAAGAGACGTTAATACCATTTTTCGGCCATCCTTTTGGATAGAATACACATTATCTCGCCCAAAATGGTTTCACCTCGCGATCATACATCCATGGTCGTCCTAGAAGAACATGTCCAACTGTCATTGGCACCACATCACATAATATCTCATCCTGATAAGCCCCAATCGACAAAGAAATCAAAGCTTGTTTAGTAACTTTGCTGACGACTCTTGTTGCATCCACTGTAAGTTATAGGGACAAGGATGATTCTCCACAGGTAGCTGCAATTTATCTACCAACAAATACTTATGATATTAGTACAACTCCCACTGTCCACGAGCACATTGCAAGTCTTACCATTAATTGCACCTCGGGTATGGAAAAGTTGTGTACGCTTATAATCTTCAGTCTCCAACAGCGATTGTAAGGTTAAAACCGGTCGAAGCACTAAGAGTTCACCAGTTTCGGGCAAACAGAGCACTTCCTCCTTCTCTTCAAGAGCTGGCATTCGGGATCAAAATCCGTTTCTTCCACCACAACTCCATTTGGACGTACGACGAAAGCACTGATAGCTTAAAGTCGTATCAGCTTAATTTTACCCTAAACACTAATGTAGTAGCGTAAGTAGGGATCGTAATCCACAGGGAAGGCGTAGGTCAAGAATATTGAGCAAATCGTTCTAAAAGACTTGTCACAGAATCTAAGTACCGGAAAAAAGGAAAATTCAACACAAAAGAACGAAAACAAAGATGCAAAATATAGCAACAAGCAAGGATGAAACAGATATCTCAGGATTCTTGTATTGGATGAACATTAGGCTAGTAAATCTATGCTATGCAATCAGTAAACAATTAAATGCGATGGAGACCTAAATTGCCTAAAGTCCAAGCTGTGGTCAGCATGGCGACCACACCACTGCTTGTACCCCCAAATCACCATCTCCTCCCATGGCGAGGCCGCGAGAATGGTGGAACAAGCTCCGCAAAGTCTCAACTCTCCCAGTTAACTACTCTAACATGCAAAGTCCTAAGAACTCACTTGGCGAGGCCCATCCTAGGGTTCACATATCATTGTTGTTAACACAGAAAGCTCGTTTGACACTTTCCTAAGGATTCAATTCATTAACACTTCTATGGCGAGGCCTGAGTTCAGAATTGATTGATTACAGAGATCAAGTGCAAGGACTTAAACAATCACAATTTAGTTCTCAGTTCATGCAACTTCGCTAACTTTGATTAATCACTCCTCAATTTAGCATGTCGACCACAATTGAAGCTTGATCTATTCAAGATTAGCTAGGAATTAATGAAATCCAACATATGTTTTTGCTCAATTCAAATGTGATTCCAATACTCAACAACTAGATCGATTGCATAGCATACAATCTACTAAATACGTATTCATCCATTAAGAATCCTAAGATATCATAGATTTAGCCAGAAAACATCTTTCTCATTCAAATCAACAAATTCCAACATTGATAAGCTCATTCTTACTTAATTGGAAGAATTTACCGATTTAATTCGAGAGAATTGTTGATTCCTTTGTCAATTGAGAATAAGAAAGAAGAATCCAGTCCAAATTCACAATCGGAGTTGAGATCGGAGAAGAATGTTTAGTGAGAGAAAATAGATCTAGAGAGAGAAAATGAGAGGGAGAAAAAACTCCCGCTAAAATTCAAAAACGATAGTTCTAAAATCTCCATCTCCCTTACATGTTAGCTACCTTCCCTATATATAGAATTGGGGAAACGTAACTAATATGCCACATGAAATGTATAAAGTGCTACAAAAGTGTCTTCCAAGGAGAATGACTAAAAATCAGCCCAAAAAAATGTAAATTCGAAGTTTGAAGAAATGTCCAGCAAATCGCGCCTTTAGGCTTCTCCAGAGCACGCCCTCAGTTTCCTCATGAACCCGCCGCACGCCTTCAAGCTTCAACGCCAGCGCCTTCGCTTCTCGAAGTCCAAGTGAGGAAATCAGAGTAGCTTTCCGCCCTGTCTGGCTTTAGGTGCTTCACGTCTTCAGAAATTCTGCGAAACTCCATCCGAACCAACCTATGAAGAACCACGCTCATTAGCCTCTGCACACCACGGCCTTCAGCTACCTTGAAATTCAGAACTCAAACACTTAGCCAATTTTTTCAAAACCAGAAACAAACTCCATTATGCTTTGCAGCATTTTCCAACCAGATTTCGGCCCTGATAAATTGTAAATTTGGGAAAACTTAAAACATAAAAGTTGTAACCCTTTGTCTTAGCTTTCAATAGCCATTTGAAACACCCAATTCGGACCTATGACGAAAAACGTTATGACCAAATCAATGTAGTGCAACAAAACTGAAAAACTTCATAGAACAATCCTTCAACACTTTACCCATTTTTCAGCTCCCTCTTAACAATTAGCTAAATGCTCTTGTTCCAGAATTGCCCTACGACATGTCGTAGGCCAAAATCCATCTCCAAAATCATATCGTGGGCGAAAAAAACTTTCCTCCAAGAATGGCCTACGACATGTCGTAGGTCATTTTCTTTCTTCTGGAGATTGGCCTACGACATGTCGTAGGCCAATTTCCTTTCCAATACCAACTACTGCTTGTTGAATGTGATAAGTTGTGCTCAAGTGGTGTGGCTAGGTAACCTGCCAAATGAAATATGCAAGTGTTTGTGCCAAGGTGAATGAGTGGTGTGCCACGGTGCAAATGTTGTGCCAAGAGTGGCATGTTGTGTTGTGCACAAATGGTGTGCCAAGAGTGTGTAAGTGTCGTGCCAAAGTCGTGCCAATGTCGTGTGTGAAATGGTGTGCCAATGGTTGTGTGTTGAATGCTTGGCAAGGTGTTAAAGTTTGTTGGCAAGTTGGCAAGGTTGGCAAGGTTGGCAAGTTGGCAAGGTTGGCAAGGTTGGCAAGGTTGGCAAGGTTGGCAAAGTGTTGGCAAGGTTGGCAAGTGTTGGCAAGTTGGCAAGGTTGGCAAGGTTGGCAAGGTTGGCAAAGTTGGCAAGGTTGGCAAGGTTGTTGTGCCCGACGAGCTCGTGCAAGGATGGCATGTCAAACGGTACAATGCAAGACCATGTGTGACTTAGTGTTCATTCCAGCACCAAGCTCCACTTCCATGCCATATTCATGTGTCTTAGCCTCTGAATTAGACCCAGTGGTACACATAAAAGTTCTAGCTAATCCTCTTAGCTTTCCGCCGGTTCAAGAATCAGCATCATTGGGTACCTGTAACTCAAGATATACACATTTTGGCAAACTGTGGCAATGAACTTTAACACAGAAATTCTGAACGTAGCAATTGGAAACACACCCCCGTTTCTCATACTTGCACACTGAAATTGGAGAAAGTTAGAACATAACGATTGAAGTTAATTCAAAGAGCTTTTCAGAACATCCAAGATCTCATCATTTGGATTAGTAATGAAGAAGTTATGCTCAAAACAATTTCACACTCAAAGCTGCCAAAACCCTAATTTGACCAAATATGCATTTTCGGTTCCTCCATTTGCCTTTTGACATTTTTCACTTCACTTATCACCATTTTTGCTCTTTTTGTATCATTTGATCATTTTCATATTGCAAACATGTAAATGCCTAAAACCTTTCAAAACATCACATATGCACATAAAACACACAACAAAAGCCAAGCATTTTAACACATATTAGTTGGTATAAAACCAACTTATCAAATTCCCCCACACTTGAACTTTTGCTTGTCCTCAAGCAAAGACATAGCACACAACTCACATTTCAAAACCACTTTGCACTAGACTTCACTCTTCTGTCAAACTTGTTCTCATTTGAGTTCATCAAAACAGATTTTTCATGCAATATCAAAACTCTTATCATAACCTCAATTCCAAGCTATCAACTTTTAGCACAAATTATCAACCAAGGCACAATGAATAAAGACCAAAATGTCATGCGTGCAAGTGTGTGCTGAGGAACATGCACTTCATCTATTCCCTTGCTATACACCATCTAGCTGGTCTCACATACCATTCAATACATGCCAATCTCCTTGTACACCCTTATGAACATGCAATCACAAGATCAATGGTACCTATGCGTTCATTGGTACCAAAATAAGCAGGATCGATATAAAATTAAAAATAAAATAGAAAATATGATGTAAAATTAAATAAAATAATACCTTTTAAAAAGAAAGAAGAAGTGAATAAAACTCAAATTTTTATTGCTTTTGATAGCTTCTAAAACATGCGATAATTAGTACATTGGAGTTCTTCTTATTTATAGACTTAGAAGTAACTATTCTATTACATAATATTGAATGATTTTTGAAATCCGTCTTCTTTATTTGAGTGGATGTCTTAGTCTTCACATGGGTTTGGGTCCCCCATCACATGCCTTCACATGGCTATGTTAGTGGATGTCTTAGTCTTCACATGGGTTTGGGTCCCCCATCTTCTTTTTGACTATTTTTCTTGAATGCTTGAGTGCGGTAGAACCAATAAGCCTGCTTAGTTTTTTGAGTGTAATATGTCCACCAAGATGGAATATGCTGTCCTGCTTTTTTAGTTCCATCTTCTAGCAAATCTTGATGAATACTATGATGAATGACCTTTGGATTAGATCTTCCTAACTCTCTTTGGTGAAGAAGAGTTGTAATGTTTTTTGAATTATATTTAATCTTATCATCCATGCGGAATAGTTGATCAAAGAAAACCTGCAAGTTAAATTATATGAATTAATCTTCAAACGGATCTTGAGCACAATGTCCTCCGAACATATCCTGAGGAGATGGGCTTGGAGTGGAATCTATAGACATTTGTGGCTGTTGTTGATTGCGTCTTTTTTGATATTCCATAAATTGAAAAAATTGTTCCATATCTTCGTCTGAGAATTTTCCTTTTTGAATTGTTGCTGCTGAATTTGTTGGAGTCTTCTGTTGAGTAACCTTTTGTGGTGGTCCAGTTGGAGTGGTTGGATTAGTAGTGGGATTAATCCATGTCCTTTTGCCAGTAGTCATAAGAGTGGCCACTGCCTTTTGACAACATAACTCTTTTTTGTATGTATCCCACCATTTACATTTGAATTGTCTAATCAATGACATAGGCCTTGGCGTTGGTCTGATTTGCACAATTTGAAAATTCCAACACCATATCCATGGCACTCTAAGAGACACATGCCATTGAATTTCTTTACTATATTCTTTCATTTTGCTATTATTGTTCCAATATTGTAAACCTTGTTGTGCTTCCATTGGCATAATATCTGGTTGGCATCCATGAGTATCCCACCAATCGTAGAACCATAATGGGAATTTAACTTTGCTATCTTTGTGAAATTGAAAAAACCAAGAATGGTCAAAAGACCTTAAATAAAAAGCTTTCTTCCATGCTTGTTTATAATCTTCATATGAATATCCTTGAGGTTGAAATGGTATAGAAAATGGAATTTTGGTAAAAATATTTGGCCAATCTTCTACATCTAATACTTGTTTTATCACACATTTTGAATAAGCTATTTTTTGCGTTCCTTCTTCATGAATATGAGTGATTTCAACAGATTCTGAATCTACTAAAATGAATTCATAAAACATTTGAGTTTTTAATAAATCATCTGAAAACCATAGCATATCATTTCGAAATAATTGTTGAGTGTAATTATTTAAATCAGTAACTGGAATATTAGTAGTAAACTCTGTTAAACATAAATATTCAAAAGGTTTCTTTAATTGATATGATGACTTTCCTGAATCAATATTTTGAGTAGGTGTATTTGGAAGTGGGGTTATTGCTACTGGTATTTGAGATGAACTAGACACTTTATTCCTTAATTGTGCAAAAGGTGTTTGAGTTACTTGAGTATATGTGAGTGGAAGTAATGGAAATTCTTCTAGACTTGTAAACTTATTAGAAGTTTGAATAACCGGGGATAAAGGTCTTGGAGTATTCACCTTTGACATATAATCTGCTGCTGTCTATTTCTTTCCTAAAGTTTTCTATTCTTTTCCATATTGCTTTATTTACTTCTGGGATTCTTGTGGACTCATAAGTATAATATGATACTATCATACTGTAATAATGCATTTGATGCAAAAATACTTGATGTTTTACTGACAATGGATTACTATTATATATATGATAAATGTTTGGAAATTCTGGATCTTGAATAACATGTTCTTTTAGTGAATAAATTTTTTGTATTTTCTTTTTAGTTTGAGGGTGATTAATATAATCTTTTATCCATAACCAATCTTCATTTCTCGAAATATGTGTCATTCTTCTGTTTACCTGTAAGAAATTCGCGAGTTAAAAAATCAGGTAATGAATTATCTTCTCCTTTTATATATTCTATATCAAAATCAAAAACTGATAAAATACCTTGCCATCTAGCAAATATTTGTTTAGATACTAAGTTTTCTATATCTCTTTGAATTATGTCTTTAGCAGATTTACAATCTACTCTTAATAAAAACTTTTTATTATATAAATCATCTTGAAATTTAGATATACTTAAAACTATTGCTAACATCTCTTTTTTAACTGTTGAATAATTCTTTTGAGATCCTGTCCATACTTTAGACATATATCTTATTAATTGAATTTTATTATTTATCTTTTGCTTTAAAATTCCTCCATATCCTATTTCTGATGCATCGGTTTCTACTATCATGAATGCTTCTGGATGTGGAATACCTAAACATGGTAATGATTTAATTTTTTCTTTTGCTTCTTTAACTATTTGAGTATGTAAATTTGACCACGAAGGTGGATTCTTTTTTAATCTTTCATATAATGGTGCACACAACGTTCTTAAATTAGGGAAAAAATCTGCAACATAGTTAAGACATCCTAAAAATCTTTGTAATTGATTTTTGTCTTTAATTTCTTCTGGAAATTTACTACCAAATTCAAGTGCTCTATTAATGGGTCTAATAGTTCCTTTATTAATATCATGTCCTAAGAATCTGATTTGAGTTTGAAATAGTTTCATTTTTGGTACTGATATTACTAATCCATTTTGTACTACTAGTTTAAAAAATATATTTAAATGTTTAAAATGTTCATCTAATGTTCTGGAATATATTAATATATCATCTATATAAACTATCATGAATGTATATGCAGAAAATATGTCATTCATTATATTTTGAAATTCTGATGGTGCATTTTTTAATCCAAATGGCATTACATTCCATTCATAATGTCCGAATGGTACTGTAAATGCTGTTTTGTACTTATCTTTTTCATCTATTTGAATTTGCCAATATCCTGATTTTAAATCAAATTTTGAATATACTTTTGCATTAAATAATCTATTTAATAAATCTTTTTTGTTAGGAATAGGATATCTTATCCATTTTAATACTTTATTTAACGGTTTATAATTTATTACTAATCTTGGAACTCCTCTTTCTTTTTCTGCTTGATTATTAACATAAAATGCTGAACAACTCCATGGAGATTTAGAAGGTCTAATTAATTTTTTATCTAATAATGATTTTATTTCTATTTTACAATGTGCTAATAATTCAGAATTCATTTGTATTGGCCTAGCCTTGGTTGGAATATTTCTTTCATTGAAGTCTTCTTCATATGGTAATTGAATTATATGGGTTTTTCTTGACCAAAATGCAGATGGATGATCTGCACATATTGTTTCTTTGAACTTTTCCTCTAATTGTATAATTTTATTTTTAATCTCCTCTTTATTTAATTGAAAGTCTATTTGTTTATATGTAATCTCTTCTTTTATATGGTTTATTTGATTTTCTTTTTGTTTAACTTGACAAAATATACTATTAGTTTGTAATAAATTTAACTCTCTTTGTCTTACTGGAGTAATGAATTGAAATAATATTTTATTGCCCATTATGTTTACTTGTAAACCTTCTGTTGTCTTTTTAAATGGGGTAATTTGATATAAAAATGGGTTTCCTAAAATAACATCTTGAGTTAAATCTTCTACTATAATAAATGTATGCTTAAAACAATAATTATTATTACATATAAATCCATTTTTTAATTTATATTTAACTTTTAATGGATTTCCATTTGCGGTTTGTAATTTATGATTTGTTTTTGAACAATATTTTATTGGTATAATTCCATTTTTAATACAACTTTGATCTGCTCCACTATCTATCATGGCTATACTAGTTGTATGATAATCTTGAATTCCTATAGTAACAAATACATGCCATTTTTCTATATTAATTTTTTCAATTACATTTAAATATTCTTCATTGTTTGTTTCTTCTGGAATTTGAATTCCTTTTTTACTACTTTCTGGGATATCTTCTTTCTGATTTTGTTCATTTAGACTTATTTTAGCTTGGAATTCTAATTCACTTAACTGTAGAGTTTTAATATCATTTTTAATTTCTCTAATTTCTAATTTTAATTCTTGAATTTGTTGCTGTATAAAATTTGTATTAGAATTGGAAACTATTCCTTGAGGTTTTTGTTCTGAGTATTTATTATATAATTTTGTGATATTAAATGGTTCTAAAAATTCAGGTTTTTTATCTTCTTTTAATATTAAGTCTTTTAATCTTATTAAATATTGTCTTTGCTCTTCCGGGTTTTCTATTTTACTAATAAGTTCAAATAATAAGTCTTTATTAGTTTTTTCATCTGATATCATATTAATACAACGACATGGTGAAGATTTATCTGAATATTCTTCTTCACTATCTGTATAAATTTCATTAATGTTTTCTTCACTTTCTTCTGTGTCACTATTAATCATAATTTTCATTATTTTTAATCGTAATTCTTTATCTTCCTCTTTATCAAAAATTTCATTTATTCTTTTTTGAGTTTTACAATTTGTTGCTATATGACCTGGTTTTCCACATTTATAACAAATTAATTTTTTCTTTCTATATTTCTTTTTCTTAAAATCTCTTGTCTGATTAAAATTATTAGAGTATTGTTGATATTTTTTACTTCTTCTTTTGTATGGTTTATATGGATAGGTAATTCTTTTATTATTTCTAGAAGGGGCTTTTATTCCTGTTATTCCAAATGCATCACAGAATGAACCTATTTCATTTCTCTCTGATCCATATTTTGATTGTAATTTTAATTCTTGACAAAGTTTTAATCCTTCTGATTTAATAAATGATATTAATTGACCATAACTCCAGTCATAAAAATTAATATCTTCTTTTATTTGAGTTATGAATTTAAACTCATAACTTAGTAATATCTTAGTACCATTACTAAGATTGTGTACTAATTTATGATGGAAATAGTTTGAAATAGTTTGAAATAGTAATGGTACTTGTAAAAATTAATATCTTCTTTTGTACTAATCATCTTGGATCTATTAAAGTTTTTAACAATTTAAAACATACTTTATATTGAATTACAAAACTACGACTTCTAGTATCAATTTTATGTTGATCTATCTGTATATCCATAACTAATGAATCAAGAATTAATTCATCATCCAAACTAACTAAAAAATTAGGTACACAATTGAATGATATTGAACCATCACATATATTAGTTTGAATTAAAGCAAGTATTGAATCTTGATACTCTATTAATCTTCTATCTCTTAATGCTATAAATATAGGATTATTAATACCTATTCTATGCATAGGTTTGATTAATACTTTTATTATTCCATAATGAATATATTTAAATCCTTGACTTTTATATCTATTAATTGCAATATTAGACAGTAATTTTATAGTTTTTGAAATTTCTTTAAATGTTAAATCTTGTTCATGTATTTTAACCGAGTAGGAATTATTAAAACTTAAATTACCTATATGATAAACAGAACTTAAAGTTTTTGAGTTTATATCAAACTGTATTTCATGACTTTGATTAATATTATCTACATCTGCTAAATTAGTATTATTGCCAAAATTAAACAATTTCTTAAAAGTATTTAAATTCATAACTTTTAAAACGTACCTTAGTTGCTTAATGCAACACAAAGAATGCAGAATGTATGGGGAACACAGGAGTGCCTAACCGGGAACACCTTAAGCTGACGATGCAATGGCTTACCAACGGATTCACAAGGCTACTCAACCGCTTACCAATCCTTACAGCTCCTGCTTATTTTGGTATCAGAGCCAATATTCATTCAATCTCTTTTAAATATTTAAACTCTAAGCTTTTAATAATATTTTAGTTAATTAATCAACCCAAAAGAATAAGGAGCTGTAAGGATTGGTAAGCGGTTGAGTAGCCTTGTGAATCCGTTGGTAAGCCATTGCATCGTCAGCTTAAGGTGTTCCCGGTTAGGCACTCCTGTGTTCCCCATACATTCTGCATTCTTTGTGTTGCATTAAGCAACTAAGGTACGTTTTAAAAGTTATGAATTTAAATACTTTTAAGAAATTGTTTAATTTTGGCAATAATACTAATTTAGCAGATGTAGATAATATTAATCAAAGTCATGAAATACAGTTTGATATAAACTCAAAAACTTTAAGTTCTGTTTATCATATAGGTAATTTAAGTTTTAATAATTCCTACTCGGTTAAAATACATGAACAAGATTTAACATTTAAAGAAATTTCAAAAACTATAAAATTACTGTCTAATATTGCAATTAATAGATATAAAAGTCAAGGATTTAAATATATTCATTATGGAATAATAAAAGTATTAATCAAACCTATGCATAGAATAGGTATTAATAATCCTATATTTATAGCATTAAGAGATAGAAGATTAATAGAGTATCAAGATTCAATACTTGCTTTAATTCAAACTAATATATGTGATGGTTCAATATCATTCAATTGTGTACCTAATTTTTTAGTTAGTTTGGATGATGAATTAATTCTTGATTCATTAGTTATGGATATACAGATAGATCAACATAAAATTGATACTAGAAGTCGTAGTTTTGTAATTCAATATAAAGTATGTTTTAAATTGTTAAAAACTTTAATAGATCCAAGATTAAAAATAGAACAAACAAATAATGAAGAAACCGTAATATTTGAAGAAGATTCTACTAAATCATCAGTATATATTCCAAAAACTTTAAAGTGGGATGAAATTACGATTCCACAAACTTTTACAATAATTCCTCAAATACAATCAAGAAATATACAACAAAGTAATACCTCAAAGATAATTAAACAAGATGATGGAAGTATCATAATACACTTTGATGAATTAAGATCTAATAATTATGGAGCTAATAAACGATTAATTCAACCTGAAAGACATTCAATATCAGATATACCTACATTAAGAAGAACCTTTAGTCAACATACCAATTTAGATACAAACCCTGAAATATATTCAATACCGATTACAGGTAGTCAAAGAATTCATTATAAATCACCATTACCAGAAATAATTAATACTAATTCATTGAGAAATTCACCATCTTATTCAGAAATGAAACCCGAATCTATTAATGTTATAATTGATGAATTTAAACCTAAATTTAGTTATTTAGAAGAATTATTTAATGATGAAATTAATAATGAAAAAAGAAATTGGTATAACTCTTTAGATAAAACATTTCAAGAAAATCTTCAAGATCAATGGAAACAGGAATTATATAGAAGAAAATTTAATTATCCATTCTTTTCTTGGCTAGAATTTATCACACAAAAAGAGAATATTACAAATGTATATATAACCCCGTCAATAAATGTTCAAACATCCTTATATAAAAAATGGAATTTAATAGGAGGAGAGATAGTTACTTCGGTACATCCACCTCTACTAAATATAATAATTAATACACCTAAAGGAGAAATAGTAGCAACCCCATTTAGAGAAGCTCGAATAGATAAAGGCCCAGTAGAAATAGAAGATATTAAAAAAGTTAATCAGCAATTAAATTATTCAAATCAAATATTATCAACAGTAGCAAATCAATTAGAAATAGTCTCAACAAAAATAGATAATATACCTAAAGAAAATATTAGTATTCAAGACTCTATTAAAAAAGAAAAATTAAATATTTCAACAAATATTATAAATAATCCATATAAAAATATAAATTTTCCAAATGAAATATCTAAACCTCATTTTCAAATAAATGATATTCAACTCCCGCAAAGAGATAATAATGATACATTAAATAAAATATTAAAAAGTTACAAGAAACAAAACCTAGTACTAGTACAGAATCTACAGATAATATACAAAATATTGAAGAAAATATATTAATACAAACAGATGATAGTAGCAGTAGTGATTCAAATGAAATTAAAGATATAATAGAAGAAATTGAAGATGAACTACAAGATGATAATATAAATAGAATTAGAAAACAATATAGAAGAAAAAATTATAATTACAGAAAAACAAATTATGCACCGTATCAACGAAAAAATTATTATCCAAAACTAACACCTCCAGATATACAAATTGAAGAAAGAGCAAAGTTTACATCTAGTCAATATGATGGTAGAGCAGTTTATGAATGGAATATAGATGGTAGATCAGAATATGAAATATTAAGATTACTACAAGAAATGGGAATGGCTAGAGTAGCTTATAGACAAGAAGGGTATAAACCAAAAGATATAGCTGTAGCCTTTACTGCAGGATTTTCAGGACAATTAAAAAATTGGTGGGATAATATGATAACAAAAGATCAACGAAATGAAGTAATAGAACACACAATTGAAGAAGACGAATTAGATGTTAATGGAAATATAGTAAGAGATGCTCAAGGAAATCCAAAGAAAATTAAAATATCAGATGCACCAGAATATTTAATATATGCTTTAGCTCATCATTTCATAGGAAATCCATCTTATGAATCAAAAAGTTCTCAAATATTTCTGACTAATTTAAGATGTCCAACATTAACAGATTTTAGATGGTATAAGGATATGTTTTTAACTTATGTATTCAAAAGAGATGATTGTAATCAACCATTTTGGAAAGAAAAATTCATTTCAGGATTACCTACTTTATTTTCATATAGAATATTTAATGCTATAAAGACAACAACAGGAAAAGAAGATATTAATTTTTATGACTGGAGTTATGGTCAATTAATATCATTTATTAAATCAGAAGGATTAAAACTTTGTCAAGAATTAAAATTACAATCAAAATATGGATCAGAGAGAAATGAAATAGGTTCATTCTGTGATGCATTTGGAATAACAGGAATAAAAGCCCCTTCTAGAAATAATAAAAGAATTACCTATCCATATAAACCATACAAAAGAAGAAGTAAAAAATATCAACAATACTCTAATAATTTTAATCAGACAAGAGATTTTAAGAAAAAGAAATATAGAAAGAAAAAATTAATTTGTTATAAATGTGGAAAACCAGGTCATATAGCAACAAATTGTAAAACTCAAAAAAGAATAAATGAAATTTTTGATAAAGAGGAAGATAAAGAATTACGATTAAAAATAATGAAAATTATGATTAATAGTGACACAGAAGAAAGTGAAGAAAACATTAATGAAATTTATACAGATAGTGAAGAAGAATATTCAGATAAATCTTCACCATGTCGTTGTATTAATATGATATCAGATGAAAAAACTAATAAAGACTTATTATTTGAACTTATTAGTAAAATAGAAAACCCGGAAGAGCAAAGACAATATTTAATAAGATTAAAAGACTTAATATTAAAAGAAGATAAAAAACCTGAATTTTTAGAACCATTTAATATCACAAAATTATATAATAAATACTCAGAACAAAAACCTCAAGGAATAGTTTCCAATTCTAATACAAATTTTATACAGCAACAAATTCAAGAATTAAAATTAGAAATTAGAGAAATTAAAAATGATATTAAAACTCTACAGTTAAGTGAATTAGAATTCCAAGCTAAAATAAGTCTAAATGAACAAAATCAGAAAGAAGATATCCCAGAAAGTAGTAAAAAAGGAATTCAAATTCCAGAAGAAACAAACAATGAAGAAATTAATATAGAAAAATGGCATGTATTTGTTACTATAGGAATTCAAGATTATCATACAACTAGTATAGCCATGATAGATAGTGGAGCAGATCAAAGTTGTATTAAAAATGGAATTATACCAATAAAATATTGTTCAAAAACAAATCATAAATTACAAACCGCAAATGGAAATCCATTAAAAGTTAAATATAAATTAAAAAATGGATTTATATGTAATAATAATTATTGTTTTAAGCATACATTTATTATAGTAGAAGATTTAACTCAAGATGTTATTTTAGGAAACCCATTTTTATATCAAATTACCCCATTTAAAAAGACAACAGAAGGTTTACAAGTAAACATAATGGGCAATAAAATATTATTTCAATTCATTACTCCAGTAAGACAAAGAGAGTTAAATTTATTACAAACTAATAGTATATTTTGTCAAGTTAAACAAAAAGAAAATCAAATAAACCATATAAAAGAAGAGATTACATATAAACAAATAGACTTTCAATTAAATAAAGAGGAGATTAAAAATAAAATTATACAATTAGAGGAAAAGTTCAAAGAAACAATATGTGCAGATCATCCATCTGCATTTTGGTCAAGAAAAACCCATATAATTCAATTACCATATGAAGAAGACTTCAATGAAAGAAATATTCCAACCAAGGCTAGGCCAATACAAATGAATTCTGAATTATTAGCACATTGTAAAATAGAAATAAAATCATTATTAGATAAAAAATTAATTAGACCTTCTAAATCTCCATGGAGTTGTTCAGCATTTTATGTTAATAATCAAGCAGAAAAAGAAAGAGGAGTTCCAAGATTAGTAATAAATTATAAACCGTTAAATAAAGTATTAAAATGGATAAGATATCCTATTCCTAACAAAAAAGATTTATTAAATAGATTATTTAATGCAAAAGTATATTCAAAATTTGATTTAAAATCAGGATATTGGCAAATTCAAATAGATGAAAAAGATAAGTACAAAACAGCATTTACAGTACCATTCGGACATTATGAATGGAATGTAATGCCATTTGGATTAAAAAATGCACCATCAGAATTTCAAAATATAATGAATGACATATTTTCTGCATATACATTCATGATAGTTTATATAGATGATATATTAATATATTCCAGAACATTAGATGAACATTTTAAACATTTAAATATATTTTTTAAACTAGTAGTACAAAATGGATTAGTAATATCAGCACCAAAAATGAAACTATTTCAAACTCAAATCAGATTCTTAGGACATGATATTAATAAAGGAACTATTAGACCCATTAATAGAGCACTTGAATTTGGTAGTAAATTTCCAGATGAAATTAAAGACAAAAATCAATTACAAAGATTTTTAGGATGTCTTAACTATGTTGCAGATTTTTTCCCTAATTTAAGAACGTTGTGTGCACCATTATATGAAAGATTAAAAAAGAATCCACCTTCGTGGTCAAATTTACATACTCAAATAGTTAAAGAAGCAAAAGAAAAAATTAAATCATTACCATGTTTAGGTATTCCACATCCAGAAGCATTCATGATAGTAGAAACCGATGCATCAGAAATAGGATATGGAGGAATTTTAAAGCAAAAGATAAATAATAAAATTCAATTAATAAGATATATGTCTAAAGTATGGACAGGATCTCAAAAGAATTATTCAACAGTTAAAAAAGAGATGTTAGCAATAGTTTTAAGTATATCTAAATTTCAAGATGATTTATATAATAAAAAGTTTTTATTAAGAGTAGATTGTAAATCTGCTAAAGACATAATTCAAAGAGATATAGAAAACTTAGTATCTAAACAAATATTTGCTAGATGGCAAGGTATTTTATCAGTTTTTGATTTTGATATAGAATATATAAAAGGAGAAGATAATTCATTACCTGATTTTTTAACTCGCGAATTTCTTACAGGTAAACAGAAGAATGACACATATTTCGAGAAATGAAGATTGGTTATGGATAAAAGATTATATTAATCACCCTCAAACTAAAAAGAAAATACAAAAAATTTATTCACTAAAAGAACATGTTATTCAAGATCCAGAATTTCCAAACATTTATCATATATATAATAGTAATCCATTGTCAGTAAAACATCAAGTATTTTTGCATCAAATGCATTATTACAGTATGATAGTATCATATTATACTTATGAGTCCACAAGAATCCCAGAAGTAAATAAAGCAATATGGAAAAGAATAGAAAACTTTAGGAAAGAAATAGACAGCAGCAGATTATATGTCAAAGGTGAATACTCCAAGACCTTTATCCCCGGTTATTCAAACTTCTAATAAGTTTACAAGTCTAGAAGAATTTCCATTACTTCCACTCACATATACTCAAGTAACTCAAACACCTTTTGCACAATTAAGGAATAAAGTGTCTAGTTCATCTCAAACACCAGTAGCAATAACCCCACTTCCAAATACACCTACTCAAAATATTGATTCAGGAAAGTCATCATATCAATTAAAGAAACCTTTTGAATATTTATGTTTAACAGAGTTTACTACTAATATTCCAGTTACTGATTTAAATAATTACACTCAACAATTATTTCGAAATGATATGCTATGGTTTTCAGATGATTTATTAAAAACTCAAATGTTTTATGAATTCATTTTAGTAGATTCAGAATCTGTTGAAATCACTCATATTCATGAAGAAGGAACGCAAAAAATAGCTTATTCAAAATGTGTGATAAAACAAGTATTAGATGTAGAAGATTGGCCAAATATTTTTACCAAAATTCCATTTTCTATACCATTTCAACCTCAAGGATATTCATATGAAGATTATAAACAAGCATGGAAGAAAGCTTTTTATTTAAGGTCTTTTGACCATTCTTGGTTTTTTCAATTTCACAAAGATAGCAAAGTTAAATTCCCATTATGGTTCTACGATTGGTGGGATACTCATGGATGCCAACCAGATATTATGCCAATGGAAGCACAACAAGGTTTACAATATTGGAACAATAATAGCAAAATGAAAGAATATAGTAAAGAAATTCAATGGCATGTGTCTCTTAGAGTGCCATGGATATGGTGTTGGAATTTTCAAATTGTGCAAATCAGACCAACGCCAAGGCCTATGTCATTGATTAGACAATTCAAATGTAAATGGTGGGATACATACAAAAAAGAGTTATGTTGTCAAAAGGCAGTGGCCACTCTTATGACTACTGGCAAAAGGACATGGATTAATCCCACTACTAATCCAACCACTCCAACTGGACCACCACAAAAGGTTACTCAACAGAAGACTCCAACAAATTCAGCAGCAACAATTCAAAAAGGAAAATTCTCAGACGAAGATATGGAACAATTTTTTCAATTTATGGAATATCAAAAAAGACGCAATCAACAACAGCCACAAATGTCTATAGATTCCACTCCAAGCCCATCTCCTCAGGATATGTTCGGAGGACATTGTGCTCAAGATCCGTTTGAAGATTAATTCATATAATTTAACTTGCAGGTTTTCTTTGATCAACTATTCCGCATGGATGATAAGATTAAATATAATTCAAAAAACATTACAACTCTTCTTCACCAAAGAGAGTTAGGAAGATCTAATCCAAAGGTCATTCATCATAGTATTCATCAAGATTTGCTAGAAGATGGAACTAAAAAAGCAGGACAGCATATTCCATCTTGGTGGACATATTACACTCAAAAAACTAAGCAGGCTTATTGGTTCTACCGCACTCAAGCATTCAAGAAAAATAGTCAAAAAGAAGATGGGGGACCCAAACCCATGTGAAGACTAAGACATCCACTAACATAGCCATGTGAAGGCATGTGATGGGGGACCCAAACCCATGTGAAGACTAAGACATCCACTCAAATAAAGAAGACGGATTTCAAAAATCATTCAATATTATGTAATAGAATAGTTACTTCTAAGTCTATAAATAAGAAGAACTCCAATGTACTAATGATCGCATGTTTTAGAAGCTATCAAAAGCAATAAAAATTTGAGTTTTATTCACTTCTTCTTTCTTTTTAAAAGGTATTATTTTATTTAATTTTACATCATATTTTCAATTTTATTTTTAATTTTATATCGATCCTGCTTATTTTGGTATCAAAGCCAGGTTTTAATAATATTTAATTTTAAACTCTTATTATTAATTCATAACTTTGATGATTAATGATATTATGATTAATATCATAAATTTTAATTTTAGTTAATTTTAAACAAAATGTGTGATAAAATTTATGATTTAGTTAATTTAAAATTAATATAATTTATGATAATTTTAGTACTGTCTATTAATAATAATCATAAAACTTAAAATATTAATGATATTGAACACAGGAATATCACCATTACTCAAATTAATTTAAAACTTAAAAATTTATTAATTTTAGTAGTACAAGTTTTATGATTAATCATAAAAGTTTTATGATATTACTAATCCATTTTGAAATAATTACATTAAATAAAATATTAAAAAAGTTACAAGAAACAAAACCTAGTACTAGTACAGAATCTACAGATAATATACAAAATATTGAAGAAAATATATTAATACAAACAGATGATAGTAGCAGTAGTGATTCAAATGAAATTAAAGATATAATAGAAGAAATTGAAGATGAACTACAAGATGATAATATAAATAGAATTAGAAAACAATATAGAAGAAAAAATTATAATTACAGAAAAACAAATTATGCACCGTATCAACGAAAAAATTATTATCCAAAACTAACACCTCCAGATATACAAATTGAAGAAAGAGCAAAGTTTACATCTAGTCAATATGATGGTAGAGCAGTTTATGAATGGAATATAGATGGTAGATCAGAATATGAAATATTAAGATTACTACAAGAAATGGGAATGGCTAGAGTAGCTTATAGACAAGAAGGGTATAAACCAAAAGATATAGCTGTAGCCTTTACTGCAGGATTTTCAGGACAATTAAAAAATTGGTGGGATAATATGATAACAAAAGATCAACGAAATGAAGTAATAGAACACACAATTGAAGAAGACGAATTAGATGTTAATGGAAATATAGTAAGAGATGCTCAAGGAAATCCAAAGAAAATTAAAATATCAGATGCACCAGAATATTTAATATATGCTTTAGCTCATCATTTCATAGGAAATCCATCTTATGAATCAAAAAGTTCTCAAATATTTCTGACTAATTTAAGATGTCCAACATTAACAGATTTTAGATGGTATAAGGATATGTTTTTAACTTATGTATTCAAAAGAGATGATTGTAATCAACCATTTTGGAAAGAAAAATTCATTTCAGGATTACCTACTTTATTTTCATATAGAATATTTAATGCTATAAAGACAACAACAGGAAAAGAAGATATTAATTTTTATGACTGGAGTTATGGTCAATTAATATCATTTATTAAATCAGAAGGATTAAAACTTTGTCAAGAATTAAAATTACAATCAAAATATGGATCAGAGAGAAATGAAATAGGTTCATTTTTGGTGCTGATATTACTAATCCATTTTGTACTACTAGTTTAAAAAATATATTTAAATGTTTAAAATGTTCATCTAATGTTCTGGAATATATTAATATATCATCTATATAAACTATCATGAATGTATATGCAGAAAATATGTCATTCATTATATTTTGAAATTCTGATGGTGCATTTTTTAATCCAAATGGCATTACATTCCATTCATAATGTCCGAATGGTACTGTAAATGCTGTTTTGTACTTATCTTTTTCATCTATTTGAATTTGCCAATATCCTGATTTTAAATCAAATTTTGAATATACTTTTGCATTAAATAATCTATTTAATAAATCTTTTTTGTTAGGAATAGGATATCTTATCCATTTTAATACTTTATTTAACGGTTTATAATTTATTACTAATCTTGGAACTCCTCTTTCTTTTTCTGCTTGATTATTAACATAAAATGCTGAACAACTCCATGGAGATTTAGAAGGTCTAATTAATTTTTTATCTAATAATGATTTTATTTCTATTTTACAATGTGCTAATAATTCAGAATTCATTTGTATTGGCCTAGCCTTGGTTGGAATATTTCTTTCATTGAAGTCTTCTTCATATGGTAATTGAATTATATGGGTTTTTCTTAACCAAAATGCAGATGGATGATCTGCACATATTGTTTCTTTGAACTTTTCCTCTAATTGTATAATTTTATTTTTAATCTCCTCTTTATTTAATTGAAAGTCTATTTGTTTATATGTAATCTCTTCTTTTATATGGTTTATTTGATTTTCTTTTTGTTTAACTTGACAAAATATACTATTAGTTTGTAATAAATTTAACTCTCTTTGTCTTACTGGAGTAATGAATTGAAATAATATTTTATTGCCCATTATGTTTACTTGTAAACCTTCTGTTGTCTTTTTAAATGGGGTAATTTGATATAAAAATGGGTTTCCTAAAATAACATCTTGAGTTAAATCTTCTACTATAATAAATGTATGCTTAAAACAATAATTATTATTACATATAAATCCATTTTTTAATTTATATTTAACTTTTAATGGATTTCCATTTGCGGTTTGTAATTTATGATTTGTTTTTGAACAATATTTTATTGGTATAATTCCATTTTTAATACAACTTTGATCTGCTCCACTATCTATCATGGCTATACTAGTTGTATGATAATCTTGAATTCCTATAGTAACAAATACATGCCATTTTTCTATATTAATTTTTTCAATTACATTTAAATATTCTTCATTGTTTGTTTCTTCTGGAATTTGAATTCCTTTTTTACTACTTTCTGGGATATCTTCTTTCTGATTTTGTTCATTTAGACTTATTTTAGCTTGGAATTCTAATTCACTTAACTGTAGAGTTTTAATATCATTTTTAATTTCTCTAATTTCTAATTTTAATTCTTGAATTTGTTGCTGTATAAAATTTGTATTAGAATTGGAAACTATTCCTTGAGGTTTTTGTTCTGAGTATTTATTATATAATTTTGTGATATTAAATGGTTCTAAAAATTCAGGTTTTTTATCTTCTTTTAATATTAAGTCTTTTAATCTTATTAAATATTGTCTTTGCTCTTCCGGGTTTTCTATTTTACTAATAAGTTCAAATAATAAGTCTTTATTAGTTTTTTCATCTGATATCATATTAATACAACGACATGGTGAAGATTTATCTGAATATTCTTCTTCACTATCTGTATAAATTTCATTAATGTTTTCTTCACTTTCTTCTGTGTCACTATTAATCATAATTTTCATTATTTTTAATCGTAATTCTTTATCTTCCTCTTTATCAAAAATTTCATTTATTCTTTTTTGAGTTTTACAATTTGTTGCTATATGACCTGGTTTTCCACATTTATAACAAATTAATTTTTTCTTTCTATATTTCTTTTTCTTAAAATCTCTTGTCTGATTAAAATTATTAGAGTATTGTTGATATTTTTTACTTCTTCTTTTGTATGGTTTATATGGATAGGTAATTCTTTTATTATTTCTAGAAGGGGCTTTTATTCCTGTTATTCCAAATGCATCACAGAATGAACCTATTTCATTTCTCTCTGATCCATATTTTGATTGTAATTTTAATTCTTGACAAAGTTTTAATCCTTCTGATTTAATAAATGATATTAATTGACCATAACTCCAGTCATAAAAATTAATATCTTCTTTTCCTGTTGTTGTCTTTATAGCATTAAATATTCTATATGAAAATAAAGTAGGTAATCCTGAAATGAATTTTTCTTTCCAAAATGGTTGATTACAATCATCTCTTTTGAATACATAAGTTAAAAACATATCCTTATACCATCTAAAATCTGTTAATGTTGGACATCTTAAATTAGTCAGAAATATTTGAGAACTTTTTGATTCATAAGATGGATTTCCTATGAAATGATGAGCTAAAGCATATATTAAATATTCTGGTGCATCTGATATTTTAATTTTCTTTGGATTTCCTTGAGCATCTCTTACTATATTTCCATTAACATCTAATTCGTCTTCTTCAATTGTGTGTTCTATTACTTCATTTCGTTGATCTTTTGTTATCATATTATCCCACCAATTTTTTAATTGTCCTGAAAATCCTGCAGTAAAGGCTACAGCTATATCTTTTGGTTTATACCCTTCTTGTCTATAAGCTACTCTAGCCATTCCCATTTCTTGTAGTAATCTTAATATTTCATATTCTGATCTACCATCTATATTCCATTCATAAACTGCTCTACCATCATATTGACTAGATGTAAACTTTGCTCTTTCTTCAATTTGTATATCTGGAGGTGTTAGTTTTGGATAATAATTTTTTCGTTGATACGGTGCATAATTTGTTTTTCTGTAATTATAATTTTTTCTTCTATATTGTTTTCTAATTCTATTTATATTATCATCTTGTAGTTCATCTTCAATTTCTTCTATTATATCTTTAATTTCATTTGAATCACTACTGCTACTATCATCTGTTTGTATTAATATATTTTCTTCAATATTTTGTATATTATCTGTAGATTCTGTACTAGTACTAGGTTTTGTTTCTTGTAACTTTTTTAATATTTTATTTAATGTAGGTATATCTGATATTGAATGTCTTTCAGGTTGAATTAATCGTTTATTAGCTCCATAATTATTAGATCTTAATTCATCAAAGTGTATTATGATACTTCCATCATAAATAACTGTACTTTTAAAACTTAGTACGTTTTAAAAGTTTTAAAACTCATAAAAATGGATTTGTACATTCTGCTAACTTTATTTAATGTAATTAAAATTTTTAAGTTTTAATCTGCTGATAATAAAAATTTTTAAGAATGATATTGAGTTTTATGAATTAGCTACTGTTGATATCATAAGTTTATAATAATAATTTTAAAATTTTTAAAACCTATATTTCCATGTCTATTAATATTCATTAATATAATTTGATGATTAATTTTAAAATTTTATTTAATTTTAATTTTTAAAATTTTAATGATTAAAATATAATATATTAATTTTTAAAATTAATGATTAATATTAATTTTAAATACCAAAATTAAGTTAATTTTAAATTAACTAAATCATAAATTTTAATTTTAAAACCATTTTAAATTTTAAAATTTTAAGTTTTATGATTTAGTTTTTAGCAGATTTGTACTACTAAAATTAATAAAAATTTTATTTAAAACTTAGTACCATTACTCAAATTTATAATTTTTATTGCTTTTGATTTAAAACTTAGTACAAAAGAAGAAGTAAAAAATATCAACAATACTCTAATAATTTTAATCAGACAAGAGATTTTAAGAAAAAGAAATATAGAAAGAAAAAATTAATTTGTTATAAATGTGGAAAACCAGGTCATATAGCAACAAATTGTAAAACTCAAAAAAGAATAAATGAAATTTTTGATAAAGAGGAAGATAAAGAATTACGATTAAAAATAATGAAAATTATGATTAATAGTGACACAGAAGAAAGTGAAGAAAACATTAATGAAATTTATACAGATAGTGAAGAAGAATATTCAGATAAATCTTCACCATGTCGTTGTATTAATATGATATCAGATGAAAAAACTAATAAAGACTTATTATTTGAACTTATTAGTAAAATAGAAAACCCGGAAGAGCAAAGACAATATTTAATAAGATTAAAAGACTTAATATTAAAAGAAGATAAAAAACCTGAATTTTTAGAACCATTTAATATCACAAAATTATATAATAAATACTCAGAACAAAAACCTCAAGGAATAGTTTCCAATTCTAATACAAATTTTATACAGCAACAAATTCAAGAATTAAAATTAGAAATTAGAGAAATTAAAAATGATATTAAAACTCTACAGTTAAGTGAATTAGAATTCCAAGCTAAAATAAGTCTAAATGAACAAAATCAGAAAGAAGATATCCCAGAAAGTAGTAAAAAAGGAATTCAAATTCCAGAAGAAACAAACAATGAAGAATATTTAAATGTAATTGAAAAAATTAATATAGAAAAATGGCATGTATTTGTTACTATAGGAATTCAAGATTATCATACAACTAGTATAGCCATGATAGATAGTGGAGCAGATCAAAGTTGTATTAAAAATGGAATTATACCAATAAAATATTGTTCAAAAACAAATCATAAATTACAAACCGCAAATGGAAATCCATTAAAAGTTAAATATAAATTAAAAAATGGATTTATATGTAATAATAATTATTGTTTTAAGCATACATTTATTATAGTAGAAGATTTAACTCAAGATGTTATTTTAGGAAACCCATTTTTATATCAAATTACCCCATTTAAAAAGACAACAGAAGGTTTACAAGTAAACATAATGGGCAATAAAATATTATTTCAATTCATTACTCCAGTAAGACAAAGAGAGTTAAATTTATTACAAACTAATAGTATATTTTGTCAAGTTAAACAAAAAGAAAATCAAATAAACCATATAAAAGAAGAGATTACATATAAACAAATAGACTTTCAATTAAATAAAGAGGAGATTAAAAATAAAATTATACAATTAGAGGAAAAGTTCAAAGAAACAATATGTGCAGATCATCCATCTGCATTTTGGTCAAGAAAAACCCATATAATTCAATTACCATATGAAGAAGACTTCAATGAAAGAAATATTCCAACCAAGGCTAGGCCAATACAAATGAATTCTGAATTATTAGCACATTGTAAAATAGAAATAAAATCATTATTAGATAAAAAATTAATTAGACCTTCTAAATCTCCATGGAGTTGTTCAGCATTTTATGTTAATAATCAAGCAGAAAAAGAAAGAGGAGTTCCAAGATTAGTAATAAATTATAAACCGTTAAATAAAGTATTAAAATGGATAAGATATCCTATTCCTAACAAAAAAGATTTATTAAATAGATTATTTAATGCAAAAGTATATTCAAAATTTGATTTAAAATCAGGATATTGGCAAATTCAAATAGATGAAAAAGATAAGTACAAAACAGCATTTACAGTACCATTCGGACATTATGAATGGAATGTAATGCCATTTGGATTAAAAAATGCACCATCAGAATTTCAAAATATAATGAATGACATATTTTCTGCATATACATTCATGATAGTTTATATAGATGATATATTAATATATTCCAGAACATTAGATGAACATTTTAAACATTTAAATATATTTTTTAAACTAGTAGTACAAAATGGATTAGTAATATCAGCACTAAAAATGAAACTATTTCAAACTCAAATCAGATTCTTAGGACATGATATTAATAAAGGAACTATTAGACCCATTAATAGAGCACTTGAATTTGGTAGTAAATTTCCAGATGAAATTAAAGACAAAAATCAATTACAAAGATTTTTAGGATGTCTTAACTATGTTGCAGATTTTTTCCCTAATTTAAGAACGTTGTGTGCACCATTATATGAAAGATTAAAAAAGAATCCACCTTCGTGGTCAAATTTACATACTCAAATAGTTAAAGAAGCAAAAGAAAAAATTAAATCATTACCATGTTTAGGTATTCCACATCCAGAAGCATTCATGATAGTAGAAACCGATGCATCAGAAATAGGATATGGAGGAATTTTAAAGCAAAAGATAAATAATAAAATTCAATTAATAAGATATATGTCTAAAGTATGGACAGGATCTCAAAAGAATTATTCAACAGTTAAAAAAGAGATGTTAGCAATAGTTTTAAGTATATCTAAATTTCAAGATGATTTATATAATAAAAAGTTTTTATTAAGAGTAGATTGTAAATCTGCTAAAGACATAATTCAAAGAGATATAGAAAACTTAGTATCTAAACAAATATTTGCTAGATGGCAAGGTATTTTATCAGTTTTTGATTTTGATATAGAATATATAAAAGGAGAAGATAATTCATTACCTGATTTTTTAACTCGCGAATTTCTTACAGGTAAACAGAAGAATGACACATATTTCGAGAAATGAAGATTGGTTATGGATAAAAGATTATATTAATCACCCTCAAACTAAAAAGAAAATACAAAAAATTTATTCACTAAAAGAACATGTTATTCAAGATCCAGAATTTCCAAACATTTATCATATATATAATAGTAATCCATTGTCAGTAAAACATCAAGTATTTTTGCATCAAATGCATTATTACAGTATGATAGTATCATATTATACTTATGAGTCCACAAGAATCCCAGAAGTAAATAAAGCAATATGGAAAAGAATAGAAAACTTTAGGAAAGAAATAGACAGCAGCAGATTATATGTCAAAGGTGAATACTCCAAGACCTTTATCCCCGGTTATTCAAACTTCTAATAAGTTTACAAGTCTAGAAGAATTTCCATTACTTCCACTCACATATACTCAAGTAACTCAAACACCTTTTGCACAATTAAGGAATAAAGTGTCTAGTTCATCTCAAACACCAGTAGCAATAACCCCACTTCCAAATACACCTACTCAAAATATTGATTCAGGAAAGTCATCATATCAATTAAAGAAACCTTTTGAATATTTATGTTTAACAGAGTTTACTACTAATATTCCAGTTACTGATTTAAATAATTACACTCAACAATTATTTCGAAATGATATGCTATGGTTTTCAGATGATTTATTAAAAACTCAAATGTTTTATGAATTCATTTTAGTAGATTCAGAATCTGTTGAAATCACTCATATTCATGAAGAAGGAACGCAAAAAATAGCTTATTCAAAATGTGTGATAAAACAAGTATTAGATGTAGAAGATTGGCCAAATATTTTTACCAAAATTCCATTTTCTATACCATTTCAACCTCAAGGATATTCATATGAAGATTATAAACAAGCATGGAAGAAAGCTTTTTATTTAAGGTCTTTTGACCATTCTTGGTTTTTTCAATTTCACAAAAGATAGCAAAGTTAAATTCCCCATTATGGGTTCTACGATTGGTGGGATACTCATGGATGCCAACCAGATATTATGCCAATGGGAAGCACAACAAGGTTTACAATATTGGAACAATAATAGCAAAATGAAAGAATATAGTAAAGAAATTCAATGGCATGTGTCTCTTAGAGTGCCATGGATATGGTGTCTGGAATTTCAAATTGTCAAATCAGACCAACGCCAAGGCCTATGTCATTGATTAGACAATTCAAATGTAAATGGTGGGATACATACAAAAAAGAGTTATGTTGTCAAAAGGCAGTGGCCACCTTATGACTACTGGCAAAAGGACAATGGATTAATCCCACTACTAATCCAACCACTCCAACTGGACCACCACAAAAGGTTACTCAACAGAAGACTCCAACAAATTCAGCAGCAACAATTCAAAAAGGAAATTCTCAGACGAAGATATGGAACAATTTTTTCAATTTATGAAATATCAAAAAAGACGCAATCAACAACAGCCACAATGTCTATAGATTCACTCCAAAGCCCATCTCCTCAGGATATGTTCGGAGGACATTGTGCTCAAGATCCGTTTGAAGATTAATTCATATAATTTAACTTGCAGGTTTTCTTTGATCAACTATTCCGCATGGAGTGATAAGATTAAATATAATTCAAAAAACATTACAACTCTTCTTCACCAAAGAGAGTTAGGAAGATCTAATCCAAAGGTCATTCATCATAGTATTCATCAAGATTTGCTAGAAGATGGAACTAAAAAAAGCAGGACAGCATATTCCATCTTGGGTGGACATATTACACTCAAAAAACTAAGCAGGCTTATTGGTTCTACCGCACTCAAGCATTCAAGAAAAATAGTCAAAAGGAAGATGGGGGACCCAAACCCATGTGAAGACTAAGACATCCACTAACATAGCCATGTGAAGGCATGTGATGGGGGACCCAAACCCATGTGAAGACTAAGACATCCACTCAAATAAAGAAGACGGATTTCAAAAATCATTCAATATTATGTAATAGAATAGTTACTTCTAAGTCTATAATAAGAAGAACTCCAATATACTAATATCGCATGTTTTAGAAGCTATCAAAAGCAATAAAAATTTGAGTTTTATTCACTTCTTCTTTCTTTTTAAAAGGTATTATTTTATTTAATTTTACATCATATTTCAATTTTATTTTTAATTTTATATCGATCCTGCTTATTTTGGTATCAGAGCCAATATTCATTTCAATCTCTTTTAAATATTTAAACTCTAAGCTTTTAATAATATTTTAGTTAATTAATCAACCCAAAAGAAATAAGGAGCTGTAAGGATTGGTAAGCGGTTGAGTAGCCTTGTGAATCCGTTGGTAAGCCATTGCATCGTCAGCTTAAGGTGTTCCCGGTTAGGCACTCCTGTGTTCCCCATACATTCTGCATTCTTTGTGTTGCATTAAGCAACTAAGGTACGTTTTAAAAGTTATGAATTTAAATACTTTTAAGAAATTGTTTAATTTTGGCAATAATACTAATTTAGCAGATGTAGATAATATTAATCAAAGTCATGAAATACAGTTTGATATAAACTCAAAAACTTTAAGTTCTGTTTATCATATAGGTAATTTAAGTTTTAAATAATTCCTACTCGGTTAAAATACATGAACAAGATTTAACATTTAAAGAAATTTCAAAAACTATAAAATTACTGTCTAATATTGCAATTAATAGATATAAAAGTCAAGGATTTAAATATATTCATTATGGAATAATAAAAGTATTAATCAAACCTATGCATAGAATAGGTATTAATAATCCTATATTTATAGCATTAAGAGATAGAAGATTAATAGAGTATCAAGATTCAATACTTGCTTTATTCAAACTAATATATGTGATGGTTCAATATCATTCAATTGTGTACCTAATTTTTAGTTAGTTTGGATGATGAATTAATTCTTGATTCATTAGTTATGGATATACAGATAGATCAACATAAAATTGATACTAGAAGTCGTAGTTTTGTAATTCAATATAAAGTATGTTTTAAATTGTTAAAAACTTTAATAGATCCAAGATTAAAAATAGAACAAACAAATAATGAAGAAACCGTAATATTTGAAGAAGATTCTACTAAATCATCAGTATATATTCCAAAACTTTAAAGTGGGATGAAATTACGATTCCACAAACTTTACAAATAATTCCTCCAAATACAATCAAGAAATATACAACAAAGTAATACCTCAAAGATAATTTAAACAAGATGATGGAAGTATCATAATACAACTTTGATGAATTAAGATCTAATAATTATGGAGCTAATAAACGATTAATTCAACCTGAAAGACATTCAATATCAGATATACCTACATTAAGAAGAACCTTTAGTCAACATACCAATTTAGATACAAACCCTGAATATATTCAATACCGATTACAGGTAGTCAAAGAATTCATTATAAATCACCATTACCAGAAATAATTAATACTAAATTCATTGAGAAATTCACCATCTTATTCAGAAATGAAACCCGAATCTATTAATGTTATAATTGATGAATTTAAACCTAAATTTAGTTATTTAGAAGAATTATTTAATGATGAAATTAAAATGAAAAAAGAAATTGGTATAACTCTTTAGATAAAACATTTCAAGAAAATCTTCAAGATCAATGGAAACAGGAATTATATAGAAGAAAATTTAATTATCCATTCTTTTCTTGGCTAGAATTTATCACACAAAAAGAGAATATTACAAATGTATATATAACACCGTCAATAAATGTTCAAACATCCTTATATAAAAAATGGAATTTAATAGGAGGAGAGATAGTTACTTCGGTACATCCACCTCTACTAAATATAATAATTAATACACCTAAAGGAGAAATAGTAGCAACCCCATTTAGAGAAGCTCGAATAGATAAAGGCCCAGTAGAAATAGAAGATATTAAAAAAGTTAATCAGCAATTAAATTATTCAAATCAAATATTATCAACAGTAGCAAATCCAATTAGAAATAGTCTCAACAAAAATAGATAATATACCTAAAGAAATATTAGTATTCAAGACTCTATTAAAAAAGAAAAATTAAATATTTCAACAAATATTATAAATAATCCATATAAAATATAAATTTTCCAAATGAAATATCTAAACCTCATTTTCAAATAAATGATATTCAACTCCCGCAAAGAGATAATAATGATACATTAAATAAAATATTAAAAAAGTTACAAGAAACAAAACCTAGTACTAGTACAGAATCTACAGATAATATACAAAATATTGAAGAAAATATATTAATACAAACAGATGATAGTAGCAGTAGTGATTCAAATGAAATTAAAGATATAATAGAAGAAATTGAAGATGAACTACAAGATGATAATATAAATAGAATTAGAAAACAATATAGAAGAAAAAATTATAATTACAGAAAAACAAATTATGCACCGTATCAACGAAAAAATTATTATCCAAAACTAACACCTCCAGATATACAAATTGAAGAAAGAGCAAAGTTTACATCTAGTCAATATGATGGTAGAGCAGTTTATGAATGGAATATAGATGGTAGATCAGAATATGAAATATTAAGATTACTACAAGAAATGGGAATGGCTAGAGTAGCTTATAGACAAGAAGGGTATAAACCAAAAGATATAGCTGTAGCCTTTACTGCAGGATTTTCAGGACAATTAAAAAATTGGTGGGATAATATGATAACAAAAGATCAACGAAATGAAGTAATAGAACACACAATTGAAGAAGACGAATTAGATGTTAATGGAAATATAGTAAGAGATGCTCAAGGAAATCCAAAGAAAATTAAAATATCAGATGCACCAGAATATTTAATATATGCTTTAGCTCATCATTTCATAGGAAATCATCTTATGAATCAAAAAGTTCTCAAATATTTCTGACTAATTTAAGATGTCCAACATTAACAGATTTTAGATGGTATAAGGATATGTTTTTAACTTATGTATCAAAGAGATGATTGTAATCAACCATTTTGGAAAGAAAAATTCATTTCAGGATTACCTACTTTATTTCATATAGAATATTTAATGCTATAAAGACAACAACAGGAAAAGAAGATATTAATTTTTATGACTGGAGTTATGGTCAATTAATATCATTTATTAAATCAGAAGGATTAAAACTTTGTCAAGAATTAAAATTACAATCAAAATATGGATCAGAGAGAAATGAAATAGGTTCATTCTGTGATGCATTTGGAATAACAGGAATAAAAGCCCCTTCTAGAAATAATAAAAGAATTACCTATCCATATAAACCATACAAAGAAGAAGTAAAAAATATCAACAATACTCTAATAATTTTAATCAGACAAGAGATTTTAGAAAAAGAAATATAGAAAGAAAAAATTAATTTGTTATAAATGTGGAAAACCAGGTCATATAGCAACAAATTGTAAAACTCAAAAAAGAATAAATGAAATTTTTGATAAAGAGGAAGATAAAGAATTACGATTAAAAATAATGAAAATTATGATTAATAGTGACACAGAGAAAGTGAAGAAAACATTAATGAAATTTATACAAGATAGTGAAGAAGAATATTCAGATAAATCTTCACCATGTCGTTGTATTAATATGATATCAGATGAAAAAACTAATAAAGACTTATTATTTGAACTTATTAGTAAAATAGAAAACCCGGAAGAGCAAAGGACAATATTTAATAAGATTAAAAGACTTAATATTAAAAGAAGATAAAAAACCTGAATTTTTAGAACCATTTAATATCACAAAATTATATAATAAATACTCAGAACAAAAACCTCAAGGAATAGTTTCAATTCTAATACAAATTTTATACAGCAACAAATTCAAGAATTAAAATTAGAAATTAGAGAAATTAAAAATGATATTAAAACTCTACAGTTAAGTGAATTAGAATTCCAAGCTAAAAAAGTCTAAATGAACAAAATCAGAAAGAAGATATCCCAGAAAGTAGTAAAAAAGGAATTCAAATCCAGAAGAAACAAACAATGAAGAATATTTAAATGTAATTGAAAAATTAATATAGAAAAATGGCATGTATTTGTTACTATAGGAATTCAAGATTATCATACAACTAGTATAGCCATGATAGATAGTGGAGCAGATCAAAGTTGTATTAAAAATGGAATTATACCAATAAAATATGTTCAAAAACAAATCAATAAATTACAAACCGCAAATGGAATCCATTAAAAGTTAAATATAAATTAAAAAATGGATTTATATGTAATAATAATTATTGTTTTAAGCATACATTTATTATAGTAGAAGATTTAACTCAAGATGTTATTTTAGGAAACCCATTTTATATCAAATTACCCCATTTAAAAAGACAACAGAAGGTTTACAAAGTAAACATAATGGGCAATAAAATATTATTTCAATTCATTACTCCAGTAAGACAAAGAGAGTTAAATTTATTACAAACTAATAGTATATTTTGTCAAGTTAAACAAAAAGAAAATCAAATAAACCATATAAAAGAAGAGATTACATATAAACAAATAGACTTTCAATTAAATAAAGAGGAGATTAAAAATAAATTATACAATTAGAGGAAAAGTTCAAAGAAACAATATGTGCAGATCATCCATCTGCATTTTGGTCAAGAAAAACCATATAATTCAATTACCATATGAAGAAGACTTCAATGAAAGAAATATTCAACCAAGGCTGGCCAATACAAATGAATTCTGAATTATTAGCACATTGTAAAATAGAAATAAAATCATTATTAGATAAAAAATTAATTAGACCTTCTAAATCTCCATGGAGTTGTTCAGCATTTTATGTTAATAATCAAGCAGAAAAAGAAAGAGGAGTTCCAAGATTAGTAATAAATTATAAACCGTTAAATAAAGTATTAAAATGGGATAAGATATCCTATTCCTAACAAAAAAGATTTATTAAATAGATTATTTAATGCAAAAGTATATTCAAAATTTTGATTTAAAATCAGGATATTGGCAAATTCAAATAGATGAAAAAGATAAGTACAAAACAGCATTTACAGTACCATTCGGACATTATGAATGGAATGTAATCCATTTGGATTAAAAAATGCACCATCAGAATTCAAAATATAATGAATGACATATTTTCTGCATATACATTCATGATAGTTTATATAGATGATATATTAATATATTCCAGAACATTAGATGAACATTTTAAACATTTAAATATATTTTTTAAACTAGTAGTACAAAATGGATTAGTAATATCAGCACCAAAAAATGAAACTATTTCAAACTCAAATCAGATTCTTAGGACATGATATTAATAAAGGAACTATTTAGACCCATTAATAGAGCACTTGAATTTGGTAGTAAATTTCCAGATGAAATTAAAGACAAAAATCAATTACAAGATTTTTAGGATGTCTTAACTATGTTGCAGATTTTTTCCCTATTTAAGAACGTTGTGTGCACCATTATATGAAAGATTAAAAAAGAATCCACCTTCGTGGTCAATTTACATACTCAAATAGTTAAAGAAGCAAAAGAAAAAATTAAATCATTACCCATGTTTAGGTATTCCACATCCAGAAGCATTCATGATAGTAGAAACCGATGCATCAGAATAGGATATGGAGGAATTTTAAAGCAAAAGATAAATAATAAAATTCAATTAATAAGATATATGTCTAAAGTATGGACAGGATCTCAAAAGAATTATTCAACAGTTAAAAAAGAGATGTTAGCAATAGTTTTAAGTATATCTAAATTTCAAGATGATTATATAATAAAAAGTTTTTATTAAGAGTAGATTGTAAATCTGCTAAAGACATATTCAAAGAGATATAGAAAACTTAGTATCTAAACAAATATTTGCTAGATGGCAAGGTATTTTATCAGTTTTGATTTTGATATAGAATATATAAAAGGGAGAAGATAATTCATTACCTGATTTTTTAACTCGCGAATTTCTTACAGGTAACAGAAGAATGACACATATTTCGAGAAATGAAGATTGGTTTATGGATAAAAGATTATATTAATCACCCGCAAACTAAAAAGAAATATAAAAATTTATTCACTAAAAGAACATGTTATTCAAGATCCAGAATTTCCAAACATTTATCATATATATAAATAGTAATCCATTGTCAGTAAAAACATCAAGTATTTTTGCATCAAATGCATTATTTACAGTATGATAGTATCATATTATACTTATGAGTCCACAAGAATCCAGAAGTAAATAAAGCAATATGGAAAAGAATAGAAAACTTAGGAAAGAAATAGCCTTGATATAATTTTTATTTTTTACAGGAAAAATCAATGGCAAACAAGGAGAGTCATCATCCTCATTTCAAAAATTACAAAAAACAGACAGCAGCAGATATATGTCAAAGGTGAATACTCCAAGACCTTTATCCCCGGTTATTCAAACTTCCAATAAGTTTACAAGTCTAGAAGAATTTCCATTACTTCCACTCACATATACTCAAGTAACTCAAACACCTTTTGCACAATTAAGGAATAAAGTGTCTAGTTCATCTCAAACACCAGTAGAAATAACCCCACTTCCAATACACCTACTCCAAAATATTGATTCAGGAAAGTCATCATATCAATTAAAGAAACCTTTTGAATATTTATGTTTAACAGAGTTTACTACTAATATTCCAGTTACTGATTTAAATAATTACACTCAACAATTATTTCGAAATGATATGCTATGGGTTTTCAGATGATTTATTAAAAACTTCAAATGTTTTATGAATTCATTTTAGTAGATTCAGAATCTGTTGAAATCACTCATATTCATGAAGAAGGAACGCAAAAAATAGCTTATTCAAAATGTGTGATAAAACAAGTATTAGATGTAGAAAGATTGGCCAAATATTTTTACCAAAATTCCATTTTCTATACCATTTCAACCTCAAGGATATTCATATGAAGATTATAAACAGGCATGGAAGAAAGCTTTTTATTTAAGGTCTTTTGACCATTCTTGGTTTTTCAATTTCACAAAGATAGCAAAGTTAAATTCCCATTATGGTTCTACGACTGGTGGGATACTCATGGATGCCAACCAGATATTATGCCATGGAAGCACAAACAAGGTTTACAATATTGGAACAATAATAGCAAAATGAAGAATATAGTAAAGAAATTCAATGGCATGTGTCTCTTAGAGGCCATGGATATGGTGTTGGAATTTTCAAATTGTGCAAATCAGACCAACGCCAAGGCCTATGTCACTTGATTAGACAATTCAAATGTAATGGTGGGATACATACAAAAAGAGTTATGTTGTCAAAAAGGCAGTGGCCACTCTATGACTACTGGCAAAAGGACATGGATTAATCCCACTACTAGTCCACCACTCCAACTGGACCACCACAAAAGGTTACTCAACAGAAGACTCCAACAAATTCAGCAGCAACAATTCAAAAGGAAAATTCTCAGACGAAGATAGGAACATTTTTTCAATTTATGGAATATCAAAAAAGACGAAATCAACAACAGCCACAAATGTCTATAGATTCCACTCCAAGCCCATCTCCTCAAGGATATGTTCGGAGGACATTGTGCTCAAGATCCGTTTGAAGATTAATTCATATAATTTAACTTGCAGGTTTTCTTTGATCAACTATTCCGCATGGATGATAAGATTAAATATAATTCAAAAAACATTACAACTCTCCTTCACCAAAGAGAGTTAGGAGGATCTAATCCAAAGGTCATTCATCATAGTATTCATCAAGATTTGCTAGAAGATGGAACTAAAAAAGCAGGACAGCATATTCCATCTTGGTGGACATATTACACTCAAAAAACTAAGCAGGCTTATTGGTCTCTACCGCACTCAAGCATTCAAGAAAAATAGTCAAAAAGAAGATGGGGGACCCAAACCCATGTGAAGACTAAGACATCCACTCAAACATAGCCATGTGAAGGCATGTGATGGGGGACCAAACCCATGTGAAGACTCAAAGACATCCACTCAAATAAAGAAGACGGATTTCAAAAATCATTCAATATTATGTAATAGAATAGTTACTTCTAAGTCTATAAATAAGAGAACTCCAATGTACTCATCATCGGCATGTTTTAGAAGCTATCAAAAGCAATAAAAATTTGAGTTTTATTCACTTCTTCTTTCTTTTAAAAGGTATATTCTTATTTAATTTTACATCATATTTCAATTTTATTTTAATTTATATTGATCCTGCTTATTTTGGTATCAGACTCGATATAAAATTAAAAATAAAATTGAAAATATGATTAAAATTTAAATAAAATAATACCTTTTAAAAGAAAGAAGAAGTGAATAAAACTCAAATTTTTATTGCTTTTGATAGCTTCTAAAACATGCGATGATTAGTACATTGGAGTTCTTCTTATTTATAGACTTAGAAGTAACTATTCTATTACATAATATTGATGATTTTTGAAATCCGTCTTCTTTATTTGAGTGGATGTCTTGAGTGGATCACTGGTTTGGGTCCCCATGCCTCACATGCCTTCACATGGCTATGTTTGAAGTGGATGTCTTAGTCTTCACATGGGTTTGGGTCCCCCATCTTCTTTTTGACTATTTTTCCTTGAATGCTTGAGTGCGGTAGAAACCAATAAGCCTGCTTAGTTTTTTGAGTGTAATTATGTCCACCAAGATGGAATATGCTGTCCTGCTTTTTTTAGTTCATCTCTAGCAAATCTTGATGAATACTATGATGAATGACCTTTGGATTAGATCCTTCCTAACTCTCTTTGGTGAAGGAGAGTTGTAATGTTTTTTGAATTATATTTAATCTTATCATCCATGCGGAATAGTTGATCAAAGAAAACCTGCAAGTTAAATTATATGAATTAATCTTCAAACGGATCCTGAGCACAATGTCCTCCGAACATATCTGAGGAGATGGGCTTGGAGTGGAATCTATAGACATTTGTGGCTGTTGTTGATTACGTCTTTTTTGATATTCCATAAATTGAAAAATTGTTCCATATCTTCGTCTGAGAATTTTCCTTTTTGAATTGTTGCTGCTGAATTTGTTGGAGTCTTCTGTTGAGTAACCTTTTGTGGTGGTCCAGTTGGAGTGGTTGGACTAGTAGTGGGATTAATCCATGTCCTTTTGCCAGTAGTCATAAGAGTGGCCACTGCCTTTTGACAACATAACTCTTTTTGTATGTATCCCACCATTTACATTTGAATTGTCTAATCAGTGACATAGGCCTTGGCGTTGGTCTGATTTGGCACAATTTGAAAATTCCAACACCATATCCATGGCACTCTAAGAGACACATGCCATTGAATTTCTTTACTATATTCTTTCATTTTTGCTATTATTGTTCCAATATTGTAAACCTTGTTGTGCTTCCATTGGCATAATAATCTGGTTGCATCCATGAGTATCCCACCAATCGTAGAACCATAATGGGAATTTAACTTTGCTATCTTTGTGAAATTGAAAAAACCAAGAATGGTCAAAAGACCTTAAATAAAAAGCTTTCTTCCATGCTTGTTTATAATCTTCATATGAATATCCTTGAGGTTGAAATGGTATAGAAAATGGAATTTTGGTAAAAATATTTGGCCAATCTTCTACATCTAATACTTGTTTTATCACACATTTTGAATAAGCTATTTTTTGCGTTCCTTCTTCATGAATATGAGTGATTTCAACAGATTCTGAATCTACTAAAATGAATTCATAAAACATTTGAGTTTTTAATAAATCATCTGAAAACCATAGCATATCATTTCGAAATAATTGTTGAGTGTAATTATTTAAATCAGTAACTGGAATATTAGTAGTAAACTCTGTTAAACATAAATATTCAAAAGGTTTCTTTAATTGATATGATGACTTTCCTGAATCAATATTTTGAGTAGGTGTATTTGGAAGTGGGGTTATTGCTACTGGTGTTGAGATGAACTAGACACTTTATTCCTTAATTGTGCAAAAGGTGTTTGGAGTTACTTGAGTATATGTGAGTGGAAGTAATGGAAATTCTTCTAGACTTGTAAACTTATTAGAAGTTTTGAATAACCGGGGATAAAGGTCTTGGAGTATTCACCTTTGCATATAATCTGCTGCTGTCTGTTTTTTGTAATTTTTGAATGAGGATGATGACTCTCCTTTGTTTGCCATTATTTTCTGTAAAAAATAAAAATTATATCAAGGCTATTTCTTTCCTAAAGTTTTCTATTCTTTTCATATTGCTTTATTCTTCTGGATTCTTGTGGACTCATAAGTATAATATGATACTATCATACTGTAATAATGCATTGATGCAAAAATACTTGATGTTTTACTGACAATGGATTACTATTATATATATGATAAATGTTTGGAAATTCTGGATCTTGGAATAACATGTTCTTTTAGTGAATAAATTTTTTGTATTTTCTTTTTAGTTTGAGGGTGATTAATATAATCGTTTATCCATAACCAATCTTCATTTCTCGAAATATGTGTCATTCTTCTGTTTACCTGTAAGAAATTCGCGAGTTAAAAAATCAGGTAATGAATTATCTTCTCCTTTTATATATTTCTATATCAAAATCAAAAACTGATAAAAAATACCTTGCATCTAGCAAATATTTGTTTAGATACTAAGTTTTCTATATCTCTTTGAATTATGTCTTAGGCAAGATTTACAATCTACTCTTAATAAAAACTTTTTATATATAAATCATCTTGAAATTTAGATATACTTAAAACTATTGCTAACATCTCTTTTTTAACTGTTGAATAATTCTTTTGAGATCCTGTCCATACTTTAGACATATATCTTATTAATTGAATTTTATTATTTATCCTTTGCTTTAAAATTCCTCCATATCCTATTTCTGATGCATCGGTTTCTACTATCATGAATGCTTCTGGATGTGGAATACCTAAACATGGTAATGACTTAATTTTTCTTTTGCTTCTTAACTATTGAGTATGTAAGTTTGACCACGGAAGGTGGATTCTTTTTTAATCTTTCATATAATGGTGCACACAACGTTCTTTAAATTAGGGAAAAAATCTGCAACATAGTTTAAGACATCCTAAAAATCTTTTGTAATTGATTTTTGTCTTTAATTTCATCTGGAAATTTACTACCAAATTCAAGTGCTCTATTAATGGTCTAATAGTTCCTTTATTAATATCATGTCCTAAGAATCTGATTTGAGTTTGAAATAGTTTCATTTTTGGTGCTGATATTACTAATCCATTTTGTACTACTAGTTTTAAAAATATATTTAGATGTTTAAAATGTTCATCTAATGTTCTGGAATATATTAATATATCATCTATATAAACTATCATGAATGTATATGCAGAAATATGTCATTCATTATATTTTGGAAATTCTGATGGTGCATTTTTGTAATCCAAATGGCATTACATTCCATTCATAATGTCCGAATGGTACTGTAAATGCTGTTTTGTACTTATCTTTTTCATCTATTTGAATTTGCCAATATCCTGATTTAAATCAAATTTTGAATATACTTTTGCATTAAATAGTCTATTTAATAAATCTTTTTTGTTAGGAATAGGATATCTTATCCATTTAATACTTTATTTAACGGTTTATAATTTATTACTAATCTTGGACTCCTCTTTCTTTTTCTGCTTGATTATTGAACATAAAATGCTGAACAACTCCATGGAGATTTAGAAGGTCTAATTAATTTTTTATCTAATAATGATTTTATTTCTATTTTACAATGTGCTAATAATTCAGAATTCATTTGTATTGGCCTAGCCTTGGTTGGAATATTTCTTTCATTGAAGTCTTCTTCATATGGTAATTGAATTATATGGGTTTTTCTTGACCAAAATGCAGCATGGATGATCTGCACATATTGTTTCTTTGAACTTTTCCTCTAATTGTATAATTTTATTTTTAATCTCCTCTTTATTTAATTGAAAGTCTATTTGTTTATATGTAATCTCTTCTTTTATATGGTTTATTTGATTTTCTTTTTGTTTAACTTGACAAAATATACTATTAGTTTGTAATAAATTTAACTCTCTTTGTCTTACTGGAGTAATGAATTGAAATAATATTTTATTGCCCATTATGTTTACTTGTAAACCTTCTGTTGTCTTTTTAAATGGGGTAATTTGATATAAAAATGGGTTTCCTAAAATAACATCTTGAGTTAAATCTTCTACTATAATAAATGTATGCTTAAAACAATAATTATTATTACATATAAATCCATTTTTTAATTTATATTTAACTTTTAATGGATTTCCATTTGCGGTTTGTAATTTATGATTTGTTTTTGAACAATATTTTATTGGTATAATTCCATTTTTAATACAACTTTGATCTGCTCCACTATCTATCATGGCTATACTAGTTGTATGATAATCTTGAATTCCTATAGTAACAAATACATGCCATTTTTCTATATTAATTTTTTCAATTACATTTAAATATTCTTCATTGTTTGTTTCTTCTGGAATTTGAATTCCTTTTTTACTACTTTCTGGGATATCTTCTTTCTGATTTTGTTCATTTAGACTTATTTTAGCTTGGAATTCTAATTCACTTAACTGTAGAGTTTTAATATCATTTTTAATTTCTCTAATTTCTAATTTTAATTCTTGAATTTGTTGCTGTATAAAATTTGTATTAGAATTGGAAACTATTCCTTGAGGTTTTTGTTCTGAGTATTTATTATATAATTTTGTGATATTAAATGGTTCTAAAAATTCAGGTTTTTTATCTTCTTTTAATATTAAGTCTTTTAATCTTATTAAATATTGTCTTTGCTCTTCCGGGTTTTCTATTTTACTAATAAGTTCAAATAATAAGTCTTTATTAGTTTTTTCATCTGATATCATATTAATACAACGACATGGTGAAGATTTATCTGAATATTCTTCTTCACTATCTGTATAAATTTCATTAATGTTTTCTTCACTTTCTTCTGTGTCACTATTAATCATAATTTTCATTATTTTTAATCGTAATTCTTTATCTTCCTCTTTATCAAAAATTTCATTTATTCTTTTTTGAGTTTTACAATTTGTTGCTATATGACCTGGTTTTCCACATTTATAACAAATTAATTTTTTCTTTCTATATTTCTTTTTCTTAAAATCTCTTGTCTGATTAAAATTATTAGAGTATTGTTGATATTTTTTACTTCTTCTTTTGTATGGTTTATATGGATAGGTAATTCTTTTATTATTTCTAGAAGGGGCTTTTATTCCTGTTATTCCAAATGCATCACAGAATGAACCTATTTCATTTCTCTCTGATCCATATTTTGATTGTAATTTTAATTCTTGACAAAGTTTTAATCCTTCTGATTTAATAAATGATATTAATTGACCATAACTCCAGTCATAAAAATTAATATCTTCTTTTCCTGTTGTTGTCTTTATAGCATTAAATATTCTATATGAAAATAAAGTAGGTAATCCTGAAATGAATTTTTCTTTCCAAAATGGTTGATTACAATCATCTCTTTTGAATACATAAGTTAAAAACATATCCTTATACCATCTAAAATCTGTTAATGTTGGACATCTTAAATTAGTCAGAAATATTTGAGAACTTTTTGATTCATAAGATGGATTTCCTATGAAATGATGAGCTAAAGCATATATTAAATATTCTGGTGCATCTGATATTTTAATTTTCTTTGGATTTCCTTGAGCATCTCTTACTATATTTCCATTAACATCTAATTCGTCTTCTTCAATTGTGTGTTCTATTACTTCATTTCGTTGATCTTTTGTTATCATATTATCCCACCAATTTTTTAATTGTCCTGAAAATCCTGCAGTAAAGGCTACAGCTATATCTTTTGGTTTATACCCTTCTTGTCTATAAGCTACTCTAGCCATTCCCATTTCTTGTAGTAATCTTAATATTTCATATTCTGATCTACCATCTATATTCCATTCATAAACTGCTCTACCATCATATTGACTAGATGTAAACTTTGCTCTTTCTTTAATTTGTATATCTGGAGGTGTTAGTTTTGGATAATAATTTTTTCGTTGATACGGTGCATAATTTGTTTTTCTGTAATTATAATTTTTCTTCTATATTGTTTTCTAATTCTATTTATATTATCATCTTGTAGTTCATCTTCAATTTCTTCTATTATATCTTTAATTTCATTTGAATCACTACTGCTACTATCATCTGTTTGTATTAATATATTTTCTTCAATATTTTGTATATTATCTGTAGATTCTGTACTAGTACTAGGTTTTGTTTCTTGTAACTTTTTTAATATTTTATTTAATGTATCATTATTATCTCTTTGCGGGAGTTGAATATCATTTATTTGAAAATGAGGTTTAGATATTTCATTTGGAAAATTTATATTTTTATATGGATTATTTATAATATTTGTTGAAATATTTAATTTTTCTTTTTTAATAGAGTCTTGAATACTAATATTTTCTTTAGGTATATTATCTATTTTTGTTGAGACTATTTCTAATTGATTTGCTACTGTTGATAATATTTGATTTGAATAATTTAATTGCTGATTAACTTTTTTAATATCTTCTATTTCTACTGGGCCTTTATCTATTCGAGCTTCTCTAAATGGGGTTGCTACTATTTCTCCTTTAGGTGTATTAATTATTATATTTAGTAGAGGTGGATGTACCGAAGTAACTATCTCTCCTCCTATTAAATTCCATTTTTTATATAAGGATGTTTGAACATTTATTGACGGGGTTATATATACATTTGTAATATTCTCTTTTTGTGTGATAAATTCTAGCCAAGAAAAGAATGGATAATTAAATTTTCTTCTATATAATTCCTGTTTCCATTGATCTTGAAGATTTTCTTGAAATGTTTTATCTAAAGAGTTATACCAATTTCTTTTTTCATTATTAATTTCATCATTAAATAATTCTTCTAAATAACTAAATTTAGGTTTAAATTCATCAATTATAACATTAATAGATTCGGGTTTCATTTCTGAATAAGATGGTGAATTTCTCAATGAATTAGTATTAATTATTTCTGGTAATGGTGATTTATAATGAATTCTTTGACTACCTGTAATCGGTATTGAATATATTTCAGGGTTTGTATCTAAATTGGTATGTTGACTAAAGGTTCTTCTTAATGTAGGTATATCTGATATTGAATGTCTTTCAGGTTGAATTAATCGTTTATTAGCTCCATAATTATTAGATCTTAATTCATCAAAGTGTATTATGATACTTCCATCATCTTGTTTAATTATCTTTGAGGTATTACTTTGTTGTATATTTCTTGATTGTATTTGAGGAATTATTGTAAAAGTTTGTGGAATCGTAATTTCATCCCACTTTAAAGTTTTTGGAATATATACTGATGATTTAGTAGAATCTTCTTCAAATATTACGGTTTCTTCATTATTTGTTTGTTCTATTTTAATCTTGGATCTATTAAAGTTTTTAACAATTTAAAACATACTTTATATTGAATTACAAAACTACGACTTCTAGTATCAATTTTATGTTGATCTATCTGTATATCCATAACTAATGAATCAAGAATTAATTCATCATCCAAACTAACTAAAAAATTAGGTACACAATTGAATGATATTGAACCATCACATATATTAGTTTGAATTAAAGCAAGTATTGAATCTTGATACTCTATTAATCTTCTATCTCTTAATGCTATAAATATAGGATTATTAATACCTATTCTATGCATAGGTTTGATTAATACTTTTATTATTCCATAATGAATATATTTAAATCCTTGACTTTTATATCTATTAATTGCAATATTAGACAGTAATTTTATAGTTTTTGAAATTTCTTTAAATGTTAAATCTTGTTCATGTATTTTAACCGAGTAGGAATTATTAAAACTTAAATTACCTATATGATAAACAGAACTTAAAGTTTTTGAGTTTATATCAAACTGTATTTCATGACTTTGATTAATATTATCTACATCTGCTAAATTAGTATTATTGCCAAAATTAAACAATTTCTTAAAAGTATTTAAATTCATAACTTTTAAAACGTACCTTAGTTGCTTAATGCAACACCAAGAATGCAGAATGTATGGGGAACACAGGAGTGCCTAACCGGGAACACCTTAAGCTGACGATGCAATGGCTTACCAACGGATTCACAAGGCTACTCAACCGCTTACCAATCCTTACAGCTCCTTATTCTTTTGGGTTGATTAATTAACTAAAATATTATTAAAAGCTTAGAGTTTAAATATTTAAAAGAGATTGAATGAATATTGGCTCTGATACCAAAATAAGCAGGTTTGTAATTTATTAGTTTTAATATTTCATCTGATATCATATTAATACAACGACATGGTGAAGATTTATCTGAATATTCTTCTTCACTATCTGTATAAATTTCATTAATGTTTTCTTCACTTTCTTCTGTGTCACTATTAATCATAATTTTCATTATTTTTAATCGTAATTCTTTATCTTCCTCTTTATCAAAAATTTCATTTATTCTTTTTTGAGTTTTACAATTTGTTGCTATATGACCTGGTTTTCCACATTTATAACAAATTAATTTTTTCTTTCTATATTTCTTTTTCTTAAAATCTCTTGTCTGATTAAAATTATTAGAGTATTGTTGATATTTTTTACTTCTTCTTTTGTATGGTTTATATGGATAGGTAATTCTTTTATTATTTCTAGAAGGGGCTTTTATTCCTGTTATTCCAAATGCATCACAGTTACTTCTAAGTCTATAAATAAGAAGAACTCCAATGTACTAATCATCGCATGTTTTAGAAGCTATCAAAAGCAATAAAAATTTGAGTTTTATTCACTTCTTCTTTCTTTTTAAAAGGTATTATTTTATTTAATTTTACATCATATTTTCAATTTTATTTTTAATTTTATATCGATCCTGCTTATTTTGGTATCAGAGCCAATATTCATTCAATCTCTTTTAAATATTTAAACTCTAAGCTTTTAATAATATTTTAGTTAATTAATCAACCCAAAAGAATAAGGAGCTGTAAGGATTGGTAAGCGGTTGAGTAGCCTTGTGAATCCGTTGGTAAGCCATTGCATCGTCAGCTTAAGGTGTTCCCGGTTAGGCACTCCTGTGTTCCCCATACATTCTGCATTCTTTGTGTTGCATTAAGCAACTAAGGTACGTTTTAAAAGTTATGAATTTAAATACTTTTAAGAAATTGTTTAATTTTGGCAATAATACTAATTTAGCAGATGTAGATAATATTAATCAAAGTCATGAAATACAGTTTGATATAAACTCAAAAACTTTAAGTTCTGTTTATCATATAGGTAATTTAAGTTTTAATAATTCCTACTCGGTTAAAATACATGAACAAGATTTAACATTTAAAGAAATTTCAAAAACTATAAAATTACTGTCTAATATTGCAATTAATAGATATAAAAGTCAAGGATTTAAATATATTCATTATGGAATAATAAAAGTATTAATCAAACCTATGCATAGAATAGGTATTAATAATCCTATATTTATAGCATTAAGAGATAGAAGATTAATAGAGTATCAAGATTCAATACTTGCTTTAATTCAAACTAATATATGTGATGGTTCAATATCATTCAATTGTGTACCTAATTTTTTAGTTAGTTTGGATGATGAATTAATTCTTGATTCATTAGTTATGGATATACAGATAGATCAACATAAAATTGATACTAGAAGTCGTAGTTTTGTAATTCAATATAAAGTATGTTTTAAATTGTTAAAAACTTTAATAGATCCAAGATTAAAAATAGAACAAACAAATAATGAAGAAACCGTAATATTTGAAGAAGATTCTACTAAATCATCAGTATATATTCCAAAAACTTTAAAGTGGGATGAAATTACGATTCCACAAACTTTTACAATAATTCCTCAAATACAATCAAGAAATATACAACAAAGTAATACCTCAAAGATAATTAAACAAGATGATGGAAGTATCATAATACACTTTGATGAATTAAGATCTAATAATTATGGAGCTAATAAACGATTAATTCAACCTGAAAGACATTCAATATCAGATATACCTACATTAAGAAGAACCTTTAGTCAACATACCAATTTAGATACAAACCCTGAAATATATTCAATACCGATTACAGGTAGTCAAAGAATTCATTATAAATCACCATTACCAGAAATAATTAATACTAATTCATTGAGAAATTCACCATCTTATTCAGAAATGAAACCCGAATCTATTAATGTTATAATTGATGAATTTAAACCTAAATTTAGTTATTTAGAAGAATTATTTAATGATGAAATTAATAATGAAAAAAGAAATTGGTATAACTCTTTAGATAAAACATTTCAAGAAAATCTTCAAGATCAATGGAAACAGGAATTATATAGAAGAAAATTTAATTATCCATTCTTTTCTTGGCTAGAATTTATCACACAAAAAGAGAATATTACAAATGTATATATAACCCCGTCAATAAATGTTCAAACATCCTTATATAAAAAATGGAATTTAATAGGAGGAGAGATAGTTACTTCGGTACATCCACCTCTACTAAATATAATAATTAATACACCTAAAGGAGAAATAGTAGCAACCCCATTTAGAGAAGCTCGAATAGATAAAGGCCCAGTAGAAATAGAAGATATTAAAAAAGTTAATCAGCAATTAAATTATTCAAATCAAATATTATCAACAGTAGCAAATCAATTAGAAATAGTCTCAACAAAAATAGATAATATACCTAAAGAAAATATTAGTATTCAAGACTCTATTAAAAAAGAAAAATTAAATATTTCAACAAATATTATAAATAATCCATATAAAAATATAAATTTTCCAAATGAAATATCTAAACCTCATTTTCAAATAAATGATATTCAACTCCCGCAAAGAGATAATAATGATACATTAAATAAAATATTAAAAAAGTTACAAGAAACAAAACCTAGTACTAGTACAGAATCTACAGATAATATACAAAATATTGAAGAAAATATATTAATACAAACAGATGATAGTAGCAGTAGTGATTCAAATGAAATTAAAGATATAATAGAAGAAATTGAAGATGAACTACAAGATGATAATATAAATAGAATTAGAAAACAATATAGAAGAAAAAATTATAATTACAGAAAAACAAATTATGCACCGTATCAACGAAAAAATTATTATCCAAAACTAACACCTCCAGATATACAAATTGAAGAAAGAGCAAAGTTTACATCTAGTCAATATGATGGTAGAGCAGTTTATGAATGGAATATAGATGGTAGATCAGAATATGAAATATTAAGATTACTACAAGAAATGGGAATGGCTAGAGTAGCTTATAGACAAGAAGGGTATAAACCAAAAGATATAGCTGTAGCCTTTACTGCAGGATTTTCAGGACAATTAAAAAATTGGTGGGATAATATGATAACAAAAGATCAACGAAATGAAGTAATAGAACACACAATTGAAGAAGACGAATTAGATGTTAATGGAAATATAGTAAGAGATGCTCAAGGAAATCCAAAGAAAATTAAAATATCAGATGCACCAGAATATTTAATATATGCTTTAGCTCATCATTTCATAGGAAATCCATCTTATGAATCAAAAAGTTCTCAAATATTTCTGACTAATTTAAGATGTCCAACATTAACAGATTTTAGATGGTATAAGGATATGTTTTTAACTTATGTATTCAAAAGAGATGATTGTAATCAACCATTTTGGAAAGAAAAATTCATTTCAGGATTACCTACTTTATTTTCATATAGAATATTTAATGCTATAAAGACAACAACAGGAAAAGAAGATATTAATTTTTATGACTGGAGTTATGGTCAATTAATATCATTTATTAAATCAGAAGGATTAAAACTTTGTCAAGAATTAAAATTACAATCAAAATATGGATCAGAGAGAAATGAAATAGGTTCATTCTGTGATGCATTTGGAATAACAGGAATAAAAGCCCCTTCTAGAAATAATAAAAGAATTACCTATCCATATAAACCATACAAAAGAAGAAGTAAAAAATATCAACAATACTCTAATAATTTTAATCAGACAAGAGATTTTAAGAAAAAGAAATATAGAAAGAAAAAATTAATTTGTTATAAATGTGGAAAACCAGGTCATATAGCAACAAATTGTAAAACTCAAAAAAGAATAAATGAAATTTTTGATAAAGAGGAAGATAAAGAATTACGATTAAAAATAATGAAAATTATGATTAATAGTGACACAGAAGAAAGTGAAGAAAACATTAATGAAATTTATACAGATAGTGAAGAAGAATATTCAGATAAATCTTCACCATGTCGTTGTATTAATATGATATCAGATGAAAAAACTAATAAAGACTTATTATTTGAACTTATTAGTAAAATAGAAAACCCGGAAGAGCAAAGACAATATTTAATAAGATTAAAAGACTTAATATTAAAAGAAGATAAAAAACCTGAATTTTTAGAACCATTTAATATCACAAAATTATATAATAAATACTCAGAACAAAAACCTCAAGGAATAGTTTCCAATTCTAATACAAATTTTATACAGCAACAAATTCAAGAATTAAAATTAGAAATTAGAGAAATTAAAAATGATATTAAAACTCTACAGTTAAGTGAATTAGAATTCCAAGCTAAAATAAGTCTAAATGAACAAAATCAGAAAGAAGATATCCCAGAAAGTAGTAAAAAAGGAATTCAAATTCCAGAAGAAACAAACAATGAAGAATATTTAAATGTAATTGAAAAAATTAATATAGAAAAATGGCATGTATTTGTTACTATAGGAATTCAAGATTATCATACAACTAGTATAGCCATGATAGATAGTGGAGCAGATCAAAGTTGTATTAAAAATGGAATTATACCAATAAAATATTGTTCAAAAACAAATCATAAATTACAAACCGCAAATGGAAATCCATTAAAAGTTAAATATAAATTAAAAAATGGATTTATATGTAATAATAATTATTGTTTTAAGCATACATTTATTATAGTAGAAGATTTAACTCAAGATGTTATTTTAGGAAACCCATTTTTATATCAAATTACCCCATTTAAAAAGACAACAGAAGGTTTACAAGTAAACATAATGGGCAATAAAATATTATTTCAATTCATTACTCCAGTAAGACAAAGAGAGTTAAATTTATTACAAACTAATAGTATATTTTGTCAAGTTAAACAAAAGAAAATCAAATAAACCATATAAAAGAAGAGATTACATATAAACAAATAGACTTTCAATTAAATAAAGAGGAGATTAAAAATAAAATTATACAATTAGAGGAAAAGTTCAAAGAAACAATATGTGCAGATCATCCATCTGCATTTTGGTCAAGAAAAACCCATATAATTCAATTACCATATGAAGAAGACTTCAATGAAAGAAATATTCCAACCAAGGCTAGGCCAATACAAATGAATTCTGAATTATTAGCACATTGTAAAATAGAAATAAAATCATTATTAGATAAAAAATTAATTAGACCTTCTAAATCTCCATGGAGTTGTTCAGCATTTTATGTTAATAATCAAGCAGAAAAAGAAAGAGGAGTTCCAAGATTAGTAATAAATTATAAACCGTTAAATAAAGTATTAAAATGGATAAGATATCCTATTCCTAACAAAAAAGATTTATTAAATAGATTATTTAATGCAAAAGTATATTCAAAATTTGATTTAAAATCAGGATATTGGCAAATTCAAATAGATGAAAAAGATAAGTACAAAACAGCATTTACAGTACCATTCGGACATTATGAATGGAATGTAATGCCATTTGGATTAAAAAATGCACCATCAGAATTTCAAAATATAATGAATGACATATTTTCTGCATATACATTCATGATAGTTTATATAGATGATATATTAATATATTCCAGAACATTAGATGAACATTTTAAACATTTAAATATATTTTTTAAACTAGTAGTACAAAATGGATTAGTAATATCAGCACCAAAAATGAAACTATTTCAAACTCAAATCAGATTCTTAGGACATAGATATTAATAAAGGAACTATTAGACCCATTAATAGAGCACTTGAATTTGGTAGTAAATTTCCAGATGAAAATTAAAGACAAAAATCATTACAAAGATTTTTAGGATGTCTTAACTATGTTTGCAGATTTTTTCCCTAATTTAAGAACGTTGTGTGCACCATTATATGAAAGATTAAAAAAGAATCCACCTTCGTGGTCAAATTTACATACTCAAATAGTTAAAGAAGCAAAAGAAAAAATTAAATCATTACCATGTTTAGGTATTCCACATCCAGAAGCATTCATGATAGTAGAAACCGATGCATCAGAAATAGGATATGGAGGAATTTTAAAGCAAAAGATAAATAATAAAATTCAATTAATAAGATATATGTCTAAAGTATGGACAGGATCTCAAAAGAATTATTCAACAGTTAAAAAAGAGATGTTAGCAATAGTTTTAAGTATATCTAAATTTCAAGATGATTTATATAATAAAAAGTTTTTATTAAGAGTAGATTGTAAATCTGCTAAAGACATAATTCAAAGAGATATAGAAAACTTAGTATCTAAACAAATATTTGCTAGATGGCAAGGTATTTTATCAGTTTTTGATTTTGATATAGAATATATAAAAGGAGAAGATAATTCATTACCTGATTTTTTAACTCGCGAATTTCTTACAGGTAAACAGAAGAATGACACATATTTCGAGAAAATGAAGATTGGTTATGGATAAACATTATATTAATCACCCTCAAACTAAAAAGAAAATACAAAAAATTTATTCACTAAAAGAACATGTTATATTCAAGATCCAGAATTTCCAAACATTTATCATATATATAATAGTAATCATTGTCGTAAAACATCAAGTATTTTTGCATCAAATGCATTATTACAGTATGATAGTATCATATATTACTATGAGTCCACAAGAATCCCAGAAGTAAATAAAGCAATATGGAAAAGAATAGAAAACTTTAGGAAAGAAATAGCCTTGATATAATTTTTATTTTTTACAGGAAAATTAATGGCCAAACAAAGGAGAGTCATCATCCTCATTCAAAAATTACAAAAAACAGACAGCAGCAGATTATATGTCAAAGGTGATACCCAAGACCTTATCCCCGGTTATTCAAACTTCTAATAAGTTTACAAGTCTAGAAGAATTTCCATTACTTCCACTCACATATACTCAAGTAACTCAAACACCTTTTGCACAATTAAGGAATAAAGTGTCTAGTTCATCTCAAACACCAGTAGCAATAACCCCACTTCCAAATACACCTACTCAAAATATTGATTCAGGAAAGTCATCATATCAATTAAAGAAACCTTTTGAATATTTATGTTTAACAGAGTTTACTACTAATATTCAGGTTACTGATTTAAATAATTACACTCAACAATTATTTCGAACATGATATGCTATGGTTTTCAAGATGATTTATTAAAAAACTCAAATGTTTTATGAATTCATTTTAGTAGATTCAGAATCTGTTGAAATCACTCATATTCATGAGAGGAACGCAAAAAATAGCTTATTCAAAATGTGTGATAAAACAAGTATTAGATGTAGAAGATGGCCAAATATTTTTTACCAAAATTCCATTTTCTATACCATTTCAACCTCAAGGATATTCACTAATGAAGATTATAAACAAGCATGGAAGAAAGCTTTTTATTTAAGGTCTTTTGACATTCTTGGTTTTTTTCAATTTCACAAAGATAGCAAAGTTAAATTCCCATTATTGGTTCTACGATTGGTGGGATACTCATGGATGCCAACCAGATATTATGCCAATGGAAGCACAAACAAGGTTTACAATATGGAACAATAATAGCAAAATGAAAGAATATAGTAAGAATTCAATGGCATGTGTCTCTTAGAGTGCCATGGATATGGTGTTGGAATTTTCAAATTGTGCAATCAGACCAAGCCAAGGCCTATGTCATTGATTAGACAATTCAAATGTAAATGGTGGGATACATACAAAAAAGAGTTATGTTGGCAGTGGCCACTCTTATGACTACTGGCAAAAGGACATGGATTAATCCCACTACTAAATCCAACCACTCCAACTGGACCACACAAAAGGTTACTCAACAGAAGACTCCAACAAATCAGCAGCAAACAATTCAAAAAGGAAAATTCTCAGACGAAGATATGGAACAATTTTTTCAATTTATGGAATATCAAAAAAGACGCAATCAACAACAGCCACAAATGTCTATAGATTCCACTCCAAGCCCATCTCCTCAGGATATGTTCGAGGACATTGTGCTCAAGATCCGTTTGAGATTAATTCATATAATTTAACTTGCAGTTTTCTTTGATCAACTATTCCGCATGATGATAAGATTAAATATAATTCAAAAAACATTACAACTCTTCTTCACCAAAGAGAGTTAGGAAGATCTAATCCAAGGTCATCATCATCATAGTATTCATCAAGATTTGCTAAGAAGATGGAACTAAAAAGCAGGACAGCATATCCATCTTGGTGGACATATTACACTCAAAAAACTAAGCAGGCTTATTGGTTCTACCGCACTCAAGCATTCAAGAGAAAATAGTCAAAAGAAGATGGGGGACCCAAACCCATGTGAAGACTAAGACATCCACTAACATAGCCATGTGAAGGCATGTGATGGGGGACCCAAACCCATGTGAAGACTAAGACATCCACTCAAATAAAGAAGACGGATTTCAAAAATCATTCAATATTATGTAATAGAATAGTTACTTCTAAGTCTATAAATAAGAAGAACTCCAATGTACTAATCATCGCATGTTTTAGAAGCTATCAAAAGCAATAAAAATTTGAGTTTTATTCACTTCTTCTTTCTTTTTAAAAGGTATTATTTTATTTAATTTTACATCATATTTTCAATTTTATTTTTAATTTTATATCGATCCTGCTTATTTTGGTATGAAGACCCCCAATGTTGCGACGTGGCTCAGCGGAAATATATCAATATTTTTTAATTCAATTTTCCTTACATCGTGACGTGCATGATCGTATGTTGCAACGTCCACCCACATTGCGATGTAGGACCTTCTCGACTCTACGATACGGAAACTTGCTTGCTCCTATTTGTCACGAATATTTTTCTTCTTTTTTTCTCCACTTTGCACTCAATTTGACTTTTTTATGACTTTTCTCCTCCGTTCAAGCCCCATGGTTGAGAAACTTACAATAACACAGTAAAACGAATGAAATGGAACAAAAACGTCTAAAGAATTAAATACAAATACTAAATAAAAGGTGAATAAATCACCTTATCACCACTCTTTACAAATCCTAAGGTAGGATCACGTGATTTTCCTCCCTACAACAATGGCTAATAGTTGTCTTAAATCATTGTATGAATTCGATTGACAACCCCAATTGCTAGTCCAACTCAAATAACCCACTAAAGCACCACATTTTTCAGCAATCAACTTGCATATTCAAACAACTTGCATGGCTGTCATGTGTCACATGTTGCTTAATTCTCCAAACAATAGCTAAAATATAAACCCTAACTATTACAAAGAGAAACTCTTTCTCAAAAGCTCTAAATTGTCATGTAACCTAAACATATGAAACCTTACACCTATTGATAGTGAATCTTCAATAATATTTGTAAATAGGTCCTTCACAAATTCTTTTCAAACACAAAGTCTTGAAACGAGCCAAAAACACAATTTTGGAAATTTATTACAAAAACCTCCTCCTGGTCTGACATCGCGACGTGTAGGGTCACACGTCACATTGTCCACCCACGTCGCAATGTAGGAGATCCCCAATGTTGTGACGTGGCTCAGCGGAAGTATATCAATATTTTTTTAATTCAATTTTCCTTACATCGCGACATGCATGATCGCATGTTGCAACGTCCACCCACTTTGCGACGTAGGACCTTCTTGACTCTACGATACGGAGATTTGCTCCTATTTGTCATGAATGTTTTTCTTTTTTTCTCCACTTTGCACTCAATTTGACTTTTTTATGACTTTTCTCCTCCGTTCAAGTACCATGGTTGAGAAACCTAGAATAACACAGTAAAACAAATGAAATAGAACAAAAATGACTAAAGAATTAAATACAAATACTAAATAAAAGGTGAATAAATTCCATTATCACCACTCTTTACAAATCCTAAGGTAGGATCACCTGATTTTCCTCCCTAAAAAAATGGCTAACAGTTGTCTTAAATCATTAAATGAATTCGATTGACAACCCCAATTGTTATGCCAACTCAAATAACCCACTAAAGCACCACATTTTTCAGCAATTAACTTGCACACTCAAACAAACTTGCATGGCTGCCATGTGTCCCATGTTGCTTAATTCCCACAATATGCTCTAAATCAAGTCTGATTTATAGAAAACGACTTTCAATACATGGCTCCAACACTAAGCCAAAATTAAGTACCAAAATCAATGGTTCAAGCCCAAATTGAATCACTTAGCCAAACAACTTAGCTTTGTTCGAACCTTTGTGCACCCACTGCACTTAAGCTAGCAAAATTATTCATTGGCATGCCAAACCTTGCGATCCATTTGCAATTTAGCATGCAAAACTTTATCTTCATTTTGGTCTTTGGCATGTCAACTTCTTTTACCCTCGGCATACCGAGTTGCATGTCATGTTGGTGCTCATGCATTCGCACCACTTCATGCCTTTCTAAGCCATTCGGCATGCCAACTAGCAAGTTCAACTTTATGGGTTTAACAAACCTCCACGAATTAACTTGTTTGGTGTCCTCATCAAACTTTTCTGCAACTTGAAATGAGTCTAATTGAAATAAAGGAAATATCTGCCTAGAAGACTTCTATCTGTTGCACCAATCAAAACCCAGTTATGCCAACTTCCCATAAGCGAGCACAACTTTCTCAATCTTAATTATCTGTTAAATCTAACTTCCTACAAGTAAGAAAATATTTTGGTCCCCAAGATCCTCATTCTTTCATGCCAACTTAATCTATAATGTCCAAAATATTCAACAACAAATATACCCAACGTCCTTCGATTTTTACCTCATCAACTCATAGAGCGTTTGTATCACTTTCTTTACCCCCTAGCAAGAGGACAATTACGAATTCTGTGATCTTCTTTCCCACACCTAAAATAGCCTATAGTCTTGAATTTTTTGGAGGTACCTTTGTTCTCGTTGCGACTGTTATTGCCTTTTTTAATAGTTTCAGCAACCACAAAAATCTTATTTTTCTCAGACCACATTCTGTCCATTTTTTAGAGGTCCTTGGCACTATCCTCCCCCACTGGATTTTGCAAATCAACTAGGCCATCAATAACCAGCAAAGCCTATGCCAAATAGTTCATATTATTTTGACGTAAATCAGACTGCACCCAAGGCTTTAAACCAGCCACAAAGTTGAACACTTTGTCTTTCTCAGACATTTTCTTGATATCTAAGATTAGTGAGGAGAATTTCTTCACATACTCATGAACATTTTTTATCCGTTTCAGCCTTCTAAGTGCCCTATGTACCACCCAACTCGAGTTTGTTGAAAGAAACTGCCCTGCAACTCCCCTTTCAACATTTCTAATGATACAATCTCTGGCCTAACCTGGTCTCTCACCCTAGTTTGCTACCATAGCTTTGCATCTCCATCCAAGCACATGCTAGTGATAATTAGTTGGTCTATTTCCGATATGTGTGTAGCTTTGAATTATTGCTCTATGTCCAGCTTGAAGTTCTCAAGTTCATTAAAACTTCTTCTCCCAACTATTGCCTTTGGTTTTGGAACTTTGATTTTCTTTTTTAATGGTACTTTTTGAGTTTCATCAACTCTTGCACTCTTCAACAACACCACATCCTCCATTAAACTCTAAGATATTGATGATCTAACCCCAGATGAAAATTATTTTCTATCGGCTCAACTTTGGCCGCCAAATCAGCAACCATAGCCCTTAAACCAATGAGATTGCCATTTACCACTTTAACTTATTGTATTTCACCAATATTGTTCACCATGTCTTGAATAACACCTTCAATTCAAACAACACGTTCAGTTAACATATTTGAACCAGCAATCTCTGTTAAGTAATGTCACCACTCAAAACCTTGGCTCTGATACCAAATTTGTCATGCCTTTAATATCTTAGCCGAATTCCCAAAGGATAAAACTCCCAATCCCATAACCAACAACCCACTGATGGCTAAACACATCAATTCACTCTTGTTTGGATATACTTAACCCTTGAACAAGAATAAACACAACAAGTAGTAAGCCAAATAAAAGTAAATAAGCACACAACAAATTTATTGTCCAAAGCTCAACCTTAATTTCATTAACACAAATGAAATATATAAGAATGCCTTTTATAATAGTTGCATATATCTCTAAGTACTAAAAACGTAACTAATAAGACAATCTACTATCCAAAATCATAAAAAACCAAACTGGTTGTTGACAAGCCCAACAACTACAAAAATAAGCCAATCAAGAGCAAGGATTCAGCAACTACCTATGAACATGGCTGTCAGCATAGCTACGTAGTGTAACTGGCAAGTAAGACCAAGGACTTAGCCATTTTGAGTTTAGCCTAAACCAAAATCTAACCCCAACCAAACCAACCAACCTGAGTCAAAGATTTAACACTTCCAACTCATAAATCTAGCAGTCAGCATGCACCAATGCCCAACACCATGCATTAAATCAACATAAAGCTCCAAGACTAATAATTTTGCAACAACCTACTTTGTCTTCCCTAAAGTAGGCCAAACATATCCCTTTCTGTTCATAGATCTACCCAAGGTCATTCCCACAAGTTTAAAGCCAAACAAAGACTATATGACATTTCCTTCTCAATAGCAAAACTCTAGAAAAATCAAAAGTAACACCACAAACACACTTCAAAAATACAAAAATATTTACAAAAATGCCACTCAAAAAAACCATGGTCTTTTGCCACTAAAAACCATAGTTTCTACCAAATCGCCTTAAACTTTACCAAGATTAACGAAATTGGAATTTCGGTCCTAGATCATGCCACTCGACATGCCGACCATGCTGTGTCACTCGGCACTCCAGTCTTGCCAATCTACCTACCAAGCATGTCCCTAGGCATGTCGGCTGTGCACTTCAATACATTGGTTGGTAAGTTCAAACACCAAGGGTCTAACAAACCTCCCGCACTTGGAGGAGTTGACATTCTCGTTAACTGTTGAGCTTCCACTCATTTTCAATATTCTTGAATTTTGCTTTCAAACAGCCATAGATCAACTCCATTGATCTATTCGGCATTCAACTCATTTTCACTAACCCGCTACACCAAGTATTTAGTTCGTCTACTCTTCTTACTTTGCCATGTTACAAAAGCTTTAGAACCTCTTTCTGAAATTGAGTTTTGATGATGGATGGGGCCTATTTTGGCTAGACTCTTGAGTCATCAAAATTTGTATGAAACGGTTTCAGATAACTCAACTCAAATATTGGATGAACTTTAAATAGATCTGACAACTTTAGTTTGTAAGCCACATTTCCAACTTTTGCCAAAACCTCAAACGCACTATCATACTTCTGTACTAAACCTCGATGTACTACCTTGCTACTAATTTTTTTCTAAATATAAGAAGTCAATTTCAACAATACCAACGCCTTAACTTGAAATTGTAAATCACATATGCCCTCGTCATCATACTTTTTCATTATATGTTGAGTTAATATCAAACTATCTTTAGCCTTATCAATCAGTTCTTATTTACTCCCAGCGAACCTATAAGCAGTAGGATACTTACCTCCTGTAGATTACAAAGCTATCTCATGAAGAGTAAATGGTTATTGTAGGCTCAAATAGACTAAGACCAATTGTGGAACTCTTGTGTAAATTATAACAAAACTGAGCCATATCGAGTAACTTGGTCCAATTGTGGTGATTTGCTTATACTTAATGTCTTAAATACTCTTCTAGCAAGACAATAATCCATTTAGTCTGACTATCAATTTGCGAATAGTTTGCAGTTGAAAACTTCAACTCCAAACCCAAAGAATTGAAGAGTTGTATCCAAAATCTACCATTAAACCTTGCATCCCTATCACTAATATTATCCTCTGGCAACCCAAAATACTTAACCACATTCTTGAAGAACAAATCAGTAGTAACATTAATTTGGCATATAGAGGGTGCTCCAATAAACCAAGCTTTCTTCAAAATACAATAAAAAAATAGTAAACATACCATCCATTTTAGGAAACTCACTGATGAAATCCATAGAAATTAACTGCCATATTCTATCAGTGAGTGGAATTGGTTGCAATAGTCCAACTTGCTTCTTTCTTTCAGTCTTGTCCAATTGACAAACCAAGCAGGACTTTACAAGAGTTTCAATGTCGTCATCCATTTTAGGTGAAATGAAACTACGAGCTAATAATGCTTGCATCCTTTTAACTCCCAAATGTCCAGCCCACTGAGTGTCATGCGTTTCCCTAATCAGTTCTCGCCTTAACTTTCAAGAAGTAGGCATATATGTTCTGCCACATTTAGCAAATAAAATATCATTTTCCAACCAGTACAGACATACAATTCTTTTTCAATTTGTTCTATCAATTTTAAAAAGACAGGGTTATTCTGGGATTTAGTTCTGATTCTTTCCATGAAGTTAGACATAATAACTGTGATTGAATTGACATACTTCCCCATTGTTTTCCTACTCAAAGCATCAGCCATGACATTCTCCCTTCCCGACCTATACTCCCAATATAAATGAAACTTAGCTAAATACTCCTACCATCAAGCTTGCTTAGGGGTTAACTTCTTTTGTGTTTTGAAGTAGGTATTTGATACATTATCCGTCATAACCGTAAACTTCACTCCCATCAAGTAATGCTTCCAAATTTCAAGGCAATGCACAGCAACTATAATCTCTTTATCATGCGTATTGTATCTCTATTCAGAGTCTTTCAACTTCTGCTTTCAAAGGCAACCGGATGCTTGTTGTGGACCAGAACTGCTCTAATAGCTCTGTTTGAAGCATCAGTGTGAACTTTGAATGACAAGCCAAAATCTGGTAAGCATAGGACTGGCTCAAATGCAATAACTTTCTTAACTGCAATAAAAGCTTCATCCAACTAATGTCCTAATTCCATAACTTATCCTTCTTAAGCAAATTTGCCAGCTTAGAATAACCTTTTATAAACCGACAATAGTAGTTTGCCAAACCAAGAAAGGATCTCAATTTTAGGACCTTTGTTTGAACTGGCCAATTAATTACAACTTCAACCTTTTTTCTATCCATTCTAATCATGCTGTTAGCCAAAATATGATCCAAAAAAGTGATTTCCTATTTACGAATTCACATTGTTCTTTCTTTACATAATGCTCGTATTTCCTAAATTTATGAAATACAACTTTGAAATGTAAGACATGACCGTCCAAAGTTTCAAAATAAATCACAATGTCATCTAAATAAACAACGGCAAACTAATCTAGGAATTCATACAACACATCATTCATGAGGTTTCAAAATGTAGCAGGGGCATTTGTTAAACCAAAAGGTATAAGTAAGAATTTAACGATCCATACCTCATAACAATAATTTTTTCTCCTTGTCTCCCTCAGCAATTCTTACTTGCCAATATCTAACCCTCAGATAAATTTTTATGTAGTATTCACCCTTCAAAAGTCTATTAAAGAGATCATAGGTATTTGACACTGGATATTTGTTCTTTTATAGTCACCTTGTTGAGAGCCCAATAATTAACACATAATCTTTAGGATCCATCAGCTTTCTTCTGGAATAAAGCTGGAGCACCATAAGAGCCTTTCAATGGTCTCAACAATCTACTCTCAATCAACTTATCTAACTGGTGTCTTAGCTCAGCCAACTCTGCTAGAGACATGCGATATGGATCCTATGCAGGAGGCTTGGTTTCCCAAAACCGGAATCAATCTTATGGTCAATGACCACTTTAGGTGGAAGCTTCTTGGGCAGTTCATTGGGTATCAAATTAGCAAACTCATCAAGCACATTAGCCACCTCATCTGGCACTTCTTGAAATCGTACTTAATTAAATTTAAAGATGAAGCTTTTAAATTAATAAAATATACAAATCTCTTATTAAAAACTAATTAAACAAAATGATCAAGTTTTGAGAAGTGATTGAATTGGTGAATATCTCTCTAATGAATTTTCAAATTTTGTGAAGATAATAACGTAATATGTTAAACTAGTGAATTATATACCACATCAAAATGGTTTGGTTAAGGAATATTGAATATTATAAGATATGGTAAATTCCATATTCTTAAGTTCTAGTTTGCCAAATATTTAGTGGGGGTGAGCTTTGTCGGCTACTTATTATTTACGTGAATCAAATTCTTAATTAAGAACTAAAATGTCTCCATATAAGTATGAAAATAAAGGACACCAAAATCATCTTATTTGGAAGTTTGGGTTGTGTAATCTACTATGAAGTTCTTGATAAAAACGGATAATGTTTAGACCTAGAATACTTAAAAGTGTGTTTGTAAGCAAACGTTTAACAATGGCATTGTCTTTGTTGTGTTTGTGATAATAAGTAATAGCTTGATTGATACATTAATCAAATCTTAAGTTAGAGATTTGGTGTGTATAGCAATGTCTGGAATTGAGATTAAAACCCTATAACTAAAATCATTCAATGATGATAACCCAACACTTTTTAGTATTTTCTATATTGAATGGTTTAAAGGGTAAAAGCAAGTCATTAAATGATTGTGAGCACTTGTTTGTGTATATTATTCAAAGTAAAAGGTGCATATTATGTTACTCTTAAGTGAGCAGGTTGAACTTTTGTTCTTAATGGATTTATCTTATTATATTTCATTGGTTTAACAAATGAAATTTAAGGTAAAATTCCACCTATCTAATTATAAGGACTGGTGCCGCTTTTAGCAAAAGTTTCAGGTAAATCTTTTATATGATTATAAAACTAGGATGAGCACATGACTAATAATAATGCTAAAATTGTGTGAATAATAGAATGCTACTGAGAGGTAATATGTATGATAATTTTTTACTATGGTTAAGTATTGGTTTAAGCATTGAACCACCAATTACTTACTATAGTTTTGTGAATTATTTATACTAAAAAGGAAAGTTTAATATGAAAATCACTTTTCTTTATGTATAAAATCAGAAAGTGTTAGTTTGAACTTATATTACAAACTAAGTGGGGGAATGTTGAATATTAAACCAAGAGCGGAGAGTTAAGCCCCGAGGGAGGAAATTAAAATAAAAATTGCAGAAAGAAAAGTGGGTCGCAGTAGGACTGCCACTGAATTAGATCAGTTAGATAAGTTAGATTGAATAAATTAAATGATTGAATGTAAAATCAAGAAAGTAAATAACATAAAATTAAAAGTTAGAAGTTAGAAAGTTAGATCAAAACAAACAAGATATGAACACAAAATATGAAATTAAAATTCATAATTAAAGTACATAAAAGAAATTACACCAAGTTCATAAGATTAAGGTCCTTACACGAGTTTGGTCCTTAATCAAACTCCAATAAGTTCTTAAGCAAGGGATCCAAGCAAAGGTATTCCAAACTTAGGAAAATCTTCCAAGAAAAGATGAAAATAAGAGAAGGAGAAGAGATGAAAAAGCTAAGAAGGAAAGAAAGGAATAAGAGAGAAAATGAATGAAAGTTTGCTACGGGAAGAAATTTCCAAAACTTTGAGTAGTGGACTCCAAAGTCTGCCCCTTGCTGCTGAAAGTGGGGATACTTAAAGCAGTTTTTTTTTTTTAATTTTTTGAGATTTTGACTATACAATTACAGTCAATATCTGTATAGTCAAAGTCTTTAATTTTATGGTATTTGAGAATATATACCATAACAGTCATCTTCATTTTGATCTTGGTCAAATAGCAAGTCTTCCTCGTCTGTCCCGAGATTGGGCTTGTTTGAATTGGGCCAGTGCTTGATGTACTTGGCTCTTCTTTTGTAGAACTGCTAGCTTGTTTAAATTGGGCCAACAAGTTCTCAAGTGTTTGACATAGTCATCTTGTTTGAAATTGCTGCCAATTTGGAAGCCGTAAGTGATTTCTGTTGAAGAAATTGACATATCTTTGGATCTGCTGATGAGAGAAATTATGGATTCTTTTGAAACCATGCATCAATTTTGTGTGGATGCGCACATCCAATGTCGAAATCCTTCCACCACTTTGTGTATCCTTGTCTGATTAATAGTGGAGGAAATTTGTTCTCCTTCTTAGAAAATTCAAACTTCCAAGCATAAATCCATGACAAAGAAAAGATTGAATAGAAATGCAGTAATACTAGAACATGCATTTCAGTAGTTGTAAATTTTTCTGAAATTTTTTGTAATCCCAACTGAGCTTCTGCTGGGAGAATTTGTGGATTTGCGTCCAAAACAATTCCACCATCGAATAAACCAGATTGAAAAATCGTATTTGGTTCCTCTTTTGAAATAGAAAACCCAGGAGTGTTTGTTTATTTGGTTTTTCTTTGAAAAGGTATTAAACCAAGCTTGCCTATAATCCCAATATGTAAATCCTGGAGGAGAAAAAGGTTGTGAAAAATTTTGAGGTGTATTCAAACTGGTTCCCCAATCTAATGTGTTTGAGGATTTGGGCGGTTGAATGAGTAATCAATGTTTCTATCTTTTTGATCAAGATAGTGTTTTAAGGCAATCGATTTAGTATCTACAATAATAAACTCATAGAAATTTTGGGTTTTGTGTGGTGTTTGCTCAATAAAATTTGAAGTTTGTGGAAGAATAGCCTCAGCTACTTCATTTGGATTATTTACAAAGAAATCAGGTTCTGTTTGACAAACAAAAACATAAGTTGATTTTTGAAATATTCTTGTTTCAAAACTGTTTTTTGCAAACATTTTTTGAAATTTGTTTTGTGTTTGCGGAGCTAGATGCCATCACATTTGAATAATTTGTAGGGCTTTGCAACCACTACAGAAGTTTGAGTATTTTTCAAAATTAGTAGGGTTTGAAACCACTAATAAGTTTGTGGGGATTTCACGAGTTGAAATCCTACAGATGCACCCCATTTTCTGGATAGTCTCCAATTCGACCGGCTTCATTGTCTTCTACCATTTTGGCCCAAATTTTTGGGTTGACGATTGAAATGGGCAAGTTTGAAGTTTCTGTTTTTATGGTTTCCAACTTGATTGGGCTCAAAGTATAGTCTTTGGGCTGTTTGCCTGCAGATATCTGTTGCAGTGGTTTGTTTGGATGAAGTGGAGGCTTCAAGAATTCACGAGTCAAAAAGTCAGGCAAAGAATTTGTTTCTCCTTTAATATAGTCAATATCAAAGTCAAAAACAGATAAAATAGCTTGCCATCTTGCAAAAATTTGTTTAGAAGCAAGATTTTTAACATCTTTTTTCGAAACATCTTTTGCAGATTTACAATCTACTCTAACAAGAAATTTCTGGTTAAGCAGATCAGACTGAAATTTTGAAATACACAAAACAATAACTAACATTTCTTTTTTGATTGTGGAATAGTTTTGTTGAGCACTATTCCAATTTTTAGAAGTAAAGGCAACAATTCTTTCTTTGTTGTCTTGTACTTGTTTAAGTATCCCGCCATAACCCAAATCAGATGCATCAGTTTCAATGATCTTTGGAAGACTTGGGTTTGGCAGAATCAAGCAAGGCAGGGCCTTGACTTGGGCTTTCACCCTTCTTACCGCCTCTGTATGGACATCAGTCCATGGTGGGGGTGACTTCTTCAACCTGTCATGCAAAGGTTTAATAATATTAGCTAATTCAAGAATAAAATCAGCTATATAGTTCAAACATCCTAGAAACCTTTGTAGTTGTTGTTTTTCTAGAATTTGGTCAAGGAACCTATCTGCAAACTGGATAGATCTTTTTATAGGAATAATTGTTCCTAAGTGGATATAAAGTCCTAAAAATCGAATACTAGTCTGGAATAGACTAATCTTCTTTTTTTTATACAACTAGACCATTTTCTTTAACAACTTGTAAGAAGATGTTAAGATGTTTAAAATGCTGATCTATGTTGTTAGAAAAAACTAGGACATCATCTATGTAAACAATAGTAAAACTTGAGTAAGGATTAAATATGTCGGTCATAATCCTTTGAAATTTTGATGGAACGTTTTTTAAGCCAAAAGGCATAACGTTCCATTCATAGTGTCCAAATGGTACTGCAAAAGCTGTTTTGTACCTGTCAGCTAGGTTAATCTGAATTTGCCAAAATCCAAACTTCATGTCAAATTTAGAGAATACCTTTGCTGTATTAAGCCTTTGCAAAAGATCTCTTTTATATGGAATTGGATACCTGATCCATTGAAGAGCTTCGTTTAAGGCTTTGTAGTTTATTACCAGTCTTGGAACTCCTCTTTCAATTTCTGAACTTTTGTTTACATAGAATGCCGGGCAACTCCAGGGAGATTGGCTTGGTCTGATGATCTGCTTCTTTAGAAGATCATTGATTTCTATCTTACAATGTTCCAGCAGTTCTTGATTCATCTGGATTGGTCTGACTTTTGTTGGAATATCTTTCTCTTTGAAATCCTTTTCGTAGGGAAAATAAACTGTATGTTGCTTTCTCTTCCAGAAAGCAGTTGGTATTTCAGCACAAACTTGCTGCTCAATTTTCTCTTGGAATACCTTGATTCTGTTCTGAATCAGTGGTTGAGTCAATTGTGCCTCGATTCTTTTATACTCAATTTCTTCCTTTAAGAAATTAATCTGTTTGATCTTGTTAGACAAAGGATTCAGCTCCTTATGTACTGGAGGACTGGTAAAAGGAAGAAGAACATTTTTTTCCAGATTTTGTGGAAAAATTCCCTCGAATGTTGTCATATAAGGCATCAATGATAAGTCGGAGTGGTACCGACTTATTTATCTTACATACTCATCCTTTTTATATAGAAATTTAGTAAAGGGAATACTTTGTGAATGGCTTGTGCATATTATTGTTCATGAACTTACAATTGATGAAAATAGCTAAGTGTGGGGAATATGTGTTAAGTTTGATTCAATTATGTAAAATATGCACACACTCTCCTTAGGCTCTCAAGTCACTCACAATTCACAACACTAACGAATCACTCACATCACACGCAAACCACTCAAAACACAACACACACATGCACATGGCGGGCGCCTAGTGCGCCCGCCCACACCACACACACACACAAGGCGCCCGCCCCACAAGTACGCACACAGGGCGGGCGCCTAGAGCGCCCGCCCTTCGTAATGCACACCTACGCGCCAGCACCACACACACACACATGCACGGCGGGCGCCTAGCGCGCCCGCCCACCACTACACACTCACTCACTCACTCGCACACATGCACGATTTTATTGCTTAGTTACACCTCACCACACTCATGCTCCCGCACATATTTTGCGCACATTATTAGACAATCACACACGTTCACTGTTGAGCACCAAGTGCTTGAAGAAATGCATTAAAATTCCTTAATGACTAAGTCTTGAGTGAACTACGTGGCCTCACTTTACCTTTGCTGACTTATTCACAGACACGTGGCGGCTTCTCCGAAAAAGATGTAAATTTCCAGGAAGGTCACCCAGCTAACCCAGCAAGGGGAAAGTATAAAAGGAGCTGAAGAGAAAGGGGGGAGATCGGGAGATTGAGGATCAAGAAAGAACTTAGAAAATTACAGAGAGGGAGAAGATCTTGGGAAATTGCCCATTTTAATTCTGTCTTGTAATCATGAATTCTGAGCCGATCAACATGATCGGCTAGACATAGAGTGTTGCCTTGAGGGGTTACATGTATGGATTTAATATTGTTTGAGACATTTGATTTAGAATTTTATCCGTGTTATTTATGTTTATTATTCTGTACTTGTTGTGTTTGATGTTTTGCATTAGATTAACTTCATATTAAAACTGCGGTGACCACTGAGATTGTTGTGAACTTGCCTAAGGAAATCAATCCCAACTTGTATTGATTATGAACATGCTTGTGTGAGTCTTAGTCCTGCACATTTCATGATTTAGAAAAGGGCAATGAGCGTTTCTATACGGTGAGTTTAGATTACATCTTGGATGACCGCCCTAACAAGGAGTATAACCAAGTAATCGAGGCTCACTACTGTCACTATAGGAAAGGATTAAGAGTATTCTCGTATTGTGGATTGAGATTACATCTGGGATGACTGCCCTGACAAGGAGTATATCCAAGTAATCGAAGCTCACAGTAGGAGAGTCGGGATCTGGGGGAGTCTCACTCGTACCTATAACTTGCCCTGACAAGGGAAGTTAGAGGAGTATTTGTGAAATGGGTTTGAGAGAACTCACAAGTTGAATCGAATTCCCAGCTCACTAGCAGAGAAGTCCCCTCACACTTGTTCACACAAGTCAGGGATAACAAGAGAAAAATCCATACTAGTTGTTCCACCCTCAAGGCAACACCTCCCGTTTTATTGAGTTATCTCTCGTTCCAACATTCCTGCATTTTAGTCTATTTACATATTGTTTCGTGTCTTTTTAATCGTTCATACTTGCTATCATTATTCAATACTTTATTACAAACCCTCTCCCTGTGGAGACGATCCCACTCATCACTGCTGCATTTATTGTTGAGTTTGGTAAAATTGCAGGGTAGCGACAACCCTTGGAACAATTTTTTGGCGCCGGTGCCGGGGAGAGGCAGAGTGTCAGGAGTTGATTTGTGATAGACTTGTGTTTTTGATTTATGTGGTTCTATTTTTTTTGTAGTGATTTTCTTTTTTCTGTTTGTTGTTTTTGTGTGTTAGTTAGTTTTATACTTCTTGTTTTGTATTCAAGTTTCTTGTGTTCAGTTGTGGCAACTGCAGGGGCTTTGGAATTTCATGGACATTGAAGTTTGCACACCACAATAGACCAAATATGTCCAGGTGGTTTGGGGATTTTGTTGAGCCTCACTATGATTACCCATCAGATTTGGATGAATGATACCACGACCAACGCCTGGAATATTTGGAAACTTCTCCACACCGAGATATTATGAGACATGGCATGACCAACAGCGAGATAATGGGTCTTATCAAGAAAAGAAAAAACGGGAAGACATGTTGTCTCAAATTTTGGACAAGGCTGATAGAGTGAAAACAAGGTTGGCTCAAAAGAAAAAGAAGGCTCCAGAACCACTACAGAGACTTGATCACATGAGTTCCTTAATGAGCAATTTGTGGGAACTTGAGACACCAGTTCAAGAAGCTCAAGGCTACTCAGAAGGTATATCTCTCATTACTGAAACACCAACTCTTGAGGAAAATTTTTTTAATATGAATGCAAATGTTGATTGTGGTCTCAAGTGTCCAATGGAGTTAGGGTCTACAAATGTTGGAGATGTTGTACATAAGTGCTTTGCTGATGAGTTCTTTGTGCACGAACGTTTGAGTCTTTCTTGTGAAAATGATGTCTCTTGTGATGAGTTTAGTGATGAAGAACTTAGGGCTATTTGGTTTCGTACTGCCAAAATGGAGGGTGTATCTAATGTTGAGTCTTACACCAACTTTATGAATTACCATGGGAATGATGACATTGTTAGACTTCCCTTAGATACTTCCCCTGTCTTGGAATGCCCAGTGAATTGTAGAGAGACACATTTTATCAATCCTTGTGTGAGCATGAATGAAACCAAAATTGCACTTGATAAAGAAAATGACAACATGACCATTGAGCATTTTGTTAAGACACCAAATCATGAAATTGTGAATGAATTTGAAACTGTAACTGGTGACCAACAAATAGAGAAAGACGAAATACCTTTGTTAGATGTGCAAAGTGAACCAATTTTTTTTAGCAAAGGAGAGACCCAACAGAATGCCCATGTTAGTCTATGTGATGATGATTTAATTCTTTGTAAGGAAATAGCTAACATGGTGGAGAATTGCTTTGTTGATGCATCAATTCTTGAAATTACTGATGAATTTGTTGAGACTATGGATGCACAATCTGTGGTTGAGCCTTGCAGGGTTTCAAAGACAAATTTGGAGGGAGAAGTGAAAGAGGTGATTCCTATGGGGGAATAGACATGGTTTAAAACGGAGGTTATTGAGATTGTTCCCCATGTGTGTGAGCTCCAACACCTCTTTCCTGAGAATATTTGTCCAGTACCCTACTGGAGGAAAAAGAGTGCTTGTGAAAGAGCATTTTTCTGGTACAGAGATGGGTACTCCGAATCTTGAATGAGGAGGCTTCATGAATAATGTCTAGCTGGAGACTGAATAAATCCAGAACCACTTACTTTACTTTTCTTGAATAAATTGATGTTTGAGTCTTTAGTTGCTTTTGCTTATGTTTATGTAGTTAGTGTTTCCTATTGTGTGCAGGAGCCCTGAAGCAAAAGCCTCTCAAATACCAAGTGTGGGGGTGTGCAAGTGCAAGAACACTCAAGCACAACACATGATTGTGGATACTTCGAGTAGGAGAGTGGTGATGCAAGAGTGGAGGAATGCACATATGGGGAAACAATGCACCAAACTTTAGAGGCGTCAATCCTACCCTTCCTGGATTCTCACGACTTTCCAACCAGCCTCCACCTCCAGCAACTCAAACGCGGTAGTCTCTCTCCTTTACAATGGGAACGATTGCTCATTTCAAGTGTGGGGGGGAGACATTCATGATTTGGGGCTGTCCTTGGAAATTGCTGTTGTTTGTGTGATTGGCTATGCTTGGAACTTCTTTAAAGTGATGCTTGTGTTTGTGAGGCCGAGGGCCTTTGTTTAAAAATTGCTTATGTGTGTTATCATATGTGCGGGAGACGAGTGATAGGATGGATTGTTTAGTATTTAGGTGGTGTGTTTTCTTCTTGTTTTACTGTTCTTGTGTTGTTGGGAGCAAAAGTCAGTGTCTGGCACTGACCTTGTAGTGTGCTTGAATTTCCTTATTGTTGCGATAAATGTGAGTGTTTCTGTGTGTTGTGAAAATGTTCATTATCCAGTCCATTCCGCACACTCGCACGCCAAATCACACTCGCACTCCCAGCATCATTGCAAATCCATGAATGTTACTTAATTGTTATGTATGCAAAAGTTTTTTTGAGATTTACCGTGTCTATTCGACGAGTACAATTTGATAAGTAAAGTGCGATGTCAAAGTAAGATAGAAACGCCAGCAACAAATTTGACATAGGAGAGAGCTTATGATTCTTTACGTGTATGTGCTTTCTACTTGTAAACACTTATTCTTGTATTTTGAGTACATAGTCTATTGGAAACACACACGAACACAAACTGTTTGAATTTGTGCAAATATGAAGAAAAAGCCAGTGGGCGAATAAAGGGAAAAAAGAGCCACAAAACCCTGGGCAGCCAAGCACCAAAGTGCGGCATGAATAAGCACCAATGTGCAAGTTAATTTCTGTTAAGTTTTGCAATAATAAGTGTTCGTGTGTGTGGACAAAAGGATTGTGGTGCAAGAATTTCTTTAAGTGTCTACTTGAGTACTCTGCATAGACATTGTGGGAATCACGAGAAACTCTCAGCACACACTGCACGCTGACGGTTTGGTCTTTATTCGTTTCACCTTGCTTGGTAAATTGTATAAGTCGGATGAACTGTGAACTCAACAACTAGATATTTGTGCATGCGAAAAATTATGGATTGCTGATGATGTTGTTGGGAGTGTTTGAATGTGGAGTGGATGAGAGCATAGTTTTCGTTTTTCCTTTACTCGGGACTAGCAAAGATTCAAGTGTGTGGGGTTGATAAGTCGGAGTGGTACCGACTTATTTATCTTACATACTCATCCTTTTTATATAGAAATTTAGTAAAGGGAATACTTTGTGAATGGCTTGTGCATATTATTGTTCATGAACTTACAATTGATGAAAATAGCTAAGTGTGGGGAATATGTGTTAAGTTTGATTCAATTATGTAAAATATGCACACACTCTCCTTAGGCTCTCAAGTCACTCACAATTCACAACACTCACGAATCACTCACATCACACACAAACCACTCAAAACACAACACACACATGCAAATGCATTAAAATTCCTTAATGACTAAGTCTTGAGTGAACTACGTGGCCTCACTTTACCTTTGCTGACTTATTCACAGACACGTGGCGGCTTCTCCGGAAAAGATGTAAATTTCCAGGAAGGTCACCCAGCCAACCCAGCAAGGGGAAAGTATAAAAGGAGCTGAAAAGGAAAGAGAAAGGGTGGAGATCGGGAGATTGAGGATCAAGAAAGAACTTAGAAAATTATAGAGAGGGAGAAGATCTTGGGAAATTGCCCATTTCAATTCTGTCCTGTAATCATGAATTCTGAGCCGATCAACATGATCGGCTAGACATAGAGTGTTGCCTTGAGGGGTTACATGTATGGATTTAATCTTGTTTGAGACATTTGATTTAGAATCTTATCCGTGTTATTTATGTTCATTATTCTGTACTTGTTGTGTTTGATATTTTGCATCAGATTAACTTCATATTAAATCTGCGGTGACCACTGAGATTGTTGTGAACTTGCCTAAGGAAATCAATCCCAACTTGTATTGATTATGAACATGCTTGTGTGAATCTTAGTCCTGCACATTTCATGATTTAGAAAAGGGCAATGAGCGTTTCTATACGGTGAGTTTAGATTACATCTGGGATGACTGCCCTGACAAGGAGTATATCCAAGTAATCGAGGCTCACTACTGTCACTATAGGAAAGGATTAAGAGTATTCTCGTATTGTGGATTGAGATTACATCTGGGATGACTGCCCTGACAAGGAGTATATCCAAGTAATCGAAGCTCACAGTAGGAGAGTCGGGATCTGGGGGAGTCTCACTCGTACCTATAACTTGCCCTGACAAGGGAAGTTAGAGGAGTATTGTGAAATGGGTTTGAGAGAACTCATAAGTTGATCGAATCCCAGCTCACTAGCAGAGAAGTCCCCTCACACTTGTTCACACAAGTCAGGGATAACAAGAGAAAAATCCATACTAGTTGTTCCACCCTCAAGGCAACACCCCCCGTTTTATTGAGTTATCTCTCGTTCCAACATTCCTGCATTTTAGTCTATTTACATATTGTTTCGTGTCTTTTTAATCGTTCATACTTGCTATCATTATTCAATACTTGATTACAACCCTCTCCCTGTGGAGACGATCCCACTCATCACTGCTGCATTTATTGTTGAGTTTGGGTAAAATTGCAGGGTAGCGACAACCCTTGAACAATCAATTGTATAATAAAATCCGTACCTAAATTAACTGGATGAGTAAGATTTTTAGCCAATAGAAATGATACCTTAACTGCTGCTGAAGAAAACTTTACCTCAATATCAGTAAGCTTATAGGATATGTTGAGCTTAGACCCGTTTGCTGAAAGAAGTCCTTCTTTAGTTTTCTCAAAGAATTTTGACGGAATGATTCCTTCATCAATGCAGCTAAGATCAGCTCCTGTATCCCATAATGCTGCTGTTTCTAATACAAAATTATTTTGTACCACTAATTTAATCCGAACATCATGTCTCCTAAAAGTGATAGCAGACAGAATCTTTGGGATTTCGGAGTTTAAGGATTCGAGGAATTGTTCAACTTCTACTTCTTCCTCCTTGGCTTTACCCTTATTTGTTTTTGCTGATTGTTCTGTCAGGTTTTGCAAAACCAATAGATCAAGCTCCTGCCGAGCTTTGATCTCTCTGACTTCCATTTTGAGTTTTGTAACTTCGGTTTCCAAGTCTTGTATTGTTATTTGTTTGGAGGATTTTTGAGGAAATTTGTTCAAGATATTAGTAAGGTTATAGTTGTTGAGTACCTTCGGGTGATTTGCAGGATGGTCACTTCTGAATTTAGAAGTAGATGGTTGATCACTGGTTGCTTTTTTGAACTGGCTGAGATAGTACCTTTTCTGTTCTGGATCTTCCAGATTATCAATCATTTCCAGAAGTAAATCCTGTTCTTTGGTTAAAACATTAATAATTGGGCCTTCTGGATGTGAATCATCGCTGGAAGAAGAACTATTAATATCATCATCTTCCATATGATTGTCCTCGCTATATCCTGATTCTTCATCATCTGTTTCAGCAAGAAGGTTTGATATTTGATTCAAAATATTGTCATCTATCTCCAAATTCTGAATTCTTCTTCTGAGACGGTAATATTTTGTTATATGTCCCGGTTTATGGCATTTGTGACAAATGATGTTGGGCAAGGCTAGTCTTGGAGGTTGGTATGGTTTAGGCTGTGGATTGATTGGTTGTGGTAAAGGTTTTGGTTGTCTATATGGAAGTCTTTATTTGGGGAAATGTTTGGCATATCTGGGTTTGGATATGTGTTTATGATGTTTAGGTTTCTGGGTTTGGCTACAGCTGGGAAGTCCAAACTGTTCACAGAAAGAACCAAGATCCTTCCTCCTTTGTGCCCTGTCTTTTGCCAGTTGCCGGAGCATTTTATCTTGCCTGCAGATTCGCAAGGCAACCTGTTGGATTTGTGTTGTCAGCTGTCCATATGTAATCTGTTCATATGGAACCACTCCATTATATGTGTTTCTGAGTTCTTCTTGAACCATATCCCTTAAAGACTTTGGAAGTCCATCAAGAAATTTCTCTTTTCAATAAGCTTGATTACCATCAGGTCTGGCATATATTCTGGTGAAAAATATATCTTTATACCATCAGAAATCCGATAAGTTTTTGCACTTCAAATTGTTCAATAATTCTGATGATCTGTCTTTGAAAATACCTGGATCACCAATAAAAGTTTTGGCAATAGTAAATATCAAAGTAGATACAGCATCAGAAATAGTATCACCGTCTTGTAGGATTGGTTCTCCTTGATCATCAGTCTTAACTGAGTGCATGATGCTTTGTCTGTCATCTTCAGTGAGATGTTCATCCCACCATCCTTTTAATTGCCCTGTAAAACTGGCAACTAAAATATGTGCTGCCAATTGGTCTGTACAAGCCTGAGATGTTCTGTATGATGTTGCCACCATTGTCATCTGTTGGAGAATAGTTATCATACTGTACTCCGTCTGTCCATCTATGTTCCACTCAAAGATCTCTTTTATTTGGAATTGGATACCTGATCCATTGAAGAGCTTCGTTTAAGGCTTTGTAGTTTATTACCAGTCTTGGCACTCCTCTTTCAATTTCTGAACTTTTGTTTACATAGAATACTGGGCAACTCCAGGGAGACTGGCTTGGTCTGATGAGTTTGTAATAAAACAAGATAAGTGACATCAGGTAAAAGTTTTGCTTGTAACTGTCCAAATTCATTTCTTTGACAATTATGGTGTATTTCTTCATGAGAATTCATGACTCTTAATATCTAAATGTTTTTTGTAACGGTTATTAGGTCTAGAATCTATTAAGAGGTGTTTTTGACTAAATTCTAATAATAGAAGAAGAAGTGATAAGAAATAACTACAAAAATATTATAACTCAAGCATTTTATATTCTTGTATAAACAAGAAAAGAACTTGCTACTTTATTGTTTGGGAATCTATTGTATCCTAGAAGAGATTGACATCTTAAATCTGGTTAGTAAGATAGTTGAAGCAATAAACTCTTCAAGGATAGTGATCTACATGCCTTACATTCTTTCTTTGTGAAATACATTCTCTCATTTGATCATTGGATCATATGCTCTTTTATTTTCTTATTACAAAAAGTGTTTTAATTATCGTTGTTCCTAAGTTTGTGCAAGTCTTCAACCTCCAATTATTTCAACATTTCATAGATGTAAATATATACGTATTGCTCTTGAGAGCAAAGTATTTGTCTACACCTATGATGCAAAATGACAAAGGCAATACAAGGTCACACACATTTTAAAAACTTCAAGAATTTAAATATTATAAGTAATGGATATAGCACCAAACCCTTTGCATATAATGAGTAGAAATAGTTGTTCTATTTAAGTTACTAAGGGATAAGTATACAACTTATTTCACTATAGCTTAGACATGACCACGGTTCACGAACCGCCAGTTACGGTTCGTGAACCGCCGGTTCATGGTTCCACGAAGGATGGAACCTGAATCGGCCCTTGGACTCACGGTTACGATTACGGTTCATGAACCACCAGTTCACAGTTTCGTCACGGTTCTGGTTCCATCCCGGTTCTGGTTCTATCCTGGTTTCAGTTCCGGTTCCGATTTTGGTACGTTTTTCTCATTGTTTGATTTTAAAAAAAATAACAATATGAAGTGTGATATACTTTACAAATTTACAAGGTGAAAGAAAAGAAGTTTGGTATAATTTACAATGTGAAAAATAAGAGAAATTTGATATAATTCACAAATTTACATTGTGAAAAATAAGAAGTTTGGTATAATTCACAATGTGAAAAATAAGAGAAGTTTGATATAATTCACAAATTTACAAATTTACAAGGTGAAAAAATGAAGTTTGGTATATTTTACAATGTGAAAAATAAGAGAAGTTTGATATAATTTACAAATTTACAAGGTGAAAAAAAAGAAGTTTGGTACAATTTACAATGTGAAAAATAAGAGAAGTTTGATATAATTCACAAATTTACAAATTTACAAGATGAAAAAAAAGAAGTTTGGTACAATTTACAATGTGAAAAATAAGAGAAGTTTGATATAATTCACAAATTTACAAATTTACAAGGTGAAAAAAAAAGAAGTTTGGTACAATTTACAATGTGAAAAATAAGAGAAGTTTGATATAATTCACAAATACAAATTTACAATGTGACAAATAACAAGTTTGATATAATACGTACAAGTTTACAAGTTTGATATAAATGAAAAATACCTCATTTTATTATTAAAATAGAACATTTTGGCCTAAATATCGAATTTCGAGTTGGCCATTTACATATATGAATAATGAATCGTGGTACAACATTTACTAAAAATAAAAATTTTCATTCATAAAAGTAATTTGAGTACAAGTTAATTGACCTAAAATTTTAATCATCTAACTCTTCAATGTCATCATCGGGATTGGGATAGACGAAATCCGTGAACTAGGAAACTTCGGTTGAAGATCCGGTTGTACTAACATTGCTCGTTTCGGAAATGTCGGTGTCGTAATCTAAATCAATGTCATCCGTCTTGTCCATTTCTTGTGCTCTCAAAAATGCCTTGTGTCAATCATCCACTAATGCTTGGATTTCTAATGATCTTGGTAATAATCGGGACCGGTACTCGTGTAAAATGAATAAATTGATGAGTACCGGTCCCGATTATTACCAATTTATTGCACTATAGGAAAAATTCATGCAATGTGAATAAATAGATGAGAAGTAGGATAATAAACACCAGATAAAATTTCAGTAGCATCCTTAAATATCTTTAAAAGTTGTAATAATTTACAACAAATTTCCCACATATTAGGATGCAAAGAAATATCATCTACATGATTTTTCATAAAAAAAGTACATAACAAAGTACTATATTGTGTAGATGCATTCAATAATTTATAAGTTGAATTACACATATTAGGAACATTTTTGCTAAATGTTTTTGGTTTGCGTCCATTTTCCATACAAAATTTTATGGACTCCAAAAAGTGAAAAGAACGTACAGATGTTCTAATTTTCCATAGATTTCATAGATGTAAGGGCGAATTCCATTTTACCCCCCTGTGGTTAGGCATAATCACCCTATCGCTAGCTCGTGGTTTCAAAATACCCACATAACCCCCTCGTGTTTTGAACTAATGTGGAAAAGCGACGGTTTCTGTTAAAATTCACGGAAATGAGTAACTTTACTATAATACCCTTATTTAATTAATGAGTCAAACAATGTATTAAAATGAAGAGGTCAAAATAAATATTGTAAAATATTTGAGGTCCAATTGAAATTTTTGAAAATCTTCTCTCTTCTCCATTGTTAACCTGCAGATAACCATGGTTTATCCAACTTTAATTTTCAAATAAACTCCATCATTTTAATCAATTAAATTCTTTCTCACCAATAATTCTTTACAATTATCCAATAAACCATAATTTCCAACAACCAAATTCTGAAAAATTTTTAAATTTTTGTTCTTCTCTTTGGTTTTCTCTCCCCGCCATGACTGAACCTCCACCGCCGTTGCCGTCATCGTCACCGTCGTAACTACCAGTACAAGTTCATTGCTAATACAGCTCTAACAGTCAAGGAAACGGAGTGGCAATGGAGAAACATAAAGCGGCACCGCAGTTAAAATAGCTGCAATGCGTTGGAAGCCAAGAAATCGTGAGACCAAAGCCCGTCGGTTTCCTCTGCGGTTCCATTCCCGTCCCAATAATTCATTCTTCTCCAAATAGGATTTAGATGTAAAAATCCAATACAAAAACCCACCGAAAAAATCAAATCTTTTGCAAATCCAGTACGGAAACCACGAAAACCGCAAAAATCCAATACGAAAAATAAAATCTTTTGCAAAACACTTAATGGGATTGGATAAATAATGGCAATGAAATCAGTTCCTATAGCCGGAATAGGTTTAGAATTGTCGGATGAGCGATTATTGAGGAGTTAACCGGATGGTTGAGCAAGAAGAGAAAGCAAATCCAGGAGGAAATCGCTGGTGAGCGGGTGCCTTTTGACAGCGATCCGTAGGTGTCTTCTTCTTCTTTTAAAAAAAAACGTTCAAAATTCAAATTTCAAAAACCACTTAATATTTATCATCTTCCTCCTTGAACCCTTCTACAAAATTGATACAAAATCCACACCAAGGAGAAATACCAACCTTTGAGGGCAGTAGATGATAATGTTAGATGCAAGGCATGAACATAGGTGGTGCAAGGGCGAATCTCCGGCAAGAATGTAGAAATCCGGCCTAAAATCCTCCAATAAGACCCGGCTGAAAAAACGTTAAAAATCCCTCAAAAAATCCAAAATTTCGTTTGCTTGTATGTTGACTGTGTTCTTGAGGTAGAAACAGCTCGAAAACCACCAAGAAATGAAATTTGAAATTCCAAAGAAATGATGAATAGTGAAAAACACCAAACTGCCCAAAACGTTTTTTCCTTCTAAATGCAATCAAAACAATCTGGAAAAATCCGTAAAATTCACCAAAGATCGATCATAATATTATGGAATATACTCCCTTAATTAAGAAAGGCCAAATCTTGATGAAACCCGGCTGAAAATCCGACCAAAATTTATGTTTTTGGAAGTGTTGCAAGGCTGAAAATTGATGAAAAATCCGGCTAGATTCCACCGTTTCCGTCCGTCCAATACGTCAAGTATATCGTGGTGATATGTTGGTGTTGAATAGCCAAAGATTTAGCACAATATTGGTGCAAGAAATCCAAGAAATCCGAGCAAAACTAGTGCTACAGTGGAAGCAAATCCAAAGCGGGTTGAGAGCATTTCCTTCTCCCTAACTTCCACCCACTAGCCATGGACTTCTTCTTCTTTTCAAACGCAACTCGTGCTGATTTCTCGGCCAGGAATTGAAGGAAAAGCTCGGTGGAAGTCAATATTAGAAATAGGGCTTCTGAGTTGATTTTCTTAACTTCCTTGTCCAGTTTCATGATTTTATTAACAATATTTGGAGGGTTTTTCTTGCTCATGGATCCAGTTGTAGATGTATGGTAGCGGTGGTGGAGGAATGGCTCTTGCGTGGTGGAGAAAAGAAAGGAAAGGAAGAAGAAAGGAAAGAGAAAAGGAAAAACGTGTTAATAAGAAAGGGTAATTTTGGAATAAAAATAAAAAATTTTAGTAGTACTCGCAGATTACTGCGCGTGTCAACCAATTTCGTCAATTTTAACAGAAACCGTCGCTTTTCCACATTAGTTCAAAACACAAGGGGGTTATGTGGGTATTTTGAAACCACGAGGTAGCGATAGGGTGATTATGCCTAACCACAGAGGGGTAAAATGAAATTCGCCCTAGATGTAAATATACACGTATTGCTCTCAAGAGCGAAGTATTTGTATACAACTACGATGCAAAATGACAAAGGTAATACAAGGTCACACACATTTAAAAACTTCAAGAATTTTAATATTACTGTTAATGAATATAGCAGTAAACCCTTTGCATATAACAAGTACAAATAGCTGTTCTATTTAAGTTACTGAGAGATAAATATACAATTTATTGAACTATAGGAAAAATTGAAGAGTGAAAAGTACGTCCCCATGTTCTAATTTTCCATAGATTTCATAGATGTAAATATAATTTTAATTGATTTAGATGATTTTTTATGGACTCCAAAAATTCTTTCTGCTAATACATTACCATGTTTTTTTTAAATTCCAGTATTAAAAAACTAAACTTATTATATAAATAATTTCTAGTTAATTTAACCATACAAACTCATGTTTTATCATCATGATATTTCTCAAGAGAAAAAAAAAGGAGTGTACCATACTAAGCAATTCACATAGGAAAAGGGCAGGTTGTAGTATAGTCAAAAGTCAAAGTATTCAATTAAGCAATAATAAATTTAGTCTTATTAAGATTTTAACTTTTACTATACTTTTTTAATTTAATAATTATTCACTTTATAGTCTAGAATAATATGTTCTTTAAAAGGTTTACTCACACCTTTAAGATTCATATATATTCACTGATACGTTATAAACTATGAAGTATAATGTAATATAATTTTTTTTAACAACATATATGAAGTTGATATCATTTTTTGATTACATCATCCAGATAGCAAACCCGATTAACCAAATCTCTTCTTATCCTGGTGATTCCATTACAACCCCAGTCATCCCTATGGGAGTTTAGAATTTCAAAATAGTCCAATCCATCCTCGTCCTGTCTAAAACCGATAATCAAAATGACATGTCTTCTTCCTGTTCGTTTCTCCTGGTCTAATGGTCGGTAAATCTCCCGTATATGTATCTTGGATCTGAATTTATGAAAGTTGGGATACATGTGAATGGAACCTGCTATGGGAGCCCACCGTATAGCTGCACTAATCTTCTCTTTATAATGTAATATAATTAATATAACTTCAAACCCTTTCAATTATTCATTTAAATCAAAGAAAAATCCCTATTTATTAGATCTCTATCACTTTACGTATTCGCTTTCTATAGTTGTTTATTGAGAATCAAATAACCCATTTATGATTTTTAGCATAATTCTCCATAATTAGCAAATCTATTGACCGAGCATACCGTAGTACACAACCTAGTTTTCATACCATTGAGGATAGAGAAGTTTTACCAACTTTTATGTGGGCTCACAATTTTTATAACTATTATATTTACTGATTAAAAATAATTCAAAATTGTTAAAAAAGACACTTGGAATGATATTAAACAACACCAATGTTAGATAGCAAACATTATATACAAAAAGTACATATTAGACAAAAAAACATACAATAAAATATAGAATGATGGAGTAATTATCATGAAGATTTTAGAATATTTTATTCTAGTTAATTAATTTTTGTGTTTTCTAATCTTATTCAATGTCCTAAATGCTTGTCTATTTACTTTGATTAAACTTTTCTTCTCCAATAACTGAAATTTTATGAATTACTTTTGATGAGTATTAGTGGAAATTACGAAAATGTTTACAATTTTAGTTGCTTTTCAAAATCTCTAAATTTTTGCGTGATTACAAAAAAATAGAAAATATTGATTACTTTACTCCATCTTAATTTTTCTTCATAACTTTAGGAGTGAACAAAGACTTAATGTAGCTATACCCCATATTGGATTTCGATTCTAAAGTAGAAAACAATAAGAAATTTTTTTCTTAAATATATTAATTCTAATACAAGGCAACATTTTTAACTTTGAAATTATTATTTTATAAAAGGGTCATTCTCCTGCAAGACTGTCTCAAATATGAGACTTGCATATGAATTTTACTTTAGTGTATAAAGTATAAAAAATTAGCATATAAAGTATCAAAGATTAATGTATAAAGTATAAAATATTAGCGTATTAGTATATAACGTATAAAAAAGTAGCATATTAGCGTATAAAACATAATTCACGTATCACATCTCATATATGAGACGGTCTAACAAGAATTTTTGCGTTTATAAAATAAACTTGAGGAGCAAGAGGACATATACTATTTTTTATATATGTAGAAAACAAAGATAACTCCATAAAAATAAATATTTAATGTACTTGGACAAAATATATTTATAGAACATTTGAGAAGGAAATAGTTCAAAAAAGAAAAATAACTTTTCAATTCAATTGAATACACAGAAAACTAACTCTAAAGTAAATTGAGAAAATGTACTTTTTCTTATTTATCTCCTTTTTTTATTTATCTAGTATTTATAAATTTAAAAGAAAATATATGTAGATGAGACAGAAAAAAAAAAGAAGAAAAGTCCCTTTTATGGTTATTTGGTATATACAAATGGTTTATGATACTATATATATTATTATGAGTAGTGATAAGCAGAGTGAAATTATAGAGTGAACTTCTATAGTGAATTATGTGATATGTATAAAAAGGCAAAATTGAGTTTGTTGTACTACTTTCATATACCACTTTATAAAAACTTGACACGTGCACTTTTTTAGTTAATTATCTTATTTTTAAAAATTAAACTAATTCCCTAACCAAATAATAAGTGAATCCTAAGGTTCATTTGGTTGGCAGGGAATCTGGGTTGAGAAAATAATCTTTTTCCTAATTACCATATTTTTGTGTTTGTTTCAAATTGGGAAAGTAATCATTTTCCTGAATTCTAAATTTCTGCGTTTGTTTCGTTCTTGGAAAGTAAAAAGAATCCTGAAATGAGGAAAATAAGTGCAAGATTCCAGGATTATGAGTTCTCTAAAGTTGGTCTTGTGATTCCTTTCTTGAGGATTTTGACTATGTGACGCTTTCTTTATGCTTATTACTTATATTTTGAATATCATATGTTTCTTATAGTAAATTCTAATTCATTTGGTCAAATAACTTCATTTTTTTATTTTTTTTTATTGAATTTCCTACTTAACTGAAATTAAAATTTTAGTATTTTTTTAAGTGTCTTTATATTGACTTTGAAAAGGTAATTCAATGTAAAAAGAGTTGAATAGATGGACGGTATGTTTTTTATTTTTATTTTTATTAAAATTATTAACATTATGGGTGTTTTATATATTTTTTTGAAAAAAAAATCAAAATTGTATTTACATTGCTTTATATTTTTTTCTTTCATATTTTTACTTAATTAATTTTCATATATTTTATATTTTCAATACTTATTGTTTAATAAATTTTAGCTATTTTTATTTAAATTAATTTGTAAATTTATTTTCCATTTATTTAATCAAATATTCTTTTTTAGTAATATTAATAAAGAAATTTTTTTATTTTAACACTTTTTATAAGTTGTAGTCAATAGCTTAATTATTTAATTAAATTAAAAATGATAAATTTTACAATGATGAAAATATAAAATATAATATTAAAACATTTATTATAAGGTAAAAACATATAATTAAGTTCCATGATAGGATTTAAAATAAAACTATATAAATGGTTATGTATAAGTATAACATACAAATGGAATTCAAATAACATTATTTTATTCAATAATTTAAATTAAATAATTAAATAAGAATCATACTAACTTTTCTCAGAATCTTTCTAAATACAAGGTAAGTATTCAGATTCCACACGATTAAATTCCTCTTAATAAGACGATTAGGAAAGTATTCATTTTTTTCAAAATTAAAGTCCCAAAAATCACATTCCTATTTAACATTAATTTCTTGCTAACCAAACGAGCCCTAAGAGATAAGTGATTGTACACGTATCTGTTTTTTATAAAGTGGTACATAATTTTGTCTTTTTATACATGCCACATCATTCATTATGACATTTCACTCTACAATTTCACTATGCATATTATTACTCTATTATTATATATAAAGTACTAATTGTGTTTTTTTTAATCACTAGTAGAGCCTGGATTTTAAACACAAGACCATTATATACTAGGCACTTCACTCTCCTTAGTTACTTAGCCTTGCCTTCGAATCTCAATGTTTAAACTTTGGCCTAAGAGATTATATCCCACAAATTTTATCGACGTGTTTGATTTAATAACTTTTTGATAAGCCAGATTAGCCATAGCTGAAAGTCTAGAGCATACTCATTACTAAATCTGGATAGCAAATAATATAAAAGAGTCTTATCTAATCCAAGAATCATACTCCTTACTAGATAGAGATCAAGAGAAACTTAGAAAAACATTTCTTATTGAGAGAGAAATGTTACAAGGGAACAAGGAATGGCTAAGTTCTAGTTTTCAAGAGCAAATGGTTACTCCTTATATAGGATGAGGCCTTGGAAAGAAGACAAAACAAGTGGTCCCCATGACCAACTTGTCATTATAACAAAGTAAGTGGTCCTATGACCAACTTGTCAAAAGTAAACCTAATATCAACACAAACCTAATATGAACGCAGAAAAACAGCAGTTTGAACACCTAATGTGAACATAGGAAAACAATAGTGTGAACACCTAATCTGAACACAAGAAAACAATAGGTTGAATACAAGATGGTCCCCATGACCAACTTGGTAAATATGATAAAGTTAAGTGGTGTACATGACCATTAATTAATAAAGACAACACAGATGGTCCACATGACCAATTATTCAACTTGACAGTTCATACCAAGGGAATAAAATAGATGTAAAGAAGTCTTGAATTAACATCACACATGTTTTTAAAGATTCTTTAGTTAGAAGGAATCCTTACTTATGGCTCTTGCTTCCCAGTCTAAAGTGTCATAATCTTTAACATTTTTTTAAGAATGGGACCTTTTTTTACAAGCAAGTAATTCTACATCAAGAAATAAATTCTCTACATTTTTTGAATCTGTGAAGTATGGCAGGTCTTCTGGGAATTGACTATCTTGATAATAGTCCGGCAAATAGTCTTCTAAATGCTGGACTTTGGTCTAAAAAAATCAGGGTTCTGGTGCTTTTCCATTGAGAGTAGAAGATTTTCCTTTGAGAGAAAGCTGTTATTCTTCTTCCATGATATCATCAGGAAAAGGTTTTACTAGCTCTTTTGGATTATGTTCTGGGTCTGCCCAGAGAGAGAACTTTGATGGTGGCAGTATTTGTCTTGGAGTTTCATCTTTATGATATTTCAAGGCATCATGAAGATCTATCTTGTAATCGGCTGGGTAAAAGATCTAAAATGCTTCATTCGGAATTAGAAATGCCTGTACTGAATGATTTATCCTGAACGTGTGTTGTTGATAACTGTAAAAGAAGTCTATTGAATCTTTTGGAAATTTTGTCAACTTCTTTTGGCAACATGAAAGATTGTTCAGGATATTTTGGTAGGACTCGATAATCGGTGTGATTTGGTTGTGCATAAATTTTTCTCTGCTTATCATTGATATATATGGGTCTAAAGAAGGTGAAAGCAGTGTGTGGATTATTTGAGCACTGAAAGCGACAAACTTGTATAGTTTGGCTTTTGTGATTTTTGGAACTATTTCTTTCATCTGTTCAAGGAAAACAGATTTCCAATAGGAAATAGGTTTGAAACATTCAAAAAAAGTCTTGAAATTTTTATACCTCTTGGATTGATGGAGGGCTTGATAACAGTGAGGTATATCAAAGATAATTCCAGTAGTCCAAATAGAAAATGTACCATAGAAAACAAAATGTTATTCGACATATCTCTGAAGCATGGATCAAGAATAAATGGGCAAAAGGATGATCTGGATGTATACCAAGTGGTCAGATTGGAGAATAACTTTCATATGTTCTTAAGAGGCTTATATAATAAGAAAAAACCTTCTCTCTTATTTTTTCCTTAAGAACTTTTCTGAAGATAAGATCTTTTTCATCACTAGAGTGTTCATTGAGATAATCATAGACTGATGGCGAAGGTTGAGAAGATAATCCAACTTCTACTATAATAGAACGGGTGTTCTCCCTTTAAATAGGCGAAGGTAAGTGTAATATGGAAGACTGTAAGCATTTCTTTGAAAGTGGAATGATAACTCTTTTTGGATTTTCCACTTTTGTAGATTCTTGTTTGGTCATCATAATCCTCCAAATAGCTTTTGTAACATGTAGGGGCTGGAAACAACTGTTGGATGAGACTTTTCACCTTTTAGAACAACTTTTGACCATTTCAAGGGCTTTCTTTGAACTATTTTTTCTGTAATAAGGAAGTATGATTGGATAGCTTTAAGAGTAAGCTATCATTCTCTAAGGAATTGTTGGACCTCCTGGTTGGGTTTGGGTTGAACCAAATAGTATTGGATTAATTGGGGAGTGTATGCCTGAAGCAACTTAATGTTTATGTTTACCAAATTAATTTTTTGGGGCTTCGTGGGAAAATGGCCTTCTTGTGTTGGGATGGTCTCTTTTTTGGACTTGATTGGAATATGTATGAAAAACACTAGACTATACCACAATGAGGAAGTATATTCCATCATAAGTGCAATGTGTGGTCCATAAGTTGTGAACCCTTCTTCTTAGCATTGGGAGTTGAGCTAATAGAAAGTTTTTTACCATTGAGAAAAGTTTGAATTTTCCTTTCAAATGTAATCTACCTACTCTAATGAATCCTTCATGCCTTTTCTGAAGCTCTCGATAGGAATCGAAACCAAGAACTAAATCTTTTATAGGAGTAGCATCTTCTAGAACTTTTGTCTTAATGGAATAACCATGGAAGATTTCAATGGTGATTAGTTTGTTGATAAGGCTAATTGTGTAAGAATCACCATTTGCAACTGAAAAATTCTGGTTATGTGGCTTCCAATAATTCATAGGGAGAAGTTTTGGATTCAGAATAGACATGGATGCTCCTGTGTCAAGAAATGCCATAAGATGAATAGGCTTTTGGTATTTTTAAAGAAATACAGAAACCTAAATCTGAGGAGTGACTGATGATGTCAGATTTCCTGAGAACTTGTAGAATAATGATACGTTCTCATAATTATCAAAATCATAGGATTTATCAGAAGAGTAATCATCTTGATAATTATGAACGCATAAAGCTTTTGGAGAGTATTCGTCATCCATTGATAAGATAAATTTGAGATCATGATCTTCAAGATCTATCTTAGTGAAGCTCTGGATTGAAGCAACCACATTTTGCTTTTTGACCCTTGATTTTTTGGGACAATGTTTAGCATAATGGTCGTTCTTGTTCTAGAAGAAACATTGGTTAGATTTTTCATGATATCTTTTTTGCCGATAGAACTTTTTTTCCTTTGAACTTTTTGGGCTACGAGGATTGTATTAACTCTTAGGAGGATCTGCCATACTTTCTGAAATGCCTCTTCTTTTTTCAAACCGAAGTCACATCCTTTTTTTGGGCACTTGATGTGCATATCACCACATGCTTCTTCTATTTGACTTAAGTATCTTGAGAATTTGTTCGTCAACTGCTTCTTTGCACAAAGATAATGATACGAAACCCGGATCGATTCGCTCCAAACCCCGGCTTGTATGTCACGGAAGCAATTGCAGGACCTTCGAATAAAAATCGATGAACAAGAACAATCTAACAAGTAGATTGGAATTTACGCGCCAATTGATAAAGCCGCTTCGCGCAAACTAATCAATTCTCAGATTTGTTAGTTTGAAAACCCTTCGCAGGAAATCAAATTCACAAAGATTAAAACATTCATTGTTTTATTTCTCAAATCAAAGTTCTTCCTCTCCATTACAACTGAAAGAAAGACCTATTTATTGGCCCAACACAAACCCTAGACGAATTATACTATAAAAGGAAACTTAAATTAACTAAAATCCTAAATTACCAAAAGACAGAATTTAATTACTCCAAATATTTCCCGCACGTCGTGACGTGGGGAGCCCGACGTCGCGACGTCGGGAAACAAACTGTAAAATAAAAAACGACCCGCCTTCTGAACGTCGCGTACTGCGACGATGGACATCGCGACGTGCAGGGACGTCGCGACGTCGGAGTCCCTCCACGTCGCGACGTGGGTTACTGTCCACGTCCTTTAACTCCTGATTCGTATCAGTCCCTCCGTCGTGGAAAAGATTTGTCCTCAAATCTGCGACATTACTTGGAAAGACCTCAACAGCTGCGCATACCAATGCTTGCCTTTGGCCGGCTCCGATTCCCTCAACGGATTGCATATCCTGTGCAATCTGACACTGATCCTTGTACACTTCCGCAGGATGAAGAGACGTTAATACCATTTTTCGGCCATCCTTTTGGATAGAATACACATTATCTCGCCCAAAATGTTTCACCTCGCGATCATACATCCATGGTCGTCCTAGAAGAACATGTCCAACTGTCATTGGCACCACATCACATAATATCTCATCCTGATAAGCCCCAATCGACAAAGAAATCAAAGCTTGTTTAGTAACTTTTGCTGACGACTCTTGTTGCATCCACTGTAAGTTATAGGGACAAGGATGATTCTCCACAGGTAGCTGCAATTTATCTACCAACAAAGTACTTATGATATTAGTACAACTCCCACTGTCCACGAGCACATTGCAAGTCTTACCATTATTTGCACCTCGGGTATGGAAAAGTTGTGTACGCTTATAATCTTCAGTCTCCAACAGCGATTGTAAGGTTAAAACCGGTCGAAGCACTAAGAGTTCACCAGTTTCGGGCAAACAGAGCACTTCCTCCTTCTCTTCAAGAGCTGGCATTTCGGGATCAAAATCCGTTTCTTCCACCACAACTCCATTTGGACGTACGACGAAAGCACTGATAGCTTAAAGTCGTATCAGCTTAATTTTACCCTAAACACTAATGTAGTAGCGTAAGTAGGGATCGTAATCCACAGGGAAGGCGTAGGTCAAGAATATTGAGCAAATCGTTCTAAAAGACTTGTCACAGAATCTAAGTACCGGAAAAAAGGAAAATTCAACACAAAAGAACGAAAACAAAGATGCAAAATATAGCAACAAGCAAGGATGAAACAGATATCTCAGGATTCTTGTATTGGATGAACATAGGCTAGTAAATCTATGCTATGCAATCAGTAAACAATTAAATGCGATGGAGACCTAAATTGCCTAGAAGTCCAAGCTGTGGTCAGCATGGCGACCACACCACTGCTTGTACCCCCAAATCACCATCTCCTCCCATGGCGAGGCCCGAGAATGGTGGAACAAGCTCCGCAAAGTCTCAACTCTCCCAGTTAACTACTCTAACATGCAAAGTCCTAAGAACTCCCTTGGCGAGGCCCATCCTAGGGTTCACATATCATTGTTGTTAACACAGAAAGCTCGTTTGACACTTTTCCTAAGGATTCAATTCATTAACACTTCCTATGGCGAGGCCTGAGTTTCAGAATTGATTTGATTACAGAGATCAAGTGCAAGGACTTAAACAATCACAATTTAGTTCTCAGTTCATGCAACTTCGCTAACTTTGATTAATCACTCCTCAATTTAGCATGTCGACCACAATTGAAGCTTGATCTATTCAAGATTAGCTAGGAATTATGAAATCCAACATATGTTTTTGCTCAATTCAAATGTGATTCCAATACTCAACAACTAGATCGATTGCATAGCATACAATCTACTAAAATACGTATTCATCCATTAAGAATCCTAAGATATCATAGATTTAGCCAGAAAACATCTTTCTCATTTCAAAATCAACAAATTCCAACATTGATAAGCTCATTCTTACTTAATTGGAAGAATTTACCGATTTAATTCGAGAGAATTGTTGATTCCTTTGTCAATTGAGAATAAGAAAGAAGAATCCAGTCCAAATTCACAATCGGAGTTGAGATCGGAGAAGAAATGTTTAGTGAGAGAAAATAGATCTAGAGAGAGAAAATGAGAGGGAGAAAAACTCCCGCTAAAATTCAAAAACGATAGTTCTAAAATCTCCAATCTCCCTTACATGTTAGCTACCTTCCCTATATATAGAATTGGGGAAACGTAACTAATATGCCACATGAAATGTATAAAGTGCTACAAAAGTGTCTTCCAAGGAGAATGACTAAAAATCAGCCCAAAAAATGTAAATTCGAAGTTTGAAGAAATGTCCAGCAAATTCGCGCCTTTAGGCTTCTCCAGAGCACGCCCTCAGTTTCCTCATGAACCCGCCGCACGCCTTCAAGCTTCAACGCCAGCGCCTTCGCTTCTCGAAGTCCAAGTGAGGAAATCAGAGTAGCTTCACGCCTTCTGGCTTAGGTGCTTCACGTCTTCAGAAATTCTGCGAAACTCCATCCGAACCAACCTATGAAGAACCACGCCTCATAGCCTCTGCACACCACGCCTTCAGCTACCTTGAAATTCAGAACTCAAACACTTAGCCATTTTTTCAAAACCAGAAACAAACTCCATTATGCTTTGCAGCATTTTCCAACCAGATTTCGGCCCTGATAAATTGTAAATTTGGGAAAACTTAAAACATAAAAGTTGTAACCCTTTGTCTTAGCTTTCAATAGCCATTTGAAACACCCAATTCGGACCTATGACGAAAACGTTATGACCAAATCAATGTAGTGCAACAAAACTGAAAAACTTCATAGAACAATCCTTCAACACTTTACCATTTTTCAGCTCCCATCTTAACAATTAGCTAAATGCTCTTGTTCCAGAATTGCCCTACGACATGTCGTAGGCCAAAATCCATCTCCAAAATCATATCGTGGGCGAAAAAAACTTTCCTCCAAGAATGGCCTACGACATGTCGTAGGTCATTTTCTTTCTTCTCAAGATTGGCCTACGACATGTCGTAGGCCAATTTCCTTTCCAATACCAACTACTGCTTGTTGAATGTGATAAGTTGTGCTCAAGTGGTGTGGCTAGGTAACCTGCCAAATGAAATATGCAAGTGTTTGTGCCAAGGTGAATGAGTGGTGTGCCACGGTGCAAATGTTGTGCCAAGAGTGGCATGTTGTGTTGTGCACAAATGGTGTGCCAAGAGTGTGTAAGTGTCGTGCCAAAGTCGTGCCAATGTCGTGTGTGAAATGGTGTGCCAATGGTTGTGTGTTGAATGCTTGGCAAGGTGTTAAAGTTTGTTGGCAAGTTGGCAAGGTTGGCAAGGTTGGCAAGTTGGCAAGGTTGGCAAGGTTGGCAAGGTTGGCAAGGTTGGCAAAGTGTTGGCAAGGTTGGCAAGTGTTGGCAAGTTGGCAAGGTTGGCAAGGTTGGCAAGGTTGGCAAAGTTGGCAAGGTTGGCAAGGTTGTTGTGCCCGACGAGCTCGTGCAAGGATGGCATGTCAAACGGTACAATGCAAGACCATGTGTGACTTAGTGTTCATTCCAGCACCAAGCTCCACTTCCATGCCATATTCATGTGTCTTAGCCTCTGAATTAGACCCAGTGGTACACATAAAAGTTCTAGCTAATCCTCTTAGCTTTCCGCCGGTTCAAGAATCAGCATCATTGGGTACCTGTAACTCAAGATATACACATTTTGGCAAACTGTGGCAATGAACTTTAACACAGAAATTCTGAACGTAGCAATTGGAAACACACCCCCGTTTCTCATACTTGCACACTGAAATTGGAGAAAGTTAGAACATAACGATTGAAGTTAATTCAAAGAGCTTTTCAGAACATCCAAGATCTCATCATTTGGATTAGTAATGAAGAAGTTATGCTCAAAACAATTTCACACTCAAAGCTGCCAAAACCCTAATTTGACCAAATATGCATTTTCGGTTCCTCCATTTGCCTTTTGACATTTTTCACTTCACTTATCACCATTTTTGCTCTTTTTGTATCATTTGATCATTTTCATATTGCAAACATGTAAATGCCTAAAACCTTTCAAAACATCACATATGCACATAAAACACACAACAAAAGCCAAGCATTTTAACACATATTAGTTGGTATAAAACCAACTTATCAAAATAGAAGATATTGTGTTAAATATTGTGTTAATGCATGTTTAATTATATGAATTAATCTTCAAACGGATTTTGAGCACAATGTCCTCCGAACATATCCTGAGGAGATGGGCTTGGAGTGGAATCTATAGACATTTGTGGCTGTTGTTGATTGCGTCTTTTTTGATATTTCATAAATTGAAAAAATTGTTCCATATCTTCGTCTGAGAATTTTCCTTTTTGAATATCCAGTTACTGAATTTGTTGGAGTCTTCTGTTGAGTAACCTTTTGTGGTGGTCCAGTTGGAGTGGTTGGATTAGTAGTGGGATTAATCCATGTCCTTTTGCCAGTAGTCATAAGAGTGGCCACTGCCTTTTGACAACATAACTCTTTTTTGTATGTATCCCACCATTTACATTTGAATTGTCTAATCAATGACATAGGCCTTGGCGTTGGTCTGATTTGCACAATTTGAAAATTCCAACACCATATCCATGGCACTCTAAGAGACACATGCCATTGAATTTCTTTACTATATTCTTTCATTTTGCTATTATTGTTCCAATATTGAAAACCTTGTTGTGCTTCCATTGGCATAATATCTGGTTGGCATCCATGAGTATCCCACCAATCGTAGAACCATAATGGGAATTTAACTTTGCTATCTTTGTGAAATTGAAAAAACCAAGAATGGTCAAAAGACCTTAAATAAAAAGCTTTCTTCCATGCTTGTTTATAATCTTCATATGAATATCCTTGAGGTTGAAATGGTATAGAAAATGGAATTTTGGTAAAAATATTTGGCCAATCTTCTACATCTAATACTTGTTTTATCACACATTTTGAATAAGCTATTTTTTGCGTTCCTTCTTCATGAATATGAGTGATTTCAACAGATTCTGAATCTACTAAAATGAATTCATAAAACATTTGAGTTTTTAATAAATCATCTGAAAACCATAGCATATCATTTCGAAATAATTGTTGAGTGTAATTATTTAAATCAGTAACTGGAATATTAGTAGTAAACTCTGTTAAACATAAATATTCAAAAGGTTTCTTTAATTGATATGATGACTTTCCTGAATCAATATTTTGAGTAGGTGTATTTGGAAGTGGGGTTATTGCTACTGGTGTTTGAGATGAACTAGACACTTTATTCCTTAATTGTGCAAAAGGTGTTTGAGTTACTTGAGTATATGTGAGTGGAAGTAATGGAAATTCTTCTAGACTTGTAAACTTATTAGAAGTTTGAATAACCGGGGATAAAGGTCTTGGAGTATTCACCTTTGACATATAATCTGCTGCTGTCTGTTTTTTGTAATTTTTGAATGAGGATGATGACTCTCCTTTGTTTGCCATTAATTTTTCCTGTAAAAAATAAAAATTATATCAAGGCTATTTCTTTCCTAAAGTTTTCTATTCTTTTCCATATTGCTTTATTTACTTCTGGGATTCTTGTGGACTCATAAGTATAATATGATACTATCATACTGTAATAATGCATTTGATGCAAAAATACTTGATGTTTACTGACAATGGATTACTATTATATATATGATAAATGTTTGGAAATTCTGGATCTTGAATAACATGTTCTTTTTAGTGAATAAATTTTTTGTATTTCTTTTTAGTTTGAGGGTGATTAATATAATCGTTTATCCATAACCAATCTTCATTTCTCGAAATATGTGTCATTCTTCTGTTTACCTGTAAGAAATTCGCGAGTTAAAAAATCAGGTAATGAATTATCTTCTCCTTTTATATATTCTATATCAAAATCAAAAACTGATAAAATACCTTGCCATCTAGCAAATATTTGTTTAGATACTAAGTTTTCTATATCTCTTTGAATTATGTCTTTAGCAGATTTACAATCTACTCTTAATAAAAACTTTTTATTATATAAATCATCTTGAAATTTAGATATACTTAAAACTATTGCTAACATCTCTTTTTTAACTGTTGAATAATTCTTTTGAGATCCTGTCCATACTTTAGACATATATCTTATTAATTGAATTTTATTATTTATCTTTTGCTTTAAAATTCCTCCATATCCTATTTCTGATGCATCGGTTTCTACTATCATGAATGCTTCTGGATGTGGAATACCTAAACATGGTAATGATTTAATTTTTTCTTTTGCTTCTTTAACTATTTGAGTATGTAAATTTGACCACGAAGGTGGATTCTTTTTTAATCTTTCATATAATGGTGCACACAACGTTCTTAAATTAGGGAAAAAATCTGCAACATAGTTAAGACATCCTAAAAATCTTTGTAATTGATTTTTGTCTTTAATTTCATCTGGAAATTTACTACCAAATTCAAGTGCTCTATTAATGGGTCTAATAGTTCCTTTATTAATATCATGTCCTAAGAATCTGATTTGAGTTTGAAATAGTTTCATTTTTGGTGCTGATATTACTAATCCATTTTGTACTACTAGTTTAAAAAATATATTTAAATGTTTAAAATGTTCATCTAATGTTCTGGAATATATTAATATATCATCTATATAAACTATCATGAATGTATATGCAGAAAATATGTCATTCATTATATTTTGAAATTCTGATGGTGCATTTTTTAATCCAAATGGCATTACATTCCATTCATAATGTCCGAATGGTACTGTAAATGCTGTTTTGTACTTATCTTTTTCATCTATTTGAATTTGCCAATATCCTGATTTTAAATCAAATTTTGAATATACTTTTGCATTAAATAATCTATTTAATAAATCTTTTTTGTTAGGAATAGGATATCTTATCCATTTTAATACTTTATTTAACGGTTTATAATTTATTACTAATCTTGGAACTCCTCTTTCTTTTTCTGCTTGATTATTAACATAAAATGCTGAACAACTCCATGGAGATTTAGAAGGTCTAATTAATTTTTTATCTAATAATGATTTTATTTCTATTTTACAATGTGCTAATAATTCAGAATTCATTTGTATTGGCCTAGCCTTGGTTGGAATATTTCTTTCATTGAAGTCTTCTTCATATGGTAATTGAATTATATGGGTTTTTCTTGACCAAAATGCAGATGGATGATCTGCACATATTGTTTCTTTGAACTTTTCCTCTAATTGTATAATTTTATTTTTAATCTCCTCTTTATTTAATTGAAAGTCTATTTGTTTATATGTAATCTCTTCTTTTATATGGTTTATTTGATTTTCTTTTTGTTTAACTTGACAAAATATACTATTAGTTTGTAATAAATTTAACTCTCTTTGTCTTACTGGAGTAATGAATTGAAATAATATTTTATTGCCCATTATGTTTACTTGTAAACCTTCTGTTGTCTTTTTAAATGGGGTAATTTGATATAAAAATGGGTTTCCTAAAATAACATCTTGAGTTAAATCTTCTACTATAATAAATGTATGCTTAAAACAATAATTATTATTACATATAAATCCATTTTTTAATTTATATTTAACTTTTAATGGATTTCCATTTGCGGTTTGTAATTTATGATTTGTTTTTGAACAATATTTTATTGGTATAATTCCATTTTTAATACAACTTTGATCTGCTCCACTATCTATCATGGCTATACTAGTTGTATGATAATCTTGAATTCCTATAGTAACAAATACATGCCATTTTTCTATATTAATTTTTTCAATTACATTTAAATATTCTTCATTGTTTGTTTCTTCTGGAATTTGAATTCCTTTTTTACTACTTTCTGGGATATCTTCTTTCTGATTTTGTTCATTTAGACTTATTTTAGCTTGGAATTCTAATTCACTTAACTGTAGAGTTTTAATATCATTTTTAATTTCTCTAATTTCTAATTTTAATTCTTGAATTTGTTGCTGTATAAAATTTGTATTAGAATTGGAAACTATTCCTTGAGGTTTTTGTTCTGAGTATTTATTATATAATTTTGTGATATTAAATGGTTCTAAAAATTCAGGTTTTTTATCTTCTTTTAATATTAAGTCTTTTAATCTTATTAAATATTGTCTTTGCTCTTCCGGGTTTTTTATTTTACTAATAAGTTCAAATAATAAGTCTTTATTAGTTTTTTCATCTGATATCATATTAATACAACGACATGGTGAAGATTTATCTGAATATTCTTCTTCACTATCTGTATAAATTTCATTAATGTTTTCTTCACTTTCTTCTGTGTCACTATTAATCATAATTTTCATTATTTTTAATCGTAATTCTTTATCTTCCTCTTTATCAAAAATTTCATTTATTCTTTTTTGAGTTTTACAATTTGTTGCTATATGACCTGGTTTTCCACATTTATAACAAATTAATTTTTTCTTTCTATATTTCTTTTTCTTAAAATCTCTTGTCTGATTAAAATTATTAGAGTATTGTTGATATTTTTTACTTCTTCTTTTGTATGGTTTATATGGATAGGTAATTCTTTTATTATTTCTAGAAGGGGCTTTTATTCCTGTTATTCCAAATGCATCACAGAATGAACCTATTTCATTTCTCTCTGATCCATATTTTGATTGTAATTTTAATTCTTGACAAAGTTTTAATCCTTCTGATTTAATAAATGATATTAATTGACCATAACTCCAGTCATAAAAATTAATATCTTCTTTTCCTGTTGTTGTCTTTATAGCATTAAATATTCTATATGAAAATAAAGTAGGTAATCCTGAAATGAATTTTTCTTTCCAAAATGGTTGATTACAATCATCTCTTTTGAATACATAAGTTAAAAACATATCCTTATACCATCTAAAATCTGTTAATGTTGGACATCTTAAATTAGTCAGAAATATTTGAGAACTTTTTGATTCATAAGATGGATTTCCTATGAAATGATGAGCTAAAGCATATATTAAATATTCTGGTGCATCTGATATTTTAATTTTCTTTGGATTTCCTTGAGCATCTCTTACTATATTTCCATTAACATCTAATTCGTCTTCTTCAATTGTGTGTTCTATTACTTCATTTCGTTGATCTTTTGTTATCATATTATCCCACCAATTTTTTAATTGTCCTGAAAATCCTGCAGTAAAGGCTACAGCTATATCTTTTGGTTTATACCCTTCTTGTCTATAAGCTACTCTAGCCATTCCCATTTCTTGTAGTAATCTTAATATTTCATATTCTGATCTACCATCTATATTCCATTCATAAACTGCTCTACCATCATATTGACTAGATGTAAACTTTGCTCTTTCTTCAATTTGTATATCTGGAGGTGTTAGTTTTGGATAATAATTTTTTCGTTGATACGGTGCATAATTTGTTTTTCTGTAATTATAATTTTTTCTTCTATATTGTTTTCTAATTCTATTTATATTATCATCTTGTAGTTCATCTTCAATTTCTTCTATTATATCTTTAATTTCATTTGAATCACTACTGCTACTATCATCTGTTTGTATTAATATATTTTCTTCAATATTTTGTATATTATCTGTAGATTCTGTACTAGTACTAGGTTTTGTTTCTTGTAACTTTTTTAATATTTTATTTAATGTATCATTATTATCTCTTTGCGGGAGTTGAATATCATTTATTTGAAAATGAGGTTTAGATATTTCATTTGGAAAATTTATATTTTTATATGGATTATTTATAATATTTGTTGAAATATTTAATTTTTCTTTTTTAATAGAGTCTTGAATACTAATATTTTCTTTAGGTATATTATCTATTTTTGTTGAGACTATTTCTAATTGATTTGCTACTGTTGATAATATTTGATTTGAATAATTTAATTGCTGATTAACTTTTTTAATATCTTCTATTTCTACTGGGCCTTTATCTATTCGAGCTTCTCTAAATGGGGTTGCTACTATTTCTCCTTTAGGTGTATTAATTATTATATTTAGTAGAGGTGGATGTACCGAAGTAACTATCTCTCCTCCTATTAAATTCCATTTTTTATATAAGGATGTTTGAACATTTATTGACGGGGTTATATATACATTTGTACAGGTAAACAGAAGAATGACACATATTTCGAGAAATGAAGATTGGTTATGGATAAACGATTATATTAATCACCCTCAAACTAAAAAGAAAATACAAAAAATTTATTCACTAAAAGAACATGTTATTCAAGATCCAGAATTTCCAAACATTTATCATATATATAATAGTAATCCATTGTCAGTAAAACATCAAGTATTTTTGCATCAAATGCATTATTACAGTATGATAGTATCATATTATACTTATGAGTCCACAAGAATCCCAGAAGTAAATAAAGCAATATGGAAAAGAATAGAAAACTTTAGGAAAGAAATAGCCTTGATATAATTTTTATTTTTTACAGGAAAAATTAATGGCAAACAAAGGAGAGTCATCATCCTCATTCAAAAATTACAAAAAACAGACAGCAGCAGATTATATGTCAAAGGTGAATACTCCAAGACCTTTATCCCCGGTTATTCAAACTTCTAATAAGTTTACAAGTCTAGAAGAATTTCCATTACTTCCACTCACATATACTCAAGTAACTCAAACACCTTTTGCACAATTAAGGAATAAAGTGTCTAGTTCATCTCAAACACCAGTAGCTTTTAATAATATTTTAGTTAATTAATCAACCCAAAAGAATAAGGAGCTGTAAGGATTGGTAAGCGGTTGAGTAGCCTTGTGAATCCGTTGGTAAGCCATTGCATCGTCAGCTTAAGGTGTTCCCGGTTAGGCACTCCTGTGTTCCCCATACATTCTGCATTCTTTGTGTTGCATTAAGTAACTAAGGTACGTTTTAAAAGTTATGAATTTAAATACTTTTAAGAAATTGTTTAATTTTGGCAATAATACTAATTTAGCAGATGTAGATAATATTAATCAAAGTCATGAAATACAGTTTGATATAAACTCAAAAACTTTAAGTTCTGTTTATCATATAGGTAATTTAAGTTTTAATAATTCCTACTCGGTTAAAATACATGAACAAGATTTAACATTTAAAGAAATTTCAAAAACTATAAAATTACTGTCTAATATTGCAATTAATAGATATAAAAGTCAAGGATTTAAATATATTCATTATGGAATAATAAAAGTATTAATCAAACCTATGCATAGAATAGGTATTAATAATCCTATATTTATAGCATTAAGAGATAGAAGATTAATAGAGTATCAAGATTCAATACTTGCTTTAATTCAAACTAATATATGTGATGGTTCAATATCATTCAATTGTGTACCTAATTTTTTAGTTAGTTTGGATGATGAATTAATTCTTGATTCATTAGTTATGGATATACAGATAGATCAACATAAAATTGATACTAGAAGTCGTAGTTTTGTAATTCAATATAAAGTATGTTTTAAATTGTTAAAAACTTTAATAGATCCAAGATTAAAAATAGAACAAACAAATAATGAAGAAACCGTAATATTTGAAGAAGATTCTACTAAATCATCAGTATATATTCCAAAAACTTTAAAGTGGGATGAAATTACGATTCCACAAACTTTTACAATAATTCCTCAAATACAATCAAGAAATATACAACAAAGTAATACCTCAAAGATAATTAAACAAGATGATGGAAGTATCATAATACACTTTGATGAATTAAGATCTAATAATTATGGAGCTAATAAACGATTAATTCAACCTGAAAGACATTCAATATCAGATATACCTACATTAAGAAGAACCTTTAGTCAACATACCAATTTAGATACAAACCCTGAAATATATTCAATACCGATTACAGGTAGTCAAAGAATTCATTATAAATCACCATTACCAGAAATAATTAATACTAATTCATTGAGAAATTCACCATCTTATTCAGAAATGAAACCCGAATCTATTAATGTTATAATTGATGAATTTAAACCTAAATTTAGTTATTTAGAAGAATTATTTAATGATGAAATTAATAATGAAAAAAGAAATTGGTATAACTCTTTAGATAAAACATTTCAAGAAAATCTTCAAGATCAATGGAAACAGGAATTATATAGAAGAAAATTTAATTATCCATTCTTTTCTTGGCTAGAATTTATCACACAAAAAGAGAATATTACAAATGTATATATAACCCCGTCAATAAATGTTCAAACATCCTTATATAAAAAATGGAATTTAATAGGAGGAGAGATAGTTACTTCGGTACATCCACCTCTACTAAATATAATAATTAATACACCTAAAGGAGAAATAGTAGCAACCCCATTTAGAGAAGCTCGAATAGATAAAGGCCCAGTAGAAATAGAAGATATTAAAAAAGTTAATCAGCAATTAAATTATTCAAATCAAATATTATCAACAGTAGCAAATCAATTAGAAATAGTCTCAACAAAAATAGATAATATACCTAAAGAAAATATTAGTATTCAAGACTCTATTAAAAAAGAAAAATTAAATATTTCAACAAATATTATAAATAATCCATATAAAAATATAAATTTTCCAAATGAAATATCTAAACCTCATTTTCAAATAAATGATATTCAACTCCCGCAAAGAGATAATAATGATACATTAAATAAAATATTAAAAAAGTTACAAGAAACAAAACCTAGTACTAGTACAGAATCTACAGATAATATACAAAATATTGAAGAAAATATATTAATACAAACAGATGATAGTAGCAGTAGTGATTCAAATGAAATTAAAGATATAATAGAAGAAATTGAAGATGAACTACAAGATGATAATATAAATAGAATTAGAAAACAATATAGAAGAAAAAATTATAATTACAGAAAAACAAATTATGCACCGTATCAACGAAAAAATTATTATCCAAAACTAACACCTCCAGATATACAAATTGAAGAAAGAGCAAAGTTTACATCTAGTCAATATGATGGTAGAGCAGTTTATGAATGGAATATAGATGGTAGATCAGAATATGAAATATTAAGATTACTACAAGAAATGGGAATGGCTAGAGTAGCTTATAGACAAGAAGGGTATAAACCAAAAGATATAGCTGTAGCCTTTACTGCAGGATTTTCAGGACAATTAAAAAATTGGTGGGATAATATGATAACAAAAGATCAACGAAATGAAGTAATAGAACACACAATTGAAGAAGACGAATTAGATGTTAATGGAAATATAGTAAGAGATGCTCAAGGAAATCCAAAGAAAATTAAAATATCAGATGCACCAGAATATTTAATATATGCTTTAGCTCATCATTTCATAGGAAATCCATCTTATGAATCAAAAAGTTCTCAAATATTTCTGACTAATTTAAGATGTCCAACATTAACAGATTTTAGATGGTATAAGGATATGTTTTTAACTTATGTATTCAAAAGAGATGATTGTAATCAACCATTTTGGAAAGAAAAATTCATTTCAGGATTACCTACTTTATTTCATAAGAATATTTATGCTATAAAAACAACAAGGAAAAGAAGATATAATTTTTATGACTGGAGTTATGGTCAATTATATCATTTATTAAATCGAAGGATTAAAACTTTGTCAAGAATTAAAAATTACAATCAAATAATGGATCAGAGAGAAATGAAATAGGTTCATTCTGTGATGCATTTGGAATAACAGGAATAAAAGCCCCCTTCTAGAAATAATAAAGAATTACCTATCCATATAACCATACAAAAGAAGAAGTAAAAAATATCAACAATACTCTAATAAATTTTCAATCAGACAAGAGATTTTAAGAAAAAGAACATATAGAAATGAAAAAATTAATTTGTTATAAATGTGGAAACCAGGTCAAATATAGCAACAATTGTAAAACTCAAAAAGAATAAATGAAATTTTTGATAAAGAGAAGATAAAGAATACGATTAAAAATAATGAAAATTATGATAATAGGTGAACAGAAGAAAGTGAAGAAAACATTATGAAATTATACAGATAGTGAAGAAGAATATCAGATAAATCTTCACCATGTCGTTGTATTAATATGATATCAGATGGAAAAAACTAATAAACGACTTATTATTTGAACTTATTAGTAAAATAGAAAACCCGGAAGAGCAAAGACAATATTTAATAAGATTAAAAGACTTAATATTAAAAGAAGATAAAAAACCTGAATTTTTAGAACCATTTAATTCACAAAATTATATAATAAATACTCAGTAACAAAAACCTCAAGGAATAGTTTCAATTCTAAATACAAATTTTATACAGCAACAAATTCAAGAATTAAAATTAGAAATTAGAGAAATTAAAATGATATTTAATCTACAGTTGAAGTGAATTAGAAATTCCAAGCTAAATATAGTCTAAATGAACAAAATCAGGAAAGAAGATATCCCAGAAATGTAGTAAAAAGGAATTCAAATTCCAGAAGAAACAAACATGAAGAAGTATTTAAATGTAATTGAAAAATTAATATAGAAAAATGGCATGTATTTGTTACTATAGGAATTCAAGATTATCATACAACTAGTATAGCCATGATAGATAGTGGAGCAGATCAAAGTTGTATTAAAAATGGAATTATACCAATAAAATATTGTTCAAAAACAAATCATAAATTACAAACCGCAAATGGAAATCCATTAAAAGTTAAATATAAATTAAAAAATGGATTTATATGTAATAATAATTATTGTTTTAAGCATACATTTATTATAGTAGAAGATTTAACTCAAGATGTTATTTTAGGAAACCCATTTTTATATCAAATTACCCCATTTAAAAAGACAACAGAAGGTTTACAAGTAAACATAATGGGCAATAAAATATTATTTCAATTCATTACTCCAGTAAGACAAAGAGAGTTAAATTTATTACAAACTAATAGTATATTTTGTCAAGTTAAACAAAAAGAAAATCAAATAAACCATATAAAAGAAGAGATTACATATAAACAAATAGACTTTCAATTAAATAAAGAGGAGATTAAAAATAAAATTATACAATTAGAGGAAAAGTTCAAAGAAACAATATGTGCAGATCATCCATCTGCATTTTGGTCAAGAAAAACCCATATAATTCAATTACCATATGAAGAAGACTTCAATGAAAGAAATATTCCAACCAAGGCTAGGCCAATACAAATGAATTCTGAATTATTAGCACATTGTAAAATAGAAATAAAATCATTATTAGATAAAAAATTAATTAGACCTTCTAAATCTCCATGGAGTTGTTCAGCATTTTATGTTAATAATCAAGCAGAAAAAGAAAGAGGAGTTCCAAGATTAGTAATAAATTATAAACCGTTAAATAAAGTATTAAAATGGATAAGATATCCTATTCCTAACAAAAAAGATTTATTAAATAGATTATTTAATGCAAAAGTATATTCAAAATTTGATTTAAAATCAGGATATTGGCAAATTCAAATAGATGAAAAAGATAAGTACAAAACAGCATTTACAGTACCATTCGGACATTATGAATGGAATGTAATGCCATTTGGATTAAAAAATGCACCATCAGAATTTCAAAATATAATGAATGACATATTTTCTGCATATACATTCATGATAGTTTATATAGATGATATATTAATATATTCCAGAACATTAGATGAACATTTTAAACATTTAAATATATTTTTTAAACTAGTAGTACAAAATGGATTAGTAATATCAGCACCAAAAATGAAACTATTTCAAACTCAAATCAGATTCTTAGGACATGATATTAATAAAGGAACTATTAGACCCATTAATAGAGCACTTGAATTTGGTAGTAAATTTCCAGATGAAATTAAAGACAAAAATCAATTACAAAGATTTTTAGGATGTCTTAACTATGTTGCAGATTTTTTCCCTAATTTAAGAACGTTGTGTGCACCATTATATGAAAGATTAAAAAAGAATCCACCTTCGTGGTCAAATTTACATACTCAAATAGTTAAAGAAGCAAAAGAAAAAATTAAATCATTACCATGTTTAGGTATTCCACATCCAGAAGCATTCATGATAGTAGAAACCGATGCATCAGAAATAGGATATGGAGGAATTTTAAAGCAAAAGATAAATAATAAAATTCAATTAATAAGATATATGTCTAAAGTATGGACAGGATCTCAAAAGAATTATTCAACAGTTAAAAAAGAGATGTTAGCAATAGTTTTAAGTATATCTAAATTTCAAGATGATTTATATAATAAAAAGTTTTTATTAAGAGTAGATTGTAAATCTGCTAAAGACATAATTCAAAGAGATATAGAAATTTTCAAATTGTGCAAATCAGACCAACGCCAAGGCCTATGTCATTGATTAGACAATTCAAATGTAAATGGTGGGATACATACAAAAAAGAGTTATGTTGTCAAAAGGCAGTGGCCACTCTTATGACTACTGGCAAAAGGACATGGATTAATCCCACTACTAATCCAACCACTCCAACTGGACCACCACAAAAGGTTACTCAACAGAAGACTCCAACAAATTCAGCAGCAACAATTCAAAAAGGAAAATTCTCAGACGAAGATATGGAACAATTTTTTCAATTTATGAAATATCAAAAAAGACGCAATCAACAACAGCCACAAATGTCTATAGATTCCACTCCAAGCCCATCTCCTCAGGATATGTTCGGAGGACATTGTGCTCAAGATCCGTTTGAAGATTAATTCATATAATTTAACTTGCAGGTTTTCTTTGATCAACTATTCCGCATGGATGATAAGATTAAATATAATTCAAAAAACATTACAACTCTTCTTCACCAAAGAGAGTTAGGAAGATCTAATCCAAAGGTCATTCATCATAGTATTCATCAAGATTTGCTAGAAGATGGAACTAAAAAAGCAGGACAGCATATTCCATCTTGGTGGACATATTACACTCAAAAAACTAAGCAGGCTTATTGGTTCTACCGCACTCAAGCATTCAAGAAAAATAGTCAAAAAGAAGATGGGGGACCCAAACCCATGTGAAGACTAAGACATCCACTAACATAGCCATGTGAAGGCATGTGATGGGGGACCCAAACCCATGTGAAAACTAAGACATCCACTCAAATAAAGAAGACGGATTTCAAAAATCATTCAATATTATGTAATAGAATAGTTACTTCTAAGTCTATAAATAAGAAGAACTCCAATGTACTAATCATCGCATGTTTTAGAAGCTATCAAAAGCAATAAAAATTTGAGTTTTATTCACTTCTTCTTTCTTTTTAAAAGGTATTATTTTATTTAATTTTACATCATATTTTCAATTTTATTTTTAATTTTATATCGATCCTGCTTATTTTGGTAAAATAAGCAGGATCGATATAATTAAAAATAAAATTGAAAATATGATGTAAAATTAAATAAAATAATACCTTTTAAAAAGAAAGAAGAAGTCAAAATAAGCAGGATCGATATAATTAAAAATAAAATTGAAAATATGATGTAAAATTAAATAAAATAATACCTTTTAAAAAGAAAGAAGAAGTGAATAAAACTCAAATTTTTATTGCTTTTGATAGCTTCTAAAACATGCGATAATTAGTACATTGGAGTTCTTCTTATTTATAGACTTAGAAGTAACTATTCTATTACATAATATTGAATGATTTTTGAAATCCGTCTTCTTTATTTGAGTGGATGTCTTAGTCTTCACATGGGTTTGGGTCCCCCATCACATGCCTTCACATGGCTATGTTAGTGGATGTCTTAGTCTTCACATGGGTTTGGGTCCCCCATCTTCTTTTTGACTATTTTTCTTGAATGCTTGAGTGCGGTAGAACCAATAAGCCTGCTTAATTTTTTGAGTGTAATATGTCCACCAAGATGGAATATGCTGTCCTGCTTTTTTAGTTCCATCTTCTAGCAAATCTTGATGAATACTATGATGAATGACCTTTGGATTAGATCTTCCTAACTCTCTTTGGTGAAGAAGAGTTGTAATGTTTTTTGAATTATATTTAATCTTATCATCCATGCGGAATAGTTGATCAAAGAAAACCTGCAAGTTAAATTATATGAATTAATCTTCAAACGGATCTTGAGCACAATGTCCTCCGAACATATCCTGAGGAGATGGGCTTGGAGTGGAATCTATAGACATTTGTGGCTGTTGTTGATTGCGTCTTTTTTGATATTCCATAAATTGAAAAAATTGTTCCATATCTTCGTCTGAGAATTTTCCTTTTTGAATTGTTGCTGCTGAATTTGTTGGAGTCTTCTGTTGAGTAACCTTTTGTGGTGGTCCAGTTGGAGTGGTTGGATTAGTAGTGGGATTAATCCATGTCCTTTTGCCAGTAGTCATAAGAGTGGCCACTGCCTTTTGACAACATAACTCTTTTTTGTATGTATCCCACCATTTACATTTGAATTGTCTAATCAATGACATAGGCCTTGGCGTTGGTCTGATTTGCACAATTTGAAAATTCCAACACCATATCCATGGCACTCTAAGAGACACATGCCATTGAATTTCTTTACTATATTCTTTCATTTTGCTATTATTGTTCCAATATTGTAAACCTTGTTGTGCTTCCATTGGCATAATATCTGGTTGGCATCCATGAGTATCCCACCAATCGTAGAACCATAATGGGAATTTAACTTTGCTATCTTTGTGAAATTGAAAAAACCAAGAATGGTCAAAAGACCTTAAATAAAAAGCTTTCTTCCATGCTTGTTTATAATCTTCATATGAATATCCTTGAGGTTGAAATGGTATAGAAAATGGAATTTTGGTAAAAATATTTGGCCAATCTTCTACATCTAATACTTGTTTTATCACACATTTTGAATAAGCTATTTTTTGCGTTCCTTCTTCATGAATATGAGTGATTTCAACAGATTCTGAATCTACTAAAATGAATTCATAAAACATTTGAGTTTTTAATAAATCATCTGAAAACCATAGCATATCATTTCGAAATAATTGTTGAGTGTAATTATTTAAATCAGTAACTGGAATATTAGTAGTAAACTCTGTTAAACATAAATATTCAAAAGGTTTCTTTAATTGATATGATGACTTTCCTGAATCAATATTTTGAGTAGGTGTATTTGGAAGTGGGGTTATTGCTACTGGTGTTTGAGATGAACTAGACACTTTATTCCTTAATTGTGCAAAAGGTGTTTGAGTTACTTGAGTATATGTGAGTGGAAGTAATGGAAATTCTTCTAGACTTGTAAACTTATTAGAAGTTTGAATAACCGGGGATAAAGGTCTTGGAGTATTCACCTTTGACATATAATCTGCTGCTGTCTATTTCTTTCCTAAAGTTTTCTATTCTTTTCCATATTGCTTTATTTACTTCTGGGATTCTTGTGGACTCATAAGTATAATATGATACTATCATACTGTAATAATGCATTTGATGCAAAAATACTTGATGTTTTACTGACAATGGATTACTATTATATATATGATAAATGTTTGGAAATTCTGGATCTTGAATAACATGTTCTTTTAGTGAATAAATTTTTTGTATTTTCTTTTTAGTTTGAGGGTGATTAATATAATCTTTTATCCATAACCAATCTTCATTTCTCGAAATATGTGTCATTCTTCTGTTTACCTGTAAGAAATTCGCGAGTTAAAAAATCAGGTAATGAATTATCTTCTCCTTTTATATATTCTATATCAAAATCAAAAACTGATAAAATACCTTGCCATCTAGCAAATATTTGTTTAGATACTAAGTTTTCTATATCTCTTTGAATTATGTCTTTAGCAGATTTACAATCTACTCTTAATAAAAACTTTTTATTATATAAATCATCTTGAAATTTAGATATACTTAAAACTATTGCTAACATCTCTTTTTTAACTGTTGAATAATTCTTTTGAGATCCTGTCCATACTTTAGACATATATCTTATTAATTGAATTTTATTATTTATCTTTTGCTTTAAAATTCCTCCATATCCTATTTCTGATGCATCGGTTTCTACTATCATGAATGCTTCTGGATGTGGAATACCTAAACATGGTAATGATTTAATTTTTTCTTTTGCTTCTTTAACTATTTGAGTATGTAAATTTGACCACGAAGGTGGATTCTTTTTTAATCTTTCATATAATGGTGCACACAACGTTCTTAAATTAGGGAAAAAATCTGCAACATAGTTAAGACATCCTAAAAATCTTTGTAATTGATTTTTGTCTTTAATTTCATCTGGAAATTTACTACCAAATTCAAGTGCTCTATTAATGGGTCTAATAGTTCCTTTATTAATATCATGTCCTAAGAATCTGATTTGAGTTTGAAATAGTTTCATTTTTGGTGCTGATATTACTAATCCATTTTGTACTACTAGTTTAAAAAATATATTTAAATGTTTAAAATGTTCATCTAATGTTCTGGAATATATTAATATATCATCTATATAAACTATCATGAATGTATATGCAGAAAATATGTCATTCATTATATTTTGAAATTCTGATGGTGCATTTTTTAATCCAAATGGCATTACATTCCATTCATAATGTCCGAATGGTACTGTAAATGCTGTTTTGTACTTATCTTTTTCATCTATTTGAATTTGCCAATATCCTGATTTTAAATCAAATTTTGAATATACTTTTGCATTAAATAATCTATTTAATAAATCTTTTTTGTTAGGAATAGGATATCTTATCCATTTTAATACTTTATTTAACGGTTTATAATTTATTACTAATCTTGGAACTCCTCTTTCTTTTTCTGCTTGATTATTAACATAAAATGCTGAACAACTCCATGGAGATTTAGAAGGTCTAATTAATTTTTTATCTAATAATGATTTTATTTCTATTTTACAATGTGCTAATAATTCAGAATTCATTTGTATTGGCCTAGCCTTGGTTGGAATATTTCTTTCATTGAAGTCTTCTTCATATGGTAATTGAATTATATGGGTTTTTCTTGACCAAAATGCAGATGGATGATCTGCACATATTGTTTCTTTGAACTTTTCCTCTAATTGTATAATTTTATTTTTAATCTCCTCTTTATTTAATTGAAAGTCTATTTGTTTATATGTAATCTCTTCTTTTATATGGTTTATTTGATTTTCTTTTTGTTTAACTTGACAAAATATACTATTAGTTTGTAATAAATTTAACTCTCTTTGTCTTACTGGAGTAATGAATTGAAATAATATTTTATTGCCCATTATGTTTACTTGTAAACCTTCTGTTGTCTTTTTAAATGGGGTAATTTGATATAAAAATGGGTTTCCTAAAATAACATCTTGAGTTAAATCTTCTACTATAATAAATGTATGCTTAAAACAATAATTATTATTACATATAAATCCATTTTTTAATTTATATTTAACTTTTAATGGATTTCCATTTGCGGTTTGTAATTTATGATTTGTTTTTGAACAATATTTTATTGGTATAATTCCATTTTTAATACAACTTTGATCTGCTCCACTATCTATCATGGCTATACTAGTTGTATGATAATCTTGAATTCCTATAGTAACAAATACATGCCATTTTTCTATATTAATTTTTTCAATTACATTTAAATATTCTTCATTGTTTGTTTCTTCTGGAATTTGAATTCCTTTTTTACTACTTTCTGGGATATCTTCTTTCTGATTTTGTTCATTTAGACTTATTTTAGCTTGGAATTCTAATTCACTTAACTGTAGAGTTTTAATATCATTTTTAATTTCTCTAATTTCTAATTTTAATTCTTGAATTTGTTGCTGTATAAAATTTGTATTAGAATTGGAAACTATTCCTTGAGGTTTTTGTTCTGAGTATTTATTATATAATTTTGTGATATTAAATGGTTCTAAAAATTCAGGTTTTTTATCTTCTTTTAATATTAAGTCTTTTAATCTTATTAAATATTGTCTTTGCTCTTCCGGGTTTTCTATTTTACTAATAAGTTCAAATAATAAGTCTTTATTAGTTTTTTCATCTGATATCATATTAATACAACGACATGGTGAAGATTTATCTGAATATTCTTCTTCACTATCTGTATAAATTTCATTAATGTTTTCTTCACTTTCTTCTGTGTCACTATTAATCATAATTTTCATTATTTTTAATCGTAATTCTTTATCTTCCTCTTTATCAAAAATTTCATTTATTCTTTTTTGAGTTTTACAATTTGTTGCTATATGACCTGGTTTTCCACATTTATAACAAATTAATTTTTTCTTTCTATATTTCTTTTTCTTAAAATCTCTTGTCTGATTAAAATTATTAGAGTATTGTTGATATTTTTTACTTCTTCTTTTGTATGGTTTATATGGATAGGTAATTCTTTTATTATTTCTAGAAGGGGCTTTTATTCCTGTTATTCCAAATGCATCACAGAATGAACCTATTTCATTTCTCTCTGATCCATATTTTGATTGTAATTTTAATTCTTGACAAAGTTTTAATCCTTCTGATTTAATAAATGATATTAATTGACCATAACTCCAGTCATAAAAATTAATATCTTCTTTTCCTGTTGTTGTCTTTATAGCATTAAATATTCTATATGAAAATAAAGTAGGTAATCCTGAAATGAATTTTTCTTTCCAAAATGGTTGATTACAATCATCTCTTTTGAATACATAAGTTAAAAACATATCCTTATACCATCTAAAATCTGTTAATGTTGGACATCTTAAATTAGTCAGAAATATTTGAGAACTTTTTGATTCATAAGATGGATTTCCTATGAAATGATGAGCTAAAGCATATATTAAATATTCTGGTGCATCTGATATTTTAATTTTCTTTGGATTTCCTTGAGCATCTCTTACTATATTTCCATTAACATCTAATTCGTCTTCTTCAATTGTGTGTTCTATTACTTCATTTCGTTGATCTTTTGTTATCATATTATCCCACCAATTTTTTAATTGTCCTGAAAATCCTGCAGTAAAGGCTACAGCTATATCTTTTGGTTTATACCCTTCTTGTCTATAAGCTACTCTAGCCATTCCCATTTCTTGTAGTAATCTTAATATTTCATATTCTGATCTACCATCTATATTCCATTCATAAACTGCTCTACCATCATATTGACTAGATGTAAACTTTGCTCTTTCTTCAATTTGTATATCTGGAGGTGTTAGTTTTGGATAATAATTTTTTCGTTGATACGGTGCATAATTTGTTTTTCTGTAATTATAATTTTTTCTTCTATATTGTTTTCTAATTCTATTTATATTATCATCTTGTAGTTCATCTTCAATTTCTTCTATTATATCTTTAATTTCATTTGAATCACTACTGCTACTATCATCTGTTTGTATTAATATATTTTCTTCAATATTTTGTATATTATCTGTAGATTCTGTACTAGTACTAGGTTTTGTTTCTTGTAACTTTTTTAATATTTTATTTAATGTATCATTATTATCTCTTTGCGGGAGTTGAATATCATTTATTTGAAAATGAGGTTTAGATATTTCATTTGGAAAATTTATATTTTTATATGGATTATTTATAATATTTGTTGAAATATTTAATTTTTCTTTTTTAATAGAGTCTTGAATACTAATATTTTCTTTAGGTATATTATCTATTTTTGTTGAGACTATTTCTAATTGATTTGCTACTGTTGATAATATTTGATTTGAATAATTTAATTGCTGATTAACTTTTTTAATATCTTCTATTTCTACTGGGCCTTTATCTATTCGAGCTTCTCTAAATGGGGTTGCTACTATTTCTCCTTTAGGTGTATTAATTATTATATTTAGTAGAGGTGGATGTACCGAAGTAACTATCTCTCCTCCTATTAAATTCCATTTTTTATATAAGGATGTTTGAACATTTATTGACGGGGTTATATATACATTTGTAATATTCTCTTTTTGTGTGATAAATTCTAGCCAAGAAAAGAATGGATAATTAAATTTTCTTCTATATAATTCCTGTTTCCATTGATCTTGAAGATTTTCTTGAAATGTTTTATCTAAAGAGTTATACCAATTTCTTTTTTCATTATTAATTTCATCATTAAATAATTCTTCTAAATAACTAAATTTAGGTTTAAATTCATCAATTATAACATTAATAGATTCGGGTTTCATTTCTGAATAAGATGGTGAATTTCTCAATGAATTAGTATTAATTATTTCTGGTAATGGTGATTTATAATGAATTCTTTGACTACCTGTAATCGGTATTGAATATATTTCAGGGTTTGTATCTAAATTGGTATGTTGACTAAAGGTTCTTCTTAATGTAGGTATATCTGATATTAAATGTCTTTCAGGTTGAATTAATCGTTTATTAGCTCCATAATTATTAGATCTTAATTCATCAAAGTGTATTATGATACTTCCATCATCTTGTTTAATTATCTTTGAGGTATTACTTTGTTGTATATTTCTTGATTGTATTTGAGGAATTATTGTAAAAGTTTGTGGAATCGTAATTTCATCCCACTTTAAAGTTTTTGGAATATATACTGATGATTTAGTAGAATCTTCTTCAAATATTACGGTTTCTTCATTATTTGTTTGTTCTATTTTTAATCTTGGATCTATTAAAGTTTTTAACAATTTAAAACATACTTTATATTGAATTACAAAACTACGACTTCTAGTATCAATTTTATGTTGATCTATCTGTATATCCATAACTAATGAATCAAGAATTAATTCATCATCCAAACTAACTAAAAAATTAGGTACACAATTGAATGATATTGAACCATCACATATATTAGTTTGAATTAAAGCAAGTATTGAATCTTGATACTCTATTAATCTTCTATCTCTTAATGCTATAAATATAGGATTATTAATACCTATTCTATGCATAGGTTTGATTAATACTTTTATTATTCCATAATGAATATATTTAAATCCTTGACTTTTATATCTATTAATTGCAATATTAGACAGTAATTTTATAGTTTTTGAAATTTCTTTAAATGTTAAATCTTGTTCATGTATTTTAACCGAGTAGGAATTATTAAAACTTAAATTACCTATATGATAAACAGAACTTAAAGTTTTTGAGTTTATATCAAACTGTATTTCATGACTTTGATTAATATTATCTACATCTGCTAAATTAGTATTATTGCCAAAATTAAACAATTTCTTAAAAGTATTTAAATTCATAACTTTTAAAACGTACCTTAGTTGCTTAATGCAACACAAAGAATGCAGAATGTATGGGGAACACAGGAGTGCCTAACCGGGAACACCTTAAGCTGACGATGCAATGGCTTACCAACGGATTCACAAGGCTACTCAACCGCTTACCAATCCTTACAGCTCCTTATTCTTTTGGGTTGATTAATTAACTAAAATATTATTAAAAGCTTAGAGTTTAAATATTTAAAAGAGATTGAATGAATATTGGCTTTGATACCAAATATATTTACACATATCAATTAACAGATAGTTAATAAATGATCAAATATCATTTAAGGTCTATTAACATTTGATGTAAATAATATTTTACATCATATTTTTAATTATTATACACATATAATAATTATTATATTCATACATTCTGCATTCAATTTTACATCATATTTTTAATTAGAAATTAGAAATTAGAGATTCTCTGATACCAAAATGTACATTAATGAATTAATATTATCTACAAGTTCAATTATAAATTTCATTACTATGTTTAATATTTTTAAAATATTCGTCTTCTAAATCTCCAATATTCATTCAATCTCTTTTAAATATTTAAACTCTAAGCTTTTAATAATATTTTAGTTAATTAATCAACCCAAAAGAATAAGGAGCTGTAAGGATTGGTAAGCGGTTGAGTAGCCTTGTGAATCCGTTGGTAAGCCATTGCATCGTCAGCTTAAGGTGTTCCCGGTTAGGCACTCCTGTGTTCCCCATACATTCTGCATTCTTTGTGTTGCATTAAGCAACTAAGGTACGTTTTAAAAGTTATGAATTTAAATACTTTTAAGAAATTGTTTAATTTTGGCAATAATACTAATTTAGCAGATGTAGATAATATTAATCAAAGTCATGAAATACAGTTTGATATAAACTCAAAAACTTTAAGTTCTGTTTATCATATAGGTAATTTAAGTTTTAATAATTCCTACTCGGTTAAAATACATGAACAAGATTTAACATTTAAAGAAATTTCAAAAACTATAAAATTACTGTCTAATATTGCAATTAATAGATATAAAAGTCAAGGATTTAAATATATTCATTATGGAATAATAAAAGTATTAATCAAACCTATGCATAGAATAGGTATTAATAATCCTATATTTATAGCATTAAGAGATAGAAGATTAATAGAGTATCAAGATTCAATACTTGCTTTAATTCAAACTAATATATGTGATGGTTCAATATCATTCAATTGTGTACCTAATTTTTTAGTTAGTTTGGATGATGAATTAATTCTTGATTCATTAGTTATGGATATACAGATAGATCAACATAAAATTGATACTAGAAGTCGTAGTTTTGTAATTCAATATAAAGTATGTTTTAAATTGTTAAAAACTTTAATAGATCCAAGATTAAAAATAGAACAAACAAATAATGAAGAAACCGTAATATTTGAAGAAGATTCTACTAAATCATCAGTATATATTCCAAAAACTTTAAAGTGGGATGAAATTACGATTCCACAAACTTTTACAATAATTCCTCAAATACAATCAAGAAATATACAACAAAGTAATACCTCAAAGATAATTAAACAAGATGATGGAAGTATCATAATACACTTTGATGAATTAAGATCTAATAATTATGGAGCTAATAAACGATTAATTCAACCTGAAAGACATTCAATATCAGATATACCTACATTAAGAAGAACCTTTAGTCAACATACCAATTTAGATACAAACCCTGAAATATATTCAATACCGATTACAGGTAGTCAAAGAATTCATTATAAATCACCATTACCAGAAATAATTAATACTAATTCATTGAGAAATTCACCATCTTATTCAGAAATGAAACCCGAATCTATTAATGTTATAATTGATGAATTTAAACCTAAATTTAGTTATTTAGAAGAATTATTTAATGATGAAATTAATAATGAAAAAAGAAATTGGTATAACTCTTTAGATAAAACATTTCAAGAAAATCTTCAAGATCAATGGAAACAGGAATTATATAGAAGAAAATTTAATTATCCATTCTTTTCTTGGCTAGAATTTATCACACAAAAAGAGAATATTACAAATGTATATATAACCCCGTCAATAAAATTAAATATTCTGGTGCATCTGATATTTTAATTTTCTTTGGATTTCCTTGAGCATCTCTTACTATATTTCCATTAACATCTAATTCGTCTTCTTCAATTGTGTGTTCTATTACTTCATTTCGTTGATCTTTTGTTATCATATTATCCCACCAATTTTTTAATTGTCCTGAAAATCCTGCAGTAAAGGCTACAGCTATATCTTTTGGTTTATACCCTTCTTGTCTATAAGCTACTCTAGCCATTCCCATTTCTTGTAGTAATCTTAATATTTCATATTCTGATCTACCATCTATATTCCATTCATAAACTGCTCTACCATCATATTGACTAGATGTAAACTTTGCTCTTTCTTCAATTTGTATATCTGGAGGTGTTAGTTTTGGATAATAATTTTTTCGTTGATACGGTGCATAATTTGTTTTTCTGTAATTATAATTTTTTCTTCTATATTGTTTTCTAATTCTATTTATATTATCATCTTGTAGTTCATCTTCAATTTCTTCTATTATATATTTAATTTCATTTGAATCACTACTGCTACTATCATCTGTTTGTATTAATATATTTTCTTCAATATTTTGTATATTATCTGTAGATTCTGTACTAGTACTAGGTTTTGTTTCTTGTAACTTTTTTAATATTTTATTTAATGTATCATTATTATCTCTTTGCGGGAGTTGAATATCATTTATTTGAAAATGAGGTTTAGATATTTCATTTGGAAAATTTATATTTTTATATGGATTATTTATAATATTTGTTGAAATATTTAATTTTTCTTTTTTAATAGAGTCTTGAATACTAATATTTTCTTTAGGTATATTATCTATTTTTGTTGAGACTATTTCTAATTGATTTGCTACTGTTGATAATATTTGATTTGAATAATTTAATTGCTGATTAACTTTTTTAATATCTTCTATTTCTACTGGGCCTTTATCTATTCGAGCTTCTCTAAATGGGGTTGCTACTATTTCTCCTTTAGGTGTATTAATTATTATATTTAGTAGAGGTGGATGTACCGAAGTAACTATCTCTCCTCCTATTAAATTCCATTTTTTATATAAGGATGTTTGAACATTTATTGACGGGGTTATATATACATTTGTACAGGTAAACAGAAGAATGACACATATTTCGAGAAATGAAGATTGGTTATGGATAAACGATTATATTAATCACCCTCAAACTAAAAAGAAAATACAAAAAATTTATTCACTAAAAGAACATGTTATTCAAGATCCAGAATTTCCAAACATTTATCATATATATAATAGTAATCCATTGTCAGTAAAACATCAAGTATTTTTGCATCAAATGCATTATTACAGTATGATAGTATCATATTATACTTATGAGTCCACAAGAATCCCAGAAGTAAATAAAGCAATATGGAAAAGAATAGAAAACTTTAGGAAAGAAATAGCCTTGATATAATTTTTATTTTTTACAGGAAAAATTAATGGCAAACAAAGGAGAGTCATCATCCTCATTCAAAAATTACAAAAAACAGACAGCAGCAGATTATATGTCAAAGGTGAATACTCCAAGACCTTTATCCCCGGTTATTCAAACTTCTAATAAGTTTACAAGTCTAGAAGAATTTCCATTACTTCCACTCACATATACTCAAGTAACTCAAACACCTTTTGCACAATTAAGGAATAAAGTGTCTAGTTCATCTCAAACACCAGTAGCTTTTAATAATATTTTAGTTAATTAATCAACCCAAAAGAATAAGGAGCTGTAAGGATTGGTAAGCGGTTGAGTAGCCTTGTGAATCCGTTGGTAAGCCATTGCATCGTCAGCTTAAGGTGTTCCCGGTTAGGCACTCCTGTGTTCCCCATACATTCTGCATTCTTTGTGTTGCATTAAGCAACTAAGGTACGTTTTAAAAGTTATGAATTTAAATACTTTTAAGAAATTGTTTAATTTTGGCAATAATACTAATTTAGCAGATGTAGATAATATTAATCAAAGTCATGAAATACAGTTTGATATAAACTCAAAAACTTTAAGTTCTGTTTATCATATAGGTAATTTAAGTTTTAATAATTCCTACTCGGTTAAAATACATGAACAAGATTTAACATTTAAAGAAATTTCAAAAACTATAAAATTACTGTCTAATATTGCAATTAATAGATATAAAAGTCAAGGATTTAAATATATTCATTATGGAATAATAAAAGTATTAATCAAACCTATGCATAGAATAGGTATTAATAATCCTATATTTATAGCATTAAGAGATAGAAGATTAATAGAGTATCAAGATTCAATACTTGCTTTAATTCAAACTAATATATGTGATGGTTCAATATCATTCAATTGTGTACCTAATTTTTTAGTTAGTTTGGATGATGAATTAATTCTTGATTCATTAGTTATGGATATACAGATAGATCAACATAAAATTGATACTAGAAGTCGTAGTTTTGTAATTCAATATAAAGTATGTTTTAAATTGTTAAAAACTTTAATAGATCCAAGATTAAAAATAGAACAAACAAATAATGAAGAAACCGTAATATTTGAAGAAGATTCTACTAAATCATCAGTATATATTCCAAAAACTTTAAAGTGGGATGAAATTACGATTCCACAAACTTTTACAATAATTCCTCAAATACAATCAAGAAATATACAACAAAGTAATACCTCAAAGATAATTAAACAAGATGATGGAAGTATCATAATACACTTTGATGAATTAAGATCTAATAATTATGGAGCTAATAAACGATTAATTCAACCTGAAAGACATTCAATATCAGATATACCTACATTAAGAAGAACCTTTAGTCAACATACCAATTTAGATACAAACCCTGAAATATATTCAATACCGATTACAGGTAGTCAAAGAATTCATTATAAATCACCATTACCAGAAATAATTAATACTAATTCATTGAGAAATTCACCATCTTATTCAGAAATGAAACCCGAATCTATTAATGTTATAATTGATGAATTTAAACCTAAATTTAGTTATTTAGAAGAATTATTTAATGATGAAATTAATAATGAAAAAAGAAATTGGTATAACTCTTTAGATAAAACATTTCAAGAAAATCTTCAAGATCAATGGAAACAGGAATTATATAGAAGAAAATTTAATTATCCATTCTTTTCTTGGCTAGAATTTATCACACAAAAAGAGAATATTACAAATGTATATATAACCCCGTCAATAAATGTTCAAACATCCTTATATAAAAAATGGAATTTAATAGGAGGAGAGATAGTTACTTCGGTACATCCACCTCTACTAAATATAATAATTAATACACCTAAAGGAGAAATAGTAGCAACCCCATTTAGAGAAGCTCGAATAGATAAAGGCCCAGTAGAAATAGAAGATATTAAAAAAGTTAATCAGCAATTAAATTATTCAAATCAAATATTATCAACAGTAGCAAATCAATTAGAAATAGTCTCAACAAAAATAGATAATATACCTAAAGAAAATATTAGTATTCAAGACTCTATTAAAAAAGAAAAATTAAATATTTCAACAAATATTATAAATAATCCATATAAAAATATAAATTTTCCAAATGAAATATCTAAACCTCATTTTCAAATAAATGATATTCAACTCCCGCAAAGAGATAATAATGATACATTAAATAAAATATTAAAAAAGTTACGAGAAACAAAACCTAGTACTAGTACAGAATCTACAGATAATATACAAAATATTGAAGAAAATATATTAATACAAACAGATGATAGTAGCAGTAGTGATTCAAATGAAATTAAAGATATAATAGAAGAAATTGAAGATGAACTACAAGATGATAATATAAATAGAATTAGAAAACAATATAGAAGAAAAAATTATAATTACAGAAAAACAAATTATGCACCGTATCAACGAAAAAATTATTATCCAAAACTAACACCTCCAGATATACAAATTGAAGAAAGAGCAAAGTTTACATCTAGTCAATATGATGGTAGAGCAGTTTATGAATGGAATATAGATGGTAGATCAGAATATGAAATATTAAGATTACTACAAGAAATGGGAATGGCTAGAGTAGCTTATAGACAAGAAGGGTATAAACCAAAAGATATAGCTGTAGCCTTTACTGCAGGATTTTCAGGACAATTAAAAAATTGGTGGGATAATATGATAACAAAAGATCAACGAAATGAAGTAATAGAACACACAATTGAAGAAGACGAATTAGATGTTAATGGAAATATAGTAAGAGATGCTCAAGGAAATCCAAAGAAAATTAAAATATCAGATGCACCAGAATATTTAATATATGCTTTAGCTCATCATTTCATAGGAAATCCATCTTATGAATCAAAAAGTTCTCAAATATTTCTGACTAATTTAAGATGTCCAACATTAACAGATTTTAGATGGTATAAGGATATGTTTTTAACTTATGTATTCAAAAGAGATGATTGTAATCAACCATTTTGGAAAGAAAAATTCATTTCAGGATTACCTACTTTATTTTCATATAGAATATTTAATGCTATAAAGACAACAACAGGAAAAGAAGATATTAATTTTTATGACTGGAGTTATGGTCAATTAATATCATTTATTAAATCAGAAGGATTAAAACTTTGTCAAGAATTAAAATTACAATCAAAATATGGATCAGAGAGAAATGAAATAGGTTCATTCTGTGATGCATTTGGAATAACAGGAATAAAAGCCCCTTCTAGAAATAATAAAAGAATTACCTATCCATATAAACCATACAAAAGAAGAAGTAAAAAATATCAACAATACTCTAATAATTTTAATCAGACAAGAGATTTTAAGAAAAAGAAATATAGAAAGAAAAAATTAATTTGTTATAAATGTGGAAAACCAGGTCATATAGCAACAAATTGTAAAACTCAAAAAAGAATAAATGAAATTTTTGATAAAGAGGAAGATAAAGAATTACGATTAAAAATAATGAAAATTATGATTAATAGTGACACAGAAGAAAGTGAAGAAAACATTAATGAAATTTATACAGATAGTGAAGAAGAATATTCAGATAAATCTTCACCATGTCGTTGTATTAATATGATATCAGATGAAAAAACTAATAAAGACTTATTATTTGAACTTATTAGTAAAATAGAAAACCCGGAAGAGCAAAGACAATATTTAATAAGATTAAAAGACTTAATATTAAAAGAAGATAAAAAACCTGAATTTTTAGAACCATTTAATATCACAAAATTATATAATAAATACTCAGAACAAAAACCTCAAGGAATAGTTTCCAATTCTAATACAAATTTTATACAGCAACAAATTCAAGAATTAAAATTAGAAATTAGAGAAATTAAAAATGATATTAAAACTCTACAGTTAAGTGAATTAGAATTCCAAGCTAAAATAAGTCTAAATGAACAAAATCAGAAAGAAGATATCCCAGAAAGTAGTAAAAAAGGAATTCAAATTCCAGAAGAAACAAACAATGAAGAATATTTAAATGTAATTGAAAAAATTAATATAGAAAAATGGCATGTATTTGTTACTATAGGAATTCAAGATTATCATACAACTAGTATAGCCATGATAGATAGTGGAGCAGATCAAAGTTGTATTAAAAATGGAATTATACCAATAAAATATTGTTCAAAAACAAATCATAAATTACAAACCGCAAATGGAAATCCATTAAAAGTTAAATATAAATTAAAAAATGGATTTATATGTAATAATAATTATTGTTTTAAGCATACATTTATTATAGTAGAAGATTTAACTCAAGATGTTATTTTAGGAAACCCATTTTTATATCAAATTACCCCATTTAAAAAGACAACAGAAGGTTTACAAGTAAACATAATGGGCAATAAAATATTATTTCAATTCATTACTCCAGTAAGACAAAGAGAGTTAAATTTATTACAAACTAATAGTATATTTTGTCAAGTTAAACAAAAAGAAAATCAAATAAACCATATAAAAGAAGAGATTACATATAAACAAATAGACTTTCAATTAAATAAAGAGGAGATTAAAAATAAAATTATACAATTAGAGGAAAAGTTCAAAGAAACAATATGTGCAGATCATCCATCTGCATTTTGGTCAAGAAAAACCCATATAATTCAATTACCATATGAAGAAGACTTCAATGAAAGAAATATTCCAACCAAGGCTAGGCCAATACAAATGAATTCTGAATTATTAGCACATTGTAAAATAGAAATAAAATCATTATTAGATAAAAAATTAATTAGACCTTCTAAATCTCCATGGAGTTGTTCAGCATTTTATGTTAATAATCAAGCAGAAAAAGAAAGAGGAGTTCCAAGATTAGTAATAAATTATAAACCGTTAAATAAAGTATTAAAATGGATAAGATATCCTATTCCTAACAAAAAAGATTTATTAAATAGATTATTTAATGCAAAAGTATATTCAAAATTTGATTTAAAATCAGGATATTGGCAAATTCAAATAGATGAAAAAGATAAGTACAAAACAGCATTTACAGTACCATTCGGACATTATGAATGGAATGTAATGCCATTTGGATTAAAAAATGCACCATCAGAATTTCAAAATATAATGAATGACATATTTTCTGCGTATACATTCATGATAGTTTATATAGATGATATATTAATATATTCCAGAACATTAGATGAACATTTTAAACATTTAAATATATTTTTTAAACTAGTAGTACAAAATGGATTAGTAATATCAGCACCAAAAATGAAACTATTTCAAACTCAAATCAGATTCTTAGGACATGATATTAATAAAGGAACTATTAGACCCATTAATAGAGCACTTGAATTTGGTAGTAAATTTCCAGATGAAATTAAAGACAAAAATCAATTACAAAGATTTTTAGGATGTCTTAACTATGTTGCAGATTTTTTCCCTAATTTAAGAACGTTGTGTGCACCATTATATGAAAGATTAAAAAAGAATCCACCTTCGTGGTCAAATTTACATACTCAAATAGTTAAAGAAGCAAAAGAAAAAATTAAATCATTACCATGTTTAGGTATTCCACATCCAGAAGCATTCATGATAGTAGAAACCGATGCATCAGAAATAGGATATGGAGGAATTTTAAAGCAAAAGATAAATAATAAAATTCAATTAATAAGATATATGTCTAAAGTATGGACAGGATCTCAAAAGAATTATTCAACAGTTAAAAAAGAGATGTTAGCAATAGTTTTAAGTATATCTAAATTTCAAGATGATTTATATAATAAAAAGTTTTTATTAAGAGTAGATTGTAAATCTGCTAAAGACATAATTCAAAGAGATATAGAAAACTTAGTATCTAAACAAATATTTGCTAGATGGCAAGGTATTTTATCAGTTTTTGATTTTGATATAGAATATATAAAAGGAGAAGATAATTCATTACCTGATTTTTTAACTCGCGAATTTCTTACAGGTAAACAGAAGAATGACACATATTTCGAGAAATGAAGATTGGTTATGGATAAACGATTATATTAATCACCCTCAAACTAAAAAGAAAATACAAAAAATTTATTCACTAAAAGAACATGTTATTCAAGATCCAGAATTTCCAAACATTTATCATATATATAATAGTAATCCATTGTCAGTAAAACATCAAGTATTTTTGCATCAAATGCATTATTACAGTATGATAGTATCATATTATACTTATGAGTCCACAAGAATCCCAGAAGTAAATAAAGCAATATGGAAAAGAATAGAAAACTTTAGGAAAGAAATAGCCTTGATATAATTTTTATTTTTTACAGGAAAAATTAATGGCAAACAAAGGAGAGTCATCATCCTCATTCAAAAATTACAAAAAACAGACAGCAGCAGATTATATGTCAAAGGTGAATACTCCAAGACCTTTATCCCCGGTTATTCAAACTTCTAATAAGTTTACAAGTCTAGAAGAATTTCCATTACTTCCACTCACATATACTCAAGTAACTCAAACACCTTTTGCACAATTAAGGAATAAAGTGTCTAGTTCATCTCAAACACCAGTAGCAATAACCCCACTTCCAAATACACCTACTCAAAATATTGATTCAGGAAAGTCATCATATCAATTAAAGAAACCTTTTGAATATTTATGTTTAACAGAGTTTACTACTAATATTCCAGTTACTGATTTAAATAATTACACTCAACAATTATTTCGAAATGATATGCTATGGTTTTCAGATGATTTATTAAAAACTCAAATGTTTTATGAATTCATTTTAGTAGATTCAGAATCTGTTGAAATCACTCATATTCATGAAGAAGGAACGCAAAAAATAGCTTATTCAAAATGTGTGATAAAACAAGTATTAGATGTAGAAGATTGGCCAAATATTTTTACCAAAATTCCATTTTCTATACCATTTCAACCTCAAGGATATTCATATGAAGATTATAAACAAGCATGGAAGAAAGCTTTTTATTTAAGGTCTTTTGACCATTCTTGGTTTTTTCAATTTCACAAAGATAGCAAAGTTAAATTCCCATTATGGTTCTACGATTGGTGGGATACTCATGGATGCCAACCAGATATTATGCCAATGGAAGCACAACAAGGTTTACAATATTGGAACAATAATAGCAAAATGAAAGAATATAGTAAAGAAATTCAATGGCATGTGTCTCTTAGAGTGCCATGGATATGGTGTTGGAATTTTCAAATTGTGCAAATCAGACCAACGCCAAGGCCTATGTCATTGATTAGACAATTCAAATGTAAATGGTGGGATACATACAAAAAAGAGTTATGTTGTCAAAAGGCAGTGGCCACTCTTATGACTACTGGCAAAAGGACATGGATTAATCCCACTACTAATCCAACCACTCCAACTGGACCACCACAAAAGGTTACTCAACAGAAGACTCCAACAAATTCAGCAGCAACAATTCAAAAAGGAAAATTCTCAGACGAAGATATGGAACAATTTTTTCAATTTATGGAATATCAAAAAAGACGCAATCAACAACAGCCACAAATGTCTATAGATTCCACTCCAAGCCCATCTCCTCAGGATATGTTCGGAGGACATTGTGCTCAAGATCCGTTTGAAGATTATTCATATAATTTAACTTGCAGGTTTTCTTTGATCAACTATTCCGCATGGATGATAAGATTAAATATAATTCAAAAACATTACAACTCTTCTTCACCAAAGAGAGTTAGGAAGATCTAATCCAAAGGTCATTCATCATAGTATTCATCAAGATTTGCTAGAAGATGGAACTAAAAAAGCAGGACAGCATATTCCATCTTGGTGGACATATTACACTCAAAAAACTAAGCAGGCTTATTGGTTCTACCGCACTCAAGCATTCAAGAAAAATAGTCAAAAGTTTTTAACTTAGTATTCAAAAGAGATGATTGTAATCAACCATTTTGGAAAGAAAAATTCATTTCAGGATTACACTACTTATTTTCATATAGAATATTAATGCTATAAAGACAACAACAGGAAAAGAAGATATTAATTTTTATGACTGGAGTTATGGTCAATTATATCATTTATTAAATCAGAAGGATTAAAACTTTGTCAAGAATTAAAATTACAATCAAAATATGGATCAGAGAGAAATGAAATAGGTTCATTCTGTGATGCATTTGGAATAAGGAATAAAAGCCCTTCTAGAAATAAAAAAGATTACCTATCCATATAAACCATACAAAAGAAGAAGTAAAAAATATCAACAATACTCTAATAATTTTAATCAGACAAGAGATTTAGAAAAAAGAAATATAGAAAGAAAAAATTAATTGTTATAAATGTGGAAAACCAGGTCATATAGCAACAAATTGTAAAACTCCAAAAAGAATAAATGAAATTTTTGATAAAGAGGAAGATAAAGAATTACGATTAAAAAATATGAAAATTATGATTAATAGTGACACAGAAGAAAGTGAAGAAAACATTAAGAAATTTACAGATAGTGAAGAAGAATATTCAGATAAATCTTCACCATGTGTTGTATTATATGATATCAGATGAAAAAACTAATAAAGACTTATTATTTGAATTATTAGTAAAATAGAAAACCGGAGAAGAGCAAAGACTAATATAAGATTAAAAGACTTAATATTAAAAGAAGATAAAAAACCTGAATTTTTAGAACCATTTAATATCACAAATTATATAATAAATACTCAGAACAAAAACCTCAAGGAATAGTTCCAATTCTAATACAAATTTTATACAGCAACAAATTCAAGAATTAAAATTAGAAATTAGAGAAATTAAAAATGATATTAAAACTCTACAGTTAAGTGAATTAGAATTCCAAGCTAAAATAAGTCTAAATGAACAAAATCAGAAAGAAGATATCCCAGAAAGTAGTAAAAAGGAATTCAAATTCGAGAAGAAACAAACAATGAAGAATATTTAATGTAATTGAAAAAATTAATATAGAAAAATGGCATGTATTTGTTAATATAGGAATTCAAGATTATCATACAACTAGTATAGCCATGATAGATAGTGGAGCAGATCAAAGTTGTATTAAAAATGGAATTATACCAATAAAAATTGTTCAAAAACAAATCATAAATTACAAACCGCAAATGGAAATCCATATAAAAGTTAAATATAAATTAAAAAATGGATTTATATGTAATAATAATTATGTTTTAAGCATACATTTATTATAGTAGAAGATTTAACTCAAAGTTATTTTAGGAAACCCATTTTTATATCAAATTACCCCATTTAAAAAGACAACAGAAGGTTTACAAGTAAACTAATGGGCAATAAAATATTATTTCAATTCATTACTCAGTAAGACAAAGAGAGTTAAATTTATTACAAACTATAGTATATTTTGTCAAGTTAAACAAAAAGAAATCAAATAAAACATATAAAAGAAGAGATACAAATAAACAAATAGACTTTCAATTAAATAAAAAGAGGAGATTAAAATAAAATTATACAATTAGAGGAAAAGTTCAAAGAAACAATATGTGCAGATCATCCATCTGCATTTTGGTCAAGAAAAACCCATATAATTCAATTACCATATGAAGAGAGACTTCAATGAAAGAAATATTCAACAAGGCTAGGCCAATACAAATGAATTCTGAATTATTAGCACATTGTTAAATAGAAATAAAATCATTTTAGATAAAAAATTAATTAGACCTTCTAAATTCCATGGAGTTGTTCAGCATTTTATGTTAATAATCAAGCAGAAAAAGAAAGAGGAGTTCCAAGATTAGTAATAAATTATAAACCGTTAAATAAAGTATTAAAATGGATAAGATATCCTATTCCTAACAAAAAAGATTATTAAATAGATTATTTAATGCAAAAGTATATTCAAAATTTGATTTAAAATCAGGATATTGGCAATTCAATAGATGAAAAAGATAAGTACAAAACAGCATTTACAGTACCATTCGGACATTATGAATGGAATGTAATGCCATTTGGATTAAAAAATGCACCATCAGAATTTCAAAATATAATGAATGACATATTTTTGCGATTACATTCATGATAGTTTATTAGATGATATATTAATATATTCCAGAACATTAGATGAACATTTTAAACATTAAATATATTTTTTAACTAGTAGTACAAAATGGATTAGTAATATCAGCACCAAAAATGAAACTATTTCAAACTCAAATCAGATTCTAGGACATGATATTAATAAAGGAACTATTAGACCCATTAATAGAGCACTTGAATTGGTAGTAAATTTCCAGATGAAATTAAAGACAAAAATCAATTACAAAGATTTTTAGGGATGTCTTAACTATGGTGTGCATTCTTTGTGTTGCATTAAGTAACTAAGGTACGTTTAAAAGTTATGAATTTAAATACTTTTAAGAAATTGTTTAATTTTGGCCATAATACTAATTTAGCAGATGTAGATAAATTAATCAAAGTCATGAAATACAGTTTGATATAAACTCAAAAACTTTAAGTTCTGTTTATCATATAGGTATTTAAGTTTTAATAATTCCTACTCGGTTAAATACATGAACAAGATTTAACATTTAAAGAAATTTCAAAAACTATAAAATTACTGTCTAATATTGCAATTAATAGATATAAAGTCAAGGATTTAAATATATTCATTATGGAATAATAAAAGTATTAATCAAACCTATGCATAGAATAGGTATTAATAATCCTATATTTATAGCATTAAGAGATAGAAGATTATAGAGTATCAAGATTCAATACTTGCTTTAATTCAAACTAATATATGTGATGGTTCAATATCATTCAATTGTGTACCTAATTTTTTAGTTAGTTTGGATGATGAATTAATTCTTGATTCATTAGTTATGGATATACAGATAGATCAACATAAAATTGATACTAGAAGTCGTAGTTTTGTAATTCAATATAAGTATGTTTTAAATTGTTAAAAACTTTAATAGATCCAAGATTAAAAATAGAACAAACAAATAATGAAGAACCGTAATATTTGAAGAAGATTCTACTAAATCATCAGTATATATTCCAAAAACTTTAAAGTGGGATGAAATTACGATTCCACAAACTTTTACAATAATTCCTCAAATACAATCAAGAAATATACAACAAAGTAATACCTCAAAGATAATTAAACAAGATGATGGAAGTATCATAATACACTTTGATGAATTAAGATCTAATAATTATGGAGCTAATAAACGATTAATTCAACCTGAAAGACATTCAATATCAGATATACCTACATTAAGAAGAACCTTTAGTCAACATACCAATTTAGATACAACCCTGAAATATATCCAATACCGATTACAGGTAGTCAAGAATTCATTATAAATCACCATTACCAGAAATAATTACTAATTCATTGAGAAATTCACCATCTTATTCAGAAATGAAACCCGAATCTATAATGTTATAATTGATGAATTTAAACCTAAATTAGTTATTTAGAAGAATTATTTAATGATGAAATTAATAATGAAAAAAGAAATTGGTATAACTCTTTAGATAAAACATTTCAAGAAAATCTTCAAGATCAATGGAAACAGGAATTATATAGAAAAAATTTAATTATCCATTCTTTCTTGCTAGAATTTATCACACAAAAAGAATATTACAAGTATATATAACCCCGTCAATAATGTTCAAACATCCTTATATAAAAAATGGAATTTAATAGGAGGAGAGATAGTTACTTCGGTACATCCACCTCTACTAAATAATATTAATACACCTAAAGGAGAAATAGTAGCAACCCCATTTAGAGAAGCTCGAATAGATAAGGCCCAGTAGAAATAGAAGATATTAAAAAATTAATCAGCAATTAATTATTCAAATCAAATATTATCAACAGTAGCAAATCAATTAGAAATAGTCTCAACAAAAATAGATAATATACCTAAAGAAAATATTAGTATTCAAGACTCTATTAAAAAGAAAATTAAATATTTCAACAAATATTATAAATAATCCATAAAAATATAAATTTTCCAAATGAAATATCTAAACCTCATTTTCAAATAAATGATATTCAACTCCCGCAAAGAGATAATAATGATACATTAATAAAATATTAAAAAAGTTACAAGAAACAAAACCTAGTACTAGTACAGAATCTACAGATAATATACAAAATATTGAAGAAATATATTAATAACACAGATGATAGTAGCAGTAGTGATTCAAATGAAATTAAAGATATAAAGAAGAAATTGAAGATGAACTACAATGATAAATAAATAGAATTAGAAAACAATATAGAAGAAAAATTATAATTACAGAAAACAAATTATGCACCGTATCAACGAAAATTATTATCCAAAACTAACACCTCCAGATATACAAATTGAAGAAAGAGCAAAGTTTACATCTAGTCAATATGATGGTAGAGCAGTTTATGAATGGAATATAGATGGTAGATCAGAATATGAAATATTAAGATTACTACAAGAAATGGGAATGGCTAGAGTAGCTATAGACAAAAGGGTATAACCAAAAGATATAGCTGTAGCCTTTACTGCAGGATTTTCAGGACAATTAAAAAATTGGTGGGATAATATGATAACAAAAGATCAACGAAATGAAGTAATAGAACACACAATTGAAGAAGACGAATTAGATGTTAATGGAAATATAGTAAGAGATGCTCAAGGAAATCCAAAGAAAATTAAAATATCAGATGCACCAGAATATTTAATATATGCTTTAGCTCATCATTTCATAGGAAACCCATCTTATGAATCAAAAGTTCTCAAATATTTCTGACTAATTTAAGATGTCCAACATTAACAGATTTTAGATGGTATAAGGATATTTTTTTAACTTATGTATTCAAAAGAGATGATTGTAATCAACCATTTTGGAAAGAAAAATTCATTCAGGATTACCTACTTTATTTTCATATAGAATATTTAATGCTATAAAGACAACAACAGGAAAAGAAGATATTAATTTTTATGACTGGAGTTATGGTCAATTAATATCATTTATTAAATCAGAAGGATTAAAACTTTGTCAAGAATTAAATTACAATCAAAATATGGATCAGAGAGAAATGAAATAGGTTCATTCTGTGATGCATTTGGAATAACAGGAATAAAAGCCCCTTCTAGAAATATAAAGAATTACCTATCCATATAAACCATACAAAAGAAGAAGTAAAAATATCAACAATACTCTAATAATTTTAATCAGACAAGAGATTTTAAGAAAAAAATATAGAAAGAAAAATTAATTTGTTATAAATGTGGAAAACCAGGTCATATAGCAACAAATTGTAAAACTCAAAAAGAATAAATGAAATTTTTGATAAAGAGGAAGATAAAGAATTACGATTAAAAATAATGAAATTATGATTAATAGTGACACAGAAGAAAGTGAAGAAAAAATTAATGAAATTTATACAGATAGTGAAGAAGAATATTCAGATAAATCTTCACCATGTCGTTGTATTAATATGATATCAGATGAAAAAACTAATAAAGACTTATTATTTGAACTTATTAGTAAAATAGAAACCCGGAAGAGCAAAGACAATATTTAATAAGATTAAAAGACTTAATATTAAAAGAAGAAAAAAACCTGAATTTTTAGAACCATTTAATATCACAAAAATTATATAATAAATACTCAGAACAAAAACCTCAAGGAATAGTTTCCAATTCTAATACAAATTTTATACAGCAACAAATTCAAGAATTAAAATTAGAAATTAGAGAAATTAAAAATGATATTAAAACTCTACAGTTAAGTGAATTAGAATTCCAAGCTAAAATAAGTCTAAATGAACAAAATCAGAAAGAAGATATCCCAGAAAGTAGTAAAAAAGGAATTCAAATTCCAGAAGAAACAAACAATGAAGAATATTTAAATGTAATTGAAAAAATAATATAGAAAAATGGCATGTATTTGTTACTATAGGAATTCAAGATTATCATACAACTAGTATAGCCATGATAGATAGTGGAGCAGATCAAAGTTGTATTAAAAATGGAATTATACCAATAAAATATTGTTCAAAAACAAATCATAAATTACAAACCGCAAATGGAAATCCATTAAAAGTTAAATATAAATTAAAAAATGGATTTATATGTAATAATAATTATTGTTTTAAGCATACATTTATTATAGTAGAAGATTTAACTCAAGATGTTATTTAGGAAACCCATTTTTATATCAAATTACCCCATTTAAAAAGACAACAGAAGGTTTACAAGTAAACATAATGGGCAATAAATATTATTTCAATTCATTACTCCAGTAAGACAAAGAGAGTTAAATTTATTACAAACTAATAGTATATTTTGTCAAGTTAAACAAAAAGAAAATCAAATAAACCATATAAAAGAAGAGATTACATATAAACAAATAGACTTCAATTAAATAAAGAGGAGATTAAAACAAAATTATACAATTAGAGGAAAAGTTCAAAGAAACAATATGTGCAGATCATCCATCTGCATTTTGGTCAAGAAACCCATATAATTCAATTACCATATGAAGAAGACTTCAATGAAAGAAATATTCCAACCAAGGCTAGGCAATACAAATGAATTCTGAATTATTAGCACATTGTAAAATAGAAATAAAATCATTATTAGATAAAAAATTAATTAGACCTTCTAAATCTCCATGGAGTTGTTCAGCATTTTATGTTAATAATCAAGCAGAAAAAGAAAGAGGAGTTCCAAGATTAGTAATAAATTATAAACCGTTAAATAAAGTATTAAAATGGATAAGATATCCTATTCCTAACAAAAAGATTTATTAAATAGATTATTTAATGCAAAAGTATATTCAAAATTTGATTTAAAATCAGGATATTGGCAAATTCAAATAGATGAAAAAGATAAGTACAAAACAGCATTTACAGTACCATTCGGACATTATGAATGGAATGTAATGCCATTTGGATTAAAAAATGCACCATCAGAATTTCAAAATATAATGAATGACATATTTTCTGCATATACATTCATGATAGTTTATATAGATGATATATTAATATATTCCAGAACATTAGATGAACATTTTAAACATTTAATATATTTTTTAAACTAGTAGTACAAAATGGATTAGTAATATCAGCACCAAAAATGAAACTATTTCAAACTCAAATCAGATTCTTAGGACATGATATTAATAAAGGAACTATTAGACCCATTAATAGAGCACTTGAATTTGGTAGTAAATTTCCAGATGAAATTAAAGACAAAAATCAATTACAAAGATTTTTAGGATGTCTTAACTATGTTGCAGATTTTTTCCCTAATTTAAGAACGTTGTGTGCACCATTATATGAAAGATTAAAAAAGAATCCACCTTCGTGGTCAAATTACATACTCAAATAGTTAAAGAAGCAAAAGAAAAAATTAAATCATTACCATGTTTAGGTATTCCACATCCAGAAGCATTCATGATAGTAGAAACCGATGCATCAGAAATAGGATATGGAGGAATTTTAAAGCAAAAGATAAATAATAAAATTCAATTAATAAGATATATGTCTAAAGTATGGACAGGATCTCAAAAGAATTATTCAACAGTTAAAAAAGAGATGTTAGCAATAGTTTTAAGTATATCTAAATTTCAAGATGATTTATATAATAAAAAGTTTTTATTAAGAGTATTGTAAATCTGCTAAAGACATAATTCAAAGAGATATAGAAAACTTAGTATCTAAACAAATATTTGCTAGATGGCAAGGTATTTTATCAGTTTTTGATTTTGATATAGAATATATAAAAGGAGAAGATAATTCATTACCTGATTTTTTAACTCGCGAATTTCTTACAGGTAAACAGAAGAATGACACATATTTCGAGAAATGAAGATTGGTTATGGATAAACGATTATATTAATCACCCTCAAACTAAAAAGAAAATACAAAAAATTTATTCACTAAAAGAACATGTTATTCAAGATCCAGAATTTCCAAACATTATCATATATATAATAGTAATCCATTGTCAGTAAAACATCAAGTATTTTTGCATCAAATGCATTATTACAGTATGATAGTATCATATAATACTTATGAGTCCACAAGAATCCCAGAAGTAAATAAAGCAATATGGAAAAGAATAGAAAACTTTAGGAAGAAATAGCCTTGATATAATTTTTATTTTTTACAGGAAAAATTAATGGCAAACAAGGAGAGTCATCATCCTCATTCAAAAATTACAAAAACAGACAGCAGCAGATTATATGTCAAAGGTGAATACTCCAAGACCTTTATCCCCGGTTATTCAAACTTCTAATAAGTTTACAAGTCTAGAAGAATTTCCATTACTTCTCACTCACATATACTCAAGTAACTCAAACACCTTTTGCACAATTAAGGAATAAAGTGTCTAGTTCATCTCAAACACCAGTAGCAATAACCCCACTTCCAAATACACCTACTCAAATATTGATTCAGGAAAGTCATCATATCAATTAAAGAAACCTTTTGAATATTTATTTTAACAGAGTTTACTACTAATATTCCAGTTACTGATTTAAATAATTACACTCAACAATTATTTCGAAATGATATGCTATGGTTTTCAGATGATTTATTAAAAACTCAAATGTTTTATGAATTCATTTTAGTAGATTCAGAATCTGTTGAAATCACTCATATTCATGAAGAAGGAACGCAAAAAATAGCTTATTCAAAATGTGTGATAAAACAAGTATTAGATGTAGAAGATTGGCCAAATATTTTTACCAAAATTCCATTTTCTATACCATTTCAACCTCAAGGATATTCATATGAAGATTATAAACAAGCATGGAAGAAAGCTTTTTATTTAAGGTCTTTTGACCATTCTTGTTTTTTCAATTTCACAAGATAGCAAAGTTAAATTCCCATTATGGTTCTACGATTGGTGGGATACTCATGGATGCCAACCAGATATTATGCCAATGGAAGCACAACAAGGTTTACAATATTGGAACAATAATAGCAAAATGAAAGAATATAGTAAAGAAATTCAATGGCATGTGTCTCTTAGAGTGCCATGGATATGGTGTTGGAATTTTCAAATTGTGCAAATCAGACCAACGCCAAGGCCTATGTCATTGATTAGACAATTCAAATGTAAATGGTGGGATACATACAAAAAGAGTTATGTTGTCAAAAGGCAGTGGCCACTCTTATGACTACTGGCAAAAGGACATGGATTAATCCCACTACTAATCCAACCACTCCAACTGGACCACCACAAAAGGTTACTCAACAGAAGACTCCAACAAATTCAGCAGCAACAATTCAAAAAGGAAAATTCTCAGACGAAGATATGGAACAATTTTTTCAATTTATGAAATATCAAAAAAACGCAATCAACAACAGCCACAAATGTCTATAGATTCCACTCCAAGCCCATCTCCTCAGGATATGTTCGGAGGACATTGTGCTCAAGATCCGTTTGAAGATTAATTCATATAATTTAACTTGCAGGTTTTCTTTGATCAACTATTCCGCATGGATGATAAGATTAAATATAATTCAAAAAACATTACAACTCTTCTTCACCAAAGAGAGTTAGGAAGATCTAATCCAAAGGTCATTCATCATAGTATTCATCAAGATTTGCTAGAAGATGGAACTAAAAAAGCAGGACAGCATATTCCATCTTGGTGGACATATTACACTCAAAAACTAAGCAGGCTTATTGGTTCTACCGCACTCAAGCATTCAAGAAAATAGTCAAAAAGAAGATGGGGGACCCAAACCCATGTGAAGACTAAGACATCCACTAACATAGCCATGTGAAGGCATGTGATGGGGGACCCAAACCCATGTGAAAACTAAGACATCCACTCAAATAAAGAAGACGGATTTCAAAAATCATTCAATATTATGTATAGAATAGTTACTTCTAAGTCTATAAATAAGAAGAACTCCAATGTACTAATCATCGCATGTTTTAGAAGCTATCAAAAGCAATAAAAATTTGAGTTTTATTCACTTCTTCTTTCTTTTTAAAAGGTATTATTTTATTTAATTTTACATCATATTTCAATTTTATTTTAATTTTATATCGATCCTGCTTATTTTGGTAAAATAAGCAGGATCGATATAATTAAAAATAAAATTGAAAATATGATGTAAAATTAAATAAAATAATACCTTTTAAAAAGAAAGAAGAAGTCAAAATAAGCAGGATCGATATAATTAAAATAAATTTGAAAATATGATGTAAAATTAAATAAAATAATACCTTTTAAAAAAAGAAGAAGTGAATAAAACTCAAATTTTTATTGCTTTTGATAGCTTCTAAAACATGCGATAATTAGTACATTGGAGTTCTTCTTATTTATAGACTTAGAAGTAACTATTCTATTACATAATATTGAATGATTTTTGAAATCCGTCTTCTTTATTTGAGTGGATGTCTTAGTCTTCACATGGGTTTGGGTCCCCCATCACATGCCTTCACATGGCTATGTTAGTGGATGTCTTAGTCTTCACATGGGTTTGGGTCCCCCATCTTCTTTTTGACTATTTTTCTTGAATGCTTGAGTGCGGTAGAACCAATAAGCCTGCTTAATTTTTTGAGTGTAATATGTCCACCAAGATGGAATATGCTGTCCTGCTTTTTAGTTCCATCTTCTAGCAAATCTTGATGAATACTATGATGAATGACCTTTGGATTAGATCTTCCTAACTCTCTTTGGTGAAGAAGAGTTGTAATGTTTTTTGAATTATATTTAATCTTATCATCCATGCGGAATAGTTGATCAAAGAAAACCTGCAAGTTAAATTATATGAATTAATCTTCAAACGGATCTTGAGCACAATGTCCTCCGAACATATCCTGAGGAGATGGGCTTGGAGTGGAATCTATAGACATTTGTGGCTGTTGTTGATTGCGTCTTTTTTGATATTCCATAAATTGAAAAAATTGTTCCATATCTTCGTCTGAGAATTTTCCTTTTTGAATTGTTGCTGCTGAATTTGTTGGAGTCTTCTGTTGAGTAACCTTTTGTGGTGGTCCAGTTGAGTGGTTGGATTAGTAGTGGGATTAATCCATGTCCTTTTGCCAGTAGTCATAAGAGTGGCCACTGCCTTTTGACAACATAACTCTTTTTTGTATGTATCCCACCATTTACATTTGAATTGTCTAATCAATGACATAGGCCTTGGCGTTGGTCTGATTTGCACAATTTGAAAATTCCAACACCATATCCATGGCACTCTAAGAGACACATGCCATTGAATTTCTTTACTATATTCTTTCATTTTGCTATTATTGTTCCAATATTGTAAACCTTGTTGTGCTTCCATTGGCATAATATCTGGTTGGCATCCATGAGTATCCCACCAATCGTAGAACCATAATGGGAATTTAACTTTGCTATCTTTGTGAAATTGAAAAAACCAAGAATGGTCAAAAGACCTTAAATAAAAAGCTTTCTTCCATGCTTGTTTATAATCTTCATATGAATATCCTTGAGGTTGAAATGGTATAGAAAATGGAATTTTGGTAAAAATATTTGGCCAATCTTCTACATCTAATACTTGTTTTATCACACATTTTGAATAAGCTATTTTTTGCGTTCCTTCTTCATGAATATGAGTGATTTCAACAGATTCTGAATCTACTAAAATGAATTCATAAAACATTTGAGTTTTTAATAAATCATCTGAAAACCATAGCATATCATTTCGAAATAATTGTTGAGTGTAATTATTTAAATCAGTAACTGGAATATTAGTAGTAAACTCTGTTAAACATAAATATTCAAAAGGTTTCTTTAATTGATATGATGACTTTCCTGAATCAATATTTTGAGTAGGTGTATTTGGAAGTGGGGTTATTGCTACTGGTGTTTGAGATGAACTAGACACTTTATTCCTTAATTGTGCAAAAGGTGTTTGAGTTACTTGAGTATATGTGAGTGGAAGTAATGGAAATTCTTCTAGACTTGTAAACTTATTAGAAGTTTGAATAACCGGGGATAAAGGTCTTGGAGTATTCACCTTTGACATATAATCTGCTGCTGTCTATTTCTTTCCTAAAGTTTTCTATTCTTTTCCATATTGCTTTATTTACTTCTGGGATTCTTGTGGACTCATAAGTATAATATGATACTATCATACTGTAATAATGCATTTGATGCAAAAATACTTGATGTTTTACTGACAATGGATTACTATTATATATATGATAAATGTTTGGAAATTCTGGATCTTGAATAACATGTTCTTTTAGTGAATAAATTTTTTGTATTTTCTTTTTAGTTTGAGGGTGATTAATATAATCTTTTATCCATAACCAATCTTCATTTCTCGAAATATGTGTCATTCTTCTGTTTACCTGTAAGAAATTCGCGAGTTAAAAAATCAGGTAATGAATTATCTTCTCCTTTTATATATTCTATATCAAAATCAAAAACTGATAAAATACCTTGCCATCTAGCAAATATTTGTTTAGATACTAAGTTTTCTATATCTCTTTGAATTATGTCTTTAGCAGATTTACAATCTACTCTTAATAAAAACTTTTTATATATAAATCATCTTGAAATTTAGATATACTTAAAACTATTGCTAACATCTCTTTTTTAACTGTTGAATAATTCTTTTGAGATCCTGTCCATACTTTAGACATATATCTTATTAATTGAATTTTATTATTTATCTTTGCTTTAAAATTCCTCCATATCCTATTTCTGATGCATCGGTTTCTACTATCATGAATGCTTCTGGATGTGGAATACCTAAACATGGTAATGATTTAATTTTTTCTTTTGCTTCTTTAACTATTTGAGTATGTAAATTTGACCACGAAGGTGGATTCTTTTTTAATCTTTCATATAATGGTGCACACAACGTTCTTAAATTAGGGAAAAAATCTGCAACATAGTTAAGACATCCTAAAAATCTTTGTAATTGATTTTTGTCTTTAATTTCATCTGGAAATTTACTACCAAATTCAAGTGCTCTATTAATGGGTCTAATAGTTCCTTTATTAATATCATGTCCTAAGAATCTGATTTGAGTTTGAAATAGTTTCATTTTTTGTGCTGATATTACTAATCCATTTTGTACTACTAGTTTAAAAAATATATTTAAATGTTTTAAAATGTTCATCTAATGTTCTGGAATATATTAATATATCATCTATATAAACTATCATAAATGTATAAATGTAAAATATGTCATTCATTATATTTTGAAATTCTGATGGTGCATTTTTTAATCCAAATGGCATTACATTCCATTCATAATGTCCGAATGGTACTGTAAATGCTGTTTTGTACTTATCTTTTTCATCTATTTGAATTTGCCAATATCCTGATTTTAAATCAAATTTTGAATATACTTTTGCATTAAATAATCTATTTAATAAATCTTTTTTGTTAGGAATAGGATCTTATCCATTTTAATACTTTATTTAACGGTTTATAATTTATTACTAATCTTGGAACTCCTCTTTCTTTTTCTGCTTGATTATTAACATAAAATGCTGAACAACTCCATGGAGATTTAGAAGGTCTAATTAATTTTTATCTAATAATGATTTTATTTCTATTTTACAATGTGCTAATAATTCAGAATTCATTTGTATTGGCCTAGCCTTGGTTGGAATATTTCTTTCATTGAAGTCTTCTTCATATGGTAATTGAATTATATGGGTTTTTCTTGACCAAAATGCAGATGGATGATCTGCACATATTGTTTCTTTGAACTTTTCCTCTAATTGTATAATTTTATTTTTAATCTCCTCTTTATTTAATTGAAAGTCTATTTGTTTATATGTAATCTCTTCTTTTATATGGTTTATTTGATTTTCTTTTTGTTTAACTTGACAAAATATACTATTAGTTTGTAATAAATTTAACTCTCTTTGTCTTACTGGAGTAATGAATTGAAATAATATTTTATTGCCCATTATGTTTACTTGTAAACCTTCTGTTGTCTTTTTAAATGGGGTAATTTGATATAAAATGGGTTTCCTAAAATAACATCTTGAGTTAAATCTTCTACTATAATAAATGTATGCTTAAAACAATAATTATTATTACATATAAATCCATTTTTTAATTTATATTTAACTTTAATGGATTTCCATTTGCGGTTTGTAATTTATGATTTGTTTTTGAACAATATTTTATTGGTATAATTCCATTTTTATACAACTTTGATCTGCTCCACTATCTATCATGGCTATACTAGTTGTATGATAATCTTGAATTCCTATAGTAACAAATACATGCCATTTTTCTATATTAATTTTTTCAATTACATTTAAATATTCTTCATTGTTTGTTTCTTCTGGATTTGAATTCCTTTTTTACTACTTTCTGGGATATCTTCTCTTCTGATTTTGTTCATTTAGACTTATTTTAGCTTGGAATTCTAATTCACTTAACTGTAGAGTTTTAATATCATTTTTAATTTCTCTAATTTCTAATTTTAATTCTTGAATTTGTTGCTGTATAAAATTTGTATTAGAATTGGAAACTATTCCTTGAGGTTTTTGTTCTGAGTATTTATTATATAATTTTGTGATATTAAATGGTTCTAAAAATTCAGGTTTTTTATCTTCTTTTAATATAAGTCTTTTAATCTTATTAAATATTGTTTTTGCTCTTCCGGGTTTTCTATTTTACTAATAAGTTCAATAATAAGTCTTTATTAGTTTTTTCATCTGATATCATATTAATACAACGACATGGTGAAGATTTATCTGAATATTCTTCTTCACTATCTGTATAAATTTCATTAATGTTTTCTTCACTTTCTTCTGTGTCACTATTAATCATAATTTTCATTATTTTTAATCGTAATTCTTTATCTTCCTCTTTATCAAAAATTTTCATTTATTCTTTTTGAGTTTTACAATTTGTTGCTATATGACCTGGTTTTCCACATTTATAACAATTAATTTTTTCTTTCTATATTTCTTTTTCTTAAAATCTCTTGTCTGATTAAATTATTAGAGTATTGTTGATATTTTTTACTTCTTCTTTTGTATGGTTTATATGGATAGGTAATTCTTTTATTATTTCTAGAAGGGGCTTTTATTCCTGTTATTCCAAATGCATCACAGAATGAACCTATTTCATTTCTCTCTGATCCATATTTTGATTGTAATTTTAATTCTTGACAAAGTTTTAATCCTTCTGATTTAATAAATGATATTAATTGACCATAACTCCAGTCATAAAAATTAATATCTTCTTTTCCTGTTGTTGTCTTTATAGCATTAAATATTCTATATGAAAATAAAGTAGGTAATCCTGAAATGAATTTTTCTTTCCAAAATGGTTGATTACAATCATCTCTTTTGAATACATAAGTTAAAAACATATCCTTATACCATCTAAAATCTGTTAATGTTGGACATCTTAAATTAGTCAGAAATATTTGAGAACTTTTTGATTCATAAGATGGATTTCCTATGAAATGATGAGCTAAAGCATATATTAAATATTCTGGTGCATCTGATATTTTAATTTTCTTTGGATTTCCTTGAGCATCTCTTACTATATTTCCATTAACATCTAATTCGTCTTCTTCAATTGTGTGTTCTATTACTTCATTTCGTTGATCTTTTGTTATCATATTATCCCACCAATTTTTTAATTGTCCTGAAAATCCTGCAGTAAAGGCTACAGCTATATCTTTTGTTTATACCCTTCTTGTCTATAAGCTACTCTAGCCATTCCCATTTCTTGTAGTAATCTTAATATTTCATATTCTGATCTACCATCTATATTCCATTCATAAACTGCTCTACCATCATATTGACTAGATGTAAACTTTGCTCTTTCTTCAATTTGTATATCTGGAGGTGTTAGTTTTGGATAATAATTTTTCGTTGATACGGTGCATAATTTGTTTTTCTGTAATTATAATTTTTTCTTCTATATTGTTTTCTAATTCTATTTATATTATCATCTTGTAGTTCATCTTCAATTTCTTCTATTATATCTTTAATTTCATTTGAATCACTACTGCTACTATCATCTGTTTGTATTAATATATTTTCTTCAATATTTTGTATATTATCTGTAGATTCTGTACTAGTACTAGGTTTTGTTTCTTGTAACTTTTTTAATATTTTATTTAAATGTATCATTATTATCTCTTTGCGGGAGTTGAATATCATTTATTTGAAAATGAGGTTTAGATATTTCATTTGGAAAATTTTATATTTTATATGGATTATTTATAATATTTGTTGAAATATTTAATTTTTCTTTTTTAATAGAGTCTTGAATACTAATATTTTCTTTAGGTATATTATCTATTTTTGTTGAGACTATTTCTAATTGATTTGCTACTGTTGATAATATTTGATTTGAATAATTTAATTGCTGATTAACTTTTTAATATCTTCTATTTCTACTGGGCCTTTATCTATTCGAGCTTCTCTAAATGGGGTTGCTACTATTTCTCCTTTAGGTGTATTAATTATTATATTTAGTAGGTGGATGTACCGAAGTAACTATCTCTCCTCCTATTAAATTCCATTTTTTATATAAGGATGTTTGAACATTTATTGACGGGGTTATATATACATTTGTAATATTCTCTTTTTGTGTGATAAATTCTAGCCAAGAAAAGAATGGATAATTAAATTTTCTTCTATATAATTCCTGTTTCCATTGATCTTGAAGATTTTCTTGAAATGTTTTATCTAAAGAGTTATACCAATTTCTTTTTTCATTATTAATTTCATCATTAAATAATTCTTCTAAATAACTAAATTTAGGTTTAAATTCATCAATTATAACATTAATAGATTCGGGTTTCATTTCTGAATAAGATGGTGAATTTCTCAATGAATTAGTATTAATTATTTCTGGTAATGGTGATTTATAATGAATTCTTTGACTACCTGTAATCGGTATTGAATATATTTCAGGGTTTGTATCTAAATTGGTATGTTGACTAAAGGTTCTTCTTAATGTAGGTATATCTGATATTAAATGTCTTTCAGGTTGAATTAATCGTTTATTAGCTCCATAATTATTAGATCTTAATTCATCAAAGTGTATTATGATACTTCCATCATCTTGTTTAATTATCTTTGAGGTATTACTTTGTTGTATATTTCTTGATTGTATTTGAGGAATTATTGTAAAAGTTTGTGGAATCGTAATTTCATCCCACTTTAAAGTTTTTGGAATATATACTGATGATTTAGTAGAATCTTCTTCAAATATTACGGTTTCTTCATTATTTGTTTGTTCTATTTTTAATCTTGGATCTATTAAAGTTTTTAACAATTTAAAACATACTTTATATTGAATTACAAAACTACGACTTCTAGTATCAATTTTATGTTGATCTATCTGTATATCCATAACTAATGAATCAAGAATTAATTCATCATCCAAACTAACTAAAAAATTAGGTACACAATTGAATGATATTGAACCATCACATATATTAGTTTGAATTAAAGCAAGTATTGAATCTTGATACTCTATTAATCTTCTATCTCTTAATGCTATAAATATAGGATTATTAATACCTATTCTATGCATAGGTTTGATTAATACTTTTATTATTCCATAATGAATATATTTAAATCCTTGACTTTTATATCTATTAATTGCAATATTAGACAGTAATTTTATAGTTTTTGAAATTTCTTTAAATGTTAAATCTTGTTCATGTATTTTAACCGAGTAGGAATTATTAAAACTTAAATTACCTATATGATAAACAGAACTTAAAGTTTTTGAGTTTATATCAAACTGTATTTCATGACTTTGATTAATATTATCTACATCTGCTAAATTAGTATTATTGCCAAAATTAAACAATTTCTTAAAAGTATTTAAATTCATAACTTTTAAAACGTACCTTAGTTGCTTAATGCAACACAAAGAATGCAGAATGTATGGGGAACACAGGAGTGCCTAACCGGGAACACCTTAAGCTGACGATGCAATGGCTTACCAACGGATTCACAAGGCTACTCAACCGCTTACCAATCCTTACAGCTCCTTATTCTTTTGGGTTGATTAATTAACTAAAATATTATTAAAAGCTTAGAGTTTAAATATTTAAAAGAGATTGAATGAATATTGGCTTTGATACCAAATATATTTACACATATCAATTAACAGATAGTTAATAAATGATCAAATATCATTTAAGGTCTATTAACATTTGATGTAAATAATATTTTACATCATATTTTTAATTATTATACACATATAATAATTATTATATTCATACATTCTGCATTCAATTTTACATCATATTTTTAATTAGAAATTAGAAATTAGAGATTCTCTGATACCAAAATGTACATTAATGAATTAATATTATCTACAAGTTCAATTATAAATTTCATTACTATGTTTAATATTTTAAAATATTCGTCTTCTAAATCTCCAATATTCATTCAATCTCTTTTAAATATTTAAACTCTAAGCTTTTAATAATATTTTAGTTAATTAATCAACCCAAAAGAATAAGGAGCTGTAAGGATTGGTAAGCGGTTGAGTAGCCTTGTGAATCCGTTGGTAAGCCATTGCATCGTCAGCTTAAGGTGTTCCCGGTTAGGCACTCCTGTGTTCCCCATACATTCTGCATTCTTTGTGTTGCATTAAGCAACTAAGGTACGTTTTAAAAGTTATGAATTTAAATACTTTTAAGAAATTGTTTAATTTTGGCAATAATACTAATTAGCAGATGTAGATAATATTAATCAAAGTCATGAAATACAGTTTGATATAAACTCAAAAACTTTAAGTTCTGTTTATCATATAGGTAATTTAAGTTTTAATAATTCCTACTCGGTTAAAATACATGAACAAGATTTAACATTTAAAGAAATTTCAAAAACTATAAAATTACTGTCTAATATTGCAATTAATAGATATAAAAGTCAAGGATTTAAATATATTCATTATGGAATAATAAAAGTATTAATCAAACCTATGCATAGAATAGGTATTAATAATCCTATATTTATAGCATTAAGAGATAGAAGATTAATAGAGTATCAAGATTCAATACTTGCTTTAATTCAAACTAATATATGTGATGGTTCAATATCATTCAATTGTGTACCTAATTTTTTAGTTAGTTTGGATGATGAATTAATTCTTGATTCATTAGTTATGGATATACAGATAGATCAACATAAAATTGATACTAGAAGTCGTAGTTTTGTAATTCAATATAAAGTATGTTTTAAATTGTTAAAAACTTTAATAGATCCAGATTAAAAATAGAACAAACAAATAATGAAGAAACCGTAATATTTGAAGAAGATTCTACTAAATCATCAGTATATATTCCAAAAACTTTAAAGTGGGATGAAATTACGATTCCACAAACTTTTACAGTAATTCCTCAAATACAATCAAGAAATATACAACAAAGTAATACCTCAAAGATAATTAAACAAGATGATGGAAGTATCATAATACACTTTGATGAATTAAGATCTAATAATTATGGAGCTAATAAACGATTAATTCAACCTGAAAGACATTCAATATCAGATATACCTACATTAAGAAGAACCTTTAGTCAACATACCAATTTAGATACAAACCCTGAAATATATTCAATACCGATTACAGGTAGTCAAAGAATTCATTATAAATCACCATTACCAGAAATAATTAATACTAATTCATTGAGAAATTCACCATCTTATTCAGAAATGAAACCCGAATCTATTAATGTTATAATTGATGAATTTAAACCTAAATTTAGTTATTTAGAAGAATTATTTAATGATGAAATTAATAATGAAAAAAGAAATTGGTATAACTCTTTAGATAAAACATTTCAAGAAAATCTTCAAGATCAATGGAAACAGGAATTATATAGAAGAAATTTAATTATCCATTCTTTCTTGGCTAGAATTTATCACACAAAAAGAGAATATTACAAATGTATATATAACCCCGTCAATAAAATTAAATATTCTGGTGCATCTGATATTTTAATTTTCTTTGGATTTCCTTGAGCATCTCTTACTATATTTCCATTAACATCTAATTCGTCTTCTTCAATTGTGTGTTCTATTACTTCATTTCGTTGATCTTTTGTTATCATATTATCCCACCAATTTTTTAATTGTCCTGAAAATCCTGCAGTAAAGGCTACAGCTATATCTTTTGGTTTATACCCTTCTTGTCTATAAGCTACTCTAGCCATTCCCATTTCTTGTAGTAATCTTAATATTTCATATTCTGATCTACCATCTATATTCCATTCATAAACTGCTCTACCATCATATTGACTAGATGTAAACTTTGCTCTTTCTTCAATTTGTATATCTGGAGGTGTTAGTTTTGGATAATAATTTTTTCGTTGATACGGTGCATAATTTGTTTTCTGTAATTATAATTTTTTTCTTCTATATTGTTTTCTAATTCTATTTATATTATCATCTTGTAGTTCATCTTCAATTTCTTCTATTATATCTTTAATTTCATTTGAATCACTACTGCTACTATCATCTGTTTGTATTAATATATTTTCTTCAATATTTTGTATATTATCTGTAGATTCTGTACTAGTACTAGGTTTTGTTTCTTGTAACTTTTTTAATATTTTATTTAATGTATCATTATTATCTCTTTGCGGGAGTTGAATATCATTTATTTGAAAATGAGGTTTAGATATTTCATTTGGAAAATTTATATTTTTATATGGATTATTTATAATATTTGTTGAAATATTTAATTTTTCTTTTTTAATAGAGTCTTGAATACTAATATTTTCTTTAGGTATATTATCTATTTTTGTTGAGACTATTTCTAATTGATTTGCTACTGTTGATAATATTTGATTTGAATAATTTAATTGCTGATTAACTTTTTTAATATCTTCTATTTCTACTGGGCCTTTATCTATTCGAGCTTCTCTAAATGGGGTTGCTACTATTTCTCCTTTAGGTGTATTAATTATTATATTTAGTAGAGGTGGATGTACCGAAGTAACTATCTCTCCTCCTATTAAATTCCATTTTTTATATAAGGATGTTTGAACATTTATTGACGGGGTTATATATACATTTGTACAGGTAAACAGAAGAATGACACATATTTCGAGAAATGAAGATTGGTTATGGATAAACGATTATATTAATCACCCTCAAACTAAAAAGAAAATACAAAAATTTATTCACTAAAGAACATGTTATTCAAGATCCAGAATTTCCAAACATTTATCATATATATAATAGTAATCCATTGTCAGTAAAACATCAAGTATTTTTGCATCAAATGCATTATTACAGTATGATAGTATCATATTATACTTATGAGTCCACAAGAATCCCAGAAGTAAATAAAGCAATATGGAAAAGAATAGAAAACTTTAGGAAAGAAATAGCCTTGATATAATTTTTATTTTTTACAGGAAAAATTAATGGCAAACAAAGGAGAGTCATCATCCTCATTCAAAAATTACAAAAAACAGACAGCAGCAGATTATATGTCAAAGTGAATACTCCAAGACCTTTATCCCCGGTTATTCAAACTTCTAATAAGTTTACAAGTCTAGAAGAATTTCCATTACTTCCACTCACATATACTCAAGTAACTCAAACACCTTTTGCACAATTAAGGAATAAAGTGTCTAGTTCATCTCAAACACCAGTAGCTTTTAATAATATTTTAGTTAATTAATCAACCCAAAAGAATAAGGAGCTGTAAGGATTGGTAAGCGGTTGAGTAGCCTTGTGAATCCGTTGGTAAGCCATTGCATCGTCAGCTTAAGGTGTTCCGGTTAGGCACTCCTGTGTTCCCCATACATTCTGCATTCTTTGTGTTGCATTAAGCAACTAAGGTACGTTTTAAAAGTTATGAATTTAAATACTTTTAAGAAATTGTTTAATTTTGGCAATAATACTAATTTAGCAGATGTAGATAATATTAATCAAAGTCATGAAATACAGTTTGATATAAACTCAAAAACTTTAAGTTCTGTTTATCATATAGGCAATTTAAGTTTTAATAATTCCTACTCGGTTAAAATACATGAACAAGATTTAACATTTAAAGAAATTTCAAAAACTATAAAATTACTGTCTAATATTGCAATTAATAGATATAAAGTCAAGGATTTAAATATATTCATTATGGAATAATAAAAGTATTAATCAAACCTATGCATAGAATAGGTATTAATAATCCTATATTTATAGCATTAAGAGATAGAAGATTAATAGAGTATCAAGATTCAATACTTGCTTTAATTCAAACTAATATATGTGATGGTTCAATATCATTCAATTGTGTACCTAATTTTTTAGTTAGTTTGGATGATGAATTAATTCTTGATTCATTAGTTATGGATATACAGATAGATCAACATAAAATTGATACTAGAAGTCGTAGTTTTGTAATTCAATATAAAGTATGTTTTAAATTGTTAAAAACTTTAATAGATCCAAGATTAAAAATAGAACAAACAAATAATGAAGAAACCGTAATATTTGAAGAAGATTCTACTAAATCATCAGTATATATTCCAAAAACTTTAAAGTGGGATGAAATTACGATTCCACAAACTTTTACAATAATTCCTCAAATACAATCAAGAAATATACAACAAAGTAATACCTCAAAGATAATTAAACAAGATGATGGAAGTATCATAATACACTTTGATGAATTAAGATCTAATAATTATGGAGCTAATAAACGATTAATTCAACCTGAAAGACATTCAATATCAGATATACCTACATTAAGAAGAACCTTTAGTCAACATACCAATTTAGATACAAACCCTGAAATATATTCAATACCGATTACAGGTAGTCAAAGAATTCATTATAAATCACCATTACCAGAAATAATTAATACTAATTCATTGAGAAATTCACCATCTTATTCAGAAATGAAACCCGAATCTATTAATGTTATAATTGATGAATTTAAACCTAAATTTAGTTATTTAGAAGAATTATTTAATGATGAAATTAATAATGAAAAAAGAAATTGGTATAACTCTTTAGATAAAACATTTCAAGAAAATCTTCAAGATCAATGGAAACAGGAATTATATAGAAGAAAATTTAATTATCCATTCTTTTCTTGGCTAGAATTTATCACACAAAAAGAGAATATTACAAATGTATATATAACCCCGTCAATAAATGTTCAAACATCCTTATATAAAAAATGGAATTTAATAGGAGGAGAGATAGTTACTTCGGTACATCCACCTCTACTAAATATAATAATTAATACACCTAAAGGAGAAATAGTAGCAACCCCATTTAGAGAAGCTCGAATAGATAAAGGCCCAGTAGAAATAGAAGATATTAAAAAAGTTAATCAGCAATTAAATTATTCAAATCAAATATTATCAACAGTAGCAAATCAATTAGAAATAGTCTCAACAAAAATAGATAATATACCTAAAGAAAATATTAGTATTCAAGACTCTATTAAAAAAGAAAAATTAAATATTTCAACAAATATTATAAATAATCCATATAAAAATATAAATTTTCCAAATGAAATATCTAAACCTCATTTTCAAATAAATGATATTCAACTCCCGCAAAGAGATAATAATGATACATTAAATAAAATATTAAAAAAGTTACAAGAAACAAAACCTAGTACTAGTACAGAATCTACAGATAATATACAAAATATTGAAGAAAATATATTAATACAAACAGATGATAGTAGCAGTAGTGATTCAAATGAAATTGAAGATATAATAGAAGAAATTGAAGATGAACTACAAGATGATAATATAAATAGAATTAGAAAACAATATAGAAGAAAAAATTATAATTACAGAAAAACAAATTATGCACCGTATCAACGAAAAAATTATTATCCAAAACTAACACCTCCAGATATACAAATTGAAGAAAGAGCAAAGTTTACATCTAGTCAATATGATGGTAGAGCAGTTTATGAATGGAATATAGATGGTAGATCAGAATATGAAATATTAAGATTACTACAAGAAATGGGAATGGCTAGAGTAGCTTATAGACAAGAAGGGTATAAACCAAAAGATATAGCTGTAGCCTTTACTGCAGGATTTTCAGGACAATTAAAAAATTGGTGGGATAATATGATAACAAAAGATCAACGAAATGAAGTAATAGAACACACAATTGAAGAAGACGAATTAGATGTTAATGGAAATATAGTAAGAGATGCTCAAGGAAATCCAAAGAAAATTAAAATATCAGATGCACCAGAATATTTAATATATGCTTTAGCTCATCATTTCATAGGAAATCCATCTTATGAATCAAAAAGTTCTCAAATATTTCTGACTAATTTAAGATGTCCAACATTAACAGATTTTAGATGGTATAAGGATATGTTTTTAACTTATGTATTCAAAAGAGATGATTGTAATCAACCATTTTGGAAAGAAAAATTCATTTCAGGATTACCTACTTTATTTTCATATAGAATATTTAATGCTATAAAGACAACAACAGGAAAGAAGATATTAATTTTTATGACTGGAGTTATGGTCAATTAATATCATTTATTAAATCAGAAGGATTAAAACTTTGTCAAGAATTAAAATTACAATCAAAATATGGATCAGAGAGAAATGAAATAGGTTCATTCTGTGATGCATTTGGAATAACAGGAATAAAAGCCCCTTCTAGAAATAATAAAAGAATTACCTATCCATATAAACCATACAAAAGAAGAAGTAAAAAATATCAACAATACTCTAATAATTTTAATCAGACAAGAGATTTTAAGAAAAAGAAATATAGAAAGAAAAAATTAATTTGTTATAAATGTGGAAAACCAGGTCATATAGCAACAAATTGTAAAACTCAAAAAGAATAAATGAAATTTTTGATAAAGAGGAAGATAAAGAATTACGATTAAAAATAATGAAAATTATGATTAATAGTGACACAGAAGAAAGTGAAGAAAACATTAATGAAATTTATACAGATAGTGAAGAAGAATATTCAGATAAATCTTCACCATGTCGTTGTATTAATATGATATCAGATGAAAAAACTAATAAAGACTTATTATTTGAACTTATTAGTAAAATAGAAAACCCGGAAGAGCAAAGACAATATTTAATAAGATTAAAAGACTTAATATTAAAAGAAGATAAAAAACCTGAATTTTTAGAACCATTTAATATCACAAAATTATATAATAAATACTCAGAACAAAAACCTCAAGGAATAGTTTCCAATTCTAATACAAATTTTATACAGCAACAAATTCAAGAATTAAAATTAGAAATTAGAGAAATTAAAAATGATATTAAAACTCTACAGTTAAGTGAATTAGAATTCCAAGCTAAAATAAGTCTAAATGAACAAAATCAGAAAGAAGATATCCCAGAAAGTAGTAAAAAAGGAATTCAAATTCCAGAAGAAACAAACAATGAAGAATATTTAAATGTAATTGAAAAAATTAATATAGAAAAATGGCATGTATTTGTTACTATAGGAATTCAAGATTATCATACAACTAGTATAGCCATGATAGATAGTGGAGCAGATCAAAGTTGTATTAAAAATGGAATTATACCAATAAAATATTGTTCAAAAACAAATCATAAATTACAAACCGCAAATGGAAATCCATTAAAAGTTAAATATAAATTAAAAAATGGATTTATATGTAATAATAATTATTGTTTTAAGCATACATTTATTATAGTAGAAGATTTAACTCAAGATGTTATTTTAGGAAACCCATTTTTATATCAAATTACCCCATTTAAAAAGACAACAGAAGGTTTACAAGTAAACATAATGGGCAATAAAATATTATTTCAATTCATTACTCCAGTAAGACAAAGAGAGTTAAATTTATTACAAACTAATAGTATATTTTGTCAAGTTAAACAAAAAGAAAATCAAATAAACCATATAAAAGAAGAGATTACATATAAACAAATAGACTTTCAATTAAATAAAGAGGAGATTAAAAATAAAATTATACAATTAGAGGAAAAGTTCAAAGAACAATATGTGCAGATCATCCATCTGCATTTTGGTCAAGAAAAACCCATATAATTCAATTACCATATGAAGAAGACTTCAATGAAAGAAATATTCCAACCAAGGCTAGGCCAATACAAATGAATTCTGAATTATTAGCACATTGTAAAATAGAAATAAAATCATTATTAGATAAAAAATTAATTAGACCTTCTAAATCTCCATGGAGTTGTTCAGCATTTTATGTTAATAATCAAGCAGAAAAAGAAAGAGGAGTTCCAAGATTAGTAATAAATTATAAACCGTTAAATAAAGTATTAAAATGGATAAGATATCCTATTCCTAACAAAAAAGATTTATTAAATAGATTATTTAATGCAAAAGTATATTCAAAATTTGATTTAAAATCAGGATATTGGCAAATTCAAATAGATGAAAAAGATAAGTACAAAACAGCATTTACAGTACCATTCGGACATTATGAATGGAATGTAATGCCATTTGGATTAAAAAATGCACCATCAGAATTTCAAAATATAATGAATGACATATTTTCTGCATATACATTCATGATAGTTTATATAGATGATATATTAATATATTCCAGAACATTAGATGAACATTTTAAACATTTAAATATATTTTTTAAACTAGTAGTACAAAATGGATTAGTAATATCAGCACCAAAAATGAAACTATTTCAAACTCAAATCAGATTCTTAGGACATGATATTAATAAAGGAACTATTAGACCCATTAATAGAGCACTTGAATTTGGTAGTAAATTTCCAGATGAAATTAAAGACAAAAATCAATTACAAAGATTTTTAGGATGTCTTAACTATGTTGCAGATTTTTTCCCTAATTTAAGAACGTTGTGTGCACCATTATATGAAAGATTAAAAAAAAATCCACCTTCGTGGTCAAATTTACATACTCAAATAGTTAAAGAAGCAAAAGAAAAAATTAAATCATTACCATGTTTAGGTATTCCACATCCAGAAGCATTCATGATAGTAGAAACCGATGCATCAGAAATAGGATATGGAGGAATTTTAAAGCAAAAGATAAATAATAAAATTCAATTAATAAGATATATGTCTAAAGTATGGACAGGATCTCAAAAGAATTATTCAACAGTTAAAAAAGAGATGTTAGCAATAGTTTTAAGTATATCTAAATTTCAAGATGATTTATATAATAAAAAGTTTTTATTAAGAGTAGATTGTAAATCTGCTAAAGACATAATTCAAAGAGATATAGAAAACTTAGTATCTAAACAAATATTTGCTAGATGGCAAGGTATTTTATCAGTTTTTGATTTTGATATAGAATATATAAAAGGAGAAGATAATTCATTACCTGATTTTTTAACTCGCGAATTTCTTACAGGTAAACAGAAGAATGACACATATTTCGAGAAATGAAGATTGGTTATGGATAAACGATTATATTAATCACCCTCAAACTAAAAAGAAAATACAAAAAATTTATTCACTAAAAGAACATGTTATTCAAGATCCAGAATTTCCAAACATTTATCATATATATAATAGTAATCCATTGTCAGTAAAACATCAAGTATTTTTGCATCAAATGCATTATTACAGTATGATAGTATCATATTATACTTATGAGTCCACAAGAATCCCAGAAGTAAATAAAGCAATATGGAAAAGAATAGAAAACTTTAGGAAAGAAATAGCCTTGATATAATTTTTATTTTTTACAGGAAAAATTAATGGCAAACAAAGGAGAGTCATCATCCTCATTCAAAATTACAAAAAACAGACAGCAGCAGATTATATGTCAAAGGTGAATACTCCAAGACCTTTATCCCCGGTTATTCAAACTTCTAATAAGTTTACAAGTCTAGAAGAATTTCCATTACTTCCACTCACATATACTCAAGTAACTCAAACACCTTTTGCACAATTAAGGAATAAAGTGTCTAGTTCATCTCAAACACCAGTAGCAATAACCCCACTTCCAAATACACCTACTCAAAATATTGATTCAGGAAAGTCATCATATCAATTAAAGAAACCTTTTGAATATTTATGTTTAACAGAGTTTACTACTAATATTCCAGTTACTGATTTAAATAATTACACTCAACAATTATTTCGAAATGATATGCTATGGTTTTCAGATGATTTATTAAAAACTCAAATGTTTTATGAATTCATTTTAGTAGATTCAGAATCTGTTGAAATCACTCATATTCGTGAAGAAGGAACGCAAAAAATAGCTTATTCAAAATGTGTGATAAAACAAGTATTAGATGTAGAAGATTGGCCAAATATTTTTACCAAAATTCCATTTTCTATACCATTTCAACCTCAAGGATATTCATATGAAGATTATAAACAAGCATGGAAGAAAGCTTTTTATTTAAGGTCTTTTGACCATTCTTGGTTTTTTCAATTTCACAAAGATAGCAAAGTTAAATTCCCATTATGGTTCTACGATTGGTGGGATACTCATGGATGCCAACCAGATATTATGCCAATGGAAGCACAACAAGGTTTACAATATTGGAACAATAATAGCAAAATGAAAGAATATAGTAAAGAAATTCAATGGCATGTGTCTCTTAGAGTGCCATGGATATGGTGTTGGAATTTTCAAATTGTGCAAATCAGACCAACGCCAAGGCCTATGTCATTGATTAGACAATTCAAATGTAAATGGTGGGATACATACAAAAAAGAGTTATGTTGTCAAAAGGCAGTGGCCACTCTTATGACTACTGGCAAAAGGACATGGATTAATCCCACTACTAATCCAACCACTCCAACTGGACCACCACAAAAGTTACTCAACAGAAGACTCCAACAAATTCAGCAGCAACAATTCAAAAAGGAAAATTCTCAGACGAAGATATGGAATAATTTTTTCAATTTATGGAATATCAAAAAAGACGCAATCAACAACAGCCACAAATGTCTATAGATTCCACTCCAAGCCCATCTCCTCAGGATATGTTCGGAGGACATTGTGCTCAAGATCCGTTTGAAGATTAATTCATATAATTTAACTTGCAGGTTTTCTTTGATCAACTATTCCGCATGGATGATAAGATTAAATATAATTCAAAAAACATTACAACTCTTCTTCACCAAAGAGAGTTAGGAAGATCTAATCCAAAGGTCATTCATCATAGTATTCATCAAGATTTGCTAGAAGATGGAACTAAAAAAGCAGGACAGCATATTCCATCTTGGTGGACATATTACACTCAAAAAACTAAGCAGGCTTATTGGTTCTACCGCACTCAAGCATTCAAGAAAAATAGTCAAAAAGAAGATGGGGGACCCAAACCCATGTGAAGACTAAGACATCCACTAACATAGCCATGTGAAGGCATGTGATGGGGGACCCAAACCCATGTGAAGACTAAGACATCCACTCAAATAAAGAAGACGGATTTCAAAAATCATTCAATATTATGTAATAGAATAGTTACTTCTAAGTCTATAAATAAGAAGAACTCCAATGTACTAATCATCGCATGTTTTAGAAGCTATCAAAAGCAATAAAAATTTGAGTTTTATTCACTTCTTCTTTCTTTTTAAAAGGTATTATTTTATTTAATTTTACATCATATTTTCAATTTTATTTTTAATTTTATATCGATAGTGGGGGCAATAAACTCTTCAAGGAAAGTGATCATATGCCTTAGATTCTTCCTTTGTGAAATACATTCCCTCATTTTGATCATTTGTTCTTTTGTTTTCTTAAGACAAAAGTGTTCTATTTTTTGTTGTTCCTAAATTGTGCAAGTCTCCAACTTCTATTTTATTTAAATAATCTTGAAGAGTTTATTGATATAACTATGGTGTCTTCAAAAGAGGTTGCTCTCAAAGTCATGAACCAAGATTTTGTCAAGTTGGATAAACTTGATGGAACAGGAACAAACTTCAATCGTTGGAAAGACAAACTCATGTTTTTCCTCAAAGCTTTAAAGGTTACCTATGTGTTAAGTCCGAATCTTCAAGCATCCCACTATTCAAAGATGATGATTGAGAGGATTTGAAAAAAAAAAGTGAATCCAACGCAGAGAAGATGAAGTGCTATGTAGAGGTCACATCCTCAATACTCTCTCCAATTCTCTTTATGACTTGTTCACAACAGTCAAAGATCCAAAGGAGATTTGGCCTACTTTAGAGAAGGAATATGCCACTCAAAAGCAAGGGGCATATAACTTTCTTATCAAAAAGTATTTTGCTTTCAAGTTAAATGATAATTCTTCTCTTATAGATTAGATTCATAATTTGCAAGTAATTGTTTCAAAACTTAAAGACTTTGGTGTTGAAATTTCTATTTCTATGCAGGTTAGAGCAATTATTGCCAAGTTACCTACTTCTTGGAACGATTATCTAAATAAGTTACTCCATACTTCTGAAATTTAAACTGTGTCTAGTGTTTTGCAACACTTGAGAATTGAAGAAGATATAAGGTTATTTCACAAAAATGAATTTGTTGAAAATGATCCAAAAGTTAAATTAGTAGAAGAGAAGAAATGGAATAATAAAAGAAAGAAGCCTGAAAATTTCAATTCTAGTGACAATAAAAAGAAAAATAGAATTTGCTACGACTGTGGTTAAAAAGGGCATTATAAGGTCGAGTGTAAGGCTAAAAAAACAAAAAGAGAATAATGGTCATAGTACTAACATGGTTGAAAGTGGAAAAAATTGTGGCTATGATTACACTTGGTGTGGGAACCGAAATCCATATGACAACTTCTATTTCTTCTAAATATTAGTGGTATAATTCCGATGCAGCCATTCATGTATGGAAAGACAAGGAGCAATTTGAAACTTATGAAGTTCTTGAAGGACATGAAGTGATTGTGGCAAATGGTGTGAAAGTTAGAGTTTATGGAAAGGCTAAAGTGCATATTTGCTTCACTTTAGGCAAGAAATTAGTTCTCACTAATATGCTTCATGTTGCAAGTATGATCAAGAATTTTGTTTATGCTGATATTCTCAATAGGAAAGGGTTGAAGGCCATGCTAGAGTCAAACAATGTAATCTTGTCTAAGAATGGTGTTTTTGTAGGAAAGGCTTATGTTTGTAATGGCATGTTTAAGTTAAGTATCAATGAAATGAACAATGCTTCTGTTTATTTTCTTGATTCTTCTTTTGATTTATGGCATAGTAGATTAGGGCATATGAATCATAAAGTTTTAAATTTTATGTCTAAATATGGCCTAATCAACTATAGTGATCATAATGAAATCAAAAGGTGTGAAACATGTATACAAGCTAAAATAACTAGATGCCATTTTCCTAAAGTTGAAAGAACAACTCAAGTTCTTGAATTAATACATTTCAATGTATGTGAATTAAATGGTTTGCTGACAAGAGATGGTAACAAGTACTTCAGCATATTTATTGATGATTTTTCAAGATTTATGTATGTTTACTTGTTAAAATCTAAGGATGAAGATTTTAACTTATTTAAAAAATACAAAACTCTTGTTGAAAGCAAATTAGAAAGAAGGACCAAAGTTTTGAGTAGTGATAAAGGGGATGAATATCTCTCCGATGAATTCTCAAAATTTTGTGAAGAAAATGGCATTGTACATCAAACTAGTGTGTTATATACTCCACAACAAAATAGATTGGCTGAAATGAAAAATATAACTTTAAATGACATGGTTAATGCCATGTTATTAAGTTCAAGTTTGCCAATAAATTTATGGGGTGAGACTTTGTTGGCTGCATGTCATGTTCACAATAGAGTTCCTTCATTGAAAACTAAATTGTGTCCTTATAAGTTGTGGAAGGGACGAAAATCAAACTTGTCTTATTTGAGAGTTTAGGGACATAGAGCACTTAAAAGTGTACTTGTAAGCTATGCTGAAAATTCTAAAGCTTATAGATTGCTTGATGTTGATTCTAATGTAATTGTGGAATCAAGGGATGTGCAATTTTTTGAGACTAAATTTCTTAAAGACTAAAACATGAGAATGGGTACATCATTGGATTCAAACTCTTCCAAAAGTCTTGCTTCACCTAGTGAGTAAAAAAGAAATAGATTTGACACTCCAAGTAAACCAAGGAGGAGTCAAAGACAAAGAAAGGATAAGCACTTTTCTTCAGATTTTGATTTGTCTCATACCTCTTTGTTCCTTGTTGAAGGAATGAGGCATTCATTGCTAAATAAAAATCTATTTTTAATAAGTGTAGATAAAGACCCCAAAACATACAATGAGGCAATGAACTCTAGAGATGTATAATTCTAAAAAGAAGCCATAATTGATGAGATTGACTCAATATTGTCAAAAAAATACTTGGGCTCTAATTTATCTACCCCAAAGTTCTAAACTAATCAGCTGTAAGTGGGTTGTTTTGAAAGAAACGTGCTACTAATGGAACCATTCTTACATACAAAGCAAGATTAGTGGCTAAGGATTTTAGACAAAAGAAAGGAATAGATTATTTTGATACTCATGCACCAATTGTAAGAATTACTTCTATTAGTGTAATTCTAACTTTGTCTTCTATTTTTAATCTTCATGTGCACCAAATGGATGTGAAAATAGCCTTTCTATATGATCATCCAGATTAAGTGTATATGGAACAACCAGAAGGCTTTGTGCTTATTGGAAATAAAATAAATATGTGTAAATTGGTTAAATCATTATATGGTCTTAAACAAGCTCCTAAACAATGGCATGAAAAATATGAAACAGTTATACTCTCAAATAGATTTAGGTACAATCATGCTGATAAGTGCATTTATTCTAAATTCACTAGTGAGTATAGAGTAATGATATGTCTGTATGTTTATGACATGCTCATTGTTAGTAATAAAACAAAGGGCATAGTTGAAACTAAAATGTATCTAACTTCTAAGTTCAAAATGAAAGATATTGGAGAAGTTGATACTATTTTAGGTATAAAAGTTAAGATACATAGTGGGGGTTTTGCTCTTACTAAATTACATTATGTTGATAAAATTTTGAAGAAGTATTGACACTTAATGTGAAAAAAGCAAATACTCTTTTTTATCCAAATTTTAAACTTCATGATAATGGTGATAATCCAATAGCTCAATTTCAATATGCTAGTGTTATTAGTAGCTTGATGTATGCTATGAGTTGTACAAGGCCTAATATTTCTTATATTGTGTGTATACTAGCTAGATATACCAAGAATCCAACTAATGAACATTGCAAAGCAGTGACTAGAGTTTTTGGTTATCTCAAGAAAACTAGAGATTTAGGACACTAATATAATAAATTTCCTTGTGTTCTTGAAGGATATTCGAATGCTAGTTAGATTACTAGCATTAGTGATAAAAAACCTACTAGTGGTTGGATTTTTCTGTTAGGTGGTGGAGATGTTTCTTGGGCTTCAAAGAAACAAACTCTAATAACTCACTCTACAATGGAAGTTGAGTTTGTGTCCTTGTCTTTAGCTTTTAAAGAATCTGGGTGGTTAAGAGATCTATTGCTTGACATAGATTTTTGGCCTAAATTTATGCCACCTATAACTATCTATTATGATAGTGAAGCCACTATGTCTAGAGCATTGAACAAAGTGTACAATGTAAAATCTAGACATATTAGTTTGAGACATGCATTTATTAGAGCAATGATAAACAATGACATTGTCTCCATCCGGAATGAGATTGAAACCCCTAATCTAAAATTGTATATTGATGGTAACCCAGTCTCTTTCTAGTATTTTCTAGATTGAGAGATTTAAAGGGTAAAAACAAGTCATTAAATAGTTGTGAGTACCTAGTTTGTGTATATCATTCCAAGTAAAAGGTGCATATTTTGTTACTCTTAAGTGAGCAGGTTAAACTTTGGTTCTTAATGAATTTATCTTATTGTGTTTCATTAGTTCAACAAATGAAACTTAAGGTGAAAATCCACACATCTAATCATAAGAAGTGGTGTCACTTCTAACAAAAGTTTGGGATAAATATTTTGTATATTATTATGAAACTAGGATGAGGATATGGCAATTAATAGTGCTAAAATTGCGTGAATAAGAAAATGATATTGATAGGTCATATGTATGATAGGTCTTAGCGATGGTTGAGTATTGGTTTAAGTAATGAGCCACCAATTACTCACTATAGTTTTGTGACTTATTTATGCTAAAAGAAAAGTTTAAGATGAAAATCACTTTTCTTTATGTATGAAATCAGAAGATGTTAGTTTCAAGTTATATTACAAACTAAGTGAGAGAATGTTGAATATTAATTAGTTTGTAATAAAACAAAAGGTTTGCTCGTAACTATCAAAATTCATTTCTTTAAAGGTTATGGTGCATTTCTTTATGAGCATTCTTGCCTCTTAATGTCTAAATATTTCTAGTAATGGTTGTAATGGTTATTGGCCATACAACTCTATTAAGAGATGTTATTGATTAGATATTAAAACAAGAAGTTACAAGAGACAACTAGATATATTCTAACTCGAGCATTTTATACTCTTATAAAAACAAATAAAGGATTTGCCACTTTGTTATTTGTGAATCTATTGTATCTTAGGAGAGATTGTTACCTTAAATTTAGCTAGCAAGATAATGGGGAAAATAATGATGAGAATGAGCCCGTGTCCATGTCCATGGTGCCAAAACCAACTTCATGTGTTGACCACCTTGGGCGATCTTGAAGAAGTTCCTATCTTGGCGTCAACATCTCAACATGAAGTTGTATGGAATATTTCTTCAATCACAATTCATGAAGATGTTTCTAAGAGTTCTACATTGGAGCTTGAGGAAATTCCACCTTGAGGAGTATTCATGGAGCAATCACATTGAAGACCAAGATGGCGTGCTTGGACTTTACCAATATGGATCACGCCATTGTTTAAGTTTTAGTGTTTATTTAATTTGTAATAAATTAACTCTATTAAACATTAATTGGGCTTATTAATTTTGTGAATTACTTGATTCATTGCATGGCCCAAATTATCTTGCATGATAATGGCATGTAATGGTCTTTAATGGGTTTAGGAAAGTAGCTTCCTACTTTTTAGGAGTGTCCTACTTTTTAGGACATACTTCCTATCTTTTAGGACCTTTTCTATCTTTTAGGAAAAGTAATTCTTTTAGGAAAGTAAGTTAGTTATTAGTTTCCTAATCCAATTTGGAAAGTTTCCTAAATTAGATTGGTTGGGGAAGTGCAATTCAATTAAGAATTGACTTCTAGTTAGGGTTTTTCTTGTTTCCTATTTTGTCCGAAATTAATCCTATAAATAGGAAGGCCTTTGAACATTTTTTAGACATAAAATATAGAAGAAATTTTAGCTTTTGCTAAGAAATTTGCAGCCTTGAAAAGTTGTGAAAACCTTGAAGCTTCAATTAAGTTTAGTTAAACTTCATTAAAACCGCAAACCTATAGCTAAGACCTTTAGGTGAGCCAACTTGTTCTTGATTTTAAGAACACATCAAACCTTTTAGTTTAGTCCTTGATTTACATAGACTAAGTTAATTGATTTGCTTTAGACGTGGGGGTTCGATTGGCTTCTATCCAATCTTCTCGTCTTCCTTAGATTTCAAATTCCTCCTTGTTGTTTTTGTGTTGTTCTTGTTTTTCCGTAGCTCTTGTGTTTGTTTTGCTCGTGAATTTAAGTCAACAACGATCCGAAGTGTGTGGTTCGAGTGATCCAGGATCTCAAGCCTTGATCATCCGTATCAATTGGTATCAAAGCTCCTATTGTTACTTCAAAATTCAGGTTAAAGTTTTTGTTTTGCATCTTACCATTCTTGTCGCAATTTCTTGCTATTTTTGCGTCAAAATCTTATTGCTGTCCTAGCGTCCTTTTTGCTGTTGTTTAGAATCATTCTTGCTGCTATTCCTTCGTGTTATTTCTGCACTCTTTGTTCATCATATTGTGATGAAATTTGTTTAAGTTTTCTTGCTAAAATTTCATCAAAATCGTCATAGTCTTGTTGCCGTTTTTGTGTCAATTTCGTGTTGTCTTGTTGCTGTCCGCTTTTGTCAATTGTAGCATCTTGTTCTGCTATAATTCTGAACATTTTTGTGTTATTATTGTGTTGAAACCGAATAGGATTGCATGCTTTAGGATTGAATTCAAAATCGTCAAAAAAATTTAGGGTTAGGGTTTCAGATTTTAGTCCAAAATTCCAATCTTTCTTGTTTCATATCCATTTTGATTCATTCTTGTTCCTATTGTTTCTATTTTGTTTCTAGAGTCCATCTTCTTTAGTCAAGTTTTTGTTTCATCTCAAAAGGATTAGTTCTTGATTGTTTTCTTGAAGTTCTTGAATTTCTTGAATTTCAAAGTTGCTCAAAATTGAAATCTTGAACTACATTCTTGATTGTTGGCATAAATCTTGAAAGATTGTAATTTGTGGCATATTGAAATTCCATTTGGTTGGTGAGTTCTTGATAAATCTTTATGGCTGAAAATTGTAAGGTTAAGACAACATAAGACAAAACAAAATCCTAGGTATTGTCTTACAACCTTAAAACCCTAGGTTGTCTCAAACCCTAATTCTTGTTCGAAAATTCAAAAAAAAGGCCGACGTTTAAAAAAAAATAGAGCCAAAGCTCAACGTAAAAAAAAGGCCAATATAAAAAAAAAGATTCGGACCATTCAAAAAAAATCAAAGTCCAAATTCGGACCTAAGTGTTCATATTGTTTTTTGAAAACCACCAAGATTGAAATTGCCATAACTTTTTCGTTACAACTCCGATTTAAGTGATTCAAGTTGCCAAATTCTTGTTATTTTGTCTATTTTCTGAATTCAGTAGTTTCAGTAGCTAAATCAAATTATACCTTGCACCTGACCTAAATAATCTTTTCGGTTTCTTACTTAAATACTCTATTTGACTTAACTTGTGTACGTCTTGATTGATTGAACTTGCTGATTTCGTGTGTTCTATAAATCAACGTGACTGGTTGGACTTATATAGTCTAGGTGATTCCTTATTGAGTGTATATATAGGGTATACAATAAAGGAGAAAAGCTACTTGTAAAGAGTGGTGTGCACCTACTCACCAAAGTGAGAACCAGTGAGGAAATATATTATTTTCTTGTTGTTTCTCCCTAACATTGCAGGTACAATAGAGGGTGATAAAACCGTATCACAAGCCGACCGAAAGTTCGATAATGAAGCACTTTATCACATGCTTCAAAAGATGCAAATTAAAATTGATAATTTGACTTCGACATCTAAGCACCCTACTAAGAGTTCCACCTCAAGGCAAATTGACTTTGATGAGGTTGCATCCGATAATGAAGAGGAAATCATTGGGTATTCAAAAAGTGGTAAAACATCCGACTTGTCTATTGGTACTTTCAAACTAATATTACCTACTTTTCATAGAAAAGCAGATCTCAAAGCATATTTTGATTGGGTTCGAGATCTAGATCATCTCTTTGAAGGAAATAATTATCCCGAGGATAAAAGGTACCACCTAGCCTTCATGCATCTCAAGGATTATGCTAGCTTATGGTGGAATTAGATAATTAAAACTAGACGCCAAGATGGCGAAAGACCAATCAAGACTTGGAGCCAAATGAAAGTTCTCATAAGAAAGAAATATGTGTCATCACATTATCACCATGAACTCAATTGAAGGTTGCACTCTCTTGTGCAACGAAGTCGAACCATTGAAGATTACTACCATGAGATGGAAGCACTTATGATTAAGGCCAATGTTCAAGAGGATCTTGACTCAACCATTGAGAGGTTCCTTCGAGATATGAGTTCCGAGTTGGCTTATCATGTTGATCTTCAAAGTTATGTTGATATTAATGAGCTTGTTCATAAAGCTATTAAAATTGAGAAGCACATGAAATCAAAGAATCGCCTCAGACAACCACAACCACCTTGGAGACGAGATGTAAAGCCGAATTCCACTCTATTTACTCCGCCACCAAAACCACGGAGTTTCACGCCAAATCCACCTCAAAGCACTTCGTCCAATGTCCCGAAATTCGTCCTAAGGTTGCTGAATCTCCTTCACAATCGGCGTCAAAACCTACTCAAAGGTTGAGGGAAATCCAATGTTTTAAGTGTCAAGGCTATGGTCACATCCAAACTGATTGTCCTACCCAAAAATTAATATATGTTAATAACAATGGAGATTTGGTAAGTGATGATGAGTGTGATGACATGTCCGCACTTGAAGAAAAGTATGCAACAAGTGAAGGTAGTGAAGAGTTTGAAACCTATTAGGTTGGCGATTTTTGTTTAGTTTCTCGTCGAATTCTTAATGCACAACCACAAGTTGATAATGATTTGATTCATCGTGAGAACATCTTTCACACACGTTGCATGGTACAAGATAAAATTTGTAGTGTGATTATTGATAGTAGAAGTTGTACTAATGTGGCAAGTACTCTACTTGTTAAGAAATTGAAATTAACTTGTATGAAGCATCCTAAGCCATATAGACTTCAATGGCTTAATAATTCGGCTAAGACTAGAGTAACCAAGCAAGTAAAGGTTCCATTCACCATTGGAAAATATGTTGATAAAGTTTTGTGTGATGTTGTTCCAATAGAAGCCGGTGATATACTTCTTGGAAGACCTTGGCAATTTGATTTAGATTTAACTGTTCAATATATTTTTGTTTCTATCCAAAATTGGGCAAAGATGCAAAGAAGCGATATTTTTTTATTAATAATAATTAATTATTTCAAAAGTATCCTTTTTAATGTAAACTTTTGTTTAAAAATTGTAATTAAAAATTTCGTGTGTAAACACTCTTATAAAAGTTTGAGGAAAATTTTCTATTCGTATTACTTCCATTTACTAATTAACTAAAGTCTAATCTCTTATAAAGTTATAATTCTATCCACATTTGGAGTTTTAATTTTGTTAAATTTTGATTTGATTTTTATAAATTTAATAATTTTTTATGTGGATAAATATTTAACTACAAATTTATTCAACTAAATTATTATGATTTACTAATAAACTAGAGTTTCAATCTTTTATAAATTCTATCCACTCACAAAATAATAATAGAATTTTATTTTATTATAATTTATTTATTAAACTTTAATAATCTTTCTACTTTTTTAACTTTAATAAACATTTAATTATGAAACTTTTATATTAAAAAATTATCATTAAAAAATTTAGAATAATCATATATTCATAAGAAATTTACCCACATAAAAATAGTTTATCTATGTTTCAAACATCATCATCCTATATAAAGATACAATAGTTTTTCTAAAACATTATCAATGTTATGAAAAAAAGTACCAACTTTTGATTATTATACAAAAATAACACACTTATTTAAAACTAATATTTTTTTTATTTGATTGTCATGTTTATATTTTTTTTATTGATTGTATTATTGTTAGTTTAATTTTATCTTGTATAAAAAAATTAAAATTTAAAAAATTTAAAATAGAATAAGATTAAAAAGAAAAAAAAAAGTAAGTATAAGTTAATTGTTTAAGTTTATTATATTAGTTGATAAATTTGTCATAAGTTATTAAAGATCAATATTGTAAAACAAAAGTTTTATCTCTTCCTACTTTTTTCCTTTTTCCTTCCAATTTCTCAATAATATTTTTAGTATATTATTTCCTTTCAGGAGACTGTTTTCCTCTATATTACTCTCATTTCTTTTTCACTAAGTTTCCTTTCCTTTCCTTTCCTTTCGTTCCTTTCAATATAATCTCTTTTCGAAAATTTCCTTTTTTTTTTGGTATCTCTTTTCAAAATTTCCGTTTTTTTGGGTATCTCTTTTCAAAATTTACCTTTTTTTTGGTATCTCTTTTCAAAATTTTCCTTTTAAATTCAATTTTCATTTGTTCTTAAAAAAAAAAGAAACTTTTATTTGGATTAGTTTGGTGCATGGGTCTAGCCATAGGTTGTCGAGCAACTGTAACATGCATGCTGGTATGAGATGGGATCTTCTGCACAAAATTATCGTGTCTTAGATTACATCTAAGTAGGGTTCACTCATATCTTGGTTAGGGTCTATTAATTGTGAAGTAATTTTAGTGATATATATATATATATTTAATGTTTAATTTTAGTGATAAGGAATTCAAAAAGCATGTAGCTAAACTTTCTTTAACTGCTTCTAAATATCATATTTGGAGAGTAAGAAATGAAGTTATCTTTGAACATAACTTATTCTGCTCATTTGAAATCTCTCACTTTATACTGACAAAGATTAAAAAAAGTTCTGCCTCATGGAGAAATATAAATAATAGCAAAGAGAATTGGGAATTGAACATTATGTGGGGATTTGATAAAAAAATATTTTATTTTTGGAACATATGTGACTAAATTTGGGAAATCGTTAATGGTTTTTCTTTCAACTTTGAAGAATTATGTTTTTAGTTAGTTATTTGTACTTTTGATGTACTCAATATTTGTGTACTCTAATTCTCTCTAATTCTATAAAGGAAATTTGCTTTGCTAAAGAAAAAAGCAAATAATTTCTTGTGAAGAATTCCATGCGTTGATAATCTTGTATTGGTATTTTCTTAATTTCACAGAGATGGGCACTGGTACTTCTTCACTCATAGGGATTGAAAGTACCCAAATGGCAACAGGCTGAATCGTGCTGCTGGTTGGGGTTATTGGAAGGCCACAGGAGCATACCAAATTATGAGAAACAAAGATTCAATCACTAGTACAAAACGGGGATTTTAAACCTCCATTTCTAGAGCGGTTAAATAGAATCCGGTGTAATTTATAAAAACGCGGTGGCATTATAGTAATATTAAACAAGAATTTAGACTTCTTACACCGGTTATAAGAAAACCGATGTAAATAGTTTATATATTACACCGGTTTTCTTATAACCGGTATAAATAGTTAATATATTACAGCGGTTTTCTTAAAACCGGTGTAATATATTAAACTATTACACCGGTTTTTGTTAATCGGTGTAAATAACAAGTGTAAAAAAGGCATACATTTTTCCATTTTATTATCTCTTTTTTTGGTAAAACTTATCTAATTTCTTATTATATTTGTTTAGTATTTTTTATTACATTTTATTATCTTTAATCTTTAATTTAATATATAGACATATATTAGAATATATACATTTTATTATCTCTTTTTTTTGGTAAATTATAATATTAAAAATTAAGTTATTTATATTCATTTTTGTAACTATGATTTTATCTTTTTCATTATAGTTCACACGAAAGCATATTGGTACGAATATAGAAGGGTAAAAAAATACAAAAAAAAAACTCTTATGTTTTTTATTTCTTGTGGGATGCAAACTACAATTTTACAATGTATTTGGGCTACCAAAACCACGGATGCTTTTAACTTAAAACAGCAGATTTCAAATTGATGAAGATTAAATATTTTACACCGGTTACTACATAAAACCGGTGTAGAAAGTTTTTTTACATCGGTTATTCTTTTAACCGGTGTAGAAAGATTTGTTTTACACCGGTATTATTTTAACCGGTGTAGAAAGTTTCGTGTAGAAAGTTTTTGTTTTACACCGGTTATTCTTTTAACCGGTGTAGAAAGATTGTGTTTAAATGTTATCTCCCATCTCCCATCTCCAATCTCCAATCTCCATCTCCCATCATCACCCTATTCACCAAACACTTTTGCAGGTTGTATTTTTTTCTGTAAACATTCACCGGCAGTTCTCCACCGGCCATTACCCTCACCCCCTTTTAACTAAACTTATTACTATAATGCTACTGCTATCAATCAATCTCTGCTGCTTTCCCAATTCCAACCACAACTTCAACCTTCCCTCTAACTACACTCCCTACTCCCAACTTCCTTCTTTTATTTTCTCCTTCTACCCTGTGATAATGGTCGGGAGTATGTCGTCTGAGGACGGCTCTGATGAGCAGAGCGATAGGTGCAGTAGTTACTTTTTGAGTGCTGACGTCAGCGAGTCCGAGAGTTCCGGCAGCTTCCCTTATCGCCTCTTCGATGCCTCTTCCACTTCCTCACCTCTTGCTTTCCCCAATGCCGCCGGCAACTCTGCCTTCTTCGATTCCCTGATGCAGCCTCCCGCTCTAATGCTTCCTGCCGCTCACGCCAAAGATGGGGTGGTTTGGGGTCAGAAGCCTGAGAGACGCGACGCCGATTTGTCTGGTGCGTCTGCTTTTGCTCTATTGCGTTTTGCTCCTCTGTTTGACTTTTGTTTCGTCTAAAATTGTGTTTAATCTTTTTTGCTTGATTAAAGTTTTTGTTTTTCCCACAACTTTGGGCTTTTATTGCTAGATCGTACATTCTTTGCTTCCATTTTTCTTGTTTTTTTTGTACCATGAAGATTACTTACACACTCTTGTTTTTGGGTCTATTTTACAAATGATAGAAATGGAGATGATGAAGGAAAGATTTGTAAAGCTATTACTCGGTGAAGACATGTCTGGAGGGGGTAAAGGAGTTTGTACCGCACTAGCAATCTCGAATGCCATCACTAATCTCTCTGGTCTTACACTTTTTTCTGTCTTCACCCTTTAAGAATATGCATTTGTATTGCTCTGTGTAAATGTACTCAGTATTGAAATGGGATGTTGGTTCTTGTCTGTAGCCACCGTATTTCTCTGTGTTTACACTTTTTCTTGTCTTCACCCTTTAAGAATATGCATTTGTATTGCTCTGTGTAAATGTACTCATTATTGAAATGGGATGTTGGTTCTTGTCTGTAGCCACCCTGTATTGCTCTGTATAAAAAAGAAGACTTTTTATACCGGTTCAGAAAACTTGTGTGAAAAAAAAAGACTTTTTACACCAGTTATAAAAAAACCGATGTAAAAATAAACCGGTGTAATAAATTTATACCTTTTACCCCGCCTGTATATACACTGATTCATTTTTATAATAACCGGTGTAAATAATACGATTTAACCGCTGTAAAATCCCCATTTTGTACTAGTGAATAGTGGAATATTAGAACTCATTGGAATACTATGAAGGAAAACCTCCAAAGTGTACAAAAACCAAATGAATCATGCATGAATATAAAGTGGAGAGGAGGAGTCCTAGGCCAAAAACAAGCTTAAACAGAAATGAGGGTGCGTACAGCTCTCTGCTTCTTTACACTAATTAGTTTTTATTCATGTCTTTGAATTGCTGAAATTTCTACACTAATTCTCATCTTTGTATATTTGCATATTTGCAGTTGGATGATTTTGTTGTCTGCAAGATTTATAAGTTTAAGAAAACTAATAAAATCTTCAAAACTTGAAGTTCTCTACTCACAATTGAAGAAGCGAATGGGATGGTTGATCCTTCAAAAGCGGACAAGAAGAATTATAATTATTTAGAAGACATAGATTGATTTAGAAATTAGTATTGATAGGGAGTTTACAGAACTTGAAGCAATTACAAGCCAATATTAATGAATTATATCATTATTTTTTGGGTTGCACCTACGAAATATATCTTTTTGGTATGCACATCCAAAAAAAAAATGTTTGGTGTGAAATTCTAAAGTATAACTATATATGTTCAGTAAATTTCAACAAAAATAGTGTTAAAGAATATATGTGCATCCAACTCCAAACCAATTACTAAGGAGTGGAGTGGTCCATACCTCAAATACTGACAAATCTAACTAAAGAATGCTAGCCAATGCAAAACTATGGGCTAACCCAAATAGTGAAAGAAGAGAGATGAGAGAAACTCTAATTATGTATGAAAGACTCAAACCTTGGGCTAACCTAAATACTAAAAGGAGTGGCCCATACCCCAAATACTGACAAATCTAACTAAAGAATGCTAGCCAATGCACAAACTATGGGCTAACCCAAATAGTGAAAGAAGAGAGATGAAAGAAACTCTAGTTATGTTTGAAAGACTCAAACCTTGGGCTAACCCAAATATTGAAAGAAAAGATATGAGAGAAACTCTAGTTATGTTTGAAAGGCCGGCAAATTCAAATCTGGTGCTCTATTACCATGTGAAAGAATACATCTGCATCCAATCCCAAACCAACTGGAAAGCGATAGAGTGGCCCATACATCTTATCAATTAGTTGAAGAACTCTTAATTAACCGATGTGGGATATTATATTTTTAACAAATAGAATCTCACCACGAGAAACAACCCCAAACCAATTGGCAGCGGTAGAATGACTCATACATCTTATCAATAAATTCAAGATCTCTTACTTAACCCATGTAGAATATTATACTTTTAACAAATAGAATCTCACGGCCATAAATTAGAATCACAAAAAGAAACCAGAAATTAGGATGTGACTTCCGATCCTTTATCATTGTCACGCCCCAAATCCGCATGACACGGCCACGCTCTTGGTTGACGTACTCCAAAAGCGCGAAGCCTCCTGTAGCTACAGTTCACGATCCCAACAGAGAATATATGTATTGCTACACTACACATTCCATATCATTCATACATGTATACACATACCATGTCCAACTCTAACATTTCCACAAGATCGCCTTGTAACCAAAGTTTATAAATATATCACAACTTTATCCCCAAAAGAATAATATATATATATTATCATTAAAGAGTTTCACTTACAATCATAACTATACATTTGCTTCAAAGCTCTTTACTAACTATATACATCAACATCAACATCAATGTTCCAATATCATTTCTTCCAAAATCTATTACAAGTTCCCATATCTCTACAATATGCAAAATCCGCAAAAGAGCTCTATCACTACTTCCATTCATCCACAAAATCTACACAAGAAACCATAGAACCTGCAAAAATCACATTATTGGTGGTATGAGCAAACATTATGCCCAGTAAGTAGTTAAGATATTTCTTCATTTGTTTGAGCACGTTATATATATATATAATATACTTTCTCAAAACCCTTATTTACACATGAAAAACCATCATTCAAAGAGATTTTCGGATCAAAACACACCCACATATACTTATAGCAAGTGGCATCATCATTTAACAGAACATTCACAAATACATAAGGTACTTGTATCGTTTAGCTCAAGAATAATTTAATTCACTTTCGGTAACATAACTTGATCAAGTCCTGACTGTTTATCCCGTCAGGTAGGCCAGAACAGAGGGGTTCCTAGCTGTTTATCCCACTAGGTAGGCCAGAACAAAAATATGGAACATGTTCCTACCAATCGTTCATTAAACATTCAAGAGCTCAAAACAGTTCAAATTCATTTAAATCATTTCACAAATGATTTACATTCACAAAAGTCACCGCATACATTTCGTATTCATCAAAATCATAATCTTATCCATGCTCAAACCATTTAAATACAAGAACATAACCAATTTCTCAAAAAATATGTTTCATCAAATGTTTATAAAACATAAAGAATTATCAAAACCACTTACCTTAAGTCAAAATCCAATATAGCACTCGATTCTTAAAATTTCCTCCGTATATTTACTTCACCTTCCTATAAAACATATATACATAACAAAACAACGATCAAATAAAGCTTAATAACTCTTAAACATCATTCTCATCTTAAGAACATTTTATTTCCTTACAATTCTAAAACTCACCTACAAATCATTTCCATAACTTTCTTTAACAATCTATTTCCATAAATTGACTTAAAGTTATCAATTCATGTTCTCCACTTACTCAAATGAATGCTAGAATCCTTAATTAAACGTTCTTAATCTTATGGGTTTAAAACCCATATCCTATCTTAACAAAATTTCAACCCTTTGTACTCTAGAACACTTTATAAAGGTATTGACCTATATACACAAGCTAGAGAAGTTCCTTACCTTCAATAGAGTGGAGTTGGTAGGAGAATTGATTCCCTTTCCTCCTTTAATCCTCCATTCCTTCTTGCCCTAGTTGAAATGGAAAAGAGGGAAAGTATGAATAAGGGAAGAAATGAGAAAATGTGAAGAAAGAAATGAAGACCAAGTCTTGCAAAGATGGTTTAAGACCAAATTTTCATAAATTGCAAAATAGTCCCTATATTTTTACTTATTTATTAATTGGCCCTTTCTAAAATTCTCAAGTATCACATTCTACCCTCCTTATAGGAAGTTTCGGCCTCGAAACTTACAATACCTTGTTCTTCAAACAAATGTGGATATTTTTCTTTCACTTCCTCTTCCAACTCCCACGTTGCCTCACGAGGGGTATGATTTGACCATTGCACTTTCACATAAGGAATTGTTCTTCGTCTCAACACTTATTCCTTTCCATCCACAATTCGAAGTGGAAATTCCCTATATGACAATCCTTCTTGCACTTCCAATGGTTCTAGTTCTATCTCATGACTGGGATCCGAAACATACCGCCTTAATTGCGACACATGAAATAAATTATGAACCCTTGACAAAGATGGTAGCAAGGCGAGTCTATATGCAAGGTCTCCAATTCTCTCCAAAATCTCAAATGGTCCAACATAACGTGGACTCAACTTCCCACTCTTGCCAAATCGCATAACTCCTTTAATAGGCGATACCCAAAGATAAGCTTTCTCTCCACATTGAAACTCTAAAGGCCTTCTCTTGATATCGGCCCAACTCTTTTGCCTGTCTTGAGCAACTTTCAAATGATTTCGGATCAAGGGAACCTTTTCAAGTGTTACTTGTACCAAATCCGGTCCCATCAAACTCTTCTCACCAATTTCGTCCCAACAAATGGGTGATCTACATTTCCTCCCATACAATGCCTCATAAGGTGCCATTCCAATGCTAGCATGGAAACTGTTGTTGTATGCGAATTCAATAAGGGTCAAGTAGTCCACCCAACTACCCTTGAAGTCCAAGACACATGCTCTCAACATATCCTCAAGAGTATGAATGGTTCTTTCCGATTGTCCATCTGTCTGAGGATGAAAAGCTGTGCTCAGCGTCACCTTAGTCCCCATTACTTTATTAAAGCTCTCCCAAAATTGAGATGTAAATCTTGGATCCCGATCTGAGACAATACTGACAGGTACACCATGCAAACGGATAATATTATCCATGTACATACTGACTAGTTGATCCATGGTAGCGGTGGATCGCATAGGTAAGAAATGAGCACTCTTAGTCAGTCTGTCCACAATTACCCATATGGTGTCTTGACTCCTCTTTGTCTTCGGTAAATCACAAACAAAGTCCATAGTCACATGTTCCTATTTCCAAACTGATATTTCTAATGGTTTCAATAGTCCCCCAGGGCGTTGATGTTCAGCTTTGACTTGTTGACATACTAAACATTTGGAAACGAACTCAGAAACTTCTCTTTTCATGCCACTCCACCAAAAATTCCTTTTCATGTCCTTGTACATTTTTGTGCTACCAGGATGAATGGAAAACTTCGAGTTATGTGTTTCTTTCAAAAACTTCGTTCTTCAAATCCAAATCATTGGGTACACATAATCTACCTCGAAACCACAAGCTGCCATCATCATGCAATTGAAAATCAGATTGTTGGCCTTCTTTAATCCGATCTTTCTTATTCCTCAATTCAACATCATTGTCCTGAGCCATTTTAATTTGCTCAAGGAGTGAAGGTTGTGCCACTAAAGCTGCTAGAAACCCATCGGTTGAGTCAATCACCTCGATTTCTAGTTTCTCAAATTCAGAAATTAATTGATTCTGTTGAGTCAACAACACTGCCAATGTTCCTGAAGACTTTCTACTCAAAGCATCCGCTACTCTATTTGCCTTACCGGGATGGTATTTAATATCCAAATCATAATCGTTCAATAATTCCAACCATCGCCGTTGTCTCATATTCAACTCCTTTTGAGTAAACAGATACTTCAAGCTTTTATTATCTGTGAATATCTCACATTTTTCTCCATACAGATAATGTCTCCATATTTTCAAAGCAAACACTACCGCAGCCAATTCAAGATCGTGGGTCGGGTAGTTCTGTTCATACTTCTTCAATTGGCGAGAAGCATATGCAATGACTCGACCATTTTGCATTAGCACACACCCCAATCCATGCTTAGAAGCATCACTATACACTGTGAATCCTCCTGACCCAGATAGAAGTGTAAGTACCGGTGCCGAGATCAATTTCCTTTTCAACTCTTGAAAACTATCCTCACAAGCTGTGGTCCATTCAAACTTTACTCCTTTCTGAGTCAACCGGGTCAAAGGTATGGTAATAGATGAGAATCTCTCAACGAATTTCCTATAGTATCCAGCCAAACCCAGAAAGCTCCGAACCTCGGTCACATTGGTTGGTTTAGGTCAATCTACAATTTCCTCTACCTTTCTCGGATCAACTGTTACACCATCTTCTGAGATCACATGCCCCAAGAAAGCAACACTTTTTAACCAAAATTCACATTTGTTAAACTTGGCAAAAAGCTTCTTCTCCCTTAAGATTTGCAAGACTATCCTCAAATGCTTAACATGTTCCTCCTCCGTTTGAGAATAGATTAAAATGTCATCAATGAACACCACCACAAATTTGTCTAGTTGTGATCTAAAAACCCTGTTCATCAAATCCATAAAAGCGGCAGGGGCATTGGTTAGTCCAAAAGGCATAACAAGAAATTCATAATGCCCGTACCTTGTTCTAAAAGCACTCTTTGAGATATCTCCTGACTTAATCTTCAACTGGTGGTAACCTGAGCGTAAATCAATTTTTGAGAAGACTCGGGCTCCATTAAGTAGGTCAAACAAGTCATCGATTCTTGGGAGTGGGTATTTATTCTTAATAGTAATCTTTTTCAATTCCCGATAATCAATGCAAAGTCTCAAACTCCCATCCTTCTTGATGAGAATGAGCCCGTGTTCACGTCCATGGTGTTAAGTCAATTTTTCATCCTGAAAGTTTCCGTCACGTTTTGGTATTCTTGGCATAACTCTTTCGATATAATTCGGAATTGCACCATTAAAGAAGCCCTGGAACGATACAAGATAGAGCTACAACTTTCATGTTTTAAGTGTTCCAAGATTCTGACTTTATCACCGTCGAAAATGCCTTCCAAAATTGATGACGGGATTCTGGCCAGATTTTCATATCGAATTTCATGGACTACATTGAAGACCAAGATGGCGTGCTTGGGCTTTGCTATGTTGGATCACGCCATTTGATAATTATTTAGTTTTCTTTTGAGTTGTAATAATTAAGTCCATTAAACATTTAATTATGGGCTTAAGTCTTTATGTTTTAATTGTGGGCTAAGTAATTACTTGATCCAATTGCCTTGCATGGTAATTAGGAAAGTAATCTCCTACTTTTTAGGAGAATTTAGGAAAGTAAGAGTTCAAATCGGTTTTTACTTCCTTGTAACCAATTTTACAAGTTTAGGAAACTTAAAGTTTGTCTTTTAGTTAATGGTTTCCTTTTCCAATATGGAAACTAAGTTGTAATAGGATTAAGCTAGGGTTTCATGTTTTTGTAGCCTATTTATAGGTGAGTTTTTCACATGAAATAATAAGTTGAATTTTGATAATTTTAGCCTTGCTAAATTAACCTTGCAGCCGTGACATGCTCTAGGAAAATACGTGAAAACTCAATTGATTTCAATTGTGTGATCATAAGAACTGTGATTCTTAAGCTAAGACCTTAGGAAGAACCTACCCGTTCTTGATTTAAAGAACAAGCCAAACTGAGATCTTTTCAACTCTTGATTTACATAGGTTGGATTGAAACCACTTTGTGGTAACGTGTTGGGTTTGATTGATTTCAATCAAAAACAGCCCGTTCAATATCTTCTTGTTTTCTTTGTTGTTTCCGCATTATTAATGTTTCTTCTTGTTGTTCGTGAATCTTGGTGAACAAACGGTCCAAAGAAGTTCGTGTGGTTGAGGATCTCCATCCGAAGACCATTCGTATCAATTGGTATCAGAGCAAAGGTTGTTCATCGAAAATTTCAGGTTTTGTGCTTCTTTGTCTTCTCGGATATTTCTTGATTTCTTGAGTCGTTCTTGCTGTCTTTTTTTGCGTCATTTTTCCTGCAGTTTCTGGAGTCTTTTAGCTGCTGTTTTCACGTGTTACTTGCTGTCCTAGATCGTGATAGGTAGAGTCTTTAAATTCATCAAAATCGCATGAGCAAAAATTGATCAAATCTACCCGAAAATTGCTTCCTTGTTGCTTATCGATTTTTGTGACTTTGTTGCTGCTGTTCTTGCTTCGATTTGCTGCTGTTTTTGAGTCCATATTCTGCAGTAAACATATATCTTAATTGAGTCTTAAATTCATTAATGTTCTGCCCAAAAATCGCATGCAACTTTGTGATCAAAATCTGTCCAAAATCGAGTTGATCTTGCTTCTTGATTTCTTGCGATTTTGTGTTGATCTTCTTGCTGATTTTTGTTCGATCCTTGCTGCCATCTTTGTGTTAATATTCTACACTATCTTTCTTGCATTCATAGTGTTGAATTCCTTGTGATTTATTTCTGTTTTCACGTCCATACCATAAGGTGTCAATTAGGGTTTCTTAAAAACCCTAGTTTTGGTCTTTTGGTCATAACTTCGCCAATTCTTGCTCAATTCTTGATCTTTTTTTTGTGTTAGTTTCATCATCTTGTCTACAATATAGTGTGTTTTGATCAAACTTTTTTACCATCTCAAAAAGACAAGTTCTTGAACACTTTCTTGAACTTCTTGATTTTCTTGAAAATCCAAAGTTGTCCAAATTTGAATCTTGAGCCATATTCTTGATCCTTGTTGAAAATCTTGATTATTTTGTGAAAGTGGCACATTCAAATTCCTTTTCCTTGGTGAGATATTAAAGTTTGAAAATTTTAAGGTTTATTAAGGTTAAGACAAAAAGACACAACATCATAAACCTTAATCCTAGGTTGTTGTCTTCAAACCTTAAACCTAAGTACTTTGTACTAGGTTCTTGTCTTAAAACCTTAAACCTAGTACCATTTAAGGTTCTTGTCCGAACCTAGTTCTTTTTTGATTTGTCCAAGGTTTGTGTCCAAACCTTAAAAGTTTGTTTTTGTCTTATATTGTCCGAACAAAAAAAAAAAAAAAAAGGAGTCACGGTCAAAAAAAAAAAAAGTGACCGAATAAAAAAAAAGAGAAAAGAACAAAAAAATATATAAATTCGGACTTCAATTTATTTTATTTTTATTATTTCTGTTATTTAATTTATTTTATTTTATTATTTGAAAGAACATATTGTTCTTAAATTGTTACTTGAAAACCACCTTGGATTAAAAGTGCCATAACTTTCTCAATAAAACTCGGATTTAAGTGATTCAATTTGCATTTTCTTCGTCTTTGAGTCCTCTTTTTGAATATCCTAGTTTCTGAATCAATCAAGTTATACCCACACGTGTTCTGAAATACTCTTGTGACGTGAATTGCTTAAACTTCTTTGATTTGACTTGTGTGAAACTTGTTGTTGAATACTTGGTTGAGACAAGTTCTTATAATCATTGAATTGGTAAGTTCTATAGTTTGAGAGTATTAGTATAGGGTATACACGAGAAAAGCCTTCACTAAAGAGGAGAGCATATACTACCCATATTGTGAGAACCCGTGAGGTATATTTCTATATATTTCTTGTGTTTTTACTAACTTGCAGGTACAAATGGAGGGTGATGAATCTAAATCACCAAAGGTAGTGGACCAAAAGTTCACTAACGATGTCCTCTTTGACATGATCCAAAAACTCACACTCAAAGTTGATAGTTTGACTTCACCACCACCTAAGGGTCCTAGATCCCGAAGAGTTGAGTTTGAGTCCGACAATGATTATAGTCATGATGAGGAGGAGGAAGAGGAGGGCACGAGCTCTTCTAAGAAAGGTGACAAGTCTAAGATTTCCATTGCTTCTGTTAAACTAATTATCCCAACTTTCCATGGTAAAGCAGATCCCGAAGCATATTTTGATTGGGTTCGTGAGCTTGAACACTTCTTTGAAGGCCATGATTACCCCGAGAAAGAAAAGTATAGACTTGCCTTTATACACCTTAAGGATTATGCTAGTCTATGGTGGGATGAAGTTATTCGAACAAGGCGTCAAGATGGTGAAAGGCCGATTTAGTCTTGGAGCCAAATGAAATTGCTAATGAGAAAAAAGTATGTCCCTTCTCATTACAACAGTGAATTGAACAGAAAATTGCACTCTCTTGTGCAAGGTACTAAATCGGTTGAGGAGTACTACCATGAGATGGAAGCTTTGATGATCAAGGCTAATGTCCAAGAGGATCCCGACTCTACTATTGAAAGGTTCTTGAGAGGTATGCATTCTGATTTGGCTTATCATGTGCATTTGCAAAGTTATGTTGATATTAATGAACTTGTCCACAAAGCAATCAAGATAGAAAGGCACATGAAAGGGAAGAGTAAGTTCTCACAGCCGCCTCCACCTTGGCAAAGAAACACCAAGCCGAATGTGGCTTCTTTCACTCCACCAACAAAACCACGGACATTCACCTCAAACCCGACGTCCAATGTCCAGAAATCAGCTCCAAAAGCTGTTGTTCCAACCCCTAAATCGGCGTCCAATCAACCTCCAAGATTAAGGGATATTTGATGCTACAAGTGTCAGGGCTATGGACATATGCAAGCTGACTGTCCAACTCAGAAAGTGATGATAACTCTTGATAGTGGTGAAGTGGTAAGTGATGATGATTGTTCTGACATGCCGCCTCTTGAAGAGAAAGACCAACATGAATCCAGTGAAGAAAGTGAAGAGACGGATCACTATGAGTATGATGTTGGTAACTATTCTCTAGTCTCTCGCCGTGTTTTAAGTGCTCAACCTTTAGTTGATAATGATGATTTGATGCAACGAGAAAACATATTTCACACACGTTGTTTAGTTCAAAACAGAATTTGTAGTATGATTATTGATAGTGGTAGTTGCACTAATGTGACGAGCACCTTGTTTGTAAATAGGTTGAATTTGACTTGCATGAAACACCCTAAACCATACCGTCTTCAATGGTTGAATAATTCAGTTGATACTAGGGTTACAAAACAAGTTAAGTTCACTTTAACCATTGGAAAATATGTTGATAATGTTATATGTGATGTTGTTCCAATGGAAGCAAGTCATATCTTGCTTGGCCGCCCTTGGCAGTTTGATTGTGATGTACTTTATCATGCCAAGAAGAATTTCTATAGCTTTGTTCATAAAGGGAAAAAGTTTAATCTTCGAGCCTTAACCCCAGCACAAGTCTTTGAAGATCAAACTCGAATCATTCAAGCTACTAGAGATATGAATGCCGCCAAAAAGAAGAAAGTTCAAGGGAAAAGCAATGTAATAGCTAGCTCAACTTGTAATAGTGTAGGCCGAGATAAAGATTCTTTGTCTTCTTCTAGCATAGGCCGAGAGTTAGTTGTTAAGCAACCTTGTTATTTTACTTCTTCTAGCGAGATTGAGAGAGGAATACTAGATAGGCAATCAATGTACTTACTTGATGATAGTGATCACCATTTGAATTGTTTGCTGCCTAGTTCCTTTGTTTTGCAGGTTTTTGGAGTTCCTAGACATCTAATGGAGTTAGAAACAACTCATTATCAATTGGAAGGAGTCCAATCCGCCTCAGCTTGTTTTCCACAAGGTAAGCAAGGTAAGTTAGGTAAGTATGAAAGCTTATTGGTTTATTTCAATGGTTTTAAAGTAAAGAACTTTGTTAACGTCAATGCTATTGATTTTCAAAGTTTGATTTCTGTTTTGAATCAATTTCAATGTCTTTCACACACCTTTGAAACATTAGTTCAAAATTCTTTAACATGTGCATTAAAATCCAATGATTTGTGTTTTGGTAAGCAAATTATTTCACATAATTCTTCAATTATGAAATCCAATTATTTCGTTTTGAATGAGTTTATGTATAGTTTCTTCACATGCTATGTTGCTTATCTCATACATGAATTATATTTTGAGCTTAATATTGATCATTTCGAACTACATCCAACCTTTGTATGCACTCATTCAAGTGTTAATTATATTGACTCTTCTTGCTGGATTAATGATTATTTTGATTACTTATTTCGTGACTTTGCTCACATTCATCAAGTTCAAAGAGGTCCATGGGTAATTCAACACTTGTATGGTAAGTTATCTCCGTTCCAAATTTCTTTTGAATTCCAAGAGGTAAAATTTTCTGTTTACAACTATTCAATAGATTCTTCACATTCTTGTCTTTGGAATTATACTTTCATGTTTGATAACTTTCGCATGTTTTTCAAGGTATTAATACGTTCTTGTGATTTGCACTTTGTCAAGGATGCATATATGTTTTCTTGTTATGAATATTCTTGTCCTTATGATTCTATTCATATATGTTTACATCCTTTGCTTACATTACATGTTAATAACGTAAATAGTGTGCTAATGGATGTTGTCAGTGAATTCGTCTTGGTTAGTTCTCTAATTAAGAACATTCGGTTTTCTGATTTGCATAAACTACATGATAGTTATTTGCATAATTGTTTTGAATTCATTGACTTCAACATTATGACTCATGCAAAATTTGTTAAGACTAATCATGCTATATGTACTACGATTTTGCATACTTATTCTGCCCATTCTATTCTTTTGGTGAAAGGAAATTATTCGACATCTTGTTCTAGATTATTGTCCTTTCATTTACCTTATACATTTGTCTTGTTTTGGCAGAATATATATTATTGTTGTTCGAGATGTGCATCTTCCCAATTTTACTTGGCTCGAATTTGCGATGAGTTCGTGATATTGGTATTTGACCTTGGAACTCACTTTCAAGATTCGAGGACGAATCCTTTCGAGGAGGGAGGGAATGATGAGAATGAGCCCGTGTTCACGTCCATGGTGTTAAGTCAATTTTTCATCCTGAAAGTTTCTGTCATGTTTTGGTATTCTTGGCATAACTCTTTCGATATAATTCGGAATTGCACCATTCAAGAAGCCCTGGAACGATAAGAGATAGAGCTACAACTTTCATGTTTTAAGTGTTCCACGATTCTGATTTTATCACCGTCGAAAATGCCTTCCAAAATTGATGACGGGATTCTGGCCAGATTTTCATCTCGAATTTCATGGACTACATTGAAGACCAAGATGGCGTGCTTGGGCTTTGCTATGTTGGATCACGCCATTTGATAATTATTTATTTTTCTTTTGAGTTGTAATAATTAAGTCCATTAAACATTTAATTATGGGCTTAAGTCTTTATGTTTTAATTGTGGGCTAAGTAATTACTTGATCCAATTGTCTTGCATGGTAATTAGGAAAGTAATCTCCTACTTTTTAGGAGAATTTAGGAAAGTAAGAGTTCAAATCGGTTTTTACTTCCTTGTAACCGATTTTACAAGTTTAGGAAACTTAAAGTTTGTCTTTTAGTTAATGGTTTCCTTTTCCAGTATGGAAACTAAGTTGTAATAGGATTAAGCTAGGGTTTAATGTTTTTGTAGCCTATTTATAGGTGAGTTTTTCACATGAAATAATAAGTTGAATTTTGATAATTTTAGCCTTGCTAAATTAACCTTGCAGCCGTGACAAGCTCTAGGAAAATACGTGAAAACTCAATTGATTTCAATTGTGTGATCATAAGAACTGTGATTCTTAAGCTAAGACCTTAGGAAGAACCTACCCGTTCTTGATTTAAAGAACAAGCCAAACTGAGATCTTTTCAACTCTTGATTTACATAGGTTGGATTGAAATCACTTTGTGGTAACGTGTTGGGTTTGATTGATTTCAATCAAAAACAGCCCGTTCAATATCTTCTTGTTTTCTTTGTTGTTTCCGCATTGTTATTGTTTCTTCTTGTTGTTCGTGAATCTTCGTGAACAAACGGTCCAAAGAAGAGGGTTTCGTGTGGTTGAGGATCTCCATCCGAAGACCATTCGTATCACTTCTTCTTAACAAATAACACTGGGGCACCCCACGGAGACACACTAGGTCGAATAAACTAAGGTCCAATAACTCTTGTAATTGAACTTTAAGCTCTCGTAGTTCCGCCGGTGCCATTCGATACGGAGCTTCAGAGATTGGTGCTTCTCCCGGCATCACATTAATCTCGAACTCAATCTCACGATCCGGTGGGAGTCCTGGCAAATCCTCGGGAAATACATCAGGGAATTCTTGAACAACTGGGATGTCGTTCAAGTTCACACCCTCTTTCTTAGTGTCAATCACATTCGCTAGATAACTCACACAACCTTTGCGAAGAGCTTTCCAAGCTTGCATAGCGGATATCATTTGAGCTGTATATTTAACTTGCTTTCCCATTCCCCCTTGAAATGAGAATTCCTCTTTTCCCGAAATACAAAACGTAACCTTCTTACCCCGACAATCCACACAAGCATAGTTGTTGGTTAGCCAATCCATACCCAAGATTACATCAAAATCCTTCATGTTAATCTGGATCAAATTCGCCTTAAGTTCTTGCCCATCGATCCCTACATGACAATTTCTATGCACAAGATTTGAATTAATCACTTCCCTCCTGGGGTAGCTATACGGTAGGGCTCTCTAAGATATTCAGGCTTAGAACTCAATTTATTCACACATCTTTTAGATATAAAAGAATGAGAAGCCCCACAATCAAATAAAACCATAAGAGGTACCGAATTTATCATTATAGTACCTGTGACAACATCCTCTGACACTTCTGCCTCTGATTGGGTCAATGCGAAAACACGAGCGTTGACAGGTTTGGTTTGGTCTTGTGGAGGAGTGGGACACTCATACACCTTGTGACCAACCTTGCCACATCTGAAGCATGTTCCATTCTTCCATTGACATTCTCCTGAATGAACTCGGTGACAGAATTCACATTCTTTCTTTTTAAACCCTGTCTGAATTGGTGGTTGTGGTGGCCCACGTCTTTTGTTCATGGGTTGACTCCCTCCAAATTGTCTTGATCCTTGACCTTGGGTTGGCATTGGTCTAGACCTCTTGGCGCGAAATTCGGTGTCCCCTCTTTTGAGATCCGCCTCGATCCCAATGCACCTCTTGAAGGATTCCTCATAACTACTTGAGGGCATAGAAGACAATCTAGCTCGAATGCGCCCTTGTAAGCCTTCCTCAAACCTAAGTAGTTTTAGGCTATCATCCGCCATCACCGTTGGCACATAACGTCCCAAGGCATTAAACTTCCCAGCATACTCAACTACAGACATATTCTCCGTTTGTTTCAAGTGGAAGAATTGTCTCTATTTCTCACTACAGATGGAGTCCGGAAAGTAGTGTTTTAAGAAAACACTTTTGAATGTCTTCCAATCCAAGGGTTGTCCCTCACGAGTATAAGCCGGGGCGGTTCCTTTCCATCACATCTCAGCATCTCCAACAAGGAAAGGAATGACGACTTTTGGCTTCACCTCTTCAGGAACTTCCAATACATCAAAGTTGGCCTCCAGCTCATGAAGCCACTTCTCTGCTTTCTCAGGGTCCGGACTACCATCGAAGACCGGCATGTTTACCTTCTTCAAGTTCTCATAATGAGTGTTTCTACCGGTCATTTGTTGGCGTTAACGGCTCTCTTGTTCTTGTTGCAACCGGTGTTAGTTTTGCATAATTTGAACCATCATGCCAAAGGCAGCAGTGAACTCCGGTGTCATTGTCAAGGTGGTCGTACTCGTCGCCGGTGGATCATTAGATGACTCACCCCCTGTAGCCATTCTATTGGTTAAGGGTTGAGGTGTACGAGTCATCAAATGCTCCCCCGTATTTGCTCCTTCACTGTCGCCATCAACATGGCTATCTACGATTACAATATTGGGGTTTTCTTCACTCCCACTGTTTTGTGCCATAATCCTATCATAAAAGATCAATCAATATTCATTTCATACTTACACATTGTCATACATAATGGCACAAACAATTTAGAAAACGAAAATGGAAAACAGTTGAGCAAAAATAGGATCGGACGCACTATTCATAGTTTCGGACGTCCGAAACTTAGGTTCCGACGACCCCTAGCGTCCGAAAGTACCGTCCGAAACTTTGTGCCAAAAACATCAATCCTGAAGAATAGGTTCGGACGACCTTCTTAACTTTCGGCCGTCCGAAACTTTAGGATCGGACGACTCCCTCTTTTTCAAATGACCGTCCGAAACTTTGTGCAAAATACATCAATCCTGAAGGATAGGTTCGGACGGCTCTGAGGAGTTTCGGCCGTCCGAAACTGTCGCGACCAAATTTTAGTATGCTTCTTGTTAATAGGTTCGGACGACTCCTTAGGTCCAAAAGGGCGTCCGAAACTCAATTTTCTAACCTAAAGACTAGTTTTCGAACTTTCAATGCTTTAAACCTATTTCATCTCTCATATGTACCTATTGTCATCATCTTATTCTCTGATACCACTAAATGTCACGACCCAAATCCGCATGACATGGCCGCGCTCTTGGTTGACGTACTCCAAAAGCGCGAAGCCTCCTGTAGCTACAGTTCACGATCCCAACAGAGAATATATGTATTGCTACACTACACATTCCATATCATTCATACATGTATACACATGCCATGTCCAACTCTAACATTTCCACAAGATCGCCTTGTAACCAAAGTCTATATATATATCACAACTTTATCCCCAAAAGAATAATATATATATACTTATCATTAAAGAGTTTCACTTACAATCATAACTATACATTTGCTTCAAAGCTCTTTACTAACTATATACATCAACATCAACATCAATGTTCCAATATCATTTCTTCCAAAATCTATTACAAGTTCCCATATCTCTACAATATGCAAAATCCGCAAAAGAGCTCTATCACTACTTCCATTCATCCACAAAATCTACACAAGAAACCATAGAACCTGCAAAAATCACATTATTGGTGGTATGAGCAAACACTATGCCCAGTAAGTAGTTAAGATATTTCTTCATTTGTTTGAGCACGTTTTATATATATATATATATATATATATAATATACTTTCTCAAAACCCTTATTTACACATGAAAAACCATCATTCAAAGAGATTTTCCGATCAAAACACACCCACATATACTTATAGCAAGTGGCATCATCATTTAACAGAATATTCACAAATACATAGGGTACTTGTATCGTTTAGCTCAAGAATAATTTAATTCACTTTCGGTAACATAACTTGATCAAGTCCTGACTGTTTATCCCGTCAGGTAGGCCAGAACAGAGAGGTTCCTAGCTGTTTATCCCTCTAGGTAGGCCAGAACAGAAATATGGAACATGTTTCTACCAATCGTTCATTAAACATTCAAGAGCTCAAAACAGTTCAAATTCATTTAAATCATTTCACAAATGATTTACATTCACAAAAGCCACCGCATACATTTCATATTCATCAAAATCATAATCTTATCCATGCTCAAACCATTTAAATACAAGAACATAACCAATTTCTCAAAAAATATGTTTCATCAAATGTTTATAAAACATAAAGAATTATCAAAACCGCTTACCTTAAGTCAAAATCCAATATAGCACTCGATTCTTAAGATTTCCTCCGTATATTTACTTCACCTTCCTATAAAACATATATACATAACAAAACAACGATCAAATAAAGCTTAATAACTCTTAAACATCATTCTCATCCTAAGAACATTTTATTTCCTTACAATTCTAAAACTCACCTACAAATCATTTCCATAACTTTCTTTAACAATCTATTTCCATAAATTGACTTAAAGTCATCAATTCATGTTCTCCACTTACTCAAATGAATGCTAGAATCCTTAATTAAATGTTCTTAATCTTATGGGTTTAAAACCCATATCCTATCTTAACAAAATTTCAACCCTTTGTACTCTAGAACACTTTATAAAGGTATTGACCTATATACACAAGCTAGAGAAGTTCCTTACCTTCAATAGAGTGGAGTTGGTAGGTGAATTGATTCCCTTTCCTCCTTTAATCCTCCCTTCCTTCTTGCCCTAGTTGAAATGGAAAATAGGGAAAGTATGAATAAGGGAAGAAATGAGAAAATGTGAAGAAAGAAATGAAGACCAAGTCTTGCAAAGATGGTTTAAGACCAAATTTTCATAAATTGCAAAATAGTCCCTATATTCTCACTTATTTATCAATTGGCCCTTTCTAAAATTCTCAAGTATCACAATCATATTCTGAAGTTACCTCTGTTCTGTCCTCCTTTGTAATCATATGTATCACATAAATTCTTCTTCTCCTTTGTAATCATATGCATCACGTAATTTCTTCTTCTCTGATTTACAATGGCATGGAAATATTTGGTATTCCTACCTACCTATTTCATTTTGGTTTTGTTAGGCCAATAATTTTCTTCTAAAGATATATTATCTTAACTTGTTTGGGCTTCGTGTAAGTTTTGTCTATTATGCACCATTATTCCATTTTCACTATCAGCTTTTTCCATTTGCTCTACCTCTTTTTCAGCTTCATAAATTTTGTCAAAAATATTCCCAAAACAGTTTATTCCACTTCTTTAGTTCTTCTTTTACCATTTTCAATTTTTCAGTAAAGACACTAATGGGGTTTTCAGCTACTTAGTATTCCAAGCACTGCTTCCTGTTTCTTCTAAAAAAGTGGATGTGATGTCCACATGTTTTGAAATTTAAATAGTTTAGCCTTGTTATATATCGAGTTTGGTAATGATAGAAACCAGAATTTGGGAGTGATCACAAGGATCTCTTGGTAGATATTTAAATGACAATTCAATTCCAATTCCAATTTCATCATTGCACTATTAGCAACCAATCTTTTTTTTTTCCCATATTCTAGCATTTCAAAGACTATTAGCACCATGTATGCTTAAATCCCATGTTTCCCAATTCAAATAGTTTCATGTCTTGTGAAAAGGTAGAAAAGTCTGCAGATTCAGCAATATGAACACAGTTTCCATCTTTCTTTTCTACCCTTAGAATGTAATGGTTCCTCTAGTGGGCCTACCGTTATAAGAAATCCCATAACTCTACCCTTTCACTGTCCTTTCACTATTGGTACATTTAGCATGCACAAAGAAAATAAGGATAGGCTTCTGGATTTGTGGATGATATATTCTAACTGTTATTTGTTTTTTTTTGGATGTCTCATGTTCTTAACTCTACAACTCTATGTCTTCCGTCACTTCACTGCTGTTGAGTCAAACTAATCTTGGGCCTCAAGTCAATCGTCCCCTAGCTAACTGAGGATGTAAACCGCGGAATGTGCACGCAATGAGTACTAACCTTACGGTAAAATTCAATCTACATATAAATGTTTTTAAACAATCGATGTCACATTTCGGTTCACAAATCACCAAGAATTGCACCTTATTTGTCCTAATTATTCTTTTTAATCTTTTTATGTTAGGTTTCCTATTAAGTAAGAAATCCTCCTAATACTCTAAAATAATGCTTCAATAATTACTAACAGTTGAGTCTACCTTCACTAATTTGGTATTTCTATTTCTAAGTGTTCTTGAGAGGAAAGACTTAGGCTCTGTTTGGTTAGGGTGTTCTTACCTATTTTTCATATCTTTCCAAAATGCCTTGTTTGTTTATCTTCAATTTCAAACCATAATTTTTTAATATTTCCAAATAGAAAATAAGGGCAATTTCGTCTTTTGCAATTATTTTTCAATTTTTGAATTTTTTATTTATTAAGTTGACTATCGGCAGTCAAAGGTTGACCGCTGCCAGTAAATGGTTGTTGACCGTCAGCGGGCCGAATTCCTACCACTTAGCCAAAATTTAGTCGGAATCCGACTGATCGGTGGTGGCCGGCCGGCGACGGTCGGGCGTTGACCACCACCAGTCAACACCAAAAGTTAAAAAAAAATTAAAATTTATTTTTTTACTTTTTTTAATAAAATAATTACTTTACACAAAAATCAATAAAAATAAAATTTATCTATCCAAACATACAATTTTATTCTAAAAAATATACTTTTTTTAATGCAACTCGATACGTCAATTTTTCCAATTCTCGAAACAAAACACCTATCCAAACGGATGTTTAACATTGTTGTTGTTTGGGTTGTTTTTTGTTTTTGAGTACTATTTTGAGCTTTATTGGGAATCAGCAGTGGGTACTTTATTTGTATCGGCAGTAGTTCCTTTTTTCTCAGGTTCAGCTAATTGTTATAGCTGATTTGAAACTTCACAATCCGAGTCCATCCCATCATCTAGTAGAATTGGAACATAATTTGCTCTAGTTAACATAGCACTATCAAAAAAAAAGTAATGATTGGGGGAATGAAAAATTATAGTGAAAATCCAAAGTGACTGACGTGGCAGTTATAAAAAGACAAACTAATACACTAACCAAATGATGAGTGAACCCTAATGGGTAATGGATTAGTTTGTCTTTTTATACATGCCACGTCAGTCACTTTGCGTTTTCACTCCCCCAATCATTACTCCAAAAAAAATTTAGCAGTCAATTAAATAATCAGAATTAGAGTTTAGGCTCCGTTTGGATGAGCTATTTTTAGATTATATCATAAATTTTTTTTTTGGGATTTGTTATTAGAAAAGAATATTTTGACAGTGTTTGGAATGAATGATTTCATTTTGTTGGGATTTGTATTGAATATTTTTTTATTAATAAAAGTTTGAAATTTAAATTTGAATTAGTATTTTATTAGTTTATTTTGGTGGGAAATGTGTTAGGAAGAATTGTTTATTATTAAAATTTAAAATTCAAATTCAAATTCAATATTTTATTTATAAAAATTAGTGTAGCAAAAATAATTAGTGTAGTATTGTTTTGTGTTTTAAAAATTTTGATGAAAAAGTTGAACAAAACAAACACCTCATTTTGCAATTGTGAAATAAATCACAAATTTAATGCATTCCAAACATACCCTCATTTTGTAATTATCTGAGTTGGCATTGTCATTATTTACATTAACAGTTTCTTTTAGCGGTTGACACGTGGCCAATACTTCCCACCTTGAGATGTTCCGACTTTTGCTTGTGTCTCTTTTGGCCAAGTAATAACATCTATATTATTAATACTTTTGAGATCTTCCCCCCTTGATTAGAGTTTTCCTTAAGCCTAGCCTTTTGCTCCATTACAGGACCTAAATTATTTGGTTTTGAATCTCATAATTGAATAGTGATTCCCCCCACCCTATTTAATTTTGGCCTGTCTTCCTTTTGGCTCCCATTTAACCATGGCTGTGATTTGGGTAATTCCTCTGTTTGAATTTACAGGGCTCTTCACCGTGTCCAAGCTTACGACAAGTGGTGCAGTATTCTGGGATATTATCAAAAGGTAGGTGTTAATGTCATATCAATTATTAGTTTACAGAGTAATAAACGAGTCATCTTACTAATTTACTTTTAATCAATTACAATCTTTTTATTCTCTCTACTTTATTACTACAACTACAAGTTATCAATTCTTTTTAATTTCGGATTTATTTTCTTTTACACTGATTTTCCTCCAAAATTTTTATTTATATAATACTTATTTTCACCTCTAATTTATATAAAAATAAATCATATACCTTAGTCAAAAATCAGTTTTGAATCAAACTTTATATTGTTAATGTTTCACATATAGTATAAAATTAAAAAATAAACTAGTTCAAATTTCTTGATTAATCAGAAAATAACACTAAGAAAATAATAAGTTAATATTTTATATTTAAAATTTTTACTAACATAGCAATTGAAAAACTAAAAATTGAAAGAGTTCATAAATTTTAATATATTATAAGAAAATTAACATTTCAAAATGTTAATAGATCACAAGAAAAAAATCGCTCATACAGAAACATAGAAGTGAATATATACATTCAAATTCGAAAGTAAAATTTGTTGTCTTTTTATTATGTAAAATTTATAAATTAAATTGTAGCATGAAAAAAATACGTAGGAAATCGAGATTTATATTATGGATATGGTGGTAATGTTTTTCATTTAAATTTTAAGTTATGGGAACAATTTTGATAAAATATTAGTTTGAGTATTATCATTAGAAATAAAAAAAACTTATATTACTTACTATATGTTTATATTAGTATTTTAGCAAAAAGTATTGCTCGGTGTGAATAGTGTATTTTTTTAGTAGAATTTTTTTTTTTTATATTTGTTATAAAAATAAATATTTTGTACGTGTTTTGATTGATGAGTTTGTTTTGGTGAGTATCTATATTGGAGAATTTTGATTAATAAATTTTAAAATTTTAAAATTTAAATTTGAATTAATGTTTTATATGTTTATTTTGGTAAAAAAATTTCTTAAGAATAATTTTTTATTATTAAAAAATTAAAAATTAAATTTAAATTTAATAATTTATTTATAAAAATAAAAAAAAAACTCTGTAGGAAAAAATAAGCATTGTAGCATTGTTTTGTGATTTAAAGTTTAATAGAAAAAATGAACAAAATGAATAAGTAAAATTGAATATTTGAAACAAAACATTAAAACAACGCTAAAAAATGGAGCCTATTTTTTTAAGTATATATTGACAAATATTTATATAATTTAAATAAGAGAACAATAAAAGCTATTAATAGAAATAAGTGTTACATTATTTTTATTTTTATTTTTATTTTGTATAAGTTGGAGTTGAAAATAAGTGTTATATTAATAAAAAATTTTGAAGGAAAATTAGTGTAAAATAGAAGAAATCGCAGTTTAAGGGAAGACATTAGAAAATTTACACTAATTTCCTTCAATTTTATTATTAAAAAATTAAAAATCAAATTTAAATTTAATAATTTATTTATAAAAAAAAACTCTGGAGGAAAAAATAAGTATTGTAGCATTGTTTTGTGATTTAAAGTTTAATAGAAAAAATGGACAAAATGAATAAGTAAAATTGAATATTTGAAACAAAACATTAAAACAACGCTAAAAAAATGGAGCCTATTTTTTTAAGTATATATTGACAAATATTTATATAATTTAAATAAGAGAACAATAAAAGCTATTAATAGAAATAAGTGTTACATTATTTTTATTTTTGTTTTGTATAAGTTGGAGTTGAAAATAAGTGTTATATTAATAAAAAATTTTGAAGGAAAATTAGTGTAAAATAGAAGAAATCACAGTTTAAAGGAAGACATTAGAAAATTTACACTAATTTCCTTCAAAATTTTCCTTTAAATAAGTTAGAAGTGAAAATAAATATTATATAAATAAAAATTTTAGAGGAAAATCAGTGTAAAAGTAAAAAAAAAAACTTAAGTTAAAGAGAAGAGGTTAAAAAAAATTGATAAGTTGTAGTTAATAATAAGATGGAGAGAAGATAAAGATGGTAATTGATTAAGGATAAATGAATAAAATTATTGATTTATTGGTTTGAAAGCTAATAATTATTTTAACATTAATACTTATCAAAATGGATAGATTGCCATAACCTTCATCCGCTTTTGTTGATTCAGACTCTTTTTGGGATAGACTTGAGGAGGTTGACAGCAATACAAACTCTAACAATGTTTGGTCTTGGCATAGCTGCCATCCAATTTGAGTGGCTCTCTCACATTATTCATTATTAAAACAATCATCTCTTTATTATAAGGGTAAATTAAAAAATACCTCCATGTGGTTATGCAATATTTTAAATTACTTCCTTGAAGTAGTAAAACCTACACTCCGCCTCCTTGTGCTTTGGGTTTTTTTAAAAAGTAGATGTCCGTTCACCCACTTAACGGAATCAGACAGACAAGCGCATACAAAAACGCGTATGAAGTAATGTGATTTTTTGAAAACCAAAATAATATCAACAAAGACAATTATACCCCCTATTATCTATATTAATGAAAGACAGATGAGAATATTTCATCATCTTCTCCAATAAAACAATTTCAAAGCTCTGTAAATGTTAAATCCAGAAAAGCCCCATAAAATTTTTTGTGTCTCCAACCCGAATATAACCAATCAAGAGTCCAACAAAATTAAGAGGGAAAACATGAACAAGTGTCCACGTTCAGCATGAGTTAAGAATTAAAAGTCCAAATTCAATTCCAAGCAAATGCTCAAAAATTCAGTCACCATATCACCAATGCAACGCACAAAGTCAAGCAAATTCAGTAGATTGCTATTCCAAGGAATCCAAACAAACAATCAACAGCAACTTTAAGTTTAACTTACATGAACACACTATAATCACACGAAAGATTTCACACTTAAAGCAATCAGCAGCCATACATGCACAGTTGAATCATTTGCTCAGAGTTCATAATCAGCAATCGAGATTCCATAATCAGCCCAAAAAATAATCAATTAAGATTCCACAATCAAAAGTAAATGAGAGTATAGAGATAAAGGCCATTTCAGCATTTTCAACAGCAAAAGAGTAGACAAAACAGTGTTCGCCGACTTTGAAGCTCCCGCTCTTGATTTCACGATTCTGGTGGATAAAGACTCCTCCAGATCTTGAATCTTGAAACTTGAATCTTGGATTTTGAAACTCGTCTTTGAAGCTCCCGCACGATTCAAGCTTCCTCTTCAGCAATTTCTAGCTTCTTGTAAAAGTTTGTTGTTCTGTGCTCAACCACCGTTAAAGCCAAAGACGGAATCCGAGTGTTTCGGCCGGAGAACTCGCCGTCCATGGAATCTGTCGTTCGGATCTGAATCTTTCATGGACTCTGGCCCGTTCACGATAACTAGCAGCTTCCAAGATCTGGCGAGCTGGCTGAGATGTGCAACAGCTTCCACGATGGCCTGCAGGGGTCCACTTGAATATTTGGATAAACCTGAAAGTCGGATTCGGACTTCAGGTTTTGCTTCACAATCTGGTTCTTTGAGACGCCCGTTTGAGACAGCTTCCTCTTCAGTGACTGAGATTCACCCCGTTAAGCTTCAATGCTATATTACAGTAGTATAGGTTAAGATGGGTCGGGTCTTTCCCGAACGAAATTGGATCTGATTTGTAGAGAGAAGGAGAATTCTAGAGAGAGAACGAAATTGTGATAGCTGTCCGCTAGGGGTAAATGTGTCTTTCTGTCAGAATCAGTTAAGTGAGTGAACGGACATCCACTTTTTAAAAAAACCCAAAGAACAAGGAGGCAGAATATAGATTTTACTATGTCAGGGAGGTAACTTAAAATATCACATAACCACAATGAGGTATTTTGTAATTTACCCTTATTATAATAGTACACCGACAGTTGTGGGATTTCTATATGGAGAGAAACTATGTGGCTAATTCAACGTCAGCAGTTAGGAGTTCATTTGAGTGTTGGAGAAGAGGACATAAAATATACTTAACAGTTGTTGATAAGCAATGAAAATTGATACTCACTCGAATTGTCATTTAATGGATTTGCACACTTATTATGTAATTATAAAAATGACTAAAAGAACCTCTAAATTATGATGATTGGAGTTTGTGCATGGAGAATAAAACTTTTCTCTCATCTTATTTAATACAGTAATAATGGTAAATAAGGGTAAAAAAGTAAGAATGACCTAAAACGACATTTAATTTGAAACAAGAATACAAATCTAAAACGTCACTTATTTAGAATAAAAGAAAGTATATATTAACTTCAACGAAGGGCCATTATATAGGCTTGCAAAATAAAATAGAAAATAACATACTCAAATACACGATCTCAATTACATAGAGATAAGTACATACACGTGAACAAAAAACTGAAAGAATATGTCAAACGTGGCTAACTGATTCAACAAATTAATTAACTGATAAGAATAACAAGTAATTCCTAAATGCTAGGACTTTATAGACTTGAAACAATAGACACGTACTACTAACTTTGAATCAATCTTTAATATTTCCACTTGATTCAAAATCAGTAATCTCGAGATGCGATCTGAAGTAGATGAACGTGAAAAATGCGAACAACAAGACAAGAAACAAGAAAAATGCGGAAATTAAGCAAGAAAACAATGAAGATATTGAACGGCTATCAATGATTGAAATCAATCACATCCAACACGTTATTACAAACGAATTTAGTTCAACCTATGTAAATCAAGGCGTTGAATTAATTCAGTTTGGTGTGTTCTTTAAATCAAGAACAAGTAAGATCACCTAAAGGTCTTAGCTTAAGGATCTCGGTTCTTATGAAAATTCTACTAAACTTAGAAGAATTATTCACGTTTTGTTTCACAACTTTTTAGGGCTGCACAAACACTTTAGCAAAGCTAAAATTATCAATATTCAACTTGTATTAAAAACGTTAAAGGGGTTGCCTTTATATAGGCTACAAAAAGACTCAATGTTTGGTATTTTTCCGATGTGGGATAATTGCCAAACATCTCCTAAAAAGTAGGGGAAACTTTCTAATCTAATTAACTAACCCATAAGCCCATTACATGCCATTATCATGCAAGATAACTTGGGCCATGTAATTAATTTATTTAATCCCGAAATTAATAAGCCCACTAATTACCAATTGGACTTAATTAATTAAAACACAAATTAAACCCTAAAATTACTTAAGTAAAGACGTGATCCAACAAATGGCAAAGCCCAAGCACGCCTTCTTGGTCTTTAATAAAGCCCATGAACAAATGAATCATAATCCCATTAGGATTGTGAATCCTAGTATCATTAGGATTTGCTTCTATGGAACGCGGATAAGATGATGATTGGTGAATCCTAATCCTATTAGGATTGAGCTTGGAAATCCTACTCCCATTAGGATTTAGCTTGGTAATCCTATTCCCATTAGGATTTGAATTTGGTAATCCTATTCCCATTAGGATTTGACTTGGAAATCCTATTCCCGTTAGGATTTGGAGTAGATTGCTTCGATGGATTCTTATCATTCCCTCCCTACTCAAAAAGGATTCGTCCTCGAATCTTGAATTGAACTCCTGGATCAAATACCAATATCACGAACTCCAAAAGAATCAAGTCGAGTTGGAATGAAACAATTCTCGACCAACAATGCATAATATTCTGTGAGATCAAAACAAGTGTATAAGATAAACTTTCTCTGGCAGAATATTTATGTATGCATGAAGCATATAAACACGATATTGTTAAAGAAAATTCATAACAATTATGCAAATAAACATCATGTATTAAATGCAACAAGTTATTCTGATTTGCATCATGAAACAATATTAATACTTCATGTAAAAACGAATCTAGTAATTTTGTCAATATGGAAGTATTTAAGATAAACTTAGTAATAATATGCATAGACACATTAACACTAACAAAGAAAACAATTGTATTATTATCATGTAAAGTAAGAAAAGAACTTAAACATATATGAATGTAACTAAAGGGATTATCCAAAGATACATAAGAATATTCATAGCAACTAAACATATATGCATCTAGAATAGAATGTAAATCACAAAAATGTTGGAAATAATTTTCAAACATGTGAAAGTTATCAAATATGAAAATACAATTCCTTAGATTAAAAACAGAATGTAAACAATCTAATAAATAGATGTTAACACCATATTTTACCTTTTGGAATTGAAAAGAACTTAAGAATGTAGATAACTTACCAGAAAAGTGTTGAACTACTTGATTACCTCTTGGAATTGTATGAAATTGGCTATGGAGCGAATTGACAACAATATGTGCAAACTCTCGATCCCAATATTCAAAGGAAAAGTCATTCCAACAAGTATATCCAATATAATTAACACTTTTATACACAAGAATTTGATTATGGTTGAAATTATTAACATAAAATTCAGAATTTAACTCATGTAATAAATAAGCAACATAACACACTAACAAACTATACATAGATTCATTCAATTCAAAGTACCTTGAAGTAAACATTGAAGAATTATGCAAATTAATTTGCTTATTAAAACACAAGATGTTAGACTCAAAAACACACTTAACAAAATTCCAAACCATTTGTGTTAAAGTATAGGGAAGCTTTTGAAATTGATTAAAAACAGTTTGAAAACTTTGAAACTCAACCGAATTGATAATAACAAAGTTCCTAACATTTTTAAGATCAAAATCAAGTAAAAACTTACCTAACTTACCTTTCTTACCTTGTGGAAAACAAGCTAAGGCAGATTGGACTCCTTCCAATTGATAATGAGTTGTTTGCAACTCCATTAGATGTCTAGGAGCTCCATAAACTTGCAAAACAAAAGAACTAGGCAGCAAACAATGTAAATTGTGATCAATAGAATTCATAAGTACAAGATGTTGTTGTTTGTCTTTCAATGAACTCTTTTTCTCACACTTTCCATTACACTTATTTTGCTCACGGCCTAAACTAACTAAATCACTCTTTTCTTTCTCTTCTTCTTCACGCAATTTACTACAAGCTGTTGCAATCTTTCTTGGTCTTCAAAGACTTGGGACGGATTTAAGGCTCTAAGGTTGAATCTTTTTCCTTTATGTTCCAAATTGTAGTAATTCTTCTTGGCATAGTAAATCACATCTCTATCAAATTGCCAAGGTCTTCCAAGAAGGATGTGAGCGGCCTCCATTGGAACAACATCACATAAAACTTCATCAACATAATTACCAATTTTGAATGGTACTTTAACTTGCTTGGTCACCCTTGTCTCGGTGGTATTGTTAAGCCATTGAAGTCGGTATGGCTTTGGATGCTTTAAACAAGATAAATTCATCCTCATGACAAGTAAAGTACTTGCCACATTAGTGCAACTCCCACTATCAATGATCACACTACAAATTTTATCTTTAACCATACATCGGGTATGAAAGATATTTTCACGTTGAGACAAATTATCATCAATTTGTTGTAGTGCATTTAGAATTCTTCGGTTCAATAAACAAGAAACTCCTTGGAGTGGTTTTGAATCACCACCCTCCATTGGTACCTACACGTTAGTAAGAAAACAAGAAAACAACAATTGAAGTCCTCTCGGATTCTCACTATTTGGGTGAGTAGTTCTCTTCTCTCTAGTGTGATGGCTTTTCTCTTGTATATCCTATCTAGAACTCTCACACTATAGATACTTACTGTTCAATGATTATAATAACACGTCTCAACCAAATAATTCCACAACAAGATTCAAACAAGCAAAACCAAAGAAGTTTTGAAGCAAAATCACGTCTATGAAGAATTTAGATCACGTGAGGATATAATATGATTGAAGTTCAGAAACTATAGAATTCAGAAAGTAGAGAAAAAAACAAGAAAATGTGTTTTTGAATCACTTAATTCCGAGTTGAATTGAGGAAGTTATGGTATTTTCAATTTGTGACTTTTTCTCTTTGTTGCAATTCAGGAAACAAATGAAAAACTGTCCGATTTTTTTTTTCTTTTTTTTTCACCTTAGACCAATTGCCTTTGGGCTGATTTCTGCTTGGTCTCTTTTTTTTTTAATTCACGGCCTTTTTTTTATACGGCCTTTCTTTCTTTTTTTCTTTTCTTTTCGGACAACAACCTAGTATTTTACTAGGGCTTTAAGGTTGATGTTGTAACCTTAATTTCAGCAACAAAGATCTTTCAAGAAGTCAACAAATACTTTGAATTTGAAGATACCACTTTAACAAAAGATGTAAGAAATATCAAGAAGAACAAGTTGATGCTTCAAGATTCAATTTTTAGCACTTTTGGAATTTTCAAGAAAAACAAGAAGTTCAAGAAAGTGTTCAAGAACTTGTCTTTTTCGAGTGTGGTAAAAGTTTGATCGAAACACAATATATAGTAGAGACAAGGATGAGACTAACACAAAAGAAAGCAAGACAAAAGGATAAGAAACAATGAATCTATGGATATAAGACCGAAACCCTAAAAATTGGAAACCCTAATTTTTTTTTTGACGTGAAAACTCAATAAACGAAACAAGAATTCAGCACTATGAATCAATGAATAAAGAGTGCAGAATTGATGCAAATAAAAAATGCAAAAGCAGCAGCAACTAATAACACAAATCAGCAAGCAAAAACCTGAAAATAAGAAAGGACTGAAACGAAAATTTCAAGACAAGAAAGGAAGATGATTACCGAGTGTTGTGAGACAACCTTTGCTCTGATACCACTTGATACGAATGGAGTAGGATGAGATTCCAGCTCCACACGAATTCCACTCCTCTGGATCGTTTGTTTCACAACCAACACGAACAACAAGAACAAGAAACAAGAAAAATGCGGAAATTAAACAAGAAAACAATGAAGATATTGAACGGCTATCAATGATTGAAATCAATCACATCCAACACGTTATTACAAACAAATTTAGTTCAACCTATGTAAATCAAGGCATTGAATTAATTCAGTTTGGTGTGTTCTTTAAATCAAGAACAAGTAAGATCACCTAAAGGTCTTAGCTTAAGGATCTCGGTTCTTATGAAAATTCTACTAAACTTAGAAGAATTATTCACGTTTTGTTTCACAACTTTTTAGAATTGCACAAACACTTTAGCAAATCTAAAATTATCAATATTCAACTTGTATTAAAAACGTTAAAGGGGTTGCCTTTATATAGGCTACAAAAAGACTCAATGTTTGGTATTTTTTCGATGTGGGATAATTGCCAAACATCTCCTAAAAAGTAGGGGAAACTTTCTAATCTAATTAACTAACCCATAAGCCCATTACATGCCATTATCATGCAAGATAACTTGGGCCATGTAATTAATTTATTTAATCCCGAAATTAATAAGCCCACTAATTACCAATTGGACTTAATTAATTAAAACACAAATTAAACCCTAAAATTACTTAAGTAAAGATGTGATCCAACAAATGGCAAAGCCCAAGCATGCCTTCTTGGTCTTTAATAAAGTCCATGAACAAATGAATCCTAATCCCATTAGGATTGTGAATCCTAGTATCATTAGGATTTGCTTCTATGGAACTCGGATAAGATGATGATTGGTGAATCCTAATCCTATTAGGATTGAGCTTGGAAATCCTACTCCCATTAGGATTTAGCTTGGTAATCCTATTCCCATTAGGATTTGAATTTGGTAATCCTATTCCCATTAGGATTTGACTTGGAAATCCTATTCCCGTTAGGATTTGACTTGGAAATCCTATTCCCGTTAGGATTTGGAGTAGATTGCTTGGATGGATTCTCATCATATTTACTTTACTTTCTTAGTCTTCTGCATGAGACGATTGATAAATTGATGCTTGTTATATGACTTTTGTGCGAATTTGGACTACAATTTGTAAACCATGAAGATCGCTAAGTGTTGTGAGAATAGCTTACAAAAGTGTAGAAATTGACATGAATGACAACCAAGCACACACTTAGTCATTTTTGGCTTCCAAGTCTCAGGCATTCATACAAGTCCACAACACACAACTCACACAACACACAACACATGCACAAAACACACAACACTCACACAACACACACTACACTACACTAAACACACACACACACATGGTGGGAGCATCGATGCACCCGCCACACAAAACGCCCACACCACACACACACACACGGTGCGGGCGCATCTTACACGCACACTACACGGTGCGGGCGCATCGATGCGCCCGCACCAAGCACACAAGCATACACGGCGGGCACATCGATGCGCCCGCCACCCTCTCACCATGCACACTTGCACTTCATTTTTCATGCATTTTTACTTAGGCATTTTTCTTGTACATTTTCCATGCATACACACTCACTCACCCGCACCGACTCATGCGCTACACTCTGTTCATTCTTACACTTAGCACACATAAGCTTTGGCTCACACAAGCAAAACACCCGAGGCATCTCTCTTCCACGGGCACCAAATGTTTGATGTTTTTCATTGACAAATTCTTAATGGTTAAGTCTTATGCCGATCATGTGTCCTCACTTCACCCTTGATTAATATCTACAGACACGTGTCAACATCTCCGCAAAGAAAGGGAAGCTTCCAGGAAATTTACTAGGCCAAGCCACTCGGGGAAAAGTATAAAAGCAGGAGAGAAGCACACGAGAAGGGGATTCGGGAATCGATCGGGAGAGAGATGACAGAGGCAATGGTTTGAAGAGGATCACCAACGAAATAGATCAATTAGGGTTACAGAGAGATCACACCATAGGGATCATATTGATTTGTCTTTCTGTAATGGCCGAAGTTATCAAAGCCGATCAACATGATCGGCTAAACAATTGGTTGTTGCCTTGAGGGATTAAGTGTAATGATTTTAACTGATTTGAGATATTTAAATTGCTCATTATGTGTTTGATCTTGTTTCATGTTTTTTGATGCATCATTTCGATGTTTATCTGTACATGATTATGCTCTTTATTTGGTTTGCGGTACCCATTGAAATCAATTTAGTTCTGCCAAAGGAAATTTAAAGAACATCAATTGAATATGGAACAAACGTGTATGAGTCCTAAGATCTATGCATATTTGTGACTTCAATTGTGCGGTACCCACTGACAATTGAAGTCAATCCAGTAGAAGAGACTTAGGATTATTTGACTAGTAAGATTTGAACTTCTGATCTAGTTAACTGCCCTACCAAGGGAGGGAGCTGAGGAAGGAGCTAGGGTTTTAGTACCAAGTAGGGATCTGGGGTTTGAGAGCGGAGCCTAGATCTTGCCCTACCAAGGGAGAGAGCTGAGGAAGGAGCTAGGATTTTAGTACCAAGTAGGGATCTGGGGTTTGAGAGCGGAGCCTAGATTTTGCCCTACCAAGGGAAGATCGAGGAGAATTGTGAATTAGGATCGTGAGAACTACCAAGTTGATCAATTCTAAGCCACTAGCAGGATAATCCCTTCATACATGCTTTTACACAAGTCAAGGATAATTGGGAACAATCATTACCAGCTAATTTCCCTCAAGGCAACACCACTTGATCTCTCGATTGATTTGAGTATTTCCACCGTAATTGTTCTTTGTATTTGTCAATTTGATTCTATCACTCGCATAACACTTTGACACACACCTCTCTCTGTGGGAACGATCCCACTCACCATTGCTACATTAGTTTTAGTGTTTGGGTAAAATTGTAGGGTAGTGACAACTCCTGTCGAATTCATTCTGAAGAAAATAGCTATCAATCTTGCTAGACCATGCTTGTGGAGCTTGCTTTAGCCCGTAAAGTGCTTTTGTTAACTTGTACACCTCCGCCTCCTTGCCTTCAATGATGAATCCCCCTAGTTGAGAGACATAAACTTCTTCTTCCAAGTCTTCATTTAAGAATGTAGACTTGATATCAAATTGGTAAATAGGCCACTTTAGTTGTGCATCCAATGCCAAAATGGTTCTAACAATGTCCAATTGAGCCATCAGAGAGAATGTTTCTTCGTAGTTGATGCCTTGTTGCTACAAGTAGCCTTTGGACACGATCCATGACTTCTGTTTTTGAATGGCTCTATCTACATGATATTTGGTTTTAAATATCCACTTGAGACCAGCTTCATTCTTCCCGTTGGGTAGATCAGTTAATTCCCATGTTTCATTTTTGTGGATCAGCGCCAGTTCTTCTTTCATTGAATTAATTCCGTCATTCTTCTTTTGATTTTGCTTCTTTAAATGTTGTAGGTTCTGTTACAAACAAGGCAAATTGACAAGGTTCATAGATCTCTCTCAAGGATCTAAACTTCTTTGGAGGTGTTTCATCAATAGAGTCTTGTAAGAAAGAAGAGTTGTTGATTCGATATTGACAACGAGAAAGTCGGTGACTGGAAAGGAGTGGGATTAACTTCTTGAATTAGATCAGCACCTTTTTCACACGCTGAAGTCTCGCTGTCAATAGAGACTTGAGGTTGAACTTCTTCATTTCCTTCATTCGAATTCAAACTGCATCTTCATTAAAAACTACATATCTTATTATAATTACTTTGCCACTGAGATGGTTATACAACTTATATGCTTTTGATTTAGATTTATCCTCAATTTTTTTACGAACTTGAGAATTTTTAAAGTATAAGAAATATAACCAAAAATTCGCAAGTGACTAACTAATAGTCTTCTACCTCTCCAAGCCTCATATGGTGTTTGATTAAATACAACCCTTGTAGGAGAAATATTCAGCAATTAAACTGATGTTTCCATTGCTTCAACCCACAATTGAATTGGAAGACCTTTAGCCCCGAACAAGCTTTTAGCCATTTCCATAATGGTCCGATTCTTTCATTCTGCTAAACCATTTTGCTCTGGGGTGCATGGTGTTGTCAACTACCTGAAAATTTCATATTCCTCACATAAGCAACTAAATTATTTAGATAAAAACTCACCACATCTATTTGTGCGAAGAGTCTTTATAAAAGTACATTTCTACTTCTCACAAAAACCTTCAACTTTTTGAAACTCTCGAATGTGTCTGACTTTTCTGTCAAAAACTACACCCAACTCATGCAATTGTGATCATCAATTAAGAGGAAAAAATATTTAATCCCACCAAGTTAAGTAGTTCTCATAGGTCCACATAATTCAGCGTGAACCAACTCCAAACATTCAGAAGGTCTTCATAACTGCCAACTTGGAAAAGGCTTTCTTATTTGCTTTCCATAAATATAAACTTCATTTAAGTCAAGAGAACTAATATAAGGTATACCAAGGACCATACCTTTTTGACTTAGAAGTTACAAGCCTTTGACATTAAGATGTCCATATCTCAAATGCCACTTCTTAGATTCATTCTTTATATTGGCCATAAGATCTTGATTTTCCACTTTTGAGACACTAAGTGGAAAGATCTTGTTCTCTATCACATGCACACTAAAAATGGTCTTCCCAAACTTTTTTTATCACTAATATCACATGCTCCATTATCACATAACACAACATAACCAGTAGCCATCAACTTCCCAACACTTAACAAGCTCTAAGCCAAACTAGGAACAAAAAAAAACATTGTAAAGCAATTTACTTCACCATGGCTGGTTGTTACAACATTTGTGACTTTGCCCTCAACTTGAATCTACTTGTCATCTCCAAGTCTGACTCATACCTTGTGCAACTCATCAAGCTCTTTATATAGTAATCTATTTCCAGTCATGTAGTTTGAAAAACCATGATCCAAAAACCAAACATCAATTTTAATGTTAGTAGAGTGAGAGTGAACCATAAACAACTTAATCTCCTCATTTGCTTCTTCCAGAAATTGTGGTTGTGAGCCTTGTCTACAATTCACTTTAACATGCCCAATCTCTTTGCAATTGTGGCACTGAATAGAGCTTTTGTTCCATCTATGCGCTCAAAAGAACTGCCTCTCGAATCCATCAAACTGACCTTGACCTTATCCTCTTTCTCGTTTTTGTCCTCCTTTTCATCCTCGTCCTCATCCTCTACCATAAAGCCTCCTCTTCCTTATCTTCTACTGGCTGAGTTTTCCTTTCTCTCCGTCTCCACTTTCATTTGAGAAATTTGAAATGCGTTTTCTTCAATTTTATCAATTGATCTGTCACGTCTTTCTTTATGAGCTTGAAAAGAACCCATTAGTTCATCAAATGAAAGAACAGTCAGGTCCTTACTTTCCTCATTTGCAATTACAATAGACTCATATTTGGGAGTTAGGCTATGTAGAACTTTAGAAACAATGATGATATCAGTAATTTTTTCTCCATAAGTTCTCATTTGACCGATAATAAAAATTACTATCGACAGAAAATTTTGCAATATTTCATTACCCTTCATCAGCAACGCCTTAAACTCTTTTCTGAGAGTCTAAAGCTTCACTTCGATCACCTTCGATGAGCCTAGGAATTCTTTCTACAACGTTTTCCAAGCTTTCTGTAGAGTTTGTCTTAAACTAACTCTGATTTCTCTTTTCTTAAGGATTTATCCTTGTTTTTAAGTACTTTTATGGTACTGAGATGCCTTTTGGGCTTAATTGTACAATTTACAAGATAGAGAGTTTAAAGTGATAAAAAGACTTATTTAGAGTTTATTTTTACCAAAAGGTCAACAAATCAAAAAAGAAGTCACAAGGCAATGAGGAGAAACCCTAAACCCTAAGATTTGTCCTAAGAGTTTCAGCTAGGGTTTTGCACGCAACTCATGATAAAGATGAGGTTTGGGCAAGTTAATACACTCTTTGGAGGTAAAAGTTCATATTTAAGTAAAGACTTAGCATGTTTTTTACCTATGTTTTATCTTAGGAAGACTACCTTAGCACCTCACCCTCTAGGCTAAGACACGTAGTCAAGGTCTAAGTTGTAAGCACTTAGGACCAACACTTAGGATCTATAGCAATTTAGTTGCAATCAAAGTACCCGTCAAGGAAACAATAGAACAAGAACCTAGCTATTCTATCCAGAAACTGTTCCAGGAATGGCAAAGGGAAGTGGTCCTTGCATGTGGCCTTGATCAAATTTCTATAATCCATGCACACACGCCATACATTGATGATTCTTGTGGCCAACAACTCATTGGCCTAATTTGTTACCACGGTAACACCCCCTTTCTTGGGCACGCATTGGACCGGGTTCACCCACTCACTATCTGATATGGGGAAGATCATTCCAAAGTCCAGAAGCTTTATGATCTCTTTCTTAACAACTTCCATCATCTGTGGGTTAAGTCTCTTTTGTCTGTCTCTTGTGGGTACAACTCCTTCCTCCAGTAGTATCTTATGAAGGCATATACTGGGGTTGATCCCTTTGATGTCAACTATGGTCCAACCTATAGCTTCCTTGTGTAACCTCAGCACCTCCAATAGTTTCTCCTCCTGCCATTTTTCTAGCCTTGAAGAAATAACCACAGGAAAAGTCTCATTATCCCCCAAAAAAGCATATATCAATTGGGGAGGAAGAGGCTTTAATTCTAACTTTGGTGGCTTCAGCACTGAGGATAACAACTTTTCATTCCTACATTCAAGTTTCTCAAGCCTCACCTCAGTGGGCATTACATTGACATCATTGTCAGTCTTATCATTTTCATGTAACAAACTAGAACACATTTCAGTTTCTTCAATAACCTCATTCTCAAAATTTATTTCTAGAATAGATTCATCTATTACACAGCATTCTCTCAAATTTTCAAGCTCATATAAAATCAAATTATCTTCATCATTTAAAACAGTAGCAATAATTACTTCATGAACACTTTCTTCAGATGCCTCAATTAATGCAATTGAAATTTTTTCCTTATGTGCAATATTAAGTGTGTGTTGTATACCTTCCCAAGATTGCATGAAAAAGCATTGCTCCACAGGTCTAAGATACTTCATGGCATAGTCCACATTGAATACCCCTTGTTCTTTATTGACTCTGAAGGTGATGGTTTTGCTCTTCACCCCAATGAGGGCATCTCCTGTTGCTAAAAATGATCTACCAAATATCAATGGCACCTCTGGGTTTTCCTCCATGACCAAGATTATAAAATCCACAAGCAACATAAACTTATCTATTGAGACAAGGACATCTTCAACTATTCCAGTTGGTTACACTAAAGACCTGTCTGCCAATTGGAGTAGCACCACTACAGGTTTGATCTTGTCACCTAATCCAACATTATCAGCTATCGATAGGGGCATCAAATTTATCCTTGGACCCAAATTGCATAGTGCCTTGTTGAAAAATTGAGTGCCTATAGAGCATGGAACAGTATAACTCCCAGGGTCCTTTAGCTTTGGTGGCAAATCATTGATTAGCCTCTTCAGTTAGTGAAATAGGCACCTCACATTGCAGGATCTGCTCTTTGTTAGCTATCAAGTTTTTCAAAAACTTTGCATACCTAGGCACTGCAGTGACTAAGTCAAGCAAGGGCACGTTCACATTCACTTGCTTGACCATGTCTAGAATCTATTGAATTGAGCTTCTTTCTTTGGTTGAGGTTTCACTCTCTGAGGAAAAGGAGGTTGTGGCGCATACTCTGGAAAGTTGTATGGGCTTGGAGGCCCCCTCACTTTCTTGAGCACTGGCTTTTTTTCACCTTCTTCATCATTTTATTCTATATGCTTCTTCTCAGATTGTTCAACAATTTCCTCCACTGTCTTTGGAGTCTCATCCACCTTAGCCTTATAGTTTCTTTGGAGTTCCTTTCCACATCTCAAGGTGACTGTATTGCAAAATTCCTTTCCCTTGGGGTTTGGCACTGTATCATTGGGCAAAGCTCCTTGAGGTTTCTGATGGATGGCATTGGCTAACTATACCAATTGTACTTCGATGTTCTAGATGGAAGCATCATGGTTCTTCTATCCAGCCTCCATGGTCACTATCCCCTATTCATTCTTGCCCAACTTCTCTATTATATTATGCAATATATCCTCCATGTTGGACCTTCTCTGTTCTCCTCCTTGGTTGTATTATGCTGGCTGATTGTTCTGAGTCCAACTTCCTTATCTTGCTTGATTTCTATAACCCCTATACTATTGTCAGTTATAATTGTTCACGTACTGTATGGATTCTGTGGTGAGTGCACACTCATCCGTGTGATTGTCTCATCTGCACAAGCCATAAGATAGTACTTGAGTGGTCTGGGTTGTCTTCAATGTTTGCATCTGCCTTGTCAATGCTTCAATCTTTGCTTCTAGAGACGTTTCCTCATCCAAGTCCAAAACACCTCTCTACTTCCTCATTGTTGGCTTCCTAGCTTCTGGTAAAAGGTATTCATCATTGGCTATGGAGTCAAACAATTCCCTGACTTCGGGCACACTCTTGTCTTTGAAAGCCCCATTAGCACATGCCTTTACCATGAGTGAATAGTCTAGATTAAGCTCTTTGAAAAAAGTGTTCAACTCCCATACTTCCTCTAGATCATTGTTTGGACATTGTCTCAACATATCATCGAAACTGTCACAGGCTTCCTTGAAGGTTTCCCTATCTTGTTGCTGAAAGCTCCTGAAGTCCAATCTCATTCTCTCTAACTTTGCAGAAGGGAAATACTTGGCCAAGAATTTCTTTTCTAGTTCCTCAAAAGTTGTAATGGCTGACCCTTCAATCTATTTAAACCAGTGCTTAGCGTTTCCCTTCAAAGATAGAGGGAAAAGCACCCTTCTAACTTCATCATGGGGCAGCCTTTGCAACTTAAAGGTATTACACAATCCCAGGAACCAATCTAAGTGCTCGTTGGGGTCATCATTGCTTAGCCCTTGGAAAACCTGTCATTGGGTTATCATTGACACAATCTAAGTGGAAATGTAGTAACTCTCCACATCTATCCCCTGCTGATTGTTTCTCCTCTTGAAGTTCACTGCAAAATGTTCTCCAAAACGTTGTTGTTGTTTTCTGGGCCTTTCTTCCTGCTAATTGGCCATTTTTAGGAGTCTTCTTCTCTGCCTCAATATTCTTTGGAGTTCAGGATCAAACTCAAATTTCGACTCTGTATTGAGAAGGCGCGCTCTCCTTTGCATACACTATGTGTCCTTCAAAGATTAAGCACTAATATCTAGAGTAGATCAATATATTAAAGGAAATCAAGTTGAATGACTACAAGAGATTGTAACTTTAATACCAATAAAACACAATAAAAACTAAAACAACAAAATTCAACAAACAAATAATAAAAACCAAAATTAACAAAAACAATCTCTAACACCGTGTCTTCCCTAACAGCTTGTTGCAGTTTGTTGTTCACTCGCCAATTTTACCCAAACACACTTAATATAGTAGTGGTGAAGGGATCGTTCCTTAGGGAATGGTAGATAGTCAAGTGATTGTTTGTGTTAATGATCTAAGATGTATGAGATGCAAGCTAAAACAAGTAAATAAAGTGAATGTTCAACCGAGAGAGAGATGATACTGCCTTGAGGGGTTTCAATTTCCACAGATCCTTTTCATGGTTTCATCGAATAGTGTGATTGTGATTTAATGAGGGGATTTCACTGCTTGTGAAATGAAGTTCAAGTAGCTGGGCGACTCACTCTAGTTCAAGTCACACCCTCTAAAACCTCCACGGGCGGAGCAAGTTTTGGCATAAATTTGGTTCCCAGTTCCTTATTCACGTATGACAGTTCTAATTCACTACTGGATATTTCCTTGGGCAAGGCAAACATGCAATTCATGATTTCAAATTGTCACACACAAATATTTCTAAGGCTTTTTCATTAGATCTTATACAAATTGTTAGTGGGTACTGCACAACTGTAACATCAAGCAATCAAGACTTAGAAACTCATCAATCAAGATTCATCAGATTGGATCATGCATAATTCATTACCAATTACTCAGATCTAGGTTCAATTTCAGTGGATACGACAAACTGTGCCAGATCTCAACTTATCAAAACTCATTCACAATGAATTACACAATAAATAACTAGATAGAATCAATTGAACATAGATAAGATGAAATTAATTTGTCTCAACCATTTAAAGACCTATGAAAATTGAATCCTCAAGACAGTATTTGAATTTAGTCGATCATCTCAGTGATCGGCTCAGGAAATTGTTTTGAATTCTCAGAATCAGACATATCTGGATGATCTAGAGTTATGGACAGAGGGTACAAATTAAATGTTTCCTGATATGTGAGCCTTGCCCCCTCTTTAGATTGTTTCCAACTCCAAACCCTATATTTCACGTTTAGTTTTTGTCGTGATTCCTCTCTTTTCTTCTTAGTCTCTCTCTGTCTAAACTTTTTTTCCCAAACTTCACTCTCCTTGATATATTGTCTTCATTTTGATTTCATACCATTCCTTTACCTTTGTAAACTGATGTGGTATAATCTCAGTTGTCATGTGCTTTTCTTCCTCTTAGATCCACACCGTGTGTCCTGCAAATTCAACCAATGAATAGGTGAGGTCATCTCATTCGAAGTCATCAACACTGGTTTCTTAGTTGTTAAGAAAGCACATATCAAACACATGGGGACATAAAAATCAAAGTGCGTTTGATGTCGATAAAGTGTAGAACTTGGTGCGCGAAGAGTACATGTAAGTGCGATATAGCGTGCATGAGCTGTATGGTGAGGCACGCTAGAGTGGTGTGAAGTGCTATGTGAGTTGTGCCTTGTGCTTGATGGCGGGTGATGTGAGTGTTGTGCGTTGTGAGTGCTTATGAGGTGAGTAGTGTGCATTAGTGCAAGTGTAAGTGTAGTGAGTGCTAGTGAGTGCTAGTGTAGTGAGTGCAAGTATAGGTGTGGTGCATGCAAGTGAGTGTAGAGGTGAGTGTGTGAGATTGTGTGTGAGTGGGGTGGGCGTACGGTGCACCCGTCCAACTGTGGGTGCCGTGCGCTCGCCTCGCTGTGTATGCATGTATGGTGCGGGTGTATCGTGTGTCCGCACCCTTTGTGCAAATGCAAAGGCTGGCGCACGTGCGCTCGCCCAACTTGTGTGTGCTGGTGTGGGCGGATGCATAGTGCGTCCGCCTATGTGCATGTGTGCAAGTGTTTAGTGTGTGTAGTGTGTGTTGGGTGCCTTGTGTGTGCTGGTTGTGTTAATGTGTTGTGTTCTTGTTGTGTGCTTGTTATGTGAATGTGTTGTGTTCTTGTTGTGTGCTTGTTGTGTCTGGGGCCTTTCGTGTGTGCTTGTGAGTTGTGAGATCATTTGTGTCATAGATGCATTCCATCAAATACTTGTGAAATTTACATCATTTATGCAATAATATCAACACTTCTTCACAAACTCCACCAATATCACTCATTACACAATTAGCACAGAAACTACACAAATCATGTAACAATTGACAATTATTTAAACACAAAATATCAAGGATTTATAATATATAAGTCAGTCTACAAAATAAAAATAACAATATTTATGTAAATTTTATTAGAAATGACATTATATTGGTAAAAAGCCAACTAAAAGCGCTAATGGGAGGCAACCCATATTTTCTTTTTATTATTTAATTTAATAAGTTCTAACTTTCTTAGTTGTTTAGTTTTTTCAAAAAAAAATCAAAAATATGTTTTTGTGTTTATAATAAATTCGAAGTATTTTTTTTCTTTTGTAGGTAATTAAAAATCACTCCACAGTCTTTATGATCTTCTTGCCGTTGGATTTCAGTTTCCCCAAAGTCTCCATTATATCAACTTCTTAAAATTCCAAGCCCTAACCTCACAAATAAATTTCCATTCAACTTTTTATTATTTTTTTCATTGGTGAGATATATCTATTGTGTTATTAGTGTTTTGTATCTATTAATTTTTTTTTCTTTTCTTTCATGCTTATTTATACATAGAGGACCGTGTATCAAACAAGTATGGGGGAGTAGTTTATTTGGTTTTATTGTTTTAGTCAATTTGAGTCTCAATTTATTATCATTAAAATCTTGTTAGTAAAAAAAAGGTTTTTTTAAGATGCCTTAAACTTTGTGAATAACATTTTAATGAATTTGAGCATGGTTTGCGAAGTTTTAGTTGGAAATCCTTGCTTAAAATCATGTGAGTACCTTATATGTGTTCTAGAATGATAAACTTGCAAGAATTAAATTTTATTAAGCCTACTATAGTGAGATTTGAGCCTAAAGTACGCAATAACCACTTTTTTGGTACTTAGTATGCAATTTTTCTTCTGAGAGTCAATTACAATTAAATGGGTATTCTATAGTTTGCTTTGAAGTAAATGTTGAGACCATTTATGATTTTATTCATAAAAATGAAAAGGGCAATTTAGGATTATGCCTTTTAGCTTTATTTAAAATTTCCACCGTATTATTTTGATCCCTAGTGAACCATTTTTTAGGCTAGACCTTTTCTTCATTGAAAATCCAAGAAAAATTTTAGCCACTAAGCCTTATTTTTAGCTTTCTTTCAACCTATCACAGAATATGTTAATTATATCTTAAGTTAGTGAAATACTTCTTGAGTATGAGTTAAAATTTTGAAAATAAAAAATAGCCAAGATGTTACTTTTATTTGTGGAGAATTTTTGCTTGCAGTTTATCATCAAGTTGTTGAAAAAAAAAGAAAAAATTCAGAATAATTCAGAAAAAATGGAAAAAAAAAAAATGAAGCATTATTCTGCAAGCATATGTGTTTGAAAAGGTTGTTGAAAGTATAGTTGTGCAAGAAGTATTTTGTGGAAGTAAATTGACATTCTTTGATAAATTTTAACTCATTTTTATCCTTTCATCCTACCTTTCACCTTAGCCCCATTACAACTTATGAAAACCTTTTGATTTATGTATATAGTCATTATAATTTATGGTGGAGAAATGACTAATTTGCAAGTTTGTGTAATACCGTTTGATTGTATTATGAGCATGGCCTTACTCATTAGTGTGCAAAAAGTTTGAGTGAAAACCACAAGTATGAAGTGATTCTTGTGAGTTTTAACTAGAATAAAAAGGTATGTTATATTATTTGAAACAATGATGGGTTTGTGGTAAGGTGGTGGTGTTCAAATTCATGTTTTTTGTTGTTTACTTAGTTAAAGACATCGTGTCATTATGATATTGAGTCAAAGTGTTTTGAATTTTAGTGTCTTGTTTGAGTAAACCATACTTAGGAGCAAGTATGGTTCAAGTAAGGGGGAGTTGATAGAGCTAATATTTTATTTTTATTTGTTATATTTTCAGGGTATTTTATTAGCATTTATGTATTGGAAATCATGGTATGTGTTATATTTTCAGGATTTAAGTGGGAAATGAGTATAATGGTGAAAAGATGCTGAAATGATATAAGAAATGACAAGAGGTTAAAAAGATTTTATTGGAAGAGATTTTACTGAAAGAGATTTTATTTGAAGAAGTTACAATCATATCAACTAAGATATTCAAAGGCTAAGATATTGGAAGGTTGGAGATATTGGAAGGCTGGAGGTCTTGGATTGAATTGTTAGGATTGATATTTGTTAGGATTGCTTTATCCAAATTTAAGGGATTTGTTAGTTGGCGTAACTCTTTAAATAGCCAAGTTAGTGTTGCTGAGAGGAGAGTCTAATTTTTCTAAGCATTCTTTAGTATAGAACCGTACATTAATCAGTTTAATTACATTTTCGAATTTAGTATCTTAATTTAGAGATTAAGTCCTGTTTCAGCCAATTAAATTAAAGTTATTAAGTTAATCAATTTGAGTTTATTATCCAAAATTCTTAATTCAAGTATTTACCTTAAGAAATTTAGATTAAGTATTCATTCCTAGCTTATCGTTTGGATATTAATACATACCTTATTTTTTGGATGTTGAGATAAACTCAATCAAAGAGTTTGCAAGCAAAGCTCAATTCAAGGTTATCTTTTTCTTATTGTTATTAATTCTAAAAATTAAAGTACGTATCATTTTATTATATGAAATTTTATTTTAATTTGATTGATTTATTTTTAGAGATGTGTAGTAACTAATTATTTATTTCGGTAAAAGAAATGATAGACATTAATTTCTTATGAGATCAAATTGGACTAAATTACCTTATTAATCAAGTTCCTTTTATGTTCTGTGATCAAATGAATTATGATTATTTGTAATTAATTAGATAGTGTACAATATTTAATTAATTACAAATTGATCTATTACCAATTAAAAAGGTGGATCCGTAATTATCCATTTACTTTTAATTAGTGGTAAGACTGTCATTCATCAACAGTTTACATAAGGGGTTGATATGAACATGTGGGTTTATATGAGCATATCATAATCGGGTTCCTTTACACCTTAATACAATCAATAATTTAAATCTAATAATGGTTCTCTTAGTAATTATGGGTTAGAAAGTAATTAATAAGAATTATTTTAATTACTGATAATTAAGAAGGAATAAGGTTATGTCAGTGGGTGCCGATAAATATAATTGGTTGATTTGATTAAACAGGTATATAATTGCATCGATAATCAAGAACATAATTAATGTTGATTCAATACTTTAACCAGAATTTGTTTTACTTCATTCTTAAATTTTGTTATTTATTGTAAACTAAATTTTAACAATTGATTATGATACTTTTGGTTGTAAAACGATGTGACCAATATACAAAATCATAAAACTAAACACATTCAGCCAAAAGAATTTAAAAATTAAACATCACTAATTCAAAATGAATTCCAGTCTCATTCTACGAACCAATCCCTGCGTTAATTTCACAACACGTTCTTTTCTTCAATCAAAATAAAAAAGTAATGAACAACTCTCTTTAAAACCATCTAAACTCTAAGCATGCCAGGGATATATCATTTAATCCACTCAAAACTGAATTGCACAAGATTACTTATCATAACTTTGCAAATATGTCACACTTTAACCATACAATGTCTAACTCATACAAGAATTTAAGGTCTTTCAATGGGATGTTATAATACCCATGACCAAATGAGGGATCAATTTATAAATAAGTAAAAGTATGGGGGCTGTTTTGCAAATTGAGAATTTTGGTCTTGAAGACCCAACGTGTACAGCCTTCTCTTGCCATTTTCTTCTTCATTTTTTCCTCTTATTTTTCTTTCATTCGTTTCTCTCAACAAGTGCAAGAAGGGAAACTTGATTTAAGGAAATAAAAGTTCAATTTCCACTCCAACGCCACTCTAAGTAAGGTAAGGATTCCATCTAGTTTATCTATCCATGTTAATTTCTCTATTTAGTGTTCTAAGTTAAGGGTTTAGAAGTTTTGTGAGATAGGATATGGGTTTAATCCTATAAGTTCAAGAACATCTATCCAAGGATTGTAGCATCCACTTGATTAGGTATAGAACATGAATTGATGAATTGAAACCAAATTGTGAGTATAGTGTTGTTGAAGGAAATTCTTGAGAATGATATGAATATGGGTTGTAGAATTGAAAGGAAATTAGGTGCTATTAAACTAAGAATGGTGTTTAAGAGTTGTTAGGTTTTATTTGATCGTCCTCTTATTATATATGCATGTTTTATAGGAAAGTGACTTGAAGAAGTGGTGGGAATCTTAGAAGTTTAGTGCTATATTGGAATTGGATTTGAGGTAAGTGGTTTGATATTCCTTTATGTTTTAATATGCTTTTGATGAAAACTTATTCTGAGAAATTGTATGTTGTGATATATGAAAATGGATTGAGCATGTACTAGTTTGTGATTTTGATGATTATGTGAAAATGTATGAAGTGGCTTTTGTGAAAACAAAGTATTTGATGAAATGTTTGAATGAATTTGAAGTATATGAGCTCTTGAATGTTTCTTGGGATGATTGGTAGGAACATGTTCCAATTCATTTGTCATTTGGCCCATCTAGCGGGATAAAATAGCTAGAAATTCATTTGTCATTTGGCCTACCTGACGGGAGTAACAGTCAGGAACTGGATCCAGTGTACCGAAAGTAACTTGAATCATTCTTGAGCTAAGTGTCAAATACACAACGTATTTGTAAATGTCATTTGATAAACGAATGTGCCACTTGCTATTTGTATATATGTGTGTGTGATTTGGAAAAGTTTCCAAATGAGAGTTTTCATGTGTTGAAATGATTTTATGAAAGTATATTATGTATATAACATGCTCAATCCGATAAAGGAATGTCATTATCACTTACTGAGCATAGTTTTGCTCATACCGCCATCATTGTTATATTTGTAGATTGTAAGGTTTACTGTACAGGTTCGTGGAAGATCAAAAGTGGAGAGAGAGCTATTTTGTGGATAATATCATTTTGTATAGATAATAGAAATGGTAAGTAGATGTTTTGGGAATCAATGATCTTAGAAGCTTTGGATATTGGTTTTGATGTGTATAGTGTTGAAATGATTTAGAAGGATTTGTATAGTTATATATATAATGTTTATTGGACGAGAATGTGCCAGGTTATGCAAATGTTAGGTTTGAATGTGGATTTGTGAAATTATAAAGTTGATATATGTACAAGATGATTATTAGATAATGTGTGGCCTATAGATGTATATATGTTGTTGTTGGAATAGAAAACTTTGATGACAGGGGCTTCGCACGTTTGGAGCCGGTTTCTAAGCGTGTGACCGTGCCACGTCGGATTCGGGGCGTGACAGATGTAGTGCGTTAAGGGTAAAATAGGTAGGATAAAGAAAAGAAATGAAATGACTAAAATTAACTTAAGGTGCAATACTACTTATCACATATTCACATGCATCATCCCCACACTCAAACTTTTCATTAACTTTCAACAAACAATTATTTATTGAGCACAACTCTTTATTTTCTTGTTTTTCTTTCCTATTTTTCTTCTTTTTTCTTTTATATTTGGGCAAACAAAAAAAAAAATCAAAGAACACATAGTTCTTCCAAAATTTTAGATTGCCTTGCTTCAGTTTGACCAACTTGAGGATGATTTTTCAAAATAAGATATGTTGCTATTTGCACCTTGAAAGTACAAAAGAAAGTTAAAAAGACCGTGGTGTATTTAAGTGGTTTAAAGCACAAACAAAAAGTTTCAATTTTCAAAAGGGTTCATTAAAGATGATTTAAGGGTAGGTAAGAAACGAAAGTTAAATTTAGTTAAACCTACATGCCTTTATCGCTTTCATGCAATAATTCAAAACATCAATACTTTCCATATGTGCAACAAAGCAAAGTTTGTAATATATAATTATTGTACATTCTTTTCACTCAACAAAGAAAAATCATTTAAACATAAAAAAATTGTTTTGCATGCTTAGACTCAAATCCTTACTTTAGTTAGGTAGGTAAACTTCATTTTTTGCACTTTATCACTTTATTAAACATACAAGGTACCATTAAAACTTAAAACATAAGAATTCCACCTAACTTCCAAACCAATTTCAAGTTTTATGAATGATATTCAACCAAAGAACTTTTGAAACACATAACACAACAAAAGTAAAATCTTTTTGTAATTTTCTAATTTTTTTAATTAAGTTTCTTATAAAATTTCGAACACACATAACAAATACTGAAATATAATCACCTAAAGTCCACCTTCCCATACTTTGCTTGTTCCAAACTAAAGTAAAAGCATAAGCATGAACAAGGTTTCGACGCATTACCCAAATCCTAACTAAGTAACATCTAAAATAGAAATTACAAAGAAAATTAATGTAAAGAGAAACTGAATTGCTGCCCTAAATTATTATCGGGATCATGTGCCTTCATCCACCTAAAAAATGTTGAAACAGTTGTATTGAGGCGATCAATCTCAACTCTCATTAATCCCACATCCTGTTTCACCTCTTGTTTCATCTCATTCACTTCTTCCTTTAAAGCAACAATCTTATCTTTCAATGTTTTGACATCTTGTTTTACCTCTTTCACTCCTTCTCTTAACTTAGTTAGACCTACATGCAAATTATTGCTCGAATGAATTTCCTCCGTTCCACAAAAATTAACATATCTATTAGAATCAACAAAAACAATACCATTTTATTTCAACAAGGCCAAATCAATCCATTTAATCTTGAACTTCAGGGGAATAGGGAGGGGTTCAACTAAAGTTTTTAGTAGAATAAGAAAATGCTCTAAAGCCAAATGTCTATTAAGATGAGTACCAGTCTAGCTCCATTGGAAACCAATCCAAAAACCAAGATTCACATTTTTGCTATTTTGCATGGCCCATAAAAAGATATAACTCAAATTGATTTATGACATTTGGATTTCATGTCTACCAAACAGATTATAGACTAGAAATTTATGACACAAAAGGAAAGCTCGGTCTGCAATGTGATGGACCTTAGATCTTGAAACAATAAAAGACTCTGGGTCATTTGTTGCTATCACGGTCCAAAAAGTATCATAATTGACCCCAATAGAAATCCCATACTAGGTAGACATATAACTACATAAGGTTCAATTTCTGACTTTGTTTATACAGTCCAATATCTTTCAATTTCTGACTCTGTTTACAATTTCTGACTCTGTTTATACAGTCCAATATCTTTCAACTAAAATACTAGAATTCTACGAAGTTGCCAACAACAACCTAAAACATTCAACGAACTTCCTCCCTATTCTTCTTAAAAATATTCCTTACCAGTAACAAAGAAAATATTACAGTAACAAATCCTCTTAAAAGCAGAAAATTACTCTAACTTTTCCACAAAAGTTTAAAACACAATAGAGAATACAATTTTCTTCTGTTGTAGATGAATCTTGAGAATCCTCTCAATTATTGACTATCTGCAAAACTTCCTTTCAATCAATATCTTCTCAACCCAAATTTTGTTTTTGCCTTTCTTTGCCATCAAACTCATCACAGTAAATTCTTCCCTTCACAATTTCCTTTATTTCTCTTCACAATTTCCTTTGTTGCTGCACAAAACAAATCAATTTAATATTAATTAAACATATTAAAGTACGGAATAAAACACCTTTAAAACATACTTATCAGTAAATTTACCTTTTTGTTAAGCTTTCCATGCATGCATTGTAATACCAAGAACCAAATAATAACAAAAAGGGGGTCATCTCATAATTAAGTATGACTATAGGGACCTTTATAGCAATTTTGAGAAAAATGGTATAAAACCCTTACATTTCAAATTGAGGGCTATTTCTTCATCAAGTTCTTATTTCTTTTATTTATCTTCTCCTTCCTTTCATTCTTTTAAATAGGGCAAGGGGCTAGTGATGATTGAAGGGATAAGGCAACAAATTCTCTCTCAAATTTCCATCTAAGTAAGGTAAGGAACTTTTTAGCCGATTGAAATCATAGATAGACCTTTGTTTTGATCTTAAGAGTATTAAGAGGTTTGAGTTTTAATTATGATAGGGAAGTGGTTGGATTGGTGGTATAATCTTGGAATCAAGGGCAAGAACTCCTAGTGACTACAAGTAAGTGGTTTTAACACTCTTTTATATTTTAAATACTTTTGGAGAACTTATGTTGTTTTGAGGAAATTGTATGTTGATTATATGGAAATGGATTGAGCTTGTTTAGATTTTGATTTTGATAATTATGGAATGTATTGCAGTGGCTTTTGTGAAGTAAAGATGTTTGATGGAATGTTTAAATGAATTTTTAAGTGTTATGAGCTCTTGAATGTTCTTGGAATAATTGGTAGGAACATGTTCCAATTCATTTGTTCAGGACCCATCCAAGCGGGGTTATAGCTAGGAATTCATTTGTTATTTGGCCTCCCTGACGGGTTATAAAAGTCAGGAACTGGATCCAGTGTACCGAGAGTTTCTTGAATTGTTCATGAGCTAATGACAAATACCCAATGTGTATTTGTGAACGTTATTTGTTAAGTGAACGTGCCACTTGCTATATGTATATGTGTGTGTGAATTTTGAACGCTTTCAAACGTGGTTTTCATGTGTTGAAATCTTTTGTGAAAACATATATATGATATATAACTTGCTCAATCCAATAAAAGAATGTTATTCTCACTTACTGAGCAATATTTTGCTCATACCACCAAGTCGTTGTATGTTTTGCAGATTCTGAGGTATTGGAGATGTGATGATTTGGGATTTGAAGGAGAAGAGTTATATTTTGATGATATGGTAAATATGTTTAGACAATGTGTGTATTATGGCTTGAAGAGTTAGTTTGGTATTGTTAGAATGAGAATAATGAGGTTATGTATAAGTGTGTTGTTATTATGCTAGAATTTGTGAGTCTTAGAGTTAGTATTAAGTTCTATTAGTATCGTTTATAAAGGAACCTTGATGTTCCTTCTTTTGATTTTAGTTTGAAGTTCGTGGATGGTGAATGATGAAATGCATGTATATGGTATAACGATGAATGATGTTTGATTTGGTTTTGATAATGAAATTTGTGAAGTTTTGGGAATGTTAATGAATGTTTTGGATTGTGAAATGAATGTTTGTAGCATATTGAAGTGTTATGGAGTTGGTTTGGTGTTAAGATTGCATTTTGTTTTGAAAGGAGAATGAAAATCGATTTTTGGAGAAAAAGGGCCCGGCGTCGCGACGCAGGTACGGCATCGCGACGCCTAGAGGGCAAAAACATGCCCGAGAATTTTCTTGTCCTTGTCGCGACGCGCGACCCCTCTGCGTCGCGACGTGCGCCGGCGTCGCTACGCCGAATGTCTGTGCGTCGCGACGCGCACCGGCGTCGCGACGCTGAAGTGCTGTGCGTCGCGACACTTGGAAATTTTCAGCAACAAAGAAATTTTCGAATTTTAATTGTTTTCCAAGGTTTTAAATCTTACGTTCATGGCCTTAATGTGATGTTTATTCATAGAGGACACTAGATTAGTGATTATGATGAATGTTATGAAATGATAAGTTCAATCGACGACTTAAAAACTATTAAATTGCATTCGTAGTGAGGCTTCGCACGTTTGGAATCAATTTCCACTCGTGTGGCCGTGCCACGTCGGATTGGGGCGTGACATGCATTGATAATCTTTTCTTGGGTTTCCCTAACCTAGACAAGGACTAGTATTTTACATGTTCTTGTTCTTTTATATAGAGAATAATTTCTTGTGAAGAATTCCAAGCATTGAGAATCTTGTGTTGGTATTTTCTTAATTTTCCAAAGATGTATCCACTATTAGGGGTTAAGGATCACTCGTACTTCTGCACTCATACGGATCGTAAGTACCCAAATGGCACCCGGTCAAATCTTATTACTGGTTGTGATTATCCGAAGACCATACCCAATAGGAGCATACCAATTTATCAGACACAAAGATTCAATACTACAATATAAAAAGTCGTTAATTTACTACGAAGAAAACCTACGAAGTGTACAAAAACCAAATAAATCATGCATGAATATAGAGTGGAGAGGAACCCTACGCCAAAAACAAGCTTAAAAAATTGTTATTGAAGTTTATTTTAAAAGTTATATTTTAATTTTAGGATAAATTTTATTGTTGGTAGAAAATTTTTAATGAAGTGGTTAACGCTCTAAATCTTCTGTTTCAATTTATAAATATATATCAAGTATATTTTACTAAAATCCTATTAATTGATTAGTGAACCTAATGGATTGATTCCTCATAATAGTTTTTCTATTTTAGTAGTAACAGAAGATTCATTATAAGTAGTTATTGAAGTATTAGATGATCTTCCAGTAAAGAATTTGATTCTAAAATTTTTAATACTCAAAATATTCACACACGGTTAGATAACCCTCAATCAAGAATTTGATTCTATCTCTAAATGTTTAATACTCAAATTACATCTGGCAAAGAATTTGATTTTGATTCTATCGACATGTTTAATAACTAAAATTTCATCCAATTTCTGATTTTATCTCCTAATAGCCAAATTTCACCTAATTTGTGATTGGAGAAGCCAAACACGTGTACAATCATAAAATTGACAGTGTGTAAAATCATTCTTTAAAGTTCACTTGAAAGGGTTTTAATTTAATTTTTCATTCTGTGTAAGTAGTTCTCTCTCCTCAGATAACTGTATAGGAGGAGTCCACCTAGTTTATCTTCATTGCCTTAATGCATGTAATGTTTGTTTTATTTTATCATTAGCGATATAATTTCCTATTCTATCATAACCCACACTATTTTATGGGGTAACCCAAGTGGGTTAGGATAGTTGGAGGGAGAGGAATCTACGACACAGACCAAAATGATTTCCTATTCTATCATAACCTGCAATATTCTATAGATTGACCCAAGTGGGTTAAGATAGTTGGAGGGTGAGGAATTAATCTACCTCACAGACCAAAATGATTTCCTATTCTATCATAACCTGCAATATTTTATAGGTTGACCCTACTGGGTCAAGAGGGATGGAAAGAAAAAAACCCAATTCACATACCAAAATGGACAAGCCAAGTTAGTTGTGCTCCTAATTTAATCGCTTACTTTTTATTCTTCATCAAACAAGCTTAATTATTTTTTAATTCTTTTTTTTTGCACATCTTTTTAAATAAAAATTATAATATGGATATGTATGGTTAATTTAATCATAACCAATATCAACAAATGTAACCAAGATTCCATCCAAGAAAAAGAAAAGAAATATCAATAAATGTGAATCCAAGACTCCATACAAGAAAGAAAAAAAGAATAATGAGAATAGGAAACAACAAATGTAAATTCAAGACATCCAAGACTCTATCCATTAAAAGAAAAGAATAATAAGAATGGGAAACAAAAAAATGTAAATCCAAGAAAAAAACAAGAATCCTAAGAATATAAAACAACAAATGTAAATTCTAGTCCATCCAAGAAAAAGAAAAGAGTAATAAGAATAGAAAAAAAGAATAATGGTGATGACTTTTAATTTATTAAAAATTTAGAAACAAATATAATTTGATATTGTATAATTTTTATTGAAAATTAGAAAAAAAAACTTTAACTTGATATTGTATTTTTTTCAAGTATTTTAGATTATTTAAAATTTAACATTATTTATTCTATTGTTTAAAAGTATTATAAATTTGATATTTATATTTTTTTATATAAATTTCATAAGTTACATATCCAAATACACTTACATTTTTTTAAGTGTATAGATGTGCCATTCATAAATAAAATTTAAAATTTCTTCACTTATTGATTTCAAATTTATATCTAGTTTAAAATTTCTAAATTAATAACTTTTTAAAAAAAACACTTATTAGTTTATAATTTATATTTGACTTAAAGTTTCTAAATTAGTAATTTATTTAAATATAAATTAATGTAATCAAATTTGAAATGAAAACAGAAATTAAATTGAGGGAATCACAATCATATTAAGAATAGGGAGCTATTAATGCCAAGCAAATATTAGTATCAAATAACAAATTACTCAATTTTTTAATTTACCTTTAATTGGTCATACTCATTATCTTCTCTGTGCATCTTATCACCATAGTTTATTCATTCTTTCTAACATATATCTTTGAACTTTCATTTTCTTCCGCTTTATACTAATTTTCTCACCAAATTTTTGCTAATATAACACTTATTTTTACTCCAATTTATATTAAAAATTCATATAGCTTAATCAAAAATTAGTTCCTACTCAGAAAAATCAGTTTTGAATTATATTTGAAGTTATTTTTTCATATTTAGTGTAAAATTAAAAAAGAAATTAGTACAAAATTTTTTATTAATCAACAAATAACAGAAAAAAAAAAAGTTAAAATTGTTTGTTTAAAATTTTCATTAACATGACTACTGCAAAATTAGAAACTTAAAGAGTCAGTTTCAATATATTATGAGCAAATTAATATTTCAAAATGTTAATAGATCACAAGAAAAAAATCGCTTAGAGGAGAAATAGAAGTGAATATATGCATCTAAATTCCAAAGTAAAGTTTGTTGTCATTTATTGAGTAAAATTTATGAATTAAATTGTATTATGAAAACATACAAAAGCGATTAAGATTTCTATTATGGAAACGGTGGTGGTATCTTCCTTTTAAATTTTAACTTACGCGAACTATTTTGATAAAATATTAGTTTGAGCATTGTGATTAAAAATAAAATAATAACCTATGTCAATTGCTATATGTTTATGTATTAGTATTTTTAGCAAAAATGATGGCATGATTTGGATATGATATTTTTTTGGGTTTATAGTAAAAAACATTTCTTAAGATTTATTATAAGAAAGAAATATTTTGAAGGTGTTTTAATTAATGAGTTTGTTTTGGTGAGAATTTATATTAGAGAATTTTATTAATAAAATTTTAAATTCAAACTTAAATTAATATTTTATGATTTTTTTTGTAAAAAAATTGTATTATGAAGAATTTTTTATTATTAAAAATTAAAGTTCAATTAAATATAATAATTGTCTCTACTGTCAGAACAACTCGTAGACACGACGAGCATGACAAAATCTATAGCCTTGGATTCCTCATCCTAGGAGGTTTAATGTTGCTGTTACACGGGCAAAGTCACTTCTTTTCATAGTTGGCAATCCTCACATTGTTAGTAAGGTAAAAATTCCTCCTTATTCTTCAATTGTTTTATTTGTGCTATCATTTCGTGTAGTTATTCGTTAGTCTCCCTGGACTCAATCTTTTCTCATACATTGGAGATTTACATGTCATTCCTAGTGTCTTATCAACGAAGAACAACAAGTAGTACTATGTATGAGGTTGCATTTTGTTTCCAGCAAATCGTAAGAGGAAGTAGCATTGATGGAGTTAAGTTAGTCTAGTTTCAGTCATCAACATCATGAAAATCATCCTCTAAAGTTTGTTGCTCTCATTTCCTCTTGCACTTGAGACTTCCTTCTGGAGTTTAAGGACAAGCCAAATGCAGCTCCTTATGAGCCAGTAAATCAGTACAATAACTTACCCTACATGCACTGCATTTGATTGACTGAATTCGGGATGGTTACTTGATCAACTGCTATGCATAACTTTAATGGATTTTCTTATTCAGTTAGAGATATCAGCAGCACTTGTCTATGGTACATTACTTGCCAAAATATGCACTCAGTTTTGTCAATGATTGAAATCCAGGGAAAAAAAACAGATCCACTTCATTGGGTTAATACCGAAAAATCGAATTGTAGTCTCTTTTAATGATTTTGCAAAGAAATACCATAGGAATGAATATTGAAAGACTCATCTATGTAGCAAAATTGATTAACAACTATAGTTACATTCCAGCTCTGCTGTAATCTGTCACTGTAAATTTTTTCTTGAGTGTATTTTTCCCTATTGTCAGCAGTAACTGTTGCTTTGATGCCAATATCCTTTCTTGTTGCAGGATCTTTACTGGCATAAACTTTTGTGGTACTGCCATGACAACAATTCTTACCAAGGTTGTCCTCTGCCCAAAAGAGATAATGATGATATATTTCAAGACTTAGAGCTGGATAACAGAACCCAAAGCTCATCTACTTAGTATACACATTGCTAATTCTCTTCTATTTCTTTATGGTTGCAACTTTAGGATTTGATGTACTTTATGAGGCAAATTCTTTAAGAACTTTACATAATTCTTGTTCAGATTACAGTTTGTCACATTTGTTGTTGGGCACAAGTAAAATTTCTCATTGCATAATTTTGTGTTTGGACATCCCTAGTGATATTACACCTTATATTGAGGTATTATAGCTTGGCAATTGGCATGAATGCTGTTTTTGGTCAAACATTGTGAAAGTACCAAACAAATCTAAACTAACTAAAGTAAATGCAACCAAGAATGATGAATTCCATGAGGATCTAACTTCCTTGGAGGCATGAAAGTTGAGTTGAATGCTCCAAAGTCTATCCTCCAACTTAATTGATATTTTACACCAAAAGCAATATATTAATTAGAAACATTGATGTTTTTGAAATTGTGTCACCATTGCTCTATTTCCAGATAGAATAATAGGTTCTAGGAAGTCTCTTTCAAGAACTTCAAAGAAAAATAAGTCTATCAAATTAACCACTGTGGTGAAAAAAAGAGGAAAGATTAAACCTACAACTGAAGGAATTAATGATGAGTTAGATCCATTTGATTAGATTAGAACCCTTATGCATGCAACTCAACAAGGATCTTAGTAATTAGTATATGAGTTTCTACAAAATTGATGTCAGTCAAAAAGCATACAACATTGGCATTGCGGAAAGAAACCAAATTCAATGTAGAGATAGATCTAAATCAAACTTAATGCGTAGATAGATTCGAGTTGCACGGATGAAAATTTCAAGTAGTCAAATCCAATGCATAAATATAGTCAAGTTATTCGAAAGATTCAAATCTAAATTTGTAATACGTGTAATGAATTCTTATGTATCCAACTCAAAACTAATTTCAAAAATATCAATGTTCAAAATACTCGGTCCCGAAATTATTATAAAAAAATAACATATTTAGTTGAGCACATACTTTAATAAATGGAGCATCAATAAATCTATAACGACTCTGTACATATAGAGCGATTATGACCAATAACATGACCTCAAAGGTCGTCTATCAATGAATTGTGATTCAATTCGTCTCTTATGTGGTCGACCTGGAAGTCGCTTGGTCCTTGGAGGCAGCAACGCACACTCTGAAGATGTTGTGTCCATATTACCTTCTTGAATGGATGCAATAGACAGGTCATTGGGCATAGGCATATCAACAGTCTTAATGGCAATTATAGATATATAGTTCTATTAAATTGTATTATGATTTGCTTTGTACAGCTTGCCTTAGAATATTCATACTACTGATCGAACTGATATTGCGTCTCGCTTTCGTTGTTATCTTTTGCTCTCTAGCTTCATTCGCTTGCCCATAAATTGTCATGTATTTCTAACACCTCTACGGCCTCTGCACTTGTATCTATGTATTGCAAGAGTGGGATTATTGGTGATGCGATGAAGGTGTTTGATGAAATATATGATAGAGATAAAGTTTGTTATAGTTTGAATTCATAATAATAATTTCATAAACGTAGTATTTGTTTAACGATAGAATTAATATTGGGTAAAAGGAGGGGTAATAAAGTCTTTAACTAATTAAAATAATAATAAAGTTATTTTGATGCCCTTAACAATAAATACATTAAAGTTGCGCCCTACTTAATAATAACGAAATGTAATACGCCCTTAATGCAAATTTTCCCTTGTTTTTATATGATTTTTTTCTATAATTTGGAAGTGAAAATAAGTATTATTAATAAAATTTTTGGAGGAAAATCAATGTAAATGAGAAGAAATTAAAATTTCAAAGGAAAGATATTAGAAAGAGTGGATAACCCGTAGTGATAAAGTGAAAAGAAAAGATAAGAAATTTAACTCATTAAGGGTAAATTGGGAAATTAAATAATCTATTGCTCTAGATACTAATATTTGTTAGAGCAAACTGTCCAGATGGTCACTAAACTTTTCCTATGTCCGGCTTTTGGTCACTAAACTTTTAAAGTAGTATAAAAGGTTATCAAACTATTCAAAAACGTAATTTTTAGTCCTTCCGTCCAATACCTCCGTGAGTGGTAACAGAAATCAACTTTTTGAGGGGCATTTTTGTCCGCACAGCACCAAAAGGCGTGAAATTGATCCACGTGTTAAATTTCAATCTTCAAACAAGTCTTGAATCCATCAATGTTGCAACCAATTATCTTTGTAGATCAACTTTTCTTTGCAACATCAGAATCCCCTTTTCTGCAATTTTCATCAGTTTTCTTCATCAATTTTCTTCATCAAAATATGAATCAAACAAATCATCCTCCAATATAAGTACCGCCACAACCAGCCACCCCCACTTTTATCTTTCACCGTCTTTGATTGTTTTTTTTTTCTTTTTTGTGCCTCTGTGATGACAGAGGCATAGCCTCATAGTTTGCCATCGCGCGAACAAGTACAAATACATTGAGATATACTATTAGTGCTGCCCTTTTTCATTCAAGAACTATTCAAGCGATTTGTTTTGTCCTGTTGTTTCTAATGATGTGTTGGTGGTGCTGAAGAAAAGGGCTTCTTATTTTTTCTTTTCTCTTTTGTCGACCTTCTTGAATTGAATTGAGACATGGCTATTCAAGCACAAATGTATTCTGATAGTGGTAATCTCGGGTTTCCTATGGGAGGTAGCTGTGTGCAGGATTGGTTGATGAATACCCTTTTAATTATGATAGAGCAAACTGCCCCCATTCCCCACGAATTTAAAAAAAAACAATTAAAAGCCCGTAAAGGAAAAAGTTTGACATGCTCAAGATCAGCCACTATAATCCCTCAAAATCCTTTTCTGAACTCAATCGAAACCTACAAAAATTGCACCATAATTCGCAAAAGGAAATACTCTGTCAAAGCTTCACATTACACAACCCATTTAAACCCTTTTGGAATTTTTTATACTGCAACTGGAATTGAATCCTCTGTTAAGAGAAATGAGATAAAGCTTCCATCTTTTGCAAAGAGGGAAAGAGAACCCATTAAAGAGAACAGGTTTTTATGACGAAAGTAATATTCCCAATTCCATTGCAAAGCCGTCCCGATTCTTGAGTTTTTGTTGGCTCCTGCAATGGCTTCCACTGCTGTTGTGAGTGAGGCTAATACCAAGAGTAAAAGCAGTAGTAGAAAAGAGTTATGGTGGTGAGCCATGGCCAGATGTAGGAGTTATCCGAGTGTGTTACTTTTGGAGAAGGTCAGCAGACATGGATCGCGATGTGTTGTGAGGGAAAGAAGAAGAAAGAAGAAGAAGAAGAAGACAAAAATACCCTTAAAAAGGTGATTTCCGTTTCCACTTACGGAGCTATTGGACGGAAGGACCAAAAGTTGCGTTTTTGAAGAGTTTGGTGACCTTTTCGGCAACTTTAAAAGTTTAGTGACCAAAAGCCGGACATAGGGAAAGTTTAGTGACCATCTGGGCAGTTTGCTCTATTTGTTATGGCATTAACAACTCTCTTATGAATATTGTTCCATTAGTATTGCGCTCTATAATGGTAAATATATACAGACACTATATTGTCCAAAATTATTCTTCTTTTATGGCCCTAATGTTTCAATAATCTTTAATTCATCTTTAAATTTAAATACTAAATAAATTTATTTTGTCAAATAATTTTAGAAAAATATTTTATTGTTTATTAGTTTGACTACTTAAAGAAAAAAATAAAACAATGTAATACTATTTATTAGAATTATTTATTGTTATTGATAAATAATATGATCTCGTTAAATTGAGTAATTTAACAAAATTTGAATGAAATGAAGATTATTAATTTTTAAAATTTAGACCACTTATACCAAAACGAAATAAACAAAAAAGTGAAAATTTTAAAAAAAATTAAAGAAGAATAAGAAAGAGCATTCAGTTTTAATATTTCCTTTATCTTGTTCCTATTATTATTTTGTTAAATTTTAATGGTTGTATTAAATTTTGAGTTTGCAAATAATTGAGAAAGATAAATTAAAGAATTCGTTTTTCATTCTTATTTTTTAGATGACAAACATTCTTTGCATTTATTTCTAGGCAGCGTATCCTTTTAAATTATCTACTCTTGTTTTATTAGAATTGTAATAGTTACACGAATACTATTAATATTGATACGGTGATGATTTTCACGTTATTGTATTCGTTTTACTTACCTCTTGTACGTCTTTGTAACGTGTTTTTATGTCGTTTTTACATGTTTTTAACATATTTGTAGGACGTTATGGCATGGGAGGAGCAACGGAGAAAAAGATTGATGAAAAGAGCACATTTTAAAGGTTATTAATCATGGAGGCCAAAATGAGAAGAAAAATATTGAGAAAGATCAAGAAAGATGTGATTTAGGTCAAAAAGGCGATGAAGAACAAATGATGAAAAACTCTGCTAGGATTTCGTATTTCGATTATATCTCTCTCAATCTACGTCAATGATTCAGGTGCCATTGGAAAGCTAAGAGAAAGAGCTAAAAATTTCATGTTTTGGGTTTTTCCAAATTCGTCCTGGATCATATAGAAAAAAGGCTCACAAATGAACGGCTCGCCGGAGACAACTTCAGCTGCGCGCCGGAAATTCCGAATTTTGGAATTTCCAAAACTTCCAGACAGCTCCGGCGCGCCGGTGAGAACTTGAACGGCGCGCCGGAGAGCTGAGACGCGCCGTTGGTGATCGCGAAGGGCCAAACTTTGACTGTTTTGTCCTCCATTTTGAGTAGACTTCAAGGGCACTTCGGGAACTTGGTCAACACACATTTTGAAACCCTAATCTCCTCGATATATGAAGAAATGCTGCAGCCAAACGAAGAGAGGAGAGGGGAAGAAGAAGGAGCTCAAGACAATAGAGAGTTAGCCATTTTTAGGTTAGATTAGTTAGATTAGATTAGTTGTTTTGTAAGCTTTCCTCCCTAGGAGCTCCACAAGAACACACAATTAGTGTGTGTTCTTGGTGCAAATAGCATCCATTGGAGAGGAGCTCATGTAAAGTCTTGGCTTTGTGGACTTGATTTGTAAAGAAAGCTTGGAACTTTGTACTTGAATCTTCAAAGGGGATTACTACTCTTTGTATATCTTTGATTAATTCCTTGTTTTAATTCATTGTTGTGATGTTTCTTGTAGCTTTGATGTGTGGTATGAGCTGTCGTGGGCTCACCAATTTAACCCTAACTCACTCAAATAATGTAGAAGTGGCGAGTGGGATCGTTCCCTCAGAGAAGGTTTGGTTGTTCGGAGACCAATTGTTCACTTGACTACTCACTGTGTAACAAAAACAAATAGGACAAATGCAAAATAGAGTGAATGTGAAATGCATGAAATGCAAGGATGCATGAAATGAATGAAATGGAAAGGTTAGTATGCAAGCACTGCCTTGAGGGATTTCAACATGTACCGATCTCTCCCTAATATCATCGACTTGTGTAAACATATATGAGGAGATGAAACTGCTAGTAGACTGGGATTGATCAACTTGGTAGTTCTCACAACCCCATCTCACAATACTCCCCGAACTTCCCTTGGTAGGGCAAGTTCTTGGCACGATTGGAATTCCCAAATCCCTATTCCTCTGTACAGCTACCCGGTTCATAACCTCGAGCCACAACACAAGAACACTCTTAGACCTTTCCTATGGATTGATGTCAACTGTCAGTGGGTACCACACAGTCAAAATCACAACGTTTACAGGACTTAAGACTCACATATGCATGTTCACGATCAGTTCATGGTATGATCAATTTTCTTTGGTAAGTCCACACCAATCTCAGTGGGTACCTTAGATTTAATGTGAAGTTAAGCTAATGCAGAACATCAAACACAACAAGTACATAATCATGAACATAGATAACATGGATAAATTTCTAAACAAATGTCTCAAATAAGTCGAGATCTGTACGGTCGAGCTCTCAAGACAGCAAAATGTGTGAAAGGGAAAAGAGAGAGAAAAACCTAATCTAAACTATGAACCCTAATCTAAGGAATGCTATGCTCTGTTGTGCGGCCGCTCCCCCCTCTCTTCTCCTTTTATACCTTCCTCTCCTCCTGTAGCTTGATCTTGACTGCTCAGCTCTCTTTCTCACTCTGTGATTCCTCCACGTGTCCCTGGAAAACGGCATTTAGATAATAAGTGCGATCACATGGTCAACCCATGACTTAAGCATTAAGAATTAGCAATGCAAAGCTACGAACACTTGGTGAACATTATGAATAGCTGTGTCTATGCCTTGTGCATTTTTGTGTAGTAATTAAATGCATGGGTGAATGACTTAGTGTAGAGGTGCAAAACTAAAATGCATATGTGTGTATGTTTCTTGGTGTGTTGGTGTGTGTTATGGCGAGCGGCAAGCCTGTTTTGGCAGTTTGGGTATGGCGCCCGCCAAGGGCTGTTTTGTGTGTGTGCAGAATTATAATTTGAGTGTATGTGTGTTTGTGTTGACTTTTGTGTGTGGCCCGCCATGTGCAAATGTGATGGTGTGATGAGTTAGTGTTGAGTGAATTTTGTGTGTGGCGGGCGCCATGCATGTTTTGTTGTGCTTGTGTGTGTGAATGAGGTGTATGTTGTGGCGATGGGAATAAGTGAAGTGTGGTGCATTTGTGTGTATGCATGAAGTGAGGTGCTAGTGTTGAGTGATGAGTGAAGTGTAAACATTGTGTGTAGTGTAGTGAATGTGTGTGTTAGTGTGTGAGTTGGTGGGTGTCTTGCCGCCCGCCACAAGTGTGTGTTGTGGTGGTGTGTTGGTGTGTGTTACGGCGAGCAACAAGGTGTTTTTTTGTGTTTGTGTGTTTATTTGGTGTGCGTTGTGCATGTGTGTGAGTTGAGTGTAAGTGTAAGAATGCATGTGTGTGGTGGGTGCAAGTGTAGTGTGTTGGGTGTGTTTAGTGTGCAAGTGTTGTGTTGATTTTGCAAGTGTGTGTGTTGTGAGGTGTAGTGGTGGGTGTCTTGCCGGGCGGCAAGGTGTTTTTGGTGGGTGTCTTGCCGGGCGGCAAGGTGTTTTTGTGTTAGTGTTGAGTGAATGGAGTGAATGTGTGTGAAGTGTGGCGAGCTTGAGGGTCTCCAGCCCACCATGAGTGATTGTTGTCGGGTTTTGAAGGCCTTCGGTTGAGAATTGGATTTTGTGGTAAACATAAGAATTGTAGATCTCTCGCTTAGCGTTTCATAGGTTCAAGAATCATCAACTGTGGAGGTTTGTAGCCCAAGATATGGACAAACTACCAAACTGTGGCAATATGAAATCAAATATGAATACCTGAAAGAGCAATTGCAAAAATGCCCCTGTTGCTCCTATGCGCACACAGAATTAGAAGAAAGTTAAAACATAAGACATGAATTACACTCAAATAGCTTTCCGGAACATCCAAGATCTCCTCATTTGGATTACTATTGAGAAAGTTACACTCAAATGAAATAGTACTACCAATTCTGCCCAACTTCAAACTAAGCAAAATAGACATATTTAGGTTTCCTTCAAATTCTCACACACCATTTAAGCCCTTTTACACTATTTCCTTGTCATTTAACATCAAACACACATTTGCCTCGTTTTATCATCATTTTTGGTCTTTTTCACCCTTGTAGCACATCAAGTTGCAAACCACATAAATGCACAAAATAACACATAACACCACATAAATGCACGAAAGACAAGTCAAAAGCTAAGTGAAATAAGACATATAAGTTGGTATAAAACCAACTTATCAATGTGCTAAATTGTTAGTGCCCTTGGAGATTGGTTATTGATTGTTGAATTCTTGTACTTTATTGTGGATTTATGTTATGGGTAATCAAGAATTAGGAACTACAAGCTAGTCTAACATTCCATACTAGTAATGCTTAGGATAGATTTGTATGTGGTTAGTAGATTAGTGGAGATGTGCTAGCCTTTTCTTGCCTCCACCATAAAGGGGGGATTGGTTAGGACATTGAGATACCGATGTTAGGGTTAGTGAATTCCGGTGGGATGAACTAACTTAGACTTTGCCTTCACCATAAAAGAAGGAATAGGTTAGGGAGTGACGTCCGGAAGAGTGACTAGGTTTGCTTCTTACCTCCGCAATAAAGGAGGAGCCGAATTAGAGGGAGGTTAGCTCGGGGGAACATGGGGATCTTGGTTGACCAAAATTGGCAAATCCTTGCCTCCGCCATAAAGGTTGGATTAGCTATGAAGTCAATTTCCCGTAGGTGTCAACGTAATTAGGTTCTAGCTTCCGCCATAAAAGTGGATAAGGACCTCGTTGATTTGATCCACCTTTGGGCGGATTTGACAACCTTATTTATCCACAGGATAGGTCTAACTTGGAAAATTCCACAAAGATAGGTACAAGAAAGAATGGATTAGAACAAACAATAAAAACAAGAAACAAAGAAAAGATATGGAGCACGATTCAATGGAAACTTGTCCAAAGCCACAACGCTATTACAAAACCAACTTGACTCAGGCGGCACCTAAATCAAATCAGATTTGGCTGTTCTCAAACTTAGAACAAAAGCAAGACTATTGGCTTAATCTCACTTTAGTTAGAAAACAAAAGCTCAAACTTAGCATAAGATCTCTAAGGATTTTGGGATCAAATTTTGCTCTGCAAAATTATGACTTCTTATTTCAAAATTCAGCAACAACTTGGCTCCAAATTCATGGGTTTACAAGCCTTAAAATAGGCACAACGGCTTCCAAACAATAGAAACCCTAATTTGAACCTAAAAGAAGAAGTTTCCAAAAATTCATTACTTGCCATTATCATACAAGATAATTGGGCTAAGTAATAACTTATTATGCACGAAAATATTAAGACCAAATTAATGTTTAATGTATTTAATTTATTACAAATTAAATAAATCCCAAAATTACTAAAAGATAAAACAAACAAAACTGGAAACAAAACTACAAAACGAAATTCCCGCGAGTCCAGAAAGCAGGGTCATCGTCACGTGCCAATTTCACCATGATGCATTCCGAATCTGGGAAAGTGTAAAACATAAAAGTTGTAGATACGTATCTTATCTTTCTATAGCCGCTTGAATCAGCATATTGGAAGATCATATGAGAGAGATATGTCAATAATACTGAACTGTGGCATAAGTCCTCAGCAATGTAATTTTCAGGTGGCAACTCCTTAAATGTCGTGAAGCAACAAACCTCTGTGGAACCTTTAGGAACTATGATTTCAACATGATTCCAGGCCTCCAACTATATGATTCATCACAAATTAATAGAATGAATATCACGAACCACTTGCTTATTGACCACCCAAATAATAGGCTTTCTAGGTTCGTATCAAAAGTGGAACTTGATTAATGTTGTCACTCTTAGTTCGTTAACTCACTCTTGTAAACCATATAAAACACTAATGTTTAGGAAAACCAATACTCCAAGGGTATACTTCATTACATGATTCCTCGTCCTTGATGCATTTATTTCTTATTTGTTCTTTTGTCTAGTTTGTAGTTTAGGTTATTTCATTACTTGTTTGAATTCTCACTACTTCACACACATTTACACTAATTCCATAAACTTATCCCCTCCCTATGGGTTCGACCCCTACTTCCTCTAGCTACAAAACGTCGGTGTTTTGATGCACCTTAAATGTCGTGAGGATTAGGGTTATAAATTTATTTGATTCGGTTAAATCTTAACTTTTGACCCTAGCTCCAAAACCGCTATCAAATTGGCGCCGTTGCTGGGGAATTAAAGTTTAATCTTCACGCTATTGAATTGGCGCCGCTGCCGGGGAGGCAATTGGGTTTAAGATTTGTGTTTTTGTGTGTTGAGTAGTTATAAATATTTAGCTTTAATGTTGTGTATGTTTGTTTCTTGTGTTTTCTTTCTTTTCTAGTTTTATTTTTTGTTTTGTGTTAAGGTTTGTCCAAATATGCCTAGGTTGTTTGGGGACTTTCTTGAATAGATCATGATAACCTACCATTTGTGGTGGATGACATTAGACCACAACCTAGGATGTTTGGAAACTTCTCTCCATTAGAATATTGGGACACCAATGAATGGGGACAAAATGAACCTCTAGGATATTCCCCCCTTCCATGCTTTGTGAATGATGAACTTGAGGATAGACATTCTTGGCTTGAGGCTCAAATGGCCGAAATGACCAAAACTTTGAATGATATACAAGTTCAATTGAGTAGGGATGCACATTCATGTAATTGGTGCCAAGGAGGCAATCACACCTTTCAATGTTATTCACATAACATGAAGGGAAGTGATAACCAATGGGACCAAAATTTTTTACCTTTCCCTCACTCAAATCTTGTAGGTTAATCGGGCTATGATAAACAATTGTCAAACCAAAGCTCTGAGCACATCACATCTCCTAAGCTTGATCACCTTAGAAATGAGGATACACCACAAATTGATGCACATGATAGCTTGTGTGAAGATGATTTGTTAATTTGTCAAGAAATAGCTAACATAGTGCATTCATGTGTGATTTTGACATCTTATATGGAATTTAATGATTTGCATGAAATGGAAGATGTCATTAGGTGTATGTGCAATAGGAAACCCTTAAATGATTTTGATGCTCAATGTAATGTGAATGAGGGTGAGTCTAAAAATGAAGTCCATGTTAGCTCTGATGAGGAAGACATGAATATTTTTGGTGAAATAGCTAACATGGTTGAAAATAGCTTTGTTGATGCGTCCATACTTGAAATGTCTTATGATGGTGAAGAGACCTTGGATGTAGAGCCTTTAGACAGGCCATATAGAGAGTCATTGCTTAGCATGGTAAGTGAGGTAGTCTTAGGGAAGGTTGGGTCATTGGTGATCTCAATAGACAAAATGGAAGAGAAAGAGGAGGTGCCTACAATAGGGGAGCAAGAGTGGTACAAAGTTGAATTTGTTGAAGCTGCTCCCCACGAATATGAGCTCAAGCACCTCCTCAAAGGGTGCCAAAAGACGCCCTACAAACGGCAAAGGAGTGCTGTTGAAAGAGCATTCTTTTGGTATCGGGATGGTTATTTCGAATCTTGAGGGAGTAACCACAAGAATAAAGTCTAGCTAGGGACTAAATAAACCTAGAACTACCTGTTCTTTCCATTTTCTTTTATTTTGTTTAAATGTTAGTTTTTTGTGTTTGTTTTGTGTGTTTAAAATAGTTAGGTTAGTTTTTCTTGTAAGAGTTCAAAGAGAACAATGAATTTGAAAGAACAACTATGAGAGAATGAAAAATGTGCATAAATGATAAAAAAAACTAAGTGTGGAGGGAGATGCATACCCCCCTAACACTTGCTTAATTCTTTCTTCTTTCACTCTCATGTCAATGGCACACAAACACACTTTTCACTCTAAATCACTTCATGAATTTCAATGTTAATTGCATGAGTTAGAATATGTGGTGAGGTTTCAAAAGCTTGATGTGTGCAATCTTCATATATGTGGTTAATGGCACATTCATGATTTACCTAGCATGAATTTATTAGGACTCAAGTGCACATGAGCTCAATGAATGAGATTAGGATTTGAACATGATTGTGATGCACACCTAGCACAAGAGCACTCACATGAGCACATTGTAAAAATTTCTCATGCATGCCATAGAGTGATTTTGAACATTTTTGTTTTGAGTGATTATGTTTGAGTATCATGTATAGAGCTTATTTGTTTAAATGTTTCTTCTTGAACTCGTACATGGAATTAGTTTACTTGTTTTCTTTCTTTGATTTTTTTTTCAGTTTTTCCATCCATGAGGAAACAAAAATGAGAGGCATCTTCACAATGGCCAAGTTCACATCTTGCATGCTCAAATGAAGAGATGGCCATAATGCATACACCATGGGTGTTTTCTTATCCCCCTCTTGTGTTTTGAAAATAATGCATATTTTAAGTGTGGAGGGGGGAAGATATTGGTGAAGATGTTTGAAATTGTGCTAAACTGAACATTTTGTGATTTATGGATGTTTAACTTGAATTTTTAGTTATTTTTCTTATTAGGTTTTAGTTTTCTTTTGGTTGATTCTTGCAAACTCTTGAGTGCACATTGCTAATTTCTTGTGTGTTTTGAGAATGTGGAAGCCCCTTGTTGTTAAGGCTTGAAGCTCTTAAATAGAAAATCCGTTGTTGCTATTTTGGGACCCTATAATGTCCATGATTGTTGTGTTAAGTGTTAGTTTTCATATTGTTGTGATTCTTGTGAATTTTTTTTAGTTTTGTATCTTTGTGATCCTTTGTTCATTTTAGTGATTATATATATTATATGTTTGTGTTTAGTGTTTGAGTGTTGGTGTTGGCAGCCAAAATGAGAAAATGTGTCTAGTCTAAATTATATGCGAATAGTGTTGTGTAGCCAATGATGTGAATTGCTCTATCTTAGACTTGACTTGTGATAAGGAAAATAACATGTTACATCAGGAAAGTCGGGTCCTTGGTGGAAAGTTTGACATTTTGAGTTTGTTGTTAATAAGCACATGTAGGGAACACAAGGAGATTGACAAGTTTGGTTAATAAGATAGGTCGGAGTACCTTAGCACTTGGTTAGTTTAGCTCTTGGACTAATTTTCCCTAAGAGACATGTGTAGATACTTTCAAGTTTCAAGAAATGAATTGGGCATTATGTGTTGTTCTTAATATTTTGTTGTTTACATTGAATAAATTCCTCTCCAATGTGAGACTGCTCCTTCACTAACCAAAAAGGTTGAAGGAGAATTCATATGAGATGGAATGGGAAAAAACAGCCACAAAACCCTTGGCATTGTTTAAGTTATGTGTTTTATGTATTTTGTTATGAATAAATCCCCCTCCAATGCGAGACCACTCCTCTACTAACCAAAAGGTTGGAGGAGAACTCATATGAGGTGGAATATGGGTATAAAAAGCCATAAAACCCTTGGCATTTGTATTAAGAATAAAAGCCCCAATGATCTTGTAAACTTTTTAGTATCTACATAATGGTCAAAGAGGTGATTGTATGAAAAAGAGTAGAACAAAGCTTAGTTGTCGAATCTCTTACCTATGGTGTGAACATGAATAAGTCAAGACCCAAGTGGTACCAATTGCACACACACACACAATAGACTCAACGTGTTGAATATATACAAAAAAGCACTTTGATGACTCTTGTGTACACATGGAGTGATTACTTGTCATTTTAGTCGAGTAAGCTATGAGGCATGTACACAAACACTTAACAAGTGCTTAAAATGATTAGACACATTGTGGAGTAAAGTAAAATTGCCAATCCTTCATTCTTTATTTTATATATATATATATTTATGTTTTTATGTGATTTTGTCTTGTTGCTCGAGGACGAGCATATATGTGTTTTGCTTTATTTTGTTTTGTTGCTCGAGGACGAGCAAGGTTTAAGTGTGGAGGGTTTGATAAGGTGATGATTTTCACCTTATTGTATTCGTTTTACTTACCTCTTGTGCGTTCTTGTAACGTGTTTTTATGTCATTTTTACATGTTTTTAACGTATTTGTAGGACGTTATGGCATGGGAGGAGCACCGGAGCAAAAGATTGATAAAAAGAGCACATTTTAAAGGTTATTAATCATGGAGGCCAAAATGAGAAGAAAAAGATTGAGAAAGATCAAGAAAGATGTGATTTAGGTCAAAAAGGCGATGAAGAACAAATGCTGAAAAACTCTGCCATGGTTTTGTATTTTGACCATATCTCTCTCAATTTACGTCCGAATGGAATGGTTCAGGTGCCATTGGAAAGATAAGAGAAAGAGCTACAACATTATGTTTTGGATTTTTCCAAATTCGTCATGGATCATATAGAAAAAAGGCTCACAGACAAACGGTTCGCCGGAGACAACTTCAGCGGCGCGCCAGAAATTCCGAATTTTGGAATTTCCAAAACTTCCAGACAGCTCTGGCGTGCCGGTGAGAACTTACACGCCACACCGGAGAGTTTTTCGGCACCCTGCTGGTGATCGCGAAGGGCCAAACTTTGACTGTTTTGTCCTCCATTTTGAGTAGACTTCAAGGGCACACACATTTTGCAGCCCTAATCTCCTCGATATATGAAGAAATGCTGCAGCCAAATGAAGAGAGGAGAGGGAAGAGGAGAGGGGAAGAAGAAGGAGCTCAATACAATAGAGAGTTAGCCATTTTTAGGTTCGATTAGTTAGATTAGATTAGTTGTTTTGTAAGCTTTCCTCCCTAGGAACTCCACAATAACACACAATTAGTGTGTGTTCTTGGTGTAAATAGCATCCATTGGAGAGGAGCTCATGTAAAGTCTTGGCTTTGAGGACTTGATTTGTAAAGAAAGCTTGGAACTTTGGGCTTGAATCTTCAAAGGGGAGTACTATTTGTATATCTTTGATTAATTCTTTGCTTTAATTCATTGTTTTGATGTTTCTTGTAGCTTTGATGTGCTAAATTGTTAGTGCCATTGGAGATTGGTTATTGATTGTTGAATTCTTGTGCTTTATTGTGGATTTATGTTATGGGTAATCAAGAATTAGGAACTACAAGCTAGTCTAACATTCCATACTAGTAATGCTTAAGGTAGATTAGTATGTGGGTAGTAGATTAGTGGAGATGTGCTAGCCTTTTCTTGCCTCCACCATAAAGGGGGGATTGGTTAGGACATTAAGATACCGATATTAGGGTTAGTGAATTTCGGTGGTATGAACTAACTTAGACTTTGCCTCCACCATAAAGGAAGGAATAGGTTAGGGAGTGACGTCTGGAAGAGTGACTAGGTTTGGCTCTTACCTCCGCAATAAAGGAGGAGCCGAATTAGAGGGAGGTTAGCTCGGGGGAACATAGGGATCTTGGTTCACCAAAATTGGCAAATCCTTGCCTCCACTATAAAGGTTGGATTAGCTATGAAGTCAATTTCCCGTAGGTGTCAACGTGATTAGGTTCTAGCTTCCACCATAAAAGTGGAACTTGATTAATGTTGTCACACTCTTAGTTCATTAAATCACTCTTGTAAACCACATAAAACACTAATGTTTAGGAAAACCAATACTCCAAGGGTACACTTCATTACATGATTCCTCGTCCTTGATGCATTTATTTCTTATTTGTTCTTATGTCTAGTTTGTAGTTTAGGTTATTTCATTACTTGTTTTAATTCTCACTACTTCACACACATTTACACTAATTCCATAAACTTATCCCCTCCATGTGGGTTCGAACCCTACTTTCTCTAGCTACAAAACGTTGGTGTCTTTATGCACCTTAAATGTCGTGAGGATTAGGGTTATAAATTTATTTGATTCGGTTAAACCTTAGCTTTTGACCCTAGCTCCAAAACCGCTATCAAATTGGCGCCGTTGCCGGGGAATTAAAGTTTAATCTTCACGCTATCAAATATCTACATTGTTAAAACTTACAATTGAACCCTAAATCTTATGTTCTAATATGATATATTTAAAATCATTAGAGGGGATGCAAATACTTAGTATATAATTTTAAAGAAAAAATAGAAATTAAATGAAGTTTGTAAGACAAAGTGAAAGTTTTCTATGGAAATTATATTTTAGGTAAATTACTTGAATTGTCTCTTAATTTGGGTAATCTAAGAGTGGAGTGACCAAGGTTGTCTAAAAATTCTTGAAACAAAAAGCCATGTTACAAAAATACTTTTTAAAAAATTGTAAACAAACACTTGCTATATCTGTATTTGTTTAGTGCGTCAATACAATAGTTCTAATCAATCAATCCAATACCAAAATTCAATCACCAAAATGTGTCAAAAATAAAGGACACAAGATTAAGAATGGTTTTAAGTCTCCTAGAAACAATCACAACATAAAAGAACTTAAACCAAAGTAAAATTTGTAGAAAATAAAGTATACGAGATTAAGACTGCTTCAAGTCTTTCTTTAGGAGAACTCTACATCCACTACTTATACACTATACCTTAGAATTTCAAATCTTTTTAATAAAAGGTGATGGCTTCAAGTAATGATGAGAACAAAACCACCTCATAACAACTTTTTCAATGACAAATCAACCTTACTACCTTGTGTTATAAAACTTGGTTTTTCAATACCCAATCTACTTAATTTAAGATTTCACACCTAGCAAATTTTCAATGCTAAGGATTTATACTCTTATAGTGTGGATAGTACAATGAAAGTCTGGAAGGGATTGATCTTGTACTGGATGGTAGGTTCTTTCTTCAAAGTAACATGGCATTTTCATTCCAATATAGGCATGTCGTATTTGTGATGTTTCCCAGAGATCCAATATGACCACAAAGTAGTTCACTCAATGAATGATTATATAAGAAATTTTTAACTAAAGAATGAAAAAAAAAATTGTTGAAGATTCATGTGAATACTCTAAAAAAATTTGAATGTTTCTCGGTTAAAGATGATGATTCAAAGATTTTTTTTTCAAGTTTAAATCTCTTGGAATCATGTTATAACTGTGGTATCAATTCCTAATATTTATAGGATGTTTATAAAGTTAAAAAAAATAATGAAAATGTAGTTTAAAAAAACTATTTGTTACTCACAGTTTTTTAGAGATCGAATGGTAGGGTTCGAACCTTTTCCAGCAGGGCTGCAGTTGCCAGAGCAAATATTAGCATTCAGAGTAATAAATTACTCAATTTTCTAATTTATCCTTAATGAGTCAAACTCTTGATTTTCTCTTTCCACATTATAACAAGAGCTTATAGGTCGAACATTTTCCAGCAGGGCTGCAGTTAATGCCAGAGCAAATATTAGCATTCAGAGTAATAAATTACTCAATTTTCTAATTTATCATTAATGAGTCAAACTCTTGATTTTCTCTTTCCACATTATCACAAGAGCTTATCAATTCTCTCTAACGTCTTTCCTTTGAAGTTAAAATTTTTTTTCATTACACTAATTTTCTTTCCAAAATTTTATTAATATAACACTTATTTTCACTCAAACATATATTAAAAAAATTATATAACTAAGTCAAAAATTAGTTTTCAGTCAGAAAAATAAATTTTAAATTATATTAATTAATATTTCATAGTTAGTGTAAAATTAAAAAGGAATTAGTTCAAATTTATTAGTCAACAGATAACACCAAGAAAATAATAAACTAAAATTTTTTGTTTAGAATTTCCAAGAAAATAACAAACTAAAATTTTTTGTTTAAAATTTTGACTAACATGGCGACTGAAAAATTAAAAACTCAAAGAGTGAGTTAGTTTCAATATATTATGAGCAATTTAATGTTTAAAAATGTTAATAGATTATAAGAAAAATAATTAATGAAATTTTAAAAGTCAAATTTGAATTAATATTTTATGATTTTTTTTAGTAAAAAAAATGGTGTTAGGAAATTTTTTTATTATTATAAATTTAAAAGTAAAATTTAGATATAATAATTTATTTATAAAAAATGTTAATAGATCACAAGAAAAAAATTTATTAATAAAATTTTAAAATTCAATTTTAAATTAATATTTTATGATTTTATTTTGGTAAAAAATTGTGTTAGGAAGAAATTTTTATTATTATAAATTTAAATCTAATAATTTATTTATAAAAAATACATAGCAAAAAAATTTATTGTAACATTGTTTTTGGTTTTAACAATTTTGGTAAAGAAATGAACAAAAAAACTGTGAAATTGAATTTGTGAAATAAAATACCAAAATAACTCTAAACAAACTGATCCTAAATTTTTTGAAGTGTATATTGACAAATATTTTATAATTTAATTGAGAGGATAAAATTATTAATAAAATATGTGTTATATTATTTTATATAAGATGTTTTTTGTATAAGTTAGAAATGAAAATAAGTTTTATATTAATAAATATTTTTGGAAAAAATTAGTATAAATGAGAATAAACTGAAAGATAAGAGAAAATATGTTAAAAAGAATAGATAAATCTTAGTGATAAGGTGGGGGCAGAAGATAAGAACTTTAACTGATTAAGGGTAAATTAGGAATATGAGTTATTTGTTGCTCTATATGTTAATATTTGCTATGGCAATAACAGCAAATTAAGAATATGAGTTATTTGTTACTCTGGATGCTAATATTTGCTCTAGCAATAATAGCTCCCTTTCCAGGAGGGTTTTAAACTTTTTTTAAATCAAAATCAGACAATTGATCCTACATGTATTGTTCATTGATTATCAATCATGTAATTATAAATCAAAATCAGACAATTGATCCTGCATGTATTGTTCATTGATTATTAATCATGTATTTTTTTTTATAGTTTAAAGTTTATCATCATCATCTTCATAGATTGAGGCACCAGTCATTTAGTGCCACCTAAACATTTTTAAATGTTCACCACAATAATGATACATCTGACTTATATTAGATATTATTCAATACTCAAAACGACGTCATTTCATGAAAATCAAAATTAATATAATGTCAATTCACTCACATCTAAATTAGGGATTAATAATTAATAATATAAACAGATTTATTATACAAGTGGAGTGTATTATTATTAGTGTGAATTATTTAAAAAAAAGCTTATTTGGCATTCAATAATTAGTATCTCATAAAGGATTTTATTAGCAACATCCTAATAAACTTTACACCCTACTTTTTAAGAGAATTTTATACATCTTCAGAAGATCATCTCACGATTTGTTAGTTGTTTTGTTAAGTGAGTGCTTTATTAAAAAAAAATGTCAAAACTCAAAACTGAAACCCTTGTCGTCGTCATCATCTTCTTCTTCCACTACTGGTGGGAGGGACTGGGACTGACGGCAGCTGATGGTGGGGATTGAATCCCTCATCCTCTAGGGATCCGGCGAGATTGGTGAGAGCTGAAATTCCCCAACCTCCACTCAGTTTTGCCTTTGGATTTAAGGGAAAATAAGAAGCACTCCAGCACTGTTATCTACAACAAGTTTATCTACAATCCTGTGATCCTCAAAGAGGCCCTCAAGAAGTTGTATCATCTGGTCATATCTCTTGAAGCACTAGCTGCTACAAATAATTATAAGCCCCAATGAGTATTTTGATGATGAAAATATTCAACTTAATTCTCTGTCTAATCTTTCATTCTATCCAATACTTTTATATCTTATTTTGTTTAAGACATGGGATCTTCCGTCCAATATTTTGTTTGTCTTATTCTGTCCTAATTAAAAATATGTCGTAGGGTTCACTAATCTCTTGGTTAGGGTCTAATAATAGTAAAGTAATTTCACTGATATTATGTATTTAGTCCATAATTTTAATGAAACAACGTCGTTTTGAACGCTAGACAGAATAAGACATGATAAATATTGGACAGAGGATCTGGTCTCACATATTAATGCTCCATAATTTCACTATACGGGTAATATTATCTTCATTAACTCGTTATTAACTTTTTGAACTCGAATTACTAGATATATCTTTGGTGATTGGCTGTATATATATCAAAAAGTTTGGAAATCTTTGAACATTTAAAATTCTCTATCAACACATTATCAAATTGTTAAAACTTTGTAACAATAACGCATCCCCAAACAGTTAAGACATGGTACATACAGTGGCGGAACTAAGAGGGGGGCGAGCCGGTGCGGCCGCCCCCCCTTCATTTTGGAAAAGTATATAGAGGTATATATTTTCGCCACTACCACCCACCCTATTGATTCTATTAGGGTGCCGCTTGGAGCCTTGGAATTCAGAGCTGCCGCAGCAGCCACAACTGGAGTCATCGATCTAATCAGATCGGGTGTCTCAGAGGCTCAGAGCTGTAGCGATAATCTGGTCCACGGAACACTCCTGCGAGCTCCGACCAGCTGCCTGCGACCTCCGAGCTCCGGCAACAATCTCACTCACCTCTGTTAAAGGCATGGACCGAAGATGAAGAGGGAGGTTTTGCTACGAAAATCTCCCACAGATCTGCCAAAACACAAGTGTAAATCAGCTCAGCTAGTTCCGACTAAAAATCTTTAACTCATGGTCTGTTCTTGGTTTAACTTGCACTTACTCTTATTGTTTTTTTTTCTGGGTAAATTTGGGCGAATTTGATGAGCTGTGGCTCTTATTGTTTTTGTCGAATGCTCCTCTGATTTGCTGCGGCAAATGGAAGGTTAAATTTGGGTTGATTTCAGCATTCTTGATGGGAATTTGTTTCTATAGTGTGATAGTGATGAAGACTGAAATCGGCACATATAATTTATTGCTATGTGATTTACATTGATGCGGCTGCTGAAGCTGTGTTCATGTTAAGGTTTTGTTCAAGTCTTCTGGACAGTTACTTTGATTGAGGGAGCTTGGCTATGCTTTGATTGTGTGAATGTGTCATTTGCTTTGATTGAGGGAGCTTGGATATACTTTGAATTTTTGGACATTTTTGGATATTTGCACATTTGCTTTGATTGCGTCATTGAATTTTTGGACAGTGGCTATCACAAGCCATTGCTTGCTCTTGCTTCTGTGTTTTGATTCTCAATATGCCCTGTTGTGGCTAGTTTTGGACATTTGCTTTGAGTGGTAAAGTCATGTTTCTGTGCTGCCTTGGTAAAGAGATGCACACGAGGCAGCGCCTATATCGATTGCTTAACAAATGTAGCTGGCCATTAGATGTGGCTGGATGCATTTTCAAGGTTCATGTGCATAAAGTGTGTTCTTGTACTTCCTGTTAATGTTGATGATTCGTGAATGTTGTCAATTACTTCTCGTTCATGTTGATGATTCATAATTGTTGCCAATTACTTCACTTATATTGGTTACTCTGTGACTAAGAACTTATTATCCTTGGAATGTGGACGGAAGTTCAGTGATCTTCCTACCGCATCACAAAATGGAACCAATAGATTCAGGGAAGATGCATCGGATTGTAGATTGGAACATAGAAAGATATACTCTAGTTTCCCTAGAGTAGACACTTTCTGATTTCCATATTAATCATTTAATTTCATGATCATGTAATGGAGTAGTACTCCGTATTTATTGCTTTTTTTCTGTACCGATGCGTTTGGGTATATCATTTTGCCATCCATGTATATATATGCTCGGTTTAAAAAGAAGTATAATTCACTTATATGAGACGATCTCAAGAATTTTTGCGTATTTATTTTATGAGAATTTTTTTTCCGATTATACAGTTAAGCCCCTCCTAAATTATTGTTCTGGTTCCGCCACTGGGTACATGGTAATAATAACATATCCAAAAACTCTTAAAGGCATGGTATTAATAATAGTTATGGCTGAAAAACTGAAAAAAAATAGAGATTTATAGAGATATACAATGATAATTAAGATTCTAAAATATTTTAATCCAATTAATCGATTTTGTGTTTTTGGAACTTATTCAATGTCCTAACCGCTAATCCAATTGTTTTAATTTACTTTTGATGGATATACCTAGAAATTATGAAAAGAGTATTATAATCCGTTCGGTTTTTTTTTTATTTATTTGGATTTTCTATTTTGAAAAAGTTGAGTGGAAATTGAACTGAATTATAGTACAAAGTAAAATAAAATTTTGAATTCGGTTTGGTATTTGGGCTAGGCCCATTATTGGGCTAGCATTCGGTTTAGTTTAGAATTGTCAGTATTTGGGCTAGGCCCAGTGTTGGGCTAGCATTTGATTTAGTTTAGATCTGTTCGTCCTATTCATGTTTGAGATGGGGTGTTAAATGATAAGGGGTTGTTAAATGATAATATCCCACATCGGTTAAATAAGAGCTCTTGAACTAATATATAAGATATATGGGCCACTCCACAAAAATTTTCTAGAAAAAAATAAATATGATTTTGAAAACAGAAAATGATTAGGTGTCATTCACACAAGGTACACAAAAATACTACTAGATTAAAGGCATGCATGTTTGATAAAGTAATTCATTTTTTAAAATTAATTGACTCAAATCTCAACTATTTAACTTTATTAGATAAACACATATTATATATCTTAAAAGATTAAGATAATATAAAATTATAAGCAAAATGATGGTAAAATCTTAAACAATACAACTTGACTAATTAATTTTCTTAATTTGAGAACATGATTAAATATAGAGTTTTAAAATATTTTTAGTAAGACATATCACCAAGATTTAAATTTTTTTCACAGGGAATAACATATACTACATATTTATATGTAATGTGTATGCTATATATACCACTATTGTGTATCACTCCATGTGCCACTTTATAAAAAAATTGAAAAAAGTGGCACGTTGATAACCTAAAGTCGTATCAGCTCAATTTTACCCTAAACACTAATGTAGTAGCGTAAGTAGGGATCGTATCCACAGGGAAGGCTTGGGCCAAGAATCTCAATGTTTGCTCACAGAATGTCACGAAAGAAATAAAACTAGACACTAACTAGTAAAGAATCAAATGCAACAAATAAAGTGTAAAAACTGGAAGAGAGTGGATGCTCTAGAGTAATTCCACCAGTTGAATGCACATTAGGCCATGATTGCAATGCTCTTGACACACAAGTAAAACAATGAGGAGATCTCTATTGCCCAGGAGGCTAGCTAACACTTAGCATGACGACCACAGTGTTTTCTATACTCCTTAACATTCCACTTTTCCCATGGCGAGGCCTAAGTGGAATGAATTCAACCCGCAATGCCTCAACTCTCCAAAGTTAGCAAATCTAGCATGCAAATCCTACGGTATCCCATGGCGAGGCCTGACCTAGGACCTAGACTGTTCGCTTTCTTTAGAAAGTTTCTTCTCACTTTTTCCTAACAACTCAATGATTCTTCACAGGCATGACGACCGCATCTCAAATCATGATTCAAGCAAAGCAAGTGGAAGACTCAATCATCATACATTTAGTCTTCATTTCATGCAAGTCTCACAGATATTGGTAAATTTCACCTCAACTCAGCATGGCGACCACAATCAAAGTTCAATTTATTCAATAAACGTGTGAATTCTTGAAACTCAACAAGATTTAATCATTAAAATCACATATGATTTCATCCGTAAGAAATTATGTCAATTGCATAGCATTGCATAGTCTAATTATACATTTAACCGGTTGAAACTCTAGAACATGAGAGATCTAACCATAGAACTCCATTACCAATTCACGATCAACAATTTGGAACTTGAAACAATTCATTTTCAATAAATGGAAAGAGTTTACCAATTGAATTCTTCCAAGAGCTTCCTTAATTGATATGAGAATTACAATGATCGGCGCCAATCTTTGATCGGAACAGAAAATGGAGCTGAAAAGCTAGAGAGAGAAACTAGAGAGAGAAAGTAGATCTTCAAATTAATTCCCGCTCTCCAGCTCTCAAAAGTTTGTTACCAAAATCAAAACCTAACTAATGGAATGAATAATAGTCTCCGGGATCTTCAAAAGTCTCCTCTTGTTCTAACTACATCTCCTATATATAGAGAAGTGCAAATGTAACTAATACGCTAACTAAAAATATCTAAAGATATTACAAAAGTGTCCTCAAAAGGAAGAACCAAAATCAGCCCAAAAATGTGAAAAAAATCCGAAAATGAAGAACAATTCAGCAACTCAGCGCCTTCAGGCCATTGTAAATCACGCCTTTGCTCCATCATCAGTCCAGAACGCGCCTTCAGGCTGCTTCTCTTCACGCCTTCCCTTCTGAAATTTCAGGCGCATGAATCAGAGTCGAACCACGCCTTCAAGCCTGGGCACCTCACGCCTTCAGCTTCTCCGCGAGCTTCCAAGCAGAACAGCCTCTAATGATTCACGCCTTTTTGCCACCGAACTTCACGCCTTCAGCTGCCTGGAAATTCATAAAATCAGCACTTCAACACTTAGCCAAATTTCTGAAAACAAGAACAAATCTAGAAACCCTTATGCTTTGTAGCATATTCCAACCAAATTTTGGCCCTGATACATTTGAATTTGGGAAATCTTAAAACATGAATGTTGTAACCCTTTGTCTTAGCTTTCTACAGCCGTTTGAAACACCCAATTCGGACCTAAGACAAAAGAGTTATGACCCAACTAATAAAGTGCGACAAAACTAAAATTTTCATGGAGCAAACCTTTCAACACTTAGCCCCTTTTCCTTCTTCTCAAAACATCTCAATACTTAACCGATTTTTTCAAGGCCAAAAGAAAACACACAATTTACACTACAAGATCTCGTAGTGAATTTTTGCTCGTTTTTTTACACTACGAAATTTCGTAGTGAATTTTTTCATTTTTCAGTTTTGCATGCGAAATTTCGCAGGCAAAATTTTGTGACATTTTATTGGCTTGCGAAATTTCGCAAGCCAATTTTCTTGCCTTTTCCCTCCCACGAAATCTCGTGGGTAACAGCTGGTCTGGTTGCTCGTTTTTTCCTATGCCAAAACAGAGTGGCTAAGTGTGAAGTTTGTTGTGTGAGCGTGGTGTGTGATGCCTACGGCTCAATGAGTGCGTGTGTGGCAAGGTATGGCAATTGAGTGAAGTGAAAATGAACGTGTGCTAGTGTCATGAGTTGTGAGGTGATGGTGGTGCATGAGATGTGTGTTGTGAGTTTATGGCAAGATGAGTGCAAGGTATGTTGGCAGAATTGTGCAAATGGCGTGCAAGTGTTGTGCCAAAGTGCGTGAGTAGTCTGCCAAGAGTGGCATGGCAAAGTGAGGTGCCAAGTGTGTCAAGGTGGTGTGCCAAGGTTGGTGCAAAAGTTGTGCCAAGGGTGCACGAATAGTGTGCCAAGACTGTCGTGCCATAGTGTGCAAATGGTGTGCCAAAGCTGTGCAAATGGTGTGCCAAGGAGTTGTGCCGGGTGAATGCTTGGCAAGGTTGCTTGGCAAGGTGGTTGGCAAGGTTGGCAAGATGTTGGCAAGGTGTTGGCACGGTGTGGCAAGGTTGTGGCTGAAATGGTGTGCCAAAGTTGACGTGCCAAGTGAGCTCGTGCACAAATATTCATTCCAACGCACAGCTCTACTTCCCTACCAAATACTGTGTCGTAGCCTCTGAATTAGACCTAGTGGTAAACATAAATGTTCTGGATAATCCTCTTGGCTTTCCAATGGTTCAAGAATCACCTTAATTTGAGGTCTGTATCTCAAGTTCTTAACAATCTACCAAACTTTGGCAATATGAATTCAATAACTAAATCTTGAAGTAGCAATCATAAAAATGCTTTCGTTTCTCATATTTGCACACAGAATTTGAAGAAAGTTAAAACATAAGAAATGAAGTACACTCAAATAGCTTTCCAGAACATTCAAGAACTTCTCATTTGGATTAGAATTGAAAGAATTACACTCAAACGAATTTGCACAACCAAGCTGTCCAAACCCTAAAATGGCCAATTATGCATTTTAAATTCCTTCATTTTTACCCTTAGCACATTTCACCCCATTTACCATCATTTTACACTTTTTGCACCATTTACACATTTTCAACTATCAAACCACATTTACACATTAAACCACATGAAACACCACACAATAGCACCATTTACAAGCTAAAAGCCAAGAGATTTTACACAATATAGTTGGTATAAAACCAACTCATCAAATTCCCCCACACTTGAACTTTTGCTTGTCCTCAAGCAAAGACACAAAATATCATTTAAACTCAATCACAACAACATGCCACACACACACCATGCTTTGAACTCTTGATAGAAACAACTTTCCTTTCCATTTCAACTTAATTCACACTAACTTGCTTCTAAGCAAATTGTACACTCAAAACTCATTTTCATCACCCGTATCTAACACATTGTTCATCCATCCACAATGGCCACATCCTAGTTCATCAAAACATTTTCCCACACAAGAATTCATTCCAAGGTTTCTGGCACCAAGCCTTCAGATTTCAGCACAATTTATCAACTAAGGCACAATGAATAAAGACCAACATGCCACGCGTTCAAGTGTGTGCTGTGGAACATGCACTTCATCTATTCCCTTGCTATACACCATCTAGTTGTCTCACTCATTCAATACAAGCCTATCTCCTTAGCCACACTCATGAACATGCAGTCACAAGATCCATGGTATCCTATGCGCACACAGCTCTATGGGACATTGCCCTTATTAAGCACATTAGTGCATTTGTGATACTCATTGGTACCATTTGCCTGGGTATTTGGCTGTTTTTTCCCTTTAATCATTTGCCAGGTTCTCGTGGCTTTTTCCTTCCCAGATGCCAAAAGGCTTTTTCTTCCATGTCTTCTCTTATGCATGCACATGTTCATAAAAGTTTCAAGTTGATTACCATGCACGAACTCTGGAAACATCCAGACAAATGCATAGCAAGAAGAGTAAGCTTCCATACACATACCTCCTGTGTCATTTAGTTTTGCATGGCATATCTATCTTACCTTAACATCGGGTTTTAGCAAGCAAAATGTACCAATTTCCTCAAACTTAGGACCAGAAACAAAAATTTTCACATGCAAACTCAAAAAGATTTAAGTGATGAACTTGAATTAAGCCATAGTGAACTAAGAACAAAGTTTCAAATACATGTGTGATATTAACTTTATAGTCCACACACTCAAACTTTTGTCACCCTCCTCAACACACCAATACTAACACCATATTCCATTGACACACAACACCACTCGTGCTCACCAAAGCCATCACTTATTCACAAAGTTCAAAAATTTCACCAAAAACATTCAAAATGAAAATTTGCACAAAATTTGCACAAAAAATGAAAAACACAACATATACCAAGTATAATATGCAAAAACTCAAAATAACACAGCAAAACTTAAAAGTAACATACTTTGCATCACATAGCACAAAAGAAATTTCCATAACAAAAAGTAAGCATATCAGGTCCAAAAGACACAAATCATAGCAAACATTCCCTCATAGCACAAAAAAAATTTCCATAACAAAAAGTAAGCATATCAGGTCCAAAAGACACAAATCATAGCAAACATTCCCTCCCCCACACTTAAAACTTACATTGTCCTCAATTTAAAGTAAAGATAGGTTTAGGAACCCCCTGGTATTGATATATCATGAAATCCAATGCTTACTTGGTATAGTGTCCTTGTTTGAAGTTCTTTATTGCATGAAAAATCCCTGCACATGGTGAAACAAAGCTTATTACAAATTGCTCACCCAAGTACACTACATGTTGGTGGCAAAGTAGACATGATATGGAAGCATGCAAGCAAAGTGTCGCACCATGATTAAGAACCATGGTGGTGTAAAATTTTACAACTAAGAACACTAAATGGCACATGCACAATCATGCTTGAAATGTAAGACAAAAGGATTATGTGCATTGCGGGAGTGGTTCATGACTCCACTCCCCCACACTTAGCCTCTTGTGAGCATGGCCAATTTCCCTCGCAACTTCCTTCAGGGATGCCTACATCATGAGTGGCCTTGGTGAGTATAAGCAAAGATGCAAACTAACAAAACACGTAGAAAACCAAAAACTAAAGAAAAGGTAAAAGATCAAGAAGAAGTTCTGGGTCTTGAAGTCTCCAGCTAGACTTTATTCATGTAACTTTCTTCTTCAAGAATCGGAATAACCCTCTCTGTACCAGAAAAATGATATTTCAACAATACTCATTATCCTCCAGTATGGCACTTGTAAAATAGTGGCAAAAAGGTGCTTGAGCTCATGCATATGGGGAGCAATCTCTACAAATTTAATTTCGAACCACTGAGGCTCCGCCATTGTAGGCACCTCTTTTACTTCTTCTTCCATTGGAAACACATCATTTACTTCTCCCACCTTGCTAGGCCTATCGATTACTTCTTCCACCACATTAAACTCTCCAACCCTACAAGGCTCAACCAAGGCTTGTACATCCATGGTCTCAACAAACAAATCAGCAAACTCAAAACCACCAGTAAGTTCAAAAACAAATGACTCAAACTCATAGTCATTCAAAATGTTAACATCTTTAGCAACTAGACTAATATCAACATTTTCATTAGCACGTTCAACATTATCTTGATTCATGATATCACAATGTTCATGAAGATATGACTCTATGCAATTTATCAAGTCATCAAGAAAAGTTACATTCAGAGAATAACAATCAGCATCATCAAATATAGCATGGCACTCATTGTCATTGTCATTCAAAATGTTAACATCTTTATCATCAAAACTAACATTGGGAAATTCTTGAAGCTTTTCTTTCTCAACAACACAACAAGCATTATCAGTAATTAATAAGAGTATCTCACTTTGCACTTCTTGTGAGCCACTATTTAGACACTTAGATTCATTGACCATTTCAAAAATTGGTGCCTCAACCAGAGTTTCAAACAATGTGTTAACACTCTCATTAACAAATGCAACATTTTCCTCCTTTAGGAAATCACATTGATCTTCAAGAAGTGACTCTATGCAATTCACAAAGCTATCAAGAGGAAAAACATCTAAAGCAAGGAAATCAACATCATTTGACTCATTGAATTCCATGAAATTCATGCAAGATTCCACTTTAGACACATTTTCCAACTTAGTAACATGGCAACTTAGAACACGAGAGTCATCAGTATCAAGATCACTAAAGAAGCCATCATCTTCAACATCAAAGTGCACATATTCATGCTCAAAAGAATCAGCAACAAAGCACTCATGTACACTATCCCCAAAACATGTAGACTCCTCCTCCCTTAGACACTTTAAGCCACAATCAACATTAGCATGCATATCAAAATGATTGTCCTCAGGAGTTGGTGTTTTAGTGAAAGGGAAGGTACCTTCTGAGTGGTATTGCGCATCTTGAGTTGGTGTCTCAATTTGCTCCCATAGGTTGCTTATTAAAGCGTTGATTCAATCAAACCTTTCTTGTCGCCCTTGAAGCTCTTCTTCCAGTTGAGCGAACCTTGTTTCATTTTTATCAATTCTCTCCAAAACTTGAGACAACATGTTTTCCATTTTTGCCTCTTCTCTGAGATCACACTCATTGCTTTGTTGTTGGTAATGCCATTGCTCTCCCTTTTGTAAGCCTCTGTCAAGTTTTTCCATAAGTTGAGAAAACATGTCCTCCACAGAAAGCTCTTGTGTCCCAATGTGGTGTGAGTTGTTGCTTTGTGCTTGATTTTGCCATTGCCTTTCAAATGGTGGTGGAGAGAAGTCCTCGTACCATCTAGACATGCTTGGGTACTTGTGCAATACTCAATTACAGTTAACTTCAATGTCCTGCACTTGACACAAATACACCAAAGCAGACAACAAAACACGAAAACTACAAAATGCAACAAAAGTTACCAAAATGAAAAATACCAAGACTACTAAACTACACAAGAAAAGAAAAAAGAGCAAATCAAAATTCAAGAAATCGTGCCTTCCCCGACAACGGCGCCAAAAATTGATAACCTAAAGTCGTATCGGCTCAATTTTACCCTAAACACTAATGTAGTAGCGTAAGTAGGGATCGTATCCACAGGGAAGGCTTGGGCCAAGAATCTCAATGTTTGCTCACAGAATGTCACGAAAGAAATAAAACTAGACACTAACTAGTAAAGAATCAAATGCAACAAATAAAGTGTAAAAACTGGAAGAGAGTGGATGCTCTAGAGTAATTCCACCAGTTGAATGCACATTAGGCCATGATGCAATGCTCTTGACACACAAGTAAAACAATGAGGAGATCTCTATTGCCCAGGAGGCTAGCTAACACTTAGCATGACGACCACAGTGTTTTCTATACTCCTTAACATTCCACTTTTCCCATGGCGAGGCCTAAGTGGAATGAATTCAACCCGCAATGCCTCAACTCTCCAAAGTTAGCAAATCGAGCATGCAAATCCTACGGTATCCCATGGCGAGGCCTGACCTAGGACCTAGACTATTCGCTTTCTTTAGAAAGTTTCTTCTCAGTTTTTCCTAACAACTCAATTATTCTCCACCGGCATGACGATCGCATCTCAAATCATGATTCAAGCAAAGCAAGTGGAAGACTCAATCATCATACATTTAGTCTTCATTTCATACAAGTCTCACAGATATTGGTAAATTTCACCTCAACTCAGCATGGCGACCACAATCAAAGTTCAATTTATTCAATAAATGTGTGAATTCATGAAACTCAACAAGATTTAATCATTAGAATCACATATGATTTCATCCGTAAGAAATTATGTCAATTGCATAGCATTGCATAGTCTAATTATACATTTAACCGGTTGAAACTCTAGAACATGAGAGATCTAACCATAGAACTCCATTACCAATTCACGATCAACAATTTGGAACTTGAAACAATTCATTTTCAATAAATGGAAAGAGTTTACCAATTGAATTCTTCCAAGAGCTTCCTTAATTGATATGAGAATTACAATGATCGGCGCCAATCTTTGATTGGAACAGAAAATGGTGCTCAAAATCTAGAGAGAGAAACTAGAGAGAGAAAGTAGATCTTCAAATTAATTCCCGCTCTCTAGCTCTCAAAAGTTTGTTACCAAAATCAAAACCTAACTAATGGAATGAATAATAGTCTCCGGGATCTCCAAAAGTCTCCTCTTGTTCTAACTACATCTCCTATATATAGAGAAGTGGTAATGTAACTAATAGGCTAACTAAAAATATCTAAAGATATTACAAAAGTGTCCTCAAAAAGAAGAACCAAAATCAGCCCAAAAATGTGAAAAAAATCCGAAAATGAAGAACAATTCAGCAACTCAGCGCCTTCAGGCCATTGTAAATCACGCCTTTGCTCCATCATCAGTCCAGAACGCGCCTTCAGGCTGCTTCTCTTCACGCATTCCCTTCTGAAATTCCAGGTGCATGAATCAGAGTCGAACCACGCCTTCAAGCCTGGGAACCTCACGCCTTCAGCTTCTCTGCGAGCTTCCAAGCAGAACAGCCTCTGATGATTCACGCCTTCTTGCCACCGAACTTCACGCCTTCAGCTGCCTGGAAATTCAGAAAATCAGCACTTCAACACTTAGCCAAATTTCTGAAAACAAGAACAAAACTAGAAACCCTTATGCTTTGTAGCATATTCCAACCAAATTTTGGCCCTGATACATTGTGAATTTGGGAAATCTTAAAACATGAATGTTGTAACCCTTGGTCTTAGCTTTCTACAGCCGTTTGAAACACCCAATTCGGACCTAAGACGAAAGAGTTATGACCAAACTAATAAAGTGTGACAAAGCTGAAATTTTCATGGAGCAAACCTTTCAACACTTAGCCCCTTTTCCTTCTTCTCAAAACATCTCAATACTTAACCGATTTTTTCAAGGCCAAAAGAAAACACACAATTTACACTACGAGATCTCGTAGTGAATTTTTGCTCTTTTTTTTACACTACGAAATTTCGTAGTGAATTTTTTCATTTTTCAGTTTTGCCTGCGAAAATTTTGTGACATTTTATTGGCTTGCGAAATTTCGCAAGCCAATTTTCTTGCCTTTTCCCTCCCACGAAATCTCGTGGGTAACAGCTGGTCTGGTTGCTCATTTTTTCCTATGCCAAAACAGTGTGCCTAAGTGTGAAGTTTGTTGTGTGAGCGTGGTGTGTTATGCCTCGGCTCAATGAGTGCGTGTGTGGCAAGGTATGGCAATTGAGTGAAGTGAAAATGAACGTGTGCTAGTGTCATGAGTTGTGAGGTGATGGTTGTGCATGAGATGTGTGTTGTGAGTTTATGGCAAGATGAGTGCAAGGTGTGTTGGCAGAATTGTGCAAATGGTGTGCAAGTGTTGTGCCAAAGTGAGTGAGTAGTCTGCCAAGAGTGGCATGGCAAAGTGAGGTGCCAAGTGTGTCAAGGTGGTGTGCCAAGGTTGGTGCAAAAGTTGTGCCAAGGGTGCACGAATAGTGTGCCAAGACTGTCGTGCCATAGTGTGCAAATGGTGTGTCAAAGCTGTGCAAATGGTGTGCCAAGGTGTTGTGCCGGGTGAATGCTTGGCAAGGTGGTTGGCAAGGTTGGCAAGATGTTGGCAAGGTGTTGGCACGGTGTGGCAAGGTTGTGGCTAAAATGGTGTGCCAAAGTTGACGTGCCAAGTGAGCTCGTGCACAAATATTCATTCCAACGCACAGCTCTACTTCCCTGCCAAATACTGTGTCTTAGTTTCTGCATTAGACCTAGTGGTAAACATAAAAGTTCTGGCTAATCCTCTTGGCTTTCCAATGGTTCAAGAATCACCTTAATTGGAGGTCTGTAGCTCAAGTTCTTAACAATCTACCAAACTGTGGCAATATGAATTCAATAACTAAATCTTGAAGTAGCAATCATAAAAATGCTTTTGTTTCTCATATTTTCACACTGAATTTGAAGAAAGTTAAAACATAAGAAATGAATTACACTCAAATAGCTTTCCAGAACGTCCAAGAACTTCTAATTTGGATTAGAATTGAAAGAATTAGACTCAAATGAATTTGCACAACCAAGCTGTCCAAACCCTAAAATGGCCAATTATGCATTTTAAGTTCCTTCATTTTTACCCTTAGCACATTTCACCCCATTTACCATCATTTTACACTTTTTGCACCATTTACACATTATCAACTATCAAACCACATTTACACATTAAACCACATGAAACACCACACAATAGCACCATTTACAAGCTAAAAGCCAAGAGATTTTACACAATATAGTTGGTATAAAACCAACTCATCACACGTTTAGCGTTCATTAATCACTTGGTTAGGATTTTTGTTTAATTTTTAAAAATTAGATAACTAACTAAAAAGAACACGTATCATTTTTTTCATAAAGTGGCACATGGAGGGATACACAAAATTGGTACAGCAGACCCAAATCATATTTACACATGCTACATATATTTACACACATTACACATATTTGCACATACTGCACACATTTTTATACGTTATACATTTTTCCACACATACACATATTTACACATACTATATATATTTTCATACACTATACATATTTACACATACTATATATATTTTCACACACTATACATTTTTACACACTATATATATTTACACATACTGCATACATTTTTACACGCTATATATATATATATATATGTATACACTACAAATATTTTTGTACACCACATTTTTATACATACTATATATACACTTTTACATACTACACATATTTTCGTATATATTTATACACACAATATATTTATACATAATGTATAAATTCACTTACACTATATATTTTCATATACTATAATTTCATATCTGAAAATCACTTGAATTATCAAACAAATAAAATTAATCAATTCAACAACTTATATATAATTACTTTCAGATTTTAAACTTCAAATTCGGTTGGTTTTCATTTTTATCATATGAGTTCTAAATCTCAAAGAATCCCATGATTCGATTATTCAATTAACTGCATGATTATTCAATTAACTGCATTTGTTGAGTAATTATAGGACTCCACAGGATAGAGTTGTAATCTCACCTAGGAAAACTCCTACTGTCCATCATTATTATAATGTTATTCGATCATTGTGGTAAATGTTGCGAGTGCAAATATATCAACACATTTGAAGATTTTTGAAATCTGAGTTTTTTTTTCAAAATAGATTAATTTTTTGTCATGTATATCATTAAAAAATAAATTAATGATGTTAGTTAGAAAATTTAATTTAAAAGTGTGTTAGTTTGAGAATATTTTTTATAAACTAATCTATTTTTTTAAAAAAAACGTAAAAATGTGTTAGTAATGAACATCGAAAATTTGAAAATTCAAACAAATTTAAAAACCACATAAACACATCCCTTAATTAAATTGTCTACTTAAATTTGCACATGGTACTAATCTTCTCGTTGTAAAGCATGATGGTTGATTCACGTACGAAATAATAACAATTGAATTTACCTAGTAAAAATAAATTAAAAATAAAATTTGAATTTTGACAATTCAAACCATTTAAAAATACTATAAAAAGGCCATCTCTTACTCTGGAGTACGGAAAAGTCAAAATAACATAATAAAATCAATTTAATTGAAGAAGGAACAAATTAAATCAAAAGTAACAGAAAATAAAACATTAAACATTTAAAAAAAATTTTAAAAAAACCATTTAAAAATAAACAAAAAAATGAAAAATAATATTAAAAAAATGTAGTTACATTGCAACGCCAAATGTAGCGTGTTGCAGTGTAGTTGGACTTGAAAATAGAGTGAGAAATAGCATGGATTGGAGTTGGATTTTTCCCATTTTGTTGTCTTTTACCTCCCAACCCACGCTATTATAGTGTGCATTAAAGATGGTCTTATAACATGGTGAACTCTTAGGTGGTAATAATCTTCTATTTTGTTTACATGATGGCTGGTTCATGTTATAATAACAATCGAATTTATTCACAATTCTAGAAAAATGAATTTACCTAATAAAACCGAATGTAATAACATTCTAAAATGGTTTAATCTAATTAATTCATTTTGTGTTTTCTGAACTGACTAAATTAAAGTCCTAAATACTCAGCTGTTTACTATGATTAACCGTTTTTTTCTTCAACTAAAACTTTTATGAATCTACTTTTGATGGATATAGCTGTAGAAGAAAAAGTGCAAAATTAATTTTCAATGCCTAATTATGTTATAAAATTAGTCCCCAGTATTCCATCACAAATTTGATCTTCAATATCAGTAATTTGAAGTAAAACAAGATAATTGACATTTTATTTTACAAGTTAACAATTGAATTCGATTTTTCTCTTTATTTTTTCTTATCTTTCTTGAAGGTGTTTTGTGTTGGCAATTTTTGGACGTTGTATAGTATGTCCATATTTTCTGTTTTGGATTGTGTTGTCTTCAGTTATGCTCCACATGATGTTACAACTGTTATGCTCCACATGATGTTACAACATTAATTTACTGTGGCAACTCAGCATTATATTTTCAAAAATATCGTTGATTCTGTTGTGATTATTCGAGATATTATTCACGTGTTTTTTTCTGTTTTGTGGATTGCACTTTTGGTGGATCTTCCTCTTATTTTGTTGGTTTTCAAGAGTTTGTTTTAAAGGTGGTTTTTGAAGATGGTTCTATAAAAACTCTGCACATCTGATGGTTTGGGGTGTGCGAAAAACTCTGGGGAAACAAAAGGTTTTATTATCATTGATGTTGCAGAGTATGTTATATGTTTCTATGAGACATATTTGATTGTTTTTTATCATTCTGTAATTGTTGAGAGTGATTTCGGGAGAAATCATTTGTGAAAGTGAGTGGGGCTCAGATTCGAGGGGATCTCGGATTGTATTGTCACTGGGTAGTTAGGAACGGGGCAACAAGTAAGAGGGAGTCTTATTGTATAAGTCCATTAATATTTTTCTCTACTAGTGGATTACCTTTCATTGGGCAAGGCCCTCCAGATGTAGGTGTAAAAACCAAACTGGGTTACCAATTTTGCTGTGTTCTTTATTTTCATTGCAACACATTTGATCGGTTTATTTTAGTTCATCCATTGATTATTTGGTGTTAATTGAAACAAATAATCATCAGCTTGTACTTTCAATTGGTATCAGAGAATGTTCACTCTAATCTACTGAGTGTGAGATCCTGCGTATTTATCTCGTCTGGTTTTTGGGTGTTGTCATTGTCATGGATTTCATAAAAGAAGGAGGTGCAATTGGTCGTCCTCCACTGCTAGATGGTTCAAACTATGCCTACTGGAAAGCACGTATGAAAGCTTTTCTCAAGGCTATTGATGAGAAAGCTTGGAATTCGATTTTGACTGGTTGGTCACCTCCCACAAAAACAGATGTTGCTGGTCTAGTCACGGAGAAAAGTGAGCTCGAGTGGGATGAGAATGATGACAGGAGGGCTAGTGGTAACTCTAAAGCCTTGAATGCTATCTTTAATGCAGTGGACGTGAACATCTTCAAATTGATTTCGACGTATGAATTAGCAAAAGAAGCTTGGGATATTCTTCAAACAGCTCATGAAGGAACGGATAAAGTACGCATGTCCAGATTACAGCTGATTGCTACCCAGTTTGAGAATTTCAGAATGAAGGAAGACGAGACCATTAGTGATTTCAATGCTAAGCTGTTTGATCTTGCCAATAAGTCATTTGCTCTTGGTGAGAAAGTTCCTGAAGAGAAGCTTGTTCGTAAAGTGTTGCGATCTTTGCCAAAAAGGTTTGCCTATAAGGTTACTGCTATAGAGGAAGCCAAAGATGTAATAAAGATGAAACTAGAGGAATTAATAGATTCTCTGAAGACTTTCGAAATGAACTTTGAGGAAGATGAAGCAAAAAGGGATTGCGTTTAAGTCTGCTGTCACAGAGTCAAATCTTGATTCTGAGAATATTGAAGATGAAGATCTTGCTAACTCCTTAACCATGGTGGTCAAAAAATTTGGACGTGTTATGAAGAAGTTGAACGGAAAATCTGGTAACTATGGTACACAATATGGTGCATCAGGAAGTCAGAATACTCGATATGGGAGTTTTAAGAAAAAGTTGAAGTCAAGTGATACTGGTGCTGATTAGAAGCTTAAGAGCAATGGTATTCAATGTCGGGAATGTGATGGTTTTGGTCATATCCAAGCCGAGTGTGCAAACACTCTCAAGAAGAACAAGAACAAGTTATATACGACTTCTTGGAGTGATGAAGAAAGTCAGGAAGATACTGATGATGCTCTAGGCAACTCTAATTTTCTTGCCTTCACTATGACTAATTTGAATACTCAAGATACGAGAGAACAGATCCCTGATAATGTCACTCTGGGTGAAAATGATGTTTCTGACTTAAAGAGTGATGACGGTGATCTTGCTTATGACGAGTTGGCTGATGCATATCGTGATCTGCATAGCAAGTGGTTAGATATTGTTGGTCTGACTAATAGGCAATCTCAGCAGATCAAGGAACTGCTGAAAGAAAAAAGGAAGTCAATTGTAAGACAATATTGGATCTGGAGATGGAGGTTCAACGGAGCAACCAAAATGAATCTAAACTCATACGTGAGTTAGATGAGATGATAAAGTCTGTTAGAATGCTAAACTCTGGAACCGCTAACCTGGAAGAAATTCTGAGCATGGGACAAGAATGAAGCATGCGTCGCTGTCTGGTTTTCACAGGTCAATCATCTCAGTCACATACAGTGTTTATGAAGTCTGCTGCTCATGAAATTGTTTCTGACTCATCATCTCCTCGCAGCAAATCTTTCACTAGTAGTTTCGGCAGTAAAAAGAAGGTATGGATTTGTCATTATTGTCGAAAAAAATGCCATATTAAATCATGTTGTTTCAAGTTTCTTGCAGATTTGATGAAAGGGAATGTTCTGAGAGACTTTAGGTCACGGGTTATCAAGCAGGTCTGGAAACGAAAAACTGAAGATAGATGCAATGTAGCTCTTACTTCCTTGAAGGTCACTACCAAATATGACTGGTATTTTGATAGCGGTTGTTCTCAGCACATGATAGGAAATAGAAGTTTTCTAAAGGATGTTCAGCCGTGTGTGAGTCAATCAATTACGTTTGGTGATGGTGCTAAGGGAATGGTGGTTGGAAAAGGTTTTCTGAATGTCCCAGGTGTGCCAAATCTCAAGGATGTTTTTTTGGTTGAAGGATTGACAGCAAATCTTATTAGCATTAGCCAACTATGTGATCAGGGGTGGCTAGTGAATTTCACAAAGGAAAAGTGTCTAGTAAATGATCGTGATAATCGATGTGTTATGGAAGGTGATCTATCATCAGATAATTGTTACATGCTGAAGATCTCAGATTTTTAAGATTCTATTTATTAGAAAGGTAAAGGGTGATATTCAAACTGCAAATAAGTATGTCGATGATATAGTTTTTGGTTTTATGTCTCAGAAAATGGTGGATGATTTTGTGCAATAAATTGACTCTATGTCTCAGAAATTGGCGGATGATTTTGTGCGAAAAAAAATAAAAAATTGATAAATAAACAAGACAGGATTTTTTATTTTGTTTTATTTATTGTTCTCGTTCGGTGGTTAGTGGGTTCTCAAAGATTTCTTAGGTCCTTTGTCGTTTGTTGCTCTTCAAAGGTGAATTTTTTTTTGGTTTTGCTACCATGGCTCGTACTCGTGGAGTAATAGCATCTCGTGGTTCTTCATCTCATGGTTATTCTTCGTGGAATTACTTTTCCTTCTGGAAGAGATTCTTCTATGGTTAGGGTTCCTCCTCCTGCTAGGGTTTCGTCTCCTGTTCGCCCACTTGTGATGGAGGAAGTTCATGTTGTTGATGACTCCCCTCCGGTTGTCTCAACACCAGGTTGTGTTACTCGGTCGAAGAAGAGGATCAAAGTTCCATACCAGAAGAATGTGAAACGCATTGCTCAGAAATCAAAGGCTAAAGCATCTGATTCTTCCGATGATTCATCTTCTGAGTCTGAGTCCGAGGACAATCCTGGTATGTTTTCTTCTATTTCGTCCAAGATTGAGCATCATGCTTATTTGTGGCGTTTTTTGTGTCAGCAGAAGTATACTTGTGAGAAAACTTTGTCTGTTGAGAGTATGAAAGAACTAGGGATTCACAAATTTTTGGTCTCTGCTGGCTTAATTGGATCTGTCTCTAGAATATCTCCGGTGATTTGTTCTATTGTACTGGAATTTCTTGTCAATTTGTCCCCAACTATTGCTGTTGAAGGCGATCTAGGTTATCACAAAGTCTTCGTGACCAGTTTTATACATTCTCTCCGCAAGTAATAAATAAGTTTTTGGAATGTCCCCATGATAGTCCTCCTTGTGATGTACCATCTTCTGAAGATTTGATCACAGTTCTCACCAGTGGACTATTGAAGGTTTGGCCTAAAGCTCGAGTGTTTCCAGCCTTATCACTGACTGTCAAGTATGCCTTGTTGCACAAGATGGCGTTGGTAAACTGGTTTCCGGACTAGCATCGCTCTGGAGTTTCCATCGACATGGCTCATGTGCTGTTTCAGATCGGGACTAGTAAACCTCTGAACATTGGTCACTATATGTTTGCTCATTGTCTTCGACATGCAGATTCCACTTTGGTTCGTCTCTCTGTTGCTTTTCCATCGACGATTTATGGTATTCTGCTGGATCAAAATCCGTCTTTGGCTGATGGTAGAACTTATAGCAAGAAGCCGAAGAAGTTCTTATTCAATGCCAAACTGTTTTCTCCTCCTCATGTTGATGATCTTCTGGGGGAGCGATCTTCTGGTGTTCAGGGGGAGCGAGATTCTGATGAGCCTGATGTTGTTGATTCCACCATTGATACTCATGTTGACCATTTCGAGTCAGAATTGAAGTTCCTGGATAAGCTACTTCTCTCCACGACTACTCGTCGTCGCTTTGTTCTTGCCAAGTTATCCTCGGCGAAGGCATCTTCATCTCGACCACCTGCTTGACAATGTTGTGGTAAACAGGGGGAGAGCAAGTGTTTTGATGATTGTTATGGTTGTTGTCTTATTTTCTATTTGAAGACTGTTTAATGAAGACTGTTTTGTGCTGTGCTAGATTTGTGTTTTCCAAAACATTGCCAAAGGGGGAGATTGAAGGTGTTTTGTGTTGGGAATTTTTGAACGTTGTTTGGCATGTCCATATTTTCTGTTTTGGATTGTGTTGTCTTCAGTTATGCTCCACATGATGTTACAACTGTTATGCTCCACATGATGTTACAACATTAATTTACTGTGGCAACTCAGCATTATCTTTTCAGAAATATCGTTGATTCTGTTGTGATTATTCGAGATATTATTCACGTGTTTTTTTCTATTTTGGGGATTGCATTTTTGGTGGATCTTCCTCCTATTTCATTGGTTTTCAAGAGTTTGTTTTGAAGGTGGTTTTTGAAGATGGTTCTATAAAAACTTTGCACAGTTCTGATGGTTTGGGGTGTGCGAAAAACTCAAACAAAAGGTTTTATTATCATTGATGTTGCAGAGTATGTTATATGTTTCTATGAGACATATTTGATTGTTTTTTATCATTCTGTAAGTGTTGAGAGTGATTTCGTGAGAAATCATTTGTGAAAGTGAGTGGGGCTCAGATTCGAGGGGATCTCGGATTGTATTGTCACTGGGTAGTTAGGAACGGGACAACAAGTAATAGGGAGTCTTATTGTATAAGTCCATTGATACGTTTCTCTACTAATGGATTACCTTTCACTGGGCAAGGCCCTCCAGATGTAGGTGTAAAAACCGAACTGGGTTACCAATTTTGTTGTGTTCTTTATTTTCATTGCAACACATTTGATCGGTTTATTTTGATTCATCCATTGATTATTTAGTGTTAATTAAAACAAATAATCATCCGCTTGTACTTTCATTTCTCTCTAGAAACATATGTTTATTATACAATATTTTAATTATAATAACTTTATATTAATTTGAAAATATTAAAATCTATCTTACAACAATTAAATTTACAAAAACAAGGTTTTCTAGATAGACAACACATAAAAAAGTAAAAATAAAAGATGCTCTTAAATAAACAGAAAAATCAATTAAAAAAGACATACTTTTCACAAGTTAAAAATTAATCTAGTTGAATTTTCCTCTTTATTAAAACCATAATTTTTTTTTATCTAGAAACATGTGTTTATCATACAATATGGCAATATATAACTTTATATTAATTCAAAATATTGACAGCTATCTTACAACAACAATAAAAAAAAATACATTTACAAAAACAATGTTTTCTAGATGGACAGTAAAAAAAGTAAAAAGATATTCTTACCTAAATTAAAATTTTAATTTATAAAAAAAATAATTCTCAATTTTTACTTCAAATTACAAATATTATAAATATTGAGGAGCAAATTCCTCATTGATAAAACATTGAAACTATTTATCATCTAAGTAAACATCGGAGATTTGTTTTGCATTTTTTACCATAATGAAAACTATGAAAATATTAAGGTTGTTATTTTTTTCATACTAAGGTTAAAAGTTAAATTTTTCTTGATAAACAAGGTTTTTTAGATGGACAGTAAAAAAAAGAAAAAGAAGATGTTCTTGCATAAATTAAATTTTTAATTTATTACCATAATGAAAACTATGAAAGTATTAAGGTTGTTATTTTTTTCATACTAAGGTTAAAAGTTAAATTTTTCTTGATAAACAAGGTTTTTTAGATGGACAGTAAAAAAAAGAAAAAGAAGATGTTCTTACCTAAATTAAATTGTTAATTTATTAAAAAAAAGTTCAATTCTCAACTTTTACTTCAAATTACAAATTAATATTACAAACATTGAGGAGAAAATTCCTCATTGAAAAGTCAAATCATTGAAAACTAATTTTATCATCTAAGTAAAACATCAAGATTAATTTTTGCATTTTTACCATAATGAAAACAATGAAAAATATTAAGGTTGTTATTTATTTATTTTTTTTTCAAATTTTTCATGATAAACATAATCTAGATTTGGTTGTTAAACCCTATCAGAACTCAAACTGTAAGATAAACCTCATATGCTTCGTCGCATATATCTCCATTTACGTACGTAACTTTTTATAAAAGAACCCTATTCTTCTCTCATCAGATTGATCTTTTAAACAAAGAACAAAGAACCCTATTTCTTTTCAATCTAAACTTCTTTGAAGAGTTTGATTCAACACCAACTATGGAGAAGCAGCAGAATCCTACGCCTATTGTTGGGGTTTCTGTTATACAACAACACAGTAATAGTACTAGTCCTGTTGATCACTATCAAAGCAGCGATGATGTAAATATTAGTACAGAAGTATTTATTTCTTCACCGTCAAGCTACAATGGAAGTCCTCCTCCTGCTGAGGGAATTGCTGTTCAACCATCGAATTCATTTGTATCTCCAACATCATCGAGCTACAATGGTGGAAATCTTACTAATGGGATTACAATTTCACGATCTAATTCATTTGTATCTCCGACGAACTACAATGGAGGAAATCTTACTGATGGAATTGATGAGGAGATCAGTGATAAAGAGTTCTTTGATTCCCTTCCTCCTGGATATCGTTTTTGTCCCACTGATACTGATCTAATCGTTCATTACTTGCAGAAAAAAATTAATAACGATAGATTGCCTCGTAATCAAATACGACATGTTAATATTTACCAACACAGCCCAGAACATATCTCAGGTATTTACCAACAAACCCTACAACAAATCTCAGGTTTTTTTTAAGCTTACTACAAATCTCAGGGTTTTAATTTATTTTTTATTGTTTTATGTTAATTTATAGTGATTTTTCATTTTATTTTTTTAGCTTTTGTTATTTATATACTTATTTAGTTTCAGCCGATTGTTTATTAGGTTGAGTTTCGATATGAATATATTTTTGAGTTTCGATATGAACATATTTTGTTTTTCGAACTATGTAGGGTTCTAATATTTAGTCTAGTTTTATGTTTGTATATTATGATTTTTGTTTTTTGTTTTTTTAGCTTTTGTTGTTTACTTATTTTGTCACACCCGATCGTTTATCATGTTAGAGCTTCGATATGAATATATTTTTTATGTTTATAACTATGGTAGAAATTTTGATTTAGCCTTGTTTTAGCTCTTGTTATTTACTTTGTTTAGTTGCAGCTAATCGTTTATTAAGTTGAGTTTCGATAAGAAATAATCTTCGGAGATTTTTTGTTTAGTTTTATGTTTGATCATGTTTATAACTATGTCGAACTCTTTCTTGAATATAATTTCATGTTTTTAACTTTTTGTTTCTGATTATCCATTCCTTGTTCTCAAGCTTAAATCTTGTCTGTTTATTTGTTAAACACATTTCTGAATTAGAAAAAACAAAAAATAGAAAGAATTTCTGTTATTCATTTGTAGATATTTTTTTTAGTTTCTGATATGAAATAATCTTTCTAGATATTTTGTTTACTTTCTCATGATGTTGTTGTTTATTATATATTTTCCATTTTTATAACTATGTAGAATTCTTGATTAATTTAGAGTTCTTGAATACAGTTGCATGTTTTAACTTTTTGTTTCGCTAATAGATCTTACTATATTATCCGTTGCTTGGTTCTCAAGCTTTAAATAAAACACATTCTTGAATCAGAAAAACAAAGAATAGAAAGAATTTCTGTTATTCATTTGTATACAAAATCTGATATTTGCATGTGTACAATTAAAATTAATCTTTTACCTTCCTTTCAAACAATAATACAAAAGTAAATTTACATATTCTCATCCTACTGATGTTTGGATGAGATGATTTATCGTTATTGAGAATATTTTATTCTTGCTCTTTTAATCTGTGGTTACTTTAAATGTTCTAAGGAGGGTTCTAATTCTGCTAATAAACGAAAAAATTGCCGTTTTTACCTTAAGTTTTTTTTGCCAAAAACAGCAAAACTCAAAATTGTGAACTTACAATTTTACATGCTTACACATGTTCTAAATGATTTCTGGTTAATCTTTCGATGCATTGAGAATCTTTTCTTTGTGTTTTCTTTATCTTAATCCTATCTACAGAGCTGTATCCACCAGTAGGGGACAAGGAATGGTACTTCTTCACCCCAAGAGACCGTAAGTATCGGAATGGAAACCGACCGAATCGTGCAGCTGGCTGCGGTTATTGGAAGGCCACAGGAGCGGACAAATCTATCAAAAACAAAAATGTAAAAGTGGGATTTAGAAAGGCGTTGGTTTACTACAAAGGAAAACCTCCAAAGGGTGACAAAACCAACTGGATCATGCATGAATACAGAGTAGACGGGAGTCCTCGGCCAAAAACAAGCTTAACTGATATGAGGGTACATATATACAACTTACTTTTTCGTGTCTTTTAAATGCTAAAGTTTCGACACTGATTTACTTTGTGTGTGTTTGTAGTTGGATGATATTCTATTCTAATTTCCTTTGTATTTGCAGTTGGATGATTTTGTTCTGTGCAGGATTTATAAGAAAACTGATAAAACCTTCAAAACTAAACCACATAAGGAAGATTGTGAAGTTGCTAATGAAAATGGCGAGGCGAATGGAATAGTTGATCCACATGCATATCCTTCGGATGCTGAGAAGAAGTGTGATTTAGACATTGACAGGGAGTTTAAAGAACTTGAAGCTGGATATATGCAATCCCAGTTTCATAATGGTGGTTTTCGTGATATGCCTGTTGGGATGGAAGCTTCTTTGCCAGCAAACCCTACCAAGTATTTTAATGGAAATTTCCATTTTCCACCTAACTATGCAGCAAAACCTATGAGTTTCAGGCAATCAATGTATGCTCAAGAAAGTGCTTTCATGCCCAAATACCTGAACTCTTTGGATCATAAACCAAGAGGACTTCATGAGAATCTTTATGGTATAAAGGATTATGAGAATTACACTGTGGCTTCAGACATCATTATACCAGATTTTGATTTTGCTATCCCAATTGAGAATGATACACCAGGATTTGACAATATTTTTATCAATTACCCATGCAATTCCTTTGAAACATCAAACAATTCTCCTGATACTCCGAAAAGGGTTGATCCTATCCTGTCGCCGACGCAAAAAAGTTCTAGTTCCTGAATTTGAATTCCAGTTTCTGAATTTGAAGTTATGTGGTGATGGCTATTCCAGTTCCTGACTGAATGTGAAGTTATATGGTAACAGTTACCCGGTCCTGAATTTTTAGTTTATGTTTATAAAGATATTATTAGTGTTGTGGTTAGCTGTTTGGTTTATTTGGTACATGTAGGTGTATATGAAGTTTTATTTATTTGGTTCATTTAGGTGTATATGAAGTTTTATTTTAGGGTACTTCTACAAATATTTTAAGCTAGGATTAACATAGTTTTAATTTTCTAGTATTTTTATCATAAGCTTCTGCAACAACAGAAACATTAATCTTTTATGTTATAATCTTATTGCTGCAATATTGTTGTTTCTTGTCTTCAAATCGGAAGATAAGTTCAAATACTATTTGAATATGAAATAGAGCCTTATGAAAATCTCTTCCCTCTCAACAAAACTATTGACCTCTCTACAGAATTCTAGCAATTCTTGAATTTTTCTATTGCAACGGCCTACATAGCCTACCTCTCAATTCTTCAGGCAACTCTTATGCTCCGTCATCTGAAATGCTTTCCAATGTTCTGAAATGTTCTGTTAACTTTCCAGCGTTCTGAAATGCTCCTGCTCCGTCAACTTTCCAATGTTCTGAAATGCTCCTGTAGCTTCGTTTCACTATTATCCACTATTCTTCTATTCTTCTTGTGAGAAGTTTCCAATGCCTTGAAATGTTTCACTATTATTCATTATTCTTCTTGAGTGAGAAATTTCCAATGTCTTGAAATGGTGAACGTTTCAAGCTGTTAAATGTATGTGAGCTTCTTCTTCTTCCAACAGCGGAAAACTCTTGTTTACTGCCCTTATCGTGTATACGACGACGTAGCATGCGCTTCTCCTTTTCAAGTTGTTTCCCCAGAGAAATTGGAAGAGGCTCTGCACTTTGCCTAGTTTGACTGTTCTCTACTTTCAACTTCTCTGCACTCTCTTGATTAAACTCCATGTCTGCAGTGTGATGGTTTTCCTTCATGCCACAACTCGCTGTGTTCTTTACCTTTTCAAGTTTGCTTACATAAGCTGAAGGCACAACTTGGGAGTTGATTGTCACGCTTCCCTGATCTTTGCATAGGGTAGTCAGTTTTTCAAGCTCCCCCTTAAGCACTGATAATTCTGTTTCCAACTCATTGGCCTTGCCTTCCATTGTAAGAGCTTTTGCCTTCCATTCTTGAACCTAAAAATGCGCAAGATGACAATTTGTCAAGCTAAAGATGAATTGCAGCTTGTTTGAGACATCATTCACACAAAACCTTGTTACAAGGTTGTCATGATCCACTTATGCAATCATTAAATGGCTATGGATACCTTGAATGAACAATTTGAAATTGATTAGGAGAAAAGAATGAGGCCAGAAAGTTACAAAGCTTGAAGAAAGTTTGACATATTTCATGTTACAAAAGGCAGGGCACTGAAAATGATACATTCAAAAATTCCTTCTTTTGCTTTATATACCATTCATATTTGAGCTTTATTATCTATGTACCTCAAGAATCACTTTTCGAAGTGATTTTTCAAACCCCACGGAAAAGACTACTCTTAGCAGCTAAAAGTTGCCTGTGTGATGGTATATTAAGTTTGTGCTATGATTAGAACTTCATGGATATGATTTAAACAAGAAAGGTAATCTTTCAGAAGATAAAAGAGATCTCCTTACGGCAGATTGTAGACATTGAACTTCATGATCAGAACTGAGTGCTCGGTCTTCCCAGAACTTACGAGAATCCTGGAGTTCTTCCATCTCTTCCCTCACCTGTCGTAGCATTCCTTGCATTTGGGACCACTGCTCGGTTTCAGCTCTCACTTGCTCAACAATCCTATGCACGATGGCTTTGCAACGTCCTGTGCACCTGGTATCTTCGTGTGAGATTGAATCCTGTATAAACAACAATTTTCTTTAGGTTAAAATGAGTTCAAGCATAACTTTTTCTCTATCAGAAGAAACTAAAATCTGCACTTGTTCAAAATGTCTCAGCTCAAAACACTATTGATTTTCATGCAGTTAAATTTAACCCCCAAATTTCCAACATAGCTGCTTTTTTGATAAAGATATCAACCACAGGATTCTTTCTGCACTGTCTCAGGTCACAGAGATAATAATTGACTTCAGGATCCATCACAATGCTTCAATCTCCTAAAGGAAATAAGTTTGCTCTAGAGTATCACAGCTGCTTAAGACAACATTGCTAGCATCTCAACAAGAAAGTTGCAAGACTATGAATATTTCAGAGAAAAGAAGTATGAGTACTAAATGATAGAAAAATTGCCGCAACGAACCATTTTCTCACATATGAGATTTTAGGATGACAAACATACAACAGGCATTTAGAATTTTCAGTTTCTGATCTGCCAAGTCTCAGTCATGCTTTAGAAACAGAAAACTAAAAAGCAAAGAACATGTACAAAGCAGAATAAGGCCTTCTTACGGTTGTTCTCCATTTCATAATGCTTTGCAATGGGCATGTAACAAGACAATTGAATTTCATAGTCTTGGAGAAAAGAACTGAAGAGGAGGGTCTACTTCCAAGAAATTATATACACAGTTTTGTGAATGTTTCAAGATGATATATCAATAAGCAAAGGGATAACAGCATATACAGCAAATAAGGATATCAAAGTAACAAACTAAACTTGACATAAGACTATGCTAATAAAAAATAGAGTTCAGAAACTCTGCCTGATACGGTTGCCGACTAGAAAAAGCAGACTCAGGATATTCAATGCGCCTGGATGTCGAAGCAGAACTAGCAATAGAACTGTTGGCAGTAGTAGAAATAATTGAACCAAAATCTTCCTCAATTCTCAGTAGCATTTCCTTTGATAGTCCCTCCATTTTCCTTCTCTGCAGCTCCACCTGAACATTATCCCTTTTGTCATTATGGTATAGCAAATTAACATCAAATGACCACAAACACAACGCATAAGTAAGTGATTCTTTAGGTTAAAGCAATATAAGGTGTTACTGAAATCTTCGAACAAGACTATTAACATAACGTTATTAAAATATGCAACTATGTAAAACTTAGAGAGGAATCAGTTTCGTTATAAACAAGAAAGCCAAATTCCATGGTTGTTTAAATTGCGATACAGACGCTAGGATCGGCACAAATTCACAAAATCATTCTAGATTACTTGTAGAATTGTTCTTCATCTCATCAAGACAAAATAAACCTGCAAAGCATAATGCAGACAATTTGAGACAGAGAGCAAAGATCTTGATATTTACATCACTTGATTCATGTTTGCTGCTCGGACCAGAAATGCAACTCCCTTTGTCAATTTCATGGCTCACATTCATGGATATGTTTGATTCGGCTAAACACTGTAACTCTTTGGCATAATTCTGATCAGACAATCTTCCAATTTTCTCCAGTCGGCGTTGCAAAATACATGCCTGTTTATCAAAATTGCTGCAGTTCCTAACCTCAAGGTTGTCCTTCAGTCCAGAACTTCTCTGTAACTCTAACAATTTTGCTGCTAAATCTTCAATTTCCTCTTCCAATATTCCACCCGCATTCTCCCCTTTGAATATTTTCTTCCTTCCCTACAAATTTACAGTTACAGAAAAAGTGATAAATCAAAATGACATCAATGGATTCAAACAACATGAACTCAATTGAGAAAAACAGAATCTTCATAAAATTTACTAAAATGCAACATTAAATATTCTGTTTGCCTTCATGCAAGTATGCAGTTAAAACTTTATCAGTACCAGTAAATAATTTCCAAGTAAAAAAATGTAATTCCCACAACCCATTCCCCTGATAGACACTTCAATGATGCTATTTTGTTGGACACCTTTTCTCTTCATATAAATATACAGCCAAATAAACAAATGAATCTAAAACCAAAAATAGCAAAACTCTATTTCTTCTGCATCTAACAGATCAATGCTCAAAAAGTTATCCAAAATTTTTTATCCAAAATTTTAATCCTTGTAGTACTTGTCAGAAGCAACTTCAAAATAAACCATTTATAAAACAGAAAAACAGAGCAAAATATAATTAAGAAGTTAACTGAAACATCAAACTCATAAAAAATTTTAAATTTCTCTTTTTTCTGAATTTCACAGCTCTATGAGTAGAGAGAATCATCCAGTAGCATATGAAGAAATTCACAATATGGGTTTTAATCTCTCTTGTCATTCATAAAAGCAAATTCAAAACAACCCATTAACATATGCTAAAATTCAGAAAAATGTAGCAAAAAGAAACTAATCATGAAAACTTACAGTAATTAGTGTTTGAACAGCTGATTTAAGAGTCCTTTCCATTTGAACTTTGTTTCTCTCCAACTTCTTCAAAGCGACCTCTCTTTCCATCCTCAAAAAGTTACACTCGGCCCTCAAAATCTCAGCCTGAAACTTCCACTTTTCCTCCACAAACTCTTCTTCTTCAACTCTGTCTCTTCTCCCACTCGATAATGTTGATGAAAACGATGATGATGCCGATGCTGATGAATTCAACAAAACAATAGGTACATTGCTACAATCAGTTCTTGAAAACTCTCTTTCTTGACCGAATAATCTCTCGAGTTTGTCTCTTTTGGTCTCAGGGTAGTAGTTTTGGTTCAAGTTCAATAAAGTGTAGTTTGTCATGGAAGAAGATGGTTTCTTTGTGGGTTTTCTGAGTTGTTTTCGATGGCGATTTCTCCTTGGTAAGTTGAGGATTTTTGGGCTCGGAGGTGGTGGTTGAATTGGGTGCCATTTGTGTCTTCTTGCTGTTGTTGTTATTGTTGTTGACATTGTGTTTCTTGCACTGTAGTCTGTAGACTCTATGCTCTGTCAAAAGTGCGAGTGTTGTGTTGTATTGGTTGTGATTTTCTTTAATACTGCTAAGGTGAATGGAGAGGTTACTTTTTGAAGGAATACAGTTTGAATTTAACGGTAGAGAGTGGAGATATTGATTGGACAATGGAGTATGGATATATTAAGGACTTCCATTTGTCATTTTCATGTTTTGTTTTATTAAAAAAAGAAAAAAAAAGTAATAATATCGATTTCAAGTTTTTTTTTTATGCAAAATGTTAATTGTAACGCATTGGTTTATATATGTAATGGCGAGTTTATCGCGATTTCTACAAACAATAAAAACGATAAGAAATTAGAATTACGATTTCAACGACAATTAATTGTTCGTTTAATATATGAATCACATCTTATATATAAATTTTCGGTTTCACGAGATTATTTGTATTATTTATAAATAAACTAGTGAATAAGCAATGATAGAATTATAATAAGTTAAAATGCTAATGAAAAAAATGATATTCTTCATATTAATTTTTAAAAAATATAATACATATATAATTAAGATGCACTAGTTATTTTCCAAAATAAAAAATAAAAAAGAAGAAGATGTACTAGATACCTATTAGAAAAAATCATTAAGAAGGGTTCACATTTCTCAAGTTAGTTTAGGGAGTTGGTCCATATCTAATTTGCAAAATTAGGAAAAAAATGACGCATAAATTTATAAAGAAGGCATGCATAAAATGTACACAACAAAAAATATTTTTTATATAAAAATCAACACAAATCTTTGTTACAATATCATTTATGAAATCATTCAAACAAGAACCTAAAAAATTTTGTTATAAATAAGAATATCATTTACTCTCACAATATTTTCTTGATTGTCCTGAATCGTTTCGATAGAAACTAGTTTATATTTTGTTAAAATATAAACAAACAGGTAAGTTTTAAAAAATAATCTGCCAAACTAGATTGTAAGTTAGTCATTTCCAAATCCATAATTATTAATTTGTTTAATTAGCTTAAACAAGTCAAAAAGAAAAATAATTCCACAAATTAATAATTAGCTTAAACGTTTAAATGTTTAAGTCGCTTTCAATTTTTCATCAACTTAAAAGATAGGAAAAGATGTTTCTTTTTTTAAACTTTTTATGCTCATAGTGTTGGTAAATTAGTGTTTTTTTCTTCTCTATGTTGTGGTTGGGAATTGAGATGTGGGGGAGAGAATTAAAAATGAGAGGAGAGATTAAGGGTTGCAGCCTCGAAAGGTGAAAAGAACAAGGATTTTGAGTAGAAGGAAAGACTTCCTTCCTTTCTCTTTTTCCATGTTTTCTTGGTAATTTAATGCAAGTGCATGAAGCTCTGTTTTTCATGGAAATCCGAGAATCTTGTTTGATTTGGTGAATTAATTACTTCAGGTGCAAACTGGCAAATTAGGGCAAACTTTTTTGAATTTGTACAATATTCAAACCTTGCATGGTTTATCCAACAAATAAGATTTGATGTTATAAAACCAATTCATCGTGTTAATTTATGGCAAATTAATTGTTTGTCCTTCAAAGTACTATTGCCCATGTCTCACTTTAGTAATTTTATTTTTCAAAAGAAAATAAATAATAATCAAGAATAGGAATTTTTTAACATGGCATGGTAATTCAACTAATTTCGCCTAATTATAAACATTATGTCAATTTATACGTAGGTGGTCATAAAAAAAAGTAGGTGGTCTTAAACTCAAAAAACACAAAAACTCATGTGAAACTGATTCATATATAAGACGTGGTTCATATATGAACTAGACAATCAATTGTGTTAAAATCGTGATTCTAATTTCTTATCGCTTTCAGCGAGATTGATTCACCGTTGCATATATGAATTTACTTCATAGGAGACCACCTGCTCAAAAAAGGAAGAAAAGATGCCATATTCTAACAATTGGCATAAAATTTTTTTCAAACCTTATTATATGAATCATATTAAAAATCATATAAATGTTACATGAAGCGCGTCACATCAAGTACGGTAACAATGTGATCAATATAGTTGACTTCACTTATTGGAATAAAAGTTTAATTATTATTATTGTTGACATAGTAATTTAACTTATATAATATAAGGTTGTATCATCAGTGTTTGATTTATCTAGAATAAATATTTTTTAATTAATTAATTATACGATTTCAAGTTATTAGAGTTACAGTGTTGCGTGAAAAAAAAACTTATACTCTGAATTATTAATTTGTTCGGAAATACCGTATTTGATTATTTTTTAAGATCAAAAAAATTATATGAAATGGATTCATATATGAAATGTGATACGCTATTTTTTTTATACTTGATACGCTGATTTTTTTATACTTCATATGCTAACTTTTTTATAGTTGATACACTAACTTTTTATATTTGATACGCTAATTTTTTTATACTTGATATGCTAATTTTTTTATAATGGATAAGGTAATTTTTTAATTGATACTTTTGAACTGAAAATTGATAAGCTAATTATTTATATTTGATACAGTAATTTTTGAATTGATACTTTTGGATTAATTGAAAATTGATACGCTAATTTTTTTATAGTTGATACACTAATTTTTGGATTGATACTTTTGGATTAATTGAAAATTGATACACTAATTATTAGATTGATACTTTAAACTAAAAATTAATATTTGATACTCTAAATTCTTGATTAATACTAAATCGCATATATAAACCCATTTCGTAGGAGCTTGTCTTTTTTTTTATCAAAAGCGATATTTTATTGATAATAATCCAAATTTACATCATAACCAAAATTGGCTTAAAATACAACTTAGCTAACTATATGAACATCTAAATACACTGTTAAAGATAAACAGTGCATTACAAGCAATGTACCAAATGGACTAAATCAATTGAGAAATATAAATCCATAATAATGGAATTCTCAAACATTACTTTCAAAATATAAGTAATCAAAATGATGTAAACATCTTTTTTTTAATACTTTTAGGTAAAACTGCGAGAAAATTAATCCTTCTCCTAGTAGCTAATGGTCATTTAATATGTCTTTTTAAGATATACCATTTTATATGTCTTATGGGTTAAATATATGGAAGTTTTGCCATGTGTATGGGAAAAAAATTGCACATATAATAAACTTTAGAGTAAAATACACTAAACTCTCTTATACTATTGCTCTATTCCGCATATACCTCTTGTAGTTTTAATTACAATAATTAACCTTCTTAACTTTTTAAAACTAAAAAAAAATTAATAACGACGTTAAAATAGTCGATGAAAAGATAATTTCAACCATGTTAAAGTGACTAAATACCTATAATACTCAATTAACTCTGAAAAAAGATGAGATGAAATTGCTTGGCATGAAACCCTCTAGTAATGAAAGAATTTTTTTCAAGATATATTCTATATGTATGTCATGATTATCTCTTCTTTCACAAAAGTATAAAATATATTCTCTTCTTTTGTAGGAATTTGATTTTTCAAATATAAAGTCTTATTTCAAGTGCAATGAAAAATAAATATTAAATATTTACATATCTTTAATTTTGCAAAATTTTCAATTTTTTAATCTTCGATGAAGTTTAATAATTGAATTTTGCTTTTGTTGTAATTTTTTTAACTAACCCATTTGATATTTTTTTTATTATTTTCTAATTTTTTAATCTTTAAATGATTGTCTTTCTTGATTATATCTGTTGTTGATGAACATCTAAGAATATGATTTCAAAATTATTTGTGATATTTTATTTTTTAACACTTAATAAGATTTTGTTAGATTGGATGTTTTAATGTGACGGTAAACTATAACTTTTTTTTCCACTATCAAAAGAATTGGTAATATAAGAGTTGATAGACATTCCTTCTAAATTGTAGATATTATGTCTCGGATTTTTTTTGATTAATTTTAAGAGTTGAGTCATTTATTTATGTTGAGTTTATTACTTTTTTATTTTAAGGTTAATTTTATCATTTCATTATTTTACATTAAGAGTTTAGTCATTAAAGAAAATTAACGTATTAGATTAATTAGTTTTAAATTAAAAAATTAGGGTTTTAATTAATGTAATAAAACTAGAATGGATGAATATGGAACAAAACAATAGTATAAGGGGGTTTAGTGTATTTTACCCTAAACTTCAATTGTGCATTTTTATTTTTATTTTCCTTTTCACGAAACTTTATAAGATGGAGCTAGATTTATAGGTGAAGATGCATGATTCTAAGAAGATCAAACTTATCAAGTCAAAATGATCCCAAAATTTGCTGACTTTGTTTGGGTTTCTTTACTAGATTTTGACTCAAAGTCTAATGTAAATCAGTTAAATAGCTAACTTTGACTGAATATTTTTGGAATCGGTATACCAACCTCATTCCATTTGAATTATTCAATTTTTACGTTATAAAATTTATTGGAAATTTTGGAAATTTGAATGTCATTCAATGCTATTTATAGTTGTTTTAGAAAACTGAAATTACATGCCCTCCAATATACTGTAAATGGCAAAAGACATGGTCAAAAAACAGTAAAACTAATTAATATGCATGCATGATTGAATCTGCATGCATCTTTTGTGGATAACAATTTATAATTTGAAAGTTGAAACTTTTTGTTTACTTAGAGTTGACATGGCAATACAAAGAGACAAAAGGGGAGACAAAGATATGTTCCTTCAAGAATTATAACTAATTAATTAATACCACTAATACAAAAAGAGAAGAAGTAGCCAAATTCCAAGAAAAGCACACACAGTCACACACTACGAGATGTTGTATATTTTGTTGTGTTTTTTTTCCTCGTAACTTCAATTTGATAACTATTCTTTTGGATAAATTATAAAAATTCCCCTATAATTTAAGAAATTTTGAAGTTACATTCCTATAATTTAAAAATCTACAAATTACTTTCTTATATTTTGACCTTTTTGTTTTGATTCAAATCTCGCTGTTTAGGCATTAGGCCTCGAAGACAGGATGATTAAGGTCTCTTTTCCTACATGCACACTAGCTACTCTTTGCAAGATCATCATAAAGAACGAAATCACCGAGTCATAAGTGAACACAACTAATTTGCTGCACATGAAGTAAAATGTTGAAATAGATGATTTAAAAAAAAGTGCGAAAAAATCGATGATTTTGAAAAAAAGAAACAGTGCAATTATTGGATTAATAGAAAATTATGCCTGTATATTGAACTAAATAAATTTACAAAAATAAGTATTTTAATTCTATGTATTTTGTGTGTTTCAAAAAATAATAATAATAAAATCACAAAGTAGAATGTAAGTTTTTAAATTATAAGAGGGAAACTTAAAAATTTCTAAAACTATCATTTTTTTGGTTTTGTTTTCTAGTAATTTATTACTCACTTGTTCTCTTTTTCCTTTGCTTTGAACAAATTAAATGCTGTTTTGATTCAAAAGTGTGTAAAATTAATTGATACGTGCCGTTTAAGGTGTGCAAACATGTTCTTGAATTCGTTATTATTTATTACTTTTTGCCTATATTGATCTCTCAATTTGAGCATTTATTTCAACTCAGTCATATTCATTCCTCAGTCAGCCTTATTTAGAATGCCATTATTTATTCTATTTTTTACACACAGTCTCACAGTAGCCATGAATAAATTAATTAATGCTGTGTGTGTGTGTGGCTCTCTATCTTGGTTTTCACATCAATTTTGTGATAAATTTTCTGGCAATATTTACTACATACCATACAAAAGAAAGTACAAAACAATTTTCTGTTTAAGTTTAACATTTGTTTCAAATTTATTGCTTTAGCATAGAGTGATTCAGGCAGATTCTGCAGTCCTTATGAAGTTCATTAATTGTCATATCATATTTGAAATGAATCCAGAACTTGTTGCAGTCTCACGAAGGTCCACCCAACATTTATTACAATTTTTTTTTTTAAAATATAATTGTAGAAGGAGAGATTTATGGCCCTAAAATAATTATAAAGAATTTAAATTCAAACAATTATTTAGATATATTCTTTTTTCTTTGTGATTATGGTCACTCTTTGGACTATTATATATTCTCTCATGAGTGTATTTTCTTACTGTAAAAATGTTCCTAACATTGGGAATTGAATAACTTTAGGTTAAAACATTTAAAGAAAGATGAAATGTTTACAATTGTATACTTTTTGTTACTCCCTCCATTTCTTAATATTCGACGTTTTAGTTACAAATTGTTTTTACAATTAGTTGACGTTTTAATATACTTTACTCTTACCTATATGTATTTAATTCTTTTAATAATTTCCTATGCATCTAATTAAATAGATGCACTTTAATTTAAGAAGGAAATGAAAGGACTAACTAAAGAAAACCATACATGAATCCTGCACTTTAATTAAATAGATGCACTTTTCGGGCTCGTTTAGTTGGCAGGAATCTCGGGTTGGAAAGTAATATTTTTCCTGATTTTTAGATTCCAGTGCTTGGTTCATTTTTGGACTTTTGGGAAAGTAAAATGAATCCTACACTCCAGGAAAATTAGTATAAAATTTCTGGATTCTTAATCCTTGTTCTAAGTTGGTATTCTGATTACTTACTCCAGGAAAATGAGTCATATTTCATTAAATATTTATTAATACAATCTTATCCCTTATGATACAACCCACGTGAATAAATAATTCAACCTTATTGAACTTTAATTAAATAACATAATAATTTTTACTATAAACTTAGTTCTTGCTAATTATAATTTTATATATTTGTTCCTCAAACTTTCATTGTAAAACTAACCCACTCTTAAAATATAAAAAAAATTAAATAAACAAACAACATTAATTTTCAAAAAAAAATATTATTGAAATAAATCACTTTTAAGAAATAAAAATAGACAACATTAATTTTAAAAAATTTATAAAATTATATGTGATTTATATAACAATGACAATATAGCATTAAATATGTAGTTTACATTTGTTAGCATTTTGAATTATTTTTATTTATTTGTTTGTTATAACACATAAAATATATAATAATACTTATTTTCGACATTATAATTTTACAAGCATTTTATATTTTGCTGGATAATAATTATTTATTACACATAAATGAAAATTTTTAAAGCATAATTAGAAAATAATTTTGTTATATAACCCTGTATATATCACAAATATATAGTTTTTTTTATAATTGAACCAAAAATGCACTGCATTTTTTGGTTGATTAATTTAAATGAAACACTAAAACATGATTTTTAATTAGTTTTTCTCTTAACATTTCGTGATCTATCCAAACATAGGAAAGGAAATTTGCTGATTCATTTTGCTCAGAATCAAAATCCAAGAAATCATATTCCCAAAACACTTTACTTTCCCGCCAACCAACCAAAGGATTCATTAATTGATGAAGCAAGATAAATAACCTATAATAGAAACTTTTTCTAGGATAATTAATATTTTCTTAATAGATGTGCAAATTGGTTAAATGTCAAATATTTTGAAACAGAGGGAGTATTAAATTTTTTCATTTGCAAACCATTCATTCATTAAATAAATTTTGTAAACCAGTGGCCATTTTGTTATATTTAACCGTTTATCTTTTATATTTTCTATTAACTTTATTATTATTTTTGTTTCTTTAGGGAAAAATTGAGTTTAATCTAACAAAAAATTTATACTTAAATTCATGTTGCAAAAATAATTATAAACTTAAAGAAAAAATAGATAACATATAAATATGACAGAATGATCATTAGTATATGTATCATTTTTATTAAATGATTGAGCAAATTGAAATAAAAAAAGTTTAGTAATAGAAAATACACAAATGTAAAAGCTTAGCGGCTTTTAAAAATTTTAACTCATACTTTTTTACTAGGAATAACCCTTGGTTTGAAAATGAAAAGAAATTATTAATATATTTCGAAATGTATCAGAATAGTTGTGTAAACGTAGGTTAGAAGTAAGATAGATTGTACCGTAAAGGGTAAAAAAAATAAAAAAGTAAATCAGAATGTATTATTTTAGTAGAGGAATATATATTTGTCTTGGTTTTGAGCTCATGGATCCAATGAATGTTTTGGGTACTTAATGACTCCAAATAATATGATTTGTAACTTATTGCTAATTAAATTGCAATAATTCAAGAAATATGATTGAACAAAATCATTATTATCACTATTCCAAATAGCAACTTGTGAATATACCTAGAAATAGAATTGTTTCTCAATTTTTTTTTTCTTCCCATAATCAACATTTGAATGTTTTAATTGTCTTTTTGTTGTATTATTTACAAGACATATAAATTGAAGATAATGTACAAATCATTTAAAAGAAGAATTATTGGAGAGCTTAGGTACAAGTTGAAATTTGCATCAATAAAATGATACCACTATTATGGCCAAAGATGGCAAATTCAATAGATAAAAAAAGGAAAAAAAAAACAAAAAATGAATGCCAACTTACTACTTATTAACTTATTCAAACAATCCTAATTTAGACTCTTCTGACAACTTTAAAAGAATCCCAGATGAATAATTGAACTACTTTCTCAAAGAAAAATATTGTAATAAATAAACCCCACAAACCCCAAACAACAAAAAAACAACAACATTTGCTGCAATTTTCATTAATTACTACTATTGTTTTATCCTAACTGTAGAAAACTTTCAATTCTGTACACTGAACATTTTGGACAATTATTTTATGTTGCAAAAATTCAAAATTTTTTGAACTTCAAAAACTGATAAAAATCTCTCTATCATGTCAATTTCAAAACACACTAAAGTCAATGTTGGTGCTTAAATACAAAAAGATTAGTTGAAATCAAAGGACTGCTTTGTCTTATTAACTGTAACATAATGTTTGATTTCTTCAATTTCAGAATAACATGTATGAACTTCACCTAATATTGGAATTTAGCTATTCAAAAGATAGTGCTGTGGGGGCTGTTTTGTTCCATGCATGTGTGATATGTATAGAAATATTTTTTTTTGTCTTGTACTGTCTTTTCAATTCTTTAAAAAAAAATTTCTAGTCATGGACTCATTATCATCACTATTGGCTGATTTTTCCATTGAAATTTGTTCATGGAAAATTGAAAATTGATTGAGTTGTTCGTCAGATAGAGTCAGTCTGGAACATAAATTTGCTTGGTCCCTTTGGAGTACACAAATTCACATGCATTTATTGAAAGTCGAGGAGGGATTCAAGTTTGTGCAGTGAGTGATTGATAGAGCATCTTAAAATCAATCCCATCTTGAATTTTTTGAGTTATAGTTCCAGTCCCAATCGTCTCTAAATTACACAGTTAAATGCCCTTTAATACTTTGGAAAATCGCCACAAATGTCACTTGAGTTTTGTACGTAAGGATCAATCAAATTATTAAAACGTGAAATGTGAAAGAAAAAGACCGTTTGAGCTGATTTTCTTTAATACTTTTATACTAATTTATAGAAATAAAAACAGTTGGTATCATTTAAAATGAGTTCATATATGTAATAACGAGTTAGTCGCGAATTCAATGCATAATAAAAATATCAAAAAATTAGAATCACTATTTCAACGGCGATTAATTGTCTATTTTATATGTGAACTTATATGAATCGCTCGCTTTCACAGGAGTTTTTGTGTAACTTAGTATAAAATTTTATAGACTAGTTTCATCTAACATTTAAACTTTAAGAATAAAAAAAAGAGGAAAATTGCAAAAAACGTCCTCCATATTTGTTTGAAAAACTTTTTTCGTCCCTGACATTTCAAATGATGTAAATTCGTCCCTCACATTTGTTTGAAAAACTTTTTTCATCTCTAAAATTTCAAATGACGCAAATTCGTTCCTGACATTAAAATAGTGCACAAAATTGGTCCTTTTATCTATTCACGTATCTTTTTTTTTAACATAAGGAAGTCACGTGCTTGTCTTGTGACAATTTTTCAGGGTCTAAGAATGTAGCTACTGACTGAAAGTTTGTAGAAATGAATTGTGATTCTAAATTTGCCCGTAAAAAATTATTAGAGGACAAACATGTGATATCTTTTTGTTAAAAAAAATACGTGAATGAACAGAAAGACCAATTTGATACATTATTTTAATGTGTGGGACGAATTTGCATCATTTGAAATGTCAGGGATGAAAAAAGTTTTTCAGCCAGGTGTAAGAGATGAATTTGTACCATTTGAAATGTCAGTGACAAAAAAAGTTTTTCAACCAAATGTGAGGGACGTGTTTTGCAATTTTCCCTAAAAAAGCATAAAAATAAAAAAAAAAAAGCATTTTCCCCTCCTTATTTCATACATTTTGTCCCTTACTTTTTTTTTTTTAACACACATGACCTTATATACATCTCCAAAAAAATCGAAATATAAACTTTAAAGTCGAGATGCTAATTCCGTTACATTCCATGCTTGTTCAAAAGTACTTCAAGTTTTGTCCTTGGCGCAAATTTCTCCTAACTTTTTTTTTTACTTCAAAATTAGGATATAATAGTTAAATTTTAATTGTTTTCAATGGATGGACCAAGTTTGCTCCAAGTGATATGTTTCTAGATTTGACTTTGGAATTGCTTTCGTCCTTGCGAATTTTAAGATACAATTAAGTGCAAAAAAGTCACTGAATTATTACCAAATATAAATTTTGATCACGGTACTACTTTTTTTTTGACAAAAAGTGGATAATGGTAATTTTCTCCTATGTTTTATAATAAAGAAATGTAGTCATATCTGAATTTTTAAAATAAAATATTAGGATGTTTAAATCTTATTTTCTTTTCATGAAGAGAAGCAGGAAGAATGCAACATTTTATATTTATGTAATGAACTGAGCAAATATTTAGAAAAAAATAATAATTTTCAAATAGCACCAATAACACATAGAATTTCATTTAATCATTCAAATTTGGAAAAATTTAAAAAAATTCTTATTGTTTTTAGTTACTTTGGAAAAAAAATATGTATCCATGGGTCAAAAAGGCTAATTAATTACTTTTTCCCGTTATAAGAGTTAAACGAATGGAAGACTTCTATGAAATGAGTTTATATATATGACCTGCATATCAATCAAAAAATAGCGTAGCATTTTTCATTCCAACGTATCAATCAAAAAATAGCGTAGCAATTTTCATTCCAATGTATCAATCCAAAAACTAGCGTATAAAGTATAAAATTAGAGTAATAAATTTTCACTTTAGCATAACATTTTCAAGATTACTGTAACAAATTTTCATTTTAACGTAACAAATTTTTACTTTAACATAATAAAATTTCACTTTAGCGTATGAAATTTTCACGTTAGTTTAAAAAATTCACTTTAGTGTAACAATTTTTCACTTTAGCGTAACATTTTCACTTTAATGTAGTCATAGCCACGATTACGGTTTTAATCGTAACCGGCCTGGCGGGTTCTGCTCAAAATCGGAACCGGCCCCTATCGAGCAGCCAAACTGTGAATCAGAACCGACCCAGACAGGCTGGTTACGATTCAACATTTTCAAAACTATGAACTAGAGATTCGAAAATGCCGATTTTTTTTATAAAAAAAATAGCATCCAACGGTTAGAATTTTCTACCTGCTGAAAAATCCAACGGTTGGAATTGGCGGTTAACCACCGGTTCCAACAAAAAAAATTAAAAAAAAATGGCCGTTAGATGCAACAACCATTGTAGTAATTCTGGCCATTAGAAAGCAACGATTTTGTTCTCTCCTTTTTTGTTTCTATAAATACCGAAATCCCCTAAATTAATTTTCTAAAAAAAATTCTCTCAATTCTTTTTCAATCTCAAATTCTCAATTCTTTCAATCCTGATTTATATTATTTATTTTTTTTTATTATCATTAACTTATTTTTACTTATTAATTCATTATATTCGAAATTCAATTCTTTACTTTAATTTATTTTATTTTATTCAAATCTTCAGCTAATTATTTTTTAAATAATTTATTTTATTTAATGTTGAATTATTATTATTAGTTTTTATTATTTAAATTATTTAAATTTATTTAAATACTTCTATTATAGATTTATAGTTCTATTTATCTAATTATTTATATTAATTCAATTACTTTATTTTAATCTACTATAAAATAGATAGTTTTAATAGAGATATTGTTGGTAACTCATAATTAGGTGCTAACCAAAGTGAGCAAATTTCTAGTGGTGGAAAAATTGAAAGCTCCAATATTGAAGAAAGGTTAAAATCGAATATGTTCAAGAAATGCACAAAAATATTAGATTCAACCTACAACCAATCAAGGCAAAATGCAATTATTGTCCCGAAAGCAAATTAATGTGGGACATATACGTGGAAGAAACACGTTCTTTCACAAAGAACACAAAAGACATAAATTCCACAAAATTTGAGGGATATTAAAATATCAAAATCTGAATAATATGAGTTGTCTCAAATAAAAGCATACAAGGGTTTATATAGAACTAATAATTCCTAATTCTAATTAGGAAACAAAAGAAAGACGTCTAATTAAGAAAACAACTAAATTAAGAAACAAAACTAATTAGGAAAGTAAAATAAACTCAAAAGAAACTTGGGCATCAAGATGCTTGTGTCAAGGCCCGATCTTGTCCCACATCAGTCCCCTTCACTTGAAAAGAACTCGCCTCGAGTGATTTGTGTATAAAGGCCTTCTTTCTTGAATCAACACCTTTATCATCATGTGCTTTAACTCCCTTTGAAATCTCCTTTAGGTCTAAATCTTATATTTAATTTTCTTCCCCCCAAGAGAAATATTGTAACTTACAAAAATATGTCTCATTGGAGGAAGTCTCAGTAGAAGTTCCTCAACTGTTAATGCTGGATAGTCCGACAATAAATCACGAACTGAATTGGAACCCTTATTGCCTGACTCCTTCGCCTATGTTAGGATAACTTTCTTAACCAACAAAGAATGCATTTTCTTATAATTCTTATTTTCCGCTACAAAATCAAAATTTGCATGTGTAAAGTAAAAAAATTCTCTATTTTACGTGGTTCAACTTTTTGCTCCAAACTCAAAGGCAATAGAGCGATTTTTCGCCATTCCTTTACAAATTGGTAAATATTTTCCCTGCAATTATGAGTAGCGTCCAAATCATACTGCCAAGGTCTTCCAAACAACAATGAGCATGCATCCATATCAATGATATCACCGTATACTTTATCCTTATAATAGTTACCAATAGACAAAGGAACACAACATCTTTCAGTGACTTTAATTCCTTCACCGCTAGTAATCCAAGTAATATTATAAGGCTCAGGGTGTTTCTCCATAGACAACTTTAAGGTATTAACCAGCTTTCTAGAAATAATATTTTCGCAACTACCACTATCAACAATTAATTCAAAAATACGATTGAAAATTGTGCACCTGGTTCGAAACAATGTGTTTCGCTACGTATCATCTTGTTTAGGGCTCAACAACACTTAACCACAAAAGTTTGCAACTCGTCCTCCGCTCCATCTGGTGGGCAAACTACATCGTCATCATTAAAAAATTTATCAACGTTCTTTTCATGATAAGCCAAATTAACTTGACGATATTGGGGGGAAGTATTAGATCTATGCCCAAGTTGTCCACACCTATAACATTTATCTCCTCACGGCTTCACATAAGAATTAGTCACTGGTTTCTTGTTATACTCCTTCTCTACAACATCCTTATTTCCCGAATCAGAGTTGGATCCCGTATTGAATTTTAGTGTTGGGTTGGATGTCTCCCCAAAGTTTCTATGAACACCGTCAATTCCAAGGTATTCTCTACTTCCCATAAATTTAGTCTTTCGCCCCATGTTTTGAGCATCACCGAGGGTCAAAATTAATTGACAGCCAATTTTATCACGGATCACTGGTTTTAATCCGTGAATATATCTCGCCACTTGCTGCTCTTCAGTTTCCATTAAGTTATTGCGAGAAGTCAGTCGTAAGAAACCTACAGTATATTTTGCTACAAATTTTTTTTCCCTGCACCAAATTATGATACTGATTAAATAGGAATTGGTCATAATCTGGTGGAAGGTGAACAAACATGGCTATCAGCATTCTTTTTATCTTTGGCAATAATCTGATGAGCTGTTTACGCAAACGTTGTCGTTGGGTCTGAATTTGTTCCCACCATGATGAAGCTCCTCCTTTCAACCTATACGCTACCAGCTTGACCTATTTATCCTCCTGGATCTCCGCAAATTCGAAAAAATTTTCAACTTCCGCAACCCAATCAAGAAAATCCTCAATACTCAAGTTCCCATTAAAGGAAGGAACATCAACCTTTAATTTAAATTCCTCATGTTGATATTTTCGAGGTGCCCAAGAGTTAGGATCTCGATGCATAATTTTCGCAACTTCTTCATCAGAGGAATTATCCTCAATAGGTAAATTCCTATGAGTTGGTAAGGGTAATATCGAACTAGCTTGACGTCCTTGAGCAATTCTCTTGGAACCATCTTCTCCTTCCGTACTTCCCTGATTAACCCGCGATACTTATCATCGTTCTATACGAATAGATAGGGTTTGAATCTCTCTGAAAATGTCAGAAAGAGTCACATCTTCTCTGGTTGGATTGGCCATCGTAGACAAGGAGAAACCTTGGTCTCTAATATCACTTAACGTTAGACAGATACTTGGAAGAAACACATTGCTTTAGAAAGAACACAAAAGACACAAATTTCGCAGAATTTGAGGGATATTAAAATATCAAAATCTGAATAATATGAGTTGTCTCAAATAAAAACATACAAGGGTTTATATAGAACTAATAATTCCTAATTCTAATTAGGAAACAAAAGAAAGACGTCCAATTAAGAAAACAACCAAATTAAGAAAGTAAAATATACTCAAAAGAAACTTGGGCCTCAAGATGCTTGTGTCAAGGCCCGATCTTATCCCACATCCCAAATTATATGCTTTGAAGAAATGATCGGGCTATGAAATTTGTCACAACATTTGAAGGAAAAACATCTATATGAAATCGACATTTTCACTAACCAATAGCAATTATCCTTGTTTGCTCCCTCTACCCTTACCGCTCATCTTTTTAAATATTCGGATGAAAAAAATAAATTAGCTAGAATGATAGCCATAGAACATTTATCATTTAGTTTTGGTGAAAAAAATATGATTTACTTATTATTGTCAAAATGCATTAAATCCACAAGCTAAAAGAATGTCTAGAATAACAATAACAAGAGAATTGAAAAAAAATTATAAAAGTGAAAAAGGAATTTTAATTGAAACTATTTCAAAATTAAATGGTTGTGTTACTATATGTTCTGATATTTGAAGTGATTTATATCAAATGTATTTTTATATGGAAGTAACTTGTCATTGGATTGATAGTGATTGGAATATACAAAAAAGAATTATTGTTTTGCGTCATTTTGAATCAAGACACACTGCAAACAATATATTTAATATGTTGAATGTTATTTTAGATGAATATGGTTTATGTAAAAAAGTTTTTTCAATTAGTTTTCATAATGCTTTGGTCAATACGGCTTCAATTAAGGTGAAATTTTTTTCATATTAGATGTGCATGCCACGTATCAAATTTAGTGATACAAGATGGTTTAAAAACACTAAATACGTATGTTTCGCCTATTAAAGAGACAATTAGTCTTTTATGGGCACGTCCAAATTTATTGAAATTATGGACAAAACTTTGTATGAAAAATGGAAAAAAACTTAAAAGTTTTAATAAAGATGTTCCTAATAGGTGTGATTCAACTTATAAATTATTGAATTCATCTGCGCAATATAGTACTTTGTTATATTCTTTTTTTTATTCAAAATCGTGTACAAATATTGTTTTACATCCTAATTTGTGAAAAATTAGTTGTAAATTATTACAAATTTTAAAGATATTTAAAGATGCTACTGAAATTTTATTTGGTGTTTATTATCCTACTTCTTATTTATTTATTCATACTACATGTGATATTGTTGGTATTTTTCAACAATATAAAGATTGACTATATTTTATCACTTCCTATACATGATAGATAATAAAATGGTTTAATTATTATTGAATAATTCTACCTACATATTTAATTGCTTCTGTTTTTATCCATGTCAAAAAATTACTATTTTAGAGGAATATATTAATGCATATAATAATTGGGTAGATTCATTTTTTTCTCACAGTGTAAGTTATCAAGGTAAAAATACTAAGGAGATTATAGGAGATGTCAAAAATTTTTTTAGTGATTTATTTAATAAATTTTATTCTATTTATGGTAGTCACGTTCCTCTTAATACCGGATCTAATATTGGTTGTTCTACTAGTAGTACATCACACCAAAATACTACTAGTACTACATCATTGTTTTCTATAGCACCACATAAACTTGGTAAATCTATATATTATTCACATAAAAAATTAAGATCCGATATAGAGACGGAGCTTCATATGTATCTAACAATTACTTTTAAGGTTTGTGATGAAGATAGGGATTTTTACAAGTGGTCCGTGTTAGAATGGTAGAAGGGGAAGGAGAAGGAATATCCAATTCTTTCTATTATCGCAAGACAAATTCTTGCAATTCCAGCATCAACCGTAGCGGTGGAGCAAACTTTTAGTACGGGAGGAAGTATTTTAGATGAGTATCGGCCCCGATTATTATCAAAATTAATAGAAATTCAAACATTAGTAAACGATTGACACAAGGCATTTTTAAGGGCACAGGAAATGGACAAGATAGATGACATTGACTTAGAATACGACACTCACATGTTCGAAATGATCACTGCTAGTACAGTCGAATTTTCAACCAAAGTTTCTTATTTCACAGATTTCGTCCATCCCGATGTCGACGTTGAAGATTTAAATAATTAAAATTTAGGTCAATTAATATTTTATAAAGTTGTACTCAAATTACTCTTATAAATGACAATTTTTCATTTTAGTATATGTTGTATAGTGATTCATATATGTAAATGCCCAATTCGGTATTTAGGCTAAATTTTTTTATTTCAATAATAAATTGAGGTTTTTTTTTTAATTATATCAAACTTTTACATATTATTCTTTTATTTTATTTTTAAAAATTGAACCATGAAGAACCATAACAAAATCGGAACTGAAACTGGGACGAAATCAGAATCGGAAGCGTCGGTTCTGGAACCGGCCACCCAAGGATCGATTCCGATTCCACCCCTTCTGGAACCGTGGCCCGACGGTTCACAAACTGTAACTGGCGGTTCGTGAACCATGGCCATGTCTACTTTAGCATATCAAGTTTCAATCCAAACGTATCAATCTAATACCAAAATTTAGCTTATGAAATATAATATTAGCATAAGAGCGTATCAAATATAATATTAGCATATCAAGTATAAGAAAATTAGCGTATCAAGTATAAGAAAATTAAAGCGTATCATATCGCATATATAAATCCGTCGCAAACGAGCTTTTACATAAAACGAAATATAAAAATACCGATAACGAAAACAGGAGCGTAATATCGCAGCCCTTTTAAAATAAAATTATTCTAGAAACTTAAGGGGATCAAATTACCAAATATTGAAAAATGAAGACAAAAATATTTAAGTTAACCAAATATGTAGAAAAAAAATCATAAAATAAATTGAAATTAAAAAAATCAAAAATTAAAATTTGCCACTAAAAATGAAAGTGTTCCACTATTTCTGTAAAAAAAAGACTATAAAACATTAAAAATGTTAAAAAAAATTGTAAAATTACATTGAGAATGTCTTTTTATTCAGACCAATTGAGGATCCTAGGACTGAGCTGGGCTGGGATCTAAAAATCTGAGCCGAATCCCAGATAATTATCCTAGATCTATGCTGGGCCTGACTGATACACAGCCCAACTTACGTTCCTAGGCGAAATAGGCCTTCATGTTTTGGGCTAACGCTAAAACGAGAGGAGGGATTTTTTTTCTTGGACCAATCCTACATGATTAGACACTGTTACAAGAAAATATTCCAATACTAAATGGAGTATGAGTCCAGTAGACTAGTCATGGACAACCATAACCGGCCCAGTGGTTTGGACTAGGAACCAGAACCAGCCTCAGTAGGCCCGAACCGTGAATAGTAAATTGCCTAAGTGGGCCGACAGTTCACTTTTTCCTTGAACCGTGAATCGACAGTTTCGAATCGCTGGTTCCAAAAAAAAAAAAATCCTTTATTTTTCGTCTTTAAATACACTCAATTTCATTTTCAAACAATATTTTCTTAATTTTCTCAATCTCAAAATTTTCACATACTCATTGTTCTCTCATAATATCCTTAACTTTTAAATTTTCAATAATATTATTTATTGTTATAAACAAATTGTAAATGTTCATCCATATACCCCATGTTCTACCTTTTTATCTCTCATTATTCCTATTACTCATGTAACATCATTATCTCATAATCACCCACTAACTTGTAATTTATGTAACCTATGTAACTCTTGTAATTCTAATTTAGGACATTGTAATTTACAAGATACCTCAAACCTATAAATATATAGAGCCTTATGTGAAAGGAAAAAATGATTAGAATTTTTACTACATTTTGCTCTACTTTACACTACTTTTCTCTTTATCTTTCTAGTATTATCATACTTGTTTTATATTCTATAGTTATAGACTATTAGCCTTATAATAATAGTAACATAAAACTATATCTCTACTTTGTAGTAGTGGTATAATAACTTGTTACATAATATAATACTACAGGTTTTGTAGTATTTTTATAACATTTATTTCTTATTTGTCATTATTACATATTTATTTAATTTTATTTACCTTAATTTATTTCATTTTTTCAATTCTTTACTTAATTCTCATGGTTAGTTATTTATTTTAATTTATATTATTAGTTTTTACTATTTCATTTATTTCTATTTATTCAATTGTTTTACTTTACTACTCCAACCAACTTGAATTAACTAATCCAACGTATATGACTTTAATTTCATCATGGATCAAACTTATCGTAAAAGTTTTTATTGTATAGCTAGTACTATCAGACTATGAACCACAGTCGTTACACTGATGTGTTCAAGCTTACATGAAAAAAACACCTTCTTTTACTATAAAACATATAACTTTATTTAATATTTTGTAAATTTGTATATAATAAATTTATTTTAACTTATTATATTTTGTATGTACATGATAATTAATATTTATGCAAAAAAATTTCTATATCTCTAATAAATGAGTTACTTTTCAATTATATGAAATTTGTATATATTGTTCTTATTTTTTTAAATTTTTATTTTAAAAAAATTCGAACTGTAAAAAATCGCAAAAAAAGAGGAATCGGAATTGGGACAGAATCGAAATTAGAGCCGTCAGTTCCGAAACCATAACCATAACTATAACCAGCCACTTAAGGGTCGATTCTGAACCAGCGATTCGCGATAAGTAACTGATAATATTTAGTGGGTAATCAAAATTGAATAACCAAAATGATTGAATGATAGTGATAGGGGTTTATCAAGCAATATTTATATTATTAAAGATATTAAAACCTATAAAAGACTTTCTCCCTTACCAAACGTCACCTCAATACAATAGCTAAAATTCAATCAACAATAAACCGGGAACTGGAAACCATGGGTGGAACTAAGGGGGGGCGAGCCGGTGCGGCCGCCCCCCGTTGTTCCCGAAATTGAGGGTTACTGTTCTTATTTTTATAGGTTTAGCACCGGTGACTCTCGGCCCTCAGCCTGCCAATATAGTAAAAAATGCTACAGAAACATCTCTGCAATTGATCTATGGTGGTTGTATATATGCAAAGATTGTAGAGATAGAAGGGGGAAGTGAATCTTATGGATTGGTTTGTAATTAGTTGGATGATTAGAATTTGAGAGATAGGATGTGGTCTCATCTTCTCGTTTATCTTTTAATTCACGATAATGAAAAGTGCAAGTCAAATTTGATTTTAACTACTTGGCTTATCATAAAATAAAGAAGTTAATTTTCTTTACCAAATTTAGAAAAATAAACAACCTAATCAAAGTGTTCAAGCAGATAATAAATCTATATGCCCATAAGTTAAATTCAAAATATTTTTGTCTATCTTCTCAAAATTCAAAATTTTGAATATGTTGAAACACTAAATTGGGGAGATACTCAAAATTTTGAATATGTTGAAACACTAAATTAAATTTATTTTATGAGTTTTTTTTCTGGGTAATTATTAAGGCATTTCTTTTAATAAGAAAAATTTATTGTACCACGAATTTATCATACATTGAAGATATGATTAAAATGAATAAATTTTGCAAAGTTTATTATGTGTATATATTTATATTTTCATAATATGTTTATCAAGTTGATACTTTATTAGTTATATATATATATATTTAATGAAAATTTTTTATTTCACATTATTACATGTGAAGCCGGATTATATATAAAATGGGAGTTAATCACGATTTTAATAAATAATAAAGTGATAGAAAATTAGAATTATAATTTCAACGGCCATTAATTGTCTGTTTCATATATAAAACACGTCTCATATATAAACCGATTTGACAATAATTTTTATATTTTTATTTTATACTCTTCATAAGCACCCCTCAATTTTTATTTTTGTTCTGCCACTGCTGGAAACATGTCTCTTAGTCTCTGCCCCATTTAAATGCAATTCATTCCTGATTATATTATTCGCATGAGTGTCCTAAAACATAAGGAGCATCAATCCAAGAAGAAAAAATGTAGTATTTCCACTTACAAGTTCATTGTTATACAGTTCCAATATTAGCACCCAAAAAAAATGTAGGAAAAAGGAAAGAAAACAAAACACAATCCCAATCAGGAATTAAAAAGGAGGTTTTTACAACTCAGGTTCATAACAACTTTCGTGTTTTACAACTTAGTTCCACAACATCTTTTGTATTCTGAAAAACTTTTTTTGTTGATATCTTCGGCAAATATCTTGATAGTCATTGTCGAGATAGTTGCAACATCATTCGATAGCATTGGTGCATATCTAGTTGCAACATCATTCGATATGCATATCTCGTCCATTCATATGCATATCCCTAAGGCCCTAACTATCAGATCTCAATCCGTGCTCGCAAATGTAGAGCCTCAAACTGAACCTCCAATGTCCCACCTCAAATTGAACCAGCCTCAAACTGAACCTCCAATGTCCCACCTCAAATTGAACCTCAAGTTGACTAGGATAGCAGCTACTGCTATAATAGAGAGTCTGAAGTGTAGATGAAATATAATATTATTCAATGAACATAACTTAGGTGAGGTACAATTTGGTACATTGATGTATCTTACGTTTGTAAGTACAACTTTGTACTGGCATTGGCATGGCTTATCAAACAGTGAGGGTTTCAAATCTCCGATACATGTAAATGATGAAGGATAGCGGAATCACACCATTAAACCTAAATTCCATTACGAAAGATACCAGGTCACACTATTGAACCTAAATTCCACTAGTTTCGGGGTATATAGTTGTTCAATAGGCTGTAAGTCAGCAAGTTGCATCGCATATAAAACAATGAGAGTAATACCTCATATAGTTCCGCCCCTACTTTGATATGAAATTATTGAGTGCCAGAAAAGGCACATACGGATCCGAACATGGGCAGCATTGTATCAACTATCAATTGAAAGAGATCGAGAATCAATATATAAGTTAAAACTCTCTATTGAAGGTCAGAATTTTCTAAACTAGGCAGGGTGAGTTTAGACCTAAATTTGCGATCAAAATTAGTGTTTGATATTATAGCAATAGGGTTATATGTAAATCGGTAAATTATGTTGTGTATAGAATTATCTTAGCAAATTAGTAAATTACTATAGCTTGGTGTTTGTCACTTGATTATCAAGGAATCAACACTTAATTTTACAAATGGTACCCAAATCTACTTTTATACAATTCCTTCATATAATTAATCTAGAATTAATCTTATCAACAAATCTGTGGAGATTAATTTGGTTGTAAGGCTAAAGATTAATCTTTAGGATGATATACAAAAATTTATAAAGGGTTACTCTTATCTAAAACATTTTGACACAAACCAATCTTTTAGGCCACCCTAAATCATTTTAAAACATTCAATAAGGTCTACAAAATTAAATGTTTTAAGTAGTAAACTCTACGTATTTTTTAGAACATTCTTCCATGTTGTAATAGGTTCCATACGATCCAACCCTCATGGTTCTGATACACTTGGAGATGTATACTTAGTAATTCATAAAATCATGAATCCAATCACGAAAATTAAATTTACATATTACTATCAAGTATGAAAGTACTTGAGATGAGATCTAATTAATTAAGTGCGGCAGAGAAAATTTTCAGGCACTAAATAGACAGACAAGGAGAGACAAGCAAAGGAGATTGATTATGGCTGCCATGTTTGGTAAATTTTTGTTTTCGGAAAGGATTTGAAATTGTTAGTGCGCATGCAGGTGTGCAAATGTATATGTTAGAAATTGAGTATTATTTTTTTATTGATTTAAAGTTTAAATAGTATACCAATAAGAAAGAAGTGGATGTGAATGACTGATATTTAGCATATTGTAAGGTATATTAAGAAATATAAATTGAATAATAAGGGTATATTGATTTAAAATATTTATTTTTTATGAAATTATTACACTTTGCAAAAAAAAAAAAAGAGGAGGTAAAGTGCCAAAATTAAAAGTTTAATGAGAATAATACAACCCAATTATATATAGTTGAGGGTAGTATTTTACAATTTACTCTAATTAAACATTTAAATCTCAAGTTTTGCGATGTAGTTTATGATGAAGCAAAGAGAAAATAGGAGTTTCTTAAGGATGTAGAATGGATTTGTTAGGAGTCCTGGGCGGTGTCAGATTAAGACGAGCAGTTACGCCAGCGAGTCGGCTGCGTATGGGCAAACAAAAATGGATATGGAGACCGCATTTTGTGCTATCACCGCAAGATGAAATAAAATTGATGGGCTCCTTTCCTCTCCCAAAAAAAAAAAAAGCAGACAAAAGCAATGTTGCTTTACCATTACTGTATGACTTCAACTTTTTTTTTTAAAAAGAAATTAGAAAGAGGCGGTGAAAAAGGTTAGTGCACTTTGAAAAAAAAAAGGTAAAGTGCCAAAATTAAAAGTTTAATGAGAATAATACAACCCAATTATATATAGTTGAGGGTGGTATTTTGTAATTTACTCTAATTAAACATTTAAATCTCAAGTTTCGCGATGTAGTTTATGATGAAGCAAAGAGAAAATAGGAGTTTCTTATTAATGAAAACTCAAAAAACAAGGCTACATAACAAAAGTATTTATATAGACAAGTAAACTACCCTATTAAGAGACAAAATTAGCAAACTACAAAAATAAAATTGGAAACTGGAAACTACAAAAATGAAAATAGGAAACTAGAAACTACCAAAATAATAATACAATTTGTTGTGTCGTTTATTGCATCAAAATTAAATGACTTACTCTACAAGATAAACAATAGCATAACAAGAGTAAGGTCAATCCCACAGAGAACAAAAATACTTTCTTTCTCAGTTTATTCAAAAAGATAGTTGAAGAGAAATTATTGTAATCTAAGAAAACTAAATAAATTTAATTAACAAGTCAAAGAAACAATAATAAATTAATTAAAGATATCCGACAAGCAAGTAAATCCATATTAACTAATTATCAATCGATCATAGACTTAAGGATTAATTAATATCCATGAATCAATCAATTATAAGCTACTGAGAATCATCTTCGACATAGCCCAATTCCTTCTTAGTTAATCAGTATTTAACAAGAAGCATTTTAATTAATTATTTTTCTAATTCAAACACAACCCGATTGGAATTAGCCAATATCAAATTTAATGTTTCAACAACATTAAGAAATAGAGAAACTCAATTCTAACAAATTGTAATCAGTATCAGCATGTCACAATTTATTAGGCTAATATTCCCGTATATCTGACAGTAGCTTCGCAACTAATTAATTATCTATTAGATCCAGAGAAATAACATGAGATTAATTGACATTGTTCAGATTAATTGAATAGGACCAATATTTAAAGAATCCAAACAATTAACACTATACATAGAAAAATTTCAAAACTCATTGAATATTAATTTAGCAAGAACAAATTGGTCTCACGAGTAAATAACAGTTAATGGTTCATTACTTAAGTTGGATAAACAAACTACTAACAAAACATGATTAACAACAAACAAATCTCATAAAGTAAAAACATAATTAAATTAAAGAAATGAAAATTAAGAAATACAATACTATTCTTGATTTAACACCATTTGACCAAATGGCGTGGCTAAGTTTAGAACAGATAAAACTGCATGAACAAAATTAATAAAAACTACACTAACCCCTACTAAAGAACTACTGGTGACAGCGCTTCAATTTATAAAGGATAAGAAAGTTTCGCCTTAATAAAAGTTTGGGCATATTGCCCAGATGGTCACTTAACTTTTTCTAATTTCACCTTTTGCTCATCAAACTATTAAAGTAGCAAAAAAAGTCAATGATCTCTTTAAACCCACGTATTCAGGTCATTCCATCCAATTTATCTGTTATCTATTTTAAAACCATTAAATTTAAAGGCATTTATGTCTTTTACCCTCTTTCTCTTCTCCACCTTCATTTGTATAGTTCTAGCTGAATATCCGATAATTCTATGGGCAAACAAAAATGGATATGGAGACCGAATTTTGTGCTATCACTGCAAGATGAAATGAAATTGATGGGCTCCTCTTCTCTCCCCAAATAAAAAAGAAGCAGACAAAAGCAATGTTGCTTTACCATTACTGTATGACTTCAATTTTTATTTTTAAAAAGAAATTAGAAAGAGGCGGTGAAAAAGGTTAGTGTGGTTGTTGTTAGGCACAAATGGATGGACGGATGCTTATCTCACCTGCAATTCAAAGCCCCGAATATTTTGCACCGTAATTTTCTGCTTGCTTCCTTAGTTGACGGTAGTTTCATATTCCCCACTCTTTTTCACTTTGTCCCTCTCCCTTCTTCCTTAGTTGACGGCAGTTTCAAATTACTCGCATATGTTGGAAAACTTTGATACCGATGTAATATTGAACTCAATGATAAGGCTATCATTTGGGGAATTATTTGATTAAAAACAAACTGGGCTGTTGAAAGAAGACGGCGGTGGTCAGGACGAAATTACCATTTGTGGTTTTACAATTTTATTCCTGTTTTTGTATTGTCAGGATGAAATTACCCTCCAAGTAATTGATCTCCGTTTACACTAACGATTGATTTGGACGGAATGACTTGAAGTCACGCTTTTAAGGAGTTTGGTGACTAATTTGGCCACTTTAAAAGTTCAGTAATCAAAAGGCGGATTTGAAAAAAGTTTAATGACCTTTGAGGCAATTTGCTTTAAAAGTTTTGACTTGAAATAAAATTTGTCTTGAATGCTTCCTAAATCCTAATTAGGAAAACTCATTGTCTTTCTAAAGTCACATGCGGCCAAAATAAGGCATGCAAACCTTCTTCCACTTGTTTTATAATTCTTCTTATCTACTTAATTCCTTCTTGACTTAGTTAAGGAAATCTCTCATTAATTCATTGCCTTAAATGGCTTCCAAATAAGATCAAAGAAATCTTTCTTTACAAACTTTGCTCTTTCATGTTCCAAAAAAACCCAAAATATTTCAAACTGCTTTCTTTCTTTCATTTCCTTGCAAACTTCTTCAATTATTCAACCACCTTAATTCTTGTGCATAGACATTTAATTAAGTGCAATTCGATTCAAATTAAGCCATAGTAAACTCACAAAATATATAGCAAATATTACACATATCACACTCCAACATTCCCTCTCAAACTCACGATGCTACTTCTTAAAGCGTAGAGAGTTTGTTAAATAGAAAGTGGAAACGCAAAGTAGAGTGTGCCTTGGTAAACATGTCGGCAATCTGCACAAAAAAGGAACGAAAGTGAAATACCTAGTGTCGTAAATCTATTTATTTTTTTGATGATTAACAAACAATTATGTAGACTAATGTTTCAATTAGTTTATTTGAAGTTGTAGATGTGCAAAATGCAAATGGAAGGTTGAAGAAGTTGAAGAAATAGAAACTAGGTAAATTAGGGTAGATTCCTCAACCATAAACCCGAGTTGTAAATTAGCTCATAAAATGATTGAACCATTTAAAATCTCAAATAAAATAGATTTAAAAAATGTATGTTTTCAGAAAAATAATTTCGCAAAATTTTTATATTTGCACAAAAGTATTTTGAAAAAAAAGTTTAAAAATTGACAAAAAAAGATAGGTTCGGACAACCTCAAGCAAAGTTCGGACGTCTGAAACCACTTTAGCAAAGTTTTTTGACAATTCTAAAAAGTACATTTGGACTTTTGAATTACCCTTCTGAAACTACATTCGGATAACCTTACCCTTCCAAAACTTGAATTTTTTGAGTAGCAACTAGTTTTCTGAAAAATAAAAAGTGTCCTTTTTGCTTCACAAATGTTTTCTATAATTAAATACCAAAGACTTGTATAACATAAATATGATGCTCTATTGAGCAAATTTTTTTCTAGAAACACTATCTAAAACATAAAAAAAAGAGATTTCATTTTCATTTTAAAGGATTAAATATTTAGCTTTGATTTTGTTCTTCATCTCTTGTGAGCTAAAATTTCTACTTTTAAACAATTCTTTGAGAGAAATTTGTGAGATTAAAGTGATTGTATCCACCCTATTAAGAGGGCTCATTCATTTGTAATATCAAACTTGGTAAGTTTGAAAGGTTTCTCCAAAACTAAATCTTATAGCATTAGTTGCGAGTAAGATTGGTTCTACATTTGAAGATTTGTAAAAGATTTGGATCTCAGCTTTAGTAAAGAGATCCCTTTAGTGGATTTGTGAAATCGTAAATTTGAGAGATTAGGTAGTGGACGTAAAGTACTTTAAGGGAAAATTTGAACCACTATAAATCTCTTGTGTTCATTCTTATGCTTTGATTTTATTTCCTTGATTAATATGTTTTATTGATTTTCATATTAATATTGTTATTATAGCTTGGTGCATATTTGAGTTGAATTATTGTGAATTGAATTATTTCATTGTGAATTGGATTTGGATAATTGAATTGTTGTGAATTGCCTTTTGTTTTATTGATTTCACAAAATTGGACACAATATTCACACCCACCTATCAAGTGTTTGGTTAAATTCCTATAATAAGTTTTTGTGTCGCATAACTTGTCATTGATTGGGTTTTTAATTGCTCAACCTAATTCAACCCCTCCTTCTTAGGTTCAATATAGGTCCAACAGAAAGGCATGGTGATGGTACCGAAATGAAAATGATGCCGTGTGTAATAGAATCATTGATCCAAATGATAATCTTTGAATTATCACTTTCCCAAACATCCAACAAATCTACATAATTACTAACTTTCGTATCGACAGGTTTAATCTATGCTCCTATAACATAACTCCGCATAGATTTGCCTACCAAAAAGTTCTTCATAACTTCAAAATGAATACTTTTTCATATAATTGCACACTAATCGAGTGAAGATAATTATCCTTATGACTAACTACGGTTATAAAAAAAAGAAAACAAAACAAAGGGGCTAACAAACAATCACCAATAACAAACAAAACCAAACCAAATCTAGAGGGGCAACAAATGAAATGAAACCATAATTAAAGTGACAAATGAATAATCACCAATAACCAACGAAACCTGAAAGATCTAGGTTAGATATGTGGTGTTCTAGTGTCTTGGAACACTAGGTATGACACCGATAATAAAACAGTAATGGACAATAATAAAAATGCGGAAAGTAAAGAGACAGGAGGTTGGTAACGCAGTTCAGCAATTGCCTACGTCTGTGGGGCCACGCCCAGAAAGAACAATCCACTAAGTTCACAAGTTAAGACACTCGGTCTGACACAAAGTAAGACACCATCTTATCTTTGTTACCGCCTCTTCCTAACTTCACAGTGAACGTGATTGTGCGAGCTCCCCTCGACTTGTGTTGATTCCTCCCAGAATCCGTGGTTATACAAGATCCCCTTGCCCACGTTTGAACTCCTCCCGAGCTCCTTAGCAACCTCCTCCTGAGGCTATGATTGAATCAAGAACATAAGGATTGCACATTCAATAATATTGCATTAAGATGCTTCAAGCCAACACACTTTGATCAAAACTCTCCAACAAAGAAGTGTGTTCACAGTCTTGGAATAGACCGAATGAATACTTGATTCTCTACACAAGAGTGCGTGTGAGAAGAAAGATCATATAGGCACTCTAAATCTTCCTATGTTTAACTCCAAGATAATTTCCAAAACAATTCGAACGGGAAGATGGAAAAACTTGTGCCTTCAATGCTTATCTTTTCCAAAGATAGGATAACTTACAAGAATGCCAAGATAAGCTCCCATAAATATAGAGATAACATTAATCTTCAAATCAATCTTCCTTGCATAGATTGATTTAATTTGATTTATGCCTCTAATAAGATCTTTCCATATCTTGCCAAAAAACCTTATGCCAATTTAATGAATTCCATCTTCATATGCGCATTTACAATCTCCCCCTTTGGCATTTTTTGGCAAAATCAAAACTCCCACTGTATGTTGAATCGGAAGCTCTTGAAAACTCTCCCTGAACTGGAACTAAGTAAAGGAACATCTCTGCACAAGACATCATGCATGACACAACAAAAGACACCAGGTTCCCAGCATACAATAGCTTAAGGAATCATAAAACAAATATCCAAAATATTCAAAATTACTCACACTTTTTGCCACAAAAAGACAAAAGGGCACAAAAAGAACAATAAAACATACGAAATTGTCTTAATCAAAGCATCATAAAAATATCAGAGTCATATTTAAGCAGAATCATCTGCATTATCGGGCACTAAGCCAACTGAGTCTGTTAGCAACTGAACACCAGCAGCTTCTTCTGGAGCTCTTTCATCAGAACCAGCAACATACCCACCAGATTGGGCGCTGGAAGGGGCATGACTGTCAGTGACACCAAGAGTAACACTAGCAGTGATATCATCAGAATGAGTAGGAGGCACTGGAATATCCGTTGCAATCATTTCCTCATCAGGATTAGATTTAACAGGTTCCTCTACTGTAGGATTATCTTGCTCCATTGCAGAATCTGTAAAAACAGGAGATAGGTTGTGAAGTATACCTGCGGAAATATTTTGTGTGCCATCAGGTGGAATGTCTGAAGGTTCAGCCTCATTAGATGCAGTAGTGGCAGTCTTTGCAGCAACATTCTTCTTCCTTTCAGCTGCAACATCTCTAGCTGATTTTACAGCTGCCAGATCATCAAGTAGGGACGAGACTTCCTTCATTCTCTTCTCAATCTCAACCTGCTGAGCCATCAAGACTTTTAACTTATCCTCCAGCACCTTGATAGTGTGTGATAGCAGCATAGTGTTACCAAGCTCATCTGTGTCAGAGACTTCCTCTGCGACATCTTCCATGTCATTGACATGGTCACCCTTTAGCAGCTTGTAACTAATCCTGATTTCTTCCTTATCAGTTTCCAGGATTTCTCTTGCTTTAATCAATGGATGTTGTGAAGACAGAATAGCATAAATCAGGCATGGAAAAGGATATGCAATCCTTTCATATTTAATAGACAACTGTGAGGCAGGAAAATCTTTTCCTCTTGGCCATACCCTTCTAACACCGCCAGTGACATCAGTGATTATCATACTATAGTCAGGGGTAAAATCTTCAACATTCCCCCAGTGGCTACCAAGGTATGTATTAATCACATCAGGAGAAAAATTAAACACACGTCCTCTCACATAGACATGCCCTCTATCTGGATGTTCAAAATCCTTCACAGTGGAGTCCAAATTGCAATAAAATTCTTGCACAACTCTCTTCACATATGGTTTAATCCCCTTAATGGTCCTACCCAAACCTTGACTTACTAACTGATCTACAAGCTTCTGACAGTCCTTGAAATCACCTTCATGTATGTTTCTTTCTCCCCAAATATTTCTTTTAGATACTCGACTCCACAAACCAGCATTATACTCAGACTTAAAATCATCAAGATTAACAGCAGAATCGGATGACTTACATGAAACAGCAGGGGACTTGCCCTTCGACACCGACTTGGAGCGAGTAATTCGCTGAGATTCAGGGGCAGGTTGTACTTTCTGTCGCTTTGCCTTTGGCAACTTCACAGGTTCTGAATCAGAAAGGTCATGAACTTCAATATTCTCAGAGGTATCATCATTACCATCAGGAGAGTCATCATCATCAGAGGATCCCTCTTCTCCATTGGAAGAGTCATCCTTACCATCATCAAAAACATCACCTCTAACATTGCCTTCTTCTGCCCAATCCTCATCCGAGGAATCCTCATCCACCAGTTGGAATCTTTTTCTCTTTGGTTCAGTAGCAACCTTAGAGACATCCGGCACTTTAGGGTGTACTGCACTCGTCCTGTATGGACCATCACTTGTTTTCCCAAACTGTGTCCTCACTCCTGAAGGATCAATGGACTGAATAGGAGTGACAATAATTTCCCTTGAAGCTAAATCATCCTCAGTAACCGGAGCTTGTTCTTGCGAGTGGGTTGAGTTCTCGTCTAGAGATGCAGGGGTGACCACAACATGAACTTCATCTTCATCTAGGGTTTCGATTACCTTGCTGACTGGAGACTTATTCTAAGACATCTCTGAAATTTTGGAACACTTAACTCAATAGAACTCTCAAAAACTTTGATTATGTTCACAATAGTGAAGACGGCTGTGATGAGTTCAATAAGCGAAGTAGAGGAAGCTTAGAAGTCCAGAAACCCTTGAAATTTCAAAATAGGGAATAGAAGCCGAAATTATTGCCGTCAGAATTTGCGTAATCTAGGCCAACTCTTCAATTCCATATATTCAGCCGAGAAATCCCATAACTGCCACGTGTCACTTGGAGTGTTGAAGATCAGAAATCCATAAAACACGAAATCTACAACTACAAACTCGCCAACAAAAATATGAGGCGGGAAAAACGAAAAAACAAAATAAAAACAACAACTATTCTACTCTTTTTGTTTTGTATTGTTTTTCCATTTTTTTAAATTTTTTATTGTACATACAATAATAAAAAAAACTTACAGTACAGAAGAACCCCTTCACATGATACATAGGCCTAGAGCAGACCTCAATTCTTCAAACCTTGCTCCATCCAAAGCTTTTGTGAAAATATCAGCAATTTGTTTTTCCGTCACCATGTGTTCCAAAGCAATAATTTTATCCTCCACAAGAGATCGAATAAAATGATGCCGAATATCTATATGCTTTGTCCGAGAATGCTGAACAGGATTCTTAGAAATATTGATAGCACTCATATTGTCACAGTAGAGTGTCATGACATCCTGTGTGACACCATAATCTTTCAGCATTTGCTTCATCCAGAGAAGCTGAGTACAACAACTCCCGGCTGCAATATACTATGCCTCGGCAGTTGATAGAGAGATAGAGTTTTACTTCTTGCTGAACCATGACACCAAATTGTTTCCCAAATAGAAACAACCACCAGAGGTGCTCTTTCGATCATCTGAACTTCCAGCCCAGTCAGCATCACAATAACCAACTAGATTGGTGTTTGTATCACACGAATACCCCCATAGTCAGTTGTCCCGCTGATATATTTGAGAATCCATTTGACTGACACCAGGTGTGACTCGCGAGGATTTGCTTGAAACCGGGCACATAAACCAACACTGAAATAGATATCCGGACGACTGGCAGTTATGTATAATAGACTACCAATCATACTTCTGTATTTACTTTCATTAATAGGAGTCCCTTTCTCATCTTTAGATATCCTCTCGTGAGTTCCCATAGGCGTTCGCCTTGGACGAGCATTTTTCAAGTCAAACTTCTTCAACAAATTCTTGGCATACTTGCTTTGAGAAATAAACATCCCATCATTACGTTGCTGAATTTGATGTCCAAGAAAGTAAGTAAGCTCACCAACCATACTCATCTCAAATTCCTCAGTCATTTGAGCAACAAATTCATCCACCATCACCTGTGACACTGAGCCAAACACTATGTCATCAACATATATTTGAGTAAGTAAAAACTTACCTTTAGCACAACGAATGAAAAGGGTTTTATCTACTCCCCCTTTCTCATATCCCTTGGCCAACAAGTACTGCGTTAGCCATTCATACCATGCCCGAGGAGCTTATTTTAGTCCATATAAGGCATTCTTTAATTTGTAGACAAACTCGGGACTATGAGGGTCTTCAAAACCGTTTGGTTGAGCAACATATACTTCCTCATTAAGAAGACCATTGAGGAAAGCACTTTTCACATCCATTTGATACAATTTGAATTTCAACACACATGCAATGGCTAGCAATAACCGAATAGACTCAAGTCTAGCAACTGGAGCAAATGTCTCATCAAAGTCAACTCCTTCAATTTGAGTGTATCCCTGAGCAACCAATCGAGCCTTGTTGTGAGTGATATTCCCATGCTCATCACTCTTGTTCTTGCATATCCACTTTGTGCCAATGACATTTACATTAGGTGGACATGGAACTAGATCCCAAATTTGATTACGAGTAAATTGATCAAGTTCTTCTTGTATAGAACCAATCCAATATTTATCTAATAAAGCTTCTTTCACGTTCTTAGGCTCAATAGATGATGTAAAACATGCCATTTGAATCATATCTCGGTAGTTCACTCTTGGATTTTCTCTTGTTCGAATTCCATCATCCAGATTTCCAATAACTTCATCAGTAGGATGATTTTTCTGTACACGCGTGGATGGTTGCCTGCGAGGTGAGATGACATCTTCCACATTATCAACTGCTGAACTCTGATCAGTGACACGACTTGCGACACTGGGTGAACCACTGCCTGGAACACTGGAACTTACTTCATGTAGTGAGTCTGTAACATCTTCATTAGAAACAAGAGTTACTTCCAGAGAGTCATCGACTTGAACATTTGCAGATTCCATGACAGTTCGAGTCCTTTTGTTGTAGATTCGATAAGCTCGACTATTAATAGCATATCCAAGAAAAATTGCTTCATCACTCTTGCGATCGAACTTCCCTTTATATTCCCTGTCATTCAACACATAGCAAGTACTACCAAAGGATGAAAATAGTTAACAGTTGGAGTTCTACCTTTCCAAATCTCATATGGAGTTTTATCAGTTCCACCACGAAGGTATACTCGATTGATAGTGTAACATGCTGTGTTCATCGCCTCTGCCCAGAATTTCTGTGGAATATTTCGTTCGTGTAACATGACACGTGACATCTCTGCTATAGTCCGATTCTTTCTTTCCATGACTCCGTTTTTGCTGAGGAGTTTTTGGTGGCAGAGAACTCATGACCCTATTCTACTGCTGATTACAGAAATCCGAGAAATCTGAGTTTTCAAAACTCTCTTTCCATGATCACTACGAATTCGTAACAATCTTCAATGAAGCACATCCCTTTTCACGCTGAAGATGTAGAGACAATGCTTTGAAGGCATTAAATGTGTCGGACTTTTTTCGAAGGAATTCAACCCATGTAAAACGAGAAAAATCAATCACAACAGTTACATATGCATACCGTTTTCCCTCCATAATACTTTCTACTGACATAGGACCCATCAAATCCATATGAAGCAGTTCCAGCACACGAGTTGTTCCTGGTGTCTGAGACTTGGGATGTGACACCTTTGTTGTTTCCAATCTGAAATGGTCTACATACTCTGTTTTCATCAAACTTCAGTTGGGGTTATCCCACGGACAGCTCTTTTAGTAGTAATGTTCTGCAGCCATCCGTATATTCATATGTCCCAATTTTCGATGCCATAGAATTGAATCTTCCATACTTGATCGAAGACATGCTGATAAGGCAGAGATGAGATAGTAATTATCCCTCGATCTTACTCCTTCCATGATACACATGTTGTTTTGATCTATCACCTTGCAATTTCTCTTAGTGAAATTTACATCCAAATCTTGGTCGTACAAATGACTAATGCTGAGCAAATTTGCCTTGAGGTCATCTACTAGCAGTACATTATCCAACTTTGGTAACCAGGGCACATCTAGAGTACCTTTTTCCAATGACACGAGCTGTGACACCATTGCCGAAAGGTTAGCTTTCCATACTTTCAGACACAACATCCTTCAAAAACTTGTTGTCACCAGTCATATGCCTGGAACATCCACTGTCAAAATACCACTCATCAGTCGTGGCAGCCTTTAGTGAAGTATATGTGAAATTGCATTGGAAATTAGGCTTCATCACCCAGCTCTGTTGTGTATTTCTACGAGAAGTAGATTTTCTAGCAGTACCTTGTCTTAAATCAGCAAGATAAATAAAGCATCTAGGACGAATATGACCACGACGATTGCAATAATGACAAAACAGGTTAATCTGTTACCTCTTCTGTTAGGAGCATGATAAGAATAATAAGGATTTGACCTTTTTGCAGCATCCACAGCAACCTGCTTTCCCCTTGGATTTAATCCACTGATAGTGACACTGAATGTGACATGGTTTGGGGACACCGGGTCCTGCCTGACACTGAGCTTTCTCCTTTATACCCCAGTCCTGTGTAATCACCACTTGATTGACCAATCTTAAGAATTTCATCAAGCTTGGAAGCACCTGAATTTAGCATCTTAACTCCTTTCTTTATGTGATTTAACTCATGTGGTCAAGTCCTTCACTTCCTCTTGACTTACTTTCAGTTTGGTAACCAGATCAGTGTTAGATTGTAAAGAATTGTCCCTTTCGTTTTGCAGATCTCCAACTTGCATATGAAGTTGCTGATTCACTCTAGAAGTTCAGTCCACTTATCATGAAGATTCTTGAATTCAACCAGAAATATCTTCCTTCTGTAACATAATCTTCATCTTCATCTATATATGTTGACCTATTTTTCAGTGACACTCTGCTGTAACAATGCCATTTTCTTACCCATGGAATCAGATTGGTTTAGTCTTAGTAGTGAGAGCCACATGATTGTTCTAAAATCCTCTTCTTTGGTCTGAATCATCTTCACTCCAAGTTGTGTTGAGAGGAATTCCTCTTCCTTCTCAATGTATTGGGCACAATCTGCCTGAATATGCCTGTAACCGTCACATTCTCTACACTTAATTCCTTTATATTTGAAATGATTGTCTCAAGCTGTATGATTTTTTTCCCTGTACTTTTATTGCTTGCCAACTCATTCTTTGTGTTACTGACACTGCCCCTAACACCCTGATTATTTCTACTATATCTTTTCAGTATTTTGCTGAAGTTCTTAGATATTAATGCCAAAGAGTCCTCAAGGTCATCTTCCCGCCAGTATTATCTAAACTTCTACATTGTCTGCTTTTAAGGCAATCTCTTTATTCTTCTTTGCTTCCAAGTCTACTCCGTAGATTCATCTCAAAATGTTCTAAGGGATCCCATCAATTCTTCCAACTTCAACTTTGAGATGTCTTTTGCTTCCTCAATGGCCGTTACGTTTATAGCAAACGTTGAGGCAAACATCGTAAGGTTTTTCTCACGAGCTTTTTCTCTGAAAAAATTTTCACCAAGAGAAATGCCTCGTTGGCAATATCATAGAGTTTGACATTGAAACATCAGCAATACTTTCGTCTTCAAGCATCTTCAAGTTTTCAAATCTTGTGGTCAGAATCTGCATTTTTTGAGCACCTTTACACTTGAAGTCCCTTCGTGAGTAGTTTGGAGAATTTCCATGCCTTCTTTGCAGTCACACAAGTAGAAATACGTCTGAACTGTACTGGATCAACTCCATTAAATATGGCCGTATAGAGCCTTTGAGTTACTGTTTGCCAAGGCATCTTCAGTAGCAGACCAAACTTTCTTCCGGGCTTTGAGAGATTTGACACCGTCAGTATCTGTAGTCATGTGGAGGATCCCATCCTGTCAGAAATTGATTCCAGCGCTTCTCATCAATAGCTTTGATAAAGGCTCTCATTCTGGCCTTCCAATAAGCATAGTTGCTTCCATCCAAGAGAGGTGGACGCATTGTTGAACCTCCTTCCTTCATAGAGTCCATCACACCGCCCAACCAAGATCAAGTCCTGCGGATCCTGCCTAAGAAACAAAGACGACCCGCTCTGATACCAATTGAAAGATCTAGGTTAGATATGTGGTGTTCTAGTGTCTTGGAACACTAGGTGTGACACCGATAATAAAACAGTAATGGACAATAATAAAAATGCGGAAAGTAAAGAGACAGGAGGTTGGTAACGCAGTTCGGCAATTGCCTACGTCTGCGGGGCCACTCCCTGAAAGAATAATCCACTAAGTTCACAAATTACAAGACACTCGGTCTGACACAAAGTAAGACACCATCTTATCTTTGTTACCGCCTCTTCCTAACTTCACAGTGAACGTGATTGTGCGAGCTCCCCTCGACTTGTGTTGATTCCTCCCAGAATCCGTGGTTATGCAAGATCCCCTTGCCCACGTTTGAACTCCTCCCGAGCTCCTTAGCAACCTCCTCCTGAGGCTATAATTGAATCAAGAATACAAGGATTGCACCTTCAATACTATTGCATTAAGATGCTTCAAGCCAACACACTTTGATCAAAACTCTCTAACAAAGAAGTGTGTTCACAATCTTGGAAAAGACCGAATGAATACTTGATTCTCTACACAAGAGTGCGTGTGAGAAGAAAGATCATATAGGCACTCTAAATCTTCCCATGTTTAACTCCAAGATAATTTCCAAAACAATTCGAACGGAAAGATGGAAAAACTTGTGCCTTCAATGCTTATCTTTTCCAAAGATAGGATAACTTCCAAGAATACCAAGATAAGCTCCCATAAATATAGAGATAACATTAATCTTCAAATCAATCTTCCTTGCATAGATTGATTTAATTTGATTTATGCCTCCAATAAGATCTTTCCATATCTTGCCAAAAAACCTTATGCCAATTTATTGAATGCCATCTTCATATGCGCATTTACAAAACCAAACCAGATATGAAGGGACTAATAAACAATTACCAACAACAAATAAACCAAACTAGAATACAATCAAAACATGCGGAAGCTAGAACATAAGCTAAAGACTCTGATACCTTGATGAAATCATAGAGAAAATAGGAGTTTCTTATTAACAAAAGCTCAAAAAATAAAGGTACATAACAAAGGTATTTGTATAGACAACTAAACTATCTTATAAAGAGATAGAAATAGGAAACTACCAAAATAGAAATAGGAAACTAGAAACTACCAAAATAGAAATAGAAAACTAGAAACTACCAAAATAACAATACAACCTAATAGTTTAAACATAAAATGAAAAGTTGGTATGATTTTTTTTTCAAAAATGATAATTTCATTAAAGATAAAAATAGTACACTACTAACTAGTTAAAATTAAATGCAATAAGTTAAGTTGTTTAAATTTATAAACTCAATGCATTGTAAACAAACAATTCAACAAATAACCAAAGGTCATTACAGTTTGAATGATAAAAAATCAAATCCATAACAAATATTCACTTGGTCAAAAGTTAAAACTGGATTCTGATCTCTTTTCTAACAACAAAGCTAATATTGGAGTGTTTTCATCTCTCTAGTAGCAAGTTAAAATTGGAGTGATATGATTGTTCTTTTTAGTAGCAAGGTTGAAACTAGAGTATTCTTCATCTCTAGTAGTTAAAGGACACCAAACTCTCAATTTCTCCTATAACTTTTGCTATTAGATCTATCAACCACTAACATCCAAAATCATTGATTCTTTAACAATCAAAACCTAGATATGAAGAAGAAGAACCATCAAAATCTAGATCTGAAAAAGAGAGTTATAGTGGAGGAGAAACTGTTACATTACTTATCATGAGTTTATTGCTCGGAGATGGTTGTCATGAGTGGATTGCCCGAAGATGGGTGCAAAGCTTCCCATTTTTTTAAAAAATTTTATACAAAACTCTAAAAATGGAGACAAATTCTCTCAAAAAGAGCAAAAAACTCCTACTAGAGGAGATAAGAATTCCCAATAAAGGAGAAAATAGAAAATTTAGGTAACAAATTTGAATTTATTGGAGGTGGTTTGGTGGGGCAAGCTGCATCTGCTGCCTATTCCTATGGAGTTTATAAAGTTTGGAGGGTTTGAGGTTGGGTAGAGAAAGAACAGAGAGAATTAGTAGTGAACATGACGATGGATCAAATGTCTCAACAAAATTATTTCGATCATTAAAGTTTTGCAAATACTAGTTATGGAAAAATGGAGTCAGTTATATAGATCACAACTCTCCATCGTGATTGGTCTAATTTCTTTTTCTCATTTATATTTAAATATAATTTTTTTTATGGAAAAGCTTAGTGTCAAAAATTAAAATCTATAGGTCTTGAAAAGTGATTCATACTTTTAAATTGTGATACCATTTGTATTGAACAAATATAACTAAAACTTTTTTCATGGAAATCAACCTCCAAGACTATTATATCTTCCAATAGGACCAATACTATTATAGCAATGAAGTAGTATTCCAATCATAATTGTTTTACATGCTTTGATATCCTTGTGACAATTAAAAACGCAACCTTGTGATAGTTACTTAAGCTTAAAATCAACCAGCTGAATTGGCATAGCACTAATGGAAGTTCTTTTCTTTTTGTTTTATATGAGTGTTTTTGTTGTAAAGAGGATAACATTTTAGATTCATACTAACAATAGACAACTTTGTGCCATATAAGAATCTCAACCCATCACTCTAATAACAACCAATTTTAATTAAAGCAATATATAATAGGAGTACGATTTTATTTTACGCGAGATTATAATGTTATTCACATGGATTCTTATCATTATTCATTAATTCATATATATATGTATATATAGATTGATAATAGCATTCCACATGATGAAGTTATAATTTCGTATAAAAAAAATCGAACTACTATCATCAATATTTATATTATAATCAATAATCAAATATCAATATGCTTATCTTATTAGCGGTAACAAGAAAGAAACCTTGAAAATATTAATTGAGAAAATTTAGAAAAAATGAAAAAAAAAAGGTAAAAGAAGAACTGAATAACCACCAAGCTTTTGGCCCACCAAGAGGTTTGATGACCACCAATTTCTAAGCCAAGATAGACAATTGCACATGGCAAAACACCACTGGTCACAAAATCTATTTAGGATAAGAAAATGGATGACATTTGTATGAATCCCTATTCTTTTTGTTACACACATTTTTCCCACTTTAGTTTTAAACCAACCAACACTCCAATCCCAGCAAAACTCTGTGTTTTTGTGTGCGCATTGTGTCATTATTCCAAACAAATTGAAACAATGGCATCTATGACTTTGACAGCCTCTTTTCTTGGTGGATCAGCCACTATCATCTCCAAACAATTGCCAACCACCACCGCCGGCCGTCGCGGGGCAGTCATGATTAAGGCTTCAAAGGTGTCTGAAGGGGAGAAAATTGTAATGAACAACAAGGAAGAGAGCAACAACGGAAGAAGGGATTTGGTTTTTGCTGTTGCAGCTGCAGCTGCATGCAGCTTAGCTAAAGTTGCCTTGGCTGATGTTGCTGAACCAAAGGCTGGAACTATTGAAGCAAAGAAGAAGTATGGACCTGTTTGTGTTACAATGCCTACTGCCAAAATCTGCCACAAATGAGAACAAATTGTATTGGATATATTTCTTGATGCTACTTTGTTCATTTGCTCAGTCTCAGAACAAGAATTAATGTAAAACCTTATTCTTCTTCTTATGCTAATCATTTCTCATTTAAAAACAAATGTTTTGTCCCAAAAATACTTTGATGGCTGCTTATTATTAATCCTTTCCATCTCACCATATTGAATTTCTTATATTTAGCAAAATGGGCAATCTTTAGTTATTGTTTGTATACAAATGCCTAGGCTGAGTTTATACAAGTGTTTCTTAAATTTGACTACCCTTTTTACTTCTATACCTATATGTTCAATTTTTTTTTTGGGTAGAAAATGTAAAAAATGAAACTGAATTTGGTATATGGCAATTCAACATCTAAGAATTTATGTACTATTTTTTTCTCCCCTCTAAAAGTTGAATAACTACTGTGATTTTTCATCATTAACCAACATATATATTACTCAAATTGCCCAAGCAACAAGTTTAACACAAATAATTAAGAATTGGGACAAATTATTTTCTTGAATGCTTTTCAGTTTTTTTCAAATTACTAGTGATTTTCAGATTTGATAGAGAGTTCAAGGGTGCAAGTTAATTCCTTGCGACTGATCTTCATTTTGGTAATTTTGATATGTAACTTAGTTTGGGGGCGAAGTTCTATTCTTATTGATAAGAGGTTGAAAATATTTGTTACCTCAAATTGTAGGAACATTTGGATTTTTTTTTTTGGGGTTCTATACAAAGTTAGTGAAAACTGAGTCCTATTACAAATTATTATGCAATTAAATTAAGTAATGGTCGGAAAGTCCGAATTCTTTTATTTGATATTTATCTCCATTCACGGAAAATTTTATTATTACATAATAAATAAACGGGATGAATAATGGTAAATCTCTACTTATATAAAATTACAATCTCGAGTGAAGAAACAATTCATAGTACTCATCATATTACTTAATTAAATTATAAATTGATCTAATTTGGACGAATATTACTAAATAAGGGGTTCGAGACGGACTAGCTTTATCCATGAATAGCTTAATCTTAATGGTAGTTGATATTAATTTCCACCTACCACAAAGAATCAATAGATGGAAATTCCTTTACATAGTTGACAAAAAAAAAAAGAAAAAAGACAGCATTGGTATTCATTGGTTGAGTGGAGCATATTATCTAGGGGTATATGCTATTATGGGAGCTCCACCTTTAGAGGCTACCCCTTTTACTGATTTTTTAATATTTAAAATTCAATTATTAGAAGTTTCAAAAGTATATTAGCCTTGTAATGACTACATATTTTAATGGATTTGATATCATTAATGTTTTAACTGCATGAATGAAAGTAACTATTTTTTTTAATAAGTAATATATAATGTACATTTGTTTTCACAAGAAATGGTAACTTCACTCATGTGGAGTTATATTATCTTATCACTTAGGCACGATTATTTACTCATTATAAATATTTATTTATTGAGTAATAATAAAATTCTGTGTGTATGGTGTTAGAATCTTGTGGAAAAATATTCCGACTCCCTCATATTATATATATATATATTAATTTCTCTAGTCTGTTTCAATTTGTAAGAACGTCTTTGATTGGAATTTAATACAAAAAAAAAAAATTAATATCCCTTTTCTAGAATTTTGGCTCTCTTGAATGCTACAAACCATTTATTTGACATTTTGATTTAGCCAATCGCAGATAAACAGTTTAAACCACTAATTGGTATTCGGTACTTTAAATATAAAATTATAAAAGGAAAAAAAAAGCTTGGACCAACTTTGGAATTGCAAAACAAAAAAAGACTATTAATTGCTCAATTTAGTCCTATATCTAAGAGTATTATTTTCCATACTCTAAAATAGCCTATCCGAGGTTTAAAAAAACAATTAAGTACTTAAAAGATCCTACTGTAGTTTTAATTAACAACAACAAAATAGTTATATTGTACGAAAAAAAAATGGTATAAAACCAATTTCGTCTCCACTTTCTTTATGCCTTAATGGTGAGTGCACTACACAAGGGATAAACTTTCTCAAAATTGAAGTAAATTTTGGAATGAATTCCATTTGCGGATTGTCTTGCCAAACAAGATCAAATGCATTCATATAGATTTAGGATAAAATTCAACATTATTTTCACAAATTATATTCAAAACTCAGTAAAAATTACTTAGTACAACACGTTAACACCAGAATGGAGAAGTGCTAAAGAATACAGGAAATCAACATGGCAAATCTAATTCCACCACAACGTGACAGTGTACACAGTTGTGGAGTGAGTCTTTTTCGGCTAGAGTTACAGGACGGGTATTAACCAGTGCGCACCTTCGGGTAGCGGTTGCGGGTTTTCCCGTAAAAACAAAGTACTGGAGTGAGTCATCCTTCCTTCATTATGTTGGCGAATGGCGGTCACACCGATTCTCCAAGTCACAAGGTCGGTGGGCAGCATCGAGCTTTACAATGCAATTGGCGTATCGTTGTGTGGTGCAAATCGGCTTCCGATTTATAGCACGGTAAGAGAAGCTCTGAGTAGCAGCAAGAAGATTGCCAAATTGATCAGATTCCATGAGGAAATCTTGGTCCTCATCGGTAACATACTCTGCTGCTTCTACACGGGCAGTAGTAGTGGAATTCCCCCATTCCCAGTAGCTAGATTCAATGCGGACACAGTTACCGTTCGGAATGTTTGAGCTGAGAAGAGAGATGATCAGTAGCAGCCCAGCAAAGGGGATGATGCTCAGTGCTAGAATTCCCATCTTTCAATAATTGAGACTGCAAGTTTTTCTCCTGTTTAGCTCCTTCGAATTTAATGGCCTCATAGTACTATATACTTAGAATCTTGCAAGATATGAAACGAATGGCTATCGTGAAAAGTGCTTTAGGTCATACTCAATAGCAAAATTGACCTTTTAGAGTAACCACTAAAGTATTGTTTGGTTAGAAGGAAAGGGAGGGAAAAACAAGAAAAGGATTGGGAGAAATTAGGATTTCAGATTTGAATATATATATATATATATATATATATATATATATATATTGAGATGGAGTGGAAATGAGGGTGAGAAATTGGAATGGATTAGATATATTTGTTTGAATCCACTTTTGTTGTCGTTAAAAAATTGTGCAAAATCGGAAGAAAATAATAATAATTTTATTATTAATACTTTAATATCAAAAGTATATATCATCCTAATCCAAAATAATTGATTGGTATTTTGAAAAGTGATTTAGATCACCCCCTCAATAAATAGCAAACTTGGTTTTTTAGATTAATCACATGGAGTACTGTAGTGTTTAAATGGGATTGTAATTTTAGGCACGTCAAGTTCTACAATTAATAAATAAATAGATGGATAAGTAAATAGTGAATAATAATATAGTTTTATGCATTTTCAATGAAATGAAATTCATATTTATGTTTTCTTAGTCAAAAGTGTATTTTTGCCTTATACAAAAAATTTGAAGTTACACATCACCTAATTAGTTGAGAGTCCCAATGCACTACTTGTATAAGCCACGGTGGAAAATGTTTTTTCCATTCTAGTTAAGACAATGCATTATATGCCAAATTTGCTAATTGAATACATGCTAAATTGTATTTTCTGTGTATTTCTAAGTAGCTACAACCATCGAAACAGTATTTTAACAAATAAATGTCTTCATCTATAGTGAGTGTGTTTGCTGTAAGAATCTCTCCCTTCATTTTTTCCACCATAGCTTTGTCATCTATTTGAGCATTTCGTATTGCAACCAAGCATTCTGTCACTGAAGACTGAAGAGACCTCCTAGCTGACGCCCATGCATATAGTAATTCTCCCTTGTAGTTCCTTGCTGTCATCCCTATCTCAATTTGTTTTGTGTCATTAGTGCAATTCCTCTCTATATTTAGCTTGATGACTCTCCTAGGAGGACAAACCCAAGCTACCTCTGGTTGCTTAATTTTATTCCATTCTTTGTTCTAAAAGATTCTTTTTCTGCCTCTTCTAAACTTTGGGAGCTTTGATATATAACTATTCATTCATTGTACAGTTTAGGATGTCCTTTTTTGGCCTTTGTCTTCCTCAGAACACAATATCATCCCTGGATTTCCAAATGTTCCGAAGCAAATATGCCGTCATCTCCAGTCTATTGTTCAATTCGTAGTTCTTGGATTAGTAAAGTTGATCAATTGACTTTTTTTTTTTTAACTTTTGGGTAGTTATAATACCTGGTTAGAGCCCAATCTTAATTTATAAACACAAATAAATTAATTATTGAATTAATGATAAATTAAACTTGTTTAATTTAATTTATTCCATCTTAGAAGGTCTAAGGCTATAAATTGTCTTTAGTCGAAGTGGGAGTTTATTGGTTTTGTACTAAAGTCAACTTAATTCTAAGATTATTATCTATATTCATTGCCAAGTGATTAGGAATCTAAAGAATTACACACAATAAAATTAATTCTTGAATTTGTAAGGAAATCAACACAGTAATAATGCAGTGGAAAATATAAAAAATATATTCCAATTAATTTCCACAGGATCTTTAATGATAATCTATATAAAATATACATCGAGAGATGCTAGCAAAATTCTTGAGCGAGGTTTAATTGATCAACAAGCCACACAAGTGTTCGGTCTCTAACGGTAATCCACACGAACTACTTTCGGGATCCTCAAAAGATTAATTTTAGCGTTAGGTTAATAAGTTAGATCCCTCTAAACAAAACATTAAGAAATCTAATAAGAAAAACCATTTTCCTTATTTACGTGATTTCTCAATGAGAGAGGTGTATTGTCTCTTGACCTAATATTAAGCATCTATTTATAATAATATAATATTCCAAAAAGGTGCTCTTGTCTAACAAGAAACAAATTATTACAAAACTCAATTCACTTTCCAAAATTGAATATAAGAATATAATAGATGACATAATTATCATAAAATTATGTAAATCATTTTAACCCAATAAATAATTCTATTGTGTGTGACCCTCTAGGTTTTTAATCACTTGGCAATAAATATAAATAATAATCTTAGAATTAAATTAGCTTTTGTACAAAATCAACAAACTCCCACTTGGACTAAAGACAATTTAGTCATAAAGTTTCTAAGATAGGATAAATTAAACAACTTTAATTTATCATTAATTCATTTATATTTATAGATCAAGAGCGACATCTAGCCAAGACATCATGACCACCAAAGAGTTAGGAAAAATCAATTGATCGACTTCACCTATCCATGAACTAAGTACCATGTAATTATCTTTCTTTTACCATTCTATATTTCAATTAGTATAAGAGTAAAGTATAAGTGTCAATTCTTTATTGTACTAATTATATTTCTTTCTTGTACCGAAATTCAACTCCTTGTAAATAAACTTTTCCAAATTTACTTACTAGTTATGCGCATTTTGAGTTGAACTTCAACAAGTGGCACCAGAAAGGAATATACTCTCCCACTATTAGGAGTGGTGAATCCTATATCGATCACAAACTATCTATCCGTGCTTCTTGTTATATCCAATGTCTACCGCTCGCATATCCAGTTACGGTTATGGACAAATAAAGTCAAAAGATAACATCCACACTAAAGATACTCTTATATCTCAAGTCAAAGGATCGTTTACACTACTGCCACGTAGAGATTATACCATTGGCACTCAAATAGTTGACGATATGGAAATCTCTAAGCGGATCATTCCAGTGAACACATTCTCCAATGATTCACCCATATATCACTATATATACTAGTCTATCCGCATTTACAATGTCCTTGTTATTGTTAATACTAGGACCAAAGAACTTTAAGAATAATAAATATTATTCTAAGGACTTTATCATATTTGTATATATATCGACATATATATGTGACAAAATGATAAATATGCCATATCTTTGTTGTATAAAATTACATAATCATTCTTCCATTACGACTCAAACCAATCATTCAGTACTATAAACCAAATGAATAAACATGAATATCATATTTCTTTTGGGATAATGGTTTAGTCAATGAATAATTATATTATCCTTTGCAGGAATCTCTTCTATCTTTACTTAAATTCTATCAGTGATTACTCTAATCAAATGATAAAATTTTAGTACATGTTCGGATCATTGATGAGACCTTAGTTCCTCAACTATTGAAGAAATTATTTCATCCAAACAATCTTGTAGCAACTTCTTAAGCAGCTATATACTTAATATCTATTGTAGAATATGCTGTTTTAATTTATTTGGAACTTTTCCAAATAACAACATTTATATTTAGGATAAATACATATCCATCTTGATACTTGCAGTTATCTTTATAAGATTGAAAACTAGTATATATGAATCCATATATATTTAGCTCAACATTCAAGAATAGGTTGTTAATTCTTTTCAAGTATTTAAGGAAATTCTTGACTACTTCTAGTGACTTTCACTAGTATTGGATTGAAATTTGCTCATAATACTTAGAGCATGGGAGACACTTAATCTTATATACTATATAGCATACATAATTGATCCTACAGGTTAAGAACATTGATGGAAATCAGCCCATGTTACCTAGTCCACCTTCACGAGATCCTTTGGAGAGTCTTGATGGTCCAATGACAAGATCAAGGAGTTCAAAGATGAAGGCAGCTTTGCATTCATTAATGGCGACAACTTGTGAAGGACTTGAGGAAGCTCTTGCATCACCTTCTCAAGATGAAGTTATTTCGAATGTTTCTTCATTAACAATTCATGATCCACCTTGAAGAAACTCCACAAAGGCCGAGAAGACCAAGCAATGGCGTGTTGGGCTTCAAGATGTGATCACGCCATTCTCAATATTAATTTTAGGATTTATTTTAAGTTGTAATAATAAGCCCATTATCATTAATTAATTGGGCTTTAATTTCGTTGATTAATAAGTCCATTACTTGTCCAACTGCCTTGCATGGTAATTTGGAAAGTAATCTTTTAGGAAACTTTGAAGTTAGCCAAGAAGTCAAATTGTAATTTGCTTCTTGTTTTCTTTTTCCTTATGATGGCCGAATTCTTCCCTATTTAATGATGGCCAATGTAACGTTTTTTACAGACATGAAATTTGATAAAGTTAGCTTTGCTAAAACCTTCTTCCAGCTGTGATAAGTTGAGAGAAAACGTGAGAGTTCTTCTAAGTTTAGTTGAACAATCATAAGACCCGCAAAAACCTTAAGTGATGAGCTTTAGGTTGAGTTTACCCGTTCTAGATTTATAGAACACGCCGAACTGAGGAAGTTTAACTTTTGATTTACATTAGTTGGACTGAATCTTTTTGTGATAACGTTGGGGTTTGGTTGATTTCTTACATTCCTTCTCGTTCAAAATCTTGTTTCGTTTCATTGTTTTTATTCTGCATTGTGTTGTTTGATGTTTGTTCGTGATTATTGAGAAACAACGATCCAAAGGGTGTGGAAAACGTGTGGATTAGAACTCAAAAGCTACTCCATTCGTATCAAGTGGTATCAAAGCAAAGGTTGTTTCCCGAAAATCAGATTTTTTCGCTTTTTCTTCTTGCTGTTTTGTGCGTCTATTTGCTGTAGTTCTAGCGTCAATTCTACTGTCTTTCTTGCTGCTATTTTGAGTCCTTTTTGTTGTTTAAAATTTGTGATAGTACAGCTCTTTAAATTCGTCAAAATCGCATGCAACATCTTTGTTGAATTTCTGCCCGAATCTTCTTTGTTCTTGTTGTTGCGTGTTATGTCTTGTTTTGTGTTGTCTTGCTGCTGATTTTCGCGTCTTTTCTTGTTGTTGATTCAGCATTGTTTTGTCATCTTCATAGTGTTGAATTCCTTGTGTTGTCGTTGCTTGAGTCGCACGTCAAAACATCGCGCTAGGGTTTTATCAAAAGTTTCCAAAAGAAATTCGTAAAAAAAATCAGATTTTTTTCACCCAGTCGCGATAGTTTCGGCCGGCCGAAACTAAGCCAGGCGTCCGAAACTAGCGTCCGAAACTTGTCAGAAAATTCATCGTTCCAGAAGTTTAGGTTCGGACGGGTAAGTCGTCCGAAACAGGCGTCCGAAATATAGGATCGGACGGGTAGGTCGTCCGAAACAGGCGTCCGAAAGATTTAGAAAAAAAAAAGACCGATAAAAAAAAAAAAGAGAGACGGTCAATTCAAAAAAAAAAGAAAAAAGAAAAGAACAAAAAAATATATAATATCTTCGGATTTTACTTTATTTCATTTTCTGTTTTACATTTGTAAGAACTAAGTGTTCTTAAGTTGTGCTTGAAAATCATCAATATTGGACGTGACATAACTTGCTTGGGTGAAATCAAAATCAATCATCTTGCTTTCTTGCCTAGTTGCTAATTTCGTAGTTTTCTGAAATAAACCAAGTTATACCCCATACGTGATCTTTAAAATACTCTTGTGATGTGTTTCTTTTCAAACTTCTTTGGTTTAACTTGTGTGAATTGACTTGTTGAACTAAATTGGTTGAGATTTGTTATATAAATTGTTGAACGGTAAGTTTCAATTAGACTGAGAGAAACATTGTTGAGAGATTAGTTAGGGTATACACGAGAAAAGCCTCTACACTAGAGAGGAGAGCATTTACTCACCATATAGTGAGAACCTGTGAGGATTACATTTGTTTTCTTCTTGTTTTCACTAACTTGCAGGTACAATGGACGGAGATAATACTATATCTCAAGGTGCACAGAAATCTGAAATGGAAGTACTTTTTGACATGATTCAAAAGTTGCAATTGCAAATGGATAGTTTTGCTTCCAATCCAAAATGCCGTACAAAGAATTCCACCTCGCGACACATCAACTTTGATGAAGTTCTATCCGATGATGAGGGGGAGGAGGAGTTTGTTGGTTCTACAAAAATTGGTAAAAAGTCTGACGTTTCAATTAGTTCTGTTAAATTGACATTACCTACTTTTCATGGAAAGGCTAATCTCGAAGCATACTTTGATTGGGTTCGAGAATTTGAACACTTCTTTGAAGGCAATAGTTATCCCGAGGATAAAAGATACTGTCTGGCCTTCATGAACCTCAAAGATTATGCTAGCTTGTGGTGGAATGAGGTAATGAGAATTAGACGCCAAGATGGCGAAGCTCCAGTCACGACTTGGAACCAAATGAAATTGCTTATGAGGAAGAAGTATGTTCCTTCACTCTTTAATCGTGAACTCAATAGGCAATTGCACACACTTGTGCAAGGAAGTAAATCAGTGGAAGCATACTACAATGAGATGGAGGCTCTTATGATCAAGGCTAATGTTCATGAATATCCGAATTCAACCATTGGCAGATTTCTTCGAGGTATGAATTCTGAGTTAGCATACCATGTGGATCTTCAAAGTTATGTTGATATTACTGAGCTTGTTCATAAAGCAATAAAGATTGAAAGGCATATGAAAGGAAAGCAGAGGTTCACACAACCAAATCCGCCTTGGCAAAGAAGTGCCAAGACAAATGAGGCTCCTTTCACTCCATCAACAAAGCCACGCCAATTCACTCCAAACCAGCCTTCAAACACGACATCAAGCTTTCCAAAATCAGTCCCAAAGGTTGCTGAAGTTGCTCCTAAATCGGCGCCACAACCTTCCCAAAGGTTGAGAGATATTAAGTGCTATAAGTGTCAAGGTTTTGGACATGTACAAGCCGACTGCCCAACGCGGAAATTGATGTTCTTGAATGATCAAGGAGAGGTTGAAAGTGATGAGCAATGTGCCGACAGCCAGCTCTTGAAGAAAAGTACCAAAGTGAAGAAAGTGAAGATCTTGAAACATATGAGATTGGTGCTTTTTCTTTAGTTGCTCGAAGAGTTCTTAATGTGCAACCACAAATCAATGAAGATTTAATGCAAAGAGAAAATATCTTTAACACTCGATGCATGGTTCAAAATAAGGTATGTAGTGTGATCATTGATAGTGGAAGTTGTACCAATGTGGCTAGCACCTTACTTGTTAATAAGCTGAATTTGAATTGCATGAAACATCCCAAGCCATATAGACTTCAATGGCTAAATAATTCAGCCGAAACTCGTGTGACAAAACAAGTGAAGTTTACTTTAACCATTGGGAAATATGTTGATCAAGTTGTATGTGATGTTGTTCCCATGGAAGCTATTCATATTTTACTTGGTAGGCCTTGGCAATTTGATCGTGATGTACTTTATCATGCCAAGAAGAACTACTACAGTTTTGACTTTGAGGGTAAGAAGTACAATCTTCGTGCTTTAACCCCATTTCAAGTTTTTGAAGATCAAGCTAAAATTGTTCAAGCTTGTAGAGATTTCAATGCTGCCAAGGAGAAGAAAGATCAAGAGAAACAAAATGTAATAGCTAGCTCATCTTCATCTTGTAATAGTGAAGATCGTGAGTTAGTTGATAGGAAGTCTTGTTACTTTGCTTCTTCTAGGGAGGTTAAGAGAGCTATACTAGATAGACAACCTTTGTACTTAATGATTCGCAAGGATTTTGTACTTATTGTTGATAGTGATCACCTTGCTTCTCTTCCTAGTGCTGTTTACTCTCTTTTGCAGGAATATAGTGATGTGTTTCCCGAGGACTTACCAATTGGATTGCCACCAGTTCGAGGTATTGAACATCAAATTGATTTCATACCAGGAGCTCAAATTCCAAATCGTCCAGCTTATAGAGCAAATCCGGAGGAAACCAAAGAGATTCAACGTCAAGTGGATGAACTCCTTGACAAAGGTATTGTACGTGAGTTTCTTAGTCCTTGTTCCGTTCCTGTTATTCTAGTTCCTAAAAAGGATGAGTCTTGGAGAATGTGTGTTGATTGCCGTGCTATTAATAAGATCACCATTAAATATAGACATCCAATTCCTAGATTAGATGATATGCTTGATGAATTGCATGGTTCTTCTATTTTTACCAAGATTGATTTGAAAAGTAGATACTACCAAATTCGCATGAAAGAAGGTGATGAATGGAAAACTGCTTTTAAAACAAAGTATGGGTTGTATGAATGGTAGTTATGCCTTTTGGTTTATCTAATGCACCTAGTACTTTTATGAGGCTTATGAATCATGTTTTTCGTCACTTTATTGGTAAGTTTGTGGTAGTCTACTTTGATGACATCCTTATTTATAGCAAATCACTAGATGAACATGTTGCACATCTTAAGCTAGTGTTTGTTGTTTTACGTGAGAACAAGCTTTATGCTAACCTCAAAAAGTGTTCTTTTTGCATGGAATCTATTATTTTTTTGGGTTATGTTGTTAGTTCTCAAGGTATTTCTGTTGATGAGTCAAAAGTCAAGGCAATCATGGATTGGTCAAGACCACAAAATGCTAGTGATGTTAGAAGCTTTCATGGATTGGCAAATTTTTATAGGAGGTTTGTTAAGGACTTTAGTTCTATAGCTGCACCTTTGAATGAACTTGTTAAAAAGAATGTCACCTTTGTATGGAATAAAGAACATGAAAATGCTTTTAACACTTTAAAAGATAAATTGACTCACGCCCCTTTGCTTGCATTGCCGAATTTTCATAAAGCTTTTGAGATACACTGTGATGCCTCCGGGATTGGTATTGGTGCTGTTTTGATGCCGGAATCAAGGCCCGTGGCTTACTTTAGTGAAAAGCTTAATGGGGCAGCTTTGAAGTATGCAACTTATGACAAGGAGTTGTATGCTTTGGTAAGGTCTTTACAGGTTTGGCAACATTATTTATGGCCTAAAGAATTCATAATCCATTCTGATCATGAAAGCCTTAAATTCTTGAAGACCCAAGGTAAGTTGAATAAAAGGCATGCTAAATGGTTAGAATTCATTGAGTCTTTTCCATATATGATTAAGTATAAGTCTGGTAAAGATAATGTTGTAGCTGATACACTGTCTAGAAGGTATACTTTGTTTACTTACTTGCATGCTAAGTTACTTAGTTTTGATTTGATTAAAGACTTGTATGAGCAAGATCATGATTTTGCCACCGCCTATGAGATTTGTAAGACCAAACCGAATGGTGATTTTTATGTGCATGATGGTTTCTTGTTTCGAAAAGATAAGTTGTGCATTCCCCAAAGTTCCATTCGTGTTTTACTTGTTAAGGAAACCTATGGGGGAGGATTAATGGGGCACTTTGGTATTGCTAAAACACTTGCTGTTTTGAATGAACACTTTTATTGGCCTAACATGATTAAAGATGTTAAAGGTGTTTGTGTTAAATGCATTGTGTGTAAACAATCAAAATCTAAAGTGATGCCTCATGGTTTGTATCAATCTTTGCCTGTTCCTAGTCATCATTGGATTGATATTTCTATGGATTTTGTGCTTGGTTTGCGTCACGCAATGGTCATGATAGCATATTTGTTGTAGTTGATAGATTTAGCAAAATGTCACATTTTATTGCTTGTTCTAAGTCTAATGATGCTACACATATTGCTGATTTGTTCTTTAAGGAGGTTGTAAGATTGCATGGAATGCCTAAGAGTATTGTTAGTGATAGAGATGTTAAATTTCTGTCTCACTTTTGGCGTACTCTTTGGAATAAGTTGGGTACTAAGTTGTTGTTTTCTACTGTTGCACATCCTCAAACTGATGGACAAACTGAAGTAGTTAATAGGACTTTGTCTACCTTACTTCGTGCACTTATTCAGAAAAACTTAAAGAATTGGGAAGGGTGTTTACCACATATTGAGTTTGCTTACAATAGAACTGTGCATAGTGCTACTAATTTCTCACCTTTTGAAATTGTGTATGGTTTTAATCTTTTAACTCCTTTGGATATTTTGCCTTTGCCTGCTAATGAATTTGTTAGTCTTGAAGGTCAAAAGAAAGCTGAATTTGTTAAGGAATTACATGATAGGGTTCGCCAAAACATTCAAAGGCGTAATGAGCAATATGCTAAGCAAGCCAATAAGGGTAGACGACAAGTGATTTTCGAACCGGGTGATTGGGTTTGGATTCACTTGAGGAAAGAGAGGTTTCCAGACAAAAGGAAATCTAAACTTCATTCAAGAGGAGATGGTCCTTTTCAAGTTTTGGAAAGAATTGGAGATAATGCCTATAAGATCGAACTTCCTAGTGAGTATGGTAATGTCTCATCTACATTTAATGTTACTGATTTATCTTTGTTTGATGTAGGTGATTCGAGGACGAATCCTTTCGAGGAGGGAGGGAATGATGGAAATCAGCCCATGTTACCTAGTCCACCTTCACGAGATCCTTTGGAGAATCTTGATGGTCCAATGACAAGATCAAGGAGTTCAAAGATGAAGGCAGCTTTGCATTCATTAATGGCAACAACTTGTGAAGGACTTGAGGAAGCTCTTGCATCACCATCTCAAGATGAAGTTATTTGGAATGTTTCTTCATTAACAATTCATGATCCACCTTTAAGAAACTCCACAAAGGCCGAGAAGACCAAGCAATGGCGTGTTGGGCTTCTTGATGTGATCACGCCATTCTCAATATTAATTTTAGGATTTATTTTAAGTTGTAATAATAAGTCTATTATCATTAATTAATTGGGCTTTAATTTCGTTGATTAATAAGTCCATTACTTGTCCAACTGCCTTGCATGGTAATTTGGAAAGTAATATTTTAGGAAACTTTTAAGTTAGCCAAGAAGTCAAATTGTAATTTGCTTCTTGTTTCCTTTTTCCTTATGATGACCGAATTCTTCCCTATTTAATGATGGCCAATGTAACGTTTTTTACAGATATGAAATTTGATAAAGTTAGCTTTGCTAAAACCTTCTTCCAGCTGTGATAAGTTGAGAGGAAAACGTGAGAGTTCTTCTAAGTTTAGTTGAACAATCATAAGACCCGCGAAAACCTTAAGTGAGGAGCTTTAGGTTGAGTTTACCCGTTCTAGATTTATAGAACACGCCGAACTGAGGAAGTTTAACTTTTGATTTATATTAGTTGGACTGAATCTTTTTGTGATAACGTTGGGGTTTGGTTGATTTCTTCCATTCCTTCTCGCTCAAAATCTTGTTTTGTTTCATTGTTTTTATTCCGCATTGTGTTGTTTGATGTTTGTTCGTGATTATTGAGAAACAACGATCCAAAGGGTGTGGAAAACGTGTGGATTAGAACTCAAAAGCTACTCCATTTGTATCAAACATTTTGTATTCTATATTTTTTAACATCAGTCTTTGTACACATGTCCTAGGAAAGGTAAATCCCATCAAATATGAAAATGTAAACCTTATTAACTGATCCATTTTAAACTTCTTTAACATCTTATCAATATACTTTTATATTGAATATGTAAGACCAAACAATTTATCAAATCTATCTCTATAGACTTTTGTCCCAATGCATAAGTTGTTTCTCCAAAAAAATTTCATGAGAAGTTTTTGAATAACCGTACCTTAACTAATTTAAGAGTAGTTATATCCATTCTCATTATTAATATGTCATTTACATATAATATGAGAAATTCAATAGCATTGTCATTAATCTTTTGAATACACAAGATTCATATTTGTTTTTGATAAAATCAAACTTTTTAATTATCTCATCAAAACAAATATTCAAAATCTTAAAAGCTTGCTTTAGTACATAAATGAAGTTTTATAATTTGCATACTTTGGTAGGATTTTTGGATATAAAACCCTCAGATTGTATCATATACACATCTTCTTGCAAATTATAGCAAATAAAATCTTAATGAATTTCAACACGCACTACTAGAAAAAGATGCTTTTGAGACACAAGAAAATGTGTCCTAAATATTAGATTTGGTGTCTCAAAATATTTTTGAGACGGTGTTGAGACGGTAATATAGGTGTCTCCAATACAGCCGTCTCAAAAAAAAATTGAGACGGTAATGCTGTCTCAAATACTTTTTAAGACGGGGTTGAGACAGTGTTTCAACTGTCTTAATACTATTTGAGACAACTTTGTTTTTGTATCAAATATTGTGTCCTATTTTGTTAATATTTGGAGACACTAAATTGAGATGGCAACGTACCGTCTCAAATAGATATAAAGACAGTAATATTTTGTCTCAAATATCATGTCCTATTTTGTTAATATTTGGAGACACTAAATTGAGATGGCAACTTACCGTCTCAAATAGATTTAAAGACAGTGATATTTTGTCTCAAATATCATGGCTTATTGAATACCCCATTTGAGACAGTTATGTACTATCTCAAAAAATATTTTACAATTTAGTTTATATCAAATTTATGTAATTGTAATTTTAAAACTAAGAAACATATGCTCTTTATAAACTAAAAGTAAAATCAATTACATAAAAGATAATAATTTGTACCTTACAAGTATTCAGAACAGTTTCACACTATTCATTTAATCATAGAAATATCTAAATATTCATTATTACTTAATGAGAAAAATATACTACTGTTTTCATGAAAACTACACAAGAACAATAATTGCTGCAAGTTTAGAGATGACTTCTATTTGTCCATTCATCTTCAGAGTCCTGAAATAAAAATATTAAAAACTCATATTAAATGTACATATAATTTTTATGGATAACACACAAAAAAAACATTAAAAACTCATATTAAATGTACATATATACTACAAAACATACATGATAACCCCAGCAAAACAACTCATGGTCATATAGTATGAAGATGATGCCCAAGAAAACATGAAAGGACTCAAACTTCTAAGAAAACTAAAGAAAGAGAAAGACAAAGATAAGTAAAGCAATAGTATGTACACAATACTCACCAAAACAACATTAAAAAGGAAGATATAGGTTTCATAAAGGCTAACAGAATGTACAGAATAATCACCAAAATAATGTAAATGCCCTTGCAGCCAGAACTAGTTTCACATATTTATGAATGGAATTGTCTTCTATTCTAGTTTAACAGATGCATATAAAATGCCAAATACAGAGAACTATAAGCATATGCCTACATGAAACTATAAGGGCAAGAAGGCTGTCACACTAGCATAAAAGTGTCTTGTTGCTCCTACGCAAAATTTAACAGTGGCCAACCTCAGTAAGCACAACGTCGGGCACTTAGTTTCCCCTTTTATGCTTGCAAACTGCAGCTCTCATTCTTCATGTTGTAGAGAAAATAAGATTACTCCATTTTACTATAACCATGAAACAAGCATTCAACAGTTTTGTTACCCTATTTTTTTAGTTGCATAAAATTCTGTCTGCATGGTCTCAAGTTCTTCAAACTAGTGCTTGGGGAATGGGTGATCATGGGTTGGGCAGTTTCGTATTTTATCTTTGAATGCAAAGAAAAGTTTAAGGGTACGTCTGCAAATCCATTTTACTATAACCATGAAACAAGCATTCAACAGTTTTGTTACCCTATTTGTTTAGTTGCATAAAATTCTGTCTGCATGGTCTCAAGTTCTTCAAACCAGTTGGGTGATCATGGGTTGGGCAGTTTCGTATTTTATCTTTGAATGCAAAGAAAAGTTTAAGTGTACGTTTGCAAATCCATTTTAAGTGATTCTAGAATAAAACCCAACCTGCAATGTTTCAATCATCTACTAAACATTTCCTTTATATTAAGAACAAAGAATTTTAGGTCAGTAGAACTATAGAGGAAAGTGTTTGTCATCAGAAAAGTTGGATAAAATCTTTTGGACTCTCAAGCCAGATAGAGTTGGTTGCAGTAGAGGTAAAAATCACATTTTTCATAAAGATTGTTTAATCCCTTTCAAATTCTATATGCCTGTAACTTCAACGTAGTGGCATTAGGTATATATGTTATTGACCTTACAAGCTGCAACTGATGCATATCTCATTCAAAGGCACATAATAGTGCAGAATTCAGTTCTGAGAGAGAGGATGCACAATGAGGATAAAGCAACTCCTAAGATTCTGTTGAATGACTCAGAAATGAGTGGCCAAGGTTGAGATCAAGAAGGCAGATCCCTAGAGCATACAGGGAAACTGACCTGCATATAATATAACCTATAGCTGCAACATCATTTTACTCCCAGGTCTCTCAGAACAGCTTATGTTGCTGCATCACTTATGTGGTCCTTGATTGATAACAGTTACTAAAATTCGCATATTACTCTCAATAGCTTAAATCACGTGCAGGCCACAACCCCAAAAAATATGTCCCAAGTTTTGATCTAAACTCTACTAGTTTCTGGCTCTAAGCTTAAAGACATATTCAACTCTTTTCATTCTAACTACTCAGCTTCTAACTCGAACTATTATCCTTCACATATAAAATTGGCTATGATGAGAAAAAACTTTGTTACGATCCCAAATTTAAGCAGGACATCAGGCCTTAACATGTGAGCAATACCAAGGAACAACTAACTACATTTTGGCAACCAAACATTCATCGTGCATACCATGTCAGCATTTACAGGAACTAGAAATGAGTTAATAGCAGGTAAAGAAAACAAACCATGCCCCGGAAAAGTACGGCATCTCCTTTAGCAGGCATTACACACAAGCCTTTCACCATTTTCCCGCCGCATCTACATTCCCCAGAACCAGCCTGATTCAAGAAAAATTTAAAATAAACTAAACTGCAAATTGACGAACAGGCTTAGTGGCAGATAAATAGCACTAGACGTATAGAAAATTAAATATGTTTCACAACAGCCACTTAAAAAAGTTATAGGATGCCCAAAGATGTAGACACTGCATAGTATATGACAAAATAGCCATTATCACTCTCCTCTCTAAGAAATTAAAGCGGTTGCATAAGGTGATTGTTCAAAAATTAGAAAATAGATCACATCTAGTTGATTTTCATTTTCCTCTTAGTTTTTCATTTTCACCATTAACATGCAGGAAAACTGGAATTTTTCTTTTTGAAGTTGTTAGCTGATTTTACCATTCACATCATGAGAATGGGACAAACCTCGCTCTTCAGATGATATAATGCATTATGTATCTATCATACATAGGTTGAGTGAACAACAGAATGTGTTTATCACATGACAGGTTGTTGTGGACAAGAAAATGTGTTTATCACATGACAGGTTGTTGTGAACAAGAAAATGTGTTTATCACATGACCCAGCATAGTATCCACAAGGCATTTAGAAGAGCTAAACATTCAAATAACTCAAACATTTGGTCTAATTTGCAAAATTTAGGTTTGATATATCAAGTCAACACTTAAATTCTAATAAAAGCAAGCATAATCATTTCAGTCGAAAATAGCTACCATAGGAAAGTATGTTTCTCCCCCCTCAACATTGTCGCTTAAATACATGAGCATTGTTGCAACTCGTTGACCACCGCACTTCAGGTTATACTGCAAGAAGAAGTATTGTTCATGGTATAAAACATGGAAGCAGGTTGACATGATCTTCTTGAAAGAGGTATACTGCATCGATAAATGAAGTAAATGCAGCAAGTAGAAAACTCACACTGTCAGAGAAGTAGTCATGATGTGGTCTGTAGAACTGATTTTTTTCATACCCGTGCTTCTGCAAATGTTAGCCTTCATATGAACACATCAGTGTCCTACTTCGAACTAAAAATCAAACAAGCCACAAGAAAAATTCCCACCTTAGTACTTGAATGAGTTCCCCATTCTCTACTGGTACTTGGGAATATATAGAGATGTGCTTTTCAATGTCCTGATTGCAGAAAAAGAGAAAAAAAGGAATGACCGAGTCTGCATCTTTCAATGACTGACAATAAGAAAAGTTAACTTAGTTTGAACCCATCCTATTTAAGCTTGTTTAATGCGACAAATCCCAGTTCGCACAACAGAAAAATACCAATTTCTACGGCGGTCACAACATGTATAATTAACTGGACATCCTTGAATTCTTTCTAATCTTTTGCTAACCCATTCTTATATTCATTGGCATGTGTTTCGTGACATATTTTACTTACAAAATTGTAACATCAGCAATAATCTCTTCCAAGTTTTTTATCATCAGTCTACTGTGATAAGACATTAATTTTAAAAACCCACCAACCTAACTACCCATGTAATTAAACAAGCAAATTGAACAATCCAGTTGCAAACCCATGTGCTATACAAATGCATCATCAATCTGACAACAAAAAAATAATTTTTTTTTTCAAACATAAGGAAAAAGTTCAAGTCTTGGAAAAAAAACTTCCTAACCATATTATTCCTAATTTAAGTGTGGCGTTCCCAACTCTAGTACTCTACAAAAAAGGGATTTAAAGGAATAGTTAATAGTAAAGATACAGCTTAGAATCTCAAAACAACAACAATTCAAATTTCTTCTCGCGACTGAATTCAGCTGTTACTTTTCTGCTTAATAACAATGGTTTTAGTAAAAATTACAATTCCAAACTACAAAAAGAAACGGAAATTTAAAAAATAATAATAATAATAAAGAGAACTAGCCATCCCTGGACTTTTTGAATCCGCCATTACCAGCAAAAGCACCGTCCGGTCTTTCTCCCTTGCGTCCACCAAACTCCATTGCCACCTACTCGATCTGTGCCCTATAAAATTACTCTCTCGCAGGAATTTTACTATTACAATCAAAATTTAATTTTTTTTCTAACATAGACGAATGTAAGGAATAAAAAAGGAAATAATTTGAAATAAATTACAGCGCAAATTTGAGAGTAAAACCCGAGATAGGGTTTCGACTTCGGAGAGGCGCAGAGGCAGGACGAGCAGGAAAGAAAGAGAGGCGGTTTAACCGGAACTCAAATTTTAGATTCAAATGTATTCATTTTGCTATTTCGATCCTGCGCTGATTTTTTCTCTCTTACGTGTCTTTTTCCAAGGCAACCGCCTAGGCATAATTTTTTATTTTGAGGAAATTAAGGATGGAATTTAAAAGGCAATATGAGAAAGGTTAGAGTTCAACTTCAATTGCAAGTGGTGTAATCTTTTATATTCATGCAGTGATAATTGATTTTGTTTCTTTTTAATTAATTCTATTTTTTTACAAGCTACTCCATAAATTTAAATCTAGATTTTTTTATACTCTAAACTATTAAAAAAATAATTTTATAGTCCAATCTATTACTTTTCATATTACACCAAAAAATAGCCACTTAGAATTAAGTTTGTCTTATAATACAAAAAATTAAAACAGCTTATGGTGATTACTATATATATATATATATTAATTAAACATTACGAGATGTAACATATTGTGCTTAAATGTACTAAAAATTACCAAAATTCACAAGGTTGAGCCAAGTCCCTCTACGTCTTCCAATACCAATTTGTGCTTTATTGTACAACATCTCAATGAAATCATAAAATTGGAAAAAATTAATGAGTTGAAACTTGCAATAAATTTTAAATACACCAAAAATATAAGAGGTAGGAAAACTATAGATGTTGGTAGGTCAAGTTTATTGAGGGGTGTGAGTTTTGGTATAAAAAGAGAAGATGGTCATATAGTAAAGAAATGGAACCCAAAGGAAAATTTCTCATACATATATAGCAAAAAGAATATAATTTTTTAAAAAAAAATGAACTCATGGGTTAGTAAAATTTTGCCCTAAGTTTGATATTTAGTTTTCCATTTCTTTGGACACTATTTTGAGACCAATATTTTATTCAAAATATTAATAAAGTGTCTTATCTAACTTTATTTTTTTACTGTCTTAATTAAGTGTCTTATTTAGTTGTATTTGAGACAACATATCAAATACTGTCTTAAATTAAATGTCTCAATTTATTTATTGAGACAGCTATTACTATTGTCACAAATACTTACTATTTGAGACGAATTTTTACACTGTCTTAAAATTTTTGTCTCAAAAGGCCTGTTTTCTAGTAGTGACGGCAATTGGTGAAAAGGTTTCATCATAGTCAATACTATGATTTTATGTAACCTTTAGTGACCAATATTCATGCTTTATGGGTAACAATATTACCATCTATGTTTGTCTTCTTTTGAAGACCCACTTGCACCTTATAGGTTTTATCCCTTTAGGTGGATTCACAAAGGTCTATACCTTGTTGTCATACATAGAATCTATTTTAGATTTTATGGTTCAAAACCACTTTTAGAGTTCTTATCAAATAACACTTCTTTGTAGATAGTAGGTTTATCATTCTTAATGATAAACACATCATCTCAAGTAGATGACTTATCCAACTAAACCTACATTTTACTTATGTATCGTGAGTTTTATGACCTATCGCATCACCATGAGGTACAAACTATAATTCCATATTATTTTCATTACTAATTTATGGTTTAAGAACTTCATCAAGTTCTATATGCCCCCACTTGCCTTTTCTAGAATAAACTCTTTTCTAGAAAAACATGACATATTTTGAGACAAACATTTTGTGCTCGGTGAGATTATAGAAGTAATATCCAAAACTTTCTTTTGGAAATTCCACAAAATAGTATATATATGAAAATTTTGTATAAAACTTATCTTATTTACCTTTTATTAAATATAGGACACTTCTAAACATTTTGGTTCTTTCCTATACCATATATCATATGAGGTAGAATCGATAGATTTAAATGGAATATAATTTAAAAGATCAAATGCAATATTTAGGGTATTTTCTCAAAACAATTTTGAGAGAATTGTATGGCTCATCATTAATTGAATAATATCTAATAAAATTCAATTATTACTTTAATATAGAAACAATCTTAATTTTGTTAAGATAATTTTAAAATTCTTGACTCAAATATTCTCTATTTCGATCAAATCGAAATATTTTAATACTTTTATTAAGTTATTTTTCAACTTCAATTTTGTAATCTTTAAACTCTTAAAAGAATTTAGTTATATACTTCAATTAAGTACATATATGACTATATTTAATATAATCATTTGAAGTATAAAAAACTTTCTCTAATTAGAATTAACATAGGTCTACATACATCAATATGTATTAGACTTAGTAATTCAGTAGATCTTTCACCTTTTTAAGTAAAAGGTAAATTGGTTATTTTCTAATAAATAAGATTCACATTTATCAAATGATTCATAATCAAGTGATTCCAAATAAATATCTTTATGCAATTTGACTTTGTGTTTCTCGTTTATATAATCATATCTACAGTGTTACAAATAAAATTATCAATTTTTATTTCTTTGTGTTTATGTTTGAAAAGAAAATTATCCAAATCAAATATATAAAGTTTGTTATCCAATTAACCAGTACCATAAAATATTGTCACAATAAAAAGAACAATATTTATTCTTTTGAATTATTGTAAATCTATTCATGTCAAACATGAAATAGAAATAATATTTTAATGAGTACTGATATTAAAAATCATTTATATTAAGGATTAATCTTCTGAATAAAGAAAACTATGTGTTCATATGGTTAATGTAGCAACTCTTGCAGCATTCAATTACCACATGTAGAAATACATTTTGTTTATCCAACTTTCTACTTATCATTAAATCTTGCATATTTATGTAAATATGAGATCCAAATATCGTATCTAATACCCAAGATTTTATTTTATAAGTAGAAAATTTTATTTCAATTATAAACGTATTTGAAGTAAAAACTTCACAAAGTTTTTTCTACTTCAAAATATCAATGAACCTTTTAATTCAATTTCCAGTGTCTATCTTGATAAACCGTAGTGGAATCTAATACCCTATAGACATTTTTGTCCTTATTATTGTGTGTTAATCATGAGTGCCCTTTTATTGATCTTCTTAAAATGAGGGTCCAACTTCATTTTTTTGGAAGACTCAACTATTAACACAATTTCTTCTTCTTCTTGATTGAATCCTTTGTTGTCTTATTAAGCAATTCAGGCAATATTTAGATCTCAACTTTGTCCATAACAAAATTTGAAAATCTAATTTTCAATGAAACTAATCATCTTTAGAACATTAGATGATGCTAAAGATCTATTTGTCATTTTGCTATAAGTGAATTCGTGAGAGATATCATATATCTTATTTTAACTCTTATATCATACATCACTTCATCTAATGAAGTATTGTAAAAGCATACATATTCACATACAATTATTGTAATTGAGATTTATGGATGCTTTTTCATATAAGACAACATACATTATCAAAATCATCTTTATGTTTTTGATATGTATGTTTGATTACTTGATCAATATCATAATCAAGAAAAGATTTTAAGGACATAAAATAACTTTTCATACCAAAAACAATTTTTAGGTTTTAAAATCAATCCATAAAATTTTGAGCATTTAATATATTGTCAAAAAATATATTTTGTAGATTCATTTTCTACAATAGAAAATAAAGATAGAAAAATATTTCATATTTATGTAATAAGCAAAAACAAAATAAAATAAACATGGACTTATAAAATTTTTGGTTTTGCTCCCACTATTTTATTCAAATCAATATCCCTTAAATTGATTCAAAAATTTTCACAAAAATTCTTAGTGGCTTAGATCTTATTTTACTTATTTTTAACTTTGAGGTAATTCAACAAATCAAAATAATCTCAACAAGTAGGTAACAATTACTAATTACAACAAATTGTAACTCTTAGATAGTTAGACCATCAACTATTGATACACATGTCTCATATGTCCCCCAACTCTTTGCCTCAAAAATATTTTGACCTTGAGGCAACTCAACAAATCAAAAGTCTTTATTAAATCAAACCCATTATTAAGAGATCTCATCTCATAGCATAAACATATTTAAAGTAAAACAACTTTAAGGTAACTCAACAAGTTGCTCTAATAAAAATTATTTAAACTATAATAATGGAAAACAACTATTATGATTTAATATTTAATTAAGGAATTAATTTATGGTCTCATTATTTGTACATATCATATGTAAAAATTATTTGATCAATTAAACATACAATATGCAATTAAATAAATATATTATTTAATTAAATATAAATCACACATAACATGTTATTCAAATAATCACATTAAATGAATATTTAATATATGTATATCAAATATAAATCACATATGACACATGTTATTCGAATTATTATATTAAATGAATATCTAATAAATTTATATCAAATATAAATTACATACGACGTGTTATTCAAATAATTACATTAAATAATATATTTATATCAAATATAAATTACATGTCGTGTTATTCAAATAATCACATTAAATGAATATATTATATATTTATATCAAATATAAATTACATATGTCATATTATTCAAATAATCACATTAAATGAATATATAATTTTTCTATCATGAGTCTATATGTACATTATTTCTAATCATATTAGAAATCATTTAATTGAATTATTTGAAACTTTTGTAGGTCAAAATATAATTTCACAAATTACAAATCTAACTGATCATATGGGCAAAAACAGAATTAAAAGAAAATATTTTTCTTTGGCACCTAAAAGCCTGTTTCAAACAACGTATTCAGATGTCTTTCTTTCCCCTTTTTTTTAATTGATGACATCAAATGATGTAATGTCATCTTCCCCAAAACTTATGCTTCTATTTTTTTCTTTTTGGCTGGCAACTCATCATATATGGCTTCGGAGATTCCAAGACCAGCGTCGTACGAGAGCTGTGTTACACAAAGCTGCGACCAAACTGACACTCTTCAGCCTTGGTTCCACGAGACCACGCAACTTCGGGTTGTGAGAACAGCCTGGCTAGTTCATACGGCGTCGAACGCCATTCTGATCTGCAAACGTAAACTGATTGTGTTTTAGCTTCGACGAGATCTGGTCTAGCCAGATTCTCTTTTGGGGGTGATGCATTTTCTAGAGGAATCCCAATGAAATGACTGAGGAAAGGATAAAAAATGGGTTGGTGGAGAAATCCTTCCGAGAATCAATTCAGATGAAATATGAAAAAGAAAACAAAGACAGAGAAATGGTCTTATGATTCAAAAAGTTATTATACATCATAGTTGCCAAACTACATTCCCAGATTCAGCTTAAGTAGTAATCTGGGTATGACAGTTAATCAGATCAGTAAAATGATTAATGGACATTTATTAATACAACTAGTAAAATAGTCTAACTGATCAAGTCCAAAACTAGCTTAGCTAAAGCCCACACTCCTATCTAGTTTGGTCCAGCTCCTTTAGTCCAATCATGAAAGCCCATGTATCTATACCTGCTTCCTAGAGAAAGTCCTTGTCCTCAAGGACTAAAGTACTGAGAGCAGAAAGATGGAAATTGCTTTTGCAATTCATATAAGAATTCCCAAGTGGCGTCTTCAAGAAATGAATTGCTCCATTGGATTAAGACTTGTGTTACAGCACGATTTTGTCTCTTGACTATTCGTCTATCCAGAATAGCTGCAGGTTCTACTAATATGTGACTAGAACTATGAAGTACTTGGGGTAGTGAAGGAAGAAATCTGTGCAGAACCAATTTTCTTTTTGAGCAAGGAGACATGAATTGTTGAGTGAATTTTTGTAGTAGCAGGGAGTTGGAGTTGATAAGCCACGGTGCCAACCTTGGAGAGAACCTGGAAGGGACCGAAATATCGAGAGGATAACTTGTGACAGTGATGATCCTTCAAGGAATGCTATTTATACGGTTGAAGTTTGACATAAACCTAGTCACCAACGGAGAAACTCTTTTCGCTCCTATGTTGATCAGCCTGTTGTTTCATATGATTTTGAGCCACTGTAAGATGGTGTTTATGCAAATACAGAGCTTTTGCACGAGCTGTGAGGTTTCTATCGACAACATCTACAATTGTACTGCAAAGGGAGATATGGTAGGTATAAAGGAGGTGGTTGACCATATAAAACTTGATAATGGGTGGTCTGAATAGCTGAGTGAAAGTTGGTGTTGTACCATAATTTAGCTAAGGGTAACCACTTATTCCATTCTTTTGGAAAATCACTGGTCATACATCATAAATAATTTGCTAAGCATCTATTAACCACCTCAGTTTGACCATCGGTTGTAGGATGGTAAGCTGAGGAGAAGTGAAGTTGGACTTGTTGTAACCGGAAGAGTTCCTGCCAGAATTGACTAAGAAATGTAGGGTCTCTATCACTCAAGATGGAGTCAGGCATGCCATGTAAACGATAGATCATATCTAAGAAGGCTTGTGCAACTGTAAGGGCTGTATAAGGATGAGATAATGCTATGAAATGAGCATATTTACTCAATCTGTCGACAACCACAAGAATGATGGATTTTCCTTGAGAGTTAGGAAGTCCTTCTATGAAATCCAAATATTGCACTCCAGACAGTTGTGGGAATAGGTAGAGGCTGTAATAAGCCAGGGTAAGCTGCAATGTCTGACTTATTTTGTTGACAAGTATCACAACCAGCTACAATCATCGCAATCTGTTTGAGCATATGCTTTAGTAAAAAAATTGTTGTAACCCCTTATAGTTAACATGAACTCCATAATGACCCCCCGAAGGACTGGTATGCCATAGCGTAATGAGTTTAGTTCTGAAGTCGGAATTTGAACCAACTACCAGCTTGCCTTCCTCTTCAAGAGACCAGATTCCCAACTATAATGTGGTTAAATTGTGTCTTTTTGTAACTCCACAATTTCTTCTGTAAGTGTTCATCTTGTTGATAGCTGGTCTTAAGCTCGTCCAGAAGTGTAGTATCAACCTTAGAGATAGCATTGAAGCAACCTTGTTCAGTTGGCCTACGGGATAACGCGTCTGCAACCACATTCTTGGACCCTTTTTATATTGTAAGCTATAATCATAGCCTAATAGCTTAACAAGCCATTTCTGTTGTGCAGGAGTTGAGATTTTTTTTTCAAGTAAATACTTCAAACTGTGATGATTAGTTTTGATAACAAAGTGTGTACCAAGTAAGTAAGGCCTCCATTTTTGAACAACTTTTACCACTACAAGCATCTCTTGCTCATAGACTGGAAGAGCTTGGTGTCTAGGAGTTAAGGCTTGGCTGTAAAAGGCAATTGGTCGATCGTGTTGGAGGAGTACAACTCCAATACCGACTCCTGAGGCATCAGTTTCAATGATAAACTCTTCACGAAAATTGGGAAGAGCTAGTATCGGAGCAGAGCATAATGCAGATTTCAAGTGCTGAAACGCCCCAGTAGCCTCCTTAGTCTATCTGAAACCTTGTTTCTTGAAGAGAGAGTTTAAGGGTTGAGCTATAGAACTATAACCCTTGATAAATCTTTTATAGTAACCCGTGAGCCCTAAAAATCCATGTAGACCTTTGACAATCTTGGGAAGAGGCCAGTTGTGAATAGATGCAATTTTTTGAGGATCAACACTAACTCCTTGAGAATTAATGATGTAACCAAGGTACTCAATGTGGAATACACCAAAAGTACATTTGCTTCGTTTCACCTTGAGTTTATATTGTCGTAATAGTGTGAAAACAATGCAAAGATGCTTCATATGATCACTCGAGGCAATACTGTAGATTAAAATATCATCAAAGAAAACCAGTAAAAAAATGCGCAATTGAGCTCTGAAGACATCATTCACGAGGCTTTGGAAGGTTGAGGGTGCATTGGTGAGTCCAAATGGCATAACGAGGAATTCATAGTGCCTATCATGAGTTCTGAATGTTGTTTTTGGAATATCTTCTGTATGCATTCTGATCTGGTGAAAGCCAGACTTCAAATCTAACTTGGAAAAAAACTTGGCTCCAAACAGTTCATCCAGAAGTTCTTTGATAAGGGGAATAGGGAATTTATCCTTAATAGTATTAGAATTGAGAGCTCTATAATCAATACACATCCTCCATGTACCGTCTTTCTTTTTTACTAGAACCACCGGTGACGAAAAAGAGCTATTACTAGGTTGGATTATGCCTGATGTTAGCATTTCTTGGACCAATTTCTCAATTTCATTCTTTTGAAAGATAGGGAATCTGTAGGGTCTAACATTTATAAGTTGAGTGGCATCTCTTAAATGAATTATGTGATCGTGATATCTGTAAGGAGGCAGACTGTGTGGTTCAAGAAAAACATCTTGAAATTCCATTAAGAATTCCTGTAACTCAGATTGGATGGTTACCTGCTCATGATTGCCCTCAGAACTTAGTTGGAAGTAGGATGTAGTGGAATTATCAATGATACTAGTGTGTCTCCTTTCTGACGTTAATCCAGTGATCATACCAAGGTGAGCAGAAGCTACTTGATGAGGTTTTTGTAACAATCGTTGCATACGAGTCTTCTTTAATATTTTTATAGCTGATTGTTTGGAACCTCTCAAAGCAATCTTCTTGTTCTGATAGAAAAATTCCATTCTCATCTATTCAAAATTCCACTTAATATCTCCCAAGGTAGACAACCACTGAATTCCCAACACAATTTCACAGCCTCCTACTGGTAGTATCATCAAATTTCTGGCGAATTCTCGGCCCTGTATTTTCCAAGAGAAACTTGGACAAAGCATAAAAGTGCTGAGTTTATTACCATCTGCTACCATAACGCTTAAGGTGTCCACACTTTCAGTCCTTAACCCTAATCATTTAATAACCTCTGGAAGAATAAAATTATGAGAGCTCCCACAATCAATAAAAATGTTGATTGAGTGTTTTCCCATATGTCAATTCACACTCATAGTGTTGAATCAAGGTACTTCAATACTGGATATAGCATGAACAGATATATGCGCCAGATTACGGCCTTCTATAGGTTCTGTTACTGAGTCTTGAACTTCCAGTTCCTCTTCAGCATCACTGTCATCAACCATCTCAATCTTGTATAACTGTCTTTTATGGCATTTATGACCAAATTCATATTTCTCGTTGCACCAAAAACACAATCCCTTAGCCTTTTTTTCATCCATTTCTGTAGCACTCAAAATTCTGGATTTCTTGAAAGAACCATCATTCTTTCTCTCTAGGGCAGGAGGAAGAGGAGTAGAATTTCTGTTAGAAAGGATCTGAGAGGGATGTCCAGCTTGAGGTTTAAATGGCCTTTGAAAAATCTTATTCCTTTTCATAGAATTTAGAACCTTGGTTTCCTCCAGTTTGGCTAAGCATAAGGCATGTGATAGGGTCTTCGACATAAACATTTTTACTGATAGTTGAATTTCTTCCTTCAACCCGCTCAAGAAATAGCTGATATAGCATAGGATTCTGGTACATTAACCCTATTTAAGAGCTCTTCAAACTATTCTTGAAATTCTTAAACTTATCCTTTCTGTTTGAGACTCATTAATTCGCTCATTAGATCATTATATACGAAGGTGCCAAATCTTGAAGACATGGCTCTGATGTAATCCTCCCAACTAGGGATATCCCTTGTCAATCTGGACTTCCTATAGTCCTGGTGCCATTGCAAAGCTTTTCCCTCCAAATGCATAGAGGCAAATTTTACCTTAGCTTCAGAGGGAGTATCATCAATTTCAAAGAATTGATCACATTTATATAGCCACCCTCTGAAATCACTACCTTGGAACTTAGGAAACTCGATTCTGGAAAATCTTGATGGGGCTTGGTAGGTGCTCCAGTGGCTAGAGAGTTGTTCTGAATTGTGAGAAGAATCTTGTGATGTTCTTGATCTCTGATTATAGGTTTCTAGCATTAATGATCTTAGAGCATCAATTTCCTTCTCAAACTGTTCACGTTGTTCTTTCATTACATTCTTCAAACTATCTTCAAGTTTTCTAATATCCTGGGATCTAGTGCTTTCTGCCATTGATGATCATAAACCTAAGCTTTGATACCACTGATGCAATTTGTAGAGGAATCCCAATGAAATGACTGAGGAAATGATAAAAAATGGGTTGGAGAAGTCCTTTCGAGAATCAATTAAGATGAAATATGAAAAAGAGAAGAAAGACAGAGAAATGGTGTTATGATTCAGAAAGTTATTATTCATCATAGTTGCCAAAATACATTCCCAGATTCAGCTTAAGTAGTAAGCTGGGTATGACAGTAAATCAGATTGGCAAAATGATTAATGGACATTTATTAATACAACTAGTAAAATCACTACTACAAAATGAGCCTATAGCAACACCTATAAAGTGTTGTTTTAGGCCCTAAAAATGTTGCTATAAGCCTAAAACAACACTTTACAAAGTGTGTTATTAGAAGGTATCTCCTTAGATCTATAGCAACACTTTTTTCATTTTAAGCAACACTTTTTAGATGTGTTGCAATTGTCAGAATATGCAACGCTTTTATTTGTGTAACACTTTTTCTGGAATAATGCAACACTTTTTTATTTATTACCTTTAAACAATTGCAACGTTTTATGAGACGAAAAGCAACACTTTATGCTACGAAAATAGAACACTTCTTGCACTCTTTAACCCAATAATGTAACACTTTTTCCTATTAAATATATCACTTTTACATATATTGAACTGCTTTAAAGCATCACTTTTTATGACTAAGTAACACTCTTATTTGTTTTTTATTTTGAAAAATATAATACTTGTACACGTTAATAGCAACATTTATTTTTCCAACTATATTGTTACTAATTCAATATCATTTACTCTAATGCAATAATATAAAATATATAATCCAAAATAATATTCGTATTACAAAAGTACTTCTAGTGTCAAATACAAAATTAATATATGAAGTTATGCCAAATAATATTCCAACAAGGAATTTACAAAATTTAGTCCAACTAATGGCACCTTCCAAAAATCTCTATCAATGTTTGTACTATAGATGCGACGTTGTCGTTGAATATCTACAAAAGTATCTTTACAAAGCAATAAACGTCCTTCAGCAAAAGTCTTATGATTTCCTGAGTAAGAAAGAAAAAAAATAAAAATAATTATTTAAACAAGTTGAATATAGCACAATAAACTACAAAACAAAACAAAATCTCATTTTAATGCATATTAATAAAATAAAGGTCCGAGGTGAGTTTGATGGTGACAATTGTACCTACTATGACTACATTGATCATTAAGAATTCAAACCAGGAATAAATAAAAGCCACAAGAGGGTTGTCACACATTTGGTGCAAATAAGCAAATGCAAGCAAGATGTATGTTGTAACAGTAGTAATTAGGTGCATCATGGAAGCAGAAGTACATGGTTACTAGTGTATTTACTACTAGTATTCTAATGGGCAGCCATAAATTAATACGTAGGGAGCAGAAGCAGCATATGCATACTCCTACCCTTTCCTAGCTGCTGCACCATAGCTTCTTGCGTGTTACTAAACCCATCACATTTCCATCTATGGAGATTGGAGTAGTCTTAATTTCCATGTCAATTATACAATATACATATGAATGAAAAAGAATGGTGACAGATATGGGGACGAGAGGATTAAGGATAGCATGATTGTCATAGTTGAAAAAACAGCTATTAATAGCATTCATGATAACCTTAACGATCTAATCCTCTATTGCAAAAAATCCCTAGTTGTTCAATTCAGTTTGTGTGACATATCATTCACCACAAGTAAGTGTTCAATTTGATAACCTATGATTGGATGTAAGAAGAGAAAAGGCATACAATTTAAATGCCTCGACATTAGTAAAATACCCTAAAATCAACAGTTATTAACGATTCATTTTAAGCATTTATAAGTGCTATTGCAAAAGAATCTCTAATGACTTAATTCAGTTTGTGCATCACTCACCTAGAGTTAGAGTTCAATTTGAAAAACTGTGATTGGATGCAAGAAGAGAAAAAGCATATATGCATGGCTAAATGGCCTAACATCAGCAACCATTGGCCTTTTTTAATTTTTACTTACTATAATGTAGTTGAAATGCCACAACAGGGCTGTCACACATTTATAAACAAAAAATTACGGCAAATAAACCTAACACCAACAACGTATGAACTCAAATATCGGTAAAATGGCCTAACATCAGCAGCCATTGACCATTCATTGTGAGCATTTGTAAGTGTAATAATGGCATGCACCCTAAGCTCATCATCATTATTCAGAACTAAAATCAAAAGCATGAACATGTATATTGCCAACTACTTCTACAACACAAGGCATTAGTAGAAAACATACGTTATCATAGATATTCTTTAGCAATTTCAGGAGGTAGTCTTACAAGAACCATCTTCACAGCATCATTAACAATTTTATCCCGTTGATTTTCAATGTTCTTTCGCATTTCTTCCAACTCCACCCTTTGCCGTTCATGATTGGCTTCAAATTCTTTTTGCAACTGCTCCAGCTCTTCCTTACCTCTTTGATAACGTTTTCCAACCTCAGCAGCATTAGTTAATGACTCAAAAACCTCCTTAGACACTATATATGACGTCTCAGTACCATTCACTTTCTTCAACATCTTGGTAGTAACTCCCCTACCATAGAGTCTAAGACGTCCATCGGACTCCTTGCCCATAACAGCAAGAAAAGCATCAGCACCACTACTTCCCTCAGCTGTAGGCTCGTAGCTTTTCATAGCTGTCTGTGATATTAATGAAAAAAACTGTCAATATTATAAAGCAAGTAAAGATGCAGAAATATATATATATATATATATAAGAGAAAAGGGTTGAGTATTTGTGTTACAAGCTTTTTTGTGGTGTCAACAAATGAATCAGCATATTGCCTTCCCTCTTTTCTTTGGCGTGTGTTCTCAAACACTTCAGCTAAAGAAGGTGGTTCTTTATTTGGATTTTATTCTTTCTGATTTCATGAAAAGAAAGTGGAACATATATTGTTAAAAGAAAGTACAGCAAATCAAATTAGGCAAAAATGTAGAAATAAAGCTTTGACAAAGAAAAATGTTTACCATTTCTTCAATTACTCTAGCAAAGCTTTTTGGACCAACGGTGTGCCTATTCTTTTGGGACTTACAATTAGCACTTGCAATAGCACAACGCTTCTGCACATACATGTATATCCAACTAATTATTAACTAAATAAAATATGAAAATAAGAAAAATAGTACCTATTGTATGAGCAGATTTACCCTTCAATCTCAACAAGTACAGAAATCTCTTTCTGTTTTTTTGTTTTGTGGTTGTCTTTATGTAACACACTACAAGAAAAATTGCCTTTATTGACTGACACGTTATGGTCACCAAATACACAAAAGTGGTCACCAAAACGATTTGGTGACCGAAATCGGGTAGTCACCAGGTGGTCAACTAAAGTTGGTCACTAAAGGTACTTGTTGACCACTTTTTGCTGTTGGTCACCAAAGACTAATTTTTGGTGACCGAAAAAAAAACGGTCACTAAAATAGTGACCGAAAATGTGGTCACCAATATGGTCACCAAAAAGCTGCGTTTCGGTCACCAAATTGCCTTTTTTTGGTGACCAAAAATTGTGACCACCAATATTGCGTCAATAAATGTCCAATGGTCAATGCACGTGACATGGTGTTCGTTGACAAAAAATGTGGTCACCAATGAGTACCCATTGCTGACCAAATTGTTGGTCAACAAAGGCTCTCCAATAATTACCAATTGCTGACCAAAAAATTGGTCAACAAAAGCCTTAGGTTACATGGACGTTTGATATATTATTGACTGAAATTGTCGTCACCAACAGGAATGTGGATACCAAATTATTAACGATGTTAGATGACTAATTTTGTGGTCATTAAATGGTGACCAAATATCTTGTCATTAATTGAATAGTCAAAATGTAATTTTATTGACCAAATATTGTGGTAAGTAGAAAAAAAATGTGGTCAAAATATTAATTTGGTGACAAAAATTGATATCGAGTTGTCGTGACTCGTTAATTTATCCTAATCCACTAACTATAGTAGCAGTGAGTTAGATATCGTATCCACAGGGAAAAGGAAGTCTCAAGAATTTCGATTTGCTCACGGAATGTCACAAAAGAACTAAAACTCAACTCTAACTAATAAAGTATCAAGTGCAACAAATAAAGTGTAAAAACAGGAAGAGAATGGATGCTCTAGAGTAATTCCACCAGTTGAATGCACATTAGACCATGATTGCAATGCTCTTGACACACAAGTAAAACAATGAGGAGATCTCTATTGCCTAGGAGGCTAGCTAACACTTAGCATGACGACCACAGTGTTTTCTATACTCCTTAACATTCCAGTTTTCCCATAGCGAGGCCTAAGTAGAATGGATTCAACCCGCAATGCCTCAACTCTCCAAAGTTAGCAAATCTAGCATGCAATTCCTACGGTATCCCTTGGCGAGGCCTGACCTAGGACCTAGAGTGTTTGCTTACTTTAGAAAGTTTCTTCTCACTTTTTCCTAACAACTCAATAATTCTCCACCGGCATGGCGACCGCATCTCAAATCATGATTCAAGCAAAGCAAGTGGAAGACTCAATCATCATACATTTAGTCTTCATTTCATGCAATTCTCACAGATATTGGTAAATCTCACTTCAACTCAGCATGGCGACTACAATCAAAGTTCAATTCATTCAATAAAAGTGTGAATTCATGAAACTGAACAAGATTTAATCATTAAAATCACATATGATTTCATCCTTAAGAAATTATGTCAATTGCATAGCATTGCATAGTCTAATTATACATTTAACCGGTTGAAACTCTAGAACATGAGAGATCTAACCATAGAACTCCATTACCAATTCACGATCAACAATTTGGAACTTGAAACAATTCATTTTCAATAAATGGAAAGAGTTTACCAATTGAATTCTTCCAAGAGCTTCCTTAATTGATATGAGAATTACAATGATCAGAGCAAATCTTTGATCAGAATAGAAAATGGAGCTCAAATGCTAGAGAGAGAGTCTAGAGAGAGAAAGTAGATCTTCAAATTAATTCCTGCTCTCTCTAGATCAAAAGTTGGTTCCCAAATTCTAAACTAATGGAATGAATAATAGTCTCCGGGATTCCAGAGTCTCTCTTTGTTCTAACTACATCCCCTATTATATAGAGAAGTAGAAATGTAACTAATACGCTAACTAAAAATATCTAAAAATATTACAAAAGTGTCCTCAAAAGGAAGAACCCAAATCAGCCCACAAATGTGAAAAAATCCGAAAATGAAGAATAATTCAGCAACTCAGCGCCTTCAGGCCATTGCACATCACGCCTTTCGTTCGCTCCTCAGCTGCCCAGCGCCTTCCAGCTTCCACGATTCACGCCTTCACCGCCCGGAAGTCCAGCTGAAGAATCAGACCAAGTTCACGCCTTCAAGCCTGGAGCTTCCACGCCTTCAGCTTCACCACGAACCTCCTTGCAGTTCAGCCTTTGCGAATTCACGCCTTCAAGCCTGGAGCTTCCACGCCTTCAGCTGCCTTGATGAACTCCTGAAATCAGAAGTTCCATACTTAGCCATTTTTCTGGAAACTCAAGAACATAACGCTTCATGGCAGCAACTTCCAGCCAAAATCTGACCATGATTCACATTGAATTAGGGAAATCTTAAAACATGAATGTTGTAGCCCTATGTCTTAGCTTTCCATAGCCGTTTTAATCACTCAATTCGGACCTAGGACGAGAGAGTTACAGCCAAAATACTAAACTATGGCAGAGAAAAGAAATCAAATTACACAAATTGCCCACGAGATCTCGTGGGCAAAATTTTTCTTCTGTTTTTTTACTCCACGAGGTCTTGTGGAGTAATTTTTGGCACTTTTCATTTTCTCCACGAGATCTCGTGGAGAAATTTGTGTCATTTCTGTTTTCTCCACGAGATCTCGTGGAGAAAATTTTGACACTTTTGCTTTGCCCACGAGATCTCGTGGGCAAATTTCTTGCTTCAGCAATACTTCCTACTTCTATGCACAATTCGTGTATTCGGTTCTGAATCAGACTTTGTGGTAAACATTAAAGTTTTAGATCTTTCTCTTGGCTTTCCATGGGTTCAAGAATCAGCATCATTGGAGGTCTGTATCTCAAGATGTAGACAATATACCAAACTATGGCAATATGAAAACAAGCATGAAAACCTGAAGTAGCAATTAGAAAGCGGACCCCGTTTCTCATACTTTCACACAAAATTGGAGAAATGCTAAAACATATGAAATACAGTACACTCAAATATCTTTCCAAAACATCCAAGAACATCTCAATTGGATTAGTATCGAGAGAGATACACTCAAACTACGCAGCACAACCAGTTCTGCCCAAAAACCGAATGAAGCACAGGCCACTTTTCATAGATACCCACTCCTTTATGCTGAAATGTTAGCTCTAATGTCAATTCATGTTGTGTATGAATGGTGTATGAAGTGTGTAACAATTGTGTGCATGTACGCTGCCAAGACTAATGCATGGGTGTGGCGAGGTTCGGCAAAGTAAGGCAAGGTGTTGGCAAGGCTTGTTAAGGTGTTGGCAAGGCTTGGCAAGGCTTGGCAAGGTGTGTTGGCTAGGCTTGGCAAGGCGTGTTGGCTAGGCTTGACAAGGCTTGGCAAGGTCAGCAAGGTGTGATGTGCCGCGTGCCCACGTGCACGAATGACATGCCAAGTGATGCAATGCAAGGCCATGTGTATCTAAGTGTTCATTCCCGCACAGTGCTCTACTTCCATGCCAAATAAATGTGTCTTAGCCTCTGATTCTGACTTGGTGGTGAACTTAAGAGTTCTAGATCTTCCTCTTAGCTTTCCAATGGTTCAAGAAACAACACCATTGGATGCCTAAAACTCAAGTTATCAACAATTAACCAAACTGTGGCAATCATAGACTTATGAAACCCTGATTGCACATTTCGCAAAGAAGCCCACATTTCCAAGCATTGCACACAGAATTAGCAACCAGTGAAAACATAAGAATCAAAGTGCATTCAAAGAGCTTTTCAAAACATCAAGGAACTCACCAATTGGCCTAGAATTAAGAAAGTTATGCTCAAATGAAATTCACTAACCAAATCTGTCCGACCTCCTAGCTAGGCAATTTCAAGCATACTAAGGTTTCCCTCAAAATCCCACACGTCACTCAAGTCTGTTAAACTCTTTCTTGCCAATTGACACGAAACACACATTTACCTCATTTTATCAACATTTTGGGTCTTTTTCTCCACTTAAGCACATCAAGATGCATATCACCATAATGCACGGAATGGCACATAATCACCACATAAATGCATGAAAATTCAAGTCAAAAGCTAAGTGAACTAATTCATTTAAGTTGGTATAAAACCAACTTATCAAAAATTATAGTCATTATAACGGCTAACGACATATTTATAATAATATAAAACATGTACTATCTATTAAATAGAATGCACAACACAAAAAAATCACCAATAAATTAGACATACTAAAACAAAACTAGCCAAAATATAGTAATACACTCAAATATTGCACACTAACGAATATTTAAGTTCAAAAGTATCACAAAATAACACAAGTGCATGAATCTCAATTGCGATCATCCAATAAAAATATACCATAAATTTAATAATCTTCTAATATCCAAGAATCATCTAAGAAATATAACACAAGAGTACTAATCCACCAAAAAAGAAGATACTTCAACTCTCTCGTGTCAAGATCGTCCACCATTTCTTTAACATCCATTAGGAGAGTTGACACTTCAACTCTTTAGTTTCCTTCAACCTTCATAGTTCAAAAAAATAGGTTAAAAACAATACGCGAACAACAAGTGTATATAAGCCAAGTTCACGCATATTTTTTTATGTTTAACATATTTTAAACCAATAAAAGTATACTTTCAATGTATAAACATGCAAGTTTAACCAAATTTTCACGATTTAGTTCCAATAATGCCAACAATACACCACAAGACTTGCATGTTTAACATATTTTAAACCAATCAAAGTCTACTTTTAATGTATAAGCATGCATGTTTAACCAAATTTTCACAATTTAGTTCCAATAATGCCAACAATACACCACAAGAGTTGCATTCAAGCATTTTATGATAAAACAAGGTAAATATTTTAAACCAAACAATACTTGGGCAGCAAGTGTACATAACACATGTTCTTGCATATTCTGTTGCGTTTCACGTATTGTAAACAAATGAAATGCTATTTTGAGAGTCATATCGTGTCAATTTATACAAAGTTTCACAATTTAATCCCACTATTAGCGTCAATACGCCACACGAGCTATATTCATTTTTTTTTTACAAAAGGATTCAATACTAAGGCTGCCCACCAAAATAGAGCCATTACAACGCAGCCTATATACAAAAGTTCGCTTTTCTTTTCTAGCCATTATCCCTATACACAAATCTCCTTAGTAAAGGAGAGGGACTTCTGTAGACAACAACAAAGTAAAGGGAAAGTGGGGCCTAACATCAGCAACCACTGCCCTATCTTTTGACAAAACGAGGTAAAGGGAAGGTGGCCTAACATCGGCAGCCACCGCCCTATCTTTTTAGCAAAACTTAACTGTTCATAGGGAAATTGGCCTAACATCGGCAACCAAAGCCCTTCATCGGCAACGCAACTATATTCAAGTATTTTATTCGGTGTACAATTTTCATCCAAGATTTGTCCATTACATACAAAAATACCCTACATTCATTTCACAAATGCAATACATAAATATCACATAAAACCATATAAATTATTAAAATGTTATCTTCATTACCTATAATTTAATAGAGAGTAACGATCTTTACCTTTTTATGTATAGTCTAGCACGTGCTTTCCCACAAGTTCACTTTGAAAGACCTTTGCTTAGTGACTGCTTTTGAAGAAATGAGCTAACAGATAAAGAAACAAATAAATCAGAATTAATAATTACTAAATATCCACTTTTAATTAAAACAACACATTACTTATTTGAAAAAGAAATAAAAAAAATAACAAAACTATACAACTCACAAGACAATGGCAGTCAATGACACTTTCCCATAGAAGATAAACCACTCACAAGCCATTGAAGACAATTGCAAACTAGCTTATGCACATAGATGAATCGTGAATGCATGCAAAGTTTATACAACGAAATATACAATAACACAAAGTTTGTATAACCAAACATGCACATAGATGAATCGTGTGGATTTCTGAAATCTAACTAGATGCCTAGATGCCAAGTGTTTTTGCAAAGCTCGTATATCATCATGAAATCCAGAAATGCATAGATGCCAAGTTTGAAACCAATGTGAAATTCAATCCAATGGAATACTCCAAAAAAAATCCTACGGCCAAAGCATTTAAATATCACATTAATTAGCAATACTCCAAATACTGTTTCTCATTTGTTTCATGAGACCAAATTTCACACATTTTGAAAAAAAAAAATAGTAATAGGAAATGAAGGTGGTCAAGGATAATCTGGTTCTGGGCATAACTGTACAATGCGCCAGTAAGCTGGGCCTCATAGGTCAGTGTCCACAATGTTGAAAATGAAGAGCATTTTATAACTTCTCAAAGTTGCACCAACCAAGACTCAAGGCTTTAAAAAAGGCTTATTTACTTGTGTGACAATGGAGGTATATCAAGATCAACAATATCAGAAATTAATAAAACAGTGTGTACTTTTGCCGCCTTCATTTTTCGTTATTTATGAGAAAACTCTTATCACTTTCAACTCACATTCATCTCTACTGCCAGCTGCTTCAAAGAAAAACAACACTCAAAAACTTGCTCTTATTGTGATTCTTTTTTGGATTCGACCAGTTCCTATAAGATACAATGCCATTCTGAGAATAAGTGGGCTGAAAGAAACAACGAACATATGCAACCAATAATTAGTAGTTATCTGTAAAATCCCAATATGTACCAAATGATTGTATATAGATCATACTCCTACTATATCTCAATATCCTTTTCTTTTCCTTTTTTTCCCTAGTGTATAATTAAAAAGAATGAAGAGTTTTATATAAGAAAAACAACTTATTACAATACAATGACATTCGACTTGGATTAAAGAGCTGAGTTCGAGTAAAATAGTTTTATATTAAGAAAGTGGACTTATAACAAGAACATTCAGTTTGGGGTTAAGGATAGTATTCATTACAATTATAAGTCAAGAAGTTTAACGAAAAGAGGAAAGCAGGACATAATCTTCAAAGACACTGAAAATAAAACAATGATGGTAGAGCAAGATATTCAGCAGAACTGCAAAAGAGAGAGGGAAAGAAAGATAAACCTTGTAACTGGTCTTGAGACATGAGGAAGAAGTGTGCCTTCAACAACACTACAAAAAGTAACCAAATTGTCAATATCTCCAAGAGCTCGAATGATTTCTTCTTCCTTCCGCTGCCATGTTCTTCAATTCAACTTTACACCAAGAGGAAATCCCCCAAATGCACAATACACATATAAAAAAGTTCATTAAGGTTCTTGAAAAATTCAAAAATCTCATTGATAAAAAAGATAATTGTTACTAATCACAGAAATTTACAATGAAAATGATCAAAATCAGAGGAAAAAATTTTCAAGATAATTCCACGAACACAGAATGATCTTCCTTGAATAAATCGAAGGTCAAACATATTTATAACCACAAAAGTTTTCTTTTTCAGTCTATTATCATTCCAAAGGATCTCAAATTTGATTAACTTTAATAGAACAGTGAAATCCCAGAAAACCCAAATCAATGGATAAACGTGTTATGCATTTCATCAAAAATTTAAATGGTAACCTTAAAAACAAGATCAAATTACTGAGAAATATCATCACGACAGAAGATTCGGTTTAATATGTTACTTTAAAGGAAACTTCATTAGCAAGAGTCCACAATCAAAGATAACAAAGAAGCCCCAATCAAATATATGACAAAACCTTACAAATGCATCTATCCATCTGAACACACGTAAAGCATATTGTATCAAATATATGAACTAAATTCAGTTTTATCACTGTCACACCAAGGAAGCATATCAAAACAGCAATAACTCCCATTAAAAGTACTGAATCTTCACCCAAGTATAACCATCAATTCATCGCAGTACGATTCAATCAAAGGGCCACTCGACATAGTGGCATAGCTCAGCTATTCTGCCCAACAAACAATTAAGAGTAAGTGGGAAATCAGAAATAAAATTCACACTAAGCATATACCAAAGCCGACAGAAATTAGTGCAAGTATAGAAAAATCAAATGTTCAATCTGGAATTTTGAGTTTATTAGATCCGCATCTCCGATTCAAAATCCCACACCACCGAGGTAGGAGTCAACCTCCGGTGTGGTGGAGTTCTCCGTATGAGAACAGTAGGGGCCAGCCGGGTTGTGCGCAGCTCCAGGTCGTCGGTCTTGAAGTGTAGCAGCTGGTCGCCGGAGCTCGTAGGTCGGATGCACTTGGACCAGATCTCTGAGTCTCCCGATCTGACCAGATCGTGACTCCCTCTTGTGGACATCCGGCCTGAAGTCCACAGCTCCTTAGCTGCCACTGAAGGTGAGTCCTGAGGCTGACTTCGCACCATAGCTGCAGGTGGTGTGAAAGAGAGAGGCAGCAGCGGCGAGGGAAGGTGGGAGAGGAGGCGGCAGAGAGAATGAAAAAAAAATTTGGGTTTTAGGTTTAGATTGAAGTGTTGGCTGCGGTTGTTTTTGTGTATTTTTTTAATTTTTTTAAATACGTTACTTTAATATTTAACTAGTTTTAATTATAAAAAATAAAATTCTTATGCCATTTTTTCAATACTATTATATTTGTAATATTTTTTACTAAAAATTGTTTTTTTTTAAGCCAATTTCAATTTTTGAAATATTTTAATTTTATTAAATACCGATGATTAATAGAAAATAAGTAAACAACATAAAATTATGGCATTATTTTCATGTAAAGGTAAATTTTTGTAATAATATAATATCATCATAATAAAATACGACTAATTCAACTCATAAATTAAACAGTTAATTATTTAATCCATCATGTAATACTTATAGTTCTATTTTTTTACTAATTATTTTATTATATTTTATTATTTGATCATATACAAAAAAAAAATCAACTAAACTTAGTTGTCATAGATCATACTCTTATTAATAGTTATTTACTTTACTTTCATGTTACTACATTTATTGTTAATAATTTTAAAATTGTATTTTACGAATAAATAAAAAAATATTACATATACTATTTGAAATCTAGACTAACATTGTAATTAAAATACGTTTCGTGTAATTATATTATTGAAGAACAACTTAAATAATTATAGTAAAATTTTGGCTTAATGCGAGTTCGTGATATATTGCGCACATTTACTATTTGTCCAAATCACTAATTAAATTGAGTATTTGGTTTTCAATTTGTGAACAATAGAGTTTCTTTCTATTTTTTATTATGCGTTTAATTATAATTTTAATGAGATATATTATGTCAATTAACAACATTATTATCTTGTAACAGAGTATGGGTTAATTTGCGAATATTAAGGTGACATAGTGTAATTATACTAAACTTAGAACAACATTACACATATAGTAAAAAAAAATCATTTCATGTTATATAAGTAATTAATTAATATACTACTGAATTCGTCCAATTACTAACATTCCAAGTTGAATTAATAATTTGTTGCACTCTTATTATTGGTCTAACATCCAAATTAACAGAGTATGGGTTAATTTGTGAATATTAGGGTGTCATAGTATAATTTACTAAACTTAGAACAACATTACACATATAGTAAAAAAAATTCATTTCATGTTATATAAGTAATTAATTAATATACTACTAAATTCGTCTAATTACTAACATTCCAAGCTGAATTAACAATTTGTTGTACTCTTATTATTTGTCTAACATCCAAATTAATAGAGTATGGGTTAATTTGCGAATATTAGGGTGTCATAGTACAATTATACTAAACTTAGAAGAACATTACACATATAGTAAAAAAAAATTCATTTCATATTATATAAGCAATTAATTAATATACTACTGAATTCGTCCAATTACTAACATTCCAAGTTGAATTAATAATTTGTTGCACTCTTATTATTGGTCTAACATCCAAATTAACAGAGTATGGGTTAATTTACAAATATTAGGGTGTCATAATATAATTATACTAAACTTAGAACAACATTGCACCAAAGCTGCCCGTACGACCTTTGTTGACCAAATATTATGGTCATTAAACTTTTTCAATTTATTGACTACTTTTTTTGTCACCAAATGATTAGTACACATTTTTGTTGACTAAAAATTTTCTAGTCACTAAATGTGGTCACCAAAGGGTGTCTTATTGGCGGGAATGTTTCCCGCCATAATATTTATTAACCACTTAGTGACCACTTTTTATTTTGGTCAATAATTTTTTAACTTTGACTAGAATTTAGTGACCAAATTTGTTTTGGTCAACAAATGTGCTCTTTGTTGACTGAAATTTTGTGGTCACTAAAATTTTGGTCATTAAAGCCCATTTTTCTTGTAGTGACATTACACAAACTAGGGCCCTCTAAAGGTTAACACAATCATTTGCAGTTTTATACCTTAATATCCTATCTCATGTACCTATCCAAATAATGCCCAAAAAAAAAGAGAAGTAAAAATAACTCCAGAGCCCTAAAACCCACCAAGAAGTAAACCAGAGGTAAATCCTAATGCTTCAACTTTCATAAACGTAATTAAACAAGAGTCTTGATAATGGCAACACCAATAGGATTATTCACCACTTATGCACTAATGAAAAGAAAACATATTTAGTGGTCTGAAATGTATTATGAGATACAGACAAGTAGATAGTACTGATACATGCATTTGCCAATCAGTGAGTTATTTAGGTTGCAGAAAAGGTAGTCAAACCTCTGCTTGGAAAATCTGTTGTCTGAAACTTCTCTAGTATTTGCAGCACTCAAGTTATGCTGTTTACTTTCCGTCTGAACTGCTGTGTATTGGCTTTGAGGAAGATTCAGAACCCTGCATATAAAAATAGACGTCTGTAAAATTTGGAATACAGTCAAAATCGGTGCTTAAAACTTTCTGAATTAGCATCATTAGTTTTTTTACATTTCTCAGGATTTAGATTAGCAAAATTTATAGGTTATGCAATGGAAATTTCCTGGGTAAGCATCCCTTGATCATTACCCAGGAGAGACATTTACAAAAACATCATCCACTCATTGTCTTAGTTTGGTGCAGAGCAGTTCATTTCTAACTTTGTGACAGAAAAAGACCTATTCAAACAACACTAAAACTCTCATTTCATTCTGTCATTTGCTTAGAGGTTTGATTCCTAAAGAGCTAATAAAGTACAAGAATGAGTCTAGTTGCTACTAACCTGAATGTTTAGTGAAAGTAAGCAAAAAGATGCGATCCAAGTCCAACAACTGCAGACCTGTAAAACAAAATTGTAAGAACCCCAAAATTCAACACATACTACAGTGAATCAATCATTAAGTGAACAACAAAAAACAACCAAGTCAAAGATTTTTCTATAGCAGACATGATCAATAATATTTGATTCTTTCTTCCCAAAAAATGGTCATTCAATTCAAGAAGAAATAACACAAGAAAACGATTATCATAATATCACAAGAAAATGAAGAGAGTTTGGGACGAAGGGTCATTTAATTACCTTCTAATCACACAAAGATTAGATTTTTTTTCACTCTAACTTAATAAAGATTCAATCTTTTAGCTTCTAGATAAAGGGCAACCAAAAAAATTATACAATAACGAGGGATCCACATTTACAAAAAAAAAACACACACTCTCTATGTATAACAAAGAAACGAGCCCAGAATGAAACGTACCTCGGATAGGAATAGCATAGGAAATTATTGGTCTTGGAAAAACCGGTTCTCTTCCGCAGTCTACAACAGATTCCTTCGCTTGATTGCTTCCTTTTTCGCTTTGCCTTTCCACCAATTTTTCACTTCTTTCTAACAAAAAAATCGAACTAGTAATTTGAAGTTTTGGGGTTTTAGGGTGTAGAAGATTAGAGAATGAATGGGAGATTTAGTGTAGATGGTTGAGAAGGGCAAATCCTGTAAGGGCAAATCATGTAAGAAGGGCAAATCGTGTAAGGGCTTAGGGCATGGGCGTAGGACCTGATGAAGAAGTGTGAAGCGTGAAGTGTGAAGAGCTGAAAATTGCTTAAGTTAAAACAAGGTCTAAGGGGCGTACGACGTCGTTTAGCAATTTTTTTGGGTTTTTTTTTTCGGCAATTTTTTGTGGGTATTTGTTATATTTTAATAAATTGATAATTATTTATTTTAAACAATATTTATTTAACAATTATTTTTTTATATAAAGATAAATAAACAATTTGTTATAATTATACACAAAAATATTAGCTTATTAAATATGTATATATATATATATGTAAGATTTTATATAGTGTTACATATTATATAAAGTGTTGCATATATTATATAAGTATTGCTTTAAATATCTAATAAAGGTAACACTTTTTAAATGTATTACATATTCTTATAATAATTGTAACACTTTTACACAAGTGTTGCATTTAACTTATATATGCAACACTTATTTGAAAGTGTAGCAACTTTTTTAAAAATTCTGTTCAAATGCAATATTTTTAAAGTGTTGCTCTGAAAGTGATACCATAGCCTCATTTTGTAGTAGTGAATAGTCTAACTAATCAGGTCCAAAACTAGCTTAGCTAAAGTCCACACTCCTGTCTGGTTTAGTCCAGCTCTTTTAGTCCAATCATGAAAGCCCATGTATCATGGGGTTGCCGGATCTGATCCGGCTTTGGCCTTTTGTTTTTTGAAAAATCCTTTTCAAACTTATTTGAAAAGAAGGAAAAAAAAAACAAAAATTATATGATTTCAACCCATTAATTAATTAAGAAATGAATTTTCTTAAATTAAAATTTCTCAAACAATTCAATTAAATCAATATACATACATAAACAATTTATCATTCATGACATGGTATATTATACATGGATAAATCAAATTAGACTCTGATACCATGTAAGGAAATCAGCATAGTAACAATGCAGCAAAAAATATAACAATTATATTGCAATTGATTTTCACAGGACCTTTAATGATACTCTATATAAAATATACTTCGAAATATGCTAGCGAAATTCTTGAGCGAGGTTTAATCGATCAACAAGCTGCACAAGTGTCTGACTTCTAACGGTAATCCACACAAACTACTTTTGGGATCCTTAAAGGATTAATTTTAGCGTTAGATTAATAAGCTAGATCGCTCTAAACAATACATTAAGAAATCTAATCAGAAAAACCATTTTCCTTATTTATGTAATTTCTTATTGAAAGAGTTGTATTGTCTTGACCTAACATTAAGCATCTATTTATAATAATATAACATTCCAAAAAGGTGTTATTTTCTAACAAAAAGCGAATTATTACAAAACTCAATTCACTTTCCAAAAGTGAATATAAGAATATAATAGTTGTCATAATTATCATATAATTATGTAAATTATTTTAACCTAATAAATAATTCTATTGTGTATGACCCTTTAGGTTCCTAATCACTTGGCAATAAATATAAATAATAATCTTAGAATTAAATTGGCTTTTGTACAAAACCAACAGGGTTAAAATAATTTACAGAATTATATGATAATTATAAAGATTAACTTGTTGGACAATTAATCTCCAACATCTATTACACTCTTGCATTCTCTTTTGGAAAGAGAATTGAGTTTGGTAATAATTCATTTCTTATTAGACAAGAAATCCTTTTTGAAAAGGCTGTATTATTATAAATAGATTTTTAACGTTAAGTTTAGAAAAACACAATTCATGCAATAAGAAATATCATAAATAAGAAATACAATATTTTCTTATTGATTTCTAAGGTGTTGTTCACATGGATCTAAGATCCTAAGAAATAGTTTGTGTGGATATCTTAGAAGTTAGACAGATGTGGGACATTGTGTGGAACATCAGTTCAGAAATTAATGCTAACATCTCTTGAGGTATGTTTTATATAGATTGTCAATAAAGATCATGTAGAAATCAATTATTCTATTTTTCGCTGTATTATGTGCTTTGTTAATTTCCTTCAGAAGCACGTGACAAAAGATAAGTAATTTATTTTGTAATTTCTAGTCATGATCAACATAATGTGTAGTTAATGGCATGTATCTATTAGTTGTTATTGAAGTTCATAATCAGAAGTCAAACAAATCATTCCTGAAACTAAATCAAGTTGTTTCTTGATATTTTCTTTCTTTGTCTTGTAAAGTTTTAAAAGATCCGGCTTCATATGTTTCTAGTGATAAATTTTACATTAGGATTCAGAAAGGCATGCAAATCCCTAATTCCCTGATAGTCTACAAAGAGGAATAGATAATCATGTCTCACAATTGCAATTGCTATTTTTTCATGATATGTCTCTTAATATGCCAAAACTACTCTCTTAGGCTCTACTTCAAGTTTGCTTTCAGAATGCTTTCTAGTTAAATAATTTTCAAATTTGATGTTCCAAAAGAAGAATAGGCAAAGTATTCCTTACCACATAATTTATATATAGCCTTTCGTCTCTTATTCTCACTTGTCTCTAATATGTCATAATTAATTCAAACACTTGAAATGGATTTTTTATGTTTCTTGCTAACATTTGATTGACTGTTTTCTTCCAAATCTACACAAGCCAACATAATTATACAATATAAATTCAAATATTAAAGAATAAATAACGAATAAATTCAAATGATTCAACTATTCAAAAAGAAATAAAAAGGACTATATTTGTCTCCAAGCTTAAAATATTGTTCTTAATCATGCTTTTAGGCTTGTTGCTTTTATGTGGTTTAGAGATGATGTGAGTGGTTATCGAGCAAAAGTGACTAGCATAAAATTTGTAAATCTTGTGGCATATTTATACTGGAGAGAAATCTCTTTAATTTATATAGGTTCATAGTTGTATGTTGAAAGGTAAATCATTTCAATCTCTAAGCTAAACTTTATCACTAGGAGGTTCATGTAATGTTCGCTTGAGACTCTTTTAGTTTGATTTCTTCCAAGTTCAGAAGTTCCTCCTCTTGTAGTTGTGAACATTTGATATGGACCACAAACAAGCTATGTGATGATGTGAAATGTCACCAAGTGCTGTGAGGCCTTCCTAAAGTCACGTGCACCATGAGTTATCACTCGAACCCTAGCAGACCTGCAACACAAACGTCAAACATATATTTCGGGCTGTATTAGAGAGTATGCTCCGATGCTTAACTCAGTCTGGAACCCTGAGCAATAAGCGTAATATATAATTAAAGTTGTAGAGAAAATAACCCCCTACCATGTGATAGTTGGGTTTCTTTTATAGAGTCGTACCTAGTAGAGTTCCAGTAGGATTAAAACTCCTCAATTCATCAGTAGACTTATTCCGAAGAACTCGGGTTCAAATAGGATTTCAATAAGAAGAGTCATAGTATAACTCTACCCTTAACAATAGCCCCTCAGATCAGTTGAGATTTTTTCGATCTTATCCGATCTGGTCAACATTGCATTTCCATCCTCCACACACATCATGCGTCGTCTGATTTTCGTACGCATTCTTTGACTTACAAGCCCCAAGAATATTGGAACTATCATGGTAATTAATACAAAAATACTAAACTCCGTAGTTCTCCTCAAATGCAATCTTTGTATTTGTGCCATAGTACTAATCCGAACTTAGACTAGTTGTGGCGGAATGCATAATTTCCTTATCTCTATCTTGAAGTTTTGGTATGTTCCATCCGACCTTCGAAAGCATCATATCGGGTCTGCCACAAGTACAATCACCCCGAACTCTCAAAGCTCGTACGACCGATCATAGAATTATATTTTCTCATATTTTGTGATCGAAAGACTTTATGTCCCATCCGACCTCCGGAAGTCATTGCAAATATGCACACAACATCTACGTGGAATATTTCATCATGGTATAAAATTAGCCCCAGTTCAGTATTGATTTGTGCAATCCTTTGAAGCAGCAAATTATATGCCGAACTCGGGACCTTGCCATATGGCTCGAATGCTTCTTAGTCATTACCAGCTATTCGTTTGCAAATCTCAAGACAGGATCAACGGCTGAGATCATCCAGCCCATTAGCCCATGGAGCTGCTAAAAAAAATAGCCCCACTAAACTCTTATTTTTCACTGTTTTTCATTTGCAACTCCTCCGCTGATCCTATCCTCATCTCGGACTTCCCACACTTCCGAACTCAGGCTTATTTCCAAATTCAGCTCCTCGCTCCTCATCTTTAACAAGTAAGTATGTCTTCTTCCGAACATTCAAATTCTTCTTCCATTTTTAATTCCGCATTTAGATCAGGGGAGTTAGGTAGCCCTAGTCCTCCGAACTCATGCACTTCATAAGTAGAGAATCATGACACTTTAGAAATCCGATTTGAGTAAAAAAATGCTACTTCATCTCGTCATAGAATATCCAACCTTAAAACTCCTCCGAACTCATGCACTTCATAAGTAGAGAATCATGACAATTTAGAAATCCGATTTGAGTAAAAAAATGCTACTTCATCTCGTCATAGAATACCAACCTTAAAACTAACAAATCAAAGTCCAAAAATAACATGAAATCCAATCTAGCCCATCATCCGGATGAAAACACCGAACTAGAAAACGCATCCGATGTAAATACCAAACCCATATTTATGTTATATACTCTAGATTCTATTCTTTCATATGATGAAGTAGCTAATATGGCAAGGGAATACCATATTCCTGCTGACCTGGGGGCCCAAACTCCTCTACCTGACGAAGTTGTGAGGAAGCCCCCAGAAGGATTTTTTAGCATATTTGTCGATCATATCGTAGCCGAATTGAGACTTCCTCTTTCCACTTTCTTAGAATCTATTTTATCCACTTACACCATTTCAATAACCCAATTTACTTTAAACGCTATCCGAACTTTGGTAGGGCTTGAGATGCTTTGTACATACTTAGACATTGCATGTACCGTACCACTCTTTAGATATTTATACAGTTTGAAGACTTCCGGTCAAGATATTGGGTGGTTTTATTTCGCCCATCGTAGGGGTAGATCGGATTTGTTTGAAGGTAATCCGAGCTCCATTAATTCATGACTAAAAAGATAGATTTCTTTTTGTTGGAGCTCGGGCAGTAGGTAAAGAAATATTTTGGTGTCCTGATGAGTCTATCTCAGATTAGGCTTCTAAATGTACCGCTTCTATTAAGGAATATTTAACCAAATTAGAGGACTTAGTGAAAAAACAAGGCTAATTTTGCCTTACTAATATCCCAAAATGGGTACTAGTATCCTTAAAATTGAGCCCTGCCGAATTGGGACGCGACAACCAGGATGAAGTGGACGAGCGAGGTCATAAGAGTACATATTTCGTAAAAATATTTACTTCTCATGTTTCATTATGTGCAGCTCATTTATGATCGTATATTGTTTGCAGTTATGCAGCTCAAAGATATGCTAGGTGGGTTCAAACCCAAGAAGACCAAAGAAGCCAAAACCAAGGTTACTGAAGCTATTTTGGCTTTGGAGAGCGGTTCCTCCTCCCTTATCCTCATCTCTGCCATCACAACCCGACAAAAAACTGCCATCGTTCAAAAAGCCACAACAAGGGCTGCCAAAAACTGGCGAACTATTTGGGAGGACAAAAAATCCTCTCTCAGAGGTTTTGAATGGCAAATTATTCCTACTACCTCAGCTTGCATCAACCATAAGAAACAAGCTGAGGATGCCCTAGCTCAGGCAAACAAGAGAATGAAGACCATCTCTGAACTTCCTGGTCCTTCGCTGTTCTGCAAATTAGTGGTCCCGAGATATACCTTAGGGGAAGTTACCATTGAGGTGCCAGAATACCAGTTACTTCCGAGTTGGGTTTTAACTGGTAATGATAGGCTCTCCGTTGACACTACTCTTGAGTTTGTAAGGAAAGTTGTCCCACATTGGGATAAAGATGTGCTGCATAGCTTGGAGAAGAAATAGTTGAGGAGACGCACTTCCCTCGGAATTTCTCATGTTTTTCCTATCATTTGTTTATTGCTATGTATTTTGTACATAATTTCTGATATTTCTTTGTATTTTGTAGACTTTAGCCCTGGTTGGGGAAATGATGTCTCGCTCTGAAGACAAAGAATCCACCCTTAAACAACTGCAAGCCGATTTGAAGAATTCGGAGAGAAAAAAGAGCAAGTTGGAGATCTTTAATCAGGAGCTCGGATACAGGGAGTAGAATCTAAAAACTGAGCTTGGGAAGACTCAAGATGCGTTGAAGGCGTCTGAGAACGAAGTGGGTAAATTTAAAGCGGAAAACATCGAGCTTAAATGGCAAGTTTTGGCAGAGAAATCTAAGAAAAAATTCTTCAAATGTGAAGGAGCTTCTTATTTAGTCCACGAGATGTTCAACTTGGAAGAATTTGACAAGTTTCTCGGAGAACTTCTCACTCCCATGAAGAACTACGGATATCATCTTGCCTTGGAGCAGAACTCCAGCATCCCGATCTACACTGGAAAATGAGGAGGGCTACGATAAAGAAGCTCACGTTGACATGGATGCCAAACTGGACGAGTTGAAAAGTGGAAAAATTACACTGCCAATTGTTGATTTCATTCCAGCGTCCCCGGTTGTTCAATTTTCTCCACATAGAGAAGGTGAAGAGTACAACAAGAAACCCATCCGAGTTGAAGACCCTTATGCGAAAAATAATCTTGTAATAGATTAGGATTCTATTTTGAGATGTATCTCAGTTCAGATGAATATTTTTTTTCTTCTTTTGAATTTATCATATTGTTGCTTTATTGAAATATCTGAGGGTTTTTTTAGTTTCCTAGTTTTAGGTAATGAAATGCATCCTTTGTCCTTGTTTTATTTCATCACTCCGCAGTTCGGTAACCTTTTCCGAATTCAACATCATGTCATTTCATCTGAATGTATGTTTGATGTTTTTGTCCTTAATTTTAAACAATTGAACTAACGTTTCTGGATGTGTTTCCATTCTTTCGTAGTTTGGAGAAAGTCTTTTCTACTGACTATTCCAAACTCCGTTCCCTTCACTTTGAGACCATACTGCTTTCTTGCATTTGGTCTTTGAATTGTACCATTTTTTAGAACCTGAGTTCTTTAAACTGGTTTTCTTGAGAGTGCAAACCTATATTGAATTATTATCTTACAAATGAGCTACTACTTCATTGTTTTTACTTGATTTTCCCAAGAACATCTTGGGATTTATGTTTTAGAGATAAACTTGTTTATCTCCATTCAATGATTCTCAAAAATATTTGAGATTTGAATAGCATGCTTTCTTTTTCTTTTCGGAAATAGAGTATTTGCGTTTTTGCGAATATAAGAACAAACCAAAAATAATGAGATAAAAAGGGATGTCAATAAGTAATCTTTTCGACATCCTAGAGAATAATTGGACAAGATAAAAATCCGAGCTACACAGCTTATTCACAATCCAATCGGTTTCAATTGAACTGTGCAGCTCTTTATTGCTAACATAGTATTTAAAATGACTATATATAAAACTTCATCAAGTGAGCAATGTTCCATATTTGCGGAATTATTTTTCCATCTATAGTTTATAGGTAATTCCCAGCTCATCCAGCTTCGACAACTTGATAGGGTCCTTCCCAATTTGGATATAACTTTCAAGTTCCCTCCACCTTACTTACTTCATTTTTCCTCATCATCAGATCTCCAAGTCAGAAATAAGCACTCTTAACTGGTTTATTGTAGTATCGCATCATATCTGACTTGTACTTTGCTTCTCGAATAAAAGCGGCCTCTCTTTTCTCTTCCATTAGATCTAGACTGAGGAGGAGAGCTTCATTATTCATGTCTTGCTCATGATTAAGTAATCTGGTACTCGGGAGGCCTATCTTGGCTGGGATAACTATTTCAAATCTGCACACCAAGCTGAAAGGGGTTTATTGTGTAGCTGTTCTCGGGGTAGTTTGATATGCCTATAGCACATTTGGAAGGTTTTCTACCCACTCTCCATTGGCATTTTCTAACCGAGTTTTTATCCATTGGATGATAATTCTGTTAATCACATCGGTTTGACCATTGACTTGAGGATGAGCTACCGAAGTGAAGTGCTGATGAACTCTTCACACCAACTCTTAAATGGATCACTTATAAACTGTGTTCCATTATCAGATACCACTATTTTTTGTATTCCATATCGACAAACAATATTTTTCCAGAAGATTTTAATATATTATTCCGAGTTATTATTGCTAATGGCTCAGCTTCAATCCACTTTATAAAGTAGTCAACTGCCACTATCAAGTACTTAACTCGCCCTGTCGCTTCTGAAAAAGGTCCTGCAATGTCTATCCCCCATTGCATAAATGGCCAAGGACTTTGCATAATCACCATTTCAGCCTGAGGTATATGATTAATCCTCGCATGCTGCTGAAACTTGACACATTTTTGTACCAAGTCATGAGTGTCATAGTGGACAATGGGCCAATAATATCAGCTCGGATAGCTTTTTTAGCTACCATTCGATCTCCCACATGACTGCTGCATGACCCGTCATGTATTTCTCTTAGTACATATTCTACTTGATTCGGCCCTACTCACCTCAGCCACGACGTTAGATATCTTTTTTTGTATAGAACCCCTTCCTTTATTCTATACTTGACAGATTGAATTCTTAATTTTTGAGCTGCCACCTTGTCGCTTAGGGTTTCTCCTGAAATGATGTACTTCATTATTGGGGTAATCTAATTTTCTTCTTTCTCTTCGATGAAGTGAACTGACATTTCATCAATACTCCTTGCAGCTAACACTTCTACTAGTACACGCTTAGTTAGGTGTGTATAGGCTGACGATGCTAACTTGCTGAGAGCATCAGCTCACTTATTCTGAGCTCGTGGGATTCTATCAACTGTGAAGAAGACAAATCCCTTAGTCATTTCCTCTGATTTTTCCCGATGTCTTTTCATAATTAGGTCTCGAGCTTCATATCCCCTAGTTACCTAGCTTACAATGAGTTGTGAGTCACTATAAGCCTGTAACTCTAGGACCTCCATCTCTCTTGCTAACTTCATTATGGTGATGTGGGCTTCATACTCTGCTTCATTGTTGGGAGCTTTAAAATCAAAGTGAAGGGCGTAAGTGAACTCCTGACATTGTGGATTTTTCAAAATCAGACCTACCCCAGATCCTTCTTCACTAGAAGCTCTATCCACAAATAACACCCAGATATTGGTGGTTTCGCTTGCCACAACGTCCATAGTCTTGTTCCCATGATCTAATATCTGAATATCCCACTCTTGCGGTGTTTCGGCAATAAAATCAGCAAGGACTTGTCTCTTTATTGCCAATCTCGGCACAACTGTGATATCATGTTCACCTAACTAAATGGCCTATTGCATTAGATGATCAGAGTGATCTAGTTTGTGCAACACTTGTTTCAAAGGTTTATCTGTAAGAACCCGAATGGAGTGAGCTTAAAAGTAGGGGCGTAACCTCCGAGCTGCAATAATTACTGCCAACACCAACTTTTTGAGTCCCGAATATTGTTGTTCAGCCCCTTGCAACGCCTTGCTTACATAATACACTGGCTTCTGAGCATTGCTATATTTTTTCATCAAAACCGCAATTACCGCTCTGTCACTTGCAGCTAAGTACAGAGAGAGACTATGAACTGAAATGGCTAGATCTGGTAATTCGCATAAGTACTGCTTGAGCTCTTCAAAGGTCTTCTGACATTCTTCTGTCCATGGAATTTTTTTTGCTTTATTCAAAGTAGCAAAGAATGGAAAGCACCGTTCAGCTGATCTAGAGAGGAACCTATTCAACGCGGTCAATAGTCTAATTAAAGTTTGAATTTCATGGACATTTCGAGATGTGGTCATTTTCAGAATTGCTTCACTCTTCTTGAGATTTGCCTTGATACCTTGCTTTGAGACCATATATCCTAAGAATTTTTCATATCCAACTCCAAAGGTACACTTCTTAGGATTGAGTATCAGACCTGTAGATCCTAACGTTTTGAAAGTTTCTTTGACGTCAGCAAATATATCTGCCATCTTCCTACTCTTGATGAGTAGATCATCAACATACACCTTCATATTGCAACCGATATGAGAATCGAACACATTGTTCATCATTCATTAATAAGTTTCCATCGCATTTTTTAACTCAAAAGGAATCTTTACATAACAGTAGATACCCTTCTCGGTATGCGTCAAGAAAACAAAGCATTTCATAGCTTGCGGATGCATCAACTTTTTGATCAATTAGAGGTAGGGGATAAAAATCTTTCGGACATGCCTTATTTAAGTTTGTATAATCAATGCACATCCGCCATCCTGAGTCTGGTTTCTTCACAATGACCGAATTAGCCAACCAGATCAGATAAAAGACTTCCCGAATGATTTTGGCATTGAGGAGTTTGTCAACTTCATCACAAATAGCTTTATTCCTATCCGGAGCACATGGCTATTTTTTCTGCCGAACTGGGGGTAAAGTGGGATCTATATCCAATTTATGTACCACTAAAGTTGGTGAGATACCTTTCATATCCCCAGGTATCCATGCAAAAACATCATTGTATGACTGAAGTAAATTAACGAGTAATTGCTTCATTTTCTAGGCAAAATCGCGTCTATCTTTACTGTCCGCTCTAGAAATGTTGCATTAACGATTATTTCTTCTAAGTCATCTGTTATCATTCCGTGACCTCTTGAGTTCATCAACTCAAGCCCAGCGGTGGGCTCTTCTGTTGTAGGCGGCAACTCTCCAACTATGTAATTCATATTTGATGCACGGGTCGTATTATTGCACCCCTTAAAGCAATCATATGACATTTTCTTGCCATGTTTTGATCACCTCGGATAGTAGCAATCCCACCAGTTGTAGGAAACTTCATGACCAGATAATAGTTGAAACATTGTCAGACTACCAAGGATAATATTATATGTGAAGGTAATATCAAGAACTGCAAAATTGGTATATATCAACCTATCTTTTAGAGATTGCCACAAGGTTACTGGTAAAGTAATCATACCAATGAGTTGCGTTGCTTTCCCCAAAAATCTAATTAGTGGGCCAGGACATTTTCGCAACTGTTCTCGCAGAATATCCAATTTTTCAAATGCATTTCAAAAAATAACATCTAATGAACTGCCATCATCCACATATATTCTATGGACTTCCTTATTTGCCATAATTACCTTAATTAATAAAGCGTTACAATGGGGAAACTTACTTGGAACGGAATCCTCCTCGGAGAAAGTAATAATCTCTGAGTGCTTGAACTGTTTATGGACTGGATTCTGTTCGGGAATTCTCTGTGATGATGATTTTTGCGTCGATCTAAATTCATTAATCGGACCTCCCATAATGGTATGGATTACACAAGTTACGTTCTTACCTATATCTTTGGGTTTGACATATCCCTCATTCTTGGGCTTCTTATCATTCTCAAGTCTTCCTCTATCCTGAGATCGGCCCCTTCGGCGACCCTTGTGATATGCTTGTTGCATAAAATCTTAGAGATAACCACCTGCAATTAGTTCATCTATTTCCTTTTTAAGATCTCATCAATCTTTAGTATCATGTCCCGTTTGATCATGGAACTTACAAAAAAGACCTTTATTTCTTTTGCCTTTGGGGGTAGTCATTTTTGGATATGACTTTACTAACCCTTTGTGTTCAATAATAGCCAATATTTCAGTTCGGTTACGAGGAGCTAAGGAGCTCTTGTAATTAGTCGATATCTGAGTTCAAGGTTTATCAAAGGATAGCCTATCAGATACTGGTGTGCGTTTATCTCCAGTTGCAGATCGGCTATTGTAATTATCCTTTTTTTCTCTGAACCTCGATCCATATCTTTTTTTGTCCTGTCTGTATCTTCTCCCTTAGCAAACTTGTCAGTTCAGCCCATCAGCTCATACATATCCTTAGGTGGGTCGTTGACCAACTTCCTATAAAGTCTCCCAGGTTGTAACCCGTTGATAAAGGCACCTACCACCAAATCTTCAGATCGGGTCTTGACCTGCACACTTTCGTTATAAAACCGATCAATATATTATTGAACTGATTTATTTTCACCCTGTCGAATATTTAAGAGCTCCGCAGAAGACTTGTCAAATTTCTTTCTTTGCAAAAATCTCTTATAAAAGAGTTGACAGAGCTGCTCATGGGAAGAAATTGAATTCGGCTTGAGACCTTCAAACCAACCATGCGCTTTTCCAACCAAAGTTGTTTCGAAGGCCTGACACATAGTCGTCTCCTGCGCTTGCTCAAATTTCATGAGTAACGTAAAGCGTGCCAAATGATCCTTCAGGTCAATATCTCCGGAGTACATCTCCATCGACGGAATTTTGAACTTATGTGGTTTAGGAAAACGGCTAATAGCATCCACAAATGGTGTCACCGTTCTATATGCTCCCCCAGCTCCTACCTCTAGAATATTGTGGACTTCATTACGAATGCAATTCGTAATATGAGTATCCGGATCATTATGATGATCATAGTTATGATTGTGTCGATACTGATATGGGGAATGATTCAAATGCCGTTGTCTATAGCTACAGTTTCTTTTACTCCGCAGTGGAGATCGGTTTAAAGGACGTCATCATTCAGCTTTATTATCACCCTGAGATTCCGTATCGTAAGGTGAAGAAATCTGCATTCTGTCATACATATCCGAAGCACGTTCAATTTCCTTGCCAGGTTGCTGACCAGGTTCTTTTACGATCGTCTTGTTATGCTCAAAACTCTCAGTAAGAAATTTAATCATCTCTAGAGAATGAATGTCAATAGGAGGATTGTTACCCCCTGCAATTGTCATTGGAGGATCTTGTTCACGTCGCGAATTATCCGGATCAACACCAGTATTCCCATCATTACCAGTTATTGCTCCACGTGGAGGGCAACTGGTATTAGCTTGATTATTAGGAACGTTCTTGGTGTTCCATTATGAACGAGTAAGCGTCATCGAAAAATCTTGTAATCGAATCGCACAGACGGCGCCAATTTGATGATGTGAAATGTCACCAAGTGCTGTGAGGTCTCCCTGAGGTCATATGCACCTTGAGTTGTCACTCGAACCCTAGTAGACCTGCAACACAAACGTCAGAAATACACCCTATGTACCGGGGAGTATGCTCCGATGTTTAAGTCAGTCTGGGACCCTGAGCAATAAGCGTAATATGTAATTAAAGTTGTAGAGAAAGTAACCCCCTACCATATAATAGTTGGGTTCCTTTTATAGAGTCGGACCTAGTAAAGTTCCAGTAGGATTAGAACTCTTCAATTCATCAGTAGACTTATTCCGAAGAACTCTGATTCAGATAGGATTTCAACAAGAAGAGTCATAGTATAACTCTACCCTTATCACTATGACTTAGTATTTATCATATCTGTACATTATCATACAAGTCCTTGCAGCTCTTAGTTCCAACTTTCAATCAAGTATTTTTGTGTTTACATCATTTTCACATTGAAAACTAGTGCAACATAAAAAGATATTTATTCATCATCACAAAATATTACCTACTTGGCCTCAATTCTTTATAAAAAAAAGAGAAAAAGGAGAAAAATAAAGACTAAGGGCATGTTTGATAAAACAGAAATTTGAAATAGTAAGTGTTTGAATACTGAAATAATTAAGCTTGTTTCATAAATATATTGATTAGATAACTCAATGGCAAATAGTACAATTTTATTTTTAATTATTTATTTTTTTAATAAATGTGCAATATATTACTTTTCAAACAACAAATCAAAATTATTAAATATATATACCATATAATTTTGTTAAAAATAAAAATTTCAAAATTAGTAATTTTGAATATAAAATATTATCATAAAAATGCATATATTTATGAACTTTACATGTTAATGTTTTTCTAGTATATTGGATGTTATGCATATTAAATAAAAAATTAAAAAATAGAAAGAATATTTATTGAATAAAAATATTAGCATATAAAAGGAAAAAGAAAGAATAATAAATAAAAATATTAAAATATAGAAAAATAATTTGAGATGGTAAAAGATATTAAAGAGGTAGGGTGAATTACATCTACATCCCTTGAGGTAAAGCCATATTACAAATTAGTCCTTATAGTTTGGCCATATTACAGTCACCTCCATTAATCTAACCAATATATTACGGTTACCCCCCTTAACCTAGCCACTATTTAACAAAAAACCCCCCTACTATAAGTAAGTCAACAAAGAAAATGACTGAATTTTCAATTTTTACCTTTATTCTAAATGGATAACTGTTAATATAAAATTATTCATTCTTAATAAAAATTAATAAAATTAAAAAATTTTGACATGGGCGTTATTAACATCATTACCTCATTAGATTGATTTGAATTAATTTGAATCATTTTTTATTTTAAGTAAATAAGTAATTGTGTGATTTTTATTTTATTTTTCTATTACACTAAATACAAACTAATAAAAATAAAAATTTTTGGCCAAAGGCATCATTAACACTATTAACCACCAGATTAAATGATAATTAATTTAAACTTTTTTATTTTTTTATTTTAAATAAATAAGTAATTATGTTATTTCCACCATATTAAATATAAACTAAGATAATTTAAAAAATTCATCAAAAATATTATTAACATCATTCATAAGATTAAATTAGAATTAAATTTGGTTCTTTTAATTATTTTTTTTAAATTTAAGTAAATAAAGTTATTGAATTCTTTTTATTTTAGTTTTTCAAAATCATAAGTTAGAGCTCTTTGGTAATTTCATTCGATCCATTAACAAAATTTCGGCCAATGGGGGTGACTGTAATTTAGCTAAACTACAGGAATATATTCATAATATGGCTTTACCTCAGGAGAGGTAGATGTAATTCACCCAAAGAGATATTGTGTATATTTTTGGTATTTTAAATTTTATTTTAAAGATTACATCTCAGTGTATTGTGAAATTAATTAAGCGATAAGCTAAATGTTATCGCTTAAAATCATAGAAGAATTTTGCTTGCCTTTTCAGATACTCTTAATTCATTATGACATCAAACTTTTAGTTATCAAACAAACTTATTTGGTCAAGATCTGAATCAGTTAATTTTCAAAGTTAAGTTAGTTTATCAAACCGACCCTAAGGACGAGGAATTTTGTGTATGTAGTTCAAACATTTTAGTGAAAAAATATGAACATTAATATGACTTTGTGCATGGGTGCAAAAACTCAAGAAACAAGCAAACTAAGACTAGTTGCTCTAAAAAAATTGAAATTTACACCACTTCCTCTCAAACATTTAACATATGATGCAGTTAAAGTTCATCAATATTAGATGGATCTGAAATAGCAAAAACATAGAGATAGATTCTATAAGTACAAGATAACAAATAACTACAAAATATTAGCATGAACACACAAATGGTTAACATGTATCAGATTATCAATGCCTTGTCTCATTTGCAACTATGTATCTCTACAAATAGAACGACTAGTTTGCAGAATTTAGATACTAGAGATTAAGAGCCATAACTTTTTCAACTCAAAAAATATAGAGTAGAAAACATTGGAAACAATATATAGAATACAACTGTATAAGCCATTATGATATAGGAAGTTGATATCCATTATGACATAATCAAAGTGCAAGTTCTTTTTAAAAACTGAGTTGTGTATTTGAAACTTGAAAAATCAAACCAAAAAGGGTACCAAATTAATTAATACTGATACTATAGACTAAAATTTCCAGTATAACATAGTTTGTACAATGTTGCAGCCTAAAATATCATGTGCAGAAAATAGAACAATGGAAAATTAATTAACTACAGGCTGACAATTGCATATTATCATTGTTGTTTCTGCATATATGTTGAGGACTAGGGTAAACCTTTGTTTGTATACATTATATAAGGTAAATTAGGCAATCTTCCCTTAACTTATGGGTTAATTTTGAATTTGTCCCTCAACTTCAAAATATTTCATTTTAATCCCTCATCTTACATTTTGAATTTTAAATAGTCCTCATTCTATAATTTGTCCATGTGTAGGCAGATTCTGTCCCTCACGTGTGTGGCACATGACAAAAAAAATGAAGTTAAGGAACAATAACTATGGAATAAATAAAATATACTATGAAATAAATAAATAATAAGCGAAATTGGTTCATCTTGTCCTTCTATTTGTCATGTGTCATGCACATGAGAGATGTAATCAGTCTACACATGTTGGAAAACAAATCGAAACTAATTAAAACTCAAAATGCAAGATGAGGGATCAAAATGAAACATTTTGAAATTGAAGGACAAATTCAAAATCAACCCATAAATTAAGGTACGATTGGTGTAATTTACCCCATTGTATATTTCTAATACATACAATAAATCCTGACAGCCTATTAGCGAAAAAACCAACATATCAAATTAATTTGATTTGAGCGTCAGTTCATTGCAAGCATTTGACTTCTAAACTACTATTAACTTATCAACCATACGTCTTCAATAGGAAAAAGAATAAGCTACTGTCCTCATCAAGTCTCTGTTATTAAATCTCTTATCTAATTTTTAAAATTTAAACTAAAGTTCTATCAAATTATCAGTGAAATCTTAAAAATAAATGATTATATACATGCAAAAATTTGAAGAGTATTACACAAAAATGTTAAAGAAGATCTATTGGCACAAACTACCCACAAAACCCACATACCTACTAAATGCATTATATAAGACTGCATTTAATTCCTTGAAGTGGGAACAATAGAAAAAGATTAGTTAATCAAACAATCCAAAAGCCTTATCACCCAGAAAAAGAAGTGATGCTAATTCAAGAGGTTTATTATACGTGGGTGTTCATTAATCAATAAGAGGCTTATTATATGTCTTCAAGAGGCTTATTATTGTTTCGTGATTTCTTATTGCTTGTTTTCTTCTTTTTTTTTTCTTTCTGTGTGTGTCGTTATTGTTTCTGTTTGTTTATCTTGTTCGTAGAACGTGACTCTTGTGTCAAAATCATTTAGGGTGGTTGTTATTTGGTTAAAACTTTGTGTAAACCCTAGATTCTTAAAACAAATCACCAACTTAAAAGTGTCATAACTTATTCGTTTTAAATCCGATTTGAGTGATTCAAATTGAGTTTTTCTCATCTTTATGTGAACTTCCTAATTTTGTTGGTTATAAGTATTGAATTCTATTATACCCACACGTCATACTAAAATACTGATAAGTCGGAGTTGTACCAACTTATTTATCTTACATACTCATCCTTTTTATATAGAAATTAAGTAAAGGGAATACTTTGTGAATGGCATGTGCATATTATTGTTCATGAACTTACAATTGATGAAAATAGCGAAGTGTGGGGAATATGTGTTGAGTTTGATTCAATTATGTAAAATATGCACACACTCTCCTTAGCCTCACAAGTCACTCACAATTCACAACACTCACGAGTCACTTACATCACACACAAAGTTCTCAACACACAACACACACATGCACATCCCGCCCGCCCACTCAACACACACACACGGGGCGGGAGCCTAGCGCGCCCGCCTCACTCACACGCACACACAGGGCGGGCGCGCTACAAACGCACACACGATGCGGGCGCCTAGCGCGTCCGCACCACGCACACACACATGCACGGCGGGCGCCCAGCGCGCCCGCCCACCACTTTCACTCACGCACACACACTCACTCACACATTCTCACTTGCACACTTGCACGTTTAGTTTTGCATACACCTCACCGCACTCGTGCTCCCGCACATATTTTGCACACATTATCAGGCAATCACGCACGTTCACTGTTGGCTACCAAGTGTTTGGAGAATTGCTTTAATATTCTTAAGTGTTAAGATTTGTGCAAAACACGTGTCTTCACTTCAGTTCTTGATTGATATTTGCAGACACGTGGTGACCTCTCGGATGGAGAAGGAAGCTTCACGGAAATTTCCAGGAAGGTCACTAGGCCAGCCCAGCAAGGGGAAAGTATAAAAGTGAAGAGAAGCCGCTGATGAGGGGATCCCAGGACTTTAGAGATCTCATTCTATTGGGGATCAGAGGAGAGAGAGACTTTGGGGGAGCAAAGTCTAGTGTCTGAGAGAAACCAGAGAGTACGATTGAGAGAGGGGGAAGGGAAACAGAGTGACATGATCCTGATTTACCCCTTTGTAATCGTAGTTTCTGGGCTGATCAATATGATCGGCTAGACATAGAGTGTTGCCTTGAGGGGTTACATGTATGGATTTAATCTTGTTTGAGACATTTGATTTAGAATCTTATCCGTGTTATTTATGTTCATTATTCTGTACTTGTTGTGTTTGATGTTTTGCATCAGATTAACTTCATATTAAATCTGCGGTGACCACTGAGATTGTTGTGAACTTGCCTAAGGAAATCAATCCCAACTTGTATTGATTATGAACATGCTTGTGTGAGTCTTAGTCCTGTACATTTCATGATTTAGAAAAGGGCAATGAGCGTTTCTGTACGGTGAGTTTAGATTACATTTGGGATGACTGCCCTGACAAGGAGTATATCCAAGTAATCGAGGCTTACTACTGTCACTATAGGAAAGGATTAAGAGTATTCCCGTATTGTGGATTGAGATTACATCTGGGATGACTGCCCTGACAAGGAGTATATCCAAGTGATCGAGGCTCACAGTAGGAGAGTCGGGATCTGGGGGAGTCTCACTCGTACCTAGAACTTGCCCTGATAAGGGAAGTTAGAGGAGTATTGTGAAATGGGTTTGAGAGAACTGACAAGTTGATCGAATCCCAGCTCACTAGCAGAGAAGTCCCCTTACACTTGTTCACACAAGTCAGGGATAACAAGAGAAAAATCCATACTAGTTGTTCAACCCTCAAGGCAACACCTCCCGTTTTATTGAGTTATCTCTCGTTCCAACATTCCTGCATTTTAGTCTATTTACATATTGTTTCGTGTCTTTTTAATCGTTCATACTTGCTATCATTATTCAATACTTGATTACAACCCTCTCCCTGTGGAGACGATCCCACTCATCACTGCTGCATTTATTGTTGAATTTGGGTAAAATTGCAGGGTAGCGACAACCCCTGAACAAATACTCTACTTATTGTATTTTCTTTAACTCTTGAATTGAATTCTTGTGCTTGTGAATTTGACCTTGCGGTGTAACTTGTTCATATTCAGAACACAAGTTATCCATAGGTTAGGAAATACATCAATTTTGAGAGTAGTATAGGTATAACATTTAAAAGGAGAAAAGATACCTAAATAGAGAGGAGCATAATTACTCCCCACAGTGAGAACCCGTGATAAATTTATATTGTTGTATATTTGTTTTCTTATTTTCACTAACTATTTCAGGTACCATAGAGGAATATATAGTCACATTTAGATGTTGTTTGAGTTTATTTCATGCAAGGTTCTACTCTAAAATAAAGTTTGTTCCTTGGTGATTGATTGTGAGAGAAGTTCCAACTTGGCTAGTGAGTTGATGGTGGTAAAGCTGAACATGCAAACAACTGAACATCCAAATCCTTACAAGTTACAATGGAGTGATGAATGTGGTGAAGTTTGGGTGTCAAAACAAGTAAAGATTGCATTCTCAATTGAAAATTACAAAGACAAAGTCCTATGTGATGTATTTCTAATGCAGACCACCCATCTCCTATTGGATATGGTGTGGCAATTTGCTAACACTGTTGTCTATAATCGTTCAAAAGGTTTATTCTTTTGTGAAGGATTGTCGAAAATTCAACCTTGCTCGACTAGACCTTTTTGAAGCTCATGAAGATCAACAGATTGAATTCAATCAATATAAATTGAGGGGTGAAAGAAAAAAAATGAGCTATAAAAGATTGAAAAGGAAATTGAAACATGGTGTGAAGAGGGCATAGAGATTGAAGTTCCTTTTGAAGAAGTTCAATCAACAAAGGTGGAGCCAATATAAGGGTAAATTCAATATCTTTACTTGAAGTACGTACAATCTCATGTATATTCAAATTCTTTTCATGCTCATCATAATTGTAATATGAGTGATAATATAGTACATTATGAAGAGCAAGACAAAATTAAGGTTGTTGATTTGAGTGGAAAAAGTCTTGAATTGATATTGAAATAAAAAGGCAAAGAAGAGATAAAAAGAGACGTTAGAGATATTGTTGTATTTGTTTCTTCTTTATGTCTTATAGACTTTGCAGATTATGATGTTATGGGATTTATTACCATCCTAGAAGATTTGAGGTCGAATCTTCTTAAAAGGAGGGAATGATGCAAATCTAGGAGGCTTAGTATGTGGGTGTTCATTAATCAACTAGTTGGTAACAACCGCGCCAGCGCGGTGTATTAACCGCGCGAGCGCGGTGTATTAGATGTTGTTATATCCCGTTATAATTTTAATTTAGTGTAATAGGTATAAGTAATATAATATTTATAGGACAATACATGTATTAATATTTACGGTTGATATTTTCACAAATCTATCCATAACATTAGTTGCTATACATATCTATACATATTTAAACAGTTTTCCTATCCACGATTCTGCTAGTTACTGGGGAAAAAATAATAATAATATGAAATACTATTTTATATAGAATAATATAAAATGAGTCCCCAAAATGGATCGAATATACTTATACACACTTATACATATACATATATGTATATACTATATGCACTTTTGTATATTTGCCTATATTAGACTTATTTTGATACTATAGATTTGTACACAATTGCACATAATGTGGACACTATGGATATACTTATACTATATACATTGTCACACATTATAAAAATTGGTAAATTCTTCTTACATTTGCACACATTACAATGTACATGTGTTACAGACTACACATATTATACAATCTTATATATACACTTATACATACTACGGATATATATATAGTAACATATTTCATATATTGGCACGTATTTAACTATTTATCACAGCATATTTTATTACTTATTTTTCACATATTTCCGACGGAACATATATTGTATATAATATTTACGTTTGCAAGCATTTTAAATATTTGTACATTGTTCTTACATTTTAACACATTTTAAATGTGCACGTATTTGTAAACAAACTTATTCATAATCCACATATATTTATACACTATACGTACTTCCATACATTTTACGCATATTTCTCATACACATATTAACATATGGTTCACACATTTTACACACTATATACATATATATAAATTGCATATATTTTCACACACTCAATATTTTTTCAGGCTACATATATTAATTCATATTACATATAATTTTACAAATTTGATATATTTATACACACTACACATATATTCACATACAATATATTTATGGATATTTTCTACAATATAAATATTTACACATAATACACATTTTTTTTAAACATTATATTGATATACGTACTTGCATATTTTCATATGCTACATATATATATATATACACAATTCATATGCAACATATATATATATATACACAATTCATACATTTTCATATTTTCACTTTTAAATATTTTGGAAAATTTTCATTTTATTTGAAGTTGAATAATTAGAATTTTGGTGAATTAATGAATCCCAAATACGAAAATGAATGTATTAGCATATAAAAAATAAAGGATAATATTCAAATTATACATCAAATTCAAATTATGAAAAGAAATTCTTTTCATTTTTTTTGGGCTCTCCCTAATAGTCGAAAAACTAAAAACTTTGATATTTCAAGGACAGAATAAACTGTATAATAGTTTTACTCCAACCAACATTGACATGTGGATTTTTTTTTCTTTTTCGATATTAGGGAGGCTATTAAAAGTTTAACGTGAGCTGTTATGGTAGAATGCAAAGTTTAGCCAGAATTGAGGACACTTAATTATTATTTTGTATACTCCTATTATTTTAATATATTTCTTTCTCGCTTATATATTCTTTCTTATGTCTCTTTATATCAAAACTCTATATATTAATTCAATTTTCATAATTTAATTAATAATAATATTTTTATATTATGTATAATGTGTGAAAATGTATATAGTATGTGTAAAATTTATAGTGTGTGAAAATGTATATAATATGTGTAAAATTTGTAGTGTGTGAAAATGTAAGTAGTAAGTGCAAATATATATAACATATGAAAAAGTATGTAGTATGTGTAAATATGTATCTTTCTCGATACGTTCCTCAAAAAATCCGATTCGTGTGGATTCTTCCCCAACTAATGAAGAGATCTTCGCGGAATTGCCACATATGAAATTGGGCACAATTTTACAAAGAAATAGCCACTTGTTTCTCGAGAAGATATGGGAAACATGCTCAATATCATTTGTGTGAAAATATGTATAATATGTATTTAGATAGTGTTCAAAAATGCAAATAGTATGTATAAATATGTATAATTGGCGAAAAAGTATAAATGTGTATAGTGTCCGAAAATGTGTATAATATATATAAAAAAGTGTGTAATAATTATAAATATGTATAGAGTGAAATTGTGTGGAATATATGTATAATACTTGAAGTATGTATAAGAGTAGTTGATTAGTGCATTAGCAGAGTTTTTTTTGGTATATTAGTAATCAAAGTAATGTTTTATTCTCATTGTAAAAGAGGAAGTACTCTTAGTTTTGTGTCTTGAAAGATGCTCTACCTAAACTCTGTTTGATTGTTTAGAAATAGAATTGAATTATAATAAAAATATTACTGAAACTTAATTTTATGAATTGAAACTCTAAAATGTTTGAATTCCTTAGTTTTGCAAAACAACAAAATTAATATAAAATTAAATTATAACTCTAAATTATTGAAAATTAGATTTCACTTGTCATTAAAATTGGCAAAATAATTTTTAGTATCTTTTTTATAATAATTTTTACTTCTCAATATTAGCTTCAATTTCCTACAATAAATATAAACAAAACAAATATAAATTATTTTGTTTTTATTTTTATGTATCTAAAAAAATACAACTTTATTCATTGAATCATAATATTTAGTTTTCATGTTAAAAATTATTATAGTTTAGGCCCCTATCAATTATTTTAGCTTAATCAAACTCCCGAATTTATGAAATTGATTTGTTCAATTGCTTAAGATTGTGGATACAAATTATTATATTTTAATTGTAGTCTTGTACTTCCTTTCCACACTGTCATAAGACTCATAAGTCATAACCACATTATTCTTTTGTTGACTTCTTTTATATGCTGTCTTGGTGATTTCATGGCTTTTAAGCTTTAGATACTTCAAGTTCAACCATGGCGAATAGAGATGTTGTGCGCATTCTATCATCAGCAGAAAGAGTTGTATTACTATAATAACCATTTGGTCTTCTAAACACTATATCTCCTATTAATTACTTCTTCAATCCTTTGAATTTCCACTCTATGTATCAATTAAATAACCAACTTGAACATTTTTTTGACACCCACTTTGTCTTCCATTCAACATCGCGAGGATTTTCTCCATACTTTTGTTCCAACAAATAAAGCTTGGAGCTAATATTTATACCAACCATAACTGTTTATATCAAGTTGATGATCCGGAAGTGTGTTTTAAGTCATTCTAGTCTAGTTGACTTCCTTGCTTTCATTTTCTTAAAACAAAATGAAGGCCCACATAATTGTATCCTTAGAGTGATTTGAGGTCTCATGGTTTAAGTTTGAGTGACATTAGTGAGTGACTGAGTAAAGACCATCTAAAAATGAAACAAATGACATACACCTCTGCCATTAAGAGTGACTGAGTGAAGACCATCTAAAAATGAACCTCCTACTGCCCCAAAAACCAAAATAAAGCAAAAATTCTTCATAAAAGAAACACCAAAACAATCGTTTAGCACCAAATGGAAACAATAACACACGATGCATGGACCAATCCTCTTACATCTTCCAAGAGCTACATTACCTACCCACATATATAGGAAGAAATGCTCCATTCATCCTCAACATAAAAACATCAAAAGCATACTCATATAATGATCCTCCTAATCAATAATTAATCCCAAAAAATAAAAACCAATACAAATATAAGCTTCACTGATTCACATATGGATCAGACAACAACTGTCGATTTGATAAATTCAACAAGAATGTCTAAGTTATCATAAGAGGTACCACCTTCATCGACGACCTTTCTGGCCAATTTTGACATAACATCTACCCTTTGTAAGAATTCATCCTTCTGCACTTCCATAAGATCCCTTACCATCTTTTCAATAATGATTCTATCGCATGTCCATTCCAATCTTCCAAATTTCACTAACGAACCTACTGTTAATCATTTGGTAAGCAAAGTATGGCCAACATATCATTGGCACACCAGCAACAATGCTTTCGAAAGTCGAATTCCAACCACTATGAATTTGACAAATGTTCAAAAAATATTTCTCACCAGCTTCTCTGAAAATTGACTGAATAAGAATATAGAGTCATATCAAGAAAATGAAAATAATTCAAAAGATAAGTATGCATCTCTTATGTTTTTCATTTGGAGCCAAATCCAAACCATTTTGCCAAGAAGAAAACATTCTTTCCACGAGAAGGACCAGCTGCTTTAGCTGATGCTGCTGCTGCTAGAGGTTTTGTAGGTGTAGGTGCAGGTTTACCTGCTAGAAAAAATTGTGGTAAAACAGCCAACTCATTCAGCTTCCCATATATGTTTGCTTAAAACATGTCTCTAAAAGAACATTTGAGTTAAGAAATCATGCACAAACGTAAATGCAGGATATTAGGAGGAAAAGAAAAAAAAACACTTGAATGTTCAAAATCAGGGATTTTGAAGGGATTCAAGGTTTACAATCCAATTCAATTCAATTCCAGTATCGGACAGATACTGTGGGAAACAGGAAGTGTTTTATCCCTTGTAATGCAATCATAAAAGATTTTCTCACTAAAAAGTTACAGGGAAATATTCATTACAAAAATCATCTCAAATTATTTTTTTACTTTTGCAGAGGAACAAGTATTGCCTTTTTTTCTTCTTCTTCTTGAATCTTTTCATCTCCATGCCGCAAATCTTTCCCCGGTTTTTGAACATATTCTTAGGTAATAATCATGGAAAGAATGATTACTTTCTTATGGTGGAATATACATATTTGCAAGTTGATTTCCTTTCAGCTTATCATTATGTGCACTCCACAAACAGAATATACAAAGCTTCTAAACATTTCATTGTTTGAATTGCTATTATTTGTTTAATATTGTTTCCTACATAGTTCCTACTATCTAACTTAAGAAGAAAATTATGGAATGCAATTAAGAAACAACAGAACAGGGAATACCTGGCTTTGGTAACTCTGTTTGTCTTAGAATTTTTCACATCCTTAGGATTTTTGTCTGCATTTGGTGCCACCCTTTCATGATCATAGTTTTTATCAGAAATCAAATGCTCTGGTGTTGGTTCCTTGTTGTTGCTGCCTGTATCCACCATTGACAAGTTAATGTTGAAAGGACCAACTGTTTTAGCAAGACCAAATTGTTGTATGTATATAACAGTATCGCACATTTGGGATAATTTACAAATGCTATTCCATCATTAGAACAGAAATACGATGCATTAGTCCACCTATTAGTAATGATTAGAAAAACTACAGAGACACAGACAAAAACTGAACATTTTCATGATTGCATTTACATTTCTTTTGTATGACTTGGGTAAGCTGGCTGAGGCCACCTTGAGGAACTTGCAAATTTGTAGTATATGCTCAATATCAAGGTCCTGAGTGTGCTTCATATCAACATAGCGCAGAATATAGTCGGCACCAAGGCAATCAATGGCTTCTTGAACCTACAACTAATGTACTTTACCATTACATGGGAAAAAGAGTATTCTAAAACAGAGAGGGATTGTCAAATATTGTCACCATTGTACTTAAAATGATCTTACTCTACAAATTGTATTAGCTGTCTCCGTTGATACAATCTTAGTGCTGCTGATTATAGTTTTTAACTTGAGATCAAGAAGTAGCTCTACAGTTTGATTCGCATACTGGTTTTCACTAAGATTACAACTTAGTTTTGCTTGCCATCTATTCACTACTTCCATATAGAAAAAGGAGAGGCAATAAATCCTGAAATCTCCATGATGAAAATCTAATCCATATACCAAGACCGATTATACAACTCAATTTACTGCTGCAAATTGTCCTACTTGGAATGAAATGAAAAAAGATAAAAAAGAAACCAAGTTACCCGCTCTCCTGCCAATGGATCAGGGACATTTTCAACAAGTAAAGGCTCTTGCTTCATAGGATCAGGCATTATGCACCTCATGACCTGAAATAAGGAAAAAACATTTGACAGATATCACAAACCAGCATTCCAAAGAAATACTATCACTTTCATTGTGACAACAGAACATCTTTCCTGTTTTGGAGAACTTGGGAGAAGAGACGTAAAGAGTGGGAGGCAGTGGTTCTTTCATATTTGGATCAAGGAAAAAAAAAGAAAAAATATAAAGGAAAATCAAAGGGATATGCTCAGCCCCAGCTTCCATCTGAATGTGGAGAGAGAAGGAAGGGAACTGAATTTGATGAGATTTAAGAATATAGGTAATTACACATCTTATAATAAATGATGTATTCATTTCCATTCCCTTTCCTCGTAAACATCAGAAGGATTTTACTAATCATTCTTAGGCTGATACCATTCAAGCAAAACAACCAACAATATATGCATAAAGTTATCATCTGAATCCATAGAGTCACCTTTCCTCACACTCAGAGGACATGAATCCTTGAGAAGTTCAATTTTCGACAATTGAAAGTCTCCCGAACCTGAAACATGAACCTAACCCAGAAAATTTCAAGCACTGAACAAACAGAAGAGGGCAGATGAGTTCAAAGGTCGATAAGCTACCAGCTGGTTTACTGACAAAGAGCGAGCACGCAAATAACCAGTCAGAAGGAGGGTACATTTTCCGGCAGTGCAATCTTCATCAATTAAGTTGACCTACACTCATTGAAAATAAAGCTATCAGAATGCTAAAAATAGAATCAGCTTAACATGCAGACAGAAATATATTAAACGGAAGGAACAACAGCAAGAAAGCTATCACACCTAGTGGGCACAAAAGCTATAAAATAATCAGAAACAATTCCAAAAATATAAACACCAGTACTAAAATGTACATGAAATGTTATGTTCCAATCTTCCTCCATTGTCTAGTCACATGATTCTATCAATAATCATACCAAAACCCACTAAACACTTAATAATGGTAACTAAAAATAATCAGGAAACAGGGCAAGAATAGAAAATGATTTTTTTGGCACAAAAAGTTCCATAACCATTTCTGATAAAAGTGGAGAGGAAAAAACTGCTTAAGAATACCTTTTCAGCAACAAGATAGGGCCACTGATTTCGCCAATGAGGAACTGTGAGCCTTTGCTCCTTGAAAAGCCACAAAAACTGCAAAATAAATAAATAAATAATAATAATAATAATTAGAAAGGAGTATTATTGCATAATATAATATATTCTCCATACTCTCATCTGTCCACAGTATAAATGGAATAAAGGAGTAATGATCAAAAAATGTATATAAGAAGTTCAAATAAATCATGAATATATGCATTACCTTATGCAATTCATCCTTTGTGTCTGCTGGATAAAACTTACAATCCTCAGGAAATTCTGAAGCCAGGGCAGAGGTACATGCCTTCTTCAAATCATGTTTTCTTTTCAACACTGTGGGTAGATCCTAGACATTTTTCAAATAGTTCAATCCACAAGTATAAAGTCAATGAAGAACCAAGTAATAAAGAAGGCAAGGGTGTGGAAAGAACAACTTACACGAATCAAAACGACAGTGCTAGGTAGACCAAGAGCCCTAAACACTGAAAGGCATTGAGATCTAAATGCATCAATATAAAAGTTAGAATTCTCTTCTTCACTTGAACTGCTTGCAGATACCACAAAAGCCATTAAATCAGCAACCTACGCAAAACCAGTATTAATGCATCAACATTACAAAAGAATGATTGACAAATTGCCACCCTGACACTGGTGTTCAAGCAGCTAAATTAAACCAATACCTTGGCCATTTCCATGCAAGCTGACAAATCACCATAAGGTGCTTTCAATATCTGAAGAAGACATTTGAAGTTAGGTCTTAACAAACTCTCAAGATTAAAAAGGAAAAAAAAACATTTGCCTGCATTGGGTATCTGTAACTTATTCCATTGACTTTTTTTTCAAGGAATTAATGTCAAGCACAGTGAGAACATTCACATCATAGACAACAATGATAAACGCCAAATTATAGGATATCATTAACCAATAAAAAAAATGAATAACATATAATGAAGCTTACTGTTGCTCTCAGCTTGTATTCAGAGGAAGCAACTGTTGGAAACTCAATGCCATTTCTCTGGAAAGATAACAATCCCAAGAGATCTTCTTCAAGTGAATTCGAGTTCGCAGCAGATGACAAACCAAATAAAACCTATAAATTCGTAAAGAACCTAGTTATTCTCCTTTGCTTTTCCGCAGCTGAAACGTAACATAAAAATGTTACCACACAAAATAGCATAGAACACTCACAATAACACGGGGTGGAGGCCCTGATCCTGAAGAGGCCCTTTTCTGCTTCAGCAACTTTGCTCGTTTTTGGTGCTGCTGATTATTGTCATTTGAGTTATGCGTACTTACGTGGCTTCTGCATCAGGTTTAGATGAAAAGGAAATGCATCTCAGAATCAGCCACTTCCCAATTTCGACAAAATTACGTTGTAAGTCATGTACTCCTTACTCAGATTTGAATGATTTTGAATAAAGAGAACTCATTTCACTATCAAGAACTTATACAAGTTTCCAAAAAGATAATACCAATACATTATTTTAATAGCAAGTTTATGTTTTACTATACCTCATGATAAATATGAGAGGTTCATGATAGACAAGTTTGATTCGCATACTGATTTGATTCGCATACTGGTTCTTCTGAATTGCTTCATAGCTACTCCTTTCTCTTCCTGAAAATGTTGAAAAATGGGGAAAAGAAGAGAGTGAACATTAGACTCAATCTGCCTAGAAACATCAAGATAATTAAATGTAATAGGAACAAAGTGTGACCTCAATCTTAGATGTTGTAAAAGACAAAGAAGGGAGATTTGAAGTAGTGAACTGACATGGTAAAGGATTTACCTTTGTCCTCGCCTCTGCCTCAGTTTTCTGAGCTTCCAGCGCTTGATGTTTCTCTTCTAATTTTGAGTAAAACTGGTAAAATTGGAAAAGAAAACAAGAATGAATTTTTAAAAGAATCAATCTACCCTGGTATCATTTGCATTTGAAAGTTGCAAATGGATAAGCATAAAGTAAACATTTTAAAAGGCAAGATACTTTGAGAATGTAGTCTGTCTGAAGTGTTGTTCTTCTTCCCTCGACAGAAATTGCCTGAGAAAATGAGCTAGAGATCAGTACACATTGAGAAAATCAACTGTGAGGCAAGTGTCTTCTTGGATTAACAGCTAAAAGAGAGTATACAGTTTATGCTACAGTTACATATGAATCCCATAATATGTCTAGGTTTCCTTCATCAAGCTTGAATTTTATTAAAGAATCAAGATGTTTTTCCATGATACAAAAGACAATCAATAGTGTTAATTACCTTCATGTAAGTATCTATATCTGGATCAGGAAGAACTCCTGCCTCTTTCTCCCTTTGACTGAGCTCAACCATAATCTCTTTACAAGAAGGAAAGACATGATTGATTGTGTCATCATTTACAAGCACCAAATGTGATTTGGAAGACATGAATTTATTATACAAGAAAGCATAGAAGCATTTACTTACAGATTTAGCTTGCCATCCATTGACAGAAGAAAAATCCAACAGATCAAAATTTATGCAGTCAAACACCATAAAGGTAGACTGGCCAAATCTCTACAGAAAATTCACAGTAACATCAAAATTCTCTACTCTTGCATAAGAAAATAAACAGCAAGATCCAGTTCTTGTTGCTTCAGAAGTCAGCCGTACCCTAGAAATAAGCATGAAATTTCTTCCCAGTTCGAGTATGCGGATGATTAAACAAACACTCATTGAGCAAAATTCCATCAAAGAAATACTTACAGAAGAGTAATTTTGGACAACAAATTCATAGTAGGACAAGATATTTGAAAATTAGTTTTTTCAAGAATCGGCCTGCCCAGACATACTGGATTAAAAGAAATTAAAATTTACATTGCTTTTTTCGGTAAACCAATAACAGTCCTAACATCTAAATTGTTGCTCTTCCTAAAGCATGTACTTGAATCTGCTACGTCTTATACACTATCTATGCAACTTTTTCCTTATCCGGACATGTCCATTATATAACCACACCACAAATTTTCGCAGAGAAATGCCCAAACAACTAAAAAAAGAATGTAGACATAATTTTGACACAAATAAATGGTAGAAAATCTAAACTTGAATCAACTTTCCAATTAGTTGACCATCAAAGAGCCCAATAGAGAAAAGATCCTTTTTTTTCCTCTTTAATAGCTTGTCAGCGGGGGAAAATGGCAGAATCACCATATTCATAGTATAAGCAAAAAACTACCAACCAGAAGCAATCCCAGAGCCATCTAAAAAGTAGTTCTGGTATCCAACCACTAATTACTTACAGCAATCCGACAATAAAAAATCTAGGCCAAAGATCAAGTAGAGAAAAAACCCTGAACCTCTGAGAGAATTAAACATGTACTGGAGCAAATTTTTTGCATCTCCCATAGACTGTAGTTGATTCCAACGTCAAAGAATTGAGAATTGAGAATTGAGATTGGGATTAGGATTGGGATTTGAGACCTCTTTGGTTTGGAATAGTGAGGGAGTGAAATCAGGATCGAAGATGAAGAAGGTGACAGAAACCCAAAAAACTAAAAAGTCAACAAGGAAAAAAGCCTGTTAGTGAACAAAAACAATCTAAAAACAAAACACTAATTCTTAAAACATCATGAAACCAACAGATATAGACACACAAATTCAACAAGGCAAGCACAATTACGTTCCACATAAAAAACTCCATAGAGAAAACAGAGAAAGCAGAGAAAGAGGGAAAACAGAGAAAGAGGGAAGAGAAGACCTAGGGCAACCAAACGAAGCATCAGATAAAAAAGAATCCAATGCGTGAAGGGAGGGAGGGAGGGAGGGAGGAAGGAAGAAAGGAGCACACAATTATCTGAAACACGGCAAAGTCTAATAAAAGAAAAAGCAGGCGAGCATTTATGAGGATTTGACAGGATGAGAATACGAAGGCCGAAGCTGCGTTGGAGGCAAACGGTCTGAAGGACGGCGTCGTTTTTATGGGTGGGGGACCCTCCTTTGAAGCAGCGACGTGGCCAACGCACGTGACCAAAGGGGTGATCATGTGCCGTGGTCAAGTTTCCTTGGATGGTTATTCTTATTCTTAGATAAGTTTGTGTCATTTCTTTCCTTGTTATCTTGTGATTGATTGGTTGTGTTGAATATCGTTCCTTACTTGTGGATAATACGTTGTTTGTGATTGGCATGAATACATTCCTTCACCAATATCGTATCAAGAAGTGTCATTACGCCTATAATCAAGACAAGGCAAACAATAATGGTGAAATTCTATAGACGACATAAATGTAGTAATGTACATGACTTAAATCTTTATCAAACTTCACAATAAGCGAGGTGTGACGATCAATTTCAATAATAGATTCAAATCGTACATCAAAACTTATGCTAGTGCCAACATATGATGAAGATAAAAGGTTAAAGACTTTATATCACCAATAAAGAAATCAATAAAAAGTTTTGAGTTTTGAAAAAAGACCATCTCTAGAAATAATAAAAAAGAGGAACTAAATTTCAAAAACAAATAATCATGGCATAAAAGTGTTCTAAAATAAAATTAAGAGATGCGCAAAAAGGAAACCCACCTAACTTGTTAAGCAGAAGCATAATTCCAAAACCTGCAAATATCAGAAAATAAAGGAAAACAGGAAAATATATTTTACCTTTATGGTTTAAAAATTTACATTACTTTCTTGTGGTTTGTTTTATTTTATTTTATTTTTTGAAAAGACACAAATGTTAAAGGGAGTGTTATGTAATTTGAACATTTCTTTTTTTTTTTGGTCGAGTGTAATATCATCTAAATTGTCATTTTCAAAAGCTTGTTTACAAATGTTAAACATAGAATATCTCCCAACTGTAAGTCTATTGCAATGGATAAGATTAGGTTAGGTGTAATATCATCTAAATTGTCATCTTCAAAAGCCTGTTTACAAATTTTAAACCTAGTATATCTCCCAACTGTAAGCCGATTGTTGTTGCCTTTATGACTCTTTTATCTTTGACATTGCATTCAAATGAGCAAGCAGGTTTGTCATAAGTTGCCATAAGTAGGGGTGAAAACGAATATGAATGTTAACGAACAAGTTCGGGCTCTAATCGATTCAAGCTCGGGTTGATCTCGTTTATTTATTAAATAAACGAACACGAATAGGATTTTAGCTTTGATTAATAAATGAACACATGGGTGAAAACTTGTTTACGTTCATAAACAACTCGTTAAAAAGCTCGTTCATAACTTGATTAAAACTCGTTAAAAGATCGGTTAAAATATTAATTATATAATATATAATAAACTTATATAATAAATAAAAATATTAAATAATATATATATTTCTTGATATACAAATCACACAATATAGGGTGAGAACGAACACAAACGTTCATTAACAAACTCGAAATCGGTTCGGATAAAACTCCACCCAACCTCGTTTATTTAATAAATAAAGAAACACGAACAAAATTTTAAATTTGATTAATAAATGAACAATAAATCAACAAGTGAGTGAAAGCTCGTTAAGGTTTAGTTAAAATAAAAATTATATAATAAAAATAATATATATACTAATTAAAACTATTAAATAATAGGAAAATTGGATTTTTTATATAGAGTAGAGATGGCAAAATTATACGTGCTCATTACTAGCACGCTACATGCCCTCAATATACCCCTTCCAAACCCACAACATTTTGATCACGGGTATTATTGGGTAGGGTAATAATGGGCGCGGTTAATATGTGGGCGGTATGCGAGTACCCGAGCCCACAGGTATTATAAATGGGTATTAATAGATACCCTAGCAAGTATCAATGGGTTCTCTAGCATATATCAATGGATACCCTAAACTATCTTAATTAATTACCCTAAACTATCTTAATTTATATAGCTAATTTATATATAGTGTGATAAAATCTTTGTTGTTGTTGTTGTATGTGCTTTGCAAATTTTTTTTCTATTTTCTAGAATTATTTTAAACAAAAAAAATTATTTTCTATTTTTACATATCTCCAAAAAGTCCAATCTTATAAAGCTTTATTTTTTTTTCTTTTTGAATTTGTTTTCTAGGTTAACAACTATAGTTGATTTCATAAGTAAAATTTGGAGAATAAAGTTTACCAAATTTTATTCCTACTATTGCAAATTTTATTTTCACTTAATATTAATAACAGAATATTCAAATTAATTCGTTTTAGTCCATGATATGATAGAAAAAAATTAAAACACTATTTTTAAACAAAATATTCAAAATCAAAATTGCTTAGGATAATTCTAATCAAGTGATTCGTTTTGAATATTTTTACAATTTAGTATAACGATTAAATGAAAATTTAAAAGTTACCTTGCTAATTTAACTTTAACTTATTTTAATGATTATGAGTTTATATTTTCTTACCACATTTGATTATACCGTGAATATTGCGATAGCTCAATTTGTTGCAAAATTTTTCTTAATGTAATATAATTTTAAAAATCTTTTTTGTTAATGATAAAAATTAGATAAATTAGAGATTATATGACTTTTTCTATATAAAATGATAAATAAATATTTTTTTGAATAACTCTGAAGTCGAGGTTGGCAAACGCAACTTTAAAGTCGAGATTACCAAACGTGACTTTAAAGTTGAGGTTGTCAATCTCAACTTTAAAGTCAAGGTAGGCAATCTCAACTTTAAAGTTGAGTTTGCCAACCTCATTTTAGTCATTTTTGGAATCAAAATAAAAATCACAATATTTTTGTAAATTTTATTAAAAATCACATTATTTTGGTAAAAAGCCCCTGAACCCAAGCATATATAATGACAAAATACTATTTTACCACTAGACCACGGGCTTTTTACCAAAATAATGTCATTTTTAATAAAATTTACATAAATATTGTTATTTTTATTTTGTTTCCAAAAATATCTAAAGTGGGATTGGCAACCTCGACTTCAAAGTCGAGATTCGCAATTGCAACTCTAAAGTCGAGTTTGCCAATCTCGACTTTGAAGTCAAGTTTCTCAATCTCGACTTTGAAGTCGAGGTTGCCAATCTCGACTTTGAAGTTGAGATTGAGAATCCCACTTTTTACCTTTACACCTTTTTCAATAATTAATTCATTTTTTATCATCAACAAAGTGATTTTTATAATTATATTCAAAATCATTATAATCAAATGTGATAAGTATACAAAGTCATCATCATTAAATTAGTGAAATTACCGTTTAATGTTTATTTGATCACGAAAATCTTATATTAAATTATTAAAATTTGTTAAGTATAAAATTTTGATAAAAATTAATCAAAACTTTAAATTAAATTATACCAAATAAACTTATTTTTAATTCTAAGAATTTAACTTATAATCCTTACAATTTGAGTGTAAGGATTTAGGTGCTATATGAATGCAAAACTTATAAATATGAAAGTATAGAATTTTGAAACATTTTGGCAGAATTTCCACTATTTTTGAGCTATTTCTCACCTGCCAACAACACAATATGTGTGCACAAAATATTCAATTTATAATATACCATAATACTTACACAAAAAAAAAGATAAAATAACATATAATATAAAATATATTCATGAGAACATTAAAATGATATTGTTTTAATAAAAAGTACATTAGTAGTACTAAGTTCCACAAGGAGGATGTCCTGCCTTTCTGCGAGGCTGCCATCTAGGTGGTGGAAGCTCTTTATGTCTCTTTTGTGAAGGTAATCTACTGCGACGTCGATATAGTATATCTTCTGCAGGTATCTGTAGTGAAATGTCATGAGAATGATTGTTGGACAGGTGTTTGTTCTTTAGTGTCTCTTGTTAAGTGCAAAATAGAATATTCAACCAATATCTCCTGTGTATCATTTGATCGTCCATGTGTAGATGTAGATGCCTGACCGGGTGACCTCTGTGGAGAACATTGTTGTTGGGCATAACTAGCTAATGCCTCCCAATAGCTCATCGATACGATTTAACTGCAACATATGCTGACTATAAGTCAGCATGATTTGGTTGTGAATTGGAATATTTGAGATTTGGGAAATGAAATGCACAATGGTTCAGCCTGCAGGGTAGGATGTTCCCTGGAGTTCTTCTTAAAGGGAAGAACACTAATCACCAATAAGTCCAATCTCCAATAATCCATGGTAGTCCTTCAGAGAAAGTTTATCTAGCTTACTAGATATTAGTAGTCTCACTTCTTCAGGAAACTAGCAAGTTCTAAACTTATGGAAACTGGAATTTCAATTGGTGTCCAATGGTGAAATGCACTACTCTACCAAACAACTTTAAAGTTTAATCTTTGGCCCGTAAGGCATAAAACAAAGACATCATAAATTGCTGCAAATATTCTGTTTTGCACAATGCTTCAAATATCACAGTAGCCTGATAAACAAGGGAAGAGAGATATAAATAAACTCAAAAAATATAGTTCATAATCCATAAAACAAAACTAATCTAGGTATGAGGCACGGTGCTTTCACAAATCTACGCTCTTCAAATTGGATTTCCACTCAAACTATAAGAATTTGTTAAACCAACATCAACCTAGAAAAAATGAGAATAAGAGCTTGTTTGTTGCATTAAGGTGATGACTGCTAGACCAAAAAATAATGTGATACTGCGAGAGCTGGAGAAGCGTCTACGGGTAAAGCACCGTATCCATATAACTGCTTGCCACCTACGCTCCGCCATCCATTCCAAGTTTAGGAACCTAAGTAATAGTATCCCGATCAAACAGCTGACAAAGGGGATGAGCGGAACAGAGAGTCTACTGGACGTGGTTCAACTGGTGGAGACTCTTGGCTCTAAAAATGAAGAAGGGCTTGTCAGAAATCGCCGGATGGGTTGGTCCGACCAAAAAAAGGCATGGGAGTCTTTGGGCATTGCTTGGGCCGAGTTAAGTACGGCTACCAAGTGATTTACAAGCACCTTAACTGCACACTTTCTATATATCTCTCTCCATCCAATCAAAGACGTCCATACCATAGAGAATCGGGCCAATCTTTCAAATCTAGACCGAACACGTATAAGAACTACGGAAAGGAGTCACATATAGGTTCGTCTTCTACACCGGTGAAAGATATGGAAAAGATTAGTTTGACTATCTATCATACCTTTCCTCTGGACGCTTCTGCCTTACTTCTTGCGTTTGACGAAGTAGACGTGGCTGACATCGGTTCACACTGGTTTGCAGATCGGACGCTTTACGCGCGTGTCTCCCCTGGGTGGGAGTGTTCTGAAAAAGATGAACGGCCTGTGATTGAGTGATAGATTGATCGACGGGCGGCCGGCCTACTACGGGCACCTATAGGGATTAGTGTGTGAGACCGCGATTCATAAACTGACGCATGGGACGACGCTGGGGTGCGAAAGCATGGGGAGCGAATAGGATTAGATACCCTGGTAGTCCATGCCGTAAACGATGAGTGTTTGCCCTTGGTCTACGCGGATCAGGGGCCCAGCTAACGCGTGAAACACTCCGCGGTCGCAAGACCGAAAATCAAAGGAATTGACAGGGGCCCGCACCACCCTACAATATTGGGTAAAAAGGCCAAAATAAGTGATTTTAACCCTTATAAAAAGAAAACGGATTCTTGAACCCCTTTCCGCTCATGTCACGTTGAGGTGCTGCAGAAGAAAAAACAGCCAAATCCGATCCAATTTATCATAATCGATTAGTACTCTAAAAAATTGTTAACCCTACGGCTGAAAACTGCCTTTATGCACAATGTATTATTAATTCTCTTATCTTTCAAAGTGAGTGGGCACAGAGTACATTACAGCAGCAAGAGTACCTGTAGCAGTTTTAATCAAAAAAAGAAATCAAGTGTACTAATACATGCATTTAAGTTGATAAATTGTGTGAGTTATACAGGATCCATGCATTAAGAGAAAACAAAAAAAACAAACCAAAAAAAAGCAAAGCATATATATAATAGGATTTTGTTCTACTTATCACTCAACTCTTTCTACATGACATTTTATAAGCCAAAACTTTCTCCAATAAGAATCACATTAAAGTAAACTAATGAATATTAATGAATCTTTTCATAAACATATCATCAAAGGGTCATAAAGATCATAAGCATCCAATGGTGAATTTGAAACTTGGAAATTCGAAGTCATGACTGGAATAATAAGAATGGCATTACAAATTATTTGCAAGATTAATGCTCTTAAGACTCCAATCTAAGGAATTCTATTTCATGTAGTTAATCACCAAAAGAAATAGTTGTAGCTTGAATATATTTTTCTGCACATAGTTTCAGTGGAGAGCTAAGAGGACTTATCAATCAACTCAATTAACAAAAAGGAACCACAACCACACATCCAAACCCAAGACAGATTTTGTTCAACTTCCTTATCTCTTCATCAAACTACTGAAAAAAAATTCTGCCACACTAAGATTATACATCTTCAAGAATAACACCAAATTCAAATTTAAAATATTAAATAGAAACATTCAAACCCTCCAAACGCTATCAACAAGAACTTTGCCTGGTTAAGGGGAGAAATTGAAGGAAGATTACATTATTTTAGCCCACAAGAAGTTAAAATGAAGCAATCGCTACACCAATTTTTCACTACATGAGCAAGCAATAACTTGAATAAAAGAATTATCCAGTGACACCTATACACAAGAATCAAGATAATTCAACTCTCCAATGTTAATTCACCATTTAAAGGTAAAGCATAAAAAAGACACTTGTGTGAATTTGTTTAAAGCTCCAAAAAAACGTTTCACCAAATACAATAACATGTTCTCCATAATTTGTAGGTCATCTAGAATATTAATCTAAAAAAAAGAAGATTTGATATAGTGGAAAACAAAAAATACACTTCTTTCACTACTGGCCCAATTTCATATTTCCATACAATAAATGTATCATAGTCATGAACGAGGAACTTTTTTTTGACATTAGCTAATATTAAGAATTTAGAAAATTGTCTAAAATTAAACTTTGAACTTACACAAATCAGTTTGTCACAAGAATAGCTACGTTGCTACCACCGCCACCTATGAGACTGTAAGGAATATAGGATTGATTGTTGAAAAAGATAAAAAAAACTTCTAATGGGAGCACCGACACTGCTACACTGCCACCGCCGCCACTACTATGTTGCCATCGCCACCACTGCTAGGGCTGGCAGCCAGCCACTAATAGAATTACCACCAAAGCTTACTAGGGTTGCCACAACTCTCTATTAAAATTCAATGTCATCGCTTTTAGGGTTGTTGATTTAGTGTTTCAATTCGTGAAAGACAAATTTGAGGATATAATATGGCGAATTAAAGAGAATTTTGAGAATTTGGGTGAGAAGAGTTGTTTTAAATTGAAGCTTCGTTTGTCTCTTAAGCAGTCGATTGACAAGATAGAGCAATAAAAAAGTGAAGCAAAGTCGATTTTGTGAATCTCGACTTTAAAGTCGATAACTTCAACAGCAATATCTCTAATTTTGGAAGGTGAATAAAAGTCACAATATTTTTATACATTTTGCCTAAATTGACAATATTTTGGTAAAACACCCACTAGACCACTAGTAATACATAAAATTTAAAAAATTATAGAAAAAGAGACAAAAGTTGAATAGATTTTAATGCACCAACAATAATCGAACTCATGCATATATAATGGCAAAACTGTAATTTACCACTACACCACTAGCACTAAATCAAATAAAAAAAACAAAATAAAATAAAAGCTAAAAGAATTTTAATGCTCCAACAAGAATCGAACCCAAGCAAAAACAATAATAAAACAATATTCTACCACTAGACCACCATGACAATTATGTAAATTATAATGTTGATAAATTTTGAAACTAAAGAGTAACAAATTATATATACCTTTATTACTCTATAAGAAGACCATCACTACAGGTACCCACAACTACTCGCAAACTACCCATAAATTACCTTGTAACTACCCACAAATTACTAAACTAGGGTACTCGCGGCTATCCACAAATTTATCATTACTCTCCCAAACCAGCCCGTCAACAAAATTAGGCATGGGCATGTAGTTGCTTATTTTTCTAAACTTGTCTAATACACGCCTACAACCTGCCTATACCCGCCCATTTTCTAACTCTAATATAGAGACACATGGATCATAATATATGAGTTTAAATTGAATTTGATAATTTATGTAAACTAAAAAAAAATTATTTTAACTAAATTATATTCTTTTATGCTAGCAGCGAAGTGTGCACGAACAAAGGTCGGGCTAATCTCGATTCGAGTAATGCTCATATAAATGAACAGGGCCTGAAGTATTTAGTGCAGTATTCACGAACAAATTTTAGACTTGATTAATAAATTAACATGGCCTGAACATACCAAAGCACAGCTTGAGTTCGACTCGATCTAACTCCTAGCCATAAGTTGCCATGACATCATTCATAGCACGACCAACATCCTTACTTGCTACCCCATACTGTAAGCTATTAACGCCCAATAAATAAGCTTTCCAGCATTTGGCGACTATATAGACACTCAAAATCTTGTCATCCCCCTTCGCAACATCTTAACCGTTCCTTCTGAATCATTATTTTCCATTAACTGGAACTTTACAACCTGGTATTCAATCCCAAGCGCCTGCTCTTCAGATTTTCTAACAAAAGTCACCCTTGTTATGTGTTAACCACTCCTGGAACCAACTCATAATGGACATAGCATCGCTTTCCAATAATAAATTCAATGCATCCAATGCCATCATCTACTACCTTGTGAGCCATCTTTGGCTTTGGAACAACACCAATCGCATAAACACTAGGTACATTTGTTTCAAAATGTTCATTGAAAAGAATTCGAAAGGATGATTCTGATAAACTTAAAATTGGTTTTGTAAATATAATAATGTGTTTAGTAGACATAGTAGCGTGTTTTGTAAATACAAAAAGGTGTTTTGTAACACTTGTAGTAAATTATAAACCATAAGAAAGTAAAATATTTGTTTAAATTTTTACCTAATAGTTGTTACCCAAATTCAGGTTAAGTATGAAAAATTAATTATGAACAATGCCAACAAATTCCTAAACCCCTAGTCAACCGAAACAAAAACAATAGTACTAGCTATCAAAATAAAAAATAACTCTTGTTTCTCCTTGCAGATAAAGGTTTGAGTTATTTCAATTGAAGGGACACAAACATCTTATTTTCAATTCAAAATCAAGCAAAATGTACTTGTTATGCTTTTGCCAATGCAAAATGTATGGCAACCTTGTATATTCTTACATTCATGAGGAATTTTGATATAAATATTGAAAATATTGATAAAATAATGATACTGGAGTTGCACAACATATATAGAGTTTATTAACAAGAGATCATGAATAATGTTTATTTTCTTATGTATCAAATTTTTGATAGAGATCCAAACACAAGATGTGTTTTAATCTCGAATAATATTGTATTCAGATATGCTAGACAATATGGTATTGCACTTGAGGTCGATTATTGATAAGTCAGTTATGTACTGACTTATATAGTATAATTCGCTGCGCTTTTGTAAGTATATAAATGTCCTTTTCACATGTGTTGTGTTGTTTTCTCTAGATCATGAAATAAGTATCAGTAGTGGAGCTTGTGAAAAATGTGTGAACATTAATGTCCAAATGGTTATCATCTTTACTTGCATTAATTGTGGTGCATGATTGTCTAGTTGGTCTTGGCACACATACGCACTCACAAGTTCATAGCACACACAAACAACTCACAAGCACTCACAAGTTCATAGCACACACAAAACACTCACGAACAACACAAGCAAGACACACACCCACACGACACATAGGAGGACGCACCATGCACGCACACACACACGGGTAGACGTACCGTGTGTGCGCCCTCACACACACACATACTGGGTGCGAACACACCGTGCATCTGCACCACCATGCGCCCGCCCTCACACACACACACACGGGGTGTGAACGCATCATGCGTCCACACCACCACGCATACACACACACACAGGCAGGTGCACTGTGTGTCCACCTATCATGCACGTACACACGAGCGTGCATACCGTGCATCCGCCCCACTCACACACACCGTGCATGCCTCACTCACTGGCACCACTACGTACACCTTGGCACACAATCACGCATATCTTCATGCATACGCTTGCACACATTGCCCACGAGTAGTGCACTTACTCGTACATCGCACCCATCAAAGTCCATCATGTGTTGAAGCACGTACGTTGACCAATCTTTCTCAAATGTTTGATATTTCCTTTCTTACCTTTTAAGTAATCTCTGGTGAAGATCAAGAAAAGAATGACCTCGCTCATTTCAATGTTTATCGATTTGTATAGGACACGTATTGCGGACTTAGCAGAGGAGAGAACATGTGCTGCTGAGGAAGAGATGGCGTGAGCACTAAGAGGAAGGATCATCATATAAAATTGAGAAGAGCCCAAAAGCAAGGATGAATCGGACGGGGGAGAGAGAACAGATCAAGACAAAAAGAAAGAGAAAATTCTAGGGTTTGGGACCAATTCCTTTCTTCCCTTTTGGAAGGGAGAAAAATCACCAAAAAAGGAAAGCTCGAGAGATTGGAAGGGGAGAATTGCGATTACAAGAGTGCAGTGTCCATTAACGAGTGCTAGCGAGATCTGACGAAAAAGGCTTAGAAAAGCATTGTAGGATAAATTGAAGCCACAGATTAATTGTTTGCCTTGCCATAAGAGAGATCAAGAAGTGAGTTAGATATATCATACTATGGTAGAGAACTAGGGTTTTACACTTGTGCGAAGTACTTGTCTTGCCCGAGGAAGTCTTAGAGTCTATGAATTGAACTAGGTTGAGCCATCAGGCTAGGCGAGATATAGAATCTCCTCGTCAGTTGTGCACATGTCAATGAAATCATTAAAGAGTTGTCGAACATTAGAACCCCTCAAGGCAATACTTTAACTCTTACTTGAACATTTTTATTACATAATTTGCTTACTTCGCATTCAGTATACCAGTAGACAATTGTGAACAAATGATAGTCTAGTAACCAATCCTTTCCTATGGATACGATCTCTCTCACACTACTACATTAGTGTTTAGGGTAAAATTTTCGACACACGATAAGCCGGTTCAATTTTTGGCACCGCTGTCCGGGAAGGTACGGTTGTTAGAGATTGTTTGTTTATTGTTTGATTGTTTTAGGGAAGTTGTTAGATTTGTTGTTGTGTTTGAGTCTTGTCAATGTTAGGGAATTACAATTTAGTGTCATTCTGTTCAATTTTATTTTCTCTACCCTCTTGAGCTATTTGGGGTACTTGTGTTGTTTCTTTACATGATACATAGTGTATGCACAGGATAGCACATCTTCATGGTATTGATTCGGAATTCAAATTTGATCCTAAACTTTAGAGGACATTGAGAAAACGGAGGAAAATCTTAGAGATGGCTGAACAACAAGAGAAGAGACTGGACCACGGTTTGGGGATCATTTCGCATTCAATTTTGAGAGAAAGAACAATCAGCAAGGGATCGATGTGGAAAGCTACCACATTCCTACTCAAATAGTGTCTATAATTTACTCAGGGCTAAGTCTTCCATTGATTGAGCAATGATGATCCAAATGAGCATTTTGAATTGGTTCCTTGGGTTATGTAACATTTTCAAACTGCAAAGGGTTCCCCATGATGAAATGAGAAGAGTATTATTCCCCTGTCTTTGAAGGGAAAAGCTAAACACTGGTTCAAATCTATTGGGGGACCAGCCATCATGACATTTGAGGAGCTAGAAAAGAAGTTTTTAGCCAAGTATTTCCCTCCAGCTAAATTAGAAAGGATGTTGCTGGATATCAGAAGTTTCCAACAACAAGATGGTAAAACATTTAAAGAAGCTTGGGAAAGATTTAATGATTTGCTGAGACAATGTCCAAACAATGACTTGGGGGAAGTACGGGAGCTCAATACATTCTTCAAGGGACTAAATCCAGATTTCTCACTCATGGTGAAAGCATATGCTAATGAGGCTCTTAAGGACCAAAGTGTGCCTGGGTCAAAGAACTCTTTGATTCCACTGTTGATGATGAATATCTATTTCCTGAGGCTAGGAAATCATCAATGAGAAAACAGAAAGGAGTTTTGGACTTAGACGAGGAAACTTCTCTTGAGGCTAAGTTACAAGCCTTGACTAGGCAAGTTCAAACCTTAAAATTGGCTCAAACAACCCAAGTGTTATTCTACGGTTTGTGTAAGGGTGATCACCACACTGATGAGTGTGCTCTCAATACGGAGTCAATTTAGTATGTGAACAATTACAATAAGGAACAATATGGAAGAAACAGAAATCTAGGGGGTCAAGAAGGTTGGAACCAGAGCAACCAATCTGCACCATTTTATCAAGGAGGTGAGTAGAGCAATCGTGAACCAATGAGGTCCAATATGTTGCATAAGAGCATGGAAAAGATGGACAAGAGTGAACAAAGAGTGATGAATATGGAGACAAGGCTGAAAATCATGATGCTTCTATCAAGAACATTGAAGTGAAACTAGGCCAATTAGCCAATGCTATTCACAAGAGGTCACAGGGGGCCTTGCCAAGTGACACTATGCCAAATCCCAAAGGCAAAGAGATGTGTAATGCTGTCATCCTGAGAAGTGGAAAAGAACTCAAGGGGCACAAAAAGGCTGGGATGATAGGGGCTCAAGAAACAGAGGTGGAATTATTGAGCTTGTTGAGGGGGAGCTCCCAAAAGCAGATGTTGTGAGGCAAGAAGAAGAACTAGTGCTAAAGAAAATGAGAAACCCCCCAAGTCCATATAATTTCCTAGAGTATACACTCCAGCCACCTTTCCCTCAGAGAGTAAGGCCTCAACCCAAGAAGGAAGCTCAATTCAATAGATTTTTGGACATGGTTAAGCAAGTTAATGTGAACATACCATTTCTTGACTTGGTCACTGCAGTACCCAGATATGCTAAGTTCTTGAAGGATTTAATAGCCAACAAGGAACAAATTTTGCAATGTGAAGTGCCTATCACTATAACTGAGAAGAGCCAAGCTTGGTTGATTAATGACTTGCCTCTAAAATTGAAAGACCCTGGTAGCTATACCATTCAATGCACAATTGGCACTCGGTTTTTTAATAAAGCACTTTGTGATTTGGGTGCTAGGATAAATCTGATGTCGTTGTCTATTGCTGAAAATGTGGGTTTAGGAGACAAGATAAAACTTGTGGCAGTTCTACTCCAGTTCGTAGACAGATCTTTGGTACAACCAAAAGGCATGGTGGAATATGTCTTGGTCTCTGTGGACAAATTTGTTCTACCTATAGACTTCATTATTTTGGATATGGAAAAAGATCCGAATGTCCCACTGATCTTTGGTCGCCCATTTTTGGCCACAGGAGACGCACTAATTGGGGTAAAAAGTAAGACAATTACCTTCAGAGTGAATGGGGAGTATATGGTGTTCAATGTAGACTATGCCATGAAATATCCTAAGCACATAGAACAATATTTCTTTATGCAGTCCTGGGAAGGTATACCGCACACACTCGATCTTGCACATAAAGAAAAATTTGTAATTGCTTTGATTGAGTTGCCTAAATTAGTGATAATGATGTAGTTGATGCTAATATTTTTAATAATGAGGATGACTTGATTTTGCTTGAACATGAGAATTTAGTAGAATGTTGTGTTATTGAAGAGTCTATATCAGAAATGAGTTTTGAGAATGAGGTTGAGGAGGAGACGGAAATATGTTCTGGATTATTACTTGAAGGTGATAAAACTAACAATGATGTTAATGTGATGCCCACTGATGTGCGGCTTGAAAAGCTTAATTGCAGGAATGAAAAGTTGTTACCCTCTGTGCTTGTGCCACCCAAGCTAGAGTTGAATATTTTATCCCCTCGTCTCAAATATGTTTTTTTGGGGGATAATGAAACTCTACCAGTTGTCATCTCTTCAAATCTGGAAAAATGGCAAGAGGAGAGATTTGTTGGAAGTCTTGAGGCTTCACAAGGAGGCTATAGGCTGGACAATAGTTGATATCAAGGGAATTAGCCCAAGCATATACAGGCACAAAATATTGCTGGAAGAATGAGTTGTGCCCACGAGGGATAGACAAAGGCGACTCAACCCACAAATGATGAAAGTAGTCAAGAAAGAAATTATCAAACTTCTGGACTTCGGGATGATTTTCCCTATCTCAGACAGTGACTAGGCAGTGGCGGAACCAGGGGGTGCTAGCCGGTGCGTCAGCACCCCCTTGGTCTGGGAAGAGAGAGGAGTAGTGCTCGTCTCCGCCACTTCCGCCCCTCCTCCTCCACCGCCCGGTGGTGCTCAACTGACGGAAGAGCTGTCCAGTGTTGAAGATCGGCGATGACGATATCCGCCAAGATATCTTCTTCCTCTTCACTTAGCATCAAGGCAAGTTCTCCTTTGAAAGTTGTGAGGTATAAAACAAGTTTTGGTGGTTTGTCTCTCAATGAGATGAAAGTTTGCAAGTTTAAAACCGAAACTTTCTTGATTTTCTGCAAAGTGTAGAAACAGTTTCAGGGATTTCTCTTTGTATAATTATGTTCTACTCGCCGAGAGATTTCCATCGGTATGTAGAACTCTCAAAACAGACGCCTGGATTATGAGAAATCTTGTTTAAAGTTTTGAAGAAAACTTGAGCAATTATGTTCTGGTTCTGTTCTGCTGAAGATGAAGAAGACGAAGTGTGCTGGGCTCAACAAACTTTCGGATTTTTTATTTTTTAAATAAAATTAAATAATTAAATGTTTTTTTAAAATCACAGAAAATTAAATATAAATCAGAAAATTCTGATTTTTGAGCCAAAATTTTTCTAATTTTGTGCTTTATTTAAATATACAATAATCTGAAATATTTTGTGTGAAATAAAATATATTTCAGATTTAAATGATTATATGCCATTTAGGATAAATATAATAAATTCATGAAATCCACTCGATGGTGTTCATTAATGCATTTTAAAGACTTGTAGAACACAATTGTCTCCTCTTGTTTTTGTACGTCCGATGCTAGTAGCTCAAGTGTGAACAAATAATTGTTTTATTGGTATGTATATATAGTATATTTTTATTATTACGATTACTAATTTGATACTTTAGCCGTGAGAATTTTTTTCTAATACAGTGAAGCCCCCCCTCAAAAAACGTTCTAGTTCCGCCACTGTGAATGGGTGAGTCATGTTCAATGTGTGCCAAAGAAAGAAGGTGTTACAGTGGTAAAAAATGATGCAAATGAATTGTTGGCAGCAAGAATTATCAGTGCTTGGTGCGTCTGTATGGATTACCGTAAACTAAACAAAGCTACGCACAAAGATCACTTTCCTTTGCCATTCTTAGAACAATTGTTGGATAGAATAGCTGGCTTCTTGCTCTACTGTTTCCTAGATCGATACTCAGGTTACAACAAAATTGCTATAGATCTCAAGCATCAGGAAAATACAACTTTTACATGCCCTTTGGGGATGTATGCATACAAGAGGATGCCTTTTGGTCTTTGTAATGCTCTAGCCACTTTCTAGAGATGCATGATGGTAATTTTTCAAGACATGGTAGAAAATATCATAGAAATTTTCGTGGATGGCTTTTCAGTGTTTGGCATGACATTTAAAGGCTGTTTCGAAAATTTGACCTTGGTACTGAAAAGATGCGTTGATACCAATTTGGTCTTGAACTAGGAAAAATGTCAATTCATGGTAAATGAAGGAGTGGTGCTGGGACACAAAATCTCCAAAGCAGGGTTGGAAGTGAACAAGGCTAAAGTGGAAGTGATTACTAATTTAACGGCTCCAACTAATGTCAAGAGCCTAAGAATTTTCATCAGACATGTTGGGTTTTACAAAAGATTCATTAAAGACTTCTCAGAAATTGCCAAACCCTTGTGCAAATTACTAGAGAAAGATGTACCCTTCAAGTTTGATGAGGGGTGTCTCCAGGCTTTTGAACTGTTAAAATCCAAGTTAGTGGAAGTTCCTGTTATAGTAACACCACAATCGGGAGAACAATTTGAAATTATGTGTGACGCTAGTGACTATGCAGTGGGTTGGGACAAAAATGAGACAAAATCTTTCATGCCATTCATTATGCCAGCAAGCTGTTGAATGAAGTTCAATTGAATTACACCACCACAGAGAAAGAAATGCTAGTAGTGGTCTTTGCATTTGATAAGTTCAGAGCCTATTTGCTAGGGTCCAGAGTTATTGTTCATACAAATCATGCTTCTCTTAAATACTTGATGGCAAAGAAGGAGGCCATGCCCAAACTTATTCGTTAGGTATTTTGCTACAAGAATTTGATGTGGAGATTAGAGACCGGAAGGGATGTGAAAATGTGGTAACAGACCATCTCTCAAGGCTGGACATTGGGGCTCTGAATGATGACCAACTTAAGGTGTGGATAAAGGATCATTTCCCAGATGAGCAAATATTCAGAATTCATATTAAGGAACTACCTTGGTTTGCAGAGATTGCCAATTTTGTAATGGCTGGTCAAATAACCAATCATTACTCCTATGAACAGAAAAAGAGATTAAGGCATAATGTCAAGTACTATTTTTGGGATAATGATAGCCTGTATAAGAGATGTAGATATCAGATCATCAGGAGATGTGTTCCAAATTTTGAGAAGGATGACATTTTAAAGACATGCCATGAATCACCTTTTGGTGGGCATTTTAGAGGTATGCGCACTACATACAAGGTTCTTCAAACAGGGTTTTATTGGTCTCACATCTTCACTGATTTAAGAATTTGGGTGAGCCAATGTGAAAGATGCAAGCGTGTGGGGAATATCTCTTGGAGGAATGAAATGCCTCTCAACAATGTCTTGGAAGTGGAAATTTTTTACTTTTGGGGACTAAATTTTATGGGGCCCTTACCAAGGTCATATGGCAATGAGTACATTCTTGTAACTGTGGACGATGTTTCTAAATGGGTGGAGGCTATGGCTATACCTCACAATAATAGCGGGAGTGTGATGAGATTTGTCAAGAAAAACATTTTTCATCGTTTTGGCACACCAAAGGCTATCATTAGCAATGTAGGAAGTCATTTCTGTAACAGGGTGTTCAATGTTCTTTTGGTGAAATATGGAGTGCAACACAAAGTCTCTATAGCATATCAATTACAGACAAATTGACAAGCTGAAGTGTCCAATAAAGAAATCAAGCGTATCTTGGAGAAAGTGGTGAATCCTGGTAGGAAGGACTGGTCTTTGAAATTGGATGATGCACTATGGGCTTACAGAACAACCCATAAGACACCAATTAGAGCTTCCCCATTTAGACTGGTGTTTGGTAAGGAATGTCATCTCCCGGTGAAATTAAAGTACAAAGCATATTGGGCAGTACAACAGCTTAACATGGACCTGAAAACAGCACAAGAAGAAAGGATGATGTTGTTGAATAAACCTGACGAGTTTCGTTGAATTCATATGTGAGTGCTAGCTTGTATAAAGAACGTACAAAGAAATGGCACGATGTTAAGATCAGGGTGAAAGAATTTGAGGTTGGGAAACAAGTACTGATTTATTACTCAAGGTTAAGACTTTTCCTTGGTAAGCTAAAATCGAGATGGGTTGGACCTTTCACAGTCAACAAGGTATTTCCTTATGGGGTAGTGGAAGTGAGAAACGAAGCGACTCGTGGATGTTGGCAAGTTAATGGCCACAGGGTTAAAGTGTTCAAAACAGCAGGACAGTCAGCTACAAAACTTGGTGGATCCACCATGTTCGTGGATAGCACCCCATCCTGATTCGTGATTCACTCTGTCGGGCTGACAATATTAAACCAAGCGCTTTTGGGAGACAACCCAACAATTTCCTTTGTTTTCTTGTTATTTCAGTTATTTTGTCAACAAATGTTTGAAAATTGTTAATAGTTTTTCTTGTTTTGTCGCTTGTAGTATGTACCAAGAAGAGGAAATACAGAGCTGGAAAATGTATTAATTGGAGACGCACACCCTTTTGGTAATGCCAGAATCTGGTAAGATCTTTCCGGATATATGACAATTTAGTGTGGACACAATCTTGCGGTACGAGTATGTACTTCACTAAAACCGCACAGTGGGAGAAGGTAAAGTGCAGAATATATTCGATGATGCGTGCACTCTCGAATCCAAGATTTGGCTATCTTATTTGAGTTCTATTGTGATATTTGATTTCTTTGTGTTGCCCAGCAACAAGCCAATTATATACTATTTGATCCTGTGAGAAAAGATATGAACTTGCATTTCAACTTTGTAGTGTTGGATCAAATCATATTGGTATTGTAACAGCTTTCACGTGTTTGACATGACGTAAGAATGTGACTAAGTGAATCCAAAAAGATGAAGAATATATGATTTTCAACTGATATGTGTATATGATACATACGCATGCCTTATTCCATGCATGGGTTGTTTTCATTGGCTTGAAGTATTTTGAATGCATGTTGACCAAGTTCATGCATGCGTGAAAGCTGTGATAAGATAAAATGCAGTATGCGAATTCTTGAAGAAATCAAAACATTACCATTCTTGTAACAAAGTGGGGCCACCAAATTTGTTTGGTAGCATTTGTGATAAGTGGTGACCGAATCTACAGGATGAGGAATGGCTTGAGGAAATTTTGTTTATTTGTTTGCTTACATGTCATATGTTGGCTAGTAAATCACTTGATCTTGTTTTCTAGTGGTATACTTGGTCGATTACACATCTTTCTCCCTAGAAATGGACTATCAAAATTGCACATGCATTTCATTCCTTTGCATGAGAAATTGACGGGAACTCGAAGCAACAACGGATAAAAAAACTCACACCATTTTCTTTGGTTGGTGTAATTCGAAGCTCGAAATTCTCAATGTAAGTGCACTCACAAATTTTCCACAGTTGAGCTTCCTCTCCAAGTAAGTTTCCTATATATGGTTTAAGTTTTTGATCAGTAGAGTGTAACATTGATTTTGATTTGATCCTTAAATGAACCCGGATGCACACCTATTCTTTGAGGAATGTGTTCTTAGAGTGCATACTTTAGTGTGGATTGGTAGAATGGAAAGTTTAATTGGCATGTTGTGGTGAGTAATTTGATGCACAATCTTTGAGGGTAGGCAATTGCTAGAGCGGGGTTAATTTAATTTGGGTCAAATGTAGCTTAACTTGATAGTGATGTTGGAATGTTGTCACAAGCATGGGGATATGCACGTTCTCCTGGGTTGTTTGATGCTTGTTATGCCAAGTCTATATTCAGTAAAAATTCCCACTCCTAACACACAACCACTTTGCCGTTTTTATTTTCTTATACGATTACTGTGACTAAGTGTGGGGGAAATTGCTATGATTGGCATGATATATCCATGCGCATGTATCTTAGCACATATAATTCTTGTTTGACCAGGCTATGGCCCCCAAGAAAGCTGTTCCAACTCCCGCCTCTAGTTCAAGAACTCCAACCTCAAAAGGATAGAGCAAAGCCAAATACGCGATGTTCACCACCGCATCTGACTTGGATTCTGATGCCGAATACGTTCCTAAAGAATGTGATGTTCAGGTTGTTCAAGCATCCGGCCCTAAAAAGAGGAAGGCGCCGGCACAAGTAATTTCTCAACTCTTTGTTAAGGACTTTGCATAAGAGAAATTTTGTACTTTTGCCATACGACCTATTCACGTGGAACGCCAGTTTGGCATTACTGAAAGTCTTTTCACTGATGTGATCAAATTTTATCAGTAGGAGCCTTTGACGATTGCACCCGATACTTGCAATGTCGTTGTAGCCAAGGAGTTCTATGCCAATGCTATTGTAACCAAACCTGAGGATGTGAAAGTCAAGGGAGTCTTCGTGCGCGGCAAATATGTGAAAGTAACCAGTCAAGTTGTCAACAAACACTACTCTCTCCCTAATTATGAAAGGGACGAATTCGGTAAATTAATGGAAGTTGGGAACCTATATACTGTTTTACGATCTTTAGGACTTCTTGGAGCCGCGTGGGTCCGCAACTCTTACAACGAACCAATGCATGTGATGTTCCGAGACTTGACGGAGTATACTAAAGAGTGCATTTAGGACGAGATATAGACATTGTGAATTTTTGTGAGACCCGCAGGAATGACTATTGCTCCAAGAACTTTTATGAATCTAATAAATTGAGCTATGAAAGAGCATTTAGATAATAATTTGATATACTCACTTAATGAAGAGATTTATTGAAGGCATTTAAGAAGAGTGTTTGAAACTTTAAGAAAAAAAAAAGTATAGGTTATATTTAGTAAGTGTAAATTTTGTTTGAAGAGTGTAGTATTCTTGAAACATATAGTTTTGGCTAAGGGCCTATTAGTTGACTCGAGAAAGATTGAAAATACCTCAAAAATTAGCTAACTTTTACAAAAGCTTTCAATGTAAGAAGCTTTGCGATTATCTATTTATTATTGTAATTTTATGGAGGATTTATAAAAAATACCTATATCTTTAACTAAGTTAATGCAAAAGAGAGTTAAGTTTGTATATACATGGACATGTGAAGGAAGTTTTCAATGGTTAAAGAATAAATTTGATTTCAATATCGGTTTTGGTATTTCCTTACCAAAAGAAGATCTTATTGTTTATAGTGATATCTTTAGGAATGATTTAAAATGTGCGTGAATGCAAGTCATTGCATATGTTTCTAAACAATTGAAATCCTAAGAGCAAAATTATCTACTTATATTTTGGGAGTTAATTGCACTAGTTATTGCTTAAAAGAAAATTTTTAGAGACATTCTATTTATGGTATTATATGTGAAATATCTACCTATTATAAGAATTTAAAATACTCTTAGGGCTCGTTTGGTTGGCAGGAATCTGGGGTTGGAAAGTAATCTTTTTCCTGATTTTTAGATTCCAGTGTTTGGTTCATTTTTTGACTTTTGGGAAAGTAAAAAGAATCCTGCACTCCAGGAAAGTTAGTATGAAATTTCTGGATTCTTAATCCTTGTTCCAAGTTGGTATTCTGATTACTTACTTAAGGAAAGTGAGTGATCTGTCATTAAATATTTATTAATACAATCTTATCCCTTATGATACAATCCACATAAATAAATAATTCAACCTTATTGAACTTTAATTAAATAACGTAATAATTTTTACTGTAAACTTAGTTCTTGTTAATTATAATTTTACATATTTGTTCCTCAAACTTTCATTGTAAAACTAACCCACTCTTCAAATATAAAAAATTTAAATAAACAAACACCATTAATTTTTAAAAAAAATTATTAGGGAAATAAATCACTTTTAAGAAATAAAAATAGACAAAATTAATTTTAAAAAATTTATAAAATTATATGTGATTTATATAATAATGAAAATATAGCGTTAAATATGTAGTTTACATTTTTTAGCAATTTAAACTATTTTTATTTATTTGTTTGTTATAACACATAAATTATTTAATAATACTTGTTTTCGATATTATAATTTTACAAGCATTTTATATTTTACTGGATAATTATTATTTATTACACATAAATGAAAATTTTTAAAGAATAATTAGACAATAATTTTGTTATATAACCATGTATATATCACAAATATATACTTTTTTTTATAATTGAACCAAAAATGCATTGCATTTTCGGTTGATTAATTTAAATGAAACACTAAAACATGAATTTTAATTAATTTTTCTCTTAACATTCCGTGATCTATCCAAACATAGGAAAGAGAAGTTGCTGATTCATTTTTCTCAGAGTCAAAATCTAAGAAATCATATTCCCAAAACACTTTACTTTCCCGCCAACCAAACGAGCCCTAAGGAATCTTGGTTGGGAAAGTAATCTTTTTCCTAATTTCCAGATTCCTGTGTTTGTTTCAAACTGGGAAAGTAATCATTTTCCTAATTATTAAGGTTGCTGTTATTGCCAGAGCAATAATTAGCTTCCAGAGCAATAAATCACACATCTTCCAAATTTACCCTTAATTAATCAATTCTTTTATTTTTCTACATTTATCATTACAACTTATCTTTATCTTTTTTCTACCTTATCATTCAAAACTTATCAATTCTTTATAACATACTTCTGTTTTCTTCTCCTTTACACTAATTTTTCTCCCAAATTTTTATTAATATAATATTTATTTTCACCCTCAAATTATAAGAAAAAAATTATATAAAAATAATATGACACTTATTTCTATTAATAAATTTTATTTTTCTCTCAATTAAATTATAAAATATTTACCAATATATATTTAAAAAATTTAGGCTCCATTTGTTTACCGTTGTCTTAGTGTTATATTTCACAAATTCAATTTGATTTATTTGTGTTGTCCATTTTTTTTATCAAAATTTGTAAAACAAAAAAAAAATAATGTTACAATAATTATTTTTTCTATAATATTTTTTTTATTTTTATAAATAAATTATTAAATTTAAATTTGACTTTTAGATTTTTAATAATAAAAAATTATTCCTAAGACATTTTTTTTACCAAAATAAACTCATAAAATATTAATTCAAATTTGAATTTTAAATTTTTAATAATTATAAATTCTTCCCAGCTTAATTATATTATGAGCAAATTAACATTTCAAAATGTTAGTAGATCACGAGGAAAAAAATTGCTGGGAGTATAAATGGAAGTAAATATATGCATCGAAATTATAAAGTAAAATTTGTTGCCTTTTTATTATTTAAAACTTATGAATTAAATTGTAGCATAAAAGAATACATGAAATTGAGATTTCTATTATATATATAGTGGTGGTCTTCCTTTTAAGTTTTAATTTATGGGAATTATTTTGATAAAATATTAGTATGGGCAGTATTATTAGAAACAAAAATAATAATTTATAGCTGCCATATGTTTATAAATTAGTATTTTAACAAAAAAATATAACTCGCTTTGGATAGAGTATTTTTTTAGGTTTATAGTAGGATTTTTTTCTTGAGATTTGTTATAAAAATAAATATTTTGGAGGTGTTTGGATTGATGAGTTTGTTTTGGTGAGCATTTATATTCGATAATTTTTTATTAATAAAATTTAAAATTTAAATTTGAGTTAATATTTTATGAGTTTATTTTAGTATAAAAATGTCGTAGGAAGAATTTTTTATTATTAAAAATTTAAAAGTCAAATTTAAATTTAATATTTTATTTATTAAAATATAAAAAACATTGTATAACAAATAATTACTGTAATATTATTTTTTTATTTTAAAATTTTGATAAAAAAATGGACAAAACAAATAAATCAAATTGAATTTGTGAAATAAAACACTAAAACAACGGTAAACAAATGGAGCCTAAATTTTTTGAAGTATATATTGGTAAATATTTTATAATTTAACTGAGAGAACAATAAAAGCTATTAATAGAAATAAGTATCCTATTATTTTATATAAGTTCTTTCTTATAATTTGAGGGTGAAAATAAATGGTAGGAAAGTAGAAGTTACGAAAAGATGTTATAAGTTGTAATGATAAGGTAGAAAGAAGATAAAAGATAAGTTGTAATGATAAATTGATAAAAGATAAAAGAGTTGATTGATTAAGGATAAATTTGGAAGATGTGTAATTTATTGCTCTGGAAGCTAATTGTTGCTCTGGCAATAACAGCAGCCAATTATTAAATTCTTACGTTTGTTTCATCCAGGGAAAATAAAAAGAATCCTGAATCAAGGAAAATAACTGCAAGATTCCAGGATTTTGAATCCTCTTTAAAAGTTGGTATTCTTATTCTTCTCTTGAGGATTTTGACTATGTGGCTCTTTTTTATGTTTATTATTTATATTTTGAGTTTAATATGTTTCTTATGGTAAATTCTAATTCATTTGGTCAAATAATTTTTTTTTAGTTTGATATTTTTTTATTGAATTTACTACTTAACTGAAATTAAAATTTTAGTACTTTTTAAAATTCTTTATATTGACTTTAAGAACGTAATTTAATGTAAAAAGAGTTAAATAGATGGATGATATGTTATTTTTTTATTATTAAAATTATTAACATTATAGGGGTTTTATATATATAGTTTTTAAATTCAAAATTGTATTTATGTTGCTTTTTCATATTTTTACTTAATTAATTTTCATATATTTTATATTTTCAATACTTATTGTTTAATAAATTTTAGCTATTTTTATTAATATTAATTTGTAAATTTATTTTTCATTTATTTAATCAACTATTCTTTTTTTAATGATATTAATAAAGAAAATTTTTATTTTAACACTTTTTATAAGTTGTAGTTAATAGCTTAATTATTTAATTAAATTAAAAATGATAATTTTTACAATGATGAAAATATAAAACATAATATTAAAACATTTATTATAAGGTAAAAATATATAATTAAGTTTCATGATATAATTTAAAATAAAACTATATAAATGTTTATGTATAAGTATAACATACAAATGAATTCAAATAACATTATTTGGTTCAATATTTTAAATCAAATAATAAAAGAAGAATCATACTAACTTTTTTAAGAATCTATCCAAACACAGGGTAAGTATTCAAATTCCTCACAATTAAATTCCTAGGAATCAGATGATCAAGAAAAATATTCATTTTCCTCAAAATTAAAATCCCAAAAATCACATTCCTATTAAACATTACTTTCCTGCCAACCAAACGAGCACTTAAGGGAATCCAACATGAGACAAAATAAATAGTGGGAATTGATTAAAGATTATGAATTAAAAAAAATAGTATCATTTTAGAAAAACCAATAACGTAGCCAATACTTAGAGTGAAAGAATAGTGACATTGTGGTTAGTATGTCAACTCAATAAATAGAAGAATTGAGAGCACAATAATCAGATTCAATAGAAGAGGTATTAACTTTTATTACCTTACGGTCGAGTTTGGTAGATATAATCAAAGAGAAAAAAGGCATGATTGAAGAGATACAAATTATAAAAAGAAGAATTGAAAATAATTTTTGAAAATAGTTTTTGTATATTTTTACTTTTTTTAAAATAACGGCACGTGTTTAAGTAAGCTGCTGAAGGCAGCTTCATTTTTATTTTCACAGTTTGCAATCGAAGCAAAACTGGCGGTATCAATTTTGATTTTAAAATATGAGACAATTCCGGCTTGGTCAGTTCCGATCCCAAACCAACCGAAACCGCATCAAATCTAACCTTACACATGAATATTTCATTGAAATTGGGCATTAATAACACTGCCCCTTTCTCTTTTTCTTTTTTTTTTTTAAGTTACTTTCCCATAACCTATCCCAACAGCTAGTGGTGGCCACGGTTCCGGAACCGGAAATGGCTCCGGAACCGGCGGTTCCGGTTCCGGTTCCGCCCCGGTTCCGGTTCCGGTTCCGGTTCCATCCCGGTTCCGGTTCCGATTCCGGTTCCGGTTTCGGTTTTGTTCCATTTTCGTTTTTTTTTTATTTTTAGTTTCGAATTTCGATTATAATCCCACTTTTAAATTTGATTTCTATTGAAATAATGATTAAACTATTAATTGAAACTCAAATAATACAACATAATAATATACTTAGAATAATAATAGTTACAATTGAACTAAATTAATATATAGTTTTTAGATAATAGAACTAGGAAGAATTAGATAAGTGAGATTCAAGGATATAAAAATAATAAGAATATTAAAAGAATATTTGAATTATTAATTAGAATTCAACTAGTATAATATAATAACATAATTAGAATAGTAGTTAAAATTAAACTAATATATGAATTTTTTAAATAATAGAATTATGAATATTAGATAAGTGAGAAAGAAAGATATAGAAAGAATAAGAGTATTGAGAGAATGATCGAACTATTAATTGGAATTCAAATAGTATATTAGCATAATATAATAATAGAATTAGGATAATATAAATTAGAAAATTAAGTTGATACATAATATAATTGAATTAGGGTTTAGGGTTTAGATTAGAGTATAATATAATTGGATTAAGGATTAGGGTTTAGTGTTTAGGGTTTAGATTAGAGTATAATATAATTGGATTAGGGATTAGGGTTTAGGGTTTAGGGTTTAGGGTTTAGATTAGAAAATTAAGTTGATATATAATATAATATATAAATGATAAGACTCATAAGAGATTAAGAGTATTGAAAGAATGATTGAACAATATAATTAGAATAATTAATTAAAAAAATTGATACCCTAAACCGTAAACTATAAAAGTTAAAACTTACAATATAAAGATTAGAAACTAAGAAATTATGTGATAAAAATTAAGTGGAAAACTAAGAAATTAAAGCATGGCCACGGTTTATAGAAATATTGAAAGAATAATATATTAAAAACAATAATAAATAATTTAACTAATAATTATAATAGAAATAATAAATTGAATTGAATTTTATAGAATTTTGATGCTTGAGAAAGTGAGATTAAGAGAATTAGAATATTGAAAAAAAGGAGTAGAAATTGTGTGGGAAAAATGAAAAATTAAGGGGTATTTATAGATTAGAAATTGTAAAAAAAAAAAAAAAAAAAAAAAAAAAAAAAAATCACGGTTTGGAACCGGAACCGGAACCGCCGGTTCCGGTTCCAAATCTCAAAAATAGGAACCGTAACCGAACCGCCCATAGGTGGTTCGGTTACGGTTCCGGTTTGGGGGGCCCACGGTTCCGGAACCGGAACCGGAACCGGCTGTTCCGAACCGGCTGTTCCGGAACCGGAACCGTGGGTTTGGCCATCTCTACCAACAGCTAGAGATCTTCCCCCTATAAATTCAAAACCTAAAAAAGAAAAAAAAAACACTGAACAAATTAGCATTTATGGCCAAAATATAAACCAAACTATCTTCGGTTTTTATGCTCGAACTCAATCCCGGTATTATTAATCACAATTACTGTGTGTGAAGTTCAAGCTATAATTTACCTCGGAGATTAATCAATTTGTTTTTCTCTTTTCTTGTAGTGAAAATTTATTACTAATTGCATTCGATACTCTAAATTAGGATATCCAATATTTGTCAAAGGAAAAAAGTTTCCTGAAATATATAGTTAAGAGTCATTCCATAATGTTACAATATTCTAGATCTAGATCCACAAAAGGATTTTCTTTAAAAAAAAAAAAAAGATATTGTGAAAAATGTATACAACCAATTTCCTCCCCACTTTCTCTTGGCCTGAAGCTGAAAGCCTGAAAGGAGTGTCTCAAATATGACGATAATTTTGGAATGAGCTCCGTTTTCATTGCCAAAAGAAATTAAATACATATGCATTATACAGATTTAGGATAATTCAGCATTATTTGCACGAATTATTAAAAATGACTATACTACAACATTTTAACATTAAATACATATGCATTATACAAATTTAGGATAATTCAGCATTATTTGCACGAATTATTAAAAATGACTATAGTACAACATTTTAACATTAGAAAAGAGTAGTGCCAAAGAATACAGGAAATCAGCAAGGCAAATCTAATCCCACCACAACGTTACAGGGACGGGGAAACGGTAGATTGAGTCGTCATCCCTTCCTTCCTTCATCATGGTATATGGCGAATACACCTATCTTTCAAGGAGCAAAATCTGTATTGACCATCGATTTTTACAATGCAATTGGTGTATCTTATGGTGGTGCAAAGCGGCCGTCCTTTTAGAGAACCGTAACCGATAGTTGGGCCCCCAGCACCAGCAAGAAGATTGCCAAATTGAGATTCCATGAGGAATTCTTGATCCTCGTCGGTAACATACTCTTCTGCTGCTGCTGCTACACGGGCTGTAGTAGTGGAATTCCCCCATTCCCAGTGGCTAGTTACAATCCTGACGCAGTTACCGTTCTGAATGTTTGAGCTGAGAAGAGAGATGATCAGTAGCAGCCCAGCAATGGGGAAGATGCGCAGTTCTGTTGTGTTCTTAAATGAAAATGTTAGAATTCCCATCTTTCAATAATTGAGAATGCAGAATTTTCTCCACCCTCTCTCCTTTGTTATTTGAATAGCTTTTCTAATTCTATATATTTGAATCAAGAATATGTGAAACGAATGGCTATCCTTATCTTATCTCCCCACAGCAAATTCTTATTTTATTTTATTTTTTAAATTTTGTTCCAACTTTATTGTGTACAAAATATAAACAAATAAAGAATTACTAGGACTAATTAATAACAAGTCTTTTATTAATGTCAGAACAATTATTAATTTCTAAAACAATAAATTACCAATATTACTAATTTACTTTTATTCATGCAAATCTTTTATGTTATTTATCTCATTTCTATCTTATAACTACAGTTTATCAATTATTTTTAACTTATTATTTAAAACTTTCAATTTCTTTTTCTTTACATTGATATTTGTCCAAAATTTTAAAACCTGGCCAGGCCAGCAAGATTTTATGACTGTAAATTCTATAAAACAAATCCCACCACAAATTTCTTGCTAACAAGACTTGACAATCACTGCCCATTGGCCCCATTCCACTTGAACAACTCTTGCCGACACACTTTATGTATCTTTAAGAGCAAACTTTATTTGATAGTGTACTTAAAGCTCCACTACACTAGATTATTATCAATTTTTTCAAAAACTCTTTTGAAACCGACTTATAAATAAGTTATCATTCATATATGAAACGAACAACTAATCGTTGTTAAAATTGTAATTTTAATTTTCTACCACTTTTATTAAATGATAAAATCATGATTAAATCGTCGTTACGTATATGAACATGTTTCACATGATACTAGTTGTATCCTTTTAAATGCATTGTCTTTAGTTTGCTTGAAGAAAAAAAAATTGATATTCAGGAACATTTTTCTTCAAACAAGAAGCTCGTTTTGATTTGTTTCCTTTTAGAACTTATACCTTTTTTTTATTCTCTATACTTCTATATAGAGAGATATGACTCAAACCGTCTCTCAATTTAGAATTAAGTATTATTTTGATTCCAAATCTTATAAAATATTACGTTTTGATTTTTAACTTTGATTTTGTCAAACAAATGGTTCTCAATATATTTTACATCCATTAGTCAAATAACAGCATTAGTCATATAGCACAAAACAACGTCGTTTTAAATGATGAATAGCGTCACTTGATAAACACCTTTGCTTTGTTATATGGATAAAAAATAAGTTGAGAAAAATTTCTATAACAAAATTCAAATTGATAAATTAAAATATAACTTTTTCAAAGTAAAAAAACCAAAACGATATTTAATTCCAAATTGAGAGACCATCAATATCGTTTACCCTAAAAGTAAATATCTAAAACAAAGGGAAGCACTTAAAAACAAGCAGATATAGCTGATTTAAAAGAAAACAATGGCACCTAAGATGAAAGCGATGGATCAACATAACCAATAAATAAATAAATAAATAAATAATAATAATAATTTATCCAACCCAAATATATATATATATATATATATATATGTTACACCTTATTCTAATCACATTCGTGATCATTGAGACAACATAATAAATAATTGTCTTTGTTTCCCATATTTCTTCAATTATTATTCGACCCCATACATTTTAACCCATTAGTATAGCATTTAAACGAAAAAAAGAAGAAAAGAAATGAAAGTGGATGTAAGATGTCACATTTTTTATTAAAAGAATGCATTCCCTCATAGACATTGTGTCAAAAGAAACAATTGTAGCACTTCAAGTGTTTAATTTAATAAGCATTTCTTTCACTTTGAATCTTTCGTTACCATTCAATATTTTATTTATAAATTTCTGTTATGTGTATTTAATAAAAAAAACATGTCAAACAATTAATAATTCTTAAATGATAAGTGTTAAATACACGTGACGTGTATCCATTGAATAAATCAAAGAATAAAATATTTAATGTAACGGAAAATTCATTAAGCATTTCTTTTCTTTTAGAAGTTAAACTTATTCCATGTTATTAATCAAATCAAGTCCAACACTCCAAATTAAAAGGAAAATTTTGAAAGTAAGAAGGGTGTAATAAACACATAAAAGGACGACCATGAGTCTTGGCTCAATGGTCTATTCAGGTGAGTTGGAGGTCAGGAGTTCAAATCATGGCTCCAACAAAAATCCCCTCCTAATCCTGGATAAGTACAACGTCAATCTGCCAATCAATTTCAATACTCTATATCATCACATGGCTATGGATCCCACCCGGGAACCCAAATTGAAAATCCTAGACATGCATCCTCTATTTAATATAAGTCAAAGGGATCCTTACCTGAAACGGATTCATATATACAAGTTAACCAATCATTTTTTTTATATCAATTTTTATGTATTAATTTTATGTTTTCGCATATTATTTTTTAACAAATATCAAAATTTGCATATTAATTTTATGTTTGAAAATATTATTTTTCAATAAGTATAAATTTCAGAATATCAATTTTATAGTATCATTTTTCAATAAGTATAAAGTTTAGAATATCAATTTTAATTTAGAGTATCATTTTTCAACAGGTATAGATTTTAGGACCTGTTTGATAAATCTAATTAAGTATGAAAATTAATTAATTTAGATTTGAACAATTATGTTTGATAATCACAAATTGCATATCTTAATTGATTAAGAGGGTTTGAAAATACATGCAAAATTATGATAGAATTTTAAACGATAAAATCTAACTTAATTTGCTTAATTTGAAAGTATGATCAAATATAGAGTTTTAAAATATTTTTAATATAACACAATTAACATGATTTAATTTTTTTTCTTTTCACACATGATTACACACTGTTGAAAATTAAACTAACCTTTATTAATTAGAAATTTTATTCTAATAGGATTTGTTTATTAGATTTTTTTCTTTTAAAACTTAGAATTTGTGAGGGATACATTCCTAAAATCCTTTTATATTTTAGAGTTGTAATTACTCTCTATATATAGAGAGTGTTAAAGATCTTTTTGATATAGGTAGAAGAGTAGGAAGAGAGATAACTCAAAGAAGTGTGAGAAGTCATACGATTTGGAGAAATTCCGCAAATCAACGGATGATATTATTGTGTGACGATTGTGCCATGCATATGATATTGTAATTTTATTTTTCTCCTTTCAAACATAGTTTTATGATATAAATAAATAGAGCTTCAACGTGTATTTATTTTACATAACTGGTGTTAGAGATTTTTATCTCTAACAATGGGATAAGAACTATTTTCTAGTTCTAACAGTGGTACACACGTATTGTTTAATCATGATATAGAAAAGATAATTATGAGTAAAGATGTCACTTTGATGAATAGGGAGCATGAGACTGGTCTTTAAAGAACAAACAACATCAGTTGGTCAACCACCAATTCCCTTATTAATTATGGAGAAAGAAAATAAAAAGCAGGCATAACAAGTTGAACAATTACCTCGTGATCCTTCAGCTTCAAGTGTGCAAAGAGGATGATGGGATTGGTGCTTTGCATGGTGGAATTTAAATGGGAATATGTATTCCAGATTTTTTATTGGTATTGTACCTTTTCTAATTCCGTGGTTTTTATGGAGACGAAGAAATTTATTGTTCTTTGAGGAGAAGTCATTGCCGGTAATGCAAATTGGGGAACGTGTTCTTCATAAAGCTAGAGTAATATGGAATACTCGGTTTACTCATATTATTTTGCTTTCATTTTGCTTTCATTTTGGGTGGATATTATTCAATTTGTCCAAGGATTAGTGGTTCCTCTGAAAGTGCTACGAGTTCATTGAAAAAAGCTTAGGAAGGGGAGCTATAAATTGAGTGTGAATGGTTGTTCAAAAGGTAATCCAGGTCTTAGGGGTAGCGGTGCTGTAATCAGGGATGAGGGTGGTCATTTGGTTGCTGCCAGGGTTGTGGGTTTCTGCTTAGTGACTAATCTTAAGGTTGAGTGTTTGGCACTTTTATATGGACTGAAAGTGTGTGTGGAGGTTGGTGTCTATGATGTTTAGGTGGAGTGTGATTCTCAAGTTTTGGTGGAGATTGTCACAGGGAAGATTAAGGTGCAGTGGAAGATTGTTAGATTGGTTAACCGTATACAATAGTTTACATGTATGAGGGATTTATTGCATGTTTTTTGTGAAGCAAAACAAATCGCTAATACCTTGGCTAATAAAGGTTGTCTCCGTCAATAAGATGTCATTTTTTGGCATGTTAATGAGTTACCTAGGCCAGTTAGGGGTGCACTGAACATGGATAGACTCCAAGTTCCTAGTTTTTGAATTAAGAAATTGTTAAAGGTGTAAGGGAGTAGTACTCATTTTTTATTGCTTTCGGTTTTGTGTATAGGGGTAAGGCATTTTTGTCCCTCTCTCTTGGATTTGATATATTAATAAAACGAGGGGCTGGTATCCCTAACTCGCAATAGGGTCTTGCTGATAAAAAACAAGTATGCAAAGAACTCTTACACAGTCTAGTCAACCACAACAACAACGACAACTACCAACTCGATTGCAGGATTATGTTGTGAGTGATAATACTAATGATAATTTATCTGATGAAGATGTTGTGAATTTTACATTATTTGCAAATTCTGACATAGTTGATTTTAAAGATATTGCTCGTAATGATTGTTGAATAAAAGCAATGAGTGAAGAAATTCATGTTAGTGAGAAGAATGATACTTTTGAGAACTTACGAAAATTCTAAGTGGGAAGAAAGCAATTGGAGTGAAATGTGTTTATAAGACAAAATATAAATCTGATGGAGAAGTGGATAGATACAAGGCGAGACTGGTTGCTAAAGGTTACAAGCAGAAACTTGGCATTGACTATTTTGAGAAATTTGTTTCTTTTGCCCAATTTAACACTGTCTGTTTGATAATTTCTTTATCTACAAAAAATAATTGAGGCGTTTGTCAATTAGGTGTTAAGTCTGCATTTTTAAATGGTGTAATTGAAGAAGAAGTGTATGTTGAGTAGCCTGCAAATTTTGTCAGAAAAGGCTAGAAAAATAATGTTTACAGGTTGAAAAGAGTTTTATATATTTTAAAATAATCTTCAAGGGCATGGTATACACAGATTGATTCTTTCTTTGTGGGTCATGACTTTAATAAGTGTCCATATGAGTCTACTTTATATGTGAAATCATCTAATCATGGTGATATTTGTGAAACCCTGAAATTTTTATATAAATAAATATCGTATTTAATTGTTTAAAATGTTATGTTTTCCACCATATGAATTTTAGTTTAGAAACAATATATATATATATATATATATTTAACAGAACATAAAAGCAGAAATTAAGATTCAATGAGTTAGATAGTCAGATCTAACAAAACAGAATATGAAATGAAAACATATTATAAAACATAATAATACCATATTACAAGTTCATAAATTAAGAGTCTTACACATGCGACTCCTAATCTGTTTCCTGCTAAGGTATATATCCTTGCTAAGGTTTCCTAGCTTTGGTGAAAAAAATAAAGAAGGAAAAAATCATAAAGAGAGAAGGAAGAGAAAACTTGAGAGAGGATTTCTAAGAGAGAGCGAGAGTCTAAAAAACTAGGTGCCTTCCTTCTATCGGAAGGGGATATTTATAACCAAATGTGGGGGTTTTTTAAGTTTTTGCTTACACCATTTCCTAATACTATTATCGCCACATGTCTTCATCCATTACAGTATTGGAGAGAATATCTCGTAATAGTCGTCTTCATTTTGGTTAAAGTCAGTGATTTGATCATCTTCATCCAAAGTAGTAGATGGTCCTGCTTGTTTTGAGCTAGTACATAGTGTACTAGGTTCTTCTTGTGTGCTGGTTTGAGTTTGTTTAAACTGTACTAATAAGTTTTCTAGATGCTTGACATAATCATCTTTGTTTGAAATTGCCGTTAGTTTCGAAGTTGTAAGAGCCTTCTGCTGGAGAAATAGGCACACCTTCAGATCTGTTGGGGGCAAGTATTGGGGGTTCTTTTGGAACCATGCTTGGATTTGTTGTGGTTGGACACAATCGGTCTTGAAGGTCTTCCACCATTTGGTGTATCCTTGTTTGATTAGCTGGGGAGGAAACTTGTCTTCTTGTTTGTAAAATTCAAATTTCCAAGTATAAATCCATGCTAAAGAAAAGATTTAGTAAAATTGTAACAGTATAGGTATATGTTTTTCTGAGGATGTAAAATTTTCAAAAAAAAAATTTGCAGTCCTACTTGTACTTCAGTTGGTAAGATTTGTGGAATTTGGTTCGAAATATTTTCACCGTTGAATGAACCAAATTGGGAAGGTGTATTTAGTTCCTCTCTTAAAGTAGAAGAACCAGGAGTGTTTATTTATTTGGTTCTGGGTAGAGAATGTGTTGAACCAAGCCTATTTATAGTCCAACAAGTAAATCCTGTGGAAGAAAATGGTTGAGAAAAGTTTTGGGGTGTGTTTAAATTTGTCCCCCAGTTATGAGGTCTGAGAATTTTGAGAATTTGGGTCGTTGAATAAGTCACCAAATCTTTATCTATATAGTGTTTGAGGGAAATAGAGCCAGTATCTACAAGAATGAACTCATAGAATTTTTGGGTTTTGTTCAAGGGATGTTGAATAAAATTTGAGGTATTAGGTAGTACTGTTTTAGCTACTTGGTTTGGGTACTTGGTTTGGGTTGTTGATGAAAAAATCCGGCTCTATTTGGTAGATCAATACAAGAGATTGGTTTTTGAAATATTCTTGGTTTGTAGATGCTTTTCGAAAAATATTTGTTTGAGTTGTAATTTATTTTGAAATTATGGGGTTAGAAACCGCCACTTTTGTTTGGATGGTGGGTTTTGGAACCACCACGTTTGAATAATTAATAGGGCTTGCAGCCGCTACTGGTATTTGTGAGGATTTCACTAGCTAAAATCCAGCTGATGAAACCCATTGCTGAATATAGTCACAATGGGATTTTTGTATCAATGCCTTTTCATCTTCTTCAATGATATCGGCCTAAACTTTTGGATTTATGATTGAAATGGGTTGGTTTGAGGCATCAGTCTGTAAAACTTCAAATTGGTTAGGACTCAAAGCATAGTCTTTAGGTTGTTTTTCAGCAGACTGTTTGCTTGAAGACGATGCTTTAATTGATTGGATTTGCACTTGTACGATGCATTTCGGCATCGGAGGTAGTTCTTCTTTCTTCTTCCTAGACATCATATACCCTACAAAAATTCACGAGTTAAAAAGTCAGGCAAAGAATTTGTTTCTCCTTTGATATACTCAATATCAAAATCAAAGACTGATAAGATAACTTGCCATCTTGCAAAAATTTGTTTAGAAGCAAGGTTTTTTCACATCTTTTTACAAAACATCTTTTGCAGATTTGCAATCTACTCTAACAAGAAATTTTTGGTTAAGTAAGTCAGATTGAAATTTTGAAATACACAAAACAATTGCTAGAATTTCCTTTTTAATTATGGAATAGTTCTCTTGAGTACTATTCCAATGTTTAAAAGTGAAGGCAATAATTTTTTCTTTGTTGTCTTGCACTTGCTTAAGTATTCCACCATAACCCAAGTCAGATGCCGTCTATTTCCATAATTTTTGGAAGACTTGGATTTGGCAGAATTAGACAAGGCAGAGTCTTGACTTGGGCTTTAATTTGCCTTACTGCCTCAGTATGGACATCTGTCCATGGTGGAGGAGATTTCTTCAACCTGTCATGCAAAGGTTTGATAACATTAGCTAATTCAGGGAAAAAATCATCTGTGTAATTTAAACATCCTAGAAACCTTTGCAATTGCTATTTTTCTAAGATTTGATCGGGAAATCGATTGGCAAACTTGATAGATCTTTCTATCGGGACTATTGTTCCTTCTCAAATGTAATGACCAAGGAATCTAATTTTAGTTTGGAATAAACTGACCTTATTTCTGGACACAACTTGACCATTGGTCTTAGCCACCTACAAGAAGATGTTTAGATGTTTGAAATGTTGATCAATGTTGTTAGAAAAAATTAAAATATCATCAATGTAAACCATAGCAAAATTTAAGTATGGATTGAAGATGTCGTTCATAATTCATTGGAACTCTGATGGAGCATTCTTGAGTCCAAAAGGCATTACATTCTATTCATAATGCCCAAATGAAACTGTAAATGTTGTTTTACACCTTTCAGATAGATGAACCTGGATCTACCAGAATCCAGATTTCATGTCAAATTTAGAGAAAACCTTTGCTGCATACAGTCTTTGCAAAAGATCTTTTTTGTTTGGAATTGGGTATCTAATCCATTGAAGTACTTTGTTCAGTGCCTTGTAGTTTATTACTAGCCTAAGCACTCCTCTTTCAATTTCAAAATTTTTGTTGACATAGAATGCCAGGCAACTCCAAGAAGACTGGCTTGGCCTGATCATCTGTTTTTCCAGAAGATCACTAATCTCCTTCTTGTAGTGTTCCAGGAGTTTTTGATTTATCTGGATTGGTCTGGCCTTAGTGGGAATATCCTTTTCCTCAAAGTTTTTTTCATAAGGAAGATAGACAGTATGTTGCTTCCTCTTCCAGAAAGCAGTCAAAATTTCGGCACAAATTTGCTGCTCAATTTTTTGTTGTAGTTCTTTGAATTTATTCTGAACTACCGACTATTTCAGTTGTTCTTCAATTCTTTTGTATTCAATCTCTTCCTTCAAGAAATTGATCTGCTTTATTTTGTTGGACAATGGATTAAGCTCCTTGTATACTGGAGGTCTGGTAAAAGAAAGAAGAACATCCTTCCCAAATTTTTGTGGCAATATTCCTTCGAATGTTGTCATATAAGGCACCAACTGTATAATAAAATCCGTACCCAAAATAACTTGATGAGTAAGATTTTTTGCTAACAGAAATGACACTTTTACCGTGGCCGAAGAGAATTTGACATCAACATCGGTGAGCTTGTATGAAATATTGAGCTTGGAACCATATGCTGAACGAAGTCCCTCTTTTGTTTTCTCAAAGAATTTTTATGGAATAATTCCTTCATCAATACAACTTAGATCAGCACCTGTGTCCTATAATGCAGTAGTTTCATGTACAAAATTGTTTTGTGCAACTAGTTTGATCTGAACATCATGTCTCCGAAATATAACAGCTGACAAAATCTTTGGAATTTCATTGTTTGAAAAGTTTAAAGGCTTAAGGAGCTGTTCAACTTCTTCTTCAATAAGTTTGTCCTTATCTTTCGTTTGCACCAGTTGACCAGTCAGATTTTGCAAAACTAAGTGATCAAGCTCTTGCTTAGCTTTAATTTCTCTAACTTCCATTTTAAGGTTTGCAATCTCGGCTTCTAGATCTTGTATGGTTATTTGTTTGGGAGATTTTTAGGGAAATCTATTTAGGATGTTTGTGAGGTTGTAAGTGTTTAAAACTTTTGGATGATTTGCAGGATAGTCACTTCTATATCTAGAAGTAGATGGTTGGTTACTAGTTACTTTTTTGAATTGGCTAAGATAATGCCTTTTTTTATCTGGATCTTCCAGATTATCTATCATTTCAAGAAGTAAATCTTATTCTTTAGTTAAGACATTGATACCTGGTTCTTTCGAGTGCAAGTCATGACTGGATGTAGAACTGGCAATATCATCGTCTTCTATTTGATTGATATGATTGTTCTCGCTATATTCAGATTCATCTTCTTTTGTTTCAGCAAGGAGGTTTGACAGCAAATGTTATTATCTATCTTTAAAACTTGGAATTTTCGTCTGAGCCTACAATATTTTGCTATATGCCCAGGTTTATGACATTTATGGCAAATGATAATTAGTAGGGCTGGCTTTGGGGTTTGGTAAGTTTTTGGTTGTGAAATGGATGGTAGCGGCAATGGTTTTGGCCGTCTATATGTGATCTTTCGTTTGGAGGAATATTTGGTATATTTAGGTTTGGATTTCTGTTTGGTTGTTCCCTTCTGTGGGTTTGACTATAACTAGGGAGTCTGAACTGTTCACAGAATGAACTAAGGTCTCTTCTCCTTTGAGCTCGATCTTTTGCTAATTGTCTGAGCATTTTGTCTTGTCTGAAAATCTTCAGAGCAACCTGCTGGATTTGCATTGTCAATTGGCCATATGTAATTTGTTCATATGGTACCACTGCATTGTACTTGTTTTAAAGTTTTTCTTGAACCATGTCTCTTAGTGATTTTGGAAGTCCATCAAGAAACTTTTCCTTCCAATATGTTTGGTTACCATCAGATCTTGCATAGATTCTGGTAAAAAATCTATCTTTGTACTATTAAAAGTCTGATAAGTTTTTGAACTTCATGTTGTTGAGTAATTCTGACGATCGATCCCTGAAAATACCTGGATTGCCAATGAAAGTTTTAGCAATAGTGAATATTAAGGTTGATACCGCGTCAGAAATAATATCACCATCTTAGAGATTTGGTTCTGCTTGGTCGTCTATTTTGACTGGGTGCATAATACTCTATCTTTCTTCCTCAGTGAGATGTTCATCCCATTATCCTTTCAATTGTCCCGTGAAGCCAGTAACTATGATATGAGCTGCTAACATATATGTTCATACATGTGTTGTCCTATATGCAGTTGCCACCATAGTCATTTGCTGGAGGACAATCGTCATATTATACTCCTTTTGTCCATCGATAATCCACTCATAGATGTTGGCATTGTAACTGTTTTGAAGAATGTTGGGTTCTTCCAACACTATGTCTGGATATATTGCCCTGGGATAATACAACTTATGAGGCTTTCTCCAATTTGAGATTTGTTTGTCACCATATGAACTTCGGTGTCTTAGTTTGGCAATCTCGGCTATTGGAGATTCTGGTTGTGACTGTTCTTCATCTGTTGTTTCTCCCTTATTCAAAGCACACATGGCTTGATTTACAGAGACTGAAACCGCTGGTGATTCATTTGGCTTTTGTTTAGACTTTGGGGTTGTAAAAGATTCTTCAATCTCAGCAATCCTTTTTTCTAACTCAACTGGAGGTTTATTTGTCAATTGATTGGCTATTCAAGAAGGTATTTCATGTTGTTTGAAAAAAGGTTTACTAGAATAGGTACTTGTAACTTGAGTAGAAGTAGTTGGGATAGGCTTAGTGAGAAGGTGTTTTCCAATGGCTTGTAGGTATTTGTTTGTATAGTTGTTATGTTCATAAATGCTTTGTATATCTCTTGCATTTACTATATCTATGTCTTTTGCTTCTTTATATTTGAACGGGATTGCTTTGATCTCCATTGTTTTATATGAGGTTATGAATGAGCTAGACAGTGGTAGTTCTGATCTTACTGCTTCGCCGTCTATAACCTGCCATGTCTTTGTAACACAAATCTCTTTTTCATTTGAAAAAGGATAGTCAATACAATTGTTAGTTGCATAATATTCAAACCATGTTAAAAAAAAAGAGATGCAACTCATGTTTGTTCAAGAAATCATAATATATTTCTTGTATTTCTCTCCGAGTTTCTATTTTATAGTTTTCAAAAAACCATTTTCTCTTTTCTTTGTTTTCTTCACTATAAAAATCTTTTCTAAGCCTTTCTTTATCTATTTTAAGCATTCTAAGTTCTCCTAACTTTTCTTCTATGTTGTCTGTCATAATAGAATATGTAGGTGATCTGGGAAGGCTATTGTTCTCACTTTGTTTTGGAGAATCCGCTTGAGTTTCTACTGTATACCTAGCCTATGGTATTCTAGACATGTTGTCTAACCCGTGAATACTAGTGTCTACAGAGGATATCGAAGACCTTGCTGGTTGCCTAGAAGACTGGGCTTCAAAAGATCTTCTAGAATTCTGACTACGAATGCCGCTTGAGATCCTAAGGTTTTGGGTCCTATCGAAAATGATATGGTCTCCACCACTAGGGAATTGTCTGATATTAGATACCGTTGTGTTTTGGACTGGTACCGGAGGGTTTCTTTCTGGAAAAAATGAATTTTTGGGCAAAGTTACTTGATTCCACCTGATATTTCTGGGGATGGACAATCTAGATTTAGCTAGATCTGTTTGAAATATGAGTGTTTTTCCTTTCTTAGAAGCACTTACTACTCCTGTGTTAAAAGCCAAATTCATAGCTTTATACTGAATTCTGAACAAGATTATAACTGGAAGTGTTCATGTTTTAGCTTTAAAGTTTGCAACTTTAACATTTAAAGTTAAAGCATCAAGTATGTTTCTATCTTGCAAAGAAATAGTAAAGTTTGGAAAATAGTCAAAATAAACAGGTCCTTCACATACGCCAGTTTCAATCATGCCAAGTAAAGAATCATCAAAGTTCAAAAACCTGCAATCTCTAAGGCAAAGGAGTAAAGAAGTATCTAATCCTTCTCTATTTAGAGGTTTTACAGCAACTTGTACAAGTTCGAAATGCAAATAATTATATTTTTGTCTATCTTTCTCAATTGTCCTTTTAGACAACAATTTTATGTTTTCATAATCATTATTTAGATTAATGGCTTGTTCAACTGTTTTAACAGTATAATCTGAAATCAAGTTCCATTTATCTTTATAAACTTCACTTGTGGGTTGTTTAGGAATTTTTGTCAATAGATTGTTCATGTTTTCCATGTTTACTTCTTCTTTAAACACAACATTGTTTGAAAAGCTTGAAGAAGCATTTGAAGAAGAGCTTGAAGATCCTTTGGAAAAGTATTTAAAAATAGAAGACATAATGAAAACAAAGTAGTACCAAAAATTCAGATCTGGCAAATAGTTAACAGAATATAAAACGATTAAAAATTTGGTTTTAAAATCCCTCTGGTTGGCATATCACCGTTGGGATCCATGAAATATAACCATCTGTTTCAAGGCTTCCAGATAAAAACTATGTAAATCTGCTATGTTTTAGTTTTAAGCTTCATACTTTAACCTGTTATCATACTAGATGAGATCTGGTACCCTCAACAATGGTCCAATTCAGCCTATATTCCACTTAGCACAGCTTCGAACACATGTTGGTTAACTTAACAGTTACCAAGTAAAGATTATTAAACAAAAAACATGTGTTAAATGGTTTGCTTGGTGAATTAAAATAAGTAAACCATGGTATGCTCACAAGTAAACCACCAAGTAATTTACTCACTAAAATAAGTAAATGGTTTGCTTTTAACCATTTAATTCACCAAGCAAACCATTATAAGTTCTACGTTTTTAATAGGTGAATTAAATGGTTTGAATTAAATGTTTTGCTTTTAACATGGTTATAATTACTTGATGTTTTTAGAATTATTCATGCTAGCTAGATTGAAGCTCTAGAGTATGCTCACAAGCTATTTGATAAAATTCTTTTTGAGTATTTTGGGCTGAAACAGTGATGGGTGGAACTTACTAAAGAAAAACGACAAGGACATCCTTGGCTGACTAAAGTTTTGATTCGCCTCATCAAATTGAAACTTCATGACCCTATTTAAGTGAGTAACTTTTTTAAAAGTTTAACTTCTATTTTACTTATTTTAGTGAGTAAATTTCTTCCAAAAGCATGATTTAATATTTGAATAATGTTTTGAATATATTCGTTGGGATGTGAAAAGCTGCATTTATAGTAGAGAGGTATACATGTTTATCTCACACTGCTTTTTGACCATTTTGTGTGCATAATTTCGGAATTGCTAAAATATAAAAGTTTTAATCTTCTAAATCTAGTTTCATATTTTTTGTTTCACATAATTTTGGTATTTTGTTATCAAGTTACATCAATTTGAAATCACTATACCATGATTGAAATATTCTTTCAGGATTTGAGTAATGACAGTAAATTTGTCCAGTTTTACACTAAATTCTAGATTGAACTCGAAGTTTTACAACACATAAAACTTTTAGAAATTTTATCCTTGAATTACACGATTTTGGTTTCACATTATTTGGATCTTTAATTACAAAGTTATGATCATTTGAAATAACTATGGCAAGACTAAAATTTATTACGGGATATCAGTCATTATAGTCATTTTGGATAATTTTTATAGCCTTTTGTAAATGTAATTTAGAATTTCATAAAACATAAAAGTTTTAGAACTTTGATTCTAGTTTTACACAGTTTTGGTTTCATATCATTAGGATATTTGGTTTCAAAGTTATAAGCATTTGAATTCAATATACCATGACTGAATTTGTTATGGGATTCCAGTCATTACAACAACTCTAGGCAATTTTTACAACCATTAGTAAGTTGAATTTGTGATTTGATAAAACATAAAAGTTTCAACATTCCAAAGCTAGATTCAAATTATTTTTATCTCACAAAATTTCAATGTTTTCATATCTAGTTATAACGGATTGAATTAAATATGTTTGAACTGAATTTTTATTATGGGATCTTAAACCTCTTGCACATGTTGGAACGTATTCCAACATTTTCAATGCAAAAATTGAAGTTTCATAAAATATTTATACTTAATCTGGTTTTATTTAGCTTTGGATTCATATTGATCGGATATGACATTGTCAAGTTACATTGTTTGGAATCAAACAGGAAATCCTGAATTCTGCTATAAGAAGTTCAAACTGCACTTTGAATCTATCTATTGAAAGTCATTTATTTTGAATTTAGAGTAAGTTTTATTTTGTGTCAACTTAATAATTGAAGGTGATATGGGTATTGTTTGAATTGTGGACACTCTCTTGTCCTGCATTAAAAAGTGCACTTTCTGATAAATGAGTTTTTCTCGTCCATTTCCAATTGGCATATGTTGTAATTGATATATCGGTGTATATGTTGGACTTCACGTACATAAAATATGTATTGATAAACTAAGTATGTTGGAACTAAGTGTTGTGCGGAGCTAAGTGCTACACCACTTTAAAGGTGGGAGCTATCTCTAGAATCCGTATGAACCACCTCTAGATTCCAACGTTACTAGTGACTGTTGAATAATTGGGATATGTTTCGTGAAAAGTGTGACAATATACTTGTGCTCCAAGCGTGGAAATTGATTGACATATGATTATTGAACTATCTATGAACATGTTATACATGTATTGCATTGGATTGCATGAGCCATAGTAGGTGTTAGCATGAAGGGTGATCGAGATGGCATTAGACCAACGATTACGCCAAGACCACACCGGTGAGTCCTGTCACGTGATTAAAGAGTTTTAATCCTATTGACGGGAGTCGGAGTGGCAAATTCGGATGCCACATTAGGCCTGCGTGGCCGTTTTAGTCATTAGCTACTAGGAAGGATAAGGTAGCTTTCCAATTCATGCACGCAACAAAAAATTGTTAGGGGATATAAGGTTGGTAAAGTCAGCAAGGCCGATCGTGACAAATACCGATTATATGTCTAATGTTTTATATGGCACTGACAATAAAGTTTGGTGATATAAATGGATACACGCATTGTAAAATCTTTTATATGATAATTATGGTAAGGCTTTATGACGTGGATTGATCGAGGCTTGATGTCCTAGACCACTGAGTTCACCAAACTTTGTAGGATCGTGTAGCATAAAAACAACCAAATAAGAACAATAACAACAAAACAGTGTGGAAAAGAAAGATATGGAAACGTGAAGATTGGATATTAGCCAATCAAACCCCCACACTTATTACAAACTGATTTGAATAACCCGTGTAAATCTCGAAGTTAAACAAATAGGTTTGGCTTGTTCTTGAAATCAAGAACTGGAAGGCTCACCTAAAGGTCTTAGCTAAAGGCATGCGGATTTGTTTGAAGATCAACTAAACTTAATTGAAACTTCAAGGATTACAACGTATTGCTGCAATTTTTAGCAAAAGCTAGATTAATTATTCGTTTTTTTAAAACGTACAAAAGACTTGCCTTGAATAGGCTACAAAAAGGAAACAAGGAAAACAAGGAAAATCATCACGGAATTGCTTGCTGTAAAAATTCGAACTTTCTTGTTTCTTGTCCGTTTCACTTCATTCTTTTTGCAATTGTCTCTATTTTGATTCTATAATCTGTTATCTTTTTGTCAAGTTTTGTTTCGTGTCATAAAGATAAGTTCTTGATCACTTTCTTGAAGTTCTTGATTTTCTTGAATTTCAAACTTGCTTAAATTCGAAATCTGAACTTATAATCTTGTTCCTTAGCTTGAATCTTGAAAGTTATCCTTTTGTGGCATTGTGAAATTCGAATTGGTTGGTGAGTTCTTGATTAAATTTGGTTGCTGAAATTTAAGGTTAAAACAACAAAAGACAAAACAACCTTAAACCCTAGGTTTGTCTTAACAACCTTAAAAAGTCCTAGTTATTTTCCGAAATTCAAAAAAAAAGGGCCGACGATAAAAAAAAGTAAAATACAGCCCAAAGGCAGTTCGGTCCAAATACAAAAAAAAAATCGGACCATTAAAAAAAATCGATTGCAGCCCAAAAGAACTAAGTTTTCCTATCTTGTCTCTTTAAACACCACCAAATTAAAAGTGCCATAACTTACTTAATTTAAATGGGAATTGAATGATTCAAGTTGCATTTTTCTTGTATTTCTGTCGAGTTTATGTTTTTGTTAGTTTTTGTAGCTAAATCAAATTATACCCCGCACGTGTTCTTAAAATACTCTTATGGTTTTGTCTTGCTTAAAACTTCTTTGACTTATCTTGTGTGCATTTTGTTGTTGAATCAACGTGCTAGTTAGTCTGTTATAGTTTAGGTGATCCATTATTAAGAGTGTAGTTAGGGTATACATTAAAGGAGAAAAGCTACTATAAAGAGTGAGAGAGTACCTACTCACCAAAATGAGAACCCGTGAGAAAATTATATTATTTTCTTGCTGTTTTTCACTAACATTGCAGGTACAATAGAGGGTGGAGTGTCTTGTTTGGTGACCCGAAAGATTCTTAATTCGCAACCACAAGTTGAAGATGATTTGATGCAGCTTGAAAATATCTTTCATACACGTTGTATTGTTAAAGATAAAGTTTGTAGTGTGATCATTGATAGTGGGAGTTGCACTAATGTGGCAAGTACTCTACTTGTCAAGAGGGTGAATTTGACTTGTTTGAAACATCCAAAGCCATATCGATTTCAATGGCTTAACAATTCTGCCGAAACAAGAGTGACCAAGCAAGTAAAGGTTCCATTCACAATTGGTAATTATGTTGATGAAATTTTGTGTGATGTGGTTCAAATGGAGGCCGGTCATATACTTCTTGGAAGACCTTGGCAATTTGATAGAGATGTTGTTTATCATGCCAAGAAGAACTACTACAACTTTGAACATAAAGGTAAAAAGTTCAACCTTAGAGCCTTAAATCCGTCTCAAGTCTTTGAAGACCAAGAGAAGATTGCTAAAGCTTGTAGTGATATGAGAGATCAAGAAGCAAAAGAAAAGATTGAGCAAGAGAAACAAAAGAATGTAAACACTAGCTTAGGTCGTGAACTTGTAATTAAAACTGATAAAGACCGAAAGTTAGCTAGCTCTAAATTTTGTTGTTTTGCTTCTATGAGTGAGATAATATGAGCAATACTAAATAGGAAATCATTGTACTTAATAATCCGCAAAGATGTACTTATTCTTGATAGTGATCACAATTTACATTGTTTGCTGCCTAGAAATTTTGTTTTGCGGATTTATAGAGTTCCTAGACATCTAAAGGAGTTGCGAACAACTCAGTATGCAATGGAAGGAGTTCAACCTTCCATGACTTGTTTTCTGCAAGGTAAGCAAGGTAAGTTAGGTAAGTTTTCAATTGATTTTAATCTTAAAACTGTTAAGAACTTTGTTATTATCAATTTGGTCGAGTTTTAAAGTTTTCAATCTGTTTTTAATCAATTTCAAAAACTTCTTTACAATTTTCAACAAATGATTCGAAATCTTGTAAAATGTATTTTAGAGTCTAACATCATGTGTATTAATAAGCAAAATGATTACATAAATCTTCAATGGTTACATCAATATACTTTGAATTGAATGAATCTATGTATAGTATGTTAGTGTGTTATGTTGCTTATTTACTACATAAGTTACAATCTAAATTTCATACTTATAATTTCGAACAAAACCAAACTTTTGTGTGCACTAATCAAAGTGTTAATTATATTGGTTATACTTGCTGGAATAACCTTTGTTTTGATTATTTGGTTCGTGAATTTACACATTCTGATGTCAATTCATTACACATTCAAATACATCAAGTTCAAAGAGGTACTTTGGTAGTTCAACACTTGTTTGGTAAGTTATCTAAGTTCTTAATTTCTTTTAAATTCCAAAAGGTAAAGTATTGTGTTCATATCTATTTATTAGATTGCTTACATTCTGTTTCTAATCTTTGGAATTGTATTTTCATATTTAATAACTTCAGCATGTTTGCAAAGTGTTTAAACCTTTATTGTGAATTACATTTCATCCGAGATGCATATATGTTTAGTTGCTATGAATATTCTTATGAATCCTTATTTGTTTTAAGCATGCATACATATTCTGCCCGATCTATTCTTTTGGTGAACGAAAATCATTTAAAGTCTTATTCTAGATTATTGCATTTTCCTTTGCCTTATACACTTGTTTTGTTCTTGCAGGATATCAATGTTTGTTGGTCGAGATGTGAATCTTTCCAATTTTACTTGGCTCGAGTTTGCAATGAGTTCATAATATTGGTGTTTGATCTAGGAGCTCAATTTCTAGATTCGAGGACGAATCCTTTCGAGGAGGTAGGGAATGATAGCAATCAGCCCGTGTCTGTGTCCATGGCGTTCACATCTTCCACAAAAGGAGTTATTTGGGATATCTCTTCAATACAATACATGATGATGTTTCTAAGAGTTCTACATTGGAGCTTAAGGAAATTCCACCTTGAACATTATTCATGGAGCAATCACATTGAAGACCAAGATGGCGTGCTTGGGCTTTGACATATATGGATCACGTCATTCTTAAATAATAGAATTTATTTGTATTTTATTAATTAAGTCCAAACATTAATTATTGGGCTTGTTATTTCCGTGTCTTTAATTAATTAATTACATGGCCCAAGTTATCTTGCATGATAATGGCATGTAATGGGTTTAGGAAAGTGAAAACCATGTGTAACTTTTTAGGAAACTAAAGCCGTGTGATGGTTTTAGGAAAGTTAGTTAGTTGTTAGTGTTCCATTCCAATTTTAAAGTTTCCTAAAATTGGATTGGTTAGTTAAGCTTGGAGTTCAATTCGAAATTGACTTCTTGCTAGGGTTTTCCTTCTTTCCTTTTTGTAGCCTATTTAAGACAAGTCTTTTGTACGTTTTTTAAAAAACGAAGAAATAATCTAGCTTTTGCTAAAAATTGCAGCAATATGTTGTAATCCTTGAAGTTTCAATTAAGTTTAGTTGACCTTCAAACAAATCCGCAAGCCTTTAGCTAAGACCTTTAGGTGAGCCTTCCAGTTCTTGATTTCAAGAACAATCCAAACCTATTTGTTTAACTTCGAGATTTACACGGGTTATTCAAATAAGCTTATAATAAGCATGGGAGTTTGATTGGCTAATATCCAATCTTCACGTTTCCATATCTTTCTTTTCCGCACTATTTTGTTGTTATTGTTCTTGTTTGGTTGTTTTTGTGCTACACGGTCCTACAAAGTTTGGTGAACTCGGTGATCTAGGACATCAAGCCTCGATCAATCCGCGTCACTTTATGCCATATGGTTATTTGCATTGGAGAAAAACATTTCTTGAAATGGTACTTTTTCTAAAAGTTAATTATCTAAAACTGATCCATTACTCCCTCACTAAGATATTTTGAGCTCACCCATTTTATGAAAATATTTTTTAGAGCAAACCAAGTTAGATCGAGGAATGAACTGGATACTAGATTTTTTGTCACGATGAAGGAATAGACGAGTAGAAGATTAATGTATTTAATAATTCGAATTAAGATTGTATTCACATTGATAAATGATTTTAATATTTTGAAAGGTTTCACTTTTGAGTTGTAATATAGGGCGAATATTGTGTTCGAAATTTATTTTCAATATTCAGGTTATGCTTTATTAATATTGAAGGTTAGAGCCTATACGTGGGTCGGGAGTAATCTAACGTTCCCATCGTATTTTTGTTAAGGGAATAGGGCGGGTCGTTACAATATTCTTTTGCTATGCTTGTATATAGATGATTTAATTTTTACATGCAACAATCAAGAGATGATTACAGAATTTAGTGAGGCTATGATTAGACTATTTAAGCTGCCAGATTTGGTTCTGATGTCATATTTTCTTGGAATTGAGGTTTTACAATCTGATCAAGGCATATTTATCTCTCAGAAAAAATATGGCGAGATATCTTGAAAAAATTCAAGATGGATGAAGTTAAACCGAAATTGACTCCAGCAGATAAAAATTTAAAGTTGACAAAAGAAGGGATAGAAAGACCTATAAATCTGACATACTTTAGAGTATAGTTAGAAGTTTGAGATATTTAATTTCTACAAGACTAGATATTACTTTCAATATTGGCTTAATTAGCAGGTTTATAGAAAATCCACGTCAATCACATTTGCAAGCAGTAAAGAGGATTTTGAGGTATATTTAAGGTATTCAAGGAGATAGTATTCTTTATTCATTGGGTGCTTCAGTTGAACTTTTTGGGTTTACAGATAGTGATTGGGGTGGTGACACAGTTTAAAGGAAAAGTACTTCTAGGTATGTATTTTTTTACTAGGTCAGTTGTATTTTCTTAGAGTTCAAAGAAACAACAAGTTATTGCATTATCAACAGCAGAACATATTACAACAGTAAACAGTGCTACACAAGCATTGTGGTTAAGAAGGATGTATGAGTATTTTCAACATAAATATGTGTATTTTCTTGGAGTTCAAAGAAACAACAAGTAGTTGCATTATCAACAGCAGAGGCAGAATATATTGCAGCAGCAAATAGTGCTACACAAGCATTGTGGTTAAGAAGGATGCTTGAGTTTCTTCAACATAAATAGGATAGTCCAACTACAGTATTTTGTGATAGTAAATTAGCTATTGAGTTGAGGAAGAATCTAGTGTTTCATGGACGGAGCAAACACATCGATATCAAATTTCACTTTATATGTGAATTGGTTTGAGATAAGGAGATTGTAATTAATTATTGCAAATCTGATGATCAAGTAACAAACATTTTCATGAAGTTATTAAAGATGGAGACATTCGTAAAGTTGAAGAATCTTTTGGACATGATCAATCATGGAGATTTAGTTTAAGGGAGGTAAATATAGGAATAAACTAAATCGTAGTATCCTAATAGAATTGGTGTCTTTAATTAGTTGTTCTTTTTTATTAGGAAATAGAATTATAAAAAAATTGTGCTTCAAATCCTTATTTGTTTAGATTGGCTCTTAACCCATAATTAGGTATAAGATTAGTGGTCTCTTTACACACAGATAAATAGAAAAACAGATCTGCCTTCCTCGTTGCTCGTTTTTTGAGTGTTGTACGTTATTTTCTTGAGAAGCCATTCGGCTTAGTAAAAGTAATTGTGTCTCTGATCATTGCATCTAATATCTACAAGTACAACCATGTTACTTTGTTGTGCTATTCTTTACAACAAAAGAGTATTTTGTCTTCTTGTGCAATCAAATGTAAATTTGTGTTTTGAATTGATTTTGATTAAAATTGATCATACACGCGTTTTCACACATTATACATATTTACACTTATTATACATATTTTTATGCACAACTTTTAAATCTACTATACACTACACATATTTACACGTATTACATACATTTTACACACCATATTTACACATATTGCATACATTTTTGCACACCATCGTATTTATACATAGTACACACATTTTTACACACTACACATATTTACATATACTACACATATTAGCATACATTGCATGTATTTAAGCATACTACACATATTTTTATACAATATATATATTTACACACCATATGTTTATACATACTCTATAAATTTTTGTTCGCCACATATTTTTACATACTATATTTTCAGATGTAAAAAATAGTTGGATTATCAAACATATAAAATTAATGAATTTAGTAACTTATTACTTTTATATTTTAGATTTTAGATTTAGTCAGTTTTCAATTTTATCAAACGGACACTTAAGAGTATCAATTTTGGAGTATCACTTTTGAACAAATATAAAATTTTAGAGTATCATTTTTCAACAAGTATAAAATTTTCGAGTATCATTTTTAACAAGTATAAAATTTAGAGTATCATTTTTCAACAAATATAAATTTTAGAGTATCAAATTTAGAGTATCATTTTTCAATTAATTTGAAGTATCATTTTGAACATAAAATTGATACGCAAAATTGAAAAACTAAAAAAAAGAAAAAGAAAAGATAAAACTATATAAACGTATGTGTAGGCACACGTCATTAATCACGTTTCATATATGAACTCATTTCATATAAGTTTTGTGTAGGTTAAATTACCAAAAAAATCTCATTTAGTAAAATTTTAAGTTACCTTTTATGATTTACAAACTTACAAATTACTTTGTAGTGCTTTGATATTTTCAAAAAATATTGAAAAAATATGTCATTTTGAAATATATGTATATATATAGTGTGTGTGTGTGTGTGTGTTGTGTGTGTGTGTGTATAGTGCAACTTACTTGGAATCAACAATAGAAAGCTATATCATTAGATTAGATTAGATAGATTAACAAAAAATAAATATTTTAAATCTATATATATATATATATGCATGTTTAAAAAAAACAAAACCAGAAAGAAGTAAAATCTAGGCTTTTAAACTATAAGGAATAACTTAAAAAAAAATTAAAATCCTAGGGGGGTTTCTTATAATCTGTCCTTTAATAAAAGAGAAAATTGAAAAACACGCTTTTCACATTTTACTGAATAATATTTTCATCACTCACATTTAAAATGAAGCAATTTCGTTGTTCACACTAAATCCTCACTAGATTAGCCATTTTATATAATTTTATCTATTTTATTTAACAAAACAATATACAAGTGTCATTATTGGACAATGTACACATAGATACTTTCTGTTAAAAAATTAAATAAAATTGGATGAAACCATAAATTTGATACAATCATTTAATGTAAGTGACAAAATTATATCATTTAAAATTGAGTGATAAAAAAATTTTTACCAACAAATATTGTTAAATATGATTTTTGCAATTTTCCCTTAATAAAAATATGTAGATAATAAGTAAAATTAAAAATAAAATAAACTTGAAAATATTATCAAAATTTTCAAATTATTATATTAAGTTTTCAGAAAGAAAATCATGATTTGTTATAGTAACAGGTTTAGAGGAAGATCAATGTATTTCTTAACATTTAAAAATCCTTAATTGATGAGTATGATTGTTTAATATTAGCATCAACCCTTAAGAGTGTCAATGGATTTTCTGAATCACTTTTGTGTATCATTTTCTATAACACTTTATAAGATTTTGATGAGTGTATAATCACTTGTCCCTTAAACTTAACCAATCGATTTTAATTTTATCTAAAAAAAAATACACGTCACATCTATAGAGAATGTTACAGAGAGTGATACACCAAACGATACAAAAGATTCAAAGTCGACTAGATAAGAAAATTTTGAAATTCAACCTTCCCTAACTAGTGGTGTGTAGGTTGGTACAATCCTTATCATAATTATTTCGATGTTTAGTTTTAAAAGACATATAAACACTAGCTATTTTTCCATATACTAATTTGTGGGTCATCTTTTCCATGCATGTCAACTTTTTGAATTTGTTTTATGGCGAAGAGGATTTCAGATATCCAATTTTGGGGTTTTTATTTTTGGTGCATTTCTATTCATGTCTATCAATTTTATTGCATCTTATCGTTTAATTCATGCGCTAGTTATAGCCAAAGTATTCTACCATTGGGTGTCGTGTTCTACCCTCATATGCCATTAGAGGTGATCATCGGTCAGCTATTCGGTGATTTGGTTAATTTAGTTTGATTAATTTGGTTTTTTAATTTTAAATTTTTTTTACTGAATTGAAATTGAAAAATCGAACAAATCAAAATCGATTAACAGAATTGGAGTTTGGTTTTCGATTTTAACCATTTATTTTTTATTTTTACATCTATTTGAAAATATTTTGTTTAAATTAAAGAGTTAATGAAATACGTTATTAATTACAAAAAAAATAGATTTATCGGTAAAAAGTTTCGAATAATAATGTGCAATTAAACATAATTTATTAATTAAACATATTTATTTAATATAAATATAATTATTAATTATTAATTATTTAACTATTCAATTAATTCGGTTACCGAATAGCTGAATTCAAAACAAAAACCAAAATGATTTCAATTTACTTGGTTAACCGAATTCAAATTTTTAAAATTGTAACCGAGCCGAAAATTGACTAATTGAATTGGCGTGGTTTGATCAAACCCTAAAAAATCGTTTTCAAATAACAAATTGAATTTGAGTTCGATTGATTTTTTAGTTTTTTGCTCATCCCTATGTGGCTCTCTATATTACATTTTATAAAAAAATTAATACTTGTACAAATACTTATCCCTTATGTCAATTTCTTACAAGATGTAAGAGATACTGGAATGTGGGGTGTAACAGAAAACCCATGCTAAGTACGCTAATACTAGTTTTGAATAGCGAATTAATGAAGATAAAAATATCTTAAATTTTGCAAATCACGCTAATTAACCTAAATATATGCATTTAGTTGTAAACTTATAAACTTAAGGTTAAACTTATGACTATACAATAGGAAACATATATGCACAAAATATCTTCCAATACTCCCTCTCAAGCAGGATCCAGAGGATTGATAGATCTAAGCTTGCTTAATAGTGGATGAAACTGAGCAGAAGATTAGGCTTTAGTGAATATGTCTGCAAGTTGATCATGAGTTCGCACATAATGCGTTTAGATAAGTTTGGACTGAACAAGCTGATGAATGTAGTGACAATCTAATTCAATATGTTTTGTCCTTTCAGGGAACACCGGATTAGCTGCAATATGCATAGCAATTTCATTGTCACAAAACAGAGTCATAGGAGTAACACACGGACAACCCTAATCATCAAGAAAACTATTCAATCATATAAACTCACATATTTCTGCTATCATAGCATGATACTCAGCTTCTGCACTAGATCGAGCTACTACATGCTACTTTTTACTTTTCCATGAGGCAAGATTACCACCAACAAATATACAATAGCCAGTAGTAGATCGGCGATCAAGTGTATTTCCAGTGCAATCAGAATCTGAGTATCCCATAATGTTTGTGTGTCCATTTCTTGTCATCATAATTCCACGACCCGTAGTTCCTTTCAAATATCGTAAGATACGTTTCACCAAACTTAAATGATAAACAATAGGTGCATGCATATGTTGACTGATGAGGCTCACAACAAAGGAGATACCAGGTCTCGTGATAGTCAAATAGATAAGTTTTTCAACAAGTTTCTAATAAAACTTAGTGAATCAAGCGCTGCAACTGTGGAAGTAAGCTTCAATTTACTATCAAGAGGAGTTACAACAGGTTTAGCATGTTGTAAGCCAACATCTACAAGAAAATCCAGAATATATTTGCATTGGTTAAGAAAGAGCCTCATCTGTAGTGAACCAACATCCCATAATGTTTGCGTGTCCATTTCTTGTCATCACAATTCCACGACCCATAGTTCCTTTCAAATATCGCAAGATGCGTTTCACCAAACATAAATGATAAACAATAGGTGCATGCATATGTTGACTGATGAGGCTCATAACAGAGGAGATGCCAGGTCTCATGATTGTCAAATAGATAAGTTTTTCAACAAGTTTCTAATAAAACTTAGTGAATCAAGCACTGCAACTGTAGAAGTAAGCTTTAATTTACTATCAAGAGGAGTTGCATAGGTTTAGCATGTTGTAATCCAACATCTACAAGCAAATCCAGAATATATTTGCGTTGGTTAAGAAAGAGCCCCTTGCTGGAAGTTGCCAATTCAATGCCAAGAAAATATTTTAAAGAACCAAGATCCTTTATAGGAAATTGATGTAGGAGACTTCTCTTTAAATGAGAAATTGAATCAACATTATTCCCAGTGATAATGAGATCATCAACATAAATAAGTACCATTAATTTGTCATTCTCACCAAGTCGAACATATAAAGAAGAATCAGCAGAACTTTTTGAAAAAAAAAACATTTCAAGAGTAGAAATTAATTTTGCATGCCATGCCCGGGGACTTTGCTTTAAACCATAAATTGATTTATGAAGTTGACACTCCAAATTGGGATCACCACCTTGAGGATGACATGGTGGAAGCTTCATGAATACTTCTTCTCCAAGCTTACTTTGTAAAAAAGCATTTTTTACGTCCATTTGATACAAAGACCATCCATTAATAACAGCAATGGATAGAAGGACTCTAACAATGGTCATCTTGGCAATAGGAGCGAAAGTTTCCTTGTAATCAACACCAAATTTTTACGTAAAACCTTGAACCACAAGACATGCTTTATGGCGCTCAACAGATCCGTCAAAATGGAATTTGGTTTTAAACACCCATCGACTACCAACTGCATGTTTCTTTTGGAAAGGGGTACTATACTCCAAGTATTATTCTCCTCAAGTGCTATACTCTTCAAGCATAGCATTCTTCCATACAGTTTGAGACTGAGCCTCTTGAAAATTCTTAGGCTCATGAATGTTGCTGATAGTCGTAAGAAAAGTTGCAAGTGAAGGAGACGATCTATGATAATTCAAAGATTTGGTAAGAGGATACCTAACAAAATGAGCCACATAATCTTGCAATTTGATGGGAGGATGACAATCTTAGGAAGGATTACGCCGTGAAAAATCATCTTGTGCATTTGATTCAATCTCCCTTGTGTTTTCCTGGGATATATCAGCAATATTATCGCAATCATCAGTGGCACATATAGTAGAAAATGAATTATTCTTTAAACCTTGGTTTGAAGAATTATGTTCTACAACCACATCAATTGAATGTTCATGGAAAGGATCAATATTTGGTAAAGGAAAAAAAATCTTGTAGAATCTCCCTCTTATCAAAAGTCTCAAAAAATGGTCTTGTTTCGAGAAATCGAACATCTCTAATTATATAGAGTTTCTGAGTGATAGTATCCTAACATTTGTAGCCCTTCTTTGTTTGTGAATAACCCAGAAATACACATTTGACTTCTCGTGAATCAAATTTGTCACTCTGAATTGCTAATATATGCATGAAACATGTGCAACAAATATCTTTAGATGAGATAAATATGGCTTTTTCCTGCAACAACTCCTGAGGATATTTAAAATCCAATACTCGACTTGGTAAACGACTGAAAATATAAGTAGCAGTGAGAACTCCATAAAACCAAAAAGATTTTGGAACATTCATTTAAATCATTAATGCTCGTGTCTTCTCTAACAAATCACGATTTTTACGTTCAACTACCTCGTTCTGTTGGGGTGTATTAACACAACTAGTTTGATGCAATATGCCATTGGAAATTAGATAATTTGTTATGTTATGAGATGTATATTATGTGTCATTATCAGATCGAAGAATTTTAATATAAGTTGAGAATTGAGTAGCAACCATCATATGAAAATACTTGAATAAATTTGTCATTTATCTCACTTATGCAACAATTATTCATTTATCTCATTTTGAATTGGAACAAAGGGAGGAGGCAAATGGTAACCGCTCAAATATGAAGATCTGCCACAGTACTGCACAAAATGTGCAAGGCTTAGCCATGCTCCATCAAGTTGTCTACCCCAGCAGCCTACTAATGCCTGCGTCTGGATTCCCAAGAAGCCCGCTGTAGTTAAGCCTACTGTGACAGAACCTTCTCTAGCGTTCGAGCCCATCTCTAACACAAACAAGAGGAAACCAGTGGCACCCTACGTTCCTAATTTGAGTGAGACAATTCCAGGCCCTTCAGAGCAGAATCAGGCTGGTCGCCAAGAAGAATCAGCTCAGACAAAGGCGGCCCCTCCTACTTCAGAACTGTCCATTGTGGCAGCTGGTACCGTTGTTCATACCTTGGAAGCGCCGCTAAGGCTACCTCTGAATCGGGCAGAAAATAGTCTTGACCAATTTTTGGCCAAACTTGGCCAATTCTTGGAATTCATTAACAGGAAAGACGGGGAATGTGAAGAATCTGGGAAATTACATTTAGTAGAAACTACCCAGCCAACTGAGCCTCCTAAAATGGTTCAGCAGGAAACTAGTAAAAGAATGAACACGAAGGCTACCAATGTGACGATAAGTTGGGATAAAGAGGAAGAATTGAACATGTACAAAGGCAGTGCCAAGTTATATTTAGAAATCCTACAAGCCATCCCAACGATTAGGTGGGACGAAGGGGAACTAGCCAAGTTAGTTCCACTTAATCTGCCCAGCAAGGAGCTGATAAAAGGGGCCACCAATGTTAGGGTTGTGTGGGAAGAAGGGGAACCTTCAACATTACACAAAGTTAGTTCAACATTGGATTTAGCGACCCTTCAATCTATCCCAACTGAATCAGAAGATGAGGATGATGGCGAGGACCAATGGACGGAAAATAGTTATGAAGAAGAACCCGAAGATGTGTTCGGTGTTTTCCTCAAAAAAATGGAAAACTGCCAGAAGCCGCACAAGCAAACCAAGTACATGGAAGCTCTTGTTAGTCCCAGGGCCAATGCCTTTCCAGGGAGAAAACTCAGGGATCGGAATCCTCGCATTTGCTACTCCGAAGGCAAAAATTGGACTCAAAGGTAATCTTTGTTTGTTTCTTGTAAGGCCCATGATTACTGATGTTTAGATCATTTTGGCCAGATGACATATTAGCTTGATAACTCAATTGCAGTGCTCTATTGGCTTTGAATGATTCCTGTGCTGTGAACTTTGTGACCGAGTGGTTTAAGGAACTTGGTTTACAATATACCTTAATGATGCCGGCTGCCTTTGCTTACGTTTAGTGAAAATGGATTTGATGGAACTATTTGTTGGAAAGGTTTTGGTTTTGTTTGTGGATTTTGGTACATTCAACTAGTAACGTTATGCTGCCGAATTTTGGTCTAGTTGCTGTGTCTGTTGTGTATTTTGTGTAAATGGAGGAAGTACTCCACATTTATTCCTTTTGCGTTTTGGAATTTTAGCCAAGAAGATAGAAAGTTCTTATTTTGGTTTTGACAAAAATAAGGCTTTTCTATCTTCTTTTATACATATCGGTAGGACTTCATGTAATGGATTATCACTCCAATCTTCATGTACTTTGTAACGGATTGCATGGGTATGTCCTGCTCTGACTTTTGCATAATTTATATATTAAGGTCTGTTTAGTTAAAAAAAAGGAGAGACTCCTCTGAAACGGGTTCATATATACGACTTGTGTATCAATTCAAAAATTAGCGTATCAAATATCAATGTTTAGTCCAAAATATCAATCCAAAAGTTTGAGTATCAAGCAGAAAAGATTAGCGTATAAATTTTCACTTTAGTGTATCAAACATTCATGTTAGTGTATCAAATTTTATCTTTAGTGTATCAAATTTTTACTTTAACATATCAAAATTTTACTTTAGCATATTAAATTTTCACTTTAGCATATCAAAATTTTAAATTAGCGCATCAAATTTAATATTAGTGTATCAAGTATAAAAAAATTAGTATATACAATATAATAAAATTAGCATATTACGTTTTATGTATGCACATGTTTCTCAAGAGTGTTTGTGTTATAATTAAAAGCGGTATTAATAAGTGAATATATATGTCTCTCTTTCTATATATATTATATACACACACACACACACATAAACACACATAAACATTAACTCAATTAAAAGAAGAATAAAGAGAACTAAAAGAAATTAGAAAAAAATAACAAAAAATATAATATATTTAAATATAAATAAAAACACATGTATAGATAAATTTACGAAACAAAATATAATCTATATAGCCCAAAATGAGATAAATGAATAATTGTCATTGTTGCATAAGTGAGACTAATAAGTCAAAAACTCGATTTGGTTTACTAAGCCAGGACTTACATTGGGAAGATCATTCAGTCCAAGATTCGAAGTACCAGCCACTTCACTATAATGTTTTATTAGTGCATTAATAATCATCTTTATCTCTATTTGCGAACGTCTTTTTGTTCCAATTGCAAGAGCAATAACCAAATCCTTTATGTATAACAATGCTGCAAGAATTGTTACTGGAATATTTGTTTCATTTATTTCCAAGTCTGTTGTTGCTCTAGTAGAGATGATGCATCTTGAAACTGCTCGGAGTATGGGATTATTGATACTCCAAATACTGCAATTTTTATTACGCAAAAACTCTTGTAAAATCGTCTTATATGTGAAACGTGATACATGAATTATGTTGTAAAATCGTCTTATACGCTAATATTTGATATTTTATATGTTAATACATGATAAGTCAGTGTTGTACTGACTTAATAAGATTGTTTTCACTTGGCTTTTGCGTGTTCTAGTACCTTTTATGCAAAGAAAATGGTGTTTTAATTGTACTCATATGTGAGGAATGGTATGGAGCATTATTTGGTAATCGGGGCTGAAAGTGGTAATTTGTGATACGTGTGTCTATCTACCATTTGTGACTTTAGTGGGATTTTATGTGGAATTGTGGATATGTTATAAGTTTATGTGAAGTGTTATTTTGTAACAAAGGCGCAAATCCATGCCAGTATGTGTATATGCTGATAGATTTTGTGTATGAGTGTTGCACAACTTTTGCACGTCGCCGCACGCTCGCTCACGTTGCACGAGCTGCACACATCGCTGCACGCGCTCGCGCGCGGCTGGAGCACTTCACCGTACATGCTGCGCTCTCTCGCGAGTGCAGTCCCGCCCAGTCCAGCGCACGCATGCGCGCCGTGGCACGCACCGTGCGCGCGGCAGCAATCTAGCATAGGCATTTCATAGCACATTTCACGCACACTCATGCACTTCACAGCATACATTTCTTGCACTTCACAGCTTACACTTCATGCACGATGTAGCAATCACACTACACTCTTGCACCACATCTATGGCATACACCACATTCACCATTTATGCACTCACCATTATTTAAGCATAATTTAGGCACCCCTAGCATGTGAATGCTTGCATAATTTATACTCGTTTGACTACCAACACTCTTAGGCCACGGCCCTCTTGCAGTCTTCACACAATTCTAGCAACACACACATGCACTCAAGCACTTCAGCACAAAAATGTAACATACACATGCACTCAAGCACTTCAGCACATAAATGTTTCACACACACGCGCAAACGACGCGTCGCCAGAAGTAGGATTACACGGCGACGTGTTGTACGACGTGTTGCCATGAAGAGAAATACACAGCGACATGTCGTATCACGCGTCGCCATGAAAATAGTTTAGCCGGCGACGCATCGTACGACACATCGCCATGAAAGAGGTTTTGGCCGGTGACGCGTCGTACTTACTTACAGAATTCTTAAATTGGCCAAAATTTTCTAAGTGTTGGAAGTTTTATTCTTGCGCAGAGAATCATGGAGGCGTGAGCAGTGGAGGCTCGAAGGCGTAGGAGTTGTGAAGGAAGCGTGAAGATTTCTGGCTCAAAGGCATGAACGGATGCAATGATTGAGCTTACTCGTGGAAATTGATGGGTGCAATGGCATTTCTGTAAATTAGGACTTAGTTTGCGATTGCGTATTGTTTACATTTTGTAACCTCTATAAATAGAGGATTTAGTCAATATTTTGATGATCGATCATTCTAGAATTGTAACAGACTTTTGGATTTAGAGAGCGGGAAATCTTTCTCTCACTAGAAACTTTCTCTCTCTAACTTCTCTCTCTTCCATTTGTGCTCCGTTTTCAATTCCGATCAAGGATTCGGACAGATCATTGTAAACCTTTACTCAATTAAGGAGCTTTTCTACAATTCGTGTGTTGATTGGAAGCATTTGAAGGACTTTAATTGGTAAAACCTTTTCAATTAACGAAATGAATTGTTTCTCCTTGCGAATTGTTGATCGTGAATTGGTAATGGAGTTTTATGGCTAAATTGATGCTGTACTAGGGTTTAGACCGGATGATTGAGTTATTAGACGGTGGAAATGCTATGCAATTGACTCAATTACGAAAGAATGAATTCATACTTATTCTTAATGCATGAAATATGTCAAGTTTCATGACTTTCGCACTTTTATTGATTGAATTGAAACTTGATTGTGGTCGCCATGCTAGGTTGAGGCTCGGTTCACCTATACGAGTGAGAATTACATAAAATGAGGTCTTAAAGTATGAAAATTAAGTCTTCATACTTGTTGTACTGTTCATGAACTGAGATGTGGTCGCCATGCCGGTGGAAGTTTATTGAATCATTAGAATAGAGTGAGGAGAGACTTTCTAAGGCTAACGAAGATAAACAAACCTAGTTTAGGCCTCGCCATGGGAAAACCTCAGGATTTGTATGCTAGAGTAGCTAGGATTGGGCAGTTGAGATGTTACGGGTTTCAGCCATCACTCTTAGGCCTCGCCATGGGAAAGAGTGGTGACAAGAAGTGTAGGATGACATGCTGTTGCCCTGCTGATGGTATTCTATACTTCTAGGCAACTTGATCTCCTCTCTGTTTTTCTTGTGTGGCAATTGCATTGCATTCGAGTAGTTTGTTAGTGCAATCGTCTAGCACCTAAACCCTAAGACATCGGTTTTGTTACTTGATCTTACACAACACTTATTTTTCTTGTTTCTTGCATTATTTTCAAGTTCTCTGTTTAGATTAGTTAGTACTCAATTTCTTGTTATCTCTTTCTTGTGACAATCTCGGAACAAATACTAAATTCTTGAAACCATCCCCTTCCCTGTCGACACGATACCCTGCTTACTTCTGCTACATTAGTTTAGGGATAAAATTGAGGCACACGACTTCAGCCTGTCAATTTTTGGCACCGCTGCCGGGGAAGGCACGGTTTCTTGATTTTATTGTGTTGTTCTATTTTTGTTTTATTGTTGTTGTTTCGTTGTGTTATGATCTGTTTTGTTTCTTTTGTAGACAATTGAAATTCTTGTTTCTGTTTCATCGTTTTTTACCTATCATACTTCACTTTTGGTGTGTGGTTTATGCCCAGGTCTCTAAGATCTTCTGGAGAACCTGAATTTATACTTGATCTTGAATTAGAAAAAACCTTGAGAATTCAGCAAAAGGTTAGTGGAATGGCCAATCCAGGAGTACGGGCACCAAGATTTGGCGATCACTATTCTGTAAATTTTGAGAACAGCTTTGATCAACAGGGTATCGATGTTGAAAGCTACCACATACCAACTCAGATAGTGGATCGAATGAACATCTTGATTGGTTCTTAGACCTCTGCAGTACTTTGAAGCTTCATAGAGTGGATTGAAGTGAAGTTCATAGAATTCTTTTTCCTTTGTCTCTGAGAGGCAAAGCAAAGCATTGGTTCAAATCCATTGGGGGTACAAATGGTGTGACAACTTTTGAGGAACTCCAAAAGAAATTTTTGGCCAAATACTTTCCTCCTGCTAAATTGGAGAATATAAGAATAGATATAATGAACTTTCAACAGCATGATGGAGAGTCGTTCAGAGAGGCATGGGAGCGTTTTAATGATCTAATTCGACAATGCCCCAACCATGATCTTGGAGAAATCAGAGAGTTGAACACATTTTTCAAATGCCTCACAGCTGAATCTTCCATGATGGTGAAAGCTTGTGCCAACGGTGCATTAAAAGATAAGAGTGTGCCAGAGGTTAGAGAGTTGTTTAACCAAATGGCTGACGATGAATATCTTTTTCCTGGATCTTGATGAGGAGAACTCCTTGAATGCAAAGTTTGAAGCCTTGGCTAAACAAGTGCAAACTCTAAAAGCTACACAAGCTAAGGCTCCTGTGTTGTCATGTGGTTTGTGTAAAGGTGAACACCACACGAATGAGTGTGCCATTACAACTGAGTCTCTACAGTATGTGAATAACTATAATAAGCCACAATACTCAGGCAATTACAATGGAGGCAACCGACAGTATGGTGGAGGTCAAGGCAATTGGGGAAACCAAAATCTGAATCAAGGAGGTCAATACTATCAGGGAAATGAGCAAAAAAGGTCTACACAACTACCTCCAGTCATTGACCATCAACCGAATTCTCCAGAGCAAAGGAAGCCATCAGTGGAAGACATGTTCCATAAACTTATGGAGAAGATGGACAAGAATGAATAAAGATTTGGGGGGTTGGAAACCACTGTGAGACACCATGAAGCTACCTTGAAGAATATTGAGATGCAACTGGGACAACTTGCTAATGCTGTGCATCACAGGGCTAGTGGATCACTTCCAAGTGATACAATTCCAAATCCAAAAGGGAAGAAAGTATGTAATGCTATCACGTTAAGAAGTGGAAAGAAAGTGCATAAAACCACTAAGACTGGAGATGAAGCTTGTAAAGATGAAGAGACAGTAGTTGTTGATACTGGAAAAGATTGTACCAATGAGGACATGGTACCAGAGAATGAGGAGGTGAAAAACAATGGAGAAGAGGAAGTGTCTAAAAGGTTAGAGGTCCTTCGAGCCCCTACAATTTTTCAGAATATACTCCTAAGCCTCCATTTCCTGAAAGAGTAAAACCGAAGCCAAAGAGAGGGCCTCAGTTTGATAGATTTTTGGACGTGGTTAGACAAGTGAATGTGAGCTTACCATTGTTGGACTTGGTGGGTGCAGTACCTAAATATGCAAAGTTCCTCAAGGATTTGATATAAAATAAAGAACAAATTCTGAGGTGTGAAATGCCTTTGACACTCACATAGTACAGTGGAGCTTGGGTTGGGCACAATTTGCCACCGAAGTTAAACGACCCTGGTAGTTGCACTATACCTTGCAAAATTGGCATGAGGTACTTTGAGAAAGCTTTATGTGATTTAGGTGCTGGTATCAACCTTATGCCTCTTTCTATTGCCATCAATGTGGGACTCAAGGGAAGAATCCGTCCAGTAGCTGTTACCTTACAGTTGGCAGATAGGTCACTGGTGAAGCCTACAGGATTGGTAGAAGACGTTCTTGTGATGATAGATAAATTCACTCTGCCAGTTGACTTTATTGTATTGGATATGGAAGAAGATCCTGAAGTGCCTCTCATCTTTGGAAGACCATTCCTGGCTACTGGAGATGCACTGATTGGAATACGCAGCAAAACGATAACATTCAGAATCAATAATGAAGAAGTTGTTTTTTATGTTGATTATGCTATGAAACATCCTATGCATGTTGAGTCTTGTTTTGCCATTAAAGCTATAGCATGTTCTTCTATGCATGGAATGAATGAGAATGTTAACCATGATTTTTCTTATGTTGATGAATTACATGTTTGTGAAGAAGAATTTGATGAGTTTGAGTTAGATGTTGAAGATAGGGAAATCTTGTCTGAAGTTGAATGTTGTGTGCTGGATGAGTCTATTTTTGAAATTCAAACTGAGGTTGTTGAAGTAGGAAATGAATGTATGATGAAAGATTTGATAGAGGAATCCGGTGTTAAAAAGTTGAAAGATTAAGAATGCCATGTTGTATCTAATGATGTTTTGAAACCCACTGCGGTTAGGAGTGAACAATTGTTGTGCAGATATCAAGGGAACAATTGTTGTGACAAGCTCATGCCTTCCATTATGGTGCCTCCAAAGCTTGAACTCAAGCCTTTACCTCCATATTTGAAGTATGCATTTTGGGAGACAATGAGACACCCCCAGTAGTGATTTCGTCCAAACTTGAAGAATGGCAAGAGGAAAAATTGTTAGGCGTCTTGAGGCTATACAAACAAGCAATTGGGTGGACTATCGCAGATATCAAGGGAATAAGCCCAAGCATCTGTATGCACAAGATCTTGCTAGAAGAAAATTCTGTGCCAGTACGTGATAGACAGAGAAGATTGAACCTTCAGATGATGGAGGTTGTGAAGAAGGAAGTAATAAAATTGTTGGACTTTGGTATGATTTTTTCCCATCTCAGATAGTGAGTGGGTAAGTCCTGTACAATGTGTACCAAAGAAGGGAGGAGTTACGGTTGTGAAAAATGATGCAAATGAGCTTTTGGCAGCAAGAATAATCAGTGCATGGAGAGTATGTATGGATTATAGAAAGCTCAACAAAGCAACTAGGAAGGATCACTTCCCACTCCCTTTCTTGGAGCAACTTTTGGATTGAATTGCAGGCTTCCTATACTATTTTTTTCTGGATGGATATTTAGGGTATAATCAAATTGCAATAGACCCTAAAGATCAAGAAAAACTACCTTCACCTGTCCCTTTGGTACTTTTGCATACAAGTGCATGCCTTTCGATTTATGCAATGCCCCTGCAACCTTCCAAAGATGTATGATGGCAATCTTCCACGACATGGTTGAGTCGATCATTGAAATATTCATGGACAATTTTTCAATATTTGGAATGACATTTGATGGTTGTCTGGAGAACTTGGCCAAGGTGCTACAAAGGTGTGAGGAGACAAATTTAGTGCTTAACTGGAAGAAATGCCAATTCATGGTACAAGAAAGTATCGTGCTTGGACATAAGATATCTAGCAAGGGAATTGAAGTTGATAGAGCCAAAATCGATGTTTTTGCAAAGCTTCCTCCGCCTACAAATGTGAAGGGCATCAGAAGTTTCCTTGGACATACGGGGTTCTACAGAAGGTTTATCAAGGACTTCTCTAAAATTGCTAGACCCTTGTGTAGTCTATTGGAAAGGACGTGAGGTTTGATTTTGGGCCAGAATGTGTTGAGGCCTTCGAGTTATTGAAATCAAAGCTTGTACAAGCACTAGTTATAGTCACTCCTCTTTGGGGTGAACCATTTGAAATAATGTGTGATTCTAGTAACTATGCATTAGGTGTTATTTTGGGGCAAAGAAGAGAAAAGGTGTTTCACACAATTTATTATGCAAGTAAGTTGTTAAATGAGGCAGAAATGAACTACACAACCACTGAGAAGGAAATGTTGGCTATGGTTTTTGCCTTTGGCAAGTTCCGCGCTTACTTATTGGGATCCAAAGTCATAGTGCATACAGATCATGCAGCATTAAAATACCTTTTAGCCAAAAAGAAAGCAAAGCCACGACTCATCCGATGGGTACTTCTACTTCAGGAGTTTGATGTTGAGATAAAAGATCGTAAAGGCTCAGAGAATGTGGTAGCTGACCACTTGTCAAGATTGGAGTCTCAAGAGCAAGACAATTTCAAGTTGTTGATAAAAGTGTTTTTCCCTGATGAGCAAGTGTTCAAAATAGAGAAAGAGGACTTTCCGTGGTATGCAGAGATGGCAAATTTTGTGGTGGCAGGGCAAGTACCTTCTTATTATTCGCATGAGCAGAAGAAGAAGTTGAGGAGTGATGCAAAGTATTTTTTCTGGGAAGACAATGCTTTATATAATGTGTGTAGTGATCAAATCATAAGGAAATGTGTCAAGGAAGAGGAAAAGGATGATATTTTGGAAGCTTGTCATGAAGGACCTTGTGGAGGGCATTTTGGCTCTACAAGAACTGGATTCAAAGTATTGCAGTCTGGATTTTATTGGCCTCACATCTTCTTGGATTCAAGAATTTGGGTAGGAAAATGTGATAGGTATCAAGGAACTGGGAACATTTCTTCACGAAACGAGATGACTCTGAATAATATTCTTGAGTAGAGTTATTCGACGTTTGGGGCATTGATTTTATGGGTCCTTTCCCTAAGTCACGATGTATGGAGTATATCTTGGTTGCAGTAGACTACGTTTCAAAGTGGGTGGAGGCCATTGCTTTGCCACATAATGATGCAAAAAGTGTTGCTGCATTCCTTAAGAAATACATTTTCAATAGATTTGGAGCACCTAGGGCAATTATCAGTGATGGAGGCACTCATTTTTGCAACAAAATCTTTCCCTCTCTTGGCCAAATACAGCGTGAAGCACAAGGTATCTATTGCCTATCATCCACAAACCAGTGGTCAAGCTGAAATTTCTAATAGGGAGATTAAACGAGTTTTGGAGAAAGTTGTTAATCCAAGCAGGAAGGATTGGGCTATAAAGTTGGATGATGCTCTCTGGGCGTACAGAACAACTTACAAAACACCAATTGGTGCTTCTCCATTCAGACTTGTTTTTGGGAAAGAATGTCACTTACCAGTGGAGTTGGAGCATAAAGCATATTGGGCAATTCAGAAGCTTAACTTGGATCTCAATGGAGCTCAGTCGAAAAGGATAGTGGAACTCAATGAATTGGATGAGTTTCGATTCAATGCTTACGTGAATTCTAAGCTGTACAAAGAGAGAACAAAAAGATTACGTGATGCAAAGATCCAAATGAAGAGTTTTGCACCAGAGTAGTTGGTGCTATTGTACAACTTTCGATTGAGGCTTTTCCCTGGCAAATTAAAGTCACGATGGACAGGTTCTTTTCGGGTTATTAAGGTTAGGCCGTATAGAGTGGTTGAGGTACGAAACGAGAAGAACTGGAATACATGACAAGTAAATGGTCATAGGCTGAAACCGTACCTACTCCATGAGGATCAAGATGTGCTAAACGGTTCCCAAATCCCACACGAGTTGTTCCTAGATGATCCCATAACTCCACATTAACACTGGGCATGGTTGGGCTGTTGACTTTAAAACAAGCGCTCTTAGGAGGCAACCTAGTGTCTTTTTGTTTGTTCTATTTCAATTCAATTTACGTTTTCTTTGTTTTACATTTTTAGGTGTAGTTCGAATTATATTGCGTTGATCACAAATTCTTCATATCTTCATGTATGCAATCACTGAGAAACGGACGTCAAAGAGTGTTGAGGTAAAAGGGTGCTACTTCTGGGATGCAAGTTGGGCAACAGAGGTACAAGTCATTCACGAAGGGGGTAAGCTTGATTTAGTTGTTTATGGCAATAAAGGTAACAGAATAACATTATGTGAGGTTGCCTTGTGAAATACTCATTGGATTATCTAGCCAAGGACATGATTAGCAAACCCGTGAGTGATTGGTTGAATACCAACAAAAGGACCTGTCAATTTTTGTCATATGTTGTCCTTTATCTTTGCTCACATGTAATTGTTTGTTAGTTGCTTCAGTCACATGCCTTTGTTTTCTAGCTCACCTTAAGCCAGCATGTGTATGAGAATTTTTCTTTAAATACCATGATTAGGTTTGACAAGTTGCATTGTAGGCAGTGCCTAGTAAGCTTTTGTCCAGAACGCACCAACATTAACATTGTGCAAGTCCCTAGTTGGAACGATGGCATACCAAGTGAACCCATACCACTTGAACCCGTACGACTACGAAATCTTCAATGAAACTTCGGCCAGTTCTTCATCCTCTTCCTCTTCCGATGAAGAGATAGTTGTGGATAGCGAGCCGGCAGAGTGTCCACGATTTTCTTCAATGCCAAGGTAGAAAAGCAATATCACAGATCGATTCAGCGATACTCCATCATTGAATGTCAGTTTGAAGCACCCTCCTTAGGAATCCAAGAGACAATTAGCTTCTACAATTGGGAATTCTTGACATTGGCCCCGTTGCAGTTAAAATGGAGATAGCCAGAGAGTTTTATGCAAATGCCAATGCCACCAATACTGGTAGAAACAATGCAGTGTTTCTACGAGACAGGTATCTCGTGGTAAATCGCCACAGCATCAATTTGCATTATCTCTTGCCGGACTATCCAAATGATGCATACAGTAGATTGGTGAAGGCGGAGAATACAGATCACCTGTTGGGAGCTGTGGGATTACCTGGAGTGGCGTGGGTAAGGAATGCACTACATGAGGCACTTCATGTTCTGACAAGTGATTTAACAGCGGAGGCGAAGATGTGGCTGCTCTTTGTTAATTCTAGGCTTATGCCTACTATACAGATTACGAAAGCAACCAGGGAGAGAGTTCTTTTGATATATGCCATTCAACATCGGATGACAATTGACATAGGCCGCTTGATCATTTGGTACATTAAGCGTGCACAAGGATCGGAGTTCACACCTATGTTCTTCCCTCAACTCTTAGCAGAGATGGGAAGCAGGCGGGGAATGGAACTTGAACCCACGGAATTTTTCCAACCATCTTTGGGTGTAATGGGCATACATCAGTGGCATACCTATCTCGAGGAGGAGCGGGAGGAGAGACTCCGCCGGGGCATTTAATCAGGATGTCATTTGTTCCTTTCAAGACCATAGGGACCATGGCGTGGACGCTGTGTGGGGGGGGCAAGTGCAGTGTTGTTGTTGTGTTGGTTTTTTTAGAATTCGTAGTTCATGTCATTAATAGTTATCTCGGGTGTTTTATGTGACGTTTTCTTAGTATAGATGATGAAGTTCTCAACATGAGTTTAGTGTTGTTATATGGTGGAGTTCTTTAAATTTTTTGTTTCGTAATTGTTCATTAGTTTGATAGCTGACTTCAGCGCCAACTCTGACGTGCAGGTGCAGACAATGTGGAGTATGTCTTTGAAAACATCTGAATTCATTGAACAGGGAGTGCGGTTAAAGTGGTATTTTGATACTAATGAATTGATGATATTGAATCTACCCCCTCTGACCATGATTGAATGTTTCTGAAAAGCTGAAAAACTGATTTAAAAGCTGCAATGAAGTAGTGTAGCGGATAAGCTTTGAAGTGAACATGGAGTGACTTACAGCTGTTGACTTGTTTTGATTTGTATATCATTTGAAGGTAACGTGTCGTGTGGCAAGGGGGAAGCTCGGATATTTCATGTAATTTGATGAAGTAGGGTCCCACACTTGAATGATGTTATTGTTTTCTTGTGTTTGGTTGGTAATGTTATTGAATATGCTTTGACTAAATGGTGGTAATAGTTAGACTTGCTGATCTATAAATGCTCACAATGATTCACATCTCACCAAATTCATAAACTGAAGATACAAGGTCGGCATTTGGCTCTAGACAACTTTGACAACATTTTTCTTCATTCTTCCAACTTCTTCAAGCTCGTTAGTTGTGATATCCACTGAAGGTATGTGTCGGATCTCTTACCTCTTTACCTTAATTGGTTGGATTTCATGTTTTAAACAAAGAAGTGTTGGTGAGTATATGAAAATGGTCGAAATTTGGTTGAAAGATGTTAAAGGTATTATGTGTGAATGGCATGATGCATTGCTAGATTGTTATAAGGGTTAGGCCTATGCTAAGTGTGGGGAAAGTGGTAAATGCTAAAAATCTTCATTTCAGCTTTGCCAGGTTTCGGTAATTTGCACATAATTTGAGCATATGATCTTCAAACTGCTTGATTCCAGTTGGGAAATTTTGATAAGAGATTAGGCTATAATGTTCATGTTTTACACTTTTGTTAATTCTGAATGGAACATAGCCATTTTGATTTAGTAATGTTGCTTTCCTGCCTGGAATTCGTATTGTGAGATTGCTGACTTTGTCCAGTTTGGTACATTTCGGTGTCTGTGTCATAAATGTCTCATTTTAGCTCTAAATGGGGTAATTCGTGTGCTCTAATTTCGTTGAGTGTGTCCTCTACAACTTTGCTATTTTACGTGTTGGCTAATTCTTCCATCCTTAGCATGACATTCTTGATGTTTCGTTGCTGTTGAAAGCTGAAAAATTGTGAATGTTCTGTCTATCCTTGACACACCTCGGTTTTATGTGCATAATTTGATCAATTTACGTCCAATTGGGGTGATTTAACTTTCTATGTGCAGTTTACATGTAAGGCTACAATTTTTGTGTTGTAAGGATTGCCTACTTCATTTTGCTCTGAGCACCAAATTAGGTGCAAGGTTTACGATAGGGCTGAAATTTCAATCTGGTGTCGTGAACTTTGTATTTGATGTGGTCTTTGGATAGCAATAGGGTATGCGTTCACCATTTATGTGTTAAGCCATTTGGTGATGAGATTGTGTTTGTAAGTGTGGTTATTTGCTTATTTGTTGATCCACGGTTTTTTGTGCTATATTTTCCTCAGATTTCACGTGCACATAACGCCTAAAAAAGGTGAAAGTTCCAAGAAGGGTAAACCCACGATCCAGGCCCGAATGTCCCTAGATTCTGACTCTGAATACTTCCTGGAGGATTTACCGATCTTTGAAGATCCCCCAGCAGTTACTTTGCAGATGCCGACACCAAAAAAACGAAAGGGTACTTCGATACCTTCGTTATTCGTTAATGCTGTAGCGCAGAAACGATGGGAAGCAGGTTTGGCTATCAAGAAGTTGCATTTGGAGCGTGCGTTTGTTGTTGAAAAAAGGCCGTTTAAGAAGTCGATGCATTTCCATAAATTTGACGAGAAGTTGACATCAGCACCCGAGTTCTGCAACGTAAGTCTTGCTCGTGAGTATTACGCCAACGCAAAATTTCCTAGTGAGAGCGGGGCGATTTATGTCCGAGGAACATGGGTTGACATTACAAGTGATATCATCAATACGCACTTGGGCACTCCTAGCTTCCCCATAGATCCTTTTCAATGCCCAGACGGTGAGGCTGCCGACCAAGAGCTTTTGGAAGAGCTCGCACACTCCGTGGCAGAGTGGGTTTTAAACCGATGTGGAGAACATAAGCATGTGCGTCATCAGTATTTCCGTTACGATATCAAACTGTGGCTGATGTTTGTTCTGTCGCGACTTATGCCTAGTTCGCAGATATCCGAGGTTGGACGCAAACGCTTGTATTTGATCTTAGCTATTAAGGGCCGAGGGTCTATTGATGTTGGTCGGATTATAGTCAATGACATCAGAGTGGGTATTGAGGATCCGGTTGCGTCAATTTATTTCCCCCTTCTTATTGAGGAGTTATGTAAGGCTCAAGGAGTGACCGATGAGCTGGGTGGTGACTGGCATAAGACTAAGGGACCCATTGCTACCCCTCTGTACTTGAAATACTTACGAATTGAGAAAGAGATGGTGAGAGCACGGGGGGAGACTGTTGTGCCTCCTGTTAATTTGGAGCTTCCTGCACATGTTGGCCCGCAAGAACCACAGCCTTACCCGTATGATTTCAGTTCATTCCAGAGCTCTCTTGCTGATTTCCAGCAGTCGGTCGATTCCTGTTTTCATGTCATGGACGAGCGTTTAGGAAGCATGCATGAATTGATGAATGATATGCATCAAGGCTGGACTTCACAAGCTTCTAACATGGTCACCAAGTTTGTAATAACCAGAAATTTTATTAGAAATTAGAATATTTATGTATCATTTTTATATAGAAAACTATTTAATATATTATGCTCATAGTGGTATTCTAAATCGTTCAAAGAGTAGGGCAAAGCAAGTTTCGAGGACGAAACTTATTTTAAGGAGGTAAGAATGTAATACCCTGAAATTTTAGAAAATTAAAATATCTATGTATTATTTTATATAGGAAACTATTTAATAGGTTATGCTTATAGTGATAAAGATACGTGAGAAATTAGGGAATTATTTAAATGAAATAGAATAAGATACAAATTTGTTGGAAATTTAATATCTAAAATGAAAGGAAATAAAATACTTTACGTACAAGAAAAGGAACATAATACTTTACGTACAAGGAATCTAACACAAGTAAACCCTAGAGAAACAAGGCTAAAAAGTAGGAATAGAATACTTTATGTATGAGGAAACTGGTACATGTAAACCCTAATCAAACACTATAAATAGGACCCTTACATACATCAGAAATTCACGTAAACACTTTTGGATCAAGAGAAAGGCTGATAGCAACCATAATAATTGGAAAGTAAATTCTAGATCCCTTTCAAAATATTAAATATTCAATTTTCATTAATAATTTTAGATGTATTATGATCTATGTTTGCAAATAATATGTAACACGTAATTGGTTTGGATGCGCTAATTAATTTGATATATATTATGGCTACAGTCTGTATGTGATGAGAATAAGCCTAACGATATGTGCATACAAGCCATAAATAAGTATCATGAATTATGAAACAAGCAAGTTTGAACGTAAACTGTACTTTTAAACATAATCATGCATATCTATTTTCATGCATTATATATAATGATTATCAAATATTATAATATTTTCTTATAAATGTGCTTGACTTATCATGTACAATATTGAATATAAACTGTGTTTTAATTATGATCGCACATATATACTTTATTGCATTAAACATAAATAATACTTATTAGAAATTATGATATTTTTCTTACACTTTAATATGTTTGACTTATCATGTAACAAGATTGAATGTATACTGTATTTTAAAGGTGATCACGTATATCTACTTTCTTGCATTAATTAAACATAAGTAATAGTTATAAGAAATTATGATGTTTTTTATACATAAATAAGTTGATTGATCCCATTGTTTTATGCTTCTTGCTGGAAGTATATGGAATCTCGACCAAAGAAAATTGTTGTTGCTATATTATATTTAACTTATATGAAATAGTACAAACTCTTATTTTCATTTATGAAAATTTAAGATTGATAAATAACATGTAAAGTATTCTGAATGTTTTAAAATTTTCAAAAGTGTATTACAGTATGTGACTTACATGTCATATTAAAAGGTTCTTAATGGTTTAAAGATCCACAACTTTTATTTGTTTTCATATGTTTTTGAATTTAATGCAATATATTAATGTTAAGTTAAATCATTAAAACTTATTAACTATAAAGTTATATTTTGTGACCATCTTGTAATAAACGTTTCAAATTTAAATAAGTTTCAAATATGGAAAATAATTTTTTTAATAACTAATTTCGTTATTAATTCATAATACAAAATATTATGTGACTTACATGACATGAACTTAATGAATGGTATCAAGACTTACATGTCCTAACGGTAGGAACACGTGTTCCGAATATGTATGTCATGGCATAATTAATCCTCGACCCAAGGGGGATTTAATTATGTAATGAAGATCCTTGACTCAAGGGGGATCTATGTATGTCATGTATGTGGCCTAAGGGTCTAATGGCCGACCTATACAGCTAGGCTGAGTACTCAGTAAGCCGTGAATACATGTTATGTCATGGTTACTCATTCTTTAAGTTACGTTACGTGAACATGTGTTTGAGTTTATTTATATGTAAAAGTACGAAACATATGGAAGTATAAATAACAAATAAGTTACGTTATTATGTAAGTTGATTATTGAAGTTGTTTGTTTGATTAAATGTTTAGTTTGAAAAGATATTATTTTTGAAGTATGACTAGTTTAAATGATCTAGGGTTTACTTGCTGGGCGATTCGCTCATTCTTCTATGTATATATATAATATTTTACAGATGAAGTTGATGGAGTAGATAAGGACGAGACTGGGGTTTGGGAATGGTAAAGGATGATTGGATCAAGTACATAGTATAGGAACTTTTGAATAAATTTATGGGTTTTAGACCCATGATTATGTTTTGAGTACTATGATGGATATTTAGTAGTTATTATTTTGTAAGAATGATTAATAAAGTGTTATTTTTATATTATTATTCAGATATGAAGGTAAGAAGTGTGAAACCCCATAATTTTATATTAATACATTTATCGTATAGGATTGTTTAAAACGTTTAATTTTATTTTTTTTTCTGTTATACGAGTTTTGGTTTAGTGCTTTGTATAGAAACAAATTTTAACTCAACTTACCAACGGATAAAAATATAAATATATTTATGATTTAAGATTATTAAGTTAAAAGCCTGTGTTAATTATTAGTTATCTAGTTCTAAGTCAACATTAAGTAATTTTATTTGGTAGGGTAAACGTTTAAGCTTTAGGGACTATATTGTATAGAATTAAAAAAAAATTACTATTAGTGGATTCTATTTGATCCCTTTTAAACTTTAGGGATAATAAGGCAATTTAAGAAATTTAAAAAAAAAAGAGAGAAAACGAAGGATAATTACCGCTGCCAAGCTTGTTCAATAAGCCTTGCCGTCTCCTTACATTAGCTTAAGGCGGTAGTTAGAATTGAAGGAAAAGAAAAAAAAAAGGGAGAAGGAAAAGACAAGCACTCCAGACTGAAATAAAGGTGAGTAAAATCTGTTGTTTTTTTTTAACCCCTTTTGGAAAAGAAATCGTTTTCTGCTTGTTTTGATAAACTGATTTCATTGAATCATTTCATTGAAACCGTGGGATGATTTTGAATCACATAATATTTGATTGAATCAATGAATGATTTCATTGAATCATTTCATTGAAACCGTGGGGATGATTTTGAATCACATAATACTTGATTGAATCAATGAATGATTTCATTAAATCATTTTATTAAAACCATGGTGATGATTTGGAATCACATAATAATTGCTTGAATCACTGAATCCTTTCATTGAATCATTTTTTTTTCTTTCCACCGAATCATCATATTATTTTGATGTAGGTGTATATGAATCATGGAATCATTTAATTAAGTGAATCATTGAATTATCATTAATTTATTATTTTGCCATCATTGATTCATCTTATTGTTTTGATATATATATATATATATATATATATGCACAGGTGTTAATTTGATACACGTATGTGCCTTATCTCTTGTTAAGACTAGGAAAGTCGTGGTTTATACATGATTGTTATATGATTTTCGAATTGGTGTGAATGTGTTATACATGTATTGCATTAAATTGTTTGGGCCCTAGTAGGTGTTGTTTTGGAAAATAATCGAGACGACATTGGGCCGACGATTACGCCAAAACTACACCGGTGAGCCCCTTCACAAGATTAAGGAGATTTTAGTCTTGTTTGACGGGAGTCGGAGTGGCAAATCCGGATGCCATGTTAGGCCTGCGGGGCCGTAGTGGTTACTGACCACAAGGAAGGATAAGGTAACTTCACAAGTCGTGCACGCGTCAACAGATTTCCCGGGGAGATAAGGTTGGTAAAGGTAGGTAGAACCGATCGACAGGTATACATATTTGTGAAAATGACATGTGACATCGATATGTGAAAATGATATGTGATATGTGCGGTAACATATTGTGGAATGTGATTTATTTGGGCTTGATAAAGCAATGTATTTATGGAAATTGTACTTGTCTTTAAAAATTACATTTTCTCAAAATTGTTCTTTGCCCCCTCATTGAGCTATTTTGAGCTCACCCCCTTTTTATAAATTATTTTCAGAGCAATTCGGGACAGACTAGGAGCTGGTTTGGATTTGAAGACTAACGACGCATAGTGTGGTAGGAGAACGGAAGGTTAAGGTATAAGAAGTCGTTTGAACTAGTCTTTTGTTATGTTAGACTACTTTAATATTTTAGTAGTGCTTTTCTTTTGGAATGTAATATATTTGCAACTAGGATAGTTTGTGATTTGTAAGATTATGATTCCTATTATAAATCTTAAGTTTTGGAATGTTGAATAGTGAGATGAAAATTTTTGGTATGAAATAAATAAGTTACAGTTGAATAAGCGTGAATTCCAGATTAAGTTATGATTATGAATATCCGGAATTGTTGCTATTTGTATTGAGCCCAGACGTGAGTCGGACGTAATCTAACGCTCCCGTCAGTATGCCATTAAAGGATAAGGCGGAGCGTTACAAGTGGTATCAGAGCATTAATGTATATGAAACCAGAAAAGATTCTTGGACTCGATGTAAATGAAAATTTTGGAAATAAGAATAATTCACAAGTGTGATTTTATATTTATATGTGATAATATGAAGTTTTTGATATAGGACATATCCGAAGAAGGAAGAAAAGTGATACGGTACAGACATAGATGGTGTGTGCCATATGAAGTATTTGATCCAAAAGTTCCTACAGGACTTAGGCCAGAATGCGTTTGTGGAAAAACATACCCAGATTATGTCATGGAATATGTGGCTAAGGAAAGGGATGAGCTCCTTCGAGACAATAAAAGACTCGAGCGTGGAATTGAACAGCTGGAAAGAGAAAAGCAGCAAATCTTACATGATAAGGAGGAAGAAGATCCAATGGACCCAACAGACTTGGAAGTAAAAGTTAGAGAACAGGAAAAGTTGATCGAAAAACTGAAAAGGGAACTCCAAGAAGAGTTTGTTCGTTCATATCAGGAGTTGAATGAGCGCCTGGGTTGGCAGAATCAATATGAAAAGATGAGAAGGATTCAAAAGGCTGGATTTGCAAAGATCTACAATAAATATGTGGCTATAGGAGATACTTTAGAAAGCGTTTATGTGGAGTGTGGCATGCCTGAAAAGAGGGGACCTCCTCAAGATGAACAATCAGTGAATCAACCTGAGGCAGGCGTTAGATTGGACGATCTTACTGATGGGGGAAACAAGAAAGTTAGGATTGAGATCGTTCGAGAAGGGTCAAAGCATGACTCGGTTTAGCAGCAAGGGTGGGAGTTTAATACCTCTGGTGGTAGCTGTATATAACACTTTTGGGATGACTATGTAAATTCTCAATGTGAATAGGTTTTTTAGTCGTTGACTAAATTAGGAATGTGTTATAACTATGTTACTTTTGTTAACTTACATGACTGGGTAGATAGGCTAAGCCAGCGTCGTGTAGTAAATAGCCTGACGCTTGACATGTTTTGACTGTTAAAAGTATAAAATGAATACTTTTGTGTAAATTTTGAGTTTTAATTATGTGAATTATCAACCTGTTAATTCTTTTTACGTAGATGGCAAATTTCCAAGAATCAACAAACGTGAATAGGGAAGAGGGTGAAACTTCCCGGACAAGCACCGTTGAAGATAACCCGTTATTAACTCAGTTGGTGAAAGCAGTAACTATAATGTCTGAAGTTCTTACCGATAAGTCCAAGTCAAATGCCGTATCTGGAGAAGATAGTGCGTTGGAACGATTTATGAAATTCAAGCCCACTGAATTTCATGGGGAAATTGATGGAGATAAGGCCAAGCTATGGTTAGAACATATGGAAGATATCTTCTCCACTTTGAATTATGAGGATGAGAGGAAAGTGGCATTTGCTACTTTCCAACTGAGAGCGGCTGCACGTGATTGGTGGAAGACTATCCAAGAAAAATGGCGAGTTCTTCACACTGCTAAGACTTGGGGAAATTTTTTAGAAGATTTTAATATTAAGTTCTTCCCAAATGCAAGTAGAGAAAAGCGGGAGGAAGAATTTATCAACCTTAAACAAAGAGAGTTGACCGTAATGCAGTATGAGGCTAAGTTTAATCGTCTCTCTAAGTTTGCTTATCGGTTGGTGGATAGTGAGGAGAGAAAAGTACGTCGGTTTATCCGAGTGTTACGTTATGAGATACAAGATGAAATGATAATAGTAAAACCGACGACTATTGCTGAAGCTTTAGATTATGCTATTCGCATTGAAAATGCCAAAATGAGAAAAAGAGAGCGTGAAGGTCAGTGGGGTAGGAACCAAAACCCTTCAAAGTGGCGGAAGAATACCCAAGGGTTTAATAGAGGTGGAAGTTCAACTATAAGGCCACAACCCCAACAAGTTCGTCAATTCCCGCCATCACAAAATCGTAGAACATGTGCCTTTTGTGGTCGTGGGAATCATGATGAGAGTAAATGTTGGATGAAACAAAATAGATGTTTACGTTGTGGGAGTGCTGAGCATTTTGCAAAAGACTGTCCAACCGTACGAAACCCACAAAGAAATGTGGGCTTCCAGAATGCGACACCTGGAGCAAGTAAGAAGATGGAGGAAAAACCAAAGGTGCAGGCTCGGGTCTTTGCTATAGGCCAAGAGGTAATTCCCAATGGAACGAATGTCGTGGAAGGTACGTTCACCATCAATAATCATAATGTTAAAGCACTTATAGACCCAGGGTCAACGCATTCATTCGTTGCATCTCATTTTACTTCCTACTTGGAATTATCATGTGAGGAGTTACCATACCTCGTAGAGGTTTATACACCTATGGGGGGTAAATTGATAACTGACACGATTTATAAATCGTGTGAAATCGGGGTAAGTGGTAATGGAATGAATGCAGATTTAATTTGTGCACCGATCCAAGGATATAATGTTATTTTAGGGATGGATTGGTTATCCCAGCATCATGCACAACTAGATTGTCGGGGTAAGGTAGTAAAATTTTGTAAACCAGGACAACCAGTGATAAAGCTTATTGGGGAACAGGGTAAATTTGCGAAAATTCTAATTTCTGGGGTAAGGGCAAGGAAATTGTTACGTAAGGGAGGAATTGGATACTTAGCTTACCTAGCTGGCAGATCTCCAAAGAAACCAAAGCTAGAGGAAATTCCAGTAATCCATGATTACCCTGATGTCTTTCCAAGTAAATTAAAGTCATTACCTCTAGAAAGAGAAATAGAATTCGTCATTGATCTAATACTGGGAACAAACCCAATTTCAAGGACTCCCTATAGAATGGCACCGTTGGAATTGCAAGAGCTCAAAATACAATTACAAGAATTAATTGAGTTAGGCTTCATACGCCCGAGTACTTCACCGTGGGGAGCACCGGTGTTGTTTGTGAAAAAGAAAGATGGATCTTTGAGATTGTGTATCGATTACCGAGGTTTAAATGACGTCACCATTAAGAATAAATATCCTTTGCCTTTAATTGATGAATTGTTTGATCAATTAGAGGGAGCTAAGGTGTACTCAAAATTTGATCTCCGGCAAGGATATTATCAATTGAGAATTAAGAATGAAGACATATCCAAGACGGCTTTTAATACTCGATATGGACATTATGAATTTGTCGTGATGCCTTTTGGACTTACAAATGCGCCGGCAGCCTTTATGGATCTTATGCATCGAGTATTCCAACCATATCTGGATAAATTTGTTGTGATCTTCATAGATGACATTTTAGTGTATTCTCGAAGTAAGGAAGAACATGAGAAGCATCTTAAATTAGTTTTGGAAACATTGAGAAAACACCGACTCTATGCCAAATTGGAAAAATGTGAGTTTTGGTTAAATCAGGTTTCATTCTTAGGACATATTATATCGGGAGAAGGAATCTCTGTGGATCCGGCTAAGGTAGAGGCAGTAGCGAACTGGAAGCAACCGGAAACACCAACTGAAATTCGAAGTTTTCTTGGACTTGCGGGTTACTATAGGAGATTTATTAAGGATTTTTCCCGCATAGCTGGACCCTTAACACAGTTAACCCAAAAGGGTAAGAATTTTGTGTGGAATGAGAAATGTGAGGGTAGTTTTCAAGAACTCAAGAATAGGTTGACAAGTGCACCAATCTTAACTTTACCAGATGGAACAGAAAATTTTGTGGTTTATACTGATGCTTCGAAAGAAGGGCTTGGGTGTGTATTAATGCAAAGAAGTAAGGTGATAGCTTATGCCTCTAGGAAGTTGAAATCTTATGAGCAAAATTACCCTACCCATGATTTGGAATTGGCTTTCATTGTCTTTGCTTTAAATAAATGGAGACATTACTTGTATGGAGCAAAATTTGAAGTCTTTACAGATCATAAGAGTTTAAAATATCTATTTTCCCAAAAAGACCTAAATTTGAGGCAACAAAGATGGATAGAGTTATTAGAGGACTATGATTTTTCCATTAATTACCATCCTGGAAAGGCCAATGTGGTTGCTGATGCTTTAAGTAGGAAAGCTCAACTAGCACAGATATGTTTGAACATAAAACAGAATAGAAGCTCAACAATTGGATAGCGAACTTCAGAGTTTAGTTCCAAAAGTCCAGGAGGGTAAACTGCCAAACTTCACCATTGGGAGTGACAAAGTAGTGCGCTTTCAAGGACGATTGTGTGTGCCTAATTCAGGGAGCTTAAAAAGTACAATTTTGGGAGAAGCTCATTGTTCAAAGTACTCAATTCATCCAGGAAGCACTAAGATGTATCGAGATCTTAAACAATATTTTTGGTGGAATGGAATGAAGCGTGATATAGCATTATTTGTAGCAAAATGTCTTACCTGCCAACAAGTAAAAGCGGAACACCAGCGACCATCAGGGTTGTTGCAACCGTTTCCTAAACCGGAATGGAAATGGGAACATGTCACAATGGATTTTTTGACTGCATTACCTCCAACACCACAAAATCATGATGCGGTATGGGTTATTGTGGATCGCCTTACTAAGACCGCACATTTTCTACCAGTGAACACAAAATATTCCTTGGAGAGGTTAGCACGATTGTATTTAGAGGAAATAGTATGCCTCCATGGAGTACCAGTGAGCATAGTTTCTGATCGTGATCCCCGATTTACATCAAGAATGTGGCCACGTGTTCAAGAAGCTTTAGGTACTACATTAAAATTTAGTACCACAGCCCATCCCGAAACAGATGGCCAATCTGAGAGGACAATTCAAATTTTAGAGGATATGCTCCGTGCATGTGCATTAGATTTTGGAGGAAGTTGGGATTATTATGTAAAGTTGGCAGAGTTTGCTTACAATAATAGCTATCAAGCTACGATAGGAATGGCCCCATATGAAGCTTTATACGGCCGAAAATGTCGATCCCCAATATGTTGGAATGAAGCTAGAGAAATGAAATTGGCAGATGCTAAGGATGTACCGGTCATAGATGAGACCATTGATCGGGTACAATTAATTCGAAAAAGAATGCAAGCCGCTCAAAGCCGTCAGAAAAGTTATGCTGATCTTCGTAGAAAGGATTTGGAATTCCAATTAGGCGAAAAGGTATTTTTACGAGTGGCACCGAAGAGAGGGATAATCAGGCATGGGAAAGGTGGAAAATTAAGTCCACGATATGTTGGTCCCTTTGAGATCACTGAAAAAATAGGACAAGTCGCGTATCGTTTGGCATTACCACCACAACTTGGAGGAGTGCATGATGTGTTCCATGTCTCCTTGTTGCGTAAATACATGCCAGACATAACTCACGTCCTAGATTCCACTAGCTTACCATTACAAGCCGATTTGTCTTATGAAGAAGGACCAATAAAGATTGTTGATAGGAAGCTCAAACAACTTCGAACTAAGCAAATTCCACTTGTCAAGGTCATTTGGAGAAATCATGGTGTGGAAGAAGCTACCTGGGAAACTGAGGAAAACATGCAAAAACAACACCCCGAACTCTTTTCAATAAACGGTAAGAATTTTGAAGACAAAATTTCTTTAAGGGGAGAAGGGTGTGAAACTCCATAATTTTATATTAATACATTTATCGTATAGGATTGTTTAAAACGTTTAATTTTATTTTTTTTCTGTTATACGAGTTTTGGTTTAGTGCTTTGTATAGAAACAAATTTTAACTCAACTTACCAACGGATAAAAATATAAATATATTTATGATTTAAGATTATTAAGTTAAAAGCCTGTGTTAATTATTAGTTATCTAGTTCTAAGTCAACATTAAGTAATTTTATTTGGTAGGGTAAACGTTTAAGCTTTAGGGACTATATTGTATAGAATTAAAAAAAATTACTATTAGTGGATTCTATTTGATCCCTTTTAAACTTTAGGGATAATAAGGCAATTTAAGAAATTTAAAAAAAAAAGAGAGAGAAAACGAAGGATAATTACCGCTGCCAAGCTTGTTCAATAAGCCTTGCCGTCTCCTTACATTAGCTTAAGGCGGTAGTTAGAATTGAAGGAAAAGAAAAAAAAAGGGGAGAAGGAAAAGACAAGCACTCCAGACTGAAATAAAGGTGAGTAAAATCTGTTGTTTTTTTTAACCCCTTTTGGAAAAGAAATCGTTTTCTGCTTGTTTTGATAAACTGATTTCATTGAATCATTTCATTGAAACCGTGGGATGATTTTGAATCACATAATATTTGATTGAATCAATGAATGATTTCATTGAATCATTTCATTGAAACCGTGGGGATGATTTTGAATCACATAATACTTGATTGAATCAATGAATGATTTAATTAAATCATTTTATTAAAACCATGGTGATGATTTGGAATCACATAATAATTGCTTGAATCACTAAATCCTTTCGTTGAATCTTTTTTTTTTCTTTCCACCGAATCATCATATTATTTTGATGTAGGTGTATATGAATCATGGAATCATTTAATTAAGTGAATCATTGAATTATCATTAATTTATTATTTTGCCATCATTGATTCATCTTATTGTTTTGATATATATATATATATATATATGCACAGGTGTTAATTTGATACACGTATGTGCCTTATCTCTTGTTAAGACTAGGAAAGTCGTGGTTTATACATGATTGTTATATGATTTTCGAATTGGTGTGAATGTGTTATACATGTATTGCATTAAATTGTTTGGGCCCTAGTAGGTGTTGTTTTGGAAAATAATCGAGACGACATTGGGCCGACGATTACGCCAAAACTACACCGGTGAGCCCCGTCACAAGATTAAGGAGATTTTAGTCTTGTTTGACGGGAGTCGGAGTGGCAAATCCGGATTCCATGTTAGGCCTGCGGGGCCGTAGTGGTTACTGACCACAAGGAAGGATAAGGTAGCTTCACAAGTCGTGCACGCGTCAACAGATTTCCCGGGGAGATAAGGTTGGTAAAGGTCGGTAGAACCGATCGACAGGTATACATATTTGTGAAAATGACATGTGACATCGATATGTGAAAATGATATGTGATATGTGCGGTAACATATTGTGGAATGTGATTTATTTGGGCTTGATAAAGCAATGTATTTATGGAAATTGTACTTGTCTTTAAAAATTACATTTTCTCAAAATTGTTCTTTGCCCCCTCATTGAGCTATTTTGAGCTCACCCCCTTTTTATAAATTATTTTCAGAGCAATTCGGGACAGACTAGGAGCTGGTTTGGATTTGAAGACTAACGACGCATAGTGTGGTAGGAGAACGGAAGGTTAAGGTATAAGAAGTCGTTTGAACTAGTCTTTTGTTATGTTAGACTACTTTAATATTTTAGTAGTGCTTTTCTTTTGGAATGTAATATATTTGCAACTAGGATAGTTTGTGGTTTGTAAGATTATGATTCCTATTATAAATCTTAAGTTTTGGAATGTTGAATAGTGAGATGAAAATTTTTGGTATGAAATAAATAAGTTACAGTTGAATAAGCGTGAATTCCAGATTAAGTTATGATTATAAATATCCGGAATTGTTGCTATTTGTATTGAGCCCAGACGTGAGTCGGACGTAATCTAACGCTCCCGTCAGTATGCCGTTAAAGGATAAGGCGGGGCGTTACAAGAAGTGCCTTGTGATCTCAAGATTATGAAAACTAAATCTTGAGGTTACGGCGTGTTTCGGTCCTCGAAAATCGGGGCGTTACAAAGTTGGATGACATTTCTTCGATCAATCAGCAACAGTTTGAGGTGCTTTACCATTGGCAGCTTATGATACAAATGGAGTTGGATAAATGCAATAAAATGGCTATCTATTATCATTCCTCTCCCAGACCACCTAAACCAGTTCCATCCCAGGCTCAATTAGCTTGTTACAGAATCCCAAACTTATCTATGGATGAAGCTGGTAATGTACACGAACTTCCTCCCAGGGTTGTGGCCACTTCTTCTCTTCAGCCATTGCCAACATTTGGCCGGATTCCACTTATGCCTCCTACTCTTACTTTTCGTGTGAATCCGGATTTCATGCCAACTTCAAGGATTCCAATGTTTGATACCGGACAACCTCTCCAAGGGCCAATTCATGGACCATTCCATTGGGTGACCCCTCCTTTCAGCGGTTCTTCATTTTCTACTACGGCATCATTCTCTTCACCTTCTTTATCTACACCGTCATCTACTCCGGGAGCTCCTCATTCTTAATCTTTTACATTGAGGAAAAAATGTGTTTCCAGTGTAGGGGGTTGTTTTTTTATTGGTTGATATGATGCCGTAGCTGTGTTTAGTATGCTGAAGTTACTTTGGGGTGATTGGAGGATGGGGGTATTGTCCTGCTTGTTTCTGTGGTTGTGATGGTATGAAGTTAGTATGCTGTAATTGTTCTTAGCTAGGAGGGATGTCATGTTTAGTTGGTTATTTTGGTGAAATCGATTTGGGATTGCTGAAGTGATTTTGGTGGGGTGTACATTTATGGGGATGTTAGTTTTAAGTGTTCTGGTTATTTTGAAATGCCCTGGACGCATGAAGTTGTGTTGGTTTGGGATGCTTATTTTATGTGTAGAGGTCTGGAGTTGTGAAGTTGTTGTTTTGAAGTTGCTTGACGTTCTGATATTTTTGGAGCATGAAGCATGAAGTCTTGAAGTTTGACATGTTTGGGTGTGGTGATGTTGCGCTGAAATTTAGTAGTTTAAATGAGTGTTTAATTGATGTTTTTTTTAGTTCTTGAGTTCTTTACGAGTGTGAGTAGTGTGCTATAATAAAATGTGTTAAATGGAAGATCACTTTGCACTGAGTCCTTGTTCCCTTGTTGGCTATGTTTGAATTTGAGTTCATCAACTGTCTCTTTCATGATAGTGCATGTGAAAATATATATTTTTTTTGCTGTCTTGGTTCCGCATTTGAAAGCAATTAGCATATTTTGTTGGCCAAGACATGATGTTAAAGTAAGATAGATATGCCATGCAAACCATGTCTTGACATAGGGGGTAATCTGGTTTAAAGTTGCTCTTGGTGTTATGCATTCCCTGGGTATTTTGGTGTTCTTGCATGTATAGTCCTTTAAAGACTCATAAGAACTGATGACTACACGAGAAAGGATTTGGTGGAAAAAGCCTTTGGCATCTAGGAATGAAAAGCCGTAAGACCCTGGCATGATTATTTGAGAAAAAATAGCCATAAAACCCAGGCGAAAAGTGGAAAAAAAGAGCCACAAGACCCAGGCATCATAAACAAAAGTGTATGGCAAAAGAAAGCACCAAAGTGAAAATGTAAAAAGCAATGGTATTTTCAAATAGAGGCACCAATGTGCGCCAATGATCCTGTGTGTTATTTGTTCTTGTGTGTGGATAAGGAGAGTATTATGCAATGAATAGAGAGAAGGAATACAAAAGGGTATGCATACATGAAGAACACTGAACCAGTATTCCTCAGCACACACTTGCACGCATGACATTTTGGTCTTTATTCATTATACTTTGGTTGATAACTTGTGCTGAGATCCAGAAATTTGGAATCAAGAAACTCCTAGTTGTTTTTGCGTGAAAAACATTTTGATGAACTAGGAGAAGGGCATAGTAGACAAGGGGAAAATGTCTTTGGTGTAAGTGATTTAAATGTAAAATGTGAGTTTTGCTTGAGGGCAAGCAAAAGTTTAAGTGTGGGGGAAATTGATAAGTCAGTGTTGTACTGACTTAATAAGATTGTTTTCACTTGGCTTTTGCGTGTTCTAGTACCTTTTATGCAAAGAAAATGGTGTTTTAATTGTACACATATATGAGGAATGGTATGGAGCATTATTTGGTAAATGGCTGAAAGTGGTAATTTGTGATGCGTGTGTCTATCTACCATTTGCGATGTTAGTGGGATTTTGTGTGGAATTGTGGATGTGTTATAAGTTTATGTGAAGAAGGGTGTGAGGTGTTATTTTGTAAAAGAGGCGCAAATGCATGCCAGTATGTGTATATGCTGATAGATTTTGTGTATGAGTGTTGCACAACTTTTGCACGTCGCTGCACACACATTCGCATCACAGTACGCTCACGTTGCACGAGCTGCACACATTGTCGAACGCGCTCGCGCACGGCTGGAGCACGTCACAGCACGTGCTGCATGGGCTCGCGCACGCAGTCCTGCCCAGTCCAGCGCGCGCTGCTGCACGCACCAGCCGCTCGAGCCCATGCGCGTGGCAGCACCCCAGCATAGGCATTTCACATCACATTTCACGCACACTCATACACTTCACAGCATACATTTCTTGCACTTCACAGCTTACACTTCATGCACGATGTAGCAATCACACTACACTCTTGCACCACATCTATGGCATACACCACATTCACCATTTATGCACTCACCATTATTTAAGCATAATCTAGGCACCACTAGCATGTGAATGCTTGCACAATTTATACTCGTTTGACTACCAACACTCTTAGGCCACAACCCTCTTGCAATCTTCACACAATTCTAGCAACACACACATGCACTCAAGCACTTCAGCACATAAATGTAACACACACATGCACTCAAGCACTTCAGCACATAAATGTTTCACACACATGCGTAAATGCACGGCGACGCGTCGTACGAAGCATCACCAGAAGTAGGATTACACGGCGACGCGTCGTACCATGAAGAGAAATGTACGACGCGTCGCCATGAAAATGGTACGACGCGTCGCCATGAAAGAGGTTTTGGCAGGCAACGCGTCGTACGGGTTACTTACAGAATTCTTAAATTGGCCAAAATTTTCTAAGTGTTGGAAGTTTATTCTTGCGCAGAGAATCATGGAGGCGTGATCAGTGGAGGCTCGAAGGGGTAGGAGTTGTGAAGGAAGCGTGAAGATTTCTGGCTCAAAGGCGTGAACGGATGCAGTGATTGAGCTTACTCGTGGAAATTGATGGGTGCAATGGCATTTCTGTAAATTAGGACTTAGTTTGTGATTGCGTATTGTTTACGTTTTGTAACCTCTATAAATACAGGATTTAGTCAACATTTTGATGATCGATCATTCTAGAATTGTAATAGACTTTTGAATTTAGAGAGCGGGAAATCTTTCTCTCACTAGAAACTTTCTCTCTCTAAATTCTCTCTCTTTAATTTGTGCTCTGTTTTCAATTCTGATCAAGGATTCGGACAGATAATCATTGTAAACCTTTACTCAATTAAGGAGTTTTTCTACAATTCGTGTGTTGATTGGAAGCATTTGAAGGACTTCAATTGGTAAAACCTTTTCAATTAACGAAATGAATTGTTTCTCATTACGAATTGTTGATCGTGAATTGGTAATGTAGTTTCGTGGCTAAATTGATGATATACTAGAGTTTAGACCGGATGATTGAGTAATTAGACGATGGAAATGCTATGCAATTGACTCAATTACTAAAGAATGAATTCATACTTGTTCTTAATGCATGAAATATGTCAAGTTTCATGACTTTCGCACTTTTATTGATTGAATTGAAACTTGATTGTGGTCGCCATGCTAGGTTGAGGTTCGGTTCACCTATACGAGTGAGAATTGCATGAAATGAGGTCTTAAAGTATGAAAATTGAGTCTTCTCACTTGTTGTACCTGTTCATGAACTGAGATGCGGTCGCCATGCCGGTGGAAGTTTATTGAATCATTAGAATAGAGTGAGAAGAGACTTTCTAAGGCTAACGAAGATAAACGAACCTAGGTTAGGTCTCGCCATGGGAAAACCTCAGGATTTGCATGCTAGAGTAGCTAGGATTGGGCAGTTGAGATGTTGCGGGTTTCAACCATCACTCTTAGGCCTCATCATGGGAAAGAGTGGTGACAGGGAGTGTACGATGACATGTTGTCGCCATGCTGATGGTATTCTATGCTTCTAGGCAACTTGATCTCCACTCTGTTTTTCTTGTGTGGCAATTGCATTGCATTCGAGTAGTCTGTTAGTGTAATCGTCCGGCACCTAAACCTTATGACATCGGTTTTATTACTTGATCTTACACAACACTTATTTTTCTTGTTTCTTGCATTATTTTCAAGTTCTCTGTTTAGATTAGTTAGTACTCAATTTCTTGTTATCTCTTTCTTGTGACAATCTCAGAACAAATACTAAATTCTTGAAACCATCTCCTTCCCTGTGGACACGATACCCTGCTCACTTCTGCTATATTAGTTTAGGGATAAAATTGAGGCACACGACTTTAGCCTGTCAATACACTACTTTTTTATACTTTATACGCTGATATTTAATACTTTATACGCTAATTTTTAATATTTTATGCGTTAGAGTGAAATTCATGCGTAAGTCTCATATATGACACATTGTCATGGGAGAATGACAGTTCTTATTGAGTGTGGTTTGGTTGATATCTCAGTATTTATTATTAGGAATTTATGAATCATTTGTCATTGTCAGTTTGCAAGATTTTTTCTACGATCAGGTGCCTAGCATATTAAGAAGCACAAGTCTTGTTCAATTGCTCTGTATCTCAATAACATGGGAATTAGAGGATTTCTTTTTTTTTTTTGTCCGAAGCGATCGTATTTCATTTCTTTGAGAAAAAAGACAATTACTCAATCAACTGATTGAGAATCATGTTGAACCGCGTTCAGCAGCCCACAAGGAAAGTTTTCCAAACATACTGAAAAGCGCAAATCTTGCCCTGTATCCCTTATACGGGAATTGGAGAATTTCTAAGCAGTCATAATTATGTTAAACTTGTTTATGCTTCCCATGCGGTAAGCAAAGTACAGAATCAAGCAAGCAATCAAGGACTCTTATAGGTTTAATGTACCTTTTCTTTTTGGGTGCTGTTATTGCCAGAGCAGAAATTAGCTAGCAGAGCAATTAATTTATGCTCTTCCAAATCTACCCTTCCTTTGTTAACTTCTCATCATTATCTTCTCCATTACCGTTATCATTATTTTTCTAGCATTTTCCTCTTTTAACTTTCGTTTCTTTTCTCCACAAAATCAAGCAAATGCTGATTTGTTCAGAGACCAAAATAACAGCGGCCAGATTAAAAAAGAAAAAAAAATTTGTCCAAAGCTCGAGATAGGAGTAGTCGGGGTTGACAAAAATTTCGACAGTGTCTCAATTAATTGGGAAGAGAGAGGCTTCGATTCGATCCATTCTAATTCGATTTCTTGGTGTTGAGAGATTTCTGCCATAAAAGAAAGAACTCCTATCCATTTATTCTGCTGATCGAAGAGTGATATAATTCCCATTCATCTGAAGTAAGTCATTTAGCACTTCAACTGTACATATGAATTCACAGAAATTGATTTACTTCTCAAAATCTTTGCTTGTAAAAGGAAATTATTTGATTGGAAAAGCATAAATTAAGTCACACTATGCCTTGTTGACGTGTGTGTTTTTGGGATGCAATTGTACAATTCTTAAACTTTGGTTAAGCTTATATGTGATTATAGCCGATTGTTCCTAAGCATGAGGTTTGTCTTGCCTGGTTTAGCAGAGGGCACCCGACATAATAAAAATTGGAAAAAGGTGAATTTTTTTTACTTTGTATTGATTCCATAAAGCTGTTCTTATAATTGTGAGAATTCTTTTAGTGCCTAAGATGCTCATGGGCTTGTTTTCTTTCATGGGTTTAAGTAAAAGAGTTTTTATTTTTATTTTTATTTGGGCTTTATGAAACGGAGTTGTGTATGAACATTTCATAATGCTCTTCAATTGATTTCAGAAACAACCTCTGAAATTCGTGGTATACAATATTGAGGAGATAATGGGATTTTTTTTCTTGTTTTTTTGCTATGGTTTTTAGGTGGAGATGAAGATTCTGACATTTTAAGCTTCATATTGTTGATTGTTTTGGTTTTAACTTGGCTCAAATATGTCTGGAGAAGAGGAGGAGAATGCTGCTGAGCTCAAAATTGGTGATGGTAATTACACTTTATATGCTGTTGTTGAAGTCCTTATTGCTATTATATTTAGGTAATATTTTGTTTGCTAGATAACATCTCCACTGTTTCAAGGGAAGAGTTCTTCCAAATTGTTGGAATACATAGGCTTAGGTGGATTCAGAAAGTTTTTGGTACATCCATGGATTTCATGCTGGCGACTTCTAATACAACAAGTTCACAATCTTGCGGTGGAAATTCAACCTCTAAGCATCGAAAATTAGAATTCCAAAAGAGGGTTGTCTTGATAGGATCAGTAATTTTCCAAAAGAGGCTTACTGTTGGTGCTTTCCTTGAAATTGCAGCGCCCTCTGTGTCTTGCTTCTTCTCGCTGATGCGGCTTTTCTTCACACTCACTAGTCTTGGATGCAAGGAGTGATCTTTAAGGGCATCTTTTGATACTTTTGATAATCTATCTGAAAGGGGCTTCTGTGAAGTGGTTGTCTTGGAGTTAAAAGATGATGATCGAACATTTTTTTCTCGAGAATTAGGCGAAATTCGTGTTTTTTGCACATGAGATATTGGCAGGGGCTTGTCCAAGGATCTTCTTCTGGAAATATTGGCCTTGTTCAGGCTGTCACTGGAAGAAGCCTTCTTGAGATGATGCTTAGAAGGATCAAGACTTGAACTAATGGTTGGCTTGAAATAATTTGGAACGTTTCTCTCAGACGTTATTGTATCATGCCGTTTAGCAGGAGAACCCTGTTTGGAAATGCTGGGGCTTTTCCTTTGAGAAGGAGAAGTTCCCCTCTTCTCCTTACTAGGTGGGGTTCCTTCCCTATTGTTGCCATTTACACCTATTAAGTTAGAACAAGTATTTTCAGTCTATGCATAAGATTCATGTGAAACAAAAACTGCTTTGTTCTTGATACAAATATGTTTTTATTACTTGAAACATACATGTGCAGAGACACAGAGAGAACAAAATACTTTTCAGTTTTCGGCGAATTTCAGTGAGTATAGTTAATCTAATGAATATTCTCGTGTGTACAGTGGAATTTGTGTAGGTGATTTGCCTTTCTTTTATGCTTCTGTTGATCTAAATTCTATAATATAAGGGTCAAATCCATAAACTCAACTATGGAACAAAACTCAATATATTTGTATGATCCGCGTCTAAATGTTGCATACAAGATTTTTGGCCAAACTTTACTTTTCTGAAAAAAAAAACAGGATCTCACTGAAAAAGATTAAAACAGAGCCAAGGTCTATCTAAAGAACCTAAAGAGGCTAATTCTCATAGAACCAAGATAGAAAAGGTGGCATTTTTTTCTTGAACTCAAGTGAACACCGAATACCATGCTTCAGAAGACCGAGTTAGTTCCAGCATTTTGTATGTGCACTTTGGACGACTACTGTGTTTTTCTTCTTCAATAAAGCACTGTTTGCACTGAAATGCCACGAAAACAACAAAATGATCATCAACAAAGATAAATCTGAAGCTGCTCATACACAAAGAGCAATATACATGAATTCAGATTCTTTTTCTTTATAAAATACTGAACATAAATCTACCAAATTTATAAATTTCCAAGCTAAGCAACCATGACAGAAATCAAATACAATCTTATAAATGCATAAAAATTCTTGACTTTCTTTTTAACTTTTAAAGTCGAAATCTTGAAACCCTTTTCAAGAAAATTACTGAAGAAAATTTTTAGTCTGGCCGGTGTTATTTTGGTCTCAGAACAAATCCGCCTTTGCTTGATTTTGTGGAGAAAAAGAAACGAAAGTCAAGAAGAAAAAGCGAGAGAAATAATGATAACGGTAATGGAAAAGATAATTATGAGAAGTTAATAAAGGAATGGTAGATTTGGAAGAGCATAAATTAATTCTAATTTCTGCTCTGGCAATAACAGCACCCTTTCTTTTTTATTAAACACACTCGTTAATAGGAATTCCCCATGTCTCAAACTCATATGCATCCGTCCCTCGTGTCTCGAACTCTAGTGTCACTTGCTCATATTGATTCATGCTCTTATATTACAAGTAGCAAGTTATTTCTTAAATAGAAGGCAAGTCAATATACACTAGTAAGAATAAAACATGAGAATCTTTATTGTTCAAAATCCATGCAAATGCGCATGTGCAACTGTGCAAGAACAAAACTTGGTGAACTTTATTGTCCAAATCTTGGGATTTAAGGCTCGATAAAGCTTGGGATTTTTGGAGATAGGAAAAAATAGAAAATAATTTATTTATTTTTTAAAAAAAATATTTTGGAAATAAAAAATAATTTTGAAAAGTTTTTACGTCATTGTGATCAAACTTTACCTCAAGTATATAGATACAAATTTGCATCTTATTTCAAATCTTGAAAAGTAAATATTATTATATAAAAATATATTTTAAAAAATTATTTTGAGAAATTCTAACTATAAATGAAATCTAATTTAATATATTTTTTAAACTTTCAAACATTTTTTAAACTTTCAAACAAACATTTTTTAAACTTTGAAACAAAGATTTGGAGTTATAGTTGAATTTTATATCAATTTGTTGTTTTGTCGAAAAAAAATTTAAATATTTTACAATTTCAATTCATTGAATTAAGTTTTCATAATATTTTAATTTTTATTCAATTCTATTTCTAAACAACCAAATGCCTAACCTTGATTGCACTCTTTGGCACCGATCCAGTATGCTATAGAAAATGATCGCAGTTGTTTGAATCTTTGAACTTTGAAGAAGGCATTGCACACCTAATTTAAGGAAAATCGACCAAAAACATTAAAGGATGTATTACATTAAGCAACTCTGCAAAGATTATGGATAAGGTTTAACCCATTTTCATCACTGCGCATCGAACATAAATTCATAATAAAGGCAAAAAAAGACATAGTTGGACAAATCTGGAGTATAGACCAGCCTTAGCCTCTGTGTTTCATACACAAGAACAAAGATGTTTGTTCCTGATGATGGTCAAAAACAAAACTTCATCAAAAAGAACAAGCTTATAACCTCTTGAGTTATCGAGACAGTTTTAACGCAAAAAGCAAAAACTTCGGCGGTACCTTCCTTAACTAGCACACCAAGCCTCCACACACTACAAAAATTCTCATAAGCTAGATATAACATGACATCGAAACAATCAACTTCCTTTACTGAGGGAGAGAAGATTTCCATTTTACAGAGCAAGCTAGACCTTTGGTGTCATTCACTCTTGCCATTTTGCTGTGAAGCAACAAAATTGCGAATAACTTCCATTGCCAATTGATGGGCAGTCTTATCTTGAAGTCTTGCTAATTCATCTATTGCCTCATATGTCTCCCTATCAGAGAACAGCTTCAAATTGTACCTAGCAGATACCTCTGGTACACCTTCCCATTTATCAATCAGATCCTTTAGTTTGTCAAAACCCTGAAAAGAAAATGCAAAATAATCAAGTTTAATATCTTGAGGCAAAAAACCAAAGGAGTTTTGTTTAGGGAAAATCACTTCTGATCTCCAACTTAACTAGTAAATTACTTCCGAAGCCATAAATTTGACGTACTGAAAAGGACTAAAAAAAAAAACAAGAATTGGAAGCCTGATTTCTATTGCTCACCATACGGATTGTGAAGTCGCCAAATGATTCCTTTGATTGTCGCTTTCTTTTCCAGTGAAAAAATAGAGGCTCCAGAACTTTCTCGAGATCATGAACCTTAACCTTTTCCAAGAAGACTTTAGCTAACGAGGTTTGATTGCTGTTGCCACCAAGCCAAATCTATTTGAAAACAAAACAGAATCATATCAATATTTTTCTGCTTTGCTATTAAAAATTAACACTGATGTAGATAATTGAAGGATATTGAATCTGCAAAGGCTGGGACTTAGTCAACCTGATAGCTATTTGGACCATCACCAACAAAGCCAAGTTCAGCCATGTATGGTCTAGCACATCCATTAGGGCAGCCAGTCATTCTTATTACCACGGATTCGTTGTACTTGAGACCAACCTGAAATCGAAAAGGCCAGTTATAATCTAGTTGCATTAGCAATTAACAAAAACTTGTGCATGACATTATCTTGATCTTTGCCACATGTAGGAGCAACAATTCCATCCAATATTGTACCTTCTCAAATACAGCTCTCGTGCGCTTAAGAACATCAGGTAATCCACGCTCAGCTTCAGTTACTGCCAAAGGGCAAAGTGGAAAAGCTGGGCAAGCCATTGCTGTCAAATTTATTGGATCTACATACCTGGGTTGCTGGTCATAAAAAAAATCAGTTAATACGTGCTCAGGTGGACTTATAGAATTCCAAGCTGCAGCTTTAGACAGAGCAGTGACTTGACAAACTTAAGCTGGAATTAACTTAACAAGCCCAAAGAACAAACAACAATATTATCCTACTTCAGTTATAATTGTGCAACTTCACCATGTCTTTGTGCTTTCTTCTCAGAACTGATGAGAGTCTCAGGTCAGTTAAAACATAAGCATCAAAAACTACTTAACTTTTACTGCATATCTATGTTACCAATTCCCATGTAAACTTTTGCCCCCCCACGGGAGCCTTCGTCCCAATAATAACTTCAAAAATTATTGAATTAACTAAGCACATGAGATTCTACTCCTATGAAACAGAAAAGAAACACATTTTATATGTAGCAATTTGATATTGTCAAACAAGTTGACTGGCTTATTAACCCATTCATTATTAAGTATAACTACGTTTAATCATAAATAAATGAGTTGTGTGAGAAATCTCAATCCTAAGCCGCTAAATTCATGTCTTGTGAATGTTGTGCCATAAAATTGCATACGCAAATAATGCAAAAATACCTTCAGCTACCTTGGATGGACCAAACCAAGCATAGCCCATGCAAAAGATACAAGAGCATCATAGACAAATAGTGAAACTCATCAATGGAATGTACACACAAAAAACACGTAAAAGTTACATAGGTAAACATGTCAAGAAGAAAACACAAAGGTAATCCATGGTAAATATATTGGCGGTGATGCTGACTTGCAAGTTTCTAATGAAGTCAGCGGTGACCTTTTCATTGTTCGAGGGGAATAGGTATCATTATGGGTAATTGTAAATCCCTGAAGCAAAAAACATCCAGCCAAGAAAATTTGAGGATCAAATTACAGCACAGCCCACAATCAGAGTGCGTGGAAAAAAATAAAAGGCATACTCCTTGAGAATAAAGGAGGTTTTCATGCTACAACTAGCCCCTAGAAAGGGTATTGCTGAGTGATAGATGTTTTATGCAAATGTTCCAAGAGTGCTGGATTGAACCTTCATGAAAGGTATGCATGACACTCAAATTAGGATGTACAGTTTTACTCATATAGCACCTTGTGATTTCAGAAGCAACTACAAGTCCGAAGAAATAAACTTTTAACTTTTGGCGTTGTTTAAAAGCCAGTAAGAATTTGATTAATAAGCAGAATAAGTTATTACAACCTGCTTCCTTCATTCACAAATCCTTCTTCCCATACCTCATTAAAATATTTTTGGAAATGGTAGACTATTGGAAGAAATAGCCGCTGAATATTAATAAAAACAATTAATTGAAGACATTAGCAAGTAAGAAATAAAAAAAATGATAATCAGAAAACAGATTGTTACAAGGGAACAGATACTCAATTTTTTTTTCTACCATGAGCAGCTTAAATGGTTAGAATGAGAAGTTTTACGTGCATAGAAATTAACTGTTGAGTTACTCATTTGCAAACTCATACACAGAGACCATGATAGAAGAAACTTCAAATCCAAAGTAGCACCTCTGATCTTCAATAACTCCTTGACAAAACAGAGATGCACAAACTTCCATTGTCGTTTTTCTTTTTTTTCCCCCTTCTTCCACACCACCTGATCACTCAATGCAAACTGAACTAATTCGATTTCTGCATCATTGTGCACGGTGTAAGTAATAAAGACTGCATGGAACAGCACTATGTTCCAAGTTAAAGGTCGCAAGTAGTTTTACACTAAACCCAAAGTTTTTCCAATTACTAGAAACTCACCTTTTAACAGTAGAAATAAACACAGTAAAACCAACTTCACTTGCCACTCCAGCTCTTAAAGATAGGAAGAAATTCAAGTAACTATATAAGTATCTTGAACAAACTTAAACACAAACAAACATCAAGAAAAGATTCCTCTTCATAAAAAAGTTAATTTCCTTCAATAATTGTTTGTTAAGGCACAAAACTCATTCAAACAAATCAAAGTTGAATAACTATCATTCAAATAAATCAAAGTCAAATCAGTCTACAATCAGCGGAGACAAATAATGTGACAGCAACTCCCCCAAACCACATACTAAATAAAATTATTCTCCCATAACAGAGATTCTCAATCCATGACACTAGTTTAAGTTCAAATATAGTGAGATTGTTAAAGTTAATATAGATGATGAAATAGTTACCAGCAAGCCGCCCTGTGCAAGAGCTGTAGTGATGGGACGTTTCCACGCACGCCTAATGTCACACAAGATGATATTCTGGTTAGGTGTGATTCTCACGCTCAAGTTATATTTCTGAATAATTTCCCTAAGTGTCGTCTTCATAATTCCTTTGACTCGGCCATTATCAACATGGAGACCACAAAATAAGGTGCCGTCTCCCTAACAAATTTTGTTAACCAAATCAATAGGTCAGATGCATAATTGCACAGCAAAAGTAAAAGTTTGAGAAACAGAGATACAGAATATTAAAATAGTGATAATAAAGCATTTGGCTACTGAATAGCGAGGATCAAGATGAACCATCAAGTTGATCAAATAATATCTTGTAAAGGGCAAACTAAGAGGGTGGTGGGGACAACAGCATTTAATTGCAAATGAAAACAACACAATTCACCTGTTCATGCCATCCCAAATAACTCTTAAATTCCCATTCTGGTAGCTCCTGGTTTTGTTCAAATTTCTTTCCATAGTATTGCTCTACAACAGATCTAAACTTTTCAATCCCCCATGAACTGATTAAGTATTTCATCCTACTGTACTTGCGGTCATCCCTTCTTCCGTGTTCTCTCTGAGTAACAACAATAGCCTTGACAGCATACAATATATCCTCCTTAGGCACATAACCCAAAGGTTCTGCTAGACGAGGAAATGTGGCTTCCAACCTGTGTGTTCGCCCCATACCACCACCAACCTGCAAGGATGAAAACACATGACTTATTGTCCATGAAAAAATTAAAAGAACATATATGATTACCAAGTAAGAAAACCAGCTTACATAAATGTTAAAACCCTTTGGTTCTCCATCGTCATCAGACACAACTACAACACCAATGTCATTGGTGAAAAGATCAACTGAGTTATCAGTTGGCACTGTAACAGCAATTTTGAACTTCCTCGGCAAGAATTGGGTTCCATAAATAGGCTCAGCTGAATCAGGAAAGTTTGTTCCATGAGAATTATCATTCCGAGCCTTGACAACTTCAGGAGCTTCTGCTGACATAAACCTCTCTCCATCCACCCACATATCATAGTAAAATCCTGATTGAGGAGTAAGCAATGCAGCAATATTCTCAGCAGTTTCCTGTGCAAAGAGATAATCTTTCCTCACAAATGGAGCAGCTGGAGCCAAAACATTTCTATTGAGATCACCGCAAGCACCAAGTGTTGATCCCATGTTATGAATTATTGTACTCATGACCGTCTTGAGATCCTTTTTCAACACACCATGGAGCTGAAATGTTTGCCTGGTAGTCAAACGAAGTGTTTCAATGCCAAACTGATCAGCAAGATCATCCATAACAAGGTAAAGCCTGTTCGGAACCTTTCCACATGGGTTCTTTGTACGAAGCATAAACGAGTAAGACCTCGTGCCTCGTTCTTCCCTATTGTACTGTTGATAGCTTCCATGAAACTTAATCAATTGTACTGCAGACTCATTTATATTCGGAGCATCTGTCTTCAACTCCTCGTTCAGAGGATATCTGATAAAATTACTATGTTCTTTGATTATCTCAACCTTACTTCGCTTGGTCTCTGGCTTCACAGGCTGCAAAGATAATAGAATAAATTGTTAGACTAATTGCATATTAGTTATGCCTACAGATAGGAGATTCATTTCATCATTAGACCTCCTCATTACAAAAGATTACATCAAACTCTCCTTAGAGTGATGAAAAGACCAAACAAAAGTAATTTATCAAAATCAATCTGACCAGAGTTCAATCAAGTACAAGGACGCTTTCCTCAGCACATTTCAATTCTCATTACAGTCAACGATCCAACCTTCAATATGTAAAATGTTTGACTTCAAACTAAAATCAAATTGACCAAGTTTGATTAACAAAAAATACACCACCTAAGCCTTTATCCCAATAACATGTTCTCATTTATATCTAAGTATAACATGTTGACTAGCAAAATAATGTACTAAAAAAAACCAAAAGGACGAGGTTTGATTATCGTCGCCACCGCCAATGCAACATCCCTTTAAACTAACCACATTTGACTCCTCTTCCCAATGCGGCAACATCATTAAACTAAAACATAATTCTAAAAATTTGACCAGGTTCTACTCTCATTGCTGCCAATACAACACTTACATGATAAACACGATATGCCTCCTCGACTGTTTGGCAACAACAGTTTTCATTTTTTAGCCTTAATATGCATGCCAAGCCTACTGAAATTGATTTTGGATCATTTGTCCCACTTTTTGTCACAGCTATTTAAATGGTGCCCGCCTCGTCTTTTTAAAATGCAAATAAAAACCCATCATAATTTATAACAAAACAAAATTATATTAAATAAGCATAAACATAAAAGAGTTATGCCAGGAAGTGGGACTGAAGACCCAAAAACAACTGCAAATTAAAACGCATGAAATATTTTATGGCCCTTTTCATATTTCTTAGTATTAAATAAATAAAAAAAACTCTTTTCCAGTAAATGCAATCAGAAAAATCAAACACAGAATTTTCCTTTCCAACAAACAAGCGAAAAACAGAAGCTAAGCATGAAAATGAATAGCTTAATTTCAGTACAAGATCGAATTTTTTTTAAATTATGAGTGAAAATTGGAAATGAGAAGTTGTACCGTAGAAACGGCTCGTGTGATTGAAGAAGAAGCCGAAACGGATTGATAAACACTGAGCCGTTTAGTGAGGAAAAGCGAATTGGAAGATGGAGCAACAGTTCCAGTGCTCTTTAAGCCATTAAAGCTGTGAAGCTGAAGTTTGGCAGCTTCGTTACTGGTACTAACCGCCGTCGCCGTCGCCGCCGCAGAAGTTGCGGCGTTCGCAGCTCCAAACGACGTCGTCATATTCGCGGCTTCAATGGTTGGGAAGATATTTGTTGATTTATTGGGTGGTTGGAGAAATGAGAGAAGCGGGGGATGGGGAAAGTTAAAGGAAAGGGATACTTTTGTTGTTGTGGTTATTTTCAATTTAACCCCCATATTGTTATTTAAATGTTAATTTGGCCTGTTATAAGTTTAAATTCCTCACAACAATTCAAAAGTTTGAGATCATTTTTATTTTTTTTCAAAACAAAGTTGGAGCGAATTATATAATATTTTTGGTTATACACGACTATCGTATTGATTTTCTAATTTTTTAGAATTTTTATAAAAGTTTTATTTAATGTGACATTTATATTTTTTTGATGTAGTAGTTAACACGTTTATTAAAATATTTCAATGTGTATAATAAGAATCATTAATAAAATTTTTATTTTCATCATGAATCTCATAAGTTAAAATATTTTTAACTGTGATTGATTTTAAAGGAGTTTTTTTTATATCACTATATTGGAGACCTCATTAAAATTATATTTTTGTTTGTTGCATATGTTGTTATTGATGGTATTCTTTATAATATAAGGGAAATAAATCTTTTAGAGGTCTTAATAAAAGATAAGTTTTTTAAAAAAAAAGGAAAAAGAGTTTGCATTAGTTAACAATGCATATCAAAAAGTAAATAAACAAGTTTTAAAAAAAAAAAGAAAGAAAGAAAGAATGGAATAAAAAGATAGAGCATTTATTTTATTTTTTCTAGAGTTGTTATTTTTAATGTTTTACATTTTCTTTTAATTTCCATTTGTTATGCTCATTATTTACTATATTATATTTTTTATTATAATTTAAATGCATACAATCATTTTAACATGGAAACAACCAGTACTCAAAAATCATAATTACACAAGAAATATTGATGTCAAAATCATTACCTATAATTTTCTAATTTTTTGAGAGAGACAAATTGGTCAAATAGAACTAAAACCATCATGCGAAAGAATTTTGCCAAATATCTAAACTTAAGGGGATAAATAGCTATTATATGAAATTTCAAGGAGTTAAAATAAATAATTACCTTTTTCCTAAGTGCGCTGTGGCTGACACAAGAACTATTTTTTATTTTTTACTTTCTTCATTTATCTTTTTAGAGTATTTATTTACGTATAGGATTCTTTACCATTCGATACCTCCAGGCTCCACCCGCGGCTCCAAACGTGTGGTGGACACGATATTTTTTGTATACTAGTTTTCACTTTTTGTTTTTTTATTTATTTTTAAATCTATAGCCCTCTTCTTGAAATAACTACCGAATCTTAGATGATTTTTCTTGCATGACAGTGTATTGACTATTTTATAAATTGAAAAATCAAATTGCATAAATGAAATAGAGTAATAATAGAAAAAAAAGTAGAGAAATAATAGGGATATGGGTTTTATTTTTTTACACAATTTTGTAACTCTATTAGATATTCTATTTTATTCCTTGTTACAATATATGTTTCAGTTTATAAATACACGTCAAATATATTTAAGTAAAATTCTATCAAGTAATTAATGAACCTTAAATGATAAGTATTACATACGTAGCATGAATTTATATGACTGAAACAAGAATTTCAAAAGAAAAAAATAACATAATATCATCTGGATTGACCATTTTAATTGATTGAGTGATTATAAAATTACACATTAGTGGAATAAGTTCACAAAAAGTAATATTGTCTATTATCGATCAAACAAATATTCATCCATTCTCGTCTTTTATTTGGGTGGATGTTATAACAATACTATAATATTCTTCTAATATTTTATTTTGCAAATGAAATAATACTCACCATTGTGAAAATTAGATGGAGAGATATTATTTTTTTTAATTTTCATAATTAAATTATCTAGTTGTGAAGTTAATTTTCTATAAAGTTTAATGATATATTATATGTTATAATTTAGTTTCTAGTCAACAAAATAACTAAAATAATTTTTACGCAAAATATCACTTTTCTCTAGAGGGATTATAATTCGACTAGAACACATAGAAAGTAAAATAATTAGTTGGATTCAAAATTTGATTCTTATTATAACTAGTTTAATCATTACCTAATAATTTAAATTTTCATAGAATAATTATTACAATTTTTTAATATCGTTTTTCTAATTAAATATATAGTATCATTTTTAATTAATATACTATAATTAATTTAGTAAGAATTTTTTTTAATTACACATAAATTATGCTTTTTATTTACCTAGTGTCTTTACAAAATATCACAACCTTATATATATGAACTTTTATTATTATTTATATACTTATTATTCATAATAAATAAGGAGAATTTGTATTAAGGGCGCGCCCCATATCTTTATTATTAAATGGGACGCAACTTTAATATATTTATTATTAATGGCGTTAAAATATCAATATTAGTTTAAATAATTAACCAATGACTTTATTATCCTTTTCATCAATTAAACAATTCATCATGATCAAAACACTTATTTTCTTTATCTTTTTATTACTAAAATATATTGATATAATCATTAACTATATCTTAAAACTCTTTATCATTTACAATTTTATAATTGTTATCAATAAATTTTCATATTAAGTTACTTCTTTTATTACTGAAACACATTAATCTAATCATAAACTATTTTATCATTTACTGTTTCATAAGTGTTATCAATAACTTTTAATATTAATTTTACTTAATTGTTATCCACAAATTTTCATGTAAATTTTAATCATAGTTAAACTATGTTATACTATAAAATGAAGTTTTAAAAAAATACACAAGAATTTGACAAACTAATATCACAAATCATAATTAATTTTAATGAATTTTAAGTTTTTTGGTATATTTTCAAGGAACTTAATTATTTGATAAACACGTAAGCATGTACAGTTATTTATTATTAATTTTTAATTTGAAAGTTGTTGTACTTTTCGATGTTGTGTTATTTAATTATTTTTTAATTTTAAATATATTCATGAAAAAATATTTATGATTTAAGATAATTTAATAATAAATATATTCATGACAAGAAAAATTTACGTTTTGAAAGATTTTGACAATGATTATATTTTGTTATTTAAGACATTACAAAAAATCTTAAAAATTAAAAGAGTTTGATGATAAGTATATTTTATTATTTAAGATAGTTTGATAATGATCCAAGTTACTATCAAATTTTATCCACAAGAAATTATTAAAAATAACTAATAAAAGATTAGATTGTAAAATATAGAAAGTTGTATTTAACGTAATCTTTCTTATAATTGATAAGAAGGGTACTGAAGACTTTTATTAAGTATATAATATAATAATGGTAAAATACACTAAACCCCCCTATACTATTACTCTGTTTCACCTTTATCCCTTATAGTTTTAATTACAACAATTAACCCCCTTAACTTTTCAAGATAAAGAAAATCAATAACGGCGTTAAATATAGTCAATAAAAAGATAATTTAAATCTTGTTAAAACTCTTCGATACTTATCAGAACCAATTAATTTATAAAAAAAATGAATAGAGTCAATATAAATATAACTTTAATCTTATCAGATTGTTCAATACTTACTATAAATTAAAATTGTTCAATACTTACAACACTAATTTTATTCCCATTAGAATTGTTTAATATTTACAACACCCAATTAAACTCTAAAAAATATAAAACAGAATTAATTGACATGATAATTGACATAAAACCCACCAACAATGAAAGATATTTTTCAAGATATATACTACGATTTTTGTCATTATTTCTACTTTAGAAAAGTATAAAAAGGATTCCTTCTTATTATTTTGTCAAAATTTTTAATTTTTAGTTATTGATTACTTTTATTAAATAATTATTTATTTTTAGGTTAATCTTGTCATTTATTATTAGGTAAAATACACTAAATTCTCTTATACTATTGGGTAACCCCCTTAATTTTCTAATTTTAGAGTAATTAGTCTAATACGTTAATTGTCCTTGAGTAATTAAACAGAATTGAGCATATGACTTTATTATAAAATAATAAATGACAAGATTAATCTTAAAATAAATAATTATTTAATAAAAACCATCAATAACTAAAAAATTAAAAATTCTGACAAAAGAATAAGAAGGAATCCTTTTTATACTTTTCTAAAGAAGAAATCATGACAAAAAAATGTAGGATATATCTTGAAAAATCTCTTTCATTGTTGATGAGTTTTATGTCAATTATCATGTCAATTAATTCTGTTTTATATTTTTTAGAGTTTAATTGGGTATTATAAATATTGAACAATTCTAATGGGAATAAAATTAGTGTTGTAAGTATTGAACAATTCTAATTTATGGTAGGTATTGAACAATCTGATAAGGTTAAAGTTACATTTATATTGGCTCTATTCATTTTTTTTTTCATAAATTAATTGATTGTGATAAGTATCGAAGAGTTTTAACAAGGTTTAAATTATATTTTTATTTATTTATTTATTTTTATTTATTTAAATTATCTTTTTATTGACTATATTTAACGTCGTTATTGATTTTCTTTATCTTGAAAAGTTAAAGGGGTTAATTGTTGTAATTAAAACTATAAGGGATAAAGGTGGAACAGAGCAATAGTATAGGGGGGTTTAGTGTATTTTACCCATATAATAAAATTATTTTAACACCCTTAATAATAAATACCATTTAATAATAAGAGTATGACACGCGCCCTTAATACAAATTCTCTCTAAATAAATATGTATTTACTAAACAATAATATAATTTTACACAAATAAATATGTATTATATCATGCAAAAAAAAAAAAAAAGCTCCTACTTGCTTTTTTTTTTTTTTTTTTTGTAAGTTCACATTATATGAGACTATTTAACTAATGGCGGCATAATGAAGGTACTAAAGCGCGTGAGTAATCAACCATGGCAATGCGGTTCTTCGTCGTCAAACAAAGAGAAGGCAAATTTGAATTTGTTTTGACTCTTCGAATATTGACATGGGTCCAGGTTCATTGAATCGGGACGCAGAGGAAATAGAAACTGCGGCTGTTCTTTTAGCTTTGTTGAGCAGTTGGACTCTTATGTGAATTTAATAACTAATCTCCATAGGGTTAATTACATTTACCGTGAAGTTTAATGAAATTATGAAAGGAACTCTCACATTTGTGAATAGTACAATCACTCTCATTAACAGACAAAATTTATAACATATATCCCCTAGTTAAGTGATTAACGGTTGATTGATTGAACAGTAAATTTTTATAGTAAAATTTAAAATACCCCTATTAAGTTTTAAGCATATGGGGGTAAATAGTTTTTCAAAACTTAAACTTGGGTTTCTTTGTCATTTGGCCACTTTTATTATAGTAATGATATACATGGTGAAATTTTATAGTGAAATGTCATACTAACTGACTTGTCATGTATAAAAGATAAAATTATTCATTAGATATAAAAAATAAAATTATGTACTACCTTATAAAAAATTGACACGTGTACAATCAATTATCCATTAGAGTTCTCTTATCATTTAATTAATGTATTAGTTTAATTTTTAAAAATGAAATAACTAACTAAAATGACACGTGTCAACTTTTTATAAAGTGCTACATAAAAGTAGTACATCAGACCCAATTTTTTTTTTATTCCTGATACATCAGTCACTATGAGATTTTAATATAAGATTTCACTTTATGTATCATTACTCCTTCTATTGGTAGACGTTTGGTAGAGTTGATAGTAGTTTGTTGAACTATTCGTTTGGTAGTTTCACTAAATCTCAAGTAGTGTCAGAACCATAACAAATTTTTTAGAGGAGTTTAACTGTAAAATAAAAATCTCATAAAATAAATAAATAAATATATATATATATATAACTACTAAATTATCAAGTTGATAATATTAAAACAAATATATGTAACTATTAAAGTATCAAATTGATAATATTAAAACAAATAAATGTAACTACTAAAGTTTCAAATTGATAATATTAGAAAATACACAAAAAATTTATAACATTACTAATATTAGAAATATATATATAAAAACAAAAAGAACTCACAATAAGAGATGGTGTTAGCAACGACAAAATAAGGTTTACTAGACTAATTTAGCCAAATAGCAGTGAAGAAAGAAGTTGATGAGAGGTGAGGTACAAGAAAGGGGAGAGGAAGTTGCAAACGTCAAGTGGGACCAAAAGAGAAATTAACGTTTAGATTTTAATAATTAGCGTGTGAGTGAAATTTTAGTAATTATAGTTTAAAAATTTACAGTTAGAATTTTTTTAATTTTTTTTACTCTTAAACAAATGATGTCAATGTGGTTGAGAATTTTTTTTTTCTCTTTTAAACAAAACAACATGATTAATTACCAATAATAATGAGTCATGTGCACTATTATATGCAAAATTGGTAATCAATTACGTATAGCAATTAGTGATGTATATTATCATGTCGCACTATTATATTTAGTTTGAGCTTATAGTAAAAGTTATAATGACATTATAATACAAATGACTATTTATTATTGATAATTAAGTATCACCCAATAGATATGTGACTTATGATTTTGACTTTTATTTAATACACGTGTTTATATAACCACACATTATAGAATTTTATTTGAAGGAACGGGCAACTAGGTCAAGTTTCTTTAGTGGATATATGTAAGTGGGTGTGAGTGTAAAAAAAAAAAAAAGGTAAAACTTCTATTGGAGTGCAGGTTCTGATTTAGTATGAGGTTTGTAGTTTAATTTTATGAAAAAAATAGATAAAATGTAAAGTTAAATTTAAATCAGTACCGGGTTTCAAAAAGTATAGTCTAGGAGACAAAATTATATAATAAAAAGTTATCTTCTAATTTTGAAGAGTAAAATTTTAATATTTTTTAAAATTTTCTAATTTTTTATGATAAAATCATTTAAGTTCTTAAATTTTGGGGGTCCCACACGATCCCTGGTTTAAATTCAGAACTGAATAATAAATGGGATTTGCAACTTAGTTTTAACAAATTTTTAGATTTTAAATTTCAAATCTAAAACTGAATCTGAAATGGTGCATTAATAAAATGGACCCCTTGCATTGGATATCTTGAGTATCTCTATTTGACACTTTATGAGAAAATGACACGTGTACAATTAATTATCTAGTAGGATTCATTCATCACTTGGTTAGGATTTTAGTTTGATTTTAAATATTAGATAATTACTAAAAAGTACACATGTCATCTTCTTATGTAGTGGCACACGAGACCGAAGCCCCCTTTAAAGCTAATGAGAAAATATGTGTGTGTTCATTATACTGAGACAAATTAATTTTTTATATTAATTTTTAAATTATTTAATGAAAAAGTTATCATAGATGATAATTGATGGATTTTTTTTTTCAATATTCAAAATTAATAATAAATAAACACCAAAAGTCCTAAAAAATATATTCATATATAAAACGTGGTTGATATATGAAAGAATAATAAATTAATGTTGAAATGATAATTCTAATTTTTTCACCTTTTTTATCATGCATGATAGCAAATCCAGAACGCTGAGCACGACTCTCGATTTGGTATGTCACGTAAGCATAAACTACAGGACCTTTCAAATAAATCAATATGGACTGGTAGAACAATTTAACAAGTAGATTGACAATAAAACACCAATTGAACGACCGTTTCACGTAAACAATTCAATTCTCAAAAGTTTACAAGTTGAAAACCCATCACAGGAAAACAATACTTAATAAGAAGGAACACATTTTTTTCTTACAATTAAGGAAACAAAAAACCCTAAAATCAACACACAACTCAAAACCCTAGCAAATATTGCTAAGTTGACATGTTTTTGGGCCATAATATCAAAGGAATAGGTAAGAAACAGCCATAACAAAAAGACAACTTAAAAACATTAAAAACCAAAAAGAGAAGAATCTTGTGAAAATAGTGAGTCACGCTCGTCGCGACATTCAAATTTCCAGCCAGTTTACACACATGCACACATATTACATATTACATATCCCACATATACACCTATCACATATATTTTTGCACTTTTTATATAAATATAAATAAATTCTCTTGTTTTTCAATTATACTAGTTTATTAAAGTCACAAAACAAAAAATAATTTTTAATTTTTTGAACCACAGATTCAATATAATAAATATGTTGTCAGTTTAATTTTACAATATATGAAACAAACTATTATATTCTTATAAAATTTCAAATAAGTAGAATTCAGATATGAAACAATTTATTTACTTTAAATAGTTAAACCCATTATACTATTAGATGAGTTTGTTTTGATTTTTCTTTTGTGTACTCGAGCTCGGCTCGATTCGATTACACCCTACACCGGAGTGTTACATCTCTCCCTAGCAACAGATCCATCCCACAAAATGCAACTGTCATGGTCTCTTCCAATGTGTCATAATTCCCTCAAATTTTCTCCAATATTACACTCCGCATTAGTGTTGATTTTGATTTTCAGGAGGTTTCCACTCTTCCTTCTTTTGGACACTCTTTTGAATACAATCCTTCTTTTTTCATAAAAAGTTTATGTATACTCAATCCACTCATGATGGGCTTTCTGAATTACCTCCAATTCTGTGCTTTCAATTTTATTGAAGAGACTTTCATTCCTCACTTTCTAGATTTGGCAAAGGATATTGCACGTAATTTCTATCATTTTCTCTATTTCCACTACTGTATATATCTTTTAGCCAGTTGAAAATGATAATCCTTCATGCTGAATCGAATACCAAGATACAAGCGCAACTTTCCACACTTTCTGAGCTATTTCACATCTAAACAACATATGTTTAATGCTCTCTCCTTCCAGTTCACAAATACCACTAATATTATCCAACATTCTCATCCTTTTACTCAAGGTCTGATTCACTGGGAGGATATTATGACAACATTGCCATATAATAACTTTATTTTCTGCTTTATCTCCAGTCCCCAGATTCTAGCCCATATGATTTTATCAGACTCCTCACCAGTTGAAAAATATACTTGATTCCTGATGTTGCTCAAGTTAGCATTGTTGGATATTTAATATAATCCAATAATATGTTCTAATATAAGCCCAATAAATAATGAACCTTTGTAATGGGCCTGAATGGGCAAGAGTCTATTAACTGGTTTTAACCCTAGTGTATTCCTATAAATATACAAGCTGGAGTCAACATACTAGGTATTCCAAACTAGATACCTAGGGTGTAATGCTTCAAGAAATTGCATATTGAATTGCTTGACCTAAAACTCTAACAATCTTGAAGCATTAGAAAAGTTAGGGTACTGTAGCGATGGCACTGTAGAGACGGCGTCACTGTAGCCGACTCGTACTGTAGCGACACGGTACTGTAGCGAATCGTCACTGTAGCGACTCGTCACTGTAGCAACACGGGACTGTAGCGACTCGGTACTGTAGCAACACGGTACTGTAGCGACTCGGCACTGTAGCAACACGGTACTGTAGCACTCGGCACTGTAGCGACACAGTACTGTAGCGACTCGGCACTGTACATCAGGTGCACTCCTTCCAATTTTTATTTAGAAAAATAGAAAAATATGTGCCTAAAATTTATGTGCTAATTGATATGGTTAAACTATATGTGATAATTGATATGGTTAAACTATATGTGCCAATTGATATGGTTAAACTTTATGTGCTAATTGATATGGTTAAACTATATGTACCAATTGATATGGTTAAACTTCAGTCTTTTAGTGGGTTTGATCTTAATTCCTGGAAACGAAAGACTCAGTTTGGTTTAAAATATGAAAATATTTTTTATACTGTTTTGAGTACTTTTGATGATACCACTGAGAATGTTGATGAATCTGACTGCTAAAGAAATTTGGGACAATTTAGATACTCAGTTTAAGAAGGAGGAGGAATTGTCAAAAACAAATCTCGTTGACAAATTCATGAATTTCAAATTCAAGGAAGATATGGAAATCACTCCTCAAGTCACTGATCTAGAAAACTTGAGATCTAAATTGACTACTGAAAACATCAATGTTTGTGATCCTTTCCTCGTTGGTGCCATAATCTATAAATTACTATCTGCATGACATTCTTTCAAAACTGAGATATACAGAAAGAAAGTTAATATGGGACTGGATGATCTTAAATGGTTCATTAGAATCAATGATGAGAATCGAGTTAGGAATACATTGGAGATGGTTAGACAGCAACAGTCAGCTGCTAACGCATTAATATATCCCAATAAATTTCCTAAGAAATCCAAGTCTCCCAAAAATGAGTCTCAACAATTACAGGCCAAAAAGCCTATCTTTAAGAAAAAGAAGGGCAAGTGCCATAATTGTGGGAAATGGGCCACTTTGTAGCAGATTGTAGGCTACCAAAAAAGGGCAAATCTGACACACTATTGAAAACACATATGCTGGTACAAAAGACTGAGCCTCAAAGCTTTGTTGCTATGGTAGGCAATCTTGAAAAGGCCAGTACTTTTTCAGAATGGTGGTTAGATTCTAGGGCAACATGCCATGTTTGCCAAACTGAAAGTTACTTGATGATGTTGCTGAGGCCAACTAAACTATTGCTGTGGCTAGTGGGGCGACGAAGGTCTTGACTCACACTGGTACTGCAAATATCAACCTCTCTTCAAGTAAACTTTTAACTTTAAAAGATGTGAAAGTATGAATTGAGTACTGAAACTGAAACGGTCAGCCAATTTAGTTCAACTCTAATTGATCCTATAATATTGCATAATCGATTAGGACATGTGAACTACAAGAAAATGGTTAGACTAGTTAAAAGTCATAATATACCTATCGATACTTTGATCAGATTTAACAGATGTGAAGTTTGTGCTCAAACTAAAATTACTAGAAGACCTTTTCGTCCGGTCTCTAGGAGTACACAACTTCTTGACTTAATACATTCTGACCTCTGTGACTTTAAAAGTTCTCCCACTAGAGGTAGTCGGAAGTATTTGCTCATTTTTATAGACAATTTTTCTCGATATTGTCATATCTATCTGTTAAAATCAAAAGATGAAGTTTTTGATAAATTTAAAATTTTCAAGAATCGTGTTGAAAACCAATTTATTTTGAAAATAAAAAAGTTGAGGAGTGACAGAGGAGGAGAATATACATTGACAGGGTTCAAGGAATTTTGTGCTTCAGAGGGCATAATCCTTGAAACTACTGCTCCTTACTCACGTCAATCAAATGGCATAGCTGAATGTAAGAACAGAACGTTAACAGAAATGTTAAACTCTATGTTATTGACAGCTGGCATGCCTTCCTGTTATTGGGGAGAGGCAGCTTTGACTGCTAATCATATCCTCAATAGGTTGTCGCACTCTAAGTTGTCTTCAACACCTTATGAGATATGGCATAAACATCCTTGTAATATGATAATTTTAAGACTTGGGGCTGTATTGCTTATACAAGGATACCAGACCCTAGAATACCTAAGGTGGGGCCTAGGACTAACACTTGTGTGTACCTAAGTAGCGCAGAGAATAGTGTTGCTGATCGGTTCTTAGATATATCAACCAATGTGGTTATAGAATCTAGAGATACTGTTTTCTTTGAAGATAAATTTCTTCGAGATAAAGGGTTAACAGTATCAGGCACTATCGAAATCATTTCAGATACACTTATTGAACCTGAATTGACTTCCTCTGACACTCGGATCCCTTCTGAATCTGTACCTTTAAGAGTATCTACAAGACATCGAGTTCCCAATACGTTTGGTGAGGATTTTGTCACTTACTATTTAGAAGATGATCCATCTACCTATAATGAGGCGATGAGATCTAAGGACTCCCTATTATGGACAAAATCCATTGATGATGAAATGAGCTCTCTGTTACAAAATCAAACTTGGGACTTAGTCGATTTGCCGAAAGGGGCTAAGACTATAGGTTGCAAGTGGATTTTGAAGAAGAAACTTAATTCTGACGGATCTATAGCTCGGTATAAAATACGTTTAGTAGCTAAGGGCTATACCCAAGTATATGGGATAGATTATTTTGAAGTTTACTCCCCGGTCTGTCATTTGACTATGATAAGAATTCTTCTTGTTTTGGCATCTATTGAGCACTATGTTGTGCATCAAATGGATATAAAAACAGCTTTCCTATATGGAAATCTGACTGAGGAGATCTACATAAACCAACCTGAAAGGTTTGTCATGAAAGGTTTCGAGAACAATGTTGTAAGTTAAACAAATCTTTGTATGGTATGAAAGTACATTTTACAGAGCAAGGCATTACTCTTAGCTCATTACATTGACAAATGGCTTTCTACATGGGGATACAGTGAATATGCCGTGGTTGAGACACCGTATGATTCTCATATATGGCTGAGCCCCAATGAGGGAGCTAGCATGAATCAATTGTCTTATTCTAAATGGATTGGTAGTCTCATGTATGCAATGATATGCACTAGACCAGACATAGCCTTTCTGTAGGCATGCTGAGTCATTTCACTAGTAATCCCTGACTTGAACATTGGCATACCCTTACCCGACTTATGCAATATTTGAAGGGTACCTCTAACCATGCACTATGTTATAGTGGTTGTCCTTCTATATTGGAAGCATTTTCTGATGCTTCGTGGTGCTCATCCTTTGGGGATAGTAAGTAAACAAGTGGTTATATTTTCACACTGGATGGTGCAGCTATTGCGTGGAAATCCAAAAGGCAGACTTGCATTGCTTTGTCGTCTATAGAATCGAAACTTTCTACTCTAGCTTCCGCAGAAGGAGAAGCAGAGTGGATAAGAGAACTGATCTTGGATATTCCACTAATCCGCTTAAAGATTACGTCTTTAAGTATGTTCTGTGATAATCAGACTACAGTTTCAGTAGTACAAAACTCACTCTTCAATGGTAAGAGGAGACATGTTAGACTGAGACATGCCTTGCTGATGTATCTCATAGAACATGGTATTATTACTTTGGTCGATGTGAGATCGAAGGATAATCTGGCTGATGCTCTAACAAAGGGACTGAACAAAGCTCGAATCTTCAAAATTGTGGGGGATATGGGGTTAAAGACTATATAGATATGTCTTAACCTACATTCCTGGGGTTAAAGACTATATAGATATGTCTTAACCTACATTCATGTTAATTTTGAAATTTTCGAATCTCTCTTTGATAGATAAGATAAGCACTTGATAATATTTCGCCGATGATTATAGTTGTTAATATATCATTCCACATCTGATGATATATCATTTTTGGGTGCGTTGTCTCATTCCACATATAATGAGGTGATTTTACTCATTCTGGATGTTCTGTTTAGAGCGGTAGTATCATTCCATATTTGATGATGCTGCTTAACTAAATTTGGACTTGACAGCTGTGACATTCCACATAGAAATATTGGAAATGGTTCTTTTGGAAAAGAAACTGTTTAGGTCTTGTTCTTATAAAGAAACTGGACATTAATGCTTATTGGAATATGTTATTGATGTATTTTGACATTGATATATATTTATTTTCAATCATTGAGATATTGTGCTAAGTTCTTCTCCTTGAACTAGACACTTTATTTTGTTACATAAATGATTAAGTTCATATTTGGTAACTTATAGAAAATGATGGAAATGGAGGAGCTTATTCCAGCTGGAATCCTGAAGAAGATGATCTACTTGATGGATAATTCCTCTAGAGCTATGGACTGTGGGGGACTATTATTTGAATAATTGGTCCACTTACATTTGCTTTGCCCATTTAGTTTGAGTTTAGATTATTTTCTAAAATTCTTGTGTTCGAAATTTAGAGATTTCTAAAACTTTGATCTTGGTAACACTTTTGTTTGTGTTTGGTTGAGTTTAGATTATTTTCTAAAACTCTTGTGTTCGAAGTTTAGAGATTTCTAAAACTTTGATTTTGGTAACACTTTTGTTTGTATTTGGTTGAGTTTAGATTGTTTTCTAAAACTCATAGCTGTGGTTAAAGATTCATAATTTTTGAGTAATGAATCTTTTGTGCTATGAATGATTCAATCATCTGTTTTGAACATTATATTATCTATTTATTGGATTGTGCTATATGTAGAACATAGGAGGAGATTGTTGGATATTTAATATAATCCAATAATATGTTCTAATATAAGCCCAATAAATAATGAACCTTTGTAATGGGCCTGAATGGGCAAGAGTCCATTAACTGGTTTTAACCCTAGTGTATTCCTATAAATATGCTAGCTGGAGGCAACATACTAGGTTCCAAACTAGATACCTAGGGGGTAATACTTCAAGCAATTGCATATTGAATTGCTTGACCTAAAACTCTAACAAGCATAAGCCACTTTAAATCCAGATTTGGTATCATAAATACCATTACTAGTGCGACACCATATCAATCTATTCTTTGTTCCCACATAATTAATAGGTAGTTGAACTATCAATTTTGTTTCTTTTTTTTGTGAAAATCTGTTTGATTAACTGGCAATTTTATTTGAGTTTTCCCTTCTCATTAACTGGTTGACATACTCTATCTCATCATTGGCAGGCCTAGGTAAGAGGGGTTTTGGCATAGAATTAGAGGGCAACCATTTATCATTGTCTTCCCATCCTAATTTGATATTTGCATCATTCTTTTATGAATTCCTTAAACCCAAAGCATTAACTTTTGCTTCAGCATTGAATAGACTAGAGTTGCAGAAGTACTTTTTCTTCAAGACATTGCTCATCAAAAGATTAGGTTTGGTAACGAGACTCCATGGCTATTTTGCTAATAAAGTATCGTTAAAAGCATGTAGATCTTTGAATCCTAACCCCCATTTTTCTTTAGACCTCGTCATTTTGCTCCAACTGTACCAATGGATTCTCCTTCTTTGCTCATCACCTACCCACCAGAATTTTGTAGCAGTGGCAGTCAATTCTTTGTAGATAGTTGCAAGAAGTTGAAAACAATACATAAAAACATGAAAAGCTGATAACACTGCTTTTAGAAGTATCTCCTTTCCACCTTTGGACATAAGCTTATTCTTACAACTTTGGATTCTGTTTGTTGTTTGGCCATTTATGAATTTGAACACTTAATCCTTGGATATACCAATAGTAATTGGCAAACCAAGATATCTGCTATTTTTTTGTTCTTTAATCCCCTACAACTCTTGACACACAACATCTTGATAGCTTGAGGATTGTTTTTACTGAAAAAATAGAGGATTTTTTCCAAATTGACAGCTTGTCCTGAATTTTCCTCATAACTCTTTATAATCTTCTTAATACATCTAACCTGTTGTCTATCTATCTTACAAAAGACTAAGGAATCATTAGCAAATAGTAAATGGGTAATTGATGGACCTATTTTACTAATCTTGACTCCCTCCAAAAGGTTTTTTTAAACCGTTGATTTTAATAAGGATGAAAAGCCTTCAAAAATAATTATGAACATATAAGATGAGAGTTGATCACCTTGCCTAATTCCTCTTGTGGGTCTTATGTATCCATGGGGAGAGCCATTAATGTTAAAAGAAAATGAAAATGTAACCAAACAATTAAGAATCCATTTAGCAAACTTGGGGATCAAAACCCATTTTCTGTAAAACCTTTTCCAAAAAATTTCATTCTACTCTATCATAAGCCTTAACCATATCAAGTTTAAGGGTCATGTAACTACTTTTACCTTTTCTATAGTTATTAAAAAAGTTTATATACTCATGTACAACTGTAATGTTATCTAAGATCTGTTTACCAGGCACAAAAGCTGATTGATTTAAACTTATACAGCTGTTAAGAATTGGTTTTAACCTATTAGCAAGAAAGTTAAAAAAAAAAGGCTTTTGTAGATAACATTACAGATACGAATTGGCCTATACTGTGATACAATAGTTGGTAATTTGTTTGGAATGAGAGAAATGAGGGTATGATTGAAAGCTTTTAATAAGAAGTTTGCATCAAAAGCGCTTTTCACAACTTCACAAAAATTATTTTCACAAATATGCCAAAATCTTTGGAAAAAAGTTGGTGTCATACCATTTGGTCTAGGTGCTTTTCCAGGATGCATGGCGAATAGAGCTTGCCTGATTTCTGAGTTCTCTATTGATTTGGTTAAGGCCGCATTCATTGCTCTTGTAATTGATTTATGAATTCCCTCCAACATGTCTTCTATAATGGATAGTTTAGAGGATGTAAACAGCTTATTATAGAACCCTACCACTTCTTTTTCTATCTCTTTCTCATATTCGTAGACAGAATTATCAGAGTCATAATCAATCTTGAGATTTGGTTTCTCCTTTTCTTTTGGATTGCACAAGTATGAAAATATTTGGTGTCTATCCCCCTCCCTCAACCACTTAGTTCTAGTTCTTAGGCAACAGTAAGCCTCCTCGTCTTTATAGAAATTGTCCAATATTTTCTTTGGCTTATTCCACTGTCCCCAATCTCTTTTTCCTCTCATTCTTTGCAGGCATTCCATCTTTTTTTTAATGCTTTGGATTCTGGTTGCTGGGTTGTTTTGTTGGCTTCTATTCTACTTTAAAATTCCTAATTTGCAGGCTCTGATCTTTTGCAACAAAATAAATTGTTTGGACCCCGAAAAGATTGTTTTCCAAGTTTTCTCCATAACTTTTTCTACCTCTTGTTGCTCAATGCATCTATTATCAAAATAGAACATCTTCTTAAATTTTCTTTTGTTAGGATTCAAGTCTAGGATGAGCATGCAATGGTTTAAAGCCTGTTCAAAATATTGATGCACAATGGTATTTTCAAAGTTCAGCAGCTAATTTGGTGAAATAAAAAACCTATATGATATCTCTTCTACGCACCCTTCATTTTTGTAGTTGCTTGCCCACATCCAGAATTTCTCTATAAACCTGACTTATTTCATCCTCATCTTAGTTATGAATTTTCTAAAATTTCGAAAGATTCTGTTTGATCTTACTATTCCACTCTTCTAATTTTTTTCCTTCACTGTAGATATCATTTATGTCCCCCACACCCATCTTTGACCTTATCTATACTTTCTTTTCTTCAAGATTTTCCACTGAACTCTCCTAATCTTATCATTAGTATTCCCATATACAAAGACATCCCCCACTTTCCTTTTTGTATCTGCATTTTCAAACTCAACTTCCAAACTGAATTCAGTTGACAAAATTTGGTGAATTGTGATTTGCTCATTCCACATTAAGACTAACCTTTCACTTTACCAACAGCATCCACAGCAATCCATCTCTCCTTATATTTTAATTTTTTACATACATTTCTAACAAAACTTTTTTTTACTTAGTTTCACCTAAGAAAACCAAATTCGGAAGATAGAGTCTCAAGGATTTCTTAAGTTGAGAAATTGTAGAGGGTCCTCCGAAAACTCTACAATTCCATGCACATATTTTTATTTGGAGGATTGGGGCCATTTGAGGCTGGCTACTCCCACCATGCTTTCTGAGATGTTAAAACTATTGTCCTTAGTTTGAGTTCATTTTGCCCTTTCTATTGATCATGCCCCCTATTTTTCTACTTCAATCCCGTCCAATGCTCTTTTGAGTTTACTCTTGGACCTAGCTTCAGGAGTTGTTTCTTTACTCTCTTTTTTTGGTGTGTTATCCTTGTCCTGAGCTCTTTTCCATGTCTTCACATGTTTTATGTTAGTGTCACTAATTTTCTTACAATTGAGGGCAATTAAAGTCACCTAGACCTCCTATAGTGATGGACCTGATGATTTCTTGTATACTGGGACATTTATCAGATCCTCTTTTTCCCCTAATAGGTTCTGATTCCTTAAAGCTTCCAATTCTAAACTTTTTGGGACCTTATTTTGCTGGACCTTGTGATAGGAATCCAGACGTGCTTGAAGGTGAACAACAGTCTGTTGAGCCGTTACTTGGAATGGGAGGACCAATGACTCGATTTAGAGCCAATATGTTGAAGCTTGGTCTTAATGGTTTGATCAAGGAAGTGATGGACGATGCATACAGGATGTTGGAACAAGGTTTTGGTGAAGTGAAGATTGATTTAAAGCCTTGGAACCTCTTGGTTGACATTACATGAAGATACTTCAATGGAGAGTAAGATTGGACAAGTATTGGTTGCTCGTAGCTCCACGTCGTGACGTTCATAGCTCCGCGACGTGGCTCACTGGAATTTGGAGGCTTGAAAATTGGAATTAAAAAAATCCAATTTTAATAATTCGACGTGTATTTACGAACGTTGCAACGTGTGACCTTTCACGTCGCTATGTCCACACACATCGCAACATCCAGACCCCCACGTCGCGACGTTGGGCAAGTCGATAGATTTAAGGTTTTTCATTTTTAGTTCATTTTTGTTTAATCTTTTCAATAAGAAACATGATTAGATGTTCTTTCATGAACATTGACATATTGTTCATATTATTTTCACATAGCTAAAGATCTTGCATGATTAAGGCATGCGTTATTAATTTTAGGAAGTTAAGTCCTAGTAGGAAACTACCTTTTCAGTAGTTAGGGTTTATTTTGTTAGTTATTTTACTTCCTATATAAAGGAGCATGTAAGCCACGAATTTGGTATTTGAAATTTGAAATAAAAGTTCATTATTTTGAGTAGCAAAATTTGAATAAAAAACCCTTAGAAACCTTAAGTTAAGTTTCAGCTTTTGTCTTCTAAACTCTAAAGTGAGATTAAGATCATTAGTCTTGCTTTTGTTCTAAGTTTGAGAACAGCCAAAGTTGATTTAATTTAGGTGCTTCCCGAATCAAGATGGTTTTGTAATAATATTGGGGCTTTAGACAAGTTTCCATTGAATCGCATTCAATATCCTTTTCTTTGTTTTCTTTGTTTTTTGCTATTAGTTCTAATATGTTCTTTCTTTGTTTTCTTTCTTTGTGTTCATTCTTTTGATCTTGTTGGTGGGAATTTTCCAAGCTAGACCTGTCCTGTGGTTAAAATAAGGTTGTCAATCCGCCCAAAGGTGGATCATATCAACGGGAACCCTATCAAGTGGTATCAGAGAAATTCTGGGTGCTTGAAAATTTCAGGTTAAACTTTCTATCTCGTAAATTTTTCAATTTGTGATTGAATCTTGTGAAACTGAATTGAATTTCTTGCTACTTAATATCTGAGATATTTGAATTGTTGCCTTTGTGAAAGCCAAAAAAAATAAGAAAGAAAAATCGTAAAAAAATGCAGCAAAAATTGAAAAGAAATTCTAGTTATACAATCACTGTTGAAAACCTTCCAATTCGTTATTGTTATTACACATTATTCTTGGTATATCTATATGATAACGATCTCACCACGCTCTTCACGTAGATTGATAGTTGTTAAGGAAAAGTGTCCATGATCTTTTCGTAAATCAATGTGAATTAAGTCGAATCAACCTATCTCTGTAGGATGACAATTTGCACGGTTATATGATGGCTCCTCACTAACAACTAACAAGACAGTCAAGCAAAGAAAACTCCCTTCTCAGGAATAATCTTCATAATGTAAATCGAAATCCCTCATCGGGAAAACAACTCACATAAAAAGAAAAACAACTCTATGTTTAACTTAATTCTCATTACTCTCAAATCTAAATAATATGTAAACATAATAGCCTTTTTAGAAGCTTATAAAATAAAACCCTAACTTTCTAAAAAAGATAAAACCCTAGCTTTCTAAAAAAATGGACTAAACAAAAGCCCAAAATTAAAACTCAACTTAAACTCCTACTAAACAATAATTAAAAGACATGTTTCTGGGCCCTAACATCTTAGGAACACTTTAGGAAACAGCCCAAAACAACAAACACGAAAAAACACAATTTTAACGAAAAACTAAAAATATCGAAATTTGACCGCGTCATGACGTGATATGCAACTCCACAGAGTGTTTTCACCTTGATCCCATTAGAATCTGGAAAAATGCAAAACATCAAAGTTTTACCTCTAGATCTTAGCTTTCTAATGCCACTAGAATCAACCCATTCTGAGTTAAATTGAGAGAGACAAGGGCAGATTACTAAAATGTGGCAGAATCTCTCAGAAAACAATATTCGACGCCTCTTGTCATGATTTCCTTTGTTATCCCATTTTGGAGTCTCGGACCGCCTTGGGACCAACATGAGGCTTATTCTTCATCCTATTCCAGACCTCCATACATGAGATTCATCTTTCACAATTGGAATAAGCTCCTTGAATTTTTTGGAACGTGCGATCACACATGATTTTGTATCACTATACACTACTACAAAATGGCATTTTTAAACCTCCCTTTTTAGAGCGGTTACACATAATCCGGTGTAATTTATAAAAACTCGGTGGCATTATCATAATATTAAACAAGAATTCAGTGACAGGAGAACTATTTACATCGGTTTAAACAATAACCGGTGTAAATAGTTTATATATTACACCGGTTATAAGAAAACCGATGTAAATAGTTTATATATTACACTGGTTTTCTTATAACCGGTGTAAATAGTTTATATATTACACCGGTTATAAAAAAAACCGATGTAAATAGTTTACTATTACACCGATTTTTTGTTAACCGGTGTAAATAACAAGTGTAAAAATAACCATACATTTTTCCTTCTGCTCCAGCTTAAGTCAGTTTTATCCCTGTCATGAAGAACTACGAATTTTTTTCAAAAAGCTGCGCACGAAATCTTTTTGAAAGCCAAATCAGAAGCTACAAATTAACTTATGTTCATGCAACTCAACCATCTGAGGTTAGCTAGTTATATATAAACTGATAACTTTTATATGATTTTGCTTCTCATGCATTCATCAAAGCATTGACTCATATATATATGGATCTGCATTTCATTTTTTGTAAAACGTAATTAAAATAATGCTTTATATGTGTAAAACATAATTAAAATGATGCTTTATATGGATCTGCATTTCATTTAGATTTCAATATATATGCTTTATATGTGTAATAAATGTAATTAAAATGATATTTTGTTATTTTATTTAGGCGTTCATGTGTATATTTTTTAGATTTATTGATATATTGCATAATACAAATTTATTAATTATTAATGATTTTGTCCTTTATTTAATTTGTGGAAGTAAATATTTTTAGCAATGTCTATTTTAATTAAAATTAGAAACAAATTTTGTTGATTAATTTATATGATGTAATATTATGAAAGCATCATTAATGCATTTATTTTTTTGGTTAACTTATTATAATTATTTTTTTTATAATTTAAAGGGTGCGATAGTCATGGATCGTAATGATATTATATTTGGTGATCGGACAACATCTGCGTATGAAAAAGAGGTAGAGAAATTTATTAAATCTGCTTATAAAAATCCGAAGTACATCTATTGTCCATGTAAGGATTGTAAGAATTTTGCGGTGTTCGACGACCCTGACACTATAAGAGACCATTTATATCGGAGGGGATTTGATCCTGCTTATAAAATATGGAAATGGCACGGCGAGAGTGAAAATTTATCGAAACAAGAAGAATATGAGGTAGAAGATGATGTTGCGATTAAAAATGATCGTTTGGATGATATGGTTGAGGATGTGGTCGGTAGTTTTGCCGATAAGCCTGATATTCTTGCTTCGTTGTTGAATGATAGCGAAAAGCCTTTATATTCTGGGTGTATTAAGTACACACGATTATCGGTTACTTTAAAACTGTACAATTGAAAGCGACAAATGGGTGGACTGATACTAGTTTTACAACACTATTGAATTTACTGAAGGATGTACTGCCAGAAGTTAATGAACTTCCGAATCGCATTTATGAGGCTAAAAAAATATTGTGTCCTATGGGTATGGAGTATAAGAAAATAGATGCTTGCCCAAAAGATTGCATACTATATAGGAATGAATACGAAGATTCGTTGTATTGTCCTAAATGTCAGGTTTCTCGTTTCAAAAGGAAGCAAATTGGTGATGGCGTTGAAGATTATATAGATGCGAAGAAGAAATCATCACTGGTAAAAGTGTTATGGTATCTCCCTATAATACCGAGATTCAAGCGATTGTTTGCCAATTCTGGAGATGCTAAAAATTTGACATGGTATGCAAATCGAAATATTTCCCCGGAGGACAAGATGATAAGACATCCTGCAGATTCTGATCAGTGGAAAAAGATTGATTCGGTTTACCCCTTATTTGGTAGAGATGCAAGAAATTGAGATTAGAATTGTGTACGGATGGGATGAATCCTTATGGTTGTCTAAGTAGTACACATAGCTCTTGGCCAGTACTGTTGGTTATTTACTATCTACCTCCTTACTTGTGTATGAAGCGCAAGTATATTTTGATGTCATTAATGATTTCAGGTCCAAGCCAACTTGGAAATGACATAGATGTTTATTTAGCCCCCCTAATTGAAGACTTGAAGAAGTTGTGAGATGAAGGGGAGTTGATGTTTGATGCACATCGTCAGGAGTCATTCATATTGCGTGCCATGATATTCTGTACCATAAATGACCTTCCTACATATGGTAATTTATCTGGATTTTTTGTTAAAGGACACCAAGCATGTCCTATATGTGAGGAGAATACAGATTCTTGTCAGCTTGTACATGGGAACAAGACGGTCTATCTTGGACATCGTAGATTTCTTCATAATTCCCATTCATATCGTCAAATGAAATGATCTTTCAATGGAAAACAGGAGTTCAGAACGGCTCCAATTTCCTTGAGTGGGAAGGCAGTTCATGATCGTGTGAAGGATATCAATGTGGAATTTGGAAAACATACAAAGTCTCGCAAGATTGATAAAAGCTGTTGGAAGAAAAAATCAATCTTTTTTGATCTTCTATATTGGGAGACACTAGATGTTAGACACTGTCTCGATGTGATGCATATTGAAAAAAATATATGTGACAGTTTGTTAGGTACTATTTTGAATATACCTGGAAAAATAAAAGATGGTTATAAAGCGAGACTTGATTTGGTTGATATGGGTATTAGGGCGAATTTAGCACCTGTGATTCGAGGACAGCGCACGTACTAGCCCCCCCGCTTGTTATACATTGTCACGGAAAGAGAAACAGAGTTTGTGTGAGAGTCTCCAGAGCATAAAGGTTCCATCAGGATATTCTTCAAATGTAAGTCGACTTGTTTTGATGGGAGATTTAAAATTGGTTGGATTGAAATCCCATGACTGTCATGTTTTGATGCATCAGTTCTTACATATTGCTATTCGATCTATCTTGCCAAAACATGTCAGATATAGCATAACTAGACTTTGTTTCTTTTTGAATGCGATATGTAGCAAGGTAGTTGATAGTGATAGTCTTGATGAGCTACAAGATAAAATTGTCATAGTTTTGTGCCAACTTGAGATATATTTTCCATCTGCCTTTTTTGACATTATGGTGCACTTGGTGGTTCATTTGGTTAGGGAGATAAAGATTTGTGGGCCTGTATATTTGCACTGGATGTATACATTTGAGCGATATATGAAAGTCTTCAAGGGTTATGTGAAAAATCGCTATCGTCCTGATGCAAGCATTGTTGAAAGGTACATAGCTGAAGAGGTTATTGAGTTTTGCACTGGGTACTTGTCTGATACCAATGCTTAGCCATGGCCACTGTTCCGGAACCGGTGGTTCCGATTTCTGTCCCAGTTCCGTCCGGTTCCGGTTCCGGTTTTGTTCCAATTCCGATTTTTAGTTTCTAATTTTGATTGTAATCCTATTTTTAAATTTGATTTCTATTGAAATAATGATTAAACTATTAATTGAAACTCAAATAATACAAGTATACAACATAATAACATACTTAGAATAATAATAGTTATAATTGAACTTAATTAATATATAGTTTTAGATAATAGAACTAGGAAGAATTCGATAAATGAGATTCAAGGATATAAAAATAATAAGAATATTGAATATTTGAATTATTAATTAGAATTCAACTAGTATAATATAATAACATAATTAGAATAGTAGTTAAAATTAAAATAATATATGAATTTTTTAGAATAATAGAATTATGAATATTAGATAAGTGAGAAAGAAAGATATAGAAATAATAAGAGTATTTTATAAAAATTTTCAAGTTAAAAATTTTAAATCATAAATTTACAAGTTAGACATTAATAAATGAAGAAACTACTAAATTTATTCATTGGATAGAAAAATTTACAAGTTAAGATTTTTAAATCATAAATTTACAAGTTAGAAATTAATAAATGAATAAACTACTAAATTTTATTCATTGGATAGAAAAATTTATAAGTTAAGATTTTTAAATCATAAATTTACAAGTTAGAAATTAATAAATGAAGAAACTACTAAATTTTATTCATTTGATAGAAAAATTTACAAGTTAAGATTTTAATTCATAAATTTACAAGTTAGAAATTAATAAATGAAGAAACTACTAAATTTTATTCATTTGATAGAAAAATTTACAAGTTAAGATTTTAATTCATAAATTTACAAGTTAGAAATTAATAAATGAAGAAACTACTAAATTTTATTCATTTGATAGAAAAATTTACAAGTTAAGATTTTAATTCATAAATTTACAAGTTAGAAATTAATAAATGAAGAAACTACTAAATTTTATTCATAATTGATGGTTTAAACTTAAAACTTTAAATTTGAATAGTACAAATTACAATAATACAATTGCAAAATATATTATAATATACAATAATACAACTATAGTGTATATAATTAAATCTATGACATTAATTTATATAAACAAATATATAGATATGGAAATTATAATATTTGATAAAACATAATAAATTATTTCAAATTTTCAATAATGTAAAAATATACAATATGATATTTTTCTTCATTTTAATAAACTAATAGTCGCCGTCGTCGTCATTATTGGCTCTTTCGAATTAGTTCTAGTTGTACAAGTAGAGCTATCATCGTTGGTACCGTCTAAATCTAAATCAAAATTTTCGTCTATGTCTTGTTCTTGTTCTCTATATTCGGCTTTAGTCCAATCATCTACTAAAGCTTGAATCTCCAAGGACATAGGGCTCAAACGCGATCGGGTCTCGTCCAAAATGTTGCCACCTTGACTAAAAGCTTGTTTCACGGCTACGGTTGATGTCGGGGCTGCGAAAATCTCTTTGGCTATCGAAGCGATAATGGGGCACATTGTTGTCTTGGATTTCCACCATTCCAATATTTGGAAGTTCTCAATACTATCACATTCATACTTGTTATCACTAAAATCAAAAGAAGTGGTTAAATATATCTCAAGTTCCGTACTAGTAGTACTCATGTGTTTTTTTAACGATTGAAACATATCTAAACCAGGAAGGACAAAGGAAGACGAAGATCCAACATTTGAAGTTGAAAAACTATGGTGAGTAGTGTGAGTGTTAATAGTACTACTAGTAGGAACTTGAGGTTGAAAATTAGAAGAATATTCTTCATATAATGCATTTAACATATCTTTAGTCTCATTTATATATCTACTTACATTTAATTGTAATTGCATAATGTTTGGATCTAATGGAAAACATTCTTGTAACGCATTATAATAATACTTCAAATATTGGTCTAAACCTTGAAATTTAAAACGAGGATCAAGAACAATAGCAACTAAATATAAAATTGGAATTTCTCTATAATAATTAAGCCATTTTTCTAACATGTGAATAATACTTTGCGTCAAAGTTTCATCATTTATGTTCACTTTTAACACACCAACTATATTACATGCTTCAACTAAAAATAAATGAGAAGTTGGAAAATACACACGTGAAAACAAACAAGTAGCATCCTTAAAAACTTTTAAAACTTCTAACAATTTTAAACAAGAAGTCCAATGATTAGGATATAATACAATTCCAAGACAAGAGTTATCAATGAAAAAATTACATAACAATGAACTATATTTAGAAGAATCACAAAGTAAATCATAAGTTGAATTCCAACGATTTGGAACATCCTTTTTAAATCTTTTAGGTTTTTGTCCATGTTGTATACAATATTTTCTCCATGTTTTCATTAAACTTGGATGTCCACTCAAATATTTAATTGCATCTTTAATTGGTTTAATATGAATTTCTAATGCACTTAAACCATTTTGAACGGATAAATTTAAAATATGGCATACACATCTAATATGAAAAAATTTCCCACCTAAAATTGGTGCACAAATATTTTTTAATTCTACAATAGATGCATTATTAGCGGATGCATTATCAAAACCAATTTAAAAAATTTTATCATTCAAATTATATTCTTCTAAAATAATACTAATTAATCTAGATTTATTTATGGCCGTATGAGAATCATTAAAAACTCTAAATGCAATTACTCTTTTTTGTAAAAACCAATTTGCATCTACCCAATGACAAGTTATACGCATATAACTATTCATTTGCCAATGATCACTCCAAATATCGGAACATATTGAAACACGAGAATCTAATTTTAAAAAATATTTTGATAAGCTATTTTTTTCTTTTTTATAAATTTTTTTAATATCGCTTGTTAAAGTTGTTCTAGGAACACGTTTAACTTGTGGATTTGCATTTTCTTGTACTAATCTCACAAAATGTGGTTTTTCACCAAATGAAAATGGTAAATGTTGTGCACAAACAAATCTAGCTACACCATCTCTCCATTTTGAATCACTAAATTTAAATAAATTTAAATTACTAGAAGAAGAAGGACATTGTTGAGCAAAACCGGTTAATTGCGCTTGTGACTTTTGAAGGCCGATTTCTTGAGGATGCGTTTTCTCCAAATGCTTGTTTAGTGTACCATATCCGCTCCTAATTTTGAAGGCGTATGATTTCTCTCAAAAATTGCATTGTGCTCTAATAAGAACTCCATCGGCATAAAAAAATTTTGTGAAATATTTCACAAACATTTCGAATTTTGGATTCGTAGGTGGACGATGACTTGATTGTGATGCATCACCAATATTAATTGGTTGGGATGAAGAACCAAAACTATCCATTTTATAAAAAAAATTCAAAAGGATTAAAAAAGAATGAGAAATTGAAATAATAATATATTAAAAATAATAATAAATAATTTAACTAATAATTGTAATAGAAACAATAAATAGAATTAAATTTTATAGAATTTTGATGCTTGAAAAAATTGAGATGAAGAGAATTAGAATGAGAAATTGAAATAATAATATATTAAAAATAATAATAAATAATTTAACTAATAATTATAATAGAAACAATAAATAGAATTGAATTTTATAGAATTTTGATGCTTGAGAAAATTGAGATGAAGAGAATTAGAATATTGAGAAAGAAGAGTAGAAATTGTGTGGGCAAAATGAAAAAATAAGGGGTATTTATAGATTAAAAACGATTAAAACAAAATAAAAAAAAGTAATTGAGAGGAAAGGTCAATTATTTGACAGCTCCTCACCAATTTCTTTTGAACCGTTGCCATCACAACTATAGCAACGGTCAATTGTTTGACCGTTGCTTTGTTTTTTTTTGTTAAAGGAGCGTGTTTGACATGCGCCTGTAATTTTTTTTTATTATAGGCGCGTGCTATGCACGGGCCACGTGAATGTCACTGTCAGCGAATGCTGACGTGGCAATATATGTAATTTTTTTTATTAACGGTTTGGAACCGGAACCGCCGATTCCGGTTCCAAACATGAAAAATTGGAACCGTAACCGAACCGCCTATAGGCGGTTCGGTTACGGTTCCTGTTGAGGGGGGCCCACGGTTTCGGAACCGGAACTGACGGTTTCGGAACCGGAACCGTGGATTTGGCCATCTCTACCAATGCTATTGGACTACCTAAGCCTGGCCATGATGGATGGATCAAAGGAAAAGGGACATCGGCAGGTAAGTTGTTTACCCCTTTTAATGATGAATTACAAATTGCGCATCTATATATCTTGCGCAATTCTGAAGAAGTACAGCCTTATGTGAATGCTCATATTTGTGAAATAAAGGAAAGTCATCTTGGTTGGACTGACAGATACGTACTCAATGAACACAATCGAACATTTGTGAATTGGTTCAGTGCTGCTGTTCGGGACCAAACTATTACAGAGACATTAATGTGGTTAGCTTATAAGCCCAGTCACGTTGTGCTATCATATTCGGGCTATGACATAAATGGATTTTCATTTGCTACTAAGACTCAAGATGACAGGAGCACAACGCAAAATAGTGGGGTCAAATTAGTGTCTAAGGCTTTACATGTGTCTAGTTCGAGAGATAGAAATCCAGTGTATGCTAATATGTCTTATTATGGAGTGATTAAGGAAATATGGGGGCTTGACTATGTTAAATCCAAAGTCCCAATCTTCAAATGCAAATGGGTTGACAACAGCAATGGCGTTCGAACTGATGAATTGGGATTTACGCTAGTGGATTTGAACAGGGAAGGTTTCAAAGGGGAACCATTCATACTTGCTTCCCAGGCAAAACAAGTATTTTATGTCTCTGATCCCATTGACAAAAAATGGTCCATTGTCCTACAAGGGAAAAAATTGCATGTCGGTGATGAAATTGATATTGATAATAATCACGATGTGCCATTCTCATCAGGTTTTCCCCACTGAGCACAATTGAAGAGGACCGCAATATGGATGCATTCATTCTCCGCACTGATCACATGGAAGGCATATGGGTTGATGATCCTTTGTCAAATAAAAGAAAGACCTTGTCGTGAGATATAGTTTGTAAGTTATTATTCACGTTTGTGTATTTAGATTTTTCATTGTACTTATTATTTTGTTTATTACCATATTTGGATAGTTTTATGCTTCACTAACTGTTGTGACTTAATTTGTTTATTTTTTTGTTAATTTTGGTACAGGTGAATGTCTTGGATGATATGAGCTTCATGTAACATAGGCTTCACTTATGGCTATTAGGGCATTTTTTTTGTTTTACTAAGTTTATTCAATGTACGATGGTGTCTCAACTAAATCATATCTGTTACTGGAACTTAGGATTGTTAATATTAGTTTTATATTTTCGTCTTTTTATGGTGTGATCGATATTTATTGTGGTATAAAGTTGTATACATATAAACTTGTTTTTGACAGGGAGTTTTGCTCTAGTTATAGGGGATACCATGCAGATTTTTTTTCTTGGTAATGATAGTTGGTTTAATATTAATTAGTGGGGATGAGGTGAAAATGATTAATTAGAATTAAAAGATATTTGATTTGTAAAAGTGAGGGACCATTTTTTAGTGTTTATCTCTTTTTTTGGTAAATTATAATATTAAAAATTTAAAGGGTTCGAACTATATAAAATTTACACAAATCCTATAATATTTTGGTAATATATATGGAATTATAGTTTGATAATAACTGCGATTTCTCTGAGAATTTGATTTATATTTTATTGTTCTTTATTTAAAATTCACAAAAAAGTCATAGAGATGTGAGGGACCATTTTTTAGTGTTTATATCTTTATTTTGGTAAATTATAATATTAAAAATATTAAGTTATTTATAGTTCACACATAGGTATATTGGTACGAAAATAGAAGGGTAAAAAAAATACAAACAAAACTCTTATATTTTTTATTTCTTGTGTAATGATAACTACAATTTTACGATGTATTTGGGCTACCAAAACCGCGATTGCTTTTAATTTAGAATTGATTTCTGAAAAAATAAACAGTTTACATCGGCTACTACACGAAACCGGTGTAGGAAGTTTTTGTTTACACCGGTTATTTTTATAACCGGTGTAATAAGTTTTTTTTACACCGGTTATTTTTTAACCGGTGTAATAACGTTTTTTCTTACACTGGTTATTTTTAACCGGTGTAATAAGTTTTTATTTACACCGGTTATTATTTTAACCGGTGTTAGAAGTTTTTATTTACACCGGTTATTCTTTTAACCGGTGTAAGTTTCAATTGTTTTTTAAACAAAAAGCCCTGGCAAGATTGATTAACTAGCAAAACTCTTTCTCTCCCGCGCATATTATTAAAACCATCTCCGCCCCCGGTTCATTGCCGCCACCTGCATCGGCGCCGTCTCTATTATCATTACCATCTCCATTGTCGCCGTCTCCATCGCCGCCGTCTTGCTTTACATCACCTTGCTCCCCGACTGCATGACTAACCGCGTGTTCACAGCGGCATCGTCATCACACCACCATCTCCGTAATACCGAACCGTCCCTTTGTCTGGACGTCAGGCGAGGGTTTTTGCTTCATAATCGCAGCGGCAGCAGTATTGGAATTGGAGCTTAGCAAAACTTTGAAGCGTCGTGTTCCTACAATTTTAAATTAGCCAAATCCAGAAAAATTAGGTAAATGTTGTGATAATTGTGTGTTCTCTTATCGAAATTGAATGTTGTTCCTAAAATTTTAAATTAGCAAAATTGAGAAAAATTATGTAAATGCTGTGATAGTCATGTGCGTTCTTAAAATCATATATTTTGAATTATGTGTTTATTTTGAAATTTAAGCTTTAAAATAGGGCTTTACAACATTATATTAACGTAATTTAGCCGTTAATTGTTTTTCCTGAATTGGTGAGAAATACACCATTGATTTAGCTATTGATGCATAAACTTGATAATTATTAGTTTTCTGCATTTATTAGATGTGTGATTTTCTTTGGTAAAAATTAGAAGAAACTGAAACTGTATGAACTTGATAATATTCCATTTTCTGCATTTACTATTGTATATCTGCTTCTTCTTTTGTGGAAAATAGAAAAAAATGAAGCGGTTGATGCATGGAACTGTATGAAATTTAATATTTCGTTTTGGGCATTTACTATTGTTTGTGTCAGGCTTTTAGTTTTGGTGGTTATCTTTTGAGTTCTAAATTGTATTGTTTTTCTAAGTTTTGGTGCTATGCATGTGAGTTCACTTTCTATATATATATATCCAGAAGAAACACAATAAATGGCAAGGTCTATAATAAAATCGATTTGCAAAACAATGAAGTTCTTTTTGAAAGAAAAAAAGAATATGCACCTAACAGTTGCAATTTCCATTCTTGATGGGGTGATGGGGCTGGTGGCTGTACCTTATTTCAGAACTTTGGACAATAAGATTTTGTAGCTTGCTTTATATTTCAAAAAGCGTGGATACCAACTTAATTACTAGTTTAACCAATTAAAACTTTTGATGATTGCAACTAATCTTGCCATATTGTGAAGCATGCATGAATGATACTTAATTTTTTCAGCTTATCTTGACGTGTTCCACCGATGAAAGTGAAACCCTTCAAAGCTTGGACTTGTAGCTAGTGTCATTGTGCGTAGTGAAGGGATTTGGACCTCAATGAAATACATGCATTCCATTGACAAAATTTATTGTTTTTAGGTAACCCTCATATAATTTTGGATGGATACTAAACGACGATCACGCACCGGGGAGGGCGATGATCAAACCCATGCACATTATGGAAGAAAAGGAACAAAATGTCGCGCGAGATTTTGGAAAGGAGGGCAAGGGGAGAAAAGACACCTATTTTCTTCGATGATAATGGTGAGCCTACTACTGAAAAAGCACATAATGACTGGATTAATTTCATTGCGTTGATGGCGTGCAGTAAAGTTAATGTTGTGCAATTTAACTCATAGCCTGAAGTCGATGCAAACATAAAGGACATGATTTGGGATGATGTAATGGTATGTGCAAGATATTAATGGTCCTTTTAATGTTTTTTCACATATTTTCTTTCAATTTATGTTAAATTTACGTTCACTAATGTTTGATATTATTTTTTTATCAGAATACCTTTGAATTTCAGTCCACACCAAAACTGAAGAAGAAGTGGTTAGTGACGGCTGGGGAATGTTGGCGGGTTATATATTTGGAAGCCTAAAGGATGAGGACCCATGTGCTATATATCCGTATCTTAGTAGGGATACATGGGAGAAGTTCCGCAACAATCGATTAACCAAAGAATGGCAGGTAATATATTTATTTTTTAAATTTTTATTCATTTAATTTAAAGTTAACAATTTGAATGATATCTAATTCTTTTTTTGGACAAATAGGTAAAGCGTGTTTCTAGCCAAGAGAGTTCGAACAAGAACAAACTCCATCACACAATGTCTCGTGGTGGATATTCAAAGTTATAAAAAATGATGATGAACGACAAATTTGAGGAAAGAATACAAAGGAATATTGACTCCCGTATGACAGAAGAGGAGGCCCGTAGAACAACTTCTCCCCCGTCACCAATTCCCTGTCATCTTCTATTCAAGGAAGGTCACAAAAACAAGCATGGTGACTTTTCAACCGACGTGGCTAGAGATGTTAGTATGACAATTGTAAGTATAATTTATTCAATTAATTAAAATGTCTATTAATATTATTTAATAATGTGAATTATATTAAGAATAATGTTAGATACAATTGATCAGGATAATTTGACCAATCGCGAGAGTCAAGGAGAGTCCCTTGGAGATAGAAATAATGACATTCTTGTCATTGCTACGGGGAAGAAAGATCACCCCGGTCGCATAAGGGGTGTTGGGGGTCAGATGCGGATGTCTCAAGTTTTTGGAGCCTCATCGTTCGGTCGTACTATGAATGTAGACACTCACGCTCAATGCAAAGAGGAAATTAAGTTCTTGTCTGAAGCATTGAAGGACCTATACAGAGATTTGGGCAAACCAGTTCCAGTTTTTCCTACGAGACATGTTCGAACGAGTAATATCAATATTAGTATGGAATCATCATTGAAGCAACCAGAGATAAAGAATCGGTAAACTATAAGCAGGGAAGTCATGGCAGAGCACATACCGGTATGCTCTGGTTCTGGACGGCCAGATTCATTGGGAGAGTTCAAGGTAACAAATTATAATTTTTTTCTTTTAAAATTATTTCATTTTTCTTCATTTATTAATATATACTATTCTTGTCTATTAATCACAGGACAGAGCAGAATGTCGCCTATTTCTGATCGATGACACTAAAGGGAGGCGTCTTGTAGCTACCGCGAGTCTCTATAATTTATCAATGAATCACGAGAAAGAGGTAATGCCGGACAGAGTGAAGGTCAATATAATTACCTCGATCGAACATGATGCTCAATTGCCATTTCCAGATGATGAGGCCACCACAGTTGGGATAGGATTTGGGAATCTGTTAGAGTGGCCACGGTCATTGGTTGAGATTTGTACCGATCCGGATTTGCAGGTATAATTATATATGATTCTTTGTCTTTTTTTTGTTATAATTTATTAATAAACGTTTCTAATTACTGAGTTATTCTTCAAAGGTACTGGACCAATGGAAGAAGCTATACATAAAAGGTTCTAAAAATTTGAAGGAACACAAGACTACTCCAGTTGTGGCCCACCCGCAAGAAACGGATAATTCATTATTATCTAAACTTGATGCATCTTTACGGCAATTGTACATAGTGGTGAGGCACCATTCGACTAATTCTTCCTACACAATCAAGATGATGGAAGAAATAGTGGGCAATGAGTATTTAGTATATCTTACTAAAGAGAGCCTAAGTGATTTCTTGGCGTTTGATATGGTGACAGGTGATTGCATGTAAGTGTTCATAAAGTAAGTTCATTAAGTTCGTATATATTTTTAAAGTTTCAACTTTATTTTATTTTTTGTTTAATTTGCAATATAGTTTAACTAATCAAATGTGTCCTTCTATTTGTCAATGAATTTTGTAGGGCAATGTATACGCTAGGTATAGCACATGGTCAAACTGGGATAGGGTTCCTATCTCCAGATCATATACAAACCGATTGGGAATAAAGAAACACATAGAATACAATACATTGTGTCTACCATGAAGAATGGAAACAAGAGCATCTACCTAGCGCCATATGTTCTAGGGTAATTAAATTTCAAATAGCTTTACTTTTTTAACCGCATTTTCAATAGGTTTATTCATATGATAAGTTGGAATTTTTTATTTTATTATTATTTTTCAGTGAACACTAGATGCTAATGGCCATAAAACCACAGGATATGATTGTGTACTGGTTTGATCCAGGACATTCAGGCCCCCGAGATGATGCTATGAATTTAATGAACACGTATTTATATTTCTTCATACTTTTTTGAATATTATATTACTGATATTATCACATGTTTATTTGCTAATTCTTGTTTATAAGTTTTTAAATGTTGTCTTTTACAGTGTATCGAGGGTATATCAGTCACAACTTGAAGGGGATCACTCGCCGACGCATAAAGCACTTCAATGGATAGAGATAAATGTAAGCTTGTTCAATTGTTCAACTTAATGTTCTAATGTAAACAATTTTATTTACTTATGAAATTATTATTTAATTGTAGCACAAGAGGCAAGTAGGAAATTGGGAATGTGGGTATTATGTCATGTGTTACATGCGAATGATCATACTCCGAGAAGACATAGAGCACTTGGATTTCAAGAAGGTTTTGGATTTTGTTTTATTATTTCATTATCATTTCTTTGCTACTCTATTTCTTTTTTTTTTGCATATGAATTATTAATAATATAATGACTTTTTTGAATGTATTAGTGCTTCAAAAAAGATGGGAAAGCATTAACAAAGAAAGATTTGAATATTGTTCGAGAAGCATGGGGGTAATTATGTAATGAATCATGAGCTCCAAGCGTTGATCGATCCAAACTAAAATAGATTTGATTCATTATTTTGTTAGGACATTATGTAGATGTAATATGTGTATGCAATACTTTTGACTTTAGAAATCAATATTTGGTATAAAATTTTTGTTACTTTTAATGGCAATTGTTTTATGCATAGTTTTCAATATGTATTTTGGATTGGTTTGTTTATAAATCCAGTGTATTTTGGGCTGTTTTGTTTTGTTCATGTGCTGTGAATGCATGATTACAAATAATTCGCACAAATGGTTTAAATACATATTACACCGGGTACAAGAAAACCGAATTAAATATTAAAAATAATATTTAATTTAATACACCGGTTAAATAACCGGTGTAAACTAAACATTTTTACACCGGGTTTATAAACCCGGTGTAACAAAGACTTGTTACACCGGTTAAATAACCGGTGTAAACTAAACGTTTTTACACCAGATTTATAAAACCGGTGTAACAAAGACTTGTTACATCGGTTTATAAAACTGGTGTAAGAAATTTGTACACTTTTTTATTTAATTTAATACACCGGTTAAATACCGGTGTAAATTAAACATTTTTACACCGGGTTTATAAACCCGGTGTAAACAAGACTTTTTACATCGGTTTATAAAACCGGTGTAAGAAATTTGTACCTTTTACCCCACCTGTATATACACCGGTTCATTTTTAGAATAACCGGCGTAAATACTAAAATTTAACCGGTGTAACAGGCTATTTTTGTACTAGTGATATCTTGCCTAACTTGTTCCAAAATTGCACCTTAACGTGTTCTAAAGTGATATTATTCATAATCTTATTATTCAATTCCTTACTTGATTTGTGTGGTATTTGAGTTAGATTATTGATATGTGGTTTTCGAATTTAGCGCTTGCAAAGCAGACTACGAGAGACCCCACATTTAGAGAGTAGAAATAGGAAGAGTAAATATACACGAGAATAACCATATTAAAAGAGTGAAGTGAACCGACCATACCTAAAGAGAGAACCCGTGAGACGCCATAATTCTTATTATTGTTTCTTTTACTGTTTTATCTAAGTTGCAGGTATTTTAAAATGGTGGAGGAAACTTCAAAAGACCAATATAATGCAAACTTTCAAATTGATACACTTTTTAATATTATGCACAAGTTATTAATTCAAGTGCAAAACATATCGCTCAACAATCAGCTTCTAGGAAAACAACTTCAAAGAGACTTGAAGAAGCATTTGATGAGAATGAATTTAATGTAGAGGAGCTTACAAAAACTAAACAGCCAAAAAGCCAGTGCAAGTCCGAGTTCGATGTGGCTTCAGTTAAGTTGGAGTTCCCAAAATTTCATGGCAAATCCGATCCCGATGCATTTCTTGACTAGATCTGTACAGTGGAGCAGATTTTTGCTGGAAATTCTTATTCCAAAGATAAGAAGTTGCGGATGGTGACCATACATTTTAAAGATTATGCAGCTCATTGGTGGTCTCAACTGGTTAGAACCCGGCAATTGAATGGGGAGCGTCCAATCCAAACTTGGAGAGAGATGCAAACAATCATGAGGAAGCGGTTTGTACCATCCTATTTCGCTAATGAATTGCGGTGACAAGTTCAGACCCTTACCCAAGGCAACCGATCCGTTGATGATTACTACAAGGAAATGGAATTACTTATGATAAATGCCAACATTGTGGAGGAACTCGAAATAACAATGGCAAGGTTTTTGGCAGGAATGACTCCAGCATTGGCATACAAGATGGGATTCCAAAAATCCTATGATTTGGAAGAAATGTTGCATAATACTATTATGGTAGAGCGTCACATGAAGCAGAAGGGACGACTTACAACTTGTCAACCCCCTTGGCAAAGGAAAATTGACAAACTCCACCCAATGCAGCCACGAAGAACAAAACTTTTGGAGGGAATGTTACCCCAAAGCCAATGGAGAGGACACCGCCAGCTGTCCAAAAATCAACCATGAACACACCCCATAGAACGAGTGATATCAAGTGTTATAAATGTCAAGGATTTGGGCATGTACAAGAAAACTGTCCAAGCAAGAAGGCTATCTACTACCTTGATAATGGGGATGTTGCTAGTGTCCATTTGAGTGACGATGAGATGCCCGACTTTGAAGGAGGAACTGATGAAGAAACTTGTGATGATGGTGCTCTAGAAAAGTTGGAAGTAGCTGAATCTCTTATCACCATGAAAACTTTGAGTACATAGCCACAGATTGAGAGTGATTCAGTGCAGCGTGAGAACATCTTTCACACGAAGTGCATTATTCAGAATAAACAGTGTAGATTGATTATTAATAGTGGGAGTTGCACTAATGTGGCGAGTATATTATTGGTATCCAAGTTGAGCTTACTTATTCAAAACACCCCAAAACATACAAGCTACAGTGGCTAAATCAAAGTGGGGAGGTTAAGGTAAACAAATAGGTGCGCTTATCTTTGTCAATTGGAAGATATACTAATGATATTCTATGTGATGTTTTTCCAATAGAGACAGTACATATGTTACTTGGACGTCCATGGCAATTTGATAGACATGTCATGCATGATGGGCAAAAAAATTACTACACCGTGGAGAATGGTGGTAAGAAATACACGTTGACTTCTTTGAAACCATGAGAACTGTATAAAAATCAAGCCAAGATCTCCAAAGAATGTAGACAGTTGACTTAGGCCGAGAAAATGAAGTAAGAAGAGGCAAAAACTTCTACTTCTTCTAGTGAAAATGCAAGAAAATTGAAGGGCCTAAAGATGAAGCAAGAGGAGAAAGAAAAGAGGTTAACAGTCTATGCACAAAAAAGTGAAGTCAAAAAAGCAATACTAGATAGGCGTGAAATATTTGTACTTATTTACAAAGATTTGTATTTGATGTCTAGTGATCACCTATCTTCTTTACCTAGTGTTGTGATTTCTCTTATACAAGAATTTGAGGACTTATTTCCCGAGGAGTTGCCGAAGGGATTACCTCCAATTCGAGGTATAGAACATCATATTGATTTCATCCCTGGTGCTTCTATTCCTAGTAGGCCAGCATACCGAGCAAGTCCTGAGGAGACCAGGGAAATCCAAGTGCAAGTGGATGATATTCTAGATAAAGGTATTGTTCGAGAAAGCCTTAGTCCATTTTCTGTACCTGTTATTCTTGTGCCTAAGAAAGATGAAACATGGAGAATGTGTGTTGACTGTCGAGCCATTAATAAGATAACCATAAAATATCGTCACCCTATCCCTAGGTTAGATGACATGTTAGATGAGTTATATGGCTCGAAAATATTTACTAAAATTGATTTGAATAGTGGCTATTGTCAAATTCGTATGAAAGAAGGTGATGAGTGGAAAACTGCCTTTAAAACTAAGTACGGTCTTTATGAGTGGTTAGTTATGCCTTTTGGATTGACTAATGCACCAAGTACTTTTATGCGTTTAATGAACTATGTACTTAGGTCTTTTGTAGGGAAGTTTGTAGTGGTCTATTTTGATGATATACTTATTTACAGCAAGACACTTGAAGAGTATGCATTACATGTAATAAGTGTGTTTGTTTTTCTTCGTGAAAATCAGCTTTATGCAAATTTTAAAAAGAGTGAATTTTGTTCTTCATCTATTATCTTTTTGGGATTTGTGGTAAGTGCTGAAGGGATTTCTATTGTTGAAAATAAAGTAAAAGCCATTAGACATTGGCCCACACCTAAGTCAGCTAATGAAGTTAGGAGTTTCTATGGTTTAGCTGTGTTTTATAGGAGATTTGTAAAAGACTTTAGTACAATTGCAGCCCCCTTGAATGATCTAGTTAAGAAAAATGTGACTTTTGTTTGGACTGATGCTCAAGTTAAAGCTTTTAATACTTTAAAGCATAAATTTACTAATGCTCCTATTTTTATGTTATCTAATTTTAAGAAAGCTTTTGAAATATAATGTGATGCTTCCGGAAAAGGTATTGGTTCTGTTTTGATGCAGAAAGGAAAACCGTGGCATACTTTAGTGAGAAGCTTAATGGAGCAACATTGAACTATCCAACATATGATAAGGAGTTGTATGCATTGGCACGATCTCTATAAGTTTGGCAGCACTACCTTTGGCCGAAGGAATTCATCATTCTTTCGAATCATGAGAGTTTTAAGTTCTAGACCACCAATCCACACACTTCGGATCGTTGTTGACACACAAAATTCAAACAAAACTAAAACAATTAACAAGGCGGAATAGAGATATGAAACGAGAAGATTTGATAGTAACCAATCAAACCCCAACGTTATTACAAATTAATTAACCTAGCTAATATAAATCAAGAGCTAACTTAATTATTTTGGCTTGTTCCTGAACTCAAGAACGGGTAGGCTAATCCTATAGCTCCTCACTAAAGGCTTCGCGGAAGGGTAAAAACACAAAGTGTTTTCGAGACCTAGCAAAAGCTAAAATTCTTCTATATTTCATTATGAAAAAAACGTAAAAATCATGCCTTTAAATAGGCTAAAAAACGTGAAAAATAAATCCTAGTGAAGAAGTCAATTTAGAATTGAACTTTACTAACTAATCCAATCCCAATTTAGGAAACTTTCCAAATTGGAATAGGAAACTATTAACTAACATACTTTCCCTAAAAGATAGGAAGCTCCTAAAATATAGGAACACTCCTATAAAGTAGGAAAACTCCTAAAAAGTAGGACAAAGCCTTAACCTTAAAATATAGGACACGGTTTTGGCTTCCTATAAAATAGGAGTTTACTTTTCCTAAACTTTCCTAAAAAGTAGGAAGTTACTTTCTAAAATAATTACTTTTCATTATCATGCAAGATAATTGGGCCAAGTAATTAACTAACACTTAAACGAAATTATAAGCCCAAATTAATGTTTAATGGACTTAATTTATTACAAAGCAAATAAATCCTAAGACTTAATAATGAATGGCGTGATCCAAGATGATAAAGTCCAAGCACGCCATCTTGATCTTCAATGTAGTCAGTGAACACTTCTTCAAGGTGGAATTTCCTTAAGCTCTAATGTAGAACTCCTAGGAACTTCTTCATGAATTATGATGCAAGAAATGTTCCAAACAACTTCATGTTGAGATGGTGATGGTTGTGATGCCAAGTGTTCTTCAAGTTTGTCCAAACCTTCACAATGTGTCGCCAATAATGTATGCAAGGCAGATTTCATCCTCTTGCTACTTAATCTTATTATTGGTCAATCAAGATTTTCCAATGGATCATGTGAAGTCGGCTTTGGCACCATGGACATGAGCGGATTGCTATCACAAGATAAGTTAAATAAACGGCATGCTAAGTGGTTATAATTTATTAAAACATTTTCTTACGTGATTAAGTACAAAGCTGGAAAGGAAAATGTGGTTGCTGATGCATTGTCAAGAAGGTACAATTTACTTACTTTCTTACATGCAAAACTACTTGGATTTGATGTCTTGAAAGGATTGTATGCTGAAGATGCTGATTTTAAACTTGTGTATGAGATTTATTTACATAAATCCGAAGGAGAATACTATTTGGATGACGGATTTTTATTTAAAAAGGATAAGTTGTGTGTGCCTAATTGCTCTATTCGTGATTTATTAGTTGTTGAGACACATGGAGGTGGATTAATGGGATACTTTGGTGTTAATAAAATATTATATATTTTGTAAGAACATTTTTATTGGCCACATATGCGAAAAATTGTTCAGTATATTTTTCAAAAGTGTATTGTTTGTAAACAGACAAAGTCAAAAGTAATGCCTCATGGTCTATACACGCTACTTCGTATGCCTTTGCATTCTTGGTTAGACATTTCAATAGATTTTATTTTAGGTTTGCCTAGGTCACCAAGTGGTAAGGATAGTATTTTTGTGGTAGTGGATAGGTTCAATAAAATGGCACATTTTATTGCATGTTCATGAACCAATGATGTTACACACATTGCTGACCTTTTCTTTAAAGTTGTAAGATTGCATGGTACTACTTTTATTGTTAGTGATAGAGATGTTAAGTTCCTTAGTCATTTTTGGTGTACTCTTTGGAGTAAGTTGGGAACTAAATTACTGTTTTCTGCTGTTGCACACCCATAAACTGATAGGCAAACTTAGGTAGTTAATAGAACTCTATCTACACTATTACGTACTATTATACAAAAGAATCTAAAGAAATGGGAAGATTGTTTACCACATATTGACTTTGCTTAAAATCGCACTATTCATAGTTCTACTTCTTTTTCTCCATTTGAAATTGTGTTTGGCTTTAATCCGTTGATACCTTTGGATACTTTGCCTATTCCTATTAATGAGTTTGTTAATGTTGATGGTGTAAGTAAAACTACTTTTATTAAGGACCTTTATGCTAGGGTTCGTGATAATATTGAAAGGAGAAATGATCAGTATGCTAAGCAAGCCAATAAAGGAAGACGCCCAAGTGGTGTTCCAGCTGGGAGATTGGGTTTGGATACACAAAAGATTCTTGAGAAACGAAAATCAAAACTTCACCCTAGAAGCGATGGACCCTTTCAAGTTCTCGAGCGTATTAATGACAATGCATATCGCATTGCTTTACCCAGTGAGTATGGGACGTTAGTGCTACTTTTAATGTTTCTGATCTCTCTTTGTTTGATGCAGGAGATTCGAGGGCGAATCTTTTTGAGGCGGCAGGGAATGATAGGAATCCAGACGTACTTAAAGGTGAACAACAGTTCGTTGAGCCATTACATGGAATGGGAGGACCAATGACTCAATCTAGAGCCAAAAAGTTGAAGCTTGGTCTTAATGGTTTGATCATGGAAGTGATGGGCGATGCATACAGGATGTTGGAACAAGGTTTTGGTGAAGTGAAGACTTATTTGAAACCTTGGAACCTCTTGGTTTTGACATTACATGAAGATATTTCAATGGAGAGCAAGATTGGACAACTATTGGTTGCTCGTAGCTCCACGTCGCGACGTCCATAGCACCACATCGCGACATGCACCAACGTCGTGATGTCCAAGGGACTCCACATCGCAACGTGGCTCACTAGAATTTGGAGGCTTGAAAAATTGGAATTAAAAAATCCAATTTTAATAATTTGACATGTATTTATGCACGTCGCAACATGCGACCTTCCACTTCGCGACATCCACACATGTCACGACATCCAGACCCCTACGTTGCGATGTTGGGAAAGTCGACAGATTTAGGGTTTTTCATTTTTTTGTTTTTGTTTAATCTTTTCAATAAGAAACATGATCAGCTGTTCTTGCATGAACATTAACTTGTTATTCATGTTATTTTCACATGGCTAAAGATCTTGCATGATTGAGGTATATGTTATTAACTTTAGGAAGTTGAGTTCTAGTAGGAAACTACCTTTTTGGTAGTTAGGGTTTCTTTTGTTGGTTATTTTGTTTCCAATATATAGGAGTATGTAAGCCACGAATTTGGTTGTTGAAATTTGAAATAAAAAGTTCATTATTTTGCTTAGCAAAATCTGAATAAAAAACCCTTTGAAACCTTAAGCTAAGTTTGAGTTTTTGTTTTCTAAACCCTAAAGTGAGATTAAGACCATTAGTCTTGCTTTTGTTCTAAGTTTGAGAACAGCCAAATCTGATTTGATTTAGGTGTTACCCGAATCAAGTTGGTTTTGTAATAACATTGGGGCTTTGGACAAGTTTCCATTGAATCGCGTTCAGTATCCTTTTGCTTTGTTTTCTTTGTTCTTTGCTATTAGTTCTAATCTGTTCTTTCTTTGTTTTCTTTCTTTGTGTTCATTCTTTTGATTTTGTTGGTGGGAATTTTCCAAGTTAGATCTGTTATGTGGTTAAAATAAGGTTGTCAATCCGCCCAAAGGTGGATAATATCAACGGGAACCTTATCACCTTGTCATCAATTACCATCACATTAGGGACAATCACTCTAAGTTATTTATCTACACAAGATGACAGATCCAAATTGCCTTTTACTTTACATGTTCCTGCTGCAGCCTGAAAATGTACTAATTTCTCATCCTCTGTTATTGAGAAATCTAAATGATTCGTATCTTAATTCATGATCATACCAAGCTCATTTTCCTCCTCACTAGGCTTGTTCAGTGATTCGGTGGCGCCTAAGAAGTCTTCAATAATTTTTTTGCTCTAAACTATGAATTTTTTAATCCTTCTTGTTTCTCCTTTACTACCACTATCCTCAGCCATACACCAAATTGACCCTCTTTGCACTATCCTACTTTAAAGTCAGATTTTCTATTTTCATAATCCTTTTTACTGTGGCCAATTCTTTCACAGTAAAATCAAAATAAAGGTAAAAGTTCGTACTTGAATTCAACCCAAAGCATTATATTGCCAAACTTGATTCTAGGTCCCCTTAAAAGAGGCTTAGTTAGATCAATCACTGCACATATTTTTATCAAATTTCATTCTCTAGATTTAAGGCCCGACACCATAACATCTAGTAACTCCTCAAACAATTCACCAAGTTTAAAACTAGTAGCTGAGTTAATCCAATAAGAGGGTAGATTTCTTACCTGAATCCACACTTGGCATTTATTGAACTTTTTCAATTTGTTCTCAAAGTCTTTTTTCCAAGGATCAATAACCATAAATTGGTTTTCCAAAACTCAAGGTCTTCTTTTTAGAGCAAAATCTTGATCCTCATGTTTTCATAAGAAAAACTGATAAAGATTTGGCCTCACCTCTCGCATTATCAGTTTACCATTCCTACACCATAGGCATGATAGTATTTTTTATGCCTGTGAAGTATGCCCTTTTTTAACCAAATATTTTTTCCATAATACTCTTTTCACAATCCTTCTTGCTCTGTTTAAAGTCTCTGACATCAAGTTCAATCCTTTCCTTCTCCTGTTAAGATAAGCTAAATAAACTGAGCCTGTTCATGACCTTAGTATCCATAGTCTCTTTGAAAAAGGGGTCCCAATAGTTACAATAGCAAAATAAAAGGCCTCGAACAAATCTGTGAGAAAACAAATATATGTTAACTTGCAATCTAGCAAAGAGAATAACCAATTGGATTTAAATCCTATTGAAGCTGTATACATCTATATATATGTATGTGTGTGTGTGTGTGTGTGTTTTCCTTTAAAGTTTTTGGTTTCCCTTTTTTTTTTCTTTTTTTAAAGAGAAAAATTGATACTTTGGCTAAAAATGAAAAAAATTCTAGATAAGACACAAGAGAAATGAGTTAATGAAAGCAAGATGTTTTGAAAGCTATGAATATGGTTTAGATAGAGGTTTAATGGTTTCTTTAAAGCTAGATCTGTGTTTTGAAAAGGCAGTTGGGTCAAGATAATAGATTTTAGGGCAAACATCTATTTGGGAGACCGAACACTCTCATAGAGAGAGAAATGAAAAAATCTCCACATTTTAATCTAAACAATTATGGATTTCTTTCCTTTGCAATCATTGTTTCCAAATCCATATTTAGAAACGAAAACTCTATTTGTTCATATAATTTTATTGGTATTGTGATTAATGATTACTAAAATTTGTTTCCTCCTTATTTATACAAGTGTTCTTTGATTCTTTCTATCCAAGTTTTCTTTCATAGTTTCTAGGTTTTTGTCCAGAATTCAATAGTGGATACTGAGTTGAGAAGTTACATAATCTTGGATGATCAAGAAGAAATTAGCCTGCTTTGTGACACGTTGATAAATTACATAATCATGGATAAAGAAGAATCAGCCATTGTGCCACATATGACATTGTCAAAATTTCAACCCATCTTTCCGTTTTAAGACATACCACAAGTCGATTACTATGCCATCACGAATAGAATCTAAGTAAGATTTATGAAGAATGGCATGATGCTGATGAAGAAAAAGTAGCTCTAAAAGTGAATCCCATCGTTGAGGGATCTAATGATGATTATTATGCCATTAAATTATATTTAAAACATAAGAAAAATATGAAGTGGTGTCCTGGCCCGAGATGCGAATATGCTATTGAATACAATGATGAAGTTGTATGTAATCAAAGGAACTTTATTGTTACTTACAAATATTATTCTTATGTATTTTGTTGGAATTAGATGAAGTGTATAGTCATGTGGGTTGTGAACTATGAGAAAGTGGGCTCTCAAGATAAATTCTGGAATAGAAACCACCAACTTGATATTGGTTGAATCGAAGCTTTGTTCAACCTGTCAAAGAACGGGCTAGAAGATCATTGATAATGGAGTAGTAAATTGTTTAGATTCCAAAAGACAAGTTGAGAAGTTTGATAAAAAGGAAGATTACTTTAAAAAAGAGGATTTTATATGTTAGGATATGACTTGTATCTTTTCTGGTTTAGTTCTTGTTCTACAAGTGATTTGTAGAAGTTTCTATCTTACATCGGTTAGAGAGAATATATCTTTTTTTTGTACATTTTATAATAGAAGTATTTAGTGAAACCTTTTAGAAAATGCCAATCTAGTTAGCCAATTAAAGATTTGGGCCTAAAGGCCCATATGGGGCCTGTTGTGGCACTTTTAATATTAGGGGTTGATTCCAGGGGGTAAAAGTACCCAGATCTCTTTGTATGGGACGACCCTCTTTGTATGAATCGGGCCTTTTTGAATGGGGTAGGCCTCTTTGTATGGGGTGGGATATTAGTATTCGATTATGAGAGTGACATGTTGTAGGCCTCTTTGTATGAGATGGGCTCTCGTGTGCTTGGGTTTCTTGCTGTGGGTTTGTGGAATATTTCCCTAGTTGTACTTCTCTTATTGATTTGCGAATTTCTCCTTCTTTGTCCGTGAATATAGGTCATATTTGACCGAACCACGTTAAATCTTGGTGTTCGTTATTTTATTGTTATTCTCCATGTTTGTTATTGGATTGTCAGCTTTAATTCCGCGTATTAACTATGCTTTATTTCCTAACATTATATTGGTTAATTCGAAGCTTTGTTCAAACTGTCAAAGAACGAGCGAGGAGATTAATGTTTATAGTGAAGTAAAGTTTTCAGAGTTTGATGAAAACGAGGACTTTATATTGATTAATTCGAAACTTTGTTCAACATATAAAAGAACGAGTGAGGAGATTGTTGATAATGAAGTATATTGTTCAGATTCCAAAACACAGGTTAAAAAGATTGATGATGATCAAAATGAGGATTCTGAAAGAAATATGATAAAGTTCAATTTATATGAGTGGACGAGAAAAGACAAAGTGAATACAGATGGATATTATGAATGTATGCATTATCAAAATGCACAGGAAGAGGGCCAGAATGATGAAATTCAGAAACAAATAAAGATGGTTATGATTTCTTTGGAGAAATATTTTCATCATTATTGGAAATTTGTTGATCACAATGCGTCAAAAAATAAAGTTTTGAAGATCAAGCGAGAATTGGAGAATGAACTTCTTGATAGGCTGGGTGTAATCCAGGATATAGCTATGCAAAAATTGAGCTTCATCACAGAAACTTGGGCTTATATTGTTGAATCTACGAGGGTTTTAAAATGGGAATATGCCTACATTGGGATGATCCACCTTTTGGAGGATTGACAACCGTATTTATCCACAGGACAGGTCTAGCTTGAAAAATTCCACCAACAATCATGAAATATTGATCACAAAGAAAGAAAAAAAGAAAGAACCAATTAGAACAAACAAACAAAAACAAGAAAACAAAGGAAAAGGATATGGAATGTGGTTCGATGGAAACTTATCCAAACCCCCAACGTTATTACGAAACCAACTTGATTCGGGAAGCACCTAAATCAAATTAGATTTGGCTATTCTCAAACTTAGAACAAAAGCAAGACTAATGGTCTTAATCTCACTTTAGGGTTTAGAATTCAAAAGCTTAAACTTAGCTTAAGGTTTCTAATGGCTTTGGATTCAGATTTTGCTACGCAAAATAATGAACTTTTAATTTCAAATTTCAACTGCTAAATTTGTGGCTTACAAGCTCCTTTATATAGGAAACAAAGTAACCAACAAAACAAACCTTAAATACCGAAAAGGTAGTTTCCTAATAGGACTTAACTTACTAAAATAAATAACACGTGTCTTAATCATGCAAGATCTTTAGCCATGTGAAAATACCATGATCAATGTATCAATATTCATACAAGAACATTAGATAATGTTTCTTATTGAAAAGATTAAACAAAAACGAACTAAAAATTAAAAAGCTAAAATCCGTCGAATTCCCCAATGTCGCGATGTGGAGGGGTCTGGACGCCGCGACTTGTGTGGACGTCGCAACTTGGGATTGTTTGGACGTTGTGACATGCAGAAAATCACGTCAGTATTTAAATTGGATTTTTAATTTCAATTTTTTTCAATCCTCCAAGTCAGTGAGCCACGTCACAACGTGAAGACCTCTAGACATCACGACGTGCGTAAAAGTCGCGATGTAGAGCTATGGACGTCGTGACATGGGGGCATGGCAACCAACTCTTGTGATCCAATCTTGCTCTCCATTGACGTATTATGGTATAATGTCAAAACAAAGAGGTTCCAAGGCTTCAATTCATACTTCTCTTCACTAAAACCTTGTTCCAGCAACTTGTATGCGTCGTCCATAACTTCCATGATCAAACCATTAAGAGCAAGCTTGACATTTTTCACTCTAGCTCGAGTTATTGGTTCTCCAATTTCACGTAAAGGGTCAATGGATTGTTGTTCACTATCAAGCGCGTCTGGATTCCTATCACTATTACTGATCGGAAGAGGAGGAAGGGAACAAGAACATGGAACTTCTTGATTTTGTGATCAAATGAGCTAAGACTTCTTTAGAGAAACTTCTTCAGTGTGCAGAGTTTGAACTTTTCGAATTTGAACTCCGACGTTTTCAAATGAATTTGGAGGACTTTAATGATTCCCGCAAAAGGCTATTTGGTCTTACCTATGAAACTAGAAATTACTTTTAACAACTTGGTTAGCTCATTAGAGAATGGTTTTTTGGAAGTAAAAGTATCATAAATTATTTATTGTTGGCAATTTTTTATAGTCTATAAAACAATTCAATCCTTTATTTGTTTTGCAACAACTTTTGATTGTTGTGTTTTTTGCATATTGAGGAACTTTTCTTTATTGAAATAGTTTGACATATGAAGTGAGTTTGGTGTTAATGTATTAGAGATGGCTGGTTGCTATCATTTGTGTTGATTAAATTAAGCTTTCTAGATAGCCTTGGCATAGTGAGATATATGCTTTACATCCATAGCTCATTCATAACCTTTTCTATTGCTTTGAAGTTTGATCCTTACTTTCCTATCTATTTTTTTTCTCTATCTTTCTCTAATTCAATCTAGTTTTAGCTGATGACATGTCCATCATTCATCTATAGGAGATTGAAAAGTAGAATTGATGTATGAACAAGGTCGGGACCAGGAGAAAATTTTAGTGGGGGCTAACTTAATTTTTTTTTGTGATTAAATAAATACATTTAACAATTAAATTTTCAAATCAATCATTATAAAAACCGATTTATAAGCTCTTCATAATATATATATATATATATATATATATGTAATTGTTTTTTGAATCATAGTTATCTTACCTGATATTATGTGTTTTTTTCCTTGTTTCATTTTATGATATTATATATTTCACTCATTATTTTATTTTATTTTATATAAAGACAGCACATGTTTTTATTAAAGTTGAAATTAACACCAAATTAGATCAATGTTATGATAAAACTTTATCACTTTCTCTTTTTACTTCAATTTTAATTATCCTTTTTATCTTAACAAAGTTCTTTCTTTCTTAAAAAATTCTTTTTTTAACCCTTTTTGTTATCTTCATCCTAATATTAAAATCATAAATACTCTTTGTAGTAAGAGAATAATTTATCACGATTATATAATCAAGTCATAGAATTTTAAGAAAATTTTTGTAATTATTTATTAAAGAAATCTATTGTGTGCAGAAGTTTAAACAAAATTGATTAGTGAAGAGTTAATTTTTATAAAATTTTAGGGAAAAAATGTAATATAATTAAAGTTTGGGAGAGTTACATGGGCTCTAGCCACCATGTAGTTCCGCCCCTATGCATGATAGATTGTTTCTTGCATTAATTTTTTTTGTCCAAAAGCAATAATTTTATTAATTAATAAAAAGAAAATGTAACACAATACAAATAAATAGTTGATAATAAGTGCACTTAGTTAATTTGGTTAACCCATATACTCGGTGCATGTAAATAACATGCATTATAGGTAATTGAACCACAGACCTAAAGCCATACAGATTTGACTACTATAAAAGTTAAAATCATTCGCAAGTCATGAAAATAAAATATGAAATAATCACTTGATTAATTGAAAGTTAAAATTGGAGTGTCTTCTCCTCTAGCAGAGTTAAAACTGGAATAAATTCTTCTCCCTACTAGCAGAGTTAGAATATAATTTTTTTCCTCTTTATGTAGCTGATAAAAAATCAAGTTTTAATCCTCACAATATACCTAACTCCAAAATTTTCTCCTCCCATTTACCAAATCAAAAATCAATAACTTCCCAAATATCAAAGTCCAGATAACCTTGCTATTCAACTGATTGAAGAAATATACCTTCTTCATCTTTTTTTTTGTCTGTCAAAAAATAAAAGCTTCCATGAACTCATCCAAGCTCTCCATCCAAGTTGCAGATTTTTTCTTTCACATTGCAAAAAACTCAAAAATTGGAGACTAAATCTCTCAGATAAAGAAAAACATTCCCATCAAAGGAGACAAATCACTCTTATAAAGGGAGATAAAGATAAAATTTTGGATTTTGAGGGGGGTGGGTTTGTTGCCCTTTAGTTTTTTTGATTTTTTGAGTTGTGAGAGGAAAGTTAGAGAGAAGATAGGGTTTTGATTTCTCTAAGAATCAAATGTGTTTCTTGCTTTAATCAATTAGGAGAATTTGGGTGATACATGATAGCTTATTTTCTTACTTTAGTCAATTAGCTAGGCTATACGATATCAATACTACATCTCTCTGATTTGAAGATGATCAGATTCTCTATTTCTAACGACTTTAATTTACTTTGATTTTGGCCTTAAATAAGATAGGTTTCAGATGGATCTTCCCATTGGAATATGCTAAAAACATAAGTTAAGAGTAGTTGGATCTTCTTGGTTGCATGTTGGTCAAATGCCACCAAATAGACAGAATTTGGCATGCGATCACTAAGGCTCTGATACAACAAATCAGATCCTCTATTCAATATTTTGTTTAACACATCAAAACAACATTGTTTCACTAAAATCATGATTAAACAACGTTATAGAATTCACTCAAATTTGAGTCAGGTGTTAATAATTGTGAATTTAATTTTGGTGATATTTATACTTTTTGTTATGATTTTAGTAGAAAGACATTGTTTTAAGTATTAGCCAGAATGAAACACAATAATTTTAAACAGATCTTCTGATACAAAGTTTTAACTTTCTATTCTTAACTGAGTGGTGGTAAATTTTAGTCATGTGTTTCTTCAACAAGTACTTTTATTTGTTGGGCTAATCTTCACTGGCTTAAAATTTGATAGTAAAGTTATAACTCATAAGATTTGGCAACATACTATTTAGAATGTTTTAGTAGAGTGTATTTAGATTTAGAAGAGTGTATTGTTATAGTTATTATTTGGGGTATGTCAAATTAGATACTTACTTATTGTATCCTCATTTGTAACAATGGATAAATTTTAGATGGACCAAGTTTCCTAATCTTTTCCAATTAAGTTTTTCACATACAAAAGATTGATTCTTGTTGAATATAAAACTATTGTCTATAACCACTATCTTCCAAATAAGTGGTAGCCTCTAGTTAAATTTTTTAGTGTTAAAATGGAAGAATCAATCATTTAGTGAAATCATGATGCTGAAGTTTTAGTATTTATTTGAAATAGAAGAAATTCAACTCATCACTGATGAACTTCAACTTCAACCCTATTGTTATAACTCTCCTACATTCCATTAATTATATGACCCCAAGCATCAGTGATGTACTTCAAACTTTTTTTAGATTGATTCTAGATTTTACTCTACCTCTTAAGAACCTTATTTTGCATTTTTTGCTTATCCTTGGAAGCTCTATGTTTTAGAAGGCATCTTTGTGAAAATTTGGATCTAACATATCTTTTTTTGTGATATCTTTAAGTTAGGTTCTTACAACATGGTCATGTTACTTCTCTCAACTAATGTAGCAGCAAGGTGAACCACACTTTCTTCCAATGCCTAAGGAGAAAGTATTGGTTGGTTTTATCGACTGAATTGGTAGTTAAATACTAATACTTTCTCATCATTTGTACACTATGTCCCACTATAATGATATTATGTTTCACTATTATGTAGGCTCGTGCATTGAGTAAAGAGTCAATCCCACATAATAGTGGGACATAGTGTACACATAGCGAGAAAGTGTCAGTATTTAACCACCAATTCAACAGATAAATTGGTGGTTATTAACCATGCAGTACGTACTTTCTCCTACTTAAGGGGATTCCTCGTCTTTTGATAAAAAATTTTGGTATTATCTCACTCCAATTCTTCTCGTATAAATATGGAAAATTCATATTCATCACTAGGGTTACACAACCTATATGATAGAACAATCCTCCACATGCATGAAAAGTGTCGAAGGATTATAATAAGATATAAGTTAAATTGGGATATTCATTTTGGCATAGTGCCTAAGGGTAGTCCTAAAAGCCACGTTAGGGAGTGAATGTGATAGTTGATCAATTCCACGTGGAAAATGTGAGAGAATTGAAACTAAAATATCAGTTAGAGTTCAACATATAAGTCCAACTTGAAATATCTATTTTGACATAACAGATAAGTGGGCGGGTTCGTAGTGTGACAATATCTACGACGTAGTAATTCATTGAGTTGTCATCATGCGTAAGTAGTATGTAAGTTTCATCATTTATCAACCAAGTGATTATATTTCTACAAATTGATCTTAACCCTCTTCCTCTCTCTCTTAAATTCATCATGATGGCTTTCTTCCTTTGCCTTCTCATAATGAGCCTAATATTTGCCAATGCTCATATCAAGTTCAACCATGCACCTAAAAATAAATAATAGAATTTAGACTTGTAATGCCATATGAAATTCATATTTATGCCATAATTGTTCTAATAAATCTTGTCAATTGTTTGATGATTTGGCAATTTAAAGGACTACGAGCCTTTACAAGTAACATCTTAAAAGGAAAAAAATGCATCAAAATCACTGCGAACTACCACTTCCAATTTGAGTAAATACATGCCATCATATTCAACCGTATATTCAAATCAGGGTACAGGACAAAACTAATATATAATTCCTTTATATGCTCAATGTATAGTTCCGATTTAGGGGTAATTGTATCCAAGTGAGGACTTTCATGGATTCTTTCCAAAAAAATTTCCAGTGTGTACGTGACTCTTTAGCAAGATTTGAGCGTAAACGTGTTGATTTACAATTGAATTAGAATAAGTTGTTAATATTATGTACAACAAATAATCCTCCAAACTTGAATTTGAATTCAATTGAATTAGAATAAGTTGTTAATATTATGTACAACAAATAATCCTCCAAACTTGAATTTGAATTCCAATTGAATTAGAATAAGTTGTTAATATTATGTACAACAACTAATCCCCCAAACTAAAAAAATAGCTTCTATCTCTCCCAAAAATTACTCCCACCCTTATCTCCTAACAGCTAACCCTCAACCTACTCAATTCCTAAGGGGAAGCGGAACCCCCTCCCCAAAATCCAAATTTAATAGCAAACCTTTCTTTTGTCTCCCTTATTGGTAGTGTTTATCTCCCCTTATGGGAGTTTCTCTCTTTTGAGAGTATTTTCTCCATTTTTGGAGTTTATAGTCTCCTCATGTGGGAGTTTGTCTTCTCTTTATTTGAGAGAAATTGTCTCAATTGTTGGAAATTTTTAACAAATTTGATCTGTTTCTTTCTCTTCCATATGTTCTTAGATTCAAAAAAGACTTTTCATCTCCTAATTTGAATGTTTTGTCAAAAAAGATTATACCTTGGAGAGGATTAGAGATAGAGTTGAAGATGGAGATGGAGAAAAAAGAGTAAAGGGGAAATAGATGAGATGGAGTGGTTTCTTCTCCATCCTTTGCAAATCTGTGTAGATGCAACTCTAGTTTTCGTTGGTTACACAAAGGAAATCTTAGGCTAGTGATATAGTGCATTTTCACTGTGATTGATTGTTAATTTTGGTTCAGCTATTGCGATATAAGATTCTACTTTTAGCTTTTGCTTCTAGATTGAAAAATCTTCCCCATTTTTAGTTGAATTAAAATATTAACATGATAGATATAAAAACTTGTCATTAGCTGTTTTAGAACCTTGTGTTTTGTGGCTCTTCAGGCCAGTTGTCAAATTGTTTGTAATGTATTGTATTGCTAGAGTTATTTCAGTGCTAGTCAATTTGTTTGTAATACATATAGTCAGAAGTTTGGAAAATTTTTTCCTATCTTGTTCATGGACTATTTGTGCAATTAGATGTTCAGCTATTTAGCTGAATTGTAACATCATTTCTTATGGAATGAAAATATTGCTTTTGACCAAAAAAAAACTAATCCTCCAAACTTGAATTCGAATTCCAAACTCAAGATTGTTTTGCATTATCACTTTCGTACTTGTCAACCATACACATGTCGGCTTACAATTGAATTAGAATAAGTTGTTAATATTATGTACAACAATTAAACTGCGAAACTTGAATTTGAATTTCGAATTCAAGATTATTTTTCTAGTATCACTTTCGTACTTGTTAACTGTACACTTCAAAAATCTATTGAACCAGTTGTGTTAGCACCTAGATAGATTGATAGCCTAAAAGTAAATTAGAATATATCGCTAATGGAAAAAAAACGTACACTTTGAAAATTCATTCATTGTATTTTCTAACAACAAACGAGTTCTTCGTGGTCAATTTAATACTCAAAAAGTATTTGCATCAATGGTGTTACTTGGCGACAAAAAATGTCATTTTGATTATGTTGCCAAAAATTTATTTTATTTTATTTGGCTTATTTTCCTTTTAATTCTCCGTCCAAGTATTATTTGCTTAGATAATTTTTATGAATTATATCTTGTACAATCTTTTTACTCACGATCACTGTGTAAGAGTCACTTCTTCATCAGACTCGTGTTTATATATACAATATACAACTAGTTTATGTTGTAACTGGGGGTTCCTCTCTTGTTACTCACGTCTATGATTTTTATATTTTATCATCAGACTCATGTTTATATATATATATACAATATACAACTTGTTTATATTGTAATTGGGGGAGGGTTTCCTCTCTTGTTACTCACGTCTATGATTTTTATATTAATTAATAAAATTTGGACGAGCATTCTACCTGTGGGGGTTTGCCGATTAGATATCTTATATCTATAAAGAGCGAATGTTGGACATTTCCTGCTCCTGTGGCTCAGTATCGATTGCCTGTAGCCGTCAGGTCGTTGCTTTTGTGTTTCTGTCGTGTGGTGGGCCTGCCTATTTTTTCGGTACCCTTTTCACTTTGTTGGCGTGTTTGGTGTGTGTTTTTTACCGGCTTTGACTGGGGTCTATTAGGGTTTCATATATATAGTTTGTGGGTTGCTTTCAGCCGTGTCATTTGGCCTTGGTGTTTCCGCTTTGTTTTTTCACTCTGTCTTTCTTTTTTTGGGTTTGTTTTCTCCCAACATTTGCTGCTTTTAATTCGCTTCTTGTTTTTTTGGCTTTCGCAGCTTCTTGCTCTTTGGTTTTTGCTGGCTTTTGTTGGGTATCTTTTCTCTTGGTTTCTCTGTTTTTGGGCCTTCTTTGTTCGGCTGTGCCCTAAGGTTGTTGTTTTCTGCTTTTTTACTTTGTTATTGCGAATGCTATAGATCGATTTGGTGCATGTGAATGCCATATTTTTAAAAAAAAGATTGCGTTTTTTGTCGCCGCTGCCAGAGAGTTGGCTTCCGTCAATTTTAGTGTTTTGGGATATCTTTGCAGATATGAATTAGGAGTTTTATTTTGGTGGCTTTGTTTATTGATATCAGGTGTAGCTTTATGTATGTGTATGTTTTTGCTTTGGATCTGATGTTTTGTATGATTTGTTGCTCAGGAACTCGAATTTAGATTTGGAGCGGCTTGTTACAATTTCTTCCGCCTTTTATAAGGTTTTTTCCCCGTAAACCTTTTGTTGGTTTTTGAATCACTAAACACATTTGATGCTTGTTTTGTTTAATAGTAAAAAAAAATTTAGCTTTCTCGTTGTTTCCAGATCCTTGGCTTGTTTCTTTTGTTTCTGTGCTTTTGGCCTGGAGTTTTTTTTAAGGGAGGTGGTCTCCGATTTTTGGGATATGCCGGGGAGGGTGTCCTCTTTGATTTGGCATACAGTTGTTATTTCGGGCCGTTCGTGGGTTTTTGGGGAATACGACTTTTTCAAACAAAGAATGACGCTTTTTTTATGTGTTATTGCTACTGGATATCGGGGTTGTTCTGATGAAAAAGACCCTCTTTTTTCCAATGGTTTTGCTTTGAACTTCTTATACTCGCCTTTCCTTGGGGATTTGTTGCATGCCACTGTTTTTCTTGGAAAGGGAAAGGCTAACCAGAGGCCTTTGGGAAATATAAAAAAAAGGGAACATCTTCAGTTTCTGGGTATATCAGTGCCAGGATTATGGAGAAATAGGGGGCATGTTTTAATTTTACATGCTTAAGTTTATTTTTTAGTTGATTGAAGCCTTTTTGGCTGCTTTGTTATTTTGGATTTCACTTTTTCTTATGGACATGAATTGTTACTATTTTGTGCCTATCTGTGGTGAATGTAATTGGTTATAGTTTTATACATGTTCATTTGATTGGCTTGTATTGCATTGCCCCTGTTATCAAACTTTTTTTTAAGGTGGATTGAGAGACAGGAAAGGAGGTTGTTTAAGCTGTATAAAGTGTTTTATTGGGTTTTTTTGAGCTGTATAAAGTACTAGATCTCAAAATTTTCTGGAGTTTTGGGTTGCTCATATTTATTGTTATTTGTGTTAGATATTAAGACAACTAATTGATGCTAAATATTAAGGCAGTTGCCTTATTTTGAGATTAGGGAATGGCAATTTGTATTATTGCTTTTTTTGCCTTATTATTCAGCTACTTCTTAGGCCTTTGCTTTTTTTTGCATTTGTTAATGTTTTAGATTTTGCAGCGAACAAGAATGGCAAAGTTTATGAATGAGTCTGAACGTTGTCAAGAAAAGGCATACTGGACTCATTTCAAAGATCAGAAATTTGTTAGGGTGTTTAAGCCTGAATATCAATATCGCTTGGTAAGGCTAAATTGATATTTTGGGTACTTTTTTGGAGAGAGTTGTTTTGTGTTTATGCTATATTATTAGTATCAAGCCTTTGTTATTGGTTTAAAAAGTCTAAATGTTATTCCTATTGTTATTTTTGAAGCTTATTCCTCAAAAGTTTACTGAGAGCCTGAGTGGCAGCTTTGATGGGCTTGTAAAAGTGCGAGATCCCAGTAAGATTATATGGGAGTTTGGTTTGATGAGGAAACCAAATGCAGTTTATTTTGAGCAAGGCTGGAAGAAGTTTGTGGCTGTTCATTCTCTCCAAGAAAATGATATTCTGGTTTTTACTTATGTTGGACAGATGTGCTTTGATGTTCTTATTTTTGAGGCTCAGACCTCATGTGAAAGAGTTACCTCCTACTTTGTGGAAAGGTTAGATGTTGAAAATGAAGAAAACAAATTTGGCCAATCCAGCAGTTCAGACCATGTGATGAAGTTCGTAGCAGACCCTGTTGGCAGTCTATCTCAATGCTCTAAGCAAAAAAAAGCTGTAAAAAGGCATGCTATTGAAGAGAGGGAACAAAAAACAGATTGCTTGGCTCAAGCTGTGAAAAAAATCAAAGAACCTGGTATTTTTTTTGGGTTTTAATTATATTAGGGTCCTTTTAATATTTAATGGTTTGTTGGATTGCTTAGATAGAACTTATTTTATACTCTGGATTGTACTGTGTATTGCTGTTAAAAAACGAGTGCTTGTCTATTGCTCAGCTTTGAATTTGTTGTGATCGGCTGAACCAAAACGGGTACAATACCTTATTGCAGTTTCCCAAATATTAGTTTCCTTTTTTTGGGCCTAAATAAAGCAGATACATATAAAAGCTATATTTAGGCTTCAATAGTATTTAACTTTTCTTAGGTTATTTGTTCATGAATATTACAGAAGCTTTGAAATCAGCCTCGTTCAGAACCTCTACCCTTTCCAGCCCAAAAACAGCCATTACAGACACTGGATGTTTTTCAGACCCAGATGATATGAAGGCTTCAAACTATTCTGTTGGTAGGCTTACCCAAATAATATTTAATGTGTTATTTTATGTTTATTCATACTAATAGTATTGTACGTTATTAGTATTTTTACAAATGCATATAGTGGCTGCGTTAGTCCAACTTCTGATGTTAATGTTTATTTACAAACATTTGTCTTACTGTTGTACCTAGCTGTTTCAGGTGAGCCTAAACAAGTAAATCAGGAACCTCTACTTGCTGAGCTTAGAAAGTAGAAGGCTCTTCAATTAGCCTATGCATCTGCAAAGGGGATTTGGTCTGTAAACATCATGCGACAGTCATATATCAGCTAGGGATTCTCCATGGTTAGCCTCTAAATTTGAATATTAGTCACGAATTCTAAAAATGAATTTTAAGTTAATTAGTATTTGCTTTATTAACTTGTTTGTAGCTTTATTACTTCCATACTCATTTTACGGTATTTTTGTAAATTTGTATGCTATAGACTTTGCCGACAAAATGGGCAAAACAATATCTGCCTCCAAATAGCCAAGATATTATCCTGCGCACTAATGGACAAACCTGGGGGTCAGATTTTACAGAAAAGGTACTGGGTATGCATTAACTGGAGGATGGAAGAAGTTTACCCTTGACAATGATTTGGAGGAGGATGATGTCTGTGTTTTTTATTTGGACACGGCTGCATTTGGAGCTGTTACGTTAGATGTGAGTATTTTTAGGCCTGGAGATGTTGAGATTGGAGAAACTGCTGTTTCTCAAGCTATTCTTGTTCATGCTAATCAGAGTTCAGGCCAAGCTAAAAGAAAGGGGAAGCTGTTGGTTGATGAAGACTGTGAATCGCTCTAGCTGGTACTTACTTGCTATCTATAGTTTGAGGTTTGTAACATCAAAACCATATTTTATGCTTTATAATTATGTTTGTAAGCTTTTGAAGGAAAGAACAGCTTAGGCCAGGGTCATATTTTGAAGAACTACAGTTCAGTAGTGTTTTTGTTATTATATTAACCTTCGGCAATATTATACCTATGGCTGGCTTAATTTAGTTTTTTTCAATTTTTATACCTTTTTTTAAAAATGCTTCTTATCTGTTCGAAGAAGTTTTATTTAAAAAATTGGAGCTAACATTAAAGCTTCCCTTTATTCACACAATCTTTACTGCCCAATACTTAGTTAGATTTAATAACGTTAGTTAGATATATGTATATTAGATATAAGTGAAAAAATTTACACTATACAGCTTAATGTCTTCACCCATATATTGTAATTAAAAATTATATACAAAGCGTTGCTATAACCGCGTGTATAATAAAAAGATCGGCTAAACATTATTATATCCTCTTATAATATTGTGAAGAAAAATATAAATTCTTTGTAGACTGGTATCAAAAATTAATTGATAGACAATTTTTTCCATAACCTATTAATAGTTATTATGCTATCACTATATATGCTTCGCCAGCTATAATGGTTGTTGCATTCCTGTGTATTCATACAGATTCTAAATGTATTAAAGCATTAAAGATAATAATATTGGTTCAAGCTTCAAATAAAATTTGCTGATATTGGCATTACAAAAAATATAATATGCAGACTATTAATTATTGGAACATAGTATTGTGTCCTTACAAAATTATTGATAGTTTATAATTTAAAGTTGTGCTACTAAATTTTCTTCAGATAAGGCTATACCATTTATAGTTTGCCAGTTTTTTTTTTTTTTTAAATAACCATCGTTTCCAATTTTAATTTTGATAATTGCTTATTCTTATAGTGAAAATATAGCCTTTTATCATTCAGCATTATTCAGCCCCTATTGTTTTATGTCGATACTCTTGCCAAATTTGCTTATGTGCTTAGATTTAACAGAATTTATATTAGATTAGATCGTTACCTTTTTAAAATTGAACTCTTATACAATTTGTTGGGTATATCTGTAATGCTAATTAGATTAGATTGTAACGATCAAATGTAACAAACAGCCTGATAGCCCCACCTTTACTATGGCCTTGCATGTAGCAATACAAAATTGTTGAACTTTTCAGTAGGTTTTCATAAATATTTGTATAACTTAATTTTTTTACGAAGCCGAATGTATGCAAATCTTACAAGCAATTACTTATGTGTAAACATTAGCAAACTCAAATTTTTTTACAATTATTTATCGTAAATCCCTATGACTATTATTACATAGCCCAAGCCTTACCTATTTCTGTGCATAAAACGATTACAATTTACTTTTTTAATTGTTAGCTTTCTAACTAAAACTTACTACAGCTACAAATTTATTATTGTCCGAACATTTTAAACCATTATCTAAAATTTTATTATTGGGAGTATAAAATTAGAAATATAACGGGAAGAGTACCAATATGTACATAATTAAAAAATCGATTTATTATTCTTTTTAACCCAGTTTTTAAAAGGCATATATTTTGTAATGTTTTATATGGATTTTTTGACTGAATTAGGCCTCATGTTTACATTTAGAAATTTTTAGATTAGATTAATCTTTCAATTCTTTTTATTTAGCCTTCACACAATTTATAGGATGTTTGTACAATGGTTACCAGATTATATTATAATATTAAACAAGCTTAAAAAACAGGCCAATATACTAAGCCTTACAATAGCCTTGTATATAATAATACCAAATTTCCGAACTTATCAACAGGACTTTATAACAATCTGTTTATAATAATTCTTTGTACGGAACCCTATGTATGCAAAGATTATAACCAACAATTTGTGTATAAACATCAGATTATTCTAATATTTTCATAATTAGATACTGCACATCTGTATGGCTATTATTATAAAGTCCAAAATTTGGCTTTTTTTGCGAACAGAAAGCTTACAACATCTGCTTTTCAAGCTTAGCTACTCAAGTAAAGATAATTACAAATCAAAATTTATGACTACCATAACATTTCAAAGCACCCCGTAAAAACTTTTTATTCGGGCTATCAGATTAGCAATGCAGTGGAAAAAATAATAATATATATACCCCTATCAAATTTATTTATTAATTCCAATTTTCAACTCAGTTTTCAAGAAGCAAAACTTTTATTATATATACAGTTAATTGTTGCAAATTTCTAGAATTATCATTATAGATAGCTTAAAGCTGGGCTATTTAGTTGGACAAAATGATTACAATGTGTGGTTTGTAAGTTTAGTTGTCCAGGTACAGATTATTACAACTAAAAGTCTGCTACTATCATCATTCCAAAATTTTTTATTGGAACTTTAAAACTAGAAATGCATCGAGAAAAGCGAGAATATGTACATCAATATCAAATTCAATTATTACTCCTTGTTTTCAAGCCAGTTTTTTAAAATCAAAATCTTCAATATATATATTAAATATATAACACATTATAGTTTTTATATTTTTACTTGCAAGCCTATATCTTTGCTACTAGAAAGCTCGGCCCTAATCTTAAGACACCATATTGCTAGGCACTTCTAAGCAACCATCCATATCTTCTCTTCAGCTTTTTTCCTTTGTTCTTCGTATTCAGAACTACCTAACTGTTAACAATTACCTTGCTTTCATCGGGTTTTAACTTTGTAGGTTGGTTCTCTATTTATTTAATGCCTTATGCTTTTACTTTTAGGCGATTACTATATATGTCCATATTTAAACGGATAATTCTGCTTTTAAGTCATTAAGTATGGTTTTCTGTTTCAGATTATGATTTGTCTACTATTTTCCCTGATTGTTTTATGGTTCTTGACTATATTTAGGCTTTAGAATCTATCAATAACTTTGCAAAAGCACTCTATTTCCAATTTTAAAATCTTGCTATAGACTTCTATTTAGATATACTTACAGACATAAATTACTGTTTTCTTAATTTGTTCTTAGCTATGAATAAGCCCAGCTCTTTAGAGTTGTTCCTTATAAATTGCCATTGCAATTTTTTATACAAAGTAACTACGAAGAATAGATTCCAACCATGCCAACAAAGAGGAAATATAACTGTGTTGAAGACCGCAGAAACCAGCAGGAACAATGCCGACAGGCTACAAGATCCCAAAAAAAACCGGAAACCTCTTTAGCATCTGTTAACAGCCAACAAATTACAACCATACTTGATAAAAATACAACACATCAACTTTTACTGAGAGCTTCAGGTTCAACTGAACATGCTTCAACATCTGCACAAAATCAGGACGCTGGAAATCCAAACCCAATTATGTCTGTTTCAGATTCTATAACAAGAACCAATGCAGGTATGTTATTTTTTGATTGTTAATTCTTTAGTACTAAAATCTGTATTTAAATAATTTCCAGTGGTATTCCATATTTATTTTGTATTTATTCTTACCAGGTCTAAACCAAAAAACAGTTATTATAGCCGATCCTTTGGAAAATATAATGACTGAGCCCCAAATCTTACCAGATGTACCAAATTGTACATATTGTCATGCTAAAAGAATTTATTTAGAACCAACTCATTTCTGCTGTTCTAAAGGAGAAATTAGGCTATTACAAAGCCAAATGCCCGAGCAATTAAAGATGCTATATGTTGATAATTCAAAAGATGGACATGATTTTCGCAATAATATTCGTAGTTATAATAATATGTTTGCGTTCACATCACTTGGTGCTCATTCGGATAAAATGTTAAGTCGGCGAACAGATGGGGTATACACATATAGAGTTCAAGGACAAGTCTATCATTTTATACCCCCACTCACACCTATAGAATCTCAAAAGCCAGCCAACGTACAGTTATATTTCTTTGATACAGAACATGAGATAGATAACCGGCTTTGTATCTCTGAAAAATTTGACAAAAACCTGATTATAAAACTAGCCACCTTATTAAGAACCAATCCTTATTCAATCTTTTTCAGAAACCTAGGAACTGTTGAACATTTAGAAAGTTATAAGATTATTTTAAAAGCAGGCCCTGATTTAGACCAAAGAACATTCAACAAACCAGATACATCAGAAGTTGCAGCTATATGGGCTGAACCAGAAAATAGTGAAGAATATAATACTCAACACATACGAGTTTATCCTAAGCAAGGGCCAATTCAGATTGTAAAACATTATTTTGGCTGTTATGATCCAATGCAATATCCATTAATGTTTACAAATGGTGAGCCTGGCTGGCATCCGGGAATAAAAAGGCTGGTTTCAAAGACAGATAGAGAGAATTGGGTCAAAACATGTGAAAAAGAAAGAGAATTTGATGCACACAACTTTGCAGATGCCAATATTTCTATAGAGGCTGAGAAAGCCGGTATTTCACACATAAATATCTCACTACCCTCAATTATACATACATATATTAATTATTATTACTTTTATAATATCTAACAATATTTTCCAATTTCTTATAGGGACATCGCGAAACAAAAAAAAAATCTGTTGTGTCTTGCAGAGAATATTATTGCTACAAGCTACAAATGAGGCCTGATGATATGTCATTTCTATTACATATAGGTAGACTTTTACAACAGTTTGTTGTTGATATGTACATTAAAATTGAAACATCAAGGCTTGAATTTCTAAAGTCAATAGAATTTCAAAATCGTATGAGGACATAAATTTATAAAGGTGTCATAGATAGTATTATAAAAGGTCATGATTCAGGTGTTGATATTGGAAAAAGAGTTATATTACCTGCTTCTTTTATTGGTGGTCCTAGAGACATGCACAAACGATATATGGATGCTATGAGCCTTGTACAGCATTACGGTAAACCAGATCTATTTCTTACAATGACTGCTAATCCAGGTTGGTCTGAAATCTGTAGTAAAAAATTAGAATCTGATGAAATACAAAACAGACCAGATTTAATTGCAAGAATATTTAGAGCTAAGCTTGAGCTTTTGAAAAAAGAATTGTTTAAGAAAAATATTTTTGGAATGGTTATTGCATACACATATGTAATCGAATTTCAAAAAAGAGGCTTGCCACATGCTCATTTTCTTATTATTCTTAACCCCAAGTCAAAATTTTATTCCCCTGCAGCATGTGACAGAATTGTAAGTGCTGAGTTACCAGATATGAGCAGCCATCCTTATCTCTATGCATTGGTTGCAAGACATATGATGCATGGACCTTGTGGAAGTCTTAATCCAAATTGTCACTGCATGAAACCAAATTCTGGTTGTAAGTATCAATACCCAAAAGAATTTTCAGCCACAACAATTTATGGAGAAAATACTTATCCTACTTATCGGCGTAGACATGATCAAAGGTTAGTCAAAGTGCATGGCCATTATTTAGATAATCGTTGGGTAGTTCCTTATAACCCATATTTACTTGCAAAGTTTAACTGTCATATCAATGTCGAAATTTGTTCAACAATTCGTGCTATCAAATATATATTTAAATATATTTACAAAGGACATGATAAAATTGCATATAATCTAGCATTACAACAGCCTGATGGAATAATTGATGAAATCAAAAACTTCTAAATAGCACGATGGGTTTCGCCACCTGAAGCTATATGGAGAATATTCAGGTTTGATTTGAATGAAACATACCCTGCTGTTATAAGCCTTCATATCTATTTAGAAAATGAGCAAAATATAGTATTTAAATCTACACAATCATTGCTTAGCATTGTTAACAACCCAGTTTGTAAAAAAACTATGATTACTCAATATTTTTTTATGAATAGGTCAGATTTATATGCACAAAGCTTGAATTGTCTATATGTTGAATTTCCAGAATATTTTATATGGAATGGGCAATTGAAAGAATGGCAGCGGCGCAAAAAAAGAAAGGTTATTGGAAGGCTGCATAGTATACATCCATCTCAAGGTGAAAAATACTATCTACGGATACTTTTAATGCATCGACGAGGAATTACTTCATTTGCAGATTTAAGGACTGCTCACAAGTACATATAAATCAGCAGTTGAATTATTAGGCCTGTTTCAGAATAATGATGTTGCATACCTCTGTATGCAAGAAAGTGCTCATTATATGATGCCAGCTGCCCTACGACAATTGTTTGCAACTTTGCTTGTTTACTTGAATCCAAAACATACGCAGCAGTTATGGACAGACTTCGAGAAAAATCTTTCTGAAGACTTTGGTCAAAACAAAGCATTACACCACAGTCAGATCAGGAAAAAAACATTATGTGCAATAGATGATTGTTTACACTCTATGAATAAAGCATTGCAAGATTTTAGTATTATTGATGACCCAAGAGAGCTACAACAAGTTGACAGCCTCAGCCAAGAATTGGAAGCTGAATTAAATATTGTTGTTTCAACAGAAGATCTACAAGCAATATCAAAACTAAACAAAGATCAAACAGATGCTTATCAGGCTATAGTATACCATATAGACCAAGGTTTGGCAAAAGCATTCTTTATCGATGGTCCAGCAGGCACAGGTAAGACATTTCTCTATAAATGTTTACTTGCAAAGGTTAGGTCAGAAGGTGGAATAGCACTCGCAACAGCCAGTTCAGGGGTTGCAGCTTCTATTCTTCCAGGTGGAAGAACGGCACATTCCAGGTTTAAAATCTCTATTAATGATGATTCAAATAGATCATACAATATAAGCAAACAAGGTACATTGGCTCATTTATTGAGAATTGCAAAACTCATTATTTGGGATGAAGCCACAATGATGAAGAGAGATATTATTGAACATTTTGATAGAGCCTTAAGAGATGTAACAAATGTTGATCAACTTTTCGGTGGTAAAGTTATAGTATTTGGTGGCGATTTTAGACAAACGTTACCAGTTATTCCTAAAGGTTCGAAAGAAGATATCATAAATGCAAGTATTGTTATGTCACCGCTTTGGCCTAGATTTGAAAAGCTACAATTACAACAAAACATGAGGGCACAATCTGATCCTATGTTTTCAGAATATTTGCTTCAAATAGGGAATGGACTTGAAGAAATGAATGAAGACAACGAAATCCAGATTCCGAATACTATGAATATTCTATTTGTTGATGAAACAACATCATTACAGGCTCTTATGAAGGCTGTTTTCCCAGATTTGAGCCATTTTACTACTGATCTAAACTCGGTTATTAATAGAGCACTGCTTACAACAAGGAATGATTTCGTTCATGACATGAATAACATGTTGATAGCCAAGTTTCCGGGAGAAGAGTTTATATATTATAGCATTGATGAGGCCATTAATTCTATGGATCAGGTTGATCAACAGGATTTACTACATTCATTAACTCCTCAAGGTTTTCCGCCTCATCAGCTTATTCTAAAGATCAATTCTCCTATTATGCTGTTACGTAACATCAATCCAGCTAAAGGATTGTCGAATGGAACCCGGCTTATTTGCAAGGCATTTGAAAAAAACATTATCCTCGCTGAAATCTCTACTGGTTCATATATTGGTACACCTGTTTTTATTCCACGAATTATGCTTGAGTGTTCAAAGCAGGATTTCAGTTCTATACCCTTCAAAAGAACACAATTTCCGGTACGCTTATGCTTTGCAATGACTATTAACAAAGCTCAAGGCCAAACATTGGATTTTGTCGGCATATATCTCAAAGAACCTGTTTTCTCCCATGGCCAGTTATATGTAGCTTTGTCAAGGGCTAAAAGTGCAAACCAAGTGAAAGTCTTGATCAGGCCTCTAACTGTTGCTGCTGCTAGCACAAACTGGACTAAAAACGAAATATATACTGAAGTCTTATCATCAATTGTTCCAGATTTATTCATTTAAACCAACATACAAATGTTATCTTGTGCAACATTATTAGGCTATACATTTAGTTTACATGTACAGATTTAATTATTGCCAATATTTAAATTAAATCAATATATAAAATTGGATTTACAAGCATTAAGTTATTATTTTAGTATTTTTATAAAGTTTAATTACATTTGTTAATATATTTACAAGTTATAGTACATACTCTCCGGCAGGTACTTCTTTATATAATTTTACTTAATTATGTCATAATATGCAGGTTAAATTTTTTTACAAGATCATACTAACTTCACATTTTTTATGATCTTGCAGATTTATCTACATACTTAGATAAAGATGGAGAAAAGATGTATCCCAAGTTCAGCCTTAACAGATACGGTTAAGGATTGGGTGGCCAAGCTAATTTTAGTCGAAAAGACACCCATACGGACTGGAAAAGAAACAGGAGGTGCATACCAACGCTTTGTTTTTAACGATGTTCAGGTATATATATATTGTCATACACAGCTACTTACTTTAGACTTGAACAAGCCAAATAATGTCTTCAAAATTAATTCTACAGAAAAACAGCATCCAAGCAATTGCCTACAGTGAGGACGTACATCAACTTGACAGAGTTTTGCAGCTGTACAAGACGTTCTATATAGGCAATGCGCTCATAAGACCAATTCTAGGAATGTTTCCACGCTATGGGGCCTCTTGTTACCAAATGATACTCAAGAAAAGCGCTTTTATAAGACAAGTCCACCAGTCAACGGAGCTGCCACTAATTGATTACTATAACTTCACTAAATTTGCTGATTTTGCGGACAAAATGGATAACCCCGACTTGAAAATCAGTTAAGTTTATAACTTTTTTATAATTCTTTTATATTAATAAGAAGCTACATCTTTTTGAATCCAATTCATAATTTATAGTTAATTATTATAACACATTTTCCTCCTAATTAATAATTCTGCCTTTATACAGATATCTTAGCTGCTGTAATACATATCCTTCCACCACAGACTGTACCGGTGAAAGGAAGAAGTGTTGCTATCCAAGAATTTATCATTTTAAATGAAGAGTAACGATCATTTTTATTTGCTATACTATACTCTAAGCTAAAACAAACCCTAATACAATTGATTATTATGGAGTTACAAACTTATGATTTTTCCATTTTGGTTATTATGCAGGTGCAGGCCTATGATCTTTACATTTTGGGAAGATTTTTTACACACAGTAGCCCCATACATCATTAATAATGTCCATGAAATGCCAATCATCTTAGGCACACGCTTAGCGATTACATCATTTCATGGTAATATTTATTCTTTGACTATTGAACAACTTAATATAGCTTTATGACTATATGTACTTACTTAAATATCAGGAATCTCAGTTCGAACCATGTCAAACAGCATGATTCTGTTTGATCCCCCTTTACCACAAACGACAGAGCTAAAAACCTGGTGAGCTTACACCTAAATATAGCAATACTCTTGCATGTTTAAAACTGTTGCCATATTTTCCTGCTCCTCAAAACTAATTTATTATTTATATAGGTTACAAGCAAATACAGCTCATATTGAAAAGATCGTGGCCGAGAAGCTATATGAAAAGCAACACCAGATTATTAGCACTCCTTCTGACACCCAAGTTCGCAAAATAAGCCAGCTACTGAGCCTCACTGAAACAGTAACTAATTTACTTTTTCTATTTTAAAAAATACATGTTAAAACTATTGCCAAAAGAAATATTTGTTCAGTTATATATACATGCGAAGAAAGCTAAATACTTACTGTTTTATCTTTAGATCAAATCATGCTGGGTCAAAGCTGAAGTGAAAATAACAAACCCTGCCCAAAAATTCTACTATCTTATTTGTCCAAACTGTTCAAAGATGACTGGTGCAGGCCTGGATATGGAATTTACTTGCTTATATTGCGCTGCAACATCCCCACACCTCAAGCTCAGTAAGCTGCATATAAAAAAATTACATTAGCAGATCAAATTATATACTAACTTAATAACTCAATTTATATAATAACTAAAATAGATTAAACTTTTTTTTGCAGGCTTCGATTTCAGGTAGATTTATTTGATGGTTCTGCAAGCTTGCAAGTATCAATTGATAAAAAGAATGCAGAACTACTACTGGACATAACAATTGAGCAGGTTATAAGCATGGAGAAACAGGTACACATATGCACTACTTTGCTATGCTATTGCTTTTTTCTCTATTATAATGCTGCTAACTCTGCAAACAATATACAACCATACAGCATCAAGAAATAGATTGTGATGCTTTCAATGCCAAATTTGATGGGCTTAAACTGTTATTTCACCTACGAATCACTAGCTTCATGACGAGAACAGGACAAGGAACACGGTATAATATCATAACGTGTTTGCCAACAGAAAGCCAATCTTCCAAACTATTGCAAACCACAGAGGCAGGCACATCTACAGAAATTGTAACAGGAGCAAATTTTGATGCCAGTACAGCTAAATCTCCTGATATTACAGGCTCACAAATAGTTCAAAAAGCAAGCCATGTTTTGCAGCCGGATGTGACAAAGACTCCAGCAAAAGAAGTAATACCTGCTGAAAAAAAACAGAAACAAGCACAGCTACAGCAAGTCTACCTGCAAAAAGATCCTTAGACCCAGTATTTGGAAAAGAAAGCAAGCAAGGTAAAACGAGCGAGTAATCATTTCTGCTTTCAAACAATACACTTAACTGCAATACCATTTTGAACTTTGTATAATCCTATATAAACCTGATTTACCATGTATTTTGTTGAATCTAATGTAAATTATGCTACTCATTACAAATGTCTTTTTTTTTTATAAACACTGGTGCTATTTACCTAATATTATAATTAATAGTTTTTAACATTATATTAATTATACTCCTTTCCTAAATAAATTTAGGCACTTCAATAATTATTAGTACTAATATTATAAGGCCATACATTAGCCACTTATTGACCACTTTGGTCTCAACTCTTCTCATCTTCTTACTTTAAGGTTTAATTATAAAAAAAGATTATATACTTTGCTCATAGCCTTGCCAAATACTTCAACTTTTTATCTAGCAAACTTATTAACGAATTAAATCCCTTAGGTATAAGGTGCAAACATAAAAACAATTAAAAATATTAGTTTTTAAATTATAATATTAAACCAAAGATTACAGCCCCTGCTTTGAATGTAGGTTTATTTGTATAAATATACACATATATAGTTACAATCTAAAAGTAAAGACATAAGCAACTAAATAAATAAATAACTACCCTCCAAATTTGAAAACCAATGAGAATAAGATCATTAATAATATTTATATAATTCTAAATAACAAACACGAAAGCAAAAAAAAAAAAAGAAAAATTATAAATCGTTTTTTAGAATTCTTCAGTAATATCATCTATTAAGACTAGGTTTAGATTTTTTAACAACAAAGCTACCAGTTTACAACTAAAAACACAGGAACTATGGTTTGTCATATTATTAGCATATATATTGGAAAATTTGGCTTCTAAAAATGTGATTAAAAATAAAGATCACCAAATCAATTTTAACCTGCTGTATATATTAACACTTTTTCCCTTAGGCGTTTCATTTCACAGTTTTGCTAAAAGCCTATTAAAAATAGCTAAGCTCTACTATTTCTCGATTCTATTCTAAAATCTTCTCTTTGTATCTTAATTTCTTCATTTCTTTTTATACATCAATCAATATTAGATTTAATCCTTTTCCTATTGTTTCTTTTTCTTTTCAAACGCCTTCCTTTCCATCTAAAAACTAACAAACTTATATCCAACACGACATTAATTAAGAATCCCAGCCCCATTATTTTAAAGAAACAATATTAAAAAAAATCCCAAAAATGAACAGAAGACTGAAATTGAGCCTACAAATCAACAAGTTTTTAAATCTTACATACAAAAGATTAGTACGTGACATTGTTTACACCAAGTCTACGGAAATAAAATATTTATTTCCTTTTCTTCTGACAGTCCTGGTTTCCAGCCGATATACTAATCTCTTTATAAAACAATAGATTAGAACTCATCTTCTAAATTACTAATTTATTTATAAAACAAAAAGCTAAACACCCAATTCCATTTACCTCCTCTTAAGCTTAAAACGCATGTCATAAATTAGTAAAACCCCAAAATATACATATGTAAGATTAGTATGTTGCATTCTTTACAGCAAACGTACGAAAATTAAAGCTTCTATTCACCTACCAGGCATAATGTTTAGCCAATATACTAATCTATTTATTAAAGAGAAGACAGACTAAAATTGCTCCTGAAATCAAAAAATTTTTAAGTCCTACATATAAAAGATTAGTACGTGGCATTGTTTACACCAAGTCTACGGAAATAAAATATTTATTTCATTTTCTTCTGACAGCCCTGGTTTCCAGCCGATATACTAATCTCTTTATAAAACAATAGATTAGAGCTCATCTTCTAAATTACTAATTTATTTATAAAACAAAAAACTAAACACCCAATTCCATTTATCTCCTCTTAAGCTTAAAACGCATGTCATAAATTAGCAAAACTCCAAAATATACATATGTAAGATTAGTATGTTGCATTCTTTACACCAAACCTACGAAAATTAAAGCTTCTTTTCACCTACCAGGCATAATGTTTAGCCAATATACTAATCTATTTATTAAACAGAAGACAGACTAAAATTGCTCCTGCAAACCAATAAATTTTTAAATCCTACATACAAAAGATTAGTACGTGGCATTGTTTACACCAAGTCTACGGAAATAAAATATTTATTTCCTTTTCTTCTGACAGTCCTAGTTTCCAGCCAATATACTAATCTCTTTATAAAACAATAGATTAAAACTAATCTTTTAAATAAACAAATCTTTATTAACTATATACATAATATTAGTACGCAATGTTATTATATAATGCCTATAAAAAAAATATCCCCCCTTCTTCTAATAAACATAGTTCCCAATGTTAATCTTTTTTGCAGCTTTTAAACCTTCTAAACCTTCTAAACCTATTTATGCTGACAAACCTATATGTATACCTTCTAAACCTTAACATAGAAGAAACAAAAAACATCCAAAAAAACGATAAATATCTGGAAAACATATTTATGCTGACAAAAATTATACAAAGTAAAGCAAAAAGGATAAACCTTTAGATCTGAATAAGAGGCTTGTTTTGAAGGAGAAATTAAAAGCTTAACTCTTTACATAAGCTTTTCCAAGCAAATCCTTAACCTTATCTGTGGAAAATACCTTCCCTGAATGAAAAACATCTCCAAGAATTGTACTCAAAATCAAACATTTGATAACCTCTTCTGATCATTAAACTTTTAAACTTCGAATTGCAAAGACAACAGTAAAAAATATATTTATAACATCAACCGATCACACTGCAGCCCAGTTCTCCACATCTATATAGAAAATGACATAGAAATAATTCCGGAGAAAAAAAACACACAAAAAAACTTGCAAACTACCAAGGCAAAGATTCTGCGTCGAAATATTAAATTTCCGGAAAAAAATATAGAGCGCAAAAACAAAAACATCAAAAAACAAAAGCCTCATCATAGGTAGAACAAACAACAACTACGATTGGCCGCATATAAAAATTCCACTTAATTAACCTATAGCTCGTTTCCACCAATTTACATTTCACAATTTGATGCTCTTAGCAACAGACGGCTCTAACATTAGAGCCGCCAGCCTTTGTTCCCAAATCTTTTAATATATAGGATAGAAAAACAACCCTAAAAAACAAGCCTAACCCTTTAAAAATACCAAACTCACTTTAACAAAAAAAACAACAACCCCAAATATATAGCCCAATAACAATATTAACAAAATAAGCCCACAAGCCTAGCCCTGGGTTGCCGCACTTTGCGCGGCAATACCCTTACTAGTATATATATATATATGCCATCTTTGACAATTTCTCTTTTGGGAAATTGTTAGTATTCATTGACCATTTTGATCTTCGAAAATATTCTTGTCAATGATGTGGTTTTGCACTTTCTCTTGCAATTTTAATTGTTTGCAATCATGTCGCTATTTATTGACCATTTTAATAGTCAAAAGTATTCTTTCGATCGAAATCAAGATTAAGCCATAATAATTATATCTCATATAGTGCAATTGACTTATAAACTAGGTTTGAAATTAAGCCGTGATTCATATGATGTACCTGAATTGTAGTGTTCGTACATTGACATGCAAAAAATTAATAGTTTAAGAAGGTAGAATACTAAAAAAAATTTAAAACTTATATTACGAACCATTTATATATAGTTTAGTTTAGGGCGGTGTTTTGCAATTTCCATTTTTAAAAAAATATATCTATTCATTTAAAATTGATGCGGTAGTCTAGACTTCATCATTGGTGCAACTTGACAGCCATGCTACCAAAAAAAAAAAAAAAAAACTCCCTTCTACATTTTTTTAATATAATATAATAAAAAAATAAAATAAATATTTATCTAAAAGTTCTTAATAATAATAAGAACACAAAAGAAATTCATAGATTTTCCCTATACTTTTTTTGTGGAATTTTTTCTTTTCTAATTATTTAATGATGAAATTTCAGAAAAAAAAAATGATAACTCATGAATGGGGACTGTAATCGATATTTGTACATAATTTTTCTGTGTATTTGTAATGTATTTCATTATAAAAATAAAAATTTCCCTATTAGATCTCTAGACATAGAGACAATTAAAACCAAGCATCCTAAAACTTAATCCATCACCTTTGATTGAGTTTAAAGGTATTTGACATTACACAAATGCATAATTTTTCATATATATACTCAATGTTGGATTAATGGTCCAACACTTAAGCTCGTTTGTAGTATTTGGTTTAAATTAATGAACCCAAAATACATATTTGGCTCAACAAAAACAAATATTTAGTTCAATTACAAAAAGATTCTTAACAGTGTTATACAACAAAATTTATATTATTATTGCTCTTCACCGAATTAAAAATGTATATAAAATAATCTAAAAAAATAAACCTTACCATATTGTTTAAGTATTATGCTGAAAAAAATTAAATAAAAATAACCTAAAATATTAACAATTATAAACAAAACTAAAAGTATGAGTTTAAATTATGATTATAGAATTCGGATAGTTCTATATCTAAAAAACAATACAAAAGGTAAATGAATAGATACATAATTAAATCTTCAATTATAATTAATCTATTCATGATTTGACTTTCATAATATGAAAAAGAGCAGACGAGGTATATACTAACTACATAATACACACAATACATGTTTATAAACTCTGTAATTATAACAATATGAAGGGTATAAACATAGGATTTTGTAATTTAAAAAAAAATGAAGAGCATGAAAATAGGATTTTATATTTTTTAATTAGTGAGTTATTTAAATAATAGAAATTCAATAACTAAGAATGAGTTAATTATATAGTAGAAGTTAAACAAATAAAGAGGTATGTGCAATTAGTTTATTAAAAAAATCCTAGGAAAGTAATCAATGACTGGGTAGTGGATCTATAATTCAGAAATCCAAAAATCTTAAAGCAACTTTCCTTATATTTAGGGTTTTTGTAATTTTCCTTAATTTTAAGATTTTTTTTTTTACTTTTTCATAAAAATTTAATAATAATAATAAGGAAAATAATTACTTTCTAAAAACATAATCTTTGCTAATCAAAAAGAGACTTATTCCAAAGTAATATATTCTAATAACATAAAAACTCATGAAATAATGATTCATATATTACAGAAGAAAAATGATCCAATACAAAAATTCGGGATGACTTTTACGCGTGTTAAAATTATGATTAATTGTTCTAATATAGTCTAAGGGATGGAAGTAAAGATTCATTCTTAGGAAGGTGATAGAGCAGGCCTAAAAAGTTGTACTTTATACCATTGTTGCCCAAACCTTCACTTGGTAATGTTTCACGTTGTTGTTGATGCAATTCTTGGCCTCTAAAGTAATGTAAAGCATTGAAACAGCAGCAGGCTCCATTTTCAGATTTACGATTTTCAAGAATTCCAACTTTGCATATTCTCTTTATCAATATTGTATTGATTTAATGCAAAGCGTGCTGCTTCTTCCGCTTTTTGAAAGAGATCGAAATCTTCTTCCCCGATTCTCACAATTCCATCGGTTAGATTACAACCGTAATCACCATTACAGAAAATCCCTAATAAAGAGTTTACATGCCAAAAGGGAATAATTAATAAACATAAGGTGGAGGTGAAAATTTTAAAACATTTATTCGTTCATTATTATTTTTTATATTTATCTCATTATTTATATTTCTTAAATTTAAATTTTCAATAATCGATTCTACGACATAGTATTTCATCATCTCCTAAATTAATAATTAATAATGATTTAAATATGGATCATTATATATTTTCCCTCATTATGCATTTACAAAAAAAATATATATGAATAATTATTTTTCTCCTAATCGATTCTTCTTAGAATTCCACTAATTAGATTACGACCTCAATCACTGGCTATAAAAAATCCCTAAAGAATTATTATGCTAATTAATAATTAATAAGGTGCATGGGAAATTTATAAATTTTCAAGTCTTGAATCACTATGAATAAAATAAAATAAAATAAAAATATGGATTATTATTTTTTCCCTCATTATAAATTTACAAATAATGTGAATCATTAATTTTTCCTAATCTATCACAACCTCAATCACTCGTGAAAACGAAAATCCCTAAAGAATTTTAAAATTAATAATTAAGAAGCTGTATGTAATAAAAACGGGACCAAAAAAACTGTCTATGTAATTTCAATTTTTTTTTAAAAAAAAAGTTCTACAAATAAATTTTTTATGGAAAATATATGTTTTTTTTCATAAATAGCTGTAATGAAACTAGGGTTTAATTATTAGGGTTAATTACATTTACCACCCATGAGGTTTATGAAAAACATATATGAAAACTAGGATTTAATTATTAGGGTTAACGAACCCTATGTGGTTTTAGAAAATTAAGGTCACCCCATTGGCTGAGCAAACCTTTAACAAATCAAACCCTCCCACAAAAAAATATGTGTATTGCCTAATATGTACTTAAAACTTTATCTATTATAATTATATTGTCTTAATTAACTAAATACATATGTTAAATATTAAAATGAAAGCAAAGAAAATTTTCTTTTTTACACAAACAAAAAAACTCAAAAAGAAAAAATCTTCTTTCTTAATTAATCAAACTAATTATTTTATTCTCAAAAAATAATTATTTTTCTTCCAAAATATAAAATTTATATAGAAAAAAATTTCTTGATTAAAGTTTGATTAATTTGATAAACCCATTTATAATAAAGAATATGAAATTTATAATTTATAACAAAGAATTAAAAACTAAAAAAGTATTTATTGTTATTTCATATTTACTCATATATTTTTATTATTTTTTTAACAAAGGAAGTTATGATATTTTGGTATTTACATCAATTTTATTAGTCAATTTTAAAAGTAGGACGGGATGACCATAATTTTATGAAATCACATACTAAGAGGGTGGTAAATATAATTAACCCAAAATAATTTTTATGAAACAAAACTCTTAATTTATTTCACAAATGCAAAATGAGTTGATTGTTTTGTTCAATTTTTCTATTAAAATTTTTAAAAACAAAAATAATGCTACAGTAATTATTTTTTTGACAGTATTTTTTATAAATAAAATATTAAATTTAAATTTAAAATTTAATAATAAATAATTCTTTCTAATATAAATCTTACCAAAATAAATTAATAAAATATTAATTTAAATTTTAAATTTTTATTAATAAAATTTTTTTTAATACAAATTCAAACAAAATAAAATACAAAAGTAAAAAATTTCAGCATGAAATCCAAAATTACCTAATCCAAAACGGAGCCTAGTAATTTAAGTCTAATCAACTAAGAATTCTTTTTCTTTGCAATTACCGTTTCCAATATCCATATTTGGAGAAGCGATTTTTTATTCTTTCGGTCTAGGGTTTATTCCATAGCTTTTAGGTTTTTCTCGATAATTCAAAGATGGACTTCATGTTGAGAAGTTGCTCAATTTTGGATGATGAAGAAATCATCCTTCGTGCCACGTTGAGAAGTTACACAATCTTGGATAAAGAAGAAATCAGCCTTCGTGCGACTGATGACATCGTCCAAATTTCAACATATCTTTGCGTTTCAAGACGTGCCGCAATCGGGTTACTGTGCAAGTACGATTGGGATTTTTATAAGATTTATGAAGAATGGCATGCCGATGAAGAAAAAGTTCGGAAGGTGATCAATCCCATCGTTGTTGAGGTATGTGATGATGATGATTATGTTGTTAGATCTTATTTAGAAAATAGGAAAAACATTAAGCCGTGTCCAAACCCGAGATGCGAATTTTCTGTTGAATTCAATGACGACGATGTAAGTAATAGAAGAAACTTTACTGTTACTTGCAATTGTTCGCATGTATTTTGTTGGAATTGTTTAGATGAAGCTCATAGTCCTGTTGATTGCGAAACTGCAAAAAAGTGGGGTCTCAAGATAAATTCTGGAACAGAAACTGTTGATTTTATATTGGTTAATTCGAAGCTTTGTTCAACCTGTCAAAAAAAATGCAAAGAGATTGTTGATGATGAAGGAAATTGTTCAGATTCCCAAAATCAGGTTGAGAAGTTTGATGAAAACGAGGATTTTATCTTGGTTAATTTGAAGCTTTGTTCAACCTGTGGAAGAACGAGCGAGGATGATGAAGTAAATTGTTCAGATTCCCAAAGACAGGCTGAGAAGTTTGATGAGATCGAACAGGCTGAGAAGTTTGATGAGATCGAGGATTTTATATTGGTTAATTCGAAACTTTGTTCAACCTGTCTAAGACCGAGTCTGGAGATTGTTGATGAAGTAAATTGTTCTGATTCCAAGAAGTTTGATGAAAACAAGAATTATGAGAGCGAGACTCAGAATTCTAAAAGAAATATGATAAAGTGCACTTTAGATGAATGGTCAAGAAACCACACAGTGAATACAGACGGATATTATGAATGTATGCATTATCAAAAAGCACAGGAAAAGGGCCAAGATGATGAAATTCAGAAGGAAAGGATGAGGGTTAAGATTTCTTTGGAGAAATATTCTCGTCACTATGGGAGATTTGTTGATCACAATGCGTCAAGAAATAGAGCTTTGAAGATTAAGCGAGAGTTGGAGAATGAACTTCTTGATAACCTGAGTATAATCCATGTTCTATCTAAAGGAGAGTTGAAGTTCATCACTGAAGCTTGGGCTCAAATCGCTGAATCTACAAGGGTTTTAAAATGGGCATATGCCTATTCCTATTACCTACCAGAGGAGGAAGAGAACAAGAACAAGAACAAGAACATGGAACTTGTTGAGTTCGTGATCAAGGGAGCCGAGGCCTTTTTAGAGAGACTTCTTGAATGTGCAGAGTTCCAACTTATGGAAATCCAACAACTTCAAATTTCTTTGAAGCACTTGAATGATTCTCGCAAAAGGCTATTTGGTCTTACCTATGCAACTAGAAATTACTTTAACAATTTGGTTAGCTCATTAGAGAATGGTCTTTAGGAAGTAAAAGCATCATAAATTACTTTTATTGTTGGGAAATTTTTATGGTCTATAGAACAATTAAGTATATTTTAGGTGTTTTTTGAGGCGACGTTTGATCAATTGTTGTTTTCTTTAAGCAGTTTTATGAATGTTGTCTTCTTTAAATAGTTTTATGAATGTGAATTTGTTGTCTTCTTTAATCAGTTCGATTCTGGTCGTCCTACGTGCTCTGTTGGTTCTGTCAGCACTTTATCACGTGACGGATAGAGCTAGCTGACGGCATTGGCTTAAAAAAAAAATCCATTAAACAACTTCTTTAGGGTTGTTCGAGTTGCATCATTAACTTTGCTTCAATTATGATCGTCCGCCTCAGCCTCTCTTTCCCCTCTTTCTCTTTCTCTTTCCCTATTCTCTTTTTCTTCTCATCTTCTTCAATGCTTCTAAGACCATTGTTGATCTATGTTTGGTTAGGGACTTTTTGGTCTCTGGAGTATGATAATGTTTACAAAAGTCAGTACAAATGTCATCGCCATCTTTTGCAATACGAGCACAATTATATACATTTGCCAAGTGGAAACTGAAAACAGCAAAGGATCTTAGTTCGTTATTGACAAAATTAAGTATCTCATATAGTATACCAACAATTGTTGTTTTATTTTCTTGTCAAATGTTATATTTGGGAGGAATTTGCATATTATTTTACTTGAAAAGTGGTGGGTGTGCGTGATTCAATTTTTAACGTTTTCGTTTTGTCTTTTTCTTTTTAATAATTTTCAGGTGAGTTTTTGCCATAAAAATGCTGACTTTAAAGCTAGCAATGGAAAGGGTTCCCGGGTTTCACTTTCTGAATTCTTGAACAGAATCTTCTCTGATTAGCTTAGGTAAGTCAAATCAAGATTTCTTCTGTGATTCTTTTTTAACTGCAAATATAAATGGAAAAAGCACATTTACAAGGTAAAGTGATGTACATCATTAATTTAATCTGATTTTTTATTAATTTTAAAAAAGTTTCATGCTTTATACCGCAGTATGAGTTTTTAATTGGGGTAATTGCCATTTTCTTTTATTGATAGGGGAGTACAATATTTATTTTTTCATCTCATATGGTGCAAAAATGGGGAAGCATTTTAGCTTTGATTAAGCCATGAAAAAAAATGGAACGCTTTGTTGGGGTTTTTTCAATTTGTTTAACAGCTTTGAGTGGGTTTGTGTTCCGTGGGTTTGTTTTTGTCTCTAGTAATTTAACATATATATGGATTGGCATAGTCCATATATCGTTTTTGATATTTGGGTAGAGAAAAATTGAATGCATTAATGTGAAATTCTGATCCCTTTTCCTGATTAAGATTGTTTGGTTGTTGTGATATGATTATACTATTCCCAAACGTGAAATGCTGTAGTCTTCTCTGTGGTTTAACATGAATAGTAAGTGAATGAATTTGCTTAATCAATTTAGTGAATCATAGATTTACCAGTATGCATTTTTTCGATTTTCCTTAGCCATGGATGATCATAACTTTTGTTACTTGTAAATTCTTTTGAAACACTTGACTTTTTCCATTATGAATCCAGAGTTTACAAACACACAACAGGTGATTCTCGACAGTCATTCTGCAATCAATCTGCAATATAAACAATTTGTGATGAATGTTGTGTATCATGGTTAATTGTTGGGTTTTCAAATTAATTGATCAGCCATTCATCATGGATCAAGAGTTTGCGCTTTTCTGTAATTCTGTTCTCTCTTGCAGTTTTCTTGACAAAAAGGATGGCCGCTATAATAAGATGGCACTTGTAATACCTAAGAACAAATGGAGAAAAGGATTGTAGGCAATTCCCTTTGAGTTGATCTTTTTTTTGAATATATTTGATGATACACAGGAATATATGCTGTGGATTTTGGCCGAACAGTTTCAGGTCAACTAGCTGTTGCGAAAAGTTCAGTATTCTCTTAAAGAACTCTATTTCTTAGAAAGGAAACCGTCTTTTCCTTAGTTAGTTTTACTGGATTAGCAATATACTTGGGGTTTTCTGACTTGATCCTTCCACCAAACAGATTGGGCTAGGAACTAATTCATTATTACTATTGTTTTATCCCAACTAATAGTGATTTGTGGTACACCATTTGTTTCTGATATGAACTATTGCTATATTGGAATATGCTAATCTTTTTCCATTTGATAACATAACTTTACTTTGCCATTTCGTTGGATCACTTTAGTCCGAAGGCATGTTGAAAGTCGACAATGATGTTGTTTTTCCTGTCTTTCAATAGTTTTGCATTAGCAATTATTTTGTCAACACTAAAGAATCATCTGTCCTTGCCTAAAGTGTTTGACGTTGGATATTTTTAGTCCTTATATTCAAAGAGTGGTTTATTGTTAAATTAGTCTGTGTAAAAACTCATGCATGCAACTTTTTCTGGCATAAAACTGGGAAAATATCTTTGCTGTTTCAAAGAAGTGACTCATAATCCTTGAAAACAAAATTGATTGGGTAGTATTCTTCTGCATATAGTTTTATAATTATGTTGTCTTATCTTATTACCCTTGTCTTAGACTTTGTGAAATCCTTCCTATCCTTGCCTTATTTGGATTTGGATTTTGATATTGATAATAGGGAGAAAAGATAAATAGAAGTATATGGAATATTTCATCAGAAACAGCGTTCTAGGCTTTTGATCAGGCGGGCAGGCACTCTGCCACCCTTGAGGTTCACATACCATAGGTAGGTTGAGCTTGATCGGTAGGAATGATATATCAATTACAGAAAGCGTAGAGATTGTGTGGAAGAAAATAAGCACCACTCTTCTTCTTAACTTGAACTGTTCCGGTTAAATCACTGATTAAGTTATCAAATTACGTTCCTCTATGAATTGGACTAAACCGGCCCCGAAGGGATACAAATTATTCAAATTAGATCTTTTATTTTCCCCAAAAACTGCTATTATCTGTGAACTTTCTTTAGTTTGTGTTGCTATAACTTATGCAGAGACTTCCTCCATTGGATGAAAGCAAAGGGGAAGCAGAATATTGTAAGTTTTCTTTTTTTGCCTGCTCCAGAATTGAATATCTTTCCCTTAAGCAGAATATTGTAAGTTTTTCTTTTTTTGCCTACTCCAGAATTGAGTATCTTTCCCTTTCAATTTTATTAAATCTTCAATTTAAAATGCATTTTCTTTTAAGTGCATTGTTCTGCTTTGAGAAGCTAATTTTTTATCTTGTTGATATTTACTATCATGCTTCGCGATCCTCGATTTTTATTTCTTTTGTTATTATTTTTCTACTTCGCCAAATGTTGTCTTGTTTGTTGATGTACATTATATTTTGTTGTAGTCGCGAGGAAACACTCATGAAACATCCTTTTACAACCCTAAATGTAAAATAATACAGTACAAAAAAAAAAAAAAAAATACTAAGCATAAAATAATACTGGTATTCTATGTGTGAATGAGTTCTACCATGTGTTGCAAAATAGAGCTATGTTTAATTAAGCAAGTGAAATGATGTGTATAAATGTTATTTTATGTAGTAATGAGATCGAAGGTCATATATTTAGTATTCTTTTGCATTACCATTAAACTTTAATGGATGATAATGATAACTTCTGTGAATGGTTGTTTTAGAATACAATTGATTTGACCATTTAGGTGTTTTGCTTTTAAAATTTAACAGCATGATGATTAAAATAAGGTTTTACCTTCTGGTAGTTTTGTATTTAGAAACAAACTTTAGGTCATTTACTAAATGGATTGTTTGTAATGCTTTGGGTTTTTTACTCATTGCACTTTATCTCGGCTAGTTAGTCGTATGTGTATATATATTTATTCTAATATTAATGAATTTATCGCTTTTGACTAAAAAAAAAAGTCTTATAATTAGAAAAGCTAGCAATTCATAGTAGAATATATCCCCTGAATGGAAGAAAAAGTAGAATGTTCATATGTTATTTGGAGTAAGAATTGTGCAAATGCTCTTTTGCGTTAACAGTTTTCCTTTTGAGTTAAGATTCCTGTCACTTTTTCTCGTGCACACCTTATAATTTGGTTGCTTTGTGGCATTGAGGGGCAGATTATAATTTTCTATCCCAAGCACCTAAATTTGTTTTGTGGATTGAAATATAGGATAGGGTGTTTTATCCTGATCTCATTTTTTTTCTTTCTTTTTTTTTTTAGGATTACGAAATGGCTTTGGCAGTTTTTAAAAGTGTAAAGAACAACTCTATTTTCAATTTTCCATTACTTTTGATTGTAAATATATATCATTAATGAATTTTGGTGATTTTTCATGGACTTTACCATTTTTCTTTAGTATCTCTTTTGGCATTTAAAAATCGAATTTATTATACAAATCATTTCAAGAAAGTTTAGTAATAAAAGTTCAAATTTGATGGCCCATTAAATCTCTCTGCTGTAATATGCAAGGTGAAGATTAGTGTGCAATATAGTCAATTAAAAAATAGAGTAATATTTCAAAATATATAAAAAAAATCAGTTCTTGGGTCTGTCAGCACTTCTACTCATCTTACGCTTCTTTGTTCTACCGACTACTTAGTACAGATTCTGCAAACAACATCTCGTATTTCTTATGCTGAAGGTCTTCATGAGAAACACTCATGCTAAAAGTTTCTCTTGTATCTTTAGTGATGTTTTTTCTTTTTGTGGGGTGAGGAAGGGGAAAAGGATGTGTTATATAGAATCACTTCTAAGAGGGTGGAACTTTCCCAATTACGCGCTTCAGGTTGAAGTGAAGTGTTTTTTTTAGGGGCTTCAAGGGGAGCGTGTAGACTAGACACAGGGCCTTTGTTCGGTGAGCCTGTAAACTACAGACGGGGCTTTAAGAGCCTTAAGACTGTTCATGTGGCTATTGGGCAACCCCAGTTAGTGTGAATATGCTGTAAGAAGAGAGATTGTCGCTTTGGCTCAGGTAACTAAATTTATTGCCTATTTTTTTATGGAGCTTGAATTTGACAAATAAGCATAGAATCATAAATATTTTTGTATAAATTTTGATGATGATTATTACCACTACTACTTTTAGTACTATTTGGATTCTCTCTTTTTTTTGGTATTAATATTTTTGAGGCAGTGAATTGTTCATATATTTGAAGGGTACGAATAAATTTGGATGGCATATATTTTTTGGCATCTTCTCCCTCCCTTTTCATTTCTAGGTAAATTCAATTTCAGGGTATGCCCATGCCCCTTCTGTCTACCTTTCATGATCTCTCTCTCTCTCTCTCTCTTTCTCTCTCTCTCTCTCTATATATATATATATATATTTCTTTAGTACAAATTATCAATCCATTAAACATTGAGTAAACCCGTGATTAATTATATTATTTAATATGCTATTCATATGCTTTATGTTTTTTTTTCTTTTTGGGGTTGCTCTTGTGCTATTAAGTTCTTGCATACATGGAAAATGGAAGCTAGATGTTTTGTAATCAGACTTTATTTTCTCATACAAGTTACATATTTTTGCAGCTAACTAGGATATTTGTTCTCACTTGTTTTACTTTTAATTGTATATTTATTGATTTTTGGAAAACTTGGTGCGCCAAATGGATGTTAACTTTTTATTTCCAATAACCAGATTATGGAAAGATTAAGTTTTTATGATTATCTCAGCTGGGAAGAACATTGTGCGAATCTCTAACTTTTTTTTTTTGGTAAATATTTGATCTGTGGATTTAAATTTGAAAATGGTTGAAATAAATTTTGCAAACATGTAATATCACCTCCCTTGTTCAATTTTAATGTTTTCTTATATGTGGATTAATCTTCCTGGATATCTATGTGGAAAGATTAATATTTTGTGCATATGTTGCTTCAGAAATGTGTACTTTGAGAGTCATTATGAATTTCCTTGTTTTACCTCATTGAAGATTTCACTGGAACGTGTCATCCCCCGTGCATCTTTCTCTTTTGTCTTTCTATCGTTATTCCCCTTTGTTGTTGCGTTAATTCCGAGGGTGGGGAAGGTGGAAGTGGGATTTGGCTTTTGATCGTTATTTCTCTTTATTGTTGGATTAATTGAGTATTGTTCAATGATTATATGGTTGTTTGTATGTGGCTGTAGATAGTTTTGTTGGAAGTATTAATTAAAAATAGCAAGATGGAATTTTTTTTAGCTGATTTCTTATGGGTAAAGGACAGTTTTTTACTTTGATTTGCAATTTTTTTCCTTTATCAGTATTACAACTACATTCTCGACAAGAAAAGTTAAATATGACTTCAAATGCTATCTAAGCTTAAGCTGAATTTTAAACTTTTTATTCAGGTTGACAAAGTTGATGAAGATAAGTAGAAATTGATGTCTGATGCCGTATGTGTACAAAAGATTTTTCAAACTTATTGATTTACTTATTTTTTTTAAATAAAATTAATTTTTCACTTGCCTTTTGTTCCTTTAATTAAGCTGTTGTACATCTTGTTCTATGCTAATCTGGGAATTGGATTAGCATTAGGGGCTTGGGAATTGTTGACGAAACAAAAGGAACACAACATAGTTATAGTAAAAATGCTAAAAATGATTGTTTTGTCTTAAGGATGCAAATTGGGAGTCCTTGTAATCTTAACCGAGTTTGAAAAATGCCCAGTGTTGCTGCCATAGTTAGGAGAGGATGAACCTTTGACCCTTTATGAGTCTGAAAAAGGGTAGGGGTGGATGTGGATTTTTGCTTAAAAATTAGCTGTTGTACAATTTGCGTAAGATATGGTGAATTGTGATTTGCTTTCAATGTTTTTGTTTGGGTGCCAGAAGTTTTGCTGCCTCTAACATATGCAAATGATGCCACTGGTAGTTAAGCATTAACATTTAGCTTTAAGGGCCTATGAAAATGTGATCTCAAGCTTTGTAGCATGGAGAGTTCTGGTGACTGATAAATACCAGTTTTGTACTATTATTCTAGAAGACTCTGGTTTTGATGCATAGTTCATCACTTAACATCATATTCTCTTGCTAATAAAATTTTGGAGCTGCAGTGGGTTTACTTTCCTTCTATTGTGTACAATTTGTTTTTCCGTTATGCTTTCACTAATTTTTAGATCTCCTGGACTTGTTCTCATAATATCAGAGAATGAATCTCATCTGGAGGAAGATGAGCAACTTGCGAGGCTTTTGAATCCTCATTTCGTTTAATTATTTACATGTTAGTCTTTCAGGGCCTTAGCTAGCTAAGTAATTGCAAGTACAATCTATTTTCAAACACAAAATGTTTCAAGAATTTACATTTTCAATATCATTGGTAAAACTGATTCCCTTTTTTCCAAATTTCTATAATGTCTCATTATAAGAATCTTAATTTCATTACTAAAGCTTTTTCCCTATTTGTGCTTGTTTCTTGATTTGTTATCCTCAATGGTTATATGAGATTTATTTTGTTCTTTTGTGTACCTAAAGAGATACTCTTAATTTGCGCTCTTGTGATGCAGCTTCTGGAACTCCTGATGTAAAGGTGACCAAGTGGGCAAGGCTACAAGTGATTGCGTCAGAATGGAGTATTAGTGTTCAACCACTATTCACTTGGATTCACATTATCTACAATTCATTCATTAGGGATTTTAGAGCAAACCACCTTTGAAGGGTTTTTCATATTTGTGTGACTTGAAAAATAAATGTGTTATGTTGTATGAAGATGAAACTTTGGTGTAGAAGAAATTTTTGTGGATTAGGTGTAGAAGAGTGTATTTATCGTTTACTTTTTTGTTATTATCCAATTAATGTTCCATCGGGAACTAGGACTCATGAAGTTTATGATTCATTACAACTTTTCAGTTACTTAGAGTTGAAATTTTGCCTTAAATCTTAAGATTTGTATAGGGCATGAATGAAACATCTATGTCCATGCATTTTGTTAAAATTTGCACCGTTTACTTATTCTTTCAATTTTATATCTTGTGGTTTTAAACGTTTTATTCCTTAGATACGCTCATTTTATATATTTTGCAAAGTGATTCCTAGATAAGTAAATTTGTAAATCTCAAAATTATTAATTTTTTTATTATTCATTCTAACAAGAGAAAATAAATAATCTTATCAAATTTAACATTTAAAATATATTAATGAAGAAAAAAAAAGTTTATCCTTATAATACAATGCACATGCATTTAGTTATTTTGAAAAACCATTAGAAATCAATATAACAATGTTAAAACAATTCAACATTGTTTTAATATGTAATGTACATTTTTAATAAAAAAATTAATGGATTATTAATACTAGGTTTAATTACATTTACCACACATCAAGTTTAGTGAAAGTACCAAACGAACTCTGTAGTTTTAAAAAATTACGTTCACACCCTTGACTGATCAAACATTTAACAAATCAGCTTCTCGTACCAAACATCATCCAATAATGTGTTAATTTTGTCAAAAAAAATATGTTCATTAAATATTAAAAAAAATGTATGTGCATTATATTGTCTTAGTTAACTAAAATACATATATTAAAATAAAAGAAAAAATAATAATAATCTTTTACACAAACAAAAAACCTTAAAAGAAAGTTTTTTTTTTTATTAATTAAATTAATTATTTTCGTTTTAAAAAATAATTTGTTTTCTTCCAAAATTTAAAATTTAGATGGAGATGTTTTTTTAATTAAAGTTTGATTAATTTAATAAACCCATTTATAATAAAGAATATGATATTGATAATTTATAATAAAGAATTAAAAAGTGCAAATAAGCATTTACTATCATTTCATATTTGCTCATTCTTTTTTGTCTTTCTTTTACAAAATAAGGAGATGAGATCTTTGAGATCAGATCATTTGTCCAAGATTATCTCTATCCTATTCTGTCCAATGTCCAAAATGAAGTAGTTTAACTAAAACTATGGACTAAAAATATAAATATTACTGGTTAATTAACAATAACCCCCATGTGCTCAACGAAATTCTAAAAAAGCCCCATATAGTAAAAAAACCTCTCAATGACCCTCATGTGCTCCTAATTTAATTGGAAAGTAAACGAAAATCATCACCAGTAACAGAGCGTGAGTGAAACGCACCTAAAACCGAGTAGGGGGAAAGAAAGAAATCCAAATAAGGTATAATTTGACAAAAATAACCTTGAGTTTAATTCATTTTAACTGCAAAATTCATTCATGTTTTTTCTATTTCTTCTTTTCACATTCATTGATTTCTTCCCTACTGTCACCACCACCATTGTAAATTGCCACTGTCACCACCAACACGACCGTCACCACCGTCACCACTAACATTTACAATCTCCATAGCTATTTCTATAATCTAGCAAATAGGTACGCCAATTTTTGGATCAAATCACGATTTCATTCGAAAACCAAGTTCAATTGAAATTCAAGTAGAGTTTTCAGAGAATTAGGATTTTTTATTATCGAAAAAAAGTCAATTGAGGTTTTAGAAGGTAGATAAGGCGGATGAGAATGTGGAGATGGTAGAGATAACAAAAAAGTTGATTTTTAACTGTATAATAACATGACGAAGCAAGAGATTTTCCAGCATGACAAAGCAAAGTTGCAATGTATGTGTGCAGCAGCATCACAACTTTAGACTTCAACCACGAGATGTGAGATGTGTCCTTTGTATGACTCAAGTTCTTTAATGAAGGAATCTGCATATTTTTTTAGTTGACAATATTCATAAAAATCTAAATACTTTGTAATAGACAGAAAGATGTTGTGGTGGTGGTAGATGAACCAGGGTGGTGGAGTATGGCAGTGGGTGGTTAGTGGTGCCGGAAAAAAAATGAGTAGATTTTGTTTGTTTACATTTATTTTTCTACTGAAGATAGAGTTTGGAGATAAACAATTTGGATTGAGAGTTCGCGTATGGAACTGATTGTGGTGGGGCAGTGGCCATCGACTACGTCAGAAATTTGGCATTCCTGCGGTGGTGTAGGGTAGTGGGTGGGTAGGTGTGTGTTGTGTTGTAGCTGTGGTGCTGAAAAAAAATGGAGGAGGAGAAAGAAATAAAATCTGGGCATAGAGAAAATGAATAGAGAAATAAAAAATGGTAGTGTAGAGCAGTGGGTGGGTGTGGTGGTGGTGGTGGTGGTGGTGGTGGTGGTGGTGTGGTGGGTGCTACAAAAAAATAGAGGAGAAAGAACTAAAATTTGGGCCAAGAGAAAAAGAAAAGACAAAAAATTAAAAAGGGAAGGACTGACGCGAAATAACCAAAAAAAAAATTAATTTAATTTTACCTCAAAACTTTAATATTTTAAACTTTGGCTCTAAAAGTTTAATAATTTAATTCTTTCACTTGAAAAAAATAGGAGGGTATGTGGGAAACTTTAACAGTTCCGTTAGTGTTTATATTTTCCGTTCACTTTTTATTTAAATCAAAAGCACATGGGGGTCATTGGTAGGTTTTTTTTACCATATAGGAGTTTTTTTAGAAATTTCATCAAGCACACGGGGGGTTATTGGTAATTAACCCAAATATCATTAAAATCACTTTACAATTATTAGACTCTAAACAAAAAAATGAGTGAATCTTACGACGCAGTTTAATTTTGGACATGATAAGACAGAGATAATCTTTGGTAGAAAATCCCAACTCGAGATCTTCTGTCCAAGATAATCCTGTCTTATTCTGTTCTAGATTAAAACTACGTCGTAGGGTTTACTTATCTCTTGGTTAGGGTTTAATAATTGTTAAGTGATTTTAGTGATATTTATACTTTTAGTCCCTTATTTTAGTGAAACTACATCGTTTTGAATATTAGACATAATAAAACAGGATAATATCGGACAGAGGATCTAGTCTCCAAAATAAGTGATGATATTTTGATATTTTCATCAATTCCATTAGTCAACTTTCATGGTAGGGAGGTGATCGTAATTTTTTGAAACCATAAAGTTCGTTTGGTAATTTCACCAAACCTCAAGGGTGGTAAATATAATTAACCTTAATACTATGCATATGATTATAATTTCCTTAAAAATTAGAATTAAAAAACTAATTTCCTCTAGTAGTTCTTTATGAATTGCTCATAATGAATTCAAACATAAATATAACATTTTCGAGTTTTCCATTTTTTATCTACACTTAAATATAAGTGTTCATTTCATTTTTAATTACTAAATATTACTCAATTTTACTGACCATACAAATTTGATTATCGTGTGCAAATTTTTGTAACATGTGTAAATATGTATAATGTGTAAAAATGTGTATATTATTTATAATCATATGTAGCATGCAAAAATATTTGTAATATGTGTAAAAATGTATACAGTATTTGTAAATTCAATAGATTTTCTGTTACATTCAATGTTTTATTATCTATTTCATTCTATATATATATATATGTCACCTTTATTTAACAGTTATCCTTACGGTTCACAAATCACTTGATAGGGTTTTAGTTAAAAACATGTAGCGTTTATCTATGAAATGAAATAGGGAATGAAACATTAAATCTAACATAAGATTTGAAGTGATGTTTAAATATATATAATGTGCAAAAATATGTATAAAATGCGTTAATATGCATAATGTGTGAAAATAAGTGAAGCATGTGTAAATATATATAGTATGTGAAAATGTGTGCAGTGTGTAAAAATATATATAGTGTGCAAAAATGTGGGTAGAATGTGAAAATGTATTATGTTGAAAATATGTGTATTATGTGTAAATATGTATAATGTGTGAAAATATCTGCAGTATTATAAATATAAATATGTATACTGTGTGACAATATGTGTTTTATGTATAGATATATATGGTGTGTAAAAATATAGTAAAAACGTATAGCATAAAAATGTGTAAATATGTATGGTGTATGAAAATATGTGTAGTATGTATAAATATATGTAATGTGTGAAAATATGTATAATATGTCTAAATATATGTAGAGTGTCAAAATGTGTAAATTTGTGTAAATATGTATAGTGTGTAATGTGTGAAGTTTGTATAAATATGTGTCGTACGCAAAATTGTGTGCAATGTCTGTTAAAATGTAGTGTGTGAAAATGTTTGAAGTATATGTAAATATGTATAATGTTTCAATATTTGTGTCATATATAAAAATATATGTTGCGTGCGTGTGAAAATATTTATTGTATATGTAAATATGTAGAGTGTATGAAAATGTGTAAAGTACGTGTAAATATTTATAGTGTATGAAAATGTGTGTGCATATATATATATATATATATTGTATAAAAATATGGGTAGCATATATAATAATATATATTATGGAAAAATATATATAATATGTGTATATATATTAGTGTCCAATGGCGGAGCTTTTTTATGGCTAGTAGGGGCCATGACCCCTACAAAACAAAAACTATATATATGATAAGGGTAGAGTTGTGTTATAACTCTCCTTGAAGAAATCCTATCTAAATTCGAGTTCTTCGGGATAAGGTTTCTGATGAACTAAGAATTTCAATCCTACTGGAACGCTACCAGGTATGACTCTATATAAGGAACCTCATTATCACCTGGTAAGGGTTACTTTCTCTACAACTTTTATTACGCATTAAGCTTATCGTTCAGGTCCCAAACTGACTTAAGCATCAGAGCATACTCACCTGTACAACCCAGGGGTATTTCCGACGTTTGTGTTGTAGGTCTACTAGGGTTCAGGTGATGAATCAATGAGCACGTGACCTCAGGAAGACATCACAGCACTTGGTGATATTTGACATCATCAAATTGGCGCCGTCTATGCGATTCGATAACAAGCTTTTTCGATGACGCTTACTTGTTGACAGCGGAACACTAAGGATGTTCCTACTACTCAAGCTACTTCCAGTCACCCTCCTCGCGGAGTAACAACTGATAATGATTGGAATATTGGTGAAGATCTAGAAAATCCGCGACGTGAGCAAGATCCACAAGGAGGTAATAATCCTCAGAGACGTGACCCAGATCCTCCACTGCGTATTTTTGGAGGTAACAATCCTCCGCGACATGACTCAGATCCCCCAATATCCTTTCACAATCCTCCTATTGATATTCACTCTCCAGAGATGGTTAAATTCCTCACAAAGAATTTTGAGTATATCAAGACGATTGTGAAAGGACCTGGTCAGCGACCTAGTAAGGAGGTAGAAAGGGCTTCGAATATGTATGACATAATACAGATTTCTTCTCCTCATGATACAAAATCTCAAGGTGATAATGATCCTGATCGCCTGTGTCCTCTAAACCGATCTCTAGTCCGAAATAACCAAAATCATAGCTACGAACATCGGCACTTGAATCCTTCCCCAAAGCGACATCGACATCATCATAATTAAGGTCATCATGATCATCATGATGATCATGATACTCAGATTACGAATTGCATTCGTAATGAAGTCTACAATATTCTGGGGATGGGAGCTGGGGGAGCTTATAGAACGTGACACCATTTATGGAGACTATTAGCCGATTTCCTAAGCCACATAGGTTCAAGATTCCCTCAATGGAGATGTACTCCAGAGATACAGACCCCAGGGATCATCTAGCACGTTTCACATCACTTATGAAATTTGAGCAAGTCCTGGAGGCGACTATGTGTCAGGCTTTCGAAACAACTCTAGTTGGAAATGCACGTGGTTGGTTTGAAGGCCTCAAGCAAAATTCAATTTCTTGCTATGAACAGCTCTCTCAGCTCTTCTACAAGAGATTCTGGCAAAGGAAGAAATTCGACAAGTCCTCCGTTGAGCTCTTAAATACTTGACAAGATAAAAATGAATCAGTTCGGGAATATGTAGATCAGTTTTATGATGAGAGCGTGCAAGTCAAGACCCGATCTGAAGATGTGGGGGTTGGTTCCTTTATTAATGGGTTACGACCAGGGAGACTTTATAGGTCCACCTAAGGATATGCATGAGCTGATGGACCGAACGGATAAGTTTGCGAAAGAAGAAGGTGCAGATAGGACCAAAAGAGATATGAACCAAGGTCCCGAAAAGAAAAAGGATAATTACAACAGACGATCTGGGTCTGGAGGTAAACGAACTCCAGTATTTGATAGGTTATCATTTGATAAACCTCAATCTCAAGCATCACATGATTACAAGGGTTTCTCAGCTCCTCGTACCCGAAATGATATGTTAGCTATCATGGAAAAGAAGGGATTGGTAAAGTCATATCCGAAGATGACTACTCCTGAAGGCAAAATAAATAAGGGACTTTTTTGCAAGTTCCATGATTAGTCCACCTAAGGATATGCATGAGCTGATGGACCGAACTGATAAGTTTTCTAAAGGAGAAGATGCAGATAGGACCAAAAGAGATATGAACCAAGGTCCCGAAAAGAAAAAGGATAATTACAACAGACGATCTGGGTCTGGAGGTAAACGAACTTCAGTATTTGATAGGTTATCATTTGATAAACCTCAATCTCAAGCATCACATGATTACAAGGGTTTCTCAGCTCCTCATACCCGAACTGATATGTTAGCTATCATAGAAAAAAAGGGATTGGTAAAGTCATATCCGAAGATGACTAATACTGAAGGCAAAATAAATAAGGGACTTTTTTGCAAGTTCCATGATTAGACGGGACATAATACAAAGGATTGTCGAGATCTCAAGAAAGAAATAGATGAACTCATTGCAAGTGGTCATCTTCGAGATTTTGTGCAACAAGCATATCAGAAGGGTTGCTGAAGAGGTCGATCTCAGGATAGAGGAAGACCTGAGAATGACAAGAAGCCCAAGAAGGAGGGACATGCTAAACCCAAAGACGAAGACAAGAATGTACTTGGGGTAATTCATACCATTGAGGGAGGTCCGATTGGTGAATCCAAATCGGCACGAAAATCATCGTCATGAAGAATTTATGAGCAGGAGATAGTTCATAAGCATTTCAAGCACTCCGGAATTATTACTTTCTCGAAGGACGATGCTATTCCAAGTAAGTTTCCTCACTGCGATGCTTTATTAATAAAAGCAATTGTGGCAAATAAGGAAGTCCAAAGAGTATATGTGGATGATGGCAGTTTTTCAAATGTTATTTATCGAAATGCATTTGAAAAATTGGGTATTCCGCGAGAGCAGCTGCAGAAATATCCTGGTCCACTAATTGGATTTTCGGGAGAAGCAACGTAACCCATTGGTATAATCACTTTACCCGTGACCTTGGGAGAAGCTCCAAAAGATAGGTTAATATACACTAAGTTTGCAATTCTTGATATTACCTCCCCGTATATTATTATTCTCGGACGACCAACAATGGTTCAACTCAAGGCCATCTGGTCGCCTTATCACCTGGTAATGAAATTCCCCACATCTGAGGGGATTGCTACTATCCGAGGTGATCAAAATATGGCGCAAGAGAATGTCATATGAGTGCTTTGAGGGATGCAAATAAACTGACCCATGCATCAAAGATAAATTGCATAGCTAGTGAACTGCTGCCTACAGCGGTAGAGCCCCAAGCTGGGCAAGAGTTGATAAACTCGGGAGATCATGGAATGATTGCAGATGACCTAGAAGAAGTAACCATTGACTCAACCTTCCCAAATTGAATGGTAAAGATAGGCGCGGCTTTGCCTCAGGAAGTGAAGCAATCTCTCATCAATTTACTCCAGCAATACAAGGATGTTTTTGCATGGGGACCTGAGGACATGAAAGGAATTTCACCAACCATAATGATACACAAATTGGATGTAGATCCCACGATACCCCCAGTTTGGCAGAAAAAATGGCCATGTGCTCCGGATAAGAATAAAGCTATTTGTGATGAAGTGGATAAACTTCTCAACGCTAAAATTATCCGGAAGGTCTTCTATCCGACCAGGCTTGCTAATCAGTCATGGTAAAGAAACCAGACGCAGGATTGCGGATGTGTATTGATTATACAAACCTGAACAAAACTTGTCTAAAGGACTTTTATCCTTTACCTTTGATTGATTAGAAAGTCGATGGATGCCGAGAAAATCGCTTTCATAACTGAAAAAGACATCTACTGTTATGTGAAAATGCCTTTCGGGTTAAAAAATACGGGAGCAACCTATCAACGAATGATGAACAAAGTGTTCGATTCTCAGATCGGCCGTAACATGGAGGTGTATGTTGATGATCTACTCATCAAGAGTAGAAAGATGGCGAATTTGTTAGCTGACGTCAAAGAAACTTTCGAGACATTACGATATACAGGTCTAAGCTTAATCCCAAAAAATTTACCTTCGGAGTTGGTTCTGGAAAATTCCTAGGGCAAATGGTTTCAAGAAAGGGAATCAAAGCAAATCCTGAGAAGATTGAAGCAATTCTGAAAATGACTCAACCTTAGAAAGTCCATGAAGTTCAGACTTTAATTGGAAGATTGGTCACGTTAAATAGGTTCTTTTCTTGATCAGCTAATAAGTGCTTGCCATTCTTTGCTACTTTGAAGAAAGCAAAGGATTTTTCATGGATTGAGGAATGTCAGAAAGCCTTTGAAAAGCTCAAGCAGTAGTTATGCGCCTTATCGTCTCTGGCTATTTCTGTTGATGGCGAGACTCTTTCTCTGTACTTAGCTGCATCTGATAAAGCGGTAAGTGAAGTTTTGATGAAAGAACATAATAATATTCAGAAGCCGGTGTATTATATGAGCAAGGCATTTTAAGAAGCAGAACAAAGATATCCAGGTCTCGAGAAGTTGGTATTGGTATTAGTTGTCGCAGCTCGGAGGTTATGTCCCTACTTCCAAGCTCATCCTATCTGGATTCTCATCGATAAATCTTTGAAGCAAGGGTTGCATAAACCTGACAATTCAGGTCGTCTAATGAAGTGGGCTATTGAACTAGGTGAACACAAAATCGTATTTGATGAGAATGAGCCGAATCCATGTCCATGGTGCCAAAGTCAAATATGAAACCTGAAAGATTCTGCCACATTCTGGTATTCTGGACATATCTCTTTAGATATAACTCGGAATTTGGTGATTCAAGAAGCCCTGGAACGATAAGAGATAAAGCTACAACTTTCATGTTTTATGTTTTTCAAGATTCTGATGGTATCATCGTGGAATATGGCTGCCAAAATGAGTGACGGGATTCTGGCAGATTTCCATCTCGAATTTCATGGACTATATTGAAGACCAAGATGGCGTGCTTGGGCTTTGCCAACTTTGGATCACGCCATTGTTTAATTTTAGGGTTTATTTTTAAGTTGTAATAATTAAGTCCATTAATTATGGGCTTAAGTCTTGGTGTTTTAATTATGGGCTAAGTAATTACTTGATCCAATTATCTTGCATGATAATGGCAAGTAAAGCAAATCCTTTTTGGACAAGGATTTGGTAGTTAGTTGTAGTTTCCTTTTCCAATTTGGAAAGTTGATTAGTTTAGGAAACAAGAAGCCAAAACACGTTTTGCTTCTTCATTAAAAACTGTCTAACCTAATCCTTTTACAACTTGGATTAGTTAGTTAGCTAGTTTGTTAAGAAGTCAAGTTGTACTTTGCAACTACTAGGGTTTAATTCCTTTTCCTTCTTGGCATGACCGAAACTCATCCCCTATAAAAAGGAGATGCATGTAACGTTTTTACACAATAAGTTGGTGAATAAAATTGAGTTTTTAGCTTTGCTAAAATTCGTGAATTAACTCCTTGAGTTGTTCAAAGCCTTGAAGAGTTATTTAACTGTTCATTGTAGTTAATCCCCTTTAGCGTGACCTATAGGGGATTACACCAATTGTTCTTTATTTAAAGAGCAGGCCTAATTAACTTGTTTAACTGATTGAATTTTCATAGGTTAAATTAAGTTCATTAGTAATAAAACGTGAAGTTTTGATTTACTCAATTCCTAGCGTTTTTCCTTTGATTTCGTTCCATCCAATTTTGTGTTCTTGTTGTGGATTATCTTGGTAAGAGCAACACGGTCCTATAGCTTGTGTGGGAGATTCGAATTTGATCCAGGAGTTGGAGCCTCGGTCATACAACATTCGCATCAATTGGTATCAGAGCACAAGTTGTTGCCCAAGAAAATTCAGGTTAATCCGTTTTCAATTCTTCCGCAAAATTTCTGTTCTTGTTGCGTCAATTCTGCCCGTTTTTTTGTGTCAATTTTCTGCAGTTTTGCTGGCATCTTTCTTGCTGTTATTTGGTGTTCTTCTTGCTGTCCAAAGTCGATACATATTCACCCATTAAAATCACCAAAATCGCATGCAACAAATCATTCACAATCTGCCCGAAATCGTCTAAATTGAGTCTATCTTCTTTTGCGATTTTTGTGTTGTTTCTTGCTGTTTCTTGTTGCGTCTTCTTGCTGTCTTTTGGTGTTAAATTCTGCACTCTTTTGTCATAATCATAGTGTAGGATTCTTGAAGTTTTCTTTGCTGTTTTCACGTCATAACATTGTTAGGGTTTCGTGTGTCAAACTAGGGTTTCATAACTAGGGTTTCTAGGTCAAGTTTTCATAACTTTCTTGATTCTTATCCGTTTCTTGATTTTCTTTTTGCGTTTGATTCTTTATCTTGTCCACCATATATTGAGTTTTGATCAAACTTTTACTCCACTCGAAAAAGATAAGTTCTTGATAACTTTCTTGAACTTCTTGATTTTCTTGAAAACTCAAAGTGGTCAAAATTGAATTCTTGAGTTGGATTCTTGATCTTCATGTTTTATGTTTTCCAAGATTCTGATGGTATCATCGTGGAATATGGCTGCCAAAATGAGTGACGGGATTCTGGCAGATTTCCATCTCGAATTTCATGGACTATATTGAAGACCAAGATGACGTGCTTGGGCTTTGCCAACTTTGGATCACGCCATTGTTTAATTTTAGGGTTTATTTTTAAGTTGTAATAATTAAGTCCATTAATTATGGGCTTAAGTCTTGGTGTTTTAATTATGGGCTAAGTAATTACTTGATCCAATTATCTTGCATGATAATGGCAAGTAAAGCAAATCCTTTTTGGACAAGGATTTGGTAGTTAGTTGTAGTTTCCTTTTCCAATTTGGAAAGTTGATTAGTTTAGGAAACAAGAAGCCAAAACACGTTTTGCTTCTTCATTAAAAACTGTCTAACCTAATCCTTTTACAACTTGGATTAGTTAGTTAGCTAGTTTGTTAAGAAGTCAAGTTGTACTTTGCAACTACTAGGGTTTAATTCCTTTTCCTTCTTGGCATGACCGAAACTCATCCCCTATAAAAAGGAGATGCATGTAACGTTTTTACACAATAAGTTGGTGAATAAAATTGAGTTTTTAGCTTTGCTAAAATTCGTGAATTAACTCCTTGAGTTGTTCAAAGCCTTGAAGAGTTATTTAACTGTTCATTGTAGTTAATCCCCTTTAGCGTGACCTATAGGAGATTACACCAATTGTTCTTTATTTAAAGAGCAGGCCTAATTAACTTGTTTAACTGATTGAATTTTCATAGGTTAAATTAAGTTCATTAGTAATAAAACGTGAAGTTTTGATTTACTCAATTCCTAGCGTTTTTCCTTTGATTTCGTTCCATCCAATTTTGTGTTCTTGTTGTGGATTATCTTGGTAAGAGCAACACGGTCCTATAGCTTGTGTGGGAGATTCGAATTTGATCCAGGAGTTGGAGCCTCGGTCATACAACATTCGCATCAGTATTTGTCCCGAGGTTGGCAATAAAAGGACAAGTCTTAGATGACTTTATTGCCGAAACACAGCAAGATTTGGATGTTCAGAATCTAGGTCATGCGAATGAGCCTATAGATATTGTGGCGAGCAAGACTACCAACGTTTGGGTGTTATTTGTAGATGGAGCTTCTAGCGAAAAAGGATCTGGGGCAGGTCTGATTTTGAAAAATCCTGAAGGTCAGGAGTTTACTTATGCTCTTCGTTTCGATTTCAAAGGCACCAACAATGATGCAGAATATGAAGCACTCATAAGAGGAATGAAATTGGCACAAGAGATAGGAGCTCGAGAGTTACGGCTTACAGTGATTCACAACTCATTATAAACCAGGTAACTTGGAGATATGAAGCTCGAGATCTAATTATGAAAAGATACCGTGAAAAGTCAGAAGAAATAGCTAAGGGATTTGATCTCTTCACAATTGACAGAATTCCGCGAGCTCAGAATAAATGAATTGATGCTCTCAGCAAGTTAGCATCATCAGCTTATGCACACCTGACTAAGCGAGTATTAGTAGAAGTTCTAATATTGATGACCTGACAGTTCAGCTCATCGAAGAGGAAGAAGAAAGTTGGATGACCTCAATAATGAAGTACCTCAACCCGGGAAAAATCCCAAGCAACAAAGTGGCAGCTCAAAAATTGAGAATCCAAGCTGTTAGGTATGAAGTAAAGGATGGAGTTCTATTGAAAAAGGAATATCTAATGTCGTGGCTAAGGTGTGTGGGTCTAAACCAAGCTGAATATGTACTAAGAGAAATTCACAAAGGGTCGTACGACAGTCATGAGGGAGCTCGGATGATAGCTAAAAAACCTATCTGAGCAGGATATTATTGGCCCACTATTCATCGCGACGCACATGACTTGGTATAGAAATATGTTAAGTGTCAGCAGCACGCAAGGATTCATCACATACCTCAGGTTGAGATGGTGACTTTGCAAAGTCCTTGGCCATTTATGCAATGGGGGATAGACATTGCAAAGTTCTGGAAAAATGTTGTTTGTCGGTATGGGATACCTAAGATTGTGGTATCTGATAATGGAGAACAGTTCGCAAGTGATCCATTTAAGAGTTGTTGTAAATAACTCAAGATTCATCAGCACTTCACCTACGTAGCTCATTCTCAAGCCAATGGCCAAACTGAGGTGATGAACACAATTATCATTCAGAGAATTAAAATTCGATTGGAAAACGCCAAGGAAGAATGGGTGGTACACCTTACTAATGTGCTGTGGTCATACCGAACTACCCCGAGGACAGCTTGATAACGATCTCACCACGCTCCTCACGTAGATTGATAGTTGTTGCGGAATATTGGTCACGATCTTTTCGAGAATCAATGTGAACAAAATCGAATCAATCTATCTCCGTAGACTGACAGTAAGCACGATTATTTGATGGCTCCTCACCAACAAATAACAAGACAGTCGTGTGAAAAGAACTCCCTTATCAGGAATAATCTTCACAAAGTAAAATTGAATTTCCCTCCTCAGGAAAACAACTCACGTAAAAACAACTCTGTGTTTTCAATTCTCAAAATTCACGTCTATTCCATTACAACTGATAAAAAGGCCTATTTATAGGCTTATTACAAACCCTAAACGAAATAACACATAAAAGGAAAGTTTAATAAACTCAAAACCATAAAATACCAAAATAGAAAATAATTAACGCCAAAAATTTCCCCACGTCGCGACGTGAGCGAGCCCGACGTCGCGACGTCGGGAAATAGACGCGAAAATAAAAACTCAAACTTGCTGGACGTCGCGACGCGCGACGATGGACGTCGCGACGTCGGAAGAGCTCCACGTCGCGTCATGTGTTTCTGTTTTGCTGCCCACGTCGAAATTCTCTTCTTTCTTCCTTTTAGGCCTCCAAACGCGAACCATTCTCCTTAAACACCCCTTGATTCGTTCCAATGACCCCAGAGGCCTTGGTTTAGACTTCAATTTGCCACCACAGCTACACAGGAAACTCCTTTCAATTTAATGTATGGGTCTGAAGTAATTATCCCAGCCGAGATAGACCTCCCTAGTACCAGAGTGCTTAACCACGAGCAAAGCATGAATAATGAAGTTCTGCTCCTCAGCCTAGATCTAATGGAAGAAAAAATAGAGGCAACGTTTATTCGAGAAGCAAAGTATAAGTCAAATATGGCAAGATACTACAATAAACGGGTTAAGAGCACATATTTCCTACCAGTTGATCTGGTGATGAGGAAAAATGAAATAAGCAAGGCAGAAGGAACTCGAAAATTAGACCCAAATTGGGAAGGACTATATCAAGTGGTCGAGGCCGGAGGAGCTGGGAATTACAAGCTATTAACTCTAGATGGAAGATGATTCCGAGAATGTGGAACATTTCTCACTTGAGGAAGTTTTATATATAGTCATTTTAAATACTATGGTAGCAATAAAGAGCTGCACAATTTGGTCTAGACCGATTAGATAGTAAATGTAGGCATGGCCACAGTTCCAGAATCGGCAATTCTAGTTCTGGAACCGGCGGTTTCGGTTCCAGAACCGAGGCGGAACCAGAACCGAACCGTCCCTAGGCAGTTCCGGTTCCGGAACCGGCGGTTTCGGTTCCGATTCCGTCCCGATTCCGGTTTCGTTTCTGGTTTTGGTTCCGATTTTGTTCCAATTTCGATTTTTAGTTTCGAATTTCGATTGTAATCCTACTTTTAAATTTGATTTCTATTGAAATAATGATTAAACAATTAATTGAAACTTAAATAATACAATATCATAATATAATTAGAATAATAATAGTTACAATTGAACTTAATTAATATGTAGTTTCTAGATAATAGAACTAGGAAGAATTAAATAAGTGAGATTCTAGGATATAAAAATCATAAGAATATTTGAATATTTGAATTATTAATTAGAATTCAACTAGTATAATATAATAACATAATTAGAATAGTTGTTAAAATTAAACTAATATATGATTTTTTTAGAATAATAGAATTATGAATATTAGATAAGTGAGAAAGAAAGATATAGAAAGAATATGAGTATTGAGAGAACGATCGAACTATTAATTGGAATTCAAATAGTAAATTAGCATAATATAATAATAGAATTAGGATAATATAAATTAGAAAATTAAGTTGATATATAATATAATTGGATTAATAGTTGAAATTGAACTAATATATGGAGGTTTTAGAAAAATAGAATTATGAAGGATTAGATAAGTGAGAAAGAAAAATATATAAATGATAAGAGTATTGAAAGAATAATTGAACGATATAATAATATAATTAGAATAATTAATTAAAAAAATTGATAACCTAAACCGTAAACTATAAACTTTAAAACTTTACAATATAAAGATTAGAAAACTAAGAAACTATGTGATGAAAATGAAGTGATATAGAAATATTTATATAAATTTTTTTTGGCCGGTTCCGGCGGTTCCAGAACCGTCGGTTCCGGTTCCGGTTCCGGTTCCACAAAATCATGAATCGGAACCGAACCGTCCAGGGACAGTTCGATTTCGATTTTGGTTTTGTGGTCCCACGGTTCCGGTTCTGATTCTGAACCCCCGGTTCGGGTTCCGAAACCGGCCATTTGGCCATCTCTAAGTAAATAAGATGTGCAACTCGGATTTTCATTTTGTCCCATTATTTCCTAGCATATCAAAAGTGTTATTTGTTGACACTCCTTTTTACCTTATTGAATTTGGTTTATTCTTATTTTTTGCAGAATTGCCAAATACTCGTCATAGCCCTCTTCATTATCTAAGTTGAGCTTGGGATGTTGGGAGTGCAAGTGGGCGAGAGCCAAATGATACTCGTAGTTCTTCGCAGGCGTGAGCAACTTTTCAAGGAAAGTACCAAAGGCATCCAAGCTGAACATTTGTTTCACCATTTGAGAGGCTCCCTCACCTTTGAAGAACTCATGCTTTGTCTTCTCAGCAACAACTTGTTGCTTTAAGGCATGGTTCTCAGTTCGAAGTTTAGCCACTTCATCCTCAGAAGCTTTCAGGGCTACTTGAACTCTCCCGAGCTCAGACTTGGAATGCTGCTCCCTGTACCCCAACTCCTGATTAAATCTCTCTAGATCGCTGATCCTTGTCTCAGCTTTCTTCAGGTCGGTGTAGAGCTTGTTGAGTTCGGCATCATCTTCCTCAGATCGAGACATCCACTCACCGACCAGAGCTAGAGTCTGCAACATAAAAATTGATTAACTTAAAAGTTCTAAAACATATATACGGATAATAACAAAGCAGAAAAGGAAATAAAATGAGCAACTACAAGGGCAGTTCGCTTTCTTATTTCCTTCTTTTCGAAACTTTGGAGCTCCTCTTTATCCCGAGATGGGATACTCTCCTTGACGAACTCGGGGGCAGTATCTACAGAGAGTCTGTCATTGCTAGATAAGCCCCAGTTCGGGAGCAAGTAGTGCTCTGGCACTTCAATGGTCCCACTCCCAAAGGTCTGTCGTGGAACAATAAGCTCTCTAAATAGGGAAGGACCCGGCAGCTCGACGAGGCTCTTCATATGTTTGTTAGCATGCACTAACACTTCCTTAGATCACCTCTTGCGACTGCTACCGGGGAGTGAAGTGGTAACGAGAGGTTAGGAACTCCCTGAAGGACCTGAAGTTCGCCCGAAAGAAACTTCTGCCACATCCGAACTTGGAAGGGGCAGCTCCGCGTGGACACTTCCTTCCGAAGTAGGAAGTGCCAATATAGCAGGTGGAGAGGTGTTGTCGTCCGCCACTTTAGTTTTAGTAGCTCGAAGCTTTTTGGGCTTAGGGTTAAAGCCACCGAGCATATCCTTGAGCTGCATAACTGTACCCGAGCAGAGGAAGAGTTAGACATGATTAAAACAAGAACAATGATCTCAAAAGTCAAATTTTGTAAAACATGTACCCTTATGACCGAGTTTGCCCACTTCATTTTGATGGTCAGATCCTAGCTCGGCAGGGCTCAATTTTAAAGACACTAATACCAGTTCTGGGATGTTAATGAGGCGCAATTTGCCATGTTCACTCACCATGGACTCTAATTTAGCTAATGATTTTCTAATGTCGAAGGTACTTTTGGGTGACCAATCTGAAACTGACTCATCAGGATGCCAGAAGGTCTCCTCACCAATTGCCCGAGCTCCGATAAAAAGGAATTTATCCTTCCAATCGTGAATTGAGCTTGAATTTCCCTCAAAGAGATCTATCCTACCTCTATGATGGGTAAAATAAAACAACCCGACGTCCCGACCTGAGGTTTTTAGACTATATATATCGGAATTAAAGCATGGTGCAGGAAATATCTAAGTGTTGGCAGATCATCTCGAATCCTCTTAGAACTCAGATGGTGTTGGGAGTGAACTAGGTAATAGAAATAGCATACTCTTTTAAAATGTTCTTTAAGAAGCTAGAAAGGGGAAACCTTAACCCACCCACGAAGTGCTCTACGAAAACACTAATGAAGCCTTCTGGAGGTCGGCTAGCAACCTCACCAGGCAATGGAGTTCGGGCTCCTACATCAGCTGGAATAAAGCTTTGTTTTGCTACATTTTCTACTTCGTCATAAGAAAGGATGGAATCTAAAGTATACAATTTAGATACAGTGTTTTCATGTGCATCAGAGGAGTTTTCTCGGTCGACATTCTAATTTGCAGTATGAGCTGAAGACGAGGTTGTGAGGAGGTCGGCTAAGTCATGACTTGAAGTTGCGGTGTTCTGATCCGCAGTTCGGTTCTCTATTATTCTAGGTTCTCCTATGGCACTAGAAATTGAGGTCGGAGAATTAGGACTACATAATTTTCCTGACCTAGATGCTGATTTAATAGCTGAAGAGGAATTAGAATATTCAGAGGCAGACATACTTACTTGGTTAAAGAAGATAAGCTGAGGTCGGGTTTAGGCTTCTGTTCAGGAGGAATGTCAAATCCGAGCTAGGAAGTCAGACGGCTTAGAGATGTCAAATTGCAAAAGGTGAAATTTTGAAATTTCAAGGTGGTGCTATTTATAGTGGTCTTATGGGCTATTGGGCCCAATAATCTCAGCTGTTGATCTTGCCTCGAGATTCGTAAAAAGAACAGTTGGCACCGACTAACTGGTGTTCGAGCCAGTTTTGGAGTTCGGCATATTATTTGCTGCTCCAAATATTGCTCAAATCAATACTGAACTAGGGGTAAATATATTATGATGAAATATTTCATAAAATGTAGCTGTTGCGTGCATATTTTTGATGACTTACGAAGGACGGATGTAGTATAAGGTCTTTTGAGTACAACAAATAAGGAATATTCTATGATTAGTGTCATAGTGTCACAAGCTTTAATAGTTCAGAAGTAATTGTACAAACTTCTGGAGTTCGGAGGGAATTGTACTTGTGTTAGACTCAACATGCTTCCGGAGGCCACAAAGAATATATCACATAGATAAGGTAGTTATACATTTCACGTATTTCGCTACAACTCGTTCTAGCTCGGGTTAGACCAATCAAGAGTGCAATAATTAGGATTGAGAACTACGGGGTACGGAATTCTTGTATTAAGTGCCAGGATAGTTCTAATGTACTTGGGGCTTGGTAGGATGACACAAGCGTTTGGAGATCGGATTCCACATGATATGCGACGGATGGAAACGGCATTGGTCAGATCGAACAATGCGGTATATTAAATTGATCAGATCGGATAAGATAAGAAGAATCTCAACCGATTTAAGGGGCTATTTATAAGGGTAGAGTTGTGTTATAACTCTCCTTAAAGAAATCCTATCTAAATCCGAGTTCTTGGGGATAAGGTTACTGATGAACTGAGAGTTTCAATCCTACTGGAACTCTACTAGGTACGACTCTATATAAGGAACCTCATTATCACCTGGTAAGGGATTACTTTCTCTACCACTTCAGCGGTAGAGAACCTAAAGATTCCTTCATTACAGATTCTTGTCTCGATGTTGGCAAAAGGTAGATCTGTCACATTGGGAGACTTTTTCCATTCACAATTTCCAGCCCTCCATCGGCCTATACGGCCTCTTCCTCCTTGCCGAGTACAACTGCCGGTCACGAACTGGAGTACGTAGAAGGAGACCGCCTCCAGTAGCTCAGCTCCTCCACCACTTCAGCGGCTCCCTATCTAGGATACCTCTTTTCGGCAGATTCAGTGGCCTAACCCTGGGTCGAACGGCAAGAATGTGGTTCTTGAAGACCCCGACTTCCCTCCTCTTCCACGCAGGCCAGACTTATTGGCTGAGAAAGGGAACGTGTTGCCTGCTTCGTCAATGGCCACTCCTGGTCAGTTTCCTCCCACCAAATCCTTCCGGGAAGCGGTGTCAGCTCCTTGGGCACAGAACATCGATGTCTCACTTCCACCAGTGTCGAATATGGCTATCTCAACCCATATGGGAGAACCAGCTGTCATCATCTCGGAAGAGGAAGAATTGAGACTAGCTCAGTCTTTCTAGTTCTCTCTGATTGGCAAATTCAGTCAGGGAAGGCCTCCAATGGCCTCAATTCGCAAGACCATTCTTGCTGCTGGGTTCAAAGGAGACTGTTATATAGGCCTTATTGATTATCAACATGTTGTGTTTCAATTTCAAATGCAATCGAATTTCCATAGGTTTTGGTTAAAAAAGATGTGGAATTTTGATGGTTTTAACCCTCTTAAACTGGATTTAGCCACAGCAGCAATGGAGCGCGTTCTCCATCCGAGTGAATCTCGGCTCTGTGTAGAGGTTGATCTGCTTAAGCAGTTACCTCATCGGGTATGGATTGGAACGGAGACCAAAGGTAAATGGCAACAGATAAAATATGAAAATATCCCTGATTTCTGCACCAAATGCTCTATGTTGGGACATGCCACTTCCTCCTGCAAGACTAAGCACACAGCCCCTACATCCAAGGTGTGGGTTCCAAAAAAGACTCATGCAGAAATGGAGACGGAACCCTCTATCTCTACCTCCAAAGGTGTCGGGGTGAAACAGGTCGAGCCTATTGTGATTCCTGGCCCTAATGAGGGTAATGGATCATGTGAAGATAAGGAGAAGAATGAGCAGCAGAGTACAAACCTGAACCAAGGCAATTCTTCATTGGCTTTAGTGAAGCATAGCGCGGCAACCAATATGGGGAATCAAGTTAGTCAATTTCTGGCCAATCTTGGTCATTTGCTGGGCCTCATCAACAGACGAAGAACATGACGGCTTTGATGAAGCAGGTCTGAAGGATCCCACAACCAAAAAACCTGACAAGAGAAACGGACTGAAGCCAGGGTCGATAAATGTGTCGATAAATTGGGACGAAGGGAAACCCTTGAATAGGGGTAAAGGAAGTGTCATGACACAGCGAGAAATCCTACAAGCTATCCCAACCATCATTTGGAACGAAGGAGAATGGTTACAAATTCATGAAGGCAGCTCCACAGACGAAGGAGAATGCTTAAAATTGCATAGAGACAGCTCCACATCGGATTTAGCTCGCTTACAACTCATCCCAGCTGATTCCGAACCAGAGGATAACCATGAAGACTGTTGGACAGAGCACAGTTTCGAGGATGAACCTCAGGATATGCTAAACAATTTCCTACACAAGATGGACAAATGCCAAAAGCCTGTAAAACAATCAAAATACATGGAGGCATCAATGAGTCCCAAAGCGAGCATTCTCTCAGACAGGAAACTCAGGCAAAGAAAACCGTTCATTTGCTACTCGGAAGGCAAACGTTGGAATCCTGGGTAAGTTCTCTTTCGGTTGTGTTGGCCCCTGATTACCGGTGTTTAGATCAGACTGGCCATTTTAATATCGTTTCTCTAACTTGAGGCTAGAATGGTTAGACTCCCTGATGTGATGAGTTTAAATTTAATTTTGCTCTGTTGTAAATTTGACCTGCTCTTTCGGGATGTGATTGATGCTCTCAAACTGTTTTTGTTGAGGGTTACTTGAATAAGGGCTTCTTGAGTGTTGCCTGGCCAGGTCGTTAGGCCTGGTTTTGTTCATAACTATGGATCTGGTTTATGGCCAGGGAAGTTTGTTATGGTAGTTATAGGCAGGCTTCAGTAGGATGTTAGATGCTCAGACTGTCGATTTAGGTGTTTCAATCTGCCTGTTTTGGACTTGCACAGAACAGGACTTTAGATGTTGTTTTTGTATGCTCTTCACGTCTGAACTCTTGGGTTAAAGGGGCTCGATAGCTTGTGTATCTTAGATATTGTGACCTGTTTGGACGGCTATGCTGTGATGGTAGATGTTGGTCTTTGGATTGCTGTTGACTGAATCCTTGTGGTTCTGATTGGTGATGATACTACGCTATGCCTTTTTTGGTGGAATCTGCTTTTGGCTTTGGCAGCCAATGGATTGGTGTGGAGCAATCGTTTAGAAATGCTGTCGGGCAATGATATCAATGGGTCAACTGTTGGGACGAAAGGGGCTTAGTAGCCTGCAAAGAAAACCTTGGTTTTTTGGACTGCTGTTATGTAGTGTCTTGATTCAGTTCTGTGATGTGGTTTCGCCTGGGATGATACTTCTCCTTGGCTTTCCTGTTTGGAACTGATGTTTCACATTGGCAAACAATGGTTTCTTGGCTGTGCTATTATTTGAATTTTGTGTAGGGCTGTCTTTGGGCTGTCTTTCGGTCTGCCTTCTATTTGGGCTGAAATTTTGCTTTGGACTTTTGGGCTGGACTTATGGGTTGGATTTTGTGTTGGGCTGATTTGGTATTACCTTCTGTTTGGGCTGAAATTTTGCTTTGGACTTTCGGACTGGACAAATGGGCTGGACTATTGTATGTTTGGACTTCTCTTTTTGGACTCTTGGATTTTTGGACCTGTCTTCTTAGACTAATCTTGCATAGCGCACAGAATTTTGTTTTGGATATTACAGAATGGGTTTTGTATAATCATCAGATTAGGTCTGTACATTTGCGGCAAATAGACACTGTTTGCTTCCTTTTTAGTAGACGTTCTCTATTTTCCTTCTTACTTTCCTATGGAACATTTATGTAATGGAGTAGTACTCCATGTTTATTGTTTTCTCTTTTGTAACAGTGTGGTCGGGTATAGCCAGCACTGTCTTTTGGCTAATCTATGTAAATATATTTAAATTAAAAAAAGGGATTACTTTATCTACAACTTTTATTACGCATTAAGCTTATCGTTCAGGGTCCCAAACTGACTTAAGCATCAGAGCATACTCCCCGGTACATCCCAGGGGTATTTCTGACATTTGTATTGCAGGTCTGCTAGGGTTCAGGTGATGAATCAAGGAGCACGTGACCTCAGAAAAACCTCATAGCACTTGGTGATATTTGACATCATTAATATATGATGGTAATTTCTTTTAAAATATTTCTTTGGTCCCTCCAATCAAAGTTTATGAATATTATTATATTACAAGTTTAACTTACAAATTATTTTAAAAAATAATTAGTTCACTTTCATTTAAATAATATCACCAATATATATTTACATATTTTACTATTCACTCTATTCCAAAAAAAGAAGTAATGCTTCAAAATATTCCTTTGCTCCATTTTTTTTACTTTACATAATCTTAATAACATAATTATTTGTGATTCACAATTGATTCATAAGTAAAAGTATAATTGAAAAAAGTGGATACAAATAGCTAATCTTTTGTTATGTACATTATCAAAAAAAACTAGACCTTTTCAAAATATTACTCTTTTTATAGGACAAATGGAATAACTTTTCTTCTTTAGATTGTTTTAATTAGTGGAATATAATACTATTTGATATGTTTTTATCTTATACGAATTAATAGAATTATTTAATCAAGTATTTAATTATTAGTTGGCCCTTCCAATCATCCATCCCAAGCTACGCCACTGTTAGTGTCTATGGTGTGTGTAAAAATGTGTGTAGTATGTACAAATTTGTATAATATATTGTATAACATGCATAGATATGTATAATCTATAAAATATGTATAAATATATGTGGTGTGTAATATTTGTAAATGTGTTCAATGTTTAGTATGTACAAACATGGATAGTTTATAAAAATGTATGTATTATATATTAATATGCATATTTTTGAAGTGGATGTTGTATATGTGGATATATATTATATTTAGTATATAAAAATGTGTGTATTATGTGAGAATATATATTGTGCATAAAAATATGTATAGTACATGTAAAATTGATAAGTGGGTTTTATACCAACTTTTATGTCTTAAATAACTTGACTTTTGTCTTGTTCTTCATGCGTTTTATGTTCATTTATGTGGTGATATGGGTAAATTGTGCATTGTTTTGATTTTCGATTGTTAGTATAGAAATGAAGGCAAAGTTCACTAATTTTTCATAAAATGAGGTGAGAGAGTGTTTGAGGAATGAGCAAGTAGAGAATTCAAGATGGTTGTAATGAGTTTTATCAATAGTGTGTGAAAATTTGATGAATCGCATTGGAGTGTTGTGCTATTTGTTTGCTGTGGTTTTGGTTTGTATTGAGATGTGCACACATTGCCGCACACATGCACGACCTTGCACGCACACATTGCTGCACACATGCACAAACTATGTGCACAAATAGCGCACACATCGTCGCACCATTGCTGCACACAACAGCACGCATCATCGCACACCTGCACAGCATCACATGCGACGATCTCTTGCACATCGCCGCATGGTCATGCGGCGATCTCACATGCATCGTCGCACATTCGTGCGACGATTTTGATTTCTCCAGTAGCACTTGTGAGTTCTGAACTTATCTCAATTCATTCTACTTTCACGATTAAACACACACAAATTTACACTCACATTGTTGATACAATTCATAAACACTCATTCACAGTTCTTCTTCTCATTTCATTATATTTGAAACACACATCTGCATGATAGAGTTGCATCATTCCGTGATAATTATTGCCTTTCAGCGAGCTTCGAGTGTACATCAATTTGGAAATTTGGATACACAAATTGAGCTTCTGATTTTTTTCTTTCCAGAGGTGTTGATTGTTCACCATTTTTCATGATTATTCCATTGCTTCCTTGCATGGCTAGCAAGACCTGAAATCATTTCACTTGTTTGACAAATTCATGAAATCACCCACAAGCATTCTTCAAACATTTAAAGAACTATAAGTTCACAAGAAAATCAGTTTCTTGTTTGTTTTGTTTTCTTTGCTTTCTTTCTTGTTTGATGCTATGATTCTCTACTGGATGATTCCTCCATTCCAGTAACAACATCATTCACAACTCAGTCCTTATCATCAGAAAATCCTTCACATTTTTCCTTCCATAATTCTTCCATACTCACTCACAGAATTTGTACACAACTCACACACAGTTTCACGGCGATGCATCACCATGGTCTTGGTTGCACAGCGACACATCGCTGCGATGTGTCGTCATAGAAATGTTTACACGGCGATGCATCGCCATGAAGAGCTGAAGGTTGCTGAATTTGTCTAAGTGTTGCTTCTTTCTCAGGTTGTAGCAGGTGTATGAAGCCGTGGAAGCTTCTGGCCCAAAGGCGCGCGGAAGCTGAGTTCAGGAGGGGATGTTGAAGTTGGAAGCCCGAAGGCGTGTTTTGCTCTGCTTATGAAGGCGTGATGGTTGCTGGATGAGAAGAGGCTCAAGTGTGAACTGGAGGCGTGATTCCTTGTGGCTCAAAAGCGCTGGAGTTGAGCTGAAGGCGCAATGCTCTTGGCTTGAAGGCGCTGGCACAGACTTGAAGGCTACTACTTGGAATTTCAGTTGTGCTGATTTTGTCATTCCTTACGAGGGTACTTCTATAATAATCTAGTTATTTTACGGTTGCGTATTAGTTATATTTTCATGATTCTCTATATAAAGGGAATGTAGTTGACATGTAAAAGGGGGATCAATCTGGAAACACAACGAACTTTTGATTTGAGAGTGGAAAATATTTTTGAGAGATCTACTTTCTCTCTCTAGTTTTTGAACTCGATTTTGGATTCCGATCGAGGATTTGATCTGGCTATTGTAAATATCCTTGCAATTGAGAAGGCAATTCACAATCCTCTTGAGAATTGGAAGCTTTTGAGACATCTAAATTGGTAAACTCTTTCCAATTGATGAACATGAACTGCTTAGTCTTCCAATTTGTTGATCGTGAATTGGAAATGGAGTTTTGTGGCTAATCGTATGATAATCTAGGGTACTGAAGGGTGAATGCTTGGTTGAATTGATATGTGCAGTCTTATTGACAATCTAAGAAGAGAAACTTGTTAAATTCAACATTCTCTGGAATGTATTAGTTAAACTTGTTAAATTCGTGCATTTGATCTGGATTTGTTGAACTGAGATATGATTGCGGTCATCATGCTGAGTTGAATCTTAATTCATAAGATTCAGTTAAGAATTCATGAATGAGAACCAGAGATTGCAAGAGTTCTTAAACCTATTTGAAATCGTTCATGTCTAGAGATAGGCCTCACCATAGGAAGCTCTTAGACAGTGTAGTTCTTAGAACAAGGTGAAAAGAGATCCTCTAACTTGAATGATGAATTTACAAGCTAGAATCGGGCCTCACCATGGGAGATTCTAGGTAATTATTGCTTGAGTAATTCGAGTGGAGAATTGAGAAGGCTGAGGTTCTACTTCACCATCTTTAGGCCCCACCATAGGATAGGATGGTGTTGGGAGATTAAGATTGAAGTGTGATCACCATGTTGACTTCAATTTAGGTCTCCAGTTGCCATTCTCCTCAATTGATATGACTGTATGTGAGTAATGCTGCACTATTTTGTAAATGTAAATGTGTATTCACCCGGAAGAAGCCCTAGATTATCTGTCTCAATCATTTGTGATTTCCTTTGTTACTTCTTGTGGTCTTCCTTTGTAATTGTTCATTTCCTGTTTGTTGTGATTTCATTTGATTTACTTCCTGTTCTTGTGACTATTACCTTTTAAGTCTTGATTTTACCTTTGTGACATAATTGAGCATATCAAACTTCTTGAATCTTCCTTTTCCTTGTGGATACGATACCTTTCTCACTGCTACTACAGTTAGTGAAATTAGGATAAATTGGCGAGTAGCGACAGCTCGTATCAATTTTTGGCGCCGTTGCCGGGGAATAGGCACGGTTGTTGAAATTTGAGTTTGTTCTGTTTTAGTTTACTGATCACTTTGTGAGTTGTTACGTTTTGTTTCATTTGTTTGTGATCACTTGTGTGCAGGACTATAGTATTTTTACTTTCGTAGTGTGATTTTTGCTTATTTCGGTTACTGTTGTTCTTGTTTATACTCCGAGAAATCACTTGTGGTGTGTTGTATGCCCAGGTCTATAAGATCTAGAGGAGAGCCCGAGTTTACACTTGACCTTGAATTGCTAAGAACTTTGAGGAATCGAAGGAAAGAAGGGATGGTCGTTCCAGGACCAAGAGTACCTCGCTTTGGTGACCACTATGCTGTAAATTTTGAAAATGGCATTGAGCAGCAAGACATAGACGTTGAGAGTTACCACATTCCTACTCAAATCGTCTCAATGATCACTCAAGGGCAGTTCTTTCAAGGCCTTGATAATGAAGACCCAAATGATCATCTCGATTGGTTCTTAGGTCTCTGTAGCACATTTAAGCTTCCAAGAGTGGATCGAAGTGAGGTGCATAGGATTCTATTTCCTTTGTCTCTCAGAGGAAAGGCTAAACATTGGTTCAAGACCATTGGACGTGCAAATGCGGCTATGCCTTTTGAGGAGTTACAAAAGAAGTTTTTGGCAAAGTATTTCCCACCTGCAAAGCTCGAAAAGAGAAGAATGGACATCATGAACTTTCAGCAACTTGATAGTGAGACTTTCCGGGAGGCTTGGGATAGGTTCAACGATCTAATTAGGCAATGCCTCAACCACGACTTAGGAGAGATATGAGAACTGAACATTTTCTTCAAAGGTCTTACTGCTGAGTTCTCATTAATGGTGAAAGCCTGTGCCAATGAAGCTCTTAAGGATAAGAGAGCTCAAGAAGTACGGGAGCTTTTTGGCCAGATTGCAGAAGATGTGTACTTGTTTCCGGAAATCAGGAAATCACAAGGTAGGAGGCAGAGAGGTGTCTTGGACCTTGATGAGGAAAATTCATTAAATGCTAAGTTAGAGGCTCTAGCAAAGCAGGTGCAGACTCTGAAAGCTACTCAAGCCAGGGCTCTAGTGTTATCATGTGGAGTTTGTAAAGGGGAGCACTATACGGATGAGTGTGCTGTGACCACCGAATCTCTTCAATATGTTAACAACTACAGCAACAAACCACAGTATTCAGGGAACTATTTAGGAAGCAACAATAGAAACTATGGAGGAAACCAAGGAACTTGGGGGCAACAAAACCAAAACCAAGGTGGCCAATATTCTCAAGGAAATGAACAAAGAAGAGCTCCTCCTGGTTTTGATCCACAAACGAATGCTCAAGAACAAAGGAAACCATTAGTGGAAGAAATGTTCCATATGATAATGGACAAAATGGACAAAAACGAGCAAAGATTTGGTGGCCTAGAATCTACTGTCAAGCATCATGAAGCTACCTTGAAGAATATTGACATGCAAATTGGACAATTGGCCAATGCTGTACATCAGAGACCTAGTGGATCATTACCAAGTGACACCATTCCTAATCCAAAAGGCACAGAAGTTTGCAATGCAATTACTTTGAGAAGTGGAAAGGAAGTTGCTAGGAAACACACATGGAGATGTCGGTGTTCAGAAAGAAGATGACCTAGAAATTGAAACTGAGGAGATTATAGAGACTGAAAAGGTTGGTGAAAAGCAAACTCTTACATCTGGGAAGGTTGGTGAGCAAGAAGCTCCCAAAACTGAAAATAAGGAAATACCATCAAGGGTAGAAAATGAGATTACCAAAAATTCCAACCCTTATAACTTTCTTGAATATGCACCAAAACCTCCATTTCCAGAGAGGAAGAAACCACTACCTAAGATGGGACCTCAATTCAATAGGTTTCTAGATGTGATCAAGCAAGTAAATGTGAATCTCCCTTTGTTGGATCTAGTGCAGGCAATGCCTAAATATGCCAAGTATCTTAAAGATCTCATGTCAAACAAGTAGCAAATCTTGAGGTGTGAAGTACCTATGATGTTATCCGAATGCAGTAAAGCCTGGAAGCTAAAAGATCCAGGCAGCTGTACAATTCCTTGCAAGATAGGCACAAGACATTTTGCAAAGGCTCTTTGTGACTTGGGAGCTGGCATCAACCTTATGCCATTTTCCATTGCTATCAATGTTGGATTAAGTAGCAGGATACGTCCAGTTGCAGTAACACTCCAATTGGCAGATAGGTCCTTGGTGACACCTACAGCTTTGGTGGAGGATGTATTGGTAAGAATTGATAAATTTACTTTGCCTGTTGATTTCATAGTTCTTGATATGGAGGAAGATCCAGAAGTACCTTTAATTTTTGGAAGGCCTTTTCTAGCTACTGGTGATGCATTGATAGGAGTTCGAAATAAAACAATCACCTTTAGAATTAATAATGAAGAGGTGGTTTTTGATGTGGATCATGCAATAAGACAACCTATGCATATTGAATCTTGTTTTTCAATTAGGGTGATAGATTGTTCCACAATTCTAGTTGATGGAAATGTCAAGTATGACTATTCTTCCCTTGATAAATTTGCTGAATGTGAAGAATTTGGTTTTCATAAAGTCAATGAGTTGCATGAGGAAGATAAACACATTTTAGTTGATATAGCGAATATTGTTGAATGTTGTGTCATAGATAATGTAGTCCTTGAGGCTGAAAGTCTTGTTGGATGCTGTGATTTAGATAATGTGAGCAATGATAGTACATGTAATGTTTTGTCTAATGAGCCTTGTGAACCCACTGAGGTGAGGGATGAAAATTTTTTGTGCAGAAATGAGAAACTCATGCCCTCTATCCTAGTGCCACCTAAACTTGAGCTCAAGCCACTCCCACCTTATTTGAAATATGTCTTTCTTGGTGTGCATGAAACTTTGCCGGTGGTGATATCTTCTACATTGGAAGGTTGGCAAGAGGAGAAACTCATGGTTTTCCTAAGGCAATACAAGAAGGCTTTGGGGTGGACCACTGCAGACATCAAAGGCATTAGTCCTTCCATATGCATGCACAAGATTCTCTTGGAAGAGAATTCGATGCCTGTAAGGGATAGGCAAAAGAGGTTGAATCCACAGATGATGGATGTAGTGAAAAAAGAAGTGATTAAATTGCTAGACTTTGGAATGATTTTTTCCATATCAGATAGTGAGTGGGTGAGCCCAGTTCAATGCGTCCCGAAAAAGGGAGGTGTTACAGTGGTAAAGAATGAGGCAAATGAACTTCTTGCAACAAGGGTGGTCAATGCTTGGAGAATATGCATGGATTATAGGAAACTCAACTCAGCAACAAGGAAGGACCATTTCCCCTTGCCATTTCTGGAGCAACTCTTGGATCGAATGGTTGGCTTCTTGTACTATTATTTCCTGGACGGATACTCTGGGTATAATCAGATAGCCATAGACCCTAAGGATCAGGATAAGACAACCTTTACATGCCCTTCTGGAACCTTTGCTTACAAAAGGATGCCATCTGGATTATGTAATGTACCTGCGACTTTTCAAAGGTGTATGATGTCAATCTTTCATGACATGGTGGAGGATGTAATTGAGATATTCATGGATGACTTTTAGGTTTTTGGCATGTCATTTTAGAAGTGTTTGGGGAATTTGGCCAAGATACTACAAAGATGTGAAGAGACCAATTTAGTACTTAATTGGGAGAAGTGTCAGTTTATGGTTCAAGAGGGTATTGTGTTAGGACATAAGATTTCCATCAAGGGGATTGAAGTGGATAAAGCTAAAATAGATGTAATTCAAAACTTCCTCACCCTACCAATGTAAAAGGGGTAAGGAGCTTCCTTGGCCATGCTGGTTTCTACAGAAGGTTCATAAAAGATTTCTCCAAGATTGCTAGGTCTCTTTGTAATTTGCTGGAGAAGGATGCCAAATTCAATTTTGGAATGAATTGTGTTGAAGCTTTTGAAATGTTGAAAGCAAAGCTTGTTGAGGCTCCTGTGATAATCACTCCAAATTGGGGTGAACCTTTCGAGATTATGTGTGATGCCAGTGACTATGCTTTGGGGGATGTCCTTGGGCAACGAAGGAACAAGATCTTCCACACTATATATTATGCAAGCAAGCTATTAAATGGTTCCCAACTCAATTACACCACCACTGAGAAGGAGATGTTGGCAGTGGTTTTCTCTTTTGACAAATTCCGTGCCTATCTTTTGGGCTCCAAAGTTATTGTGCATACAGACCACGCTGCCTTGAAGTACCTACTGGCTAAAAAGGAAGCGAAACCAAGACTCATACGGTGGGTACTCTTGCTTCAGGAATTTGATGTGGAAATTAAGGATAGAAAAGGATGTGAGAATGTAGTGGCTGACCATCTATCCAGACTGGAGTCAGAGGCACAAGATGATTCGAAGATATTAATTAAGGATCATTTCCCAGATGAGCAAATCTTCAAAGTTGACAAGGGAAGCTTGCCATGGTATTCCGAAATAGCCAACTATGTGGTTGCAGGACAAGTGCCTTCCTATTACTCTCACGAGCAGAAGAAAAAGTTGAGGAGTGATGCAAAATATTTTTCTGGGAAGATAATGCCCTATACAAGACATGCAATGACCAAATTATAAGAAAATGTGTTAAGGAAGAGGAAAAGGATGACATTATGGGAGCCTGTCACGAAGGTCCTTGCGGAGGGCATTTCGGATCAGCCAGGACTGGTTTCAAGGTATTACAATGTGGCTTCTACTGGCCTCATATCTTCATGGATGCCAAAGTTTGGGTAGGGAAGTGTGATCGTTGTCAAAGGACTGGAAACATATCCTCACGCAATGAGATGCATCTAAATAATATTTTGGAAGCAGAGATATTTGATGTTTGGGGGATAGACTTCATGGGTCCTTTTCCGAAGTCAGGAGGAATGGAATACATCATAGTTGCTGTGGATTATGTGTCAAAATGGATTGAAGCTAAGGCTCTTGCCCACAATGATGCATGCAGTGTTACTGCATTCTTGAAATCACATATTTTCACTCGATTTGGCACTCCTAGGGCAATCATATCTGATGGTGGCACACACTTTTGCAACAAGCTCTTTGAAGCTCTCCTAGCTAAATATGGGGTGACATGTAAAGTTTCTACTTCTTACCATCCACAAACCAGTGGGCAAGTTGAAATATCAAACAGAGAAATAAAAAGGGTTTTAGAGAAGGTTGTTAATCCTAGTAGAAAGGATTGGTCTTCAAAGCTAGATGATGCCTTGTGGGCATATAGGACAGCTTACAAAACCCCCATTGGAGCTTCTCTATTTTGGCTTGTGTTTGGCAAGGAGTGCCACTTGCCAGTTGAGTTGGAGCATAGAGCCTATTGGGCAATTCAGAAGCTCAATTTGGACTTGAATGGAGCACAATCAAAACGCATGATGGACTTCAATGAATTAGATGAGTTTAGGTTCAATGCATATGTGAATGCCAAAATGTACAAGGAAGGGACTAAGAGGCTACATGATGCAAGGATACAACCTAAGCGTTTTGCTCCAGGACAGAAAGTTTTAATGTACAATTCTAGGTTGAGGTTGTTCCCTGGTAAGTTGAAGTCACGTTGGGCAGGGCCTTTCACAGTTGTGACAGTGTTGCCTTATGGAGTAGTGGAGATTAGAAATGAGAAGAATGGAAGTTCATGGAAGGTCAATGGTCACAGGCTTAAACCATACTTGCCTCGCGAAGAAAGGGATGCGCTTCATGGTGTTTCTACTCCACACGAGTTATACTTAGATGATCCTATCATCCCTGCATGAGAGAGCATATGGTCGGGCTGATGACATTAAACCAAGAGCTACTAGGAGGCAAACTAGTTCTTCACTCTCTTCATTTCTCTTTTGTTTGTTTTTTATTTCTTTATTTTACTTCTCTTATGTTACTTATTTGTTTTTAGTCTTCCTTTCCTGCCTTTAGGAGTTGGTAGAATTATGTGTCTCGGCATTTAAGCATGAACATAGTATTTGCATGCTTCAGTTCTTAGACTCACCACACTGCTGAGTTTCCTTCGCCTATATTTTTAGCACTGGGGACCATTGCTTATTTTAAGTGTGGGGTTGACATGCACTTGGTATTAAGGTGTTCTGATCATTGTTACTTGGTAAGTTTTACACATTTAAGCATCGGCATTTAGGAGCTTTTGTGAATTTTTGGCTACAAGACATTATGAAGGAAAAGCTGAAATAATTGGGAAATGACGTGTGAAGATAAAAGCTGATAGCATGTAGAGTGGTTGTATGATTGTAAGGTTGCAGAACAATTTATAGCAAGACCGCCACTACATTTACTTGGGAAGTGAAGAAGTTGGTCCCACCATGTAAGCATTTTGTCATGTAGTACTTGGAAGCTTTGAATGGAGAATGTAGTGTGTAGTTTGAGTCTTTAAATTCACCAGCCACACACCAATGCATGCACGCCTCATTTCCTTTCCTTTGCATAACAAGTACAAATCCGTGTGGTGTGTTCTCCCTCTCGGCTATTTCAAGAGCCACAACTTCCATTTGTTCACTTTGACATCTCACGCTTCTAAGGTATGTGTTATTCTTCTCCTTCCTTTGTTATTATGTTTTGAAATGTGGAAGTGTTTCATGCTTACAAGGAGTGTTCTTAGTTGTGTTATATGCTTAAGTTGTGATGAGTTCATGGAGTTCATATCTAGTGATTCAAAATGTAAACCATACGTTGAGAGTCTAGGCAGAATCTAAGAATAAAGGAATGGGTAGTGTTTTGAAAAATTCACATTTCCAGCTTTGACATGTCTTTGTAATAATGCTATATCTTGGGCATTTGTGGTCCAAATAGAATGATTCTAGTGGGAGCTTTTAGCTAAGAGGATGGGCTTCAATGTTTATGTTTGCCATTTTTACTAGTTATGACTGGAAAGTAGACCAACACGGGATGTAAATGTGAAGTGCATGCTGAAAAAAATGCTGGAGTTAGTTTGAGCTGAACAGTTTTGACACCCTTCTGTTTTATGGCCATAACTTGTTCATTTTTATTCTGAATGGTGTGATTCTTGAACTGTATTTTAGTTAACATCTTGGAATACAATTTTGATGTTTACAGTTTTGGTTGATTCGCTTTGCTTTGATGGTCATTTTCTCGGTTTTTCATGCTGATTGTGAAATGTGGATTTATTGTTGAAAAGCAATTGGTCTTAAAGATGTTGTATTCGGTTGAGAGAGTATAAATGTCAAAACTTGGTTGACATGTGATGCTTCCAATGCTTACTTTTGAAGAATTCTAGTTCTATTGTTTTGCAATTCGCTACCAAGATGCAATTTACACCAAAGCTAAAATTTGATGAAATCTCTTGTGCATTTTGTATTTAGAATAGCTTGTAGATAGTAACTTGACATGATGGTAGAATGAGATGTTAATTTTGTTACCAACTTGTGTCAGATTTACTTGGTGTGATAAATGAAATGTTGAAACTATGTTCCTCTCATGCATAATGAGGTAGCAATTCACATGGTATCTTGGGCAGCAACATGTTCTTTGTGATTATTTTTGAGATATTGAGTGGATGAGCTTGAAGTTGAGTTTTTGCTGGATTTGTTCGAAAACGTTTTGATTAGGTTGTGGTTGTGTTGCAACAATGGCATCGAAAAAGGGAGAAACGTCTCAGAAAGGAAAGGGCAAAGGAAAAACTAAGAGCAAGGCTATATTACACACGAATACAGATTCTGATTATGTTGATAAAGACTTGGGAACTTTCGATGAACCTCATGAGGTTATGCTCTACACTCCTACTCCAAAGAAAAATGCTACAACAAAGAAGGCCAAGGAATCCCGTAAGGCATTTATGCTTACTGATGATGTAGAGTCTGATTCAGAGTATTTGGCAGAAAAGGATGTGGCCATGTTTGAGGACCCGCCTACATATATTCTGCAAGTTCCAACAGTTCCAACACAAAAGAAGAGGAAAGGATCCTCGGAACCATCTTTATTTTGTAATCCTGCAGCTTAGAAGAGTTGGGAAGGAGGCATGGATATCAAGAAGCTACACTACGAGCGTGGGTTTTTTGTGAAAAAGGGGCCTTTTGCAAAGCTGATGAAGTTTCATCACTTTGATCACAAGCTTGTTTATGCTCCTGAGCATTGCAACTTTAGTTTGGCAAGAGAATTCTATGCTAATGCAAGGTTTCCTAACAAGGATGGGGCTTTCTATGTGAGGGGCAAATGGGTTGAGCTTACAAGTGAAATCATCAACACTCACTTGGGTACACCGAGTTATCCTACCAATCCTTTTCATGTCCCTGTCGATGATGATGCGGCAGATCAAGCTATCTTGGAGGAACTAGCTCATCCAGGAGCTACATGGGTCCGAAATCAGCAAGGAAATTTTCGCCATATTCGCCATCTGATGGAAATCAACCCATGTCCATGGTGCCAAGGCCGAGTTCTCAAGATCCTTTGGTGAATCTTGATGGGCCAATGACAAGATCGAGGAGTTCAAAGATGAAGGCTGCCTTGCACAATTTACTGGCATCATATTTTGAAGCAATGGAGGCCGAGATTTCTCAATCATCTCAAGGAGGAGTTTTGTGGCATGTTTCTTCATTAACAATTCATGATCCACCTTGAAGAAACATCACAAGAGCCGAATTCAAGAAGTCCAATGAAGAGGCGTGTTTTGGGCTTGCATGGATCACGCCTATCCTTTAATTTTAGGATTTATTTAAGTTGTAATAATTAAAGTCCATTAACATTAATTAATTGGGCTATAGTTTCGGTTTTTAGGAAACTTACTTGTCCAATTATCATGCATGATAATTAGAAAAGTAATTTAGGAAAGTTATTCTTTTAAATTTTAGTTTCCTAAATCAACATTAGAGTTTTGTTTTGTAGCCTATTTAAAGGCCTTCTTTTACACGTTAAAGGGAAGATGAAATTTGCTAAAATTTAGCTTTGCTAAAACCTTCTTCCAGCTGTGAAAAGTTGAGAGAAAACATGAGAGTTCTTCTAAGTTTAGTAGAACAATCATAAGACCCGCGAAAACCTATAGTGAGGAGCTTTAGGTTGAGCTTACCCGTTCTAGATTTATAGAACACGCCGAACTGAGGAAGTTTAACTTTTGATTTACATTAGTTGGACTAAATCTTTTTGTGATAACGTTGGGGTTTGGTTGATTTCTTCCATTCCTTCTCGTTCAATATCTTGTTTTGTTTCATTATTTCATTCCGCATTGTGTTGCTTGTTACTTGTTCGTGGATTATTGAGAAACAACGATCCAAAGAGTGTGGAAAACTTGCACAAATTCATAAAAAGTTGCACAAATGATTTGGAAAACAAAAATTGAGATTAAGCTGAAGAAATCTGTCAGGGTTCAGTATTTCGATCATATCTCTCTCATTTTAAGTCTAAATGGAGTGCTTCCAGTGCTATTAGAAAGCTAAGAGAAAGAGCTACAACTTTCATGGTTTACGTTTTTCCAAATTCTGTCGGGATCATATCAAAAAATGGCTGAAAAGTTTCGGACGACTCCCTTGGAGATTCGGCCGTCCGAAACTATTGCATCAAAAATTACACCCTTTCTGTTGAGTTTCGGACGCCTCCATTGGAGTTTCGGACCCTTCTACCAGTGTTTTGTATTTTGATAATATCTCTCTCATTTTACATCCAAATTGAATGCTTAAGATACCATTGGAAAGCTACGAGGAAGAGCTACAACTTTGATGTTTTACAGTTTTCCAAATGCCGTCTGAAACATATAGAAAAATGGCTGTCAAGTTTCAGACGCATCCATTGGAGTTTCGGCCGTCCGAAACACCCGTCCGAAACTCATAACGGCTAGTTTTTTAAAGGTCAAACATGAACGTTTTCTTGTCATTTTTTGTGTAGTTTAAATACCACCAAATGCACAAACGTTTATTAGACTTCTCCCTTGATTCCTTGAGCTTCTAATATTGAAAAACACTCTCTACAACTCTTGCACTTCATCTTTGATTCATCAAGAAACAAAAGATCAAAATTCTTGAGCCTTCTTTGAGTTCTTCATTTCATTATTGAGCTATATAGTTTGAGTTGTAAATTTCATTATAGGAATCATATTGTTAGCTTCAATTTATCATATCCACCCAAATTATAGTGGGTTGTAATTTCATTCTAAATCTTCTATTGTGAGGAGGTTGAAATCCTAAGTTAGATACTTGGGTAATTGAAATCCTAAGTTAGATACTTGGGTGGTTGAAATCCTAAGTTGGGATACTTAGGTTGTAAAAGTGGTTCTTTTGATCTCACCACAAGAAAAAGATCAATTCATAGTGAAGGTTGAAATCCTAAGTTGGAGAACTTGGGTAGTGGATGTAGAGTGCTCCAAGGGGGAGACTTGAACCACTCTAAATTGATTGTGTCAATTGCTCTTTATTGCTTTCAGTTTTTACTATTATTTCATATTGTTCATGATTTAATTTACTGCACTTGGATTTAAGTATATATTCATTGTGTTGTTGGAATATTACATCAAACATCATTTTACATTACACTTGATGCAAGTCACACTACTCACTCATCATTGTTGATTGAATTTGTTCAAATTGATTTGATTGTTGTATAAGAAATTTTTAGAAACCTAATTCACCCCCCCTCTTAGGTTGCCTTAGACCTTACAATTGGTATCAGAGCTTGGTCTCTAATTAATTAGGCTTAACAACCTTAGAGTAAAGATTATGGCAACAAACAATGCTATGTTTATGGAGGAACAATCTATTTCTAGGCCCCCAATGTTTAATGGAACCAACTATAGTAGTTGGAGAGATAGGATGGAAATTTACCTTAAATACATAGACATTGAAATGTGGTATATAGTTGAGGAAGGGCCTTACATAGCTGAAATAACCATAGGAAATGAAACTAGAGAAAAGAAGAGAAGTGAACTTGATGAATATGATAGGAGAAATCTTACTTTGAATGCTAAGGTCACAAATGTTTTATACAACTCTCTAGATGTTAATTAAACAAGTAGGATTAAGGGGTGCAAAAATGCACATGATATTTGGAAGAAACTTAGGGAAATATATGAGGGAGAAACCTCCAAAATCAACACATGTATTGAATATAATCAACCTACTCATTTTATGGCAGATTGTCCAACAAGAAAGAAGGAGCTTAAACATGACAAAAAAGGCAAAAGAAGAAGCTCCAAAGTCACATGGGATGATGACCAATCCAAAGGGGAAATTGAAGAAGAAGAGGAAGGATTTGCACACATGTGCTTTATAGGAATTGAAGAGCATGAGGTAAGTAATTCTTCTAGTGATGATGATGATGATAATTGCAATGATCAAGATGAACTAGAGCTGTATATTGCTAAGCTAGTAGATGAATTAAGGAAAACTAAAATTCAAAACAAAAAGCTTAAGGCTAAAATAGAAGAAATCACTACTTGTAATCAAGAGTTAGTCATTAAGTATGATTGTGTAGTTAAAGAAAATTGTACATTAAAAGCTGAAAATGAGAAGATAACAATAGAAAGCAACAAGGTTAGGGAAGAAGCTAAGAAATATGATGAAGTTAAAATAGAACATATAGAGTTGAAAAAGAGAATTGAAGACCTTAGTAATTGCTTAGCTAAATTCACACAAGGAAAGGATAACTTAGAAAAACTTTTAGGAAATCAAAGAATTGGAAATAGTAGACATGGATTAGGATATTCACATGAGATAGGCAATCAAAGCTCCACCTCCAAATTTGTGAAAAATGCTCACACATCACATAATCATGAAAAAGGGGTAGAAAGTTTTAAAAATAGACCTCACCAACATCATAGGTATGGAATGCATAATAGACATAATCAACATTATGGACATAAGATGCATAACTTTGAACCTAGGTTTAACAATGCTAGACCTTATCCTTATCATAAGACTTCACACTCTTTTAAATATCATGTAATATGTGATTATTGTTGTAAAAAGGGACATACCTCAAGAAAATGCTTTGCAAGAATGGATGTTGAAAATGGATCAAAAACATGGATAAGAAAAGATATCATTGCTAAGAAAACTTAAGTGCTTAAAGTCACATGTTTGATTCTTGAATGTAGATATGTTTAGAAAATAAAATTTTGGATACAAAAATTTGTTTCTTGATAGTGTATGCTCAAGACTCATGATAGAAGATTCCTTATTGTTTAATATTTTTGGAAATGATGAAAAAGGGAAAAATAATTGGATTTGGCAATGTAGCAAATAATTATAGCAATGTGATTGAGAATGTGCATTTTGATTGATGACTTGAAATTCAACTTGATTAGCATAAGTCAAAAATGTGATAAAGATTTTGATATATTGTTTAAATGTGAAAATTGTGTAGTTGTTGATCCAATAGATGATAAACTCATTTTTACCGGTTCTAGGCATAACAATGAATATAAGTTCATCTATGTGTTATTATGGAACAAGACATGAAATGTCTTAGTATGATACATGACATAACTTGGTTGTGGTATAGGAAATTAGCTCATGAAGGAATAGACCACATAAATAATTTAGCAACTAAATAACTAGTTAGAGGCTCATCTTAGCAAAAATATGAGAAAGACAAAATTTTTTATTCATGTCAATATGGAAAACAAACTAAAAGCTCATTCAAACCTAAAAACATATTAACTACTTCTAACCCTTTGAAATTAATACATATGGATTTGTTTGGACCATCACAAACTACAAACGTAGGTAGCAAAAGATATGTGTTTGTGATTGTAGATGACTATTCTAGGTTTACTTGGGTAATATTTTTTGGCACATAAAAGTGATACCTTTAAAGAATATGCAAGATTATTTAAAAAAGGGTTCAAAATGAGATAAGTGTAAATATGGATGAACGTGGAACTTTGGTGAATGCTTTATTTGCTTGGATGAATGTGGAATATTTTAATTGTTCCCGGACCTCCGATTTTAATATGATTAATGGGATTACACTAATGATAAGATTATATAGTTTGCCTTTTCTTGAATTGTTCCACCAATGATGTAGAAAAGAAGTTAACCTTTGATCATTTGGTGAATATAGATTTTAAGCTCACTTCCATATGCTTTCCATATCCTTGTGAGTCTTTATTGATAGTAGTGATAACATTCTTGTTCTTGTTGTCACAATATTTATTATGATTCTTGAATTCATTCTTGTTCCTTAGAGCTTTCAATATTTCCTAAATATTCACAATTCATTCTTATATTTTTTGAATCTTGGTTGACTCAAAGAACTCGTAAAGAAAATTAAGAGAGTTTCAATATATTGAGTGATCCTCCAAAAGCTTGGAAATTCATTCAAAGTCATCCTAAAGACTTAATCATAGGAAGTTCATCTAGAGGAGTCAACACTAGGTCATCTTTGCATTTAGATAATAACTTGGTCTTCCTCTCACAAATTGAGCCAAAAAATGTGAATGAAGCTTTAAAAGATGATAATTAGATCATAGCTATTCAAGAAGAACTAAATCAATTTGAAAGAAGTAAAGTGTGGAAATATTGTGCTAAACTTTTATATGATGACTACTTTGAGCATATTGAGTGTTTATTTAGAGATACTAGAGTTTGGGTGCCTATAGGTGAGTTACTTGCAAAATATACACATGAGGATAAATTGGTAGGGCAGTTTGGAATTCTTAAAATTCTCAGTGTCTTACATGAAATTGATTTCAGTTTTGAGTACTTGTGGTTTGCTGAATGTTTCAAACATTTTATGATGTTCTTACATAGAGAGTGTGTTATTTTCTCTCAAGGAAAGTATGGACAAAACAAATTTCATGAATTCGATTCATTTGTGCGAAGAAAATGGTTTCCAACTTTGCTCATTGCTTCTTAAAATTCATGTTTGAATACAAATCATCTTGTTAATTTTAATGGTATGATAATGGTAAGTTTTGTAAAGAAAATTGTTTGGTATTACGTTGAAATTTGTGCTAACATCAAGAAAATGAATGAGAATCAAGCTTGGCAATCAAATATTAGAAGTCATGGTGGATTTGAAGTCTTTATTGAATAGTGCTATTTCCTTTGGTGGAAATATAATTGTGCATTAGTTTTTATGCTTCTTGTGAATGACAAATGATACATCAATGGAACGATAGAATATGGAACGATAGAACATGGATTGTAGTACCCACCCTAGGATTTGCATTAGTCTCTTGTGTTTCATTATTGAAATCTTGATGATCTTTATCTCATTCCTTCATTTGTTTAACCATTCTTGAATTTGACTATTTTCATTGGTGAAAGATTAAATTGAATGTTAATCGTGTTCTTATATTTTGTGCAAAATGGTGAAGTAATTTGTTTGCAAACTTTGCAATATGGTATATTGTGCAAATTAAAGTTGCAAAACTTTGAAATATGGTATATTGTACATTTTTGTGGCTTGTATTGGGTAGTAAACATTTGAGAAGATTTCCATTTTCAATTGGCATTATGATGGCCTTATGCACTTCAATGAACACATTGTAGAGAAGAATCATGTGATCACTAAGATAGCTTGATAAGTTTCTTATGTTTTTCCTATGATTCATTATTGACGACGATGATGTCATTAATTTGGTATCATTCTTGGTTTAATTTGGTATCCATGTTGTTTCAAAATTTGTGGTCTTTACTATATTCTTTGATGAAATTTTAATTGTGCATTAGTCTTTATGACTCTTGTGAATGTCATATGATTGCATACTTATATGTTGTACATTGGATTTTTGTCAAAATTTTGGGTTGATGGCATGTGGAATTAGTTTATAAACAAAGGAAACTCTGCCAAAATTTTTACAAAATTTCCTATACTTAACCATTTTAGTGTTGCCTAGCCACCCATTAGGTTGCAAGGAGTGGAATGGTAGTCCTATGATTTGTTGATGGTTTCCTATATCATATGTTGTTGGTCAAAGGTAAAGGAAACAAGGTAAATGAAAAGATATAACATGATTTTATATGCTCACATTCTTATTTTCACATTCTTATTTTGATGATGTCAAAAAGGGTAAAGGACAAAAGAAAAATAAAGCATGTTGGTAACATGTATTGAATGTAATGGATAAAGAACAAAAGTGAGAGAAGAATAAAAGATGAGAAGAATATTAAAAAAAAAAAGGTAATTGAGTGATGAAAATCATTAGTTGAAAAATGAAAGGGGAAGAAAAGGACGTACATTTAAAAGTTAGAAGTTAGAAGATAGTAAGGGTGAGAAAAATATCACAAAAAGATGATAATTGGTTTTATTTGTTTTACTTTGATTGATGTCAAAAAAGAGAGAAATACTCTAAAGGGGAGAAAAATAAACATAAGTATAATTTCTAAAAATAAACATGTAAGGGGGAGAAAGATGTGTTGTTTGAGAAAAAGAAACACAAAAGACTGAAAGGGGTAGATAAATGTGTTATGAAATCATATTATTAGCTCACTTGTTTTGTTGATGCCAATAAAAAGGGGAGAAAGATATTATTTTGTTGATGCCAAAGGTGATGCAAGGTATGTTATTTTATGGTATCATGTCATTTTAGCTTACTTATTTTGTTGATGACAAAAGGGGAGAAAGGTTCACTTTCTTAGTTTGATGATGCCAAAAGGGGGAGAAATATATTAAAGAATTTAATTATGTGATGAAAATTATAAGATATAAGATGTATATGTAAAGGGAGAAAAATAACATGAAAATAAAGTAATCATTTAGGGGGAGCATATACTTAAATGTTCATATATTTACAAAGTACACACATAGGGGGAGAAATACTCATGCATTACACTTGTTATTTACTAAATCACATAATTGGTTTGTCATCATCAAAAAGGGGGAGATTGTGAGACTTAGAGTCTTAATCTTACTTATTTTGATGATTAACAAACAATTATGTTTATGCTAATGGTTGAAAAAGTGTTTTAATGTAATAGATATACAAAGAAGCTAAGCATGGAGCTCTATCATATGGAGAAAGAATTGGAAGAAGCCAAGCATGGAGTTCTATCATATGGAGAAAGAATTAGAAGTGCAAAAGATTTCAAAGTATGGTAAATTAGGTTATTTCCCCAAGCCTAAACCTTATATTATGTAAATAGCTCAAGAAGTTGTTTTACTCTTTTAAGGCTCAAGTAAAAATGTTTTCAAAGTGTTTTTAATCTTCAAATGATGCTCAAGTAAAAATGTTTTCAAAGTATTCTCAAATGATGCTCAAGTAAAAATGTTTTCAAAATGATTTTAATCTTCAAATGATGCTCAAGTCAAAATATTTTCAAAATGTTGTTAGTCCTCAAATGAACTTCAAAAGAAGTTGTAAAAGTGAGGAACACACTTGCACAAATTCATAAAAAGTTGCACAAATGATTTGGAAAACAAAAATTGAGATTAAGCTGAAGAAATCTGTCAGGGTTCAGTATTTCGATCATATCTCTCTCATTTTAAGTCTAAATGGAGTGCTTCTGGTGCCATTAGAAAGCTAAGCGAAAGAGCTACAACTTTCATGTTTTACGTTTTTCCAAATTCTGTCGGGATCATATCGAAGAATGGCTGTAAAGTTTCGGACGACTCCCTTGGAGATTCGGCCGTCCGAAACTATTGCATAAAAAATTACACCCTTTCTGTTGAGTTTCGGACGCCTCCATTGGAGTTTCGGACCCTTCTGCTAGTGTTTAGTATTTTGATCATATCTCTATCATTTTACATCCAAATTGAATGCTTAAGATACCATTGGAAAGCTAAGAGGAAGAGCTACAACTTTGATGTTTTACATGTTTCCAAATTCCGTCTGAAACATATAGAAAAATGGCTGTCAGGTTTCAGACGCCTCCATTGGAGTTTCGGCCGTCCGAAACACCCGTCCGAAACTCATAACGGCTAGTTTTTTAAAGGTCAAACATGAACGTTTTCTTGTCATTTTTTGTGTAGTTTAAATATCACCAAATGCACAAACGTTTAGTAGACTTCTCCCTTGATTCCTTGAGCTTCTAATCTTGAAAAACACTCTCTACAACTCTTGCACTTCATCATTGATTCATCAAGAAACAAAAGATCAAAATTCTTGAGCCTTCTTTGAGTTCTTCATTTCATTCTTGAGCTATATAGTTTGAGTTGTAAATTTCATTATAGGAATCATATTGTGAGCTTCAATTTATCATATCCACCCAAATTATAGTGGGTTGTAATTTCATTCTAAATCTTCTATTGTGAGGAGGTTGAAATCCTAAGTTAGATACTTGGGTAATTGAAATCCTAAGTTAGATACTTGGGTGGTTGAAATCCTAAGTTGGGATACTTAGGTTGTAAAAGTGGTTCTTTTGATCTCACCACAAGAAAAAGATCAATTCATAGTGAAGGTTGAAATCCTAAGTTGGAGAACTTGGGTAGTGGATGTAGAGTGCTCCAAGGGGGAGACTTGAACCACTCTAAATTGATTGTGTCAATTGCTCTTTATTGCTTTCAGTTTTTACTATTATTTCATATTGTTCATGATTTAATTTACTGCACTTGGATTTAAGTATATATTCATTGTGTTGTTGGAATATTGCATCAAACATCATTTTACATTACACTTGATGCAAGTCACACTACTCACTCATCATTGTTGATTGAATTTGTTCAAATTGATTTGATTGTTGTATAAGAAATTTTTAGAAACCTAATTCACCCCCCCTCTTAGTTTGCCTTAGACCTTACAAGAATTCTTGGTCATTAAGTTTAGTGCTAGACACGTGTCCTCACTTCAGCTTTGATTAATATTTGCAGGCACGTGTCGGCATCTCCGCAAATGAAGGAAGGTTCCTAGAACCTACATGACCAAGTCACTGAGGGAAAGCTACAAAAGGAGAGGAAGCTGCACAATAGAGGGGGAGGAGCCGAGGAGAGAGAGAGGCCAAATAACAGATCATAGCATCCTTAGATTAGGGTTCATAGTTTAGATTAGGTTTTTCTCTTTCTTTTCCCTTTCACACATTTTGCTGTCTTGAGGGCTCGACTGTACAGATCTCGACTTATTTGAGACATTTGTCATGAATTTTATCTGTGTTATTCATGTTCATATTTCTGCACCTGTTATGTTTGATGATTTGCACTCTAGATTAACTTCACATTTAGGTCTGCGGTATCCACTGAGGTCGGTGTGAATATCCCATTGGCAATTGATCATAACATTAGTAGATTGTGAACATGCATATGTGAATCTTAGGTCTTGTGAGACTTTGCGATCTTGACTGTACGGTACCCACTGACAGTTAATATCAATCCTTCGCGTAGGTATAAGAGAGTTCTTGTAGTGTGAGTCGAAGTTATGAACTGGTTAGCTGCCATACCAAGGAAGATAGCCAGGAATCGAATTAGATTTGTGTTAGGAGAATTTGGGATTTGGGAGAGTATGACTCGTGCCAAGGACTTGCCCTACCAAGGGAAGTTCCGGGAGTATTGTGAGTCTGGGTTGTGAGAACTACCAAGTTGATCAATCCCAGTTCACTAGTATTAAAAGTGCCCTCACATTTTTTTACACAAGTCGATGATTTTAGGGAGAGATCGGTAAACGTTGAAATCCCTCAAGGCAGTGCTTACATACTAACCTTGCATCCATACTTAACTTGCATTCATTCATAGTGGCTTTCATCTATCTTGTTGTCGTCATTTCATTTCATGTTTATGTACTATTGAGTGAACAAACTGGTCTCTAAACAACCAAACCTTCCCTGTGGATACGATCCCACTGGCCACATCTACATTATTTGAGTGAGTTTGGGTAAAATTGGGAGCCAACGACAGCTCACACCAGTGCACTTATTCAGAAAAACTTAAAGAATTGGGAAGAGTGTTTACCACACATTGAGTTTGCTTACAATAGAACTGTGCATAGTTCTACTACTTTCTCACCTTTTGAAATTGTGTATGGTTTTAATCCTTTAACTCCTTTGGATATTTTATCTTTGCATGCTAATGAGTTTGTTAGTCTTGAAGGTAAAAAGAAAGCTGAATTTGTTAAGGAGTTACATGCTAGGGTTCGCGAGAACATTCAAAGGCGTAATGAGCAATATGCTAAGCAAGCCAATAAGGGTAGAAGACAAGTGATTTTCGAACCGGGTGATTGGGTTTGGATTCACTTGAGGAAAGATAGGTTTCCCGACAAAAGGAAATCTAAGCTTCATCCAAGAGGCGATGGTCCTTTTCGAGTTTTGGAAAGGATTGGAGATAATGCCTATAAGATCGAACTTCCTAGTGAGTATGGCAATGTCTCATCTACATTTAATGTTACTGATTTATCTTTGTTTGATGTAGGTGATTCGAGGACGAATCCTTTCGAGGAGGGAGGGAATGATGGAAATCAACCCATGTCCATAGTGCCAAGGCCGAGTTCTCAAGATTCTTTGGTGAATCTTGATGGACCAATGACAAGATCGAGGAGTTCAAAGATGAAGGCCGCCTTGCACAATTTACTGGCATCATATTTTGAAGCAATGGAGGCCGAGATCTCTTAATCATCTCAAGGAGGAGTTTTGTGGCATGTTTCTTCATTAACAATTCATGATCCACCTTGAAGAAACATCACAAGAGCCGAATTCAAGAAGTCCAATGAAGAGGCGTGCTTTGGGCTTGCATGGATCACGCCTATCCTTTAATTTTAGGATTTATTTAAGTTGTAATAATTAAAGTCCATTAACATTAATTAATTGGGCTTTAGTTTCGGTTTTAGGAAACTTACTTGTCCAATTATCTTACATGATAATTAGGAAAGTAATTTAGGAAATTTATTCTTTTAAATTTTAGTTTTCTAAATCAACATTAGAGTTTTGTTTTGTAGCCTATTTAAAGGCCTTCTTTTACACGTTAAAGGGAAGATGAAATTTGCTAAAAGTTTAGCTTTGCTAAAACCTTCTTCCAGCTGTGAAAAGTTGAGAGAAAACGTGAGTGTTCTTCTAAGTTTAGTTGAACAATCATATGACCCGCGAAAACCTATAGTGAGGAGCTTTAGGTTGAGCTTACCCGTCCTAGATTTATAGAACACGCCGAATTGAGGAAGTTTAACTTTTGATTTACATTAGTTGGACTGAATCTTTTTGTGATAACGTTGGGGTTTGGTTGATTTCTTCCATTCCTTCTCATTCAATATCTTGTTTTGTTTCATTGTTTCATTCCGCATTGTGTTGCTTGTTACTTGTTCGTGGATTATTGAGAAACAACGATCCAAAGAGTGTGGAAAACGTGTGGATTAGAACTCAAAAGCTACTCCAGTCGTATCACCATCAATATCTCAAAAGTGATGTCAAGTTGTGGTTGATGTTTGTGTTGTCTTGTTTGATGCCTAGCTCCAAATAATCGAGGTGGTGCGTACCCGACTGTACTTGATTTCAGCAATTCGGGGGCATCGTTCGATTGATGTTGGGCAAATAATCTATGCCAACATAAAAGCTGGAATTAACATGGACAATGAGGCACTTTACTTTCCGGTCTTGATTCAAGAAATCTGCAGAGAGCAAGGCGTGGATGTTGAGGTTGGTGACTGGCGTAGAACAAAATTCCCCATAGCTACTCCTTTGTACTCGAAGTATTTGAAGCAAGATAAAGAGATGATTAGGCGGAGGCATATGGAGGGAGTTGGTATGGCTAATGAAGAGATGGATCCTCCTATTAATGTTGCTGATCAAGGGCAGCAACCGTACAATTTTCAAGCTTTTCATGATTAACTCCAAGAGTTCCAGCAATCAGTTGACATAAGATTCCAGCAAGTGGATGAACGTTTGGGGAGTATGCACGAAATGATAAATGACATGCAGCAAGGATGGAATTCAACTGCGGATACTTTGGTGCATAAGTTGGATGAAATGTCATCCATTGCTCAGCAACAGTTTGAAGTTCTATAACATCGCCAGGTAGTTATGCAAGCTGAGCTAGATAAGTGTAACAAAATGTCTGTGTATTATCATTTGAATCCAGGACCACCGAAACCCACATCAACGAATGCTCAATTAGCTGGGTATAGGGTGCCAAATTTGTCAAGAGATGTGATTAGTGGTGAGGTTCACGAGCTTCTACCTGGGGTTCCTGCTGTCTCGTCGTTCGGGCTTTTGTCGTCATTTGGTCATATTCCTCAGATGTCCCCTACTCCCACTTTCATACCTGATCCCGAGTTTATGCCTGGTACTAGGATTCCTTTGATTGCATCTAGCCAACCGCTCCAAGGTCCCTCGATTGGTCCATTTCACTGGAGGGCACAACCATTCTCTGGAGCTTCATTCTCCACAACAACATCATTCTCACCACCTTCTTCTTCTGCTCCATCTTTATCCCAGGGAGCTCCTCAATCTTAATCTTTTACATTGGGGACAATGTTTATTTCAAGTATGGGGGAGGGATGCCCTTTAAATTCCCTTTAAATTTTTCATTGATGCTATGTTGTGGATTTGATATGATGTTGTGCTTTGTCTTGTGCGGTTGTTGCGATGGAATGGTTGATTGATTGTTGAAGTTTGTGCTTAGATTTTTCTTTGTATTGTTGAGGTATTGCTGAAGTGGAGCCGTGACTTGTGGTGGAAAATTATAGCTTTAACAAGTCAAGCATGTTATGATCACTCATTTTCAAGAAGATTGTAGAAGTTGCCATGTTAGGTTGAATTCAAGCTATTTAACTTTGAAGAAAATGACGTCTATGAAGAGGATGCCGTGAATTGCTTTGTGCTGCTGAGTGCTGTTTGAGTGTTTAGAGTTTAGAATGTAGTTTTCTTTTCTGATTGTTGAGTGATTAGTGAGTAGTCTTTAGTTTGTTAGCTAAGAATGTACTATGTCATGATGAAGGTTTATAATTCTCTCTCGGTTCTTGGTGTTTTTACCACTTTGAATTAATGAAAGTAGGGTGTGTGTTGTTGTGTGCAAGTTTATGAATTGCGATGTGAGTTTGTGTGCAGGAGATTACAATTTGGTGATGTTTTGAACTTACCATTTGCATATGAAAAAAAAAACAAGAAACAAAGAGTGTCTAAGGTGGAGTTGAAAGTGTTGTATAAAAAATGTGGTTAAAAGTGCAATGAAATGAAAGCAAGAAGAGGAATGGAATGAAAATAACCAAATTTGGGAGAATGAGTAATCACCTTGTTTTTGAGACTTTGTCCATAATTCACCGCGATTTACTCCAAGTTCATCACTATCACTCATTTTGGTCTTGCATGTGAAAATTTTTGTTTTCTGGTACTAAAGTTTGAGGAAATTGGTGCATTTTGCTGGCTAAAGCCCGATGTTAATGTAAGATAGATATACCATGCAAGTACTCAAATGACATAGGAGGAATGTGTATGGATTTGGTTCTTTTTGCTATGCATTTGTCTAGAGTTTCCAAAGTTCGTGCATGTTTAGTTAATTTGAAGCTCTTATGAACATGTGCATACATAAGAAGAGATATGGAGGAAAAAGACTTTGGCATCTGGGAAGGAAAAAGCCCTAAGAACCTGACAAGCAATAAAAGGGAAAAAAGAACCATAAAACCCAGGCAATGATACCAATGAGTATCACGAATGGAGCACCAATGTGCATAATAAGGGCAATGTCCCATAGAGCATCAATGTGTGTGTGCATAAGTTACCATTGATCTTGTGAGTTGCATGTTCATAAGAGTGGACGAGAGATTGGCATGTATTGAATGGTTTGTGAGACAACTAGATGGTGTATAGCAAGGGAATGAATGAAGTTTCATGTTCCTCAGCACACACTTGCACGCATGGCATTTTGGTCTTTATTCATTGTGCCTTAGCTGACAATTTGTACTGAAATCTGAGAGCTATGTACCAGAAATGTTAGAATGAATTCTTGTGTGGAAAATGTTTTGATGAACTTGGATGTGGCCATTGTGGATGAAAGAACAATGTGTTAGATACAGGTAATGAAAATGAGTTTTGAGTGTATGCCTTGCTTGAGGGCAAGCAAGAGTTCAAGTGTGGGGGAAATTGATAAGTGGATTTTTTACCAACTTTTATATCTTAAATAACTTGACTTTTGTCTTGTTCTTCATGCGTTTTATGTTCATTTATGTGGTGATATGGGTAAATTGTGCATTGTTGTGGTTTTCGATTGTTAGTATAGAAATGAAGGCAAAGTTCACTAATTTTTCATAAAATGAGGTGAGAGAGTGTTTAAGGAATGAGCAAGTAGAGAATTCAAGGTGGTTGTAATGAGTTTTATCAATAGTGTGTGAAAATTTAATGAATCGCATTGCTGTGGTTTTGGTTTGTATTGAGATGTGCACACATTGCCGCACACATGCACGACCTTGCAAGCACACATTGCTGCACACATACACAAACCTTGTGCACAAATAGCGCACACATCGTCGCGCACCATTGCTGCACACAACTGCACGCATCGTCGCACACCTGCACAGCATCACATGCGACGATCTCTTGCACATCGCCGCATGGTCATGCAGAGATCTCACATGCATCGTCGTACATTCGTGCGACGATTTTGATTTCTCCAGCAGCACTTGTGAGTTCTGAACTTATCTCAATTCATTCTACTTTCACGATTAAACACACACAAATTTACACTCACATTGTTGATACAATTCACAAACACTCATTCACAGTTCTTCTTCTCATTTCATTATATTTGAAACACACATCTGCATGATAGAGTTGCATCATTCCGTGATAATTATTGCCTTTCAGCGAGCTTCGATGTACATCAATTTGGAATTTTGGATACACAAATTGAGCTTCTGATTTTATTCTTTCCAGAGGTTTTGATTGTTCACCATTTTTCATGATTATTCCATTGCTTCCTTGCATTTCGGCTAGCAAGATCTGAAATCATTTCACTTGTTTGACAAATTCATGAAATCACCCACAAGCATTCTTCAAACATTTAAAGAACTGTGAGTTCACAAGAAAATCAGTTTCTTGTTTGTTTTGTTTTCTTTCCTTTCTTTCTTGTTTGATTCTATGACTCTCTACTGGATGATTCCTCCATTCCAGTAACAACATCATTCACAACTCAGTCCTTTTCATCAGAAAATCCTTCATATTTTTCCTTCCATAATTCTTCCATACTCACTCACAGAATTCGTACACAACTCACACACAGTTTCACGGCGATACATCACGCCATGGTTTTGGTTGCACGGCGACATATCGCTGCGATGTGTCATCATAGAAATGTTTACACGGCAATGCATCGCTGCGATGCATCGCCATGAAGAGCTGAGGGTTGCTGAATTTGTCTAAGTGTTGCTTCTTTCTCAGGTTGCAGCAGGTGTACGAAGGCATGGAAGCTTCTGGCCCAAAGGCGCGCGGAATCTGAGTTCAGGAGGGGATGTTGAAGTTGGAAGCCCGAAGTCGTGTTTTGCTCCGCTTATGAAGGCGTGATGGTTGCTGGATAAGAAGAGGGTCAAGCGTGAACTGGAGGCATGATTTCTTGTGGCTCAAAAGCGCTGGAGCTGAGCTGAAGGCGCGATGCTCTTGGCTTGAAGGCGCTGGGACAGACTTGAAGGCTACTACTTGGAATTTCAGTTGTGCTGATTTTGTCATTCCTTATGAGGGTACTTCTGTAATAATCTAGTTATTTTACGATTGCGTATTAGTTACATTTTTATGATTCTCTATATAAAGGTAATATAGCTAACATGTAAAAGGGGGATCAATTTGGAAACACAACAAACTTTTGATTTGAGAGCGGGAAATATTTTTGAGAGATCTACTTTCTCTCTCTAGTTTTTGAGCTCGATTTTGGATTCCGATCGAGGATTTGATCTGGCTATTATAAATATCCTTGCAATTGAGGAGGCAATTCACAATCCTCTTGAGAATTGGAAGCTTTTAAGACATCTAAATTGGTAAACTGTTTCCAATTGATGAACATGAACTGCTTAGTCTTCCAATTTGTTGATCGTGAATTGGAAATGGAGTTTTGTGGTTAATCGTATGATAATCTAGGGTACTGAAGGGTGAATGCTTGGTTGAATTGATATATGCAGTCTTATTGACAATCTAAGAAGAGAAATTCAACATTCTCTGGAATGTATTAGTTAAACTTGTTAAATTCGTGCATTAGATCTGGATTTGTTCAACTGAGATTTGATTGCGGTCATCATGCTGAGTTGAATCTTAATTCATAAGATTCAGTTAAGAATTCATGAATGAGAACCAGAGATTGCAAGAGTTCTTAAACCTGTTTGAAATCGTTCATGTCTAGAGATAGGCCTCACCATTGGAAGCTCTTAGACTGTGTAGTTCTTAGAACAAGGTGAAAAGAGATCCTCTAACTTGAATGATGAATTTACAAGCTAGAATCGGGCCTCACCATGGGAGATTCTAGGTAATTATTGCTTGAGTAATTTGAGTGGAGAATTGAGAAGGCTGAGGTTTTACTTCACCATCTTTAGGCCCCACCATAGGATAAGATGGTGTTGGGAGATTAAGATTGAAGTGTGGTCACCATGCTGACTTCAATTTAGGTCTCCAGTTTCCATTCTCTTTAATTGATATGATTGTATGTGAGTAATGCTGCACTATTTTGTAAATGTAAATGTGTATTCACCCGGAAGAAGCCATAGATTATCTGTGTCAATCATTTGTGATTTCCTTTGTTACTTCTTGTGGTCTTCTTTTGTGATTGTTCATTTCCGGTTTGTTGTGATTTCATTTGATTTACGTCCTGTTCTTGTGACTATTACCTTTTAAGTCTTGATATTACCTTTGTGACATAATTGAGCATATCAAACTTCTTGAATCTTCCTTTTCCCTGTGGATACGATACCCTTCTCACTGCTACTACAGTTAGTGAAATTAGGATAAATTGGCGAGTAGCGACAGCTCGTATCAATTTTTGGCGCCGTTGCCGGGGAATAGGCACGGTTCTTGAAATTTGAGTTTGTTCTGTTTTAGTTTACTGATCACTTTGTGAGTTGTTACGTTTTGTTTCATTTGTTTGTGATCACTTTTGTGCAGGACTATAGTGTTTTTTCTTTCGTAGTGTGATTTTTGCTTATTTCGGTTACTGTTGTTCTTGTTTATACTCCAAGAAATCACTTGTGGTGTGTTATATGCCCAGGTCTGTAAGATCTATAGGAGAGCCCGAGTTTACACTTGACCTCGAATTGCTAAGAACTTTGAGGAATCGAAGGAAAGAAGGGATGGCCGTTCCAGGACCAAGAGTACCTCGCTTTGGTGACCACTATGCTGTAAATTTTGAAAGTGGCATTGAGCAGCAAGACATAGACGTTGAGAGTTACCACATTCCTACTCAAATCGTCTCAATGATCACTCAAGGGCAGTTCTTTCAAGGCCTTGATAATGAAGACCCAAATGATCATCTCGATTGGTTCTTAGGTCTCTGTAGCATATTTAAGCTTCCAAGAGTGGATCGAAGTGAGATGCATAGGATTCTATTTCCTTTGTCTCTCAGAGGAAAGGCTAAACATTGGTTCAAGACCATTAGGGGTGCAAATGCGGCTAAGCCTTTTGAGGAGTTACAAAAGAAGTTTTTGGCAAAGTATTTCCCACCTGCAAAGCTCGAAAAGAGAAGAATAGACATCATGAACTTTCAGCAACTTGATAGTGAGACTTTCCGGGAGGCTTGGGATAGGTTCAACGATCTAATTAGGCAATGCCCCAACCACGACTTAGGAGAGATAAGAGAACTGAACATTTTCTTCAAAGGTCTTACTGCTGAGTCCTCAGTAATGGTGAAAGCCTGTGCCAATGGAGCTCTTAAGGATAAGAGTGCTCAAGAAGTACGAGAGCTTTTTGACCAGATTGCAGAAGATGAGTACTTGTTTCCGGAAATCAGGAAATCACAAGGTAGGAGGCAAAGAGGTGTCTTGGACCTTGACGAGGAAACTTCATTAAATGCTAAGTTTGAGGCTCTAGCAAAGAAGGTGCAGACTCTGAAAGCTACTCAAGCCAGGGCTCCAGTGTTATCATGTGGAGTTTGTAAAGGGGAGCACTATACGGATGAGTGTGCTGTGACCACAGAATCTCTTCAATATGTTAACAACTACAGCAACAAACCACAGTATTCAGGGAACTATTTAGGAGGCAACAATAGAAACTATGGAGGAAACCAAGGAACTTGGAGGCAACAAAACCAAAACCAAGGTGGCCAATATTCTCAAGGAAATGAACAAAGAAGAGCTCCTCCTGGTTTTGATCCAAAAAAGAATGCTCAAAAACAAAGGAAACCATCAGTGGAAGAAATGTTCCATATGATAATGGACAAAATAGACAAAACCGAGCAAAGGTTTGGTGGCCTAGAATCTACTGTCAAGCATCATGAAGCTACCTTGAAGAATATTGAAATGCAAATTGGACAATTGGCCAATGCTGTACATCAGAGACCTAGTGGATCATTACCAAGTGACACCATTCCTAATCCAAAAGGCACAGAAGTTTGCAATGCAATTACTTTGAGAAGTGTAAAGAAGTTGCTAGGAAACACACATGGAGATGTCGGTGTTCAGAAAGAAGATGACCTAGAAATTGAAACTGAGGAGATTATAGAGACTGAAAAGGTTGGTGAAAAGCAAACTCTTACATCTGGGAAGGTTGGTGAGCAAGAAGCTCCCAAAACTGAAAATAAGGAAATACCATCAAGGGTAGGAAATGAGATTACCAAAAATTCCAACCCTTATAACTTTCTTGAATATGCACCAAAACCTCCATTTCCAGAGTGGAAGAAACCACTACCTAAGAAGGGACCTCAATTCAATAGGTTTCTAGATGTGATCAAGCAAGTAAATGTGAATCTCCCTTTGTTGGATCTAGTGACGGCAATGCCTAAATATGCCAAGTATCTTAAAGATCTCATGTCAAACAAGGAGCAAATCTTGAGGTGTGAAGTACTTATGATGTTATTCGATTGCAGTAAAGCCTGGATGGTGCACAACTTGCCTCCAAAGCTAAAAGATCCAGGCAGCTGTACAATTTCTTGCAAGATAGGCACAAGACATTTTGCGAAGGCTCGTTGTGACTTGGGAGCTGGCATCAACCTTATGCCACTTTCCATTGCTATCAATGTTGGATTAAGTAGCAGGATACGTCCAGTTGCAGTAACACTCCAATTGGCAGATAGGTTCTTTGTGACTCCTACAGGTTTGGTGGAGGATGTATTTGTAAGAATTGATAAATTTACTTTGCCTGTTGATTTCATAGTTCTTAATATGGAGGAAGATCCAGAAGTACCTTTAATTTTTGGAAGGCCTTTTCTAGCTACTGGTAATGCATTGATAGGAGTTCGAAATAAAACAGTCACCTTTAAAATTAATAATGAAGAGGTGGTTTTTGATGTGGATTATGCAATGAGACAACCTATGCATATTGAATCTTGTTTTTCAATTAGGGTGATAGATTGTTCCACAATTCTAGTTGATGAAAATGTCAAGCATGACTATTCTTCTCTTGATAAATTTGCTGAATGTGAAGAATTTGGTTTTCATAAAGTCAATGAGTTGCATGAGGAAGATAAACACATTTTGGTTGATATAACGAATATTGTTGAATGTTGTGTCATAGATAATGTAGTCCTTGAGGCTGAAAGTCTTGTTGGATGCTGTGATTTAGATAATGTGAGCAATGATAATACATGTAATGTTTTGTCTAATGAGCCTTGTGAACCCACTGCGGTGAGGGATGAAAATTTTTTGTGCAGAAATGAGAAACTCATGCCCTCTATCCTAGTGCCACCTAAACTTGAGCTCAAGCCACTCCCACCTTACTTGAAATATGCCTTTTTTGGTGTGCATGAAACTTTTCCGGTGGTGATATCTTCTACATTGGAAGGTTGGCAAGAGGAGAAACTCATGGTTGTCCTAAGGCAATACAAGAAGGCTTTGGGGTGGACCATTGCAGACATCAAAGGCATTAGTCCTTCCATATGCATGCACAAGATTCTCTTAGAAGAGAATTCGATGCCTGTAAGGGATAGGCGAAGGAGGTTGAATCCACATATAAATTATCTTCCTCTCAATACTTCATGTTTTTATGCGTATTTTAATATGGTTGGTGGGATAAAATGTTTACTTAATTTGTATGTTTGTTGCAAAATTTGGGAGGTTTCCAGTCTAAAGGTTGATATTGAGAGGAAGATAATTTATAGAGAATTCATGGGAGATTTGACAGATTTAATATAGCATTGAAATATTTGGGACAGCAAGAAGGTTTTGTGGTGCGTGCAAAGAGATAGAAGCTAATTGGAGAGAATTTTGGAGGATTAAGTGGGCTGCAGATAGGAGTAAAGAGTTGGAAAAGGAGAAGACTCTTGGAAGTTGCAAAAATCGTGGAAGGATGAAATTAGGACATATATCTTTATTTGAATTATTGAGCCGTTATGGCTAAATTCATATTTAGATTTGGAAAACAATAGAATTTTCTTGTTTCAGTTTAATTAGGAAAACTTTGTTGGTTCTCTTCTTTATAAGAGAACAGAATAATTAGGTAGAGATATATCTTCATCTTAATCTCCTGCGTATATTTAGTGCGTAGTTTTATTTTTGGAGCGTAGCTTTTTCTGCAGATTTCAGCAAGAACAACAGTAACGTCGTTTGCTCAAATTGTGTTAATTTTTTTGGAGCGTATTTTTTTGGTTTGATTTTCTATTTCAGTATTAATTTCATTTCCTTTTCAATTATTATTCTGTTTTGTTTTAATTATGAGTAGTGAGTAATTTCTTATCTGGTAAGTAAGTAAGAAACACTAATTATGATTTAGTTGTGAGATCAAATTGTGTTAATCAATGATTTTTAATTTAATTCCAAGGGTTTCCTGTGACTAGCGTTCATTACTTAATTAGATTAAAGCTTGATCGACTTTAATAAAATTAGGTAGAGTCAATTAATCTCTAATTAAATCACTGGATTGAATTAGTAGGATTAATTAGTGACAAAGCTGCTGTCTCGGTAGAAGGAAATAATTGGTTAACAAATTATTATATGCTGATCATAATTTAATTTGTTAAAGTTGGGTCTTTCTAAAAACTAATGCTTTTCTAATGTTGAATTGGGTGATCGGCTGATTCCAGCCTGGTTATGTTAGAAATAGGGAAATAGTGGATTAAGCTGATACTTGTCCACTGTCGAATGACTAAGGAAGGATTTGGACACGTCAGAGCTAATTCTCGGTGTCTTATAACTGACTGATTGAAAAGGGGATTATTAATTTTGCGTCAATGATCAACTTATAAAAATTAGTGTGGATTGCTTATTTGCCAGAATTTTATCTTAAGTAATTAATTCAGTATTTTTATGATATTTATTGTTGGGTTATTAAATTGTGAATTTATCTATTTTAATTATGGTGTCAATTGCAAATTGATTAATTAAGGAAAATTTACTGTTCTTCGTGGGATCGACCTTACTCATATTAGACTATTTTTAATCTTTAGAGTAAGTATTAATTTTGGTGCAAAAACGACACACCAAATTTTGGCTCCGTTGCCGGGGAACGGCGTTATTTTTCTTTTTAATTAATTTGCTTTTCGGTTAATGTCCAGGTCTTCAAACCCAGATTTGGTTTTCGATCCAGAAATTGAAAAAAACAGCAAGGCAATTAAAGAAGAAGACAAAGGAATAGGGTCAAGAAGCAAATTCTGGTCCCGCACCTGGCACGTCGTTTGCCCAAACGACGACTGGCAGACTCAAAGACCCAGCTGAATCAGATTCATCTTCTGACGAATTATCCATGGCTAATCCTCCACTTGGAAACCAGCAACCTGCTGTAAATGATCCACCACCTGGATTCGAACAACAACAAAGAGCTCGCGTGAACAATATAATTGAGCAAAACCCAATTCCACCTCCAGTGCAAGATCGACCATTAAAGGAGTCCACTAATCCCATTATTAATTATAGACCTTCCTGTATTGTTTTTCCTGCACTTAACACGGATTATGAATTGAAGGCATCTTTTCTGAATCTTTTGCCTAAATTTAATGGAGATTTTGGGGAAGACCCACATAGCTTTTTGCATGATTTTATAAAAATTTGTGAAACTGTGAACAACCGAGGAGTGTCACAAGAATATATCAAACTAGCTAGTTTCTCATGGTCTTTAACTAGACATGCTAGTTCTTGGTTTATAACTTTGACTCCAAGATCCATTACATCTTGGGTTGGTATGCAAAGAGTATTTTTGATGAATTATTTCCCAGCATCTAAAATTGCATATGGTAGGAAGGAAATTGTAGGCATAAAACAGGAATATGATGAATCCTTAACTACATATTGGAATAGATTTAAAAGATTATGTGAGGGATGTCCTCAACATTAGATTTTTGACGAGCTTTTAATTCAATATTTCTATAAAGGATTAAAACCAGAAGAAAAGAGAACACTTGATGCAGCAAGTGGTGGAGCCTTTATGGACAATAGCACAGCTCAAGCCACGAGTTTGATCAATAAAACTTGTAAGTCCCGCCAGCAATACCAACCCTTGCGTCGAGCAACAAAGCAAGTCAGTGAAATTGCCAACTCTTCTATAGAAAGCAAACTTGAAGCCTTGACAACAAGTGTTGAGAAGTTGATCAATGGAAGGATTGGGGGACAGTTGGAAAATGTTTGCGAGATTTGTAATAGCCCCAACCATACCACTGATTTATGCCAAATGACTCAAGAGGAAGTGGATGCCCAAGTCAATGCAATGGGTGGATATAAGCAAAAACCCTATGATCCTTATGCCAACACCTACAATTCAGGTTGGCAAGACCATCCAAATTTGAGTTACAGAGCTCGTGCACCTCAGCAAAATCAGATTCGGCCAACAGCACCTGCCCAACCAAATAGGGGGTTTGTAGCCACTTCAAAGTCAGGGATTCCTCTTGAGGAGATGCTAGGTAGTTTAGCCACTTCTGTTACTATGATGCAGAACACCCAAGCCCAGCACCAAGGAGATTTTCATAAATTTCAGCAAGAAACAAGAGCTGCCATAAGTGGTTTAAGCACTCAAATGACCTAATTGGCAAAACACATCAATGAGACACAAGGACCTCAGGGTAAATTACCTTCTCAAGTGCAGGTCAACTCACGTGAAGATGTAAGTCAAATAACTCTGAGAAGTGGGAAAAAGCTTGAGGGAACAACTGTTGAAGAAAAATCTGATATTCAGCAAAATGAGACATCGTGGTTCGACCAAACGACGCGAGCCTAGAAAAATGAGGTAACTCCAAATTTAAATTTACCAAATTCTGGAATTAAAACTCCTCCTCCTTTTCCTAACAGGTTGAAGAAGAATGCCAAGGATGAAGAATTGGATGATATTTTGACAATTTTCAGCAAGATAGAAATCAACATTCCATTTCTTGATGCCATTCGGAAGATGCCCAAATGCGCCAAATTCTTGAAGGATTTCCTTGCAATGAAGAATCCTTATGCAGCAAAGGATAAAGTGGTGGTAGGAGAAAATGTCTCAGCTGTTATTCAACAAAAATTACCTCCAAAATGTAAAGACCCAGGTATGTCTCGATTCCATGTGTGATTGGTGAGAGAAAAATTGAAAAATGCATGCTGGATTTAGGAGCGTCAATAAATGTTATGCCCCTCTCCACTTACCAAGGATTGAATATTGGTCCCTTAGCTGAAACTAGAGTAGTTATCCAACTTGCTGATAGATCATTAGTTTATCCAAAGGGAATGTTGGAAAATGTGTTAGTTAAGGTTAATGATTTCATTTACCCAGCTGATTTTTATGTTCTTGATTCACACAATCCTCAAGATTCGAATTCTGTAGTTCTATTATTAGGGAGACCATTTTTGAAAACTACTAAATCGAAAATTGATGTGGATAAGGGTATATTAACCTGTGAATTTAACGGGGAACATCATACCTTTAATATTTTTGATGCAATGGATTATCCTTTGGATGTAGAAAATGTGTATTCACTTGATGTTGTAGAATCTCTTGTCCAAGAACATCTTGAGACAGAATTTGTACAGGACAAACTCGAGTTAGCAATTACCAAAAGCTAGAAAGAAGCTGAGATTAACCAACACACTAATGAGGAGATCGCAACTGCAATCATGTCCCTTCATTCCTTGGAGGAGCAAGTAACCAGATTTGACCCTTATTGTTTGCCCAAACAGGAAACACAGAATAATTTTCTCCCTTCTATTTTTAAAGCTCCTGCCCTTGAATTAAAACCTTTGCCTAATGATTTGAAATATGCTTATTTAGGTGCTGAAGAAACTCTTCCAATAATCATAAACAAACACCTAACTCAAGGTCAAGAAGAGAAATTGTTAAGAATTCTTCGTGAACGAAAGGAGGCCATTGGTTGGACACTTGCTGATCTTAAAGGAATCAGTCCCACAATTTGTATGCACCAGATTTTACTTGAAACTGATTCCAAACCAGTTCGTGATTCGCAAAGGAAGCTCAACCCAAACATGAAAGAGGTAGTTCTCAAAGAGGTACTCAAGTTGTTAGAACTCGGCATCATATTTCCTATTTCAGACAGTCAATGGGTGAGCCCAGTTCATGTTGTTCCCAAGAAATCAGGTTTGCAAGTAGTAAAGAATGAGAAAAACGAATTAGTACCTATGCGCCTTCAAACAGGATGGCGCATGTGTATTGATTATCGCAAATTAAATGCAGCTACTAGGAAAGACCATTTTCCTTTGCCTTTCATTGATCAAATGTTAGAAAGGTTAGCTGGTAAAATGTTTTTCTGTTTTCTTGATGGCTTTAGTGGTTACTTTCAAATTTATGTGTCTAAAGAGAATCTAGAAAAGACTACTTTTACATGCCCATTTGGAACATTTGCATATAGACGCATGCCCTTTGGATTATGCAATGCCCCTGGTACTTTTCAACGTTGTATGATGAGCATATTTTCTAATATAATTGAAAAATGTATAGAAATATTTATGGATGACTTTACTGTTTACAGTAATTCATTTGATGAATGTCTATATCATCTTGATAATGTGCTTGTACGTTGTATTGAGAAGAACTTGGTCTTGAATTATGAAAAGTGCCATTTTATGGTTAGGGAAGGTATAGTTCTGGGACATTTTGTTTCGGATAAAGGCATTCAAGTAGATAAGGCAAAGGTCGGTTTAATTGCTCAATTACCTTATCCAACTAACGTGCGTGAAGTTCATGGATTTTTAGGTCATGCAGGGTTTTATCGAAGATTTATTCATGACTTCGCAAAGATTGCACAACCAATGACGAAACTGTTGCAGCACGATGTCCAGTTTACCTTTACAGCTGAATGCAAAAAAGCCTTTGACAAGCTAAAGAAAAAACTGATTTCAGCTCCCATAGTCCAACCTCCTCAATGGGATCTTCCTTTTGAATTGATGTGTGATACGAGTGATTACACCGTTGGAGCAGTAGTTGGTCAAAATTTCGGCAAAGAGAGTCATGTTTTATATTATGCGTCGAAAACTTTAAACACGGCACAGTGCAATTACACTACCACTGAGAAAGAATTGTTAGCAATTGTTTTCGCATTTGAGAAATTTAGATCTTACTTGTTAGGTTCTAAAGTCATTGTTTATACGGATCATACGGCTTTAAAATATCTTTTTTTCTAAGAAAGAGTCTAAACCACGACTGATTAGATGGATTATTCTCCTGCAGGAATTCGATTGGAAGGTTAAAGATAAGAAAGGTGCTGAAAACCACGTAGCTGATCACTTAAGCAGACTGGTTTTTGATGATGACCGTATGCCCATACGGGAGACCTTTCCTGATGAAGAACTTTACTCTTTAAGAGGTAATTCGGGTAAGGATCCATGGTTTGCTGATTTGGTAAATTATTTAGTCACAAAGGAATTTCCTAAAGGTATTCCACATGCAAAGAAATTAAAAATACAAAGTGATGCAAAGTATTATTTGTGGGATGATCCCTATTTGTGGCATATTGGAAATGATCAAATTTTGAGATGTATCCCTGAAAATAAAGTTGATGACACTTTGCATCATTGCCATTCATTTGCTTGTGGAGGACATTTTGGTCCGAAAGAACTGCCCGGAAAATTCTTGATAATGGTTTTTATTGGAATCTATTTTTCGTGATGCTTACTTGTTTTGTAAAAGCTGCCCAAGATGTCAACAGCTAGGGAATATTACCCAACGTGATGAAATGCCTCAAATACCTAGTGTTGTATGTGAAATATTTGATGTGTGGGGTATGGATTTCATGGGTCCCTTTCCTAGTTCATTTTCCAATTTATACATCCTTTTAGCTGTTGATTATGTTTCGAAATGGGTGGAAGCTAAAGCCACCCGTACTAATGATGCCAAGGTAGTTGCAGGTTTCTTAAAATCAACTATTTTTAGTAGATATGGGATTCCTCGTGCAATCATCAGCGATAATGGCACCCATTTCTGTAACCGCACAGTTGAAGCTTTACTGAAGAAATATGGAGTTTATCATAGATTGACCACACCTTATCATCCCCAATCGAATGGCCAAGCAGAGGTGTCAAATAGGGAAATCAAGCAAATTTTAGAAAAAATAGTGAACACCTCTAGGAAGGATTGGAGTCTTCGACTTGATGATGCCTTATGGGCATATCGAACCGCATTTAAGACACCAATTGGAATGTCCCCATATCGCCTAATTTTTGGGAAGATGTGTCATCTTCCAGTTCAAATAGAGCATAATGCATATTGGGCCATCAAGCATTTCAATATGGATGAAGCTAAGTGTGGGGAGGAAAGAACGTTTCAGCTGCAAGAGTTAGATGAAATCAGATTAGAAGCTTATGAAAATGCAATGTGGTACAAGGATCGTACTAAGCTTTACCATGATCAACTTTTAAGGAAGAAAGAATTCCAAGTAGGCCAAAAAGTTCTCTTATTTCAGTCTAAGCTAAGACTAATGGGTGGAAAACTGAAATCCAAATGGATTGGTCCATTCGAAATAGTGGCCGTTTGCCCAAACGGCACTGTGGAAATTAAAGGAATAACTACTGGGAAGATTTTTAAGGTTAATGGTCAAAGACTGAAAATTTTTTATGAGAATGTTCCAGCAGAAGAGGTGGAAGAACTGCAGCTCTTTTACCCCAGATCTTGATTTATCAGAGATTGTCTAGTCTAAGACATTAAACAATGACGCTTTTTGGGAGGCAATCCAAATTTTAAATTGTTTTCCTGTTCTTATTTATTTATTTATTTATTTTATTTATTTATTTTCCACAGTTAATAAATTAATTTTTTGTTCCAGGTTTCTTGGTGTGTATCAGAGTGATGGAGAAAACACGTGATACAGGAATGGAGAAGTAAAATTTTAATATTGAAAAGTGGAGTTTGTTTGAAGCAGCCAAATTATTAAGGATTTGGGCCCATGAAATTTTATTCTGTTTGAAGAATGTTGTCAGCAGGCCCACCATATTGTCAACCCAAAATCCAAGTAGTCCCCAACATTCCTATTGTTTGTCAGAATTCCCCAAAGCCCTAACACTCGTTTTTCTCCTCTCCTCCACACGGGCCCCCTCACTTGCCGCCTCTTCAGAACAACCCACAACAATGGTGCGTATCAAGTTTGCATCTCCATCTCCAAAAAATTCTTCTTCTCCACCAAAGACTTCTCAACATTCTTTCGAGGCCAAGCCTACGGATCTGCACTCACCACCCCCACAACCGCCACCCAAACGAAGGAAGCAAATGGCCATTAAGCATGCCACACCTGCCATCAGTTTCTCCTCTTCGGATGAGTCGTCCGACCAAACGAAAATCATAACCTCGGCAACAGAAAAATCTGCCCCGCCTCCGCCATCACCGACTGCCGCTTCCGCACATGTCGCTGAATCACCATCGGTGGATGAGCCTTCAACCACACAACCACTACCGGCCAACCGGCGGAAACAAGTGGCAGTTACAAGAGCCACAATTGATGCGGATTCTACTTCCTTGGAAAAATCGTCCGACCGAGTAGATAATTCAAGCGATAATGAGCGCACAGAGTCCGACCCATCAGCGCAAGAATCTCTAAACAAAGAAGGGGATATTCCGATTCAAGTCCCATTTTCTCCACCGCCCACGGGTAGGCGTCAATCCAGCCGACTCGCTGCGCAACAATCAAGTGGATCAGTCCCTGCTCCATCCACCAAGCGTTCTACTGACAAGGAGAAAGGTAAAGCTCCTACTTTATCTTCCACAACAACCACCACTGGTAATGTTCTTTATCCGAATTTTAAACCTTTCAAAGAAAAATCACTGATTAAGAGGTATGAAAAATTACAAACTCAATCTGTTGTGCCTTACAAAATTTTTGATTTCAAAAGTTTTTCTGTGTTGAACGTGGTAGACAAAATTCGTGAATATTTTGATAATATTGGTTGGACATGGTTGTTGAATATCCCTAAACATAAAATGCCAGTGCGATTCTTACGTGAATTTTATGCTTCATTTACTTCTAAAATTACTGAAAGTTCTGTTCAGAGTCATGTTCCTGTAATGCAGTTTCGGTTGTTGAATGATGATTATAAATTGACTTTAAATGAACTAGCTGTCAAGTTAGGTCTTCTGGATTCTGATTCTGATTCTGAAGATAATGATAATAATGCATATTTTACTGCTCAAACTGGAATACCATTGAATGTTCCATATGTTGAATTTTGGAAGGAAATAGCAACTTCTGATGCTAACTCCTACAGCCCTTCTAGGTCAAAGGCTCATTTGATAGATGATTCCGCATTACTTTTGTGTCATCGTTTTCTTGCTTATACGCTTTTTGGTAGAAATGATCAATCTACGGTCGTTTCATCTAATGAGCTAGCTATTTTATGGGCCATGAAGAATTCTCATCAGTTGAGTCTTCCATATTGGATTTCTTTTGTTTGGCAACGAGTTTCCAAAACTCCTAAAAGAAATTTAGCTTTAGGACATATAGTTGCTATTTTGCTTGCAAGAGATCCTTTGTATGCAAAGTTTTGTTCATCTAGGCCTAATGATTGTCTTTCTTCCACAATTGATATTCTATTTTTAAGGAGTGCTGGTTTAATCATAGAGGATAAGGTTGGTAATATTCGTTTTAAAGAGCCGAAGGATCCCCCTTCGAGCAATTTGCCTATTGCAGGACTAGCAGATTTGTGACAAGATGTGCAGGACCTTCATTTGTTGGTTTCCTCTATTGCAGCAGGATTTGTGGATACGAGGGAACAATTTCACAGTCTAGCAGCTGCTATCACTGAGATCAAAACTACTCAGGCCTCCATCCTCCAGTTTCTGCATGACAGATTTCCCCCACCACCGTCGAATTGATAAGGCTGTCTCTTTCCTTCTTTTATTTTCAGTGTATTTTTCTTTTGAGTTTTACTATTTTTTGTGCATCTTTTCACATGAGGACATGTGAATGTCTAAGTGTGGGGAGGTTGTTAGTTATGTTTCTTTTGTGATTGTTAATTTTCTTTTCTATAAAAAAAACAGAAAAACATGAAAATTTTCACAAAAACTGTCTGGTTTTAGTTTTGTTTTAGTATGGTACTTGTTTTCAATTGATTCACTTTATAAGCATTGTTTGGCCAAGCTGCACTTAACTAACCTTGCTCATTTTTAAGTGATAAGTTTATACATGAACTTGAATGAATCCAGTGATGAGAAATCCAATTTTGCCCACTTAAATCTGAGGATTTTAGCCTAAGCACTGAATGACTACTTTGTTGGTGCTTAAATGATTATTCTTGATGAGTGAAAATTGTGCATGGTTGACTTATGGAGTTTGCTTTGTTGTGCATGGATTTCATGTGTTGGAATTGAACTTGAATATGATAAAGGCACTTAGGATTTCACCACCTTTTGACTTTATTTTTTTTTCACTCCTACCTTCATTTGACCCTTAGTAAACCCCGATGAGCCTTTAAACTTTTCTTTGTGTTTAAACCCACTAAAAGTTTCACCTAAGACCCATTTAGCTTTCTTTTGGCCCTTAAGGTGTAAGTGACTAAGTTTGTTATGATTTGTTCCCCGGGGGTTTCACAAGAGAAAATTACATCTGTTAAGTTTCTATGCATTAAGGAATTACAGTATGTGATGTAGAGTACAGTTTGGAAGTCTTACAACATTGGGCAGAAAAGAAAGAAGAAAAGAAGAAAAGAATCTGCAGAATTTTTCCTGTGCTGTATGCCTTCACTGAAGCAGTAAAAAAGAGGAATTGAAAGAAAAGAAAAATATGTGAAAAATATGAATAAAGTGCTGGAATTACTGTGAGATGTTGTGTAAATCAAAAGAGGTTTGGTGCAATTTAAGTGTGGAAATGTTCTGAAATTGTGTTGCTTACACTTCAACTATCTTAAATCTCACCTTATAAACCCTAACCCCATTACAACCCAATAAAAGACCTTTTGATTCATGTTTGGTTTCGGTGCTATGATTGTCTTATGACAGATTTGCAAATTTGTAGTAAGTTCTCATGTACAATTTGTTTCAGTGAAAGAACCTGAATGCTATCATCAATAAGTGTTTGAGTGATCCTGTGAGTTACTTAGAAATTGGGATTTTGAACTGGATGACTTGATTCTGTTAGAACAAATTACTTTGAATGAGCATGCATTTTTCTGAATCAATTTCTTTTCAGTTTGGCTAGATTGGTGCTTGTTTAGTGAAGTGATTTAGTTAGGTTGTGTTTAATTATTTGTTATTCTATATGAATGCTGAGGGACCAGCATTAGACAAGTGTGGGGTGATAAGTTGGTTTTATACCAACTTAAATGGCTTAATTCACTTAGCTTTTGACTTGTTTTTCATGAGTTAGTGCGATGTTTTGTGTGTTGTTGTGTATTTATGTGGTTTGCAATTGGTTGTGCTAAAATGGTAAAAAGGGACAAAAAATGATATGAACTTAGGCAATTGTGTGTTTGATTCTAATTGGCAAGGTTGAGAGGTCAAAACAACTAGGAGGGTGAATGAAACCGAAATGAACTTGGTAAGCTTGATTTACGATTTTGGGCAGATTTGGTTAGTGAAATTCATCTGGGCATAACTCTCTTGATACTAATCCAATTGGTGAGCTCTTTAGTGTCCTGAAAAGCTCGTTGAATGCACTACATTTCTTATGTTTTAACTATTTTCCAATTTTGTGTGCAAGACTATGAAATATGAGTTTCTTTGCGAAATGCCATTCTAGGGTTTTAGGATTTTTTCTTTCTGCCACAGTTTGGTATTTTGATGATATCTTGAGTTTCAGGTACCTGATGAGTCTGTTTCTTGATCCATTGGAAAGCTAAGAGGGGGATATAGAACTCTTAAGTTCACCACCAAGTCTGAATCAGAGGCTAAGACACACGTATTTGGCATGGACATTGGGTGTTGTGCTAGAATGAACACTTTGCCAACTCTGCCAACCTATCTTGCCAACCTACATTGCCAAGCTTTGCCAACACCTTGCCAAGACTTGCCAACCAACCTTGCCAAGCTTTGCCAACCTTGCCAAGACTTGCCAACAAACCTTGCCAAGCTTTGCCAATCTTGCCAAGACTTGCCAACCAACCTTGCCAAGCCTTGCCAACTTGGAACATCAACCTTGCCGAGCACGGTGCCGAGCCTTGCCACATACCATGCCAAGCATTTGGCCACATCTTGACACACTCATGCACTCATCTTGCCAAGCATTAACAACACACGAAACATATGCACATTAGCACCACATTTACACAGTTTGTGCATGGCATGTTTACTCATTGTTACACATTGCATTTGCACCAACGGTGCACGACACTCACACACATTTGATTCACCTATACATGCCACAACCTTGCCGAGCACCTTGCCACACTTTGTCACACACATGTACTTGCCTTGCCAGAAAAACACAACACAAACTTATGCGCCATCAACTCACAAAACAACAACATGTTGCACGACAGAATCCGAACCAAGGCACACAACTCGGCGTAGGAAAGAACTAAGGGGCAACCAAGCACAAGTTTCTCCACGAGATCTCGTGGACAAACAAAAACATGTGCAAATTGCTCCACGAGATCTCGTGAAAGAAAAAAAATGATGAAAAATTCTTCCACGAGACTTCGTGGAAGAAAAAAAAGAAAACAAAATTTGCCCACGAGATCTCGTGGGCAAAAGTAAGTGGTAAAGATTTTTCTCCACGAGACCTCATGGAGAAAGTTGTGAATTTGTATGCAAAAATTTTGGCTAAGTGTTGGAGTTTTGTGTTGTGGTGCAGGAGGAGTAAAGGCGTGCTCTCCTCTGGCTCAAAGGCGCTGGAGTTGGCTTGGAGTGCGCTGGACGGTGAAAGGCCTGAAGAGCCCACGAAGTGAAGGCGTGGAGTGAGCTGATCAGCAGGGGACTTGAGCGGCTGAGAAAGGCGTGGTGGTCTCTGGCTGGAAGGCATGAAGAAGCCGATCAAGACGCGAGTTCGTTGGCTTGAAGGCGCGAAATGGCTGAGAAAGGCGTGGAGCTTCCAGGCTTGAAGGCGAGTGACCAGGGCTGGACATTTGTTGAACTTTGTTCTAGCACGTTTGACATTTTTTTTGTAATACTTTAGATATTTTACGGTTGCGTATTAGTTACATTTTCTTAACTCTATATATATGAGATGTAGCTAATGTGTAAAAGGAGATCCCGGGGGAGAGACTATTATTTTCATCCATTAGTTATGATTTTATTTTGTAACCAACTTTTGAGAGCTAGAGAGCAGGAATTAATTGTGAGATCTACTTTCTCTCTCTAGTTTCTCTCTCTAGACTTTGAGCTCCGATTCCATTTCCGATCAAGGAATTGCTCTGTTCATTGGATTTCTTACTCAATTAAGGAAGCAATTTCCATCACCTTTGAATGGGAAGTAATCGAAGCATATCATTGGGTAACTTCTTTCCATTTGGTGAATATGAATTGCTTGCTATTGCTTGTTGAAGATTGTGAGATGGAAATGGAGTACCGTAGCTAGATCTTGTGATATCCTAGGATTTGAACGGATGAATGTTTAATTCTGTTGATGTGTTATCTTGCAATTGACTTAATTCACTAAGTATGAAATCACACATGAATCTACACTTTGAACTTGTTGCATTTCATATTTCTGAACTGGTGTTGGATTATTTGAACTCCAATTGTGGTCGCCATGCCAAATTGGAGGTAGATTCACCATCATTTAGTGAGGATGCATGAAATGAGAACTTAAATGTGTTTTCTTGAGTCTTTTCACTTGTTCAACCAATCATTACATTTCTGAGATTCTGGCCTCGCCATGGGATGTTTTGAAGGAATGAAACCTTTAGAAGAAGTGAGAAGAGATTTCCTATGATAATAACAAAGGCATTCAAAACTAGGTTAGGCCTCGCCATGGGAGTTCCTAGGCTTTGCATGTTGGAGTAGTTGTCTTAGGAAGTTGAGATTCTGTAGTTTATAACACTAATCTAGGCCTCGCCATGGGAAAGGTAAGTGTTATGGGATCTAACATGTAGTGCGGTCGTCATGCCGGCTATAGGTTAGGTTCTCGGGGAACTAAGATCTCCTCTGTTCATATTTGCTTGTCAATTGCATCTCATCAAGTCACTGAGAACTCAAGAATCTTAGGATATCCATTCACACTTGTTCGTTGCATTTAGGATTCATTTCTTTCTCTCCCCCCATTTGTATTTCATTTTCCTTTGTTTACATTACATTGTGTGTTGGTTGCATTTACATTCTTATTTTCTGTGCTTGTTGTTTTGTTTGGTGACAATTCTTTAGAGCAAATTCTGAGTTCTTGAACCATCCCCTTCTCTGTGGATACAATCCCTCTCACTACTACTACATTAGTAGTTTAGGGTAAAATTGACGAGTCACGACAACTCGCTTTCAATTTTTTGGCACCGTTGCCGGGGAAAAGGCTTGGTTTCCTTGAATTTGGATTTGCTCTGTTTTGTTTTCTTGTCCTTTGTGTAGTTTAGTAGTCTTGTTATGTTTCATTTTGATAACTTTTGTTGCATTTTGTAGTTTTCGTGTTTTGTTGTCTGCTTTGGTGTATTTGTGTCAAGTGCAGGACATTGCAGTTCACTGTAATTGAGTATTGCACAAGTACCCAAGCATGTCTAGAGGGTACGAGGACTTCTCTCCACAACCATATGAAGGGCAATGGCAAAATCAAGCACAAAGCAACAACTCACATCACATTGGGACACAAGGACTTTCTGTGGAGGACATGTTTTCTCAACTTATGGAAAAACTTGACAGAGGCTTACAAAAGGAAGAACAATGGCATAACCAACAACAAAGCAATGAGTGTTATCTCAGAGAAGAGGCAAAAATGGAAAACATGTTGTCTCAAGTTTTGGAGAAATTTGATAGAAGTGAAACAAGGTTGGGTCAACTGGAAAAGGAGCTTCAAGGGCGACAAGAAAGGTTTGATCGAATCAACGCTTTAATAAGCAACCTATGGGAATAAATTAAGACACCAACTCTAGATGCACAATACCACTCACAAGGTACACCTCTCATTTATAGCGTACCACCTCCTGATGACAATCATTTTGATATGCATGCTAATGTTGATTGTGGCTTAAAGTGTCTAAGGGAGGAGGAGTCTACATGTTTTGGGGATAGTGTACATGAGTGCTTTGTTGCTGATTCTTTTGAGCATGAATATGTGCACTTTGATGTTGAGGATGATGGCTTCTTTAGTGATCTTGATAGTGATAACTCTCGTGTTCTAAGTTGCCAAGTTAATAAGCTGGAAAGTGTGTCTAAAGTGGAGTCTTGCATTAATTTCATGGAATTCAATGAGTCAAATGATGTTGATTGCCTAGCTTTAGATGCTTTTCCTCTTGATAGCTTTGGGAATTGCATAGAGTCACTTCTTGAAGATCAATGTGATTTCCTAAAGGAAGATAATGTTGCATTTGTTAATGAGAGTGTTAACACATTGTTTGAAGTTCTTGTTGAGGCACCAATTTTTGAAATGATCAATGAATCTAAGTGTCTAAATGGTGATTCACAAGAAATGCAAAGTGAGATACTCTTGTTAATTGATGATAGTGCTTGTTGTGTTGTTGAGAAAGAAAAGACTCAAGAATTTCCCCATGTTAGTCTAGATGATGAAGATGTGAAAATTTATAACGAAATAACTAACATTGTGGAAAATTGCTTCATTGATGAATCCATTTTTGAACTTACTGATGGTTTTGTTGAGACCATGGATGTAGATCCCTTGGTTGAGCCTTGCAGGATTGGAATGGTTAGTGTGGTGGGAGAAGTAAATGATGTGTTTCCAATGGAAGAAGAAGTAAAAGAGGTGCCTATAATGGGGGAGTGGTTCAAAGTTAAATTTGTAGAGATAGCTCCCCATGTGCATGAGCTTAAGCACTTCATTGGACATATTCTTCAAGTGCCCTACAGGAGGATAATGAGTTCTTATGAAATATCATTTTTCTGGTACAGAGAGGGTTATTCCGATTCTTGAAGAAGAAAATTTCATAAATAAAGTCTAGCTGGAGACTACAAAACCCAGAACTACTTCTTGTCCTTTTACCTTTTCTTCAGTTTTTGGTTCAACTACTTGTTATGTTAGTTTGCATTTTTGCTTATACTCACCCAGGCTACTTATGTTGTAGGCATCCCTGAAGGGAATCGCAAGGGAAAGTTGCCATGCACACAAGAGGAACGTTTTCTTGCAAGAAAGAACTTCAAACAAGGACACTCACCAAGCAAACATTGGAATTCATGCAATATCAGGGAGTTCCAAATCTTACCTTTACTTTACATTGAGGACAATGTAAGTTTTAAGTGTGGGGGAAGGAAGGTTTGCTTTGGTTTGTGTCTTTTGTACTTTATACGTTTTCTTTCATGCCATGTGATGCTTAGCATGTAATTTTTGCATTTTGTTGTATCATTTTTGAGCTATTTCCCGTATATGTGTGTTTTTCATGTTTTGTGCAAAGTTTAAGTTTTTTGTGTTGGTTGTGTTTGAATTTTTGTGCAAATTTTAAACTTTTGCAAGCTTTTTGAATAAGTGATGGTGTTGAACATAAGTTGTGTTGTGCGTTTGTGTTGTGAAGACAAGTTGTGCAAAGTTTACAATGAGTGCATTTATAGAGCCGAACGAATTTTCTGTTGAACTTTTGAAAGAGTCAAATGTTAGAGCGGGTGGACTAGAAAGTTAATATCACACATGTATTTGAAACATTGTTCCTAGTTCACTATGGCTTAATTCAAGTTCATCACTTAAATCTTTTTGATCTTGCATGTGAAAATTTTTGTTTTCTGGTACTAAGTTTGAAGAAATTGGTACATTTTGCTGGCTAAGGCCCGATGTTAATGTAAGATAGATATGCCATGCAAAATTCAATTGACATAGGAGGTAATGTGTATGAATTCTATTCTTTTTGTTATGCATTTATCTGGTGTTTCCAGAATTCGTGCATGTTAGTCAATTTGAGATTCTTATGAACATGTGCTTGCACAAGAAATGATATGGAGAAAAAGCCATTTGGCAACTGGGAAGGAAAAAGCGCTAAGAACCTGGCAAGCTAATTTGGAGAAAACAGCCATAAAACCCAGGCTTTATTTTTAGTCACCAATGTGTGACACAAATGTGCACCAATGTGCAGAATAAGGGCAATGTCCCATAGAGTACTAATGTACGCATAGGTACCATTGATCTTGTGATTGCATGTTCATAAGAGTGGACAAAGAGATTGACATGTATTGAATGGGTTGTGAGACAAGCTAGAGGGTGTATAGCAAAGGAATAGATGAAGTGCACGTCCCTCAGCAAACACTTGCACGCATGACATTTTGGTCTTTATTCATTGTGCCTTAGTTGATAATTTGTACTGAAATTTGAGAGCTAGGTACCATGAACCATCAAAGTATAAAGTTTTGTGTGGAAAAACATTTTGATGAACTGGGATGTGGTCATTGTGGATGAATGAACAATGTGTTTGCATACGGGTGATGAACAGGGTTAATTTGTGTGTGTCTTTGCTTGAGGGCAAACAAGAGTTCAAGTGTGGGGGAATTTGATAAGTTGGTTTTATACCAACTTAAATGGCTTAATTCACTTAGCTTTTGACTTGTTTTTCATGAGTTAGTGCGTGATGTTTTGTGTGTTGTTGTGCATTTATGTGTTTTGCAATTGGTTGTGCTAAAATGGTAAAAGGGACCAAAAATGATGATGAACTTAGGCAATTGTGTGTTTGATGCTAATTGGCAAGGTTGAGAGGTCAAAACAACTAGGAGGGTGAATGAAACCGAAATGAACTTGGTAAGCTTGATTTAGGGTTTTGGGCAGATTTGGTTAGTGAAATTCATCTGGGCATAACTCTCTTGATACTAATCCAATTGGTGAGTTCTTTGGTGTCCTGAAAAGTTCTTTGAATGCACTACATTTCTTATGTTTTAACTATTTCCCAATTTTGTGTGCAAGACTATGAAATATGAGTTTCTTTGCGAAATGCCATTCTAGGGTTTTAGGGTTTTATCTTTCTGCCACAGTTTGGTATTTTGATGATATTTTGAGTTTCAGGTACCTGATGAGGCTGTTTCTTAATCCATTGGAAAGCTAAGAGGGGGATATAGAACTCTTAAGTTCACCTCCAAGTCTGAATCAGAGGCTAAGACATACTTATTTGGCATGGAAGTAGGGTGTTGTGCTGGAATGAACACTTTGCCAACTCGGCCAACCTATCTTGCCAACCTACCTTGCCATGCTTTGCCAACACCTTGCCAACCAATCTTGCCAAGTTTTGCCAACCTTGGCAAGACTTGCCAACCAACCTTGCCAAGCTTTGCCAACCTTCCCAAGACTTGCCAACCAACCTTGCCAAGCCTTGCCAACTTGGCACATCAACCTTGCCGAGCACGTTGCCGAGCCTTGCCACATACCATGCCAAGCATTTGGCCACATCTTGACACACTCATGCACTCATCTTGCCAAGCATTCACAACACACGAAACATATGCACATTAGCACCACATTTACACAGTTTGTGCATGGCATGTTTACTCATTGTTACACATTGCATTTGCACCAACGGTGCACGACACTCACACACATTTGATTCACATATACATGCCACAACCTTGCCGAGCACCTTGCCACACTTTGTCACACACATGTACTTGTCTTGCCAGAAAAACACATCACACACTTATGCACCATCAACTCACAAAACAACAACATGTTGCACGACAGAATCCGAACCAAGGCACACAACTCGGCGTAGGAAAGAACCAAGGGGCAGCCAAGCACAAGTTTCTCCACGAGATCTCTGGACAAACAAAAACATGTGCAAATTGCTCCACGAGATCTCGTGGAAGAAAAAAAAATGATGAAAAATTCTTCCACGAGACTTCGTGGAAGAAAAAAAAGAAAAAAAATTTGCCCACGAGTTCTCGTGGGCAAAAATAAGGGGTAAAGATTTTTCTCCACGAGATCTCGTGGAGAAAGTTGTGAATTTGTATGCAAAAATTTTTGGCTAAGTGTTGGAGTTTTGTGTTGTGTGTGCAAGAGGAGTAAATGCGTGCTCTCTTCTGGCTCAAAGGCGCTGGAGTTGGCTTGGAGTGCGCTGGACGCTGAAAGGCGTGAAGAGCCCACGAAGTGAAGGCGTGGAGTGAGCTGATCAGCAGGGGACTTGAGCGGCTGAGAAAGGCGTGGTGGTCTCTGGCTGGAAGGCGTGAAGAAGCCGATGAAGAAGCGAGTTCATTGGCTTGAAGGCGCGAAATGGCTGAGAAAGGCGTGGAGCTTCCAGGCTTGAAGGCGTGTGACCAGGGCTGGACATTTGTTGAACTTTGTTCTAGCACGTTTGGCATTTTTTTTGTAATACTTTAGATATTTTACGGTTACGTATTAGTTACATTTTCTTAGCTCTATATATATGAGATGTAGCTAATGTGTAAAAGGAGATCCCGGGGGGGAGACTATTATTTTCATCCATTAGTTAGGATTTTATTTTGTAACCAACTTTTGAGAGCTAGAGAGTGGAAATTAATTGTGAGATCTACTTTTTCTCTCTAGTTTCTCTTTCTAGACTTTGGGCTCCGATTCCATTTCCGATCAAGGAATTGCTCTGTTCATTGGATTTCTTACTCAATGAAGGAAGCAATTTCCATCACCTTGTGAATGGGAAGTAATCGAAGCATATCGTTGGGTAACTTCTTTCCATTTGGTGAATATGAATTGCTTGCTATTGCTTGTTGAAAATTGTGAGATGAAAATGGAGTACCGTAGCTAGATCTTGTGATATCCTAGGATTTGAACGGATGAATGTTTAATTCAGTTGATGTGTTGTCTTGCAATTGACTTAATTCACTAAGTATGAAATCACACATGAATCTACACTTTGAACTTGTTACATTTCATATTTCTGAACTGGTCTTGGATGATTTGAACTCCAATTGTGGTCGCCATGCCAAATTGGAGGTAGATTCACCATCATTTAGTGAGGATGCATGAAATGAGAACTTGAATGTGTTTTCTTGAGTCTTTTCACTTGTTCAACCAATCATTGCATTTCTGAGATTCTGGCCTCGCCATGGGATGTTTTGAAGGAATGAAACCTTTAGAAGAATTGAGAAGAGATTTCCTATGATAATAACAAAGGCATTCAAAACTAGGTTAGGCCTCGCCATGGGAGTTCCTAGGCTTTGCATGTTGGAGTAGTTGTCTTAGGAAGTTGAGATTCTGTAGTTTATAACACTAATCTAGGCCTCGCCATGGGAAAGGTAAGTGTTATGGGATCTAGCATGTAGTGCGGTCGTCATGCCGGCTATAGGTTTGGTTCTCGGAGAACTAAGATCTCCTCTGTTCATATTTGCTTGTCAATTGCATCTCATCAAGTCACTGAGAACTTAAGAATCCTAGGATATCCATTCACACTTGTTCGTTGCATTTAGGATTCATTTCTTTCTCTCCTCTCATTTGTATTTCATTTTCCTTTGTTTACATTACATTCTGTGTTGGTTGCATTTACATTCTTATTTTCTGTGCTTGTTGTTTTGTTTGGTGACAATTCTTTAGAGCATATTCTGAGTTCTTGAACCATCCCCTTCTCTGTGGATACGATCCTTCTCACTACTAATACATTAGTAGTTTAGGGTAAAATTGACGAGTCACGACAACTCACTTTCATGGGGATATTTGATTAGCATAAAATACTTCATGTTTTTATGCGTATTTTAATATGGTTGGTGGGATAAAATGTTTACTTAATTTGTATGTTTGTTGCAGAATTTGGGAGGTTTCCAGTCTAAAGGTTGATATTGAGAGGAAGATAATTTATAGAGAATTCATGGGAGATTTGGCAGATTTAATATAGCATTGAAATATTTGGGACAGCAATAAGGTTTTGTGGTGCGTGCAAAGAGATAGAAGCTAATTGGAGAGAATTTTGGAGGATTAAGTGGGCTGCAGATAGGAGTAAAGAGTTGGAAAAGGAGAAGACTCTTGGAAGTTGCAAAAATCGTGGAAGGATTAAATTAGGACATATATCTTTATTTGAATTATTGAGCCGTTATGGCTAAATTCATATTTAGATTTGGAAAACAAGAGAATTTTCTTGTTTCAGTTTAATTAGGAAAACTTTGTTGGTTCTCTTCTTTATAAGAGAACAGAATAATTAGGTAGAGATATATCTTCATCTTGAATCTCCTGCGTATATTTAGTGCGTAGTTTTATTTTTGGAGCGTAGCTTTTTCTGCAGATTTCAGCAAGAACAGCAGTACCGTCATTTGCCCAAACGACGGACTGGTTTGATTTTCTATTTCAGTATTAATTTCATTTCCTTTTCAATTATTATTCTGTTTTGTTTTAATTATGAGTAGTGAGTAATTTCTTATCTGGTAAGTAAGTAAGAAACACTAATTATGATTAAGTTGTGAGATCAAATTGTGTTAATCAATGATTTTTAATTTAATTCCAAGAGTTTCCTGTGACTAGTGTTCATTACTTAATTAGATTAAAGCTTGATCGACTTTAATAAAATTAGGTAGAGTCAATTAATCTCTAATTAAATCACTGGATTGAATTAGTAGGATTAATTAGTGACAAAGATGCTGTCTCGGTAGAAGGAAACAATTGGTTAACAAATTATTATATGCTGATCATAATTTAATTTGTTAAAGTTGGGTCTTTCTAAGAACTAATGCTTTTCTAATGTTGAATTGGTGATCGGCTGATTCCGGCCTGGTTATGTTAGAAATAGGGAAATAGTGGATTAAGCTGATACTTGTCCACTGTCAAATGAGTAAGGAAGGATTTGGACACGTCAAAGCTGATTCTCAGTGTCTTATAACTGACTGATTGAAAAGGGGATTATTAATTTTGCGTCAATGATCAACTTATAAAAATTAGTGTGGATTGCTTATTTGCCAGAATTTTATCTTAAGTAATTAATTCAGTATTTTTATGATATTTATTGTTGGGTTATTAAATTGTGAATTTATATATTTTCCTACGTATTAATTTCTTGATAATTTTAATTATGGTGTCAATTGCAAATTGATTAATTAAGGAAAATTTACTGTCCCTCGTGGGATTGACCTTACTCCCATTAGACTATATTTATTCTTTAGAGTAAGTATTAATTTTGGTGCAAAAATGACACACCAAAGCTCTCCTAGCTAAATATGGGGTGACACATAAAGTTTCTACTTCTTACCATCCACAAACCAGTGGGCAAGTTGAAATATCAAATAGAGAAATAAAAAGGGTTTTGGAGAAGGTTGTTAATCCTAGTAGAAATGATTGGTCTTCAAAGCTAGATGATGCCTTGTGGGCATATAGGACAGCTTACAAAACCCCCATTGGAGCTTCTCTATTTTGGCTTGTGTTTGGCAAGGAGTGCCACTTGCCAGTTAAGTTGGAGCATAGAGCCTATTGGGCAATTCAGAAGCTCAATTTGGACTTGAATGGAGCACAATCAAAACGCATGAGGGACTTGAATGAATTAGATGAGTTTAGGTTCAATGCATATGTGAATGCCAAAATGTACAAGGAAATGACTAAGAGGCTACATGATGCAAGGATACAACCGAAGCGTTTTGCTCCAGGATAGAAAGTCTTAATGTACAATTCTAGGTTGAGGTTGTTCCCTGGTAAGTTGAAGTCACGTTGGGCAGGGTCTTTCAGAGTTGTAACAGTGTTGCCTTATGGAGTAGTGGAGATTAGAAATGAGAAGAATGGAAGTTCATAGAAGGTCAATGGTCACAGGCTTAAACCTTACTTGCCTCGCGAAGAAAGGGATGCGCTTCATGGTGTTTCTGCTCCACACGAGTTATACTTGGATGATCCTATCATCCCTGCATGGGAGAGCATATGGTCGGGCTGATGACATTAAACCAAGCGCTACTAGGAGGCAACCTAGTTCTTCACTCTCTTCATTTCTCTTTTGTTTGTTTTTTATTTCTTTATTTTACTTCTCTTATGTTACTTATTTGTTTTTAGTCTTCATTTCCTGCCTTTAGGAGTTGGTAGAATTATGTGTCTCGGCATTTAAGCATGAACATAGTATTTGCATGCTTCAGTTCTTAGACTCACCACACTGCTGAGTTTCCTTCGCCTATATTTTTAGCACTGGGGACCATTGCTTATTTTAACTGTGGGGGTGACATGCACTTGGTATTAAGGTGTTCTGATCATTGTTACTTGGTAAGTTTTACACATTTAAGCATTGGCATTTAGGAGCTTTCGTGAATTTTTTGCGACAAGACATTATGAAGGAAAAGCTGAAATAATTGGGAAATGACGTGTGAAGATAAAAGCTGATAGCATGTAGAGTGGTTGTATGATTGTAAGGTTGCAGAACAATTTATAGCAAGGATGCCACTACATGTACTTGGGAAGTGAAGAAGTTGGTCCCACCATGTAAGCATTTTGTCATGTAGTAGTTGGAAGCTTTGAATGGAGAATGTAGTGTATAGTTTGAGTCTTTAAATTCACCAGCCACACACCAATGCATGCACGCCTCATTTCCTTTCCTTTGCATAACAAGTACAAATCCGTGTGGTGTGTTCTCCCTCTCGGCTATTTCAAGAGCCACAACTTCCATTTGTTCACTTTGACATCTCACGCTTCTAAGGTATGTGTTATTCTTCTCCTTCCTTTGTTATTATGTTTTGAAATGTTCAAGTGTTTCATGCTTACAAGGAGTGTTCTTAGTTGTGTTATATGCTTAAGTTGTGATGAGTTCATGGAGTTCATATCTAGTGATTCAAAATGTAAACCATACGTTGAGAGTCTAGGCCGAATCTAAGAATAAAGGAATGGGTAGTGTTTTGAAAAATTCACATTTCTAGCTTTGACATGTCTTTGTAATAATGCTATATCTTGGGCATTTGTGGTCCAAATGGAATGATTCTAGTGGGAGCTTTTAGCTAAGAGGATGGGATTCAATGTTTATGTTTGCCATTTTTACTAAGTATGACTGGAAAGTAGACCAAAATGGGATGTAAATGTGAAGTGCATGCTGAAAAAAATGCTGGAGTTAGTTTGAGCTGAACAGTTTTGACACCCTTCGGTTTTATGGCCATAACTTGTTCATTTTTATTCCGAATGGTGTGATTCTTGAACTGTATTTTAGTTAACATCTTGGATTACAATTTTGATGTTTATAGTTTTGGTTGATTCGCTTTGCTTTGATGGTCATTTTCTCGGTTTTTCATGCTGATGTGAAATATTGATTTTTTGTTGAAAAGCAATTGGTCTTAAAGATGTTGTATTCGGTTGAGAGAGTTTAAATGTCAAAACTTGGTTGACATGTGATGCTTCCAGTGCTTACTTTTGAAGAATACTAGTTCTATTGTTTTGCAATTCGCTACCAAGATGCAATTTACACCAAAGCTGAAATTTGATGAAATCTCTTGTGCATTTTGTATTTAGAATAGCTTGTGGATAGTAACTTGATATGATGGTAGAATAAGATGTTAATTTTGTTACCAACTTGTGTCAGATTTACTTGGTGTGATAAATGAAATGTTGAAACTATGTTCCTCTCATGCATAATGAGGTAGCAATTCACATGGTATCTTGGGCAGCAACATGTTCTTTGTGATTATTTTTGAGATATTGAGTGGATGAGCTTGAAGTTGAGCTTTTGCTGGATTTGTTCGAACACATTTTGATTAGGTTGTGGTTGTGTTGCAGCAATGGCACCGAAAAAGGGAGAAACGTCTCAGAAAGGAAAGGGAAAAGGAAAAACTAAGAGCAAGGCTATATTATACATGGATACAGATTCTGATTATATTGATGAAGACTTGGGAACTTTCGATGAACCTCATGAGGTTATGCTCCACACTCATACTCCAAAGAAAAATGCTACAACAAAGAAGGCCAAGGAATCCCGTAAGGCATTTATGCTTACTGATGATGTTGAGTCTGATTCAGAGTATTTGGCAGAAGAGGATGTGGCCATGTTTGAGGACCCGCCTACATATATTCTGCAAGTTCCAACAGTTCCAACACAAAAGAAGAGGAAAGGATCCTCGGAACCATCTTTCTTTTGTAATCCTGCAGCTCAGAAGCGTTGGGAAGGAGACATGAATATCAAGAAGCTACACTACGAGCGTGGGTTTATTGTGGAAAAAGGGCCTTTTGCAAAGCTGGTGAAATTTCATCACTTTGATCACAAGCTTGTTTCTGCTCCTGAGCATTGCAACTTTAGTTTGGCAAGAGAATTCTATGCTAATGCAAGGTTTCCTAACAAGGATGGGGCTTTCTATGTGAGGGGCAAATGGGTTGAGCATACAAGTGAAATCATCAACACTCACTTGGGTACACCGAGTTATCCTACCAATCCTTTTCATGTCCTTGTCGATGATGATGCGGCGGATCAAGCTATCTTGGAGGAACTAGCTCATCCAGGAGCTACATGGGTCCGAAATCAGCAAGGAAATTCTCGCCATATTCGCCATCAATATCTCAAAAGTGATGTGAAGTTGTGGTTGATGTTTGTGTTGTCTCGTTTGATGCCCAGCTCCCAAATAACCGAGGTGGTGCGCACCCGACTGTACTTGATTTCAGTAATTCGGGGGCGTCGTTCGATTGATGTTGGGCAAATAATCTATGCCAACATAAAAGCTGGAATAAACATGGACAATGAGGCACTTTACTTTTAGGTCTTGATTCAAGAAATCTGCAGAGAGCAGGGCGTGGATGTTGAGGTTGGTGACTGGCGTAGAACAAAATTCCCCATAGCTACTCCTTTGTACTCGAAGTATTTGAAGCAAGATAAAGAGATGATTAGGCAGCATATGGAGGGAGTTGGTATGGCTAATGAAGAGATGGATCCTCCTATTAATGTTGCTGATCAAGGGCAGCAACCGTACAATTTTCAAGCTTTTCATGATTCACTCTAAGAGTTCCAGCAATCAGTTGACACAAGATTCCAGCAAGTGGATGAACGTTTGGGGAGTATGCACGAAATGATAAATGATATGTAGCAAGGATGGAATTCAATTGCGGATACTTTGGTGCATTAGTTGGATGACATGTCATCCATTGCTCAGCAACAGTTTGAAGTTCTATACCATCGCCAGGTAGTTATGCAAGCTGAGCTAGATAAGTGTAATAAAATGTCTGTGTATTATCATACGAATCCAGGACCACCGAAACCCACACCAACGAATGCTCAATTAGCTGGGTATAGGGTGCCAAATTTGTCAATGGATGTGATTAGTGGTGAGGTTCATGAGCTTCCACCTGGGGTTCCTGCTGTCTCGTCGTTCAGGCTTTTGTCGTCATTTGGTCATATTCCTCAGATGCCCCCTACTCCCACTTTCATACCTGATCTCGAGTTTATGCCTGGTACTAGGATTCCCTTGATTGCATTTGACAAACCGCTCCAAGGTCCCTCGATTGGTCCGTTTCACTGGAGGGCACAACCATTCTCTGGAGCTTCATTCTCCACAACAGCATCATTCTCACCTCCTTCTTCTTCTGCTCCATCTTTATCCCAGGGAGCTCCTCAATCTTAATCTTTTACATTGGGGACAATGTTTATTTCAAGTGTTGGGGAGGGATGCCCTTTAAATTCCCTTTAAATTTTTTATTGATGCTATGTTGTGGATTTGATATGATGTTGTGCTTTGTCTTGTGCGGTTGTTGCGATGGTATGGTTGATTGATTGTTGAAGTTTGTGCTTAGATTTTTCTTTGTATTGTTGAGGTATTGCTGAAGTGGAGCCGTGACTTGTGGTGGAAAATTGTAGCTTTAACAAGTCAAGCATGTTATTATCACTCATTTTCAAGAAGATTGTAGAAGTTGCCATGTTAGGTTGAATTCATGCTGTTTAACTTTGAAGAAAATGACGTCTATGAAGAGGATGCCGTGAATTGCTTTGTGCTGCTGAGTGCTGTTTGAGTGTTTAGAGTTTAGAATGTAGTTTTCTTTTCTGATTGTTGAGTGATTAGTGAGTAGTCTTTAGTTTGTTAGCTAAGAATGTACTATGTCATGATGAAGGTTTATAATTCTCTCTTGGTTCTTGGTGTTTTTACCACTTTGAATTAATGAAAGTAGGGTGTGTGTTGTTGTGTGCAAGTTTATGAATTGCGATGTGAGTTTGTGTGCAGGAGATTACAATTTGGTGATGTTTTGAACTTACCATTTGCATATGAAAAAAAAAAACAAGAAACAAAGAGTTTCTAAGGTGGAGTTGAAAGTGTTGTATAAAAAATGTGGTTAAAAGTGCAATGAAACAAAAGCAAGAAGAGGAATGGAATGAAAATAACCAAATTTGGGAGAATGAGTAATCACCTTGTTTTTGAGGCTTTGTCCATAATTCACTGCGGTTTACTCCAAGTTCATCGTTATCACTCATTTTGGTCTTGCATGTGAAAATTTTTGTTTTCTGGTACTAAAGTTTGAGGAAATTGGTGCATTTTGCTGGCTAAAGCCCGATGTTAATGTAAGATAGATATGCCATGCAAGTACTCAAATGACATAGGAGGAATGTGTATGGATTTGGTTCTTTTTGCTATGCATTTGTCTGGATTTCCAAAGTTCGTGCATGTTTAGTTAATTTGAAGCTCTTATGAACATGTGCACACATAAGAAGAGATATGGAGGAAAAAGCCTTTGGCATCTGGGAAGGAAAAAGCCATAAGAACCTGGCAAGCAATAAAAGGGAAAAAAGAGCCATAAAACCCAGGCAATGATACCAATGAGTATCACGAATGGAGCACCAATGTGCATAATAAGGGCAATGTCCCATAGAGCATCAATGTGTGTGCGCATAAGTTACCATTGATCTTGTGAGTTGCATGTTCATATGAGTGGACGAGAGATTGGCATGTATTGAATGGTTTGTGAGACTACTAGATGGTGTATAGCAAGGGAATGAATGAAGTTTCATGTTCCTCAGCACACACTTGCACACATGACATTTTGGTCTTTATTCATTGTGCCTTAGCTGACAATTTGTACTGAAATCTGTGGGCTAGGTGCCAGAAATGTTAGAATGAATTCTTGTGTGGAAAATGTTTTGATGAACTTGGATGTGGCCATTGTGGATGAAAGAACAATGTGTTAGATACAGATGATGAAAATGAGTTTTGAGTGTATACCTTGCTTGAGGGCAAGCAAGAGTTCAACTGTGGGGGAAATTGATAAGTGGGTTTTATACCAACTTTTATATCTTAAATAACTTGACTTTTGTCTTGTTCTTCATGCGTTTTATTTTCATTTATGTGGTGATATGGGTAAATTGTGCATTGTTGTGGTTTTCGATTGTTAGTATAGAAATGAAGGCAAAGTTCACTAATTTTTCATAAAATGAGGTGAGAGAGTGTTTAAGGAATGAGCAAGTAGAGAATTCAAGGTGGTTGTAATGAGTTTTATCAATAGTGTGTGAAAATTTAATGAATCGCATTAGAGTGTTGTGCTATTTGTTTGCTGTGGTTTTGGTTTGTATTGAGATGTGCACACATTGCCGCACACATGCACGACCTTGCACGCACACATTGCTGCACACATGCACAAACCTTGTGCACAAATAGCGCACACATCGTCGCACCATTGCTGCACACAACTGAACGCATCGTCGCACACCTGCACAGCATCACATGCGACGATCTCTTGCACATCGCCGCATGGTCATGCAGCGATCTCACATGCATCGTCGTACATTCGTGCAACGATTTTGATTTCTCCAGCAGCACTTGTGAGTTCTGAACTTATCTCAATTCATTCTACTTTCACGATTAATCACACACAAATTTACACTCACATTGTTGATACAATTCACAAACACTCATTCACAGTTCTTCTTCTCATTTCATTATATTTGAAACACACATCTGCATGATAGAGTTGCATCATTCCGTGATAATTATTGCCTTTCAGCGAGCTTCGATGTACATCAATTTGGAATTTTGGATACACAAATTGAGCTTCTGATTTTATTCTTTCCAGAGGTGTTGATTGTTCACCATTTTTCATGATTATTCCATTGCTTCCTTGCATTTCGGCTAGCAAGACCTGAAATCATTTCACTTGTTTGACAAATTCATGAAATCACCCACAAGCATTCTTCAAACATTTAAAGAACTGTGAGTTCACAAGAAAATCAGTTTCTTGTTTGTTTTGTTTTCTTTGCTTTCTTTCTTGTTTGATGCTATGACTCTCTACTGGATGATTCCTCCATTCCAGTAACAACATCATTCACAACTCAGTCCTTATCATCAAAAAATCCTTCACATTTTTCCTTCCATAATTCTTCCATACTCACTCACAGAATTAGTACACAACTCACACACAGTTTCACGGCGATACATCACGCCATGGTTTTGGTTGCACGGTGACACATCGCATCGCTGCGATGCATCGCCATGAAGAGCTGAGGGTTGCTGAATTTGTCTAAGTGTTGCTTCTTTCTCAGGTTGCAGCAGGTGTACGAAGACATGGAAGCTTCTGGCCCAAAGGCGCGCGGAATCTGAGTTGAGGAGGGGATGTTGAAGTTGGAAGCCCGAAGGCGTGTTTTGCTCCGCTTATGAAGGCGTGATGGTTGCTGGATGAGAAGAGGGTCAAGCGTGAACTGGAGGCATGATTTTTTGTGGCTCAAAAGCGCTGGAGCTGAGCTGAAGGCGCGATGCTCTTGGCTTGAAGGCGCTGGGACAGACTTGAAGACTACTACTTGGAATTTCAGTTGTGCTGATTTTGTCATTCCTTACGAGGGTACTTCTGTAATAATCTAGTTATTTTACGATTTGCGTATTAGTTACATTTTCATGATTCTCTATATAAAGGGAATATAGCTAACATGTAAAAGGGGGATCAATTTGGAAACACAACAAACTTTTGATTTGAGAGCGGGAAATATTTTTGAGAGATCTACTTTCTCTCTCTACTTTCTCTCTCTAGTTTTTGAGCTCGATTTTGGATTCCGATCGAGAATTTGATCTGGCTATTGTAAATATCCTTGCAATTGAGAAGGCAATTCACAATCCTCTTGAGAATTGGAAGCTTTTGAGACATCTAAATTGGTAAACTCTTTCCAATTGATGAACATGAACTGCTTAGTCTTCCAATTTGTTGATCGTGAATTGAAAATGGAGTTTTGTGGCTTATCGTATGATAATCTAGGGTACTGAAGGGAGAATGCTTGGTTGAATTGATATGTGCAGTCTTATTGACAATCTAAGAAGAGAAATTCAACATTCTCTGGAATGTATTAGTTAAACTTGTTAAATTCGTGCATTAGATCTGGATTTGTTCAACTGAGATTTGATTGCGGTCATCATGCTGAGTTGAATCTTAATTCATAAGATTCAGTTAAGAATTCATGAATGAGAACCAGAGATTGCAAGAGTTCTTAAACCTGTTTGAAATCGTTCATGTCTACTTCACCATCTTTAGGCCCCACCATAGGATAGGATGGTGTTGGGAGATTAAGATTGAAGTGTGGTCACCATGCTGACTTCAATTTAGGTCTCCAGTTTCCATTCTCCTCAATTGATATGATTGTATGTGAGTAATGCTGCACTATTTTGTAAATGTAAATGTGTATTCACCCGGAAGAAGCCCTAGATTATCTGTCTCAATCATTTGTGATTTCCTTTGTTACTTCTTGTGGTCTTCCTTTGTGATTGTTCATTTTCTGTTTGTTGTGATTTCATTTGATTTACTTCTTGTTCTTGTGACTATTACCTTTTAAGTTTTGATTTTACCTTTGTGACATAATTGAGCATATCAAACTTCTTGAATCTTCCTTTTTCCTGTGGATACGATACCTTTCTCACTGCTACTACAGTTAGTGAAATTAGGAGAAATTGGCGAGTAGAGACAGCTCGTATCAAAAATCACAATATATTTTCCATAAACCATAAAGAATATTACCAAATTATTTGTTTAAATAGTTTTTAACACACTCTCACATGCATCTGCATCTCCTGGATCTTGAACTCTGGATATAGATGTCAGGAAGCTACCAAAATGTCCCCAGCTGAGGACTTAGAGATCAGGAGACTACCCCAATGGTTAAAATATATCACAGATTATTGATGTTTTTGAGGTCAGGGGCTACCTTAGTGGTTTAAAAAAAGGACAAGTGCTTCTAAATTGTAGTCACTTTTTTTTTGAAAAGGATCAACAATAGCACTTCACCTATCTTTTGGATGATTTGAACCCATGATGATGATTTGAATTGTGACTTATCAGTTCAAAAGATAAAGATGTAAACCATTTGATCTATACTTTGTTGTAAAATATGTACTTTGCAAATAATTACAAACCCATTTTAAAAAAAATATATGAAGTACTATAAATTAACAATACTTTACTAACAAAATCTCTTAGGTTTGCAACCAACTAAAAATAATAATAAAATTTGTACACTGAACTCTTTTATGTAACATATTGCTTTAAATGTAATTTACAATTTCACAATGTCAAACAATGGATATAAATTAGATGGGCAACTCCACCATGCAAGAACAGTGCATATCAACTAGTATCTATTACATTTATATAAGTGGGAGTTGGTCCAATGGAAAAATTAAAAATTTGGTGAATTTCATCTAATGATATCCTTGTCTTTTGAGTTTTTTGCCAAGTTATTAGGTGACGACTGACGAGGCACGACTTACAGGTGTTGAGTTTTGCGTCCAACACGTTTAGTTCGCTCCCTCTTTCTTTTCTCTACAACAATCACCACTACCTAATAAAATACCCCAAAAAAAAACAACGAGTAGATCGAAAAGGGTTTCAGACTTTCAGTTGGGAATGTCAACTGATTCTTTAGTTTTTTTTTGTTAGTAATTTTCACTTGAGTTCTTCATATTATTTGTATTAAATACATGTTTTCTTTTTTGTGGGTTTGAAATTCTGTTGTTGTTTCTCATGAATATCATCTGCCTTTTTGGGATGCTATACAACTCTTCAAATCTCTGGAGAGTTAGATGAGATTTTGCCTTAATTATTATGTCCTCCATTGGTTGATGCTGTGGTGATCGTCAAACACAAAAATCCACTGCCACTTTTTTTTTACCTTCAATTCGATCAACGTCTTCTTCCAAATTATATAGCTCAAATGGTTTTGAATAGAACGAGAGGTTATGGTAATGTAGATTGAATCATCTGCCCATGTTATTTTGAAATGCCAAAATGCTTAAACAAGGGACTTTCTTCGACCAAGTAATTTTAGACTTGTCTCTGCTCCTAGATAAGGGTTATTTGCTCTAATTTTTCTTCATAAACTTGGGAGAAGAGAATTAATTTTTCTTTCAGTCCCTATGGTCGAACTTGTGGCAATGATTGTGGGAAATGGTTAAGAAATGGTAAGAATGATGAAACATTTCTACTTATGTTGGTTCTAACCTTTTGATTTTGTTGATATGGGATAAGGTATATATTTTGGAGGAGTTGCAAAATATGTTTTCTAAAATGGTTTGCAGTTTTGAAATTTCTGATTAGTCTAGTAATCCTCACAAGTCCACCTATATGGGCTTGGTGTTTTGAAACTTCAAAATTTAGTGCTAGAAAAGATGCATATATTGAATACTACATCATAAAATGTTGAAATAAGCTTGTGATTTTGAGTCATTTTTGCCTTGATATGAGATAATCTATTAGAAACTTTCATTTGTGCTTAAATTTGTTAGCATGTTGTTTCACTTAGATTAATGTTTCTTTTCTTTTATTTTTTTTGGGATGTCTTGGACGCCATTGCCATTGTGGCTGTTGTTCCTCATGGGGTTGTACAAATTGGCTCATTGGATGAAGTAAGATACGTAAAATCCATTCATCTAATCCTATCTTGTTGCCATTTATGCTAATTCCTCTAATTCAAACTATCTATCAAGATGTTTGCTGCAAGTATTCATAATTTTAGAAATAAGCCACTAATTTATCAACTTAATTGAAACAATTTTTTTCTCTTTTCATTTGAGGTGAGCAGATTGATATGGATTTTAAAATAGTGAACCATATTAGGGATGTCTTTATGAAGCTAAAAGGTTATTGGCATCCAGCCTTCTCATGCAGTACCCAACTGCATGGGCAGTTTCTGTCTGGTAATTTTTCTCTATCCTATACATTTTACATGCCATGAACATGATAATGCTATTCGCGCTTTTGATTTGCTTATCTGATGTGCCTATTCTTTGCAAGTCATATATAACAACCACAACTTGGGGGTTCAGGGGTTCATCATGACTACTTAACGTCTAGGTAGGAATATTGGTAAGGATTGGACAAATTCTGGGTATTTATCTACTGAAAAACTTGGTCAGCATTCTTGTAATTTATTCGTACTTGAGAACTATCAAAATAAATCGATGAAAATGATTAATAAATATGTAGGACCAGAAAACTCAATGTTGGAGTTTTGCTAAAAGTGGTAATTAACATATACAATTCTGAGAGATGCACTCAATCAAAGGTAAGACTTCAAAATAATACTTCCTAACAACCTATTATGCATGTTGACCTGTTGTAGGTCATGTCTGAAAAAGTGAATTAAGTTAGCATATTATGATATGAGGAAGCTTATTTGCATTTCTTCTTGTGGTTACAGAAATAAATTAGCTTTTTCTCTCAGTTTATGTTGTTACGATTTTTTGTTTTCAAATTTAGATTAAAAAGGAATTCTTGTTCCTGTGATTTAATTTACGTGCTATGGTACTTTTCACGAACTTTCATCCAATTTAGCTCACAAATTGAATAATTGGAAGAATATTCAAGAAATATTTATATAGTTCTTCATGCTTTGTGACTGTGATCTATTGCTTCAAAAGTTTCTTCTACATCAAATCTTCCATGGAATAGAATAATTGGAACTCTATCAACCTCCAACCAAGTACATACTTCTTTCTTAATTGGCATGCATTAATTTTTTAATAAGACTATTTATTACGGTTTTGAGGCTTATAGTTTTAAAAGATTAGTGTTTTAATGTTTGTGAGCTTATAAAAGTTTAGATGTGGTTAAAAGTGCTCTAGAGATTTATGATGATTTGGAGAAAAATGTACAAGAAATGGTTACCTTGAGAATTTTAGAGGGTTGGAGTGTTAAGGGAATCAAATGAATAACAATGATACCTATATCAAAGAACATCTTTATAGCTGTTTGACGATCAAATTCAATGTTTTAATATAAAAGAACTTCCTTTCCCATGTGTGCTTTACAGAAGATAAAAACAATATTTTGATCATTGTGGTCTTGAGAACAATCTAAACCTTCAAGACAAACTGCACATTATCTTTAGTAAAGTAGGAGACTGTTTATTTTTACCTCTTTATCCCACATGTGAACTATATGTCTTTTGCATGAATATGGGTTTGGGTTAATGAATTTATTGTACTTTATGATATGATGGTTGTATTTAATTGAAAATTTAAAATGAAGGGTGTGCTTTGTCCCTCATTATTTGATAACAAATTCCAACAAATTGAGTGAGCTGATTGGGCATAGTAACATTCCACTTTAGAGACTACAAAGAGTCTTTCTATGTACCTTCTATAAAGCCATTCAAGCCTATGAGTTATCTCTCCACCAGGTATTACAACACGGGTCATCTTTCTACTGCCAACATTTTTCTTAAAAAGTTCATTGAAGTTGCAATTCAGTCTATATGTGCTTGCTTGCTTGCTTGCTTTTATCTTTCAACGTCCTTATTTTGCTTTAAGTAGCATGACTTTCAATTAATTCATGGTTCTCATTGTGTTCTTCTATTCCTCTATTGTGTAAAGGCGTATGCCTTTATGTAATCAGAAGCCTAATCTAGGATCACCAGAGATTGAACTTAGTTAACTATTAGAGATGGCAATGAAACTCACTTGGTATTGTCAACCTACTTATAAAAATTCATTATGCCTTCCTCCACTTCTTTCAGGCCAAAAATACTTTTTGGGCTACCACAGAAGAATGCAACAAAATTTATCTTTTTTACTGCTCGAAAGTTCAATATGGTGAAGGATAAAAGTACCAAAATGGTAAAATTTACATTGATTCATATTTTTTCCTGAAGTAAATTCATCTGAAACTGTTGTTACATAGTTCTATAGATCCTTGGGTGAAAGTTTAGTAATCTCGTATTCAGTTGTGTTATTCTTAGTTTCTTTAACTGCCAGTTTACACATTTTGATAATGTGGAAGATTGTTCACTAATATATTATGCCTTATCATTCATGAAAATTTATGGATTTGAGAACAACTATTTTTGTTTTTAACCTCTGCATCCTGATTTAAGTGTGGGAGAGAGAATTTTGATTTTGATTGATACATGGCAAGAAGCTTTGCAGCATCCAAGGGAAGGATTTCTCTAGTTCTATGGTGCCCATAATGGGTTGAAGATATTTTTCTATCTTTATTTTAGGAATGAGTTAGTATGGTACTCTACTTTAAGTTTGAGTAAGGTGGTCTTTTGAAACTAACAGTTCCTTCAGAAGAAGTTAAAAATCCTTCTGGTTACTTATTGATTAGTAGCTTCATAATCTAAAATGTAGTTTATTTTAGCAAAAGAACAAATACATAATATATATGAAACCTCATTTATAGATGATGAAAATATGAATGACCCAAATAGATTTATGTTTCTTCTTACTTTTCACATGCTATTAGAGTTTCAATACTTACTCCCATCAAGGAATTAGTTGTACAGTAAGTTTTGCAATCCAAGTTGTTTTTTGTCTTGATTTTTGAAATACTTGTCTAACCTAATTTCCATGATTTTACTGCTTGCATAGACATGAGCATGTGGAGGAACAAATTTCTTATTCCATAATAATAGATTAAACAGAAGTATAATACCACTTTTTGCTTGTAGAATGCTCTTATTTAAACTAGAAATAACAATTGAGAGGGAAATGACACCGCAATAATTAGTACTTTGTTTGCAGGCTAGACTATTTTATTCCAAAGTGTTGAATAACAAACACTATTGTTCTCAGTCATGGATCTAGTGTAATGCATGTGGCTCACTTTATTTTCACTCAATTAAAATATCCCTACTATTCATATGCTAAATTTCCTTCTCTTTTTTATTGCTAATTTTTTTTAATGTTTTTTCAGTTGTCCTTGAGGAAGTAGGACACTTGTTAGTTTAATTGACTTGGAAGTTTTGTGTTAAATGCTTATTTGTAATGAATTCAAGTTTAAGCCTGATTTCTTGCACTATGAATCTTTGGCTTGGTTAGGATGTTTTCATCAAGATCACATTCTAATTCCTATTTTCTTGCTGCTTCTTTTTCTTGGTTTATGTAGTTTTCCTTTATGACATTCATATACTATGTTTTGAACTTGTGAATGAAGCTGATTTTTTTGTTTTTTGAATTTTTAAAACCAGGTTGGTACTAGGATCATTAAAAAGACGATCCATGTTCAAGCGGAGCAAATAGTTTTGAAGAGTTCATGTTTTGGTTATTACTTAACGAGTTAGAGGTTGTATTGATTTATTTAAAAATTCATTTGACTGGTCATGACTTTTAATTTTTTCATATAGGGTTATTGATAAGCACGAAATAGTTCTTTATTTGTATGTGCTTTTATGTGCTTAGTTGGGGTAAATTTGGTGCTTAATGGCGTTAACTTGTGCAGATTTGGAAGATTCCATATTGGAGCTTGGCAAGGTAATAAGGACTGATTTGGAGTGCTTTATAGAAGATTCAATGACGGGGATGAGATTGAAGAGAGATTTGGCAACAAAAGAATTCTTGGAAGTTACCAAGTGGGTTGTTGAAGAAGATTAGGAAACTTACTCTACAGCTGTGTGTGGCTTATTGGATTTGGAAATAAGGAGATTTCTTTCTTTAATTGAATTAGGAAGCTTTATTATTCTCTTCCCTATATAAGGGAGAAGATTAATTAGGGTTAAGGACATCTTTTTACACCTTTTCTTACAGCTTTTAAGTTTTGGATGTTTTGAACAGTAGTTGGGTTTGCTAACTTGTAGCAGCCCAGAATTTTCCAGAAATCAGAGCCCGTCGTATGCCCATACGACGACCGTTCTGATTTATTATTTTTAGTTTAATTTAATTTTTGTTTCTATTATTATTTTTGTTTGTTTTTAATTATGTTTAGTGAGTAGTTTCCTTATCTGGCTATAGGTAATGAAACACTAATCGATGCATGAATTGTGAGATCTAATTGTTCTTAATTAAACTTTCTCTTATTTAATTCCAAGAGTTTTCTGAGCCTAAGGATAATGATCTAATTTAACTAAAGCTTGATCACCTTTAATTGAATTAGGTAGAGCCAATTAATCCCTTGTTAAGTCACTGGATTTAGTAAGTAAGATTAATTAGTGGCGAAGCTACTGTCTCGGTAGACGGAAATAATTGGTTAACAAATTGTTGCATGCTGATTCATGATATGGTTTGTTAGAGTTGGGTTCTTCACTTCGTAATGCTTTTATGACATTAAATCTGGTGTTCTGCTGATTCCAGCCGGGTTGTGTTATAAATAGGGAATTAATTGAGTCAAGCTGATACTTGTCAATTTACGAATAATTAAGGAAGAATTGGGTTATGTCAGAGCCGATTCTCGGTAATCTATAACTAACTGATTAAATAGAGATTGTTATCTTTGAGTCGATGAACAATTAACAATTGATTAGTGTGGATTTATTTACAGCTGGATCTTTCTTTTGATTAATTAATTTCTGCATTTTATTATTTTATTATTTACTTATTTTGTAATTGACTTCTTTACTTTAACTGTTTTAATCATTGAATAAATTGTAGTTACTATTGGCAAATTAATTGAATTGGAAAATTTGTTGTTCCTCGTGGGATCGACCTTACTCACACTATACTTATTTATCTTTAGAGAGTAAGTAAATTAATTTGGTACAAAACGACACACCAAATTTTGGCGCCTTTGCTGGGGAACGGCATAATTTTCTTTTTAATTAATTTGTTTTTGTTCTTTGGTTTATGTCCAGATCGTCTAAACCTGATTTACTTTTTGATTCAGAGATCGAAAAGACAGCGCGTTGATTGAAGAAAGAGACGAAAGAACAACGCTAAAGAACCAATTCTGGTTCAGTAGCAGATTCGCCGTTTGCCCAAACGACGACCAGCAGAATTGAAGACCCAGTTGAATCAGAATTTCTGTTTGAAGAAACTTCGATGGCCAATCTTCCACCTAGGAACCAGTAAGCTGTAGCTAACGAGCCACCACCTGGAGGCAACCAACAGCCACCAGGACATGTAGTTATTCCATGAGTTCAGATTCCAGTTCCACATCCTATGCAAGATCGACCGCTAAGGGAGTCTACTAACCCAATTGTTAATTACAGACCTTCTTGCATTGTCTTGCCTGAACTTGCAATTGACTATGAGTTGAAAGCATCATTTTTTAATTTATTACCTAAATTTAATGGAGATGTAGGTGAAGACCCACATAGTTTTTTGCATGATTTTATTAAGGTTTGTGAAACAGTATATAATCGAGGAGTCACACAAGAATACATAAAACTAGCTAGTTTTTCATGGTCTTTAACTGGACAAGCTAGTGCTTGGTTTAAAACTATCACTCCTAGATCAATTACATCATGGGAAGGTATGCAAAGAATATTTTTGATGAATTATTTCCCAGCTTCTAAGATTGTATTTGGTAGGAAGGAAATTGTAGGTATTAAACAAGATTATGATGAATCCTTGACTACTTATTGGAATCGATTTAAAAGATTGTGTGAGAGTTATCCTCAACATCAGATTTCTGACGAACTCTTAATTCAATACTTTTATGAAGGTTTGCAGCCAGAGGAGAAAAGAACTCTTGATGCTGCAAGTGGTGGAGCTTTCATGGATAATAGCACAACCCAAGCCACGAACTTGGTAGCTAGAACATGTGAATCACGTCAACAGTATCAACCGTTACGTCGATCGGCTAAGCAAGTTGGTGAAATTTCCAACTCTTCAATTGAAAGTAAATTGGAAGCTTTGACAGCAAGTGTTGAGAAATTGATCACTGGAAGGGGTGTAGCTCATATGGAAAATGTTTTTGAGATTTGCAAAAGTCCTAACCATTCTGCAGATGTATGTCAAGTGACTCAGGAAGAGTTAGATGCTCAAGTTAATGCAATGGGAGGATATCAACAAAAGCACTACGATCCCTATGCTAATACTTTTAACCCAGGTTGGCAAGATCATCCCAATCTGAGCTACAGGGCTCGTGCACCTCAACAGAATCTTCCACAACAGCAAGCTCAACAACAAACCCAGCTGAGACCAACAGCACCATCAGCTCAATTAAATCCTAGCTTGGTACCTACCTCAAGGTCAGGAATTCCTCTTGAATATATGCTTGTTAATTTAGCAACTTCTATTACTTTGATGCAGAACACGCAAACCCAACATCAGGGAGACTTTCACAAGTTTCAGCAAGAAACAAGAGCAGCCATAAGTGGGTTGAGTACCCAAATGACCCAGATGGTGAAACATTTCAATGAAATACAAGGATCTCAAGGAAAGGTGCCCTCTCAAGTGCAGATTAACCCACGAGAAAACGTAAGTCAAATCACCTTGAGGAGTGGGAAGCAACTTGAAGAACCAGTCAACAAGCCAAAAGCTGAAGAACACAAAAATCAGACCTCATCGTTCTACCATACGACGACTGGGTAGAAATCAGACTCCGCGTCGTTCGACCATACGCCGACTGGGCAGAAATCAGAGGTAAGTCCTAAATTGAATTTTTCAACGTCTGATATTAAAATACCTCCCCCTTTTCCAAACAGGTTGAAGAAGAATGCCAAGAATGAGGAGTTGGATGACATCTTGACCATTTTTAGCAAAATCGAAATCAACATGCCATTCCTAGATGCTATTAGAAGGATGCCAAAGTGTGCCAAATTCTTGAAGGATTTTATTGCAAAAAAAATTCAGCATCCCAAAAAGGAAAAAGTCATTGTGGGCGAAACTGTTTCGGCTGTAATACAACAAAAACTTCCTCCCAAATGCAACGACCCAGGTATGTTTTCAATCCCATGTGTTATTGGAGATAAAGAAATTGAAAAATGCATGTTGGATTTAGGTGCCTCCATTAATGTCATGCCACTCTCCACATATCAAGGTTTGAATATAGGACCATTAGTCGAAACACAAGTTGTTATCCAATTAGCTGATAGGTCCTTATCTTACACATTGGGGGTTCTTGAAAATGTTTTGGTTAAAGTCAATAATTTCGTATACCCAGCTGATTTTTATGTATTAGACATGGGAAAGTCTCATGAAAGGAAACTGGATGTATTATTGTTGGGTAGACCATTCATGAAAACTGCCAAAACTAAGATTGATGTGGATAAAGGAACACTCACATGTGAATTCAATGGAGATTATGTAACTTTTAACATTTTTGATGCCATGCAACATCCAAGTGATATAGAAAATGTTAATTCAATTGATGTGTTTGAGTCCTTAATCCAAGAGCATCTTGAGACTGAATTTGTACAGGATAAATTGGCGGCTGTTATCATAAGAAGTGTGGCTGAAACTGAGGTCAAAGATCTAGAGAATAATGAAGTGCAAGATGCCATTACATCCTTACATTCTCTAGCGGATTCAGGTGTTGGAAAGACATTTCCTATTGTCCTTCATAAGCAACTCACACAAACCCAAGAGGAAAAATTGCTCCGAATTCTTCAAGAACATAAGAAAGGAATTGGGTGGACCCTTGCTGATACCCAAGTTGGAAGAAAACTCAACCCGAACAAGAATGAAGTAGTTCTCAAGGAAATACTCGGGTTGCTTGAAATAGATTTTATTCTCCCAAAATTGAATAGTAAGAGGTCTAAGTTGCATTTGATGGAGAGAAAATTGCAGTCCAAGGGGATTCGACATTTTCATGTGATTGTTGGTTGCTCGAAAGGGACCATTGAAATTAAAAGAATTAACACTGTGAAGATTTTTAAGGTTCCTTGGGAAAAGCTTGAACCATACTATGAATCTGAGTCATCTACAGTGGTAAAGGAGTTTCAGCTTTCTATACCAACCTACTGATTTGGTGACGTATGTCTAGTCTAGGACTTAAAACAATGGCGCTTGTTGGGAGGCAACCCAATATTTTCTTTCCTTTTTAGTTTACTTTTACTAGTTTACTTTTCATAGTTTTAATAAATTTGCTTTTGTTCCAGGTTCATTAAACACTTGTGGCTGAATAATGTTCCATTACAAGCTCTCCCGTAGTGATTCTAATGATTGTTTTCAGTAATGGACTGAGTTTAGACGATTTGACCAAGTGGGTTGTTTAAGTTCTGCAGTCGTTGTTTGCCTCTACAGCAACCCCCACAATGATCAGGCTGTCCCTTTTCTCTTTATTTTCTGTGTTTTTGTTTTTCTTCTGTTTTAGTTGTTTTCCTTTTTCACATGAGGACATGTTAATGTTTAAGTGTGGGGAGAGTGTTATGTGTTGTGTTACTTGTTATGTTTTATTTTTACAAAAATAAAAACACCCAAAACATTAGAAAATCATGAAAATTTTCACAAAAAACTGTTTCGTTTTGTTTCAGTTTTGTAGGATGTTTTGAACTGTTTCACTCTTATGAGCAACGTCTGGCCGAACTGAATGTATTAAAACGTGCTTAGTTTATTATGATGGTTTTTGCATGATTTTGAATGACTCCAAGGATGACGAATGCAATTTATGAGTTTGTATTTGCCCACTAAGAGTGAGGATTTTGAGCCTAAGCACGCAATAACCACTTTGTTGGTGCTTAAATGATCAATTATTTGATGAGTGAAAATTATGCATGGTTGACTTATGGAGTTTGCTTTGTTGTGCATGGATATCATGTGTTGAAATTGAACTTGAAAATGATAAAGGCACTTAGGATTTCACCCTTTTTGACTTTAGATTTCATTCCTACCTTTATTGACCCTTAGTTAACCCCTTTGAGCCTTGAACCTTTTCTTTGTATTTACACCACTAAACATTTTCACCTAAGACCTTTTTAGCTTTCTTTTGGCCCCTAAGGTGTAAGTAACTTGTGTATGATTTTTTCCCCTTGATTGAAAAAGAAGAGAATTGCATGCTTAAGTCTCTATGAGGAAGTTATTTCAGTTTGTTCTGATTGAATTGAGATTTTGAAGTCCATTGTTTTCCCGAACATCACTTGGACAGAAAGAGAAAAAAAATGAAAAAAATTTGAAGAATTTTTTCTGTGTTGTTTGCCTAAACAGTGGCAAGGAAGAGGAAGAACAGCAGCAATAAAAAAATGTGATATGCTGATGGAAACAAAAGAAAAAAAAATGATGTGAAAAAAGCAGAGAATGAATGAAAAGTATTTGTTGTGCTGAAGTTACTTTGAGAATTTATTGATTGTGAGACTTGGTGCAATACAAGTGTGGGGATGTACTTAGAGTGTGTTGCTTACACCTTTGTTTGTTTTCTTTTTAAGCCTTTTAGACTATCTTAAACCATACCTTGTTTAGCCTAGCCTCATTACAACCCTTTTGAAAGACCTTTTGATTCTTGTTTAGTTTCAATGTTATGATTATCTGTTGACATATTTGCAAGTTCATTGTAAGTCTTCTATGTGCAATTTAATGAGTGGTAGAACCCTAAACTGTATACATCTTTGAGTGCTTAGAGTGATCTTGAAGAGTTACTCAGAATCTTGTATTTTGACTTGGAGGACTTGATGGTGCATAAACTTCTTACTTGGACTGAGCATGCATTTTCTGAAACAGTTTCTTTTCGGTTTGGCTGGAATGGTGTTTATTTAGTGAAACGGTTTAGTTGTTCGTTTGTGTTGTCATGTGTTATTTGTTATTTTCTGTTTGAATGCTGAGGGACCAGCATAGTTTAAGTGTGGGGATCTTGATAAGCACGAAATAGTTATTTATTTGTATGTGCTTTTATGTGCTTAGTTGGGGTAAATTTGGTGCTTAATAGCGTTAACTTGTGCAGATTTGGAAGATTCCATATTGGAACTTGGCAAGGTAATAAGGACTGATTTGAAGTGCTTTATAGAAGATTCAATGACGGGGATGAGATTGAAGAGAGATTTGGAAACAAAAGAATTCTTGGAAGTTACCAAGTGGGTTGTTGAAGAAGATTAGGAAACTTACTCTACAGCCGTGTGTGGCTTATTGGATTTGGAAATAAGGAGATTTCTTTCTTTAGTTGAATTAGGAAACTTTATTATTCTCTTCCCTATAAGGGAGAAGATTAATTAGGGTTAAGGACATCTTTTTACACCTTTTCTTACAGCTTTTACGTTTTGGAAGTTTTGAACAGCAGTTGGGTTTGCTAACTTGTAGCAGCCCAGAATTTTCCAGAAATCAGAGCCCGTCGTATGCCCATACGACGGCCGTTCTGATTTGTTATTTTTAGTTTAATTTAATTTTCGTTTCTATTATTATTTTTGTTTGTTTTTAATTATGTTTAGTGAGTAGTTTTCTTATCTGGCTGTAGGTAATGAAACACTAATCGATGCATGAATTGTGAGATCTAATTGTTCTTAATTAAACTTTCTCTTATTTAATTCCAAGAGTTTTCTGAGCCTAAGGATAATTATCTAATTTAACTAAAGCTTGATCACCTTTTATTGAATTAGGTAGAGCCAATTAATCCCTTGTTAAGTCACTGGATTTAGTAAGTAAGATTAATTAGTGGCGAAGCTACTGTCTCGGTAGACGGAAATAATTGGTTAACAAATTGTTGCATGCTGATTCATGATATGGTTTGTTAGAGTTGGGTTCTTCACTTCGTAATGCTTTTATGACATTAAATCTGGTGTTCGGCTGATTCCGGCCGGGTTGTGTTATAAATAGGGAATTAATTGAGTCAAGCTGATACTTGTCAATTAACGAATAATTAAGGAAGAATTGGGTTATGTCAGAGCCGATTCTCGGTAATCTATAACTAACTGATTAAATAGAGATTGTTATATTTGAGTCGATGAACAATTAACAATTGATTAGTGTGGATTTATTTACAGCTGAATCTTTCTTTTGATTAATTAATTTCTGCATTTTATTATTTTATTATTTACTTATTTCGTAATTGACTTCTTTACTTTAACTGTTTTAATCATTGAATAAATTGTAGTTACTATTGGCAAATTAATTGAATTGGAAAATTTGTTGTTCCTCTTGGGATCGACCTTACTCACACTATACTTATTTATCTTTAGAGAGTAAGTAAATTAATTTGGTACAAAACGACACACCAGTTATTTGTTGGGGAAAAATGTGGATCAAACAATTTGAGTGATGAACAAGGTACAACACTAGAGCAAAAGAACAAACTATCTTGTGAGGGAATTACAACAATAATTAAGTCTAAGGCGTGTATATCACTTTCCTTAAAGTGTTAATTGCCTCCACTATTTTGCTAACCGGATATTGTGGCAATTTACTTCTAGGATACAATGGACTTTTAGAAATAACCAAGTAGCAAATTCTTGGATTATTTCTACAAGAATAAGAATGCAATAGTTAGTGAGATTCTATTCCATTTGACCAAGAGCACACACATATATATAGAGCTCTTGAATTTGGGATGTAACCCTTCAAAGAGGTGCCTCAAATTTGTGGTGCAACTCTTCAAAAAAGGTACCACAATATTGGGATGTAACTCTTCAATAAGAACATCAGATTTGGGATGCATCTTTCCAAAAAGGATGTCACAATTGAAGAGATGCAACTCTTTGAAATATAGCTACACTTGAATTAATATTACAAACTAAAATTCCAACATTCCCCCACTTAGTTTGTAATATAAATATCAAACTAACACAAAAGATATCATGCATAAAGAGTAGTAACTTTCGTTTTAAACTTTTCTTTTAGTGTAAATATATCACAAATCTAAATTAAGTAATTGGTGGCCAGGTTGCTTAAACCAATACTCAAAATAGATCAGAAATATCACACACATGAACTATCAAAATGCATTCTTGTATTCACATACGATTTTAGCACTATTACTGGCCATGTGCTCATCCTAGTTTCATAATCATATACAAAAGATTTACTCCAAACTTTTGCTAGAAGCGGCACCACTTCTTATGATTACATAGGTGGACTTTTACCTTAAGTTTTAATTATATATTTTACCAATAAAACACAACAAGATAAATCCATTAAGAACTTAAAGTTCAACCTTCTCACTTAAGAGTAACAAAATATGCACCTCTTACTTGGAATGGTGTACACAAACCAGGTGCTCACAACCATTTAATGACTTGTTTTTACCCTTTAAACCTTTCAATCTAGGAAATACTAGAAGAAGGTTGGGTTCCCATCATTGAATGATTTTAGTTTAGGAGTTTTAATCCTATTCCGGATGTTGTCTTACTCACCAAATCTCTTGCTAGAGATTTTGTCACCGGATCCGCTAAGTTATTATGAGTTCGTACGAACACAATAGAAACAACATCATTATTTAGCATTTCTCTAATAAATGCATGTCTGAAACTAATATGTCTAGATTTACCATTGTACACTTTGTTCAATGCTCTAGACATAGTGGCTTCACTATCACAAAAGATAGTTATAGGTGGCATAGGTCTAGGCCAAAAATCTAGATCTAGTAATAGATCTTTTAACCATTCAGCTTCTTTACAAGTTGAAGACAAGGCCACAAACTCAGCTTCCATAGTAGAGTGCGTAATTAGAGTTTGTTTCTTTGAAGCCCAAGAAACAGCTCCACCACCTAATAGAAAAATCCAACCACTAGTAGGTTTTTGATCACTAATGCTAGTAATCCAACTTGCATCCGAGTATCCTTCAAGAACACAAGGAAAGTTATTATAATAGAGTCCTAAATCTCTTGTTTTCTTGAGATAACCAAGAACTCTTGTTACCGCTTTCCAATGTTCACTACTAGGATTCTTGGTATACCTAGCTAGTCTACATACAGCATAAGAAATATCAGGTCTTGTACAACTCATGGCATACATAAGACTTCGAATAACACTAGCATACTCAAGCTGAGCTATTGGATTACCATTATTAACATGAAGCTTAAGGTTTGAATCAAAAGGAGTGCTAGCTTCTTTCACATTCAAGTGTTGATACTTCTTCGAGATTTTATCAACATAATGTGATTGAGAAAGAGCAAAACCCCCACTATGCCTTTTAACTTTTATGCCTAAAATAGTATCAACTTCACCAAGATCCTTCATCTTGAACTTAGAAGATAGATACTTTTTAGTTTCAATTATGCCCTTTGTTGTATTACTAACAATGAGCATATCATCAACATAAAGACATACTATTACACCATTCTTACTAGTGAATTTAGAATAAATGCACTTATCAGCATTATTATACCTAAATCCATTTGAAAGTATAACAGCTTCATATTTTTCATGCCATTGCTTAGGAGCTTGTTTAAGACATAAAATGATTTTACTAACTCACACACCTTTCTTTCATTTCCAGGAAGTACAAAACCTTCCGGTTGTTCCATATAAACTTCTTCATCTAAATCACCATTTAGGAAAGCCGTTTTCACATCCATTTGGTGAACATGAAGATTTAATATAGAAGCCAAAGATAAAATTACTCTAATAGAAGTAATTCTTGCAACAGGTACATAAGTATCAAAATAATCAATTCCTTCTCTTTGTCTAAATCCCTTAGCAACCAATCTTGCTTTATATGTGAGAATTGTTCCATTAGTGGCACGTTTTCTTCGAAACACCCACTTGCTACCAATAGGTTTGGAACCTTGGGGTAAATCAACTAGAACCCAAGTATTGTTAGACAATATTGAGTCCATTTCATCATTTATAGCCTCTTTCCACAAAGCTGAATCTCTAGAATTTATAGCCTCACCATATGTTTTAGGATCTTCCTCTACACTAAATAAAAATGGAATTTTATTCAGTAGAGAATTCCTAGTTCCTTCGACAAGAAACACATTGGTTTGAGACCACAAGAAATCTGAAGAAAGATGATTATCTTTTCTTTGTCTTTGACTTCTCCTAGGTTCATTTGGAGTGACAACTTCAGTTCTTGTTACTTCACTAGAAGTATCCAAATCTTGGGAAGTACTTGGCACAAATGATGTGTCCATTCTCACATTAGAATCTTTAAGAAATTGATTCTCAAAAAATTCCACATCTCTTGATTCTACTATTACATTAGAATCAATGTCCAGCAATCTATATGCTTTGGAATTTTCAGCATAGCCTACTAGCACACTTTTAAGTGCTCTAGGTCCCAATTTTGTTCTTTTGTTATCAGGAACTCTATAGTAAGCCACACAACCCCAAACTTTCATATAAGATAAGTTTGGTTTCCGTCCTTTCCATAACTCATAAGGACACATTTTAGTTTTCAAAGAAGGAACTCGATTGTGAATATGACATGCAGCCAACAAGGCCTCACCCCACAAATTGGTTGGCAAACCAGAACTTAACAACATGACATTAACCATATCATGTAAAGTTCTATTTTTTCTTTCAGCCAAACCATTTTGTTGTGGTGTATAAGGCGCACTAGTTTGATGCACAATGCCATTTTCCTCACAAAATTTTGAGAATTCATTAGAGGTATACTCACCACCTCTATCACTTCTCAAAACTTTAATTCTTTTATTCAATTGGTTTTCAACAAGAGTTTTGTATGTTTTAAACAAGTTAAATGCTTCATCTTTAGATTTCATCAAGTAAACATACACAAATCTTGAAAAATCACCTATAAATGTAATGAAGTACTTGTTACCACCTCTTGTTAATAAACCATTTAATTCACATACATCAGAATGTATCAATTCAAGAACTTGAGTAGTTCTTTCAACTTTTAGGAAAAGATAACTTTGCAAGTTTCATATTTATTTATTCTCATGGACATTATTAGGAACCAAACTTTTCAAACATGTAATGCAACCAACATGTCCTAGTTTATCATGTCATTGAGAAGAAAGAAATATCAATACAATACAATAAAAGAAACTTATCTGGACTTGTGATTCATATAGCGCCGTCAATCAAACCAATCAAACTTGACAAACCTTGATTCACCACTTTGATAGCGATCTCTTGTGCATACTCCATAGTTGTACAATTAACACTTTAAGATTGTTGGGGAAAATGTGGATCAAACAATTTGAGTGATGAACAAGATACAACACTAGAGCAAAAGAACAAACTATCTTGTGAGGGAATTACAACAATAATTAAGTCTAAGGCGTGTATATCACTTTCCTTAAAGTGTTAATTGCCTCCACTATTTTGCTAACCGGATATTGTGGCAATTTACTTCTAGGATACAATAGACTTTTAGAAATAACCAAGTAGCAAATTCTTGGATTATTTCTACAAGCACTACTACAAAAATCACTTTCTAAAACGGTTATTATGAATTATTTAAAACGGGTTTTTGATTTTCCTAACCGTTTTAGATATGGGCGTTCTAGAAAGTCCTACATTTTTTAAAACGGTTAAGAAACAGTTCTTAATAGTATTTTTTCACAACGGTTTATAACCGTTCTAGATATTTTAAGTTAACTGTCTTTAAAATCATTTTTAACACGGTTGATGAACCAATCTTATACGTCTGTTTTCTACCATGGTTGATGAACCGTTCTTAAAAGTCTGTTTTCTAACGCGGTTTATGAACCGTTCTTAAAAGTCTATTTTCTAACGCGGTTTATAAACCGTTCTTAAAAGTGTGTTTTCTAACACGGTTCATGAACCGTTCTTAAAAGTCTGTTTTCTAATACGGTTCATGAACCGTTCTTAAAAGTATGTTTTTTTAACACGGTTCATGAACCGTGTTAAAAGGCAGTTTTTTAACACTGTCCATGAATAACACATCAAATATATATTATTTGAACTTTTTCTTATAATTGACTGCTCCCTAAAGTTCGCAACACAGCATACATATGAATAACACATCCATTTCAAATTGAAAAAACAATTGCCGTACATACAAGAAATAAACTATATATATACAACAAATATACTATTATCTACAGAAAAAATACTATCATATTTAGTAATGAATGAAAAATAGTACATAATTGCAAGTATGTTTTATCAAACTGAAGGGTGAAATCTATTCAATTGCGAATGCTTTGAGCTCACATTTCATTACAAACTTGCCCCATATTTCTCAAACCTCCTCCAAATCTTTGTCTGGAAATGGTTTCGCGTCCTTCTTGAAGAGCTAAAACATTAAAAAAACAATAGTTCATTGTAGTTGATTGAGATATTAAGAAAATTATAATAACACATGCAACCATTAATAATGAAATTGAAAAACAAGCCGAATACCTTTTTCAGACTCAACTGATCTATGCCTGGATAGAGTGCGATCATTCGCATATAGCACATGACATAATATCCACACTCCCAATCTCCCCTTTTCCTCTTGTGCTACAAACAAAAAAAAATCATTTTTTCAGATAATAAATTTTCTTACGAATATATAACAAGTTGACAAAATAACACAAGTTTACTTTAAACTCTATCCAATTAATTTTTGTTTCTGTGGTTGAGCTTTCTTCACACATAGAATGATATAACCTCGCAAAGCTGCAAAACGAAAAAGAAGCAAAAATGGGCATCAACTCTCCACGTGTATGAACAAGTAATAATGCGTGTCATATTATAATATTTTAAAAAGTTAATCACAAATATAACCTACGTGTTCATTAATAACTTAGCATCGTCTCGGGGTTTCGAATGTACAGGATCAAACCAATAAACCGACATATCCCGTGGCATTATGGCCATTAACATCCAGTGATCACTGTTTAAGAAAATGCAACATATATATCAATTATTAAATTCATTATAAGATTGACAGTAAATTAATTTGATATAAGTTGAATTACCTTAGAAAATATGGCGCAAGGTAGATGCTGTTCTTGCTATTCTTCATGGTTGATGCCATATATTGTGCCCTATCCGTGTCATTATTCCCAAGTTTGACTATATGGTATGGGGATATGAACCCTACTTCAGTCTGACCCAGTTCATTAGCCAATGTATAAAGTGCCCTATACACAATACATTAAACAAACATAACAGTCAAGTTCATTAATCTGTAGAGTGTGTAAACAAAATGGAAATTGCAAAATATATATGTAAAGTATTGCAATAAATTCTAACTTACTTAATGAACACTTGCATGCAATGACTTGTGAACTTGTCGAACCTAAAAAATTCGTTTAGGCTCTCCTTTGATATATATAGATCATATGCATGGCCCACAATTTTTGGTATCATCTGTATTGTGTAAACAATGTCATTCGCATGGTTTTGTACCAGGTTATATAACTGTCGTAAAGAGCCCTTCAATTTTGAAATTGCATCTTGTTTTTCTTCTGTGTCGGCATCTTTCGAAGTTTGGGGCTTAGGGGTTTGCTTTGCCTTTTTGGGAGTATAAACTTTCCTCCCTTTCTTCGGCACCTGCGAAAAAATTGTAGTGTAATTAGAAAGATTGACAGTTGTAAGGTATTAAATACTATTATGGATCTTATTAAAACCTGAACGTGTAGCCCTGAACTAAGCTCAACTAGTGATCTAGGCCATAGCAAAATCTGTCCGACTGCTCCCCCCCACTGTCGTGGCCTCATCGTCCGAAAATGGTACCAAAGCATTGGCAACATGCGAGGTCAATATGGTGACTCTCACTTTATCAGCCGTTACCTCTTTTCCATGATGAAGTGATAAAGTATACGCTCTGCCGGTGGCCACAAAACATCTCTCTTTAAGTTCATTGTTAACAAACAGTCGAACTTCAGCTCCGTCCTACGATAAAATTCAATAATAACATAAATTATACAGGGATAAAATAATTCTTAAAGCCACGTGTATAAAAAAAAGGAATACATTACCTGAAAATCTCCGAGTGAATCTGGATTGCACGAACTGGAACAACTCACAACTTGCTCTATCAAGACTTCATCTCCCACTGTCACAGGCGTCGGATCCTTTTGGGCGTTCAGGTTCATGGCTGATTCAACTGTGTGGCTCGTATCGCTCGGGTCAGTCTTAGACCGTCCCTTTTTATAAACTGGAACTGGCTTACCCATTGCCTGAAATATTTCTTTGACCGCGTCTGCCCAAAATCGGAGCTCCTCCTTGTATTCCAATTGCTCCGCTGTCGGGTTTTTGATCTCAGTATTGGTAGAGGAAAGGGATCCAAAGACTTCTTACACTCGCTTCCGACCACCAACACCTCTAATACGGCCGGGGTGATCCTTTTTCCCCGTCGCTACAACAAGAATGTCTTCTTTTCTTGACGCAATTGTCTCTCCTTGACTTTCGCGCAGCGTCAAATCATCCTAAATATTTTCGCAATAACATTCCTCAGTTTGTAATGACATTTTATAAACTATATAAAACTATATAGTTCAATGTGGAAATTGGTGAATTATACTTACAATAACACTGCTAACATTTCTGGCCTCGTCTGTCGAGTATTCACCACTCTTCTTTTTGTGCCCTTCTTTAAATAGCACATGGCGGGGAATTGGTGAAGGTGGTGAAGTTGTCGCACGTGCCTCTCCCTCGGCCATACCTTTCTCAATATTCATCTGTATTTTCTTCTCCCATTTCTCAGCATTTAATCTGTGGGCAAGCAAAGAATATCCACCACGAGACATTGTGTGGCGGAGTTTGTTCTGATTGGAGCTCTCTAAACTAGCACTGCGCCGCACCTATTTGAAAAAACAAAGCAACCAAAATTGTAAGTGTGTATTTATTAAAGATTGAATTAACAATATATGAAAATAAAACAGAATTTCATTACCTGCCATTCTTTAGTGGATCGAGTAGTACAGAATAAATTCCATGAATCCTTATTGAGAAACTTGTAATCTACACATGGGTCTTTTCCCTTTTTCGAACCAGAAATGTATCGATTTAGGCTCGATTTCCAAGACCTCCAACGTTCTCCCACAGCTGATAACCACTTTCTTTTTAGTTCCTCTGTGGGCTGAAATTCAAATGTGGCCTACACCAAATACGATATAACATTCTTAATATAAATATAACTACAAAACAATTAAAACCTATAAAAGTGAAACAACCAATTCTAACTTAGGCAATAAAATCTAAAACATATACCACTACTTCTTCCCATATGTTATCCTTTATCTGCTGTTCAACAGATGGCCAGTCTTCGAATTTGACAATATCTACTTTACTGCGTGCCATCAATCCAATGAAGCTAATCCATTGGGTTCGCGCTCTTGATCTCAAGGGTTCGCCGTAGTTATCAAATTTGATCCGTACTTTTTTCCCCGTGGCCCTCATGTTCAACAGTTCTTTGCAAATTGTCCCTTTCCTACCATCTTCTTGTTGTGGTTCATCATTTTTGGACTGAGTGCGTGAGCGCTTTTTGGGTCCCATTGAATAAATTACAGTATAATGTTTTCGGAACAGCCAAAAGTTGTTAGTTAATTTCAACATAAAACACTTGGATATTTCCTACAACCAACCAAATAACCCAAGTTTACACTTAATCGACATGAAGAAGTCCTAAAACAGTCCTAAAATGCAAAAAACAACCAAATAAGTGAAGTGTCGACATAATCAACCCAAAACAGGCCTAAAACAGTTGAACGTTCCAAAAATCATCCAAATAACACAGGTTTCGACGTAATGTATCTAAATAAGTCTTAAAACGCTCCTAAAATGCAAAAAACAACCAAATGAGTGAAGTGTCGACATAATCAACCCAAAACAGGCCTAAAACAGTTGAACGTGCCAAAAATCAACCAAATAACACAAGTTTCGACGTAATGTATCTAAATACGTCTTAAAACAGTCCTAAAATGCAAAAAACAACCAAATAAGTGAAGTGTCGACATAATCAACCCAAAACTGGCCTCAAACAGTTGAACGTTTCAAAAATCATCCAAATAACACAAGTTTCGATGTAATGTATCTAAATACGTCTTAAAACAGTCCTAAAATGCAAAAAATAACCAAATAAGTGAAGTGTCGACATAATCAACCCAAAACTGGCCTCAAACAGTTGAACATTCCAAAAATCATCCAAATAACACAAGTTTCGACGTAATGTATCTAAATACGTCTTAAAACAGTCCTAAAATGCAAAAAACAACCAAATAAGTGAAGTGTCGACATAATCAACCCAAAACTGGCCTCAAATCCTAGAACGTTCCAAAAATCATCCAAATAATACAAGTTTCGACGTAATGTATCTAAATAATTCCTAAAACAGTCCTAAATTGCAAAAAACAACCAAATAAGTGAAGTGTCAACATAATCAACCCAACACAGTCGTAAAATAGTCCTAAAATTCGGAGATGGAAATGAAAAACGTGCATTTCACACCGCAAAAACAATAAAACTAAAAAATCACAAGCTTTCATACGAAACACAGATATAAAGGGATAAAAACAAATAACATCTCCCTAAACAATTAATCTTGTGTTTCCCAAAACAACAGCACACAAACGAACAAACAAACAAGTTTTGTTAGAAAATGGTATAGCCAATATTAGGGCAGGGGCAGCCAGCATACATTACATTACATTACATATATATCACAATACACCAATTGCAATTGCATAAAAAACAACATCCATCTTAAATGTGGTTCTAAACACCACCATCTCTGAAAATAGCATTAACAATAACATTGTATAACAAACCCTAATTTGTTGTTCTTAAATGAAACACTGAAACACATTTTGTATCCCACAGCAACATAAGCGAAAAAAAACCCCAATTAATGCCGTATTTCTAAATTCCGAACTCACCTCTCTTTGGTGACCTCGGGGGATTGGCGACAGCGCGAAAGGCGGCAAACTCCTCACGGTCACGCGGCGACGGAGGAGACGGCGACGATGGGGACGGCGACGGAGCCGGCAAAGGTTGGGATGGGTGGCGAACGGCGCTGAGTTGAAGTGATTGGCGGTGATGTTCTTTGCGCCAAATCAGAATAGAGAAGTGTTTCAAATATTTTTGAGTTGGTTGTATGTAAAAGATAGAACTGTTATTCGACAGCCGTATTAAAAAAGGAAAAAATGTCACTTATCTAACACGGTTAATTGACACCCGTTCTAGAAAGGGAAACAATTTCAGTTTTCTAACACGGTTACACGCTAACCGTACTAAATAAGTAAAAAAAATTCAGTTTTCTAGAACGGTTAATTGACACCCGTTTTAGAAAGGGAAAAAAATTTCAGTTTTCTAACACGGTTACACGCTGACCGTACTAAATATGTAAAAAAAATTCAGTTTTCTAGAACGGTTAATTGACACCCGTTTTAGAAAGGGAAAAAATTTCAGTTTTCTAACACGGTTACTCGCTAACCGTACTAAATAATTACAAATTTAAGTTTTCTAGAACGGTAAATTAACACCCATTCTAGAAAGGGAAAAAATAACTGCCGAATTAAGTGTATTAATTAGGGGTAATTGACCTGCTTTGAAGTGAGAAAATTAGAAAAATATTCAAAACTGAACTGCATAAAGTTCATTATATATAATTGGGTTTTGGAAATTAATTTTGTTGAACATATCTTTATAATTTTCAAGCAACTGAATGAAATAATCGGACGCTTTCAATAGATCCAATATCCGCGACCATTTATGAAATATACACACATAAAAGAGTAACTACTAACAAGCCAAATTATAATTCAAAAAATTTCAAGAAGTTGTCTTTCTTTTCTTAGAAAATGGATCGTCAACCCATATGCCTTCCAAATGGTCAGTACGAAGAATAAATTCATCCATATTACGATCCTCTTCAACAGGTCAAATTGTGGGTACACCTAAGGAAAATGGTGGCACTTCATTACTCACATCATTATCAATCTCAAACCCAAAGTTTTGTTTCTTTCCTTGTAGAACAACGGACCATTTTTTATCACAAGGATCAGTGACATAAAACACCTGTTTTGCCTGAGATGCAAGTATGAATGGTTCCCCCTTGAAACCTTCTCGATTCAAGTCAACAAGCGTAAATCCCAATTCATCAATTCGAACGCCATTGTTGTTCTCAACCCACTTGCACTTGAATACGGGTACTTTGAATTTAACATAGTCAAGCTCCCATATCTCCTCTATCACCCTATAATAGGACATATTGGCATATACTGGATTTTTATCCTTCGAACTAGCCACATGTAATGCCTCAGACACTAATGTAACCCCACTATTTTGCGTTGTACTCTGAGCATTTTGACTCTTGATAGCAAATGAAAATCCATTTATGTCATAGCCCAAATATGATAACACAACATGGTTGGGCTTATATGCTAACCACCTCAACGTCTCTGACACTGTTTCCCCCTCAGCAATAGTACTACTGAACCAGTTGACAAAGGTCCGATTGTGTTCATTGAGCACATCTTTGTCAGTCCATCCCCGATTACACTCTTTTATTTGACTCATATGAGCCGTCACATATGGCACTACTTCTTCAGAGTTGCGAAGGATGTAAAGGTGTGCATTTTGCAATTCATCATTCATGGGGGTGCACAACTTGGCAACCGATGTCCCCTTTCCTTTCATCCTTCCTTCATGTCGAGATTTAGGTATTCCAATAGCATTGGTGTCACACAGATACCCAGTGCAAAACTCAATAACCTCCTCATCTATATATCTCTCAACAATGCTAGCATCTGGACGATAGCGATTTTTAACATAACCTTTGAAAACTTTCATATACCGCTCAAATGGATACATCCAGTGCAAATATACAGGACCACATATCTTAATCTCTCTCACCAAATGAACCACCAAGTGCACCATAATGTCAAAAAAAGTAGGTGGAAAATACATTTCAAGCTGACACAAAACCACGACAATTTTATCTTGTAACTCATCAAGTCTGTCACGATCAACAATCTTGCTACATATCGCATTGAAAAAGAAACAAAGTCTGGTTATGGCAATCCTGACATGTTGTAAATTAAAAAAAAAACAAACAAATATGTGAATTTTCAACATAACCAACCAAAAATGGTATATAAACAAAGTCTGGTTATACCATACCTAACATGTTATGGCAAGATGGCTCGAATAGCTATAGGTAACAACTGCTGCATCAACACATGACAGTCATGGGACTTCAATCCAACAAATTTCAGTTCTTTCATCGAAACAGTTCGGCTTACATTTGAAGAATATCCAGATGGGAGTTTGGTGCTATGAATACTCTTACACAAACTCTGTTTCTCTTTACGTGACAACGTATAACATGCAGGGGGTAGGTACGTGCGATGTCCTCGAAGCTGAGGTGCTAGATAGGCCCGTATGCCCATATCGACTAAATTAAGTCTCGCTTTATAACCATCCTTTGTTTTTCCAGGTATGTTCAACAGAGTACCCAACAAACTATCACATATGTTCTTCTCAATATGCATTACATCGAGACAGTGTCTAACATCAAGTTTCTCCCATATGGAAGATCAGAAAAGATAGATTTTTTCTTCCAACAACTCTTATCCACCAAACGAGACTTCGTTTGTTTGCCGAATTCTACATTGATGTCTTTAACATGAGAATAAATAGTCTCACCACTCACTGCAGATAGAGCGTTCCTGAAATCTTGCTTCCCATTAAAAGCTCTTTTCATTCGGCGATACGGATGAGAATCAGGAAGAAATCTACGATGCCCAAGATACACTGTCTTGCTCCCATGCACAAGCTGGCAGGAATCCGTACCCTCCTGACATATAGGGCATGCTTTGTGTCCTTTGACAGAAAATCCAGATAAATTACCATAAGCAGGAAAATCATTTATAGTACAGAATACCATGGCACGCAAAGTGAATGACTCCTAACGATATGCATCAAACATCAACTCCCCTTCATCCCACAACCTTTTTAAATCATCAATTAATGGGACCAAATTAACATCTATGTCATTTCCTGGCTGCCGTGGACCTGGAATCACTAATGACATAAGTATATACTTGCGTTTCATGCACAAGTAAGGAGGTAGATTGTAAACAACCAACATCACTGGCCAAGAGCTATGTGTGGTGCTTAGATTGCCATAAGGATTCATCCCATCTGTACACAAACCCAGTCTCAAATTTCTTGTCTCTCTACCGAATGACGGATACATTGAATCAATCTTTTTCCACTGATCCGAGTCAGCAGGATGCCTTATCATCTTGTCTTCCAGGGGAATAATCCGATTTGCATACCACGTCAAATTTTTAGCATCTTCTGAATTGGCAAACAATCGTTTAAATCGCGGTATTATAGGGAGATACCATAATACTTTTGCTGGAGAAGCTTTCCTCAGTGCATGACCAACGACAGAAGATAAAGTTTTTTTGAAACGAGATGTCTGACACTTAGGACATACCTGTAGTTTCTCGTACTCATTTCTGAACAGTATGCAATCATTTGGGCAAGCATGTATCCTTTTATACTCCATGCCCAAAGGACACATAATTTTTTTAGCCTCATAAATGCGATCCGGCAATTCATTACCATTCGGTAATATGTCCTTCAGTAACTTCAATAAAGCTGTAAAACTTGTATCAGTCCACCCATTTGCCGCTTTCAGATGGTACAATTTCAAAACTCCAGACAACCGTGTGTACTTTGTACACCCAGGATAAAGAGACTTTTCTCTATCAGTTAATAGGGAAGCAAGCACTTCGGGCTTATCACCAAAACCACCGACCACATCATCCATCATGTCATCCAATCGATCCTTCTTAATTGGTTCATCATCACGTGCTTCATGATTTTCTTGAATTGATGAACTTCCACTCTCACCGTGCCATCTCCAAATTTTATACCCAGGATCAAATCCTCTACGATATAAATGGTCCCGTATCGTATTAGGGTTGTCGTATAAGGCAAAATTTTTACAATCTTTACACGGGCAATATACGAACTTAACATCCTTAAAAACAAATTCAATAAATTTCTCAACCTCATGTTCAAAAGCATCTGTTGTCCGATCACCAAATAGTATATCTTTGCGGTCCATTACTTTAGTAAACTGTAAATTATAAAGAGACATGATTTATAATAAGAAACCTAACCGAATAGAATGCATACTTCATAAGAACATTATGTATTTTAATTGAATTAAACAAACATTATGTCAAATAAGTGAATAAATGTGCAATTTATTATGGAAATATATCACTACATGCATGTATCAAATTAATATTAACACATTATGAAGCATATATCGATCATTATTCAAATCAACACGAAATTTTCAATCCCACAAAAAAATGTCTGAAATACAAAAGTCATGACGACATGCGGTTTATCAAATGAGAAGCAATATCGAAGAATGTAAAGAATATATAACCTCTCAAAGTTGAGAAGAACTTAATGCAAGTAGTTGTATCTTTCTACATAAGCTCGCCGCTCGGTTTTTACTTCTTCAGAGTTGCATATCGATACCCAGATCTGTTCTACAGGACCTGAAAATGCTGGGTGAGGTTTTTATGGGTACGTTTTCTAAAACGGTTAGTTAGAAACTGTTCTTAAAAAGAAGATGATAACAGTTTCTAAAACGGTTGTCTCCCTAACCGTTTTAGAAACTGACATCAAGAGTTTTTGTAAGACGAGTATAATGTAACCATTTTAGAAAGTTTGCGGAGCTCCCAATTATCTAAAACGGGTTATCAATAACCGTTTCAAATAAACCGTTTTAAATTATATATGCTGTAGTTTCTAACACGGTTATAGTGTAACCGTGTTAGAAAGTTTGCGTTTTCCTATTTCTTATTGAAAAAATGCGACCGCCCCAATTATCTAAAACGGGTTATTAATAACCGTTTTAAATAAACCGTTTTAAATCAACAATCCTGCAGTTTCTAACACGGTTATAAAGTAACCGTTTTAGAAAGGTTGCGTTTTCCTAATGTATCGATCAGTTAGAATTTCGGTAACTTTTTTACAATAATTAGCCACATTCGTCTTATTCTATACTACTCACCAGTCAAACATTTTAGAGAAGATGATAAGATCACAATATTAATAGACGTATAAAGGCTAATACATTGTTCAGATTAGAAACAAGGTAATTGATATGCTAGGAACTAACATAGAAACAAGGTAATTGATAAAACTTCTACATGATTAGTACATTTTCAGATTAGAAAAATTTCGGATACATAATCTTCAGCATAGTTACAATAACTTTTTGGATCTCTGGGTCGGTATCTATCTCTCCTTCCTCAAAGTGTATCTTATTCAACTCAAGTCCATCATCAATATGGAGATTGATGTTATCTGGTTGGTCATTTGCTTCTATTGATTCTGGAGATAAAGAATCTTGTATAATATTTACTTCTTCGGAAGAAGTTTTTTCGTCTTCCATCATCAATTGCTGTTGAATATTTGGGGCAAATCGACTTTGCTATGAATATTTACTACCATAAATTCAATGAAGGACATAATCAGTAATAATTAATAAATTTGTATTATGCAATGGATCAATATAACAGGCTAACAGGCTTACCTCAGATGGCTGTTATAATTTGCTGCAGTTTTGATTTGGCCTTCAAAAAGAGTTCGTGCGTAGCTTTTTGTAAAAAATTCGTTGTTCTTCGCCGGAAGGATAAACTTACTGAAGTTTGAGCAGAAGCGAAAATGAGTGGTCCCTTTTACACTACTTATTTACACCGGTTACACGCTAACCGTACTAAATAATTTAAAATTTCAGTTTTCTAGAACGGTTAAACTCTTAACCGTGTTAGAAAATGAAAATTTTCACTTTTCTAACACGGTTCAAGTGCAACCGGTCTAGAAAGTCCGAAAAAGTGCAAATTCTTCTTTAATATTACGATAATGCCACCGCGTTTTTATAAATTAGAGCGGGTTATGTTTAACCGCTCTAAAAGGGGCGGTTTAAATTCGCCATTTTGTAGTAGTGAAGAATAAGAATGCAATAGTTAGTGAGATTCTATTCCATTTGACCAAGAGCACACACATATATATAGAGCTCTTGAATTTGGGATGTAACCCTTCAAAGAGGTGCCTCAAATTTGTGGTGCAACTCTTCAAAAAAGGTACCACAATATTGGGATGTAACTCTTCAATAAGAACATCAGATTTGGGATGCATCTTTCCAAAAAGGATGTCACAATTGAAGAGATGCAACTCTTTGAAATATAGCTACACTTGAATTAATATTACAAACTAAAATTCCAACATTATTTTGGTATGTAAGTATGACTGCTGCTTATACTAGAGTGTAGTGTTAAATGCTGTGTTTCCTGATTTTACAAGCTAGATTTCACAAGCTCATACTTCATTATGACAAAATTGTTCTCTTCCATTTATGACTGCTGCTTATACTAGAGTGTAGTGTTAAATGCTGTGTGTCCTGATTTTACAAGCTAGATTTCACAAGCTCATACTTCATTATGACAAAATTGTTCTCTTCCATTTAATTCATGTTCTTTTTATTTTTTGTCTTGCACACGAACAATTTGTTTTAGCATTGGTAGTTTGTTCCTAGCGGGAGAGTAGTGGTGCTAGTGGATCTATCGGGAATGGGGTTTGGATTGGCAAACCATGGAGCCCTATTATCTCCTTCTTCATCGTCAATTAGTCCTTTTAAGTGTCATGTTAAGGGGATGCCCCCAAATCAGATTCAAAGGACTCATTAATCTCTTCTCCTCAGTTCTACTGGTACTTTTGATTCAGTTTTTAGTGTCTCAATTTCCTTTCGTATTTGATTTAGTTTTTCTTGTTTCAATTTTATTTTTCTTTCCATAATGCTCACTTTCGACGATGGGTTAGTTTTCTATTACAAAATAGAGTGGTTTCCATTTATATCTATAGGTTGATATAGGATTTATAAATTAAGGGTGAAATTTTATTGTATTATCACTTGTTATTTATGAATATACAACTTATCATAGGGAAATCATGGTATTCATGTGCCTAGCAGGTTGTGGTTCGATGTCTTCAGATTACCTTTTTTGTTCTTAAAAATGATTTATAGGCTGTGGTTTTATATTCTAAAGTTGGAGAAGGGTAAACAAAAGAATGAAAAAATTTTGACATTTACGACAAAACTCAATTGCTCATATTGCAAAAGTTGGAGCTTGTAGTTCAATTAGTAGTGGTGTGAGCTTCAAAAACTGAATTCACAAAATAATTGGCAAAAGCATTGTTGTACATTTTCAGGCATCAGTAATATTGTTGAATTTAATGGACTTGGCCGTAATATTAAAATAGAATGTGTCAGTGCTACTATTGAAGATGTTGTGAATTACAGAAAATATATACCTTTCATTCAAGTGGAAAGGTTAAATTTGAGCATTATATTAGTAGTCTAGTCATGCTTCTTTCTTGAGCTTAACATTACACTGAAATCCATAAAGCCACAAATTAAAGAAAAAATATTGCCTTGTATTTTTTTCTAGTCCAACAAAGTTTTATCATAATATTAACATTTTAAACGAGATAGAAAATGATCCATGTAAGAATAGGATAATGTGAAAAAAAAGTCAAAAACATGTTATGTAACTTAAGAGAGCTAGCTTTTGATAGTTTTGTTTGCTTTTCAAATCAGAGCACTACAACAAAGCTCTTTAATTATCACATTAAGCTTTTTAATTAGTTTCTTAATTTATGAAAGACTATTGGAGTCTAAAATTCTTTGTTATTTTCAAGACTGGTTCTAGCAGTCGATTTGGAGCAGAAAGGGCGAAGATAATTTTAGTTATAGCCTCTTGCTGGTGTACCAACTAAGCCTCAATACCCTTAAATCCTGTATATAATATTTGTGCATTGAAGTTATGAGTATGCCTACATTTTCTTAACTTTAGTCCATTTAGAAAAAAAATAATAATGCCTTTTCATATTGAATGTGGGTATTGGGTTTGTTGGTACTCTATGTCATTTTTTTTTTTGGGGATTGGTTGAGGTCTGAGGTTTGGAGAAATAATAAGAAATACAAATTTCATTATATTATATATTGTGATGGGTTTTTGTTTATGCATGAACGTGTGAATCAGTTGCCCTTTATGATGCGTATCCACAGGGTAGGTAACTATCTCAATTTATGATGTGTGAAATGTGTGGGTTCTTTTGCAGTTTTAATGCTTTGGTATTATCATATTAATGGTTTCTTGAGCGCAGTCATGTGATAAATAGTAGCTTTGGGGATAGAATAATCAACTTACACTTGTTTAAAGGAAAAACAATTCTAGAGCATCTTCCTCTTTGATTTTTATATTAAGCCTCATTACAATTTGAATTTGGAGAGTATTGTTGTAAATAGGTAGTCATTTTCCATTGATTCATCTATGTTTTCAATTTTAAACAATTGAGTAACTATTGTTGATTCCAACCTAGTATGGCATACTTGCAGAGAGGCTTATGATATATTTTGTTAATGTTGCTAGGTGCTTTGCAAGAATTTATCTTTTCCTTATTTGTTTTCTTAGCACTAGATAATTGATTGCATTATGAGTTATGACGTATGTGAGTAAATTATGAATACTCATAATTTTTTTTTCTTCTTGCAGATTAATCAACCCTTTTTTGGTTTAAGGGCTGCTCGCCCTACTGAAGTACCAAATTCGAGGCTTACACCTCCCCTATTACATGACCTAAAAAAAGGCTTTCAGTAGCGCCCTTAGAATCTAAGCCTTTTGAAGCGCCAGTAGTCATATCTGTGGCCACACCAACCCTTTTGATCTTATTGCTCCGAATTCCGATCTATATGACCTCCGGGAGATACAAAGTCAACATCTTCTGTAGAAGCAGGTAGTAACCTAACCTTTAAGAATAGAGTTGTTTTACAACCAGTAGTACTGGTTTTTGTTTCTAGGTGAAACCAATGTTGTTTAGCCATCTTAAGGTTATTCTCAATGAGTGACTTTCGACGTTTTTCACACTCTTGAAGGCCTATTCTTTCATGTCCTTACTATTGCTAATTTCTCAAAACTTAAAGAATGAATCTTTTCCTTGCCCAATGACTCTGAGATATTTCCTCAAGTTAGTTTAAATTTTGGTGGTGGTGCACATTGGTTTTGGGGCCTTAAAACTACCTTTTAAGACTGAACTCCATTGTTAGTTGATTTTCCTATTTACTTAAATAAGTGTGTTACTATTATCAAAGAATCGAGAGTTAGGCTTTACTAGAGATGGAATTGTGTCTCCAATCGTCAATTACACAGGCTTTAGGGACTGTTTACCTAGGCATGGTGATGGATATGAATCTAACTAATTCTTATTTCTTTTTGAGTGAATATATAATAGAGAATATTTGTAGCATTTAGTCATTTAATTTTTAGTTTTCGAGATCATGCCCCTGCTTCTTTTCTATCTTGTGACAAGCAATTCATCTGAAGGCTTTCATGAGAAAAACTTGAGTTCATTTTGGACGTCAATTTAGCTCATATATTGTGTTAGGATAACTGAGTTCTTTTAAAGTATACTTGAAAACTGAGTTCTTTCAAGTATTCTGATAGCTTAAAGTCGTATCAGCTCAATTTTACCCTAAACACTAATGTAGTAGCGTAAGTAGGGATCGTATCCACAGGGAAGGCTTGGGCCAAGAATCTCAATGTTTGCTCACAGAATGTCACGAAAGAAATAAAGCTAGACACTAACTAGTAAAGAATCAAATGCAACAAATAAAGTGTAAAAAACAGGAAGAGAGTGGATGCTCTAGAGTATTTCCACCAGTTGAATGCACATTAGGCCATGATTGCAATGCTCTTGACACACAAGTAAAACAATGAGGAGATCTCTATTGCCCAGGAGGCTAGCTAACGCTTAGCATGACGACCATAGTGTTTTCTATACTCCTTAACATTCCACTTTTCCCATGGCGAGGCCTAAGTAGAACGGATTCAACCCGCAATGTCTCAACTCTCCAAAGTTAGCAAATCTAGCATGCAAATCCTACGGTATCCCATGGCGAGGCCTGACCTAGGACCTAGAGTGTTTGCTTACTTTAGAAAGTTTCTTCTCACTTTTTCCTAACAACTCAATGATTCTCCACCGGCATGGCGACCGCATCTCAAATCACGATTCAAGCAAAGCAAGTGGAAGACTCAAACATCATACATTTAGTCTTCATTTCATGCAATTCTCACTAATATTGGTAAATCTCACTTCAACTCAGCATGGCGACCACAATCAAAGTTCAATTCATTCAATAAAAGTGTGAATTCATGAAACTCAACAAGATTTAATCATTAAAATCACATATGATTTCATCCTTAAGAAATTATGTCAATTGCATAGCATTGCATAGTCTAATTATACGTTTAACCGGCTGAAACTCTAGAACATGAGAGATCTAACCATAGAACTCCATTACCAATTCACGATCAACAATTTGGAACTTGAAACAATTCATTTTTAATACATGGAAAGAGTTTCCCAATTGAATTCTTCCAAGAGCTTCCTTAATTGATATGAGAATTACAATGATCGGAGAAAATCTTTGATCGGAATAGAAAATAGAGGTCAAAAGCTATAGAGAGAAACTAGAGAGAGAAAGTAGATCTTGCAAATTAATTCCCGCTCTCCAGCTCTCAAAAGTTTGTTACAAAATGTAAAATCTAACTAATGGATGAAAAATAATAGTCTCCGGGATCTCCTACACAGTAGCTACATCATCTATATATAGAGTTATGAAGATGTAACTAATACGCATCCGTAAAATATCTACATTATTACAAAAGTGTCCTCCAAAGAAATGAGTAAAATCAGCCCAAGAAGTGAAAAAAATCGAAGTTTGAAGAAATGCCCAGCATTCCAGCGCCTTCAAGCCATCGCAAATCACGCCTTCCGTTCGTCGTCAGCCCTGAGCACGCCTCCAAGCCCCAGCTCCTCACGCCTTCGTCGCTCGGGAATCCAGGTGAATAATCAGAGTCGAACCACGCCTTCAAGCCCAGCATCTTCACGCCTTCGGCAACTCCCCGAGCTTCCAAGCAGACCTGCCGCTGAGGATTCACGCCTTCAAGCCTTATATCTCCACGCCTTCAGCTGCTTGTCCACACCCTGCAATCAGAGCTCCCATACTTAGCCAAAATTTCATCCTTAAGCGCATAATGCTTCATGATAACAATGTCCAGCCAAACTCTGACTATGATGCATCCGGAATCTGGGAAAGCTTAAAACACCAAAGTTATAGCCCTATGCGTTAGCTTTCCACAGCCTTTTGAATCATCCAATTCGGACCTAGGATGAGAGAGTTATGGCCGAAATACTAAAGTGTGGCAGAACTGGATTTTAAGCCTACGACATGTCGTGGAGCAAACTTCAATCCCTCTTAAATAGCCTACGACATGTCGTGGAGCAAATTTTCCTCTTCAAGAATGGCCTACGACATGTCGTAGGCCATTTTGCGTCCTTCCAAGATTGGCCTACGACATGTCGTAGGCCAAACTTTTGTTCTCAAAGTTTGTCCACGACATGTCGTGGGCAAATTTCTTGCTTCAGCAAAACGTCCTTCTTCTATGCAGAATTCGTGTGTCTTCGGCTCTGAATCAGACTTCGTGGTAAACATATAAGTTTTAGAGCTTTCTCTTGGCTTTCCATGGATTCAAGAATCAGCAACATTGAAGGTCTGTAGCTCAAGATATACACATTTTGTCAAACTGTGTCAATGAGAAGCCAAAGAAGAAAATCCAAAGTAGCAATTACAAAACTGCTCCCGTTTCTCCACCCTGCACACAGAATTAGAAGAACGTTAAAACATAAGAAATGACGTACATTCAAAGAGCTTTCTAAAACATCCAAGATCTCAGCAATAGGACTAGTAGTGAGAGAGTTACACTCAAAACAATTTATACAACCAGTTCTGCCCAACTCCTTTATGCTGAAACATTAGCTCTAATGTCTAGTCATGTTGTGTATGAATAGTGTATGAAGTGTGTAACAATTGTGTGCATGTGTGCATCTGTATGCATAAGTGCATAACAATCGTGTGCATGGCAAGGTTAGTGAATGTTGTGTGCTTTATGTGACCCAGTGTTGCGCCAAGAGTGCATGAGTGCCAAGAATGTGCAAATGTTGTGCCAAGAATGCACGATTGGTGTGCCAAGAGTGTGCAAATATCGCCAATGTGCATGTGGTTTTTGTGTTGTGAATGCTTAAGTAGTGTTCATGACTAAGCTCACTAGTATGCAAATGAATGCCATGAAACGTTCCAAGGTGATGACTTGTGTGATGTTATTGTGGCAAGGTAAGTGCACTATGGTGGCAAGGTGTGTGGCAAGGCTTGGCAAAGTTGTGTTGGCATGACTTGGCAATGTTTGGCAAAGTTGTGTTGGCAAGGCTTGGCAAGGTTTGGCAAAGTTGTGTTGGCAAGGCTTGGCAAGGTTTGGCAAAGTTGTTGTGCCCGACGAGCTCGTGCAAGGATGGCATGCCAAACGATACAATGCAAGACCATGTGTGACTTAGTGTTCATTCCAGCACCAAGCTCCACCTCTATGCCAGATTAATGTGTCTTAGCCTCTGAATTAGACTTAGTGGTAAGCATAAAAGTTCTGGCTAATCCTATTGGCTTTCCAATGGTTCAAGAATCATCTTAATTGGAGGTCTGTAGCTCAAGTTATTAACAATCTACCAAACTGTGGCAATATAAATTCAATAACTAAATCCTGAAGTAGCAATCATAATAATGCTTTCGTTTCTCATCTTTGCACACAGAATTTGAAGATAGTTAAAACACAAGAAATGTAGTGCACCCAAAGGGCTTCCAGAAGATGAAAGATCTCATCATTCGGACAAGAATTGAAAGAGTTATACTCAAAACAAGTTGCACCAACATTCTGCCAAAACCCTAATTTGGCCAAAATTGCACTTTAAGTTTCTTGATTCTCAACCTCTACACACATATCTTTATTTTCCATCATTTTTAACCATTTTGCACCATTTCACACTATCAACTAGCACACCACGAATAAACATAAAACAGTACAAATTACCACACACTTGCACCAAACACAAGACAAAAGCCAAAAGATTTAACACAAATTAGTTGGTATAAAACCAACTCATTATATTCTGTTATATATATCTTGTGACGTACAATTCACCTCGTATGTTGGTTTTCGAAGGGACAAATACAATTGATATATTGTTCTCTTTTTTGTCATTTATCTTATTTTGTGCAGACCTTATCATTTCTGCGATAATTTTGATACTTAACTTGTAGCTGTTTATGGCATGATAAAGTGCATGCAATGTTTGTGAAGTAAGACATATTCTAGCTATAAATTGACATCTGTATTCATCAGGTATTCATCATCTTTGAGACTCTACAATTTGGAATTATCATTGTATTCATCATTAGGGCTATAGGCTGTGTCTGTACTCTGCTTTAGGCATTTGCATTCAATTGCTTGTTTAGAGAACACTGTGCTGTGCGATTGTGATTTCACTTTTCCTCAATGATGGAAAACATGACAGTGAGGTTAATCTTAAGGCTTTTCAAATGATTGCAGATCTCATTTAATTGATCTAAACTTCATGACTGACATGATGAATTATCTGAGAAAGCTTGTTGGACGTGGCAGCAAATTAGGAAATTCAGTTGAAAATGGTTCCCAATGTTTAACTGTATCTAAAAGATTGCAATACTGCATTAATTGTTGCATTCAAACTAATAAAGAACAACGTAGAAGCTCTCAATGGGGATTTGCAAGAGTTCTTTGTCCAACTTTATGCTCTGATACTTGAGTATAGACCGGGAAGGTAAAATTGCAGCTAATTCTGTTTGGATGGTCTTAATTTTGTGATTTATTTCACAATTGCAAAATGAGGTGTTTGTTTTGTTCAACTTTTTCATTAAAATTTTTAAAACACAAATCAATGCTACAGTAATTATTTTTGCTACAGTAATTTTTATAAATAAAATATTGAATTTGAATTTTAAAATTTAATAATAAACAATTTTTCCTAACACAATTCCTACCAAAATAAACTAATAAAATACTAATTCAAATTTAAATTTCAAACTTTTATTAATAAAAAAATCTTCAATACAAATCCCAACAAAATAAAATCATTGATTCCAAACACTTACAAAATATTCTTTTCTCAAACAAATTCCAAGAAAAAAATTTTCATGATACAATCCAAAAAATAGCTCATCCAAACGGAGCCTTGAAAGTTTCTTTGGTTGGATTTTTGCTTTATAGTATCCTTTCTTGTAAAAGTGTCGATCATCAATTCTTTACTTGCCTTCTAAGTATCATTTTCTTCATTCTTGCTATTTTTGTAAAAGATGCCTCGAACTCCATGGCATACCCCTTGACTCCTTTTATTACCCTTCTCTTCTTCTCTATCCTCCTACTCCTTAATTCATGGACTATTATTATATTGGTAACCTAAAATATAGGAGGTCGGAATGTTGATATGTTGATTTCTGTGTGGCAGCGTATGTGTTTGTTAATAGATGTGATTATGGTTATCTGCAGGGATTAGGGTCGCCTATTGCTGAAGCTCTTAAAATAATGTTATGTGATGGCATGATATACAAATAGTTGGAGTGGTCAATATTCAAAACGACGTAGTTTAAAACATTTGGCCACAGTCTTTGTTATTGTGAAGTATCTGCTGTACAAGGACGCAAAATTCCAAAATTAGTTAGAAAATGATGCTGGAGGGGGATATTGATGATGAAAGGACGTTCAGGGCAATCGTATATACTTTTGTGGATATTGATTATGAAGTTGTCACATTTTAAGTAGATAGGAATAACGATACTTTTGTATTGCTATTTTTTTTAATGTAAATTCCATTAGGGTATATAATGAGGCATTAATTTCATTAAGTACTTTTGTATTTACATTATAAATATTTTTGTAATACGATTATCATTTGAAATTATTTATTTTATAGAATTACTTTTGAATGTATGATATTGAATTAGCAACAATATATATTGGTGTTAGAATAAGTGTTGTTATTAATGTGGATAAGTGTTGTCTTTTAAAAAAATAAAATATAAATAAAAGTGTTACATATGTACCAAAAAGTGATGTATTTAAGAGGTGTAATATAAATAAATATTTAAAAAAATGATGCATTTTATAAAAAAAAAAAGTGTTGAAATTACTTAAGGTAACAAATATATATATATATATATATATATATTTAAAAAGTGATGCATTTTATAGATAAAAGTGTTGCAATTGTTCAAAGATAACAAATAAAAAATGTTACATTTGGGTAGAAGGAAGTGTTGCATATAAATAAGTGTTGCCTTTTCTATATATCGTAACACTTTAAAATGAAAAAAGAGATGCAATAGGTTTAAGGCAACATGACTTTATAACATATTTTGAAAAGTGTTGTCTTACACCTATTGGAATATTTTCAGGGTCAAAAGCAACACTTTTGAGGTGTTGCTACATGCTCAAATTGTAGTAGTGATAATTTTTACAAATTGTTTCATGTATAATCTTTTTACTCACGATCATTGCATAAAGGTCACTTCTTCATTGGACTTATATTTATATATACAACATTACAACTAGTCCTCTCAGTCTCAATTTCAGATTGCGAAATCAAGATTGTTTTTCCATCATCCTTTTTGCGAGAAGTGTTCGAGTTGCAAGCTCTTTTAGATAGTTTTCCTACTTCTAAATTCACGGTAATTAAGAAACTGAATTGGTTTTGCTTTGCAAAGCATAGTAGAGCCAACTTCCCATCATTTAATATCTTATTGCCATCTTTGACAATTTCTCATTTGCAAACTTGTAACAATTTCTTGACAATTTTGATACTCAAAAGTATTCTTGTCAATTATAACGTTTTGCAAGTTTTCTTGCAATTTTAATCGTTTGCGATCTTCTCGCTATTCATTGGCAATTTTGATACTCAAAAGTATTCGGTCGATGGAGTTCAAGATTAAGACATAATAATTATATCTTATATAGTGCACTTGACTTATAAATTGAGTTGTGATTTGTATAATGTACCTAAATTGTAGTGTCGTACTATCATGCAAAAAAAATTAATATATAGTTGAAAAGATAAAGTGATGAAATTGAAAATTTAAAGATTATATTACAACCGATTTAAAGTGGTATTTTGTAATTCACCCTTTAAAATATATCTATTCATTTAAAATTGTTGTTGTAATCTCGGCTTCCTCATCCATATAGCTATAGGCATTATTAGAGAAAATGAATCCTAAACACCCTAAAACTTAATCCATCACCTTTAATTGAGTTTAAAGGTATTTGACATTAACCAAAAGCATAATTTTTCTCATGTATAAATGTTGGATTAATGGTCCAACACTAAAGCTCGTTTGCAGTATGTGGTTTAAATTAATGAACCAAAGATACATATTTAGTTCAATTACAAAAAGATCCTTAACAGTACTGTTATACAACAAAATTTATATTATTATTGTTCTTCAAAGTTTTGGCAGTCACGTGTAATAAATAATTGTTATTCACCAAATTAAAAATGTGTATAAAATAATATAAAAAAAACTTACCATATTGTTTAAGGATTATGCTGAAAAATTAAATAAAATAACCTAAAGTATTAACAATTATAAACAAAACTAAAAATATGAATTTAAATTATAATTATAGAACTCTGATATAGTTCTACATCAAACTAAAAAATAATGCAAAAGGTAAATGAATAGATACATAAATAAATCTTCAATTATGATTAATCTATTCATTTTCAATTCTAAATGATTTGATTTTCACAATATGAATAAGAGCACACAAGATATAAATTAACTACATAATACACATAATACATATTTAACACTATAAACTCTGTAATTATAACAATATGAATTGTATATAAACACAGAATTTTTTTGATTTTTTTTTTCAAAACCATGAAGATTATGAAAATAGGATTTTATATTTTTTTTTTCCTAAATTGCTGTTATTTCAATAGTAAAAGTTCAATAAGAATGGGTGAATTATATAATAGAAGTTAAATAAATAAATAGGCAGGGTTATCTCGAGAGAGAAATAGGATTGTGTTAATATAAAAAGAAAATTCCTAAGAAAATAATCAATGGTGTGGGGGGTCTAAATATAATTCAGAAATCCACAAATCCTCCTTAAATTTAGGGTTTTTGCAATTTTCCTCAAATTTAAGATTTTTTTTTTTTGCTTTTTCATAAGTTAAAAAAAATGAATCTACCACGAAAATTTAATAATAATAACGAAAATTATTACTTTCCAAAAATATAAACTTTGCCAATAAAAAAAAGCCTTATTCTAAGGTAATATATTCTAATATCACAAAGGGGCATTCTTCCTCGCGAGTGTCACATATATGCAATCTGTGTCTGAAATTCAAAAATCAGCCTATAAAAAAAAATTAGCATACCAATCTTTACTTTAGCACATAATGTATAAAAAATTAGAGTATAAAATATAAAAAATTAGCGTATTAACATATAAATTTTCACTGTAGCTTATAAAGTATAAAAAATTAGCATATAAAGTTTCAAATATTAGCGTATAAAGTATAAAAATTACCGTATTAACGTATAAAGTATCAAATATTAGGGTAGGCATAACATATCTAAAATTAGCGTATTAGCGTATAAAGTATAAAAAATTAGAGTATAACATATAAAAAATTAGCATATTAGCATATAAAATATCAAATATTAATGTATAAAGTATCAAATATTACCATATTAAATATACCAATATTAGTGCATCAAAAAATAGCATTAGTGTATCAAGTAAAAAAAAAATCGCGTATTAAATATAACAAATCCGTGTATCAAATATAACAAATCCGTGTATCAAATATAACAAATTTGCATATCACATCGCATATGTGAAAGCTATTCATATATTACACAAAAAAAAAAAACAATCCAACACAAAAATTCGCAATGACCTTTATAGGCGTTGAAATCGCGATTAACTGTGTTCTAATATATTCTAAAGGATAGGAGTAAGGGTTCATATTTAGGAAGAAGATGGCATTGGCCTAAAAAGTTGTACTTTAAACAAATTGTTGATTGTTGCGCAAACTTTCACTTGATAATGTTTCACATTGTTGTTGAAGCAATTCTTGTCCTCCAAAGTAATGTAATACATTGAACCAGCAGCAGGCTCCATATTTAGATTTACGATTTTCTAGAATTCCAACTTTACATTCCTTTTTCAATATTGTATTGATTTACTGCAAAGCGTGCTGCTTCTTTCCCCTTTTGAAAGAGATCGAAATATTCTTCTCCGATTCTCACAATTCCACCAGTTAGATTACGACCGTAATCACTCACATCACAGAAAATCCCTAATAAAGAATTTACATGCCAAAAGCAAATAATTAATAATAATCGGAGGAGAAATTTAAAATTTTATTCCATTCATTATTTTTTAATTCATTATTTATATTTCTTAAATTTAAATTTTTAATTTAGATTTTACAAATAAATTATACAACATATTATTTCATAATCTTCTAAATTAATAATGGTTTAAATATGGATCATTATTTTTCCCTCATAATGCTGATGAGCATAAAATAGTTCATAATTTTATGCACATAATAATGTGTTTTGTGGGTCGAATTCGTACTTAATTGGTTTATTTGCTGCAGAATTATGGAGGTTTAGACAATGGATAGGCTGCTGAAATAGAGCTGGTTTGAAGGATTTGATTGGGAGAAATTTGAAGATTGCATTGGAAGATTTGACATCAAGAGGAGTTTGTGGAAGGCTACTAAGAGAGAGAAGAATATTGGTAGTTATCAAAAGTGATAAATCAGATTTGGAATAAGATTTGTAACAACCTAGTTGGTTGATTGATTTTTGGAAAGTGGAAGATTTGTTTGTTGAGTCAAATTAGGAAAAGGAGTTTATTCTATTCTATTTATAAGGGAAGACAATAGATAGAAAGGATATGTTTTTTATTCAAGAACATCTTTGAGTGCGTGGATTTCATCTTTTGGAGCGCAGCCTTTCTGCAGTTTTATTTGTAGATCAAGAACATATTACCGTCGTTTGCCCAAACGACGGACTGGTTTGAATTTCTATTTCAAAATTAATTTAATTTCCTTTTCAATTATTATTCTGCTTTGTTTTAAATATGGGTAGTGAGTAGTTTTCTAATCTGGTAAAGTAAGTAAGAAACACTAATCATGATCAAGTTGTGAGATCAAAGTGTGTTTATCAATAATTTTCTATTCAATTCCAAGAGTCTTCTGTGAATAACGTTTATTATTTAATTGAATTAAAGCTTGATCAACTTTAATAAGATTAGGTAGAGTCAATTAATCTCTAATTAAATCACTGGATTGAATTAGTAGGATTAATTAGTGACAAAGCTGCTGTCTCGGTAGACGGAGACAATTGGTTAACAAAGTATTTTATGCTGATCATAATTTAATTTGTTAGAATTGGGTCCTTCTAAGAATTAATGCTTTTCTAATGTTGAATTGGGTGATCGGCTGATTCCGGCCTAATTATATTAGAAATAGGGAAACAATGGATTAAGCTGATTCTTGTCCACTGTCGAATAAGTAAGGAGGGATTTGAACACGTCAGAGCTGATTCTCGGTGTTTTATAACCAGTTGATTGTGTTGGAATTATTATTATTGCATCAATGATCAACTTGTAGAAATTAGTGTGGATTGCTTACTTGCCAGACTTTTATATTGATTAATTTAATTCAGTATTTTATTGATATTCATGGTTGGGTAATTTAAGTGAGAAATTGTCAATTTTCCTATACATAAATTTCTTGTTAATTTTTTTATGGTGACGATTTGCAAATTGATTAATTAAGAAGAATTGTTGTTCCTCGTGGGATCGATCTTACTCCCATTAGACTATTTTAATCTTTAAGAGTAAGAATTTAATTTGGTAGAAAAACGACCACCAAATGCATTTAGAAAAAAAATATGAATCATTATTTTTGTCCTAATCGATTCTTCTCAGGATTCCTCTAATTAGATTACGACCTCAATCACTGGTGATAAAAAAAATCCCAAAAGAATTTTCAAGCAAATTAATAATTAATAAGAAGGTTCACGTGAAATTTATAAATTTTCAAGTCATGAATCATTATGAATAAAATAAAATAAAAATATGGATCATTATTTTTCCCCTCATTATGAATTTACAAATAATATAAATCATTATTTTCTCCTAATCTATCACAACCTCAATCACTCGTGAAAAAAAAATCCCTAAAGAAATTTCGTGAAAGTTAATAATTAAGAAGCTGCATGTAATGAAGCATGAAACCATAAAAATATTTATGTAATTTGAAATTTTCAAAAAAAAAAAAAACTTCTACAGTAAAATTTTTATTGAAAAAAAACTGTAATGAAAACTAGGGTTTAATTATTAATTGCCTCACTTTTGTTGACTTCATCAATGTACTGGGAGTATGGTTGATGGTCATTATTGGTGCAAAAAACAACTTCATGAAAAACTTCAAGGAAGAAGAAGGAATAACAAGTAATTAATTAATTAAAAGGAGAAGTGCGAGGAAAGAAATTAAAATATATTTATAGAACGAAAACACACAAGTATTATTTAGATACTTCCTATTTTCCTAATTAATTAAATTTGCTGCCTTTATAGATATTTACTAAAACTGAAATTTATTCTTCAAAATAATATGTTTCCTAAATTCATCAACTAATTATTAGATTCCAAAAACCGATTTTCTCTCATCGATGATTATCAATTAATAAAAAAAATATTATTACTTTGTCTTGGAGAAATTATAGTCTTTTTTCAAATTATTCAGTAAAATACGTAAAAATACCTATTAGAATTCTTTAATCAATGGCTTTAATAGATGGTCAAAGTAAGAAATTTAACATCATTCATATTTGTTAAACAAAATACATACTTTTAATTAGAATTCTTTAAATAAATAATTTTTAATTTTAAGTAGTTTTATGAATGTTGTCTTCTATAAGCAGTTTTATGAATGTGAATTTGGTGTTACTGTGTCAGATTTGGTTTGTTGATTGCTTTGATCGCTTCTTTCCTCTCTCTTGTTTCTATATCTTTCTCTAATTCAGTCTGGTTTCATATAACCAATGCTCCATGCATCCTCCATTCACCTGCAGGATATTGATAGTTTTGATGATGCATCTTTAATCAATTAGGAAATTTTGGGTGATACATGATATTTTATTTTCCTGCTTTAGTCAATTAGCTAGGCCATACGATTTCAGCAGTACATCTCTCCGATTTGAAAGCGAGCGGAGAACATGTCATGTCTCCTTCTGCTTGCTTCTGCGTTTCTTGGAGTATTCCCTCAGACTGAAGCTAGCTATGAATAGTTGTTCATTGTATACTTAACTTTTGCATGTTAATGCCGTGGTGTAAGCCTACAACTGCATGGATGAATGGAGCTGATCTCTTCTTTTATTTTCTAAGTTGAATTAAATAATTAATCTACGAACGCCATTAAATATCTAGTTAAAGTTACTGATCAGTGTAAATATTTGCACACTTCCTAGTTCCCATGAAACTAAAATGAGCTGGTTTGTTCGAATTTGTTCCATTCGTGTTCATTTTTGCAAACAATCCTGAGTTTTCTTTGAACTTAAATCTAATAGTTCAATAATTTCTTCATCTGTAAAAAAAATGGCACATACTTCTTGCAACTACTGTGGGACATACTGCTGCCTACTAGAAGGTATGCTTATGAAAGATTGATGATTGATCCGTTGTTACTTGTGTGCATGTGTTACGGTCATGGACAATTTAGAGTTTGGCAACACAATAGTATAATATTGAGATATGATTTTAGGCTTTTTATTATTTTTTTTAAGTGTTATTCTATTACAAATTAATCTGTATTATTATAATGATCTATTTATATTGCAATTTGGTTGAGGTTATCTGTTGGTGAATTGCGTAATCAAAATATACCGTAAACAATATATAATGTTATAATAATCCTATCTATATTGTAATTTGAAACCTTTCTCCGTCAAAACATCTAGTGTTGACGTAGGATTTTGGATTAAGTTAGGGAAAATGCTGTTGGACTTTCTGGTCTTTTTAATTTGTTTTTTATGGCTATATATATGTCAACAATGCTTTTGAAGCACATTCATGTGTCATGCATGTCAAATTGCTTAATTTTGAGATAATACATGTTGCATTGACTAAGATTGTCCCTTTTTTTTCTTATTCTCTTCATTCTTGGTTGAGATCCATGATGAACTCTTTAGTTTTCGTAGAGATTTCATAACACTGGTGATAAGATAGGTTTCAGCTGGATTTCTCATTAGAATATGCTAAAAAAACAATAGGTTAGTAGTTTAATATTCCTTACTCGATTAAGGTTGGTCAAATGCCACCAAATGGACAGAATTTGGCATGCAATCTCCAAGGGTTTTAAGCATTAGTATAACGAACCTGGACAATCTTAGACAAAGTATCTGATTTTCTGATAGAAAATTCTAACTTCCTATTCTTAACTAACTTGTGGTAGAATTTTAGTCTTGTGTTCCTTCAACAAGTACTTTACATCTGTTGGGCTAATATTTATTGACTTAAAATTTATAATATAGTTCCAACTCAAAAGATTTGGTAACATACTATTTGAAACTTTTTAGTGGTATGTACTTAGATTTAGAAGAGTGTATTATTATAATTATCATTTTGGCCTTAAATAAGAATTTTTTAGATTGACTAAATCTCCCAATCTTTTCCAAGTAAGTTTCCACATAAAAAAGATTGATTATGGTTGAATATAAAACTATGGTCTATAACCACTATCTTCCTAATTAAGTGGCATTGGAGCCTCTAATTGAATTTTTTAGTGTTAAAATGGAAGAGTATGCCATCTAGTGCTGAATATTTAGTATTGATTTGAAATAGAAGAAATACAAATCATCAGCAATGAACTTCAACTTCAACCCCAATTATTTTAACTCTCCTATACTCCATTAATTACATGACTCCAAGCATCAGTGATGAACTTAAACTCCTCTTTAGATTGATTCTGGATTTTACTCACCATCTTATCAAGGACCTTATTTTGCATCATTAGTTGCTTGTCCTTGGAAGCTCCTATGTTTTAGAAGGCATCTTTGTTAATATGGATCTAACATAACTTTTTTTTTCTTTGTGGCATCTTTTAAACTACAAGAAAAACCCCCCTTTAGTGACGAAAAACATTTTGACCAACAAAAAATTGTCAATAAAGGTACCCTTTTGTGATGACATTTTCAGTTGTCAATACAATCTGGTCGACATCATTACCTTTATTGACGGAGTCTGAAAGGTCGTCAATACATCGTCAATAAATCATGGCGGCAATTATTCCTGCCATTTTTTTCATATTTATTGACGACCTATTGACGACAGGTAGTAACGACGTATCTTTATTGACCAGATGTTATGACGCAAATTATATGTCGTCAATAAAAAGGTGAGATGTAGCAATCTTATGACAACATATTGTTGTCAATAGAATATTTTTGTCATTGACGACATTTGGTTGTCAATGAATGAATGTTTTTTTGTCAAAAATGGTCTCTAATATATATCATCAAGTACACTTAAAGTTTTTATTATTTTTTTAAATAGTATTATCAAACATAAATGATATTGCAATGAACTAAAACGGTAATAAATCCCAATTTGAATGATTTCATATATTCAATATGTCATAATTATAATTAAATATATTGAATCAATGTAGTTTGCTAAAAGAATCTAACACAAATTAGATTAATATATAGACACACACACATATGTACATGTACAACTAGCATTTTTCTTGAAATAATTCATAAATTTTCTAAAAGTTGAATTTGGTGCCTATGAAAAATCTCGTTCATGTCCCCATATCCTCTTCAAAAGAATTAGTTAAATTTCTTCATTATTAGTGTAGTTATTCTAATAAAAACCACTTATTTATTCAAAATCATATTTGCATACTACCATATATTATTTGTGCATGGATGTAGTTACTTAGAAATTATGATCCTTATTAATACTCCAAAAATCTTTAAATTACTTATAAATTTTGATATGAAATTAGTAATTTATATTAACACAAATATGGAAGTTGTTATGAATTTATGTAAATAAATTTTAACACCTCTCTTACAACATTTTAATAATATCCTATTGGATAAAGGAAAAAGAAAACATCTATAGTCTATGATTCATTTGGAATATAGGTGTTATTGTTAAACTAGTTAATATAAATTTGTTTGAAATGATTTTATTATAATTTAATTATATTGCAATTATTTGTTAGATAGTATATAGTAGTATAACTTAAAAAAATTAGTTAATTAATAACTTCAAATTTTGTTTGGTGATAGTGTAATTAATATTTGTATCTAATTGATATAAAAAAAATCATTAGCTATTTTTATCTTTAAAAGGTTGTATTTATATGGTAAAAAAGCTTAATTCATAATAACAAAGTTAATATAAAAATTTGTATAAACACAATTTTGTTTCATATATAAACTATGCGCAATTATTTGGTTCAAATAAAAAGTAATAAACTTTAATATAGCTTAAATACTTGTAGAAAATAAATAAGTACAAGTTGATGTTTTTACAGAAAAAAGGTGAAAAAATTGAAAAAATAATAAAATAAGATAAAGTGGAAAATAATTATCTTGGTAAAAATATTAAACGACGTCGTATTTGATTACTGTGAATGTGAAGGCATCAAAACAAGGTTTTCACACTTAGAAAATTTTTGCTCCAACATTCACTTTAGAAGCCTAACCCGTCTCCCTCAAGCACTTGATTGAAGAAAAATTGAACCAGAAATCAGTATTCATCACTATCCCGCCAATGAAGTAAACTACAATCAGGAAAGCTAAGTCCAAAGAAGAATACATGAGCAGCAACCGAAGCTCAACATTTCCGCACAAAACATCGCATCAAAACTTACCTTCGATGTGGTGAAGACCCAAGATTTGTCACCTTTTTCGGCCGCCTCTTCTGGTAGCTACACGAATCTAACCATGCGCGGGTCCAATCACCACCACCGAAGCTACAGTAGTTTGGTCAGCTGGGCGTGGACTGAGCGTTGAAGAGCTTTGGCCGATCGTAGGAGATACCGATTCAGCTGTGAGCTTTGACCGATCTTGGACCGACCTTAGAGAGATAAGGTCAGATCTGTGAGAGAGAGTTGGAGCAGTCCAGCTTAGTCGCCGATCTGAGCTTGGAGAGGTCTGAATCGGCTTTCTCTTCTAGCTGGAGCAGCTTAGAGTCGAGCTTAGTGGCAGCTTGCTCTTCGATCTGTTGGGGCTGTATTGTCGTAGTGAAAGAGTGAGAGATGAGGGTGATTTTGAATCGGGCCTTTTAGCTGTGACTAGATTTTTACCTACCTTTATTGAATTATTGCTTACACATGGAGCACGACTTGATCTCCCCTGCCATTGCAATTATTCAAACTACTATATGAAACTACCCTTGGAAGCTGCTCTTGAAGCACTCAGGTAAATTTTTTTTAATTCTTTGTTTCATTTCCTGGGCATAACAATCGAAAAAACTTTGAGGCTTTGGCTCATACTAGCATCTGATAAAAGATTTTTCATCCTTTACAATTGCCTTTGTCAAGTAGTTTGTATAATAAGAATGCATATATTTATTTTTCTTAGTGCTTTGTAGAGTCCTTCTTCATAAATTCATGTAGATGAAGGCTTTGGCTCATACTTGCTGTTTGCTTTGAAGTTCTTGATGGAATTGACAGTAAAAAATCCATCTTTTCTTTTTAGCATGGGTAAATAGTGACCCTTGAAAAACCTCAAAATTTAAGCTCTCTAAAGAATGAGGCAAATAGAGAGATGAAATTTGTTAAAGGGTGGTTGCCCCTCTTGTTTAGCCTATGATTTCTTTGTAATTTTTATAGGAAAAGTTAACAGCCCTTGAAGAAACTTCGTTTGGTTGTGGGAAATAGAAGTATAATTGGAAAGCTTTGAACAATGGAAGTTTCTCTATTAATGGCGTCGTTGTTGTCGTTGCTGTTGTTGTTGTTGAGTTTGTTCTTTATGGCGATCATGATGGTGATGATGATTATTATTATTATTATTATTGTTATTATTATTATTTTTGTTGGAGTGGTTTAAAGAAAAACATGAGAGGCCGTGATGATATTTCTTGAGAGCAAATGAATTAGGCATTGATGGCAAAATTTGATCCGTATCTTGGCGGGGCAACCCTGTTGGCATTGCTGGGTTGTTGATGATCGCCACTCTGTTGGCATTTTCATGCTCCCTTTCTTATATGCAACTGGTGTTTTGCAGCCATGGCGGTGTCATAACCTCAATGCCAGGTTAAATATGGATCAGAGCCTGATTCTGAATTTTATGTCTATGCGATAACTGTATGCATATTTCTGCTCTTGTGAATTGCTAATTGTAATTGTGACGATTTAGGATAGTGTTTTGTGATATATATTCTTTAGTGCGTTTTTGTAGAGACTCTAGTTGAAGTATATACATTCAAAAAGCTAAAAATTGTTGTAAAGTAAGCATTTTTAGAACTTTTTTAAACATTAGAACAAGTGGTTTATGCATGATATGTGCTATGGATCCCTCTTGTTCTTCCTTGTGAAGGACTTGCCTTATGGGACTAAAACTCATTTTTCTTGAAGATTAATCTTTTTATTGGTGGGCAAGACAATGGTGTCACAATTGGTGAAGCACGAGCAAATTGAAACCACGGGTGCAAATGTAGCATTTTTATTCCGTTGTTTTTCTGTTTTGGGTCTTTTTTGGGATTATCTTGGGATGTTAATTATGGGTTTTCTTTGGGTAATTCTTTGGAATAATTGAAATGGGTTTGGCATTTGTATTTGTTAACTATGAAGAAAATTTTAATAGGAAATTGGCATTCTGTTTGTGTGAGTTTATATGTAGGTTTCTATTCTATGTTATTATTTTGGACTTAAACTGATCATTTTCTAGAAAGTAATGCTTGTTTGTCATACAATTGGTTGGAAACTTCAAAAAGTTTAAGAAAATGCTAGTGTTCTTTTTTGGAGAATTGTTTGAGAAAGTTTTTTTATTTTACATTAAAATTTGTGATTTAATTACGGAAAATGTAGCCGCTAATGCTTTTAATTTGTCGAGTTTGTACCAGGATGAGTAATCTACTTAAGCGTTGCATAAGAGTATTCATCTTTCTCCTTAGAGTTACTGCTGTAGTTTGTTGGTAGTTTTGCATGAATGCTAGGCCCTAATTTTAATTTTCTTTAAATAAATTGTAGGCTAAGAAAGTTCGGAGGCTTGCTGGCAACATGGTACAGCTTCAAAAAGAGGTGGGTATTGCTTGCATTCTTTAATGTTATATTATCTTTTGAAGTACATGATAGATTTTAATTTGATGCTAAATTATGATGATATACAAGTAAAAGATACCATTTTATGTTTTTAAATAAGCTCATTCTAGATATTATGGAATGTCATCAAATGATGAAGAAAGAAAATGAAGAATGCTAATAGTAATCGAAATTCAAAGATATTATGGAATGTCACCATTTTATGTTTTTAACTGTCTAATTTAGTTCCGTTAACCTCAAATTCAAGTGCAATGAAAAATGTGAACATGATATTATGTTAAGCTTTTGTGTTGCTCCTACTTAATTTTTCTTGACTGCTTCTAGTAGTGATAGTAGTAATTTGTTGAATCTTTCTCCTACAGTAAAGTTTTTATATGCTCATTTTAAAGTATGCTCATTCTTTAGTTTAGACCTTTTAAGCAGCCCATGGAACTTGAACCAGAATTGCATTGTATCAAAGTTTTGTTGTCTTCTGCTTCTGGATATTATTAGTGAATGTATTTTTTATCCCTAACTTATTGCATCCATCACTTATTCATATCCCTAGGCTTGTCGTGAACCCTGCTGACTTGTGTGCCTCGACTCTTGCTATTTCAAGTTGACATATATGATATTTCAATTGTACCAAAGTTGTAAGTTTTCTTCTAATCCTCATTAAAAACTCATTCTCTTTAGAACAATGTTCAAAATAAATTTGATTGCTTATCGTGTTGCTGGCTTCTAATTATTTTGTTTCTTTTTGAATTTGGGTATTTTATAGTGATTCAGTCTTCAAGGGTGCAGAAAGAAGTACCGAGGGGCAAACAACGACATCTATCCTTAATGATGGATATTTAATATTGGGTTAGGTTGTATTCATTTATATGCCACTTAGCACTTGGCATTAGTTTGGGATATAATTTGTGAATGCTTTTCGGATTTTTTTTTTGTGGATATTATTAGTGAACGTGTTTTTTGGATTTGCTTTCATTTGTAGGGTGAAATGGAATAGAATACAATATGTGTATTGATGAATATTTGTTATATAGTGGCAATTGCAACGCAAAACATTCCACTACTATTTGTTAATAAATTCATTTTGATAGTGACAACAATCCTCGTCAATGCCTATCGTCAATAAAATTATTTTTGCATTTTGTTTTCTTTTGACAACATTTTGTCGTCAATACTATTTGTCCCGTAAAGGTTGACTTTTTCCATTTCTTTTGACAACCATTTGTTGTCATTATATCTTGTCAGTAAAGGGTTTGACCATACAATTTTTGATTGACGACTTTTATGCGTTACTATCGATATCGTCAATAAAGGACACCATTTATTGACAACTAACTACTATTATTGACGAGACCGTACTGACGATATGTTATCGTCAATATGTGTATTGACGACAAAAGTCGGTCAATAAAAGGGCGTTTTTACTGACAGCGTAAAAATGTCGTCAAAAGACCCATTTACTGATGACACTTTAATGTCGACCATTTGACGACATTTTCTCGTCACTAATCCATGATACTGACAACTTTTGCGCCTTTATTGACGCAATCGCTTAGTCAGTAATGCCCACATTTCTTGTAGTGTTAGTTGGGTTCATGCAACAGCAACGTGAACCACACCTTCTTCCCCTACCTAAAGAGATTCCTCGTCTTTTGCTAAAATTTTTAGTTATTATCTCACTCCAATGCTTCTCTTATAAATATGGAAAGTTCATTCATCACTAAGGGTGGGAGAATTGACACTATAAGTAGAAGTCCTAAGAGCCACATTTTAGTTCGGTAAGGAGAGTGAATGTGTTATCCAAATTCCACACCGAAAGTGTGCAAGCCACATTTTAGAATACTAAGGAGAGCGAATGCAATATTCCAATTCCGCACCGAAAGTGTGCAACGATTGAGACTAAAAGGAAGAGGTTAATATAAAAATTCAATTTGAAATATCCATTTTGCATAATAAAGGGCAACTGAATAGTTGGAATTAGATAAGCTAGCTAGTTGCTTCATGTTTTGAGCTTCACAATCTCAACATATACATTTTTGTTTGTTCATTACTAAAGTTAATTATAATTTTTTGCAATTCATATTTATGCCATCATTATTCTCATCAATCTTGTCAATTGGTCTTTGGCATTCTGAATAGGGCTTAGAAATAGCCACTATCCTATTCGTAGATTCCAATACAAAAATTATTTTGACAGCCAATTTTTTTGATGATTTTGCAATTTAAAGGACTATGAGCTTCGAAAAAGTTATTCCAACAGAATTCTTGTGAGCATTTACAAGTAACATCATAAAAAAAATTTAGTATATTCACATCTAGGTACAAGACAACAGTTAATATATAATTCCTATATATGATCAATGTTGAGTACAAGAGAATACATTTGGCTCAAGCTGAGTTCGGACTGTTGGATATTTAATATAATCCAATAATATATTCTAATATAGATAATGAACCTTTGTAATGGGCCTGATTGGGCAAGAGTCTATTAACTGGTTTTAACCCTAGTGTATTCCTATATATATGCTAGCTGGAGGCAGCATGCTAGGTATTCCAAACCAGATACCTAGGGTGTAATGCTTCAAGCAATTGCATATTGAATTGCTTGATCTAAAACTCTAACAATCTTGAAGCATTAGAAAGTTAGAATACTGTTCCGGAGGCGGCGGCGGTACTGTAGCGGCGGCGTACTGTAGCGGCGGCGCACTGTTCCGTCGACACTGTAGCAGTTACTGTTCCGCACTGTAGCGGGGGGTACTGTTCGGACTGTAGCAGTTACTGTTCCGCACTGTAGCAGTCATTGTTCAGGTACTGTAGCGGGTACTGTTCGGGTAATGTAGCGGCACTGTTCATCAGGTGCACTCTTTCCAATTTTTATTTAGAAAAATGGAAAAATATGTGCCAATTGATATGGTTAAACTTTATGTGCCAATTGATATGGTTAAACTATATGTGTCAATTGATATGGTTAAACTATATGTGTCATTTAATATAGTTAAACTATATGTGCCAATTGATATGGTTAAACTATATATGCCAATTGATATGGTTAAACTATATGTGCAAATTGATATGGTTAAATTTTATGTGCCAATTGATATGATTAAAACTATATGTGCTAATTGATATGGTTAAACTCCAGTCTTTTAGTGGATCTGATTTTAACTCCTAGAAACAAAAGACTCAGTTTGGTTTAAAATATGAAAATATTTTTTATACTGTAATGAGTACTTTTGCTGATACCACTGAGGATATTGATGAATCTGACTGCTAAAGAAATTTGGGACAATTTAGATACTCAGCTTAAGAAGGAGGAGGAATTGTCAAAAACAAATCTCGTTGACAAATTCATGGATTTCAAATTCAAGGAAGATATGGAAATCACTCCTCAAGTCACTGATCTAGAAAACTTGAGATCTAAATTGACTACTGAAAACATCAATGTTTGTGACCCTTTTATCGTTGGTGCCATTATCTATAAATTACTATCTGCACGACTTTCTTTCAAAACTGAGATGTACAGGAAGAAAGTTCAAGTGAGACTGAATTATTTTAAATGATTCATTAGAATCGAGGATGAGAATCGGGTTAGAAATATATTGGAGATGGTTAGACAGCAACAGTCAGCTGCTAATGCGGTGATATATCCCAATAAATTTCCTAAGAAATCCAAGTCTCCTAAAAGTGAGTCTCAACAATTAGAGGCCAAAAAGCCTATCTTTAAGAAAAAGAAGGGCAAGTGCCATAATTGTGGGAAATGGGGCCACTTTATAGCAGATTGTAGGCTACCAAAGAAGGACAAATATGACACACCATTGGAAGCACATATGCTGCTACAAAAGACTAAGCCTCAAAACTTTGTTGCTATGGTAGGCAATCATGGAAAGGCCAGTACTTTTTCAGAATGGTGGTTAGATTCTGGGGCAACATGCTATGTTTGCCAAACTAAAAAGTTACTTGATGATATTGCTGAGGCCAATGAAACTATTGCTGTGGCTAGTGGGGCGACGAAGGTCGTGACTCACACTGGTACTGCAACTATCAACCTCTCTTCAAGTAAACTTTTAACTTTAAAAGATGTTAAAGTATGAATTGAGTACTAGAACTGAAACGGTCAGCCAATTTAGTTCAACTCTAATTGATCCTATAATATTGCATAATCGGTTAGGACATGTGAACTACAAGAAAATGGTTAGACTAGTTAAAAGTCATAATATACCTCTCGATACTTTGATCAGATTTAACAGATGTGAAGTTTGTGCTCAAACTAAAATTACTAGAAGACCTTTCGTCCGGTCTCTAGGAGTACATAACTTCTTGACTTAATACATTCTGACATTTGTGACTTTAAAAGTTCTCCCATTAGAGGTGGTCGGAAGTATTTGCTCACTTTTATAGACGATTTTCTCGATATTATCATATTTATTTGTTAAAATCAAAAGATTAAGTTTTTGATAAATTTAAAATTTTCAAGAATCGTGTTGAAAACCAATTTATTTTGAAAATCAAAAAGTTGAGGAGTGACAGAGGAGGAGAATATACATTGACATGGTTCAAGGAATTTTGTGCTTCAGAGGGCATAATCCTTGAAACTACTGCTCCTTACTCACCTCAATCAAATGGCATAGCTGAACGTAAGAATAGGACGTTAACAGAAATGTTAAACTCTATGTTATTGACAGCTGGTATGCCTTCCTGTTATTGGGGAGAGGCAGCTTTAACTGCTAATCATATCCTCAATAGGTTGTCGCACTCTAAATTGTCTTCAACACCTTATGAGATATGGCATAAACATCTTTGTAAATATAATACTTTTAAGACTTGGGGCTGTATTGCTTATGTAAGGATACCAGACCTTAGAATTCCTAAGGTGGGGCATAGGACTAACACTTGTGTGTACCTAGGTAGTGCAGAGGATAGTGCTGCTGATCGGTTCTTGGATCTATTAACCAATATGGCTATAGAATTTAGAGATGTTGTTTTCTTTGAAGATAAATTTCTTCGAGATAAAGGGTTGACAGTATCAGGCACTGTCGAAATCATTTCAGAGTCACTTATTGAACCTGAATTGACTTTCTCTGACACTCGGATTCCTACTGAATCTGTACCTTTAAGAGTATCTACAAGACAACGAGTTCCCAATACATTTGGTGAGGATTTTGTCACTTACTATTTAGAAGATGATCCATCCAACTATAATGAGGGGAATGAGATATAGGGACTCCTTATTATGGACAGAAGCCATTGATGATGAAATGAGCTCTCTATTACAAAATCAAACTTGGGACCTAGTTGATTTACTGAAAGGGGCTAAAACTATAGGTTGCAAGTGGATTTTGAAGAAGAAACTTAATTCTGACGGATCTATAGCTCGGTATAAAGCACGTTTAGTAGCTAAGGGCTATACCCAAGTATATGGGATAGATTATTTTGATGTCTACTCCCCGGTCTGTCATTTGACTACGACAAGAATTCTTCTTGCTTTGGCATTTATTGAGCCCTATGTTGTGCATCAAATGGATGTAAAGACAGCTTTCCTAAATGGAGATCTGACTGAAGAGATCTACATGAACCAACCTGAAGGGTTTGTCATGAAAGGTTTCGAGAACAATGTTTGTAAGTTAAACAAATCTTTGTATTGTATGAAAGTACATTTGACAGAGTAAGGCATTACTCTTAGCTCATTACATTGACAAATGGCTTTCTACATGGGAATACAGTGAATATGTCGTGGTTGAGACACCGTATGATTCTCATATATGGCTGAGCCCCAATGAGGGAGCTAGCATGAATCAATTGTCTTATTCTAAATGGATTTGTAGTCTCATGTATGCAATGACATGCACTAGACCAGACATAGCCTTTTCTGTAGGCATGCTGAGTCATTTCACTAGTAATCCCGGACATGAACATTGTCATACCCTTACGCAACTTATGCAATATTTGAAGGGTACCTCTAACCATGCACTATGTTATAGTGGTCGTCCTCCTATATTGGAAGCATTTTCTGATTCTTCGTGGTGCTCATCCTTTGGGGATAGTAAGTGAACCAGTGGTTATATTTTCACACTTGGTGGTGCAGCTATTGCGTGGAAATCCAAAAGGCAGACTTGCATTGCTTTGTTGTCTATGGAATCAGAACTTTCTACTCTAGCTTCCGCAGAAGGAGAAGCAGAGTGGATAAGAGAACTGATCCTGGATATTCCACTAATCCGCTTAAAGATTGCGTCTTTAAGTATGTTCTGTGATAATCAGGCTACAGTTTCAGTAGTACAAAACTCACTCTTTAATGGTAAGAGGAGACATGTTAGACTGAGACATGCATTGCTGATGTATCTCATAGAACATGGTATTATTACTTTGGTCGATGTGAGATCGAAGGATAATCTGGCTGATGCTCTAACAAAGGGACTGAACAAAGCTCGAATCTTCAAAATTGTGGGGGATATGGGGTTAAAAACTATATAGATATGTCTTAACCTACATTTCTGGGGTTAAAGACTATATAGAAATGTCTTAATCTACATTCATGTTAATTTTGAAATTTTCGAATCTCTCTTTGATAGATAAGATAAGCACTTGATAATATTTCGCCGATAATTATAGTTGTTAATATATCATTCCACATCTGATGATATATCCTTTTTGGGTGCGTTGTCTCATTCCACATATGATGAGGTGATTTTACTCATTCTGGATGTTCTGTTTAGAGCGGTAGTATCATTCCATATTTGATGATGCTGCTTAACTAAATTTGGACTTGACAGCTGTAACATTCCATATAGAAATATTGGAAATGGTTCTTTTGGAAAAGAAACTGTTAGGTCTTGTTCTTATAAAGAAACTGGACATTGATGCTTATTGGAAATGGTTCTTTTGAAAAAGAAACTATTAGGTCTTGTTCTTATAAAGAAACTTGACATTGATGCTTATTGGAATATGGTATTAATGCATTTTGATATTGATATATATTTATTTTCAATCATTGAGATATTGTGCTAAGTTCTTCTGCTTGAACTAGACACTTTATTTTGTTACACAAATGATTAAGTTCATATTTGGTAACTTATAGAAAATGATGGAAATAGAGGAGCTTATTCCAACTGGAATCCTGAAGAGGATGATCTACTTGATGGATAATTCCTCTAGAGTTATGGACTGTGGGGGACTATTATTTAAATAATTGGTCCACTTACATATGCTTTGCCCATTTAGTTTGAGTTTAAATTATTTTCTAAAACTCTTGTGTTCGAAGTTTAGAGATTTCTAAAACTTTGATATTGGTAACACTTTTGTTTGTGTTTGGTTGAGTTTAGATTGTTTTCTAAAACTCGTAACTGTGTTTAAAGAATTCATATTTTGAGTAATGAATCTTTTGTGCTATGAATGATTCAATCATCTGTTTTGAACATTACATTATCTATCTATTGGATTGTGCTATATGTAAAACATAGGAGGAGATTGTTGGATATTTAATATAATCCAATAATATGTTATAATATAAGCCCAATAGATAATGAACCTTTGTAATGGGCCTGACAGAGCAAGAGTCCATTAACTGGTTTTAACCCTAGTGTATTCCTATATATATGCTAGCTGGAGGCAGAATGCTAGGTATTCCAAACCAGATACCTAGGGTGTAATGCTTCAAGCAATTGCATATTGAATTGCTTGACCTAAAACTCTAACACAGACTTGGGGGTAATTGTATCCAACATGCGAGTTATTTTGCCTACGAGATTAATAACAGTGAGGACTTTCACTCCCATGTCTAAATTAATATCATTCTTTATTAAATGAGATCAAAAACACTATGAGATCAAAAACCCTACACAAATAAACAAAACTCATATATATAAGTATAGACCTTTACTTCAATCAAAGTTTTTAATCACCGAAATCTCATGCATGGTCAGAATCGAACATGCTATACATAACATCGTCATATTAATCATATCAATCACATCCCTCTTTGTTTGTATACATGACTCTTTAGTGAGATTTAGATGTATACGTGACGGATTTCAATTTAATTAAAATAAGTTGTTAATATTATGTACAATAACTAATTTCCCCATTTTGAACTTGATTTTCGAATTCAAAATTGTTTTCTCATTATCACTTTAATTTGTTCTTGTCAACTCATTTTCATAATGATTTGTGATACCTATCACTTAACAACTTCTGCTTAATTCAGAGTGCGAGGTTAAATGGCTCTTGTTCTACGTTAAGAATGGAGCCATTATCTACCAAGTTGGCAGTAGACTATTCTGTCGAGTTGGAAAAAAACTCTTATTGTTTTCTACCAATTTATCATCGAAAATTCATTCATTATCTTTTCTAGCAACAAACGACGTTGTTACCTAGTGATCACTTTAAAACTCAAAAGTATTTGCATTAATTGTGATAACTTTGAAATAAAAAATGTCATTTTGATTATGTCGCAAAAATTTATTTTATTTATTTTGCCTTATTTTCTTTTTAGTACTCCATTCAAGTATTGCTTACTTAGATAGTTTTTATGAATTGTATCATGTACAACCTTTTTACTCACAATCACTGCATAAAGGTCACTTCTTCATTGGACTAATATGTATATATACAACTGGTCCTCTCAGTTTGGAATTAGATTGCGAATTTTTTAATCATCCTTTTGCGAGAAGTGTTAAAGTTAGAAGATCTTTTAGGCAGTTTTCCTACTTCCGGTTCACTGTCAAAAGTTGAATTGGTTTTACTTTGCCTAGCATGGTGGAGCCAACTTCCCATCATATAATATCTTATTTCCATCTTTGACAATTTATCATTTGCAAACTTGTCACTATTTTTTTTTTGACCATTTTAATACTCAAAAGTGTTCTTGTCAATTATACCGTTTTGTAAGTTTTCTTGCAAATTTAATCGTTCGCGATCTTGTCGCCATTCATTGACCATTTTGATATTGAAAAGTATTCGCTGATGGAATTCAAGATTAAGCCATAATAATTATGTTTTATATAGTGCACTTGACTTATAAATTGAGTTCAAAATTGAGTTGTGATTAGTATATAATGTACCTAAATTGTAATGTATGTGCATTAACATGAAAATAATTAGGGTAAAATACATTAAATCCCCTTGTACTATTGCTTCTTTTCATCAAAAACACCCCTTATATTTTTAATTGAAATATTTAACCCACTTAATTTTTTAATTTTAGAACAATTATTCTACTATGTTAATCATCCTTAAATAATTAAACGAAATTGAACATATGATTTTATTATAATATAATAAAATGACAAAATTAACTTTAAAATAAATAATTATTTAATAAAAGTAATCAATAACTAAAAATAAAAATTTTGACAAAAGAATAAGAAGAAATCCTTTTATGGTTTTCTTAGGAAGAAATCATTACAAACATTGTAGATATATCTTGAAAAATCTCTTTCATTACTAATTAGTTTCAAGTCAATTTATTATATTTTATATTATATATTTTTTAAAGTTTAATTGGGTGTTTTAAATATTAAACAATTCTGATAGGAATACAATTAGTGTTGTAGATATTGAACAATTCTAATAAGGTTAAAATTATATTTATATTAGCTCAATTTATTTTTTTTCATAAATTAATTGGTTGTCGTAAGTATTGAAGTGTTTTAATTGGATTAAAATTATATTTTTATTAACTATATGGGTAAAATACACTAAACCCCCCTATACTATTGCTCTGTTCCACCTTTATCCCTTATAGTTTTAATTACAACAATTAACCCCCTTAACTTTTCAAGATAAAGAAAATCAATAACGACGTTAAATATAGTCAATAAAAAGATAATTTAAATAAATAAAAATAAATAAATAAATAAAAAGATAATTTAAACCTTGTTAAAACTCTTCGATACTTATCACAATCAATTAATTTATGAAAAAAAATGAATAGAGCCAATATAAATGTAACTTTAACCTTATCAGATTGTTCAATACCTAACCTAAATTAGAATTGTTCAATACTTACAACACTAATTTTATTCCCATTAGAATTGTTCAATATTTATAATACCCAATTAAACTCTAAAAAATATAAAACAGAATTAATTGACATGATAATTGACATAAAACTCATCAACAATGAAAGAGATTTTTCAAGATATATCCTACATTTTTTGTCATGATTTCTTCTTTAGAAAAGTATAAAAAGGATTCCTTCTTATTCTTTTGTCAGAATTTTTAATTTTTGTAGTATTGATGGTTTTTATTAAATAATTATTTATTAAAGATTAATCTTGTCATTTATTATTTTATAATAAAGTCATATGCTCAATTCTGTTTAATTACTTAAGGACAATTAACATATTAGACTAATTACTCTAAAATTAGAAAATTAAGGGGGTTACCCAATAGTATAAGAGAATTTAGTGTATTTTACCCAATAATAAATGACAATATTAACCTAAAAATAAATAATTATTTAATAAAAGTAATCAATAACTAAAAATTAAAAATTCTGACAAAAGAATAAGAAGGAATCCTTTTTATACTTTTCTAAAGAAGAAATAATGACAAAAATCGTAGGATATATCTTGAAAAATATCTTTCATTGTTGGTGGGTTTTATGTCAATTATCATGTCAATTAATTCTGTTTTATATTTTTTAGAGTTTAATTGGGTGTTGTAAATATTGAACAATTCTAATGGGAATAAAATTAGTGTTGTAAGTATTGAACAATTTTAATTTATAGTAGGTATTGAACAATCTGATAAGGTTAAAGTTATATTTATATTGACTCTATTCATTTTTTTTATAAATTAATTGATTGTGATAAGTATCGAAGAGTTTTAACAAGGTTTAAATTATCTTTTTATTGAGTATATTTAACGTCGTTATTGATTTTCTTTATCTTGAAAAGTTAAGGGGGTTAATTGTTGTAATTAAAACTATAAGGGATAAAGGTGAAACAGAGTAATAGTAAATGGGGGGTTTAGTGTATTTTACCCTAACTATATTTATCGTCGTTATTGATTTTCTTTAACTTGAAAAGTTAAGGGATTGTTGTAATTAAAACTATAGGGGATAAAGGTGGAATAGAGCAATAGTCTATGGGGGTTTAGTGTATTTTATCCAAATAATTAATAGTTAAAAAGGTAAAGTGATGAAATTGAAAATTTAAAGATTATATTACAATCCGTTTAGGACGGTATTTTGCAATTCACTCATTAAAATATATCTATTCATTTAAAATTGATATTGTAATCTCGGCTTCCTCGTCGATATAGCTATACAGCCATATGTTGTAACCAGTCATAGTTTTTTTTTTTTTTGAACCAAAGCCCATTTTTATTAATTTGAAATAAGATGGGGACGAGACCAAAACCTCCCATTTACAAAATGCAAGTAATTGAAAAAGGAGTACTATTTTCTTACATAATTTTAAGCAATATTAAAAAGATGATTACTACCCGAGTTGATAATCCACGAGTTTGAGATTGTATTCTGCAAAGGAAAAATTGCAAAAAACACTCTTCACATTTGTTTGAAAAACTTTTTTTTATCATTGACATTTCAAATTATGCAAATTCATCCCTCATATTTGTTTGAAAATATTTTTTCATCCCTCATATTTCAAATGATGTAAATTCGTCTCTCATATTAAAATAACATATCAAATTGGTCCTTTCATCTATTCGCATATCTTTTTAAAACAAAAATATGGAATGACCAATTTAGTATAATATTTTAATTTGACGGGCGAATTTGAGTCATTCGAAATATTAGGGACGAAAAAAAACAACAAATTGTGAAAGACGAATTTGCATCATTTGAAATGTAAAAGACTAAAAAAAGTATTCAACCAAATGTGAGTGATGTTTTTTTCAATTTTTCTTTATGCAAAAATGGATCCAATAAAAGCCCATATAATCACCCACAATTTTAAACCAACCACAGATGTCTTATGTACCACAAAAGATATATAGAGTTTTTTGCTAAGTCACATGGCTTAATGTAAGCTCTAAGGCAACCTAAGAGGGAGAGGGGGGGGGGGGGGAGGTGAATTAGGTTTCTAAAAATTTCTTGTACTTTATCCAATCAAATTCAATACAAGTGAGTGAGTAGTGTGAGTCACAATAAGTGAATGATACAAAGATGTATATTGATAATGCAGAAATTTAATCAATGAACTCAACAATTCAATTAATGAAATAAAGCATAAGCAAATTAAAATAAGTGCAGAAATGAAATCAATGTAAATCAAAAACACAAAAGATTTAGAGTGGTTCAAGTCTCCTCCTTGGAGCACTCTACATCCACTACCTAAGTTTCCCAACTTAGGATTTCAAACCTTTCCACTATGAATTGATCTCCTTACAAGTGGTGAGATCAAAAGAACCAATTTTACAACGCAAGTATCTCAACTTAGGATTTCAACCAAGGTTCAACCTTTTCACTAGCTATCCCAAGCTATGTGCTCAAGGTTTTTACTCTCACTTGAGAAACCTTTTACAATCACTCACAATAGATGTTTGATAATGAAATTACAACCCTCAATAAGGATGAATAAGATGAAGTGAAGTTCAAAGTATGATTCCTATTAAGAAAATTACAACTCAAACTATATAGCTCAATGATAAATGAAGAACTCAAAGAAGGCTCAAGAATTTTGATCTTTTGTTTCTTGATGAATCAAAGTGAAGTGCAAGAGTTAGAGAGTGTTTTTCAAGATTAGAAGCTCAAGGAATCAAGGGAAGAGTTGTTGAACGTTCATGTGTTGGCTTGTATTTAAATCCCACAAAAGATGACAAGAAAACGTATATGCTTGACTTTTCAAAAACTAGCCGTTATTTGAAAACTTGAGTTTCGGACGCTAGTTTCGGACCCTGTCAGGCGTCCGATCCTAAATTTCAGACGGCCGAAACTACTCTGAGGCGTCCGAACCTAAACTACTGAGAGCTTGATTTTTCACCAGAGTTTCGGACGGTCAAGTGACCAATCTGAGGCGTCCGAACCTAAGTTTCGACGTCCGAAACTCTGCCATCAGCGTCCGATCCTATTTTTCTCAAACTTGTTTTCAATTTTCGTTTTCCAAATCATTTGTGCAAGTTTGTGTGACTTTGTGCAAGTATGTTTTTCACATTTTGAAATGTATTTGAAGACTACTAATATTTGGAAATCATTTTTACTTGAGCCTTAAATGAGTAAAACAATTTCTTGAGCTATTTACATAATTAGGGTTTAGGGGTTGGGAAATGACCTAATTTACCAACTTTGTATCTTTTGCACTTCCAATTCTTTCTTCATGCACTAAAGTTCCATGCTTGGCTTCTCTTGAATATCTATCACATTGAGACACTTATTCGAACCATTAGCATAAACATAATTGTTTGTTAAACATCAAAATAAGTAAGATTAAGACCCTAGGTCTTTACACTTAACATATCAATGTAGCCAAAACCAAGGTCTCCAGCATCATAATCCAATTTATGAAAATGCAACACACTACAAGAATTGTTGCAATTTGAGAGGAGCTTTCGATCAGATTTTTCCCCACAAAACTTCAGAGTTGCTCTGCATAAATGAATCAAAGCTTATATAGAACAGAAACAATATGATCTTCATTTTAAATTTCTGAGAGATTCTTTCTACTCTGTTAAAGGTTCGGGTCATTCAATTCCCAGAAAGTTGGACCGTTTACTAAAAAATAATCTCCCTTTTACATTTTTTTACTATAATAATATATCCGAAAAACTAAAAGAAATATGTATCTAAAAGTTCTTAATAATAATAAGACAAAAGAAATTCACAGAGCTAAACAAAATTCGATAGAGAATTCATTAGTTTTTTCAAATGTACTGTTTTCTTTTATAATGATGAAATTTCAGAAAAAATGAAATTGATAACTCATGAATGGGGACTGTAATCGCTATTTATACATAATTTTGCTATGTATTTGTTACCCATTTCATTATGAAAATAAAAATTACCCTTTTAGATCCCTAGACATTATTAGAAACAATAAAAGCCAAACACCCTTGAACTTAATCTATCACCTTTAGTTGAGTTTTAAAGGTATTTGACACTACACAAATGCATAATTTTTCGCATTTATACTCAATGTTAGATTAATGGCCCAACACTTAAGCACGTAGTAATTGGTTTAAATTAATGAAACAAAAATACATATATGGTTCAATTAAAAAAATATTTAGTTCAATTACAAAAAGATTCTTAACAGTGTTATACAACAATATATATATATATATATATATTATTTTTCTTCAAAGTTTTGGCATTCATGTGTAATAAATAATTATTATTTACCAAATTCAAAATGTATATAAAATAATGTAAAAAATAAAACTTGCCATATTGTTTAAATATTATGCTTAAAAATTAAATAACAATAACCTAAAGAGCAAACTGCTCAGATGGTCATTAAACTTTCTGGAAATCCGCCTTTTGGTCACTAAACTTTTAAAGTGGCCTAAAAGGTCACCGAACTATTCAAACCCGCAACTTTTAGTCCTTCCGTCCAATGCCTCCGTGAGTGGAAACGGAAATCTCCTTTTTTAGGGACATTTTTGCCTCCCTCCGTAAGTGGAAACGGAAATCTCCTTTTTCAGGGGCATTTTTGCCTCCTCCTACTACTCCTCCTCTTGATGAAAGAGATCACGGTACGGTAGATAGAGATAGAGTTCCTGGAGCTTGGTTGCTTTGTTTTTTTAAATATTAGTTTTGCAGACTTTGTTGTCTTTTAAATATTTTTCCCTTGTATTTAATTTATTTCCTTTTGAAGAAGCAGCAGTTATCATCACATAGCATTGTTGTTAGTCCATAATAGTGTTTTATTTGTTTAATTTTCCCCCCGAAGTTGGATGCTGCATTGATGTTACTTTGGCATGCCGTTTTTAAAGTCAGCATCCTGCCTTGTGTGGTTGTAATCATTAACCAGTACTACTTAGTTTAGTTCTTGTCTGGGTAAACAGTCAATTGCCCAATTTACCTTCAAAACAGAAAGAGAAGAACCCAGAAAAAGCAGGTTGGAACTTTGGGCAGCCTGAGAAAAATGCTCCCATTCCTCTTCTAACATATACTCCCAGAACTCCCACAACTCCCAAGTATGGTGGGCGGTGGCGGTGGCACACACGGAAGAGGAAGACCAAGAACCAGATTCCCAGGAAGGAAAACAAAACAGCATAGCCATAACAACACTTGGGTAAATATGAGGAAAAAAAAACAGAAGAAAGAATCATCTCCAACAAGATCCAATGCATCTTTTAAATTTTTGTAAATACTACTAGAATTATCCGATCTCAATGGGGTTTAGCAGCATATACTACTAGAATTATCAAGAAGAATGAACCTACACAACAAAAACAATAATAAGCTAGCTCCTTCAGGAAAGCTCATCTAATAAATTAAAATTAAAGAAAACAACAAGAATTTAATCTTTTGTAGAGACATTAGACAATAAAAAGAATCGTCTATGAAAAGACGTAACATTCAACCTAAGAATATGCAGTTGAACTTGGAAGAAACAGAATAAGAATAAGGTGAGAAGAGAGATAAGTTTAGAAGGTGGGGGGGAGGGGGGGAAGTGGGAAGTGAAGGGTGCGTACGTGCGTGCGGTTTGAATCGAAGAAAAAGAAAGAGTGGTCGGGGTCCTCGGGGAGTCGGGAAGAAGAAGACGACCAAGTTTGGGTATCACTCTGCCACAAGAAAACCCAAATAGCAAAGCTTTGGTTTTGGTTTTGGTTTGGTAAACAAACACACAGCGACGGCGCCAGGCCGCCACCGCCACTTCTTTACAGTTTATTCAATTCAATTGCCTCATCTTGAAATCTAATCCAACGAAGAATAAGAAGACAAAAATGCCCCACAAAAAGGTGATTTCTGTTTCCACTCACGGAGTCATTTTGGACGGAAGGATCAAAAGTTGCGGGTTTGAATAGTTCGGTGATATTTTAGGTCACTTTAAAAGTTTAGTGACCAAAAGACGGATTTCCAGAAAGTTTAGTGACCATCTGGGCAGTTTGCTCTAACCTAAAATATTAACAATTATAAATAAAACTAAAAATATGAATTTAAATTACGATTATAGAATTCCGATAGTTCTATATCAAACTAAAATTAATACAAATAGGTAAATGAATAGATACATAAATAAATCTTCAATTATAATCAATCTATTCATTTTCAATTCTAATTGATTTGATTTTCATAATATGAATAAGAGCACACAAGATATAAATTAACTACATAATACATATAATATGTATTAACCCCGTAAACTATGAAATTATAACAATATGATGTGTATATAAACATAGGATTTTTGTGATTTTTTTTCCAAAATCACGAAGAGCATGACAATAGGATTTTTATATTTTTTAAATTAGTGAGTTATTTCAATAATAAAAGATCAATAAGAATGAGTTAATTATATAGTAGAAGTTAAATAAATAAAGAGGTGGGGTTCTGTCTAGAGAGAGATAGGATTGTGGTAGGTAGGAATGTATTATTATCAAAGTATGTGTAAGTTTAATTTATTAAAAAGAAAAATCCTAAGAAAGTAATCAATGGTTGGGTATTGGATCTATAATTCAGAAATCCACAAATCTTAAAGCAATTTTCCTTAAATTTAGGGTTTTTGCAATTTTATTTAAATTTAAGATGTTTTTACTTTTTCATAAGTTAAAAAAATGAATCAAGCACAAAATTTTTAATAATAATCAGAGAAATGATTACTTTCCAAAAACATCATCTTTGGCAATCAAAATTAAAGAGCCTTATTCTAATGTAATATATTATGATATCATAAAAATTCTATGAAATTGATTCATATATATTAAAAAAAAAAGAATAACACAAAAATGCGATAATTTTTATGCATCTTGAAATCGCGATTAACTGTTGTAAGCTCTAAGGCAACCTAAGACGGGGGGTGAATTAGGTTTTTAAAAAATTCTTTAAACTCAATCAATTCAAATTCAATTCAACAATGATGAGTGAGTAGTGTGACTTGCATAAAGTGTAATATCAAATGATGTTTAATGTAATATTCCCACAACACAATGAATATATACTTCAATCCAAGTGCAGTAAATTAAATCATGAACAAGATGAAATAATAGTAAAAACTGAAAGCAATAAAGAGAAATTGACACAATCAATTTAGAGTGGTTCAAGTCTCCCTCTTTGAGCACTCTACATCCACTACCCAAGTTTCCGAACTTAGGATTTCAACCTCTTCACTATGAAGTGATCTCTTTTCTAGTGGTGAGATCAAAACAACCACTTTTACAACCCAAGTATCTCAACTTAGGATTTCAACCAACCAATTTATAGTGGTTCAAGTCTCCCCCTTGGAGCACTTTACTTGCACTACCCAAGTTTCCCAACTTAGGATTTCAATCACTTACAATAAATGTTTAAGAACAAAATAACAGCCCTCAAATAGGTTGGATATGATAAAGTGAAGCTCACAATATGATTCCTATAATAAAATTTACAACTCAAACTATATAGCTCAAGAATCGTATGAAATACTCAAAGATAGGCTCAAGAACTTTTAATCTTTTGATTCTTGTAAAATCAAAGTGTTGTGCAAGAGTTGTAGAGAGTGTTTTTCAAGATTAGAAGCTCAAGGAATCAATGGGAGAGAGATGTTTTAACGTTTGTGCATTTGGTGGTATTTAAACCCTTAAGAAGATGACAAAAAAACGTTCATGTTTGACATTAAAAAAACTAGCCGTTATGAGTTTCGGACGGGTGTTTCGGGAGGGTAGGTCGTCCGAAAGGGTCGTCCGAAAGTTTCGGACGGGTGTTTCGGAAGGGTCGGTCGTCCGTAAGGGTCGTCCTAAACTCGACAGCAAGAACATTTTCTCTGGACAGTTTCGGACGACAGGTTCAGCCGACCAAAACTTGGCCAAGGTCGTCCGAAACTTTGTGACCCATTGTTCGATATGATCCCGAAAGAATTTGGAAAACTGTAAAACATAAAAGTTGTAACCCTTTCTCTTAGATTTCCAATGGCACTGGAATCACTCCATTTGGATTTAAAATGAGAGAGATATGATCGAAATATTGAACGCTGGCAGATTTCTTCAGCATAATTTGAAGATTAAAAACACTTTCAAAACATTTTTACTTGAGCATCATTTGAAGATTAAAAATACTTTGAAAACATTTTTACTTGAGCCTTAAACGAGTAAACCACTTTCTTGAGCTATTTACAACTTAGGGTTTTGGGTTGGGGAAAATGACCTAATTTACCATCCTTTTGTTTCTTTTGCGATTTCAATTCTTTCTTCGCTTGATAAATCTCCATGCTTGGCTTCCTTGAATTTCTATCAAATTGAAACACTTTTTTAACCATTAGCATAAACATGATTGTTTGTTATTCATCAAAATAAGTAAGATTAAGACCCTAGGTCTTCACAATCTCCCCCTTTTTGATGATGACAAACCAATTATGCAAGAGAATAAATAACAAGTGCAATGGGTTACATTTAATTAGACAAATTGATATAAGCTCCCCCTATGTGTATACTTCCATTGTATTTCAGTTTTTCTCCCCCTATGTATATACTTCTACTTCGATTTTCTATTTTCAAATGTTCTTCTCCCCCTTTGTTTTTCTCCCATTATTGCTTTTTACATGATACTCTTTATTTTTCTCTTGCACTACTTATCACTTTTTCTCCCCCTTTTAACATCATCAAAATAAGAAAATGGGATGAAAAATGTGAGTTTCCAGAAATCATAAACCATATAAAAAGTATACTCTTTTCTTACTCTTTTCATTTACCTTTAGTTTTGGGGAAATGACATCACATCTTAGGACTACCTTTCCACTCCTTGCAACCTAATGGGTGGCTAGGCAACACAAAAATGGTTAAGTATAGGAAATTTTGTAAAAATTTTGGCAGAGTTTCCTTTGTTTATAGACTAATTCGACATGCCATCAACCCAAAATTTTGACAAAAATCCAATGCACAACATATAAGTATACAATCATATGACATACACAAGAGTCATAGAGACTAATGCATAATTAAATTTTCACCAAGGAAGATAGCAAAGACCATAAATGTTTAAACAACATGGATACCAAATAATGCCAAGAATGATACCAAATTAATAACATCATCGTCGTCAATAATGAATCATAAGAAAGAAAAAAAATATAAGAAACTTATCAAGCTATCTCATTAATCACATGATTGTACTCTACAATATGTTCATTTAAATGCACAAGGCCATCATAATGCCAATTGAAAAGGAAATCTTCTCAAATGTTTACAACCCAATACAAGCCACAAGAATGCACAATATACCATGTTTCAAGGTTTGCAACCAAACGATAGTACCATTTTGCACAAAATATAAGTACACGATTAAAGTTCAATTTAATCTTTCACCAATGAAAATAGCCAAATCCAAGAATGGTTAAATCAATGAGGGAACGGGATAAAGAGCATCAAAATATCAATAATGAATCACAAGAAACTAATGCAAATCCTAGGGTACCACAATCCATGTTCTATCGTTCCTTTGAGATATCAAGTGTGATTATTTAGCACATGATTAAATTCTAGCACATCATCATTTGTCATTCACAAGAATCCATAGAAAATAATGCACAATTATATTTCCACCAAGGAAATAGCAAAATCCAACAGTGATTAAACACAATGGATAATGAGATAAAGATATGTTCTTGTAAAATAGACAAAGTCTTAGCAACACCAAAATGTTCCATTAAAAGCCCTCCCCCCCCCATGTGCTTCTCTAACCAACAAGTCATGTAAACACAATCACAAATTCCGGGGTCAAAGATAGCCAATTTGAATCCCAATAACTTAGAACATTTTTCATCAAATTTTGCCCCAAGGTTATAGTTCAAAACATCAAGTTCAAGCAAGGAAACTTTGTTCAGCAAAATTGAAGAATGACAATTAATGGCAATTTCAGATTCAAAAACAACTTCAAGTTCACCATGACTTCTAATGTTTGATTGCCATGCTTGATTCTCATTCATTTGCTTGATGTTAGCACAAATTTCAACATAATACCAAACAATTTTTTTCACAAAACTCTCCATTATCATACCATTAAAATCAACAAGTTGATTTGTATTCAAAAAATGAATTGTAAACAAGAATGAACAAAGTCGAAAAATATTTTCTTTGCACAAATGAATCGAATTCATGACATTTGTTTTGTCCACACTTTCTTTGAGAGAAAATAACGCACTCTCTATGCAAGAACATCATAAAATGTTTGATACATCCAGCAAACCACAAGTATTCAAAAATGAAATAAATTTCATGTAAGACACTTAGAATTTTAAGCATTCCAAACTGCCCTACCAATTTACCCTCATGTGTATATTTTGCAAGTAACTCACCTTTAGGCACCCAAACTCTAGTATCTCTAAATAAACACTCAATATGCTCAAAGTAGTCATCATAATAAAGTTTAGCACAATCTTTCCACATTTGAATCGCTTCATGAGAATTTTCAAGAGTCTAATTGGATTTAATGAAAGATATATTTTCCATAAAATTAGCATTCAAAGGATGCTTCCTAAAAATAAAGAAATTAACAAGGAATTGACATTCTTCCAAAGCCACAAAACTAGAATGCAAATGTGCAACAATATTATGCAATTCATAGCCTCTTAAGATATGAAATTTTGATTGTAAAGGCACCACCTTGAAGATATCATACAATGCATGCTTCAATACAAAAACAGATTGTAAATTCAACATATTTCCAAAGCACCAAGCTACATCTTGAAGCATATCAAAAGATCTAACACATGCACTAAAATGAAACTTCTTATCAATTCAATTCACATCATAGAGTAAGCTACCCATACCTTTTGGAGTAAAACAAAATTCAGTTAGCAATTGGAGTTTTATATCTCTTGAAGGACAATCATCATGTGACAACGTTTTAAGCAATGAATCTCCAAATTTCTTTGGCAATTCCTCAATCAATAGACAACCAAATTTCTCCTTGAGAGTGCATATGCCACAACATTTTCTTTGCCTTTCTTGTACATCATATACTTACTTTGGGGTCATGGGAACAAGGGTAATAGATTTGTTATTTTGCACAAGAGAATATTTGTTGCTAAAACCATCATGCTTAACTCTCCTATCAAGTTGCTATGGTTTACCCAATAATAATTGACTAGCATGCATAGATACAACATCACAAATAATTTCATTGGAAGTATCAACATATATTTGTACAATTACGCTTAGTAAACAATGTAGCATCAATCATGCCTTTGTGAAAGTTATTTTCTATTAGAAATCCACTAAGTCTTTCATACCAAGCTCTAGGAGCTTGTTTTAGTCCATATAAAGCTTTGGCTAGTTTATATACATGATTAGGAAAAATATTTTTACTTTCAAATCCATAGGGTTGTTTTACATATACTTCTTATTGAATAAACCCATTTAAGAAGGCACTTTCAAGCCTTGTTATGGGAGCAAAGGTTTCATCATAGTCTTTTACATTTAAAATGAAGTATTTACAACCAAGGACTTTAAAATATTTTACATTTGGAGTTTTTTTATTTTAATCACATTTACAGTTAACTCATTTTGAATCTTTTTAAATGAACTTACATATTCTTTAAAGGTATCACTTTTAATGTGCCACACATATTACCCAAATGAACTTAGAATAATCATCTACTATTACACATGCATATCTTTTGCAACCTAAACTTATAGTTTGTGATGGTCCAAACAAATCCATATGTCTTAACTAGTTCTTTAGTTTCTAGATCATTTATGTGATCTATTCCTATATGAATTGGCCTCCTACGTCACAACGAAGTTGTGTTATACACCACACTAAAACATTTCATGTATTGCTCCATAATATCACATAAGTGAGGAGTATGCACATTGTTATGCCTAGAACCGATAAGAATGATTTTACCATCTCTTTGATCAATACATCAAAATCTTTATAACATATTTGACTTATTGCTAATCAAGTTGAATTTCAAGTCATCAATCAAAAGCACATTCTCAATCACATTGCTATAATTATTGGTTACATTGCCAACTCCAATTATTTCCCCCCCCCCTTTTTTATCATTTCTAAAAATATTAAACAATAAGGAACTTCCTTTCATGAGTCTTGAGCATCCACTATCAAGAAACAAATTTTTGTATCCAAAATTGTATTTTCTAAACATATCTACATTCAAGAATTAATATGTGACTTTAAGCAATTAAGTTTTCTTAGCATTGATATCTTTTCTTATCCATGTTTTTGATCCATTTTCCACTTCCATTCTTGCAAAGCATTTTCTTGAGGTGTGCCCCTTTTTACAACAATAATCACATATTACATGGTATTTAAAAGAATGTGAAGTCCTATAATAAGGATAGGTTCTAGCATTGTTAATGCTAGGTTCAAAGTTATACCTTTCATATCCATATCTTTGGTTATGTGTGTTATGCATTCCATACCTATAGTGTTGGTTATGTGTGTTATGCATTCTATTTCCATGATGTTGGTGATGTGTGTTATGCATTCTATATCTATGATGTTGGTGAGGTCTATTTTTAAAACTTTCTACCCCTTTTTCATGATTATGTGATGTGTTAGCAGTTTTCACAAATTTGGAGGTGGAGCTTTGATTGCCTACTTCATGTGAATATCCTAATCCATGTCTACTATTTCCAATTCTTTGATTCCCTAAATGTTTTTCTAAGTTATCCTTTCCTTGTGTGAATTTAGCTAAGCAATCACTAAGGTCTTCAATTCTCTTTTTCAACTCTATATGTTATATTTTAACTTCATCATATTTCTTAGCTTCTTCCCTAACCTTGTTGCTTTCTATTGTTAACTTTTCATTTTCAACTTTTAGTGTACAGTTTTATTTTACTACACAATCATGCTTAATAACTAACTCTTGATTACATGTAGTGATTTCTTCTATTTTTGCCATAAGCTTCTTGTTTTGATTTTTTGCTTTCTTTAATTCATCTACTAGCTTAACAATATACAGCTCTAGTTCATCTTGATCATTGCATTTATCATCATCATCATCACTAAAAGAAGTACTTACCTTATGGTCATTAAATCCCATAAAGCACATGCGTGAAACTTCTTCCTCTTCTTTTTCAATTTCCTCTTCGGATTGGTCATCATCCCATGTGACTTTGATGCTTCTTCCTTTGCCATTGTTGTCATGTTCAAGCTCCTTCTTTCTTCTTAGATAATCTGCCATAAAATGAGCAAGTTGGTTATATTCAAGACATGTGATAATTTTGGAGGTTTCTCCCTCATATATTTCCCTAAATTTCTTCCAAATATCATGTGCATTTTTGCATCCCTTAACTCTACTTGATTCATTAACATCTAGGGAGTTGTATAAAACATTTGTGACCTTAGCATTCAAAGTAAGATTTCTCCTATCATATTCATCAAGTTCACTTCTCTTCTTTTCTCTAGTTTCATTTCCTATGGTTATTTCAACTATTTAAGGTCCTTCCTCAACTATATTCCACATCTCAATGTCAATGGATTTAAGATAAATTTCCATTCTATCTTTCCAACTGCTATAGTTGGTTCCATTAAACATTGGAGGCCTAGAAATGGATTGTCCCTCCATAAACATAGCATTGTTTGTTGCCATAATCTTTACTCTAAGGTTTTGAAGCCTAAATAAGTAGAGACCAAGCTCTAATACCAATTGTAAGCTCTAAAGCAACCTAAGAGGTGGGGTGAATTAGGTTTCTAAAAAATTCTTTAAACTCAATCAATTCAAATTCAATTCAACAATAATGAGTGAGTAGTGTGACTTGCATCAAGTGTAATATCAAATGATGTTTAATGTAATATTCCCACAACACAATGAATATATACTTCAATCCAAGTGCAGTAAATTAAATCATGAACAAGATGAAATAATAGTAAAAACTGAAAGCAATAAAGAGCAATTGACACAATCAATTTAGAGTGGTTCAAGTCTCCCCCTTGGAGCACTCTACATCCACTACCCAAGTTTCCCAACATAGGATTTCAACCTCTTCACTATGAAGTGATCTCTTTTCTAGTGGTGAGATCAAAACAACCACTTTTAGAACCCAAGTATCTCAACTTAGGATTTCAACCAACCAATTTATAGTGGTTCAAGTCTCCCCCTTGGAGCACTTTACTTCCACTACCCAAGTTTCCCAACTTAGGATTTCAATCACTTACAATAGATGTTTAAGAACAAAATAACAGCCCTCAAATAGGTTGGATATGATAAAGTGAAGCTCAAAATATGATTCCTATAATAAAATTTACAACTCAAACTATATAGCTCAAGAATGGTATGAAATACTCAAAGATAGGCTCAAGAACTTTTAATCTTTTGATTCTTGTAAAATCAAAGTGTTGTGCAAGAGTTGTAGAGAGTGTTTTTCAAGATTAGAAGCTCAAGGAATCAATGGGAGAGAGATGTTTTAACGTTTGTGTATTTGGTGGTATTTAAACCCTTAAGAAGATGACAAAAAAACGTTCATGTTTGACATTAAAAAAACTAGCCGTTATGAGTTTCGGACGGGTGTTTCGGGAGGGTAAGTCGTCCGAAAGGGTCGTCCGAAAGTTTCGGACGGGTGTTTCGGAAGGGTCGGTCGTCCGTAAGGGTCGTCCTAAACTCGACAGCAAGAACATTTTCTCTGGACAGTTTCGGACGACAGGTTCAGCCGACCGAAACTTGGCCAAGGTCGTCTGAAACTTTGTGAGCCATTGTTCGATATGATCCCGAAAGAATTTGGAAAACTGTAAAAAATGAAAGTTGTAACCCTTTCTCTTAGCTTTCCAATGGCACAGGAATCACTCCAGTTGGATTTAAAGTGAGATAGATATGATCGAAATATTGAACGCTGGCAGATTTCTTCAGCATAATTTGAAGATTAAAAACACTTTCAAAACATTTTTACTTGAGCATCATTTGAAGATTAAAAATACTTTGAAAACATTTTTACTTGAGCCTTAAACGAGTAAACCACTTTCTTGAGCTATTTACAAATTAGGGCTTTGGGTTGGGGAAAATGACCTAATTTACCATCCTTTTGTTTCTTTTGCGATTTCAATTCTTTCTTCGCTTGATAAATCTCCATGCTTGGCTTCCTTGAATTTCTATCAAATTGAAACACTTTTTTAACCATTAGCATAAACATGATTGTTTGTTATTCATCAAAATAAGTAAGATTAAGACCCTAGGTCTTCACAATCTCCCCCTTTTTGATGATGACAAACCAATTATGCAAGAGAATAAATAACAAGTACAATGGGTTACATTTAATTAGACAAATTGATATAAGCTCCCCCTATGTGTATACTTCCATTGTATTTCAGTTTTTCTCCCCCTATGTATATACTTCTACTTCGATTTTCTATTTTCAAATGTTCTTCTCCCCCTTTGTTTTTCTCCCATTATTGCTTTTTACATGATACTCTTTATTTTTCTCTTGCACTACTTATCACTTTTTCTCCCCCTTTTGACATCATCAAAATAAGAAAATGGGATGAAAAATGTGAGTTTCCAGAAATCATAAACCATATAAAAAGTATACTCTTTTCTTACTCTTTTCATTTACCTTTAGTTTTGGGGAAATGACATCACATCTTAGGACTACCTTTCCACTCCTTGCAACCTAATGGGTGGCTAGGCAACACAAAAATGGTTAAGTATAGGAAATTTTGTAAAAATTTTGGCAGAGTTTCCTTTGTTTATAGACTAATTCGACATGCCATCAACCCAAAATTTTGACAAAAATCCAATGCATAACATATAAGTATACAATCATATAACATACTCAAGAGTCACAGAGACTAATGCATAATTAAATTTTCACCAAGGAAGATAGCAAAGACCATAAATGTTTAAACAACATGGATACCAAATTAAGCCAAGAATGATACCAAATTAATAACATCATCGTCGTCAATAATGAATCATAAGAAAGAAAAAAAATATAAGAAACTTATCAAGCTATCTCATTAATCACATGATTGTACTCTACAATATGTTCATTTAAATGCACAAGGCCATCATAATGCCAATTGAAAAGGAAATCTTCTCAAATGTTTACAACCCAATACAAGCCACAAGAATGCACAATATACCATGTTTCAAGGTTTGCAACCAAACGATAGTACCATTTTGCACAAAATATAAGTACACGATTAAAGTTCAATTTAATCTTTCACCAATGAAAATAGCCAAATCCAAGAATGGTTAAATCAATGAGGGAACGGGATAAAGAGCATCAAAATATCAATAATGAATCACAAGAAACTAATTCAAATCCTAGGGTACCACAATCCATGTTCTATCGTTCCTTTGAGATATCAAGTGTGATTATTTAGCACATGATTAAATTCTAGCACATCATCATTTGTCATTCACAAGAATCCATAGAAAATAATGCACAATTATATTTCCACCAAGGAAATAGCAAAATCCAACAGTGATTAAACACAATGGATAATGAGATAAAGATATGTTCTTGTAAAATAGACAAAGTCTTAGCAACACCAAAATGTTCCATTAAACCCCCCCCCCCCATGTGCTTCTCTAACCAACAAGTCATGTAAACACAATCACAAATTCCGGGGTCAAAGATAGCCAATTTGAATCCCAATAACTTAAAACATTTTCCATCAAATTTTGCCCCAAGGTTATAGTTCAAAACATCAAGTTCAAGCAAGGAAACTTTGTTCAGCAAAATTGAAGAATGACAATTAATGGCAATTTCAGATTCAAAAACAACTTCAAGTTCACCATGACTTCTAATGTTTGATTGCCATGCTTGATTCTCATTCATTTGCTTGATGTTAGCACAAATTTCAACATAATACCAAACAATTTTTTTCACAAAACTCACCATTATCATACCATTAAAATCAACAAGTTGATTTGTATTCAAAAAATGAATTGTAAACAAGAATGAACAAAGTCGAAAAACATTTTCTTTGCACAAATGAATCGAATTCATGACATTTGTTTTGTCCACACTTTCTTTGAGAGAAAATAACGCACTCTCTATGCAAGAACATCATAAAATGTTTGATACATTCAGCAAACCACAAGTATTCAAAAATGAAATAAATTTCATGTAAGACACTTAGAATTTTAAGCATTCCAAACTGCCCTACCAATTTACCCTCATGTGTATATTTTGCAAGTAACTCACCTTTAGGCACCCAAACTCTAGTATCTCTAAATAAACACTCAATATGCTCAAAGTAGTCATCATAATAAAGTTTAGCACAATCTTTCCACACTTGAATCGCTTCATGAGAATTTTCAAGAGTCTAATTGGATTTAATGAAAGATATATTTTCCATAAAATTAGCATTCAAAGGATGCTTCCTAAAAATAAAGAAATTAACAAGGAATTGACATTCTTCCAAAGCCACAAAACTAGAATGCAAATGTGCAACAATATTATGCAATTCATAGCCTCTTAAGATATGAAATTTTGATTGTAAAGGCACCACCTTGAAGATATCATACAATGCATGCTTCAATACAAAAACAGATTGTAAATTCAACATATTTCCAAAGCACCTAGCTACATCTTGAAGCATATCAAAAGATCTAACACATGCACTAAAATGAAACTTCTTATCAATTCAATTCACATCATAGAGTAAGCTACCCATACCTTTTGGAGTAAAACAAAATTCAGTTAGCAATTGGAGTTTTATATCTCTTGAAGGACAATCATCATGTGACAACGTTTTAAGCAATGAATCTCCAAATTTCTTTGGCAATTCCTCAATCAATAGACAACCAAATTTCTCCTTGAGAGTGCATATGCCACAACATTTTCTTTGCCTTTCTTGTACATCATATACTTACTTTGGGGTCATGGGAACAAGGGTAATAGATTTGTTATTTTGCACAAGAGAATATTTGTTGCTAAAACCATCATGCTTAACTCTCCTATCAAGTTGCTATGGTTTACCCAATAATAATTGACTAGCATGCATAGATACAACATCACAAATAATTTCATTGGAAGTATCAACATATATTTGTACAATTAGCAATTCATTGTCATAATGCTTAGTAAACAATGTAGCATCAATCATGCCTTTGTGAAAGTTATTTTCTATTAGAAATCCACTAAGTCTTTCATACCAAGCTTTAGGAGCTTGTTTTAGTCCATATAAAGCTTTGGCTAGTTTATATACATGATTAGGAAAAAAAATTTTACTTTCAAATCCATAGGGTTGTTTTACATATACTTCTTATTGAATAAACCCATTTAAGAAGGCACTTTTAACATCTATTTGAAAAAGTTTAAATCCATTGAAACAAGCATACACAAGTAACATTTGGATAGATTCAAGCCTTGTTATGGGAGCAAATGTTTCATCATAGTCTTTTACATTTAAAATGAAGTATTTACAACCAAGGACTTTAAAATATTTTACATTTGGAGTTTTCTTATTTTAATCACATTTACACTTAACTCATTTTGAATCTTTTTAAATGAACTTACATATTCTTTAAAGGTATCACTTTTAATGTGCCACACATATTACCCAAATGAACTTAGAATAATCATCTACTATTACACATGCATATCTTTTGCAACCTAAACTTATAGTTTGTGATGGTCCAAACAAATCCATATGTCTTAACTAGTTCTTTAGTTTCTAGATCATTTATGTGATCTATTCCTATATGAATTGGCCTCCTACGTCACAACGAAGTTGTGTTATACACCACACTAAAACATTTTATGTATTGCTCCATAATATCACATAAGTGAGGAGTATGCACATTGTTATGCCTAGAACCGATAAGAATGATTTTACCATCTCTTTGATCAATACATCAAAATCTTTATAACATATTTGACTTATTGCTAATCAAGTTGAATTTCAAGTCATCAATCAAAAGCACATTCTCAATCACATTGCTATAATTATTGGTTACATTGCCAACTCCAATTATTTCCCCCCCCTCCTTTTTTATCATTTCTAAAAATATTAAACAATAAGGAACTTCCTTTCATGAGTCTTGAGCATCCACTATCAAGAAACAAATTTTTGTATCCAAAATTGTATTTTCTAAACATATCTACATTCAAGAATTAATATGTGACTTTAAGCAATTAAGTTTTCTTAGCATTGATATCTTTTCTTATCCATGTTTTTGATCCATTTTCCACTTCCATTCTTGCAAAGCATTTTCTTGATGTGTGCCCCTTTTTACAACAATAATCACATATTACATGGTATTTAAAAGAATGTGAAGTCCTATAATAAGGATAGGTTCTAGCATTGTTAATGCTAGGTTCAAAGTTATACCTTTCATATCCATATCTTTGGTTATGTGTGTTATGCATTCCATACCTATAGTGTTGGTTATGTGTGTTATGCATTCTATTTCCATGATGTTGGTGATGTGTGTTATGCATTCTATATCTATGATGTTGGTGAGGTCTATTTTTAAAACTTTCTACCGCTTTTTCATGATTATGTGATGTGTTAGCAGTTTTCACAAATTTGGAGGTGGAGCTTTGATTGCCTACTTCATGTGAATATCCTAATCCATGTCTACTATTTCCAATTCTTTGATTTCCTAAAAGTTTTTCTAAGTTATCCTTTCCTTGTGTGAATTTAGCTAAGCAATAACTAAGGTCTTCAATTCTCTTTTTCAACTCTATATGTTCTATTTTAACTTCATCATATTTCTTAGCTTCTTCCCTAACCTTGTTGCTTTCTATTGTTAACTTTTCATTTTCAGCTTTTAGTGTACAGTTTTCTTTTACTACACAATCATGCTTAATAACTAACTCTTGATTACATGTAGTGATTTCTTCTATTTTTGCCATAAGCTTCTTGTTTTGATTTTTTGCTTTCTTTAATTCATCTACTAGCTTAACAATATACAGCTCTAGTTCATCTTGATCATTGCATTTATCATCATCATCATCACTAGAAGAAGTACTTACCTTATGGTCATTAAATCCCATAAAGCACATGCGTGAAACTTCTTCCTCTTCTTTTTCAATTTCCTCTTCGGATTGGTCATCATCCCATGTGACTTTGATGCTTATTCCTTTGCCATTGTTGTCATGTTCAAGCTCCTTCTTTCTTCTTAGATAATCTGCCATAAAATGAGCAAGTTGGTTATATTCAAGACATGTGTTAATTTTGGAGGTTTCTCCCTCATATATTTCCCTAAATTTCTTCCAAATATCATGTGCATTTTTGCATCCCTTAACTGTACTTGATTCATTAACATCTAGGGAGTTGTATAAAACATTTGTGACCATAGCATTCAAAGTAAGATTTCTCCTATCATATTCATCAAGTTCACTTCTCTTCTTTTCTCTAGTTTCATTTCCTGTGGTTATTTCAGCTATGTAAGGTCCTTCCTCAACTATATTCCACATCTCAATGTCAATGGATTTAAGATAAATTTCCATTCTATCTTTCCAACTGCTATAGTTGGTTCCATTAAACATTGGAGACCTAGAAATGGATTGTCCCTCCATAAACATAGCATTGTTTGTTGCCATAATCTTTACTCTAAGGTTTTTAAGCCTAAATAAGTAGAGACCAAGCTCTAATACCAATTGTAAGCTCTAAGGCAACCTAAGAGGGGAGGGGTGAATTAGGTTTCTAAAAAATTCTTTAAACTCAATCAATTCAAATTCAATTCAACAATGATGAGTGAGTAGTGTGACTTGCATCAAGTGTAATATCAAATGATGTTTAATGTAATATTCCCACAACACAATGAATATAAACTTCAATCCAAGTGCAGTAAATTAAATCATGAACAAGATGAAATAATAGTAAAAACTGAAAGCAATAAATAGCAATTGACACAATCAATTTAGAGTGGTTCAAGTCTCCCCCTTGGAGCACTCTATATCCACTACCCAAGTTTCCTAACATAGGATTTCAACCTCTTCACTATGAAGTGATCTCTTTTCTAGTGGTGAGATCAAAACAACCACTTTTACAACCCAAGTATCTCAACTTAGGATTTCAACCAACCAATTTATAGCGGTTCAAGTCTCCCCCTTGGAGCACTTTACTTCCACTACCCAAGTTTCCCAACTTAGGATTTCAATCACTTACAATAGATGTTTAAGAACAAAATAACAGCTCTCAAATAGGTTGGATATGATAAAGTGAAGCTCACAATATGATTCCTATAATAAAATTTACAACTCAAACTATATAGCTCAAGAATGGTATGAAATACTCAAAGATAGGCTCAAGAACTTTTAATCTTTTGATTCTTGTAAAATCAAAGTGTTGTGCAAGAGTTGTAGAGAGTGTTTTTCAAGATTAGAAGCTCAAGGAATCCATGGGAGAGAGATGTTTTAACGTTTGTGCATTTGGTGGTATTTAAACCCTTAACAAGATGACAAAAAAACGTTCATGTTTGACATTAAAAAAACTAGCCGTTATGAGTTTTGGACGGGTGTTTCGGAAGGGTAGGTCGTCCGAAAGGGTCATCCTAAACTCGACAGCAAGAACATTTTCTCTGGACAGTTTCGGACGACAGGTTCAACCGACCGAAACTTGGCCAAGGTCGTCCGAAACTTTGTGAGCCATTTTTCGATATGATCCCGAAAGAATTTGGAAAACCCGTACAACATGAAAGTTGTAGCCCTTTCTCTTAGCTTTCCAATGGCACCAGAATCACTCCATTTGGATTTAAAATGAGAGAGATATGAACGAAAGATTGAATGCTGGCAGATTTCTTCAGCATCATTTGAAGATTAAAAACACTTTGAAAACATTTTTACTTGAGCATCATTTGAAGATTAAAAATACTTTGAAAACATTTTTACTTGAGCCTTAAATGAGTAAACCACTTTCTTGAGCTATTTACAAATTAGGGGGTTGGGGAAAATGACCTAATTTACCATCCTTTTGTTTCTTTTGCGATTTCAATTCTTTCTTTGCTTGAAAAATCTCCATGCTTGGCTTCCTTGAATTTCTATCAAATTGAAACACTTTTTCAACCATTAGCATAAACATGATTGTTTGTTATTCATCAAAATAAGTAAGATTAAGACCCTAGGTCTTCACAACTGTTATAGTACATTCTGAAGGGATAGAAGTAAGGATTCATCATTAGGAAGAAGATGGAACAAGCCTAAAAAGTTGTACTTTAAACCCATTATTGATTGTTGCCCAAACCTTCATTTGGTAATGTTTCACGTCGTTGTTGTCGAAGCAATTCTTGGCCTCCAAAGTAATGTAATACATTGAACTAGCAGCAGGCTCCATATTCAGATTTACGATTTTCAAGAATTCCAGCTTTGCATTAATCTCTTTTCCAATATTGTATTGAATTACGGCAAAGCGTGCTGCTTCTTCCGCTTTTTGAAAGAGATCGAAATCTTCTCCCCCGATTCTCACAATTCCACAGGTTAGATTACGACCGTAATCACTCATCACAGAAAATCCCTAATAAAGAATTTACATGCAAAAAGGAAATAATTAATAATCATAAGTTGGAGGTGAAATTTTAAAACATTTATTCATTCGTCATTTTTTATTTCATTATTTATATTTCTTAAATTTAAATTTTCAATTTATTTTTTACAAATCAACTCTACGACATATTATTTCATAATCTCCCAAATTAATATAATAATGGTTTAACTATGGATCATTATTTCTTCCCTCATTATACATTTACAAAAAAAAAAGATGAATCATTATTTTCTCCTAATTCATTCTTCTTAGGATTCCACTAATTAGATTACGACCTCAATCACTGGTGATAAAAAAACCCTAAAGAATTTTCATGCAAATTAATAATTAATAAGAAAATGCATGTGAAATTTATAATTTTCAAGTCTTGATTCATTATGAATAAAAAAATATATATGGATCATTATTTTTCCCCTCATTATGAATTTAAAAATAATATTAATCATTATTTTCTCCTAATCTATTACAACCTCAATCACTCCTAAAAAAGAAAATCCCTAAAGACTTTTCATGACAATTAATAATTAAGAAGCTGCATGTAATAAAACATGAAACCAAAAAAACTGTCTATGTAATTTCAAATTAAAAAAAAACTTCTACAAATAAATTTTTTATGGAAAAAAATATATGTTTTTTCATAAATAGTTGTAATGAAATCTAGGGTTTAATTATTAGTTACCTCACTTTTGTTGACTTCATCAATGTACCGGCAGTATGCTGCATGGTTGATGGCCATTATTGGTGCAAAAAGCAACTTCATGAAAAAATTCAAGGAAGAAGAAGGAAGAAGAAGGAAGAAGAAAAAAGAACGCGTAATTAATTAATTAAAAAGAGAAGTGTGGGCGAGGAAAATATATTTATAGAACGAAACACACAAGTATCATTTAGATACTTCCTATTTTCCTAATTAATTAAATTTGCTGCCTTTATAGATATTTACTAAAACTGAAATTTATTCTTCAAAATAATATGTTTCTTAAATTTCATCAACCAATTGTAAGATTCCAAAAACCGATTCTCTCTCATCGATGAATTTTTTTCAGTCGGATCAAGTAACTAAGTAGAATATTTTGCTTGCGCAACAAGACACTAGTTTTAATAAGGGTTAATTAGAAAAAAAAAAGGTAAATTATTTTAATTGTATTTCAATTTGGGATTTATTTCACTTTTGTTATTCATTTTTTAAATTTTTTTATTTTCATCTCTCTGCTATAATTTGGGGTCCGACAGTTCTTCATTTTTTTCCACTTAAAATCTAATTTAAACAACTGTTTAACATATATATGATAATTAGAAGGATATAAAATTAAAATTAATAGATTTAGTCATATGCATCTCAATTGTTATCGAAATTAATTTTTTAAATTAAAAGTGAACAAATGGCCATTAAAAATCAAAAGTGAAAATAAACCTTTTTGCAAAGAATATAAAAGAAAGCCGAACCTGTAAGTTGAACGCGACCATTGAAATCATTTACCAAGGAAAAACCTTTAAAATCTCACATTGTCCCTTCTATTGATCAATTGGTTCATCAATAGCCCCTTTAACTTTCAATTTTATCAATGAATGAGTCATGAAAGAGAGTTTATTTTTTTCTTGAAATAATAAGCATTAAATAGATATTAACAACTGGAGGGATTGCTTGAGAAAAAATTTGAATACTTGAACCCTGTCTTGGAGGGATTGTTTGAGAAAAACCAACCCGGTTGGTATGTTGAGGAACGATGGGAGGCAGAAATTGTTTGCTTTGAATGATAAGGACAGAATTTGGACTTCTTTCAATTGGAACCGGAAAATACAGTGGCTGTGATTTGTAATTTTTTTTGGGAGATTTGTTGAACTAATATGTCAATGACAAGTGCTCTTGGTTGGAATTGGATTAAACTCTGAATTGAGTGCACATTAGCATGACTGGATTTAAGCACAATGGACTTTGGATTTTGATGTTGACCTTGGGTCCTGTTTTAACAATGGAGCCTGATGAACTAAAGTGCTCAGGCCATATGGAACCACGATAGCTTCGCTATTTCTGTTTTTGCTATCTCTACATGCACTGTTGGGGACGAACGTATTCAGAACCATACCTCTTATGTGTTAGTTGTTGTTGGTCCTCTAATATTTTGAGGGTAAAGGATTTACAGGGCTAGAGAGATTGGGATGGCTGCACTGTTAGGAGAGTCTAGGGAAATGAGGGAAGAACTAAGGCAGCTTTTGTTTGTTACTTACAGAGATATCTATGGGAGAGGGGCTATAAAGAATTGCTCTCTGCTTTGGTATCGATGAAGGATTGCCTTGGGACAGAATTTAGGAACCTGGATAGTGGAATGTGTACCAATTGAAGCCAGGGGCTAGAGATTGGTGATTTTGGTTGTAGCGATTTCTATGTTTTAGAGCTATAGCGTCATTTGTCTTATGCCCTATTACTTGTAAAGGCGAAAAAGTGCAAAGGGTTAGAATGATTCACGAGCTGGACTGCTTTGTTGCATAGTTACTGGATGTGGAGGTCATCGGTCCTAGGCTTTTTAGGGCAGAAGCGAGAGGCTGCTACTTTCCTCTTCTTATCTTTTGGAAAGGCGAACAATGGCGAAGGAGAAGCTAGTTTCCTGGTAGTGTTTGACTTGAGAAGCCCCTGGACTTGAGAGCATGAGTGTGGCTTGCGTGGGCACGAATGGATTTAATGGTGAACATTGGATAAACTGGAAACGAGGTCCATGTGCACCCAGTGTGCTACTCTTTCATGTACTTTGCAAACCATTCATATACTTAATTAGATACCTGGTGGACCTCATTTGCTACGTAGTATTGTCTACTTTCATTTCATGGCAATCTGGAGAACTTGGTTGCTGTTTGGAGCTGTGCTCACATTGTAAAGTAATATTGGCTCCACATTTACTAATTAGATTAGGGCTTTAATGAGAGGGAAATGGAGCCTACCTACTGGATCATCCAAGTATATTGTCTCTATTTTCTTTACACTTATTGAGATAGATGTTCATGTATTGGAGTAGTACTCCGCATTTCTCGCATTTGCTCTGTAACAGTGTGAACGGGTATAGCCGACACTATATTTTGCTTTGATCTAGCTATATATGTATCTTTTAAAAAAAATAGATATTAACAAATTAATATATTTATTAGATGCCAAATAGGAGTCCGTTTGTAGAATTATAATATTGTGTAAAAATAATCAAGTTTTAATGAAGAATCTACTCGACATAATTAACTAGTTCAGTTTCTCATGTTAATATAGAAGGGAGATCAAGCTGGTTAACTTTTGTATGGGTGATTTAGGGTATGTCCATCACCCAATCCATATGTTAATATAGAAGGGAGTGGCGTCCCATAACAAATTTGCCAATTAAAAAAAAAGTTCAGTTTCTCATGAAGATGAATTAGTCCTTTTTTTCATTTATTTTGATTATTAGATTAATACTCCTCCTGATGAGGTATAATTTTCTTTTAGTGAGATAATATGTTTACTTTCTTGACAATAATAAAAATGCCATACATTCAACATTTGAAGGCATCAAAGCTGCTCAATCTTACAAAGTTTGTCCATTCTTTCAAAGTGCATATGCTCTTCATTCAAAATAATGCAATTGCAATGTTTTAAAATGAATCTTAAAAGTAAATAGTATGATTTCTTGGTTTAGGCCATGAGCCCAGAAAGAAAAATGGAAACAAACTCAAAAGTTATCCTTCAAGCATTCATGAAACAGCATTCTTCTTGAAGGCATCCAATATGAATGATCAGATAATCCTTCTGGAGGGGACTGCTTCTGTTCTGTCTACATAAAACTTTTCTGCAAAAGAAATGTTAAGCATAAACTTTCTTTAAGTTTTTGGATCTATATTCAATTGTTAGAAATGAAATAAAAAAAAAACCAAGGCAGTGAAGTAGCCATTAAATTAGTGAAAGAGAAAATCAAAATCTTCAATATTTGAAAGACAGAAAGCTTTGAATCCACTTAGGAGTATCTGTTCATGAGATCTTATTCAACTGCAGTTGTAAAGGTAATAGTTTCCTATTATAATACCCATGACCCAATTTAAGGGCTAATTAGTAAATGAGAGAAATTATAGGGACTATTTTTGCAAATTGTAAAAGAGTTGGTCTTAAGACCTATTTTTGTTTAGACTCAAGTTTCACTTTTTTCTTTCTCTCATTCACTCATCCTCCTTCTCACTAAATTAGGGCAAGAGCAAGGGATGGATTGAAGAGGACAAGGAACTAATTCTCCCTCCAATTCCAATCTTTTTGAGGTAAGGAAACTATTAAATCTAGTTGTTCATAGTTATGTCTTTGTTTAATCCTCTAGATTAGTAAAAGGGTGAATCTTTGTCATGATAGGAAAGTGGGTTGATTAAGTGGTGGAAACTATAAATCATGGGCAAGATTATAGGGTGATTTCAAGTAAGTGGTTTGATATTCCTTTATGTTTTAATATGCTTTTGATGAAACATATTTTGAGAACTTGGTATGTTGTTATATACAAAATAATGGATTGAGCATGTGTTAATTTGTGATTTTGATATATATGAAATGTATGCAGTGCCGTTTTTGTGAAAGCAAAGTGTTTGAGGAATGGTTTGAATGAATTTGAAGTATATGAGCTCTTGAATGTTTCTTGGGATGATTGGTAGGAACATGTTCCAATTCATTTGTCATTTGGCCCATCTAGCGGGTTATAGTAGCTAGAAACTCATTTGTCATTTGGCCTACCTGACGGGTTATAAAAGTCATGAACTGGATCCAGTGTACCGAAAGTAACTTGAATCATTCTTGAGCTAATTGACAATTGACAAGTGTTCAATGTATTTGCGAATGCATTTGTGAATGTTATTTGAAAAGTGATTGTGCCACTTGCTATTGATAGGTACGTGTGTGTAGATTAGAAATGTTTCAAAAAAAATGTGGTTTTCCATGTGTTGAAATGCTTTGTGAAAGTATATAATGTATAACATGCTCAAACCGGTAAAGGAATGTCAATATCACTTACTGAGCATAGTGTTTCCTCATACCACAAGTTGTTGTCATTTTTGCAGATTGTGACCGTTTCGGATGCTTTTTGGTGTGATTGCTTGAAAGAGAAGAATGGGTTGTTTTGTGTATTTTGTAGTTGATAGAGACGAAGTTGTCAATATTGTAGTTATGTATAGATGATGTTAAAGGTGTTAGAATGATGAACATTGGAGCATTTGTATTTCTCCTTTTGATTATAGTGAAGATTCGTAGTATAATGATGTTGTAAATGTGTGAATATGTAAAGCGAAGAGTAATGAATGTTGGTGTTATTGGAACTACGTTTCATTTGGTTAGTGTTGGATTTTGTGATGTTTGAAGAAGAGTATGTAAGTTGAAGGAAGAAAAAGTGAAAATTTGAAGTTTTAGTTTTCAGGGCCCGACGTCGCGACGTGCGACTCTCCACGTCGCGACGTCCATATTAAATCAAACGAATTTTTGTTTCCAGTGAGTTACGTCGCGACGTGGAGCCTCCACGTCGAGACATGGGGAAATGTTTCAGCACTCATGGAAATTTCAGATTTTTGACTGTTATCCAAGGTTTTAAATCTTGTTTCTTGGCCTTAATGTGATCTTTATTCATAGAGGAGATTAATCATTGATTGTAATGGGATGTTATGTACGTTAATTCCAACCAACACTTGAGGTACTGTCTTTATTGTTGTAATGAGGCTTCGCACTCTTGAGAACTATCGTCCCAAGGGTGTGGCCGTGCCACGCCGGAGTTCGGGGCGTGACACCTATGAACATTATAAATTGAAATCTAAAATCGGCCTTTCATTTGAATCAAATTTTCCTTGCTCCCCAGTTCCTTGAAGATCATGAAGTCTCCCATTCGTTTTCTAAGAAAATCAGCAACAAATTGAAAGATTCTGTCAATTCTTCATCAATTACTCGTTCCAATCAGCATTCTTAATTTACTATTTCTTATTGAAAGATTTTGTTGAGTTACTGTACTCCAAAACTAGCACTGATCAAATCCCTTGTGGTTGCATGCACTTGAGAAGGCCATTTTACCTTGCAGATCAACCAAGACTTGGACACAAAGGGACAGGAGAATGACCGATAAAAACTTGATAAGGATGCAGAGGAGATGCCAATGGAGGAAGAGACTCCATTTTGGGGATTGTAGTCAAACACAATCTCAAATCCCTAATGCTAATTGGGGAGAGTGGAGAAAGCTCCAAAGCCAAAATCTTTTAAGGAAAACAGGAAGGAAAGATTCTTTGTTTAACAAATCACAGGTGACTGGTTTTTCTAATGATGACAGGAGTACAACATCATCTGAAATCTTTTTGTTTTACAGATGTTAGGGAAGAGAGATCCATTCAGGTGGATTGGGCTGTTCAACAATGCCAGCTGAAACATCTGCCAATTTCCGGAAGAAATGCACATCCTTGGCCGTTGTCAACCCTTATGCTCGAAAAGTAGTACTTTAAGGATGGCGTTAATCTAATACCTCCGCTTTCACTCTATCTGTAAACTTCATCAATTTTTTCTTTCAGCAGTTTTACCTTGCTCAATCGCGAATACAGTTGATTTACATTTCTATCAAGAAAAAATATGGATTGTTCTCCATTCATAGCAAATGAATGCTAGACATGCAAATTAAACATACAAATGTATGTCAATTTACAAGAACCATCCTGAATATTAAATGGGGATTGGTAAGTCAGGCCTTAGTTTTCTACCCAAACCAAACCCTGCTATTTAGATATCCACAGATCTCATGTTAGACCATATATCCAGAGTGAACCTAGACACTAACAATTATAGTTCCAGCCACCCATACCTTAAAATCATGGGGTCATGGGGCAAAAAACATATGCATCTATTGAAAAAATAGGTCAGGGCATCAGGCTCAGAACCTCAACACTTGTGATTTGGACCATTTCAAATGGTTATGATCCTCATATTGCTAAAGTACATCCAAAAATAAATGCAGTAAATCTTGGTTCTCTAAATGTTCACTTGATACACTTCAAGGTCAATTCCATTTACCAACTTGAAGAATTAGTACACCAAGTGAACTGTAAATGTTTATGTTCAAATTAAAGCTGACCCAATCAATGTCAGTCAATGAACCTTTTGAAATGGTTACAAAACCATTACAGCTGCCTCCAATCCCCCCTCCCACAAAATGGAAAAAAACACATAGATCAAGAAAATTTATCAACCTAGTAGTAAGCATACTTTATAAAATATACATGTCATTCAATTAATCTTTTCATCGATTTCCTCAAACAGCTCAAATGAATACTTAATAGTTGAGACGGTAATCGATGCATGAATGACTGTTAGAGCTAACAGAATTTACCAAGTAAAAGGACACAAATTAAGAAGTATGCAACAACAACTTTCAAAACGACAGAACAAATTTTAGCAAATGAATAGGTTCCTTCTGCGATGAAAATAAGCTGGTTCCGAAGAAAAGCAAACATACTTGCAATAATTACTGTTTTTCCCCTGCCAAAGATGTTCATAATTGTTCTAGCCATCTGTATTTTTTGTTCAGGGGATGTCCACACTTTTTGCTTCCTCCACCTTAGATGTAATACTTGTGAATTTTATTGTGGGTCATTTAATAAATAAGTAAAAATAGAGGGGTTAAATTGCAAATTGCAAATATTGATCATGAAAAACCCTTTTTGTTTCCTAATTGGGCCTTCATCCTTTGCTTTACATTTTTCCCTACTTTCTCTCTTCCTTATTCTCCCTATTCTCCCTCTACTTTTAGGGCAAGAAGAAAGGGTGAATTAAAGGTGGAAAAGGAAGCAATTCTCACCTTTGCTCACTCTTGTTAAAGTAAGGAACCTATCTAGTTAATTATCCATGTTAATCTCTTTGTTTAACATTCTAGATTAATAAGGGTTTAAAAACCACTATTGTGAATAGGATATGGGTTTGATCATGTAAACTCAAGAACACCTATCTAAGGATTGTAGCATCCATTTGATTAGGTATAGAACATGAATTGATGAATTTAGGTCAAATTGTGGGAATAGATTGTTGAAGAAAGTTATGAGAGTAATATATAATAGGTTTTGGAATTTTAAGGAAAATGAAATGTTTTTAGACTAAGAAAGGTGTCTAAAGGTTGTTAAACTCTATTTAATGATCCTTTTGTTATATGTGTGTGTTTTATAGGAAAGTGGATTGAATAGGTGGTAGAAATCTTAAGAATCAAGGCTATATCGGATATTGGCTAAGGTAAGTGGTTATGATATACTTTATGTTTTATAAATATTTGATGAAACATATTTTGAGAATTTGGTTATGTTCTTACATTGAAATGACTTGAGCATGAATAAGATTGTGACTCTGAGAACTATGAAATATATGTAGTGGCTTTTGTGAATGTAAAGCATTTTGTGGAACGATTTGAATGAATTTGAATTGATTTTGAGGCTCTTTGAACTGTTTAAATGAACTATTCTGGCCTACCTAGCAGGGATAAACAGTTAGGAACCCCTCCATGTTCTGCCTACCTGACGGGATAAATATCAGGACTGGATCCAGTTATGTTACCCGAAAGTGATTTGAACTGTTCATGAGCTAAATGTTAACAAGTACTCAATGTATTTATAATTGTTTGATATATGATGATGCCACTTTGCTATTTATGTATGCGTGTGTGTTTTGACGTGAAACATCTTCTAATGATGCTTTCATGGGTTAAATGCATGAATTGAGAAAATATATATATATATAACGTGCTCAATCAATAGAGGAATACCCTAACTACTTACTTGGGCATAGTTTTGCTCATACCACAATGTGTTATTCTTTGCAGATTCTAAGGTTTCAATTACAGTTTTGGGGATGATTGAAAGTGAAGAATGCTATTTTGTTGATTTTGTAGTTATGTATAGGATAATAGGAATTTGTAATAGATGTTTTGTGATGGAACGATGTTGATGCATTACATCTTGATTTTGATATATATATATATATGGTTATAAGATGATTCGAAAGTAAATGTAGTAGTTGTGATTGTTAAGCTGAAGTCATCTAGTTATACGTTGTATATACGGTGTTGAGTCTTATAATATGAAATGTGGAGAAATTATGCTATACATTACAGATTTAAGTTTGAATGTGAAATTGTGGAAATGTTAATTTAAATATGTACATATTGATCATTATGAAGTGTGAGGTGTATAGATATATGTACATGGTTTGGGACAGTAAATAATATGTACAGGAGGTTTCGCACTTTTGAATTCAGTATCCGTGGCCGTGCCATGCCGGATTCGGGGCGTGACATTAGAGCCCAATTCAAGCAGTAATATCCGCAAAACAGGATAAACACGAGTTTGAAAATATTAACCAATCGTGGCAGAGAAATAAAAGATTAATCAAACTTGAGCACTAATGTATACAACAAATTTACTAGTTGGTTAAAAACTACAGGCAAGGAATTAAGTGTAGGAAAAGCATCATCATATTTGGCCTCATAAACTACTTACAAGTACTTTGGTCCAACAACAAAGCCAATAATATTTCCAATGCACAATGTTGCTTTCATGATGAATGTCCTCCTATCTACAATAATTATCAAAAAGAAATTTATTTCCAACAAAAAATCATGTCTAAACAAGGGCTATATCAAATGAGAAAAAGATTGAAACAATTGCACTTGATCCCATTGAATTACATTGTTTCAAAATCTGAGGATGTCACCAGAACTATAAGTCCGGGAAGTCAGTTCATAATCATAAGCAATTCGAAATCCCGGTTACTCATCAAAGGCTTGATCCCAAACTTTCTTTCTGGCTTATTTTCTTTGAGTAAGCTGATTTTGAGGGCATATCAGTAAAGACCATTCTCTTAATTGCACTCTACCAAGGTAGCAAAATGATTCCCAGTACCAATAGTAGCAAAAAAACTAACTTCTTGCGAAAATCATTGAAGTTCTCTGAAGGACCTTTTGCCTGTGAGGGTATCTGAACAACTTCTTTCTCAACACATGAATGAAGTATCTCTAAAGATGCCTCTCTGCTACTCCTTGCAATGACTCGAAAAACTCTGTTTCGCGAGTTCATCCCTCGCGGTATGTAATAACCGTATGCGTAGCTCCATTTTAAAATCCTCCTACATTCCACAATTTGAAGCCAAGCATCAACAATGAACTTCAACATTGTCTTAGATTCAGCCTGGATTTCACACATCTTATCAATATGCACATTTTGAAATTCTTGCAAATCAAGCAAAGCTTTTCTTTGAGAGGAATCATTAGCAGCCCATCTCTCATAATAATGTGTATATTTATCCAAAAACATCTTAGCCCTTTTCTTCTTCTCCTCATCTTCATCATACTTGCCTTCTTCCTTTGCTTTCTTATACTGATTACAGGCATAGAATCCGCTGGTATTCTGACCGTGTTTCGACCATGGATTTAAACACAACCAACAAAATTCAAAATTGCATGGCTCCGCACAAGTCATGTGCATACAACCATGATTCTTCTCAATTGCTTTTCGGCATCTTGGACAAGGCTTAGTATTACACAGTAACCAATTCGAGTTTTCGGATTCAGAACTATTTTTTAGTGCCCAATTTGCCAAAGTTTTGCAATCCACAGGACTATGAATTTCCTCTAAACAATTCCAACAAAAGCTGTATGAACAATTACAGGCAACATCAGGGCTACTGCGACTATTACTTCCAATCTCATCATATTCAACAGCGAAATGGCATCCAGGAGCAGGACACCACTTGGTCTTTTTCCTATCCTTAATATAAGATCTAAGAACGTAATTTTTATATTTCATCTTATCATCCTCACTCACCAATGAGTCAATAATATCTCGACCAACAACAGCACCACACTTGTGTTGAGGACATCTCAACCTTAAACAACCACGGCCTTCATTGATCGATAAGCCAACATAAGTTTTCCAACATGTCTTACAAAAATGATGACCGCAAGAAGCTGCAATAACCCTATCCTCCCTATATTTTTCCAAACAAATCCCACAAAGAAACTTCTTTCCTTTGTCTAATTGCACCATAATTGGATTCTCCAACAACCCACAATCCTTGCGAACTTTTTCTTCGTCACTAAACCATTCTTCCTGAATAGTACTGACATCCCAATTAAATTGGGATAGCAATATCATGGCGATTTCTCTTGATACAGAAAGAACTGTTGATGTTTTGATGATGGCTTCCTCAACTCGTTCTTGGATATCTTCCTTGCCTAAAATCGTGAATTTCTTGTCCTTCCTACTGCTCACAGTAGCCTCGTCATCAGAGTCTTCTTCAGTAATGAAAGCAAAATCTTCGTCATCATCATTATCATCGAAACTGTCATCGTAATCGCGCCTGTCTCTCTCACTATCAGAATCCATGTTCTTTTGATTAGCAAATTCACAAAATAAAAGAAAACCTACGAGAAAATTTTATTTATAGATAGTTGGAAACTGAATCGGTTGAGGTTCTTTATGCGATTTGGAACTGGAAATCTCAATAATAATAATAATAAAATCCTTATGCCAATTGAAGTTGTCTTAAACCAATATAACCTTAGTAAGAGGTTTGGATTGATGTTGAACAGTTTCCTAAACTTTATTTCTCGGTTTTTTCTTTTAATATTAAAACTGGGTAAATTACATCAAATCCGTGTATGGTTTTGAAAATTTTAAAATTGCCTCGTTATAATTTAAAAGCTTAGGCTTGGTTTGGATGGTTTATTTTTAGATTTTACCATAGAATTTTTTTTTTAGAATTTGTTATAAGAAAGGAATATTTTGATAGTGTTTGAATTCACGATTTTGTTTTGTTGGAACTTGTATTATAAAAATTTTTATTAATAAAAGTTTGAAATTTAAATTTTGAATTAATATTTTATTAGTTTATTTTAGTGAGAATTGTGTTAGAAAGAATTGTTTATTATTAAATTAAATTTAAATTTAATATTTTATTTATAAAAATACTAGAGCAAAAATAATTACTGTAACAATGTTTTTTGTTTTAAAAATTTTGGTAGAAAAAAATGAACAAAACAAACAGGTCATTTTGTAGGTAATAAAGAATATCTTACTGTCCAAATGAAATGAAGTACAATTTTTTAGGCGAGATAGAATTACTCCTCAGGATTTGAACTTTAAGTAACTAAGAAACAATTAATTAAAAAATGAATTTCATTCTTAGGCATAGTAACTTTAAAAAATTAGTCAAGTTTTTAAATATAATATTTTTTCAACTACCATTATTAATAATTAGTTCAAAAATATGATTTGAAAATCATGCACTTATTCGAAACAATGTGTTTCATTGTGTATCATCACATTTAGGACTAAAAAACACTTTTCTAATCACTAAAATCTACACCTCGTCTTCCTCACCATCTGGTTCTCAAACGCCTTCATTATCATTCGCAAATTCTTCAATTTCCTTAGGCTGTGTTTGGTTGTTTAGAAATAGAATTGAATTGTAATTTAAATATTATAGAATTGTAATTCATCAATGAATTGAAAGTCTAAAATGTTTAAATTCCTTTGTTTGGCAAAACAACAAAATTCATATAGAATTGAATTATAACTCCAAATCCTTTATTTGAAAGTTTAAAAATTGTATGAAATTAGATTTCACTAATAATTAGAATTGACAATAATTTATTTTTAATATATTCATTTTCACACACTACACATATTTTACGCATAGTACACACTACATATATTTTACACACACTACGCACGTTTTCACACACTACACATATTTTACACATAGTACACACATTTTCACACATTACACATTTTTTCACACACTACACACATTTTCACACACTACACATATTTTACACACACTACACATATTTTCACACACTACACACATTTTCACACACTACACATATTTTACACATAGTACACACATTTTCACACACTACACATTTTTTCACACACTACACACATTTTCACACACTACACATATTTTACACACACTACACATATTTTCACACACTACACACATTTTCACACACTACACATATTTTACACATAGTACATACATTTTCACATAGGGAGAACGACCCTAGAAGTCCCTCACATATCACCCAATAATTTGTTTGGTCCCTCACATTTAAAACGGGGCAAAATAGTCCCTCACATTTCAAAAGCGTACTTTTTTGGTCCTTTTGACGGAATCTATTAGAAAATCTGTTAAATGTTTATGAATGATTAAATGAAAAAGAATGGAGGCCTAGACAAGATTTAGACAAGGCTGGTGTATTTGCCTTGCCTGAGCTAGCTAGCTCCCTTGCTAGCTTAGCCAGTTGTAAGTGGATAAGGATAATATACAGCGTAAGTGAATTGAAGGGAATATTGGTGTGCAGTGCACTACTGTTCATGGTAACCCAAAACTCATAAGAATTGAAGAGATCGATCATTGACTCGATCTCGATCTCGATGTTGATATAGACGGATATGGAGGTACAAGGTGTTGATTTTAATGATGTTTTCTCACCTGTTGTGAAACATAGCTCTATTCGTGTATTACTTGCATTAGTAGCCATGTTTGATTTTGAATTGGAACAGCTTGATGTTAAGTCAGCATTCCTCTATGGTGAATTAGATAAACAGATCTATATAAAACAACCTGAAGGCTTCAAATTTGAAGGTAAGAAAGACCATATTTGTTTGTTGAAGAAATCCTTGTATAGATTGAAGCAATCTCCAAGACAGTGGTATAAAAGGTTTGATTCATTTATGTTGGGTCATGATTTCTCCAGGAGCATGTATGATAGTTGTGTTTACTTCCGGAAGTTAAAAGATAATTCATTCATTTATCTTTTGTTATATGTTGATGACATGCTCATTGTGGCTAAGAATCTTGCAGAAATTCACCAGTTGAAGGCCTTATTGAATGGTGAATTTGAAATAAAAGACTTGGGAGCAGCTAAGAAGATTCTTGGTATAGAGATAAGACGAGATAGAGGAGTTGGAAAATTATATCTGACCCAAGAAGGTTACCTTAAAAAAGTTTTGGAGAGATTTGGCATGTTGGATGCCAAACCAGTCAGTACTCCTCTTGCTAGCCATTTTAGGCTATCTGCCACTCAATCACCAAAATCAGAGGAAGAGGAAGATTATATGGCACATGTTCCTTATTCTAGTGCCGTTGGCAGTATCATGTATGCAATGGTTTGTACTCATCCAGATATTTCACAACCAGTTAGTGTTTTTAGCAGGTATATGGCAAATCCAGGCAAAGAACATTGGCAGGCTGTGAAATGGATACTCAGATACTTGAATGGTACTTCAAACTCTTGTTTGAAGTTTGGTAGAACCAACAACACTTTGGTTGATTTTGTAGATTCAGACTACGCTGGTAACCTTGATAAGCGCATGTCTCTTACAGGTTATGTATTTTGCATTGGAGGTTATGCAATTAGCTGGAAAGCTACTCTACAACATGTAGTGGCTTTATCCACTACTGAAGCAGAATATATGGTAGTCACTGAGGCTATCAAATAAGCTTTATAGTTGAAAGGTTTATTCGACGAATTAACTCTACAAGAAGAAATTACTACCATTTACTGTGATAGTCAAAGTGCAATTCATTTGACTAAAGACCATATGTATCATGAGCGGACGAAGCATATTGATATCAAATATCATTTCATTCAAGATACCATTGCTGAGAAGAAGGTCCTTGTTCAGAAAATCAATACCAAGGACAATCCTGCCGATATGTTTACAAAAGCTCTTCTAATATATAAGTTCAAGTAGTGCTTGGACACTATTGGTGTTCATAGTTCGTGATTCAGCCCATTGGGGCTGTGCCGGAGGTGTGTTTGATTAAGTCGCTATTTTTGGGTTCCAGACCAAGGTGAAGATTTGTAAATGATAATAATGGTCAGATGGTCAGCAACCCACTTTTGTTGACAAATATGCAGCAAAGTTTGAACTTTGTGGTTGTGTGAAAAGAAACATTGCTGCGTGGACTTTTCTTATTTCGGCAACATACAATTTCGGCAAAAGTGTAGAAATTCACACTCAAGCATTTGCCTATAAATAGAGGCAAATGCTGAAGTTTTAAAATCGCCCCAAAACAAAGCTTGAGAGCTTTTTCCTCTGCCTTTCTCCTTTCTTTGTTCTCTTTGTTTTGCTTTAAAGCCTTGTGGAAATTAGTGTTCTACTTTTGTAAATTGTCTCTACATAATAGTGAATTTTGGTATCGCCTCCGGCCATGGACGTAGGTCACATTGACAGAACCACGTAAATCTTTGTGTCCATTGTCTCATTTATTTTTCTCGTTACTATCTCTATTATTCTTTTGGGCTATTAGATACAACGTGAGATACCGTTTTCTCTAACAATAATTTTTTTTGTGGGATCTTTTAGTTGGGTTCATGCGACAGCAACGTAAACCACACCTTCTTCCCCTACCTAAAGAGATTCCTCATCTTTTGCTAAAAAAAAATTTTAGTTATTATCTCACTCCAATTCTTCTCTTATAAATATGGAAAGTTCATTTCATCACTAAGGGTGGGAGAATTGACACTATAAGTGGAAGTCCTAAGAGCCACATTTTACTTCGGTAAGGAGAGTGAATGTGTTATCCAAATTCCACACCGAAAGTGTGCAAGCCACATTTTAGAATACTAAGGAGAGTGAATGCAATATTCTAATTCCGCACCGAAAGTGTGCATCGATTGAGACTAAAAGGAAGAGGTTAATATGAAAATTCAATTTGAAATATCCATTTTGCATAATAAAGTGCATAATAAAGGGCAACTGAATAGTTGGAATTAGATAAGCTAGTTGCTTCATGTTTTGAGCTTCACAATCTCAACATATACAGTTTTGTTTGTTCATTACTAAAGTTATAATTTTTTGCAATTCATATTTATGCCATCATTGTTCTCATCCATCTTGTCAATTGGCCTTTGGCATTCTGAATAGGGCTTAGAAATAGACACTATCCAATTCGTAGATTCCAATACAAAAATTATTTTGACAGCCAATTTTTTTGATGATTTTGCAATTTAAAAGACTATGAGCTTCGAAAAAGTTATTCCAACAGGATTCTTGTGAGCATTTACAAGTAACATCATAAAAAAAATTAAGTATATTCACATTTAGGTACAAAACAACACTTAATATATAATTCCTATATATGATCAATGTTGAGTACAAGAGAATACATTTTGCTCAGGCTGAGTTCGGAATTGGGGGTAATTGTATCCAACATGCATAAATGAATCAAAGCTTATATAGAACAGAAACAAGATGATCTTCATTTTAAATTTCCGAGAGATTCTTTCTACTCTGTTAAAGGTTCGGGTCATTCAATTCCCAGAAAGTTGGACCGTTTACTAAAAAAAATCTCCCTTTTACATTTTTTTACTATAATAATATATCCGAAAAACTAAAAGAAATATGTATCTAAAAGTTCTTAATAATAATAAGACAAAAGAAATTCACAGAGCTAAACAAAATTCGATAGAGAATCCATTAGTTTTGTCAAATGTACTTTTTTTCTTTTATAATGATGAAATTTCAGAAAAAAATAAAAGTGATAACTCATGAATGGGGACTGTAATCGCTATATATACATAATTTTGCTATGTATTTGTTACCCATTTCATTATGAAAATAAAAATTACCCTTTCAGATCTCTAGACATTATTAGAAACAATAAAAGCCAAACACCCTAGAACTTAATCCATCACCTTTAATTGAGTTTTAAAGGCATTTGACATTACACAAATGCATAATTCTTCGCATTTATACTCAATGTTAGATTAATGGCCCAACACTTAAGCACGTAGTAATTGGTTTAAATTAATGAACCAAAAATACATATATGGTTCAATTAAAAAAATATTTAGTTCAATTACAAAAAGATTCTTAACAGTGTTATACAACAAAATTTACATATATATATATATATATATATATAAATATATATTATTTCTCTTCAAAGTTTTGGCATTCATGTGTAATAAATAATTATTATTCACCAAATTAAAAATGTATATAAAATAATATAAAAAATAAACCTTACTATATTGTTTAAATATTATGCTGAAAAATTAAATAACAATAACCTAAAATATTAACAATTATAAATAAAACTGAAAATATGAATTTAAATTACGATTATAGAATTCTGATAGTTATATATCAAACTAAAAATAATACAAAAAGGTAAATGAATAGATACATAAATAAATCTTCAATAATAATTAATCTATTCATTTTCAATTCTAATTGATTTGATTTTCATAATATGAATAAGAGCACACAAGATATAAATTAACTACGTAATACATATAATACATATTAACACCGTAAACTATGAAATTATGACAATATGATGTGTATATAAACATAGGATTTTTGTGTTTTTTTTTTCAAAATCACGAAGAGCATGAAAATAGGATTTTTATATTTTTCTAAATTAGTGAGTTATTTCAATAATAAAAGATCAATAAGAATGAGTTAATTATATAGTAGAAGTTAAATAAATAAAGAGGTGGGGTTCTGTCTAGAGAGAAATGATTGTGGTAGGTAGGAATGTATTATTATCAAAGTATGTGTAAGTTTAATTTATTAAAAAGAAAAATCCTAAGAAAGTAATCAATGGTTGGGTAGTGGATCTATAATTCAGAAATCCACAAATCTTAAAGCAATTTTCCTTAAATTTAGGGTTTTTGCAATTTTATTTAAATTTAAGATGTTTTTACTTTTTCACAAGTTAAAAAAATGAATCAAGCACAAAAATTTTAATAATAATAAGAGAAATGATTACTTTCCAAAAACATCATCTTTGGCAATCAAAATTAAAGAGCTAGCCTTATTCTAAGGTAATATATTATGATATCATAAAAATTGCTATGAAACTGATTCATATATTAAAAAAAAAAAAAGAACTCAAAAGTACGGTAGTTTTTATGCATATTGAAATCGCGATTAACTGTTATAATACATTCTAAAGGGATAGAAGTAAGGATTCATCTTTAGGAAGAAGATGGAACAAGCCTAAAAAGTTGTACTTTAAACCCATTATTGATTGTTGCCCAAACCTTCGTTTGGTAATGTTTCACGTTGTTGTTGTCGAAGCAATTCTTGGCCTCCAAAGTAATGTAATACATTGAACCAGCAGCAGGCTCCATATTTAGATTTATTATTTTCAAGAATTTCAACTTTGCATTCTCTTTTTTATTGTATTGATTTACGGCAAAGCGTGCTGCTTCTTCCGCTTTTTGAAAGAGATCGAAATCTTCTTCCCCTATTCTCACAATTCCACCAGTTAGATTACGACCGTAATCACTCATCACAGAAAATCCCTAAAAAGAATTTACATGCCAAAAGAAAATAATTAATAATCATATGTTGGAGGTGAAATTTTAAAAAATTTATTCATTCGTTATTTTTTATTTCATTATTTATATTTCTTAAATTTAAATTTTCAATTTATTTTTTACAAATCAATTCTACGACATATTATTTCATAATCTCCCAAATTAATATAATAATGGTTTAACTATGGATCATTATTTCTTCCCTCATTATACATTTACAAAAAAAAAAGATGAATCATTATTTTCTCCTAACTGATTCTTCTTAGGATTCCACTAATTAGATTACGACCTCATCAATCACTGGTGATAAAAAAAACCCTAAAGAATTTTCATGCAAATTAATAATTAATAAGAAAATGCATGTGAAATTTATAATTTTCAAGTCCTGAATCATTATGAATAAAAAAAATATATGGATCATTATTTTTCCCCTCATTATGAATTTAAAAATAATATTAATCATTATTTTCTCCTAATCTATTGCAACCTCAATCACTCCTGAAAAAGAAAATCCCTAAAGACTTTTCATGACAATTAATAATTAAGAAGCTGCATGTAATGAAACATGAAACCAAAAAAACTGTCTATGTAATTTCAAATTAAAAAAAAAACTTCTACAAATAAATTTTTTATGGAAAAAAAGATATGTTTTTTCATAAATAGCTGTAATGAAAACTAGGGTTTGATTATTAGTTACCTCACTTTTGTTGACTTCGTCAATGTACCGGCAGTATGCTGCATGGTTGATGGCCATTATTGGTGCAAAAAGCAACTTCATGAAAAACTTCAAGGAAGAAGAAACAAGAAGAAAAAAGAACGCGTAATTAATTAATTAAAAAGAGAAGTGCGGGGGAGGAAAATATATTTATAGAACGAAAACACACAAGTATTATTTAGATACTTCCTATTTTCCTAATTAATTAAATTTGCTGCCTTTATAGATATTTACTAAAACTGAAATTTATTCTTCAAAATAATATGTTTCTTAAATTTCATCAACCAATTGTAAGATTCCAAAAACCGATTCTCTCTCATCGATTAATTTTTTTCAGTCGGATCAAGTAACTAAGTAGAATATTTTGCTTGCGCAACAAGACACTAGTTTTAATAAGGGTTAATTAGAAAAAAAAAGGTAAATTATTTTAATTGTATTTCAACTTGGGATTTATTTCACTTTTGTTATTCATTTTTAAAATTTTTTTATTTTCATCTCTCTGCTATAATTTGGGGTCCGACAGTTCTTCATTTTTTTTTTTCACTTAAAATCTAATTTAAACAACTATTTAACATATATATGATAAATAGAAGGATATAAAATTAAAATTAATAGATTTAGTCATATGCATGTCAATTGTTATCGAAATTAATTTTTTTAATTAAAAGTGAACAAATGGCCATTAAAAATCAAAAGTGAAAATAAACCTTTTTGCAAAGAATATAAACAAAGCCGAACCTGTAAGTTGAACACCACCATTGAAATCATTTACCAAGGAAAAACCTTTAAAATCTCACATTGTCCCTTCTATTGATCAATTGGTTCATCAATTGCCCCTAACTTTCAATTTTATCAATGAATGAGTAATGAAAGAGAGTTTATTTTTTTTTTCTTGAAATAATAAGCATTAAATAGATATTAACACATTAATATATTTATTAGATGCCAAATAGGAGTCCGTTTGTAGAATTATAATATTGTGTAAAAATACTCAAGTTTTAATGAAGATTCTACTCAGCATAATTAACAAGTTCAGTTTCTCATGAAGATGAATTAGTCCTTTTTTTTCATTTATTTTTATGATTAGATTAATACTCCTCCTGATGAGGTATAATTTTCTTTTAGTGAGATAATATGTTTACTTTCTTGACAATGTCACATTTAAAAGAATAAAAATGTCATACATTCAACATTTGAAGGCATCAAAGCTGCTCAATCTTACAAAGTTTTTCCATTCTTTCAAAGTGCATATGCTCTACATTCAAAATAATGCAATTGCAATTTTTTAAAATGAATCTTAAAGTAAATAGTATGATTTCTTGGTTTATACCATGAGCCCAGAAAGAAAAATGGAAACAAACTCAAAGTCATCCTTCAAGCATTCATCAAACAGCATTCTTCTTGATGGCATATTGGCATCCAATATGAATGATCAGATAATCCTTCTGGAGGGGACTGCTTCTGTTCTGTCTACATAAAACTTTTCTGCAAAAGAAATGTTAAGCATAAACTTTCTTTAAGTTTTTGGATCTATATTCAATTCTTAGAAGAGAAATAAAAAAAAAAAAAAACCAAGGCAGTGAAGTAGCCATTAAATCAGCGAAAGAGAAAATCAAAATCTTCAATATTTGAAAAACAGAAAGCTTTGAATCCACTTAGGAGTATCTGTTCATGAGATATTATTCAACTGCAGTTGTAAAGGTAATAGTTTCCTATGAACATTATAAATTGAAATCTAAAATCGGCCTTTCATTTAATCAAATTTTCCTAAGAAAATCAGCAACAAATTGAAAATCATGAAGTCTCCCATTCGTTTTCTAAGAAAATCAGCAACAAATTGAAAAATTCTGTCAATTCTTCATCAATTACTCGTTTCCAATCAGCATTCTTAATTTACTATTTCTTATTGAAAGATTCTGTTGAGTTAGTGTACTCCAAAACTAGCACTGATCAAATCCCTTGTGGTTGCATGCACTTGAGAAGGCCATTTTACCTTGCAGATCAACCAAGACTAGGACACAAAGGGACAGGAGAATGACCGATAAAGACTTGATAAGGATGCAGAGGAGGCGCCAATGGAGGGAGAGACTCCATTTTGGGGATTGTAGTCAAACACAATCTCAAATCCCTAATGCTATTTTTTGTTCAGGGGATGTCCACATTTTTTGCTTCCTCCACCTTAGAGCCCAATTCAAGCAGTAATATCCGCAAAACAGGATAAACACGAGTTCTAAAATATTAACCAATCGTGGCAAAGAAATAAAAGATTAATCAAACTTGAGCACTAATGTATACAACAAATTATACTAGTTGGTTAAAAACTACAGGCAAGGAATTAAGTATAGGAAAAGCATCATCATATTTGGCCTCATAAACTACTTACAAGTACTTTGTCCAACAACAAAGCCAACAATATTTCCAATGCACAATGTTGCTTTCATGGATCAATGTCCTCCTATCTACAATAATTATCAAAGAAATTTATTCAACAAAAAAATCATTCTAAACAAGGCTATATCAAATGAGAAAAAGATGAAAACAATTGCCCTTGATTCATTGAATTACATTGTTTCAAAATCTGAGGATTCCCCAGAACAATAATCCCGCTAGTCAGTTTCATAATCATAAGCATCGAAATCCCGGTTACTCATCAAGGTTTGATCCCAGATCTTTTTCTGGCTTATTTTCTTGGAGTAAGCTGATTTTGAGGGCAAATCAGAAAGACCATTCTCTAATGCTCTAACCAAGGTAGCAAAATGATTCCCAGTAGCACTAGTCAAACAAACTAACTTCTTGCGAAAATCATTGAAGTTCTCTGAAGGACCTTTTGCTGTGAGGTATTGAACAACTTCTTTCTCAACACATGAATGAAGTATCTCTAAAGATGCCTCTGCTACTCCTTGCATGTACTCGAAAAACTCCTGTTTCGCGAGCTCATCCTCTGGTATGTAATAACCGTATGCGTAGCTCCATTTTAAAATCCTCCTACATTCCACAATTTGAAGCCAAGCATCAAGAATGAACTTCAACATTGTCTTAGATTCAGCCTGGATTTCACACAGCTTATCAATATGCACATTTTGAAATTTTTGCAAATCAAGCAAAGCTTTTCTTTTAGAGGAATCATTAGCAGCCCATCTCTCATAATAATGTGTATATTTATCCAAAAACATCTTAGCCCTTTTCTTCTTCTCCTCATCTTCATCATACTTGCCTTCTTCCTTTGCTTTCTTATACTGATTACAGGCATAGAATCCGCCGGTATTCTGACCGTGTTTCGACCATGGATTTAAACACAACCAACAAAATTCAAAATTGCATGGCTCCGCACAAGTCATGTGCATACAACCATGATTCTTCTCAATTGCTTTTCGGCATCTTGGACAAGGCTTAGTATTACACAGTAACCAATTCGAGTTTTCGGATTCAAAACTATTTTTCAGTGCCCAATTTGCCAAAGTTTTGCAATCCACAGGACTATGAATTTCCTCTAAACAATTCCAACAAAAGCTGTATGAACAATTACAGGCAACATCAAGGCTACTGCGACTATTACTTCCAATCTCATCATATTCAACAGCAAAATCGCATCCAGGAGCAGGACACCACTTGGTCTTTTTCCTATCCTCAATATAAGATCTAAGAACGTAATTTTCATATTTCATCTTATCATCCTCACACACCAATGAGTCAATAATATCTCGACCAACAGCAGCACCACACTTGTGTTGAGGACATCTCAACCTTAAACAACCACGGCCTTCATTGATCGATAAGCCAACATAAGTTTTCCAACATGTCTTACAAAAACGATGACCACAAGAAGCTGCAATAACCCTATCCTCCCTATATTTTTCCAAACAAATCCCACAAAGAAACTTCTTTCCTTTGTCTAATTGCACCATAATTGGATTCTCCAACAAGCCACAATCCTTGCGAACTTTTTCTTCGTCACTAAACCATTCTTCCTGAATAATACTGACATCCCAATTAAATTGGGATAGCAATATCATGGCGATTTCTCTTGATACAGAAAGAACTGTTGATGCTTTGATGATGGCTTCCTCAACTCGTTCTTGGATATCTTCCTTGCCTAAAATCGCGAATTTCTTGTCCTTCCTACTGCTCAGGGTAACCTCGTCATCAGAGTCTTCTTCACTAATGAAAGCAAAATCTTCATCATCATCATCATCGAAACTGTCATCGTAATCGCGCCTGTCTCTCTCACTATCAGAATCCATGTTCAAAATATTAGCAAATTCACAAAATAAAAGAAAACCTACGAGAAAATTTTATTTATAGATAGTTGGAAACTGAATCGGTTGAGGTTCTTTATGCGATTTGGAATTGGAAATCTCAATAATAATAATAATAATAAAATCCTTATGGCAATTGAAGTTGTCTTAAACCAATATATCCTTAGTAAGAAGTTTGGATTGATGTTGAACAGTTTCCTAAACTTTATTTCTCGGTTTTTTTCCTTTTAATATTAAAATGGGTAAATTACATCAAATCCGTTATCCGTGCATGGTTTGGATGGTTTATTTTTAGACTTTGCCATATAATCTTTTTTTTTTTTTTTTTTTGAATTTGTTATAAGAAAGTAATATTTTGATAGTGTTTGAATTCGCGATTTTGTTTTGTTGGAACTTGTATTATAAAAATTTTATTAATAAAAATTTGAAATTTAAATTTTGAATTAATATTTTATTAGTTTATTTTAGTGATAATTGTGTTAGAAAGAATTGTTTATTATTAAATTAAATTTAAATTTAATATTTTATTTATGAAAATACTAGAGCAAAAATAATTAATGTAACAGTGTTTTTTGTTTTAAAAATTTTGATAGAAAAAAATGAACCAAAAAATTAAAAAAATGAATTTCATTCTTAAGCATGGTAACTTTAAAAAATTAGTCAAGTTTTTAAATATAATATTTTTTCAACTACCATTATTAATAATTAGTTCAAAAATATGATTTGAAAATCATGCACTTATTCGAAACAATGTGTTTCATTGAGTAACATCACATTTAGGACTAAAAAACACTTCTAATCACTAAAATCTACACCTCGTCTTCCTCACCATCTGGTTTTCAAACGCCTTCATCATCATTTGCAAATTCTTCAATTTCCTTAGTGTAACTACTTAAATTAACTTTTAGTGTAACTACTTAAATCAACTTGGCGGCATTGAGAGCAATTGTTAGACTTATGTCGGGCTTATCCACACCTATAACATTTATCTCCTGTCGGATTCGTATAAGGATTATTCATTGATTTCTTAATCTACTCCTTTTTAGCAAGGCCTTTCTTCCCAGAATCAGAACTGGACCATTTTTGGAGCTGATCTAGAAGTCTCTCCAAAATGCTTACTTACACCTTCATTCCCGAAGTATCCTATGCTCTATGAATTCAACTTCTGCACTATGTTTTAGGCTTCACTGAGCATCAAGATGATTCAACAGCCAATCTTATGATAGATTGCTGGCTTCAACCAATAAATATATCTTGTAAAGCCAAACGCAAAAAATCTGCAGTATATCCTGATAGATTTTGGCTTTGCACTAAAACATTTAGTTACAACCTGTCCCGGGAGGATACTTCAAAGATCTGACAGCAAGCTTTGATCTCGTCATGAGATCTCATTCAATTGCAGTTGTAAAGGTAGTAGTTTCCTATGAACGTTATATACTGAAATCTAAACCGGCCTTCATCTGAAACCAGTTTTCCTTGGACTAAGTATTAGTAAATGTTGCTCCCCAGTTCCCATATACTGTTGCTCTAGGAAGACATTTTCACCAAGACTTGAATCAATCTTCAAATCAAGAATCAATTAGGAAAAACTAGCTAAACTGTCTCCAATATTCGCAAAAAATAAAAATAAAAAAAAAATAAATAGACGAGATGTACTTGAGAAGCTGGTTTATGTGAGACTGGAGATATGACCAGAAAGTACTGTCACATTTAGAAATGTTTCTATAAATTCATTTTTCTACAAAGTGGGGGATTGAAAATGGATCAGAATGCAAAAGGCAAGCTTGGAATATGATTCAGGCATGAATTGGTAACAAAGTGATGGAGAGGACATTTTGAATAAGTTAATACAGTCTGATCATTTCAAAGGTTGTTGAAGTAGTCTGGATTCAAGTTGATGGTTAAAGCTTTTCAGTGTGCCTTCAAACTGTTGCATATCAACACGTTCTTATGCAGCAGAGTGATGTGCTTGCAGGCCATGTCCAAAATTTATTTATGCTTCAGATATACTCGCTCCAAAAGATTTTTGTCTATGATCTCACTGAACGGCATGCTACTCTTATATTTCCATACTTGAAGATCATGAAGTTTCCCATTCGTTTTCTAAGAAAATCATCAACAAATTGCGTATTCCCTTGTTGCTATCCTAGGCACGTGGCATTATTAATTACACTATTCCCAAGGCCTCTTACAGCTGTCATCGACTTGTGATAACAGAAGGTTCGCGAGAACCATCATATATGCGTCGGCATTTAGCATTTCTTTTTGTTTCCTTTCATTCTATTTAGTGATTTAAGCTTCCTTTTTTTTTCCATTTGTTCAACAAATCCTTGCCCCAATTCGTTGTCAATTACTCATTTCCCATCAGCATTCTTAATTTACTATTTCTGATTGAAAGCTTCTGTTAAGTTAGTGTACTCCAAAACTAGTACTAATCAAATCCCTTGTGGTTGCATGCACTTGAGAAGGCCATTTTACCTTGCAGATCAACCAAAACTAGGACAGAAAGGGACAGGAGAATGACTGATAAAGACTTGATAAGGATGCAGAGAAGGATGAAAGAGCCAAAAATTGGTTCAAAGTAGTCAGGTGCCAATGAAGGGAGAGACTCGATTTTGGGGATTGTAGTCAAACACAATCTCATCCCTAATGCTAATTGGGGAAAATGGAGAAAGCTCCAAAGCCAAAATCTCTTAAGGAAAACAGGAAGGAAAGATTCTTATTTAAACAAATCACAGGTGACTGGTTTTTATAGTGATGACAGGACTACAATTAATATATATTTCCATCATCTGAATTCTTTTGATTTACAGATGGTAGGGAAGAGAGATCCACTCAGGTGGATTGAGCTGTTCTACAATGCCAGCTGAAACATCTGACAATTGCCAGAAGAAATGCACATGCTTGGCTGTTGTCAACCTTTATGGTGGCAAAGTTGTACTTTAAGGATGGTGGTAATCTAAGACCTCAGCTTTCACTCTAGGTAAGTTCATCCATTTTTTCTTTCAGCAGTTTTACCTAGCTGAATCGTGAATACAGTTGATTTACATTTCTATCAAGAAAAAAAATGGATTGTTTTCCAATCGTAGAAAATGAATGCTAGACATGCAAAATAAAAAAACAAATGTATGTCAATTTACAAGAACCATCTTGAATATTAAATGGGGATTGGAAAGCCAGGCCTTAGACTTCTACCCAAACCAGACCCTGAGATTCAGATATGCACAGACCTCATGTTAGACCATATATCCAGAGTGAACCTAGACACTAAGAAATATAGTTCCAGCCACCCATACCTTAAAATCACGGGCAAACGTGTGCATCTATTGCAAAATAGGTTCCGGCATCACACTCAGAACCTCAACACTTGTCTTTGGACCATTTCAAATGGTTATGGTCCTCACATTGCTAAATTACATTCAAAAGTAAATGCAGTAAATCTTGGTTTTCTGAATGTCCACTTGATACACTTCAAGGTCAATTCCATCTACCAACTTGAAGAACTAGTACACCAAGTGATCTGAAAATGTTTATGTTCAAATTAAAGCTGACCCAATCAATATCAGCCAATGAACCTTTTGAAATGGCTACAAAACCATTAAAATCGCCTCCAATCTCCCCTCCCACAAAAGGGGAAAAAACACATAGATCAAGAAATTCATCAACCTATTAGTAAGCCTTCACTAAAAGCAACCAAAATATTCCATTTAAGCATACTTCATAAAACATACATGTAATTCAATTAGTTTTTCCATCAATCTCCTCAAACAGCTCAAATGAATACTTAACAGTTGAGACAGTAATCGACACATGAATAACTATTAGAGCTAAAAAAAATTATGAAGTAAAAGGACACAAATTAAAAAGGATGTGAAGAAGTATGCAACAGCAACTTTCAAAAGAACAGCACAATTTAGCAAATGAATAGGTTTCTTTCACATTGAAAATAAGCTGGTTCCAAAGAAAGGCAAACACACTTACTTGTTATCATTATTCTTTATCCCCCTCCAGTGATGTTCATAGTTCTTCTAGCCATCTGCGTTTTTTGTTCAGGGTATGCCCACACTTTTTGCTTCCTCCACCTTAGCCAAAACCAGCTTTTTCCACCCTACAGCAGCTGTCTCAGTCTCATCATTTTCATTGCTTATCAGCTGCTTCTTCCTTGGATTAGGCACCATCTTCATTTGATTTGGCGAACTTATTAGTTTCTCCTTCTGCATTAGTCTTAACCTCATCACATTCAAGGCTCATACTTGTCTTAGGGACCATGGCATGATCAAGATCTTTCTTGCCTTTTTGGGAGCGGAGCAGTGTTTTTGTCTCAAAACCATCATTAGGCTTCACTTCAAGTTCAAATCTCTCTATCTTCAAGTCTAGTTCTTCGACGTCACCATCATCATAGTTTATCTTATGGAGCCTCTTCTTTTCATTGAAGGATTTAATACTTCCTGCAAACCATTTTCTCGAGTCTGGCCAATAAACCTTGATTCTCATTCCTACAATCCTTTCACTATCATTGTCATTCAACTCCACCATTTGGAAGGAAGAGACCTCCTTACGTGGACGAAGCCTAGATGATTTTATATTAGTGGAAGACAACATAGCTTGTGCAATTTCATCATCAGCATTGCGCTTTCTCTTTCTCAGCTCCTTAACAGAAACAGGATTCTGCTGGTCTCCGGTAATCTTTGTTGTTGCAGCATCTTCATCTCTTCGCTCCTTATTAAAACCTAAATTTGCAATTTGCTCAAAGGTAGCCTTTTCCTTAGTGACCATGCTGTCATCTTGAGTTGAGCCATATTCCTTCACAGAAGGTTCCTTCATATCATTCTCGGATGCATTACCTTTTCTCTTGCTGTTCATTATTGCCTGAGTTGTAGATCTTTTCCTATTAACTCTCTTTGCACGGCCCTTATCCATTACTCGCTAAAGGAACCAGAAGAATGATACTGCAAAATTGGAAAGGTGTTCTCTCAGGAAAATTCATCAAAGGTACTGTAATTAGTTCTAAAGATTGCCAGAAAGTAGTCAGTACACAAACACTTGAGAAAATGCCTCTTAGTATCAAACTATAGTTGACTAAAAAACTGAATAGACCATTCTGAAGCACTATCATCAAGTTATCAACAAAATTTCAGTTGAAAAAGAAAACCCTTCAGAAACTAAACAACCTGTATACCAATAGCTGATCTCATACAAGAAATTTGAGAAAATATGAGGATACTACATGATGCTCAAATAAAGGACTTTAGTTCTGCCACAATAATTTGTAAAGCAATGAATCTTGTTGACTTAACAAAACCTAAAGGAAAACACAGAAAAAAACACCAAGACGAAAACGCATTCCAATGCCATAAAGAATGACTCATGTGGAAGCACCATATAAGAAGGGAAAAACAAAAAGAACAGAAATTCAATCTCAAGCAGAAAAAATCATATTTGACTTATCTACAAAAGCAAATGCAAGGAAAAAAAAAATGAAACTACATCATCCATTTAAATAATAGCAAAAGGCACACAAGTCTGATCAGTCACCACACCCTTGATTTATCAAATTGTGAGATTAACCATATACATCCAACCAGTAGGCTTTTCCTTATTTCCAACTAAAACAAGATTTTTTTCGTTTGTTTTTTTTTTATTCCCTACACCCCTCACTAACCCTCCAATCAAATTGGTAAAGTGCCCTCCAGGCTACCGGTGAATGTTTTATAACCTAACAAAGTAAAGAAGTGCAAAATCAAAGTGCAAAAAATCAGGAATTTTTAGTTTCAAGAAAACCTGAAATAATTAGATGAGTGATCCATCGCATGCGGAGCAATCTGTGAACAAAACAACTAATCTCTTCTCCAATTTCGTTATCATGCAACATATAAAAACAATTAAACCCGGAAAAACAGAAGAAAAACAGAAAGCAAACCCCAAAAGGACAAAGCGTTTTAGCAATCAAAAAGACTAAATTTGTATCAAGCATACAAAAGGATACGGATTGAAATGAGAAATTCGACAAAAACTGCATATTCGAAAGAAAAAAAAATCAGAAAAGGCAAATTTCAAACGAACCTCAGTATAGAAAAGTCCGGATTCAGATTCCTGAAAAGCCCTTTTATCTACTTGTTCGATTGTTAAGTTTGCTACTACGATTTCTTAGTACTTTTTATCGTATTCTTTGGTGTTAAATATCAAGAAACTGAAAGTACGAGGTGGGATGCACATGCACTTGGTTTATAATGGGCTGTTGGTATTTTGTACTGATTCAGTAAACGATGTTGGAATTTAGGAATCTGATTCTGTACGGACTACTGAGCAAAAGATAATCTGTTGTGTTGTTTTGAAAAGAAAATGACAAGTGTAAGAAAATGGCGGGAACCCATTGACACTTGGTTCTACTGTTGGTCTATTTTCTTCAAGAATCAGTTACAAGAATCTCTCTTTTTTTTTCTTTTTCTCTTATTTTATTTTTTCTCTTTGAGCATATAAATTTATTAATAAGCAGCAACAAATTGGTATTGGTTTTTGGGTAAATAGGAAATAGGAATAACAACCAACTAATGTCTTTTGTCGAAACTCAAATTAGACCAATATCTCAGAGTAATGTATAAATAAATTTTAATTGCGTGACTTCGAGTGAGTTAGGTAGAGTAATGTATATATTGGTTCTAATTTATGTAGGGTGGGTTATCTCACTCTAACTTTCGACATGGTTATGTTAATATCACAGAGTAATGTATAAGTAAGTTAGAAGTAAATAAAAATTTATCCTTTAACAAAAAAAAAAAAATTTATTTTATTTCAACTCGACTCGACTCTTGATTCAATTTAATACCGATAGTTCATTAAAATAGCCAGTTTTAACTCCTTTAACAATAGTCATTGAACTAACCCCAATTATTACTAATACAGTGTTACTCTATCAGTACTCCTAATTTGGGAGTTTGAATTTTCTCATTATGACTTAAGATTTGGTGGCATGCCAACTTTTTTACCATTTATCATAACTAACTATTGAAGGATTCTAAATTGCAGAGTTCAACCTCAATATAGGTGCCATGATTTCTATATGAGATTCCATAATCCATCCGATTTATTGGAGTTTTTAACACTCCTGTTATATTGACAGAGAGTTTATCTTGTAGTAAGTTGAGTCATATTTACTTGTGCATAAACTAAGGATGAATATTTGAGCTTTTAGACTTGACTTAAGTGCCATGGATCTCTCCATTTATGAGTAATGTGATGTAACTCATATGAGAGAAAATTTTATTAAACTTTTTACTAACCATACTTTGTATATGGAGAGGCAGAGTCTCTGCCAAATTACAACAATTAAAGAAAACATGGGAAAAATAAAAAATATTCTCCAAGAATTTGACAAATTACCAATGCAAGAATATGTTCCTACCAACACTAAACTAACACATCCAAAGAAATCTAAATTGTAATAACATCTGTTTGAAGTTATTATTCATCTTTTTGGGTTTTTAGACTGATCCGTTCTTTTCCATTCTTAGACTGATCATCCGTTTTTCTCCGTTCTTCTTAGACTGATCTTGCCTAACTCACCGTAGTTCAATAGTTTAATACTTATATTCAATCCGTTACACATCAGATTATCCTCCGAGAATGAGGAGTTTAATATTTTAGAGCCCAATTCAAGCAGTAATGTGCGAAAAACAATATAAACAAGAGTTTGAAAATATTAACCAACGGTGGCAGATAAATAAAAGGTTAATCAAACTTTAGCAATCAAACTTTAGCACTAAAGCATACAACAAATTATACTAGTTGGTTAAAAACTACAAGCAAGGAATTAAGGATCATGCTTGTCCTCATAAAATACTTCCAAGTACTTTGTCCAACAACAAAGGCAACAATATTTCCAAATTCCAATGCACAATGTGCTTTCATGGATCAATGTCCTATCTACAATAACTATCGAAGAAAATCATTCAACCCAAAAATCATTCAAAACAAGTCTAAATCAAATGAGAAAAAGATGAAAACAATTGCGCTTGATCCATTGAATTACATTGTTTCACATCCACCAGAATTATAATCCGACGAATCAGTTTCATATATAATTACTCAAGGCCTGATCCCAGGTCATTTTCTGGCTTACTTTGTCGGAGTAAGCTGTTTTTGAAGGCAAATCAGAAAGATGATTCTCTAATGCTCTAACCAAGTTAGCAAAATGATTCCCAGTAGCACTATTCAAACAAACCAACTTCTTGCGAAAATCATTGAAGTTCTCTGAAGGACTTTTTGCTGTGAGGTATTGAACAACTTCTTTCTCAACACATGAATGAAGTATCTCTAGAGATGCCTCTGCTACTCCTTGCATGTACTCGAAAAACTCCTGTTTCGCGAGTTCATCCTCCGGTATGTAATAACCGTATGCGTAGCTCCATTTTAGAACCCTCCTACATTCCACAATTTGAAGCCAAGCATCAAGAATGAACTTCAACATTGTCTCAGATTCAGCCTGGATTTCACTCAGCTTCTCAATATGCACATTTTGAAATTCTTGCAAATCAAGCAAAGCTTTTCTTTTAGAGGAATCATTAGCAGCCCATCTCTCATAATAATGTGTATATTTATCCAAAAACATCTTAGCCTTTTTCCTCTTCTGCTCAGCTTCATTATACTTGCCCTCTGCCTTTTCTTTGTTATACTGATTACAGGCATAGTATCCGACGGTATGCTGACCGTGTTTCGACCATGGATCTAAACACAACCAACAAAATTCAAACTTGCATGGATATGCACAAGTCATGTGCATACAACCATGATTCTTCTCAATGGCTTTTTTGCACCTTGGACAAGGCTTAGTATTAAGCAGTAACCAATTCGAATTTTCGGATTCAGAACTATTTTTCAGTGCCCAATTTGCCATAGTTTCGCAATCCACAGGACTATGAATTTCCTCTAAACAATTCCAACAAAATCTGTATGAACACTTACAGACAACATCAAAGCTACTGCGATTATTACTTCCAATCTCATCATATTCAACAGCAAAATCACATCCAGGGGCAGGACACCACTTGGTCTTTTTCCTATCCTCAATATAAGATCTAAGAACGTAATGCTCATATTTAATCTTATCATCCTCACAAACCAACGAGTCAATAATATCTCGACCAACAGCAACACCACACTTGTGTTGAGGACATCTCAACCTTAAACAACCACGGCCTTCATTGATGGATAAGCGAACATAAGTTTTCCAACATGTCTTACAAAAACGGTGACCACAAGAAGCTGCAATAACCCTACGCTTCCGATATTTTTCCAAACAAATCCCACAAAGAAACTTCTTTCCTTCGTCTAATTGCACAATAACTGGATTCTCCAACAACCCACAATCCTTCCGAACTTTTTCTTCATTACTAAACCATTCTTCTTGAATAGTACTGACATCCCAATTAAATTGGAATAGCAATATCATGGCGATTTCTCTTGATACGGAAAGAATTGTTGATGTTTTGATGATGGCTTCCTCAACACGTTCTTGGATATCGTCCTTGTCTAAAATCGTGAATTTCTTGTCCTTACTAGGACTGCTCATAGTAACCTCCTCATCAGAGTCTCCTTCAATTATGGAAGGAAAAACTTCATCATCATCGTAACTGTACGAGCAATCGCTCCCGTCTCTATCACTATCACAATCCATGTTCTTTCGATTAGCAAATTCAAAAATACAAGAGAATCTGTTGGAAAATTAAAAACTTTTATTAATTAATAGTTTCCTAATATGTTTTGTTTCTAAGTTTAAAGTTGTTTCCTAGTAGTATTTGTTTCTTAATTAGTTATTGGTAGTAATTAGGAAATTGTGGAATTAAGAAACCTCTTACAATATAAATAGAGGGTGTTAGGGATATTTGTAATGAGAGGAGTTGGAAGTGAAAAACCTCAAAGAGGGTTGTGAGAAAAAGCCATACGACGGCTTAGAAAAATTCCGTGGACTAACGGATGTTATTGTGTGTGACTATTGTATCATACGTGAGATTTTATAATTGTTGTAATCCTCTCCTCCCAAACATATTTTTGTTTATTGTGAGTTGGTTAATTTCAATCCTACAAATTGGTATCAGAGATTGGTTATAATTGATTAACCATGATGGAAAATATAATTTGTGTTGTTCCCAAACTGAAGGGAAAACAAAATTATAATATTTGGAGAGATATGGAAATCCATTTGGAAGCTTTTGATTTGATCCAATATATTCAAAAGGAATTACCTGAAGATGTTGCTGCAGATAAAAGGAGAGAAGAAAAATTGGCGTTGTCCCAAATTCATCAAGCAATTGATATGTCAGTATTTGGAAAAATCTCAACGGCCAAAACTGCGAAGAAGGCTTGGGATATTTTAGAGGTGTTGACACACTTCAACACAAAAATTTCTTGGTGTTGACAAAAAAGTTTGAACTTTACACCATGAAAATTTATTTGTTGATGTTGCAAAAAAAGATTCGATCTTTGCACAATGGAGAAGACAGAATCCATTGAGTCATATTTTTCTCGTCTGTTAGCGATTAAAGTCTAGATGAAGTTAAATGGCTATGTATTACAAGATGAAATTTTTATTGCAAAAGTTCTCAATACACTGCCCTTGAAGTTTGAGTATTTTGTAGCCTTGATGATAGAGACCAAGAATTTGGCAACATTGAATATTGAGGAATTGCAGTGTTCATTAATTCGATTTGAACAAAGAATTAATGAAAAATTGGATGGTCAGATAGAGGATACAGAAAAGGTGATTGTGATAAGAGATTTTATCTTGGATGAACAAAGAGTTTCAAATTGGTCTTCTAAAGAGTCGATGGTATCAATTGGGCAAACACAAGTGTCTTTCTATATTGAGGAAGAAAACAATGATCACCAAAGTGAGCAAGTTCAACAACCAACTGTTGATCCTTCATCTTCAAGTATTGAATCCACTTTAGAAATTGAAAATCTCAAGGAAGGAAATTGTGGTTTTGATCATATTATTGAAGGTGAAGAAAATATCACTATTGATAGTGACATGGTTGAAATAAAAGATATTGAAAATATCATTCAAATTGAGAAATATGATTTCTTGATTCTTGGAAATTATATTGGTCATTCTTTGATAGAAGGGAATATTGGTATATGGGAGTTTTGTGATAAAGGAAAAGAAACAGAAAACAAGATCCGGAGCTACAAAATTCGTCTCAAGTTACTTGTGAAGACGAATATGAAGATTAAAAAGAAGATCAAATACAAGATTCAAACTGCAAAAGAAATCTCAAAAGAAATTCAAGCACGTGAGCTTGAAGGTATTGATCATATAAGGAAAGTTTAGTTTAAAGGGGGATTTGTTGGAAAATTAAACTAAACTTTTATTAATTAATAGTTTCCTAATATGTTTTGTTTCTTAAGATTAAAGTTGTTTCCTAGTAGTATTTGTTTCTTAATTAGTTATTGGTAGGAATTAGGAAAGTGTGGAATTAAGAAACCTCTTACAATATAAATAGAGGGTGTTAGGGATATTTGTAATGAGAGGAGTTGGAAGTGAAAAACCTCAAAGAGAGTTGTGAGAAAAAGCCATACGACGGCTTAGAAAAATTCCGTGGACTAACGGATGTTATTGTGTGTGACTATTGTGTCATACGTGAGATTTTATAATTGTTGTAATCATCTCCTCCCAAACATAGTTTTGTTTATTATGAGTTGGTTAATTTCGATCCTTCAGAATCTAACTAGGAATAAATTTTATTTATAGATAGTTGGAGGAATTGGAAAGTTGAATTGGAAACGGAAATTGGATGCTGTTCTTTAAGGGATTCATATACCAAAAGTAAATCCTTGTGTCAATTGAAATCAAAATTATAAATTGAAATCCTTATGCCAATTCATCGTAAGGCTTGAAATCCAGCTAATATCTGTGAGAAGAGTTCATATATTGTACGGGATTTAATTGAAATTTTAAGGCACAATAAAAGGAAGTATGAAAAAAAAAAAGAATTACTATTTAATCGGATATTAATTGTCATTTTATATATCTAACATATTATTTTTTTACTCGAAATTCTTCTGCGGGTTTTAATATGAAAACGTTATAGAAGCCTTAAATGTAGAATCCCTTCAAGAATTCCGTCAATGAATGGTCAATCATAATTATAGTTAGGTACAATTACAAAAGGCCTTATGTGGTTTCAAAAATTTTCAATTCTCGTAATTTGTTTTTTTTAGAAAAATTTGTATTAAGGTACACTCCAAACTCTTATTAGGAGAGATGGTGTATCTTTAACCTATTTATTGTTAAAAGTATGAAAATAGTTTAATTAGTTTATATAATTAGTAAAAGACTTTATTATTCCTTTACAATTTCTAATTTTTTTTTCTCTTTAGATTTTTCACATAAGTAAACTATTCAAAGCACAAAAATAAAAAATAGCATTCTATTTCAATTCCAAAATTATACAATAAACAAAATTATTACAATAAAAAAACCAAAAGAGCTAAAAAAATTTAGAAAAAAAATAAAAGAAAGATAAACAAATTATTAGTCATATTAATGTTAGAACTCTACTTCCACAATTATAAATAAACAAAAATATAACAATAGACAAAATGAAAATAATTAAAATTTAAAAAAAAACAAAAAAAGATAAACAAATTAATTATATTAATGTTAGAATTCTATCGCAAATCTAAAATGGAAACAAACAAAATTGTAAGAAGAAAAAAAAATTTAAACTGAAATTCAAGGGGAAAAATCAAAATAAAAAAAAAGTGAATTACGTCTCAAATTGAAATCATATTACTAACACAATTTTTTATTTAATCTAAAATTGTAAAAAATGTAAAATTTGGACAATAAAAAAGGAAAAGAATTATAAGTGAAATTGAGAAATAAATAAATGAAAGGTAATTAATTATATCTAAAGTTGAAATCGTATGATTGTCAGAACTCTACATCCAATCTAAACAACCAAAATAGCAACAAAAAAAAAAGAATTATAAATAATTTAGAAAAAAAAAGTGAATTATGTCTCAAATTATATCATATTATTACTAATAATGGGTAACTCAAATCCTCTAGTTCAGTTTTTGTTTTCACCAAAGATAAAAGTATTAGAAGTGAGTACATAATGTTCTTAATTATTTTTCCTTCAAAGTGAATTAGGTATTAATTATTTCTATCTATCATATTCAAATATCAAAATTCTCTTTTATTTTCTTAGACTAACATAATTACTTTTATAATTTTATGACTGATATAATTTTTAGTTAATATATATTGTGTTTAAACTAATGGACAATATATTTTTGGATTAAAAAAATTAAGATTAAAATTGAATCAATTATTGACAAAGAAAGTTAGATAGTTTAAGATAAGAAGTGATAGATAAATATTAGAATTCAATTGATTAAATGATGTAGTTTGATTAAATGATGTAGTTTGTAAATGATTAGAAGTTAATTAATTGGAATAGTTGTTGTTTGTTATTTGAGTTTATTCACGAATAATAGTCTTTTACTAATTACATAAATTTATTAAGTTATTCTTATGTCCTTAACAATAAATATATTAAAGTTATGTCCTCTTTAATAATATGAATTTGAAGCGCGACCTTCACACAAATTTTCCACTTATTTTTTGAAAAACGAACCAAATATGCAGATTTGAAATGCTTATTTTTGTAGATCTATCTGATCCAATATGTAAGTAATAGCTTTCTATTGTTGATTTTAAGTAAATTGTGTCATATATTTTTTAATTTTTTTCTCCTTGAAAAAAACAACATTAAATAATTTTTAGGATTTTTAATTATAGAGAGATAATTTGAAAGTTTTTTCAAATTTCAAGAAATTTTTTGTAATTTAGCCTTACAGTTATATATTACATGGATGAAAGATGAAAGATAGCTCTTAAAAATATATTTGAGTTAATCCATATATTATGTAATCTAAACTTTTGAAATGAATGGGAAAAGAAAAAGATTGAAGCTTTTCTTATACCATTGTAAATTTTAATGTTTAAATTCTTATTCACTCCACTTTTGACCTTATTCACTCCATCTTTGATTTTTTTTTTTTTAGAAGTGCCTATAGACCAGTAATGTGGTGGACAAACTTTTGCATTACAAAATTGCACTTGTGCATGGTTAGTGGGTTTAGGGAAAAAGAAAAGGAAAATGAATGATATGAAAAATGAGTGTTTGGTAGGACATAATTATTCTCTAAAAATTATTTTATATCCGAATTTTGGGTAATACTCATACCCCACTACTTTGGGGGAAATGAACGTGATTATCATTATTATTGCTCAGTATTACCATTGTCTTTGTCATTACCATTCCTCATATTGAACCAAGCCCACCTGTAGTGTTTTGTTCAACCTTTGAGCATTTCATATTTTGTCTTATATTTTTTTTGCTCAAAAATATTACAAATGTTGTTTTTCATAAACTTATAAAAAAATAATTCAATTCAACATGTCATTCATGGAATTCATATTTATATATGTAATAGTTTTTATTTATATTTTGTTTATAAGTTGTTAATGTGGTTATGATCAATCGCATATTACATTTTAAAAGAGCCCTTTTTATTTAGTAAATTTAAAAGTTTCTAAATGCTCGGTTTGGATAGAATAGTTTTTAGTTTTATGATGCAATATTTTTTCTTTGAATTTGTTATAAAAAAGGAATATTTTGAAATTTGTATTGAATAATTTTTATAATAAAACTATAAAATTATAAAATTTAAATTTAAATTAATACTTTATAAGTTTATTTTGGTAGAAAATTATGTTAGGAAGACTTATTTATTATTAAAATTTACTGTAGCAAAAAAAATTAATGTAGTATTTTTTTTTATTTAAAAGTTTTGTAGAAAAAATGTACAAAACAAATAAGGTAAATTTGATTTGTGAGAAAAATGTCTAAAAAGGTGTCTATTTACAAAAGAGAACGTACATTCACAGAACAATTGCTTTAACAATAAGATGTCTTCAACTATTGGAGTTGTATCACAGGTTGGGGCTGTGCTTTTGTTGAGTCTGTCCACAATAGTTTTGACATCTAGTTGTATATCAATTTTCTTCCAGTTCTTCTATGCTGCTTTGAGTTGACCTAATCTGATTCCTTCAAGTTATGTTGCCACTGAGGATTGGATGTTCCCCCCCGCATTAGCCCATGCACTTAATATGCTGCCTTCATGGTTTCTAGCAATCAATCCAATTCCAGCCTTTGGTTCTTGCTGCTGTGATATGGAGCAAACATTTATTCTGATAACATCTTGTCTTGGACATTCCCAGCATTTCTTCTGCTGAGTTTCTGTTTCCTTAACCTTCATTTTTTCCTGCATTTTGTTAGAGTGTTCTGCGAATTCAATCTATTCATGGATAGCCTTGTTTACTGTGACTGCTGCCGTACATGATGGACCAAAAGAAATAATGTTACAATAATTATTTTTAATACAACGTTTTTTATATTTTTATAAATAAATTATTACATTTAAATTTGACTTTTAAATTTTTAATAATAAAAATTCTTCCAAAAACTTTTTTTACCAAATAAACTCATAAAATATTAATTTAAATTTGAAATTTAAATTTTATTAATAAAAAATTCTTGAATATAATGTCTACCAAAACAAACTCATCAATCCAGACACCTCCAAAATATTTATTTCTTATAACAAGTCTCAAAAAAAAAATTCTACTATAAAACTAAAAAAATACTCTATCCAATATGAGTTATATTTTTTGTTAAAATAGTAAACATAAACATATGGCAACTATAAATTATTATTTTTATTTTTAATAACACTTCTCATACTAATATTTTATTAAAATAATCCGCATATGTTAAAATTTAAAAGGAAGATACCACCATATATATATATATATATATATATATAATAGAAATCTCGATTTCATGTTTTTTTTATGTTACAATTTAATTCATAAATTTTAAATAATAAAACAACAACAAATTTTATTTTAGAATGTGGATGCATATATTCACTTTTATTTTTATTCTGAGCAATTTTTTTCCTTATGATTTATTATCATTTTGAAATGTTAATTTGCTCATAATATAAGGCAACAAGAATTTTTTATTATAAAAAATTTAAAATTTAAATTTGAATTAATATTTTTTGAGTTTATTTTGGTAAAAAAATGTCTTAGGAAGAATTTTTTATTATTAAAAATTTTAAAAAAATTTAAATTTAATAATTTATTTATAAAAATATTAAAAAAAGTTCTAACAAAAATAATTATTGTAACATTATTTTTTTATTTTACAAATTTTGATAAAAAATGGCAAAAAAATAAATTAAATTTATGAAATAAAACACTAAAATAATGGTAAACAAATGGAGTCTAAATTTTTTGACATATATTGGTAAATATTTTATAATTTAATTGAGAGAAAAATAAAATCTATTAATAGAAATAAGTGTCATATATATATTTATATTTATATAATTTTTTTCCTTATAATTTGAGGATGAAAATAAATATTATATTAATAAAAATTTGTGAGAAAATCAGTGTAAAGGAGAAGAAAACAAAAGTTACGGAAAGATGTTATAAAGAATTGATAAGTTGTAATGATAAGGTAGAAATAAGATAAAAGATGAGTTGTAAAGATAAATAAAGAAAAGATAAAGAGTTGATTGATTAAGGGTAAATTTGGAATATGTGTAATTTATTGCTCTGTAAGCTAATAGTTGCTCTGACAATAACAACAGTCTTTTGTATGGTGGAAAAATATTTGTGGTGGAAGGTTAGAAACGTAAAAGTTAATTTTCAGAAATCAGTAGAGGTCAGGTCCCTTGATAATTCAAGAAGTTAAAAGAGGAGTGGATGGAATACACAAAGGCAACAATAAAGCAGAAGTCTAATCCAATAAGTAAGAATGCTATGACAAGGGAAACATGGGAACCACCTCCACAAGAGGTAATACAGATAAGTATTGGTACTGCAGATCAAAAACAACAAAGAACATGGACTAGAATAGTAGCAAAAGATTCCAAATGGAGGGTAGTAAAGGCATGGTTAGTTGCTAGGGAGAGATATGTGTCTCCAGTGGTAGCTGCAATGGAGAGAGCCAGACTGGCTCAAATAACTGCATTAAAAAACAACTGGACACAAGTCATAATACAAGCATATGTTCAAGGTAGGGTGAGGTGCTGGTAGAAAGCGAAACATGTGGGTGGTGAAACCATAATCATAGCTGAAGACATCTCCTTGTTAAAACAGTTGTTTAGATTGTGTACTTTCTCCATTATTTATGGTAAAAGCAACAGTGCTGCGAAATGTCTTGCAAATCTTGCTTGTAGGAGTTCTCACTTACATGAGTGGTCTTCTTGTTCTTGTTTTCTTGATTGGCTGCTGAGAGCAGTGTCAGAAAATGTTAAGCCATTGGACTAAATTGTAATCCTTTTCAGCAATGAAAGTTATCGCTTTGAATTAAAAAAAAAAAAGAATGAGAAAAAGGAGAAGAAGAAGAAAAAGAAGAATAAGGAGAAAGAAGGAGAAGAAAGAGAAGAAAAAAAAAGAAGCAGAACCACATAAGAAATCAGTACTCTTCACAGTTGACACGACAAAGTAATTGTCTCCATTTCCAGCAATAGATATTTTGTTCCTCCTATATAAGCATCCAAAATAGCAAAAAATACTGATTCTTCTTTTTCCAATTTGTGCCTCAACTTGAAACTCCCCAATTTTATCATAGACCCAATTCCACTTCTCTTATGCGTGTGAAGATTGGCTTCATAATCTTCTCCAAAATAGACCCTTAGTTGCATAACCCAAAAAAGCATTTGAATTTATCTCTTGCTTGTATAACTTGCCTCCAAGGTCCTGGGATCTAAGCACTAGCCAATTTTCAGGAATTTCAGTTAGGGGTGTGCAATATGTGGGTTAGACCGAATTCGAATTCGAATTTGAATTTTTGATTTTCGAGAGTTTTAAATTCGAAAATCAAACAAAAACTGAATTCATATATAAAAAAAAAATATTAATATAAAGTATTTTATAAAATATATAATATTTAACTAAATTATTGCTTTGAATATTAAATTGTGATGTAGTTTGATAATTTGATTTAGATTAAAACTAAATTCAAGTTCATTTTTGTTTTGCGAATTCGGTTAATTTGAAATTCAAAATTTTAAATTCAAATATCATTTTCATTTTTTTTTAAAATTGAATTCGAATCCAAACCGAAAATCGAATTTAAAATGAATTAAATTCGGTTTGGTTTTTGAATTTAATTTTACAAATATTCAAACCGAAAAAATTGAATCGAACAAATTCAAAAAGCCAAAAATCGAACCATGAACACCCCTAATTCTAGCTACGCAAAAAGCCGTGTATTCTCTCATATGGGTAGCCAGGATTCTACCAAAAGACAACCAAAACCTTAGCTCTTTCTATCATGTTTTTTATTGAACTTATTTGGGCGTCCATTTTTTGAAGTTTCTCAAACAGAAGATGGATCCTAATAAGAAATAAGAACAATATATCTTTGCCCCTCATTCTTCGAAATCAGAAAAATCCTTTTCAAATTTGAATTTGTTCATTAGGAATCTTAGTTCTTCTACTCCATTTTTATTTACTATTTTGCCTTTTTTTAATATCATTTCTTAAGTCCCAATCATTTTTTGTCGGCAATTTTGGCCGAATGGCCGCAGGGTGTTGCCTCTCCAGCATTCCAATAACAGCAGTAATGGAGAGATCCTTTGTGTCATCGAGGTTGTTCTCCTGTCTTAGCAAGCTATCCTCATCCTCATCCTCATCTGAATCCGAAAACTTAATAATCATGGGGAGAGATGTTGATCTATTTAATGGATCTTTATTATACATGAACAGATTAGACTCATGACTTTCAGAAATTATTGGGGTTCTCTTGGCTGAGTGAGCATGGTCCGGTTTCCTTTTTGATGAAGTTGAGCGAACTTGTGGCATTATAGAGTCTCTGCCACTCCTTTGACTTGAGGAAGTTTTGGGTGTAGTTCATTAATTACAATACTGATTCTGAGTAGTTCATTCATGACCATTTACCATTGCTGATTTGCATACTTTTTCTTTGCCAACATAAATTTCTCTAATTCCATTTGATTTTTTGGGGAAGTACACTTCCATCTTACATCTATTTTGTGTAATCTGCATACAACATACAAATAATTGCACTATAGCTAACTTCAATTTGTGCATGTGTTTCTTTTGAGTTCTAACAAAAGATTATGATCAAAACTAAATTCATATCTGCTAAGCATCAATTTGAGATCAGCAGCTATTCGTTCTAACATAATGAATTAATCCCAATAATTAGTTTTTTATGTTCTTCAAAAACAAATGAATTGCACACAGATAATCATTTTGGCACGAAGTATGTCCCTTGTCGGCACTTTTGCAATCAATTCATCGAATATAACAATCATTTGCTATTCACATTTTACAATATATTTATGCATTCAGTAATAGCATCATCAATGCTGCAAGAAACTAGTCCTCATAATACAAATCTTCCTCAACTCTTCTGTGATCAGAATCTTAAGATCTTCATTTCCCCAGCTCTTATGTACATTTTCAATCTCTCGTACTAAATCTCCGACATACTCTGGACAACTGTGCACCTTAATCAAATCAAGAGTTGAAATGTCATCTAAACAAGAAGGTAGCGTTTCCAATTTTCTGCATCCTTCCAACACCAATTTCTGAAGACATGGAAAATGATCATCGCTAGAGCTTGTCCAACTGACAATGTCTGAGTATTCCAGTTTCAAGATCTTCGGATTGGGAAATTCCTCGTCTTCCATTTCCCATGTGCTTACCTCGTTAACTGCTCCATTGAGTAGTTTGAGAACCTCCAGATTAGTCAGTTTTCCAATTGTTGAAATCATACTCTAGTAAAAGTTTGCGAGAGTCAATTTTCTTAGACTTGAGGGGAAATTAAACTTCACATGAAGCACATCCACAATGCTAAGGATCAGTTTCAGCGATTCTAATCGACTTGGAAAGTTGACTGCCACACTATTGTTGCTCTCCGCATTAGATGCTTCAGATTCAGCGAGACTACATCTTAGATGGCGGATATTTGGAAACTTCCTCATAATCTTTTCCATGCTTTGCCCAAGATAAAGCTTTGGAGCCAAAAATGTCTCCAAACTAACCAAGTTAGAAGAGTTTTCAAGGTTTTCTGCGTCCAAATTAAGATCAACCAAGCAGCCATATACATGTAAATGCCTCAATTTCTGCATGTGCCAAAGAGTATTTGGCAGTGAAAAACCCTTCAAAGTAGAAAGATTTGTTGCCACCAACAAAGTTTCCAAGTTTGAGAGGTTGGCTATTGATGTTGGGACATCCTTCATCCAACCGAGGATTGCCAAGTACCTCAAGTGAACAAGCATAGTTATTTCACTAGGAAAAGTCAAACCTAGATTTATTTGCCCCAAGTCCAACACTGTAAGAAGCTTGTGGCGAAAAACGAATGGCAAATTGTATGACAGTCTATGATTCCCAGCACCAAAAGAAAAGAACAGTAGGGAGCGTATTTGAGGGTAAAATGGCCTCCAATTTACAAAATGCGTTGGCTGATAGCATATGCATAACCGACGTAGTTTCAGTGGCCCCTCAAGATCACATATTTTATCATCACCACACGTCAAATGAAGAAAATTTTGTTCTTTGAATTTTACCTGGCAAAACTCATGCAACAGATCATGAATTCGGCAAGTTTTGACCCTGCCCAAGGATCCTTCTTTGGCCACCATAACCAAGTTTCTACTAATAAGTGCCATTATACAGTCCTATGCGAGTCAATTCTCAAACTAGGATCGTTTTTTAAAAGTGTTCTAAGAATAGGGTCGTTTTCGACCCCTATTCTAATAATGGGGACTTCGCATTCAGCGAATGCGAACTCACCAATATATGAAAAAAAAATAAAACAAAAATCAAATAAAAAATTTTTAAAATAATGAATTAAATATAATAAAATTTTAAAATAACATAAGAAAATAAATTTATATAATTAATTTATATATTTATTTAAAAAAAATTAAATGAATTGGTCATCCGGAGGTCCGGATAAACAATTTGTCCATCCGGACGTCCGGATGAGGTACTTCGCATTCGGCAAATACAAAGTCACTGAATTAACTTATAGATTTTTTAATTTTTTCATATTTTTTCAAACATCTATGTTAAAAATTAACTTTTTTCAAATAATTTTATATGTAAGTTACTTATATAATTATTACTTTAAATATTAGTTAATATAATTTGTTGTAATGATTTTTTTTTATAAAATCCCAATTTTTGCTGAATAAGTTTTAAATTTTTTCTATATAAGTATAAAAAGTTATTTGCAAGGAAATTTTGTTATTTACAAAATACATTTATTTTATTTTGTTATAAAAAATTAATTTTTGAAAATATTGGAAGTAATTAATTTAGGAAGAATTTGAATTCACACATGTAAAATATTTTTAAAGTAATTTAAAAAAATAGGAAATGTTTAAAATAAATTCGAAAAAAGTTCTATCAAAAATATTATAATTACAAAGGAACTTCGCATTCACCAAATGCGAAGTAAGTGAAATATGAAAAAAAAAAATTGGAAAAATGAAAAAAAAAACCCTTTCATACTCAAAACGGAAGAAACCCTTATTCTCTCACAAAATAACAAATTATTAATAACCCTCACATTTCCTTCTCTAATTGTCTCTCAACTCACCTTCAAACCCACACACTTACTTTGATTTTCTTCACGCATTGAACCTTCAAATCATCCTAGCGAGTCCTCATTATCATCATAGCGAGTCCTCATTAGTAGGTTACGGTTATTGAAAACAAATTCTTCATCAAACCAATTCATAACTTTGGGTTTAGGGTTTAGGGCATTCAAAGATTCGGGAATCAATTATAAGAAGTCTTCACAAGGTCTTCAAGGTTCAAACCATTCATTAATAACACAAATTTCCATTTGCACTCAAGAAGAAGGTAACATACTTCACTTTTTTTTGTTCAAATTTATTTTTTCATAAAATGTTCAGGTGTAAATTTGTGCTTGAATTGTGTTATATTGTGCTAAGTAAGTGTAATGAAATAGTTGTGTTGTTGATTGGTGTGCAGAAACACTACATTTCTCATAACAATTGACATGAACCATATAAGCACCCTACGTATTTGACAAAATGTCTCAAAGAAGTTGATGCAAAAACTTATTCTAATTGTGAAAGGTGTTGGTAATTTGCATAAAATAGTTGTTCACCATCAACTCTTGACATATTTGCAAATCATTGTATCCACTACGAAACTATCAACTCTTAGCATTTAATAGTAATATTAACTGTGAAATATTCATAAATTAATTTATGGTGTTATGTGTTTGCTTCACTTGAGCGACAGTTTCGGAAGGGCGAAACCCTAAGGGGTCGTTCGAACCTAAGTTTCGGACAGCCTAAATTCCCCTGCACCGTCCGAACTTATTTATTAGAGTTGCATCATTTTTCACAAAATTTCGGTCAATCATTCAAGCAAGAGGGGTCGTCCGAAACTATCTTTCTAACGGCCGAAAGTATGCTTGGTAGTCCGATCCTATTTGTTTTGAACATGTTTTCAATTTTCTATTTTCAAATCATTTCTGCAACTATGTGAGACTTTGTGCAAGTGTGTTTCTTACTTTTACTACTTCTTTTGAAGTTCATTTGAAGACTAAAAACATTTTCTAAACATTTTGACTTGAGCCTTAAAAGAGTAAATCAACTTCTTGAGCTATTTACAAAGTTTAGGGTTTAGGGTTGGGGAAATGACCTAATTTACCATACTTCAATATCTTTTGCGCTTTCAATTCTTTCTCCATGCGATGATGCTCCATGCTTGAATTCTTGTATATCTATCACATTAAATCACTTTTTGAACCATTAGCATAAATATAATTGTTTGTTAAACATCAAATAAGTTAGATTAAGACCCTAGGTCTCACATGTATATATTTGTATTCAATTAATTTGTTAATTGTTAATCGCATGCATATCCATTATAGGGATTGAAGATGTGGCATGCCTCCTAAAAGCTTGTTTGCGATTAGTTTATATTGGGAAGGCAAAATAATTCATTCAATGTCATCGGTATCGTATGACCCTCCCCATGCAAAACGAACATTTAAGGTGCATAATAGGATTCGGTATTTCGAGTTGGTTGATAAAATCAATGATATTATGGGTGTTGACAAGAATTCAGTGAACCTTACCATCTTGTTGAAACAACCACATTGTTATACGGAAGGTGATCTACGATATGGCACAACTGAAATAAATGACGATGAGTCGTTTGAGTTTGTTTACGATACTGCTGCAGAGATGCCACATTACACTGCTGAGTTATACATTGTACAGAATGTAATTGAACCTACTTACAGAATGCAAACCACAGTTGGGATGCATGGTCCTGGTGCAATGATGTCTTTATTAAATAGTTTTTCAGACCCAATGGCAATTGACAACCGGGGAAAAAGTAGTATTCAAGTAACACATTCGTACCCATATTTGAACCAAGTAGTAGAAGTGGCAACTCCATCTCGAAGTTGTGGTACACATTCACCCCACGGTCGCGAAACATCTCATTATGTTGGACTCGGTGATTATATTTCTGGTGTTCATGCCATCCCGGAATCAGGACGGGCCAACGCTCCATGCCTATCTCCCAAGATTACATTTGATATGGATGGGGATGATGATTCTATTCCAAGTATTGTTGAGGAGTCTACCGAAGATGAAAGTATGAGTCTAGATGATATGTGGGCGGACCTTTCAAATGATGTAGTTGGTAGTGTTGGTGGTGATGATGATGTACATCACTATACTTGTCATACAATGGTCTCAACACATACAAAATCATACACACCAATTGGTCTTGAATTCTATAATGATGTTGGTTCACAAGGTGACGATCCTAGTGATAGAGGCAATCATGAAAGTATAGACATTTGGACGGAGGCAAACAATGATATCCGATTGGAAATGAGATTTGAAAGTAAAAAGCAATTGAAGAAGGCAATTACTTTGTGGTCTATAAAAGAAAATAGGGAGTTCGTAGTTGTTGAGAGCAAAGGAAATACTTGGGTTGCTAATGTAGGGGGGCCCATTTGAACGCTGTTGGGGAAGATATGGCACGAGGAGCTGTTAATTGCGATTGGTATATTCGGGCTCGTCAAAAGACCACACACAAAATGTGGCAAATCACAAAGTGGGTAAAGGATCACAATTGCGGTGGGTCAAGTCTTTCAAACAACAACAACAATCTGAGTGCTGCAGTCATAACTACCTATATTTTGCACTCAATCCTGCATATAAGGTTAAATACATTCAATTGGATATGAAAAATACTCTTCGTGTTGATATATCCTACAAGAAAGCATGGTATGCTCGAAGAAAAGCTATTGAAATTGTTTTTGGAAATTGGGAGACCTCATTCGCTGAATTGCCCCGATATGTCGAGGCATTGTGTGATTGGAATCCAGGAACTGTGATCCAATGGCAGCACCACTGAAGTAGTTCTGCTACTATGAAAACTTTCAAATATGTATTTTGGGCATTCGGTCCTGCAAAAGATGCATTCCATTTTTGCAGACCTGTAATTAGCGTTGATGGCACCCACTTGCGTGGTGAATACAAAGGGAAACTACTCACAGCTGTGACAGTGGATGCAAACAACAAGACATTACCTCTTGCATATGCAATCGTTGATGAGGAGACCAACGAGAGTTGGCGATGGTTTTTTGAGCAGTTTAGAATCCATGTTGCTCACGATCGGTATCCCATATGTGTATTGTCTGACAGACACAAAGGGATACTTAATGTTATGACACATATGGATGATTGGAAGGAACCAGCAGCATTTCATAGATTTTGCTTGCGACACATTAGGAGCAACTTCATGTCAATGTATAAAAATTTTCATTTGAAAAAGCTGTGCTGGTCTTTGGGTTCAACTCGTCAAAAACGCAAATGGATAAGGCTTCGCAATGAAATTATGAGTATTGATGCTAAGGCATGGGATTACTTAAATGACATTGATAGAAGTAGGTGGTGTCTTGCATATGACAAATGTCATCGTTGGGGTAATTTGACTACAAATCTGTCTGAGAGTTTTAATAATATATTAAGGGGTGCGAGACATTTGCCTATAAAGATTGACATGCCCGGATTATGGTAAAACAATTAACACTTATATGACAAGATTTTCACAATGTAAGTTCGCATTATATTCTTATGTTCTGAAGTCGGGAACAACAATCTAGCAAGCAAAATTTCTCACAATTCATTGAAAACATATCGTATGATGTTGTATGAGTAATTGGATATACGTGGAGTAGCATTTGGAATCTTAAAATCCTTTGAGACATTTTCTCAAACACTTAGATTGCTTACGTTGTTCATGTTAATTGTACGACCAAAGGAGTGTGTATGCATACCAATCAACAACACAACCAAGCCAAATACACATACTTAGCACAATACAACGCAATTCAAACACATGTTTTAACACGTAAATTGGAAGAATTAGTACAAAAGGAGTGAAGAATGTTACCTTGAGTTATTGAGTGCAAGTGAAATTTGTTGTTGGTAAAGGATGTTTGGACCGTTCAAAGGCTTGAGATATATGCGTTAAAATGATTCCCTAGCTTTGTGTTCTTTGGCCACCAAATCGACACAAATGTTTGGTGAAAAATTATGCCACCCCAAATAGGAAAAACCCTTTCAAACCTATAGCGGTTGAATGGTGAAATTTGTGGTCAATTCTCAGTGCAAAGATGGATTCAATACTCCCTAAGATTATTCTATGATTCAATGTGTGAACAGAATCAAAGAAGTGTGTTGGTGCCAATGTGATTTGAGAGGAAATGAAAGAATAAAAATTGTAAGGGTTTTTTAGTATGTGAGGTAAGAAAGGGCTGCTGCCCGGTTAAGGTGTGCATTTTTTTTTGTCGAATTACTCAGCGGCGCGACGGATCTCCTCTGCGGCGCGCCGGAGAGTGTGCGGCGCGACGGACATGTTTTTCTCCAGCGCGCCGCAGTTCTCTGGAAATCGAAAAAAATTGGCCAATGTAATTTACATTTTTTTGAATTTTCGGCGTGCCGGAGAGGGTTTTTTCGGCGCGCCGCAATACATAAACCGTGGTTTAATAAATTTTTTGCAATTTTTTTTCCATTATTATAATTTGTGTTAAAATTTTCAAATAATAGAAGGTTGCGTTATAATAATTTTTTTAATTTAACTTTTTTTTTCGTATTTATTTTAAAGAGTGAAAATTATTTAAAATGTAATAACCTTAAATAATTTTTTACAAGTGTGATTCACTTTTTTCCTAAATTAATTACTTTGAGAATTATAACAAATTATAAACAAAATTAATTTGCACATTAAATTTTTTTTCGTAATTAAAAAAATTATTAGAACAAATTACATTAACTAATATTTTAGTTAATTACATATAAAATTGTTTGGAAAAATTTATTCTGTAACATACATGTTTTAAATATTTTAGTTTAAAAAAATTAAAAAATTTGGCATCCGGACGTCCGGATGGACAATTGTACATCCGGACTCCATCAGGACGTCCGGATGCCAATTTTTTTTAATTTTTTCCAAATTAACTTTTTCCAAATAATTTTATATGTAAAACTATTTATATAATTACTCAAAATATTAGTTAATATAACGAGTTGTAATGACTTTTTTTTTAAATCAATAAATGGATACCAAATTTTTTCTGAATAATTATTAAATTTTTTCTATAAAAAGTATTTATAAAGAATTTGCACTCTTTAAAATAAATCCGAAAAAAAAATTAATTGAAAGGCATAAAAAAATACATGTCACAAAATCTGAATAATTATTAAATTTTTTCTATAAAAAGTATTTATAAAGTATTTATAAGGATATGCGTCGTGACATACGACTACTCTCCGGCGTGATGAAAATTCAAGAATTTAAATTGACAATGGGCCAAATAAACTACATTTTCCAGAGACATGCGGCGCGCCGGAGAAAAACTTCTCCGTCGCGCTGCGCAATCTCCTGCGCGTAGCGTACAGATGTGAAAAAAAAAATTACAACACACAAAATGAATAACAAACAAAACCTAATCTGAAACAAAACGAAGCTTATCATTACAAATGGATACAAACATTTTTTCCCACTTGGCTTCAAAGGTTGTAAAGGTTTGTAGTGTTGAATTCAGAGGCACACCATTATAGTAGAACTCCCTCATAGGATAGGCAGTAATGTATGAACCAAAATCACACATCGTACATGATTACTAACGAATCGACATAACAACTTTAAAACAAACGCACTAGCAAACAAAACCCCTACCAAAATTATGATAGGAAGGAAGAAAAAAAATTCTGTATAGTCTATTCAAGCCCTTATCTGCACCATCAAACAAAGTTGGTTGGTTATTGGTCTTAAACACTTGCAGTCATGTGACTTTTAAGAATATCATATCATACATGACAAAACCCTTCACAAGTTATAAAAGAAGCAAGACAGAGTATTAGTTAAGGCGTAGGACATAATTACGAAATACATTGTAATTATATTTTACATGTACTAATGCAATTTAACAGTGGAAGTAGTAATAAATAATCTATCTTAAAAGCACTATGTGTGCATTCAATGTAGTAATACGTATGAATTAATATTGAACTACAACTTATCATTTTGTTTTTCGATCTCCCTTCTTCTTGTTGTTCATCTCCCTCTTCCTCTTGCTCACGTACATCATCATCTTCACTATCGGTGTCCTCTTGCTTCTCCATGAAAACCATGAAAGAAGCCGTTTGCTTTTTCGTCATAAGGTGGTCAACCTTAGCATTGCAGAGGTTGATTTTCTTGTTCATCTTGGTAATATTTCTGTTCATCGTGTTCATCGTTCTATCCATTGTGTGAAAGTTTGACTGCAATTGCATCAATACATCCATGACTCCTATGTCCGTTGTTCTACCATCTTGCATGGTGCTTGGACCGGCTTCATTTTCTCCTTCCCGCCAACCTTCACGGATGCTTGGTCCGGCTTCATTTTCTCCTATCCGCCTATCAGCACTTCTATGAACCGTACCTATGTCATCATATATACTCTCCGATATGCGACATTATATCAACACCACAATTACGCATTTTGGACTTTTTATACATCCACTTATTCCCACTATTGATCATTTGCATACGTCTAAAGCAATCATCATCTATTATGTCAAAGCCGGTGGGACCAACAGCCAGCTCATCATCCAATGTAATTTCATATGCATCTAGAATTCTAGTTATTATCCTTCCAAAACACAATCCACGATGTGTTTTTGACTTACAATACATTAAGTATTTTATGAAAAATGCACCGTAATTTATCGGAATTTTTCGCATTATTCCATAAAATAGGTGAAGACTGACATGGCTAATATCTGTTTTATGACCCTGTGTTGGTGCAAGAATACTAGTGATGATGTGATATAATACTCGATGACATGGGGTAAAAAATGTCATGTCCAAGTTGTTCAACCCAAGCTTAACCCCATCTAAGTTTGGAAAAAACTCTTTCAAATCACTTTTCACAATTATGGGACTCCATTTTGAAGGCGCAAAGTGTTCACTACCGACATTTGGGCACTCCAACAATATATTGATCCATGCCGCATCAAAACTTATTCGACAACCTTTAACCACAGTAAGCAACAGCCCATCCTATCCTTTTCTTGCATATTGGAGAAAAACTCCTTGACTAATTTTTCGTCGTATTTATTAGAAATTACCAACAGTTTTGACCAACCCAAGGCAGTAAAATTTTTTGTAATCAATTCAAAACCATGGACAAAATTGGATGTATTGCACCATTTACCTCCACAAATTGGTTTCTTGGAGGTTTTTTTGTAGAAATCAACGGCTTCCTCAGTTGTAAAAGATCCACCTTCAAATTCTATAAACGTATCTCCGCCATCTTCACCTCCTAATCTGCCCGTGGACCGACCTCCTCTACCGCCAGCTGTACCACTACGGCCTCCACGCGTTCTAGGCACACTGCATTTAGAATCATAAGCATCTTTCAGACATGCACAAACATGCACAAACATAGACACAGTCACACACCAGTCAAAAGCAAAGACATGCTTACGTAATAGCAACAATGTATAATTAATCGATTCAAAAGCAGACATCAAAATTTGCAAAATTTAGCAGATCAGGACCTTCTAACAAATATTTTTTAAACAAATAATATTCACTGAAGAAGACTTAAGATTTTCTGAGTCTTTATCCACGATCAATAGAAGCATACATATTTTGGCTTCTTCAAGCAGTGTTTAACATGGGAAAGGTAATGCTACCTAGATAGTACTGGCAAGCATGATTTTAATGTGCTACAATAATGATTTTAAATGCCTATAACTTTCTCGCAACATATTCAAATAATATGAAATCAGAAATGTGCATAAACTGATTGATACACAACAACAATCTTGCACTAGCATCAACTGATCAACTAATTAAACCGATCAAATTAACACCCGTTTTAGTCCCACACATATATATATGTTTTGATTGGCATAAACTGATTGATACACAACAAGAATCTTGCACTAGCATCGACTGGGGATTTTATGCCCCTTCAATTGCAGTTAAGGTTATAGAATGCCAATGGAATCAAGAAATTTGGTTATGTATGATTACTAAGAAAGTGACGACAAAAAGACGCAAAAGCAACGATAATTCCATTGATGAGAAGTTCAGATTATGTTCTTTCTTAGGCTAGCCTCCCAAAATAATAATAATAATAATAAGACTAGAATTCCACAAAAACATAATTTAGAAACAGCTATGGGCATTGGTGAATGGTGAGTTGAAATCTTGAAACATGATTCTCCGGGATTTAAGCAACAATATGATTCTGTCTCTCATCCTAACTCATTATCTCCATGTCCCTCCTTTTGAGTTTTGGCCCCCTTCCTTTCCTCTTGTTCCCTTGTTACTTTAGTTTAGAGACCAATAATACAAATCAAATAAACAACAAAAAGCTTGAGAATCATATACATATCATTGATTAATATATAAACATGTAAAAGGATCTAGCTAGGTAGCCTTAATTAGTTTATGAAAAGGCTAGAGTTGTCTATGAGTGACTTAAAAAGCCTATAGAAAAGAGATTTGTGCAGATTGGCTATATATATATATATGTTCCTTTCCATTTGGTAGATTATTAATGGAGGAGCTCCCATTTCGATCCTTATGCTCATAATTATAATTCAACATGATTTACCCCCTCACTTTTTAAGAAACATTAACTATGGAGCACTTTTTACTTGGCCTATGAAATTCTCAAATTTAGCCTATGAAATTCATTCATGCAATTTGACAAACACTTGGTATACAAAATGGCAATAAGTAACTAGTTATGAAAATTACGTGTGTTTTAGCACAAATCAACAACACAAATTATGAAATTCGTATACAAAATAATTCAGTAGCTAATTACACAATAGAACAAAGGAATTCACCAAATCCAAAATTGTACAGAAAATAAAATAGGTTACCTTTGAAATTTAGTGAGCTAAATGAAGTAAATTTTATTTTGGTGGTAGAATTGGACGTCTAGCACCTTGAAATCCTTCTTACAACCACATTAGACTGATTCCAACTCACAGAAATCAGCAAGAAGACCCTAGATAGTTAAAACAAAAATTTTTGCAATTCTTGAAAAAGTTTACTCTTTGGCCTAGGGATGAAGATTGGATTCTTGGAAGCAAGCAAGTGAGCAACAAGCCAATTAGCCAACAATGCCAACAACAATATTCAGCAGGGGCCACTGGGTAGGCCAGGGGGAGAGGGCTGAGGGCCGAGGGGAGAAACTGGAAAGGTGATTGCGGCAATGGACTGCAGGACTGGTGGGTCGTTTTGGTCGTTTTAGTCGTTTTGGAGATAGTATTGAATTAGGTTAGGAAATATTACACCATAAGATTTTTTCATTATTTAATTTTTTTTTTTCATACTTTGTAATTGTAATATTTTTTATAGAACTTTTTTTTCGTATGTATTTTAAACATTTCAAATTTTTTTAACTTACTTTAAAATTTTATTAGAATTCAATTTTTTCCTAAATTAATTACTTCAAATTTTTTTTCCATTTGATTTTATATAACAAAATAAAATAACATTAATCATATAATTGACACCAAAATTTCCTTGCAAATATTTTTTTTAAGAAAAAATTTAAAACTTATTCAGCAAAAATTGGGATCCAATTATGGATTTTATATAAAAAAATCATTACAAAAAATTATATTAACTAATATTTAAAGTAATAATTATATAAGTAAAGTACATATAAAATTATTTGAAAAAAGTTAATTTTTAACATAGATGTTTGAAAAAATATGAAAAAATTAAAAAAAAATGGCATCCGGACGTCTAGATGGACAAATTGTTCATCCGGACTCCATCCGGACGTTCGGATGCCAATTTTTTTTAATTTTTTTAAAAAAATTTATAAGTTAATTCAGTGACTTCGCATTTGCCGAATGCGAAGTACCTCATCCGGACGTTCGGATGTAGTCCGGATGGACAAATTGTTCATTCGGACTCCATCCGGACGTCCGGATGGACAAATTGTTCATCCGGACTCCATCCGGACCTCCGGATGACCACTTCATTTCATTTTTTTTAAATAAATATATAAATTTATTTTCTTATGTTATTTTAAAATTTTATTATATTTAATTCATTATTTTACAATTTTTTTATTTGATTTTTGTTTTATTTTCTTTCATATATTGGTGACTTCGCATTCAGCGTTATTAGCATAGGGGTCGAAAACGACCCTATTCTTAGAACACTTTTAAAAAACGATCCTAGTTTAAAGCCTTGTGGAAATTAATGTTCCACTTTTGTAAATTGTCTCTACTTATAGTGAATTTTGGCACCGCCTCTGGCCGTGGACGTAGGTCACATTGACCGAACCACGTAAATCTTTGTGTTCCTTGTCTTTTTTATTTTTTCTCGTTACTATCATCTATTATTTTGGGCTATTAGATACAACGTGAGATTTCGTTTTTCCCTAACACATAGTTTACGGTACTGATGATTAGAGTCCCAATAATTCTGTATCATGGTGAGATAAGAACATAACTCTCTGGCCTCTCTACAAAAGACAGATTCAACTTGAGAAAGGGAAGATTGGTTGCTCCATTTTTTAGCACACAGAAGGAGTGTTTTGAGATATCTTCCCTCATCTGACGCTTTATAGAAAACAGAAAAATCACCCAGGTTGTGGAGAATCAGCAACTTCAATATTTTTATCGTTTTATCAACACAGTATTCTTCATTGCTGTCCATCAATCTTGAGGGGGCGTTTGGTAAGGGGGAATAGAAGGGATCAATGGTAATAAACAAAAGTGATTACCGTTGTTAATGTTTGGGAAGAGGTAATGGAAATGACTATTCATCAATGATTACCTAAAATGAGTCAATGGATGATTACCTAGTCTCCCCCCATTAATCATACATTACCCTGTATTGGGCACTCGATTTTATCCAACTCTACCAAATAACTCCCTACTCCAATGTGTACTTTAATAATAATAATAATAATAATAATATTATTATTAATTAAAATAATAATAGTAATAGTAAGATTAATAATAATAATAATATTATTATAATAATAATAATTAATAATAATAATATTATTAATATTAAATAAATAATATTAATAAGAATATTAATATTAAATAAATAGTATTAATAATAATTCATTAATATTAATAATTAATAATTAATAATAATTATTAAATAATAATAATATTATTAATAATATTATTAATATAATTCATATTAATTAATAATAATAATTATTAAATAATAATAATTATTATTATTATTAAATAATAATATTAATAATTATTATTAAAAATAATAGTAATAATAATTATTAGATAATAATAATTAATAATAATAATATTAATAATCATTAATAATAGTTATTATTAAATAATAATATTAATATTAATATTATTAATATTAATAATATTAATAATAATAATATTAATAATATTAATTATTAATAATTATTATTAATAATTACTAATAATTATATTATTATTAATTATTATTATTTAATAATTATAATTAATAATATTATTATTATTAATGATTAATATTAATAATTAATAATGATAATAATATTAATAATGATAATAGTTAATTATATTAATAATAAATAATGATAACAATAATTAATAATTAATAATGATAATAATATTAATAATATTATTAGTAATTAATAATGATAATAATATTAATAAATAATATTATTATTACTAATTAATAATAGTAATAATAATAATAAAAATGCGAAGTCTGATAAGGGTAAAATATAAATTTTAAATGATTCCTATTACTATTGTTGATTTGAACCAAACAACATCAATCACAATAATACCCATTGTAGGATTTGAACCAGACATTAACAATGCAATCATAATTCTCATTACCATTGACCCCTCAATCAAACCCATTGTGATTGACATTGAAGAATCTGCCTTTCCTCTTCCTTTCCTTCTCCTCTTAATTAATACTTTCAAATAATAGGGTCAGCGTCAACGGCAATCCTCATTTTTATTTTTATTTTTTTCTTAACCAAACTGTTCTTGGTTATGCTCACTTTATCCACATATCCTTAGTTTATTTTCGAGTTAATTGCAAAAAAATATGATTTAATTATGGCGCAATTGTAAAATATCCCCCCTAACTTTTAATTTTAACATTTTACTATCTTCAATATTAATTTTTTGCAATTTACTACAATTTAATCTTAGTTGCCAAAAATTGTATTGCAAAAAAGATAGAATCAACCATTATGAAATGTTGATACTCTCGAAATTACTCTCATCTGATTATCTTTGGTTTCTATTATTAACTCAATCCAATAACTAGGCTGGTGGTAAGAAAATTAGTATCTCAACATACAAATCTAGAGTTTAATTCATGCAGATGCATTTGAGGGTGTGTATTTAAAAAAAAAATCAATCAAGTAACTACTTTCTTTTACGTCAAAACTCTCTATTTCTCTCTCAAAACTTTTGTAAATTCTTATCACTAAGGGTGAATTACATTTACCTCCCTTATAGTTAAGCTATATTACAAAATGATCCCTATAGTTTCGCTATATTACGATTACCTCTCTCGATCTAACTATCATCTAACAAAAAACCACCTGTCATTAGAAAATCAATAAAAAAATGATTGAATTTTCAAATTTGCTCTTATTTTAAATGGATAAGGGCATTGACATAAAATTACGCATTCCACTATATTAAAACTCATAAAATTTAAAAACAATAATTAGACAAAGACGCTATTAGCATCATTACATCATTAGATTGAATTTGAATTAATTTGGGTTTATTTTAATTTTATTTTTTTATTTTAATTAAATAAGTAATTAGATTCTTTTTATTTTATTTTTCTATTAGATTAAATAAACAAATAAAATTTAAAAAATTTGGTCAAAGGCATTGTTAACACTATTTTTCCACCAAATTAAATTAGAATTAATCTAGATTCTTTTGTTTTATTTTTTTTATTTTAAGCAAATAAAATTTACTTTATTTTTATTTTAATTTTTTTCCATATTAAATAAAAAAATAATATAACAAATAAATTTTGTTCAAAGATATCATTAACATCATTAGTTCAAGAATAATTAAAATTAATCTTTGGTTTTTTTTTTATTTTAAGTAAATAAGTAATTAGGTTCTTTTCATTTTATTTTTTCAAATCATAAGTTAGGTTTTTTGGTTATTTAACTGGATTTGTCAACAAAAATTAGGTCAAGGGCATGACCGTAATATGACGAAACTACATGGATCAATTTGTAATACAATTTAATCACAAGGGAGGTAAATGTAATTCACCCTATCACTAAAGTATTAGAGAGAGAAAAAGAAGTATTGGATTGAGTTAATTAATGGATATTAAAGACAATCAAATAAGGATAATTTGGACAATCAACATTCATAAGCGCTAATTCTATATTTTCGCAATAATTTTTTCCAACTAAGTTTGATAACTCTAATGAAAAAAAAAGTTTAATTGATTCAGGCTTGAAGCAGTTAAATTTCATTCAAATTTCAAAATTTGGTGGTGTATAATTTTTGAAAAATTTTTGGCATAGTTTCCTTTGTTTTGGATCATTTTTCATATGCCAACAACCCAAATTTTGACACAAAACACAATTTTTAATTTTGAACACATATCAAATCAACATATAGGCACATATTAATAATTGATTCACTTCAATCATTTTTTTCAAAACAACAAGTTCAAGGAGATTATCCATAATCTTTCAAATAATTGCTAATTAATTATCTAAACTAAGGCAAGGTAAAATATTCTAACATAAAAGATACTTTAACCTAGTTGTTAAACTATTGTCAAACTTAGTTAATCAAGGATACTCATAATCATTTTTACTAATCTCCCCTAAACTCATGCATTTTATCTTTTATTTTTCTTACATTGTGGCTTAGGCACTTCTTCAATTTTCTTCTTTACCCATTGCTTTGTTCCATTTTCTACCTCTTCTCTAGCAAAAACATTTCTAGATACATGTCCTTTTCTATAACAATAGTTGCATATCAAATTATATTGAAAAGAGTAAGAATGCCTAAGAAACGTGCCACTTCTAGCTTTATCACATCTAGAATGTGTATTGTGCACACCATTGTCATGTATATGAGAAAAGGAGCTTTTCTTAATTCTAACAAATTTAGGTCTTCCTTGATATATTTGATTTATGTTTGAACAACCTAATCCATATCCATAGGGGTGATAGTGTGAATTATTTTTAAAGTTTTGCATTCCACTATCATAATGGTGATGATTTGAACTATGGTTAGCTCTAACAAACTTGGGGTGTGAGTTTTGTGATCCTTCTCCATCTACATATCCTAGTCCATGCCTATTATTCCCTAACCTTTGACTTCCTAAGACTTTCTCTAAATTTTTTTTCCTTTAGTGAACTTAGCTAATCAAATGCTAAAATCATCAATCCTTTTCTTCAAATCCATGTGGTCTTTTCTAACCAAATCATAAGTTTTGATTTCTTTATTGACGTTCTTGTTTTCCAAGGCTTTCTTTTCATTTCCACATCGCAATTGATTATTTTCCTTTATTAAACTATCACATTTTATGAGCTAGTATTGATTATAATTAGTGGCTTTTTCTAGTTTTGCCTTAAAACTCTTATTTTGTACTTGACTCTTCTTAAATTCACCAATTAACTTAACCACATATAATGCAAGACCATTATCATAATAATCATCATCATCATAAACATCGGTATCAACATTATCATTGGAAGAGGAACTTACCTCATGGCCTTCAAATCCCATGAAGCACATATATATGAAGTTTCATCATCTTCATCAATTTAAAGATATTGAGCTTTTAGGGCTACGCTCTTTTTAGCCTTTTGCTTCTCCTCCTTGTGCTTTGATCTAATTTTCAATTCAAAAGACATAAGTGAGCCAATCAATTTATCATTAGGTAATTCTCTTAAATTCTTGGCTTCTTCAATTGTTATGACTTTTGACTCCCATTCTATAGGCAAAGCATTTAAAAAATTTTATTTTGTTCACCTAAGGGGTAGGTTTTTCCCAAATGTTTTAAATCATTTATCAAACTATTAAACCTACAAGACATTGAATCAATTGTTTGAAATATTTGCATTTCAAAATTTTCATATTGAGATACAACTAGTGACTTCTTTTCTTCTTTAACATCATCCGATCCTTCATGGATTTCCCTAAGTGTTTTCCAAATTTCATGAGCATCCTTACACCCTTTGATTCTACTACTACTAAATTCACTTTCATCAAGTGAATTATATAAGATATTTATTTTCTTTGCATTTAGGGTGAGATTTTTCCTATCCTCTTGACTTAATTCACTCATATTTTTCTCCTAGTTTCTCCATCTATTGTAATTAAGGCTCTATAAGGTCCTTCTTCTACAATATACCACAATTCTATTAGGTTGGGCAATTAAAAATTCTATCTAAAACTGTTTTTCCTAAGTTTATGTTTCTTTGAGAAAATTTATCAAACACTTGGTGTGTGTATGTGTGAATGCTGTGAGGTCTATGAAATCTATTAAATATATCAAACTAATTTACACCAGCTCACCAAATACAATTCATAATAACCAATTTAATTCAACTAAATATATGCACATATATAGTAATTACCACAATTTCACTATAAACATAAACTAACATATATATCTAAGAAATGAAATTAAAACATAGAAATGGAGATGAGATTTATAGCGGTTCAAGTCTTCCTTTCGAGCACTCTACATTCAATACTTAACCCCTCAAGTTTAGAATTTCAACAATCCACTAAAAAGGATCTCTTCATTAAATGTGAGATCCAAACTTTTTACAAACCTTCAATGATGAACCAATCTTACTAGCAACCAATGTTATAATAATTAGTTTTACTCTCCCTTTTGGAGAAACCTTTCAATCTTATCAATTTTAAGATTTACAGCTCTTGAATGCTCTCTTGATAGGGTGAATAATTACAATTGAAAGCTCTCAATAAATTTTCTCTCAAAGAATGATCTTTACAAGGGGACAATATTGGCTCAGAAGAATAAAGACAAATTCAGGCTCAAGAATTTTTTTGATCTTTTTTGTTGATTATCAAAACTATTTTCTTTTAAGATTTTGGAGAGTATTCTAGGATCATTGAAATTTCAATGTATTTATATAAAATTTTTTTGAGGCAGAATGGACAAAAATTTTACTATTTAGAAAACTAACCGTTACTCACAAATATGGGGAATTCGGACGTCCAAAACTTCAAGGAGTCATCTAAATTCATTTTTCAGAAAATTTGGAATTTTTGAATCGATAGGTTCAGAGGCCTGAACTCTAAAGAGGTCGTCCGAATGCATTTTTTTAGAAAGATTCCAAAACTTTAAAAATCAAGTTCGGACATCCGAACCTCAATGAGGTCGTCCGAATTCATTTTTTCTGAAAATCTTCCAAAACTTTAAATATTTTTGATTTTTCAATTTTTTGAATATTTTGAGAAAAACGAAATACAACTTTTGTAAAATACATTTTTAACCTTTATTATTGATTTGTTTTACTTGACCTTCTAAATGATTCAATGAAAGTTAGAGACAATGTATGGTTGGGGTTGTGGAGTCTACCCTAATTTACCTAGTTCCTATTTCTTCAATGTTTTCAACACTTTAAACTTCATCTTTTCCAATTTGCATACCTATAACTTCAAGAAACTTGTTGAAATATTAGTATACATAATTGTTTGTTAATCATCAAAACAACAAGTAGATTTACGACACTAGGTGTTTCACAAAGATATATGATATGAATCAAGGACCTACAAAATTGATTATCTACTTACGTGGCAATTCCCAAATGATAACTATGAACCAAACCTATGGGTTTTATGACCTTACAGGCGACAGGATTAAACCGTTGGCTTTTGCACAGGACCGGGAATTACACTAGGTGTGATAGTCAATTACGAATATAACATGCCTAATGAATAAATGAATATATATATATATATATATATATATATATGTGATGATTTTATGAAAATATTATGATGATTTTATGAAAGAAATTTATAAAGTTGTGTGATATGATTGTGTGATTGCATGACTTGATTTACCAAAGAAAAACATAATCCGTGTATGGTACATGTTATATGTACATATATTGTGTAATGTCTGCAAGTATTATTTTTCCGATCGAACAGTGAATAGTGAGTTCAATATCGATGATTATTACGAATTTTAATAACCTCTCAAGAATGGAAGAGAAATCATTTTGAAACTTAAAGATCATCGGTGTTTATTTTCTCCGCATTATTATAATGACATTGTAGTGAACCGTTTCATTGAAATAGTTATCTGTAGCCATTTTGGCAAAAACTTAGAATTATGATTAAATTGTTTGAATTAGTTATTTAGAGATTAACATTAGCCTTACTATTATGGTTAGAACCAGGGTTTCTTAGCAATAATTGTGGTGTGTTGCGGACCTTGGAAAATGGGCCGTGATAGAAGTGGTATCAAAGAAATAGATTTTAGACCTTTGGAACTGAAACTAGTAAGCTTAACATTATGAGGACTAGGGTACTCTTTAAGTTTAAATATTGATAGGCAACCCTTATATGTCTACTGTTATTTTAAGAATTTATAATAGGATTAGATAAAAAGTTGTCTTGATTGAATCAAGAAATAAATTATAAGAATATAAAAAGTAAGGGGTTGAAGCCTTCATTATGAATATAGTTAAGGTAACTTAACATGTGAAACCCTAACGTAGTTTTCATTATGTTTTATTATATGTAGCACAGATTGGTATCTATGTAGTAGTCAAGTAATTGTTATATAAATTATGGATATACTTAACACAATTCAAACCAGACCCTAGTGCAGTTTTTGCTGAGTATTTGTTTGAATAGTATGAAATCAATACTCATGTAGTTGCATGAACGAAATAAGTTTCAAATTCCCGTGTGCTAAGGAAAAGTTTAAGAGGTTAGTGGGAATATAAGAAAATCAAGATTGACATGTGGGGAGAAATTATAGTATAAACATTAACTAGAGACTTTAAGAGTTAAAATTAAAGGAAGTAATATATATTTGTTCATATGTGATAAGAGTGTAAGTCTTTGAATTCTTATTGTGTCTAGTAGGATACGACCGAAAAGAACAAAAGTAGAAACTTGGATACAAAAGAATAGCTTTACTACTAGGTTGAATAATGCCTAAAGCATTAGAAAAATATTAGGGTAAAGCCTGCAACATTAGAATACAAGATTAAGAAGTATAGACAAAAGGTTAGAAAGTTAGTTGAAAAAAATCAACTAAATTTAGTTATCATAGATCATACTCTTATTAATAGTTGTTTACTTTACTTTTATGTTACTAAATTTATTGTTAATAATTTTAAAATTACATTTTACTAATAAATAAGAATAAAATATTAAATATACTATTGCAAATTTAGACTAACAATTTAATTATAATACGTTTCGCCTAATTATTATTGAAGAACCACTTAATTAATTATAGTAAGATTTTGGCCTAATATGAGTAGTGATATGATATCACACACACATTCTCCTACCAATAAAAACTGAAGCCATCCCAAGTCACTGAAGCAAGAAAAAAAATTGAAGATGGAAGTAACCCTTGAAGAGTTGAAGAAGAAAATGGCTGATTTTGCTAAAGAAAGAGACTGGGATCAATTTCACAGCCCTAGGAATCTTCTCTTGGCACTGGTTGGTGAAGTGGGAGAATTGTCTGAGATTTTTCAGTGGAAAGGTGAGGTGCCAAGAGGACTTCTTGATTGGGAAGAGGAAGAGAAACAGCATTTGGGTGAGGAACTTTCAGATGTGTTGTTATACCTTATTAGGCTGTCTGACATCTGTTGGATTGATTTAGGCAAAGCTGTGCTAAGAAAACTTGAGCTCAATGCCCTCAAGTATCCAGCAAACCTTTGCAAAAGTTCTTCTAAAAAGCATGAACACAGACACAACAGTACATCAACAACCACCTCAACCAGCTTCAGCAACAACAATGAAACTGGTGTAGCTAATGATGTTGTTTGATCTTTATTTGATTTGGTGTCCTTTTTTCTGGTTTGTAGACTCTTTTAGCTTTCTTTTCTTAGTTTGAGCTGCTGATATGGTAGTACCTCAGTAGTACTTTTGTGGGACACAAAACACCATATGTTTTGTTTTTTAATCTCCATGAGACAGAAGTAACAGTAGCCTTTCATCCCCTTTGCAGTTTGTCCTTTTATGCATAATTTGCATATCTATTTTGTGCTTCCAGTTAATGCTAAGGACCTAAGGTACTTGTTTGTGGCAGTACTCTTATCCACACAAGGAACAAAGAAAAACTAGGGTACTTGTCTTGTTCTAGTTGCTTGTTTCAGATTAATCTTTTCTTCCAAAAAAAAAGAGCAGTGATATATTGCGCATATTTACTATTTCTCCAAAATAGTAAATAAATTAAGTATTCGATTTTCAATTTTTTGCACTCTTATTATTGGTCTAACATCCAAATTAAGTATTAGGCCTTTAATAGTATGCATTAGTCCATTATAAGTTAACAAAATACTAATATAGACCTATTTATAATTAATAGGTCCACATTATATAATTAGACTCATACTATCATTATAATAATGGCATATATGTACATGATTAGATTTTTTTTGGCTTTTTTAACCATTATTTTCTATTGCTAAAAATAAAGTTTATTTCACATGAATTACAACTTCTTCAAAATTTACACCATAAATAATATACATACTCTATTCTAATATTTAATATGATATAACATACGTTTATTACAATTTCATAGAAATGTTAAATTATTTATATGTTATATAACAAGTTTTATAAAAATAATTAATTAATAAATTCTTATTTTTACTTGTATGTAAATATTCAAACCTACTACATTTGGTGAGAAAAAAATTTATTCACCAATATGTAGACAAAACATTCACAAAATTGATTTTTAATTTAAACAATTATGTCAATTAAGTGTGCAAAAAATGCATTCCCTAAATATTACTAATTGGCGACCACTACTCTCGTCACTATAGGTCTATTGAAAAACTTTTATTGACTAGCTATTTCCTTGTCACCAAAATTTTTAAAAGTAGTGGAATCAGCAGCCCGTATGACCTTTGTTGACCAAAAATTATGGTCATTAAACTTTTGCAATTTATTGACTGCTTTTGGGGTCACCAAATGATTATTATACAATTTTTGTCGACCAAAAAGTTTTTAGTCACCAAAGGGTGTCTCATTGGTGGGAATATTTCTTTCCATGGTATTTATTGACCACTTTTTGTTTTGATCAATAATTTTTTAACTGTGACTAGAATTTAGTGACCAAATTTATTCTAGTCAATAAATAAGCTCTTTGTTGACTGTAAATTTTTTGGTGATAGTTTGATATATTTGGAGAGTTCTCAGTTGTAAAATACGGTGGATAAAAATTTTAAGGTGAAAAGTTGAAAGATTAGTCTTCAAAGTCAAGTAAAAAAAGTTGATTAAATGTCAAAAAAATTTGCTAGGATTGATTTTTAAAATAATAACAATAGAGTTTGAATTTCTCGATAAAGAATTAAAGTTTTCAATTATGAAAGATAAGTATAGATTTTATGGAGAGAAGTTCTATAGTGCCTACGACTAAGATATAGATAACTTTTCAAAACGTTACGAAGGTTACAAAGGATATGTAAGGAATAACAAAACTATGAGATAACTATAAAATATCGTAGTAGTAAACAAACTTGTGAACTATGCTCTAAATAATCTAGGTATTAACAATGGAAGTTTAAAGTTGTGTATTAACTATGGGGAATTGAATAAGATCACAACTAAGAATAAGAACTACCCCCCTCCACCCGCTTCCTTTTTTTAAGGATGAATGATTTATTTGATCGGCTAAAAGGCACTAAACTAATTTCTAAGATAGATATGAGATTGGTGTGTCGTTTTGTACCAAATTAATTAACTTACTCTCAAACAATAATTCAAGTATAATGTGAGTAAGGTCGATCCCACGAAGAACAACAATTCTTCTTAAATAATCAATTTGCAATTGTCACCATAATTAAAATTAACAAGAAATTAATATATATGAAGATAGACAAATTCACAACTTAATAACCAGAAATTAATATCACAAAAATACTGAATTAAATTACTTAAGATAAAATTCTGGCAAATAAGCAATCCACACTAATTTTTATAAGTTGATCATTGACGCAAAATTAATAATTCCCTTTTTAATCAGTCAGACACCGAGAATCAGCTCTGACGTGTCCAAATCCCTCCTTACTAATTCGACAGTGGACAAGTATCAGCTTAATCCACTATTTCCCTATTTCTTACATAACCAGGCGGAATCAGCCGATCACCCAATTCAATGTTAGAAAAGCATTAATTCTTAGAAGGACCCAACTTTAACAAATTAAGTTATGATCAGCATATAATAATTCGTTAACCAATTGTTTCCGTCTACCGAGACAGCAGCTTTGTCACTAATTAATCCTACTAATTCAATCCAGTGATTTAATTAGAGATTAATTGACTCTACCTAATTTTATTAAAGTTGATCAGGCTTTAATCTAATTAAGTAATGAACGCTATTCACAGAAAACTCTTGGAATTGAATAAAAAATCATTGATTAACACAATTTGATCTCACAACTTAATCATAATTAGTGTTTCTTACTTACTTACCAGATAAGAAATTACTCACTACTCATAATTAAAACAAGACAGGATAATAATTGAAAAAGAAATTAAATTAATACTGAAATAGAAAATCAAACCAGTCTGTCGTTTGGGCAAACGACATTACTGCTGTTCTTGCTACACAAAGAACTGCAGAAAAACTAAACCAACCCAGCAAAAAACTCCTGTTCAAAGATGTTCAGGATACCAAGTATATCTAACCAATCTGATTCCTCCCCCTTATATGCAAAACAACACTTCCTAATTTTAACTAAAGAAAAGAAATATCCATTGTTGCAAAAAATCTGTCAACAACTTTAAGTTGTAACAACCCAATTTAAATTCAACAAAAAAAAATCCTTCCATCATGGTAACATCCTTCAGTTAAAACATCCTTCAACTCCCAAACTTTTTTTTCTCTTTAGCCTTTCCACAAAATCCTCTTGTTGTCCAATTATTTAATGCTGAATTTGCTCCTTCATATCTCCCCAAAAAAATCTCTTAAAAACCATCTTTAACTCTTACGTCATCCTCCAGGATGGAATTTCCAATTTCTGCACAAATAATATCCAATTAACACATATTTCATCCCACAAAACACGTTAAAGTGTGCATAAAATTATAAAGTATTTTATGCACATCAAATATCCCCACACTTAGAATATGTTGGCCCCTCAGCATTCACATAAAATAACAAACAATTAAACACAACCTAACTAAATCAATTCACTAACACAAGCATCAACCCAGCCAAACTGAAAAGAAATTGACTCAGAAAAATGCATGCTCATTCCAAGTAATTTGTTCTAACAGAATCAAGTCATCCAGTTCAAAACCCCAATTTCTAAGTAACTCACAAGATCACTCAAACACTTACTGATGATATCATTCAGGTTTTGTCACTCAACAAATTGTACATGAGAACTTACCACAAACTTGCAAATCTGTCACAAGACAATCATAGCATCAAAACCAAACATGAATCAAAAGGTCTTTTATTGGGTTATAATGGGGTTAGGGTTTATAAGGTGAGATTTAAGATAGTTGAAAGGGCTAGAATTAAAACAAATGTGTAAGCAACACAATTTCAGAACATCCACACACTTAAATTGCACCAAATCTCTTTTGATTTTCAAAACATCTCACAGTAATTTCAGCACATTATTCATATTTTTCTTTTGTGCTTTTTCACATATTTTTCTCTCTCTTTTTTTTAATGCATTCTGTCCCAATGTTTTTTGGGCAAACAACAGTTTCAATTATTCACTTTAACAATATATACTGAAAATATCTTACTGCAACAGAAACTTATTCATGCAATTTCTTCTCTTTCAATGGGGAAACAAATTATAACGAACTTAGTCACTTACACCTTAATGCCAAAAGAAAGCTAAAAGGGTATTGGTGAAACTTTGTAATAGTTGAAATGGGAAGAAAAAGGTGAAAGCTCAAGGGGGTTCACTAAAGGTCAAAATAAGGTAGGAATAAAAATTAAGGTCAAAATGGGGTGAAATCCTAAACGCCTTTATCCTTTTCACATCCAATTCCAACAAATGATCTCCATGCACATTTAAGCAAATCAAATAAGTAACCCATGCATAATTTACACTCATTCAATGAATTAATTCAATTAAGCACCAACAAAGTAATCATTGTGTGCTTGGCTCAAATCCTCACTTTAAGGTGGGCAATTAAAACTCAGAATTGGATTTCTCATCACTGGATTCATTCAAGTTCATGTATAAACGTATCACTTAAAACTGAGCAAGGTTAATTAAGTACAGTTTGGCCAAACAATGCTTAAGAAGTGAATCAATTGAAAACAAAACTAAAACTAAACTGTTTTTGTAAAAATTTTCTTGATTTTCTATTTTTTTTTATTTTTAATTAAAAAGAAAATAAAAAACATAACTAACAACCTCCCCACACTTAGACATTCACATGTCCTTATGTGAGAAAATGCAACAAAAACAGTAAAGATCAAAAGAAATTAAAAGAAAAATAAACAAAAAATAAAGTAGGGATAGAAACAGCCTTATCAAGTCGATGGTGGTGGGGGAAATATGTCATGCAGAAACTGGAGGATGGATGCTTGATTCTTTTGAATGTCAGTGATGGCATGTGTCCAGGATTGTATCCACTCATTGGTATCTGCATATCCAGCAGCAATAGCAGAAATCAGTAAATGGAGATCCTTCACATCTTGTCGCAGATCTGCTATTCCTGCAATAGGCAAATTGCTCGAAAGTGGAACCCTCGGCTTATTAAATTTCATATTACCATCCTTGTTTTCCACTACCAATCCAGAACTCTTTAAAAATGGAATATCTATAGGTGAAAATAGACAATCATTAGGCCATGCATGACTTAAATTTGCATAAATGGGATCTCTAGCTAACAAAATAGCAACAATGTGTCCCAAAACCAAATTTCTCTTATTAGCTTTACTCACTCGTTTCCAAATAAACGTAAGCCAATAAGGAAGACTCAATTTCACAGAATTTTGCATAGCCCATAAAATTGCCAACTCATGTGAATAAACTACTGTTGTCTGATCATTTCTACCAAATAATGTATAAGCAATAAATCTGTGGCACAACAGTAAAGATGGATTTTCTATTAAATGGCCTTTAGATCTAGAAGGTTTGTAAGTTTGAGGATCAGAAGGAGCTATGGTCTTCCAAAATTCAACATAAGGAACATTTTTTGGTATCCCAGTTTGAGCAATAAAATAATCATCATTATCCTCAGACTCAGACTCAGGGTCCATAATACCTAAATTAACACCCAGTTCATTTAAGGACAAATTATAGTTAACATTCAACAAACGAAATTTCATTGCAGGAACATGACACATACAAGAAGCATCAGTAATTTCACAAGTAAAGGAAGCATAAAATTCGCGTAAAAATCGAACTGGCATTTTCAATTTTGGGAAATTCAATAACCAGGTCCAACCAATGTTGGAAAAATACTCACGAATTTTTTCTTCAACACTTAACACAGAAAGACTTTGAAAATCAAAAATCTTATAAGAAACCGCAGATTGTGTTTGCAGTACTTCATACCTTTAAATATGTGATTTCTTTGTGAAAGGCTTGAAATTGGTATAAATGTCATTACCAGCAGGAGTTGTAGAAGTCTTGGAAGATGACACCGGAGCTTTGCCTTTTTCCTCCGCAGTTGCTCGTTTAGTTGTTGAAGCTGATTCTGCCCGTGGGACCGAACGACCAGAGATATGGGCAGCAAGGCGACTAGATTGTCTTCTCCCTGTGGGCGGTGGAGAGAAATGAACCTGAATAGGCGATGGGGCTTTGTCGGTCGGCGATTGTTGCTCTATTTGGTCGGATTTCGTTCGCTCATTGTCGGTCGAAATCTCCGCTCGATCGGACGATGTACTCGAAGAAGAAGAACCAACGGTAGTTGTGGCACTCTTGGCAGCCACTATTTTCTGTCGTTTGGCCGTTGCTGGTTGCGTTGTTGAAGGCTCATCCACCGATGGTGATTCAGTGGCATGTGTGGAAGCGGCGGTCAGTGATGGCGGAGTAGGCGGTGCAGAGTTTTCTGTTGCCGGGGTTGTGTCAGTAAAAGGGGGTGAATTCTCTGGTGAAGAAGGAGAAGCGTACTTCACTAGGATCATGGTGGTAGACAGTGGTGATGGTAAAGCGGAGAGTGCTGATGGCGGCGAGTGAAAGGTAGAGGGGCGCGTGTGGAGGAGAGGAGGAAAGCGACGGGTTGGGTTTTGGGGAATCTGACAAACAAAAGGAATGTTGGGGACCACTTGGATTTTGGGTTGAATAAAGAAAACAAGTGGGCCTGTTGACAAACATTAAGTAAAAGGAATAAAATCTCATGGGCCCAAATCCCTAATAATGTGGCTACTTCAAACAAACCACTTTTCATCATTTAACAACAATTCTTCCATGTCTGTACTATCACTCTCACAAAAACCAAGAAACCTGCAACCAAAAAGTGATTTTATTAGCTGTTTATAAAGTAAAAAGAAACCAGAAAGAAACAAAAACAATATGAAAACTATCAAAATAAAAATTGGGTTGCCTCCCAAAAGCGTCATTATTTAATGTCTTAGACTAGACAATGTTTGATGATTCAAGATCTGGGATGAAAAAGCTGCATTTCTTCAACCTTTTCTGCTGGAACATTCTCATGAAAAATTTTAAGTCTCTGACCATTAACCTTAAAAACCTTTCCAGTAGCCAGCCCTTTAATTTCCACAGTGCCGTTTGGGCATACGGCTACTACCTCAAATGGACCAATCTATTTAGACTTCAGTTTTCCACCCATTAGTCGAAGTTTAGATTGAAGCAAAAGAACTTTTTGGCCTACTTGGAATTCTTTCTTCCTTAGAAGTCAATCATGGTGAAGCTTAGTACGATCTTTGTACCACATTGCATTGTCATAAGATTCCAATCTAATTTCTTCTAACTCTTGCAGCTGAAACTTACTTTCTTCCCCACACTTAGCTTCATCTATATTGAACTGCTTGATGGCCCAATATGCCTTATGCTCTACTTGAACTGGAAGATGACACATCTTCCCAAAAATTAGGCGATACGGGGACATTCCAATTGGTGTCTTAAATACGGTTCGATATGCCCATAAGGCATCATCAAGACAAAGACTCCAATCTTTCCTAGAGGTGTTCACTGTTTTCTCCAGAATTTGTTTGATTTCTCTATTCGACACCTCTGCTTGGCCATTCGATTGTGGATGATAGGGTGTGGTCAGTCTATGATACACTCCATATTTCTTCAATAAAGCTTCAACTGTGCGGTTACAAAAATGGGTGCCATTATCGCTGATGATTGCACGAGGAATCCCATATCTACTGAAAATAGTTGACTTTAAGAAACCTGCAACTACCTTGGCATCATTAGTACGGGTGGCTTTAGCCTCCACCCATTTCGAAACATAATCAACAGCTAAAAGGATGTATAAATTAGAAAACGAACTAAGAAAGGGACCTATGAAATCCATACCCCAAACATCAAATATTTCACATACAATAATAGGTAATTGAAGCATTTCATCACGTTGGGTAATGTTTCCTAGCTGTTGACATCTTGGGCAGCTTTTACAAAACAAGTAGGCGTCACGAAAAATAGATTTCCAATAAAAACCATTATCAAGAATTTTTCGTGCAGTTCTTTTAGGACCAAAATGTCCTCCACAAGCAAATGAATGGCAATGATGCAAAATGTCATTAACTTCATTTTCAGGGATACATCTCCTCAAAATTTGATCCATTCCAATATGCCACAAATAGGGATCATCCCACAAATAATACTTTGCATCACTTCGTATTTAATTTCTTTGCATGTGGAATACCTTTTGGAAATTCCTTACTGACTAGATAGTTAACCAGGTCTGCAAACCAGGGATCCTTACCTGGATTACCTGTTAAAGAGTTAAGTTCTTCATCAGGAAAGGTCTCCCGTATGGGCATACGGTCATCATCAAAAACCAGTCTGCTTAAGTGATCAGCTACGTGGTTTTCAGCACCTTTCTTATCTTTAACCTCCCAATCAAATTCTTGCAGGAGAAGAATCCATCTAATCAGTCGTGGTTTAGACTCTTTCTTAGAAAAAAGATATTTTAAAGCAGCATGATCCGTATAAAAAATGATTTTAGAACCTAACAAGTAAGATCTAAATTTCTCAAATGTGAAAACAATCGCTAACAATTCTTTCTCAGTGGTAGTGTAATTGCACTGTGCCGTGTTTAAAGTTTCCGATGCATAATATATAACATGACTCTCTTTGCCGAATTTTTGACCAAGTATTGCTCCAACGGCTTAATCACTCGCATCACACATCAATTCAAAAGGAAGATCCCATTGAGGAGGTTGGACTATGGGAGCTGAAATCAGTGTTTTCTTTAGCTTGTCAAAGGCTTCTTTGCATTCAGCTGTAAAGGCAAACTGGACATCGTGCTGCAACAGCTTTGTCATTGGTTGTGCAATCTTTGCAAAGTCATGAATAAATCTTCGATAAAAACCTTCATGACCTAAAAATCCACGAACTTCTCGCACGTTAGTTGTATAAGGTAATTGAGCAATTAAATCAATCTTTGCCTTATCTACTTGAATTCCTTTATCTGAAACAATATGTCCAAAAACAATACCCTCCCTAACCATAAAATGGTACTTTTTATAATTCAAGACCAAGTTCTTTTCAATACAACGTATAAGCACATTATCAAGATGATAGAGACATTCATCAAATGAATTACCATAAACAGTAAAGTCATCCATAAATATTTCTATACATTTTTCAATCATATCAGAAAATATGCTCATCATACAACGTTGAAAAGTACCAGGGGCATTGCATAATCCAAAGGGCATGCGTCTATATGCAAATGTTCCAAATGGGCATGTAAAAGTGGTTTTTTCTTGATCCTCCTTAGACACATAAATCTGAAAATAACCACTAAATCCATCAAGAAAACAGAAAAATATTTTACCAGCTAACCTTTCTAACATTTGGTCAATGAAAGGCAACGGGAAATGGTCTTTCCTAGTAGCTGCATTCAATTAATACACATGCGCCATCCTGTTTGAAGGCGCATAGGTACTAATTCATTTTTCTCGTTTTTCACTATTTGCAAACCTGATTTCTTGGGAACAACATGAACTGGGCTCACCCATTGAATATCCAAAATAGGAAATATGATGCCGAGTTCTAACAACTTGAGTACCTCTTTGAGAACTACCTCTTTCATATTTGGGTTGAGCTTCTTTTGTGGGTCACGGATTGGTTTGGAATCAGCTTCAAGTAAAATCTGGTGCATACAAATTGTGGGACTGATTTCTTTAAGATCAGCAAGTGTCCAACCAATGGCTTCTTTCCGTTCACGAAGAATTCGTAACAATTTCTCTTATTGACTTTGAGTTAAGTGCTTGTTTATGATTACTGGAAGAGTTTCTTCAGCTCCTAAATAAGCATATTTCAGATCATTAGGCAATGGCTTTAATTCAAGGACATGAGCTTTAAAAATAGAAGGGAGAAAATAATTCTTTGCTTCCTGTTTGGGCAAACAATGAGGGTCAAATCTGGTTGCTTGCTCCTCCAAAGAATGAAGGGACATGATTGCGGTTTTTATCTCCTCATTATCTTGACGGTTAATCTCAGATTCGTTCCAGCTTCTGGTGATTGCCAATTCAAGTTTACCCTGCACAAATTCAGCCTCAAGATGTTCTTGGACTAAAGGATCTATGATATCAAGTGAATAAACATTTTCCACATCCAAGGGATAATCCATTGCTTCGAAAATATTAAAAGTATGATATTAACCATTGAATTCACAGGTTAATGTGCCCTTATCCACATCAATTTTCGATTTAGCAGTTTTCAAAAATGGTCTCCCTAATAACAGAACTGCAGAATTCGAATCTTGAGGATTGTGTGAATCAAGAACATAAAAATTAGCTGGGTAAATGAAGTCATTAACCTTAACTAATACATTTTCCAACATTCCTTTTGGATAAACTAATGATCTATCAGCAAGTTGGATAACTACTCTAGTTTCAGCTAATGGACCCATATTCAATCCTTGGTAAGTAGAAAGGGGCATGACATTTATTGAGGCTCCTAAATCCAGCATGCATTTTTCAATTTTTTTTCTCACCAATAACACATGGTATAGAGAACATATCTGGGTCCTTGCATTTAGGGAGAGTTTTTGTTGAATAACAGCTGAGACATTTTCTCCTACCACCACTTTATCCTTTGCTGCATAAGGATTCTTCCTTGTAAGGAAATCCTTCAAGAACTTGGCGCATTTGGGCATTTTTCGAATGGCATCAAGAAATTGAATGTTGATTTCTATCTTGCTGAAAATTGTCAAAATATCATCCAAATCTTCATCCTTGGCATTCTTCTTCAACCTGTTAGGAAAAGGAGGGAGTATTTTAATTTTAGATTTTGGCAGATTTAGAATAGGAGTTACCTCAGTTTCCTGGACTCGCTTCGTTTGGTCGAACGATGATGTTTCATTTTTCTGAATATCAGATTTTTCCTCAACAGTTGTTCCCTTAAGTTGCTTCCCACTTCTCAGAGTTATTTGACTTACATTTTCACTGGGTTAACCTGCACTTGAGATGGTAATTTACCCTGAGGTCCTTGTGTCTCATTGATGTGTTTTGCCAATTGGGTCATTTGAGTGCTTAACCCACTTATGGCAGCTCTTGTTTCTTGCTGGAATTTATGAAAATCTCCTTGGTGCTGGACTTGGGTGTTCTGCATCATAGTGACAGAAGTGGCTAAATTACCAAGCATCTCCTCAAGAGGAATTCCTGACTTTGAGGTAGCGACAAACCCCCTATTTGGTTGAGCAGGTGCTGTTGGCCGAAACTGATTTTGCTGTTGAGCTTGTTGTGAAAAGTTTGGCTGAGGTGCGCGAGCTCTATAGCTCAAATTCGGACGGTCTTGCCAACGTGGATTGAATGTGTTGGCATAAAGATCATAGTGCTTTTGTTGATGTCCTCCCATTGCATTTACTTGTGCATCTAATTCCTCTTGAGTCATTTGGCATAAATCTGCAGAATGGTTGGGGCTTTTACAAATCTCACAAACATTTTCCAACTGTCCCCCACTCCTTCCATTGATCAACTTCTCAACACTTGCTGTCAAAGCTTCCAGTTTGCTTTCTATAGAAGAGTTGGTAATTTCACTAACTTGCTTTGTTGCACGACGCAAAGGCTGGTATTGCTGGCGGGACTCACAAGTTTTAGTGATCAATCTCGTAGCTTGAGCTGTGCTATTGTCCATAAAGGCTCCACCACTTGCTGCATCAAGTGTTCTCTTCTCTTCTAGTTGTAATCCTTCATAGAAATATTGGATTAAAAGCTCGTCAGAAATCTGATGTTGAGGACATCCCTCACATAATATTTTAAATCTATTCCAATAGGCAGTTAAAGATTCATCATATTCCTGTTTTATGCCTACAATTTCCTTTCTACCAAATGCAATTTTAGATGCTGGGAAATAATTCATCAAAAATATCCTTTGCATGCCATCCCATGATGTAATGGATCTAGGAGTTAAAGTTTTAAACCATGCACTTGCACTTCTAGTTAAAGACCAGGAGAAACTAGCAAGTTTAATATATTCTTGTGATACTCCTCTGTTATTGACAGTTTCACAGACTTTTATGAAATCATGCAAAAGCTATGTGGGTCTTATCCAAAATCTCCATTAAATTTAGGCAATAAATTTAGAAAGGATGCTTTCAATTCATAATCAGTGGTGAGTTCAGGCAAAAAAATGCAAGAAGACCTATAATTAATTATTGGATTAGTGGACTCCCTTAAAGGTCGATCTCGCACTGGAGGTGGAGCTGGATTCTGTTCAACTAGATTAATCCCACGAGCTCTTTGTTGATTTTTGAATCCAGGCAGTGGCTCATCACCTACCGGTTGCTGGTTTCCAGGGGGAGGATTAGCCATGGGAAGTTCGTCAGAAGAAGAGTCTGATTCAGCTGGGTCTATGATTCTGCTCGTCTCCGTATGGTCGAACGACGTTCCCGGCGCTGAACCAGAATTAACTCCTTGACCCTGTTCCTTTGTTGCCTTCTTTAATCGTCTTGCTGTTTTTTCAATTTCTGGATCGAAAACCAAATATGGATTGGAAGACCTGGACATTAACCAAAAAGCAAATTAACTAAAAAGAAAAATAACGCCGTTCCCCGGCAACAGCGCCAAAATTTAGTGTGTCGTTTTGTACCAAATTAATTAACTTACTTTCAAACAATAATTCAAGTATAATGTGAGTAAGGTTGATCCCACGAGGAACAACAATTCTTCTTAAATAATCAATTTGCAATTGTCACCATAATTAAAATTAACAAGAAATTAATATATAGGAAGATAGACAAATTCACAACTTAATAACCAGAAATTAATATCACAAAAATACTGAATTAAATTACTTAAGATAAAATTCTAGCAAATAAGCAATCCACACTAATTTTTATAAGTTGATCATTGACGCAAAATTAATAATTCCCTTTTTCATCAGTCAGTTATAAGACACCGAGAATCAGCTCTGACGTATCCAAATCCCTCCTTACTTATTCGACAGTGGACAAGTATCCACTATTTCCCTATTTCTTACATAACCAGGCCGGAATCAGCCGATCACCCAATTCAATGTTAGAAAAGCATTAATTCATAGAAGGACCCAACTTTAAAACCCGGTTTTCGATTTTCTTCTTTTTTTTTTTTTTTGCTTTTTTTTCCTTCCTTTCCTGATTCCTTTCTTTCTTTCTTGTTTCTTTCTTTCTTTCCTTCTTTCCTTCCTTCTTTCCTTCTTTCCTTTCCTGATTCCTTTCTTTCTTCCTTGTTTCTGTCTTTCTTTCTTTCTTTCGTTCCTTCTTTCCTTCTTTCTTTCCTTCTTTCTTTCTTTCCTTCTTTCTTTTTTTCTTTGCATTTACACTTACACTTACACTTAAAGCTAATTAATAGTAGTAAATGTTTTTCTATCAATACATCCCAATTGTCATTAATGATTCAAATTTACCATATTTTAATATATTAAAATTTGAATACATTCAATTGTCATAAATACTTTAATTTACCATATTCAAAATTTTTAATTATCATTAATGATTCCAATTTACCATATTTTAAAAATTTGAATACATTCAATCGTCATAAATACTTTAATTTACCATATTCAAAATTTTTAATATCTTTCAATTATCATAAATTCTTTCAATTTACCATATTTTAAAATTTTTAATAAATTCTAATTGTCATAAATAATTCTAATTCACCATATTACAATATTTTGAATAAATATAGAAATTATGTTTTCATTAATATTTTCAATCAATCACATTCATATAATTTAAATAAATATTAATTTTAAATTTTATCATATCATATTTATTGTTTTTTATTTAATTATTATTTTATAGCACACAAAATTAAATTCAAAGTATGACATGTCATTAATTTTTTTAATTCACAAGTTTAAGTTTTGAAATAAATAAATTATGTATTGAGAACTACACTTTTTAACTTATTTTAATATGATCGATTTGATATTAATTAATTAATACTTTAGTATATTTTGCATATTTAATAAAATTTTATTAAATTATAAACAAAACAATTATTAGCAATATTAAATAATACGATCTATGAATTTTTTATTAATGAAAAACTAAGAACTTAATTGAATATTATTTTTTTTTATAATTTGGTCATTTTATTTTGACATAAAATGTGAGATATGTTAATATTTAATTAATATATTTATATTAAATATATTTATGACGTCATCCAGTTCTTGACACCGATTTGACCGGTCGGACCAATTGACCCCTAACCTAGTAGCTCTACCGGTTCGCACTCCGGTCCGAGTTTTAAAACACTGGACATTACAAGTTATTACTGATACCCTTTGGGATAACAAATACTCTTTTGCGACCTTTATGGATTTGATACACCGAGTTATGAAAAAAATATTTAGATAAATTTGTAATGTTGTTTATAGATGATATCTTGATATATAGATAAAGAGACTCATCCGGAACATCTCAGAAAAGTACTTGAAACAATAAGGAGAGACAAATTATATGCCAAAGTTAGCAAGTGTGATTTTTGGGACTTGTGATATCATCATTACTTGAGGATTATTAAATTCTGTGCATGAGAGTAGTTAAAATAATAATGTTCAAAGACATGTTTGTTGAGAGATGAAAATTTAGTATTAAAACTCACTTGTTTATATAATGTTACTAGGTGTGCATACTGTGCGTTGCGCAGGAGGTGCCCGTGGGGGGTAGAGATGGTTTAAGGTTTAGTATCATTGCATAACAAAGAAGTGAGCACTTGAATTCAGTCCTCATGCTTAAGATTTAAGAACAAGACACAGCTCATTTCACTTACACTTGTTATGTTAATTTGGTTTTGAAGTTTCTTTTATACTATTCAAAATGGAGATTTAATCATATATAAAGACAACATTTTCTTTTCTTTTACCATTCCATTTTCCTTATAGTCTCATTGAAAAGTCATTATGTGTTAATTCAGAATGAAATTTTTTCTTATACAGTAAGGATTGAAATGATAAATTTTGGTGGTGACTGGTGAGTGTAATTGACTGACCATTTCAAAAGAGATTGTCACCAATTATGGTCTCAAATTTCCTAAGAGATGGTTAAAAATTCTGATTTTCTTCCTCTTTCATGATCTAAGACTGTGAAAGTAGAATAATGGAATCAAAGATCAGCATCATGAAAAAGTGAGTAGCTTCTGAATGGAACCTTTATACACAGAGCCATGAATCACGAAACTTTTATGAAAATCATTTGTTGCTTCCCTCAATTCTTCAATTACTTTAGCAAGCTCTCCTTATGAAGGCATAGACCAAGAAACAATATTAACAACAGCCCAGAAATTCCAAGTTCAATTCGTAGTTCTATAGCTGCACATTTCCTATCATCTTCACTTTGTGCAACAGGAGGACAAGCTGAGGTAGCCCAGTTACTGGCATGAAGACTATGTTAAAAAAACTAATATTGTTGCCATGCATTATATAAGTAATAAGAAAATTGGTTCTGTTCTGCAATTGTGTTGAAGTGGGACACTTGCAACATATTGGAAAAACAACCTTTTGATTGTAGTTTAGGCCACCACAGTTAATTGGAAGAAAGAGGGATTGATCAGGGAGAAGTGGATTGGTTCTGTTGGATGTATTACTTGCTTTGGCTATCATGGGTCGGCTGACTGAGAAGAGATCTACTCTTCTATATCCGGCAGAAATCTACAACTCCATGCATAAGACCTTGACAATTTTGTAGGGCGAAAGATAAAAAATTTTAGACTGAATGGGAAATTATCTAGTTCTGTATGATTCAACAAGAAAGTACGTTTTAGATTGTTTCACTGCAGGAGAACAAAAAAGGCACATGGGAAATTATCGACTTGTGTATGATTGAACAACAAACTACCTTGCAAGCATTGCCATATGACTTTGGAGTTGAAAACCAAACAACGCATAGCACGCCAACTTTTGAGTTTCTTAGAACAAAGCTGGAAACTTTCTTACATTAACTAACAAAGCAAATTTCCACTTTTACCAAGTTCTTGTCGGCAACAAATTGCATTCAGATTATATAACCATTGCATATTCAGCTAACAACGTGAATTTTACGAGCACAATTCCAACAACAAAACATCCCAAAAATGACATGAACTTCTTGTTGAACGATTTGTAACATGTGACACTTTAAACTTCTGAATCTCTGTTTTGAGGCAAACATATGAGCAGCAAAGAAATAACAATTCCTGCGAATGCTTAAACCTATCCTCATTGTTGAACAAATAAAACAAATTGACAGCAATTTTTGGGTATGAAATTCTGAATTTGTCCATCATCCCATCAATTTCAGCAGGACATAGACCCCAAACCAACGTTTTAACCAACATTGAATCAAAATTTGAGAGATAGCATATCATCAATGAAGAAAAATAAACAAAGATACAACCACTATCGGGAAAGAGTTGAAGAAGTATGTAAAAAAAGCGGGAATTAGCAGCCGCAAGTCACAAGGGAGGAGTGAAATTATTTTTGGTGTCCACAAATTAAAGCTTCTGACAGCAGAAGTTGGCCATGCTAAGCAGCCAGGTCGTCCAGCATCCTAAACATAGAGGTCGTTACATTTGTTGGGAAGGGGGGACAAAAAATATAGCGGTACAGAACAAAGCCAATGTAATGAGAAGACAGCTTCAACCCCCAGAAGTAAGCATCTTCTTGACCTTGCTCACAAATTTCACCAGCTTTCTTTTTTGTGTAATTTGTGGGCTTGCAGCGAGAAGACAATTTTACCCCCCCAAGCAAGCATGTTGAAAAGGAGCTTGCTCACAAAATAGTAATGCTAGGTGTATAGATGTGCTTTGTGCAAAGCGGTACCCGTGAGTCATAGGGGGGAGGGAAAGAGCTGGTTACAGGTGTTTTGGATCTGTCTACGTGTGTGATGTCAGTTGAGGTATTCATGGTTATTACACGTCGATTTCTTCTATCAACAGTGGCTCTGTATTTTGTTTTATTTTGCAATGTTTTGATAAATATGAGTTTATGTTGTTGCTGCTTTAGAGGTGTTATTCTGCTAGTTCTTGTTTGAGTTTGAAGTTTCATGTAATTGTGTTTGCTAAAATTACATAGTTGTCGCTACAGATGGAGAGGAATATGATACAAAATGAGCGTTCAGAATTTTGTTTTGATAATCTTTGTGATGGCATGACTGTTTTGACACTTGGTGATGAAAGCAATTTACCTGTGAATGATGATGCTGAAGCTGGTCGTATTCATCGTGGTGCTGTTATCAGAGTTGATAACGAACAATTGGGTCATGAAGTATATCATTTCTTTCAAATTGTATATCGTCAGCAGAGTTGCAGTGATATTGTTGAAAGTATTCTTGCGAGATTTGGGCCGTTTCCAATGTTGGAAGCTTTCGCAGATTTTGTACGTGAGGAGCAGCTTATTGCAGATGAAGCAACTGCCCATGCCTGACTCTTGTAGCAGTTGCAAATGTTTTGTTTTGTTCATCAATGTAAATTTGGGTTGTATGGTTATGACGTATTTTCAGAGATGTGGATTTAGTTTGTGTTGTAAAAAGTTGATGTATAATTAGTATTGATAGGGCATTATATTTTCATTTCAAGTTTGATTGTATCTGTGTTGTGAAAAGGAATAAAAATGTAGTGTTTGTGTCATAGCAGATGTTGGGCATTGTTTCTGAGTTGATTACTTCAATACAAATAAAGACTTGTTTGTAGGTTTGTTAAATGTTAATATAGAAATTTGACAAGTATTAACTGTAAAGTGTATGCTGAATATGTATTCAATCTGTAGATTAGTAAATAGAACATTAAGAGTAGTGGTGAAAAAATTTTGAATGCAAGAAAGTTTTTAAACTTTATGAGATGTTGTGTTGTTATGGTTTTGACAAGACAGCAATGTTGCAAGGTTTGAACTACAGAATTGAAAGGGGAATCAGATTCGTTCATCATTTTATGAGCCTCAGTTGAATGTCTTCATTATTTAATTGCATGTTTTTCTTAAAGGTGTCGTCTTATTGAAAGTTCTCTGAAACACACTTTCAAGTTCAGTACAGTTATGTACAGTTTTATAGACATGAGGAGACCATAATTCAAAGAAGATTAATGAACATGAGAGAAGCATGGCCAGTCACTGAAGTGAAGATGATTTGAGTGTGTGAAGAAAAGATGTTCAGAGTTGCTGGTGGAAGTTGTCGAAATATTTGTGTTTGATTTTTGGCAGGTGTTTGAAAGCATAGCATGTATGAAGCAGCAATATTGAACTATGGTATAGACAACCTTTTCTGTACATCATTTGCGTTTCTTCTTACAACAAGCAAAAATGTAGATAAGCAAAAAAGAAATATGCATTATGGTCAAGTATATACATAAGCAGTAGCTAAGGATGTTACTGTTAGACAACCTTTTCTGTACTGTTTGTATTTGTTCTTACAACCAGCAAAAGTGTAGATAAGCAAAAAACAAATCTGCTATGGTAGTATAGCAGATTTCACAGGTTCATGGCTTGCATAGAACAAGTGTCATAGGCAAAACTGCTACATTTATGTAGTTGGCATTTAGTTGTCTGGAGCTGTTCTCTGTGCAATTTAGTTGCGACGAGTTCTCTTGGGTGTTGTTTCTTTAGTGGTTAGACCTCTTGAGATGCTTTTATTTTTCTTTATGTCTGCTGCTTCTGTTGCTGTGGGTTATGTTGAAACTGAGATTTGATCACACCACATCTTCTGTTGGCTCTTTTTTGCCGAAGGGTAGACCATCACAGCTGTGAATTTATTTTCTGTTGCGAAAGATGATTGGTATGTTGCTTTTTTGATCAAACATACCAAGTTGTACTCATGTAAGGATTTTTTGATTGTGTCAAAGTCGATGCATCCCTGTTGGCAAGTAATACTCAAATGTTAGATATGAGTAATATGAATGCAAAGAGAACACAAAGTTGTAAATGAATAGGAGCAGAAGGCGAAATAGCAGAAAAGATCTATCTCATAGTATATAGATAAGTCTGTATTGCAGTTTGCTAAATGTTATGTAGGTAATTAGGTTGTTTGAATCAGCTTTCATCAGAATTTGATAATTGGAAAATCAATTAAGATGGATAGAAATATACAATTTAATGTACACAGAGGGCCGAAAACATCGCAAAATGGCTTCAGGAAAAGCAAGGCTTCTCAATTACTTGAACCCTTGCAACTACCCATTTGTTTTGGAAAGTTTGGTGTTATACTTACTTTAATGTCAGCAGTAGCGCTAACAGGATGATGTTGATGTTTTTGAGCTTTGAGATTGTATTTGACAGCATAGTATAGTCGAAAAAAGAATCTACGAAGGTCGAGTTCAGCATTTACTGGTATTAGCTTATTTTCAAGAGTCATTTTAAGCTTGAAGTAGGAAACTGAACATATAACTCTGGGTTGATTGGAAAAATAGAACAAATCGGGGGAATTATTTTAACAAAGAAAAGTGAATCGTGAAGATTTTTTTTAAAACATGCACAGACAGTATCAGCAGAAGAAACAGGAAAGCAGTTTAGTAAAGCTGATGTTATTGAGAAGATGATGCTTATAAGCTTTCAGCAGAATTTCATAATGGAAAAAGAAGCTTTCTGAATTATTTTCTACCTATTGTCATACAATGGTCGATGTTGTAGGGTTTAATGTCCTGAGCAGTTGGAAGTGTTTTTGTTATTTGAATGCATTTATTTTCTCTATAATATGCTTGAGAATCAGATGTATTCTTCAAATGCTCCTATTATTTCTTCAATATTACAATGAGGACGTACATTAGATCTTCAGTGTGTAACATTTGGCAATTACCATACATGAGTTTCTTCAGATGTTATACTCAGGTTTCTTAGCCTAGGAGAAAATAAACACGCTATATTTGAAGACTAAGATTGATAATGTTAGGGTGGAAAACTAAACATGCAATTCTAAGCTGATTACAAAAAATGGCAAAATTGGGGGGGGGGGAGGGAAGTTGTAAAAAGTGAAGTTAAACCATGAAGCTTTGTGTGACGGTAGCGGATAAAAAGTGACAAGGAGAAATTGGAATGAGCAAAAAATAAACATGATGTAAATAGACAGTTTTACATAGACGTACCCCACAAAGGGTCTTCAGAATTACTTTGTAGCTGTGGCTACTGACTCAAATGTGATTAGTAGCATTAACATGATTTCAACCAATGGTATAGTCCAAAACATAATCTAAGAAGGCCAAAGTTCAGTTTTTGGAAGGGAAAAATAATTCCAGGTTCAACAGTGAAGATGCTCTTCTAATGTTTAAGTATAGCTACACTATGAAACTTGATTTTCTGGAGTATGACAATGAGGAGATACATTATCTTTGAAGTGTCTAAAATGTGGGAATTATGATAAAGCAGTTAGTGAAGATGTTATATTGACCTTTGCAGCCTAGGTAGTTTATCCATAGGACCTTTGATGGGTTTTTTGGCTGTATTTAAGTTTCAAATGGAAAGCTCAAGATGTAAGTCTTTGCTCCTAAAAAAAATGGAAGGCTTGGGGCAAAATTTGACTGAAGCCTTCAAAGTAAAATTTTTTTTGTCATAAGTTGATGTTTGACTCAGCATTCATATGCTGAGTTTAGAGTTGGCATAAAGCAGTTTTCAAGTCTTTATATGAAGCTTCTCAGTGTAGCTACTTCATTCATAGCAAATTTGTGACAGTATGTCAAGGAATGCTATACTCCAGAACACAATCTAGGAAAGCCAAACTTCAGCATTTAGTGACCTTAGTTAATCTTGCAGACTAATGCATCTTAGTTTAACATGCATTTGTAAGGTTCAACTGGCAAATTGAAGCTGTAACAGTGGGCTCATAAAAGAAATTAGAAAAATGGGAAGGATTTTCTTCACAAGACAAAGTAAAGGATGAGGCTTTGTGCGCAATTTGTGCAGAGCGAATCGGGAGCAGAAACAAGAAGCAATACAAATAAGTATGATAATCATAAATATATGCTTAATAAAGCTATAGAGAGCAAATAGTTGAAGCTCATGAAACAGCAAGTTGCAAAGAGAAATAGCAAATATGCATATGTTTTGCTTCAGCAGAATTGTTAAATGTCTCAGATAAACATAATTAGTGAAAAGTAACAAAAACAGGAAGCAGTGAATTAAGAAGTCTCACTTGTTCATCCTGTTGCTGTAGTTGAGAAGCATGAAAAGGAATTAGCTTATGGACATCTTCTCCATATAATTCAACGGTAATTGTAGCAGAAAGATCAGAAAATTCAATAGTCATTCGAGACCTGAATGGATTTGTTCATTGTCAAATCTTAGGTTATAAAGCTGTTATAAAATTAGTTTTGTAAAGCTTTCTATAATGTGTGAGTTAATACTACCTTGGTTCTACATGAATGGATTATTTACATGTAGGACATTCAAGTTGCCATTAAGGGTTTGAACGCAATGATTTGTAGCAAATAGGGCATGAAAGATACCAAAGCTTTTGTTTCCGTGCACTGAGTTCAGCATTTCCTCTGACCCAACTTGTTTTCTGCTGTGATATTGGAAGTTGTAATTACAGTTTAGTTTGACAAGAGTTAGTGCACATCAGCTTCAAAACGATAAACATAACATGTAATGGATTTTTTTGACTTACTTCTCTTTCATTGAGGACTTGGATGATGGGTACTATGGCATCATCACTTGGCATTGGTAGTAGAGCACATATGTTATTATACGCTTTTGTTTCAATCATTTTTGGAAATGTGTTCTGATGGCCTTCAGACCTGTAGTGTGAAATGATTGTAGTAATAGCTAGTTGGAAAAACAAGTTTTTCTTCTTCACAAAAGACAACTGCAGTACTAAATTTTCAGCAGAGTTGCTTCATGAAGTGGTGGATCAATAAGAAATACAGAACCATACTTCGACTGGAGATTGAGTGCTGCAAATTTTATGTATTATACATGTGAGACAACAATTTTTTTACACAAGGTTATTGTGAAACTAGGAAAAAAAATACAATGCTTACTATGGTAAGCAGTGACTTTGATGTGTAATGCTGCAACAACTGGAAATGCTTGTATCTGGTCTGCTATAGTAGAGCCCTCGGATGTTGCAAATGTCTCCCAAAGAGTCAAAGTAATAGCTTGAGACCTGTTTCATAAATTCAGCTCTTATTAATCAGTAGTTGAATTTTTTTACTAAGTTATACCTTTTGTTTGAAGAAGACTTATAGTAAGCATACTTTTCATTGACAATGACTACATCTCTAGCAGTAGTTGGCCCATTATTTCCGTTTGCTGCTCGAAGTGGTGTGACATGTATCGCAATTCCCAAGACATCTACATATGCATATATTCATCATTTTTTCCTTGCTGCAGATTTGTATCTATAAGAAATTTGCATAGAAATATAGGATTTACCAATTTGTTGATTTTCTTCCATATACTCATGGAATGAACTGAATGGAGTGAACTGGAAAACAGATGGCAGCTGTGGTGGTGATGATTCATTCATTGCTTCAACAATGGTGGAGTTGTCAATTGTCCAAAAGCATTCGTTTGGTCGTGTAGCATAGCTAGCATTGACAGGTTTCACTTTTGCATTTGAAATATAGTACCTTTTATATAGATGAAAATGGTGCTGGAAAAAAGTGATATCTGAACCAAAGATTAATGCTTGTGTTTTGCTGCCCTGTAATCAAAATTATAATCAGCTATTAATTGCAGATGTTAGTATTCATCAATCAGGAATTGCTTTGTCATAAAACAGGTTTTTCAGAAGATTTCATTGAGGTATCAGTTTCAGGAATTAAAAGATCTTAGATGCTTGTAATATCTGCTTACAATTAAGAATGCATTTCAAGAGATTACTGAAAATGGTGAAATTCTGATTCCTCAAAGAATGGTCATTCTATCATTGAGCTGGGCTTACTTGTGGACATAGACCTTTGAGCAGATATGTTAGAGTGTAAATTGAATGAATGCCATAATTGTGTGTTTGAATGTTACTACAGCAACAATCTATCTATTGCTATTTTTGAAGACATGGTGGAAGATAGCCAAAAATTATGTCCAATAATTGATGTAGCAGTTTCACCTCAAACTTGAGGTATCAGAAGCTGTGAATGTGACATGTAACTATAAATAAGACATCAATTAAATTCAAGTTTATAGTAAGTTGAATACTTACTATTTCATCGACAAGAGCAATCCTTTGGTAGTGGTTTTGTTTTGATGCTTTCAAAGATAAAAGTGGTCGAGTTTTCTCGATTACTTTAATAAGGGAAGTCCAATTCTTTTCGCCAGCAGTAATCTCTAAAATATGCTTCGTTTGTCGTTCCATGTTCCTAGATATAGTACAGGCATACAACAGTTTCAGATAGTAATTAAATAACAGAATGCAATAGTCAATAGAAGTTTGATTTGTTCATGCAAAAACAAGCCTACAAAATAAAGATATGTTGATAATAAGAGAATGAATAAGATACATATACATATGAAGCATACATAACTGACCATTTCTACCTGATAGTAATTAAATAACAGAATGCAACAGTAAATAGGAGTCTGATTTGTCCATAACAATTTATGGATTGGCAAAAACAAGTCTAGAAAATAAATACATGCTGATAATAAGAGAACCAATAGGATACATATAGACATGAAGCATACATAAATGACCAATTGTACCTGTTTCTTGTGTTGCAGGCAAAAAAGATTCAAAAAAATATGTGCATCAGAAAACTAACTTGCAGATTTCATGTAACATGCTATACAAAATTTTTTTTTACCAATGTTACTAGTGAGAACAGGTTTAGAACGAATGGTAGGATGAAAATTAATCATGGTTTAATGAAATCTGCAAGATGAGTTGTTAGAATGAGAGCAGGAATCTGGTCTATGCAAAACTTCAGGATACACAATATTTTTTGTGTAAGCATTTGTGTTAGAATCATGAAAAGCAGGTCGAATTAAAATTTTGATGTGTTTACTACTTTTAGCTCTAGATAAAGCAACATATAGTTGGCTGTGTACGAACACTGGCTCACGTAAATAAATACCAACAAAATTTAAAGTTTGTTATTGAGCTTTGTTGATTGTCATTGCAAAACAAAGTCGGAGAGGGAATTGTGTCCTTTGGAAAGCAATTGGAGATATCTTATTACTAGAAACTATAAATTTGATCCGATGAACAAATACTTGTTTCCCAATGTGCTCGCCTGCTGCAATTACAGCATCTATAACATGATCTTTTAAAGCCCGACAAATTAATCTTGTTCCATTGCATAAACCTTCAGCTGGATCAATATTCCGTAACAGAATAACAGGACAATTATACTTCAACCTCAATCGATGAGGTGGAAAACCATTTGGAATGAATGTGTTCAGCAAATCTTCATATAAGCTTTGTTAAGTATGATTTGTAGCTTCATCACGACTAAAATAGTCCGTAGCATCTCCTGGGAATTTTTCAATCAACATTGCATTGATATCGTCAACATATTCATTCTTTGTATTCAAGATTACTTTGCTGATTTCACATTGATGGCTGAACAAACACCAGTCTTCAAAATTTCCATATACAATGTCTATTAGTTGAGACAGTGATTCCTCTTCAGATATATAAGGTAGCAGCAAAGCATGAGGAATTTTCAGTTCATCTGTTGCATTAGTTGGTTCTCCACCATTCCCAACACGTAACAAGTATGCTGCAAAGTCCGTATCTGATTGTGCACGCATATTTTCTTTTAACTGAATCTTTGTCAAAGCCGACCAAATATCAGAATATACTAAGCTGGCTCTCAAACAGTCTTCTTTGCTACCTTTTGGTACAACTGGAAGTATTTGTCTAAAATCACCACCGAAAACCATTACCTTTCCACCAAAATGATCAGGTGATTCCATCAAATCTTGTAAAAGTCTATCAACTGCCTCAATGGCTAATTTGTGTGCCATCGGGGCCTCATCCCAGATGATTAATTTTGCATCTTGAATCAATTTAGCAGTTGAGCTTTGTTTGCTAATATTGCAAATGTATTTCTCATGTATATCAAGTGGAATCTTGAACCGTGAATGAGCTATTCGTCCACCACGTAATAACGCTGCAGCTACACCTGAGCTTGCATTTGCCAATGCTATATAACCTTTTGATCTAACTTCTGCAAGTAGCACACGGTACAAGAATGTTTTGCCTGTTCCACCAGGACCATCTATGAAAAATAGACCTGGTTGGTTGTTGTAGACCTTCTCTTTAATCATTTCAAATGCTCTCCTTTGTTGAGTGTTTAAATGTTCAGCTGCTTCTAAATCTTTTATACTTACTTGAAGATGTCTCTCAGATAATGCCTCTCTTGAATCTATATTCCCATCATCAAAGTTCAGAAATCTGGGCAGCAAAGCATACATGTTGATATTTTTTCCCATGGACTCCAAAATGTTGCTAATATGCTGTAGTGTTTTGACATCAATCTCGTCATCAGTAGCACAAGTAAAGTTTCTGAAATCCTCTTGCATAAGCTCTTTGAATTGTATCCATAAACCATGAGGATTATTGGGTGGTAAATAGACTAAAATTGTAGCAAAGAGTCGCCCTTAGGCTGTATGGCATGTGGAATAGAGCAGCATCTTGCAAACATTGCTCTTGAGCATCATTTATGGCAAATAACCCTCTTAGAACTGCAGCCTCTCGAAATGTACTAACATAATTGCCATTAATTGTTTTTAAGTCATCAAATGATGTAGGACCTCTAACATGTAGTAATAACAGCCGTAAAAAGTACCTTTCACCTTCTATTGGATTTGCAAGAACAATCCTGCCAATAACATGCCTTTGTTCTCTTCTTTTCCATCTACGTTCACCTTGAAGCCAAACAAAATGTTCAGAAAATTCTATGTAGCTATGTTGTTCTTTCTGCACTGATTCATAACATTTGTTGAGTGCGAAAAATTCTGTCAGCATTGTTTTCTTTAGAAATGCATTACTCAGAACATCTCGTAAGTCAACATGTTCTTCAAAGCTCATGTTCTGATAATTCTCCAAATGCAACTGCAGATGTATCACAGCCGGGTGTATTTCGTTCAGAGCAAATCGGAAAATACGCCACATTGCTTCAGGTGGTGAAACCCATCTTCCTGTTTGGAACTCTTTGATTTCATCTATAGCAGATGTTGTGTCATCACCATTTAGTTGGAAATGGATACGATCATGTCCCTTGTAGATGTACTTATAAATATATTTCACAGCAGTAATTGTGGAGCAGATTTCCACATTGATGTGACAATTGAATTTGGCTAATAAGTATGGATTATGTGGCACGACCCATCTATTGTCAAGTAAGTGGCCACGAACCTGCACTTGAACTCCATCATTTCGCCTTCGATACATGGGATATGCATTTACCTGATGTGTTGTATGCTCAGCCCAATTTTTAGGATAATGGTTTTTACAAGTGCCATCACCCTTCATACAAACATTTGAAGGCTTAAGTTTACCACACGGCCCATGCATCATATGGTTCTTCACAGCTTCAAATAGAAATGGATGTTCTGCTTGATCAGGTAGTTCAGCTGATACAATCTTGTCATAGGCATCTGCTGAATAAATCTTTGCACTTGGCTTTAAGAGCAGTAGAAAATGGGCATGTGGTAGGCCTCTTTTTTGGAATTCAACAACATAAGTGTAAGCAGCAATTTCGCCAAAAACTTGCTTTTTGAACTGTTCATTCTTTAATTCTTGTAATTTTCCTCGAAAAACTCGAGCAATAAGATCAGGTCTATTTTCCACTGTATCCGTTTTAAGCATTTGTTGCTGAACTTCAGGCCAAGATGGATTGCAAGTTATTGTTAAGAAAAGATCAGGTTTTCCGAATCTTTCAACTAATGTCATTGCATCAACATACCTTCGTCTCATATCTCGTGGTCCACCAATAAAAGATGCAGGTAGAATGATTCGCTGGCCAACTTTTGATCCTCCTATCTCTCCATGCATAACACTGTCCATGATTCCTTGTAATTGTTTTCTACGTACATCTTTTTGCTTGCTTCTATAAAAATTCAGTCTTTGTGTCTCAATTTTGACGTATATATCAACCACATATTGCTGTAACAATCTTCCACTATGCAACAAAATGGACCTCCTATCTTGGCGTATTTGCAATTTGTAAGTATAGTACTCTCGCATTGAAACATAATCTGCTATATTTCTGCCCTTATGTAAATCTGCATACATATTGTAGCATTTGATATGTTAAGTGCCATGAAAATAGCTGCATATAGAATTTTAGAAACAAAGTGTAAAAGTAACTATTGGCCTTACTTGTTTCCTCAAGAGAAAGCAGTTTTTTGGCTGTTAATACTCCTTTTGGATGAAGAATGTTGGGCCGTTCTTCTGGTTTGTCTACTCTTAATCTAATATGCAGATTTTGAATTTTTTTTATGCCTTCATGTCATCCAGTTTCACCAAAAGTATGCAGTAATGGATACTGCAATGGATCATAACAACAATAGTAATATTGAATTTGATGGCTTCTTCATTCTTTCGTGTAAACACGAATATCTCTTTTAGATGATCCTTCAGATCCAGTATTTTCCACCCATAATGCTGCAACTTGAGAAACGGTTGGCTTATTGAAGACACGCTGATCGCTATCTGGATACATCTTCAATGTTATTTTATATGATTCAAGCTTCTCAATGGTACTCAGATTTCGAAAAAACCAAGCGTATGGATTCTGATGCATCACTTCTATTAGTTTGGCTGTAATGCCTGCATTTAATTGATCACATATTGCCATACGATTTTCCAGCTCATGTTCGGTATCATGAAAATATAGTTGCAAGAAACTGCCCCTGCCTTCAGCTGGTTCCAAATTCTTGAGAAAATGATAAATTTGACCTTGGACTTTGAAGATGTATGTACAGCTGCTTTTATTTGCCAATGTTTTATCGTAACAAACACCCAACGAAGTGAATGCAAATATATTATTGTATGTCCGCACCAGTTTGCGAAAAGCAGCACTCTCTGTTGAATCGCCTAAATATAAGTCCTTTAATACCTTCGGCAGCTGATGTTCAGACAACACAATTTGGCCTTCTAAGCAGCACAGATATTTGCTTTCTCCATGAAACTTGATGGCTCCACAGTGTTGGCAATTAGTTGCTGGAACTAAGATATCAGGGCTCTCAACAATAACGTCCAGCAATCGTATTCCTCTGGATATTTTTGTACCTAGTGAATGACATAGAGGAATTATATATATTGTGAAAGCTATTTCTGTAGATTGAACACAAATAAATAAATCAGCAAACAGAAGTCATGAAGAAGAAGTAGCAGCAGCTTTGGTTTGTTTCATTTGATTAGTAGCACATTTTGTTGTATTCTCAGTAGATATATTGGGGGCAGCAATTAGTGAGTATGAAGTCAAATCTGTATAAGGGACAGTAATTTCAGAATGACAATACTTGTAAAGAAAATGATGCCATATCTCATGAATTGTGAAAATCAGCAGTATCAAGTGAAGAAAGGGAATATTTTTTTTTCGTGTTGTTAGGTGGCAATGTTATGGTAATAGCAGAGCTTATTGCATAAGAATGAAACTACGCATGTGAATGTGCTTAACTTGTACAGTACAGCGACATCTTACAAAAAAGGGAGCAAATCATTTCCATTGAGACAATCAATTTCTGCTACAACCTATGTGCAGGCTGTTATGTTGGTTTTCTGATGATGGTGGATAACAATCACTTTTCAATCTGTGAAGATTCTTTTATTGAAGTTGTATTTGTGGAAGTCTTGTCATTTTTTATACAAGTTTATGCTGCTTAGTAACTTTTGAATCAGAGGAATTTATCTGTTGAAGAAATTATGATAAAATCTGATCAAGGTGGTATAATTTTTATTAATTCCAGGAATACTTAATAACATTGAAAATGTGTTTGATGGCTGAAGTGCAAAAGCAATATAGTTAGAACCAATAACTAGCATTAGTAAAAACAAACCAAACATTGCTAGAAATCTAAACTACCATGGTAGAATACATCATGTAATGGCAGACTACAGCTTTAAAGGATTAAATACATGCGGTGTGGTTGTACATGCAAAACGAATAATGCAGAATTTGATATAAGGAGAATAAATGAGATAGATACATTAGGTCAACAGCAGTAGCACATATAGCATTTCAATAGCACCAAACCTAGCTTATTGCATAAGAATGAAGCTAGGCATGTGAATGTGCTTGATTTGTAGACTACAGCCACATCTTACAAAGAACGGAGAAAAGCATTTCCATTCAGACAATCAATTTGTGCTACAACCTATGTGGAGGCGATGTATTATTCTTGAAGAGCATTTTTTTTGTTGTTCTGCTGTTATGTTGGTTTTCTGATGATGGTGGATAACAATAACTTTTCAATCTGTGAAGATTCTTTTATTGAAGTTGTATTTGTGGAAGTGTTGTCATTTTTTTATACAAGTTTATGCTGCTTAGTAACTTTTCAATGACAGGAATTTATCTGGGATGACTAACATGAAGGCAACTCAGACAAGCTGTAGTGAAGAATAATTTGATCTTCAAGGAATTATCATAAAGTCTGATGAAGGTGCTCTAATTTTTATTAATTCTAGAAATACTTAATAACAGTGAAAATGTGGTTGATGCCTGAAGTCCAAAAGCAATATAGTGAGAACCAATAGCTAGCATGAGTAAAAAGAAACCAAACATTGCTACAAATGTAAACTACCATAGTAGAGTACATAATGTAATGGCAAACGACAGGTTTAAAGAATTAAATACATGCCGTGTGGTTGTACATGCAAAACGAATAATGCAGAATTTGATATAAGGAGAATAAATGAGATAGACACATCAGCTCAACAGCAGTAGCACATATACCATTTCAATAGCAATAAACCTCCTTTATCACTTTAAATGAACAGTTCATGTAAAGATCAACTTTTTGTAGATTGAATCGAGCATGCTTTCTGTTCTCATAAATATAATTCTGAATAAATGATTGAATGGTTTCAATTGGATAGCAAATAATAGGTCAATAGAATAGAAATGAAAAACAAATCTGGAAGAAAAAAGCTAACACGAGCAATACATAAAGCTGATAACACAGTGATTGTTAATTATATGATTCTTATTACAAGTAATGCAAAACGAATAATGCAGAATTTGGTGTAAGGAGAATAAATCAGATAGAAACATTAGCTCAACAGCAGTAGCACATATAGCATTTCAATAACAGTAAACCTCCTTTATCACTTTAAATAAACAGTTCATGTAAACATGAACTTTTCGTAGATTGAATTGAACATACTTTCTGTTCTCATAGGTATAATTCTCAATGAATGATTGAATGCTTTGAATTGGATAGCAAATAATAGGGCAATAGAATAGCAAGGAAAAACAAATCTGGAAGCAAAAAGCTAACCCGAGCAAGACATAAAGCTGACAACAGAGTCATTGTTAATTCTATGATTGTTATTACAAGTTGCATAGAGAGTAGAATATGCAGGAGATGAGTAGCTAAAAATGAAGGAGAAGCACAAATATGACAAAATGAATCAAATGCAATTTTTTGGAAAAAAACGTCAAACTAATTTGACTGAACTCAGTTGTTGCCTTATTCGTTCGTTTCTTGGTGGATTTCTCCACTTTGAAGCAGTGTAGTTATCTTCTATCACCAAAGTTGGGGTATTTTATGGGTCATCCTGTTTGATTATTAGGATCAATTGGCTCTAGACTGACATGCAAAGAATAAAGCTGATAATGTTCAATTGCCTATATTCTTTTGTTTCCATGAATAGAGCAAACAATTATTTGACAGCATAGCTGATCTGATGCTATGCTATTGCAAAGAAAAAGAAACAATTGCACAACAGTGTTTACCTTTTCTTTTTGTTGTTTCAGAGCATATAAGGTCATCATGAAAGCTGTTTTGTAGAGGTCGCACATGAAAACTATTACTGAAACTCTCGTCAACAGTTGGCTGAACCATTTCACCTGACAAAAGTAACAAGTTCATTCTAAAATTTGTATTTCAGTTAGCCTAAACCCTAAACCCTAAAGCATTGGCAGAAATCCACATTTTGTGCACATGTAAGTAGCAAAGCTGAACATTGTCATAAAGCATTCATCCACAGGAGATGACAATTACATCATTTAAAGTAAGCCGTTTTCCAATCTCAATAACAAGGTTTAAATTACATATTTAAAGGTAAGCAGATTCAAATTGTGTTCATGCTGAACTTCAGTAACGTAGATTTTAGTTAGCATTTCATTACTTGATGACACATAGTTTCTGCAGTTGTCTGTACAGCTTTATCTAGTTTTGGTTTTCAGATGTAATTGATATAGCGAGAGGTTCAACCTATACAAATAATCATCTTCTTGATCAGTCCTGATAAACCATTTCACTTGCTAAAAACTTAAAACAGTTGCATCAGAAAATTATTTTAGGATACTGCTAACGCTGCATCTCCTAGCAGCATGATCAGCTCCATGTTATTGGACACATACAAAATGAGCTGAAAATCAGAATGCTTACCTTTTCTGTTTCTTCTTCGACGCCTGATAACTTCAGTATACAATCTAGTGTCATCAGCTGACACATAGCCAGTATTATTTAAACCTTGGTCAGCATGCTTCTGAGATGGTTCACCTATGGAACAATAGGTGGGAAAAAAATCACAAATCAGTGCTTGCCACAGATTTCACTAAATCCTAACATATGAATGTATAACAATAATCATGGTATTAATAAAGCTTACCTCGTTCATATATGCTGAAGCTACTAATATTGGCTTTCATTTTCAAACAAGCAGATGGTTGATCAGCAAATCGTTGTGTAGCTACATACATACATGAACACCACATGAAAGGCCTCAGGGCTATTTCACATGAACAGGTCAGAGCAGGATTGTGGACATTTGAACAATGTGTAAAAGCACGGTACCTTGGGAGTTTTTTGTCTTTCCTACCATCTGCATAGGCTGTTTAATGATTGCCTGACTGAAGGCTGCAGTCATGGTTGCATTGAAATTTGTTTCGATATCAATTTCACATAACGTTTGCCCATAAACATTGTTTGTTTCATGAGAATGCACAGCATTTGAGCTCTCCTCAGATTCATTGTTTTCATTATTTCGCCAATCATCTGTGGTCTTCATAACATGTGTAAGCAGCTCTTTGTTCTTTTTCTCAGCATATGCTTCCCTTTCTTTTTTGAAGTCGTTCCAACCTAACCGTTTCAGTAATCTCTTTATTTTTTTTTCCCCAACTTCACAATTGGGTGTTTTTTGGGACTTATTTTTGTCTTCTCTGTTCCCTTCTTTATACATGAGCCTCTCATGATGCTACCTTTCTGATACTTTACAGAGCTGCCATCGATGACACATATGGCTGACTATACTATATGTAGACTTTGTTGGTGCATAAAACATTGACAACCTTCATACGCTAACAGTGTGAAACAAGCTACCGCCGTCTTAAACCACTATACTTACCACGTTACAGTTCTGACACATTAATTGTAGCATAGCAATAGAAGAAAAACTACAAGCATTGAACAATACAAAAGAAACAAACAAAATCAGATTATGCAGAGCATGACTGCAGGTAAATGTGTACAGGATATATATGAGCTGATAAAACATAATGCAATTGCAGAGCAATCTGCAAAATGCATTAACGCAGCCAAATCGGTGGTCTGCAAGGCGAAGATGTTGTTTAATTTTCAGAAGAACGCATTTGCTTTGATGCGAGAAAAAACGTGATGAAACAAATCACATGTACGATCCTAACCACTGTTGGCTGCGTTAATGCATTTCAGGCAACAGCTTATGAAAACCACCGATGGAAAATTAGGAGGAAAAAATCAGAAAACACCTAGACTAATCAATAAACAATTTCAGGCAAAGTCAGCAAAAGACCAACAACAATGACGAAGCAACCAATCACAAACCAAAGAATTAATGTCATCATAAAAATCAAAGCTACATAAAAAATTCATAAAATACTCACGCAAATGATACAGCAAGTTGACGTAGACTCAGCAAACTGCAGGGCGAATAAAGAAGCAAGCAGTAAAAACACGGTGGAAAATTGATGAGAGAGAAAACAAAAGCTGAAGGACAATGAGGTGTAAGAATTGTCAGAAGTGCAAAGAAGAAGTTCAATGAACACTTGTCCCACTTTCACCTTGACAGCAGAAATTGGCCATCCTAAACAGGCAGCTCTTCCTTGCAGCTCAAATTTTCAGAAACATCCTAAACATACAGGTTTTGCAGCTGCTGGAAGGAGCAGAAGTCAAGTGAAAATACAGTTTTATCCCTAGCAGTAAGCATGTTGAAGAGCAGCTTCCTGACAAATTTTTGCACTCCCTCTTCTGCATCTTGTGTGCATGCGGAGCGAAAAGACAATTGTACCCCTCCTAAGCAAGCATGTTCAAGACTAGGCTGCTTCCAAATTCAACCAACTCCCTCTTATAAGTATTGTGTGTGTGTGCTAGGAGATGAGATGCACTTTGCGCAAGGTGGCGGCCGTGGGTTAGTGTATTTGTGATTTCAAGATTTGCCTTTGATATGTTTGTATATCGAGATTACACATGTAGTGTTTGTAGTTTTTGAAGATAGAGAATCTAAACTAATGCTAAATTCAAATAGTAAGAGAATAGCAAAAGGACAATAAAATGAAACATCCCCTTGATTGCCGAGAAATGACCGGTTACACGAGAAGCTCTCTTGATCAGAATTCCATTTACATACCATAATGGATTTAAGGTCAAGAGAGGAAAAGAAGCAAAATATAGAGTACGTCCTCCATTTATAAGTGCATGAATGGGCTCCTTAACTACGTTCATAACTTTATGATAAGCAAAATATGGAGTATTTCCTCCATTTACAATGTTAGTAAGAAATTTACAAATCTTAAGCCTATGGAAACAAAAACCTCCATTGATCACAAGGAGCGACAAAAGATCCCCCTTTTTACAGCATTGATAGATAGCTATCCGGGGTAAAGAGCATGCTGCTCTTTGTAATGAGGCAGAAACATCCAGTAGTTGAATTTGATCATGGTTCAAAAAGGACTTCCTCTGGCCAGAGTAATCAGCTGTAAGATTGCTACATCCACATTGATGATTAAGGCTTTTATGTAGCCGTCAACCAAACTTTTGCAGCATAGACAATACCCAACAGTTATAGAAACCACCCCAAAGGAAGTTGAGGTGGTCAGCGAAGCAGGCCATAGTCCATTCACTTCTAAACTCTTTATCACTTACCACTTTCACCACGACAATCAGCAAGTACTTAGTCTTACACCATATTGCAAGACATGAAAGGCAAAGCAGCCCTAACTCCGGCAGGCTACGGCCTAACTCAAATCCACATACAAGGAATGATTGAACACCACCTCCGTACTCGTCTTACAGTCAGACCAATATACATCCTCCATTAGAGAGAAAGAGGGCTCTTGTCAATTTTGATTGAAGAAAAATGGAAGCAAAAACAATGATGCGATTTTTACGTATGCGGCTATTTATGAGCTCTCTTAACAAAGTGTAGGGTTTAGGGTGGAAAGGAAGTGAAGAAGTAATGTGTGTCTGCGGAGCGAAAAGACAAGTTTACCCCTCTGAAGCAAGAATGTTGAAGACCAGTCAGCTTAAAACTTTCACTGTTCCTGGACAGAAGCTTGGCTGAGCATGTCTAAAACAATGATACAGGGACTAACCAAATCCAAGAAAATACACCTGCTAGAAGTGAAATCTTCAAGCACAATTGTAAACTGAAGTTTGTTTCGTGGAAATGCACCAATACTAAATAAGCTTTTCTCCCCATCATATGCAAACTGTTTTCCAGCTAATTCAGTGTCATAGATCTGATGAACTCTATCTAATATGCACCTACCAAATGCCCCTAACATCCAGTGGACAACCATCTTCATAGAAAATTGTAGCCTACTCGGATAATATTTTGATGAATAAACTGTGACCTCACAATGTTGTAGTTTATCAAAGCTCGGATGATAATAAAACCTTAATCAATGCAAAGAAAAGATAATTCCTCCAGCAGTAATAATAACCGTGGTAAATGCAAATTGAATCCACTGCCTGCGGTATGAAGAATACTTTCATCAATTACTAAAAGGGGAAAAAACCAAATATATGATTTGAGAATAATATATGACCTGGATCAATTGCTGGCCATGAAGATGGTAAACATACTTCAGGCCCTTATTATACAGCACATCATTTGTGCAAGCTTTGACTCCAAAAGCATAGAAGCCAATATCTCTTTCCATGTAAGTGTATGTTTTGTGCAACAATATAATGCAATTTACAAAATCCAAAATCATTATATCAACCTAAGAAAAATATAGGATAATTTGATAATGAAATAATTGGAAAATTGAAAAAAGAATTGGAAGCTCGTGGAATTCGTTTGAATGCATTTTCACCAAGATGAAATCAGAGAGTTAATAGAAAAGTATATGTTATATTTATGCAAATTAACCATTTCAACAGGAAAGTAAGCAAAAACCTGTATAATAGGAAGGCGCATTTTTCCTTGTTGAGTTTGGTTTCATTTTTCTTCGGGTAACTGTAGTATAGACATCAAAAGAAGCGTTAACATTGAGAATGACCACGACAAATAATCAAGCAGAGGAGGAATAATCAGAGTCCAAATTCATTGTAGAGATATGCAGGATAACCAACTTGTTTGATATAGTCAATTATGATCTCCAGATCAGAGAAGCATCTTTTCAGAAAGAGGAGACTCATTGGTTAAAGGAGTATGTACAGCAGATGATATGCATAGATTCCTGTAACTGAAATGTCATTCATTGACCGAGAAGAAAGGAATACCCCTGGTGATACAAATTGGTATAAGTACATTAGCGAAAAAGAATTCCAGTGAAAAATGAAACGAAATTGCTGTAACTTGCATATAAATTGAAACACTCAGTGGGTAAAGCTGAGAACAATGGAAAGTAATAGGTTAAGTAACAGGCATTGAGAAAACCGTACTAAGATAGCATGAAAAGGTACTTGCGGGAATTGACAGAAGAGATGGCTGTAAACCTATAAATGTTATTAAGTGGGGGAATGCGCTGAACCCATGAAAGAGAATTGGGGCAGCACATTGGAGGACAAATGCAAATTATATCACATGATCAAGCAACAAAAAGTTTAAGGAGAACAAAAAGTTTTTACGAATTCTATTCAAGCTACAGTGTAATAAGGCTTCCAGGATAATGAATCTATTTTGAAGGCAGGATAGGCCACCTTAAGAGTCTTGGCTTAGGTATATCTCAATACAAACTTAAGGTTTTAATATGGAAAATCATTTATGTAAATCTAATTTGTTGCTTGAATTCTATCTAGATATGTCTTCTTTCTTCTCTTAGAATGAAATGAGAAATCCTTTCATGTTTTGGGCCAGTTTTAGTAGGTCGAGGATAGATTGCTATACTTCAACTATAACGCAAGACCTAGCAACACAATAAGCACCAATACTAATAAAAAAGATAAGGAAAATGCAAGCTCAAAACCAAAACCCCTCCAGTTTCGATCTATTTCAGGCAGCACTTCCCCATTAATGTCCTTCAAAGTAAAGGTCCAGTTCCAGAATCCAGGGTTCCCCAAAAATGTTACGGTCACAGACGGGATAGACTAAGACAGTCGGCCATCTAAGATAAAATCCACTTGTAGTAAAAGAAGCCTAACAGAAGGAATGTGCGATTACACACTGTATGGAAGATCTCAATGATTTCAGATGAATGCTAATGAAATGGTATGCCTTTTGGAGGACATTAGAAACATACTTTCCACTAAAGCATTAAATTTAATGAATCGATACAAAAGTTAAAGCTACTTCACACATAAATGTAAGGCAAGCTGTAAATATTCACTGTGAACTTGCATCAAAGATTCCATCAAATTCTTCAAGTTGCTGATAGCATAAAGCACAGCAGGGAAACCTTGGTGCTAAAAGAAATATAGACTTGTGGCAAAAGGCAAACAGTGTACGGGAAAAGAAAGAGGCTAAAAGTGTTATAAGAGGAACAATGCATACCATTCAGAAGGGACCATCATATTCGTGATCCACAGGGGAATAAACATTATACAGTATCTTATATACCAATCTGTTCAGCAAACAAAAAGTTTATCCTACAAAGCAACAGATTTTTAAAGTCTATATAGAAAAGATTAGTACGTAGCATTGTTTACACCAAGTCTACGGAGATAAAATCTTTATCTGCTTTTCTTCTGACAGTCCTGGTTTCCAGCCGATATACTAATCTATTTGTAAAACAACCAATTAAAACTGATCCTTCAAAAAATTAAATCTATAATATTTATATACAAATGATTAATACGTTGTCTTATTATATGAAGTTTATAAAAAAAAGTCATTTTTCTTCTAACAAACATAGTTTCCAGCCAATATGCTAATTTGCAAAAGGCTAAAATTTATCCTGCAAAGCAACAGATTTTTAAAGTCTATATATAAAAGATTAGTACGTGGCATTGTTTACACCAAGTCTACGGAGATAAAATCTTTATCTCCTTTTCTTCTGACAGTCCTGGTTTCCAGCCGATATACTAATCTCTTTATAAAACAACCAATTAAAACTGATACTCCAAATAATTAAATCTATAATATTTATATACAAAAGATTATGAAGTCTATAAAAAAACAGGCCTTTTTCTTCTAACAATCATAGTTTCCAGCCAATATGCTAATTTGCAAAAAGCTAAAATTTATCCTACAAAGCAACAGATTTTTAAAGTCTACATACAAAAGATTAGTACGTGGCATTGTTTACACCAAGTCTACGGAGATAAAATCTTTATCACCTTTTCTTCTGACAGTCCTGGTTTCCAGCCGATATACTAATCTCTTTATAAAACAACAGATTAAAACTGATCCTCCAAATAAGCAAATCTATAATATTTATATACAAAAGATTAATACACCTCTAACGAACATAATTTCCAGGCAATATACTAATTAGCAAAAAGCTAAAATTTATCCTACAAAGCAACAGATTTTTAAAGTTTATATACAAAAGATTAGTACGTGGCATTGTTTACACCAAGTCTACGGAGATAAAATCTTTATCTCCTTTTCTTCTGACAGTCCTGGTTTCCAGCCGATATACTAATCTCTTTATAAAATAACCAATTAAAACTAATCCTCGAAATAATTAAATCTATAATATTTATATACAAAATATTATGAAGTATATAAAAAAAGGCCTTTTTCTTCTAACAAACATAGTTTCCAGCCAATATGCTAATTTGCAAAAAGCTAAAATTTATCCTACAAAGCAACAGAATTTTAAAGTTTATATACAAAAAATTAGTACGTGGCATTGTTTACACAAAGTCTACGGAGATAAAATCTTTATCTCCTTTTCTTTTGACAGTCCTGGTTTCCAGCCGATATACTAATCTCTTTATAAAACAACAGATTAAAACTGATCCTCCAAATAAGCAATTCTATAATATTTATATACAAAAGATTAATACACCTCTAATAAACATAATTTTCAGGCAATATGCTAATTTGCAAAAAGCTAAAATTTATCCTACAGAGCAACAAATTTTTAAAGTCTATATACAAAAGATTAGTACGTGGCATTGTTTACACCAAGGCTACGGAGATAAAATATTTATCTCCTTTTCTTTTAACAGTCCTGGTTTCCAGCCGATATGCTAATCTCTTTATGAAACAACAGATTAAAACTGATCCTTCAAATAAGCAAATCTATAATATTTATATACAAAATATTATGAAGTATATAAAAAAAAGGCCTTTTTCTTCTAACAAACATAGTTTCCAGCCAATATGCTAATTTGCAAAAAGCTAAAATTTATCCTACAAAGCAACAGATTTTTAAAGTCTATATACAAAAGATTAGTACGTGGCATTGTTTACACCAAGTCTACGGAGATAAAATTTTTATCTCCTTTTCTTCTGTATCTCCTTTTCTTCTGACAGTCTTGGTTTCCAGCCGATATACTAATCTCTTTATAAAACAACCAATTAAAACTGATCCTCCAAATAAGCAATTCTATAATATTTATATACAAAAGATTAATACGCCTCTAACAAACATAATTTCCAGGCAATATGCTAATTTGAAAAAAGCTAAAATTTATCCTACAAAGCAACAAATTTTTAAAGTCTATATACAAAAGATTAGTACGTGGCATTGTTTACACCAAGTCTACGGAGATAAAATGTTTATCTCCTTTTCTTCTAACAGTCCTGGTTTCCAGCCGATATATTAATCTCTTTATAAAACAACAGATTAAAACTGATCCTCCAAATAAGTAAATCTATAATATTTATATACAAAAGATTAATACGTTGTGTTATTATATGAAGTGTATAGAAAAAAAATTTCTCTTCTAACAAACATAGTTTCCAGCCAATATGGTAATTTACAAAAAGCTAAAATTTATCCTACAAAGCAACATATTTTTAAAGTCTATATACAAAAGATTAGTACGTGGCATTGTTTACACCAAGTCTACGGAGATAAAATCTTTATCTCCTTTTCTTCTGACAGTCCTGGTTTCCAGCCGATATACTAATATCTTTATAAAACAACCAATTAAAACTGATCCTCCAAATAATTAAATCTATAATATTTATATACAAAAGATTATGAAGTCTATAAAAAAACTGGCCTTTTTCTTCTAACAAACATAGTTTCCAGCCAATATGCTAATTTGCAAAAAGCTAAAATTTATCCTACAAAGCAACAAATTTATAAAGTCTACATACAAAAGATTAGTACGTGGCATTGTTTACACCAAGTCTACGGAGATAAAATCTTTATCTCCTTTTCTTCTGACAGTCTTGGTTTCCAGCCGATATACTAATCTCTTTATAAAACAACATATTAAAACTGATCCTCCAATTAAGCAAATCTATAATATTTATATACAAAAGATTAATACACCTCTAACGAACATAATTTCCAGGCAATATACTGATTTGCAAAAAGCTAAAATTTATCCTACAAAGCAACAGATTTTTAAAGTCTACATACAAAAGATTAGTACATGGCATTGTTTACACCAAGTCTACGGAGATAAAATCTTTATCTCCTTTTCTTCTGACAGTCCTGGTTTCCAGCCGATATACTAATCTCTTTACAAAACAATATATTAAAACTGATCCTCCAAATAAGCAAATCTATAATATTTATATACAAAAGATTAATACACCTTTAACAAACATAATTTCCAGGCAATATGCTAATTTGCAAAAAGCTAAAATTTATCCTACAAAGCAAAAGATTTTTAAAGTCTATATACAAAAGATTAGTACGTGGCATTGTTTACACCAAGTCTACGGAGATAAAATCTTTATCTCCTTTTCTTCTGACAGTTTTGGTTTCCAGTCGATATACTAATCTCTTTATAAAACAACAGATTAAAATTGATCCTCCAAATAAGCAAATCTATAATATTTATATACAAAAGATTAATACACCTCTAACGAACATAATTTCCAGGCAATATACTAATTTGCAAAAAGCTAAAATTTATCCTACAAGGCAACAGATTTTTAAAGTCTACATACAAAAATTAGTACATGGCATTGTTTACACCAAGTCTACGGAGATAAAATCTTTATTTCCTTTTCTTCTGACAGTCCTGGTTTCCAGCCGATATACTAATCTCTTTACAAAACAACAGATTAAAAATTATCCTCCAAATAAGCAAATCTATAATATTTATATACAAAAGATTAATACACCTCTAACAAACATAATTTCCAGGCAATATGCTAATTTGCAAAAAGCTAAAATTTATCCTACAAAGCAAAAGATTTTTAAAGTCTATATACAAAAGATTAGTACGTGGCATTGTTTACACCAAGTCTACGGAGATAAAATCTTTATCTCCTTTTCTTCTGACAGTCCTGGTTTCCAGCCGATATACTAATCTCTTTATAAAACAACAGATTAAAACTGATCCTCCAAATAAACCAATCTATAATATTTATATACAAAAGATTTGTACGCCATGTTATTATCTGAAGTTTAAGGGGAAGAAATTCGTTTTTCGTGTAACAAAGATAGTTTCCAACCAATATGCTAATATGCTCATGAGACAACGAACTAAATACCAGCTTTTTTCTTTCTGCTTTTGATATATATGTATAATATATATACCTTCTCAAGTTTAATATAAAACTGGAAAAAACAGCAAAAAAGGCAATAAATAGATAAAAAACATATTGATGAAGGCAAAAATAATAAAAGGCAAAACAGAATTGATAAAGCCTTGACTTTCAGCAAAAGCCTAGATTTTAAAAAAAAGTAAAAGCTTCATATTTTCCTTTAATTTTTCTCAACAAATCCTTAATTTTATTCGTCACAAGTGCCTTCCCTAAACCAAAAACGTAGCCAAGATTTGTACTGAAAATAAATTTTTCCGTAGACTTTGTTAATCATAAAATCTCCTAACTCCTGATTGTAAGCCCAATAGTTAGCAATATATTGCTAATATCAATCGACCACGATTGAGCCGAGATCTTCACATGCATATGTAAGCTTGCATATAAATAAATTCCTATAAAAAAACCACCCAAAAGTTAAAAAAAATAGTATCAATTAACAAAACAAGTATCCACCAATACTACCCCAAACCTGCACTGACTAAATATGCCATTCAGCAGCCCTATGATGGGCAAAAAATTCTGCAAAATTTAAAACTTTGCATTAAGTCCAATTTAAGCATTCATTACCCACAAAAGATGAAAATGGAAGAAGCCAAAAGGCCACATCTTTAAGTTACTAATGAAATCAAACAGTGAATTAAGAGATAGAGCAAAACTTAACAATATAAATGTCAAAATTTTGTCAAGGGAGCAGAACAACTGTGAGCACATTGAAACATCTGAAAAATCATAGGTGTAATTGAAAGCTAGAGGAGAGTCAAATTTTTTTTGTGATCATAGCACGGCATATAGAAGTCCAACACGAAAAAGCAACAACAGAAAACAGAACATAAGAGAGGAAGAAAGGGGAAAGCTTATCTTCACTTTAAAAGTTTTTAATGGACATGGCCGTCTCTGCCTTTTCTTGTCAGAATGATACAGGGACTAAGCATATCTAAAACAATGATACAGGGACTAAGCAAATCCAAGAAGCTACACCTGTTAGAAGTGAAATCTTCAAGCACAATTGAAAACTGAAGTTTGTTTCGTGGCAGTGCACCAATAGTAAATAAGCTTTTGTCCCCATCATCTGCAAAGTCCTTCCCAGCTAATTCAGTGTCATAGGTGTCGTGAACTCTATCTAATAGGTGCGTATCAATGACCCTAGCATCCAGTGGACGACCATCTTCATAGAAAATTGCAACCAACGCAGATAATATTTGGATGAATAAACTGTGAACTCACAATGTTGTGGTTTATCAAATCCTCCTGCTTGAAAGGGTCCAGACCAGAAGAAGCATACCAAACCTGCAAAAGATGAGCTTCTATCAGACATAGAAATTAGAAAAACAAACTGTAGTTGAAAACTAAAAATGCTGCAGAAAACTGCTACCTGTATTCCTCAGTGGACATAACACAAACCTCAACTAGAAGCAGACTTCCATTTCTGTATCCGGGCTTATCTCAATTACCACAGTCACGGGCTTAGGCTTGACAACAGCTTTCTTCTGAGCTGGTTTCTTAGATTGACCATCCTGTGGTAAAACTCCATCAGCAACAATGGCTGCTCCTTGGACATTAACCAGCATGCATTTCTGCAAATCAGGGATCATTTCAAAACAAATGGTAAGTAAAAGCTACATTTTTAGTCATTCAGAATATGAATATACACAAGGAATAAAAGAGGAGTTGATGATGAACCAAATCAAACCTTATTGTTTTCAGCTGCTGGTGCTGCCTGTGCATTAGCCAGCAATTGTGTGTAGAAACTCCTAAAACAGTAGGAAAACAACCCATCAAGTACAGAAAAAAAGTAAGTTGAAGAATAAGTAGAAACATATGGATCTTGCCAACCATCATACAAAGACATTCAATTAGGCTTTAAGGGAACTAAGTCATTGAAAATCAAGAAGTTCAAGGAAAATAGAACACAGCAGGACATAAAACAACAAATGCAAAGCAAGATATTCAAAACAACTGCAGAAAAGAGAGGGGAAAGAAAGATGAACCTTGTAACTGGTCTCGAGACATGAGAAAGAGGTTTGCCTTCAGCTGCACGACGAACAGTAACCAAATTGCCAATATCTCCAACTGCTCGACGATTTCTTCCTCCTTCCGCTGCCATGTTCTTCTGGTTTACACCTCCAGGATCTCCCTCAACTGCACAATACACACAACAAGATTGATTAATCAGAAGGTAATATTTTCAAGACAATTGCACGAACACAGAATGATCATTTTGTTCATCGAAATTTGGCGAACTTAAGTGGAACAGTCTAGCACAATTGCATCTTATGAGAAGAATAAACATTTGCCTAGAATCCAAAGTATGTCAATTAAACAATGAAAACCAAGACGAAATAGCACTCGAAACAAGGCGGAAATTTCTAGCAATATGAAAGAGACAATCTGCCTTCAGCAGCTGAAAACTTCAAATCCAGTCTTGTATCTGAGGCAATGTGCCTAAGAATGCTATGAAAACAGCAGAATAGACCATGGTAATTAGATTTTTTGCTTCACGTAGTTTGTAATGATGCTGAATGTTAGTCTAACCTTACAATATGAAAGCAAGTTATAGCAATGTACTTCAGCTGACCAGAGTCAGCTCAAGAGAAAAGGAGAGAAAATGTAGTATCTGTCTTGTATGAAAATAGAAAACGAACCTCTCTAGATATTGGATATTCCTCATATTCAAGCATACAAACAACTTGACTCATCCTTGGTCTGTTGTGAGAAAAAGCGGTCAAAAGAGCTCACCTAAGGGGTCTGGTAGATGGCCTTGTTTCAATGTTCGGATCTACCGCTTCCTCAGAGCGCCAATTTCCAACCATAATTTTCAACCAATGAACAAGATTTACCTGCTAGGATCAAAAGGGTTAGCATCCAAATGAAAGAGAATATTTTGACAAAGTTCCAAAACCCTTCCGATGTGACATAACATAATTATAAGCGGGCACTATGAGATGATAGAATGCAGGTGAATCTACGAAATGCAACCATATTCTAAGGAATGAATGAAAATTCAGAATAAGGCTTCAGTATAAAACTCAATTCCAGGACAGAAACTTGACTAAATTGGTTTATTTTGGTTCTATCTTTTGCTCTTTCTGAATTAGTCAATTGAAGAAAAGTAAAGAAAATTTCAATGTTGTAAATTAATGGTAGCGAGAAGTTGTAATCAGTCAAAATTCTTACTGGCGCATGTAATCTTAGCAACAATATCATTTTTCGCACACTTAATTTCAACAGCACAAACAGTCCTAATGCATACCTCTTGTGCAGGGCTGCCATAGTCCAGGGGATCTCTTCCTGTAATTGCTTCTAAAAGCACAACATCAAAGCTATAAACGGCACTCTTTTCATTTAAAAGGCCAGTATTTGCGTATTCAGGAGCCAAGAGATACATGCACATGTTCTGATACCAAGACTAAAACTGAAGACCACTAGCTCAAAAGAAAATTTGACCAAACAGATGCCTATCAGCAATGTACATTTAATCAAAAGAATATTAAAAAAGATTGAAAAGCAGTTTTCTCCTCCATCCTATTCAGGGATTTTTACAAGCGTTTCAACCCCAAAAAAAATGTTCTTTTTTTTTCCAAACCTACCAGACATGGTGACGATGGTTTTAATCGATCAGGATTGGACCCACGATTCTACCACCGACACTCAGAATAAACAGTGTCCCCCGCCGAATGATCGAACACCACCTCCGTACTCGTCTTACAGTCAGACCAATATGCATCCGCCATTAGAGAGAAAGAGGGCTCTTGTCAATTTTGATTGAAGAAAAATGGAAGCAAAAAAAACGATGCGATTTTTACGTATGCGGCTATTTATGAGCTCTCTTAACAAAGTGTGGGGTTTAGGGTGGAAAGGAAGTGAAGAAGTAATGTGTGTCTGCGGAGCGAAAAGACAAGTTTAACCCTCTGAAGCAAGAATGTTGAAGACCAGTCAGCTTAGACAAGTTTGCAAAGTTGGCAGCCATGCAAGGCATTTTTATTGGTTTAGTACATCCATTTCTGACAAATGTGTTTTTAAGTTTGTCAGCATGTCCTTTGTCACGCTTTTCTCATATCATGTGCAGGGAAAAGCAGCTATATAACCCCTAGAAGAAATGTCGTAGCAGAATTCAACATGTACTAAGTGTGTTCTGAATCAACAAAGAGACTCAATAAATCCATCCTAGTGCAAAATAAAATAGTGTTATAAAAATCTACAACATCAGTCTTGAAACAAGGGGTAAAAAACTACATCATCTTAAGGTCTGAAATAGTTAGATATACATAGGCTTATTCCACAAGCAAAGAGGACTTTTAATTCGGTGAATTTATGATCACCTTCCCTCCTCCCAATTGAAATGGAACACCTAAAATGCTCTCCAAATTTCAAGTATCAAAAGAAGATTTTACTTGTAACTTCAATACACCAAAGGGATACTAACAAATTGTTGCCAATGTCTTCATAATTTAACCTACACCAGAGCCAAGTTCAATGACAGAACATCCTTGGAGCATGTCAGCATTTTTAGAAAGATAATCGTTGAATAACACAGCTCCAGGCCACACCAGTTGCCCTGTCAAATCAAAATCAGCTCTCTCACAGGTAGTTAGTCGAAAATATTCTGTAGAATCATGTTACAGAGAAATCTGGCTATATTTCTGATTTTGCATCATATAGCAGTTGAAACAATGGTATAGAATCAAACAAAGGAAAAAAATTAAATTTGGAACATTTTCTTTAGCATAAATGAATAAAATGTACTCATAAATAAGTACAACTATTATTGTCTGGTTTCAAAATAGTGGTATTCAGATGTGCAGGTTTTAAGAGCCAACAAGCAGCATCATAAAGTGCAGCACATGGCAACTCCAATAGGTAGTATTCCAAAAAGGTACAAATGATTCTGGGCTGATCTAGTTAATTGTCTGACTTAATAAACTTACACAAATAAGAAATCTGAATCAAATTTACATGCTTAGGTCGAAAAATTATCCACTAAAGATAGTCAAACATTAGCAGCAAGAGGCAGCTTCCATCTCTTGATCTTAAACTTTTTCAGTGGGAGTTGTTTCAGTTTTAATTGCCTTTTTACCACAATGCATCTATCCTGTTGTTTTGCATTTAGAACAGTGTCAAAACTTTGATGTCAATCTCTCAAGAATCAGCAACATCTGCCTAACAAACAAGCCTCAACCAATCTATTCTCTTTTCAATGCTTTGAAAAGAATTGTTCGAAATGAAAGATAAAACTATAATGAAGACCAAAGAATATAGTGAAATATAGTGGAAATTTGATTTACATGCCATCTATTTTAAATGATTTGCAGATTCTTAGCCACAAAGGCCAGTCTATTGCTGATATCTGAAGAGCCATTCTCATAACAAGTAAACAGGTAGGTGTCAAAACAATAGACCAATCTTCGGGTGCTTAGTGAACAAAAATTCATTAGGCCAAGAAAGAATAAGGTAGCTGTTAGAGATTTGCCTCGAATAACTACATGACATCAAAAAGTATTTCAAACCCTCTAAACGCTCTGCTTCATATTGAATGCCAAAATCTGCTGCTCATTTTCAAAATATGAAGTTAACCAATACAAAGTACACAAGGAGCACAGAAAAATAAGTTAAATTCCCTTTTGGTACCTTGTCAATGTTTTCCCTCATAACACCTTTGACTTCCTAAATTGGAGCTTTAACCTTTGCAAGTTTGCCTATCTCCTCTGGATTATCAGCAGAAGACTGCATATTTTTATTCAAGTTTGGACTGCAAGAAAATTATATTTTGAATGAGTTCATATACAGCCCAAGTTTCCATGATGTAGTATTCAGCAAATGATCAGATTAAAATACCCAAATTCCCTATCAAGGCCATTGGCCAGACCTGTTGCAGCTTTCCCACCAGCATACTTGGACAGAAAGTCATCCTTAATACGATCCAGAAAAGCTATTGGGAGCTGTCTTCCAGCTGATTGTTCGGCAGGCACGCAATATGCTATAAACTGAAGAAAATTTGTGCTTTCATCACAACAGGTTTCTAGGAAGAAACCCCAGAAAATTCTGAAGAACATAATATCAAAGAGCACTTAAGGAGACAAAAGATGCATCCCTTTTGACATTTAGTGGTCATTAGGAATTAAAACAAATAGTTGTGGAAGTTCACATTTGACTGATCATACCCAGAATAAACATTACACTGTGGAAATACTTTGACCATTCATAATTTCTTATACAACATAAGGTGCAATTTGTCCCCTATTTAACAAAGAAAAATTAGTAAGGCCTCATTCATCTCAATTCATTATAAAATTTTCTTAATCATAATAAAATTGCTATCATAAAATATTACTTTGAACCATATTTAATACAGTCCTCACTGAAAACTGAGGGGAAAAAAGTACAAGAAAAGAAAACAGAGTGATTATAAGAACTTGGATATAGATGGAAGTGAGCAGAAGGAAGATGGGACAATTCGATGAGCACAATATTAGTAACAAAAAGTCAAAAACAGCTTAAAAAAAATTTGAACAGTCGGGCCCGAATGTAGCAAATTTTTGCCAAGTAGAATAAGGTTTAACCAAAGTAGAAATCCAATAATATTACTAAAGTCGTATACGGTATAAACATATGATAACCAATGTAACTGCGTTGACATAATCCGTAAGTTTGCAAGGCGAAGCCAGACCTAAGCAGTTCATTTGGCATAATGGCTGTAATCAAATCAAATGAAATGCAATGGAGATTAAGCCAAAATTCAAGTGCTTTTAGTTCAATTGAAGCTCAAGTACTAAGTTGTTGAACAGCAATAATTCCACAAAAGCTCAAACTTATAGATATCTAACAAACAACAAAATTTTCGATCAAATCAGTAATTGATAAAATTAAAATTACAAACAAAAACAACAAGCTAACAATAATTAAAAATAACCCAAAAAATTAAGTCCAAACAACTTACTAAAGCCATTATCGACGACATAATTAAAAGTATGAGCATCTCAATTGACAGCGAACTTATTGTTGTTGTTGTTAGTCGGAAGCCTCTGGAGACACTAATACGCAATAGAATTGAAATTCCCGCTGAAATCGGTATGCTCCGCCAACACCATCGATCCTCGTGCCACGAAAGCGCAGATCAACCTCGACCTCTGGCTCTGGCCTAGGCTTTTTTTTCCCTTAAATAACCAAATAATTTTTACTCGGTCGATTCGATCCATAGCTTTGTATAATATCCTAAACACAACCAAAAAAGGGAAAATTGCTTGGTATATTCTTCTTCGCTATATTTATTTGTTGCATATTGCAGGCAGCTTCCTCAATCTCATCGGAAGGGGAGGGAAAAAAATGAACAAATTATGCTATTGAAGCGGTGGAGAGCAATAAAGCAGGCATGTTGAAGACCAGCTTGCTGACAAAATTAAAAGACACCTGTAGCCCCAGAAGCAAGCATGTTGAAGAGCAGCTTGTTCTGAAATTTCTGCAGCTCCCTCTTTTCTGTAATGTGTGTGTGGGGAGCGAATAGACAGTTTTACCCCTGCCAAGCAAGCATGTTGAAGAGGAGCCTGCTTACAACTTTCCCCAACTCCCTCTTATAAGTATTGTATAGATGTACAAGAACATTGATTAGTTTTTGGCAATAAGTTAGAGTGGATTTAAAATAAACATATTATTATAGACACATTTGTTATAGAGGAAAAGATTTTTTTGTCACTCAACTATTACCAAATCCTCCTTTTGGTCACTCAACTATTAAGTTAGCCGAAAAGGTTATCAACCTCTTTAAACGTATAACTTTTAATCATTCCGTCCATCAAGTCCGTTTGTACAGACAGAAATAACTATTTTCAGGGGTAAAATAGTCTGCACAGCATAAAAAGGAAAGCCTCCACAATGTCTTCCTCTTTTAAGTGCTTAAACGCTAACTTCAAGCTCGTCGATTTCTTGGGGACCTCATTTTGTCAGAAGTAGTATATCTTTTGGAAGCTCTAATGTACAGTGGCTTAATCAGCTTCAGATACATGGGAACGTGATCTTTGGGCAATGGCTTGGAAGTCGATTTTTCGTCGGTGGGGAAATCAATGGAGCGCTCCCGCTGTAATTTGCTTCTCAAGCTGTTGTCTCTGGAGAACAAAGATCCGATCGGAACTTCTTCGACTTTGCATTTAACGGTGAATCGCTTGCTCTTCTGCTCGTGATGATCAATCTCTGAGGATTTGTGTTGATGCTTTGGGGTTGGCTTTGAAGGGGCTTCTTCTTGATTGTTAGCTTCGGATTTGTCTGATTTTGACTTGCGGAAACTGAGCAAGAACACTCTGAAATTTGGTGCGGATTTCAGCAACAAAATGGGTGACTGGGGCTTCGAGTTGCGGTCCACCGGAAAAACTTTTGTTTTAAGAGTAGACTCCAGCTCTATCAAGTTGTTAATGCTGTCCTCCTTAACCTCGTGCTCAAGCTCCTTATTCTCAACATTTTCTTCAAGACCATGCTGAAAATCAAAATGGATTCCATTTTCTTCACCATTTTCTTCATGGGTTTGTTCAAAAACTAGATGGGTCTCAGTTCCTTGGGCTTTCCTTCATGGCTTTAATAAAAAAAAAGTAATGGATCTGCGTTTCTTGAACTTGTTCGTTAAAAATTGTTTCTTTTTCATGATAGGTCTGTTCGAAAATGTACTGACAATGTGATTCAAGGATTTGGGGTTGATGGGTCTGCTCAAAATTGAAATGGGTGTCTGAATCTGAAGTTGCTTTGAGGTCTTAGGCTGTTGTTGTTGCTGATGTTGAGGATTGACGTTTTGGGAGTTTTGTTGTTGTTGATGTTGTTGTTTTTGATTGGCTAACATTGAGGTAAAAATGATCCCTATCATAACATTGAGGAGGACAAAGAGAACAGCAGGAGTAAACAAGCTGATCATGGATGCCAAGATTGAGGGTACACTGTTTGATATTGATTCCTCCAACATTTTGTGCAATTTTCTTCTTCAAAGATTGAGAAAAAAAAAGCAAGGTTCGAGTGGGAGCTAGGGAGAGTGGACAGCGGAAAGATTTTGTGGCAAATGGAATGCAGGATCGAAGTAATGGTTCTGTTGTCGAATTACCCAACCCATTTTAGTGATTAAACTTCGTCACCTTGCTCTTTGAACATTGGTTCAAAGTTTCAATTTTTGTTGCTCTTTCGCTTGATTTGAGATGAAAATCAGATTTTTTACAGTTTAAAAGTTGAGTGATGACAATAATGGAGGAACCCTATTTCGTTCCTATTTTGACCCAGTCATTTTTTTGTTTACTATTTTATCCCTCATTTTTATGCTTTGCAAACTATTTTACCCCTGAAAATAGTGATTTCTGTCTGCACAAACGGGCTCAATAGACGGAATGATCAAAAGTGATACGTTTAAAGAGTTGAATGACCTTTTTGGCCAACTTAATAGTTGAGCGACCAAAAGGAGGATTTGGTAATACTTGAGTAACCCAAAAAATCTTTTACTCTTTGTTATAAATTCACCACTAATATACACTACAAGAAAAAGGTCATTAGCGAGGAAAGAAAATAGTTGCTAGAACATATAAAATACTCGCTAAAAGTATAAAGTGACGAAATTTCATCGCTAAATAGTTTTCTAGCTAGTTTAACGTCGCAAAAGGTTATGGCGAGAAACTAAAAAGCAATCCTCACTAAAAATGTCAACATTTAGCGAGAAAATAGGTTTCCTACAAAATTTTTAGAGTTTTAGCGAGTAATTTTTCCTTACTATTACTTTTGTAATTTCATTGCTAAAAGTTGAGAAACCTCGCAGATGGTCCATAGTGTTAGCGAGGAATGAAGGTTTCCTGGTGTGTCGTTTTTGCACCAAAATTAATACTTACTCTAAAGATTAAAAATAGTCTAATGGGAGTAAGGTCGATCCCACGAGGAACAACAAATTCTCTAAATTAGTTAATTTGCAATCATCACAACAATGAAAATTATAAATATCAATTATGGAACTAAATAAATTAATAATAAAAATAATAACCAATAACCCAAAATACCGAATTAAATTACTTAAGATAAAAATCTGGCAAATAAGCAATCCACACTAATTCTTATAAGTTGTTCATTGACGCAAAAGTAATAACTTCAATTCAATCAGTCAGTTATAGGACACCGAGAATCATCTCCGACGTATCCAAATCCTTCCTTACTTATTCGATAGTGGACAAGTATCAGCTTAGTCCACTATTTCCCTATTTCTAACATAACCAGGCCGGAATCAGCCGATCACCCAATTCAACATTAGAAAAGCATTAATTCTTAGAAGGACCCAACTTTAACAAACTAAGTTATGATCAGCATACAATAATTTGTTAACCAATTGTCTCCGTCTACCGAGACAGCAGCTTTGTCACTAATTAATCCTACTAATTCAATCCAGTGATTTAATTAGAGATTAATTGACTCTACCTAATTTTATTAAAGTTGATCAGGCTTTAATCCAATTAAGTAATGAACGCTATTCACAGAAAACTCTTGGAACTGAATATAAATCATTGATTAACACAATTTGGTCTCACAACTTAATCATAATTAGTGCTTCTTACTTACTTACCAGATAAGGAATTACTCACTACTCATAATAACAACAAGGCAATAACAAATTAATGAAATAAAGACTGAATTAAATAAAACAAATCAAACCGAGCCGCCCGTCATTTGGGCAAACGACAGGCTGCTGTTCTTGTTCTCTGCAAAACTGCAGAACTTCCAATCTAAAAGCTGCGCTCCCAAAACTCTAAAAAGATAAAAGACATATGCACCTAATTATCTAGTTCCCTTTTATAAAGGGAAAAGAAATCATAACTTCCTAATTTAACTAAGAAAAGAAATCTTCTTTTTAACAAACCCAAAACAACCACAAAGCTTTCCGCTACAAATCAGTTCCCTAATTCAGATTTGGAATCAAATCCAGCCATACGTGGCTACAGATATTCAGCAAACAATAACTGTCCAAATTTGTTTGTTCAGCTTTTGTGGAAGCTTCCATATATTTTCTTCTTTCCCAAAATCATTACTGTCCTCTTCCCTTCTTCAAGTTCTCCACAAATTTCTCTTGCTGCTTAATTTCCTCAAATCTTCTAATCAACTCTCCAAATCATCTTTTTATCACCACAATATACTTCATCCCATAAACTTCACATTCTGAATTGAATACCAACAATTAACCACAACTTTACCTTATAAAGCACATTAAAAAGATATATTATAAATGAATAATTAGTACTTTATCAAGATCCCCACACTTGACTAATGCTAGTCCCTCAGCATTCACAAGAAATAACAAGCAAACAAACAAACAAAAACAAACTTAACAAATAAACATTTGCACTAAATAAGCATCAATCTAGCCAAAACAAATATCCTTCCAAGCAGTTAGGTTTAATTCAAATAACAAGCTCATGATCAGCAAGTCCTCCAAGTCCAACTACACAAATTTGAGTAACTCTCAAAGCTCACTCCAAGCACTCACAAGATATTCAAGATTGGGTTCAATCACTCAATACAATCGCGCACATAGAGAACTTACAACGACATTGCATATATGTCACAAAATATCATAGTGCTACAATTGAACATGAATCCAAAGGTCTTCCAAAGGGTTGTAATATGGCTAGAGGTTAACAAGGTGAGGTTTAAGATGATAAAAAGGCGAAAATTAAAATAAAGGTGTAAGCAACTTAGTTAAGAACAAACATCCCCACACTTATCTTACATCAAGTCTCAAACTTTGATTCCCAACACCAAAATAACTTCAGTAAAATGACCATTCTTTCCTTGTGAGATTTCACAGATTTTCTCTTCTTGCTTTTTCAGTAGATCATTCTTTTTTTTTCTTTCTGCTACTGTGCTTTGTCTTTTTTTTCAGTTCAAATATACAGCACTAATCACATTTTGCAGATTTTTCTTTTCTTTTCCAATGCCGTTGGGTACACAACACACTTCATCAGTACAATTTATAGTTCATACTGTGGTTCACCTTTTCATAAAGACTTTCATCATGCATTTTCCTCTTATTCAACCAAGGAGGGCACAAATTACACTTCAGTTACTTACACCTTAGGCCAAAAGATAGCTAAAAATGATCTCAAGCAAGAAAGTTTAGTAGCTTCATCACAAAGAAAAAGGTTAAGGCACAAAGGGGTTCACTAATGGTCAAATTAAGGAAGGAATGAAACTGAAAGTTAAAATGGGTTAAATCCTATATGCCTTTATCATCTTCAAGTTCAAGTTCAATCACATGATATCCATGAACAACAATGCAAGATCAATAAGTGACCATGCACAATTTTCACTCTTTCAAAAGAATAAATCATTTAAACACCAACAAAGTAGTCATTGTGTGCTTAGGCTCAAATCCTCACATTCACGTGGGCAAATTAAAACTCAGAATTGTGTATTTTTTATTCTCAGAATCATCCTCAACTATGCACAAACCATTACCATAAATTAAACCATAACTCAACCTTTCTTATTCAAAAACCATTTGGCTAAAGCATGCTTATAAAGTGAAAATGTTCAGCACAACTAAAACATCCTAAAACATACTCAAATGACAAAACTGTAAATTGAATTTTTTCAAAGAATTTCTGATTTTCATCTTTTTTTGTTGTTTTTTTTTTTGAAAAGAAATAACATAATGAAAAACAAACCATAACTACACCCTCCCCACACTTAAACACTTCCATGTCCTCATGGGAGATAGGCAAAAACACACAATATAAAAAAACGAAATCAGAAACAAAAAACAAAGAAAAAGGGAAAAGGGACAGCCTGGTATGGTGGGGGTCCGTTGTGGTGTTGCCGAACGGACAGTGCTCTGCACTGCGAGGCTAATGGATTGACGCAGCCGGCCAATGGTGGAAGGCGTAAATGGGGCCGGAATCTGCTCTCTCTCAGTGGCAGAGATGGAGATGGTTGCCGGCTGTAGAATTTCCGAAGGTAGACTCGCTGACTGGTGGTGTTGAATGCTCAACCGCGGCCAGCTGGTGACGTTGAGCAGGCGACTGAAATGGCGGTGGACGAAAGGAACCCGAATGATGGAGTGGCCAGCGATAAAGAGTGTTCCGGTGGAGGTGACTTCGGGAGGCGCTGGTGGCGAGGTCTGTGACGAAACCACCGGTGAAGAGGAGGGTTCCGGAGGCAGAGAGGCGAACTTCGTGAACCATGGTGGTGCGTGAGAGTGGGGCGGCCGACGGCTGTTTGTAATGAGAAGACAAGGAAAGGGGATTTAGGGCTGAAGGGAAAAGACGGGAAGATGTTGGGACCACTTGGAATGGATAATAAAATAGGATGGGCCTTTGGAATAAAATAAATGAATGTGTGTGCTGGGCCCAAATCCCATTGAGAAGACATGTTTCCATTTTCCTTAAAATGAGGCCTCTACATCATGTCTGCAACTAAATCCACTCCGAGTGTAAGTCACGAATTTATCAAAATCTGAACAAGAAGACAACTTATTAAGTGGGGAAAATAAATAAACAAAACAAAATAAATTAAATAAAGACTCAAAACTAATTCAAAAAAAAAATGGGTTGCCTCCCAAGAGCGTCATTGTTTAACGTCGTAGACTAGACCAAGGATATGTCGAATTCAGTAAATCATTGGAGGAGACTCTGGAGGTGGTCTTGGAGAATGTGCATCTTGTATGCAAGTCAAAGTTCTTCCTACAATTTTCTTGTATCTTCTTTGGTGCCAAGTCAATTTGATCCATGAGCTTTGAGTAAGATTCTTGATAGTGGAAAACGTTTTTTCCTCACTCAAAAACACAGATTTCAGATGTTTATTCAAGGATCTCAGCTGCAGAACTGGAACTTGCAAAAGATAAGGAAAAAGTTTTTCAGCAGGAGCTCGTTCGGGCAAACGGGAACTTTCTGGGTTGCTTGGAAACACTTGCAGCAGATTCAATGATTGTGTCTCATCCATTATTTCCTCATCCTTTAATTCTTTAACTTCAAAATCCGGCTCTTTACATTCATATGACAGTGTATCCTCAAGAACAACCGGCATGTCATCATATTCCACCACCATCTCCTCTTTTAGATGTTGGTTTCTCTTGGCAAGAAACTCTTTTTCAAATTTTGCACACTTTTGCATTTTTCCAATTGCTTCAAGGAATGTGTCTGTAATCTCCACCTTGTTGAAGATAGTTAAGATGTCGTCCAAATCCTCATCTTTAGCATTCCTTTTCAACCTGCCAGGAAAAGGTGGAGGTATTTTAATTTCAGAAGTGGAATAACCCAATTTAGAACTTACCTCTGAATTCTGCTCTTGCGTCGTTTGGTCGAACAACGCGATCTCGTTTTTCTTTTCTTCAACTCTTACCTTGGTGGCTGTTTCTTAAAGTTGTTTCCCACTTCTCAATGTGATTTGACTTACATTTTCGCGTGGGTTATTCTGCACTTGGGAAGGTAATTTACCTTGAGAACCTTGTGTTTCATTAAAGTGTTTTGCCATTTGGGTCAATTGAGTACTTAAACCACTTATGGCTGCCCTTGTTTCTTGCTGAAACTTATGAAAATCCCCCTGATTCTGTATTTGGTTATTCTGCATTAAAGGTACAGAATTAGCTAGATTACAAATCATTTCTTCTAGAGGAACTTCTAACCTTGTGGTAGCTATAAAGCTGGGATTAGTTTGGGCAGTAGGCAGTGGCGGCTTCAGCTGGGTTTGTTGTTGCATCACATTCAAGTGTGGGAAGAATGGGACCATCTCTTGTTGCAATATACCATCTTGTGTTGTCACATTGTCTCTCTGCATAATTTTAACTGAGTTAGCTAAATTTACAACTAAATCTTCAAGAGATGTACCTGAACTTGTAGTGGGTATTGCAATGTTTTGGCCAAAAGAAATCATTGATTGTTGTTGTTGCCATGTCCATGGTGATGGCTGTTGCTGCACCTTATTCCCATCAATGAAGTTTGGGTAGTTCCACCACTCTGAATTGTATGTATTGGAATAAGGGCTGTAATGATGTTGTGGATGAAAACTCTCAATTGAATTGAATTGTACCCTTGGATACTCTTGAACAAATTGACACCTAACTGTAGGATGACTTAGATTTCTATGCACGGGCGGTGGCAAATTATCGCCAAGAGGCTGGTTCAGAGGTGGAAGATCAGCCATGAAAGTTTTGTCTGTTGAGAATTCTGCTGGGTCTTCGATTCTGCTGTCGCCGTTTGGGCAAACGACGCACCAGGTGTTGAACCAGAATTAATTCCTTGGCTACGTTCCTTTGTCTCCTTATTTAATCTTCTTGCTGTCTTTTCGATTTCTGGATCAAACAGCAAGTCTGGGTTAGAAGATATGGACATTAACCAAAGAACAAAGCAAATTAACTAATAAGAAAATAATGCAACTCCCCAGCAACGGCGCCAAAATTTGGTGTGTCGTTTTTGCACCAAAATTAATACTTACTCTAAAGCTTAAAAATAGTCTAATGGGAGTAAGGTCGATCCCACGAGGAACAACAAATTCTGTAAATTAGTTAATTTGCAATCGTCACAACAATGAAAATTATAAATATCAATTATGGAACTAAATAAATTAATAATAAAAATAATAACCAATAACCCAAAATACCGAATTAAATTACTTAAGATAAAATTCTGGCAAATAAGCAATCCACACTAATTCTTATAAGTTGTTCATTGACGCAAAAGTAATAACTTCAATTCAATCAGTCAGTTATAGGACACCGAGAATCAGCTCCGACGTATCCAAATCCTTCCTTACTTATTCGATAGTGGACAAGTATCAGCTTAGTCCACTATTTCCCTATTTCTAACATAACCAGGCCGGAATCAGCCGATCACCCAATTCAACGTTAGAAAAGCATTAATTCTTAGAAGGACCCAACTTTAACAAACTAAGTTATGATCAGCATACAATAATTTGTTAACCAATTGTCTCCGTCTACCGAGACAGCAGCTTTGTCACTAATTAATCCTACTAATTCAATCCAATGATTTAATTAGAGATTAATTGACTCTACCTAAGTTTATTAAAGTTGATCAGGCTTTAATCCAATTAAGTAATGAACATTATTCACAGAAAACTCTTGGAACTGAATATAAATCATTGATTAACACAATTTGGTCTCACAACTTAATCATAATTAGTGCTTCTTACTTACTTACCAAATAAGGAATTACTCACTACTCATAATAACAACAAGGCAATAACAAATTAATGAAATAAAGACTGAATTAAATAAAAAAAATCAAACCGAGCCGCCCGTCGTTTGGGCAAACGACAGGCTGATGTTCTTGTTCTCTGCAAAACTGCAGAACTTCCAATCTAAAAGTTGCGCTCCCAAAACTCTAAAAAGATAAAAGACATCTGCACCTAATTATCCAGTTCCCTTTTATAAAGGGAAAAGAAATCATAACTTCCTAATTTAACTAAGAAAAGATATCTTCTTTTTAACAAACCCAAAACAACCACAAAGCTTTCCGCTACAAATCAGTTCCCTAATTCAGATTTGGAATCAAATCCAGCCATACGTGGCTACAGATATTCAGCAAACAATAACTGTCCAAATTTGTTTATTCAGCTTTTGTGGAAGCTTCCATATATTTTCTTCTTTCCCAAAATCATTGTTGTCCTCTTCCCTTCTTCAAGTTCTCCACAAATTTCTCTTGCTGCTTAATTTCCTCAAATCTTCTAATCAACTCTCCAAATCATCTTTTTATCACCACAATATACTTCATCCCATAAACTTCACATTCTGCATTGAATACCAACAATTAACCACAACTTTACCTTATAAAGCACATTAAAAAGATATATTATAAATGAATAATTAGTGCTTTATCATTTCCTTGCCAAAAATATAAAAAGACAATTATGCCCTTCATAGCAAAATGTGAACAAATGCTCGCCAAATGTTGAATTTAGTAAATAAAGCTTTTGTTGCTAAAAATTGAAGTGAACATAAAGTATCCTCGCTAAACATATATTATTCCTTGCTAAAAAGGACATTTAATGAGAGAAAAATCGTTGCTAGTGATTTGATTTATCTTGTTAATTGTAATAGTATTGATGACCACTTTTCTCGATAATTGTTGGAAGTCGTGAGAACGCCATAACAATGTTAGCAAGAAAATTGATAGCCAAAATGAAGTAATAAACAAAAAATAGCTAATGCACTTGATTCAATAATTAACATACAAAATTTACATTCTTCAATCATATAAAACAACTTAAATTAAGAAAATACTAATATTATTTACACGTAAAGTGTAAAGTGTAAAGAAAAAAAATCCAACTACTAGTTCATGGAATCTAAATGTTTCCTTGGTCTTGAAACATGCCTCGAGAAATTCATGTACTCAACCTTTTTTTTGGCATTTGACTGCACTGCAAAAGAAATAAACAATAATGATTCAAGAAGTCATATTTAAAAAGATGAATAATTTTCAATATTAAATGTAATGGAAGTAGAGAGAAACTTAAAAATAGCAAGATTGAAATAAGCACCAAATTTTTAGGATATGAAACAATAACCATAAGAAAGTAACAAAGGCACAAAATTATATCTCTGTAACTCTGGAGCTAGAGCATGTCATGCCTTTCTAGGATTCTCCACTAGGATCACCACTAATTGAGCTCTATTTAGTTAGCATGGATGAAAAATTCAAACTCTTATACAAGTTAATAAGAATTCAAACTCTTCCTTGGTCTTTCACAAGTGTATCAACAATTAAACGATCTTTTTTTTGCATAGGTATCAACAACCAAAAGACAACCAAATATTAATAAAACAAGAAACATTATAGAGGGATGTTGTCTACAACACAATCAAACAAACAACATATTCCCTCATTAACAAAACCATAATGTCCATTTAGTTTAGCAACACATAAATAAGCTAAGTAACTACAACCTTGTTTAGAATTACTTTCTAGTGTAATATCAAGTTTCAAAATGCTTGTCTTTTCTTTCTCCATAACTGTCCACATTCAAATAAAACTCACAATATGACATCCCAAATGATAGTAACTTGTATTAGCTTCAAAACAAAGCTAAAAGCAACTCAACAAATACTCGATCCAATAATTAAGAAAATCATCTCAACTAGTCATTCTTCAAAGAGTTCTTTTACTAGTAAACTATGCTCAAACTTAGAAAAGGTTACATTACTTAAAAGTCCACAGACAAATCCAAATAGCAAGGGAGAACTCAAAAGAAGGAAAAGGAAAATGAAAGAAGATACCAAGAGTTTCAATCTAATTCTCTTATCTCTAATTCAAAAGAAAATTTAAAGAACTGAAGTAATGCAATAAGAAATCAATCAATTATGTTGAATATTAAAGGTCCATGTAAGTAAATAAGAAATTTGGAGTGCATATAAGTAACATTTGATGATGGTAATGATCATCAGCTATGTCTTCAATGTCTCCATTTTAACTCTTCCTATAAAAATGTTTAAGCAAATTAAATTGGTATTGACATTGTAACAATCAATAAGTTCAGGAAAAACAAAACACATGCTAAGAAGATAGAAAAATCAGTAGCTAGTTTACTACCTTTATTATGGATAAAAGCATCACAATCACGAGAGCTTTTACTATCTTTGAGAACTGCACCTTCAATCTAGAGCATTGGCATAAATAATGTCATTATATGTCCTATAATCTCAAGACAGGATAACTAAGAAAATGTTATACCATTAAATAATTAGCACAAAATAAGTAAAAGACAGACACAGCACTTGATATGAAATGAAAACACCAAGGATTGAGAAATAGTACATATGGGATATGTGATATAAAATATAGAACACTGGTATACAACATAAGCTGTGTTGTAGTCCTATCTACCAATGCAATCAAACTATTATAAAAACATGTCTAGTTTTTAATAAGGATAGACAACTCATAATAAATGGTGTTGGAATTGACATTATAAAAGTAAAAACAATTCTTTCATACATCAACCCTCTTATAGATATTATACTTATTTATATTTTAGCTACACAAATGTTGTATCATATGTTTAAAACAAAACCCACACCTTTTTCACATCAAATGTAATGGTAGTGCTTGCCTAGCTCCACAAATGATGCCTTACAACCTTTGCTCGATGCCATCACATGCTACAAGTCTAGAAATGAGAACCCTTGGACTTTAACATAATCAATCTATAATTAGCCATCTTTCCTCCAGTGTACTTAACTAATATCTCTGCGGCTGCCGATACTTCACCAATAATACCACGTCCATCGTAGCCATATATATGATATATAACATGAACAAGCACTTCAATGCTAATTACATCAACATTGTCAAAATAGAACTACCATAAAGATGGAGTGCCAAAAATATTACACAAATAGATTCTTTAGAGACGTTAATGTATGCACAACAAAGTATAAATCATAATTTGGAGCAGCAATTTATATGATAGAACAAAATTATATGTCCATATATTATTCAAAATGCCACAACTTTTCTTCTAAAATTCAATTTACATAATGCCAAACCCATTAAGGTTGAGGCAAAAACAAAACCGCTTAACTTATTTGTCTTCACTAATCCCACTTCCTACACTTTGTCAATGCTCCTTCCTAAGTGTATCAATTGATGAAATATATGGTTCAATCACAATGGCTCTAAACATAATTTGTATGCTTTCAGTCACTTCTTTCGCACAGGCTAACGCTGCAATATGCAAAGTGCAGTTTCTTGGAAGAAAACATATTTCTATCTTAAAATTATGATGGCTTTGCAATATTCCAACCCTACCATCAACTGGCCTTGTGTATTTTGCGAATTTATGCATTGCACAAGTGCACATGTTTTGTGTGGTGAAAGATACAAAGTGTATTTATGTGTGCGTTTGTGCTCAGACACAGGCACCTAAGTATGACTCCAATGTATGGCTTTGTGTACGTGTGTGTATATGAGTGTTACAGAGAGGTGAATATAACATGGCAGCTGAAATTATAAACCACCAAAACTAGTAATGATGCATCATACCAATGCACAACAAAATTCAGACATTTCACACAGTAGACCAGTGCATTAGAGAATCTGCACATGCAAACAGATTGATGCATCATATGATTACTTACAGCAAACTAACATGTATTTAAGGCCATTGATCCTTGAAATACCCATTATCTAATGTAACCAAAAATCTAATTCATAACCAAAACAAACTAATTTTATAATTTATGGATGTACACTACAAAATCAATTTCCACTACTAAGAAACAGAACACTTGAAGAAGAATGGTTCCATATAAGCCATACAATGGTGTGCAGATTTGCAATTTGTTATGATTCAATATTTATTAATTTAAAATTTTGTGATTCCCTAATAGACCTAAAATTAAAATTCCATTTTTCTTAAAAAAATGACAATTCTTAGCAAGAATTATAATTAAAATCTATTTTTTTTAAATAAAAAAATTCCATCTTCAAAGCCATTTAAGTCTCTGTTAAAAAAATTCTTAAATTTTAATCTTTTTTAAGGTAACGAGTTGAGTAATAAACACTTATCATGGCAATCAATTAACATCACTGACTTTTCTGCTGCTACAAATCAATGAATGATTATATAAATACTACTTCGGGAAATAAACTAAAAATCAGAGAGGAAACTCAAGAAGAGAAGAAGGAAATAATTACCTTGAATCCCTCCTCACCCAAAAAAGACAAAATGTACATAGAACAGCTTCCAGAACACATCCAAAACAATCCAAGGACAACAATCTCACATTAACCGTAAAATCCCATCAAACAATATCATTCTTCTTCAGCGAATCCTCATCCTATTCAAGTTATCGGAAATAAACTTAGAAAAATATAATATACTACTAAACAAAAAAAACGAACCCATTTTCTCAACTGCCCATATACTAAAATCACACACAACACATAATATAATAAGGGTGACAAAAATGTGTCCAAGATTACCTCTTATGTCAAATCCAAGATGTTTGACAGCATAAAAATCTAAAACTCCTCCATGTCATTGAAATCAAATCCATAAAATTTTCAGATCTAGACTCCTACAAGAAATTTTCACAATGGAACCCGCTTACAGTGGAAGCAAATATGTGGAAACCCACTCAAGTGGACATAGAAAGCCTAATCTAGAAAGAGAATAGAAAGGGATTGAGAAAACAATCAACCTAATCTAAAACGAGAAGAGAAAGGAATTGAGAAAACAATCAGCCTAATCTGAGTCAATTCTCAAAGTAGGATTGTTTTTAAAAAGTTTTCTAAGAATAGGATCGTTTTCGACCCCTATTCTAATAATAGGGACTGCGCATTCAGTGAATGAGAAGCCACGAATATATGAAAAAAAATAAAACAAAAACCGATTAAAAAAATAGTAATATAATGAATTAAATATAATAAAATTATATAATATCATAATAAAATATATTTATATAATTAATTTATATATTTATTTAAAAAAAATTTAAAAAAATTGGTCTTCCGGACGTCCGGTGTAAGTCCGGATGAACAATTGTTATCCAGACTCGCATTCGGATGTCCGAATGAGGCGTCCGGATGTATTATTGTAGTGACTTCGCATTTGCTCAATGCGAAGTCACTGAATTAATTTATATTTTTAAAAAAAAATTAAAAAAATTTGTCATCCGGACGTGCGGATGGAGTCCGGATGAACAATTTGTCCATTCGGACTCCATCCGAACGTCCGGATGAAATTTAAAAAAAAAAATAAAACTAAAAACGGGCATTCTCTCATCAGCCTAAAATCTTCTCCACATCTCAGAGTTTTTTCTCTCTCTCTCGGCCAACATCACTTGCACACACCTCACTTCAATTTCAATCCTAGTTCAACTAGTTGAATCATTCCTAGGATCTTTAGCATCACTAAGCTAGATTCAACACCAAAATCAACTGTTTAAATTTCAAGAAAAAAAAGCAAAAATTGAGAGTTTGAGCAAATTTCAAACTTCTCAATCGGAATCAATTTGTGGAAGTTTAGTGCAAGTGGTGGCTTGAAAAAGATTCAAGAGCACTTAGAGAGGGAATATGAAGCCTCAAACATCTCGTTTCATAGCTAAATTCACATTTGGGTCAAAATTCTCACTAAGCTTCAAAGGTAAACCGCTAAACTTTTAATTCGTTTGTGTTAATTCTTGGAATGTGATGATGCTATTCAGCGTTGGTTTGTGCTATATATTACATTATATTGCTGAAATTGGTTCAATGTCCTACAATTAGTTGGGAGAAATTTTTGTTCATTTGGAGCATGCAAGGTGTTTGTGAAAATGCTTGAATGAATTTGTAATGCTTCATTGACAAATTTTGTGATGAATTCTATTCCCAAATCAGTTTGTGTATGTTTGGTCATATAAGGAATGCTGAAAATCACAATACGTGTGGAACATGGACTTTGTTGAAATGCTTGGACTAACAATGATGCACAAACTGTTATTCAACTTCATAAACTGTTCAAACTGGATTAAGTGGGTTGTATTTGAGGCATGACAACATGATAATGTGTATTGGGGATGATGTATTGATAATTCTTTGATTGAAAGGACAAACTGTTGAATTAACATGTGAATGGAAAATGTAAAGAAAATTCTTGCGTGAGGTGATTTTCTTTGGTGTTAAATGCTGGAAAGAGCATCTTGAAAGCAAGTGAGGCATGAATTGCTATTTCCACACGTACATGGTATTTGTTCCATACTTAAGTGTACATTTACCCGAAAAATTCTGTGATGTTGATGCAATCCCCTTCGACCCTCTTTGACATTGAACCGAAACTGCGAATTGATAGGGCTTAATGGTGAATTTGTAGGATGTCGAGCGCTAGAAAAAGGTCACGCACCGCTAAAGGCGTGATTTTGAAGGTTGAATTTTGTAAATGAACATCAGTTATAAAACATCGATCATAGTTCATAGTTGCTACCATGCATGAAGTGATTTTAACACTCATCTGTAGGTTGATGTCTATTCATTTGCAATTGTCATGTGGGAACTCTTGACCGGGGAGGAGCCTTTTGGAGATATGCGATCTGAGGAAATAATTTGTAAGTTTGCATGTTATTGTATAAACCTAGTACCAATAGATATAACTATGAACCTCTTCTCGATTGACAATTTTTACTTTTAATAGCCATGCATGCATGCATGTTGTCCTTTCAAGTGTATTGGTACTCTTTTTCATGTTTTGGGCAGTTATATATAAAAATAATTCTTAGTATATGATATAAGAAGCTGGATGTTAAAAGTATAAAAAGTTTATTTGGTGGCTGCTATTGCTGAATGAGTTGTCTTTCTGTAATATTATCTCAGCTGATATAATTAGAGGAAACTTGCGACCTGAGATTCCAAGTTGGTGTGAACCGGCATGGAGGTCACTGATGGAGAGATGCTGGTCATCTGATCCAGATTCTAGGCCACCTTTCTCAGAGATTGCAAAGGAGCTCCGGGCTATGGCTGCTTCCATGAACACCAAGTGACAAAGAAAACTATAGACCCAATTAATGAACTTTTGTGTGTACATATTTCACAAATAAGGGAGCTAGCGAGCGCAGGATAAGAACAAGACATGCCGAGACGTGTTTAAATGATGCCGTCCGTAGGCTTGGATATTCAGATTATATCCTAAGATTTACTATTTTTTGAATCACTGCAGGCTGTGATTGCAAATCAACAACAGCATAGGCATTTCCAATTTAGTTGCAAGAGGGCATTAAATGCTTTGATTTAGTTTCAAATTTCTGGAAAGAATTCAACATTTGTACCTTTTGTTTGATATCAAGTGTAGTTTTTCTGTTTCTTCTTTTTCAGTAATAATAGTTGTGTTTTCATTTTCCTTCTTTAGTTCTTTACAAAGAAACACTAATCAAAACAATGTTTGGATAAACGTAAATGTAATAATGTAGATTGACACTTATTTTAAAAAAGAAAAAATAATTAAAAGGACACTTAATATATCGTAATGACCATGACTCTCATCATTTATGAAGTTCCTGTTTTTTATTTAGCCAATTTCTATCAACAATAATAATAATTCAAGCCAGCTTTGAGGTACACCTTGATATATATATATATATATATATAAAACTACAGTGGCAAATTAAGAAGGTTCTTGTAAAAGTAAATAAAGTTAGAAATCATGCAGAAGTTTTAGTTATGATGACAGAAATATTGTCATGAAGAAAGGTGCGGTAGAGTTGAGATGATGCAGTTGCAGCGCTAAGTTTGATAGCCAACTCATGGTTCTGCTCCTTTCAACCTCTGACAATCCTCCTCATTTTTTCTTCCAATTTCTTTAGTATTGTCTGCCATGCATCTTTGCTTTCCTCCTTATATCTCTCATGATTTTCATCCAGGAGCTTTTAAACTTCAAGACTTGATATCTTATTTGATTGTTGTTGGTTGCTGTCATCTTCCTTACAAACCTCATTGGGACTAATTTTGTCCTTTGCAGTTCCATTTTCACCGTTCATCTTCTGCAGTTGACAAAGATTTTGTCATTTGCTGTCATCGCTCTGCCTCTTCATGGACATAACGCTGATACTCATCACCCATTGCCATTGAAACTTGAAACTAGAAATCTATATTGATGTTTCACAGGAACTTGACCCCCATTGCTACAGCATCACAAAATCCAACTAGCAAGAAATCAACTCACTCTGATGAGAATCAATGCAATTGGCCACTTAAGTTCTTAAAATAGTGGCCAGAAGAAAGGTTCATCAACGAAGAGGTAAATTAAGGAATAATGCAGGGAGTAAGGAGAAAGACAGCAACATAGAGATGTGACAGACTGTTAGAAGAGTCTCAACTAAGGAGATAACACCACAGATTTGTCAAACTCTTTACAGGTTCCATATAGATTGCTAGACACTGACAAAGAAGTTTCACCGGTTTTTTAGTATACACATCAGAGCATACATTTTCACAGAAATCTCATTAAGAAATAGATATCAGAAGCACCAAGCTTAACAGCAGAGAGCACAGAAAAACCTAAAAATGTTTTGGGACAGCTTCGAGTATATGGTGACCAACTGACCATGAATAAACATCCATTTCAACAAGTCCATGTTCCACACGTATTGTGATTTTCAGCATTCCTTATATGACCAAACATACACAAACTGATTTGGGAATAGAATTCATCACAAAATTTGTCAATGAAGCATTACAAATTCATTCAAGCATTTTCACAAACACCTTGCATGCTCCAAATGAACAAAAATTTCTCCCAACTAATTGTAGGACATTGAACCAGTTTCAGCAACATAATGTAATATATAGCACAAACCAACGCTGAATAGCATCATCACATTCCAAGAATTAATAAAAACGAATTAAAAGTTTAGCGGTTTACCTTTGAAGCTTAGTGAGAATTTTGACCCAAATGTGAATTTAGCTATGAAACGAGATGTTTGAGGCTTCATATTCCCTATCTAAGTGCTCTTGAATCTTTTTCAAGCCACCACTTGCACTAAACTTCCACAAATTGAGTCCGATTGAGAAGTTTGAAATTTGCTCAAACTCTCAATTTTTGCTTTTTTTTCTTGGAATTTAAACAGTTGATTTTGGTGTTGAATCTAGCTTAGTGATGCTAAAGATCCTATGAATGATTCAACTAGTTGAACTAGGATTGAAATTGAAGTGAGGTGTGTGCAAGTGATGTTGGCCGAGAGAGTGAGAGAAAAAACTTTGAGATGTGGAGATGATTTTAGGCTGATGAGAGAATGCCCGTTTTTAGTTTGATTTTTTTTTTTTAAATTTCATCCGGACGTTCGAATGCCAATTTTTTTAAATTTTTTTTTAAAAAATATAAATTAATTCAGTAGTCACTACAATAATACATCCGGACATCTCATCCGAATTGTTCATCCGGACTTACACCGGACGTCCGGATGACCAATTTTTTTTAATTTTTTTTAATAAATATATAAATTAATTATATAAATATATTTTATTATGATATTATATAATTTTATTATATTTAATTCATTATATTACTATTTTTTAATCGGTTTTTGTTTTATTTTTTTTCATATATTCGTGACTTGCGAAGTCCCTATTATTAGAATAGGGGTCGAAAACAACCCTATTCTTAGAAAACTTTTTAAAAACAATCCTACTTTGAGAATTGACTCGCCTAATCTAGAAAGAGAAGAGAAACGGATTGAGAAAACAATCAATCAAGGGATTGAGAAAACAATCAGTCACGACAGAGGGACGAAGAGGAAGATGAGGGAGGATGAGGAGGATGAGGAGGCAGTAGTGAACGGCCGTTGGAGAAGCATAAATGTTGTCTAAGTCTTAAAAAGGAATAGTTAGGGCTGGTTAGAGTAAAGGAAACAAAACGACGTAGTTTAGGAATTTAGTGCTTCAAAAATTGAGCGCGTTTCCTTGACTCAAAACTTGAAAAGAAATCTCTGTTTCCCTCCTCTTTTTATCTTTTTTTTAATCATTCCTACTTATGAATAGTGTTTAAATTCATAAAGTATTTTAAAACTATATATGCTTTTATTAGTTTTTTAAGTTTAAAATATAAAAAATATTAGAAGATTTTAATTAAAGTATTTAACTAATTTTTTATGTTATACTAGTATTTCTTGTATGCTATCTAACAAATAATTGCAATATAATTAAATTATAATAAAACCACCTATATGTTGAATTAAGCATAGATTATAGATAAGGATCAAAATTTATGATTAACTAAAATCACACACAAATAATATATACTAGTATGTAAATATGATTTTGAATGAAAAGATGTAGCTTTTTATTAGAATAACTACATAAATAATAAAGAAATTTAACAAATTTTTTTTAAGATGCTATGGGACATTAACTAGATTTTTCATAGGCACCAATTTACTATATTATAGAGTTATAGAAGGATTCATAAAACTTATGAGTCATTTAGGAATTCAAATGAAAGTAATTTTAAATTTATTAAGCTAATTATGTAACTTCAATTAAAGACACAATTGAAAGTATTTTTAATATGAGGGCCCAAATTATAATAACTAAATTTCTATAATTAGCTAGAGACCCTATTAAAAAGTAATTTTGGAATCTATTAAGACTATATTATAATTTTATTTAGGAATCCAATTAAAAGTAATTTTAGACATAAGGGGCAAAATTAAAATAATTAAGTTTTCTATTAAAGTGAAAAACTTAAATTCTATTGAGCTATTCTACGAGATAAGATCTTTTGTCCAATATTATCCTATTTTATCTTGTCTTATATTAAAAATACATGGTAGGGTTTACTAATCTATTGGTTAGGGTCTATTAATTGTAATATAATTTTAGTGATATTTATGTTTTTAGTCCCTAATTTTAGTAAAACTACGTCATTTTGAACATTAACTGAATAGGATAAGATAATATTGGACAGAGAATCTACTCTCTTATTCTACAATTTTATTTAGGGATCCAACTAAAAGTAATTTTAAATCTCACCACCACAATAGAAACAAAGTTAACTTTGTAGGAAAGTTAACTTAGTGAAATAGTTATTACTTAGTTTATCAGGGTAGTTATCTTTGTAGTAATATTTAAAAAAGAAAAAATAAAAATGTAAGTAAATGGTAAGAAATTATCCTATCTTTTGTAGTAATCATCTCATACCTATCGATTTAGCAATTTTAGGTCTATAACTATAACACTTCATTAAATGATAGTATAAATACGGTAATTAAATTTACAAAATTATAATTAATACTTCCATTTATATGTGGCAGCCCAATTAATAAAATAAAATAAAAATAGGCTTATGTGATTGTGAATTATTGCAAAAAAAAAAAGTCACTACCATTACAAAAAAAAAAATTTGTCGTCCACATTTAAAATGATACATTTTATTCACTAACATTTAAAAACCACATAAACTCACTCAACAAAACTTTGTTAGTTTTTTTAACAAATAAAATGTACGTTCACATCACAGGTCAAACTCTATGACCCCTTTATTAAGCGGTATATAATGTGTGAAAGTGTGTTTTTTTCTTTTAAAGTAGTTAATTGAATTTGAAAGTAACTAATTTGGTGCATTTTCTAAAGTGACTAAAATGCATCATTTCTAATACAGATGATAAAAAAAAAATTTGGTACAATGTTAATGCATATTTTGGTAATTTTTTTAAGAAAATATTGCAAAAGAAAGATGAGAAAATAATTTTTTTTATACAATGTTAATGAATATTTTGGTTTTTTTTTTTTAAATTACATATGGAATTTATAAGTATCAATTTGGGCTACAACAAAAACTAAAGCCCAAAAATAAGTGTTGTAGTCCAATTAGAAAATAAAGCATAAGTTCTCAATGAAATAGAAACCCAAATAGCAAACAAAGGCCCGTTATACATATTTGAATGTAGCCCGATTAGAAAATAAAGCCTAATTCTTGATACAATAGAAGTCCAATTAGAAAATAAATGCCCAATATGCATATTTGGATATAGCCCAATTAAAAAATAAAGCTTAATTCTCAAATGAAATAAAAGCCCAATTAGCAACAAAGCCCAATATGCATATTTGAATGTGCTAACTCAACTTAGCATTTGTAAATTATTAGTTTTAGAATATTTGAATGTATGTTCTGTATTATTGTACTATATAATTATTAATTCAACTTTAACTTTTAAAAAATTTATCAAAATACATGTGGTTGAGTGTATGTATATATATATCCCAATAGAAAAATCTTAATGTTGAATTTTTGGTTGAACAACCATGGTGAGAGATTTTATAGTACGATAATATAACTTATTATTATAAACAAATTACATTTATAGTTTAATTTTACAATGTTGTGCAAGTATTTCTCGTTAGGCAATATAAAATTGAAATAAATAAATAAGATAGCATAAAAAATAAATAAAGAAAAAAATGAACAAAAAAAGAAAAGAGAAATTTAAAATAAATAATATATTTCATGAGAATATTATATTTGACTACATGCTATACTTTTAGTTTTCCTAGAAATGGATAGAAATGAGAAAAAAGAAAGAGAAAGTTGAAAGGAAAAAAATTAGGATATTTTGAATGAAGATATTCTATTAGATTAATTGTCCACCTTTTTTAGCAACATCATTTGATTTTCTTGCTACTTTTAATAAATAATAGTTAATTTTTTTTTATATTTGTGTAATTTTGTGAGAAATAAATTTTCTCATTAAAGTATCTTTTATTTTAGCGAGGAATTGTAGATCATGTTACACTACATTTAGCGAGAAATTTATAGTTTTCTCACTAAAGCAAGTAAAAAGCTTGACACTATTATATCATTAAGTTGGTGGGACCTTTCCTGCCATACTAATAGCGACGAAAATTGGTGATAAATTTTTTTTTCCTCGCTAATTAAATCTACCTTCTCGATGAACAGTAAAAAAATTTTGAATCCTCGCTAATTTATATATTTAGCGAGGAAATTAAACTTCATCGCTAAATTTATGGTCGCTAATGGCCTTTTTTGTTGTAGTGATATTAGCATAATCTAATCAATGTTCTTAGCTAGACACAACATTATATAAGCAAACATGTATTTTAGTACTAAATTTTCATCTCTCAACAAATATGTTCTAGAACAATATCATATTAAATACTTTCATGTATATATTTTATATTGTGATATGTTATTTTATTATTTTTGTGCAAATATTATGTTCTATATATATTCATTGTTGAAAGACCAAGTATTTTCTTATATTATATCTATATTGTGTATACTTGTGATGTAAAATTTTAATATTAAATTGTATTTATTTTGTGCAAAAAAAATTGTAGTGGCAGGTGAAAAATATTCTAAAACAGAGAAAACTTTGGCAATTTTTTTTCAAAATTCTATACTTAAGTTTATAATCTTTGCAGCCTAAGTCAGCAATAAGGTTGCAAGAAATGAAACTTGCCAACAAAAAGATTTTTAAAATTATATTGTATTGAAGAAAGGTTTTTTTAATAAATTAGACTATCATAGTATTCACTTATAAACAAATGTGGTAAGCAAATACAAGTTTATAATCATCAAAACAAGTGAAACTTAAATGAACAATAAGACTTTCAATTTAAATATATGATCATGGAAGCTCTTATATTAAATTATTCAAATTTCATTAAAAATAATAATTTGATAGTAATTAAGCCAAACTTCAAACTAAATTAAACCAAATAACCTAATTATTCAAATTTCTTGCAACCTATTTGGAGGGTTTGGTGCTATAAGGTTGCAAAACTCATAAATTTGATGAAGTATATAATCTGAAAAATATTCAGTAAAGTTTTCTCTATTTTTTGAACCATTTGCCACTTGCCAACAATCTAAGTTTTAAACAAAAAAAAAAAAATTAAAATTTGTACTTGAATTCTATATCAGAAATATACACAATGTAGACATAATATAAAAAGATACTATTTTTTTAACAATGAATATACATAACATAATAATATATATTTGTATATATATAACATAATACTTGCATAAAAAGGATAAAACAACCTAACATAATAAAAAAAAATATGCATGAGAGTGTTTAGTACTAAAAATATATTGTTCAAAGACATGTTTGTTGAAAGATAAAAGTTTAGTACTAAAACACACTTGTTTATATAATACTATGTCCAAGAACATTGGATAGTTTTTGGCAATACGTTAGCGTAGATTTATAATAAACATATTATTATAAACACATTTATTATAAATTCACCCTAACACATTACTAGAATCTAAGGAATGTTCTTGGACACAGCATTATATAAACAAACATATTTTAGTACTAAATTTTCATCTCTCAACAAACATGTTTTAGAACAAATATCATTTTAAATATATTCATATATATATATATATATATAAATATTTTCATTGTTGAAAGAGCTTGTGTCTTCTTATATTGTATCTATATTGTGTATGCTTTTGACGTATAATTTAAACATTAAATTGTTTTTTTTTTGTGCAAACAATTGGTTGTTAGCAGGTGAAAAATAGTATAAAACGGAGAAAATTTTGGCAACTTTTTTCAAGATTCTATACTTAATCAAATTTATAATATTTACAACCCTAGTCACCAATAAAGTTCCATTTCAGCTTGTGTCTTCTTATATTGTATCTATATTGTGTATGCTTTTGACGTAGAATTTAAACATTAAATTGTATTTTTTTTTTGTGCAAACAATTGGTTGTTAGCAGGTGAAAAATAGTATAAAACGGAGAAAAATTTGGCAACTTTTTTCAAGATTCTATACTTAATCAAATTTATAATATTTACAACCCTAGTCACCAATAAAGTTGCAAGAAATGGAACCTGCAAACAAAAAGATTTCTAAAATTATATTGTATTAACGAAAGGTTTTGTAATAACTATCACAGTAAACACTTTATAAATAAATATGGTAAGAAAATACAAGCTTATAATCATCAAAACAAGTGAAAGTTAAATTAACAATGTGACTTTCAATTTTTATATATGATCATGAAAGATTTTATATTAAATTATTCAAATTTTACTAAGCATAAAAAATTTATAGTAATTAAACCACACTTTAAACTAAATAAGACCCAATAACCTTCTTTTTTATTTTAAGGATTTAGTTTCCCTTTTTTGCAACCTATTTCGGTGGCTTGGCGCTATCAGATTGAGTATATAATTTTGAAAAAAATTATCAAACTTTTCCCTATTTTTATATCATTTTTCACTTGCCAATAATCTAAGTTTTAAACAAAAAAAAATTGTATTTGAATTCTACATCACAAATATACACAATATAGACAAAATATAAAAAGACACTATTTTTTTTCAACAATGAATATATATAACATAATAATATATATTCATATATATATATATATAAATATAACATAATACTTGCATAAAAAGGATAAAACAACATAACACAATATAAAATATATGCATGAGAGTGTTTAAAATGATATTGTTCAAAGACATGTTTGTTGAGAGATGAAAATTTAGTACTAAAACAGTCTTGTTTATATAATGTTATATCCAACAACATTGGTTAGTTTTCACCAATACGTTAGCGTTAATTTATAATAAAAATATTTTTATAAATACATTTATTATAAATTCACCCTAACATATTATCAGAATCTAAGCAATGTTCTTGACACAACATTATATAAACAAACATATTCAAGTAATAAATTTTCATCTCTCAAAAAACAATGTTTGTGAACAATATCATATTAAATATACTTTCATGTATATATTTAGATTGTGTTATGTTATTTTATTCTTTTTGCGCAAATATTATGTTATATGTATATATATATATATATATATATATATTCATTGTTGACAGACCTAGTGTTTTCTTATATTGTATTTATATTGTGTATACTTGTGATGTAATATATATATATATATATATATATATATATATTCATTGTTGACAGACCTAGTGTTTTCTTATATTGTATTTATATTGTGTATACTTGTGATGTAATATTTAAATATTAAATTGTATATTTTTTTTGGCAAAAGATTGGTCATTGACAAGTGAAAAATAGTCTAAAAAAGAAAACTTTGGCAAAATTTTTTCAAAATTCTATACTTAATCAAATTTATAATTTTTGCAACCCTAGTCACAAATAAGGTTGCAAGAAATGAAACCTACCAACAAAAAGATATCTAAAATTATATTTTATTAAAGAAAGGTTTTGTAATAAATTGGACTATCATAGTATTCACTTTATAAATAAATATGGTAACCAAATACAAGTTTATAATCATCATAACAAGTGAATCTGATAGTAAATCATATTGCTATCACTACTACAAAATAGCCTTTTTAAACCTCCCTTTTTAAAGCAGTTAAACATAATCCAGTGTAATTTATAAAAATGCGGTGGCATTATCGTAATATTAAACAAGAATTAGAACAACTTACACCGGTTATTATTTAAACCGGTGTAATAGATAAACTATTTACACTGGTTATAAGACAACCGGTTTAAATAGTGTATATATTACACCGGTTATCTTATAACCGGTGTAAATAGTTTATCTATTATAACCGGTGTAATAGTAAACTATTTACACCGGTATTTTGGTTAACCAGTGTAAATAACAAGTGTAAAAATAACCATTCATTTTTCCTTCTGCTCCAACTTCAGTAAGTTTATCCTTGTCGCGAAGAACAACGAATTTTTTTCAAAAAGCTGCGCACGAAATCTTTTTGAAGGCCAAATCAGAAGCTACAAATTAACTTATGTTCATGCAACTCAACCATCTGAGGTTAGCTTGTTATATATAAACTGATTTCTTTTATATGATTTTACTTCTCATTCGTCAAAGCATTGACTCATATATATTTGGATCTGCATTTCATTTTTTGTAAATCAGTTGTAAAATTGTAGATTTCAATATATAAGCTTTATATGTGTAATAAATGCAATTAAAATGATGTTTGTTCTGTTATTTAGGCGTTCAAGTGTATATATTTTAGATTTATATTGATACATTGCATAATACAAATTTATTAATTATTAATGATTTTGTCCTTCATTTAATTTGTGGAAGTAAATATTTTTAGCAATGTCTATTTTAATTAAAATAAGAAACAGATTTTGTTGATTAATTTATATGATGTAATATTATGAAAGCATCATTAATGCATTCATTTTGTTGGTTAACTTATTATAATTATTTTTTTTATAATTTAAAGGGTGCGATAGTCATGGATCGTAATGATATTATATTTGGTGATCGGACAACATCTGCGTATGAAAAAGAGGTTGAGAATTTTATTAAATCTGCTTATAGTAATGCCAAGTACATCTATTGTCCATGTAAGGATTGTAAGAATTTTGCATTGTTCGACGACCCTGACACTATAAGAGACCATTTGTATCGGAGGGGATTTGATCCTGCTTATAAAATATGGAAATGGCACGGCGAGAGTGAAAATTCATCGAAACAAGACGAATATGAGGTAGAAATGATATTGCGATTAAAAATGATCGATTGGATGATATGGTTGAGGATATGGTTGGTAGTTTTGCCGATAAGCCTGATATTCTTGCTTCGTTGTTGAATGATAGCGAAAAGCCTCTATATCCTGGGTGTATTAAGTACACACGATTATCGGTTACTTTAAAACTGTACAATTTGAAAGCAACAAATGGGTGGACTGATACTAGTTTTACAACACTGTTGAAATTACTGAAAGATGTAATCCCAGAAGGTAATAAACTTCCGAATCGCATTTATGAGGCTAAAAAAATATTGTGTCCTATGGGTATGGAGTATAAGAAAATAGATGCTTGCCCAATCGATTGCATACTATATAGGAATGAATACAAAGATTCGTTGTATTGTCCTAAATGTTAGGTTTCTCGTTTCAAAAAGAAGCTTGGTAATGACGTTGAAGATTATATAGATGCGAAGAAGAAATCATCACTGGTGAAAGTGTTATGGTATCTCCCTATAATACCGAGATTCAAGCGATTGTTTGCCAATTCTGGAGATGCTAAAAATTTGACATGGTATGCAAATCGAAATATTTCTCCGGAGGACAAGATGATAAGGCATCCTGCAGATTCTGATCAGTGGAAAAAGATTGATTCGGTTTACCCCTTATTTGGTAGAGATGCAAGAAATCTGAGATTAGGATTGTGTACGGATGGGATGAATCCTTATGGTTGTCTAAGTAGTGCACATAGCTCTTGGCCTGTAATGTTGGTTATTTACAATCTACCTCCTTACTTGTGTATGAAACGCAAGTATATTTTGATGTCATTAATGATTTCAGGTCCACGCCAACTTGGAAATGACATAGATATTTTTTTAGCCCCCTTAATTGAAGACTTGAAGAAGTTGTGGGGATGAAGGGGAGTTGATGTTTGATGCTCATCGTCAGGAGTCATTCACATTGCGTGCCATGATATTCTATACCATAAATGACTTTCCTGCATATGGTAATTTATCTGGATTTTCTGTTAAAGGACACCAAGCATGTCCTATATGTGAAGAGAACACAGATTCTTGTCAGCTTGTACATGGTAGCAAGACGGTCTATCTTGAACATCGTAAATTTCTTCCTGATTCCCATTCATATCGTCGAATGAAAAGATCTTTCAATGGGAAACAGGAGTTCAGAAGTGCTCCAATTGCCTTGAGTGGGAAGGCTGTTCATGATCGTGTGAAGGATATCAATGTGGAATTTGGAAAACATAAAAAGTCTCGCAAGAATGATAAAAGCTGTTGGAAGAAAAAATTAATCTTTTTTTATCTTCCATATTGGGAGACACTAGATGTTAGACACTGTCTCGATTTGATGCATATTGAAAAAAATATATGTGACAGTTTGTTGGGTACTATTTTGAATATACCTGGAAAAACAAAAGATGGTTATAAAGCGAGACTTGATTTGGTTGATATAGGTATTAGGGCGAATTTAACACCTGTGATTCGAGGACAGCGCACGTACTTGCCCCCCGCTTGTTATACATTGTCACGGAAAGAGAAAAAGAGTTTGTGTGAGAGTCTCAAGAGCATCAAGGTCCCATCAGGATATTCTTCAAATGTAAGTCGACTTGTTTTGATGGGAGATTTAAAGTTGGTTGGATTGAAATCCCATGACTGTCATGTGTTGATGCAGTAGTTCTTACCTATTGCTATTCGGTCTATCTTGCCAAAACATGTCAGATATAGCATAACTAGACTTTGTTTCTTTTTTAATGCGATATGTAGCAAGGTAGTTGATCGTGATAAACTTGATGAGCTACAAGATGAAATTGTCGTAGTTTTGTGCCAACTTGAGATGTATTTTTCACCTACCTTTTTTGACATTATGGTGCACTTGGCGGTTCATTTGGTTAGGGAGATAAAGATTTGTGGGCCTGTATATTTGCACTGGCTGTATCCATTTGAGCGATATATGAAAGTTTTCAAGGGTTATGTGAAAAATCGCTATCGTCCTGATGCAAGCATTGTTGAAAGGTACATAGCTGAAGAGGTTATTGAGTTTTGCACTGGGTACTTGTCCGATACCAATGCTATTGGACTACCTAAGCCTTGCCATGATGGACGGATCAAAGGAAAATGGACATCGGCAGGTAAGTTGTTTACCCCTTCTATTGGTGAATTACAAAATGCGCATCTATATATCTTGCGCAATTCTGAAGAAGTACAGCCTTATGTGAATGCTCATATTTGTGAAATAAAGGAAAGTCATCGTGGTTGGACTGACAGATACGTACTCAATGAACACAACCGAACATTTGTGAATTGGTTCAGTGCTGCTGTTGGGGACCAAACTGTTACAGAGACATTAAAGTGGTTAGCTTATAAGCCCAGTCACGTTGTGCTATCATATTCGGGCTGTGACATAAATGGATTTTCATTTGCTACTAAGACTCAAGATGACAGGAGCACAACACAAGATAGTGGGGTCACATTAGTGTCTGAGGCTTTACATGTGTCTAGTTCGAGAGATAGAAATCCAGTGTATGCCAATATGTCTTATTATGGGGTGATTGAGGAGATATGGGAGCTTGACTATGTTAAATTCAAAGTCCCAATTTTCAAATGCAAATGGGTTGACAACAACAATGGTGTTCGAACTGACGAATTGGGATTTACGCTAGTTGATTTGAATAGGGAAGGTTTCAAAGGGGAACCATTCATACTTGCTTCCCAGGCAAAACAAGTATTTTATGTCTTTGATCCCATTGACAAAAAATGGTCCATTGTCCTACAAGGGAAAAACTTGCATGTCGGTGATGAAATTGATATTGATAATAATCACGATGTGCCGCCATTCTCATCAGGTTTTCCCCCACTGAGCACAATAGAAGAGGATCGCATTATGGATGCATTCATTCTCCGCACTGATCACGTGGAAGGCATATGGGTTGATGATCCTTTGTCAAATAAAAGAAAGACCTTGTCGTGAGATTTAGTGTGTAAGTTATTATTTTTATTGTTTTACTAAGTTTATTCAATGTACGATGGTGTCTCAACTTAATCATATCTGTTAATGGATACTTAGGTTTGTTAATATTAGTGATCGATATTTATTGTGGTATAAAGTTGTATACATTTAAACTTGTTTTTGACAGGGAGTTTTGCTCTAGTTAAAGGGGATACCATGCAGATTTTTTTTCTTGGTAATGCATGACAGTTGGTTTAATATAAAGGGAAAATTTCTATTAAGGGCGCGCTTAGAAGCATTATTATTAAATAGGGCATAACTTTGAGCCAATTGGTCCAAAACTTAAAAAAATTTTACAATAAAGAAACAAAATATACAAAAATTAATCTATAAACTATTTTGTTTTTTTAACGCACAGTGAAGCTTGTAACTATGATTTTATCTTATTCATTATAGTTCACACATAAGCATATTGGTACGAATACAGAAGGGTAAAAAAATACAAAAAAAACTCTTACGTTTTTTATTTCTTGTGGAATTAAAACTACAATTTTATGCATTTTACAATTTTAACTTAAAACAGTAGATTTCAAATTCAAAAAATAAATATTTTACACCGGTTACTAAACGAAACCGGTGTAGAAATGTTTTTGTTACACCGGTTACTAAATAACCGGTGTAGAAAGATCTTTTTATACACCGGTTATAAGAATAACCGGTGTAGAAAGGTCATTCTTTTAGAGTTTTTTAAACCGGTTATTATTTTAACCGGTGTAGTAAGTGTTTTTTAAACAAAAAGCCCTGGCGCCGTCTCCATATATAGTTTCCTACCAAAACTCTACATTAGCCTCCTTCTCCATCGTCATTTTCACCTCCACCTCCATCTCCACCTCTATTTTAAACAAAAATCACTAGTGTACAGTAGCCTCCACCTCTATTTGTAAACAAAAAGCCCTAGCGTACATTAGCCTCCACCTCCATTTTCACCAAACAACACTGTCAACATTTGACCTTTTACACTTGGAATTTACTTAGTATTAGCCGAAATAGAAGCTTTGTCTGTCAATCCACTATTTTGGATCTCTATAATGGCCGGTTGTAACATGTCATCCCTTAGTCATGTTGCTCCGGCATCAACTATTTCTTGACGACGAGAAGGAAGAAGTATCGAAGCAACAAGCGTGTAGCTAAGGTGCTTAATTTTTTTTCCCTTGAAATGTTGTGGAATTGTTATTTATTTCTTATTGTTTGTTATGGGCTGAATTTGTTCTTGCAAATTTATTTATTTTGTGGGTTTTACTTGTGTTCTGATTAGAATGTAAAATTTGGGAGCAGAACATACAAGTTAATAACAATGATTTGTTGGGTTTCTCTGAAATTTGGCCCTTTTGTGATTCATAAGTAAATGTGACAAAAAAAATTGGTATTTTGATAAGTATGGAGAAAGGATTGTTGTAGACGAGTGAAATTGCTAATACTATTGAGAATTGTGCATATTTAGGATGATAATTGAATGAGGGCTACGTGATTGAAAAGAATGGAGTATTGAAAAGTGTTTGAGAGTTTGCTGTTGCAATCTCAAGCATGGGATTACTGAAGAGTGACAGCTGATAAGTGGGTTTTATACCAACTTATATATCTTATTTCACTTAGCTTTTGACTTGTATTCCATACATTTATGTGGTGTTTTGTGCTATTTTGTGCATTAATATGATATGCAATTGGTTGTGCTTGAATGGTTAAAGAAGACCAAAAATGATGACAAACTTAGGCAATTGTGTGTTTGATGCTAAATGACAAGGTATAGAGTCTTTAAGGGCTAGGTTGGTGAGTGAGAATTTGGGAAAACTTAAATGTGCCATGTTGCTTAGTATTGAAGTCGGGCAGAATATAGAGTGATTTTCATCTGAGTGTAACTTCCTCAATACTAATCCAAATGATGAGATCTTGGATGTTCTGGAAAGAACTGTGAGTGCTCTTTAATTCTTATGTTTTAACTTCTTTCCAATTCTGGGTGCAAAGTTATGAAATAGGAGTTGCTTTGCAAAATGTGCAATCTGGGTTTCATTGGATTTGTGTTGCCACTGTTTGGTTGTTTGTTGATAACTTGACCTCTAGGCATCCTATGGTGTTGTTTCTTGAACCATTGGGAAGCTGGGAGAGAGATCTAAAACTTTAGTGTTTACCAAAGAGTCCAATTCAGAGGCTAAGTCACACATATGTCGCATAGAAGTAGAGTGTTGTGCTGAAAATGGTTGCATAGCATGCACTAGCTTAGCATTGCTGCACACTCACACTCACCTCGCTGCACGAACATGCACATCTCGCTGCATACACATGCACACTTCGCCGTACACACATACACACTTCGACGCATGCATGTGCAGCGAAGTCACCACTTCATGCGACGAAGGCACCAATCGCATGCGGCGAGCTCAAGCACGGCGCGCACATCCTTACCGCACTCCACCATTTTGGCCATAACTCCCTCGTCCTAGCTCCGATTGGCGCGATTCAAAAAGAGATGAAAAGATAAGACATAGGGCTATAATTTATATGTTTAAGTTTTTTCTAAATTCACAATGCAACAGGGCCATATTTTGGTTGGAAGTTGCTGCACACTCACCTCACACACAAATTTCACTTATCTTTTGAAGAATCTTCACCTAGTTGTAACTCAATTGTTCCTCCATTTTAAGACCTTACATTTCATTGTATTCTTTACAACATTTGCTAGCTCATGAAGGTTTTCACTTTATAATTCACACATATTTCATCTCACCTTCTTCACTCTCATTCATTTTCTTCACATCTCATTTTCACTCTTCAACATACTTCATGTGCACCCATTTTTCAATACATTCCCATAAAAATGGTTTTATACATTTAGCTCTCACAACACAAACACTTCAAAACACATTTTCTTCACATTTTGCTCACAAAGATTCACAACTCTCTTCACTCACTTCACAGTTTTTACACCCACATTTACAACATCTCATTTTCACGATTAAAAACACACAATTTTCAAACGCATTGTTGACCCAATTCACAAACACTCACTCACAAGCCTTCTTTTCATCTCATTACATTTGAAACACACATTTTCATGATAGAGTCTCAGCATTCCATGATTATCATTTCATTTCAGTGAGCTTCAAGTATATAACATTCTGGAATTTAGAACGCACGAATGGAGCTTATGATTTCATCTTTTCCAAGTGTTGTTGTTCCTACACCGTTTTCATGCTTACTTCATTTCACTCTTGCATTTGCAGCTAGAAACAATATGTTAGGAGACCCTTTTCACTCACACTTTGCGCCTTTGCACACACTTCACGAGTTAGCGAGACTTCGTGGAGCCTTTGGCGAGGTTTCGTGGACTGCTAGCGAGGCTTCGTGGACTGCTGGCGAAGCCTCATCGAGAGGAGCATGGGCAAGCTGTAGGCTGCGTACATGTGAAGTGTTCAGAAATTTGGCTAAGTGTTGGAGGTCTGAATCTCCAGGTGAAGGCAGGCGGATGAAGGCGTGAGGAGCCAAGGCCCAAAGGCGCTGGAAGCTGGCTAGAGTCTTCTTCTCCCAACAGACGCAAAGCAGATGCGTGATTTTGAATGGCTCAAAGGCACTGATCAATTCTGATTCTTCAGCCTGGATTTCTTGAGAGCGAAGGCGTGAAGAGAAGAAGCCTGTAGGCGTGACGTGGTTGGTGAGGTTGATGAAGGTGCTGGAATTTGCTGCTGAAGGCGCTGGATTGCTGGAATAATGTTCTTCAACTTCGAATTTTCACTTCTTGGGCTGATTTTAGTCATTTCTTTCGTGGGCACTCTTGTAATAATGTAGTTATTCAATGGTTGCGTATCAGTTACATTTCATAACTCTATATATAGGAAGTGTAGCCAATATGTAAAGGGATCCCGGGGACCATTCTTCATCATTCATTAGATAGATTTTGTAACCGACTTTTGAGAGCTAGAGAGAGCGGGAATTATTTAGGAGATCTACTTTCTCTCTCTAGTTTCTCTCTCTATGTTTGGTGCTTCATTTGGGATTCCGATCAAGGATTTGCTCTTATCATTGTAAATCTCCTTGAAATTGAGAAGGAAATTGACAATCCTCTTGGCATTTGGAAGCTTTTAAGACTCTCAATTGGTAAACTCTTCCAATTGATGACTATGAACTGTTTAACCTTCCAATTTGTTGATCGTGAATTAGAAATGGAGATTTGTGGCTAATTGTGTGATAATCTAGGGTACTGAGGGTGAATGCTTGGTTGAAATGTGAATGTGCAGTAGAACTAACAATCTAAGAAGAGAAATTTACATTCTCTGGATTGAATTTGTAAAACTTGTTAAGTTCATGCTTTTGATCTGGATTTGATGAAATGAGATTTGATTGCGGTCATCATGCTGAGTTGAGTCTTAATTTGTAAGATTCGGTTGAGAAATCATGAATGAGAACCTGAGAATGCATGAGTTCTTAAACCTGCTTGAAATTGTACAGATCTTAGGGCTAGGCCTCATCATGGGAAGCTCTTAGCCTGTGTAGTTCTTAGAACAAGGTGATAAGAGATTCTCCTACTTGAATGATGAACTTACATGCTAGGATCGGGCCTCACCATGGGTGATTCTAGATTATGCTTGAGTAATTTGAGTGGAGAATTGAGAAGGCATGGTTCTACTTCACCATCCTTAGGCCCGACCATAGGATAGGATGGTTTTGGGAGACTAAAATTGAAGTGTAGTGACCATGCTAACTACAATTTCGGTCTCCAGCTGCTATTCTCCTCAATTGCTATGATTGTATGTTAGTGATACTGCATATATGAGAAGTTGCATTCATCCGGAAGTAGCCTAGATTATCTGTTTCAACCTCTTGAGAACTTCTTTTTTCTTTCTTTGTGATTTTCTTTGTGTCATTTCAATTCCTATTTGTTGTGAGTTCAAGCGATTTACTTCCTGTTTTTGTGATCATTACCTTTGAGTCTTGTTTTACTTTGGTGACATAATTGAGCATATCAAACTTCTTGAATCGACTATTTTCCTGTGGAACGAACCTTGCTCACTGCTACTATAGTTAGTGAAGTTAGGATAAATTGACGAGTACGCGACAACTCCCATCAATTTTTGGCGCCGCTGCCGGGGAAATAGGCACGGTTCTTGAAATTTGATTTTGTTCTATTTTTGTTGTATGCGCAGGTTAGTAGTTTTGTTATGTTTCATTTTGGGAAATTTTGTTGTTTTTGTTGTTTTTGTGTTTTGTTGTCTACTTTGGTGTATCTGTGGCAAGTGCAGGTTATTGAACTTAACTAATTGAAGATTGCACACCAAAAGTACCCAAGCATGTCTGGGTGGTATGGGGACCCTTTTGGTTCTTATCATTATACACAACCAACACCTAGGAGATTTGGGGACTTCTCTCCACCACTACATGAAGAGCAATGGCACAATCAATCACAAAGCAACAAGACATATCTCATTGGAAACCAAAGACTCTCTGTGGAGGACATGTTTTCTCAACTTCTGGAAAAACTTGATAGAGGATCACAAAAGGAGGAAATGGGATTTTCTCAAGAAGAAGAGTTTTCAAGAAGCCAACAAAGGAGTACTCAACTAGATGCATTGTGGAGCAATGTGGAAGAACAAAGTGAGCTACCAAGTCAATATGCACCATGCTATCCACAAGGTACACCTCTCATTTCTAGAATACCAACTCCTGAGGAGTATCATTTTGATATGCATGCCAATGAAGAATGGGGTGAAACGAATCATTGGGAGGTGGAATCTAAAATATTGAAGTTGCCTCACAAAGATACATTGTAAATGAGCCTTTGTTGCATGAGTCAAATTTTAGCTATTTTAGTGAGGATGATGGCTCCGGTGATGAGCTTGATATTGATGAGTTGAGGGCTTTGAGGGTTCTTAGTGACAAGATAGGAAATGTGTTAAATTCTGGGTCTCGCATTAATTTTATTGAATTCCATGAGTCAAATGATGTTGATAACCATTCAATAGAGTCTTCACCTTTTGATAGCTTTGTGAATTGTATGGAGACACTTCTTGATGATCATTGTGATATCTTGAATGAAAATAATGTTGCAATTGCTAATGAGAATGTCAACACATTGTTTGAAACTCTTGTTGAGGCACCAACTCTTGGAATGATGATTAAATCTAAATGTCTAAATATGGACTCACAAGAAGTGCAAAATGAGATACTCTTGTTAATTGATGATAATGCTTCCTGTGTTGTTAACAAAGAAGTGACTTTAGAAATTCCCCATGTTAGCTTAGATGATGAAGATGTGCCAATTTTTAATGACATAGCTAACATTGTGGAGAATTATTTTATTGATGAATCCATTTTTGAACTTACTGGTGGTTTTGAACATACTGATGGTTTTGTTGAGACCATGGATGTAGAACCCTTGGTTGAGCCTTGCAGGATTGAAATGGTTAGTATGGTGGAAGAAGTAAATGATGTGTTTCCAATGGAAGAAAAAGTAAATGAGGTGCCTACAATGGGGGAGCCTGAGTGGTTCCAAGTTAAATTTGTAGCGGTTGCTCCCCATATGCATGAGCTCAAGCACTTCATTGGACATATTCTTCAAGTGCCTTACAGGAGGATAATGAGTTCTTATGAAATATCATTTCTCTGGTACAGAGATGGTTATTCCGATTCTTGAAGAAGAAAGTTACATAAATAAAGTCTAGCTGGAGACTACAAAACCCAGAACTACTTCTTTTCATTTTACCTTTACTTCAGTTTTTGGTTCAATTAATTGTTATGTTATTTTGCATTTTTTGCTTATACTCACCGAGGCCACTCATGATGTAGGTGTATGCAAAGGAAGGAATTGCAAGGGAAATAAGCCATGCACACATGAGGCTAAGTATGGGGGAGTGGTGCCATGGACCACTCCCACAATGCACATAAACATTTTGTCGTACATTTCAAGCATGATTGTGCATGTGCCATTTAGTGTTACTAGTTGCATTATTTTACACCATTGTGATTCCTAGTCATGATGCGACACTTTGTTTGCATGCTACCTCCATGACATGTTTATCTTGCACCAACATGTAGTCCAGACTTTGGGAATGGCTCGATTATAATTTGTGTTCTTGGATGGATTTCACATTACAGCATCAGAATTTGATCATTTGATTCATTAGTCCAGACTTTGTACTTGGGGTTTTGACTATATTTGCATCTTGCAATAATTAATGCAATGCAGTTGGGATATTTTTGCCTTGTATTAACTAGTTTCTCCTATAAATATGATCAAGAACATGCATATCACTGCCAGCAATATAATTAAGGAATATATAAGTTTGTTCATGGCTGACTTTCCAGGACATTAGGGAACTTTTTTCTGCATTAATTGTTGAGATGGTAAAGAGGTAAATTATTATTGAACCTTTAAATAGTTGTACCTAAACTTATTTTTACATTTAAAATTTTGTGAAAGAACAACCAATGCAGTGCCAACTTGATTGGTAATCTCCTTGTGGATAATTGTGATTTCTTTAGTTATTAAGAGTCAAGTTTTAGGCATGACTCTTTTGATTATATGATTAGCTTATGGTGTTCCTAGTTAGTTTTACGTTATTGCATGAGGTCATCCTCAGTATGGTTGAATTGTAGATCTTCTGTTTTGTTTACATTTTAAATATCCTTTTTTTTTTAAATTTTGTATAATACAAAGGTTTCTCATGGCTAATAAACGACGATCACGCACCGGGGATGGCGATGATCAAACCCATGCACATTATGAAAGAAAAGGAACAAAATGTCGCTAGATTTTGGAAAGGAGGGCAAGAGGAGTAAAGACACCTATTTTCTTCGATGATAATGGTGAGCCTACGACTGAAAAAGCACATAATGATTGGATTAATTTCATTGCGTTGATGGCGCACAGTAAAGTTAATGTTGTGCAATTTAACTCATGGCCTGAAGTCGATGCGAACATAAAGGATATGATTTGGGAGGAAGTAATGGTATGTGCAAGATATTAATGGTCCTTTTAATGTTTTTTCACATATTTTCTTTCAATTTATATTAAATTTACGTTCACTAATGTTAGATTTTTTTTTATCAGAATACCTTTGAATTTCAGTCCACGCCAAAAATGAAGAATAAGTGGTTAGTCCAGGCTGGGGAACTTTGGCGGGGCTGGACGACAACCTTGAACCGGTATATATTTGGAAGCCTAAAGGATGAGGACCCATGTGCTATATATCCGTATCTTAGTAGGGATACATGGTAGATGTTCCGCAACAATCGATTAACCGAAGAATGGCAGGTAATATATTTATTTTTTCAATTTTTTATTCATTTAATGTAAAGTTAACAATTTGAATGATATCTATTTCCTTTTTTTGGACAAATAGGTAAAGCGTGTTGCTAGCCAAGAGAGTTCGAACAAGAACAAACTCCATCACACAATGTCTCGTGGTGGATATTCAAAGTTGCAAAAAAGGATGATGAATGACAAATTTGAGGCAAAAATACAAAGGAAGATTGACTCCGGTATGACAGAAGAGGAGGCCCGTGGAACAACTTCTCCCCTGTCACCAATTCCCCGTCATCTTCTCTTCAAGGAAGATCACAAAAACAAGCATGGTGACTTTTCAACCGATGCGGCTAGAGATGTTAGTATGACAATTGTAAGTATAATTTATTCAATTAAGTAAAATGTCTATTAATATTATTTAATAGAGCGAAGTGCCAATTTGGTCACTAAACTGTACGCAATTAGTAATTTTAGTCATTGAACTATTTTTTCAGTCAAAAATGTCACTCAACTATTATATTTTGGCGGAACAAGTACTTCTGTCAATTCAAACCGTCAAATACATAACGGCATGAATTTGAAGGGACAAAAATGTAAAATCAACCGATCTCATCGTCTTCTTCATTGGGTAAACACGAAAAAAAAGCCCGACTGAGAAAGGAGCCAAATTCCTTAACAACATCACGCTGCAGCATTTTGCGTCTTTCCAATCTGCTGATTTTACATTTTTGTCCTTTCAAATTTATGCCGTTATGTATTTGACGGTTTGAATTGACAGAAGGACTTGTTTCGCCAAAATATAATAGTTGAGTGACGTTTTTGGCTGAAAAAATAGTTCAGTGACTTAAATTACTAATTGCGTACAGTTTGGTGACCAAATTGGCACTTCGCTCTATTTAATAATGTGAATTATATTAAGAATAATGTTGGATACAATTGATCAGGATGATTTGACCAATCGCGAGAGTCAAGGAGAGTCCCTTGGAGAGGGAAATAATGACATTCTTGTCATTGCTACGGGAAAGAAAGATCACCCCGGTCGCATAAGGGGTGTTGGGGGTCGGATGAGGACGTCTCAAGTTTTTGGAGCCTCATCGTCCGGTCGTACTACGAATGTAGACAGTCACGCTCAATCCAGAGAGGAAATTAGGTTATTGTCTGAAGCACTGAAGGACCTATACAGAGTTTTGGGCAAACCAGTTCCAGTTTTTCCTACGAGACATGTCTCAAGTTTTCCTAGTACGGAATCATCATTGAAGCAACAAGAGTTAAAGCATCCAGAGACTATAAGTAGGGAAGTCGTGGCAGAGCACATACCGGTATGCTCTGGTTCTGGACTCCCAGATTCATTGGGAGAGTTCGAGGTAACAAATTATAATTATTTTCTTTTAAAATTATTTCATTTAACTCATTTATTAATATATACTATATTTGTCTATTATTCACAGGACGGAACAGAATGTCGCCTATTTGTGATTGATCATACTAAGGGGAGGCTTCTTGTAGCTACCGGGAGGCTGTATAATTTATCAATGAATCACGGGAAAGAGGTAATGCGGGACAGAGTGAAGGTTAATATCATTACCTTGATCGAACATGATGCTCCATTGCCATTTCCAGATAATGAGGCCACGACAGTTGGGACAGGATTTGGGAATCTGTTAGAGTGGCCAAGGTCATTGGTTGAGATTTGTACCTGGCCTGATTTGCAGGTGTAATTATATATGATTCTTTGTGTTTTTTTGTTATAAATTTATTAATAAACATCTCTAATTACTGAGTTATTTTTTAAAGGTACCGGACCCGAAAGGTTCTAAAGGGTTGAAGAAATCCCCTCAACCCAAGAAAACAAAAGTGGTGGCCCACCCGCAAGAAACGGATAATCCATTATTATCTCAACTCGATGGATCTTTACGACAATTGTGCATATTGGTGAGCCACCATTCGACTAAATCTTCCTACACAATCAAGATGATGGAAGGAATTGTGGGCAATGAGTATTTAGTATATCTTACTAATGAGAGCCTCAGTGATTTCTTGTCGTTTGATATGGTGACGGGTGATTGCATGCAAGTGTTCATAAAGTAACTTCATTAAGTTCGTATATATTTTTAAAGTTTCAACTTTATTTTATTTTTTGGTTAATTTGCAATATAGTTTAACTAATCAAACGTGTCCTTATATTTGTCAATGAATGTTGTAGGACAATGTATACACTATGTATAGAACAGGGTCAAACTGGGATAGAGTTCCTATCTCCAGATCATATACAACCGTTCGGGAATAAAGAAACATCTAGAATACAGTACATTGTGTCTACCCTGAAGAATAGAAACAAGAGCATCTACCTAGCGCCCGTATTTTCTAAAGTAATTAAATTTCAAATAGCTTTACTTTTTTAACCGCATTTTCAATAGGTTTATTCATTGATAAGTTGGAATTTTTTATGTTATTATTATTTTTCAGTGCACACTAGATGCTAATAGCAATAAAACCACAGGATATGATTGTGTACTGGTTTGATCCAGTACATTCAGGCCCCCGAGATGATGCTACGAATTTGATGAACACGTATTTATATTTCTTTATAATTTTTTGAATATTATATTACTGATATTATCACATGTTTATTTGCTAATTGTTATTCATAAGCTTTTAAATGTTGTCTTTTACAGTGTATCGAGGGTATATCAGTCACAACTTGAAGGGGATCACTCGTCGACGCATAAAACAATTCAATGGATAGATATAAATGTAAGCTTGTTCAATTGTTCGACTTAATATTCTAATGTGAACAATGTTATTTTTTTATGACATTATTATTTAATTGTAGCACAAGTGGCAAGTCTCAAATTGGGAATGTGGGTATTATGTCATGTGGTACATGCGAATGATCATACTCCGAGGAGTCATAGAGCAGAAGGATTTCAAGAAGGTTATTGGGTTTTGTTTTATTATTTCATTATCATAGTATTTTGCTACTCAATTCCTTTTTTTTGGCATATGAATTATTAATAATATAATGACTTTTTTTGAATGTATCGGTGCTTCAAAAAAGACGTGAAAGCATTAACAGAAACAGATTTGAATATTGTTCAACAAGCATGTGCTAATTATGTAATGAATCATGAGTTCCAAGCGTTGATGGATGCAAACTGAAATAGATTTGATTCATTATTTTCTTAGAACATTATATATGTAGATGTAAATATATGTATATGCAATACTTTTGACTTTAGAAATCAATATTTGTAAATATATGTACAAAATTTTTGTTACTTTTAATGGCAATTGTTGAATGCATTGTTTTCAATATGTATTTTGGATGGTATGTTTATAAACTCTCTGTATTTTGGGCTGTTTGTTTTTGTTCTGTGAATGCATGATTTAAATTAATTCGTAGAAAAAATACATATTACACCGGGTATAAAAAAACCGATGTAAATGTAAATACATATTAGACCGGGTACAAGAAAACCGATGTAAATGTAAATACATATTACACCAGGTACAAGTACAAGCAAAACCGATGTAACTATAAATACATATTACACTGGGTACAGAAAACCCGGTGTAAGCTAAACTTTTTACACCGATTAAATAACCGGTGTAAATTAAAACATGTTACACCGGGTTTAAAAGTAACCGGTGTAACAAAGACATTTTACACCGATTTTATAAATCGGTGTAAAAAATATGCACATTTTACCCCGCCTATATATACACCGGTTCATTTTTAAAATAACCGGTGTAAATATCCAGATTTAACCGGTGTAACAGGCTATTTTTGTACTAGTGTATGCAAAATCCAAGAAATTTAAGGTATTTATCTCATTTACGTATGATGAATCTCATATATGGAGGACTAGGATATCTTGGAAATCAAGTTTCAAATTGACCCATCGAGGTCTGAAACTCCAACGAGGATTAACAAAGCAAAATACAAAAAAAGGCGTCAAACATTAAATGTTGAGAGATTCTGCGTCGTTTTGGTATTCTTGACAAATCTCTCTCATATAAACGCTGCATTTGGTGATTCAAGCAGACTTGGAAAGTTAAGAGATAGAGTTAAAACTTTTAGGTTTTACATTTTTTGATATTCTGCTTTATCATTGTGAAACGAGACCACAAAGATGAATATCATGATGCTAGCAAACCAGCACCACAGATTTTAGTGTTTTTGCATTTTCTTTAATTTTTAGTATTTTTTGTCTCACATGGTTAATAATCATTGCATAAAATTAACGTGTGAATTAGTAATTTTTCAGTATTTATTTAATTTAATTTAAGTTAACAAGTTGTTTCCAAATAGGAAGAGTTTCCTAATTTGGTTTAGCTTGTTGTTTGTTTCCTTTTCCAATAAGACTACTTGTTTAGCAAGTTAGGGTTAAGCTTCTATTTATTGGCTTTAAATTCATTTTTAATAATAGAAGAATTTGGAAAAGTCGTTTCTTGATATTTTTTGAGTTGTGTACTGAAGAAAACTCTAGTTTAGGCGTAACTCTAAATTAGTTCCACTGGTTTTAAGGCTGTAACCCTTAAAATTGATATTTGTTCTTAATTGAGAGCAGGCCGGGTGATTTGATTAATTCAAAAGTTCTTGAATTAATTTGATTGTTCATATTAACAAAGGGAGTCTTGAGTTTAATATATCCAATGTTACTCATTCCACATCTCTTTCCCGCAATTTTATCAATTAATTTGGTTGAGAATTTCTTTGTTAGATCCGTAAAATATATATATTGGGGTGAGGATTCTGTACTCACATCACCATCAGAAACTTAAATTAACAATAATGTGACTTTCAATTTTCATATATAATCATGAAAACTCTTATATTAAATTATTCAAATTTCATTAAACATAAAAAATATTGATGGTAATTAAACCAAACTTTAAACTAAATAGTATCAAATAACCTTTTTTTATTTTAAGGATTTATTTCCATTTCTTGCAACCTATGTGGGTTGCTTGGTGCTATCGGATTGCAAATCTCATAAATTTGATTAAGTATATAATTTTGAAAAAAATTTAGCAAAGTTTCCGCTATTTTTGAACAATTTTCTACTTGCCAAAAATCTATATTTTAAATAAAAAAAAATTAAAATTTGTACTTGAATTCTATATCACAAATATACAAATATAGACATAATATAAAAAGACACTATTTTTTTAACAATGAATATATATATATATATATATATATATATATATATATATATATAACATAATACTTGCATAAAAAGGATAAAACAACCTAACAAATAAAAAATATATGCATCAGATGTTTAAAATGATATTGTTCAAAGACGTGTTCGTTGAAAGATGAAAATTTAGTACTATCACACTTGTTTATATAATATTATGTCCAAGAACATTGGTTAGTTTTTGACAATATGTTAGCTAGATTTGTAATAAAAATATTATTATAAACACATTTATTAGAAATTCAGCCTAACATAATACTAGAACCTAAGAAATATTCTTGGACACAACATCATATAAACAAACATACTTTAGTACTAAATGTTCATCTATTAACAAACATGCATGTTTTAGAACAATATCATTTTAAATATATTCATGTATATATATTTTATATTATGTTATGTTATTTTATTCTTTTTGTGCAAATATTATGTTATATATATATATATTCATTGTTGAAAGAGCTAGTGTCTCCTTATATTGTATCTATATTGTGTATGCTTTCGATGTAGAATTTAAACATTAAATTGTATTTTTTTTTGTGCAAACAATTGGTTGTTGGAAGGTGAAAAATAGTATAAAACAGAGAAAACTTTGGCAAATTTATTTCAAAATTCTATACATCATCAAATTTATAATATTTGCAGCTCTAGTCACCAATAAGGTTGCAAGAAATGGAACCTTCTAATAAAAAGATTTCTAAAATTATATTTTATTAAAGAAATATTTTTAATAAATTGGACTATCATAGTATTCACTTTATAAATAAATGATTTCTAAAATTATATTTTATTAAAGAAATATTTTTAATAAATTTGACTATCATAGTATTCACTTTATAAATAAATGGTGTACTCAAATACAAGCTTATAATCAAAACAAGTAAAAGCTAAATTAACAATGTGACTTTCAATTTTCATATATGATCATGAAAGCTATTATATAATATTATTCAAATTTTATTAAATATAAAAATCTGATAGTAATTAAACAAAATTTTAAGCTAAATAAGATCAAATAACCTTCTTTTTTATTTTAAGGATTTAGTTTCCATTTCTTGCAACCTATTTAGGTGGCTTGGTGCTATTGGATTGCAAAACTCATAAATTTGAGTAAGTATATAATTCTTTAAAAAAATTAGTAAAGTTTCCTCTCTTTTTGAACCATTTTCCACTTGCCAACCATCTAAGTTTTAAACAAAAAAATAACAATTTGTATTTGAAATCTACATCACAAATATACACAAAATAGACATAATATAAGAAGAAACTTTTTTTTTCAACAATAAATATATATATATAAAACATAATAGAGAAAAATATTTATCAAGATCATCTTGATAAACCCCTTGTCATGCACCCACTCATTTTTTCCCATGTCAACATTTTTTAAAGTTCCACCCTAAAACCAATACACCATACCTAAACCATATAATTAAATATGAAAACCCTTTAAACACTAAATTAAGCATGAAAAAAAATTAAATATATACGTTTCAACATCTTTGATTTTTCCTAAACATATTTGATCTTGCTTTATGATTAAAATTACATCGCAAAGTTCACTCATATTTGAGGTAGGGCTTAATAATTGTAGATTTAATTTTTGTAATATTTTATTCTTTTAATTCCTTATTTTAGTAAAACAATGTCGTAGGGTTCACTCACATTTGGGTTAGGGCTTAACAATTGTATATTTAATTCTAATGATATTTTAATAAAATAATGTCATAGGGTTTCACTCACATCTTGGTTGGGGTTTAATAATTATAGATTTAATTTTAGTGATATTTTATTTTTTAATTTTGTAGAGATTTGAACATTGGATCGATTAAATACATGATAATTTTAAACAAATGATGTGGATGAATTATGGAAAGATTTATCATCTTGGTGCATTTAATTTTTCTTCCCTAAATTTATGGGTTTTAGTTAATTATATGGTATAAGTGGTGTAATTAATTATTATGGTGTAACACTAAAAAAGGCTTACATGACCTTCAATTATTGTTGCCTTACAAAGGGTTTATCAGGATGATCATCCTGATAATCCACTTGTCAGGCACCAATTATTTTGTGCCATGTCAGAATTTTTTAAAGTCTCACCCTAATAAAAATGTACCTTACCTACACCATATAATTAATTATAAAACTCTTTGATCTTATTCTCAGATCGTGGGGTTAGGGCTTAATAATTATAGATTTAATTTTTGTGATATTTTATTCTTTTAATTTTTAATTTTAGTGAAACAATATCGTAGATTCACTTATATTTGGGTTAGGGTTTAATAATTGTAGATTTAATTTTAGTGATACTTTTTTTAATCACTAATTTTAATGAAACAATTCGTAGGGTTCACTCACATTTGTGTTAGAACTTAATAATTGTAAATTTAATTTTAGTGATATTTAATTTTTATTTTATTTTTTTTCAGTGAATTGTAGATTTAATTTTAATGATATTTAATTTTTTAATTTTTTCGTGATTTGAATTAGATCGAATAAATACATGATAATTTTAAACAAATGATATGGATGAGTTATGGAAAGATTTATGTGCATTTAGTTTTTTTCCTAAATTTAAGAATTTTAGTTAATTAGACGGTATAAGTAAGGTGTATTATTATTATGGTGAAACACTAAAAAAAACTTACATGGCATTCAAGAATTAGTGCCTGATAAAGGCTTTATCAGGATGATTTTGATAAATGTTACACATTTATATATATATATATATATATATAACATAATACTCCATCTGTTCTCTAATAAGTGTTGTTTTAGCTTTCATTATTTTATTCTCAAATAAGTGTCATTTTACAAATTTCAATGCAAAAAGTCTAAAAGCTTCCAATTTTACCCTTAGTCCCATTTATCTATGTAATGTTATTTTAAAGAAGAGAGAGAAAGTTATAGTTATAAATATGGGTAAATAAGAGAATTTATCACTTTTCTTAATTAGTGTGCACATCTCTAAAACGACACTTACTAGAGAACAGAGGGAGTACTTGCATAAAAAGGATAAAACAACATAATACAATATAAAATATATGCATGAGAGTATTTAAAATGATATTGTTCAAAGACATGTTTGCTGAGAGATGGAAATTTAGTACTAAAACACACTTGTTTATATAATGTTATGTCCAAAAACATTGGATAGTTTTTGGCAATACGTTAGCGTGGATTTATAAAAAACATATTATTATAAATTCACCCTAACATATTACTAGAATCTAAGCAATGTTCTTGGACACAACATTATATAAACAAACATATTTTAGTACTAAATTTTCATCTCTCGAGAAACATGTTTTAGAACAACATTATATTAAAGAGTAATGATAGAGAATTTTTTTTATGCGAATTGGGAAGTTGAACTATGTATAATCCTAATTGGCATCAAATAGGAGAGAGAGTTGATTATTTTGAATTATGATAGAATTTATCTTATTGATAGATAAGTGATTAAAAATATATATATATATAAAAAAGGATAAATAAACCTTCACAATTTCTTAATAATGACAATTTTTTTTAACTAATTACAATTTAATTATAGTAACTTAAAACTATATTTTGTAATATCATATTTGTTTCAACATTAATTGAGACTCAACCATCATCAACTTTGGTGAGTGAAATCTACAATTATTAACTTACAATTATTAAAACCATAAATATCACTAAAATAAATTTACAGTTTTTAAGACATAACCCAAATGTGACTACGACATGATTTTGATACTAATTTTAACTATAATTATTAAGCCCCCTAACCTAAATGTGATTGAATCCTACAATATGATTTTAATTATAATTTTAATGAAATCACGTTGTTAAAATCATATAACTCACATTTAGGTTAGGGCTTAATAATTGTTGATTTGATTTGGGTGATATTAATGCTTTTACTCACTAATTTGTGATTTTGATGATATTATTTTTTTTCACCGTAAACAATATGTTTCAATTAATTATATTATATATGTGAGGTGCATGATTATTACGGTGGAAAAAAATTGACATGGCACTCAATGATTAGATGTCTGATAAAGAGATAAATTTTAAGACAAACTCTCTCTCGTATTTGATGCCAATTAGAATTACACATAGTTCAAGTTTCCAATTCGCGTAAAAGTTATCGTACTCTCTATCATTACTCCATATTAAATACTTTCATGTATATATTTTATAGGGTTAATATCAATTTACCCCCATGAAAGATCACATTTGATCACTTTGCCCCCACGAATAATTTTTATTATAAGTTTACACCATTAACTTTTAGTCAAAAATACCACATACTAACACCGTTAAATAAATTTCTTGCACACACATATTTTTCCTCAACTTATATTTGTGTAGATTATATATTACTCTTATCATAAATTGACATTTCAATTATATTCTCCATGAAAGTATTACGTGCCTAATGGTGATGTGCACATATTTATCTTATCTTCTTGATTTCTAATTTTTTGAGGAAAAAAAGTAACTAAATCTTATTTCATCTTATCGATCCCACTCTATTAAATTGATAATTGGAAGAACTATTGGAAAAGAAAAGCTCAATTGACTTAATCATATCTTAATGGTGTCATGAAATATATTTTTTTCTACATAATAAAGATATAAATTTATAATTAGATTACATACATATATTTTCATATAATTAATACAAAATGAATACATAAGATTTTAAAAAAAAATTTCAACGAGGATTATCATGTTACTTATTATAAGTAGTAGTATTTTACTTTTAGAGTTTTGTTAAATATGTACTATTTAACTAATTTATTTCCTACTTTATAGGAATGATTTTCTTTTAAATATATACTGCTAAAAATATAAAACGATGCCACAGGATTTGTCTTTCTTAGAAAACAAAGGCAAAAGGCTCTAAGTTTGATATTTGTCTTTCTTAGAAAACAAAGGTAAAAGCTTCTATGTTTGATATTAGCTTTAACAAAGAAGTCATTTAAGTCAAGTTTTTTTTAATATAATTTACTAGACGACTTACTTATTTGTGGAAGAAAAATAAAATTGCTTTAATTTATTTTTCTTTTAGCAATATCTTTGTAATAACCCATGCTTGATGGCTTGAAGATAGTATTTTAATAAAATTAGAATTATATTAAGGGTAAACTTGTTAATATATATATATATATATATTATTTTAAAAAAGTTTGCCGGATCATTTTTTAATCGTTAAATTCATTAACGGAATATGCTCAATGGTGTAAAGTTATAATTAAAATGATTCATGGGGGCAAAGTGATCAAAGTTAACCTTTTATAGGGGTAAATTGATATTAACCCTATTTTATATTGTGTTATGTTATTTTGTTGTTTTTGTGCAAATATTATGTTTTATATATATATATATATATATATATATTCATTGTTGAAAGACCGAGTGTCTTCTTATATTATATCTATATTGTGTATACTTGTGATGTCAAATTTAAATATTAAATTGTATTTTTTTTGTGCAAACAATTGGTTGTTGGCAAGTGGAAAATAGTATAAAACAGAGAAAACTTTGGCAATTGTTTTTCAAAATTCTATACTTAATCAAATTTATAGTCTTTGCAAGCCTAGTCATCAATAAGGTTACAAGAAATGGAATATGCTAACAAAAAGATTTCTAAAATTATATTTTATTAAAGAAATATTTTGTAATAAATTGGCATATCATAGTATTCACTTTATAAATAAATGTGGCAAACAAAACAAGCTTATAATCATCAAAACAAGCGAAAGTGAAATTAACAATGTGACTTTCAATTTTCATATATGATAATGGAAACTCTTATACTAAATTATTCAAATTGCATTAAGCATAAAAATTTGATAGTAATTAAACCAAACTTTAAACTAAAAAAGATCAAATAAACTTCTTTTTTATTTTAAGGATTTAGCCTCCATTTCTTGCAATTTATTTGGGTGGCTTGGTGCCATAGGATTACAAAACTCATAAATTTGATTAAGTGTATATTTTTTGAAAAAAAATAGCAAAGTTTTCTCCATTTTTGGACCATTTTTCACTTTCCAACAATCTAAGTTTTAAACAAAAAAAAAAAAAAAAATACAATTTGTATTTGAATTCTACATCACAAATATACACACTATAGACATAATATAAATAGACACAATTTTTTTCAACAATGAATATATATATAACATAATAATTTATATTCATATACATATATATATATATATATATATATATATATAAATAACATAGTACTTGAATAAAATGATAAAACAACATAGCATAAAGTAAAATATATGCATGAGAGTGTTTGAAATGATATTGTTCAAAGACATGTTTGTTGAGAGATAAATATTTAGTACTAAAACACACTTGTTTATATAATGCTATGTCCAAGAACATTGGTTAGTTTTTGGCAATACGTTAGTATGGATTTATAAAAAACGTATTATTATAAATACATTTATTATAAATTCAGCCTAACATATTACTAGAATCTAAGAAATGTTCTTGACACAACATCACATAAACAAACATATTTTAGTACTAAATTTTCATGTCTTGACAAACATGTTTTAGAACAATATCATTTTAAATACTTTCATGTATATATTTTATATTATGTTATGTTATTTTGTTCTTTTTGTGCAAATATTATGTTATATATATATTCATTGTTGAAAGACTTAGTGTCTTCTTATATTATATCTATATTGTGTATGCTTGTGATGTAAAATTTAAATATTAAATTGTATTTTTTTGTGCAAACAATTGGTTGTTAGCAGGTGAAAAATAGTCTAAAATAGAGAAACTTTGGCACATTTTTTTTCAAAATTCTATACTTAATCAAATTTATGATCTTTGCATCCTTAGTCACCAATAAGGTTGTAAGAAATAGAACGTGCTAACAAAAAGATTTCTAAATTATATTGTACTAAAGAAAGGTTTTGTAATAAATTGGACTATGATAGTATTCACTTTATAAATAAATAGAAGCTTATAATCATCAAAACAAGTTAAAGTTAAATTCACAATGTGACTTTCAGTTTTCCTATATGATCATGAAAGCTCTTATATTAAATTATTCAAAATTCATTAAACTTAAAATTTTAATAGTAATTAAACCAAACTTTAAACTAAATAAGACCAAATGACCTTCTTTTCTACTTTAAGGATTTAGTTTCCATTTCTTGCAACCTATTTGGGTGGATTGGTTTTATAGGATTGCAAAACTCATAAATTTGATTGAAGTATATAATTCTGAAAAAAAATTAGCAAAGTTTTCTCTATTTTTGGACAATTTGCCACTTGCCAACAATCTAAGTTTTAAACAAAAAAAAAAATTCAATTTGTATTTGAATTGTACATCACAAATATACACAATAAAGACATAATGTAAAAAGACACTATTCTTTCAACAATGAATATATATAACATATATATATATATATATATATTTTGGAATACTTGTATAAAAAGGATAGAACAACATAACATAATATAAAATATATGCATGAGAGTATTTAAAATGATAGTGCTCTAAAACATGTTTGTTGAGAAATGAAAATTTAGTTTTAGAAAACTCTTTACTAAGACTGTTCTAATACTATATTTAAAAACAAATGCAATGATTAATACACACCAACTCATCAGTTGAGTTGATGGACAACTACCAATACCTTTTCCCCATGTGTACACTATGACCCACTATTTTGTGGGTCTGATTAATGCACATTGTGAGACTTAGTCTTAATCCTACTTATTTTGATGATTAACAAACAATTATGTTTATGCTAATGGTTTTAAAAGTGTTTCAATGTAGTAGATATTCAAAAAAAGCCAAGCATGGAGATTTATCAAGTGAAGAAAGAATTGAAATTGCAAAAAGATATGAAAGAATGGTAAATTAGGTCATTTCCAAAACCCTAAACCCTAATTTATGTAAATAGCTCAAGAAAATGATTTACTCCTTTAAGGCTCAAGTAAAAATGATTTCAAAACATTTTTAGTCTTCAAAAGAACTTCAAAATATGTAGTACACACATGCACTAAATCAAACAGAGGTACATAAATGATTTGGAAAACAAAAATTGAAAAGAAGTTAAAAATGAATAGGATCGGACGACCAAGGCAAAGTTTCGGCCGTCCGAAATATAGGATCGGACGACCTTTAATCGTCCGAAATTGGTGAAAAAATAAAGCACTCTGAAGTTTAGGATCGGACGGTGCAAGGACGTTTCGGCCGTCCGAAACTTAGGATCGGACGACTCCTTCAAGTTTCGGCCGTCCGAAACTGTCGCGATAGGGTTTTACATGCTTCCAGTTAAATAGGTTCGGACGACCCATGAGTCCAAAACTACCGTCCGAAAGTCATTTTCTTCATATAACGGCTAGTTTTTGAAATGTCAAACATAAACGTTTTCTTGTCATTTTTTGTGCAGTATAAATACAAGATAAACCATGAACGTTTAAACACTTGATTCCCTGAGCTTTACATCTAAAAAACACTCTCTACAACTCTCACATTTCAATTTGATTTCAAAAGAAACAAAAGATCAATAGTTTCTTGAGCCTTCTTTGAGTTCTTCATTTCATCATTGAGCTATATAGTTTGAGTTGTAATTTTCTTAATAGGAATCATACTTTGAACTTCACTTCATCTTATTCATCCTTATTGAGGGTTGTAATTTCATTATCAAACATCTATTGTGAGTAATTGTAAAAGGTTTCTCAAGTGAGAGTAAAAACCTTGAGCACATAGCTTGGGATAGCTAGTGAAAAGGTTGAACCTTGAGTGAAATCCTAAGTTGAGATACTTGGGTTGTAAAAGTGGTTCTTTTGATCTCACCACAGGAAGAAGATCAATTCATAGTAAAGAGGTTTGAAATCCTACGTTGGAAAACTTAGGCAGTGGCTGTAGAGTACTCCAAGGAGGAGACTTGAACCACTCTAAATTGATTGTGTTCTTGATTTCCATTGCCTTCATTTCTGCACTTATTTTGATTTGCTTATGCTTTGATTCATTGATATTAAAGTGTTGAAATTATTGATTACATTTCTGAAATATCAATATATACCTTACACTTGTTGTGATTCACACTACTCACTCACTTGTGTTGAATTTGAATTGATTAAGTTCACATTAAATTTTTAGAAACCTAATTCACCCCCTCCCCCTCTTAGGTTACCTTTAGAGCTTACACACATCAACTCATCAACTGGGTTGGTAGAAAACTACCAATAGTTTCTCCCCATGTGTACACTATGACCCACTATTTTGTGGATCCGTGCATTGAGTAAAGAGTCAGTTCCACATAATAATGGTCATAATGTATACGTGGAGGGAAAGTATTGGGTGTGTATTAACCACCCAATACCTTCCATGATGGATCTTTTGTATCACTTTTGTGTATCATTTCCTATATCACTTTATAAGATTTTAATATTGAGTATTTAAAATTTATTACTTAGGGTTATCTAATAACTTAATAGGGTTTTACCGTTTTAGTATTATCTAAAAGTGCATATGTCATATTTATATAAAGTGATACAATAAATGGTACAAAAGATTTAAAGTCTCTTTTGAGTGAGTTCTTTCCTATCTTCTAACCTATTAATGCAATGGTTACCCATCTTGTCTAAGTTCATCTTTCTTAACTCAATGCTACTAATGTAAAAAATAACTAGGGTAAAATACCACAAATTCCTATTAGCTATTGCAGACCTATTGATACTTTAATTTTTTTTCAAATTCCTTCAATATTAATTACAAAATTAAAAGTTGTAACATTTGGACCATAACAAGAATAATTTTAGTGACCATAAGAAAGAATTGTCACCATTTCATCAAATTAATTAGTATTTCATAACTAAAAGTTTTCAAGAAGCCTTTGCGCCACGCCGCCACGGTTCCGTGGACTATTACCAAAAATAGTGACAAAAATTTATTTTGTCACTATTGATAAAAGTTAGCAATCCATAACACCAAAATATTGTCCATATTTCACAACGGGTCTCCATACAAAAGTTGTCACTCTTTTTCTTTACTTGCAACTTTTGAATATTTTGTCACTAAGCAATGCGTTACTCAGGGAAGATCTATCTCTGACAACTACTTGCTAGCTAATGAAATGATATCCACCCTTAATAGGAAAAGAAAATAAGGGAACATTGCCCTAAAATTAGACATGGAAAAGGTATACGATAGGGTTCAATGGACTTTTTTTTTGCAAATTATGAGACTCGTGGATTTTGGAGAAATGTGGATTGACATAATATGGAGGCTAATTTCTAATGTTTGGATGTCAATCCTAATTAATGGATCCCCTAAGGGCTGGTTTAAAGCATCTAGAAGGCTTAGACAAGGGGACCCTTTATCTCCCCACTTATTTGTCATTGGTGCGGAGTATTTATCTAGAGATTTGAATAGGATACATCATAGGATCCCTGATTTCTGCATTCCAAGAGGTTACCCTAGAGTATCTCATCTATCCTATGCAGATGATGTCATCATCTTCACAGTTGCAAATAGTCAGACTCTAAAACTGATTAAGAACACATTAGCTCACTATGAGGCAGTCTCAGGTCAGAAAATCAATCCTCACAAAAGCTGTTTTCTTACTTATGATAAGCTACCTAGTGAGAAGAAATACCCAATCATAAAGATCACTAATTTCTCAAGAGGATCATTCCCCATTCAGTATTTAGGTACTCCATTACATTACAAAAGAGCCCAAGCATCACACTTTGCTGCCCTGGTCCAAAAATATTCTCAGAAAATTTATTCATGGCACTCAAAAATGCTCACTATGGGAGGAAAAATCATCTTGATCAGCAGTGTCTTAACCTCTATGCCAATGTATATTACCATGACACTTAATCCCCCCAAAAAGGTTCTAAACCAAATTGAGTCTATATTGGCTAACTTCCTATAGTCGTCCACAGATAAATCCCACAAATTCCACTGGATAAAATGGAGGGACATGTGCTATCCTAAATTGGAAGGGGGATTAGGGTTTAGGGAGCTAGACACTATGGTGTTTGCCCAATCAATAAAATTATGGTAGAGGTTTAGACAAGGAGAAACTCGATGGGCTAGATTCTTGACTGAGAAATATTGCAAATCCAAACATCCAAGGGAAGTTAGGACTTGCAGGGGAGATTCTTCCATTTGGATTAGATTGCTGTTCGCTGTTGAAGAAACAGAGAACTACATTTCATATCAATTAAATGACGGGAACTCCAATTTTTGATTTGACAACCGGTTGGGCAGGGGATCTTTATCCAACTTGCTAAACAAGTGTGGTTCACAGAAAGTCAAAGACTTGACCTTAAACCAACAATGGAACACCAATGCCTTACAAGAACTTATCCCTAATTAGTGGATTGCAATCATCACTTCACATCCTCTTCCTAGCAGCAATGACAAAGACGGAATTATTTGGAACCTAACTGAATTTCAAAAATTTTCCCTAGCCTCAGCCTATCAGAAAGTCAGAAATAGAAGAGCGCCAAGTCCTAACATGCATTTTATATGGGATCCATGTATTCCTCTTAAAATTTCTTTTTTTATGTTAAAAGTGAGCAAAAACAAAATTACCATAGGGCAAAATCTTTATAGATTTAACATACATGGACCATTCTTCTATCCTTTATGTGTTTCCTGCATGTCATTTCACACAGAAAATTTGGAAAATATTAGGAGCTGAACTTGGGATCAGAGCCTTTTCAACTTCAATAAATGTGACCTTCAACATTTGGTGGTCTTTCACTTTTTGGTTCAGAGTTCCAGGGTTTCTTTTTGAAATTAATGTCATCTATAATATGTTGGGACATCTGGAAAATTAGGAATAAAGCCTTCTTTGAAAATGCTAAGCCTACCTTAACAGATTTGTCCCAAACTATTCTCAAGACATCAAAGGAAATTGCTACTCAAAAATTTCAGACCAAGAACATATTTCCTCTCAGTTGGGAATATTTCTGGGGATATGTTCTAAGTCTAAAGAGGAAAGTAATCCTATACTTTATCAAATGGGAACCACTGAATGATTATTTTGTCAAGATTAATCTAGCTGTGGTCATACAAAGCAACAAGGGCAGGGGAGGATGTATTATGAGGGATGAAAAAGGTATGATACTATCCATGTTTGCACTAACTGATTTTAGTGATATTAACTCTTGCAAAGTGCAGATGGATATTCAACTAGCTCACACGGGAATGATGAAATGTCTTCTAATGGGATTCCCAAACATTAAAATAGAATACGACTCCACACCACTGGATAAAGCCTTGAAAAGAAATTTAGAAGATTCCTGGAAACTTCAAAAGCTCAACAGTCTCATTGATGAGATCAGAAAGAAGGATGCCTTCGACAGGATCCCAAAAGAAGCAAACTGCTTAGCAAGATGGATTGCTGAGAATGATGTACCAAAGAAAGACAGCACTACTTTCTCAAAACTCAGATCATCTGACCTCTTGGGCCTCCCCAAAATCAAAAGGAAAAGAATCAAGAGATACGAAAGTAAGTATGGTTTTGGCTGCTGAAGTTAGGTCAGATTTGATATTGGCCCTGACTGCTGTGGTTCGGTCAGCTTGCCTCTTTTGTAAACTGAAACGTGCAGAAATCTGTCATGTTATTATGGAAGGAATGACACAGATATTTGGCCGGGATCCTATCAAAATAGACTCTAAGTTGGCTTCATAAGGCAACAATCACATACTAAAATTGCAACTGCCAACAACATTGCGATTGTTAAATGAGATCAAAGCTGTGGTGGTAGCAAAGATCTGTACTGGTATAGTTCATAGCCCTACCTCCTTTACTAAGGAGTTTTGTTCATTTCGGGCTTAGTTTTATAATTACTAGAATAGGATCTTTTGTAAAGGGAGGAAGTACTCCTTGTTTTGTGTTCATTGCTGATTGTAAGGGTGGAGGAAGTACTCCTTATTTAACTTCATTGAATTATTGTGATTGGGATTTCTAAATTGTTGGGATTCCCCATCACAATGGTTGAGTTTCACTTACTTTGTAATGGGTGATTTAGTGTATGTCCTCACCCAAACAAATTATGATATATATTGGGAGGGCGACCCACCTCAAGATGAGGTTCTGCCAAAAAAAAAGCAATGCATTACTCAAAGCCAATTTTCTTATAGTGTTAGTATGTTATGTATTGCATCACTTAATCCATTTTATTTTTCAACTTGGGATAAATCAATCTACTCTATGATTCTAACTAAAAAATTGGAGTCAATCAAGATTGTTCAACTTGAAATCTTCAACTATAAAACTTTCAAGTCAATCCTTATTAAAGAAAGTCAAGTAGTCATTTACCTAATGTACATGTAGGATTCTACTAGCATCTGATTCCATACAACTATGAGTCCAAGAAATTTGATAATCATGATGCACGTACGAAGGTTGAATTAGCTCAATTGACTCTATTTATTTGAGGGAAACTAATGGAATCAGATGATTTATTTTAAACTAAAATGTTAAGAGCATTAATTATTACAATTAAAATTATAAAAAAAAAATCAATATAAAAGAAAATAATAATTTAGATAGATTCATTGTATTCATTCCAATAACAAATAGTTAGGGATTAGAATGTTAGGGGAGGGAATTTGAATTCCTTCACTTCAATTTAGTGAGTTCCCTAATGCTAGGCATTGGGGTGACCCCCTTAATCATCAATATAGAGTTCATCTAGCTAGTGGTACTTTGTCAATTTGTCTTTTTAACTTGTGAGTTTGAATTTTGTTTCTAATGATTTGGACAGCTATCTCCCATGTGTCTAAAATGTGATAAATATCAAGGTTAAAAGCATTTAACCTCTTCCAACTCATACATTAGGTGCAATATGCCCCCTCAATAAAATAAATAGGCACTTTTCCACTTCTAAAAATTATGTTAATGAATTTAACTATTAATTGCATATTTAAAGATATTTGGACAAGAATGCCCCTGCATTAATTTCCCTATAACTCTCTCTAATATTTTTGATAATATTTATTTTATTTTCATTTATAAAACAAGTGTTATAATTTCTTCTCATATTTTTGTATTATGATTCCTTCTATATTTTTGAATATATTTATATTAAGGTTATGAAATTTCTATTTATAAAATTTCTAATAATTAATCAGAAAATGTTGATTTGATATAAAATTACTTCTTACAACTTATTTTTACTCACCAATCATTTGAAAAAAAAATTACTTGTATTTATATTTGATAATTAATAAATCTGACATTAAATTAAGGGTTAATCATTTCTTATTTTTTACATTTAATATAATGACATTAAATACTCCCTCTGATTCTAAATAAGTGAGTGTCGTTTAAGGGATTTGCACACTTATTAAAAGAACCTCTAAATTATAATAATTAGAGTTTGTGCATAGAGAGTAAAACTTTTCTCTCTTATCTTATTTAATACAATAATAATAGTAAATAAGGGTAAAAAAGTAAGAATAAGCTAAAACGATATTTAATTTGAAACATAAATACAAATCTAAAACGTCACTTATTTAGAATCATAGGGAAAATTAAATTATTATTAATAATTGTTATTATTATTAAATAAATCAGGAAAGCAATAAGAATCTATTTCATTAAGAAAGATGAATTATTATTCAAAAAAATAAAAAACACAAGGTGACTGGTATATGTTAAAGAGAGACACATTTATCAAATATCAATTATCAAATAGAAAAACAAGAAGTTTATCTTTTTTACAAATGATTTATGAGTGAAAAAAAGTTGTAAGAAGAAATTCTATTTAGAATCAACATTTTTTTTATTAATTTTATAAATAAAAATTTCATAGGCATAATACAAAGATTTTAAAAAATATGAGAATAAATTATAACACTGGTTTTATAAATGAAAAATAAAATAAATATTATCAAAGAAATTAGAGAGTAGAGAAATTAATGTATGGGCATTCTTGTCCAAATATTTTTAAATATACAATTAATTATTAAAGTCATTAATGAAATTTGTTAGAAAATGTAAAGTGCCTATTTATTTCATTGAGGGTGTATTGCACCTAATGTATAAGTTGGAGGGGGGTAAGTATTTTTAACCCTAAATATTATACAATAGATAGTCTCTTGTAAAGGTGGTTCATATATGCAATGGTGAGTTAATCGCGGTTTTAATACACAATCAAGATAAAAGCAGTAAGAAATTAGAATCACAATTTTAATAATTAATTATCACGTGTTATATATGAATCAATTTTACAAGACTTTTGTGATAACATAAAATGAAAGAGAAAAAAAGTTTAGCTCAATTTGCTATCAAGTTTAGTTCTATTGTTTGAAGTAAAAGCCAATCTTTATCATCTAATTTTAAAAAATGAAGTTGAAAAACTTGAAAGAAATTAGAGGCTTCAAAGAAATCAAAGTTAAAGAAAATGTGTTGGCAAACTATAAATTTCTCGATAGAATCATTTGAATGTGTCTCAATGGAAAATGTTGCAACAAAAACTTAATATAAATAAGAATGAGCTTAAAAATTGTAATATCATCTCAAAATCTCAAACCTTCTGATATTCATAAATAAGAGATAGTTAGGGATCAATTATAGAGAGATTAGTGAGATGTTTATATTGATAGAGTTGGAATCTTCTATCTAAATTATCTTTGTCTAATCATATTCAAAATTAAACTGCCTCGTAGGATTTACTCATTCCTTGGTTAGGGTCTCATAATTGTAAAGTAATTTTAGTGATATTAATGTTTTTAGTCCTTAATTTTAGTTAAACTACATCGTTTTGAAAATTGGACAGGATAGGACAGAGATAATTTTGGACAGAGGATCTGATCTCATTTTGATATTAGTTTTGAGTTTCCTTTTCTATTATTTTTTCAATACAAAATTAACATTTCTTATTTTTTTCAATAATAGAATAATTTATATTTAGAAATACCTATATTTAGGTGCTTAAATTAAATTGCCTACTGTGGTTTTTGGAGGATTAATCCAAAAATTTCTAAATGATCACATCAATTTCTAAATGGAAGGAAAATGTACCCCACTTTAATTCTTTTTACCCCACACATTTGACATTCTTATTATGAGATGACTACAAATCCATGACACATTCTTCAAGTTTTTATGTTAAAACTATTTATAGGCATATTAGATATAAAGTTATATATTGTAAAAGTATTTTAGACTATGATAATTTTTGCCTCATGAAAGTTATGTAGGCTCTGTTTGGTTGTGTGACATTTAATGATTTATTTCACAAAACAAAAATGCCATACTTGTTTTGATCTTTTTTCAAATTTTTAAAACAAAAAACAATACTACAATAATTATTTTTGCTACAGTATTCTTTATTAATAAAATATTAAATTTGAATTTAAATTTTAAATTTTTAATAATAAATAATTATTTCTAACACAATTCCCACAAAAAAAACTCATAAAATATTAATTCAAATTTAAATTTCAAACTTTTATTAAAAAAAAATTCTCCAATACAAATCACAATCAAACATAATCATCAATCCAAACACTCTCAAAATATTCCTTTCTTATAACAAATCCCAAAGTTCTTGGGTCAATAGATTGGTGCTTATAATGGCCAAATGCCATCAATATACATGAGGAAAAACAGTCTTCAGACCACAACATGCTGATCCTAGATAATAATCCGTGCACACAGAAGAGGAAAATGAGATTCTTTTTTGAGAAAAGGTGGACAGAAGAAAAAGGAATTGAGGAGGTAATCCAGAAAGCATGGAATACCCAATGTTCAGGCTCCAAGATGTTCAGGGTCCAACAGAAAATCAAATTCTGCAGATTGGAACTACTCCAATGGAACAGGGCGAAGAACAGAAATCCAACGAATAGAATCAAGCATATCAAAACTGAAATGGGGGAGATAGCTGAAAAAGGAAGGGACAGAGATTGGGAACACTGGAATATCCTAAAAGCCGAACTAGATAAGGCTTACCAATATGAGGAGGAATACTAGAGTCAAAGGGCAAGCACCAAGTGGTTAAGAGAAGGGGATAAGAATACAAAGTTTTTCCATGTCTGCACTGCCCAAAACAGAAAAAGAAACAGGATCACAAACCTATCCAAACAGAAAGGAGAAGACTGTAAATCCAAAAAAGATATTGGGCAAGAATTTCTGGAATACTACACACAGCTGTTCTCTACCTCTAATCCAACAGATAATCACGAAGTGTTAGAAGGAATCCCCAAATCAATCTCTTCATCTATGAATGAATCCCTTATCAAACTTGTCGAACAAGAAGAAATCAGGAGAGCTATTTTCTCTATACACCCCACAAAATCCACTGGACCAGATGGTATGTCTCCCCTATTTTTTCAAAAGTTTTGGCATATAATTGAAAAGGATGTATGTGAAGCCGTAAATAGTTTTTTCAGAAATAGTCACCTGCTGAAATCTTTAAATCACACTTTAGTCACCCTAATTCCAAAAGTCAAGCACCCCTCAGATGTCACGCACTTCAGGCCAATAAGTCTATGCAATGTGGTGTACAAGATAATATCAAAAATTCTTGCAGAAAGATTAAAAAGTGTTCTACATCACTGCATAAGCGCATCTCAATCTGCCTTCATACCTGGAAGACAAATCCTAGATAATGTAGTGATTGCTCATGAGTTCATTCATCACTTAAATAACCAGAGAACTGGGAGAAATCATTTCATTGCCCTGAAACTTGATATGTCCAAAGCATACCATAGGGTTGAGTGGAGTTTCTAAAAAGGATCATGCATAAAATGGGCTTTGATCATCCTTTAATTATATGGATATTGAATTGTGTAAGCACTGTTTCATTCTCTTTTAATATCAATGGGCATGCACATGGATTTCTTAAACCCTCGAGAGGGATTCGACAAGGAGATCCATTGTCACCTTACTTATTTCTGCTTTGTTCTGAAGGTTTAACTAACTTAATAAAACAGGTTGAGATTGGCAATAGTTTCTCTGGTATGAGGATTAGCAAAGGTGGTCTTGTGATTACTCACTTGTTGTTTGCTGACGATTCTTTGATGTTTTGCAAGGCAGATTTTTAGCATATAAGATGTATAAAAAATGTGTTGCACAAATATGCTGAAAACACAGGTCAAGTGATTAACCTACAGAAATTATCAGTGTTTTTAGCAAAAACACACCAGAAGAGCTAAGAAAAAACCTATGTCAGGAGTTGGAAGGTGTCAAGGAGGAAAAAAGCAGCAAATATCTTGGATTACCACTGGTGATTGGCAGATCCAAAAAACAAGTTTCCAACTACATCCTGGAGCAAACAAAGAAAAGGATCTCTAACTGGAAAAACAGATTCCTTTCTCCAGCTGGAAAGGAAGTCCTACTAAAGTCTGTGGTAATGGCCCTTCCAGTATATGCAATGTCGTGTTTTAAGTTAAGTGACCACATGTGCAGAAAAATCACACAGGAGATGACACATTTCTGGTGGAACTCTAATCAGAACACCAAAAAAATTCCTTGGATATCTTGGAAGAAAATGGCGCAACCAAAGGACAAAGGAGGACTGGGATTCAAGGAATTAGGGGCTTTCAACGATGCTCTGTTAGCAAAGCAAGTATGGAGAGTGCTGACCAAACCAAATCTCCTAATGAGTAGAGTACTTAAACACAAGTATTTTCCACAAACGACTGTCTTAGAAGCAGCAGCAAAAAGTCAATCCTCTTGGCTGTGGAAGAGCTGGATAAAGGCCAAATTTGTATTGACAAAGGGATGCAGGAAAGTAGTTGGCAATGGAAGCTCTATAAACCCCTGGGAGGATAGTTGGATGCCTTACCATTTACCAATGAAGCCCTTCTCCAAAAAGCCGCCAGGATGTAAAATCCAAAAGGTAACAGAGTTGTTGTTACCTGCAAATAAGGGATGGAACCAAAGTCTAGTTAAAAGCCTGTTCGATCCCCAAGAAGCTGAAATGATCATTCATATGCCAATAAGCATGATGGGCTCGAAAGATCTCTTAATTTGGCATTTTAACACAACTGGGACATATGATGTTCAATCGGGCTACAATATGCTTCAGAACCTCCTTGGACACCACTCAAAGCAAGAAGGCACCAGCAGAAATTCAGAGGAAAAAAGACAAACATGGAGGACTTTGTGGAACTTGAAGGTGAAAGGCAAAGTAAAGCATTTCTTATGGAGAGGAGTTCATAACTGTTTACCAACAGAGTCTCGGCTAAAAAAAAGGGGAATTATAGAGGATGATATCTGCAAGAACTGTGGTGAGCAAAATGAAAACCTGGAACACATTCTTTTTCACTGTCACAAAGCACAGCACATATGGAAGACTGCCCCAATCGAGTGGGACGGACTAGCAAAGTACACAACATCATTCTCAGATTGGTGGTCTGAACTATGCAAAGTGAAGGGTGTACATGAAATTGAAAGGAGACATGAACTAACCGCATACTTGCTCTAGCATATCTGGAAGGAAAGAAACAAAATTGAATTTGTGAAATAAAACACTAAAACAACGGTAAACAAATGGAGCCTAAATTTTTTGAAGTATATATTGGTAAATATTTTATAATTTAATTGAGAAAATAATAAAAATTATTAATAGAAATAAGTGTCATATTATTTTTGTGAGAAAAGATAAAGGAGAAGAAAGAAGAAGTTACGGGAAGATGTTATAAAGAATTGACAAGTTGTACTGATAAGGTAGAAAGAAGATAAAGATGAGTTGTCTTGATAAATAGAGAAAAGATAAAATAGTTGATTGATTAAGGGTAAATTTGGAAGATGTGTGATTTATTGTTCTGCAAGCTAATAGTTGCTCTGGCAATAACAGTAGCCTGATATAGGTCCATTTGTTGTCCATGTCCATTGCACTGGTGACATTTTCCAAACTAACTGAGCTTTCTTACACAGAAAAAATATGTGCTCCAGATCTTACTTTTCTTTCCCACATATCTTGCACAATGTGTCACAACTGATTCCTTTCTTTTCCAAATTTCTTCCAATTGACATTCCTTTATGGTAACATTTCTATAGAAAATGCTTGATTTTCCTTTTAATCTGAAGCCACAAAATGGTGTTCCACGTATTTTTATTTTCCTTATTCCTTCTATTACTTTCAGCATTGTCCTTTCTTTGCTCATTTAGTCCTTTTGCTGCCTCATACACTGTCATTGCATCATATTCTTCATTCTTTGAGTGACTCTATACCAGTCTATATTGTGAGCCAGTTTTGTTGAAAGGTTGCTACAAAATCAGCTTTGCTTCTTCCTTGGCAAACAGATTTTGGACCAACCCCACATTCTATTATGTTGTTTGTAGTAAGATCAATTCACTTATATTTTTTACCTGGTAATTTTTTGGTTTTGGTGTTAGCAATCTCATATGGTTACTTCCTATAATCCCCTTGTCCTCCCATATCTTGGTTTTTTTTCTCATTTCCAATATGATATCTGCATTCTTTTGCCATCACTTTCTTTGTCTCCATTCAACTTTTCCACAGCCAAGAGAAATGTGATTTTTCTTTCGCTTGCATCACATTAGAATGAGAAAAATATTTGGCTTTTATCACCTACTCATAAGGAGGTTGGGATTCGTAATGATTCTCCATATCTGTTTTACAAGTAAAGCCTCACTAAATGCCTGTAAATCTTTAAATCTCATTCTACCTTGTTTTTTAAACTCAACCATTTTTCCCAAGTTATCCAATGCACTTCATTTTTCTCATTTTTCCATTTGCCCACCAGAATTTTGCCATTGTTGTAGTAATCTCTCGATAAATCTTTTGATTCAACTTGAAGTAAGACATTGCATATACTAGAAGTGCTTGTACCACAGCCTTTAGTAGAACCTCCTTGCCTGCAGGGGATAAGAGCTTGTTTTTCTAACTAGTTAGCCTTTTCTGGACCTGCTCATTGATGTATCGAAATACTTGACATTTTGATCTCCTAATGACTAGGGGTAGTACCAGATACTGAATACTTACATCATCCAGATGTTGGCACACTTGAGCCCTTACGATATTTGGAGTATTTATGCTGAAGACGATTGAAGAGTTTTTCAAATTTACTTTTTTTCCTGAACTCTTCTCATATTTTTGCAAAATAGGCCTTATAGTTTTAGATTGCCTTGGCTTAGCTTTGTAGAAAAGTAAGGAGTTGTTAGCAAACAGGAGATGAGTAACCTCAGGTTCACTTTTGTTCAGCTTTATTCCTGTCAATTCCTGCACCTTCGCAGCTTGTTTGATCAATGTGGAAAATCCTTCAGAACATATAAGGAAAAAATAAGGTGAGAGAGGGTCTCCTTGCCTAATTCCCCTCGTTGCCTTAATGAAGCCTTAGATAAATCTATTTATGTTAATTGAGTAAGAAGTAGTGGATACACAAGACATTACTCAATTCATAAATTTTTCTGCAATCCCTATTTTTAGCATTATTTTTCTTATGAACACCCATTCTACCCTGTTATATGCTTTAGAGATATCTAATTTCAGAGCCATATAACATTCTTTCTCTTTCCTTCTCCTATTTAGATTGTGTATGTGCTATCACCATATTATCCAAAATTTATCTTCCCGGTATCAAGGCAGATTGACTAGGGCTAATAAACTTGTTTAGAACAGTTTTTAGTCTCTTGTGCTCAACTCTTTTTTATCTACCTTTGCAGAAGAGTTAAACACAATCTTATTTTCTCCATCCTTGTTCACATTCTCCACATCCATCCAAATCATTACATCACCTATTATTTTCCCCAAAATTCTTTCCTACCTATTATGGTACTTTCCTCATATATTCCTGTTTTTCCATATATTGCTCTTTTTCCTACCCATTATGGTACTTTCCTCATTCTCTTTTTCCATTTTTTATCTTTTCCATCTCTATTCCCCCCTTCCCCAACTTTTTCTCAAGTTTTAAGCCCTAAGCCGTACTCCATATTGATCCTTCCTCATTTCACCTTTTTTGAACTCCCTCTGTCTTGCCTCACAACTTTTCTCACTATGACCAACTTTCCCACAGTAGAAACAGAAAGTAGGCAGTTGTTCTTACCTAAATTCAACCCAATGGGATATATTCTCACAATTTATTTTAGTCCCTCTAACCAGTGGTTTGTTCAAGTTTATTTTGCCTAATATTTTCATATTCCATCCCTCCCCATTCCCACTATCCAGTATGACAACATCCAAAGCACCATTAAATAGTAAGCCAAATTTTTTTACCTGCATCACGAGTTGCTTAATGGAGTGGTAAGTTCCAAACCTGTATCCATGTTGGTGTGGTCTCAAAATCCATAATCTCTATTTCCCATCCCTCTTTCTATTTTTTAAGTACCAAGAACTGATTATCAAATACTCACGGTCGTTCTTCGAAAGCCTTATTCATGTATGCCTCATTAGAGAAGATCAGAAGAATAATTGGTTTATGTTGCTTCTAATTTCCTTCACCTTTAATCTACGTTGAATACCTCATGTCGGAATCATTGTATTTCTAAGCCTATTATAATTTGCTTTCCTTTCCCCAAATTTTTTTTTGATTTAGCTGAGTTCACACTTGTTCCTCTCTTGCACTTCACTCTGTAATTTTACTCCATCATCATCTACCATGGTAAGCCTAAAGTTTTGAAGTCGATTCACTACTTCCTCATCTATCCCTTGACTAGATATTGAAGTTCCTTTAGCTCTAGAGGTCCAAACCTTGCCAACCTGCAAAAAAAACAAGCAGCCAAAATTCTTGGTGTAATAATGGATATAGAAGGGATATTTGTGGTGATTTTCTTTTCTTTTTTCTCATTTTTTTGAGTGGCTGACTATGATTTTATACAATAACCTGTTAACCAGCTATTATGGTGGAATCTACATGCCCATTTTTGTTGGAATCCATATCATAAATTCTATTAATTCAAAGGTTGTTTGTGGACTTGAGATCTATAGGAATGTTTGTGAAAATTTGAAAAGTTAAAAACTCTGCTCCCAAAGAAGAAGATACAATATCTCCCGCCTAGAGAGAAAGAAGAGAAAAGGCACTCTTAGAGGGAGAGAAAACTTCTTCTCCCTTTTCTTCTTTTTCTTCGTCCTTAGATTTGTTTGATTCAATTTTGAATCTTTGTTGATTAGATTGTAAAATTTGTTGTAACTTTGTGGATTTGATTATTTATTATTTTGGAATTTATTTTTTTGTGGACTTTATTTTTACATATTTATTGAAATGTGATTTTTTTTGTCTATGGGGTTTTTTCGTTCTTACAGGTGCGTGGGGTTTTCAAATTGTGAAGCTTTTTTCTTTTTTCAACTTTTTTTTTTCTGGATGTGGTAATGGTTTTTAAATTGTTGAATTTTTTTCTTTCTTGACTTTATTTTTTTCCTCAGTTCTTCTTCTCTTTTTTCTCACAAATGAAATCTTGAATAGAGTTTGTGTTGCACATGAAAATTGTGGATGATTATGTATGGTCATCGAATTTAATACTTGTAATGTGAAACTTAGTTTTTGAATTCAAGATTTATATAATGATAAGAGGTAGTATTGTATTAGAAAATTAACAAGTATTGATTAGAGAAGAGTTTGATTTGTTTTAGAAATAAGAAAAATAAGAACTAATAAATAATAAAAGAATAAGATTAACTAATAAATGAAAAGAAAAGGTAAAAAAGGGAAAGATTTAAAAAAGAACTAATAAATAAAAAAAGATTAAGATTAACAAATAAATGAAAAAATAAAAAAATAAAAAGAAAAGGAAAGAAAAAGGGGAGGAGAGAAAAGATTTTAGGATGGACAAGAAGGAAAGAAAATATTGGCCAGAAAGTAAAGAAAAAAGAGAAGAGAGAAGAAAATTTTTTATGAGTAATGATGGGAAAGAAAAAAAAAGAAAGAATGGAAAAAAATAAAAAAAAGGAAAAAAAAGGAAAGAGAGAAGAGATGAAAAGAAAAGAAAAAAACAAAGGAAAGGGAAAAAAAAGGAAAAAAAAAGGAAAGAGAGAAGAGATGAAAACAAAAGAAAAAAACAAAGGAAATAGGATATGAAAAGAGAGAAGAAGATTGATGTATTTTAAAAGTTTTGTTTAGAGTAATAATTTGGTACTCACTAAACAAAGAAATGAAAGTCAACTTTGATTCAAAAAGTTGTAAAAGATAAGGTTTGAGTACTTTGGGAAAAATACAATCATTAAGTTGGGTAATTTGGGATAAAAACACCGTGCAAAGGATAAGATTTGGATAATTTGGTAAAAACACAACTATTTGATGAATACAGAAACCTCACATGGGGACAAGTAAGCGCGTTTTACCCTCTCTCGATTAACGAACTTGATTTCCGTCCAATTTACAATCAAAACCGAAACACATAAGGGTTGTTGGTATATTTTGAAAGAGTAATGATAGGGGGAGTGAAAAATTAGAGTGAAAACCCAAAGTGGCTGACGTGGCAGTTATAAAAAGACAAACTAATACCCTAACCAAATGATGAGTGAACCCTAATGGGTAAAGGATTAGTTTGTCTTTTTATATATGCCACGTCAGTCACTTTGCATTTTCACTCTAATTTTTCACTCCCCCAATCATTACTCATTTTGAAAACACATAGGGGTTATAAGGAAAATTGGCAAACCACATGGGGGTTATCAGTAATTAAACCTTCTAATTTTTGTTTTTCATACCCCTTAAAATCAAATGTATGCTGAGTTTTTCAGCATATGCACCAGACTCCGGAATATAAATGGTGGCGACTGAGACAAATCAATTAACGGTGGATGGTAGCGACAAAGAGAAAGCTACAATGGAGTGTGGGGATGGTGTTGATTAAGCCATCAATCCGGATTTGGATTGTGAGGATGGTGGTAACTTGCTATTCAATTTCTTTTTGTTTCTCTCTCACATCTAATTGTAAAATCCTAGATCTAATGTTATTTTTTTTAAGGATATTTAGTATTTTGGATCAAGTTAATGTAAGATTCAATACCAGACATCCATCTTAAGATTTGTTTAGAAATAAAGGAAATAAAGAGAGAATAATGAGAGAGAAGAAAATAATAAAACAAGGATGAAATTTATTACCAAACTTCAATGAATGACCAAGAATTCCCTTTAGTGTTGTTTTATACAAGTGTAACAAGATCACATCTATGCTAACTTCTAAAGAAGTGTTGTTTTATACAAGTGTAACAAGATCACGTCTATGCTAACTTCTAAAGAAGATAACTAACTGCTAAAGAAGATATATGAATCTGTAACTAACATATAGTGTGAACCGCTTTTCTATGCACGTGTATGCCAGTTCACCTTTAGTCATAATAGTTGGCAGTTAGAATTAGGATATAGATTGTCCTCAATTAGTTTTTGCACACTTGATTCAAGACCAATATCTCCCAAATAACACAAAAAACAAAATTGCTAGATTTTATAAGTGGAATTATACTTTGTATATATAACTCTAGTGATGGTAGGAATTTTGATCTCATAGAACTAATTTTTCAGTTCTACCATTACTGCATTGAATAGTTCCAGCCAATTGGTTGATTAAATTGTATGATATGTTTTTCTTCAAATGGGTACTATTCTGTACAACGGTCGCATATATGTGACTTGTGTATCAAATTTAAAAATTTGCATATAAAAGAAATTAGTGTTTCAATTTTAACTTTAGCGTATAAAGTATAAAAAATAAGCATATTAGCGTATCAATTTTAACTTTAACGTATAAAGTATAAAAAATTAGCATATAAAGTATCAAAGATTAGCGTATAAAGTATTAAAAAATTAGCGTATTAGCGTATCAATTTTAACTTTAGCATATAAAGTATAAAAAAATTAGCATATTAGTGTATAACGTATAAAAAATTAGTGTATTAGTGTATAATGTATAAAACATTAGAGTATTAACATATAAAGTAATAAAAATAGTGTATAATGAATAAAAAATTACCATATCAAGTACACCAAGATCAGCATAATAAAACAAAATATTCGCGTATCAAATATGGCAGATTCGCATATCACATTGCATTTATGCGATTATTACACTGGAGGTTTTGCGTTCTTCAAATAATTGAAGTTATCGTTTTGGACAAAAAGAGAGATTAAAATTAGATTTAACTACAAAAAAACACCTCTGAGTTCGATAGCAAAATATTCACTAAATTTTAATTTTTACACTTTACCATTGTGAACATTTAATTTTTTTGCAATATAATGCATTCTCGGTCTAACCGGTGTAAATAGGTCTGTGAATATAATTTTATCCTTGTTAATTTTTTTGAACTTTTTGAAATACCCAAAAGATGCCCGGTATTCTAAAAAATATTATTGCGATAAAAATTTACAAAAATTTTGAGACATAAATAAATAATTTTGGATAGAAAAAGTTTTATCATTACGATAAGTTATTCAATTAGATCTACTTATACAAAATAAACAATAAAGGCAAAAAATATTACACAACTTTTTTCAAATTTGGGTTTTGGTCACTCAATTATTAAATTAGTTAAAAGTATCACTGAATTTTTTAAATGAATGTCTTTAAGTCATTCCGTACTTCAAATATGTTATCTTTTTTAGAACCCTTAAATTTAAGGGTATTAATGTCTTTTCAACATTCCACTTTTCTCCCAACATCATCATACTCTTGATATCCTTCACAGACCAATCACTACTTGGCGGCCGATTAAGATTGGCAAGAGTCCTAATCTCACTTGCCCTTCTTCGTCCATTTTCCCTGCCACAGGAGTATTTCAAACTAGACGGAGGATGAACGGAGATTATACTGAGAACGACTTGTTGGTAGTGGAGATGGGGATCGAAACCAAGATGACTGAGATTGGGAGGTTGAGTAGGATTTAGATTGAGTAGAGGACTGATATTGAGGCCTTTTTTTATTTTTAATAGCGGTGTTGGCGTTGACGTTAGTGGCAGCGAGGTTGGTTGTTTTCAAAAAAAGTAGATAACATGGAATCAAGATTGAAGTTGTGGTGTTCTAAGTCATATTACTGGGCAAATATTTCTTTGGATTCTGCATCTTAGATATGATTCCTTTGAGGTTTAATTATTTGAGAAGATTTACAATTATGATTCTCTTTGGTGAGAAATTTATATAGTTGGGATCGAATAAAAGGCACTAATCCTTCATATCTGCCGTGACTTCACAAAATCATGAAAAGTAAATCTTGATCCTCCCCATCATCGATCACTTCCATATCTGATTGTGTGTTGGGCATTCATCAACCAATAAGTAGTAGTAGCATACTTGATGATGAACTTGGGTTGGGATTTTGATTTAATTCAATAAGAAAGCTTCATTGTCATAATTAATTGAGCAAACTGTCTGAAAGGTCACTAAACTTTTCTTGAATCCACCTTTGGTCATAAAATATTTTTTTTAGCTAAATTAGTCACTGAACTATTAAAGTAGTTGATTTACAGTCATTCCGTCACTTCCCTCTGTTTGAGGAGACGGGTGCACAATTTTTAGGGATAAAAATGTCCAATCATTAAAGACTAATCTTATTTTCTTCCATTTTCTCTCACCCCCTTCCTTATCCATTCTTTTCCCTTCTTATATTCTCTCTCCAATTTCAATCTTTTCCCTTATTTATCCATTCTTTTCTCTTGTCATATTCTCTCTCCAATTTCAATATTTTCTCTCACTCCCTTCCATGTCTATTCTTTTCTCTTCTCACATTATCTCTCTAATTTCAATCGTGAATGCAGGGCTCCTTTTTTGATTATTTGATTTTGCTTAATTTAGATGAATCAATCACTCTGTCATCTTAGAGTGCTTGTACTGCGAACCCAAAGCTACTTGTACCATAATGTTTTATAGAATAATTTGGAGTTGAATCAGGTAATAAAAATTTACAATTTTAAAAATTTCATCTTAATGATCTGGAGTTCATGTGCATCAAAATTTGAAGTTGCGGGAGTTAATCTCTAGATTGTGAATATTGTGTGGGTAGAATGTTTGGATTAGTACAAGTATAACTGAAATTTATTAAATTCTCCATTGTTGAGCTTAATTTTGGCTATGGCTTATTGGGTTTTGTGAAATGGAGATTTAACCCAAGTAAGATTAATTCAAGGGAATTGGTGGCAAGAGGAGAAAGCATGAAGACAGATGATTTTTCAGTACAGTCTGTGGACAAGGGATTGGAATTGATTTTTTGCTCAATTTTCTATGATCTCATCTCCGTGTTAGTGGCCAACTTGACTTGCCAAGTTGGTTGGAAACGGTGGGTTTTAACTTCAAATTGTTGATCAATTTGAATCAAGAAAATCGGCCATGAAATAGAGATTACTGAGAAATAAGGGAACAATTTGGGCACTTCAAACAACGTAATTATTAAGAGATGGGATCTTTTGTCCAAAATTATCCTTTCTTATCTTGTATTAAATTTAAATTAGGTCATAGGATTCACATCATCTCTTAGTTAGGGTATAATAATTGTAAAGTAATTTTAGCAATATTTATGCTTTTAGTCTCTAGTTTTTGTAAAATTACGTGGTTTTGAACATTAGACACAATAAGACATGATAATATTGGACATAGATTCTGATCTCACTTATTAAATCATTAAATTGACAAAAAAAACTGAATTATAACTGCATTAATAAAAAGCTATTCTAACAACCAAGGGAGACGTTTTACTTGTAATTGAATTTGTTTTTCTTTTCTTCTGCAATTTAAATTTGTATAGCCTTATAGATTATTTGTTCAATCAATTGTAATACATTATTTTTGTTGGTTGATGATGAGTATAGAAAATCTCACGTCGTCTGGGCAGGTCTTCTAGTCGTCCAGGCACCGAATACCTGCAAATAGTCCCTGGTATTATTCCCAGGGAGTAAACTCTGAAGCTTAAGTCAGTAATGAGCCTTAAGCCTTTATAAATATGCAATTGAGAATATGAATCTCGAATCCCCTTTCAAAGTGATGAAGGCACTAGTACAAAACGGGGATTTTATATCGGTTAAATCTTATTATTTACACCGGTTATTATAAAAATGAACCGGTGTATATACAGGCGTGGTAAATGGTACATATTTCTTACACCGGTTTTAGAAACCGATGTAAAAAGTTTTTGTTACACCGGGTTTATAAACCCGGTGTAAAAATATTTATTTTACACCGGTTATTTAACCAGTGTATTAAATTAAATAGAAAAGTGTAATTGTTATTAACATTTAATTCGGTTTTCTTGTACCCGGTGTAATATGTATTTATACCTTTTCTGCGAATTATTTATAATCATGCATTCACAGCACATGAACAAAACAAAACAGCCCAAAATACAGAGAGTTTATAAACAAACCAATCCCAAATACATATTGAAAACAATGCATAAAACAATTGCCATTAAAAGTAACAAAAATTTTTACCAAATATTGATTTCTAAAGTCAAAAGTATTGCATATACATATTACATCTACATAATGTCCTAACAAAATAATGAATCAAATCTATTTCAGTTTGGATCGATCAACGCTTGGAGATCATGATTCATTACATAATTACCCCATGCTTCTCGAACAATATTCAAATCTTTTTTTGTTAATGCTTTCCAGCCTTTTTTGAAGCACTGATACATTCAAAAAAGTCATTATATTATTAATAATTCATATGAAAAAAAATAAATAGAGTAGCAAATGAAATGATAATGAAATAATAAAACAAAACCCAAAACCTTCTTGAAATCCAAGTGCTCTATGTCTTCTCGGAGTATGATCATTCGCATGTAACACATGACATAATATCCACATTCCCAATTTCCTACTTGCCTCTTATGCTACAATTAAATAATAATTTTATAAGTAAATAAAATTGTTTACATTAGAACATTAAGTCGAACAATTGAACAAGCTTACATTTATCTCTATCCATTGAAGTGTTTTATGCGTCGGCGAGTGATCCCTTTCAAGTTGTGACTGATATACCCTCAATACACTGTAAAAGAAAATTGCACAATATTTAGCAAATAAACATGTGATAATATCAGTAATATAATATTCGAAAAATTATGAAGAAATATAATAATATAACCCAATTGCACAATATTAACTTTACTGCGCGCCATCAACACAATGAAACTAATCCATGCATTATATGCTTTTTCAGTAGTAGGCTCACCATTATCATCGAATAAAATAGGCATCTTTTCTCCCCTTGCCCTCATTTCCACAAAAACCACAATTGACATTTTGTTCCTTTTCTTCCATAAGGTGCATGGGTTTGATCATCGCCCTCCCGGGTGCGTGATCGTCGTTTAGTACCCATCCAAAATTATATGAGGGTTACCTAAGAACTATTGATATAGTATAAGAAGAAAAAGAAAGAAAGACAATTAAATGGGTTGATGAAAGCATCTGATACATACACCAATTTCAACCTTGACCAAAAAGAATTGAAAATGACTAGTATAATACAGCGACACCATCAATTATACTAGTATGTACATGCTGCGTAAGGGGAGAATATCAATAAAACCATAAATGGAATATTTAAAACCAATCTCAGAAACCATTCTACAGCCGGCAACAGTATTCTGAAATAAAAGTCCAAAACATTTTCAATCACAAAGAATCAAGCATCAGCAATTCTAAATCCCTTTCTATTCTAATAAAACTTTGGTGCACAATTCATCTCTATAAGGGAAACAGACAATCTATCGTACATCATAGCAGCATAAAATAATAAAACTAAGTGAATGGAAAAGATTAAGCAACAAGGAATTACAAAGAAGTATCAATACCTTCTTCCAAGGGCAATAAAAGAGTGTAGGATCTTATATCGATACTGAAGCAATTCAAAACTAGAATCACGTAAACGAGGCCCACAAAAACCACAATCGACTAGCGTAGCTTCATAATCTAGAATAGCATCCAAAGGGAAAAAAATAGCCCATCAGAAACATTTTTAGCAGCGCCAGTGCCAATGATACAGTAGTAACCACAAGAAAAGTAGTAAAGTCTATACATTATAAAAATATGGACTATATTCAGTTTAACCATAAAAGACATCAACTTAACAATAGTTACACAATATACAGTTTAGTTGTAATCAGAAAATTCTTTGATAGTCATGTTCAACCATCAAAAGGCCATTTAGTAGCCAATGTAGAAAAGAGATATAAAGCCTCTCAATTTCTCAACACTTTTCACCATTTAGTATCCAATTTGCGTGACTATTCGGCAGCATCCAATAAACCAATAATAGAAAATTGGTGATAAAAGTTCATTTCGTCCAACAAAATAGAACCGATTTTATTACATAAATATTCAAATAATAGCACAAATGCATATAGTCTTGGCGATTAGCAAAAAAAAGAGAAAATTAGAAAACAGAGAGAAAAGTAGAATGTGTATCCGCCGAGAAGTGAAATTGTGTAATATAGATTCTATGAGGAAAAAATGTCACATTTTCCTCAATCAAGTTTTTCTTTTTTCTGGTTGTAGATCTTCCATAATTTCTTTAATTGTCTCCATACCAACATCTTAAACTTACGAGTCGTCACACAATGAGAAACAACCAAAAATGGATTTTGCCACATCTTTTAATAGGAAACATGACACAAATGAACCAAAAAGGGTCAATAACATCCTCCACCACAACTTGAAACCCTTCTCATTTCGCTAAACCACAAATTTGCAAACATGAAACAAGTGAACCCATTACAACACAATACCTCGAAGAGCGTGCTATCATCGGAAATGGAATGGAGACGGCGGCGATAGACACGGTGACGATGGAGATGGTAATGATGGAGGTGGCGACAATGAACCCGGAGGCGGAGATGGTTTTAACAATATGCGCGGGAGAGAAAGAGTTTTGGTAGGATCGATCTTGCCAGGGCTTTTTGTTTAAAAACAATTAAAATTTACACCGGTTAAAATAATAACCGGTGTAATAGTGTAGTATTTACACCGGTTATAAGATAACCGGTGTAATATATAAACTATTTACAACGGTTTTCTTATAACCGGTGTAATATATAAACTATTTACACCAGTTATTATTTAAACCGGTGTAATAAGTTTATATATTAAACCGGTTATAATAAAACCGGTGTAAATAGTTCTCCTATCACTAAATTCTTGTTTAATATTACGATAATGCCACCTCGTTTTTATAAATTACATCAGATTATGTTTAACCGCTCTAAAAAGGGAGGTTTAAATCCGCCATTTTGCAGTATTGAGGGGAGGTATTTATAGAATACATACCTGAATTAGAGTTGTAATGAAACTCTAGTAACGTACCTTGGAGAAGGGTTTGTAATGTAAGAGTTGTAATAGGATTGTAACTCTTATCATGCATAGGAGATAGAAATAATAGCTGAGAAGGAGTTAGGCTCCTATGACCAGAAGAATATTTGTTGTAAGGGAAATATATTTCTGAGCTATTATACTTGTAGTAAAATTCAACCCTTATCAATAGCCCCTCAGGTCGGATTGTTTTCATTCATTCCGATCTGAACAATATTTTGGTATAATACCGATCCGCCCTGTACACGTTTAACTCTTTGAATTTTGTGCCCGAAAAACACGCTTACACATTTTAAACCATGTCTTATCCAATCCAACGTTTTGGATGCACGTTCACCAACACAGCTGTCACGTCCATTCGATCCATCTTTTGCCTATATATAGAGTGTTCTCAGAATTTATTTGCACTTGCATCTTCCAGAGCTCTCAATCTCTCAGTTCGGATCTCAGAACTTCTCGTGCATTGCTTCCAACTTCCTAGCTCTCTAGCTCAGCTTTCTTAGGTCAAGTCTGCCTCTCCATTCACAAGTAAGTGATGTCCAATTCAGAACATTCCAATTCATCTTCTGAAATTCGTTCTGAAAATAACTTCGAAACTGAACACGATTCTCTCACACAGCAATCTGCATATACGTTAAGTAGTTATTCTGATTCTGCTTCTAGTTCATTTGATAGTTCTCATAATCAACCCAATTTAGCCAAGGTTTTAAAAACTACCAAGAAGTATAACTTAGCTCAGCTAAAAAAGAAAGAAATGGAAGAAGATCAGCACTTAGGGTCAAATGATTCAACTCATAAGGATTTAGGTGTAGACTTAGATCAGTTCGTCACCCATGCTATCCCTTTATCAATAGAATTTCCTGAAGATCAACCCTCAGCTAGCCAACCTCAACCTAGAGAACATCCTTCCATCACCGGACCAGTCGATGATACTCAGCCGTCTAATCCGATCAAAAAACCTGTTGTAACTAAGTTAGAAATCCTTAACTCAACCACAACTCCTTCTGTCTTAATAAATATTCTTAAGGACTTTCATATCAGCCCCCAAATCAAAATTAGAGCTCCGGTAGAGGGAGAAGTAGCTAATCAACCTCTGGAAGGTTTTAGAAGTATGTTTGTGGAGCAGCTTAGAGCCGGACTGATATTTCCTTTATCTCAATTCATCAAAAATATCCTTACTGACTATATGATAAGCTTAACTCAATTAACTCCAAACGGGATCAGAATTCTGGTCGAGTTTGAGTTATTTTTTAAGCATTTAGACCATAAAAGTTCTGTCCCGTACTTTAGGCACTTCTTCTGTCTAAAGTCATCAGGAAAAGACCTCGGCTGGTACTATTTCACCCGCCGATCTAAAAAACAACAACTCTTGGGAGGAAAACCCAGCTTCATCCATGAGTGGAAAGATAAATTTTTCTATCTCAACCTCAGCTCTCTAGACCTAGAGTGGTATTGGAATGATGCAGGTTGTGTTTCTGACCCCATTTCAATAAGAAAACATCCCAAGGACCTCGCTGAAAAGTTAGAACATGAGAAACGAGTCCTTAACACCAACTTTTTCCCTAAGAGAGTATTAGTATCAGTAGGGATTAGTCCAGCCGTTCTGCCATCCGACCACACGGAGCACGTGGCAAAGGGAAAGAGGGTATAACCTTTTAATTTCTTATTTGCATTGTATTTTCACACTCCTGTATGGTTCTGAACATTTTTTTTAGTGATGAACATCGAAGACCTTATGGGCGATCTGCCTGAGCCTCAGCAGCTCCTAATGAGGCTCTTAGCAATGAAGCCCCAACCGACGAAGTGAAGTCGGATAAAAAGACAGACAACCCGACTTCCTCGTCTGTTAAAGAAAAATGAAAGAAAATTTCTCCTGGGTCGGGGAAGCCTTTCAAGAAGATGAAGGAAGCTAGGAAAAGGATTCTGGATAGCTCCACTGATGAGGCTCAGAAGAAACCTGAACTAGTGGAGATTGAAGTCGAGAAGCCGAGGTGACCGGTCAATCACTTCTTGGGGACCTCTTTGTTCCTTTTTCTAAGGTTCTTGAGGGTGAAAGCTCCTATCCTTTATCCTCATTCTGTCCCGACCCAAAGATGGGTATTAATGACAGGCTCACTACAGACATAGCACTGGAATTCGCCTACAACACTATCCCACGTCGGGATAGAAAAATGTTGAGGCAAATAGATTCCACATCTCTTCACCACCGACTTGCTCTTGGCATTGCACAGGTAACGAACATTCTTTTTTTTATTCGTTATTATCATATTAACCATCTGTAATTTAGGTCATGGGCTTGGCTACAGAGGCTATTGTCCGTAGTGACGAAGCATCCGACAAAATGGACGAGCTAACGGCTCAAAAAGATGCCAATCAGTTGGAGATCACGACAATTTCATCTTTGCTTGAGGCTGAGGAGAAGAGGAACGCCAAGCAGAAGAAGGAAGTAGATCTTCTTCAGAATGATCTAAACGTCGTTCGCTCTTCGAATGAGGAATTGGATGCAAGAAATGCGGAGCTAGAGGCAAAGAATGCAGAGTTGGCAGCTCGGGTAGCCTTCTTGGAGGGAGATGGCTCTTCTCAACTCGTCTCAAATTTTTTATCTTCCGACGAGGGGAGGAATTTACTGGCACGCTAGTGTGCCCCTGCTCGCAACCTTGGCTATCACAAAGCCTTGGTCGCACTTAGGGAAAAATGTCCTGAATTGAACATAACCTCTGAAAAAGGTTATAATACCAAATCGGACGAGGCCTTGAATCAAGCATTCGCTGACTTGAAGCTGATTAAAGTTGATGGCCGTTCGTACGTTTCTCCAAATCCCACAAAGGAAGATGAAGCGAACGAAAAAGAGGAGAGCTGATCCTGTGAACTAGGACATTTTGTAATAGTGCTGTAGGTTCCCAATTATGTCCTGAACAGCAGTTTGACCAATTTTTGGTCTTTTTGTATTTCAAGTTTCAAATTTTCAATTTAAGAATTTTTTTCATATTTTGATGTCTCCCATATTATATTTGTTACGTGTATTGAGAATTCAATTTGACCTGAATCAATACGTAAGCAAATAACCCATATTGAATCAAACTTAGCAGAAATCGTTTATCTTAAACGAAAACTAAGTTTAAATAACAATATGATCTTAAATCAAATAGCCGACATAAATTGGATTTAATTGCATGTTTTCCTTCTTACAGAAAATGAAATCAAATAGTTCGAAGTGAATCAAACTTTTTAATTTCTATAGTTTCCTTTTTTGGCGGAAAAATGAGTGTGAAATCGTATAATCCGAAGTGAATCAGACTTTGATTTGCATAAAATTTTGATGTTTTCCTTTTTGGCGGAAAATCAATAATATGATCTGAAATCGAATAATTCGAACTGAATTAACTGTGAATATGACTTAAGAGGTATAATGAGCATAATTGAGCTGAACACAAGATCAATTTATAAAGATAAACTCAAAATGAGCTGTTTTATTTATGTGTAGCATTTAAGCTGCATTACACTTATTAAAGCATCAATGTGCTTATTTTAATAAAAATGAGCTGAAAATAATGACTAAAATTATTGATAATTTCTTCTCAAGTTGGTGATGTTCCACATCCTCGGGATAGTTCGTCCATCCAGAGTTTCCAACTTATAACTTCCTGCCCCTTTGACCTGAGCTACCCTATAAGGTCCTTCCCAGTTTGGATCAAGTTTCTCGCGTCCTTCAACTCAACTTGCTTCGTTCTTTCGCAGAACCAAATCTCCAAGTTGAAATTGAGTTTTTCTGACTCGCCGATCATAATAACGAGCTATATTAGCTTTATACTTGGCCTCTGCGAGGTGTGCCAGTTCTCGTTTTTCCTCCAGCAAGTCCAAGCTTAATCGCAGCTCTTTGGAGTTTGTATCCGAAACATAGTGGATTGTCCTTAGGCTTGGGAGTCCAACCTCGGCAGGTATCACAGCTTCAGAACCATAAGGTAAGCTAAATGAAGTTTCTCGGGTAGCCGTTCTTAGGGTAATTCGGTACGCCCATAGAACATTTGGCAGCTCTTCGACCCAATTTCCCTTAGCTTTTTCCAGCCTTGTCTTCAAATCTTGCACTATTATTCTGTTAGTGACCTCAGTTTGTCCATTAGCTTGTGGATGTGCTACTGAAGTAAAGTGCTGTCTTATATTCAGCTCTTCGCACCAACTTCTGAACGGGTCGCTTGCAAATTGCGTACCGTTGTCGGATATGATTGTATTAGGAATTCTAAATCTGCACACTATTTGCCTCCAAACAAACTTAACCATACTTCTCCCGAAAATTTGCACAAGAGGTTTGGCTTCAACCCATTTATGAAGTAGTCGATAGCCACCACCAAGTGCTTTAGCCATCCAGGAGCCTCAGGAAATGGTCCAGTGATGTTAATTCCCTATTGAGCAAACGACCATGGACTTTGGATGGTAATTATCTTGGTTTACGGAATATGTTTGACAACGGCGTGGATCTGACATTTAGTACATTTTTTTACCATTTCATGAGAATCCGCGCTCATCATAGGCCAGTAATATCCTGATCGCATTGCCTTTTTAGCCAACATGCGTGCTCCGACGTGACTCCCACATAAGCCAAGGTGAATTTCTTTCAAAACATACATCGCCTGTTCTGGTCCTATACAACGCAACCAAGGCATGAGATAACATTTTTTAAACAAAATTCTGTTTTGGATTGCGTACCTGGCTTATCGCAAGACCAATTTCTGAGCTGAAGATTTATCTTGTGGCAATTCTCTAGTTGTTAAAAGTTTAACAATCGGAGTCATCCAAGTATCTCCCACATCTTTAATCACTAAGACTTGCAGCTCTTCAATGCTTCTAGCTGGCAAGACCTCAACCAGAACTTTCTTTGTGAGATGAGCATGTGCTGATGATGCCAATTTACTAAGTGCGTCCGCGCATTTGTTCTGAGCTCGGGTACTCGTTCGATCAGAAACTCTTGAAATTTCTTCTTGATATCTTCAGTTTTCTCCAAATACCTCTTCATATTCAAATCTCGGGCCTCGTACCCCCCAGTTACTTGGTTTACGATGAGTTGGAAATCGCTGTAAACTTGTAACTTTTTAACTTCCATTTGATAGGCTAACTTCATTCCAACTATTAATGCCTCATATTCTGCTTCATTATTCGTTGCCTTGAATTCAAAACATAAAACATATGTGAATTCCTGTCCGTTTGGGTTTGTCAATATCAACCCAGCTCCTAAACCATCCTCACTCAAGCCTCTATCCACGAATAAGACCCAAAAGCCTTCTTTTCCTTTAAAAGGGTTTCTCAGGTCGTCTTCCTTTAAAAAATCTTCTTCTGTAACAGAAACTTCTGCTATGAAATCAGCAAGTACCTGACCTTTTATCGTCGTCCGATGTGAGAATGTGATGTCATATTCTCCCAACTCAATTGCCCACTTCATAAGTCTTCCAGAAGAATTAGGTTTTTGCAGAACTTACCTTAGAGGTTTATCAGTTAAGACATGAATTTCATGTGCTTGAAAGCATGGTTTCAATCTTCTCGAAGCGTTAATGAGTGCAAGTGCCAATTTCTCCATCGTAGGATATCTTTGCTCGGCTCCTTGCAGAGCACGACTTGTGTAATACACTGGTCTTTGTATTCCTTGATCTTCTCTAACCAAAACTGCACTAATTGCTGCATCACTAGCTGCCAAATACAGATACAAGATTTCTCCATGAACCGGGGTGGACAACACTTGTACGTTTGTCAAATATGTCTTCAATTCATCAAATACTTTGCTGCAACTTTCATCCCACTCAAAGTTCTTTGCTTTCCTTAATGTTTTAAAGAACGGTAAGCTGCGATCTGCCGATATCGACAAGAAATGATTCAACGTAGCTAGATGACCTGTAAGTCTTTGAACGTCATTTAAACTTTGAGGTGGTTTCATATCCAAAATTGCTTTGATCTTTTTCGGATACTGCTATTCCTTGGTTTGAGACCATATGACCAAGGAATTTTCCTGATCCAACTCCGAATGTTCACTTCTTTTGATTTAACTTTAGACCAGTTGTTCGTAATTTCTCCAAAGTCTCTCTTACGTCGTCCAAGAAAGTTTCTATCCTTTTGCTCTTAATGAGTATATCATCAACATAGATTTCCATATTTCTCCCGATCTAATAAGAAAATATCTTATCCACCAATTGTTGGTATGTAGACTGGCGTTCTTCAATCCGAAAGGCATTTTTGTGTAACAATACACGCCCTTCTCTGTTATGAAAGCTATCTTTTCCGCATCGTCTTCATCCATCTGAATCTGATGATAACCTTTGTAGGCGTCTAGAAAGAATAAGACCTCAAAACTGGAGGTCCATCCACATTCTGATCAATTATCGGTAAAGGATAACAATCTTTTGGACAAGCCTTATTCAGATTTGTGTAATCTATACACATTCTCTGTGAAGCATCTGGTTTCAGAACCATGACTGGATTGGCAAGCCAGGTCGGATAAAACACTTCTCTAATTATCTTCGCCTGTAGCAACTTTCAACTTCTCCAGATATGGCCCGATTACGATCTGGCGCATACATCCTTTTCTTCGTCTAACCACCTGAGCAGACATATCAATATTCAACTTATGCACCATCAGATTTGCAGATACTCCTTTCATGTTATCTGGACTCCAAGCAAAAATGTCTTTGAATTCGGACAGGAGATTTGTTAACGATCTCTTTATTTCCATTGGCAAAGATGTACCGATGAGGACCATCCTATCTCCTTCTACTTCATCGAAAGAAATAGTCTCTACTTGATCTGTTAACATAACAGGCTCAGCTCGGTTTTTTGTTCCTACATAGTTTATATTCTCTGTTTGCTTCTTTTTGTTTCCTTTCAACGCAATCATATGGCATTCTCTTGCCAACTTCTTATCACCTCGTATTGTAGCAACTCCAGCCTCTGTAGGAAATTTCATAAAAAGATGATATGGAGACCAGATAGCCTTTAATTGCACCATGACAGGTCGTTTTAGAATAACATTGTATGGAGACGTGACATTAATGACTGTGAACTCAACATAAATGAGTCTTTTCTTGGGATATTCTCCCAATGTCACTGGCAAGTTTATCGTTCCGATTCGCATTGATGTTTAATCTGAAAGCCGATGAGGTGTGAATGGCAAGGTTTTAGTTGTTTCTTTTCAATACCCATTTTTGGCAAGTTTCGTGATAGATAATATCGGTCGAACTGCCTTCATCTACATATATTCTGTGAACTTCCTTATTGGCAATGATTACTTTAATTAGCAATGCATCGGCATGCGGAAATTTGGTCGGTACCGCATCCTCTTTTGAAAAGGTGATGGTGTCTGTAGCTTTGAAATGCTTATGAACTAGCTCTTGCTCTAGAATTCCTCTCTTCTTCGATTTTTTGGAGGTCATTGAATCCCCTTCATAGGGCCCTCCGATAATTGTGTGAATTACTCCTGTGATGTTCTTGTATGCGTCGGGATGTTTATTATTACCATTATCTCTTCTCCTTTTTTCATCAGGAAGATCTGGATCTTTCTTATCTTCAGGTCTGTTCGATAAATTCCCAACTCTGACAAATTCTTTTAAATGACCGTTTTGAATCAGCTTCTCAATATACTTTCTGAGGTCTTTGCAATGCTCAGTATCGTGGCCATGTTGATTATGAAATCGGCAAAAGAACTTCTTATTCCTTTTGTTGTCCGGACCAGTCATCCGTTGTGGATATCTCACATTTCCTCAGTTTTCCAAGATAGCAAATACTTCGGTTCTTGTTTTATTCAATAAAGTGTAATTCTTGTCTTCTCCAGTTGCAGACGAGTTAAATTGCACTTTATCTAATTTTTGCTTCTGATTTCCTCCACCAGATGCTTTGGCCTTTTCTTCTTTCTTCTTTTCAGGTCCTTTATAATTATCTCGTTTTCGTTTATCCACATCTTCACCTTTTGCGAATATTCGAGCTCGTTTCATCATGTCTTTAACACTAATAAGAGGATCTATTACAAAATCTTTGTACAATCTTCCAGGTCGTAAACCAATAGTAAATGCTCCGATGACCACTTCTTTCGATCTGTGCCCTACTTTCAAACTTTCGTTTATGAATCTTTCAATGTATTGAGTTAACGACTCCAAATCTCCTTGCTTCACGTTGAGTAACTCAACACTTGTTTTCACAAACTTCTGTCTTTGCACAAATCTGCTTTTAAAAGCTGCTTTAATGTCGTTGAACTTACGAAATGCCTTAGGCTTGAGGTTGTCGTACCACAATCGGGCAGTTCCCATCATAGTTATGCCAAAACATTTGCATAGGATTTGATCTGGATAATTATAAATCCTCATACTTTGTACATAGTGATGCACATGTTCTGCTGGATCTCCTTCTTCGTTATAATATAACAAATTTGGCATTTTGAATTTATGTGGAAGAGGATAATTTTCCACATCATCTACAAATGGAGAATTTACTTCTGAATCATTATCATGCCTTGACAGTGATGTGGGTGGTAGGTCGGATGGACCTATATCTCCAAAACACAAATTTTGATCCCTTGGCTATTGGTACGGCATATACAGGTCATCATTGTTACCTTCTGCTCTCGTGCGTTGACGATAATGCACTTGTCTTCTATTCCTGGTCGGAGATCTTGAATCTCTTCGGCGAGATGAGACTGAAATATGATCTACATCTCTTCTGTTAGCACGTTCTTTAGCCCTTATCCTGAGCTCCTGCTCTTCCCGAAGCTTTTGACGAAGGTCTCGTTCACGAATAGCTTGATTAAGCTCTTCTCGTTGTCAAATAGTGCGAGCTTGTCGTTCAGCCAAATTAATTGGAGCGTAATTTGCTATCATTGTTTTAACTCGTTCTCCGTTATTGATCAGAAACTTGAGTACATCAGGTGAATCCAAGTCAACGACAGGAACGGAACTACCATCTTGGTTCTGAGGACCAGCACCTGTTCCCTCCTGAATAGGGGTTTTGGTGGACGAACTTGCTGGGCTTTCTCTTATCGGAGGATTATTCTCCTCCTGATGCTCAGAAGCTGGAGAATTCTGAGCCAGCTGTTTGTCACGCTTTGACAATTGCAAACGAGTAGTAGGCATGTTGCTTTCGTGCTCCACGGTGGTTGCCAATTGATGAGTATAGAAAATCTCACGTCGAATGGGCAGGTCTTCTGGTCGTCCGGGCACTGAATACCTGCAAAAAGTCCCCGGGATTGTTCTCAGGGAGTAAACTCCGAAGCTTAAGTCAGTAATGAGCCTTAAGCCTTTATCAATATGCAATTGAGAATATGAATCTCGAATCCCCCTTCCAAAGTGATGAAAGGGAGGTATTTATAGAATACATACCTGAATTAGAGTTGTAATGAAACTCTAGTAACGTACCTTGGATAAGGGTTTGTAATGTAAGAGTTGCAATAGGATTGTAACTCTTGTCATGCATAGGAAATAGAAATAATAGCTGAGAAGGAGTTGGGCTCCTATGACCAGAAGAATACTTGTTGTAAGGGAAATCTATTTCTGAGGTATTATACTTGTAGTAAAATTCAACCCTCATCCTCACACACACTCACAAACTCACACACTTCTCTTCACTTTCCCGATTTTCTTTTCCACACACAGTCACACACTTCGCTGCCACATTTTCTCTCTTCTCACACACACTCACAAACTCACACACTTCTCTTCACTTTCCCGATTTTCTTTTCCACACACAGTCACACACTTCGCTGCCACATCTTCTCTCTTCTCACACACACTCACAAACACACACACTTCTCTTCACTTTCCCGATTTTCTTTTCCACACACAGTCTGATAAGTTGGTTTTATACCAACTAATATGTGTTAAATCACTTGGCTTTTGTTGTGTGTTTTATGTACATATGTGAGGTTTTGAGAGGTTTTATGCATTTATATGTTTGCAATATGAAAATGATCAAATGGTGCAAAGAAGAGCAAAAATGGTGGTAATTGAATTGAAAAATGTAGGATGAAAATGGAGGAACCGAAAATGCATATTTGGCCAAATTAGGGTTTTGGCAGCTTTGAGTGTGAATTTATTTTGAGCATAACTTCTTCAATATTAATCCAAATGATGAGTTCTTAGATGTTCTGGAAATCTCTGTGAGTGTACTTAATTTCGTATGTTTTAACTTTCTTCTAATTCAGTGTGTTAATATGAGAATCGAAAGCATCTTGATGATTGCTACTTCAGAATTTACTTCAGAATTTACTTCAGAATTTCGTATGTTTTAATTTCGTATGTTTTAACTCACCTCACGCCACACTCTCGCAGCACTCGCACATACCTCACCTGCGGCAAGGTCACCTCGCCGCATACACTACGCACACACAATGTGCGGCGAGATCACCTCGCGGCACAACACTCTCGCACTAACACTCGCACACATGCACATCACTCTCGCATTCACCGCACACCACTATCACTACACTCATGCACACCACCTCGCACCTACTGCACAAGTTCTTCGCACACACTCATGCGGCGAGATCACCTCGCCGCATGGTTGCCTCGCACTCACGGCACACACACACGCACACATTCATTCGGCGAGATCACCTCGCCGCATGCACTTAAGTACAAACATAAACTAAAGCATTCAATCATTTGCATACACTCACACTGCACAACATTATGCACGCTACTCTCACTACACATCTCACCACACATGCACACTCATGCACATTTTACTTCATACTACATTTCATACTTCACTTTCATTTCACAACACCACACTTGGTCTCACTACATAACTTATTTTCACAAACATCTCAATCTTTAGAAATTTTATTCACATCCAGCTTGTGCACAACACTATACTTACATTTGGTTTACAACAATTCATACATTTGCTTTGGAGACATCTGTAAGACATCATGATGGCACATTTAAAAACATTGAGATGCAATTAGGTCAACTCGCGAATGCTATATATCATAGACCTATTGATTCTCTTCCTAGTGATACGGTGCCAAATCCTCAGAACAATATTGGATGTAAGGCCATAACTTTAAGGAGTGGAAAACTTTTGTCTGGGAATAAACCGTCAGAAGTTAAGGATGATTGTGCAGAGGAAGAAGACCAGAAAGATGAAGCTGGGGAAGTGTTGGAACTTAAGAAAGATAATGAGCAAGAGGATGATAAGACTGTGCAGAAGGACATACCAGCTAAGGAAGGAAATGAGATCACTAAGAACTCCAATCCTTACAACTACCCTGAGTATGCTCCTAAACCTCCTTTTCCAGAGAGGAAGAGACCACCTCCTCAAAAAGGCCCTCAGTTCAAGAGGTTCCTAGATGTACTCAGGCAAGTGAATGTGAATCTTCCCCTATGGACTTAGTGACTTCAATGCCAAAATATGCTAAGTATCTCAAGGATCTTAACTCCAACAAAGAGCAAATCTTGAGATGTGAGGTTCCCATGATAGTTTTTGAATGCACTCAAGCTTGGATGGTTCGTGATCTTCCTCCAAAGCTTAAGGATCCTGGGAGCTGTACTATCCCATGCAAAATAGGCACAAGGCATTTTGCAAAGGCTTTATGTGATTTGGGTGCTGGGATCAACTTAATGCCATTGTCCATAGCTATCAGTGTTGGATTGGAAAGCAGGATTCGCCCAGTTGCGGTAACTCTACAATTGGCAGATAGGTCTTTGATAACTCCTACTGGTTTGGTAGAAGATGTTCTGGTAAGAGTTGATAAATTCACTTTGCCTGTTGATTTTATTGTTCTTGATGGAGGAAGACCATGAGGTACCACTCATCTTTGGTAGGCCATTTTTAGCTACTGGCGATGCTTTAATTGGAGTTCGAAACAAAACTGTCACCTTTAGAATTAATAATGAGGAAGTAGTTTTTGACGTGAATTATGCAATGAAACAACCTATGCATTTAGAATCTTTGTGTTCCATTCAGGTTGTTGAATGTTCTCCTACTTTCGTTGATGAGGTGTTAAGCATGACTATATTTCTGTTGATGAAATTGTGGATGATGAAGAAATTGATTGTGATGAGCTTGATGTAGAAGACTGCATGTATTCACTAGAGAGTGCACATATAGAAGAATGTGGTTTCATAGATATATCAAACTTTGAAATGCCAAGTCAATCTTTGGTAGATCATACCTCACAGGAAGCATGTGTTAAGAATTGTTCAAATGATAGTGATGAACATGTTTTACTTGATGATGATGATGACTGTTCTTTTCTTGATACTTTGATAAATTGCATAGAGTCACATCTGGAAGGACATTGTGATACCATAAATCAAGATAATGTGGAAATTGGTACTTTTGAAACTGAGAAGGAATCTGAGTGTGTAATTGGTACTTCATCTCCAGTGCATGATGAGAAATTTTTGTTACACAATGAAAATTTTTTTCGTGATGATAATGTTGAGAAAATTTGTGGAGTCAATAATGTTAGTTTTGATGATAAAAATGTTAACATTCTGAATGACAATGATAACATGGTGAACAATTGTGAATTTGAGACATTTGTTTTTGAACTTTCTGATGAGCTTGTTGAGATCATGGATGTGCATTCCTTGGTTGAGCCTTGCAGGACTACTGTGGATAGTGTGGTAGAAGAGGGCTATGATGTGGTTCGAATGAATGTGATATTTGGAGAAAGTTTTTCTCATGATCCTGTGCTTACACATCTCCTCAACTCTCCAGTGTCTTCTGGGAAGAAGGAGCATGATAATGAGAGTTCATCTTTTGTGTGGTGCAGAGATGGATTTACTGAGTTCTTTTCATGACCAAGACATACGTGTGGATGAATAAAGTCTAGCTGGAGACTATCTAAATCCAGAACTACTTCTTCTTCTTTAGTTTTAATAAGCAGTTTGTTTTCGTCTTTTTGTTTTGTCTGTGCGTTTCTTTCATTTTGGAATTCATCAAGGCCACTCATGATAAATGTGTTGCCTAGAAGGACATTGCAAGAGATATGTCATGCGTACATGAGGCTAAGTGTGGGGGAGAAATTTCTCATTTACAGAAGGAGCAATGGATAAAGACAATCCACAAAGCACACATTGGACTTCATGACGATTCGAAACCAGGGAGCCCCTAAACCTATGTCTTTACTTTACATTGAGGACAATATAAGTTTTAAGTGTGGGGGAGTGTATGTTTGCTATGGTTTGTATCTCTTGAACTTTGGATGCTTAGTTGTTTTTAATGAGTGATGAAATTTTATAATGAATTTTTTTGTGAAATTTTTGTGCTATGTGATGAAGAATATGCTATTTTCTAAGTTTTGTGGTGAATTTTGAGTGTTAGCATATAATGTCTAGTTATATGTGATGTTTTTCATGTTTTGTGCAAGTTTTTCATGTTTTGTGAAAAAATCAACTTGTGGTGAAATTTTGAAATTTTTGTGAATAAATGTTGATCTTGTCTATACATGGTGTAATGTGGTGCTGATGTCCAAATGAAATGCAAAAGTGCAAGTAATGGAATGAAAAGAAAAGAGGTGTAGTGACAGTGAGAGCAATGGAATGAAATGTTGACACTTTGTGCTATGCTTTGTTCTTTTGTTAAGCTGTGTTCACAAAATTTGAAGTTCATCCATCTTACTTTTGTATTGCATGCGAAAATGGTTTTGATGTCTTTGATTCCAATCTTGATGAAATTGGTATATTTTGCTGACTAAGGCCCGATGTTAATGTAAGATAGATATGCCATGCAAAACTCAATTGACATAGGAGGTAATGTGTATGGATTCGTTTCTTTTTGTTATGCATTTATCTGGTGTCTCCAAAATTCGTGCATGTTTAGTCAATTTGGGATTCTTATGAACATGTGCTTGCACAAGAAATGATATGGGAGAAAGAGCCATATTGGCAACTGGGAAGGAAAAAGCCATAAGAACCTGGCATACAAATTTGGAGAAAAAAGCCATAAAACCCAGGCATAATTTCAGTCATCAATATGTGAAGCAATTTTGCACCAATGTGCAGCACTAATGTGCAGAATAAGGGCAATGTCCCATAGAGTACCAATGTACGCATATGTACCATTGATCTTGTGATTGCATGTTCATAAGGGTGTACAAAGAGATTGGCATGTATTGAATGGTATGTGAGACCAGCTAGATGGTGTATAGCAAGGGAATAGATGAAGTGCATGTTCCTCAGCACACACTTGCACGCATGACATTTTGGTCTTTATTCATTGTGCCTTGGTTGATAATTTGTGCTAAAAATTGATAGGTTGGAATTGAGGTTATGTTAAGAGTTTTTGATATTGCATGAAAAATCTGTTTTGATGAACTCAAATAATAAGAACAAGGTTTACAGAAGAGTGAGGTCTAGTGCAAAGTGGTTTTGAAATGTGAGTTTTGTGTTTTGTCTTTGATTGAGGACAAGCAAAAGTTCAAGTGTGGGGGAATTTGATAAGTTGGTTTTATACCAACTAATATGTGTTAAATCACTTGGCTTTTGTTGTGTGTTTTATGTACATATGTGAGGTTTTGAGAGGTTTTATGCATTTATATGTTTGCAATATGAAAATGATCAAATGGTGCAAAGAAGAGCAAAAATGGTGGTAATTGAATTGAAAAATGTAGGATGAAAATGGAGGAACCGAAAATGCATATTTGGCCAAATTAGGGTTTTGGCAGCTTTGAGTGTGAATTTGTTTTGAGCATAACTTCTTCAATATTAATCCAAACGATGCGTTCTTAGATGTTCTGGAAAGCTCTATGAGTGTACTTCATTTCTTATTTTTTAACGTTCTTCTAATTCTGTGTGTAAATATGAGAATCGAAAGCATCATGATGATTGCTACTTCAGAATTTAGTTATGAAGTTCATATTGCCACAGTTTGGTAGATTGTTAATAACTTGAGCTACAGTCATCCAATTGAGGTGATTCTTGATCCATTGGAAAGCCATGAGATAGCCCTAGAACTCTTATGTTTACAATCGAGCTCAATTCAGATGTTAAGACACACGAACGTTGCTTGGAAGTTGCTTGTTTTTCTGAAATGGCTTCATAACACACTAGGCATTCACAAAAATCTCGCGAGCATTTTCACAAACACCTCACGAGCACTCCACTACTGCACAGCACTAGCACTCACCTCACGCCTCACTCTTGCAGCACTCGCACACACCTCACCTGCGGCGAGGTGACCTCGCCGCATACACTACGCACACACAATGTGAGGCGAGATCACCTCGCCGCACAACTCTCTCGGACTAACACTCGCACACATGCACATCACTCTCGCATTCACCGCACACCACTATCACTACACTCATGCACACCACCTCGCACATCACTCGCACCTACTGCACAAGTTCTTCGCACACACTCATGCGGCGAGATCACCTCGCCGCATGGTTGCCTCGCACTCACGGCACTCACACACGCACACATTCATGCGGCGAGATCACCTCGCCGCATGCACTTAAGCACACACATAAACTAAAGCATTCAATCATTTGCATACACTCACACTGCACAACATTATGCACGCTACTCTCACTACACATCTCACCACACATGCACACTCATGCACATTTTACTTCATACTACATTTCACACTTCACTTTCATTTCAAAACACCACACTTGGTCTCACTACATAACTTATTTTCACAAACATCTCAATCTTTAGAAATTTTATTCACATCCAGCTTGTGCACAACACTATACTTACATTTGGTTTACAACAATTCATACATGTCAGTCCTGAAAGTTTAAATTCATTACACTTCACAATTCATCTCATTTACACATTCATAATATCACTCTTATCTTACACTTTCATTCCACGAATATATTACACAACATTTCGCATTTTTTGTTTAATCACTCAAACCTCAACAAACACTCTCACACTCACACACTAAGTGGCGAGACCTCGCCACGAGGTCTCGCCCACAAAAACTACACACGGCGAGGTCTCGCGGCGAGACCTCGCCGGCAAAATCAACACATGGCGAGACCTCGTGGCGAGGTCTCGCCACACACACACACTACACGGCGAGGTCTCGCCACGAGACCTCGCCAGCAAGATGCTCTTGGAGTGGATTTTGTTTGGCAGTCTTGAAGGAATGGCAAAGTGATGGGAGTTTTGTTCCATGAGTTTCAGTTTTGTGGCACTGCTTTAAGTTGATCATAACTCTCTCATCTTAGCTCCAAATTGGGTGATCCATATGGCTATGGAAAGCTAAGATAACGAGTTACAATGTTTATGTTTTAAGCTTTCATTGATTCATAGCGTTTCATGGTCAAATTTTGGTGTGAAGTTGCTGCCACGAAATGTTTTGTGTTTGAGTTTCCAGAAAAATGGCTAAGTGTTGAAGCTTTGATTTTCTGAATTCTCAGGCAGCTGAAGGCGTGAAGTACGTTGGCAAGAAGACGTGATTTCCTGAAGGCTGTTTTGCTTGGAAGCTAGCAAGGATGCTGAAGGCGTGACTGGAAGAGGCCTGAAGGCGTGATTTGACTCTGATTTCTTCACTTGGAAGTCAGAGGCAGCGAAGTCGTGATTCTGTTAAGCCTGAAGGCGCACGGCTCGTGGCTGAGTTACAGAAGGCGCGATTTACACAAGACAGAAGGCGTGATTTGCGCAAGCCAGAAGGCGCTGGAATGCTGAACTTTTCTCCAAACTTTGAATTTTCACATTTTAGGCTGATTTTTGGTTTTCTCTATTCAAGGGCACTTTTGTAATACTTTAGATATTTTACGGTAGCGTATTAGTTACGTTTTCCCAACTCTATATATAGGGAAGGTAGCTAACATGTGTGGAGGGGAGAGAGAGGATTATTCTAGAGTTTAGAATTATCGTTTGAATTTTTAGCGGGAGCTTTTCTCCCTCTCATTTTCTCTCTCTAGATCTATTTTCTCTCACTAAACATTTCTTCTCCGATCTACATTCTGATTGTGAATTTGGACTGGATTGATCTTTCTTATTCTCAATTGACAAAGGAATCGACAATTCTCTCAATTTAATTGGTAAATTCTTCCAATTAAATGAGAATGAGCTTATCAATGTTGGAATTTGTTGATTTTGGAATGAGAAAGATGTTTTCTGGCTAAATTTATGATATCTTAGGATTCTTAATGGATGAATATGTGTTTTAGTAGATTGTATGCTATGCAATTGATCTAATTGTTGGATATTGAAATCACATTTGAATTGAGCATAAACATATGTTGAATTTCATAACTCTTAGCTAATCTTGAATAGATCAAGCTTCAATTGTGGTCGACATGCTAAATTGAGGAGTGATTAATCAAAGTTAACGAAGTTGCAATAATTGAGAACTTAATTGTGATTGTTTAAGTCTTTGCACTTGTTTTCTGTAATCAAATCAATTCTGAGACTCAGGCCTCGCCATAGGAAGTGTTAATGAATTGAAACTTTAGGAAAAGTGTTAAAGAAGCTTTCTGTGTTAACAACGATGATATGTGAACCCTAGGATGGACCTCGCCATGGGAGTTCTTAGGACTTTGCATGTTAGAGTAGTTAGCTGGGAGAGTTGAGACTTTGCGGAGCTTATTCCACCATTCTCAGGCCTCGCCATGGGAGAGGATGGTGATTTGGGGGTACAAGAAGTGGTGTGGTCGCCATGCTAACCACAGCTTGAACTTCTAGGCAAATTAGGTCTCCAAGATGTTTAATTGCTTATTGATTGCATAGCATAAATTTACTAAGCCTGTGTTCATCCAATACAAGAATCCTGAGATATCTATTTCATCCTTGTTTGTTGCTATCTTTTGTATTTCTGTCCTCATTCTTTGTGTTGAAATTACATTCTTTCTAGTACTTAGATTCAGTGACGAGACTTTTAGAACAGTTTGCTCAATATTCTTGACCTACGCCTTCCCTGTGGATTACGATCCCAACTTACACTACTACATTAGTGTTTAGGGTAAAATTGATGAGTCGCGACAACTCGATATCAATTTTTGGCGCCGTTGCCGGGAAAGGCAATCGGTTCTGGAATTTGTTGAATTGTTTTTGATTTTTACTTGTTCTATTTGTATTTTTGTTTGAGGCATTTACCTTAGTTTCATTTTGTGTTGTTTTCAGTTTGTGTTGAGAATTGTGATCTATTTCGTTGTTGCATATTTGAAGTACGTGTTTCTTTGTTATTACACTCCACAACTGTGTGTTGTGTATGCCAAGGTCTAGCAGGTTTGCAGGAGAACCACAATTCTTATTGGATCTTGTGTTGGAGAAAGCTTTGAGAGCACATTTGAAGCAACAGAGAGAAATGGCAGCTCAAGGAACACAAGCACCGAGATTTGGAGATCATTACGCAGTAAATTTTGACAATCGATTTGGTCATCAAGACATCGACGTGGAAAGTTACCACATTTCTCCACAAATTGTTTCCATGATTATCCAGGGCCAATTCTTCCAAGGTCTTGAAAATGAGGACCCTAATGACCACCTTGATTGGTTTCTCGGGTTATGTAACACTTTTAAGTTTCCGAGAATTGACAGAGGTGAAGTTCACAGGATTTTGTTCCCATTATCTCTGCGTGGAAAGGCTAAACATTGGTTCAAGAGCATTGGAGGAACAAATGCTGGAATGTCATTTGATGATCTACAGCAGAGGTTCTTGTCCAAATACTTCCCCCCAGCTAAGCTTGAAAAAAGAAGGTTGGAAATTATGAACTTTCAGCAACAAGAAGGTGAGACATTTAGAGAAGCTTGGGAGAGATTCAACGATCTAATTAGACAATGCCCCAATCATGACTTGGGAGAGATCAGGGAACTAAACACTTTCTTCAAAGGCTTAACTCCTGAATCTTCTTTGATGGTTAAGGCATGTGCTAACGAGGCACTCAAAGACAAGTCTATGCCTGAAGTACGGGAGCTATTTAATCAAATTGCTGAGGACGAGTATATCTTCCCAGAGACCAGCAAAACTCATGTTAGAAAACAAAGGGGGATTCTTGATGTAGATGAGGAGACTTCTCTTAGTGCGAAATTTGAAGCATTGGCTAAGCAAGGACAAACTCTAAAGGCAACTCAAGCCAAGACACCTGTGTTGTCTTGTGGAATATGCAAGGGTGAACATTATACTGATGAGTGCCCAGTCACCACTGAGCCCATTCAATACGTGAATAACTATGGCAACAGACCACAATACTCTGGAAATTACTCAGGAGGCAACAATAGAGGCTATGGTGGTAATCAAGGAACTTGGGGACAACAGAACCAAAACCAGAGAGGTCAATATACTCAAGGGAATGATCAAGGGAGAACTTCCAATCCTCCACCAGGGTTTGATCAGCAAGCTAGTACCTCAGAGCCGAGTAACTCGTCAGTGGAAGAAATACTCCGGAGTCTTATAGAAAAGGTGGATAAAAATGAGGAAAGATTTGTTGCTTTGGAGACATCTGTAAGACATCATGATGGCACATTTAAAAACATTGAGATGCAATTGGGTTAACTCGCGAATGTTATACATCATAGACCTATTGGTTCTCTTCCTAGTGATACGGTGCCAAATCCTAAGAACAATATTGGATGTAAGGCCATAACTTTAAGGAGTGGAAAACTTTTGCCTGGGAATAAACCGTCAGAAGTTAAGGATGATTGTGCAGAGGAAGAAGATCAGAAAGATGAAGCTGAGGATGTTTTGGAACTTAAGAAGGATAATGAGCAAGAGGATGATAAGACTGTGCAGAAGGACATACCAGCTAAGGAAGGAAATGAGATCACTAAGAACTCCAATCCTTACAACTACCCTGAGTATGCTTCTAAACCTCCTTTTCCAGAGAGGAAGAGACCACCTCCTCAAAAAGGCCCTCAGTTCAAGAGGTTCCTGGATGTACTCAGGCAAGTGAATGTGAATCTTTCCATGATGGACTTAGTGACTTCAATGCCAAAATATGCTAAGTATCTCAAGGATCTTATCTCCAACAAAGAGCAAATCATGAGATGTGAGGTTCCCATGATGGTTTCTGAATGCACTCAAGCTTGGATGGTTCATGATCTTCCTCCAAAGCTTAAGGATCCTGGGAGCTGTACTATCCCATGCAAAATAGACACAAGGCATTTTGCAAAGGCTTTATGTGATTTGGGTGCTGAGATCAACTTAATGCCATTGTCCATAGCTATCAGTATTGGATTGGAAAGCAGGATTCGCCCAGTTGCGGTAACTCTACAATTGGCAAATAGGTCTTTGGTAACTCCTACAGGTTTGGAAGAAGATGTTCTGGTAAGAGTTGATAAATTCACTTTGCCTGTTGATTTTATTGTTCTTGATATGGAGGAAGACCCTGAGGTACCACTCATCTTTGGTAGGCCATTTTTAGCTACTGGCGATGCTTTAATTGGAGTTCGAAACAAAACTGTCACCTTTAGAATTAATAATGAGGAAGTAGTTTTTGACGTGAATTATGCAATAAAACAACCTATGCATTTAGAATCTTTGTGTTCCATTCAGGTTGTTGAATGTTCTCCTACTTTCGTTGATGAGGGTGTTAAGCATGACTATATTTCTGTTGATGAAATTGTGGATGATGAAGAAATTGATTGTGATGAGCTTGATGTAGAAGACTGCATGTATTCACTAGAGAGTGCACATATAGAAGAATGTGGTTTCATAGATATATCAAACTTTGAAATGCCAAGTCAATCTTTGGTAGATCATACCTCACAGGAAGCATGTGTTAAGAATTGTTCAAATGATAGTGATGAACATGTTTTACTTGATGATGATGATGACTGTTCTTTTCTTGATACTTTGATAAATTGCATAGAGTCACATCTGGAAGGACATTGTGATACCATAAATATAGATAATGTGGAAATTGGTACTTTTGAAACTGAGAAGGAATCTGAGTGTGTAATTGGTACTTCATCTCCAGTGCATGATGAGAAATTTTTGTTACACAATGAAAATGTTTTTCGTGATGATAATGTTGAGAAAATTTGTGGAGTCAATAATGTTAGTTTTGATGATAAAAATGTTAACATTCTGAATGACAATGATAACATGGTGAACAATTGTGAATTTGAGACATTTGTTTTTGAACTTTCTGATGAGCTTGTTGAGATCATGGATGTGCATTCCTTGGTTGAGCCTTGCAGGACTACTGTGGATAGTGTGGTAGAAGAGGGCTATGATGTGGTTCGAATGAATGTGATATTTGGAGAAAGTTTTTCTCATGATCCTGTGCTTACACATCTCCTCAACTCTCCAGTGTCTTCTGGGAAGAAGGAGCATGATAATGAGAGTTCATCTTTTGTGTGGTGCAGAGATGGATTTACTGAGTTCTTTTCATGACCAAGACATACGTGTGGATGAATAAAGTCTAGCTGGAGACTATCTAAATCCAGAACTACTTCTTCTCCTTTAGTTTTAATAAGTAGTTTGTTTTCGTCTTTTTGTTTTGTCTGTGCGTTTCTTTCATTTTGGAATTCATCAAGGCCACTCATGATAAATGTGTTGCCTAGGAGGACATTGCAAGAGATATGTCATGCGTACATGAGGCCAAGTGTGGGGGAGGAATTTCTCATTTACAGAAGGAGCAATGGATAAAGACAATCCACAAAGCACACATTGGACTTCATGACGATTCGAAACCAGGGAGCTCCTAAACCTATCTCTTTACTTTACATTGAGGACAATATAAGTTTTAAGTGTGGGGGAGTGTATGTTTGCTATGGTTTGTATCTCTTGAACTTTGGATGCTTATTTGTTTTTAATGAGTGATGAAATTTTATAATGAATTTTTTTGTGAAATTTTTGTGCTATGTGATGAAGAATATGCTATTTTCTAAGTTTTGTGGTGAATTTTGAGTGTTAGCATATAATGTCTAGTTATATGTGATGTTTTTCATGTTTTGTGCAAGTTTTTCATGTTTTGTGAAAAAATCAACTTGTGGTGAAATTTTGAAATTTTTGTGAATAAATGTTGATCTTGTCTATACATGGTGTAATGTGGTGCTGATGTCCAAATGAAATGCAAAAGTGCAAGTAATGGAATGAAAAGAAAAGAGGTGTAGTGACAGTGAGGGAAATGGAATGAAATGTTGACACTTTGTGCTATGCTTTGTTCTTTTGTTAAGCTGTGTTCACAAAATTTGAAGTTCATCCATCTTACTTTTGTATTGCATGCGAAAATGGTTTTGATGTCTTTGATTCCAATCTTGATGAAATTGGTATATTTTGCTGACTAAGGCCCGATGTTAATGTAAGATAGATATGCCATGCAAAACTCAATTGACATAGGAGGTAATATGTATGGATTCGTTTCTTTTTGTTATGCATTTATCTGGTGTCTCCAAAATTCGTGCATGTTTAGTCAATTTGGGATTCTTATGAACATGTGCTTGCACAAGAAATGATATGGGAGAAAGAGCCATATTGGCAACTGGGAAGGAAAAAGCCATAAGAACCTGGCATACAAATTTGGAGAAAAAAGCCATAAAACCCAGGCATAATTTCAGTCATCAATATGTGAAGCAATTTTGCACCAATGTGCAGAATAAGGGCAATGTCCCATAGAGTACCAATGTACGCATAGGTACTATTGATCTTGTGATTGCATGTTCATAAGGGTGTACAAAGAGATTGGCATGTATTGAATGGTATGTGAGACCAGCTAGATGGTGTATAGCAAGGGAATAGATGAAGTGCATGTTCCTCAGCACACACTTGAACGCATAACATTTTGGTCTTTATTCATTGTGCCTTGGTTGATAATTTGTGCTAAAAATTGATAGGTTGGAATTGAGGTTATGTTAAGAGTTTTTGATATTGCATGAAAAATCTGTTTTGATGAACTCAAATAATAAGAACAAGGTTTACAGAAGAGTGAGGTCTAGTGCAAAGTGGTTTTGAAATGTGAGTTTTGTGTTTTGTCTTTGATTCAGGACAAGCAAAAGTTCAAGTGTGGGGGAATTTGATAAGTTGGTTTTATACCAACTAATATGTGTTAAATCACTTGGCTTTTGTTGTGTGTTTTATGTACATATGTGAGGTTTTGAGAGGTTTTATGCATTTATATGTTTTGCAATATGAAAATGATCAAATGGTGCAAAGAAGAGAAAAAATGGTGGTAATTGAATTGAAAAATGTAGGATGAAAATGGAGGAACCGAAAATGCATATTTGGCCAAATTAGGGTTTTGGCAGCTTTGAGTGTGAATTTGTTTTGAGCATAACTTCTTCAATATTAATCCAAATGATGAGTTCTTAGATGTTTTGGAAAGCTCTATGAGTGTACTTCAGTTCTTATGTTTAAACGTTCTTCTAATTCTGTGTGTAAATATGAGAATCGAAAGCATCTTGATGATTGCTACTTTAGAATTTAGTTATGAAGTTCATATTGCCACAGTTTGGTAGATTGTTAATAACTTGAGCTACAGTCATCCAATTGAGGTAATTCTTGATCCATTGGAAAGCCATGAGATAGCCTTAGAACTCTTACGTTTACCATCGAGCTCAATTCAGATTGTAAGACACACGAATGTTGCTTGGAAGTTGCTTGTTGTTCTGAAATGGCATAATAACACACTAGGCATTCACAAAACTCTCGCGAGCATTTTCACAAACACCTCACGAGCACTCCACTACTGCACAGCACTAGCACTCACCTCACGCCACACTCTCGCAGCACTCGCACACACCTCACCTGCGGCGAGGTCACCTCGCCGCATACACTACGCACACACAATGTGCGGCGAGATCACCTCGCCGTACAAGTCTCTCGCACTAACACTCGCACACATGCACATCACTCTCGCATTCACCGCACACCACTATCACTACACTCATGCACACCACCTCGCACATCACTCGCACCTACTGCACAAGTTCTTCGCACACACTCATGCGGCGAGATCACCTCGCCGCATGGTTGCCTCGCACTCACGGCACTCACACACGCACACATTCATGCGGCGAGATCACCTCGCCGCATGCACTTAAGCACACACATAAACTAAAGCAGTCAATCATTTGAATACACTCACAATGCACAACAATATGCACTCTACTCTCACTACACATCTCACCACACATGCACACTCATGCACATTTTACTTCATACTACATTTCACACTTCACTTTTATTTCACAACACCACACTTGGTCTCACTACATAACTTATTTTAACAAACATCTCAATCTTTAGAAATTTTATTCACATCCAGCTTGTGCACAACACTATACTTACATTTGGTTTACAACAATTCATACATTTCAGTCCTGAAAGTTTAAATTCATTACACTTCACAATTCATCTCATTTACACATTCATAATATCACTCTTATCTTACACTTTCATTCCACGAATATATTACACAACATTTCGCATTTTTTGTTTAATCACTCAAACCTCACCAAACACTCTCACACTCACACACTAAGTGGCGAGACCTCGCCACGAGGTCTCGCCCACAAAAACTACACACGGCGAGGTCTCGTCGCGAGACCTCGCCGGCAAAATCATCACATGGCGAGACCTCGCGGCGAGGTCTCGCCACACACACACACTACACGGCGAGGTCTCGCCACGAGACCTCGCCACGAGACCTCGCCAGCATGATGCTCTTGGAGTGGATTTTGTTTGGCAGTCTTGAAGGAATGGCAAAGTGATGGGAGTTTTGTTTCATGAGTTTCAGTTTTGTGGCACTGCTTTGAGTTGATCATAACTCTCTCATTTTAGCTCCAAATTGGGTGATCCATATGGCTATGGAAAGCTAAGATAACGAGTTACAATTTTCATATTTTAATCTTTCATTGATTCATTGCGTTTCATGGTCAAATTTTGGTGTGAAGTTGCTGCCACGAAATGTTTTGTGTTTGAGTTTCCAAAAAAATGGCTAAAGTGTTGAAGCTTTGATTTTCTGAATTCTCAGGCAGCTGAAGGCGTGAAGTACGTTGGCAAGAAGACGTGATTTCCTGAAGGCTGTTTTCCTTGGAAGCTAGCGAGGATGCTGAAGGCGTGACTGGAAGAGGCCTGAAGGCGTGATTTGACTCTGATTTCTTCACTTGGAAGTCAGAAGCAGCGAAGTCGTGATTCTGTTAAGCCTGAAGGCGCGCGGCTCGTGGCTGAGTTACAGAAGGCGCGATTTGCACAAGACAGAAGGCGCGATTTGCACAAGCCAGAAGGCGCTAGAATGCTGAACTTTTCTCCAAACTTTGAATTTTCACATTTTAGGCTGATTTTTGGTTTTCTCTATTCAAGGGCACTTTTGTAATACTTTAGATATTTTACGGTAGCGTATTAGTTACGTTTCCCCAACTCTATATATAGGGAAGGTAGCTAACATGTGTGGAGGGGAGAGAGAGGATTATTCTAGAGTTTAGAATTATCGTTTGAATTTTTAGCGGGAGCTTTTCTCCCTCTCATTTTCTCTCTCTAGATCTATTTTCTCTCACTAAACATTTCTTCTCCGATCTACATTCTGATTGTGAATTTGGACTGGATTGATCTTTCTTATTCTCAATTGACAAAGGAATCGACAATTCTCTCAATTTAATTGGTAAATTCTTCCAATTAAATGAGAATGAGCTTATCAATGTTGGAATTTGTTGATTTTGGAATGAGAAAGATGTTTTCTGGCTAAATTTATGATATCTTAGGATTCTTAATGGATGAATATGTGTTTTAGTAGATTGTATGCTATGCAATTGATCTAATTGTTGGATATTGAAATCACATTTGAATTGAGCATAAACATATGTTGAATTTCATAACTCTTAGCTAATCTTTAATAGATCAAGCTTTAGTTGTGGTCGACATGCTAAATTGATGAGTGATTAATCAAAGTTAGCGAAGTTGCATGAATTGAGAACTAAATTGTGATTGTTTAAGTCTTTGCACTTGTTTTCTGTAATCAAATCAATTCTGAGACTCAGGCCTCGCCATAGGAAGTGTTAATGAATTGAAACATTAGGAAAAGTGTTAAAGAAGCTTTCTGTGTTAACAACGATGATATGTGAACCCTAGGATGGACCTCGCCATGGGAGTTCTTAGGACTTTGCATGTTAGAGTAGTTAGCTGGAAGAGTTGAGACTTTGCAGAGCTTATTCCACCATTCTCGGGCCTCGCCATGGGAGAGGATGGTGATTTGGGGGTACAAGAAGTGGTGTGGTCGCCATGCTAACCACAGCTTGAACTTCTAGGGAAATTAGGTCTCCAAGATGTTTAATTGCTTATTGATTGCATAGCATAAATTTACTAAGCCTGTGTTCATCCAATACAAGAATCCTGAGATATCTATTTCATCCTTGTTTGTTGCTATCTTTTGTATTTATGTCCTCGTTCTTTGTGTTGAAATTACATTCTTTCTAGTACTTAGATTCAGTGACGAGACTTTTAGAACAGTTTGCTCAATATTCTTGACCTACGCCTTCCCTGTGGATTACGATCCCTACTTACGCTACTACATTAGTGTTTAGGGAAAAATTGACGAGACGTGACAACTCGATATCACAGTCACACACTTCTCTTCACTTTCCCGATTCACACTTCTCTTCACTTTCCCGATTTTCTTTTCCACACACAGTCACACACTTCTATTCACTTTCCCGATTCTACTCACACACTCACACTCTACAAGTAAATCACGGTAACAATGGCATTGGTTGCCCTTTGCATCCTTACTTTCATCTCGTTTGTGTCTTTGGCCGGCGCTACCTCGCGCACCTCCTCGCCTCTCGACGCCTCCTCGCCTCCCGGCGCCTCCTCGCCTCTCGACGCCTCCTCGCCGATTTCTAAGCCGGCAAATTCGAGGAACGTAATGTCTTGGTCCAGAAATTTTGATATTGACAAGACTAGCCTAGAGGGATCCATTGACTGTAAATTCATGGGGAAGAATGTTTACTTGGTGCTTGCACTCGTGGCAGTTACGGTGAATCTTGTATGCAGATAGGGCTGATATCGAGTCGAGCCGAGCCCGAGCTTTAGCGGGCTCGAGCTCGGCTCGTGTATTTTTCTTCAGGCTCGAGCTCGAGCTCGGCTCGGGCTCAGCTCGTTAGTATTTAGTCGAGCTCGAGCTCGAGCTCGTTTCTGTTTTTTTTTTATTTTTTCACAAATAAAGATTATTCAATCACGACACAATAACTTATCAAATATTTTGATAATAGTTAACACAATCTATTAGTTATATTCAAATGTAAATAAAATAAATTACAACATACATTGTTTAAAGAAACAACACCAACTAAATAATTCAAAACATAACATACATTATAAATTCTCACAAAAAAATAACTTTTTTACAATTGTATAATTTTTTAACATAAATTTTCACTCAAATAAATACATCAATTCAAACGCCTATAAAAGATTAACTTATTATAATAAATTCAAACACTCGTATATCGTGATTTGTGTCTTAATAAATATATATAAAAATAAAATTATTTCTAGTATTTAGTATATAAGTACCATATATATTATATAATTAATATTTTAATCGAGTTTTTAACGAGCTTTAATCGAGCTATAAACGAGCTTTTTATCGAGCTGTTCATGAACGTAAACGAGCTTTCACCAATGTGTTCATTTAATGTTCATTTATTAATCGAGCCTAAAATCTTGTTCGTGTTCGTTTATTTATTAAATAAACGAGCTCGAGCCGAGCTTTAATCCAGCCGATCCCGAGCTTGTTCGTAAACGTTCTTGTTCGTTCTCAACCCTATATGCAGACATTCTTCCACTCTCTTGTCGTATCTCAATCCTTGGCTACTTTGGGAATGAAAGAAAGGCAGTCAGGATCCACCACAGGTTCCCAGGGATCCATTGAAAGGAGTCTGATACTTTAGAGATTATAGTGTTATCCTATTAAAATTTTAAGACAATGGATTGGATTTGTTATCTTTGGAAGAATTCTTACTTTTAAGTGCCTTTTAAAATCTGAGTTCTATCATTGAAAAAAAAATAATAAAAAAAATAATAAATAAAAATTCAACCCTCATAAGTTGATAACGTAATATAGTGCATACAATTTCCAAATATTTAGTATTTGACAAAAAAAAAAAAAAAAAACCATCATGGTTGATTGAAGCATGGTCAATTGTTTGCTAAATAACCAAAAAAAAAACCTTCAAAAAGAAAGCAATACAATTTTTCGTGAGTTTTTACTGGATTTTCACCTGCCTTGAACATATGAGGGGAAGGAAGTAATTTCCAACCACTTTAAAACCTTTTTTTTCTTTTTGAAAGAAGTAAAAATGTACTGTTTTGGTAACAAATCATGCTACTTTTCTTTTAATTAAAATTACTACCTCGTTGACAATTAGAGCTGTATTAACAAATCCTCAACGATTTCAGAAAAACTTGTTTAATTAAAATTACTTTTTACATATGCATGTCTTGGTAGGCAGAATCTGCATCACTTTTCATAATATCTTCTAATTATTTTAAAGTCAAAATAAAAAAAAAATTGTTAAGAAAAAAAGATATACTCAATTAGGTTTATACAAGTTCCATGGCAAATGCTCAAAGCAACACAATTGGCACAAATAAAAAATAAAAAAACTCAAAACATCACTATAACTTCATTTATGTAATTAAACCGCACAAATTAACAGACTAGACAGGGCTTCCAATTCTTTCTACATTTCTGAATATTTTTTTCCAAGAAGCAACACTACATCTGATAGCCAATATACTCTGCTGATGAATTGCTACTTCAACGGTCAAATGGGCCCTCCGCAAATGACACAATGTAGCAGTCAACGAAAATCTTGACACCATTTGAATAAGGTTTTTTTTTTTTTTTTTGAATTTGTTATAAAAAAATAATATTTTGGTTATTTTAGTTGATGAGTTTGTTTTGATAAAAATTTGTATTAGAAAATTTTTTATTAATGAAATTTTTAATTTTGAATTAATATTTTATGAGTTATTTTGGTGAAAATTATGTTCAGAAAAATTGTTTCTTAAAAATTTAAATGCAATATTTCATTAACGAATAAAAATTAAAAAAATATAAAAAATACTATAACAAAAATAATTATTGTACTAATTTTTTGTTTTAAAAATTTTTGTAGAAAAAAATGAACAAAATAAAAAAGGCAAATTAGATTTGCGAAAAAAAAACCACCTAAAAAATCCTATCCAAACCGACTCCTAACTTTTCTTGATAAAATTCTTTGAAATAATGATGGGAGTACCACCAATAAATTTCTTCGATCCAAGGAAATGCACTCTATAAATAAATTAGGTTAGCCATAAATAATTTCTTTTCAAACATAGTAAGTAAATGGACATAAGAAAAAAAGGGATAAATTACAAAAAAATGCTCATGTGTTTTGAAAAAATTTTAAATTACCTCCTTATGATTTAAAAATTTACAAAATTAGTTCCCCATGATTTGTTTTTTTCTCTGAAATTATAAATATATATATATATATATATATACATATATCATTTTTAAAAAAGATATAGTACAATTTAGTGAAAATCAACAGTGGAAAGCTAGACCTACGCAATGAACTAGATAGATCTACAAACATAAGTATTTTAAATTTATATATTTTGTATATTTTTCAAAAAAAAAAGTTACGAGCAGTAAAATGTAAATTTTAAAACATTGGGTGGTAACTTGAAAATTTTTAAAATTAGAGGAAGATTGTTTTTGTAATTTGTCCAAAAATATATGATCAATAAATCTTCTAAGTTGATCACCCCATTAAGAGAGATCTTTTCATTTCTTACCCATCCCAAATTATATTGTTCCATTTGCCCAAGCAGCTGTTTAACTTCTCGAAGTACTACTTATTTTGAATCCAAATGCAATTCTGACAATAAACAAAAAATACAATCTGAATTCAAATACAAACATATTTATTTTAAAATAGAAAAAAAAGTTGAAGTTTGGATTGATAAGCCACTAATTTCTACCTTCCAAGGAAAAAAAAATCTAAATTTGATTAATCGGGTTGCAAGGTGTAAATAGCCTTGTTTTATCATTTAAAAAAGAGCAAACTGTCCAAAAGATCACTAAACTTTTCTCCAATCTGTCTTTTGGTCATCAAACTTTTAAAATAGCTAGAAGTGTTACTAAACTCCTTAAACGAATGTGTTCAGATTATTCCGTCCAACTCTTTCGTCTGTACAAACGAAAACCTATTTTTTTTAAAGGTAAATCTGTCCAAAGACTACAAAATTGAAGGACAAAATTGTTAAATCACCAACTACAGTCTTCTTCTTCCTTGTCAATTCCTATCTCGTCTCGATTTGTTCTTCATTTTACTTGTTCATTCACTAATTCATTCAATTCGACTAATTTCAATCCAAAATCCCATTTCATTGAAGAAAAGTAAGATCAAACATACATAAATATATTTTTTCCTTCAAGAAAATGTAACTCGTTGTTCAAACAACTATTCAAAGCTCATAGAGCTCGCAGTAACTGTACAAATTAATGAGTTAATGTCTTGCGTGTTCATTCATTTCTTTCAACTACAATCAATTCAAGATCTCATCTTTATTCAAAAGCAAAGCATCATTAACGTTAATTTGACATAACAATGCTCAAATTAGAAACACATTTCTATTTACTTTCAAGGAACAAGTACAACCTACTTCCGTCATCCTCCTTTGTAAATACACAAGTGAGTAAATAGTACAAGAATGGCTAATGCCTATGTAATTGGACAAATATATGAATTTGATGTTGTTTATCAACTCGCATAACAAAGCCTTAAAGTCTAGACTTGTAATGATTTAAATGGAGAAATTCACTTACTTCTTTCCCCCAACACCTTGAACTTTTTCTCCATTATTGCCTTTCAAAAAACATATATACAAAGGCCAAAATCATAACCAACCATATATGAAATTTGAAAATTCATATATATCAATACAAAGGCCAAAACTATGACCAACCATATATGAAATTTGATGTTCTTTAGCAACCCGCACAACAAAATTTGAAAATCTAGACTTGAAATGGCTTAAATGGAGAAACCCAATTGCTTCTATTCCTCAACGCCTTGAATTTTTCCTCCATTATTGTCTTCTACAAAACCAGAGTATATCAACACAAATGCCAAAACCATGACTAACCATTCCAAGAAAAGGATCATGAGGATTAATAATAGATTATAATGAAAATTTAAAGTGTTAAATCTTATTTTCTCTCTATCCAAATTTAAAGATTTGGATTGATTGATGGATGAAAGGTAGAAGAAGAAAAGATTAAATAGAAAGAAGATAAGATTTCATCCATTGATGGATAAAGGGAAGAATAAAAGAGATTGGATAGAGAGAAGATAAGAAGAAGAAGCTATTGGGTACAACAAAAAGAGGGAAAGAGAAAGAGGGGAAGAGGAAAGAGAGAAAAAAACATAAATATCATTTACTTTAACAGTTTTAGAGAAGATAACAAAAAAATTGGACGGAATGACCGAAAACCTACGTTTAAGGAGTTCAGTGACTTCTTTTACTACTTTAAAAGTTTAGTGATCAAAAGACAGATCGAGAAGAAGTTGAGTGACCTTTCTGATAGTTTGCTCTTTGAAAAAATATAAGGCAAATTGTAAAATACTAGCTTAAACTATAGTTGGGTTGTATTATACCATTTAAACTTTTAATTTGTGTACATACTTTACCTCTTTAAATTTTTTTTTTTGGATGTTAGTTCAATTTAATAACTTCAAGTGAAAATTAAAATAAAAAGACATAAATAACATTTTTTATTGTACTTCTAAAACTTGTGATCACTAATAACTCAATTCGAAATATTTCAGTATTCCTTTTTATTGTTTTTTTTTTGCTTTAGTTTTACCAAATTTTCATAAATAAAATATTTTCTAAATTTTTTTTGGTTAATTTAGGGTATAAATAATACAACAATAAGAATAAAGTGGATGTGAATTAATGATATTTAGTATCTTGTAGGGTATTTTAGGAAATGCAAAATGAATAATAAGATAAGTTGGTTTAAAATATTTATTTTTCACAAAAATATTATACTTTGCAAAAAAAAAATGAGGTAAAGTGTTAAAATTGAAAGCTTAACAGGTAAGTTATAACGCAATCATAGTTCATGGTAGTATTTTGCAATTTACCCAAAATAAAACCCAAATGGGCCAAATGTTTGAGTGACTTTGACGGAGAAGGAAAGTGCGACTTTGACATGAGCCCTTAGCTCAATGGTCATCACTTAGGCATTAAGTGCCTAAGAGAGTTGGAGGTCAGGAGTTTAATTCCTACCTCCAACAAAAATCCCCTCCTATTTATAGACAAATGTGATGGAGGAATATTTGTGGAACTTCAAGTCCCCCGGGGCATATACGCAAGTGGAGAAAGGCTTATGGCACCTACGCGCAGGAGTGAGGCCGTCTACGCGCAGGAGTAAGGCCATGTGGGGCCGGTATTTGCTGGAAGAGCATCGTCTAACACTTTGGTGGGAGTGCTGACTTGGTGACCAAAGGTTGAAGACTAGCCCTGAGAGTAGTATCCATCTATGTGCACATCCCGCGATTTACCTCCTCAGGGTGGCTAGGGAACGGTTGCTTTGAGATCCAGTATAGTACAACGTAAATTGGGATCTGGGTCATAAAAAAAAAAGTAAAAAATTTAGAGTTACTACAAATGTGAAAGAATTCACCACACTAATTGATTTTTTTTCCTGAAAATTTCAGAAAACAAAATAAATTTTTTAGGGATTGTTTTGAAAAGTCTTAAAGGATTTCAAGTTAAACAAACTCAATTGGCTCCAGTAATTTGATTTGAAAAAGTTCCATGCAGATTTATCTCAAATTGACAAAAATTGAACTATTAATAATTTTTTAGGCTCCGTTTGGATGAGCTATTTTTGGATTATATCATGAAGTTTTTTTTTCTTGGGATTTGTTATGAGAAAAGAATATTTTGTGAGTGTTTGGAATGAATGATTTTATTTTGTTGGGATTTGTATTGAAGATTTTTTTATTTATAAAAGTTTGAAATTTAAATTTGAATTAGTATTTTATTAGTTTATTTTGTTGGGAATTGTGTTAGGAAGAATTATTTATTATTAAATTTAAAATTCAAATTCAATATTTTATTTATAAAAATTACTGTAGCAAAAATAATTACTGTAGCATTGTTTTGTGTTTTAAAAATTTTGATAAAAAAGTTGAACAAACAAACACCTCATTTTGCAATTGTGAAATAAATCACAAATTTAAGACCATCCAAACAAACCCTTAAGGATTTCATGGATTTTACCTTTGATTCTAATTGTGTGATATATTACAATTTTAGCCAAAAATAAAAAAATAAAACCCAAATCCCTTTTCAGCATGGATTAGGAGTTTTAGTTTGAGCAAAAGGCCAAAATGGTCACTCAACTATTAACAAATCTGGCTTTTGGTCATTCAACTATTGAGTTGACCAAAAAGGTCACTCAACTCTGTAAACGTATAACTTTTGGTCACTCAACTCTGTAAACGAAAATCACTATTTTCGGATTTGGTCCACTTCTGAAAATCAACTTTGCTGAAATCACTATTTTCGGATTTGGTCCACTAAACTTTGCTGGTCTTACATTGAAGCTTTGGACTCTCTGGCAGAGATTGCACTTCCGGCGGGGTTGATGGTGTTGTACTGGTGGTCCAACAAAGCAGCCTGGGGCTAGAAACAGGTTGAGATTGCAAGCCAGGCATTGAAGGATTGGAGAAGAAGCTTAACTTTGAGCTGAACTTAGGAGGAGAAGGATTACTTTGGTCATTACTACCAGCAATACTGTTTTTTTCTTGCTTCCCTGTAGAGTTAGAGCCTCGATCTTTATGGATCGATGTACAAAACGCTCTCCGCCATCCCAACACCATTTTGACTTTATTCTATGCTTTCTTCTCGCGGCTTTGTACTATATATCTTCTGGGATTGTACTGAACTAGTTTAGTTGTTTGATAATGATGTTGACACGAAGAAGAAAGGAATTTGGTCGTTGATGGAATTGGGTTTGGTAATAGGAAAAGAAATGGAGCAGGAATGGGAATGGGAATGGGAATGGGAATGGGGAATAGAGACAGACAAGCAGCAGCAGCAGGAAGAGAGGAAGAAAAAACATTAGCAGTGAAATGGACACATAAGACAAACTGTATTGATACTAATAAACCAATGAGGAAGTGGTCAGCAGAAGATGAGAAAAACCCATTTCTTTCTTATAACTTATATATCTTCTTTCTTCTCTTCCCCACTTTCTTACTTTCTTTCTTTCTCTCTTTCTCCATAACCATTCACTGTACCAAGGATCTGATTTTCAGCAAAGTTTAGTGGACCAAATCCGAAAATAGTGATTTCCAGAAAAGTTGATTTTCAGAAGTTTTCGCGCCTTTTTATACTGTGCGGACTATTTAACCCCTGAAAATAGTTATTTCCGTCAGCACAAACGGACTTAATAGACGGAATGACCAAAAGTCATTCGTTTACAGAGTTGGACCTTTTTGGCCGACTTAATCGTGACCAAAAGTCGGATTTGGTAATAGTTGAGTGACCATTTTGGCCTTTTGCTCTTCTAAATTCGATTAGGAATTTGACAAGGATTCAGTAATCATAGCCTATCTATAAATAGATCTAGTTTCATGATCGACGTACCAGTTTTCTTTCATTTGTTTGAACTTAAAAATTTGTGCCCGTTTCGCTTGTTTGTTAATTGTGGTATCTAAAATATCAAGAGGGCTTCGATTTTTTTTTCAATATATCAGTAAATTCTTGAATCAAGATCAACTTAGAAACATGAAATCCAATTTCGAGGATTATGATGATTCCTACTCTGGAATCGGCAGTGAGTTTAACAACGAACGACATGTCTGTTTCGGCAGTGAGTTTAACGATGAATACTTCGATTATTATGATGATTAGGATGATGATGACAATGATGATGATGATGATTATGATGATGGTGACAATGATGATGATGATGATGATGGGTTCATGATAAAGTGTTGTAAAGAGAAGTATTTCATGATCTTGAAGAAAAAATATATCCGCCTTCGTCTAAAACACGTTATCCCCATTATTCAATTGCATTTACGTGTATCGAGGGATACAGCAAAGATATTGTTCTGCCAATACAAATGGGATGTTGAAAATCTTGATGCAGAATGGTTGAGAGATGAAGAAAAAGTCAGAAAGGATTTTGGGTTAAAAGCAAAGACTCCAGGCATCGAGCAATTATCTCTTGATGCAACAGCGAAAGAGATGATTTTTTGTGGGATTTGCATGGAGAATTATGATATAAATGGTGTTGTTGGGACAGGTTGTGGTCATCTCTTTTGCAAAGAATGCTGGAGAACATATATTTCTTCATCAATCAATGGCTGCGATATTAATAATTTTCTATAGGATGTCCTCAACCATCCTGTCATGTCTTAGCTCGTGGAGGTATAATTAAGTCATTTGCATCAGAAGAATATAGGGCAAAACTTGATAATTACTTGCTGAAGTCATATATTGAAAGTAGTGAAACATCAAGTGTTGTTCTGCTGCGGGATGCAATTCTGCTATTAAATGTAATCAGTTTGGAAGTATTAATGATGGAGATTTTGATGTTACTTGTGCTTGTTCGCTTAGATTTTGCTGGAACAGTTTAGGAGACGCTCATAGTCCGGTTGATTGCGAAACCCTGGCGAAGTGGAAGGAGAAAATCAGTTCTGGATTTGAAACCATACATGGTTTAGTCTCTTATTATAGCAAGCCTAGAAAAATCAAGGTTGCATGCGTATGATATGTCCACCACCCTGCAATTTTTCATTTTTTTGGTTGTGCTTAAATGCATGGTCCTAACACGATACCGTCGAAGGATTTTTATCGTGTAATCGTTACGAAAGAGCAAAGAACAATGGCAAATATACTGAAGTTGAAGCTGATTGATAAAGATGTCGAGTACTGAGATTTCTTTGCATAAATATATACATCATTATGAAAGATGGGCTAGTAACCATTCTTCGTGGAACAAAGCTTTGGTGGATATGAAAAATGCTGTGACTTATATTGCGGCTATGAGAAGAGCTAAAATTTATCTTGAGAATAAGGAAAAAGTTAAGGCTAGTGCTGGCTATATTAGTCAAAAGTGTGGCAATGTTATGACTGATACATGGACTCAGATCATTGAATGTAGGAGGATATTAGCATGGAGTTATGTCTATGCCTATTTCTTGCCGGACGATGAGGATAACGACATGTGGAAAGAATTCGAGAAAGGGCAAGGGAGAGCAGAGGTCAGTTTGGAGAGACTTCATCATTGTGCAGAGAAGGAAATGTATGAACTCGCATCTGTTAGATATTCGTCGACAGATTTGGACGATTTTTGCTTCAATTTCATTTTTCTCGTGAGTTCAACTGAAATTTGTTTTGAAAATTTGGTCAGAGCTTTAAAGAATGATTGTAGGAAGTGAATTCATGAACATTCAACTAACTTGTTGCAGAGACAAGAAGAGGCATCAAAGTTTGTGAAGCGCTATAGGGTTGTGAACCATAGTGGTTATGCCTACGCACTAGTACAAAAATGCTTTGTTACACCGGTTAAAATCGCATTTTTACACCGGTTGTTTAGAAAACAACCCGGTGTAAATAAAGGCGGTGTAGATTGTGTAATTTTTTTAACCCGGTTAATAAAACCGGTGTAAATTGTTTTTTTTCACAGCGGTTATTTTTTAACCGGTGTAACAGAATTGTTTACACCGGATTAATTAACCGGTGTAAAAGAAGTTCAATTCACTATGTACAACATTAATTAAAACCGACGTAAATTGCTTTTTTACACCGGTTATTTTTCAACCGGTGTAAAAGAGTTTTTTACACCGATTTAATTAACCGGTGTAAAAAAGTTTTATTTCAGTTCGTACAAAACCGATGTAAATTGCTTTTTCTACACCGGTTTTTTGCAACCGGTGTAAAAAAGTATTTACACCATCACAAATTTTAACCGGTGTAGCATAATAGATTTCGTTTTTTACACCGGTTCATTTCAAACCCAGTGTAGCAAGTTTTATTTTACTCCTTCAATATGTATATTTTCTTTGAATTTCTTCAAACCCTGCATTCACATAACAGAACGACACACCCCAAAATTGAGAATAAATATAACCGCATCAATACATAGTACATATTGAAAACAATGCTTTCAACACTCGGCAATGAAAATAACAAAGATTCTTGAATTAACATATATTTAAAAATATATGTTTCTAAATTGAAAACTATTGCATTAATCATATATATACATATACATATGTACATAAGGTCCTAAGAGAATAAGGAAGCTACTCTACAAGTTAGTTGTAACCGTCAACGCTCCGAGCTCATGTTTCATGACATAATTGGCCCATTCTTGTCGAACAATCTGCAAATCTGTTGTAGTTAATGACTTCACATCTTTTCTGAACCACTGAATTATTCAAAAAATTGAATTGTATTATTAATAACCGAATGATTTCAATTGCACAATACTATGACGATGAAATTATAAAAACAAAACCCAATAACCTTCTTGAAATCCTTATGCTCTATGACTCCTCGAAGAATGATCCTTCGCATGTACCACATCACATAATACCCACATTCCCAGTTTGATTCTTGCCTCTTGTGCTACAATTGAAATCCAATGTCATAAATATAAAGCATGCATACATTATAAAATAAACTACAACAATTCAACAAGCTTACATTTATCTCTACCCATTGAATTGATTTTTGCGTGGACGAGTTATCCCCTTCAATTCCTGATTGATACTCCCTCGATACACTGTAACAACCAACATTTAGAAGCGTATGAATAAGATATAGCACCAATTCACATGTGATACTATCAGTAATATAAAATTCAAAAAATTATGAATAAATATAAATACGTGTTCATCAAAGCCGTAGCGTCATCTTGTGGGCTTGAATGTATTGGATCAAACCAGTACACACTCATGTCCTGTGGCCTTATTGCCATTAGCATCCAGTGTGCACTGAAAAAATAATTATGACATAAAAAATTCCAACTTAGCAATGAATAAACGTACTTCAAACGCGGTTTTAAAAAATTAAGCTATATCATATGTCTTTACCTATGAAAATACGGCGCTAAGTAGATTCTCTTTGAACTAGTCTTCATGGTAGACACCATGTACTGCACTCTAGATGCTTCGTTATTCCCGAAGGATTGTACATGATGTGGCGATAGGAACCCTATCCCAGTCTGCTCCTGTTCTATACATAGTGCATACATTGTCCTACCATATTAATTTCGGAATATAAGGACCCACGTGATGAGTTAAAGTATATTGCAAATTAAAAGAAAATTATAAAATAAAGATGAAACTTTAAAAATATGTACGAACTTACTTTATGAACACTTGCATGCAATCACCCGTCACCATATCACTCGACAAGAAATCATTAAGGTTCTCAAGAGAAAGATGTACTATGAACTCATTGCCCACTATGCCTTCCGGCATATTGATTGCGTATATAGAGTCAGTCGAATGGCTGCTCACCAATGTGCCCAATGACTGTAGATATCCATCGAGTTGAGATAATGATGATTGGCTTTCCACCACTTTTGTTTTATTCTGTTGAGTGGATTTCTTTATCTCTTCTGAACCTTTGGGTCCGGTCCCTTGAAAAAATAAATCAGTTATTAGATATGTTTATTACATCAGTTTATAACTAATTGATACAAAGAATCGTAAATAATTGCACCTGCACATCATCATCTGTACACAGCTCGACCAATGACCTGGGCCATAGTAACAGAGTCCTAAACCCTGTCCCAACTGTCGCGGCCTCATCATCCAGGAACGGCAGTGCAGCATCGTTGTCGATCGAGGTTACGATATTAACTTTCACTCTGTCACGCAATACCTCTTTCCCGTGATGCATGGATAAATTATAAAGCCTCCCGGCCGCATTATTCACAAATAAGCGACATCCTGTGCCGTCCTGTGAATATTATAGAAACGTAGTATATATTAATAAATGCGTTAAATGAACTAAGTGTAAAATCATATAATTATACTTTGTTACCTCGAACTCTCCCAACGGTTCCGGGGGTCCAGAACCAGAGCATACCGGTATGTGCGCATCCACGATCTCCGTACGTGTAGTATCTGGCTGCTTTAACTCTTGTTGCTTCAAGAGAGATTCCGTACTAGGAACACTTGAGTCACGTCTAGTACGAAAATCTGGCACTGGTTTCCCTAAAGATCTGTACAGATCCGTCAGTGCGCCTGTCAAGTACATAATCTCCTCTCTGCATTTAGCGTGACTGTCTCCATCCATAGTACGACCGGACGATGTGTCTCGAAAAACTTGAGCCTTCCTCATCCGACCCCCAACACCCCTTATTCGACCGGGGTGATCTTTCTTTCCCGTAGCACGTACAAGAATGTCATCATTCCCCTCTCCAATTGACTCTCCTTTGTTCTTGCGATTTGTCAAATCATCCTGATCAATTGTACCCAACATTAGGCTTACAATATATGACATTGTTAATTATATTAATAGACATTTTATGTAAATGAATAATGTATACTTACAATTGTCTTGCTAACATCTCTCGCCGTGTCGGTTGAAAATTCACCCTTATTGTTTTTGTGGCCTTCCTTGAATAGAAGATGACGTGGAATTGGTGACGAGGGAGATGCTGTTCGACGGGCCTCCTCTTCAGTCTTACTAGAGGCAATCATCCTTTGTATTTTGGCCTCCAATTTGTCACGCATCATCCGTTGCTTCAACTTCGAATATCCACCACGTGACATTGTGTGACGGAGTGTGTTCTTGTTCGAACTCTCTTGGCTAGCAACACGCTTTGCCTATTTCACCAACAAAAGACGAAATATATATCAATGGGCAGATAACTACAAAAATAAATGAATTTGCCTATTTTATAAGTAAATAGATAACCTGCCATTCTTTCGTTAATCGATTCTTTTTGAAAGTCTCCCATGCATCCTTACTTAGATACGTATATGTAAGGCATGGGTCCTCATTTTTTTGACTTCCAAATATATACCGGTTCAAGCTTGACTTCTAGCCTCGCCATCGTTCCCCAGCCTGGACTAGCCACTTCTCCTTCAACTTTTATGTCGACTCAAATGCAAAGGTCGTATGATATAAAAAAAACACTAACCTTAGTATACGTAAATTTAAAATTAATTGTAAGAAACTATGTGAAAAACACGAATATGACCATTAATATCGTGCACATACCATTACTTCATCCCAAATCATGTCCTTAATCTTGGCATCGACTTGAGGCCACGTTTTAAATTGCACAATACTAACTTTGCTGCGCACCATCAACGCAATGAAATTAATCCACTCATTACGTGAAATCTCCGTCGTAGCTTCACCATTTTCGTCGAAGACAATAGGTGTCTTTATTCCTCTTGCCCTCCTCTCCAAAAGATCGCGACATTTGTTTCCTTTTCTTCCAGAATGTGCATGGATCTGATCATCGCTATCCCCGGTGCGTGATCGCCATTTATTACCCATACCAAACCTTTGTATTACACCAAATTGAAGAAGAGGATATTTAAAAGGTAACAAAACAAAATAAACTACAATGCAAACTAGTGTTTTCAGAAAATGTAGAATCTGTTTCTGCAACATTTTGTTTGGCTGTGCAACATTTTCCCAGTATGGCTGTGCAACATTTTGTTTGGCCAATGTTAGGGTTTGAAAAATCTATCAATGTCTGTACTGTATGACCTAAATCAGATCAGAGAAACCAGTTCATTTCGTGCTAACAATCGACTGTTCATTCGACACCCAATAATTGATAATCATTCTGAAAACAACATACGCATTCACATAAAAAAATAGCTAAAATTCCTTTATTTAAATTAAACAGCTTACTAATCACAGCCTCATATTTATTTACAACCCAACCCATACTATAAAGATTAGAGCTTTCAAATGTTATTACCTTTACATAGTAGCAACTGGATAAATTTATGTATAATCCCATATTTGATTTAGCAAATATTAGGAAAAAAACAGACAACACACAATCACAAATGCTATGCGTAAGCGTATAAACACTACAACGCATAAATTTCACTTAACAAACATTCGATACACCAACCTTCTTCAATCGGAGGGATGAAATTGGAACCTCCTTAGCTATGTTCACTATATGGCCGATGACGAATCTTGACGTTGCTCCGTTAGTGTCATTGTACTTCGTTCCTGCTTTTCCAGTGAGAGGGATAAGTTTTCGACAGGGTTTAGGTGAACATGGATGTTCAGAAATAGGTGAAAATGGAGATGGATATGGATTCTACTCAAGCGTCTTGGAAGGAAATTTTGGAGACGGCGCCAGGGCTATTCAGTTTTAAAAACTTTTACTACACCGGTTACATTTTCAACAGATGTATTATGTTTGTTTACTACACCGGTTAATACTAACCGGTGTATAAAGGTCGTTTCTACACCGGTTATTAATAATTACCGGTGTAAAAAATAGATGCTACACCGGTTAATAATAATCGGTGTAAAAGAAAACTAATATAAAATTTCAGTTTAACTAATTCCACACGTTATTCGAATTTATTGTTTTCAAAAAATTCTTGCGTACTTAATTAATTGTTGGTATGTAAAATTAATTAATCCAATCATAATTAGACTATAATTAATATGTTTCTTATATCATTTTCGTCTTTATATCATTTGTACTTATTTACAGAATTAAATAATTATTCGAATAAAAAATAGACTAATTGAATATAAATTAAAATGCCATACTATGTACGATATGATTATGGTTAGAGTTTAATTATTTCTTCACACCGGTTAATAATAACCGGTGCAAGAAAGAGTTTTCTACACCGGTTATTCGTAATAACCGGTGTAACAACAAACATTCTACGCCGGTTAATCATAACCGGTGTAAACATATTAATACAAACTTTTACTTTCCCAAATTCCACCAGTGTACCAAAAAATTTATTCTTTTTTTTGTAAACATCATGTATATTTAATTAATTGTTGGTATGTAAAATGTAAAATCCAATCATAAATAGACCCTAATTAATATGTTAGTTATTTAATTTTTTGTCTTTAAAACATATATACTTGTTTTCAGAATTAAATAATTCTTCGAATATAAAATATACTAATCGAATAAAAATTATAATACCATAGTATGGACGATATGATTATGGTTAGAGTTTAATTGTTTGTTCACACCGGTTAATAATAACCGGTGTAAGAATTTATTTTCTACACCGGATAACAATAACCGGTGTATAAATCATTTATCTACACCGATTATTCGTAATAACCGGTGTAAAAACATACATTCTTCACCGGTTAATCATAACCGGTGTAAACATATTAATACAAACTTTTACTTTCCCAAATTCCACCAGTGTACCAAAAAATTTATTCTTTTTTTTGTAAACTTCATGTATATTTAATTAATTGTTGGTATGTAAAATGTAAAATACAATCATAAATAAACCCTAATTAATATGTTAGTTATTTAATTTTTTGTCTTTAAAACATATGTACTTGTTATCAGAATTAAATAATTCTTCGAATATTAAATATACTAATCGAATAAAAATTATAATACCATAGTATGGACGATATGATTATGGTTAGAGTTTAATTGTTTGTTCACACCGGTTAATAATAACCGGTGTAAGAATTTATTTTCTACACCGGATAACAATAACCGGTGTATAAATCATTTATCTACACCGATTATTCGTAATAACCGGTGTAAAAACATACATTCTTCACCGGTTAATCATAACCGGTGTAAACATATTAATACAAACTTTTACTTTCCCAAATTCCACCAGTGTACCAAAAAATTTATTCTTTTTTTTGTAAACTTCATGTATATTTAATTAATTGTTGGTATGTAAAATGTAAAATACAATCATAAATAGACCCTAATTAATATGTTAGTTATTTAATTTTTTGCCTTTAAAACATATGTACTTGTTTTCAGAATTAAATAATTCTTCGAATATTAAATATACTAATCGAATAAAAATTATAATACCATAGTATGGACGATATGATTATGGTTAGAGTTTAATTGTTTGTTCACACCGGTTAATAATAACCGGTGTAAGAATTTATTTTCTACACCGGATAACAATAACCGATGTATAAATCATTTTTCTACACCGGTTAATCGTAATAACCGGTGTAACAACATACATTCTACACCGGTTAATCATAACCGGTGTAAACATATTAATACAAACTTTTACTTTCCCAAATTCCACCAGTGTACCAAAAAATTTATTCTTTTTTTTGTAAACTTCATGTATATTTAATTAATTGTTGGTATGTAAAATGTAAAATACAATCATAAATAGACCCTAATTAATATGTTAGTTATTTAATTTTTGTCTTTAAAACTTATGTACTTGGTTTCAGAATTAAATAATTCTTCGAATATTAAATATACTAATCGAATAAAAATTATAATACCATAGTATGGACGATATGATTATGGTTAGAGTTTAATTGCTTGTTCACACCGGTTAATAATAACCGGTGTAAGAATTTATTTTCTACACCGGATAATAATAACCGGTGTATAAATCATTTTTCTACACCGGTAATTCGTAATAACCGGTGTAACAACATACATTCTTCACCGGTTAATCATAACCGGTGTAAACATATTAATACAAACTTTTACTTTCCCAAATTCCACCAGTGTACCAAAAAATTTATTCTTTTTTTTGTAAACTTCATGTATATTTAATTAATTGTTGGTATATAAAATGTAAAATACAATCATAAATAGACCCTAATTAATATGTTAGTTATTTAATTTTTTGTCTTTAAAACATATGTACTTGTTTTCAGAATTAAATAATTCTTCGAATATAAAATATACTAATCGAATAAAAATTATAATACCATAGTATGGACGATATGATTAAGGTTAGAGTTTAATTGTTTATTCACACCGGTTAATAGTAACCGGTGTAAGAATATATTTTCTACACCGGATAACAATAACCGGTGTATAAATCATTTATCTACACCGATTATTCGTAATAACCGGTGTAACAACATACATTCTTCACCGGTTAATCATAACCGGTGTAAACATATTAATACAAACTTTTACTTTCCCAAATTCCACCAGTGTACCAAATAATTTATTATTTTTTTTGTAAACTTCATGTATATTTAATTAATTGTTGGTATGTAAAATGTAAAATCCAATCATAAATATACCCTAATTAATATGTTAGTTATTTAATTTTTTGTCTTTAAAACATATGTACTTGTTTTCAGAATTAAATAATTCTTCGAATATAAAATATACCAATCGAATAAAAATTATAATACCATAGTATGGACGATATGATTATGGTTAGAGTTTAATTGTTTGTTCAAACCTGTTAACAATAACCGGTGAAAGAATTTATTTTCTACACCGGATAACAATAACCGGTGTATAAATCATTTTTCTACACCGGTTATTCGTAATAACCGGTGTAACAACATACATTCTACACCGGTTAATCATAACCGGTGTAAACATATTAATACAAACTTTTACATTCCCAAATTCCACCAGTGTACCAAAAAATTAATTCTTTTTTTTGTAAACTTCATGTATATTTAATTAATTATTGGTATGTAAAATGTAAAATCCAATCATAAATAGACCCTAATTAATATGTTAGTTATTTAATTTTTTGTCTTTAAAACATATGCACTTGTTTTCAGAATTAAATAATTCTTCGAATATAAAATATACTAATCGAATAAAAATTATAATACCATAGTATGGACGATATGATTATGGTTAGAGTTTAATTGTTTGTTCACACCGGTTAATAATAACCGGTGTAAGAATTTATTTTCTACACCGGATAACAATAACCGGTGTATAAATCATTCTTCTACACCGGTTATTCGTAATAACCGGTGTAACAACATACATTCTACACCGGTTTATCATAACCGGTGTAAACATATTAATACAAACTTTCACTTTCCCAAATTCCACCAGTGTACCAAAAAATTTATTCTTTTTTTTGTAAACTTCATGTATATTTAATTAATTGTTGGTATGTAAAATGTAAAATACAATCATAAATAGACCCTAATTAATATGTTAGTTATTTAATTCTTTGTCTTTAAAACATATGTACTTGTTTTCAGAATTAAATAATTCTTCGAATATAAAATATACTAATTGAATAAAAATTATAATACCATAGTATGGACGATATGATTATGGTTAGAGTTTAATTGTTTGTTCACACCGGTTAATAATAACCGGTGTAAGAATTTATTTTCTACACCGGATAACAATAACCGGTGTATAAATCATTTTTCTACACCGGTTATTCGTAATAACCGGTGTAACAACATACATTCTACACCGGTTTATCATAACCGGTGTAAACATATTAATACAAACTTTTACTATCCCAAATTCCACCAGTGTACCAAAAAACTTATTCTTTTTTTTTGTAAACTTCATGTATATTTAATTAATTGTTGGTATGTAAAATCCAATCATAAATAGACCCCAATTAATATGTTAGTTATTTAATTTTTTGTCTTTAAAACATATGTACTTGTTTTCAGAATTAAATAATTCTTCGAATATAAAATATACTAATCGAATAAAAATTATAATACCATAGTATGGACGATATGATTATGGTTAGAGTTTAATTGTTTGTTCACACCGGTTAATAATAACCGGTGTAAGAATTTATTTTCTACACCGGATAACAATAACCGGTGTATAAATCATTTTTCTACACCGTTTATTCGTAATAACCGGTGTAACAACATACATTCTACACCGGTTAATCATAACCGGTGTAAACATATTAATACAAACTTTTACATTCCCAAATTCCACCAGTGTACCAAAACATTTATTCTTTTTTTTGTAAACTTCATGTATATTTAATTAATTGTTGGTATTTAAAATGTAAAATCCAATCATAAATAGACCCTAATTAATATGTTAGTTATTTAATTTATTGTCTTTAAAACATATGTACTTGTTTTCAGAATTAAATAATTATTCGAATATAAAATATACTAATCGAATAAAAATTATAATACCATAGTATGGACGATATGATTATGGTTAGAGTTTAATTGTTTGTTCACACCGGTTAATATTAACCGGTGTAAGAATTTATTTTCTACACCGGATAACAATAACCGGTGTGTAAATCATTTTTCTACACCGGTTAATCGTAATAACCGGTGTAACAACATATATTCTACACCGGTTAATCATAACCGTTGTAAACATATTAATACAAACATTTACTTTCCCAAATTCCACCAGTGTACCAAAAAATTTATTCTTTTTTTTTGTAAACTTCATGTATATTTTATTAATTATTGGTATGTAAAATGTAAAATCCAATCATAAATAGACCCTAATTAATATGTTAGTTATTTAATTTTTTGTCTTTAAAACATATGTACTTGTTTTCAGAATTAAATAATTCTTCGAATATAAAATATACTAATCGAATAAAAATTATAATACCATAGTATGGACGATATGATTATGGTTAGAGTTAATTTTTTGTTCACACCGGTTAATAATAACCGGTGTAAGAATTTATTTTCTACACCGGCTAACAATAACCGGTGTATAAATCATTTATCTACACCGATTATTCGTAATAACCGGTGTAACAACATACATTCTTCACCGGTTAATCATAACCGGTGTAAACATATTAATACAAACTTTTACTTTCCCAAATTCCACCAGTGTACCAAAAAATTATTCTTTTTTTGGTAAACTTCATGTATATTTAATTAATTGTTGGTATGTAAAATGTAAAAGCCAATCATAAATAGACCCTAATTAATATGTTAGTTATTTAATTTTTTGTCTTTAAAACATATGTACTTGTTTTCAAAATTAAATAATTCTTCGAATATAAAATATACTAATCGAATAAAAATTATAATACCATAGTATGGACGATATGATTATGGTTAGAGTTTAATTGTTTGTTCACACCGGTTAATAATAACCGGTGTAAGAATTTATTTTCTACACCGGATAACAATAACCGGTGTATAAATCATTTTTCTATACCGGTTATTCGTAATAACCGGTGTAATAACATACATTCTACACCGATTTATCATAACCGGTGTAAACATATTAATACAAACTTTTACTTTCCCAAATTCCACCAGTGTACCAAAAAACTTATTCTTTTTTTTGTAAACTTCATGTATATTTAATTAATTGTTGGTATGTAAAATCCAATCATAAATAGACCCCAATTAATATGTTAGTTATTTAATTTTTTTGTCTTTAAAACATATGTACTTGTTTTCAGTATTAAATCATTCTTCGAATATAAAATATATTAATCGAATAAAAATTATAATACCATAGTATGGACGATATGATTATGGTTAGGGTTTAATTGTTTGTTCACACCGGTTAATAATAACCGGTGTAAGAATTTATTTTATACACCGGATAACAATAACCGGTGTATAAATCATTTTTCTACACCGATTATTCGTAATAACCGGTGTAACAACATACATTCTTCACCGGTTAATCATAACCGGTGTAAACATATTAATACAAACTTTTACTTTCCCAAATTCCACCAGTGTACCAAATAATTTATTATTTTTTTTGTAAACTTCATGTATATTTAATTAATTGTTGGTATGTAAAATGTAAAATTCAATCATAAATATACCCTAATTAATATGTTAATTATTTAATTTTTTGTCTTTAAAACATATGTACTTGTTTTCAGAATTAAATAATTCTTCGAATATAAAATATACTAATCGAATAAAAATTATAATACCATAGTATGGACGATATGATTATGGTTAGAGTTTAATTGTTTGTTCAAACCGGTTTATAATAACCGATGTAAGAATTTATTTTCATCACCGGATAACAATAACCGGTGTATAAATCATTTTTCTACACCGGTTATTCGTAATAACCGGTGTAACAACATACATTCTACACCGGTTAATCATAACCGGTGTAAACATATTAATACAAACTTTTACATTCCCAAATTCCACCAGTGTACCAAAAAATTTATTCTTTTTTTTTGTAAACTTCATGTATATTTAATTAATTTTTGGTATGTAAAATGTAAAATCCAATCATAAATAGACCATAATTAATATGTTAGTTATTTAATTTTTTGTCTTTAAAACATATGCACTTGTTTTCAGAATTAAATAATTCTTCGAATATAAAATATACTAATCGAATAAAAATTATAATACCATAGTATGGACGATATGATTATGGTTAGAGTTTAATTGTTTGTTCACACCGGTTAATAATAACCGGTGTAAGAATTTATTTTCTACACCGGATAACAATAACCGGTGTGTAAATCATTTTTCTATACCGGTTATTCGTAATAACCGGTGTAATAACATACATTCTACACCGATTTATCATAACCGGTGTAAACATATTAATACAAACTTTTACTTTCCCAAATTCCACCAGTGTACCAAAAAACTTATTCTTTTTTTTGTAAACTTCATGTATATTTAATTAATTGTTGGTATGTAAAATCCAATCATAAATAGACCCCAATTAATATGTTAGTTATTTAATTTTTTGTCTTTAAAACATATGTACTTGTTTTCAGTATTAAATCATTCTTCGAATATAAAATATACTAATCGAATAAAAATTATAATACCATAGTATGGACGATATGATTATGGTTAGGGTTTAATTGTTTGTTCACACCGGTTAATAATAACCGGTGTAAGAATTTATTTTCTACACCGGATAACAATAACCGGTGTATAAATCATTTTTCTACACCGATTATTCGTAATAACCGGTGTAACAACATACATTCTTCACCGGTTAATCATAACCGGTGTAAACATATTAATACAAACTTTTACTTTCCCAAATTCCACCAGTGTACCAAATAATTTATTATTTTTTTTGTAAACTTCATGTATATTTAATTAATTGTTGGTATGTAAAATGTAAAATTCAATCATAAATATACCCTAATTAATATGTTAATTATTTAATTTTTTGTCTTTAAAACATATGTACTTGTTTTCAGAATTAAATAATTCTTCGAATATAAAATATACTAATCGAATAAAAATTATAATACCATAGTATGGACGATATGATTATGGTTAGAGTTTAATTGTTTGTTCAAACCGGTTTATAATAACCGGTGTAAGAATTTATTTTCTACACCGGATAACAATAACCGGTGTATAAATCATTTTTCTACACCGGTTATTCGTAATAACCGGTGTAACAACATACATTCTACACCGGTTAATCATAACCGGTGTAAACATATTAATACAAACTTTTACATTCCCAAATTCCACCAGTGTACCAAAAAATTTATTCTTTTTTTTTGTAAACTTCATGTATATTAATTAATTTTTGGTATGTAAATGTAAAATCCAATCATAAATAGACCCTAATTAATATGTTAGTTATTTAATTTTTTGTCTTTAAAACATATGTACTTGTTTTCAGAATTAAATAATTCTTCGAATATAAAATATACTAATCGAATAAAAATTATAATACCCATAGTATGACGATATGATTATGGTTAGAGTTAATTGTTTGTTCACACCGGTAATAATAACCGGTGTTAAGAATTTATTTTCTACACCGGATAACAATAACCGGTGTGTAAATCAGTTTTCTACACCGGTTATTCGTAATAACCGGTGTAACAACATACATTCTTCACCGGTTAATCATAACCGGTGTAAACATATTAATACAAACTTTTACTTTCCCAAATTCCACCAGTGTACCAAATAATTTATTATTTTTTTTGTAAACTTAATTAATTGTTGGTATGTAAAATGTAAAATCCAATCATAAATAGACCCTAATTAATATGTTAGTTATTTAATTTTTTGTCTTTAAAACATATGTACTTGTTTTCAGAATTAAATAATTCTTCGAATATAAAATATACTAATCGAATAAAAATTATAATACCATAGTATGGACGATATGATTATGGTTAGAGTTTAATTGTTTGTTCAAACCTGTTAACAATAACCGGTGTAAGAATTTATTTTCTACACCGGATAACAATAACCGGTGTATAAATCATTTTTCTACACCGGTTATTCGTAATAACCGGTGTAACAACATACATTCTACACCGGTTAATCATAACCGGTGTAAACATATTAATACAAACTTTCACATTCCCAAATTCCACCAGTGTACCAAAAAATTTATTCTTTTTTTGTAAACTTCATGTATATGTAATTACTTGTTGGTATGTAAAATGTAAAAGCCAATTCATAAATAGACCCTAATTAATATGTTTTTTATTTCACGTTTTGTCTTTAAAACATATGTACTTGTTTTCAGAATTAAATAATTCTTCGAATATAAAATATACTAATCGAATAAAAATTATAATACCTTAGTATGGGCGATTAAATTAAATGATAGGTTACATTTAATTGTTTTTTAATACCTGTTAATAATAACCGGTATAAGGACTAGTTTTCTACACATGATAACAATAATCGGGGTATAAATTATGTTGTTACACCAATTATTCATTATAACCGGTGTAAAAACACACATTCTATACCGGTTGACAAAAACCGGTGTAAATAATAGATTCTTCACACCAGTCTGTTTTGTAAAAATTTTGCATGGTATCCCCTGTAAGTAGAACAAAACTCCCTGTACAACTTTATACGACAATAGATATGGATCACTAATATAAGAAGACTAAGTTTAAATAACAGATCGCATTTTGGTCAGACACCATCGCACAATGTACAAATTCAGTTATCACAATAAACCTTGTAATAGCAATAACGGGCGCAGTAAATGTTGCATGATAGTGAACTTGCAATTCACCTATAACAAAATCAGCAAACAAACTTTGCATGTTAGTGAACTTGCAATTTCTGATAATTCACAGTAGTATATTTACAATGAAAAATCTAGATACGGAAACGTGAGTAATAACTTACACACTACATCTCAAGACAGTGTCTTTCTTTTGTTTGGCAAATGATCATCAACCCAAATGCCTTCCACGTGATCATTGCGGAGAATGAATGTATCCATATTGCCGTCCTCCTCAATTGTGCTAAGTGGGGGAAAACCTGATGAGAAAGGCGGCACTACGTGATTATCATGAAAATCAATGTCATCACCGACATGCAATTTTTTACCTTGTAGTACAATGGACCATTTTTTGTCAACGGGATAGGAGACATAAAATACTTGTTTTTCCTGGGACGCAAGTATGAAGGGTTCCCCTTTGAAACCTTCCCTGTTCAAATCAACTAAAGTAAATCCCAATTCGTCAGTTCGAACGCCACTGTTGTTGTCAACCCATATGCATTTGAAAATTGGGACTTTGAAGGTAACGTAGTCAAGCTCCCATATATCCTCAATCACCCCATAATAAGACATATTGGCATACACTAGATTTCTATCTCTAGAACTAGACACATGTAGAGCCTCAGACAATTCTGTTACCCCACTATCTTGCGTTGTGCTCCTTTCATCTTGAGTCTTACTAGCAAATGAGAATCCATTTATGTCATAGGCCGAATATGATAGCACAACGTGACTCGGCTTATAAGATAACCACTTTAATGTCTCTGAAACAGTTTGGTCCGCAACCGCATCACTGAACCAATTCACAAATGTTCGGTTGTGTTCATTGAGTACTTGTTTGTCAGTCCAACCACGATGACTTTCCTTAATTTCTGAAAGATGAGCATCCACATAAGGCTGTACTAGTTCAGGATTTCGCAAAACATATAGATGCGCATTTTGTAAATCACCAAAAGCAGGGGTAAACAGCTTACTTACCGATGTCCCTTTTCCTGTGATCTGTTCATCATGGCTAGGCTTCGGTAATCCAATAGCATTGGTATCAGACAAGTAGCCAGTGCAAAACTCAATAACCTCTTCAGCTATGTACCTTTCAACAATGCTTGCATCAGGACGATAGCGATTTTTCACATAACCCTTGAAGACTTTCATGTATCGCTCGAACGGATACATCCAGTGCAAATAAACAGGCCCAAAAATCTTTATCTCCCTAACCAAATGAACCACCAAGTGCAACATAATGTCAAAAAAGGCAGGTGGAAAATACATCTCAAGTTGGCACAACACTACGACAATTTCATCTTGTAGCTGATCAAGTATGTCACGATCAACTACCTTGCTACATATCGCATTAAAAAGGAAACAAAGTCTTGTTATGCTGTATCTGACATGTTTTGGCAATATAGATCGAATAGCAATAGGCAAGAACTGCTGCATCAACACATAACAGTCATGTGATTTCAATCCAACCAATTTCAAATCTCCCATCGAAACAAGTCGACTAACATTTGACGAATATCCTGATGGGACCTTGATGCTATGGAGACTCTCACACAAAATCTGTTTCTCTTTCCGTGACAATGTATAACAAGCGGGAGGCAAGTACGTGCACTGTCCTCGAATCTGAGGTGCTAAATTCGCCCTAATACCCATATCAACCAAATCAAGTCTCGCTTTATATCCATATTTTGTTTTTCCAGGTATATTCAAAAGAGTACCCAACAAACTGTCACATATATTTTTTTCAATATGCATCACATCGAGACAGTGTCTAACATCTAGTGTCTCCCAATATGGAAGACGAAAAAAGATGGAGTTTTTCTTCCAACAGCTTTTATCCAACTTGCGAGACGTTTTTGTTTTCCAAATTCGACATTGATATCCTTGACACGTTCATGGACTGCCTTCCCACTCAAGGCGATTGGAGCACTTCTGAAATCCTGTTTCCAATTGAAAGCTCTTTTCATACGACGATATGAATGGTAATCAGGAAGAAATCTACGATATCCAAGATAGACCGTCTTGCTACCATGTAAAAGCTGACATAAATCCGTATTCTCCTCACATATAGGACATGCTTGGTGTCCTTTAACAAAAAATCCAGATAAGTTACCATATGCAGGAAAGTTATTTATGGTACAGAATAACATGGCACGCAATGTGAATGACTCCTGACGATGTGCATCAAACATCAACTCCCCTTGATCCCACAACTTCTTCAAGTCTTCAATTAAGGGGCCTAAATAAACGTCTATGTCATTTCCAGGTTGGCGAGGACCAGAAATCATCAATGACAACAAAATATACTTGCGCTTCATACACAAGTAAGGAGGTAGATTGTAAATAACCAACATTACTGGCCAAGAGCTATGGGTACTACTTAGACTACCATATGGATTTATCCCATCCATACACAAGCCTAATCTCAGATTTCTCGCATCTCTACCAAATAAAGGGTAAACCGAATCAATCTTTTTCCACTGATCTGAATTTGCAGGATGCCTTATCAGCCTGTCATCAGTGCAAATATTTCGCCTTGCATACCAAGTCAAATTTTTTGCATCTACAGCATTGGCAAACAATCTCTTGAATCTCGGTATTATAGGTAGATACCATAACACTTTCACCGGTGATGATTTCTTTTTCGCATCTACATTATATTCAACGCCATCACAAATTCGCTTCTTTTTGAAACGAGAAGCCTAACATTTAGGACAAGACAATGAATCTTCGTATTCATTCCTATATAGTATGCAATCATTTGGGCAAGCATCTATTTTCTTGTACTCCATACCCATAGGGCACAATATTTTTTTAGCCTCATAAATGCGGTTCGGAAGTGCATTACCTTCTGGCAATACATCCTTCAGTAAATGCAACAGTGCTGTAAAACTGCTATCAGTCCACCCATGCGTCGCTTTCAAATGGTACAATTTTAATGTAACCGATAAGCGTGTTTACTTAGTACACCCAGGAAATAGAGGCTTTTCGGTATCATCCAACAACGAAGCCAGAACATCAGGATTATCGGCAAAGCTACCGACCAGATCCTCAACCATATCATCCAATCGATCATTGTTTATCGCACCATCTTCTCCTACATCACTGGCGTCTTGATTCGATGCATTTTCACTCTCTCCGTGCCATTTCCATATTTTATAAGCAGGATCAAATCCCCTCCGATACAAATGGTCTCGTATAGTGTTAGGGTCGTCGAACACCGCAAAATTCTTACAACCCTTACATGGACAGTAGATGGAGTTGGCATTTTTAAAAGCATATGTGATAAATTTCTCAACCTCTTCTTCATACGCAGATGTCGTCCGATCTCCAAATATAATATCGTTACGATCCATGACTATCGCTCCCTTTAAATTATAGAAAAAGTGAAACAATAAGTTTACCAACAAAATTAATGCATTGATGCTTTCATAATGTTACATCGGATTGAATTAATCAACAAAATATGCTTCAGAATGTAATTAAAATAGGCATAATCTAAGATGATAAGATAACATACTTTATAGTCTTTTAAAGACGAATACAATCACAAAAGCAATGTAGAAAGGCACAACATACTATCATATGCCCGTCAAAAGCTAGCAACTAACAAGACAAAATAAGGAGTGAAAAAACCACAATAAATACGATGAGGGCACATGATAAAACTCCTATATGATTACACCAATGTCAGATTAGAAAAATTTCGGATACATTAACTTCAGCATAGTAACAATAACTTTTTGAATCTCTGGGTCGGGATGTAGCTCTCCTTCACCAAAGTTTATTTTATTCAAATCAAGTCCATAATCAATGGGTAGACTGTTGTTCTCTGTTTGGTCATTTGCCTCTGTGGATCTTGGTCGGGAAGAAGGGTTTTGGGTTTTCACTGCTACATCAGAAGTGTTTATGTCTTTCATCGTCAATTACTGTTGAAGTTGTTTTCGTGGTTGAGTACGGCATAAACAGAATGAAAAGTAATTAATTACCACACAACATAATTATTCAAATGTAGGAATAAACCTAACACATAAAGGAACAAAACATTATGTCAATTACATTTAATACAAATTTAAAGCATGCATATTCGATGACAAAATTTTACAACTTTTTTAAACTACGAAAACAAGATATATAGATCTATGTCATGATCCAACGATGAGAAGAAAAAGTATATAAAAGTTATCATTTTTTAAATAAGTAGCTAACCTCAGATGTTTGAGTTCAATGCAGAAAAGTTAATTTGCCGCTTCTGAAATGGCCCTTTTCCTGGTTTTCGTGCGCAGTTTTTTGGCAATATTTCGTAGTTCTTACGATAGAGATAATGCTTGCTTAAAGTGGAGAAGGAGAAAAAACGTGTAGCTGTTATATATGCAACATAATTTACAACGGGTTTTATGGAACCGGTGTAATATTGAACAATTTACACCGGTTGTTATCAAAATCGGTGTAAGAAAGAAAGAAATTTACACCGATCATTTCTTAAACCGGTGTAGTATATAAACAATTTACACCGGTTTTCTTATAACCGGTGTAAATAATTTTATACTACACCGGTTTTCTCATAACCGGTGTAATTTTATTTATTTTTTAAACCTATTTTGATAACAAACGGTGTAAATTTTTATAATTCATGTTCAATATTACAATAATGCCGCCGCGTTTTAATAAACTACATCGGATTATTTTTAACCGCTGTAAAAAGGGCGGTGTAAAAAGGCCATTTTGTAGTAGTGACGCTTTTATGTGGAATGTATCAGTTCAGGAAACTACAAACGATTGGACCTATTTGAAATTTTCTTTAGTTTTCTTATGTAATATTTAAAGACTACGATCAATTTCTAATGTTACACATTTTTAAGACATAATTTATTGTGCATTAGGGTGCCTAATTATGAGCAAAATTGACATCTATCATTAATCATTTTGTATGGTTAATGTTAGGGGCAGAACCACAAAGAAATTTTATCGGGGGCTTACTCTAAATTTTTTTTTCGGTTAAATAAATGTATTTAACAATTAAATTTCTAAAAACAATAATAAAAATGATAAAAATGTATAAATACACATAACTGCACTATTGGTTGACACTTGATGAACTAGTTTTCGTCATGTGACGAAGAGGAGGCAATTGCAAACGTGTCTGCATCTGTTGAAAACGTTGGAAGATTTGCTCATTTTCAATTGTTGAAAAATTATTTTTCTCGATGTATACAACTAGAGTGTCATTCATCCATTCGTCTCCCATTTTGCTTCTTAAATCATTCTTGATAATCTTCATTGCAGAAAATACTCTTTCAACAGATGCAGTCGCAACCGGTAGAACTAATGCCAACTCGATCAGACGATAAACCAATAGAAACACTGTATTTTTTCTAAATTCAACCAATTTCTGAGCAAGACTTCTCAAATCTTCAATTGCAAAAAAGTGAGGATCATACCACACATTATAAATGTAATTGTCAAGTTGTTGTTCAATAAATAAATAATCACTAGTCGAGAAATCATCAGGATATAAAGCAGCAAGACGGGTGAGTTTATGAGCATTGAATTGAGAGAAACAATTTCTCGGATCAAGACATGCTATGCAACTAAACAACTTTGTGCTAACTTCTGAAAAATGACTATTCATCTCTTGTATAATTAAATCAACAACCTGATATTGCAACAATAATAAAATTAATAACTACAAAAAATCTTTCAGCAAACAAAATAAAACAAGATTTTTAAAATTAATACCTGACAAACAATCTCCACTCGATAATGATGAAAATTAGTAATGAGTTGCCCTCTACGTCTGCCATGACCACGGGTTGCCATATTATCTTCTATATCAAGTATTGAGATTATGTTCAACTCACAAAATGTGTTAACTTGATCCAAAAAATTTTTCCTATCCATCCTCCCTAAAGTTTTGTAATTTATTTTTGACATTATCAATCAAGTTCATATCTTGAACAATGTTTTGATCCCTTTGTTGTAAGGCAAGTGACAAATCATTTGTAATTCCCAATAAATTTTTCATCAAGTGCAACACAAAAACAAACTCATAATTCTCCATTTTATCAACCAAACTCATGGAAAGACCACTACTACAAAATGGCCTATTTAAACCTCCCTTTTTATAGCGGTTAAACATAATCTGGTGTAATTTTAAAAAACGCGGTGGCATTATCGTAATATTAAGCAAGAAGGACATCAATTTACACCGGTCATGTGTATGACCGGTGTAATAAAGAACAAAATTTACACCGATTTATACAAAACCGGTGTAATATTTAAACATTTACACCGGTTATCAAAAAACCGGTGTAATTAGTTAATATTTTACACCGGTTTTCTTATAACCGGTGTAAATTGTATGGTTTGTTACACCGGTGTGAGAAAACCCGGTGTAAAATCTTGTTTTTACACCGGTTATAAAAAAAACCGGTGTAAATGCTTTATTTTTGATAAAATACCACACATTTTTCCTTCTGCTCCAGCTTAAGTCAACATTATCTCTATCGTAAGAACGAGGTTTTTTCCAAAAGCTGCGCACGAGATCTTTTTGAAGGACAATTCCGAAGCGTCAAATTAACTTTTGTTCTAGCAACTCAACCATATGAGGTTAGCTAGTTATATATAAACTGATAACTTTGATATGATTTTTCTTCTCATTCGTCAGAGCATTGACATATATCTATAGATCTGCATTTAATTTTTTATAAAAGTTCTAATAATGTAGAACTTCATATATATGTTTTATATTTGTAATAAATGTAATTAAAATGATGTTTTGTTATTTTATTTAGGCTTTCATGTGTATATTTTTTTAGGGTTATTGATACATTTGCATAATACACATTTATTAATTATTACTGATGTTATGCTGTTCTTCATTTAATTTGTGGAAGTAAATATTTTTAGCTATGTCTTTTTCCTTTTAAATTTCAAACAAATTTTGTTAATCACAAAAGCACGATGGAAGACAAAAAACCTTCTTCCAAAGCATTGAAAACCCAAAAATCTTCTTTCTCGCCAGAATCAATTGAAGCAAATGACGAAACAGAAAACAAGAATCTCCATATTGCTTATGGCCTTGATTTGAATAAATTACACTTTGAAGAAGGACAGCTCCATGCCGACCCCGAGATGTAAAAAGTTATTGTAACTATGCTGAAGATTATGTATCCAAATTTTTTCTAATACGAAATAGGTGCAATCATGTAGCAATTTTATCATGTGCCTTTGTTCTCTGTCATGTGGCTTTTGTACACCCTTATTTAGAAATTGTTAGTTGCTAGCTTTTGATGTGCAGATGCAAGTATGTTGTGCGCTTCTAAAGTGCTTTTGTGATTGTATTAGCCTTTCAAAGAATTTATAGTATGTGATCTTATCATCTTCTCTAAAAAGTGTGACTTGTGGAACTACAATATTTTTAGCAATGTCTATTTTAATTAAAATTATAAACAAATTTCGTTGATTACTTTATATGATGACATATTATGAAAGCATCGATGCATTTATTTTGTTGGTTAACTTATTATAATTATTTTTTGTACAATTTAAAGGGTGCGATAGTCATGGATCGTAATGATATTATATTTGGTGATCGGACAACATCTTCTTATGAAGAAGAGGTTGAGAAATTTATTGAATATGCTTATAAAAATGCGAAGTACATCTATTGTCCATTTAAGGATTGTAAGAATTTTGCGGTATTCGATGACCTTGACACTATAAGAGACCATTTGTATCGGATGGGATTTGATCCTGCTTATAAAATATGGAAATGGCACGGTAAGAGTGAAAATTCATCGAAACAAGAAGAATATGCGGTAGAAGATGATGTTGCGATGGCAACTGATCGATTGGATGATATGGTTGGGGATATGGTCGGTAGTTTTGCCGATAATCCTGATATGCTTGCTTCGTTGTTGAATGATAGCGAAAAACTTCTATATTCTGGGTGTATTAAGTACACACGATTATCGGTTACTTTAAAGCTGTACAATTTGAAAGCGACACATGGGTGGGCTGATACTAGTTTCACAGCACTGTTAAATTTACTGAAGAATGTGCTGCCAGAAGGTAATGAACTTCCGAATCGCATTTATGAGGCTAAAAAAATCTTGTGTCCTATGGGTATGGAGTATAAGAAAATAGATGCTTGCCCAAACGATTGCATACTATACAGGAATGAATACAAAAATTCATTGTATTGTCCTAAATGTCAGGTTTCCCGTTTCAAAAAGAAGCAAATTGGTGATGGTGTTGAAGATTATATAGATGCGAAGAAGAAATCATCACCGGTGAAAGTGTTATGGTATCTCCCTATAATATCGAGATTCAAGCGATTGTTTGCCAACTCAGGAGATGCTAAAAATTTGACATGGTATGCAAATCGAAATATTTCCCCAGAGGACAAGATGATAAGGCATCCTGCAGATTCTGATCAGTGGAAAAAGATTGATTCGATTTACCCCTTATTTGGTATGGAATCAAGAAATCTAAGGTTAGGATTGTGTACGGATAGGATGAATCCTTATGGTTGTCTAAGTAGTACACATAGCTCTTGGCCAGTAATGTTGGTTATCTACAATCTGCCTCCTTACTTGTGTATGAAGCGCAAGTATATTTTGATGTTATTAATAATTTTGGGTCCACGCCAACCTGGAAATGACATAGATGTTTATTTAGCCCCTCTAATTGATGACCTGAAGAAGTTGTGGGCTGAAGGGGAGGTGATGTTTGATGCACATCGTCAGGAGTCATTCACATTGCGTGCCATGATATTCTGTACTATAAATGACTTTCCTGCATATGGTAATTTATCTGGATTTTCTGTTAAAGGACACCAAGCATGTCCTATATGTGAGGAGAATACAGATTCTTGTCAGCTTGTACATGGGAGCAAGACGGTCTATCTTGGACATCGTAGATTTCTTTCTGATTCCTATTCATATCGTCGAATGAAAAGAGCTTTCAATGGGAAACAGGATTTTAGAAGTGCTCCAATTGCATTGAGTGGGAAGACAGTTCATGATCGTGTTAAGGATATCAAGGCTAAATTTGGAAAACATAAAAAGTCTCACAAGAATGATACGAGCTGTTGGAAGAAAGAATCAATCTTTTTTGATCTTCCATATTGGGAGACACTAGATGTCAGACACTGTCTCGATGTGATGCATATTGAAAAAAATATCTGTGACAGCTTGTTGGGTACTATTTTAAATATACCTGGAAAAACAAAAGATGGTTATAAAGCGAGACTTGATTTGGTTGATATGGGTATTAGGGTGAATTTAGCACCTGAGATTCGAGGACAGCGCAAGTACTTGCCCCACGCTTGTTATACATTGTCACGGAAAGAGAAACAGAGTTTGTGTCAGAGTCTCCAGAGCATCAAGGTCCCATCAGGATATTCTTCTAATGTAAGTCGACTTGTTTCGATGGGAGATTTAAAATTGGTTGGATTGAAATCCCATGACTGTCATGTGTTGATGCAACAGTTCTTACCGATTGCTATTCGATCTATCTTGCCAAAACATGTCAGATACAGCATAACTAGACTTTGTTTCTTTTTTAATGCGATATGTAGCAAGGTAGTTGATCGTGACAGACTTGATGAGCTGCAAGATGAAATTGTCGTAGTTCTCTGCCAACTTGAGATGTATTTTCCACCTGCCTTTTTTGACATTATGGTGCACTTGGTGGTTCATTTGGTTCGGGAGATAAAGATTTGTGGGCCTGTATATTTGCACTGGATGTATCCATTCGAGCGATATATGAAAGTCTTCAAGGTTTATGTGAAAAATCGCTATCGTCCTGATGCAAGCATTGTTGAAAGGTACATAGCTGAAGAGGTTATTGAGTTTTGCACTGGGTACTTGTCTGATACCAATGCTATTGGACAACCAAAACAGAAGAATGATGAACGGATCAGAGGAAAAGGGACATCAGCATGTAAGTTGTTTACCCCTGCTATTGGTGAATTACAAAATGCGCATCTATATATCTTGCGCAATTCTGAAGAAGTACAGGCTTATGTTAATGCTCATATTCGTGAAATAAAGGAAAGTCATCGTGGTTGGACTGACAGATACGTACTCAATGAACATAACCGAACATTTGTCAATTGGTTCAGTGCTGCTGTTGGGGACGAATCTGTTACAGAGACATTAAAGTGGTTAGCTTATAAGCCCAGTCACGTTGTGCTATCATATTCGGGCTATGACATAAATGGATTTTCATTTGCTACTAAGACTCAAGATGACAGGAGCACAACGCAAGATAGTGGGGTCACATTAGTGTCTAAGGCATTACATGTGTCAAGTTCGAGAGATAGAAATCCGGTGTACGCCAATATGTCTTATTATGGGGTGATTGAGGAGATATGGGAGCTTGACTATGTTAAATTCAAAGTCCCAATTTTCAAATGCAAATGGGTTGACAACAACAATGGCGTTCGAACTGACGAATTGGGATTTACGCTAGTGGATTTGAATAGGGAAGGTTTCAAAGGGGAACCATTCATACTTGCTTCCCAGGCAAAACAAGTATTTTATGTCTCTGATCCCATTGACAAAAAATGTGTCCATTGTCCTAAAAGGGAAAAAATTGCTTGTCGGTGATGAAATTGATAATGATAATACTCACGATGTGCCGCCGTTCTCATCAGGTTTTCCCCCTCTGAGCACCAATGAGGAGGACCGCAATATGGATGCATTCATTCTCCGCACTGATCACGTGGAAGGCATATAGGTCGATGATCCTTTGTCAAATAAAAGAAAGACATGATTCGAGAGATATAGTCTGTAAGTTATTATTCACGTTTTTATATTCAGATTTTTCATTGTACTTATTAATTTGTTTATTACCAGATTTGGATAGTTTTATGCTGCACTAACTCCAGAGACTGAATATGTTTATTTTTTTGTTAATTTTGGTACAGGTGAATGTCTTCGATGATATGAGCGTCATGCAACATAGGATTCACTTATGGCTATTAGAGCATTTTTAGTGTATTTTTACTAAGGTTATTCAATGTACACTGGTGTCTCAACTTAATCATATCTCTTAGTCTGGTATAAAGTTTTATACATTTAATATTGATTTCGACAGGGAGTTTTCCTCTAGTTATTGGGGATACCATGCTGATGTTTTTTTCTTCATAATGCATGATAGTTTGTTTAATAATATGGAAAAATACAAAACCATCATATTATACAAAACTCTTTCATGTGGAATGCAAAATACACATCTTACATAATATTATATTATAATATAAATGATATTCTAATATAGATTGGATTTACACTTTTCTTTACAAACAATTAAATAAATAATCAAGGAATTGTGTTTTTACATCGGTTATAACATGAACCGGTGTAACAAGACATTGTATTTATAATTTTTATTACATTGGTATATTTCAAATACGAAGAATTTTTCAATTAAGAAGCTTTTCATTGGATTTAAAGACAAAAAAATTAAAACACTAAAATATTAATGATATGCTAATATAGATTGGATTTACACTTTTCTTTAAAAATAATTAATTAAATAATCAAGAAAGAATGTTGTTACACCGGTTTGTTTAAATAACCGGTGTAATTTATCATTTTTTACACCGGTTACTAACAATAACCGGTGTAAAAAGACATAGTTTTTGTAATTTTTATTACATTGATATATTTCAAATACGAAGAATTTATTAATTAAGAAGCTTTTCATTAGATTTAAAGACCAAAAATTAAAACACTAAAATATTAATGATATGCTAATATAGATTGGATTTACACTTTTCTTTAAAAACAATTAATTAAATAATCAAGAAAGAATGTTGTTACACCGGTTTGTCAAATAACCGGTGTAATTTATCATTTTGTACACCGGTTACTAACAATAACCGGTGTAAAAAGACATAGTTTTTGTAATCTTTATTACTTTGGTATAGTTCAAATACGAAGAATTTTTTAATTAAGAAGCTTTTCATTGGATTTAAAGACCAAAAATTAAAACACTAAAATATTATTGATATTCTAATACACATTGGATTTACAATTTTATCTACCAACCATTTTTTACTGTTTATATCTTTTTTTTTGGTAAATTAAAAATTTAAAAATTATGTTATTTATATTCATTTTTGTGAAAACATGATTTTATCTTATTCATTATAGTTCACACATAATTAAGCATTTGGTGTGAATTTGGAAGGGTAAAAAAATAGGAAAAAATAACTGTTACGTATGTACTTTCTTCTGGAATGAAAACTACACTTGTATGCATTTTACAAATTTAACTTCAAACAGCAGATTAAACATTCAAAAAATAATACAACTTCTTTGTTTTTACACCGGTTGCATGAATAATCGGTGTAGAAAACAACTTTCTACACCGGTTATTACTATAACCGGTGTAGAAAATATTTTTAAAGCTAAAAAATACTGGCGCCTTCTCCAAAGTTTGCTTCCAAAACACTTGCTCTCCACCTCCACCTCCATTTTCACTTCGAGCTCCAAACCCAGTTCTACGGTCGACCTCCACCTCCATATTTTCGTCCATCCTTTTGACAGCAAATCCCTCACATTGCAGAAATAGGAACGGAGGACATACTCACTACCAGAGACAACTTCTCTTCTTCGTTGGCCTGATAGCGAAATTCATTTTGATTTTATTTGGTAAATCACCATTTTCCCCTCTTTTTCTCTCCATTCTTTTTAAGTGTTTACTTTTCTATGTATTTTATTTTATGTTTGATCGATTATTCTACGCGATCTGTTAGTGTTAAATTTTTTGGGATTTACTGTATGTGCCTCCAGCTTTGGTCCTTATTTTGGGGAAGATAAAGGAAATAATTTCTCATATTGTTTCCAGTTCTTAAATTGAGGGTTTGATTTGAAGTGGGGCGTTGTTTGTCTTCAATTTTGTATCTTATCAGTTTTAATTTTGTATCTATTTTAACTTAATGGTTGCGTAATAGCGTTTAAAGTTGCACTTTATATTGTTTTTCCTTGCATCGAATTCTTTTCTTTTTCAAGTGTGTTGAAGAAAATAAAATATAGAATAGGTAAGAAGTTTTCCTTGCAGAACATATTGAGTATGAATGGTTTGATGTGTTTGATGAGCATATTTAGTTCCTTGATTCGTTGGTTTGGTTTTTTTAGCCTCTGGATATAGTTTCTTTCAGAATTGCTTTCCATCTTGTAAGAAGATGCATCATTTTAGCCTGAAAGCTTTGCAAGTTGCAGCAAATAAACTGTAAAAGTCTGGTCATTCAGTACATGAATGGATGGATGCAGGCTCAATTGGGCTGAGCTTTATGTTATTTTTTCATCCTTTTGATCTGTATCTATTCGTTTTTCTGCATTGTGAAATTAATGGTATTTTCTCATGGGTCTCTTTTTGTGCATGTTGGGTTTTTTTACATGTTCAAGTGTGTACTTCTTCAAAGTTGACTAATGTGTTAGTAACATAGTTATGAAAGTCCTTGGATTTAAATTTTTCCCCTTTACTCTTCTACTGTTTAAACTTTGAATCTTCTTGCTTTTATTTTTTCACTTATAAAATATAGAAACCAAGTTATCTTCTCTATTTTTGATTAGTACATACTCCAATCTATTAGTTTTTCGTTAATTGATATTTTAAAGTGTCTTTTACTCTCTGGAGCATAATTCTGGTATAATCGACTAAACATTTTGAAAGATTAATTTATAGCATGGACAATTTTAAATTATTATGTCTGTAGACAACTATCTTATTTTAGTCTTATATTGGCATGTATATGAATTTAATATTTATATGAATTTAATACCATAAGACAGAACCAAAATATGTAACGAAACTCAGTTCGCATACTTTTGAACACTTGTCTTTTTTATCCTTGCCCAGATTCTTTTTTATCCTTCTTCAAATGGGTAGCAAACGACGATCACACACCGGGGATGGCGATGAGCAAACCCATGCACATTACGGAAGAAAAGGAAACAAAATTGTGCCGAGGCTTTTGGAAAGGAGGGCAAGAGGAATAAAGACACCTATTTTCTTCGATGATTGATGGTGAGCCTACGATGGAAAAAGCACATAATGACTGGATTAATTTCATTGCGTTGATGGTGCGCAGTAAAGTTAATGTTGTGCAATTTAAGTCATGGCCGGAAGTTGACAAGAAAATAAAGGACATGATTTGGGATGAAGTAATGGTATGTGCAAGATATAAATGGTACTTTTAATGTTTTTTCACATATGTTCTTTCAATTTATATTAAATTGAAGTTCACTAATGTTAGAGGTTTTTTTTTTCAGAATAACTTTGATTTTGAGTCCACACCACAACTGAAGAAGAAGTGGTTAGTCCATGCTGGGGAACGTTGGCGGGGCTGGAAGGGCACCTTGAACCGGTATATATTTGGAAACCTACAGGATGAGGACCCGTGCCATATATATCCGTATCTTAGTAGGGATACATGGGAGATGTTCCGAAAGAATCGTTTAACCGAAGAATGGAAGGTAATATATTTATTTTTTCTAATTTTTATTCATTTAATGTAAAGATAACAATTTGCATGGTATATATTTCCTTTTTTTGGACAAATAGGCTAAGCGTGCTGTTAGCCAAGAGAGTTCGAACAAGAACAAACTCCATCACACAATGTCTCGTGGTGGATATTCGAAGTTGAAAAAAAAGTTGATGCATGACAAATTAGAGGCAAAAATACAAAGGAAGATTGACTCCGGTATGACAGAAGAGGAGGCCCGTGGAACAACTTCTCCCCCGTCACCCATTCCCCGTCATCTTCTCTTCAAGGAAGGTCACAAAAACAAGCATGGTGACTTTTCAACCGACGCGGCTAGAGATGTTAGTGCTACAATTGTAAGTATAATTTATTCAATTAAGTATAACGTCTATTAACATTAATCAGTAATGTGAATTATATTAAGAATAATGTTGGAGACAATTGATCAGGATGATTTATGCGACCGCGCGAGTCAAGGAGAGTCCCTTGGAGAGGGAAGTAATGACATTCTTGTCATTGCTACGGGAAAGAAAGATCACCCGGGTCGCATAAGGGGTGTAGGGGGTCGGATGAGGACGTCTCAAGTTTTCGGAGCCACATCGTCCTGTCGTAGTACGAACGTAGACAGTCACGTGCAATGCAGAGAGGAAATTAGGTTCTTGAATGAAGCAATGAATGACCTATACAGAGTTTTGGGCAAACCAGTTCCAGTTTTTCCTATGAGACATGTCTCAAGTTGTCCAACTACGGAGTTATCACTGAAGCAACAAGAGTTAAAGCATCCAGAGACTATAAGCAAGGATTTCGTGGCGGAGCACATACCGGTATGCTCTAGTGTTGGACTGCCAGATTCATTGAGAGAGTTCGAGGTAACAATAAATTAATTATTTTCTTTTAAAATTATTTCATTTAACTCATTTACTAATATATACTATATCTTATTCATTTATCAACAGGACGGAACAAAATGTCGCCTATTTGTGAGTGATCACAGTAAAGGGAGGCGTCTTGTAGCTACCGGGAGGCTGTATAATTTAGCAATGCATCATGGGAAAGAGGTAACGTGGGACAAAGTGAAGGTCAATATCAGTACCTCGATCGACAATGATGCTCCATTGCCATTCCCAGATGATGAGGCCACGACAGTTGGGAAAGGATTTGGGACTCTATTACTGTGGCCCAGGTCATTGGTTGAGATTTGTACCGAGACGGATTTGCAGGTGTAAATATATATATGATTATTTGTGTATTTGTGTTATAAATTTATTAATAAACATCTCTAATTACTGAGTTATTTTTTAAAGGTACCGGACCCGAAACGTTCTAAAGGGTCGAATAAAGCCCCTCCACCCAAGAAAACAAAAGTGGGGGCCCACCCGCAAGAAACGGATAATCCTTTAATATCTCGACTCGACGGATCTTTACGGCTACTGTGCATATTGGTGAGCCGCCATTCGACTGATTCTATGTATACAATAAAGATGATGGAAGAAATCGTGGGCACTGAGTATTTAGTATATCTTACTAATGAGAGCCTCAGTGATTTCTTCTCAAAAGATATGGTGACGGGTGATTGCATGCAACTATTCATAAAGTAAGTTCATTAACTTCTTATATATTTTTGTAGTTTCTACTTTATTTTATTTTCTTATTAATTCGTAGTACAGTTTAACTAATCAAGAGTGTCCTGAGAATTGTCAATGAATGTTGTAGGACAATGTATACACTATGTATACAACAGGGTCAAACTGGGATAGGGTTCCTATCTCCAGATCACATCCAATCGTTCGGGAATAAAGAAACATCTAGAGTTCAGTACATTGTGTCGACCCTGAAGAATGGAAATAGGAGCATCTACCTAGCACCGTATTTTCTAAAGTAATTAAATTTCAAATAGCTTTAATTTTTTAACCGCATTTTCAATAGGTTTATTCATTGATAAGTTAGCCATTTTTAATGTTATTATAATTTTTCAGTGCACACTGGATGCTAATGGCAATAAACCCACAGGACATGATTGTGTACTGGTTTGATCCAGTACATTCAGACCACCGAGATGATGCTACAAAGTTGATGAACACGTATTTATATTTCTTCATGTTTTTATGTCATTATATTACTAATATTATCACATATTTATTTGCTAATTCTTATTAATAAGCTTTTAAATGTTGGCTTTTACAGTGTATCGATGGTATATCAACTTAAAGGGGATCACACGCCGATGCCTAAAACAATCCAATGGATAGAGATAAAAGTAAGATTGTTTTATAAACGACTTAATGTTCTAATGTGATCATTGTTATTTTTTTTATGACATTAATATTTATTTGTAGCACAAGAGGCAAGTCTCAGATTGGGAATGTGGGTATTATGTCATGTGGTACATGCGAATAATCGTACTCCGAGGAGTCATAGAGCAGCAGGATTTCAAGAAGGTTATTGGGTTTTGTTTTTTTTATTTCATTATCATAGTATTTTGCAACTAAATTCTTTTTTTTTTTTTGCAAATGAGTTATTAATGACTTTTTTTGAATGTATCAGTGCTTCAAAAAAGACGTGAAAGCATTAACAGAAACAGATTTGAATATTGTTCGAGAAGAATGGGCTAAATACGTAATGAATCATGAGCTCCAAGCGTTGATGGATGCAAACTGAAATACACTTGAGCTCATTATTTTGTTAGGACATTATATATGTAGATGTAAATATATGTATATGCAATACTGTTTGACTTTAAAAATCAAGATTTGTAAATATATGAACAAAATTTTGGTTACTTTTAATGGGAATTGTTGAATGCATTGTTTTTAATTTGAATTTTCTATTGGTACGTTTAACCTTAAGTCTGTATTTTGGGCTGTTTTGGTTTGTTGTGTGAATGCATGATTTAAATTAGTTCGTAGGAAAAATACATATTACACCGGGTATAAATAACCGATGCAAATGTAAATACATAAATATTAAACCGGTTACACAAAACCCGCATTAATTTAAACAATTTTACATCAAATTTACACATTTTACACCGGTTTTAAAAAACCGGTGTAAATATAGGTTTTTTACACCAATTTTTTAAAACCAGTGTAAATAGAGACATTTTACACCAATATAGACATTTTATTACAAACCTTTTTACACCGGTTATTTAACCGGTGTAAATAAAAAATGTTAAACCGGGTTTAAAAAACTGGTGTAAGAAAGGGTTCGGTTCATTTTCAAAATAACCGGTGTAAATGCCAGATTTAACCGCTGTAACAGGCTATTTTTGTACTAGTGGACCTTTATTATCACGAGAAGAGGCATCATCTTGTATATTCCCCAACACTTGCATCACTGAAGACCACATGGAGCATAGACGAAGTAATGTTAAGTAATGTGATCCCCAGCGAGTATCTCCATGTCTTGCCAAACTAGTTTCTTGATTTTTTCCTTTTCCACCAGTGATATCTCCGCTCTCCAATTCAGCAACAATCCTATCATGTTCAATTTGTCTAAGTTGGTCTCTCCTTTTACAAGATGCTCCCACGGTATTCACAATCATAGTGGCATAGCAAAAAAATTCACTCACAAATATGTTGTCCTTTGCAACAGCAACAAGAACTAATTGGAGTTGGTGAGAGAAACAATGAACATACATTGCATATGGATTTTCTTGCAATATGATGGATTTCAACCCATTGAACTCACCACGCATATTTGAAGCTCCATCATACCTTTGGCCTCTCACTTTGGATAATGATAAACCATGTTGTACAAATAAAGCATCAATAGCATCTTTCAATGAATGAGAATTAGTGTCGGGCACATGTACAAGAGCAATAACCCGCTCAATCACACGCCCTTTTTTATTCACATATCTCAAAATAACTCCCATTGGCTCTTTCACTGAATTTTCTTGAGATTCATCAACCAACATAGAAAAAATATTGTCTCCGATATCATTGATTATGGCAAGTGTGATCTCCGAGGCACAAGCATGTGTTAATTCTTTTTGAATTTTTGGGGAAGTTATTTGATTGTTTCCAGGAGCATTTTGATTGACAACCTTGAAAACCTCTTCATTTCGTTGACTATACCATTCAAGTAATTGAAGAAAATTGCCTCTATTTAAAGAATTAGTTGACTCATCATGTCCGCAAAAAGGCAATCATTGATTCAAAAGAAAGTGTGTCACATCCAACATCGCCGTCTCGCGCCCATTTGCTCGTAATACATTTGACACACTATGTATTTGACCTTGAAATGATTCAATCTGTATTCTAGCATCATTGTGACAACTATTCACAGCCCCAATATGCAAATTTAATCTTTCTATTGCATTTTTCCAATTATTAAATCTCAATTTTTTAAAGGCATCCTCTGCATATCGACCTCCTTTATTTGATCTTTTAAAAAGATAACACCAAAAGCAAAATGCTGCATCTTTTGATATGCTATACTCTAGCCATATAAACAGTTTATACCAAATGTCTTGAAAACTTCTTTCTTGAATAACAATTTTTTTTTCGGATATATATGACCAATTGGTTGGCAAGGCCCTCTTGTCAAATACTCTCTTTGGATTTGATCTCGAATAGCAACATCAAACTCTTCAATTGGTTTTCGCAATCCCGGATCACTAACAATATCATCCAAATTTAATTCTACAAGAGATTGATTTTCCACATTTTCACTAACATTAGGTTCATTAGAAGATGCACCACTACGAATTCGTTTAGGTTTAAAAAACCTCTCCGTAATCTACATAAATAAACAATTGAAAATAAATTCATTACAATCATTAATTCAATCACAATTAATTTATAATTAAATAAATTAATAATTCAATCACAATTCACTATTAATCTATAAAAAAATTAATTAAACAAACTAGAGTTTCTAAACTATGATTTATATCTAAAATATCTTGTCTAAATTCAAAATTTCTAATATTAGTTCATATTCAAAAACCCTAATCTAAATTTCAAATCCCTAAATATTTAGTCCATAAAATTCTCAATAAAATTACCCAAATTAACTTAATAAATAAAATTAACTTACAATTAACAATATTTAAATAATAAAACTCTAAATAAAAAAAAGAAGAAGTAAAACTAACCTTTCTTGAATCTAGAATACAAAAAATAGAGATAAAGAAAAAGAGACAATGAGGGTAGAAAAAAAAAGTTTCATTGCTAGTGAATTTGAAACTTGAGTTTGGAATTTGGGAGATAGCCAAATTGGAAGGGTTTAGATTTGGAAATAAGATTTGGGAATTTGGAGGAGATGGGAAGGGTTTGGAATTTGGAAAGGAAATATTAGAAGTGAATTTGTTGTTTGAGTTAATGAGTTTTGTGGCTTCTGTCCCGATTCAATATTGCAGGGTTTTTATTTTCAAATCACTTAACAAAACGACGTCGTTTTGTTAAGTGATTTTTTTTTGGACAAAACAAGTCGTCTTCTTCAACTTCTTCAGACTTCAGCGGGGCTCTGGAGCAGCGGCGAACAGGAGGCAACCCAGCAGCAGCGGCAACAAATTTACTATCTCTCCATAGTTTTCGGCGACCATGGCAGGGGCTTCAGTCTCCTCCAGCCCCCGCCTAAGTCCGCCACTGGTTAATGTTAGGTCTCTATATATGCTGAATTCTCACAATTTATATTTCTCATGGGAAAAACTTGAGGAGTACGAATACATTATTTATATTATATAATTAATATTTTAACTAAACTTTTAACAATTATTCATGAACGTAAACGAGCTCGATTAAATCAATACAAACGTTCATGAACAAATTTGGGTCGGCTCCGATAAACCTCTACTTGAGTTTGTTTATTCAATAAATAACAAAATATGAATAGAATTTTAACAATAAATAATATGCGTTCACGGCTTACTAAGTAAGCAGCCTAACTGTATTCTCGCTAGATCGGCCATTAGACCTGTTGGCCACTAACATGACATACATTGATCCCCTTCGGACGAGAATCATCAGGAAATAATTTAATCCCACTTGGGTCGGAATTAACTATAGAATGACATACATGTTCGGAACATGTGTCCCTACCATTAGGACATGTAGTTCATTGAGCCACTCATTAAGTTGAGATCACGTATAATATGTAATACGTTAATTAATTAGAAAAACATTTAAAGGACCAATTTATTTAAAAGAACTATTTCTTTTTGTTAAAAGAGTTTAATTCTATTACACTTTTACGTTTGAACTAGCACCTCTATTTGTTTTCAACATGTGTAGTCTCATCATAAAATTTTCAAATTCTTTACGTGAAAATTTATCGTTCCAAATTCTTTACGTGAAAATTTATCGTTCATCCTCTATGTATACTTTAAAAGAAAACATGTTTAGTATTGATTTAAAAAAACTTTTATGAACTCAGAATGAGCACATAATCATCAATTATGATCACAAAATTAATACGGAATGCTCTCACTATATATGATCAGTATTTTCATAAACAAAATATGATCACAGAATGATCACGCAATAACCATTTACGATCATAGAATTAAAAAAAACTTTCATGATCACATAATGATCACGTGATCACTCTGTATGATCACCGAATTAATGCAATGATCAAATATATACATGTCTAGCATTTAAACTCCTTCACGATTACATAATGATCACACAATCATTATCTATTAACATATAGCGTATTAAATATATTTGTTTAATGCGTTTTAATCATTTAAAATTTACTCACAATAAATAACTTTCATGTTTAGTATGCGTTGAACGTAAAAGAATGGATTTTTAAATCTTTAACAAACATAGACATCTCATAATATAAATATTATCATATATATATACACACACATATATATATATATATATATATATGTATATTTATTGAGGTTACAAAATCACGTTGCAAAAAGTATATAGATTCAGGTTACAAAATTTCATAATCTCACAACTTATATAAATCGTAATATACATTCAAATAATTTGGAAAAGACTTAAGAATTTATAGTTATAGAAGGAATCTAGAATTTAATATTGTAGTAGCTATTAACATTTCCTTCTTAAAAGTTTTCACGTGAATCCTTTGGGAAGGATTCTATTTATAGTGTTTAATTAGGGTTTACATGCATGCATTAAATTTCTTATACATAAAGTATTCTATTCCTACTTTTTAACCTTGCTTCTTTTAAGGTTTACATGTATTAGAATCTTTATATATATACTCCTACTTTTTAGACTTATTTTCCTAGGGTTACTTATATTTAATATAAAGTATTTTATATTTTCACGTAAATCAATTTATCAAGAATTTCTTTCACGCTTTATTTATCCCTTAGTTATAAATAACTACTCTTGTGCACTTTATTCATAATTAAAATTCTTGAGATATTACAATTATATTTTATATATTTATTGTTGAAAGAAATAGTGTCTTTTTATATTATGTCTATATTGTGTATATTTGTGATGAGGAATTCAAATACAAATTGTATTTTTTTTTTTTTTGTTTAAACCTTGGATTATTGGCAAGTGGAAAATGGTCCAAAAATGGAAGAACTTTCGACAATTTTTTTTTTCAGAATTATATACTTAATGAAATTTATAAGTTTTGCAATTCTATACCACCAAGCCACCCAAATAGGTTGCAAGAAGTCTAAACTAAATTCTTAAAATAAAAAAGAAGGTTATTTGATATTATTTAGTTTAACGTTTGGTTTAGTTACTATCAAATTTTTATGCTCAATGAAATTTGAATAATTTAATAGATGAACTTTCATGATCATATATGAAAATTGAAAGTCACATTATTAATTTAACTTTCACTTATTTTGATGATTATAAGCTTGTATATGGTTACCACATTTATTTATAAAGTAAATACTATGATAGTTCAATTTATTACAAAACTTTTCTTTAATACGATATAATTTTAGAAATTCTTTTGTTGATGACAAAAGGGAAAGAAATTAAAATTTATATAATTTTTCTTATAAAAGAACTGACAAAACGCCTTAGGCAGAGGGAAAATACGAGGGATCCTCTTTCTTTTCTCACTTTAAAGTTGTAATTGGTAATATTGACTTTAAAGTTGAGATTGCCAACAAAAAACTTTAAAGTCGAAATTGGCATTCTTAATTTTAAAATCGAGATTTGGAAATTTCGACTCTTAAATTAATCAAGATTGTCATTTGTGATTTAATCAATTTTAGAAGTAAAATAAAAATAAAATATTTTTATATATTTTATTAATAGACACAATTTCTTTTGATAAAAGACCCTAAAATTCTAGTGACTCAAGAAACAATTTCAATTGCATGTTGCTTATAATACTTTGAAAAGGCACTATATAAGTTTGTTTTGCCGCTATGATGGACAGTTGAAAAAATTTGTTTGACAATGATAGATAATTAGATAGTTACTTGAGTGATCTCTCTACTATTTTAAAAGTGGAAAATCCTTACCCATTAAATTATTGTCATCAAGCTCAAAGGAGTAATTAAATGCAGTTTAAAGTTTATCAGCATAATCTTGAATAAAGTGTTTGGCAGACACCAATCATTAAGTGTCATCAACACTAAATTTCTAGTGAAAAAAAAAATAAACACTAACATAATAAATCCATCTACTCCAACATAACATCGTTATAGAATCGTTTCACTAAAATTGGGATTAAAATCACATCATATCTTCACTCACATTTGGGTTAGGGCTTAATAATTGTAGATTTAATTTTGGAGATGTTTTATTCCTTTAATCCTTGGTGTTAACGAAACAACGTCATTTTGAATATTGAACAAAAAAATTACTGATGTCGTTCTCCGGCAACAGTGCCAAAATTAATTAATTTGGTAGTGTCGTTACGCCACTAAAATTAAGACCTACTCTTTACTAGTATAACAATTGAGTAAGGTCGTCTCCCAATGGAACATTTATAATTTTCCTTCAAACTTATCACAAAAAAAGAGATAAGAAACAAATAAATAAAATAAATTACTAGAGAATTTAATCAATAAGAAAGAAACTCCGATTAAAGCATTCAATATATAATTTATTAATTAAATTACACACTTAAAAAGAATCTTTAGTACCCTAAAAATCATAAATTATACCACTTAACTTTAATTTAAACATTACCAACATATATAAAAGAACTTATATTAAAAATTCTAATAGCAAGTACTCATATAGAATGATGCAAAAATAAATTTATAATACAAAAGATTAAAGTTTATAATATAAAATAAATATTCATGAAACGATTGAAAATTATGCTTAATATAAATATCAATATTTCTAAATCATTGAACAAACAAAAATGAGTAGCTTATTCAAGCAATTAAAAACTTTAATATTTGAAAAGGTTTATTCTTAACAAATAGGTATTATGCCTACCATAATTTCTAACATGGTAATCAAAATTTTAGACTTAATCTTAAGTATGGCATCTGATGAGGATTGATCACGTTTAGCGTTTGAAAGAAAATATCACTTCAATTATAAGAGTTTATAAACTAATTAATAATATTCTCCTACAATTACACTCATTACCAAATGACTAGGAATTAGATGAATAAAGTTTCTAACAATATTATGCCAATTGAAGATCACAAACATCCATGACATATTGTTTATTTTTTTTCTGTCTAGAGCATTGAGGTGCCAAATTTGACACACGAGGAGTTTCACTTGTGTTATTTATAGTTTTTTTTTTTTGGCTAACCTCTTTTGAGGGTGGGCGCCACTCCAAATATATTGATTAATGGGGTGGATGATGGATTTACCCTAAAATCATCCGTACAAAAGAGATCTTTTTGAGGTAGTATCCATTTACAAACCATGGATCCAAGCTCAAAAAGAAGTTTAAGATATAAACTTGGAGTACTTCCTCCATTTACATTTATGCATCTAAGTATTCTACATAGCACCCTGCATAGGAACGTGAGAATTGGAGTGGTACCTCCAGTTACAAGCAAATGACAAAAATGCAACCAAAAGACTCCTATATTCACAAGGAGTGACAAAAAGTCCTTTATTAATTGGACTAGCCAAAAGTAGATAGACTGAGTAAAGTTTCTCCAAAGCCGAAGATTGATATACTTTATGATTGGCTTCTCTACCTCAGGGTGAAAGCAAACAGTCCATAGAATGCAGCTCCCATTTAACCACAGTACAGGCCTCAAGTTAACATGGGCAGATCCCAGCTGATAACAATCAGTCATGAAGTCAAGGTGAATGCAGTAATTCAAAACTTTGATCAATTTGCAAGCAGAAGAGTGCAGGTGCCATTTGGCTGTAGCTTCCCTCTCTCGGCGGCAGCATTCCATCATTTATGCTATGAACTCATGTTATTCCGGGGCAGCAGCTGTACATGACCTCTGTTAGAGCTCTGAGCTAATATGAAGTCTATGCCTTCTTTCAGAACAATGGAGGGGGTTTGCTCTCGATCCATCTTCAGCAATGAGAGGAAGGAGGTTGAATTCTGAGAGTTTCTCTTGGAAGCTATAAGTTTTGCAGGGAGATTGGCTTCCTTCTTAATTTCAGAAATTTGAGAGGTCCTATGGATTTGTTGAATAACTTGTCTAATGTACCCAACTTTCCATAATTTGAGTCCCTGATGACGTTCAGAAGAGTCTGTTTCAAGTATGATTTGCTGAGAGCTCCTCTCTCTGCAACTGCGTATAAAGCTAGCTCCTGCCAGAGCTTCCACCTGAAGTTTGGAAAGGGTTAGTGGAAAAATCAGAACTGGTAAACGAAAGACCAACAAACCTTCATTGTTTCTAACTATTCCAGCAGCTCTCCAAGAATCAATCTCTTTGAATACAGCAAAATTGAACTTAATGCTCTCAGGATCAGGTGGGTTCCACTTAATGCATTGTAGCCTTTGCTTTCTTCTGATCTTAGTACAGGCATCCCAGAAGCTGTTCCATTCCAAGTCTAGGATCTGAACCCCCTGGAACTTGGTATGCATGATTCCCTTAAGCGATTTGAAAATTCTGATAATTAAGGCCTCCAAATCTGTTGTGGCTTTATAAAAAATCATCTGATTTCTTAGCTTCCATAGCCATCAGCAGATTAGAGATGGGCACACCTGTATGAGAAATCTCCTGTATTCTGGGATATTGCTATGGTTCTGCCACCAGACTTGAAGGACACCTGTCAGAGAATGTGAGTGACAAAAAATTCCAATTTCAGCTTCACAGACTTTCCATACCTTTCGTGCAAATGGACATGAGATTATGAGATGGTCCACAGTTTCTTCACTAGCCAAGCACCAGGGGCAAACAAATGGACCCAGGACTCCTACTTTATGAAGATTAGCAGCAACCGGGATTTTTCTTTTGATGAGCCTAAGCATGAAGAAAGATATCTTTGGAGGAATCATTTGGTCCCAAATATAACTAGCGTGAGAAAAAGGAGACCTCTCTGATCCTCTGACTTGAGTAAGGGCTGATTTTAGAGTGAAATCACCATGAGAGGTTAAAGTCCATATCAGTTTGTCACTGCAGCTTGTGTTGACCAAGGTTTCCCTGAATATCTAGATAGGGATCTGTGGGAACATCTGATGGATTTTATCCCAGTCCCATCCCTGTGGAGCAAGTATATCTGCCACTTTATAGTCCCCTTGAACTTCAAATAGCTCTGATAATTTACCCCTATGGTTCCATTTATCAAGTACCAGGCTGCAGTTTCCATTTCCAATCTGAAATTGGATATATTCTTCAGCAGCAGGAGCTACACTAACTAACCTTTTCCAAATATTCGAATCACCTCTCCTAATCAAGACCTGAGAGGGATGTATGGACCTGCAGTACTTCGCCCTTAGAAACTTTGCCCATAAAGATTTATTTTCCCTTAATCTCCACCACAGTTTGAAGGACTGAGCCAAAACCACTTGATTAAGATCTCTGAACCCAAGACCTCCCTCCTCTTTGTCATTGCATAATTCTCTCCAGCTGATCCAATGATGTTTGGGACCTTTCTCCACTGATGACCATAAAAAATTAGCCAGCATTGATTGAATCTGATTGATGACTTTTTTTGGAGGGTTTAAGCTCATAGTGGTATAAAAAGGAATTGATGAAAGCACACTCTTTATCAGTGTGATTCTGCCTCCCATTGTTAAGAGCTTGGAGCTCCATCCTCCGATCTTTTGGCTGATCTTACTAAACAAGGGATCATAGAAGGTGGCAGGAGTTCTCTTAAAATGCAGTGGCAGTCCTAAGTAGGTGGCAGGGAAGGAGCCTCTAGTGAATTTAGTGATTGCTCTTAACTGATGCTTCCTAGCTATTGGCAGCTTGTCATGTACAAGAGCTTTTGCTCTCATTCACCTTCTGCCCTGAGACTTGCTGATAATGTTACAGCTTGTTCATGATCTTTCTAATTGCTTCTGGCTTAGCTGAAGAGAAAATAATTAGGTCATCTGCGTAGGCAAGGTGGGTGATCCTAGGGCAGTTCCTAGGGGTAGGGAAATCCAATCCCTTTTCAGCCTTACTGTTTAACAATCTAGAAAGATACTCTGCACTAAGGACGAACAGAAGAGGAGAAATAGGGTCTCCTTGACGAAGGCCTCTAGTTGCTTTAAACCATCCCTTACTCTCTCCGTTTATGAGGACTGAGAACCAAACATTAGAAATCAGCCTCCAAACTAAGTCAATCCAAATCTCTCCAAATCCTAGCAGCCTTAATACCTGAAGCAGATAAGGCCAATGAACCCTATCATAAGCCTTCTCCATGTCTAATTTAAGTGCTACTTTTCTTTCCTTGCTCTTCCTATTTATGGTAGATGCCAACTCACTAGCTAGTAGGAAATTATCTGTGATCAGTCTTCCCCCTACAAAGCCACTCTGATTTTTTGAGATAATTCTTGGAAGGACAGAGGCTAATCTGGTAGCTAGGAGCTTAGAGACTATTTTGTTTATAAAATTACAAAGGCTGATTGGTCTAAAGTGCTTGAAGGAAGAAGGATTGGGAATTTTAGGTATGAGCAATATGGAGGTTGTAGTGATAGATTGAGGCAGTATGTCACCATTAACAAAAGCTTGAACACCCTTGAGCAGATCCAGTTTGATAACATCCCAGGCAAAGTTGAAGAAAAGTCCAGGAAAGCCATCAGGGCCTGCTGCACTATCAGGATTCATTTGCTTAAGTGTTTGCTGTACCTCCTCCAAATCAGGAATCCTAGTAAGGCTTTCCCTATCCTCAGCTGACAGTATCATGGGCAAGAGTTGAGGATCAATCTTATCTATCACCTGTTCAGCTGAATACAGTTCAGAAAAGTAGTTGACAGCTATTGTTGCTATCTTTTTCTCATCTTCACACCAATTCTCCTCCTGATTCTTAATTCTATGTATGTAAGACCTTGCATGCCTGTTTCTAACATATGAATGAAAGAACTTGGAGTTTCTATCTCCTTCCTTGGCCCATTTGAGGTTTGCCTTTTGAGACCAGAAGAGATCTTCTAGACCTGCATGATATCTTGCATTTGCAGCAGCTTGGTTCAAAACTGACCTAGGCACAGGGCTGACCTCATTTTTTTTTCAAGCCTTTGAAGCTCTCTCTCTGCCTCTTCTACTCTAGAGAAGATATTGTCAAAAGTAGACCTATTCCAAGTTCTTAAGGCTTGTCTAACTATCTTAAGTTTCTCAGAGAATATTCTAATTGGACTACCTTGGAGGTTCGTGTCCCAAGCCCTCTTAATGGTAGGTAAGCAGTCAGCATGAGTAGTCCAAAAGGACTGAAACCTGAAAGGTTTAGGAGCTCTCATTTTCTTCCTCTGAATTTCCAATATAAGAGGGGCATGATCCGAGGGAGCCCTAGCAAGGTGAGTTACATTGGCAATCAAGTTACTATCCTGAAAATGACTATCCACCAAAGCCCTATCTAATCTTTTCCATATCCTAGCCTTACCCTCCCTATTGTTACACCATGTGAATTTGGCCCCATTAAAACTAACTTCAGCTAAACCTAAGGAGGTTGCTAGGTCTAATAATTCCCTGGCTTCCCTATAGTGAAATGCCTTCCCCCCTTTTTTCTCTTCTCTTGATAAGATGCAGTTCCAATCCCCCGATAACACCCAAGGAAGATTGAGCTGCTGTAAATCCTCTAATGATTGCCACAGATCCTGTCTTTGTACCTCAGTACATTTAGCATATATATTGGAAAAGATAATGGGACCAGGCAGTTCGGGGTGAAGAATTTGAAGAGTAATGTGTTGATCTGAGGATGATATCAAAGTACAAGAGAGAGGTTTTCTTACCATAACCTATAAAGAGCTACTTATATTAGAGAAAGCTATATCAAATTTAAGTCTTCTTCTCATTATTTCTAAACGATGAGAAGCAGCAAAGGGTCCAGCTAAAGCTAGAAAGTCACTTCTATGTGTAGCTAGAATTTTTCTTAGCTTCTTAAAGTTTGGCTTTTGGCCAATACTTCTAATGTTCCAATATGTGAATTTGATCATTGGGAAACTTCACCCCTAGAACCCGTTTGAGCATTCTTATCTCTAAGTTGTCTACTAGAAGGATATTAAGGCCAGGACTTAGGATTTCTACCCCCATTATCTTCCTGTTCAGCTCCTATCCTATTTTCAGAATTCTGAATCTTAGTTTTCTGCTGGGAGTTCAGTTGTGTGGTGCTCTGGCAATCCACTTCTATATCAGTTTCAATTATAAGACTTGGAGCCTCCTCATCCCTTCTCATTCCCTCCTTTGGTGTGTATTCCTGCAAAGCATCAAAGGACGCTAAATCAGATAAATAATTAAGGATATGATTACAGTAAACCTGCTCCTGGATTTGTTGACTTATGAGTTTGTCCTGCTGCATGTCCTCCATGGGTTTGGATTGGGTAGGAGTTGGGTCCAGAATCAACCCCTCCTCTACTTGAGGACCCCCTTGATTACAAGATTTGCCATTTTCCTCCTCCTGAACATTTTCCAAGACTGCAAACTCGTTGTTAAGTAACTGGGAAGGTCCAACTGCACCTGCATTCTGACCCACATTCTTAGCCCCCGCCGGGAATATGTTTTGGGCTTCCTCTCCAGTGCCAGGTTCTGCCATCAAGTTCCTTGTAGAGGATTCAGGGATTTCCCCCACTGGGGAAAAACTAGTAATTTGCACCTCCTTTCCCTTAGAAGCCCCTTGTACAGCTACTCCATCTTTCTGCAATTTTCTTGTAACCACCACCCAATCTTTAGTTCCTGTTTTAGAAACAGTGTTGCTTATGTTCTGGTCCTGGGTATTAGATTTTTTCACTGGTTGCGTCTGCCTCCTTGAAGGGTCACAAGCCTGGGCATCATGCCCTAGCTTTTTGCACTTCAAGCAATAATTAGGGCGTTTCTCCACCTCCAACTGTTGCCACCTCCCTTTTTCCTTAGTGCCTATCCAAATCCGGGAAGGTGTAGGCTTTGTTAGATCCATCTCTACACAAACCCTGGCTTCACTAGGGAGTAGTAGATCCGAGGCCGCCGCAGTGGCTGAGTCCAACTTTAGAGGCTTCCTAGCGACCGAAGCCAAAGTGTATAATCTTTCTTTTTGAAAAAGATGGAGTGGTAACTGAGGGAATCTGATCCAAACCGGAGCAATTGAAGGTTCAACTGCCGGATCGAAGTCTATAGTCCACTTGAACACTCTCGCCTAAAAGCCCTGGAAATGCCAGACCTTCCTAGTCCAAAAACGCTGAAAGTCTGATTCTTTATCGAACTTGAAAAGTACATGCCGATTGTCTAGTAATCCCACTTTACAATCTCCTAGGAAGCCTGCAGCAATTATCTCCTTTCTGATTTGAGCCATGGATGGTCTTCCCCAGGAGAATTTTTCGATAAGGGTCCATTCGAAATTCTGAGCTAGGTCAAGTTCCTCTTCTTCTGTGATGAACATGGCTGTTCGCCTTTGAATGAGGATAGGGGAGTTTTGTTCTGTATTGAGTTGAAGGAAATGGTGTGTTCGTTTGAAGGTTTGGAGGGTTGCTTCACTGCTAGGGCATAGGATGGAGGAGGCGGAGGTTCCCCCCCCCCCTCCGCCATGGTCAGCGATCAGAATGTGGAAGCAAATAACCGTTAGACAGAAATGAATTTTTAACGGTAATATTTTAGGGTGGTCAACGGAAAAGCGGTGGTCAGCAAATCAATTTTCTAGAGCAATTGTTCCCACAACAATTTTTCTACTATTGTGTTATTTATAGTTAATTGCAAAAAAACAACAATATGTCTCACTTGCAAAATACTTTATAAACTCTTAATTTTAGCATTTTATCACACTCAACAATTAATTTTTTGCAGCGCAATATATTTTGATAGAAATTGTGTTGTGAAAAGACAAAATCAACCCTAATAAATGTGAGTTTGTCAAAGTACTACTATTTGGTTGTTTTTTTATTTTTCATATTTTGATTCAATCTAATAACTTTTTTCTAACATTAAAAATATCTCTCTCCAAAATTATTTATTTCTCTCAAAACTTTTTTAAATTAAATTTGTGAAAAAAATACCTAAAAAGTACTATCCAAATTGAACTTAACTTTTCTTGATAGAATTCTTTGAAATAATGATGGGAGCACCACCAATAAATTTCCTCAATCCAAAAGGAAATGCACCCTATAAATAAATTAGTTTAATAGGTGCCATAAATATTTTATTTCAAACAGCATAAATAAATGGACATAATAAAAAATGTATAGGATAAATTAGAAAAACAAAACTTCATGTGGTTTGCAATATGAACAACTTACCTCTTTATGGTTTAAAGGCCTACAAATAATTTCTTCGTGGTTTGATTATTTTGAAAATTTCTAAAAAATATATAATTTTAGAAAAAGATATAGTGCAATTTAGTTAAAATTAACAGTAGAAAACTATATCTACGTATAGAACTAGACTTTGGTGGATCTAGGGGGAGGGGGCGAGTGTATGTGGCTACACCCTAAAAATTGAAAAATTATACCTTTTCTGTTAAAAAGTAACAAAATTTTAATTGGGTCTTTAAGAAAGTTAAAATTCCGCGCCCCCTCTCCAAATAATTCTCTCTGTTCTGCCACTAAAATAAGTAAAATCGACAAAAATATATATTTCAAATTTATAATATTTTGTGTATCTAATTTTTTCAAAAACAAATAACAATGAAATAAAATGTAGGTTTTTAAACCATTGGGGATAACTTAAAAATTTTCAAAACTACATAAAGATATCTTTGTAATTTGCCCAAAAATATAGAGTCCAGATCCTCTGTCCAATATTTATCCAGTCCTATTCTGTCTAACGTTTAAAACTACGTAGTTTCATTAAAAGTAGGGACTAAATGCATAAATATCATTAAAATTACTTTAAAATTATTAGACCCTAACCAAGAGATTAGTGAACCCTACGACGTAGTTTTAATTAGGACAGAATAAGACAGACAAAATATTGGACAGAAGATCCCGTGTCAAAAATATATGACCAATAGATTTTCTAAGTTGATTACCCATTAACAGAGATCTTTTAAGTTCTTACCCATCCCAAATTACATTGTTCCATTTGCCAAAACAACTGCATAACATCATCAAGTATTACTTATTTTGAATATAAAAAAGGGTAAATTTCAAAATACCATCCTAAAATATAGTTGAGTTGTAATATATCTCTTAAACTTTATATTTTGATACTTTACCTTCTTAAACTATTATATTTTTGCATGTTAGTTCAATTTAATAATTTTAAGTAAAAATCAAAATAAAAAAGATATAAATAATCTTTTCTATTGTATATTTATGTTTTACTATCGATCACTATCAACTCTTTTGAAATATTTAGCAATTTTTTAAGTTGTTTTTTTTCACTTTAGTTTTTACCAAATTTTCTTAAATGAAATCCTTCTTAATTTCTTTTGGTTAATTTAGCGTTTAAATAATCCAACAATAAGAAAGAAGTAGATGTTATAACTGATATTTAACCTCTTGTAAAATATTTTTGAAAATACAAAATTAATGATAAGGGTAAACTAGTCTAAACAATATATTTTTACAAGATTATTGTATTTTGCAAAAAACAATTGAGGTAAAGTGCAAAATTAAAAGTTAAGTATAATTCATGGTGGTATTTTGTAATTTACAACAATAATTAAACATTTATTTCAATATGTGGGGTCGGCTATATAGATCATATTTCACCATTGTATTTGATGTATACACATGTTTTTATTTATATTAAGTAAATCAAGTCTTTTTGTATCGTTTCTTTCCAATTCTTTTTATATAAAATAAATATGATCCATTTCAAATCCAATTATGACAGAAAAAAGTATTGTGAATTCAATACAAACATATTTATTTTAAAAATAGAAAAAACAAATTGGAGTTTAGATTTATAAACCATTAATTTGTAACTTCAAAAAAAGGGTAAATTGCAATAGACCATCTTGAACTATAGTTAGGATGTAATATATTCATTAAACGTTTGATTTTGATACTTTAACTCCTTAAACTATTGTTTTTTTAAAGTATAATAATTTTGTGAAAATAAATATTTTAGACTATTTTAGCCTTATTATTAATTTTGTATTTTCTTAATACTCTACAAGGAGGATAATTATAGTTATTCACATTCAACTCCTTCTCACTGCTACTTTATTTAAACCCAAAATTGACCAAAAACAATTAAGAAGGATTTCATTTATAAATATTTGGTAAAATTAAAGCGAAAAGATAACGTAAAGGACTACTAAATATTTCAAAAAAAGTTATTAGTGATTACAAACCTTAAAGATACAATAGAAAATGTTATTTATTTATTTTAATTTTCATTTAAAATTAATAAATTGAGCTTATATACAAAAATATAATAATTTTAAAGAGGTAAAATGACAAAATTAAAAGTCTAGAGGGTATCAACTATGGGTTGTATTTACAATTTACCCAAATAAAAATTAAGGCTCTGTTTGGTTTTATGAATTTTAGTGATTTATTTAAAAAAAAAGTAAAATGACTTGTTTATTTTGTTTATTTTTGCTACTAGAATTTTTAAAACAAAAAACAATGATATAGTAATTATTTTGCGCCACTATTTTTTATATATATAATTGGAATTTAAAATTTTTTAATAATAAATAATTCTTTCTAACAATTCCCACCAAAATAAACGTATAAAACATTAATCAAATTTAAATTTCAAACTTTTATTAAAAAATTCTTTAACACAAATGGCAACAAAATGAAATCATGAATTCAATTTTTTTTAAAATATTTATTTCTTATAATAAATTCCAAGAAAATAGATTCCATCATAAAATCAAAAATGCCTCATCCAAATCGAGCCTAAATTTCGCGAGATGTCACTTGCTTAAAAAGATAAAATAAAACCCAAAAATGTTTGAGTGTCTTTGACAGAGAAGGAAAGTGCCACAGTAAAAAAGAGAAAAATTTAGAGTTACTAAAAATGTGCAAGAATTCACCACAGTACACTAATTGATTTTATTTATTTTTTTCCAGCAAAATTCAGACAACAAATTAAATTTAGTAGGGATTGTTTTGAAAAGTCTTAAAATAAAGGATTTCAGGTTAAACAAACTCGATTGGCTCCACTAATTTGATTTGAAGAAGTTCCCTGCAGATTTATCCCAAATTGAAAAAAAATCGAACTACTAATAAACCACTGCAACTTCCAACCTTTTCTTTTTAAATTGTAATTTTGTTCACTGCCTCCTTAATGGGAGTGTTGGGTCTCCCTTCATAGGAGTGTTTATTCTCTCACTTTGGAGTTTTTGTTAAAAAAAAAATGAAAAACTTATAAAAATCTAAATCCAAAATCATCTATCTAACACCTAAAGATCTAGATAGTTTCTTCAATGGTGGTTGGACAAGATTAATGGTGGTTGTGTGAAATATCTAGATAGTTCTTCAATGGTGGTTGGACAAAATTAATGGTGGTCGGGTGATAATTTTCAGAATAAGTGGCTTCTTTGGATGGACATGAAGATAAATCATCAATTCCATATCAGCTTCCTCGTCGGTTTTGGATTTCCATTTCATTTGATTTGGCCATGAAATTCATGTCTGCGATGAAAAGGGTGAAAAATCCAGTTTATAGAGTACTACTATTAGTATTTTAACTACATTTTTGTGTCTTTTGTGTTCTTGATTTGAAGCCTGTTGGACGAGAAGTATATATAGTATGATGTTGTAGCAACTGCAGGTATAGTTGGTTTGGGAATCATCTATTAGGGAGGAGAAATTTTTTCAATTGTAGCAAAAAGTTATTAGAAGATGATGAGTTCTATCTCAGTTCTAGTCAATGATGACTATTAGGAGGGGGACAATTTCTATTTCAATTTTAGCCAAATGCTAACTGAAAAAGAATATATCTTCCAATTTTAGTTGATTGTTCATATTTTGTGAGAGGAAATTCAAAATATTGAAATGGTCTTTGCCATTTATTTAATCCTCTTGATCTTGTAATACACTGTTCTTACTTGATATGTAAAGAGTATTTGGATTTTCAACTAATTAGTTGAAATGTATTTCAACCCGGTGTATGTAAATATGATTTAATTATCAATACAAATAATCGGCTTTTGACCAAAAAAAAATTATTGAGGGATTTCTTGGATTTTACCTTTGATTCTAATTGTGTGATATTAACGCGGGACAGATACGTGGAAGAAACTCGGTCTTCGAAAAGAACACAAAAGACACAAATTCCGCAGAATTTGAAGGATATTAAAATATCAAAATCTGAATAATAAGAGTTGTGTCTAATTCTAAAGGCATGAAAGAGTATTTAGTGAACTAGTAGTTTCCTACTTCGATTTAGAAAACAAAAGAGTAATTTCCTATTTCTATTTAGAAAAGAAACTCAAAGTATATAATTAGGAAACAAAAGAAAAGTAATTAAGTTTCCTAAAAGCTTAAAAGTCTTATCCCGTATCAGTTTCCTCCACTTGAAAAGAACTCGCCCTCGAGTGATCCGGATATAAAGAAGGTTCTGATGGATGGTAATGCGATATATCAGCAACATTAAAAGTGCGAGAGATGCCCATAGAATCTGGCAAATTCACCACATAAGCATTGTCGTTGATCTTGTGTAGAATCGAATAGGGACCATACTTGGACTGTTGGAAATCTCTCACGTTGAAGGAAAACCATCACCATATCACCAACCTCAAACAAGTTAGCTCGACGATGCTTGTTTGCCGCCTGCTTAAACTTCTGATTGGTTTCAATCAACTTCTGACGAACTTCTTCTTCAATGGTCTGCTGATCCTTAGCCAAATTAGCTGCTGCACTACTGTAACCAACTGTTTGGGGTAATTTCACCAAATCCACAGCATGTCTCGGTGTCTTCTGATACACAATAGAGAAAGGTGATTTTCCCGTAGAACTATGAATAGCATTGTTAAATGCAAATTCTGCCTGGGGTAGGGCATGATCCCACTGCTTTGGTCTATCGCCACAAATACAACGAATAAGATTGCCCAAAGTTCGATTGACAACTTCAGTCTGTCCATCAGTTTGTGGGTGAGCTGTACTACTGAATTTCAAGGAAGTGTCAAACATACGCCACAATGTCACCCAAAAATGACTTAGAAACTTAGTGTCACGATCCGAAGTAATTGATTTGGGAACTCCATGCAAACGAACCACCTCTTTAAAGAATAAACGTGCAATATGGGAGGCATCATAAGTCTTCTTACACGGAATAAAGTGCACCATCTTTGTAATATCTCAGAAATTTTAATTAAAAATGTACAAGAGTAATGATTTAAGATTAAAGGATAAATAATATGTGAAAGGAATCCTTGATAAATTAATACGTAAAAATATAATTATGTATAAGGAAACTGGTACAAGCAAACCCTAGAGAAACAAGGCTAAAAATTAGGAACATAATACTTGAGGTATAAAGAAACTAGTACATGTAAACCCTAATCAAACACTATAAATAGAACCCTTACATACATCAGAAAATTCACGTGAAGACTTTTGGAGCAAGAGGGAAGGCTGATAGCAACCACCATAACCAGTAAGTAAATTTAGATTCCTTCTATAATTATTAAGTTTTCAAAATCTTTTTTCAAATAACTTGAATAGTTATTATGATTTATGTTACAAAGAAACTGAAAATATATTACGATTTGGCTTACATGTATAAGACGTTAATAGATAATATGACGAGGTTCGTTACGATTTTCTTTTAAAGCTTTCAAGTTTAATATGATGTCTGATTCAAGTTACTTGTGGAATCCACTTAAATTGTTTTACCCAAATTATTTTAACGAATTCGTGTGTGCATGTGATGTGGATTTCTGTTATGATAATGTTATCACGTTTTTCAGGCCTTCAAATATAAAATACGATTTTCAGATCAAGAAATATAGATGTTCGATTTCATGGTTATTGTTTTTGATGAAACTTGCATCTTGCTGGAAGGATTCATAATATTTTAATGTTTGTATCATGATGATACTATTCAGAATAGTATGCATATTATGGTTTAAAGATGATGCATATTATTTTTACAAAGTAAATTATGTCTGATACGAATTGTGTTTAAATAGATGAAAATTCCAAAACACTTTATCATGTTAGTTTTCTTTTCAATTAATTGGACACTTGTATGATTTATTACACGCATGAAAAAAATCATAAGACATTAATTGATTTATAAATTTTCAATCGTGCATAAAAAAAATAATTACAGAGAGTTTGCTTACATGATTTTCATATATGAAATAAATTTATTTGATTCAATGTCGTAAAAGATTTCTCTACACATGCATGATAATTATATATATGTATATATACATGTGTGTACATGAGGATCAGAACACATGCATGATAATTACATATATGTATATATATATATGTGTACATGATGATCAGAAAGTAACCATGAGGAATTATATGCTATTTAATGTGTATATACTGAATGAATGTATATATATATATATATATATAAATATATCATGATATGTAGTCATTAAATAATCATGAAAAAATTTTGAATACTTATATATGTATGTGATTATTAAGCAATCATAAAGGAATTAAATATAAATACATATGTGTATGTGATAAGAAAGTGGTAATTATTATGTGATTACGAAAATATAAATGGTTTTAAATTAACTTGTTCTTGGTATGTGTCTTAATTAAGTAACGCACTACATATTATACGTGATCTCAACTTAATGAATGATTCTATGAATTACATGTCCTAACGGTAGGGACACGTGTTCCGAACATGTATGTCATGGCATAATTAACCCTCGACCCAAGGGGGATTTAATTATGTAATGAAGATTCTCGACCCAAGGGGGATCTATGTATATCATGTATGTGGCCTAAGGGCCTAATGGCCGACCTAGCGGGAATACAGCTAGGCTGAGTACTCAGTAAGCCGTGAACGCATGTATGTCATGGAAATACATTCATTAAGATATTTCACATGAACATGTTTTTAGTTTATTTATGTGTGAAAATACGAACCATATGAAAGTATAAGTGACGAATAAGTTACGTTATTGTGTAAGTTAATTATTGAAGTTTGTATGTTTAATTAAATGATTAGTTGAAAAGATATTATTTTTGAAGTATGACTAGTTTAAATGATCTAGGGTTTACTTGCTGGGCGATTCACTCATTCTTATAAATATATATATATATATAATATTTTACAGATGAAGTTGATGGAGTAAATAAGGACGAGACTGGGGTCTGGGAATGGTAAAAGATGAAGGGATCAAGTACTTAGTATAGGAACTTTTGAATAAATTTATTGGTGTTAGACCCATGACTTTGTTTTGAGTATTTATGATGGATATTTATTAATTATTATTTTGTAAGGATGATTAATAAAGTATTAGTTTTATATTATTATTGAGTAATGACAGTAAGAGGTGCCTTGTAATCTCAAGATTATGGAAACTCAATCTTGAGGTTACGGCGTGTTTCGGTCCTCGAAAATCGGGGAGTTACAATCTTGGAAAACCTATCAACAATCACAAAAACAGAATCAACCCCGCGTTGAGTGCGAGGTAACCCAAGAACAAAGTCCATAGACAGATCTTCCTAAATAGCCTCAGGTACTGGCAGTGGTGTATACAATCCAGTATTCTGTGATTGCCCTTTTGCTGTCTAACAAGTGTAACACCGACTCACAAATTTTACCACATCCCTCTTTAACTAAGGCTAGTAATACCGTTCCTCCAAACTGGCTGTTGTTTTCTCACAGCCAAGGTGTCCACTCAAACCACCGCCATGTAAATCCCGAATTAGCTTCTCCCTTAATAAGGTGCCTGAAATACACAATCTGTTACCCTTAAAAAGGTACCCATCATGGCGATAAAAATCCTCAAAGGGAAGCTTACTCCACACATCTGCAAAATCATCATCGTCAATATACAAGTCACAAAAAACCTCAAAACCAGTAACCTCATTAGTTAAGGTCACTAATAAAGTCGCACGTCTACTTAAGGCATCAGCAACTTTATTCTGATATCCCGACTTGTGCTTCAAAGTGAAAGGAAACTGTTGTAAATAAGCAATCCATCGGGCATGCATCTTATTGATATTTTTCTGACTATTAATATATTTTAGAGCCTGATGGTCTGTATAAAGAACAAATTGCTCTTGGAGGAGATAAGGCTCCCAATGCTTCAATGCTCGAACCACATCATAGAATTCCTGATCATAAGTTGATCACCGTTGTCTTGCTTCACTTAACTTTTCACTAAAATAAGCAATTGGACGACCTTTTTGAGAAAGAACTGCTCCAATCCCAATTCCGCAAGCATCACTCTCCACTACAAACAGTTTATCAAAACAAGGAAGTGCCAGGACTGGTGATGTACATAATTTTTCCTTAATCATCGCAAAGCTCTTATCCTGTTCTCCACTCCATTGTAACTGTCCTTTCTTCAAACAATCTATCAAAGGTGCTACAATAGTGCTGAAATTGAGTATAAACCGCCTATAAAATGTAGCTAACCCATGAAAACTGCGAATTTTTGCCACTGATTTTGGAGTTGGCCATTCTCGAATCACTTTTACTTTCTCATTGTCTACACGAATTCCATCTCCACTAATAACAAATCCCAAGAAAATAAGACTAGAACGCATAAAGTTGCACTTCTTCAAATTCAAATACAACTTATTTTCCTGTAAAACAGTCAATACTTGTCACAAGTGCTCCATATGCTCAGCTTCATTCATGCTGTAAATTAGAATATCATCAAAATACACCACAACAAATTTTCCAATAAATGGTTTCAGTACCTCATTCATCATCCGCATAAATGTACTAGGTGCATTGGATAACCCAAATGGCATGACAAGCCACTCATAAAGACCCTCCTTCGTCTTGAAGGCCGTCTTCCACTCATCTCCCCGGTCTAATTCGTATTTGATGATACCCGGTCCTTAAATCAATCTTTGTAAATACCTTAGCACCTAATAACCTATCCAGCATATCCTCAAGTCGAGGAATAGGAAATCTATATCGCACTGTGATCTTATTAATTGCTCGACTATCAACACACATGCGCCAACTTCCATCTTTCTTTGGTGTCAACAAGGCTGGAACTGCACAAGGGCTCATACTAACTCGAACCATTCCCTTATCAAGCAACTCTTCTACCATTTGTTGCAAAATCTCACTCTCCTTGGGGCTCATGCGATAATACGGCAAGTTAGGCAAACTAGCTCCAGGAACTAAATCAATAGCATGCTGAATATGTCTCATTGGAGGAAGTCCTGGTGGAAGTTCATCAGCTGTCAATTCTTGGAAATCCAACAACAACTCACGAATCGAATCTGAAACCTTATTGCCTGGTTCTTCTACCCCTGTTAAGAGAACTGGCTTAACCACCAAAGCATAAATTTCCTTAGAACTTTTAACATCTGATACAAAATCAGATTCTCTATGAGTAATAGTCAAAAAATTCTCTACTTTACGTGGCTCAACTTTTTGTTTCAAACCCAAAGGCAGTAAAGTGATTTTCCGCCCTTCTTTTACAAACTGATAAATATTTTTCCTACCATTGTGAGTAGTGTCTAGATCATACTGCCAAGGTCTACCAAACAACAATGAACAAGCGTCCATATCAACGATATCACACCATACTTCATCCTTATAATACTTACCAATAGACAAAGGAACACGACATCTTTCTTTCACTTTAATTCCCTCAATACTAGTAATCCAAACAATATTATAAGGCTCAGAGTGTTTCTCCACAGACAACTTTAAAGCATTGACCAGATCTCTAGAAATAATATTTTCACAACTACCACTATCAATAATTAAATCGAAAATATGATTGGAAATTGTGCACCTGGTTCGAAACAATGTGTTTCGTTGCGTATCATCTCGTTTCGGGCTCAACAGCACTTTTCTCACCACAAAAGTCTGTACCTCATCCTCATCTCCATCTGGTGCGCAAACTCCATCTTTATCATTAAGAAAGTCATCGACTTCATCTTCATGTTCCGCCAGATTTACCTGACGACGCTGAGGACAAGTATTAGATCTATGTCCAGGCTACCCACACCTATAACACTTATCCCCGGTTGGTTTCGCATAAGGATTAGTCACTGATTTCTTATTTGGCTCCCTTTCTACAATACCCCTATTACCTGAGTCAGAACTGGAACCCACCTCGACTTTTGGGGCGGGTTTGGATATTTCCCCAAAATTTTTACGAACACCTTCAATTCCGAGGTATCCCCTATTTCCCATAAATTCGGCCTTTCGCGCCATGTTCTGAGCGTCATTGAGAGTTAAAATTAATTGATAGTCAATTTTATCACGAATTACTAGTTTTAATCCATGAATATATCTCGCTACTTGCTGTCCTTCAGTCTCCATTAAATTATTTCGAGACGCCAATCGTAAGAAATCTGCAGTATATTCCGCTACAGATTTTTGCCCCTGCACCAAATTCTGATATTGATTAAATAGAAACTGGTCATAATCTGATGGAAGGAATCTGGCCATCAACATCCTTTTCATCTTTGACCACAATCTGATGGGTTGTTTACCCAAACGTCGTCGTTGGGTTTGAATCTGTTCCCATCACGAGGAAGCTCCTCCTTTCAATCTATACGCTACCAGTGTTACTTGTTTCTCCTCTAGAATTTCTGCAAACTCAAAAAATCTTTCGACTTCTGCAACCCAATCAAGAAAATCTTCGATATTCAAGTTCCTATTAAAGGAAGGAATATCAACCTTTAATTTAAATTCCTCCTGTCGATATTGACGGGGTGCCCTAGTATTAGGATCCTGATGCATAATTTCTGCAACTTCTTCATCAGAGGAATTATCCTCGATAGGTAAATTCCTACGAGGTTGTAAGGGTAATATCGGATTGGCTTGACGTCCATGAGTAACTCTCCTGGCCCCATCTTCACCTTCCATATTTCCCTGATTAACCTGCACTGCTTCTAATCGTTCTACACGAACAGATAAGGCTTGAAAAGCAGTCGATAAATTTTGAACCTCTCTGAGCACGTCAGAAAGGGTGACATCTTCTCCGGTTGGATTGGCCATCGCGAACAAGGAAATACCTTGGTCTCTGATACCACCTAACACGGGACAGATAAATGGAAGAAACTTGGTCTTCGAAAAGAACACAAAAGACACAAATTCCTCAGAATTTGAAGGATATTAAAATATCAAAATCTGAATAATAAGAGTTGTGTCTAATTCTAAAGGCATAGAAGGGTATTTATAGAACTAGTAGTTTCCTACTTCGATTTAGAAAACAAAAGAGTAATTTCCTATTTCTAGTTAGAAAAAGAAACTCAAAGTATTTAATTAGGAAACAAAAGAAAAGTAATTAAGTTTCCAAAAAGCTTAAAAGTCTTGTCCCGTATAAGATATATTACAATTTTAGCAAAAAAAAAACCAAATCCCTTTTCAGCACGGATTAGGAGTTTACATTATTTTCTAAATTCGATTAGGAATTTAACAAGGATTCGGGCATCATAGGCTATGAATTTAACAAGGATTCGGGCATCATAGGCTATCTATAAATTGATCGAGTTTCATGATCGACGTACCAGTTTTCTTTCATTGGTTTGAACTTAAAAATATGTGCCCGTTTCTCTTGCTTGTTAATTGTGATATCTAAAACATCAAGAGGGGCTTTGATTTTTGTTTTCAATATATCAGTAAATTCTTGAATCAAGACTTAGAAACATGAAATCCAATTTCGAGGATTATGATGATTCCTACTCTGGAATCGGCAGTGAGTTTAACAACGATCACTACTGTTTCGGCAGTGAGTTTAACGACGAATACTTTGGTTATGATGAGTTCATAGTAGACGATGATGATGGGTTCATGCTTAAGTTTTGTTCAGAGACGAATAAACATGTCCGCCTTTTTCTAGAAATCGATATTGACATAATTTCAATGTATTTACGTGTATCGAGGGATACAGCAAAGATATTGTTCTGCCAATACAAATGGAATGTTCGTAATCTTGATGAAGAATGGTTGAGAGATGAAGAAAAAGTCAGAAAGGATTTTGGGTTAAAACCGAAGGTTCCAGGCATCGAGCAATTATCTGTTGATGCAACAACAAAAGAGATGATTTTTTGTGGGATTTGCATGGAGAATTATGATATAAATGGTGTTATTGGGACAGGTTGTGGTCATCTCTTTTGCAAGGAATGCTGGAGAACATATATTTCTTCATCAATCAATGATGATGATGGCTGCATTCGTTTCCCAATAAGATGTCCTCAACCATCCTGCCATGTCTTAGCTCGTGGAATAATTTACTCATTAGCATCCAAAGAATATAAGGCAAAACTTTATAATTACTTGCGGAATTCATATATTGAAAGTAGAGAAAACATCAAGTGTTGTCCTGCCGCGGGATGCAATTCTGCTGTTTTTTATGATCATGAATCTCGAAGTAGTAGTGATGGAAGAGGTTTCGATGTTACTTGTGATTGTTCACATAGATTTTGTTGCAAGTGTTTAGGGGAAGCTCATAGTCCGGTGGATTGCGAAACTGTGGCGAAATGGAAGAAGAAAATCAGTGGATCTGGATTTGAAACCATACATGGTTTAGTCTCTTATTATAGCAAGCCTTGTCCAAGTTGCAAAAAACCAACCAAGAAAAATCAAGGTTGCATGCGTATGACATGTCCACCACCCTGCAATTTTTCATTTTGTTGGTTTTGCTTAAATGCATGGTCCGAACACGATACCGTTGACAGATTTTTATCGTGTAATCGTTACGAAAGAGCAAAGAACAATGGCAAATATGCTGAAGTTGAAGCTGATCAGATGATGAAGATGTCGAGTGCTGAGATTTCTTTGCATAAATATGTACATCATTATGAGAGATGGGCTAGTAACCATTCTTCGAGGAACAAAGCTTTGGTGGATATGAAAACTGCTGTGACTTATATTGAGGCTTTGAGAAGAGCTAAAATTTATCTTGAGCATAAGAAAAAACTTAAGGCTCGTGCTGGCTATATTAGTGAAATGTGTGGCAATGATATTACTCGTGCATGGACTCAGATCATTGAATGTAGGAGGATATTAGCATGGAGTTATGTCTATGCCTATTTCTTGCCGGACGATGAGGATAACGACAAGAGGGAAGAATTCGAGACATGGCAAGGGAGAGCAGAGGTCAGTTTGGAGAGACTTCATCATTGTGCAGAGAAGGACATGTATGAACTCGCATCTGTTAGATATTCGTTGAAGGATTTGGACCAATTTTGCTTGAATTTCTGTTTTCTCCGAGATTCAACTCGAATTTGTTTTGAAAATTTGGTCAGAGCTTTAACGAAAATGACTTGTAGGAAGTGAATTCATGAACATGCAACTAACTTGTTGCAGAGACAAGAAGAAGCACGAAAGTTTGTGATTTTCTGTGGAATGTCTCAGTTCAGGAAACTACGTACAAACGATTGGACCTATTTGAAATTTTCTTTAGTTGTCTTATGTAATAGTTAACGAGTATGATCAATTTCTAATGTTACACATTTTTAAGAAATAATGTAATGTGCATTATGCAAAATTGACATCTATCATAAATCATTTTGTATGGTTAATCTTTGGTCTCTATGTTGAATTCTCACAATTTATATTTCTCATAGGAAAAACTTGAGGAGTACGAATACATTATTTATATTATATAATTAATATTTTAACTAAACTTTTAATAACTACATTATTTATATTATATAATTAATATTTTAACTAAACATTTAATAACTGTTCATTAACGTAAACGAGCTCCGTTAAATCAAATAGGAACGCTCATGAACAAATTTGAGTTGGCTTCGTTAATTCTCTACTTGAGTTCGTTTATTTAATAAATAAGAAAACATGAATAGAATTTTAGCATCGATTAATAAATTAGCAATAAATAAACAAGTGGATAAAAGCTCGTTTACGTTTTTAAGAGTTTAGTTAAAATATTAATTATATAATATAAATAATGTACATATATACTAAATAAAACTATTGAATAAGACAAATAATTAATTTTTTTACACATTTATATAAACACAATATATGAGTTTGAATTGAATTTGGACCTTTATGTAAGTGAAAAAATATATTAAATTAACTAAATCATACATTTTTATACTAGCGGTGAAGTGTTCGCGAACAAGGTCGGACTAGTTTCGGTTCGACTAAACTCGACTCGATTTCATTTATTTAATACGAACAGAACATTAGCCTCAATAGATAAACGAATAGAGATCGAACACATAAAAACTCAGAGTCGACTACATATCACCCCTACTTGCATGAAAATCCTTTGATTTGTGTGACTATTGTGACTCAAAATTACTTTGATAATTGGTAAAAACATTAAAGAATGGTCTTCCAATGTGGTTGCATAAACAGCTTGTTCCATGGTTGGAAGCTCAAAAAAGTTCTGAGATAGCAGACATGTTTACTTCTTTTTGTAGGTTTGAAACAGTTTCTTATTCTAATTTTCCTGTAGAGGATGCAGTTTGGGGTGTTAAAGGATGTAGTTTAGCCATGTTCAGGTGCATTAATAAAGACATGTAAAACATAAATGTGTTCTTCTTCACAACCAATAATCATTACTCAGCAAATAATCAACAAATATCAGACAAACCAGTTTCCTGTAATGTTGATAGAGGTAGCATATATAGATTACAGCTAGTTGGCTGAATTGTATTAATCTCACTCTTAGTAATTAAAATATCACTTTTGACCAATAAAAAATCAAGTCTCCAGTATCCATTTGATGGTCTACTTGTTCTTCCAGCCCCATTCTGTGTTCAAAACTGTTCCAATACTTCATAAGATGAACCTGATTATTTGGTTGTGTTTTTCTTAACAAATTATTTCATTGGTAAACAATTTCATATGATCAAAGCATCATTTTTGATGATTTGAGTAATGAATGAAGAGCATATATGACAGGAAACTGCTTCATACTTGTGCCCTCAAAATAATAAAGTCAGCCATGAGCCATCTCAGGATATAATTGTGCCATTTGATATTCACTGACATGTTCCTGTTCTTGCAAAACAAAAAGCTTTTTTGACACACATGAATCTGTCTACATGAATTGCTAGAAATTCTGGAACTATCAAAACAGACAAGTATATTTGGACATTGGAGCACTTTAAAAGAAGTTAACATCAGTTTAAATTGCACATGAGTTTCTTGAATTAGGCCCAAAAGTATCAAAAAAGGACAATGGAGAAGGCAGCAAACTAAGCCAAAATTCATCCTTCAAACATTCTGCATTCTTCTTGATGGCATCCAGTTGAACAATTAGTTGATCTTTCTGGAGGAACTGCATCACTCTACTTGTATGAGCTTCTGCAAAAGATACGTTAAGCATCAACTTACTTCGGTTATTTTGGATCTATATCCAATTATTAAAAGAGAAAACAAATTAACGCAGTGAAATGGTGACTTAGAAAAATCTAATCTTCATTATTTCTATGAAACTTGCAGAGTCAATTCGTGGCTATTTTAGTATAATGCTTATAAATTATTTATTTGTAATGTATTATTGTTGCTGAAATGATTTTTATCCCCCTTACCAATCTGGTAATCATTATGAGAATATCTAAAGAGAGCAGTAGTTCCTTTTGGGAAACTGTTTATGATAGGATTCATGGGTGGTGTTCATGCGTGGTGTTCAAAGCTTATAAATTATTTATTTGTAATGTATTATTGTTGCTGAAATGATTTTTATCCCCCTTACCAATCTGGTAATCATTATGAGAATATCTAAAGAGAGCAGTAGTTCCTTTTGGGAAACTGTTTGTGTTAGGATTCACGGGTGGTGTTCAAGAATCCCAAATCGGAAAAGTTAAGAGAACTAAAGTATTTAATTAAGTTGGTAAGGATCCAAAACCAACTGGTTTAAACTTTTGGGTTCAAGTTGGGTTCTATTAGCTTATTGAGTCTCCAGTGGTGTCTTGGTGTTACCCCCTACCGGCAAATATCGATCCCTAATGAATTTTAGGTTCAATTTGGGTTCTACTAGCTTATTGAGCCTCTAGTGGTCTCTTGGTGTTACTTCCGACCGGCAAACATCCTAATGAATTGTGAGGTGAGCAAGGTGAAGATATCTGCCTCTGTGAAGCTTCAGTTTCTTCAACCTTCTTCAACCTTTTATAACTTGCTGAATCAGTATATTTTCTAACTTTGCTGAATCAGGACATAAAAGATTAGTGAGCCTCCTTTAACTATGTTATTACCGTACAAAAAAAGCTCTTCAAAATTGCCACATGAAATTGTGTGGGAGGTTTGAAAGGAGCACTAATGGAGAAGGACAAAAAAAAAAAAATTTTTGTATCCCTTATAATTTAACAGTAATCTTTTTGAGATGATTTTAGATCTATATTATGCAATATGGGGATAGAAAAGTATAAGCAATGGTAAGGAATCCCATCACTGAAACTCTACAGTGTCTACACTAAGAATAAGTACCTAGAAATTCAAACAGCGATCTTCCCCTTTCAACCACCCTATTCCTCCTTTCCAAACAAAAGATAGGATAACAAATCAAGGGAAATAAGACAAACATGCAGAAGAACTAGCCATTCATTAATCAACTATAAGAATTTAAAACAACAAGCCACATTTTTAACCAAAAAGCTAAACTAGACTATAAGTTTCATGTGGTGAGGCAGAAGAAGAGAATGTTTGATATAAATTAACTCCAAATTCTTACTTTGCTGGAAATCTTACCTTTTTCATCATGTGAACTTAGAACCAGTTTACCAAGTTAGCTGCTTAGACAGATATAATTCATTTTGGAAGCTCCCGCATTCATGGTACGATGGTTCTCTTTATGGAAAAACAGACACGTGAAAACTCATCATACTCTCTTCACATAAGCTCTTCACCCCACATTTGTAAATGAGAAGCCATAGTCTAATTGAAGAGTTTCAGATATGCAAACCTTTAGTTAAGCCCACACTATGCTTCTTTTCAGCGTGCTTTCTAACTGAATATCACCACATTCTTATGCAGTTTGATGTGTGTGCGAGCCTGTCCACATTTTATGTATGCTTCGAATATTGCATCTCTTGGCCATATAATGTTTCATCTATGATGGATTGTATTGAACTGCCTATGCCACTCTGATATTTCCATACTTGAAGATATTGACATCCCTTTTCTATTTCCATACACGAGGAATTAATTACTCGATGGCCAAGGTCTCTTACAGCTGTCAATGACTCATCATAGGAGAAGGTGCATAAGAATCATCGCATATGCGACAATGTTTAGCGTTTCTTTTTATTTCCTTTTCATTCTGCTTGAGTGATTTAAGTTCGTCTTTTTAGTTTGAGCAACAAAACCCTTGCCTAATTCTATGTCAATTTACTTATTTCTCATCAGCATTCTTCAGTTACTATTTCTGAGTGAAAGATTCTTTTTAGTTAGTCTACTTCATAACTAGCACTGATCAAATCTCATGTGGTTGCTCAGGCTTGAGATGGTCATTTTACCTTCCAGAATGACCACAATTAGGATACAAAGGGAAAGGAGAGAGTCAGCCATAGAGGATCGATAAGGATGTAGAGGAGGATGAAATACCAACAATGGATCGAAGTAGTCAGGTTCCAATGAAGGGAAAGACTCCATTTTGTGGATTCCATTCTAACACAGTTCAAAGCCCTAATGCTAATTAGGGAAAATGGAGAAAGATGCCAAGACAAAATTTCGTTTAGAGAATGAAAAGGTTTAGTAAATCATGAGTGACTGGGTTAATTAGAGATGAAGAAGTAGTTCAATCAATCACTCTTTCCTCCATCTGAAATCTGAAGACTGTAGATGGTAAAAGGAAGAGAAATCTGTTCAACAGGATTGAGTGTTCTCCAATACCAGCTGAAACATTTGCCAATTGCCAGAAGAATTGTGTATGCTTGGTCATTGTCAGGCCTTATGGTGGCAAAATCACACTCAAAGATGGTGGTAATCTAATGCCTTGGCTGTCACTCTGCTGTAAGTTCATCCTTTTTCGATTTTAGTAGTTTTTACCTTGATTTACATTTCTATCACAAGGACTTTTCTCCATCCATGACAAATGACATGCTAAACATGCAAGTTAAAGATACACATGTATGTCAATTTATCACCTTGAAGAACTAGCACACCAAATGATCTGAAAATGTGCATTTTCAAATTAAAGCTGCCCCAATCAATGCCAGCCAATGAACCTTTTGAAATGGTTACAAAACCAACTTTCAAGGCTGCTTCCCCCCTCCCCCCCCTTTCTCTCCTCCCAAAGGGGAAAAGGCCTAAAAAGCATGTAGATCAAGAAAATTCATTGTTTAAGCATACTGCATGCAATATACATGTCATTCAAACACTATAGTTTGACCATGGATTTCCTCAAACATCTCACATGAATACTTAATACTTGAGAAACCTATAGAGACACATGAATGAATATCTATCATAGTCAACAAAATTTACCAAGCAAATATACGGAAATTGAATAAAAAATGGAAGAGCAGAAGTATGCAAAAGCAACTTTCAGACAGAACAGCATGACTTTCAGCAAACAAATAGGTTCCTTTCACTGAAAGTAAACTGGTAGCAAAGAAAAGTAAACAGACTTACCTATTACAAGTATTGTTCATCCTCCTTCAGGTGATTTTCATATTTGTTTTAGCTATCTGCTGTTTTCTGAACCTGGAAAGTCAACACTTTTTGCTTTCTCCACTGTACTCAAACCCAACTTTTGTGCCTTAGTCTCATCGTTTTCTTGGCTGCTATCTGCTGGTTGCTGCTTCCCTGGATATGGCTTCACATCTTCCTTTGGTTCGACAGACTTATTAGTCTCTCCTGCACTAGTCTTTACATCACACTCCAGGCTCACACTTGTGTTAGGAACCACACCATCATTAACATCCTTCTTGGCTTTTTTGGAGCGGAGTAATGGCTTTATCTCAAAACCATCACTAGGCTTTACTTGAAGTTGAAATCTCTCATTCTTCAATTCAAGTTCTTCAACATCGCCATCATCATAATTTATCTTATGAAGCCTCTTCTCTTCGCTGAAGGATTTAATTGTTCCAGCAAACCATTTTCTTGAGTCTGGCCAGTAAACCTTGATTCTCATGCCCACAATCTTTTCACTATCACTCTCGTTCAACTCCACCATTTGGAAGGAAAGTACCTCCTTACGAGGGCGAAGCCTAGATGATTTTATGTCAGGAGAAGACAACATAGCCTGTGCAATTTTACCATTATCATTGCTCTTTCTCTTTCTCAGGTCATGAACCGAACCAGTATTCTGTTCAGCTCCTGTATCTTCATCTCCATGCTCCTCATTAGCAACTAGACTTGAAATTTGGTCTGTGGTAGCCTTACCTTTAGTGACCTTGCTGTCATCTCGAGTCTTACCATATTCCTTCAAAGAAGGTTCCTTCGTATCATTACCCGATGTGTTATCTTTTCCCATGCCAACCATTATTGCCCGAGTTGGAGGTCTTTTCCTATTACGGCTCTTTGCATGGTCCACATCCATACTTGCAATAGGAGGCGGATTACTGATCCTTAAAAATCAGAAAGGTGATCTCTCAGAAAAATTCACCAGCTGTACAGTAATTAGTTCTTAAGTTCCAAAGAAGTTAACAGGGCACCTACACTTGATAACATGCCTCTAAATACATCAAACAATAATGAACTAAAGAATTGCATAGAGCATTCCAAAGAACAATAATTATAACCTCATCAACGAAGTATTAGTTGTGAAAAACCCTTCAGAAACTAAGAAACTTGCATATACAACGTAGTCAAATCTCATACAAGAAAATATGAGAAACTCTGAAGATACCACCCTATGCTCAAACAGAGTTGTATGCTTTCAACCTTGGCTTAGTCATAAGAATGCATAAAGTAATGAATCTTGTTGACCTCAATGACACACTAAAAGAAAATAGAAAAAACAACACTCTGACTAAACTGCAGTCCAATGCTAGAGAGAATTATTCATGTAGAAGCACCATTCAGTAAATCAATATGAATGGATTGACATCTACTATGAACTACAAGATTTGAGAATCCCGGATGGCTATATTATCAATTTTTTGCCCCGAATAGTATAACTATACTCACAAGAAAAAACCATATAAAATGGAAAACAAAAAGGAACAGAATTTCTATCTGAAACAGAAAAAACCATATTTGACTTATTTACAAACACAAGATCAAGAAAAAACGAATGAAACCATGTCATCATTTAGTGATAGCGGGAAAGGCACACAATTGCGACAGGAAATCAAATCCTTTATTTACCAAATTGCACAATGAAGCAAATACATCCACAATAGACCAATTAGTACTACATCCAACCAATTAGATCAATTAGTTTTTTCGTTGTTAAAAAAAAAAATTGTTTCCTTTCCTTTTCCCTTTTCTTCTGATCATCCCTAGACCCCTCCCCAACCCTACCAATTTAAATGGTAAAGCACATGCCCTGAAAATCAGGGATTTTTTTAATTGAAAAACAAAACCATGAATAATTTAAAAAAGAATCCATCACATGCAGACCAATTTGAGATCATAACCTCTAATCTGAGTTATAATTCGTTATCAAGCATAATATAAAAACAATTACACCCGGAAAAATAAAAGAAAAAAAAATCCAACCCAAAATCATGAAGGGTTTAAGCAACCAAAAAAGACTAACTTTGAGTAAACATATAAAAGCATATGGATTGACATAAGAAATTCGATAAAAAAAAAACTGCAAATTTGCGAAAGAGAATTCAGTTCAACCGAACCTTAGTGCAGAAGAACCTGGATTAGGAATCCTCGAAAGCCCTTTTATCTACTTGTTCGATTGTTACGAAAAACGGAACAAAAACAACGAAAAAAATTTGGTACTACGATTCCTTAGTGCCTTTTATCGTACTTTTGGGTGTTAAATATCAAGAAAGTGAAAGTACAAGAGGGGATGTACTTGGTTTGTGAGAAGATAATGCTATGCAGTTCTCATCCAGTTGTGAAAAGTGTTGGAAAGGGGATATGATTCTGTACGGATTACTGATTGAGCATTTGAGCAAAAGTTAATGGTTTTGCGGTGATGTTTTGAAAAGAAAATGACAAGTGTTAGAAAATGGCGGGAAGCAGTTGACACTTGTTCTTCACTCCGTCCATTCTATCTTGAAGAAGCTGTTAGGAAACTTTTTTTTTTTTAATTGACGTAGGGATGGGAGTGGGGCTTTTTGGGAGTAGATTAGGGTGTTTATCGGTTTTTATTATTATTTTTTTTTTAACTTTTTTGAGTTGTCTCATTGGATTTATTTAATTTGAACATTTTTTTAACTCGAATTGGCAAATCAAATCAAAGTAATCAAATTAGTATAACACTTAAAAAATGCACTAAGTCACTCAATCCATCTTTATTAGTTTTTTTAATGTACAAAACGCACACTCACGTTATAGATCACATTATAAAATGGCAAAATTAAAAAATCAATTATTTTTTAAATAAAAGTCTTCATTACAAATCAATTTATTCATCAACAGCCCCTTTTAGTTGTGTACTCTTTTTTCGAATAAATCATAAACAATTTTATTTAGAAAATAAATTAATTTTTTAATCTTAACTATCTACTAAGATAAGAAGTATATAGTTTGAACATGTGTTTTCTCTTTTTAAAAAAGTCAAATGACTTTTAGTTGAATTTTTTAAATGTTAGTGATTGAAATTATCATTTTTCACGGAATTACCAAATAAAATCTACCTAAAAAAAAAAAAAACAATTAAAGTTTTGCAACGGCTTCTTCAAGACAATGGACGCAATGAAGAACAAATGTCAACCGCTTCCCGCCATTTTATAACACTTGTCATTTTCTTTTCAAAACAGCACCGGAAGCCATTTTTTTGTTGCTCAAATGCTCAGTAGTCCGTACAGAATCATATCCCCATTTCGGATACTTTTCACAACTGGATGAATACTGCATAGCATTCTCTCCTCACATACCAAATACATCACCACTTGTACTTTCACTTTCTTGATATTTAACGCCAAAAGTGCGATAAAAAGCACTAAGGAATCGTAGTATCAATTTTTTTTGTTGTTTTTGTTCCGTTTTTCGTAACAATCGATCAAGTAGGTAAAAGGGCTTTCGAGGAATCCTAATCCGGATATTTCTGCACTAAGGTTCGGTTGAGCTGAATTCTTTTTTGCAAATTTGCAGTTTTTTTTTTTATTGCATTTCTTATGTCAATCCATATTCTTTTATATGTTTTACTCAAAGTTAGTCTTTTTTGGTTGCTTAAACCCTTCATGATTTTGGGTTGGATTTTTTTTCTTTTATTTTTCCGGGTGTAATTGTTTTTATATGTTTTATGATAATGAAAGTAGAACTCAGATTAGAGGTTATGATCTCAAATTGCTCTGCATGTGAGTGGATACTTTTTTAACTTTTTCACGGTTTTTTTTTCAATTAAAAAAAATCCCTGATTTTTAGGGCATTTGCTTTACCATTTAAATTGGGAGGGTTGGGGAGGGGTCTCGGGATGATCAGAAGAAAAGGGAAAAGGAAACAATTTTTTTTTTAACAAGGAAAAAGCTAATTTGATCTAATTGGTTGAATGTCGTACTAATTGGTCTATTGTGGATGTATTTGGTTAATTGTGTACTTTGATAAATCAAGGATGTGATTCCTTATCGCAATTGTGTGCCTTTGCTGCTATCACTAAATGGATGACATGGTTTTATTTGTTTTGCCTTGCACTTGTGTTTGTAAATAAGTCAAATATGAATTTTCTGCTTGAGATAGAATTTCTGTTCTTTTTGTTTTTCCTTTTATATGGTATTTTCTTTGAGTATAGTGATGCTATTTGGGCCGAAAAGTTGATAATATGGCCATCTTGGTTGCTCAAATCTTGTAGTTAATAGTAGTTGTCAATCCATTCATATTGATTTGCTTAATGGTGCTTCCACATGGATAATTGTCTCTAGTATTGGACTGCAGTTTAGTCCTGAGTGTTTTTTTTTTTTCTGTGTTTTCTTTAGTGTGTCGTTGAGGTCAACAAGATTCATTACTTTATGCATACTTATGACTGAGCCAAGGTTGAAAGGATACTCCTCGGTTTAAGCATAGGGTGGTATCTTCAGAGTTTCTCATATTTATTTTTATGAGATCAACTATGTAGTATATGCAGGTTTCTTAGTTTGTGAAGGGTTTTTCTCGACTGATTCTTGTTGATGAGTTATGATGATTGTTCTTTGGAATGTTCTATTCAGTTCTTTAGTTCATTATTGTTTGATGTATTTAGAGGCTTGTATTCAAGAGTATATGCACTATTAATTTCTTTGGAACTTAAGAATTAATTGCTGTACTGGTGGTGAATTTTCCTGAGAGATCACCTTTCTGATTTTTAAGGATAAGTAATCCGCCTCCTATTGCAAGTATGGATGAGGACCGTGCAAAGAACCGTAATAGGAAAACGCCTCCAACTCGAGCAATAATGATTGGCATTGGAAAAGATAACATATCGGGTAATGATACAAAGGAACCTGCTTTGAAGGGATATGACAAGACTCAAAATTACAGCAAGGTCACTAAAGGTAGGGCTACCTCAGACCAAATTGCAAGTCTAGTTGCTAATGAGGAGCACAGAGATGAAGGTGCTGGAATTGAACAGAATGCTGGTTCTGTTAAGGACCTGAGAAAGAGAAAGCGCAATGCTGATGGTGAAATTGTGCAGGCTATGTTGTCTTCTCCTGACATAAAATCATCTAGGCTCCGCCCTCGTAAGGAGGTACTTTCCTTCCAAATGGTGGAGTTGAACGAGAGTGATAGTGAAAAGATTGTGGGCATGAGAATCAAGGTTTACTGGCCAGACTCGAGAAAATGGTTTGCAGGAACAATTAAATCCTTCAGCCAAGAGAAGAGGCTCCATAAGATAAATTATGATGATGGCAATGTTGAAGAACTTGAATTGAAGAATGAGAGATTTGAACTTCAAGTAAAGCCTAGTGATGGTTTTGAGATAAAACCATTACTCCGCTCCAAAAAAGCCAAGAAGGATGCTAATGATGGTGTGGTCCCTAACACAAGTGTGAGCCTGGATTATGATGTAAAGACTAGTGCAGGAGAAACTAATAAGTCTGTCCAACCAAAGGAAGATGTGAAGCCATATCCAGGGAAGCAGCAAGCAGCAGATACCAGCCGAGAAAACAATGTGACTGAGGCACAAAAGCTGGGTTTGAGTACAGTGGAGAAAGCAAAAAGTTTTGACTATCCAGGATCAGAAAACAGCAGATAACTAGAACAAATATGAAAATCACTGGAAGGAGGAGGAACAATACTTGTAATAAGTAAGTCTGTGTACTTTTCTTTACAACCAGCTTACTTTCAATCAAAGGAACATATTTGTTTGCTGAAAATGGTGCTGTTCTTTCTGAAAGTTGCTTTGGCGTACTTCTGCGCATCCATTTATTTATTCAATTTGCATATATTTGCTTGGTAAATTTTATTAACTATGATAAATATTCGTTCAAGTGTCTCTATAGGTTTCTCAAGTATTAAGTAATCATTTGAGATGTTTGAGGAAATCCATGGTCAAACTATAGTTTTTGAATGACAAGTATATTACATGCAGTATGCTTAAACAATGAATTTTCTTGATCTACATGCTTTTTAGGCCTTTTCCTCTTTGGGAGGAGATAAGGGGGAAGGGGGAAGCTGCCTTGACAGCTGGTTTTGTAACCATTTCAAAAGGTTCTTTGGGTGGCATTGATTGGGGCAGCTTTAATTTGAAAATGCACGTTTTCAGATCATTTGGTGTACTAGTTCTTCAAGTAGATAAATTGACATTCATGTGTATCTGTAACTTGCATGTTTAGCATGTCATTTGTTATGGATGGAGAAAAGTCCTTGTTGATAGAAATGTAAATCAAGGTAAAAACTACTAAAATGGAAAAAGGATGAACTTACAGCAGAGTGAAAGCCGAGGCACTAGATTACTGCCATCTTTGAGTGTGATTTTGCCACCATAAGGCATGACAATGACCAAGCATGCCCAATTCTTAATCAGAAGATGAGGCATAATAATGGAACATGATCAGAAGATGAGGCATAGTGGGGAAAGAGACAGGGATGATATGATGGATATTATTCTGAAAATTGCTGATGATATAGAAGCCTATGTTAAGCTAACAAAATAATGGGATTAAGGCTTTTTTCCTTGTAAGCATTTGTCTCACTGTCTGCTGTGTTGTTTCTTCTGTTTTATTACTCTTTCTGTCTGCTTCCTTATGTAATTTAGTGCATTTTCCTGTTGAAAAATTAGATCATGGTTTATCCAAAAGAATGCATGTGAAATGGATAGTTTTCTTATCGTTGCAGGAGTAACCACTGACAAGTAGCTAATATGTAGTGGTGCTACCTGCCGATTACTTTTACGAACTTTGAAATGACAGGATCTTGTTTTGGGGGGAACCAATTCTACAAGTGTAGCCCTGCAATGGGCAATGGCAGAGCTTCTTAATCATCTAAATGAACTAAAGAAGCTCCAGGAAGAGATCCATAAAGTTGTGGGGCTGAAAAAGCTAATTGAAGATTCAGATGTCCCAAACCTTCCATACTTACAAGCTGTTGTGAAAGAAACTGTGAGATTACATCCCTCTTTACCATTGGTGTTAAATGTAGGGAGGACTGCAATGTTAATGGTTACAATATTCATAAAAATTCCAGGATTGTGGTAAACTTGTATGCCATCAACCGTGATCCAAATGTATGGGAGGATGCCGCAGAATTTAAGCCAGAAAGGTTCCTGGACAGCTCAGTGGAAAACCATTCAATTCACCACGATAATGATGAAGGTACTAACGTTCAGAATTTAGTTATGTGCATTTGGAGGTGGAAGGAGAGGGTGCCCTGGTGCAGGCCTTGCAGCAGCTGTGCTGCATACAACTCTGGGAGCAATGATTCAAATTTCAAAGTGCTTTGAATGGAAACTCAAAGGTGCTGAAAAGGTTGACATGGAAGAAGGTGCAGGTTTTTCTGCAGCCTTGGTTCATCAATTGGTTTGTTATCCAAAATATGATTCTTTAAAAGTGAACAGTCTCATTTATTATTCAAATGGATAGATCAACTTCTTGAATTGGTCTACAAAGATGTTACAAGGATTCAAATATTACTATGATGAAAATGTAATTCTTCTGCTTATTTTGTATAGTTAAGATTCAAAATTTCTTATTTTAGGGTAATTTTTAAAATATCTTCTACATCCATAGAGTTTTTTTTTCTCTTTTTGTGACTATTTTCAATTTTTTTCTGCAAGTATTACCTTTTTTAACCTGTTTCTACAAATAGGGTATTTGCATTTTGCAAATGTACACTCAAGATAGTTTGCATTTGTCTCTCTAATAATTAAAAAAAAAAAAGAATTATAGTTTGCATTTGTCTCTCTAATAATTAAAAAAAAAAGAATTATAGTTTGCATTTGTCTCTCTAATAATTAAAAAAAAAATGAATTTACCTACACATTTATCCATTCTTATATAAATGCCCACCCTAATTCATTTTTCTACAAAATATTTATCATAATTCTCATATTTCCTCTTTTGGAATTCAAAAATATTCAAACCATTTCATTACTCTTGTTTTGAATTCACTAATAACAAGTTATTAAAGAATAAATCAAAGAAAAACTTAAAACAAATTATTTTTCCAAATAAAAAATTATATAAAAAAAAAGAAATGTCCTCAACTAAAATTAGATTTATCAAAGAATTATTTTAAAATATCATTTGGCATTAATGATTTTATTCAATTTTCTTTCTCTAATTAAAATTTTTTAAATTAAAACTTATGTATAAAAAATAGATAAGAGTTTCTTGATATAAAATTTTTAAATAAAAGGGATGTATTTGTGTTTTAGAAACGTAAACTCAGTTATAATAATAACAACAACATGTTTGCATTTTGTAAATGCGAATTAAAAATTTGTGAATTCAAATGCTATAATTAAAAAAAAAACAAAAAAGTGAGTTTGCATTTGCAAAATATTTTGAACTCAATCAAATAATAAATAAATATTATTTCAATGAAATAATAAATTATTATTATTATTTTAAAAAAGGTTAATTTGCATTTTTTGCATGCAAACTTAATAAAATAATATTCAAAATTTTATAATTTTAATGAATTTGCATTTTCTTTTAATGCAAACTCTGTAAGTAAAGAAAAAAATAAAAAAGTGAATTTTCATTGAGTTTGCATTTTTGAAATGCGAACTCTAAAGAATTTACATTTGAAATAATACTTATTTATTAAAATAAAATACTAAACTTTTAAATATTATTTTATTGAGTTTGCATGCAGAAATGCAAATTAACTTTTTTTAAAAAAATTAATAATTTATTATTTCATTGAAATAATACTTATTTATTATTTGATTGAGTTTAAAATATTTTGCAAATGCAAATTCGCTTTTTTGTTTTTTTTAATTATAAAATTTGAATTCACAATTTTTGAATCCACATTTAAAAAATACAAACATTCCTTTATTATATTAATGAAGTTTTTTCAAATGCGTAACTTTTACTATTATTATTATTATTATAACAACTGAGTTCACATTTCTAAAATAAAAATACATCCTATTTATTTAAAAATTTTATATCAAGGAACTCTTATCTTATTTTTATACATAAGATTTAATTTAAAAAATATTAATTAGAAAAAGAAAATTGAATAAACACATTAATGTAAAAAGATATTCCAAAATAATTCTTTTGATAAATCTAGTTTTAATTGAGGACATTTCTTTTTTTATATAATTTTTTATTTGGAAAAATAACTTGTTTAAGTTTTTTCTTTGATTTATTCTTTAATAACTTGTTATTAGTGCATTCAAAACAAGTGTAATGAAATTGTTTGAATTTTTTAGGATTACAAAAGAGGAAAGATGAGAATTATCATAAATATTTTGTAGGAGAATGAATTTGGGTGGGTATTTATATAAGATGGGATAAAGGTGTAGGTAAATTTATTTATTTTAATTATTAGAGAGAGTTTGCATTTTGCAAATGAAAATTATCTTAAGTTTGCATTTGCAAGATGCAAACAGCCTATTTGTAGAAACAGGATAAAAAAAAAAGGTAATACTAGAAGAAAAAAATTGAAAATAGTAACAAAAATAGAGAAAACTCAGGTTTCTGTGATGATGATAAGCATACTTTGGCGAAACTTGCTGACACGCCAACCTGTAACGAAGTCGCCGAGATAGTCCATAGGAAATCTCCAAAATGATGATATAATCAAAGCACAGAATTTTCAGTATACAATTGTGTAAATTGCAACTTGTAGAAATAATACCCCTTGGCACTTTAGAGATAAAACGATTTTCAGTCATGTGTGCATCAAAAGTATTTGATGTCAAATTATGAAAATTGTAACAAAGTCGCCCGGAGAGTCCATAGGAAATCTCCAAAATAATGATATAGTTTTTTTTTAATCATTAACCATAATTTCATTACTCCACAAAGTGTATAGTAGTCAACTGACTATTATTTACAGATAACTCAATAGTTGAGTTTCCAAATAATTCAAACAAATGTCTAGAGAAATAACTTAATATTAAAAAAATTGGAAAATGCTCATTGACAAAGAACATCTAAACTGAAACCAGAATCCTAATGTTGCAAGACAACAATTTAAGAGCGTTATGTTTGAATCATTTGTGCAATTTTAAATTCACCTAAAACTAGAGAAAATCTAACCTCCCTATTAGGGAACTAAAATTGCTCAAATGACCATTTAAGTTGTCTATCTCATCTCTTCTCCTTCTTTCTATGGCAGCTGCCACCACCACTGCCACCTCCTCTACCACCACCTACTTTTTTCCTTTTCATTCACCTCACTATTTTTGCTTTTTTAATAAATCTGCAAATTTGAATCTACTTTCACAAAAGAGAGAAATTTCTCTAAGAAAAAGAAATACAATTCCAAAAAAGGGAGACAATAACTCCCATGAGGGAGACAAAAAGGTAATCTCAAAGGATAGAATTTTAAGTACACAATTGTGTAACTTGTAGAAATAATACCCCTTGTCACTTAGAGATAAAGGTCATTTGTGCATCAAAAGTATTTGATGTCAAATTATGAAAATTATAACATAAAAACTTATGTGAAACGAGTTAATATATAAAACGTGTTTCATATATGAAACGGAGAATTAATCACAGTTATTGTCTGTTTTATATATATATAATAGACAATTAATCATTGTTAAAATCGTTAAAAATGCGATTAACTCGCCGTTGCATATATGAACATGTTTAACAGGAAACCAACTCAAATTGTTAAGGCATCCTTGAATTCAAATAAATTTAAAAAAACAAATCACTATGGCACAAATTAATATGAATAATGCTTAAGGGTTATTGGCTAGAAGTAAATAAAACAAAAATAATAAGAAGTGGAACAAATTTAAATCCAAGTTTAAATATTTAAAAATGAGAAGTATTTCAATTGTGGGAAAAAAAAGCCATCATAAAGTGATTGTCTAAAATTTAAGAGTAATGATAGAGACTACTTTATGGAAATTGAGAATTCAAATTATGTGTAATCTTAATTGGTATAAAATATGAGAGAGAATTGATTAATTGAAGTAATAATATGATAGAACTTATCTGATTGATAAATAAGTGATTAAAAATTATATATAAAAGGATAAATAAATCACCGAAATTCCTGAATATTGATAATCATTTTTTTAACTAATTATAATTGAACTATAGTAAGATAAAAACTATATTATATAACACCATATTTGTAATTTCAACATTAATTGAGATTAGCACCTCCTCTACCGTCATAAACTTTAATGAGTGAACCCTACATTTATTAATCTACAATTATTAAATACATTATATCATTAAAATAAGATCTATAATTATTAATCCGTAATTCAAATGTGAATGAACTCTACGACAAAGTTTTAATCTTAGTTTTATTAAAATCAAGTCGTTAAAATCACATAGTAGGGTTCACTCACATTTGAGTTAGGGCTTAATAATTGTATATTTGATTTTGGTGGTATTTAACTTTAGTCACTAACTTGTGATTTTGGTGATATTTTAGTTTGTGACATTAATCATATTTTAATTTTATTTCACGAAAAATAATTAAAGCGCTGAGCTAATTATATTATATAGGTAGGATGTATAATTATTAGAGTACTGGAATAATAAAAAAAAACTTACATGGTACTCAATGATTGGATGACTGACAAATTAAGGGTTTATCAGATGATTTTGATAAATTTTAAACGGTTTATTAATACCAACCAAGACAAATTTTCTGTAATTAGGACTCCAAATCATTGGAGTTCTCAAATCGAGCAAAAATTTTCATACTCAATGTCATTACTCAAAGGAAAGCAAATAGTAAACTCCATAGCTATTCTAAATGTTACTGTTAACTACTACAGTTTTGAATTGAATATTTATTCAGGATATTTTTATCACGAGTCTTAACAAAGATTGGTCATAACTTATCATTGAATTGGTAGGGGTAAAGTTTCACAAACAATAATGTTTCTTGTGATGTAGTTGGAATAGGGATTGTGAAAATCAAGATGTATGATGGTATTATATGAACGTTCGTAGATGTCAGGCAAGTTCCAAATTTAAAGAAAAATTTAATTTCTTTAACTACACGTAATGCAAATGGCTATTATTACATAGGCTAAAATGGAAATCTTAATGTCTCAAATTAATGAACAATTATAATCATGAAAAGAAGTAGACAGTTTTACATATAAATATTATAAACTTGCACAATTATACATGCTGTGATTGGTTTGTCTTCTACTTTGGATGCAGGCATTTATACTATCAAGTTACGACACATGAGCCAGAGAAGAATATTACAGTTAACTAGACTAGATTTGCTTTGTGGGCATGTTGTAGGGAAGTTAGATTTTTGTATGCATTGTACATTTAACAAGCAATATACAGTGAAATTCAATAGATCAAAAATATTTTTGCTTATATCGATTTGTATCTTTCGAGTCCTTCTCAAATTCTTTCTAAGGTAGTAGTACTTCCATGTTGAATGATTAAGATGTGGTTGCATATTCTTATGCACAAAAATAAAAAGTTTTTGTTGTGTTCAAATGCTAAAAGATCATGGGAGAAAAGTAAATTGCGAGTAACCACTTTAAAATAGATAAATGCATTGAATTTTGCAAACAAAAATTTGATAGGTTGTGCAAACATAAAGACATGCAAAAAACTACACAATCACATATACACCATAACATATAGTATTACAGAGTGAATGAAAAAAGTCATTCTAAAAACAAATAAGTGCATGTTTTCTAATTCTATATTGATTGAGAGATACAACTTGTTAATTACTTCCATAGTTATTTAATAAGTGTCATTGTATATCACATTTTTTGTTCTCAAATAAGTGTCATTTTACAAATATCAATGCAAAAAGTCTAAAAAATTCCAATTTTACCCTTTGTCTCATTTATCTATGTAATGTTATTTAAAAGAAGAGAGAAAAAGTTGTGGTTATAAATATGGGTAAATAAGAAAATTTATCCCTTTTCTTAATTTGTGTGACTATCTTTAAAACGACACTTATTAGAGAACAGAGAGAGTACTTGATTAATATGTATCAATCCATAGCATTTATTGTCAGACTCCTCATGAATAGTGGTTGGATTTTTCTACAAATTACTTCAGTTTAGGAGTATTCAATTATCCAGTGTATGAGAATATATTGTTGCTAGGCTAGTCGCATAACCTAAACAAATAAATACCCTAACACTACTGTAGTAGCGGTGAGAGGGAACGATCCACAGAGAAGGGTTGGTTGTCCAGAGATCGTCTGTTCTAATGGCCTATGAAATGCAAGAAAGAAAACATGATGCAAGAGACGAAAGGAAAACAAATGCAAGCTAATATGAATGAATGCAAAATGAGAATGAATAAAAAACGTTAGTGTTAAAATAGAAAACTAGGTACTGCCTTGAGGGATTTCAACATGTACAGAGCTCTCCCTAATATCACCGACTAGTGTTCATGTGCATGAGGGGACTTTACCGCTAGTATCATGAAATTGATTAACCTGGTGGTTCTCACAATCCCACTTCACTGACTCTTCAAACTTCCCTGGGTGGGGCAAGTTCTTGGCACAAGTTAAGAGATTGGATCCCTACCTCGTACAACAATTCTAGTCCAATTCTTGACTATCTCCCTTGGTAGGGCAGCTAACCAAATCAAGTGTTCAAACTATTCTACGCGAATGATCCAAAGTTTTGTCTACAGGTTTGATTTCAAGTGTCAGTGGGTACTGCACAATTGGAATCACAAAGCAATCAGATCTTAGGACTCATGCAAGGAATGTTCACAAATTCAATTCATGTTTAATCCAATTTTCATCACCAGATCTAAAATGATCTCAGTGGGTAACGCAGATCGGCTCTAGATCTAGGCATATCATGTAACCCATTGAAATTAACATACAAAGAACATAAAACATCAAGAACACAGATCAAATTCAACTTAGAAGTCTTATTAAGTTAAGACTTGTACAAGATGAACCCTCAAGACAGTGTGATGTTGGAGAGAAAGAAGAGAGATAAAATCCTAAAACTAGCCTACTCTAAGAACCCTAATCTATCGTGAGTGTTCTCTGTTGTGCGGCCGCTCTCTCCTCCTTTCTTCAGCCTTTTCCTTTGCCTTTTATACTTTCCCTTCAATGACGTGTCTCTATCATGGTAGCTAAAAGCCTCAACTGGGAATGAGATTTCTCCACGTATATGCAAAAGTCAGTAAGGAAATAAAATGAGGTCATCTGATTGAAGCGTTCGCTTAAGCATTAAGCTTTCAATTTATCAAACATGTGGTGTGCCTCTGAATGGCTGTGTTTGAGTGACTTGTGTTGCCGTACATGCTAAGTGCATGAAAGGGTGTGAGAGTGGTGAAATGAATGCATGACTTGGTGTGTGAGTATGCAGTGTGAGGCACAATGGTCAAGTGTGTGCTTGTTTCCAAATTCATACAAAAATCATATCAATTGTATAACATTTTCACAACACTTTGCCACTTTCCACAATTATCAAGTTATGAACATTTCAGTACACAAGTTAGGCATCAAGCAAGACTTTCACAAGAATTTCATACAAAAGCTCAAGGAATTGTCGCATATAAGTATGTATAAACCCGACTTATCACTCCCCCACACTTGAACCTTTGCTAGTCCCGAGCAAAGTAAAGCTTTTACAACATGTCTATCCACTTTCCACATTCAACACTTGCAATATCATCATCTATCCATTTTTAAAATCAAACTTTTGCATGCACAAGTTCCTTGTTATTTTAGTTTCATCGTTCATTCGAATCACACTCATTGTCAACCAAGGGGCAACGAATAAAGACCAAATCTCCAATGTGATGTGTGTGCTGAGTCATTATGCTCGCTTGCCCTGTTTATACAAAGTAATCAAGAAAACACTTAGACAAAAATTCTTGCACTACAATCGTTTTGTCCACACACACAAACACTTAATACCAAATTTCAGAGATGAAGTTTTCTTCCAAAATGCTCATTGGGGTTGTCCCCTTTTCTATTGCACATTGGTGCATGATATTTTCTTTTGAGATCATTGCCGCACTTTGGTGCTTGGCTGCCAGGGTTTTATGGCTATTTTTTCCCTTTATTCGCCACTGGCTTTTTCTCTTTTTGGTCACATCTCCTATCAGACACTCCATATTCATGTGTGTCTTCAATAGACTATATACTCAAAATGAAAGAATAAGTGTTTACAATTAGAGTGTACAAACAAGTTAAGAGATACATAACTCCTCTCCTATGTCAAATAAGGCATTAGCTATTCTATCTTACTTTAACATCACACTTTGGTCAACAACTTGCATGAATCGAATGAATTCTGTAACCAAAAACAAAAATTTTCGCAAGCATGAATTGGTGAATGAGAAGCGATAGATCAGATGATGGTACTGGAAGTGTTGGTGTGCAAATGGATTGAGACACTTTTTGCACAGTGCAACAATACACTTCATATTTATCGCAACTTAAAAAAGAAAGCACATTACAAGGCAAGTGCTAGTCACTGCCTGTTTTCTTCCCAACACTCAACACAAAATTACACCACCTACATGAATACTAATATACAACACACCACCACCAATTTCCCTTAACACATATAAGCAACACAAAAAAATCATAAATCAAAGGCCTGATATGCCTGGCACAACTTCAGCAAACATCATAACACAACATCATGTAAAAGCATTCACCAGTAGCATAGCTAACCAAGCAAGCATATAACATAAAAATAATTTCATGAAGGAAAATAAGCATGGTGAATTCTCAAAGGCATAAACCATGGCAAACATTCCCTCCCCCACACTTAAAATTTACATTGTCCCCAATGTAAAATAAAAGAATAGGTTCAGGAACTCCCTTATGTTTGTAGCCTGTAACATCCAATGTTTGCTGGGTTGAGTGCCTTTTGTCCTTAGCTTTCCCTTTCATGTCTGTAGTCCTTTAAACTCCATATGCACCATGCTCAACAGCTTTGGCTCTTCTTTTGTCTAACCCTTGCACTTGAAGACCCCCACACTTGGACTCATGAATCCTTGCATCAAAAGCATACAACTCACTATATTATAAATCATATATTCATGTAAGCACACTCGCCATGTATTCCATTCTAAAGTAGAACTTCATGCAATAAAGGCGTCCCAATAATGCATTATGTTCATGGCATGTTTCAACTTCACACATGGTTACCACTTCTTAGTTCTATGCTATGCATGAAACTCAACCAACTAGACAATATTCACCTCAAATAAGACCATGAAAATTCAAGAAGGTATTTCCCCACAAATAATAGAGTTCAATAAAGCACAATGGAATGAGCTCATAGTACAAATATGAGTGAATACTGTCTTGTTGGAGACTTGGTACTAAAGTGGTGGTGCTACATAAATATACTGTGCATGTATGTGAGTTGTGATTTGTGATGTGCAAGAGAGAGTAAAGAATGAGTGTGGTGTGCAAGTGAGCGCCACACCATGACCTTGGGTCTTGGTGGTGTATGATATATCCTGTTAATAGCACTTTAACAACACCCCCACACTTAACATTTGCTTGGCCTTTGCTTGAAGCTCCTGCACATAAGAACACACTAACTACGTAAGATAAAACAAAAACAAAAACAACTAAGAATTCAAACAACAATTTATTCAAGCAAAGTAAAGTAAGTAGTTCTAGGTTTATTCAGTCTCCAACTGGACTTTATTCATGAAACCTCCTTCTTCAATATTCAGAATACCCATCTCTATAACAGAAGAATGCTCTTTCATAAGCACTCTTTTTCCTCTAGTAGGGCACTAGACGGATATCTTTAGGAAAGAGGTGTTGGAGCTCATGCACATGGGGAACAATTTCAACGAATTCTAACTTAAACGACGTATGCTCCCCCACAAGAAACACCTCTTTTACTTCTCCCACCAAATTTGGCTCTGAAACCCTGCAAGGCTCAACCATAGCTTACGCATCCATGGTCTTACCAAACTCATCAGTAATTTCAAAAATGGGTGCATCAACAAAGCAATTTTCCACGATGTTAGCAATTTCCTTACTAAGCATTAAATCTTCATCACACAAACTAACATGGGTACCATTTTGGGTCTTTCCTTTGTTATCGAAACATGGGTTTATTATGCACATTTAACAACGGTATCTCATTGTTCTCTAATTGTTGGGCACCATTTACATCTTCAGATTCATTCACAATTTCAGGGTTTGGTGCCTCAACAAAGTGCTCAATGATCATGTTGCCCTTTTCATTAACCAGTGCAATATTGTTTTCATTCATGCTCACACATGGTTCAATGAGAGGTGTCTCTCTGCATTTCATAGGGCATGCAATGGAAGAAGCATCTAAAGAAAGTCCTACAACATCATTTTTCTCATTAAATTCTATAAAGTTAATGTAAGATCTAGCATTAGAGAGGCCCATCATTTTGACAGTAAGAAACCAAAAAGCCCTAAATTCATCGTATGTAAGCTCATCACAAGAGACATCATTCTCATCAGTATGACTCAACTGTTTATGCACAGAAAAACCATCAACAGAGCACTCATGTACATCTCCAACACTTCTAGACTCCAACTCCCTTGGACACTTTAAACCACAATCAACATTTGCATTCATATCAAAATGATTTTCCTCAAGAGTTGGTGTTTCAATAATGAGAGATATACCTTCTGAGTGGCCTTGAGCATCTTGATCTGGTGTCTCAAGTTGTTCCCATAAGTTGCTCATTAAGGCATTGATTTGATCAAGTCTCTGTTGTAGTCTTTGAGCCTTCTTTTCCATTTGAGCCAATCTTGTTTCATTTCTATCAAGTTTGTCCAAAATTTGTGACAACATGTCTTCCATTTTTCTTCTTCTCTGATATAATCCCCATTGCTTTGCTGTTAGTCATGCCATTGTTCATGGTATATTGGTGGAGAGAAGTTGCCAAATACTCTAGGTGTTGGTCGTGTGTTCACCACTCTATTTGGTGGGAAATCATGATAAGGCTCAACAAAGTCCCCAAACCACCTAAACATACTTGGTCTATTGTGGTGTGCACAATTCAATTTCAATGAAATCCCAAATATTCTGCACTTACCACAAACTCAACACAATAGACTAGAACACAGAATAAAAAAAATGAAATTTCCTAACACAAAAAAGAAGAAAACCACACACAAACAGAATGACAAAACCACAAAAACTAACAAGTCAAGAAAACAAATAATCTCTAACAACCGTGCCTTTCCCGGCAGCGGCGCCAATTGTTTAGTAGGCTAGTCGCATAACCTAAAAAAACAAATACCCTAACACTACTGTAGTAGCGATGAGAGGGATCAATCCACAAAGAAGGGTTGGTTGTCCAGAGATTGTCTGTTCTAATGGCCTATGAAATGACAGAAAGAAAACATGATGCAAGAAACGAAAAGAAAACAAATGCAAGCTAATATGAATGAATGCACAATGAGAATGAATGCAAAATGTTAGTGTCAAAGTAGAAAACTAGGTACTGCCTTGAGGGATTTCAACAAACAAATACCCTAACACTACTGTAGTAGCGATGAGAGGGTCAATCCATAGAGAAGGGTTGGTTGTCCAGAGATCGTCTGTTCTAATGGCCTATGAAATGAAAGAAAGAAAACATGATGCAAGAACGAAAAGAAAACAAATGCAAGCTAATATGAATGAATGCACAATGAGAATGAATGCAAAACGTTAGTGTCAAAGTAGAAAACTAGGTACTGCCTTGAGGGATTTCAACATGTACAGAGCTCTCCCGAATATCACCAACTAGTGTTCATGTGTATGAGGGGACTTTACCGCTAGTGTAATGAATTCGATTAACCTGGTGGTTATCACAATCCCACTTTACTGATTCCTCAAACTTCCCCGGGTGGGGCAAGTTCTTGGCACAAGTTGAAAGCCCGGATCCCTACTCCGTACAAGAATTCTAGTCCAATTCTTAACTATCTCCCTTGGTAGGGCAGCTAACCAAGTCAAGTGTTCAAACTATTCTACGTGAATGATCCAAAGTTTTGTCTACAGGTTTGATTTCGAGTGTCAGTGGGTACCGTACAATTGGAATCACAAAGCAATCATATCTTAGGACTCATGCAAGGAATGTTCCCAAATTCAATTCATGTTTAATCCAATTTTCATCTGCAGATCTAAAGTGATCTCAGTGGGTACCGCAGATCGGCTCTAGATCTAGGCATATCATTTAACCTATTGAAATTAACATGCAAAGAACATAAAACATCAAGAACACAGATCAAATTCAACTCAGAAGTCTCAATAAGTTAAGACCTATACAAGATGAACCCTCAAGACAGTGTGATGTTGGAGAGAAAGAAGAGAGATAAAATCCTAAAACTAGCCTACTCTAAGAACCCTAACCTATCGTGAGTGTTCTCTGTGCGGCCGCTCTCTCCTCCTTTCTTCAGCCTTTTCCTATGCCTTTTATACTTTCCCTTCAATGACGTGTCTCTATCATGGCAGCTAAAAGCTTCAACTAGGAATGAGATTTCTCCACGTGTCTGCAAGAGTCAGTAAGCAAATAAAATGAGGTCATCTGATTGAAGCGTTCGCTTAAGCATTAAGCTTTCAATTTATCAAACATGTGGTGTGCCTCTGAATGGCTGTGTTTGAGTAACTTGTGTTGCCGTACATGCTTAGTTCATGAAAGGGTGTGAGTGTGGTGAAATGAATGCATGATTTGGTGTATGAGTATGCAGGAGCGATTGTGAGGTGAGGCAGAAGTGAGGGTGTGTCTAAGGGAGGGCGCCTAGTGTGTGCGTGTGAGTATGTGGCGGGCGTGTTTGTGTGCCAAGTGTGAGTTATATGTGTGCATGTGAATTATGTCATTTGTTCTTGTGTGCTGGGACTCTCATGTAGTGCTTGAGACTTTGTGAGGCACAATGGTCAAGTGTGTGCTTGTTTCCAAATTCATATAAAAATCATATCAATTGTATAACATTTTCACAACACTTTGCCACTTTTCACACTTATCAAGTTATGAACATTTCAGTACACAAGTTAGGCGTAAACAAGAATTTCACAAGAATTTCATACAAAAGCTCAAGGAATGGTCGCATATAAGTCGGTATAAACCCGACTTATCATATATCAATTCCCAACTTTCTCTCTCTAACTTTACTCCCTCCATTTAAAAACCTAAAAACTTAAAGAATAAAAAACTTAGGGGAGATAGCAGACCTTTGCCACCGCTTCCCCACTAGATTATCTCCCTCAACATCCAAGATTTTTATCTTGTCTCCCATCGTGGGAGTGATTTATCTCCCTTGATGGGAGTATTTTTCTCTCTTTGAGAGATTTAGTCTATATTTTTGGAATTCTTTTAAAGACTAAAAAAATAGACATTCCATATGGGTGTGGTCAAGGGAGAAATCTCCATCTTCTGTAATTTCATTCTCATCTTCGCACCTCTCCCCATTTTCTTTACTCAAACCCTCGATTTGATTTTTCTTCCTCTTCTGAATTACACTGGAGTGGAAGTACTTGGTATTTTTGTCACCCTCCCTTAGCCATTTGATTCTTAATCTTTGTCCCTAGTATTTTTCCTCTTTGTAATATTTAGTATCTAGTCTCTTTTTAAGTGCTATCCATCTTCCCCAATCTCTTCCCCCTTCTGCCTTTTGTAGAGCTTTCATCTCAATCTTATTGTTTTTTTTATCTCAGAGGCATAATTGTTTTTCTTCAACCTATTCCAGTGCAAAAGTGCAAGTATGACCAACTTGATTTTGTTGTGCAATTTAAACATTCTCGAATCAGAACAATTAGTATTCCATGCCTTTCTTATTACCTCTTCTGCTTCCACGGGATCAGCCTATCTGTAATCAAAATAAAATCGTCTCTTGAATCTCTGAGATGAAAGTGATGAGTCTAGCACAATCATGTTGTGGTCTGAAGGTTGTTTCTGCTCATTCTTAGAGATCGCATTAGGACACTGTAATTTCCATTCAGCTGAACAAAAAAACCTGTCGAGCTTTTCCTCCACAAATCCTTCATCTTCTTTGTTATTAGCCCATGTAAAATCATATCCTACTTACACAATTTCCACCATTTCCATTTCAATCACACACTGTCTAAAATTTTGGAAGCTTTGCTCAGTTCTTGGTTTACCTCCTTTTTTCTCCTTATGCCTTAAAATATCATTAAATTCTCCCCCAATAAACCAAAATCTGCCCCACTTTGTTTTTCTGATCAGTAATTGTTCACATTGACTCTTTCTGAGTTTTTTTACCAGTACTCATGTACACAAAGGTACCCCAACATGGGCCTGAAATTCCATCCATGTTGAATTCTATATCAAAGCAAAAGTATAATTTATTGATTTGAATAACCTCTATATTTTTATTCCAAAATAACAGCATGCCACTACAGAGCCCAACAGGATTTATTACCTTCCATCGATCCTGCAATTTAAGATTCTTGCACACTGTTCGCATAAAAGGTAATTTTTGCTTTGTTTCACATATAAAACAAATATTTGGGTGGTGGGATCTCACTCTCTCCTTCAGCTATGAAATTGTAGAGGGTCCTCCCAAACCTCTACAATTCCATGGACACACTTTCATTGATCCCTTTGGGGCCATTTATGGCTGGCTACCCCCACTATGATACCATGAATCTCATCTTGGCCCATCTCATGTTTACGTTTTTTGAAACTTTCCTCATTCTGTTATATTTCAGACAAGACTGTAGCTCCTCTTTTACATCCTGTTTCCAGCTTGACTCCTATAGAATTCAAATTCTCACATCCTTGTTTCTTATTCATTTTTTCTGCTTTCTTCCATCTTCCTTTACCTTTAAGTGAATCATTCTCTTGAATGCTACCAATTGCAACCTTTGCCATTATATCTCTTGGGCCTAAAAGTATCCTATTATTCCCAACATTACCTACACTTATACGCTCTACCTCTCCCTATTTATTTACAACTTTTAGAGGTCCCAAATCAATTTCCATGTTGTCTTTATCAGGTACCTTTTGAATGATCTTAACAGAGCTCTAAGCCCTCCGCATGACTTTCTGAACTCCTTCATCCAAGTTACAATCCAGCAGTATGCCAATATTACATTAATCCTTTCCAATTTACTATCCTTTGCACTATCTTGATCAGTTCCCATAACCGATAAAATTTTTTATTTGCCTTTGTAGATGTCCCCCTCTCAACTTAGTTGTTGCCCGTAGAAATAGGAAATTCGGTGAGGATTATATTTGAGTTCTCACTAATTCTCCGACTCTCTCAATCTAGCAGGACTACCACCTTGCTAGCTTCACTTTCCCTCATGCCTTTTAATATTATATTTTTTGATTTCTGAGGTACCCCCTGGACTGCCATGCCATTGTCAATATTGATGGGAATATTGGATAACCTCAAATTCAGTCCATCACATTCACTTTGGTTGTCCTTTACATTCAGACCAACACCATTGCTACCTTCCTCACATTGTCTGATCGCCCTCCTTGGTTCCCTGACTGCTAGAGAAGCTTTAAGCCATATGTCATAGCTATTGTCTCTCCCTTGACTCCCCTCCTTCTTATTTTTCCTTTCCTCACAGATTCTCTCCCCATGCCCAATCCTCCCAAAATAAAAGCACATTATGGGAAGCTGCTCGTAATTGAAACCCACCCAGTGTGACTAATTATCTACATACAACATTGTCACTAGCATCAAGCGTTTTGTTAAATCACATTCAACCAGCAGCTTTATGAATCTGCCCTCCTTGCTACCACTGTCAGAGATTAGAATATCCATAACATTCACAATAGCTTTTCCTATTTTCAAACCAGCTTCTTTTGTAAACCAGTGATTGGGGAGGTCCCAAACCTGGATCCAAAGAGAGGAAGAATTAAATGCACTTTGCATCTTGCCCAGCTCCTTGGACCATTCTTGCAACTCGGTCACTTGATTTTAAAAAAACTAGGGCCTTTGATCCCAAACTTTTCTCTTTTCCTCTACTTTCTCAAAAATAAACTGAAACTTGTTGCTCACCATTTCTCTCACTTTTATTCTCTAGTTTGAGCTCCAAAATACTCTTAACCAACCTAGAAATCCCCACAAAGTTTGCATTCTTTTCCCCAAATACCTTTCCAACCAAGTTTCTTGAGCATTCCTCCACACTGGTTTGCACGTCTGTTGTTTATAGCTTTACCCCCATTTCTTCCTCAATTGTGAGATTAAAACCTTTTAACTTCTTCACCATATCTTCATCCATCTTAAAGATCAAATGTTAGATAGAGGGCTATGACTAATGCTTTGTTGTAGAGATCTGTAACCTGTATATTACACAAAACAAAACATTTGTTTAAACAAATATTTCTCAAAAAGAAAGGGAAAAAGAAAGAGAAGAAAGTAAGAACAAATCTGTATGCTACCCATCGCTTTATAAATATATATATTTTCCTATTATATAATTATATATTTTTTGTTTTTTCAAAATGTTTGAAGGCGATAAAAAAAGATTTAAATCTGGACTGGCAATATAATAGAGCAGTGAAAGTTGTTGACAGAAATAAATGCAAGTGATTTTTATTAATGCCCCCAAATGAAAATGGTGGATGGATGAAGGTATAATAATAGATATGGATAATGGGTTTTAGACACAATGAGAAAATTTTTAAAGTGGAGACTTCAACTTAGATCTAAAGAGGTCACTGTAAGCTTAAACAACCAACAGAATGAACCACAGCTCCCATCCTACCGGGAGGAGAAGGAAGCTCTCAATCTAGGAGAGAAAAACCAAGAAGGGAATCATGCATTTCAGGCATTGGGCATATCCATTTCAGACGTACTCCTTGCGATGATAGATAAAAATTTGAAGGAAAAAAAGCTCTAAGGATTTATTGTTTTGACCAAGAACCGTATTCAATTATCCAGTGTATGAGAATATATCAATTCCCAACTTTCTCTCTCTAACTTTACTCCCTCCATCTAAAAACCTAAAGATTAAAAAACTGAGGGAGGCAGCAGACCTTTGCCACTGCTTCCCTACTAGAATATCTCCCTCAACATCCAAAATTTTTATTTTGTCTGCTCTTGTTTGAGTGATTTGTCTCCGTTGATGGGAGTATTTTTCTCTCTTTGAGAGATTTAGTCTCTATTTTGGAATTCTTTTAAACACTTAAAAATTTAGACCTTCCATATAGGTGTGGTCAAGGGAGAAATCTCCATCTTCTCCATCATAGTCCCTCTTCTCTAGATCTAGTCATTATTCTTAGAAAATCCATAGATTTTGTGCTCTGTTGTACATGATATTGAAAATGGTGGAAGAAAAATTTTTTTTAGGTGTAATCTTGGGTGGATCAGCTACTATGGAGGAAGATTACATTCCAATTTTGCTACTAGGGAGGAAAATGCAAACTACTTCAACTCCAATTTTAGCTATGCATCATTGGAGAAGAAATTGAATCCAGTTTGTAAACTAAGTGAATTTTTCTTTTTATGTGTGTTTTGCTTTTGTTCAATTTAAGCATGTATAACTTTAGTTCTTTTGCTTAATTGTTGTATTACACTAAAATTATAGGAGTAAATTACCTATGACAGTGCAATTTTATTTAGCCATTTAACTATTGCACAAATTCATGTTTATAAAGGATAGTAAGTTTGGCTCGAAAGTGAGAAGTTCATTTTTTAAAGTTATGTAGATAGAGTAAAAGGTTATAGGTTAGGGTGTTTTGATAATGAGTCAGCTATATTCGTGGATAGTAGGGATTTTACAAGAGATTGTTAATGATATGTTGGTTACCTCCAAATACATATTAGAGATTAATACTTTAAAATTTCAAATTTAGTAGTGAGGTTGAGATGAAAGTTTGGGTACAATTTAGAAGATTTTGGAGATGAAAATTAATTAACTCGCACAAAAGTTATTTTTATTACAAAAGAATAATGAGAAATTAATTTAGAGGGTTAAGATACACGAGTTTAAGGTAGTTGGTACTCTTTCTGATTCTAAATAAATAACATTTAGGAGATTTTCACACTTTGACTACAAAAACTCTTTTTTCTCCTCTTATTCAATAATAATATGTATGTCTTTTGATATTGCTTCATTATTTCTATATAAACAAACAAGAGTCAAATCCAAAAATTGTCTATATAAGCGTAAAAAAAATAAATTTCATAAGGATAAAATTATAAGTGTAATATAAAATAACACTTATTTTGTAAAGGGAAACAAAATCTAGAACGACATTTAATTAGGGTCACATGAAGTATTTCTTGCTGCACGAAGATGACATAATGGTAAACAAGCCAAGTTGGAGATTTGTTAGAATTTGTCTTGTTTATAAATTGGCTTTCAAGAAATTTTCCTGGTTTTCTAATTTGGAGCCAAATCGCATCCCTACGCAACAACATTGTTTGTGCCCCCTTATTGTTTTTGCTTAATGTTTCAATTGTTGGGAAGGTAGTAGTAGAAGCGAAGCTGATCACCATGTCAACCATCAAATAGAATATTGGGCCCCTTCTTAAAGATTTGATGAAAGGGTCTAACCCACCCAAGAGTGCTTATGTCATAGGAGAACTCATGGCTGAAAACAATCCTTATGATTTGTTTTAATATTTGGTAGAAATAATAAGAATCAAAGTCCGTTGATTGGTGACTCTAGTGATAGGAGACCATCTAGTTTGGTTCGAGGAGCACTTTGGGTTAAAGAGTTTTTTTGTTGTCAAATCTTATGCCCTAAATACTGAACTATTGGCTCTACTTGTTAGGATGGGTGTTCATCCCAAAGTATATATTCTCGGACTGCATTTATACATATGTAAGTAACTTAGTGAAACATGACAAATTGAATTGAGAGAAATCAACAAAGAAAAGGAAAAGCATAACAGGAATTTGGATGACTCATTGTCATGTCACTATAATCTGTAACCCTTCACTTCATCTGTATAAACTCAAAATATGCACTTTCTCTCTCTCGACTCAAACTTAATATCGATCATTTACATGAGCATACATGATAATTGAAAACTCCTAAACCTAGTAATTTGTAGGAGAATCCAACCACTATTCATAAGAAGTCTGACAATCAATTGGATCGATATCTATTAACCAAGTAATTAAGAAGTCATGTCTCTCAATCAATTTAGAATTAGGAAATATGCCCCTATCTATTTTGAGAATGATATTTTTCATCAACTCTATAATAATAGTCTGTTGTGGTGTATATGTGATTGTGCGGTGTTTAACAGTCTCTTCATCTTTGCACATCTTATCAAAATTTCCTTTGTAAAAATCAATGCATTTATCTATTTTAAAGTATTTAACCCTAATCTACTTTTCTCCTATGATCTTCCAACATTTGTATACTACAAAAACTTTATTTTTGTACCCAAGAATATACACTAACATTTTCTTTGAGTAATTGTTAATGAAAGCTAGCATGTAACCACTACCATCCTTAAAAGGAATTTGAGAAGGACCAAAAGATAAACATAGAAATGAAAATACCTTTGATCTAGTGATCTCATGTATTGAATTTTACTGTATATTGCTTGTCAAATGTACAATGCTCATAAAAATCCAACTTCTCTATCACTAACCCAAAAAATAAATCTTGTTAGATTAATTATAACCTTCTTTGTCTCATATGTCATAACTTGATAATATATATATATATATATATATATATATATATATATGTTCAAAATAGAAGATAAACCAATCACTACATGTATAATTAACTAATCACGGCACATATAATTATGCTATCTTATAATATACTAGTTACCAGAGATATACTTTGGGCTGGCATTACAGCAGCAGTTCTAAACTTTTGAAGGCCCAAAATTTGTTATACAACTGGAGTATGCTAGTAGCAAATAATTGTGCTGAAATTGGGTTAACATGTTTTGAATAGTGGTTTAGTTTCTCTTTTCTTTTTGGATTTGGCGAGAATCTCGCGAAACAAAATTATCTTGTCTGCTGCGTGGCCATTCCTTTAGACGAAAGTTTGTTTTTAGTTCTGATTTTTCCCTTTAAGGTTTTTGAGTTTTTACATTTTATTCTTTCAGCATTAGTGTCTTCAATACAATTTTTTTAGTGGTTTAATAGATCTTGCATTTTTTATGTTTAAGAATTTAAAGAAATTCTCTCTTATTTTTAGATATTTATAATGGAAATAGCAGGGTAGTTTTTTTTTCCAGGGGAGCTGATTATTACTAAACAGGTTGAATTTACAATAACGAAGTAAATGAAGAGAATAGATAAGTTGCGGTGTTTGGATCCGGTGGAAGAATCGTATTAGGATTAGGGAGTAGTGTTTCATTTTTCAGAGGTCCAGTGTAATGACGAATGAGGAATTGAAGCCTGCTATGACAGGAGGCGGAATAATTAGAATATGAAGAACAAAGAAAGTATTATATAGGACAGGTACACCGCTGACCCAATAAAAATAGGGGATTGTATGTTTTGCTCTGTTAGTTTCTATTTATGAGATATATAATTAAACATATAGTAATATTAATATGGTCGGTAACTATTAAAAGAGCTTGTTATCATTAAAGCTGATATACAAGAAAGGTGTTTAAAGTATAGACGAAGGTTGTTTGGTGAACTTTAAAAAATGCATATTCGGTAATTCCTATTAATATATGAGGTTGTGATGCCTATAAAGCTTGTTTTGATAAGTTTGGAAATTTAAGATTGGTATTTGAAAATATATATAAGCAAAAACCTTTTTCAAACTTGAAAATTTCAAAGCTTATTTGGGAAGGAATTTAGTTACTGGAACAATGGCTAATTAACATATCAATAATCGATATAATAGTTATATATATTTAATAGTGTTCTTTTGGGTGATGAAACAAATAACTTAATGAGACAGAAAAGGTTACCCTTTTTGTTGGTTAAGGTAAAATAGGCAGAACACAAAATCCAAACGTCCGTATGATAAAGTAAACAAACAAGCCAAAGTTCAAAGCAGTCAGTTAGCACAGAAGTTGCTATTTATTGGTTTTACCTTGCTTGCTTGCTCGGTCTAGAACTTGTTGTAGACCTCTTTTTACCGTGATATTTGTAGCCATAATGGCTGCTTCTGTTCTTCTTTCGGTAGTTATACTTTCATGCACTGGAGTATGCGTAATGTCTGCTTGTGAAGCATCGGGTTCTTTTCCATGCTTTCTTGAGCCTCCATTATCAATATCTTCAGCTGTAGTACTTTCGAAAGTTTGAATTCTTGCAATGTCTGTAGATGTCCCTACCTCTCTACTTTGCAAGATTTTGGCAGATTTGTCTTCTGTGGGCAGATATGCTATTACATTGTATCGTGTGACTTGCCCTGTTCTTTTCATAAAGCTGGTAATCCTTAAATGGAAAAGCAGTTTAAGGCCTTCGAACTTATCATTAAAAGCATCACAATTCACCTCTTCATGCTACATATTAGAGTATTTAGTCAGTAATTTATGTTGTCATGATCTAAAATATACAATTGCTATATAAATGTAATATTGATACACATCTTTTTTTCCATATCTATTACTTGGGCAATTGTTAGTCCAAGTAACACTTCAACATTTTTTTTGATCTATTAATGCCTGCAAATTTGCAGACCCATCTGCTAATTCAACTTGGAATCAAAGCCTGTCAAATATTTGATCAAATATACTTTTATTACATATTAAATTGATTCACTTATATAATTAGTTTTTCCATGTAACTTACTGTGGCTGAGCTGTTGGTGATGTAGCTGCGTAGTATAAGCAAGTGAATTCCATGTCGAGCCCTGCACCGGTGGACTTTAAACAATTTGGGCAAACAAGATAGTAGAATTTCTGTGTTGGATTATCAATTCTGACTTCAGCTTTGATCCAACATGATTTAATCTATATGTAAGTCAGCACTAATTTCAAATTCTTGTATGGATTTGATCATGTATTAATATATATATATATATTGATATAGTATTTTAAGTGTTAAAATCATAAAGTATGGGAATAAAAGAGCTTACTGTTTCAGTGAGGCTTAATAATTGGCTTATTTTCCGAACTTGAGTATCTTAAGGAGTGCTGATAATCTGGTTCTCCTTTTCATATAGCTTTTCAGCCACTATTTTTCTACATGTTTTGAGTTTGCTTGTAACCTATATAAATAGTACATAAGGTTTTAGAAGTCTTAAAAAAGAAGATATCTATAAATATTAGTATGTTTAGGCATATTTAGACTTAGGCTTACCATTTTTTGAGCTCCCTCGCCTGTGGTATAGGTGGATCAAAAAGAATAATGTTGTTTGACAGAGTCCGTGCAGAAATTCCTACAGCATAGCAAAGCTTATACATTAATATCTTTTTAGTAGATGAGCTCTGTTTTAAGGTAGGTATTACCATGAAATGATGTGATTCCTAACCGTGTGCCAAATATGATCGGCATTTCGTGAACATTATTAATAATATATGGTGCCTCGTCGTGTAAGAAATCTTCCCAAAAGGTGAGTATTAATGGCCTGCACCTGCAGAATAAAGATGAAGCAGTTTTAGGGTTGGATTTGTGTTAGACTGTGATATATAAAATAATAATGACTATTATTCTTCATCAAGGATGATAAACTCTTGGATAGCCACGCTTCTTCCTTTTACTGGTACTGTTCTTCATGGAAGAACATGTATTACAACACATAAAATATCTATAACAGAATACCAAAGTCAACTAAAATGAAAGATTTAAATCGTAGAAATATTATAAGTTTAAAATAAAAGCTATAGAACAGCAAATTATTATGGGTTAGGAAAAGCATAGGGAAAAAGGCACATAACTGATTTTCAGTTCAGGATTGTCCATTTTGCTATCAAAGTCCACAAATCTGGCGAAGCTATAATAATCATCTAATGCTAACTGCTCTGTTTCTCGGGCCTGTCTTATGAAAGCACTTTTTTTAGGATTAACTGATAACAAGAAAAAGCATACCGTGAAAATGTTCCGAGTATTGGTCTTATCATTGCATTGCCAATGTAAAATGTCTTGTACAGTTGTAGAACTCTATCGAGCTGATGCACATCCTCACTGTAGGCAATAGCCTGTATGCTATTCTTCTATAAAAAGCCTTTTTATTAGCTGAGCTGAAGTATTCTAGTTTAAAACATATGAAGTTTGTAAAAGTATTTATTCATACCTGAGTATCATTAAAAACAAATCTTTGATATGCAGCTCCTTTTTCTTTCCCAATGCGAATTGGGGTTTTCTCTGTTAAAATTAGCTTTGACACCCAATCTCTAATCGTATCTGTTAATGCAGAAATATCTATACATATGTTTTCCATATTCCTAGAAATATATATAAATGCAATTTTTAATTCAAATCAATGAGTTAATTGAAACCACAGCTGATATTTTTAAATAATCACACAACTTCGTAAGCATAAAGGTAACAAGTTAATTTAGAAAATCAACCAAATAAATATGTGGATAGAGCTATGTTGCTCAACCCTAAAACATATTAGTAAATACAAACAATTCTTATCAGAATGTATTAAAACTGGATTAATTTTTGTAAATTCAATATTTCGTGCTAATTTAATTCAATAATCTCAAATAACTGATACTCTATGCACAAATAAGGATTTGAATAACAATTGAAAATGTTTAAGCTAAACATTATTTTTGCTTCTTATATCTGTAAGAATTGTTCATAATACTTCAGTATATACTTCGTTCTTAGTTAAATTGGTGCTGCTAGCAATTGTAATTAAAGGTCTAATAAGGATTTTAACATGACCTGTGGTTTTGGCACATGATAAGGCAACATACAATTGTCCATGTGAGAAAATAGGCTCCTTAAGATAGATACCTACAAAATCTAGAGTCTGGCCTTGTGCTTTGTTAATAGTCACTACAAAGCTCAAGCACACTGGAAAATGTGTTCTTTTAAAGGGTATAGAGCTCAAATCATGTTTCGAACATTCAACTGTAATCCGTGGAATAAAAATAGGTGTACCAATATACAAACCAGTCGAGATTTCAGCCTGAAGAATGTTTTGGTTGAATGCTTTGCAAATAAGTCGAGTTCCATTGGATAGACCTTTACCAGGATTGATGTTACGCAATAGGATAATAGGAGAATTGACTTTTAGAATAAGTTCATGAGGTGGAAAACCTTGAGGAGTCAATGAATGTAGCAAATCTTGTTGGTCCAGTTGATCTAAAAATTAATAGCTTCATCGGTGCTATAATAAATAGCTTCTTCGCCCAAGAATCTGCCTATCAACATTCTGTTTATTTCGTGGACAAAATCGTTCCTTGTTGTAAGAATGGACCTATTAATAACAAAGTTTTGATTGGTATTAAAAAGCTTCAAATCTGGGAAAATTGCATCAACAAGAGTATGTAAATATGTCTTTTCATCAATAAAAGGAATATTCATACTGGTTGGAATATGAATTTATTTGTCTTCATTCATTTCTTCAAGACCATTTCTAACCCAAAGTAAATATTCAGAAAATATAGGATCCGCTTGTATCCTCATATTCTGGTGTAATTGCAACTTTTCAAGCTTTGGCCAAAGCGGTGACATAACAATACTTGCATCTATGATATCTTCTTTTGAACCTTTGGGAATTACTGGTAAAGTCTGTCTAAAATCACCACAAAAAACTATAACTTTAGCCCCAAACAATTGATCTATATCTGTTAGATCTCTTAACACTTCATCAAAATGTTCAATGATTGTTCTTTTTATCATTGTAGCTTCATCCCAAATAATAACCTTTGCGACTTTTAATAAATAGGCTAATGTGTTTTGCTTGCTTATGTTGCACGACCTGTTTATATCTTCACCAATTGGAATCTTAAACCTTGAATGGGTTGTTCTCCCACCTGAAAAAATAGAAGTTGAAACATCTGTAAAGGAATGTTTTGCATGTTCCTGTAGGGCCATCTATAAAAAAGGCCTTGGGTGAACCTTGCTTTATACAAGAGATTATGACATCATATGCTTTTTTCTGTTCCTGATTCAGCTGATATATACCTTGTAGCTCTTTCATTGAAACAATAATATTAGTCTCTGTTTCCAATTCTTTGGTCAGATTATCAATCTGGTTTAACTCTTTTGGATCTTCAATAATATTAAAATCTTGTAATGTTCTATTCATCGAGTATAAGCAATTATCTATTGCATGTAATATTTTTTTCCTTACCAAACTTTGGCTTGCTGCTTTGTCACAAGCAAAGTCCTCAGAAAGATATTCTTCAAAATATGTCCATAATTGTTTGGCATTTCTGGGGTTTGAATAGACCAAAAGTGTTGCAAATAATTGTCTTAAGGTAGCTGACATCATATAGTTGATTGCTTCTTGCATACAAAGATATGCAATGTTGTTATCTTGAAGAAACCCTAATAATTGAACTGCTTCCTTATATGTGTTTGTAATTTGATCATTGATTGTTCTTAAATTCATAAAAGAAGTCATCCCACACCGATGTAATAAAAGTAATCACAAATAGTACTTTTCACCTTGTGATGGATGTATAATGTGTACTCTTCCAATAACATGCCTCTGTTTACGCTGTTGCCATTCTTTGGAATGTCCATTCCAAACAAAATATTCTGAGAACTCAATATATGAGCAATTCAATTCCTTAGCATATGAGTCTGACCTGTTCATGAAAAAAAATTGAATTAGCATAGTTTTTTTACAAGCTGGGTTATTGGCAATATTTTAAAGAGATTGTGATGGTCTAAATAAAATACTTTGTTTATCTTCTAAATGAATTGGGAGACTGATCACCGCAGGATATATTTCATGTAAATCAAAACCAAATATTCTTCAGATGGCTTCAGGTGGAAAAATCCACCATACTATTTGGAAATTTCTTATTTTATCAATTATCTCATCTGGCTGCTCTAATGCTATATTATAAGAAATTTTATTATAGCCCTTATAAATATATTTAAAAATATATTTAATTGCTCTAATTGTTAAACAGATTTCTACATTTATATGGCAATTAAATTTTCCCAATAAATAAGGATTATAAGGAACTACCCACCGGTCATCTAGGTAATGGCCATGCACTTTAACGAAGCTTTGGTTATCTCTACGCCGATAAATAGGATACGTATTTTCTCCATACATTGTGGTGTTTGAAAATTTCTTAGGATATTGATACTTACAACCATAATTTCTTTTCATGCATGGGCATGTTGGGTCAAGGGTGCCACAAGGTCCATGCATCATATGCTTTGCAACTAATGTATGAAGGTAAGGTTTTTGAAATCAGGTAATTCCGCGCTCACAATCCTATCATAAGCTTCGGCTGAATAAAGCTTTGATCTAGAATCAAGAATAATCAAGAATTGAGCATGTGGCAATCCCATTTTATGGAATTCAAATACATATGTATACGCAACAACCTTTCCAAAAATTTTGTTTTTGAAAAATTCTTTTTTAATAAGCTCAAGCTTGGCTCTAAAGACTCTCGCGCTACTAAATCTGGTCTGTTATGTACTTCATCAGAAGGTAGTTTATAAGTATAAATTTCAGGCCAACTTCGATTAGCAGTCATTGTAAGGAATATATCTGGTTTTTCATAATGTTGCACTAAATTCATAGCATCCATATATCTTTTATGCATGTCTCTAGGGCCACCAATAAAAGAAGTAGGTAATATAACTCTTTTCCAATATCAGGACCTGTATCATGCCCTTTTATAATACTGTCCACTACATCTTTATAAATTTCTTTTCTTAATTGGCTTTGTATATCTGGTGATTTTAAAAATTCTAATCTTGATGTTTCTATTTTAATATACATATCAATAACAAATTGTTGTAAAAACCTACCTGTATGTAGAAGGAATGATGTATCTTGAGGTCTCATTTGCAATTTATAACAATAATATTCTCTACATGTTACGGTCACTTTCTTCTTTTTTTGCTCAGGAACCCTGCAAAATGATAAATAAGAAAATTAGATATGATAAAACATAGATTACTGAATATGTATACTTAAATTGTGACATGTTGAGGTTTTTTCGATTTAATACCTTTCTGTTCAGCCTCTATAGAGATTTCTGCATTTGGAAACTTTTTGGCATCGAATTCTCTTCATCTTTTGCATGTTTTTGAAAGATTATGCTTATCTACTTTTGAGATCAACCTCTTTATTCTAGGGTGCCAACGAAGTTCACCATTAGTAAAAATTAATGGGTATTGCATCGGATCATAGCAGCCAAAATAATGTTTTACAATTTGAGTAGGTCCATGCTTTGAGTAAACTTATATATGTTGGGTTGTATATTCTGTATTATTCTCTGGTTTAGACCATATTGCTACAACTTCTGATAGGCCTGGTTTATTGAATATTCGTTAATCTAAATCTAGATATGCTTTTAGAATAATCTTATAACTATCTAAATTTGTTAGCTGGGCTAGGCTTCTAAAGAAGATAGAATAAGGGTTTTTTTGCTAACAATGTACCTATTTTAATGAGTAAAGGTGCATTAAACTTTGTAGAAATAGAAAGGCGATTGTCAAGCTCATGCTCTGTATCAAAAAAATATAACTGTACATTGGTTGGTTTCTGCTGTTTTGTAGGTATGAGCTGAGATATAAAATGGTACACTTGCCCCTGAACTCGGTATGTATAAATCCCACTTGTCCGCCTGGCTAATATTGTATCAGAATGAGCACCTACCGATGTAAATGCAAACATGTTATTATAACTCCGGACAATATTTCTAAATTGGACTGCATCTTCTGAATTGCCAAGATATAACATTCTTAGTTCTTCTGGCATTTCAGTCTGTAGTAATCTGATCTCACCACCAGAACAACAAAAATAGGGAGGCTCTAAATAGATTTTTTTAGCATGACAGAATATGCAACTCGGGGCTTCAGGTAAAATTTTTGGCTCAGCAGCTATATTTTGTAAAACATCCACTCCAGTCATTGCTTTTTCACATTTTTCTATTAAGAATAAATATTATATGTATAAGACAGAGTGTTGTTATCATAATGAAGCTATAAAATAGCTTTTTTGAATGGGCAAAACAGTTGTGTACCTTTTTCTAGCAGGTGTGGAGCATTAATAGTTATATTTCGCTCTTCAGATTGGCTCAGTTGCTTCGAAGATGAAGCATTGTTACTGAGGCCAAAGCTCGTACTAATAGCTGTTGTGTCGTAGCTCGATCAAGCACTGTTGTAACCTGATATTTATTAGTAGGTACTAGGCAAGGTTTTTCTGTTTCTTCCTTTTTTTTACGCTGCCGAGCTTGTTGTTGTTTATCCCACCGATCCTCAGCATAATTATATTTTCTTTTCGTGGGCATATTCTATATCTAATCTGACAGGCTATTTATTATAGAGAACTAAAAATTATAACTGACTATTACAGAGATTTTAGATGGCAGGGGGTTGTTTTTTTAGTAGAAAAGAAATCTAGCTAGTCACCTATATGCTTATAACCAGTTAGTACGTTAGTGAACAAGTATAGTTTAGAATTTGGAAATAAGATGGCAATTAATATTATTTTTTTTATCAAATATATCGGTCCATATCTAAGGTAATACATAGGTATAGTTCTGAGTAAATATTAATTTATATACGTATATTAGTATAATTTAAAAAATAGCATCTAACTTATTTTTTCAGATTTGTGCATAGGTATATGTACAGATTCAAACAAGCATGGTCATAAAGTATTTTGGCGGTTTTAGCATAGCTTATAAGGGCCACATCAGAGAAGGAATCACTTTAATCCGCAAATATAAACAAAAGTTCACAAGATACAACATAAAACTATATATAATTATTTTATACTCTAAACATATATGTATCTATATAGACACAATTAGAAGTTGAACATGTAAATAACTTACTGAAAATAGAGCAAACTTGAAAAAGTTTACAAGTGAAAGAATAGCTTAGTTTGCAGCTGTATTCGATTTACAAGCAGACAAGTAAAGATGTTTTTTTTTTGAGTCACTAATATAGAAATGTTAGTTTTAATATCAGTTATATAACTTTCATGATTTCAAATCGACAGGTGTATCATTTTAGAGATGCCAACTCTAGGCTGCTAAGCTTTTCTATAAATCCAAAGCTGGTTTGTCACAAGCTAATAGAGGCGAAATGGAATGATTATATGTTATATTCTTATATAATACAAGTTTATTAACTGAAAAAGCATTGGTATTTGTATATTGTTTGATATTCAAATAATCTTTATAAATAACTCTAACTTTATATTACGAAGGTCTTAGTAAGCTTAGTAAAAGGCACTAATTTCCACGCACACAGATTTGTACTAATTATTTAATAGAGATTTTTTTTAACTCTTCCCCACATTTAATAATAATCATGCTTGTTTGTTTGGAAAAACTAGTCAATATGTTGGGAATAGATTTTTGGCAGGGTATATCTTTACCCGTAATGATTGAATGCATTCAATTTAGCCTGAATAGATCTTCTGCATAGCTTTTTATGACGGAACAGATATATCAAGTAGCACAGTTTTTAATACCCATAGCAGGGTTTATACCTCGGGTCAACAAATGGTTCCATAAATCTGAATATATGCTTAATCATCAATCTCAAATAAAGAGCATAATTATTGAGAAAACAAATATTGAAAAAAACCCAATCACTATATCTAAAGAGGCCTAATTTAGAACCCACCCAAAATTATGGCTTCACATTAGCTAATTTACGGCAGAGAGAAGCATTAACAAGCTAAAGGGCACCCAAGTATATGGGCAAAAAATAGTAGCAGCAAATGTTCTTAAATAAATTCGCTTCATTGCTATGTTCTGATAATTCCCATCCATTTTTACACGGTTAAATTCGTAAAGATACCATCATTAAAGCACATAATATGCGTGCAATAAACAGCATAAGCTATATTATAGACAAAGAATTTTGTTTATATATTAACTCGCGCATTGCCGAAACCATACCTGTTAGTTTATAAAGTACCTGTCTAACTTACCACTACAACACTTCCAAAAAAGCGTCCATCTTTTTATATACATATGTATATTATATACAATAATTTAATAGATTCATTGTTAATAATTCTTCACCATCATTTTAATAGTTTAAGATCATAACAGGCCAATAATAAGTATAAGGCAGGCAGTAAATATTATAAACAATTGGCATCTTAAAAAGCACATAAAATCACATAAGCTACTATTTTGGATATTTTAAAAATAATTGACAGCTTAATTAAGCCTAATTCAAAGATAAATTGAAGCGATGGAATCTAAATTCAATATAGAACAAATGAACATCCTGAAAGTCTAATAAATGCGATAAACTTTAACAAGTGCAGGCGTTTTTTACCCAAAAAATGTGGGAGCACATTTCCTCCAAGATTTGGGTTTTGCAACGTTATTAATAATATCTATTCGACAATTCCAGCTTATAATAAAATGAGCAAATATTAGCTCAATATATATAAGGTGCCCTATCTAAATTCCTCTCAGGCAGGCTTATAAACATATAAAGCATATTTTTAAAGATTGTACAATAAGTTTGGAACTCAATATTAGTCCGCTACTAATAAGCATATGTCCAAATCACAAAAATGGATCAACAATTAGTTAAATTACCGAAAATTATAATCTTTCAGTACCCAAAAGCCCTCCAAAATATCCATTAACCAAAACACCTTAAAATATCCAGCGCGCCAAATATTAAAGCTTAAAATTCGGCTTATTTCTACAAAGCATAACCCAAAAATCTACACCCAAAATAATTAAAACCGATTCATAGTCATCCTCTACAGCGGCTCTCGCTGATTTCCCTTTTTGACCCAAGCTCTGATTTTCATGAATAAAGGTGGCCTCAGAAATCACACTTTCTGGAATCTGGATTTCTCGAGGACTGAAAATGTCAACATCTAAAGTAAGAGCTTTGGAGTCAGCAGTATCAAGATAAAATGCACATATATCGTCTTCCTGCAATTCATTATCAAGCGCGAATTTTTTCCAACCTCCAGTCAATGCATAGCCAATGCCTTTCTATAAAACCTCACAGTCCAGGTTTCTCCTTTGGTCTGTAGTGTGATGTCCTGGCTATGTGCCGACAAATACTGTTTTGCCCATTTAGTAGCCAAAGTGTGTAGCATACCAATGAAGCAGTAAACGAGCACTAATTATTTAAGAAACAAATATATTGACACTTTTATTAAATCCGCAAATCATAGAAGCATTGCAAGTCAATTAGCTATCTTTAAAAAGTTGCATAATTCTAAAATATTACCATTGAGAAGCTTGACAATATATGACTGGTGCATCATGTAAACAGACCAAATTGCTCTCTCAGATGCATATGCTAGCTGAAGAGCTTTCTGCTTTTGAAGTTCTGTCAACAAAGCCCCCTTATTAAGCTGGTTAGACTTAACAAAATAGCAGCAGAAGGAGACGCCGTTGGTGCTTGCAAATGAATAGAAAAAAACCAAATTAGGGTCTCAAGAAAGCAATGCTATTTACATATGTGACACAAAAGCAAAGTAATAGCAGGCCTAATAATAAGGAGAAGATGGTAGCATAATTAAATTTTTTACAGGCTCACCTGTGCAGTGCTTCCACCCCTTAACATCATCTGAAGAAGGGAAACATTCAGTGTCGTTAGCAATTATCTTTTCACTGGAAAGGCCAGAAATCTTGATTGAAGGCGGATTCAAAGGCTCTGCATTATTTGGCCAAGATCATACAGCTGGCCCTAAAATAATTGGTCTAAAAAAGCAAAAACATAGGCATTTAGTTAATTCAGGTCCGGCCACTAGTTACCTAGCATTTCAGGCACCATGTCAATTTGTTGTGGGAAATCCTTATCGGCCGACAAGGGGAATTTCACAGCTGAGCAGCAAGAAAAATACAATAACTAAAAATGAAAACCACAACAGCTTATAATATAGCATAAATTAAATTAAGCCAATGCAGCGCATATATCACAAAAAGGGAATTAGATTCGTATTTCGGCAGTGAGAAATTACTACTTTCTTTCGACCTCTTGCTGGCATGACCCAAACAGCTTGCTTGTTGGCCACTACCTCCAACAATATGCTTTCTTTCAAACTTTTTATGCCTCGAACACTCCAAAGCACAGATCACCACTTCCTCGGTAGATGGCATAGCATGTTCAGAACTGCTAGATTGTCCAAATTTATTCTCCTCATCATCAGTATCCAAAGCATCAAGAAAATACGAACTAACTTTCTCACAGGACATTTGATTTTCGAAAATCAAAACATCAAACCACATCTGACCAACATAGGTAAAAACCAAGATATTATTCTCCTGCAGAAAATGAGTAAGAACAAACTTTTTCTAGCCATGGTCCAAATAAAATGCATTCGACCGCCGAGTCAATCCAAATTCCCATACAGTTTTGCTCATGTCTTGCACATTCACAATGGCATCAAAACTGCTGTTGAGACTACCTGCAAACTTCTGAGGTATAAGCTTAGAAACACAACAACAATATATACAGTTTTTTTATTGTGGAACACAAATCATAAAACATAAGTAGAAATCAGCACAGCTTATATAAAGCTTTTGAAAAATCAAAACACATACTCACCAGCCGATGCTGGTATTCAGATTTTTCACGAACTTCTGGTTCTTTAAATGAGTCTAATACATCTTCTCTTGACAACGCTGGGATTCAATCAACATCTTTGGCATTCTTTGACGCTGTAAAATGCAATTAAATACAAAACCCATAAGAGGCCGTCAGCAAACCCAACTAACAACAGCCTTTCCTCTGGGCCAGGTAGAAACAATCAGGTTAATATCAAATCCTATAACAGAACCCATTTTATACACCCAAAAGCACACAATCCCATACCCGCAAAAGACCACAACAAAAAATGGGGGGGAGGGGTTTAAAAAAAACCATCTTAGTTTAGTACCCAAAGGTCAAGCAAACACAAGAAACAGGAGCAGTTTTTTTTGCCAGAACATCGCCCCCCCTCCCCCAAAAAACCTCACCCCAATCGAAAACTCAAATAAATCAACCAACAGAAGGCGTAAAACGATAAGCCGAGCAACAAGCACACATGCAACAACAATAACTAACCACAGATCGAGTCCATAAAACAAATAAGCCAACCACACGGCTACTATCAAGATCGAGACTAAGCTGTCTTCTCCATGGCAGTTGGAGCGCAGTTTCATTCTATGGTTGTAACTCCTCCAAATAGATCGGAGCTGAGATTGTCACCTTCCAGTCCAGTCGGAGCTGGATCTTCAGCTACAAGCTCACGGCCAGCTGGTCTATCTTTGGTAATAGCTTCTCTAAGTAGATCGGAGCTGAGGCCTTCATCTTCTAGTCCAGCCCGAGCTGGAACTTCAGCTACAAGGCCCCTACAGCTACAATCCAACTCGGACCCGGATCTAAAGCGCCAAGCTCCTACATTGAGTAAGTCCTCCTTGCTAGAGACTGTATTAGCTAGCTCCTTTCCCCCCCTTATCCCTCAGCTAGCATCAAGGCATAGGAGAATCTCCATTCCTGTACTATCACACACTTGCTTAGCCACTGCCCCATTGAGACCTAAATCAACGGATGTTTACCCCCAATGCGAGACGGTAGGATTAATTTTCTCACCAGCCTCACCGCCACCTTAAACAACCACCCTCAATAAGAAAACAGGCTCAGATGGTTCTAGCCCAGCAGTGATAACGATTGAACAGGCAACTGTGAACCCGGCCTTAAATGCTCCAGTGGTGAATGTTCCTCAATAACCGACAATCAACAAATCTTTTCGGGATGCTGTCTCAGCAACTTGGTCTAAGAATGTAGATATGTCCTTCCTACCTCTCCGGTAAAAGCTCTACTAACTCTTAATGGGGAGCCAGCACTATTCATTTCAGAAGAGGAATAGCTCCATCTGGCTGTCCGATATGCCCTAATTGGTAAATTTAATAGGGGTAGACCGGCAATGGTTTCCATACGCAGGGATATCCTAGCTGCTGGATTTAGTGGGGAATGTCATGTTGGATTGATCGATCATCGACACTTTATTCTTCAATTCCAACTTGAATAAGATTTTCAAAGGGTATGGGTGAAAAAAACTTGGTCATTTAGTGGCTTCCAGGCTAAGATTTTTATATGGTCAATTGAGTTTTGCCCTGATAAAGAACCATCTACCTCTCCTGTTTGGATTTCATTCCCTTTACTACCGGTCCATTTATGTAACAAGGAAACTTTGTTTGCCCTTGGGTCGGCGGTAGGCAACCCTCTCAAGCTCGATTTGGCCACGGCGGCAATGGAGAAAGTCATTCGTCCCAGTGAGGCGAGGATATGCATTGAAGTCGATGTACTCAAAGCCCTACCTCACAGGGTGTGGATTGGTACGAAGGCAAAGGGTAAATAGTAGCAGATTATATATGAAGACTTACTGGAATACTGTACAACTTGTTCAAAAATTGGACACTCTCACTCAAACTGTAAGCTGAAATGTCCAACTCAAGTGTGGGTTCCAAAGCAGAAATCGGACAGAAAAGGAAACGGCAGTTGGTCCTGTATATGTACCAGATTCAGCACCCGGACCTTCAGGGGTGAAACAATGTGTGTCCCAGGGAGAATTACAGGAAGGGATCCAGAATGCTAGTGAGGTGGATAGGCCTCCAAACACGGAGCAGCTGGAAGAACAGAGATCTTGAAAGCAGTCCCCAGCTGTAATCATCGAGTCTCCAGAGGGTGGAATTGAAGAAACGGACATTGAATCCCCACAGGAAAACCAAGAGGCAACTGATTCTCCATTGAACATTGAGGAAAGCAATCTTGTTCAATTCCTATCAACTATTGATGGACAAGATCACGAGATCCCTCAATTAGACAGTCTTCCGTCTCAAGCAAGTGACAAATATAGGAACACCTCAGGGCAGTCAGACACACTTAACATGGAGCATCCTAATGCTGCCCTAGAGGAACCAACTAATGCAGAACCGGATATGTCCCAAATTATAGGGCAGACTAAAACTATCAATGTTTTGGTCAACTAGGAGGAAAGTGAGCCATCAACTATGCACAAAAGTGGATCACTATCCGACCTAACTGCCTTACAAAACATTTCGACCGAATCTGAGGATGATGGGCAGGATCAATGGACTGAGAACAACTACGAGGAGGAGTCCGAAGATGAATTATGCAAATTACTCGCGAAAATGGAGAAATGCCAAAAACATTCAAAGCAATCGAAATACATGGAGGCATTAATCAGTCCTAAAGCAAATGCACCGTCTACCAGAAAGCTCAGGGACAGGAACCCTTTCATTTGTTACTCAGAAGGTAAACGGTGGAATCCTGGGTAAGTCAGGAATAGACTAGACTATTTTGGCCCTTGATTACTGGAGTTCGATCAGTTTGGCCATGTGTCATGTTTTGATGTTTTATCATTTCTGAACGATTGGATATTTATGATTTCATTTTGCATCTTGAAATGTTTGTATGGCTGGTATCTACTATTTGGGCCTTGAGAAGGCTATGGTTTATTTCTTTGGTTGGTCTTATGTGTTCTGAATGTTGTTATATCCCTGAAATGTTTGCATGGGACTGATTGGCTTGGACTGCCCTGAATAGTGTCTTTGGTTTTGTGGGTTTGATGACAGATGCAAGTCTACGGAGGGTTGTAATGTTGATGAGCTGAGTGCTCACTTATGGTATTCATGAGGGGTAGCTCAGCAGTGATGAGGAAACTCTGTTGTTGTATGGAAATTCTGTTGTTACACCCCTGGAACATTTGCTTGAGGCTGGACTGGCCTGACTTGCTTTGGACTTTGCCTATCTTTATTATGGCATATACTGATGTCAAACTTTAGAGGAACCAGCTGAGTATGTATGCAGCCCTGATGCCTTGAAGATCTTGGAGTGATGAAAAGTGGAAGCCTTAAGATCACTTGAATGTTGTAAATACATGGCCACAATTGGCATGGACCATCCTGAACATCAGGCTTAAACTGAATAGTTTTGAGCTCCATTTTGTCCTACACATATTTCCTTTGTAATTGTCTTTACAATAGTTTTGAGCTCCATTTGTCCTACATATATTTCTTTTGTAATTGTCATTACAATTGTGGTGGAAAATAGAAAGTCCTACTCTGGATGATCTAGAGTAGATACTTTCTTCTTTCCCCGTTATATATTGGATCACAATTCTTGAATGGAGACATTTACTGCTTTCTCTTTTGTAACGATGTGTCATGGTATGTCCTGCATCGTGTTTTGCATATTATGTATATAAAGCCGTTTTTATAAAAAAAAAAAACCACATAGCAACGGTATAAAGCTTGCAAACATAACCAAAAACAATTCCCAACTATATGCGCAAGGCTCCAGCGGGCTTTCTGAAAGGGGGAAAACGCAACAAAGGGCGACACCATATCCATACAATCCAACAACAAAAAAAATATATACCCCAAATACAGCCAAGCCCTGTTCCCTAGGCCTGGTGTAGCAAAAACATCCGGATTCCAGAATAAAAAAAAAAAAGTGGAAGCAAATAAACCCATAGGTGGGCAACGTAATTTGGTAGGCAGCGAAAGCAAAACACACGCATAAGCACACCAAAATACAGCAAAGATCAACATCGTAACACACGAGCAAAACTTGAGAAAAAGGAAATACGAGAAAGTGAGAAGCAAACAGACATAGACGAAGCGAACAGAAGCAGCAAAGGCGGAGAAAGCGAAAGAAAATGACAGCAGCAGCAGAGAAACCGAATATTTATATTTGCACCACTTTATTCCCTCACAACCCTAAGGCACAGTCGGTTAAAAGAAGACAAGAGGACACAAGGAGCAAAGGGTACCCAATAAATAAGGGGCCCACCAAGATTCCACACACGCAAAAAAACAAAACCGAGAGGCTACCGAAAGCTGATACTGCACCATAAGGGCACAAAATGTCCAAAACTCCCGCTTTATACTTATAAAGATATATATATATATATATATATGTATATGTATATGTATATGTGTGTGTATTTAGGATACAAGAACTCCACATTCATCTCTGCCATAATAGCCATTTGCACGTACACTTAATGAAACTAATTTTTTCTTTAAATTTGGAATTTGTCATACATCTGTGAATGTTAACACAATACCATCATATATCTTGATTTTCTCTATCTCTATTCTTACTACATTATAAGAAATATTATTGTTCATGAAACCTTACCACCATCAACTGGTTTATTTTTTCAATCATTTTTGTTTTATCAATCTACATTATAAGAAATATTATCAATCATTTTTTTTACTTACCACTAACAAACAACCTTTCCGCATTATTCATATTACTTTGGGCAGTAATGATTTTTCTTTTCAATTTATTCGAATTCAAGGATGCCTATGCAATTTCATAATATGACATTTAATACTTTTGATGCACATATGACTGTAATTTGTTTTATCTCTAAGTAAGAAGGGATATTATTTATACAACACTTTATTACAGCTTACATATTGTATGCTTAAAATTCTGTGCTTTGATTATATCATTCTATTGGAGATTTCCTATGGAGGATGGACTATCCCAGGCGACTTTGTTACAGGTTGGCCTGTCAGCGAGTCACTTAGCACGTATTGAAAATTATACATGCTTTATCAATCATCGCAACTTGCATTCCTCAATTACTTTGAGCCGGTCACATGTGAAACAGATTTATATAAAAAACGAGAATTAATTACTATTTTAACGCACAATAATAATCGTAAAAAATTATAATCACCATTTTAGTGGTGATTAATTACCCGGTTCAAGTAAGAAACGTGTATCATATATGAACCGATTTTAATGGAGTTTTTGTGTTAGTTTATTTAATTGACAGACAAATTTTGCATCTTTATTATACAGAAGAAGCGGAAGAATTACATTACAATATTGCATCTTAGTAATCTTGGAATCCTTGGAACATCTTTGGAGACAAATTCAAGAAGTTGATCTATCCATTTGAATACTAGATGAGACTATGTACTCTTAAAGAAATCTATGCAATTTCCAATGGATTGACAATCATAGTTGGATAACAAACCAATGGATGAACCAAGGCTGCAGAAAAACCTGCACCTTCTTCCATGTCAACCTTTTCAGCACCTCTGAGTTTCCATTCAAAGCATTGAATCATTGCCCCCAGAGTTCTATGCAGCACTGCTGCCGCAAGGCCTGCACCAGGGCACCCTCTCCTTCCACCTCCAAAGGGCACATAACTAAAATTCTGAACTTTAGTACCTTCATCATTATCGTGGTGAATTGAATGGTTTTCCACTGAGCTGTCCAGAAATCTTTCTGGCTTAAATTCTGCCGCATCCTCCCATACATTTGGATCACGGTTGATGGCATACAAGTTTACAACAATCCCGGAATTTTTATGAATATTGTAACCATTAACATTGCAGTCCTCCCTACATTTCCGAAACACCAATGGTAAAGAGGGATGTAATCTCAAAGTTTCTTTCACAGCAGCTTGTAAGTATGGAAGGTTTGGGACATCTGAATCTTCAGTTAGCTTTTTCAGCCCCACAACTTTATGGATCTCTTCCTGGAGCTTCTTTAGTTCATTTGGATGATTAAGAAGTTCTGCCATTGCCCATTGTAGAGCTACACTTGTAGTATCGGTTCCACCCAAAAAAAGATCCTGTCATTTCAAAGTTCATAGAAGTAATCATCAGTTAACATTACTACATATATATTAGCTACTTGTTAGTGGTTGTTTCTGCTACAGGAATATTGTTAAAACAGTCATTCATATTATATAAAAAAATTTATTTTGTCATACACGTTAAAAATAATGCATTTTAGTTACTGATATTTAAAAACTTTGTCATATACCACATAAAAAGGGGCTAAAAGTGGAATATCGGTTTATTTTTTCAAACAAAATGTTTCATGATTTATTCATACTCCAACGTTAATGGAGGAAGAGTTCACTGATGGAAGGCAACGGATGATCAATAAATCGATTGTAGTAAAGGTTTTGTTTGAAGAATAAATTGATTCTCCACTTTTACACTTTGATTAAGTGGCATGTGATGTGAAAATGCGTTTTTTGTGTTAAAAAATCTAACAGAGTTTTGTTAAATAACTAATTTGATGCGTTTTTAAATGTTAGTGATTAAAATGTATTATTTTTATTGTGGATGACAAAATATTTTCTTTTCTTGAATGTGACTTGTTTCAGGATTAAAAAAAAAAAAAAAACTATCCATTTCGTGACGTGCATTCTTTTGGATAAACAATGGTCTAATTTTCCAACAGCAAAATGCACTAAACTACGCAAGGAAACGGACAGAAAGTGTAACAAAACAGAACAAACTAAACAGCAGACAGTGAGACAAATACTTACAAGGAAAAAAGCCTTAATCCCATGTCTTGTTAGCTTCACATCGGCTTCTTCATCATCAGCAATTTTCAGAAGAATATCCATCATATCCTTCCCATCTCTTTCCCCCCTATGCCTCATCTTCTGATCATGTTCCATTATTATGGCATCCATCAACTTATCATACCTCAATAAAAGGGCCTTGAGATCTTTTCCAGCGCCAAATATGTCAAACTTTTTGAAAGGACCAAACACTTCTCCTAAACTCAACTTGCCTGAAAGTAATGTTATCCCCTTTGATACCTCCCTTATCTCGTTAATTTCCATGTCGTTTATTGAACATCTTTTACTCATTGTTAGCCTAGAAACTAGATTATTAGTCATGGCCATAAGCTGAATGATCAAATCACAGGGCTCGCCGAGTTGCGAATTCTTCACAAAAACTTCCAACAAGTTAATCATCTCTTCCTTCCTAATACCAGCAAAGCGATTGATCTGTTGAGGCGACAGAAGCTCCATCATGCAAATTTTCTTCAAGTATGCCCAATATTTATTATAGTCTAAAGTGGAAAACAAAGTATCTTTGTAAATTTGGTAATCTCCATATCCAAAATCAGGCCTGGCTGCAAACTTGATATCATGTGTTTTGAAAACTTCGTTAGCTATGCTTCCATTGGAAATAAGATAAGATCTTGTTGCACCAACTTTGATCAACAAAAAGGGACCATAGCGGTAAGCTAAATCTTGGAAGGACTTGTGCAATACGAAAGTGAGCAGATGTGCATGGCCAATGATTGGCAAAGATGGCGGGCTTGGAGGGTATTCAGTAGTTTTATAACCTTCTAAAGGATTCTTCATGAAAGGCCATATTAAATAGACAAACAATGAGAAAGTGAAAAAGAGAAAGATATGCAACAAAGTTACCATAATAATGGCGATGGCTGAACAGGAGATTTCGTGATGATCAGAAGCCACTGATTAGTGGGATATTTAATACAAAAACTATAGATCACTTACCACTGCCCTTCTCCTCTACAATGAATTCATATATAGAGTATCTTACGGTCTTACCCAAGGGTGGAAGAGATCTTGTGTTGGTGTTGCCAATGACCATTCGAAAGGCTTTCGATCAAGAGGTTTCTACACTTTCTCTGGCTGCAGCACAGCACTACCAGTGGAAGGCCAAGAATCTGAAACTCTTCTGAAAATGAAAATGAAAATGAAAAACTGCCATCTGCTATAGTACTTTCAAGGGATCATGACTGATGTTAGAAGTGCTATTGCTTCATGGATGAATGTTCACAATTGCATAGCAAATTGGGGAGCTGAGCATTGTTTGTGGGGTTTTTTTATCAACAGATTTTCAGAAGGAAAAGTTCAGTTAGTTCAGCTTGGGTTTGCTTGTGGGAACTTATGTTTGAAGGCTTGTATGGTGAACTTGAACTGAATTAATTTTGAGATCAATAAAATTTTACTATTTGTTTATTATTTAAACTATTTGTTAGGGGAAAATATTTTTTTTGGGTAAAAAAAAAAGAGTAAACCCCTTCAGTTATTTTCTTTATCACATATTGACACCCTTTTATTTTAATTGTAATGCTTAATTTGTTTAATTTTTTTAATTTGAGATAAATTAGTTTATTTTTTTAGTTTCTATCAAATAATTTAATAAAATAATACATTCGATTATTATTTAAAAATAAACATTTATGAAATCCCCTAATATGATAGAAGTCTAATGTGCTATTTTATTTAATTACTTAACAAAAATTACAAAATAAAATGAATTATTTTAAATCAAAAAATTAATAAAATTAAATGTTACAATTGAAGATGCATGAGGTGAATACGAGACATAACAATAGTTTAAAGGTGTTTACCGTATTTTATCTTCTTTTTTTTAACTCTATATTGAAATTACTTATGTACCGAGTGAACCAGAGACTATTGCACCATATGCATTAATTATTGTACCTTTTAAAATGGGATAAATCATTAAAATTTTGTTTATTACAAACACAAATGCTCAAAATAGATGCTGATGAATTATCAAATTAAAGCACAACTGTGAACTGTCCTTTTGTGAGACTTGAACCGGAGATTTCTTAGTTTTGAAGTTTAGCCTAAATTTAGGAAACAATTGGAGAGTACTTTCATATAAGACGTGTTTTATATGAACATGTAAATACAAGAAACCAACGTATTTGAGAAATATACAGCATTGTTGTGGTAAAGGTGGAAACATTTGAAGAATTATTACTGCATAATATAAAAGATATATATTTTACCACAAAATGAATATATATATATATATATATATATGCATATATGTATAAAATAAAATCATAACTATATATAGAATGACCTTATCAAACTTTAAACATTTGTCAACCTTAGTTATTTTCACCACCACTAGACTATGCCTGATTGGCCATCATGTCCTAATTAATACCGTCAAAAATGATTGCAATAGTAAGGAAACGAAAAGTCATTATTAGTCAATTTACATCTACAAGGATCTTGAAAATGGTTAAAAGTAAAATATGAACGGTCATATAACTACATTGACCCTTTTGTAGTTGTTTTTTTGTATAAAATATGGGCATTCAAGATGTTATAGATGGATATATAAATGTATTATATTGGATAAGATAAATAATAAATACAGTAGAAAGAAAGTGGGTACTATATCATTAAATGAATAAAAAACAGAGAAACATGATTAGTTGATTTGTATACGTGCACAGAGGAGAACTTAAATGTACAAGTATATCGTCTAAAAAATTAGAGAAATATTAACCCAAAAAAGATATGATATATTTAATTATATGTTAAAATATGAGTTTAGAATTTAGATAAAAAACTGGCACTAAAATATGTTTCACAGAGCCGACCCTAAATATATTGTGAGATAAATATCCATTGTATATATATGGACATTCATGACACATGAAAGAAAAAAAAGTTCATTAGCAAATGTAGTGAGAAAATCCAACGCCCACGCTGAAAATATGAATTAGTCAGGATTTAAAAAAATATTTCTGTTCAATAAGAAGGCGGACTTGATTAGTGAGGAAAAACAATTTTCACCATTTTTTGTCGCTATTGATATGACAAGAAAAAAGATAAATATTTTACAAGGAATTGTCATCAATTTATACATTTAAAGACCATTTTTCAAACTTCTACAATCAATTTTTTGTCTCAGCTAATAACCTTTTCTCTTGTAGTGTTACCAAAGTAAATATTATTGACATATAATCATAGCATAATATTTTCCCTCACTTTCACATAAAACGGTTATTTTTTTTTACTTAATTCATTAATGTTAAATGTTAATCCCTTGAATGATAATATAACTTCACTAACATTACTGTTAATTCATTGGATGAGGACAATTAATATTAATTAATAAAATGATGATAGAATTAATGTATATACTTTATTCACTAACCAACAGCTATCTTAATTAGCCGAAGTAAAAATATTCTTATTAATAACAATTTGGTGAAAGAAGCCATTGCAAGCTTTCTCTTTTTCGCTTTTCTGTCTATTATTCTTTGAAAAATCTACAAAATGCCGCCAAGAAGGCTTAGAATAATGTAGGAAGTGAAAACCCCCAGCATGGTTCTAAATGGATTTTTATCTATGTTGCATCATTCGGCTGGATACGGACTGCAAAATTGGCAAAATCAATGTAATTGAACTGTTTCTTTTGTTTGTGTGTTTTTTTTTTTTTTTTTTTGGACTATTCTTTTACTTCCTTCTTCTACAAAGATTAACAATGTCTTGCATTGTAGGATAAATATGCATGGACGCATTGAAACTTACAAAGGGTTAATTTAGAAACATATTTTCCCACCACAAACGTACCTTCTATTCCCTACCTTCGCCAATCATAATTGAATAATTTACTAATAATTCGACTAAATTAATGAATTGGACTTCCTGATTTTTTTTTGTATTAAATAAATAAAAAATTAAAATTTTAAGGGGTGATTAATCTAATAATATAATAGAAACATGTATGAAATTTGTATAGTTGATGTGGTATTTTGTAATTAATTCATTCTCCTTGATCAATGTTATTGTTTCATTTAGAAAAATAATCAAAATAATCCGTTGTACCACTAGTTAATTACTCTTGTTGTAATTTGGGTTCAAACATTGGCAACGGAAAGACTTCTTTTTATTTGTCTATTTTTCAACCAACTCCTACATCACCATTAATTCTTTTGCTTGAGGAGACAAAAAATAATGATAATAATTTTGCAATTATGATAAATCAATTAGTCCATTCAAATAATTTTACTATCTTCCTTACCACTAAGTTAGTTTAAAAAAAAGGACTTAATACAATTAAAAAGATTAAATGCTCAAAGCATAAAAAACTTAAATCTTGACGAGTACTCTGCAAAGGATTAAAGAAAACTGGAAACTGAACAATATTTTTTTAAATTGATTTCTCTTTTTTACATGAGAAGAGAACTCAACACTTCTTATATTTATAAGTATTGTTGCATAAGGAAATAATATAATGAAAGAAATAACATAATGATGGAAATAATACAATTAAGGAAATAATATAATGAATGGAAATATAGGATTCAATCAATCAATCCTTAATTGTGTGATTGCAATCAACCATTAATTGCGAGATAAGACTGCAATCGCTCAATTCCATAATTACGGGATCTCACATGTCTTGAATGATAGAAATAATTGTTTTTCTTCTGACTTATCTCCATGGAAACATCCTTATCACTCTACAATATCCTCTTCTTGCTCTAATTGTGGAGATGATTATGGGGATGATGGTTGAGTTATTTTAATATTTCCCCACAAACTCTGCCGGGATTGGAGGCAAAGTTTGAGCCTCTGAATTTTGCTTGCTTGTTGTTATTGAATATCTCCCCGCAAACTGGGGTTGGAGGCAAAATTTGAGCCTCTGAATTTTGCTTGCTTGTTGTTGTTGTTGATGAATATCTCCCCGCAAACTGGGGTTGGAGGCAAAATTTAAGCCTCAGAATTTTGTTTGTTTGTTGTTGTTGTTGTTGAATATTTTTTCGCAAATTCTGTCAGGATTGGAGGCAAAATTTGAGCCTCTGAATTTTGTTTGTTTGTTGTTGTTGTTGTTGAATCTTTTCCCCCAAACTCTATCGGGGTTGGAGGCAAAATTTGAGCCTCTGAATTTTGCTTGTTGTTGTTGTTGATGATGTTGTTGATTCATCCATTTCACCTGTGAGATGTTCGAGGCAAAAACTTGCTTTTGCCATAGTGGTAATGGTTTTTTTTTTAGAGTGGTGAAGTTGCTAACATTATGAGGGAGCATTCATTACGTGAGACAGAAGTTGCTCACAAGTGGATCCGATACCATAAATAAAACTAGAAACTGAACAATATTTTTTTAAAATTGATTTCTCTTTTCTACATGAGAAGAGAACTCAACACTCCTTATATTTATAAGTATTGTTGCATAAGGAAATAATATAATGAAGGAAATAACATAATGAAGGAAATAATTAATACAATTAAGGAAATAATATAATGAATGGAAATATAGGATTCAATCAATCAATCATTAATGGCTGTTGTTATTGCCAGAGCAACTATTAGCTTCCAGAGCAATAAATTACACATGTTCCAAATTTACCCTTAATCAATAACTCTTTTATCTTTTCTGTATTTATCAAGACACCTCATCATTATCTTCTTTCTACCTTATCATTACAACTTATCAAGTTTTTATAACATCTTCCCGTAACTTCTTCTTTATTCTCCTTTATTTTTTCTCACAAATTTTTATTAATATAATATTTATTTTCATTCTCAAATTATAAAAAAAAATTATATAAAAATAATATGACACTTATTTCTATTAATAGTTTTTATTATTTTCTCAATTAAATTATAAAATTCTTACCAATATATACTGCAAAAAATTTAGCTTCCATTTGTTTACCACTTTTTAAGTGTTTTATTTCACAAATTCAATTTTATTTATCTATTTTGTCCCTTTTTTTTATCAAAATTTTTAAACAAAAGAAATAATGTTACAATAATTATTTTTAATACAACGTTTTTAAATTTTTTATAAATAAATTATTACATTTAAATTTGAATTTTAAAATTTTAATAATAAAAAAAATCTTCTTAAAACGTTTTTTACGAAATAAACTCATAAAATATTAATTCAAATTTGAAATTTAAATTTTATTAATAAAAAATTCTCGAATATAATGTCCACCAAAACAAACCCATCAATCCAAACATCTCAAAAATATTAATTTCTTATAACAAATCTCAACAAAAAAAATTATACTATAAAACTAAAAAAATATTCTATCCAAGGTGAGTTATATTTTTTTGTTAAAATACTACATATAAATATATGGCAACTATAAATTATTATTTTTATTTCTAATAACGCTCCTTATACTAATATTTTATAAAAATAATTCGCATAAGTTAAAACTTAAAAGGAGGATACCACCACCACCATATATAATAGAAATCTCGATTTCATGCATTTTTTATGCTACAATTTAATTCATAAATTTTAAATAATAAAATGGCAACAAATTTTATTTTAGAATGTGGATGCATATATTCAATTTTATTTTTATTCTGAGCAATTTTTTTCCTTGTGATCTATTATCGTTTTGAAAGGTTAATTTGGTCATAATATAATTAAGACAGTAAGAATATTTTATTATCAAAAATTTAAATTCAAATTTGAATTAATATTTTATGAGTTTATTTTGGTAAAAAAATATCTTATGAAGAATTTTTTATTATTAAAAATTTAAAAGTCAAATTTAAATTTAATAATTTATTTATAAATATATAAAAAAAATGTTGTAACAAAAATAATTACTGTAATATTATTTTTTTTATTTTACAAATTTTGATAAAAAATGGACAAAAAAATTGAATTTATGAAATAAAACACTAAAATAACGGTAAACAAATGGAGTCTAAATTTTTTGAAATATATATTGGTAAATATTTTATAATTTGATCGAGAGAACAATAAAATCTATTAATAGAAATAAGTGTCATATATATTTTTATATAATTTTTTTTTTATAATTTCAGGGTGAAAATAAATATTATATTAATAAAAATTTGGGAGAAAAATTAGTGTAAACGAGAAGAAAAAAGAAGTTACGGGAAGATGTTATAAAAAATTGATAAGTTGTAATGATAAGGTAGAAAGAAGATAAAGATGAGTTGTCTTGATAAATACAGAAAAGATAAAAGAGTTATTGATTAAGGGTAAATTTGGAACATGTGTAATTTATTGCTCTGGAAGTTAATAGTTGCTCTGTCAATAACAACAGCCATCCTTAATTGTGTGATTGAAATCAACCATTAATTGCGAGATAAGATTGCAATCACTCAATTCCATAATTACGGGATCTCACATGTCTTGAATGATGGAAATAATTATTTTTCTTTTGACTTATCTCTATGGAAACATTCTTATCACTCCACAATATCCTCTTCTTGCTCTAATTGTGGAGATGATTATGGGGATGATGGTTAAGTTATTTTAATAAGGATGTCTATGTTATTCCAAAAAAAAAAAATTGAAATGAAGTTTTCGTTAAATTAGCTTTATGTTCACACCCGCCACCACACGTTTGATATTCATTATGGAATGGGCTGATAATTGTTAGTTAAAAATATACGTTAATTTGGGTTAATTACAAATTATTCTCTTCAACCTTATGGGTTCATCATACCACTAGTGTTTAAATAGGTTTGGAGTATGATCGATTGTATCGCTAAAGGTAAAAAAAAATGCCTTTACAATATGTAATTAGATCATTCACCAACTGAAGTTTTGTTTTTCTCCTCAACAAGACACAATCTACAAAGGAAATCTCGGGTTAAGAAATACTTTATGCCTAAGAAATGCACATGTTGGGGAAAAATGATAATTATGCTTGTGATGTAATGTTGATGTATGTTAACTGAATTTAACATGTATAAATTTTTGTGTTAGGGAAAAACGAATCTCACATTGTATCTAATAGTGCTAAATAATAATATAGAATAGTAATGAAAAAATAAATGAGATAATGAACACAAAAATTTACGTAGTTCGATTAATATGACCTACGTCTACCGGAAGCGGTGCTAAAATTCACTAATATGTGGAGAAAATTTACAAAAGTGGAACACTAATTACAGGTCACTTTGTAACACAAAAGGTTTTTTCTAAAACGCAAAAGAAATGAAAGAAAGGAGAGGGATAGAAAGCTAAAAGTTTTTTGGATGGTTTTGAACATCTGAATTGCATCATATTTATAGGCAAATTCTGAAGTTGAATTAGTGTAGCAATTCACGTCGGCCGCAATATCAATTTTTCACGCAGTCGTAATGGGAGAATTTTTTATTGCTACAATACATCCTCAAAAGTCAACAAAAGTGTGAGGGTTGCGGGCCATTGCATTTATTACAAATCTCCACTTTGGTTTGGAATTCGAAAAATAGTGATTTAATCAAATACCTTTGGCAAAGCTCAAGTGGGCTGAATCACGAACAATGAATACTAACCAAGTCCAAGCACTACTTGAACTTGTATATTGGAAGAGATTTGGTAAACATATCGCCATGATTGTCCTTGGTATCGATCTTCTGAACAAGGACCTTCTTCTCAACAATGATATCTCGAATGAAATGATATTTGATATCAATATGCTTCGTCCGTTCATGATACATCTAGTCTTTAGTCAAATGAATTATACTTTGACTATCACAGTAAATGGTAGTAACCCGTTCTTGTAGAGTTAATTCGTCGAATAAACTCCCAACTATAAAACTTCTTTGATAGCCTCAGTGACTACTATATATTTTGCTTCAGTAGTGGACAAAGCCATTACATGTTGTAGAGTAGCTTTCCAACTGATTGCGCAACCTCCAATGTAAAATACATAGTCTGTAAGAAACCTGCACTTATCAAAGTCACAGGCGCAATCTAAATCTACAAAACCAACCAAAGTGTTGCTGGTTCTACTGAACTCCAAACAAAAGTTTGAAGTACCCTTCAAATATCTGAGTATCCACTTCACAGCTTGCTAGTATTCTTTTCCTAGATTTGCTATATACCTGCCAACAACACTAACTGCTTTTGAAATATCTGGACGAGTACAAACCATTGCATAAATAATACTGCCAACGGCACTAGAATAAGGAATATATGCCATATAACTTTCCTCTTCATGTGATTTTCGTGATTGAGCAGTAGATAGCCTAAAATGGCTAGCAAGAGATGTATTAACTGGTTTGGCATCCAACATGCCAAATCTCTCCAAAACTTTATTAAGGTAACTTTCTTGGGTCAAATATAATTTGCCAACTTCTCGATCTCATCTTATTTCCATACCAAGAATCTTCTTAGTAGCTCCCAAGTCTTTTATTTCAAATTCACCATTCAATAAGGACTTCAGCTAGTGAAATTCTACAAGATTCTTAGGCCCAATGAGCAAGTCATCAATATATAACAAAAGATAAATGAATGAATTGTCTTTTAACTTCTGAAAGTAGACACAACTATCATACATGCTCCTAGAGAAATCATGACCCAACATAAATGAATCAAACCTCTAATACCACTGTCTTGGAGATTGGTTTAATCCATACAAGGATTTCTTCAATAAGTAAATATGGTCTTCCTTATATTCAAATTCAAAGCCTTCATGTTGTTTCATATAGATCTGTTCATCTAATTCCAATTCCAAATCAAACATGACTACTAATGCAAGTAATACATGAATAGAGCTATGTGTTATAACAAGTGAGAAAACATTATTAAAATCAACACTTTGTACCTGACTATAGCCCTTTGAAACTAATCGTACCTTATACCTTGCGTCTTCAACACCTGAATTACTTTCTTTTCTTTTGAACACCTATTTGCAACCAACAATTTCCTTTGCTTTCGGCCGCAACACAAGATCCCAAGTACCATTATTTGATTCCATCTTGATAAATTTGACTTCATTATTTTGGATTTGGAGAATGTAGATATTAAGATGGAAGATTAGAATCAAGCTATATTGTTGTTGTGCTCTCTTTCCCAATTATTTAAACATTTTTGTGATACCATAATTTATGGAAAGGATTTTGTCTCATATAGTTATGTAAAATTGCATTAAAATCCAAAGAATAGATTGATAGAGATATCACAGTGGAGAATAGAGAAAGTCAAGGAGAGGGATTAGTGGTACAAAGGAGACATAAAAATAGAAATTTTGAAAGTAGTAGATCCAAAAGTAGGTCTAAATTCAGACATAAAAATAAAATTTGTAATTATTGCAATAAAGAGGGGCACATTAAGGTTGACTGCTATAAATTGAAAAATAAGGAAAAATATAAGAATGAGCAGAATAATAGCAACACTGTCGAAGCTAGTGTAGTTGCAAATGAGCATGATAGAACTTTGTTTGTAGCAACAACAAATAAATATGAGTGGATTCTAAATTCTAATAATTCTTACCTCATGAGTCCTGAAAAGGATTATTAATCCACATATAAAAAATGTGATGGTATAGTTGGTTTTATAGGCAATAATGCTCCATGTAAGGTTGTTGGTAGAGGTACAATGCAGATTAAAATGTATGATAGATTGTTCGAAGACTCACTAATATTAGACATGTTCCAAATCTGAAAAAAATCTTGTCTCGTTAGATACCCTGGATACTCTCGGATACAGGTATTCAGCCGAAGGTGGAGTTTTGAAAATTTCACGAGGTGGTCTTATATTAATGAAAACTTGCAAGTTTGGTAGTTTGTATATCTTGCAGGTATCTACAGTTTCAGGTGCTGTAGTAATCTCCGTATTATCAGATACCGACATCAATAAATTATAGCATATGCGGTTGGGACACTTAAGCGAGAAAAGCTTAACATTGTTAAGCAACGGATGCCTACTTTGTGGACAAAGTACTAGCAAGATAGATTTTTGTGAACATTGTATTTTTGAGAAACAGAAAAGAGTCAATTTCAATTTACCCACAGTCCATAAAACAAAAGGTACTTTGGATTATATCCATTATGATCTATGGGGGCCTTCTCGTGTTTCTTCTAAGGATGGTGCAAGGTATATGTTAACCTTTATTGATGATTATTCAAAAAAGATTTGGGTATATTGTTTGAAGAATAAAAATGATGTTTTTCTGACATTTAAACAATGGAAGGTTTCGATTGAAAAGCAATTAGGAAAACATATTAAGCGGCTGGGACTGATAATGGCTTGGAATTTTGTGGAACAGGATTCAACGAATTTGTAAAAATGAAGGAATTTCTCAACATCGCACCGTTAAAATGATACCTCAACAGAACGGTTTGTTCGAGTGCATAACTGGGCTCTTTTGGAAAGAGATAGGTGTATGATCTCAAATGCAAGGTTGATTTTAGATTTCTAGGCAGAAGTTATCGCTACAACTTGTTATATTGTCAACCGTGTTCCTTATACTCCTCTTAATTTCAAAAATTCGGAGGAAGTTTGATTCGGTACTTCTACTAATTACTCCGATTTAAGAATATTTGGGTGTCCAACATACATGCATGTTAATTAGGGAAAATTAGAGCCTAGGGCTAGAAAATGTATTTTCCTCGGATATGCTTCAGGGGTGAAATACTTCAGATTATTTTGTTCTGATCCCAAATCACCTAAATTTATAGTTAGCAGAGATGTTACATTTGATGAGTCAATCATGTTGTATTTTAGAAAAAAGTTTCGTAATCCTTGTAATTTTAAAAAAAAAAGATAGCACACAGAAACAGGTGGAAAGATCATAAATTTCAATCATTCTCAAAGATCCTCTATAGAGCAAGACGATGAACCAGATTCAGATTTTGTTGAAAATGAACTAGTAGAGAAAGAATATTCCATAGCCAGAGATAGACCAAGACGAGAAATTCAACCACCACAGATGTATGGAAATTTAGTTGCATATGCTTTTTCAGTGGCACAAAAAATAAGTAAAGACGGAGAACCTTTCACATATATTGAGGAGAATTCAGGTCTACTCTCTTTTTCATATACATGGACTTTAATTTGTCCCACATGCCTTTGGTCATTTTTTCACTAGCAACTTCCTGCAAAACCTCGTTAGAGAGATTTAATATAATACATGATCTAGCATTTTTATCTAGATCCAAGAAACTTTGTGTCGATCAAGTGCTAACTCGCATACATTCTGAATAAGAGTGGTTTCCATTTTGAGTTGCCATGTAGCGAAGTTAATACTCTGGTTAAACATTTTAACAGAGGTCTTAGTTACTGTCATGGTGGCTAAAAGATCTAAAATGGAATATGGCTCTGATACCAATTTATTAGGGAAAAAAAATCTCGTGTTGTATCTAATAACCCAAAATAATAATGTAGGATAGTAACAAAAAAATAAATGAGACAATGGACACAAAGATTTATGTGATTTAGTCAATGTAACTTGTGTCCATGATTGGAGGCGGTGCCCTAATATGTGGAGAAAATTTACAAAAGTGAAACACTAATTACAGGACACTTTGTAACACAAAAGGCGTTTTCTAAAACGCAAAAGAAATTAAAGAAATGAGAGGGATAGAAAGCTAAAAGCTTTTTGAGATGTTTTTGAACTTCTAAATTGCCTCATATTTTATAGATAAATTCTGAAGTTGAATTATTGTAACAATTCACGTCGGCCGCAATATCAATTTTGCATGCAGCCGTAATGAGAGAATTTTTTATTGCTACCATACATCCTCAAAAGCAACAAAAGTGTGAAGGTTGCGGGACATTGCATTTATTACAGATTGTTTAACATATTTCATTTAATTTTTACAAAAAATAAAGACCAATTAATGAATTTTTTTAATGTATTTAAATAATAAAGTCAACACTAATTTTTTGTGTGATTTTGAATGTCCTTTTATGTTAAATAAAAAAAAAAATAACAAAACCTAGCTTTAGGCATGAGGGGTTTTTTATATAGACTCTTATTAGTTATTATTAAGAATGTCTTTTGTGTGATATTTTAAGGAAATTCCATTTAATTTGAACTTCATGGATTGTTTTTTATTATATCAAAAAATTAAAATTTTAAGGAGGGATTAATCTAATAAAGTAATAAAGAAATTGTATAAAATTGGTAAGTTGATGTGGTATTTTGTAATTAATTCATTCTCCTTGATTAATATTAATTTTTCATTAAGAAAAACTATCAACTGAACCTTTGTAGCACTGGTTAGTTACTCCTATTGTAATTTGGGTGAAAACTCCGGTAGTAGAAGCCGGAAAGTTTTCTTATTATTTGTCTATTTTTCAACCAACTCCTACATCACCATTAATTCTTTTGCTAGAGGAGACAAATAATAATAATAATAATAATAATAATAATAATAATAATAATAATAATTTTACATTTCATTTTCATTACATAATTTCTTAATTTTTTAATCTTTATATTGCAAGTTTTAACGTTTATAGTTTATAGTTTAGGGTTTAGGATATCAATTTTTTAATTAATTATTCTAACTATATTATTATATTGTTCAATCATTCTTTCAATACTTTTATCATTTATATCTTTTCCTTTCTCACTTATCTAATCCTTCATAATTCTATTTTTCTAAAACCTCCATATATTAGTTCAATTTCAACTATTAATCCAATTATATTATGTATCAACTTAATTTTCTAATTTATATTATCCTAATTCTATTATTATATTATGCTAATATACTATTTGAATTCCAATTAATAGTTCGATCATCCTCTCAATATTCTTATTCTTTCTATATCTTTCTTTCTCACTTATCTAATATTCATAATTCTATTATTCTAAAAAATTCATATATTAGTTTAATTTTAACTACTATTCTAATTATGTTATTATATTATACTAGTTGAATTCTAATTAATAATTCAAATATTCAAATATTCTTTCAATATTCTTATTATTTTTATATCCTTGAATCTCAATTATCTAATTCTTCCTAGTTTTATTATCTAAAAACTATAAATTAATTAAGTTCAATTGTAACTATTATTATTCTAATTATATTATTATGTTGTATTATTTAAGTTTCAATTAAGAGTTTAATAATTATTTCAATAGAAATCAAATTTAAAAGTGGGATTACAATCGAAATTCGAAACTAAAAATCGAAAAAAAAATCGGAATTGAAACAAAACCGAAACCGAAACAGGAACGGAACCAGAACCGCCAGCGGAATCGGGAACCGCCACCGTCGGTTCCGGAACCGTGGTCACCCCTACCTACCTTATGAGTTCATCACATTACCTCTTTAAAGTGTGTAATAAGATTGAAGCTGTCCCCCCTCAAACCACAACCCCCCCCCCCCCCCCCCCCCCCCCCCCCCCCCCCCCCTCTTAATATGGCCCAATCTACCAAGAAAATTTCAAGTTAAGAAGTACTTTTTGGCTAAGAAATACACATGTTTGGGAAACTGATAATTGTGTGCCTGATGTAATCGTTGATGACTTAATGTTTACTCTATATCAATCGTTGATGACCTGATGTAATCCTTAAAGGCTTTGTGAAGTATTCCATTTGCTGGTTGTGGACACCTAAGGTTTTGCTCATTTTGCGCTGGCATAGCAGTTATGTTGGTTGTTTGCTCTGTAATGTGGAAAAAGTTTCAAAGAATAATAGCCCCAGTTGCTGCCTCCTCTAATGATGGCAAGTTTGCGTAGAGATGGTTTGGAGGATAAGGAATTGTTGGATTGGACTAACATGCTTTCGTAAGACATTTGTGATGTTAGGAGGAGACCATTTTGTGGTTTGTTTGGAAGCAGTTTGGTCAAGAGTGGAGGACACGTGAAGCTGAATATATTCTGCCTCCCTCACAGATTTGACATACATATATTTTGTAAATGACATAAGGCTTTTGTTGTGGAAAATAGAAAGTTTTACTCTGTTGATATAGAGTAAACATTTTCTTCTTTCCTGTTTTACATTGACTCATACATCATGTAATGGAGTAGTACTCCACATTTGCTGCTTTCTCTTTTGTAACGATGCGATTGGGTATGTCCAGCATCGTCTTTTGCCCATTATGTATATAAAGATCGTTTCTCCAAAAAAAAAAAAGTGAATTTAACAGGTCTAATAGTTTTGCTAAGATGAATGCGATTTATTAACATATTTCAATTAGTTTTTACTAAAATTAAATACGAATTAATGTATTTTTTTCATATATTTCAATAATCGGGTTTAAAAGATATTTTTTTGGTGGGATTTTGAATGTCCTTTTATATTAAAAAAAAAACCTACCTTTAGGCATGAGGGATTTCATTTCATATAGACTCTTATTAGTTATTATTAAGAATGTCCAGTGTATGATATTTTAAGGAAATTCTATTTAATTTGAACTTCATGGATTGTTTTGTATTAAATTAAAAAATTAAAATTTTATGGGGTGATTAATCTAATAAAATTATAAGAAAAATGTATAAAATTGGCGTAGTTGAGATGGTATTTTGCAATTAATTCATTCTACTTTATCAATATTTTTTTCCATTAAGACAGTCAGTCAAAAGAATCCGCTAACCCGACAGCGGAAAGAATTTTTTTTTTTTCTGTTTTTTTTTCAACCATAAATCAATTAGTCCATTCAAACAAAATGCTGATTAAGAGATAAAAAAAATCACAAAATAATCTTTGAAATCAATTTCTTAGGAATTAAAAGATTTAAAAAAAAATACAAAGATCAAATGAAATGATAAAAAACAGTACTGAAAAACTAATAAAGAGCAGAAATACAAAATTCAATTATTAAACTAAATCGAAGATTAAAAAGTTGAAATTTTGCAAAACCAAATTCACTTAAAGAATTATTCTTTAAATCTAATCAATAATGCAAGTACTACACTTTAATCAAAAAAAAAATTAAATTTTATAAAACCCTATAACAGTACTATTCACATAAAAATTCAATCTTGAAACTTCTAGATTCTAAATCTTGTAGGACTGCTCTAATACGATCCTGACTAAAACACACTTTGAATTCATGATTGTTTAAAATTTATTAGTTTACTATTCAAATGTCTCTCACTCTTCCCCTTCTTCGTTATTTAAAAATTGTTTGAACTGAAAATTGAATAAATGCAATTGGGATATTAGGAAGATGAAAACCCTTTCGTTCATACTGAGATAAAAAAAAAGCAATTACAAATATAATCTTTCCCTCACTATCCAAATGACTTCAGTTATAATACAAAACACATAGCTAAATAGTACCTTAATCTTGTTCAACATATAGGTGTGTTTAACAAATTAAATTGAAAAACCGCCAACACTAAACAAACCAAACTGCACCACATTGTATAATGTGTAAATCGTGATACTTTTTTAATGGTTGGTTTTAGTTTTAATATTTTTAAATTGCTTGGTGTGGTGCGCGATTTTATTTTAAAAAATCAAACATGCAAAAAAAAAAAAAAAAAACGCATAGCAAGAATATGGCAAGTATTGATAATTTGCATTAATTCTTTATACTTACCTTACATTAATCTTTTCCATGTTTCCAGATTATATTAGGTGTACTTATGAACACTTTTTTTTCACATATAATAATATAGGGAAAGAATATATATATATGACTTATATTTCAAAACTCGAATAAGTTAACTATATAACAACTTCAATTTTTTTACGTTTTGTGGAATTGTCTTATTACAACAAACAAACATTTAATTTTTAATTTTTAATTTTATATTCCTTGCATGTCTATATATTCTTTAAAAATTTAATAGAATTATTACTATGTTCTTTGTTTGTAAGTTATGATAATCTTTTTTTTTTTTAATTTTGTTAATTGGGTATGATATATTGAAAGTTTAAATGAAATACATCATACTGCACCGCAAAATTGCACATTGCCATTTAAGGTATTTAATTTTTAATAGTTGATTATAGTTTGCCTTTTAAATAAATCACAAGTAATGGTGTAGTTAAAAATATTATGCAAACCTGTCCAAACTACACTATCTACACCCCTACTTCCTTACTTAACATGATAACAAATATCAACTTAATTTAAACCTAAATGAAGAAAATTATTAACTTATGTCATTTAGTTTTTGCTAAAAATAAAGATGAATTAATGTATTTTTTTTCATGTATTTAAATAATTAATAAGGTCAATACTATTGTTTTGGTGTGATTTTGAATGCCTTTTAATTTCATATGGACTGTTATTAGTTATTATTAAGAATGTCTTTTGTATGATATTTTAAGGAAATTCCATTTAATTTGGACTTCATGGATTGTTTGTACGTATGAAATCAAAAAAATTAAATTTTAAGTGGTGATTAATCTAATAAAATAATAAGGAAAATGTATAAAATTAGTTTAGTTGATGTGATATTTTGTAATTAATTCATTCTACTTGATCAATATGTTTTTTCATGAAGACAAACAATCAAAAGAATCCGTTGTAGCATTGGTTAATTACTCTTGTTGTAATCCGAGTTCAAACCCCATCATTGGAAAGATTTATTTTTATTTGTCTATTTTTCAACCAACTCCTACATCACCAATAATTCTTTTGCTAGAGGAGAATAAAAATGAAAATGATAATTTTGCAATCATGATAAATCAATTAGTCCACTCAAACAAAATATTGATTAAGAGATAAAAAAAAACACAAATAATCTTTGAAATCAATTTCTTAGGAATTAAAAAATTATTAAAACAAATCCAAAGATCAAATGAGTTGATAAAAAACAGTACTGAAAAACTAATAAAGAACTGAAACACAAAATTTAATTAGTAAACTAAATCCAAGATTAAAGCGTTGAAATTCTGCAAAACCAAATTTACTTATAAAGAATTGTTCTTTAAATCTAATCAATAATTCAAGTACTACACTTTATTCAAACAAAGAAAAATTGAAATTTTGTTAGAGATAAAAATCTCTGATACCAATCTTAGAACTAGAAAAGCTCTAATACCAATTTGATAACACAATGGAAGTGATATTTATTTATCTAAAAAATATGTTTGGGAGGAGAGGAACACAACTACAAAATCACATGTGTGACAAAACCACTATGCAATAAAAGCATTGCTAATCCAAGGAACAAAAAGGGCTTTTTCTTTGGCACCTTTTTTATGTATCTCTCCAACTCTTCTTCCTAAAAACCAATCAACTTGCACATTTATTTATAGTGTATGAAATTTCTAATTCCTAACAACAACTAATTAGGAAACAAATACTAATAGAAAACTAACTAAACAAGTAACTACTAAACCCTACTAAAATATAATTTCTTAATTGTAAACTTAGTTTAATTCCAACATAGCCTCCCTTAAACCAAACTAGACTTGAAATTAGGTCCAATACCATCACGAGATTCAATTTCTATAGAAATCTCTGATGTAATTTGGATCTTGTATTTAATCTTTATTTTCATCTTCATTAATAGCTTGAGACGAATTTTGTAATTCCAAATCTTTAACCTTGTGAACATATTTTTTGCTTTCTTTTCTTTATCAAAAAAACTCGCATGTATATTCTCTTCTAATAGAGAATGACCATTGTAATTTTCAAAAATAAAAAAATTATAATGTTTCTTAACTTAAACAATCCTTTCAATATTGTTTACCTCAACAATGTCATTATTATCAGTGACATTGTTATCACATTTAACCATGTATATAATTTTCTTTTTCTCTTCAAAATTGATGATTTCTACTTTCTCATTATCACTGAAATCACCAATCTCCTTTTATTCTTTATTCACAAGCGCAACAAATTCATCCATATTTTCACAAACCTGAAAGTTCATTGTATCATTGTCTTTCTTATTTTTTTTCAACTCAACGTTAATCTCTTCAACAATTATACTGTCAATTTTATTTTTCTCCACGTACTCATCAACTTGAATTTCTTGTTTTTGTTATACCAAACAAATTATTTCTTCCTCTTGCTCAATTGAATCAACATTTCTTTCATCTACCACATCCATAATATTATCATGATGATTACCACAATCTCTTTCTTTGATAATTTCAATTTCTAAAGTGGATTCAACACTAAAAAATGAATGATCAACAGTTGGTTGTTGAACATACTCATTTTGCTGACCATCGTATTCTTTCTCAATGTAGGGAGGCATTGGTGATGACACCATTGGTTCTTTAGAAGAACAATCCAAAACTCTCTATTCTTCAAAGAAAACATTTCTGATCACAACCGCCTTTTTTATATTCTTTGCCCGATCATCCAATTGTTCATTAATTCTTTGTTCAAATAAAATTAATGAAACTTGCAATTCCTTAAATTTTAATGTTCTCAAATCCTTGGTCTCTTGCATCAAGGCTACAACATAATCAAACTTTATGAGTAGTATATTGAGAACATTTTCAACAAAAATTTGATTTTTCAAAATATGACAATTTACTTTCATCTTGTCTTTGATCGCTGACAGATGACAAAAATATGTTTCAATGGATTCAGTATTCTCTTTGGTGCAAAGCTCGAACTTTCTTTCTCAATAAATTATTTTCCATGGTGCCAAGTTCAAATCTCTTTTTCAATATCAACGAATTATTTCGTTGAACTTTTATGATGCCTTTATATGTTTTCTCCAAAATATCTCAAGTCGACTTTGATGTTTTGATTGTTGCGATTTTCTCAAAAATTGAAATATCAACCGCTTGATGAATTTAGAATAATGCCAATCTTGCTTGCTTCTTTGCATATACATCAGTACCTTATGGTATTTCTTCTTAAATATATTGAAACAAATCAAACACTTCAAGATGGGTTTCTATTATACCGTCCAATAAAAATAGTTTTGCTTTTTCCCAAGTTTAGGAACAATACAAATTAAATCCATCTCTGTCATGCCTAATAAATAATAACAAAGTGTTTTAACAGACGAGTCAAGATCAATCTCACTAGCTCTAATACTACTGTTAGATGTAAAAATCTCTGATACCATTGTTAGAACAAGAAAAACTCTAATACCAATTTGATAATACAATGGAAGTGATATTATTTATCTCAAAATATATTTGAGAGGAGAAAAACACAATCATAAAATCATACTTATGACAAAACCACCATACACAAAAACATCCGCTAATTTGCAGTATTTCTCCAATTCAGAGAAGGCTTTTTCACTCATACCTTTTTGAGGTATCTCTCCAACTCTTCTTCTTAAAAAAATAATTAACGTACACCTTTTATTTATAGTGTATGAAATTTCTAATTTCTAACAACTACTAATTAGGAAACAAATACTAATAGAAAACTAACTAAACAAGTAATTACTAAATCCTACTAAAATATAATTTCCTAATCGTAAACTTGGTTTAATTCCAACAAATTTTATAAAACCTTATAACAGTACTATTCACCTAAAAATTCATTGAAACTCCTAGATTCTAATCTTGTAGGACTATTCCAATACAATCCTGACCAAAACACACTTCCAATCCCTCGTGAGATTGTTTAAAATTGTTTAGTTCACTATTCAAATGTCTCTTACTTTTCCCCTTCTTCCTTAGTTAAAATTTTTTCAACTGAAAATTGAATTATACAATTGGAAAAATAGGAAGAGGAAAACCTTTTCGTTCATACTGAGGAATTTTTTTTTAAAAAAAAGCCATTACAAATATAATCTTTTCCTCATTATTCAAATGACTTCAATTATAATACAAAACGTATAGTTAAAAAGTACCATAATCTTGTTCAACATGAACGGTTGTTTAACAAAATTGAAAAATTGCCAACATCAAAATTGAAAAATTGAGAGACATTGGAGTCATTTAATAGCTTAAAATTTTGAAACAAATTGAATTTAAAAATACTTGTTCGAGGAAATTGTTTGATTGTCTCTCAAATTGGAAGTTTATTTCAATTTCATTTTAATTTTTAAAAAATTTCACTTTTGTTCCTCATGTTGCAATTTGAACTTTAAATTATCTTTCATTCATTTTTTGGTCATTTGAAATCAAACTTGAACAATCATTTGGCACACACATGACAAACATAGTGTACAAAAATTGATGAAGTTGAATATGTACATGCATGTTACATAGTCATTACGGTTGGACCTTTGTTACACAGAAAAAAAAAGAACAAAGAAATATTCAAAAGTCAAATTGCAAAATGAAAGATGAGAATGAAACTTTTTTAAAATTGGATACGAAATCAAAATAAATCCTAAGTTGAGAGATAACGTTTAAAGTAGTTTAACCTACTTTTTTATTTTTCAAATCCAGTTCAACAACATCCAACTTGAGAGAGTATTAGTTCAAATTACATAAAGGGTGTGTTTGGTTGCTTAGAATTGGACCTCATAATTAGAATTGAGGGGTCCAATTCTAATTCTTGTATTTGTTTACAAAATAAAATTTAGATTTTAAATTCATTTACAATTCTATAATGGTCCAATTATGCATTTTCAATTCTTTACAGATGGTAGATATTTCCAATTCTTTCCTCATGGTAGACATTTACATTACACATATTTTACACATTTTCATACATTGTACACATTTTCACACACTACACATATTTTACACATAGTACACACATTTTCACACACTACACATATTTTACACACACTACACATTTTTCCACACACTACACACATTTTACACGTAGTACACATTTTTTCACACACTACACATATTTTACACATAATACACATTTTTTCACACACTACATATTTTTTCACACACTACACACATTTTCACACACTACACATATTTTACACACACTACATATTTTTTCACACACTACACATATTTTACACATAGTACACACATTTTCACACTACACAATTTTTCACACACTACATTTTTTCACACCCTACACACATTTTCACACACTGCACACATTTTCACACACTACACATATTTTACACACACTACACACATTTTCACATGCTACACATATTTTACATATGTAAAATATGTGTAGCATGTGAAAATGTGTATAGTGTGTAAAAAAATGTGTAGTGTGTGAAAAAATGTGTAGTGTGTGAAAAAATATATAATGTGTGAAAATGTATATAGTGTGAAAAAATATGTGTAGTGTGGGTAAAATATGTGTAGTGTGTGAAAATGTGTGTAGTGTGTGAAAATGTGTGTAGTGTGTGAAAAATATGTGTAGTGTGTAAAAATGTGCGTAGTGTGTGTAAAATATGTGTAGTGTGTGAAAAAATGTGTAGTGTGTGAAAATGTGTGTATAATGTGTAAAATATGTGTAGTGTCTAAAAATATGTGTAGTGTGTGAAAATGTGTGTGGTGTATGAAAATGTGTAAAATATGTGTAATGTGAATTTTGTTATAATTCAATTCTATATGAATTTTGTTATTTTGCCAAACAAAGAAATTCAAACATTTTATACTTTCAATTCATTGAATTACGTTTCTATAATATTTAATTTATAATTCAATTCTATTTCTAAAAAACCAAACACAGCCAAAAGGCTTTTTACTCGATTTAGTAATTTTAGGGCAAATTACTTAAATTGTCTCTCAACTTGAGATTCATTTTACTTTTATTTCTATTTTTTAAATAGTTTTATTTACATCTTTCATGTTGCACTTTTAATTTTCAATGGTCTTTCGTTCACATTTCTATTGGTTTTGTACAAAAGCCAATTTAATTTTAAAATTATTATTTATATTTATTGCCAAATGTTTAGAAACTTAAAGGGTCACACACAATAAACTTACTTTTCGGATTAAAATAATTTACATAATTATATGATAACTATGATATCTATTATGCTCTTGTTCACTTTTGGAAAGTGAATGGAGTTTGGTAATAATTCATTTCTTGTTTCACAAGATAACATTTTTGGAAGATTGTATTATTATATATAGATGCTTAATGTTAGGCTAAGACAACACAACTCTCTAAATTAGAAATCACGTAAATTTCAAAGGTGTTGTTTAGAGGGATCTAGCTTATTAATCTAGCATAAAAATCAATCTTTCAAGGATCTTGAAATAGTTCGTGTAGATTACCGTTATAGATCGAACACTTGTGTAGCTTGTTGACTGATTAAACCTCGCTCAAAAATTTTGCTAGCATCTCTCGAGGTATATTTTATATAGATTATCATTAAAGGTCCTGTGGAAATCAATTATTTGAATAACATGTCATATGTGATTTATATTTGATAAAATAATGTATTTATTTAATTGTATATTGTATGTTCAATTGATCAAATAATGTTTGCATATGATATGTATATATGATGAAACCATAAATTAATCCCTTAATTAAATATTAAATCATATTTAGTTGCCTTCTATTATTATAGTTTAAACAATTTTTATTAGAGCAACTTGTTGAGCTGCCTTGGGGTTGTTTTACTTCAAATATATTTATATTATGAGATGAGATATCTGAATAATGGGTTTGATAATTTAACAAAGACTTTTGGCTTGTTGAGCTACCTCAAGATTAAAATGTCTTTGAGGCAAAGAGTTAGCGGACATATGAGATATGTGTATCAAGAATTGATAGCCTAACTATCTAGAAGTTACAAATTGTTGTAATTGGTAATTATTACCTACTTGTTGAGATTATTTTGATTTGTTGAGCTGCCTCAAGATTAAAGTAATTAAAATGATTTTCTAGCCATTAAGAATTTTGTGAAAATTCTCGAATCAATTTAACGGATATTGATTTGAATAAAAGAGTGGGAGCAAAATAACAAATTTCATAAGTCCATATTTATTTATTTTGGTATTGCTTATTGCATAAATATGAAATATATATTTTTCTATCTTTATTTTTTGTTGTAGAAAATTATCTATAATATGAATCTACATAATATATTGTTTGACAATATATTACTTGCTTAAATTTTATGGATTGATTTTAAATTCTAAAAATTATTTTTAGGTATGAGAAGTTGTTTTATGTCCTTAATAATCTTTTTCTTGATGAACTTGACTAAGATTTTGATCAAGTAGTCAAAGATACATATCAGAAATATAAAGATGATTTTGATAATGTATGTTGTCTTATGATAAATAGCATTCATGAATCTTAAATTACAAAAGTTGCATGTGGATATGAATGCTTTTACAATTTTTCATTAGATGAAGTAATTGTATGATATAAGAGTTAAAATGAGATATATGATATCTCTCACAACCTTACTTATAGTAAAATGGCAAAGGATCTTTAGTATCACCTCATGTGTTAAAGATGATTTGTCTCATTGAAAAATTGGATTTTATACTATCAATTAAATATTAATTTGATATTACATTTCTTACTTCCAATATTTTCAAGTTTTGTTATGAACAAAGTTGAGATTTAAATATTGCATAAATTGTATACTACATTTAAGACAACAAAGGGTTCAATCAAGAGATAAAAAGGGAAAATTGTGTTAATGAGAAGAAGAAGTTGGACCCTGATTTTAAGAAGATCAATAAAAGGGAGTTAAAAATAACACAAAATAATAAGGATAAAAGGTTCATAGGGTACTAGATTCCACTATGGTCTATCAAGATAGACACTCGAAATTGAATTATAAGGTTCATTTATATTTTGAAGTAGAAGAAGCTTGGTGAAGTTTCTACATCAAATATGTTTATAATTGAAATAAATTTCTCTACTTATAAAATAAAATATTGGGTATTAGATATCAAATTTAGATATCATATTTATATAAATATGCAAGATTTAAGGATGAGTAGAAAGTTGAATAAAGAAAGTGTATATCTATATGTGGTAATTAAAGCAGTAAAAGTTATTGTATTAACCATAAGAATATAGAGCTTTCTTAATTCAGAAGATTAATCATCAATATAAAGGATTTTTATTTTCAGTACTTACAATAATACAAAAGAATAAATGTTATTCTTTTTATTGTGATAATATTTTATTTTGCTGGTCAATTGAATAAAAACCTTTAAATATTTGATTTGGAAAATCCAGTTTTCAAACATAAACACAATGAAATAAAAATTGATAACTTTTATAATATATCTCTAACATTGCAGATATGGTTATATAAATAAGAAATACATAGCTAAATTGCATAAAGATGTTTATTTGGAATCACTTGCTTATGAATCATTTGATAAATGTGATTCTTATTTATTAGAAAAATGATCAATTCACTTTTTACTTGAAAAGATGAATGATCTACTGAATTACTAATTCTAATGCATATTTTGATATATGTAGACCTATGTTAATTCTAATTAGAGAAGATTTTTCATACTTCAAATGATTATATTAGATATGGTCATATATGTACTTATTGAAGTATATAATTGAATTTTTTGAAAAGTTCAAAGAATATAAAATTGAAGTTGAAAAATAATTTGATAAAAGCATTAAATATTTGATTAGATCGAAATGGGGAATACTTGAGTTTAGAATTTTAAATTATCTTAATAAAAATAAAATCCTTTCTAAATGGAAGTAATAATCAAATTTTATTGGATATTATTCGATTAATGATAAGTTATATAATTCTCTCAAAATTGTTTTGAAAATATACCCTAAATATTACATCTTTTAAATAATATTCCATTTAAACCTATTGATCTTACCTTATATGAGATATGATATATAGGAAATAGCAAAATATTTGGAAATGTCCTATATTTATTAAAAGGTAAAATCAAATAAGTTTTATAAAAAATTTCATATATACTATTTTGTGGGATGTCCAAAAGAAAGTTTTGGATATTACTTCTATAATCCCAATGAGCACAAAATGTTTGTCTCATAATATGTCATATTTCTAGAAGAATAGTTTATTCTAGAAAAGGCAAGTGGGAACACATAGAACTTGATGAAGTTCTTAAACTATAAATTAGTAATGAAAAAGAGATGGAACTAGAGATTGTACTTCATGGTGATGCGGTAAGACATGAAGCTCTCAATACACAAGTAAATTTTAGGTTTAGTAGGATAAACTGTACACATGAGATGATGTGTTTATCATTAAGAATGATAATCTTACTATTTACAAAGAAGCCTTATTTGATAAGAAATATAAAAAGTGGTTTTGAACCGTAAAATCTAAAATGATTCCATATATGACAACAGGGCATATACATTAGTTAATCCACCTAAAGGGATAAAACACGTAAGGTGCAAGTGGGTCTTCAAAAGAAGAAAAATATGGATGGTAATATTGTTACCCATAAAGTATGAATATTGATCACTAAAGATTACCCAAAATCATAGTATTGACTATGATGAAATCTTTTTGCCAATTGTCGTATTGAAATCCAATAACATTTTACTTTTTATAATTACATACTTTAGTCTAGCAAATTAAAGGGAAGACAGTTTATCTTGATGATAATTTCGAAGAAGGCATGTATATGATACAATCTAAGGATTTTTATATTTAAATACCCTAACAAAGTATACAAATTATAAAAGTCCACTCTTGGACTAAAACAAGCTTCTAAGTGTTAGAATATTTGTTTTGACGAGATAATCAAAAATTTGATTTTATAAAAAATAAAAATAAACCTTCTGTATACAAAAGATTAATTGCAGTACTATTGACTTTCTCATAAATGACATATTAATAATGAAAAATTATATAACTACTCTTAAATTAGTTAAGGTGGGTTGTTCATAAACTTATCAATAAAAGATTTTTGAAAAAACAACTTATGCATTAGGACAAAAGTCTATAGTGATAGATTTAATAAGTTGTTTGGTCTTACATATTCAATAGAAATATATATTGATAAGATGTTAAATAAGTTTAACATGGATCAATCTGAATGGTTTACATTCATATATTTGATGGGATTTACCTTGGTTAGAACATGTATCCAAAGATTAATATTAAGAAATATAGTATACAAAATGTCCTTAAGAAGTAAGAACGATTAAGTATACTATAATAAGACCAAATATCTCTTGCACTCTAAATGTTATGAGCATATTTCAATCCAATTATAGTGATAGTTACTAGAAGTGGTCAAGAATTTCCTTAAGTACTTGAGAAGAATTAAGGATCTATTCTTGAAAATTGAGCTTAATATGTGTGGATTCATATATACTACTTTTCAATGTTATAAAGATGATTGCAAGTATTAAGATGCATATATATATATATATATGTATATATTTATTTATTTGAAATATAATGTTGTTATTTGGAAAGGTTCCAAATAGAATATAACAACATATTCTACAATAAAGATTAAGTATATAACTGTTTAAGAAGTTACTACAAAATTATTTGGATGAAAATAATTTCTTCAATAGTTGAGGAACTAAGGTCTAATTAATGATCCAAACATGTACTAACATTTTACCATTTGATTAGAGTAATCACAGGTAAAATTTAAGTAAAGATAAAAGAGGTTCCTGTAAAGGATAAAATAATTATTCTACTAATTAAACTATTGTCCCAAAAGAAACATGATAGTCATGTTTACTCATTTGGTTTAGAGTAATGAATGATTGGTTTGAGTCATAATGAAAGAATGATTATGTACTTTTATGCAATAAAGATATGACATATTTATCATTCTGTACCATATATGTCGATATATATACAATATGATAAAATCCTTAGAATAATATTTATTATTCTTAAATTTTTCTAATCATAGTATTAACAATAATAAGGACGTTGTTAATGCAGATATACTAGTATATATAGTGATATATGGGTGAATCATTGGAGAACGTCACTTGAATGATCAATTTAGAGATTTTCATATCGTTAACTATTTAAGTACCAATGGTATAATGCCTACGTGATAGTAGTATAAGCAATCCTTTGACTTGAAATCAGAAGAGCATCTTTAGTGTGTATATTATGTTTTAACTCTATTTGACTATAACCATAACTAGTTATGTGTGTGGTAGAGGTTGAATATAACAAGAAGTATAGATTGATAGTTTATGATTGATGTAGGATTCACTACTCCTAATAGTGGGAGAGTACATTCCTTTATAGCGTCACTGTTGAAGTTCAACTCAATATGCATATAATTAGTAAGTAAATTTGGAAAAGTTCTAAATTTATTTACAAGGAGTTGAATTTCGGTACAAAAAAGAAATATAATTGTACAATAAAGAGTTGGCATATATACTTTACTCTTGTACTAATTGGAATATAGGATGGTGAAAGGATGATAATTACATGGTACCTGATTCATGGATAGGTGAAATCAATCAATTGACTTTTTCTAACTCTTGGCTAAAGGCCGCTCTTGATATATAAATATAAATTAATTAATTATTGAATTAATGATAGATTAAAGTTGTTTAATTTATCCTATTTTAGAACCTCCGTGACTAAATTGTCTTTAGTCTAAGTGGGAGTTTGTTGGTTTTGTACAAAAGTCAATTTAACTATAAGATTATTATTTATATTTATTGCCAAATGTTTAAGAACCTAAAGGATCACACACAATAGAATTACTTTTTTTGTTAACATGATTTACATAATTATATGATAATTATGACATCTATTATGCTCTTGTTCACTTTTGGAAAGTGAATGGAGTTTGGTAATATTTCATTTCTTGTTTGACAAGATAATTTTTTTGGAAGATTGTATTATTATATATAGATGTTTAATGTTAGGTTAAGATAACACAATTCTCTCAATAAGAAATCACGTAAATAAGGAAAATAGTTTTCCTATTAGAGGGATCTAGCTCATTAATCTAGCATTGAAATCAATCATTCGAGAATCTCAAAAGTAATTCGTGTGGATTATTGTTAGAGGCCAGACATTTGTGCGGCTTGTTGACCGATCAAACCTAGCTCAAGGATTTCACTAGCATCTCTCGAAGTTTATTTTATATAGATTATCATTAAAGGTCATGTGAAAATTAATTATAATATAATTATTATAGTTTCCACTGCATTATTACTTTATTGATTTCCTTACATTTACATGCTAGAAAAATCCAATTTCAATAACTATTTGACAAGCATAATTCCAATTTTATCAATTTTGACACCCTTTTATTTGTCTTATTTGTATTAAATAGGTGTTTAAATTGAATTTTTAGTGAAGAAAATGTAGCATTGCTGAACCTCTCATCTGTTGTATTAAATATTTTTTTTAAGTAATAATAATACTTCACTTGACTGGATCAAATTAGAATATCATATAAAAAATTCATACTCCTATCATTACTTTTTTTTTGTTTGTTTGTTTTTTTTTTTTGTTTTTTTCCAGGTTTCATTTGGTCAAAATGTTGGACTACTCAATTTCTTTCTTCTATTTGCAAAGACTAATGATGTATTGCTACATAAATATGGACATATTCAAAATTAAAAGGATCTATATAGCATAATTTTCCATTAATCAATTGAGTACAGACCAAAAGCAGACAAAATAAAGGCGGATCCAAGGATTATATATGCTTCCGGGATGAGGCAGAATTGCGTAGTATTTTCTTCATTAGATCTTTTGGAAGAATTAATATTTTATCTTAAAATTTTATGTCACAATTTATCAAAATTACCAAATTAAAAATTATAACAATAGTAAAATAATTACACAAATAAATAATCATAATCCACAAATTCATAAAATAGTTTAACTTCTTTTAGAACATTTATAAATCCCCAGCAAGTCTCTTATTTTTTCATAATAAATAATTATAATTTATAAGTTAAAATTAATTAATCACTAGTACAGTTCACAAATATCTATTAATAAATATTTAATCACAATAATCAATTATAGTTCACAAAAAATTTAAATATTACTAATATTAAAAAGAGATATAAAACATAAAAAAGTTACACCAAAATCGGTGCTAGCGGTAAAGGATTAGGTTTTAGCTGACTAGAATTGAATATCACTAGAGGTCTGAAATCGGAAGAATAAGCGGAGTTGATTGTCCTGTCTAGAGAGATGAGATTGTGAGAAGGGAGGGAGTTTGGGAGAGAGGGTGCAAGAGAAAATGAGAGATATCATAATAAGATTTTACGAAATAGGAATTAAAGTAGCATGGTGGGAGAAATTTTATTAAATGACGCAAGCCTTTTTTTTACTTTGTAGTAAGTGGAACGATGCCGTTTTACTTTAAACACGTCGTTTTACATAAAAATGAAAAAAAAATTACAACTAATTAAACATTAAAATCATCTTCTTTCATTCGCTTGCTATGGGGAAGTTCTGTGAATTGCAAGGGAAGGGTGGCGAAGCAGCAGAGTGGCAAAAGGGGTTGTGGAACTAGTAGAGGAGGTATCATATTATATTCTTCCCACTTAGTTCCGCTACTAAATATATGGAGTCTTACATTTGTTAGTGTTAAGATAGATCAATGCCAAATTCAGTTGCTATTTTCCACATAATGTTTGGAATTAATTTGTCTAAATGCATGTCATTTCCTCTGTTCATCATTCATTTCTTTCAATTACGTGCATGCAAACAAAGAGAAAGGATTATTTATCCAAGATTATCCTGTCTTATTATGTCTAATGTTCAAAACGATGTAAACTAAAAAATAGAGATTAAAAGCATAAATATCACTAAAATCACTTTACAATTATTAGATCCTAACTAAGAAATAATACGATGTAGTTTTAATCTTGAGCATAATAAGACAAGATAATTTTGGACAGAAGATCTCATCTCACAAACCAATTGCAATAACCCCGTTAAACTTAATTATTTGAAATAGCCATTATTAGTCAATTTACACCAATTGCATGCACACCATAGTCATTCTTGATGGAAATATTTTTAGAGTTGTTCTAAAAAAACTAACATTTCAAAACATCATTCCAAATTTCAAAATTGGATTTCTCATGTCTCTTTCTTCATTAAAGATAAAATAATTCAGCTTAATTCCCTTAGTTTCAAAATTTGTTGGACCATCTTGTTCATAACTATCATTGTATCACAAAAACTCGTGTGAAGTCTATTCATATATAAAATATGGTTTATATATGAAACGAACATTAATTATCGTTAAAATTGTTATTTTAATTTTTTTTCACTTTTATCGTACATTGAAATTACGATTAATTTACCATTACATATATGAATCCATTCTAAAGGATACCAATTTTTTTTTTTTGAAACAGCAAAATTATAATATGGTGGTACCAAATCATACCCTCTTAAACGTTTTAGGAAGAATTGAAACACTAATGATCATCAAAATGGCCAAACTGAGGCCATTCATACAAGAAAAATCGACTCATTAAAGGCTTAAAGCTATGAAACTTTCTTTTAATTTGCCTGCATTCAATATCATATACCATAATGTCCTGATCCCCATTGTCATAAAAACCAATGCAGATTTATGTGGATGAAAACTTTTAACATTAGGCACTAACCTGTAACTTCTATCATCAATTCCAAGCCATACTCTAACAAATTCAGGAATGTTTAAACTCACTTGATGTTTCATGATCCAGTTGTAGTCTCTTCTCTTGTAATCTTCAAGAACCCATATTTCAAAATTATCATAATCTTGTCTAGCATAGTATACTTTTCCCTCGGACGGGCCAAAGTGATCGTTGTGACATTTAAATCTGCGCTCGTCTTGCCTTGGTGGCACTACTATCAGTCTTGCATGCAGTACTTGGCTCTTTGCTTGACGATCATAAGCCAGTAAGGCACTATCATAGCCGAGTAAACCGCGGAAAGTAGCATACCAAAAGATCACTTCATCAATGGCAAATACGGGTACATTTCAAGATCCCAAGTAAAAGGTGAATCAACCACTATGGTGGCTTCAATACTTGATAGGTCGTTTTTCTACCAAAATAATTACTCTCCTAATACCAATAAATTAGTATAGGGTAGTGAAGATCGTTCCCACGAGGAACACAATATTTTCTTAATAAACCAATTTGCAAAGAGTAACAATAATTCAATTGATGATTTAAACAATTAAAGTAAGAAATTAAATTACGAAATAAGTAAATAACAAAATTCAGAAATTAATCAATTAAAAGGAAAAGATCCAGCCTTAGTAAATCCACACTAATCACTTTTTAATTGTTCATCGACTCAAGAATAACAATCTCTATTTAATCAATTAGTTATAGGATGCCGAGAATCAGCTCTGACACATCCCAATTCTTCCGTAGTTATTCGTTAATTGACAAGTATCTGCTTAATCAATTAATTCTCTATTCATAATACAACCCGGCCGGAATCAGCCGAACACCAGATTTAATATTATGAAAGCATTAAGAAGTGAAGAACCTAATTCTAACAAATTATATTATGATCAGCATGCAATAATTCGTTAACCAATTATTTCCGTCTACCGAGACAGTAGCTTCGCCACTAATTAATCTTACTTATCAAATCCAGTGACTTGACAAGGGATTAATTGGCTCTACCTAATTAGATTAAAGGTGGCCAATTCTTAATTAAATTAGATAATTAACTTTAGGCTTAGAAAACTCTTGGAATTAAATCAGAGAAAGTTTATGAAGAACACTTTGGTCTCACAATTTATCGTGTGATTAGTGCTTCATTACCAAGGCTAGATAAAAACTACTCACACTTCATAACTAAAAACAAAACAAGAATTATAATTAAAATCATAAATTAAATTTAACTAAAATTGCAAACCAGGTTGCCTGCCGTTTGGGCAAACGACAGGGTCTGATTGCTGGAAAATCTGGGCTGCTCAAGTGCAAACCCAGCTGCTGTTTCTCAAAACTCCAAACGTAAAACTCCCAAAGTAAAGTGCGAAAAAGATATCCCTAAACCCTAAACTATCTTCTCCTTATATAGGAGAAGAGAATAAGATTCCTAAAACAACACAAAACAAGGAAATCTCTTTGTTTCCAAAAACACAAAAACCACATGCAGCTGTAGAAAGTCTGTAGAAAGTAACTTCCTAATTGCTTCAAAAAATCCAATTTGGTAAGTTCCTATAATCTTCTCGCCGCCTGCTGTCCTCAGATTCGTTTCCAATTCCTTAACGCTTTAAAAACCTCCAAATTTGTCACCTTTCCTCCAACAAGGTTCAACTCTTAAAGCTTCCAAATCTGCACAAATTAACACCATTAAGCACATATTTCACCATACAAAGCATGTAAAAACAATGATAATAATCTGAACAAACATGTGCTTATCAAGATCCCCACACTTGAACAATGCTTGTCCCTAAGCATTTAAAACACAAAAGAAAACAACAAAGACAAACAACATTAAACCATTCTCACTAAATAAGCATTACTCCAGCCAAACCAAATATCTTTCCAAAACAGTTAGGTTTAATTCAAGTAACAAACTCATGCATCATCAAGTCCTCCAAGTCCAACTACACAATTCTGAGTAACTCTCAAAGCTCACTCCAAGCCCTCACAAGATATTCAAGATTGGGTTCAATCACTCAAGAAAATCGCACATGGAAAACTTCAACAAACTTGCAATATTGTCACCAGACAATCATAGTATTAAAATTAAACAAGAATCAAAAGGTCTTTAAAAGGTTGTAATGGGGCTTGGGCTTACAAGGTATGGTTTAAGATAGTCTAAAAGGTTTAAAAAGAAAACAAACAAAGGTGTAAGCAACACACTCAAGTACATCCCCACACTTGCATTGCACCAAGTCTCAAAATCGATAAATTCTCAAAGTAACTTCAGTACAACATACTCCCCTTTATTTCCTTTCACCAGCAGCTAATGTTTTTTTTTCTTTTCAAGTTGCTGCATTCTTTCTCTTTTTTTTTTTTTTTTTTTTTCTTCTTTCATTCAGCAGTTCACACATTTTTTTATTATTGCTGCTGTTTTTTTTCATATATTTCCATTTGCCGTAGTTTAGGCAAACAACACAGACAATTTCTGCAGAATTTTTCCTTTCTTTGCCTTTTCTGTCCAATGTCGTATGGGCAAACAATGAACTTCAAAATTTCAGATCAGAAGAGCATACTGAAATCATTTCTCACAGAGACCCAAAATATGCAATATCCTACAATTAATCCAAGTGGGGAAAACAATTCATATGAAACTCAGCTACTTACACCTTAGGGGCCAAAAGAAAGCTAAAAAGTTCTTAGGTGAAAATTTTTAGTGGGTTTAAATACAAAGAAAGGTTCAAGGCTCAAAGGGGTTCACTAATGGTCAAATGAAGGAAGGAAAGAAACTAAAAGTTAAAATGGGTGAAATCCTAATTGCCTTTATCATATTCAAATTCAATTCCAACAAATGACATCCATGCACAACAAAGCAAGTTTAAGAAATTAACTATGCGCGATTTGCACTCATTCAAAGAATAATTCATATAAGCATGAACAAAGTGGTCATTCTATGCTTGGCTCAAAATCCTCACTTAAAGGTGGGCAAAAATACTCAGAATCAGTAGGCATCATACTTGGAATCATACTCAACTATCACAACCCATTACTATGAATTAATCCATAACTAAACTTTTCTTCTCAAAAATAGTTTGGCTAAACAATGCTTATAAAGTGAAAATAAGTTAAACAAAACTAACAAATCCCAAAACACACTAAAAACAACTTAAAACTGTAACTATTTTAAGGGAAAATTTTCATGATTTTCTGTTTTTTTTTTTTTTTTTTTTTTTAAGAAAGAACATAACAACTAAATAGCATAAAACCCTCCCCACACTTAAACATGTCCATGTCCTCATGGGAGATAGGCAAAAACAACACAAATATATATAAAAAAAAAATGAAATCATAAACAAAAACAGAGGAAAAGGGAAGAGGGACAGCCTGAATCAGTTGGGGGCACTCGGTGGTGTGGGCATACGATCATACAGAAACTGGAGGAGGTTAGCTTGAGTTTGACGGATTTCGGCCTGGGCAATGCGAATTTCTTCGACGGCAGCCCGTAAACGATGAACATTTTCATTGTAATCCGCGTAACCAGCAGCCATCTTAAAAACCAATAGATGAAGATCCTTCATCTCCTCGCGTAAAGCCTCAAGACCTGTGGACTTTAAATTGCTCGAGGGCGGAACCCCCGGCTCAGCAAAACAGACATGACCATCTTTCTCGATCAACAAACCAGCAATCCTTAAATAAGGAATGTCAATTGGAGCAGGAAGACAATCATTAGGCCAATTCTGAGAAAAAGTCAAATAATTGGGGTCTTTGGATAACAAGATTGCCACGATATGGCCCAACACCAAATTTCTCTTATCATTCCTAGAAGCCCTATGCCACACATAAGTAAACCAATAGGCCAAATTCAACTTTACGCCAGTTTTCATTGCCCACAAAATAATTAACTCATTTGAAGACACAACAGTGACTTGATCAGTGCGACCAAACAAAGTGTAAGCAATGAAGCGATGCGCCAAAAACAAAGCACGATCAGTGATGAAATGATCTTTGGATCGTGAGGAAGAATAAGGCTGAGTATCAGTGGGTGCAATGTCTTTCCAAATTTGACGTAAGGAGACTTTCTTAGGAATTCCAGTTATGGCACTAAAGTAAGTAGCAGGTATCTCACCCTGGTCATCAAGCTCTACTAAACCCAACTTGGTGGCCAAATCATGCAAGGAAAAGCGGTAGGGTATATTCAACAAACGAAATATCATAACAGGGGTGTCAAGAGAACCAGGAGTAGCACTAATCGTGGATGAGAATGAAGCATAGAACTCTCGCACAAACCTCGCCGGCATTTTATATTCAGGAATACTTAATAGAAAAGACCACCCCACATTGTCAAAATATGCACGAAGCTGTGGTTCCACAGTTAAAACAGATAAACTTTTCCAATCAAAAAATTTATAATTAACCACAGTTTGAGCTTGTACGACTGCGTACCTCTGAATCTCTACCTGCTTCGTGAAGGGCTTAAACAAGGGATATGTCGCACCACCAATATTTTCAGTTAATGGAGTAGAAGAGGAAGATGGAAGTTTACCCTTCCCTTTAGCAGTTGCGGGTCGAGTAGGAGGGAAATCAGACGTGGGCTGTATGGGCGAACGGATAGAGATTGAAGCCGCTGTGCTCTGAGCCGCAAGTCTGCCGGATGTACGTCGTCCCGTGGCAGTTGGTGTGAAGGGGACCTGAATTGGGTCTTGCTCGGTGTCAGAGAGAGAAATGGTAGTCGGTGAATCGGAATCGGCGGAACTGTCACCGCCGGAATTGGATGCCGGATCGGTGGATGTTTCCGATGGCAGAGGACTGACGGACGGCATGGCGGTTTTTACGGCCACGCGTTTCTGACGTTTCACCGGTGGTTGAGGTGGCGAAGAAGATCCGGTCGGCAGCGATTTCTCACTCGGGGAAGAAGCCGCCGGTGAAGAAGATGGTTCCGGATGCGACGAGGAGGCGAACTGAACGTTGACCATGGTGGTGCAATGATCGTCGACGAAGAAGAAAAACACCGCTGGCGGCGCGTGGTTGAGAAGTGGGAAACAAGGGTGGAGGCGGCTAGGTTTTAGGAGACAAGACAAAAGGAATTACAAGAATTAGGGAACCACTTTGACTTTTGGTGGACCAACAAAGTGGTGGGCCTGATTACTAAATTAAAGGAAAATATTCGCTGGCCCAACTCCCATGGCTAAAAAAAAACATGTCGCCATTCCTTAAAACATGGACCACCAAATCCAAGTCTGCAACTAAATCATCGCTACTGTGAAAACCACATTCCAATTGGTTCATCTGGAGCAAGAAGACAACTGATTAATAGGGAACAATAATAAAAACTAATAAAATAAAACGAACAGAATAAAACTAATAAAATAAAAATAAAAGTAAAAATACTAAAATAAATACATAAAGCTAAAAGAAAAGTGGGTTGCCTCCCACAAGCGTCACGGTTTAACGTCCTAGACTAGACGAGGCCTTTTAATCAGAATTTGAGGGGAAAAGCAGTAATGCTTCCACCACTTCCACTTGAGCAGATTCATAAAAAGGTTTGATTCTCTGGCCATTAACCTTAAACACCTTTCCAGTCTCAAGTCCTTTTATTTCCACAGTTCCGTTTGGGCAAACGGAGACTACCTCAAATGGTCCAATCCATTTGGACTTCAATTTTCCTCCCATAAGCCTTAGCTTGGACTGAAACAACAGTACCTTGCTACCAACATGGAATTCCTTCTTCCTCAGGAGACGATCATGGTGAAGTTTGGTGCGATCTTTGTACCACATAGCATGATCATAAGACTCTAATCGGATTTCGTCCAACTCCTTCAGCTGAAGTTGCCTTTCTTCCCCACACTTGGTTTCATCCATATTGAACTGTTTAATAGCCCAATATGCCCTGTGTTCAATTTGCACTGGAAGATGACAGAGTTTTCCAAAAATAAGGCGATATGGGGACATTCCAATTGGGGTCTTGAAAGCGGTCCTATAAGCCCACAAAGCATCATCGAGACGAAGACTCCAATCCTTCCTTGAAGGATTCACTGTCTTTTCCAGAATTCGTTTAATTTCTCGATTAGAAACCTCGGCTTGTCCATTGGATTGAGGGTGATAAGGAGTGGTGAGGCGATGATGTACTCCGTACTTGTTCATGAGAGCTTCAATGGTGCGATTGCAAAAGTGTGTTCCATTATCACTAATTATCGCACGAGGGATTCCATAACGGCTAAAAATAGTAGATTTTAAAAATCCTGCAACCACTTTTGAATCATTAGTACGGGTGGCTTTTGCTTCCACCCATTTGGACACATAATCAACAGCTAGAAGAATGTAAACATTTGAACAGGAACTAGGAAAAGGACCCATAAAATCCATACCCCAAACATCAAATATTTCACAAACAATGATTGGCAATTGAGGCATTTCATCACGGTGAGTAATGTTTCCTAACTGTTGGCAACGGGGACAGCTCTTGCAAAAAAGATATGCATCACGAAAAATAGATTTCCAATAAAATCCACTATCAAGAACTTTCCTAGCTGTACGTTTGGGACCAAAATGACCACCACATGCAAATGAATGACAATGTTGCAAAATATCATTTACTTCATGTTCAGGGATGCATCTACGGATGATTTGGTCATTTCCAATATTCCACAAAAACGGTTCATCCCATAAGTAATATTTGGCATCACTCTTGAGTTTTAATTTCTGAGCATGAGTTAGACCAGGAGAAATATCTTTGCTGACTAGGTAGTTAACCAGGTCCGCAAACCAAGGGTCCTTACCAGTGTTACCTGTTATGGCGTACAATTCTTCATCAGGAAAGGTTTCCCGTATGGGCAAACGGTCGTCCTCTGAAATCACTCGACTTAAATGATCAGCCACATGGTTTTCAGCACCCTTCTTGTCCTTGATCTCCCAGTCAAATTCCTGCAAAAGTAGTATCCAACGGATAAGACGCGGCTTAGATTCTTTCTTAGAAAAGAGATACTTAAGAGCAGCATGGTCAGTGTAAACAACAATCCTAGAACCTAGCAAATATGATCGAAATTTTTCAAAAGCAAAAACAATTGCTAAAAGTTCTTTCTCAGTGGTGGTGTAATTGCACTGAGCACTGTTCAAAGTCTTGGATGCATAATATATGACATGGCTCTCTTTTCCAGATTTTTGGCCAAGAACAGCTCCTACGGCGTAATCACTCGCGTCACACATCAACTCAAATGGAAGATCCCACTGAGGTGGCTGAACTATGGGAGCTGAGGTCAACCGACTTTTAAGCTTGTCAAACGCATCCTTGCAATCAGCTGTAAAAGAGAAAGAAACATCTTGTTGCAGAAGTTTTGTCAAAGGTTGTGCAGTTTTCGCGAAATCGTGAATGAATCGGCGGTAAAACCCTGCATGTCCTAGAAAACCACGCACTTCACGCACATTAGTAGGATAAGGGAGTTGTGAAATCAAATCTACTTTGGCCTTATCTACTTGAATGCCTTTAGCTGACACAACATGTCCTAATACAATGCCTTCCCGAACCATAAAATGGCATTTCTCATAATTTAAAACTAAGTTCTTTTCAATGCATCTTTGTAAAGCCTTGTCAAGGTGATTAAGACAATCATCGAATGAAATACCATAGACAGTAAAGTCATCCATAAAAATCTCAATGCAATTTTCAATCATATCAGAAAAAATACTCATCATGCATCTTTGAAAAGTACCTGGAGCATTGCATAAACCAAAGGGCATGCGCCTATAAGCAAAAGTTCCAAATGGACATGTAAATGTGGTTTTCTCCTGATCTTCTTGAGCAACAAATATTTGGAAATAACCACTATACCCATCAAGAAAACAGAAAAACATTTTTCCAGCCAACCTTTCTAACATTTGATCAATAAAAGGTAAAGGGAAATGGTCTTTTCTAGTGGCAGCATTTAACTTACGATAATCAATACACATACGCCAACCTGTTTGAAGACGCATAGGAACTAACTCGTTCTTGTCATTCTTTACCACTTGAAAACCTGATTTCTTAGGAACCACATGAACTGGACTTACCCATTTACTGTCAGAGATCGGGAATATAATGCCAAGTTCCAACAACTTGAGTATTTCTTTGAGAACCACTTCCTTCATGTTAGGGTTAAGCTTCCTTTGAGCATCACGAACTGGTTTGGAATCTGATTCAAGCAAAATCTGATGCATACAAACAGTTGGGCTGATCCCCTTAATATCCGCGAGGGTCCATCCAATGGCTTCCTTGCGATCTCGTAAAATTCTTAACAATTTCTCCTCTTCGACTTGAGTTAGATGCTTATTGATTATCACGGGAAGCGTTTCTGCAGCACCTAGAAAAACATACTTCAGATTATCAGGTAAAGGCTTTAATTCCAAAACAGGAGCTTTTAAAATAGAAGGAAGAATTTTCTCAGTTGACTCCTGTTTGGGCAAACAGTGAAAATCAGCTGTTGCTGATTGTTCGCCAAGAGATTGCCGTGACATGATTGCATCAGTGATCGTTCCATAGCTGCGCTGTTGAGCTTCAGTTTCAGTCCACCCTTGGGTAATTGCTAATTCAAGTTTATCCTGCACAAATTCAGTCTCAAGATGTTCTTGGACAAGAGAATCTATAACATCAATGGAAGAAACATTTTCTATATCATTTGGAAACCTCATAGCATCGAAAATATTAAAAGTAAAATGTTCTCCATTAAATTCACAAGTTAATGTGCCTTTATCCACGTCAATCTTTGATTTAGCGGTTTTTAAGAATGGTCTTCCTAGCAATAAAACCGCTGCCTTTGTATCATGCTGGCTACCTGAATCAATAACATAAAAATCTGCGGGATAGATGAAATTGTTAACCTTAACCAAAACATTCTCAAGAACACCCAATGGGTAGACTAACGATCTATCCGCAAGTTGAATCACCACATTTGTCTCAGCTAATGGGCCAATGTTTAAATCCACGTATGTAGAAAGAGGCATGACATTAATGGAAGCTCCTAAATCCAACATACATCTTTTAATTTTCGTGGTGCCAATAACACATGGAATAGAACACATACCTGGGTCTTCACATTTGGGAGGAAGTTTATTGTGGATCACTGCTGAGACATTCTCACCCACTAATACTTTCTGTTGGCTCGGATACGGTATTTTTCTTGCAATGAAATCCTTGAGGAATTTGGCACACTTTGGCATTTTCCGGATAGCATCCAAGAATGGTATGTTGATTTCAATCTTGCTAAAAATGGTTAAAATGTCATCCAAATCCTCCTTCTCGGCGTTCTTCTTCAACCTGTTGGGAAAGGGAGGAGGAATTTTAAATTCAGGCGTTAAAAGTTTCAGTTTCGGAATTACCTCACCTTCATGCCCAGTCGCCGTATGGGCAAACGGGGCGGGGTCTGAAATTTCCTCAGTCGCCGTATGGGCAAACGGAGTGGTCTGATTTTTCTGTTCATCAGCTTTTGATGCAGCAGTTGGTTCTTTAAGCTGTCTTCCACTCCTCAAGCTGATTTGATTGACGTTCTCTCGAGGATTGATCTGTACTTGAGAAGGTAACTTCCCTTGAGATCCTTGGAGTTCATGGATGGCTTTTGCCATCTGGGTCATTTGGGTGCTCAACCCATTATAGGATGCTCTTGTCTCTTGTTGGAACTTACTAAATTCCTCTTGGCGTTGTTCTTGGGAATTTTGCATTCTAGTTACATTATTCGTCAGAGTTGCAATCATCTCCTCAAGAGGAATTCCTGACCTGGCTGTAGTCCCAAAATTTTGAGAACCAGGTGGTGGTTGTCTCTGCTGGGTCTGTTGGGGAGCTTGAAAATTCTGTTGAGGAGCACGATTTTGTTGGAAGTTCTTGTAGCTGAGGTTAGGATGGTCTGCCCAACCTGGGTTGTAGGTGTTCCCATAAGGATCGTATTTCCTTTGTGGGTATCCTCCTATAGCATTAACTTCAGCAGCCTCAACTTCTTCTTGGGTCCTTTGGCATTGATCTGTGGAATGTGTTGGGCTGCGACAAATTTCACAGACTTGTTCCTTTTGAACTGGACCTCTTCCATTGATCAACTGTTGGACACTCGCTGTCAAAGCCGCCAATTGGCTTTCTATAGAAGAATTGGAAATTTCTCCAACTTGCTTTGTGGAGCGACGCAAAGGTTGGTATTGTTGGCGTGACTCACAGGTTTTTATAATCAAGTTGGTGGCTTGAGTTGTGCTATTGTCCATGAATGCTCCACCACTTGCGGCATCTAATGTCCTCTTCTCCTCGGGCTGCAAACCTTCATAAAAATATTGAATTAAAAGTTCATCAGTGATTTGATGTTGAGGACAACTCTCACACATACGTTTAAAGCGATTCCAATAAGCAGTCAAAGATTCATCAAAGTCTTGTTTAATTCCCACAATTTCCTTACGACCAAATGCTATTTTTGAAGCCGGAAAATAATTTCTAAGGAAAACTCTTTGCATGACATCCCATGTGGTAATAGATCTAGGAGTAATGGTCTTAAACCAAGCACTAGCATTTCCAGTTAAAGTCCAAGAGAAACTAGCTAACTTAAGATATTCTTGTGAAACTCCTCTATTATTCACAGTTTCACATACTCTTATAAAATCATGCAAAAAACTATGTGGGTCTTCACCAATATCTCCATTAAACTTAGGCAACAAATTCAAAAATGAGGCTTTCAGTTCATAATCAGTTGCAATTTCAGGCAAGACAATGCAAGAAGGCCTGTAATTTATAATGGGATTTGTGGACTCCCTTAATGGTCGATCTGGTGGTGGAACTTGAACTTGGATTGGCAAGACTGGAGGAATCACAGGATTCCGTGGTGGCTGTCCATGCTCTTGTTGTCGTACATCACCTCCAGGAGGCGGCACATTGTTGCCAAGAGGCGGATCTTGCTGCGGAAATTCAGCCATTGAAAGTCTTGCGGTGCAGAATTCAGAATTAGCTGGGTCTCTGAATTCAGAGGTCGTCGTTTGGGCAAACGGGACAGGGTCTGAATCAGAAACTGCTCTGTGGCGCTGTTCCTTCGTGATCTTCTTCAATCTACGTGCTGTCTTCTCGATTTCTGGATCAAACAGCAGGTCAGGGTTAGAAGATCTTGACATAAACCAAAAACAAAAACAAATTAATTATAAAGAAAATAATTTATGCTCCCCGGCAACGGCGCCAATTTGATAGGTCGTTTTTCTACCAAAATAATTACTCTCCTAATACCAATAAATTAGTATAGGGTAGTGAAGATCGTTCCCACGAGGAACACAATATTTTCTTAATAAACCAATTTGCAAAGAGTAACAATAATTCAATTGATGATTTAAACAATTAAAGTAAGAAATTAAATTACGAAATAAGTAAATAACAAAATTCAGAAATTAATCAATTAAAAGGAAAAGATCCAGCCTTAGTAAATCCACACTAATCACTTTTTAATTGTTCATCGACTCAAGAATAACAATCTCTATTTAATCAATTAGTTATAGGATGCCGAGAATCAGCTCTGACACATCCCAATTCTTCCGTAATTATTCGTTAATTGACAAGTATCTGCTTAATCAATTAATTCTCTATTCATAATACAACCCGGCCGGAATCAGCCGAACACCAGATTTAATATTATGAAAGCATTAAGAAGTGAAGAACCTAATTCTAACAAATTATATTATGATCAGCATGCAATAATTCGTTAACCAATTATTTCCGTCTACCGAGACAGTAGCTTCGCCACTAATTAATCTTACTTATCAAATCCAGTGACTTGACAAGGGATTAATTGGCTCTACCTAATTAGATTAAAGGTGGCCAATTCTTAATTAAATTAGATAATTAACTTTAGGCTTAGAAAACTCTTGGAATTAAATCAGAGAAAGTTTATGAAGAACACTTTGGTCTCACAATTTATCGTGTGATTAGTGCTTCATTACCAAGGCTAGATAAAAACTACTCACACTTCATAACTAAAAACAAAACAAGAATTATAATTAAAATCATAAATTAAATTTAACTAAAATTGCAAACCAGGTTGCCTGCCGTTTGGGCAAACGACAGGGTCTGATTGCTGGAAAATCTGGGCTGCTCAAGTGCAAACCCAGCTGCTGTTTCTCAAAACTCCAAACGTAAAACTCCCCAAAGTAAAGTGCGAAAAAGATATCCCTAAACCCTAAACTATCTTCTCCTTATATAGGAGAAGAGAATAAGATTCCTAAAACAACACAAAACAAGGAAATCTCTTTGTTTCCAAAAACACAAAAACCACATGCAGCTGTAGAAAGTCTGTAGAAAGTAACTTCCTAATTGCTTCAAAAAATCCAATTTGGTAAGTTCCTATAATCTTCTCGCCGCCTGCTGTCCTCAGATTCGTTTCCAATTCCTTAACGCTTTAAAAACCTCCAAATTTGTCACCTTTCCTCCAACAAGGTTCAACTCTTAAAGCTTCCAAATCTGCACAAATTAACACCATTAAGCACATATTTCACCATACAAAGCATGTAAAAACAATGATAATAATCTGAACAAACATGTGCTTATCAATACTCCATTTATTTTCAAATGAGCAAAACGTTTCAAGCTCTAGCATTTTCTTGAAATGCATATGATCATGGTTTGATAGTACTCTTGCTAGTACAACTTGGTGATGAATCTCATCCAGCTGGGATTTTCCATTATTATTAGTTCTTTTGCAAATGAAGGCGAGAGGAGCGAAGAAATAATTCGAGTTACGAGGATTACAAGGAAGGTGACGAAATTGTGCAGTGACGGGACTGCAAATGATACAGTTCTGCATATTATCTTGAATGGGATTATTCTTGCGACATAAAAGAAAACCATTAGAAGATCCCACAATGTCGAATTGATGGCTGATGATGAAGTTTGAAAATTCATCAAGATTACCCTATGCTCCCTTCGCATACTTCTCTCCTTTTCTAGACGTATAGATGAAAAAAGGGTGTTCTTCTCGAGAAATATTACCAAAGATGCAATACTTTTGCGGATTTCCAAAGAACCCTAATACAGTAGAAGGATGTGTTCCTCGAGATCTTGACATACAAATATAAAAGAAACCAAAAAAGAAGAAAGAAGAAGAAGAAATTCAAAGTAGACTCTGGGTTGAGAGTGAGTAGTGACGAGGATTCGAATAACAATTATGAATGTGCATTGATACGAAAGTTTAAACTAACAAATTCAATGACAAAAACAAAAATGGACCTACGAAAGTGTTGATTGTCGGAAACCTCACCCCAGTTCCATGTTTGGTTCTGGGCTCTCCGTGGTTATCTCCTCGATGATCATCATCCCACTCTGCAAGCAAAATCTGCCTCTGACGATTTCTTAGGTCCGATGATGGGCTTTAGGTTTAGGAAATCATTATTCGTTTATTCGTGAAGCATCCATTCCAAAGGATACTAATTGTCACTATATATATATATATATATTCTATACTATTAAGCGCGATTTTGTGACATTTGCTGCCCTTATGGTATGGTTTCAACCATCGGTAGCCTCCCGGTTTTGTTTTGTTCTGTGTCTGTGCGTTTTCGTATGGCCTTTATTTAGCTGGTACCCTTCTCATTGCTTTTTGTGTGATTTTGGCTTCTTTTGACCGGTTGTGCCTTAGGGTTGTGGGAGAATAGAATGTTGCGCATATATAAATATTCGTTTTCTTATTTGGCCGCGTCCCTTTCTATCGCTGTTTTGCCTCTTGCCTTTTTGTTGTTTTGATGTCTGTTGCCTTCTCTGTTTCTTCTACAATTTGCCTCTATTGCTTTTCTATACTCGCGTTCTTATGCTTCTGCTTCTGCTTCGTCACTTAAGCTTTTACTTGGTTTAAGCTTTGTTTTTTATTTTTAAATACGGATTTTTCAGTTGTACGGGGAGTGGGGACTAGGGTTTCGGTGTATTTGTGCCTATAGTTTCCTTCCATCGGTAGATGCCGTCATTTTTGGCCCCTATCACTGTGCTGCTCCTGGGTTCAAGAGATAAACGGCGTAGTACTGTGGACTCCCTTGCTTATAGCTATTTTTTTTTTAACGAATTTAGGGATTTTCTCACAGGCGTTTAGGGCTGTGAGGAATAGCCTGTTGTAGACATAAATATTTTTTTCCCTTTGCTACGCCGTTTAGTGCTTTGTCTCTGCTCTTGTCCTTCTGTTTTATTCATGTTTGTTGTCCCTTCTGCGTGGCTTAGAGCTTCTTGTATGCTCTTGTGATTTCTTCCGCTATATTTGTGCCTTTATGTTTGTGCCGTTATTTTGTTAATGACCTCTTTGCTTGCTTTAAGCTATGTTTTCCTGTTTTATGCACGTTTGTTGCCTTGCTTTCCGTTTTATGCTTTCTTCTGCTTGGTTTGTTCTGCTACTGTCTTTCAGTTGCCTCGGAGAAACCTTTTCGTTTTGTAAGAATTGAATCTATGCTTTGTTTCGTTGTTTTAGTGGTTGCCAGTTCTTGGCTTGCAATGTTTTGTCTTTTTTAAAAACTAGCCCTTTAATTTTTAGTGCCTAATACTGTCAGTAGCTTTTTACGTTTTCCCTGCTTTATAAAATTGGTCCCTTGCACGTTTGTGCCTTAAGATGCTTAACCTTTTGTTTGAGAGTACCTTTAATGTCGTTTTCAATTTTATATTGGTTCTTCTGTTTGGCCAAACGTAATAATTGGCTGTATTTTACAGTATTAAATAATGGGAAAGATACTAACTGAATCTCAACGTTGTCAAGAGAAGAAGTATTGGACTCATTTAAAGAACCAAAAATTTGTGAAGATATTCAAATCTGAATATCAGCATCGATTGGTAAGTGTATATTCTTATTGTTTGAAATCCTTACAGAAAACCTTTTTCATCTTATTTATGTTTTGCGCCTATTATTTCAGAACTGATAGTGGGTATATATTTTTGCTCTGTTTCTTAAGCTTCTTCCACAAAAATTTGTCGGTAGCCTCAACAGTAGCTTTGATGCCATTGTTAAAGTTCAAGATCCCAGTAAAATTGTATGGGACTTTGGAGTGACTAGACGATCCAATGTATTCTGTTTTGACCATGGGTGGAACAAATTTGTTTGCGCTCATTCTCTGCAGGAGAATGATATGCTTGTTTTCACTTATATTGGCCAGATGTACTTTGATGTTCTATTTTTGAAAATCAAACATCGTGTGAAAGAGTTAGGTCCCATTTTCTTGATTGGTTGGATATTGATGATGAAGAGAATGGAGCTGGGCAATCTAGCAGTTCTGAACATCTTATGCTATCTGCTGACGAACCGGCGATTTGTGCTTCGGAGTGTTTGAGCCTTAAGAAGCGTGAAGGGAAGCATCATGCTGGACCTGCTGGCCAGAAACGAAGCTGTTTGGGTCATGCCAATAAGAAGCCAAAGGAAAGTGTTAATTTTTGATTGTTGAACTACACCCCTTTTCCCCCCTTCCCATGCTGTATATTTGTATTCGTTTAATTTAATTTATGCTATATTTTAAGCTGTTGCCTTTTTGAATTCTAAGACTGTTATATTTTGAGCTTTTGTAGCCGTGAAACTCTATCGGTCGGCTGATCAGGATTTGCCACAACAAATTGACATAGTGCCTCAAATGTTAGGTAGCTTGTGGCTGTTGGCAGATTACATAAATGCTTTTTCTTATTTTTTTAATTATTTGTTTAGGCTCACATGCATGATTGTGTCGAAATATTGTAGAACCTTTCAAATCACCTTCCATTAAGACTTCCGGCCTTTCAAGTGAAAAGACAATTGCTAAGGACAGTGAATATTTCCCTTTTTCAGATCATGTTAAGTGTTCGAGCCAGTCTACAGGTCAGCCTGCTGTGACGATAATTATGCTACTATTTTGTTTTTGTTATTAGTAAGCTTATTATTACATGTTTGTATGGCACATGCAAATGCCTATATTTGATTCGAAGGTTGATTTTGTTTTGTTCTATTTATTTGAAATAACCAATGGCATCACCTTCTATTGGTGTTTCGGTCAAGTCCAAGCAGCTTCACAATGAGGCTTTAGTCACCGAACTTCATAAGCAGAAAGCCCTTCAACTGGCATATGCGTCTGCGCAAGGAATTAGGTCTGTTTACACAATGCGCCCGTCCTATATTAGCCAAGGCTTTTCAATGGTAATAGTTTAGAACCTTGTCATTTTCTAAAGATGGCCCATTTACTTATAATGGTTCTAAATTTTATAAAATTACCAAAGATCTTAATATGTTTGCTCTTTAAATAATTAATGCTGTTTTTTGTTTCATGGCTCTGCTGCAGACATTGGCTACTAAATGGGCAAAGCAATACCTGCCGGAGCATAGCCAAGACATCATACTTCGGACGAAAGGAGAAAGCTGGAATGTGAGGTTTTATAGAAAAGGCACCGGTTATGCATTGACTGGAGGATGGAAAAAATTCGCGCTTGATAATGATTTGCAGGAGGAAGATGTTTGTTCATTCTATCTCGATACTTTTGAGTCCAAAGCCTTTACTTTGGATGTTGATATTTTAGGCCTCGAGAAATCCAGATTTCAGAGAGCGCGATTTCTCAAGCGACCTTTAGTCAAGCTAATCAGAGCTTAAGTCAGAAAAGGAAATCAGCCAAGGTGCCTGCAGAAGATGATTATGAGTCGGTTTAGGATTTTGTCTTTGCAAATTTTTGCTCAATGGTTTGTAGGAACAAATCAGATTTTAAGCCTTGCTATTTGGTCTGCTGGATATTTTGTCGATCGTTTATTACTGAAGGATTATATATTCCTATAATCTAACTATTTGCTAATTCATTCTTATGATTTAGCCATATGATTATTAATAGGGCCTTAATTTTGGATCTTAAGCTTTGTGCATCGTTTTGGCAAATGTGTTTTATATGTTTGCAGTCTTGGTTACAAGGAATTTAAATAGGGAAGCTTATAGCTGGAGTTATTATTTACTTAGGTAATAAGGTTGCTTTATTAATTTGCTCCTGCTTCATATAGATACGATTTTAAATGCAGGCCTAAGAGTTATGGATGATTTTTGTGAGAATGATTGCTGCTTATTACATGCTGTTATTATTGTATGAGTGAAATATTGGAAGCCAGGCATTTCCATATTGGTGCCAAAAAAAAGGACCATGCTTCTGTAAGTTTAGTACCTCTGTTCTCTTGTTCGTACTGTGTCTTGGTTTGTATTAGGTGTACAATCTGATAGTCTAGCTTATAAATTGTTTAAATTAATATTAATTTGATTGTCAAAAGGTTTAGAAATATTAGAACCGATGTCTTAGCCTATTTCTGTTCTATTTAAGCCTCGAATTGTTTATAAGATCTAATGCTTGGCTTGTATCTCTTATTGGTCTTTTAAAACCTTGAAATGATAGTGAACAGCTAATTGAAATCAATTTATTTCACTATTCTAATGTTTGTTGCAGATAACGGAATGGCGATATTTTTAAGCATGCCATATATTATTAAAATACACAACTATTCCTCAAACTAACAAATATGATTTGCTCAAGCCATGTACGAGATATGGTATTTAGTGGTGTGTTATGATGCGGATTAATCGAGCTTGCTGATGAGCTTAAGCCTGCAAAATGGATAACCATGGTTTTGTAGTTACCTTGATCCTACAAAATAAGTAAAACTTATCCAAATATGTAGGTAAGATAAACCTATTTACCTACATTTGGTCCTACTATTTTTTAGGCCCAGACTTTGATATGTCCTAACTTGTTAATGTTGTTTCCTTCCGTGTATCAGCTATTTAGAACTCTTGCGCTCATGCTACTACTAAATTTAGCTTCTCCAATATATTTTCTACGTTATATGAAATATTATTATTTCGAATAATTAGATTTCCTATATTTCATAGCTTTCATCGATTACAAGCCTTTCAATATAATATAAAATTATACACTAGCCGGCAGGTATTAAAAGATGTGTTGCTTTATATATCTGTTGTGTGCTAAAAAGCTGTGCAAAAAATGTCTTTGGTCTGAATTGAATGCATTCAATCATTACGAGTAAAGATATAACCAGACAAAAATATATTCTTAACGTATTGACTCTTTTATTCAACTACCCAAACATGATTACTACTAAATAGCCTAAAAGTTCCAAAAAAAATATTTACTTAATTGTTACGAAACTCTGTTCATGAAAATTAATTAATTCTATTCAAACTATTAAAAACATCATAATATTAACTTAAAATTATATACAACAAATATTTGAATATTAAACAGTATACAAACTCCAAGGCTTTATTTTAGCTAACTAGATTGTGTACCATAAGGTTACAACATATAATTATTACACTTTCTTTTTGTTACCCTCTAAAGAGGCAATTGTAAGCTATCTTTTCTTTATATCTGTATATGTTGTGTTTTACATAATACACATGTCCATTTTTAGCCATGAGATTTATAAAACCAGCTTTAAGGCTAACATTTGCATATTAATACATAAAAAATAAATAACTTTTATTTGTTTGCTGCTTTTGATCTTCTTCATTTTCAAGCAACTACAGCTTTCAAACTATTCTGTTCTTTGCTATATATACTTCTTCAACTTCGCTTCTTCTTTAATAAAGCATTTATTTGTTTAGCTTATAATCCTGCCTACATACATATATATATATATATATTTAAAATATATAGTCATCATATATAATTTTCTATTGCATCTTATAAGCCTGTGTTGATGCTTTTGGATTGATGATATAACTTACCAAATATTCAGCTTATAAAATGCAGGAGAACCTTCAAAACTCTATGCCAATGTCATTCCTTTATTCTTTACACATACCTGCGAAAAAATATGATAGATAAGCTATCTGTTATATTTGAAATTGCATTAATACATGTATACAAATCAATATATATCAATAACTATACTTATATATCAGTTTAAATATACATCCAAATATGTGATTAAAAGAATATTATTAATTAGTATCCTATTTTTGAATTCTAAATTGTGTTTGTACATTAACATACTAACTGATCATAAGCACATAGATCACTACATCTATTTTTTTAGAAAATGAGAGATTTTAGTATTTATAACTTTCACAACAGTGGGGTATAATCCTTTTTTTATACCAAATAGCCCAGCAGATTAGACATAGATTATTCCAAGGAAACGAAAATATAATTCTGTTGAAGATCGACGAGATAAACAACATAAATCTCGTCAATATAAAAGAGATAAAAAAACAGAAAAAGCTCTACCACAGCCTGTTAATAAATACCATGTTACAACCAAGCTGGATCTGGCCAGAACACAATAGTTATTATTAAGAGTTGCTACCTCAACTGATCATGCTTCATCTTCAAAGCAACTAGCCCAATCTGAAGAAGCACACATAACTTTTGATGATTCATGCTCAGGGAAAGAAGGTATTTAATTAGTTGTTTTGTTTTTTAAAATATTGATTATACAACTTCATTGCTATATCAATACTCTATTTTATTTATGTATGGTTTGTTAATAAATATAGAATGCCAGATACCAAGGAATATAGGTGATATTCTACAAACCATAGCTGCAGAGCTACAAATTTTGCCTGAAACACCGGCCTGTACATTTTGTCATGCTACAAAAATTTATTTAGAGCCTCCTAAATTCTGTTGTTCTACTGGTGAGATTAGATTATTGCAAACTGAAATGGTAGAACATCTAAGAGTGTTATATCTTGAGAATTCAGAAGATGCAACAAATTTTAGAAATAATATCCGCAGTTATAATAATATGTTTGTCTTCATATCATTGGGTGCCCATTGTGAATAAACTATTAGCCAGACGAACAAGTGGGATCTATACATACCGGGTTCAAGGGCAGCTATATCATTTTATATCTCAGCTAACACCTACAGAACAACAAAAACCAAACAATGTACAATTATATTTTTTTGATCAGGAGCATGAGCTTGACAACTGCCTTTCTATTTCTAAAAAGTTTAGTCCAGCTTTGATTACAAAAATAGCTACATTATTAGCAACAAATCCTTATTCTATCTTTTTTAGAAACCTGCCTCAGCTAGCTGATCTAGATAGCTATAAGATTATTTTAAAAGCATATCCAAAGTTAGATCAACGAATATTTAATAAGCCAGGTGTGTCAAAATGTTGCAGCAATATGGTCTGAACCACGGAATACTGTAGAATATACAACTCAACACATACAGGCCTACTCAAAGCATGGCCCTACTCAGATTGTCAAACATTACTTTGGGTTTTATGACCCAATACAATACCCATTGATTTTTACAAATGCCGAGCCTGGTTGGCACCCTAAAATAGAAAGATTGACCTCAACAGCAGATAAGTCGAATCTTTCTAAAACATGCAAAAGAGAAAGAGATTTTGATGCCGAAAACTTTCCAAATGCAGAACTTTCTATAGAGGCTGAAAAGAAAGGTATTTAACTAGAAATCTTTGCCCATTTCGAAACTTAGGCATATATATTCTATAAACTATGATTTATAATGCCTCATTTTGTTATTAATTATTTTGCAGGTTTATTGACCAAAAAAAGGAAGAAAGAGACTGTATCATGCCGAGAATATTATTGTTACAGGTTACAAATGAGACTTGAAGATACATCATTTCTTTTACATACAGGTAGACTTTTACAACAATTCGTTATTGATATGTATATTAAAATTGAAACATCAAGACTTGAATTTTTAAAAATACCAGATATACAGAACCAATCAAGAACAGAAATTTATATAGGTGTAGTGGATAGCATCATAAAAGGACATGATACAGGTAGTGATATTGGTGAAAGAATTGTATTACCTACTTCTTTTATTGGTGGCCCTAGAGATATGCGTAAAAGATATATGGATGCCATGAGTTTAGTACAACATTATGAAAAACCAGATATATTTCTTACGATGACTGCTAATCCGAGCTGGCCTGAAATTTATACTTACAAATTGCCTTCTGATGAAGTACACAACAGACCAGATTTAATAGCAAGAATATTTAGAGCGAAGCTTGAACTTCTCAAAAAGAATTATTCAAAAAGAATATTTTTGGGAAGGTTATTGCATACACATATGTGATTGAATTTCAAAAAAGAGGATTGTCACATGCTCATTTTTTGATTATTCTTGATTCTAGATCAAAGCTTTATTCACCTGAAGCTTATGACAGAATTGTAAGTGCAGAGTTACCTGATTTTAAAAGCCAGCCATACCTTCATACATTAGTTGCAAAGCATATGATGCATGACCCTTTTGGCAGCCTTGATCCAACATGTCTGTGCATGAAAAAAAATTCTGGTTGTAAGTATCAATATCCTAAAAAATTTTCAACCATGACAATGCATGGAGAAAATGAATATCCTATTTATCGGCGTAGAAATAATCAAGCTTCAGTTAAAGTTCGAGGCCATTACTTAGATAATCGGTGGGTAGTTCCTTATAATCCTTATTTATTGCCCAAATTTAATTGTCATATCAGTGTTGAAATTTGCTCAACAATTAGAGCAATCAAATATATTTTCAAATACATTTATAAAGGGCATAATAAGATTTCATACAATATAGCATTAGAACAGCCAGATGGGACAATTGATGAAATAAAAAACTTCCAAATAGCGAGATGGATTTCTCCACCTGAAGCTGTTTGGAGAATATTTTGGTTTTGATTTGCATGAAATATATCCTGCAGTAATCAGTCTCCCAATTCATTTAGAAAATGAACAAAACATCTTATTTAGACCATCATAAACTCTTTACAATATTGCTAATAATCCATGTTGTTAAAAACTATGCTAACTGAATTTTTTTTTATGAACAGGTCAGATTCGTATGCTCAAAAACTGAATTGTTTATATATTGAGTTTCCAGAATATTTTGTTTGGAATGAGCAGTGAAAAGAATGGCAGTAGCGTAAACAAAGAGATGTTAGTGGAAGAGTACATAGTATACACCCATCACAAGGTGAAAAGTATTCTTTGCGATTACTTTTGTTACACCGACGTGGGATTACTTCATTTACAGATTTAAAAACAATCAATGGTCAAACTACAAATACATACAAGGAAGCTGTTCAGCTATTAGGTTTGCTTCAAGATAATAACATTGCATATCTTTGTATGTAAGAAGGGATCAGCTATATGATGCCACCTGCTTTAAGGCAATTATTTGCAACACGTCTTGTCTATTCAAACCCTAAAAATGCCAAACAACTATGGACAGATTTTGAAGAATATCTTTCTGAAGATTTTGCTCAAGACAAAGCAATAAACAAAAGCTTGGCTAGACAAAAGACATTACATGCAATAGATATTTGCTTATATTCTATGAACAGAGCATTAGAAGATTTTGATGTTATTGAAGATTCAAGAGAAATACAACAGATTGATAATCTAACCAAAGAATTGGAAGCAGAAGCCAATATCATTGTCTCATTAGAAGAGTTACAAGCAATCCGCCAATTAAATGAGGATCAAAAAAGGGCTTAAGATATGATAATCTCTCACATAAATCAGGGTTTACCAAAGGCAGTTTTCATAGGTGGCCCAACAGGAACAGGCAAGACATTTCTTTATAAGTGTTTATTGGCGATTAATAGATCAAATGGTGGTATAGCACTTGCCACAGCCAGTTCAGGAGTAGCGGCCTCAATCCTTCTAGGAGGAAGAACGGCACATTCAAGATTTAAGATTCCAATTGATGAAGATATAAATAGATCATGCAACATAAGTAAACAAAGCACTTTGGCTTATTTACTAAAATTTGCAAAGCTGATTATTTGGGATGAAGCTACAATGATAAAGAGAACAATCATTGAACATTTTGATGAGTCCTTAAGGGATCTGAAAAATATTGATCAACTCTTTGGTGGTAAAGTTATAGTTTTGGGTGGTGATTTTAGACAAACTTTACCAGTAATTCCTAAAGGTTCAAAAGAAGATATTATAAATGCAAGCATTGTTATGTCACCACTTTGGAGCAAGTTTGAAAAGCTACAATTACACCAGAATATGAGAGTGCAAAAGGATCCTATATTTTGTGAATATTTGCTTCGGATTGGAAATGGCATTGAAGAAATGAACGAAGACAAAGAAATTCATATTCCAACTAGTATGAATATTCCTTTTATTGATGAAGAGACATCTTTACATACTCTGATTGATGCAATTTTCACTGATCTAAATCTTTTTAGTACCAATAAATGGATGGTTATTAATATGGCTATTCTTACAATAAGAAATGATTTTGTTCATGAAATGAGCAATATGCTGATAGCCAGGTTTTCAGGAGAAGAAACTATCTATTATAGCACTGATGAAACTATTAATTCTTTAGATCAACTGGACCAACAAGATTTGTTACACTCATTGACTCCTCAGGGTTTTCCATCTCATGAACTTGTTCTGAAAATCAATTCTCTTATTATGCTATTGCGTAACATCAATCCAGGTAAGGGTCTATCTAATGGGACTCGAATCATTTGCAAAGCATTCAAGCCAAATATTATTCAGGTTGAAATTTCAAGTGGTTCATATATTGGCACACCTGTTTTTATTCCACGAATTACAGTTGAATATTCAAAATCTGATTTCATGTCTATACCTTTCAAAAGAGCTCAGTTCCCAGTGCGGTTATGCTTTGCAATGACCATTAATAAGGCACAAGGCCAGATTCTAGATTTTGTAGGTATTTATCTTAAAGAGCCTATTTTTTCGCATGGGCAATTATATGTTGCTTTGTCACGTGCAAAAAGCGCAGCTTAGGTAAAAATTCTGATACGACCTATAACTATGGTTGATAGTTGCAACAATTTAACTAAGAATGAAGTATATACTGAAGTATTATCAATAATTATTACAGATAGAATTAATCACAATGATATTATCTAACTTATGTATGTATAATTATTATTAATATCTCTATTCAAACATTTATATTATCTTATTTATGATCACTGAGTTAAATTAGTATAGTATATTTAATTTCTAAACATCAATTGAACAATTGTATATTCTGATAATAATTGCCTACATTCACTAATATATTTTTAGATTATGAAACACAATTTAGGCTATATATTGATTTGTTTCATTCAATAAGGTAGCTACTCATCTTTATACTTCAGAAAAGCTTTACCTATTCTACAATATAAGCTATTATCTTAATTTTTCGCTTGTTTTAAAACTAAAATTGGTCTTATATATTTTTATAGGAACATGGAGAACAGGTGTACTGATATTTCAGCATTAACAGATGCGACTAAGGATTGGGTCTCAAAGCTAATTTTAACAGAAAAAACTCCAATTCGCATTGGAAAAGAAAGAGGAGCTGCATATCAAATATTTGTTTTTAATGATAGCGAAGTATTAATAAATAACTGTACAAACTTATTATTGCCCAACTTATAATATTTGAACTTATATAATTATATTCTGTATTTGTAAAAGAATAGCATACAAGCTATTGCTTATAGTGAAGATGTGCATCAACTTGATAGAGTTCTACAACTATATAAAACATTCTACATTGACAATGCGATGATAAAGCCAATACTGGGAACGTTTCCACGGTATGGGTCTTCTTGTTATCAATTAATACTAAAAAAAAGTGCTTTCATCAGGCAGGCTAGACAGGCAAAATAATTGGCATTAAGCGATTACTACAGCTTCACCAGATTTATGGATTTTGAATCTAAAATGGACAATCCTGAGCTAAAAATTAGTTATGTATTTTCCTTTCTTTCTTTTCCTGAATTTACAATAATTTACAGCTTTAAAACTCCTATTTTATACTTATAATACTTGCATCATTTGGCTAACTAATTATAGCTACTTTTGATATTCTATTATAGACATTTTATGCCCATAATACATGTTCTTCCACCAAGAACTGTCCCAGTAAAAGGAAGAAGCGTACTTATCCAAGAGTTTATCATCCTTAATGAAGAGTAATAATTATTATTGCTTTATATATTTACATATTATACCCCAAAGTGAATCGAATCCTAAGACTAATTCATTCTTATTCTACAGGTGTAGACCATTAATATTAACTTTTTGGGAAGATTTCCTACACACAGAAGCCCCATATATTGTTAACAATGTTCATGAAATGCCAATCATATTGGGCATGCGATTAGGAATCACATCATTTCATGGTAATGCTTATTTAAAAATAAAATTTTATTCCTTAAAAAAAATTAATACCAAAGCTTTGCTATACTGCAGGAATCTCTGTACGGACTCTGTCAAACAGCATCATTCTGTTCGATCCACCTTTATTAGAGGCAACAGAGCTCAAAAAATGGTAAGCCTAACTCTAAATATGTCTAAATATCTGCATATTTATAAATATTCCCTTTTTAACAATTTTAAGAGCTTAATTTAATATTTATATAGGTTAGAGGCAAACACAAACCATGTTGAAAGAATTGTGGTGGAAAAACTGTATGAAAAACAGCACCAGATTATTAGTACTCCTGCAGACACTCAAGTTCGCAAGATAAGCCAATTACTAAGCTTGAATGAAACAGTAATTTTTCCACCTGCCATCCTTGATCTTTTTTATAATTAAACTATTATACCTATATATATACATATATATATATATATATATATTTTCATATGTTGAAATTTATTCAAAAATTTGAAATTAAGACTACCTTACCTGCAGATCAAATCATGCTGTATAAAAGCTGAAGTGAAAATCGATAATCCAGGACAAAAATTCTACTATCTTATTTGCCCAAATTGTATGAAACCTACTGGTGCAGGGCTTGACATGGAATTCACCTTCCTATATTGTGTTGCTACATCACCAACACCTCAGGCATAGTAAGTTGCATAAAAAGCAAAATAGATGATAAGTTGGTTTTATACCAACTTATATGTCTTATTTCACTTGGCTTTTGACTTGTTTTTCATGCATGTATGTGGTGTTATGTGTTATTTTGTGTATTAATGTGGTTTGCAACTTGATGTGCTTAAATGGTGAAAAAGACCAAAAATGTTGAGTAAATGAAACAAGTGTGTGTTTTAAGTTCAAGAACAAGGAAAGGATTCAAAAATTTTGAAATGATGCTTGTGAAATTAGAGATCCCTTAATATGCTTATTGTGTGCTTTGGCAGAATAGATAGCCTGACCTCATCTGAGTATAACTTTCTCAATACTAATCCAAATGGTGGGATCTTGGATGTTCTAGAAAGCTCTTTGAGTGTACTTCAATTCTTATATTTTAACGTTCTTCTACTTCTGTGTGAATGTATGAGAAATGAGAGAAGCTTTACAATCACTACTTCAAGTTTGCATTCTTAAGCTGCATTACCACAGTTTGGTAGAATGTTAATATCTTGAGCTACAGACCTCTAATAATGCTGATTCATGAATCTGTGGAAAGCCAAGAGGACGTTCTACAACACTTATGTTGACTCCGAGCTCTAATTTGGAAGAGAAAAACGGCGACGCGTCTCTATGTAAACATTTTCACTGCAACGCGTCGTGGAGACGCATCGCCATGAAAATCTCCCTCGCCGCACTTTAGTATTTTGTCCATAACTCTCTCGTCCAAACTCCAAATTGAGTGATTCAAATGGATATACAAAGCTAAGACATAGGGCTACAACGCTAAGGTTTTGAGTATTTCCAAATTCACAACAAATCTGGGCCAGAGTTTGGTTGGAAGTCGCTAAACACTTGCTGCACTACACAACACACTCACGTCGCCGCACACCTCACTTGTGTTGATGCATATTCGTGCGGCAATTTCACAATTCTATCACACTCACTTCACTCATCCTTTGCACACACCTCACTCATTCTTTGCACACACTTCACTCATTCTTAGCACATTCTTCATTTATGCATTCACTACATTTGCACATTCAGCACAAACTCTATTCATGTTCATCACATTCATAGTTATTTGCTCATGTTTTCACTTTCAATTTTCTTTGTAACATGTTTTAGTTACATTCACCATTCACACTCATTTTCATAACACCTCATTTTCACTCCTCAACACACTACACTTGCATTTCTTTTGCATTCATTTTCAAGACATTTCATAACACTCCATTTTATACTTTGCACACATAATTCATATCACAATACACGCAAGCACTCACTTGTGCTTCATAGCACAAATTTTATATGTACTACATCTTCCGTTCATGCATTACACAGTGGTTTTCATCATTCTTCACTCATACTTATCTTCATCATGTTTCACTACATTTTCACACTCATGTTTTCATATACTTCATTTTCATTCATTCTTCACACACTTCATTTTTCACCCATCTTTATTATCTTTATTTCCACTCACCTTCATATACTTCGTTTTCATTCTTTTTTATAGACTTCATTTGCATCCATTTTTAGTACACTTAATTTTCATGATTTACACTCTTCTTCACCACAACTCACAGCCTTCATTTTACGCACACATCTACACTTACTGCGTCGCCACTCACACGTTGTTCAGCGATGCGTCGTGGAGATGCGTCGCAATATTAAAATTTGTTCGGCGACGCATTATAGCGTGCGATGCGTCGGCCATATAAAGTATAGATTTGTTGGTGAAAAATTTTCTAAGTATGGAATTCTCTAAATTATGCAGGAATACGTGAAGGAGTGGCCTCCGAGAGTATTGAAGGCGTGCGGGGAACGACCAAGGCGTGGATCATGAGTGGTTTTGGACAGATCATTTTATGCAGTGGCATTTCTGTAAATTAGTTATTAGTTTACGTTTTGCGTTTTGTTTACGTTTTGTAACCTCTATATATAGAGGAGTTAGCCATAGACTTTGGGGGGATCGATCATTCTAGAATTGTAACATACTTTTGATTTTGAGAGCGGGAATTTTCTCTTTCTGACAAGCGTGTCGTTAACCTTGCAATTTTAACTCTAAACTATGTAGTAGCAATGAGTAGGGTATCGTATCCATAGGGAAGGTGAAGTGGTTCCAAGAATCCAGAAATTTGTTCTCAGGTTGTCACCAGATTAAGTTTGCACTAACGTGTATTAAAAGAACAGAACTCAAAACAAAAGGGATAAAGTGTAAATCAAACAAATGAAAGTGATGCTCTAGAGTTCCGGAGTTGGATGAAAATGCATCTAGACACCTATACGGTACAACGAAAATGCAAGCTGAACGAGAGGGGAACTATGTCACCTAGAGTCGTAACCCGAAGTTAGCATGGCGACGACACCTCAACTTAAGGCTCCTAACACCATCCTCTCCCATGGCGAGGCCTGAGAATGGCGATTTCAAACCGCGACGTCCCTATCCGCTATTCCTAGCGAGTTTAACACTCAATTCCTAGATTCTTCCCATGTCGAGGCCTGAGCCTAGGATCAAATCTACTCGTTAGCAACAGAGGATTTCATTTGCACTTTTATCTCATGATCTCATAACCTAAGATCGGCATGGCGACCGCACCCTAGAAGACAAGCTTACTAAGCAAGTGAAAAAACTTGATTCACAAAAGAAGTTCTCATTTCACATAATTCACAACAAGAATTGTAGTATTGATCTTATACTCAGTATGTCGGCCACAGTTAAGTTCAATTCAACTATTCCAGACTGATCGTGTGAAAATTCAACAGAAATGCACAATCGAAACAATATATGAATCATTTCTTCATAGATTATGTTTAATGCACCGTAACAAAGCATCTAAAATGTATTCTCATCCTTCGGAACCCTAGATTATCAACCGATTAGCCAGAAAATGCCTTTCTCATCTCAAATTCATCAAACTGTAACATTAACAAACTCATTCTCACTCAATTAGAGGATTTTACCGATTAGAGTTCAGAGATTTGTCAATTCCTTTGTCAATTGAGAGTAAGAAAGCAAATTCCAGTCTAAAGCCGCGATCGGAATCACAATTGGAGTCCAATTCTTAGAGAGAGAAACTAGTGAGAGAAAGAAAAGTAGAGAGAGAAAAATCCCGCTCTCTAAAAATACAAAAGTTCGTTATGAATTCTAGAATGATCTCCCCTACAATGTTGACTAATTCCTCTATATATAGAGGTTACAAAATGTAAACAATACGCAAACGTAAATTGAAAACTAAATTACAAGAATGCCACTACTTAGAACTAGTATATCAAAAATCAGCTTCTAGCAACGTGTCCATTCACGTCTCTGAGCTAAGAGTCTTCATGCCTTCACCACTGTCAATGCGTCTTCGAGCCTGCCAGGTCCATGCCTTCATGAATTCCTGCACAAAAATGATGAAATCCATACTTAGAGAATTTTTTCACAACCAGCATAAAGAAACTCATGGTGCGGCCGCCTAGTTTGGCCGCACCATGCAAATGTCTTCACGGTGCGGTTGCATGGTTTGGCCGCACCATGCGAATATTTCCACGGTGCGGCTGCCTAGTTTGGCCGCACCATGCAAATTCTCTCAGGTGCGGCCGCTTGGTTTGGCCGTACCATGTAAACCCCATAGTGTGCTCGTTAGAGGTGGTGGCAGGAGTGAAGTGCATGAAGTGCATGTGATGTGCCCTGATGTATAGCAAGTGCACAAATGCTGTGCACAATTGAGTGCACAAGTGTGTTGTGTAGTGGAAAGAGTTATGGTGCATGAGCGTGCATGAATGGTGCATGAAATGTGCATAAGTGCATACATATGTTGCTAGAGTCATGTGCATGAAATGTGCTTTTGGTGCCTAAGTTGTGCATGAGGAGTGTAAGAGTTGTGCAAGAATGGTGCAAGTGGTGCATGAGGTGTGGCGCTGCTGTGCGCACGGTGCTGCTGTGGCGCGCATGGTCGCTTTGTGTATGAGTGCCGCACGCACTGTCGTGCGCGGCTGTGTACAAGGGCTTTGCGTGGTGCACGCGCAGCGTGTGCCTGTGTGCAGTGCTGCCGCATGCACAAGTTTACACATGTTGTGCTGCAAGTGTGCAAGTAAGATACACCAATGTGAGCCACAACACAAACAAGATGCACATAAGCGTGCTTGTTCTAAACATTCATGCATTTACCTAAAAAAACACATTTAACATCGACATCACAAAGCCAATTCACTACTTTTCGCTGACCACACTCACATGCACCATTGTCATGAAAATTAACCACAACATACCACATAAAATCACATGATCTCGAACATTTTACTGAATACCTCTTAATCCCACAAAACTATACCACTTTCCTTATTCCAATTTTTTCCATTTTCAGCTCATTCTGGGCCAACATAAATTCATATCCTTCTTTGTATAATTCACTAATTTCTACACATTCCACATATAAAGTGCACTAAATCCCACAAAAGCCAAGCATAAAACAATACAATTAAGTCAGTATAAAACTGAGTTATCAATTTCCCCACACTTGGACCTTTGCTTGCTCTCAAGCAAAACTCACACTTCATATATGTCAATCACCTTTGCATACAACCTTGCTCGCTTGACTGCTATGATCTCCTCTAAGTTCATCAAAACACTTTTCACACAAACATTCTCAAAATTATTTTGATTCCAAACTGTCAGATCTCAGCACAAATTATCAATCGAGGCACGACGAATAAAGACCAACATGTAATGCGTGCAAGTGTGTGTTGAGGATTACCTGGCCTCCTATCCTTCTCGCATGCATATCCCCTTTGGTTCAAGAACATCTTATTGCATAAACAATCATCTTATCCACACATAAGAACTTCTAACACACAAGATCAATGGTCGCACATTGGTGCTTTTATTGATTGATAACATAATAACATTTCTTTTCTGCACTTTGTTGCATTCACCTACCACACGCATTGGTGTTTTAGCCTGGGTCTTATGGCTATTTTTTCCACTTTCCGCCTGGGTTTTATGGCTATTTTTTCCCAATTAAGCTTGCCAAGGGTATTTCGGCTTTTCATTCCCAATTGCCAAAGGCTTTTTCTCCATATCCTTTCTTGTGTGACTAAAGTTCTTAGATGTCTTTAAGGGACTATGTATGCAAGAGCATCCAAAACACCGGAGTCATGCATAGCAACAAGAACAAGTTGAACAGATTCCTCCTATGTCAGATAGTAATTTTGCATGGCATATCTATCTTACTTTAACATGATGCCTCGGCCGAAAAAATATACCAATTCATCAATTTTGGAATCAATAAAAAAAATTTCATGCAATATAAAAAATATTGATGAACTCCAAATCGATCATAGCACACAAAAGAACAAGAGCGTGTAATACAAAGGCAATCTTTCATTAACATACCCTACTTTCTTTCTTACACAAGACAACTTCAAATTACTCATGACTCATTCAATTTTTTTGACAGCTTAAACATTTATGCTCACAAAACCACTCAAACGCTAGACATAACAACCACATATCCATTAAAACCTTTCTTCAACACTACTCATCATGGCATACTTCAAAAGCTACCCGCACATCATGGCATACTTCAGAAGGCTAGCAACAGATTCAAATGTCACAAGTCTCTTAAACAATTCCAAAGCAGTGCAACAATCATCTAAATTCCAAACAAATTCAACATATCCATCCCAGCAAAGCAACCAAAGCACAACTTAAAGCACACAAAATATACTTCAGCAAAGCACAAAGCATAACTGCCAGAAACAGTACATCATAGCAATCCTTACCAACAAGGACAATCGCGCCATAACACCATAACACCTTTACAACAAAACAACAACAACGATCAAACCGAATCATAACAACAACAACTTTCACATCGCCATCCCAATTTCAACCCCCCACACTAAGAGCACAAATTGTCCTCAATGTAAAAGATTAAGGAAGAGGGGCTCCTTGAGAAGAAGACGGTGCTGATGAAGATGGTGATGAGAACGAAGGTCCAGTGAAAGGTTGCGCCACCCAATGGAAAAGACCAATAACTGGTCCCTGAAGAGGCTGCCCCGTACCCATCAATGGTATTCTTGTCTCTGGCATAAACTAAGGAGTCGGTATAAAAGTAGGAGTGGGAGACATGGGTGGGATACGACCAAATGTTGGCAACGGGCTGAGGGACGACACCGCAGGAACCCCTGGTGGCAACTAATGCTCCACTTATAATGTCTCTCGTTAGATTTGGCACACGATACCCAGTCAATTGAGCAGAAGTTAGGGTCGGTTTGGGAGGCCCAGAATCAGAATGGTAATACACAGCCATCTTGTTACATTTATCGAGATCCATTTGCATGACCAGTTGCCTGTGATACAACACTTCGAATTGCTGCTACGCTACAGAAGACATATCATCCAATTTTTTTATCACTCCTGAAGTGTGTGAGTCCCAACCTTGTTGCATATCATTCATCATTTCATGCATGCTGACTAAACGCTCGTCCAGGACCTAGAATCGAGTGTCCACCGAATGTTGGAAGTTGTTAAGGGTGCTGTGGAAGGAACTAAAATCAAAGGAATGAGGAACAGTATCGTGTGAACCAGACTGGTAAAGATTATCATCCTCAAGCATAGTAGTAGACGAGAGAGTGCGAGCCACTTTTTTATCCATTCGCATATACTTAGTGTAAAGGGCCGTGGCTATTGGTAGTTTAACTTGCCGCCAATCAGCACCCATGGAGTCATCCACAACTTGAGCACGACATAAATCGGCCAACAGCACCGGAAAGCATATCGCGGCCATATCCTCTGTGATTCCAGCTCGGATGTGATTAATAACGATGCGCCCCACATCTATAGCCTTTTGATTCCGAATCACAGAAATCAGATATAAACGCTCTCGCATAACCTTCGTGACATGAGAACTGGGCATAAGTCGAGACAAGATAAACATCAACCAAATTTTGGCATCACTCTTCAGAAATCACTAAAAGATGTGTTTACGGTCTCCGTACTGATTCACTGCCCACTCTGCCCGTGGATGAGCCAACTCTTCCAACAACGCTTGATCAGAAACAGCATCGTCCAAACTCTCAAATTCAGTATCATAACTAGGTGTGCCCAAAAACTCATTCACCACAACACTGTCAATTTGAACCCACTTACCTCTGACATACACCGCTTCTTCTTGATTTGGAAACTTGCCATTGGCATAATACTCTCGCGCAATGCTAATGTTGCAAAACTCTGGTGCCGTAGTCAACTTCTCACTAAATTTATGATATTTCATCAATTTGCGAAAAGGACCCTTATCCACAATAAATGCCCGCTCTAAATGTAGCAGCTTCTTGTCGAACACACCATCTTCCCACCTTTGCTTCGCCTCGTCGTTAAAAAACACCGACACCGGAGCTCCTCTTTTACGCTTCTTTGGTACAGGAGGATTCACTATAACCTCCGGGGGATCCTCAAACATTGGCATATCTTTAGGAAAATAATCGTCATCAGAGTCTTGAGACACCCTAGCTTTTCCCTTTCCTTTGCGAGAAGTCGCGCATTTCTTTGGAGGCATATCTGCAAGAAACACTATAATAGTAAGCATCATAACTAAATTCCAGCTTCACAAGATCGAGAAAATAACATACGAAGCAGAGAGAATTAGTCAAAACTTAAAGAGTCTAAGTTGTAGAACAAGTCCTTAACTAAATTTCGGGACCGGAATCACCCAATTTGGACTACAAATGAGCTAAATATGCACAAAATACTGAGAAGTGTCAACTGGGCAGATTCAGCACTTTCTCATACAACAAATTTCAGCATACCCGTCCTATTGTCCTCTAAACCGGACCATGTTCCAGTTACCATTAGCAAAAATGTCAAACACAAACATTGTAGCCCTCTGTCCTAGCTAACTGTTCCAACTGGAATCACGCAGTTTAGACATCCCATTTGCAAGTTATGACCAAATTACAGAAACCTGGTAAAGCTGAAACATTCTAAGAAAAAAAATCCATAAACTAAATCTCCCACACTTTAGCATGTATTTCCTCTTAAACACGAATTTCAAGCTACACAATATTCAATTTACTCATCAATTTCTCCACTTAATAACATCCAAGTCATGCTCATACACTCACTAATACCTCCTTGGTGAAAGCATACAAACTACAAAAATAAGTCCAAGAGAACTAAACATACCTTCTTGTTGAGTTAGCCGATTATGTACTTGAAGCAAATGTAAAATGATGATTACAAAAAAATGTTGTCTAAGCCTCTTGAGCAAAGCTGAATTCCTTTTTTAGCAAGTCTACTAATTGTGGTCTGATATTGTGAACAAGAGTGGGCATTTATAGGACCATAATAGAGGTGCCCACGTGATCGGTCAATGCAAGAGCAAATCAATGTTCCCAACAACCATACCAAATACATCAGCACCAAGACAAATATATGGGACCATGCTTATTCATGTCATTTGAGGTTTCAACTCTTCTTAGCCACCAACCGAGAACAATGTATTCACAAGTCACAAAGAGCCAAAATAGAATTTCAGCTTTATGAATTTTAGCTTTATATCCCTGCATTTCATATCTTGCATCATTGAATACCTTACCAAACCTTACCATTACTCTGGAACGATGTCCACTCCTTCTTAAATGCAGATATGCTCATGAAAAGCAAAAAACAACAATGATTAGGCAACCATTAATCTCACATATTAAGCTAACAAATCCAACATATTAAGCTAACAAAACCCCAACGTAACTACCAACTAAATTCACACTACTACACAAAAACCTCTCGACAACATCAAAACAATGCAAGCTAAACACTAACACACAAATTACACCAATTATTCTAATAAACTCAAAACCCAACACCAATACGCCACATCATTACTAGCAAACGAAAAACTAGTCTCATGAAAAAATATCCTCACAACACGTTATCCTAACACCACTACTACACTAGGTTCATCATGGAAATTGCAACTTCACATAACACACTCTTCAAATCACACAACCCCCTCCCCACACTGGCATAAAGGCACGGTCCCCCGGGGCAGAAACAACAAATAGCAGTAAAGGAACCTGGTCATTTACAATCCTCTAGAGAGTTTTGCTGCCCTTTCCTCCTCCAAATAGTCAGGCCATTGAGGTGTACCCGTGAGGCCCAAGGACGGTGGAGGAGCTTCAGTGGAAGTGAGGTCAATACCCATACCTCTGGCCATTTCAGTTAAAAGAACGGGAAAGAACATTGGAGAAGACAAAGGCATGTGATTGACACTAAAGGACAAGTTCGGCCACACATGTTGTTCGCATACCAACAATCATTCACGGATGTACTTAGCTATGCAATCATATGAGTATGTGTCAAGGCAACCTCACGGGGTGTTTGTCTTTTACCTTGATTGCCAAAACTGCAATGTAGCTTACCCCTGTTGGAAAGCCGAATCTTCTTCATATGAATGAAATGCCTGCATCGTAACTGGCCTTCCTCTACAGCTGAAAAATTCATTGAACACTTTCAATAAAAAAAAGTAGACTAAATAATCAAGAAAGTGAAGAAGAAATGATGAACTCTAGCTAGTAAAAGAGAGCTAAATGGGAAATTGAAAGAAAAACACTAGGTTGCCTCCTAGGAGCGCTTGTGTTTAAGTCGGCAGCCCGACATAGTTTCGTTTCACTGGAAAATTATTGGATCATCCAAATACAAGTCATGTTGAGCTTGTGCCAAATCTGGGATATTCTTCCCCTGATCTACCAAATATGGTTTAAGCCTATGATCATTTACTTGCCATATATTGCCATTCTATTCATTCTGAATTTCCACAACACCGTATGGCATGACTTTGATAACCCGAAATGGACCACTCCATCTAGACTTCAATTTCCCTGGGAAAAGTCTGAGCCTCGATTCATACAGCAAGACTAGTTGCCTTGGAACAAAAACTTTAGTTTGAATTTTTGCATCATGAAGTCTCTTAGTCCTCTCCTTATAGAGCTTTGAACTCACATACGCATTGAACCTAAACTCATCCAATTCATTGAGTGCTAGCATTCGCTTTGATTGTGCTTCCTTCAAATCCATGTTCAGTGTCTGGATTGCCCAATAAGCCCTATGTTCAAGCTCCATAGGTAAATGACACTCTTTGCCATACACAAGCCGGAAAGGAGAAGCACTAATGGGTGTTTTGTAAGCAGTGCGGTATGCCCACAAAGCATCATCTAACCTCAGAGCCCATTCCTTTCTATTAGGATTCACAACTTTCTCTAGGATTCGTTTGATTTTGCGGTTTGATAATTCAACCTGGCCACTGGTCTGGGGATGATATGCAGTGGAAACCTTGTGTTTAACCCCATATGTAGCCAAAAGGGCTGCAAAAATCTTATTACAAAAGTGTGATCCTCCATCACTGATGATTGCACGAGGGGTACCAAATGGATTAAAGATGTGTCTTTTGAGAAATGCTGTAACCCTCCTAGCATCATTGTGTGGCAATGCACTAGCCTCAATCCACTTCGACACATAGTCCACTGCTACAAGTATGTATTGCATGCCACACGACTCTGGAAAAGGACCCATGAAGTCAATTCCCCAGACATCAAACAATTCCACCTCTAGGATATTATTCAAAGGCATTTCGTTTCTTAAGGAAATATTTCCTGTTCTCTGGCATCTGTCACAATTTCCTACCCAAATCTTGGAATCCATAAAAATACGCGGCCAATAAAAACCACATTGTAAAACCTTATATCCCGTTCTTGTGGATCCAAAATGGCCTCCACAGGGTCCTTCATGGCAAGCTCTTAGAATGGCATCCTTCTCCTCCTCCTTGATGCACTTCCTTATGATCTAGTCACTATAAAACTTGTACAAAGCATCATCCTCCCAGAAAAAGTACTTGGCATCACTTCTCAATTTCTTCTTTTGTTCACTGGAGAAATACGATGGCACTTGTCCATCCATAACAAAATTGGCTATCTCTGCATACCATGGTAATTCACCCTTCTCCATCCAAAACACCTGCTCATCCGGGAAATGTTCTTTTACCAAACTAGTTGACCCCTCTTGAGCTTCTGATTCCAGCCTAGAGAGATGGTCAGCCACCACATTCTCTGAGCCTTTACGATCGTTAATTTCAACATCAAACTCTTGGAGTAACAATACCCATCGAATGAGCCTGGGCTTGGCCTCTTTCTTCGTTAGCAAGTACTTCAATACAGCATGGTCTGTATGTACAATCACTTTTGAGCCTAGTAAATATGACCTAAACTTGTCAAATGCAAACACAACAACCAGCATTTCCTTCTCAGTAGTTGTGTAGTTCATTTGAGCTTTATTTAGTAACTTGCTTGCATAGTAAATTGTATGAAAGACTTTGTCCCTTCTCTGTCCTAGCACAGCACCGAGTGCATAATCACTTGCATCACACATTATTTCAAAAGGTGCACCCCACTGAGGAGTGACTATAATCGGTGCTTCCACAAGCTTAGATTTCAACGTCTCAAAAGCTTCAACGCATTCTGTGCCGAATTCAAACTTGACATCTTTTTCCAATAGACTACACAATGGCCTAGCAATTTTAGAAAAATCCCTGATGAATCGCCTATAGAAGCCTGTATGCCCAAGAAAACTCCTGATTCTCTTCAAATTTGCTGGAGGAGGAAGCTTTGCAATAACATCAATTTTTGCCCTTTCAACTTCAATTCCCTTGCTCGAAATCTTGTGTCCAAGCACAATTCCTTCCTGTACCATAAACTGGCACATCTCCCAGTTAAGCACTAGAATTGTATCCTCGTACCTTTGTAACACCTTGGCTAGATTGTCCAAACATCCATCAAAAGTCATTCCAAAGACTGAAAAATCGTCCATGAAAATTTCTATAATTGACTCAACCATGTCATGAAAGATTGCCATCATACAACGCTGGAATGTGGTAGGAGTATTGCGGTTTCTATCCTTACGGTTTCTTTTAGGATACCAGAAAAAATTATTCGAAGACCCTTCTTTAATTGAGCATAACATAACTGGATTTGGCCAGCGCCATGATTTGTAGATTCTGAAAAAACGTGGGATTAAAACACTTAACACCTTGATAAAAGACAGTATTAGATAAAAACTAGCTTTCAATTAATATCCCAGCAAGGAAAAAAGTAAACCTGGTCAAGGTCATTGCAACTCGTTCTAGCTTCATCACCCTTGCCTATATCATCCTCAACTTCTACCCGAGGAATAAAGAGTGATGTATCTTCAACCCCATTCCTCATCCAGAAATGGGGCATAACGATCACCATTTGGTGGTCCTAAACCACTCTTTTGGAAAATTCTGCAGAGCACAAATGCATCATTTTCCTCCCACGACAATAACAGAGTTTCCAGTAAGTTTCAACATTTGAAAATAGATGACAATCAATTATAGAGTAGACTTCACATCCAAAGTTAATGCTCACACACTTGTGCCACTCCAGATCTTTCCAATTCTTCATTCACAAGCCTATACTCGTGCATCACCAAGTTTGTCCTCTTGCCATCAAGAGCTCTGCGACCGTAAAAAACAAGTGTTTTGTTCATGCCACCAGTATTTGGCTATCTCAAATTCAAAGGTTGTCGTCGTAAACATTTCCCCTGCTAAAAAGAATACTCAATATTGAATATCATTTCTACTACAAAAAAATAAAAATAAAATCCAAGATCGGTTCTCTTTTTCTTTCCCAAAAAATTATCTTCGAACACAATCCCTAAAAAACGCTAATTAAAAAACACGAAAATCTTAACAAAAACAAATACGAAGTAAAAACAAACCTTCGTCCAAAAAAAACTCCCCTCATAACAGCGTAGACAATTTCAATTCCTCGATTTGCCAGCAAACATACTGAAAAATAAGCCAATATTCGAAGCTCTTCAACACAAAAGCCTGCAGAGTGATTTGATGATAACACACTCTCGCTACACACCGAATTTCAGTCCTCCACAAATTGGAAATTGTTTCTGCCGTACTATCCTAAAGCAGCTGTCAAAATATTTTAACTATTTTTATTACAAAAAGTGATGCCCTAATTCATATTTAACCTACTTATTTTAACAGAATATATAAAAAACCCGTCTATACAGCTAAAAAAATACACAGGCCCAAGACCAAAACTGCTTGAACTAAAGCCCAAAATATACCCCTGGGCTCCCAGACTTTGTGTGGCACCCCACTAACTAGTATATATATAAAGCGTGAATTCGGACAAATTTATGCCCTTATTGCGTGGTATCAAGTCCAAGTTGTCCCTCGGTTTTTGCAATTTTGTGTTTGATTCCTTATTTTTACCTTTTGACCTTTTTGATATCCCTTTTAGTAGGTTACTTAAGTTATTTAATCGGTGGCGCTTAGAATTGTTATCATTTATTCTAGTTACTATTATATATTAGCATATAGAGGTTTAAAGTTCTCTTCTTTTATATTTTTTTTTTCTTATTTGTTTTTTTAACTGTATCTTTCATCTTCTTTTTTTGTTCTCTCTATCTTTTTCACTTTTAATTTGCTCTATAATTCAGAGATTTTTCTCCTATTTAATATTGTTTTTGTTACTTTTCTTTTACTGATTTATGGGTCATAGGTTTATATCCGCTGCTTCATTTGTTTTTGTCAATATTGTTTTGTAGATCCATAGTTGTTAACTGTGTTGTACATTTATCTTTGTTTTTTTATATGGTTTTTTTGGAAATCCATGCTTTTTTTTCAAATTTATATTTTTTTGCAGATATACGGTTGTTATTCTGCCATACGTATATATTTGTTGTCTTTTCTAATATCGCTTTTTTTTAAGAAAAAATCTACACATGTTATTTTCTTCTATATCTATGTCTACTTTTTTTTGCAGATACATGGTTGTCATATATTTATTTTTACTACTTTTTTATTTTTTTCGGCAAATTCATACTTTTTTTTGAGATCCATTGTTGTTATTATATCATATATCAAATTTTTTTTGCATATATGTTATTTTTTTCAATATCTATGTCTGCATTTTTTTTATATTATATATTATATAGACATTTTTTATCTATAATTTTGGTGTCATATTATTTGTTTTGATTGTTTTTTTCTGAATCGTTTCTAGTAATTCAATTATACATCTATGGTTGTTATTTTTTTAATATTAGGCTTTTTTTATTGATGAGTTACAGTGATAATAATCTTGACAAAGACAATATTTTTGTGTTTTTCCTTACTATTAGTCAATCCAAAATCCTTATTTTGGATGTTAACATTTTAAACATAAGAAAATGCAAGTGGAATAAAGTATTATTCATAAAACTACATTTAGTTGTGCAAACAGAAATCAAAATTGAAGAAAAAATTGAGAAAGTTCCGCAAGGATGATGATAATGAATACTATTTTCTTTTTGTATTTTTTAAATTATAACTCTTGAACAACAACAACTGAGCCTTTATCCCACTATGTGTGGTCGCCGGTCGGCTACATAGATCATATATATTTTGCCATCGAATTCTATCATTACACATGTTTTCATTTATATTTAAGTATATCATATCTTTTTTTTATTGAATCTTTTCAATTCGTTTTAGGTCTCCCCCTTCCCTTTTTCATTTGAGTTGATTTTTCTCTATTTTACTACATGACACACTAGTACATCTATAGGTTTTCTATGCACATGTCCAAACTATCTTAAACGTGTTTATCTCATTTTTCTATTAGAGCTTGTCACACCCCAAATCCGACATGACACGGCCACACGATTGGAAACCGACTCCAAACGTGCGAAGCCTCCTGTTCACAAAGTTGACTATCCCAACAGTACATATACATAGGCCACACATTACCTAATAGACAATATGTACATTTTCAAATTCTCATTTCGACAATATCACATTCAAACCTACATGTTGATATATATATGACACATATCTCTCTTCAAATCACAATATCATACACAACACTGTATATACAACTTCCAACTAACGAGTACACTTACAAACACAAAATATACGTTTCCTTTCTAATCATCTTGAGCTATATACATCAAAATCAATATCTCATCTCTAACACCCCACATTCAAACCTATATCTTTAATATATATATCACATCTTTCTCCAAACAAAACATTGTATATACAACTATACATTTCATCAACAAAAACCATCTTTAACTATATACATCAAAATAGAGATCTACTGCTCCAATACCGTTCTATCCAAACATCTATACAATTTTCTATATCTTCACATAACTACAAAATCCACAAAATAGCTATCTATGCTTTCCATCTTCCACAAAATCTGCAAAAACAACAATATATTTGGTATGAGCATACACTATGCCCAGTAAGTGATAGTGACATTCCTTTATCGGATTGAGCACATTATACATTATATACTTTCGCAAAGCATTTCAACACATGAAAATCATATTTGGAAACATTTCCAATCCACACACATATGTATATATACAAATAGCAAGTGGCACAATTATTTATCAAATCACATTCACAAATACAATTGAATACTTGTTATTTAGCTCAAGAATGATTCAAGTTACTCTCGGTACACTGGATCTAGTTCCTGACTGTTAATCCCGTCAGGTAGGCCAAATAACAAATGAGTTTCTAGCTATTTATCCCGCTAGATAGGCCAAATAACAAATGAATTGGAACATGTTCCTACCAATCGTTCCAAGAAACATTCAAGAGCTCATAACACTTAAAATTCATTTAAACCATTCATCAAACACCTTGCTTTCACATATATCAAAAATCACAAATTAGCACATGCTCATTCCATTTTTCATATCACAACATACCAAGTTCTCAAAATATGTTTCATTAAAAGCATATTAAAACATAAAGGAATATCAAACCACTTACCTTAGCCAATATCCACTCTAGCCCTTGATTCTAAGATTTCCTCCACCTATCTACTTCACTTTCCTATAAAACATATATACAAGACAAAAGAACAATCAAAGATAGCCTAATAATTCTTATTTCCTTAGAATTCTAAAACTTTCATACATATTGTTTCCATAAGCTTTCTTCAACAACATATCATCTCAAATTGACTTAAATCTATCTATTCATGTTCTATCCTAATCAAAGGCATGCTCAAACCCTTATATAAGTGTTCTTAAGCATATAGGATTAAAACCCATGTACTATTACACAAATTCAAACCCCTTCTTACTCTAGAACACTATATATAGGTATTGACATAATTAAACAACTAAATAAGTTCTTTACCTTACTTAGAATGATGTGGAAGTGAGAATGGCTTCCTTAATCCACTCCTTCTCCTTGCCGTAATAAGAGAGAAAAGAGGGAAAATATAACTATGGGAAAAATAAGGAGAAAATGAGGAAGAAGCTGAACTTCAGCGTGCAGCAACAAATGGGTTTTGAAGACCCATTTTGTCAATTTTGCTAAATAGTCCTTGAACTCTTGCTTATTTATGAAATGGTCCCTAAATTTGGTTTGGGGTATTATAGAGCTACTCCCACTTTCTTTCTCATACAATCATTATTTATTCTATCTAGTCTAGTATGTCCACACATCTATATTAACATTCTTATTTCTACTACCCTCATATTTTGTTCATGATCATACTTAGTCGCCCAACATTCTAATCCATATGTCATCGCTAGTCTTATAGCTGTTTTATAAATTTTTTCCTTCAATTTCAATGGTACTTTATGATCACAAAGTATCAAGGATACACTTCTCCATTTGTTCTACCCTTCTTGAATACTATGTGTAACATCTTTATCAATTCCCCCATTTTCTTCGATGATAGGTACTAAATATTTAAAACTCTTAGATTCATTTAATTGATGCACACCAATTTTCACATTTATCCTATTGTTACTTTTATTATTACTAAAGTAGCATTCCATATAGTTGGTTTTATCTCTACTTATGGTAAAACTTTTGATTCTAGTGCTTCCCTCCAAGTTTCTAACTTAGCGTTTATTCTCTCTCGTACTTCATCAATTAATACTATTTTTTTTCATCAATTAATACTATATTGGTGGCAAACAACATACATTCAGGAATGGAGTTTTCCAAATGCATGCTTTGTAATTTCGTCAATTCACTACAAGAAAATTGGAATTTTGTGTTGACATGTTTTTGTGTCTAAAGGTCAAAATGTCGCCCCTAGAGATATTTTGTATCAACTTTTAAGTTGTCCCTTAGTTGTTTCTATATCCCCGTCGCTAATTCCAATAGCAACGGCATTTATGTTATTGTTACTGATTGCCAATGTCAACCCTAATTGTAGTCACTTTGCGACAACTTTTTGTTGTAACATAAAATGGTTAAAATTGTTACTAAAATTGATAAAGTAATTCCAATAAATCATACGTGGCACCGATATTACATGTGGTAATTTGACATGTCATACAGTTTAGTGACACAGAATGTCGTTGCTAATTCCAAATATATTTTAAATTTTCATTATTGAGAAAATGTCATAATATATGATACGTCGTTTTAATATCAAATTTAAAAATCCTGCTTCAAAGGATTAAAATATAGCACAAAGGAAGTAGGGTCGAATCCCACAGGGAACGGAGCACAGTTTAATTCGGTTAATTCAATAGGGTGTCACAATTTTGTTTATCAAATCAGGATAATTAATAATAATAATTTTTTCTCCTTCAATTAAAACAAATTAACCAAAAATTATCACAAATAAAATATCAAGAAATTAAAGGTCCAGCACATAAGCAAATCCACACTAATTACATAATCATTGATCATCGACTCAAAAATTAATTAATGTTCTTAAACCAACTAGTTATAAGTTACCGAGAACAGCTCCGCTAACCCAATTCTTTCTTAATTTCTCGATAATTAGCAAGAATCAGCTTAAACTAATTATTTTCTAAATTAATACACAATTCAGTTGGAATCAGCCAACACCAAATTTAATGTCCTAACAGCATTAAGAATTAAAGGAACCCAATTTTAACAAATCACAATCATAATCAGCAGTCGTAATTTGTTAACCTATTGTTCTTGTCTACCTGACAGTAGCTTTAACAATAATCAATCCTATCCACTAAATACAGATATTTAATGGGAGATTAATTGGCTTTATTCAAATTAAATAAATATGGCCAGCATTTAAGAAATTCAAATAATTATCGATATGCACAAAGAACTTTTCAGAATTCTTGAACATTAATCATACATGCTCATTTAGGTCTCACAATAAATTAACAATTAGTGGTTTCATTACTAAATGCCGGATAAAAATCTACTCACTAGACATTACCGACGAAACACAAATTTAAAACACATTATTGAACATTCTAAATAAAACTAAAAAGAATAGGGTGAAGAACCTTAGTTCAACTATTGAAGTGGCCTTTCCGTTTGAGCAGTGAGACCCCTCTGATTTTGAGGAAATGGATCTAAATCTGAATTCCTCCGCGCTTTAACCGAAATTGTTAAGTAACCCACTTATCTAAATGCTTCAAAAGTACTAAAAGAATTTTTTAATAACTTAAATGAACTAAAACCAAAATAATCTATTTAACTAATTTAAATTAAACTATTAAATTAAAAAGCTAAAATTTAATCCTCAAACCTGAAATAAGAAATAAACGAACATGAAAGAAAGAAATCAAAATCTAAATTCTACTAAAAACTGAAATGAATTTCCAGAATTAAAATTTAACCTTTAAAGACAATATTTAATTAATGAAACATGCAAAAAACTGACACTAAAAACATATAGGCACAGACCTGGAAACATAATTGTTAACTAAACATTAAAACTGATTCATAACTAAACATAAAAACTTGACCAACATGCATGTAATGATGACTTTACTATTCAATGCAATCTAACAAAAACCAGTGTTATCAAACCCGGACAGGACCGGCCGGTTCGACCGGGTTCGACCGGGAACCGGCCAAGGGTCCGGTCCGAGTTGATGTCAAAAACCGGTGTTTAGAAAACCGGTCAAACTCGGTCAAAAACCGGGTTCAACCGGAAAAACCGGGAACCGGTTGGAAACCCGTTTTTTTTTTGTTTTTTTTTTCCTTCCTTCCTTCCCTTCCTTCACCGGTTTCCTTCCTTTTTTTTTTTTATTTTGCCTTCCTTCCTTTCCTTCCTTTTTTTCCTTCCTTTCTTTTCCTTTTTGTTTTTTTTCCTTCCTTCTCCTTCCTTCCTTCCTTTCTTTCCATTTATACTTACACTTACACTTAAAGCTAATTAATAGTAGTAAATATTTTTTCATCAATGCATCCCAATTATCATTAATGATTCAAATTTACTACATTTTAATATAATTAAAATTGAATATATTCAATTATCATAAATACTTTAATTACCCATATTTTAAAATTTGAATACATTCGTCCATAAATTAGTTTAATTTACCATATTCAAGATTTTTAATATCTTTCAATTTCATAAAAGCCTTTCAATTTACCATATTTTAAGATTTTTAATAAATTCTATTGTCATAAATACTTCCAATTCACCATATTACAATATTTGAATGAATATGGATATTATGTTTTCATTAATATTTTCAATCAATCACATTCATACAATTTAAATAAATATGAATTTTAATATTATCAATATCATTATTTATTGTTTTTTTATTTAATTATTATTTTATATCACACAAAATTAAATTCAAAGTATAACATGTCATTAATTTTTTTAATTCACAACTTTAAGTTTTGAAATAAATAAATTGTGTATTGAGAACTACACTTTCTAGCTTATTTTAATATGATCGATTTGATATTAATTAATTAATACTTTAATATATTTCACGTATTTTAATAAAATTTTATTATATTATAAACAAAATAATTATTAGCATTATTAAACAATACGATCTATGATTTTTTTTTTGATGAAAAACTAAGAACTTAATTGAATATTATTTTTTTATAATTTGGTTATTTTATTTTGACATAAAATATTAGATATGTTAATATTTAATTAATACATTTATATTAAATATATTTATGAAGTCATCCGGTTCTTGACACCGGTTCAACCGATCCGACCAATTGACCCCTAACCCAATAGCTCTACCGGTTCGCATTCCGGTCCGAATTTTAAAACACTGGCAAAAACTGAACTACTGCAACTAATAACTAAAAGCTATTCAATCACTCTAAAATTGACTTCTGAGACAAAAACGAACATTAATGCTCTGACTCCAACTAAAGAAATATGCAATTTAATCTTATGAGAAATCCACACAATTGACTCACTTAGAGAAGTCAAGAACTGGAACTAATTCATGCATGTGATAATTCAACATCTTTGACTCAAGTATAGAAGACTGAAATATGAACTCAACTCCGTGCACAATTATTCAAAGCAATTAAACTCACCACTTGGATGCTGGAGGAAATTGACAACGAAATTATCAGCGAAATCATGCAGGAACACAACTCGATTCACTACTGAAGGAATTAAATTATGGGCACCATTCAATCAATTCTGATTACCTTCTACGCAGAAATCAATTCTCAAAAATTTAATCGTGCAAAGAACTTATTAAGTCAAAAACTCAAATTATTCTATAAATTAAATAGGCATTCAAAGTAAAATTCAAACTAAGAATTTATGGAATTAAAAGAAAAACTTCTGCATAAAATACGTAAATCCTAAACTTAACTCTAAAAAAAACTACTTAGTACGTACCTCCTACTCTCCTTCTCTTTATATAGAGAAATTTATTAAGCCTAGGAAACAAATCTTTAAAGAAATTGAATTAATCTAGAATTCTTCCTAAAACATGATAAAAGCAATATAGAGATAAAATCAATCCTAAAATATGCCACAATCGGCTTATTAAAAATAGGGATGCAACCAATAATAATCTCCTAACTACCTTGTTCTAATCTAAATATCACCAATGATGATAAAATCTCTTCCTTCACAATATTTGATAATTATCACTGTGTAAATCTTCCAATAATTACTTGTACGTATATTTATTTGCCCAAATCCATCCAAACTGATTTTTATCCCTTCTTTTGTGCACAACCATCATTTCTTTCAATATTATCCAATCCTGCACTAAAAACTTCCTTATTGTATAGAAACAATGCAAAAGAACACCAAAACTATAAAAATAATAAAGATAAAAAACGAAGTTATCAATATAAAACGGGCAAAACATGATTTCTAAAATAAAAATGTCGTCCTAAAAGAAATGGTAAAAATATAAATAGGAACGACAACAAGTGTCATTCCATATATATATAAGTCATCACTATTAATATTTTGCCACAGCCTATTATTTTTACGAATCCATTCATAAATTCAATAGAAAACCAAACCCAAATTGCAATAAAATTATAAGAACTTGAAGATGTTCACTTTCATCAATAAAAAATAACTAAATTGTCACAATCACATATCAACGGTATTCATAAGTTTTTATAAAAGCTCTAGTAGCTCAATAATATCCAAAATAACATCATATCTCAAGTAAAAGAGTACATGTATCAATATTTTATAAGCAAAAGTATGACCTTCTAAATTAAACAGTGCCAAACTATAGCTGTTCAATAATGTACTAGCTTCGATCCCTTTAAGCAACCACCAGGTGTCCAACAATGTACTAGCATCGATCCCTTTAAGCAACCACCAAGTGACTACTATGTGCAAAAAATATTAACAAAAAACCTGCAAAAATTAAAAGAACAAATTTAGCAACTCTGTACTTCCATTATCAAATTCTAAAATATGATCAACAATTTTTGAAGTCAAACAATAACAACAATACACACATTTGAGTTGGCAAGAAATGTGCATACATTAGAATCAAGAATAGAGGCTTAAAATGAAACACTTGTTCATTATAAGTAGATAATTAAATTGGATATAACAAATTAATCGAGAAAAAATTATTCAGAGCAAAGTAGAATTACATATTACAACCAATAGCCTAATATTACCACTAATCAGTCATACTAAGCCAAGTTAAAATAGGGCAGTATAACATGCATGATCTATGAATACGAGTGCAGTAGATCAACACATAAGGACTATGATGGCCGAACATCAGCAACCATCAGTGCAATTACAACCTACTATTACCACATATTAGTCATGCTAAGCCAAGTTAAAATAGGGCAGTATAACATACATGATCTATGAATACGAGTGCAATAGAACAACACATAAGGACTAGGATGGCCTAACACCAGCAACCATCAGTCTAATTATAACCTAATATTACCACCAATCAGTCATGGTAAGCCAAGTTAAAATAGAGCAGTATAACATACATGATCTATGAATACGAGTGCAGTAAATCAACACATAAGGACTAGGATGGCCTAACACCAACAACCATCAGTCCAATTACAACCTAATATTACCACCAATCAGTCATGCTAAGCCAAATTAAAATACGGCAGTATAACACACATGATCTATGATTACGAGTACAGTAGATCAACACATGAGGACTAAGATGGCCTAACATCATAAACCATCAGTCCAATTACAGCAAGTACAAAAAAGTTATATTGTTTAGAACATATAAGCATCAGGGAAGAAAAGTGCAGCAAAATTTATCATAGGTGTGAAACACCAAAAAGGACAAAGTGTATCTAAGAGCCCTAAAAGAAATATTAAGCAATTGTTCCCAATAGGCCACGAAGAATACACACAGTACAAAAGAGTTGTTTAGAACCTGCAACAAATTACTAACCATCGATATATATAAATAATATATATTTCAGTCCAAAGATATTTAATGTACTAAAATGGAAGAAACAAAGAATCATAATAATAAAGATTTTAATATCAAAAGCACAATGATAAGAACTAGTAAAAAACAATTCTTAGTGGCCTACAATTCCGATGAGATATTTACTCTTTTAATCTAAAAGTACAAATTTTGTCAAATTTACAAATTTAGAAGGGCATGCAACATCAATTAAAAACCACATCAATCACATGATAATGCCAAATTTATGCCATGTCCCAATCTTGCAAAACTAAAAAAATGATTTTTTGAGGATGCAGAGAAATAAAAGCTGCAAAGACATCTATGTGTCATTAGGCAAACTATATTTTTAGTATACACTAAATAAAGTAAAAACTCATGACAACAAATGCTCCACTTACCCTATTTTCTCCTTTCACTACTGCCATGGTACTTTTTTTGTTGCTGTACCAAAATTACGGTTAAACAACAAATTTTAAAATTCCATGATACTTGAAAGTGTCAAAATTCCTATAAAACAAGACCACATCATTTTTTTTTATTTAACTACCATTACTTTCATTCTATATAAAAAACAAGAAGAACTTCTTTTGCTTTTTAGTACCTTAATTTGTAGTACCATAAGTTGTAAGTAATAAAAGTGGACACTTTTATCACCACACCTTCATTTGAATCACAATACTAAACTAATATTTATAGGAACACAATCAATCATCAGGGAAATTATTTCAACATTTGACAATAATAAGAAGTATTTGGTTCACAATAAATGAAAAGTATGTCCCAAAGATCACAACAAACATATATATATATATATATATATTATGAACCAAATGAGTATTTCCCATATAAGAGAAGGGATCTCAAAATCACCAATCACAGCACTGCTGATTTTCTTAAACAATTCATGCAGCACCTCTATTTCTCTAACACTAACTACAGTTTGACACCCCACAAGAAAATAGAAAAGATCAAAAAAACTTCTAATTTGAACACCAAGTATAAGCTAGATTAAGAAAGAGAATACTATCTGATGATGTTTGAGAAAAGACCGTAAAAGAACAAGACAAGTTTTTTCCCACGTCAATGTTCCAAACTACGGAACATACTGCCTAAAAGGGAAACAAGTTCCCCCACAATTCAATTCGCTCTATATTAAATCTGCCTTGCCTTAAGATTAGAATGCAAAAGTTCATCTTGGTACACTTTGTTACAGTTTTGAGTCGTTTATTATTAACATTAACACGCACTTTGAATAATTTTTAATTTATAGTTTATATCACCTTATTACACTACTACAGAATTCACTTTCTAAAACGGTTAAAAGTAGTTATTTAAAACGGGTTTTAGATTTTCCGAACCGTTTTAGATATGGGCAGACTAGAAAGTCCTACATTTTTTAAAACGGTTAAGAAACCGTTCTTAATACTGTTGTTTACAACGGTTGTATAAGGAACCGGTGTAAAAAGTGTTATATGTTTTACAAATGAATCATTGAAGCTATTTATCAAACACCTAGGATGCAGTAATAACTCGATCCTATTAAACTAACAATCCCATAGAATTGCCCAACAAAACCACAATAATTAACAACACTATCAAATTCACCAATTTTAATTTTATGATTGAAGGATTTAAATGAGAAGCCACTACATCATAGCGCGGAGATTTAATCAAAAAAGGGTCCAAAAATATTAGTTGTCCAGGATGAATAATGTAGTGCTCTCTGGTTCCTTGAACTTCAAAGACAACTTCTTCAAGAACCCCAACTTGTTATCACCTGTATACACAACACTGACAGGCTTCTTCTTCAAACCTCGAATATCCGGACTTCCCACTTTCCTTAGTTCAACTGATGGCCTTATATCAAGCAACTGAGCATTTGCATATTCACAAGTAGATTCACTAGTGGAAAGATGCACGCGAGTTGCTGTAGAAAGAGGCCGTCGCCGACGATGACGTTGCAACTCTTTAGGAAATGCTTGTAGGCCTGAGGGTTGTCAAAGAGTCTGACCACGGACCACATGGTGTCGACTGGAGCCATGATGGTCTGGATGACAGCGAAGCAGCACTGGTTCTGTTATTGGAAAAACAATAACCATGAATGATATCCAAAGAACTCAGTGGAAAATAAAACATAGACTAAAGAATCAATAAATCAGAAAAACACATCACGTTTAAGATCATTTAACAAGAAAAGATCAGTCTTAGCACCTCTAATCTGTTATTGAACAACTCATCTTGAAGCAATTATATAAAAAGAAAAAACACCAGACAGATATCCAAATAACTCACTTGAAAAAAAGGAAGACCCGAGAATCAACAAATCCGAAAAATTCAGGATGTCGAAAGTTGATTTTAGAGGAAAAGATCAGTCTTAGCATATCTGTTCTGTTATTGAAAAACTTGTCTTGAACCCTTCAAAAAGATTTAAACTTCTCTGAAAATCCTTCCTATTTACAGCAACCGGGTTCTTCTTCTTCCTCCTCTTCTTCTTCTCTCTCTGGATCTCTTTCTTTCCCTTATGCAGATTGCTTTGAGAAATTGGGAACTCAGCTCCCTTTCAAAAGATTAATAAGAATCATTAACGATTTTACACCGGTTATAAGAATAACCGATGTAAAAAAACAAAAAAAACTAACTTATTACACCGGTTAAAATTATAACCGGTGTAAAAAAAATCTTTCAAAAACTTTCTAACACGGTTATAATGTAACCGTTTTAGAAAGTTTGCGTTTTCTAAAACGGCTAGTTAGATACCGTTCTTAAAACGGAGATGATAACAGTTTCTAAAACGGTTGTCTCCCGAACCGTTTTAGAAACTGACATCAAGAGACTTTCTAACACGGTTATAATGTAACCGTTTTAGAAAGTTTGTGTTTTCCTAATTCTTATTACAAAAATGCCACCGCCCCAATTATCTAAAACGGGTTATTAATAAACGTTTTAAATAGACCGTTTTAAATTATATATTCTGTAGTAGTGTTATTTCCTTAATTATTTACGAAAATTTTCATTGGAAAATTCTCATTTGAGACTTCCAAATCCAAAAAAGAAAAAGAAGAACAATAAAAGAGCTGGGAAAAACACTAGAGATTAATCCTTAAATGGTGAAAAAAAATTAAGAGAGAGGAGATTAATTTAAGATTATTGAATAATTTTGTAGATAAAGGATTAGAATTTTGATTGCGATAAAAGATTAAAAAACCTAGAGTTTGATCATTTAATGGAGAAAAAAATTAAGAGAAAGAAGATTAATTTATGATTATTGAAAAGTATAAAAGATAAAGGATTAGAATTTTAATTGGGATAAAAGAATAAAAAAATTAAGTGTAAGGTAGTGTAAAGGGTAATAAAGTCTTTAGTTAATTAAATAAAAAATAAAGTTATTTTGACGCCCTTAATAATAAATACATTAAAGTTGTGCCCTATTTAATGATAATGAAATGAGATGCACCCTTAATACAAATTTTCCCTAAAATTAGAAAACTAACTTGCCTTAATAATAAACTCAACAAATTTTAATGCAAAAAATTAATATGGGCTACCGCACCCAAACTAGTGTGTGTGTGTATGAGTAATGATAGAGAGTACGATAACTTTTACGGGAATTTGGAGTTGAAACTATGTGTAATCCTAATTGGCATCAAATAGGAAAGAGAATTTGTCTTAGTTGGTATAAAGAGTTTAAAATTTATCTCTTTATCTAACATCCAATCATTGAGTACCATGTCAATTTTTTTCACCCTAATAATTATGCACCCCACTCATACAATATAATTAACTCAGACCTCTAATTGTTTACGGTAAAAAAATTTTATCATCAAAATCACAAACTAGTGACTAAAAGCATTAATTTCACTTAAATCAAATCTACAATTATTAAGTCCTAACCTAGATGTGAGTGAACCCTATTATTTAATTTTAACAACGTGATTTCATTAAAATTAGGATTAAAACCATATTGTAAGGTTCAATCACATTTATGTTAGGACTAAATAAAGTTAGTATTAAAATCATGTCGTAGAGTTCAATCACATCTGGATTAGGGTTTAAAATTGTAAATTTATTTTAGTGATATTTGGTTGAGTCTCAATTAATATTGAAACAAATATGATGTTACAAAAATATAGTTTTTAATATGATTTTTAAGTTACTATAATTGTAATTAGCTAAAAAATAATTATCAATATTAAGAAATTTTGGAGGTCTATTTATCCTTATATATATATATATATTAATAATTTATCTATCAATCATATAAGTTGTATCATATTAGGATTCAAAATAATCAACTCTCTCTCTCTCTCTCTTATTTGATGCATATTAGGATTACACATAGTTCGAGTTTCCAATTCACGTAAAAGTTATCATACACATAGAGAGTATGATAACTTTTACGTGAATTGGAAACTCGAACTATGTGTAATCCTAATTTGCATCAAATAAGAGAGAGAGTTGATTATTTTGAATCCTAATATGACACAACTTATATGATTGATAGATAAATTATTAATATATATATATATATATATATATATAAAATGATAAATAAACCTCCAAATTTCTTAATACATTACAATTTAACTATAGTAACTTAAAAATCATATTAAAAACTATACTTTTGTAACATCATATTTGTTTCAACATTAATTGAGACTCAACTATCATAAACTTTGGTGAATGAACCCTACAATTATTAACTTATAATTATTAGAAGCATAAACATCACTAAAATAAATTTACAATTTTTAACCCCTAACCCATATGTGATTGAACCCTACGACATGATTTTAATACTACTTTTATCTACAATTATTAGGCCCTAACCTAAATGTGATTGAATCCTACAATATGATTTTAATCCTAATTTTAATAAAATCACATTGTTAAAATCACATAATATGTTTTGCTCACATCTAGGTTAGGGCTGAATAATTGTAGATTTGATTTGGGTGATATTAATGCTTTTAGTCAATAGTTTGTGATTTTGATGATATTTTAAATTTTTTTCCCACCATAAACAATTAAATGTTTGAGTTAATTATATTGTATATGTGGAGAGCATGATTATTAGAGTGGAAGAAAAGCTGCCATGATACCTAATGATTAGATCGATGTCTCATAAAAAGATAAATTTTAAACTCTTTATACTAACTAAGACAAACTCTTTCTCCTATTTGATGCAAATTAGGATTACACCTAATTGAAGTTATCAATTCGCATGTACTTTCTATCATTACAAGTGTAGTAAAAGAAATAATCATATCACAATCAAATTTCAAACCAACTTGAATACCGGAATTATTAAGCTTATCTTATCTTCATCATCAATGTTAGGCGGGTCTAAGAGGGGAGCTAGAAGATATGCCATTTATCATCCAATTAAATCTCTAGCAAGCTCATGCATGTTGACTTTAAACATGTTAATTTTATCCACAATTTCCATATCATTATCACCATTATCTCTTTCGTCATTTAGCATGTTACCACTAGAATTTTGCTCATTAATTATTTGTAAATTGAACAAACAAACCATTAATATTACCTTGATGTTCAATCTAGCTCTACAGGTAAACCGCTTCAATACTTTCTAAACTTCGGGCAAGTATTGTTTGATCCCTAATTAATTTGAAAAGGTTACATTTTGGTTTTTTAACCTGAATTTTCTTGCACACATGATCTTAGACTTATTTTCCATCTATTTAACAAGTAGCGTTGTCAGTCATGTGACACAAAATGACGTCATTTTAAATAATGAACAATATTACATGACTAACAACTTACTTGTCAAATAGATGAAAATAAGGTGAAGATGCGATAAAATTCAAGTTGAGTAACCAAAATGTACCCTTTTCAAAATTAAAAGAATGCTTACCATCAAGTTAAAGAACCATTGGGGTCACTTACCTAGGGGTTAGCAAAAAATCGAAAAATTGATCAAACCGGCCAAATCAAATTTGATTCGGTTTTTCGATTTTTCGTTCGGTCAAAACTGAACTGAATTCAAAAATTTGGTTTTTGGTTCGGTTATGGTATTAGAATTTTGAATTTGGTTAACGGAAAAAACGAATTTTATTCGGTTTTTTATTCGGCTTTCAGTTTTAACCCAATAACAAAATATCATTTAGGTTGGGACATTATGTTTATGTTTGGGCCCATTTTGATTGGTCTAATTCTATTTCAAACTTTTCTTTCTTTTAACTACTTTTCATTGGGCTCAAATAATTTAAGTTATTACTAATGAAATATTTAAACGCATTTGATCCATAACTAAAAAAAATAAGGAACAAACCCTAATTTCCTAAACTTTTGCTCTCTCCAATTTATTAAAGCTAAATATGTAAACCTATTTAAGTGGACTTAATTTCCTAAACTAATTTCCTAAATATTTAAGCTCATCTAAGTGGTTCCATGAGAAATTGAGAAAAGTGTGAAGATCATTCAAATTTATTAATGCTTTATATTGTTTTAGTTTGAACTTTGTTCTAATTTATTCATAAACTTGTATGAATTCATTAATTTAAAATTGGAGTTGTAATATATATATATATATATATATAAATACAAATTACACACACACACACACACACACATATATATATATATATATATATAAATATATGTGTGTGTGTACACACATATATATTAAAAATTGTATGATGAGATTTTGATTTTTTTTATTTAGATTGAATTGCTAAATGCTATCTCTTTAAAATTTTGAGTCTTGAAATAGTTTAAAATTTATTCTTATTAGAAAATAAATTAATAATTTAGTCATTAATTATTTTTTAAAAAAATATTTCTTTAAATAAAAAAATGAATTCAGTCTAAACCGAATAAACAAATAGCCAACCGAATTAGAATTCGATTTTCTGTTATTCGGTTTTCGATTTTCGATTAGGTTAGGATTTTAAGAAAATAAAAAATCGAACAAACCGAATCGAATTAACCGAATAACCGAATAACTAAACCATACTCACCCCTACACTTAACCATCTATTTTTTGACAATGTTAGGTCCAACATGATTAGCAAAAATGTCCATTACATCAATATCACCATTAATCTACTAAGGTCTTCACCCATTTGTATATCAATGTAAGACATTAAATTAGGGGAATTCTTTCATAAAATTCAAAATTTCCAACAATATAAGCTCCATTTACTCGACTATAAAAAAACTTAATACAGGTGTTTTTAAACACACACATACCACTTACATCCTCCAAGTCTCAAATTCTAAACTTGAATGTCGGGAAGCTACCGCCCTGAATACTAGGCAAGCTAGAGAAAAAAGAAAAAAACTTAATACAGTTTAAAAGCTTTAAATACCCAAAACATCAAAAACTTGAATCATGACGAGTACTCTTCAAAGGATGTCTATGTTATTCCAAAAATAAAATTGAAATGAAATTTCAGTTAAATTAGCTTTACGTTCACACCCGCGGCCACACGTTTCATATTTATTGTGGATTGGACTTTTTTGGCGAGTAGATCTTGGATTGGGCTGGTTAATTGTCAGTTAGCTAAAATTTACGTTAATTTGGGTTAATTACAAATTATCCTCTTCAACCTTATGGGTTCATGATTCATCACACCACCAGTGTAAAAATAGATTAGCAGTAGGAACGAATGTATCTTTAAAGCAAAAAAAAAAAAAAATTGCCTCTACATTATCTATTTAGGAGCCGTTTAGTAATGGGTAATCACTATCATTAAATCATTCCAATAAATGTTGTTTTTAAATACGATCACTATCATTCAATCATTTTGATAGACGCCAAATTGCCTATTTATTATTACCAACTAATTTGTGTACTATGAACTTTGATACCCTTAATCAATCACTTATCTATCACCACACATTTTTTCCTATACTACACATTTACACATATTTTATACACGCTACATATATTTTTACATATTACACATTTATACATATTTTATACAAACTAAACATATTTTACACATATTACATATATTTATACACTACACATATTTTACACACAACAAATATTTTACACACAATACATATTTTACAAACACTATACATTTTACACTTACTACAAATATTTATACACACTACATATATTTTACACACACTGCACATTTTTTTACATACTACACATATTTTACACACATTACACTTATTTTACACTTTTTCATTATTTAGAAAGAAAGAATGAGCACCCAAATCTAAAGGATCCATGTAAAATAGGTGCTCTTCTCACTTAAGAATTATTTTATAATGATAGTATTAGGGTATATCTACCATTTCCAAAATTAAATTAATATATTGGGTGTGGTGCACCCCCTCGCAATAGAGGTTATGTTAAAAAAATACACATATTTTACCCATACTACAAATATTTTTTTGAAATCTGAGTGTGTGAAAATACTTATAGTGTGTGTAAAATGTGTGTAGTGTGTGAAAATATTATTACCTTTTGCATATTATAAATATTGATTTTTATTTTAAATATTTTGAAATTGAAAATTTTGAAATATCTATTACCAAAGAAAAGTAAATCAAACACTTGTGATAAAAATGAAACCCACTCCACTCTTCAATTAAATATGATAGGATTAATTGTATAAACTCATATTGATAGTGTTATTCCCATTAATATTCGAATTGAGAAATGTGGACCAAATGCCTCCTTAGATCAATCACCCAACGAAATTTTTTCCCCTTTATACGAAACAAGCTACCAAGGAAATCTCAAGATAACAAGTATTTGGCGGCTAAGAAATGCACATGGTTAGAAAAAAAATATAATAATACTCACGATGTAATCATTGATGTATTTTAAGTGAACTTAACATGTCTGAATTTTGCTGGTATGATTGTGATTTATTAACTTATGTCATTTAGTTTTTGCTAAAAATAAAGATGAATTAATGTATTTTTTCATTTTTCAAATAACTAATAAGGTCAATACTATTTTTTTGGTGTGATTTTGAATGTTTTTTAATAACATATAGATTCTTATTAGTTCTTATTAAGAATGTCTTTTGAATGATATTTTAAGGAAATTCCATTTAATTTGGACTTCATGGATTGTTTTGTATTAAATAAAAAAAATTAAATTTTGAAGGGTGAGTAATATAATAAAATAATAAGGAAAATGTATGAAATTAGTATAGTTGATGTAGTATTTTGTAATTATTTCATTCTACTTGATCAATATGTTTTTTCATTAAGACAAACAATCAAAAGATTTTACTGTACCATTGGTTAATTACTCTTGTTGTAATTCGGATTCAAACCTCAGCGGAAAGACTTCTTTTTATTTGTTTATTTTTCAACCAACTCCTACATCACAATTTATTCTTTTGCTAGAGAAGACAAAAAAAAAATAATAATAATAATTTTGCAATCATGAAAAATCAATTAGTTCACTCAAACAAAATACTGATTAAGAGATTAAAACTCACAAAATAATCTTTGAAATCAATTTCTTAGGAATTAAAAGATTGTAAAAGAAAATACAAAGATCGAATGAGTTGATAAAGAACAATAATGAAAAACTAATAAATAACTAGTAAAGAATTGAAGTACAAAATTCAGTTATTAAACTACATCCAAGATTGAAAAGTTTAAACTTTTGCAAAACCAAATTCAATTATAAGGATTTATTCTTTAAATCTAATCAATATTTTAAGTACTACAATTCAATCAAACCATAAAGAATTGAAATTTTATAAAACCCTATAAAAGTACTATTCACCTAAAAATTCAATCTTGAAACTTCGGTATTTAGAAAGAAAGAATGAGCACCAAAATCTAAAGGATCAATGTAAAAGAGGTGGTCCTCTCACTTAAGAATTATTTTGTAATGATGGTATTAAGGTATCTCTACCATCACCAAAATTAGATTAATATATTGGGTGTGGTGCACCCCTCTCGCAATATAGGTTATATAAAAAAATATACACATATTTTATACATACTAAACACAGTTTTTGGAACCCAAGTGTGTGAAAATAGTTATAGTGTGTGTAAATATTATTACTTTTGCATATTATAAATATTGATTTATTTTAAATATTTTGAAATTAAAAATTTTGAAACTCATTACCAAACAAAAGTAAACCAAACACTTGTAATAGAAATGAAACTCATTCCACTCTTCAACCAAATATAATAGGATTAATGTTAAAAACTCATAGTTATAGTGGGGTTAATTATTCCCATTAACATTCAGATTGAGAAATGCGGACCAAATGCCTCCATAGATCAATCACCCACTGAAATATTTTTCCCTTAATACGGCACAAGCTACCAACGAAATCTCAAGTTACCAAGTATTTTGTGGCTAAGAAATGCACATGGTGAGCAAAAAAAAATGAAAATAAGACTCATGATGTAATCATTGATGTATTTTAATGGAACTTAACAGGTCTGAATTTTGCTAGTATGATTGTGATTTATTAAGTTACGTCATTTAGTTTTTGCTAAAAATAAAGATGAATTAATGTATTTTTTTCATTATTTATATAATTAATAAGGTCAATACTATTTTTTTAGTGCGATTTTGAATGTTTTTTTAATTTCACATAGACTCTTATTAATTATTATTAAGAATGTCTTTTGTATGATATTTTAAGGAAATTCTATTTAATTGGGACTTCATGGATTGTTTTGTATTAAATAAAAAAACTTCAAATTTTAAAGGGTGAGTAATCTAATAAGATAATAAGGAAAATGTATGAAATTAGCATAGTTGAGGTGGTATTTTGTAATTAATTCATTCTACTTTATCAATATGTTTTTTCATTAAGACAAACAATCAAAAGAATCCATTGTAGAATTTCGAACCTCAACAGCGGAAAGATTTCCTTTTATTTGTTTGTTTTTCAATCAACTCCCGCATCACTATTAATTCTTTAGCAAGAGAAGCCAAAAAATAATGATAATAATTTAGCAATCATGAAAAATCAATTAGTCCACTTAAACAAAATACTGCTTAAGAGATAAAAAATCACAAAATAATCTTTGAAATCAGTTTATTAGGAATTAAAAGATTATAAAATAAAATACAAAGATCGAATGAGATGACAAAGAACAATACTGAAAAACTAATAAAGAACTAGTAAAGAATTGAAATACAAAATTCAATTATTAAACTACATCCAAGCTTGAAAGGTTTAAACTTTGCAAAACAAAATTCAATTATAAAGATTTATTCTTTAAATGTAATCAATAATTTAAGTACTACAATTCAATCAAACCAAAAAAATTGAATTTTTATAAAACCCTATAAACGTACTCTTCACCTAAAAATTCAATCTTCAAACTTCAGTATTTAGAAAGAAAGATTGAGCACCAAAATGTAAAGAATCCATGTAAAAGAGGTGTTCCTCTCACTTAAGAATTATTTTGTAGTGATGGTATTAAGGTATATTCATCATCTTCAAAATTAATTTAATATATTGGGTGTGGTGCACGCCCCTCGCAATAGAGGTTGTGTAAAACAAATATACATATTTTACACATACTGCACATATTTTTTGAAATCCGAGTGTGTGAAAATAGTTACAGTGTGTGTAAATATGAGTAGTGTATGAAAATATTATTACCTTTTGCATATTATAAATATTGATTTATATTAAATATTTTGAAATTAAAAATTTTGAAACCCATTATCAAAGAAAAGTAACCCAAACACTTGTACTAGAAATAAAACACATTCCAGTCTTCAACCAAATATGATAGGATTAATGGTAAAAAATCATAGTGATAGTGGGGTTAATTATTCCAATTAACATTCGGATTGAGAAATGCGGACCAAATGGTACCCTAGATCAATCACCCAATGAAATTTTTTTCCGTTAGTAAGGCACAAGCTACCAAGGAAATCTTAAGTTTACAAGTATTTTGGTGCTAAGAAATGCACATGGTGAGAAAGAAAATGAAAATGATACTCACGATGTAATTATTGATGTATTTTAAGTGAGCTTAACTGGACTAAATTTTGCAAGTATGATTGTGATTTTTTAACTTATGTCATTTAGTTTTTGCTAAAAATGAAGATGAATTAATGTATTTTTTTCATTTATTTGAATAATTAATCAGGTCAATACTATTTTTGGTGCGGTTTTAAATTTTTTTAAATTTTATGTAAACTCTTATTATTTATTATTAAGAATGTATTTGTATGATATTTTAAGGAAATTCAATTCAATTTAAACTTCATGGATTGTTTTGTATTAAATAAAAAATTAATATTTTAAAGGGTGATTAATCTAATAAAATAATAAGGAAAATATATAAATTAGTATAATTGATGTGGTATTTTGTAATTAATTCATTCTACTTGATAAATATATTTTTTTCATTAAGACAAACAATCAAAAGAATCTGTTGTAGCACTGGTTAATTACTCTATTTGTAATTTGGGTTCAAACCTCGACAGTGGAAAGACTTCTTTTTTTTTTGTCTTTTTTCAACCAACTCCTACATCACCTTTAATTATTTTTCTAGAGAAGACAAATAATAATAATAATAATTTTGCAATCATAAAAAATCAATTAGTCCACTAAACAAAATAATGACAAAGAGAAAAAATCAAAAAATAATGTTTGAAATCAATTTCTTAGGAATTAAAAGATTATAAAAGAAAATACAAAGATCGAATGAGTTGACAAAGAACAATACTGAAAAACTAATAAACAACTATTGAAATACAAAATTCAATTATTAAACTACATCCATGCTTAAAGGTTTAAACTTTTGCAAAACAAAATTCAATTATAAAGATTTATTCTTTAAATGTAATCAATAATTTAAGTACTACAATGCAATCTGTTAATGCACACGTGAGTTGGCATTTATTTGATTGGCATTGATTTTTTGGCAAAGATAAGGAAAGCGTTTATTGAAGGCAAAATCAAATAAAATCAATCTAAGCAAGGAAGATTGATTTGAAGATTAATGCCATATGGATAATTATGGAACTTATCTTGGCATTCTTGGAAGCTATCTAACTTTGGAAAAGATAAGTCTTGAAGGCATAAGAGTTTCCATCTTCTTATTTAAATTATTTTGGGAATTACCTTGAAGATAATGATGGGAAGATTTGGTGATTACGACCTTCCATTCGAATGGTTTTGGAAATAATCTTGGGATAATCATGGAAGGATTTTTGTGTGCCTATATGAGCTTTCCTTCACACGGTTTTCAAGTGTGAGTTTTTGATTATTCATTCGGTCTTCTTGAAGACTGTATACACACTTCTTTGTTGGAGAGTTTAGTTAAAGTGTGTTGGCTTGAAGCATCTTAACGCAACATTATTGAAGATGCAATCCTTGTGTTTCTTGATTCAAGTATAGAGCTCGGGAGGAGTTCAAACGTGGGCAAGGGAATCTTGCTTAACCACGGATTCTGGGAGGAATCAATACAAGTCGAGGGGAGCTCGCACAATCCGTTCACTGCAGAAGTTAGGAAGCAACAGTAACTAAGATAAGATGGTGTCTTACCTAGTGTCATACTGAATGTCTTGTAACTTGTGAACTTAGTGGATTGTTCTTTCTGGGCGTGGCCCCGCAGACGTAGGCAATTGCCGAACTGCGTTACCAACCTCCTGTCTCTTTACTTTTCGCATTTTTAATACTGTCCATATGCCTGTTTATAATTATCTGGTGTGCACCACCTAGTGTCACTCACCCACTAGGCACCGCCGTATGCTAACCTAAGATTCTTCAATTGCGTATCAGAGCGGGTCGTCTTTGTTTCTTAAAGCGGATCCGCCAGGACTTGATCTTGGTTGTTTGGTGCAATGGACTCTATGAAGGAAGGAGGTTCAACAATGCGCTCCATCTCTCTTGGATGGAAAGCAACTATGTGTATTGGAAGGCAAGAATGAGAGCCTTTATCAAAGCCATTGATGAGAAGGCTTGAAAATCAATTCTGGTTGGATGGGATCTCCAACGACTACTGATGCTGATGGTGTTAAATCTCTAAGCCCGAAGAAAGCTGGTCGGCTACTGAAGATGCCTTGGCAAACAGTAACTCAAAGACGCTTAATGCCATATTTAACGAGGTAGATCCAACACAGTTCAGACTTATTTCCCCATGTGTGAATTGCTAAAAAGGCATGCGGAAATTCTGCAAAACTACTCATGAAGGAACCTAAGTGTAAAATTATCAAAAGATGCAGATTCTGACTACAAGATTTGAAAACCTTGGGATGTTTGAAGACAAAAGCATATATAGAATTCCAATGTCAAACTATTGTGATATTGCCAAACGAAGCATTTGCCCTTGGTGAAAATTTTTCAGAAGAAAAGCTTGTGAGGAAAACCTAACGATCTTTGCCTCAACGCTTTGCTCATAAAGTTACTGCCATTGGAGGAAGCAAAAGACATCTCAAAGATGAAGTTGGCCAGAATTGCATGGGATCCCTTATAACATTTGAGATGAAATCTAGGAGTAGAATGGAAGCAAAGAAAAACAAAGAGCTTGCCTTAAAAGTAGAAATGCAGAAGTTGGAAATTTCTGGAGATGATGACCTTGAGGACTCCTTGGCATTAATATCTAAGAACTTTTAGCAAAAATTACTGAAAAGATATGGGAGAAGTAATCCGGGTGTCAGAAGGCAGTGTCAGTAACACCAAGAATGAAGTGGCAAATAATAAAAAGTTACAGGGAAGAAAATCATATGTCTGATCAAACCACTCAAACATAAAGGAATTAAGTGCAGAGAGTGTGATGGTTATGGGCATGTTCAGGCAGATTGTGCAATACACTGAGAAGAAAGAGGAATTCACTCAACACAACTTGGAGTGAAGATGATTCAGACAGAGAAGATGATTTTCAGAATAACCATGTGGCTCTCACCACTAAGACAAAACAATCTGATCATGACAAGAAAACGGATGTCACACAGAGTGTCACTGGAAATATGTCAACCTCTCTAGATGAAGATGAAGATTATGTTACAGAAGAAGATATTCTGGTAGAATTCAAGAATCTTCATGACAAGTGGACTGAACTTTCTAGACTGAATCAGCAACTTCATACACAGGTTGGAGATCTGCAAACTGAAAAGGACAATCTTCAACATTCTCACACTGATCTGGTTATCAAACTGAGAGTAAGTTAAGAGGAAGGGAAGACATTGATCAACGAGTTAAATCACCTAAAGAAATGAAGTTAAGATGCTAAATTCAGATGCTTCCAAGCTGGATGAAATTCTTAAAGTTGGGCAATCAAGTGGTGACTACACAGGACTGGGGTACAAACGAGAAAGCTCAGTGTCACAACCCATGTCACAAATGATGTCACAGTCAGTGTCACTATCAGAAAATAATTCCAAAAGGTTGCAGGTTCCTATGAACAGGTTATGGTGTCACAGCTCGTGTCATTAGAAAAGGTAGTCTAAATGTGCCTTGGTTATCAAAGTTGGATAATGTACTGCTGGTAGATGACCTCAAGGCAAATTTGCTTAGCATTAGTCACTTGTGCGACCAAGATTTGGATGTCAATTTCACTAAGAAAAATTGCAAGGTGATTGATCAAAACAACATGTGTATCATGGAAGGAGTAAGATCGAAAGATAATTGTTATCTCATCCGTATGCTACTCATCACATGTTCTTCGATCAAGTATGGAAAGATTCAATTACTATCGGCATCGAAAAATTGGGTCATATGAACATCCGGATGCTGCAGAACATAGTTACTAAAGGAGCTGTCCGTGGGATTCCCCAACTGAAGTTTGATGAAAGTAGAATATGCGGACCATGTCAGATTGGAAAAAAAACAAAGGTGTCACATCCCAAGTCACAGACACCAGGAACAACTTGTGTGCTAGAACTGCTTCATATGGATTTGATGGGTCCTATGTCAGTAGAAAGTGTTGGAGGAAAACGATATGCATATGTGACTGTTAATGATTTTTCTCGTTATACATGGATTGAATTTCTTCGAGAAAAGTCTGACACATTTAATGCCTTTAAAGCATTGTGTATACGACTTCAGTGTGAAAAGGGATGTGCTATTCTGAAGATTGTACGGATTCGTAGTGATTATGGGAGAGAGTTTGAAAACTCATATTTTTCAGAATTCTGTAATCAGCATGGGATAGGTCATGAGTTCTCTGCACCTAAAACTCCTCAGCAAAACGAAGTCGTAGAAAGGAAAAATTAGACTATAGCAGAGATGTCACGCGTCATGTTACACGAGAAAAATATTCCACAGAAATTCTGGGCTGAAGCAATGAACACAGCATGCTACACTATTAATCGTGTATATCTTCGTGGAGTAACTGAGAAGACGCCCTATGAAATATGGAAAGGTAGAACTCCAAATGTTAACTATTTTCATCCTTTTGGTAGTACTTATTATGTGTTGAATGATAGGGAATATAAAGGGAAGCTCGATCGCAAGAGTGATGAAGCTATTTTTCTTGGATATGCTATCAATAGTCGAGCTTATCGAGTTTACAACAAAAGGACTCGAACTGTGATGGAATCTGCGAATGTTCAAGTTGTTGACTCTCTGGAAGTAAGTGCTGTTCCTAATGAAGATATTACAGATTCTCTACCTGAAGTAAGTTCCAGTGTTCCAGGCAGTATTTCACCCAGTGTCACGGGTGGTGTCACTGATCAGAATGCAGAAAATGATAATGTGAATGATGCCACTTTACCTCACAGACAGCCCTCTACTCGTGTACAGAAGAATCATCCTACTGCTGAAGTTATTGGAAGTTTTACTGATGGTGTTCGTACAAGAGAAAAGTCGAGAGTAAATGGCTTGCTACACTTCCTCTATTGAGCCAAAGAATGTGAAAGAAGCTCTGGAAGATGAATATCGGATTGGTGCAATGCAAGAAGAACTTGATCAATTCACTCGCAATCAAGTTTGGGATCTAGTTTCATGTCCTCCTAATGTGAATGTTATTGGCACCAAATGGATATACAAGAACAAGAGTGATGAGCATGGCAATATCACTCGCAACAAGGCTCGATTAGTTGCTCAAGGGTATACGCAAATTCAAGGAGTTGACTTTGATGAGACATTTGCTCCAGTTGCTTGCCTTGAGTCTATCCGGTTCTTGCTAGCAATTGCATGTGTATTGCGATTCAAGTTGTATCAAATGGATGTGAAGAGTGCGTTCCTCAATGGTCTTCTTAATGAGGAGGTGTATGTTGCTCAACCAAAGGGTTTTGAAGACCCTCATAATCCCGAGTTTGTCTATAAGCTAAAGAAGGCCTTGTATGGGCTCAAACAAGCTCCTCGGGCTTGGTATGAGAGGTTGATTCAGTACTTGTTAGCCAAAGGATATGAACGAGGGGGAGTAGATAAAACCATTTTCATTCGCCAAGTGAAAGGTCAGTTTTTACTTGCTCAAATTTATGTTGATAATATAGTGTTTGGCTCAGTGTCACAGGCAATGGTGGATGAGTTTGTTGCTCAAATGACTGGCGAATTTGAAATGAGCATGGTTGGTGAGCTTACTTACTTTCTTGGACTTCAAATTCAGCAACGACATGATGGTATCTTCATTTCTCAAAGCAAGTATGCAAAGAATTTGCTAAAGAAATTTGAATTGGTAAATACTCGTCCAAGAAAAACACCTATGGGAACTCATGAGAAGATCTCCAAAGATGAGAAAGGAACCCCTATTGATGCAAGTCTTTACAGAAGTATGATTGGCAGTCTCTTGTACCTAACTGCTAGTAGACCTGATATCTGCTTCAGTGTTGGATTATGTGCTCGATTTCAAGCAGAACCTCGCGAGTCACACCTGGTGTAAGTCAAAAGAATTCTCAAATATATTTGTGGAACAACTGATTATGGAATTTGGTACTCCTTTGATACAAACACCAACTTAGTTGGTTATTGTGATGCTGACTGAGCAGGAAGTTCAGATGATCGGAAAAGCACTTCTGGTGGATGCTTCTATTTGGGAAATAATTTGGTGTCATGGTTTAGCAAGAAGCAAAACTCTATCTCTCTGTCTACTGCCGAGGCAGAATATATCGCAGCTGGTAGTTGTTGAATTCAGCTTCTCTGGATGAAGCAAATGCTGAAAGATTATGGTGTCACACAGGATGTCATGACACTCTACTGTGATAATATGAGTGCGATCAATATTTCAAAGAATCCTGTTCAGCATTCACGGACAAAACACATTGATATTCGACATCACTTTATCAGATATCTTGTGGAAGATAAAATTATTGCTTTGGAACATATGGTGACAGAAAAACAAATTGCTGATATCTTCACCAAAGCATTGGATGGAGCAAGGTTTGAAGAACTGAGGTCTGCTCTAGGCCTTTGTGTTATGTGAAGAAGCTCTTTGATATTGTACGTATTTTTTTGTATTGTATTTTTATGTACAGCAATATATATAAAAAAATGACAGAAAACACAAAAATAATATAGTAGAATAGCTATTTTGTCTTTTTCTACTTTCCCGCCTAATGCCTTTGGAAAGCCTGTAGTAGCAGATTTGGTGGTTTAAGATTTTTGGGAACTTCAGCGATTCAGCACTCCAAGTGACATCTGGCATTTTCGGATTTTTCGGTCAATTACATGAAATTGAAGAGTTGGCTTTGAATACGCAAAATCTGACCGCAGTAATTTTGGCTATTATTTTGGTATTTGAAATTCAAGGGTTTCTGATCTTCTCAACTTCTACTGCTGATAAGCCTTTGAACTCTACTCTGCCGTCTTCACTATTTTGAACACAATCAGAACTCTTGAAAATTTTATCAAGTCAAGATATTCAAAATTTCAGAGATGTCTCCGAGAAAGTCTTCATCACGAACAAGCAAGGTGACTCTAGATGACGATGAAGTCCATGTTGTTTTGACTCACTCCTTTCCAGAATCACCCAACAATGAAGGGAATTTAACCCAGCCACAAGAGCAAGTTCCTGCTTCTGAAGATGATTTAAACTCAAGAGCTCTTGCAATCACCCCAATTCAATCTATTGATCCCTCTGGCGTTAGAACACGATTTGGGCAGACCAGTACTACTCAATTCAAGACAAGTGCTGTACCTTCCAAGGCACCGGTGATTCTAAGGTGACTGTGGAACCCAAAAGAAAGAGGTTCCAACTGGTTGATGAGAGTTCCTCTGATGAGGACTGGCAAGATGAAGACAATGTGAAAGGAGGTATGGCTAATGAAGGAAAGAATGGCTCGTCTGATGGAGAAGAGGAATCTACTGATGGGGATGATGATGATTCTTTAGAGAATGCTGAAATTCATGATCTTTCAGATTTTGACCCAATAAAGTCACCACAGACTAAGCGACAGAAGGCAACCCCTGCTCCTGTATCTCAGCGAATGACTCGCTCAAGGTCGATGTGAAAGGGAAAGTCCCCTGCTGCACCAAGTAAGTCATCAAGTCTTAATGTGAATTTAGATGATTTTAAATCAGAGTACAATGCTGGGTTATGGGCTAAAGTATCTAGGAGGAATATCTGGAATGAAAGAAATATACATGAGGGTGATTTTAAAGAGTGTCAGAAATTGGTTGATCAGTTAGTAAGTCTGGGGCTGGGCAGGATAATCAAGGGTATTAAACCCTATGTTAGAAGAGTAGTGCAGGAGTTTTACTGCAATCTTGACCCTAGTATAAAGGATGTTGAACACCCGGATGGCGGTCGTGTATATGTGAGGGAGAGAGTGTTTGATTTCACTCCGGATGTAATTAATACATATCTGGGAAGTCATTGGGCAGAAGTAGAAGATTTTACACCAGATTACAGTGTGATAATATCCGATGTCACTGGTGGAGTCAGAAGAGTTTGGCCAAGAGGAAAGGACTTTCCGGCTTCCCAATTGTCAGTAAAATATGCCATTTTGCACAAGATAGCAATAAGAAACTGGCTGCCAACTTCTCATGGGACTGGAGTTAATAAGGGCATGGCCACTTTGCTGTTTAAAATTGGAAATTTTGTGGAGTTTGATGTTGGGCAGTTTCTGTTTGATCAGATAGTTAAGCATGCAGATTGTAAGAACGATAGGTTGGCTTATCCATTTCCTAGCTTGATTTATGCAATTCTGTCTTCACAACATCCATTGATTAAAGTAAGAGAAATCTTGGAAACTGACAAGGAGGAGATGAGGATCAGTTACAAGCTGTTGATAGGTGATCATATCAATGACATGGAGGATGTCACGCAGGATGTCTCTGACACTGATGAGCTTGGCAACACTGTGCTGCTATCACGCACCATTAAGGTGCTAGAGGATGAGCTGAGAGTGCTAATGGGTCAGCAAGCTGAGATTGAAAGGAGAAGGAAGGAAATTTCTGCTGTCCTTGATGATCTAGCAGCTGTAAAGACAGCCAGAGATATTGCAGCTGAGAAGAAGAAGAATGCTGCTGCCAAGACTGCCACTACTGCAGACAATCCATCTGATGTTACTCCAGAAGTTCCAGCAGGTATAGATCAGACTCTATCTCCTGTACTTGCAGAGACAGAAATGGATGCTGAAAAGCCCATTGTTGAAGAAGCTGATTATTCTGATCCTGATGAGGACATGATTGAGGCAAACACAGCAGTTCCTACTACTGTATCTGATGATGTCCCTGCCAGTGTCACATCCGATGTCCCTGACAGTTCTGCCCCTTCCAGCGCCCAATCTGGTGGGTTTCCTGCTGGTTCAGATGTAAGAGTTCCAGATGCTGCTGCTGGTGTTCAACTGCTGGCTGATTCAGTTGGTCTTGTAACTCCTGATGAGGAGAATTCTGAATGATTCCTCCGATATTTTATTTATGCTGATTTTTCAAGACAGTTTATTATGTTTTTATTATTGTTTTGTGGCCCTTTTGTCCTTTTATGGCAAAAAGGGGGAGTAATTTTGGAGTTTGGATATTTGGTTTGTTCTTCCTAAGAATATGTATGTTGGGAAACTTGGTGTCTCTTGCTGTGTCATGCACAATGTCTTGTGCAGATGTTTCTTTACCAAGTGAATATTCAGGTGGAGTTCTTCACGCACTTCGGATTCAGCATACAGGGGGAGATTGAATTTTGCCAAAAAATGCTAAAGGGGGAGATTGTTAATGCACACGTGAGTTGGCATTTATTTGATTGGCATTGATTTTTTGGCAAAGATAAGGAAAGCGTTTATTGAAGGCAAATCAAATAAAATCAATCTAAGCAAGGAAGATTGATTTGAAGATTAATACCATATGGATAATTATGGAACTTATCTTGGTATTCTTGGAAGCTATCTAACTTTGGAAAAGATAAGTCTTGAAGGCACAAGAGTTTCCATCTTCTTATTTAAATTATTTTGGGAATTACCTTAAAGATAATGATGGGAAGATTTGGTGATTACGACCTTCCATACGAATGGTTTTGAAAATAAACTTGGGATAATCATAGAAGGATTTTTGTGTGCCTATATGAGCTTTCCTTCACACGGTTTTCAAGTGTGAGTTTTTGATTATTCATTCGGTCTTCTTGAAAACTGTATACACACTTCTTTGTTGGAGAGTTTAGTTAAAGTGTATTGGCTTGAAGCATCTTAACGCAACATTATTGAAGATGCAATCCTTGTGTTTCTTGATTCAAGCATAGAGCTCGGGAGGAGTTTAAACGTGGGCAAGGGGATCTTGCTTAACCACGGGTTTCGGGAGGAATCAATACAAGTCGAGGGGAGCTCGCACAATCCGTTCACTGCAGAAGTTAGGAAACAGCAGTAACTAAGATAAGATGGTGTCTTACCTAGTGTCATACTGAATGTCTTGTAACTTGTGAACTTAGTGGATTGTTCTTTCTGGGCGTGGCCCCGCAGACGTAGGCAATTGCCGAACTGCGTTACCAACCTCCTGTCTCTTTACTTTCCGCATTTTTAATACTGTCCATTACTGTTTATATTATCGGTGTCACACCTAGTGTCACTCACCCACTAGGACACCGCGTATCTAACCTAGATCTTTCACAATCAAACAAAAAAAATTGAATTTTTATAAAACACAATAAAAGTACTCGTCACCTGAAAATTCAACCTTCAAACTTAGTATTTAGAAAGAAAGAATGAGCACCAAAATCTAAAGAATCCATGTAAAAGAGGTGCTCCTCTCACTTAAGAATTATTTTGTAACTATGGTATTAAGGTATATTCATCATCTTCAAAATTAATTTAATATATTGGGTGTGGTGCACGCCCCTCGCAATAGAGGTTGTGTAAAAAAAATATACATATTTTACACATACTGCACACAATTTTTGAAACCTGAGTGTGTCAAAATAGTTATAGTGTGTGTAAATGTGAGTAGCGTGTGAAAATATTATTACCTTTTGCATATTATAAATATTTATTTATATTAAATATTTTGAAATTAAAAATTTCCATTATCAAAGAAAAGTAAACCAAACACTTGTAATAGAAATAAAACTCATTCCACTCTTCAACCAAATATGATAGGATTAATGGTAAAAATTCATATTGATAGTAAGGTTAATTGTTCCCATTAACATTTGGATTGAGAAATGCGGACCAAATGGTTCCCTAGATCAATCACCCAATGATTTTTTCTCCGTTAGTATGGCACAAGCTACCAAGGAAAGCTCAAGTTTACAAGTGTTTGTGGCTAAGAAATGCACATAGTGAGAAAGAAATGAAAATAATACTCATGATGTAATTATTGATGTATTTTAAGTGAGCTTAACATGTCTAAATTTTGCAAGTATGACTGTGATTTTTTAATTTATGTCATTTAGTTTTGCTAAAAATGAAGATGAATTAATGTATTTTTTTCATTTATTTGAATAATTGAACAGCTTAAAGTCGTATCAGCTCAATTTTACCCTAAACACTAATGTAGTAGCGTAAGTAGGGATCGTATCCACAGGGAAAAGGAGTATCAAGAATTTGGATTTTGTTCACAAAATGTCACAAAGAAAAGAGTAAAAGAAAAACAACAGGCTTAACAACTAAGAGTGACAATTACAACTATGTACCAATCTCTAAATCATACAAAATTAACACAAGAAATGAAACCTGAATGCAATTAATGAATGTGAATGGATATCCTAGGAGTTTTGAGTTCTCAGTGACTTGATGTGATGCAATTGACAAGCAAATATGAACAGAGGAAATCTTAGTTCCCCGAGAACCTAACCTATAGCCGGCATGACGACCGCACTACATGCTAGTTTCCATAACACTTACCTTTCCCATGGCGAGGCCTAGATTAGTGTTATAAACTACAGAATCTCAACTTCTTCTCTAAGGTTCATTTCTTCAAAACATCCCATGGCGAGGCCAGAATCTCAGAAATGCAATGATCGGTTGAACAAGTGAGAAGACTCAAGAAATCACATTCAAGTTCTCATTTCATGTATCCTCACTAAATGATGGTGAATCTACCTCCAACTTGGCATGGCGACCACAATTGGAGTTCAAATCATCCAAGTCCAGTGCAGAAATATGAAATGTAACAAGTTCAAAGTGTAGATTCATGTGTGATTTCATACTTAGTGAATTAAGTCAATTGCAAGACATCATATCAACTGAATTAAACATTCATCCGTTCAAATCCTAGGATATCACAAGATCTAGCCAGGAAACTCCATTTTCAATTCACGATCATCAAATTGGAAGATTACACAGTTCATTTCATCAATTGGAAAGAGTTTACCAATTAAGATGTCTCAAAGCTTCCAATTCTCAAAAGGATTGTGGAATGCCTTCCCAAATGCAAGGAGATTTACAATAATCGGAAACAATCCTCAATCGGAATCCAAAATGAAGTTCAAAAGCTAGAGAGAGAAACTAGAGAGAGAAAGTAGATCTTGCAAATTTATTCCCGCTCTCTCTAGATCAAAAGTTGGTTACAAAATGTGAAAAGTGAATAATGGTCCAGGAATGCCCTTAAATGGAAGAACCAAAATCAGCTTAAAATGTGAAAATTCAAAGTTGAAGAATTCCTCCAGCATTCCAGCGCCTTCAGGCTTATGCTCCAGCGCCTTCGTCTTCATCTTCAGCCCACAACGCGCCTTCAAGCCAACAAGCCCGCGTATTCATCGGCCTCCTCACGTCTTCGTGCCAGAGACTCCCACGCCTTCAAACCGCTGCTTCGAATCCCTTGTTGGTCAGCTCCCTCCACGCCTTTACTTCGTGGGCTCCTCGCGCCTTCAAACGTCTAGCACACCTCCAAGCCAACTCCAGCGTCTTTGTGCCATCCAGGATCACGCCTTCTCCGACCCTGCACACACAACACAAGATCTCAACACTTAGCCAAAATTTTGGCATGCAGCTACACAACTTACTCCACGAGATCTCGTGGAGCAAATTTTCACCATTTTTTTTCTTCCACGAGGTCTCGTTGAGTAAATTTCCACCAGTTTTTTTCTTCCACGAGATCTCGTGGAGTAAATTTTGGCACTTTTTCTTTGTCCACGAGATCTCGTGGAGCAATTCTTTCATGGCTGCCCGTTTTGATTCCTATACCGAGGTGTGTGTTTGGTGAAGTTTGTGTTGTGCACGAGTGGTGTGCCAAAACGTGTGCAAATGTTGTGCCAAAGAGTACATGGAAAGGTGTTGCCGAGGGTGCATGACAAGGTGTTGCCTAGGTGCTTGGCAAAGTGTTGTGCATGTGTGCGGCCTGTGTGCACGGCAAGTGGCAAGGTCCGGTTCATGTGTGCATGGCAAAGTGTGGCAAGGTGCATGTATTCGTCAAGGTTGTGGCATGTGTGCGGCAAGGTATGTCAAGGTGTTGGCAAGGTCTTGGCAAGGTGTTGGCAAAGTCTTGGCAAGGTGTTGGCAATGTCTTGGCAAGGTGTTGGCAAAGTTTTGGCAAGGTGTTGGCAAGGTGGGCAAGGTGTTGGCAAGGTCTTGGCAAGGTGTTGGTAAAGTCTTGGCAAGGTGTTGGCAATGTCTTGGCAAGGTGTTGGCAAAGTTTTGGCAAGGTGTTGGCAAGGTGGGCAAGGTGTTGGCAAGGTCTTGGCAAGGTGTTGGTAAGGTGTTGGCAAGGTGTTGGCAAGGTGTTGGCAAAGTCTTGGCAAGGTGGGCAAGGTGTTGGCAAGGTTGTGTGGTACTTGTGTGCACATATGCCACAACGGGCAAAGTATTGTTCATAACCTATGGCATCAATTTGTGTAAGATAAACAACAAATGAGTGCATCAAATCCAAATCAAGGATGCAAGGAAAACACAAGCATATATATTTGGAACTTTTTACCTCTCAAATTCTGAAAACTTACAAACTATCACCTTCCAACCAAACTTTGGAACTGGGCAAAACCTAAAGCACGAATGTTGTAGCCCAAGGTCTTAGCTTTCCACAGCCTTTTGAATCATCCAATTCGGAGTTAATATGAGAGAGTTATGACCGAAAGACGAAGGCATGGCAAGACTGGATTTTAAGCCTACGACATGTCGTGGAGCAAACTTCCATTCCTCTTAAATAGCCTACGACATGTCGTGGAGCAAATTTTCCTCTTCAAGAATGTCGTAGGCCATTTTGCGTCCTTCCAAGATTGGCCTACGACATGTCATAGGCCAAACTTTTGTTCTCAAAGTTTGTCCACGACATGTCGTGGGCAAATTTCTTGCTTCAGCAAAACTTTCTTCTTCTATGCAGTATTCGTGTGTCTTCGGCTCTGAATCAAACTTCGTGGTAAATATAAAAGATTTAGAGCTTTCTCTTGGCTTTCCATTGGTTCACGAATCAGCATCATTGGAGGTCTGTAGCGCAAGATATGTTCATTCTACCAAACTGTGGCAATATGAAATCAAAAATGAAAACCTGGAGTAGCAATTGCAAAGTTGCCCCCGTTTCTCATACTTACACACAGAATTAGAAGAATGTTAAAACATAAGAAATAAATTAAACTCAAAGAGCTTTCCAGAACATCCAAGAGCTCCTAATTTGGATAAGTATTGAAAGAGTTATACCCTAAACAAGTTGCACCAACATTCTGCCCAAACCCTAATTTGGCCAAATAAGCTCATTTCAGTTTTTCTTAAATTCCCACTCACCATTCTCATTGTTTCAAACTCTAAACCTTGTCATTTGACACCAAGCATATATTTTCCTCATTTTAACAACATTTTTGGTCTTTTTTTTCACCATTTAAACACTATGAGTTGCAAACCTCATAAACACACAATATAGCACATTGCACCACACATTTGCATGAAAATCAAGGCAAAAGCCAAGTGAAATAATACATTTAAGTTGGTATAAAACCAACTTATCAATAATTAATCAGGTCAATACTATTTTTGGTGCCATTTTGAAAGTTTTTAATTTTATGTAGACTCTTATTAATTATTATGAAGAATGTCTTTTGTATGATATTTTAAGGAAATTCCATTTAATTTTGACATCATGAATTGTTTTGTATTAAGTAAAAAAATTAATATTTTAAAGTGTGATTAATCTAATAAAATAATTAGGAAAATATATAAAATTAGTATAGTAGATGTGGTATTTTGTAATTAATTCATTCTACTTCATAGATATATTTTTCCATTAAGACAGACAATCAAAAGAATCCGCTGTAGCACTGGTTAATTACTCTATTTGTAATCCGGGTTCAAACCTCGTCAGTGGAAAGACTTATTTTTATTTGTCTTTTTTCAACCAAATCCTACATCACAATTAATTCTTTTGCTACAGATGACAAATAATAATAATAATAATTTTGCAATCATGAAAAATCAATTAGTCCACTCAAACAAAATACTGATTAAGAGATAAAAAATCACAAAATAATCTTTGAAATCAATTTTTTAGGAATTAAAAGATTATAAAAGAAAATACAAGGATCGAATGAGTTGACAAAGAACAATACTGAAAAACTAATAAACAACTAGTAAAGAATTGAAATACAAAATTCAATTATTAAACTACATCCAAGATTGAAAGATTTAAACTTTTGCAAAACAGAATTCAATTATAAAGATTTATTCTTTAAATGTAATCAATAATTTAAGTACAAAAATTCAATCAAACCAAAAAGAATTGAATTTTTATAAAACACTATAAAAGTACTCTTCACCTAAAAATTCAATCTTCAAACTTCAGTATTTTGAAAGAAAGAATGAGCACCAAAATCTAAAGAATCCATGTAAAAGAGGTGCTCCTCTCACTTAAGAATTATTTTGTAATGATGGTATTAAGGTATATTCATCATCTTCAAAATTAATTTAATATATTGGTTGTGGTGCACGCCCCTCGCAATAGAGGTTTTGTAAAACAATTATACATATTTTACAAATACTGCTCACATTTTTTGAAACCCGAGTGTGTCAAAATAGTTATAGTGTGTGTAAATGTGAGTAGTGTGTGAAAATACTATTACATTTTGCATATTATAAATATTGATTTATATTAAATATTTTGAAATTAAAAATTTTGAAACCCATTATCAAAGAAAATGTAAACCAAACACTTGTAATAGAAATAAAACTCTTTCCACTCTTCAAACAAATATGATAGGATTAATGGTAAAAACTCATAGTGATAGTTGGATTAATTATTCCCATTAACAATCGGATTGAGAAATGCGGACCAAATGGTTCCCTAGATCAATCACCCAATGAAATTTTTTTTCCGTTAGTACGGCACAAGCTACCAAGGAAAGCTCAAGTTAACAAGTGTTTTGTGGCTAAAAAATGAACATGGCGAGAAAGAAAATGAAAATAATACTCAAGATGTAATTATTGATGTATTTTAAGTGAGCTTAACATGTCTAAATTTTGCAAGTATGACTGTGATTGTTTAACTTTAGTCATTTACTTTTTGCTAAAAATGAAGATGAATTAATGCATTTTTTAAATTTATTTGAATAATTAATTAGGTCAATACTATTTTTGGTGCGATTTTGAATGTTTTTTAATTTTATGTAGACTCTTATTAATTATTATTAAGAATGTCTTTCAACCAACTCCTACATAACCATTAATTCTTTTGCTAGATAAGGCAAATAATAATAATAATAATTTTGCAATCACGAAAAATCAATTAGTCCACTCAAAAAAATACTGACTAAGAGATAAAAAAATCACAAAATAATCTTTGAAATCAATTTTGTAGGAATTAAAAGATTATAAAAGAAAATACAAAGATCGAATAAGTTGATAAAGAACAATACTAAAAAACTAATAAAGAACTAGTAAAGAATTGAAATACAAAATTCAATTATTAAACTACGTCTAAGAATGAAAGGTTTAAATTTTTGCAAAACAAAATTCAATTATAAAGATTTATTCTTTAAATGAAATCAATAATTTTGGTACTACAATTAATTCAAACAAAAAAAATTGAAGTTTTATAAAACCCAATAAAGTACTCTTCACCTAAAAAATCAATCTTCAAACTTCAGTATTTAGAAAGAAAGAATGGGCACCAAAATCTGAAGGATTCATGTAAAAGAGGGGCCCCTTGCATTAGTGGTTATGTAAACCAAATATACATATTTTACATATACTACACACATTTTTTGAAACCCGAGTGTATGAAAATAGTAATAGTGTGTGTAAATGTGAATAGTGTGTGAAAATATTATTAACTTATGCATATTATAAATATTGATTTATATTAAATATTTTGAAATTAAAATTTTTGATACCCATTATCAAAGAAAAGTAAACCAAACACTTGTAATAGAAATGAAACTCATTTTTACTCTTCAATCTAATATGATAGGATTAATGGTAAAAATGTTAATTATTCCCATTAACATTCGGATTGAGAAATGCGGACCAAATGGTTCCCAAGATCAATCACCCAATGAAATTTTATTCCGTTAGTACGGCAAAAGTTACCAAGGAAAGCTCAAGTTAACAAGTGTTTTGTGGCTAAGAAATGCACACGGTGAGAAAGAAAATGAAAATAATACTTACGATATAATTATTGATGTATTTTAAGTGAGCTTAACAGGTCTAAATTTTGCAATTATGATTGTGATGTTTTTAACTTATGTCATTTAGTTTTTGCTAAAAATGAAGATGAATTAATGTATTTTTCTCATTTATTTGAATAATTAATCAGGTCAATACTATTTTTGGTGCGATTTTGAATGTTTTTTAATTTTATTAGACTCTTATTAATTATTATTAAGAATGTCTTTTGTATGATATTTTAGGGAAATTACATTTAATTTTGACTTCATGGAAATAATAATATTTTAAAGGGTAAGTATTCTAATAAAATAATTAAGAATGTATACAAAATTAGTATAGTTGATGTGGTATTTTGTAATTAATTCATTCTACTTGATAAATATATTTTCTCATTAAGACAAACAATCAAAGAATCCGCTGTAGCACTGGTTAATTACTCTATTTGTAATCCGGGTTCAAACCTCGGCAGCGGAAAGACTTCTTTTTATTTGTGTTTTCTCAACCATCTCCTACAGCACCATTAATTCTTTTGCAAGATAAGACAAATAATAATAATTTTGCAATCATGAAAAATCATTTAGTCCACTCAAACAAAATACTATTTAAGAGATAAAAAATCACAAAATAATCTTTGAAATCAATTTCCTAGGAATTAAAAGATTGTGAAAGAAAATACAAAGATCGAATGAGTTGACAAAGAACAATACTGAAAAACTAATAAAGAACCAGTAAAGAATTGAAATACAAAATTCAATTAATAAACTACATCCAAGATTGAAAGGTTTAAACTTTTGCAAAACAAAATTCAATTATAAAGATTTATTCTTTAAATATAATCGATAATTTAAGTACTACAATTCAATCAAACCAAAAAGAATTAATTTTTTATAAAACCCTATAAAAGTACTCTTCACCTAAAAATCCAATCTTCAAACTTAAGTATTTAGAAAGAAAGAATGAGCACCGAAATCTAAAGGATTCATGTAAAAGAGGTTTTCCTCTCACTTAAGAATTATTTTGTAATGATGGTATGAAGGTATATTCATCATCTTCAAAATTAATTTCATATAATGGGTGTCGTGCACGCCCCTTGCAATAGAGGTTGTGTAAAACAAATTCAAATACTTTACACAGACTACACACATTTTTTGAAACCCGAGTGTGTAAAAATAGTTATAGTGTGTGTAAATGTAAGTAGTGTGTGAAAATATTACTACCTTTTGCATATTATAATTATTGATTTATATTAAATATTTTGAAATTAAAAATTTTGAAACCCATTATCGAAGAAAAGTAAACTAAACACTTGTAATAGAAATGAAACTCATTCCACAATTCAACCTAATATGATAGGATTAATGGTAAAAACATATAGTGATCTGGCCATTAACATTCGGATTGAGAAATACGGACCAAATGGTTCCCTAGATCAAACACCCAATGAAATTTTTTTCCATTAGTGCGGCACAAGCTACCAAGGAAAGCTCAAGTTGAGAAGTGTTTTGTGGATAAGAAATGCACACGGTAAGAAATAAAAAGAAAATAATACTCACGATGTAATTATTCATGTATTTTAAGTGAGCTTAAGTCTAAATTTTGCAAGTATGATTGTGATTTTTTAACTTATGTCATTTAGTTTTTGCTAAAAATGAAGATGACTTAATGTATTTTTCTCATTTATTTGAATAATTAATCAGGTCAATACTATTTTTGGTGCGATTTTGAATGTTTTTTAATTTTATGTTGATTCTATTAATTATTATTAAGAATGTCTTTTGTATGATATTTTAAGGAAATTCCATTTAATTTTGACTTCATGGATTGTTTTGTATTAAGTAAAAAAGTAATAATATTATAAAGTGTAATTAATCTAATGAAATAATTAAGAAAATGTATAAAATTAGTATATTTGATGTGGTATTTTGTAATTAATTCATTCTACTTGATATATATATTTTCTCATTAAGACAAACAATCAAAACAATCCGCTGTAGCACTGGTTAATTACTCTATTTGTAATCCGGGTTCAAACCTCGGCAGCAGAAAGACTTCTTTTTATTTGTGTTTTTTCAACCAACTCCTACATCACCATTAATTCTTTTCCTAGATAAGACAAATAATAATAATAATAATTTTGCAATCATGAAAAATCAATTAGTCCACTCAAACAAAATACTGACTAAGAGATAAAAAATCACAAAATAATCTTTGAAATCAATTTCTTAGGAATTAAAAGATTATAAAAGAAAATACAAAGATCCAACGAGTTGACAAAGAACAATACTGAAAAACTAATAAAGAACTAGTAAAGAATTGAAATACAAAATTCAATTATTAAACTACGTCCAAGATTGAAAGATTTAAACTTTTGCAAAACAAAATTCAATTATAAAGATTTATTGTTTAGATATTATCAATAATTTAAGCACTACAATTCAATCAAACCAAAAAGAATTGAATTTTTATAAAACCTTATAAAAGTACTCTACACCTAAAAATTCAATCTACAAACATAAGTATTTAGAAAGAAAGAATAAGTACCGAAATATAAAGGATTCATGTAAAAGAGGTTTTCCTCTCACTTAAGAAATATTTTGTAATGATTGTATGAATTATATTCATCATTTTCAAAATTAATTTAATATATTGGATGTCATGCACGCCCCTCCCAATAGAGGTTGTGTAAAACAAATATAAATATTTTACACATACTACAAACATTTTTTGAAACCTGAGTGTGTGAAAATAGTTATAGTGTGTGTAAATAAAAGTAGAGTGTGAAAATATTACTACCTTTTGCATATTATAATTATTGATTTATATTAAATATTTTGAAATTAAAAATTTTGATACCCATTATCAAAGAAAATTAAACCAAACACTTGTAATAGAAATGAAACTCATTCCACTTATTAAACTACATCCAAGATTGAAAGGTTTAAACTTTTTCAAAACAAAATTCAATTATAAAGATTTATTCTTCAAATATAATCAATAATTTAAGCACTACAATTCAATCAAACCAAAAACAATTGAATTTTTATAAAACCCTATTAAAGTACTCTTCACCTAAAAATTCAATCTTTAAACTTAAGTATTTAGAAAGAAAGATTGAGCACCGAAATCTAAAGGATTCATGTAAAAGAGGTTTTCCTCTCACTTAAGAATTATTTTGTAATGATGGTATGAAGGTATATTCATCATCTTCAAAATTAATTTAATATATTGGGTGTCGTGCACGCCCCTCGCAATAGAGATTGTGTAAAACAAATATAAATATTTTACACATGCTACCCACATTTTTTGAAACCCGAGTGTGTGAAAATAGTTGTAGAGTGTGTAAATGTAAGTAGTGTGTGAAAATATTACTACCTTCTGCATATCATAATTATTGATTTATATTAAATATTTTGAAATTAAAAATTTTGAAACCCATTATGAAAGAAAAGTAAACAGAACACTTGTAGTATAAATTAAACTCATTCCACTCTTCAACCTAATATGATAGGATTAATGGTAAAAACATATAGTGATAGTTGGGTTAATTATTCTAATTAACATTCGGATTGAGAAATGCGGACCAAATGGTTTCCTAGATCAATCACCCAATGAAATTTTTTTCCGTTAGTACGGCACAAGCTACCAAGGAAAGCTCAAGTTAACAAGTGTTTTGTGGCTAATAAATGCACAGGTGAGAAAGAAAATGAAAATAATAGTCACGATGTAATTATTGATGTATTTTAAGTCAGCTTAACAGGTTTAAATTTTTGAGAAATGCGGACCAAATGGTTCTCTTGATCAATCACCCAATGAAATTTTTTTTCCCGTTAGTGCGGCACAATCTACTGATGCGTTTAGTCGCGTATCCTTACCAATTTATCCCTAACACTAGTGTAGTCGTGGTGAGAGGGTATCGTTTGATAAGTCGGGTTTGTACCGACTTATTCGTTTAACTTGTTTGATCTTTTGTATAAATTCTCTGTAAAAATTAAGATAGATGAACAAGTATGTGTGGAAATGGTTCAATCCGATGAAATGTTAAGAATTGGCTAAGTGTAGCTTTTTTGTTATGAAAGTAATCATTTTTGAGCTATGAAGCACACTTGGTCACGCACCACACCAAATCCCACCCGCACAGCACAAACACAAAACACACACACACTATGCACTGGCGCCCGCACACCCACACACGCACACAAGCTGTGGCGCCCCACACAGCCACACACGCACACACGCTGGAGCCCGCACAGCCCACTCACGCACACACACACGCGGGCGCCTATGCGCCCGCACCATCACCTCACACACATGCACTCTGCACATTTCATTTCTTGTGTATTTTGTTTGTATTTTTCCTTTGTTAGATTTTTACTTAGGAATTTTAGCATACATTTCGTATACACTCCACTTCACATTTGGTCCAAGTGCACGTAGCAAACACCACATCCAATCTATTTGATATTTTGCCTCGTCACTCTTATTTGTCAAATACACGTGTCTTCACTACATTCTTGGCTTATGTTTACAGGAGCACGTGTCAGCATCTGGGCATAGCAAAGAAACTTCCAGGAAGCTCACTTGGCAAGGACATGAAGAGAAAACTATAAAAGCCGGAGGAGGGCAAGAAGAAAGGAGCTATTCGGAGGCGGCCAAACACAACACAGCATAGCATTCTTTAGATTAGGGTTCATAGTTTAGCTTAGGATTTTCTCTCTCTTTTTCCTTCTTTAGATCATACTGTCTTGAGGATCAATTGTGTGGATGTTTATCTTACTTGAGACATTCGTATTGCATATCATGTGTTTGATATTGTTTCATATATCTTGTTGATGCTTTATTCCAATGATTACTCACTCGCTCCTTGGCCCTTCATATGACTTGCAGTACCACTGAGGTCAATCTAGTGCTATCAATGGAAATTAAAATAACATCACTAGAATAGGGAACAACTTGGATGAGTCCTATGATCTGTCTAAGGATGCAACGTCAGTTGTGCATTACCAATGACAATTGAAGTTAATGTAATGGAAAGACTTAGGATTATTTGAACATTTGAACTCGAACTTTGGTTGACTGTCTTGTCCAAGGGAGTTGGGGTTCTAGTGTCAGGTAGGGATCGGGAATTAGGAAGCTGAGCCTAGGTCTTGCCCCTACCAAGGGAAGATGAGAGGAGCAGGGTGAATTAGGATTGTGAGTCTTATAAGGAGATCAACCCTAAGTTAACTAGAAGGTCGATCCCCTCATTCATGCTTTTACACAAGTTGATGATAATAGGGAGAGATCCATACCAATTGTTTCATCCTCAAGGCAGTGCTTGCATACTAACCCATTCATTCTCATCTTTTGCATTCATATTGTTATGCATTTGTCTCATTTGCTTTGGTTACTTGAACAAGTGATCTCTTGACATCCAAACCTTCCCTGTGGATACGATCCCACTTGCCACCTCTACATTAGTTGAGAAGTTTGGGTATTTGACGAGGTCGAGCGACTGACCCCCGCTCAAAATGGCGCCGTTGCCGGGGAAGGCACGGTTGTGAGAGATTGTTTGTTTCCTTGATTTGTGATTTTTTTTTGTGATTTTGTCATTCTATTTTTGTATGTGATTTTCTCCTTTTTGTGTGTTATTCTTTTGTGTTGGTTCTTTTCTTTCATTCTCGGTTCAAATTTGTTGTGTTCAGCTGTGGTAAGTGCAGGGAAATTTTAGATTTCATTGAGAATGAATTGTGCACACCACAATAGACCAAATATGTCTAGGTGGTTTGGGGACTCTGTTGAGACTCATTATGATTACCCACCAGATTGGATGGATGACACCAGACCAACACCTGGAGTATTTGGCAACTTCTCTTCACCCAGATATTATGAATCATGGCATTACCAACAACAAAGCAACCAGTCCTATTTTGGAGAAGATGAAAAAGTGAGAAACATGTTGTTCCAGATTTTGGACAGACTGGATCGCTAAATTGGCAGAGAAAGCTCAAGAGCCACAACAGGGATGTGAAGGCCAATCGGAAGGTATATATCTCATTTCTAAAACACCAACTCTCGGGGAAAATTTTTTTAATACGAATGCCAACATTGATTGCGGTTTAAACTGTCCAAATGAGTTGGAGTCTACAAATATTAGAGACGTAATACGTGAGTGCTCTATGGATGAATCTATTGTGCATGAACATTCGAGTCCTTCTGATGCGAATGATGTCTCCAGTTATGAGCTTACATATGATGAATTTAGGGCCATTTTGGTTTCTTACTATCAAATTGGGGGTTTGTCTAATGGAAGGTCTTATGTTGAATCCATGGAGTCCCATGAGAACATTGATGATGTTAGACTTCCTTTAGACACATTTCCTTCACTTTAATGCCCTATAGCATGTACAGAGACAGGTACAGAGACAACTCTCATTAAACCATGTGTGAGCATGAATGAAATTAATTTTGCACTGGTTAATGAAAATGACAACATGATCATTGAGCACTTTGTTGAGCCACCAAATATTGAAATTATACATGAATCTGTAGTTGTGAATGGTGATCAACAAATAGAGGACATCGAAATACCTTTGTTAAGTGTGCATAGTGAACCGAATTTTGTTAACAAAGAAATAACTCCAATTGACCCATGTGTTAGCTTGAGTCACGATGATTTAATGTTCTGTAAGGAAATTGCTAACATGGTGGAAAATTGCTTTGCTGATGTATCCATTTTTGAAATCAATGATGTATTTGTTGAGACTATGGATGCACAATCTGTGGTTGAGCCTTGCAGGATTTTAGAGCAAAAGTTGGTGGGAGAAGTGAAAGAGGTGTTTCCTATGGGGGAACATGCATGGTTTAAGATGGAGTTTGCTGAGATTGTTCCCCATGTGCATGAGCTCCATCACCTCTTTTTGAAAAACAATTGCCCAGTTCCATACTGAAGAAAAAAGAGTGATTATGAAAGGGCATTTTTCTGGTACAAAGATGGGTACTCCGAATCTTGAAGGAAGAAGCTTCATGAATAAAGTCTAGCTGGAGACTGAATAAATCCATAACTACTTACTCTACTTCCTTTGAATAAGTTGTGTTTGAATTCTTAGTTGATTTTGCTTTACCTTATCTTATGTAGGATGCTCTTTTGTGTGCGGGGGCCTCTGCCAAGTGTGGGGGTGTTGTCAAAGTGCTAGTAAAATGACCCATTATACACCACCATGACCCAAGGTCATGGTGTGGCACTCACTTGCACACCACATCTTCTCTTGTACATCACAAGTCACTACTCACATACGCACAGAGTAAGTTATGTAGCACCATCACTTTAACACCAAGTTTCCAGCAAGTCACTATTCACTCATGTTTGTACTCGGTAGAAGATATGAGCTCGTTCCCTTGTGTTTTATCGATCTCTATTTTCTATGGGAAATACCTTCCTGAAACTTTTATGGTCTTATGTGATGTGAATACTGTCTAGCGATTGGTCTTCATGAATATTGCAAAAATGTGAAGTGGTGACCATGTATGAAATTTAAACGTGCCATGAACATAGTGCATTACTGGGACGCCTTTATTGCATGAAGTTCTACTCTAGAATGGGATACATGGTTAGTGTGCTACATGAATATATGATTTATCCATATAATGAGTTGTGTTATTTTGGTGCAAGTATTCATGAGTCCAAGTGTGGGGGTGTGCAAGTGGAAAGGATGAGCTCGAATGCTGGATCCAGTACACCAAATTTTCGAAATGCACAATCCTCTTTCCTGGGTTTCTCCAGTTTTTCCAACCAGCCTCCACCGAGCTTAAACGCGGTAGTCTCTTTCCTTTTTCCACAATGGAGACCATTGTTGATTTTAAGTGTGGGGGGAGACTTGCATGCTCCGAAGGCCCATGTGTGGTTGTCCATGCTCTGGGGGTCCATGGTGGTAGTCTAGTCTCTGTGTGGTTTTGGTTGATGCTTGTGATTATGATGCTTGGTGCATTTACTTTGAACTGCTTCGAATTGTTTGTGTGCTTGCTTATGTGTTGCAAAGATCAGTGGTGTGCTATTATATTAGTAGTAGGGGGTGTTTTATTTTTATTTCTTTTTTTTTAGTGTTGTTTGTGGAAATGAAAAACAAGGCAGTGACTAGCACTGACCTTGTGGTGTGCTTTAAGTTCTCAGTTGCGATGTAGTGTGTGTAGTGTGCTTTAAGTTTTAATGTGAAAGTGTTGATTGTGTTGTGCTAAATTTGCCAATATCCACTCATCACACTCGCATGCCCAATTTACATTCACACTCAAAGATCTCATCAGCAAATTCATAAATGTTACCCTTGTGATGTATGCAAAAATCTTTTTCGCGAGTTAGTAGTTTTCAAGTATTGCGTGAAATTTGCTGAGTAAAGTGCGATGTTAAAGTAAGATAGAAGCGCCAGCAAAATTTTGACATAGGAGGGCCTTTATGATTCTTTGCGTGTATGTGCCTTCTACTCGTAAACACTTATTCTTGTATTTTGATTATATAGTCTATTGAAGACACACACGAACACGAATTTTTGTTGAAATTGTGCAATTGTGAAGAAAAAAAAAGAGCCAATGGGCGAATAAAGGGAAAAAATAGCCACAAAACCCTGGGCAGCCAAGCACCAATGTGCGGCATGAATTACAAATAAGCACCAATGTGCAAGCACACCAATGTGCGAAATAGTTTCTTTACAATGTTTATGTTTAAGTGTTCGTGTGTGTGGACAAAAGGACTGTAGTGCAAGAATTTCTGATTAAGTGTTTACTTGAGTACTTTGCATAGACAGCGTAGGGATCATAAGTAACCCTCAGCACACACTTGCACGCTGACGGTTTGGTCTTTATTCGTTTCCCTTTACTCGACAAATTGTGTAAATGCAGTAAACTGTAAGCTTGCCCGTATATATAATTTCCTTTGCATGCGAAAAAGTTTATAATGGATAGCTGATGACGTTGTGAGTGTTGAATGTAGATAGGGTAATCACTAGGTGTTGTGTCCTACTTTGCTCGGGACTAGCAAAGATTTAAGTGTGGGGGGATGATAAGTCGGGTTTGTACCGACTTATTCGTTTAACTTGTTTGATCTTTTGTATAAATTCTCTGTAAAAATTATGATAGATGAACAAGTATGTGTGGAAATGTTTCAATCCGATGAAATGTTGAGAATTGGCTAAGTGTAGCATTTTTGTTATGAAAGTAATCATTTTTGAGCTATGAAGCACACTTGGTCATGCACCACACCAAATCCCACCCGCACAGCACAATCACAAAACACACACACACTATGCACTGTGCGGGCGCATAGACACACGCACACAAGCTGGCACCCGCACAGCCACACACGCACACACGCTTTGCGGGCGCCGGGCGCCCGCACAGCACACACACACGCACGCACACACGCGGGCGCCTATGCGTCCGCACCATCACCTCACACACATGCACTCTGCACATTTCATTCCTTGTGTATTTTGTTTGTATTTTTCCTTTGTTAGATTTTTACTTAGGAATTTTAGCATACATTTCGTATACACTCCACTTCACATTTGGTCCAAGTGCACGTAGCAAACACCGCATCCAATCTATTTGATATTTTGCCTCGTCACTTTTATTTGTCAAATACACGTGTCTTCACTACATTCTTGGCTTATGTTTACAGGAGCACGTGCGTGTCAGCATCCGGGCATAGCAAGGAAACTTCCAGGAAGCTCACTTGGCAAGGACATGAAGAGAAAACTATAAAAGCCAGAGGAGGGCAAGAAGAAAGGAGCTATTCGGAGGCGGCCAAACACAACACAGCATAGCATTCTTTATATTAGGGTTCATAGTTTAGCTTAGCATTTTCTCTCTCTTTTTCCTTCTTTAGATCATACTGTCTTGAGGATCAATTGTGTGGATCTTTATCTTATTTGAGACATTCGTATTGCACATCATGTGTTTGATATTGTTTCATATATCTTGTTGATGCTTTATTCCAATGATTACTCACTCACGCCTAGGCCCTTCATATGACTTGCAGTACCACTGAGGTCAATCTAATGCTATCAATGGAAATTGAAATAACATCACTAGAATAGGGAACAACTTGGATGAGTCCTATGATCTGTCTAAGGATGCAACGTCAGTTGTGTATTACCAATGACAATTGAAGTTAATGTAATGGAAAGACTTAGGATTATTTGAACATTAGAACTTGGACTTTGGTTGACTGTCTTGTCCAAGGGAGTTGGGGTTCTAGTGTCAGGTAGGGATCGGGAATTAGGAAGCTGAGCCTAGGTCTTGCCCTACTAAGGGAAGATGAGAGGAGCAGGGTGAATTAGGATTGTGAGTCTTATAAGGAGATCAACCCTAAGTTCACTAGAAGGTCGATCCCCTCATTCATGCTTTTACACAAGTCGATGATAATAGGGAGAGATCCATACCAATTGGTTCATCCTCAAGGCAGTGCTTGCATACTAACCCATTCATTCTCATCTTTTGCATTCATATTGTTTTGCATTTGTCTCATTTGCTTTGGTTACTTGAACAAGTGATCTCTTGACATCCAAACCTTCCCTGTGGATATGATCCCACTTGCCACCTCTACATTAGTTGAGTAAGTTTGGGTATTTGACGAGGTCGAGCGACCGACCCCCGCTCATCGTTCTTCTCGGAAGGGAGTGATTTCAAGAATTCAATATTTTGTCACTAAACTGAAATTACTGGAGCAAATGATCACAACAACAAGAACAGAGAAATATAGAGTAAGGAAAATACGAAGAATAGCAAATGCGATATGAAATCAATTATAGAGTAACTGTCTTAGGGTTCTTTTACCGAATGAATGCAATTCGAATAACTTGAGCATCGCAATTGACACGCATGTGGAACAAGAGGAGATCCTAGTTGCCTAGAAACTTAGCTTGCAGTCAGCGAGTCGAGCGCACCATACTCTAAACTTTCTAACACCGCTCTTTCCCATGGCGAGGCCTAAGAGCGATGATTCTAAGCCGCAACGTCTCAATTATCAGTGTTTAACTACTCTAGCAATCAATTCCTAAAAACTTCATATGGAGAGGCCTGAATTTTGGTTCTTGTGTCTTCGTTAACTACAGAGAACTTCTTTTACACTTTAATCTTAAATTTCCATGGTCTAAAATCAGCATGGCGACTGTATTTCAGAAAACGAACATGAAAAGCAAGTGGAAAGACTCAATTCATACTCCAATTCTCATTCCATAAAAGTTCACAGCAAATATTGGTGAATTAAGCTTCAATTCAGTATTTCAATCGCACTGTACTCTAAGCTTCCTACCATCATTCTTTCCTATGGCGAGGCCTTAGAATGATGAATTCAAACCGCAACATCTCAATTCCCTATTCCTAACTGCTATAGCAATTAACTCCTAAAGACTTCCCATGGCGAGGCCTGAATTTCGATTCTTTAGTCTTCATTAGCAACAGAGAACTTCTCTACACTTCTATCTAAGGATTCCATGATCTAAAATCAGCATGGCGATTGCATTTCAGAAAACGAACATGAAAAGCAAGTGCAAAGACTCAATTCATACTCCAGCTCTCATTCCATAAAAGTTCACAGCAAATATTGGTGAATTAAGCTCAATTCAGTATGTCGACCGCAATTAAAGTTCAATTCTACAACACCGACGCAAATTCATGGAATTTAACAAAATTCATAGGTTTAATCAAAGCATGATTTCATTCTTTATAAATTATGTTAATTGAACTACATTTCGTTACCTAAACAGAGCATTTATCTATCGGAACCCTAGGACATCACAAGTTTAGCCAGAAAACGCCATTTTCATCTCATAATCGTCAAAATGCAACATTGAACAATTCATCTCCACTAAATTGGAAGAATTTACTGATTAAATTACTTAGAATTGTCAAATGCTTCGTTAATTGAGAATCAAAATGTCATAATCGATTCTAAGGTCCGATCAGAAACGCAAACGGAGACCAAATTTTAGTGAGAGAAAATTCTAGAGAGAGAATATTCTCGCTCTCTGGATCAAAATCTCGTCAAAATCTAGAAAGTCTGAATCCCCCAAATATAATGACAAATTCCTCTATATATAGAGGAATAAAGCTTCTTCTACACGCTAACGTAAAATAAGCCCTAAATTACAAAAGTGCCACTGATATAATCCATTGTCCAAATAATGCACGTGCAATGCATGCCACATCAGCAATCATGCTGCCGCTCCACGCCTTCGAGCCAAGCCGCACTATGCTTTCAGAACACGTATCATGTTAATGGGCCACACCCGCCGCGCCTTTAAAACCTGCACAAGAGAAGAAAATTCCCAACAATTAGAAAATTTTTGAAGGCAAAAACCGAGTACTTAGGGGCGGTGGCACCATGAAAAATTCTCTAAGTTTTCCCACGGTGCGGCCGCAATGAAATTCTTTACACGGTGAGACCGCCCGTTGCGGCCGCACCATGCAATTCTCATAGTGTGCTCATCAGTTGTGTTGTGCTTGTGTGCGTATCTGAGTGTGTTGGTGTGCTCATGAGTGTGTGCTTGAGTTGTGTACATGAGTGTGCATTGTGGAGCTCGCGCATGTGTGCAATACTAGCAAGAGTGTTTAAAAGTTATGTGCTTGTGTAGCGCATGACTGTGGTTAAAGAAGTGCATATATGTGCATAAGGAGTGCCTACAATGTGCTTGTGTGTGCATTTGTGTGCTGTGATGTGCAAGAGATATGCTTGCAAGTGTGGATAATATGTAGCAAGTGTGCAAAACTTGTGTGTTGTGATGTGCATGAAGTGCTGCAACTGTGCGCATGCATGTGCGCAAGGTGTAGCATGAGTGTGCACAAAGCGTAGCATGAGTGCCGCCCATGTGTATGTGTTGCCGCACGAGAGGCTGGTGCCAAGTTGCTGCGCCGTGTGCGCAGCAGCGTGTGTGCGAAGATGCTCGCGCGCATGCGTGCAAGCTTGAGAGTGATCTGCGAGCACGAGCGCGGGCAGCGTGCACTGTGTGCGAAGGTGCTGTGCGCGAAGGTGCTGTGCGCGAAGAGTATGCGTGTGCGAGGCTGTGTGCGAGGGTGATGTGCTCGCAGCTTGCGGTGGCTAATGCGCATGTCGTTCGCACAGCTCGCGGGGGCTGCTGCGCATCTACGTGCATGTATGCCATATCAGCATTTTTTTTCTCTTTCCATCATTTTTGCACTCCACATTGTAATCCACATAACATGCACAAAATGCCACATAATGCTACACAATTGCATGAAAAACAAGGCAAAAGCTAAGTGAAATAACACATATAAGCCGGTATAAAATCGACTTATCAATTTTCCCTACACTTGAACTCTTACTTGCTCTCAAGCAAGGTCACAACAATACACCAACACATAACACACACGCTACATAGTGACACTCTTGTAGATACACTCATTCCATAAAAGTTCACAGCAAATATTAGTGAATTAAGCTTCAATTCAGCATTTCGACCGCACTGCACTCTAAGCTTTCTAACATCATTCTTTCTCATGAAGAGGCCTTAGAACGATGAATTCAAACCGCAACGTCTCAATTCCCTGTTCCTAACTACTATAGCAATTAACTCCTAAAGACTTCCCATAGCGAGGCCTGAATTTAGGTTCTTTAGTCTTCATTAGCAACAGAGAACTTCTCTACACTTCTATGTAAGAATTCCGTGATCTAAAATCAGCATGGCGACTGCATTTCAGAAAACGAACATGAAAAGCAAGTGCAAAGACTCAATTCATACTCCAGTTCTCATTCCATAAAAGTTCACAGCAAATATTGGTGAATTAAGCTTCAATTCAGCATGTCGACAGCAACTAAAGTTCAATTCTACAACACCGGTACAAATTTATGGAATTTAACATAATTCATAGGTTTAATCAGAGCATGATTTCATTCTTTATAGATTATGTTAATTGAACTACATTTCGTTTCCTAAACAGAGCATTAATCTATCGGAACCCTAGGACATCACAGGTTTAGCCAGAAAACACCCTTTTCATCTCATAATCGTCAAAATGCAACATTGAACAATTCATCTCCACTAAATTGGAAGAATTTACCAATTAAATTGTTGAGAATTGTCAAATGCTTCGTTAATTGAGAATCAAAATATCGAAATCGGTCCTAAGGTCCGATTGGAATCTTAAACTGAGACCAAATTTTAGTGAGAGAAAATTCTAGAGAGAGAAATATTCCCTCTCTGGATCAAAATCTGGTCAAAATCTAGAAAGTCCGAATCCCCCAAAAATAATGAAAAATTCCTCTATATATAAAGGAATAAAGCCACTTCTACATGTTAACGTAAAATAAGCCCTAAATTACAGAAATGCCACTGATATAATCCACTGTCCAAATAATGCACTTGCAATGCATGCCACATTAGCAATCATGCTGCCGCTCCACGCCTTCGAGCCAAGCCGCACCACACTTTCAGAACACGTGATGTGGATAGACGAGGCTTGATGTCCTGGACTACACAAATCACCACACGTTTGGATCATTGTAGAACAAATTCACGAACAAAAGACAAACACAAAGCTGCGGAAAACAAGATTAACACAAAAACAATAATGTGGAAGTGAAATCAAGGGAAGAAGAGAATATTGGATATTAACCAATTGAACCCCCACGTCTATATCAAACTATCAATTTAACTTACGTAAATCATGAAACTAAACTAAGCGATTTGAGGTGTTCTTAAAATCAAGAACGAGTTGGCTCGCCTAAAGGTCTTAGCTAAAGGTTCGCGGTTCTTATGAAAATCCAACTAACCTTAATTGAATTGTTCACATTTTTCACAACTTTTTAAGGCTGCAAATTTCTTAGCAAAGCTAAAATTTCTTATCATTCATTATGTTAAAAAACGTTAAAAGACCATTCCTTAAATAAGGAATTATTTCAGCCAAAACCCTAGGCAAAGGCCTAGAAGAAATCAATTACAACTTGACATCTTAACTAGCTAACAAACTAACTATCTTGTTTCCAAAACCAACATGGTTTTGTTTTTAGTAAGCTAAAAACGTTTTTTCTCCTAAGAAATAGGAAACGGACCAAGTCCTAAAAAATAGCCTTCCTCCTAGAAAGTAGGAATGCTCCTAAAAAGTAGGGATCCATTCCTTGCCTTCTATCATGCATGATAACTGGGCCAAGTAATCAATTACTTATTAACGAAAATATTAAGCCCAAATTAATGTTTAATGGACTTAATTTATTACAAGATAAATAAAACCTAATTACTTAACAATGGCGTGATCCAAAGATGAAGGTCCAAGCACGCCATCTTGGTCTTCAAAAGATCCATGAAATTCGGGACGGTAATCTTCTAGAATCACGTCACTCATCTTGGTAGGCACGTTTAACGATGATAACATTGGAATCTCGTAAAACCTAAAACATAGAAGTTTTAGCTCTATTCCTTAGCTTTCCAAGGCCGCTTGAATCACTAAATTCCGAGTTATATTCAGAGAGATATGTCAAGAATACCAAAACGTGACAGAATCTTTCACCATTTAATATTTGACTTTGGCACCATGGACATGGACACGACTCATTCTCATGAATCCCTCCCTCCTCGAAAAGGATTCGTCCTCGAATCTTGAAATTGAGCTCCTTGATCAAACACTAATATGATGAACTCAACAAGAATCAAGTCGATTTGGAATGTAACACCTCGTGGGCAATAACATTTTATTTCCCTAAAGAACAAAATAAATCTATTAGTCCAAGGAACAAAATTACTAATAATGAACATAAATGTATATGGACTAATAAATGCTCTTATATAAAAAAATAGATGCATCAATGTCAAAATAATTTACAAGTGTGGATAATGCATACACTGTATCATAATAGCTATCTCTAAATGCATTATGACAAAAATATAAATCAATTTGAAACAATAAAGAACAAAGATTTTTAGTTAACCAATTTGATATGATGAATTCAAATGAACAAACAAATTCAATGGTTAACTTTTCCAAGCTAAACTCGACAATTAACCAACTTGAATTATCTTTACATTGAGAATATATGGTTAATCTTAAAAAGCTATCATTCTTTAGAGTAACAACCCTTAAAGAAAAATCATAATGTAAACAATCTAAATAATAGAAACAAACATCATGAATTACCTTTTTGTATTGTAAAATTCATTAAAGAACAGGATAACTTACCAATCAAGTGTTGAACTACCAAAGTACCTCTTTGAACTTGATGGATTTGAATGTGTAATGAATTAACATTAGAAGGTGGAAATTTACGAAACAAAAACACAAACACAAAGCTGCGGAAAACAAGATTAACACAAAAACAATAATGTGGAAGTGAAATCAAGGGAAAACGAGAAGATTGGATATTAATCAATCGAACCCCCACGTCTATATCAAACTATCAATTTAGCTCACGTAAATCATGAAGGTTGTTATGATCATTCCAGTCAATTCACGCTTTGCATTTTTGAGGTTCTACGCTTTTATTGCTAAGCAATTGCTATTAAAGATTGTAATAGAGACAGTTGGAGGAGATTGATTGGTAGGAAATATTGTATAAGGATGAAGTGTTCAGTTGGACATTCAGGCATATTCTGGAATAATCATTTTCTCCTTCTGAATTAGCTGAGCTCTCTCTCTCTCTCTTTCCCATTCTTGATTCTTCGTATCACATTTTCGAATTTGGTCATAGTTATTACAGGAGATTTGTTAGATCATATGGAGTCATCAGCAAGCCTTTGACAGACCTTTTAAAAAAGGATAATTTTCGTTGGAATGATGAAGCTAATGATGCATTTGTGCAACTGAAACATTTCATGTGTTCTGCCCCCATCCTCCAGATTCCTGATTTTTCACAGCCATTCATCGTTGAAACTGATGCAAGCCACAAGGGAATAGGTGCTGTACTCATTCAAAATAATCACCCTATAGCTTTCCTCAACAAAGCTATAAGTGTTAAAAATCTAGGCCTATCTTTCTATGAAAAAGAACTCATGGCTGTAGTTATGGCTGTATCCAAATGGAAACATTTCTTGCTTGGTTACCATTTTATCATTCGCACGGATCATCAAAGTTTGAAATTCCTGTTAGAACAGAAATTGATTCAGGCATTACAACACAAATGGGATCACCAGATTGTTAGGGATGGATTACGATATTCAATACAAAAAAGGGTCTGAAAATATTGTTACAGATGCCTTATCTCGCAGGGACTGTGGAGAAGGTTCTACGGAGGATCAATCTTTGTTGGATTTCTTACCTGCTATGTCTACAAGCTCTACACCATTACAGCCAGCTTTAGCGCTTCACCCTACTACAGAATCTTCATCTCATGTAATTTCAGAATCTCTAGAAAGTGCTTTGTTGGTCAATTCTATTATCAGCCCTACTTGGATGCAAGAAATTATTGCTAGCTATGCTGAGGACCAGGAGGTTCATTCTATTCTGTCCCAATTTGTGCTCACACCCAACCTTTTACCTCACTACAGTTACACTGATAGTATTCTCAGATTTCATCACAAGATATATGTGGGAGGCACCGGTCATATCTGACAACAGCTTGTTCAGACTCTACATGATTCGGCCATTGGAGGCCATTCAGGTCAACAAGCCACTTAGCAACGTATGAAAATCATCTTCTTTTGGCCTTCCATGAAACAAGATGTAGTGAAATTTGTTCAAGCCTGTGATGTTTATCAGAGACACAAACATGACACGGTTCCTTATCCAGGTCTCTTGCAACCTCTGCCTATCCCTAATAGTGCTTGGTGTAATATTTGTATGGACTTTATTGATGGTTTACCTGAATCTGAATGAGCTATGTCTATTTTAGTAGTTATTGATAGACTCACTAAGTATGGCCACTTCATTGCACTATCCTATCCTTTCTCAACTCATGAGGTGGCTAAGGTTTTCATGGATCAAATTTTTAGGCTGCATGGATTACCAGAATCCATTGTCTCTGATAGGGACAAGATCTTCACAAGCTTGTTTTGGCAAGAGCTATTCAAGATTTTAGGAGTTCAAATTCAGTTGAGTACAGCCTATCATCCTCAAACTGATGGCCAAAGTGAGAGGTTGATTCAATGTGTGCAAGCTTATTTGAGATGCATGTTTAGCGATAGACCTCAGCATTGGAGACAGTGGCTTCCCATGGAGGAATGGTGGTACAACACCTCATTTCATTCTAGCATCAAGATGTCCCCCTTTGCTGCCTTGTATGGTTATCAACCCCTCCCATTACCATTAGGACCCTATTTCGATTCAATTGTTCCTGCAGCATCTTAGTTAGTTCAAGACAAACAACACATGCTTCAGCTTCTTAAAGATCATTTGTCAACTGCCCAAATGCGTATGAAGCAACAAGCAGACAAGGGCCGAACTGAGAGAAGTTTCCAAGTTAATGATTTGGTATATCTTAAACTTCATCCCTACAGACAAAGTTCTATATCCTTTAGAAAAAATATGAAGCTTGCTGCTAAATTCTATGGCCCTTTCCCTATCATCGAGAAAATTGGTGCAGTAGCCTATCGACTTCAACTTCACCAAGGTTCGAGATTACATCCAGTTTTTCATGTTTCTCTACTCAAGCAACATATAGGTTCTGCAGTGCCTGTTATGCCAACATTACCTTCTTTAGACTTGGATGGTCAATTTAAAGTGGAGCCTCTTGCTGCCTACAAAGAAGAGTGATAATGCGGCATCAACAAACTGTGTTGCAGTGATTAATTCAATGGGCACATTTACCAGTTGTAGAAGCTACTTGGGAAGATCAAAGCATTATCAGAGCCCAATTTCCTGAATTCAATCCTTGAGGACAAGGATTTTGTTAGCAAGGAGGATATTTGTTATGATCATTCCAGTCAATTCACGCTTTTAGTTTTGAGGTTATACACTTTTATTGCTAAGAAATTGCTGTTAAAGATTGTAATAGAGACAGGTGGAGGAGATTGATTGGTAGGAAATATTGTATAAGGATGAAGTGTTCAGTTGGACATTCAGGCATATTCTGGAATAATCATTTTCTAATTCTCAATTAGCTGAGCTCTCTCTCTCTCTCTTTCCCATTCTTGCTTCTTGATTTGTATAACTTCTGTTCTTGACAAACCAATTTGATCTGTATTAAGAAATTCTGATTGATTTCTTAATATAGGTGTTTTAAAAATCAAGAACGAGTTGGCTCGCCTAAAGGTCTTAGCTAAAGGTTCGCGGTTCTTATGAAAATTCAACTAAACTTAATTGAATTGTTCACGTTTTTCACAACTTTTTAAGGCTGCAAATTTCTTAGCAAAGCTAAAATTTCTTATCATTCATTATGTAAAAAAACTTTAAAAGACCATTCCTTAAATAAGGAATTATTTTTGCTAAAACCCTAGGCAATGCCTTAGAAGAAATCAATTACAACTTGACTTCTAAACTAGCTAACAAACTAACTAACTTGTTTCCAAAACCAACATGGTTTTGTTTTTAGTAAGCTAAAAACATTTTTGCTCCTAAGAAATAGGAAACGGACCAACTCCTAAAAAATTCCTCCTAAAAAGTAGGAATGCTCCTAAAACGTAGGGATCCATTACTTACCTTTTATCATGCAAGATAACTGGGCCAAGTAATCAATTACTTATTAACAAAAATATTAAGCCCAAATTAATGTTTAATAGACTTAATTTATTACAAGATAAATAAAACCTAATTACTTAACAATGGCGTGATCCAAAGATAAAAGTCCAAGAATACCATCTTGGTCTTCAAAAGGTCCATGAAATTCACGACGGTAATCAGAATCATGTCACTCATCTTGGTAGGCACGTTTAACAATGATAACATCGGACTCTCATAAAACCTAAAACATAAAGGTTTTAGCTCTATCCCTTAGCTTTCCAAGGCCACTTGAATCACAAAATTCTGATTTATATTCAGAGAGATATATCAAGAATACCAAAACGTGACAGAATCTTTCACCATTTAATATTTGACTTTGGCACCATGGACATGGACACGACTCATTCTCATCAACACGTATCATGCCAATGGGCAACACCCGCCGCGCCTTATGAAACCTGCACAAGAGAAGAAACTGAGTACTTACACGGGCGGCCGCACCATGAAAAATTCCTACACGGTGCGGCTAGCCCTTACGGCAACACCATGCAATTTTCCCCATGGGCAGCCACACCAAGCAATTATCATGGTGTGCTCGTCGGTTTCGTTGTGCTTGTGTGAGTATCCGAGTGTGTTGGTGTGCTCATGAGTGTATACTTGAGTTGTGTGCATGAGTGTGCATTGTGGAGCTCGCGTATGTGAGCAATACTAGCAAGAGTGCAAAAGTTATGTGCTTGTGTAGTGCATGACTGTGGTTAAAGAAGTGCATAAGGAGTGCCTCCAATGTGCTTGTGTGTGCATTTATGTGTTGTGATGTGCAAGAGATATGCTTGCAAGGGTGCATGATGTGTAGCAAGTGTGCAAAACTTGTGCGGTGTGATGTGCATGAAGTGCTGCAACTGTGTGCATGCATGTGCGCAAGGTGTAGCATGAGTGTGCACAAAGCGTAGCATGAGTGCCGCTAATGTGTTGGTGCTGCCAAGCTGCTGCACCGTGCGTGCAGTAGCGTGTCTACGAAGATGCCAACGCGCATGCCCGCTGGCGCGGGCCAGCGTGCGTTATGTGTGCTATAGCGCGCACCGGTGTGCACGGCTGTGTGCGAGGGTGTTGTGCGCACAGCGTGTGCGTGTGTGCAAGGCTGCTGCGCGACCATGCGCAGAGCTCGCGGGGGCTGCTGCGCACCTACGTGCACGTATGCCACATCAGCATTTTTTGTCTCTTTCCATCATTTTAGCACTCCACGTTGTAATCCACATAACATGCACAAAATGCCACATCACACTACACAATTGCATGAAAAACAAGGTAAAAGCTAAGTAAAATAACACATATAAGCCTGTATAAAATTGACTTATCAGCAACCAAGGAAAGCTCAAGTTAACAAGTGTTTTGTGGCTAAAACATGCACATGGTGAGAAAGAAAATGAAAATAATACTCATGTATTGATGTATTTTAAGTGAGCTTAACAGGTCTAAATTTTGCAAGTATGACTGTGATTTTTTAACTTATGTCATTTACTTTTTGCTGAAAATGAAGATGAATTAATGCATTTTTTTAATTTATTTGAATAATTAATTAGGTCAATACTATTTTTGGTGCGATGTTGAATGTTTTTTAATTTTATGTAGACTCTTCTTAATTATTATTAAGAATGTCTTTTGTATGATATTTTAAGGAAATTCCATTTAATTTGGACTTCAACGTTTGTTTTGTATTAAATAAAAAATTTTATTATTTTAAAGGGTGATTAATCTAATAAAATAATTAGGAAAATATATAAAATGAGTATAGTTGATGTGGTATTTTGTAATTAATTCATTCTACTTGATAAATATGTTTTTTTCATTAAGACAAACAATCAAAAGAATCCGATGTAGCACTGGTTAATTACTCTATTTATAATTCGGGTTCAAACCTCAGAATCGGAAAGACTTCTTTTTATTTGTATTTATTCAACCAACTCCTACATCACCATTAATTCTTTTGCTAGATAAGACAAATAATAATAATAATAATTTTGTAATCATGAAAAATCAATTATCCACTCAAACAAAATACTGACTAAGAGATAAAAAATCACAAAATAATATTTGAAATCAATTTCTTAGGAATTAAAAGATTATAAAAGAAAATAAAAAGATCGAATGAGTTGACAAAGAACAATACTGAAAAACTAATAAAGAACTAGTAAAGAATTGAAATACAAAATTCAATTATTAAACTACATCCAAGATTGAAAGGTTTAAACTTTTGCAACACAAAATTAAATTATAAAGAGCACCGAAATCTAAAGAGTTCATGTAAAAGTGGTTTTCCTATTACTTAAGAATTATTTTTTAATGATGGTATGAAGGTATATTCATCATCTTCAAAATTAATTTAATATATTGGGTCTTGTGCACACCCCTCGCAATAGAGGTTGTGTAAAACAAATATAAATATTTTACACATACTACACATATTTTTTGAAACCCGAGTGTGTGAAAATAGTTACAGTGTGTGTAAATGTAAGTAGTGTGTGAAAATATAACTACCTTTTGCATATTATAATTATTGATTTATATTAAATATTTTGAAGTTAAAAATTTTGAAACCCATTGTCAAAGATAGGTAAACCAAACACTTGTAATAGAAATGAAACTCATTCCACTCTTCAATCTAATATGATAGGATTAATGGTAAAAACATATAGTGATAGTGGGGTTAATTATTCCCATTAACATTCGGATTGAGAAATGCTGACCAAATGGTTCCCTAGATCAATCACCCAATGAAATTTGTTTCCGTTAGTACGGCACAAGCTACAAAGGAAAGCTCAAGTTAACAAGTGTTTTGTGGCTAAGAAATGTACACGGTGAGAAAGAAAATGAAAATAATACTCACGATGTAATTATTGATGTATTTTAAGTGAACTTAACAGGTCTAAATTTTGCAAGTATGATTGTAATTTTTTAACTAATGTCATTTAGTTTTTGCTAAAAATGAAGATGAATTAATGTATTTTTCTCATTTTTTTGAATAATTAATCAGGTCAATACTATTTTTGGTGCGATTTTGTTTTTTAATTTCATGTAGACTCTTTTTATTTATTAGTAATAATGTCTTTTGTATGATATTTTAAGGAAATTCCATTTAATTTTGACTTCATGGATTGTTTTTTATTAAATAAAAAAATTAATATGTTAAAGGGTTATTAATCTAATAAAATAATTAAGAAAATATATAAAATTATTATAGTTGATGTGGTGGTTTGTAATTAATTCATTTTACTTGATAAATATATTTTCTCATTAAGACAAACAATCAAAAAAATCCGCTGTAGCATTGGTTAATTACTCTATTTGTAATCCGGGTTCAAACCTCTGCAGAGGAAAGACTTCTTTTTATTTGTGTTTTTTCAAACAACTCCTACATCACCATTAATTCTTTTGCTAGATAAAACAAATAATAATAATAATAATAATTTTGCAATCATGAAAAATCAATTAGTCCACTCAAACAAAATACTGACTAAGAGATAAAAAATCACAAAATAATCTTTCAAATCAATTTCTTAGGAATTAAAATATTATAAAATAAAATACAAAGATTGAATGAGTTGACAAAGAACAATACTGAAAAACTAATAAAGAACTAGTAAAGAATTGAAATACAAAATTCAATTATTAAACTACATCCAAGATTGAAAGGTTTAAACTTTTGCAAAACTAAATTCAATTATAAAGATTTATTCTTTAAATTTAATCAATAATTTATGTACTACAATTCAATCAAACCAAAAAGAATTGAATTTTTATAAAACCCTATAAAAGTACTCTTCACCTAAAAATTCAATCTTCAAACTTAAGTATTTAGAAAGAAAAAATGAGCACCGAAATCTAAAGGATTCATGTAAAAGAGGTTTTCCTCTCACTTAAGAATTATTTTTTATTGATGGTATGAAGATATATTCATCATCTTCAAAATTAATTTAATATATTGGGTGTCGTGCATGCCCCTCGCAATAGAGGTTGTGTAAAACAAATATAAATATTTTACACATACTACACACATTTTTTGAAACTCGGGTGTGGGAAAATAGTTATAGTGTGTGTAAATGTAAGCAGTGTGTGAAAATATTACAACCTTTTGCATATTATAATTACTGATTTATATTAAATATTTTGAAATTAAAAATTTTGAAACCCATTCTCAAAGAAAAGTAAACCAAACACTTGTAATAGAAATAAAACTCATTCCACTCTTCAACCTAATATGATAGGATTAATGGTAAAAACTCAGAGTGACAGTGGGGTAAATTATTACCATTAACATTCTGATTTAGAAATGCGGACCAAATGGTTCCCTAGATCATTCACCCAATGAAATTTTTTTCCGTTAGTACGGCACAGGCTACCAAGGAAGCTCAAGCTAACAAGTGTTTTGTGGCTAAGAAATGCACAAGGTGAGAAAGAAAATGAAAATAATACTCACGATGTAATTATTGATGTATTTTAAGTGAGCTTAACATATCTAAATTTTGCAAATATGATTGTGATTTTTTAATTTATGTCATTTAGTTTTTGCTAAAAATGAAAATGAATTAATGTATTTTTCTCATTTATTATAATAATTAATCAAGTCAATACTATTTTTGGTGCGATTTTGAATGTCTTTTAATTTTATGTAGACTCTTATTAATTATTATTAAGAATGTCTTTTGTATAATATTTTAATGAAATTCCATTTAATTTTGACTTCATGGATTGTTTTGGATTAAATAAAAAATAATAATATTTTAAAGGGTGATTAATCTAATAAAATAATTAAGAAAATATATAAAATTAGTGTAGTTGATGTGGTATTTTTTAATTAATTCATTCTACTTGATAGATATATTTTTTCATTAAGACTAACAATCAAAAGAATCCGTTATAGCACTGGTAATTAATTATTCTATTTGTAATTCGGGTTCAAACCTCGGTAGTGGAAAGACTTCTTTTTATATGTTTTTTTTTTTTAACCAACTCCTACATCCTCATTAATACTTTCGCTAGGGAAGACAAATAATAAAAATAATAATTTTGCAATCATGAAAAATCAATTAGTCCACTCAAACAAAATACTGATTAAGACATAAAAAATCACAAAATAAACTTTGAAATCAATTTCTTAGGAATTAAAAGATTATAAAAGAAAATACAAAGATCGAATGAGTTGACAAAGAACAATACTGAAAAACTAATAAAGAACTAGTAAAGAATTGAATTTCAAAATTCAATTATTAAACTACATCCAAGAATAAAAGGTTTAAACTTTTGCAAAACAAAATTCAATTATAAAGATTTATTCTTCAAATGTAATCAATAATTTAAGTACTACAATTCAATCAAACCAAAAAGAATTGTATTTTTATAAAACCCTATAAAAGTACTCTTCACCTAAAAATTCAATCTTCAAACTTCAGTATTTAGAAAGAAAGAATGAGCGCCAAAATCTAAAGGATTCGTGTAAAAGAAGTTTTCCTGTCACTTAAGAATTATTTTGTAATGATGGTATTATGGTATATTCATCATCTTCAAAATTAATTTAACATATTGGGGGTGGTGAACACCCCTCGCAATAGTGGTTATGCAAAACAAATATACATATTTTACACATACTACACACATTTTTTGAAACCCGAGTGTGTGAAAATAGTTATAGTGTGTGTAAATGTGAGTAGTGTGTGAAAATATTATTAAATTTTGCATATTATATATATTGATTTATATTAAATGTTTTGAACTTAAAAATTTTGAAACCCATTATCAAAGAAAAGTAAACCAAACACTTGTAATAGAAATGAAACTCATTTCACTCTTCAACCAAATATGATAGGATTAATGGTAAAAACTCATAGTAATAGTGGGGTTAATTATTCCCATTAACATTCGGATTGAGAAATGTGGACCAAATGGTTCCTTAGATCAATCACCCAATGAAATTTTTTTCCGTTAGTACGGCACAAGCTACCAAGGAAATCTCAAGTTAACAAGTGTTTTGTGACTAAGAAATGCACATGATGAGAAAGAAAATGAAAATAATACTCACGATGTAATTATTGATGTATTTTAAGTGAGCTTAACAGGTCTAAATTTTGCAAGCATGACTGTGATTTTTTAACTTATGTCATTTAGTTTTTGCTAAAAATGAAGATGAATTCATGTATTTTTTCATTTATTTGAATAATTAATCAGGTCAATACTATTTTTGGTGTGATTTTGAATGTTTTTTAATTTTATGTAGACTCTTATTAATTATTATTGAGAATGTCTTTTGTATGATATTTTAATGAAATTCCTTTTAATTTGGACTTCATGGATTGTTTTGTATTAAATAAAAAAATTAATATTTTAAAAGGTGATTAATCTAATAAAATAATTAGGAAAATATATAAAATTAGTGTTGTTGATGTGGTATTTTGTAATTAATTCATTCTACTTTATAAATATATTTTTTCATTCAGACAAACAATCAAAAGAATCCACTGTAGCACTGGTTAATTACTCTATTTGTAATCCGAGTTCAAACCTTGGCAGTGGGAAGACTTGTTTTTTTTTTTTTGTTTTTTTTCAACCAACTCCTACATCACCATTAATTCTTTTGCTAGGGACGACAAATAATAAAAATAATAATTTTTGCAAACATGAAAAATCAATTTGTCCACTCAAACAAAATACTGATTAAGAGATAAAAAATCACAAAATAATCTTTGAAATCAATTTTTTAGGAATTAAAAGATTATAAAATAAAATACAAAGATCGAATGAGTTGACAAAGAACAATACTGAAAAACTAATAAAGAACTAGTAAAGAATTGAAATACAAAATTCAATTATTAAACTACATCCAAGAAAGAAAGGTTTAAAATTTTGCAAAACAAAATTCAGTTATAAAGATTTATTCTTTAAATTTAATCAATAATTTAAGTACAACAATTCAATCAAACCAAAAAGAATTGAATTTTTATAAAACCCTATAAAAGTACTCTTCACCTAAAAATTCAATCTTCAAACTTCAGTGTTTAGAAAGAAAAAATGAATCTAAAGGATTCATGTAAAAGAGGTTTTCCTCTCACTTAAGAATTATTTTGTAATGATGGTATTAAGGTATATTAATCATCTTCAAAATTAATTTAATATATTGGGTGTCGTGCACGCCCCTCGCCATAGAGGTTGTGTAAAACAAATATACATATTTAACATATGCTACATATATGTTTTGAAACCCGAGTAGGTGAAAATGGTTATAGTGTGTGTAAATGTGAGTAGTGTGTGAAAATATTACTACCTTTTGCATACTATATATATTGATTTATATTAAATATTTTGAAATTAAAAATTTTGAAACCCATTATCAAAGAAAAGTAAACCAAACACTTGTAATAGAAATGAAACTCATTCCACTCTTCAACCAAATATGATAGGATTAATAGTAAAAACTCATAGTGATAGTGGGGTTAATTATTCCCATTAACATTCGGATTGAGAAGTGCGGACCAAACGGTTCCCTAGGTCAATCACCCAATGAAATTTTTTTCCGTTAGTACGGCTCAAGCTACCAAGGAAAGCTCAAGTTCACAAGTGTTTTGTGGCTAAGAAATGCACATGGTGAGAAAGAAAATGAAAATAATACTCACGATACAATTATTGATGTATTTTAAGTTAGCTTAATAGGTCTAAATTATGCAAGTATGACTTTGATTTTTTAACTTATGTCATTTAGTTTTTGCTAAAAATGAAGATGAATTAATGTATTTTTTTATTTATTTGAGTAATTAATCAGGTCAATACTATTTTTGGTGCGCTTTTGAATGTTTTTTAATTTTATTTAGACTCTTATTAATTATTATTATTAAGAATGTCTTTTGTATGATATTTTAAGGAAATTCCATTTAATTTTTACTTCATAGTTTGTTTTGTATTAAATAAAAAAATTAATATTTTAAAGGGTGATTAATCTAATAAAATAATTATGAAAATATATAAAATTAATATAGTTGATGTGGTATTTTGTAATTAATTCAATCTACTTCATAAATATAATTTTTCATTAAGACAAACAATCAAAAGAATCCGTTGTAGCATTGGTTAATTACTCTATTTGTAATCCGGGTTCAAACCTTGGCAGCGGAAAGACTTATTTTTATTTGTCTTTTTTCAACCAACTCCTACATCACCATTAATTCTTTTGCTACAGAAGAGAAAAAAAATAAAAATAATTTTGCAATTATCAAAAATAAATTAGTCCACTCAAAAAAAATATTGATTAAGAGATACAAAAATCACAAAATAATCTTTGAAATCAATTTCTTAGGAATTAAAAGATTATAAAAGAAAATACAAAGATCGAATGAGTTGACAAAGAACAATACTGAAAAACTAATAAAGAACTAGTAAAGAATTGAAATTCAAAATTTAATCATTAAACAACATCCGAGATTGAAAGGTTTAAACTTTTTCAAAACAAAATTCAATTATAAAGATTTATTCTTTAAAAGTAATCAATAATTTAATTACTACAGTTCAATCAAACCAACAAGAATTGAATTTTTATAAAACCCTATAAAAGTACTCTTCACCTAAAAATTCAATCTTCAAACTTAAGTATTTAGAAAGAAAGAATGAGCACCAAAATCTAGAGGATCCATGTAAAAGAGGTCCTCCTCTAACTTAATAACTATTTTGTAATGATGGTATTAAGGTATATTCATCATCTTCAAAATTAATTTAATATATTGGGTGTGGTGCACGCCCCTCGCAGTAGGGATTGTATGAAACAAATATACATATTTTACACATACTACACACATTTTTTGAAACCCGAGGGTGTGAAAATAGTTATAGTGTGTGTAAATGTGAGTAGTGTATGAAAATATTATTAACTTTTGCATATTATAAATATTGATTTATATTAAATATTTTGAAATTAAAAATTTTGAAACCCATTATCAAAAAAAAGTAAACCAAACACTTGTAATATAAATGAAACTCATTCCACTCTTCAACCAAATATGATAGGATTATTGGTAAAAACTCAAAGTGATAGTGGGGTGAATTATTCCCATTAACATTAGGATTCAGAAATACGAACGAAATTGTTCCCCAGATCAATCACCCATTGAAATTTTTTTCCGTTAGTACGGCACAAGCTACCAAGGAAATCTCAAGTTAACAAGTATTTTGTGGCTAAGAAATGCACTTGGTGAGAAAGAAAAGGAAAATAATACTCACGATGTAATTATTGATGTATTTTAAATGAGCTTAACATGTCACTGTGATTTTTTAACTTATATCATTTAGTTTTTGCTAAAAATGAAGATGAGTTAATGTATTTTTTCATTTATTTGAATAATTAATGAGGTCAATACTATTTTTGGTGCGATTTTGAATGTTTTTTAATTTTATGTAGACTCTTATTAATTATTATTAAGAATGTCTTTTGTATGATATTTTAAGGAAATTCCATTTAATTTGGACTTCATGGATTGTTTTGTATTAAATAAAAAAAATTAATATTTTAAAGGGTTATTAATAAAATAAAATAATTAGGAAAATATATAAAATTAGTATAGTTGATGTGGTATTTTGTAATTAATTCATTCTACTTCATAAATATATTTTTTTCATTAAGACAAACAATCAAAAGAATCCGCCATAGCACTGGTAATTAATTACTCTATTTGTAATTTGGGTTCAAACCTCAGCGGCTAAAAAACTTACTTTTACTTGTCTTTTTTAACCAACTCCTACATCACCATTAATTCTTTTGCTAGAGAAGACAAATAATAATAATAATAATTTTGCAATCATGAAAAATCAATTAGTCCACTCAAACAAAATACTGATTAAGAGATAAAAAATCACAAAATAATATTTGAAATCAATTTCTTAGGAATTAAAAGATTATAAAAGAAAATACAAAGATCGAATGAGTTGTCAAAGAACAATACTGAAAAACTAATAAAGAACTAGTAAAGAACTGAAATAAGAAATTCGATTATTAAACTACATCCAACATTGAAAGGTTTAAACTTTTGCAAAACAAAATTCAATTATAAAGATTTATTCTTTCAATGTAATCAATAATTTAAGTACTAAAATTGAATCAAACCAAAAAGAATTGAATTTTTATCAAACCCTATAAATGTACTCTTCACCTAAAAATTCAATCTTCAAACTTCAGTATTTAGAAAGAAAGAATGAGCACCAAAATCTAAATGATCCGTGAAAAAAAGGTGCTCCTCTCACTTAAGAATTATTTTGTAATGATTGTATTAAGGTATATTCATCATCATCAAAATTAATTTTTTATATTAGGTGTGGTGCACGCCCCTCGCAATAGAAGTTGTGTAAAACAAATATACATATTTTACACATACTACACATATTTTTCGAAACCCGAGTGTGTGAAAATAGTTATAGTGTCTGTAAATGTGAGTAGTGTGTGAAAATGTTATTACCTTTGCATATTATAAATATAGATTTATATTAAATATTTTGAAATTAAAAATTTTGAAACCCATTATCAAAGAAAAGTAAACCAAACACTTGTAATAGAAATGAATCTCATTCCACTCTTCAACCAAATATGATAGGTTTAATGGTAAAAACTCATAGTGATGGTGGGGTTAATTATTTCATTAACATTCGGATTGAGAAATGCGGACCAAATGGTTCCCTAGATCAATCACCCAATGAAATTTGTTTCCGTTAGTACAGACAAGCTACCAAGGAAATTTCAAGTTAACAAGTATTTTGTGGCTAAAAAATGCACATGGTGAGAAAGAAAATGAAAATAATGCTCACGATGTAATTATTGATGTATTTTAAGTGAGCTTAACAGGTCTAAATTTTGCAAGTATGAATGTGATTTTTTAACTTATGTCATTTAGTTTTTGCTAAAACTGAAGCTGAATTAATGTATTTTTTTCATTTATTTGAATCATTAATCAGGTCAATACTATTTTTGGTGCGATTTTGAATGTTTTTTAATTTTATGTAGACTCATATTAATTATTATTAAGAATGTCTTTTGTATTATATTTTAGGGAAATTTCATTCAATTTGGACTTCATGGATTTTTTTGTATTAAATAAAAAAAATTAATATTTTAAAGGGTGATTAATCTAATAAAATAATTAGGAAAATATATAAAATTAGTATAGTTTATGTGGTATTTTGTAATTAATTCATTCTACTTCATTAATATATTTTTTCATTAAGACAAACAATCAAAAGAATCCGCTCTAGCACTGGTTAATTACTCTATTTGTAATCCGGTTCAAACCTCGGCAGCAGAAAGACTTCTTTTTATTTGTCTTTTTTTAACCAACTCCTACATCTCCATTAATTCTTTTGCTAGAGAAGACAAATAATAATAATAATAATTTTGTAAAAGACTTCTTTTTATTTTTCTTTTTTCAACCAACTCCTACATCACCATTAATTCTTTTGCTAGAGAAGACAAATAATAATAATAATAATTTTGCAATCATAAAAAACAATTAGTCCACTCAAGAAAAATACTAATTAATTTAGAGACAAAAAATCACAAAATAATATTTTTTTAACAAGATACCATAGGTTCACATTTTCGGATTTTTTCAAGAGCTTCTTATGCTTTTCTTTATATTTCTAAAATGGATGGCCCTTGCAAAAACAAACCCAAGTTTGAAAATTTTGTAGTGCTTTGTGAAGGAGGTGAACATGGTTCAGACACTTGAGATTTATTTATTGCAGGGAACAATTCAAGAAAGTTTAAAGGAGCAGTAGAAGATCCTAAGGGGTTGCCAAACTTCATTGAACCATTAGAAACAAAAGAATGTGCATGATCACAATTCAGAAAAATTGGTATTCCAATTCTCTGATGCTAGTGAAAAATTGTTATGTTATGAATAGAAAGGTTGAAATTTTTGCAACGGTAAAATTAGGGATTGAACTAGATAATGAAAGACATAAAAAGAGATTTGTTCTTTTACTTAGTGGGAGAAGAGATTTGTAAATGAAAAAGATGAAATATTTTGCTGCTCTGACTTCAGAGTTTACTGTAGTAGATGAAAATTAGAGAAAGAGAGAAATAAAAGTCAATTGTTGACTCGAGCTCTTAAGAGATAAAAAGATAAACATTAGGATTAGTTTATTAGATTATATAAATATTTTTCCTTATTTTTCAGACAAAATGACAAAGCACGCCATGAGTGCAACTGTTAACGGACGCATGTACGCCACATCACCACTTCCGTTAATGACTTTAAAAAAAATCCGTAAATTATCCTATATTGGTCACAAAATGGAACATCAAGGATTATTTTTGTCGGTGCAAAATCATTGGGGATCAAAAGTGAGACACCCCTAAACTTTGAGGACCAAAAATACCTTTTTCCCAATTAATTTTTCAAAGTTTAGAGAAGGTGATGGATTTATAAATAAGTACACTCTCATGCTTGAAAGTAAGAAGCACACACTTGTTCCACTTAGTCCTAAAGAAGTTTTTGAAGATCAAAATAGAATTTCAAAGGACTTTCCACAACATGAACAAGTAAAGAAAGAAAAGAGAGAAAAAGAGCAAATGGCTTCAACACAAAAAGAATCAAAAGAATCACAAGAAACTATCAATGTTTTCTGCTCCAAAAGTGAAATTCAATGCTTAATTGATAAAGCGCATAATGTGTTTTTGCTAGTTAGGAACGAAGTGTTTTTATTAACTCAATAATTACCTGAATCTTTGTCTCACAATTTGATTAAACTTCTGCAAGCCTCTGATGACTTGTTTCCCAAAGAGTTACCCAAAGGGTTGCCGCCAATCTGCGGAATAGAGCACCAAATTGATTTTCAAGTAGGCACTGCTCTTTCAAACAAATCAACTTATCGAGCAAATCCGGAAGAGACCAAAGAAATCCAAACACAAGTAGAGGATTTATTGAATAAAGTAATTGTGAGAGAAAGTTTAAGTCCTTGCTCTGTACTAGTGATTCTTGTACCAAAGAAGGATAGCACATTGAGAATATGCATAAACTTCCGCACCATTAACAAAATCACTATAAGGTACTGACATCCTATCCCTAGACTTGATGACATGTTAGATGAACTCCATGGATCTTGCATTTTCTCAAAAATTGATTTAAGGAGTGGTTACCATCAAATAAGGATTAAAGAGGGTGATGAATGGAAAATAGCGTTTAAAACTAAATTTGGCCCATATGAATGGTTAGTGATGCCATTTGGACTCACTAATGCACCAAGTACATTCATAAGATTAATGAATGACGTTTTACGTCCTTTTCTAGGAAAATTTGTAGTTGCGTACTTTGATGACAGTTTAATCTATAGCAAGACTTTAGATGAACATGTTGCACAATTACAATCTGTTTTTGAAAAGTTGAGGGAGCACAAATTGTATGCCAATTTTAAGAAATGTTCTTTTTGCATGGAATCAGTTGTTTTTCTTGGTTATGTTGTTAGTTCAAGTGGTATACATGTAGACCAAGAAAAAGTCAAAGCCATCCAAGAATGGCCAACTCCAACTAATGTCGATGAAGCTAGGAGTTTCCATGGATTAGTTAGTTTTTATAGACTGTTTGTTAAGTATTTTAGCACCATAGTAGCCCCTCTAAATGAACTAGTTAAGAAATATGTAGTATTTAAGTGGACTGAAGTGCATGAAAAGGCCTTTATTTGTTGAAATATAAATTAACTCATGCATCCATTCTTGCACTACCTAATTTTGATCATGTTTTTGAAGTTCAATGTGATGTCTCTGGGTTGGGAATAGGTACTGTTTTAATGCAGGATAACAAACCCGTGGCATACTTTAGTGAGAAGCTAAAGGGAGCAGCACTTAACTATGCAACCTAAGACAAGAAGCTTCTTACTTTGATTCGAGCACTACAAACTTAGTATTATTATTTTTGGCCAAGAGAGTTCAATTTCACTCAGATCATGAAAGTTTAAAGTACCTAAAAACTCAAGGTAAGCTAAACATATGACATGCTAGATGGCTGGAGTTTTTAGAGTCCTTTTCATACATTATCAAACACAAAGCAGGTAAAGAAAATGTGTTAACCGATGCTCTTTCAAGAAGGTATAACTTGCTTACCTTTTTGCATACAAAATTACTTGGCTTTGAATTGATAAAAGACTTGTCTGATTCTGACTTTGATTTTAGTGCTATTTACGAGTCTTGTTTGAACAAATATTTTGATGATTATTTCTGCCATGGGGAATATCTTTTTAAGAAACGTAAATTATGTATTCCTCGATGTTCTATTCGTGAATTTTTAGTTAGGGAAACACGTGGTGGGGGACTTATGGGATATTTTGGCATTGATAAAACATTAAGCTTATTGCATGAACATTTTTCTAGCCTAAAATGCGTAAGGATGTTCAAAGAATTTGTGTGTCATGCATTACATGCAAACAAGCCAAATCCAAGGTACTGAATCAAGGCTTGTACACACCTTTACCCGTGCCATTACATCCTTGAGAAGATCTATCAATGGACTTTGGTTTGGGGCTGCCTAGAACACAAGGGGTAAAGATAGCATTTTTGTAGTAGTTGACCGTTTTAGCAAAATAGCTCAGTTTATTCCATGCAATAAAACAAATGATGCAACTCACATAGCTGACTTGTTCTTCAAAGAAATTGTTAGATTGCATGGATTGCCTAAACAAAAAGTGAGTGATAGGGACACGTCAAATTCCTAAGTCATTTTTGGAAACCTTTATGGCAGAAACTTGGCACTAAATTGTTGTTTTCCACAGTTGCACATCCTCAAATGGATGGACAAACCGAAGTTGTAAATAGAACTCTAAGCACATTGTTAAAAGCTCTGATCAAAAGCAATTTAAAATCATAGGAAAAATATTTACCACATGTGGAATTTGCTTACAGCCATACAATTCACTTCACTACCTTTTGAGGTAGTTTATGGATTTAACCCTATAACTCCTCTTGATATATTGCCACTGTCTTCTACTGAAGTTTTGAATTTTGAAGGAAAAAAAAGAAGAATTTGTTGTAGAACTCCACAAGAAAGTGCGCAACAATATTGAAGAAAGAAATGTGAAAGTTGCCAAGCTTGTAAATCAAAAGGACAAAAAGATGATTTTTGAGCCAGAAGATTTGGTGTGGATACACCTTAGAAAAGAACGTTTCGCATAGCAAAGAAAGTCCAAATTGTAACCACGTGGAGATGGCCCTTTTCAAATACTTGAACTCATCAATGACAATGCTTACAAAGTGGAACTTCCAAGTGAGTATAGCAATGTTAAATCTACATTTAATGTGGCTGATTTATCTCCCTTTGATGAAGATTCAAGGATGAATCCTTTTGAGGAGGGAGGAAATTATGCAAACCAGCCCTTGGAAGACACAAACAACTCATCAATGCTGCCCAAAGATCCTTTACAATGACTTGGAGGTCCTATGACGAGGGCTCGAGCGAAGAAAGCTAAACAGCCTTGTTCAACAACATTGAAGATATTTGCAACTCTCAAAGTCAAGTTAATCAAGAGGAAGGTAGTCAAATGGTGATGACTTTGGTGAATCAACACTTCAAAAGCCCAGATTTTGAAAGCATGATGAAAGAACAAGGAAAACGTGCTTTGACAGTGATGGATAAAGAGAAGGCGTATTAATTCAAGAAACTTTAGCTGCCACTTTTAGTTAATTAGTTTCTTTTATTCCAGCAAATAAATTAGGGAAATTACCATGGTAATTTATTAAGAGTTTCTAGAATAGGTAATTCCAAATTTGAATTTTTCAAACTTATTTGAAAAGTGATAGGTTCCAAAATTGAATTTGGTTGATAGGATCCAAATTTGAATTTAGTTGATAGGATTCAAATTTGAATAAGATCGATAGGATCCTAATTTGAATTTGGATCTCAAATTCATTGATGCAATTTATACTTGCCTATAAATAGGCTTCTTGTGATCAATGAATGACAGATTGGAATTGAGTTTAATTTATAAAGTTAATTCATGAGAATTGCTTTATTTAAGTTCTTTACTCAAGAACAAGTTCATAGCCATTCAAATCAAGCAAGTATTGTTTTCGATTGATTTTGTGATAACTTGGATTCTGAAGACAAGTTCTTTAGGGTTCTTGTTCCATCGTTCATATTAATAGTTCTAATTAACAAGTTTAATTAGGGTGGTTAATTCCTCAATTGAATTCCTATTTCTTATTTTCGTTCAAGGCTTTATTTTCAAAGATAGATCCTAAATCTAAATTCTTTCTTGTTGAATTCTTACCTTGAATGATATCAACAATGGTTAACATTTCCTTTTCCGTCGTTGTGTAATTGGCTTGAGCTTCATCTAGCATCCTGCTAGCATAGTAGATAGCCATGAAAACTTTGACCTTCTTTTGCCCGAGGACTGCTCCCACTGCCACGTCACTTGCATCACACATGATTTCAAATGAGAGTGTCCAATCGGGTGTAATAATAATAGGGGCTTCCACCAATTTCTGTTTCAAGATCCGAAATGCCTCTTCACAATCTCCATCAAATGCAAAATTTCAATTCTTCTCTAACAAATTGCTTAATGGCTTGGCTATCTTAGAGAAATTTTTGGATGAACCGTCTATAAAAACTTCGAATTCCTTTTACGTTGCATGGAGGTGTTAGCTTGGCAATCACTTCAATCTTGGCCTTGCCCACTTCAATACCACTTCTTGATATCTTGTGCCCCAAAACTATCCCCTCTTGGACTATAAATTGGTATTTTTCCCAATTAAGTACCAAGTTGGTATCGACACATCATTTCAACACCATTGCCTAGTTTTCCAAATAACTATCAAATGACCGACCAAAAACAAAAAATTTGTCTATGAACACTTCGATGATGTATTCAATCATATCATAAAAATGGATAAAATGCATTTTTGAAACATGGCTGGCACATTGCATAGCATGAATGGCATTCTCTTGAAGGCAAATATTCCAAATGGGCAAGTGAATGTCGTTTTCTCTTGGTCCTTTAGATCTATCAAAATCTGATTATACCCAGAGTAAAAAAGATATCTAGCAATATGTTCGAGTAGTTGGTCAAGAAATGGTAGAGGGAAGTGATCCTTGTGGGTAGCCTTGTTTAGCTTCCTATAGTCCATGCAAACCCTTAATACGGTTGCAAGTCTTATTGCAATCAACTCATCCACATCGGTCTTCACAACCGTGACTCCACCTTTCTTAGGAATGCATTGCACCAGGCTGACCCACTCACTATCAGAGATAGCATATGCCATTCTAAAATCAATAAGCTTGATGATCTCTTTCTTCACCACTTCTATCATGATAGGGTTCAACCTTATTTGCCTCTCCCGAGTTGGATTCTTCCAAAAAGATCTTGTGCATATATATAGATGGACTAATTCCTTTGATGTTGGCAATAGTCCAACCTATCGCTTCCTTGAACGCCTTCAACACATTGATCAACTTCTCTTCTTGCTTGGCTTCCAAGTAAGCTGAGATAACAATCGGTAATGTGTTGTTATCGCCCAAGAAGGCATATTTCAAATAAACTTGTAGGGGTTTCAATTCCGAGATAGATGGCTCCTTAATCGAAGGTTTCAACTTCTTAGGCTTGTACTCAAATCCATTGGCTAGCATTACCTCAATGGGTTCAAACACATCGTTAGCAAAGTCAAAGCCTCCGGTTAAACTCATATGATCCAATACAAGCAATTGCACATCATTCTCAATATCATGCATCATTCTTTCGTCTTCCTCATCACAAGATATTAACTCTACTTTTCAAAGTCACATGCATCAAAATTATGCTCATCAGATAAAATCTTTCCATTTGCATTATTCCTAACACACTCATCAACAACATCAATCACATAGCATGCATAAAAAATACAAAAATATTTTGTGGCATAGTTAATATCAAAGGTTACCTCCTCGCCATTGACTCACAATGTGATAGTCTTGCTCCTCACTCCTATGAGAACATCTCCCGTGGCTGGAAATGGTCGACCAAAGATAATAGGCACATCTTTTTCCTTCTCCATATCCAAAATGATAAAATCAATCAGAATCGTGAACTTGTCAACCCACACCAAGATGTTCTCAATTATTCCTACTGGTTGCACTATGGATCGATATGCTAATTAGAGAATAATGACAATCGGTTGGATCAACTTGTCAAACCCAACGCTTGCAGCGGTTGTTTGTGACATGAGATTGATTCCAGCCCCTAAGTCACATATAGCTTTTGCAAAGTATCTTGACCCCACTATACATGGTATTGTAGAGCTCTCCCGACATCCTTCATTTTGGGTGGTAAATCCTTCTTCATAACACATTTGCTCTCCTCGTTCATCACAATGGTCTCTTCACATTGTAGGATTTGCTCATGGTTTGTCACTAAATCCTTGATAATCTTGGTATATGTAGGATCCAACCTACACAAGTCAATAAGAGGGATCTCCACATACATTGTCTTGATAACCTCTACAAATCTATCATATTAAACCTTCTTTAGAGATGGCTTCACCATTTGAGGAAAGGGAAGAGGTGGAATATACTCCTTGAAGTTCAATGATTCATTCTAGTCTTGCTTCTTCTTTTGGCCAGAGGTTCTTCACTATACTTTTCTTCTTGCCTTGAAGTTCCAACATCTTCTTGTTATGGTGGTTGGAACTCCTCTTTGTCCTCCAACTCTAGCTCTTCTTCATTCTTTTTGGCAACTTCTTTGCCACTTCTCAATGTGATGGCATGGTATTGCTCCTTACCCCTAGGGTTAGGAACAGTATCACTTGGGAGTGACCCTTGCATCCTCAAATTTTGAGCTTTTACCAATTGATCAACTTGCATCTCTAAATTCTTGATAGTAGCCAAACTTTGCGTCCACTTAGCATCTTGATCTTTTACCATTGCTTACAAATGATTAAGCATTTTTTTCAGCTTCCATATCACTTTTATCCATTCTCTTCATGATTATACTCAAAGCATCATCCGTAATTGCCTTACGATTATTGTCTTCTTCAAACGATTGCATATTTGGAATCTCGGTGGATACATTGGTCATGCAGGGACAACTTCTTGTCTCTTCTCTTGTTCATATTTGGCATTGCCCTTGAGCTTGTTGATAGTAACCTTGCCTTTATTGGTTATCTTGCCAAGTTCCTCCTCTTTTTTGCCAATTTTGACCATCATTATATGGCCGATTAAAGTTGTTCACAAACTGTACTGACTTCATTGTTAGATAAAATTCATCATTGTGATGATCTTCCTTACACAGTCCACATATCAATGCTTTCTTAGTTTCTGTCTTCACTTGCATGTCCATAATCATCTTTGTGAGTGCGTCTAGCCTTGTATTTGTTGATGAACTTTCATCCAATTTGAGCATCCTGACTGGTTTCTTTGATGATTGATGCCTTGTCTCTGACCAAATACATCCATCTGCGGCTATCTTGTCAAAAAATGACTAAATTTTTGGCACCGTTTTCTCCTTTATAGCTCATCCGGCACTTGCTTGCACCATGATAATTGACTCAGCATTCAGCCTTTAAAGAAATATGTTCATGGCCCTCAAATATCCTAAATCATAGTTGGGACAAGCACAGATCAAATCGTTGAATTGCTCCCACACTTCCTTGAAAGTCTCCCCATCATGTTGCCTACAACTGAAAGAAATACCTATTTATAGGTCTAACACAAACCCAAAACGAAATAAACCATAAAAAGAAACTTTAATAACCTAAAACCCTAAAAATACGAAAATAAAAATAATTCACGCTAATTATTTCCGCACGTTGCGACGTAGGGATAGCTCGACGTCGCGATGTTGGGGAACAGACCCTAAAATAAAATTCCTATAGTTGTTGGACGTCACGACGTACAATGCTAGACGTCGCGACATACGATGCTAGACGTCGCGACGTGCATGGATGTTGCGATGTTGGAGGCTCTCCACATCGCGACGTGGCTTGCATCTTTGCTTCCCACATCAAATTCCTCATTTCTTCAATTCCAGGTCTCCAAATGAAGAATTTGTCTTCTACAACTGGAATGAGCACTTTAGATTCCTCGAACTTGACATATGATCTCGATTTCGTATCATTCCATCCCGTTTGAAAAAGATTTGACCTCAAATCTGGTTGATTGGTAACAAGGGAATTCGGCACAAAATCTGTAATATTATCAAGACAAAAAGACAAAATATATGGAAATTCACACTTATTATTTTTTCCCTCTTTGCCTTTTTATACAAACCTCATCTCATGACCTTTTTCATTCAAATCATTATTCATTCTTTTTCTTGCTTCACATGATAAACATCATTAATAACAAGTAACTTACAATCATTTAAAGCAATAAAAGGAATTAAATCTTCACAAGATTGTTCTTCAAGTACATCATGTGAAACCTCTACTATGGGTGATTGAATATCCTCCAAGGTTTCAATTACCTCAAACTTGATGTTATCTCCATTTGTTTGCACTTTATCTTTCACCTCTACCTTAAGGCTGTTAACCGGCGGTGAATCTGTTATATCCGTCACCTACGGTGAAGTAGAACTAGATCTCGATGTCCTCTCAAGCATTAACTACTTCTCCACTTCCTTGGATTTGTTCTCCTCAATAGTAGGCTCAATATCCTCCAAAATAATCTTTGGCCAAGGCATATCCCAAAGAAATTTGCCTTCACATTCGGACTCAATAATGATCTCTTTAATTGTGTTTGTCACATCAACAAGATCATCAGTCACATTATATCTATTGGGATCCTCAAATTGGGCAATACCATCTACCATAATCACAGTAGAAAGATTCGTACAATCAAAATCAATATGTCCATAGCCAAGACATGTACCACATCTAGGATTCTTAGGTGGAGTTCTCCTTGAAGTATCTGCTCGAGATCCCAACTCTAACTGTTCAAACCGTTGCTTAACGGCTTATGCTTCTGCTTCAACTGTTTATTGTCAGCTAATATCTGTCGTAACTGTTCACTGATAGTAGCAAACATACCTTCCAGAGTCTGGTTGACACTAGCACCTTCTGCCTGTTTACTCATATTAACACTTAACCAAATTTCTAAAAGAGAATGCCCACAAAAATTGCTACGGCAACAATAACCCGTAAATATCCAATATAATCAAACCAACAATCAATCACCAATTCAACCGAATCAAATTCCCATCAATACCAATTAAACAATAACAAAAGATATACTTTTTGTAACCTTCTCATAATAATCAAATCATGCAAGGCTGAGTATAACAACAATTTAGGATTTCAATTTTAAGGAAAAATTGAAAAACCTAATTTCGAAAATCCCTTGATCTCTGATACTACTTGATAATGATCTCACCATGCTCCTCTCGTAGATTGATATGTTGTTGCAAAAAAATGTCCACGATATTTTCGTAAATTAATTTGATTAATTTGAATCACCCTATCTTTGTAGGATGACAATTTGCACGGTTATATATTGGCTCCTCACCAACAAATAACGAGACATTCAAGCAAAGAAAACTCCCTCCTCAGGAACAATATTCACAACAAGAATACAAAATCCTCCTCAGGTTTTATTCCTTGAAAAAAAATAACTTAATATTCTTTATTACTCAAAATTCATGTCTCTTTTTACAACTAAAAGAAAATACCTATTTATAGGTCTAACACAAACCCTAAACAAAATAAAACATTAAATGAAACTTTAATAACCTAAAACCCTAAAAATACGAAAATGCAAAATAATTCACACTAATTATTTCCAACGTCATGAAGTCAGGGAACAGACTCTAAAATAAAGCTCCTATCGTTATTGGACGTCGCGACGTGCTACGCTTGACGTCGTGCGATGTCAGAGGCTTTCTACGTCGCGATGTGGCTTGCTGCTTTGCTACCCACATCAAAATTCCTCATTTCTTCAATTTCAGGTCTCCAAATGAAGGATTCGCCTTCTACAACTGGAATGAGCACTTTGGATTCCTCGAACTTGACATATGATCTCGATTTCGTATCAATAGCTCCTTGACTAATCATAGCCATGATTTGAGATGGTCTTTGGAAACTCTCAACTTCAATCTCAAAGTGATTATTGACATGTTACATCGGTGGCTGATGAGGTGAATTTATTCACCTTTTATCTATTATTTTATACTTGATTCTTTGTCATTCTTGTTCTTTTTGATTCGTTTTAGTATTTTACGTGTAGGTTTGTCGACCATGGTGTATACTTCGAAGGGAAAAATCATACGAAAGTCGAATCGTTTTAGTATTTTACGCGTATGTTTGTCGACCAAGGTGTATACTTCGAAGGGAAAAATCATACGAAAGTCGAATCAGGTCCAAAATGAGAGGAAAATATTGAGAAAGATCAAGAAGCTGGTCCCGTGTTTCACAGGATATTTAAGGTGTTAATTCCAATTGTTTATGATCTATCCTACATATTTACACCTTGGATAGAGTGGCAAATAAGTTCCAAGTTGATCCCATAGAGGCTCGAGACTCCAAGAAGGGTTAATTTAGCAAAACACGTGGAAAGGCGATGAAGAACAAATGCTGAAGAAATCTGCCAGACTTTGGTATTTTAATCATATCTCTCTCTATTTATATCCAAATCGATTAATTCAAGTGCCATTGGAAAGCTAAGAGATAGAGCTACAACTTTCATGTTTTGGGTTTTTCCACATTCGGCCGGGATCATAGCGAAATAAGGACCAAAAACTGGACGTCGCGACGTGAGACCCTCCACGTCGCGACGTCGGTAAAAAGAATTAAATTGGATTTTTTGGAAGAATTTTGGAAATTGGCATAAAGTTACGTTGCGACGTGGGGATCCCTCCCACGTCGCGACGTGGGTGCACATCGAGACGTCGGGGAAACGTAGGGAAAACTTCGGGGAAACGTCGGCTGCGCGACTGAAATTTGGAAATTTGCGATTTTGGCCGAATTTGAGTTTCCTTTTCCGACAAGACTTTCATGAAGGACTTATTAGCAAATATCTTCATAGAATTACTATAAATAAGGCTAGGGTTTACATATTTTTGGGGGTGACAACTTTGAGAGAGCTTGAGCAAGGGTTTTATTTCTTTGTAATAGCTAGGGTTTCATTCGTTTAGCTATTCACGGAGAATTGAAGCTGTACAGATTGGGAACATCGTTGAGTATTGATTTCATTAATTTAGAGACAAAGATTTCATCTACGGATTCTCTATTCAAGGTGTCATCTTTCTTTTTAATTTATGTTGTCAATATTGTGCTTAATTAACATTAATATGATGATGTTTGATTTAGCCATGCTTGGCAAAATCTATTGTGCTCCCGGGATTATGAATATGGGTTTGTGTGCTTAATTTACATACTAAGTTCTATCTTTTGGTCTTTGTGAAGTAAGTTTTACTGTGTTCTTCATAATTATGCATGATTTTGGCCGGATTATGTATGATGAATATTTTCTTAAAGTGCAGTAAATTACTTAGAGATTACTTGCTTTAATCTTACCTTTAGCCTGATAGGAGGATTAGAGTAGGTTGTTTGGGATCTATTGTGAGTTGGTTGTGAATTTGTTAAATTAATTCTTCCTTAATTCTTACCTTTAGCCTAATAGGAGGAATTTGGGGGATTAGTTTAGCATTAGCGTGACTGGTTCGAGCGTTGCCTTATCCTAATGGAGCGGTTGAACTTGAGGGTTTGGTTGAGTTGGTTAGTTGCATTAGATTCCGGATTAATTAAGGAAGTAAACCTTACCTTTAGCCTAATAAGAGGGTTTATTGAATTAGTTAATATCTAAGTAGGTAAGTGCTTAATTCATTTCTTGCCTTTAGCCTAATAGGAGGGCGTGAGTTATAGTATTTACTCTTGTTTTGCATGACCATAGATAGGATGTATGTGTATGCTTTTTATGTAACCCTAAAATATAATCTCGGGAGTACACTTGCTTAACTTGAGTTTTAATTAAATCACCATTTTGTTCTTTGCTTACTGATTATTTAGTTTGATAAACATTAAAAAACCAAAAATATTTTCTTAAAGTTTCAACACAGTCCTTTCCTCGTGGGAACGAACTTGCTATACTATCACCTTCACGGGGTTGTTTAGCATTATTTTTGAGTAGGGGTAAATAGCAACCACGATCGCGCAATTTTTTACACATATTTGCTCCGCATCAAATTTTGGCGCCTTTGCCGGGGAAATCAATCGTGTTGAAATTTTAGTTTTTTTTTGTGAATACTAGTTGTAAATATTTTATTCATTTTATTATTATTATTTTATTTTTTTGTGTTTTATTTTATTTTTTTGTGTTTTTTTTTTGGTTATTTAGTTATTTATTTCTTTTTAGTTTTAATTTCTAGCCAAGTATGTCTAGGAGGTTTGGGGAATCCTTTGAAATTAATTTTGACCGACCACATAGAGTGGATGATAAACAACCAAACTCTAGAGTATTTGGAGTTTTTCGCCATTTAGGATATGGAAAGACCAATGAATGGGGATATAGTGAACCTTCATGTTATTTATCTTTACCTTGTTTTGAAGATCCATTGAAAAATTTGAACTTGTATGATAATAAACAAGCTACTTTGAGAATGAATGTTGTTTCTTGTAGGTTGTGCCAAAGGGATCATCCCACTTATCAATGCTCCTATCAAATTGGGAATGCATGCAATTATCAAGGTGATTACGAACATTATTTGAGGGAGCAAGGATCTTGCACGTGGGGAAATAACTATGATTTTGGCCAACACTCTTTTTCTCATTCTCAAAGAGAGTTTGGATATTATCCGGGCTATGATAGGGAGTGGTCGATTCATGAACAAAACAACAAAATGCATCTCAAGAATGAAATAGAAGCGCTAGATTATATGCTCAATAAACTCATGGAGAAACTAGATAAATGTGGGGAGGAGTTACATCAAAGTTTTGTTCGATCGGAGACATTCATAAAGAGTCAAGATGACATATTGAGATATCATAGTGCCCCAATAAAAAACTTGTAGGTACAGGTAGAAAAATTCAAGGAAACTCTACATCATAAATCCCAAGAATGTTTATCTAATGCAACATCGAGCAATAGTGAGGTACAAATTGTCCATTCACCTTATATCTCATCTTTTTTATCACAACATGATTCATTACATCATAGTGTCCCACCTTCTATGGATTGTGATTTTGAGTTTAATGATTCTCATGATGAATGTATTTCAAAGTGTCCTTGTGAGTTGAAATCTTTGCATGTTGTAGATAATTTGGAGGAATGCATTAATGATGAACCAATATTACATGAATCCAATATTGTTTGTTTTGATAATGAAGAGACCTCTTACCTTGACCCCTATGTTGGTTTATGTGAGGAAGACATGTCAATTTGTAATAAAATAGCCAACATAGTGAATTCTTGCGTTATTTTGACATCTTACATGGAATTTCATGGTTTAAATGATATGGTAGATGTTATTAAAATGATGCACACTGAGACACCTTTATTAGATGATAATATTGTTCAATGTGTTGATAATGTGGAGGTGCCTAAAACTGAATACCATGTTAGTTTAGATGAGGAAGACTTGCATATTTTTCATGAAATAGCTAATATAGTAGAGACTTGTTTTATTGATACATCCATCTTTGAAATTACTGATGATTTCAATGAGACAATGGATGCAAAGTCTTTGGTGGATTCTTGTAGTTCAAACAGGGAGGAAGAAAAGGTGACATTGAAGGATGATAAGCCATGGGAAATTCCAAAGTTAATGGTGGAAGAAGAAAAGGAGGAGCCTACCTTGGAGGAGCAAGAGTGGTACAAAATTGAGTTTATTGAACTTGCTCCTCACATGCATGAGCTCAAGTTCCTCCTCAAATGGTTGCACAAGAAGCAATGTGCTAGAATACGAAGTGCTTATGAAAGAGCATTCTTTAGGTATAAGGATGGGTATTCTGAATCTTGAAGGAGAATGCCAGAATAATAAGGTCTAGCTAGGGACCAAATAAACCTAGAACTACCTTCTCACCTTTCTTTTAAATTAATATTTTTTTTTCTTTAGTTGGTAGTTTGAATAAAGAAGAAGGCTACTTGAGACATTGCCAAGGCCTCAACCGCACAACAAGCTTTTCGGGAATGACATGGATTATAGGTCAATTCTTTCCTTTTCTCACACATTGAGGACAATATGTATTTTAAGTGTGGGGGGGATGAAATTCATGTTATTTATTTCATGTTGTTTTGTATGTCTTTATGCTTAATTTCTTGGGAGTTGAAGTATAGATGTTATGCTTGGATTAATGGCTAATTAGTCTTTCTTAGTATTTTAAATTTTATGAATTAGGATTTATTTTAAATTTTTAATTATGTCCTATTCGTATTAGTTATTCCCTTGAGTTAACCTTAGCTCTTAAATAAGTATGTTGGTAATGATAATTCTTTTCATAGTTAAACCATGGTTTTAGGATTTTTTTTGTGTAGTATCCAATTTTTAAAATTTTGATCTTGTTGTGAAGTGCTATGTTGCCGATGATTTGGATTTTATCGGAAAGATTCAATGTGGGATAGGAAAATAATATGCTATCTAGAGGGAGTCGGGTCTTTGATGGAAAATTTAGCATTTTGAGTCAACCATTTTTATGCACTTAGGGGAACTACTGAGGGAATTGACGAGTTTGTAATCATTAAGTAGGTTGGAGTGTTTTTAACGCTTTGTTTAATTGAAACTTATACAACTCGCTTAAAATGTGTTCTTTAATAAATGTGCTTGCATAATTGTTTGCACTTAATGCTTTTGCATTTTTAAGCTTGTTGTGCTCATCCTATCATCCCTCTATGAGATTGCTTTTAATAATAACCCTAAGAGAACTCATATGGATGGTAAAGGAGATTAGAAGCCGTAAGACTCTGGCTTCATATTGTCACTCCTCTGCGAGACTGCTCTTAAACGAAAAGTTAATGGAGAACTTGCATGAGTGGGAATGGGTCTAAAACCCGAAGGTGAGACAGTACTCCAGGTGGATGTTACGGGATTTCTAATGAAATAACCTAATTAAGTGTGACAGTCTGGGGGAACGAGTGTTTTATTTATAAACCTAAAGGTTTGCAGAGTGAATCCTCATTTATATGAGTTCAATAATGAATTGTTAATATGTTAGTGAGGAAAAGTTGAGACGAAGACTTAGTTGTTGGAACCCTGACTTATGGCGTGATTGTAGATGAGTTATGAACTGAGGTGGAACCTATCGCGCACACACACATGGTTGGCTCAACGTGTCTAAATGAGTACGTTAATGGACTTTGATAACTTTTGGGTCGTATATTATGTGTACTTGACATTTGACGACTTGAGATTATGAGGTTCATACATGGCATTTGTTCTTAGATCAAATTGATGAAGTTGGATGCGTTTTGTTGTTATGTGTTAGTATTTTGTTAGGAATTTTTGTGTTAGGTTTTTGGTGTAGTGGTGTCATGTTTAGTTTAGTTTGTTCGGGGACGAACAAAGGTTAATTGTGGGGAAATTTGATGAGGTGAATTTATTCACCTTTTATCTATTCTTTTATACTTGATTCTTTTGTCGTTGATAAGTCGGGTTTGTACCGACTTATTCGTTTAACTTGTTTGATCTTTTGTATAAATTCTCTGTAAAAATTATGATAGATGAACAAGTATGTGTTGAAATGGTACAATCCGATGAAATGTTGAGAATTGGCTAAGTGTAGCATTTTTGTTATGAAAGTAATCATTTTTGAGTTATGAAGCACACTTGGTCACGCACCACACCAATTCCCACCCGCACAGCACAAACACAACACACACTATACACTATGCGGGAGCCTATGCGCCCGCACACTCACACACACACTATGCACTGTGTGGGCGCCAGGCGCCCGCACAAGCACACACGCACACAAGTTGGCGCCCGCACAGCCCACTCACTCACGCACACACGCGGGCGCCTCTGCGCCCGCACCGCCAATCGCACACTTGCACATTTCTTTTTGCACATTTTCACCCGCGCACTTGTACACACTGTTATTCTCACACTTAGGTAGATAAATTGCTTTGAGTCTCACCCCACTCTTGCTCCCAAGCTTCACTAGCACAGGCATATTTAAAGCCAAGAACGCACACCCATTTGAAGGCACCAACTGTTTGATAATTTGCACATCCAATGTTTATCAGTTGACCTCACTACTTTTGTTGACTGAACTTTTTCAGACACTTGGCATTCCACCATAGGAAGGAAGAAGTTTCCAGGAAGCAACAACGGACACGTGTCACTCTCCCCGCGGAAGGAGGAAATTTCCAAGAAACATCATCAACATTTCCACGGGGAGAAATGTATCAAAAGCGGAGAAAACCACAAGTGAAGGGACTTTTTGGAGAGACTTTTAGAGAGGCGGAAGCGGAAAGCAAAAGAGAGGAGATTAGGGTTTCAAGAGGAGATCAAAGTGACAATCGTTTACACTAATCTTTTTGTGCTAGCCATGTTTGATCAAGCTTTGTTAAACTCATTTTCAAAGCCGATCAACATGATCGGCTAAACATTCTGGATGTTGCCTTGAGGGATTAAGTGTAATGACTTTGAGAAAACCGATTGGAGACATTTGAATTGCTTATTATGTGTTTGATTTTTGTCCAATGTCTTTTTGATGATTCATTTCAATGCTTACACACACACGCTTATGCACTTAATTTGATTTGCGGTGCCCATTGAAATCAATTTCGAGCTGTTAATGGAAATTGGAATATCATTACTGGAACATTGAACAAACATGTGTGAGTCCTAGGATCTATGCATAATTGAGACATTGATTGTGCGGTGCCCACTGACAATCGAGGTCAACTTGAATAGGAAGAGACTTAGGATTGCTTGAGTATGAGACTTTAATCTCCAATTCGATTCACTGTCCTACCAAGGAAGGGAATTAGAGAGGGAATTAGGGGGTAAGTACCAAGTAGGGATTCGAGAAATTGTTGATCTGTTTGTTTTATTTAAATCTTAGTTCATTATTGTCTCTGTTGATTTTGTTCTACTGATATTTTGTCTAGTGCTATTTCTTTTTCTTGTGAGAATTCCCAGTTTATGCTACCTAGAGCAAGGCTACGAGGGGAAGCTCCGGAATTTGCTCTTGACTTAGAATTGCAAAGGACTTTAAGGCAGAGGAGAAGGGTCATAGAAATGGCGGAACAGAGTGAGGAGAGACCTCAACCCCAACCACCTCGGTTTGGGGACCATTTTGCGGTTAATTTCGAGCGAAGAAACACTCACCAGGGGATCGACGTTGAAAGTTATCAAATCCCTACACAAATTGTGTCCATGATCACCCAAAGGCAGATCTTCCAAGGCTTAAGCAACGAGGACCCTAATGAGCATCTCGACTGGTTCTTGGGGCTATGCAACACATTCAAGCTGCAGAGAGTGACTCCAGATGATGTGAGAAGAGTGCTATTCCCACTATCCTTGAAAGGGAAGGCTAAGCATTGGTTTAATTCAATTGGAGGTCCAGCTATACCTACATTTGAGGAACTTGAGCGGAAGCTTTTAGCTAAGTATTTCCCTCCAGCCAAGTTAGAGCGAATGAGGTTGGAAATCCGCAACTTTCAGCAGCAAGATGGTGAGACCTTCAAGGAAGCCTGGGATCGATTCAACGACCTGCTCCGCCAATGCCCAAATAAAGACCTTAGGGAGGTCAGGGAGCTCAACATATTCTTCAAAGGTCTATCACCTGAATCCTCACTAATGGTCAAGGCCAGCGCAAATGGGGCCTTGAACGATAAAAGTATCCCTGAAGTTCGAGAACTCTTTGACTCGATAGCAGATGACGAATACCTCTTTCCAGAAACTAGGAAGATGCCTGTGCGGAAGCAGCGAGGAGTGCTAGAGCTGGATGAGGAGACGTCCTTGGAAGCGAAATTTGAGGCCCTCACAAGACAAATTCAAAACCTAAAGGCTGCCAAGGTGGCTCCCGTGTTGATGTGTAGATTGTGTAAGAGAGAGCACCACACGGATGAGTGCGAGCTCACGCAGGAGTCAGTGCAATATGTTACCAACTATAACAACCGCCAACAATATGGAGGATATCGAAATCAGTCAGGCCAAGGCAATTGGGGGCAGAGTAATCAGGGAAATCAGCAAAGGCAATACTACCAGAGTGGGGAGTCAAGCAACCGGGAACAGAAAAGATCAACCGATAACTTGCTCCATGAAATTCTGGGAAAAATGGACATGTACGAGAAGAGGACCTCTGCACTGGAAACTCAAGCGAAAAACGTGGAGGCCTCTATCAAAAACATGGAGATGCAGATGGGACAGTTGGCTAAGGCAAACCATCAAAGACCTCAAGGTGCACTCCCAAGTGATACAGAACCGAACCCAAAAGGAAAAGGGCCAGAGGTCTGCAACGCTATCACGTTGAGATGTGGAAAAGAGCTTGGTGGTACCAAGAGAAAAGAGGGAGAAGAAGACCCTGAGGAAGAAGTCCTAGAGGAAACCCCATTAGAAGGGGAGGAATCTCAAGACAAGGAAGGGAACGTAGAGGCTCAAGAGAGTAAAAGAAAGAAGGGAGCTCCAAGCCCCTGTGAGGACTCGCCATACGCACCACCCCCACTTTTCCCCCAAAGACTTCGACCTCCACCAAAGAAGGGGGTTCAATTCACAAGATTCCTGGATATGGTGAAAAATGTCAACGTGAATGTCCCTCTGCTGGATTTAGTTACAGCGGTACCGAGGTATGCAAAATTTTTGAAAGACTTGATTGCGAACAAGGAGCAGATCCTCCAATGTGAGGTACCCATCCCACTCACCAAGGAGAGCCAAGCCTGGATCAACAACGAGCTGCCCCCCAAGCTCAAGGACCCTGGTAGCTGTACGGTACCATGTTCAATCGGTGGAAGATTTTTTAGCAAGGCCTTATATGATCTTGGAGCAGGCATAAACCTTATGCCTTTATCCATTGCCGAGAGTATAGGAATGGGAAAAAGGATCAAACCGGTGGCAGTTATGCTCCAGTTGGCAGATAGATCATTGGTTCAACCAACGGGGATGATAGAGGATGTTCTGATCTCTGTGGATAAATTTGTGCTTCCGGTGGATTTTATAGTGCTGGATATGGAAGAGGATCCAGAAGTGCCACTCATTTTCGGTAGGCCATTCCTAGCTACAGAGATGCTCTCATTGGGGTTAAGGAAAAACATAACATTCAGAGTTAATGGAGAGGAGGTAGTATTCAATGTGGACTACGCATGAAGCACCCTCATTCCATAGAGCGAGTGTTGCTTGGCAAGCTTGGTGGAGGGTAATCTCCACCTTTGAACTTTGAACAGTGGAACGTAACCTTCTTGTGCACTTTATGATTACTGTGGATGATTGTGATGATGACATGTTTGAAAATTTCGAGACTGTGTTTAACCATTGAAGAGGATGAATATTTTTGCATGAGTTGAATCCTTGGGATACTAAAAATTGATTTCACTGTGAACAAAATGAATATCGCATGTGCAATTGATGAAAGCTGTGAGAGTAATGAGATTTGAGCAAAATGAAAAATGAGCCAAGAAATCACATAATGCATGATCACAACCAAAATTTGGAATTGAACGTGATAACCGACGAAATTGATGAAATTTTGCATTATGTGAAAAATGGTCAAATTCTATTGTTGATACTGATTGAAATGGTGAAAGTTGAGCCCACCGAGGTGAAGCCTGGAAAAACCCCTGTCAGAGACTGGTACTTCAAAAACTTCCGAATGGGAAGCCTGCCCAAGAGAAAAGCAAACCACCCTTACTCAGATATCTCCAGCGAGTGCTCTGGAAAGAAAAAGGAAATGCCAGAAAACCCACACCCAAAAATGTGGGAGTGGGGACCCCAGTGCCAAGCAAAAGCTAAGGGACTTAATGGGCACATGGCCAGATCAACTTTGGAGAACACGGGGCACATCCAGTATCTAGACCCTCCCAATTATTTGACAGCAACCCTGCTATGTCTGGCTTGAGGGACAATAAACCAAGCGCTGTGTTGGGTAGGCAACCCCAACATTTTCTTTAGATTTTTTGTCTCTAGCCTTTGTCCCCCTTGTTTTTAGCAGTTTACGTTTTAATCCCAACAAATAATTGGAAACTCTCCGAAGTCTCTCAGGGACTAAAAAGGGGATATAATCGATGAGCCAAAATAAAATGAACAAGTTGTAGAATATTCTCTGCACTGACACAAGGTGAGAATAAAATCCGTCGGGTCTGACACCAAACCGCAGTTCGGAAATATTGATTCGGCTTGAACTATGATGAGCGAAATTTCCCACCCAACTGGAAGGCTTAAATTTGGGAAGACTAGGCCAAAAATGAACATCAACACTGGAAAAGGTAGGTGAATCATATATGTGCACAAAAGCAAAACAATGTCACTCACACACGCAAGCATCACTACAATGCATTATCACTGGTGATGTGAGGGATGATAGCCAAAAGGTGGAGAAGAATCGCTAAAGGTTGATGAAAATTGGAAAAGATGACAACATGTGATAAAAGTGGGGGCCAAGAGTTTTGTTTGATAGCAAGTTTACATCCAAGTGGCCGAATAGTGCAAGAAAAGTGGTGATTAGATTGAACACATTTACTTTGTTGCATTTCGTCATCTAGTGTGTTGTCTCCTAGTACATTCACATGCATTTGTTTTCTAGCTTCCAAATAGCCGAATTCATGCATGCATTTTGTCTATAAAAACCATGAATCATGTATTGGCATCCATGCATTGTGGAGTTCGGCCGACGGAAGAAAAATACTAAGGAGTCATAGTTTCTCTTGAGTTGAGGCTGCACGAAGTTCTTTCATAATTTACATTTAGCTTTGCCTAAATCAACCAAGGTATGTCCTCGGTCTGTTCTTAATTCTAGAAGCCATGATTAATTGTTTATCAATTGATAACAACATAATGGCTAAAATATGAAATCCTTCCATGTTTAATGCTTAAAGTTGTTGCCAAGTCTTGATTGGTGTTCCTTAAAATTATTGGTACAGGGGAATTGTGATTAGAGCTTATATGTTAAACGACATGCATGATGTATATGTATGGTTACCTTCTTGATAATTTTGGTGGGAAACAGAGAAGATTGGTGCTTCGTGGAAATTATGAATCGACGTGAAAAACAACTCACACATAGTTGTAATTTTTTGTTAGGTACCATGGCACCGAAGAAGCCTAGCAATACTCCAACCTCTAACAAGAAAGGGCAGAGCTCCAAAGGAAAAGGCAAAACCGTTGTGCCTCCCTCACCATCAGATGACTCCGATTCAGACGAAGAATACATGCTCGAAGACTACGAAATGCAAGAACCGGGGGTGCCCAACCAAAAGAAGAGGAAGAGACCACCACAAGCTACAGGGCAGCGGCGGTTTCTAAGTAACAAGGCCATCGAGAAATTCTGCGAGTTCGCAATTCGGCCAATCAATGTGGAGCGGAAATTCTACATCACGGAAAAATCATATTAGGACGTGATAGAATTCTACAAATGGGGAGTCCTCACAGAAGGCCCAGAGACCTGCAACGTGGCCATCGCAAAGGAATTCTACGCCACCGCCTCCGCAGCTGATGCAAACGAACTTAATGAAATAGGGGCATATGTGAGGGGGAAATACTTAAAAATCACCAGCCAAGCTGTTAACGAGCATTACGGTCTCCCAGATTTTGAGGTGGATGAGTTCACGGAATTTCTCAGAGTGGGTAACCCTGATACAGTAGCCCAGTCATTGGCACTCCCCGGAGAAGACTGGACAAGGAATTTATAGGGGGATCCACTTCATATGTTCCTTAAGCAGTTAACTGCAGAAACCAAGTTATGGCTCTTATTCCTAAATTCTAGGTTGATGCCCACCACCCACAACACCAAGATTCTGAAGGAAAGGATGTTCTTAGTTTACGCCGTAAAGAATCGATTGACAGTGGATGCGGGAAAAGTCATCACCTCATACATTAATCAAGCCGTGAATGAGGAGCATTTGACCATATACTTCCCCCATTTTTTACTGGAGTTTGCGATCAAAAAAGACGTCAAGGTATCCATGGGAGAAGAAAGTCGAACTTTCGTGGGACCCATCCATAACAAGTAGCTGCGGAAGTATAAGAGGCAAGAACACGCTGACCGACAACGCCTAGAGCAAGAGGCACGAGCGAATGCTGAAAGGATACAACAAGCTGCAGAAGGACTAAATCAGAACGATCACTTCCGGAAAAGGAGCAACCACAGGGAGCCGATCCCCCAGTAGAACCCCAACCACCCAATAACTTCAACATGCAACATATGTTGGAAAACATTCAAGCCTCATTTCAAGATCAACAAAATGCCCTTACACAACATATGAGCGAAATGGAAAGGAGATGGACTGGGCTACACGGTTGTATAGGGATAATAGGGGACAGGCTAGACACTCTGGTGCAGGAACAGAACACTCGCTGGGCAACGATGGATGATCGACTGAATCAATGTCAATCAGGAATTCACAACCTGAACTTAATGATGATCCACCACCACCAGTCTAGGGGACCAAACACATTTTTTCCCCCACTAGAGGAGATGGCCACTCAGACACAACAAATGATCGTAGACACCTCCAGCCGAAGAGTGGTACTGAGTCAAGGGATGAATATTCACCCTAGTTCGAGTGCAACGACATTCAGAGAAGCTAATCCCAGTTTTTCGGGATTCTCTTGATTTTCCAGCCAACAGTCTCCTCCGGGAACATAAATTGGGTAGACTCTTTCCTTTTACACAATGGGGACCATTGCTAATTTTAAGTGTGAGGGGGAGGCCCGGCCATGATAAAGTTGATGCTTGTGTGAATGTGCCTTGGTTGCATTATTCTGAATGTGTGTTAATTTTCTTATGCCTTGTGTGATGTGTTGCAGGGTGCAGTGGTGGTGTTTATTATATTAGTAGTAGGTGGTGTATTTTTATTTGTCTAGTGTTGATATGTGGGAATGAAAAACGAGGCAGTGACTAGCACTGACCTTGTAGCATGCTTTCTATTCCAAATGTGATGTAGTGTGCTTTAAGTCTTAATGTGAAAGTGTTGATTGTGTTGTGCCAAATTTGCCAATATCCACTCATCACACTCGCACGCCCAATTTACATTCACACTCAAAGATCTCATCAGCAAATTCATAAATGTTACCCTTGTGATGTATGCAAAAATCTTTTTCGCGAGTTAGCAGTTTTCAAGTATTGCGTGAAATTTGCTGAGTAAAGTGCGATGTTAAAGTAAGATAGAAGCGCCAGCAAAATTTTGACATAGGAGGGCCTTTATGATTCTTTACGTGTATGTTCCTTCTACTCGTAAACACTTATTCTTGTATTTTGATTATATAGTCTATTGAAGACACACACGAACACGAATTTTTGTTGAAATTGTTCAATTGTGAAGAAAAAGTCAATGGGCGAATAAAGGGAAAAAATAGCCACAAAACCCTGGGCAGCCAAGCACTAATGTGCGGCATGAATTACAAATAAGCACCAATATGCAAGCACACCAATATGCGAAATAGTTTCTTTACAATGTTTATGTTTAAGTGTTCGTGTGTGTGGACAAAAGGACTGTAGTGCAAGAATTTCTGATTAAGTGTTTACTTGAGTACTTTGCATAGACAGCGTAGGGATCATAAGTAACCCTCAGCACACACTTGCACGCTGACGGTTTGGTCTTTATTCGTTTCCCTTTACTCGACAAATTGTGTAAATGCAGTAAACTGTAAGCTTGCCCGTATATATATTTCCCTTTGCATGCGAAAAAGTTTATAATGGATAGCTGATGATGTTGCGAGTGTTGAATGTAGAGAGGGTAATCACTAGCTGTTGTGTGCTACTTTGCTCGGGACTAGCAAAGATTTAAGTGTGGGGGGATGATAAGTCGGGTTTGTACCGACTTATTCGTTTAACTTGTTTGATCTTTTGTATAAATTCTCTGTAAAAATTATGATAGATGAACAAGTATGTGTTGAAATGGTACAATCCGATGAAATGTTGAGAATTGGCTAAGTGTACCATTTTTGTTATGAAAGTAATCATTTTTGAGCTATGAAGCACACTTGGTCACGCACCACACCAATTCCCACCCGCACAGCACAAACACAACACACACACACACTATACACTATGCGGGCGCCTATGCTCCCGCACACTCACACACACACTATGCACTGTGCGGGCGCCAAGCACACACGCACACAAGCTGTGCGGGCGCCTGCGCACAACTGTGCCGGCGCCAGGCGCCCGCACAGCCACACACCGCGCACAACTGTGCGGGCGCCTGGCGCCTGCACAGCCATACACACACGCACACTGGCGCCCGCACAGCACACATGCTAGCACGACTGGCGCCCGCACAGCCCACTCACGCATGCACACACTCGGGCGCCTATGCGCCCGCACCGCCACTCGTACACTTACACATTTCTTTTTGCACATTTTCATTTGCGCACTTGTACACACTGTTATTCTCACACTTAGGTAGATAAATTGCTTTGAGTCTCACCCAACTCATGCTCCCAAGCTTCACTCGCACAGGCATATTTAAAGCCAAGCATGCACACCCATTTGAAGGCACCAACTGTTTGATAATTTGCACATCCAATGTTTATCAGTTGACCTCACTACTTTTGTTGACTGAACATTTTCAGACACTTGGCATTCCCCCATAGGAAGGAAGAAGTTTCCAGGAAGCAACAACGGACAAGTGTCACTCTCCCCGCGGAAGGAGGAGATTTCCAAGAAACATCATCAACATTTCCACGGGGAGAAATGTATCAAAAGCAGAGAAAACCACAAGTGAATGGACTTTTTGGAGAGACTTTTAGAGAGGCGAAAGCGGAAAGAAAAAAAGAGGAGATTAGGGTTTCAAGAGGAGATCAAAGTGACAATCGTTTACACTAATCTTTTTGTGCTAGCCATGTTTGATCAAGCTTTGTTAAACTCATTTTCAAAGCCGATCAACATGATCGGCTAAACATTTTGGATGTTGCCTTGAGGGATTAAGTGTAATGACTTTGAGAAAACCGATTGGAGACATTTGAATTGCTTATTATGTGTTTGATTTTTGTCCAATGTCTTTTGATGATTCATTTCAATGCTTACACACACACGCTTATGCACTTAATTTGATTTGCGGTGCCCATTGAAATCAATTTCGAGCTGTTAATGGAAATTGGAATATCATTACTGGAATATTGAACAAACATGTGTGAGTCCTAGGATCTATGCATAATTGAGACATTGATTGTGCGGTGCCCACTGACAATCGATGTCAACTTGAATAGGAAGAGACTTAGGATTGCTTGAGTATGAGACTTTAATCTCCAATTCGATTCACTGTCCTACCAAGGAAGGGAATTAGAGAGGGAATTAGGGGGTAAGTACCAAGTAGGGATTCGAGAATTGGGAAGCCGAGCCTAAGTCCTGCCCTGCCAAGGGAGGATAGAGGAGAATTGTGAATTAGAACAGTGAGAACTGCCAAGTTAATCCGTTCTAAGCCACTAGGAGTTGAATCCCCTCATACATACATTTGCACTAGTCAAGGATAATCGGGAAAAGTCATTGACACTAGCCCCCTCAAGGCAACACCAGTCCCCTCTCTGATTGTTTAAACCACTTGCAATTGTTTAGAGTCAACACCTGTTTCTGTTACTATCACTCATTCACACCTTGATAACAATCCTCTCCCTGTTGGATACGATCCCACTTACCACTCCTATATTCTTAAAGTGATTTTGGGTAAAATTGCAGGGTAGCGACAACACCTGTCAGTCGTTCTTGTTCTTTTTGATTCATTTTAGTATTTTACGTGTAGGTTTGTCGACCATGGTGTATACTTCGAAGGGAAAAATCATACGAAAGTCGAATCAGGTCCAAAATGAGAGGAAAAGATTGAGAAAGATCAAGAAGCTGGTCCCGTGTTTCACAGGATATTTAAGGTGTTAATTCCAATTGTTTATGATCTATCCTACATATTTACACCTTGGATAGAGTGGCAAATAAGTTCCAAGTTGATCCCATGGAGGCTCGAGACTCCAAGAATGGTTAATTTAGCAAAACACGTGGAAAGGCGATGAAGAACAAATGCTGAAGAAATCTGCCAGACTTTGGTATTTTAATCATATCTCTCTATATTTATATCCACATCGATTAATTCAAGTGCCATTGGAAAGCTAATAGATAGAGCTACAACTTTCATGTTTTGGATTTTTCCAAATTCGGTCGGGATCATAGCGAAATATGGCCCAGAAATCGGACGTCGCGACGTGGAGGGTCTCACGTGGCGACGTTGGTAAAAAGAATTAAATTGGATTTTTTTGAAGAATTTTGGAAATTGGCAGAGAGTTACGTCGCGACGTGGGGATCCCTCCCACGTCGCGACGTGGGTGCACATCGCGACGTTGGGGAAACATCGGCTGCGCGACTGAAATTTGGAAATTTGCGATTTTGGCCCAATTTGAGTTTCCTTTTCCGACAAGACTTTCGTGAAGGACTTATTAGCAAATATCTTCATAGAATTACTATAAATAAGGCTAGGGTTTACATATTTTTGGGGGTGACAACTTTGAGAGAGCTTGAGCAAGGGTTTTATTTCTTTGTAATAGCTAGGGTTTCATTCTTTTAGCTATTCACGGAGAATTGAAGCTGTACGGATTGGGAACATCGTTGAGTATTGATTTCATTAATTTAGAGACAAAGATTTCATCTACGGATTCTCTATTCAAGGTGTTATCTTTCTTTTTAATTTATGTTGTCAATATTGTGCTTAATTAACATTAATATGATGATGTTTGATTTAGCCATGCTTGGCTAAATCTATTGTGCTCCCGGGATTATGAATATGGGTTTGTGTGCTTAATTTACATACTAAGTTCTATCTTTTGGTCTTTGTGAAGTAAGTTTTGCTGTGTTCTTCATAATTATGCATGATTTTGGCCGGATTATGTATGATGAATATTTTCTTAAAGTGCAGTAAATTACTTAGAGATTACTTGCTTTAATCTTACCTTTAGCCTGATAGGAGGATTAGAGTAGGTTGTTTGGGATCTATTGTGGGTTGGTTGTGAATTTGTTAAATTAATTCTTCCTTAATTCTTACCTTTAGCCTAATAGGAGGAATTTGGGGGATTAGTTTAGCATTAGCGTGACTGGTTCGAGCGTTGCCTTAGCCTAATGGAGCGGTTGAACTTGAGGGTTTGGTTGAGTTGGTTAGTTGCATTAGATTCCGGATTAATTAAGGAAGTAAACCTTACCTTTAGCCTAATATGAGGGTTTATTGAATTAGTTAATATCTAAGTAGGTAAGTGCTTAATTCATTTCTTGCCTTTAGCCTAATAGGAGGGCGTGAGTTATAGTATTTACTCTTGTTTTGCATAACCATAGATAGGATGTATATGTGTGCTTTTTATGTAACCCTAAAATATAATCTCGGAAGTACACTTGCTTAACTTGAGTTTTAATTAAATCACCGTTTTGTTCTTTGCTTACTGATTATTTAGTTTGATAAACATTAAAAAAACCAAAAATATTTTCTTAAAGTTTCAACACAGTCCTTTCCTCGTGGGAACGAACTTGCTATACTATCACCTTCACGGGGTTGTTTAGCATTATTTTTGAGTAGGGGTAAATAGCACCCACGATCGCACAATTTTTTACACATATTTGCTCCACATCAGTGGCTCGTAGTAATCACCTAACCGAGGTAGAGATGGTTCTTCTTGCCTTTCTGTCATTCTTTCTCTTAGTTTTCTTTGAGCTAAAAATGTTCTTTCCAACTCTTGATCTAATTCGTATTCAATCAACCCTTTTGATCTTGTATTCCTTTGCATGCACAAAGAAGTACAAGTTGATGAGAACATCTACAAAAAGAAAGTAAACAAAAATAAGTCACAAAACTCACAAAAACAGAATTTCAAACTAAACACAATTACTACAAATTTACTCTAAATAAACAAATGCTTTCAAACAACTCTTTTAACACCAATTGCCCTCCCCGGCAATGGCACCAAAAGCTTGGTCCATCCATAAACGTGAGTTACCACAAAAGTGTATGTGCAGCTATAGATTAACATGCTATTAGAGTCACACAATCACCACAAATAAGCTCATTCAATACCTCAAGAGAGGTGTGTAGCTAAATCAATAAGTTAAACCTAAAGTGCTCTAGTTGATAATCTATGGACTATCATCCTAGCATAGCTTAAGAATTATTCCCAAGGTGAGGGATTCTTCGGTTGTCAAGTTGCAAGCAAGCAATTTAAAAAAAGTAATTGAATTTGAATGTTGTAATTAATTTGGCAATTCAGCAATGAAAATGCAAAACAGAGAATCGGATGTTCACACAAGAGAAAAACAGGGGAGCCATGGGGTAACTTATGGGCATTCAAACCAACATCTAGATTACTCACTTGCCTTGGGTGCTAGGTTCAAGAGATTTTCCATCAAGAGGTTATAAGTTACTAAGACCTATAGCAACCCCTCAAAGTGTACAACTCAAGGGTGGATAGTTTACTAAGAACTACTCCCCGGCCCTTTAGTTATACCTAATCAATCGAATAGAGATTCCACCCCCCCTTATTTGCTACCAGTCAAGAGAAGGGCCTCTTGACCTTACTAAGAAGCCAAGCAAAGGTATCCTTCCCTTTAGCCTTATCACCTAAGACCTAGCACCAATGTCCCCATGACCTTACTAAGAAGCCATGCAAAGACATGCTAGTTCTTGACTTAGCTTAGTTAGGAGAATAAATCCTACTCAATCCCTTGTCATGCTATGGTTAGATTCCCTTATTAGACCAATGAGTTCACCCATAGCTTAATTAGTCTACAAATGTGCATTACGAATAAAGCCCATTGGAATTAAGCATGCAAGGTCCTTCATTAACATACCTAAGGTAAGATTTTATCACAATATCAAGTTTTACTAAACCCACTATTCATCCCCATGGCCACCCTCCAAGGTTTAGCCACTCATGGTGGCTTTAAGCACATTTAGCATGTAGAGAATTGATATAAAATCCATAAAGTAAAAGAAAGATGTCACCCTTGTCAAAATATGGAAGTTTCTCTTTGCAATGTAATCAAAAGTTACTGCTTTTCTTTCAAAACCTTGCTCTCAATCTTGGAGCTCTATTGTGTTCTTCCTTGGAGAAGATGATGTTCTCTCTCTAAGTCTTCTCTCTTTTCTAATTGCTTGTACTAATTACAAGTTGAGTCCCCCTTTCTAGCTACTTTTTAAGTTCTAAAAAACGTAGAATGGCCTCTAGAATGCTTAGGAATACATATTGGACCCCAAAAAGTAAGTGGGGGAAGGACCACCAAAGTAAAAAAGCTGTAAAAAGTACAAAAAGTACACCAAGTACATGAACACGTAAGCTTGTGTAGGTTGCCTCAGGTCACGCCGTGTAAAATTTGCCCTGAAATGCATAACGTAGGTTGTCGTAGATCACGCAAGCTTTATCTTCAGTGATTCTACAGTTTGACGTAGGTGAGCACTAACCACGCGGCGAAGTCCTTCTCTTCTTGGTACAGTGTGGGCTGTGCGATGTCATGCCTGCCTTCATGCTTCTGATCTTGCATCTCGCATGGGCAAGCACAGGCTACACAATCTCCTCTTTTTCCTTCTTTCTCTGAGCATTGTTTTGGGTAGGCTGAGCCATGCTGCGCCAACCTCCTGCAGGTATCTCGTGTGGGTTACCATAGGCCACGCGAGCTCCTTGCTGAACTCTCTTTGCATTTTTTTTCCATGGCGTAACTTGTTCCCAACCACACCATCGACATTTCTTCTTAGGTTAAGTGTGGAATTGCATTCTTCTTCACTTTTCTATTGCCGATATGGGCTTCGTGTAGTTACGCTATGCCTTCTTGTTCGTTCATTATTCATGGCGTGGCTTATGGTACACCACTCGAGGTCTGATTTCTTCTTGCAGTACTCTGATTGGCGTGGCATAATTGAAGCCACGTTTTGCAATATCTCCTAAATAGTTCATGGCGTGGCCTAGCCTTGATCACGCCATTTGCTCTAGTTCTTGAATCTGTGCTCCTTTTTGCTTCTTTTCACTCTTTATTCATCTTCTTTGGCTCTTTTGTGATCTCCCACTTAAAACAATGCATAATCCAACATTAGAAGCTATATGAACCCGAGAACTTAAGCATTCTCATAGTAAATTAATGTAAATAAGTTGGTGATTTACCCAAAAAAAAGTTGGTGATTTACCAACTTATAACTAACCTTAGAGCCTTAACCTTAGTCCAAGTCCAAGTTAGGTCTAGTTGGTAAAGTTGTTTCTAGTTAACACTAATCAACTCTTGTTTGACCTAATTGACAATTATTTGACTAGATAGGATAGAGTTTACTAGTTTGACCTGACTTTGACTGACTTTGACCAACTTTGACCTGACCAACATAAAACTCTAATTTGAACCCACGAAACCCTAAGTTTGCTAGTTTGACCTAATCAACCATAGTTTGACCAAATTTGAACATGTTTGAACAAGTTTAACTTAGTTGGATTTCGTCAAACTAATAGTGATTAGTTGACTAGATAACCGAGTTTTGACTAATTTGACCAAGTCAACTCTAGTTTGACCACTTTTGACTACTTTTAACTTTAGGATTACCATAGTTAAACCATCAACCTTAGTTAACATTAAAACCCTAAAACCAAACCTAACCCTTTAGGTGGACCAAGAACCCTTAGAAACTTAAACCAAAACCCAACCTTGATTTATGTAATTGGTTCCATATGTTCGAAACTTGGTACGTAGATAAAGCACTTTCAACACTTAGCCATAACATGGAGAAGTCTACACAAAGGTGCTATATCCAGACCCACACTTGAAGCCAAGTACAAATCTTGAAATGCAAAATTCTCAATGGACCACTATGTGAAGGTCCAAGAAGCAAAGATGCAAAAAGGATATTCTAGAGCTTACTTGGAGCCAAAGTACATGACTTGGAGCTAAAGCATATTCCTTTTAAGCCAAAGGATATTCTTGGAGCCTACTTTAAGAAAATCACTTCAAGCCTATGCATCTTGTTCCTTAGAGCCAAAAACCTGTAATACTATAAATAGATGGTCCTGAGAGAATAGAAAAAATAATTTTGAGATCCTTGTAATTGTTTTACTCTTTTTAGAAGTTCTCTTTTGTCTTTGAGAATGATGTCACTTTCTATGAGTGGCTAAACCTTTAGTTCTTGGATTTTGGAAATGGAGACATGAAATCTTATTTATGCATTAATGTTTATGCTTGGATTTACTTGACTCATTAATGAAAGTAGCTTGCACTAGATCTTTAAAGTGTTTTCTATGCTAAAAGTGTACGGGTTGAATTAGGATATGATGAACACTCAAGAAATTCTTAGGCCGGGCCAAGGTAAGGATTAATTGATATATTTTGATCTTCTCAATTTGATTGGAATTGTTGAATTTGATTTTTTACTGGACCAAGAGAAAACCAGATTTAACTGATTACGGCTTTCATTTATGTCTATTCAATTACTAGACTAATATTACTTGAAACTCGCCCGGGCCAAGGATGGGATCTTGTAAAACATTTAGTCAGCCAATTCGAATAGTCCATTAAGGTTGAATTAGAGTAGAGGGCCAATCACTTTGATTCTTCCTTAAAGGTAGTTTAGGTTCCCTCTGCATTAAAGAGAGTAAGTCCTAACATATGTTAATGCATGCGTGAGAGATCAAGGCTCTTGAACTAAGGATCCAAGAATATCTTTCCCTTATTTGAACTTTTCTGAGTTATTTGCTAGTTCCCTAGTCCTATTACTTCTAATTGACTTAGATCACAATTGCACTTGGATACATTAGTGCCAACTCAATCCATGTGTGATCCACCCCTACCACCACATCTACATTTGTGGTTAGGGAAATTACCTTGTTGAGCTGTCAAGACCACACAATCGATCTACAAATTTCTCGAGCTTTGGCTTTGAACTATCGAATTTTCTAGTCAACAAGTTGGCGCTATCAAACACCACATGAAGCTTAGAGAGGTAGAAATCATCGGTAAATCACTTAAAGATTTTTGGGTGCCTTGCATATGTTTTGGTAAATTTTCAAAATTGGCATAAATTGGATAAAAAATCTAAAAAAAATATATTCATTAGGTAATGTTCTCAATCTAAACCATATCGATTGTACAATCTTTTTAGTGGTAAAGTGATCATTAGCAGAAATGTAATTTTTTATGAAAATAGGAGTTAGAATTTGCAAAATAGTATGACAATCCCCAAATTCAATTTCCAGCAAAAGATAATACAAATCCTAACTCTACAAACATATTAGCCCAACAAAATAGTTCAACAAATTCACCAAAAACCAGCCCTACAAATTCACCATCATCCACTTCTTATATTAGTTCTTTCTCTGATGAAACACATCCACGTAAATACAAGTCTCTTAACGAAATTTATAAAACTCGTACTTTTGCTTTATTAGTTTCATATCTTCTAACTTTTACACAGGTTGCAGAGAATGAGGAATAGTGCAGGGCAATGAATGGGAAAATTATAGCAATTGAAAAAAAATGAGACATGGATGCTTGTAGATTTGCCTAAAAATAAAAATGTTATTAGGTTAAAATGGGTGTTCAAGACCAAATATAATTCAGATGGAAGTCTACAAAAGCACAAAGCTCGATTGATCTAAGAGGTATACATAACAGCAATGCATTGATTTTGATGATACATTTTCTCGTGTTTCTCATTTTGAAACTTGAGAACCTTTCTAACCTTAATTGCATAATTAACAATGGCCTATATAACAATTTGATGTCAAACCAACTTTCTTAAATAGTGACTTGGGCGAGAAGGTTTATGTTATGTGGCTAGAAGGATTCATCATCGAATGAAAGGAATATAAGTTGTACAAATTGAAAAATGTGTTATATGGTTTGAAGCAGGCTTCTTGAGCATGGTATAGTAAATTTGTCTCCTTCCGATAAAATGGATTTAAAAGAAGTGATAATGAGCCTACTTTGTATTTGAAGAAGGGCTGTAACAATAATTTACTATTTGTTTGTCTTTATATTGGTGAAATAATTTACACGGCCTCATCTCACTTCCTTATCGATAAATTCAAATTGAGTATGCTAAAAAATATTTAAGATAACATATATATTTGGGTTTGCTACATTATTTTATTGGGTTAGAGATTAAGCAAGGAGAAGATGGTGTATTTGCAAAAGATGGCAATTACACCTGTCACGCCCCGAACCCGCAAGCACAGTGAACCCGTGGGCCTACACGCACCCGCATGGCCGTGACACGACTAGAGCCTGACGCACCCAAGCCCAACTTCATTTGGCTCGTCCTCGCTGTGCCAAAATGGATATCCTGAAGTTGAACTTGGAAGCTAGGCTCACATATATATACAGAGCATCAATCATTCTCCCATCCGATGTGGGATTGGGGTCTTACATTCACTCCTCCTTGAGGCCTTGGCATCCTCGCAAGGCCTACAGGATCCTTACCAGGCCCACCTCGGTGGCCAAGGATTCTAGAGGTGGCTCCCGCACGTAGCACTTAGTTCCAAAGGATTCTAGAGGTGGCTCCCGCACGTAGCACTTAGTTCCAACACTCCGTGGGTGAAGGCCTGGCCCATTCTGTCACGCCCCGAACCCGCAAGCACAGTGAACCTGTGGGCCCACACGTGCCCGCGTGGCCGTGACACGACTAGAGCATGACGCACCCAAGCCCAACTTTATTTGGCTCGTCCTCGCTATGCCAAAATGGATATCCTGAAGTTGAATTTGGAAGCTAGGCTCACATATATATACAGAGCATCAATCATTCTCCCATCCGATGTGGGATTGGGGTCTTACAACACCAATGAATATTAATGAGAAATTACAGCTTAGATATGGTACAAAGAGAGCATATGCAAAAGATTTCAAAAGTTTAGTTGGTGGACTGATATATTTAGCTCACACAAGGCCGAATATTGTATTTTCTATTGGCGTGGTTTTAAGGTTTATGCAAAATCCTACAAAATAATATTTTGGAGCTGCCACGAGAATTTTGTAATACGTAGGTGGAACTGCAAACTTTGGAATTTGGTACTCTCATGTTCATAGTTTTAATTTGATTGGCTTTACTGATAGTGATTGTTCAGGTTCTTTAGATGATGGAAGAAGCATTTCTGAATATGTTTTTAGCATTGGTTCAAGTGTCATAACATGGACTTTGAAAAAACAAAGTGTAACAACACTCTCGTCTTCAGAGGTTGAATATGTTGCAGCCACATCCTTAACTTGTCAAGCAATATAGCATAAAAGATTACACAAAAAAAAGACAACAGAAATTTTTTGTGATAATAGATCAACTATTGCAATTACAAAAAACCCAATAATGCACTGGAGAACAAAGCATATTGACATTTGGTTTCATTTTAACAGAGATTTGGTTGTAAATGGCTTGATAACTTTGAAGTTTTGAAGCACTCATGATTAGTTAGCAAATATATTCACAAAGTCGCTTTCCCTGTGATAAGCATGTTAAATTCAGAACTCAACTTGGTGTGTGCAGTTATGAATCAAGGTGGAGTGTTGAAGTATAATTATAGTTTTCAATAATTAGTTTATATTATCCCTTAAATCTTGTATAGTTTGTTAGTCAAAATAAGATCATATTTGGTGTCCTTAATATCCTTATGAGCGAAGTGCCAATTTGGTCACCAAACTGTACGCAATTAGTAATTTTAGTCACTGAACTATTTTTTCAGCCAAAAACGTCACTCAACTATTATATTTTGGCGGAACAAGTCCTTCTGTCAATTCAAACCGTCAAATACATAACGGCATGAATTTGAAGGGACAAAAATGTAAAATCAGCATACTCATCGTATTCTTCGTTAGGTAAATGCTGACAAAAAAGCCAGACTGAGAACCAAGAACCCCATCATCAAATTCATGAATCTAATGTCAATTTTGGGTTAATCCACGATTGACATGAATTCAGATGAAAACCAAGAACCCCATCATCAAACTCACCGTTATTTCTTGAAATTGAAACCTCTTTATCTGGTGTCAATTTTGGTTCTAGTTCTGGCAATTTCATTCAGTATCCCAAAAACTTTTTTTTTTTTAATTTTAAACACACGCAATTGTAAAATCATTTACAGCCTGATTTCAAAAATAACATCTTTCTTGATTCATCAATAAAATGCTAGATATTGAATTACACAATATGTGTTACTAACAATTCTTGCATTTAGTTTATGCACCAAAGCTACAAATGCAGATAAATGCGCTTCAACTTTCAATTCCCAAGGTGGTCTCTAATGGCCATACTTCTGGAATTCCCACTCACTGTTATCCAATGGGCAGACTTGAAGAGTCTTGAGCCATCTGCTAATGCAGTGAAAATGAAAGGCATGGTTGCAAACACCCCAAGCAACTGAACCATTAGACGAATCCATGGAATTGAGAGCAACTCGATGGAATCAGCACCCAATAATTCATTAAACCTTTCAGCTACCTGTTTCTGAAATGTCTCAAGCTCAAGCTCTTGGCTTGTTGCCCCACCATGAGGTGAATCCATAGAATGGACTTGATCCCTGCGAATATTCAAAATTGAACGCCCAAAATTCGCAAATGAAGATGTTGCTCCTTGAAAATCTGTTGCTGGCATTTCTTAACTCACATCAATCAACCGAAATTTTTAAAGAAAAAAATTACCCTTTTCAAGAAAATCTTGAAAATGATAATTGCAAAAACAAACTTTCTTATCCCAGCTAGAGAAACTCTCAAAGACTGCTTTTTTATTAGTCCCAATGATAAAAATCAAAACTTTGAAACAAAAATTTCAAAGCTAACCCACCAAAACGCACAAGCAAAACACCCTCAAAATTCAAGAATTTTGATCAAAATGCAAAAGGGTCCTAACAAAATTCAAACTCCTCAAGAACCCACGACTCTAAAAGAGTAATGAACAAAATCCCACAAGAAAAAAGAAGCAAGAAAAATCCAATCTTGAACGCAAAGAAGCTAGAGAGAGAAAGGGAAAGAGTGATGAAAGATTGGGAGAGTGATTATAGAAAGAGAGAGGAAGGGGTGATGCTTGGAACCCTACGAGGAAGGGGAGGCTTATATTGTGGGTGTTTGCAACCGACTTTCATTTTGGTGAAGATTGGAAAGACGCAAAATGCTGCAGCGTGATGTTGTTAAGGAATTTGGCTCCTTTCTCAATCGGGCTTTTTTGTCCGTGTTTACCCAACGAAGAAGACGATGATATCGGTTGTCCCTTCAAATTCATGCCGTTATGTATTTGACGGTTTGAATTGACAGAAGGACTTGTTCCGCCAAAATATAATAGTTGAGTGACGTTTTTTGCTGAAAAAATAGTTCAGTGACTAAAATTACTAATTGCGTACAGTTTGGTTACCAAATTGGCACTTCGCTCTATCCTTATTTAGTTGAGCATCTTTATTATTTATCAGTACTTTTTAAGCCTATAAATATGCACTTCTATTATTGAATAATACACGGAAAATATTTTGAAGATAAATTTGCTGCTATATTTCTTTCTTACATTGCTTTGTATCCAACAAAAAGTATGATAGTTTTTGGAAAGTGAGGATGATTTTGAGGTTAAAAAAAAGAATGATAGGAAAAGTGATGAAGTAGTTCAACTTTCGTGGCTGAACCATTGAGGTCCTCCATACCTACGTTTGTTTTACACTACAGTTATGAAAACATGAATTAAGATAAATCCGTTATATGCAACACCCATATACTTTTCAAAGAAAAAGACAAAACACAAGGGTTTAATATTAGGTTTCCAAGACACGGGATTTTCTGTCTAAGATTTTGTCTGTCTTATTCTGTCCTAATTAAAACTACGTCGTAGGTTCACTAATCTCTTGGTTAGGGTCTAAAAATTTTAAAGTAATTTTAATAATATTTATGCATTTAGTCCCTACTTTTAATGAAACTATGTAGTTTTAAACGTTAGACAGAATAGGACTGGATAAATATTAGACAGAGGATTTGGACTGGTTTCCAAACACTAAGGAGGTATCTTAAAATTTGAAAAATTAGAAACAAGTTTTTTTTTAATTAACACTTTTTAAATTTTAGTGGTTACTTATGATTTGTACTTTGTAAACCACAACATATACATTCTAAATAGGCAAAATAGGCTATGGTTAACATAAATTACAAAAAACCTACCTATAGTTTAGGAAATTAATAAATTAACTTTTTATGATTTAAAAACCTACAAATTACTTTCTGGTTTTTTGGTTTTTTCAAAAAAATATTTAAAAAAAATCTATAATTTTGAAAAAAGACATAATGCAATATACTACAAATCAACAATAGAAAAATATGCCTATATATTAGACTAAATATATTTACAAAAATAAGTATTTTAAATATATATATATATTGTGTGTTTTTAAAAAAAAAAATCAAATCACAAAAAAGGAATAACTTGAAAATTTCTGAAACTGCAGGGGTTTCTTGTAATTTACCCAAAGAATAGACTAGCAGCGATTAAATCCCGAAACTAACCCTCGCGTCTGCGGCGACGGCTCTTTTGCGACTCTGCTCTCTTTGCAATGGTAAGCACTCTTCCATCTCTTTCTTTCTTGGATATGTAGAAAGAATTTTAATCCTAACTATGAAATGGGAGTTAGCGTATGACCGGTCCATTACATGGGTTTTCGTCAGATTCCTGTTTTGTGATAAATGGATTGTGTATATTGTGTTTACTTTTTCTTTTTCCCCGTTGTTTGATGTAAAAGATTGTTGTTTGTTCAATCGGGGCATGGCTAATTTAAGCAGATTAACTCAGAATCAGGAATGTATTCGGCATTATTAAAATGAAATTTTGTGCTCCTTTGGAAATGGAGAATTCAAGCTCATTTGTTCCTTCTGTTATATAATTAGGTTTATATATTAACTGGGAATTAGTAATTTTAAAATTAGTCTTAGTTGCCAAGTGGATATTTTTTTTGGGGTATGGCCGGTTTCATATGATTTCGAAAAAACTCTTGTGACTGTCTCAAATATACGTGAAATTCATAGGTAATTCTCATATACGGTGTCACAAGAGAATGGCCCTTATGATTTTCTGTGGCTATATCTTGTATGTTGTTGCATTTCTTCTAATTTCATGTGTTTTAGCATGTCTTACATTGTTTGTTTGTTTGTCTGTTTATGTAGTTACAGCCTTCGGGTGGAATCATTAGTCATAGTGTTAAGTGTTATGTATGAAACTGAAGTGTTCTCTTGCTTTATTTAATTACAGGGACGAGGTTTGAAGGAACACCTGGGAGTATCAATGCCCTGAAAGATTGGATTTTAGACAATTTTGATTAGAATATAGTAGAAGAAAAAAAGTTGTGCTTAGAATATAGTAGAAACTTGCTTTCAAATCCCAGAAAGAGAAATAGAAAGACCACACATAATAATTCCAAGTACAAGATAAAAAAAATCATGGGAGATGCAACAAGATTCGATGTGGAGAAACTGATATCTTATGGCGACGACCTGGTCAAGCTCTTGGAAAATGACAGGGATATCAGTACCCTCAAGCAGTGCTTGCAGCAATCCCAAGCTCTCCGTACCCAGTGCAATGCCGATTTCAATGACTTACAACTTTCCATGCAAGGTCTTCCCCTCCCCCTCTCTTTCTATTTTGAAATTCTTAGAAATAGTAAATTTTGGTGTCCCAATTTTTGCAAATTGAAGTGGGCAACGATTTTATAAAATCTGGTACCTATGAAATTTACTTTACAAGTTGTGCCGAATGAGTTTATGATTTTTAGTTACTTGTGAGTAATCTATATTTGTCCTTACTTATACTGGTATAAATTACCCTACTGGTTACCTTCTTAATATGCTCAAGCATCAAGTGTAAGGGAACTGTTTATTTCACTATTTGTTTGGCTAAGATGGACAATTTTGCGTATCTCCATCTGCATATTGCTTATGCCACTTTGAAGCATGCATCACTATGTTTCTTGGATTAACTAAGTTGCTCAGAAGTATGCATTGAGAACACTCGCCCTGTTGAACCAATGTTTTATCTACGCTTTGGTTAGTGGTAGTTAGATGTTTCCCAGTGACGGCTTCCACCACAGGATTCCTTTTTCCGTTTTCTTTTTCTTTTTTTGTTCAACCTTCGTTGTGGGTCTGTCTTATGTACTGCAGGTGTCAGGCAGAATTTGCATTTGCAATTTTAAACTTTTGGATATTTGTATGTGACTGCTGCAAACAGCTGCAATTCTGACTAGTTACATGCAACAGAATACCGGAATAAGTTGTATACATCCAGAAGGAAAACTGCAGAAACGAAACTTGAACTTGTTGTAGATGAAGAGAAAGAATCAGAGGTAAAAGAGATGGAAGAAGCATGTCAGAGAGAACAGTTGCTGAGGGAGGATCTAAGATAAGTATTTTTCCTGTTTGAAGTTTAATCCTTCTGCATTTTTGGCATTTCTTGGTGGTTTGGCTATATATGTAACTTTGTCTGCACAGTGATTGCTACTGAACTAAATGATCTTGAGCAACAAAGTGTCTCTATTGAAGAACGAATGCAAGCTCTGAAGAAACTTGACCAAGAGGACCTGAAAAGAGAGTAAGTTGGTGGAACATTTAGGGAAGTTTCTCTTCTGTGTTTGTTTGTTCTAGAAGATTTAATTTCTCCGAATCTTAGGTTGTTTGAATTTTATTGCATTTTTACATAGATATGTTTAGCGCATTAATTTTTGAATTTGATGTTTAACTTGTGTTGGTGATTCTAGAAACGAGATTGTCATTGCATATCAGCTTGTGCTTACTTTTGTCGGTGATTCAAGAAAGGGGATTATCATTTTATATCAGCTTGTGCTTTCTTGTCTCTTCCATGATGCTAGTTAGTGTTATATCTAAATTTAAACTAGTGACTATAATCCTTTTGATGATTCATATTTCAAGTTGTTCATTTTCTTCCACCACACAATGCTTATATCATGACAAGTTCCTGTGATTGATCTTACTTGATCAGAGGATCAGAACTCAATAACTTCTGTTACAAACTTGATCTCTTATGATTTGTTACTTGTTTACAGGAAATTATCAATCAGTTACGTGATATAGTCATATGACTGAAATAGGTTTCAAGACATACATGTTCTAAAAGTTTTATTCATTTGCTCATAGAGAGATTGGTTTTGCCTTCATTTGTTTTTGACTAGTCTTGCTGGTAAACGTTTCTTGCGAATTTTGTTAGACAATTGAATGTGAAACATTGTTTATTGTGTCCTTTAGGATGAGCCTATCACTGTACGCATCTGTCACAAGCATTATTCCTAACCTGGATGATGAATCGAAAATATCAGGTCGTATCCTTTTTAAGCTCCCTTCCTAGAATGTTTCGTAATGTATCTCTCTTTTGCCAAGTCTATTCCAAAAAGATTGTTTGGTTCTGTTTAGCATCCACTGCAGTTGACTTTTCCTTAATTGTATTAATCCTAGATATTGTAGAGAGGGAGAAAAAAAAAGTGGAGAAATTTGAAGTTGATCTGCCAAAGCAGACTTCATTTGATACTTGCAACAGTATCTGGAAGATGATAAACTTGTGATATATCTTTATGTTTTGGCTTTTAAATCTGTTTGCAGTCATGCATGATCCACACATATTTGCTTGGTGTAAAGGGCAATGTTTTCTATCTTATGAACAATCTTTAGCTGTGGGTTTGAGATTACTTTAATTTAAGGTGAAATGTTTTGCTCTATTTTACTTCATCCATTGGATTTGACAAACAGAATTATCTACTTAATTAATGAATGTATTGGTAAATTCTTCAATCAGGTAGTCTCTTGCGAAGCAGGTTCATATATAAAATAGGGAGTTAATTGCGATTTCAATGCATAATAAAAATGACAAGAGATTAGATTCGATTCTTATGCAAACCACTTATTATATATGAATTAGTTTCACATGAATTTTTGTATTCTTAAGTTGAAGAAGATGTTCAGTTTTGTTTATGATTCACAAAAGGCTTTATTGAAGGGGTGATTTTATTTTGTGGCAAGTTTTTCATTAACCACCGCCTTCATTATAATGATCAAAAATAATTTTATTTTCTTTCAATAAACTTTTAATAAAGGATATGAATGTATAAAATTAAAATTTTTACGGTTGATTTTCTTTTCTCATTTTGTTAATTATTTCATACATGATAAATTAGCTCTTCTACTTTCCCTTTGTTAAATTTCTTGGCTTCTCTGGCTTGTTGATAACTGAATCAAAATTATAAGTTATAAATTATAAATCTTTCACGAATAATAATAATAATAACTATATCAATGAAGTTCTGAGGTATTCTAGCATTTGGCTGCTATGTAAATTTTTCCATATCAATGAAGTTTCATTATCGTTTTTGGACAAAACAATAAAAAAAAATCTTCCACAAATAAAATATTTTGACAAATAAATAAAGCATTTTGATAGAATCCATTTATTGTTTTCTCTTCCAAACCGAAAAAAAATAAAATAATAAAATTTGACGAACCTTTAGGTATCGATTTTTTGGTGCAACCAGTTCAACTATTTCATTTTAGGTTATAAAAAAAATTAAAGTGCTAAAACTGCTATTGTTGAAAAAAAAGAAGAGAGAGAAATGAAAACAGCAACCTCAAACCGGTCAAATTGGCTTGGATGAGCCAACTGGTTCATTGCATTCCAACGATTTTATTGTGCTTAAATAATAACTAAAAAAAAACTAAAAAGAAAATTGAATTATTATTGAAGAACGAAGAAACAAAAGATAAAAACAGTGAAACTCAAACTTGTCTAGGTTAAGTCAACTGGTTCACTGAACAATAATTTAAAAAAGAAAAGGTAAATTACAAAATACACATGTACTTTAAACTTTCAAGTTTGGTATTTTATTTACTTATATTATTATTACTTTTTTATAAAGTACAATAATTTATTTATTTTCAATAAAAAAATAATATTTTAAACAAATTTATCTTTATTATTTATTTTTTTTAAATACCCAACAATAGATTAAATATCAAGAGCAAACTGCCCAGATGGTCACTAAACTTTCTGGAAATCCGCTTTTTGGTCACTAAACCTTTAAAGTGGCCTAAAAGGTCACTAAACTATTCAAACCCGCAACTTTTGGTCCTGCCGTTCAATAACTCCATGAGTGAAAACCGAAAGCTACTTTTTAAGGGGCATTTTTGTCTTCCTCTACTTCTTCCTTTATTCTTCTTCTTCTTCCTCTTCTTCTTCTTTGGGTATATAAACAACAGATTCCACCAAGAGTAATACAAGAAAGGTTTAAGCCCAGATGTTGCATCTCCCAACTCAGTCATTACCACACCAAGGCTGGAAAAGATACTCTTTGGGAAACAAACGAGTGATCATTTTTCTCAAAGGGTTAAAGAGAAAGTTAATATTAAGAAAAAAGTCAGCAATAGGAGGAGGATGAGGAGAAGTAAAGGCATCAGTAGAAGAAGTTTATCAGACCTCAAGAGTGAGGAGCTAAAAGGGTTTCTGGACTTGGGTTTTGTTTTCACTGAGGAAGACAAGATATCAAACTTGGCATCAATTATACCTGGATTGCAGAGATGGGGCAGAAAGGCTAGTGATGATGATGATGAGCCAATCAGTGAGAATTATATAGTTTGAAGGCCTTATCTTTCTGAAGCTTGAGGTGTTCTAAATCAAAGAAAGTTTAATAAATCACTGGTCAACTGGAGATTTCCAGATAAATGCAATGAAATCAACATGAAAGATCATCTTAAAGCTTGGGCACATACAGTTGCATCATCTTTTAGATAACAGAAGTGTTTCTTTCTGTTTCCCTCTCTTGTTACTTTTTCACTTTGTGTTTTCTTATTTTTAGTTTTTACTTCAGCTCTTTAATTATGGGACAATCTTAAAGCACTGTAATTGTAAATTAGTAAGGAGAAATGTTAATAAATTAAAAGCCATCAAGAAGAAGAAGAAGACAAAAATGCCCCTCAAAAAGCAGCTTTCTGTTTCCACTCACGGAGTTATTGGACGGAAGGACCAAAAGTTGCAGTTTTGAATAGTTTGGTGACCTTTTAGGCCACTTTAAAAGTTTAGAGACCGAAAGGCGGATTTCCAAAAAGTTTAGTGACCATCTGAGCAATTTGCTCTAAATATCAATCATTTATATCTATCTTAAAACCACTTACTTTTTGTTGTATTATTTAAATTCTAAATCAATCAAAAATTTTAGAAAACATTTACTTTACGGAGAGAAACTTTTCTTTGGAGACACATTTGAAAAAGTTAGTAATCACTGCTCAAAGAATAATTCAGTATTAGTAATGACAATACTTGAGTTATTTATATCTTTTTAATTTTAACTTTCAATTGATGTTATTAAATAAAGTAAACTTGCAAAAAATTAATGATTTAAAGAGTTAAAGTATCAAAATTAGAAATTTGAGACATATATTACAACTTATTTTACAATTTATCAAAAAAAAATAAAAATAAAGTATAATAATTAGAATAAAAAGAGATAGAGCAGCAAAACTCAAACCGTTCCAACCGGTCTGAGCGAGTCAGCTGGTTTGCCAATTTCTGGTTGAACCGGCCAATCGGTTCTGTTTTTTCAAAACGATAACATATAATATAATATAATTATATAATTAAACGTCCTTTGCTTTCCATTCTCTTCCCAAATCTCAATATCTCTCGAAACAATTTTTGCAGATCGATAGCGAACGATGTCGGAATCAGAAGATGTTACCCGCCGCCGTACAGCAATCGCCGAGTATCGGAAAAAACTTCTGCAACACAAAGAGTTAGAGTCCCGAGTTCGAGGATGTACGTTTTTAAACCTAATTTAACCCGTCCTTCTATGTTTCTTAATGATGCCATTTTTTTTTCTAGGGTTTTAGTTTTTTTTTAATCAGTAGCGAATTAATTCAACGGATGCTAATTTATTTATGCTGAAGGATTTTTGGACTTAGGTTTTCATGGTTTTCTATGGCAGTTAAGCAGTATTTTTTTTTTTTTTTTTACCTATGATTTTTTGGTTGGCATAATTTGAATGTTCTAATTGGTTGCTTGGAGCTCAATCTATTCAAAATAGTAAACTATAAATGTCTTGGGGATTAATTGGTTGCTCTAAGCTCAATCTTTCTCAATCTTTCTTTGAATGCTAAGTGTGCAGTTAAGTGGAATTGTGTGACATCAATTCTTTGTAGGAAGAAAAGATTTGGAAAATGAAAAGGATATTAAAGTAATGTGGATTATAGAAGTGGTTTCTGATTTTGGTAATTTTGACTAGTGTCTCCTAAAGATAGATTAGTGTGTAATTTGACTGTTCTTTTATCTGTTTGTTGCATCTGGAAATGAAATATCTTTAACACTAGTGTGTCGCGTTGCAACAGTCCACGGAAATTCTGGACAGTTATAGTACTGAACACCTTTTGACTTTGTCTTGGAACTTGATTATAAGTTTCAAACTTGGAAATCTTTGATTCTGCTGTGGATACTTGTAAGATTTTTCCTTACCACACCATCTTCAAAGTTTGATTCTTTGGTCTCTTCTTCTGTCAATTTTTTTTTTCTTCACCAAGTATTGTTTTCACTGTAATTTCATGAATACCAGTCTCTTTATATTCAGTAGTGGCGTTCTTTGAAAGTTGCTAAACATTAGGTTTTGCTTTAGCCTTTGAAACTTCGGTTTTTTCTGCAGAAGTTAATGAGAACTTGGACACATCTGAAGCAATTTTAGCTTCAATATGACAAGATGTATTGGAATCTCTAATTGCATCATCATGAGTAATTGGCTCCTGTCTTTTCCCTTCTTGTTGCATGGACTCTGAAGATTCCAGAGTCATAGCTAGTGTGTGAACCTGGGTTAATCCATCTTTACCTGCTTGATTCGGCACTTCTTTCTGGTGTGAGCATGAATCTGTAAAGCTCTGCCTTTCCTATGCCTGCAAGGGTAGTCTTCTTGGTGAGCCCAAAAACAGTTTTGACCTAGGGATTTCCAGTATTTGATAGTTATTGTTAGTGAATGCAAGTGTTATTGAATATTATCATTCATAGTGCACCTATTTGGTCCTGTAAACAGCTTTATGGGCCCAAAAATGTAATATTAAATACTCAAGGCAAGTTAGTTGATTTACTTCTTGTATGGTGTAATGCTCTGCTTAAACATTAACCAACTGTCTGATGTGGGGAACTTGAAAACTTGAGGTACTATAAATAGGTTATTTTGCATCTCCTAGCTACTTGTTTTCTGTCTTTTGATTACCATTCATACCTTTCTTTTCGAGACTATATTGTACGAGTGGCAGATTATGTTCTCCAGTGGCAATTGATTCTCACTACATCTTGAATAAGAAACTTGCTGCAGAATGAATATTATTTTCTTCCATACATTTGTTACTTTTTTGTTATTCTTTTGTTTGCTTGTGAGCATATACTCTGTGAGATCGATTTCCTTTAGACATTGCAGTGGAAGGTTTGAGGCCATTTATTTAAAATCTCTCTCTCTCTCTCTCTCCTGTTAGGTTGGCGAAATGATCCATATAGCCGAGCACACTTAGTAGGATAAAGGTTTAGTTGTTGTTGTTAGGTTGGCAACCTGCGTAAAACTTTGCCACTCCAGTGATATGGATGATATTAGAAGTCGTATAAAATATAAATGAAACATGTGTAAAGAAAGAATATGACGGCGAAATATGATTCATGGTGCCGACCGTACATAGTGGGATGAAAGCTTAGTTGTTGTTGTTGTTGTTTTGTGTATATGGTACTATATTTTCTTTTCAGTTTCATTTACTGCCATATACTTGTGTCTATCCTTTAGCAACTTTGGAACATTTTTTATTGGTTTTGACTTCTTTTTGCGCATTATGAATTTATAATTGATGACTACTTTATCAATCGATTAACACAGTGAGAGAGAACTTGCGTGCTACAAAAAAGGAATATGCAAAAACAGAGGATGATTTGAAGTCACTTCAAAGTGTGGGACAGATCATAGGCGAGGTGCTCAGACCGCTGGACAATGAACGCTGTAACTACTCTTCCTTCGGTTCTTATTACTTGCTTTTGTGGTAGTTTTAATATTGTTAATTCGCCCAATATTTACCTTTTGTCCTGGACGGGAGGCTTTGCAAATTGGCTGCCAGTGATAGACTATATGGTGCAATTATTTTAATATGAAGGATTGGCATTGGGAAGAATCCCGTTAGGAATTGATTGAAGATTGATCTTGCAATGATGGAAACTTTTTTGTTTCTGAATTATTCATTCACTCCATTTGACAGCATTTAATTTTTTTGTTGGAATGATTCTACTTAACCATATCAATGTGGGCTTAGTTATTCTTTGGCTTCTGAGGGAACTTGAGAATATTTGGTGAGTTTAATTCATAATCTGTTGTTTTTTCAGTGATAGTAAAAGCTAGTAGTGGCCCAAGGTATGTGGTGGGCTGTCGCAGTAAAGTGGACAAGGAAAAATTAACTGCAGGCACTAGAGTGGTACTTGATATGACAACACTCACAATAATGAGGGCACTTCCCCGTGAAGTAAGTGAATATCATCCCATCGCATAGAGAGAATTTTTTTCTGTTAGACATTTTTACGGAGAATGAAAAATTTGCTTATGGTTTGATGTATATTGCAGGTTGATCCTGTTGTCTATAATATGCTTCATGAAGATCCTGGGAACGTCAGCTACTCTGCAGTGGGTGGGCTTTCAGACCAGATTCGGGAGTTGAGAGAATCCATAGAATTGCCTTTGATGAATCCCGAACTCTTTCTTAGAGTTGGCATTAAACCTCCCAAGGTAAGCTTTGTTACATAGAGATTGTACTAGATGGTCTGTGTTATCTTTCACATGTTGACACGACCAAATTTCTGCTGCTGCCTTCTGTTTTGCACAATTCAAACTGAAATTGCAATTTTTTAGGGTGTTCTCCTTTATGGGCCTCCTGGAACTGGAAAGACACTGTTAGCCAGAGCGATTGCTAGCAACATAGACGCCAATTTCTTAAAGGTACTTGTTATTTACATCTGATAATTGTTAAGCCGTTGATAATCTCTCTGGTCATTGTTCACATTTCTTTGAACAGGTTGTTTCTAGTGCAATTATTGATAAATACATAGGTGAGAGCGCAAGATTGATCAGAGAAATGTTTGGATATGCACGCGATCACCAAGTAAATCCTCAAACCTCCAGGATATTATTAAACTGTGTTTTCTGAGTGAATAATTAGTATTGCAACTTAAATATACGTGACATAAAAGGTTTCTACTCATCTTGCATATGTTCTCATGATTTTTGTTTCTGTTTGAAGCCCTGCATTATATTTATGGACGAGATTGATGCTATTGGTGGGCGTCGTTTTAGTGAGGGAACAAGTGCTGACCGTGAAATTCAAAGAACACTCATGGAGTTGCTTAACCAGTTGGATGGGTTTGACCAGCTTGGAAAGGTTGTGGAATGTTAATGAAAATACATAAGAAATATGAAAGATGCATATACTTAATGCATAATATGCAATATGTGTATGTTTCAATTTCTGGATTTTGGTTCCTTTTTCAGGTAAAGATGATTATGGCAACAAACAGACCTGATGTTTTGGACCCTGCTCTTCTTCGTCCTGGTCGATTAGACAGGAAAATAGAGATACCGTTGCCTAATGAACAGTCAAGGATGGAGATTCTGAAGATCCATGCCGCTGGAATTGCTAAACATGGTGAAATTGATTATGAAGCTGTTGTCAAGCTTGCTGAGGTAATTAAAATCCTAATGCTACCATTTATTGAATTTGCCAGATTTTCACTGAGGGATTCATAGAGTTGCTATTATGCAGGGTTTCAATGGAGCTGATCTCCGGAATATTTGCACAGAAGCTGGCATGTCAGCAATTCGTGCAGAACGTGATTATGTAATCCATGAAGATTTCATGAAGGTAAAGACTTCTGCATCTATGAAATGGCTCTGGGATTGATTAATGCATCTAGATACCTCTGTGAATATGTGCAACTTGATGAACTGGCTCTGCTTGTATTCATTTCATCACAGGCAGTATAATTCTTTTTTTTTTTTGGGTTCCAGGCTGTTAGAAAACTGAATGATGCAAAGAAACTTGAATCAAGTGCGCACTATAATACTGATTTCGGGAAAGACTAAAGGCAAGTATGGCAACTCCCGGGATATGTTTGGTTGGATTGTCCAAAATTTTCAATTATGATCATGGCACGTGTTTGTTTCAGGTGGATAATTACCTAAAATCAGATTTAGAAGAAATTTCTTCTTTGTATGTTGTGTAGACAAGAACATTGATTTCTTCCTTATATTCATTATCATTGATAGAGGAGAGAATGATTACAGGGTTTTGAGGGGGTGGATGGTTCTTTGGGGTGAACCATATTTATACTCATTTGATGGTTTTTTCTAAGTGCTTAGTGTAATTGCGAAATATCTTTCCAGCAAAGAAACAAAGTGATGAGTTTACATGAAAATCTATTCCATATCCATATCTTGGTTCCCAAAATTATGTGTGTTTTTTCTTGTTTTAGTAACGTTGAACTTCCTTTGTGTGTGGGTTGAGCCCTTTGCATTTGTGGTTCGAATGTAATCTTTGACTAAGTCATTTCCTCTTTTGGGCTTAGTTAATCAGATTGCAATCTTTGACTAAAATTATCCCTTTTTAGTAAACAACATCATTTCACTAAAATTGTGGCAAAAAATATAAATATCACTAAAATCATATATATAATTATTAAAATCTAACTTAAATTTGAGTGAAATCTACAATATTGTTTTAGCGAAACGATATAATTTTGTTGGGTTGAACCAAAAAAATATGAGAGAGATTGGGAGTTGAGACCTGTAAGTTACTGTTTGGCAAACTTAATATTTTTCTCCATAGAAATTTATACCATATAGTACCATTGAAATTTCTGTAATCCCTGTTGGAGGCATGTTATCAATGATGCCATTGAGAAGTTCTAGAAGTAGAGAGATGGTTAAGGGAAGGTGTACATGTCGATCTACAGAACTGTGTAGATTAAACATCTCGTGCTCATCTTTTTTTGTTGGTAAAATCAAGGCTATTATATTTGAGTATGCAAAGTGGATTTACGTGAAATATGAATTCATGACTATTGTAAAGGTGTAGTATTTCTATTGTAAAGGAGTAGTATTCCTAATCTAAGATGCGTTTGACTTATGTAATGTAACCTCTTGTGGCTACTAATAAATAAAATTGGGTGTGACATTTCTTGAATTTGGTTATGCCAAAAAAAAAAAAAATCATGCAAATAATAACAATTAACTTTTTATCTCACTATGTTTACTTAGATATGTGGGGTACTCTATGTGAATCATACTTGAACATTGTGTTTTGTCGAAATAACTTGTGTTTTCTCGAAATAAGCAATCAACACATCCATCTCCGAAAATCACAAAATAACATACTTTACCATAAAAAGATATTGAACTGAACATATTTATTAGAAATTTAGGAAATTTGCTGATACACAGTCGAAGAGATGAAATCACAGCAAGTCTGCGTACCTAAAAGACCTGCAATATTTATGGAAAACAAAACATTCAAACATGAGTTTATAATCTTCTTAGCTGATAAATCAATGCATGTATAAGTACACATGTATGTGCATAAATCTATAGTTTACGACTAGGCACATATATATACCTTCTTAAACACTTGTGCAGTTGTTATTTGATTGTAAGAACTGAAGTTCGATCTTTTGAAGTGCAATGAGGACATCTTTAATGTTGATCCTCTCGTCGGGGACATCCACTGTACAACTTAAAGAAAGTTGCAATACTGAAAATAGGCATGCTATCTTTTTCATGGCAAATTCATCTTCAGGCTGTAGCAAGTTTGCATCAATAACTTGAATTACAGAATCTGGTATTAACTCTTGAATCCAGTTCCTAATGCTCTGTTCTTCTGTGAACATCTCATCTTTAGGCCTTCGTCCGGTAAATGTTTCCATCAAGATTATACCGAAGCTATAAACATCACACCATGTTGAAACCAGTCCCAATGATCCGTACTCTAGCATATATTAACATATATATTCATTAGAATATTGGACATAAACAAGAATATAGATGGTTGAAAAACAATTAATCAGAGTCTCAAACTTCAAAGCATTAGTTGTAAGACATTTTGAATCCAATACATTTGTTCTTCATTCTCAAAAGAATAATATAAAGGCAGTTGAGGTGAATTAGTGTCACAGCAGACCTCATATTAGAAAGAGTGTAAAGTGGAGATGTTCAAAATTAGAGCAAAAAAGAGAGTCACCTGGGGCAATATATCCAATTGTTGCAAGGTTTCTGTTTGTACGAAACTTTCTCCAGTGCCCAGCAACTTTGCTATACCAAAATCACTAACATGACCTACCATATCTTCATCAAGTAGTATGTTACTGGGCTTCAAATCACAATGAACTACGGGCATTGAATAACCGTAGTGGAGATATTCCAATCCACAATCAACATCTATCATAATGTCCAACCTTTGCTTGATGTCCAAGAAATGGTTGTTGGAATAAAGACAGTTTTCAAGACTCCCATTAGACATGTATTCAAGTACCAAAGCTTTGAAGTCTGGGTTAGAGCAAGCACTAATGACTTTAGTCACATTTCGATGGCGAAGGCAATGCAATACTTCGCATTCTCTATCAAAGCTTTTAAACACACCTTCGAGCTGCAATTTGAACACCTTTATGGCCCAAATAATCCCATTTGCACGTGTTCCTTTGTAAACAGAACCAAATGTCCCGGAGCCAAGTAAATGGCTTTCATTGAATCCGTTCGTTATTTGTTGAAGCTCATAGAAAGACACCCTTTCATATGCTGTTGAACGAATGAAGTCGTCAGCTACAGCTGTGTTTTTCCTTCTCGTCTCTCTCACAATGAACAAAATTGCAATGGCCGAAAGCAAGAACTATGAACCCTGTTGCCAAGAGAGAGAACAAGAGTACTTTTCCCTTTGATCTATGTTCAAGAGTTGGGCAAGACTGGAGCCAAGGGGCACCACAAAAGTCTCCATTGGAGATAAATGATAGATTTGTGAAATTCATAAATGGACCTCCACGAGGAATTGGCCCTCGTAGTCTGTTGTATGACACATTGAAGTAATCCAGATGCGAGAGTTTCTCTAATGACATGGGAATTTCACCCTCCAAATTGTTGAATGACAGAACCAAGTGTTCTAAAGCCACCATACTCTTCATGGATTCTGGGATTAATCCCTGTAGTTTGTTATGCTCCAAAGAGAGTGTCTGTAAATCCTGTAGTGTACCAATGGTGATAGGGATTTCACCAAAAAACTGATTCATTGATAGATTCATAATGGTTAGTGGTTTCAAATTGCCAATGTCAGAAGGAATAGAACCCGCCAAAGAATTCACGGATAGATCGAGCTCCAACATATCTTTAAGGTTCCACAAGCTTAAAGGTAAGCTAGAAGATAAATTGTTGGAATCCAAATAGAGATATCTGAGGGAAGTAATGTTCCCTATATCACTAGGCACGGTACCAGAAAGCATATTTTGGCTCGAAGTTAATCGGCCTAATTTGGATAATTGGCAGAATTCACTTGGAATTTGTCCTTCTATTCTGTTATCTCCAATGTTCATATCCTGAAGTTCTGATAGCCGTCCAACATTGATTGGAATTGTTCCTTTCAAGATATTTCCATTTAGATGTAGGATGATCAAGTTACTCAAATTACCTATTGAATTTGGAATGTGGCCATTAATTCCACAAAAATCTAAACGAATTGATTCAACAGAGCTGGATAAGTTACCTATAGAGATTGGAAGAAAACCATTCAAAGGATTGTCACTGATCCACAAATTTTTTAGCTGTTGACAATTCGTTAAGGAGTTAAGAAATCCTAATTCCACAGAAGGAGATGGATAAGAAAAATTGTTGCTTGAGAGTGATAAAATTTCCAGGAATGTTAAACTGCCCAGAGAATCAAGAATTGCACAAGTAAATTGGTTTTCAACTATGCTTATCCAACTGAGCCTGGAGGCATTTGAGATGGATGTTAGTATATCTCCAGTAAAATCATTTCCTCCAAGGTAAAGTTTCTCAAGATTGGGCAAATGTAAGCCAAAAGTTGATAGAATATCCCCCGAAAGAAAAGTTTCAGTAAGGTCCAATATTCGAAGTTTCGACATGTTGAAAAGGCTTTCTGGGATTTGCCCACTGAACGAATTGGAGAAAAGTACAATGACCTCTAAATTGTAAAGGTTTCCAATCTCTTGAGGTATTGAACCTGACAATAAAGTAGACAAATGAACCAATATTTTGTGTAGTTACGGTCTTACAGATAATGACGATGTTTTTCCTTCATTTTCTATGTATGAAGTTGTAGTTAAACTATAGAGTTGCAAACAAAAAAAAAAAAAAAAACACTCTTGAACTATAACTCAGCTCCCAAAATACTCTACTTTCATAAAAACTCCTAAGAAGCAATTTATGATTGAATAGGAAACGTAAAGAACACATACTTTTAACGTTATAGCGATACTTTAAAACTTTTTAATGTTACACTGATATTTTTAATGTTATAGTGATACTTTTATATGTTATAGAGATAATTTTGGGTAAATTATTTCAACTGTCTCTCAACTTAGGGGTTCATTTTGTTTTTTCTATAATGTTTAAAAAGTTTCATTTTCGTCCCTCATTTTACATTTTTGTTTTCAATGGTCCGTTGTTTGCCTTCATGCTAAAAATTTGAATTTCGATGATCATTTAACATACATATGTGTGATTCAATCAATTTGTATGCACTCATAGTTATCATATATGTATTAAATATTTATTTAAATTAAAATTTTAAGTGAAAAAAATGGATGAATGAAGATTTTAAATCAAATTGTAACATGAGTGACAAAAATGAAACTTTTTAAAAATTAGGGACAAAAACAAAATAAATTCCCAAGTTGAGGGACGATAGAAGTAATTTACTTGATAATTTTAATGTTATTATTGATGCTTTTTTAATATATATTATAGACACTTTTTAATGTTATAGTGGTATTTTTAATGTTATAGTGATATTTCAATGTTATCAATAATACTTTTTAATATTATACCGATACTTTTAATGTTACTAGTGATGCTTTTTAGGGTAAATTACTTCAATTATCGTCCCTAAACTTAGAGGTTTATTTAACTTTTGTTCTTAATCTTTAAAAAGTTTCATTTTTATCCCTCATGTTACAGTTTGATTTAAAATCGCCCTTTGTCCATTTTTTTCCCATTTAAAATTCAACTTAAATAAATATTTAACATAAATATGTCAAATAAAAATATATTCAATTTGAGAATTATACATATATATATATATATATATGCATATTAAATAGTCATTGGAGTTGAATTTTTCTAACATGAAAGTAGACAAATGATCATTGAAAACTAAAAATGTAACATTAGGGACAAAAACAAAATGAACCCCCAAATTAAGGGACAGTTGGAGTAATTTATCTACTTTTTAATTTTACCCAATGGTACTATTTCTAGCTGAGAGTGATACTTCCTATAATGTGATTGTGATACCTTTAAACTTTATAGGAGTATTACTTTTAATTTAACTGTAAATAGTTTTTGGGACCATCTGTTTTTAACCTGATATGACTTGGAGTACGTTTCATATATGAATTATGTTTCATATATGAACCTGCTTCACATGAGACTACCCCTAAATTTTTAACACTTTATCACCCCTAACATTTAACCTTTTGCAATATATTATATTTTGATAAAAACTTGTATTTGTGAAAAGGCAAAATCAATCCTTATGAATGTTAGTTGTCCAAAGTACCTTTATGTGATTGGCTTTATTTTTTGTAAGATGATTCAATCGAATAATTCCAACGCTAAAATTATTTTTCTCTTCAAAGCTAATAATTTTTGTCTCAAAACTTTTGTAAATTTTTATCATTAAAGTATTTTTCAAAATACAATACATTTTTTTTTTTGGATATATCAGGAAGTCCAATATATTTAACAAAGATAAAATTGTCTACACATCGCAAAACGTATTTGCAAAAACTTAAATGTTGAGAGTGGTAAAATGTTAAAATTAAAATTTTAGGGAGTATTTTGCGATCTAGCCAAAAGTGTTTTTTGCAATTAACTCTTAATTATATACTAAAACTTGCATGCGTGATGATTATCATATAACGAACTACTAGTTTTTTTATGAGTAATGATAGGGATCGTGTATGAAAGGTTTACATGATTTGCTAATTTTGTTTGTGTAGAGTTTCATCGTCGCACAATAAATTAGCATCAATTATAGATAATCGCGTGACTAGATAATAAAATTTCATGTAAATAAAATTATTGAGGGGATAATTTGTTTTAAGGGCGGGTCTTATATTTTTATTATTAAATGGGGCACAAAAAATCTTAATAATGAGTATATTTTATTATTTAAAATATGACAAAAAATCTCACAAATTTAAAAGAGTTTGATGGTGAGTATATTTTTCTATTTAAGATAGTTTAATAATGAGTTAAATTACCATTAAATTTTATCCATAAGAAATCATTAAAAAAATTAATAAAAAATTGGATAAAAGATAAAAAGTTTAAGTGTTTGAACGTAATGTTTTTTTTTATAATGGTAAGAAGGGAACTAAAGTCTTTTACTAATTATAAAACATAATAAAGTTATTTTGACACCCTTAATAATAAATATATTAAACTTACATCCTATCTAAGAATAAGAGCATGAGACGCACCCTAAATACAAATTATACTATTATTAAGTACTACATATAATTTATTTATATATAAGAATATTAAATTTTTTGTAGTGTGGCACAGCTAGAATTATATACAGATTGTTCCTTTGTACGATTGAAGGCATATACTAAGGGCTCGTTTGATAACAATAAATTTTGATTGATTTGAAGTGTGAAATCTGAAGGTCATAAGTTGTTAAATTCATTAATTTTATATGTTTGATAGTTTAACTTAGTTTTACATCTGAAAATGTAGTATGTGAAATATGTAGCATATAAAAATTTATACAGTATGTATAAATATATGGTATGTTTAAATATGTATAATGTGTAAAAATATATGTAGTATATGTAAATATTTGTAATGTGTGAAAATATGCATAGCATATGTAAATATATATAGTGTGTGAAAATATGTGTAGTGTGTCAAAGAGTGTATAGTAAGTTTAAATATATGTGTATTAAAATATGTGTAGTGTGCGAAAATATGTGGTGTGTGAAAATATGAGTAGAAAGTGTAAATATTTGTAGTGTGTGAAAATATATGTAATAGGAATAAATTTGTGTAATATATGAAAATATTTGTAATGTGTGTAATTTCATGTAAAAAGAAAATAATTTAAACTGTATTAATTATGTCATATTGAAAATATTTTAAAACTCTATATTTGACCATACTCTCAAATTAAGTTAAAATTTTATCGCTTAAAATTCTATCTTAATTTTGCCTTATTTCCATATGGTTTTAATCCACTAAAATGTGCAATGTCTAGTTATAAAACAAGCTTAATTGATAAATTAATTTTTAGATTTGAAAGGAATTATCATACATGCACTAAGGGCTTGTTTGATAAAATTGAAATTTGAAAACTGAAATTTGAAATCTGAAATAATAAGTGTTTGAACACTAAAATAATTAAGCTTGTTTGGTGAACATATTTATTTGATAACTGAATGTCAAATAATATGATTTTATTTTTTAATTATTTATTTTTTTAATAAATGTGCAATATTTTACTTTTTACATAGCAAATCAAAATTATTAAAAAAATATATACAATATAATTTTGTAAAAAATAAAAATTTCAAAAATAGCAATTTTGAATATAAAATATTATCATAAAAATGGATATATCTATGAACTCTACATATTAATGGTTTTCCAGTATATTAGATGTTATCTTTTAAAAATTTTAAAAATATAATTTTTAATTAATCAAAACATGATTGAAATAAAAAAACAAAAGATAAAAAAGATTAATCAAAGTGTAAAACATAATTTTTTTTATCAAATCAAGTATATTAAATATAAATATTAAAATATAGAAAAAAGGTATGTTGAATAAAATGTGTTCTATTATATTGGATGTTATTTTTTAAAAAATTTAAAAATATAAATTTTAATTAACCAAAACTTGATTTAAATAAAAAAGATAAGGTAAAAAAAGGTTAATCAAGTTGTAAAATGTATTTTTTTTTATCAAATCAAGTATATTAAATAAAAATATTAAAAAATAGAAAGAATATTTATTGAATAAAAATATTAGCATATAAAAGAAAGAAAGAAAGAATAATAAAAAAAATATTAAAATATAGAAGTAAAAAAAGAAATTGAGATTGTAAAAGATATTAAAGAGATATTGTGGATATTTATGGTATATTAAATTTTACTTTAAAGATTACATATGAGCGCATTGAAAAATTAAGTGATAAGCTAAATTTTATTATTTAAAATCATAAAAGAAATTTGCATGCCTTTTAGACACTCTTAATTCAATAAGACATCCAAATTTTAGTTATCAAACAAACTTAATTGGTCAAGATTTGAATCAATTAATTTTCATATTTAAGTTAATTTATCAAACATGCCCTAAGTTATAAGCAATACTAGATTTGAATCAAATAATTTTCAAACTTGAACAGATTTATCAAATAGACCCCAAATTATATGCAATACTACCTTGTCCTGCATGCTATGCAAGATGTTGTAAAATTGTAAAAGATAATTTTGACAAGTGAAATCATTTTTCTGCTATTTTTTTTTTGCCCAGATTAAACTTTATAATTTTAGAATGTTTTATGATTTGAAAATTTTCCAAATTACATGCCTATGATTGAAAAATTTACGAATTATTTCTTTGTTGTTTGATTTTTTTTATTTAAAATGAACAAAATTGATAATTTAAAAAAAAAAAGATATAGTGCTACAATTTAGTTCAAATCAATAATAGAAAGATATACCTTTGTATTAGATTAGATAAATCTTCAAGAATAAGTATTTCAATTCAATATATTTTATTTGTTTTTCAAAATAAATCAAATCATTTAAAAGTAAAATGTAGATTTTTAAACCACGGAGAATAAGTTGAAAATTTTCAAAATTACAAGTTTTTTTTTTTTAATTTGCTCTTTTAAAATTGAAGTTTGTATTTGTGCAACAATTTTATGTGTTACGTTTTTCTCACTTCAGATCATCTGTTTCATTCATTGTTTCTTTCTCTATTTTATTTTATATATAAATGCCACGTGTGTTTAAAATTCTATCATGTGATTAGTAAACTTTGAGAGATAAGAGTTAAGCACATGTGACATGTATCGATAAAATAAAATAGAGAATGAAATACAAGATGTAACAGAAGATCAATTGCCCATTTTTGTAGTGATGAGTAGCAACTATATCAGCTATTAGGGAGGAAAATTTCAATTCCACCTATGCCACTAAGGAGAAAAATGTACTCCTGTTTTAGCTCTGCGAGAGGAGAACACATTCCAGTTTTACCTTTCAGTTAACCAAGTTTTATTTCTTTTTTTTTTTATCTTCATGACTTACGAATGATTTTGAGTTTTATATAACTCAAATCTGTAAAGCTTTATTTATGTGTCTATAATGCATGTTATTTGCTTGCATTGAGTATATGAGTTAACCAAATTAACTCAGTGCACTTATTATCAGCTATTTAGCTGAATTGTATTGTATTTTATCTTTATTAATTAATAAAATTATCACTTTTGGACCCAAAAAAAAAAAGAATAGCAACTATATTAATCACTATTATCACGTTAATATAGTTGCTACATCTAAAAATTAATTTTTAGTTTTTGAATAACAAATTTCAAACAATAACTAATTATCTATGCTATACATTCTATCTAGCTTTGGACTATGTTCTGGCCAAAAACTATACTAGATCATTGTATGCAGCATCTTAATTAGAACTATGTTTTATAAGTTGGGTGAAATTGGTGTAAAATATATCTAATTAACTTTTATTATAATAAGGCATAATATGTCAAAAATTTATAATCGCAACATAAAGAGTTTCAGGTGCAAAACTTCAAGAGATGAAAGAATTAATATATGTAGAGTAATAATGGGCATAGGATATTTATTTATTTATTTTTTGGTCATCGCTCATCATATAACTTTGAAATAAGAACATTGGAATAGAATGTTGTTACCAGTGAGATGTGTATCTGGGGCGGGTAGTACCTCCAAATTACGAAGATTACCGATATCCTTTGGAATTTCTCCTGGCAAGGAAATAATTATGTAATGTTGTTAATTATTCTTTCTTTATATCCTAATTATAAAGAAAAAAAATTCTCTAGTCTAGAAAGAACATATGCTTACTTCACATAGTTGGATTAAATCTTTATAGTTATTATAATCTAAGAAGCACATATGGTGACAAATTCGTAATAATAATATTAATGGGTTTGAAGTAATTCAACTTTATACCTAAAATTATAAGAACTTCCATGAAAGTTAAAAAAAAAAAAAATTTAGCTATTTAGGCAATGCCATCAATGATTTTTTTTTATAACAAAATACTAATTAATTAATTTAATATTTTGATATTAATGAAGTAACTTTGTGGATCTTGTTTTATAATAATTCTTAAAAGAGAAATGATAGGGGGAGTGAAATTTTGGAGTGAAATTGTGGAGTGACTGACGTGGCATGTATAAAAAGACAAATTAATACCTTATCCAGTAGATTCACTCATCATTTGGTTAGGGTATTAGTTTGTCTTTTTACACATGCCACGTCAGTCACTCCACAATTTCACTCCAGAATTTCACTCCCCCTATCATTGGTCTTCTTAAAATAACTGTGGCTAAGAGTTGTCTACATCAGATTTGGTCGTCCTCCATCTGTGTTTTTTAAGGACGTCGTTTCTCTCTCCACATCTTTTCAATATCCCACACTAATTAATTGGATTTGAGTGAGCAATCAAAATTCAAATATGGAAAGACAATAGTAACTCATGAAACATTAAGATTCAATTGGAAATATAAGATAAAAATAAACATTCAATTATCAATCAATTTCCAAATTGACAAATAATAAGGATGCAGGAAATAACAAACAATATATGGCAACTTATCAAATGACCAAATTTATATTATTATCTCATGAATTGATGATGTCTTCACATAAGAAAACATCTATCATCCGCATCTAATTGCCTTAATTGTCACCTTAATTGGCAATCTAGTAATTAAAATAATGGATGTGTCTCCTTGTATTCTATTCACTCCGTTTTACAATAATCCATATTCTCATGCATGTTCTAAGCACTATGTTAGTCTGTTCAATTCCTATTGTTGTTCATAAATGGTTAATGTGAAGTTTTTGTTTATGAGATTAATTGTTACTCTATCTATCACTTTGATAAAATGATTTATGTGAATTTGGTTTGCTGCATTGTCATTTACTTTTTTATATTTTGAATCATAATATTTACAAATCATGAAATGAAAAGGAAGAGGAAGTGGAAGAGGAATTGATATGTTATAGAATTGGCGAATTTTGAGTATTGTGATTCAATTGTAATAATAGTGAAGTGGTGTGTTATGATTCATTTGTCTGTTATTCATCTATTTTGGTTCATTCTATTCAAAATTGGGATAATTAATTCAAAAGAAGAATTGAAGTACTGGAATTGTTCTTTTATGGGTCTTTATATGCCTGTTATGCCAAATTTGAAAAAGAAAAATAGTGTTTGTAATATAGGTAAATAATATTATGGTACCGTGTTGGGTACGGTGCACACCTGCTAGTTTTTTCATAACCATGAAAGTATTAAAAAGTTTAGGGTAAATGACCCTAATAGTCCCTTAACTTAGAGGTAAGAAGCATTTTGGTTCTTAATCTTGAAAAAAATTAGATTTTGATTTCTCAACTTAGATTATGTCACACAAATGGTTCTCAATTCATTTTTCACCCATATAATAAGTAACATCGCTAGTCATGCAAGTCATGAAATATTGTTCATCATTCAAAATGAAAAGGTTTTGTGCTACATGATCAATAACATTACTTGTCGAAAAGATAGGAAAACGAATTAAAAACTATTTGTGCAATAAAATTCAAGTTCAGAGACCAAAATATAACTTTTTCAAAATTGAAGATCAAAGTGATAGTTGTTACTAAGTTGAAGGACTATTGTGAGTCATTTACTCCAAAAGTTTATAATGCACTATGATTGAGCAATATTTCTCTCTTGATTAACGCATTTCAAACTAAAATAAGTTAATTTGGTTCATAATTACATAAACCAAAACTTCAATTTTTAACAAAATATCATATACTGCCAGAACAAAAGTTACGTGTCACAATAATTTTTAGGGTTATCTTTAATTTACCCTAATAAAAGATGGCATTTAATCACTTTGCCATCGTAAAAGATTTTATTAACACTTTGCACCCATGACTATCAATTAAAGATGCTAATTAATAACATCATTAATTATTAATTTTAAATGACAATTTTATCCATCAATAAGCAATAAATTAAATTATATTTGTCCATATTATATTTAAATATTAATTTCAATTTATCTACTCCATAATTTTGTATTAATACTTAAATATTATTAGTTTGAGGCATAAAATATTTGATCAATTTTTTTAACAATTAAGATACTTGTTTATTTTTTTTCATCTTTTTATCTTTTCTTTTTATTTCATCTTCTTTTATATAAATAAATATGTCATGTTCTTGTAATTTATTCTTTTTTTTCACTCATTTTAGTTTGTTGTGTCTTTATAATATGAATATTTATCTTATTTGTATTATTGACAATTTAAAGCATTGATTTAATATCATAAATTTTTTATTATTTAATATATATTAAAGTAATCTAATCAACATAATAAAATTATATAATGAAAAAATAAATAAATAAAATAATTATTTGCTTATTAGTTTTAAGGTGTATATTTATTATAAATATATATTTTCCTAATAGAGATATCTTTTATACTTAATAAATTTAATAAAAATTAATTCACTTTAAATTAAAAATCCATAGATATCAGAGTGGTAAAATAAAATATTTCATTAATTTTTATTAAAGAATTAAAAAAATTGGACAAAGTATGTATTATTTTATTACCTTCCAAAAAATTAAATAATTTATATGAGGTTTTTATTGACCAAATACATTAAAAATAGTTAACAAATTATAAAAAATAGTAAACCGTATCCAAAATATAAATTTTTAGTAAGATTATATATATTATTCTATTATTTAAAATAATAATAAGAAATTTAATTTGTTAAAGTATATATGAAGCAAAAAGAAAATAAAATGATGATAAAGTAGAACAAGATTTTGAGAATTAAATTTAAGGGTAAAATAGTTGAAAATAAAAAAAGAATAATTTTTAAGGCAAAATTTAAACTTTTTATTTAAATATAGTAACAAAATATCCTTATCGGTGCAGAGTGCTAATAAAAATCTTTTATGAGGGCAAAGTGATTAAAGATTATCTTTCATACGAGTAAATTGAAGATAACCCTAATTTTTATTCAAATGCCAAATATATGCTACTAACAAGTCAAACCTCAAATCTAACTCTCCTGTTCTAATTCTCTCTTCTCTAAAGAATAGTGTTTTGTAATCAATTTGACTTATCCAAATTAGTTACGAGTAAGGAAATAAGTCTTCAATGCAAGTTATAAATTTTGGGTTTGTATAAGTCAGGATTTGTTTGATAAATTAATTTAAATTTGAAAATCAATTGATAAACACACAACAAATTTTAATGGATTAATAATATATGAAAACATACGCAAAAGGATGATAGAATTTAAAGCGGTCAAACTAAGGGAGTGCTTGGTTAGTGGGTTTTAGGAGAAAGGAAAGGGTATAACATAAAAAAATAGTACTTCGTAGAATGTTATAATTACCTTTGAGGAAATGCTCGTTTGGTTGGCAGGGAATTTGGGTTGAGAAAGTAATATTTTTCTTAATTCACAGATTCCTGTGTTTGTTTCAAAATTAGAAAGTAATTATTTTCCAAATTATTAAATTCCTGCGTTTGTTTCATCCAGGGAAAGTAAAAAGAATTCTGAACCAAGGAAAATAACTGTAAGATTCTAGGATTATGAATCATTTTCAAAAGTTGGTATTTTGATTACTTTGCTGAGAATTTTAACTATGTGACTCTTTTTATGCTTACTATTTATATTTTGAGTTTCATATATTTTTTATGGTAAATTATAATTCATTTTTCGTATTTAAGTTTGATATTTTTTTATTGAATTTCTTACCTAACTAAAATTGAAATTTCTTCATATTGACTTTTAAGGTAAATCAATGTAAAAGAGTTAAATAGATGGATGATATGTTATCTTTTTTTCTTTACTTTTTTTTAACTAAAATTATTAACATAGTCAATGTTTTATTATTTTGTTTGAAAAATTCATAATTTTATTTCTATTGTTTTAAACTTTTTCTTTCATCTTTTTACTTAATTAATTTTCATACATTTTATATCTACAGTGGTTATTCTTTAATCAATTTTGGCTATTTTGATTTACATTAATTTGTAAAAAAAAATCATTTATTTAATCAACTATTCTCTTTTTTATCAATATTAATAAATAAACAAAAATTTTATTTTATCATAAGGTAAAAAGATATAATTAAATTCCATGTTATGTTTTAGAACAAAGTTATATAAATGGTGATGTATAAGTATAACATACAAATTGAATTCAAATAACATTATTTGGTTCAATAATTGAAATCAAATAATAAAATAATAATCTACTAACTTTTCTGACAATCTATCCAAACAAAGGCTAAGTATTCAAATTCCTCAAAATTAAATTCAAAAGAATCATATGACCAGAAAAAAATATTCATTTTCCTCAAAATTTAAATCCCAAGAATCACATTCCTATTAAATATTATTTTGGGGGTAATACTCCATACCCCTCTATTTTGGGGGGAATGGATGTGATTAGTCAGTACAATAGAAAAAAGTGCTAACTTTTTTCTCTAATTATTTTCCTTATTTTCTCTTTTGTACTCACAAATCACAATATCTCATTTTCACTTTTAGCAATAACAGAGTTCTTCATCGCAACCCACTTAGATAACTACAAAATAGAGATTCATTATCCCATTTCACACATATAACTCCTCCTCCTTATATTTGATACTTTACAAATACAAATTCAAAACACTTCACAAGATGTAGGGCACAATAAGAAAGTTTTTTTATTAGAGTTGTTGCAATGAAAAATGATGCAAAATTTACCTTGATCCTTAAGTTATATGAAATGTATTGACTTAAAAAAAAAAACTTTTGTCATAATTATAATACCATTTAAAATTTAATGCAAAATAGAAAGTCTAAAAATTTTAATTTCTAAAAATTTATAATAAATTAACCACTATCAATGGTAATAATTGTTATGAACACATTGTGAATGTCCATCCAAATACACCATGTTCTACCACTTTATCTCTCATTATTCCTATAACTCATGTAACATCATCCCATTATCACCCATTACTTTGTAACCTATGTAACTTATGTAACTCTTGGTGTTTTCATTTAGCACATTGTAAGTTACAAGGTACCTCAAGCCTATAAATAGAGGATTATGTGAAAGAGAAAGATGGTTGAAAGGCTTACTACATTTTGTTCTACTTTGCTCTATAATATTCTCTATCTTTCTAGCATTTTTCATACTTGTTTCATATTTGATAGTAGTAGTTGTAACATAAGATTTATATCTCTACTTTGTAGTAGTGGTATAACAACTTGTTACACAATATAATACTACAAGTTTGTAGTATTTTTATAACACGTTATCAGCACGAATTCTCTACCAATTGAGAAAATTGGAGCAAATCAAATTCAAGGTTCATATTGAAAGAATTGTTAAATATAGGTTTGGAATTTTGGTAAGTTCATATGGTAATACTTTTCATTTTCAATTAATTTATTTTCTATTATAAATTTGTACTATTGGATATAATATATTGAATATTATATATGGATTAATTTGGAAGAAAAAAAATTCAACCACTTGAAGTTGGTTGTCATTTCAAAAGCACGGTATGTTTGATAAAAATATGCCATATAATCAAAATAATGATTACCGTGACAAGAAATAAAATAACCTCCAGAAGTGGGTTAATAAAATTGAAAGAAAAAATGGCAAAAAGAGTTACTACGAATGTGGTATAGAATATCATTGGACTCGTACCTGTCGTACTACGAAGCATATCGTTAAGCTTTATCAAATATCATTGAAAAAGAAATACCACGATATTGAGACAAACTTTATTGATAAAATATGATGATAATACTAATATGATGAATCTCAACATATTATATTATTTTGAACACCCTGAAGGTGCAATTTAATCATATTTTATTTATCACCTTGAAGGTGTAATATGATTACATAATTTTATTGTTTTGTATCTTTTATGTAAATTTTCAATTATGCAATTTATTTATATTGTATTATTTATATAATTTGCAATAACACATAAATTATTGTTTTGTATTTTTATGTAAATTTTAATTGTGCAATTTATTTATATTTATTGATTAATATTTAATGTCTCAAATTCTTCCTGAAGAAGAAATAAATGTATGTTTTCTTGAAGAAAAATAAATACCAAATGTTTGGAATCAAATAATATAGATTTCTTTGTCAATCACCCCGAAGGTGATACTAGTCACTTGATTAGTGATGAAAATATCCAAGAATAAGTATTTTAGTTGTTTATTTCAATGTAATGAATAAGTATTTTAGTTACTTATTTTGATGTAATGAATAAACATCTTAATTTTTTTATTTTGATATAATGAATAAAATTTTCAGTTTCTCACTTTATGTAATGAACAAATATCTTCATTAGATGTACTCAAATAATAATAAAAATACTTATTATTAATATATTTGTTTTAAATATTTCTTTTATACTTAAAGAAATTAAAACATTTGTCATTTAAAATTTTTCTTTTGTGAAGAATATGGACGTTTCAATGATCAAAGACAAAGAATTATGTCTGGCAGATAGTGCAACAACACATTCCATACTAAAAGATAAGAAATATTTTTCTTATATAATCATGAAAGAAACTCATGTTAGTACTATATCTGGTAGTACAAAATTGATTGAAGGCTCCGGAAGAGCAATAATAATTTTACCAGGAGGAACAAAATTTTGCATTGAAGATGCATTATATTCTTCTAAGTCTCAAAGGAATTTGTTAAGTTTTAAAGATATTCGCCGAAATGGATATCATATTGAGACTAAAAGTGAAGGTAATAATGAATACTTGTATATTACAAGTATGGATTTTGGAAAGAAAATTATATTAGAAAAATTACTTTCTTATTCCTCCGGATTATATTATACATATATTTCTACAATTGAAATATATGCAACAGTAAACCAGAAGTTTATTGATCATAATGATTTTATTGTTTGGCATGACCGGTTAGGCCATCCCGGTTATATAATGATGCGAAGAATATTAGAGAATTCAAAAGGTCATTCTTTGAAGAGCCAAAAGATTCTTCAATCTAATGAATTCTCATGTGTTGCTTGTTCTCAAGGCAAATTAATTATAAGACCATCACCAATGAAAATTCGTACCGAATCTCCTGCATTTTTAGAACGCATACATGGTGATATTTGTGGGCCTATTCACCCACCTTGTGGACCATTTAGATATTTTATGGTTTTAATTGATGCATCAACTAGATGGTCACATGTATGTTTATTATCAACTCGCAACTTGGCGTTTGCGAAATTGCTTGCGGAATTAATTCGGTTACGATCACATTTTCCAGATTATCCTATCAAGACAATTCATCTTGATAATGCTGGTGAATTTAAATCCCAATCTTTTAATGATTATTGTATGTCTATTGGGATTAGTGTTGAACATCCTGTCGCTTATGTTCATACACAAAACGGTTTGGCAGAATCGTTTATTAAACGTCTTCAATTAATTGCGAGACCATTGCTTTTGAGAACTAAACTTCCAACAACTGTTTGGGGACATGCTATTTTGCATGTTGCAACACTAATTCGCATATGGCTAACAAATTATCATGAATTCTCTCCCCAACAATTGGTTTTTGGTCAGAAACCAAATATTACCCATCTTAGAATTTTTGGATGTGCGATTTATGTTCCAATTGCTCCACCACAACGCACAAAGATGGGACCTCAAAGGAGGTTGGGAATATATGTTGGGTATGAATCTCCATCTATAGTGAAATATCTTGAACCAACAACTGGAGATTTATTTACGGCTCGTTTTGCTGATTGTCATTTTGACGAATCAATTTTCCCAACATTAGGGGGAGAAAATAAACAGCTGGTTAAGAAAATTAGTTGGAATGAATTATCATTATCTCATTTTGATCCTCGTACAAATCAATGTGAACTGGAAGTTCAAAAGATAATTCATTTGCAACGTTTAGCAAATCAATTGCCAGATGCTTTTACTGACCCAAAACGTGTAACTAAGTCACACATACCGGCTGTTAATGCTCCAATTCGAATTGATGTCCCTGAAGGACCTTCTACCACTAGTAATCAATTAAAGGCACACATGAAACGTGGTAGACCAATCGGTTCCAAAGTTAAAAATCCTCGAAAGAGAAAAGGAGTAAATAATAATGATGGCAGAATCGAGGTAATTGAGGTTCCAAAAGAATCTTCAAAAATGGAAATTCCCGACATGACAAATGATAAACTTCCAGAAGAAGTTCAGGTACCTGAAAATTCTGATAATCATGAGATCTCAATAAATTATGTCATGACTGGGGAAAGGTGGAATCGATATAAAATCGACGTCGATGATAAATTTGCCTATGCTGCAGCAATTACTATCATGAATGAAAACGAGGATCATGAACCAAAGTCTGTGGATGAATGTAGACGAAGAAATGATTGGTCAAAATGGAAGGACGCAATTCAAGCAGAGTTAGACTCGTTGGCAAAACGTAAAGTTTTTGGATCAATAATACGCACACCTGAAGATGTGCAGTCAGTGGGTTATAAATGGGTTTTTGTGCGAAAACGAAATGAGAATAATGAAATTGTGCGATATAAGGCTCGACTTGTTGCACAAGGTTTTTCCCAAAGACCTGGTATTGATTATGAGGAGACATATTCTCCCGTGGTGGATGCAACAACTTTTCGTTATTTGCTTAATCTGGCAGCAAATGAACGACTTGAAATGCGTTTAATGGATGTTGTAACAGCCTATTTGTATGGCTCTCTTGATAATGATATTTATATGAAAATCCCTGAAGGATTCAAGTTGCCTAAGGAAAATAATTCCAGTTCTCGAGAACTTTATTCAATTAAATTGTGCAAATCTTTATATGGATTAAAACAAGCTGGACGCATGTGGTATAATCGCCTTAGTGAATATTTGATGAAACAAGGCTATATGAATGATCCTATTTGTCCATGTGTTTTTATTAAAAGATCTGCATCCGAATTTGCAATTATTGCAATTTATGTTGATGATTTGAATATTATTGGAACTCCTGAAGAGCTCGAAAAAGCTGTTAACTCTTTGAAACAAGAATTTGAAATGAAAGATCTTGAAAAGACAAAATTTTGTCTTGGATTGCAAATTGAGCACTTGGAAAATGGAATATTTTTGCATCAGTTGGGTTATACAGCTAAAGTGCTTAAAAGATTCTATATGGATAAAGCACATCCCTTAAGCACGCCTATGGTTGTAAGATCACTTGATGTGCATAAAGATCCTTTCCGACCTCGTGAAAATGATGAAGAATTACTTGGTCCAGAAGTACCATATCTTAGTGCTGTTGGAGCATTAATGTATCTTGCTAGTCACACACGTCCTGATATCTCATTTGCTGTGAATCTACTAGCAAGATATAGTTCTTCACCTACACGAAGGCATTAGAATGGTATAAAACATATATTTCGTTACCTTCAAGGTACGATAGATATGGGTCTTTATTATTCTAAGGCAATTAAGTTTGATCTAATAGGTTATGCAGATGCTGGATATTTATCTGATCCTCATCATGGTCGTTCACAAACGGGTTATGTGTTCACATGTGGTGGTACAGCTATTTCTTGGCGTTCTATGAAACAAACTATAGCTGCTACTTCTTCAAATCATGCTGAAATATTGACAATTCATGAAGCAAGTCGGGAGTGTTTTTGGTTGAGATCAGTGATCCATCATATTCGAGAAACATGTGGTTTGCATTTGGATAAGAAAGTTCCCACTATTTTGTTCGAAGATAATGCTGCATGCATTGCTCAATTGAAGGATGGATACATTAAAGGTGATAGAACAAAACACATCTCACCAAAATTCTTTTTCACGCATGATCTTCAGAAGAATGGTGAAATTCATGTACAACAAATTCGTTCAATTGACAATTTGGCAGATATTTTCACTAAATCACTACCGACTTCAACATTTGAAAAGTTAGTATATAAGATTGGAATGCGTCGATTGAAAGATGTCAAATGATGTGCTTAAGAGGGGGAGTTATTATACATTGTACTCTTTTTCCCTTAACCAAGGTTTTTTTTCCCATTAGGGTTTTTCCTGGTAAGGTTTTTAACGAGGCAATGTTATATATGAAAAATGTACTCTTTTTCCTTCACTAGGTTTTTATCCCATTGGGTTTTTCCTAGTAAGGTTTTAACGAGGCATTTATCTTAAAGATGGACATCCAAGGGGGAGTGTTATGAACACATTGTGAATGTCCATCCAAATACACCATGTTCTACCACTTTATCTCTCATTATTCCTATAACTCATGTAACATCATCCCATTATCACCCATTACTTTGTAACCTATGTAACTTATGTAACTCTTGGTGTTTTCATTTAGCACATTGTAAGTTACAAGGTACCTCAAGCCTATAAATAGAGGATTATGTGAAAGAGAAAGATGGTTGAAAGGCTTACTACATTTTGTTCTACTTTGCTCTATAATATTCTCTATCTTTCTAGCATTTTTCATACTTGTTTCATATTTGATAGTAGTAGTTGTAACATAAGATTTATATCTCTACTTTGTAGTAGTGGTATAACAACTTGTTACACAATATAATACTACAAGTTTGTAGTATTTTTATAACAATAATAATCATTCCCCCTCCCCAACCAAGCATCATTAATATAATTATTATTTATATTTGCATTCCTCATTTCTATCATTATCATTTCTATTACCATTCCTTTTCCTTAACAATGCACCCCCAAACTTAATTTGCTTAATTTGATAGCATGATCAACTATAGCGTTTTAAATATTTTTAATATGACATGATCAACATGGTTTAATATTTTTTTCTTTTTCTACGTAATTACACACAATACATATATTTTATACACTACACATATTTATACATACTATATATATTTTTACACACTACATCATATTATATATATTACATACATTTTCACTCACTACATACTTTTACACATACTACACACATTTTAACACATTCTACGTTTTTATACACATTGCAAACATTTTTACATAGTACACATATTTACACATATTACACACATTACACATATTTATAAATACTACATATATTTTTACACACTACATATTTTTATACATATTGCACACTTTTTTATACACCACATATTTATACATATTTATCGGATTAGATATATTTGTTTATATTACATACATTCTACATACTATATATTTATACATATTCTATAAATTCTCGTGCACGGCATATTTTTATATGCTAAATTTTCAAATGTGAAAATTAGTTAAACTATCGAACAAATATAATTTACTACATTTAACACAATCATCATCAGTTGGGACAAAGTGGAGTAAATTAGTAGTGGCCTGGTTGCCATGGATTTCCGCAACAGTTTCTCATGTAATTACTGTTGGAGGAACATTTTTATCTTAGTTTGTAGCAATTTTTGTTGGGAAATTAAAACCCAGTTAACAGACTGAAGCAAATTCTACAATTCAAACATAAATAATATGGAAAACAACAATAAAGAAGAACTCCAAGATTTAACATAGTTCGGTCCACAATGACCTACGTCCACGGCCCAAAAGGAGAAATCCACTAATCAAGAATTAATTACAACAGTGTAAATATTCCACAAACCCACCAAAAATTGCTATAAGTCTACAATAACAAACTTAATACGAGAGCCTAACAAGGGTAAACCCAACATACACGAGACCAAATAAGCCCCACAACAGACTCACAACATGAGGCCCAAATTAGGCCACAACCACACACACATAACATCAGGCCCAAATTAGGTCACAACAAACCCCACAACATGAAGTCTCACTCTCATATCGAACACTAATATCTAGGTGTGTTCAACAAAATAAAAAACCACTCACATCGATCAGACCATACCGTATGGTGGACAAACTATGATTTTATTGCTTTTAACGATTGGTTTTGGTTTCAATATTTTAAAACCATATGGTGCAGTGCAATTTTATTTTGTAAAAGTAGAACCACACCGTATATATTGTGATAATAAAATAATTATATATATATAAATATTCAATATAGAAAGTATTGATAATTGCCATTAATTTGTTACACTTACATTACATTATTATTTTTTCTTTAATAATTTTTGTTTTATAGAAAAAGAATATACATATACCATAAATTTCGAATTTTTGTTTGATACGGTATCTGGCTATGAGCATTCTTCTTTTTGCATACAACTATACAATGATACGAATAATGGAATACTAACCATCTATTTGCATATTTTTGAACCAATGTATGCTACTATACTTAGTATAGTTAATCAAATTATCATATTTTTTTTGTTGATTTTTTTGAATACTTTTGTATAGTTATATTTAATTTCTCTTTATTTACAGCTGTTTGTTGGGCACATCTTTTATAAAGTTTTATTTTTATTTTTTAATTTTAGATTGATATAAATCCAAGTATTAGTGCTACAACAAGAAAAGAAGTGGCAAACTAGTCATATTTACTTGCTTCTTTCGTTTCACACTCTCAACTTCCTAAAAATAATTAATAGAACAAAATCAAGAAAAAGTTAAAGTCATATAATTCATTCAGAAATATGGGACCATTTCACTATGTTAGAGGGTGATAAGTCAGATAGAACAACTTATAATTGGTTAATAATTTTTAATCTTTTTATCTTTCAATATTGCAGGGTTCATTTCTTCGTTAAAATATTGGTGGGTGAAGGCTTTTTTATTTTTATTTTAATTTTTGTAAGTATAACAAACTTAAAATATTTAAATCTTTATCGAATTATTTTATTATAATAGACACTTTTATTTTAAACTTTATGTTCCATACACGTCCATACTTTTATTAAAAATTGAATTGGATTCTTATCATGTAATTTATTTGAAAGATCTGATAATGTTAATTTTTATTTTGTTAATTGAGTATGATATACTTACAGTTTAAACCACATAAACCGAATAAACCGTACCACATCACATCGAAAAATACACCCCGCAAACTATGGTTTTTATATTTTAATGGTTGGTTATGCTTTGTATTTTTCACAAACAACAATTCATGGCCCGGTTAAAAATATTATGCAAAACTGCCCAAACTGCCCTATGCACACCTCTACTAATATCACATCCCACAAAGAGGCCTAACTCATACCTCTCATAATAGATATTAATATCCCTTATGCCCACATAAAATATTAATATCTTATATCAAGGTAAGAGGTTTATCTCATACCTGTTAATGGCTATTAATACCCATTGTACCCACTGAACCCATCCCTCATCTCCCAAAACAAAAGGTGCCTCAACAAACCCCCACATGGGCCTCAATAGGCCAAAGCCCTTACTGTTTGGCTTGGTTGGCTTGTCCAAAAGACTTCACTACATAATCCTTTTATAGGATCCACAATAGAGAGACACATTCTCTCTAACCGATGTGAGATATAAACACTCAACAAATCACCTTGTTCTAACCCTCATCTTGTAGAACAAGAAACTCCACAAAATACAAGGCACATCCCAACAATTTCAGCTCTCTATATTAATAATTCTTAGTATTTTTTATATTTCTAATGAGATTTTGCACTTTCAAGGATGTTGAATTGATCTATGGCTTGTGATATTTGGACTGAGATCGGATCATCTGTCTAAGAGTTTATTTGATAAAAGTGAAATTTGAAAATTTGAAATAATTATGTATATGAATTTTACACAATCAAACAATTAATTTTAAATGTCTAAATGTTAATGTTAAAATAATGAGAGTTACTTCATAAACATATTGATCTAATAATTGAATTACTTAAATATTATGATTTTGTCCTTCAATTATTTATTGTCTCAATAATTGTGCAATCTATGACTTTTTAAACAACTAATCCAAATTATTATAAAAAAAATGTAACAATATAATTTTGTAAAAAAAATAAAAATATCATAATTTTGAGTATAAAAATATTTCATAGAAATGCATATATTTGTAAAATTTGCATAATCTTGATGCTTTTCTATATTGGATGTTATCTTTTAAAAAATTTAGAAATATATTTTTTAAATTAATCACAACTAGACTTAAAAAAAAGGGAAGGTAGAAAAGATTAATCAAATAAATATAAAAAATCCTTTATCAAATTACGTATATTAAATAAAATTATTAAAATATAGAAGAAAGAATAAAAATATTAGAATATAAAAGTAAGAAAGAAATTATTATGATAGAACAGATTAAAGATATATTATGAAGAGCCATGTCGTATTAGAGAGATATTGTGAATACTTATAATATATTAAAATTTATTTTAAAATTTTACATTTGAACATGTTATGAAATTAAGCGATAAATTAGATTTTATCACTTAAAATTATGGAAGAATTTTACTTGCATTTCCTGAGACTTTTAACATTAATTCATTCAACTTTTAGTTACTAAACAAATTTATTTGGTCAAGGTGTGAATCAATTAATTTTTAATTTAAGTTAAGTTATCAAATATGCCATAAGATTAGACTATCTTATTCTTTCTAATGTTCAAAATGACATTGTTTCACAAAATCATAATTAAAAGGTTAAATATCACTAAAATCAAATTCATAATTATTAAAAGGTCACCCAGATGTGAGTTCAGTGAACCTTATGATGGTTAGTCATGGTTTAGTGAAATGATGTCATTTTGATGTGTTGGGCATAAAACAACAGAAAAATATTAAATAGATGATCTGATGTAATTTGAACAATGTGCTCTAAATTTTAAACTCATGGGATTTGTTTACCTTCAAACAAGTTTTGTTAAACTCAGTCCGAACCAGTCAATTCAATCGGGAATCGGTAGTATGTTTAGTCTGAGCTTATTAAAAAAATTAGATGGTAGAAAACTGATCAACCCCTAGATTAGTTAGAGTAGGAGTAGGTTAGAATATATAGCTAATGATAGGAAAAAAAAAAAAACTTACCAATTCACTAACTCATATTTTCTTTCCCTTTCCCACTCCCATCCAGTTACTCTTCCCAATATCACACACATACACTTATATAAGTAAAAATTATAACAACCAAGTTAAAAAAGTACAAAAAAAAAGCAGCCACATGAGCAGCAGATAGTGGTGGTGGTCGCTTAGTTTGCGGGATTTTTAGAGCTGTTCAATAAAACTGAAAAACATGTGGTAACTAGAATCAGTTATTACTGATTATCCAGTTTTACTAGCTCTAGCTATCCGATTTTACCGATTAACCGGTCCAGTTTCCGGCTGAAAAATTATTCCAATTGGTTGACATAATTAATAATATTTTTTAATTAAAATATTTTTTAATTTTTATTTTAATTTTTAAGTGATTCCTTATTCAAATTTATTAATTAACTTATAATTTATAAATTATAATTAACAATATATATTTTGTAATGTAAAACCAACAATATTAGTAATATATTATAACACATGAGTATTATGGCTAACAATAACATGGTTTAATGATTTATAAATTTAATATGTAACTATTGTAGTTTCTATTATAATTAACTACTATTATAAAGCGGAATATAATAGTGAGAAGACACCAAATAAACTTTATACTATCATATTGTAATTTATAATATTAAAATTAATAACAATAACATGTAATTAAAATAAGTATATTTTAGATTTTAACTAATACTATGAGTTCATGAATATATGTAATTAGTACATTAACTAAATACATTATATTTATAGGTTATGATTAAATTAGACTCTAAATATAAGTAATTAGTACATGAACTAAATACATAAGTATATTTATAGGTTATATAATTAAATAATAATTTAATATAAGTAATTAGTACATTAACTAAGTATTTTTGTTAACATCCACACATCCTTACATCACATGGAATACTTTATCATTTAATATGTTGAATTAAATATTCAATTTTAATATTTTATATTTCAAACATAGTTAATTTGTTATTAGTTTCTTGTTTTAACTTTCAAGAAAAAAAATCCGGTTATTCAATTTTAATATTTTATATTTCAAACATAGTTAATTTGTTATTAGTTTCTTGTTTTAACTTTCAAGAAAAAAAAATCCGGTTAACCGATTAATCGACTGAAACCGGCAGATGTGGTACTGTAATCGGTCGGTTAACCGGTTATGACAAAATTTGCCAAAACCAATACAAACTGGAACTGGTTGAACTCCCCTAGGGATTTTAACATTTATGGGCAGTGTTTCAATTTCGAATACTTATTGTAATTATGCAATCGGTAGGATGCTAACTGGATATGTATGTATTTTGTGGGTTGATGCGAAAGGGACGAGAGATGGGATTTTATTTCCAAGATTATTCTATCTTATTCTATCTTAAATTAAAACTATGTTGTAGGGTTCACTCATCTCTTAGTTATGATCTATTAATTGTAAAGTAATTTTAATTATATTTATACTTTTAGTCTCTAGTTTTAGTAAAACTACTTCGTTTTGAACATTAGACAGAATATGATAGGATAATATTGGACAGAGGATTTGGTCTCAAGTGACGATAGAATACCAATATATATTTTTTGATTTATTATCTACTGTTTAATTGGTTAAAGAATAGTTTTTTTCTTCAATTTGGGGGTTTTCGTAATTACAAGTTTCAATTTGGAATGAAGAATAACTGATAATTAGGAATTAAACCAATTGTGTAATATTTTTATTTCAATATATATTTGGAGAAAATGACACAACATTTTCCTTTTCCTACCTCTGTTGAAAGAGTTGCAAATTAGTAAATTAATTGGTTTTCAAAATTGATTTTGTTGCTGCTTAATACATATATGCTAAAACTTGAGTAATGATATGCATAGTGAAATTGTAAAGTAAAATGAGAGAGTGAAAAATGTGACATGTCTAAAAAGAAAAAAATCGTTCTTTATTTTACTACACAATTTAAGATGTGTGATTGGTAATTTTATTTTTTTATATATGCCACATCATTCAATCTCATATTTCACTCTGTATCACTACTCCCAAAAATTAGTGCAAATTAATTTTATTACCTTTGTCTTCAAATAGAAAATTAGTGCTAAATATTCAATGGATTTTCTTAACCTTGAGAAACCAAAATGGTGGAATAAATGGTAGCATCATTCATGGTAAACAATTAGTCTATTGTGAAGAGATTTCAACCATCATTAATTATCTATTTTAAGCAATTTTAACGATAATCATTTCATATACAAATCATGTGTTATATATGAATCAAATTCAAAGAGTTTTTGTTCTCAATATCCAATTCGTTTTTTTATTTAGTTGTCTAATTTGATAATATGTTCATAGTATTGATCTTTCGTATAATATAAAAGACCAATTACGATAATTAGACATCGATGAAATCTTACACAATATTTTCATCATAATTTTTGTCCTTATAAACTAAATACTTCGCTTAATTATATTCTTATTGGATGTGAGATTTTGTTCTCCCATCACCTCATTAACTAGAAAATTTGTCTCAGTCATCCATGTCTGGTTAAATGGGTCTTGTCTTGTTCGGAGATGGTAAGAACTACTTTCTAGACTCTAGTCGTAGCAGAAGAAGAAATTTCTTAAATCGTAAAACGCGTATTAACAAAATAAAAGTATAAATCGTGCTCATGTTTGTAAAACTTTTGAAAATGTTTGTTTTTTCCCCCAAAAAAAGAATGTTCCAGGCAATATTAAGTTAGTGTTATTATTTGCAGTTCGATCACAGAATAAAAGAATCCTAACAAGGGAGTGGTAGGAAACGAATAGCAGTAAATCCAAAAAGCAAAGAAATTGACATACCTTCTATATTGGTATAACCAAGAAATAACCGCCTAAGTGCTGTCATGAAGGATCGAAATTAACCAAATCACAATAAACAAAAATATATTTGGGAGGAGAGGATTACAACAATCTCAAAATCTCAAGTATGACACAACCGTCACACAACAATAACATCCGTTAGTCTACGGAATTTCTCAAAGCCACTGTTTGGCTTTTCACACAACACCTCTTTGAGGTTTCTCAATTCCAACTCCTCTCTTCACAAAGATCCCTAACACCCTCTATTTATAGTGTTAAAGGTTTCTTAATATCACACTTTCCTAATTCCTACCAATAACTAATTGAAAAACAAATACTACTAGGAAACAACTTTAAACTTAAGAAACAAAACATATTAGGAAACTACTAATTAATAAAAGTTTAGTTTAATTTTCCAACAAATCCCCTTTTAAACTAAACTTTCCATATATGACCAATATCTTCAAGTTCACGTGCTTGAATTTCTTTTGAAATTTCTTTTGCAGTTTGGATCTTGTATTTGATCTTCTTCTTAATCTTCATCTTCGTCTTCACATGTAATTTGAGACGAATTTTGTAGTTCTGGATCTTGAAGTCTTCAAACACGTTTTCTGTTTCTTTTCCTTTAGCACAAAACTCCCATATACCAAGATTCTCTTCTATCAAAGAATGACCAATGTAATTTCTAAGAATCAAGAAATCATATTTCTCAATTTGAACAATATTTTTAATATCTTTTATATCAACAATGTCACTTTCCCTAGTGATATTTTTATCACTTTCAACCATGGATATGGTTTCTTTTTCCTCTTCAAAATTAATGATTTCGTCTTTCTCTTCATAAGTGAAATCACCAACCTCTTTTTCTTCTTTATTCACAAGAACAACAAATTCATCCACATATTCACAAATGTGAAGCTTCATTGTATCACTGTTTTTCTTGTATTTGCTCAATTCAACAGTAATCCCTTCGACAAAATCACACAAATATTTTTCACCAATATTGTCAATTTCTTTTTTTTCTCCACATACTCATCAACATGAATTTCTTGTTCTTGCTCTACCGAACAAATAATATCTTCATCTTCTTCAATTGAATCAACACTTCTTTCATCCACCACTTCCATAACATGATCATAACCACAATCTCCTTCCTTGAGATTTTCAATTTCTAAAGTGGATTCAATACTTGAAGATGAAGAATCAACAGTTGGTTGTTGAACTTGCTCACTTTGGTGATTATTGTTTTCTTTCTCAATATAGAAAGACATGTGTGTTTGCCCAATTGATACCATTGGCTCTTTAGAAGACCAATTCGAAACTCTTTGTTCATCAAAGATGAAATCTCTGATCACAATCACCTTTTTTGTATTTTCTGTCTGACCATCCAATTTTTCATTAATTCTTTGTTCAAATCGAATTAATGAACCCTTCAATTCTTCAATTGTTAATGTTGCCAAATTCTTGGTCTCTATCACCAAGACTACAAAATACTCAAACTTCAAGGGCAGTGTGTTTAGAACTTCGTCAGTTAAGATATGCCCATTTAACTCCATCTCATCTTTAATTGCTGATAGACGAGAAAAATATGACTCTATGGATTCTGTCTTCTCCATTGTGCAAAGCTCAAACTTTCGTTTCAACATCATCAAATTGTTTTGTTGAACTTTGTCAACACCTCTGTAGGTTTTCTCCAAGATATCCCATGCTTTCTTTGCACTCTTGGCCGTTGAAATTTTCCCAAATACTGACATATCAATTGCTTGATGAATTTGGGACAACGCCAAATTTGCCTCCTTCATTGCACTTGCATCAGCATCTTCGGATAATTCCGCTTCAATATATTTGATCAAATCAAAGGATTTCATATGGGTTTCCATCTGAATTCTCCAATAATTATAATTTTGTTTTCCCGTGAGTTTGGGAACAACACAAATTATATTTCCTGTCATGGTTAATCAATAATAACCAAGCTCTGATACCAATTTGAAGGATCGAAATTAACCAAATCACAATAAACAAAATATATTTGGGAGGAGAGGATTACAACAATCGCAAAATCTCAAGTATGACACAACCGTCACACAACAATAACATCCGTTAGTCTATGGAATTTCTCAAAGCCACTGTATGGCTTTTCACACAACACCTCTTTGAGGTTTCTCAATTCCAACTCCTCTCTTCACAAAGATCCCTAACACCCTCTATTTATAGTGTTAAAGGTTTCTTAATATCACACTTTCCTAATTCCTACCAATAACTAATTAAAAAATAAATACTACTAGGAAACAACTTTAAACTTAAGAAACAAAACATATTAGGAAACTACTAATTAATAAAAGTTTAGTTTAATTTTCCAACATGTCAGATTCGTAACTCCTCCTGGTATTTGACCACTGAAATTATTCTGAGATATGGATATAATTTCAAGTCCTGAACATTGTCCTATACCCTGAGGAATTCTGCCATGAAACTCATTCATTGATAAACCAAGCCATCTAAGTTGTGGGAGATGATTGCACATGCCTTCTGGAAGGTAACCGGATAGGCTGTTATTCGACAAACTGAATACTTGCAATGATGACAAGTTAAACAAAGCCGGAGGCAGAGGGCTACTAAGTTGGTTAAATTCAACGTTCAGTCTCTTCAACTTCTGTAGAGCCCTGTATTCTCTAGGAATAGTTCCAGTAAATGAGTTGTGAGACAGCTCAAGGATCTCTAACTTTGTTAAATTAGCGTTCACACTTGACAATGAACCTGAAAATCTGTTATGAGAGAAAGATAAAACTTGAAGTTCAGGTAATGCTCCCAGCCATGTTGGAAAACCTATGTTAAAGTCATTGCCAGCAAGGTTGATGTACTTGAGTCGCAGCAAATAAGCCAGCTCCATTGGAAGCTCTCCATGAAAGCTGTTATTCACGAGATTTAGTCGGACTAGGAACGAGAGATTTCCCAACTGTGGTGGGATTGTGCCAACTAGGCCCAACCTAGGTAGGTCAATGGCTGCGACTCTTTGATGGCGAGCGTTACAAGTAATTCCAATCCAATTACAAACAGATGTAGAAGTTAACCAGTTGAGGGGGATGATGTTGTCAGGATCGAATATGGCAGCCTTGAATGCAAGAAGAGAATCCAGGTCTCCGGTGTTGTTTTTGGAAACTGCCTTGATGGCTGAGCTTTTTTTTTTTTGGCATAACCTCTCTTTGAGGTGGGTCGCCACTCTCTATTTATTTCATAACTTGGTGGATGGAGGACATACCCAAAATCCATCCTTACATTACTTGACCAATTGGATCCAATTCCATTTACATGCCAGAAGCCTAATGGATGGGGATTCAATGGTATACAAAATTTAAATATGGAGTACTTCCTCCATTTATATGCAATCCTATGATTCGACTATAGTACAAAAGACTCCCTTGATCACAAGAAGTGACAAAACATTTCTCTTTATTGGGACAACAAAATAAGTGCATTACATTTTCTTGCCAATAAAGTATAACTAATATACTACAAGCACTTAATACTATAGTGATTGACCCGGGATAATTGTAAAAGAATGACAACATCTGCCTATCTAAAGGAGCCGTATCTTCATGCATCAACAGTTTAGTGAAATCAAGTATCCTCGGCCATAGTTTGTAGCTGCTGTAGAGCCTTGCATCTAGGTTGAACATGAGCTTCATCCCTGAATCCCAGCAAGAATGAAGCATTCTTTTGTCTCTCCTAGAACTACCACTTGACCATAGTCTCAGTGAACTCCTGACCTCACTCAATTTTTTGTGTTGAATTCTGGGCAGGGCTAGGCCATTTTGCCATACATAGTAGATAATGGCAAGGAAGCAGCAGGGGAGATGGCAAAGGCAGTGGAGTAGGGGAAAAACTAATACCAAGTGTATAGTTAATCCAAACAGCATCAAAAGCGGCAAATCAGCTTTAACGTCAGCAAGCTGAGGCCTTAAGATATCTAGGAGGCAATCCAGTCCTAACACCAGCAGACTGGAGCCTAGAGAACTTACAGAAGAGGGAGGAGAAGTTGGCTTGCTCTTCATCTCACGCTGGTATACAAAATTCCTTACCTTTCATGGTTACCAAGGTTGGGACTTGCTCCCTGTCCATCTTGAGCAGGGAATAGAGATGATTTGAGTCCTTTGATCCTTGGTGAGAGGCCAGGTACTTGGCTGGAATGTTTGCCACCTTTGGGACTATAGATATGGTGGCCATTTGATGAATTGCTTCAAGAGTTGGTCTAAGCTGCCACTCTCTCCAGGCCTTAAGATCAGAGTTTAGAGCAGAGGAGTTCGACTCAATGCAGATGCCCTGGACTCCCTTCGACCTACAGCTGGAGATATAAAAATAAGCAGCTAAAATTTCCACCTTTATTCTAGAAAAGGAAACAGGAAAAATCAGAATAGGTAAGGAAAAGAGAAGACATCCCCTTTGGTTTCTGATTAAGCCTCTTATGCGCCATGAGTCCCCTGCCTTAGTAGCTGCCAGATTAATTTTTCCTGAACCGCAATCCGGAGGGTTCCATTTAATGCACTTCAGGACCTTGGTTCTTTTGATTTTCGCACATATCCCCCAGAAATTTGGCCATTCTTCAGACATAATCTGCAGCCCTGGGAACTTCAGTTGGATAATTTCCTTCATAGACCTGAAAATTTGAGCCACTATTAGTTCCACCTGCAGGTTGGCCTTATCTAAAGTTACATTGTTTCTGAGTTTCCATATCCACCAGCATATAAGAGAAGGGCAAATCTTGCGAAGTAGTCGCTGGCATTCAGGGAGGTGATTGTGATCCCACCAAATGTTAAGAGTGCCTGCTAGGGAGGAGGAGTGCTCCAGGATTCCCATTTCTGCAGCAAAGATCTTCCAGACATTTTGGGGGAACTGGCAACTAGCAAAAGTATGACTAACTGTCTCCTCATTGGCCCTGTACCAAGGGCATATAAAAGGCCCCAGGATGCCAACTTTGTACAGCTTATGACCAATTGGAATTTTATTTCTGATTAATCTCAGCATTAGAAAAGACATCTTCACAGGCAGGAGTTGATCCCATATGAACTTGGTGAACAGGATCAGAGGGCTATAGTTTCCCCTTAGTCTGTTAAAGGCTACTTTTAGACTAAAGTTACCATCTTCAGAAGGTGTCCATATCATTCTATCAGTTCCTCCTAGTTTGGCAGGAGTTTCATTAAATATGGCCTAAGGGATTTGGGGGAGAAGATTGTGGATTTTCCCGAAGTCCCATCCCTGCTCCCCTAAAAAGTTTGAAACTTTGTAATTCATTTGGCAGTCTGTAAACTGTGAAAGCTTTCCCCTAAGGCTCCAACAATCATGTAGGAGGCTGCATTCCCCATTACCTATTCGACACTTGATATTTTCCTCAGCTGTTGGGGCTATTTCGCATAGCCTCTTCCAGGTTTGAGAGTCCCCTCTCCTAGCCTGAATCTGTGAGGGGTGCTGGTTACCACAATATTTACTCCACAGAAATTTTGACCAAAGGGATGATTTTTGTCTGAATCTCCACCATAGTTTGTGCGTTTGGGCATCCACTATGAGGTTAAGGTCTCTAAGACCTATTCCACCCTCATCCTGAGTGAGACATAGGTCTTTCCAGCTTATCCAATAATACTTCGAGCCTTTTTCTACCCCTGACCAAAGGAAGTTAGATAACAAGGATTCCAGCTGATTTATGACTCTCTTAGGGGGATTAATACTCATAGTAATGTAGAAGGGGATAGAAGAGAGGACATTTTTGATGAGGGTGATCCTACCTCCTACAGACAAGAATTTGGAGTTCCATCCAGTGATTGTTTGACTAATCTTGTCTATTAAGGGGTCAAAATATGAGGCAGGTATGCGCTTGTAATGAAGAGGTAGTCCTAAATAGGAAGCTGGGAGTGAAACTCTTGAGAATCTAGTGAGTCTTCCTATTGTGTGTTTCCTGCAATGCGGAAGCCTATCATGCACTAGATATGAACTTTTTGCTATGTTTATCTTCTGGCCCGACACCCCCTTATAATGCCTCAGCTTTTCCATAATCTTCTTAATGGCAGGGGGGTTAGCAGAAGAGAAGATAATCAAGTCATCTGCAAAGGCTAAGTGAGATATTCTTGGACAACCCCTTGGAACACAGAAATCTGTTTTTTGCCCTACATTGCTATTTAGGATTCTAGAAAGGTATTCTGAACTAATCACAAAAAGTAGGGGGGAAATTGGATCACCTTGTCTCAAGCCTCTAGTACCCTTAAACCATCCCTTACTCTTACCATTTATCAAGACAGAGAACCATACATTTGAGATTAACCTCCACATGAGGTCTATCCAAACCTCTCCAAAACCTAGCAGTCTGAGAATCTGAAGTAAATATGGCCAGTGGACCCTATCATAGGCCTTCTCCATGTCTAGCTTGATGGCCACTTTTCCTTCCTTACTTTTCTTGTTCAAGGTAGAAACCATTTCAGCAGCTAGGAGGTAGTTGTCTATGATCTGTTTGCCTGCCACAAAATCACTCTGATTTTCAGAGATGATTTTGGGTAAAAGAAGGCCTAATCTGAGAGCTAGCATCTTGGACACTACCTTATTGAGAAAAGTGCATAGGCTAATAGGTCTGAAGTGTTTATATGTGGAAGGGTTTGGGATCTTTGGTATCAAGACAATGGAGGTTGCAGTCATAGCTTTTGGCATTTCTTCTCCACACATGAAGGACTGAACTACCCTAAGTAAGTCCAGGCTTATAATGTCCCAAGCTGCTGTATAAAACAATCCAGGAAACCCATCCGAACCTGGAGCACTATCAGGATTCATACTATGTACTGTAGCCTTCAGTTCTTCCATATCAGGGAATTTAGTGAGCTCCAGCCTATCTGATTCATTCAGTGATCCAGGCAGCAGAAGAGGGTCAATCCTAGAGGTAATTGGCAACCTCATCTTCTCCTTCTACCCACTCTCCATCCTGGTTTTGAATCCTATGGATATGTGTTCTATTGCGTCTATTTTTCACATAAGAGTGAAAAAATTTAGAGTTCCTGTCTCCTTCTTTGGCCCATTTGAGGTTGACCTTCTGGGACCAGAACTGATTCTCCAAGCTCAGTTGATATTTGGCCCCATTGATGGCTGAGCTTGTAGTCAAGAAATTCATCACCAATACTCCAAGGGAAATGAAAAGAATTCTTTCCATTTGGTTAATTATTTGAATATGAGAGCACAAAAATTAATATGCCTATGCTTCTTGGCTTATCCAATGTATTATGCTTCTTGGCTTATCCAATGTATTCAGGGCATGCTTGTTTGTCTTAATATTTTATTCAAGTACTGATGGATTTGAGTACCGCCAAGGAAAGAATTTGACTGATTGAGTAATTACACTCTATTCTCTTAAATTTTATAAGTAATTACATTTCGTTATCATTTCCTTTTTTTTATAATCCAAATCCCAACTTAGGTTGTACTATACTGGACTCCAAGGCAACCGTCCACTAGCCACTCTGAGGATGTAAATCGCGGGATGTGCACGTATATGGATACTACTCTCACAGTACCAGCCCAAGTCCTGAGGATGTAAATCGCGGGATATGCACGTATATGGATACTACTCTCACAGTACCAGCCCAAGTCCTGAGGATGTAAATCGCGGGATGTGCACGTATATGGATACTACTCTCACAGTACCAGCAGAAGCCCTGAAGATGTAAATCGCAGGATGTGCACATATATGGATACTACTCTCACAGTACCAGACCAAGTTGGGTACCAGGGCTAGTCTTCAACCTTTGGTCACCAAGTCAACACTTCCGGCAAAGTGTTAGACGATGCTCCTCTATACCGACCCCACACGGCCTCACTTCTGTGCACATATCTATAAATAGGAGGAGATTTTTATTGGAGGCAAGAGTTGAACCCCTGACCTCAAACTCACATGATTCAAGTGGTTACCATTGAACCAAGGCTCATGGTTATCATTTCCTTTTTTTAATTACACTTGGTCCATTGTACACTAGTCAAACTGTTAGGTAATAAACAACTGATAAGTTCAACGAAATTAGGGTAAATTACACTAATTGTCTCTTAACTTAAAGTTGATTTTGAATTTGTCCATCAACTTCAAAACGTTTACTTTTAGTCTCTTATCTTGCATTTTGAGTTTTAAATAGTCATTAGTCTATTTTCTATCCATCTATAAACTGATTACGTCCCTCATATGCGTGACATATGACAAATCGAAGGGCAAGATAAACCAATTTTGCTTAATATTTATTTATTTCATACTTATGGCTCTTTAACTTCATTTTTTTTTGGAGATGACAGTTTTGATTTTTTATTTTTTAACACAGGTTTGTTTTGAAAACTAGACCGGAGTATGAAACGGACGAGTTATTGGTTCAATGGGTTAACCCAGTCGGACCTAACAAAAAAAAAATAGATGACATCATCATGAAATTATAAATAAATTTAAATTGCAAATATATTAATAACTCAAAAAAATTCTTATACCTAATTATAAATGTTTATTAAATCATAACTAAAATATAGCCATTGGAGCTAGACGAGTTGTTAGGAAGTTAACATCTCGACCTCCATGTTTAGAGTTTGGATCTTGGGGGATGTATGTGAGGGGGTGTGTGTGTAAAAAAAATTAAAATATATAAAAATATTAAAATACCATTAACTCAGCTAAATATTAGACATTATTTAATATCAAGCATTATAATTCTAAAATAAAAATAAAAAATGTAAAAAATGTATCCAAATTTGTGGACTTTTATTTTATTTGAGCATTTATTCTAAAAACAAACAACTTAAAATGATACTAAACTACATATATATTATTTATTTAATTTACGTGGTTGAAGAAAAAATTTATAGAATAAAGGTTATTCCTACAAATTTCAAATAAGTTAAATTTATAATATGTTTTTATATTAGATTCAAAATTCCAAAGTGATAAAATTTGTAAACCAATAAACCCATATATTTATAGATTTCAAAGTGACACAAAATCTAAAGTTTAAAAAATAGAAAAACAAATCCAAATATAACTATAGCCTAAATGAAAGAAAAGCAAATAAGCCCAATTGGTGAAAGAAATGATCAAACAGGTCAAACACAGATTTTAACCTGGTTGGCGGGTTAAACTCGAGTTTGGAAAGGATTTGACTGATTTTTTCACAATCCAATTTTCCGTAACAGTCGAATCGGACCATAGGACCGGCCAGTCCAGTCTGATTTTAATAACATGGCTTAAAACCATGAACTCTTGCGCTAAAAACAATTTTTTACGCATAGAAATTGGCAAAAGAACGCCAAAAACCCTAAAAATATTAACATAGTAAACACAATTGTCAAGACCTCCAAGCCAACCCTTCCCAGTCCACCTTCTCTCCCCCACCCCCTTAATAAAAATAAATACATTATTTGAAGTGCGAGTGATTAAAATATTTTTTGGGACATTTCCTTTTTTCATTTTCCATATAAAATACAACAGTTAAAAGTTTAAAGGAAAATTTATAAAAACATCATAGTTCATAGGAGTTCTTTACAATTGGGTCTAGGAAAAAAAAATAGAGGAACAAAGACCACTTCAAAAGGAGGTCTACCCATCGACCCACTTATAGGCACAAACCCACTAATTTGCGACAGAACTCTTATTGCCCACAATGAAGTCCCAAGTTTCTATGAGAGATGGAATTCAACTGTCATTATTATTATTATTATTATTATTTTTTTTAGTTTTTTTCCTCAAAGACTAAATGCCATGCAACTATTCCAAGACCTCTCAAGAAATACTAAGTGGATAGAGGACCACTATAATGACCTCTCAAGAAATACTATATGGATAGTGTACCACTTGTTAAATCAATTTAGTGTTCGCAGCATATTCGCCAATAGTGGACGAAATTACGAGCATACTTGTATGCTTTGAAAATTTGAAAATATACGACTTTGACATGATCAACGCCACTAAAAGAAATATTAAAAATTAAATAAATGAGAAAATAAGTTGAAACGTTAAAACTTAAAATTTTCATTGACGATATAAAGTGACAGAAAAAATATTGTCACACAATTTTCATAATAAATTCGTCGCTAAATTTTTTTATAACAATTTAATTAAAATATTCATTCAACATATATGGTTATAATTTTAAAATTTGTCACAATAGCAATATATTTTTAATTACAATTCTAATTGTCACACAATTTAAAAAATATTGTTATTTTACATAAAACATTGTCACACAAACTATAGTTTGGTGACAATTTTATAACTATAGTATATGACAATACTTAATTTGTCATTAACAATTATATAAATTTTCTCAGTAGTTATGTATATTTTCTCTCCTGCTATTTTATAGATTATATAATATCTAAATAATTTTACTACAAAACTGATGATATCACAAATACAAAATCTAATTGCCATCAAAACAATTCTCTTCCACGAGAAAAGTTGACAAGAAAAGTTAATCATCATGAAATATTAAAACAATAACAATAGCAAAAAAAGTATGTTCTTGACAATGTTTGTATGCCAACTATGAATAAAGAGAAATGACATGCAAAATAAAAAAAAGTTAACTTTTTTATCTAGTTCAATGACATAAAAAATAAACAAAAGTTAACTTTTTTTTATCTAGTTCAATTACCCACCGTGTCCAAATTGAACTTGTTCGTGTTAGGAGTCCTACCAGCAATCACCAGTAAATAATGTTTAAATTAACCCAAATTAATAAGGTGTGCAGGGACAAAATATATAATTTCACATATTCCTTTGATACTTCCCCCACCAAGTAATCTAAAGAGATGATAGTACAACAATTTACACAGAAAAACTTTAATGCAAAGAATATCTACAAGGTAAAACTGTTAAGATTCATCGATAGTATGCATGAATCTCACATAAGAAAAGTTAAGATAACAAGATTGAACACCAAATAAATTAGTAAGTGTTCAAAACTTACTCGTTTAAATTTTTGAATTCGAAGTTGGGATTTAGTTTCTTATTGGGCCTCTAGTTAGTTTTTTGGTGTTGCCTCTCAACGACAAATATTCCTAACAATTTGTTTCAGAGTTAGGATTAAAATCTTGAACAACTAAAGTACTTGGTTAAATGAGTGGTTACTCTTCTTGTAGGACCAATTTTAGTGGGTACTCGTCGACAACTGTGAACTTTCACTGGAGCACTAATTGAGATTTTAGGAGAAGAGTTTGACTGGCTTAGAGTAGGGATTAACTGATTTTTAGCAGAGTTTTGGATTAATTCAAGATGGCTGTCGCTAAATGGGATATAGAAAAGTTTGATTGGAAGAATGACTTTGAATCATGGAATATGAAAATGAATGCATCTCTTTGAAAGGAGGGACTCAAAAAGGCGCTACAAAGCAAACAATAGTTGCTGAAAACAATGACATATCAGGAAAATGATGAATTTTTGAAGATAGCATATAGCTTAATTATCTTATCATTAGCGGATAATGTCTTGAGAGAGGTAGTTTGAGAAACAACACCGGATGCACTTTAACTAAAGCTCGAGAATCTCGACATAACAAAGTTTCTCACAAACCGTTTGTATTTGAAACAATAGTTATATACCTTAAGGATGCAAGAAGTTACACACATTCAAGCAATTTGTTCAATAAGATTTTGTTGGATTTGAATAATATTCATGTGAAAGTTGAAGATGATGATCAAAATCTTATTCTTTTTTATTCTTTACTTCAATCATATGAGCACTTAGTTACGACTTTGCTGTGTGAGCGTGATTCGATTTCAATGAAAAATGTGAAGGCACATTTGAATTTGAATAAATTGAGGAAAACCACAACGACACAGAGTGATATAGGTAGTGTAGAAGGGTTGTTCATTAGAGGTAGATAGAACGAAAGGGAAAAGGGGAGCGGAACAAGATCTGAGTCAATTGTGGGCAAAATGTGCTTTATAAAAAGGATTTTCAAGAACTCAATGGAAAGAAAATAGTGAATTCTACGACAAATAGTGTAAAAGGCAGAATTGCTACAAGTTAAATGTGTGATGCAGATGTTTTCAATGTTACTATTGGTTACTCAAGTTTTGAGGGAATTCTTGATTCGGGATATTCTTATCACATAAGCCCTAACCTAGCACTGAAAGACCATAGGAGAAAATAGATGAAGTCTTAATCGTGTTGTCAGTGTTGATGTGAGATTATATTCTTGGGCACAAAGTTGAAGTCTTTATATTGTCCAGGCGCTGGAAGACCACAAGAGAAAACATATTGGAATTAGGTGACAGGTAAAGACATTGAATTCTATAAAGGAGAATTGGATGAGTTCTGTAAAGATGAAGGGATTGCGAGCCACCACATAATCACATATACACTACAGTAGAATGGGATTGTAGAACAGATGAATAAGGCCATTTTGAAAACAATTAGCTACATGTTTTATTATGTTAGATTGAACGAGTATGTTTGGGTTAAAGCTAATAACACTGCTTGTTATTTGGTCAATAGGTCTCCATCCATAGCAATTGATTATTAGGTTCTTGATGAATGGTGGTCAATTTCTCCTACAGATTCAGGTTTTGGAGTATTTAGTTGTCCTGTGTATGCTTTAATTAAGGATGGTAAGTTTGAGTCAAGGAATAGAAAGTGTATATTTCTAGGGTATGCATATAAAGTGAAGGGTTATAGGTTGTGGATGTTTGATAATGAGTCATCTATATTTCTGAATAGTAAGGATGTTAACTTTGACAAGGATGATTCGGTGATTCAGAAAGAGAAAATTAACATGGTTGTAGACAATAGCATTTTGAAGATGGTGGAGTTTGAGGATGAGACTTTCGGAGAGGTTTCTAAGAAAATTACCCAAGAATCCACTGATGATATGTTGGTTACTTTCAAAAACATATCAGATATCAATACTCAATTAGTGGCGAGGTTGAGGTGAGATATAGGAATCCAAGGTAGTTGATGTCAAGCCCTGCACCCCAATCCCATAGCAGGAATGGGAATACAAGACGTGCCACTAAAGAAAATCCAAATAATTTTTTTTTCTTTTTCCATCAATATCCTAAAATTGCACAACATGTCAAATACTTTATATATATATTGATGGGCTAAATATACTTATAAAATATATTCGTGGTTGCTATCAACCCCTAATCAAAGATAACGCTAAACAGCCCCTTAATGGTGATAATATAGCAAGTTCGTTCCCACAGAGAAATAATAATGTTGAAATTCTAAAGACAATATTTTTGGATTTTTTATAATTAAACTAAAAACAAGAATGTAAAAGACAAAACACAGTAATTAAGACTATGACTTTGACTTAAAAGATAAATTAAACAAGTGTACTCTCGAGATTATATTTTAGGGTTATTAAATAGCACAAGTACATCCTATTTATGGTCATACAAAACAATGGTAAATACATAACTCACGCCTCCCTATGTGGTAAGAGGCAAGAAATGATTTAAGCATTTACCTACTAGATATTAACTAATATATGAAACCCTCATATGTGGTAAGAGGCAAGGTTTACTTCATTAATTAATTCAGAATCTAATGCAACTATCAACAAACAAACCCACTAATCCAACTGCTCCTATGTGGTAAGAGGCAACAACGAATCAAGTCACGCTAATGCTAAACTAATCCCCCAAACTCTTCCTATGTGGTAAGAGGCAAGAGTTAATGTAAAATTAACTTAACAAATTCACAACCAACCCACAAGAGATTCCAAACAACTTACTCTAATCCCCTTATGTGGTATAAGGCAAGATTAACGCAAGTTATCTCTAGGTAATTTACTTCACTATAAGAATATATTCATCATATATAATTCGGCACCTAATCATGCATAATTATGAAGAACATAGCAAAACTCATTTAATCAAGACCATTAAATAGACGTTAACCTGTATATTAAGCACAAAAACCCTTATTCATAATTCCGAGAGCACAATAGATTTAATCGAGCATGGCTAAATCAAACATCATTAATTTAACAATTAAGCAAGTAATTGAAAACATAACTTGAAAAAGAAAGATAACACCTTGAATTGTAAATTTTTGGAAGAAATCTTTAACTCCAAATGAATGAATTCAATAACAATGATGTTGTTTCAATTCTGTATAGCCACAATTCTCCGTACAATAGCCAAAGAAGAAAACCCTAGCTATTACAAAGAGAAACCCTTGCTTAATGCTCTCAAAATTTGTCACCTCCTCTATGTGTGAAAACCTAGCCTTATTTGTAGTGATTCCACAAAATTATTCACAAATAAGACCTCCACAAATTCCTTGTCGAAAACGAAGCCTCAAAGTGGGCCAAAAACACAAAATTTCAAAATTAATTCGAAAATACTTAGTAACGTGGATGTCGCGACGTGCAGGGTCGTACATCATGGCATCCACTCATGTCGCAATGTGGGAGACCCTCGACGTCGCGACATGGAGTGGAACTCCACTTTGTCACAAACTTTCTTCAGCTCTTCCTTCACGTTGCATTTGTTTTGGCTTACATACGACTTTTCTCTTCCAAGTATACACAATGGTCTACAAACCTACAAATAAGGCATTAAAAAGAATTAAATAGAATAAGAACGACTAAAGAATTAAGCGCAAAATACTAAATAAAAGGTGAATAAATTCACCTTATCAATTTCCCCCACACTTAACCTTTGTTCCCACCTAAACAAAACAAACAAACCACAAAAAATCTAAAACAAAAACCTAACACAAAGATCCTAATAAAATAAGACTCACAAAAGAACAAATAGTAGGCATCCAATTCCATCAATTCAATCTCAGCACAAATGCCATGTAATCATATATTCAAATGTCAAGTACACATAATATACATCCCAAGAAGTCATCACAGTACATTAGTGTACTCATTTAAACATGTTGAGCAAACCATATGTGTATGTGTGATAGGTTCCACCTCAGTTCTTAACTCATCTACAACCACGCCATAAGCCAGGGTCCCAACAACTAAGTATTTGTCTCAACTTTTCCTCACTAGTCATATTAATTCATTATTGCTCTCATATCAATGAGGATTCACTCACAAAACCTTTAGGCTCATAAATAACACTCGTTTCCCCAGACTGTCACACTTGATTAGGGTATTTCACTGAAAATCCCGTGACATCCACCTGGAATACTGTCTCACCTTCGGATTTTAGACCTATTCCCGCTCATGCAAGTTCTTCAATACTTTTCATTTAAGAGCAGTCTCGAAGTGGAGTGACAATATGAAGCCAGAGTCTTACGGCTTCTAATCTCCGTTACCATCCATATGAGTTCTCTTAGGGTTATTATTAAAATCAATCTCATTGAGGGATGATAGTATGAGCGAAACAACCTTAAAAATGCAAAAACATTAAGTGCAAACAATTATGCAAGCACATTTATTAAAGAACACACTTTAAGCAAGTTATATAAGTTTCAACTAAACAAAGAGTTAAAAACACCACAACCTACTTAATAATTACAAACTTGTCAATCCTCTTAGTAGTTCCCCTAAGTACATAAAAATGATTGACTCAAAATGCTAAAATTTTCATCAAAGACCCGAATCTCTCTAGATAACATATTATTATCCTATCCCACATCGAATCTTTTGATAAAAATACAATCATCTGCAACATGACATTTATCACAACAAGATCAAAATTTTCAAAAATTGGACACAACACATAAAAACACCTAAAAACCATAGGTCAACTACAAAAAGAATTGTCATTACTGAATTTCTTATTCTCAAGCTAAGCTTTATGCAAGGGAATAACTAATATGAATGGGATAAAATTAAAATGAAATCCTAATTCCAATAACTTAAATTGTATTATTAATGCGCAAATTGACAACAAACTTAACAAAAAAAAACAAAAAACAACAATGAAAAAGTACGAAAAATAATATCCAAACAAAGACAACAATGAAAGACAATCAACGAAAAACAAAGAAAACAGAAAATAGGACTACCATATCTCCACCCTTCCCCACATTTCAATTCCATATTGTCCTTAATGTGGGAAAGAAAAACATCACCTAGTTCTGCTGCATATTATCTCGCTGCGGTGGCTGAGAACTGGATCCCTTTCCTCGAGAAATTGGCCATTGCCGACTCTTCTGAAGAGCCATATAAAAAATTTGGCTCATCTAATGGGATAAATTGGCATACACCATCTCAATCTAGTCAAAGCGCTCATCAAAATGAGTTGTCTGGCACATCAAATGCTCCTCCAACTCATCCATGCGAGTATATACACCAGAAAAAGTAAGTAGTCATCATGGCGGAAGTGGAGGTAGCGGCAAAACCGGCTCATCGTCCTTTTTTGTTCCTACTCTTGCTATTGCGTGCCAATGGCTCGGGTTTGTCTATGACCTAACCGCTCAAAAAAACTAAGCTTGTATGAGTTATACATAACTTGAGTGATGATATCACGGACACCACATAACTCGTTTGTATCCAAGGCTTGCACACTAGCTGCGTAACATATCGCTATGATTACCGATGGGTGATAGAGGCCGGTCCGGACGAAATGTCTTGCCTTTCGAATTTTTATGTCTATAATCTCACTGACATCAATGGACAATCCCATATGAATAGCATTATTAAGGATGGCCTTGTCACTGTCGCTAGATGCTTGATAAATGCTCAGAATGAGCTTCCTGATAATGAAATAGTGCCAAGCCTTTGTCATTTTCGTCATCTGGGCCAGCTTGAGTTCGGCAATCCAAAATGATGCGAAAATGGAGGCAAGGGGACAAGCTGTAATGGTGGAGTAAACTTGAGGAGCTAAGAATTGGCCACACTGTCCTCAATGTCGGGAAGGCCATAGTATTCATTAAACTTGGTACGGCTGACTAGAACATCCACACCGCAGATATGTAGTACACCCTGCCGTATGTAGGCATAGTTCGCATAAAATTCGTGAACTAATGTAGCATTCCCTTCGAGAGGTTGGCAGCAGAGCTGTTGCCAATGGCGAGCGCGAATCTGAGAAGCGATCAACGGAACTGTTACCTCGAGTCCATATTCCTCCACCATTACTTTATGTGCCAGCTTTTTATTGTGGAAAGTCTCCGCCTCGTGACACATAAATCAGAAGTTGTCAAATCCCGCGCGCGGGGTTTTGCTGCAGTGGTGGTAGAGGAGGTGCTAGTGGTATTCCAGAAGTGGTGCGTGAACGCTTTGATCTGCTTATCATATCTGTCAAAAATAGAAATATGAAGAACAACATATAGCCAGATTGACAAGGTAATGTGAAATCCAAATATTATAAACCAAAACATAATTTCACATTTAAAGAATCCACCACTATTCAATAACAACTCCCCCCACACATATCGTATATTATCTCCTCAACACCAAGCCGATTACTCAATCATAACTCATAAACCATGCAAAAACAATTCATCCTAATCCTATAACAGATTAAACCTACGTGACTATAAGAATGATCCAAATCATTAATTCACACACAAAAGTTAGCTATCTTAAAATCATATTTTTAACAACAGAAGAACAATCTATAACAGGCCCTAAACACATTAGGCATAATTGATATATTTTCGGAGTCACCATAATTCATGATTCGAAAGGTTCAAATTCAAAAGAACCATGTAGAGGCATTTTAATTAACACCTTACGTGCATTGGTAGTGCAATCATGATTCGATACTTCGAATTCAACAAAATAACATAGAGGCATTTTGACAAACATCTCATATGCATTAGAAATTCATGCCTTATGTGACCAACAATTGGAATGGAATAACCAACAAGACCACAACAATGTTATCTACTATGTTAACATCATCAAATTCAACAGGATAATTCTATCAAATATTCTAATAATTAAAATGTATTGAAAATGGGCACATTATCGTATACGTATTCAAAAATTTCAAAACAAAAATTCTTGAATTAATTAACTCATCACAATTGGCCAAATATTGTCAACATATCATATAGAAAACAAGAAAACACAAGATTACAACGAAATTTACCTCTTGAAGAACAAAATCAAACGTTAAAATTCTTGTGTATTGTGATGGAACTAAGGACTTCCACACCACCCAAAGCCTTCTAGAACTAAATCCAAACACCCAATGTCAATGAATTTCACTAGAAATTCGAATTGAGGAATTTGCAATTTTTGAAAAATTCTTGAAAAATTTAGGAATTTGGGTTGTTTAATAATTTTGGATTATATGGTGTTATTATGTTCATACGCAATATTTCTCTCTAGAATTGAGTATCTCAACTGTACTATATGAGAGAACTAATTCCCATATTGTATGGTCCGTATAAGGTGAAGACGGTGTTCCCATATAATTTTGGATTAAAGGCACAAAAATAGAGGGAAAGCTGAAAGTTGTCATAGAATGGGGGCCTTAATTTATTATTTGTACCTGTTATTCATGTTTGTAAATTTTATAAATGTTTCATACGCAATTTTGAAAAATTCTTGAAAAATCAATTCAACTGTACTATATGGGAACACCGTCTTCACCTTATACGGACCATACCATCTTGACTAAAGCTTTCTTGGGAAAAGTTGCAACTTTGAGTTATAGTGTAAAACCAGCTATTCGGGCTCGAACTTTTTATGCAAGATGCACTTATTATGCCAATTCTTAGTTCTCTTTTTATAGAAAGATGCACTTTGGTATGTATCAAATCTAAATTCATCCAAATCATTGAATTCCAGCAATCTTTGCTCAGTTGCCTTTCTATAATCCATTTTCAGTTCCTTTAAAGCCTAGAAAGTCTTGTACTCAAGCTCAATTAGTAAATGACAAGCCTTACCAAATACCATAAGATATGGAGATATGCCAATGGGGGTTTTGAAAGCAGTGCAGGAGGCTCATAAAGAGTCATATAATTTTGTTGCCCAATCCTTGCGAGATGGTTTCACAACCTTTTCTAGAATCCTCTTGATTTCCCAATTTGATACCTCCACTTGATCACTTGTTTGGAGGTGGTAAAGGGTTGCCACCTTGTGTCGAACTCTATATTTGGTCAATAAGGTTTGAAAAGCCTTGTTGCAAAAATGTATGCCTCCATCACTAATTATTGCCTATGGGGTTCCATAACGTATAAAAATGTACTTTTTGATGAATTCCACCACACTTTTCCCATCATTGGTTGGTACTGCAATTGCTTCAATCCATTTGGAGATATAATCCACAGCCACATAAATATAAGAGATACCATTAGATTTTGGGACTGGTCCTATGAAGTTTATACCCCATACGTAAAAGATTTCCACCTCTATAATATTGTTCAAAGTCATCTCATTACTCTATTAAATATTCTCTTATCTTTGGCATTCATAGCAGTGTTTGATCAACTCTTTAGTGTCATGGAATAGTTTTGACAAGTAATACCCCGACTACAACATTTTATAAGCTGTCATTCGACCTCCAAAATGCCCTCCATAATCAGATTCATGACATGAACAAAGAATGTCTTTATGATTCTCCTCAGGGACACATCTTCTTATAGCCTGGTCACTGCATACTTTGAAAAGATAAGGCTCATCCCAATAGTAGTAGCTTGCATCATAGATGAGTCTTTTTCGTTGTTGGGTAGACAAATTAGGTAGGACTCATGGTAAAACCACATAATTAGCAATATCAGCATACCATGGAGCTGTGTCTACTTCTCCTACTTGAAATAACTACTCATCAGGGAAGATTTCTTTAATTTGTAAATTAATGTCTTCTTTCAAATGCTTATGCTTTTCCAATTGAGAAAAGTGATCTGCAATATGATTTTTAGCTCCCTTTTTATCACGGATTTCCAAGTCGAACTCTTCTAGAAGTAGAACCCACAGGAATAACCTTTGTTTTGCATCATTCTTTGCCATTAAGTAACGGATTGATGCATGAGTCGTGTAAATAATCACCTTGGATCCTAGCAAATATTGAAGGAACCTATCCACCATAAAGACGACTGCCAACATCTCTTTTTCTGTTGTAGTGTAATTACACTAATCTGCATCAAGTAAACAACTGGCATAATGGATAGTGTGAAAAATCCTGTCCGTCCTCTGACCAAGAATTGCCCCCACAGCAAAATCACTAGCATTGCATATAATCTTGAAGGGGGCTCCCCAATTTGGAGTTTAAATCACTAGAGCTGCTATAAGTTGGCCCTTAAGAAAATTGAATGCTGCCTTGCAGTCATAATTAAAGTTAAATACAACATTTTTCTCTAAAAGATGTCACAGGGGTTTGGTAATCTTGGAGAAATCCCGAATAAATCGTCAGTAAAACTCGGCATTACCCAAAAAACTTCTAATGCCCTTGACATTACTTGGATAAGGTAGCCTTGTAATAAGTTTCAATTTAGCCTTATAAACCTTCATGCCGTTAGCTGAGACCTTGTGGCCTAGGACAATACCTTCTTGTACCATAAATTGGCACTTCTCCCAATTTAAGACCACATTTGTCTCAATGCATCTTTCAAATACTTTAGCCAGATTATCCAAGCACCGATCGAAAGAGTGACCAAAAATCAAGAAATCATCAATGAATACCTCAATAATATCTTCCCCCATGTCATGGCAAATGGCCATCATACATATTTGAAATGTGGCAAGTGCGTTGCATAACCTGAAATATATTCTCTTGAGTGCAAAAATGCCAAAAGGGCAAGTAAATATGGTCTTGTTCTGATCCTTTGGGTCAATGTTTATCTGATTATACTCGAAATACCCATCTAAGAAACAATAAAAAGGTAGCCAACGATCCTGTCCAGCACTTGATCCAAGAACGGTAGAGGAAATTGATCCTTGCGAGTTGCTTTGTTGAGCTTGCGATAATCCATACAAACTCGCAATACATTAATGATACGAGTTTCTAACAACTCGTCATTATTTGTCTTGACCACTGTCACCCCATTTTTCTTTGGTACACATTAGACTGGACTTACCCATTCAGTTTTAGATATAACATAAATCATCCTAAAGTTCAATAGCTTGATCACCTCCTTTTTCATCACCTCCATCATCGCCAAATTAAACCGACATTGTCTATCTCGTACTGGAACTGCATTATCTTTCAAAAGAATCTTGTGCATGCAAATAGATGGAATAATTCCTTTAATGTTAGCAATAGTCCACCCAATTGCTCCTTGATACAATTTCAGCACCTTAATGAGCTTCTCTTCTTGTCATGGTCCCAATGTGGCTGAAATTACCATACATAAAGTATTGTTATCCACCAATAATGCATACTTGAGATGGAAAGAAGTGGTTTGAGCTCCAATTGTGGTGGCTCTTTGGCTGAGGTTTCATCCTATTTTTCTTGCAATTAAGAACTTCAATTGGCCTCACCGCAGTGGGCTCCTCAATAACATCATCTGTTAGCTCATAATGGAAGGATCTAAAACAACACATTCAACCATAGTTTGTAACTCTAATGCTATATTCTCACTAATTTTAAACAGCTCAAAATTAGATATATGCATTAAAGAGTCATTCTCATTAACACTACATATTTTCATGGGGTTGCATGCAATAACTGATGATTCAATAACATCCATGAAAAAACAAGTATTAATGTCACTAGGATGCTTCATAGCGTAATTAACATTAAATGTTGCCTCTTCGCTATTGACATAAAAAGTGATGGTCTTACTGCACCCGCCAATGAAACATCTTCAGTAGCCAAAAAAAATCTTCCAAAGATAAGGAGAGCCTTCTCATCCATGTCCAGATAATGAAGTCAACCAGAATTGTGAATTTATCCACGACTACCAACACATCCTCAATTATGTCCATAGGAGTAATAATGGATCGGTTAGCCAACTGAAGAGTAATTGCTACCGATTTGACTTGCTCACCCAATCCCACAATCACGATGATAAAATAGGGCATTAAATTAATACCAGCGCCCAGATCACATAATGCCTTGGTGAAATACCTTAAGCCAATTCTACATGGAATTGTGCAGCTTCCTGGATCTTTAAGCTTAGGAGAGAGATTCGACTTCATTAAGCACTGCCCAACTTCGTTCAATTGGAGTACTTCCCTACACTGCAAAATTTGCTCCTTGTTTTGAATAAGATTTTTAAAAAATTTTTTGTGAGTCAGCACTGTCTTTACCAGATCATGCAAAGGTATTTCTATATAGAGGCTTAATCATCTCGACAAATTTGATGAATAGAATTTTCTTCTTTGTAGGCTGTACCCTTTGAGGAAAAGGTAATGGTGGGACATATCCCTGAAAGTTAAAACCACTTAGAGGATTTTTCTACCTCCCTTTACCTACACTTTCTTCCTTGTGTTCTAACCTGCTTTTGAACATCTTTCGCATTCGTCTGAACCTTGACAATATCTTGATCATATCCTTTGAAAAATCTTCTTCAGAATTTATCACAGGTAGTAATTCCTTTTTTTTGTTATTTTTGTTTTATTTTTAACCGAATATATATATGGGCAAAATACGGTGCTGGATATACCCGAACACACCATTACAAAAGCGAAAGCAATAAGTTTGGAGTACTACTCCATTACATGTAGTTCAAAGTAAATGCAATAACTTTACGGTCCTATTCGATTACATGTCTATCAATATTCGAAACATACCAATAAAAGGACCCATGTACTTAGGGAAGAATACAACAGCTTTGGAAAATACCAAAGTAGTAGAATTCTTCCCCCAAATAACGCCACAGGGCCTAGCCACACTGTAAGCACAAGAAAATAAGCATATGTAAAGTAGCTGTCATTTGCCCAGACAAGAATGCCAAATACATGACAGGTAGTAATTCCTTACCACTTTGAAGTGTCATAGCATGACATTTCTCTTTTCTCTTTGGATTGGGAAAAGTATCACTCGGTAAAGTCCCTGAGGTCTATTATGCACTTCATTTGCCATCTGGCCCATGTGAATCTGCAAATTTTTAAGGATATCACCGTGCTCCCTTAACATGCCGCCTTGAATCTCCACTGTTTTCTCCACATTGTCTACTCGCTATTGACATTCTCTAAATAACTTATCCATCTTGGCTCCCAACACTATTATCACATTATCTATTGTTGCTTGTTGATTTCCATTCTGTGTGTTTTGTTGGTTACCAAAACTAGGTGGATAAATTGGTTTTGATGTATTATACTGTTGACGATTCTGCCCCCTTGGTACCATGGGTTACTATAGGATGGCTTCACTAATTCGAATTAGAATTCCAATTATAATTGACATATTGCACTGGCTCATTAGTGACTTGAGAACATTCATCTATATGATGTGCCCCTTAACATAACCCACAAGATTGTGTGGTTTTGGCTCCCAAAGCCGTCTAGATATTCGCTAATATATACTGCATGCTTGTCATTTGTGCCTCCCAACTAGATGTTTGATCCAGTTCTAGCATACCAATTTGCAATCTTCCTTGGTTGCTTCTTGTAGTTGGCAGCATAAGTTCATTAATTACTATGCGTTCGAAAACCTCTTTAACTTCTTCTGGTAATTTATCAAGCAAATTTCCCCCTGCTGTGAGATTAACTAGATGTATAGTATCCCAATTAAGTCCATTGCAAAAGAAATTCAGTTCTTGTTCTGAATTCAACCCACTATTTGGATACTTACTAAAAAGCTCACGAAACCTATCCCAAGCTTCTGTGAATGACTCATTGTCGCCTTCACGAAACTGCATGAAGTCCAACCTGATTTTGTCTATTCGGGATGGAGAAAAGTATTTGGTCATAAATCTCTTTGCAACTTCATCAAAAATTTCAATCCGCCCGCCATTAATAGAGTCATGCCATCACTCAGTTGCCCCTTGAAGAGAGAAAGGAAACAACATTTTCTTTAAACCATCATGAGGGATATGGGGAAGATTGCACGTGTGACACAATTTAAGGAATGACCTTAAATAAGCATGTGGGTCTTCAGAACTCAACCCGTGGAAGATCTACCTATTTTGAATAAAATTGATAAAAGCCAGAGGAATTTGAAAATGCTCTACAGTATAATATAAGACGAATCCAAGTTGTCCATCTTAGGCTTATAATGGTCACCATAACTACACCACGGTACCACTAGCTATACTGGTGGAATAACCAGGGGTTCCATTGGAGGAATAACAACATTGGGTGTATTCTTGTGTTCAATCATTGCTTCAAATTCCAACTTCTTCTTAGCATGCAAAGTCTTTGCAAGTTCAGGGTCAAACTGGTATACTGTTAGTCTAAAAGATCTTGTCCTGGGCATACAATCCGTCTACCCCCAAAAAGTACTCCTTCAAAGAATAATAAGGAAAAGTGAAAAGTATGAAAAAATGAAAACTAAATAAAAATAAAATTTCAACACGACTTCTTTCCCCGGCAGTGGCGTGCCAAAATTTGATAGGGCTAAATATAATTATAAAATATATTCATAGTTACTGTCTACCTCTAATCAAAGATGCTAAACAACCCTTAATGGTGATAATTTAGCAAGTTTGTTATCACAGAGAAAGAATAATGTTGAAATTTTAAAGACAATGTTTTTGGATTTCTTTTATAATTAAACTAAAAAGAAGAATGTAAAAGACAAAACACAGTAATTAAGACGATGAATTTGACTTAAAAGATCAATTAAACAACTGTACTCCCGAGATTATATTTTAGGGTTATTAAATAGCACAAGCACACCTATCTATGGTTATGCAAAACAAGGGTAAATACATAACTCACGCCCCCCTATGTGGTAAGAGACAAGGAATGATTTAAACATTTACCTACTAGATATTAACTAATATATGAAACCCTCCTAAGTGGTAAGATGCAAGGTTTATTTTATTAATTAACCCATAATCTAATGCAACTATCAACAAACAAACCCTCTAATCTAATCGCTCATATGTGGTAAGAGGTAACGGCGAATCAAGTCACGCTAATGCTAAACTAATCCCCTAAACTCCTTCTATGTGGTAAGAGGCAAGAGCTAAGATAAAATTAACTTAACAAATTCACAACCAAACCACAAGAGATTCAAAACAACCTACCCTAATCCCCCATGTGGTAAGAGGCAAGATTAAGCAAGTTATCTCTAGGTAATTTACTGCACTATAAGAATATATTCATCATACATAATTCGGCGCCTAATCATGCATAATTATGAAGAACACAGCAAAACTCATTTAATTAAGACTATTAAATAGACGTTAACCTGCAAATTAAGCACAAAAACCATTATTCATAATCCCAAGAGCATAATAGATTTAGCGAGCATGTCTAAATCAAACATCATTAATTTAACAATTAAGCACGTAATTGAAAACTTAACTTGAAAAGAAAGATAACACCTTGAATTATAAATTCTTGGAAGAAATCTTTAATTCCAAATGAATGATTTCAATAACAATGATATTGTTCCAATTCCGTACAGCCGCAATTCTCCGTACAAGAGCCAAAAAAGAAAACCCTAGATATTACATAGAGAAACCCTTGCTTAATACTCACAAAATTTGTCACACTCTCTATGTGTGAAAACCTAGCACTATTTATAGTGATTTTATAAAATTATTTGCAAATAAGACCTCCACGAATTCCTTGTCAGAAACGAAACCTCAAAGTAGATCAAAAATGCAATTTTCCAAAATTAATTCTGAAATACTCATTAACGCAAACATCGCGCGACGTATAGGGTTGCATGTCGAGACGTCCACCCACGTCGCCACATGGGAGACCCCCGACGTCGCGACGTGGAGTGGAACTCCACTTTGTCACAAACTTTCTTCTGTTCTTCCTTCACGTTGCATTCCTTTTGGCTTACATATAACTTTTCTCTTCCAAGTATGCACCAGTGTCTACAAACCTACAAATAAGACACTAAAACGAATTAAATAGAATAAAAACGACTAAAGAATTAAGTGCAAAACACTAAATAAAAGGTGAATAAATTCACCTTATCATATATATATATATATATTTATATATATATATATATTTATATATATATATTCATAATTCATTAAAACATATATAATAGGCCTTATCTATTACATAGAATCCTCGAAAGATTGCATTACATAATTCATGGTTACTTGCTGCTTATCCATTGCTATAAAATTTGATGGCTTCACATGAGGTAGACCTTTCCCTGTGGTTCTTTGCACATCTTCCAAATAATCTGAAAGTACATTTGTATAGGGTGAGCTCAAAGTTTAGTGGGGGGGGGGGGGGTTTAGGGGTCCATTTTGAAACCTTTTGAAAATAGACATGCAAGTACACATACTTATCACATGGAAGGCTTATTCACATAATTGAGTTCAAGTACACATTAACAATCTTTGGATGGCCCAACCATTTGATATCAGCCATAAAATCCCGATGCATGTTTGGCTTGAAGCTATTTCAACACACCAACTACGATAAATAATGGCTCTGCAAGCCTTGGTGACCCAGGCCATCACTACACACTTATGCACAAGATCCACTCTCCATCTAGATTAGAACCTCCCTAATCCCTTTGAAGAGTTTGAATGTTACTATTATTAGTAAGAAAGTCACCGGCTCGTGTCATCTGGACTAGTCTTATTACCATAGAAACTAGGACCCAATCACATACACGAAAGTGCCATGAGGCACATAATCACAAATCACATATCTGGACATAGAGTCCAACATTCACATAATCACATTTCTCACATAACATATTGTTGCACATTTCCTAGGTAATTATCAATCGTTACTTGTTGAATATTGTTCCATGTGTGCCCATACACACTTATTATGCATTCAATCTAATGTCATCAAAATTGCCTAACATACATTCCTACGTGATGAAAGGTGTTTCAAGTGTTTAGTGGCATGGAAAAGTATTTTGAATAGAGCTGTTAAATACATAGAGCCAACTCAAGATGAATGGGTATACTAATAATTCCATACAAGGTCTTAGAAAACTTTTGATAAGAGTAAGACTTAAAGGAGTTGATAAAGAATCTCAAGGCTTTGTCAAGCACACCTAAGAATGGCTTGATTCACGAGGTTTTATTGTGTTTTTCTAAGGTTAATTGATGGTTTGAAAAGTTATTCAAGTCATGGAAGTTTGCAAGGTATTGGAAACCATAATACACATGCAAAGTACTCGAAGTGAGAAGAAAGTTTCCTAAAGGAATGGCAGAGAAAGGCTAAACTCTGATTGTTTGCTTAGGTGGGTAACCTAAGCTACATAGAAATTAGCTAAGAAAAGATATACTTTGAATTTTTGCATAGGCGGGGCACCTAAGTGCAAAAGAAGGGAAAATGATCGCCTAGGCACTTGATTAGAATTGTGCATCACCTAGGTGTTCCGCCTAGATGTGTACTCAGAGTATAGTTTATATTCTGAGCATAACGTTTTCATACAAATTTTGATTTTAGCGATTCAAGTTGCCATGGAAAGTTTACAGAAAGATCTACAACTTTAATGTTTTGACTTGTTCAAAATTCAAAGTGAAAATGGTCAAATAGGGCTGACTACATTTTGCAGCATACCAAAATGTCCAAAATAGAATATAAAAAAGAACTTACACAAACAAGAGGGCCAAACACTTGAACATCTAACCACAAGGTTTGTAGAATACAATATCAAAACCATAAAAGAAGACTTGTGTGTTATTCCTTGGCAGCTCTTGAAACATAGGTTACACCTCCGTTAAATAGAAATAATCTCACAAAACCTTTGAAAAGGATTTACATAATAATATCTAGTAGCAAAACATACATACTCATAAACATATAGATCACATAACATTTACTTTGCAAAGCTAGTACAATTTCAACTTTAAAACCTTAAACATGTAGTAATATTTTGATTGCTTGAAAACGTTTTTCAAATAGAAACCTTCTGCTTTGAATGGAATAATTTAATATCCTTTTTTATGATAGAACCCTGAGTTAAGGTCTCCCAAAATCCTTGCAAAATCACAGCTTAAACACTCCCTATTCTCACTTAGGTTTTCTCCCACTCTTTGTCTCACTTTTGGTTTATACTTGTGATTTTTGGTGTTGTTTCTCCAAATATTTTGAAGCAAACGTTTTCGCCCTCATATAGAGCACTTATAGAGCCTCGAGTTAGGCTAAAAAATTTCACAAAAGACCTCCATTGGCTGCCCAAACAAGATACTTGTTTGAGCCTTAACATTAACACTTTTCACACTACTCTTACTCATGTTTTTGAGTAGCTTTGTCATCGGGTTACTTGAAATTTTTGGTCAATATATTCTACTCCAAAATCTCATCCAATTTAAACTCAAGAACCAATGGGGAAATGACACACCAAGGCCTTCCAACTACCAATCAAAGATTGCAACTTTTCACACAATGATTTGCTAATTCTTCGGTCAAGGATTTTGTTTCATTTGTATTGCTTGGTTGGATTTGTATTTGTTGCTTTCCTTATTATAAATTTTATCCCCTTACCTCTCATAATACTTAGGGATAGATACCATCATGGTTGTGCCAATAATTAACTAAATTATTCCATAAAACCCTGGCTAACATAAGCCTTAGGGTTATAATTATTTTTCTCTCTTCTTGGCTAAGTTATCTTTCTAACTTGTCACTTTCTCCACCTTATCCCAACCATAATTTCGTCCATTAATAACATTTAGCCACCATAATACAATGCCAATAATGTTAAGGAAAAGAACCAACCAAAACCTCCCAAGAACACTAGCTTACTAACTCTTGGTTTGTGTGGGACGACCTTTATATGGTTGATTGAAGCCCTAAATTACTTGTGTAATGGTTAGAACGTGATAACTTAATTGGCAAAGTAAAATTACATGAAATGTCTAAAGGTGTTTGCTTACCTTTTGACCTAATTTACCCTAAGGTAAGTTTGTACAGTTTTTACCATCATATTTCACCAATGGTCAATATGATTTCACCAACTACTTCATTGTTTCCTTGTTGATCATCTATTGTAGTATCATGTCTTAGAGCCCTAAAGAATAGCACCAATATGTGGTATAGGCAAAAAAGTTAGAAAACCTAAATTTAACCTTAGAGGAATGTCTTCCACATAGGTGATCCGCCTAGGCGTTCTATCAGTGATACACATCACCTAGGTGGTTGTTCAGAGTAATGCATCACTTAGACAATCCACTTAGGCTCGCACACAGAGCCTTTTGGTCTCTTCAATCTTTAGCACCCTTTTCTCTTAGAGTTTCCATGAACTTGGCAGGGTCTATCTAGGCATGTAAAGCTAATTTAAATTCATGAAGCCTAAGCCTATAGTACTTCACAATAACAATCCCAACCAACCAATCCATTTTTCACATATAAGGTTTAAGGTTTTTACAATTGATATATTTCGTGTTGGATGCTTCAAATTTTGAATTATTTTTTCACCAAGTACTGAGGAGAAGGTAGAGTGCGCAAAGATGGAATGATAGAAAACAAGCCAAAGTAGAGGTTTATTAGGATTTGTCTTGTTTTCAATTTGAATTTGGGAAGTTTTTCCAGATGCTTAATTTGAAGATGTCGCTTGTTGACTAATCTAATTAAGAATTTGGAATAAATGAGTTTCCTAACACAATTAGGAAGTTAGGTAGTAACCTTTTAGGAAACTACTTTCTATATTTGTATCTACTTAGTGCCTATAAATAGAGACTTGTCTCGGTGTAGAGATTTTAGGGAGAGTTCTAGAGAGATATTTCTATAGAAAGGTGTATTACAAATTGTGAGAGGGGCTAGTTGTTCTAATGATTTGGGGTTAAGAGAAACCAAGTAATCCTTGCAATCTCTAGTTATTTAATCATCGTTGTCTTTATTGTGGATGTAGGGTTAATTTGTTTGAGTCGAGCCATATAAATCTTGTGTGTCTTTATTATTCTTGGGAAAATTGCAAAACCGTCCCTCATATTTGGTTGCAGAACATTTTTTGTCCCTAACATTTTAAATGGTACAAATTTATCCCTCACAATTGGTTGAAAAATATTTTTTATCCATGACATTTCAAATGATGCAAATTCTTCCTTCACATTAAAATATTGTATAAAATTAGTCCTTCCATTCATTCACGTATTTTCTTTTAACATAAAGAGGTCACATATTTGTCTTCTAATAATTTTTACAGGCAAATTTGTAATCACAATTCATTTTTACAATTTTCAGTCAGTAGTTGCTTCCTTGGACCCTAAAAAATTCTCAAAAGACAAGCATGTGACTTCTTTATGCTAAAAAATAGATACGTGAATTGATGGAATGACTAATTTGGTGCACTATTTTAATGTCAGCGATGAATTTGCGTCATTTAAAATGTCAAGGATGAAAAATATTTTTCAAACAAATGTAAGGGATGAATTTGCATCATTTGAAATGTGAGGAACAAAAAAAGTTTTTCTTTCCAATGTGGAGAACATTTTTTGCAATTTTCCCCTTATTCTTTATTCTTAATTTTCAATTTTTTAATAATTTCATAGTACTAAAATCATAACTAACAAGGGGTATCAGAGCCCAAGGTTATGGGTCTTGGGTAATTGGGCTAGTCGATAGCAAACTACATGGTATAGGTCATATGTACTCTTCTTGGTGTTAGATCTGAACTATTTGACAATAAATGGTTATTGATCCATGGAGTTGGGTCAAGGTCTTCTTGGGTGTTGGACCTGGTGAATACTTTAGGATTGGGTTGAGAGCCTATAAAGAAGAGATGACTTGTATGGTGTATGAGAAAGTGATAGGCATAAATATAGGTATAAATGAAACTCGTAATTGCTATCTACTCCTTATAAAAAATATTGCTTTATAATCACTTAACCGTGATGGTATAGCAATGTTCGTACCCATAGGAAAAGGATAATGTTGAAATCTTAGAAAATATTTTTGGATTTTTATTTTGATTTAATTAAAAAAAGAATATAAATGCAAAGTACAATAATGATCGGTGACTTAAGATGATTTTAATTGAACATGCGTACTCCCAAGATTATATTTTTAATGTTCATAAGGACACAAACAAATTTTATCTATGGTCATGCAAAACAAGGGTAAACAATCATTCTTAATTTAGGTCTCTATATCAAGCACCCCAAGTAACCATAAAAATCTTGCACACCCCCTTTTATGTGGCGAGAGACAAAGAATGTTAAAGGCGTTTGCCTACCAAACATTAATAAAGAGAGGGTTAGGATCTCCCTGGATTGATATGTTCTGAATTCCAATGTTTGCTTTGTGGAGTGTCCTTGTTTGAAGTTCTTTCTTGCATGAAAAATCCTGCACAAGGTGAAACAAAGCTTATTAAAAATCACTCACTCAAGTACACAACATATTAATATATGCAAGGTAAACATGTCATGGAGGTAGCATGCAAGCAAAGTGTCGCACCATGATTTGGAATCATAGTGGTTTAAAATTATACAACTATTAACACTAAATGGCACATGCACAATCATGCTTGAAATGTAAGACAAAATGATTATGTGCATTGTGGGAACGGTTCATGACTCCACTCCCCCACACTTAGCCTCATGTGTGCATGGCATATTTCCCTTGCAACTTCCTTCATATGTAAGCCCTGACAACATGAGTAGCTCAATGAGCAAAGCAACATATAAGAAAATGTAAATACTAGTTTAACTAAAACACTTATTAAAGCTAAGGGAGAAAAGAAGTAGTTCTGGGTTTTGTAGTCTCCAGCTAGACTTTATTCATGAAACATTCTTCCTCAAGAATCGGAATACCCCTCTCTATACCAGAAAAATGCTCTCTCATAAACGCTCTTTCTTCTCTTGTAAGGCACTTGATGAATGTTTTTAAAGTGGTGCTTATGCGCTTGTACATGGGAAGCAACCTTTACAAATTCCACCTTGAACCACTGAGGCTCCTCCATTGAAGGCACCTCATTAAACTCTTTCACCATTGGAGGCAAATCATTCAACTCTTCCACCTTACTAGGCCTATCGATTACTTCTTCCACCACATTAAGCTCCCCAACCCTGCAAAGCTCAACCAAGGCTTGTACATCCATGGTCTCAACAAACAAATCAGCAAACTCAAAACCACTAGTAAGTTCAAAAACAAATGACTCAAATTCACAGTTGTTCACCATGTTATCACTGTCAATCGAAATGTTAACATCTTTATCATCAAAACTAACATTGGGAAATTCTTGAGGCTTTTCTTTCTCAACAACACAACAAGCATTATCATCAATTAACAAGAGTATCTCACTTTGCACTTCTTGTAAGTCACCATTTAGACACTTAGATTCATTGACCATTTCAAAAATTGGTTCCTCAACCAGAGTTTCAAACAATGTGTTAACACTCTCATTAACAACTGCAACATTATCTTCCTTTAGGAAATCACATTGATCTTCAAGAAGTGACTCTATGCAATTCACAAAGCTATCAAGAGGAAAAACATCTAAAGCTAGGCAATCAACATCATTTGACTCATTGAATTCCATGAAATTCATGTACGACTCCACTTTAGACACATTTTCCGGCTTAGTAACATGGCAACTTAGAACACGAGAGTCATCACTATCAAGATCACTAAAGAAGCCATCATCCTCAACATCAAAGTGCACATATTCATGCTCAAAAGAATCAGCAACAAAGCACTCATGTACACTATCCCCAAAACATGTAGACTCCTCCTCCCTTAGACACTTTAAGCCACAATCAACAATAGCATGCATATCAAAATGATTGCCCTCAGGAGGTGGTACGCTAGAAATGAGAGGTGTACCTTGTGAGTGGTATTGTGCATCTATAGTTGGTGTCTCAATTTGTTCCCATAGGTTGCTTATTAAAGCGTTGATTCGATCAAACCTTTCTTGTCGCCCTTGAAGCTCTTCTTCCAGTTGAGCGAACCTTATTTCATTTCTATCAATTCTCTCCAAAACTTGAAACAACATGTTTTCCAATTTTGCCTCTTCTCTCAGATAACACTCATTGATTTGTTGTTGGTTATGCCATTTCTCTTCCTTTTGTAAGCCTCTGTCAAGTTTTTCCATAAGTTGAGAAAACATGTCCTCCACAGGAAACTCTTGTGTCCCAATGTGATGTGAGTTGTTGCTTTGTGCTTGATTTTGCCATTGCCCTTCATATGGTGGTGGAGAGAAGTCCTCGTACCATCTAGACATGCTTGGGTTCTTGTGCAATACTCAATTACAGTGAACTGCAATGTCCTGCACTTGACACAAATACACCAAAGCAGACAACAAAACACGAAAACTACAAAATGCAACAAAAGTTATCAAAATGAAAAATAACAAGACTACTAAACTACACAAAGGACAAGAAAACAAAACAAAGCAAATCCAAATTCAAGAAAACCAAGCCTTTTTCCCGGCAACGGCGCCAAAAATTGATAGCGAGTTGTCGCGACTCGTCAATTTATCCTATTTCACTAACTATAGTAGCAGTGAGCAAGGTATCGTATCCACAGAGAAAAGGAAGATTCAAGAATTTCGATTTGCACAATTATGTCACCAAAGTAAGATCAAGTCTCAAAAGAACTAGTAGGAAATCAATTGTAATTACACAAACAGGAAATGAAACTATCACAAGGTAAACACTAAGAAATAACAAAGGAAATCACAAATGATTTAGATGGATAATCTAGAGCTTCTTCCGGGTGAATGTAACTTATCAGCACAGTACTACTAACTTACAATCAAATCAAATGAGGAGAAGGCAACTGGAGACCGAAATTACAGTTGGCATGGCGACCACACTTCAATTCCAGTCTCCCAACACCATCCTATCCTATGACGGGGCCTAAGGATGGTGAAGTAGAACCTATAGTCTTCTCAATTCTCTACTCAAATTACTCAAGCATTATCCTCTAGAATCTCCCATGACGAGGCCCGATTCTAGCTTGTAAGTTCATCATTCAAGTTGAAAAATCTCTTATCACCTTGTTCTACTAACTTCACAGTCTAAGAGTTTCCTATGGCGAGGCCTAGCTATGAGACATGTACAAATACAAACAGGTTTAAGAACTCTTGCATTCTCTGGTTCTCATTCATGAATTCTTAGCTGAAGCTTATGAATTAAGATTCAACTCAGCATGTCGACCGCAATCAAATCTCATTTCAACAAATTCAGATCAAAAGCATGAACTTAATAAGTTTTACAAATTCAATACAGAGAATGTTGTATTTCTCTTCTTAGATTGTTAATTATACTGCACATTATCAATTCAACCAAGCATTCACCCATTAGAAACCTAGATTATCACTCACTAGCCAGAAAACTCCATTTCCAATTCACGATCAACAAATTGGAAGATTACACAGTTCATTTCATCAATTAGAAAGAGTTTACCAATTAAGATGTCTTAAAAGCTTCCAAGTGTCAAAAGGATTGTGAATTGCCTTCTCAATTGCAAGAAGATTTACAATAACCAGAACAATTCCTCGATCGGAATCCAAAATGGAGCTTCAAAAGCTAGAGAGAGAAACTAGAGAGAGAAAGTAGATCTCACAAATTTATTCCCGCTCTCTCTAGATCAAAAGTTGGTTACAAAATAAAATCCTAACTAATGAATAATGGTCCAAGGATCTCCCTTCATATTAGCTGCATTTCCTATATATAGAGTTAGGAAAATGTAACTAATACGCAACCGTAAAATATCTACATTATTACAAGAGTGTCCTCCAAAGAAATGACTAAAATCAACCCAAGGAGTGAAAATTCGGAGTTTGAAGAAATGCCCAGCATTCCAGCGCCTTTGGGCCATTGCAAATCACGCCTCTGCCATCCTCGTCATCCACGTCGCACCTTCAGGCTGCTGCTAGTCACGCTTTCGCCGCTCGAAAGTCCAGCTGAAGAATCAGAGTCATTCCACGCCTTCAAGCTACAGACCTTCACGCCTTCAGCATCCATGCAAGTCTTCATGCGCTCCAGTGCTCCAAAGTTCACGCCTTTGGGCTTCGGAGCTCCACGCCTTCATCCGCTTGGAAATTCAGAAGCCAACACTTAGCCATTTTTCATAAAACCCAAAAGCTGAAACTTTGAACACAACTACGATGCATCTTGGTTTAAATGTGTTCTCGTGCACTAATGTGAGCTAAGTGAAGTCCTGTGAGCTGCGTGGATGTTGTTAGGTGTTGTGGGATCTAAGAGCAATGCAATGAATCTTCATGGCCTGTGTGACAAATAAAGGAAAATCTAAAAACATTAGAATCAAGAATGGAATGCAAGGTATTTGTGAAGTAATGTATAAGAATGGGGAATCAAGAAAATGCAACAAAGAATGAAGTCGAGAATGAAGAGCCAAATTGTGAATTGCAAAATATGTAAACCTGAAGAATGTCATGAATGATGTGGACATTATGTTGTGGACGAAAACAAATCAATCACACGAAGAACAAAAGAGAAAGGCAGCTCCAACATTTATAATTCAACGCTGCAATGAAATCACACACACACTTGCGATGCATCGCTACGATGCATCGCAGTTCACACCACACAAAGCCACGATGCATCGTAGCGATGCATCGCAGCACACACACTTCACAACCACGATGCATCGTGGTTCATTCCTGCCTTCACTACGATGCATCGTAGTGTTGTGCTAGTGTGCTGAGTGTGAAGTGTATTCTGTGAGGTGAGTTGTGTGTGTTTGAGTGAAGAATGAGCATGTGTGTGGTTGAGTAGAGAGTGAACATATGTGTGTGAAGTAGAGTGAAGGATGAACAAAAACCCATCATTCTTAGTGAAGAAATGGAATGCAATAGCCAAAGGATATTTCACTTGTAGAACTGAAATGTGTAATGTTGTGTGCTCTTCCAAAGAATTGTGTGAATGATCCAGCTTTTGTGCAAATATTTGTGAGCTGAAGAGTAAAAGCATGATGCATTATAGGTGAAAATGTGTGAAGTGTCATGGAAATGTAGTTATAACAAATGAGGATACACAAATGATTCCAAGCACAAGATGACATTCTTTTGGTTTTAGCTTGCGATGAGATCGCAAGCCAATTTTAGTGAAGGCTCAATCACACTTCCACTACGATGAGGTCGTAGTGCAAACGTGTGTGAGCAATTTTGTGCTACTACTTCATCGTAAGCAAATTCCAAGCTCAAGTGCTCAAATCTTCAGCAATTTCAAACCAATATTCGAATATGATACAATGGGAATTTGGGAAAACTTAAAGCACAAACGTTGTAGCCCCAGATCTCAGATTTCCATAGCATTTTGAATTACTTAAATCGGAGCTCAGACCAAAGAGTTATGACCAAAATACTGTGACCTAGCAGAGAGTGAAATTTGCACTACGATGAGATCGTAGAGTTAATTTTCCAAACTGTTTTTGCTCTATAGTTTAATCTTCTTTTTGGCACAAATCATCAATTTCTATTTCAAATCAGAACTTGGTATAAACATTAAAGTTATAGGTGTTCCTCTTATCTTTCCAATGGCTCCAAAAACAGCACCATTGGATGCCTAGAGCTCAAGTTATTAACAATTAACCAAACTGTGGCAGCATAAAACTCATAAAACCCTAATACGGCATTTCGCAAAGAAACTCCTATTTCATAGTCTTGCACACAGAATTAACTAATAGTTAAAACATAAGAATTATAGTGCATTCAAAGAGCTTTTTAGAACATCAAAGAACTCACCAATTGGATTATAATTGAAGGAGTTATGCTTGAATGAAGTTCACCAACCAAATCTGTCCACTCCACAATTATGCAATTTTAGGCATATTTAGGTTTTTCCCAAAATCCCACACATCACTCGAGCCTTTTTAAAACTCAATCTTACCATTTGACACCAAACACATATTTACCTCATTTAATCCACATATTTGAGTCTTTTTCTCCACTTAAGCACATTGAGTTACATATCACATTAATGCACAATTTAGCACATAATACCACACATTTGCATGAAAACACAAGACAAAAGCTAAGTGATTTAACACATATAAGTTGGTATAAAACCAAGTCACGACTCGTCAATTTATCCTATTTCACTAACTATAGTAGCAGTGAGCAAGGTATCATATCCACAGGGAAAAGGAAGATTCAAGAATTTCGATTTGCACAATTATGTCACCAAAGTAAGATCAAGTCTCAAAAGAACTAGTAGGAAATCAATTGTAATTACACAAACAGGAAATGAAACTATCACAAGGTAAACACTAAGAAGTAACAAAGGAAATCACAAATGATTTAGATGGATAATCTAGAGCTTCTTCCGGGTGAATGCAACTTATCAACACAGTAATACTAACTTACAATCAAATCAAATGAGGAGAAGGCAACTGGAGACCAAAATTGCACAAAATTTAAAATTCGCAACATATAACAGGACATAATATGCAAACACTCAAATTCAACACAACAAAACTAGAAAATAGCATGCTTTGCCTCACATAGCACAAAAAATTCCATTCATGCAAGAAGAGTAAGCATATAAGCTTCAAGAGACACACACCATAACAACCATTCAACCAACTCACAATAAATTATGAACAACCTACCCTAATCCACCTATGTGGCAAGAGGAAAGATTAGGGCAAGTAAACTCTAGTAATTTATTTCACTAAAACAAATGTATTCATTATACCTAATTCATGCATCAAATTCTGCAGAACCATAAAGAACACCATAATAAAACTCATTAAGCATACACTATAGAATAGAACATAAAGCCCATAAATTAATAAAAAAAACCCTATTCATAATCTTGAGAGCACAATTAACTTAGCTAAGCATGGCTAAATTGAACATCATAATAGATATAAATATTAAGATCACAGTTGAAGACATGGCTTGAAAATAAAGATAAAACCTTGAATTAATGAAAATCCTTGAAAGATATTCTCCAATTCAAAACCAAGATCGCCAAAAGATAACGTTGTTTAGTCTTCTAATAATAATATAAAGATGAACTAGCTATTACAAAGAGAATTTCTTGCTCAAAACTATATGAAAGCTATCACCCCTATAAATGTATAAAACCCTAGGTCTATTTAAAGTAAATCTTCAATAAAATTTGTAAATAAGGCCTCCACCGAATCCTCCTCAAACGAAAAGTCTTTAAATGGGCCAAAAATGCAAGTTTTCAAAATTAATTTAGAAACCATCATCAGGCTCGATGTCATGACGTGTAGAGTAGCATGTCATGACGTGGGCGTCCCCTAACGTCACAATATTCCTTACTAGAATTGTTTTTTTTATTTTTTTATTTGATTTCTTCAGACGTCACAACATGCATGATCGCACGTCGCGACATCTACCCACATTGCAATATGGGAGTCCCTGACGCGATGGTGTCGAGAACTTCTACACCTCATCATAATTTTTCTTCTTCTTTTTTATTTTTCTCCTCCATTCAAACACCATGGTCATTGGCAGAACTAAAGGGAGGCGACCCGGTGCGGCCGCCTCTTCTTCGTTCTGAGAATAAGGTAGGAGAGAGTATATTCCACCATTGAAGCACCCCTTTCGCCATCCATCATGTACGCCACCAAAATGTTACATTGTAGAAATCGCGAAGAAGACGAAGTTTTCTCGTCTTCCAATTTTTATTTATTTTTACTTTTATACTCTTAAGTAAAACCTAAGAGTAAAATAAAAATATATTCTCTTAAGTGAAACGACGTAGTATTATTAAAGAGTAAAAAAAATCCTACTATCCCTATTTATAAAATCTTATCCTATTTTAATTCCTAAACTCTATCTTATTCTATTTAATTCCTAAAATCTTAAACGTAAATTAATCTATCTTGCTTCATCTCTCGAACTCTTAAATGTGAATTCCTCTATCTCTTGTTCCTTCCTTCGTCTACAACCTACTTCTTGCTCATAACCTCATCTTTATCGACTCCTTTCATCATATTGTTATTCAATTGAATTAGTCTAATCGGTGAAAATCTTTCCATTATGGTTAGCGTTGTCTTGTGATATGAGTATTTTCTTTTTATTTTTATGTCTTTTTTACTTGGTAATATTTAAAATTTTTTGCGTATTTTTTTAATTAATTATTGTGATTGAATATTTATTTTATTTTAATAATTACATATATTTATTTTATGAAAAAAAAAATATTTATAGTTAAGCAATCCTTCAAAAATATTTCTAGTTCCGCCACTGACCATGGTTAATAAACCTATATAAAACACATAAAAAAGAATCGAATAGAATAAAAACAACTTAAGAATTAAGTACAAGTACTAAATAAAAGATTAATAAATTCACTTTATCATAAAGGTCCAACTAAGAAGAAAATGTGGGTTTGAAAGGGGTACGAGTGTGGGTTTGAAAGGGGTATTTGATTTTTGATGTAACGGACTATACATGAAGTGAGAGGTTTGCTAAGATTCATGAGTAGTGTGCAAGAATCTCAAATTAAAAAAAGTTAAGAAAGCATATAATAAGTTGGTAAGAATCTAAAATCTGCTGGTTTAACCTTTTGGGTTCAAATTGGGTTATACGTTTTTATTGGTTCTCTAGTGGGTCTCTTGGTGTTATCTCACACTGGCAAATATTCCTAATTTAAACTCATATTAACGATAACAAGCAAAATTTTATAATTTAAGTTTCAAATAGTAAGCTCACTAACGATTGCAACTAGATATTCCTAAAATATCATAAAAATGACAAATGTTTACTTAGTTTGAGATTCATCTTATGTTTGGAAATCAAGGAATTGAGCTAATGATTTCTCCAGAAAAAGAATAAATCATGGGTTCACAAAATAATATTTGATTATAAAGAATCTAAGTTTTTAAAAGTGCAACACAAACCAGAAAACAAATAAACTTATTGATATGCCAAGTTATTACTGAAAGATAAACCATTCAAATAAGAACAAATAATAGCCCATGGTGAAGAATACATGTAATAACGTGTGGGGAAGAATACATTGCAAAATCACAGTTATAAGATTAAACACAATGATTAGACAAATGAATACTTCCAAGGTTTCTTTGTTCATCAGTTTAGTACAAAAAGGTCAAAGAAAAGTTTTTGAAAATAACAAAACCATACTTTCCTATTCCCATCTTGTTAACCAAATAGTGTTTCATTTAGTTGTAAAAAGTGGATTTTTCAGTAAGGAACACAACGAATATTTAACAAATAACAACTACTTTGGGAAAAATGAAGAGAAACCTCTGCTAACCATACTTAAAGCATGTTAGGATTCATTGGTAGTGTGCAAAAACCTCCACATTAGAAAGGTTAAAGGAACTAGAGTACCTAATAAGTTGGTAAGTATCCAAAATCTACTCATTAAAGTTTTGGATTCATGTTGTCTTCTGATAGGTGCAATAATTGTTATATTATTTAAGGGTTTATTATGAAATAAGTTGAATAGATTTACATTGATTAGTTGTTTAATTGCAGGATTCTAGTTGATTGGTGGATTTAGAAGTCTTGTACGGAAAGAATGGAAATAAATCAATTTTGGAAGGAATTTAGAAGATCTTGGCAAATTTAGAAAATAAGGTTTCCATATCTTGATTTGGGAGGAAAATCTTTCCAAATTGATGGCTTTTAAAGACTAAGGTGGTGAAAAATTATGTAAAGAGAAGATTGCTTTGATTTGGAATAATTCAATTATAGAAGAAGATGAAGACTTCTTGTCAATTTCCAATTTGAAGAGAAGAAGAATAAGGAAGTTTATTATCTAAAAGACTTGCATGCCTTAATTGTCTCATGTAGCGTTAGCTTAATTTCCTTTCCTAGATTTAGAATCATAAAGCAATATTGATTTCCATATGGGCTAATACTTTATTAGGTAGCTTAATAAACTTCTCTTCTATAAGAAGAGGAAATCATCGTTCAGAATAAAGAAGTGGTAGGTAATAGTGGTAGCAGTAGTTTAGTTTAGTTGTAGAGTAGTTTACGTTGTAGTAGTTCTTGCTTTAGGAATCTCATCCGTATAGTCATACGGAAGGCAAAGACTGGGCAAATAAGTTTACTTTATCTTTACTTCTTTAGTTTAATCTTATTATGCTTTCTATACTTGTTATTTGTCTTTTTGTAGTTATGTTTAGTGAGTAGCTTGTTTATCCGTCATAGATAATGAAACATTAACTATTATTTAATTGTGAGACTGAATTGTTCTTAAGTAATTAATACCTCATTAGTTCCAAGAGTTCTCTGTGTATAATGCTTATGTTTAGATTAATTAAATCCTGATCAAATCTAATTAATCTTAGGAGTGCCAATTCATCTCATGTTATTTCTCTTGATCTAAAAGATAGGATTAATTAGTTGTAAAACTACTGTCAGGTACACAAGAATAATTGGTTAGTAATTTGTGACATGCTGACAATTGATTGCAAATTATTAGAACAGGGTTCTTCTATCTTGTAAAGGCTGTTGAGACGTTAAATCAGGTGTTGGTCGATTCCACCCTGGTGGTGCCTTGATTAAGGAAGTAATTAATTAAGTCAGATTCTTATTAATTACTGATTAAGTACGAAAGAATTGGAATACGTCATAGCTGGATTCTCGATATTCTATAACTGATTGATTTGTTAATATTAATTAATCATTGAGTCTATTTTCGATTGATAATTGGTTAATGTGGATTTTCTTGTTGCCGGGCTTTTATTTCTTGTGTGTTTCTCTATAATAATTATGAGTTAGTTTTATTTATTTCTCTTAGTTATTAATAAATCATATTCGTGACAAGATTTTTTGAATTAACTAGAAAATATAGTATTCCGTTTGTCATGGGATTTGACCCTACTTTCACTGTATTATTTTTTATTTTTTAAAATAGATAATTAATTTGGTATAAAAAAAGGACACTACCAAATTTGGCTTCTGGGGAATGACAATCTACTATTTTTTTAGTTAGTACATTTTTTTCTTGGTGTTTATCCAATTTGTTTTAATCCTAATCTATCATTTGACTTAGGTATTGAACAAAATTAGCGCACAGATTCAGGAGACGAAGAAAAGACACTAGGGAACCAATTCTGATTTTGAAATAGCCAATCCGTTTACTCATACGGGACTTCAATTAGAATCAGATATTAAGTCTGCCACTTACAAGAACAATATGGCATAATTTTGGGATCCAACTTATATGTGTCAATTCAGTCAAGAGTATCCACCTGTACAATTCACTACGTTCAAGAGTTTTTAGCACCCATAGTATTACGATCTTTATTCCTACAAATACAATTCAGAGGGGTGGGGAAACCACCCAAACTTCAATTATATGGATAGGGCACAATAGTCATTATCACTATAGACTAGGGAACTACAACAACAGCCAATGATTTCATCTTCTCAATCCAATACAATAAGCACTATGTTGAAATTATAAGAAGATATGGTTGCACAAATATTTAATTTCACTAATGCTTTTCAGGAGAGTGTGCAAGAGATGCAGCAAGAACTAAGCGAAGACTTTAATGGATTGAGTATCAATATTACTTAAATAAATACAAGATTCATCGCATTAAAAAAAATCAAGGCAATCTCCCATCACAAGTGCATGTTAATCCAGAAGAAAATGTCAATCAAATGACATTGACAAGAGATAACGAATTGGAGGAACCTACAGCTAATATAGAGGAGAAGAAATCCAATAGTTCAAAAATTGTTTCACCATTTACTCCAACAGAAGAATCTAAAAAATATAAGGTAAATTAGAATTGAAATATAAATATTTTTGAAATTAAAATTCTTCTTTCTTTTCCTCGCAGGTTAGTAAAGAAAACAAAGGACGGTGATTTAGAAGACAACTTGACCATTTTAAATAAGGTGAATATAAACGATCTTTTTCTTGAGGCAATTAGTACACTGCCAAAGTGCTCAAAATTTGAGAAATAGATATTTTATAGAAAAACCCAACATCCCATGGATGAGAATGTGGTGGAAAATGAAAATATGTCGACTATTATGAGGATACATTACCACATGATTGCAAGGAATCAAATTCTAAAGGCAAAGAATTGAATGATGAGAAGATTAGGAATAAAACAATGTCATTACATTCGCTATAAGTGTTTCCAAGCAACCAAGAAAGCTCCTGTTTGCCCATACAGGACCTGCTGATAAAATGTTTCCACACATTATGCAAATCCTAATTCTGAAACTTACCTTCTTAGGTGAACATTTGAAATTCATATTTTTTGTAGAGGGGGAGACGCTACTCATCTTTACAAACAAATCTCTAACCCAAAACCAAGAAAACAAGTTGATTTGGCCTAAAATAAGGCACATGGCAATCTTAAGAGGGACTTTGACTTGCATATAGAAAGTACCTTCACCATGACCACCTCCGGAGCCTCTTCTATTCATTTGCTGAGTTCGACACATTTTCGGTCTAGCCATGGACTTTAAACAAAGGAGCTTGTTGGGAGGCAACCCAATATTTCTAATTTTTTATTCTTAATTTTTATTTTTAATGTTTTTTATTATTTTCAATTTTTTGCATTAGTTTTACTATTTGTTTGTTTGTATTTTAAGTTCAATGTGCACATGTAGTTGTTAGGAATAGTGGACTTCACTATGACAATTTTTAAGTCTTATTTTTCTACTCATATTGGGTTACCTATAATAGTGCCCACTTTGAAATTTTGGGTCGAAATTGCTCCTGATAACACCATCCTTATGTCCCTTCTCGGTTCAAAGTGCATTTTTTAAGCGACTCTCATGTTATGTTATGTCATCAATATATTGCATATACTTCGTTTGGTAGGCAGGATCATACAGCCATGGCCACTATCCATACACTTGTTATTTTGTGGCTTATGTGTAATAGTATTAAATTTCATCTGGGTTATTAGAGTTCTTCTTTTTGGAACCAGATTTTAACTCATGAAGACCACCATTTGGCTTTCAGCCATTTCATTGCTGTTCTTGTCTCGTAATTCTTCATATGTTTCTTTAAGTGTTGTTTGGACCAATTCTTATTGAACCAACTCGATTGGCTTGTCCTTTTGCCTACCTTTGGTTTGTTTTTACTAATGCACATGGGTTTATTAAGTTTTGTAAGATGAGATATCCCTCTTCGAGCTATATTTCTTCTGCAGGTGTTGTTGATCTTTGATAAAAAAGTCAATGCTTCCAATGTTGCCCTTATCTAACTTATAATCCACTGATACAGTTCTCGACTCCCTATATTAAACTACTTTCTTGTCTCCCTATGAATTTTTTTTTGTTGATGCTGTTATTTGATGTGGTTTCTTTCATGTTATTTTATTTTCTCTTTTCTCTTGCTTGAGGACAAGTAAGGTTTAACTGTGGGGAGAATTATGTGTTTATATTTAGTGAGTCTTTTATTTTTCAATTTGTATTTCTAGTCCAATTTCCATTTGTAATAGCATGAGTTCGTTTTAGAAAAAAAAACAAAAAATAGAAAGGTAACATTCGAAAATATTTTATTTTTTTTCTTTTTTGTGTCAAAATATTTTTTATTTTTTGTGTTTCTAAACTTTCTTACTTATTGGGTATTATTTAAGCAAATTAGAATTGGTATGGAAAGTTTTGATGATCCATTATGATTGAGTTTACGTATGTCTTTGTATGTTTCCAAGAAAGATGAATACATAGAATTCAGCCTATTTTTGCGTACTTAAAGAGAGATTTTGAGGCTAAGCATGCAAAAACCACTTTTTTGTGCTTAATTAAAAATATTTCTTTGTTGAGTGTTAATTGTACATTGATGAATTGCAGAATTTGCTTTATTGTACATGGTGAACCATAATGTAGAAATTGCATATGAATATGATAAAGGTACTTAAGCTTAGCCATGTTTTACTTTAGTTTTCATTTTTACCCTTAAATTACCCCTAGTTAGCCCCTTTGAGCCTTAACATTTTCTTTGTGTTAACCTACTATAAATATTCACCAAAACCTTTTTAACTTACTTTTGGCCAACCAATGTGCTTGTGACTAAATGAGATGTGTAACTTATTCCCCACTTGATTGAATAAAATGAAACTACGTGTTTAAGTCTCTATGCATGAAGTTGGTTTTAGCATGTTCTTGTGAATTAAAACTATTGAAGTCTAGTGTTTGCCCACAAATTACTGGGGCAGTAGAGTAAACAAAAAAAGTTTAGTATTTTGTTTGATGTGCTATCTAATTGTACAGTGGCAGTAAAGAGAAAAAAGAAGAACAACAACAAAAGAAAAGCAAAAAATTATATAATAAAAGAGATTTGACAAGAGAAAAAAATATGATAAGAGCACAAAAACAATGTTTATTGTTCTAAAATTAATTTGAGAAGTTAAGTTTTGAGACTTGATACAGTCTAAGTGTAGAATAAGTTGCATTGCACTCTAGTTCTTTATATTCTTAGCCTTTTTATATATCTTTCGTTTCAAGCACATTGTCTACTCTAACCCCATTACCACTGGAATAAAAGAACTTTTGATTTATGTTTGATTTTGATTTTTGTGGTGAGTTTTTGATATCATTGCAAATTCATAGTAATGTTTCTTTGTATAATTTATGATGAGTGGATGAACTCATATTGTCAAATCTTTGAGTGTTTAGAGTGATCTTGGAAACTTGGCTCATATTCTATGTATTTTGACTTAGAAGAAAAAAAATACATGTATAGATTTGATACAATGCATTATGAATGTGGATTAAAGGTTGAATTCTAGTTTGTTTGGGCGATGCTTGATTTGTAAAATTTTGAATAGTTGTGTTTTCTTTAATGTTGATTGTTATATTTCTATTTTTGTTTTAATGCTTAGGGACAAGTATTGTCTAAGTGTGAGGATTTTATAGATGCAATAATTGTAATAATATTTGAGTGTTTATTATGAAATAAGTTGAATATATTTGCACTGATTAGGTGTTTAATTGCAGAATTCTATTTGATTGGTGAATTTGGAAGTCTTGTATGAAAGGAATGTAAATAAATCAATTTTGGAAGGAATTTGGAAGATTTTGGCGAACTTAGAAAATAAGGTTTCCATATCTTGATTTGGAAGGAAAATCTTTCCAAGTTGATGGATTTGACAACTAAGGTGGTGAAAAGTTATGTAAAAAAAAGATTGTTTTGATTTGGAATAATTCAATTATGGAAGATGAAGACTTGCTTGGCAATTTCCAATTTGAAGAAAAGAAGAATAAGGAAGCTTATTATCTAAAATGCTTGTATGCCTTAATTGCCGCATGTGGCATTAACTTTATTTCCTTTCCTTGATTTGGAATCATAAACCAATATTGATTCCCATATGGGTTAATGTTTTATTAGGAAGCTTAATAAACTTCTCTTCTATAAGAAGAGGAATTCATCGTTCAAAATAAAGAAGTAAGTGGTAGGTAATAGTAGTAGTAGTTTATGTTTTAGTAGTTCTTTCTTCAGGAATCTCTTCCATATAGTTATACAAATGTAAAGTCTAGGTAGAATAAGTTTACTTTATCTTTACTTCTTTAGTTTAATCTTATTATATTTTCTACACTTGTTATTTGTCTTTGTATAGTTATGTTTATTGAGTAGTTCGTTTATCCATCATAGGTAGTGAAACATTAAATGTTATTTAATTGTGAGACTGAATTGTTCTTAACTAATTAATACTTCATGAGTTCCAAGAGTTCTCTGTGTATAATGCTTATGTTTAGATTAATTAAATCCTGATCAACTCTAATTAATCTTAGGATTGCTAGTTAATCTCCTATTATTTCTCTGGATCTAATAGATATGATTAATTAGTGGTAAAGCTAATGTCAGGTAGACGAGACTAATTGGTTAGTAATTTGTGATATGCTGACAACTGATTGCAAATTATTAAACTGGGTTTTTCTATCTCGTATAGCCATTGAGACATTAGCCATTGACAATGCAACATCCACTCTGTCAAGACCAAAAACTGCGAGATTAGCCATTCAAATTGATCTTCAAGTTCAGCTACCAAATGGAATCTGGATTGGGAAAAAAGATGGAGGCTTTTGGCAAGATGTGATCTTTGAAAAGGTTCCTATATTGTGTTCGTGTTGTAAAGGCATTGGGCATTTGGAAAAACTTTGAAAGATGAAGAACTCGGATGCGAAATCTGATCAGGGTGTGAAAATGGGGAACGAGAACCAAGGCCGTGAGGTTGCCAATCAAGAGTTTAAAAATTAGAAAATCTTGTTTTTTCCATTAACTCAGTAAGTCAAAATTCTCTCTCTGATTTTACTGAAAAGAGAGAAAACAAATTAGAGTTTGAAGAGTTCAAAGATCTAATGGTATCTGAGAATAGCCCGATAAGCCCAGATGTAGAACTCCCCTCAGATAACTTGAAACAGGGACAAAGGGTGGGGAGACACCCGCAAGGTTTCAAGGTTGAGAAGAAGTGCTCTAGCAGGTGCAACAGTGCGAAACAGAAAGCTGCTACAGGTAAACGTCTGGGGAAAAAATTGAACCTTCAAGAATCTGTGAAAATTTCAGCTTCTACCAGCCAGCAATCCGAAAATCTTACGGAAAAGTTGATGACTGGGGACTCAACCGTGGAATCAGTCAATACCTCCTCTGTCCAATTACAGCTTCTACCCAAGGAGGTCTCACAGACCTTGGAGAAAGAACAGGCTTCCCCCTCTGCCTACACTATATCTGAAGTTCATCCAATTGAGATGGTAAAGGAATTCTGTGGGATCCCTTTCACTGAAGATAGACCAAGCACAACTAAAAAAGTGAATAGAAAAAAGTGCCGCATTTCATATGAATTAAATTGGAGAAATAAGAGGAAAAAGCGCAAACGGGATAAGCCTACTTGAACTCGAGGTACTATTTCTCTTGCTGCAAAAGATCTATTGCTCAATCATTTCTTCAATATGCCTAACACCAAACCAAAACTGCTAAGTAAGGTAACTCAAATTATTCAGAATAGTTAGGGAGGTGATGGTATTGATTGCTTGATTATGGTGAGTTTGAGTGATCTTGTAGTTGATTGTGTTTGCTTGTGCTATATGAGGCTAGAGAGTGTATTTTGCTGATAATATAATTGGTGATGCTAAACTGAATTAGGTTGATATAAATGTAGTTGTCATTTTACTTGGTTTAGTCTTTTTTTATTTATATATATGATGCTATATCTTGCCCCGAGCTACATAAGATTGGAGAAGTTACGAATGGGTTTACCTATTTAACCTGGATTGATTTGGAGATAGGTTTGGAAATTCTATTTGTGTGAGGAATTTATATGTTTGGAGTTTTAGGTGATGCTAGGCGTGGATAGGTGTGTGTGGATCTGTCGGTCTCATTGAATTGGGTATGTGATGTACTAAGAATTGCTGCAGTTGCTTGGATGTGGTTTACAGGTGATGTCAGATGTGGTGAGTGTTGGTTTGAACTTGGAGTATTCATTTACTTGGGAATGGTACTGGAATTTCTGTTTGAATCCGTAAATAACATTTTGCAGTGATGATGGATCTGAAATTAATTTTCAACAAGTAAGGGACCTTTGCCTGTGATGTTGGAATCGGTAGTGTAGTTTTGATACTTGCCTCAGGTTGCTGCCTATTTGGACTGCCCTAATCCGGACATTGAGTTGGATACTACCCTATCATGTCATTGCTAGGTTACATGGTGTTGGGCACTTGATATTTGATAAGTAGTGGTTCTGCTTTTGGCTCTTAAAAGTGGTCTCCTAGAATGCCATGGGTATACTTAATTTTGAGAGAGGCCTTGCTTGATTCTGAATATAATTATAATAGGGTAGAAAAGAAATAGCTTCATTATTAAAAAGCTGGCCTGTTTTGTTATGGTTTAAAATATATTGCAAATACTCAGTGTGGCCAAGCATATACTTGTTCAGGACTAAGAACAGTGCTACTTGTGCTAATAATTAGTGCTTCTCTAAGTCTCATCTTTAGATTATCGAAATTATCATGTAATGGAGTAGTACTCCAAACTTATGGGTTTCTTGTTAAGTTTTATATTTCTTGTATCGGTGTGGTCGGTATATCCAGCACCGTATTTTGTTCAAAAAAAAAGGCCATTGAGACATTAAATCGGGTGTTGGTCGGCTCCAGCCTAGTTGTGCCTTGATTAGGAAGTAATTAATTAAGCCATATTTTTGTTAATTATTAATTAAGTACGAAAGAATTGGAACACATCAGAGCCAGATTCTCAGTATTCTATAACTGGTTGATTTTTTAATATTAATTAATCATTGAGTCTATGATCGATTGATAATTGGTTAATATGGATTTGCTTGTTGTCAGGCTTTTATTTCTTGCGTATTTATTAATAATAATTCTTAATTAGTTTTATTTGTTTCTCTTATTTATTAATAAATCTTATTCGTGACAATTTTTTTTGAATTAAATAGAAAAAGATAATACTCCATTTCTTGTAGAATTTGACCCTAATTTCACTTTATTATTTTCTATCTTTTAAAGTAGGTAATTAATTTGGTATAAAAAAAATGACACTACGAACTTCGAACTTCTACCTTCTTATTGGGTCTCTAGTGATCTCTTATTGTTACCTCCCACTAGCAAATATCCTTAACAAGTGGTATCAGAACCCACTGTTTTAGGTCATGAGTAATTGGGGCTTGTCTCTTGCAAGCTGCATGGCATAGGTCATTCGTGCTAGCTCTTCTTGATATTAGACCTGGACTACTTGCAACAAGTGTTTGTTGATCCATATAATTAAGTCAAGATCTTCTTGGTAGTTAGATCCGATGAATGCCCTAAGTTTAGGGACTGAGGTCTATCAAGATATGTTAACTTGTGAGTAGGAGAAAGATCCAACTGAAAAGAAGAAGTGGGCTTGCAAGCAATACTAGTGTGATTAGTGTGGGTTTGTTTGAAAAGTGTTTGGACTTTGATGTGAGGGATTATCAATGAAGGGGGATATTTATAAGGATTTGTGGTAGTGTGCAAGAATCTCATATTGAAAAAGCTAAGAGAACTAAAACACTTAATAAGTTGGTAAGAAGACAAGACAGACAAGCTTAAACTTTTGTGTTCAAATTGGATTTTACCTTCTTATTGGGTAATAATTTGGTAAGGATCCAAGTTTTAGGTTTAAACTTTTGGGTTCAAATTGGATTCTACCTTCTGCTCATTGGGTCTCTAGTAGTTTATTGTTGTTACATTACACCAGTATAACAAAGCACATAACACATTCAAGACTCAGCTTACTATATTGATATGTAAAATAATTTCAACAATTTCCAATGGAAAAGGAGAAAGTATTGGGTGGTTAATAACCACAAACTCATTAGCAATGTTAGTAGTTAAGTACTAATATTTTCTTACTATATGTACACCATATCCTACTATTACATGGGTTAAACTCTTTACTCAATATACGGGCTCACATAGTACTAGGACATGATATAATTACAGTGGGACACTGTTTGCACATAGTAAAAAAGTATTGATACTTAACCACCAATTGAGTTGATGAGTTCTTAATTATTAACCACCCAAACTTTCTCGTGGCGAAGTGGCCATTGAGAAATCCCTACTTGTCATCCAAGAAGGATTCTGAGGCCTTAAAAGCCTCATTCCAACTTTGAACATGTTGAAGGCAAGCTTGAATACCATCATGATATCTAACAAAACTATTTGCCAATCAGCTCAATAAAACTATACCTTGTCAGAGTAAACAGAACATCCTAATTTTAGTTGCAAATGGTTGTCTGCAAAATCTCCCCAACTTGTTTAAGGAAAAGTAGAGTAGCCAAAACAATAGTATGATATAATGCTTTTACCAAGATCTGATTTACCGGGTAAAGAAGTGAGTTTACACTACCCCACTAGCTACGCTTCGCTCCTAGATATTCTCCATTTTTCCCAAGCGGGAAATAAGGGAATATGGAATATTGGAATTCACTACTGAACTGTTCTTCACTCAAAGCCTCTTTCTTGAACATGGTTAGCTTCGCTTTCATCTACCTTCCCGTCGCGGGCAAAGTACTAAAGTCAAGCAGCTAAGTGGAGAAGAGAGATACAATCCCATCCATTCAAATCCGTACTAGCTCTCAATCAAGGGAAGAAAGAAGCCACGAACCAAGAGTTCTACCCGCACTTCGTCTTTTTCTCTCGTCTTAGTTGGCTAATGAACCAAGGATGAGGAATGAGTTTGTGCCTTACTTTGTGGCTGACACTCCCGGTTCATTAAGAGTAGGCAACTTTGCATTGGATGATTCTTCTGCTACATTTGAGCTTTCCTCTCCTGCTTCTGTGCTAGAACTACGCCGCTTTGAAAGTTGCTTGCTAACCAGCTCGCTCTATCTGCTAATGATGATTCGTCTTCTTCTGCTGTGTCTGCATTAGCAGCAGATTATGAAACAATTATATAAACCTAAATACCCCATGACTTCTATTATTCAAGCAAGTCTTTCAAAGCTTGAACTGCATTGGAGTCTATGCATGTAACAACTAAAAGAACATAGGCCATACATAAAAAAGAAATCATAAAAAATGTAAATACCAAGCAAGCTTTATAGTTTGACTATTTTCACCATCAAACCAAGGCAAGGTTTATACTAGACTAGTCATAACTTTAATATTTAGTGCACCCAAGTGTAAAAACAATTATGTAATGAAGCATGCTCCTATAGACATGACCGCGATTACGGTTTCAATTGTAATTGGCCTAAATCAGAATTGAAACCGACTCTTGTTTAACCCTAACCGTGAATCCTAACCATAAGGGTCAATTACGATTCAATCTTTTTAAAATTGTGAACCAACGTGTAGAATCATTGGTTCTTTAAGCAAACCTAAGAATCCAACAATTAAAAAGTCTATCATTAGACAATCCTATGGTTAGAACTGTTGGTTAAACCCCGATTTCAATTTTTTAAAAAAAAACAAATGGTTGTTGTCTATACAACCGTTAGAATTCTAACCATTGAAAAGCCAACAACTATTCTTTTTTTCAAATTTTTCTTCTATAATTAAATACCTAATCCCCAAAATTAATTTTTCACACAATGCTCTCTCAAGTCTTTCTCTCAATTCTCATTTATAATATTTATTTTATTTATTATCATTAACTTATTCTTAATTATTTATTTCAATATATTCATAATTCATTTTAATTATTTACTTTATTTATCTTATTTTATTCAATTCTTCAGCTAATTATTTTTGTAAATTATTTATTTTATTTATTATTTAAATCTTATTATTAGTTATTTAAATTATTTGTTCTTCACTGAAGAAGCCACCTTTTTGGTTGAGTCTTCAAATGTGTTGTATCTTCTACTCTTCTATGGATTTGTTTATGCTTGTTTTCATTGTTTATGGTGTTTCTTTGCCTATGAGAGGCTGATTTGAAATGTAGGGGTGAAGGGTGATGGATATTATGAACTCTTAAGAATTAAGCATATTTATGTCATGGGTTTTGGTTTACATAGAACATATGTTGATTTACTTGAAGAATTCATATTGGTGCGATTGAAACATGCTTGTATGAATATGGGTGTGCAAGTTATGATATGATTGACTTGTGTTAGACCTTCAAAATATATTGATCTTGTTTGGTACCATGTCTATGTGACATGGATATTAGATTGATTAATTAATGGGCATGGAGATGAAGATTGGCAACACAGGAGACTTGAGTCTATGTGAACCCTCATAAACCACTAGTTTGAATGATTGTCTACCTTTACAACACAGGAGACTTGAGTTTAGTTTGCCATTGATTCCAGTCTTTAAAAGCCATTAAATACATGTTGTGTATAGGGATGAGTGGAACAACAAGAGAGATTTGAGCGAACCTTAATTTTTACATAACATACCTAAGAATCAAGCTTTGTAAGCAACACGAGAGACCTGAGCTTACTCAAAATCACATGTGAGATAAGTAAAGGAGTAGGAGAGAAATTGAAGTTAGGATATTATCATGTAATGTCTAACCTTTGTCAAAGATGAACAATGTGCTTAAATGTGCAACATAGATGTGCTTAACCTCAAGAAGGATTAACATTTCAACCTAGTAGCTTGAAGACACACGTTTCTCTCCATAATTTTATTTTCTTTATGTTTATGTTCTAGGTGTAGCCTTACATTAGCCTTTAATTTTCTTTCTTTTTTTTTCCATTCTAGCATTTATATTTTTGTCTCTTGACTGATTGTTTTACATACACACATCACACTGCCACACAACTACAATAGAGTACACGCCCTCTGTGGGGTTTGACCCTTACTCCCACTGTTTACCCATTTGAAGTAGGGACTTATTTTGGCAAGAAGGTAAATGCGACGTGCTTTCAGACTTAAAATCACGACACTGGATGAGCATGCCTCACAACATATGTCTACATCGCGACGTAGGACATCTCGCACGTCGCGATGTGGGTTACTGTTTAGGATTTTTATTTTTAACTGAATAAGCTCAGCATCGTGATACTAAGCATTCTGCATCGCGACACTAGTATGTATCAAATTAAAATTGTTTTATTTTTATTTTAATTTTTAGGTTTTGGCTTAGTATTTGTAATAGTTGGCTAGGTTTATCTTGTAAGCTTATAATAAGCCTATTTTCGGTGTAATAAAGAGTCTTTTGATATTTTGAGAAATTAAATGCAGTGTTATTTTATTACATAGGATTAATCACCTAAGGAGGGTAATCATCTTACTTGTGAAGGGTATTCCTGGGGAGGGGTTTCTCTTTGCTTTGACTTATTTGTTAATTGATTGTGAGAAACTATCAATTAATCACGTTTCAAGCCAATATACAGAGGTAGATTGATTCTACCTTCATCCTTTTGATTTACGAAAGGTTCCTATTTTGTGAATTATGCAACCAATGACTCAATATATATGAGAAGTGTAAGAAGACTCATTTTAGTTGACCATTGTTAATCTAATAACACTAATTAACCCTAGTTAACCTAAAATCATTCCCAACCTCACATTTAGGAATTAAACCCATTATCTAGTCTTAATTCATGCTTTGGTCCTATGAGCTCCAGTCTTAGTTTGTGATGAAGTGCTCTTGACATTTAGCAATCATTTGGAGAGTCCATGCAAGGTGATACATCCAAGTCAACACGCAGAATGAAGTAAAGACTTTTAAGACTAATTCTCTAAAGTACCATCTTATAAATACTAGTACAAGTTCTGGGGTCACTCTTGCAATAAGTCAATTCTTTAACTTCATTGCAGTCAAAGTACTTTGGCAAACTACATCTCATGGAACCAAAATATATGAGGTTCCTTTCAGTCAAAGTAATTGATTACGTGGAGTTAAAGGATTTTACTAGTATAAATAGATAGGTCCTTTAAAGAGTTAAAAAGGTTCCGACTTATGTAAAACTTAAATTCTAAGTGGTCATTTATATTACATACTTTAGTGTATGTTTTCTCCACACTTTCAATGAGTTCACTCAACATAAGTGGCTAAACCTCAACGTTCTTGGAATGTAGTGAAGGGCCTTTAAGATCACGGTTGTAAATTGATATTTATGTTTGGGAATTAATGAAATCATTACTTTAAGCGGTTATAAATCCATTGTGAAATTTATTATTGCATTAATGTGTGAAGGTGTTGTTTAGATTTAGCTAGATTTGTTTGAAAATCTTTACTGGACCAAGGAAAGCTTTCTTAGATAAATTTTGTTAATCTATAATTTGATTGGAAGAATTAGATCTAAATCTTGCAAGGCCAAGAACGATTTACTCTAACAGGTTTCGAATTTGCGTGTTATATGATTATTTGGGTCAATTGAATTTTATCGATTGACACTTGATGAACCAATGAGGGATTAATTAAGCCCCATTTGGTTAATTTCGGTGATCAAATTGGGGAATATCTAAGTGAGATGACCATTCCTCTTATGACTTCTTTAATGGAAATCTAGCTTCCCTCTTAAGTAAATGAATTAAACTCATACATAATATTTTCTTACCACTGGGAGATTATAGGACCCTGATCCATTATTTCAAGAATATCTCAATCATCTTGATTTTAATACTTTTTTTTCTTTCAATGTTCATTGTTTAAGTTGTCTACACACTTTCATCTTTTCATCTTTCAATAGTATGGGAATAGATTCTCAAGAACAAATCCTTTTTTTAGGTTCAACACCTTCTTCTAATAATGCAAAATGTGGTTAGAAAAATTTTCTTTTGTTGGGCCGTAAAGTTATAACTACACATTTGACAGGCGAAATCTCGATTGACAAAATCTAGAGCCAACAAACTCCATCGCACTTGTCACTAGATCATTTGAAGATAAGAAGGACGACCAGTGCTTAACATCTCCCAACAAGCAATGCAGGGAGTATATAGTTTCGACAACCATTGCTTGGGAGCATCAAAGCACAACATTTCACAACAATTATGAGCTACAAAGTACAATAATTACTTTTTTTCATTTACTTCTCTTGTTTGCGTTCACATTTTCATAAAATTGTCATAAGTTATGAATAGTTGGGACACAAGAGAAGGTAACCACAAAAACAATGCAGTAAACTTCATTTCGAAAAAGCTAAAAATTGGATGTCTAGGTTACTCATGAAATTTATTTGTTATAGCCATTACATTAGTTTTTTATGTAATTAACAAACTACTAGTGTCACAAATTTTGAGCTTTTTCTTTAGAGAAAGAGTTAATCCATTCCAATATATATAATTTCCAATTGGGGGAATATGTATGCTAATTTCTCAAGAGCTAGCATTTGCCATGTATAGTTTAATTTATCAATTAATATATGCAAAATTCTTTTCTATACAAGAAGTTAATTGCAATTAAAATTAAATTTGACCAATGATTCACAAGTGAACTTGAAAAAATAAGAATTGATTTAGAAAAAATTATTATGATGGAATAAATTTCTTTTCTGACAAAAGATATGCATCGGAAAAGTAAACATTCACTAATCCATTGATGAAAATGTCAAATTCGGCTAAGGGCTCACATGGTTGAGTGTATGATGTTGCATTAAATCTAAATACAATTAGTTCAAAAACTCATTAATTGAAGCTTAAGAATGAAAACTATTAAGTGAGACTATTCCAAAAAACCAACCAATAACTATGAAGAAAAAAATTACTCTAAATCCACAGAGTCCTATTTCAGTCATGGACATTTTTATGTGAAGGTTGAAAAGAAGGTTAGTGGCAAAGTATAATCAATGTAGTCGATCACATATAGTGAGATAAAAACTTAGTTGTTGTTATAGACAAAGTCAGTAGCTAAGCGGTAAAACATGAAGAAAAGGTTTTGGAATTATCCACAATATAGGCTATTAGAAAATAGTTTGTAATATAGGTTAAACATCAAAACGATTGAAATACCTTAACGTCGCGACAGTAATAGTGAACATTGTGATGGTAGTAGTGAACGTTGCGACATTGGTTGCGAACTTCGCAACATTGGTGAATAGGTAAATCAAGAGTTTGAAAACAGTGGTTCGCATTGCAATGTCTGTGGTTCTACATCGTGATGTTTGTGGTAAAGTTTCATCTCTTTGATCTTTGATCTTTGATTGCATCTCTTGATGAGCAATCGTGTCCTTTTTATACCCCAAAGTTTGGATGGTGTTTGTTAGTTCTTAAACTCTATAAATAGGTATTTTGGTCAAGTTCAAAACAATATGGAAATATATGGAACAACAACACTAATCAAGCATACAACACAAACATTCTATATTCTTGTACAAATAACCAAAGAACTTGCTACTTTGTTGTTTGTGAATCCTATTGTATACTAAAAGAGATTGCCTACTTAAATCCAATTAGCAAGATAGTAGGTACAATAAACTCTTTAAGAAAAGTGTTTAACACGTCTTAGATTCATACTTTGTGACTTACATTCCTTAAAATTCATTTGATCATTTGTGAACATTGTTAAGTGTTCTTGTTGATCTATTTTGTGTAAACTTAGAATCCCATTTTCTCAACAATATTAAAGAGTTTATTTGTACAATTATGGAGGCTGCACACAAGAGTCCACTATCAAAGTGATGAATCAAAGTTTGTCAAGTTGGATAGGGTTGGTTAGAGGCACAATATGAATCACAAGATGAGATAAGTTTTTTTTTATTGTCTTGATACTTCATATTCATTATGGCATGGTAAATTAAAATATTTTGATTGCATTACATGTCTAAAAGTGGTTTGATCTCTTATTATGTCCATGAGAATATATAAATAAATGTGAAACTTGCAAAGTTATCTTTTCCTAAAGTTGAAATGAAGGTTTAGTTGATCTTGTCAATTCAAATGTGTGTAAATTTAATGATTTTCTAACAAGATATGGAATTAAATACTTCAATACTCTCATTAATGGTTGCTCTAAATACGTTCATGTATATCTAATGACAAGTAAGATTGAAACATTTTATTTGTTTAATACTTGAAAGTTTCTTGTAGAAGATCAATTGAGTAAAAGAATCAAAGTTTTAAGATGTGATAAATGTGGTGAATTTTTCTATCATGACTTCTCAAAACTTTGTAAAGAAAATGACATAATACGTGAAACTAGTACGACATATACTTCACATTAGAATGGTTTGGCTGAAAAACAAAATAGAACTTTACATGACATGGTTAATATCATGTTGTTAAGTTCAACTTTGCCAAATGTTTTGTGGGGTGAAACTTTGTTTGTTGCTTATTGTTTACATAAATTGAATTCCTTCGTAAAGAACTAAAGTGCCTCTATATGAAATATGGAAAGGAATGAAACCAAACTCATCCTATTTGAAAATTTGGAGTTGTGTGGTCTACTATAAAGTTCTTAATAAAAAGAACAAAGTTGAGATTAAAACACTTAAAAGTGTGTTTGCAAGAAAAATGCTTAACAATGACATTGTATCTATTGTTTTTGTGATCATTCATAATAAAATAACGGATCGATTGATCAAGTTTCTAGTTAGAGATTTAGTGAGTCAAACAATGTCCAGAATGGGATTGAAACTCTAAAAATAAAATAATTCAATTATGATAACCCGGCCTTAATTCTTCTAGTATTTCCTAGATTGAGAGGTTTAAAGGGTAAATCCAAGTCATTAAATGGTTGTAAGCATTTGGTTTATGTATACTATTCAAAGTAAAAGATGCATATTTTGTTACTGTTAAGTGAGCAAGTTGAACTTTGGTTCTTAATGGATTTTTCTTGTTGTGTTTTGTTGGTATAACATATAAAACTTAAGATAAAAGTCCATCTATGTAATCATAAGAAGTGGAATCGTTTCTAACAAAAGTTTGGTGTAAATCTTTTGTATATAATTATGAAACTAAGACGAGCACATGGCCAGTAATAGTGCTAAAAATGTATGAATTAAAGAATGTCGTTGACATGTCATATGCATGATAAGTTTTAGCTATGGTTGAGAGTTGGTTTAAGCAACAAGCCGCTAATTTCTTACTATAGTTTTGTGATTTATATATGTTAAGAGAGAAGTTTAAGATAAAATTCACTTTTCTTTAAGTATGATCTTTATGTTGTGTTAATTTGAACCTATATTACAAATTAAGTGGAGTAATGCTGGAAAATAGTTTGTAATATAAGTTAAACATCAAAACGATTGAAGTACCTGAATGTCGTAATACTGGTAGTAAATGCCACGACGTTGGTGAATGGGTAAACCAAGAGTTTACAAACAGTGGCTAGCGTCGCCCCGTCTGTGGTTCTACGTTGGGATGGTGGTGAAAGTCGTGATGTTAGTGATGAACGTCGCGATGTTCATGATAATGTTGTTTCTCTTTGATCTTTGGTTGTATCTCTTGGTGAGCAATAATGACCTTTCATGTCCTTTTCATACCCTAACGTTTGGATGGTATTTGTTGGACCTTAAACTCTATAAATAGATTCTTTGGTCAAGTTGAAAATAATATGGAAATATATGGAACCACCATGACAACAATAATACAACACCATTAATCAAGCATACAACACAAGCATTCTATATATATTATTGTACAAACAATCAAAGAACTTGCTACTTTCCTGTTTGTGAATATATTGTATTCTAGAAAAAATTGACTACTTAAATATGGTTAGCAAGATAGTCGGGGCAATAAACTATTTAAAGAAAGTTAATACACCTTAAATTCATACTTTGTGACTTACATTTCTCAAAGTTCATTTGATCATTTGTGAATATTGTTAAGTGTTCTTGTAGATCTATTTTATGTAAACTCCAACCCCGTTTACTCAAACATAGGTCACGTTCAAAAAAAACACAACAAAATTAGCATAATAAAACACCAAAACTTTGCAAAAACTTAACAAGAATATGCTGAGTAATCAACAAATCCATGTCCCAAAATCATAAAATAACATATTAACCATCAAAAAGCTATTGAACTGAACATATTTGTTAGAAATTTAGGTATTGCTGATGCACTGTCGAAGATATGAAATCACAGCAGATATGTGTACCTAAGAGACCTGCAATATTTATGGAAAACAAAACATTCAGGCATGAGTTATAATCTTTTTAGCTGATAAATCAATGCATGTATAAGTGCATATGTATGTGCATAAATCTATAATGCACGACTATGCACATATATATACCTTCTTAAACACTTGTGTTGTTGTTATTTAATTGTTAGAACTGATGTTTGATCTTTTGAAGTGCAATGAGGACATCTTTTTTGTTGATCCTCTCGTTGGGAACATCGACTGTACAACTTAAAGAAAGTTGCAATACTGATGATACACATGCTATCTTTTTCATGGCAAATTCATCTTCAGGTTGTAGCAAGTTTGCATCAATAACTTGAATTACAGAATCTGGTATTAAGTCTTGAATCCAGTTCCTTATGCTTTGTTCTTCTGTGAACATCTCATCTTTAGGCCTTCGTCCGGTAAATGTTTCCATCAAGATTATACCGAAGCTATAAACATCACACCAAGTTGAAACCAGTCCCGATGATCCGTACTCTAACATATATTAACATATATATTCATTAGAATATTGGACATAAACAAGAATATTGATGGTTGAAAGAAAATTAATCTGTCTCAAACTTCAAAGCATTAGTTGAAAGACATTTTGAATCCTAACATTTGTTCTTCATTCTCCAAAGATATTAAAAAGGCAGTTTAGGTGAATTAGTTTCACGGCAGACCTCATATTAGAGAGAGTGTAAAGTGGAGATGTTCAAAAGTAGAGCTAAAAAGATTCACCTGGGGCAATATATCCGATTGTTGCCAAGGTTTCTGTTCGCACAAAACTTTCTTCAGTGCCCAGAAACTTTGCTATACCAAAATCACTAACATGACCTACCATATCTTCATCAAGTAGTATGTTACTGGGCTTCAAATCACAATGAACCACGGGTATTGAATAACCATAATGTAGATATTCCAATCCAAAAGCCACATCTATCATAATGTCCAACCTTTGCTTGATGTCCAAGAAGTGATTGTTGGAATAAAGACATTTTTCAAGACTGCCATTAGACATGAATTCAAGTACCAAAGCTTTGAAGTCTGGGTTGGAGCAAGCACTAATGACTTTAGTCACATTTCGGTGGCGAAGGCAACGTAATGCTTCACATTCTCTATCAAAGCTTTTAAACACGCCTTCGAGTTGCAATTTGAACACCTTTATGGCCCAAATAATCCCATTTGCACGCGTTCCTTTGTAAACAGAACCAAATGTCCCGGAGCCAAGTAAATGGCTTTCACTGAATCCGTTCGTTATTTGTTGAAGCTCATAGAAAGACACCCTTTCATATGCTGTTGAACGAAGGAAGTCGTCAGCTACAGCTGTGTTTTTCCTTTTCATCTCTCTCACAATGAACAAAATTGCAATGGCCGAAGCAAGAACTATAAATCCTGTTGCCAAGAGAGCGAACAAGAATACTTTTCCCTTTGATCTATGTTCAAGAGTTGGGCAAGGCTGGAGCCAAGGGCTGCCACAAAAGTCTCCATTGGAGATAAATGATAGATTTGTGAAATTCATAAATGGACCTCCACGAGGAATTGGCCCTCGTAGTCTGTTGTAGGACACATTGAAGTAATCCAGATGCGAGAGTTCCTCTAATGACATGGGAATTTCACCCTCCAAATTGTTGAACGAGAGATCCAAGTGTTCTAAAGCCACCATACTCTTCATGGATTCTGGGATTAATCCTTGTAGTTTGTTATGCTCCAAAGAGAGTGTCTGTAAATCCTGTAGTGTACCAATGGTGCTTGGGATTTCACCAAAAAACTGATTCATTGATAGATTCATAATGGTTAGTGCTTTCAAATTGCCAACGTCAGAAGGTATAGAATCCGCCAAAGAATTCACCGATAGATCGAGCTCTAACATATCTTTAAGGTTCCAGAAGCTTAAAGGTCGGCTAGAAGATAAATTGTTGGAAGCCAAATAGAGATATTTAAGGGAAGTAATGTTCCCTATATCACTAGGAACCTCACCAGAAAGCATATTCTGGTTCAAAGTTAATCGGCCTAATTTGGATAATTGGCAGAATTCACTTGGAATTTGTCCTTTTATTCTGTTATCTCCAATGTTCATGTCCTGAAGTTCTGATAGCCATCCAACAGTTACTGGAATTGTTCCTTTCAAGATATTTCCATTTAGCTCTAGGGTGGTCAAGTTAGTTAAATTACCTATTGAACTTGGAATCTGGCCCTTAATTCCACAAAATTCTAAACTAATTGATTCAACAGAGTTGGATAAGTTTCCTATAGAGATTGGAAGGAAACCATTCAAAGGATTGACACCAATCCACAAATTTTTTAGCTGTTGACAATTCGTTAAGGAGTTAAGAAATCCTAATTCCCCAGAAGGAGATGGATAAGAAAAATTGTTGCTTGAAAGTGATAAAATTTTCAGGAATGTTAAACTGCCAAGAGAATCAGGAATTGCACCAGTAAATTGGTTTTCAACTATGCTTATCAAACTGAGCCTGGAGGCATTTGAAATGGATGTTAGTATATCTCCAGTAAAATTATTTCCTCCAAGGTAAAGTTTCTCAAGATTGGGCAAATGTAAGCCAAAAGTTGATGGAATATCCCCCGAAAGAGAAGTTTCTGTAAGGTCTAATATTCCAAGTTTTGACATGTTGAAAAGGCTATCTGGGATTTGGCCAATGAACGAATTGGAGAAAAGTATAATGACCTCTAAATTGTAAAGGTTTCCAATCTCGTGAGGTATTGAACCTGACAATAGTGTAGACAAATGAATCAATATTCAACCATAGAGTATATATATACAGTTACAGTCTTACAGAAAATGGTGAATTGATAAAAGTAACTTAAGAAAAATGATGATGGTTTTCTTCATTTTCTATGTATGAAGTTGTAGTTAATTATATTACTAAAACATGTATGAATGATGATTATCATTAGGGTAAATTGCCTTAGAAACCATTAAACTATTCAGATACTATACTTTTGGCCATTGAACTTTTTTTTTTTGTTTTACTTTAGTCACTCATGTATTAAAAGTGATATACTTTTGGTCATTCTGTCTAATTTGGTTGTTAAGTACATATAATTTGGGTTGATTTTCCGTTAAAATCAAAACGCACGAGTTGATGTTCCATCTACTTTTAACGGTCAAATTAGACAGAATGACAAAAAGTATATCACTTTTAATATGTGAGTGATCAAAGTGAAACAAAAAAAAGTTTAGTAGCCTAAAATATACGATTGAAATAGTTTAAAGTCTTCTAAGTATTTTACCCTTATCATTATAATGAACTACAATAGTTGTTTATTTATGAGTAATGATAGGGTAAAGTTTCATCATCACTCAACAAATTAGCATCAATTATGAATACACAAGTGAATTAAGTGTTATAATTATTCTTTATATATAAAGAATATGAGTTGGTCTCATATGAAACTTTACATATATTAGAATGTAGAGTTATTCCTAATTTAAGCGGCATAATATTAGAGATATAATACCACATAAAGACTTTTTATTAACATCACTATAGAAGAATCACTCACGAATTAAAAGTATCAGTGTTACAACTTGAAAAGTATTACTATCGCATACAAATTAGCAAGTATCATTGTGACATAAAAAAATATGACTATAATATTAAAGTATCACTGTGACATAAAAAATATGACTATAATATTAAAGTATCACTTTAAGATTAAAATTAGTCACTAATATATATATATATATATATATATATAAATAAGCATGAGTTGTTTCAGTCTTTACTCCGTATTGAAACTCTTTTTAACTAATATTTAAAAAATTTATTTATTAAAGAAATCATAAATTATATTAATCATGCTTTAATAATTAGTTTCCTAAACTATTTTGGTTTGTTTTAGTATCTATCTATCTATATATATATATATATATATATATATATATATATATAAGCAAATTGATATTTTAGGTTTAGTATTAAAACTCTTTCTAATTAATTTTGGTATAATTATACTAACTAAAGCATGATTAATGTAATATAATTTCTAAATACAAGATTGAATTTTTTTGTTTTAGTTATTGTTTAGTTCTATCAGAATACTATATTAAATTACATTAAAATCTATAATTTAGGAAACTAACTAATTTATTTTTCACAATTAAAGTACTATTAATATAATTGCCTTAACAAGTTTTCTAAATACAAGATTAAATGAACTACATTGAAATCTATTTCTAATCAAAACAGGAAACCAAAATAATTTAGGAAACTAACTAATATGATTTTTTACAATTAAATCATGATTAATAAAATTTCCTTAATAACTTTTCTAAATACAAAAAATTTCTAAATGCACGACTGTATTTTTGTGTTTTAGTTACTCAATTTTCTAAATACAAGATTAAATGAATTACATTGAAATCTATTTCTAAACAAAATAGAAAATCAAAATAATTTAGAAAACTAACTAATTTGATTTTTTACAATTAAAGCACGGTTAATAAAATTTCCTTAACTAATTTGATTGTTAACAATTAAGGCACGATTAATATAATTACCTTAATAAGTTTTCTAAATACAAGATTAAATGAATTACATTGAAATCTATTTTTATACAAAATAGGAAACCAAATAATTTAGAAAACTAACTTATTTGATTTTTTACAATTAAAGCATGATTATAAAATTTCCTTAATAAATTTTCTAAACACATATAATTTCTAAATATATTACTTTATTTTTGTGTTTTAGTTACTAAAATTTCTAAATACAAGATTAAATGAATTACATTGAAATCTATTTCTAAACAAAATAGAAAATCAAAATAATTAAGAAACTAACTAATTTGATTTTTTACAATTAAAGCACGATTAATAAAATTTCCTTAACTAATTTGATTTTTAACAATTAAGGCACGATTAATATAATTATCTTAATAAGTTTTCTAAATACAAGATTAAATTAATTATATTGAAATCTATTTCTAAATAAAATAGGAAACTAAAATAATTTAGGAAACAAAGAATTTACTTTCTTAAATTCATTATGTACTTTATTATGTTATAAAAAATGTAATTCATCTTAAGTTTTTTCTTTTGGTAATTGATATTCTTTCTTTTTTTAATTCTCCGCTAGATACTTGCAATGAGTGAATGCAATAGAGAAGTCATAATTCTTTTTATCTCTTAATAATTTTTTATATGATATTTAATTTGATACTTTTTAACTGTAAACTTCATGATTCTTCAACAGTATAATTTCAATATATATGAATTAATTCTTTGGTTAAATGAAAGTATTTTACGTTGTAATAACTTCCATCTAAATTAATTCAAAAAAATTATTGTTTTGCTATTTATTTTCTGTACTAATTTTTAAGAGAATTAATTGTTTTTTTTGTTAATTTACCATGCACAAAACACTAAATATAAGAATTATTATTATTTAAATTACATTTTTCGTAATAATCTACATTTTTATTCTTTTATCAGGAAACAAGAGTCACAGACAATGGTAACAACAATATTTCAATTCGTAAATTGAATTATAAGAGAGCAACATCAATGAAGATAAAAGGATAAACTATTACGATGTTATTTATAATCAATACAACTCTTTCAAATTCTGCAAAAATTGCGTTTTTTGAGAAGATTGTTATTTTTCATTAATCTGTCACGTGCTAAGTGGTATAAGAGACAAAGTTTTTTGATCCCTTGTTTGCAATATAGTCAATCAAAACGGTAAATATGTGATCCTTTTTTATGTACTCAAGGGACTTCGAGTCTTAATAGTTGTATTCCAAACCTTGATTGTTGCTAGCAATGCAGATTAATCAGGGCAACAAGTGGTGAAGATGATGCCAAGAACATTAATCAATCTAATATTACCCCAACGGACTTATAAAATTTTAGCCAACTAGAATAATTCGTCTAATGAACAGATTATAGAAATTAATGATATATTTGTTGAAAATAATGCAATTTATGAGAATTTTGATTTGGTTGATTGTTTTGAATTATTTGAATTATTTGGTGAAATTGAAGAGGAAGAAATTATAAATAAAAAAGAAAAATAAAATAATGATTTTGCTGATGAAAGGAAAGAATAAATCATGAGTTTTCGAAGAGACAAAAGAAAGTTTAAAAGGGGTTGGTTGGTTTATGATGAAGACAATTTTTAAAAATAAGAAAAATCTTCATATGTAGATCACTAGAGGGTTATTTCTTATCAAGTGGATGGTTATTGATAATATTACTATACCTTCCTTATTCATGAAAAATCGAGTTTATACTCAATTTTTTTTTTTTTTTGTTTTGACCAATTTTGGGCCACTATTTATTTTCTTATATCAGTACTTGCAAGGTTTTATTTTTCATAATACCATATTACAATGTTATTTTCTTTTTTATTAACAAGTAGAATTATTTATACGATGTTGTCACAACAATATATAGACTCAATCAACAATCAAGAATGAATAAAAAATAAATATTTTTTGCAAAAATAAAATATTACAATGTAATTATCAAAAAAAAATAATGAGTTTTGTGGGTAATTATTATGAATTTACAATAAAAATATGGAACGTCAACGAATTTGACATAAATATCTCGATGGTTGAGAGTGCTTTTGAAACAAATTCAGAAATGAAAATCAGTCAATAACTGTGAAGTTCAAAATTCAATTGAGAAGATTAATGAGGGCAACCAAAAGTAAAAAAAAAATCAATAAGTAAAGAGTACCAAACAAGATACTTTTTAGGGAGTTGTTAATGGCAGAATAAGTATTAGTTTTCAAAATAATAAATCACTCAATATCTTCGGGTTAATGAATCAAACTCTTTATTTTCTCTCCACCTTATCACTATAATTTATCAAAAATTTTTCTAATCTCTTCATTGCAACTTTCTGTTTCTTTGCCTTACACTAATTTTTCTTCAAAATTTGTATTAATATAACACTTATTTTTATAAAAAACATATAAAAATAATATAACAATTATTTCTATTATTAGCTTTATTGTTCTCTCAATAAAATTATAAAATATTTGCCAATATATACGTAAAAAAATTTAGCCTCCATTTGTTTAGAGTTGTTTTAGTGTTTTATTTCACAAATTCAATTTGACTTATTTGTTTTGTCCATTTTTTCTATCAAGATTTCTAAAACTAAAAACCAATGCTACAATAATTATTTTTGCTATAATTTTTCTTAAATTTTATAAATAAATTATTTAATTTACATTTGAATTTTAAAATTCTCGAATATAAATGCTCACCAAAACAAACACGTCAAAATATTTATTTCTTATTACAAATCTAAAGAAAAAAAATCTACTATAAAACCAAAAACAAAATACATTATTCAAGGCGACCATACTTTTTGCTAAAATACAAATATATAAACATATAGCAACTAATAGAAGTTATTGTTTTTATTTCTAATGACAATGTTCAAACTAATATTTTATAAACATAGTTCACATAACTTAAAACTTTATAGGAAGACACCACTACCATGTCCATAATAGAAATCTTGATTTCCTATGTATTTTTTCATACTACAATTTAATCTATAAAGTTTACATAATAAAAAGACAACAAATTTTACTTTAGAATTTGGATTCATATATTCACTTCTATTTATCTTGTGAGCGATTTTTTTCCTTGTGATCTATTAACATTTTGAAATTTTAATTTGCTCATAATATATTAAAATTAACTAACCCTTTAGCTTTTAATATTTCGTTCGTTATGTTAGTAAAAATTTTAAACAAAAAACTTTAACTTGTTGTTTTCTTGGTTATATTTGGTGATTAATCAAGAAATTTAAACTAATTCCTTTTTAAATTTTACGCTAAGTGTGAAACATCAATTTTAAATATATAATTTGATTCAAAACTGATTTTTCAGATTCAGAACTAATTTTTTACTAAGAAAAAATATTATTTGGTTTTTTATAAGTTTGAGGTGAACATAAGTTTTAATTTAATAACTTTTGAAGGAAAATCAATGTAAAGAGAAGAAACGTAAGTTATAGGAAAGATATTAGAATGAATTGATAAGTTGGAGTAATAAGTTACTCTGATATTAACAGCTGCCTTAAGAAGAATAAAGTTCAAATTATAGATAAAAACGACAATGATACTTCATAATTAGAAGAGAACATTTATCATGTCAAGAAAGAAAAAAAAACTAAAAGAAAGTATAATAAAAAAATTGAGCAAAAAAATCATGTAATACAAACGTTTTTATTCCTAATTTAATTCTTTTTGTTCATTGTTTTCATTTTAAATAACATACTACAAAAAAATACACGTGTCTAAAAATTTAGTGAGAAACCAGTTTTCTTTCTAAATGTTGATATTTTTAGTGAGGAATGCTTTTTGGTTCCTCGCCATAACCTTTTGCGACGCTAAACTAGCTAGAAAACTAGTTAGCGAGGAAATTTCATCACTTTATACTTTTAGCGAGTATTTTTCATGTTTTGGCAACCGTTTTCTTTCCTCGCTAATGACCTTTTTTCTTGTAGTGTATTGTCTCCTCCTAAAGTGTTTTGCATGGAGTCGAGAGCATAGCACAAGAGTTTAATTAGCGATCATCTGATATTTGAGCCCTGAGACATCTGTTTTAACCTCGTGACTTTCATTCTTATGTTGTGTTGTTACTTTTTTGCATTTGTGTTACATTTCTTTACTAGCTCCTGGATTTGCTACTCGAACTTAATTTTCCTTCTGATCTGGTCACAAATAGAGCAACTTCAATCGAATTTCTTGAACCATCCCCTTCCCTGTGGATACGATACCCTACTCATTGCTACTATATTAGTTTAGGGTTAAAATTGCAAGGTTAACGAAACGCTTGTCAATCTCCATCTTCTATTATTATAGGTTCTGGAAAGTCTCCCATGAGATCGACAATATTCACCACTGCAAAATGTGTAAAAAAATATATATATATATGAATATCAGAATGATGTTTACAATGCATACATAAAAACAAGGAGAAAGGAAGTTATACCCTCCTTCCCGTTCACCACGATATCTGTGTAGTCGGATGGAAGAACAGCTGGACTCATCCCTGCTGATACTAACACTCTTTCTGAAAAAAGATTGGTGTTAAGGACTCGTTTCTCCTTTTCTAATTTTTCAGAAAGGTCCTTGGGAAGTTTTCTTATGGAAATGGGGTCAGATACGCGACCTGCGTACTTCCAACACCATTCCAGCTTTAGAGAGCTGAGTTTAAGATAAAATAATTTGTCTTTCCATTCGTGAATGGAGTTGGATTTTCCACCCAAAAGTTGTTATTTTGTAGAACGGCGGTTAAAATAATACCACCCGGGGTCTTTCCCAGAAGATTTTAGGTAGAAGAAGTGCCTAAAGTATGGAACTGAGATTTTGTGGTCGATGAATTTAAAAAATAATTCAAATCCGACCAAGATTCTGATCGCATTTGGAGTTAATTGGGTTAAGCTGATCGTATAAACAACAAGTATATCTCTGATGAACTGAGATAAAGGAAACCTCAATCCGGCTCTAAGTTGTTCCACAAAACTACTTACAAAACCTTCCGAAGGGTGACTAGCCACATCTCCTTCCTCAGGAACCTTAGATTCTATTTGAGGACTGATATGAAAATCTCTAATAATATTGACTAAAGAAGAGGAGGTTGTGGTTGAGTTCAGGTTTTCTAACTTATTCGCAGCGGTGCTTTTGGTTGAATTAGACACTCGGAGGTCATTATTTGCAGGGCGACTAGATGAAGGTTGGTTGTCAGGAAACTCTATTGCTAAGGGAATAGCATGAGTAGCTACGTTTTCTAAGCCACTTAAGTTCTCTGTTCGGCTTGGGTTACCTAAATCTACGATCTGAGAGGTCCCTTCCATATCCTTTTTTTCTTAGATAAACTAGACTAAACTTTTTGGTAGTTTTCAAGGCACTGTCCGGATTGGGAGAATTACCAGATAAACTAGAAGTATGATTAGAATAGCCACTGGAAGAGTGTGTAGAATCGTGCGGAGAATTGTGTTCAGTTTCTAAGTTATTCTCAGAATGAATTTCAGAAGATGAATTAGAGTGTTCAGAATTGGACATTACTTACTTGTGAATGGAGAGGAAGACTCGATCTAAGCTAGAGAGCTGGAAGCACCACCCGAATGACTTTGAGACTCGAACTAAGAATTGTAAAGTTTGAAGAATGCAAGTGAAAATGAATTCTGAGAACTCCCTATTTATAGACAAGAGGGAGTGGGAAGTCGAAAGGACGTGACAGCTGTGTTGGAGAACGTGCAGCCGAAACATCTGTCAATTGAAATCTTGGTTAAAAACGTGTGAGCGTGTTCTTTGGACACGAAATTCAGAGTAGTGAATGTACATATCAGGTCGGTATTATATCAAATATTCAGATTGGAATGAATAGATGCCATCCGACCTGAGTGGCTATTGATGAAGGTTGAATTATATAACAAAGATAATACCTCAGAAATATACTCCTAATATAACTAGTACTCTTTAGCTCGTAGGAGTTCAACTCCTTTTCAGCTATTATTTCTACTTCATAAATGAGTTTAGAGTTATAATCCTTGTACAACTCTTAACGCTTACAAACCCTTCCTCAAGGTATGTTAATAGAGTTTCAATACAACTCTAATTCAGGTATGTATTCCATAAATACAACCCCTCCCTCACCAAGGAAGGGGATTGAAGATTCATACTCTCAATTTACTATAACATTAAAAATATTACTATAACATTAAGGTATCATTAAAATATTTGAAAATATTACTATAACATTTGGCTATGATATTTTTGACATTTTTTTATTTTTTTAAAGAAAAAAGAAGTTGGTCAAACATTGTTTAGGACAGTCAACGTTGACTGCCGCTGCTGGTAATCAACCGTTGATCGGCGGCCGTCAACGTTGACCGCCACTAGTTAACTTATTATGAACCAAAATATAATTTTTTTTATAAAAAAATCTTAAAATATGATTTTGTACAAAATATCATTATAACATTAAAAAAGTATCACTTTAACATCAAAATTTATCATTATAACATTAAAAGCATCACTATAATATTAAAATATCATTATAACAATAAAAAATATCATAAGTATCACTATAACAGTAAAAAAAATCACAAGTATCACTTATAGTATTAAAAGTATCACTACAATATAAAAAGTATTACTATAACATTAAAAATATCACAAGTATCACTATAAGATTAAAAAGTTTTACATGTATCACTATAACAATAAAAAAATATCATTATAATATTAAAAGTATTACTGTAACATTAAAGAGTATCTCTTATAATATTAAAGTATCACCACAACATTAAAAAGTATCACAAGTATCACTACAATATTAAAAAACATCACTATGATATTAAAATATGATTATAAGGTTAAAAGTATCAATGATAATTTTAAAAGCATCAATATAATATTAAAGCTATCACTATAATATTAAAAAATATCACTATAATATTAAAAGTATTATTATAATATTCAAAATATCACAACTTTCATTATAACATTAAAAAGTATCTCTTATAATATTAAGGTATCACTATAATGTTAAAAAGTATCACACGTAATACTATAACATTAAAAAGTATCACTATAAGGTTAAAAATATCGATGATAATATTAACAGTATCAATATAACATTAAAAGTATCACTATAACACTAAATTTATCACTTATAATATTAAAGTATTAGTATAATGTTAAAAGTATCACTAATAATATTAAAAATATCACTATAATATTAAGGTATCACTTTAATATTAAAAAGTATTTAAATGTTACATTTTAAAAAGTATCACTCTCCAATACAAAGTAATAATTAAGTAGCAGTATAACATTAAAAAGTTTCAGTTTTACATTTCAAAAACAACTAAATCTATCATGATTTTTTCCCTTCCTATTAAATTGTAAAAGAAGAGATTAATTAGCATTTTCATTTATAAAATATGTTTTATATATGAACCTGTTTCATACGAGATTTTGTGAAATAATATTAAGGGTGTGCCTGGTTAGTGGGTTTAGGGAAAAGGAAAGGGAATGAAATGAAAAAGTAGTGCTTGTTAGCGTATAATCATTCTCTTAAAATTATTTTCATATTCCAGCTTTGGTGAATACTTCGTAAACCTGTTTCATACGAGATTTTGTGAAATAATATTAAGGGTGTGCCTGGTTAGTGGGTTTAGGGAAAAGGAAAGGGAATGAAATGAAAAAGTAGTGCTTGTTAGTGTATAATCATTCTCTTAAAATTATTTTCATATTCTAGCTTTGGCGAATACTTCATACCTCTCTATTTTGGAAGGAATGGAGTAATTATCATTATCATTACTCAATATTATCATTAGCATTACCATTGTTATTCCTCTTCATGATTCAAGCACACCCTAAATCTTTTTTTTGTGGCACATTTATGGCTATATATAGCTGGTTCCTTTGTACCATTGAAAGGAAAAAAATGAAATTTTGTTTTGTTTTAATATTCTTGCAAATTAAGTTATTCAACAAAAACTAAAGACTATGTTTGTTTGTAAGTGTTCTATTTTACAAATTCAATTTAACTTGTTTGTTTTATTCATTTTTTCTACAAATATTTTTAAAACAAAAAATAATACTACAATATTTATTTTGGTTACACTGGTTTTTAATAATAAACAAATATTCCTACCATATTTTTCACCAAAACAAACTCATTAAATATTAATTCAAATTTGAATTTTAAAATTTTATTAATACAAATTTTTTCAATACAAATCCCCATAAAAACAAACTCATCAATCCAAACACCTTCCAAAATATTCTTTTTTTATAACAAATTTAAAGAAAAAAAATTCTAATATAAAATAAAAAATACCCCATCCAAATGGAGTTTAAGTTCTAAGCAATAGTACCGTGTGGGCTGCATGCTATGCAAGAAGTTGTAAAATTGTATGAGTAATTTTAAAAGAGAAATAAAATTTCTGCTATATTTTGCCTTCATTAAACATTATAATTTTTAAATTGAAGTTTTGTATATGTGTAACAATTTTTTTTTTCCGGATTAGAAAGAACGTATATGTGTAGCATTTTTCTGGTGATGAATCGGAACTATATTAATCACTATTGTCACGATAATATAGTTGCTACATCTAAAATTAATTTTATTTTTCGAATAACAAATTTCATTCAATAACTAATTATATGCTAAACATTAAATGTAACTTGGCCAATGTTTTGGCCAAAAACTATAGTAGATCACAATGGAGCATCTTAGAACTATGTTTTTATAAGTTGGGTGAAATTGATGTGAAATATATCCAAATAACTTTTATTATAGTTTGATATAATATGTCAAAAATTTATAATTGCAACATAAAGAGTTGCAAAGTGCAAAACTTCAAGAGATGATGAAAGAAGTAATAATTTTAAGAGTAATAATAACGTGGCATACAAATTTTTTGGGGTAAATTATTTTAACTGCCCCTCAACTTTAGGTTTCATTTAGTTTTTGTCCTTAATCTTTCCATATTTGTCTCATGTTGCATTTGAAATTTTCAATGGTCATTTGTTTACTTTTCATGTTAGAAAAATTCAATTTCGATGACCATTTAACATGCATATGTCTAATTCTATCAATTTGTATGCACTTCTATTTGTTATATATTTGTTAAATATTTATTTAAATTGAATTTTAAGTAAAAAATGGATAAAGGGCGATTTTAAATCAAATTATAACATGAGGGACTAAAATATAATGTTTTAAATATTAAGGACAAAAACGAAATGCATGATACCTAAAGTTGAGAGACGGTTAAAGTAATTTACACAATTTTTTTGTCACTGCCCATCATAGCTTTGATATAATTAGGAACATAGGAATATAATTGTTACCAGTGAGATATGTATTTGGAGCAGACAGTACCTCCAGATTGCGAAGATTATCAATATCCTTTGGAATTTCTCCTGCCAAGGAAATAATTATATGATGTTATTAATTATTCTTTCTTTATATCCTATCTATAAAGAAAAAAAATCTCTAGAAGCACAAATATGATGAAAAATTCGTGCTAATGGTATAAAGGTAAATGACCACAAAGGTTTCTTAACTTATGCGTAAGTTTTGTTTCGATTTTCAATGTTAAAAAAGTTACATTTTGCTTCATCAACTTTTTTTAAGTTATACAAGTGGTCTCTAACTCATTTTTTATTTATTTGACAAATAACGCCATTAGTTATATAACACTATTTATCACTCAAAACGGCATCGTTAATTTTGTGCAATATAGCTAATGACGTTATTTGTCAAATTAATGAAAAATGAGTTGAAAATTATTTGTAAAATAAAATTCAATTTAAGAGAGCAAAATGTATGTTTTTCAAGAATGGAGATAAAAATAATATTTATCTCTTAAGTTAAGAAATTATTTGAGTCATTTGCCATAGTATTAATGCCTTTGAAGTAATTCAAACTTTACACATAGAATTATTAGACCTTGGATGAAAGTTAAAAAAATTAAAAACTCTAGCAATTTAGGCAATGCCATCAATGAAATTCCAAAAAATTACCAATTAATTTAAGATTTTGATATTAATGGAGTATTTGTGTGGATCTTGTTTTATTTCTTCATAACCATGAAACTAGTAAAAAGTTTGTATATGCACTATGATTGAGTAATATTTCTTTGATTAACGCATTCAAACTTTTTTTCTTAACGATATATTCTAAACTATAATTAATATATCTTTATATTACTTTGGGATTAACCTAATGGGCTCGAAGGCAAATTAATTTGGTTTAAGATGTCAATCTAAACTTCAAACCTTTTAACAAAACATCATATACAGAATAAAAGTTACCAGCCAGAGCAATTTTTGCTCAAAATACCAAATCTGCTCATAACAAATCAAACCTCAAATATCATTCTCCTAATTCTCTATTTTCTAATGAACAATGTTTTGTAATCAATTTGACTTCTCCAAATTAGTTAGTAGTAAGGAAATAAGTCTTTAGTGCTAGTTATAAATTTTGGGTTTGTATAACTCGGGGTTTATTTGATAAACCAATTCAAATTTGAACATTAATTGATTAAAATTTGAACCAATTAAATTTGTTTGATAAACTCACAACAAATTTTAATGAATTAAAAGGATTTGAAAATATAGGCAAAATAATGACAAAATTTTAAGGGATAAAATTTGGTTTAATTTCTTTAATTGATAGTATGATCAGCTATAGAGTTTTAAAATATTTTTAATACAATATAACTAACAATGTTTAAATTTTTTTCTTTTCATACGTAATTACACACATTACATATATTTTCAAACACTACGTGCACATACTACAAATATTTTCACACACACACACTATATATATATATATTATACATTCTAGACACATTTTTAAACAACAACATACTTTTACACATACTACATATATTTTCACACACCACACATTTTTATATATATTGCAAATATTTTCACACAGTACATATATTTACACATAGCACACATTTTTTTATATTCTACACATACTTACAAATGTTATACACATTTTCACACACTATATATTTTTACACATACTACACACATTTTTACACATCATATATTTATACACACTATACACATTTTCATGCATTAGACATATTTACATATATTATATATATAGTTTTACACACTATATATTTATACATACTCTATAAATTCTCGTACATTACATATTTTTACATACTATATTTTCAAATGTGAAAATTAGTTAAATTATCAAACATATATAATTAATGAATTTAGAAATTTATTACTTTCTAGTGGAGATCAAGGAGATCAAGGCTATGTTTTTGTCCAACCATCTTTAGTGAATGATCTTTTGAAAGACATTGGAGGACCAATGACTCAAGTTATAACTAAAAAAAGATGAAGTAAGCTTCACAATCATTATTCACCATGAATTGTGGAGTTTTTCAAGAGATATCCTTGCTGCCTAGTAAACATGAAGTTATATAACATGTTTCTTCTATAATCATGCATGAAATGCAGTGTTATTAAATTCGATCGGATTGGCCGGTCAACCGATTGAATCGGCAAGGTGTCTAGTCCCAGTCTATCAAAAAAACCGGTATTCAAAAAATTGGTTAAACCTGGTAAAAAATTAGGTTCAACTGGGAACCAGTTGGAACGCGATTTGCAATTTATTTTTATTATTATTTTTTTTTTTGCGTTTAAACCAAATCAATAGTCATAAATGCTTTTCAATTTATACATTCAGTAATGATTCTAATTTACCATATTTTAAAATTTTTAAATTTGAATACATTTCAATTGTCATAAACACTTTAATTTACCACTTTTATCAAATTATCATAAATGCTTCGAATTTATCATATGTTAAGAGTTTAAATACATTCTAATTGCCATAAATACTTTCAATCTACCATATTACAAGATTTTAAATGAATATGAAAATTATCATTCTCATCAATATTTTAAATCAACCGCATTCATACAATTTGAAACAATATGAATTATAAATTTTATCACATACTATTATTGTCTTATAGCACACTAATTTAAATTCAAAGTATGATATGTCATTAATTTTGAGAACTATATTTTTTAACTTATTTTAATGATATTTGATATTAAATTAATTAATACTTTATTCTCGCGTGTTTAAATAAAATTTTATTAAGTTATAAATAAAATAGTTATTAGCTTTATTAAAAATTTAAAAGTAATAACTATAAAAATTAATTTTTTTAATTATATTTGTAAGTTTCAAAAGAAAAAGGGATAGAACATGCTTTTTTACCTTATATTCACAATCAAAATAATAAAAGAATAAAATATTAAATTTGATAAAAAAGAATAAAATATTAAAAAAGTAACTATACTTGTTTTTTTTTTTTTACTTTTTTTTGTGTATCAATTTTTAATTAAACATTTACACTTACCAAATATATAATTAAACATTTATACTTAACTTACCAGTGTTACATTCTCATTTTATAATTATTATGAATAAACAACATTAAAATTATTAGGATTTTCTACTAATTGATGAAAACTAAGAATTTAATTAGTTTTAATTGAATATTATATAGTTTTTTATAATTTGGTCATTTTTTTTACATAAAATGTGAGATATGTTAATATTTAATTAATATATTTATATTAAAAATATAGTTAATTCAACTTTACCCCATTGTAGTTTGAGGAAATTTATTTTATTATCTCGTGGTTTCATAATATCCACATAACCTCCTCGTGCTTTGAACTAAAGTGGAAAACACATGGAAACCATCTAAATTGATGAGAGGAGGGGAGAGAGAAGATGGTGCTTGAAATAAAGAGGAAATAGAATAATGTGTTGAAGATAAAGTGAAGTGAGAAAGGTAAAAAGTTAAGGTAAAGAAAAAAACGTGATTTTAAAATAGAAAAAAAGGGAGGAAAGAGAAAGACAAATAAGATAAAATAAGAGATAAGAAAAAATAATTAAATAATAGGTTGTTCTTTTACTTTTATTTAAGGGTTATATAATAATTTTTTACACTTTAGACAATTTTCGTTCGTTTTCCACTTTAATCCAAAGCACAAGAGGGTTATGTCTACATTGTAAAACCACGAGGTAATAAAAGAGAAATTTTCCAAACCACAAGGGGGTAAAGTAGAATTAACACTTAAAAATATTTATAATGTCATTCGATTCTTAATACAGGTTCGATCAATCCGACCAATTAACTTCTAACTCAATAGCTCTACTTATTCGCACTCCGATTTCGAATTTTAAAACACGGATGAGATATGGAGACTAATCTAGCAAAGGTCAAGTCATAGAACCTCAAGAGTCAACCTTTAACATCGCCCATCTCTTAAAGATGTATGATCGTATCACTTTACTCAATGAATGTGTCCACATAATACTAGGACATGGTGTCATTATAGTGGAACATGTTGTACACAAGACAAAAAAGTATTAGTACTTAAGCACTAATTCATATAATGAGTGGGTGGTTATTAACTACTCATACAATAAATTGTCCATTTTGCCTAATCGAACCTTAAGGCTTTACCCCTTAAAAGCTCTTTACATGAGTAGAACCTATTCCAACCTTATAAACTAAACACTTCCCTTAATTCTCATTCGATTGTCACCTCATTAACTAATAAATTTGTCTCAATCACCCATAAATCACCTGCAACAAACGTTAAAGGTTCGTGTCTTATTGGGAGATTGTAAGAACTTCTTTCTAGTGGTAGCAGAAGAAGTCTTCTTATACTTTTTTAAATTGTAAATCTGGTATTAACTAATTAAAAGTATATAAATCGTGCTCACGTTTGTATAACTTCCAAAATGAAAATGTTTGTTTTTCTCCCACAACAAAAAATGTTCTGTGCAATTCTGCGAGTGTTATTATTTTCAGTTAGAGCACAAGATAAAAGAATCCTAACAAGAGGACGAGCTAGGGAGATGAACAGCATTAAATTCAAAAGGGCAAAGAAATTGACATACCTTCTATATTGGTATAACCAAGAAATAACTGCCTAAGTGCTGTCAGATTCGTAACTCCTCCTGGTACTTGACCACTGAAATTATTCTTAGACATGGATATAGTTTCAAGGCCAGAACATTGTCCTATACCCTGAGGAATTCGGCCATGAAACTCATTCATTGATAAAGCAAGCCATCTAAGTTGTGGGAGACCATCGCACATGCCTTCTGGAAGGTAACCAGACAGGCTGTTGTTTGACAAAATGAATACTTGCAATGATGACAAGTTAAACAAAGCCGGAGGTAGAGTGCCACTAAGTTGGTTAATTCCAATGTTCAGCCTCTTCAACTTCTGTAGAGCACTGTATTCTTTAGGAATAGTTCCAGTCAACAATTGTTAGACAACTCAAGGATCTCTAACTTTGTAACATTAGCGAGCACACTCGACAATGGACCTGAAAATCCGTTATTAGACAAAGATAAAACTTGAAGTTCAGATAATGCTCCCACCCATGTTGGAAAACCTTGGTTAAAGCCATTTCCTGCAAGGTCGATGTACTTGAGTCGCCGCAAATAAGCCAGCTCCATTGGAAGCTCTCCATGAAAGCTGTTATTCACGAGATTTAGACGGACGAGGAATAAGAGATTTCCCAATTGTGGTGGGATTGTGCCAACTAGGCCCAAATTAGGTAGGTCAATGGCCGCGACTCTTCCATGGCGAGTGTTACAAGTAATTCCAATCCAGTCACAAACAGGTGTAGAAGTTGACCAGTTGAGGGGGATGGTGTTTTTGTTGTCAGGATCGAATATGGCGGCCTTGAATGCAAGAAGAGAATCCAGGTCTCCTGTGTTGTTTTTAGAAACTGCAGTAATGATGGCTGAGATTGTAGTGAAGAAATTCATCACCAATACTCCAAGGGAAAAGAAAAGAACTCTTTCCATTTTGGTTAATTATTTGAATATGAGAGTACAAAATCAATATGCCTTGCTTCTTGGCTCATTCAATGCATTCCGGGCATGCTTGTTTGTTTTAATATTTATGCCAGAATTGATAGAGTGAGTACCCAGGGAAGGATTTGACTAATTGATTAATTACGTACACTTCACTCTCCTTAATTTTATAAGTAATTACATTTCGGTATCTTTTCCGTTTTTTAATTACACTTGTTCCCTCGTACACTAGTCAAACTATTAGGTAATAAACAACAACCAATAATAAGTGGGAATTGCCAAATATAATACAACTATCAGTTTTTTATTATTATTATTAATTGCATGCTTCTGTTACCCATACGTTGGACTAGTCGATCATGACCACAATTCCAATTTTAACCGGAATTGAATCGAACCAAACCAGCAATTTTAGTTTTGTAATCAAACCTGTGGTCTTTCATTTCAGAATTGTAACCATACCGGTCCTTGCCGATTCAATTTTGAATTGTCGGAATTTTTTTATTGTTTTTTATATTTATAAATTTATAAATAATTTTATATTTATTCATTTTCATCAAATAATTCTTTTTCTAATATTACTTTTTACTATTTTAATATTCATATTCTAGGTTTATAATTTAGGCATCAACTTTAATTTTCTAATTTTTATTATTCTAATTCTATTATTATATGACATTGTTGAGTAAAAGGCCAAAAAGTTCACTAAATTATCACCAATTATGAATTTTGATCACTAGACATTTTTTTGGCAAAAAAGGTCACCGAACAATTTTTTAGTGAAAAAGATCATTCGCCTAATTTAATTAATTAGAGACTTATCATTAGGTATAGCGATTTTTAGGATACAAATTCAGTAACTTTTGGTGAGAACAGAATGCTTGTGCTGGTTTGTATGATAGAACAAATTGCAGACTAATTCATTTATTGAGAATTAAAAATTTGATAAAATGAACCTACACAGAAAGAAAAGTGTTGCTGTTACATTTGAAAAAATGTAAATGTTGATATATATATATATATATATATATATATATATATATGACTAAGTGATTATTGAAAATTCTACTTTTGAAGACAATGTTAACCAACAATGACATATATTTGGTAATTGATATGAACGTCATATAGAAAACAACTTTTGATACTCTTCCATTTCCTTCTCTCTTAAAAATCTGCAGGAGTTGTCGCCTCCCCATCATCCCATATTTTATTATTATTATTTCTTTTGTTTTCTCCCTATCTTGAGTGATTAGTTTTCTGTTGTGGTAATATTTTTATCTCATTTTAAGAGAATTTGTCTCTATTATAGGTTTTTCCTTGGAAATATATATAAAATAAGACAAAAATCAAATCACTATAACACTATTGCCTTTTCCTAGATCTTTTATTATTTTTTTTAGTCAAATCTGTCCCTCTTTGGTATTAAATCTAAAATTGGTTTTCATTTTTTGATTGGAATGATTTTTGAAAAAGATTTTACCTTGGAGATTTCGTGTCTGTAGATTGATGAAGTCTGAAAATGTACCTTACAGAGATTTAAGGATCCGTAGCCTTAGCGGAAAGCCTCAAACCAGCCCACCTTCAAACTCCAACAAGAATGAGTAGAAGTCCAATGAAATCAGCCTTAGAGTAGAAGTCCAATGAAATCAGCCTTGGAGTAGAAGTTCAATGAAATCAGCCTTAGAGTAGTAGAAGTCAAATAAAATCAGCCCAAGTCTTCCTCCAACAACCTCGACCTGTAAGGCGGAACAAACCGTTAGTGAAACGCCCCCAGGTGGTCCTGGGGAGTTCCACTCCGATGCTAAAGTAAGTAAATGACCTTGGAGATATATTGATATTAATTTTAAGTAGAGAGAGACCAACCCCCCTTTAATTGCACTCATGCTTTATTTATAGGAAGTGGTGTACCTTGATGATGTCATTTCTTGACATACCTTGTATGGAAAGAAACTTATAAATCCCTTTAATCTTAGCCGTCGATCTGGGGTTGTACAATTTTACCCTTCATCAATAGCCCCCCAGATTGGTTGGGCGTGATTCCTCTGCCTCGCCGGAGTTAAAGCCCAAGTAATCTGGACTTGAGGTTCTCCTTTAATGTGCCCTCCTCCGATTTCTTTGTTTTGCCGGGTATTACCTTAGTCGTTTCATGGACTGGGTCGGGCTGCTACTAGGAGTTAATAGGCCAGGTCATAAATGTGAGTTCTAGAAAAACTAAACGTCGCCACTTGGTTAGATACGATTTGCTGCCCCTTGACATGACCCTTTTCGGGATGTTTGCCCCCGTTCGCCCCTCTTACTCCCTATATATATATAATGAGGGAGGGAGGCTTTGTACTTCTTCCACCTACTTTACTTCGCCTCAATTCCTTCATTCTAGTTCCAGCCTTCCTCTCCTGCCCAGGACAGCACGGCTCGTTGCCTGCCTTACTCTCCTCCAAGTAAGTATGCCTTCCCCGCTCGTTCTTCTTCAGTTGAGATATATACTGTTTATAAGAATAGTGATGAATCTGAATCAGTCCCTTATGCCTGTTTGGAGGCTAGGAGGAAACTAAGGTCTTATACGAAGTTAGTCAATAAAATAGTCAAAACTGATATTCTTTGTGATTCCATTGATAAGACAGTTCGTTTAACCCAGGTGGATTCTTCCCTTGAGCCCTCCGTAGAGACTTCTCAGGAGACCACTTCTTCGCCTACTCTCTTAGGAATGGATGTAGAGGACAATAACGCAATAAGTGTCCCATTAACCAATAACCCCCTTGAACCAAATTTGCAGCACAACCCCTTAGTGCCTAACCCTCTAGAGGACGTCGCCTCCGGGGAGATCCTTCCATGAGACTACAAACATGAAACAAATAGACAAAGTATATATTTGCCTGTATATAATAGGTGTCACTCTATGCCTTAATTTTTTTCAAGGATAAACGGCTCTAATTAATAGTCCCGTAATTTGGAGGTCAATATGATTTTTTCTATCAATTTTGAAAAAGTTACATTCTTATCACACAATTGGTTTCTGTCATACAAACTATCCCGAACTCTGATGGGTTTAATTTATTTATCGTTTTATAAATACTTTCAATTATGATTTTTATTTTTTTGGTAAGAATAGATATAATTCTTATGTAATTTTATTTATTTTAAAGATATTGAGTTGAATTGAAAGATTGAGAAGATTTGAAAATTAAAAGAAGAGTTCTTGTTGTATTTGGATTAAGTAAAAAAGGCTAGTAAAGAAATTGGAGTTAAACAAGGAGAAGGAATCTCAAGAATGCTCAATTCAAATCTCCTCTGGAGGAAAAATTTCGTTGTAGCAGGAATATTTGTTCTGTAGTAGAATTGGATTTATGCTGCAGGAAAAAAAGTGAAAAAGTGGAAAATTGTTTCGCAAACTTGTGCTACAGCATGAATTGTTTTGTGCTGCAGCATGATCTTTGTAACAACTTAATTAAGAGATTATTTCCTATTTTGTATTCTAATTTAACTAGGGCAACATTGTTAATGACTCAAGACCTTTAAATATTCTTTTTGAGGCATCAACTCGGGATAGAGAGAAAGGTAGAAAACGTTTTCTTTTAAATGTATTTATCCTAATCTCCATCTCTTATCAAAATGGTGTATTTGTTTTGCATCAATTATCAAAAAAAAAAAAAAAAAAATTCAACTTTTGGAAAACAAAATGTGGGGGGCATTTTAGTTTTTTTGATTTTTTAAAACATTTGTTAAATGAAAAGATTGTTGTTGACAGGCGGCAATCCGAACTTAAATGTATTTATTTAATAAAATTTTTTTAAATCAGTCTCAACTAATTTATTTTTTTCTGGTTTCGCCGTGCTTGTCATAATGTTTATTTGTTGTTGACAAATTCCATGGCATAATCAGGATGGAATTCTTCATTTTCTAACACCAAAATTCATGAACATGATCCCTGCCGCTTCACGATTGCCTTGCTACCATTGTGTCTTGTTGAGATGATGACAACAATGACTCACGACATTAATGAAAAACAAGCTTGTCTTTTAACTTCATAGGCATGCATGTTTAATTATTATCAAAAACTTTGCTTTAAGCAAAAACATTTTCATCATGTGTAAAACTGAATAAAAATATTTAATTTGTGCCTTTACAAATAAAAAATGTAGATTGCCTAGAATATATAGTTGTCTCATGACTATTTCAGTGCTGGTAAAATTTCAAGTTTGCTGAAATAACTCATCAAAATTGTTCATCTGCAATGCAAAACAAATATTAGAAAATAATAATGAATAAGCTAAAAAAAATAAAAAATATGTCTGCGAAAACATTTCATCTTACAACTGAAAATGAAAATGTACATGCATATAAATTGAATTCCCCCTTGGATCTTTCGTATCATATCACTTTATCTATCACTCTCTATAAATGTGATACATGTACTTTTAAATAATACTAAAACCCTATTAAGTGGTTAGTGAACCCTAAAAAATAAATATTAAATATACGTATCAAAATCTTATAAAGTGATACAAGAAATACTACGGAAGATCTACTGCCGTTGAATTCCCCTATGTGCATAATGCTAAAATTTTAGAAAGAATCTATTTGGGGTATATCATAAGGGTGGATGAGAATGTGAATAAATTTTGTTTGATAAAACATTACTTTTTTCTAATATATCTTAAAAACTTCTTCCAAATTTTCAATCTCAAACTCCATTGCATTATAATGCTTTCATTTTCGACTTTTTTTTTTGTTTTTTTTTTTGATATTGGTGATATCATCTACTTTACTTCTAACCTACCTACACTGACATTCAAGCATGTTCTGAGTTTCGAATCCAGAACATGCCTTAACACTAGAGTTTTTAACTCTTATCAATGACATACTTGACAAGGCGAAGTTCATTTCCAGCCTTGTTAGTTTTCTCATTTTGAATCACCAAAGTAGATTCGTGAAAGACAGCATTCATATTATCTAAAGTTATGGATGACTAGTTATAAAGATACCGCAACTTATAGCCCTTAATTTCACTTCTGTTAATGCAAAAGATGCATTGGCATTTATTTTGATGAGTTGGCATTGATTTTTTTGGCAATTAAGGAACGATTGTGATTGGGTACGAAATCAACTGAATTAATCTATGCAAGGAAGGTTAATTTTGGAGATTATGCTATCTTGATATATTTGGTAATTATGTTGGTATTCTTGATACTTATCTTGGTATTTTTGGTGATTATCTTTGGAGACCTATCTTTGGAAAGATAAGCACGGGATGCACATGGTTTCCATCTTTCTATGCAATTTATATGGAAATAATTTTGGAGATAAACATAGAAAGATTTTGTGTGCACTATAACGATCGTTCTTCTCACACGGTTTTTGTGTAGAGAATTGGTTTTATTCTTTCGGTCTTAGAAAGACTGTGAATACACTTTTGGTTGGAAATCTTTGATTAAGTGTGTTGGCTGAAGCATCTAAATGCGAAAGTGTTGAAGGTGCAATCCTTGTAATCTTTGTTGAAACTCAGTCTCGGGAGGAGACTGCCAGGAACTCGGGAGAGGTCTGATCTTGGGCAAGGGGATCTTGCCATACACGGATTCCGGGAGGAGTCGCCATTGACAAGTGGATCTTGTCTCTTAAAGATTCTGGTAAGAATCGCTCAAGTCGAGGGGAGCTCGCAAAACAGATTCACTTGGGAAGTTAGGAAGAGGCGGCGACAAAGAAAAGAGGGAGTCTTACTTTGTGTTAGACCGAGTGTCTTGTAACTTTGTTAACCTAGTGGATTGTTTTTATCTGGGCGTGACCCCCAAGACGTAGGCAATTGCCGAACTACATTACCAACCTCCTGTCTCTTTACTTTCCGCATTTTAATACTGTCCATTATCGCTTTTATTATCGGTGTCACATCTAGTGTTCCAACCCACTAGGACACCGCGTATCTAACCTTGATCTTTCAATTAGTATCAGAGCGGGTCGTCTTTGTTTCTTAGGCGGGATCTGAAGGACTTGATCTTGGTTTTTGGTGGCGATTGACTCCATGAAGGAAGGAGGTTCAACAATGCATCCACCTTTATTGGACGGCAACAATTATGCTTATTAGAAAGCCAGAATGAGAGCCTTCATCAAAGCTATTGATGAGAAGGCTTGGAAATCAATTCTGACAGGATGGGACCCCCCCCAATGATTACCGACACAACTGGTGTTGTCATATCTCCCAAGCGAGAAGAAAGTTGGTCTGCTACTGAAGATGCCTTGGCAAACAGTAATTCAAAGGCTCTTAATGCTATTTTCAACGGCGTTGACCCTACTCAGTTTAGACTTATTTCTATATGTGTGACAGCTAAGAAGGCATAGAAAATTCTTCAAACTACTTATGAAAGAACGTCAGCTGTGAAGTTATCAAAGATACAGTTACTAACTACAAGATTTGAGAGTTTAAGGATGCATAAAAACGAGAGTATTACTAAATTCAATGCCAAACTCTGTGACATCACCAATGAGGCGTTTGCTTATGAGGAAAACTCTACGATCTGGTGAAAGTTTTTCTAAAGAAAAGCTTGTGAGGAAAACTCTACGATCTCTGCCTTAACGGTTTACTTATAAAGTTACTGCCATTGAAGAAGCAAAAGATTTCTCAATTATGAAACTAGAAGAACTGATGGGATCTCTTAGAACTTTTGAAATGAATCTTGGAGTAGACTTGAAAGCAAAGAAGGTTAAAGGGATGGCCTTAAAAGCAGAGATGCATAAGTCGGATGATCCTGATGAAAATGACTTTGAGGACTCTCTCGCGTCACTATCTAAGAATATTAGCAGAGTCATGAAGAGATTTGACAGAAATAACTAAGGTGTCAAGTCCAGTATCAGCAACACCAAGAATGAATTGGCAAGCAATAAAAAGTACAGGGACGAAAATCATTCATCTGATCAGTCTTTCAAGAATAGGGGAATTCAGTGTAGAGAATGTGATGGTTTTGGGCATGTTCAGGCAGATTGTGCCAACACATTGAAAAAGAAAATGAATTCTCTCAACACAACCTGGAGTAAAAATGATTCATATAAAGAAGATGAATTTCAAAACAATCATGTGGCTCTTGCTTCTAAGTTTGAACAATCAGACAATGGTGGGGTCAAGAATGTTACACGAAGTGTCACTGGAAATATGTCGACATTAAGTGATGAAGACGAAGATGAAGTCACTAAAGAAGATATCCTCGTCGAGTACAAGAATCTTCATGATAAATGGACTGAACTTGTTAAAGTAAATCAGCATTTTCATACTCAAATTGGAGATTTACGAAATGAGAAGCTCAATCTTAAAAACTATGCTGCAGAATTGGAAGCCAAACTGAGAGTTAGTCAGGAGGAAGTGAAGAATCTGACCAACTAGCTAAACCACATAAAGAAATGTGCCAAAATGTTAAATTCAGGTTCTTCGAAGCTGGATGAGATTCTCAAAACCAGTAAACCTAATGGTAATCATTCTGGACTGGGTTATAAAGGAGAAAGGTGTGTGTCATAGCCAATGTCACTACAAGTTGATAATTACAAAGTGAAGCAAGTTGTTGTAGACATTGCAAAGTTGTTGTAGACACTGCAAAGAACGTGAAAAATTCAAATCCTCATTATTCTTATCAGGCTTATAGAGGCAAAGGTAACAAATTTACTCCTATTTTCCATTATTACAATCGTCGTGGTCATATTTATCCTAGATGTTTTATTTATCTTGCTGAATTGAGACAAGGTACTGCAAGAAAGTCTTTTTCTCGCTGAAATTCACAACAGAGTTGGGTAATGAAGCCCAATTTGAAGTGAAACTTCACATATACTTCACTAAAAGCTGCCACAACTGATGAGTGGTACTTTGACAGTGAATGCTTTAGACATATAAATGGTGACGAGAAGTTTTTGCAGAATATTGTGTCCGAAAGTATGGGAAAAGTGACTTTTGGCAATGGTGTCACAACGAGTGTTATTGGAAAAGGTACATTAGATGTGCCATGGTTACCAAAGTTGGTTAATGTTCTTCTGGTAAATGGTCTAAAGGCAAATTTGATCAGTATTAGCCATTTCTGTGATCAAGATCTGAATGTGAACTTCACTCGTGTAAAGTGTAAGGTGTTTGCACTACTACAAAATGAGCCTATAGCAACACCCCAAAAGTGTTGTTGCTTGCCCTAAAAATGTTGCTATAGGCCTAAAGCAACACTTTACAAATTGTGTTATAAAAATGTATCTCTTTAGATTTATAGCAACACTTTTTCCATTTTAGGCAACACTTTCTAGATTTGTTACAATTTTCAGAATATGCAACGTTTTTCTTTGTACAACACTTCTTTCTCTCAAAATGCAACACTTTTTTAACTTTAAGCAATTGCAACATTTTATGAGACGTAAAGCAACACTTTATGCTACGAAATAGAATGCTTCTTACACTCTTTTAACCTAATAATGCAGCACTTTTTCATATCAAATGTATCACTTTTACATACTTTGAACTATTTTAAAGCATCACTTTTTATAAATAAGTAACACTCTTATTTGTGTTTCATTTTGAAAGAGACAATACTTGTACACGTTAATAGTAACATTTATTTTTCCAACTATATTATTACTAATTCAATATCATTTACTCAAATGCAATAATATAAAATAGATAATCCAAAATAATATTCGTATTACAAAAGTACTTCTAGTGTCAAATACAAAAGTAATAGATGAAGTTATGCCAAATAATACTCCCACAAGGAATTTACAAAATTTAGTCCAACTAATGGCACCTTTTAAAAATTATTATCGATATTTGTACTATAGATGTGACGTTGTCGTTGAATATCCACAAAAGTATCTTTACATAGCAATAAACGTCATTCACCAAAATTATTATGATTTCCTGTGTAAGAAACAAAAAAATAAAAATAAGTTATTTAAACAAGTTGAATTTATAAGCGTGAGCACATTCAAAAAACAAAACAAAACACAATCTCATTTTAATGCATATTAATGAAGTAAAGGTCTGAGGTGAGTTTGATGTTGACAATTGTATCCACTATAGGCTACTATGACTACTTTGATGATTATGAATTCAAACAAGGAATAAATAAAAGCATGCATTTATGCTTGGTCCAGTAATGGGCCAAATATCCTGCATATAATCCATTTTTACTTGTATCATGCATTTAATTCATTTTTACTTGCATCATACATTTAATCCAATTTGCCTAATGCTGCATGAAGGTTCAAAATTAATTGGTAATTGTGACACCATTACGGGTGGCTGAAATTAAGTATGTAGTGGTTTTTATTTACCTCTACCTCCATCTACAAACATGGATACTATTTCAGAAAATAGTATCCATTATTAATCAGTACCTTAAAGCTTAGCTGAGCTTAAAACTTAAAGCTTAGCTTAAAATTGTCAATGATTATAATGAAAATCTTATATATGTAACAAGAGGTCTAATAAATGCAATAGGGGTGACAGACATGGGGATGAGAGAATTAAGGATAGCATGATTGTCATAGTTGAAAAAACAACTATTAATAGCGTTCATGATAACCTTAACGATCTAATCCTATTGCAAAAAACTCTCTAGTGGCTTAATTCAGTTTGTGCTACACATCATTCACCATGAGTGAAGTTCAATTTGATAACCTATGATTGGATGCAAGAAGAGAAAAAGCATAGAATGTGCATGGCTGGACAAACATTAGCAACTATTGGCCTTTTTTATTTTTTTCTTACTATAATGCAATTGAAATGCCTCTACAGGGCTGTCACACATTTATATATAGAAAATTACGACAAATAGACCTAACACTAACTTATGAACTCAAACATTGGTAAAATAGCCTAACATCAGCAACTATTAACCATTCATTTTAAATATTTCTAAATGCTATTGCAATAGACTCCCTAATGACTTAATTCAGTTTGTGCATCATTCAACTAGAGTGAGAGTTCAACTTGATAAACCATGATGGGATCCAAGAAGAGAAAAAATAGATATACATTGCCAAATGGCCTAACATCGGCAACCATTGGCCATTTTTAGTTTTTGCTTACTATAATGTAGTTGAAATGCCTCAATAGGGCTGTCACACATTTATAGACAGAAAATTACGGCAAATAGACCTAACACCAACAACCAATAAACTCAAACATTGGTAAAATGGCCTAACATCAGCAGCCATTAATGATTCATTTTAAGCATTTCTAAGTGCTATTGCAAAAGATTCCCTAGTGACTTAATTTAATTTGTGCATCATTCACCTAGAGTGAGAGTTCAATTAGATAAACCGTGATGGGATGCAAGAAGAGAAAAAATAGATGTGCATGGCTAAATGGCCTAGCATCAATAGCCATTGGAATTTTTTAGTTTTTGCTTACTATAATGTAGTTGAAATGCCTCAACATGGCTGTCACACATTTATAGACAAAAAATTACAGCAAATAGACCTAACACCAACAACCTATGAACTCAAACATTGGTAAAATGGCCTAACATCAGCAGCCATTGACCATTCATTGTGAGTATTTCTAAGTGTAAAGTAATGGCATACACCGTAAGCACCTCATCATTATTCAATGGTTCCTTGCATAAGCTTGCTTCAGCAGAGTACTGAAAATGTCTTCTATCATTTCTTCTACTATGTAATAAGACAATAAAGTTATCTTTTTGAATTATGAAAGCAGTAATTGAAGGACTTTTATATTTTGACTGATTATGTGCATCCATTAGTAATATGAGAATGACCCTAGAATTAAATTCAACTTCATTCTTTTCTCTTTTGCCTATTTTCTTTGTCTTTATTTCTAAAGCCATGCAACAATGTACAACTAAATCTAGTTAGCATAGAAGGAATTATGTTATGTAGAAAGGGGATCAATACTCTATGCTTTGGAAAGAAATTCCATTTTTTAGGATTGTGACTGTCCATGATTTCCATTGGACTTTATCAGATCTTTAGATGAAAATTTTAATTTCTAACTTAAATCTATGATAAATGTGAAATTCTATACTAGAAATTATGTGTGAATAGGGTCATTTTCCAATATTCAATGAAAAAAATTACATCACATTACAATATCTTAAATCAAAAACTAAAGTCAGAGAAAGCAAAAGATTCATGCTAATATGCCTCAACTGTCCAAACAGAACATACAAATCTTTTTGGATTCATAAACTATGAATTTTATTTCCCTGAGCTATACTACTACATCATGGTCCTATGTTTCATATTACTAGTTGGAAATGATATTGAAATCCAATAGAATATCTACATTGAATTTGTTATCTTCGAAACTAAAATGATAATGACCAAGAAATGCCCATTTCTCCTACTAAATTAATCAATTAGTGCACATGAGTATGAATGAATTGAATTTCAGTTGGATTTCGATTGGTTAATTTTTCATTGTAATGTGCATACATCTGTAATCCAAATGATTGATTTTTCCTTATGATTGGCATATTAAGAAACATATAACATGTTATTCATAAAAAATACACAAAAGCATGATGGCATCAACTTTGTTTCAAATGAAACAAACCAAAAATGAGTCAAAAATCATAATTTGTTTTATAACACACAAACAAATGAGAATGAAACAAAACAAAAAAAAAATCAGAAAAATTAAATAATAAATTGCCAATGCTGTTGCAGAGCTTCTTTACATCACTTGGAGAAGGAACAGTTCCAGGACCTTTGAACACATCTTTGAACAATAGAAATAGCAGTTGGAAAGCCAAAATTTGAACATTCACATCCTAAAATGGTCTCCTAACAATCACCCTTCTCCTATTATATCTCTTTTTCTTTATAACCTTACCATTCACATGACCAATTAAATCTCTTGTTTGATCTACCAACTCTGAAGCACTCTCAGCCTCTATTGTCATCGACCCACCAAAAATCTCAAACAAATTAATGTTTTTTACCACTTCTAAAAAATTCAACTAAATCCAACCTTAAACGTTACACATATATAAACTCAGCTTTTTTGTAGTAAGTCAATAAAATCCCAAAAAGATGTAGTAATGCACTTAATTTTGCTTTAAGGGCTTAAGCATAGTACTGGTTCTTCAAATACAGTACTCTGGTAATTTTAGAGTTTCACATTATGAAACTCAGTGACTTATGCAGTATGTCTATGTCTCTCTGTCAAAATTATTGCCCATATTTGGAGTTATGACAACCGTCATCATTTTCTCAGTTAATCACATAAGGGTACCAATTATTTAGGATTATTATTAGAACCATACATTAAAGGAAACGATAAGACCAAAAAATTTCATTGTCAATCTCATCAAGCACAGTATAACTAGTGATTAAACTTTCTTTACTTTAGTATCACAAAGGACTAAAACATTTGCCTTCTTCCTATCGCATCTCAAGATTATGAAGCTATGAAGGTATGTATAAATTATGTGGATTATACACTAAATCCTACCAAAATTGAAACGAATACTTATACTGGTGGAGAGCATGATGTTAGGGTCATGTGTTTTAAAAAAATTTGTAATAATGTGGGATCCCATCCTACAAACACAACACTACCTTTGTGGATCACAGAGGTAGCAAAACTTATCAAACTAGATTTCACCTGGTCATTATTATATTACATTATTGTATTACCAGTAAATCAATTGGATATTAAATCATCCCAATCATTACATTTTCAATAATAACGAATATATTGATGAAAAAACCACCCAGGCAGTGCACCCCATCCCCTTAAGCTTAAACAAGTAAGATAGAGAAAGAAACCAATTATCTGTTCTTCAATCTCATTCAAAGCCAATCAAACAAGCTAAACCTCTTTAATTATCATCAACAAGATTATGTTAGTGTCTTAAAGTAACAATTCACCAAAATTCAAAGAAAAAATTAACCCAATAACACAACTATGGCACTAGATTACTATGTACTTTTGCTACCTCTGTGGACCACTGTTCATAAAAAAAGAATGGTATGTTAAGAATATGCATGACAGATGTTAAAAAACTAAATCTTAAATGGAAATTTAATAATGATATAGTTATATGTAACTATACAATGAAAAAGGATCAATTCACTTAAAATTTATGAAACCGCATCAAAACAAAGCACCAATTGTGTGAAACGTTTTGCCTTTTTTTCTCAAATAATTTTTTATTTTAATATTCCATCCAAAATTATATTACCCATAACTCTGTACACCATAAAGAATCATGAGAAATAAAAATGAGTCAATTATAAATCAAGAAAATATTCAAAATAGCATTTTGAATTCCCATTAATATTTCATCACATGCTTAGCATCAACATACCCAAACAAGAATTTGGGTATCAATTTGTATTACCAATGACCAATAATTGTTTCTAAGGCCACACTTCAGTTATTTAAGCAAAAACAACACATATAAATAACCAAAATATCATATAAAAATTAGATGGAAAAAATCAATATTAAGCTTACACATGGGTTTCACAATTTTAGCATTAAAGATTGAACATTGGTCCATGTTATCACATCATGTATGCTTAATAATGTTTTCCCATATCATAACAACAATATTTCAACACAAATTTAAGCAATAATTAGAAATTCATACCTTAGGGTTCTTGTGAAGAGTTATATCTTGATTGATTTGAGTGTCAAAATCTTGAATTTAATCCATGAAAATGCCCCCTTAGTGTTTGCATGAGTCATGGTGTGAGGATTGCAATAAGATTTTGGTGATTTGAGTGAGGTGTATGAAGTGGGTAAGGTGAAAATCTTGTTCGTCTGATGAAGAGAGAAGAGAGAGGAGTTAAAGAGAGAATAGAGAGAAAAGGGGAAGTAAAAAATTGAAAAAAAAATCTGTTTTTGCCTTTTTGTTTCTCTCTCTCGTTAGTAATTGCAACACTTGTAAAGAAGTGTTGCATTTTTGTTTAGAAGCGTTGCACGAAATTATATATGCAACACTTATTTTAAAGTGTTGCAACTTTTTTTAAAACTTTTATCAATTGTAATATTTTTAAAAGTGTTGCCATGAAAGTATTGCTACAGCTTCGTTTTGTAGTAGTGTTGATCAAAACCATATGTGCATCATGGAAGGAGTAAGATCCTCTGGCAATTGTTATCTCATCTCTGCTTCGTCCACTTGTCTTCATTCAAGCATGGAAGATTCTATCCTATGGCATCGAAAATTGGGTCATGTGAATGTAAGAATGCTGCAGAAAATTGTCTTTAAGGGAGCTGTCCGTGGGATTCCCATAATGAAGTTTAATGGAGATAGGGTGTGTGGGCTATGTCAGATTGGAAAACAAACAAAGGTGTCACATCCTAAGTCTTAGACACGAGGAACAACTCGTGTGCTTGAGCTACTTTATATGGATTTAATGAGTCCTATGCCCGTGGAAAGTATTGGAGGAAAACGGTATGCCTATGTGACTGTTGATGATTTCTCTTGATATACATGGGTGGAATTTCTTCGAGAAAAGTCCGACACATTTAATGTTTTCAAGTTATTGTGTATTCATCTTCAACGAGAGAAGAATTGTGCTATTGTGAAGATTATCCATATTCGTAGAGACCATGGAAGAGAGTTTGAAAACTCAGATTTCTTCGATTTCTGTAATCAACATGGAATAGCTTATGAATTCTCTATACCTAAAACTCCTCAGCAAAATAGAGTCGTTGAGAGAAAAAATCGGACTATAGCAGAGATGTCACGTGTCATGTTACACAAAAGAAATATACCACAGAAATTATGGGCAGAAGCTATGAACACAACATGTTACATTATAAATCTCGTGCATCTTTGTGGAGGAACTGAAATGACACCCTATGAGATATGGAAAGGTAAAACTCCAAATCTTAACTATTTCCATCTTTTGATAGTACTTGTTATGTGTTAAATGATAGGGAACATAAAGGGAAGTTCGACTGCAATAGTGATGAAGCTATTTTTCTTGGGTACGTATCAATAGTTGAGCTTATCGAATCTACAACAAAAGAACTCGAACTGTCATAGAATCTATGAATGTTCATGTCGATGATTCACTAGAAATAGCTGATGTTTCTAAAGAAGATGTGACAAAATCCCTAAATAGAGTAAGCTCCAGTGTTCCAGTCAGTGTTTCGACCAATGTCACAAGTGGTGTTACCAATCAGGGTGTAGTGATTAATAATGTGGATGACGTCATCTCAACTAACAGGCAACCATCCACTCGTGTCCAGAAGAATCATCCTGCTGATAAAGTTATTGGAAATCTGAATGATGGTGTTCGGACAAGAGATAAGTTGAGAGTAAAATAGAGATATGATCAAAATGGCTTGTTTTACTTCATCTATTGAGCCTAAAAATGTGAAATAAGCCTTGCTAGATGAGAATTGGATTGGTGCTATGCAAGAAGAACTTGGTCAATTCACTCGGAATCAAGTTTGGGATTTAGTTTAGTGCCCTCCTAATGTGAATATCATTGGAACAAAATTGGATATACAAGAACAAGAGCAATGAGCATGAAAATATCACTCGCAACAAGGCTCGATTAGTTGCCCAGGGGTACACACAAATTGAAGGGGTTGTCTTTGATGAGACATTTGCACTGGTTGCTCATCTTGAGTCCATTCATCTCTTGTTAGCCATTGCATGTGTATTGCGGTACAAGTTGTATCAAATAGACGTGAAAAGTGCTTTTCTCAATGGTCTTCTTCATAAGGAGGTGTATGTTGCTCAGCTAAAGGGTTTTGAAGACCCTCGTCATCCCGAGTATATCTACAGGCTGTAAAAGACGTTATACGGGCTCAAACAAGCTCCTCAGGCGTGGTATGAACTGCTGACACTGTACTTATTGTCAAAGGGATATGAGCGAGGGGAGTAGATAAAACACTTTTCATTCGCCGTGATAAAGATCAGTTTTTACTAACGCTCAAATATATGTTGATGACATAGTATTTTACTCGGTGTCACAGGCAATGATGGATGAATTTGTCGCTCAAATGACTGAGGAATTTGAGATGAGTATGGTTGGTGAGCTTAATTATTTCCTTGGGCTTCAGGTTCAGCAAAGAAATAATGGGATTTTCATTTCTCAAAGCAAGTATGCCAAGAGTTTGTTGAAAAAATTTGAGTTGGAGAATGAGAATGGGATTCCTATTGATGCAAGATTATCTAGGAGTATAATTGGTAGTCTCTTGTATCTAACTGCCGGTCGACCAGATATCTGCTACAGTGTGGGTTTATATGCTCGATTTCAAGCAAATCTTAGAGAGTCACACCTGGTGTCATTGAAGCGAATTCTGAAGTATATTAGTGGGACAACTGACTATGGGATTTGGTATTCGTTTGATACAAACACCAATCTAGTGGTTATTGTGTTGCTGACTAGGCTGGGAGTTCAGATGATCGAAAAAGTACTTCTGGTGGATGTTTTCACTTGGGAAACAACTTGGTGTCATGGTTCAGCAAGAAGCAAAACTCTATTTCTCTGTCTACGGCCGAGGCAGAATATATTGCAGCTGGTAGTTGCTGTACTCAGCTTCTGTGGATGAAGAAAATGCTGAAAGACTATGGTGTCACACAGAATGTCATGACACTCTATTGTGACAATATGAGTGCTATTAATATTTTTAAAATTTTAGTTCAGCATTCTTGTACCAAGCATATTGATATTCGACATTATTTCATTTGATCTCTTGTGAAAGACAAAACTATTGCTTTGGAACATATGGTGACAGAAAAGCAAATTGCTGATATTTTCACTAAATGTTTCGATGGAGCGAGATTGGTGGAATACTTAACGCGTTAGCTACAGCACTGCACGGGTCGATATGCCCAGCGCCACTCATGATCTGGCTTGGTCGACCCAATTATGATATTGAAGAAAGGGGCATTTTCTCGAAAAACATTGGCTCCCCACATGGTTGTGGCCGACTACACGGGATTGTCACATGCTATATCTTCAGAAATGCGTGCCGCTAGTTGTTCGAATCAGTTCTTCCTGCAAAGAATTCTTCTCCGCCCCTATCAAATAAAGTAGAGGAAGAGAACTGGAAGAGAGAAAGAAAGCAGCTGGCCCTATGTGTAAAACCTTGCCGCGGGAGCCTCACCCAAAGGCGAGCAAGTGAATGCTTTTACTTCACATAGCCTTTCGTCTCCTTGATAGCTGGAAGTTCTCCAAAAGTATGAAAAGCCGGAGTCTTCCCGATCCTGATTTTTGAGTTATATAGCCTGGTCCCGACTTCAACTTGATGGTTATGCCACGCACGATGTCCCTAAAGTCACCTGACTTAGCAAGCAATGTAGAGTAGATGTCCTTGGAGGAGTGAAAGCCCGAGATCCCTATCTTGAAGAACTAAGGTCTGCCCTAAGCCTTTGTATCATGTGAAAAAGTTCTTCAATGTTGTAAGTTTTTTTGTATTTGTATTTATAACAATAAAAAAATAAAAAACAAAACAAAAATAGTAGAATAGTTTTTTTTCTGGTTTCCCGCCTTATGCTTTTAGGAGGTTTTGTAGTTGTGGATTTCTTTTTGTGGATTTTCATCTTCAGCTCTTTAAGTGACACATAGTTCGTTGGGGATTTTCGGCTGATATTGAGGAATTGAAGAGTTACCTTCTGTCATGCGAAATCATACTGCACTTGTTTTGCTCACTCCCTCTCTTTGCTATTCCAAGGGTTTTTGATCTCCTGAGTTTTATCTTCTCGATTGGTGGATATATCTCAGTCGCCTTTTTCATCTCGACCATAATCAAAGATTCTGAAAGTTCAATTGAGTCAAGTGCCTCCAAATTTCAGAGATGTCTCTCCCAAAATCTTTATCTTGGGTTAACAAGGTGGTAGAAACTGTAGACGATGATGGAGTTCATGCTGTTGTTACCCCTGTTTCTCCAGCCACATCGCGCAGGGAAATGAGAGTTCCTCTAATTCATAAGAGTTGTCTTCAGATTTTGAGAGTGACATGTCTTTAAAAGCTATGTTGGTCATTTTGATTTAGTCAGTGGATTCTTCAGGTGTGACAACACGGTTTGGGTAGACTAGTAGTGGTCCGTTCAAGACAGGTGCTGCTCCTCCTAAAGCACCATATGTTTTTGAGGTTTCCACATAGTCTAAGAGAAAAAGGTTTCATTTTATGGATGAAGAATCCTCTGATGATGCTTGGGTTGATGAAGAAGATACCAAAGTTGATGACTCTTTTGATGATGATGTGCGAGAGTTATCTGATTCAGAACCTGCTAAGTCATCCAAGGCTAAGCGACAGAAAGAAAATCCTGCCCCTGAGTCTCAGCGAATCACTCGCTCCCAGTCGATGTCAAAGGGAAATTTACTAGCCATCTAGAGTAAGCCATCAGTCCCTCCTGTTAATTTGGATGATTTCAAATCTGAGTATAATGCTAGCCTCTGGTATAGAGTTTCTAAGAGGAATATTTGGGGTGAAAGAAATATTCATGACGAAGATTTTAAGGACTGTCGAAAACTTGTGGATCAACTTGTTAGTCAAGGATTAGGAAGGACTATTAAGGATTTAAAGCCATATGTTAGGAGGCTTGTTCAGGAATTTTATTGCAATTTAGATCCTAATGTGAAGGATTTTGAACATCCTGATGGTGGACATGTGTTTGTAAAGGGTCATCTGTTTGAATTCTCCCCTGATGTTATAAATAGTCACCTGGGCAGTCATTGGGCTAATGGTGAGGAGTTCATCCCTAATTACAGTAAGATCATTATAGATATCACAAGTGGTGTCAAACAAGTGTGGCCTAGAGGAAAAGATTTTCCTGCCTCTCTACTCTCTGTTAAGTATGCAATTCTGCATAAGATTGCCATGAGAAATTGGCTTTCTACTTCATATGGAACTGGTGTGAACAAGTCCATGGCTACCTTACTGTTCAAGATTGGAAATTTTATTGAGTTTGACATAGGGCAGTTCCTGTTTGATTAAATTGTAAAGCATGTAGACTGCAAGAATGAAAGGATAGCTCTTCCCTTTCCGTGTTTGATATATGGCATTCACTCCTCACAACACTTTGTGATTCGAGCTAGAGAGATTCTAGAGATGGATAAGAAGAAGATCAGAACCAGCTATAAGCTTCTGAAAGGTGATCACATCAATGATATGGAGGATGTTCCTGAGGATATGATAGGAATCCAGACGCACTTGATGGTGAACAACATTCCATTGACCCGTTACGTGGAATTGGTGGACCAATGACTCGAGCTAAAACCAAGAAGTTCAAGTTGGCTCTTAATGGTTTGATCATGGAAGTGATGGACGATGCATACAAGTGGTTGGAACAAGGTTTCAATAAAGTGAAGAGTGATTTCAAGCCTTGGAACTTCATGGTTTTGACTTTATGTGGAGAACCTTCGTTGGAAAGCAAGATTGGACAAGATTTGGATAATCCTGCCTCCACGTCGCGACGTCCATTGCTTCCCGTCGCGACGTGCACCGACGTCGCGACGTCCACCGCCCTCCATGTCGCGACGTAACTCTCTGGAAGTTTGAGGTTTGGAAAATTGGACTTAAAAATCCAATTTTAATTCAGGTCAAGATTTCCGCACGTCGCGACGAGCGACCTTCCACGTCGCGACGTACACCGACGTGACGTCGTCCACACCCCCACGTCGCGCGACGTTGGGAATTTTTACAGCTTTTTAGGTTTTGATTTTTAATCATTTTTATTTAATATTTTCAATAAAGAACGTGATCTAATGTTCTTGCATGAACATTGATATGTTCTATATGGTGTTTTCACATGGCTAAAGATCTTGCATGATTTAAGCATGTGTTAATTCTATTTTAGGGAAGTTTATTCCAATTAAGAAACTATTTTTAGGAAAGTAGGGTTTACTTTGTTGGCAAGTTTTTGTGCCTATTTAAAGGCTTGTAAACCCACGAATTTTTGGAGTTGAATTTTGAATTAAGAAGTCATAATTTTGCAGAGCAAAATTTGATCCCAAAAACCTTAGAGACCTTAAGCAAAGTTTGAGCTTTTGTTCTTCTAAACCCTAAAGTGATGCTAGACCAATAGTCTTGCTTTTGTTCTAAGTTTGAGAACAGCCAAATCTGATTTGATTTAGGTGCTGCCTGAGTCAAGTTGGTTTTGTAATAGCGTTGGGGCTTTGGACAAGTTTCCATTGAATCGCGCTCCATATCTTTTTCTTATTCCTTTCTTTGTTTCTTTGTGCTTCTTTAATTGTTTATTCTACTCTTTGTTCTTATCGTGTTCGTTCATTGATCTTGTTGGTGGGAATTTTCCAAGCTAGACCTGTTCTGTGGATAAATAAGGTTGTCAAATCCGCCCAAAGGTGGATCAAATCAACGGGAACCTTATCAAGTGGTATCAGAGAATTTTGGAGCTTGAAAATCTCAGGTTATATTTTCCATCTCATAAACTTTTCAATTTGTGATTGAATCTCATGAATCTGGGTTGAATTTCGTGCTGCTAAATATTGAGTGATTGAATTCTCTTGCTGATATTCAAAAAAAATAGAGGAATTTGTCAAAAAATAAATAAATAAATAACGTGACAACAACAAAAGAAGAGAATTAAGTGAAAAAAAAGAGCAGCAAAATTTGAAAACGAAATTCTGGTTATACAATCACTATTGAAATCTGTTCTTGGTATTCGACATTGATTCTTGGTGTATTTATTTTCTTTTCTTGCTAATTTGTCCAAAATTGTGCCTTAACGTGTTCTAAATTGCAATTCTTCATAATTCTTCTCTCAATTCCTTACTTGATTTGTGTGGTATTTGAGTTGAATTATTGATAGGTGGTTTAAGAACTTAGTACTTGCAAAGCAGACTACGAGAGACCCCACATTTGGAGAGTAGATTAGGGAGATCAATTATACACGAGAATAACCCCGTTGAAAGAGTGAAGTGAACCGACCATACCTAAAGTGAGAACCCGTGAGAAGCCATAATTATTATTATTGTTTCTCGTGGTTTTATCCAACTTGCAGGTATATCAAAATGGCGGAGGAAACTTCAAAGAATCAATCTGAACAAAAAATTTCAAAGATTCAAGCTGAACAACAATTTCAGCTTGATTCACTGCGTAACATGATGCAAAAGATGTCAATTCAATTAGACAATCTGACGGAAGCTCAACATTCTGCTTCTAGGAAGAAATCAAATTCAAGAAAACTTGAAGATGAATTTGATGAGGCTGATTTTGATGAAGAGGAGTTTATAGAATCTGAACAGTCAAAGAGCCGGAGCAAATCTGAGTTTGATGTGGCTTCAGTTAAATTGGAGTTCCCGAAATTTCATGGTACTTCGGATCCCGATGCATTTCTGGATTGGATCTATATAGTGGAGCAAATTTTTGCTGGAAATTCTTATTCTGAAGATAAGAAACTGCGTATGGTGACTATACATTTTAAGGATTATGCAGCTCATTGGTGGACTCAATTGGTGAAGGACAGACAGCTAAAGGGGGAGCGACCAATTCGAACTTGGAGAGAAATGCAATCCATTTTGAGGAGGCGATTTGTGCCATCATATTTTGCTAATGAATTGCGGATGCAAGTTCAAACCCTCACCCAAGGGAACCGATCCGTTGATGATTATTTCAAGGAGATGCAGTTACTCATGATAAAGGCACATACTGTGGAGGAACCCGAGACAACAATGGCTAGGTTCTTGGCAGGAATGACTCCCGCATTGGCATACAAGATGGGTTTCCAAAAATCCTATGATCTGACAGAGATGTTGCATAATGCTATTCAAATAGAGCGTCACATGAAGCAAAAAGGACGACTTACACCTCGTCAACCTCCTTGGCAAAGGAATAAACGACAGCCTCCACCTAATCCAGTTATGAAGAACAAGCCTTTTGGAGGCAATGCTACACCCAAGCCGGTAGAAAGAACACTATCAAATGTTCAAAAGTCAGTTCAAAACACACCCCAAAGATCTAGTGAGGTTAAATGTTATAAATATCAAGGTTACGGTCATATGCAAGTGAATTGTCCCAGCAAAAAGGTTATTTACTTCCTTGACAATGGGGATGTTGCTAGTGTTCATTCAAGTGATGATGAGATGCCCGAACTTGAAGAAAAGACTTATGGTGAGAAATATAATGAGGATGCTCCAGAAAAGTTGGAATTTGCTGAGTCTCTTGTCACCATGAGAACCTTGAGTACACAGCCACAGTTGGAAGGCGAAGCAGTGCAACGAGAGAATATCTTTCACACCAAGTGCATTATTCAGAAAAAGCAGTGCAGTCTGATTATTGATGGTGGGAGTTGCACTAATGTGGCTAGTACATTATTGGTATCCAAGTTGAAGCTTACTTGTTCAAAACACCCCAAACCATACAAGCTTCAATGGTTGAACCAAAGTGGAGAGGTTAAGGTAAACAAACAGGTGCGCTTATCTTTGTCAATTGGAAGATATACTGATGATATTTGATGTGATGTGGTTCCAATGGAGACAGTGCATGTGTTACTTGGACGTCCATGGAAATTTGATAGACATGTCATGCATGATGGGCGAAAGAATCACTACACCGTGAAGAAGGATGGTAAGAAATACATTTTGGCTTCTTTGAAACCGTGGGAGATATATGAAGATCAAGCCAAAATCTCCAAGGAATGTAGGCAATTGGTGCAGGCCGAGTTAATGAAACAAGAAGTGGGAAACACCTCTACCCCTTCAAGCAAGAATGCAAAGAAATTGGAAGGCCAAAAGATGAAGCAAGAGGAAAAAGAAAAGAGATTAACAGTCTTTGCATAAAAAAGTGAAGTCAAAAGAGCAATACTAGATAGGCATGAGAAGTTTGTACTTATTTACAAAGACTTGTATTTACTGTCTAGTGATCACCTTTCTACTTTGCCTAGTGCTGTGATTTCTCTTATACAGGAATTTGAAGATTTATTCCCCGAGGAGTTGCCAAATGGTTTACCTCCAATTCGAGGTATAGAACATCAAATTGATTTCATTCCTGGTACTTCAATTCCCAACAGACCAGCATATAGAGCAAGTCCTGAGGAGACAAAAGAAATTCAAATGCAAGTGGATGGTCTTCTAGAAAAAGGTATTGTTTGTGAAAGCCTTAGTCCATGTTCTGTGCCAATTATTCTTGTTCCTAAGAAAGATGAAACATGGAGAATGTGTGTTGACTGTAGAGCCATTAACAAGATAACCATTAAATATCGTCACCCTATCCCTAGGTTAGATGACATGTTAGATGAGTTATATGGTTCTAAAATCTTTACAAAGATTGATTTGAAAAGTGGCTATTATCAAATTCGCATGAAAGAAGGTGATGAGTGGAAAACTACCTTTAAAACTAAGTATGGTCTTTATGAGTGGTTAGTTATGCCTTTTGGGTTGACTAATGCTCCAAGCACATTTATGCGTTTAATGAACCATGTACTTAGATCTTTCATAGGAAAATTTGTAGTAGTTTATTTTGATGATATACTTGTTTACAACAAAACACTTGATGAGCATGTGTTACATTTAAAAAGAGTGTTTGTTGTACTTCGTGAAAATCAGCTTTATGCAAATTTTAAGAAGTGTGAATTCTGTACTTCGTCTGTTATCTTTTTAGGATTTGTTGTAAATGCTGATGGAATTTCTGTTGATGAAAATAAAGTGAAAGCAATTAGAGATTGGCCCACACCTAAGTCAGCTAATGATATTAGGAGTTTTCATGGTTTAGCTGGATTTTATAGGAGGTTTGTAAAGTACTTTAGTACAATTGCAGCCCCCTTAAATGATCTAGTTAAAAAGAATGTGACTTTTGTTTGGACTGATGCTCAAGAAAAAGCTTTTAATACTTTGAAGCAGAAATTAACCAATGCTCCTGTTCTTATGTTACCTAATTTTGAGAAAGCTTTTGAAATACAATGTGATGCCTCCGGGAAAGGTATTGGTTCTGTTTTGATGCAGGAAGGCAAGCCCGTGGCATATTTTAGTGAGAAGCTTAATGGAGCAACATTGAATTACCCCACATACGACAAGGAGTTGTATGCATTGGTGCGATCTCTACAAGTTTGGCAGCACTACCTTTGGCCGAAGGAATTCATTATTCATTCGGATCATGAGAGTCTTAAGTTCCTTAAGACCCAAGGTAAGTTAAATAAAAGGCATGCTAAGTGGTTGGAGTTTATTGAGACTTTTTCTTATGTTGTTAAATACAAGGCTGGAAAGGAAAATGTGGTTGCTGATGCATTGTCAAGAAGGTATAATTTACTTACTTTCTTGCATACTAAACTGCTTGGATTTGATGTCATGAAAGGATTGTATGCTGAAGATGCTGATTTTAAACTTGTGTATGAGACTTGTTTGCATAAACACGAAGGAGAGTATTATTTACATGATGGGTTCTTGTTTAAAAAGGATAAATTGTGTGTGCCTAATTGCTCTATTCGTGATTTATTGATTATTGAGACGCATGGGGGAGGATTGATGGGTCACTTTGGTGTTAACAAGACATTACATATTTTGCAAGAACATTTTCATTGGCCTTATATAAGAAAAAGTGTTCAATCTGTTTGTCAAAGATGTATTGTTTGTAAACAGGCAAAGTCAAAAATAATGCCTCATGGTCTATACACGCCACTGCCCGTACCTTTGCATCCTTGGTTAGATATTTCAATGGATTTTGTTTTAGGGTTGCCTAGGTCACCAAGTGGTAAGGATAGTATTTTTGTGGTAGTTGATAGGTTCAGTAAAATGGCACACTTCATTGCATGTTCACGAGCCAATGATGCTACACACATGGCCGACCTTTTCTTTAAAGAAGTTGTGAGATTGCACGGTATTCCTCAGTCTATTGTGAGTGATAGAGATGTCAAGTTCCTTAGTCATTTTTGGCGTACTCTTTAGAGTAAATTGGGAACTAAATTGTTATTTTCTACTGTTGCACACCCACAAACGGATGGGCAAACTGAGGTAGTTAATAGAACTCTATCTGCATTATTGCGTGCTATCATACAAAAGAATCTGAAGAAATGGGAAGATTGTTTACCATACATTGAGTTTGCTTACAATCATACTATTCACAGTGCTACTTCTTTTTCTCCATTTTGAGATTGTATATGGCTTTAACCCCTTGACACCTTTGGATATTTTGCCAATTCCTATTAACGAGTTTGTTAATGTTGATGGCGCAAGCAAAGCTACTTTTGTTAAGGACCTTCATGCTAAGGTTTGTGACAATATTGAGAGGAGAAATGAGCAGTATGCCAACCAAGCCAATAAAGGTAGACGCCGTATGGTGTTCCACCCGGGAGATTGGGTTTGGATACACTTGCGTAAAGAAAGATTTCCTGAGAAGCAGAAATCAAAGCTTCACCCAAGAGGCGATGGACCATTCCAAGTTCTCGAGCTCATTAATGACAATGCCTACCGCATTGATTTACCCAGTGAGTATAGAGATGTTAGTGCTACTTTTAATGTTTCTGATCTCTCTTTGTTTGATGCAGGAGATTCGAGGACGAATCCTTTTGACGAGGGGGGAATGATAGGAATCCAGAAGCACCTGATGGTGAACAACATTCCATTGACCCGTTACGTGGAATTGGTGGACCAATGACTCGAGCTAAAACCAAGAAGTTCAAGTTGGCTCTTAATGGTTTGATCATGGAAGTGATGGACGATGCATACAAGTGGTTGGAACAAGGTTTCAATGAAGTGAAGAGTGATTTCAAGCCTCGAAACTTCATGGTTTTGACATTATGTGGAGAACTTTCGTTGGAAAGCAAGATTGGACAAGAGTTGGATAATCGTGCCTCCACGTCGCGACGGGACTGCTTCCCGTCGCGACGTGCACCGACGTCGCGACGTCCACCGTCCTCCACGTCGCGCGACGTAACTCTCTGGAAGTTTGAGGTTTGGAAAATTGGACTTAAAAATCCAATTTTAATTCACGTCAAGATTTCTGCACGTCGCGACGCGCGACCTTCCACGTCGCGACGTCCACACCCCCACGTCGCGCGACGTTGGGAATTTTTACAGCTTTTTAGGTTTTGATTTTTAATCGTTTTTATTTAATCTTTTCAATAAGGAACGTGATCTAATGTTCTTGCATGAACATTGATATGTTCTATATGGTGTTTTCACATGGCTAAAGATCTTGCATGATTTAAGCATGTGTTAATTCTATTTTAGGGAAGTTTATTCCAATTAGGAAACTATTTTTAGGAAAGTAGGGTTTACTTTGTTGTCAAGTCTTTGTGCCTATTTAAAGGCTTGTAAACCCACGAATTTTGGAGTTGAATTTTGAATTAAGAAGTCATAATTTTGCAGAGCAAAATTTAATCCCAAAAACCTTAGAGACCTTAAGCTAAGTTTGAGCTTTTGTTCTTCTAAACCCTAAAGTGATGCTAGACCAATAGTCTTGCTTTTGTTCTAAGTTTGAGAACAGCCAAATCTGATTTGATTTAGGTGCTGCCTGAGTCAAGTTGGTTTTGTAATAACGTTGGGGCTTTGGACAAGTTTCCATTGAATCGCGCTCCATATCTTTTTCTTATTCCTTTCTTTGTTTCTTTGTGCTTCTTTAATTGTTTATTCTACTCTTTGTTCTTATCGTGTTCGTTCATTGATCTTGTTGGTGGGAATTTTCCAAGCTAGACCTGTCCTGTGGATAAATAAGATTGTCAAATCCGCCCAAAGGTGGATCAAATCAACGGGAACCTTATCAGGATGTTTTTGATTCTGACAAGGAGGAGATTAATAATTCCGCTTTACTGTCGTGCACTATTAAGGTGTTGGAAGATGAATTGAAGTCTCTGATTACTTAGCAGTCTAATATTGAGATAAAAATGAAGGAAGTCTCTTCATTGCTCGATGACCTTGTAGCCGTAAGGTCAGCTAAAGATGTTGCTGCTGAGACTACTGAAAGGAAGAAGCAGTTTGATGTGAAGAAGAAGGTTGTAGCGGATGATGTTGCTGGTTCCTCAGATGTTCTACCAGATGTCACTCAGGATGTTATATAAGGGATTCCTCAAAACTTGTCTTCTGTTTTTGTAGAGTCTGAGATGGAGCCCAATATTCCTATTGTAGAAGAACATGTTGACTCTGATTTCGATGAGGAAGTTATTGCAAAGGAAACTCCTGTTCCTTTTGATCATTCTGGTCTGGTTTCTCCGAGTGTCATTCCTAGTGTCATTAACACTTAGGATCCTTCTAGCGCCTAATCTGGTGGGTTTGTTGCAGGTAAAGAAGAATCTGTCCCAAAAGAAGGTGATGGTGTTTAGTTGCTAGCAGACTCGATTGGCCTAGAGACCTATGATGATGATGATTCCGCTTGATATTGTTCTGATGATTTTTATGTGTTGTTAATACTATTTGCTATGTTGTTAGTTATTTTTTATACCCTTTTGTCTTTTTGTGGCAAAAAAAAGGAGTATTTTGTGTTTTGTTTTGTAATCCCTAAAACATTGTATACTGGGATCTTGATGTCTTTTGATTTGTCATGCATAATGTCTTATGCAATGATGTTTCTCTTGTAATTTCCTATTCAGGGGGAAGTCTCAGTGAACTTCTGTCCAACATACACGTGGAGTTTGGATTTTGCCAAAAAATGCCAAATGAGGAGATTGTTAATGCTAAATATGCGTTGGCATTTATTTTGATGAGTTGGCATTGATTTTTTGGCAAATAAGGAACGATCGTGATTGGGTGCATAAATCAATTGAATCAATCTATGCAAGGAATGTTGATTTTGGAGATTATGCTATCTTGATATATTTGGTAATTATCTTAGCATTCTTGGTACTTATCTTAGTATTTTTGGTTATTATCTTTGGAAAGATAAGCATGGGATGGACATGGTTTCCATCTTTCTATGCGATTTATATGGAAATAATCTTGGAGGTAAACAAAGAAAGATTTTGTGTGTACTATAAGGATCATTCTTCTCACACAGTTTTTGTGTGGAGAATTGGTTTTATTCTTTTGGTCTTAGAAAGACTGTGAACACACTTTTGGTTGGAATTCTTTGATTAAGTGTGTTGGATGAAGCATCTAAATGCAAAAGTGTTGAAGGTGCAATCCTTGTAATCTTTGTTGAAACTCAGTCTCGGGGGGAGGCTGCCAGGAACTTAGGAGAGTTCTGATCTTGGGCAAGGGGATCTTTCTATACACGGATTCTGGGAGGAGTCGCTATTGACAAGGGGATCTTGTCTCTTAAAGATTCTGGGAAGAATCGCTCAAGTCGAGGGGAGCTCACAAAACAGATTCAGTTGGGAAGTTAGGAAGAGGCGGTGACAAAGAAAATAGGGAGTCTTACTTTGTGTTAGACCGAGTGTCTTGTAGCTTTGTTAACCTAGTGGATTGTTTTTATTTGGGCGTGACCCTGTAGATGTAGGCAATTGCTGAACTGCATTACTAACCTCATGTCTCTTTACTTTCAGCATTTTAATACTATCAATTATTGCTTTTATTATCGATTGCACATCTAGTGTTCCAACCCACTAGGACACTGCGTATCTAACCTTGATCTTTCATCTTTTGTTGCTCAGAATTCAACTTTTCTTCTGTATCACAATTTTCAATAGGAATTTACAAATTCATCTAATCTAAAATCTCTCTTGCATAATTGTTCTGAATTACACATGATTATGCTAGTATTTGTGGTAAGTCAAAATTTGATATGCATTTTCCCATACTTTCAAGAAAGTAGTTTAAACTTGTGAGAATGTTGCTTATGCATGTTTCTGAACTCTGGCCATCTCTTCTAAAGTTGTCTTACATTGGTTCAAAATAGTCATTCCCCAATTTTCTAATATTGCTTGGCTCACAATACATTAAAATTGTAGCAAATAATTTTTCGAAAAGAGTGTGGCATTTGGAATGAAATAGCTTCTTTTAAAATTTGAGAAATACTTTGATTTGATTCCAACAAACCTCTTTCTTATGCTACTTCCTTGAATGTTGAATACTTTTTCCCTTTAACTGTTAGCAAATATTCAAAACATGTCGGGCCTTTCATTTCATTTAGTAACAGTCTTAAATAGTATCTTTCACTTTCGATTGGATTATCTCTATTTACTTGTCCGATTACATGTCTATATTTTCTTTCCTGACAGCACCGTTCTGTCTTTGTCATATGTGATGCTCAGGAAATTCTGCATACAAGGAAGGTGTAACTTTTTTATTTTTAGAATAAAAATAAAAAAAACTCTGTGAGCGTTGTCTTTGATACATGATTAGTTTTTAATCATCTCTTAAATCTTTATCTTTCCAATATGTTACACATTATTTTCCTAGTAGATGTAATTGTAAGTTTATGACAGTAAGATACATCTCATTTAGGTTAAACTCTATATTCTCCAAATTGCTCCTTGTGCAAATATCCATCTTGCATCTTGCATCTTGAAATTATTGTCTCATCAAAAATATTTACTCTATCATCATAAGAAATATAAACATCAACTTTATCATGTCCATTGTGAATGTATTTGTATAAATACTTTACTGGCTTTATGCCAGAATACACCTCTATATTAAATTGATAGTTATATATCATAAGCAAGTATTGATTTTACAGTACCACTAATTTGTTGTTCACATTTTATTTTGTACAAAAACCTCTTCATTAGTTTTTCTTCTTCTGTAAATTGGATAGACATCTTTACCACACGGAGTATTTTTCCAATAAGATCGAGGGAAATGACACTTGCATTTGTCATCAACTATACATGAATTAGTGGGATTTTTCGTTCCACGTGGACCATGTGTAAATGCTAAAGATTATGTTGGCATTGATTTTTTGGCAAACAAGGAAAGATTGCAAATAAGGAAAGATTGTGATTGACTGCAGAAATCAACTGAATCAAACTATGAAAGCAAGGTTAATTTTGGAGATTATGTTATCTTGATATTCTTGGTAATTATCTTTGCAGGTTTATCTTTGGAAAGATAAGAATGAGATGCACACAGTTTCTTTTTTTCTATGCGTTTTATTTGGAAAAAATATTGGAGATAGACATAGAAAGATTTGGTGTGCATTATAAGTTCTTTCTTTTCTCACGTTTTTGGGTTGAGAGACTGTGAACACTTTTGGTTTTCGTTGGAATTCTTTGTTTAGCGTGTTGGCTATTCGCATCTGAATACGGAAGTGTTGAAAGTGCAATTCTTGTGATCATTATTGAAATTCAGTATCGAGAGGAGGCTACCAGGAACTCGGGAGGAGTTTTGATTGTGGTCAAGGGATCTTACTATACACGAATTCTGGGAGGAATTGCCATTGACAAGGGGATCTTGTCTCTTAAAGATTTTGGGAAGAATCACTCAAGTCCAGGGGAGCTCGCAACAACAGATTTACTTAGGAAGTTAGATAGAGGCGACGACAAAGAAAATAGGGAGTCCTACTTTGTATTAGACCGGATGTCTTGCAACTTCGTGAACCTAGCGAATTATTTTTACCTGAGCGTGGCCCCGCAGACGTAGGCAATTTGTCGAACTACGTTATCAACCTTCTATCTCTTTATTTTTCACATTTTAATATTGTCCATTATCGCTTTTATTATTGTTATCACATCTAGTGTTCCAACCCACTAGGACACCGGCGTATTTAACTTTGATATTTCAATTGGTATCAGAGAGGGTCGTCTTTGTTTCTTAGGCGGGATCCGCATGACTTGATCTTGGTTTTGGTGCGATAGACTCCATGAAGGAAGGAGGTCCAACAATGCGTCCAAGCTTTATTAGATGGCAGCAATTATGCTTATTGGAAGGCCAGAATGAGAGCCTTCATCAAAGCTATTCATAAGAAGGCTTGGCAATCAATTCTGACAGGATGGGACCCTCCAACAATTATCGACACAGATGGTGTTGTCATATCTCCCAAGCCAGAAGAAAGTTGGTCAAACAGTAATTTGAAAACTCTTAATACTATCTTCAACAGCAATGATCTTGTTCAGTTTAGACTTATTTCTATGTGTGTGACAGCCAAGAGGGCATGGGAAATTCTTCAAACTACTTATGAAGGGACGTCAGCAGTGAAGTTATCAAAGATGCAGATGCTAACTACAAGATTTGAGAGTCTAAGGATGCATAAGGATGAGAGTATTGCTGAGTACAACACCAAACTCTGTGACATCGTCAATGAGGTGTTTGCTCTTGGTGAAACTTTTTTCGAAGAAAAATGGTGAGGAAAACTCTACGATCTCTACCTCAACGGTTTGCTTATAAAGTTACTGCTATTGAAGAAGTAAAAGGTGTCTCCAATATGAAGCTAGAATAACTGATGGGATCTTTTAGAACATTTGAGATGAATCTTGGAGTAGACTCGAAAGTGAAGAATGTTAAAGGGATGGCTTTAAAAATAGAGATGCAGAAGTTGGATAATCATGATGAAGATGACTTTGAGGACTCTCTCGCTTTGCTTTCTAAGAATCTTAGCAGAGTCATGACGATATTTGGCAGAAATAATCAAGATGTCAAGACCAGTGTCAACAACACCAATGAATCATCAAGCAATAAAACGTACAGGGAAGAAAATCATACATCTAATCAATCTTTCAAGAACAGGGAGTTCAATGTAGGGAATGTGATGGCTTTGGGCACGTTCAAGCAAATTGTGATAGTACATTGAAGAAGAAGAATTCTCTCAATACAACCTGGAGTGAAGATGAGTCAGATAAAGAAGATGAATTTCAAAATAATCATGTTGCTCTTGCTTCTAAGACTGAACAATCAGACAATGGTGGTGTCAAGAATGTTACAAGAAGTGTCACATGAAATATATTGTCGTATAGTGACGAAGATGAAGATGAAGTCATAGAAGAAGATATCCTCATTGAATACAAGAACTTTAATGATAAATGGACTGAACTTGTTAGAGTAAATCTGCATATTCATACTCAAATTGGAGATTTAAGAGATGAGAAGCTCAGTCTTCAAAACACTGCTGCAGAGTTGGAAGTCAAACTGAGAGCAAGTTAGGAGAAAGTGGAGAATCTGACCAATGAGCTAAACCACATAAAGAACAATGTCAAAATGTTAAATTCGGGTTCTTCCAAGCTGGATGATATTTTCAAGACCAGTAAACCCAGTGGTGATCATTCTAGACTTGGTTATAAAGGAGAAAGTTCAATGTCATAGACCGTGTCAATGAAAAGGGATGATTACAAAGGGAAGAAAGTTACCGTGAGTACTGCAAAGAATGTGAAGAAGTTAAATCCTCATTATTCTTATCACGCTTCTAGAGGTGAATGTAACAGATTTACTCCTATTTCCCATTATTGCAATTGTCGTGGTCATATTCGCCCTAGAAGTTATACTGGTCTTGCTGAATTGAGAAAAGGTACTGCTAGAAAGTTTTCTTCTCGCAGAGACTCATAATAGAGATGGGTAAAGAAGTCTAATTTGAAGTGCAACTTCACATATACTTCTCTAAAAGCTGCCACAACTGATGAGTAGTACTTTGACAGTGGGTGCTCTAGACATATAACTGGTGACAAGAAGTTTTTGAAGAACATTATGTACGAAAGTATGGGAAAAGTGACTTTTGGCAATGGTGTCACAGCGCGTGTTATTGGAAGAGGTACTCTAAATGTGCCAGGGCTACCAAAATTGGATAATGTTATTTTGGTAAATGGTCTAAAGGTATTATACGCACTCAAACAAGCTCCTAGGGTGTAGTATGAAAGGCTCACAAAGTACTTATTGTCAAAGAGATATGAGCGAGGGGGAGTAGTTAAAACCCTTTTAATTTGCCACTATAAGGGTCAGTTTTTAGTCGCTTAAATCTATGTTGACGACATAGTGTTTGGCTCGGTGTCATAGGCAATAGTGGATGAATTTGTCTCTCAAACGACTGAGGCATTTGAGATGAGTATGTTTGGTGAGCTTAATTTTCCTTAGTCTTCAGATTCAACAAAGTAATGATAGGATTTTCATTTCTCAAAGCAAGTATGCCAGGAGTTTGTTGAAGAAGTTTGAGTTGGAGACTGCTCACCCAAGGAGAATACCAATTGAACTCATGAGAAGCTATTCAAAGATGTGAAGGGGATTCCTATTAATGCAAGCTTATATAGGAGTATGATTGGTAGTCTCTTGTACCTAACTACTAGTCAACCGGATATTTGCTACAGTGTGAGTTTATGTGCTTGATTTCAAAAACAATCCTCGAGAGTCATACCTGGTATCAATAAAGCAAATTCTCAAGTATATTAGTGGAACAATTGACTATGGGATTTGGTATTTGTTTGATACAAACGCCAATCTAGTGGGTTATTGTGACGCTGACTTGGTTGGGAGTTCATATGATCAAAAAAGTATTTTTTGTGGATGTTTTTACTAGGCAAATAACTTGGTGTCATGGTTCAGCAAGAAGCAAAACTCAATTTCTCTATCTACTATCGAGACAGAATATATTGCAGCTAGAAGTAGCTGTACTCAGCTTCTCTGAATGAAGCAAATGCTGAAAGACTTTGGTGTCACACAGGATGTCATGACACTCTATTGCGACAACATGAGTGCTATCAATATTTCCAAGAATCCTATTCAGCATTCTCGAAACAAACATATTGATATTCGACATCATTTCATTCGAAATCTTATGGAAGACAAGATTATTGCTTTGGAACATATGGTGACAGAAAAGAAAATTGTCGATATTTTCACCAAAGCTTTGGATGGTGTGAGATTTGAAAAACTAAGGTCTGCCCTACACCTTTGTGTCATGTGAAGACGTTCTTCATGCTATAATTTTTTTTTATTTGCTTTCATAACTAAAAAAAACAAAAAACAAAAAACAAAACAAATCAAAACAAAAATAGTAGAGTAGTTTTTGTTTTTTTGTTGTTTTTCCCGCCCCATGTTTTAGGCGGTTTCCTTTGTAACTAGTAGTTGTGGGATTTTTTTTTAATTTTGGTCTTCATCTCTCTAAGTGACAAGTGGCTTGTCGGGGGATTTTCGACTGATTTCGGTGAGATTGTGGTCTATCTTCTTTCACAAAAAGTTTTACTGATATTATTTCTCTCTCTCTCCACTATTTTGAGGGTTTATTGTCTTTTGAGTTTCTTCTCAAGTGTTGGTTACATCTCAGTCTTTTTCTCTATCTTGAGAATAATCAAAGGTATTGAAAGTCGATTTGAGTCAAGTGCCCCCAAATTTTAAAGATGTATCATCCAAAGTCTTCATCCCCGATTAGCAAAGTGGTGGAGACTGTAGACAATGACGGGGTTCATTTGGTTGTCACCCCTGTATCTCCAGGTTTGTCGTAAGGTGATGGTAGTTTCTTGATACACGAGATTTGTCTCCAGATTCTGAGAGTGACATATCCTCAAAAGCTCTGATGATCTCTCCGATTCAGTCAGTAGAGCCCTATGGTTTGAGAACTCGCTTTGGGTAGTCAAGTGGTGGTCAGCTCATGACTGGTATTGCTCCTCCTAAAGCACCGAATACTTCTAGGATTTCTCGAGATGCTAAGGAAAAGAGGTTTCCGATCAAGGATGAAGAGTCCTCTGAGGATAATTGGGATGATGAAGAAGAAGCCAAAGGTGATGTCTCTTCTAATGATGATGTTCAAGAGGTTTATGACCCAGAACCTGCTAAGTCTACCAAGACCAAGCAACGTAAAGTAAATCCAACTCCTGGGTCTCAGCGAGTCACTTGTTCTCAGTCAAAGTTTAAAGAGAAGTCAATAGCCACCTCAAGTAAGTCATCGGTTCTTTCTGTTGATTTGAATGATTTTAAATCCGAGTATAATGCTGGTCTCTGGGATAGAGTCTCTAAGAGGAACATATGGGGTGAAAGAAATATTCATGATGGAGATTTTAAGGAATGTCAAAAATTGTGGACCAACTTATTGGTCAAGGGTTAGACAGAACTATTAAGGGATTGAAGCCATATGTTAGGAGAGTTATTCAGGAGTTTTATTGCAATTTAGATCTGAATGTGAAGAATTTTGAGCATCTGGATGGTGGTCATGTGTTTGTGAGGGGTCATCTATTTGAATTCTCTCCTGATGTAATCAATACTCATCTGGGTAGTCATTGGGCTGATATTGAGTAATTAACTCCTGATTTCAGTAAAATTATCACTGATATCAATGGTGGCGTCAGACGTGTGTCCGGAGGTAAAGATTTTCCTGTCTCTCAACTCTTTGTCAAGTATGCTATTCTTCACAATATAGCTATGAGGAATTGGCTTCCTACTTCTCATGGGATCGGTGTGAATAAGTCGATGGCTGTCTTAATGTTTAAGATTGGAAACTTCATATTTGACCAAATTGTGAAGCATGCTGATTACAAGAATGAATGGATAGCTCTTCCATTTCCTTGTTTGATATATGGCATTCTCTTTTCACAACAAGCTGTGATTCAAGCTAGAGAGATTCTTGAGATGGACAAGGATGAGATTAGGATAATCTATAAGCTTCTGGAAGGTGATCACATTAATGATATAGAAGATGTTCCTAAGGGTGATCCTGACCCTGGCAAGGAGCAAATTAATGATGATGCCTTATTGTCTCGCACTATCAAGGTGCTTGAAGAAGAGCTGAAGGTTCTGACCATTCAGCAGTCTATTATTGAGAAAAGAAGGAAAGAAGTCTCATCATTGCTTGATGACCTTATGGGCGTAAGGTCTGCTAAAGAAGTTGCTGCTGGAGCTGCTGAGAGAGAAATATTTTGATGTGAATGAGAAGGTTATAGTGGATGATTTCACTAGCTCATCAGGTGTTACACCTGATGTCACTAAGGATGTTCCAGAAGGTATTTTTCAAAACTTATCTTCTATTTTTATAGAGTCTGAAATGGAACCAGAGAATCCTACAGTGGCAGAAAATGAAGACATTGTTTCTGATGAAGAAATTATTGTGAAGGAAATTCCTGTTCTATTTTATCCTTCTGGTGTGATTTCTCTAAGTGTTATGCCTAGTGTCAAAGACACCCAGGGTACTTCCAGCGCCCAATCTGGTGGGTTTGCCGATTGATGAAGCTCAAATTCGCACCTCGAGAAATAATCCGAGCTGAAAAATCCGAGCTCCAAGTAATAATTCTGGTTCTTATCTGTAAAACAAGATAACGTTAGAGTAAAAGCCCGAGGTGATCCCCGGGAGTTCCACTCCGATGCTAAAGTCAGTAAAAGTTGTATCCCTGCTTTAAATGATATTCACATATATATAAAAAGTGAGTTTTTTTACCGTTAAACTACCTTCCACCTTTTTCTCCTTGAGCTGTGTTCAATTGTTATAACTGTTTTTGACTTATCCCTACATATTAGGGAATATTTGAATATTTGTTACATCAATACCTCCTCAGGTTGGTATAAATATTTTTATTCCGACCTGATATGAACACCCAAATATTTCCGAGCTGATCTCCTTGATCCTCATCATGAAAAAAATGATGCTTTTGATAATCAGAAAAGATAATGAGAGAATAAACTTCTGATCTTAAATCCTTGTACGCTTTTTTCTTCACCATTTCCAGAATTTGTTATTTTTCCCCAGAGTTTCTTTCTCGGAGATTCTAATAAAATTTCCCTTCCTGAAGTTTCTTTATTTCCTTATAATTCTTTACAAGGAATTCACCTCGGGAATTTTGTCGTAGTTGTTTTATAGATTTTCACAGAGATCTTTTCTCCGGAATTGCCATAGCAACATCAAAAAGCTTTATCAACTTACTACATCTCAAGAAAAGAATACTCCACTAATAATACTTCCTTAAATTCTGAAAATTCCGTGTTCTTAGGATAGATTTCTCATCCATTCTTGACATCGTGCTTGACCTTATTTGGTTCCAAATCCGAGCTTTAATCTTGATTTCCATGCATTTCAGTAATGAAATCAACTAACGCCTGACCTTTAATCGCTGTTTTGGGGGTTTGAAAGTATATTCATAATCTCCCGAGCTCCAATAGCCCACTTGGATATATCGTCTCGACGCCAAATGTTGCAACTCAACTATTCACCTGGGAATTTTATGACGCGAGCTAAGGGAGTTTGTCGACCTCCGAGCTAAGAAGTTTTATGACCAAGCTGAAATAATCCGACCTCCAGTGCTAAGGAGTTTTTTGACCGAGCTGCAATAATCCGACCTCTAGTGGTAAGAAGTTTTTCTTTGTTCTAGTTTTATTGACATTTTATCCTTAGAGATTTTGTCCCTGGATATGGATGTTTTGTTTCCCTAGAATTTTGTTCTCGGGATTTTATCACCTTTGTTTCTCTAGAGATTTTTTCTCTGGAGTAGTTGAATATTTTCCCCAAAATTTATTCTCGGGGTTTTGTGTTCATTTGCTTTTTTCTAGAGATTATGTTCCCCAAAATTTTGAGCTTGCCACGTATGTTGGGATTTTTCACAGAGATCTTTTCCTCCGGAATTCATCACCAAAGATATTTTATTCAAAAAGAACTGACTTGTTCTTATTACATTATTGAATAAAACTCCCAGATGCTATATTAATACTTTCAAAAAATCCCGAGCTCATAGTACTTTAAAAAAATACCGAGCTCACAATACAAACAATCCGAGTTCATAATACTTTTAAAAAGATAACCGAGCTCATAATACTTCAAAAATTCCCGAGCTCATAATACTTTAAAAAATACCGAGCTCATAATATAAAAAATCCCGAGCTTATAATACTTTAAAAAATACCGAGCTCATATTACTTCAAAAAATCCCGAGCTCATAATACTTTAAAAAATACTGAGCTCATAATATAAAAAATCCCGAGCTCATAATACTTTAAAAAATACCGAGCTCATAATACTTCAAAAAATCACGAGCTCATAATACTTTAAAAAATACCGAGCTCATAATACTTCAAAAAATCCCGAGCTGACAAAGCCTCGAAATTCCGAGCTCTAATAATTCTTCAAACTCCTGAGCTCTAATAACCCGAGCTCTAATAATTCTTCAAACATAGTTGACCAGAAATATCCGAGCAGCACGCATACGTTTTCGCCGAGCTGCAAATTTATCCTCTGGTAGATTTTTCTACCGTAAAATATAAATCGGGGTCATCTAATTTTCGGTTCCTTTTCCCCTCATCTCGGATTCTTATTCCTCTTTTTTCGTTATCCTTTTTCCTTTGGTCCGCCTCTTCTCCTTTGGCGTACTTCTCTGCTCGGTCCATCAGTTGTTCCATATCACATGGTGGATCAGTGGCCATCTTTTTATAGAAACGTCCAGGTCGTAATCCATTGAGAAATGCCCCCACCAGAACATCTTCAGAGCAATTTTTTACTTGCAAGCTTTCGTCATTGAATCTACCCATATAACTCCGAAGGGACTCACTCTCTCCTTGACAAAGATTTAGTAACTCTGCCGTAGACTTGTCAAATTTCTTACGTTGCAAAAATCGGGTAAAGAAAAGATCACATAATTGAGAAAAGGAAACCACACACCTTGGCCTTAAGCCTTCATACCAGAGACGAGCTTTTCCTTCCAGTGTGGTAGGAAATGCCTGGCACTTTGTCTCCTATGGTGCCTTCAAGAAATCCATTGTGGATTCAAATCTGTGAATATAATCGTCAGGATCCGTGTCCCCCGTGTAAGCCTGCAGCTGTGGTAACTTAAACCGTGGAGGTAGAGGAAAATCAACGATCTCTTTTGATAGGGGGCTGTCTCTCCTGGGTCTTTTCTTTCCAGGATTTCTACCCTCATTATTGTTTGTATTTTCCCCACCTCCAGTTCGAGGAAATGGATGCGTCTTAGATTTCCCTTCGTTTTCTCCATCGCACTAGGTATGGATCACCAGAGGTGTTTTCCCCCGGACTTTCAGCTGCTCATCTTTCTTCTTCCGGGCCTCCTTAACCATAGCCTCTATTTGATCGTAATGTTCAACAAATATTTTCATCATTTCTGGAGTGATGTGATTACCTTCTTGTTGCAATTTCTCTGGATCCTTCTGGTGAGATGGTGACGATTGTCCTTCTCCTTCTTGCCTGCTAGTCTGAACATTTCCTCTCATTGATCTTGTGTTTGCCATCACAATGATAAATTTGTTGTGTGAACCTTTTGTTTGGTTCCCACAGACGGTGCCAATTGATGAAGCTCAAATTCGCACCTCGGGAAATAATCCGAGCGGAAAAATTCGAGCTCCAAGCAATAATTCTGGTTCTTATCTGTAAAACAAGATAACGTTAGAGTAAAAGCCCGAGGTGATCCCCGGGAGTTCCACTCCGATGCTAAAGTCAGTAAAAGTTGTATCACTGCTTTAAATGATATTCACATATATATAAAAAGTGAGTTTTTTACCGTTAAACTACCTTCCACCTTTTTCTCCTTGAGCTGTGTTCAATTGTTATAACTGCTTTTGACTTATCCCTACATATTAGGGAATATTTGAATATTTGTTACATCACCGGTGGTAAAGATGGATCTGTCCCAAGAGACGATGTTGGTGTTTATTGCTAGCAGATTTGATTGGTTTAGTGCCTTATGATGATGATTATGCTTAATGTTACTGTGGTGATTTTTATGTTTGTTAAGACAATTTGTTATGTTGTTAGTTGTTTTTATACCCTTTTGTCTTTTTGTGGCAAAAAGGGGGAGTATTTTGTGTTTTATTATTGTTATCCCTAAAATATTATATGCTAGGATCTTGATGTCTTTTGATGTGTCATGCACGATGTCTTGTGCAATGATTTTTTATGTATGTTCTTATTCAGGGGAAGTTTCATCAAACCTATGTCCAACATACAGGGAAGTTTGGATTTTGCTAAAAAATGCCAAAGGGGGATTGTAAATACTAAAGATTGTGTTGGCATTGATTTTTTGAAAAACAAGAAAAGATTGCAAATAAGGAAAGATTATGATTGGCTGCAGAAATCAACTGAATCAAACTATTCAAGGAAGGTTGATTTTGGAGATTATGTTATCTTGATATTCTTGGTAATTATCTTGGTATTCTTGGTAATTATCTTTGGAGGTTTATCTTTGGAAAGATAAGCATAGGATGCACAAAGTTTCCTTCTTTCTATGTGATTTATTTGGAAAGAATATTGGAGAGACATAGAAAGATTTGTTGTGCATTATAAGTTCTTTCTTCTCTCACATTTTAGGGTATGCGAGAATTGATTATTCTTTTGGTTTGTGAGAAACTGTGAACACACTTGGTTTTGGTTGGAATTCTTTGTTTAGTGTGTTGGCTATTCGCATCTGAATACGGAAGTGTTGAAGGTGCAATCCTTGTGATCTTTATTGAAACTCAGTCTCGAGAGGAGACTGCAAGGAACTCGGGAGGAGTTCTGATTGTGGACAAGGGGATCTTGCTATACACGGATTTCGGGAGAAAACGCCATTGACAAGGGGATCTTGTCTCTTAAAGATTCTGGAAAGAATCACTCAAGTCAAGGGGAGCTCGCAACAACAGATTCACTTGAAAAGTTAGATACAGGCGGTGACAAAGAAAAGAGGGAGTCTTGCTTTGTGTTAGACCGAATGTCCTGAACTTTGTGAACCTTGTGAATTGTGTTTATCTGGGCGTAGCCCCGCAGACGTTGACAATTGCCGAACTGAGTTATCAACCTCCCGTCTCTTTATTTTCCGCATTTTAATATTGTCCATTATCGCTTTTATTATTGGTGTCACATCTAATGTTCCAACCCACTAGAACACCGCGTATCTAACCTTGATCTTTCACCATGTATCATATTTTTAACAACCAACTGAAATAATTCAATATGCTTATTTTTTTCATGCAATTTAGCAAAAACATACCTATCAAAATCTTCTGGATTGATAATTTTATATTTAGGTTGCAATATAATAAGCATGTGGGCATGAGACAAACCTATTTTCTGAAACTCGATAATATGAACATGTGCTGTGACATTTTTTAAAATTTCTTTCCTGAACAATTGATCCTTTAAATTATGCAATTTGGTTGTAAATACTCTAGAAACTAAATTGGGACGATCTTGTGTTTGTTGTTCTTCTGATAGTTCATCTTTAATTTCTTTCTATTATGGGTTGCAAGTAACTATAAAAAATAAGTTTGGTGTTTCAAATCGTTGCACTAATGCTATTGAATTTAAATATCTATAATGCATGTCTCTTGGACATTTGATAAAAGAAGTATGTAGTACTATTCTTTTCCCAATTTTATTTCCACTTGTTTCTCCTAAAGTAATAATCCACAATTCCTTGATAAAGCTCACCTATAATAGTATCTTGCTTTCTTCTATGGAAGTTTAAACGTGTATATTCCAGTTTAAAAAATATATATACTATATATTGTTGAAGTAATCGTTTGATAAATAGTAAGATAGAATGTTGAGTTTGTCTGATTTGTAACTTGTAACAATAATATTGTCTAAAAAAAACCTTCTCAACGTTTTCTAAACTACATGAATTTTAATAGTTAAAATTAAATATATTTGAGCATATTAGGTAAATCAAAAAATCAATTAAGAAGAGTTTTAACTATATTTAAGTGCATATTTAACTTAATTGATTTAGTTAATTACAAAAATAATACTACAATACCTCAAAAAAAAAAATCAAAGAAAAGACAACAGTATCCATTATTATAATTATATATTAAATATGATAAGAAAGTGTGTAAAATTTACTAAACATAATTATACATTAAATAGTGTTATTTTAAACCAATATAATTTAGAAAAAACATAAGTGGAATAATAATATTAATTAAATTAATGGAAAAAAGTAAGAATTGTGTACCTTCTTGTTCCTGCTAAAAAAATATCTACTGCACAACTGAAATTGCAACTTTCTCGATTACTTTTTTATATTGTATCATCCTACCTCGATTACTTTCTTTTTTTGCCTTCTTTATGTTTAATTTGATGCCATCCTACCACTTTTTTTTGGAAATAATAAAGAATAGTGTAAGCTGTCATAGCAACCATATTAATGTTTCACACGATGCCTATTTTCTGAATGAGCATGAACAATAATGTCTATTTCAAGATGATTAGTAGGATCATTCCCTTCCACCTAAATTGTAGCAACTTGATCAGCAGTAGGTTCATTATATACACACTGGTCAAGTTTCACATATTTCATAATGTGAATATGAAAATTTTCAAACGAAGGATGATCCTTAAATTGATGTAAAAATACTGCATAAGGATTGTCCTTCATTATGAACATAAGTTTTTCAACAATTGAACCATTCAAAGTCAAATTTGATATAATCACAATTCAATTATGTAGCTCATGTATTACATCATAGAAATATAATTGAAAGAATCGGGGATGATGGTACCTCATGTTCAAATATTTTTGCTCTATAAAACTGAAAAGATGCGATATTTAATAATACATGCGTGCTTGAATAAGAAGGTTGACATAAAGTTTTCCCTCAAAAAACTTCAAAGGTTAGTAATTATATTATAAAAAAAATTGTATTCCAAACAATTAACATCAAGTTAATTCTACAATACCTTCACTTTTTTGGGAGACCAATAGGATTTTAATAACCAAGGATTTGTTCGTATTCTTTTATTTCTCGATTCCTTCAAAGTTGCAATATAATTTTGCTTATCTTGACACGAGATGATCGAGGCTTGATGTCCTAGATCACATGCACTCACACCTTTGGGCCGTTGTTGGCATAAAACAGCTCAAACAAGACAATTAAGATAGCGGAAAAACAACAAATAGAAAAGAAACGAAACGAAACAAAGGATATTGACACGAAAAGATTTGATATTAGCCAATCAAACCCCCACGTTTATTACAAACGAATTGGCTTAACTCATGTAAATCAAGAGCTAAACTAATCAGTTTGGCGCGTTCTTGAAATTAAGAACTTGTAGGCTCACCTAAAGATCTTAACTAAAGGCTTGCGAATTTATGATGAACAAGTTAAATCAATTGAACTTCAAAGGTTAGCAAAACACGTTTGCTGCAATTTAGCAAAGCTAAAATTTCTTATTTCTTTCTTAATGAAAAAATGTGTAAAGAGTATGCCTTAAATAGGCTAAAAAAAATCGAAACCCTAATGGTAGTCAATTACAACTTGACTACTTGACTTGCCAATCCAATTTTGGGAAACTTCCAAATTGGAGTGGAACACTAACAAACAATCTTACTTTCCTAAACTAATTACTTTTCTTAAAAAGTAGGAAGTTACTTTCCTAAATCCGTTACTTGCCATTATCATGCAAGATAATTGGGCCAAGTAATTAGCTAACTTAAACACGAAAATAATAAGCCCACTAATTACGTTTTGGACTTAAATTATTACAAAGCAAATAAATCCTATTTTAAATTAAGAGTTGCATGATCCATAAATGGAAAAAGCCCAAGCACGCCATCTTGGTCTTCAATTTCGTCCATGAATATTCTTCAAGGTGGAATTTCCTTAAGCTCCAATGTAGAACTCTTAGAAACATCATCATCATGTATTGTAATTGAAGAAATATTCCACATAGCTCTTTCTTGAGATGTTGACGCCATGTTATGAGCTTCTTCAAAATTGTCCAAGTCTCCACAATATGTTGACAACAATGAGTGCAAGGCGGCCTTTATCCTCTTGCTCCTAGATCTTGTCATTAGTCCATCAAGATTCTCCAAAGGATCAACATGTGAAGTCGGCTTTAGCACCATGGACATGGGAGGATCGTCATCATTCCCTCCCTCCTCGAAAGGATTCGTCCTCGAATCACCTACATCATACAAAGATAAATTAGAAATTTTAAATGTAGATGAGACATTGCCATACTCACTTGGAAGCTCAATTTTGTAAGCATTGTCACCAATCCTTTCCAAAAATCGAAAAGGACCATCTCCTCTAGGATGAAGCTTAGATTTTCTTTTCTCGGGAAACCTCCATTTCCTTAAGTGAATCCAAACGCAATCTCCATGTTCAAATATCATTTGCTTTTTACCCTTATTGGCTTGTTTAGCATATTGTTCATTACGCCTTTGAATTGTGTTTCGAACCTTCTCATGTAATTCCTTCACAAAATCTGCTTTATGTTTACCCTCTACATTAACAAACTCATTAGTAGGAAGCGGTAAAATATCAAGTTGAGTTAATGGATTAAATCCGTAAACAACTTCAAAAGGAGAGCAATTTGTAGAACTATGCAAAGTCCTATTATATGCAAACTCGATATGAGGTAAACAGCTTTCCCAATTCTTTCAGTTCTTTTGAATTATGGTACGAAGAAAGGTTGATAAAGTGCGATTAACTACTTCAGTTTGTCCATCGTTTGTGGATGTACTACAGTAGAAAACAACAATTTAGTACCTAACTTATTACATAAAGTTTGCCAAAAATAAGATAAGAATTTAATATCCCTATCACTAACAATACTTTATAGAATGCTATGCAATCTAACAACTTTCTTAAAGAATAAATCAGCAACATGTGTAGCATTTTTAGTTTTAGAACATGCAATAAAATGAGCCATTTTACTAAATCTATCAACAACTACAAATATGCTATCTTTACCATTGCGTGACCTAGGTAATCCAAGTACGAAATCAATAGAAATATCAACCCAACGATGACTAGGAACAGGTAAAGGCGTGTACAAACCATGAAACATAACTTTCGACTTTGATTGTTTACACACAATGCATTTATCACGAACACTTTTTACATCCTTTATCATATTAGGCCAATAAAAGTGTTCATTTAAAACAGCAAGTATTTTAGCAGTTCCAAAGTGCCCCATTAACCCTTCCCCATGGGTTTCTTTAACAAGTAAATCTCGAATGGAAGAAAGGGGTATGCATAACTTATCTTTATTAAATAAAAATTCATCATGCATGTAAAAGTCACCATTCAGTTTTAATGCACATTGATCAAGTACGGTTTGAAAATAAGAATCACACTTGTACAAATCTTTAACTAAATCAAATCCAAGCAACTTAGCATGCAAGTAAGTAAACAAAGTATACCTCCTAGACAATGCATCAGCTACCACATTATCTTTACCTGATTTGTACTTTATCACATATGGAAAAGATTCAATAAATTCTAAACATTTAGCATGCCTTTTATTAAATTCACCTTGTGTCTGTAAGAATTTAAGGCTTTCATGATCAGAATGAATAATGAATTCTTTAGGCCATAGATATTGTTGCCAAACCTGTAATGATCTTACCAAAGCATACTACTCCTTGTCATAAGTCACATACTTCATGGCTGCACCATTAAGCTTTTCACTAAAGTAAGCCACCGGCCTTGATTCCTGCATCAAAATAGCACCAATACCTATCCCGGAGGCATCACAGTGTATCTCAAAAGCTTTATAAAAATTTGGCAATGCAAGAAGAGGGGCGTGAGTCAATTTGTCTTTTAATGTGTTAAAAGCATTTTCATGCTCTTCTTTCCATTCAAAAGTTAAATTCTTTTTAACAAGTTCATTTAAAGGTGCGGCTATAGAACTAAAGTACTTCACAAACCTTCTATAAAAACTTGATAAACCATGAAAACTTCTAACATCACTAGCACATGTAGGTTTCGGCCAATCCATGATTGCCTTGACTTTAGACTCATCAACCAAAATTCCTTGAGAACTAACAACATACCCCAAATAGATTATGGATTCCATGCAAAAAGAACACTTTTTAAGGTTTGCATACAATTTGTTCTCACGCAATATAGCAAATACGTGTTTTAGATGCTTAACATGTTCATCAAGTGATTTGCTATAAATAAGGATGTCATCAAAATAAACTACAACAAATTTTCCAATGAAAGATCAAAAAATATGATTCATTAGTCTCATAAAAGTACTAGGTGCATTAGTTAGACCAAAAGACATAACTAACTATTCATACAATCCATACTTTGTTTTAAAGGCGGTTTTCCATTCATCACCTTCTTTCATTCTAATTTGATAGTAGCCACTTTTTAAATGAATCTTGGTAAAAATATAAGAACCATGCAATTCATCAAGCATATAATCTAATCTAGGAATTGAATATCTATACTTAATGGTGATTTTACTGATGGCACGACAATTAACACACATTCTCCAAGATTCATTCTTTTTTGAGACCAAGATCACAGGAACCGAGCAAGGGCTAAGAGACTCTCGAACAATACCTTTGTCAAGGAGTTCATCAATTTGACGTTGAATCTCTTTGGTTTTTTCTGGATTTGCTCTATAAGCTGGACGATTTGGAATTTAAGCTCCTAGAACGAAATATATTTGATGTCCAATGCCTCGAATAGGTGGTAAACCTATTGGTAAGTCCTCGAGAAACACGTCACCATATTCCTGCAAAAGAGACAAAACAACACTAGGCAAAGAACAAAGGTGATCACTATCAACAATAAATACATCTTTACAGATCATTAAGTACAATGATTGTCTATCTAGTATTGTTCTCTTTATCTCACTCATAGAAGCAAAACAACAAGTTTTAAAACTAACAACATCTCGGCTTTTATTACTTTTATAACTAAGTACAAGTTCTCAGCATACACCAGTAGTTATATTCTTTTGTTTCTCTTGCTCGCTCTTTTCTTTTGCTTCTTGATCTCTCATATCACTAAAAGCTTTAGCAATCCTCTCTTGGTCTTCGAAGACTTTCCATGGTTTTAAGGCACTAAGGTTGAACTTTTTGCCTTTGTGTTCAAAGCTGTAGCAGTTCTTCTTGGCATGATAAATCACATCTCTATCAAATTGCTAAGGTCTTCCAAGAAGTATATGATCGGCCTCCATTGGAACCACATCACACAAAATTTCATCAACATAATTACCAATTGTGAATGGAAACTTTACTTGCTTGGTTACTCTAGTCTCGGCTGAATTATTAAGCCATTGAAGTCAATATGGCTTTGGATGTTTCAAACAAGTCAAATTCATCCTCTTGACAAGTAGAGTACTTGCCACATTAGTGCAACTCCCACTATCAATAATCACACTACAAACTTTATCTTTAACCATACAACGTGTATGAAAGATATTTTCACGCTACATCAAATCATCATCAACTTGTGGTTGTGCATTAAGGATTCGGCTAGTCACCAAACAAAAATTGCCAACATCATATGTTTCAAGTTCTTCACTCCCTTCACTTTCATACTTCTCTTCAAGTGAGGGCATATCAGCACCATCATCACTTACCACAACTCCATTGTCAAGAACATTCATCAATTTGTGAGTAGGACAATTGGATTAGATATTACCATAGCCTTGATATTTAAAGCAACGAATATCTCTCAACCTAGGTTCGGATTTTGACGCCGTTTGGGAGGTGGATTCAGCCACTTTGTTGGGTGGTTTTGAAGTGTTTGACAGTGTGACTTGTGGCTGATTGGGCGTGAATTGCCTCGGTTTTGGAGGCGGAGTAGGTTAACTCAGATTTGGCTTGAAATCTCTCCTCCAAGGTAGCTGTGGTTGTGTAAACCGACCCTTTCCTTTCATGTGCCTCTCGATCTTGATAGCTTTATGAACTAGCTCATCAATATCAACATAACTTTGAAGATCAACATAGTATGCTAATTTGGAATTCATAACTCGAAGAAACCTCTTAATGGTTGAATCGGCACTCTCCTTAATATTAGCTTTAATTATGAGGGCCTCTATCTCATTGTAATATTCCTCCACAGTTCGATTTCCTTGCACAAGTGAGTGCAATTTGTGATTAAGCTCTCGATTGTAATGTGTTGGAACATACTTCTTTCACATGAGGACTTTCATCTCTTTCCAAGTCTTGATTGGTCTTTCTCCATCTTGACGTCTACTTTTGATAACTTCATCCCACCATAAGCTAGCATAATCTTTGAGATGCATGAAGGCAATTCGATACCTCTTATCTTCGGGGTAGTTATTTCCTTCAAATAGGTGATCATGATCTCGTACCCAAGTAAAGTATGTTTCGGGATCTGCTTTATCATGGAAAGTAGGTAATATTAACTTGAAAGAACCAATTGAAAGTTCAGACTTTTTACGATTTTTGGAAGGCTCATTGACGTCTTTATCATCCTCATCATCATAGTCAGCCTCATCAAAATCAATTCTTCTTGAGGTGGAACTCTTGGTGTCAGCTTGTTTAGAAGTCGATTCCAAATTATTGATTTGTATATGCATCTTTTGAAGCATGTTGAAGATCACATCATTAGTGAACTTTTGTTCTCCTTGGAGTGCTTTTTGTTCACCCTCCATTGTACTTGCAAAGTTAGTGAAAAATACCAAGAAAATAATATAATTTCCTCACAGGTTCTCACTTTGGTTAATAGGTACACTCTACTCTTTATATAGTAGCTTTTCTCTTTTAATGTATACCCTAACTATGCTCTCAATAATAGAGCACCTAAACTATAAGAGACATACCAGTTCGTTGATTTGTAGAACGAGTCTCAACCAACAAGTTCAACAACAAAGCTCACACAAGATAAGTCAAAGAATACTTTAGGCAAATCACGTCAGCAAGAGTATTTTAAGAACACGTGCGGGGTATAATTTTATTTAGCTACAAAAATTAACAAAAACAAAAAATAGACAGAAAGATGAAGAAAATGCAACTTCAATCACTCAAATCGAAGTTATATTGAAAAACTTATGGCACTTTTAAGTTAGTGGTGTTTTAAGGAAACAATGTGAACACTTAGTTCCAATTTGGGTTGTACGATTTTTTTGAATGGCCGACTTTTTTTTTGACGTTGGGCTCTTTTTTTTTAACGTCGGCCTCTTTTTTTTATTCGGACAAGCAACAGCCTAGGGTTTTAAGACAAAACCTAGGGTTTAAGATTGTTTGTCTTTTATTGTCTTAACCTTAACTTCAGCAACCAAAATTAATCAAAATTTCACCAACCAATTGGAATTTCACAATGCCACAATAACAAGATTTTCAGGATTCAAGATAAAGATCGAGAAGATGAACTTAGAATCCGATTTTAAGCAAATTGAAATTCAAGAAAATCAAGAAGTTCAAGAAAGTGACCAAGAACTTATTGGATTGACACGAAACAGAAATTGACTAAAAGCTAATGGATTATACAATCACAATAGAAACAAAGACAAAAAGAATGAGGTAAAATGGACAAGAAATAAGAAAGTTATGATTTTATGACCGAAACCCTAATTTTTTTGACATTTTTTACGTGAATATTTTGACGCAAAATAGCAAGCAATTCAATATGAATTCAGCACAAAACACGAACAAGACAGCATCAAGAACGACTCAAAACAGCAGCAAGAATGACACAAAACAAAAGCAAGACATGGAAAAAAAAACAAGATGCAAAAGTAAGAGATAACCTGATTTTTATGCAACAACCTGGATGCTCTGATACCAATTGAGAGGGATGATCGAGGCTTGATGTCCTAGGTCACACGCACTCATACCTTTGTACCGTTGTTGGCATAAAACAGCTCGAATAAGACAATTAAGACAGTGGAAAAACAACAAATAGAAAAGAAACAAAACAAAACAAAGGATATTGAAACGAAAAGATTTGATATTAGCCAATCAAACCCCCACGTTTATTACAAACGAATTGTATTAACTCATGTAAATCAAGAGCTAAACTAATCAGTTTGGCGCGTTCTTGAAATCAAGAACTTATAGGCTCACCTAAAGGTCTTAGCTAAAGGTTTGCGGATTCATAAAGAACAATTTAAATCAATTGAACTTCAAAGGTTAGCAAAACACGTTTGCTGTAATTTAGCAAAGCTAAAATTTCTTATTTCTTTCTTAATGAAAAAATGTGTAAAGAGTATGCCTTAAATAGGCTACAAAAAAATCGAAACCTAATGGTAGTCAATTACAACTTGACTATTTGACTTGTCAATCAAATTTTAGGAAACTTCCAAATTGGAGTGGAACACTAACAAACAATCTTACTTTCCTAAACTGATAACTCAGTTTTATACTGACTTAATGGTATTGTTTTTGTTTGGCTTTTGTAGTTTTTAGTGCACTCTATGTATTAATATGGTTGAAATTGGTGTGGTTGTGTAAAGAGTGGTGTGAAGCATTATATGAACAAAAATAATTTGAAATGGTTAAAGCTGATGTTTTAGTTGATATTGTGTTGTGGATGGAAGATCAATTTGATGAGCATTGTTATGACTAAGTGTGTGAAGTTATGTGTGAAATATGGTGATGAATTTTTGTGAAAGTGTGCGTGAGTGTTGTTAAGTAGAGAAAGAGCTCAAATTGTGCGAGTGTGGTAAGATGTTAAAGTGTTTTGAAGGTTAATGCACGGAGGCACAATGCATACACAGTCAAGCACACCACACATTCACATCACCGAATGAAGCGCACAACACTACACACTCATAGCATGATATCGCCACACATCTTGGACACTACGCACACAAAGGTCGTCGCACACCCTCGTACACCTTCATACGCACTCTCGCACACGGTCTTGCTCACTTTCGCTCACAATCACTCACACACCATCGCACAGGTCGCCACATGTATGTGCGGTGACCTCGCACAGGTCTCTGCATGTTCATGCGGCGACCCAGCAAGCGTCGTGCACATGCGTGCGGTGACCTTGCGGATGTCGCATGCATGCATGTTGCAATCTTTTAGCACTTCCCACACACTTCACTTAACACTCACACTCATTGTCATCACATCTCATTTTCACTCTGCAATATACTTCATTTGCATTCATTTTTAATACATTTTTACAACACTTCATAGGGACTTTTCACACACCTTACATCACAGCACTCTAACTACATTTAGCATACACATGCATTTCAGAGTGTCATCTCGCACACCTTATAAGCATTATTTCTTAGATGTACTTCACTCTTTAACACGAACCTCACTTACACTACACTTGTTAGCACACACCCCACAACACTTTTATCACACATACATGCATTTACATGGCGACGCATATCCACGATGCATTGCCACACACATCATTACACTACGATGCGTCGTGGAGACGCGTCACCATGTGAAATTTTGTACTACAACGCGTCTCCATGACTCGTCGGCCATGTATTTGGGTGTTTGTGATGTTGCAATTTTTACTAAGTGTGAGAAGCTTGTTTTGTGCAGGCGATATCAGATGCGCAAAGACCATTGGCCCGAAGGCGTGTGGGGAAGCATTGAAGGCGTGAAGATCGTAAGGTTGAAGGTGTGGATTTAGGCACTGATTTAGCTAATTCTTTTGGACCATTTCGTTATGCAGAGACATTCTTGTAATATATTAGTCACTTTATGTTTGCGTATTGTTTACGTTTTGTAACCTCTATATATAGAGGATTAAGTCATTGATTAGGAGGATGAATCATTCTAGACTTTTAACAGACTTTTGATTTTGTGAGGGGGAACTTCCTCTCTCTATCTTTCTCTTGCTAGCATTTTTCTCTCTCTAGAAATTGTACTCCGATTTGGAATCCGATCGCAACGTTGGACTGGAAACTGCTTCCTTATTCTTAGCAAACGGAGAAATTGACAATTCTCTGTACTTTAGCTGGTAAAATCCTCCAATTAAATGAAAGTGAGGTTGTTAATGTTGCAAATTGATCAAATTGAGATGAGGAAAGAGTTTTCTGGCTAATCGAGTGGTGACCTAGGGTTCTAATGGATGAATGTGCATTCTAGATACTTTGATTCGGTGCAATAAATGTAATCTTTGAAGAAATAATTCATATTTTGCTTGATTGTGAATATTAGTTAAGTTTCATGTATTCGCTCTAGAGTAGTTGAATTGAACTTGAACTGCGGCCGTCACACTGAGTTTGAGCTTTATACATCTATTCTTGCTGTGAATTTTTTGGAATAAGAACATGAATCGAGTCTTTTCACTTGTTTTACACGCTCGTCTTCTAGGATGTGGTCGCCATGCCAATCGTAAATTATGAGAACATAAGGTTGGAGTGAAAAAGAAGTCCTCTATTGTTAACAAGCGCATTAGACCTTAATTTCAGGCCTCACCACGGGAAGTTTCTAAGAGTCGAGTGTTACACTTGTTATGAATAGTGAATTGGGATGTTGCAGGATGAAATCACCGTCTTTAGGCCTCACCAAGGGATAGGATAGTGTAAGGAGGATTAAGACATAGTGTAGCCGACATGCCAATTGTGGCTTAAGACTCTAGGCAATAAAATTCCCCTCAAGATTAGCATGTATGTTTAGTTGCACCACATGAGTGATCTAAATGTGTATTCATCCAACTACGGAACTCTAGGGCATCACCTTTCCTATTGATTGTACTCAAACTTTATTTCTTGTGTTTTGAGTTCTAGTTGTCTTAGTTCTTGCTAGTACAAATTTCATTTGTGTGACATTTAACAGAGCAACACTCTTGAATTCTAGAAATCAAATTCCTTCCCTGTGGATCAATCCCTACCACCACTTCTACAGTAGTTAGGGTAAAATTGGAGCTTACGACAACACCTTGTCAATTTTTGACGCCGCTGCCGGGGAAGGCACGGTTTCTCGATTTCTATGTTTTGTGTTATTTTTGTGTTGTTTACTTCTGTTTTCATATTACATTCTCGTGACTTTGTTGTTGCATTTCTCTACTATGAGGTGTGATCTATTCTTGAAGTTCTTGTGTCAGGTGTTTTGTTCTGTTTCTTTAGTTTACATTTATAACTTTTGTTACTATTTTGTTGTTTGTGTTTTCTATCACTTGTGGTGTGTTGTATGCCCAGGCTTATATCTGAAGGAGAACCAGAATTTTCACTAGATCTTGAAATGTTAAAGATCCAGGAGCTAGACCACCAAGATTTGGTGACCACTATACCATCAATTTTGAGAATGGGTTTGATCAGCAAGACATTGATGTAGATAGTTACCACATTCCTACTCAAATAGTGTCAATGATCACCCAAGGCCAATTCTTCCAAGGTCTTGACAATGAGGATCCTAATGAACATCTTGACTGGTTCTTAAGCCTTTGTAGTACTTTCAACCTTCAAAGAGTGCCGAGAAGTGAAGTTCATAAAATTCTCTTTCCATTATCTTTGAGAGGCAAGGCAAAGCATTGGTTCAAGTCCATTGGAAGAGCAAATGCTGTGACAACGTTTGAGGAACTTCAAAAGAAATTTTTTGCCAAATACTTTCCCTTGCCAAATTAGAGAAGATGCGAATTGATATAATAAACTTTCAGCAGCACGATGGTGAATCATTCCGAGAGGCATGGGAACGATTTAATCAGACAATGTCCTAACTATGACCTTGGTGAAATCAGAGAGTTAAATACTTTCTTTAAGGGACTCATAGCTGAATCTTCTATGATGGTTAAAGCTTGTGCTAATGGTGCATTGAAAGATAAGAATGTTCTTGAAGTGCGAGAACTCTTTGACAAAATAGATGAGGATGAGTATCTATTCCCTGAAACTAGGAAATCACATGGTAGGAAGCAGAGAGGTGTATTAGTCCTTGATTAAGAGACATCCCTGAGTGCGAAGTTTTAGGCATTGGCTAGACAAGTGCAAACTTTGAAGGCTACAAAGACGAAGACACCAATGTTATTTTGTGGTTTGTGTAAGGGCGAGCATCATACAAACAAATGTGCTATCACTACTGAGTCTTTACAGTATGTTAACAACTATAACAAGCCATAATACTCAGGCAATTACAATGGAGGCAACCAACAGTATGGTGGAGGCCAAAGTAATTGGGGAAATCAAAATCAAACTCTAGGAGGCCAATATTTTCAGGGAAATGAGCAAAGAAGATCTGCACAACCACCTTCAGGCTTTGACCATCAACCTAATTCTTCAGAGCAAAGGAAGCCATCATTGGAAGACATGTTTCATAAACTTATGGAAAAGATGGACAAGAATGAACAGAGGTTTGGTGGGTTGGACACTACTGTAAGACATCACGAGGCCACTTTAAAGAATATTGAGATGCAATTAGGTCAATTGGCCAATGTTGTGCATCATAGACCGAGTGGATCACTTCTAAGTGACACAATTCCAAATCCTAACGGGAAAGAAGTATGTAATGCTATCACATTGAGAAATGGAAAGCAAGTCCATAAAACCACTAAGCCTGGAGAAGAAGCTTGTGAAAATGAGGAGGTAGTAATTGTTGAACATGAACAAGATTGTGCCAATGAGGACATGGCACCAGAGAAGGAGGAGGTGCAAGATAATGGAGAAAATAAAGTGGTGAAAAAGATTAGAGGACCTAAAAGTCCTTACAATTTTCCAGAATATGCCCCTAAACCTCCATTCCCTGAAAAATATTAGAGGACCACAGTTTGATAGATTCTTGAACGTAGTTAAACAAGTTAATGTGAGTTTACCATTGTTGGATTTGGTGGGTACAGTGCCTAAATATGTAAAGTTCCTCAAAGATTTGATATCAAACAAAGAATAGATTCTGAGGTGTGAAGTGCCTTTGACACTCACAGAGTACAGTGGGGCTTGGGTTGGGCACAATTTACCATCAAAGTTGAAGGATCTAGGTAGTTGTACTATACCTTGCAAAATTGGCACGAGGTATTTTGAAAAAGTTCTCTGTGATTTGGGTGCTGGTATCAACCTTATGCCTCTCTCTATTGCCGTCAATGTGGGACTCAAGAGAAGAATTTGTCCAGTAGCTGTTACCTTACAGTTCGCAGATAGGTCACTTGTGAAGCCTACATGATTGGTAGAAGATGTTCTTGTAATGATAGATAAAGTCACTCTGCTAGTTGATTTCATTGTATTGGATATGGAAGAGGATCCTGAAGTGCCTCTCATCTTTGGAAGACCATTTTTGGCTACTGGAGATGCTCTGATTGGAGTACACTCAAAGCTACAACTTTCATGTCTTACATTTTGCTTGATTTTGCATGTAAGGATGCGCATATGTGTTTTTTTTTGCAGTCTTTAATATACGCAATGCAAGTATTCTGTCGAGCTCATGTTATGTTTGTACTTAGTAAGTACGAGTTGTGTTCACTTGTTAAAGCCAGTGCTTATATGTTCAGGTCTCACGAAGTGATGGCTCCTAAAAAGGACAGTGCTCCACAGAAGGGAACTCCCTCTAAGAGAGGAAAAGGTAAGGAACAGAAGCCTCTTGAAGACTCTGATTCTGACTATTTCCCCGAGGAGGATTTGCCAATTTTTGAAGGACCTCTAGAGTACACTCTACAGGTACCAACACCAAAGAAAAGAAAGGGATCCTCATAACCATCTTTGTTTTTTAATAGTGGAGCACAGAAACGCTGGGAGGACAGAATGAATATGAAGATGCTGCACCTTGAAAGGGCATTTGCTTTGGAAAGAGGGCCATTCAAGAAATTGATGAAGTCCCATTGTTTTGATGAGAAGCTTATTGTTGCACCAGAATTTTGTAATGTCAGTCTTGCAAGAGAGTTCTACGCAATGCCAAATACCCCAATGATGATGGAGCTGTGTATGTCAAGGGGAAATAGATTGAGTTCACGAGTGAGATCATTAATTCGAATCTTGGCACGCCGAGTTTTCCCACAGATCCTTTGCGATTTCTAGAAGATGATAAATCTAACCAAGCTTTATTGGAAGAGCTTGCACTTCCAGGAGCAGAATGGGTACTCAACAAATGAGGATGTTATAAGCATATTCGTCATCAATTTCTGAAAAGTGATGTCAAGTTGTGGCTGATGTTTGTTTTGTCTTGTCTTATGCCAAGTTCACAAGCATCTGAAGTGTTGCACAATCGTCTATATTTGATATCAGCAATTCGAGAGAGAAGGTCAATAGACGTTGGTCGCATTATTCTGTCCAACATAAAGGTTGGAATTGATGCTGATAATGCAGACTTATATTTTCCGGTCATGATTGAAGAAATTTGTATGGCTCAAGGTGTTGATAATGAGGTTGGTGATTGGCGCAAGACAAAAGTCCCAATTGGTTCACAACTCTATTTGAAATATTTGCGACTTGACAAAGAGATGATGCGTGAGAGGACTGTGAGAGCTAAGGTATCTCGTGAAGAGTTCCCAGCATTTGGGGCAAGTGAAGAGCAGCAACCTTATGATTTTCATTCCTTTCAAGGTGCATTACAAGATTTTCAGCAATCTGTTGACACTCGCTTTCAGCATTTGGACAAAAGAATTCAAAGCATGCATGGGCAATTGCATGACATGAACCAGGATTGAAAGTCTCATGCATCTACCATTGAAACAAAGTTGGATGATATTTCATCCATTTCCCAGCAGCAATTTGAAGTGCTATATCACAGGCAACTAATGATACAGATGGAACTAGACAGGTGCAACAAGATGACTATCTATTATCACTCTCCTCCTAGACCACCAAAGCCACTTCCATCTCAGGCACAACTGGCGGGTTACCGAATTCCCAACTTGTCGATGGATGAAACTGGTGGGGTGCAAGAACTTTCCCCAGGCGTCTCGGCAAAATCGTCTCTTCAGCCATTACCTACATTTGGCCGGATCCCACAAGCACGTCCTACTCCTACTATCTGTGTGAATCCAGATTTGATGCCAGCTACGAGGATTCCAATGTTTGGTACAGGCCAACCTCTTCAAGGACTAATTCATGGTCCATTCCATTGAGTGGCTCCTCCTTTCAGTAGTTCTTCTTTTTTTACTACGGCATCGTTCTCATCACCTTCGTCATCTGCGTGTTCATCTTTTCAGGGAGCCCCTTCTTCTTCTTCTTTTCATTGAGGACAATGCCTGTTTCAAGTGTGGGGGGGCTTGTTGATGGGTGGGTTTCGTATGATGCCGTATTTTTTTTTATGTTGGCATAATTATTTCTGTTGGCTGAAGTTGTGGAGTTGGTATGTTGTGAATGATCCTTTGCTGGTGGTGATGCCATGATTTGTATTGTTAATATGCCGAAGTCATTTACTGAAGGTTTTGGGGATACCTTTGATATGAATGTTCTTATGAAGCCCGTGTTTTGAAGCATGATGTTCTGAAGCTGTTGTGTTTTGAAGTTATGTGGAGCATGAAGTCTTGAAGTTGTTGTGTGTAGGATTGGTTGAAATGTGTGTGTGTTCTCTAGAAGTTTGACATGTTGAGTGTTGTGATGTGTACTGAAGATTTAGTAGTATAAATGTTGCGTTTGTTTTTGTTATTGCGGTTGTTTTAGTTGTGTTTGTTTTTTTTTTTGTAATTCTTGAAGTGTTTGGATGTGAGTGTTTTGAATGAGTGAATTGAAGTGAATGAGTGAATTGAATGTGTTATGAAATGAGTTTAGTAGTGGGTAAGGTAATGGAAGGTGTTAAAATGGGAGATCACTTTGCATTGAGCTCTTGTTTCCTTGTTGGCTATGTTTGAATCTAAGTTCATCAACTTCCTCTTCCATGATATTGCATGTGAAATTTTTTTTCTATTCTGTTCCAAATTCGAAAGAAATTAGCAAATTTTGTTGACCAAGGCATGATGTTAAAGTAAGATAGATATGCCATGCAAATCATCCATTGACATAGGAGGTAAACTGGTGTAAGTTGTTATTCTTGTTGTGCACTACCTGGTATTTTGGTATTCTTGCATGTATAGTCCCTTAAAGACACTTATGAACAAGTGGTTACAGAAGAAAGGATTTGGTGAAAAAGCCTTTGACAACTGGGAATGAAAAGCCATAAGACCTTGGAAGGGAAAAAACAGCCATAAAACCCAGGCAGAAAGTAGGGAAAAAAGAGCCACAAGACCCAGGCAAATCATACACCAATGTGTGCGATAAAAGAAAGCACCAAAGTGCAAATTTGGAGGATGTAAGAGAAGCACCAATGTGTGCCATTGATCTTGTGTGCTATTTGTGAAAAAATGGACGTTTCAATGATCAATGACGAAGAATTATGTCTAGTAGACATTGCAATAATACATGCTATATTAAAAGATAAGAAGTATTTTTCTTATATAATTATGAAAGAAACTTATTTTAGTACTATATCTGGTTGTACAAAATTGATTGAAGACTCCAGAAGAGCAATAATAATTTTGCGAGGAGGAACAAAATTTTGCATTGACGATGCATTAATTTCTTCTAAGTCTCAAAGAAATTTGTTAAATTTGAAAAATATGCGCCGAAATGGATATCATATTGAGACTAAAAGTGAAGATAATAATGAATACTTGTATATTACAAATATGGATTTTAGAAAGAAAATTGTATTAGAAAAATTACCTTCTTATTCCTTTGAATTATATTATACATATATTTCTACAGTTGAAATATATGCAACATTAAACCAGAAGCTTATTGATCATAATGGTTTTGTTGTTTGGCATGACCAGTTAGGCTATCCCGGTTTTATAATGATGCAAAGAATTTTAGAGAATTCATATGGTCATTCTTTGAAGAGCTAGAAGATTGTTAAATCTAATAAATTCTCATATGTTTCTTGTTCTCAAAGCAAATTAATTATAAGTCCATCACAAGAAAAAATTTGTACCGAATCTTCTACATTTTTATAACGCATACATGGTGACATTTGTGGCCCTATTCACCCATATTGTGGACCATTGTGATATTTTATAGTTTTAATTGATACATCAACTAGATCGTCACATGCATGTTTATTATCAATACACAACGTGGCATTTACAAAATTACTTGAGGAATTAATTTAGTTACGAGTACATTTTTAAGATTATCCTATTAGGACAATTCATCTTGATAATGCTAGTTAATTTACATCCCAATCTTTTAATGATTATTGTATGTCTATTGGGATAAGTGTTGAACATCTTGTCACTTATGTTCATACACAAAATGGTTTAGCAAAATCGTTTATTAAGCCTCTTCAATTAATTGCAAGGCCGTTGCTTTTGAGAGCTAAACTCCCAACAACTGCTTGAGGACATATTATTTTGCATGCTACAATACTAATTTGCATAAGGCCAACAAATTATCATGAATTCTCTCCCCAATAATTGGTTTTGATCAGGAACCAAATATTGCCTATTTTAGAATTTTTGAATTTGCAATTTATTCCATGCCCTCGGAGAGTGCTTTGTCGTGCCGCGGAAGGAGATCTTATGAATGATATGGACATCTCTGTTGACTATACTTATTAATTACAGAAGGATTATAAATAGTAATAATTAATAAATTTTTAAAAAAAACTATTCATGCATATTTGATAATTTTTAACCCTTTTGATTAGGCAAAGAAATTGATCATAATGGTTAGCAAATCATTTCATCTTTAATTCATCTATTGTTTGGTTATGATATGAATTTGAAGTATTGTTTTTATGTGAAATTTACGTCAGCAAATAGACCCATAAAGGTGAGTATTGTTTTTATGTAATTGAAAAATTGACATTTAGTTTTTGTTAACATAACTTCTTTGCGTTTCAAAAATTGTCACTTCTTATGGAGATATTGCTTCGTGGAGAAGATGTTCCTCAAATTACTTTGGTTTTAGGGGGCAAAAGTTATGACATAAAGCAAGAAAAAAATACTTTATTGTAAAGTTGGAATCGTTTTGTACTTGACTATGATTTTCAAAACGAAGATGTGGTTGTGTTTATTCAACAATGCGTTGATACTTGTGATCGTACCTTCGTGATTTTTAGTAAGTATGATATTGAAAAGTTGTACCCTTGACCATATTATATTATGGCCCAAAATTATTCATTAGACCCGTTAGCAATTTAATTAGTAATCATATACATTGAGTCCAAGGTTACAACATTTGATAACAACACCAACTTCCTATTTTACTTAACATATATTTTGGGATTTGCATTTTTTACTCAAAACCTAATTATATTACAATTATAATCATTTTGCATATTCAATACATATTTCTTTTCTGGGCAACACCCACAGAATTTTACACTGTGTATATCTACTAGTTCTTCACAAAGTGTAGGCCACAAATCACCATCTCTATTGACTTTAGTTATTGAGGATATGAGTTTTGTTCTCAAGTTTTTCCTCTTGATCCCAAATCAGCATATCTTTCCTAGAACAGTTTGCACTGCCTCAGTGCCTTATTGAAATCATTAACTTAAAAAATTTATCCAAGAAATTGGTTTACCATTACTAAGATCACATTATATATTAGATTTTAGATTTCAAATGATTAAATAGAGTACAAATACAAATGTGGCATTACAAAATGTCATTTGTGTACATTTGCAGGCAAGAACTTCTTGAGCTTCTTTCTAAATAGAAACTTAAAAGCAATGCCCATCAGTGGCCAGGTTGATAAATAAGTAAGTAGCCACATTGACATCTTATTCTGTTGAGAAAGCTGACTTAAGCATTTGGTGACCATATCTGAACGTGCAGACTTGACATCCTTAGAGTTGGCCTCAGACTTGACATTCTTAGAGTCGGCATCTCTGTTGGCTGGTGAGCAATGGATGAATCAGGCTCACTGTTGGCTGCGTGAGCAATGGATGAATCAGGCTCATTGTTTGCTTCTCGCATGGATTCACTTTGCTCTGTGTCTAAAATGATTCCAGAAGTCTGATCGTGAGCTCTCAGTCCTTCGGATGATTCACTAATAGCAGTATCGGTTGTTGGCTCGGTGCCCATTGCTGTGACCATACCATTCGCTACACTAAGGTATGGTCCTTGATCAATTGAGGAATCCACTAAAGCAGAATGACTAACAGGACTTTGTGCCTGCAAAAATAGCAGAATTGAGTTGGGATTTAAAGGTAGAAACAGCAAAACCTTCATGCATATAAAATGAGTCGGATTCAGGGAGAGAAGAGGAGAGGAGATTCTCTACTGTTTTTATGTCCTGCACAGATAGACAAACTTGAGATTGCAATTTCGGCCAAGAAAGAGCAGACATGATAATAACAAGAGCCAAAATCATCGACCACAATATCAACCCAGCTAATATCTAAAATAGCTATGGAATACAGAAGCTTTATATACCTTCCTTTTATGCATTAATGAACTTGAATGCAGAATACCAAGGAACTCATTAACAGCCCTCACCCACCTGAAATGAATGAAAAGTGAAAAAATGCAAACATCAAAGCATCAGCAGTTGATAACTTGCAATATCAATGAATCAGGAGTCAGAATCCATTGATGTTATGCACAAGCAATTACATGTCAAATGGCCACTCCTCTACCTTAGTGTTTGCCAATAAAATCTTGCTTGCTTAAAAAAATCACATCTTAGTTAACAACTCAATTACCCACAGATTGTACAGTTGTAAAGAGGTCAATCAAGAGTATAATGCATGTGCTAGTGCTCTCCTTTGCATATTTCCAACATTTTTTCTTAATTTCTGATTCATATTTCTGTTGATTTGTGTGCTTAACATTTATGCAGGTTCAATATGCAGTTGGTTTTCCAAGAAAAAAGGCAACAGTGGCAGCATGAAGTGGAAACTTCAGAGAATTGAGGCTAAGTACCACAGGCAAGATCCAGCTATTCCTTCGAAGAAGGCCAGATGTCCTCCATGCTTTGTCATAGCTAGGATGACATTATTATTGGATCTGTAAAAAAGAGAAGTATCTCAAATTTGTTGTCATGAGAAGACCCAAAAACTGTTGGGAACAAAAGAAAACAACATGGGTACCACTGGATTAACTGTTCAATGAGAAGATTAACGACACCTGCATTCATCCCATGGAATGGCTTCAGCAGTGCAAACAGGATCATCCAAAGCACCAATGCAGAGTAATGGTACAGCCACACGCCCAACAAACGAAGCACTACTGCAATGCCTATAATATGTATCTACAGTCTTGACGAAACAAGATAGAGCAATTAACAAGTAACCGAGAAAAATTAGGAGAGAGTGAGTGAGGCAGCATTGGAAAAAGCATGAAGAGATAATATGTAATTCAGACATTAGTAGAGAATTTCGGATCAGAAGATGGAAAGAGCAGAAGTAGGAGCTTTGGGAGGAACAAGAAAGAAGGCAGGATGAGGATAACAATAAGAGTACAAGTTCTAGAAATTCCACCTAGAGTTCCAAGGGATAAACCACCCAAGGTGAGGACTTCAACAAAAAGAAAGCTTCTTTCAACTTAACTACCCCTAATGCTATTACAAGTTCGATATATATAGGACACAAGAACTTATAAGGTTAAGAATGTTTGGCGATTAATCAAACTTAATGGCTAAAGAAATCTGACACAAACTAAGCTAAAAAACAGACAAGAGTGCAGAAAACAAGTTGCAGGAAGACAACTTGCAAGAGGTGCAACTCGCATGCAGCTGCCAAAATTGACTTCCATCTCTTAATGCTCGCCTCAACTAAAAACCCTAATTCTGATTCTATGCCAGTTGACACAATAGGATTCCTGGGACATATGGCTGTCCATCTTTTCAGGCAGATGCTGAAATTGTGGAACAGCCCTTTAACCCTAAAACCCAAAAAACAACTACATATACTCCTAATACATTAAAACAACCTAGAATTCAGTAAACTAAAGCGCTGAAACAGCAAAGAAAATGCAGAATACATAAGTTTGTGGAATTCCTCGAATGCCCTTGTTTTTAGATTCTGCATGAGAGAGAGAGTGTGATACGAATGGTCTTCGGATGGAGATCCTCAACCACACGAAACCCTCTTCTTTGGACCGTTTGTTCACCAAGATTCACGAACAACAAGAAGAAACAATAACAATGCGGAAACAACAAAGAAAACAAGAAGATATTGAACGGGCTGTTTTTGATTGAAATCAACCAAACCCAACACGTTACCACAAAGTGATTTCAATCCAACCTATGTAAATCAAGAGTTGAAAAGATCTCAGTTCGGCTTGTTCTTTAAGTCAAGAACGGGTAGGTTCTTCCTAAGGTCTTAACTTAAGAATCACAGTTCTTATGATCACACAATTGAAATCAATTGAGTTTTCACGTATTTTCCTAGAGCTTGTCACGGCTGCAAGGTTAATTTAGCAAAGGCTAAAATTATCAAAATTCAACTTATTATTTCATGTGAAAAACTCACCTATAAATAGACTACAAAAAACATGAAACCCTAGCTTAATCCTATTACAACTTAGTTTCCAAATTGGAAAAGGAAACCAATAACTAAAAGACAAACTTTAAGTTTCCTAATCATAGCAAATCGGTTATGAAGAAGTAAAAACCGATTTGTACTCTTACTTTCCTAAATCCTCCTAAAAAGTAGGAGATTACTTTCCTAATTACCATGCAAGATAATTGGGTCAAGTAATGACTTATTAATTAACGAAAATAAAGCCCAATTAATTAATGTTAATGGACTTATTATTACAACTTAAATAAATCCTAAAACATTAACAAAATGGCGTGATCCAAACAATAAGCCCAAAGACACGCCTTCTTCATGGACTTTATTAATTCGGCCCTTGTGATGCTTCTTCAAGGTGGAATTTCCTTAAGCTCCAATGATGAACTCTTGGAAACATCTTCATGAATGGATATTGAAGAAACATGCCACAAAACTCCACCTTGAGATGATTGAGATAAGTCGGCCTCCAATGCTTCAAAATGTAATGACAATAAATTGTGCAAGGCTGCCTTCATCTTGGAACTCCTTGATCTTGTCATTGGACCATCAAGATTGGACAAAGGATCTTGTGAACTTGGCCTTGGCACCATGGACATGGGTTGATTTCCATCATTCCCTCCCTCCTCGAAAGGATTCGTCCTCGAATCACCTACATCAAACAAAGATAAATCAGTAACATTAAAAGTAGATGAAACATTGCCATACTCACTTGGAAGTTCTATCTTGTAAGCATTATCTCCAATCCTTTCCAAGACACGAAAAGGACCATCTCCTCTTGGATGAAGTTTAGATTTCCTCTTATCAGGAAACCTCTCCTTCCTTAAGTGAATCCAAACCCAATCTCCTGGTTCGAAAATCACTCTTTTTCTACCCTTATTGGCTTGCTTAGCAAATTGCTCATTACGTCTCTCAATGTTAGCTCGAACCTTTTCATGTAACTCCCTAATAAAATCAGCTTTCTTTTGGCCTTCAGCATTAACAAACTCATTAGTAGGCAAAGGTAAAATATCCAAAGGAGTTAAAGGATTGAAACCATACACAATCTCAAATGGCGAAAGATTAGTAGAGCTATGCACAGTTCTATTGTAAGCAAACTCAATATGAGGTAAACACCCTTCCCAGTTCTTTAAGTTCTTTTGAATTAAAGCACGAAGTAAGGTAGACAAGGTCCTATTAACTACTTCAGTTTGCCCATCAGTTTGTGGGTGTGCAACAGTAGAAAACAACAACTTAGTACCCAACTTGTTCCAAAGAGTACGCCAAAAATGTGACAAAAACTTAACATCTCTATCACTAACAATACTCTTAGGCATTCCATGCAACCTTACAATTTCCTTAAAGAACAAATCAGCAATTCGAGTAGCATCATTAGATTTAGAACAAGCAATAAAATGTGACATTTTACTAAATCTATCAACTACAACAAATATGCTATCATGACCATTGTGTGACCTAGGCAAACCAAGCACAAAATCCATTGTAATATCAATCCAAGGATGACTAGGAACAGGCAAAGGTTGGTAAAAACCATGAGGCTTTACTTTAGATTTCGATTGTTTACACACAATGCATTTATCACAAACACTTTTAACATCTTTAATCATGTTAGGCCAATAAAAGTGCTCATTTAAAACAGCAAGTGTATTAGCAATACCAAAGTGCCCCATTAACCCTCCCCCATGGGTTTCCTTAACAAGTAAATCACGAATAGAACATTGGGGAATGCATAACTTATCCTTTTTAAACAAGAATCCGTCATACACATAGTATTCACCATTCGGTTTATTTAAACAAAGATCAAAGTTGGCGTGAAAGTCATGATCATCTTTATACAAATCCTTAATCAATTCAAAACCAATTAGTTTAGCATGCAAATAGGTAAACAAAGTGTATTTCCTAGATAATGCATCGGCTACCACATTCTCATTACCAGATTTGTATTTAATAACATATGGAAAGGTTTCAATGAATTCTAACCACTTAGCATGCCTCTTATTCAATTTACCTTGAGTTTTCAAAAATTTAAGGCTTTCATGATCAGAATGTATTATGAATTCCTTTGGCCATAAGTAATGTTGCCAAACTTGTAAAGACCTTACCAAAGCATACAACTCCTTGTCATAAGTTGCATACTTCAAAGCTGCCCCGTTGAGCTTTTCACTAAAATAAGCCACGGGTCTTGATTCCTGCATTAAAACAGCACCAATACCAATCCCGGAGGCATCACATTGTATCTCAAAAGCTTTATTAAAATTCGGTAAAGCAAGTAAAGGGGCATGAGTCAACAAATGCTTTAGCTTGTTAAAGGCGTCTTCATGTTCATCTTTCCATTCAAAAACAACATTCTTTTTAACAAGTTCATTTAAAGGTGCAGCTATGGAACTAAAATCCTTAACAAACCTTCTATAAAAACTTGCCAAACCATGAAAACTCCTAACTTGACTAGCATTAAGTGGTCTTGGCCAATCTAAGATAGCCTTGACTTTAGACTCATCAACAGCAATACCTTGAGAACTTACAATATATCCCAAAAAGACAATTGATTCAAGACAAAAAGAACACTTTTTGAGATTAGCATACAATTTGTTCTCTCTTAAAATAGCAAATACGGATTTCAAGTGTAAAACATGGTCATCAAGCGATTTGCTATATATAAGGATGTCATCAAAATAGACCACAACAAATTTGCCAATAAAGTGACGAAAAACATGATTCATAAGCCTCATAAAAGTGCTTGGTGCATTAGTGAGTCCAAATGGCATGACTAACCACTCATACAAACCAAACTTTGTTTTAAAGGCAGTTTTCCATTCATCACCTTCTTTCATGCGAATTTGATAGTAGCCACTTTTAAGATCTATCTTGGTAAATATGCATGCGCCATATAACTCATCAAGCATGTCATCTAATCTAGGAATTGGATGTCTATACTTAATTGTTATCTTATTTATGGCACGACAATCAACACACATACGCCAAAACTCATCCTTCTTAGGAACTAGAATCACAGGAACGGAACAAGGACTAAGAGACTCACGCACAATACCTTTGTCAAGGAGTTCATCCACTTGACGTTGAATCTCTTTTGTTTCCTCTGGGTTTGCTCTATAAGCCGGTCGATTTGGAATTGATGCTCTAGGTATAAAATCAATTTGATGTTCAATATCTCTAATAGGTGGTAAACCTATTGGTAACTCCTCGGGAAACACATCTTGATATTCCTGCAAAAGAGAGTAAACCACACTAGGCAAAGATGCAAGGTTATCACTATCAATCATAAGTACAAAGTCCTTGCGAAACATTAAGTACAAAGGCTGCCTAGCAACTAATGCTCTCTTAACCTCACCAGAAGAAGCAAAATGACAAGGTTTCTTAACAACTAACTCTCGGCCTATGCTAGAAGAAGACAAAGAATCTTTATCTCGGCCTACACTATTACAAGTTGAGCTAGCTATTACATTGCTTTTCCCTTGAACTTTCTTCTCTTTGGCGGCATTCATATCTCTAGTAGCTTGAATGATTCGAGTTTGATCTTCAAAGACTTGTGCTGGGGTTAAGGCTCGAAGATTAAACTTTTTCCCTTTATGAACAAAGCTATAGAAATTCTTCTTGGCATGATAAAGTACATCACAATCAAACTGCCAAGGGCGGCCAAGCAAGATATGACTTGCTTCCATTGGAACCACATCACATATAACATCATCAACATATTTTCCAATGGTTAAAGTGAACTTAACTTGTTTTGTAACCCTAGTATCAACTGAATTATTCAACCATTGAAGACGGTATGGTTTAGGGTGTTTCATGCTAGTCAAACTCAACCTATTTACAAACAAGGTGCTCGCCACATTGGTGCAACTACCACTATCAATAATCACACTACAAATTCCTTTTTGAACTAAACAACGTGTGTGAAATATGTTTTCTCGTTGCATCAAATCATCATTATCAACTAAAGGTTGAGCACTTAAAACACGGCGAGAGACTAGAGAATAGTTACCAACATCATACTCATAGTGATCCGTCTCTTCACTTTCTTCACTAGATTCATGTTGGTCATTCTCTTCAAGAGGCGGCATGTCGGCACAATCATCATCACTTACCACTTCACCACTATCAAGAGTTATCATCACTTTCCGAGTTGGACAATCAGCTTGCATATGTCCATAGCCTTGACACTTGTAGCATCGAATATCCCTCAATCTTGGAGGTTGATTGGACGCCGATTTAGGGGCTGGATCAGCAGCTTTTGGAGCTGATTTCTGGACATTGGACGTCGGGTTTGAGGTGAATGTCCGTGGTTTTGTTGGTGGAGTGAAAGAAGCCACATTCGGCTTGGTGTTTCTTTGCCAAGGTGGAGGCGGCTGTGAGAACTTACTCTTCCCTTTCATGTGCCTTTCTATCTTGATTGCTTTGTGGACAAGTTCATTAATATCAACATAACTTTGCAAATCCACATGATAAGCCAAATCAGAATGCATACCTCTCAAGAACCTTTCAATAGTAGAGTCGGGATCCTCTTGGACATTAGCCTTGATCATCAAAGCTTCTATCTCATGGTCGTACTCCTCAACCGATTTAGTACCTTGCACAAGAGAGTGCAATTTTCTGTTCAATTCACGGTTGTAATGAGAAGGGGCATACTTTTTCCTCATTAGCAATTTCATTTGGCTCCAAGACTTAATCGGTCTTTCACCATCTTGACGCCTTGTTCGAATAACTTCATCCCACCATAGACTAGCATAATCCTTAAGGTGTATAAAGGCAAGTCGATACTTTTCTTTCTCGGGGTAATCATGGCCTTCAAAGAAGTGTTCAAGCTCACGAACCCAATCAAAATATGCTTCGGGATCTGCTTTACCATGGAAAGTTGGAATATTTAGTTTAACAGAAGCAATGGAAATCTTAGACTTGTCACCTTTCTTAGAAGAGCTCGTGCCCTCCTCTTCCTCCTCCTCATCATGACTAGAATCATTGTCGGACTCAAACTCAACTCTTCGGGATCTAGGACCCTTAGGTGGTGGTGAAGTCAAACTATCAACTTTGAGTGTGAGTTTTCGGATCATGTCAAAGAGGACATCGTTAGTGAACTTTTGGTCCACTACCTTTGGTGATTTAGATTCATCACCCTCCATTTGTACCTGCAAATTAGTAAAAAAACACAAGAAATATATAGAAATATACCTCACGGGTTCTCACAATATGGGTAGTATATGCTCTCCTCTCTAGTGAAGGCTTTTTTCGTGTATACCCTATACTAATACTCTCAAACTATAGAACTTACCAATTCAATGATTATAAGAACTTGTCTCAACCAAGTATTCAACAACAAGTTTCACACAAGTCAAATCAAAGAAGTTTAAGCAATTCACGTCAAAAGAGTATTTCAGAACTCGTGTGGGTATAACTTGATTGATTCAGAAACTAGGAGATTCAAAAAGAGGACTCAAAGACGAAGAAAACGCAATTTGAATCACTTAAATTCGAGTTGTATTGAGAAGTTATGGCACTTTTAATCCAAGGTGGTTTTCAAGTAAACAACTTAAGAACAAGTGTTCTTTCAAATTAAAAATAAAATAAATTAAATAACAGGAAAATTAAAAAATAAAATAAATTGAAGTCCGAATTTATATTTTTTTTTGTTCGTTTCTCTTTTTTTTTTTTTTTTGATTCAGGTCACTCTTTTTTTTTTTTTTTTTTTTTCGGAACAATATAAAGACAAAAACAAACTTTTAAAGGGTTTGGACACCAAACCTTGGACAAATCAAAAAAAAGACGTAGGTTTCGGACGGAAGAACCTTAAAGGTACTAGGTTTAAGGTTTTAAGACAATAAACCTAGTACTAAAGTACTTAGGTTTAAGGTTTGAAGACAACAACCTAAGGATTAAGGTTTGATGATGTTGTATCTTTTTGTCTTAACCTTAATAAACCTTAAAATTTTCAAACTTTAATATCTCACCAAGGAAAAAGGAATTTGAATGTGCCACTTTCACAAAATAATCAAGATTTTCAACAAGGATCAAGAATATGGCTCAAGATTCAAATTTGGACAACTTTGGATTTTCAAGAAAATCAAGAAGTTCAAGAAAGTGTTCAAGAACTTGTCTTTTTGAGATGGTAAAAAAGTTTGATCAAAACACACTATTGTAGACAAGATGATGAAACTAACACAAAAAAAAGATCAAGAATTGAGCAAGAATTGGCGAAGGTATGACCAAAAGACCAAAACTAGGGAATGACGCAAAAAAAGACAGCAAGAACGACTCAAGAAATCAAGAAAAATCCGAGAAGACAAAGAAGCACAAAATCTGAAATTTTCGATGAACAAACCTTTTTCTCTGATACCAATTGATACGAATGGTCTTCGGATGGAGATCCTCAACCACACGAAACCCTCTTCTTTGGACCGTTTGTTCACCAAGATTCACGAACAACAAGAAGAAACAATAACAATGCGGAAACAACAAAGAAAACAAGAAGATATTGAACGGGCTGTTTTTGATTGAAATCAACCAAACCCAACACGTTACCACAAAGTGATTTAAATCCAACCTATGTAAATCAAGAGTTGAAAAGATCTCAGTTCGGCTTGTTCTTTAAATCAAGAACGGGTAGGTTCTTCCTAAGGTCTTAGCTTAAGAATCACAGTTCTTATGATCACACAATTGAAATCAATTGAGTTTTCACGTATTTTCCTAGAGATTGTCACGGCTGCAAGGTTAATTTAGCAAAGGCTAAAATTATCAAAATTCAACTTATTATTTCATGTGAAAAACTCACCTATAAATAGACTACAAAAACATGAAACCCTAGCTTAATCCTATTACAACTTAGTTTCCAAATTGGAAAAGGAAACCAATAACTAAAAGACAAACTTTAAGTTTCCTAATCATAGCAAATCGGTTATGAAGAAGTAAAAACCGATTTGTACTCTTACTTTCCTAAATCCTCCTAAAAAGTAGGAGATTACTTTCCTAATTACCATGCAAGGTAATTGGGCCAAGTAATGACTTATTAATTAACGAAAATAAAGCCCAATTAATTAATGTTAATGGACTTATTATTACAACTTAAATAAATCCTAAAACATTAACAAAATGGCGTGATCCAAACAATAAGCCCAAAGACACGCCTTCTTCATGGACTTTATTAATTCGGCCCTTGTGATGCTTCTTCAAGGTGGAATTTCCTTAAGCTCCAATGATGAACTCTTGGAAACATCTTCATGAATGGATATTGAAGAAACATGCCACAAAACTCCACCTTGAGATGATTGAGATAAGTTGGCCTCCAATGCTTCAAAATGTAATGACAATAAATTGTGCAAGGCTGCCTTCATCTTGGAACTCCTTGATCTTGTCATTGGACCATCAAGATTGGACAAAGGATCTTGTGAACTTGGCCTTGGCACCATGAACATGGGTTGATTTCCATCAAAGAGAGAGAAGGATCTGCATTATTACCTCATAATTCCCGACAAGGCAAGTGGCATGGGTGTCAAAATCCCGAATAGAACGTGACTATCAAGCACAAGGGAATGACCGGAAAATAGACACCGAAGAAAAATATTAGTAGCAAGAAACTCAAATAGGTACTGCTAGATCTATCTAGATTGACATTGTCTTTGCAACAAAATTCATCATTTTATAACCGAGCTTACATCAAACTTGATTCTTGTCCCTAATGTTAATTCTGCTCAAACGTTTGTGGGCAAATGATTAGAACATGGATAAGTTTCTGGTGAAGTGCAACCTTATTGGACTTTGAGCAACCCCACGTTGCCTCTGCATGATGTGGGGATTATACTTTGATGGGGGGCTATGATGAGGGCATCTTATATCTGTAATGTGTATCATTGCAATACCCCAATCACATTAGCAAGGGCTTGTTTTGACAATCTGGAAAATTGTTACCCCAATCACAGTAGCCCATTGACTTCTCTTCCATGACCATTTAACCAAGTAATGCTTGAAAGTTTCATGCTTGTTACATAACCACCAAACACACCCCCCCCCCCCCCCCCCCCCCCCCCCCCCACACACACACACACACACACACAACAAAACAAGAAGAAAGCAGCACAGAAGTTTCCAAGCTTGAAAGAAATCCAAAGCTATAAATGAAATCGCAATCAAATATCCTGCCTGAAATAAAAGATTTATGGACATGATTTTTAATGAAACTGAGAATTCAGGATCATGATTATTGACAAATATACAGTTGTGCACATGCATATATCTACATAATTATAATTCTCATACTGATGCGTGTCACACCGATTTGGTGACGAAACCCATATAAACTCGTCGTCCCATAATCACAGCCCACACACCCTTATATTAACATATGTATCACTTATAAATTTTTTTCATGTACATCCAAGTAAGCAGATACTCAATATTATATCAGAACTTTCAAACTTGAGAAGTATTTGAGCTTAGCTAAGTAACCCAAAAATATGGTACATAACATAGATTTATATATTTAACACCCATCGTTACAAACTTCTTAATTGAAAATTTTCATTTACAATAATGTGTGGACATGTTGTTAAGCAATTATTAGGACTAGTATCCTGAAGCATTCATAATAATTTACCTATCTGCAAAGTTTGTGTATCTATAACAGTTATCTCAGAGACTTTGGAGTTGGTAAAAAATTCTGAGCACTCCCAACTACAAAAGGTGCCATAAAGTAATATGGACATGCAATGAAGAAATTACAGACACAAATGTGCAGATTATTATGACCTCTGAAGCTATTTTAATGCTCTCTAGTAATTTGTGATGAAAATCGAGTCTTAAAAATAGAAGAGTTAATATTTTAGGCCACTTAAAATGAGTAAGAACTTAGCTCATTGAATCCTGCCTTCCAATAGTATCAAGAGTTTCACAGAAATAGTAGTGCAAATCTTACCTTGAAGGATGCTGTTTAACTTATATGGCGATAATAGTGAAGTAAACAAAAGTCTCATTATGACAAATCATGTGATGAGTTTACTGCAATACTGTTCATTTTACAAATGCCTGAACAAACATAAATTCTCAGTTCATACTCGTGCAGAATCTTGGTGTTACTTAAAAGATGATGAGTTTGGAAGGACCATTTCTATTCAAGCATTTACAACTTTTCTAACCTAAAGGACTTCAAAGACATTAAGCTGTATGCTATAGTTTAACAAATTTCAAAAGGAGCTATAATGAGAATCAGGATAGCATAACTCTTAACAGATGATCCAGGTAAAACCAAAATGTCCATAGGGCAAAATTACAAATTATTGATAACTACTGATGAACCCATTATCATGACAGCATCCAACTGTGGCTTAAATGCAAACTGCAGAATCATGTTTGCACGAAAAAACCACAAAACTTGGATAACAGCTTAAATGCAAACTGTAGAGTCATGTTTGCACGAAAGAAACCCAAAACTTGGATAACATTACACATCGTCTAGCAAATTCATTCAAATTCTGCTAGGGAAATTTTCTAATTTCACATTGAATCTTCAAGTTGATAAGATCATAAAAGTGATGACACGTCCATTCATAACCAGGGTATTTAGGGTGACATATTTCAATAAACATTCAGACTCACAAGAAAACTTGATTATGAGCTCAGAAGCAGAGACAGGCAGTCACCTTTTTTATCCCCTCCCAATTAGCAAGGCGAGAATACCGAGGTTGATGTCTGAAATGAACATGCAAAATCACTATGTAAGTTTTTGAAAACTAATCTTTGTTAAGTTATCTAATTCTACTAATCTACTATTAATCTAAAACAACAATCAGAAATTATGCATGACAGAGTCTATACGGAAATTATCATCAACACACTTTTTGAAGGTAGATAAAGCTTGTTGATGCCTGCAAAAGTTTCAATGGTAAGAATGTTGCATGCCAAAATTTTCAATTAAAGAAGTAGGATGGAGTGCAGACATACAATTGTGCATAACCTTGAAGGCCAATGGTAAGAGCTCTGTCATATAATTTCTGTATAAGCCTACGACCAATGAATCTGGAGCCAATCTGAAAATATCAAATTCAAAAGCATAAAACATATGTAGATGGTCTGGTGCAAGACTGCAAGATAGTAAAGTGTCAAGAGATTGCGATGCATTCATCTTCAACATTGGCATATCAAGATTGCTAAAAACATTCCAGTGACTCTAAACGGCTGTTTTTTAGTAGACAAGGCAAATGCATTCAGACTACTAACAGACACAGACTAGAATAGTCAGTTTTGTGAGGTAAAGGTTGACTGCCCTTAGCTTTAATAAAGAGAATACTGCTGTGGCCTTGAGAAGGGGCTTCAGACTTTTGCTGCCAAGGTTGCCAGCTCTCTGCCCCACACGCAAATACAATTTTTTTTTTCCCACACGCAAATACATACACATGAGGACAAACACACACACACAAAATATCATCACTCTCAGTCAACAAAAAAATTACTACTAATGCTAGCAACAGTAAATAAGTATCGACGATAGTCACGATGATCTTGGGAGCTTTAATCTCCTAGTTCATCCAAGAACACATTATCACACTATTTCAAAGAAAACAACTCCTTTGACTTGTTGGCCTGATAATGACTCTTTAAATAGAAAGGTTTTACATCTATTTACTTCCAGAGCAGCACTTGCCTGCCACAACTTGCACATGCATTTATTACTACATCCCATATTTTGTAATCTACAAACAGGAAAACTGTGTTCCTTACATACTCCTGGAGAAGAACCTACACAATGTTATTCCATGCAAGAATCACCATAATCAAGATGCAACATTCAACTGTGTTTGGCGCCCTATATCTGCTGGATTTGGGACTAAGACACATTTCCAGATATCAACGTGAAAAGAAAATTACGAGCAGGAGGCTCCTGCAATTCTGAATCCAAAAGACTGCATCCTGTTAGATGTAGTTACAAATCCACTTGTGGAAACAGATTCTTACAACATATCCAAGTTTCCGTAGTTTAAATTCAAACATATGCTACGAAATCAAAGACTCACCAAAAGATCCCATGGTGAGCAGATAGCCACTGCCCCTGCGACAGCAACATTCTCCCCATCCTCTCCAAGATATTTTACCTAGAAGCAAACATTTGAGAATAAAAAATCCAGTTATTAACGTTATCGTTCTCCTTCCAACAATTAACGACATATCAGTTGGCAAACAAAATAACAACTTCACTTTGCTATTAAGGGATGGTTAGATTAATTTTCTGATGATGTGCGATGCAATCAGGGATGGATAAAATTTGTTGAAATCCAAAAGAAGTCTTTCTATTTCTAATGACTGTTTGCTCAGTTTAATCAGTTAATTTTGTTTACGTGGGATACAAAAATATTGTAAAAGGCTCTATATAATAACTCTAATCGATTTATCTCGCAATTTCCCACTCTCAATATTCATACAAAGGGAAACAAATTTTTAATGAAAGTAGATATTACTTGATTTCAAACTTTTAACCACTAACCTGACAATCTCATCTAGCTCGTCATGAAAGTCAAGTTCCATATTCACCATTTGATATAGGCACAAACACAATACTGTATCTTTCAGAAATTTAACTAGTCTAATACAAATTAACAGCTGGAATACATGGATTCAAAAATTTTGAAAATATAGTAAATAAATATTCTTACTTTATTTGAGGCCTAACTGTAGGCTAATTTGGATAGCTTCATTCTAGGTGTAGATTGATTCTCTACTTGTATAGTCAAATTCCCTCCTTAAAGTCAAATTAGAATTTATTCCTTTTTTAACTTACTAGAATAGAGGAGCCGATTCTCCTAGTTTCTAGAATAGCTCAAGAATAAAAGCTATGTATTTGTCCAAGGAATAATAAGAAAAACCAAACAAGTGTCTCTCTGATTTCTTCATGCATATGTATCAAACATTGTAAGATTGTATTACAGCCTTAGACTATTTCTTTTCTGTTGTGTGGCATCGTTTGAGTCACCCTTCTTTTCTTTTGGTTTTGTAGCTTTATGAACTACCGTCGTTTTATTTTGGTTGAGTGGCCCTTTTGAGTCATCCTCTTTTTGTATTGATGCGTGCTTTTAGGGTATGTGTAGTAGGTAAAAATATGTATAAGGTGTAAAACATGTGAAATATGTATAGATATTTATAATGTGTCAAAATGTGTAAGGTATGCATAAATACATAAAGAGCGTGTAAAAATACGTATAGTATGTATAAACATTAAAATGTGTAAAACATGTGAAATATGTATATGTGAAAATGTGTATAGTATGTATATATATATAGCGTGTAAAACTGTGTAGTATGTATAAAAATGTATAGTGTGTGAAAATATATATATAGTGTGTGTGTAAATATTTATAGAGTCAGAATGTGTGTACCATATATATATATATATATATATATATATATATATATTATACAAAAACAATGTGAAGTATGCAAAAATATCTATAGCATATATTATGTGTAGTGTGCAAAAATATATAATGTAAGACGTCCTATTTACTATTATTAATTTTCAATTTTTATTTACACTTAAATATAACTATTTATTCTATTTCTAGTTGCTAATAGACAGTACAAATTAAGATTATATGCAACATGCATCAACAATCAGCAATGGACACTACACTTTTTTGCAAGTTTATCCCATTAACGTTTATTCTATATTTTACATTTATTTCATTAATTTTACTTATTACACTTTTTTTCACGGACTATTAATATTGCACATAATGTGCACATTTTCGCATTTTTATACATATTTAAATATTATACACTTTTCGTGTGGTATACATATTTATAAACATTACACACATTCACGTACACTATACATATTTACATTTTTTTACGCACTATACATATTTACACATTCAACACAAATTTCCAAACATATGCATATTTATATATGCTGCACAATTTTCCACCCATTATACTTATTTAGAGTCATTAAACACATATTTACACATATTATGAATACTACACAATTCTCACGCACTCTAAATATTTATACATATTTATACTTAATGCCTACATTTTCACACAATTTATATTTTACGTGTACTATTCACATTTCGCACATTCTACATTTTTTTATTTACCTCACACATTATTCATATTTTTTCATATTATAAACATTTCCAAACAATATACATATTTACATATACTTTACATATATTTATTTTAAAAATTTGCATATTCACATATACTTTACCCATTTACATATTGTACATCCTTTGCATATATTCCAACACTATATATATTTACACATGGTTCACAAATTTCTTGCATTCTACGCACATTAGCGCATACTATACACACTATACATTTTCACACTACTCATTTTATTTCACAGACTACATTTTTATATGTAAGCACACAATTACACATTTTTATGCATATGAGCGTCACACACTTTTGTTCTTAACATTTAGTTTAAAATTTTAATAACTCATTATTAAATCATAATTTATTATCAATTTTTAGGTTGCTTACCTAAACTTAATCAAATTATAATCAGTGATACAAGGTTTTTTTAGGGCAAATCACACTGCGCTTGTCGTGGTGTCATTTACTAGTTTCTTTTGGTTTTGTAGCCTTATGAACTACTGTTGTTTTACATTGGTTGAGAGGACCTTTTGAGTCATCCTCTTTTTGTATTGATGCTTGCTTTTAGGGTATAAATTGATTCTCTACTTGCATATATACATATCTAACATTGTACTTTGGAAATGAAAGTGAGAACAAACAAGATATCATTCTTCATAATGGAAAATAAGTTTCAGTTTCTGTTCCAACAATTTTGAGCAGCCACACATCATCGGCGAAGTCAACTTATGCTGTTTGTGAACAAAATTTCATGAATGGTAATATCTCTTGAGTTTTTGAATAACATAAAATTTCTTAAGAAAACTTCATTTCATATGTTGACTTCAATACTAAAACTGAGACTCTCCCCCATAAAACAAATACTGTTACCAATATTCACCATTGATTTTCAGTAATAACTGAGGCTATCTCAATTCCATCTTTGGTAAATCACTGTTCATTTTCAGTAACAACAGAGACTATCACAACTCCATCCATTGTAAAAAGGAACCTTGTTCTTTAAAACAAATGTCGTTCAACTTAGCTCAAAGATTATGCTGTTAGGTTCATATCATTGGTATTACATGAAAGAGAATCGTATGCAAACGAGTGATTGCTTTGACTACTGCAATCCAAGAGAGAGAAAATTACAACACCAAATGGAGTGCAATTGAGAAAAAAATGGAGAAGAAATGAAACAGCTGGTTATAGAGGAAGCTTAAGACGTTTCTGACTAAGAAATACAGTTATAAGAGCAGTGTTTGCTGAGGAAGAGCCACATTGTTTTATTAAAACTGCAGAATTGATGTTTAAGGCATACAAGGCCATTTCCCATTGGTTTTCATAGGTGGTGTACATTTAACAATACGGCCAATTCCACTTTACCCCCTTGTGGTTTGGGCAAGTTTCCTTTTACCACTTTGTAGTTTTATAATATCCATATAACCCCTCGTGGTTTGGGCTAATGTGTAAAATGGATGAAAACCATCTAAACTAACGGGAGTGTACTACACGCGCTAAGATATGCATCTGGAAAAATAAAAAATGATTAATATCAAAATTTTGTAACAAAATTACCCTTATACATAGGGATTCAGTATTCACTTTTTTTCTTTTTCTTTTCACCTTCGAAGTGCTAAATTTGTGCGACAGTAGCCACTGGTGTTGGGTTTGGTAGAAATTTTTTTGGGTGTTGGTGGTGTTATGAGACCGCGGCCGCTGTTTCTATAAATGAGCACGATGCTTTCATTTTTTGTCCTTTTTATTTTTGTTTTCAATTTTAGAAAAACTCATAGTTGAGAGATGAATTGCCAAGATTTTTGTTGAAGAGTGGAAAGAGGAAGATAAGAATGGTGGTGGTACTATGCCGCCGACGAAATCTTTTGGGTGGTGGCGGTGTTGTGTGACCTCCGTTGTTGCTTAATTTGGCCAGTTTGAAACAATGCCTTTCACTTTTTGTCTTTTTTATTTTAGTTGTCAATATTGGAAAATTCATAGTTTGGAGATAAATTTCCTGATATTTTTGTTGCGAAATGCTCTAAGTCTCCCTGGGGCACATACGCAATGGAGAATAATTATGGTGGCTGTCAACGAGTGAGACCGTGTGGGGTCAGAATTCCTCGGAGGAGTATCGTCAACACCTTGTGGTGCCGGAGGTGTTAGACTTGGTAACCAATGACTGAAAACTGACTCTGGTACCCAGCTTGGGCTACTACTGTAAGGTTAGTACCCATTGCGTGCACATCCCGCGGTTTACATCCTCAGCTGGCTAGGGGACGGTTGGTTTGAGGCCCAGGATTTAGTCTGACTCAACAACAATGACGTGGCGGAAGACACGGAGTTGTAGTGTTAGGAACCTGAGATATCAAAAAAAAAAAAAAAAAAAAAGATAACAAAGGAGAAGAAGAAAAGAATTTTCAAAAATTTTAATTTGACCACAAATGTTTTATAATATTTAATTTGACCCCTAAATTTTTTATAAAAGAAAAAAATTCTACTTATGGGTTTTATAGTAATTTTTCATTGTTCTATTAATTTAGACAGTTTTCATCTATTTTACACATTAGTCCAAAACGCGAGGGGTTATATGGATATTATGAAACTACAAGGTGGTAAAAGGAAACTCGCCCAAACCACGAGGTGGTAAAGTGGAATTCGCCCTTAACAATATGCATCCATCCATATTGCAAGCTAGAAGATCTCCTAATGATTTCTAGAGACAATGTAAGTTACTGATATTTTGCTGGAACAAAAATCTGACAGGAGGAACTTATTACAGTAAATGGCCCATAAGATCTGAAAACATTAATCCCGTATCTCATCTGTCAAAACCAGGTTACACTGAAAAGGCTAGGTGTACTAGGACTTCAGTTGCCAAATAGTAGGATGCAGAAGGAAGCAAAGAGAAAAGTTTTGTTTGATAGAGAGGGCTCTGTTTACTCTCAGTTCAAAAACTTGAGAAAGAACCAAATAATAAATACCAGTTCATGACAGAGCCATGTTATCAATGGATTAGTTTGCACATGAACTTCCTCAATGATTGGCACCACATGGATCCTAGAGAGCAGTGATAAACTATTTTCTGATGCAAATCTAAATTTTTGCATTATCCAATAGAGAAACTAAATGAAGCAAGCACAAGTTAATTTCCCAAATACATGTCTATTCTCCAAAACTTGCTAATTCAGAATGCTCCAGAGAATATATGTATTAAGATAGATAGCAGTAAAAAAGATCTGAATATTTAAAATGTGAAAACTTACCAGAACATTAGCACCAATGCTTGTTCCAACAATAAAAAGTGGAGCCATTGGATATGTCTGATGAAGATGCTCAACAACACATCGTATGTCTTCTGTCCAACCAGCATTATAGAAGCAATCAGACTGCAAATGCAGGTTAAAACAACTTTTGAGAAATTTTACTGCAAATTCGGAGAAATAATTTCCAAATAATGACAAGCAGACTTGGAAAAAGAAAAGCATTAAAAAAACAAAAGGAGTCTCCCCCTACCAGAAACAAATTGTAAGTTATGATGACATAATCTCTTCTCCAACACATTTCTTAGTGGCAAATGTATCACATATTCTAGGGTCTTCATCACAAAAGTAAACGATTGACAACCTCATTGACTAAAATTTGTTAGAAATAGTACTGAAAAGATGCTTTGAATGTGGGTTCCAATGTCACCTTCTTTTAATTAATTTGCCCCTACAAATATTTGTATGCAAAAGGGTTTTGCAAATCAATGTCTAGGATACTTTTGTTGGCATTTTGCACTAAAGATATCAAACCCATAGAGTTTGTCAGCATTTTGAATTAACAATATCAAACCCACCCAGTTTTTGACAGCATTTTGCACTAACAATATCAAATCCCTGAGCATTCCATTTTTATCACAATTGTCAGAATTGGCAAGGAGATAAGAAGATAATTGATGTTGTTCACTCCAATAGATGGCCTTATTTATAGATACTCATCCTAGTAAATTAGCATACATAACTTGTTAATTGAATAGCTACAACTATTGCTGTCTAACAAACGGAATTTTAAGAGTTACACTCTTTTCAAATTACTATTATAATAAATAACTGCCAATTGAACACTATTAGTTAAACTGCTAAAGTTACCGTTGGAATCAAACTACCAGCCGCTCAACAATTAGTCACAGTTCAACTATCAAAACTCAAGGGTCACAACTCTTGAAAATTACCTCATTAATTAACTGCATGATAACTATCTTTCAAACGTAACAACTCTTTATTTTGGAAATTCTCCAACAAAATTTAGAATAGTTGAACAGTAATTCAATACAAAAGAGGACAGTGATCATTCTATCGTGACAAGCCAAACAACCTTCATACATGAGGGCAAGCTGGTTGAGAAGGATTCAACAAACTAGTTAATTGGGTCTATGGTCATGTTGTCTAAATATCAGATTAAATGTTCAAGTTATAAATGTTCCTTGTACTATTTTAGATTACGCAACTTCAAAAGGTCAAAGCGTGATAAACAAAAATTCATCATCGAACAATTCCTATTCAAAGCATATCAGAGAAACTCTTTCCTACATTTCTAGTAAGAGTAGTTAGTTTCCTTCTCAAAAAGGAAACTCAGAATTCAAACTAAGAAAAATTGCCCAATTTTTTTTATTTGAAGAAATTGAAGGTTTAGCATCAAGAATTTGTGGCAAAACTCAAACTGGAAACATGAAGGTGGATTGCCCTAACAGAATATAAGAGCCGGATTCTCAGAGAGAAAATAAAATATCATAATCCCAAAAACAACAATAACAACTAAACCTTTATTACATTAAGTGGGATCGGCTATATGGATAACACTTCGCCAATATACTCAATCTAAACTCATTTTCTCATTTATATTTAAATATAACATATCTTTTCTTATCATTTCTTTCCAATTCTTTTTTGGTTTTCTTCTTCCCCTTTTAATTTGAGGTAATAATTCTTAATTGTTTTTACACGCCTCACTGAGACATCTAAAGGTCTCCTATGTACGTATCCAAACCATCTTAAGCGTGTTTCTCTCATTTTCTCATCTATTGGAGTTATCCCTACATATTTTCCAATGCATTCATTACTTATTCTAACTAGTGTACTGTGTTCACATATCCATCTCAGCATATTCTCATTTCTACTAACCTCGTTTTTTATTCATATTCATATTTAGTCGGTCAAAACTCTGAACCATAAAGCATAAGAGTCTTACGACTGTTTTATAAAAAATTTCTTCAATTTCAGCATATTTTACAATCACAAAGTATCGAGGACACACTTCTCCAGTTATACTAACCTACTTGAATCCTATGTGTAATATCTTTATTAATTCCCCAACTTTCTTCAATGATAGATCCCAGATATTTAAAACTTTTAGATGCAATTAATTCCTGTCCACCAACTTTCACATTTATCATAATCTCAAGAAAAAAAGGAAAAAAAAAAATCAAGGACTGTCATAGTACATAAATTGTGCTTTCCTGCCAACTACTCTCACATTGTATTAGAGCTAGGAGAGAGAATAAATTATTGTGTTTTACACAAAATTAAACACTGTTCATCATACATTACAACTACAAATACAAGTCACCAATTTGGATAAACTCTGTTTTCCTCCCAACTACTTTGATATGGTATCAAAGCCGAACTGTGGGAGAGAAAATAAAATATCTTAATCCCCCAGGTCTTTGAATTGGGAAACCATACCTTCCTCCTCAACTTTTTCTAACCAAAAAAGAATAACATAATTTCTTCATCTCTTTGAGTATCAGGGCATGAGTAGGAGCGGAACATTCTAAAATTTTGCTTAGTCCTAACTATTGTTTTCTTCTATCTCACTTGACAAGTCCGTGTTTTGAATGGACATGGAAGGATAAACAATTTCATCATCCAAATTAACTTTAAACCAACAAAAATGTGACCAAGATTCAGTCTGATTAGACACTAGCTTGAAAGTCGTCTTTCTTATTTTGGATTTTTACCTCTTTCATGACAACAACAACTAAGCCTTTACACCACAATATGGGATCAGCTACATGGATCATACTTCGCCATCGTATTCGATCTATAGATATGTTTTCATTTATATTTAAATATATCATATCTTTTTTATCGTTTCTTTCCAATACTTTTTAAATCTCCTCCTTCCCCTATTTCTCATCTATTGGAGCTACCCCACTTTTTTCTAATGCATTCATTAGTCATTACTTATTCTATCTAATCTATTATGTCCAAATATCCATCTAAATATTCTCATTTCTGCTACCCTCATTTTTTGCTCATGCTTATATTTAGTCGCCCAACATTTTGATCGACAAAGCATAGCTGGTTTTATGGTTGTTTTACAATTTTTTCTTTCAATTTCAGCATCATCTTACCATCAAAACATATAGAGGACACACGTTTCCATTTGTTCCAACCTGTTGGAATCCTATGTGTAACATCTTCTACCATTTCCTCCATTTTCTTCAATGATAGATGCTAAATATGTAAAACTTTTACATGTTTAATTCATATCCACCAATTTTCACATTTATCCTACTGTTACTTCTATTATTACTAAAGTGGCTTCAGTTTTACTTCTATTTATGGTAAAACCTTTCAAATCTAATATCTCCCTAAATCTTCTAACTTAGGGTTTATTCCCTCTCTCGTCTCATCTGTTAAAACTATATCATTTGCAAACAAACAAAATACATTCTGAAATGGCATTTTGCAAATGCTTAGTAATGCAGACCTATAGTATTCAGGAAAGCAGACCTATAGTCTTCAATTTTACCGATATTCCTAATGGCGTTCTGACACAAGTTATACCTTTATAACTCTTATATATGTGCTCTTACCCATCTTTTTTCCAATGCCCACCACATTATATCCCTATTGACTCTATCATATGTCTTTTCGAAATTAATAAATACCACATGTAAATCTTGTGTTGTCTCGTTATAATGCTCACATAATTTTTTTATTAAATGTATAGCTTCCACTTGTAGACTTTCCTGTCATAAAACCAAATTGATATTTAGTATATTAGTGTCTCTTCTCAACCTTATTTTTATTAGTCTCTTCCACAGTTTATGTATGAAACATTAATTTAATATCCCCTATAATTTGCACATTTTGTATTACTTTTCTCTATTGATTAGACATGTTTTAAGTTTTCCCTAATTATATTAAATGATTTATAAGCGCATGTAATCTCACTTTTTTCAAAGCATTTCCACTGCCACAATTGGGATATCATCGGGGGCCAATACCATTTTTAGTTTGTTTAATGCTTTTTCTACTTCCAAAATGTTGAATTTTACGATAGCATGTAAAATTTCTGTTTTGCTCGTATTGATCTAACTCACCTAATTAACTTCATTGTCTTTGCCTTATCAATAATTTGTAAGAAGCTATCTTCCATCGATTCTTTATTACTTGTTCATCAACTAAACATTTTTCATTTCATTTTCATATTTTATACATCCAATTTGTGTTAAATTTCTTGTTTTCTTTTCTCTCATTTTGCTATTTTATATAAATCCTTCTATCCTTCCTCGATATCCAATCTTTTAAAAAATTCTTCGAAAATTTGTCTTTGCCTCAGTTTTAACTTTTTTTTTACCCTCAGCAATTTTATATTTTTCAATATTTTCATCATTTCTATAAGTGTATATGTTTTGTAACTTTTCCTTTTTGTTTTACTTTTTCTTGAATTTCTTGATTCCACCACCATGATTCTTTATTCCATTTATTGCCCTATGACTCTCCTAATATATTTTTTGCAATTCTTTTCGTTTCGTTAGTTACATTATGCCATGTGCTAATTGTTTCTTCTTCCACTCTCCAATTAATATTTTCTAATAAGGTTTTACAAAAATTTCCCTTTTATTTTATTCTTTAACTCCCATCATTTAGTTCTAGGTATGTTGTATAACTTTTCTTAAGTCTTATATTAAAACTACTACCCTATGTTGTATCGTGAGCTTTCTCCAGATATTACCTTACAATCTTTATATAACTTCAATAACTCTTCTCGTTAAGAAGTTATCAATTTATGACTTATTACTTATAAACCAAATTGTAAGTGACGGCAAAATCTAAAATGGTTTTAACTTCATTATTTCTCGACGCAAAACCCATAAACCCATATGAACCCTTATCATACTCCTCACCCTCCTCCACATATCCATTTAAATCTCCACCTATGACAAGTCCATTATTTTGAAGGATAGTTTGGACTACAGCTAAATTCTCTGCAACATATGAAAATGCATTCAACCCCATGCATGGGTCACTTACTAAGATGAACTGATAGTTGCTATTACCATCATATGTTGCAAATTAGTAACATGACATGCATTGCTTTCCACAACATAAAAAATCTATTATGATTACGAAGAGTGCTTTACAAGTACACAACCACCAATTCCAATAGACATTTTTTTGTTTAAACATTATTGAAAACCACTAGCATGATATGCTTTCGCTTCAGTAAAGTAGTCAATGAACCATCTAAATTTTACATGAGAAAGGTACTCACAGTGACAGACATGCCACCCAATCCCGATGGTTGCTGATGACTACATTCCAACCACGTTTTGCTATATTGAAGGCGAGATGTTTTAGATACTGCAATGCCCATAACACAAGAGTTAAACAATATAAAAAGAAGAAATATTTGCAGGATATATAGAAATCATAACTTATGAGAAGTAGTTTTCAGTGAGTTATTTAATTCATTACTGAGATTCACTTGTTCCTAAATCCTTAAAGCCATGGGAGAGTTTAGCAATTTTTGCATTAAATGACACAAAAGTCACAACGCTCGTCTTCTTAAAAGGATGTTACATGTCAAAGTTAACATACTGTCGCGCCACAATAGTATTAAATTTGCTATTCCCGTCTATGTCCGACTGAAATTAACTCTCCATCCAATCGTTTATGAATCTAAAGAATGATTTACATTTTCTACATAGACGAGGTATTACTATCAAACTATACTCTGATTGAGAATTAGAATTTCCTTACACCCTTACAGGGAACATTGCTACAATAGAGTTGGTGTTAGTACTTATGCAATGAAGCAATGAAAAGAAGAAATCACAGGTCCAAAAACAGTTAGAGAAAAAGTGGACTATGCAACCAAAATACACAAGTGCAAGAAATAGGACAAATTAATAGTAGAACTGAAGCAACTACCAGTCATCTCATCTTGCTTCTAAACACAAGAAAGCCTTTTCCCAAACAAGAAATGTTGTATCAAGTATTCTTCTAGTTTGTTTCTTACATTTGTACTTCTCTCAAAAGTCTCCGGGGGATAATTTGTACATATAACTGTGCATAGCCAATTTATGAAGAGCAGGGATGTACAACAGAGAAAAAGAGAGATGAACTAAGGCATCAATACTATTTGGAATATCTTAGCAGTTGACCTGACTGGCAGACAAAGACACAATAAAGAATGCCTAACTTTCGCATAAATTTTTAATCTAGCTGCCTAGCATAAATTTTGGTGGAGGAGAAAGATGGAATTATTGTTAACCTATATATCACAATCATAACACAGACACTGCATAAATGATTCTTAATCACCTATATGCATATATAAGCATATCCAGGATATACAAGTGCATAAATAGAAATACACCATGGTTTACTTTTAAAGCATCTCAGTCTTCATCACATGCTGAGAAATTTTTTGGGGGAGGGGAGATGAGGAAATTACAAAAAAAGCCTTACATACTTACCAAACCTATTAGCATCTGGGAAAAAAATTGACTTCGATACTCATGCTAATTAGAAATCTGCGAAATGATTAAATTTCATAAACACTAATAAAATTAGGCTTGCCGGCAAAAACTGGAAACTCACTGGAGAAGCAGAATCACTTGTCAAACCAGGAATCAATACGACAAGAGGAGTTGTATCATTCCTTGAAATGGGAAAACTCTTACTTGTGGCATCTTGAGAAACTGTAAAATGAGAGGAAATTTTTGGTGTGAGTGTCAACATTATTCACTTATAATGACAAAAGCACATATAATGAACTATAATCCTGATGTTGCTTAGCCTGCAAAATAGATATATACAAAAATGGTGGGATAAATTTTAAGTCACAATGCATAGAAGCCAAGCAAATGTGATTCCAATGTACATGATTAAGCCTCCAGATGTCAACATGGTAGAAAAAATATAAAACAAAACAAAATCTCAATGTCAGCACAGAGTCACTTAGAATAATACTTGAAACATACTATCATCTCCATTTTTAGAATTTAATTATTTTTTGCAAGAAAAAATTTGAGGAAATATACACAACAACAGAAACTATGCCTTCCTCCCACTGTGGATTCAGCAATATGGATCATAATCCGCCATTGTGTTCTCTCTATACACGTCATATTTATATCTAAGTAATAGTTTCTTTTCAATTGTTTTTAGGACGTCCTTTTCCCTTTTAATTTGAATTAATGATTCTCTATTTTCTACATGCCATACTAGGGCATTTAAAGGTATCGTACGCACATGTTCGAACCTTCTTAAGAGTGTTTCTCTCATTTCCTCGTCTATTGGAGTTACCTCCACTTTCTTTCTAATGCATTCATTGCTTATTCTATCTTCCTAGTGTGATTGTACATCCATCTCAACATTGTCATTTCCACTACTCTTTTTTTTTGTGTTAATGTTCATATGTAAATGAACAACACTCTTATAAATATACACATTCACAACAAAATTGACTATCGAGACAGAGGCTAGTATAGGGTTTAGATTGACAACAGAAATGAAATTATGAGTGTACAGGAGGATATCCAAAGGACAATGTATTTTTTAAACAGCTGTAGGAAATTAGGAAAATTAAAATTTAGGAAACCTGATCTCATGATATCAGGGATTAGAATTGGAATTTATCAAAATTATAGAATCTTTCCTTGCTTAGTTTATTTCCTTTTTCCTTGTTTCTTAATTCTAGGATTTAGGTCTTATTACGCTTCTATTTAAGACATATGTAATATTTATTTCAAAGTATATACGAGCAGAATTGTTGCTCTGTTTTTCCACATGGTATCAGAGCTTACGTTCTGATCATCTATGGCAAACCAAACCCCATGGAAAACAGCTCTTACTGGTGAAACCAGTAAAGACACGGTGGCTGTTGAAGAAAGTACAGTGAGTTCAAATATGAACTCTTCCATCTCATTCAATGGTCCGGAGGGGTCCAATAATTAACTCCAAGTGAATATTCACCGTCTACACGAAAAGAATTACATAGAATGGTCGCAAACTGTTCGATTAATCTTGGAAGGCAAGGGGAAGATGGGTTATCTAACAGGAGCAGTTACAAAACCTGCAGACGGAGACCCAACTTTCAAAATCTGGAAATCAGAAAATTCCCTGATTATTGCATGGCTGGTGAATTCAATGGAACCAACAATTGGAAAGCCATTCATGTTTCTACTAACAGCTAAAGATGTTTGGGATGCTGTGAAGGAAACATATTCTGATTTGGAGAATTCTTCACAGATTTTTGAATTAAAATCAAAACTATGGCATGCAAAGCAAGGTGATAGAAACGTAACTTCCTACTACAACGAATTGATGACCTTGTGGCAGGAGTTGGATCTATGTTACGATGATGCTTAGGAGTGCACAAATGATAATGTCAGATTCATGAAACGCCAGGAGAATGATCGTGTCTTCATGTTCTTGGCAGGACTCAACAAGGAGTTAGATGAGGTACGCGGCAGAATTTTAGGAAAAAACCCTTTACCAACAATACGTGAGGCCTTCTCGGAGGTTCGAAGAGAAGAAGCACGAAAGGGGGTGATGCTCAACAACAAATTTTCTTTTTCAGAAGTTGAAAACTCTGGCCTTGTCACTCAAAATGTTCAGGAGGGAGTGAAGAAAGATGGTAAACGACCATGGTGCGACCATTGCAAATGCACAGGACATACGGGAAACGTGTTTGAAAATTCATGGTAAACCACCAAACTGGAAAAAGAAAAATGGTGAAGGGCGTTCACTTCAAGCTAGTGTCTCAGATCAAGAGTAGCAGTCTAATTCAAGCTGGCTTCCTTTCACCAAGGAACAAATAGAGCAGCTGTACAAACTTCTTGAGTCTCAAAACCCCCCCTCTAGTTCATTAGCTCAAACAGGTAATTCCTTAAAAACTGCTCTCACTAGCAACAACTCTAATAACCCTGATTGCACTTGGATTGTCGATTCTGGTGCAACCGATCACATGACAGGGAAGTCCAATCTCTTTTCTTCATATAACACATGTGCAAGAAACCAAAAAATTAAAGTTGCAGATGGCTCTTTTCAGCCATTGCAGGAAAAGGTTCTACTGTAGTGTCTCCATCTCTCACTTTACATGATGTTCTTCATGTTCCTAAACTATCTTGTAATCTGTTATCTGTTAGTAAATTCACTCGTGACAAAACCTGCCAAATGAATTTCTGTTGATATTTCAAACTGACTGTATATATATGACGTGTTTCCTAGTCAGATTAATCTTGTAATTAGTTGTATCATAATCCTAGAATTGTGGGATTTGTTATCTTCTGTTATTATTGTAGAGATTTCTTTTCGTAAGTTTAAGTGTCTGTTAGGGAAAGTCTTTGTATAGAAGCTTTATATATTGTTGTATAAGTCGTTGTTGAAGGGAATAAGAATAAGAATTCTCTCTTCCACAAAACTACATGGTATCAGAGCCATGAGCCAAGAATCTGATCAATCATCTAAGGGTTCCACCCCAACCCTATCATCTCCATCAACCTTCTCATCCTCTGAAAATAATCACATGTCAAATCCCATCACCAGCCATAAATTAACCGATAAAAATTACCTCCAATGGTCACAATCAATGATGATGTTCATCAGTGGCCGTGGACTGGATGATTTTCTAACCAGTGTGGTTGCACCTCCTAGCTCCAGCGATCCAACTTACAAAGCATGGAGGGCTGACAACAATCTCGTCATGTCATGGCTGATTAGTTCTATGACCACTGATATCGGCGAAAATTTCTTGCTGTACAGCACGGCCAAAGAGATCTGGGACGCCGCTCGTGACACCTTCTCAAGTCTGGAAAATACTGCTGAGCTATTCCACATTGAGTGCTCCTTGCAAGATATTCACCAAGGAGATAACACGGTAACAACCTATTTCATCTCTCACACATTTATGGCAGCAACTCGATTTATTCCAACAGTATCAGTGGAAATGTCCTGAAGATGGTGTCTCATTCAAAAAGATCACTGAAACCAAGCGTATCTTCAAGTTCCTAATGGGACTTGATAAATCCTTTGACGATGTGCGTGGCTGCATTCTTGGAACTAAACCCCTTCCATCTCTTCGAGAAGTATTCTTCGAGTTTCGAAGGGAGGAGAGTCGAAAGCGCGTCATGATGGGTCAATCTGACACTCAGTCTACTATTGATGCTTCAGCCCTTACTACTGCTGTCGATAACTCCGTAGACTCATCTGCCCTTGCATCTCGCAGCTACAACAACAGCCGCCAAAACAAGGGACGACCATGGTGTGATCACTGTAAGAAACCAGGCCATCTCATAGAGACTTGCTGGAAGATTCATGGCAAGCCTCTCGATTGGAAGCCGAGTCGCGCTCAGGAAAAGGAAGCTCGGGGAAATATGGCTGCTCAGAATACCCCTCAACCTGGAACACTTTTTTCAAAAGATCAGATCAGCGCTCTTCAACAGATGATCAATCAGGTTGTCCTTCAATCCAGTCCCGCTGCCAACAAATCCGGAATTGGTCTCCATGTATCTCAATCTCCTTCACCATCATGGATTGTAGATTCCGGGGCATCGGATCATATGACAGGTGATAGATCTATATTTTTCTTATACTCTCCATGTCACAATTACCAAACTGTGAGCATTGCGAATGGAACGCGCACTAGAGTATATGGAACAGGACAAATCCGCATCTCCAATACTATTACACTTAAATCTGTTCTATTTGTTCCTGCCATTGATTGTAACCTTATCTCTGTGAGCAAACTCTATTACGATCTTAACTGGTTCACCTTTTTCCGTGGAAATACTTGTCTGTTTCAGGATTCGAGCTCGGGGAAGATGATTGGCAATGCTAAACTATGTTCTAGCCTCTATCTTCTCCAAACTCAAGCTCACACGGGAACTCATCTCTCTTCTTCTCAACCCAATTCTCAGTGTTGGTCAATCAATAAAATAGAGAGTCTATCCAGTAAAGATAATATTATCATGTTATGGCATTATCGCCTAGGACACCCAAATTTTTTGTACTTAAAGAAACTGTTTCCCTCTTTACTCATTAATAAAAATGTGAGCTCTTTTCAATGTGATGTTTGCCAACTCTCTAAGCATACTCGTAGCTCATATCCTCCAGTATCATACAAACCAAGCAAGCCATTCGCGTTAATACACGGGGATATTTGGGGACCAAATAGGATTCCAAATATCACTGGAGCGAGATGGTTCCTCTTACTTGTTGATGATCATACTAGGTTAAGTTGGACTTTTCTCATGAAAGACAATCTGAGACCATCCAAATTTTCAGAAACTTTTATGCAATGATCCAAAATCAATTTCAAACTAGTATTAAGGTTGTCAAAACAGATAATGCTCGAGAATTTTTCAACTCCACTCTAGGCCCGTTCTTTCAGTCACATGGTATTGTTCAACAAAGCTCATGTGTGGATACACCACAACAAAATGGTGTTGCTGAGAGGAAAAATCGTCACATTCTAGATGTGTCCCGTTCATTGCTCTTCCAATCTAATGTCCCTAAAAAATTCTGGGGTGAAGCTGTTCTCACAGCCACATATCTAATCAACCGTCTCCCATCTAGAGTTCTAGGGTTTAAGAGTCCACTTGATCTTTTTCTCTCTCTACACCCGGGCAGCCACCTTGTCACCACCATTCCTTTTAAATGTTTTGGGAGCACCGCATTTGTTCATATCCACCCTCAACATCGTGGGAAACTTGATGCACGTTCTATACGCTGCATCTTTCTTGGTTATTCAGCCAACAAAAAGGGATATAAGTGTTTTTGTCCAACAACCCAAAAATTCTACAATTCTATGGATGTGACCTTCTTTGAAGAAAAACCTTATTTCTCCAATGCTGTGATTCAGGGGGAGAATAATTCCACATTGGAATCACAACATTGGAATTGGGTTGCTCTCCTTGATAACTCTATCACACCATCGAGCTCACAGCTTCCTACTAATCACCACTCTCCAGACCCGGTCTCACCATCTCCATCCATCTCATCTCCCTTCAATTATCCCAAACATCTCCTCCTTCCTGATGATGAGATCCAAGTTTATACTCGAAGAGAAAAAACATCTCGGCCAGAACAAGTTGAACAAGGTCAAGAATCAGTCTCGAGCTCGGATCACTCTGCTTTACACCCAACTGTTGAAACTGATAAACATTCCAAACTCGAAGGGGCTGAACAATCTCCAGAATTACCAATTGCTCTGCGAAAAGGTACTCGGTCTTGTACTCAACATCCAATTCAAAGATTTATGTCATATGCAAATCTATCCACACAGTATAGGGCCGGAGTCACTGCTCTAGACAAAATTCAGATTCCTCGATCAGTCGATGAAGCCATGAAAATTCCAGAATGGAAGGCAGCCACTCTTGCAGAATTACAAACTCTCGAAAGAAATGGTACTTGGGAATTGACTCACCTTCCCTCAGGAAAACAGCCCTTAGGATGTAGATGGCTCTTCTCGATAAAACAAAAGGCTGATGGAAGCATTGAGAGGTTCAAAGCTCGACTTGTTGCAAAAGGATACACCCAGTCTTATGGCATTGACTACCAAGAGACCTTTGCACCCGTAGCTAAACTCAACTCCATTCGAACCTTGCTATCTATTGCAGTCAATCTAGAATGGCCTTTGTTCCAACTCGATGTGAAGAATGCATTCCTGAATGGTGACTTGAATGAAGAGGTCTACATAGATCTCCCTCCGGGTTTTACAACTGAACAAACAAAAGGGAAAGTATGTCGGCTCAGGAAGGCTCTGTATGGGCTAAAACAATCCCCGCGTGCTTAGTTTGACAGATTCACAAAGGTTCTAAAGCAAGACAAGTACTCACAATCACAGGCAGACCACACACTCTTCTACAAACACTTTAAAGATGGTCGAATCACAGTCCTTATCGTGTATGTAGATGATATCGTCCTCACCGGGAATAACAAGGATGAGACACAGCGACTCAAGGAACTTCTCTCGAAGGAATTTGAAATCAAAGATTTAGGGCACCTAAGATATTTTCTCGGACTAGAGCTAGCTCGATCTCACAAAGGGATCTCTGTTTCACAACGCAAATATGTTGTGGATCTCTTGAAAGAGACGGGAATGAGCGGATGTAGACCTGTTGATACTCCTATGGATCCAAATATCCGACTAATGCCACGGACTGATGAACCAGCCTCAAACAAGCTTCGGTATCAAAGACTGGTAGGCAAATTGATATACTTGACCCATACTCGGCCAGACATTAGCTTTGCAGTTAGTAGAGTTAGTCAATTCCTAAGTAATCCGGCTGACACTCACATGGAAGCAGTCATCAGAATTCTCAGGTATATCAAGAAGGACCCAGGTAAAGGGTTGATGTTTACCAAGTCTCAGAATCGCTCCTTAGAGATTTACACCGACGCTGACTGGGCTGGGTCTCCTAGCGACAGAAAATCGACTTCAGGGTATTGTTCTTTTGTATGGGGGAATCTTGTCACGTGGCAGAGCAAGAAACAACATGTAGTCGCCAGAAGCAGTGCAGAGTCAGAGTTTCGAGCATTAGCACAGGGTATTTGCGAGGGTATTTGGTTAGACAGGCTTATGAAGGACTTGAGGATTCCAACCTCGGGTCCAATCCAGTTACTGTGTGACAATCAGTCAGCCATTGCTATTGCAAAGAATCTTGTTCATCACGACAGGACCAAGCATGTCGAGATTGATAGACACTTCATTATCGAGAAGATCGAGAACTGTGTGATTGCTTTAGCTTATGTTCCTTCTCAACAACAAGTTGCTGATATTCTGACAAAGCCTCTGTTCCGTCCCAACTTCTCCAATTTGATTGCTAAGCTTGGTCTTTCAAACATATACAATGCAGTTTGAGGGGGAGTGTTGATATTTCAAACTCACTGTATATATATGACATGTTTCCTAGTCAGATTAATCTTGTAATTAGTTGTATCATAATCCTAGAATTGTGGGATTTGTTATCTTCTGTTATTATTGTAGAGATTTCTTTTCCATAAGTTTAAGTGTCTGTTAGGGAAAGTCTTTGTATAGAAGCTCTATATATTGTTGTATAAGTCCTTGTTGAAGGGAATAAGAATAAGAATTCTCTCTTCCACAAAACTACAATTTCTTTCCAACTCATTGTCTGTTTCAGGATTTAACCTCGGGGAGGATGATTGGCAGTGCTAAAGAGAGTGGTGGACTCTACCTCTTGGATGGAAAATCTGGTTCAAAGCGACAATCTCAACCAATAAGTTTTTGCCTTGAATCTGTTTCTAATAATGATGTTATGTTATGGCATTTAAGATTAGGCCATCCAAGTTTTAAATATTTAAAACATTTGTTTCCTAAGTTATGTGGTGATAAAGACTTGACTTTGTTTCGGTGCGAAATATGTGAATTAGCTAAACACCATCGTACATCTTTTCCTTCACAACCATATAAATCATCAAAACCTTTTACTCTTATTCATAGTGACGTTTGGGGTCCGAATAAGATAATTACACCTGCTCACAAAAGATGGTTCATCACATTTACGGATGATCATACTCGAATTTGTTGGGTATATTTACTAAAAGAGAAATCAGAGGTTGAACAGGTCTTTAAAAATTTTTACAATATGGCGCAGACTCAATTTCAAACTAACATACAAATTTTTAGAAGTGATAATGGGAAGGAGTTTTTTAACATGGCATTGGGAAATTTTTTCCTTGAAAAAGGTATCATTCATCATAGTTCTTGCATTAATACTCCCCAACAGAATGGCATTGCTGAAAGAAAAAATAAACATCTATTGGAGGTAGCTCGTGCATTACTTTTTACAACTAAAGTTCCTAACTATTTGTGGGGAGAGGCTGTTTTAACTGCTGCATACCTAATAAATAGAATGTCATCCAAAGTTTTGCAATTTCAAACTCCTTTCAAAGTTTTTACAAATTGTTTTCCAAATGCTAGACTTTTTGCTAATTTACCTCCAAAAGTATTTGGTTGTACAGCATTTGTACATGAACATAGACCAGCTGGAAAACTTGAGCCTAGGGCTGTAAAATGTGTCTTTGTTGGTTACTCCACCCAGAAAGGCTACAAATGTTTTGATCCAAAATTAAAAAAAAAAATTTGTCACTATGTATGTTACCTTCTTTGAAAATCAACCATTTTATAAGGGTACTCATCTTCAGGGGGAGAATTTTAAGGAAGATTCATGTATAAATTCAGATAATGTATTTCCATTACATAATGTTAGACAAAATTCTGCACCTACACCAAATGGCCAAGATTTGTTATTTGAAACTCCTCTCACTATGAGTAATGTTTCTCCTGAGTCTAGGCCTACATTTGAAAACTTTGATGAAAAACAGAATTCTGGGACTCAGTCATTGGAAACTAAAACAGCAGGAAATAGATTCAAGGAGGATGACCAAACTTGGAAAGGGATTGTTTACTCAAAGAGGAATAACAAGCACAGCCATGATTCCAATCCAAAGAAAGATCCACAAAGTCAGCCTATAACAGGTGATTCCCTCTCTTCCCTTAGTAGTCAGTCTACAAATTCAGATCTTGACATTCCTATAGCTCTTAGAAAAGGGGTTAGATCTTGTACTAATCATCCATTATCTAACTTTGTTTCTTACTCAAAATTGTCTCCATCTATGGTTGCTTTTACCTCTAAATTGTCCTGTATAGACATTCCTAACAATATACATGAAGCTTTAAAAGTTCCAAAATGGAGGGAAGTGGTGTTTGAAGAGATGAGAGCTCTTGAGAAGAAAAATACTTGGAGTGTTGAAGCATTGCCTACTGAGAAGTCTACTGTGGGCTGTAAATGGGTGTTTACTGTGAAGTACAATTCTAATGGATCAGTGGAAAGATACAAAGCTAGATTGGTAGCCAAGGGATTCACTCAAACTTATGGCATCGATTATTCTGAAACTTTTGCTCCTGTTGCAAAATTAAACACTGTGAGAGTACTTCTATCTATTGCTACTAATTTGGATTGGCCCTTGCAGCAATTAGATGTGAAGAATGCATTCCTCAATGGTGACCTGAAGGAGGAAGTGTACATGAATAGTCCACCGGGTTTTGAGGATAAATTTGGTTCAAGAGTATGCAAACTCAAAAAGTCACTGTATGGTCTCAAACAATCACCAAGAGCCTGGTTTGAGAAGTTTACAAGATCAGTTAGAAAACAAGGATACTTGCAAGGACAATCTGACCATACCTTATTCTTCAAGTTTTTTATGAGGGAAAGATTGCTGTACTAATAGTTTATGTTGATGATATTATACTCACAGGTGATGATGTAATTGAGATAGAGAGACTAAAGAAGAGTCTTGCATTAGAGTTTGAGATTAAGGATTTGGGAGAATTAAGGTATTTCCTTGGCATGGAAGCTGCGCGTTCAAGGAGAGGAATTGTTGTTTCTCAACGAAAATATATTCTTGATCTTTTGAAGGAGACAGGGATGAGTGGGTGCAGACCAGCTGAGACTCCAATGGATCCGAATATGAAGTTGTGGGAAAAGGAAGGTGTTCCTGTGAATACTGGTCAATACCAGAGATTAGTTGGGAAACTAATTTATTTATCGCATACTCGACCGGATATTGCCTTCCCAGTTAGTGTTGTTAGTCAATTCATGCACACACCTCGCGAGCAACACCTTGAGGCAGTTTATCGAATTTTGAGATATTTGAAGTCTAGTCCTGGAAAAGGTTTGTTGTTCAAAAAAACTAACCAGAGGAGTGTTGAAGTATTTACTGATGCAGATTGGCCAGGTTCTACAGTTGATAGGAGGTCTACATCAGGGTATTGCACTTTTGTGTGGGGAAACTTGGTTACTTGGCGAAGCAAAAAGCAAAATGTTGTTGCTCGAAGTAGCGCAGAAGCTGAATTTAGAGCAATGGCCCATGGGATTTGTGAAGTATTATGGATATATCGAATTCTTAAATAACTCAAGAAAACAGTTGATCTACCTTTACAGCTATATTGTGACAATAAGGCTGCAATAAGTATTGCTCACTATCCTGTCCAGCATGATAGGACGAAGCACATTGAGATTGATCGGCATTTCATCAAGGAAAAAGTTGAAGCTGGAACTATTTGCCTACCCTTTATCCACAAACAGCTGACATTTTGACTAAGGGGCTTGCAAGACCATATTTTGAACATATAATAAGCAAGTTGGGCATGATTGACATCTATGCACCAACTTGAGGGGGAGTGTAGGAAATTAGGAAAATTAAAAATTAGGAAACCTGATCTCATTATATCAGGGATTAGAATTGGAATTTATCAAAATTATAGAATCTTTCCTCGCTTAGTTTATTTCCTTTTTCCTTGTTTCTTAATTCTAGGATTTAGGTCTTATTACGCTTCTATTTAAGACATATGTAATATTTATTTCAAAGTATATACGAGCAGAATTGTTGCTCTGTTTTTCCACAACAGCACTTCATTCTCTCACATCGTGTATGGCATGTGACAGTCTCTGCTTACTCTAGAAACCTCTCTAACACTAGTAACTCAATGTATTTCATCAATTCTGGCAACAATTTAACTCAAACATATAAAAATAGCTAATAAATAAAATTTAACTTTCTTCAGCTGTGTTTCAACTTCAGCACTCAAACATAAAAGCTGAAGTTGCACATGTGTTTCGCACTACAAATTTCTTACACATTACTTGTTGTCTTTAACCTATGCATTTCATACCAAACAAGACATCGCCAACCGCTGTTGCCCTTCTTTGTTTCTCTTTTCCTCAATTATCCTAGAAAAAAACGTAAAACAAGTCCAGCAGGGCATGGATAAACATTGTCGTGTATACCAATTTCTAACTCCAAATTAGTGGTGTAAGTAAACTTTTATTATAGAGGTAAAGTAACAATTGGCATATCAACAGTTATAACTAACCAATTTTGGTGAGCCAACTTTATTGACCAAACGGAAAGGCCAAATTGGCAACTTTCAGTTTGAAGGAACAAATTGAGGCTTTCTCAGGGACTCAATTTAGACTTTGGAGGGTTCCTACTATCTGTGATTAGGAAAAACTGAAGCCTATGATTCACGGGCAAGAATGTAAGGGATTTGCCTTAATTATGAGAATACATGCAAGGACAAGAATTGAAAAGTGTGCTTAACATAAAAAGGATGTTGAAGGTTGAAGATTGGAGTAGAGGGCAGATGTAGCCAAGTGGATCAAGACACTAGATTTTGAATCCATCATGCTTGGGTTCAATTCCAGCCATTCACCCACAAAAGAATAATGTTCAACACCAGGACTAATGATAAGGATATCACGAATGCTTATTCAGTTGGATAATTTACTAACTTAAAAGCATATATTGAGTTATTGGTTATCACAGGACAAGGTTGAATGTGATCTAAGCCTAAGAAAGCTGAGTCCAGTAGCATGACCAGCAGACACTAAATTCCAGTACAAACATTTGTTTTTGCGTGTTTGCAGCGTGTTCATGCAAGAATCTCAGCAAAAAATAGCTATTAGGACTTCTGTTACCATCAGAACTTGTTAGCCAATCAAGGGCAAATGTCCCACCATCAGATGCATGAAATATTTCTCTGAAACAATAAATAGAAGAATCTATTAGATGGGGCTTCCACAGAAATATAATTTCCAAGGCATCAATAGTAATATGTGACACTAATTTATACACAAATTCTAACAAAAAAAAAATTTAGATTGCCAAGCATATTGACATTTTACATTTTATAATTGGTGAAGCACAACATATTATTTATGAAATGGAACCAGGTAAAATATTTTTGAAGTGGTACCAAGACCAGCAAGTAGTCTACAAGCTAACAGGAAATACCACAGGAAAGCACATAAGAAGAAGCATCTGAAATTCTGCCCGACACTTAAATAACAGAGAGAAAAAAAAGAAAAAAAAAGGATGTGGATGAGATTTAAATATATAATCTGTCAAAAAGCTTCAGCAAATCAATCTGTTGATACCCAGGCCATTCCACTAACAATTATTTTTTGAACCAGATAATAGCTGAAAAACTTCCCTAACTCTGAGAGTGTATCTGCAGTGCAATCCCCAGCTTTAGTGTATTGATTTAGCAAATAGCAAAGCTCGTTAAAAGTAACAAGGCCAGGGTAGTATCTTTCTCCATTTTACAGTCTTGGTGCTAGTGACCATCGTGTTGATACAACCAAATTTCTTATGAAGAATCAGTAACTTTATGCTATTCAGAAATCCTACTGTTACTAAAGGGATTTGATTGATCATATAAAATTGTTCAAAGAAACTCGTCACGTTTATATTCTTGTAAGAAAAATTTTTGTAATGCCACTTGATATCTTTTTCTTGTACAAAACAAAAGAAAAGGACAAAAATCCTTCTTTTTCTATTAAAAAAATGAGAAAATTGATGATATAGATGTTTCTCAGAAGTATATATCTCAGTATCTCTTTTGGCTGATATAATCAAGTCTAACTGAATCTTCACCTAAAACTTAGAATCTGTCAGCCAAGCAAAGCTTCCTTATTCCAAGTCATGGACGCAAACATCATGCCAAATCCATCATACAAAACATTCATACCTTATGCAATAATTAAAGAAATACACAAATTTCACCTTCTGTACTTGAACACAGGCGGCCTCCCAAGGAAATTTATGAAAGTTGTTTGGAAGTGAGGACTAGAGAGCCAAGGCGTTGCCAAGTATCTGGTTTAGTTTTATGGAACCGACAGCATGAAACCATAATATATCAGCAAACTGATTCAAACTCAATAACATTCACTTCTACAAGATACACAACAATCAAATAAAGACAAAAAAAAAACAGTGCTTTTACCATAAGCTAGACTAGAACATGTGCACAATAGAGATGGTATGAAAGTCAGTTTATGTCACCATACTCTTTTGTCGTATTCAGAAGCATTAGTTAATGTGAAAACCAGATTTTCACAACTCTAATCTCCATCTGTACAAGATAGAGAAATTTCAAATAAGGTATGCCTGTCAGCTTGATTATACTGAAACATATTACCACAAATTACTAGAGCATTTAGGATATATGCAACAAACACAGCAGAACTGAAGAAACAGTTTCCTCACCATCAATTCATATTCAAGAAAAACCTACATTAGTTGGTAAAGAATGTGCATCTACCAGATTTACACGTTATGAATTTGAAAATCCACTAGTCACATGGAAATGACTGCAGCGCTTTGCCAAATTTCAAATTAGTTGCAGCTCATAACAATGAAATGGAATTTGTCTCTCATTCTATTCTAGCATTAAAACATAATTTCAGTCAGGCATTGGTTCATTGCACCAACTTATGTAAGATCTGTCAAGCATCATGCAATTCAGTAGCTTATGAGTTGTCATTTTGGCTGTTAAACAATCATCATACTAAACCTTGGTGGGCGTTCTCTACCCAAAACCTTCACCCTTGCATTATACCACATCGTGAAGATACCAACAAAATCTCATGAATTACGCATACTCTACTCTTGCAACCACTTATGAGGAAGACCATTCTTTTTCTTGTTGCAGGAAAAATAACATTCAATATATACACTGGAAAATAACCTGATATTCAAGGTACACATTACAGAATCAAATTCTATACCAGAAACAAACAAGGGGAGTGCAAAGTATTATCACTCCAATCAACTTTAGCTCTGTGTCCTGAAAGGGAATGTAAAATGTTTACTTTCACAAGATCCAACCATACCACAAAGTGGGTAGATATTCACATGGAGGCATATTCATGGCCCCCGCTTTCATATACAATTTGTCAATTAACCAGTGAAACCAGCATCACATCTACGCCCAGCACTCTATCCTACAAGTGGCTTCACTGACAGAGAGGAGGGAACTCGGTTATACTTTACAAGCTCAGATTGTTTGGTGCATTTCAAGCAAAATTCTTACTAGTGTTTGGGTTGATGAATTTGACTAGATTTCAAGGCAGTGAATGGATAAAATTGTACTAAATGCATCCAAAAATCTGGGGTCTCTAGATGATTTCGCCAAAACCTTCAACATTTCTACTATGTTTAATTCACCAGAAAAATGCAAGTAAAAAAGGAAAGAAAGTACGTTTAAATTAGAAATCCTAAAGCAACAACTAAGCCTTTATCCCACTAAATGGAGTAGGCTACATGGATCACATTTGGCCATCGTCTTCATTCTAAACCCATATTTTAACTTAAAAAGCCTCTTTATCATAGTTTGATTTTCTGATTTTCATGAAAATTCACACTAGTATGTATGATTTAAACCAAGAAAGTATCCATCAAAATCAAGAAACCTAAAAAAACAAACAAAACCTAACTCTGGTAAAACCCGAATCCGACACCTATGAAATCACATCCTTTCTACAATCTTTTTGCACTCATCCCTATCAAAATCGCCACCCCATAGAGTCCTTTTAGTTTTTTTGGCTCGATTCAATTGTTTCTCGAATCAATTTCATTCGCAAAAATTGAAAAATTCAATATTTTCTTTGTTTTTACTCTGTTTTGTTTTGTGGGCATATGTACAGAAAACTGAGAACTTGCTATCAAATGGGAACTTGATGATTGCATTTTCATTATTTACAAAATTGGTTTTTAAATCCTGTTCTTGGTTTCTTCGGCGCAGCATTGTTTCTTATATACTTGACTGAGAATTTGTCTCTGTTTTTGCAGCTTACAAGCTATAATATATTAAAGTTTCCAAAGTTTACTTGACAAAAACATACTCATTTCTTATCACTAGTACAATGCATCATAAGACAATGTTTCAGTCCGTGAGGAGCACATTGATGGGAAGAACTCCCCAACAGCACATTACTATACCAAAAGTTTGGAAATGAGACATAGTAAAAAAAAAGATAATGAAATCAATACATAGCTGGCTGTACATCAGCCCGAGTACTCCAACATATCAGGTCCGACTCAAAAATCTCCCCTTCACTAAATCTCCCCTTCACCGATTCCGGTTTAAAATCTCCCAAAAACCCAAGAAAAGAAAAATAAACAGATAAATCAGTCAATTAGGAATGCTTATTTAACTCATATTTTCTTTGGTAAATGTCATTCCAAATGTGGTTATTTTCATCATGTTAATGCAACCCCTCCACTTCAATAGGAGGGCAGATTGTCAGTCCTCTAATTCTCTAATTATACTACCAGTATTACTTCCCTTTCCATTTGGTTCCAAACGTACTTTAAATTAATGCAGAAATAAATTCCATTCCCATATAAGAACATATGTAACTGTATTACATGAAATTAAAAATATATATATTAGCTGTAATTCAATATAAGAAACTGCAGATATGAAATTGCAAGCTCTGCACGCCATGATTGTACATTGACTAATCAAATCAGAAAAGTAAAAAAGATTGAATTTTCCCGTAAAAAATTACCTCCCATGAAGAGTGTGACACTTTGATGCAACTTTTTCGTATAACTCTGAGCATGAATTGTATGCCAACAACACGGGACTTCCTCGAAACCCAGTGAAAAGATCTTCAAGAAAATGAAAATCCAACAAGTTGTACAACAAAACAATGCAAAAAATCACCATTGCCACGATATAATGCCATGGCGGAATGGCCCTGGCAGCTCCGAAGAGGATTTTGTATGCATGAGCTGGTGATTCAATGGTTTCCAAGCAATCCATCGAAAAAAATGTATCAAAAACAGGAAGTTTAGTATCAAATTAGCAATACCAGGCACGTGGAAATCATGAATTAAAGAACAGAAATTTCAAAATCAAATTAGCAATCCCAGAGACGTGGAAATCTTTGGGCTTTGGTGGTTGAACTGAAAACCGACAATTGGGACCGTTTGCGGAGTCTTTGGAGTGTGTGTATTGTTTTCCAACCAGGAATTCGGTTAGCTGTCGTTTTCGGTTCAATGCATCAAGTATGGGACCGGTTTCAATAGACCAGTGGTTGAACCGGTTTGTGGTTTTTCTGGTTTTTGAATAAAGTATGATTGAGAATAAAATAAAATAAAAATATACCAAGGATACATGCTTTTATTTATTTTTTATTATTTCTTGTTGTTTTCATGTTTGGTTTGGAAGTGTGCAATTTTATAACTTATTTATTGTGTTATACTTCTATCCTACAATTTTGAAACAACAAATTCTTAAAAATACGTTTTTATTGTAATTGTTTTCAAAAGTTAAAAATTATTTTCAAAATTATTTTAGTAGTTGTTTTTTCAGCTTAAAATAGGCTAAAAACAATAGTCGGAAACTGTTCAAAATATCACAAAGTAATTGTTAATATTTTGAAAAGATAAAATCAGCTTATTTTAGGCCATTGGTAATAGATCAATTCATTCACCCTTAAAAAAACTTGTCATTTTTGAAAATTGTTCTTTTGAGTAAGTGTATAATAATTGGTAAAATTGTTAATTGTTTTTCAATTTTACCTTATTAAATGTTATATGTGGTGAAACATTTCCAAGTAATTAAAGAAATTGTCTTGTTACAGTTTAATATTTGGTTTGACTCAAAAATTGAAATTAGAAGAAGTAAAAATTGCATTCAATCATTGATCACAATCTTGCACTATTTTAGCTTTGGTGTGAATTGTGCTGCTCATAATGCAAACGGTCTATGTATGATTTCCTTTTCATGTATATATTAGCAAATGAATTTTAGTGCACATATGAATTGATAAGAAGTACATTTAGATATTTAGAGTAAAAAAAAAGTGCACCATCTTAGGTTGTGTGATAAGTATTGTTAGATGTACCACAAAGAAACTATACCATTATTGATTATTCAAGAGATTATGAACATATTCTTTTTCCTTCTTTGAAACTTGTAAAGAATTTTAGTACTAGTTTTGATCCTTTAAGTGAGTAAGAAACTCTACTGAATTTCTGAAATTGAAAATATTACCCTTAAAAATATAAAAAGGAAAACAAAAAAGTGTCTATTTGACCCACAATTTAGAGTACTTCTAGTAAACAATATCGAATAAGTATAATTTACTAACATGGGAATATGAGATTGGTAAAAGTAAATCTTTTAATCTTAATAGGAAACTCAAAAAATTTCTTTTTCTTTTTGTGCTTTGAGAGAAAAATACAAAAAACAAAAAAGGCTATTTCATTTTTTATTAAGAATTAGTTTAATTTCTTTTTTAAGCCCTATATAGATATACAATAGTATTTATATACGACTTGTGATTTGTATCATGAGTTGGTATTAAAATGTATTAAAGAGCGAAATATCTCTATTAGAAATACCTTTAGTGGTTATAAAATTTTTTGTTATTGGCACTGATTTTTAAGTCTAATTTAGTTGTTGTGAACAGTTTAGCCACTTGTTTGTATTGTAAATTTCTTTATATTAATGAAATTGTCGCTTTGAAATTTTTTATAAAAAAAAAGAAATTTTACTTTTATTCTATCATTTTTGTTGTGTTGATGTTAATTATCATAATGATATTTTTCAATAAATAATTCATATCACTAATCAGACAAGTTGATTTTTTTGAATAGGATAAAATATCTTTAAACCCACTCTTTCTATTAATTCTTAGTATCATGTGTTCATTATTTTGTTAGACTTTTGCATTACAAAAACTAAAAGTATATAACTCAACAATGTGACTGCTTAGAAAGAGAGAGCATGATAAAAATGAAAAAGAAAAAGTAAAAAAAATTAAAAACTAGAAAAATGATTTGATTTAAATGAATTCAAATTACTAAAGTTACAAGAAAATGTTTCTCATTTTCGTTAAGTCAACCAATTTTTTGTCGGAATTATTGACAAAATGAAATTCAAACGAAGGACAAATTAAAAGACTATTTCAAGTTTAGAAGGTGGGCTTAATTGAGGTTTGTACTTAATTTTTAAGCCAAAATTGCATTAATTCATAATTTAATCTAATAGTTGAATTATCAAAAAAACTTGGTTGGATTACCCGGTCAAACCAGTCACCAAAGAATCATGCAGGCTAACCAATTCAGTACTCCAACTGATTTAATAAACATTTTGGTCATGTGATAAATGTAAGTAAGATGTGTGTGCGTGTGCGCGTGTGTGCGTGTGTGACGCATCAATGCGAGTCTGCGACAAGTTTTGGCAGGAATTGCGCCGTATAAATGTAAGAAACCCTTCACCGTGCATGTTTGGTAGTCGACAACTCTGACATGTTTAGTTGTTGCAGCGCTAGAAATTAATGGTTTTTAATAACCAAAACACATTCCGCACTTCGAGGAGAGGAGTATTTTTTTTTTTAAAAAAAATTGCAAAAAAACTTCTTCCACATTTGCTTAAAAAACTTTTTTTTTTTATGAAATTTCAAAGGATGCAAATTTGTCATTCACATGTATTTGAAAAACCTTTTTCATCCATGATATTTCAAATAGCGCAAATTCGTTTCTAACATTAAAAATAATGCACTAAATTAGTTATTCTATCTATTCAAATATCTTGTTTTTTAACATAAATAAGTCAAGTGCTTGTCTTGTTACAATTTTTCGGGCTCAAGAATGTAACTATTAACTGAAAATTTGTAGAAATGAATTGTGATTCCAAATTTGCCCGTAAAAAATTAATAGAGAACAAACACGTGACCTCTTTTTGTTAAAAAAAATATGCGAATGATTGGAGGACCAATTTGATACGCTATTTTAATGTGATGGACGAATTTGCATCATTTGAAATGTCATTGATGAAATAAAAAATTTCAACTAAATGGGAGGAATGAATTTGCACCATTTGAAATGTCAGGAATGAAGAAAACTTTTCAACCAAATGTGCGAGATGTTTTTTGAAATTTTCCTCTTTTGTTATGACAAGGGATATACCACATGTATCATTTTATTGTTACTTATTAATTATTTTTTTTTAACACACACACCCACACATGCATCCTACAGGAATCGAACTCTAGACCTGTAGGTCGGGAAGCTAACTCCCTAACCACTGGGCTAGCCCTAATGGCTTACTTATTAATTAATTAATTTATTTATAATGAATATTCATTTATTAAATAATGATAGAATTGCATATAAATCATAAAAATTTTCATACTCCCTATCATTTTCTTTCTAATTTTCTCAGTACTCATTTTTCTTTTCTCTCTTTTTGCACATGGATTTTTTTAGTCAGAAATGGCATTAGGATATGAAAGGTTATTCATAGGTGAAGTTGCGGTACCGAAAATAGTTATAATTTGTTTATATTTAAAGTAATTTTACTTATAAATGAAGAAAGTTATAATAATACATGTGCAGTGAACTAGAATTTCATAATAAGTAATGATATATTGAGTAAAATCTCTCGTTGAAAACATAAGTTGACTTGCTTAGTTTTCTATAATTTCCCTAGAACTTTTACCCTTATAATTTGAATCATGAACAAAAATGAATCTACACAAGTATGGTATGTTACTAAAAATTCCTCTAAAATATCAATTTTTTTCATGGATCAAAAACAGAAATAATTAAATATGTAGGCAGCATTTTTTCGATAACAATTAAACCATTTTGATAACATATCATGTATAGGAATTGATAAAAACATGTAATATAATAAATAAATGAGAAATAGGATAAAAAAAATACTAGATAAAGTTTCGATAGCATCTTTAAAATTTGTTAAAAGATTTAGTAATTTACAACAAACTCTCCACATATTAAGATGTGAAATAATATTTTGCATAAAAAACAGCATATTAAATTTATAAGTTGAATTCCACCTTTTAAGAACATCCTTATTAAATATTTTTTGTTCATTTTCAATACAAAATTTTACCCATTATTTCATTAAATTTGAGTATGCACATAAAGTACTCATTGCTTCTTTAATAGGTAAAGTGCATATATTTAATATTTTTAAACCATCTTGTACCGCTAATCAATATATAACATGCACACTTAATATAAAAAAGTTTTTCACCTATTATTAGCTGACAAAGTTTTAATTCACTAATTGAAATTGTATTTGCATAAACATTGTCAAAACCAATTGAAAAAACTTTTCTATATAGACCATATTTATCTAAATAACATTCATCATACTAAATATATTATTTGTGGCTGTGTCTTGAATGAAAATGATGAAAAACAATAACTTTTTTTTGCATATTCCAAGCACTATCAATCTAATGACAAGTTAGTCTCAAATACGAATGCATTTGCCATAAATCACTTCAAATATTAGATCATTCGAAAAGTACATAACCATTTAATTTTGAAAATATTTGAATTAAAATTTGTTTTTACTTCTATAAAAAATATTCAATCCTCTTATTATTGTTATTCTAGGCATTTGTTTAACTTGTGGAATTAATGCATTTTTTGCAATAATAAATAAATCATATTTTTTCATCAAAACAAAATCATAAATGTTCCATGGCTATTATTTTAGCTAATTCATTTTTATTTTGCATCTTAATATTTAATAAAAGGAGTGTTAGAGGGAGCAAACCCGTATAACTGCGCTTGATGCCTGTTCATCGAGTCGGTTTTCAGTTTATTCGGTTTATTCGAGTCGGTTTATTCGGTTTGGAAATTTTTGAACTCGAATTCGAAAGCCGAACCGAATTAGAATAAAATTCGAATAAACCGAATCGAATTTGAGATTCGATTTTTGGTTCGAATTCGGTTTTATTCGAATAAACCGAATTCGAATTTGTTTAAATCCTAATTTTGATTGTTGACAGTGAATTAAAAAAAAACTTGCATGTGTAACCTTAAAAAGAAAAGATCCACATTATGAGTACCTTTAACTGCTTAGCAATCGCACCAAATTTTTTTAAGACTACAAAAGCATTTACTTTGTCCCAAAATAATAATAATGAAGTCACTGATTCTCAATCCATTTCCGATTCAGGGCATTGATCATTACCAGTAATAACTGTAACATATATCAACATTGTATCACTTATAACTTCTCATCACCATTAATCCATGGAAAACTCAAAATCGCCAATCAAATTAAAATCAATCCCTACCCCAATTATTTTCTGCATTTTCTTTTCAATCCCAAAAAATCTCACATACAGGAACTGAAGTAATTTCAGAATATTCATAAACATATACATAATTAAACCCAAAAATTACCCGTCTTTATCAGCTGCGGTAAAGAGTCTTAGAAGTTCAGTAACTCCACTAACAGCAACGAGTCAATTCGGTCTAACAGAGATGAAAATAAATTGGCCAAGCTGACACCTGACATAAACTCCAGCAGTCAGGGGCGACGCAAAGTCTGAAATTCAACCTTACCCAATCAAGAGCTTGAGAAGTCGCCGGCGTCAGAGCTTGAGAAGTCACCGTCGTCAGATCTTGAGAAGTCGCCGTCGTCAGAGCTTGGATCGGGCTGTCGTGAAGCTCATTTCCAAGTTCGCTGTGGTTGAGACAGAGCGCAGCTGCTGGAGTCTTCAAACTTCTAGTGGAGATGGAGTCTTCAAACTTCAAAGCCCAGCTGCTGGAGTCACTCGTCAGAGCTTGGAGAAGATTGTCTGCAGGCGGCTTCAGATGAGACTTGAGAGTTGAGAGTTGAGAGGCGTACTAGGGTTTTCGTTCGTTATGTTTTAAGTTGTATTAATGTATTATTATTATTATTATTATTATATATTTTATATTTATAAAAATTATATTATATATATTTAATTCGATTTTCGGTTCGGTTTTCGAATTGGAAGCCCAATTCGAAAACCGACTCGAAAACCGAAATTCGAATTCGGTTTAAACCGAAAACCGATTCGAAATTCGAAAACCGAATTCGAATCGGTTTATTCGAATTCGGTTTTCGAATTTTCGATTCGGTTTTCGGTTTAAACCGAATTTTGAACAACCCTTCTTGATGGTGGGAATATCGATTTCGTGTGGATGTTTTTCATTTTAATGCTGTGTCAAAACTCCATATCTTTATCCTTTCTTTAAAGCATATAATTTCTTTCGAGACAATAATTACATTTCACCTTGAATGGTCAATTGTTGGAATCAAGTATTTTTATGCAGTACTTTTTGAACATATTCGATTTTAGCCACTCTTCAACATTGGAGATTTTAATTTCTCCACCACTAAAATTATTTTTCTAACTTTCACTGACATCTACCAATAATACTATCTCTATTATAACTATCCATTTTATAGTAAATTAAAGTAAAATATTTAATAAATATAAATAAATAAACAAAAATAATTAAATGAATACAAACAATTTAAATAATAATAATCAATAATGAGAATTAAATAACAAAATAAAATAAATAATTACCAATAAAAATTAACTAAAGAATTTAATAAAATAAAATAATTAAAGTAAAGATTTGAATTATGAATATAATAAATAAATAAATAATAATGAGTTAATGACAATAAATAAAAATTGAAGAGAAAAAAGAGAAATCTTTATTTATTGATATTTTACGTAAATACAATACTGAATACTATATATACAAGAAGGAAAATAAATCTTTTTAAAATATACAGATCCTATATTAAAGTATATACTAAGATATGATCATATAAAGATCTTGATTATGGGCAAGAATCAAGGAGATTAAAATCAAGATCTTGATTATCGGCAAAAATCAAGGAGATTACTAGAACCAAGGAAATTACAACTATTCTTGTAATGTTCCAAAAATAGTATATCATAATACTCCTCCTCAAGTCGGAGCATGGAATTTCGATATGCCCAACTTGTTAAGTAGAGTGTGAAAACGATCTCGTCCCAAATGTTTTGTGAAAATATCTACCAACTATAATTCATAAGATATTTTCTGTGCAGGGACAATTTTGGACTAAATTTGTTCACGAATGAAATGACAGTCTGATAGCAATCCGCCCGTGTTCATGGTGCCAAAGTCGACTTCACATGATCCATTGGAGAATCTAGATGGACCAATGACAAGATCAAGGAGCAAAAGGATGAAAGCCGCCTTGCATACAATGTTGTCATTACATTGTGAAGACTTGAACAACATTGAAGCGTCTCACCATCACCATCTCAACATGAAGTTGTTTGGAACATTTCTTGCATCACAATTCATGAAGAAGTTCCTAGGAGTTCTATATTGGACCTTAAGGAAATTCCACCTTGAAAGAAGTGTTCATGAAGTACATTGAAGACCAAGATGGCGTGCTTGGATTTTCACATCTTGGATTCAGGCCATTCATCTTTAATTCGTAGGGTTTATTTGAGTTGTAATAATTAAGTCCATTAAACATTTATTTGGGCTTATATTTCGTTTAAGTAAGTAAGTAATTACTTGGCCCAATTATCTTGCATGATAATGGCAAGTAATGGATTAGAAAAGTAGCCAAAAATCGTGTGTTACTTGAGGAAGCAAAACGTGTTTTTGCTTAGATTTGTTTTAGGAAACTAGTTAGTTAGTTAGTTAGTTAATTAAGAAGTCAAGTTGTAATTGGCTTTCATTTGGGTTTCCTAAACACCTTGGCCGAAATTATTCATATAAAAGGGAAAGGTCATTGTAACGTTTTTCTTAGTGAATGATTAAGAATTTTAGCTTTGCTAAAAATTAAAACACTTTGTGTTTTGCAAATCCCACGAAGCCTTTAGTGAGGAGCTATAGGTTTAGCCTATCCGTTCTTGAGATCAGGAACACCCAAACTAATTAAGTTAGCTTTTGAGTACATTAGCTAGGTTGATTATTTTGTAATAACGTTAGGGTTTGATTGGCTTAACATCAACCTTTTCATTTCATATCTCTATTTTGCCTTTTTGTTGTTTTGTTTTCGTGTTTTGCTGTTCAAATTTGCTAGCCAACAACGATCCGAAGAGTGTGGATTGGTGGTCAAGGATTCCAAGCCTCGGCCATTCATATCAAGTGGTATCAAAGCTTCAGTTGTTGCTTCAAATTTTAGGTTCCAATTTTCAGTTTTTGAGTCTTCTTGTTGTCGCATTTTTCTTGCTGATTTGTCATCCATAGAGCTGCTGTTTTTGTGCGTCGTTCAGCTGCTGATTAAGTGTCATCTTGTTGGTGTTTTGTCGTGTTAAATTCAGTTCTCATTTATCATCAAAACTCGTTAAAATTATTGCTAACATTGTTACAAAATCGAACCAACTTGCTGAAATTTTCTTGCGTCAATTGTGTTTCTCTTTTGCTGTTTTTGTTCCGTCAATTGTAGCATCTTGTTTTTCTATAACTCTGCTCGTTTTGTGTCTTCTTTTGTGTCAAAAACCGCATAGGAACTGCATGTTTTAGTGCTGAATTCATTAGAATTTTCTTGCTGAAATTTCGTTTCCAAAACCTTGATTTTTAGGGTTAGGGTTTTGTTTCCAAATTCATAACTTCTTGTTGCTATTCGATTTGATCATTGTTGTGTATTCTTTCTGAAGTTTAAACTTCTGATTTGTGACAATATTTATGCTGAAACATCGTGCTAAGACAACACAAAATTGAAAACCCTAAAGTTGTCTTAAAACCCTAGTTGTCCGAGAATTCAAAAAAGAGATTAAAAAATGGCCGTGATTAAAAAAAAAGGCCAGTGATAAAAAAAAAGAGACCAAGTAAAATACAGCCCAAATGCAATTGGTCTAATTCAAAGTATAGAAAGTCGGACAAAAAGGAAAACAAAATTCGTTTTGGCAACTAAAGGAACTAAGTGCTCTAGATTGTTTCCTAAAAAGGACTAAGTTGTTTCCTAAAAGCACACTCAAGTTGAAATTGTCATATCTTATTCAATATAAATCGGAATAAGGTGATTCAAGTCCCCATCTTCTTGTTTTTCTTCTACTTTATGAATTAGGTAGTTTCCTAAGCCATATCAAATTTTACCCTTACGTGATCTTAAAAAAACTCTTGCGGTTATTGCTTCAAAAATCTAATTGACTTGTCTAGTGTAATTTTTGTGCTTGGCTTATTAGTTGAGACGAGTTCCTTCTCTCAACAAACTTTTAGGTCTAAATTAGACTTGGTTAATCAACAATAAGAGTGTAGCTAGGGTATACACGAGAAAAACTACCTAAATAGAATGGTGAATACCTACTTCCCAAAGTGAGAACCCGTGAGGATACTTTATAGTTTTCTTGCTGTTTTTGTTTTCACTAACGTGCAGGTACCATGGAGGGTGATAAGACCGTATCACAAGCATCACGAAACATTGATAATGACATGCTTCAAAAGATGCAAATCCAACTTGATAGCTTAGCTTCGAATCCTAAGCGTCAAGCCACAAAAAATTCTACCTCAAGGCAAATCGATTTTGATAAGTTTGCATCCGATAATGAAGAGGAGCAGATCATTGGTTCTTCTAAAAGTGGTAAAAAGTCTGATTTGTCAATTGGTTCTGTTAAGCTAATATTACCTACTTTTCATGGAAAGGCAGATCTCGAAGCATACTTTGATTGGGCTCGAGACCTTGATCACTTCTTTGAGGGCAATAATTATCCTGAGGATAAAAGATACCGCCTAGCCTTCATGCATCTCAAGGATTATACAAGTTTATGGTGGAATGAGGTAATTAAAACTAGACGCCAAGATGGCGAAAGACCAATCAACACTTGGAACCAAATGAAAGTTCTCATGAGGAAGAAATATGTGCCCTCACATTACCACTGTGAACTCAATAGAAAATTGCACTCTCTTGTGCAAGGAAGTCGAACCTGGAAGAGTACTACCATGAGATGGAAGCACTCATGATTAAGGCTAATGTTCAAGAAGATCCGGATTCTACAATTGAAATGTTTCTTCGAGGTATGAGTTCCGAGTTAGCTTACCATGTTGATCTTCAAAGTTATGTTGATATTAATGAGCTTGTTCATAAAGCTATTAAAATTGAAAGACACATGAAAGGAAAGGACCGAACTAACCAATCTTTCACCCAACCACAACCGCTTTGGGGGAGAGATTCAAAGCCGAACACTACTCTTTACACTCCGCCACCAAAGCCTCAGACCTTCACTCCAAATCCGCCTTCAAGTGCACCGTCCAACATCTAAAAATCAGTCCCAAAGACCACCACTCCTACATCCCAAACGGCGTCACAACCTACTCAAAGGTTGAGGGATATTAGATATTTTAAATGTCAAGGCTATGGTCACATTCAATCCAATTGTCCTACTCATAAGCTGATGTTTATTAATGACAATGGAGATGTTGTTAGTGATAATGATGATGATGAATGCATTGACATGCCCGAACTTGAAGGGGAGTGTGAAAGTGAGGAGAGTGAATCACATGATGCATACAATGTTGGTAATTATTGTTTGGTAACTCGCCGAATCTTAAATGAACAACCATATGTTGATGATGATCAATTCCAACGTAAGAACATATTTCACATTCATTGTTAGGTTCAAAATAAAATTTGTACTGTGATCATTGATAGTGGAAGTTGCACAAATGTGGCAAGTATGTTATTTGTCAAGAGGATGAATTTGACTTGCATGAAGCATCCAAAGCCATACCGACTTCAATGGCTTAGTCAATCCGCTGAGACAAGAGTGACCAAGCAAGTAAAGGTACCATTTAAGATTGATAATTATGTTGATGAAGTGTTATGTGATGTTGTTCCAATGGAGGCCTGTCACATCCTTCTTGGAAGACCTAGGCACTATGATAGGGATGTGTTGTATCATGCCAAGAAAAATTACTACAGTTTTGAACGTCAAGGCAAAAAGATCAATCTTAAGGCCATGAATCCGTTCCAAGTCTTTGAGGACCAAGTAAGACTTGCTAAGGCTTGTAGTAATTTACGTGAAGAAGAAACAAAAGAAAGAAGTGAGAACGAGAAACAAAAGCTTGTAAACCCTAGCATAGGACGTGAACTTGTAAATTCAAGTTGTAATAGTCGAGATAGGGTTAGCTCTAAATCTTGTTGTTTTGCTTCTAAGAGAGAGATAAAGAGAGCAATACTAGATAGGTAACCATTGTATTTACTTTTTCGCAAAGATGTACTTATCATTGATAGTGATTACCTTAATTCTTTGCCTAGTGTTGTTTTATCTCTTTTGCAGGAATATGGAGATGTGTTTCCCGAGGACTACCAATAGGATTACCACTTATTCGAGGCATTGAACATCAATTAGACTTTGTGCCTGGGGTGCAAATTCCAAATTGTCCAACCTATAGAGCAAATCTTGAGGAAACAAAAGAGATTCAACGTCAAGTGAATGAACTCCTTGACAAAAGTATTGTTCGAGAATCTCTTAGTCCATGTTCAGTTCCTGTTATTTTGGTCCCTAAAAAGGATGAATCTTGGAGAATGTGTGTTGATTTCCGTGCTATTAATAAAATTACCATTAAGAATAGACATCCAATTCGTAGATTAGTTGATATGCTTGATGAATTGCATGGTTCTTGTATTTTTACCAAGATTGATTTGAAAAGGGGCTACTATCAAATTAGAATAAAGGAAGGTGATGAATGGAAAATAGCCTTTAAAACAAAGTATGGTTTGTATGAATGGTTAGTTATGCCTTTTGGTTTATCTAATGCACCTAGTACTTTTATGAGGCTCATGAATCACTTTTTTTGTCACTTCAATGGAAAATTTGTTGTAGTTTATTTTGATGACATCCTTATTTATAGCAAATCACTTGATGAACATGTTGCACATTTAAAACTTGTGTTTGCTGTATTGCGTGAGAACAAATTGTATGCTAACCTTAAAAAGTGTTCTTTTTGCATGGAATCAATTATCTTTTTGGGTTATGTTTTTAGTTCTCAAGGTATTTCTGTTGATGAGTCAAAAGTCAAGGCAATCATGGATTGGCCAAGACCTCAAAATGCTAGTGATGTTAGAAGTTTTCATGGTTTAGCAAGTTTTTATAGGAGGTTTGTTAAGGACTTTAGTTTTATAGCTGCACCTTTAAATGAACTTGTTAAAAAGAATGTTACTTTTGAATGGAAAGAAGAACATGAAAATGCTTTTAACACATTGAAGCACAAATTGACTCATGCCCCTCTTCTTGCTTTGCCGAATTTTCATAAAGCTTTTGAGATACACTATGATGCCCCCGGGATAGGTATTGGTGCTGTTTTGATGCAGGAATCAAAGCTGGTGGCTTACTTTAGTGAAAAGCTTAATAGGTCAGCCATGAAGTATGCAACTTATGACAAGGAGTTGTATGCTTTGGTAAGATCATTACAGGTTTGGCAACACTATCTATGGCCTAAAGAATTCATTATTCATTCTGATCATGAAAGCCTTAAATTCTTGAAAACTCAAGGTAAATTGAATAAAAGGCATGCTAAATGGTTGGAGTTTATTGAATCTTTTCCATATGTGATTAAATACAAATATGGTAAAGAAAATGTAGTAGCTGATGCATTATCTAAGAGATACACATTTTTCACCTATTTGCATGCTAAGTTACTTGGTTTTGATTTGATTAAAGATTTGTACCAAAATGATCATGATTTTCATGCCACCTTTGATCAATGTGTGAATAAGCCGAGTGGTGAATTTTATGTGCATGATGGCTTCTTGTTTAAGAAAGATAAATTATGCATACCCTCGTGTTCCATTCGTGATTTACTTGTTAAGGAAACCCATGGGGGAGGGTTAATGGGGCACTTTGGAATTACTAAAACATTTGCTATTTTAAATGAACACTTTTATTGGCCTAACATGATTAAAGATGTTAAAAGTGTTTGTGAAAAATGCATTGTGTGTAAACAATCAAAATCTACGATAATGTCTCATGGTTTGTACACACCTTTGCCTGTTCCTAGTCATCATTGGATTGATATTTCTATAGATTTTGTACTTGGATTACCTAGGTCACGCAATGGTCATGATAGCATTTTTGTGGTAGTTGATAGATTTAGCAAAATGGCGCACTTTACTGCATGCTCTAAATATAATGATGCTACAAAAATTGCTGACTTATTCTTTAAGGAAATTGTAAGGTTGCATGGCATTCCAAAAAGCATTGTTAGTGATAGGGATGTTAAATTCTTATCTCATTTTTGGCATACTCTTTGGAATAAGTTAGGTACTAAATTGTTGTTTTCTACTGTTACATATCCACAAAATGATGGACAGACCGAAGTAGTAAACCGCACTTTATCAACCTTAATTCATGCCATTATCCAGAAAAACTTAAAGAATTGGGAGAATTGTCTACCCCATATAGAGTTTGCATATAATAGGACTTTGCACAGTTCTACTAATTGCTCACCTTTTGAAATTGTTTACGGCTTTAACCCTTTAACTCCTCTAGATATTTTGCCTTTGCCTATTAATGAGTTTGTTAATGTCAAAGGTAAAAAGAAAGCAGATTTTGTGAAGGAGTTACATGAGAAAGTTCGACATAATATTCAAAGGCGTAAACAAGTTGTTAAGCAAGCCAATAAGGGTAGAAAACAAGTGATATTTGAACCGGGTGATTGGGTTTGGATACACTTAAGAAAATAGAGGTTTCCCGATAAATGAAAATCTAAACTTCATCTAAGAAGAGATGGTCATTTTCGAGTTTTAGAAAGGATTGCAGGCAATGCTTACAAGATAGAACTTCCAAGTGAGTATGGCAACGTCTCATCTACATTTAATGTTTTTGATTTATCTTTGTATGATGTAGGTTATTCGAGGACGAATCCTTTCGAGGAGGGAGGGAATGATAGCAATCCGCCCGTATCCATGATGCCAATGTCGACTTCACATGATCCATTGGAGAATCTAGATGGACTAATGACAAGATCAAGGAGCAAAAGGATAAAAGCTGCCTTGCATACAATGTTGTCATTACATTGTGAAGACTTGAACAACATTGAAGCGTCTCCATCATCACCATCTCAACATGAAGTTGTTTGGAACATTTCTTGCATCACAATTCATGAAGAAGTTCCTGGGAGTTCTACATTGGAACTTAAGGAAATTTCACCTTGAAAGAAGTGTTCATGAAGTACATTAAAGACCTAGATGGCGTGCTTGGATTTTCACATCTTGGATTCACGCCATTCATCTTTAATTCGTAGGGTTTATTTGAGTTGTAATAATTAAGTCCATTAAACATTTATTTGGGCTTATATTTTGTTTAAGTAAATAAGTAATTACTTGGCCCAATTATCTTGCATGATAATGGCAAGTAATAGATTAGGAAAGTAGCCAAAAACCGACTGTTACTTGAGGAAGCAAAACGTGTTTTTGCTTAGATTTGATTTAGAAAACTAGTTAGTTAGTTAGTTAGTTAATTAAGAAGTCAAGTTGCAATTGGCTTTCATTTTATTCCTATAAAAGGGAAAGGTCATTGTAATGTTTTTCTTAGTGGATGATTAAGAATTTTAGCTTTGTTAAAAATTAAAACACTTTGTGTTTTGCAAATCCCGCGAAGCCTTTAGTGAGGAGCTATAGGTTTAGCCTATCCATTCTTGAGATCAGGAACAGCCAAACTAATTAAGTTAGCTATTAAGTACATTAGCTAGGTTGATTATTTTGTAATAACGTTAGGGTTTGATTAGCTTAACATCAACCTTTTCGTTTCATAACTCTATTCTGCCTTTTTGTTGTTTTGTTTTCGTGTTTTGTTGTTCAAATTTGCTAGCAAACAACGATCCAAAGAGTGTAGATTGGTGGTCCAAGATTCTAAGCCTCGGCCATTCATATCACAGTCTATTTCAATATGCTTTGTCTATTCGTGAAAGACTGAATTAGCTGAGATATGAGGAGCAGCCTGATTATCACAGAATAGTGTAACAAGTTTTGTGGACGAAACTTGAAGATTTGAATGTAATCCTTTTAGCCACAAAATTTCACATGCCGTGGTGGCTATGGCTTGATACTCAGCCTCTGTAGATGAATGAGCAAACAACAAACTATTTCTTCGAATGCCATGAAATAAGAGATGAGCCAAGAAAAATGACATACCCTATAGTGGATCTATGAGTGGAGGATAACCTGCCTAATCAGCATCACAATAAACTTGAAGGGATAAGTCGCTGTCTTTAGGATAGAAAAGAACTTGCTCAAGAGCACCTTTGAGATATCGTAGTGAAAAACAACATCCATGTGACTATGTTTAGAATCATGCATAAATTGGCTTAAAAGATTCACAACATAACAAATATTTGGCCGAGTAATAGTAAAATAAAGTAGACGTCTCACTAAGAACTTATACAAGTTAGGATCTGAATAATAAGGCCCGTCAGTAAATAGATGAACCCATTGATCCATAAGAGATGAGGCAGGGAGGTAACCCAATAAACCACATTCTGCCAAAATATCTAGCGTGCACTTTCTCTAATTTAACAATAATGCCATATGGTGATCAGGCTACCTCAATTCCAAGAAAATATTTTGATCTTCCAAGATCTTTGATCTTGAATTTGCTATCTAGGTAGCGCTTCAAATCCTGAATTCCTATCACATCAGTTCCAGTAATAATAACGCTATCTACATAAATAAGGACTGCGATAAATGAAGAGCCATGGAGAAATAAAAATAATGAGTGATCCGCATTGGATTGTTAGAAACCAATATCAACAAGAGCAGTATAAATTTATGGTACCAATATATAGAAGCTTGTTTCAAGCCATATCAAGATTTTTGAAGTTTGCACACACGTTGCTCCTCTTTTCATGCAAAGCCTTAGGGTATTTTCATGTACACATTGTCTTCTAAATTTCCATGGAGAAAGGTATTGTTGACATCCAACTGATGTATTTCTGATAGAAACATATTATATGATACATTTTATGGTATTTTGGGGTTGAACTTGAATGGAATCGCACTGAATTGAGAATATCTTGCATGTTTGAGTTAATTAATGATGTGGAGAAATTGAAAGAAAGAAATGAGGGATTTGGAAGGTTTTGGGATCTTTTGGAACGTGGAAAAGCAAAACTTGGAAGAAAAAATTTCCTTAATCTAATTTGGAAATAATGAAAACTTTTGGAATGTTAAGAACTCATTTCCTTTGCTAATTTGGAGGAAGAGCAATTAGGAAACTAAAAGACGAAAACTTGCATGCCTTAATTATTGGCCGACATGTGGTATATTTATTTGGAAACAAAAAAGTTATTTCTTTATTAGAATTTTAGAAGGTTTTAGTTACTTTTATTACCTGAGAATAAAGTTTGCTTTTCGGCTATAAGGATTGCAAGTCAGTTGGGTTAAATTCATAGGAAGTAGGTAGTAGTAGTTAGTTTGTAGTTTTTTAATAGTTTAATTTCGTTTGTTAATTTGCTACTTCAGACTTAGCCGCCGTTAGGTCGAACGGTGGTTAAGTCGAAACAATATTTTATTTCTTACTTTTATTTCTTTAATTAAATTTCGTTTTTAATTATGTTTTGTGAGTAGTTTGGTTATCCGACATTAAAGTAATAAAGCTTCAATTGTTATTTACTCGTGAGACCTAATTGTTGTAATATAATTGATATTCTATGAGTTTTGAAAATTCTATAAGTATAGCGTTAATTGTTTAGATTCTTTAGATATTGGCCATGTTTAATTAATCTAAATAGTGTCAATTAGTCTCCTGTTATTTTATTGGATCTAGTAGATATGATTAATTAGTGGCGAAGCTATTGTCTCGGTAGACGAGAATATTAGGCTAATAAATTCTGACATGCTGATACTGATTATAATTTATTAGAAAAAGGTTTCTTTATATCTTAATGCTGTTTTAACATTAAATATGGTATTGGCTGATTCCAGTCGGGTTGTGTTAGATTTAGAGAAGTAATTAATTAAGCTGATTCTTGTTAATTATTGATTTTTTTAAGGCAATATCCCTCTCAGCCGGCTGGGAGTGCCAATCCCAGAAATTTTATTAAATAACAATAAAGCCATTACAAAATGACATAATCACAAACTAGGGATACTATCCCTTTACATAATACAAAAAGCTCTATTGCCGAACAAATCTAAAGTTAGGAAGGCGCAACAGATCCAACTGAACTAGACCCCGCACCTGAGCCGGAAGCATTCATAAGTGCACAAATTCCTTTCTGGAACCCAACTCCAATCCTATTCCCTCCATATCCCAAGCCGGCCGATTAACTTCAACATTGATATGGGAAATATTACCGATCATGGCTCGCCCTATTTCCTCCACCAATCCCCTAACCCTCTAAGGTACACCAATCTTTCCACTCAAAATTTGCACAAGCAACTTGGAATTCAATTCCATATCAATACAAACCGACGACCATTTTGCACAAAAGCGAATGCCTTCCAATAACGCCTCTGCCTCCACTTGTAAACACGAACACCCCTGGTATCCTAAAGCAATTGCCCCAAGAAAATTCCCTTCCGAGTTTCACACAATGACACCCCCACCGCCATGGCCATCACTACTCTAAACATTACTCATCATATTAAGCTTGCATCTGCCAACTTGAGGCAGGTTCCATCTAACAAGAACAGGACAAAAAGATGGCATACCAACACAACAATGTTCCACTATTTCCAGCCACTCTGCGCCTTGAACTCCTACTCAGAAATGGACCTTCAATAACACTTGAATCTCCCATGAAATAAGCTGTAAAACCCCCTCTAAATTCACCCTAGCACCATCAAACATAACGGAATTGCACAACTTCCATATATGCCAATATATAAGGAGGGGCATAACTCTTACCACAAACCGCGCACACTTCGTAATACCCAATTCCCACCACTCAAGACACTGGCTTCTCAAGTTCATGGTCCCATTCAGGATGCCCATATCCACCGAAAAATATTTCCACACAAGAGACATAAAACGGCACCATCCAAACAAATGGTCACCAGAATCTTCTTCCTCCTCGCACAGGCAGCAACGAAATGGGCCATGCATGCCGATCGTCGTCAACCAAGGCAGCAATGGCAGCCTTCTATGCCAAAGCCATGTCACAAAGATTGATATCTTGATGGGCACTCATTTGCACCACACACTCGATAGGAACGACTGTTTCTTCTTAGGCCCAGAAAACAACATATATTGGAGGAATTGGGCTACGTCGGAGTTGATTCTCAGTAGCCTATAACTTATTGATTCATGATATTAATTAATCCTTCAATCCATGATCGGTTGATAATTAGTTAATGTGAATTTACTTGTTTACCGTACTTTTATTTCTTGTATATTTTTCCATAGTAATTTATTAATTTATTTTAGTTTAGTTAATAATCATTATTATGTGTGACAATTTCTTGGAATTAATTAGAAGATAGAGTATTTTCGTTTCTGTGGGATCGACCTTACTTTTATTATACTATTTTCTATCTTTAGAGCAAGTAATTAATTTTGGTACAAAAATGATATACCAAATTTTGGCGCCGTTTCTACATACTTTTGATTTTAGTTAATTCAATTTTTTATTTTTTTTAACTAGGTATATTTCCTGATTTTCTAATCCTAATATGTTATTTGACTCAGGATATTGAAAAAAACAATTGCACAGGTTGAGGAAAGAATTAAAGGAAAGACGCCAAGAAATAAATTTTGGTTCTAAAACAGCAGCCAAATGCCCAAACATATGAACGAGGTAAACATGTCTTCTATGGAAAATAAATTAGATGCTTTGACCTCTTCTGTGGAAAAATTAGATGCAGGTTTAGGTATTGTTCAACAGAAAAGACTATGTAAACTACGCAAAAATCTTGGTCATCCTACAGTTAGGTATCAATTCGCTCAAAAGTATCTAATGACACAATTCAATACAATTGAGAGTTTTCATCCATAACCCTTATTCTAATACATACAATTCGGGGTGGTGGAATCATCAAAACTTCAGTTATGAGAATAAGGAGGAACAACCATCACCATGGACATGGCAATAGCAGCAAAAACCAATGGTTCCTTTTACCCAAAATAAAGCAATACCCACTTCTATTTTAGGTATATCTCTTGAAGATTTAGTTGCAAATTTAGCTAACTTAGTTAAATTATGCAGAAAGACAATGTGCCAACACAAGATGATATATTGCAATAAGAGATGGTTTAATCCTCTCCATCCTTGGATGTGATGCAATAATAAAGAGAAGCCACAATGGTAAGTTTCAATGAATTGAATAACCAAATTACTCAATTAAATACACAAATCAAGAACTTGACAAGTAATCAAGGAAAGATCACATCCCAAGTGCTAGTTAATCTAATGGAAGACATCAATCAGATGACGTTAAATAGTGAATAGAAGATTGAGGAACCAGAAGCAAAGATCAAAATTGAACAACCCAGCAGCCCCGAAACGGAGTTGCCATTTGCCTAAACGACTTGATTTCAAAAAATCAAATGTACAATATATATTGAATACACCAATTTCTAAGATTAAAATTCATCCTCCTTTTCTTGCCATGTTAACAAGGAATGTGAAGGATGATGACATGAGCGATATCTTGACCATCTTTAATAAGGTGGAGATTACAGAAACTTTTCTTGAAGCAATTAGAAAAATACCAAAGTGTACAAAGTATGAGAAAGATTTTCTTGCCAGAAAAACCCAACATCCAAAAGAGGAGAAAGTGGTGAACTGTGACAACTTGCCAGTTGTTCTTAAGAATACACGGCCATATGGATACAAGAAACCATATTCTAAAGTTAAAGAATTGAAGGATAATAAGATTATAGATGAATCAACTTCATTGCATTCATTGAAAATGTTTTCAAGCAACCCATGAGTCTCCTGTTTGCCTATACAGGACCCTGACAATACACTTTTTCCTTATATTTTGCAAATTTTGATTCTGCAACTTAGATCCTTGATTAAACATCTTAAATATGTGTTTTTGGGTGAGGAAAAGACGCTGCCCACTATTACAAACAAGAGTCTCACTCAAAGCCCATAGATCAAATTGATTTGGAATCAAAGAAGGCACAAAACAACTTTAAGAAGGATTTTAACTTACATAAAAGATGTACCTTCACCATGCCCACCTCCAGAGCCTCCTCCATTGGTTTACTAAGTTTGACACATAATTGGTCTAGTAAAAAACTTTAAACAAAGGCTCTTGTTGGGAGGCAACCCAATATTTTCATTTTTTAAAAAAAGAATTGTCTTTATTATTTTATTTTTTATTTTCTTGCAATTGTTTTAATAAATTTGCTTTTGTTCCAGGTTAATTATGCACTTGAGGCTGAATGAACTTCCATTACAATTACCCTCGCAGTGATTTTAACGGTTATTTTGGGTAATATGCCGATTTAACACGATTTGGCCAAGTGGGTTGTTCAACAATTCTTTCTTTTTACCCTAGTCAAACTGCGGTCACCTTTTTTCTCTGGCACGTGATCTTTGTTTAATATTCTAATGCTTATTTGAGATTCGTTTGGCCTATTATTTCTAAATATAACCCAATTGTCTTGTTGTGCTTGCAAACTTCTGGTTTGAATTTTATTGATATACTTGGAGTTTTTAAGTTTTGTAAGCTAAGGGATTCTCTTTCGAGCTATATCTTTTCTGTAGATATTGCTGATCTTTACGAAGAGATGATTGATTTACGTTTCTTGGTGTTTGTCATGGCATCCAGAATTGCTAAAATCCAAGCCTAGATTGACTTCTTATTCTATATTTCTCCAGTTCTGCCGGACCATTTGCCCATGCAACACCCGACTCCTTAATCAGGATACTTTCTTGTCCCTATAAGCTTTGTTATTATTTTATTTTCAATTTTTATTGTTGTTGTTATTTGGTTTCTTTTATGTTATTTTGTTTCCTCTTTCACTTGGTTTAAGTGTGAGGAGGATTATATGTGTTTATGTTTAATAAGTCTTTTATTTTTTAATTTTTATATATCTAATTTCCATTTTTCATAGCATGAGTTTGTTTAAGAAAAAAATCAAAAATAACAGAAAAGGAAAATTCCAAAAATATTTTTTTTTTCAGTTTTTGTGTCAAAATAGTTTGTGTTTTTGAGTTTCCGAACTTTCTTACATATTGAGTATTACTTAGCAAACTGGAATTAGTATGAAAAGTTTGGTTGATCCATTGTGTTTTAAATTATGCATGACTTTGTATATTTTCGAGTATGATAAAAACATGGAATTGAGCTTATTTATGCCTACTTAAAGTGAGCTTTTAAGCCTAAGCACACAAGAACCACTTTTTTTGTGCTTAATTAAAAATATTTCTTGTTGAGTGTTAATTGTACTTGGATAAATTACAAAATTTGCTTTGTTGTACATGGTAAGCCACAATGTTGAAATTGAAGATGAATATAATTAAGGCATTTAGGAATAACTAGTTTGACTTTAGTTTTCATTCCCACCTTGATATTTACCCTTAGTTAACCCCTTTAAGGCTTAACCTTTTTCTTTGTATTTAAACCAATATAAATATTCACCAAGATCTTTTTAGCTTTTATTTGCCCCCCTAAGGTGCATGTAGCTAAGTAACTTATGTAAGATTCGTTTCCTCTTTGTTTAATGGAGAGATAATTGCATGTTTAAGTCTCTATGAATGAAGTTATTTCAGTATGTTCTTTGAATTGTAAGTGTTGACATCAACTGTTTGCCCGAACAACACTAGGGTAGTAAAGGAAAAAAATGCAGTGTTCTATATGTATGTATTGTTTTCTCAAACTGTGGCATGAAAAAATAAAATGAACTGCAGCAAAAGACAACAGCAAAAGAAAAAAAAGATCTAAAAGTACAAAAATATGTGATAAAAGCACGAAAAAAATATTTACTATGCTGAAATTACTTTGAACAGTTGTAAATTATCAAATTTTGAGACTTGATGCAGAATAAGTGTGGGGAAACAATTGGTTAAGTTGAGTTGCACTTTGGTTTTATTTAATTTTTAACCCATTTTATCTATCTCTTTTATCCTACATTGTTTACCCTAGCACCATTACAATCAAAGTAAAGACCTTTTGATTCATGTTGGTTTTTGTATTGTGGTGAGCTTTCGACATATTTGCAAATTTATGGTAATGCTTCTTTGTACAATTTCTTTTGAGTGGATGAACTTATAACATATTTGAGTGTTTTGGAGTGATCCTGGAGAGTTGCCCATATTCTTTGTATTTTGACTCGGAAGAAATTGTTTATGCATCAATTTGATACAATGGGTTGGAATGTGGATTAAAGGTTGAACTCCGGTTTGTTTGGGTAATGCTGGATTTGTAAAAGTTTTGAGAGTTATGTTTTATTTTACTAGTTTTATATCTTTGTTGTGTTTTTTTCTCCTTGCTTAGGGACCAGCAAGCTCTAAGTGTGGGGATGTTTCTGTGTTTGTGACTAGGTGTTTATTTACTTGAATCAGTGGTCTATCCTTGCATGTTTTCATTTTTTACGTCTAGTTTAGGTTAGTTCAGTGTTAAGTCTAGGTTTTTTTTTGTGGAAACTATTTTGTTATATTTTGTTTTAAATGCTTAGGGACAAGCATTGTTTAAGTGTGGGGATGTTTGATAGAAACATATTATATGATATATTTTATGGTGTTTTGGGATTGAACTTGAGTGTCATCACACTTAATTGAGAATATCTTGCAGGTTTAAGTTAATTAATGATGTTGAGCAATCGAAAGAAAGAAAAGAGGAATTTGGAAGGTTTTGGAATCTTTTGGAACGAGAAAAAGAAAAACTTGAAAGAAAAGATTCCTTAATCTAATTTGGAAATAATGAAGACTTTTGGAAGATTAAGAACTCCTTTCCTTTGCCAATTTGGATGAAGAGCAATTAGGAAACTAAAAGAATAATGTTTGCATGCCTTAATTATTGGCCGACATGTGGCATATTTATTTGAAAATAAAAGAGTTGTTTTTTTATTAGAATTTTAGAAGGTTTTAGTTGCTTTTATTACTTGATAATAAAGCTTGCTTTTCCTATATAAGGATAGCAAGTCAGTTGGGTTAATTTCGTATGCAGTAGGTAGTAGTAGTTAGTTCGTAGCTTTTTAATAGTTTAATTTCGTTCGTTATTTTGCTGCTTCAAACTTAGCTGCCGTTCGGTCGAACGATGGTTAAGTCCAGATAATATTTTATTTTTTTCTTTTAATTCTTTAATTAAATTTTGTTTTTAATTATATTTTGTGAGTAGTTTGGTTATCCGACATTAAAGTAGTGAAACTTTAACTGTCACTCGTGAGACCTAATTTTTTTGATATAATTAATATTCTATGAGTTCCAAAAGTTCTCTGAGTATAACATTAATTGCTTGAATTCTTTAGATACTAGCCATGTTTAATTAATCTGAATAGTGTCAATTAACCTACTATTATTTCACTAGATCTAGTAGATAGGATTGATTAGTGGCGAAGCTACTATCTCGGTAGATGAAAATATTCGGCTAATAAATTCTGACATGCTGATACTAATTACAATTTATTAGAATTGAGTTTCTCTATATCTTAATGATGTTTTAACATTAAATTTGGTGTTGGCTGATTCCAGCCGGGTTGTGTTAGAATTAGAGAAGTAATTAATTAAACTGATTCTTGTTAATTATCGATTAACTAAGAAGGAATTGGACTCGTCGAAGCTGATTCTCAGTAGCCTATAACTGGTTGATTCATAATATTAATTAATCTTTGAGTCAATGATCAGTTGATATTTAGTTAATGTGAATTTACTTGTTTGTCGGGCTTTTATCTCTTGTGTATTTTCCATAGTAATTTTATTAATTTATTTTACTTTAGTTATTAATCATTATTATTTGTGACAATATCTTGAAATTAACTAGAATATATAGTAAAAAAAAACTAGAATATATAGTATTTGCGTTCCTCTTGGGATCGACCTTACTCTTATTATACTATTTTCTATCTTTAGAGTAAGTAATTAATTTTGGTACAAAAACAACATACCAATTTCCCAATTTTGAGTAGAGGCTATAGCTAGACATGACCACGTTTCACGAACCGCCATTTGCGATTTGTGAACTGCCGATTCACGATTCCACTAAGGGTGGAATCGAAACTAGCTCTTGGGTGGCCGGTTACAGTTTTGGTTTCGTCTCGATTTTTGTTCCAATTTTTTCACGGTTCAAAATATATTAAATAAAATTTGAGAAAAAAATAATACTCACAAATTTCATATGATTGAAAAGTAACTCATTTATAAAGATATAGAAAGTTTTGGTATAGATATGAATTACCATATACATACAAAAAATAATAAAATAAAACAAATTTGTTATGTACAAATTTACAAAATATTAAGTAAAGTTATATGTTTTTATAGAAAATTAAATTTTTTTTCTCTGTAAGTCTTAATTCATCAATGTAACGACTATGGTTCGTAGCCCTATAGCATTAGCTAAATGATAAAAACTTTTTCAACAATTTGGATTCACGATAAAATTAAAGTCATATACGTTGCATTAACCAATTCAAGCTGGTTGGAGTAGTAAAATAAAACAATTGAATAAATATAGATAAATGAAATAATAATAACTAATAATATGAAATAGAATAAATAACTAACCATGGAATTAGGTAAAGAATGAAAAAATGAAATAGATAATATTATTGAGAAATTAAAAGTTTAGTTTAAAATATTATGAGAGCATAGAGCATGTGATAAATTTGAAACTATTAAAATTAAGAAAATATTGTGTGCATATGAAATAGAAGATATTTAGAAAGACAAAATAATTAAAAAGTTTTTTTTAACCGGCCCACCTAGGTCGATTACTGTTCACGATTCAGGTTCTGTGAGGGTTAGTTCCGATTATGGGCCCAAACTGCCGAACCGGTTCCGATTGTGGCCATGTCTAGCTATAGATAGGAGACAACGTACACTAACAAGTTTCGCTACAGGAGCAAAAGTGTCATGAAAATCTATTCATTTTGTCTGAGTGTATCCTTTTGTTACCAATCGGGCCTTGTACCATTCAACAGTTCCATCGTGATTGTATTTTATATTGTAGACTCATTTCGAATCAATAGCTCTTTTTCCTGATGGCAAATATGTGAGGACTCAAGTCTTCTTGGATTCCAAGGCTTGTATTTCCTTTTGCATTGCCTCCCTCCAATGTGCCTGTTTAACAGATTGGTGGAAAAATTTGGGCTCATCTCCTGTAGAGATAGCCACCAAAAATGCATTGTGAGTAGTAGAAAAGTTAGAATAAGATAAAAAATGGGATATATAATATACTATTAAATTAGCGGTTGAAGAGGGAGAGGCGATGTTAGAGCTGCCAATAAGGGTGACCACGGTTTCGGAACCAGCTGTTTCGGTTCCGTTCCGATTTCGATTTCTGTTCCGGTTTTGTTCCAATTTTTATTTTTTTTATTTTTAGTTTTGAATTTCGATTGTAATCTCACGTTTAAATTTGATTTCTATTGAAATAATGATTAAACTATTAATTGAAACTCAAATAATACAGCATAATAATATAATTAGAATAATAATAGTTACAATTGAACTTAATTAATACATAATTTTTAGATAATAGAACTAGGGAAAAAAAAATTTTAAGGCAATGTGCCTCTCTGCAGGCTGGGAACTAGGAAAAATTAGATAAGTGAGATTCAAGGATATAAAAATAATAATAATATTAAAAAAATATTTGAATATTTGAATTATTAACTAGAATTCAACTAGTATAATATAATAACATAATTAGAATAGTAGTTAAAATTAAACTAATATATGAATTTTTTAGAATAATAGAATTATAAATATTAGTAAAGTGAGAAAGAAAGATATAGAAAGAATAAGAGTATTGAGAGAATGATCGAACTATTAATTGGAATTCAAATAGTATATTAGCAAAATATAATAATAGAAATAGGATAATATAAATTAGAAAATTAAGTTGATACATAATATAATTGGATTAATAGTTCAAATTGAACTAATATATGGAAGTTTTAGAAAAATAGAATTATGAAGTATTAGATAAGTGAAAAAAATATATATAAATGATAAGAGTATTGAAAGAATGATTGAACAACATAATAATATAATTAGAATAATTAATTAAAAAAATTGATATCATAAACCCTAAACTATAAACGTTAAAACCTATAATATAAAGATTAGAAAACTAAGAAATTATGTGATAAAAATAAAGTGGTATAGAAATATTTATAAAATTATAAAAATAATTTTTTTTCGGTTCCGATTTTGGTTCCACAAAATCAGGAATCAGAACTGAACCGTCCATAGACGATTCGGCGCCAATTCTGATTTTGTGGGGCCACAGTTCCGGTTCCAAAACCGGAACAATGGCCATCTCTAGCCATGAGATTGGGTGACAAGGCCACTTTATAGTAGGTTAAGCGATGAGAGACCTGTCTGATCCGTTTACTTGGAAATTCTTCAACAACTACATTCTCTATAACAATAGGCTCAAAAAGTGGAACTTGCAGAGTAATTGAGGGTTGCTCTATTTCTAAACCATTATGAATATTTTCTTGGGATGCAGTTATATTCTTGTAGGGAAATTACTCATCATAGTAAAACTGATTTTGATTTTGAATAAAATTTTGCCAATACTTCAATCTTATACCTCCCACATTATCATGTACCTTCAATGCACATGGAAAAAAGTCTTCTTGAAAATACACATCACGAGACAGATAGAGTTTCTGAGTTTGAATATCATATATTTTATACCCTTTTTTAGCATGTGGATAGCCAAGAAAGATGTTAGGATTAGATTTTTTATCAAACTTATCTCATTTAGTAGAGGAAACATGCCCATAGCACAAACAACCAAAGACACGTAAGCTGTTGTAATTAGGAGACTTACACAAAAGAATCTCATATGGTGTTTTGTTATTTAAAGTCGTGTGAGACATTCTATTAATCAACTAAGTGGAAGTAAGAACACATTCTCCCCAAAATTTTATAGGAAAACTTGTCTGAAATCTTAGTGCTCTAGGAACTTCTAATAGTGGCGGAATTTTCTTTTAACCACACTAATCTATTAAGGTGTATGGGCACAAGAAGTTTGAAACTCAATCCCATTGTTTTTGTAAAAGTCAAGCAATTCTTTGTGAGTAATTTCAATTCCATTATCAGAACGAAATTTTACTTGTAAGTGAAATTGAGTTTTGACCCACTGGAGGAAGTGTAATAGGTGTGTTATTTTTCATGACTTGTATTTCATCAAATACACCCAAGTAGCATGATTGCAATCATCCACAGTAGTCAATAAATAATATGCCCCAAAAAGAGAATGAGTTTTATATGGGCCCTAAATGTCACAATGATAAAAACTTCTTTCAGATTTATTCATGTGAATCGGAAATGGTAACTGAGTATTTTTTCCCTACAACATGCATCACAAAAAAACATGTTTTTTATTATTGGGAGAAAATCCTAGAATGAAATTAATCGAACAGTAAGAACATTACCCAATTGTTGATGCCACAAGGCAGTGTCTACTTTTCTATTAGTCACAAATGCCTTACCCACTCTCTTTGGCTCTAAGTAATACAGACCATCTCGCACTTTACCCACTCTAATTAGTTTCTTCGAGTGTAAGTCCTGTATAACACAAAATTCAGGTCCAAATAAAAAAGTGCAATTGCGATCCTTGGTTAATTTACTCACAGATAGTAAATTAAAATTAAAGTCAGGAACCCTAAGAACATTATCAAGGACTACATTTTTGTCTATAGTCACACAGTCCACTGCCTTAATAGGAACTCGCTGACCATTGGGAATCTGAACAGTGTCTGAATTTGGTATGGATTCAATGTCAGTCAAACAAGATAATTTATTTGTAACATGATCTGTAGAACTAGTATCAATAATCCATTGTTCAATTAGTATACTTGGATCAGGAGGATGTTCCATTTGTGCAATGTATACCAAAGAAGCAGTTTAGGGTGCTGGTTGTTGGAGTCTGTTGGTTAGAACTAGTGGTTATCAGTATCTATTTGCTGTTGTGCAACTGATTTGTTTGATCGAGTTGTTGAAGAAACTCAGCCATCTAAAGAATTCATGAAACTTGTTGATTTGAAAGTGCAGCACCAGCAAAGGATTGTTGACCACTAGAAAAATTACTAGTAGCGGTCTGAACAGGTTTAAGCCCAATACGTATTCTCTTTGTCCCCCAATCTGGTGGATAATCTACAATTTCATAGCAATTTTCTTTTATATGCCCTATCTTATTACAATGAGATTATTTTGGTTTATCTGGTTCCATTTGTTGTCCACCACTGCTTCTATTTGTCTTTATCGGTGTAGTATTCCCAGCTACAAGGTTGACAATGGCTAAAGCTAAAACTTCAAAATTAAAACTACACCTAACAACAATAGAGTTTTGTTTTCTTCTTTCACAACAATGACATCACTCCTCCCAAGAGTGGGCAGTGGATCAACACTCAAAATGTAGGATCTAAAAGTCCCAAATGAGTCATCAATTCCCATGAGAAAATCGAAAACAATCTCTTTTTCATGCATATTTTTTATTTTCTTGGTCAGACCACATTCACACTTTTGACAAGTGCAAGTTGAAATTGGTTTGAAGGATTGTAACTCGCTCCAAACAGTTTTAAGTTTTCCATAATAGGAAAAAATCGAGATTTTTTCTTGTCGCAAAAAGGCAATATTGGGGTTCAACTTGTAAATACGGGCATCGATTCCTTGAGTGAATCGATCTTGCAAATCTAGCCATTCTCATTATTTTAGCATAGGATGCACTTTCTTGAAGTTTTTTTTATAAGACATTCGTCAGCCATGCTAGCACAATGGCATTACATTAGTCCTATGATTGGTAATCCTGCAAATCTTCATTTGGTTTTCTTGCAATTCCATCAAGAAAACCTGTTTTATTCTTTGAGCGGAGGGCATTCAAAATATTCTTCCTCCATGCAAAATATTTTTCACCATTCTGACTTAATGGGTGGGTAACCAAAATCAAACTTAGATGGTCTGAGGGATGCAAATAGTATAAGGATTTTGTGTTAATGACAAGACTTTGTGCTTTTGCATTGACAGTTGATGAATCTACCATATTAACCTGCTCTGTTACTATGAAGAGAAAAAGAGAAATATGTATTGATTGATATTTTACATAAATACAAGAATGAATACTATATGTACAAGAAAGAAAATAAATCTTTCTAAAATATACAAATCCTATATTAAAGGACATATTAAAATATGACCATATCAAAATCTTGATTATGGGCAAGAATTCGGGAGATTAAAATCAAGATATTGATTATGGGCAAAAATCAAGGAGATTACTCAAAACAAGAAAATTGCAACTATTCATGTAATATTCCAAAAATAGCATATCGTAATAAAAATAAATAATTTGAATGAGAATTTATAAATAATAGGAAATTATTAGTGATTGAGAGGATTGAAACTGAAAAGATGAGAGAATTGTGTGAAAAAATGAATTTAAAGAAGGGAGGGAAGAGGGAGATTTTGGTATTTGTAGAAGAAAAATTAAAAAAAAATAAGAAATGGCATTGGAGCCAATGGCCATATTAGGCGATCCAATGACCATATGGCCATTTTTTTTTTGTTGAAACTGGTGGTTCCAACTTTTTGAATTTTTTTTAAACCCATAATTCCAACCTAACCTACCCATTATTTTAACTAGTTGGGTTCAATTAAATGAATCACAAGCAAGATGAGTATGGGTTAAATAATAACCCATATTTAGTTGGATTAGGTCATGATATCTCGAGGGTTAATTTGGATAGAAATAGTTGTATTTCTTTTTATACATTAAACACATTACATATATTTTTATATACTATACATATTTTCACAAACTGCATATATTCTACATATACTATACACATTTTACACGTACTACATACATTTTCACACACACTATATATATATATTTACACACAATACAAATATTTTCATACACACTATATGTATTTTTATACACTACATATGTACTATACATATCTTCACACATTATATATTTATGAATATTACATACATTTTTACACATTTTATATTTACTATGCGATACACATTTTCACACATCACATATTTTTTATATACTAAAAGTATTTTCACACACTATATATTTTATACAAATTACATACATTTTCACATACTATACATACTATACACATTTTCATACACTATACATATTTTACATTCACTACATATATTTTTATATACTGCACATGTTTTACACACAATATACACATTTTTACAAACTACACATATTTTACATACACTCCACTCATTTTCACACACTATACACATTTTTTATACATTGCACACATTACACGCATTAGAGAAGTTTGGAGTTCCAATGTGAGGCAACAATTTTGTGAAAAGTTTGGTGCATTCACTGTACGGAATTTGGTTTAAGGTTGTTAGCTCTGCTGCAGTTAATTAAATAATGGTTGTTGATGCTTTCACAGTTACATGATCAGAGACTGTTGAAGGGACCAAAGCCTGCTGATGCTAAAAGTTTTTGGCTAGATTGATTGTACAGCTAGTGCAGAGTGCCTATTTCAATGTGTGGCCTAGGAAAAAGCTGTCTAAAATAACTGTAGGTCAGGTTTTGAGGATTAAAAGTTTGGAGTTTTGCGATTGAACTTCAAATGGCAGCATATTTAGAGGCTATTTTGGGAGTTGGTGGGTCGATATTGCTATAGGGGATTGATGAAATAATTCAAATGCAATGACGATCTATATTATTTGTGTTTTGCTGGAATTGAGTGGACTATGTCATTAGTTTCGTACTTAGTATTGATGAATGAATGGAGATTGCTTGCGGAAGTTGATTAGAGTTAGTGGTTGCTGAAATTGTTTGCTGACGCTAGAATAATGGGAAAGAATTGCTAATGTTTCTGGAAACGAATGGCTTCTATAGTTGACTATCAGAGGTATGGGCATTTATGGGATGAAGCCTTAGGGATTCACTATATTAGAACCTAAATCTGTGAATTACTTATGATGTTAGTCTTTGGATGATGAATAAATTGCTGGGCATAGCATTATGGACTCAACTTCAGGAAATGAACTCTTGGTCTCTTAGATTTCAAAATTAAATGACATATATGTTGAGATAGGCTATTAGTTGGGCTATTTAATAAGTCATTGTTATTAAAATTGGACTCTATTAGTTTAGTTAAGGGTAAATTATGTCAATTGTCCCTTAATTTAGGGGTTGATTTCGAATTTGTCTTTCAACTTTAAAACGTTCCATTTTAATCCCTTATCTTGCATGTTAAGGTTTAAATAGTCATTGATCTATTTTTCGTCAATGTGTAGACAAATTAAATCTCTCATGTGCGTGATATATGACAAATCGAAGGGCAATATGAACCGATTTCGCTTATCATTTATTTATTTCATAGTATATTTTATTTATTTCTTGGTTATTGTTCATTAAATTCTTCTGTTTTGTCATGTGTCTCGTGCGTGAGAGACATAATCTGTTTACACATGGACGAAAAACAGACCGATGACAATTTAAAACTCAAAATGCAAGATGATGGACTAAAATAGAACGTTTTAAAGTTAAAGAACAAATTCGAAATCAACCCCTAAGTCAAAGGACGATTGACGTAATTTACCCTTTAGTTAATCTTGTGGAGTACTTTACCTTTCATTGTACAAGACAATGGAGTAGTACTCCCCTTCTCTTTTGTATTTGGGGGTATGATTATATCCAACCCCTTATCTTTACCTTATTATTAATAAAATGGGGATTGAACTCCACAATTTGTTTAAAAAAAGCACCAACATGATAGGCAACATGGTTTTATATCACAAAATGTATGTAGTTTTTGTAAAATATATATATTATGTGAAAATATATGTAGTGTGTAAATGTGTATAGTATGTGAGAATATGTGTAGTGTATAAAAATGTGTATTATAAAAATTTAATTTTAAGTAACAAAAATTTTAAAAATAGTTGAATTGACTTTAAACTCATAATGATTCGACCCATATATGACCCAACTCGTAATGACACAATTAAATTAGTTGGGTCAGGTCATGACCCCACAAACACCGCTCCTCACACAATTTAACTTGTGAAGTGACTCAATCCGCTCATTTGATAAAAGCTAAATTAAGGGTTTGAAACTAAACCACAACCTCACACTTTCTCTCTCCTCAGTTAAAGGTTAAACCTCATACCTTCAAACACTTTTTGTCCTCTGTTTGTTATTCTACTCATTGCACTCTTTTAAGATTGTTGTGACTTCTAGAGTATTAAAAATATTGATTTCTTATTTTAAATATTTTGAGAATGAAAATTTGAAAATTTGAAAATTTTTTCTTCAAATCCATTATCAAGTTTTTTTAACGTTATTTACCTTTTTCTTATTAAGGATATTAACTTTTATTTTAAAGTTTTTAAAAATGAATATTTGAAACTCATCATCAAATATAAGTAAACCAAACACTTATAATAAAAATAAGGGAGAATTTCTATTAATGACGCGTTTAGAATCATTATTATTAAATAAGACATAACTTTGACCTAATTATTATTAAGGGCATGTAGATAATTTAACTATTAAATATATTTAACAAAATACTTAACTACCTTTTAATCTTATCTTTTAACATCTATGAAACAACACAAATAAAAGATCTAAATAAAACAAAAATTTTGTATAACAAATTAAAATACATAAAACGAAGGAGAATAAATAAATTTATGATCATCAAAAAGCCGGATAAAACTAAACATCGATTATTAAAATTAAAATTTTGATCGTAATATTTTAGTAGGTATTTAATCCCTTCATTATGACTAATTCTGTTTCCTTAACAAGATATTTAAAAAAATAATAATTAATTCTTTGTATATAAAATATACAAATTCAATCATAATTAGTATATAATATTTTACACAATATATAAAAGAATGTTATGTTGTAGAGTTTTAGCATTTTAGTCTTTAAGTCCTATTAAAACTCTTCTTAATTAATTAATTAATTATTGGTATATAAAATATACAAACCTAATCCAAATTAGAATATAATATTATAAATAATTAATTAAATAATATTATACATGATTATTTAATCCTAATTCTAATTTAATTAAATGTTGATGTTTTAGTATTTTAGTGTTAGTTTTTAAATTTATTAAAATTATTCTTAATTAATTACAAATCCAATTTGAATTTGAATATAATATTATACACAATTAATTAAATAATATTATACATGATTATTTACTTAGAAGAATGTTGATGTTTTAGTGTTTTACTACTTTAGTCTTTAAATCCTATTAAAATTCTTGTTAATTAATTAATTCTTGGTATATAGAATATAACATCCAATTATATAGAATATAATTAATATCAAACACGATTAATTAGAAGTGTATTGATAGTTTAGTATTTTAGTGTTTTCGTTTTTGGTCTTTAAATCGTATTAAAACTCTTCTTAATTAATTAATTCTTAGTATATAAAATATAAAAATCTAATGAGAATTAGAATATGATATTATAAACAATTAATTGAAATCATGTTGATATTTTAGTGTTTTAGAAATAAACTTAATTATTTTTATACACTTACTACCAGTTTTACTATTCCCTGCAAAAATAATATAGTTCATAGATTAATTTGATAATTTTCAATTCGATCTAGAATTTATTATTTTCTTAAAATATCTTGTTATGCCAACCAAATACGAAATAATATAGTTTATAGATTAATTTGATAATTTTCAATTAGATCTAGAATTTATTATTTCCTTAAAATATCTTGTTAAGCCAACCAAATACGAGAATTAGTTGTAACAAAGGGATTAAACATCTATTAAAATATTAGGAACGGGATTTTAAATTTAATAATCAATTTTTAGTTTTAATTGGCGTCCTTTTGATGATAAATTTATTTATTCTTCTTAGTTTCTGTATGTTCAATTTGTTATAAAAAAAATTTGTTTGATTTAGATCTTTTGTTTCTATATGGTAAAACTTTTTGAGTTTTCGAACGATTGGGATATTGAATTTTGTTTTGATGGGTGTTAAAAGATAAGATTAATGGTAGTTAAGCATTTTACTAAATCCATTTAATATTTAAATTATCCATGCACCCTTAACAATAATTAGTTAAAAGTTATACCATGTTTAATAATAATGATATTATTATAAATTTTCCCTAAAAATAAAACATATTACATCTCAATCAAAACAATAGAATTAAGGGTTAAAAGTACTTAATCCCTCCAACTCATAAATTAGGTGCAATATACTTCCTCAATGAAATAAATAGGCACTTTACCCCTTCTAACAAATGATGTTAATAACTTTAACTACTAATTGCATATTTAAAGATATTTGAACAAGAATGCCCATGCATTAATTTCCCTATAACTCTCTCTAATGTTTTTGATAATCTATATTTTATTTTCATTTATAAAACAAGTGTTATAATTTCTTCTCATATTTTTGTATTATGATTCCTTCTATATTTTTGAATATTTTTATATTAAGGTTATGAAATTTCTATTTATAAAATTTCTAATAATTAATCAGAAAATGTTGATTTGGTATAAATTTACATCTTACAACTTATTTTACTCATCAATCATTTGGGAAAAAAATAAATTTCTTGTATTTATATTTGATAATTGATAAATCTGACATTAAATTAAGGGTTAAGCATTTCTTATTTTTTACATTTAATATAATGCCATTAAATATTAAATTATTAATAATAATTGTTGTTATTATTAAATAAATCACGAAACCAATAAGAATGTATTTCATTAAAAAAGTGTTTGAATTATCATTCAAAAAAAAAAAAAAAGAACACAAGGTGACTAGTATATGCCAAAGAGAGAAACAAAGATTTATCAAATATCAAATATCAATTATTAAATAGCAAAACAAGAAGTTTATCTTTTTGCCAAATGATTTGTGAGTGAAAAAAAGTTGTAAGAAGGAATTCTATTTAGAATCAATATTCTTTTATCAATTTTATAAATAAAAGTTTCATAGGCATAATACAAAGATATTCAAAAATATTAGAATATATTATAACACTTGATTTATAAATGAAAAATAAAATAAATATTAGCAAAGAAATTAGAGAGTAGAGAAATTAATGTAGGGGCATTCTTGTCCAAATATCTTTAAATATAAATTAATTATTAAAGTCATTAATAAAATTTGTTAGAAGGAGTAAGGTGACTATTTATTTTATTGAGGGGGTATATTACACCTAATGCATGAGTTGAAGGAGGGTAAGAGCTTTTAACCCTTGAATTAATGGTATAAATCTATACTGCTAGTTAGATTAATTATTTTCATTCCCATTCCATCGTCTTCATCCGATTTTTCGATTAAATTGCTTGAAATTAGCTAATCTATCAAAGAATAATAAAATATTTTGTTCTATTTAACTAACGACCAAATCTTCTCCATTTTGCCCTTTTTTGTTTGGTGAACTTTTATGAAACTAGTGTTCTTGTTAGCTTTTTAATTTACTTAAAAATTCTATAACTCTAACTTATTAAATACAAATTTATTGTGATTTGGGTGTATGAAAAAAAAAACCTGCCTTTCTTGGTTATTCACGTTTTACTTTTACATACTAGATTGTAAACATGCATTTTTTCTATACAATAATTTTGCTTTATTTTCAAATAATAATCAGAATGTGTAACGTAATTTGGAAATTTCATTTTGTTTAATCACAAAAACTTTGTGAAACAGTCTCATATATGAGACGTGATACGTGAATTATGCTTTATACATTAATACGTTAATTTTAAATACGTTATACGCTAATATTTTATATTTTATACACTAATACGCTAATTTTTTATACTTTATATGCTAATTTTTTATACTTTATACGCTAGAGTGAAATTCATATGCAAATTTCATATATAAGACAGTTTCATAGAAGAATTGCCATTGTTTAATTATATTGGATTATAGAAGTTAGTTAATAAAATTTAATTACCTTCAAATCTAATAGGGTGTTTAATTTCACATTTTGAGAAAAAAAATTTACATGATAAACATATATGATAACTAAAATATTTTTATTTAAAAAAACTGATTTTAAATTATAGTGATTAAATCATCTCGCACGAGAGTAAAATGAGAATGCAATTTCCATAACCTTTATAATAAATAAATTAAAGTTATACCTTTTTTATTATAAGTTCTTCTAAACATGCCCTTTTTCCATTTTTTTTTAAAAGCTCTAACTCTTGAGATAACTAATAATTCATTGATAATTTAGAGCATTGTATTAATGCTATTTCACTTCCAAGTACCTAAATTCAGCAATTAGTACTATAATCAAACAAATTTTGGGGTAAATCCCCCAAGAATATTTTGTTCTAAAAAGGAGAGAAATTACCTACCTAGTTCCTAATTTACTGCTGAGCTTGTTACAGTTAAGTGGGGTTAAATCCAGTTAATTCCTGAGACTAGACATTCAACTAGCACTAACCCTTACTAGGAAACTAATTAAGTCAGAAAATGCTGCTTCATGCATGCACACTCAAATTTTAAACAAGATTTCAAGGACAACTTCATGGATGGGGATGGCCATGGTAGCTAATTAGACAACCCTTCAAAAAACAAAGGAAATGGTTGTAGGATATAGAGTTTACATAATTGGATTGCAAAAACCTTGATATTTTTGGTAACTGCTGGTATGAACTCTTAACAATGTAAATGCAAAAATCCCACTTAATCCAGCTGCAATTGCTCCCATCAAAAAGGCAGGTAAGTTGCTTCCATAATACAAAGAATCCAATAGTCCACTTATAATAGCAACGAACATCTATAAATTTTCAGTAATGTAGTTAGGTTTGAATATACATACATATATATATATATATATATATATATATATATGAGATTGCATGATTAAGTTATCAATTGAAATTTACAATCTTGAAATTTGTTTTAAAGTCAAAAAAGATTGGGTAAATGACCCAATTGTTCCTTAATTTGGGGATAAGTTCCATTTTGATTTTCAATTTAAAAAAAACTTATATTTTGGTCATTCAATTTAAATTTATTGCACAATTGATTTCCAACTTATTTTTCATTTACTTAACAAGTAATGCTATTAGTCATATGACATTCACTACTACAGAATTCACTTTCTAAAACGGTTAAAAGTAGTTATTTTCAACGGGTTTTAGATTTTCAGAACCGTTTTAGATATGGGCGGACTAGAAAGTCCTACTTGTTTTAAAACGGTTAAGAAACCGTTCTTAATACTGTTTTTTACAACGGTTTATAACCGTTCTAGATATTTTAAGTTAACCGTCCTTAATGTTGGTTTTGAAAACGGGTTTCTAACTGTGTTGAAATGTTTTCTTAACTGTTCTAAAAGATTTGAAAAATTCCCGCTTACAGTACGCCGATTGTAAAATGTTTTTAAAATTTTGTTTTTAACACGGTTGATGAACGTTCTTAAAAGTCTGTTTTCTAACACGGTTGATGAACCGTTCTTAAAAGTCTGTTTTCTAACACGGTTGATGAACCGTTCTTAAAAGTCTGTTTTTTAACACGGTTGATGAACCGTTCTTAAAAGTCTATTTTGTCTTTAAAATCAAATATATTATTGAATTTTTTCTTATAATTGACTGTTCCCTAAAGTTCGCAACACAGCCAAATATATACATATGACTAACACATCCATTTCAAATTTAAAAAACAATTGCCGTACATACAAGAAATAAACTATATATATACAACAAATATACTAATATCTACAGAAAAAATACTAACATATATAGTAATGAATAAAAACTTGAGAATATTTGCAAGTATGTTCTATCAAAATGACGGGAGAAATCTATTTAATTGCGAACGCTTCGAGCTCACATTTCATTACATAATTGCCCCATAATTCTCGAACCTCATCCAAATCTTTGTTTTCAAATGGTTTTGCATCCTTCTTGAAGCACTAAAACATACAAAAAACTATAGTTAATTGTAGTTGATTGAGATATTAAAAAAATATAATAACACATGCAACCATTAATATTGAAATTGAAAAACAAGACGAATACCTTATTGAGACTCAATTGATCTATGCCTGGATAGAGTGCGATCAATCGCATATAGCACATGACATAATATCCACACTCCCAATCTCCACATTGCCTCTTGTGCTACAAATAAAAAAAAAAGCATTTTTTTAGATAATAAAATTTCTTACGAATATATAACAAGTTGACAAAATAACATGTTTACTTTCATCTCTATCCATTGAATTGTTCTATGCGTGGTTGAGCTTTCTTCACACATAGAATGATATACCCTCGCAAAGCTGCAAAAAGAAAAAGAAGAAAAAACGGGCATCAACTATCCACGTGTATGAACATGTAATAATGCGTGTTATATAATATTTTGAAAAATTAATCACAAATATAACCTACGTGCTCATTAATAACACAGCATCATCTGGGGGGGCCGAATGTACAGGATCAAACCAATAAACAGACATATTCCGTGGCACTATGGCCATTAACATCCAGTGCTCACTGTTTAAGAAAATGCAACATATACATCAATTATTAAATTCATTATAAGATTGACAATAAATTAAAATGATATAAGTTTAATTACCCTAGAAAATATGGCGCAAGGTAGATACTGTTGTTGCCATTCTTCATGGCTGATGCCATATATTGTACCCTATCTGTGTCATTATTCCCAATTTTTTGTATATGGTCTGGGGATAAGAACCCTACTCCAGTCTGACCTAGTTCATCAGCCAATGTATAAAGTGCCCTATATATTACATTAAACAAACATAACAGTCATATTTATTAATCTGTAGAGGTTGTAAACAAAATGGAAATTGCAAAATATATAAGTAAACTATTGAAATAAATTCTAACTTACTTAATGAACACTTGCATGCAATGACTTGTCACCTTGTCGAAATGAAAAAATTCGTTAAGGCTCTCCTTTGGAATAGATATATCATATGCTTGGCCCACAATTTCTGGTATCATCTTTATTGTGTAAACAATGTCATTCGCATGGAATTGTACCAGGACATATAATTGTCGTAAAGAGCCCACCAATTTTGTTATTGTGTCTTGTTGTTCTCCTGTGTGGGCATCTTTCGAAGTTTGGGGCTTAGGGGTTTGCTTTGCCTTTTTGGGAGTGTAAACTTTCCTCCCCTTCTTCGGCACCTGCGAAAAAATTGTAGTGTAATTAGAAAGATTGACAGTTGTAAGGTGTTAAAAACTATAATGGATCTTATTTAATTAAACCTGAACGTGTAGCCCTGAACTAAGCTCAACTAGTGATCTAGGCCATAGCAAAATCTGTCCGATTGCTCTCCCCACTGTCGTGGCCTCATCGTCCGGAAATGGTACCAAAGCATCGGCAACATACGAGGTCAATATGGTGACCCTCACTTTATCATCCGTTACCTTTTTTCCATGATGAAGTGATAAAGTATACGCTCTGCCGGTGGCCACAAAACACCTCTCATTAAGTTCATTGTTAACAAAAAGTCGAACTTCAGCTCCGTCCTACGATAAAAGTCAATAATAACATAAATTATACAGGGATAAAATAAATCTTAAAGCCACGTATATCAAAAAAAAGAATACATTACCTGAAAATCTCCGAGCGAATCTGGATTGCACGAACTGGAACAACTCACAATGTTCTCTCTCAAGACTTCATCTCCCACTGTCACAGGCGTCGGATCCTTTTGGGCATTCAGGTTGATGGCTGATTCAACTGTGTGGCTCGTATTGCTCGAGTCAGCCTTAAGCCGTCCCTTTTTATAAACTGGAACTGGCTTACCCATTGCCTGAAATAATTCTTTGACAGCGTCTGACCAAAATCGGAGCTCGTCCTGGCAATCCAATAGCGCATCCGCGTTCGACATAACAGTATTGGTAGAGGACGAGGATCCAAAGACTTCTTGCACTCGCTTCCGACCACCAACACCTCTAATACGGCCGGAGTGATCCTTTTTCCCAGTCGCTACAACAAGAATGTCTTCTTTTCCCGACGCAATTGTCTCTCCTTGACTTTCGCGGAGCGTCAAATCATCCTACGAGATGGCAATAACAGTCCTCAATTAGTAATGGCATTTTATAAACTATATTAAACTATATAGTTTAATTTGGAAATGGGTGAATTATACTTACAATCGCACTGCTAACATTTCTAGCCTCGTCGGTCGAGTATTCACCACCCTTCTTTTTGTGCCCTTCTTTAAATAGCACATGGCGGGGAATTGGTGAAGGTGGTGAAGTTGTCGCGCGTGCCTCCTCTTCGGCCATACCATTCTCAATATTCATCTGTATTTTCTTCTCCCATTTCTCAGCAGTTAATCTGTGGGCAAGCAAAGAATATCCACCACGAGACATTGTGTGACGGAATTTGTTCTGATTGGATCTCTCTAAACTAGCATTGCGCCTCATCTATTTAAAAAAAAAAGAAACCAAAATTGTAACTGTGTATTTGTTAAAGATTTAATGAACAATATATTAAAATAAAACAGAATTCCATTACCTGCCATTCTTCAGTGGACCGAATAGTACATAATAAATTCCATGAATCCTTATTGAGATAAGGATAATCAACACATGGGTCTTTACCCTTTTCTGAACCAGAAATATATCGATTTAGGCTCGATTTCCAAGACCGCCAACGTTCTCCCGCAGCTGATAACCACTTTTTTTTTAGTTTCTCTGTGGTCTGAAATTCAAATGTAGCCTACACCAAATAAAATATAACATTGTTATAAATATAACTACAAAACAATTAAAACCTATAAAAGTGAAACAACCAATTCAAACTTAGGCAATAAAATCTTAAACACATACCAATACTTCTTCCCATATGTTATCCTTTATCCGCTGTTCAACAGACGGCCATTATTCGAATTTGACAATATCTACTTTACTGCGCGCCATTAATCCAATGAAGCTAATCCATTTGGTTCGCGCGGCTGATGTCAAGGGTTCGTCGTAGTTATCAAATTGGATTGGTAATTTTCCGCCCCTGGCCCTCATGCTCATTAGCTCTTGGCAAATTATCCCTTTCCTAACAGCTGATGGTTGAGGTTCTTCATCATTGGACTGAGTGCGTGAGCGCCTTTTGCGTCCCAATGAATAAATTATACTATAATGTACAGGAAAAGCCAAAAGTTGTTAGTTATTTTCAACATAAAACACTTGGAAAATTCCAAAAAACAACCAAATAACACAAGTTTCGACATAATCGTCATAAAACAGTCCTAAAACAGGTTGAAATTTCCAAAAAACAACCAAATAAGTAAAGTGTCGACATAATCAACCCAAAACAGACCCAAAACTGCTGAAATTTCAGAAAAACAACCAAATAACATAAGTTTCGACATAATCGGCATAAAACAGTCCTAAAACACTTGGAAAATTCCAAAAAACAACCAAATAACACACGTTTCGACATAATCGTCATAAAACAGTCCTAAAACATGTTGAAATTTCCAAAAAACAACCAAATAAGTGAAGTGTCGACATAATCAACCCAAAACAGACCCAAAACTGCTGAAATTTCCAGAAAACAACCAAATAACATAAGTTTCGACATAATCGGCATAAAACAGTCCTAAAACACTTGGAAAATTCCAAAAAACAACCAAATAACACACGTTTCGACATAATCGTCATAAAACAGTCCTAAAACATGTTGAAATTTCCAAAAAACAACCAAATAAGTGAAGTGTCGACATAATCAACCCAAAACAGACCCAAAACTGCTGAAATTTCCAGAAAACAACCAAATAACATAAGTTTCGACATAATCGGCATAAAACAGTCCTAAAACACTTGGAAAATTCCAAAAAACAACCAAATAACACACGTTTCGACATAATCGTCATAAAACAGTCCTAAAACATGTTGAAATTTACAAAAAACAACCAAATAAGTGAAGTGTCGACATAATCAACTCAAAACAGACCCAAAACTGCTGAAATTTCCAGAAAACAACCAAATAACATAAGTTTCGACATAATCGGCATAAAACAGTCCTAAAACACTTGGAAAATTCCAAAAAACAACCAAATAACACACGTTTCGACATAATCGTCATAAAGCAGTCCTAAAACATGTTGAAATTTCCAAAAAAACAACCAAATAAGTGAAGTGTCGACATAATCAACCCAAAACAGACCCAAAAATGCTGAAATTTCAAAAAAAACAACCAAATAACATAAGTTTCGACATAATCGGCATAAAACAGTCCTAAAACACTTGGAAAATTCCAAAAAACAACCAAATAACACACGATTCGACATAATCATCATAAAACAGTCCTAAAACATGTTGAAATTCCCAAAAAAACAACCAAATAAGTGAAGTGTCGACATAATCAACCCAAAACAGACCCAAAACTGCTGAAATTTCCAAAAAACAACCAAATAACATAAGTTTCGACATAATCGGCATAAAAAAGTTCTAAAACATGTTGAAATTTCCAAAAAACAACCAAATAAGTGAAGTGTCGACATAATCAACCCAAAACAGATCCAAAACTGCTGAAATTTCAAAAAAACAACCAAATAACATAAGTTTCGACATAATCGGCATAAAACAGTCCTAAAACACTTGGAAAATTCCAAAAAACAACCAAATAACACACGTTTCGACATAATCGTCATAAAACAGTCCTAAAACATGTTGAAATTTCCAAAAAACAACCAAATAAGTGAATTGTCGACATAATCAACCCAGAACAGACCCAAAACTGCTGAAATTTCAAAAAAACAACCAAATAACATAAGTTTCGACATAATCGGCATAAAACAGTCCTAAAACACTTGGAAAATTCCAAAAAACAACCAAATAACACACGTTTCGACATAATCGTCATAAAACAGTCCTAAAACATGTTGAAATTTACAAAAAAGTTGCTTGATAGTGATCCTTGTTCTTAAGTCAACACCTCATTCATTGTAACTTCCAACTTTGAAAAACCAATCATTAATTCATTGATTTTTTTTTGCTTTTTTTGAAAGGGCTCAAATGGGACTCTTTACAAATTTTTGTGTGCTGAACTATTACAAATTCTACACTATTTCTTACATTGTCTAGAGTAAGAGAGTTGTCTTAAGGCCCAACCACTGCCCTAATCCATTGATATAACCATGCTGGAAGAGAATGAATTTTTATGTGTGTTCCCTCGAAATTTTTGTTCAAAAAGATAGAATTGATGAATGATGAGTTAATTAGCTAACAATAAGAAATAAGATACAGTGGGTTTCCATTATGGGAAAATCAACGAATAATTCAATATTTTGAGAAGCCTCCTTCACTGCTTTTTTGCCACTCCAACATAGAGAATTTTGCAAACTAAAAAGTGTGTATATCTAGCATCACTTCATAGGCAGTAAGAACGCAAATTGCAAAACAAAGGTTAAAAAACCAAAACCAACAAAAAATCAAACAAATCATTGAAAACCAAAAAACTCATTCTAATAAGCAAAAAGAAATATTAAAAATCAAAGAAAACATTCAAAGCCCAAAACCCTAATTTGTTGTTCTAAAACCAAACACTTAAACACATAATGTATCCCACATAAACAATTAGGAAAAAAAACCCTGCTTTTAAACACCAATTAACGCCGTATTTTCAAAATCCAAACTCACCTCTCTTTGGTGACTTCGGGGGATTGGCGACGGCGCGAACGGCGGCAAATTCGGGACTGTCACGCGGCGACGATTGGCGACGTCGACGGCGGCGGCAAAGGTTGGGACGGGTGGTGAACGGCGATGAGGTGAAGTGAATGGCGGTGAAGTTATTTGCGCGAAATGAAAACAGATAGGTGTTTCGAAATAAGCTTTGAGTTTGTTGTATATATATATGTATATATATGCGTAAAAGGCTAGAACGGTTAATCGACACCCGTTTTAGAAAGGGAAAAAATGTTCAGTAGTCTAACACGGTTACACGCTAACCGTAGTAAATAATTTAAAATTTCAGTTTTCTAGAACGGTTAAACTCTTAACCGTGTTAGAAAACTAGAATTTTTCACTTTTATAACAAGGTTCAAGTGCAACCGTACTAGAAAGTCCGAAATTTGTCGTTTGGAAATTAAATTTGTTGAACATATCTTTATAATTTTCAAGCAACTGAATAAAATAATCGGACACTTTCAATATATCCAATATCCGCGACCAGTAATGAAATATACACACGTAAAATAGTAACTACTAACAAGACAAATTATAATTAAAAAAAATTTCAAGAAGTTGTCTTTCTTTTCTTAGAAAATGGATCGTCAACCCATATACCTTCCACATGGTTAGTACGAAGTATGAATTCATCCATATTACGGTCCTCTTCAACAGGTCTAACTGGGGGTACACCTAAGGAAAATGGCGGCACTTCATTACTCACATCATTATCAATCTCAAACTCAAAGTTTTGTTTTTTTCCTGTTAGAACAACGGACCATTTTTTATCACAAGGATCAGTGACATAAAACACCTGTTTTGCCTGGGATGCAAGTATGAATGGTTCCCCCTTGAAACCTTCCCGATTCAAGTCAACAAGCGTAAATCCCAATTCATCAATTCGAACGCCATTGTTGTTCTCAACCCATTTGCACTTGAATACGGGTACTTTGAATTTAACATAGTCAAGCTCCCATATCTCCTCAATCACCCATAATAAGACATATTGGCATATACTGGATTTTTATCCTTCGAACTAGCCACATGTAATGCCTCAGACACTAATGTAACCCCACTATTTTGCGTTGTACTCTGATCATCTTGACTCTTGATAGCAAATGAAAATCCATTTATGTCATAGCCCAAATATGATAACACAACATGGTTGGGCTTATATGCTAACCACCTCATCGTCTCTGACACTGTTTCCCCTTCATCAATAGTACTACTGAAACAGTTGACAAAGGTACGATTGTGTTCATTGAGCACATCTTTGTCATTCCATCCCCGATTACACTCTCTTATTTTACTCATATGAGCCGTCACATATGGCACTACTTCTTCAGAGTTGCGAAGGATGTAAAGGTGTGCATTTTGCAATTCATCATTCAGAGGGGTGCACAACTTGGCAACCGATGTCCCCTTTCCTTTCATCCTTCCCTCATGTCGAGATTTAGGTATTCCAATAGCATTAGTGTCACACAGATACCCAGTGCAAAACTCAATAACCTCCTCAGCTATATATCTTTCAACAATGCTAGCATCTGGACGATAGCGATTTTTAATATAACCTTTGAAAACTTTCATATACCGCTCAAATGGATACATCCAGTGCAAATATACAGGACCACAGATCTTAATCTCCCTCACCAAATGAACCACCAAGTGCACCATAATGTCAAAAAAAGTAGGTGAAAAATACATTTCAAGTTGACACAAAACCACGACAATTTCATCTTGTAACTCATCAAGTCTGTCACGATCAACAATCTTGCTACATATCGCATTGAAAAAGAAACAAAGTCTGGTTATGCCAAACCTGACATGTTGTAAATTCAAAAAAAACAACCAAATAGGTGAGGTTTCAACATATGCAACCCAAAACAGTCCTAAAACAGTTGAAATTTCCAACACACAACCAAATAACACAAGTTTCGACACAAGCAAACCAAAAATGGTATATAAACAAAGTCTGATTATACCATACCTGACATGTTTTGGCAAGATGGATCGAATAGCTACAGGTAACAACTACTGCATCAACACATGACAATCATGGGACTTCAATCCAACAAATTTCAGATCTTTCATCGAAACAGTTCGGCTTACATTTGAAGAATATCCAGATGGGACTTTGATGCTATGAATACTCTTACACAAACTCTGTTTCTCTTTACGTGATAACGTATAACATGCAGGGGGTAGGTACGTGCGCTGTCCTCAAGCTCAGGTGCTAGATAGGCCCGTATGCCCATATCGACCAAATCAAGTCTCGCTTTATAACCATCCTTTGTTTTTCCAGGTATGTTCAACAGAGTACCCAACAAACTATCACATATGTTCTTCTCAATATGCATTACATCGAGACAGTGTCTAACATCAAGTTTCTCCTAATATGGAAGATAAAAAAAGATAGATTTTTTCTTCCAACAACTCTTATCCTTCTTACGAGACTTTGTTTGTTTGCCGAATTCTACATTGATGTCCTTAACACGAGAATAAATAGTCTCACCACTCACTACAGATGGAGCGTTTCTGAAATCTTGCTTCCCATTAAAAGCTCTTTTCATTCGGCGATACGGATGAGAATCAGGAAGAAATCTACGATGCCCAAGATACACTGTCTTGCTCCCATGCACAAGCTGGCAGGAATCTGTACTCTCCTCACATATAGGGCATGCATTGTGTCCTTTGACAGAAAATCCGGATAAATTACCATAAGCAGGAAAATCATTTATGGTACAGAATACCATGGCACGCAAAGTGAATGACTCCTGACGATATGCATCAAACATCAACTCCCCTTCATCCCACAACCTTTTCAAATCATCAATTAATGGGGCCAAATAAACATCTATGTCATTTCCTGGCTGCCGTGGACCTGAAATCATTAATGACATAAGTATATACTTGCGTTTCATGCACAAGTAAGGAGGTAGATTGTAAATAACTAACATCACTGGCCAAGAGCTATGTGTGGTGCTTAGATTGCCATAAGGATTCATCCCATCTGTACATAATCCCAGTCTCAAATTTCTTGTCTCTCTACCAAATGACGGATACATTGAATCAATCTTTTTCCACTGATCCGAGTCAGCTGGATGCCTTATCATCTTGTCCTCCAGGGGAATATTCCGATTTGCATACCACGTCAAATTTTTAGCATCTTCTGAATTGGCAAACAATCGTTTAAATCTCGGTATTATAGGGAGATACCATAATACTTTTGCGGGAGAAGCTTTCCTCAGTGCATCACCATCGACACAAGATAAAGTTTTTTTGAAACGAGATGTCTGACACTTAGGACATACCTGTAGATTCTCGTACTCATTTCTGTACAGTATGCAATCATTTGGGCAAGCATGTATCCTTTTATACTCCATGCTCATAGGACACATAATTTTTTTAGCCTCATAAATGCGGTCCAGCAATTCATTATCATCCGGTAATATGTCCGTCAGTAACTTCAATAAAGCTGTAAAACTTGTATCAGTCCACCCATTTGCCGCTTTTAGATGGTACAATTTCAAAACTCCAGACAACCGTGTGTACTTTGTACACCCAGGATAAAGAGGCTTTTCGCTATCATTTAATAGGGAAGCAAGCCCTTCGGGCTTATCACCAAAACAACCGACCACATCATCCACCATGTCATCCAATCGATCATTCTTAATTGTATCATCATCGTGTGCTTCATAATTTTCTTGAATTGATAAACTTCCACTCTCACCGTGCTATCTCCAAATTTTATACCCAGGATCAAATCCTCTCCCGATATAAATGGTCCCGTATCGTATTAGGGTCGTCGTATACGGAAAAATTTTTACAATCTTTACACGGGCAATATACGAACTTAACATCCTTAAAAACAAATTCAATAAATTTCTCAACCTCTTTTTCAAATGCATCTGTTGTCCGATCACCAAATAGTATATCTTTGCGGTCCATTACTTTTGTAACCTTTAAATTATAAAAAGACATGATTTATAATAAGATACCCAACCGAATAAAATGCATACTTAATAAGAACATTATGTATTTTAATTCAATAAAACAGACATTATGTCAAGCATAATACATAAATGTGCAATTTATTATGCAAATATATCAATACATGCATGTATCAAAATGATATTAACACATTATGAAGCCCATATAAAATAATAAAACATATATCGATCATTATTTAAATCAACACAAAATTTTTAATCCCACCAAAAAAAATCTAAAATACAAAAGTCATGACCACATGCTTTTTATCAAATGAGAAGCAATATCAAAGAATGTAAAGAATATATAACCTCTCAAAGTTGGGTTTGCACAAAATGCAAGTAGAAAATGCTGGGGGAGATTTGGAATGCGCCGCTCGGTTTTTACTTCTTCAGAGTTGCACATCGATCTATAGATCTGTTCTACAGGAGAAGAAAATGCTGGGGGAGATTTTTATCGGTACATTTTCTAAAACGGTTAGTTAGAAACAGTTCTTAAAACGGAGATTATAGCAGTTTCTAAAACGGTTAGTTAGAAACCGTTCTTAAAACAGAGATGATAACAGTTTCTAAAACGGTTGTCTCCGAACCGTTTTAGAAACTTACATCAAGAGACTTTCTAACACGGTTATAATTTAACCGTTTTAGAAAGTTTACGTTTTCCTAATTCTTATTACAAAAATGCCACTGCCCCAATTATCTAAAACGGGTTATTAATAACCGTTTTAAATAGACCGTTTTAAATTATATATTCTGTAGTAGTGATTATTGATCATTTAAAATAATGTCATTTTGTGCCACATTACTAATGACGTTACTTGTCAAATTGACGAAAATAAATTAGGGAGCATTTGTATAACAAAATGAGGGACCAAACCATACTTATTCTCAAATTGAGAAACTATTAGAGTTATTTATCAAAAAATTTGAGTTTGATCATGGAAAGATTAAGGCATGAAATTTCTTTACAAGCTGAACTTGTTTTTACCTGCGGAACCACGATGGCAAGATTTACAATTGCTAGACCGAGCGCTGAAATATGCAAGAATCAAAGTTTCAAAGGAAGGAATAATTAGTTAATTGATTTCTTTTTTTTTCATCATTACTATAAATTGGGAAAAAAGAAATTAGGCATTTTAAAACTAATTAAACTATTCTGTTTGGTAGAGCAATAGTCTGCACCTTGTCCTGTACCGGTTTCATTGGAATATACGGAGGCTAGTGCAAAAGGCACGGTAAGTCACCTGCAAACATGCATGTTATGAAATGACAATGTCAAATAACTCAATCAATCCTAGATATGATATTCCAAAAAAGAAAAAAAAAATAGTAATAACAAAATATATAATGATAGAAAGTACGATTTTTTTATAGGACATGGTAATTCCGCTTAAGTGGAGTTATATTATTTTGGAGAATATTGTGGTACGTACCATGTCAATGTTGATATTTACATTTGAGTCAAAGACAAGTGTTCCTAATATAAATAACTGAATTTTTCAACATTTTATAACATCTTACATTTCATATTCATTCTTGTGATTACACACTCTGGGATTTTTTTTTTCTTTCCTTTGTTTTCTGTTTTAAATAAAAAGTTTACTTGAAATGAAAGTTTTAAGGGTAATTCATCAATTTGGAGATAAGTATTTTTTGGTAAATAGTCGAATAGTACCTGAGCTTAGGGATAACTATTGTTTTAGTCTCATATCTTGAAAAAGTTACATTTTGGTTCGCCAACTTAAATTTTGTTGCACAAATAGTCCACAACTCATTTTCTATCTATTTAACAAGTAACATCATTATTTATATAACACAAAATAACATACTTTTGAATGATGAATAGTGTCATAAATGGCGTTACTGTTAAATGAATAGAAAATGAGTTGGGACCATTTGTGTGATATAATCTAAGTTAGAGGACCAAAATATAACTTTTTCAAAATTGAAGACCAAACAATACTTACTCTTAAATTAAGGAACTATTGGGATCATTTATCCTTTTTTAATTTTTGATTTTAAAAACATTATATTTAATTTTAGTTTCTCAATTTAAATTTTAGGGTAAAATACACTAAATTCTCTTATACTATTACTTCGTTCCACAATCACCCCTTATAGTTTTAATTAAAATATTTAACCCCTTTAATTTTCTAATTTTAGAATAATTAGTCTAATATGTTAATTGTCCTTAAGTAATTAAACGGAATTGAGCATATGACTTTATTATAAAATAATAAATGTCAAGATTAACCTTAAAACAAAGAATTATTTAATAAAGGTAATCAAAAACTAAAAACTAAAAATTCTTACAAAAGAATTAGGGTTTAGTGTATTTTACCCTAAAGTTTATTATATAAATAATTCTTAACTTAATTTTCATATATCTAACAAACCTATTTGTGAGATCAGATCCTCTCTCCAATATTTATCTTGTCTTATTGTGTCTAACATTCAAAACAACGTAGTTTCACTAAAATTAGGGACTAAATGTATAAATATACTAAAATTGCTTTACAATTATTAGACCCTAATCAAGTGATGAGTGAACCTTACGAGGTAGATTTAATTAAAATAAAATAAGAGAGGACATATTTTGGACAGAAGATACTGATATCCTTATTTGTTCTGTCACATTCTTTATGATATTTAAAATGACAAGGGACGAAAAATGCGTTAAGCGCTATTTATGTGCCAATGATTTAAATTAAAAAAAAATTAAAATAAAACTTTTTAAAATAAACAACATTTACCACCACATTGAAAAACCATTACAATCATTTAAAAGTTTGGAATTAAAATGAGATATTAAGAGAAATACTAACCGCTTGCGGAATACCCAATATGGCAAAAAGAATCCAAGAAAACATTTTGATGTATAAAGGAGGCTCCATAACTCCTGTGCCAGTAGTACTAGTGATGTCTAATGTTGCAATATTACTTCTTGCAACGTTTGCCATATTTGTGATAGAAGTTGTAATAACCATACAAATTGCCAAAATAAAATTGCTAATTCCCCAAACACGTTTTACATTGCCAATTATACGCACCAAAGGCTCCATTACAAGTGACAAGTCCAAGAACAACAACATATACCATTAGTCCTTTTGTTCCTGCCCATACACCTTGATGATACAATGCAACTTCTTCAGGACTTCCATCAGCTTTACCTCCATACACTTCCTTTCCCATCCAATCTGTGCCAAACATAGTAAATGGGAACCATCCAATCCAATTCAAAGCCGTTACAATGACTAAATTTTTCATTGGCATAGATAAACTTTCAAGTGCCAATAAAAGCTGTTCAAGAAATGAAAGTGATATCTTTTCATTATCATTCATAGAAACTTCTTCATTTAGGAAGTTGGATGGAAATGGATTCCATGCTTCCTCCTTTACTAAGCTGACAACCATTGTTGTAACAATTATTATGAAGAAAGTTGAGAAAATAATGAAGCAAGTTTTTAGGTTTGCACAATAAATATCACAAGCCTCAGTCTTTGTAAATGGAAAAAACTGAAAACGTTCCGTGTAAGAACCCAAACCATAACCAATAATGTTTCCAACAGCCATGAAGAATGCAAAAAGGGCATTTGCAATCATTAATTTTGGTTCATTATTCCCAGAGAGATCAGCTAAAAATGCTCTACAAGGACCTTGAATAATATTGTTAGAAATGTCTAATATCCAAAATCCAATAATAAAACAAGCAACAGCTCTAGGCTTTGTCCTTATTTCAAAAGAATCACCCAATGAAATACGAATATCAGCAGCAAAGCCTATTAGACAAACTCCAACAACTAGTAAAAGAGCACCAACAACAAGGAATGGTCGCCTACGTCCAAACCTTGACGTACAATTATCGCTATAATGGCCGATAGTTGGCTGAATAAACAAGCCTGAAATAGGGCCACAAAGCCAAACAATGGCTGCCCATTTATGAGGAACTCCAAGAAGTTGAATATAAGGTGTCAAAAGTGAAAGTTGCAATGCCCAGCCATATTGTACTGCACCAGCTATTGATGCCACAAGAGCCAATTTTTTTATTGAGCTTGATGTATCAACCTGGGGGAACTTGAATTGGATCTTGGAACTCTAGAAACACCATGGTAATATCTAGAGGGAGACCTCATTAATTTCTCTAGTCGGGATTTAGTTCCAGTAGAGAAATTTTGTCCATTGAGTAATCCGTTTACACTAGTATTATAATTTGGAAATAGAGGAAGAGAGAATATATAATACGATTATTTTTTTTGTATGGTTGAGATTAAGGTACGAATACGTGAATAGATAAATTATTACATATTATACGTGAATCAGAATAGTGTTAGAACTATAACATTGATAATTTATACGCAAACTATTTACACGTTATAGTGAATCAAAATAGTATTAGAACTATAACATTGATAATTTATACGCAAACTATTTACACGTTATACGTGAATCAGAATAGTATTAGAATTATAAGATTAATATTTTATATGCCAATACCCAAACTATTTTTACATTATCCGTGAATCAGAATGATGCTATAATTCTAATATTGATAATTTATATACGAATACATGAACTCAATACACGTGCGAGTGGGAGCTAGTCATTAGTCCAGTCGCATGTATAAAACGATCGCACATGAGTTTTTTTGAAATTATTTTTATTTTTTTTCATTTGATACCTTTTTCAAATAAATAATTCTAAACTCGTAATTTTATTTATCTAAGAACTCACTCTGTTTATTATGTAACATTAAAGAGTGTCATTTAGAATGATAATTGTGTCATAGGACAAGTTAAAATAAATTAAAAACTATGTTTATAATCAAATTTAAATTAAAAATTCAAATGAAACGATTTTTATAATTGTAACTAAAAGGATAATTATCTCTAAATTGAAAGACCATTAAAATCATTTGTGCTTTAAAAATTTTCATATAATCTTTCCATGCATTAGACTAGATAAATTTGAATAAGTTTTGTACGTACTATAACTAGATATTCAAATACTTACCACGTACCCACTTTTAGAGTGCAGTTACATTTTATTAAAGATAAATGATTCAAATAGTCTCTCAACTTTAGAATAAGTATCATTTTGATTTCTTTTTTGGCATAACCTCATCCAAGAGGTTAGGGCGTTACACCTCATTTTATTTATTACACAAAAGATCTGAGTGGCAGATATAACCTAATCACCATTACAAAAGTGTACGCATTTGAATTAGAAGTACTACTCCTTTTCAAGAAGCTTTAACAAAAAGTAAATGAGGAGATTCCTCTTCTAAATATATGTGGATTTGGGGACTTTTAAAATATCATGAATGGCGTGAAAGCTAATAACATTCATGTTTATATTCAATCTTCTGATATCCATATCCAAAACATTCATTCTAAGTGTTTGCTTATGTCCCTCTCATGGTGAGGAATAGAAATTGAATTTTTCTAAGAATAAACTTAACTCTGCAATCAACTTTTTCAATCTGCACACAAAATATTAAACCTTGCAACTGTCAAAAGCTTCTTGTAAACCACCAGTAATCAAAACAAATAGTGACATATGAATTAGCCTTCTTAATTTAATCATCCTGCTTCAATAAGAATTGGAAGTTGACATCAATTCCATACATGCGCCACATCAAACCTAAAATGTTCAAATGCTTTAAAAAAGTTATATTTTGATACCTCAACTCATATTTTGTTGCATAAATTGTCTTTATTTTTTTTTTTATTCATTTAACAAGTAATGTTGTTAGTGACACTGTTCACCATTCAAAGCAGCGTCGTCTTGTATCACATAATTAACAATATTACTTATCACGTGGATAAAAATGAGTTGAGAATTATTTGAGGGACCAAAATGCAACTTTTTCAAAATTAGAGATCAAAACGATATCTACTTCTAAATTAAAGGACTTTTGCGGTCATTTACCATTTATTAATGGGTAACTAAAACAAACTTGGTTTTGAAAATTTTCATATTACCTCCTTATTTCTTAAAAATCGGGCTCCGTTTAGATGAGGTATTCTTTGATTATATCATGAATTTTTTTTCTTGGTATTTGTTATGAGAAAAGAATATTTTAGGAGTGTTTGGAATGAATGATTTTGTTTTGTTAGGAATTTGTATTGAAGATTTTTTTATTAATAAAAGTTTAAAATTTAAATTTGAATTATTATTTTATTAGTTTGTTTTGGTGGGAATTGTGTTAGGAAGAATTGTTTATTATTAAAATTTAAAATTCAAATTCAATATTTTATTTATAAAAAATACTGTAGCAAAAAAAAAAATTACTGTAGCATTATTTTTTGTTTTAAAAATTTTGATAAAAAAGTTGAACAAAACAAACAACTCATTTTGCATTTGTGAAATAAATCACAAAAACGGGATCATCCAAACAGACTTCTACATTTTAGTACTTCCTTGTGGTTAGTTTAATTTTAAAAGACAAACAAAAATATAGATTTAAAATATTTATTTTTGTAAATTTATTTAGTCTAATATACAAGAATAACTTTCTATCATTAATTTGAAGTAAATTACACATTATCTTTTTCTAAAATTATCATTTTTTTTATATTTTAGAAGAAATATCAAATCACAGGGAAGTAACATGTAGGTTTTTAAACTATAAGGAACTAATTTGAATATTTTTTAAACTATAAGGGTTTGTTTTGGGATTTGTCCTTTATTAATCCTATGTGGTATATGATCAAGAATTGTGGAGATGAGATCCTATGTCCAAGATTATCCTATATTATCATGTCTAAAATTAAAACTACGTCGTAGGGTTCACTCATTTCCTGATTGGGGTGTAATAATTACAAAGTGAATTGAATGATATTTATACTTTGAGCCCTTAGTTTTAGTTAAACTATATCATTTTGAACATTGGACAGGATATGACAAGATAATTTTGGATAGAGGACTCAATATCAGAATTAAAGGGCCGTAGATCTAAAGAAAAAACTCCAAAATCTTAATCTCTTTTCCATTTTGTTTGAAGTTTATTAATTTCATATACCCCGATCCATATCTGGAAAGATATATTTGTAGCTGATAAGGGTCAATTTAAATTGAGACTCTAATATTATAAATTCTATCTGATCCCAAGTTATGTAATGCAGTAGTTTTGATGATGTAATGATAAGTCGGGTTTATACCGACTTATTTGCTTTGCTTACTTGAACTTTTGTATGAAATTCTAGCGAAAATAGTGCGTCCTGCATGACTTATATGCAAAAATGTTCATAGTCTTACAATTGTGGAAAATGTCTAAGTGTAGTGTAAATGCCATGTAAATTGGTATGATTGTTGCATGAATTGCACACACACAAACACACACACACATACTTAGCCATTGTGATCTCACAAAATCTCAAACACACTACATGAAAGTTCGAGCACACCAGCATAACAAACACATCAAACACATCACACACATGCACACTTAGCACACAAGACCGCACACACACACAACACATGCGGGCGCCTCACACACACAACACCTGCGGGCACCTAGGAGCCCGCACACAGTCAAGACGGCCGCCACACACACACACACGAAAGCACTATGCGCCCGCACACGCACACACACGAAAGCACTATGCGGGCTCTCACTCACACACTCGTGTGCACACACACACGCTCACTTGCACACTACTTCACTTGCACACATGCACGCTTTACTTCACACTCACTTGTACATACCCACACACTAAGTTATGCATTCACTTGCACACTTACACTAATTCCATGCATTTCACCACACTCACGTCCTTTCAAGCACTTAGCATGCACAGCAACACAAGGCACTCAAATATAGCTACTCAGTGGCATACCACATGTTTGATGAATTGAAATCTTAATGCTTAAGCGAACGCTTCAATCAGAGATCTCACTTTATGTGCTGACTTACTCTTGGAGACACGTGGAGAAATCTCACACTCAGCCACAGCTTTCAACTACCATGATTTTGACACGACATTGAAGGGAAGGTATAAAAGTCAATGAGAAGGGCTGAAAAAAGAGAGACGCTGGAGAGGAGAGCAAAAATAAAGGCAGAGAAGAAATCAGAGTCAGAAAGATAAATTACAAAGAAGGAACTGAACACAATAGCTGAGATACATATTTTACTCTTTGTAATTGTTGAATCGAAGCCGATCAAGATGATGGGCTAAATTCTGAGTATTGCCTTGAGGGGTTATATGTATGGATCTTAACTTATTTGAGACAATTAAATCGAATTTATCTGGTTCATCATTGTTTACTGTTCATTACATGCTTGGGTTCAATGGCTTGCATGATTTTACTTAAATCCATATCGAATCTGCGGTACCCACTGAGATCAGTGTGGATCTACCAAAGGCAATTGAGCTTAACGTGAATTGAACTATGAACATTCTTGTGTGAGTCTTAAGATCTGTGTGCTTTGTGATTTTATTTGTGCGGTATCCACTGACGATTGAGATCGATATTATGGAAAAAACTTGAGATCATTCTTGTAGAACGATTTGAAAGCTTGAATTAGTTAGCTGCCATACCAAGGGAGATGACTGAGAATTGAACTAGAATTGTTGTATAGAGTAGGGATCTGGGGTCCTAATTTGTGCCAAGAACTTGCCCTACCAAGGAAAGTTTGAGGAGCTTTGTGAAATGGAATTGCGAGAACTTCCAGGTTAATCGATTCCAGGACACTAGCGGAATAGTCCTCTTACACATGCACACAAGTCAGTGATAATAGGAAGAGATCCATACTGATTGTTCCACCCTCAAGGCAATACCATTTTCTCCATTGTTCTATTTCATGTGTTTGTTTTAGCTATTACTTATTGTTGTTACATTCTATCTTTAGATCAATACCGTGACATAACCCTCTCCCTGTGGATACGATTCACCGCTACTACATATTTTAGTAAATTGGGTAAAATTGGTGGAGAGTTGACACTCCGCACCAATTTTTGGCGCTGCTGCCGGAGAGAGGCAAGGTGTTAGGAATTGATTTGGAATAGTTTTTGTGTTTTTGTTTTTTTTTGTTTTTGTTGTTATTTGTGTTAGTATTTACTGTTTTGATTTGGTTTGATTTTCTTGAATCTATTGAGTTTGAGGTTACGTTGTTCAACTCATTCATTTCATTACTTCCATTGGATTTTGTTCTATTAATCTATCTACATTGGAAGTGTTCTTGATTTGTGTATACAATTCAGTTTATGCAAAGAGGGGCACGTCTTCGTGGAGTAGACCCTGAGTTTGAGTTTGATCCATAGATTCAAAGAACTTTACGACACAGAAGAAGATTGTTGGAAATGGCTGGACAAGAGGAAGAAAGACCTAGACCTCAACATCCACAGTTTAGGGATCGTTTTGCTGTTAACTTTGAAAGAAGAAACAACCATCAAGGGATAGATGTTGAAAGTTATCAGATCCCAACTCAAATTGTGTCCATGATCACCCAGGGACAAATTTTCCAAGGACTGAGTAACGATGATCTGAATGAGTATTTGGATTAGTTTCTAGGGTTATGTAATACTTTCAAACTCCAGAGAGTTCCACATGAAGAAGTGAGAATGGTCTTTTTTCCACTATCATTGAAGGGAAAAGCTAAACACTGGTTCAAATCCATTGGAGGATCATCCATCTCAACATTTGAAGAGCTAGAGAGAAAGTTCTTGGCAAAGTATTTTTCCCCTGCCAAGTTAGAGAGAATGAGGCTGGAGATCAGAAGTTTTTAACAACAGGATAGAGAGACCTTTAAGAAAGCTTGGGACAGATTTAATGATTTGCTTAGACAGTGCCCAAATAATGATTTGGGAGAAGTGAGGGAACTGAATACATATTTCAAAGGATTGTCACCTGAATCATCTCTTATGGTAAAGGCTTGTGCAAATAGGGCTTTAAAGGATAAAAGTGTACCAGAAGTGAGGGAATTGTTCGATTCAATAGCTGATGATAAATACTTATTCCCAGAAGCAAGAAAGACCTCCATGAGGAGACAAAGAGGAGTGCTAGACTTGGATGAAGAAACTTCTTTGGAAGACATTATAGAGGCATTAACGAGACAGGTTCAAACGTTGAAATCAGATAAAACCACACAAGTGTTGTCTTATGGCCTGTGTAAGGGTGAACATCACAGTGATGAGTGTGACCTCACACAAGAGTTTTTCTAGTATGTCAATAACTAAAACAATAGGTAGCAGCATGGAGGGTACAGAAATCCGAAAAGACAAGGTAGCTGGGGACAAAACAATCCAAGCAACCAAAATAGACAATACTTTCAAGGAGATGAGTAAAGGCACAGGGATAATAGAAGGATCAACGAGGAAGATCCACTCCAAAAGATTCTGGAGAAGTTGGACTAGAGAACCACAACTTTGGAAGCTCAAGAAAAGAATTGGGAAGCATTTAGGAAGAACATAGAGATGCAAATGGGCCAACTGGCCAGGGCAATCCACCAAAGACCCCAGGGGACTTTTCTAAGTGACACTGAACCGAACCCAAAAGGAAAGGAGGTCTATAATGCCATCACTCTAAGATGTGGTAAGGAACTCAGTGGAAACAAAAAGGATGAGATGGAAGATACCCCAGTGGAGGAGATCACGAAAGAAACAATTGTCGTGGAGGAGGAGTCTCAGAAGGAGGATATAGAAGAAAGTGTGAAGGCACTTGAGCCTAAAAGGAAGAGAGGGCCTCCAAGCCTATACAACTATCCAGAGTATGCACCACTACCTCCTTTCCCTCAGAGAGTTCCACCCCTAGCCAAGAAGGGAGCTCAATTTACAAGGTTCTTTGACATGGTTAAGAACGTGAATGTGAACATGGCATTGTTGAACTTGGTCACAGCTGTGCCCAGATATGCAAAATTCTTGAAAGACCTGATTACAAACAAGGAACAAATCTTGCAATTTGAAGTGCCAATTCTACTCACAGAAGAAAGTCAAGCATGGATGAACAAAGAGTTGCCACCTAAGCGGAAGTATCCTGGAAGCTGTACGATACTATGCACAATAGGTACCAGATTTTTCAACAAAGCATTATGTGATCTGGGAGCAGGGATCAACTTGATGCCCCTCTCTATTAATGAAAATGTTGGACTGGGTGATAAGATCAAACCAGTGGTTGTGTTACTGCAGTTGGCTGATCGGTCTGTGGTACAACCAACAGGAATGATTGAGGATGTGTTGGTGTCTATAGACAAGTTTGTTCTACCAGTTGATTTCATCATCCTAGATATGGAAGAAGATCCTTAGGTTCCTTTAATTTTTGGTAGGCCATTCTTGGCAACTGGGTATGCAATTATTGGAGTAAAAAGCAAAACCATTACATTCAGAGTAAATGGAGAGCAGGTGGTTTCAATATGGACTACGCGATAAAATACCCCAATTCAATGGAGCAATGCTATTCGGCACACCCTGTAGAGGGTACCCTCATATACTTGAGCTTGAACATAAGCGCAAGTTTTTTTAGCTTTGCTTGAGTCATCTGAGCATGAAGAATAAGAACAACATGAGTTGATTTTGAATGATGTAGATAATGTAATTTTGAATGCATTAAAAATCTGATTGAATGCCATCTAATACATGAGATTAACTTAGAAATGAATGTTAAGGATGATTTTGATGAAAATGCTAAAAGTGATGAATCCTGTGAAATCTTATCAAACGCTGGTTTTGAAACTGATGAGAATGTTGATGTTGTGCTCACTGAGGTGAGGCTTGAGCATTTTGAAAACATGAATGAGAAGTTGATGCCTTCAATCATGAGGCCACCCAAACTGGAGTTGAAGCCACTACCACCCTATTTGAAGTACGCATTCTTGGAAGAGAATAAGACTCTTGGAGTGGTTATCTCATCCAAATTGGAGAAGTGGCAAGATGACAAATTGCTGAAAGTTTTAAAAATGCACAAAGAGGCAATTGGTTGGACAATAGCTGATATCAAAGCGATAAGCCCCAATATTTGTATGCACAAGATACTGTTGGAAGAGGGGGCTATCCCTACAAGACACAGACAAAAAAGGCTGAACCCACAAATGATGGAAGTGGTGAAAAAGGAGATCATCAAGCTTCTTGATTTTGGAATGATATGTCCTATCTCAGATAGCGAATGGGTCAGTCCGGTACAATGTGTACCCAAAAAAGGGGAAGTGACAGTGGTGACCAATGAAGCTAATGAGTTGTTGGCAACCAGGATCATAAATGCTTGGAGAGTATGCATGGATTACAGGAAGTTGAATAAGGCCACTATAAAAGATCATTTCCCTCTACCTTTCCTTGAACAACTTCTGGACAGGATAGCTAGGTTCCTATTTTATTGCTTCCTTGATGGATATTCCGAGTACAATCAAATTGGCATTGATCCAAAAGACCAGGAGAAAACGACCTTTACTTGCCCATTTGGGACTTATGCCTTCAAGAGAATGCCTTTTGGCCTATGTAATGTACCAGTTACCTTCCAACGTTGCATGATGGCCATCTTTCAAGACATGGTAGAAAACATCATAGAAATCTTCATGGATGATTTCTCAGTTTTTGGAATGATTTTTGAAGGATGCTTGGAAAATTTGTCATTGGTGCTGAAGAGGTGTGTAGACACCAATCTGGTTCTGAATTGGGAAAAATGCCAATTTATGGTAAATGAGGGTGTTGTGATGGGGCACAAAATCTCCAAGACTGGTTTAGAAGTTGACAGATCCAAAGTGGAAGTGATAGCCAAGCTTCCAGCACCAACCAATGTGAAAGGAGTGAGGAGCTTCGTGGGGCATGCTGACCTTTACAGAAGGTTTATCAAAGATTTCTCAAAAATAGCCAAGTCTTTGTGTGCATTGTTAGAGAAAGACGCACAATTCATTTTTGATGAAGAATGTAATCCTAGAAAAAGTGTTAGTAAGCCTTAAGATGAGCCCTGCCAAGCTAAGTTCAGAACACCAAGACAAAGTGGACAAACTCAGGCATAAAGGTATAGCTCCTCTTATACGACCTGCAACTTAATTTATTCAAGAGCTTATTTTACTTAACTTATTTCTTTTCCTTTTTATTCAGTCATGCAAGTCAAGGACATGTTAGGTGGGTTTAAACCCAAAAAGGTCCGAGCTTTGAAAGCTAAGGCATCTAAAGTTGTGCTCACTCTTGAAAGTAATCCAGTCCAAACTTCAGTACCCACACAACTACCACCAGCCTCAACTAAAGAAGGGGTAATTCCCAAGTTGTAGAAATTCGAATTGTCGGAATTGGAAGATACTTCTTCACTACTAGAGGTCATCACCACTGCTGACGCGAGGCCTAGGATAAACAAAATCACCTTAACTCACCTGTTTTTCCCAATCGTAGGAAGCGATCTAAATATACATTAGCTCTTGCCAACAAGGAGATAAAATCCATTACTGAGCTTCATGGGCCTTCCTTATTCGGTGAGCTCATAGTTCAGAGATACACCTTCATTGATGAGACTGTCAAAGTTTCTGAGCGCTAGTTAGGGGTGTTCTTCGAGTCAATTTTCGGGTTATTCGAGTTATTCGGTTCGGTTTGGACATTTTTGAACTCGAATTCGAAAACCGAACCGAATTCGAATTTAATTTGAACAAACCAAATCGAATTCAAAATTCGGTTTTTGGTTCAAATTCGGTTTTATTTGAATAAACAGAAAATGTTTTTCGAATTTGAATTAACCAAATTCGAATTAATCAAATTCGAATTAACCAATAGATGGGGTTCTAAAAATTTCTGATGCTGCTTTGGACTTCTGGTTGTGGAAAGTTTTTAATTTTTACCGCATTGGTTGACTTAAAAAATGAGTTTTTCTTCTTTTGATTTGGTTAAATATTTAGAGGGTTTTTAACTTTTAAATATCTGAAGAATCAATTCGCACCTTTTTGGTATAGTGCTCCATTTATAATGTCAAAGGTAATACTTTTTCAGCAAAACTAATACTTTTAAGGAAAGAAGTAATACTTTTGATGAAATAATTAATACCCAGGGTAATAAAATAAATATCCCTTAAAACTAATAATAAAATAAATATCCCTTTAAACTTATACTTTTAAGGGAAAAGGTAATACTTAATGGAAGAGGTAATACTTTTGATAAAATAAATAATACCCATGGTATAATATAAACGGTAATACTTTTTCAGCAAAACTAATACTTTTAAGGGAAGATCTAATACTTAATGGAAGAGGTAATACTTTTGAGTTTTGATGAAATAATTAATACCTACGGTATAATGTAAAAGGTGATCCTTTTTCAGCAAAACTAATACTTTTAAAGGAAATAGCTAATACTTTTGATGAAATAATTAATACTCAAGGTATAATGTAAAAGGTAATACTTTTTCAGCAAAACTAATACTTTTAAGGAAAGAGCTAATACTTAATGGAAGAGGTAATACTTTTAATGAAATAATTAATACCCATAATATAATGTAAAAGGTAATACTTTTTTAGCAAAACTAATACTTTTAAGGAAAGAGCTAATACTTTTGATGAAATAATTAATACCTACGGTAATAAAATAAATACCCCTTAAACCTAATACTTTTAAGTAAAGAGATAATACTTAATGTAAGAGGTAATACTTTAGATGAAATAATTAATAACCATGGTATAATATAAACGGTAATACTTTTTCAGCAAAACTAATACTTTTAAGGAAAGAGTTAATACTTAATGAAAGATGTGTTTTGAGTTTTGATGAAATAATTAATACCTACGTCATTTTACATTATACGGTATAATGTAAAGGTGATACTTTTTCAGCAAAACTAATACTTTTAAATTATACGGTATAATGTAAAAGGTGATACTTTTTCAGCAAAACTAATACTTTTAAGGAAAGAGCTAATACTTTTGATAAAATAATTAATACCTAATAAGTTGGTTTTATACTAACTTATATGTGTTATTTCACTTAGCTTTTGACTTGTTTTTCATGCATTCATGTGCTGTTATGTGTTATCTGATGCATTTATGTAGTTTGCAACTTGGTGTGCTAAAATGGTAAAAAAGACTATAAATGATGATTAAATGAAACAAATGTGTGTTTTCAATTAAAGAACAAGGAAAGAGTTCAAAAGGGCTTAAATGAAGCTTGTAGAATTTGAGGAAAACCTGAACATGCTTATTTTGCATAGTTTGAAGTTGGGCAGAACTGGTCATGTAATTTCATTTGAATGTAACTTTCTCAATACTAATCCAAATGATAAGATCTTGGATGTTTTGGAAAGCTCTTTGAATTTTATTGAATTATTATGTTTTAACTATCTTCTAATTCTGTGCGAAAGTATGAGAAACGAGAGCATCTTTGAAATCGCTGCTTCAGGTTTTCATTCTTGAGCTTACTGCCATAGTTTGGTAGATTGTTAATATCTTGAGCTACAAACCTCCAATGATGCTGCTTCTGACACCTATGGAAAGTCAAGAAAACGATATACAATTCTTATGTTTACCACAAAGTCCAATTCAGAGCCGAAGGCACGCATAGATTGTATAGAAGTGGAGCATTGTGCTAAAATTGGAGAATGCATGGTGCGGCAGCGGGACGCGCCCGCCAGACGCAACTGTAAGGAAATCAATATAGTAACAACGCAGCGGAAAATATAACAATTATATTATAATTGATTTTCATAGAACCTTTAATGATAATCTATACAAAATATACCTCAAGAGATGCTAGCAAAATCGTTGAGCGAGGTTTAGTCGACCAACAAGCCGCACACATGTCCGGCCTCTAACGGTAATCCACACGAACTACTTTCGGGATCTTCAAAGGATTGATTTTAACATTAGGTTAATAAGCTAGATCCCTCTAGACAACACCTTAGAAATCTAATAAGAAAACCCTTTTCTTATTTACATGATTTCTTATTGGGAGAGTTGTGTTGTCTTGACCTAACATTAAGCATCTATATATAATAATACAGCCTTCCAAAAAGGTTGTCTTGTCAAACAAGAAACGAATTATTACCAAACTCAATTCACTTTCCAAAAGTGAATATAAGAGTATAATAGATGCCATAATTATCATATAATTATGTAAATCATTTTAACCCAAGAAGTAATTCTATTGTGTGTGATCCTTTAGGTTCCTAATCACTTGGCAATAAATATAAATAATAATCTTAGAATTAAATTAGCTTTTGTAAAAAACCAACAAACTCCCACTTGGACTAAAGACAATTTAGTCATGGAGCTTCTAAGATAGGATAAATTAAACAACTTTAATTTATCATTAATTCAACAATTAATTCATTTATATTCATAGATCAAGAGCAGCCTCTAGCCACGACATCATAACCACCCAAGAGTTAGGAAAAGTCAATTGATCGACTTCACCTATCCATGAACCAGGTACCATGTAATTATCATCCTTTCACCATCCTATATTCCAATTAGTACAAGAGTAAAGTCTAAGTGCCAACTCTTTATTATACTAATTATATTTCTTTCTTGTACCAAAATTCAACTCCTTGTAAATAAATTTAGAACTTTTCCAAATTTACTTACTAATTATGCACATTTTGAGTTGAGTTTCAACAAGTGGAGCCAGAAAGGAATATACTCTCCCACTATTAGGAGTGGTGAATCTTATATCGATCATAAACTATCAATCCGTGCTTCTTGTTATATCCAACGTCTACCGCTCACATATCCAGTTACGGTTATGGACAAATAGAGTCAAAACATAACATCCACACTAAAGATACTCTTATAATCTCAAGTCAAAGGATCGCTTACACTACTGTCACGTAGAGATTATACCATTGGCACTCAAATAGTTAACGATATGGAAATCTCTAAGCGGATCATTCAAGTGAACACATTCTCCAATGATTCACCCATATATCACTATATATACTAGTCTATCCGCATTAACAACATCCTTGTTATTGTTAATACTATGACTTGGGAAATTTAAGAATAATAAATATTATTCTAAGGACTTTATCATATTGTATATATATCGACATATATATGTTACAAAATAATAAATATGCCATATCTTTATTGCATAAAATTACATAATTATTCTTTCATTACGAGTCAAACCAATCATTCAGTACTTCAAACCAAATGAATGAACATGACTATCATGTTTCTTTTGGGATAATGGTTTAGTCAATGAATAATTATATTATCCTTTACAGGAATCTTTTGTATCTTTACTTAAATTCTATCAGTGATTACTCTAATCAGATGATAAAATTTTAGTACATGTTTGGATCATTGATGAGACCTTAGTTCCTCAACTATTGAAGAAATTATTTCCATCCAAACAATCTTGTAGCTACTTCACAAGCAACTATATACTTAATCTCTATTGTAGAATATGTTGTTATAATCTATTTGAAACATTTTCAAATAATGACATTTATATTTAGGATAAATACGTATCCATCTTGATACTTGCAATCATCTTTATAAGATTGAAAACTAGTATCTATGAATCCATACATATTAAGCTCAACTTTCAAGAATAGTTCCTTAATACTTCTCAAGTATTTAAGAAAATTCTTGACCACTTCTAGTGACTCTCACTGGAATTGAATTGAAACATGCTCATAGCACTTATAGCGTAGGAGACATTTGGTCTTATATAATATACATAAATGATCTTACTTCTTAAGAACATTTTGCATATTAGATTTCTTAATATCAGTCTTTGGACACATGTCCTAAGTTAAGTCCTATTAAGTATAGGAATGTAAACCTTTTAAACTGATCCATTCATGTTAAACGTCCTTAACATTTTATCAATATATATACATATATATTGGTTATATATGACCAAACAACTTATCAAATCTATCTCTATAGACTTTTCCCAATACATAAGTTGTTTCTCCAAAAATCTTTAATTGAGAAGGTTTTTGAACAACTACACCTTAACTAATTAAGATTAGTTATATAAATTCTCATTATTAATATGTCATCTATATATAATATGAGAAATACAATAATATTGCCAATAATATTTTGTATACACAAGATTCATATTTGTTTTTGATTAAATCAAACTTTTGATTATCTCATCAAAACAAATATTCTAACTCTTAGAAGCTTGCATTAGTCCATAAATAGACTTTTGTAATTTGCATACTTTGTTAGGATTTTTAAATAAAAACCCTTAGATTGTATCATATACATATCCTTTTGCAAATTACAGCAAGTAAAATCTTAATGAATTTTAACACGGCAATTGGTGAAAAGGTTTTATCATAGTCAATACTATGATTTTGTGTAACCTTTAGTGACCAATATTCATGCTTTATGGGTAACAACATTACCATCCATGTTTGCCTTCTTTTGAAGACCCACTTGCACCTTATGAGTTTTATCCCTTTAGATGCATTGACTAAGGTCTATACCTTATTGTCATACATGGAATCCATTTTAGATTTTATGGTTCAAAACCACTTTTAGATTTCTTATCAAATAAGACTTCTTTGTAGATAGTAGGTTTATCATTCTTAATGATAAACATATCATCTCATGTGGATGATTTATCCTACGAAACATACAATTTACTTGTGTATTGAGAGCTTCATGTCCTACTGCATCTTCATGAGGTACAAGCTCTAATTCCATTTTCTTTTCATTACTAAATTATGGTTTAAGAATTTCATCAAGTTCTACATGCTCCCACTTGCCTTTTCTAGAATAGACTATTCTTCTAGAAATATGACATATTTTGGGACAAACATTTTGTGCTCATTGGGATCATTGAAATAATATCCAAAACTTTCTTTTGGACATTCCACAAAATAGTATATATGAAAATTTTGTATCAAACTTATCAGATTTTACCTTTTACAAAATATAGGACACTCCCAAATATTTTGGTTATTTCCCTTACCATATCTCATATGAGGTAAAACCGATAGATTTAAATGGAACATACTTTAAAAGATTAAATACAATATTTATGGTATATTCTCAAAAATTTTTTTGAGAGAATTGTATGGCTCATCATTAATCGAATAATATCTAATAAAATTCGATTATTACTTTAATAAATTAACAAGCTCATTTTATTAAGATAATTATAAATTCTTGACTCAAGTATTCTCTATTTCGATCTAATCAAAATATTTTAATACTTTATTCAAGTTGTTTTTCAACTTCAATTTTATATTCTTTGAACTCTTCAAAAAATTTAGTTATATACTTCAATAAGTACATATATGACTATATTTAATACAATCATTTGAAGTATGAAAAACTTTCTCTAATTAGAATTAACATTGGTCTTCATACATCAATATGTATTAGACTTAGTAATTCAGTAGATCTTTCACCTTTTTAAGTAAAAGGTAAATTGGTTATTTTCTAATAAATAAGATTCATATTTATCAAATGATTCATAATCAAATGATTCCAAATAAACATCTTTATGCAATTTGGTTATGCGTTTCTCATTTATATAACCATATCTACAGTGTTAGAGATAAAATTATCAATTTTGTTTCTTTGTGTTTATGTTTGAAAAGAAGATTATCCAAATCAAATATATAAAGTTTGTTATCCAATTAGCCAGCACCTTAAAATATTGTCACAATAAAAATAACAACATTTATTCTTTTGAATTATTGTAAATCTATTCATGTCAAACATGAAATAGAAATAATATTTTAGTAAGTGCTGATAATAACAATCCTTTATATTAAGGATTAATCTTCTAAATAAAGAAAATTTTATATTCCCATGGTTAATGTAACAATTTTTGTCGCATTCAATTACCACATATAAGAATACATTTTCTTTACTTAACTTTCTACTTATCCTTAAATCTTGCATATTTATGTAAATATGAGATCCAAATATGGTATCTAATACCCAAGATTTTATTTATAAGCAGAAACATTTAATTCAATCATAAACATATTTGAAGTAGAAACTGCACCAAGTTTCTTCTGCTTCAAAACCTCGATGAACCTTTTAATTCTAATTCTAATGTCTATCTTAATAGACCATAGTAGAATTTAATACCATTAAACCTTTTGTCCTTATTATTTTGTGTTAAATTTGAGCGCTCTTGTATTGATTTTCTTAAAATCATGGTCCAACTTCACTTTCTTGGATAACTCAAGTATTAACACAATTTCCTTTTTCTTCTTGATTGAATCCTTTATTGTCTTATTGAGCAATTCAAGCAAATATTTAGATCTCAACTTTGTTCATAACAAAATTAAAAAATCTAATTTTTCAGTGAGACTAATCATCTTTAGCACATTAGATGATACTAAAGATTATTTGCCATTTTGCTCTAAATGAGTTCGTAAGAGAGACATCATATATCTCAATTTAAACTCCATTATCATACAATCATTTCATCTAATGAAATATTGTAAAAGCATACATATTCACATACAACTATTACAATTATGATTCATGAATGTTTTTTTTAGCATAAGACAATATACATTATCAAGATCATCTTTATGTTTTTGACATGTACCTTTGATTACTTGATCAATATCAACATCAACAAAAAAAAATTTTAAGGACATAAAATAACTTCTTATACCTAAAAACAATTTTTAGGTTGTAAAATTCAATCCATAAAATTTGAGCAATTAATATATTGTCAAACTAATATATTTTCACAAAATTCCTAGTGGCTAAGATCTCATTTTAATTATTTTTAACCTTGAGGTAACTCAACAAGTCAAAATAATCTCAATAAGTAGGTAACAATTGCCAATTACAACAAATTGTAACTCTTAGATAGTTAGGCCATCAACTCTTGATACATATATCTCATATGTCCCCTAACTCTTTGCCTCAAAAACACTTTAACCTTGAGGTAACTCAACAAGCCAAAGGTCTTTGTTAAATCAAACCCATTATTCAGAGATCTCATCTCATAGCATAAACGTGTTTAAAGTAAAACAACCTTGAGGTAACTCAACAAGTTGCTCTAATAAAAATTTGTTTAAACTATAATAATGGAAGGCAACTAAATATGATTTAATATTTAATTAAGGGATTAATTTAAGGTCTCATCATACATACATATCATATGTGAAAATTATTTGATCAATTGAACATACAATATACAATTAAATAAATATATTATTTTATCAAATACAAATCACATATAACATGTTATTCAAATAATCACATTAAATGAATATACAATAAATTTATATCAAATATAAATTGTATATGACACATGTTATTCAAATAATCATATTAAATAAATATATAATAAATTTATATCAAATATAAATTGTATATGACATGTTATTCAAATAATCATATTAAATGATAGATGCATATCAAATATAAATTACATGTCATCTTATTCAAATAATCACATTAAATGAATATAAAATAGATTTATATCAAATATAAATTACATGTGTCATATTATTCAAATAATCACATTAAATGAATATATAATAAATTTATATCAAATATAAATTGTATATGACATGTTATTCAAATAATCATATTAAATAATAGATTCATATCAAATATAAATTACATGTCATCTTATTCAAATAATCACATTAAATGAACATATAATACTTCTGTCATGAATCTATATGTATATTATTTCTAATCTTATTAGAAATCATTTAATTGAACTATTTGAAACATTTATGGGTCAAAACATAATTTCAAAAATTGCAGGGCCGACTGATCAGAATAAGAAGTAAAGTTTGGGGCAAAACCATAATTAAAAGCAAACATTTTCCTTTTGGCACCAGAAAGCGTGTGCACAATCACACTTCTTTTTTCTTCTTTTTTTTCAATGATTGATGATGACGTCATCATATGACGTCATCTTCTTCCATAATCGAAAGAAGTTGAAAAAAACTTTGCCTCTGTATTTACTTTTCGATCAGTTTTCCGGCGACTCCCTTTTTTTTCTTTTTTTTTTTTGAAAAATTTCAAAACAATTTTGAATAAAACAAAATTTGCATATTTAACCCATAATATTTAAAAAACGAATTTCTTAAACAAATAATTTTTCAAATCTATCAATTAAATCTAATATACATACATAAACAATTTATCATTCATGACATGGTATATTTGGTATAGATAAATCAAATTAGGCTCTGATACCACTGTAAGGAAATCAACATAGTAACAACGCAGCGGAAAATATAACAATTATATTATAATTGAATATACCTCGAGAGATGCCAGCAAAATCCTTGAGCGAGGTTTAATTGACCAACAAGCCGCACATATGTCCGGCCTCTAACGGTAATCCACACAAACTACTTTCGAGATCCTCAAAGGATTAATTTTAACATTAGGTTAATAAGCAAGATCCCTCTAGACAACATCTTAGAAATCTAATAAGAAAACCCTTTTCTTATTTACGTGATTTCTTATTGGGAGAGTTGCGTTGTCTTGACCTAACATTAAGCATCTATATATAATAATACAGCCTTCCAAAAAGGTTGTCTTGTCAAACCAGAAACGAATTATTACGAAACTCAATTCACTTTCCAAAAGTGAATACAAGAGTATAATAGATGCCATAATTATCATATAATTATGTAAATCATTTTAACCCAAGAAGTAATTCTATTGTGTGTGATCCTTTATGTTCCTAATCACTTGGAAAACCAATGCACGGTGCGGCCGAGCGACGCAGCCGCACCATGAAAAGATTTGCATGGTGCGCCCGCCAGATGCGGCCGCACCATGAAATTTCTTCCTGGCGCAGTTTAGTATTTTCGCCATAACTTTCTTGCCCAAGCTCTGAATTGAGTGATTCAAAATGCTGTGGAAATATAAGACTGAGGGCTACAATGTTCATGTTTTAGGTTTTTCCAAATTCACAACGTATGAGGAGCAGACATTGGTTGCACAGTGACGGTTTGTAAGTTTTCAGAATTTGAGAGGTAAAAAGATCCAAGAATCTTTGCTTGTGTTTTCCTTGCATTGTTGAGCCTAATTTCATGCAGACATTTTGTTGCTAACCATTTACAAGTGATGCCCAAATGCATGCACATATGTTCACATGCGTGCGCACATGTTGCGTAACACTTGCACGTCGTCGTACAAGCCCCGCACGTCATTGGTGCAAGTTGGTGCAGACTTGCTGCTCGCTCGCGCGCAGCTCCAGCGCACACTGTATGCGTAACCTTGGCCACTCCAGTACGCAATGCACACACCAGCCGGGCGCGCCCATACGCGCAGTAGCACCATAGCATGGGCACTTCACAGCATCACTTGTGCACAAACATGGGTACTTCACAGCATCACTTGTGCACATCACAGCACACACTACATGCACGACACAACACACTTCTTGCACATTATTTGCACACTTTGGCATGCATGCACCAAGCACTCCATACATACATAAACATTTCACCTATGCATGAACACTTGCATGACTCTACACTTGCACATGAGCACAATAGGAAAATACATGGTGCGGCTGTGTCTGGCAGCCGCACCACAAAGAAAATTTCATGGTGTGGCTGCGTCTGGCAGTCACACCGTGAAGGGCATTACAAGGTGCGGCTGCCAGAGTGTGAATTTTGTGTGAGGTGCGGCTGCGTCTGGCTGTCGCACCGCGTATTTCTTCATGTTTTGTTTCGCAAAAATTTTCTAAGTGTTGGAGTGTTGTTTTGTGCAGGAGATTTGAAGACGTGATCATTGGAGGTTTGGAAACGCGGAGAGTACAGTGAGGGAAGGACGGTCTAGGGCCTGAAGGCATGTATGGATGATGTGCAGAGATTGCTTTGTGAATACTTGACATTTTTGCAATGGCATTTCTGTAATATTTTAGTCATTTTACCTTTGCATAATGTTTACGGTTTGTAACCTCTATATATAGAGGAATTAGTCAACATTTGAGAGAGATTGATCATTCGAGAATTGTAACAGAGTTTTGATTTTGGTGAGCGGAAATTTTCTCTCTCTAAACATTTTCTCTCTCTTTCAATTGAACTCCGATTCCGATTCCGATTGAGGATTTGTTCCGAACATTGTAATTCTCTTGTGAATTGAAGGCAATCAGAGCAATTTAACAGGTAAAATCTTTCCAATTAATGAGAATGATTTGCTTGAGGTTGCGAAGTGAAGATCGTGACAAATGAAGTTTTCTGGCTAATCGGATGATGACCTAGGGTTCCTATAGATGAATGTACATTTTAGATGCTTGATTCAGTGCAATAAACGTAATCTTTGAAGGAATGTTTCATCTTTTGCTGTGATTGTGAATTTTGGTTAAGTTTCACAAATTCGCTCTGGAATAGTTGAATTGAATTTGAACTGCGACCGACATATTGAGTCTAAGTTCAATACATCCATTCTTACTGCGAATTCTGTGGAATGAGAACATGAATCGAGTCTTTTCACTTGTTTTGTATGCTCATCTTCTAGGATGCGGTCGCCATACCGATCTTAGATTATGAGATCATAAGGTTGGAGTGAAAAATAAGTTCTCTATTGTTAACAAGCGCACTCGACCTTAGTTTCAGGCCTCGCTATAGGAAGTTCCTAAGAGTCGAGTGTTAAATTTGTTAGGAATAGTGGATTGGGATGTTGCGGGATGAAATCACCGACCTTAAGCCTCGCCATAGGATAGGAATGTGTCAAGAGTATTAGGACACAGTGTGGTCGATATGCCAGTTGTGGCTTAAGACTCTAGGCAACGAGATTCCCCTCCTGTTTAGCATGTATGTTTAGTTGCATCGCATCAGTGTCTAAATGTGTGTTCATCTAGCTATGGAACTCTAGGGCATCACTTTTCTTACTGTTACACTCAGACTTTATTTCTTGCATTTTGCTCTTGTGTTTGCATTTTGGTTATCTTACGTTCTCGTATTTGTATCTTCTTGTTCTTCCCACATTTGATTTGGTTACCTCATTTCCTCTAGCTTTGCTGGCACTAGTTTTGAAATTGCGTACCTTGTGACACAATTAGAACAACATCAGTGAATTCATGAACCATCCCCTTCCCCGTGGATACGATACCCTGCTCACTACTGCTACATTAGTTTAGGGATAAAATTGAGGCATACGACTTAAGCCTGTCAATACCCACGGTATAATGTAAAAGGTAATACTTTTTCAGGAAAACTAATACTTTTAAGAAAAGAGCTAATACTTAATGGAAGAGGTAATACCTTTGATGAAGTAATTAATACCCATGATATAATGTAAAAGGTAATACTTTTTCAGCAAAACTAATACTTTTAAGGAAAGAGCTAATACTTAATGGAAGAGGTAATACTTTTGATGAAATAATTAATACGCATGATATAATGTAAAAGGTAATACTTTTTCAGCAAAACTAATACTTTTAAAGAAAGATGTAATACTTTTGATGAAATAATTAATACCCACGGTAATAAAATAAATATCCCTTAAAACTAATAATAAAATAAATATCCCTTAAAACTAATACTTTTAAGGAAAAAGGTAATACTTAATGGAAAAGGTAATAATTTTGATAAAATAATTACTACCCATGGTATAATATAAACGGTAATACTTTTTCAGCAAAACTAATACTTTTAAGGAAAGAGCTAATACTTAATGGAAGAGGTAATACTTTTGAGTTTTGATGAAATAATTAATACCTACGGTATAATGTAAAAAAGTTATACTTTTTCAGCAAAACTAATACTTTTAAAGGAAATCGCTATACTTTTGATGAAATAATTAATACCCACGGTATAATGTAAAAGGTAATACTTTTTCACCAAAACTAATACTTTTTAAGGAAAGAGCTAATACTTAATGGAAGAGATAATACTTTTGATGAAATAATTAATACCCATGATATAATGTAAAAGGTAATACTCTTTTAGCAAAACTAATACTTTTAAGGAAAAAGCTAATACTTTTGATGAAATAATTAATACCCACGGTAATAAAATAAATATCCCTTAAAACTAATACTTTTAAGTAAAGAGATAATACTTAATGGAAGAGGTAATACTTTAGATGAAATAATTAATAACCATGATATAATATAAACGGTAATACTTTTTCAGCAAAACTAATACTTTTAAGGAAAGAGCTAATACTTTATGAAAGATGTAATACTTTAGAGTTTTGATGAAATAATTAATTAAAAGGTGATATTTTTCATCAAAATTAATACTTTTAAGGAAAGAGCTAATACTTAATGGAAGAGGTAATACTTTTGAATTTTGATGAAATAATTAATACCCATGATATAATATAAAAGGTAATACTTTTTCAGCAAAACTAATACTTTTAAGTATAATTATTAATCCCTAAACTTCAATTTTCTCTATCTTCTCTCTACTTTCAGAAGGCCAGAGCCGGTCAACCACTTCCTACCATTAACCCACGCATCCACACTTCTTATGACTTTGAAAATCCCTATCTACAGATAGCCTCCATTTTATCGTCATTTGCTCTTTTTCTTTACACTTTTCCACCTCCGACTGTGTCAGATCAAGGTGCCCAAGATCAAAAGTTTGGAGCTATTTCTGACAGTAAGCATCTACCGAGAAGCTGATTTAAAGGATTCTCCTCTCAAAATTTCAAGATCGGGAGCTGCCAAGACTTATCAGAGAACTTCTTCGCCAGATTGGACCGATTAACAGTAGCTATCCGAAGATTTGGCGACCGGTAGCTTCAAGATTCATCCTTCTACTCGTCAGATCTTCAACCTGAGCTCAGATCGGCAATTTGATCCTGCTGAAAACAGTTCTAGTGACCTGCAGCTCTTCCACCCATCAAGCACCCAACCAAGCAGTCAACGCAGAAGAGGAAGCTACTGACCGCCATCTAGATCTCCGTTGTCAGATCGCAAAAACTGGAGAAGAGAGGCATCTCTCTCTTTGTGAGCTGCAAAGACATTTTCAGATCTTATATGAGAGCTTCAAAGTCACGACCTGATACCGGAGTTTCAGTGATCTTAACCCCCGCTCAGCTAAACAGGAAGCTACGCGAGCTTCAAGATCCAAATCAAAGATCAGAGCTTCAAGTTTCTTACATCTGGATTGCTGCTTTCTGCCTCTCTCTAGCTGAAAAGGACGCGCCAATCGTCAAAGCATCCGGGAACTTCGGTTGTGACCCAAAGCTCCTTCAAAATCCAGAAATTTTTGGCAAACGGGACCTTCATTCGGAGTGCTGACTGCAAGATTCTTCCAACACCGGAGTGGACTTTTGCTTGCTTGATAGCTGCCGAGCAATTTTTTGCTATTCCAATTCAATTGCTGTCTTTGCTTATACTTAATGTGACTTTCACTTATGCACTATTTTTGGGCGGATTTGTGAGCTTAGTTTACTAGAATATGGCTTTCCAGTCACTAGCTCTGTTCTTTTCCTCCATCACACCGGTGGTAAGTCTCTGACAATTATTTTGGTGATGGGTGGTTCTTTATGTTTCTATAGCATGGGGCTACTGTGGTGTTTGTTTCATTAGTTGATGTTAAGTAGTTCCGTGTGTGCATATGATTTGCCGCTTGAAGATTGCTAGAATCCATATTCTGATTGAATTCTGCGTAGTTGGGGTTTCAGTGGTTTGGCCATATTTCCTGATATCATTTGCTATGGGTTGGAACTTCATTTTTTTAATGGTCATGTGTATGAACTGGTTATATTTGCTGCGTATGATTAACATTCGAGGACAGTTCAGAATTAATTTGTAAATGCTGAGCTTCAAATCTTTATTCATTTGCTTGGTGGGTTGTCGAAATACTTTGATTGCATATGGTTCTCGAAAAACTCTCAATTACTGAAGTTCGTGTGTCCTTGGATCCTGTACTTGAATGTGGATTCCTTGGCGAACCAGGAGAATTGACATATTTCATGAACTTGGTAATCAATCGTGCTTGTGTTCTCCGATCGTGCATCCATAGCTATCTGTGGTGACTTAGTAATCAATTGTGCTTGTGTTCTCCTACTAACGTTTGCTTATTAACTTTTATAGATTAGGGCCTCAAGTTTAGAGGAAAATAGAGTCTATCTACTAAAAGTCCTTCCAAGTAGATTTCCTCTATTTTCCTTACATATACTGAGATTAATCTTTCATGTAATGGAGTAGTACTCCATTTTTCCTACATTTACTTTGTAACATTGTGGACGGGTATAGCCGGCACTGTATTTTGTTTTGTTCAAGTTATATATATCTCTACTTTTCCAAAAAAAAAACCCTAACACATAAAAAAAACTAATACTTTTAAGGAAATAGGTAATAATTTTGATGAAATAATTAATAACAATGTAATAAAATAAAAATCCCTTAAAACTAATATTTTTAAGAAAAAAGGTAATACTTAATGGAAGAGGTAATACTTTTGATGAAATAATTAATACCCATGGTATAATATAAACGGTAATACTTTTTCAGCAAAACTAACACTTTTAAGGAAAGATCTAATACTTAAAGGAAGAGGTAATACTTTTGAGTTTTGATGAAATAATTAATACTCACAGTATAGTGTAAAAGGTGATACGTTTTCAGCAAAACTAATATTTTGAAGGAAATAGCTAATACTTTTGATGTTACCCACGGTATAATACTTTCAACAGAAGTTCAATTATGTCTTTTAAGTTATATTATTATTATTATATATTTTATATTTATAAAAATATATTATATATATTGAATTTGGTTTTCGGTTCGGTTTTCGAATTGGAATCCCAATTCGAAACCGAATCATAAACCGAAATTTGAATTCGGTTTAAACCGAAAACCGATTTGAAATTCGAAAACCGAATTCGAATTTTTGAATTCAAATTCGGTTTTCAAATTTTCGAATTGATTTTCGGTTTAAACCAAATATTGAACACCCCTAGCGCTAGTTGCTCCCAAATTGGGGTTTGACTGGAAATAATAAATTATCTGTAAAAATTGCTCCCGAATTCGTGAGGGAAGTGGTTCTGCCTCAAGATAAGCAAGCTTTTCATAGCTTCAAGAAAAATAAGCTGAGCAGAGACATAATTCTTGGAGTTTCACAGGTCTGTATTATTATACTCTTGATTCAAACTTCTATTCCAAGTATTTTGAGATCGGATAGTATAGTGATGTTATATCTATTTTTCAGGCTCTTGCTCTGGTTGAAGAACTTGTGTCTCGTTTTAAGGATGATGACACAAAGTTTAAGAAGCTCTACAATGATTTGAAAATCTCTGAGACTAGGAGGGATAACTTGGAGCATAGTCTGCAAGAGCTTGGATACAAAGAGTAAGGTCTGAGAACTGGCCTAATGAAGACTTAGGAAGCTTTGAAGGCATCTGAAAAGGAGGTTGCTAGGTTGAAAGTTGAAAACCTGAAACTTAAACAAAAGGCCTTGTGATGCAAGCTGTCGCGTGCTCACCAATTTATCCCTAATTAACTATAGCAAGTGGTGTAGGGTTTCGATCCATAGGGAAGAGGTTGGTTTCAAGAAAATCATGAATTTAGCCACAGAACTCTATTCTCAACCCACGATCGCCAAATTACAACTTGAAACAGTTCATTTTCATTGTATGGAAAGAATTTACCAATTGAATTGCTTCAAAATCTTTAGATTCGCAAGAGAATAGTGAATTGCCTCCTTAATTGAGGAAAGAATTACAATGATGGGACCAAAGCTTTGATCGAAATCGAAAACGGAGCTAAAATGTTAGAGAGAGAAAGTCTAGAGAGAGAAATTCCCACTCAAGATAAAAAATCATGTAAAAATCTAGAAGTATCTAATCTCCAAAGTCAAAAGTCCTCCAAAATAATGACAAAAGCCTCTATTTATAGAGGCTTAAAGCTTAATCTACAGGCTAACATAAACTAAACACTTATTTACAAAAATTCCACTGTTCAATTCAATAATAAATAGGAGTGGTTAGATCTAGTATGAATCGTACATGGACGGTAGTTGGAGTCATTTTTCTGTCAAAAGAAAAAAATATGGCACATCCCGGATCTGATGAAATAGGATGTCGGCCAGTGAAACGATGGGGGATAAGCTTCATCATCTAGGAAACTGTCCAAAATCAGCACGTGCACAAGCCTCCATGTCATCATCCACTCCAGATATCCACGCCTTTGAGCCAGCTCGCACCACGTCTCCATCTCGCCCAGCACGCCACCGAGCTACAAAACATCACGTCTCCACAAACCCGCACCAATCAAAGACCATGTTCAACACTTAGAAAAAAAAAGAGTATCGAAACCTTCCATCTATATGGCGATGCAACGTAGCATTGCATCGTTGTGTAAACGTTCACATATTTTCCTACGGCGATGCAACGTAACATTGAATCGCAGTGATAGTCTTTCCATGGCGATGCAACGTAACATTGCATCGCCGTGAAAATGTGTCACGGAACATGTGTAATTGAATCAGTGCAAGTGTGCTTGTTGGTACAGATGCATGTGCATGTGTGATGCATGAGAGATATGCTTGTTAAGTGCATATGCGTGTGCATAAGTGAATGCATGTGTTGTGTAACAAGTATAGCTAAGAGTGTGCATGCATGTGCATAATCTCCACTTGCATCTTGAACTGGCGATGATAGAGCACTTCAAATTGTTGTTGTGCAATGGAGGAAATGTCATTCAGCTTGGATCCGATTGTAGATGTATAAGAAGTCCAGTCCTGATGCATGTCATTAATTTTTTCATGCATGCTTCTAAGCCTCTCATCCATATGCTGGAAACGAGTATCAACAGAACTTTGAAAGTCATGAAGTGCGCCATGGAAGGAACTAAAGTCAAATGATTGAGGCTGCTGCTCTTGATGCCCGAAATGGCTTGAGGGGGTCAAAATCCTCTTGAGGGATGCCAGTCACTGCAGGCGCTCTAGTAGTTCTCGATCGATGCGCAAATACTTCAGATACAAATGTGTGGCAATGGGAGCCCAGAACTTGCGCTAATCGCCACCCATCTCATTATCTACTTATTGGGCATAGCACAGCTCGGTGATGAGTACGGGAAAATAAATGGTTGCAAAATACTGGCCCGTATGTTGTCGACTATCATCCGACCAACATCCACAGATTTTTGATTCCAAATTGCCGAGATCAGATATAGACAACTGCGCACAACCTCAGTAATTTGCGAACTTGGCATAAGCCTTGACAGAATAAACAAAAGCCAAATTTTGACATCACACCGCAGGAATTTATGAAGTATATGCTTCCGCTCCCCCCTTTGATTTACAACCCATTAAGTACAAGGGTGCGCAAGCTTTTCCAACAAAGCCTGGTCATCATCCTCACCGTGCAAACACTTAGAAGGATCGGTAGGGAAACTGGGTGTGCCCAAACGTGTATTGACAATCTCGCTGGTAATGTCGATCCACTTCCCTCTAACAAAGACCTCCCCATCCTCATTTGGAAACTTGGCATTGGCATAATACTCCCGTGCCAAGCTAACATTACAGAACTCGGGAGCAAGCGTCAACCTCTCATTGAGCCTATGAAATTTCATGAGCTTCTCAAATGGTCCCTTATGTAATGCCCCGCTATAATTTATAGTTAAAACTACATAAGGTAATATACATATTAATATATAGTCCAAAATTTATACGTTCAAGATCACCAAAATGGCCCATTCCAATAGCTACAAACACAACCAAGGTAATTAAATACCTTAATAATCTATTCATCTATCTCTTCTTTTAAGTACGTAAACCAGAATCTTGTCCACCACCTAATCCATCTTGAATCACTGAAAAATATAATTTATAAAAGAGTGAGCTTAAAATAGCTCAGTGGGGTAGGAATAGTGCTTAATTAACGAAAGATTGATTTTCAACAAAATACAGTTCCAAGAAAGAGTTTCAATGCATCCGGATTGAAACACTAAACATATAATTAGTATCTGTCTCGATCGGCCATGCCAACCTTTACAAACCTTATCTCCCCTGGCAATTCGTTGTTGCGTGCACTACTTGAAAAGTTACCTTATCCTTCCTCGTGGTCAGTGACCACTACGGCTCCGCAGGCCTAACGTGGCATCCGGATTTGCCACTCCGACTCCCATCAACAGAATTAAAAACTCCTTAATCCTGTGACCGAGCTCACTGGTGTGGTCTTGGCGTAATCGTCGGCCCGATGCCGTCTCGATCACTCTCTAAGCCAATACCTACTAGGGCCCAAACAATCAATTACAATACATGTATCATATACAATCAATGCAAGTTGGCAAATAATTAGGGAAATTCATCCACTTATGCCAAACTTAAACGATTCACAATGTCAAAGCGCTAGAGTCAACAAGGCTCATGCAGATTCTAGAGGTGGCTCACGCCTTTAAATTGACATAGCACTTAGTTCCGCATCGCACGTAGTTCCACCGTACATAAATCCAATAACCAAATTATACCACAAGTATTCGATACAATCAATTAGTAAAACTAAACGGGAACATGCCAAGTACCAATTTCAGCTTCGGCACTATTGTTTTGAAACCTTGTATCTTATTTTCTATAAGTTAGAAGAATACACCATTTATTCCATATGAAAATATGTTAAAAGTACAAAAACTTTCGTGATCTGCAAATCTCCAAATTCCATCCATAAAACCATATATAAACTGTTCAAAGCAGCTACAACGACTGAAAATACCTTAGCCAACTTTCAATCATGTCAAGGAAGAGTCAACTGGTAATAGCTTCATGTCCAATTATCCAAATAATGCGGAATTGAAACTGTATAAAAATATATTCAAAATTCTGTAACTTTCGTGTTGTGTAAAACACTAAATTCAATTTATAAATTAGTGTAAAAATAGTTCAAAGTTCTTTTAAAGATCGAAAACTCTATAACCAGATTTTCGATTCCACCACAGTAGATTTAAATGGCTATAACTTTATGACTACATGTCCAAATAATATCAAACCAAAATTCCATAATACTGGACATGAAATACAGAGATTCTTGTGCTACACAGGTTTCACAATTCTTCCCATAAATAGAAAAACAAACAATCTGAAATTGCACAAGGTCTTAGCATTCCGAAACTAACTTCAGTCCTGGCAGGGCTATTTCAAATAGCCATAACTTTGTAACCAAAAATCCAAATAACGTAAAACAAAAACTATATAAAACTAGGTTTATAATACAATAACTTTTATGTTTTAATTTGTTTCAAATTATGCTCACAACTTGGTTGAAAAGCAGTTTGAAATAAGCTTGTATGCAGCTCCCTTATGAATACAACTTAAAGCTTCAGCTCACGCTTCATTTAAGCATTATACCGAATAGGTTAAAGACACAATTAAGATTTGAAAACCTCAAAATGTAAACAATTCCTTACACTCTAAAATTGTACATGAAGCATCCTTATATGATAAAAACTCTAACATTTCCTAGCCAACGTATATCATTTCCATTTCACCTAATCTTTGCTCTTTCTACCACAATAAGGTTTTATAAACTAGTGAAACCATTAGATCATTAAAACATGTATCAACCAATCTGTATGCATTTTCTTTACTCCATAATGGACAAAACTGATCATACCAATATAACCTTGCATAAGATACATTACTAAAACATAGCAAAATAATATGTTTTAATTATGTCTCAAGTAGAATTTGACCTAAAGGCATACAATTCAGTAAATGATATCATCAAGAAACACTTTGCATATCAAAGCTCATTAAACCATGGAAGTAAAGTCACAAAAACGTAAAAATTTAACACAACATACATACCTAAGGAACACAAGCAGACAAAATCAATAACAAAATAAATATACGCCATTACAAACAACTTACAGATGCATAATCTTATTCACATACAAATCAAATCAAACAAATAAAATTGCATCTTTACATTTTTGCCTCAAATTTTAGTCTCAAAAAGGGACTACTAATCTTCCATCAATTTTATTTAGTCTCTTCCATTGAGAAATTCCCTCGTCACCCACAAAGTATTATCAAAGTCTACATCATATCAACTCAACCACAAAACTCATTAAAATCATTATAATCCGTGTGATGCACCCCAAGCAAAGAAATAAATTCCATGGTAATAAGCTGCTAGATAATTAAGTAACAAGGCTAGGAAGAAGCAAGAAAGTGAACATGCCAAACATAAGAATTCCAATAGAGAAATTGGTATAACTACAATTTGGGTAATATAAGCAAGAAATCTCATCTTCAGATTTTGCGATCTTGGAAAATCTTAGCCAATTCTTGGCCAATCTTGGACAGCTCTTGGAACTCGTTAAAAAGCGAGAATGGAAATTTGCTGAATGTGAGCCCCTTTCAGCAGTCATCGAGCCTCCTTACAAAAGGCTGAACACAGAGGTGGTGAAGATAATCGGGGATAATTGGAAATCGTCGTGCTTGAGTGAGGGCAGGCCCATGACGGAGGTAGAAATCTTACAAGCCACCCAAACGATCAGATGGGACGAGGGGGAACTAGCAAAGTTATTTCCACTAAATCTGGATTTGAAAAAAAAGGCTATCAATGTTAACGTTACGTGGGAAGAAGGGGAAACCTCCACACTACAAAGAGTTAGCTCAACTTCAGATTTTACGATCCTTCAATCTCTTCCAACTGATTCAGAACAGGAGGATGATGGCGAGGATCAATGGACGTAAAATAGTTATGAGGAAGAACCAGAAGATGTATTCGGGAAGTTCCTTGAAAAAATGGAAAACGGCCGGAAGCCGTCCAATTTAACCAAGTACATGGAAGCACTACTTAGTCCCAAAGCAAACGCCTATTCAGGGAGAAAACTCAGGGATCGCAATCCTCGCATATGCTATTTCGAAGGAAAAAATTAGAAACAGAGGTAACAATTGATTGATATGTGTGAGGGCCCCTGATTAGTGATGTTAAGATCAGTTTAGCCACTTAGTTTTCTACCAAATTTATGAATATTGTTGCTGGAATGTAATGCTATATTTGATCTGTGTTTTATGAGTTGATGTTGGGATGATACTTAGGATAGAAATGCTAAATGCTCCCTAATTTGGTATGACTGTGGTGTGGCCAATTTCATGGCAAGGTTCTGCCTGATTTGCCATTGAAGACAGGACCACCATTTTGCTCTTTCTTGCACAAAGTTTCAATTCGCTTGAAGATTAAAGTACTATCTTCTATAGGATGATGGAGGTCGAGAAAATGTTTGTGACAAGGGTGTTTGCAAACAGTTTTTAGAATGCTAGATCTTGTATCTTTTTCCGGAGAGGCTGATTTAGGAACTTTAACTGGCCGGATTCTAGTATGGCTAGCCCCTTAAAATTTTATTAGAAGGCAGCAGAGTACTTTGAACTGTTTTGGACTATTCTTGAACAACTTTGAGGGCTACCATGGTGATAGTAAGGTTAATTGGTTTGGACTGAAATCTTGGAACGGCAAGGGATTGAAGGACGAGACAGAAATTGATTGTGGAATCCCGGTTGTTCCAGTACTGAATATTGCACTTTGAGAATTCATTTGCTTGCTGAGCATACCTTAAAATTTTTAAAAAGTGAATGTTTGCGTGTATTTGGGTTGGACATATTTGCACATTTTGGGTAGTCAGTTAGTTGATGTAAATGGAGGAAGTACTCCATGTTTATAATTTTGTGAGTTACAATTTTGTGCTTTATAATTCACAGATAGGAAGATAGAACGACTTTAATTTTGCTTGGTCAATGTTAATGCTTTTCTATTTTCCCTTATACAGACAGGTAGTCCTTGATGTTCTGGACCTTCCTTATGTACTTTGTAACGGACTGCATGGGTATGCCCAGCTCCGTCTTTTGCGATATATATATATTAGGTCTGCTTTAAAAAAAAAAACAAAACAAGAAATCTCATCCAAAAAAAGAATGAATCCAGAGCACAGAAGTCACATACATATATCACAAGATTATTTTTTAAAATTGAAAATCCTTTTTACCCACCTGTTAAAAGTTTCTAAAGCTTTCATGGATTGATTAACTTGGATCACCCTTTGATTTCCTCTTCTTTCCTTTTCTCTTCTTGCTCTATCTCCCGTTTTTCTATTCTCACTTTAGCCGTTTTGATGGCCCCTATTTTTTTTCCAAGACTTTACAATAAAAAACCTTGCTCCCGCTTCCTTTTCTCTCTTTTCCTTTCTCTCCTTTTTTTTCTTTCCTTTCTGCCTCTTTTACCTATTTTCCCTTATGAGTTACAGAGTCTGCCCTTATTTGCTTTAAGACTTTGAAAGACCACTCTTTTGTTTCCTCTGCTTTCTCCTTCTCTGTATACTGTTTTTCATTTTTGTTGCTTCCCCTTTAACTTTGGGGGTGGTAGTTTGTAAGCCTAAGGGCTTATGTGTTTGCCTCACCCTTTTTATTTTTATTTTTTTATTTTTAATTTGTTTTTCTTATTTTCAAATTGGCCCTTGAATTTTTTGTAAGAACCAACAAGGACCAAAATTCATTTAAATTATGCAATTAAATCTCTTATAATCTTATAAAATTTATAATTAAAATTCTAAATTATTAATTAACTAAAATTCTTAATCATATGATTTTAATTCTCACACAACACTTACCAAAGATGCAGTATTTTAATTTTAAAATTAAAATAATTTGCATATATTTAATATTATTAATATTATTAATATTATTAATATGTTAAAATTTTGGGATCTCACACCCTTCCTTCCTTAAAAGAATTGTGTTCTCACAATTCAAAATCACTCTCTAATGATATTACCTTAAATGACTATATAAACAAGTATTTTACTTATGCACCCCCGCCGGTACTTGTATTTGAACTTATCTAAAGACATGTTTAGGTCGTGGCCTCTACATTTACAAACACACACACACACACACACACACATATATATATATATATTTCTCTTTTTACAAGTTTTGCAACACATTTTGACTCGTGTGTTTGACTCACTCCATGTTGTGTCCTAAGAGAACCACAAATAAGTCCAAGAAATTTAAGCAAGTGACACCAACATTAACAATTCAAGTGACAATTTAGGTGAGCCAAAATTTGCTATTCAAACCAAGAATACAGTGTGATCCAAAAAGAAATTAGAACTATTATTGTATGCTTAAGTTTCACAACTCAGATAATAAAATAAAATAGAATAAGTCATGAATCAATTATCCGATTATGAAGATAATTTATTCACTCATTTGTCCAATTACAAGGTTTTTTTTAAATCATCTAAGATACACAAAATACCAATCATAGATGACACAAAATATTGTCACAGTTTCGTGTCTTCATAATTCAGTCTAACATAAATCTTGAAATCTCGCTTCGAAGAATTTTCTCACATAATTTCACGTCATTCAATCAAGTATTTTAAATGTTTTATTCACAAATTGGCATACATCATGCAATTATTACTCCTGAACTTTTCTTACCGGATTGAAATACTTTATGGGAAAAAATAACAATAATAAGAGTTATAGTAGCATGTCTTTATTTTTGTATGAAATATTAGTCCACATGCTTGTGACTTCACCCCATGTAAACTCGCTAACTTCTTGACCACCTAATAATTAATTCAAATTCTAAATCATTATTAACTTGAACCAACAAGTTGCAGGCCATAGGGAAAAGTTCCGTTTCACATTTAATTTGCTCATAACTAAAAATAAAAAATAAGAGAAAACTTCGTATGTAATATACGTAGTTTAGACAATTCTTTTTTTTGGACAAGTAAATGGTATGATATACAAATTAATTTACGAACACGATCAACAAGTTGCGACTAACAACAAGAAGTTAACTAATAAAATTGGAAGTTGCAATGAAATTTGGTTAACAAAGGCTTTCTAACTTTCTTTGGTAGCCTCATCTTCCTTGAGATAAGCAATGAAGTATCTTAAGTGAAAATAGGGATAGTTTAAAAAAAATTTAGCTTTGCAACTCATCCCAATTTATAATTTTACTTAATTTGCCTGATAATCCATTTTAAGGTTAACTAATACATGATTCTATCATGGACATTTCATACATGTAAAGCTTATGTCTTACAATGTGAGTTCTATGATCACGTATGCATTTCCACATATATGGATATAATTTAAATGTCATTTTGAGCACTTAATACAACAAGGCCAAGGTTGATGCACTTCTAAATCTCTTATTTTTCCTTAACATTTTATTTGCCACCAAATCATATATATATATATATATATATTCAACATATAGGATTCTAAAAATTTTATCATTCAAAGAAATTTCGTAAATCAAAATTTTAAAGTCTTGTTACAAGAGAGTTTTCTAACACACGTGTACGTTAGTAAGTCAAGCATTTGAAACTGCTCACACAATATTCTTCCTTTTTTATCAAAACCACAAAACGGATTATCACACAAAATTTGAAATAGAAAACAACACCCCAAAATGGTGTCTTAAGTCATAAACCATAATCCCACAAATTCTAAGGTTTAGCTTTAGATTTACTCACAAAGGACACTGCGGCCGCCTGACGCTGCCGCACCATGCAATTTTCCTTTTTCTGCACGATGTCCCTTTTCTAAGCATTATATGTGTGTCTCCAGCTCTGAATTAGGCTTTGTGGTAAACATAAAAGTTTTAGATCTTTCTCTTAGCTTTCCATTAGTTTAAGAATCTGCATCATTGGAGGTCTGTAGCTCAAGATATTAACAATATATCGAACTGTGGCAGTAAGCTCAACATTCGAAACCTGAAGCAGCGAATACAAAGATGCCCCCGTTTCCCAGCCTTCCACACAGAATTAGAAGAAAGTTAAAACATACGAAATGGAGTACATGCAAAGAACTTTCCAGAACATCCAAGATCGCCTCATTTGAATCCGTATTGAGAAAGATACACTCAAATGAAGTACACTATCCGTTCTGCTCAACTTCAAACTAAGCAAAATAAGCATGTAAGGTTTTCTTCAAATTCTCCAAACATCATTTTAAAGCCTATTTAATTCTTTCCTTGTTCTTTAACCATAAACACACATTTGTTTCATTTAATCATCATTTTAGGTCTTTTTCACCATTTTAGCACACCAAGTTACAAACCACATAAATGCACAAAATAACACATAACACCAGATAAATGCATGATAAACAAGTCAAAAGCTAAATGAAATAACACATATAAGCTGGTATAAAACCAACTTATCAATTTCCCCCACACTTGAACTCTTGCTTGCCCTCAAGCAAGGACACAATAAAACACCTACACATAACACCAATCGCTACATAACATTGAGGCCAACATCACTGGCTTAAGCAATACACTACTCTAACTCACATTCACTACATATTTGCATACTCACACAAGGTACTTGATGCACTAGACCACAAGGCACACCATAATGCATGAATCCAACATATCCACACAACACTACATAGTGAAATCTCTTGTAAAAAAACCTACCTATCCACTTCAAACACATTTCACACTATTATTGGATGTGCACATTTCTTAGTTAACCAATTGTACTCTATTGGTAAGGATATGCTCAATTCCTCATGGCAATCATCAAAACTAAGTTGTACTCATTTGAAGCTCTAACATAGATTCGTGAGTTGTATGAAAAGGCTTACATACAGCTCAAGTCTCACTTATGATCAAAGAAATAGTAGAGAATGCACAGATTTTATTATGAGTTATTTTCAATTCCTTAACTCGTAAACACTGTATAGATATAAATGCACCATTTTAAGGATCATTGGTTGCCCTCGGTTCTTACCACTCTTTCCCCCAGGTTATCATCCTTTAGTGCTTTACCTTCGTATCGCACATGACATTATTACACTGGAGTGCTCCTTGGCCTTTCCAATTATTGCCTCGGGTTTTATGGCTTTTGAATTCCATCCCCACTCATGAGGATTATTCTCTTAAAATGCACACTTGGTGTGATAGAGCAGTCCCGCAGAGGAGTGGTTCATAATTGCGTGATTTTGGAACATTGTCCACGCACTTAGCATTCAGTACATTTCGCATTGGCATAACCTGCCTTTTTTTCAAATCATCTCCCCTGGTGCCTAAATGTCACTACAGGTTTCCAAGGATTACTCATCTTAATTTATGAAATTTTTCCAACATTCTCTATTTCTCACCTTTTCACATAAGTTCAACCATTCATGTATGTATTCCATTTTAGTGCTTGAAAACAACTATGTTAAAGTTCAAACTTTCCTACTAAGTTTTTAACTCCTACCACTTAGCATTGAACAATCCTCACTACTAAGCATTTTTATTCAAGTTTTCAAACACACATCCAACTCTAGTGCTAGTGCAATTTCCATCGATAGACAAGTCTTCCACAAAAATGTCAACTACACATAGCTTGTGTTCAAGAACATCACTTATTCACAAAAAAATCAAAATTTCATCAAAAAATTTAAATTTTTCAAAACAAATGAAAAACACAACATCTTGGGGTGATAAGCTCAAAATGACACAACATAACTAAAAAGTAACATGCTTTGCACGACACAACAAAACCAAAAAGTAACACATGCTTTGCATCACATAGCACAAAAAACCTCATTCATAAAAGAAAGTAAGCATACAAAGTGAAAGAGTCACAAACCATAGCAAACATTCACTCCCCTATACTTAAAACTTACATTGTCCTCAATGTAAAGTAAAGATAGGATTAGGAGCTCCCTGGTGTGTATATGTCATGAATTCCAATGTTTGCTTGGTGGAGTGTCTTTGTTCATAGTACTCTCACGCATGAAAAATGTCCCGCACATGGTGAAACATAGCTTATTAGAAATCACTCACTCAAGTACACTACATGTTTGTGCAAGTTAAACATGACATGAAGGTAGCATGCAGGCAAAGTGTCGCACTATGATTAGGAATCATGGTGGTGTAAAATATATGAAATTAGTAACGCTAAATGGCACATGCACAGTTCATGCTTGAAATGTAAAACAAAGTGATAGTGTGTAGCATGGGAGGGATCCATGGCATTCACTCCCCCGCACTTAGACTCATGTGTGCATGGCCTATTCTCCTTGTAACGTCCTTCATGTGCATGACCCTACAACATGAGTGACCTTGGTGAGCATGAGCAAAAGGCAAAATAACATAATGACTAGTTTAACCAAAACACTTTATTTAAGGTAATATGAAAAACAAGTAGTTCTGGATTTCGTTAGTCTCCAGCTAGACTTTATTGTTTAAGCCTTCTTCTTCAAGATTAGGAATACCCATCTCTGTACCAGAAAAATGCTCTCTCATAAACACTCTTTTTCCTCCTGTAGGGCACTTGAGATATATTTTCAATGAGGTGCTTAAGCTTATATAGATTTATTTGAGTGATATTTATGCTTTTAATAATTGTAAGTTAATAATCGTAGGGTTAACTTAACAAAGTTTATGATGTTTGTTAATGCGCAAGATGTGTGAAGATGAGTTGGCATTATTTTTAATGAGTTGGCATTTATTTTTTTGGCAAATAAGGAAAGATCTTATTGGTTGCAGGAATCAATTAAATCAATATATGCAAGAAAGATTGATTTGGTGATTAATGCTCTCCTGGTATATTTGGTGTTTATCTTGGTATTCTTGGTAATTATCAATTAGAGGTTCATCTTTGGAAAAGATAAGCATGGAAAGCACAAGGTTTCCATCTTTCTATGGGATTTATTTGGAAATAATCTTGGAGATAAACATAGAAAGATTTCGTGCTCTCTATATGATCTTTCCAAACCACACAGTTTTTATGTGTGATTTTTTGAATATTCTTTCGGTCTTTGTAAGACTGTGAACACACTTCTTTGTTGGAGGTCTTTGATCAAGTGTGTTGGCTGTTCGCATCTTAATGAACTATTATTGAAGATGCAATCCTTGTATTCTTTGTTATAACTCAGCTTCGGAAGGAGGTTGCTAAGGAGCTCGGGAGGAGTTCAAATGTGGGTAAGGGGATCTTGCAATACCACGGATTCCGGGAGGAGTCGCCATTGACAAGGGGATCTTGCCGTCATCGTGGGCAAGGGGATCTTGCCACATAACACGGATTTCTGGAGGAATCACACAAGTCGAGAGGAGCTCGCACAATCATGTTCACGTGTGAAGTTAGCTGGAGGCAGCGACAAGGATAAGAGGGAGTCTTACTTTGTGTTAGACCGAGTGTCTTGTAACTTTGTGAACTTAGTGGATTGTTTTTCTGGGCGTGGCCCGCAGACGTAGGCAATTTGCCGAACTGCATTACCAACCTCCTGTCTATTTATTTTCCGCATTTTTAATATTGTCCATTATCGCTTTTGTTATCGGTGTTCCACCTAGTGTTCCAACACACTAGAACACCGCGTATCTACCCTTGATCTTTCAGTGTTTATTTATTTTTTTAATCACTTATCTATCAATCAGACAAGTTTTATCATATTAGGATTCAAAATAATCAACTATCTTTCCTATATGATGCCAATTAGGATTACATGTAGTTCGAGCTACCAATTCGCGTAAAATTTATCGTACTCTTTATCATTACTCATATATATATATATATATATATATATAGTAATGATAGAGAGCACGATAACTTTTACGGGAATTGGCGTAAAGAGAGAGTTAATTATTTTGAAGGCTAATATGATAGAATTTACTAATTAATAGATAAATGATTAAAAATATATATAAAATAATAAATAAACCTCCAAAATTTCTTAATACGGATAATTATTTTTTTAACTAATTATAATTTAACTATAGTAACTTAAAAACCATATTAAAAACTATATTTTAAAACAGCATATTTGTTTCAACATTAATTTTGACTCAACTATCATAAACTTTGTTGAGTGAACCCTACAATTATTAACTTACAATTATTTAAAAATTTATATCACTAAAATAAATTTACAATTTTTAAACCCTAACCCAACCCAAATGTGATTGAACTCTACGAGATTATTTTCATACAAATTTTAATTACAATTATTAAGCCCTAACCTAAATGTGATTAAACCCTACAATATGATTTTAATTCTAATTTTAATGAAATCACGTCGTTAAAACCATATAGTAGGGTTCACTCACATTTAGATTAGTGCTTAATAATTGTAGATTTGATTTTGGTGATATTAATGCTTTTAGTCACTCGTTTGTGATTTTGGTGATATTTAAGTTTGTGATTTTAGTTTGTGATTTTGATAATATTTTAATTTTTTTTTACTACAAATAATTAAAGATCTGAGTTAATTTTATTGTATAGGTAGTGTGAGTGATTATTAGTGTGGAAAAAAAACTGACATGGTACTCAATAATTGGATGCCTGATAAAGAGAAATTTTAAACTTTTTTACACAAATTCTCTTTCTTATTTGATGATAATTAGGATTACAAATAGTTCGAGTTTCCAATTATCGTAAAAGTTATTGTACTCTCTATTATTACTCATATATACGTACTTTTTTTTAAATATACGTACTTTACTTATAAGAGTAAAATGCAAAAAAAAAGTCACCCAACGATTTTTTTCGTTACTCAACTTTAAATTGGGCAAAAAGTCATTCAACTATTTAAAGAGGCGTTTAGTTTACATGTCAGGAACCAAAAATAGAAATAAAAATATAAATAGAATTGTTCGAAATAGAAAAAGAAAACAATATTTCAATAATGTTTGGTGCATGGAATCAGAATTGTAATTGAATACTTCTACTTAAAGGATAAATTAGCAAGAATTCCCACGCGATTTGCCAAATTTTCATATAACCTCCGTATGTTTCAAAAAGGTATTGAGTACCCCATGTATTTTGGAGTCGAATAGAATTTGGACAGATAATAGTTCGCTAACAGAATCATTTAGGTTTCCAAAAATACCCCGATGTTTTATATTTCAAAAGCAATATTTTCATTTTATAAAGGAAATGAGGTTACAACACAGCTAAATAGCTACATGATCTAATTGCACAATAGTAGAGGTGGCCACGTTTTCGGAATTGCCAGTTTAAGTTCCGGAACCGAACCGCCCCTCAGTGGTTTCGGTTACGATTCCAGAACCAGCGGTTCCAGTTCCGTCCTGATTTTGTTTCAATTCCAATTTTTTTTCGATTTTTAGTTTCGAATTTCGATTGTAATCCCACTTTTAAATTTGATTTCTATTGAAATAATGATTAAACTATTAATTGAAACTCAAATAATACAAACATAATAATATAATTAGAATAATAATAGTTACAATTGAACTTAATTAATATAAAGGTTTTAGATAATAGAACTAGGAAGAATTAGATAAGTGAGATTCAAAGATATAAAAATAATTAAAATATTGAAAGAATATTTGAATTATTAATTAGAATTCAACTAGTATAATATAATAACATAATTAGAATAGTAGTTAAAATTAAACTAATATATGAATTTTTTATAATAATAGAATTATGAATATTAGATAAGCGAGAAAGAATGATATAGAAAGAATAAGAGTATTGAGAGAATGATCGAACTATTAATTGAAATTCAAATAGTATATTAGCATAATATAATAATAGAATTAGAATAATATAAATTAGAAAATTAAGTTGATACATAATATAATTGGATTAATAGTTGAAATTGAACTAATATATGGAGGTTTTAGAAAAATAGAATTATGAAGGATTAGATAAGAGAGAAAGAAAATATATATAAATAATAAGAGTATTGAAAGAATGATTGAACAATATAATTAGAATAATTAATTAAAAAAATTGATACCCTAAACCCTAAACTATAAACGTTAAAACTTACAATATAAAGATTAGAAAACTAAGAAATTATGCGATGAAAATGAAGTGGTATAGAAATATTTATAGAATTATAATTTTTTTCTTTTTTGGCCGGTTTTGGTTCCGGTTCCACAAAATCAGGAATCGAAACCGAACCGTCTGGCGCTGGTTACGATTTTGGGGGGCCACGGTTTCGGTTTCGGAACCGAAACAATGGCCATCTCTACACAATAGTCTCTAACCAAGTTGGGAAGTGATTATTCTAAACTTGTGACATGGTGCATTACAGACAAGCTTAACTAGTGCTAAACTAGCTCTATTGGAATATCTATGTATGAAGGAAAAGGTACATTCACAAAACATATGTTTCAACAATAAGATGTTTTCAAATATTGTGAGTGTCTTGGTCGTGTGAGCCATCCTTTTGTTTAGCCTTTTTCCACAATAGTATATCTAATTGAATGTCTCCAAAATCGGAACAATGGCCATTTCTACACAATAGTCTCTAACTAAGTTGGGAAGTGATTATTCCAAACTTGTGACATAGTGCATTACAAACAACCTTAGCTAGTGTTAAACTAGCTCTAATGGAATGTCTATGTATGAAGGAAAAGGTACACTCACAAAACATATGTTTCAATAATAAGATGTTTTCAACTATTGTGAGCGTCTTGGTCGTGCGAGCCATTCTTTTGTTTAGCCTTTCCGCAATAGTCTCCACATCTAATTGTATGCCACTTTTTGTCCAATTCTTCTTTGATGCATTGAGTTGAGTTTGTCTAATCCTTTCTAGTTCTACTGCCACTGAGGATTGAGGAGTCCCCCTCGCATCAACCCGTGCACTAAGAATGCCTCCTTCATGATTCCTAGCTATCATTGCTAAACAAAATTTAGCATCCCGTTGGTGTAAGTGTGAGGACATATGTATTCTAACAACTCCCTTTTTTGGGCCACTGTCCTGTTGGTCCCTGTTTTGTCTATATCATTTCAGTTGTTTACATCTATTCACATTTTCAGCATACTCCCCTATTCATGAATAGTTTTGCTTACAATATTAGTTGCAGTGCAGTTTTGTCCAGAAAAAATCTTCTTGTTTCTCCCTTTCCATATGTGCCAAAGTAGGTAAGCCTTGAGTTCCAACCTAATTTCCATTTCCTTAACAGTTTTCATATTGCTTAGCTTATCCCACCAATCTAAGAATGATGCAGTATAGATGGTGAGGTCATCCTATATGACAGTGGAAGAGGACGTGTTCCAAGGTTTCAACTTGCTCTCCACAGCTCTTGTAGATGTCCTCTTCGATTATGCCCCTTTTTTGAGCAATGATTCCAAAGGTAAGCAACCATGGATACCTCTCCATAAAAAATGTTTAGCTTTCTCTTTCACTTAGAGGTCCCACAACTTTTTCCATGTTTTCTTTTTCCTATCTACTCCACAACTGGTGTCTTCTTTCTTTGCACTCTGTTCTCGCCAAATTTGGATCACTTAGGCTCCATTTGGATGTGGTATTTTTTTTATTTTATTTACAATTTTTTTCGGGTTTTGTTATAAGAAATGAATATTTATAAAATGATTAAATGTGTTTGGATTGATAAATTTTGTTAATTTATTGGAGATTGTGTATAGAAGAAATTATTATTATTATTATATATATAATGATTAATTTATATATTATTATATAATTAATTTTTTTAAAATGTGTAACCCACCTACATATTTAACTACTCAAAGTCAATTATTTTGTCCCATTTGTAGGGCCACCAACGAATGTAATTACACATCGTTGCATAATATTTCATTAATGGGGCTTACTTGAAGGAAGAAAACAAATCAGAAAAATGACTATATATAAGACCAACTAAAGAGAGAAAAATTTCTTTCAGATGGCACTATGCATTTACGTTTCATTTCACAAATGCAATGGTCAGTAAAATTTTTGTCCAAACACAATTATTTTTTATTTTACAAATTAATGCTAAAAAGCCACATTCCAAACAGAGCCTTAATATCCAGATCTGACATCATAGATTCTAGTTTGGTTAAAGTGTCATATCAGCCTATCATAACACTCTAACTTACTTGTTGGCATTTGGAGGATCATTTTTGCTTCTTGAGGATCAAACAAGTTCCTTACAAGATCATGGTTCCACTCCTTATTTTCTGGTGACAAAAGTTCAGCTACCTTATGAATGTTACATAGAGGTGGCTTCTTGGAGATAGGTTTCATAGGTATATGATATGGCAACCAACTATCTTCCCAAAGGTTTATTGAGATTCTATTGCCCACCAGCATGAGGACGTATTTTGCTTTCATCCAACTCTTTCACAACCATGAAGATTGAACTTTTGGTTCTACCTCTATCAGTAAAGAACTTGAAAAATATTTGTGCTTTAGGATCTTGCTCATTAAGAGGGTCGACTTGGTTAACACTCTCCATAACTGCTTAGCTAACAATACATCGTTGAAGGCTTTGACGTCCTTGAAGCCCAGCCCTATCTCTTTCTTAGGTTGAGTCATTTTCCTCCATGATATTCATGAGATTTTCGTCTTTGTGTTACTCTTGATTCCACAAGAACTTAGTCATCTCCCGAGTGATTTGTTTGCATAACATGTCACTTAACTTGAAACATGAAATAGCATAGACATGTAATTAATATCATCACTACTGCATTCAATAAAACTTCTTTCCTTGTAGGAGAGAGGAGTTTGTTCTTCCAGTTTGCAATTCTCTTCTAAACATGCTCTTGAATATGGCTGAAAACTTGATTCTTTGACCTGCCTATAACTGAATATAAATGAAAATACCCTAATATAATTACTCATTTTTTCTGTCATAAAAGTCAAAATATCAATCCTCGCAATCGGTCAAAATTGATTTTCTTTGATAATCTCTCTTTAATTCTATACAAAAACCTTAATCTGTAAAAAAAATATATGTCCCCAACAATCAAATATTGTAACAAAATCGAAGAATCAGATCTATAGTCGTGTGAGGAAGATAAGTTTGAAGAAGTTTGAAAAATATTCGGGTGTATGTGACTTTAGGATCCATGATATCAGGTCGAATTTAAGTTTCTGAAGCTGTGAGCGGGGACATGTGCCATCTTGTGCATTGGGTGAACGCGAAATAATCTCTTTGAGAAGTTGGAGGATGAGAGGCAGTATAACTCTTTTGAGTCAGGAACTTCGCATATCATACAACCATATTACTTGCTTTATGATCAAATATGTTGGTTTTTTCTTTTTTCTAATGCAAATTTATTAAGTAGGAGATTTGGAATTTTGGTGGAGAGAGAGTAACGGTTAAAGGGCCTAATGCAATTTAAACAGAGAATAAATGAAGGAAATTGTTAAACCCCATAGTTTTATAAAAATACATTTATCGTATATGATTACTTAAAACGTTAAATTTTATTTTTCTGTTATACTAGTTTTGGTTTACCTCGACTTACCAATGGATGAAAATAAAATAAAATAAAATAAAATAAAATAAAAAAATATATGTATTTATGATGTAGGATTATCAAGTTAAAAGCATGTGTTAATTATTAGTTATCTAGTTCTACGTCAATACTAAACAATTTTATTTAGTAACGTAAACGTTTAAGGTTTAGGGACTATATTGTATAGAGTTATTGAAAATTAGTGGATTCTATTTGATTCCTTTTAAACTTTAAGGACAATAAGGCAATTTAAGAAACTTAAAAAAAAAGAGAGAGAGAAAAGAAGGATAATTACCGTCGAGCGTGCTAAACAATCCTTGCCGCCTCCTTTTATTAGCCTATGGCCTTCATTAGAACGCTGGAAAGAAAAAAAAAAGTAAAGGGAGAGACAAAGCGTCACGGGATTGAAGCAAGGGTGAGTAAAGATTTTATGGTTGAAGTTTTCTGTAAGCTAAAATCATGTTTCCTTGTTTTAATCCTATAAGGTTGTGAGTAAAGATTCTTTTTGTTTGGCTTTGTCTTTTTGCCGCTTTATTTTATCCTTTTCTGTTAGAGACCTAAATATGATCAGTATGTTATTGTCTATTCATGTAAAGAAAATCATATGATCATAACCTGTATATTGCCAGTAGTATTTTTTTTACTCTTTGAACCATGTTATCATCTTGTGTATTTCTTTAATTTGGTTAAATGTGGAATTTAAAAGTTGGAAGCTTGGGAGGTGTTTGAAGTATTCTAGTCTTTCCGTAGTTTTCTGTTCTGATTGGTTCACATATACTCTTACATACATACACAAGGATGTGTTCTTATATGTGTCTGTAAGTGTAGCTCAGTGTTAAATCTCCTTGGAAGAGGCTTTGATGTTATTTCTGGTTTGCGCATGTGCAGGAGCTAATATTAAAATATCCCTTCTTGTCCATCACTTTTTTTTTACTCTGATACATTTGACTAGCCTTCAGTTTAAATCATTGGATTGAATCCTTTATATTTGAATTGTTTTAATATGCTATTTCAATTCTTTTGGACAAAAGCCATTCTTTTGTTTGTTTTGAAGGAAAAGGTTTTTATTAGCCTTCAGATTTGGATTGTAATCACATTGATAAACAAAAGTTTATTATTTTGAATGGTTTGTCTTTTGGGGATGTAAGATAAGGTGAATATTGTGTTGAACATTTTATTGGTAATTTTCAGGTTATAATTTATTAATGTTCAAGGTTAGGGCCCAAACGTCTGTCAGGCGTAATCTAACGTTCCCGTTGCATTTCCGTATAAGGGAATTGGGCGGGGCGTTACAAGTGGTATCAGAGCATTAATGCATATAAAGCCAGAAAAGATTCTTAGACCCGATGGACATGGAAATTTTGAAAATGAGAAGAATTCACAAGTGTGACTTTATATATATATGTGATAATATGAAGTTTTTGGTATAGGACATGGCCGAAGAAGGAAAAAGAGTGATACGATACAGGCATAGCTGTTGTGTACCGTACCAGAAGTTTGACCCAAAAGCTCCTACTGGACCTAGGCCAATATGCGTTTGTAGAATATCATACCCAGATTATGTCATGGAATACGTGGCTAAGGAAAGGGATGAGCTCCTTCGAGACAATAAACGACTCGAGCGTGAAATTGAACAATTGGAAAGAGAAAAGCATCAAATCCTACGTGATAAGGAGCAAAATCCAATGGATCCAACAGATTTGGAAGGAAAAGTTAGAGAACAGGAAAAGTTGATTGAAAAACTGAAAAAGGAACTCCAAGAAGAGTCTGTTTTCATATCAGGAGTTTAATGAGCGCCTGGGTTGGCAGAATCAATATGAAAAGATGAGGTGGATTCAAAAGGCTGGATTTGCGAAGATCTATAATCAATATGTGGCTATAGGAGATACCATAGAACGAGTTTATGTGGAGTGTGGCATACCTGAAAAGAGGGGACCTCCTCAAGATGAACAATCAGTGAATCAACCCGAGGCAGGCATTAGATTGGACGATCTTACTGATGGGGGAAACAAGAAAGTTAGGATTGAGATCGTTCAAGAAGGGTCAAAGCATGACTCAGTTTAGCAGCAAGGGTGGGAGTTTAATACCTCTTGTGGTAGCTGTATATAACACTTTTGGGATGACTATGTAAATTCTCAATGTGAATAGGGTTTGTAGTCGTTGACTAAAATAGGAATGTGTTATAACTAGGTTACTTTTGTTATTTTAAATGACTTGGTAGATAGACTAAGCCAGCGTCGTGTAGTATATGGTCTGACGCTTGAAATGTTTTGACTATTAAAAGTATAAAATGAATCCTTTTGTGTACATTTTGAATTTTAATTATATGAATTATCAACCTGTTAATTCTTTTTACGTAGATGGCAAATCACCAAGAATCAACAAACGTGAATAGGGAAGAGAGTGAAACTTCTCGGACAAGTACCGTTAAAGAAAACCCGTTATTGACTCAGTTGGTGAAAGCAGTAACTCGAATGTCTGAGGTTCTTACCGATAAATCCAAGCCAAATGCAGTATCTGGAGAAGATAGTGCGTTGGAACGATTTATGAAATTCAAGCCCACTGAATTTTATGGAGAAATTGACGGAGATAAGGCCGAGTTATGGTTAGAACATATGGAAGATATCTTCTCCACACTAAATTATGAGGATGAGAGGAAAGTGGCATTTGCTACTTTCCAACTAAGAGCGGCTGCGCGTGATTGGTGGAAGACTATCCAAGAAAAATGGCGAGTTCTTCACACCGCTAAGACGTGGGGAATTTTTTAGAAGAGTTTAACATTAAGTTCTTCCCAAGTGCGAGTAGAGAAAAACGGGAGGAAGAATTTATCAACCTTAAACAAAGAGAGTTGACCGTGATGCAGTATGAGGCTAAGTTTAATCGTCTCTCTAAGTTTGCTTATCGGTTGGTAGATAGTGAGGAGAGAAAAGTACATCGGTTTATCCAAGGGTTACGTTATGAGATACAAGATGAAATGATAACAGTAAAACCGATGACTATTGCTGAAGCTTTAGATTACGCTATTCGCATTGAAAATGCCAAAATGAGGAAAAGAGAGCGTGAAGGTCAGTGGGGTAGGAACCAAAACCCTTCAAAGTGGCGAAGGAATACCCAAGGGTTTAATAGAGGTGGAAGTTCAACTATAAGGCCACAACCCCCACAAGTTCGTCAATTCCCGCCATCACAAAATCGTAGAACATGTTCCTTTTGTGGTCGTGGGAATCATGATGAGAGTAAATGTTGGATGAAACAAAATAGATGTTTACGTTGTGGGAGTGCTGAGCATTTTGCAAAAGACTGTCCAACCGTACGAAACCCACAAAGAAATGTGGGCTTCCAGAATGCGACACCAGGAGCAAGTAAGAAGATGGAGGAAAAACTAAAGGTGCAGGCTCGGGTCTTTGCTATAGGCCAAGAGGTGATTCCCGATGGAGCAAATGCCGTGGAAGGAATGTTCACCATCAATAATCATAATGTTAAGGCTCTTATTGACCCAGGGTCAATGCACTCATTCGTTGCATCTGATTTTACTTCCTACTTGGAATTATCATGTGAGGAGTTACCATACCTCGTAGAGGTTTATACACATATGGGGGTAAATTGATAACTGACACAATTTATAAATCGTGTGAAATAGGAGTAAGTGGTAATGGAATGAATGCATATTTAATTTGTGCACCAATCCAAGGATATGATGTTATTTTAGGGATGGATTGGTTATCCCAACATCATGCACAATTGGATTGTCGGGGTAAGGTAGTAAAAGTTTGTAAACCAGGACGACCAGTGATAAAGCCTATTGGGGAACAGGGTAAATTTGCAAAAATTATAATTTCTGGGGCAAGGGCAAGTAAATTGTTACGTAAGGGAGGAATTGGATACTTAGCTTACCTAGCTGGCAGATCTCCAGAGAAACCAAAGCTAGAGGAAATTCCAGTAATCCATGATTACCCTGACGTCTTTCCAAGTAAATTAGAATCATTACCTCCAGAAAGAGAAATAGAATTTGTCATTGAACTTATACCGGGAACAATGCCAATTTCAAGAACTCCTTATAGAATGGCACCGTTGGAGTTACAAGAACTCAAAATACAATTACAAGAACTAATTGAGTTGGGCTTCATACGCCCGAGTACTTCACCATGGGGAGCACCAGTGTTGTTCGTGAAAAAAAAGATGGATCTTTGAGATTGTGTATCGATTATCGAGGTTTAAATGACTTCACCATTAAGAATAAATATCCTTTACCTTTGATTGATGAATTGTTTGATCAGTTAGAGGGAGCTAAGGTATACTCAAAATTTGATCTCCGGCAAGTATATTACCAATTGAGAATTAAGGATGAAGACATATCCAAGACAGCTTTTAATACTCGATATGGACATTACGAATTTGTCGTGATGCCTTTTGGACTTACAAATGCACCGGCAGCTTTTATGGATCTTATGCATCGAGTATTCCAACCATATCTGGATAAATTTGTTGTGATCTTCATAGATGACATTTTGGTGTATTCTCGAAGTAAGCAAGAATATGAGAAACATCTTAAATTAGTTTTGGAAATATTGAGAAAACACCGACTCTATGCCAAATTAGAAAAATGTGAGTTCTGGTTAAATCAGGTTTCCTTTTTAGGACATATCATATCGGGAGAAGGAATCTCTGTGGATTCGGCTAAGGTGGAGGTAGTAATGAACTGGAAGCGACCGGAAACACCAACTGAAATTCGAAGTTTTCTTGGACTTGCGGGTTACTATAGGAGATTTATTAAGGATTTCTCCAGAATAGCTGGACCCTTAACACAGTTAACGCAGAAGGGTAAGAATTTTGTGTGGAACGAGAAATGTGAGGGTAGTTTTCAAGAACTCAAGAATAGGTTGACAAGTGCACCGATCTTAACCTTACCAGATGGAACAGAAAATTTTGTGGTTTATACTGATGCTTCGAAAGAAAGGCTTGGGTGTGTGTTAGTGCAAAGGGGTAAGGTGATCGCTTATGCCTCTAGGAAGTTGAAATCTTATGAGCAAAATTACCCTACCCACGATTTGGAATTGGCTTCCATTGTCTTTGCTTTAAAGAAGTGGAGACATTACTTATATGGGGCAAAATTTGAGGTCTTTACGGATCATAAAAGTTTGAAATATTTATTTTCCCAAAAAGACCTAAATTTGAGGCAACGAAGATGGATAGAGTTATTAGAGGACTATGATTTTTCCATTAATTACCATCCTGGAAAGACCAACGTGGTTGCTGATGCTTTAAGTAGGAAAGCTCAACTAGCACAGATAAGTTTGAACGTAAAACAGAATAGGTTCATGGTGGCGAATATTCAGATCTATCCAAAAATAATTTTGGAAATTAAAGAGGCTCAACAATTGGATAGTGATCTTCAGAGTTTAGTTCCAAAAGTCCATGAGGGTAAATTGCCAAACTTCACCATTAGGAGCGCGACAAAATAGTGCGCTTTCAAGGACGATTGTGTGTGCCTAATACAAGGAGCTTAAAAAGTACAATTTTGGTAGAAGCTCATTGTTCAAAGTACTCAATTCATCCAGGAAGCACTAAGATGTATCGGGATCTTAAACAATATTTTTGGTGGAATGGAATGAAGCGTGATATAGCATTATTTGTAGCAAAATGTCTTACCTGTCAGCAAGTAAAAGCGGAACACCAACGACCATCAGGGTTGTTGCAACCGTTGCCTATACCGGAATGGAAATGGGAACATGTCACAATGGATTTTGTAGCTGCATTACCTCGAACACCACAAAATCATGATGCAGTATGGGTTATTGTGGATCTCCTTACTAATACCGCACATTTTCTACCGGTAAACACAAAATATTCCTTGGAGAAATTAGCACGATTATATTTAGAGGAAATAGTGTGCCTCCATGGAGTACCAGTGAGCATAGTCTCTGATCGTGATCCTCGATTTACATCGAGAATGTGGCCACGTGTTCAAGAAGCTTTGGGTACTACGTTAAAATTTAGTACCACAGCCCATCCCGAAACAGATGGCCAATCTGAGAGTACCATTCAAATTTTAGAGGATATGCTCCGTGCGTGTGCATTGGATTTTGGCGGAAGTTGGGAGCATTATGTAAAGTTGGAAGAGTTTGCTTACAATAATAGCTATCAAACTACGATAGGAATGGCCCCATACGAAGCTTTATACGGTCGAAAATGTCGATCCCCAATATGTTGGAATGAAGTTGGAGAGATGAAATTGGCAGATGCTAAGGATGTACCGGTCATAGATGAGACCATTGACCGGGTACAATTAATTCGGAAAAGAATGCAAGCCGCTCAAAGCCGCCAGAAAAGTTACGCTGATCTTCGTAGAAAGGATTTGGAATTTCAAATAGGCGAGAGGGTATTTTTACGAGTGGCACCAAAGAGAGGGATAATCAAACATGGGAAAGGAGGAAAATTAAGTCCACGATATGTTGGTCCCTTTGAGATCACTGAAAGAATAGGACAAGTTGCGTATCGTTTGGCATTACCACCACAACTTGGAGGAGTGCATGATGTGTTCCATGTCTCCTTGTTGCGTAAATATATGCCAGACGCAACTCACGTCATAGACTCAACTAGTTTACCATTACAAGCTGATTTGTCTTATGAAGAAGGACCAATAAAGATCGTGGATAGAAAGCTCAAATAGCTTCGAACTAAGCAAATTCCACTCGTCAAGGTCATTTGGAGAAATCACGGTGTGGAAGAAGCTACATGGGAAACCGAGGAAAACATGCAAGGACAACACCCCGAACTCTTTCAATAAACGGTAAGAATTTCGAGGACGAAATTCCTTTAATGGGGGAAGGGTGTGAAACCCCATAGTTTTATAAAAATACATTTATCGTATATGATTACTTAAAACGTTAAATTTTATTTTTCTGTTATACTAGTTTTGGTTTGGTGCTTGGTTTAGAAACGACTTTTACCTCGACTTACCAATGGATAAAAAATAAAATAAAATAAAATAAAATAAAATAAATAAATATATGTATTTATGATGTAGGATTATCATGTTAAAAGCATGTGTTAATTATTAGTTATCTAGTTCTACGTCAATACTAAACAATTTTATTTAGTAACGTAAACGTTTAAGGTTTAGGGACTATATTGTATAGAGTTATTGAAAATTAGTGGATTCTATTTGATTCCTTTTAAACTTTAAGGACAATAAGGCAATTTAAGAAACTTTAAAAAAAAGAGAGAGAAAAGAAGGATAATTACCGTCGAGGGTGCTAAACAATCCTTGCCGCCTCCTTTTATTAGCCTAGGGCCTTCATTAGAACGCTGGAAAGAAAAAAAAAGTAAAGGGAGAGATAAAGCGTCACGGGATTGAAGCAAGGGTGAGTAAAGATTTTATGGTTGAAGTTTTCTGTAAGCTAAAATCATGTTTCCTTGTTTTAATCCTATAAGGTTGTGAGTAAAGATTCTTTTTGTTTGGCTTTGTCTTTTTGCCGCTTTATTTTATCCTTTTCTGTTAGAGACCTAAATATGATCAGTATGTTATTGTCTATTCATGTAAAGAAAATCATATGATCATAACCTGTATATTGCCAGTAGTATTTTTTTTACTCTTTGAACCATGTTATCATCTTGTGTATTTCTTTGATTTGGTTAAATGTGGAATTTAAAAGTTGGAGGTGTTTGAAGTATTCTACTCTTTCCGTAGTTTTCTATTCTGATTGGTTCACATATACTCTTACATACATACACAAGGATGTGTTCTTATATGTGTCTGTACGTGTAGCTCAGTGTTAAATCTCCTTGGAAGAGGCTTTGATGTTATTTCTGGTTTGCGCATGTGCAGGAGCTAATATTAAAATATCCCTTCTTGTCCATCACTTTTTTTTTTACTCTGATACATTTGACTAGCCTTCAGTTTAAATCATTGGATTGAATCCTCAATATTTGAATTGTTTTAATATGCTATTTCAATTCTTTTGGACAAAAGCCATTCTTTTGTTTGTTTGAAGGAAAAGGTTTTGATTAGCCTTCAGATTTGGGTTGTAATCACATTGATAAACAAAAGTTTATTATTTTGAATGGTTTGTCTTTTGGGGATGTAAGATAAGGTGAATATTGTGTTGAACATTTTATTGGTAATTTTCAGGTTATAATTTATTAATGTTCAAGGTTAGGGCCCAGACGTGAGTCGGGCGTAATCTAACGTTCCCGTCGCATTTCCGTATAAGGGAATTGGGCGGGGCGTTACAGAAATTACTCTTCAGCTGGATGATCAATCATCAATGGAGGTGGTTTATTTGTTGTGTAGAAAGAAAGAAGAAAACAGAGATGGATATGGCGATGGAAGTGGGAGAAATGAGGATGAAGATGAAAATGATTGAAATGATTCTTGAGTCACAACAGAGGATCATTAAATTATTGTAGCTTGATTATTAAATTATTGTAGCTCCTTATTTTCAATGAATGCACAGAGAAAATAATCAGTTTGTTAAAATAAAAAGAGAAAGGAGGAAGAAGATGATTCTATCATTAGTAAAAGTCAAATAAAGGGTAATTTGGGAAATTTATAACATTAATTGAACATTGGTAAATCATACTTGCAGAACAAAACGCATGCTATTCAATCTTCGTTATTATCCATCCAAATTCTATTCGGCTTTAATACACATGGGTACTCGATACTTTTTTGAAACATATGGGGTTATATAAAAATTCGACAAACCACATGAGGGTAATTGGTAATTATCCCTCTATTTAACATGTGAGTGTCTCAAATGGGAGTTGAATAAAATAATATTTTTATTCTTTCACAATTTTTTTAGAAATTAATTGAAATATCGTTTAAAAACTTGAGCCATTGGGACTAGCCCAGTGGTTAGGGAGTTAGCTTCCCGACTTACAGGTCTAGAGTTTGATTCCTATAAGATGCACATGATGGAGTGTGTTTAAAAAAAAGTTTAAGAACTTGAAAATATTCACGCCCTGCTGTTTTCTTTCCTAATTTTCTCAATAGACTTTACGTCACTATGGCCACTACCACTCTCCACTCTGCCTCAACCTACAATCACCTCAAAACTATTGCACCATAGCTAGCTCAAGTCCCAAAAAAACCTGTCACTGCACTAGTTAGCCTAACAGTTTCAAAAAACCTACCATCATACCATCAGAAAAGAGCTCCATAGAGATTCCATCTTCCTCTCACTCTATTTTTGCCTCCCTCGACAATTCCACCATCCTCCAAACTCATTGATTCATTGTAACCTCTTCTAATGGGAGTAATCCCCTTGGAAGAGGGCGAGTTAGTGGAGGTGGTAGAAAGTAAAAGAGAAGGGAACTCAGAGTGGAGATAAAGAGAGGAGGCGGAGAGGCCAATAACGGTTGTTGGAAGTTGGGCAGTGAAAAAGAGTTAAAGGTAGATTTGGGTCTTGCCGCAACCACTTTTGGCAAAGATTTCTCTAATGGATTTACAAGGGATGCTTTTCTTGGTATGTTGGAGGAGGGTTTTGTAGGAGCAATTCAGGAAACATTGGTGAAAGTTTGTGATTTTTCAATTTTATTTTTAATATTTATGTTGTCGGACATTTGTATTCTTGAAAAAAGTAATTTCTGTTTGCACTAAGGGACTTAATGAACAGGATAACTTAAAGTTATACATTTAAAAAGTTCGGTGACCTTTTTGGCAAATCTAATAGTTGGGCGACTAAAATCAAGATTTTGAAAAAAGTTGAGTGACATTTTTTTGTTTTTTGATCTAATTATAAACATGGTTAGTTACTAATAATTTACTTGGTTCAAAATTATACCAAATACTTTTATATGCTTTGGTACCAAAAACAAATATACTAAAAATATAGTTAAAATTTTCAACCATACCTTTTCTATTTTTTTTTTAATGTGAAGCACTAAACCTTTAAATAATTAAGGTTCTAATGGGTGTTTTATTTTGGAAATTGAGAAAACCGAAATTTTAGGTTTTGTTTTAGAAAATAAATATTTTTCGTATTGAAAATTGGTTGTTTGGATCGATAAATTTTGTTTTTATTAGTTTTTGTATTGAAAAATTATTTTATTGCATATAATTTAAAATAAAAATGAAAAAAAAAAATATGTTTTGAGTTGACCACCAACTAGCCATCGACAACCAACCAGATTTCTGTCGCGCATGCACTCGCCGCGCGCAGCATGCACCAGCCGCGCGCGCATGTGCGCTGCTGCAGCATGCACACTACAGCATTCACCAGCGCGCATGTGCGCTGCAGCGTGCACGAGCAGCGCACATGTGCGCTGCAGCATGCACCAGCGTGCATGTGCGCTGCAACATGCACCAGCCCAGCACGCATGTGCGCTGCAGCATGCACACTACAGCATGCACCATCAAACAAACTATAACTGATTTAATGAGCCATTCGCAGTTTCACAGTCTGAATTAGTTCATACTTACACATGCATGGCTTAATCTTTGAGACAAGCATATTACTACTGGCAGGATCAACCAAGTAGCATTCCTCACTGACACCAGTGTTGCAGTACGATGGCAAAACCATAGCGGATTATGCATCTTAATGCAACACCAGACGTCATTTCGTAAGAGCGAATTATGCTAGCTTCGGGTAAGTGCCGTTCACATGGAACCTTTCCCCTCTTCGGGAAGAGTTATCTTTTCTGTTTAACAGCCTGCCCACCCTGGAAATTTCGGCTAAGTGGTCAAAATTTGGTGCCGGCCCATTATTATCGGTAGCCGTAAGTCAACATTTAATCATTAGCTGTGAATAAAATTTTTAAAAGATTAAAATAGCATTATTTTCTATTTAAAAAAAAAAGTTAAAATGACTAAAAATTGTCCCCAACTTAATTGTCAAACAATCGGTCATAAGAAAACTTTAATGAAATTCCTTCGCAGTAAAGGTCTTGATTTTGGATGACCAATTCAGCAAGTAGTCTTATCGGACTACATTGTGACACACTATGATGGTTTTAAAAAAATTGACGTTTAATGATAGGAAAATCTTTATCTGCATATGCAAGTGTTTGATGGTAATGGGATATCTTGTTTTCCATGTTTTCTAATTCTTTTTTAACTACTTCAATTTGGGCAACAATTTTGTTCATGGTTAATTGAAGCTTTATTTTGCCAACTCTTGGTCACATTCTATTAGAGTTTATGTTTTATTACTCTCTCTTAAATAATCTTAGAGTTGCACAATTATCAAAGGAAAAAAAAATATAAGATTTAATATCTCTGTGATAAAACTAAAAATTACATAATTAAAAGTTTGAAATTTAAAAGTAATAAGTTGCTAAATTCATTAAGTACATATGTTTGATAATCCAACACGAGACCAGATCATCTGTCCAATATTTATCCTATTTTATTCTGTCTAACTTTCAAAACGACGTATTTTCATTAAAAGTAGGGACTAAATTCATAAATATCACTAAAATTACTTTACAATTATTAGACCCTAACCAAAAGATTAGTGAACCCTACGATGTAGTTTTAATTAAGACAAAATAAGACAGACAAAAGGATCCTGTATCGTCCAAGACATCTAAAAATATAATATGTGAAAATATGTAATATACAAGACTTTATAGTGTGAGTAAATATATGGTATGTGAAAATATATCTAATATGTGTATACTGTATAGTATGTATAAATATGTATAGAATGTAAAAATACATGTACCATGTCTAAAAATGTATAGCGCCTGAAAATGTGTGTAATATGTATAAATATTTGTAGCATGTAAAAATGTGTGTAATCAGTGTAAACGTGCATAGTGTGTAAAAATATGTGTAATATATAAATATATGTAATAAGTATATATAAATAAGTATAGTATGTGAAAATATGTATAGTATATATAGATGTGTGCAGTGTGTGTAATTATATGTGAAAAAATATTTAAACCATGGCAATTACGTTATCTTAACAATATTTTAAAAATTTATGGTTGAACATACTCTCAAATTAATCAAGCTAAACAAAAAATTATCGTTTAAAATTATACCATCATTTTGTATATAATATTGTCAGATCCTCTTAATCTATTAAAATTTGCAAAGTTGCCTTTTATCAAACAAATTTAATTGATCCTTATATGATTCAATTAATTTTATTATTTTATCAAATATGTCGTTAGTATTCTTTATTTCTTTTCCTACATTTTTGAATTTTATTAATCTTACCAACCTACAATAAATAAGAAATATGAAAAGTTACTAAAGCTTCAAAATTTCACAAATATTGTGTATGCTAATTTTTATTCAACAAAACCTGAGGGGGGAAATTGAAATAAAATGAAACTCAGAGGGCGACAATGAAATTTACCCTTTTATCTTTGTATCCAAACCGACTCTTATGTATTGTTTATAATTTTCTAAATGATCGAATCCAAAAATAAACCCTGACGCTCGTCACTGCGTTCTTCGCGTCGAACTCTCATCGCCATTGAAGGTTAGTTTCTCATCCTTTTCTCTTCTGTTTTTCTTTTTTTTTTTGTTTGTTTTTCCAAGTAATTCGTTCAATTTTCGGCCGTTGTATTGATTTGGTTCATTCAATTCTACACAGTGTTGCCCTAATTTTTATTCCCATTGTATTATGGTCTGTTAATTAATTTTATTTTGCGTTATATATTTTCTGAATTCTTTTTTTGTTCGCTATTAGGTGCGTTTTTGTTGGTGGGTTTTCGCAATTGTAAGCATTAGTGTTGGTAGCAGAGAAATATTGGAAAACTAGGGTTTAGGGTTTGTTGTTGAATTTCTGAGATTTTGTAGCTTTGAAGTTATTTAAAATGGATTCGGATGCTAATGAGATTAAGAAAACTCAAGAGGAAAGGAAGAAAATGGAGCAAGAACTGGCAGCACTTACCTCTGTCACGTTTGATACTGACTTGTATAGTGCTGATCGTTTTGAGGGTTATGAGAAATCAATTGCAGTGAATGATGATGATGATGTGGGCGATGGTGCTGATAATGAGTTATCTAGGAGAATGCCATCATATACAGCTCCAAAAGAGTTTCTTAATGATGTTCCAAGAATTGGCAAGGATGATGATATGGGGTTTAAGCAACCGGGTAAGATTATTGATAGGGAGGATGATTATAGGCGGAGGAGGTTGAATCGGGTTATTTCTCCAGAAAGGATTGATCCCTTTTTGGATAAAACTCCGGGAGCTGATGTGAGGACGTATGCTGATATCATGAAAGAGGAGGCTTTGAAGAAACAGAAAGAGGAGTTGTTGAAAGAGATTGCAAAGAAGAAGAAGGAGGAAGAGGAAAATAAGGGAGTTGAGAAAGAGAAGGAAGCAGAGAAACCTAAGAAGAGAAATAGGTGGGATCAGTCACAGGATGACACTAGTTCAAAGAAAGCCAAGGGCGGGTCTGATTGGGATTTACCAGATTCGACTCCTGGGATTGGGAGATGGGATGCGACTCCAACTCCGGGGAGGTTTGGGGATGCCACTCCTTCTGCGAAGAAGAATAGGTGGGATGAGACTCCAACTCCAGGAAGAATAACCGATTCTGATGCTACACCTGCTGCTGGTGGGATTACTCCAGGTGCTACACCTGCTGGGATGACTTGGGATGCCACGCCAAAGCTGGCTGGGCTGGCTACTCCTACACCTAAAAGACAGAGGTCAAGGTGGGATGAGACCCCCGCTGCCATGGGCAGTGTTACACCCATGTCTAATGCTACACCTACTGCTGCATATACCCCTGGTGTGACCCCTGTTGGTGGAGTTGAACTTGCTACGCCAACTCCTAGTGCTATTAACCTGCGTGGTGCCATCACTCCTGAACAGTACAATTTGCTGAGGTGGGAGAAGGACATTGAGGATAGAAATCGACCGTTGACTGACGAAGAGCTGGATGCAATGTTTCCTCAGGAAGGGTATAAGATTTTGGAGCCCCCATCTTCTTATGTCCCAATCAGAACTCCTGCCAGGAAGCTTCTTGCCACCCCAACTCCAATTGGGACACCACTGTACAATATACCTGAAGAAAATCGAGGTCAGCAGTTTGATGTGCCAAAAGAGATGCCTGGTGGACTGCCCTTTATGAAGCCTGAAGACTATCAGTATTTTGGTAGCTTGTTGAATGAAGAAAATGAGGAGGAATTGTCTCCTGAAGAGCAGAAGGAGCGAAAGATTATGAAGCTTTTGCTCAAAGTTAAGAATGGGACACCACCTCAGAGGAAAACAGCTTTGCGTCAGCTGACTGATAAAGCCAGAGAGTTTGGTTCTGGGCCACTGTTCAATCGCATCCTTCCACTGCTTATGCAACCAACTTTGGAGGACCAAGAAAGACACTTGCTGGTGAAGGTCATTGACAGGGTGCTGTACAAGTTAGATGAGCTGGTGCGTCCGTATGTGCACAAAATTCTTGTGGTGATTGAGCCCCTGCTGATTGACGAAGATTACTATGCCCGTGTAGAAGGTCGAGAGATTATCTCCAATCTCAGCAAGGCAGCTGGCTTGGCAACTATGATTGCTGCAATGCGTCCTGATATTGATAATATTGATGAGTATGTGCGGAATACTACTGCAAGAGCATTCAGTGTTGTTGCCTCTGCACTTGGAATTCCTGCTTTATTGCCTTTCTTGAAAGCAGTGTGTCAAAGTAAGAAATCTTGGCAGGCACGTCACACTGGTATTAAAATTGTTCAGCAGATTGCTATTTTGATTGGTTGTGCTGTTCTCCCACACTTGAAGTCTCTGGTAGAAATTATAGAGCATGGCCTGAATGATGAGAATCAAAAGGTCAGAACTATCACTGCTCTCTCTCTTGCTGCTCTTGCCGAGGCAGCTGCTCCATATGGGATTGAAAGCTTTGATTCGGTGTTGAAGCCTTTATGGAAAGGTATAAGATCACATCGTGGTAAGGTTTTGGCTGCCTTCTTGAAGGCCATTGGTTTTATCATTCCCCTCATGGATGCAATTTATGCTAGTTATTATACGAAGGAAGTGATGCACATACTGATTCGTGAGTTTCAGTCACCTGATGAAGAAATGAAGAAAATTGTTCTGAAAGTTGTGAAGCAGTGTGTGAGCACTGAAGGTGTGGAGCCGGACTACATTAGGAATGACATTCTTCCTGAATTCTTTCGCAACTTCTGGGTCAGAAGAATGGCTTTGGACCGAAGAAATTATCGGCAACTTGTTGATACTACAGTTGAGATAGCAAACAAAGTTGGTGTTGCTGATATTGTGGGTAGGATTGTTGAAGACCTTAAGGATGAAAGTGAACCTTATAGAAGGATGGTCATGGAGACGATTGAGAAGGTGGTTGCAAATCTGGGCGCATCTGATATCGATAGTCGCTTAGAAGAGCTGTTGATTGATGGAATTCTTTATGCCTTTCAAGAGCAAACCAGTGATGATGCAAATGTAATGCTAAATGGTTTTGGAGCTGTTGTTAATTCTCTCGGGGGGAGAGTGAAGCCTTACCTTCCACAAATATGCGGTACCATCAAATGGCGTTTGAATAATAAAAGTGCGAAGGTCCGGCAACAAGCAGCAGATCTTATATCCAGGATTGCTGTGGTGATGAAGCAGTGTGGAGAAGAACAGCTCATGGGCCATCTAGGTGTTGTTCTGTATGAGTATTTGGGAGAAGAGTACCCAGAAGTTCTGGGTTCTATTTTGGGTGCTCTGAAGGCGATTGTGAATGTCATTGGTATGACTAAAATGACTCCACCAATAAAGGATTTACTTCCACGGTTGACTCCAATTTTGAAAAATCGTCATGAGAAAGTCCAGGAAAACTGCATTGATCTTGTTGGCCGCATAGCTGACCGTGGAGCTGAGTTTGTTCCTGCCAGGGAATGGATGAGGATTTGTTTTGAGCTTCTTGAGATGCTCAAAGCCCACAAGAAAGGTATTCGTCGAGCAACAGTGAACACTTTTGGCTACATTGCAAAAGCTATTGGTCCACAGGATGTCCTTGCAACACTGCTGAATAATCTCAAAGTTCAGGAACGACAGAATCGCGTCTGTACTACTGTGGCAATTGCAATTGTTGCAGAAACATGTTCTCCATTTACAGTTTTACCGGCCCTCATGAATGAATATCGTGTACCAGAGCTTAATGTTCAGAATGGTGTTCTCAAGTCTCTGTCTTTCCTTTTTGAGTACATTGGTGAAATGGGTAAGGACTATATTTATGCTGTTACACCATTATTGGAGGATGCTCTCATGGATAGAGACTTGGTTCACCGTCAAACTGCTGCTTCGGCAGTAAAACACATGGCCTTAGGAGTTGCTGGACTTGGGTGCGAGGATGCTTTGGTTCATCTGATGAATTATGTCTGGCCCAACATTTTTGAGACATCTCCACATGTCATTAACGCTGTAATGGAAGCCATTGAAGGAATGAGAGTGGCACTAGGAGCAGCAGTTGTCCTTAACTACTGTCTGCAGGGGCTGTTTCATCCAGCCAGGAAGGTGAGGGAAGTGTACTGGAAGATCTACAATTCACTGTATATCGGCGCTCAGGATGCACTTGTGGCTGCTTATCCTATGCTGGATGATGAAGTAAACAACGTATACAGTAGACCTGAGTTGTTGATGTTTGTTTGAGGTCCGATTATCTAGTGGTCAGGATCCACTAGAGAATGGTCCTGCTATGTAAGTCATAATAGGTGACATTGCCTCACTTTCTTTCTTGCTCCTCAGCTGTTTTGATCTTTATGCCTTGATAAAAAAGTCTCTTGTTATTGCAACTTTCTACAATGAATTGTGCTCTTATGGTTAAAACTGTTTTTCCAGGACATCAGCTACTAGATATGAAGTCTGTTGTCTTTTCATTTTGTATGGAAATTCATATTTCTTGTTTACTAATGAAGTAGTAATGCAAGCCCACTTTACGGGTTACTCTGGTCTTTTGAAGAACATCTTCGGTTGGTATCCTCTGTTGCTGTTTGTCAATATCGGGATAATATCACCAAAACTCTTGGGAGCAATGTATTTCTTTCAAGTGGTAATTTACCTTCTTCGTATTGCTACTTGCCATAAAGATCAAACCCCCTTAGTTTCTTGGCCATAGTTTTTGACTTTATGGTTTCTACAATATGACATCCAAAAAGGAAAAAAGAACTTTTGATTGATTATAGGTAGTTGTTAAGTATTTTAGATTTGTGTAACAAGTTGGCGTTAGGATTAGAATATAGTATGTCGATCATTTTCTGCACTTCTGGATGATCAATCCATACAACTACCAAAACTCTAGTGTTTCTTAGCAAAGTTAGAAATTTTGATTTTCCAAAACTGATTTTCCAGTTTTGGTCAGGTGTATTTTAATTTTTCAAAATTTATTTTTTAGCTTAGATGCATTATCATGGCCATTGGTTCGCTTCGAACTACCGATTCCAGTTTCAGAACCGAAATTGGGGGTTGACGGTTCAAAACCAAAATCGAACTATTAAGAGATAGTTCAGTTACATTTCTCAAATTTTGGAATTAGGAATTTGGACAAAAAATAATGACTCACACCGGTTTGATTCGAACCACCTTTGTGCGGAGACATGAAATAACATGGAAATCAAGGGTCAAGTTGATCCCATAGAAATCCAAAACTTCAAGGAGGGTTAACCTAACTAAAGCGGCAAGAAAGTTAAAATCCGCACTACGGAAGACTTCTATCTCATTTTTGTATTCAGGGCATAACTCTCTCGAATTAACTGTGTTCTTGACGATTCAAATTGTTATGGAAAGTTAAAAGATAGAGTTACAACTTTTATGTTTCAGATTTTCTAAGATTTGGAAAGCATGAGGGGGAAATGGGGACTTAAAAACAGGGTTGGGCTGTTGAAACGTGATTCCCTACAAGCATAAATTTTTTACGTTTTTTGTTCTTTACTGTTTTGAGTAAATTTTGTTATGGGCTTCTTTCTATATTGTTACTTAGGTGTTAGGGCTTAAAAACATGTCAAGAGTCAAGAGTTTGATAGATATTTTAGATGATTTACTATTCGGATTTTGTTTTTTTTAATTGTAAGAAGGAATCCTTTTTTTTCATTGGTTTTTGTGTTGTTTTCGATTTTAACTAGGTTACGATTTATTTTTGTGCTTATTTAAGACTTATTTATGATGTAATTTCGTGGTCAAAACTTATTTGAGAATAAAAGCTCTGAGTTGTTTTTATGTTTTTGTGAGTTGTTTTACTAAAGAGAAAATTCTTCTTACTTTTGAATTTATTGTTAATTAATTGTGAGAAGCAATTAATTCGCCAGCTTCTAATGCCAATCTACTAAGATATATTACTACTTCTACATTCCATTGATTATAAAAAAGGTCCTATAAATTTTTATCGCAACTAACATATCGAATTAGATGAGAAGCGTGTTGATAACGGTCTCACAACGCTCCTCACGTAGATTGATAGTTGTTGCGGAATATTGGTTACGATCTTTTCGAGAATCAATGTGAATAAAATCGAACCAATCTATCTCCGTAGACCGACAGTAAGCACGATTATTTGATGGCTCCTGACCAACAAATAACAAGACAGTAGTGTGAAGAGAACTCCCTCCTCAGGAATAATCTTCACAAGGTAAATTGAATTTCCCTCCTCAGGAAAACAACTCACATAAAAACAACTCTGTGTTTTCAATTCTCAAAATTCACGTCTATCTATTACAACTGAATAATATGCCTATTTATAGGCTTACAAAATAAAACCCTAATTTTCTAAACAAATAAACTAAACTATCTCTAATAAACTGGACTTGGATTACATTAAATATGGACCTTAATAATTAAATAACACATTAATTATAAAGCCCAATACAATTAAACCCAAAACAAATAAAAAAAACGAAAATACTAAAATTCCCGAAATTGTCCGCGTCATTACATGATGTGCAACTTCACGGCGTGTTTTCACCTTGATCCTGTCAGAATCTGGAAAAATGTAAAACATCAAAATTTTAGCTCTGGATCTTAGCTTTCTAATGCTGCTGGAATCAATCCATTCCGAGTTAAATTGAGAGGGATACAGGCAGATTACTAAAACAATACCAATTAAACAATAACAAAGGATATAATTGTAGTAACCTTCTCACAATAATCAAATCATGCAAGGCTGCGTATAACAACAATTTAGGGCTTCAATTTTAAGGTAAAACTGAAAAACCTGATTTCGAAAATGCCTTGCTCTCTGATACAACTTGAGACGGAATAATCCCTTGCTCTGATACCAAATGATAAGGTGAACCCTAACTCAACCTGAAAACCATAGTGTCCAAGTGAGTTTTGACCCAACCTTATATACTAGCCTGGACCTCCTTGTGGAACCGATGTGGGATTCACTTCATTCACCCACTCTTAAAGAGCCGACTGCCTCAGTCGGCGATCTGACGGACCCCCGGGGCCTCAGCTGCCTCTGTCGGCGTTCTGTCGGTCGTAGCCCAAGGAGCAGGGTGTGGTTCGCACAAGTGGCTCTGATACCACTTGATAACGATCTCACCACGCTCCTCACGTAGATTGATAGTTGTTGCGGAATATTGGTCACGATCTTTTCGAGAATCAATGTGAATAAAATCGAATCAATCTATCTCCGTAGACCGACAGTAAGCACGATTATTTGATGGCTCCTGACCAACAAATAACAAGACAGTCGTGTGAAGAGAACTCCCTCCTCAGGAATAATCTTCACAAGGTAAATTGAATTTCCCTCCTCAGGAAAACAACTCACGTAAAAACAACTCTGTGTTTTCAATTCTCAAAATTCACGTCTATCTATTACAACTGAATAATATGCCTATTTATAGGCTTACAAAATAAAACCCTAATTTTCTAAACAAGTAAACTAAACTATCTCTAATAAACTGGACTTGGATTACATTAAATATGGACCTTAATAATTAAATAACAAATTAATTATAAAGCCCAATACAATTAAACCCAAAACAACTAAAAAAAACGAAAATACTAAAATTCCCGAAATTGTCCGCGTCATTACATGACGTGCAACTTCACGGCGTGTTTTCACCTTGATCCCGTCAGAATCTGGAAAAATGCAAAACATCAAAGTTTTAGCTCTGGATCTTAGCCTTCTAATGCCACTGGAATCAATCCATTCCGAGTTAAATTGAGAGAGATACAGGGAGATTACTAAAACAATACCAATTAAACAATAACAAAGGATATAATTGTTGTAACCTTCTCACAATAATCAAATCATGCAAGGCTGCGTATAACAACAATTTAGGGCTTCAATTTTAAGGTAAAACTGAAAAACCTGATTTCGAAAATTCCTTGCTCTCTGATACAACTTGATACGGAATAATCCCTTGCTCTAATACCAAATGAAAAGGTGAACCCTAACTCAACCTGAAAACCATGGTGTCCAAGTGAGGTTTGACCCAACCTTATATACTAGCCTGGACTTCCTTGTGGAACCGATGTGGGATTCACGTCATTCACCCACTCTTAAAGAGCCGACTGCCTCAGTCGGCGATCTGACAGACCCCCGGGGCCTCAACTGCCTCTGTCGGCGTTCTGTCGGTCGTAGCCCAATGAGCAGGGTGTGGTTCGCACAAGTGGCTCTGATATAACTTGATAACGATCTCACCACGCTCCTCACGTAGATTGATAGTTGTTGCGAAATATTGGTCACGATCTTTTCGAAAATCAATGTGAATAAAATCGAATCAATCTATCTCCGTAGACCGACAGTAAGCACGATTATTTGATGGCTCCTGACCAACAAATAACAAGACAGTCGTGTGAAGAGAACTCCCTCCTCAGGAATAATCTTCACAAGGTAAATTGAATTTCCCTCCTTAGGAAAACAACTCACGTAAAAACAACTCTGTGTTTTCAATTCTCAAAATTCACGTCTATCTATTACAACTGAATAATATGCCTATTTATAGGCTTACAAAATAAAACCCTAATTTTCTAAACAAGTAAACTAAACTATATCTAATAAATTGGACTTGGATTATATTAAATATGGACCTTAATAATTAAATAACACATTAATTATAAAGCCCAATACAATTAATCCCAAAACAGCTAAAAAAAATGAAAATACTAAAATTCCCAAAATTGTCCGCGTCATTACATGACGTGCAACTTCACGGCGTGTTTTCACTTTGATCCCGTCAGAATCTAGAAAAATGCAAATATCAAAGTTTTAGCTCTGGATCTTAGCTTTCTAATGCCGCTGGAATCAATCCATTCCGAGTTAAATTGAGAGAGATACAGGCAGATTACTAAAACGTGGCAGAATCTCTCAGCAAACAATATTTGACGCCTCTTGTCATGAGTTCCTTTGTTATCCCATTTTTGAGTCTCGGACCTCCTTGGGACTAACATGAGGCTTATTCTCCATCTTATTCTAGGCTTCTATATATGAGATTCATCTTTAACAATTGGAACAAGTACCTTGGATTTTGCAGAATATGTGATCACACATGATTTCGTATCACGTGTGGAGATCCATTGTCAAGTGGTATCAAAGAATCTCCTTGATAATGGATCTCCTCACGCTCTTCAAGTAATTTGATGCATTGGTTGCGAAATTAAGATGCATGACCTTATCGAAAATCAATGAAGTATAGAAATTAGCAATCTATATCAATAGATTGACTTTGAAGAATGGTTAATCAATTGTTTCTCACAATTAATCAACAGAAAGTCAAAAGCAAGAAAAATTCCCTACTCAAAAACACAACTCTAAAAAACGTAAAAACAACGCAGTATTTTTATTCTCAAAAGCAATTTATAAGTGTTCAACACGAAATTATATCATAAATAAGTCTTATATAGGCACAAAAATAAACCCTAACCTAATTTAAATCAAAACAACACAAGAAACCATGAAGAAATAGGATTCCTTCTTACAAAAAAAAAACAAAACTCTAATCATAAACCATCTAAAACATCTATCAAACTTTGAACTTTTGAGATATTTTTGGACCTTAACACCTAAAAAACAATTTAGAAAAAGCTCATTGCAAACATAAATCGAAAGAGTAAAGAACAAAAAAGGCAAAAGATTTTTCCCCGCTGAGCAAATCGCATTTCAGTGCCTGCCTCCGTTTTTAAACCCACAACCGTTTTGCATTTACAATTTTAAAAAACCTAAAACATAAAAGTTGTATCTATATATCTTAACTTTTTGTAGCAATTTGAATAATATAAAACAGATTTAAAATGAGAGAGTTATACACTTAATACTGGAACATGACAGAAGTCCTTAGTAGTGTAGATTTCAACTTTCTTGTTGTATTAGTTAGGTTAACCATCTTTGGAGTAGAGATGGCCACAGTTTCGGGACCGCCGGTTCCCGGCTCAGTGGCCGGGAGAACCAGAACCGAACCACCCCTCGGTGGTTCTGGTTACAATTTCGGAACCGGCAGTTTAGGTTCCGGTTTTCTCGATTTTGGTTACGATTTTATTCCCGTTTCGAATTCGATTTCGAATTTCAATTTCAACTTCCGAATTTGATTTTGAAATACTAAATTTTAGGTACTTAGATTTTAGTGATTTTAGTAGTTACAACTTAGAAATACTAAATTTTACAAATAAATGAAGAAACTACTAAATTTTATTCATTAGATAGAAAAATTTACAAGTTACGATTTTAAATCATAAATTTACAAGTTAGAAATTAATAAATGAAGAAATATTAAATTTATTCATAATTGATGGTTTAAACTTTAAATTTGAATAATACAATAATACAATTGCAAAATATATTATGATATACAATAACATAACTATAGTCTATACAAATAAAACTATGACATTTATATAAACAAATATATAGATATGAAAATTATAATATTAGGAAAACATGATAAATTATTTCAAATTTTCAATAATCTAAAAATGTACAATATTAAATTTTTCTTCATTTTAATAAACTAATAGTCGTGTCGTCGTCTTCATTATTGGCTCTCTCGGCATCGGTGATAGGTGAATTAGTTGTACAAGTAGAGCTACCATCAGTGGTGACGTCTAAATCTAAATCAAAATCTTCTTCTATGTCTTGTTCTTGTTCTCTATAAGCGGCTTTACTCCAATCATCTACTAAAGCTTGAATCTCCAAGGACATGGGGCTCAAACGCGATCGGGTCTCGTTCAAAATGTTGCCACCTTGACTAAAAGCTTGTTCCACGGCTACGGTTGATGTCGGGGCCACCAAAATTTCTTTGGCTATCGAAGAGATGACGGGGCACATCGTTGTCTTCTCCTTCTACCATTCCAATATTTTGAAGTTCTCAATACTATCACATTCAAACTTGTTATCACTAAAATCAAAAGAAGTGGTTAAATATTCCTCTAGTTCTGTACTAGTAGTACCCTTGTGTTTTTTTAACGATTGAAACATTTTTAAACCGGGAGGGATAAAGGAAGACGAAGATCCAATATTTGAATTTGAAATACTATTGTGACTAGTGCTAGTGTTAAAGGTACTACTAGTAGGAACTTGAGGTTGAAAATTAGAAGAATATTCTTCATATAATGCATTTAACATATCTTTATTCTCATTTATATATCTACTTATATTTAATTGTAATTGCATAATGTTTAGATCTAATGGAAAACATTCTTGTAACGTATTATAATAAAACTTCAAATATTTGTCTAAACCTTGAAATTTAAAACGAGGATCAAGAACAATAGAAACTAAATATAAAATTGGAATTTCTTTATAATAATTAAGCCATTTTTCTGACATGTGAATAATACTTTGCGTCAAAGTTTCATCATTTATGTGAATTTTTAACACACCAACTATATTACATGCTTCAACTAAAAATAAATGAGAAGTTGGATAATACACACGTGAAAATATACAAGTAGCATCGTTAAAAACTTTTAAAACTTCTAACAATTTTAAACAAGAAGTTCAATGATTAGAAAGTAATACAATTCCAAGACAAGAGTTGTCAATGTAAAAATTACATAACAATGAACTATATTTAGAAGAATCACAGAGTAAATCATAAGCTGAATTCTAACGATTTGGAACATCCTTTTTAAATCTTTTAGGCTTTTGTCCATGTTGTATATAATATTTTGCCCATGTTTTCATTAAACTTGGATGTCCGGTCAAATATTTAATTTCATCTTTAATTGGTTTAATTTGATTTTCTAATGCACTTAAACCATTTTGAACGGATAAATTTAAAACATGGCATACACATCTAATATGAAAAAATTTCCCACCTATAATTGGGACACAAATATTTTTTAATTCTACAATAGATGCATTATTAGCCGATGCATTATTAAAACCAATTGAAAAAAATTTTATCATTCAAATTATATTCTTGTAAAATAACACTAATTAATCTAGATATATTTATGGCCGAATGAGAATCATTAAAAATTCTAAATGCAATTACTCTTTTTTGTAGAAACCAACTTGAATTTACCCAATGACAAGTTATACCCATATAACTATTCATTTGCCAATGATCACTCCAAATATCCGAATATATTGAAACACAAGAATCTAATTTTAAAAAATATTCCAATAAGTTATTTTTTTCATTTTTATAAATTTTTTTAATATCACATGTTAAAGTTGTTCTAGGAACACGTTTAACTTGTGGATTTGCATTTTCTTGTACTAATCTCACAAAATTTTATTCTTCACTAAATGAGAATGGTAAATGTTGTGTACAAACAAATCTAGCTATACCATCTCTCCATTTTGAATCACTAAATTTAAATAAATTTAAATTACTAGAAGAAGAAGAACCTTGTTGAGCAAAATCGGTTAATTGTGCTTGTGACTTTTGAAGGCCGATTTCTTGAGGATGTATTTTCTCCAAATGCTTGGTTAGTGTACCATATCCGCTCCCAATTTTGAAGGCGTATGATTTCTCGCAAAAATTGCATTTTGCTTTAATAAGAACTCCATCGGCATCAAAAAATTTTGTGAAATATTTCACAAACATTTCGAATTTTAGATTCATTGGTGGACGACGACTTGATGGTGATGGATTTACACTTTCATCATCAATACTAATTGGTTGGGATGAAGAACCAAAACTATCAATTTTATAAAATAATTCAAAAAGATTAAAAAAGAATGAGAAATTGAAAGAATAATATATTAAAAACAATAATTTAACTAATAATTATAATAGAAACAATAATTAGAATTGAATTTTATAGAATTTGGATGCTTGAGAATTGAGAAGAAGAGAATTAGAATATTGAGAAAGAGGAGTAGAAATTGTGTGGAAAAAATGAAAAATTAAGAAGGTATTTATAGATTAGGAAAAGTTTAAAAAAATATTAAAAAAAAGAAGTGAGGAACGGTCAAATAATTGACCGTTCCTCAGTTAATTTGGAGTTTGGACCGTTGCCATGTTGGCAACGGTCAGCTGTCAGCATATGAATGCAACGGTCAAATGCAATGGTCATATGAATGCAGCTGTATTTTTTTTTAAACTTTTCAGGCGCGTGCATAAAAGTGAGTTTTTTTTTTTATTTTCGGTTTGGAACCGGAACCGGTGATTCCGGTCCTGATTTTAGAGAACCGTAACAGACGGTTCGGTTACGGTTTTATGGGCCCCCGGTTCAGGTTCCGGAACCGCCGAAATGGCCATCTCTACTTTGGAGCCTTAAGACTCTTTGTGATCAACTTGACTATTGATTTCCAAGCTATTACAAGTCTTCATACATAAGATCCATCATGAACAAATAGAATGAGCACCTTGAATATCTTATAAACTAAGCACCAACATGATAAACTACCTTGTTTCGTATCACAAAGGAAACTAAAGCATCTAGAAGAGATTGAGTCACACTAGTTTCTCCTTATTTACTCATGATGAACAACAATTCGACACCAACAATTATCTCACAAAAATTCGATATCAAATACAAAAAATAAAAGATATAATTGTTTGAAATCAAACACAAATTCACAATTTATAAAAGGCTGCGAATATCAAACAATTTAGACAACTCAATTTTATGGTAAATTGAAAACTTGATTTTCGAAAAACCCTTAATCTCTGATACCACTTAATAATGGATCTCCTCACGCTCCTCATGTAATTCGATGCGTTGATTGTGGAATTAAGTTGCATGACTTTTTCAAAGATCAATGAAGTGCAGAAATTGGCAATCTATTTCATTGGATTGGCTTTGAAGTATGCATAGTTAATCAATTGCTTATCACAATTAATCAACAAAAAGTCAAAAGCAAGAAGAATTCCCTCATCAGGAATACAACTCACAAAAACGTAAAAACAATTTAGTTTTTTTATTTTTACAAGCAATTTCTAAGTCTTTGCCACCAAATTACATTATAAATAAGCCTTATATACGCAAAAAAATAAACCCTAACCTAGCTGAAATCGAAACTAACACAAGAAACCATGAAGGAATAGGCGGATTCCTTCTTAGAATTGGAAAATAAATTTCTAATTGTAAACCATCTAAAACATCTATCAAACTCTGGACTCTTGACATATTTTTAGACCATAACACCTAAGGGACAATCTATGAAAAAAGCCCATAACAAAAACAAATCAAAACAGTAAAGAACAAAAAAAACCCAAACGATTTCTGCCCTCTGAGCAAATTGCGTTTCAGCTCTTGACTCCATCTTTAACCCCTATTTTCACCTTGATGCATTCAGAATTTTAGCAAACCTAAAACATAAAAGTTATACCTTTATCTCTTACCTTTCTGAACCAGTTTGAATCGTCAAAACAAATTTAAAATTAGAGACTTATACCCTAAATACTGAAATGTGAAAGAAGTTTTCAGTAGCGCGAATTTCAGCTTTTTTGCCGTATTAGTTAGGTTAACCCTCTTTGGAGCTTTGGGTCTCAATGGAATCAACTTTAGCCTTGATTTTCATACTATTCCAAATTTTCATACATAAGATTCATCACAAACAAATGGAATTAGCGCCTTGAACATCTTGTAAACCAAGCACCAACATGATAAACTACCGTGTTTAGTATCATTTATGTATTAATTCAATTCCTATTATTATTTTAATTCTATTATTGTATAATAATATTTGAATTCTAACTAATAGTTCAATTATTCTTTTTATATATTTATAAATAAAAGTTGTATTCTTTTAAAGAGAATGATACCTTAAATCCTAACTCTAAACTCTAAATCATAACTCCGCTTGGATATGGTGTTTTTTGGTTTTATTTATGAAATGATTTTATTGGGATTTGTAATGAGAAAGAAATATTTATAAAATGATTAGATGTGTTTGGATTGATAAATTTGGTTAATTTATTGAAGATTGTGTATAGAAAAAATTATTATTATATTGGGATTGATTATTTTATATATTATTATATAATTATTTTGAGTAGGACCCACACTGATGTGAAATAAATCTTTGCATTCGGCTGTGTATCAGTGTGTGCATCTGACGCTTTTTGGTTTGTGGGACCCACAAATGTTTGACATTTTCTGTGCTTTCAATATCATCTGAGGCTTTTTGGTTAGTGGAACCCACTAATGTTTGACATTTTGTGTGGTTTCAATATTTTAGTAATATATTGAATATTTTGTTCCTGTACACTCATTTGCAATTGTAATTGCAATCTTGCAAATTATGAGTTGCCAAACAACTTTTTTTTTTGTTTTACAAATTAATTGAAAAACAATGAAACCAAACGGAGCCTATTTTTAAGAAACAAATTAAAAGTGGGATCAAAATTAAAATTAAAATTAAAATTAAAATCGAAATTAGAATTGAAACTGGAATCGAAACCGAACCTCTCTTTGGTTCGGTTCTAATTCCCATGATTACGAAATCGAGAATCGGCGATTCTAGAACCGTAGCCATATCTAGTACTTTTGAATAACAGTTCTGTTTAATTCTAGTTGGTTGGATATATTGTATAAATTTTTAAGGGTAAATTACAAAAAAAACCTCATTGTGGTTTTGCTAAAATTTTAAGTTAACTGTCTGACCTATTGAAACCTACAATTTAACTCCTTATGGTTTGCTTTTTAAAAAAAAAAGTGGACTGACATCTACTTATTTAACGGTTATTATTAAAAAGACACTTGTACCCCATATAAAATAACATGTTTGTGTTTTAATGTTTCATTCTATTATTGACTTCCAAACTCTAGAGGCGAATTCGAGGGAAAGATCGAAACTTACTATGGATTGTATTGGAAAACAATAGGTGGATTCAAAGGTAGATAAAAAAAACTGTGGATTGTGCTAATCAATAAGAATCTAATAGGTATGTTAATTTTCAATTGGATTGTGATTATTTTTTAGATTTTCTTTCTTAGTTTTCAGTATATTAGGAATTTGATTATTAGCATTTTTAAATCTGATTATGTCAAATGAGATTTGATTACTATTAGAATCGTGTAATTGTTGTGGGATAATCAAGTTTCATTGTTTGCAATTGTTTAAAGATATTCGATTGAAAGTGAAATTTTTTATGCCCTTCCATATGCTCTTGTAGCTTCCATATTCGTATTGTCGGGAAAGTGAGGATAGTAGAATTTGGTATTAGTATTAATATTAGAGTTAATTGCAAAACAAATCACTAAATTAAGGTTCGATTGCAAAACACCCACTTTACTTTCTTTGACATTTTTTTTAAGCAATGTACTAAAATTTGGTAAAAATTATATTGTGAAAAGACAGAATCAACTCTAATGAATGTTGACTTGCAAAATTACTCTCGTTTGATTATCTTTATTTTTCATTAGATAATTCAATTGAATAACTACTTTTTTCCAATCCCAAAATTCTTTTTCTCTCTAAAACTCTCTATTTCTCTCTCCAAACTTTTGTAAATTCTTAATTTAAACTTTTGTAGTTTTTAAACTTAATTTAAACATTTGTAATAGAAATTTTATTTAATTTAAACTTAATTTAATCAAAACTTTTGGAGAGAGAAATAAAGAGTTTTAGAGAGAGTCTATGTGTTTTAGGGTTGGAGAAAAGTAATTATTAGATTAAGTTAGTTAATGAAAAATAAAGACAATCAAATAAGGCTAATTTTGCAAATCAACACAGTACAATTTTTACAAACTAAGCTAAAATTGTAGTACATAGCGAAAAAGTAATGTTAAAGAAGATAAAGGGCTAAAATTAATAGTTTGGGGAGTATTTTGCAATCGAGCTGTAGTTTAAAGGTATTGTTTGCAATTAACTCTTATTATTATTATTTTAACTTTTATATAAAGTACAAGCATTGATTAGCTGATTTTAGCACTTTACAAAAACAAAAATCAATCCGTTAAAAATGGTATGGTTTTAACACTTTGAAAAACAAAAACCCCAATAACGTTAATGATTCAGATTTGGTATCTATATGTACACACGACGATTACTGCATTGTTCCCTCACGTTAATTCATTTGATTTCTGCAAAAACAATGAGATGCTTCCAAGTTCCACCATCATCAAACGCCCACAAACCATAACAATCACCATCGTTGTCATCATCATCACTCTTACCGCCAGCCAAATTATAGTCAACAGAAGGTCATGCCGACCCCAAGAAACCAATATTGGCATCGACAACAAGCAACTTAAATGCAAAAATTACGATCTTAATTTCAACAATTTGCGACAATAGAGTAGATGATAATTCCATGTACTATTCTTCTCATCCCATTAATGGTTTCCGCTACGCTGTAAATCCGAGTCCAATCATCGAGGAAGTACTATTTCCTTGATGTCGTAACCATTAAGTGTAGAGTTGTTTCTCCATGGAGATATATACTACAGTCATTGATCCATAGCCTACGTTTCAATACTACTTTTCTTAAATTTTTTATTGTGAATTCCAATACTAATCATTAATCTTTAAAAAAAATCTTCAATAATCACAGTGAACTAAAATTAGTGATTAAAGAACCTCTATAGTTACACCATCCTGCCCCTTTGTTGATTCCAAAAGAATGCAGGAAGCAATATGAAATTGATGGATATATCATTCCTATCAAAACAAGAGTTATGATCAATGTTTAGGCTATTGGAAGACACCCCAAATATTATTAGGAAAAGACAACATCTTTCTCAGTTTTAGTTAAAAGTTATTAGTAAAAAGATATTTACTTCAATTTCAATTGATTACTCATATTTTGAAAGTAATGTTTGAGAATTTCATAATTATGGATCGATAATTCTCTATTGGCCCTAGGTCATTTGTTACATACATTGACATCTTGTATTAGTATATTTAGATTTTCAACTACTTAGCTAACTTGTATATATATTAAGCCAATTTGGCTATGTAATCTTTTATTAGTATCAATGAAGTATCGCTTCTGAGAAAAAAAAAAGGAGAGATCCCAAATATTGGGATGATCCCGAGAATTTCAAACTAGAGAGATACAAAAACAATCCTATTGATTTTACTGGAAATCACTTTAAATTTCTACCATTTGGGGCAGAATGAGGATATATATATATGTCAAGGAATTTCATTTGGTTTAGCAAATGTTGAGCTTCCTTTAACTCTTCTGCCCTATCACTTCAACTGGAGTCCTTCGAATGGCATCAAACCATGTGATTTAGACATGACAGAGGCTATTGCAATTTCTGCAGCGAAGAAGATTAACTGGACCTTGCTGACGACATTATATGATTTGTCCATTGCCTTTTATAATGCAAAAATATGAAGAAGATTGAAGTTTTTGGTAGCCACCGGTGCTCTAGTCCATTTTATTGATTTTTAAATTGCTTAATCAGATTTTGTTGGAAAATAAACTAAACTTTTGTTAATTATAAATTTCTTAATATGTTTTGTTTCTTAAGTTTAAAGTTGTTTCCTAATAGTATTTGTTTCTTAATTAGTTATTGGTAAGAATTAGGAAAGTGTGGAATTAAGAAACCTCTAACACTATAAATAGAGGGTGTTATAGATCTTTGTAATGAGAGTTGGAAGTGAGAAACCTCAAAGAGGTGTTGTGAGAAAAAGCCCTATGGCGGCTTAGAAAAATTCCGTAGACTAACGGATGTTATTGTGTATAACGGTTGTGCCATACGTGAGATTTTATAATGATTGTAATCCTCTCCTCCCAAACATATTTTTGCTTATTGTGGTTTAATTATTTCTATCCTTCAAATTGGTATCAGAGCAAGGTTATAATTGATTAACCATGATGGAAAATATAATTTGTGTTGTTCCCAAACTGAAGGAAAAACAAAATTATAATCATTAGAGAGATCAAATGGAAATCCATCTGGAAACTTTTGATTTGATCCAATATGTTCAAAAGGAATTACCTGAAGATGTTGCTCCAGATAAAAAGAGGCAAGGAAAAATGGCTTTGTCTGAAATTCATCAAGCAATTGAACAATCAGTTTTTCTGAAAATCTCAACAGCCAAAACTGCAAAAAAGGTTTGGGATATTTTGGAAAAGACATATAGAGGTGTTGACACAATTGAACATAAAAATTTTTTGGTATTGCAAAGAAAGTTCGAACTTTACACTATGGAAAATAATTTGATGATGTTGAAACAAAAGTTCGAACTTTGCACAATGAAGAAGACCGAATCCATTGAAGATTTTGGGTTGTTTGATTTATTTCGTGAAATTGAGGTGATTGAAACTGTGTATCAAGAAAAAGAAGAGATAATTTGTTTGGTGGAACAAGATCGAGAAATTCAAGTTGATGAGTATATGGAGAAAAAAGAAATCGACAATATTGGTAAAAAATATTTGTGTGATGATACAATGAAACTTCACGTTTGTGAAGATGTGGATGAATTAGTTGTTCTTGTGAATAAAGAAGAAAAAGGAGATTGGTGATTTCACTGATAAAGAAAAAGTAGAAATCATCAATTTTGAAGAGGGAAAAGAAACCATATACATGGTTGAAGGTGATAAAAATATCACTGGTGAAAGTGACATTGTTAAGATAAAAGATATTGAAAATATTGTTCAAATTGAGAAATATGATTTCTTGATTCTTGGAAATTACATTGGTCATTCTTTGATAGAAGAGAATGTTGATATATGGAAGTTTTGTGTTAAAGGAAGAGAAACAGAAAACATGTTTGAAGATTTCAAGATGTGGAACTACAAAATTCGTTTCAAGTTACTTGTGAAGACGAAGATGAAGATTAATAAGAAAATCAAATACAAGATCCAAACTGCAAAAGAAATTTCAAAATAAATTCAAGCACGTGAACTTGAAGGTATTGATCATATATGGAAAGTTTAGTTTAAAGGGGGATTTGTTGGAAAATAAACTAAACTTTTGTTAATTAGAAATTTCCTAATATGTTTTGTTTCTTAAGTTTAAAGTTGTTTTCTAATAGTATTTGTTTCTTAATTAGTTATTGGTAGGAATTAGGAAAGTGTGGAATTAAGAAATCTCTAACACTATAAATAGAGAGTGTTAGGGATCTTTGTAATGAGAGGAGTTGGAAGTGAGAAACCTCAAAGAGGTGTTGTGAGAAAAAGCCCTACGGCGGCTTAGAAAATTCTGTGGACTAACGGATGTTATTGTGTGTGACGGTTGTGCCATACATGAGATTTTGTTATTGTAATCCTCTCCTCCCAAACATATTTTTGCTTATTGTGGTTTAATTATTTCGATCCTTCAATTAAACCACAATAAGCAAAAATTACACGGATGTTAATGTGGACCAATTTGTGATAAACATATGTAAATTAATATAACCAATTGTGCACACATATTTATTACTAATTAGTCCACATCATTCGCTATATATTTTCATTGAGATTTTTTACTCTATATATCATTACTCATAAAATAATGAAGTTATTTTCACTCCCTTAATAATGAACCTATTTAATGATAACTAGGTGAGATGCACCTTAATACAAATTTCCCCAAAATAATAATAATAGAAAACTATTTGAAAGGTCACTAAATTGTTCTCCAATCTATCTTTTCGTCATCAAACTTTATATCTTGTTATATAAATAGGGAGAACGACCCTATAAGTCCCTCACATATCACCCAATAATTTGTTTGGTCCCTCACATTTAAAACGGGGCAAATTAGTCCCTCACATTTCAAAAGTGTACTTTTTCAGTCCTTTTGATGGAATCTGTTAGAAATTCCGTTAAGTGAAGTCACGAGCTCATCATGTGACTTATTTTCAGGGGTAAAAAAGGCAACACACTCGTAAAACCCTATCTTCTCCTTCCTCCTCTCGCCTTCTCCTCCACATATCCATCTTCCCCAACCTCCTCCATGACCACCATTAATCTTTCTTCCTCTGTGTTCTCACTAAGAAGTTAAGAAGAGTTGATGGGCGCATAATCTTACAGTACAAAATGGCTGTTCACATGTATATCTTGCTTTCTCTGAACTTGCTCTTCATAACCTCCTCTTTTGCAGCTACAAAATATACTCCTCTTGAAGGACTTCTTCCAAATGGCAATTTTGAAGAACAACCTAATTAAGCCAGGTGATGTTAAGAAAACAGTGCTCCAAAGAAAATATGCACTACCCAAATGGCAAATTTCTGGCAGGGTTGAGTACATTCATGGAGGGCCACAACCTGGTGGGATGTTCTTTCCAGTTGCCCATGGTGTTCATGCAGTTAGGCTTGGGAACGCACCACCCACAACTCCAAGCATGGCTGCCCAAGAAGAAGATCCCACAAAAGCAGAACCAATGGCTGCAATTCCTGTGAATAAAGGGCCACTCACTGCCAACAATTTGTTCAATTCAGGGCCTTTCCCCCAAGCCTCATATATTCTGCTTTGTCCTTTCTCTTAAGAACCTCAACTACTGATCCCATTTCCTTTTCAAGTCTCAGGTCCCAGCCACTAGATTCAATTTTATGGACATTCTCATTAGCTTCCATTCGTTGCTGTTGAGGCCACCATACTGCTGGTTCTACTTTAGATGGGAAATTTTCAAGCATTACTCCAAGAAGAGGAAGTGGAAAGGCCTTGTCCAAAGCCAAAACTCTGTCCATTGCTTCCTTTACATCCCTCTCTGTAGGTTTACCTTTACTTATGATGGTTTGAATTTGATTGCGCAATTGTTGAAACAACCTTGTAGCATTTCGTTGCTCTTCCACGAGTTGGGATTTTTAAATTTTATTCATAATCAGTAACATCCCAGTTGATCCCAAAAACATAAGAGTAGAAGACAGTTTCAAGGCTGCTAAAGGAGCACCAACCGCACCACTTGTAGCTGCAATACCGGACATTAAGGCAGCAGTAAGAGTAATTCCATTGATGGATGTCAAAAGTAGGCTGTTCCAGTTCTCTCTCTGCTTTCCAATGTTCTTGTGCATCTCAACTCTATCTGCAACTGCCTCTAAGATCGTAAAAATTTTGCCATCACCAATGAATCGGATTCTCTATCTCAAATATTGAAGTTTGCCTGTTTTTCTAGGGGGTAGTGGTCAAAGACGAGAAACCGCTACCGAAGCCAAGAGGCATCAATTTCCCAAACAATTCCTGTTAAAAAAAGGAACCCTTTATGCACTCACATTTGGGGCTTCAAGAACATGTGCACAAAATGAGGTCTTGAGGATCTCAGTGCCTCCTCAAACAGGGGATGTTCCTTTGCAAACTCTGTATGGTAGCTATGGTGGTGATACTATAGGTTGGGGTTTCATTGCCACTTCTAATTTTGCAAATATCACCTTTCACAACCCTGGAGTTCAAGAGGATCCTGCTTGTGGTCCACCTTAGGGCTTCGATTTACTTCAAATATCACCTTTTGCAAATATCACGTTTCACACTTGGGGATTTCAGAACTTCGATTTACTTATACTTAGGGCTTAAACAATTTTGGTTGACTTCGACTGAAGGTGATTGCGATTTTCGATTGACGGTATTGCGATTTTTGATTGAAGGTTGTCTGAACTGAAGGTTGTGATTGCGATTTTCGATTGAAGGTTGTGATTTGTGCTCTGAAGGCTGTCTGAAGGTTGTGAATATTGTGATTCCTTTTTTACCCATGAAAAATGGTCACATGTGGAGCTCGTGATAACATTTGACAGAATTTCTAACAGATTTCGTCAAAAAGACTGAAAAAGTACACTTTTGAAATGTGAGAGACTAATTTGCCCCGTTTTAAATGTGAGGGACCAAACAAATTATTGGGTGATATGTGAGGGACTTATAGGGTCGTTCTCCCATATAAATATTGAAGATAAATTTACAAATCCACCACATAAAGTTAAATTTACCCGCCACATAAATCCATAATTAGGGTACATGAAATATATTAGTGCAAAGACAGAAGCAGATTAGAATTTTATGTGTTCTTCAGACAAACATGTTGAGATCAAGAAGACAATGGAGAGGGAGTCTCTTACCAATTTCTTACCCAAAAATAAATAAAATCTTTCAAAATTACAATACATATATGATAAATCAAATAACAAAAGGAATAATTTGCAAAACTTTTCGAATTTCGATGATGAAATTCAAGTTTAACACCCCTTCACTTTTATGATTTAAAAGACACAATTCATTGTCGTGGCAGTAGCTCTGTTCCAAACCAATTACAAACCTGGTCGATGTTATCCAAATCCTCAAGATTGGATCCGTCAACTCTCAGATCCAAACATGAAAAAAAAATCATTCCAACTACTTGAAGAGGAGGATGACAGTGGCTGGGAAAGCGGGATCCTCAAGATTGGATTCGTCAACTCTCAGAATCAAACATAAAAAAAAATCATCTCAATAACTTGAAGATTTCAAGGAGGATGGCAACCGCTGGGTTGGCGGGAAAGTTATAGAGAATTGGGGAATTAGATTTTTCTAGCGATGGTGGATGTAAGGCTTGTTGTGGACATCCTTGGTAGTGGTATTAGAGAAGGTGTGGTGGGGGGGTGGGGGACGGTGGATACAGGCATAAGAGTTCGCAACATGAGGTGTGGCTTGAAGGGGAGAAAAAATTGATGCGCATGTGGATTTTATTCAATTAGTTGTTTGACAATTTTATCCTTTATTTTTTTAGAGCAAAATGCAAAAATGGTCATTAAAATTTATATAAAATTCGGGTTTTGATCACTGAACTATTATTTTGGCTAAAAATGTCATCGAAACTTTTTAAACGTATGACTTTAATTCATTCTTTATGCAGATGGAAATCAGTTTTTTCAAGGATAAAAATGTCAAAACAACTTTTGTGAGAGTTAATTCAACATCATCTTCATCTTCTTCAATTTCAACGTCGTCTTCTTCAACCTCCTCAAATTCAAAACTGTGACTTCTACAGTGCAAATTTCAACATCTATTCTAACAAAACCCACCATTATTCTCTCCTTTTTATTAACAAAACCCAGATGTCATAGCAAAAAAATTGCTAGACAAACTGGTGACCCATATCAAAATTAGAGGTCAAGCTTTTCGTCTCTCTTAATGAATCTAAACAACATCAACTTTTTACAGATTTTTCAAAAATTTTGGTATTGAAGATTTGTTTTTCCTTCTCTGACGAAGCATGAATTGGAGATTCCATTGCACCATTCATGAACTTCTGCTTCCACAAGCTCTGGATTACTAATGATGCGTTCCCATAGAGGAAAATTCTTATGTGGCATTACATGGTATTTTTTACTGAGCTTTAGGATAGGACACAAATCACCATTTCAATCTCTAAGATATATGATTCTGGTCTCCCTGTATTCAACAATTGAAGCTTGGAACCCCTTAATGACAAGTCCCTTGCACAAGTTAAGAGGGAAAAGATTGCAACCGTGAAACAACATCACATCATTTTAAGGGTAGATCTTAAGCTTGTCTTATTCATCCACCATAACTGGATTTGAGATAACTCCCCTGTGCTTCAACTAGCCATGACCACGGTTCTGGAACCGGCGGTTCCGGTTCCGGAACCGGCGGTTTACGGTTCCCCCTAGGGGGAACCGGCGGTTCCGATTCTGGTTTCGGTTTCGGTTCTGGTTCCGGTTCTGGTTCAGATTTTTTGTTTCGAATTTCGATTGTAATCCCACTTTTAAATTTGATTTCTATTGAAATAATGATTAAACTATTAATTGAAACTCAAATAATACAACATAATAACATACTTAGAATAATAATAGTTACATTTGAACTTAATTAATATATAGTTTTAGAACTAGAAAGAATTAGATAAATGAGATTCAAGGATATAAAAATAATAAGAATATTTGAATATTTGAATTATTAATTAGAATTCAACTAGTATAATACTAATATACTATCATATAATAACATAATTAGAATATTAGTTAAAATTAAATTAATATATGAACTTTTTAGAATAATATAATTATGAATATTAGATAAGTGAGAAAGAAAGATATAGAAAGAATAAGAGTATTTTATAAAAAATTTCAAGTTAAAGATTTTAAATCATTAATTTACAAGTTAAAAATTAATAAATCAAGAAACTAGTAAATTTTATTCATTGGATAGAAAAATTTACAAGTTAAGATTTTTAAATCGTAAATTTACAAGTTAGAAATTAATAAATGAATAAACTACTAAATTTTATTCATTTGATAGAAAAATTTATAAGTTAAGATTTTAATTCATAAATTTACAAGTTAGAAATTAATAAATGAAGAAACTACTAAATTTTATTCATTGGATAGAAAAATTTACAAATTACAAGTTAAGATTTTAATTCATAAATTTACAAGTTAGAAATTAATAAATGAAAAAACTACTAAATTTTATTCATAATTGATGGTTTAAACTTTAAATTTGAATAGTACAAATGTACAATAATACAATTGCAAAATATATTATGATATACAATAATACAACTATAGTGTATATAAATAAAACTATGACATGAATTTATATAAAAGAATATATAGATATGAAAATTATAATATTTGATAAAACATAATAAATTATTTCAAATTTTCAATAATGTAAAAATGTACAATATGATATTTTTCAATAAACTAATAGTCGTCGTCGTCATTATTGGCTCTATCGGCATCGGTGACCGGTGAATTAGTTCTAGTTGTACAAGTAGAGCTACCATCGGTGGTACCGTCTAAATCTAAATCAAAATTTTCTTCTATGTTTTGTTCTTGTTCTCTATATGCGGCTTTAGTCCAATCATCTAATAAAGTTTGAATCTCCAAGGACATGGGGCTCAAACGCGATCGGGTCTCATCCAAAATGTTGCCACCTTGACTAAAAGCTTGTTCCACGGCTACGGTTGATGTCGGGGCCGCCAAAATCTCTTTGGCTATCGAAGCGATAATGGGGCACATCGTTGTCTTGGACTTCCACCATTCCAATATTTGGAAGTTCTCAATACTATCACATTCATACTTGTTATCACTAAAATCAAAAGAAGTGGTTAAATATATCTCAAGTTCCGTACTAGTAGTACCCTTGTGTTTTTTTAACGATTGAAACATTTCTAAACTAGGAAGGATAAGAGAAGACGAAGAAGATCCAGTATTTGAAGTTGAAAAACTATGGTGAGTAGTGTGAGTTTTAATGGTACTACTAGTAGGAACTTGAGGTTGAAAATTAGAAGAATATTCTTCATATGATGCATTTAACATATCTTTAGTCTCATTTATATATCTACTTACATTAATTGTAATTTGCATAATGTTGGATCTAATGGAAAACATTCTGTAACGTACTATAATAAAACTTCAAATATTTGTCTAAACCTGAAATTTAAAACGAGGATCAAGAACAATAGCAACTAAATATAAAATTGGAATTTCTTTATAATAATTAAGCCATTTTTCTAACATGTGAATAATACTTTGCGTCAAAGTTTCATCATTTATGTGCATTTTTAACACCCAAACTATATTACATGCTTCAACTAAAAATAAATGAGAAGTTGGATAATACACACGTGAAAACAAACAAGTAGCATCCTTAAAAACTTTTAAAACTTCTAACAATTTTAAACAAGAAGTCCAATGATTAGGATATAATACAATTCCAAGACAAGAGTTATTCAATGAAAAAATACATAACATGAACTATATTTAGAAGAATCACAAAGTAAATCATAAGTTGAATTCCAACGATTTGGAACATCCTTTTTAAATCTTTTAGGCTTTTGTCCATGTTGTATACAATATTTTCCCCATGTTTTTCATTAAACTTGGATGTCCAGTCAAATATTTAATTGCATCTTTAATTGGTTTAATATGAATTTCTAATGCACTTAAACCATTTTGAACGGATAAATTTAAAATATGGCATACACATCTAATAAGAAAAAACTTTCCCACCTAAAATTGGTGCACAAATATTTTTAATTCTACAATAGATGCATTATTAGCCGATGCTTATCAAAACCAATTTAAAAAATTTATCATTCAAATTATATTCTTCTAAAATAATACTAATTAATCCTAGATATATTTATGGCCGTATGAGAATCATTAAAAACTCTAAATGCAATTACTCTTTTTTGTAAAAACCAATTTGAATCTACCCAATGACAAGTTATACCCATATAACTATTCATTTGCCAATGTTCACTTCCAAATTCGGAACATATTTGAAACACGAGAATCTAATTTAAAAAGTATTCCTATAAGCTATTTTTTCTTTTTATAAATTTTTTTAATATCACGTGTTAAAGTTGTCTAGGAACCGTTTAATTTGTGGATTTGCATTTTCTGTACTAATCTCACAAAATTTGGTTGTTCACCAAATGAAAAGGTAAATGTTGTGCACAAACAAATCTAGCTACACCATCTCTCCATTTTGAATCACTAATTTAATAAATTTAAATTACTAGAAGAAGAAGAACCTTGTTGAGCAAAACTGGTTAATTGCGTTTGTGACTTTTGAAGGCCGATTCTTGAGGATGAGTTTTCTCCAAATGCTGTTTAGTGTACCATATCGCTCCCAATTTTGAAGGGTATGATTTCTCGCAAAAATTAATTGTGTCTAATAAGAACTCCATCGGCATCAAAAGTTTTTGTGAAATATTTCACAAACTTTCGGATTTTGAATTCCTTGGTGGACGACGACTTGATTGTGATGCATCACCAATATTAATTGGTTGGGATAAAGAACCAAAACTATCATTTTATAAAAAGAATTCAACGGATTAAAAAGAAGGAGAAATTGAAATAATAATATATTAAAAACAAAAATTAATAATTTAACTAATAATTATAATAGAAACAATAAATTGAATTGAATTTTATAGAATTTTGATGCTTGAGAAAATTGAGATGAAGAGAATTAGAATGAGAAATTTAAATAATAATATATTAAAAACAATAATAAATAATTCAACAATTTCAACTACTAATTATAATAGAAACAATAAATAGAATTAAATTGTATAGAATTTCGATGCTTGAGAAAATTGAGATGAAGAGAATTAGAATATTGAGAGAGAAGAGTAGAAATTGTGTGGGAAAAATGACAAATTAAGGGGTATTTATAGATTAAAAATTGTAAAAAAAAACAAAGGAATTGAGCCATTGCTCCATTTTGCCATTGTGAATTTGTGAGGAACGGTCAAATAATTGACCGTTCCTCAGCAATTTTGCAATTGCTGACCGTTGCCAACAAGGGTCAGCAAATTACTGCAACGGTCATTTGACCGTTGCAGTAATTTTTTTTTTGTTTTACACGCGCCTCTTTTATGCACGGGCCATGTTTACTGGTCCACAATGCTGACGTGGCATTAAATTTTTTTTTATATTCACAGTTTGGAACCGGAACCGGAACCACCGGTTCCGGTTCCAAACGTTAAAAATGAGAACCGTAACCGAACCGCCTTATGGTTCCGGTTTGGGGGGCCCACGGTTTCGGAACTGGAACCGGAACCGGCGGTTCCGAAACCGAAACCGTGGGTTTGGTCATGTCTACTTCAACCATCCTATCCATGACCATGAGCAGTGGCGGAACCAGAACTTTTTCTCAGGGGGAGCTTACTTGTAAAAAAAAAAAAAAAATCAAACTAAATATATATATATTTCATAAATATTTAATCACAATAATCAATCACAAAAAATATACAAATTTTTTAAACGTTACCAATATTGAAAACAAAATTAAAAAAAAAAACTCAAAATGGCACTATCGACAATGAAATCTACTCTAACAGACTGACCGATTCAACTGAATAGTAGTGGAGAAAGGTGAAGCCATGAGTAAGGAGTAAGTTGCAAACAAAAGGGAGGGAATAGATTCTAATAAATTAGATTCATTCAACTGAATAGTAGTGAAAGAAGGAGTGGAGAAATGTAAGATCGTGAGCAACAGTTAATCTCCATTTGACCTAACATTTCTCGAAAACAATCGACCATCCTACTAATCTCTCCTTTTGAAGAGTGCAAGGACAGCATTATATTCCAAGATGCAACATCCCTCTCATCTAATTGTCCAAAAAGGCTTTCAGCATCATCAAAGCTGTCAACATGGATATAAATTTTCAATAATGAATTTTCTATAGATCGATCAAGCAAGAACCCATGTCTAATCATATATCCATGAAGCTGTCTCCCTTCAACCACAGTAGAGCATCCTTGTAACAGAACCAACATTGTTACAGCATTTGGTTCCACCTCATTTCGCATCTCTCCAAACAATCTAAATGCCCCATAAAAATTACCTGCAAAAACGTATGCAGAAATCATCGTCGCCCAAGACACCATATCTCTATTAGGCATTTCAACGAACAACTTGCAAGCACCACCGAAACACCCACTCTTAAAATAAACCTCAATCATTGTATTGCAAAAATAAACATCACATTCGAAACCCATTTGCACAGCTAAGCCATGAATCCATTGAATCCATTGAAACTTAAGTGTTAAAAAAAAAAAACTGAAACTTTTCATCGTCTTCCTCACGATGTATTTTCGCCTCTGCTACTTGGCGGCGCCGGTGCGAAAATGGTGAAAATGAAGACAGGTACTCTGCTCTCCTGGATGAAGGGGGGCGGGCGCACTGGCTCGCCCCCCTAGTTCCGCCACTGACCATGAGAGATGTCCAAGGCAAAATGGGTTGGAGTTGATTGAAAAAGTGGGTCAGACCCAATTGTGAAATTAGCTATCGGTCATAATCGTAGTCAATCAGCGTCCGATCAAAGTCGAATATAACTATGATTTTGCTGGCCATCTTCAGTCGTCTTCCAGTTCCAGCACCCCAAAAAAATGGTTTTCTGGGTCCGAGACCAAAACCTTAACTGATTTACAACTGAGTTTTCTTCAAAATCCACAAAATTGTTACTACTACTAATAAAACAATTTTTAGATAATGAATTGGGCAAAGAATTCTCTTCCCCGCATAACTCACTCGAACTTTGACAGGATATGATATAGTGGTGGATAAAATAGAATTGTTGGTCCTACTTGTGGGGTTGCAATATGTCACGATTTCAACTGAGTTTTGTAATTTTCCTTTATAAGTTGTTAGTTATCCAGTCAGCATTATTAGCTGGATTGTTAGGAGTGGACAAACAGCTCATTACCGGGATTGAGAAGTAGCCATTAGTAATTGGTTAGGGGTTTTTGTAGAATTTGTGACGAACTTTGAGCTTCTCTCTTCCTTCTTCTATCACTCTTACATCTTATGCTCTCTCTCTTCCTTTATCTAATTTCTTTTACACTTATCGAATTCGTGCTATAATTTCTTAGTAGCTTGACACAATAGTAGTGGTGGTGGGCTGCAATAGTGGTGGTGGTGGTGGGATGGAGGGAGGTGCCAGCAGAAAGAGATATGAGAAAAAAAGAAATTTTGAGTTAAATTGACAATTTTATGCTCTACATTTGTGGTCTAACTAACTTTTTAGTTGATTAATCGGAGCAAATTGACGGAATGACCGAATTGCGTATAATTAGAAAGTTTGATGACTTTTTGGGCCAAAACAATAGTTGAATGAACAAAAGCCATATTTGAAAAAAAGTTGAGTGACGTATTTTGTATTTGGCTCTTTTTTTAATTCCAACATTTTTACTCAGACGGAGTTAGGGGTGTAATCGAGTCGAGTCGAGTTCGAGTACCTCCCTAATCGAGTAGCTCGATTTTTCAAAATACCATACTCGAGCTCGAGCTCCGATCGAGCTTCAATAATCGAGCTCGACTAAGAGTGATCGAGCTCGCGAGTAGCTCGATCGAGCTCGAGCTCAAACGAGCTCAATCGAGCTCGAGTATTTTCTTTTTTTCTTTTTTTTTTATTTTTTTTTATTTTTTTATTTTTTTTATAAAAATTATAGGATGTATTTGCAATTTTTTAAAATTTAATGAGGTTAAATTATAATTTACTATACATTAAGGACTAAAACATAATTATAAATAGATTAAATTATAATTTATTAAACTACAAGGACTAAAACATAAATATAAATATTAAAATTAAAAAATATATATATATACTCGAGTAGCTCGCGAGCTACTCGAGTATATATAATCCGAGCTCGACTCGAACTCGGTCAAACCGAGTTCGAGTCGAGTAGTTGACTGAGGTACTCGCGCTCGTTTACGACCCCTAGACGGAGTACACTAACCGAATAACCACAAACAAGCTGTTTAATAGTTTGATAACCAAAAGCGGATTAAAAAAAGAGTTTTTCGGCAATTTTCCCCTAATAATAATGACAAAAATAAAGAGTATAAATAGTACGCGAAAAAAGAACCATGAGAACGCAAATAACGTGTATGTATCATGGTTATGAAGCCTAGGGTTTTGAAATCAAAGAAGAACATAGAATCTTTTTGGTGTAAAAATGGCGGAGGAACGTTTTTCGCCATCAACGACCATCACGAATCTGAATATGGACTCACTGGTACACTGCGCCAGACATCTAAACCTTCAAGATGTCTCTAACATGGCTATGTCCTGTAAATTCCTCAAGGAAGTTGCTTATTCTGATTCCGTCTGGCAATCTCTCTCCAGGTTCTCATTGCCTCGGTTCAAATTTTTTTTTTTTCTTGCTTTTGAGCTACAATTGAGTGGGTAGATTTTACGAGAAGCTTGCAAGAAATGGACATCATTCATTTATTTGTTTAATTCTGCAAAATGCATCTCCTGAAGAACTGTATTGAATTAATATTAACTGTAAGTAAGACGTATAACAGCTTTGGCATACGAAAATTGAAGATTTTTTTTAAGCTTACATGTTTCCTGTACAGAGTTTTTTAAGAAAGTTACCATTGGGAATTGTCTCAAAAACTGAGATTTTTTTTTCTCTAAATTTTTGGTTTTTATTTTTTCGTTCCCATAATCAGTATGATCGGTGGAGTCAATCAAACATGTATTCAATACTTGAATTCCACAGCAATTGCACATATTGAACTTAAAGATTTATTGAAACAAGTTGAGATGGGGAGAAGTATGCTGCTGATGTTGTGTGTGGTTTTGGAACAAGCAGAGCACGATGGCCTTTACCCATGCCTGATTGGTTTTATCAAGCATCATCAAGTGTCAGGGAATCGTACTTGGGCAGGCATACTTCATCGCAGCAGTTGAAGTTTGAAGATCCTTTAATGGCTAGTTTCGGTTTCAATCTAAAGTCTCATGACAAACTTCTTTTGCTAGAGGATGATATAATATTTTCCCAGGTATCCTCTCTTTTTGGATGGAAACTTGAGTATGTTTTTTTCTTTTTCTGGATTCCATTGGCTCGTATTCTTTGCTTAATTTTAGAAGAACTTTACTGATTCTGATATTCATCTCCTGGATCAATTTTTGTCCCAGAGACTTGAGCATCTGGAGTTGTTTCGCCTAGTGTTGGATTTCTCTTTCTGTGATTTTATTGTTCTAGTTACCAGCAGCACTGCAGTGCCCATTATTTGGATATTGTAACTTGGCTGTTGTTGTATTCGTTTAGTAGTTCTTATAGCCTGTTCTGATTCTATTAGTGGTCATTATGGCATTCAAGTGACCAACATGGAAATTTAAGAAAATTTTCTTCTCTTTTCCATCATTAGTTGCCATCTCTATGCTAAACCAGGTGAGTCACCCTGTTTGCTAGATAAAAAAGAAAAAAAGCTTAACCTGTTGTCTTCCTCTTTTGCATCTAAGCAAGACAAATTTGTGTTATTTTTGCACTCTCTTGGTATCAAGTTGTCCAACTTAACACTCTTTACCTAACTGTCTAGTGCAGGGTCCCTCGGTACGCATGTTGATGGGTTGTTATTTTCGTGGATGTGATTCAGTCTTAACACTTAATGATCACCGTGCTAGGATAACTTGTATGAGGTTCTATTTTCCTCTCCTCATTTTACTATCCTAGAGTGTTTTTTACATAATGAAAAGTTATTTATAGGTCGGAGATTGTTTCATTAAGAGTCACATTTGGGTAAATGATTAATCATTGATGGACTGGAATGCATGTTAAACTTGTCATAAATTGGAAGGCTAATATCAGTTAGTCAAGGAAGGTCTTCTAGGATTATTTTAGCTTGCTGTTGCTCTTTTAGCTTTGCAAAAGTCAGCTCTTGCACGTATCTTGTATAGTCTATAATAGCTCATTTCATACTTTGGAAAATCGTGGGGTAATGTGTTTTTGACACCTTGGTGAGATAGTTGGGAACATGAAGTTTAGATGGTCTTATTTGCCTATTGTTACTTTAAACATTAAACTTTCTAGTACTCTAGTATATTGTTGTTTGGAGGCTGTTATTTTTAAATTTAGTTTTTATATTGAAATAAGTCTATTATTTAGTAGTCTATGCTAAACTCTGAAATTGAATATTAGGCGTCCTCTATATTCTGTTATAGTAAAATACCATTGAAAATGAAGGAAAAATTTTATAAAACAGCCATAAGACAATCTATGCTTTATGTTTCAGACTTTTGGGTGACTAAATATGAACATGAACAAAAAATGTGGGTAGCAAAAATGAGAATATTGAGACGGATGTGTGGATGCACTAGACTAGATAGAATAAGTAATGAATGCATTAGAAGCAAAATAGTTGTAGCTCCAATATATGAGAAAATGAGAGAAAACATGTTTAAGATGGTTTGGACTTGTGCATAGGAGATCCTTAAATGCCATAGTGAGGCATATTGAAAATAAAGAATTATTAATTCAAATTAAACAGGGAAGAGGAAGACCAAAAAAGAATTAGAAAGAAACAAAATAAGAAAAGATGTGTTATATTTAAATATAAATGAGAAAATGAGCTTTAGACTGAACATGGTGGCGAAGTATGATCCATATAACCGACCCCACTTAGTGGGATAAAGGCTTTGTTGTTGTTGTTTAGTAGTCTCAATCTTTCTGGAACTATAGATTAATGACATTGGTTTGCAAAGCGTGATATTCTTGTTATTTGTCCACTCAAGGTCTAACTCTTTCACAACGTGCCTTTCTCAGTAAACATGTTTTCATCTGATGACATATGATCTTATATAACATAGGCTACAAGTACCTGAATTTTTGTTACAGAAGGCATCTCTTTACCATTCTTTTAATTTGTTTTTCTCATGGGCTGATAAAAATCAGCCAAACATTGTTTATCTTCGTTTTTTACTTTGTTTGTTACTAGCTGCACACAATATGTTTGTGACAATCTTTCTGCCTGCAGATTGTTTTCCCTCAGTGATGTAACTGTGCAGTGTAATGACGTGCAGAGAGACAATACTATCTTGGTAACATCAAGCTGCGATCATACCATTCGTCTCTGGTCAAAGGTGTAGTGAAAAATCTCATTTTCCGGAAATAAATATTCCTTAAACTTGATCCCTCTGGAGAAATAGTTCCTTAGAGCTGAACATTTCCCCCATTTCAGTACAAGGAGAATGTATATATGATAACCTCAAATTTTGACTACTCTGCTTGACGACAAAGAAATTTTGGTGAATAACAGTATCCTCACTTGACAACGATGTGCACACTGGATTTGTTTTCTTGCATAATCAATCTAGAAACCTTGCTTGTAATGCTTGCATGCATATAAGTAAACATGTGTAATATTGCAACGATGGATAAAGGGCGTGAGTATAGCCTTCGGTGAAAAGAATAGCAAAATCTTTTAGTTGTTGCTAAATGTTAATGTTTATGTTGGTGCTGAGGGTCATATGTTTGAACGTATTTGTGGAATTGCTTTCCTTTTCTACTGAAATTCATGAAGTCTTCTTATTTGCAGGGATCTTGCTACCGATGTTGCAGGGGACACAGTGGCGAAGTTACAACCCTTTCAGATAAACTGTTAGGTGATGGCAATGGGAAAATATTTGCTAGTGGAGGTGCTGATGGCACTGTTCGTCTTTGGTCTCTTAACCCTAAAGGAAAACAAGGCCAACATGCTCTAAGGGGTACTCTATATGGGCATGAGAAACCTGTCATTCTGATGTCAGTGGCAGGGTAAGTAGGAAACTGTTTTTCAGCTTCATATTAATTAGGGTTAGGGTTTAGGATTTAAGTTTTGATGAGTTATTGACTGCTTTGGCTTCTACATTACTTCTGCTTGCCGAAGCAACATCTTTTGAGGTCCATAAAAACAATTCACAAGATGTTTGATTTCTTGTGGTATTCGCCTGCTTGTATTGAAATATAAGGCTAATCAATGTTTTACATAAGAACTGCAAAATAAACGAAAGTCTTTTGTTTTTTGAAGTGCTAATCCTTGTTTTGGTCTTATCTATATTCATGAATCCTTACGAGCATGTGGGTTGAGATTGAAGGTCAACCATGTCTAGATTGCTTTATGAGCAGCATATATGTTTCAGTCTGAGATATAATCTGTAGATATTTTACTTTACATAATAATTCAATTGCTGAGGAGATGAGTAGCATGTGCATTTCTGCAAGACATTTGAACTATTTGTGAAGTAGTTTCTTAATATCTTTTGCAGGCATAAGTCATCTCTTTTAATAAGCATGTCAAAGGATTCCAAGGTACTGTTATCCTTGAAATGAGGTTTCTCATTTTGGTCTTTTGTTTTTTCATGTTAATTAGTTTCTGATAGCTGTTGCATTGAAAAGTCAATGACAACTAAAGATGTTAATTCATTGCATGCTATCTTAAAAATCTGCAGTTTGGATATAGAGGCAACAGATTAAGCTTTTTTCTATTAGAAACTAATTGCATCATCATAAATTGTTATTAGGTGGAGTCTATAGGTTTTTAGCTGTTTGTGTAATTGAATTTGATAAATTTAGCTTCTCATCTGATATCTTAGTACATAACAAATAGGTGAGGGTCTGGGACACATCTACTTCCTCTTCTGTTCGTTCTTCTTGCTGTGTGGGAATGACTTCTGTGCGTGGTGCTCCTATGGGCATGAGATGCCATGGATCATTGGTCTATATTGCTGCTGGGTCCTCAGTTGTTTCAATTGATTTGCGGACAATGCGTGAAGTGTCCAGGGTTTTCCATCGAACAGAGTTAAATTCATTCGACATCCTGCCATCAAAATCCTTAGTTTGCACCGGTGGAACTGGGAGGTAAAACTTACCATTGTACACTGCTGGACATGAATGTGAATGTCATTTTCAATTTTCTTGTGAAGCATATCCTCCCCAACGTATTCAGATATCTTGTATGTTACAACCAGTTGCAGACATTCCCTAGTTTGCTTGGTTTATGCTTTTTATCAAATTGGAAATATAGAGGTGACAAATGACACTGAAATTGTTGCAGTGCAACACTTTGGGACATGAGAAGAAGTTCCGATACATTTAAATCTGAACCAATAGCGGAACTGGATGGACATGCAGGCCCAGTTAAGCACTTACACATGGATGAATACAAGATAGTTACTGGTGGACCTGAAGATTGTTACGTGAAGGTTTGGGAAACTGACACAGGTGCATTGGCTAATTCACTGATTTGTGACCCGCAGTATTCGGCTTCTGGTTTTGGTTGTTCAGCAGTGGCTGTAAAAGGTTATAAAATTGTTATTGCTGGTACCAATGGAGGACGCGGTTCACTATGCTATAGGGACTTTCAGAATGCTGTTTACCCTATTTCATCTCATTACAACTTGCCCTATTCAAAATTCTGGAGTTCGCAGTCTTACAGTGACACTGATGAATCTGATAACGACCTATGATGTCTCATTGTGATGTTTGTTGTGGTTATGCTGAAACCTTTAGTATATACTAAATTTATTATTCATATATCATACTCCCTCTTATACAAAATATTAGTGGTTAGAGAGTAGATGGTTTGTTACAAAATATTTGACGTTTTACCAAATAAAATTAATTTACTTCATAATTTACCCTTGACAACAAGAGTTTGAATATACTTATTGTGTTTCAAATCCATCATAATTATCTACATTTATTTCTCATTTCCATCATAATTATCTACATTTATTTCTCATTTCTCACATCTTAAATTTCTCAGCGTTTTCCAACTCACTATTAATTCTTTCAATTTTCAATAAAAGTTAACTATCGTCTGTGTGGTAATTAATTAGTTTTTCTTCTTTTTATATTGTACTCCACCATGAAAACAACTTCAACGGCAATTTACGATGGAAGACAAAAAAACTTCTTCCGAAGCAGTGAAAACCCAAAAAACTTCTTTCTCTACAGAATCAATAGAAGCAAATGACCAAACAAAAAACATCAATGTCCATATTGATTATGGACTTTATTTGAATAAATTACACTTTGATGAAGGACAGCTACATGCCGACCCAGAGATGCAAAAAGTTATTGTAACTATGCTGAAGATTATGTATCCAGAATTTTTCTAGTATGAAATTGGTGTAATCATGTAGAAGTTTTATCATGTGCCTTGGTTCTCTGTCATGTGGCTTTTTTTACACCCTTATTTTTCCTTGATAGTTGCTAGCTTTTGATGTGCAGATGAAAGTATGTTGTGCTGTTCTAAAGTGCTTTTGTGATTGTATTAGGCTTTAAAATATTTAAAGGATGATTGATGGGATTTTATGTATTATTTCCATGGTTTTATCTTTTATGTTATTTTGAGATCTTTTTTTCATTTGCATTCCACGAGCATCATTAAAAGAAGGATGCTAAGAAGGAAGAGGAAAAGTCTGAGGGAAAGTCTTTTCGCACTCTATCTGAATGAAGGATGGTTTTCTATAGTTTGTTGACTTCCATGCTTTTACTCTTGTACCTGTACAAATTGTAAAAAATGTAAAAAATACTCAAATTTTCTATAGCATAATGAATTTAGAAGATTATATTTACTCAAATTTTATTTTATTTTTTCTTAAACATCATTTATAGAGTATGTACTATTTTTATTTTTATTTTTATTTTTATTTTTATTTTTTGAAATAGAAAGAATTACTCCAATAAAATAATTTTGAGATCTTTTCTGTTTTATTTTTACTGGACATGTAAAAAGTGAATTTCTATATAACTAGTAATGTACGTTGGTTTTTTTCCCTTAAATTTCATACAGTTAAGGATTCTAATTCCACACAGTTACTAGTGTTGAGAATTCTTTTGAGAATTCATTTATATCTACAATATTTATATTTATACTTTTATTTATAAAAATATAAAGAATTACTCCAATAAAATAATTATGAGAATTAAAAAATAGTAATAATTTTAACTAAGTAATAAAAAATGTAAGAAGTTAGTAATAAAAATATATGTTTACGTATTACAGTAAAATAAGTTTCTTTTTTGTTTTGGATAAAAGAATAAAATTATCATTTTTTTCAAATATTCACAATTATCAATAGTTTTATTTCTAAAAAAAAAAGTCAAGACTAAATAAACCAACACTCAAAATCTATCGCCAATTTTCATATCTATTTAACAATATGTGATCTTATCATCTTCTCTAAAAGAATTTATATTTCAAGAAATGAAACCTTAAATATATATAAAAAAAGTTCTTATTTTTTATTTCCAATGAAGATTTGGATTACCACTCTAAACCAAACTCCAAAACAATCCAATACAAAAAAAAGTATCAAATAATTATGATCACTGTTAGAAAGTTCAACGGTTATTTCTTATTTAAGTTAATAGTTGAATAAAAGTAAAAACAAAATGAACCATTTATAATTATAAACAAATTTAAAATACTATAAAACCTTTAGTTATAAATAAAATGTGACAATTAAAAATGAAATACAATTAAATTCATCAAATATCACAATTCAAATTCAATATTGTGTCACAACCCTAACAAATTCATTACATTTTGTACTAAGGCTAAATCACAAGTAATTTGTGTAGGAAGCTGACATTCTCTTTCAAATGCAGCCTTGTTCACATGTGGAATTTTATATTTGTTGGATCCTCCAACTTTCATAATCTCTCGCATGCATAGTTGTAGAGTTAGAAAAACATGATTCACTTTTTTTGTAGGGTATTCATCAAAAGACTTTTGAACTGCATGAATAAGTTATTCTACGTTTCTTGGACACTAATCCAAGATCTAAACTATTTAAATCTGCTGAATTTGATGGTTGACAGAGCAATCGAATATCAAAACCACTTTCTAAAGGTACTTGTTTAAACTCCGCATCATTCGGATCAACATGTGTTCTTGCATTATCTTGTTGAATGAAAATGATTTTTCCTAAATCATCCGTTGGCCAACTACCTGCAATTTTAGGTATAATCTCCTTAATCAAACATGCTTTAATAGTATCTCTCTTGACTGATGTAATTGGTTTTATCTCCAAAGTTCCTTCATCTCTATTTCTACTTCTTCTTTGTGCTGCTTCCATGGTGACAAATGGCAATACTCCTATTTTCCCCGAAAACACTTTGTTTCCTTCATCATCAAACCTAGGACGAGCCATATCAACTAAAAACATTACTTTTCCAATGTAATTCTTACTCTGATAAGTGCATAAAGGTTCTTCCTCTATAGGAAGTAAATAATAAGTTTCACACTTTTTGGTCATGTAGAACCATTTTACATCAATATGCACCATATTGAACATACTAACAAATTTTGTCTCACGAACCAAGCTACTCTGGTCCAGCATGGATGTGCAAAATTGTAAACTGGCCTTTTTATAATGCTCATTCAGATACGGCTTAATAGTATTTGAGTGGCGACTAATATGACCTTATTTCAAAAGTCTAAATAATGTCGCATACCTAACATTCAAAGATAGTGCAAGTGACCTCAAAGTTGTTTGCCGATGTAAAGGAATCTCAATAATCCGATTTAGATCAATTCGAACTCTTTTTCGACCACAATGTTTTGATCTCCTATGTGACACATCAACTCTGCACCATTTGTTGTGTCTTTTGCTCTTTTCCAAATCCGTTGTACTGTTCGTATAGGTACTGAAAACAGTGCACAAACCTCTTATGTTGTATCTCATTTTAATTTTCCATTGTCACTTTTTTCCAATAAAGCATTATAAATTGCCCATCGTTGTGCAATAGATAAGTTGTTCCTGTTTTGCTTCACTTGAGATGGTTCAGAATTTTCTGCATGTGAAATGATCGAAGACAATAATAATACAATAAATCTTTAGTGCTTGTTTAGTGAAAGAAAGAAAAAAGAGAATCTAATTAAGATTTAGAAGGATAAAAATTTACAACAAATCATAATTACTCCGTAGTATTGCGCAAAAAAAAAAAATATACACAAAAAACAAAAGTACTAGAAAAAAATCATCAAAAATTTGATTATAGTAGTTCATTCCTTCAAATTCTACTCCTTTGCACTGTTAATTTGCATTAATTGTAAAATAATTCCCATTTTCATATACTCGATTGATTTCTTTACACAGTAGTATAATAGAATTAAATCATTTATAGCCAAGATGGCAAAGTCATTCATTAATAATTAACTCACCCAAAAAGAACGAAAGAAAGAAAACTATTTAAAGGCTGGCACATATATTAAGTCTATATTATTAGTAGTTCAGTAATATAGTACTCCTATATTATGTATTTGAAGTTCGGTAATTAAGTATTCCTATATTATGTAAATTTTAGATTATTAATTTACCAATAAAAATTAGTTGCAGTGAAAAATAAATTACTCATAAGCAATAGTTATTGTATTCAATTCAAATTCCATTACCTTGTACTCAATTCAAATTCCATTATAGTAGTTCGGTATTAGACAAGTTGTTCCTGTTTTGCTTCACTTGAGATGGTTCAGAATTTTCTGCATGTGAAATGATCGAAAACAATAATAATACAATAAATCTTTAGTGCTTGTTCAGTGAAAGAAAGAAAAAAGAGAATCTAATTAAGATTTAGAAGGAGAAAAATTTACAACAAATCATAATTACTCCGTAGTATTGCGCAAAGAAAAACATACACAAAAAACAAAAGTACTAGAAAAAATTCATCAAAAATTTGATTATAGTAGTTCATTCCTTCAAATTCTACTCCTTTACACATTTAATTTGCATTAATCGTAAAATAATTCTCATTTCCATCTACTCGATTAATTCCTTTGCACAGTAGTATAACAGGATTAATTCATTATAGCCAAGCTGGCAAATTCATTCATTAATAATTAACTCCCCCAAAAAGAACGAAAGAAAGAAAACTATTTGAAGACTGGTACACATATTAAGTTTATATTATTAGTAGTTCGGTAGTATAGTACTCCTATATTATGTATTTGAAGTTCGGTAATTAAGTACTCCTATATTATGTAATTTTAGATTATTAATTTACCAATAAAAATTAGTTGCGGTGAAAAATAAATTACTCATAAGCAATAGTTATTGTATTCAATTCAAAATATCCCAGTATTTGTTAATGAGTACTAAAAAAATAAATTTATGCATAGATGTATTAGAGAAAGGAAACAATCAAACAAATTCACTTATTTACCCAATGTTGTAACTTGTAACAATAAATTTAACCATTCTTATTTTATTCTCAAATTTTCTTAAAACTTGACCTTGCAGATATAGTAGTAGTTAAATGATTTACCTTCACGTGCCATTGAAATATCTTCATCTTCTTCGTGTAATTGATTCAAAAAGTGAAGATTCAAACTCTTGAGTTGGACCCACATTCAAATCAAGCAGTAAAGTTCCAGTCGAAGATGATGTGATTATTATTGGAATTGGGTTATCCACCTGCACATCATTTTGAAAACTCTCTATATCTTGTGGGACAATATTCAAGTCAAAAGAAAAAATTTCTTTATTGCTCATAATTGGAAAATTCATACTCAATATTTAGATGTTTGCTGTATGAAGCCAGGTTTGTACGTACAGTTTATATTCATGATTTCCCTTTATATTCAAGTCAAAAAAAAAAAGTTACGGCATTTTTCTGGCTCCATTAGAAAATTTGAATATTGAGCCAAATTGCATTCATCAATTTTAATGACATTCAAAAACAAAAATTTGGTTTGCCTCCAAAAAATTTGACTGGTGAGTAGCATTGAAGAAGATGAAAGGTAAAAAAGAGTAACCGTGTATGGAAGGGAATTTCCTAAAATTACTTGGAATTATTACTGCATGGAAGGAATAGAAAATTTTTTAGCAAAATTGAATTACTGACTTCAACCATAATTCCTTCCTCATAATTAGTTTAAATTTATCCAAGACTCATCCAATTCTTAACATTTAATTATAGGTGTTTTTAGTCATTTCCATTTCCTCCTTAATAGGAGTGAAAATCTCTCTAACGACTAATATTTTAGATCAGAGGGAGTACATGTTTACTATCACTAACTGTTATTAAACTGGTGTCCTTTCTTTTTGTAACACACACTCATATACATCTTCCAAATTTCGAATATTAAACTTTTCGAACACTAAACTTGAAAGTTAGGTAAAATTAGGGTTACATTAAACTTTTCGAATACTAAACTTGAAAGTCAGGTGAAATTGGGCTAACCCTAATGCTTAAAGTGGTGTCCTATTTGAAATGATTGAAGGATAATAGATATGATAATGATCGAAGGATAATAGATATGATGTTAGGACTAAAGTCTACAATTTAGAGTTGGAATTATTTTGCAATAATAATAAGGGTAAATTATTGTCAATTTCTCTGTGATATACTTCAATCAACTTATAAACTCTTTAATATATAAAATATACCTTTTGTCTGCATGCTCTATTGATGAAAGAGCAAACATAACATTTTTTATTAAATTTAATTATATGTTGTGAAATTTTACTTGTACCTACATACATAAAGTAATTAGAGAAATACACCAAAATCAACACTTCCACGAAATTCTTTTTTTAGTTTCTCTTTAATTGAAATGAATTTTGCAGAAATTATGATTTTGGTTTATGTTTGTTTACTTTATATACACAGGTATAAGTGACATTTTACAATATATTATCAATTTTAATCAAAAATATTATGTTTGTATTTTTGTCAATAGTACAAGGGGATAAAAGATAAATTTTTATATACTAATGGGTTTATTGGTTGGTTGGATGAGATTGTATCATCTGTCCAATATTATCATGTCTTATTCTATCTAGTGTTCAAAACGACGTTGTTTCACTTATATAATAGTAAAGCGGGAAGGAAAAGTTTTCTTTGTCATCCAAAGTTCCTCCTTCTCACATAGTATAGCTTTATTAAATTTTCCGTTTCATCATTAGTAATATTTAATTGCATTAATTATTTTTATTGGCTTTAATTGTTTTGTCAAGTAATAGAATACACAACGTAATTGCTAAATTATGCCCAATTCATATTCCATTCAAAATTTCAAATCAGCCCTGATGAAGAATATTTAATGCTCCTTATTACACAAAAATCTGTTCATTTTCTAACTTTTATATATCTACATATATCACTAATAATTAATTTATTCATACGTTATTTTAGTTTTTTTTATTAAAAAATGTCTCTTTATTTTCTAACTCCTATCTATATTTTGTTTTATTTAGAACTTGCTTAAGTTAAGTAATCATCACAATTTGAAATTATTTTTTCTTTGGGGTTAGTGTGTGTTTTTAGACTAATAGTTACTTTTGGGTGAATGTGTTGTTGCATAATGTATTTTCAGCCTTGTATTTGGTGGGGATGAGTGGTTAATCTTATACCTTGCAGATGTTGATAGTATTTAAAAAAAAAGAAAAATTGGTGGAGATTGGAAAGGTTGAAATTTCGTAGTCTTCATATATGCCTCATCTAAAGGTATGCTGCTTAATTATAAGAAAGGGATAAATGGATGAAAATGAAAGTTATGTTGCAGTAGCTATAATTTTTTTTTTTCCTTTTCCAATTTTTAGGTCATTTTTTAGTGCTTATATAAAGGCATAATTTGGGTAGTTTTAGTGTTGCAAAATGACTTATAAAGTATTGAAAATTTTTATGAAGCAGTGGAGTTGAATCAGACTGAAATCTATGCATATCATGCAATTGTCTTTTGGAACACTGTTGTTTTTCTTATAAAAATATTGACAATGCTCATGGTGTCATTTTACAGGCTTCCCGACTCTGTTGGGGTAAAGTCGATGCTCATAATTAGTTTACAACGTTAATTCATCAGTTCAAGCAACATTAAAGGGGTAGTTTCTCATGAGGTTTAATAGTTTACTAAGTGTTTATGACCTTTTATCCCTTATATTTTATTGTTGTAATATAATTAAATAGTCATTTGTTTTCTGGCCATTACGATTCAGACAATTCTATTTTGAGCAGAAAATTTCACTTCTCGTAAGGATGATTTTAAGTTGACATGAGTGCCATACATTTACTACAATCATAAGTCATGGATCACTTGATTTCTTTTGGAGTTGATATTTTGATTGGTGTGAAATTAGAGCACATTCGTCTTATAGTCATTTTTTGTCCTTTGCCCTAAAAATTTGCTCAGTGTTTGTGTATTTCACAAACTAAGTTTTGAGATTGTCCTTAACTGTTCTATATATGAAAATCTTTGATAAATAAAAGTTGCAAAGTAGTGACTCTTTCGAGCCAGAGGCTGTAAAAATTTGTTGTTCTTTTGATACTTTCATGCAACTTTTTCAGGCTATAGATGAACACAAAAATCTCACAAGATGTTACTTTCCATTTAGTTATGGAATGATGCCTCTTCCTTTATGTTGTGTTTATGATTTATTTGTCCTCAATAATCAATGATTGCTAATCTTTTTGTGGCTTGAGTTATGAGAGGTACTGTTTTAGATTTTTGTTTCTTCACATTCTTCTCATTCTCATAAGAGTAGGTAGCCCTCTAAGTTTGAATTATTCCATCAATCATTATTCAAATTAATGGCTATTTCACCAAAAATATAGGATGATTGCCTAATCATTATCTACTCCACTATAATATGAAACCCTTAGAACATTTGCAGAAATGCTTAGTTCTAGACTTTTTTGAATAATAATTTTATTTGCATGTTTTAATTTACAGGAGGTTAGAGAAAATTGAGATCGGACCTTCTGTCCAAGATTATCTAATCATATTATGTCTAATGTTCAAAATGATGTAGTTTCACTAAAAGTATGGACTAAAAAGTAAAGTCACTTTACAATTATTACACCCTGGTCATGTCGTTTTACAACCAAAATTATAACCTAATCTTACTAGAATAAATTCCAGTATAGTGACGAGTAAGGTCGTCTACCAAGGGAACGGTAGTATTTCTTTTCCTTCACAACATTATCACAAATCAAATGTTGAGATTTAATTTACAACAAATTACAAAATTTAGGAATGAAGTAAAACAAATTCCGGTTAAAAGTGTTGAATCAACATTAACTATAATCTTGATCATTGATGCAGTTATATACCTATTTAATCAAGTTAACCAGTTATAGTTATCGGAATCCACTGTCATAACTTTATTATTTCTTAATTATTAGTAATTAAAAGAATCCTTATTAATTACTTCTAACCAATAATTAACCTAAGAGAACCATCATTAGATTTTATTTATTGATTGCATTAAGGTTTAAAGGAATCCGATTTTGATAGGCACATATGAACCCGTATGTACATATCAACCCCTTATACCCATTGTCGATGAATGACACTTTTACCACTAATTAAAAGTAAATGAACAATTATGGATCCACTTTTTTAATTGGTATTAGAATCTTCTATGATTAATTAAACATTGTACACTATTTAATTACCATAGAATAATCTTAATTCATTTTATAACAGAACATAAAAAGGAACTTGATTAATAATTTAATTTAGTTCAATTTGATCTCACAAGAAATTAATGTTTATCATCACTCTTACCGGAATTAAATAATTAGTAACTATTCATATCTAAAAATAACACAATCAAATTAAAGTAGAATCTCATCAAAGAATATCGTACCTTAATTAAATAAATGAATGAAATTAAGAAAGAGATAACCTTGATAACTTCTGATAAGAATTTGACTGAAGACTATCCAAATCCAAAAGCTAAGGTATCAATTGGTTGTCCAATGAATTAACTTAAATAATCAATCTAAAGCGACTAAAGTTTAAATAAGTGAATGAAAATTGCACCTTATCTAAACTCAAAAAAACTTAACTTATTAAATCGAATCAAAATTCAAATAAAAACTAAGAATTCTATAAAATTGAGGGTCTGTTTGGACAACCTTTTTTTTCATCTATTTGTAAAACAAATATAAATTATGTTTGGCTATTCATTTTTCAATCTGTTGCATTTACAATTGTAAAACACTACTACACTAACATTATTTTAAGGCCCACATGGGACAATCATAAAGTTTATCATTTTTGCAGCTTTTTTTGTTTGACCAATATTTTTTTTATATAAGGTCCACAAGCAGAAGTATGCATATGTCGTTGTGACACGTGCATACAAAAGCAATACACATCGTGCAAACCATATTAGTGGGACCCATTTTTAAAAAAAATTAATTATATAACGATATATAAAATAATTATTATATATATAATAATAATTTTTTTATACACAATTTTCAATAAATTAACCAAATTTATCTATCCTAACACATCTAATCATTTTAAAAATATTCCTTTCTCATAACAAAACCCGATAAAATCATTTCATAAATAAAACCAAAAAACACCTTATCCAAGCGGAGCCTGAAATACTAGAGCTAAGAATGATCTTCTTCAACAATACTAACTTCACTATTTAAACAGTTTAATCCACTAACAAATCCCTTAAATTTCGATAAGGCAATCCTAACCAATATCAATTCTAACAAATATCCATAACCTCTAGCCTTCCAATATATTCATAAATATCTTCATCCCTTAAATATCTTCATCCTTCCAATATCTTAGGAGATATGACTGCAACTTCTTCAAGTAAAATCTCTTCCAGAAAAATCCCTTCAACCTCTTATCATTTCTTGCATCATTTCAACATTTTTTTAACCATCCACTCATTTCTACGTAATTTCTGAAATAATAACAAAACACATGATTTCCAACACTTAAATGCTAATAAAATTATACAATCATGATAAATAATTCTAAAAATATTAGCGCTATCAATTCCCCCATACTTGAACCATGCTTGCCCCAAGTATGGTTTACTCAAATAAGAAACTAAACACTAAACAAAAAGTGTAACACAAAAAATAATTTACTCAATAACAAAATGACACAATGCCTTTAACTAAGTAAACAATAGAAAACATGAATTTGAGCACCACCATCTTAGCACAAACTCATCCTTATTTCAAATAATATAACACACTCCTTCATTCCAGTTAAAACTTACGAGAATCAATTTATTCTCATGGTTTTCACTCAATTTGTTTTTCACACCAATGAGTAAGGCTATGCTCACATTACAATCAAACAATATTACATAAGCTTGCAAATTAGTCACATCTCCACAAAAAATTATAATGACTATATACATAAATCAAAAGGTCTTCATAAGGTTGTAATGGGGCTAAGGTGAAAGGTAGGATAAAAGGATAAACATGGGCTAAAATTATCAAAGAATAATGTTAAAAAATTAATTTACTTCCACAAAATACTTCTTGCACAACTAAACTTTCAACAACTTTTTCAAATACGTATGCTTACAGAACAATGCTTCATTTTTTCTTTTTTTTTCTCTTTTTTTCTCTCTTTTTTTTTTCAAAAACTTGATAAACTGTAAGCAAAAATTCTGCACAAATGAAAGCAACATTTTGGCTATTTTTTTATTGGGTTAATTATCGATAACCTCTATGTGATTTGCTAATTTTTTATATAACTCCTATGTGTTTTTAAAATATACTAACAACCCCCATATATTTTTTATTTAAGCAGAAAGTGGATGAAAAATAGGTGCACTGACGCCACCGTTAAAATTTCCAATATTACCCTCATAACTTTTTTTTTAATTCAAAGCATTAAATCTTTAAATTAGTAAAGTTTTGGGGTCATAGTTAAAATTATTAAAGTTTTGAGGTAAAAATTAAATTTAATATTTTCTTTTCTCTTCATTAATCGTTTTTTCTCTCATTCTTTTTATTTTTTTTGTTCCAACACCACCCTCCTACTCCTCCTCCACCTCTACCACCACCCCCACCCCCACCGCTACCGTCACCACAACAACCATTTAACTATCACCTTTTTCGCTCTCCTCTTTCGTCAACTCTCACCCCGCCAAGAACCAATTCAATACACACCCACATCCTTAAAACAAGAAAACCAAATACATTAGGAAAGTTAAAGTAAAGATCTCTTCCATAATTCTTCTTTGTCTCTTTTGCCTTCATCACCTGGATATGCACACTAGTGCTCCGGAGGTTTCGATTTGAGTATCATCTCACTTACCTGAAGTCAAATCATACAGCATAATTTGAATTTTGGTTATTTACTCACAAATTCAAATCCTAACATGAATGGCACAATTTGGATTTAAGACTTTGAATTGGAATTGAATTGTGATTTTTAGTTAGTCAGAATAGTTAGATTTTTGATTAAATTTGGATTGTGATTCTTAATTTATCTTCTTCTATGGTGATTGAATTGAAATTGGTTTGTGATATTTTTACTAGTTTCTATCTGAAATTATACTTGGATAATGATTCTTATTTTCCTTCCCTATTGAATAATTAGTGTTTGAATTAAAATCATTTTATGTGATTGATGCGTTAAGTCACGTGCGTATCAATTTATCCCTATTTAACTATAGCTAGTGGTGGTAGGGTTTTGTTCCACACGTAAGGGTGGTTCAAGAATTCAGAGTTACTCCGAATTTCGTCACAAAACAGAACAACAAGCACAGAAGTAAAATGCAAATGCAAGTAGAGAGAAGAGGATGTCCTAGGGTTATCCCATCGGATGAATGCTCATCTAGACAACTCAGACAATGCAATTAACATACAAGCAATACAAGAGGAGAACTAGTTACCTAGAAGCCTAACCTACAGCCTGCATGTTAACCGCACTGCACTCTAAGCTTCCTAACATCATTCTTTCCAATGGCGAGGCCTAAGAACGATGAATTCGCACCGCAATGTCTCAATTCCCTATTTCTAACTACTATAGCAATTAACTCCTAAAGACTTCCTATGGCGAGGCCTGAATTTAGGTTATTTAGTATTCATTAGCAACAGAGAACTTTTTTACACTTTGATCTAAGGATTCCGTGATCTAAGATCAGTATGGTGACCGCATCTCAAAAAACGAACAAGCAAAGCAAGTGCAAAGACTCAACTCACACTCCAGTTCTCATTCCATAACAATTCACAGCAAATATTGGTGAATTAAGCTTCAATTCAGCATGTCGAATGCAACTAAAGTTCAATTCCACAATACCGGTGCGAATTCATGAAATTTAACAGAATTCATAGGTTAAATCAAAGCATGATTTTATTCTTTATAGATTATGTCAATTGCATTACATTTCATTGCCTAACAGAGCATTCATCCATCGAAACCCCTAGGACATCACAAGTTTAGCCGGAAGAACTCATTCTCAAGATACGATCAATAATACACGACATTGAACAATTTATCTTCATTAAATTGGAAAATTTTACCGATTAAACACAAGAGAATTGTTCAAGCTTCCTTAAGTGAGAAGAGAATTCCAGTGATCGGTCGAAAAGTTTGATCAGAATTGAAATCGAAGCTAGAATTTTAGAGAGAGAAAGTTAGAGAGAGAAAATTTTCTGTTCACAAGTTTCTAGACTAATCTCTGGATAAAATTGAATAATGAATTATTCCCCCCTAAAATAATGACAAAGCCCTTCTATTTATAGAGGTCTAAGGCTTAATCTACGCACTAACGTAAACTAAATAGTTAATTACAGAAATGCCACTGTAATGAAAATTTGTCCAAAAAAATGCACGTGCACAAGTCTCCACATCAGCACCCAATCTAACACTCCACACCTTTGAGCCAGCTTGCACCACACCTCCATAGCTTCCAGCACGCCTTCGAGCCACAAGCAACCACGCCTCCATGAACCTGCACAAGTAGAAGACAATCTTCAACACTTAGAAAAAAAAACAGCCTTGAAATCCATCATTTGCACGGCGTGGCAGAATGTGCATGGCAATGCGTGCAACCGAGTATGTGCAAGTGTGCCAGTGGTGTGCATATGTGTTGTGCTTGTGTGCATGCTTGAAGTGCTTTGTATATACGTGCAAATGTGGCTGCAAATATGTAGTGCTTAGGCTTTAGTGTAATGCATGTAGTGTAGCAAAAGTGTGCAAAAGTTGTGTGCATGTGGTGCATGAGTGTAGTGGATGAAGTGTACATTGTGTTACGCACAAGTGATGTGCAGTGAGTGCTGCAAGTGTGTGCATGGTGTGCACAAGTGTTGTGCTGAGTGTGTGCATGCATGTGCGGTGGTGAGTGGCAAGTGAGTGCATGGTGTATGCATGCATGTGCACAAGTGTGTGCACAATGTGCATCAGGTGTGCAACGTTAGTGCATGATTGTGCATGGCCATAGCAACATATGTGCACAATGTGTGCATGCATGTGCAGTGGGTGAGTGCTTGCGAGTGTGCATGGTGTGAGGTGGATGTGTGCATGAAGTGGCTTGTGCATAACATGTGGGCATCACCTTGTGTCAAATAAGTAACAAATGTGTGCATCAAATTCAGCTCAAAAGATGCAAGAAAAACACAAGCATATATTACAAAGCTACGAAATTGGAACTTTTCACCTTTTAAGCTTCAGAAATAATAAACTGTCATCTTGAAACCGAAATATGGCCCTGATGCGTTGTGAATTTGGAAATGCCTGAAACATGAAAGTTGTAGCTCTATGTCTTAGCTATCCATAACCTTTTGAATCACTCCATTCGAAGCTCGGACAACAAAGTTATTGACAAAATACTGAATTGTGGTGAGGAAGAGATTTCATGGCGCTGGTGCACCGTGTAATTTTTTTCCATGGCGCTGCAGTGCCGTGCAATTCTTTTCATGGAGCTGCAGCGCCGTGCAATTCTTTTTCCAGCACGTAATTCCACTTCTATACACTATATGTATGTCTTCACCTCTGAATTGGACTTTGGGGTAAACTTAAAAGTTGTAGATCTTTCTCTTGGCTTTCCATAGATTTAGGAATCATCAATTTTGGAGGTTTGTAGCTCAAGATATTTGTGTTTTACCAAACTATGGCAGTGAACTCAACACAAAAACTGAATGAGTGATTACAAAGATTCCCCTGTTTCTCACACTTGCACACTGAATTGAAAGAAAGTCAAAGCATAAGAATTAAAGTATACTCAAAGAGCTTTTCTGAACATCCAAGATTTTGACATTTGGATTAGTATTGATAAAGATACACTCAAGTTAAGTAAACTATCTGTTTTGCCCAAAATACTAAATAAGCATATTAAGGTATTCTTCAAACTCCACAAGCATCATTTCAAACCATTTTGAATTCTTTCCTTGTTCTTTAACTTAAAACACATATTTGTCTCATTTAATCAACATTTTTGGTCTTTTTCTTCATTTTAGCACTCCAAGTTGTAACCCGCATAAAATGCACAAAATGACACATAATACTACACAATTGTATGCAAAACAAGTCAAAAGCTAAGTGAAATAGCAATTATAAGTCAATATAAAACCGACTTATCAGTGATGTTCAGGATTTTTGCTTTTGCTGAAATACTTTTGGAAGATGATGAAGGAAGAAGACGATGGGAGAGGAAAGAAAAAAGAAAAGAGGAAAAGAAATAAAAAAAAGAGAGAAAAAACTAAAATAAAAGGAAAAACATCACTTCAAAAAAGAAAGGAAAAAAAAGGCCAATTGAAACGTAAAAAAATTAAATGCTTTTTAAGAAAAAAAGGAAAGAAACATCCTTAAAAAAAGGAGAGAAAAAGAAGAAAATGAGAGAGGATGAGGAAAAAGAATGAAAGAAAAAAAAGGAAAGAGAGTAATGAGTAGAAAAAGAAAAAAAATTATGAGAATTCTGATTATTCAAATTTGATTAAGATTGCAGAAGACATGAGAGAGAAAGAGAAAAAAAGGAAAGAGAATAATGTTTGGAAAAAGGAAAAAAAGGATAAATACGCAAGGATAAAGTTTGGATAATTTAGTAAAAACACAATGCTGCACTGTGCTTCAAATTCTCGCATGTGCACAATTTAGCGCGTGTTACACACCCAGGGTTAACAGACTTGATTACCGTCTATTTTACAGTCGAAATCGAAACACATGGTGGTTGTTGTTATATTTTGAAAACACATAAGGGTTATAAGAAAAATTGTCAAACCACGCGGGGTTATCGGTAATTAACCCTTTTTTATTTTCAAAATTCATACTCAATAAGTTTTTCACTAACTTAAGACATAATTAACATATTCTTTGATAAATAGGTTGAAAAAGAAAGCTAAAAGCAAGGCTTAATGGCTAATTATTTTTTTCTTGGGTTTTCAACAAAGAAAATGTCTAGGCTCAAAATGGTTCACTAGGGGTCAAATTAAAATGGTGGGAATTTTAAATAAAGCTAAAAGGGATAATCCTAAATTCTCTTTTTCATTTTCATGCATAAAATCATAAATGGTCTCAACATGTACTTCAAAGCAAACTATATAATACCCATTTAATTATAATTCACTCTCACAAAACAAATTGTAGACTAAGTACCAAGAAAGTGGTTCTTGCGTACTTTAGGCTCAAATCTCACTATAGTAGGCTTAATAAAATTTAATTCTTGCAAGTTTATCATTTTAGAACACATATAAGGTAGTTATATCATTTTAAACAAGGATTTCAAACTAAAACTTCCCAAACTATGCTCAAATTCATTCAAGTGCTATTCACAAAGTTTAAGGCATCTTAAAAAAAAAACTTTTTTTTATTAACAAGTTTTTAATGACAAAAACTTGAAGGCTAATAAATAGTACACAAAAAATACTAAAAACATAACAGACACAACACAACACAAAAAAAAAGAAAATAAAAAACTTGGGAGTTGAATGGATTTTTTCAAGATACTAGATTGGATCATAAAGCGTTAACAAGAAAATCATGAAGATTATGATGGTCATTTTTATTTACCTACAAAATGAAAGTAAAGGCCAAATTTTTTTTTTAATTTTTTCCTCTAAAAAATAAAGAAAATTAAAATTATTGATTTAAACAACGAAAAGAAAATATGGGTTGCCTCCCATTAGCGCCTTTAATTTATTGTCTTTAGCTAGACATGAATATGTTGATCAGGTAATCGACATGATATATTTCAAAAGGATAGGAAGAGATGTTAACTCCAAGTTGAGTTCCTGCAAAATAGAAAGGAAAAATGCCTCATTAATAATTAAAATGGGTATATAGATTGGTATCACCTCATTCATTTGGACATATATATATGAGCATATGACGTTGTCCTTATCTGTCTTACTTATCAAAGTCCATTTAAAAGCATCTTGCGCAAAAGTATGCTGCACAAATTCTTCAACCAGGGATTCAATAACATTAACATTAAAAACAGATTCCTGGTCATATAGGCATTTCATAGCTTTGATGAGTGGGACATTGGTCTCCACTTTTTGGAATATATTCAAGAGATTTTGTGTCTCTTCTTCCTTCAGCTCTTGAGCAAACCTGCCAGAAAAAGGTGGTGTTAAAACAATTTGATGCTTAACAACTGAAGATTTGCTACTTACCTCGGGTTTATGTATCGAGTCTAACATGGGCATGTCGCATGCCTCTGAAATGGGCATATGGTCAACTTCTCTCTCATCAAATTCTGAATAAGCATTGGAGTTGGAATTGAAATGGGCATTGGAACATCTGATTTATGCTCTGATTCCTTTAGTTCTTTAACAATTTCAAGCGTTATAACACTTACATTTTTCCATGTATTCACCTCTACTTGTGCTGGCAATTTACCTTGATTAGCTACCAACTTTGGTATTGTTGTAGCCATTTGAGTAATTTATGTGCCCATATCAGCAAAACCGACCATTGTCTCTTGTTGGAATATCATTATCTCTTGTTGGAATTTAAGATTCTCATACGCCTGAGTTTTAATCATATCTTCTAAATTTGGCTCTGGTATGGGCGCGGGTGGTTCTAATAACTGTTGTTGTGGTAGAAAAGTGAATGGTTTTTGTGGTGGTGAAAAGTGAAATTAGTTGAAATTGGCATTTTGGTATTCAGATGACGTATAGGTCAAGTTGGAATAATCATACCAACTAAGATTGTATTAGTTAGGTACTGGTTCATAATGCCATTGTGGTTTCCATGTGGGCATTTCATCTTGTAGAGTTGAGCCCATATATGTTAGATACTCATTCATCCAACTACCACAAGTTTGTTCCTCATACATTTGGCAGAATGTATCTACTCCAAACATTTACCCATTATTGGCCATGTCGGATATCAAAGTTTGCAACTTCATTGTCTCTTTTTTTTTCTCTCCTTGCAGATCTTTCAATTTATGGATCGTAATTTAATGGTCCTACAAGATTAGAATGTATTATAAACCCAAGAGAGAAAATAAAATATATATGAAGAAAAAATTACTGATGTCGTTCCCCGGTAGCGGCGCCAAAATTTGGTCGTGTCATTTTACAACCAAAATTATAACCTACTTTTTTTTTTTGGCTAACCTCTATTGCGAGGTGGGTCGCCACTCTCTAGTATATTAATTACCGTTTTAGGCGATGGATTTACCCTAATACCGCCTTTACATTTTGGTTCCTTTTGATCCGCTTCCCATTTACATGCCATAGGCCTAATGGGAAGGGCATCAAAAGGATTATGCAAAGCTATAAATATGGAGGACTTCCTCCAATTACAAAATGCCCTATTATTACAATCTAGAAACAACTTCCGGGAGATGGGAATAGCAATGACCATGAACTTCCCGCTCCATCACCCTAAATATCCTACCTATGCTACATTTATACAAAATCCCATTAGAGGGCCAAAACAAACTTTGGGCTAATCCCTTTGTACAAAACTCCTTAGTAAAGGAGAGGGAACTGCCTTTTTGAGTACCAACAAAAATCTCAATATTTCTTCCATTTTTTCCTTTTGTATAGCAAAATACAGAGCACCTTCTTCTAGTAGCCTTCATCCTAAGTTGTTTGAACAACCTCCAGTTAGCTCCCAGCAGCCAACATATTGGTCCAGCACCTCCCCATGTGATCCAGGTTCAGCATTTTGAGAGATCTTCAGAGGATGACCTCGCTTTAAATTATAACCTACTCTTACTAGAATAAATTCCAGTATAGTGACGAGTAAGTTCATCTCCCATGGGAACAATAGTATTTCTTTTCCTTCACAAAAATTATCACAAATCAAATGTTGAGATTTAATTTCCAACAAATAACAAAATTTAAGAATGAAGTAAAACAAATTCAGGTTAAAGTGTTGAATCAACATTAATTATATTCTTGGTCATCGATGCAATTATGTACCTATTTAATCAAGTCAACCAGTTATAGTAATCAGAATCTACTATCATAAATTTATTCTTTCTTAATTATCAGTAATTAAAAGAATTCTTATTAATTAATTCTAACCAATAATTAACATAAGAGAACCTTCATTAGATTTAAATTATTGATTGCATTAAGGTTTAAAGGAATCCGATTTTGATATGCACATATGAACCCATACGTACATATTAACCCCTTATACCCACTGTTGATGAATGACAGTTTTACCACTAATTAAAAGTAAATGGACAATTACGGATCCACCTTTTTAATTGGTATTAGAACCTTCTATAGTTAATTAAACATTCTACACTATTTAATTACCACAGAATAATTTTAATTCATTTTATCACATAACATAAAAGGGAACTTGATTAATAACGTAATATAGTTCAATTTGACCTCACAAGAAATTAATATTTATCATCACTCTTACCGGAATTAAATAATTAGCAACTATTCATATCTAAAAATAACACAATCAAATTAAAGTAGAATCTCATGAAAGAATATCGTACCTTAATTAGATAAATGAATAAAATTAAGAAAGAGATAACCTTGATAACTTCTGATAAGAATTTAACAGAAGTCTATCAAAATCCAAAAGGTAAGGTATCAATTGGTTGTCCAATGAATTAATTTAAATAATCAATCTAAAGCTACTAAAGTTTAAATACGTGAATGAAAATTGCACCTTATCTAAATTTAAAAAAACTTAACTTATTAAATTGAATCAAAGTTCAAGAAAAACTAAGAATTCTATGAAAACTGAAATAATAGAAATAAGAATGATCTTCTTAAGCAATACTAACTTCACTATTTAAAGAGTTCAATCCACTAACAAATCCCTTAAATTCTGATAAGGCAATCCTAACCAATATCAATCCTAACAAATATCCATAACCTCTAGCCTTCCAATATATTCATCAATATCTTCATCCCTTAAATATCTTCATCCTTCCAGTATCTTAGGATATATGATTGCAACTTCTTCAAGTAAAATCTCTTCCAGAAAAATCCCTTCAACTTCTTATCCTTTCTTGCGTCATTTTAACATTTTTTTCACCATTCCACTCATTTTCACGTAATTTTTGAAATAATAACAAAGTACATGATTTCCAACACTTAAATGCTAATAAAATCATACAATCATGATAAATAATTCTAAAAATATTAGCATTATCACACCCTAACCAAGATATGAGTAAACTCGTAAGCGTAGTTTTAATTTTGAATAGGATAAGATAGGATAAGACAGGATAATCTTGGACAGAACATCTCAGAAAAAATTTGTATTGGATAATGAGCTTCAAAAAGTTTATATCTGCTTGTTTTGAATTATTGATAATGAGACAAATTATAATATGATTCATGTGGAAATCTTCCCTGTCATCAATGGCAACAAACGAAAACATCCAATTTCGTAGATTATAACTGGTGGAATAGTTTGAACGATTAATTATTTCAATCAAATTAGCAATCGCACCTATGCAATACCCAGTTTTGACTTCTCGTGATTATCTTGATATGATGAACTATATTTTCCTTCAACTTAACTTTTGAAGACAAAGTTCTACTTTTACTATGTTTTTGTATTCCCTATTTTTGCACATTTGTAACTTATGAAAATAAAACCTTCAATTATGAAATTACTTCATCTTGACATCCCTTATTTTATACTTATTTAAAACTATTAATAGAACATGTTTCTACTTTCTATTTTGTATCAGTAGATTGCCATAATACCGTTATATTAATTCAATACCGTTATATTAATTCACTTGCAAGGCACGATGCTATTCTACTAGTTATATATTAATGTGTTTATTGGTTGGTTGGATGAGATTGTATCATCTGTCCAATATTATCCTTTCTTATTTTGTTTAGTATTCAAAATGACGTAGTTTCACTAAAACTATGGACGAAAAGTATAAATATTGCTAAAATTATGTTATAATTATCAGACCCTAGCTAATGAGACCGAATCTGTTGTCCAAGTTAACCCTGTCTTATTCTGTCTAGTATTCAAAACGACGTAGTTTCACTAAAAGTAAGGACTAAGAAGTAAAATCACTTTACAATTACTAGACCCGAACCAAGATATGAGTGAACCCTACTATGTAGTTAGATAAGACAAAATAATTTTGAATAGCAGATCTCATGTCCTAGCCAAGATATGAGTGAACACTACGAATTTTTAATCTTGGACATAATAAGACTGTATAATATTGGATAGAGGATCACATCTCTGGTTGGATATATCAAGAAAAAGTTGAAAACAATTTGCCCTAAGAAGAAATGTTTGGTTTAATGTTGCTTCTTCATTAGTTTAGTTGGGGGTATAAAAATAATTGGGTTATTTTTCTCAATTGTATTTGTACCACATGTGGTGGGTGATGAAAAAAGTTTTTAAAGAAAATATGGAGGATGTTTTTTGGAATATTTTCCTTTATTTTGTTGGGTTGTTGTCCAATTAAAAAGGATAATTACGGTATCTCCCATTAAAAAAAAGTTATCTCACATTGCCCTCTCCCTAGTTTAATTTAATCAATATACCATCTAACATTTTGATTTTTCTCAACTCGAATGTGATTTCATCAAATAAGATTAAATTTGCAATGTTGATAAAAGATAATTATACCCTTATTAAAAAGAGCATTGACCTAATTATCAAAATAAATTTTAAAAATAATTAATTTATTCTCATTTTATTATGAATTATGTGTATATTTATATATGTTAGATGAATATAACATGTTCAACCATTATGACTGTTATGACTGTATTTATTCATTGAAAATTAGGTCAAAACAAGTGACAAAATCATATTTAATTTAAGTTTTTAGGATCAATTATATCACACTAAACAAAAGTTGAAAGTTTAAGGGTAAATTGATCCAATTAAACTTTTGAGAAGCACATCAGAAAGAAAATTTTTCATATTTTTAAGAAATATTTATTTTTAGAGTATATTATTATTCAATTAAATATAATTTATTATCAATAGATGAATGAATGATTAACCAATTGATATGAATGATCAAGATGCAGCACCTTGGACCACTCGAAACCACCTCCTTTGGACCGTTGCTTACCAAATTATCACGAACAAGAACAAGAACCAACAAGGTACGGAATTAACAAACAAAGAAAGTAAAGGATATTGATACGAAAAGATTTGATATGAAGCAATCAAACCCCCACGTATGAATCAAAAAGATTCGGTTCACCTATGAAAATTCAAAGGCTAAACAAATCAGTTTGGCTTGTTCTTTGAATCAAGAACTTGTAAGTTCACCTAAAGGTCTTAGCTTCTAGGTTCACGGTTCTTATGAAAACTCAATTAAACTTAATTGAATTAATTCACGTTTTTTTCTTGAAGCTTTTCACGGCTGCAAAAAGGGTTTTAGCAAAGCTAAACTTTATCAAAATTCATCTTATATAAAAACATCTAAGAGCCCTCCAATTTATAGGGAGAATTTCGGCCCTTTACAAGACAAAAACCCTAACTCAAGTCAATTACAACTTGACTTCTAAACTAACTAACTTTCCAAAATGGAATTGGAAACTAACAACTAACAAACTAAATCCTTTTCCAAAAAGGATTGTGACACACGGATTTAAAAGGTGGCCAAATACAATTTGGCTTTCTTTGTTTCCTAAACTATGAAGAAGCAAAACTCAAATTGACTTCTTAACTTTCCTAAACTTTTACTTGCCATTATCATGCAAGATAATTGGACGAAGTAAACTTATTAATTTCGAAATTCCAAGCCCATAAATTACTAAATTAAAACGTCAAAGTGGGCTTAAAAAAACATAAAATAAAACCCTAATAAATTAACAAAAGGGCGTGATCCTCCAAGTGAAAGCCCAAACACGCCTTTCCTTGGACTTCATTGTGATTGATCCATCTCTTCATGGATTGTGATAGAAGAGATATTCCATAAAACTCCATTGGATGAAGATGCTTGGACCGGATCATGATTCTCTTCAAAGATGTCCAATTCTTCACAATGAGTTATCAATAATGCTTGCAACGCCTCCTTCATCTTCTTGCTCCTTGATCTTGTCATTGGACTGTCAAGATTTGTCAATGGGTGAACACTTGAAGTCGACTTTGGCATGGACATGGATGGATTGTTATCACCAATCGATTAAAAAAACTCACCTTGTCATATAATTATTCTCCAAAAGCTAACTACAAGAATTAGCAATTCCAATTAGGGTAAATTATAAGAAACTCTCATGTGATTTTGAAAATTTTCAAATATCTCCTTATAGTTTAAAAACCTACATTTTACTTTCTTGTGATTTTTTTTTTGAAAAAACACACAAAAATCTATATTTAAACTATTCATTTTTGTAAATTTATCTAGTCCAATATATATGAATAGCTCTCTACCATTGATTTAAAGTAAATTGCACTTCATCTTTTTTCAAAAATATAATTTTCTTAACATTTTTCAAAAAACGATCAAACCATAGGAAAATAACTTATAGGTTTTTAAATTATATGAAGGTTTTTTTGTAATTTATCCTTCTAATTTAGATCAAAATTAAACTAATAAATTAGATCAAAATTGTTTTGGCAAACTAATAAAATTCTACCATTAAAAATCAATATTTTGTAAACCATGCTTTAAACTATCAACTCAAACAAAGATTTTAGATTGGATTAGAGTGCTAAAAAACATAAATAGATGAATATCTAAAAACTTTTATTTTTGGTTTTTTAGGAAACAGAATATCTAAACGGTCAGTCTTGTGTGAAACGGTTCATATATATAACGGCAAGTTACTTGTGTTTCACATAATCACAATTTTAATAGAATTATCCATTTCATATACGAACTGATTATACGGCAGATAATGGTACATTTCCTATTTACATACATAACAAAGCCAAAAGAGTACAAGATAGTATAAATATGCTGATAAAATTGCTCTATTTTAGTCGTTTTGTATGGAGATGGAAAGGTGAACAAAAAGGCAAAGTGTGATTTGTGTCCTATTCCACACAATGATACATGGCCTCTTTTTGGCTCATTTGTCCTTCATTGGTGGATACATGTGACTTGAATAATAATCAAAACAGAAAAACACCAAAAAAACAAAAAGGAACTCCTACATTCATTCAAACAAAAGAAAAATAAATAAATAAATAAATAAATAAATAAATTAATTAATTAAATAAAAAAGGAAAAGTAAAGATAAATCTAAAGTGGATAGCGGAATAGAGGACAGAAGAGAGACAGAGAAAACAGAGGCAGACAGACACAGAGAGACAACAGGGGGTTTGGTTAAGGAGAGAGAGAGAAAAAAAGAAAAAAAAAAAAAGGAAAAGAGAGCTTTGACTCTCTCTCTTCAATGGCGGATTCTCACTTATGTGAAGAATTCTTCCTTCAAATTTTATCTCTTTCCCAACAACCCTTTTCATATCTTAATCCAAATCTTCATTCACAAGCCCCGTTTTGATCTTCATACTTATCTGGGCTCTCCTCAGATTTTCATTTTAGACACCCAAAAATCAGGTGAGTTTCTTTTTGCAATCTTTTCTTTCATGCCCTTTAGCCGCATTGTAATGTTTTTAGTTTATTTTGCGTTATTTCACCTTAAAGTTCAATTTTTTTTTTCTGGGGTTTCTTTGTTTTGGCTACAAAATATGGGTTTTTTTTTTGAAATGTAAGATTTGTAAATCTTCCATATATCTTGGAGACTCTTGACTCTTCTGGTTGGAATTATTCTTATTTGTGTGGTCTGCAGGATTTGGTTTCGGGATCATGTATATTTAAATCATTCTGTCTGTCGTAGGTTGTTGTTCAAACCTAGAACTGTTTGATTTGACAGCTTTGATTTGTATTTGTTTTCATCTCATGTTTGTTCTGGCTATTAAAGTTCAGTTTTTTATTGGACATTTTTTTTTCTGATTTTCATTTTCAGGTTTACTTCTAGAATATTTGGGACACATACAAACGAGTAAGTTAACAAGACTGGATCTTTGTAATTATGGGGAATTGCTGTGTGACACCAGTTGACCCTTCTAAGAAGAAGGGTAAAAAGAAGAACAAACCTAATCCATTTTCAATTGATTATGGTGCTAATCATGGATCTGGGGGGGCTAACAAGCTTGTTGTGTTGAAACATCCCACTGGTCACAATATTCATGAGAGATATGATCTAGGTGGGGAGCTGGGGAGAGGTGAATTTGGGGTCACATATTTATGTACTGATGTAGACTCTGGTGATAAATATGCCTGCAAATCAATATCGAAGAAGAAGCTTAGGACTGCAGTGGATATTGAGGATGTGAGGAGGGAGGTTGAAATTATGAAGCACTTACCTAAGCATCCTAACATTGTGACTCTAAAAGATACTTATGAGGATGATGATGCAGTTCACATTGTGATGGAACTTTGTGAGGGTGGTGAATTGTTTGATCGGATAGTAGCAAGAGGTCATTATACTGAAAGGGCAGCTGCAGTTGTCATGAAGACGATTGTGGAAGTAGTTCAGGTATGGTTTTGACTTAATTCTGATATAGACATGAATACTACTGAATGTCCAGTTAAATCTCTCTTATTTCTTGGAATAATTTGTATGCTTTTTGTCCAAAATACATGGCTGAGTTATTTGTCTTCCCAATGATTTTGGTTTGAGTTGCCATTCTCCTTTTTTTTTTGTAGACGCGTTATTCTTCAAGCATGAGAAATAAATGAGAATATTGATATGGATGTGTGAACACGACTAGATAGAATAAGTAACGATACATTAGAAACAAAGTAGGGGTAGCTCTAATAGATAAGAAAATGAGAGAAAAATGCTTAAAATGGTTTGGACATGTACACAAGATACCTTTAGTTGCACCAATGAGGCATGTAAAAATTAGAGAATTATTAATTCAAATTAAAAGGGAAACAGGAAAAGAAAAAAAGAATTGGAAAGATACCATAAGAAAAGTTATGTTATGTTTAAATATAAATGAGAAAATTGAGCACGGTGACGAAGTGTGATACATACAGCCGACCCCATTAAGTGGGAAAAAGGCTTAGTTGTTGTTATGCTTCAAAGTAAAAGTGTTCATATTCACTTGTGAGTTTCTTGATGATGAATAATTTTGTATAGATAGAATACGATGGGTAATATGATCCATGTAGCCGACCCCACATAATGGGATAAAGGCTTAGTTGTTGTTGGTCTGTTTTTCAGATCTCAGATTGGTACTTTGTTTACCCGAAGGCAATGCCAACTTCTCAAAATAAGTCTTACTTTCTTTTTGGTAGGTGTGCCACAGACATGGAGTAATGCATCGTGATCTCAAACCAGAGAATTTTCTTTTAGCAAACAAGAAGGAAACATCACCTTTGAAAGCAATTGATTTTGGATTGTCCGTTTTCTTTAAACCTGGTGAGACATGTAGTTACCAATGTTAATGTCACTGACTTGGTTTATATTGCTACATCTTACGTGGTTTAATAGCTGTTCTGTTTGGTTTGGAATAAGAATTTTTAGTGTGTTATTTTTCATATTGTTGTATGTTGCTGTTTCACTAAATATTGCACTGCTTTTTGTAGGTGAGCGCTTTAATGAGATAGTAGGAAGTCCCTATTATATGGCTCCAGAAGTTCTGAAACGCAATTACGGGCAGGAAGTTGATGTGTGGAGCGCTGGAGTTATCCTGTATATCTTGCTATGTGGTGTTCCACCCTTCTGGGCAGGTCTGGTTGTCTGCCATGAAGTTTAAAGTTGTGGAAGTGTACTTATTGTTACTAGGAGCTTGTTAGGATACCATGATAGTTCGACAATGTTACCCACAATCAGTTTGGATAGAAGGAAAAATTGGGTGAATCTTAGCAGATGGTGAATTCATTAAAGCATTAGGAGATCTTTGAAGCCAAAACCCTTTAATTTAGATGCCTTATTTTATGTGAGCCATTGGCATATATTGTGCAAAGTTTGATGTTGTTATAGTTTACTGCCTATTGTAATTAGTTAGTCTTTTGTATTGGTTGAATGTTCAAGCTTTGATGTTTTTGAAGCACTTTCAAAGGCTTGGATTTTGTGCCTGGAACCAAGGATTTCGTATCTGATGCCTGCTTTACCTGATAACCCTAGTTAATGAAATGAATAGGATCCATTTATAGTTTTGAATGAAAATTTCGTACTTGGTTAAAGACTATCTTTTGGTTATCAAATCTGAAGATGCAATAGTTAGTGGTTCTTATCTTCTATCTTTTGATACTTTCCTTGTATATGTGTTATCATCTGCGCAGAAACTGAACAGGGGGTAGCTCAAGCTATCATTCGCTCTGTCATTGATTTCAAGAGAGATCCCTGGCCTAAAGTTTCTGATAATGCTAAAGATCTAGTAAAGAAAATGCTTGATCCAGATCCAAGTAGGCGGTTTACTGCTGCGCAAGTGCTTGGTAACATTTTCATATGTAAAAGAAGTCACATTTCATTGTTATTATAACATATACTGGTCCAGGACTGATTTTCATTCCGGTTGATGTATATTTGAATATAGAGCATTCCTGGCTACAAAATGCAAAGAAGGCACCAAATGTTCCGTTGGGAGAGACTGTTAAAGCAAGGCTCAAACAGTTTTCTGTGATGAACAAGCTGAAGAAAAGAGCTCTGAAGGTAGCAATATGATCACTTCTACAAATATCTGGTTCTTGATCCTCCTCAATTTCCTTTCTATAATCGACTGCAATGATTTATTCCCAACCTTTTTCGAATTTTCTTGAACAGGTGGTGGCTGAGCATTTATCTGTTGAGGAAGTGGCTGGAATTAAGGAAGCTTTTGAAAAGATGGATGTTGGAAAGAGGGGAAAGATAAACCTCAATGAACTCAAGAATGGTTTGCAGAAACTTGGCCACCAAATTCCTGATGCTGATCTTCAAATTCTCATGGAATCTGTAAGTATTCTCATGTATCTTCATCATTGTTGTTAGACTTCAGCTATTTTCTATTTATTACTTCTTTCTAATGCAGGAATCTCCTGATTTCAATTTAATATCGAAATTTTGTCTGAGCTTTAAAATCCCCCAATTTGAATAACCTTCATCTGTGACATTTCTTTGTGTCTTTTCTACTTGCATTCAGATTTTCTTTGATTGTTGTTCAGTATCAAATCTTATATAAGAAATTATATTTAAATATAAATGAGCAAATAAGCTTAGATTGAGCACAGTGGTGAAATGTGATCCATATAGCTGACGCCACTGGGTGGGATAAAGGCTTAGTTGTTGTTGTTATTCAGTGTCAAATCCTGCTTCTTGCTTATTCAAGTTTTCTCAAAAATCTCATTCATCTATTATTTTCTACCTGCTTCTTGCAGGCCGATGTGGATAAAGATGGAACATTAAATTATGGGGAGTTTGTTGCTGTTTCTGTTCATCTTAGAAGGATGGCAAATGATGAGCACCTGCACAAAGCTTTTGCATTCTTTGATAGAAATCAGAGTGGTTATATAGAGATTGAAGAGCTACGGGATGCTTTGAGTGATGAAGGTGACACTAACACTGAAGATGTAATTTCTGCCATCATGCATGATGTTGACACAGATAAGGTCAGTTTTTCTACGTGTAGCAATGATAGTAATATTATCTCGCTATGCTGTAGTCCTCTTGTCTCATTGTATGAAATTACGAATAATTCATCCTCTATTGTTCTTTATTCGATATCTGGTTACTGCATTTGGTGCTGTTCCTTCAGACATACAAATGCCTTTCACATTTTTCTCCTCTTAGCCTGCATATAGGATCCCTTTTCTGTGCGTTTAGCTTTGCAGATTCAATGGGAACAATGCTTCTTGTAATCAGTGGCGTACTGCATGTCCCTCCAATTTGTTTATAGCAGAAACTTTGACACAGTTTTAAGATTTTGCTTTGACAGGGTACTATCTTTAAGCCCCTAAGATTTAGGTAAACTACTTTCTTATTTGACTTGACTGGTCTGTGGTCAAGTTGTCCTACCATTTAGGGGCTAGTGGAAAAGGTATGTGATGATTCTAGAAGATGTAGTTTACTAAAAGAAGATATTTGAGCAAGTGTAAACATTGACTTCTATGATCTTTATGTCGATCATTGTAATATGTAAAATATAAGAAAGGAACAAATTAAGAGAAGAACAAGGGAAATAATGGCAACTCTCAATACCAAATAACAGTAATGATTTCTGGCAGCCTCTCGTCCCAAGTGCCCAAGCTGTTGCCATTTCCATTTCCACAATGGGCACTGAATTCCCATCCTTGGATTCCTAGCCTTCACCCTTCTACCTTCTTCGTTGCTCTTATCCCATCCTGGACCCCCTAGATGGGCGATTACATGGGATTTCATCTCTCTTGCCGAATGCACTCACCAGCCACCTATTGGCAAAACAAAAACAAAACTGAAATAGTGTACAAAGTAAAATTCTATGCCAGTTGCGCTACAATATTCTAGTGACAAGATACAACTGATAACATTTAGAGAAAGAAAATGCAACCTGAGCTCCTTACTTGGTTGAAGGACTTAGCTTTCCCAATCTGAAACTAAGGGCTGACCTTCCTTTCTGTTGTTGTGCTCTTTTGATCCCATTTAATGTATATAGGCATTTATATCAGAAATATCCATGAATTAGACACTTGGATGAGAGAGGTAATATGGAAGATAAAAATAGGTGAAAAAAAGGAGCTTTATTGGTTTTTTTCCTTTTTTAATTTGATTTTATACGTGTTACATAAATACCGGTTGATAATAACGGAATCGGAAGTACTTAATGGCTTTAATAGATGGAATAAACAATATTTATACTTTCCTCTGGGTACTCTTTTACTTGCACTAAAAGCTGAGTGGGGTATTTGTGACTCTTAATAGTGGATTGGTCAAATATTTTATGACAACAATGGGTTATAGTTTTTCTTTGCTTTGGCAAAGGTAATATTTGTATTAAAGGCACTGAGAAGGTGCAATGGGAATTGCAGAAGTTAGCCTATCTATTATGGAACTATGTGCTTGATCAAAAAGATTAGTGAATGTTAGGCCTTTACTAGAAAAACATTCATAAATACAAATAGTAAAGGTTGTTCCAAAAAACAACAGTCAGTTTTTCTATGTTCCAAGTTCTATTGAAAGCCTTGTTGTTCCTCTCTCCAAGTGAATTTTTTTTAAAAAAAGAGAGAAAAACAATCATGCAGTTTCCCAAAAATCAGTCCTTTTCTTCTTGCTGCTATTTTAATAAAAACATCTCAGGTTTTGTCATTGCCTATTGCACTCCCTACTGTTGTAAATAGTCAAAGATGGTTTATTGAACATTAAATGATGATGTTGACTGCATTCTTGCTAGCATGGTGATGGTAGAGAAATTAGGGGTGGTAGGGTGCTTGGGGATGTTGGACATGGTATCGATTATTGTGTGTGACTGGGAAAAGGATATCGGGGGAGAAAGTCTTGGGATCAGATCGGATTTTCAGTTCTAAAAGTCTTGCTATGTCAGGTGTTTAGTATAATTTTCTAGTCGTGACAGGTATATGTGTTAGGTACCACTCAAGCAAAGCTAGAATGAATTATTTTGCCTATGATCTTTCTTATTAGACTAGAACTTTCCATGTCTGTATATCTTTGTTCCCAGCATTATCTCAGGGAAACACTATGGTCTTTTGACTACATTGATGAACTCTCTAGCGCATTGTGTTATTTTATCTAATTGAAATACATTGTGCCTAGTTTTATTAATTTTGCCATGGATGATTTAGGAAAGAAGTGAAAGTCACCTATGATCTTTTTTTTTGTGTCACCTATGAGGGGATGCTGTTGTCAAATATTGTTTATAGATTTCCTTATTAAGCATTCATCGTTATTCTAATTATTTGAACTCACCATGTGTTTTTGATGATATGCAGGATGGACGCATAAGTTACGAGGAATTTGCTACAATGATGAAGGCTGGCACAGACTGGAGAAAAGCTTCTAGGCAATATTCTCGAGAACGGTTCAACAGTCTGAGCTTGAAGTTGATGAGGGATGGTTCATTACAACTTGCAAACGAAGGTAGATGAACGAGCGAAGTTAGGAGATCAGTTAGGGAAGGAATGGAACATCGCGAAAAGGGACATTCTCTTATTCAAATTTGAGTTCGAAACTCGTTGCTTTTAGAGTATGCTCTTTTTTCCCGTTTGACTTTTAACTTTTAACATTTTCTCAATTCATCCTGCTGGCAAGTGAAGTGACACCTTGGGGGACAATTCCTGTGAGTTTATGTAACATCTTTAGGCTTCAAAAATTTGTTTTTTTTGAGGTAGCTGTAGAAGATCAAATCCTGTGACCAAGGAAAAGCTGCTGAAGTGATTATTCTGTTTGTACATATTTCTACTTAGGTTGAGAGGTCACTTCATTTGGAAGAGAAATTATTATGTGTTCCTTCAGTCCTGATTGTTATTGGGAAACATATCCTGTACTTTAAATCTCATTTCAATCATTCCATCATTTCTATGAAACAAAGGATCACAATTCGCTCTACTATAATGTATATGTCTCAATGGAAACTGTTTTGTTTCTGCTCTTCTTTCTTTGCTTTTATTTATTACATCAAAATCCATTTTGGAGAACTATACCCATGTCAAAGAGGGAAATTGAAATTCTCTACTGTTGATATATTGAACTTATAACTATACGTGTTTTAAATGCAGTTCGTTTGCCTATAGATAGCCTGTTTTAAATTCGGGAAAATGATGAGAGTTGCATTAGTTGTTGAAATTCGGGAAAAATGGAAGTTGTCTCTGCGTAATGGGATAAAAGCTTAGTTGTTGAAATTAGTTAAAAGCTTAGTTGTTGAAATTAGTTGTTGTTGTTGAAATTAGATTCGTAATGGGATGAGAGTTGCATTAGTTGTTGTTGAAATTGATACATCGAAATTATCCCCAAATTTACTTTCTAACATTCTTTTCTATTGGTGCATAGAGTCAGAATCTCGTGCCTTCACTTTTTCAATGGGAAAGATGCACTTTTTATCTCTAAAATTTACTTAGGTGACCAAATTAGTCATTGTCTTATTAAGAACAAATTTTTATTTTCAATGTTTGCAATTTGAAATAAAAATAGACAATTGATAGATTTTTTTCTTTGACTATGAGGAGAGAGTATTTGTATTACATAAAATATTCGTTTACTTATTTTTCTCTATTTATCCTTCCGATGAAATTATTATATAGAGTAAAAGGCCAAAAAAAAGTTACTAAACTTTTTCCAGTTCGAAGAACTATTAAATTTGTAAGATATTACCCTTCAAATACACAATAGGCATTGCACAAGCTTTAAATCATTTAACTAAAAGAATGGAACATACAATTTCTATAAAAAACTCGGTCTCTCTTTCTTTCTATTTCTCTTTCTTTTTAAATCGATAGTAAAAAACACACACGTACCACACACACGCGCGCACACACACACACACTCTCTCTCTTTCTACAACTCTTTCTCTTTAATGGTACTAATTCTTAATTGAATTTTGTGTGTTCTCTATCATATTTTGAATATACAAAGGATCTTCTTCAAATCATATTGAGAAAAAGAGTTTGCCTTTTGAACACATAGAGAATTTCCTTTAAACTCATGCGATTCTAATAATCATTGATTAACTGTAATCTGCAGCAGGTAGGTAGAGATGTTAAGAAACCCCTTATCCGGCTGGTGGGTGAAACCAGGGAGGAGCGGGCGGGTATTTTTAATGAGTAATTGTTCTATAAATGGAACATATAACAAGTTATATCGATGATGAGAGTAATAGTTGACGTGAGTAGAAGTAGGAAGAAGTTAAAGAGATTTTGAGATGCATAAGATTTGTTTTGAGTAACGATAGACAGAGTGAAATTCTAGAGTGAAATTCTATAGTGACTGATGTGACATGTATAAAAAGACAAAATTGGGTTTGCTATACCACCTTTATATAGCACTTTATAAAAAATTGACATGTGTCATTTTAGTTAGTTATCTCATTTTTTAAAATTAAACTAATACCCTAACCAAATGATAAGTGAACTCTAAGGGATAAATGATTGTACACGTGTCAATTTTTTATAAAGTGGTACATGATGTTGGCCGGCTAGTCGTATCACCTCAACAAATACCCTAACACTACTGTAGTAGCGGTGAGAGGGATCGTATCCACAGAGAAGGGTTGGTTATTCAGAGACCATTTGTTCACTCAATACTACAAATGCATGAAATGAAAGGAAGGAAGCAAAAATAGATGCAAGCTAATATGAATGAATGCAACGTGAGAATGGATGCAAAAGACCGAATGCAAAGGTTAGTATGCAAGTACTGCCTTGAGGGATTTCAACATGTACCGATCTATTCCTAGTATCATTGACTCGTGTAGATGCATGTGTAAGGGGACTATTCTGCTAGTGTCATGAACCTGATTAACCTAGTGGTTCTCACATATTCATTTCACAAAACTCCTCAAACTTCCCTTGGTAGGGCAAGTTCTTGGCACAAATGATAATCCCAGATCCCTACTCTAGAGGACAATCCTAGTTCAATTCTCAGTTATCTCCCTTGGTAGGGCAGCTAACTAATGTTCAAATTATCCTACCAGAATAATCTCAAGTCTTTTTCATGAAATTGATCCCATTTGTCAGTGGGTACCGCACAAGCAAGATCACAAGGCAAACAGATCACGAGACTCACATAAGAATGTTCCTGATTCAATTCATATAAAGTTCAATTGTCTTTGGTAGATCCACACCAATCTCAGTGGGTACCGCAGATTTTGCATGGATTTGAACAAAATCATACAAGGCCATCGAATCTAGACATGTAAAGAACAAGTAACAGTAATGAACACAGATAAAATCAATTCAATTGTCTCAACGAGTTGAGATCTGTACAGATGAACCCTCAAGACAGTAAAATGTGGGAAAGGGAAAAGAGAGAGAAAATCTGAATCTAAACTAAGAACCCTAATCTATTGTATGCTATCCTTTATTGTGTGCGGCCGCTTCCTCCGTTTCTTTCTTGTCTCTCTTGTAGTATTTATAGGTTCCCTTCCTTTGATGTGTCTTGATCATGAGAGTTGAGTGCTTCCATCAGAGGTGTGATTTTCCACCTGTCCTACAAAAGCCAATGATCAAATGTAGTGAGGTCACGTGTTGGGGTGTAACTTAAGCATTAAGAATTAAGAGTGAAATTCCTCAAACACTTGGTGAACAAATGAGTAACTGTGTTTGTGCTTGTTCACTTCTGTGTGTCAATTCTTGTGCCTTGTGCTTGTGTGGTTTGTGTAGCTATGCATGCTAAGTATGCAAATTGGGTGTGGGTGTAGTGAAATGCATAAATATAGTGCAAGTGTGCGAGTGTAGTGAGTGAGTGAGTGCGTGCGTGCATGCGTAGTGAGTTTGTGCATGAATGGGTGTGATTGTGTGATTGCACATGCTTCATCTTTCTCCCTCATTTAGCCCCTCATTAATGTCGAGTCTGAGAAAACATAAAACATAATCATTGTAGATAAGACTCTTAGCTAAACATAGCATTTTGAATCACTCGATTTGGAGCTAAAATGAGAAAGTTATGATCATTTTCGTAAACTGTGGCAATACTGAGAGAGTGTGGTGTGTGCGGGCGCTCTGTGCCTGTGCATGTGTGTACTTGTGCGGGCGCCTAGGTATGTGCGTGTGCTTGTGCGAGCGCCTAGTGTGAGTGTGGTGGGGTTTTGAAGGCTTCTAGTTGAGAATTGAATTTTGTAATAAACATAAGAATTGTAGATCTCTCTCTTAGCCTTTCATAGGTTCAAGAATCATCAACTTTGGAGTTCTGTAGCTCAAGATACGAGTGTTCTCCCACAATGTGTCAGTGACATCAAAACTGGATGAGTGCTTAGAAAGAACCCCCCGTTTCTCATATATGCCTACTGAATTGGGAGATAGTCAAAGCATAGGAAATGAAGTACACTCAAAGAGCTTTCCAAAACATCCTAGGTCTCATCATTTGAGTGAGTATTGAGAGAGATATACTCATTTTAAGTTCATTTTCCATTCTGCCGAATGAGAAATCAGCTCACCCCATATGTCAAGTGTGTGTGCTAGTGTTGTAGTGTGCTTGTGATGTGCTTGTTGTGTCTGGGACTTTTCTTGTGTGCTTGTGAGTTGTGAGAATAGTTGTGTCAAACTGTGCATTCAATCAAATACATGTATGCTTTACATAATTTATGCACAAATTCAATACTTCTTCACAATCTCCACAAATATCATTTCATGAACATTTAGCACATAATTCACACAAACAAGTAAGATTTTCACAATAAAACCATGCAAAAGCTCAAGGAATTATGACATATAAGTCAGTATAAACCCAACTTATCACTCCCCCACACTTGAACTTTTGCTCATCCCGAACAAAGTAGAACATTATAAGATTTTCTACCATTTTCAACACACACCACTTGTAATATCACTATCCTATCCCATCCTGAAAGTTTTCGCATGCACAAAGCCCCCCCCTTTTTTTTTATTTTTACAGTTCCAGATTTCCACTCAAGTTCATACTAATTGTCAATCAAGGGACAATGAATAAAGACCAAGTTGTCAACGTGATGTGTGTGCTGAGAGTTTTCATGGTCATCTTCTCCATTTATACAAAGTACTCAAGCAAACACTTTATTAGAAATTCTTGCACTACAGTCTGTTGTCCACACACACTAACACTCAGCACATAGATATCAATGGTATTTATTCACATAATTCTTTGAGGTTTTCCCTCTTTCTTTTTGTGTGCAAATTGGTGCATAAATTTTTTCAAACTTGCCGCACTTTGGTGCTTGGCTGTCAGGGTTTTATGGCTCTTTTTTCCCTTTATTTGCCACAGGCTTTTTCTTTTTGCCCACATCTTTTCTTCAATTACACCTCATGTCCATGTGTGTCTTCAATAGACTATACACTTAAATGCAAGAACAAATGTTTACGAGTAGAATGCACAAATAAGATCAAATAACACCTAAATTCTCACATGTGTCAAAGGATTTGTTGGCATCTCTATCTTACCTAACATTATGCCTTGACCAACAATATGTATTAATCGAATGAGTTCTGAAACCAGATAACCAAAAATTTAGCGTGCAGAATGAATGAGTAAGGGAGGATGGCTTGAACCATGGCATTGCAGTTGCTTGTGTTGAAAATGGACTAGGACAATTTTTTACACAACACATAACACAACACTTTCACATTTATTGCCACTAAAACCTAAAGCACATAACAAGGCTAGTGCTAGTCACTGCCTTTTATTCCACACTAGACACAAAATCACTCAACCTACATGATTACTACTACAAACTCTACCACCACCAATTTCTCTTGACATACGTAAGCCACACAACAACATTAAAATCAAAGGCACTATACACAACATAATACAGCACAACTTTTTCAAGCATCACCAAACAGTATCAAATAAAGCATCACCAGTAGCATACCTGACCAAGCAAGCACATAACATAAAAAAAAAATTCATGAAGGAAAATAAGCATGTGAATTCTCAAAGGCATAAACCATGGCAAACATTCCCTCCCCCACACTTAAAATTTGCATTGTCCCCAATGTAAGATAAAAGAATAGGTTTAGGAATTCTCTTATGTTTGTAGACTGTAACTTCCAATGTTTGCTGGTTTGAGTGCCTTTGTCCTCAACTTTCCCTTCATGAGTGTAGTATTGCACTTGCCACACTTGAACTCATAAATCCTTGCATCAAAAGAACACAACTCACCATATGGAGTATAAATCATATATTCATGTAAGCACACTAACCATGTTTTCCATCCTAAAGTAGAACTTCATGCAATAGAGGCATCCCAATAATGTACTATATTCATGGCATGTTAAAACTTCACACATGGTTACCACTTCACCTTTTTAACAATATGCATGAAAACCCAACCATCTAGATAACACTCACCTTAAATAAGACCATGAAAGTTCAAGAAGGTATTTTCCATAAAGGATAGAGTTCAATAAAGCACAAGGGAATGAGCTCATATCTTATACTGTGCAAATATGAGTGAATAGTGTATTGTTGGAAATTTGATGTTAAAGTGGTGGGGTGCTACATAATATACTGTGCATGTGTGTGAGATTGTGGCTTGTGATGTGCAAGAGAGATTAGAGAATGAGTGTGGTGTGCAAGTGAGTGCCACACCATGACCTTAGGTCATGGTGGTGTATAATGTATCCTGTTAATAGCACTTGGAAGACACTCCCCCACACTTAGCATTTGAGAGGCTTTTGCTTGAAGCTCCTGCACACAAGAGACAACCCTCTACGTAAAATAAAACAAAAACAAAAACAACTAAGAATTCAAACAATTACTTATTCAAAGGAAGTAGAGTAAGTAGTTATGAATTTATTCAGTCTCCAGCTAGACTTTATTCATGAAGCCTTCTTGTTCAAGATTCAGAGTACCCATCTCTATACTAGAAGAATGCTCTTTCATAAGCACTCTTTTTTCTCCAGTATGGCACTGGACATATATTTTTCAGAAAGAGGTGTTGGAGCTCATGCACATGGGGAACAATCTCAATAAACTCCACTTTAAACCATGCATGTACCCCCATGGGAAACACCTCTTTCACTTCTTCCACCACCTTTGGCTCTAAAACCCTGCAAGGCTCAACCACAGATTGTGCATCCATAGTCTCAACAAATTCATCAGTAATTTCAAAAATGGATGCATCAACAAAGCAATTTTCCACCATGTCAGCTATTTCCTTACAAAGCATTAAATCTACATCACACAAACTAACATGGGGATAATTTTGGGTCTTTCCTTTGTCAGCAAAATTGGGTTCACTATGCACATTTAACAAAGGTATCTCATTCTTCTCTATTTGTTGGTCACCATTTACGGTTTCAAATTCATTCACAATTTCATGAGTTGGTGGCTCAACAAAGTGCTCAAAGATCGTGTTGTCATTTTCATTAACCAGTGCAATATTGTTTTCATTTATGCTCACACATGGTTCAATGAGAGTTGTCTCTGTACATCTCATAGGGCATTTAAGGGAAGAAGAGGTGTCTAAAGAAAGTCTAACAGCATCATTGTTCTCATAGAATTCCATGGATTCAATATAAGACCTAACATTAGACAAACCCCCCATTTTGACAGTAAGAAACCAGAAGGCCCTGAATTCGTCATAAGTAAGCTCATCACAAGAGACATCATTCTCATCAAAAGGACTCAAATGTTCATTCACAAAAGATTCATCAACAGAGCACTCATGTATAACATCTCCAACATTTGTAGACTCTAACTCCCTTGGACTCTTTAAACCAGAGACATCAATTGCATTCATATCAAAATGATTTTCCTCAACAGTTAGTGTTTCAGTAGGGAGAGATATACCTTCTGAGTGGCCTTGAACATCTGGAACTGGTATCTCAAGTTGTTTCCATAAGTTGCTCATTAAGGCATTGTTTCCATCAAATCTCTGTTATCGTCTGTGAGCATCCTCTTCCAATTGAGCCAACCTTGTTTCCTTTCGTTCAAGTCTGTCCAAAATCTGAGACAACATGTCTTCCCGTTTTTGCTCTTCTCTGAGGTAAGACTCATTGCTTTGTTGTTGGTCATGCCATGATTTATAATATCTTGGTGGGAAGAAGTTGTCAAACACTCCAGGTGTTGGTCGTGTGTCATCCATCCAATTTGGTGGGTAATCATAATAAGGCTCAACAGAGTCCCCAAACCACCTAGACATATTTGATCTATTGTGGTGCGCACAGTTCAATCTCGATGAAATTTCAAATAACCTGCACTTGCCACAACTGAACACAAGAGACTAGAACACAAAACAAGAAATATGAAACTAACTAACACACAGGAATAACAAACGGGAAAAAAGAAAAACACCATCAAAAACCGAATCACAAAATCACAAAAAAAACGATTCAATAGAACAAACAATCACTAACAACCGCGCCTTCCCCGGCAGCGGCGCCAATTTGTTGGCCGGCTAGTCGTATCACCTCAACAAATACCCTAACACTACTGTAGTAGCAGTAAGAGGGATCATATCCATAGAGAAGGGTTGGTTGTTTAGAGACCATTTGTTCACTCAATACTACAAATGCATGAAATGAAAGGAAGGAAGCAAAAATAGATGCAAGCTAATATGAATGAATGCAACGTGAGAATGGATGCAAAAGACCGAATGCAAAGGTTAGTATGCAAGTACTGCCTTGAGGGATTTCAACATGTACCGATCTCTTCCTAGTATCATTGACTCGTGTAGATGCATGTGCAAGGGGACTATTCTGCTAGTGTCATGAACCTAATTAACCTGGTGGTTCTCACAGATTCATTTCACAAAACTCCTCAAACTTCCCTTGGTAGGGCAAGTTCTTGGCACAAATGATAGTCCCAGATCCCTACTCTAGAGGACAATCCTAGTTCAACTCTCAGTTATCTCCCTTGGTAGGGCAGCTAACTAATACAATTATTCAAATTATCCTACCAGAATAATCTCAAGTCTTTTTCATGAAATTGATCTCATTTGTCAGTGGGTACCACACAAGCAAGATCACAAGGCAAACAGATCACGAGACTCACATAAGAATGTTCCTGATTCAATTCATATAAAAGTTCAATTGTCTTTGGTAGATCCATACCAATCTCAGTGGGTACCGCAGATTTTGCATGGATTTGAACAAAATCATACAAGGCCATCGAATCTAGACATGTAAAGAACAAGTAACAATAATGAATACAGATAGAATCAATTCAATTGTCTCAACGAGTTGAGATCTGTACAGATGAACCCTCAAGACAATAAAATGTGGGAAAGGGAAAAAAGAAAGAAAATCCTAATCTAAACTAAGAACCCTAATCTATTGTATGCTATCCTCTATTGTGTGCGACTGCTTCATCCCTTTCTTTCCTGTCTCTCTTGTAGTATTTATAGGTTCCCTTCCTCTAATGTGTCTTGATCATGAGAGTTGAGCGCTTCCATCAGAGGTGTGATTTTCCACGTGTCTTACAAAAGCCAATGATCAAATATAGTGAGGTCACGTGTTGGTGTGTAACTTAAGCATTAAGAATTAAGAGTAAAATTCCTCAAACACTTGGTGAACAAATGAGTATTTGTGTTTGTGCTTGTTCACTTCTGTGTGCCAATTCTTGTGCCTTGTGCTTGTGTGGTTTGTGTAGCTATGCATGCTAAGTATGCAAATTGGGTATGGGTGTAGTGAAATGCATGAATATAGTGCAACTGTGCGAGTGTAATGAGTGAGTGAGTGCGTGCATGCATGCGTAGTGAGTGTGTAAACTGTAGCAATGCTGAGAGAGTATGGGCGCACAGGCTTGTGTGTGTGCGCTTAGGCGCCCGCACAGGCTGTGCATGTGTGTGCTTGTGCGGGCGCCCAGTGTATGTGTGAGTTTGGTGGGGTTTTGAAGGCTTTCGGTTGAGAACTGAATTTTGTAATAAACATAAGAATTGTAGATCTCTCTCTTAGCGTTTCATAGGTTTAAGAATCATCAACTTTGGAGTTCTGTAGCTCAAGATACGAGTGTTCTCCCACAATGTGTCAGTGACATCAAAACTGGATGAGTTCTTAGAAAAAACCCTCCGTTTCTCATATATGCCTACTGAATTGGGAGATAGTCAAAGCATAAAAAATGAAGTACACTCAAAGAGCTTTCCAAAACATCCTAGGTCTCATCATTTGAGTGAGTATTGAGAGAGATATACTCATTTTAAGTTCATTTTCCATTCTACCAAATGAGAAATCAGCACACCCCATATGTCAAGTGTGTGTGTGCTAGTGTTGTAGTGTGCTTGTGATGTGCTTGTTGTGTCTGGGACTTTTCTTGTGTGCTTGTAAGTTGTGAGAATAGTTGTGTCAAACTGTGCATTCAATCAAATACATGTATGCTTTACATAATTTATGCACAAATTCAACACTTCTTCACAATCTCCACAAATATCATTTCATGAACATTTAGCACATAACTCACACAAACAAGTAAGATTTTCACAATAAAACTATGCAAAAGCTCAAGGAATTATGACATATAAGTCGGTATAAACCCGACTTATCACATGATTTTGTCGTTTTATACAGAATGGATGATTTTATCTTTTTATACCTACCACGTCAATCACTAAGGCTATGTTTGGATTGAGGGTACGGGAGGGAAAGGAAAGGAAAGGAAAAGAAACGAGTGGAAAGAAAAAGAAAGTAGAGTAGAGGAAAATAGTTTTCTTCCAATCTGTTTGGATAAATTAGGAAGGAAAGGAAAGGAAAGGATATATATATATATATATATATATATAAAATATAGTAAAAAAGAAAGAAAATCGTAGAATCAATAAAATAAAATATATATAGACGCAACAATCAAATAAAATATATTTATTTTAGATAAATTTGTTATTTTTGTGTGAAAAAGTTAAAGTTATTATTTATGAATAGCTTTGATGTTGATTTATAGTATGATACTATATATCTATATAACTATATATGATGATCATTGAAACATAAATAAAATAATTTTTCTATTATGGATAAATTATTCTTGAGTTTGGATATTCTTGTAGCATAAATTTGGTAGTTCAATGTTTATTAAAATTAAAAATATCGATATTAGTAAAATTTTATAAATTAAATCAAATTTTAATAGAGTATAACTCTATTATCATTTTTATGGGTGATTAGAATTTGTAATAAATTGATACTTTAGTTTATTATGAAATAAAAATTTTATAATCTTGCAACGAATTAGAAGTTAATAAAATTTTAGATATTAAATAAAATTCTAATAAATGTAGATAGTAATATTAATTGTATTAGGATTGAAAGTTTTTCTTCAATTATCATAACATTTGTTTATTTTATAAGTTTTGAACGATAGTGTACGTTGTAATTTTTAAATTAGAAGGATGATTTTTGATTGATAAGTTATTAATTATAAAAGAATTATCCCTTCCTTCCGTTTCCACCCACTTTTGGACAGAAAGAGATATGGACTAAACTAAGTATATCTAATCCCTCCCTTTCGCTCCATTTTCTTTCTTTTCCCTCCCTAAAAAAATAACCAAATACACAAATTCTAATCCATGCTTTTCCTTTCCTTTCCTTTCCCTCCCTTTCCCTCAATACAAACATAACCTAAGAGATTTCACTCTGATATCAATACTTTTTTTTTTGTCTTGTCAAATAAGAGTGGTTAAATATGAGATGACATTTAATTAATTCATTCGTCACTTTATGTTTTCATAGATATTTTTAACTCTGCATATCATTACTCTCATTAATGTGTTATTTATTCTTATAATAAAGTATAGATTTTTACCAAAAAAAAAAAAACTCTCACTTTTTTTTTCTCAACATCAAATATGAATTTTTAAGAAAAACAAAATAACTCTAAAATTTGATTTCAAAACAACCAATACGAGAACAAACAATACTCAACAAAATATATGACACAATATTATCAATTAGAAAAAACCAATAAGTATACTCATGATAAAGGTCATACTTATCGGTTAACTTGATTGATCAATCTAAAAAATGATTAGCAATCGAAAATTCTTATTGATTGACTTGATTAGTTAGTAATCATCAGTCCTTACATTATAGAAAAACTTTTAGATTGTCCATTGCTAAATTTTCTTTTTCCTAATGAGAGAATAATTTTGTTCTTTCACCAATCTCACAAACACATTTGCTGCAATTTATCTTACTTTGTAAACAAATATGAAAATGTCTAATGATAAACAAAAAAAATTCTATCCTAAACTAGGTTAGATTGTAAAATTTCTTTAAACTTTCAATTTGAGTAGTTTAAGTAGTTTACCATTTTAAAAGTATCATGTTAATAATTGAAATTTTGAAGTCACTCCTTGTAAGGTATTTCAAAAAAAGGGAAAAGAAAAGAAAAGAAAAGAAAAATTGTAAAATGCAAAATTGAGCATTTCTTTCTTTTTTTTTTTAAAGTTGGATTTTGAGTGATTGGTATTTGTGTTGATGTTTGAAATTGTGCTTAATTGGTAGATGTTTTGATTTTTGGATGTTCAAACTTAAACTTTTTGTTATTTGCCCTGCTAGTATTAACTTTTGGGGTCAAATTTTTGAATCTTCTTGATTTCACTTTGGAAGTTCTAGTGTGTTTCTTTGCAGTTTTTGAGAGATAATGTGCTAATGACTTGTAGCTCTTGTAGTGAAAATCCATTATAACATTTTGGAACCATATAATGTCCAAAAATTAGAGTGTTTAAGTGTTAGTTTTTATTGTTATTGTAATTCTTTTGCAAAATTGTCATTTTTATATTTTTGTGAATTTTTGTGAAATTTAGTGATTATATATTTATGTGAACAAGTTGCGTAGTGTTTAAGTGTAGGTTTTTCAATAATAATAAAAAATGTGTCATTATCTAAATTATATGAAATAAGTATTGTTTAGCCTATGATTTGAGTTGTTTTATCTAAAAACTTGAGTTGTTATGATGAAATTGACATGTGAAATTGGGAAAATCAGGTGTTCTTGGTGAAAATTTCATCATTTTGAATTGATTGTTTATTTGCACTAGTTGAGAATACATGGGATTAACAAGTTTAAGTAAAATAAGATAGGTCAGTGTATTTTTGGCACTTAGTTATATTGGATCCTTGGAGTAGCAATCCCTTAAAGGCTAGTGTAAATACTTAAAGTTTGAAGAAATGATTTGCACATTTGCTCTTAGTTTTTGATTTTTACTTATGAGGTTGCTCTTAGTTTAAAATTTAAGTGAATTTATATGGGTGGACAGATATAAAAAACCACAAGACTCTTGGCATCAATGAAATTGATACTCCACTGTAGGCCTGTAAAGGAGTCGAGTCGAGCTCAAGTACCTCCATAATCGAGCTACTCGAGCTCTGAAATGGTGGTACTCGAGCTCGACTCGAGCTCGATCGAGTAGGCAATTTTTGAGCTCGAGCTCGAGCTCGAGCTCGATTTTTAATTTTTTTTTAATTTTTTTTAATTTTTTTTTAATTTTTTAATTTTTTTTAAATATTATTTTTTTAAAATTGTAGGATATAATTGTAATTTTTTAAAATTTAGTAAGGTAAAATGATAATTTAGTATAAAATTAAGGTCTAAAATATAAATATAAGTTGCTTAAAATATAATTTATCAAATGTTAGGGACTAAAAAATAAATATAAAAAAATTAAAAAAAATATATATATGGGATCGAGTAGCTCGCGAGCTACTCGATCCTTTGAAAACTGAGCTCGAGCTACTCGAGCTCGACTCGAGCTCGGTCAAACCGAGCTCGAGTCGAGTAGTTGACCGAGCTGCTCGCGAGCTACTCGCGAGCAGCTCGCTCGTTTTACACCCCTACTCCACTATGAGACGATACTTAGGATAATAGTGTAAGTGAACTCATATGAGTAGGAATGGGTACTAAAAAGCTATAAAATCCAAAACATGCAAGTAAGGGAGTACCCTAAGTGAAATATCACGTGATTTATAATGAGAAATCCTAGAATATGTGACAACCTTGGGAAAGAGAGGTAAGAGAAGGAAGAATAAAATACCTAATATCTTATAAACGTTTTAGATCTACACATTTGTAAGAAAAAGGAAAAAAAATGAGACTTAGTTGTCGGAACCTTACATGTGGCATTGAACATGAATAACTTTTGACCTAGTGGGAACCCATCACAGATACACACAATTGAGTCAACATGTTGAATTTGTATAAAAAGGCACTCTAACGACTCTTGTGGACACATGAAATAATTACTTGTAATTTGAGTAGAGTAAGCTATGAGACATGTGAACAAACACTTATCAAGTCTTTAAACTAATTAGGCACATTAATGAGTTTAGTTGAAGTTACCAACCTTTCTTAATTGTGAATATGCATTGTAGTACTTGTTATGCTTTATTGCTCAAGGACAAGTAAGGTTTAAGTGCGATAGGGTGAACATTTTTACCCTATATATGATGCGAATAAGGAGTTTAAGGAAGTGGACGGGAATCCACGTCGCGACGTAGAGGACCTCTGACGTCGCGACGTCCATGCACGTCACGACGTCCAAAACACGAATACTTTCTTTAGGGTTTGTTCCCGACGTCGCGCGATGTCAGGCTATCCCACGTCGCGTCGTGCCGAAAATATTCACCGTAATTTATTTTCTATTTTTGGTAATTTAGGATTTAAGTTATTTAAAGTTTCTTTTTATGGTATAATTCGTCTAGGGTTTGTGTTAGGCCTATAAATAGGTGTTTTTTCCAGTTGTAATAGAGAGAGAATGTTTTTGAGATAAATTTTAATGAGATTTCAGTGATTGAATTTGTGACGACCCGAAACCTCACCCCCTCGGCTGGAGCAACGTTCTTCAAACCTGTACCTTATGTCAAACACAATTCACTTCCAGGCACAAAATAATCTCTTCACTTGAAAATTCTAAAACTTCAGTTATCACACACAACCTTGTTCTTAGATTAAACACTAATACGCACCTGACTACACAACATCAAAATAACATATATGCTTACAACAACGATAAACCATAACAAAATATCATAGAAACCTTATTTACAATCCGTTTCAAAATTACATAAGTAACCTGATAATCAATCACTCATTGATTTCGCAATATACCCCAACTTCAAAATTCTGTCTAACAGGCTTCGTGACTCTACTCCCTTCTAGGCTCGCTAAACTAGCCCTTCCTGACCAAGTCAATCTGTGTCCCCTGAAACAAAAGGGTTTTTTGAAAATGGGGTGAGCTAAAATGTTTAGTGGGGAGGCGATAGGATTACATGACGTCAGAACGTAATGGAATCTCACAAATACAATTTAATATAACAAATTAACATGCCAGCCTTGTGTACGCAAGTATTTTAAAATGGAATATGCACAAACAGTAAAAGAGTCATATAAATCGAACAGAAAACATTACCAATACAGTACCAACCTTATATCACCTTACGATCAGTGGATGATCAGGCCATTGTTGAAGCTACCTTATCCTCTATAATCAAAATTTGCCCAGCAGGCACAATAGGATATATCCGGATAACCAATACCCTTTCTCATGAAACTAAAATCTCTTTAGTTTCACTCGACAAGGATTAAATAAGAGTGCTTTGATCATTCTTTGATGGGTAAGCTGGGGCGGTCAGGAGGGAGAAGAGGTCGGTTGCATATTTGAAAAAAAAAACTCTATCTTGGAGAGAATGTTGGGGATTAAAAATCGTGCAGGGGAAATGGAGAGGGAAGAGGCAGAAGAAGATTTTGTTAAAATGATCTTAAGGAATTCTAAAATCTCATGATAAAGGAAAAGAAATGAGGCCAAAGGAAAAAGGGACAAAGCTGGCCTAATTTAGTATGATTTGGGTTGTCCAAACATTTGGTAAGGGTGTAAAGTGGAACCATTAGGATTGGGTTTCAGAGCCTTTATCGTTTGGGCTTCCGCCCAACTGTACATAGTAGTAGTGGTGAATTAATTGGAGTGGGTTATATAATTGAAATGAGGCTTTTAAGTTTAATTTGAGGTGGGCCTTTTAAGAGTGGGCTTTAGTGATGCGAGATGACCTAGAAAAGATCCTTGATCACACGATTTTCCACACACTTTAGACCATTGTGCACCAAATTCACGAACAAGACTCAAATTCAAACACAATGCGGAATTGAATAAAAAAAACGAGAAGGAATGATTGAAGCAACCAAACTCCAACATTAACACAAAAGAATCAGCTCAACTAATGTAAATCAAAAGTTAAACCTATCAGTTTGGCGTGTTTTATAAATCTAGAACGGGTAAGCTCACCTAAAGTTCCTCACTATAGGTTTCGCGGGTTTTATGAACATTCAACTAAACTTAGAAGAATAATTCATGTCTTACAACTTTTCAAGGCTGTAATTTTTATTTTAGCAAAGCTAAACTTTATCAATATTCTCATGTCCTAAAAATGTTACAATGGCCTACTTAAATAGGGAAGAATTCGGCCAAGAGGAAAAAGGAAACAAAACCCTAATGGTTATCAAGTACAACTTGACTTCCAAGCTAACCAATCTCAATTTAGGAAACTTCCAAATTGGATTTGGAAACTAACATCTAACTAACAAACTAGTTTCCTAAAGTGTTAAGAAGCAAAATACGAATTGACTTCTTAAGTTTCCTAAACTTTTACTTGCCATTATCATGCAAGATAATTGGGCCAAGTAATCTTATTAAAAATCGAAATTCCAAACCCAATAATTAATAAAATTAAAACGTCAATTGGGCTTAAAATTACATAAAATAAATCCCTAAATTAATCCAAGAAGTGGCGTGATCCAAAGACAAAGCCCAAGCACGCCTTTCCTTGGTCTTCAATTCGGCTTCACATATTTCTTCAAGGTGGAATTTCCTCAAGTTGTACATAGGAACTCGTGGAAACATCTTCATGAATTGTTATTGAAGAAACATGATATAAAACTCCATGTGAATGAGATGTGAATGATGTTGCAAGATCTTCCTCAAGTCCTTCACAAGTTGACGCCATTAATGAATGCAAAGCTGCCTTCATCTTCGAACTTCTTGATCTTGTCATTGGACCATCAAGATTTGCCAATGGATCTTGTGAAGTCGGCCTAGGCAAGATAGACATGGGCTGATTTCCATCATTCTAATTGATTTCATACCAGGAGCTCAAATTCCAAATCGTCCAGCTTATAGACCTAACCCTGAGGAAACCAAAGAGATTCAACGTCAAGTGGATGAACTCCTTGACAAAGGTATTGTACGTGAGTCTCTTAGTCCTTGTTCGGTTCCTGTGATATTAGTTCCTAAAAAGGATGAGTCTTGGAGAATGTGTGTTGATGATTGTCGTGCTATTAATAAGATAACCATTATGTATAGACTTCATATTCCTAGATTAGATGATATGCTTGATGAATTGCATGGTTCTACTATGTTTACCAAGATTGATTTGAAAAGTGGCTACTATCAAATTCGCATGAAAGAAGGTGATGAATGGAAAACAGCCTTTAAAACAAAGTATTGTTTGTATGAATGGTTAGTTATGCCTTTTGGTTTATCTAATGCACCCAGTACTTTTATGAGGCTTATGAATCATGTTTTTCGTCACTTTATTGGTAAATTTATTGTAGTCTATTTTGATGACATCCTTGTGTACAGTAAATCACTTGATGAAAATGTTGCACATTTAAAAATAGTGTTTGCTATTTTGCGTGAGAACAAATTGTATGCTAACCTTAAAAAGTGTTCTTTTTGTTTGGAATCCATTATCTTTTCGGGTTATGTTGTTAGTTCTCAAGGTATTTCTGTTGATGAGTCAAAAGTCAAAGCTATTATGGAATGGCCGAGACCTACATGTGCTAGTGATGTTAGGAGTTTTTATGGTTTAGCAAGTTTTTATAGAAGGTTTGTTAAAGACTTTAGTTCTATAGCTGCACCTTTAAATGAACTTGTTAAAAAAAATATCACTTTTGAATGGAAAGATGAGCATGAAAACGCCTTTAACAAATTCAAATACATGTTGACTCACGCCCCTCTTCTTGCTTTGCCAAATTTTAATAAAGCTTTTGAGATACACTGTGATGCCTCTAGGATAGGTATTGGTGCTGTTTTGATGCAGGAATCAAGACCCGTGGCTTATTTTAGTGAAAAGCTCAATGGGGTAGCTTTGAAGTATGCAACTTATGACAAGGAGTTGTATGCTTTGTTAAGGTCATTACAGGTTTGGCAACATTACTTATGGCCTAAAGAGTTTATAATTCATTCCGATCATGAAAGCCTTAAATTTTTTAAAACTCAAGGTAAATTGAATAAAAGGCATGCTAAATGGTTAGAATTTATTGAAACTTTTCCATATGTGATTAAGTATAAATCTGATCAAGAGAATGTTGTAGCTGATGCATTATCTAGGAGATACACGTTATTTACCTATTTGCATGCTAAGTTACTTAGTTTTGAACTGATTAAAGATTTATACAAAGATGATGTTGATTTCAAATCCGTAATTGATACTTGTGCTAAACGGCCGAATAGAGAATACTATATGTATGATGGATTCTTGTTTAAAAGGGATAAATTATGCATACCCTCATGTTCCATTCGTGAATTACTTGTTAAAGAAACCCATGTGGGAGGGTTAATGGGACATTTTGGTATTGCTAAAACACTTGCTGTTTTAAATGAACACTTTTATTGGCCTAACATGATTAAAGATGTTAAAAGTGTTTGTGATAAATGTATTGTGTTTAAGCAATCAAAGTCGAAAATTATGCATCATGGTTTGTATCAACCTTTGCCTGTTTCTAGTCATCATTGGATTGATATTTCTATGGATTTTGTGCTTGGATTGCCTAGATCACGCAATGATCATGATAGTATTTTGTGGTAGTTGATAGATTTAGTAAGATGGCACATTTCATTGCACGTTCTAAGTCTAATGAAGCTACAAAAGTTGCTGATTTGTTCTTTAAGGAGATTGTAAGGTTGCATGGAATTCCTATGAGTATTGTTAGTGATAGGGATGTAAAGTTCTTATCTCACTTTTGGCGCACTCTTTGGAATAAGTTAGGCACTAAGTTGTTGTTCTCTACTGTTGCACATCCACAAACTGATGGACAAACTGAAGTAGTTAATTGCACTTTGTCTACTTTACTTCGTGCTATTATACAGAAAAACTTAAAGAATTGGGAGGGTTGTTTGCCGCATATTGAATTTGCTTATAATCGAACTATTCATAGTGCTACTAATTTCTCGCCCTTTGAAGTTGTTTATGGTTATAATCCTATAACTCCTTTAGATATTTTGCCTTTGCCTATTAATGAGTTTGTTAATGTTGAAGGTAAAAAGAAAGCTGATTTTGTAAGGGAGTTACATGACAAGGTTAGAAATAACATTCAAAGGTGTAATGAGCAATATGCCAAACAAGCAAATAAAGGTAGAAGACAAGTGATTTTCGAACCAGGAGATTGGGTTTGGATTCACTTAAGGAAAGAGAGGTTTCCCGAAAAAAGAAAATCTAAACTTCATCCAAGAGGAGATGGTCCTTTTCGAGTCTTGGAAAGGATTGGAGATAATGCTTACAAGATTGAACTTCCTAGTGAGTATGGCAATGTCTCATCTACATTTAATGTTACTGATTTATCTTTATTTGATGTAGGTGATTGGTCCCTTCGAGGTGGGAGGGAATGATGGAAATCAGCCGGTGTCCATCTTGCCTAGGCCGACTTCACAAGATCCATTGGCAAATCTTGATGGTCCAATGACAAGATCAAGAAGTTCGAAGATGAAGGCAGCTTTGCATTCATTAATGGCGTCAACTTGTGAAAGACTTGAGGACGATCTTGAAACATCATTCACATCTCATTTACATGGAGTTTTATATCATGTTTCTTCAATAACAATTCATAATATGTTTCCACGAGTTCCAATGTACAACTTGAGGAAATTCCACCTTGAAGAAATATGTGAAGCCGAATTGAAGACTAAGGAAAGGCGTGCTTGGGCTTTGTCTTTGGATCACGCCACTTCTTAGATTAATTTAGGGATTTATTTTATGTAATTTTAAGCCCAATTGAAGTTTTAATTTTATTAATTATTGGTTTTGGAATTTCGGTTTTTAATAAGATTACTTGGCCCAATTATATTGCATGATAATGGCAAGTAAAAGTTTAGGAAACTTAAGAAGTCAATTCGTATTTGGCTTCTTAACACTTTAGGAAACTAGTTTGTTAGTTAGATGTTAGTTGCCAATTCCAATTTGGAAGTTTCCTAAATTGAGATTGGTTAGCTTGGAAGTCAAGTTTTACTTGATAACCATTAGGGTTTTGTTTCCTTTTTCCTCTTGGTCGAATTCTTCCTTATTTAAGAAGGCCAATATAACGTTTTTAGGACATGAGAATATTGATAAAGTTTAGCTTTGCTAAAAGAAAAATTACAGCCTTGAAAAGTTGTAAGACGTGAATTATTCTTCTAAGTTTAGTTGAATGTTCATAAGACCCGCGAAACCTATAGTGAGGAACTTTAGGTGAGCTTACCCGTTCGAGATTTATAGAACACGCCAAACTGATAGGTTTAACTTTTGATTTACATTAGTTGAGCTGATTCTTTTGTGTTAACGTTGGGGTTTGGTTGCTTCAATCATTCCTTCTCGTTTTTTATTCAATTCCGCATTGTGTTTGAATTTGAGTCTTGTTAGTGAATTTGGTGCACAACGGTCTAAAGCGTGTGGAAAATCGTGTGATCAAGGATGTTTCCTAGGTCATCTCGCATCATTTAGTACATTACCAGTTTGGGCTATGGGCATGAATAGAAATACTATACAAATAATTTTAATGGGGATTAGTGATACCACCTGTGATGACCCGAAACCTCACCCCCTCGGCTGGAGCGAGTTGGTTCGTTAAACCTGTGCCTTAAGTCAAACACAATTCACTTCCAGGCACAAAATAATCTCTTCACTTGAAAATACTAAAACTTCAGTTATCACACAAAACCTTGTTCTTAGATTAAACACTAATATGCACCTGACTACACAACATCAAAATAACATATATGCTTACAACAACGATAAACCATAACACAATATCATAGAAACCTTATTTACAATCCGTTCCAAAATTACATAAGTAACTTGATAAGCAAGCACTCATTGATTTCGCAATATACCCCAACTTCAAAATTCTGTCTAACAGGCTTTGTGACTCTACTCCCTTCTAGGCCCGCTAAACTAGCCCTTCGTGACCAAGTCCTTTTGTGTCCCCTGAAACAAAAGGATTTTTTGAAAATGGGGTGAGCTAAAATGCTCAGTGGGGAGGCGATAGGATTACATAACGGCAGAACCTAATGGAATCTCACAAATATAATTTAATATAACAAATTAACATGCCAGCCTTGTGTACGCAAGTATTTTAAAATGGAATATGCACAAACAGTAAAAGAGTCATATAAATTGAATAGAAAATATTACCAATACAGTACCAGCCTTATATCACCTTACGATCAGTGGATGATCAGGCCACTGTTGAAGCTGCCTTATCCTCCATAATCAAAATTTGCCCCGCAGGCACAATAGGATATATCCGGATAACCAATACCCTTTCTCGTGAAACTAAAATTTCCTTAGTTTCACTCGACAAGGATTAAATGTCACGGTGAACTTATGATGAACTCGTCGGCCCTTGCCTTCCCGACCATCGATAAGCCACTATGACTGGGCCCCAATCAATCAAAGAATCACAGTATAGGCAAACACATGCCACACAAATATTTTCTATCAAATCACATATATTTTAAACATAGTTATGTCAAGTTGATGCAATATCATGGGTCTAACAAGTGCGAAACTGAATTTCAGCTTTCCTAGTGTAGTCTTAGATGGCTAGGAGTTCCAAATAATATCGTTCCAAATATGGCTACAATCATTGGTATTAATGTTATTTTTGCCTACTAATGTTATTGCCTTTAAAACCAAGTCCTTACATAATTAAGGTAACATGAATTTCTTTAGAAACTGGCATTAAATTTTAACTAAAACATTATTATTATTATTATTTTTATTTATTTGAGTTTATGTTTTAACATCGAATACTACCACTATTCCCCATTAAAATTATTTGTATAGTATTTCTATTCATGCCAATAGCCCAAACTGGTAATATACTAAAGCCCACTCTTAAAAGGCCCACCTCAAATTAAACTTAAAAGCCTCATTTCAATTATATAACCCACTCCAGTTAATTCACCACTACTACTAGGTACAGTTGGGCTGAAGCCCAAACGATAAAGGCTCTGAAACCCAATCTTAATGGTTCCACTTTACACCCTTACCAAATGTTTGGACAACCCAAATCATACTAAATTAGGCCAGCTTTGTCCCTTTTTCCTTTGGCCTGATTTCTTTTCCTTTATCATGGTATTTTAGAATTCCTTAAGATCATTTTAACAAAATCTTCTTCTGCCTCTTCCCTCTCCATTTCCCCTACACGATTTTTAATCCCCTATATCCTCTCCAAGATAAGAGTTTTTTTTTTCAAATATGCAACCCACCTCTTCTCCCTCCTGACCGCCCCAGCTTACCCATCAAAGAATGATCAAAGCACTCTTATTTAATCCTTAACCCATTCAACCTATTCCAAAACTATAGAAAAGGATTTCATTGCTTCGAATTGTTCAGGAAAATCTCACATGCGTATTAAGCTTGAGCAACCAATTTCAGAGAAGAAGAGAAGATCTCTACTTTTATCTTATAAATTCCCTAATACTACACAACCATATCATAAACCATACATATATATATTTACATACAAATAGATTTGAGACCATATTTACGACCAGCAATTGACAAACTTTTTCCCGACCTGCTGAAAATTTCCAAATTGCTTTGGACTCCTTCTTTTCCTCCTCCTTCTTCCCTTTCCTTCTCTTCTTCTTCTTCTTCTTTTCTCCTTCTTCTTTCCTTCTTGTTCCGCTCTCCCTCTTTATTTTCCTTTGCCATTTCTTTTCTCTCTTTTCCTATTTTTTTCTTTTTCTTCTCTGTTGTTTCCTTTTCCTCGCCCCTTTCCCAGTTATATATTTAACTCAAAGCATTGCCACGAATCATTGATGGTGATTACGTGTAAGCTTAACAGCTTACACGTATATCACATATTATTATTTATTTATTTATTTTTCTTTTATTTATCAACAAAACCTTATCTTTCACAAATACTAATTAAGACCCCTTTAATACCAGCTAATACGATTAATATCCTTGTAATATTCTGAAATTAACTACTTATTCCTGAGAATAAATAACTAATCAACATGCAAAATATTAAATCACCATTTTCATACAATGCTATAAATTCAAAATTCATATTAATATTCAAATTAAAATAACTATAAGGTAGTATTACTAAAAGAAAATTTGGGGTCTCACACTCTTCCCTCCTTAAAATAATTTCGTCCCCGAAATTATTACCTTGAAATTTGAAAAGCTCAGGAAACTGTTTACGCATTTCCTCTTCCGTTTCCCATGTGGCATCCTCCACTCCATGATGATTCCACAAAACCTTAACAAGAGGAATTTGTTTTGTTCGCAACTGTTTGAGTTTCTGATCTACAATTCTCACTGGTTTCTCGGAATATGATAAATCATCTTTGAGGGTAATATTCTGAGGTTTAATGATATGGGTAGGATCAGGTAAGTATTTTCGAAGAAGAGAAACATAGAACACATCATGTATTCCTTTTAACTGAGGGGGTAGGAGTAAGCGATAAGCTACCGGCCCGAGGCTTTCAGAAATCTCCAATGGTCCAATGTTCCTTGGGCTGAGTTTACCATCCTTGCCATGCTTAATTAATCCTCTTCTTAGTATAATTCGGAGAAACACCTTATCTCCTTTTTGAAATTCTAAATCCTTTCTAAGAGTGTCAGCATAGCTCTTCTGTCGATCTTATGCTATTCGTATTCGCTGGCGAATTATTTGCACCTTACTTAAGGTCTCGTCGATAACTGGTATGCTTCCAGCTTCAACAATTTTCTTTTCTCCAACCTTACTCCAGCAAATAGGGGTTCGGCATTTTCTTCGATATAATGCCTCATACGGGGCCATTCCAATAGTTACATGGTAGCTATTGTTGTAGGCAAATTCAATAAGTTCTACATGTTGGTCCCAACTACTTCCAAAGTCCAACATACACCCCCGCAACATATCTTCCAATATCTGAATAGTTCTTTCAGATTGACCATTAGTTTCGGGGTGTGCACTGGTACTAAATTTTAAACCAATTCCCAAAGCCTCTTGCACCTTAGGCCATAGTCGTGAAGTAAAACGAGGATCTCAATCTGACACAATACTGATAGGTATTCCATGTAACCTTATAATCTCATCCAAATATAACTTAACAAGTCTCTCCAATGGATATCTCACATTAACTGGCAAGAAATGGGCACTTTTAGTGAGGCGATCTACCACTACCCATATCGCATCATGATTCCTTTGTGTTCTGGGTAATCCAGTTACAAAATACATGGTTATGTGTTCCCATTTCCATTCTGGTATGGCCAATGGTTGTAAAAGTCCTGAGGGTCTCTGATGTTCTGCTTTGACTTGCTGACAAGTTAAGCATCTAAAAACAAATTCTGCTATTTCTCTCTTCATATTATTCCACCAGAAGTTTTGCTTAAGATCTCGATACATTTTGGTGCTACCGGGATGAACGGAATATTTAGAGCCATAGGCCTTCCTAAGAATTTCAGTTCTCAAAGCCTCCATATTTGGAACACATAACCGACCTCGAAAATAGATCACATCATCAGCATCCACTGCAAAGTCAGGTAGTCTTCCCTCCTTAACCTTATGCTCATCTCCTGTAAACCAGAATCATCTTTTTGAACTTCCTTAACTTGGTTACCTAATAAGGGGTAAATTTGTATATTAGATAATCTTACCACACCCCCTGTAAGGTATTTTAGCTCTACATTTACAAGTTGAGCTTTTAGGCTTAATGCATCAGCCACTACATTGGCCTTACCCGGATGGTAATTGATTGTACAATCATAATCTTCCAACAATTCCATCCACCTACGTTGCCTCAAATTCAAATCTTTCTGAGTAAACAAGTATTTCAAACTTTGGTGATCAGTAAACACCTTAAATGTGACTCCATACAAATAATGTCTCCATTTCTTCAATGCAAAAACTACAGCCGCCAATTCTATATCATGTGTAAAGTAGTTTTGCTCGTAGGGTTTTAACTTTCGAGATGCAGAAGCGATTACCTTGCATTTTTGCATCAAGACACAACCCAAGCCTTCCCTGGATGCATTAGTGTATACCACAAAATTTTCTTTCCCTTCAGGTAAGGAAAGTATTGGTGATGTGGTTAGTCTTCTCTTGAGTTTTTGGAAACTAATCTCACATTCCTCATCCCATTTATACGGAACATGTTTCTGAGTTAATCGAGTCAATGGACCTGTTATTCTTGAGAAATTCTTAATAAATCTTTGATAATAACCGGCAAGACCAAGAAAACTGCGCACTTCTGTTGGAGTCTCTGGTTACTTCCAGTTGGTCACAGATTCCACTTTTGAGGGATCCACGGCGATACCATCGCCTGAGATAACATGCCCTAGAAATGTCACTCTCTCTAACCAAAATTCGTATTTATCAAATTTCGCATAGAGTTTGTGCTCTCGTAATGTTTCTAGTACCAACCTAAGGTGTTTCTCATGCTCCTCAGAGTTTTTGGAATGTACCAATATATCATTAATAAAAATAACCACAAATTGATCTAGATATGGCCGAAATACTCTATGCATCAAATCCATAAAGACAGCAGGTGCATTAGTGAGCCCAAATGGCATTACCACAAATTCATAATACCCATATCGGGTATTGAAGGCGGTTTTTGGTATATCTTCCTTTCGGATTCTCACCTGATAGTATCCCTGACGGAGATCAAACTTTGAGTACTAGCTGGTCAAACAGTTCATCAATGAAGGGCAAAGGATATTCATTCTTAACAGTCACCCTATTCAAACCCCGATAATCAATGCACATTCGCAATGATCCATCCCTCTTCTTTACAAATAATACCGGTGCCCTCCATGGCAAGGTACTAGGATGTATATAACCTATCTCTAATAACTCCTGCAACTGTGTTTTCAGTTCTTGCAACTCCAGAGGTGCCATTCGATATGGCGTCCTAGAAATAGGGGTAGCACCGGATAGTAGTTCAATGGTAAACTCTACTTCTCTGTCAAATGGCAAAGAGGTCAACTTCTCAGGGAAAACATCACCGTACTCCCTTACTACAGCAATATCCTTCAACTTTTGTTTGGGTGGGATTTGGTTGACCAGATAAGCTAGAAATCCAACTCTACCTTTATATGGGACTTTCCTAGCTCTTACACCCGAAATCATTGGATTTACAAATTTTCCCTGATCACCTACAAGTTTAATTACTGGTTTCCCTGGTTTGCAAAACTTCACAGTTTTTGCCCGACAATCCAATTGGGCATGATGTTCAAATAACCAGTTCATTCCTAGGATAACATTGTACCCATGAATCGGTACAGATATTAGATATGCTTTCATTCGATTACCCCCAACCCCTATCTCATAGGCATTATATACCACATCAGATATCAACTTATTTCCCAATGGGGTACTAACTTCCATTAAATATGGCAACTCATCACGTGGAACACATAAGCTCTCCGCAAATTTAGAAGCTACAAATAAATGAGTTGATCTAGGGTCTATAGGAATTTTAGCATTGATACCCGAGACTATAAGCGTACCTTCAACCACCTCTGCACAGGCTGGAAGTTCTTCCTTTCCTATAGCATAAACTCGGGCTTGGACTTTGGGTTTACTAACCCCTTGTTTGTTTTCTCTCTCCATCTATTGAGGGTTAGTAGTCTTTGGTACTTGAGTGTGAAGTTTTGGACAATCCCGAATAAAATGATCACCACTTCCACATCGAATGCACCTATTTGTCTTCTGCCAACACTTTTGTTCACTATGCCCTTGCCGTCCACAATACTCACATTTCCTTACACATTCACGAGCAGAGGGTTGTCCAACTTGCGGCTGTGGGCGCTGAACCCCAACTGACTGCCCTCCTCATGTGACACCATACGGAGTTCTCCTCCAGGAGGGGTTGACTGGTCGTTTCCCTTTTTGACTTGCTCGTTCCCTTTTCTGAGCATTAGCTAACTCAATCCTCGAGGAAATTTCCAATGCTTCTAGGAGAGTATTTGGCCTAACGGTTACCATTTCATCCAGAATATTATATCGTAGGCCCTGCATAAATCTCCGCACCCTACGTTCCTCGGTTTCAAGCATATGAGGAGCAAATTTAGAGAGTTTAGTGAATCTAGCTTCATATTGGGCTACCGTCAGATCCCGTTGCTTAAGGGTTATGAATTCTTCCTCACGCCTTTCTCTGGTCATAGTGGGAAAGAATTTAGCATTAAATTCCTGAAGGAAATTTACCCAAGTCCTTGGTGTTTGGATTAGTTTCCACTTCTCTTGGGTGACTCTCCACCAATCCCGTGCTGCTGCCATAATTTGAAATGCAGCAAAAGTAATTCATCTTTCATCCTCCATATTGCAAAGTGGAAAATATGTCTTCCATATACTCCAACCAGGCTTCAACTTTTTCATCATCAGGTTCCCCATAAAATTCAGAAGGTTTAAACTTCAGGAACCGCTCTAAAGCACCATCCTCTCCAGGCGAATGGGTTTGCTGCCCTTGTTTTCGTATGGTTTTAGATAACTGGGTAATAGCAGTGATAAACTGGGTCAGTAAAGGGTTGGTTTCTGTCTCACTCATGGGAAGGGTTTCATTTCCCAGCATTTCCTGATCATCTGGACTGGTATCTCCTGCCATCTATTAAGATTACAACGTTCAGTTTGTGACTTCAAGAGAATAATGATGACAAATATCTAATTCTTAACATGGATACAACTATGTACACAAGAACATATGTTATATTCACACAAACGGAAAATACAACAGTTTCAGAGATCTTGGTCTACCCATCTTCACTTTACTAACAACTTCTCATACCTACTCTAGTTAGAAGCACATATAAGGAAAACTCGCCAACCTACAACGATATTTATACAACAAGTTCTAATATTTACAAACTGTCATTATTACTCGAAGTCCTCTTAATCTTCCACTATTCCTGAGCCGCCCGGTGAGACATTTTCTCCAACATTTTCCCCTTCCTGATTCCCCTCAGGGACTTCTTCAGGACCTTTCTCAGGGTCCTCCTCGGGATCTTCTTCAGGATCCTCCTCAGGGTCCTCTTCAGGATCCTCCTCAACATTGTTATTAGGCCCAATAGGTGGTTCGGGTGGTAACTTTACTTGGGGAGGTGGAGGAATAGGTACCCCAAGCCTTGGTTGTATTTCCTCTACCAGTACCTGCATAGTTCCTAAGCCGTGGTGGAGTTCGTCCAAATGTTGATTCCATCTATTATTTCTTTCCTCAGCTTCTAAGCGCCGATAATATTCTTGGTGGCGCCGAGCTGCCAACTGTTGGTTCTCTCGTTCCAACCACTCAGTGTGTGCTTCTAATTCCCCAATTCTCCGGCGACTCCCTAGTGCCTCAGTATAACAAATATTGGCCTGATTAAATTCTCTATCACGCTCCTCCACCAAGTGGTGCATAACAAAGTCAGGGTAGGAGCGTCCACAGTGACACTCACGCCCAGGTGCCTCTATTAAACGAGGATCATACCGCCTAGGATGCCTTCTAGGGCCGTCCTGATACCAAACTCCCTGCCGATCATCAGCCATCCTGATACACATCAATATTCTATGTCAGTACGTTTTGTTTTGATAAATCATAAACTTATAATCAATTAAAAGTCTTATGACCACTAATCAAACCACAAAGCCATACTAACTTAGTATGACATAGGCTCTGATACCACCTGTGATGACCCGAAACCTCACCCCCTCGGCTGGAGCGAGTTGGTTCGTCAAACCTGTACCTTACGTTAAACACAATTCACTTCCAGGCACAAAATAATCTCTTCACTTAAAAATACTAAAACTTCAGTTATCACACACAACCTTGTTCTTAGATTAAACACTAATATGCACCTGACTACACAACATCAAAATAACATATATGATTACAACAACGATAAACCATAACACAATATCATAGAAACCTTATTTACAATCCGTTCCAAAATTACATAACTTGATAAGCAAGCACTCATTGATTTTGCAATATACCCCAACTTCAAAATTCTGTCTAATAGGCTTCGTGACTCTACTCCTTTCTGGGCCCGCTAAACTAGCCCTTCCTGACCAAGTCCTTCTGTGTGAAACAAAAGGGTTTTTTACAAATTGGGTGAGCTAAAATGCTCAGTGGGGAGGCGATAGGATTACATGACGTTAGAACGTAATGGAATCTCACAAATACAATTTAATATAACAAATTAACATGCCAGCCTTGTGTACGCAAGTATTTTAAAATAGAATATGCACAAACAGTAAAAGAGTCATATAAATCGAACAGAAAACATTACCAATACAATACCAGCCTTATATCACCTTACAATCAGTGGATGATCAGGCCACTGTTGAAGCTACCTTATCCTCTATAATCAAAATTTGCCCCGCAGGCACAATAGGATATATCCGGATAACCAATACCCTTTCTCGTGAAACTAAAATCTCCTTAGTTTCACTCGACAAGGATTAAATGTCACGGTGAATTTATGATGAACTCGTCGGCCCTTGCCTTCCTAACCATCGATAAGCCACAATGACTGGGCCCCAATCAATCAAAGAATCATAGTATAGGCAAACACATGCCACACAAATATTTTTTATCAAATCACATATATTTTAAACATAGTTATGTCAAGTTGATGCAATATCATGGGTCTAACAAGTGCGAAACTGTATTTCAGCTTTGCTAGTGTAGTCTTAAATGCCTAGGAGTTCCAAATAATATCGTTCCGAATATGGCTACGATCATTGGTATTAATGTTATTTTTCCCTACTCATGTTATTGCCTTTAAAACCATGTCCTTACATAATTAAGGTAACATGAATTTCTTTAGAAGCTGGCATTAAATTTTAACTAAAACATTATTATTTTTAACTAAAACATTATTTTTAACTAAATCAGAGATGACCCTAATTGCAGCTTGAGCAGTATACGAAATACCACAAAAAGGTTGTATATTGTTGATATAAGTACAAGACAGGCTTACCGGATAACGAAGAAGGCAAAGGATATGTTGCAAGGAGTTGACATGGAACAATATTACAGGTTATGGGACTATGCTACAACCATAAGACAGCGTAATCCAGGCAGCACTGTGAAGATTCAAGTGTGTAGAAATACATTGGATGATAGTCCAACATTTGAGAGGATGTACTTTTGTTTGAGTGCACTGAAAGAAGGCTTTCTTGCTGGATGCAGACCAATAATTTGCCTAGATGGATGTTTCTTGAAAAGTCCATTTGGTGGTCAATTACTCACTGCAATGGGTAGGGATGGAAATGATAACATGTTCCCAATTGCAATGGCTGTTGTTAAAAGTGAGAGGCATGATAGTTGGAGTTGGTTTTTGACTGAGTTAATGGGTGATATTGGAGTAGGGTCTGATGTGCCTTGGACATTCATTTCTGATAGACAAAAAGGGCTGGTCCATGCAGTGGAGTAACTGTTTCCCCAATCAGAACATAGATTTTGCATTAAACACTTAGATCAGAATTTCAATCTAAAGTTCAAAGGACAAGAGTTGAGGCGTCATTTCTGGGCTGCTGCAGCTGCTTCAAATGTGCATGATTTCAAACGTGCCATGACAGCTTTGGAATTGGCTGATCCAAAGGTTGGCAATACCTTGAATGCTGTGGGTTGGTTGCAAAGGTTGCCACCACATTTGTGGGCAAGATCACACTTTCGCTCACAAGCTAAAAGTGATATCATGGTAAACAATTTGAATGAGTCTTTCAACAATTATATTCTGAAGGCTAGAGACAAACCAATAATTGGTATGCTGGAGTGGATTAGAAGAATACTTATGCAAAGAATGCAAACAAAGAAAAAAGGTATGGAAAAATACTCTGGAAATTTCTGTCCAAATGTGGTCGAACAAGCTATACAAGGCTGTAGATAAAAGTAGAACTTGCATTGCATTTTACGCTGGGCAAGATCAATTTGACTTGGATGATGGTAACAGGACTTATGTTGTCCACTTGGGCGAACATACATGCACATGTGGTATGTGGCGGCTTACTGGAATTCTATGTTGTCATGTAGTTTCTGCAATTCAGATGTTGAAAAAGAATCCTGAAGATTTTGTGCACCATTATTTCAGCAAAGAGATGTATTTGAAAGCATACAAAAAAATGATTCAGCCAATTCCATCAAGAGAATTCTGGGAGGAAACTGGATTCGATCCTATTAAACCTCCAACAGTAAGAAAACAAGTTGGGAGACCAAAGAAGGTGCGAGTGAGACAACATGGTGAACCCAGAAAAGGTACAACTTCAACGAGGAAAGGTTTAGCTGTCCACTGCAAGAGATGTTTCAAAAAAGGGCACAATAGCAGGACTTGCAAAAATCCTATTCATCCCAAATCAAAATTTTTTAAGGTTTGTTGTTGATTATATATTAATGTTCAGTTTTTAGTACATTATACTCGCATAACAATGATGTATTTATGTGTGTTCTTAGGCATCTCCAAGCAACCAACAAGGGACAAATGATACAATTGATGAGTCCAACCATGAGCAATCTGGGCAACAATTGGTATCATTTTAGTTAACATTACATTTTTGTCAAGTTGAATTTCTGAATCTTATATGACAATATTGAGTAATTTGTGACACATGAACAATCCTTACTAAATTAAATTACTTTGTTAGGCACTTAACAGTAATGAACAAGGGTCAAATGTTGCATTGGATGCACAAGAATCTCAACAACAACAGGTAGTTATTGCTTGTAGTTATTGCACTTGACACATCTTTCTCATCACTAACATCTTTCTCATCACTGATATGTGTCACAAATTATTGACAATTTCTAATTACTTGTTGCAGCAAGAAAGTGGTAATAGACATGCAACAAAAGGGACTTCTTCCTCTACAGTTAGATCAAATAAGAGGGGTGCTGCTGCAAGGAGTGCAAGGGGTGCTTCAAGGGCTGCAAGGGGTGCTTCAAGTGGTAGAAATAAGAAATCTAGAATGGTTTAGGATTTTTATTTGGATGATGACATTTTGATTTTTGGAAACCCTGCCATGCCATTTTACAGTTGAAGTAATGACTCAGAATGCTACCACTCAGAATTTGTATGGTTTTGGATTTTTATTTCGATGATGATATTTTGACATTTGTAAAACTTGTAATGACATTTTGCAGTTTTTAGTTTGAATGCTGCTGATATTTTGCATGCTGGAAAGTCTCAGATTCTGTAATCCAGTTCTATTATTGCAAGTTTAATGAATTCCTGAATTTTTTGCAAGTTGAATTCCCAGAATGCTATTATTGTTCATGTTGCATACTGACTGCACATTGAATTGTCAGATTGCTATTATCGTTCTTATTGCACATTTTTCAAATTGACTTCCCAGATTCTTTTGAAATTTGTGAGTTGGGTACAGTGGTGATGGAGTAGGCAACATTTTAATACTGCACCACTACAATTCTTCAAGATTTCGTCCATACAGAACAGAGAAGAAAAACCACAATTAGAACCTCCAGGATTAAGACATATAGCAAATTCACTAAAAAAGATGGTTACAATATATTGCCATTAATCCATAATTCATTTCAACAAAATTACAAGTACAGAAAAAATCGAAACACAAATACAAAACTTCATCATTGTCTTCATCCTGCCAAAGTCAATTTCAATTATTTTCTCCAGATTCTTCACCCTTACAAAAACTGCGTCAGAACTATTGCTTGACCCTTATCTTACTCGATTTTCGTCACAATTTTCTTTGCTAATTGTTTCGTTGCATCCAATGGGGGTGCACCATCCCCAAAATTTGCACTCATCTTTTTCACAAACAAAATATAATTTACCTTTTGAAGGTTTGTCAGACTCAACTATTCTCACCGCGGCCTTTTTCCCACAATAACACCAGCGGTATTATACCTCATGTCTCTTGTGACACCAGAAGTGCTCGAGCTCGACATTTCGGTAGATCGACTATGCTTTTTAGAGCCAGATAGGATTGCTGATCTTCAAAAGTGATATCTTCAAAAAAGGATCGATCGTACGCTGAGCTTAGTTGAATCGCAGATCTGAATTACTAATTTGGGTTGCAGATCTGATCGATTGATGAGCTAAGTTGAATCGCAGCTCTGAATGACTAATTTGGGTTGCAGATCTGAGTTGGGGTGCCGATCTGATTTAGGTTGAAGATTGTTTGAAGATTTGCGTTTGGGGTTGAGATATGTTGATGATCTAAAGACGATTATGAATTTCAATGACTAAATAAGGGTATTTCGGGAATACAATGACAACTGGAGCACTACTATTATTTTTCACGCATATATTCTCGCGCGTTTCGCACACATCCTTCAGTTAAGACGGATTCCGTCCATTTTCCACATTAGTCCGAACCACGAGAGGGTTATGTGGGTATTTTGAAACCACGAGGTAGCGATAGGGTGATTATGCCTAACCACAGGGGGGTAAAATGGTATTCGCCCTTATTATTATTATTATTTATTTGAGTTTTTGTTTTAAAATCGAATACTACCACTAATCCCCATTTGTTATAAAACTAATACTAATACTAACACTAATAGTATTTAATGTAAAGGTATTCTTTCATTGACATAACATACTTTGTTTTCTTCAAACTCATTCCTCACAAATTACATAGGAAGTGATCCTTTTATAGTTATATTTCATGTGTAACTTATAAACCAAAGATAAGATAAATTAAAGGTACATTAACAACTTTTCTTTAGAGTTAAAAGCTATTGAATTGACATCCACAATTAAATATTTCATAACACTCCCCCTTGGATGTCAATTACACAAAGAATATGCCTAGTTAAAACCTTACTAGGAAAAAACCCAGTGGGAAAAGATCCTAGTAAAGGAAAAAGAGTACACTATTCTTGTGTATTAATTTCTCCCCCTGATTCAAAAATCATTTGAGATTCTTCAACCGACGCATTCCAATATTCTTTACTAATTTCTCAAAACTTGTTGTTGGTAATGCCTTGGTAAACAAATCCGCCAAATTATCACTTGATCGGATTTGTTGCACATTAATTTCACAATTCTTTTATAAATCATGAGTAAAGAAGAATTTTGGTGAAATATATTTTGTCCTATCTCCTTTAATATATCCTCATTTTAATTGAGCTATACAAGCTGCATTATCTTCATATAATATAGTTGGAGGATTTTCTTCTTCTGGAGATATCCCACAATTCTTCCGGATATAATGAGTTATTGATCTTAGCCAGACACATTCTCGACTGGCCTCTTGAATTGCTATAATTTCAGCATGATTTGAAGAAGTAGCAGTTATTGTTTGTTTTGTGGATCGCCATGAAATAGCTGTATCACCACATGTAAACAAATATCCAGTCTGCGACTTTGCTTTATGCGGGTCAGATAAATACCCAGCATCAGCATAACCAGGTAATTCTGGTCAAGAATCATATGAATAATATAATCCAAGATCAATGGTTCCTTGGAGATAACGACGAATGTGCTTAATACCATTCCAATGTTGTTTTGTAGGAAAAGCGCTAAATCTTGCTAACAAATTCACTGCAAATGATATATCTGGTCTTGTACAATTAGCAAAATACATTAGTGCACCAATATCAATGAGATATGGTACTTCAGGACTAAGAATCTCTTCATTTTCCTCTTTTCGTCTAAAAGGATCCTTAATAGGATCAAGTGACCGAACGATCATTGGAGTACTCAATGGATGTGCTTTATCCATATAAAACCTTTTTAATACCTTCTGGGTATATGTAGTTTGATAAATAAAAATTCCATCTTGCAAATGTTCAATTTGCAAACCAAGGCAAAATTTGGTCTTTCCAAAATCCTTGATCTCAAATTCTTTCTTTAAATATTCAACTGCCTTTTGGATCTCTTCGCGAGTTTCAATTAAATTGAGATCATCAACATATGTAGCAATGATTACAAAATTTGACTCATTTTTCTTAATAAAAACACATGGACATATTGTGTCATTTATATAAACTTCCTTAATTAAACATTCACTAAGGTGGTTATACCACATACGTCCAGATTGTTTAAGTCCATACAAAGACCTTTGTAATTTTATGGAATAAACTCCTTTAGGATTTGATTTATATGCTTCAGGCATGCTAAATCCTTCTAGGATTTTCATATAGATATCATTGTCCAGTGTTTCATATAAATAAGCGGTGACAACGTCCATTAGACGCATATCAAGCTTTTCATGCATTGTTAAACTCGCAAGATATCTAAATGTAATTCCATCCACTAAAGGTGAATATGTTTCATCATAATCGAATCCAGGTCTTTGTGTAAATCCTTGGGCTACAAGCCGTGCTTTATATCTCACAATTTCATTTTTTTCATTTCTGTTTTGCAAGAACACCCATTTATATCCCACTGGCTTTACACATTCTGGTGTTTGAACAACAGGTCCAAATACTTTTCGTTTTGCCAGTGAATCCAATTCAGATTGGATTGCATCTTTCCATTTTGACCAATCATTTCTTCGATGACATTCATCAACCGATCTGGGTTCATGATCCTCGTCTTCTTCCATAATATCAAGTGCTACATTATATGCAAAAGCATTATCTATAATTATTTCTTTTCGATTCCAACTTTTTCCTGTAGTGACAAAATTTATTGAGTTTTCTATAATCTTATTCTCTTCAGGAGCAATCTCTTCAGGAGCAACCTCTTCAGGAGGTTGAATTTTGTCACTGGCAATATTTTGGAGTTCTTGACTCTTATCATTATTTAATTCTCTTTTCTTTCAAGGATTTTTATCTTTGGAACAGAGAGGTCTACCTCGCTTCAAGCGTTCATGAGACTCATTAGCACTTATAATTTTTCTTTCAGGAATATCAATTTTCACTGGAGTATTTTCAGCAAAAATATGTGATTTAGTAACTCTTCTGGAATCATTAAATGCATCTGGTAATTGATTTGTAATTCTTTGCAAATGTATAATTCTTTGAACTTCCAGTTCACTTTCTTTTGTACGAGGATCAAGAAAATTCAATGATATTTTTCATGTGATTTCTTTTTTCGGTTGATCTTTTCCTCCCCTAATGTCGGGAAATGTGATTCGTCAAAATGACAATCAACAAATCTAGCAGTAAATAAATCACCTGTTAATTGTTGAACATATTTAATAATAGAAGGTGATTCATATCCGACATATATTCCCAATCTTCTTTGGGGGCCCATTTTAGTACGTTGTGGCGGAGTAATAGGTACATAAACCGCACAACGAAAAATTCTCAAATGAGAAATATTAGGCTCATAGCCAAATGATAATTCCAGGGGGAATAAGTATGATAACTTGTTGGTCTTATTCTTACAAGTGTTGCTGCATGTAATATAGCATGTCCCCAAGCAGATAAAGTAAGTTTAGACCTTATAAGTAACAGTCTAGCAATTAATTGTAACCGTTTAATAAATGATTCAGCAAGACCATTTTGTGTGTGAACATAAGCTACAGGATGTTCAACACTTCTTCCAATCAACATGCAATAATCATCGAAAGCATGTGATGAATATTAAGCAGCATTATCTAGACGAATTCTCTTAATTAGGTGATCTGGAAATTGTGCTCGTAGCTTAATTATCTGAGCAAGCAATCTCGCAAACGCTAGGTTTCGAGATGATAATAAACATACATGTGACCATCTTGTTGATGCGTCGATCAACACTATAAAATACTTAAATGGTCCACATGGTAGATCTACGGGCCCATATATATCACCATGAATTCGTTCTAGAAATGCAGGAGATTCAATTTCCACTTTAATAAGTGATTGTCTAATTATTAATTTTCCTTGAGAGCAAGCAACACAGGAGAAATCATTTGAGTTCAATACTCTTTGTTTTTTCAATGAATGGCCATTTGAATTTTCAATGATCCGTCTCATCATAATAGAACCAGGATGTACCAGATGATCATGCCATATTATAAAATTATCGAGATTTGTAGACTTCTGGTCTACTAAGTGATGACTTTCAATTGCACTTATTTTTGTATAATATAAACCAGATGAATAAGATGGTGATTTTTCTAATACACAATTTCTTCCAGAAATGGTATTTGTAATTAATAAAAATTCACCATTTGTCTCATTCATAGTCTCGATATGATATCCACTTCGACGAATATCTTTAAAACTCAATAAATTTCTTCGAGACTTTGTAGATAGAAGTGCACTATTTATAACAAATTTTGTTCCTTCAGGGAAAAATATTGTAGCTCTTCCAGAGCCTTCAATTAATTCAGCACTACCACTTATTGTATGAACATTAATCTTTCCCATCTTCAGGTAGGAAAAATACTTTTTATCTTTAAGTATAGTGTGCGTAGTAGCACTGTCAATAAGACAAATGTCATCATCACTATTTTTTAATCCCAAGTATTTGGTATTCACGTCTTCTTCAGGAAGAATATATCAATTTCTTCTTCAAGAAGAAATATAACAAATCATAAAAAAATATTAATAAATAAAAATTAATGAGTAAACATTAATCAATAAACATAAATAAAATTCATAAACTTCATTACTAAAATAAAATTACATAAAAGATACGAAAATAATAAAATTCATAATATTAAATATTTATTACATAATCATATTATACCTTCAGGGTGTTTATAAAAATATGATTATATTGCATATTCAGAGTGCTCAGAAAAATCTGCTGTGTCGAGATTTGTCATATCAACATCATCATTATCATTATCATTATTTTGATCAATAAAGTTTGTCTCAACACCTTCATATTTCTTTTTGAATGATGCTTGATAAAGTTTGACAAGATGTTCAACCGTACGACAGGTACGGGTCCAATGGCCTTCCATGCCACATCGGTAGCATTTATTTTCACCATTTTTCTTTTCTTCTATTTTCTTTTCATCAATCCACTTCTGGGGGTTATTATGTTTCTTGCCATGGTAATAATCATTTTGATTGTAAGGCATATTTCTACCACGATCGCGTCCACGACCACGGCCATGTCCCCGTCCACGGCCTCTACCACGGTTATTTCCACGACCATAGTTTTGAGTTTGAGTCGTATTCACTTCAGGGAATGGACTAGTACCAGTTGGACAGGATTCATGATTTTTTAATAACAATTCATTGTTTTGTTCAGCCAGAAGAAGACATGCAATGAGTTCAGAATATCTCATGAATCCTCTTTCTCGATATTGCTGCTGCAGGAGCATATTAGATGCATGAAAAGAAGAAAATGTCTTTTCTAACATATCATTATCAGAAACATTTTCTCCACATAATTTCTATTGAGAAGTAATTCTGAACATGGATGAATTGTATTCATTAATAGATTTAAAATCTTGAAGTTGTAAATGGAGCCAGTCATACCGGGCTTTTGGAAGTACAACCAACTTTAGGTGGTTGAATCTTTCTTCCAGATCATGCCAAAGGTCAAGCGGATTCTTGACATTAAGATATTCCATTTTCAATCCTTCATCTAAATGATGACGAAGGAATATCATAGCTTTGGCACGGTCTTGGTTTGTTGCATCATTATTCTCAACAATTGTATTTCCAAGACCCATTGATTCAAGATGGATTTCAACATCCAATATCCATGATAAATAATTTTTTCTAGAAATATCAAGAGACACAAATTCTTGTTTTGTAAGATTAGCCATAAAAATGAATTAAAACAAAAGGAGGAATACTACCTGAAAAGTCGATTTATTCCAAAAGTCTCCCTTAGTTGGTAGATTCTCGTGCTGATAACGTGTTATAAAACTAATACTAATACTAACACTAATAGTATTTAATGTAAAGGTATTCTTTCATTCACATAACATACTTTATTTTCTTCAAACTCATTCCTCACAAATTACATAGGAAGTGATCCTTTTATAGTTATATTTCATGTGTAACTTATAAACCAAAGATAAGATACATTAAAGGTACATTAACAAGTTATCTTTAGAGTTCAAAGCTATTGAATTGACATCCAACATTAAGTATTTCATAACACCATTAAAATTATTTGTATAGTATTTCTATTCATGCCCATAGCCCAAACTGGTAATGTACTAAAGCCCACTCTTAAAAGGCCCACCTCAAATTAAACTTAAAAGCCTCATTTCAATTATATAACCCACTCCAGTTAATTCACCACTACTACTAGGTACAGTTGGGCTGAAGCCCAAACGATAAAGGCTCTGAAACCCAATCCTAATGGTTCCACTTTACACCCTTACCAAATGTTTTGAAAACCCAAATCATACTAAATTAGGCCAGCTTTGTCCCTTTTTCCTTTGGCCTGATTTCTTTTCCTTTATCATGAGATTTTAGAATTCCTTAAGATCATTTTAACAAAATCTTCTTCTGCCTCTTCCCTCTCCAGTTCCCCTGCACGATTTTTAATCCCCAACATCCTCTCCAAGATAGAGTTTTTTTTTTCAAATATGCAACCCACCTCTTCTCCCTCCTGACCGCCCAGCTTACCAATCAAAGAATGATCAAAGCACTCTTATTTAATCCTTAACCCATTCAACCTATTCCAAAACTATAGAAAAGGATTTCATTGCTTCGAATGGTTTAGGAAAATCTTACATGCATATTAAGCTTGAGCAACCAATTTCAGAGAAGAAGAGAAGATCTCTACTTTTATCTTATAAATTCCCTAATACTACACAACCATATCATAAACCATACATATATATATTTACATACACATAGATTTGAGACCATACTTACAACCAGCAATTGATAAACTTTTTCCCCACCTGCTGAAAATTTCCAAATTTCTTTGGACTCCTTCTTTTCCTCTTTCTTCTTCCATTTCCTCCTCTTCTTCTTCTTCTTCTTTTCTCCTTCTTCTTTCCTTCTTGTTCCGCTCTCCCTCTCTATTTTCCTTTGCCGTTTCTTTTCTCTCTTTTCCTGTTTTTTCTTTTTCTTCTCCGTTGTTTCCTTTTCCTCGCTCCTTTCCTAGTTATATATTTAACTCAAAGCATGGTCACAAATCATTGATGGTGATTACGTGTAAGCTATTAAGCTTAAACGTATATCACATATTATTTATTTATTTATTTATTTTTCTTTTATTTATCAACAAAACCTTATCTGTCACAAATACTAATTAAGACCCATTTAATACCAGCTAATACGATTAATATCCTTATAATATTATGAAATTAACTACTTATTCCTGAGAATAAATAACTAATCAACATGCAAACTATTAAATCACCATTTTCATACAGTGCTATAAATTCAAAATTCATATTAATATGCAAATTAAAATAACTATAAGGTAGTATTACTAAAAGAAAATTTAGGGTCTCACAGAATTCTTACATGTGAATTTGTATTCCTGCGAAGGGTTTGCCTATTTACATCAATTGAGAACTGTTAGTTTTACGCGAAGCGGACTAATTTGTTGGTTTCTTAATTTCCAACTCACGAGTTGTTGGGTTGTTCTTGTTCATCGATTTTATTCGAAGGTCCTGCAATTACTTCCGTGACATACAAGCCAGGATTTGGAGCTAATCGATCCGAGTTTCGTATCAAGTGGTATCAGAGATCACGATCTTGGAACAAAAATTAGGTTTTCAATTTTTTCCTTTCAAAAATTGAATTCAAGTTGTTTGATTTTCGCAAGCTTAACATAGATCTTAATTTGTGTTGAGTATCAACGACTATATCTTGTGTGGTGTTATTTGTTATATCGTTATTATTGTTTGTTGATTTGTTTGTTGGAATTCCTGAATTTGATAATATAAGAAACAAAGTGAAGCTAGCATTAATCAGAATATTGAGGTATAATTAGCTGCTATGTTAGAACAACTCACCAAAGTGTCTATTGATTATCAGCGGTTGCAATAGCAGGTGGATCAATTAAGTTCACTAGCTCCTAAACCTGTGCAAAAACCCTTACTGGATGATATAGATGAGGTGGGTTCTGAGTATGAGGAGAGTTCTCGACAATGGACATCAAAATCTACTACCACTGAAAAGGAGGGAAAGATGAGGGTGCCGACATTTATGGGCAGTGAGGATCCTGAAGAGTTTCTGCAACGGGTTTGTAAGGCTGACCACATTTTTTACTTCTATCAGTATTCCGAGGAGATGCGAATCCGTCTAGCGGTTATGGAGTTTTCAGGGTATGCTAGCGCATGATGGGATGATCTATGTTCTCATCGAGAGAGGATGGAAGAGAGGCCAATTCGAACTTGTGAGGATGTTAAGTCCATTATGCGTAAGAGGTTTGTTCCAGTCCACTACTATAGGGACCAGTGGTTAAAGTTACAAAATATAACTCAAGGGGATCGAAACGTTGATCAGTATTATAAGGATATGCAGACGGTGATGAGTCGAGCAAAGATTCATAAAGATAAAGATATAACTATTGCTAGATTCATTAGTGGTTTGAATCATGAAATTGCTAAGGTCATTGTCCTTTATCATTATTTAGACCTTGATGATTTGGTCCATAAGGCTACGGAGGTGGAAAAACAGTTAATGCTTGAGAGGACATCGAGATCTAGTTCTACTTCCCCGTGGAAAAGAGTTATAGCAGAATCACAGCCGGTTAACCATCTTGAGGTTGAGGTGCAAGAGAAAGTGGAAGCTTCTTGGAAGTCAAGTGCCAAGACGCCTGCTAGACTTCATCAGTGTTATAGATGTCAAGGATTTTGACATGTTGCAGCTCAATGTCCTAGCAAAAGTATATTCGTCGTCCGTCCAAATGGAGTTGTGGTGGAAGAAACAAATTTTGACCCCGATATGCCAGTTCTTGAAGAGGTCAAGAAAGTGTGTTGTGAGCCAGAAAATGGTGAACTCTTAGTGCTTCGACAGGTTTTAACATCACATCCAACGTTGGAAACTGAAGATTACAAGCGTACACAAATTTTCTATACCCGAGGTACAATTAATGGTAAGGCTTGCAACGTGCTCGTGGATAGTGGAAGTTGTACTAATATTGTTAGTACCTTGATGGTGAATAAGCTGAAGCTACCTGTGGAAGATCACCCTTTTCCCTATAGCTTACAATGGATGCAACAAGAATCTTCGAAAAAGGTTACTAAACAAGCTCTGATTTCATTGTCGATTGGAGCTTATCGGGATGAAATTATGTGATGTGGTTCCAATGACAGTTAGTCATGTGCTTATAGGAAGGCCATGGATGTATAATCGCGGAGTGACATTTTGGGCGAGATAATGTGTATTCTTTTGAAAAGAATGGCCGAAAAATGGTATTAACGTCTCTTTATCCGTCGAAGGTATACAAGGATCAGTGTAAGATTGCCCAGGATATTCAGTCCATTGAGGAAACCGGAGCCGGCCACAAGGAGAGTGTTAACAAACAAGATTTGATATGCACAGCTGTTGATGTCTTTCCAAGTAATGTCGAAGATTTGAGGAAAAATTTTTTTCACGACGGAGGGACTGATGCGAATAAAGAGTTCAAGGACGTGGACGGGAATCCAAGTCGCGACGTGGAGGACCTCCGACTTTGCGACGTCCAGAAAACAAATAGTTTTTTTTAGGGTTTGTTCCCGACGTAATTTATTTTCTATTTTTGCTAATTTAGGATTTAAGTTATTTAAAGTTTCCTTTTATGGTATAATTCGTCTAGGGTTTGTTTTAGACCTATAAATAGGCGTTTCTTTCAGTTGTAATAGAGAGAGAATGTTTTTGAGATAAATTTTAATGAGATTTTAGTGATTGAATTCTTACGTGTGAATTTGTATTCCTGCGAAGGGTTTGCCTATTTATATCAATTGAGAAATGTTAGTTTTGTACGAAGCGCACTAATTTGTTGGTTTTTATTTCCAACTCACGAGTTGTTGGGTTGTTCTTGTTCATCCGTTTTATTCGAAGGTCCTGCAATTGCTTCTGTGACATACAAGCTAGAGTTTGGAGTGAATCGATCCGGGTTTTGTATCAATATAGATAATTTCACTTATACTCTTAATTATCTTTGTAGTGTTTTTAATGTATTTTATTGGACGTTGGGACAAAAAATGATAATAGAATAAAAGAATAATAGAAAGAGCAAGAATAAGACAACTTTAAAGCTTAAGTAGCTGAATGTCGTGACATTCACGATGTTGAAGAATTTCAACAAACATTGACGAAGCTGACGATGAACCTCGCGCGATATTCAGCACGAACGATGTGACGTTGGAGCAATTCAATGAATGTCATGATGTTCAGCATGAATGTCGTGATGTTGGAAATTAACATAGCTACGTTAAAGAGCACAAGAGATTGCATTTTGAAGCATGATCTTCGTTGCGACATGCACCCATCGAATGTCGTGATGTTAATGAGCGCTTGATAATTATGCTGAGGTCAAATTAGAGGCCGCTCAAGGGCAATTTTTGAACTTCACACACACACACACACACAAGGGTTCCAATCATCCAATCCTTATAAAAGGGGTAAAGTCTTGCAAGAGAAAGTAGATGAGAGATAGGATATATTAGGGTAGAGAACAACAAGGAGACACAAAGTATTTAGTGTATGAATAGATTAGAGTAGATAGTGTAGTTTAGATTCTTAGTATTCTCCATTTGTGGAAAAGATTCATGCAAAACTCATGTGCTCTTGAGAGCCCCATTCAATGGACAGCTTCAATCTTAGATTTGGAATCAACTTGTGGAAGGCTCCTTGTCTTCGGTAGTTTCTTTCCTTGTACTTCCTTACTTTAATTCATACTTTTATTGTTAATTGTGATGTCTTGTGAAGCCATAAGAGGTTAAATTGCATAGTACCCTTAGATGTTGGTTATGAGGATTTGATTTATTATTTGGATTGTATGTTATGGATAATTAAGAATTCGAACCTACAAACTAATCTACTGTTCTATAATAGTAATGCTTAATGTAGACTAGTGTGTGGGTATAGATTGGTGGTAACGCATTAGTCTATTCTTTCCTTTTACCACATTGGAGGTGGGAGGGGAGGAGGGAAGGGATAAATTAAAACGTTTAGAGTTTAATGTAGAATTAGTGAATTTGATAGACACGATTAGTCTAATTCTTGCCTCTCAACACATAAGGGGAATCAGGTAATTATGGTGTGGCTTCCATGTAGGTTATGAGTAGATTTATTTCTTACCTCTCACTATATAGGGAGAGCCGACTTAGAGACTTGGAAAGATTGGGTAGACATTGGAATCTTTGTTGTCATACCCTAGTCAGCTCTTGCCGCTCCACATAGAGAGACTAGTTAGGTAGTCAATTATAGCTAGGTGAAAACTCAACAAGGTTTTTGCCTCTCACCACATAGAGGGAAATTAGGTGAAGATTACATACATAGTCTCAATGATCCCATAGGATAGGCCACACATAACACACATTTCGAACAACTAATAATCTAAGGGTACACTTTCTTTACTTGATCCTCTTCTATTCATTTTCATGACTATTAGGTAGTATTAGTGTAGTTTAGGTTATTTTTTTTACTTGCTTCTACTGCTATAGATCACACATAATTTCTCTAATCTACAAAGCTATTCCTCTCCATGTAAGATCTTCCCTTACCCCTCACTAGTTATACATGTCGATGTCTTAACGCACCTTAAATATAGGAGGAAATAGGGCATATTTTATTTGATTGGGTTGGTAGTCGTTTAACTTCCACATATGCTCTAAAACTGCCTACTTTCTGAATTTGTTGCTAAGTTTACTTTTCTTGTCGCTCTTAGGTAGATATGGCTATGGTTCTAGAACCGTCGATTCTAATTCCGCAACTGCCAGTTTTGAGTTCTATGATCATGGGAATTGGAACCGAACCTGTTGGTTCCAGTTACGGTTCCGATTATGATTTTATTCCAATTCTATTTTTTTTCTGATTTTTAATTCAATTGTTGATTTCAATCCCAATTTTATTTTTGATTTCTATTGAAATAATGATTGAACTATTAAATAAAATTCAATTAATACAACATAACAATATAATTAGAATAATAGTTGGAATTGAACTTAATATATAGAGTTTTTAGAAGACTATAACTAGAAAGGATTAAATAAGTGAGAAAGAAAGATATAATAAAAATATGAATATTAAAAAAAATTAAATATTTGAAATATTAATTGGAATTAAACTAGTATAATATAATAATATACTTGAAATAATAGTTGAAAATAAACTGATATATAAATTTTTTAGAAGAATAGAATTAGGATTTTATAAATAACAAAAAAAAGACAAAGAAAGAATAACAATATTGAAAGAACGATTAAACGTTAATTGGAATTCAAATAGTATATTAGTATAATATAATAAGAATAATATAAATTAAAAAGTTGATACATAATATAATTGAAATAATAGTTGAAATTGAACTAATATATAGAGTTTTTAGAATAATAGAATTATGTATGATTAGATAAGTGAGAAAGAAAGATATAGAAATGATAAGAGTATTGAATGAATGATTGAACTATTAATTGGAATTCAAATAGTATATTAGTATAATATAAAACCAAACCTAAAACCTTAAACTGAAACTCTAAAACCTTAAACCTAAACCCTAAACCCTAAACCTTAAACCCTAAACTCTAAACCTTGAATATAAAAATTAGAAATAATAAGAAATAATTTTAGAAAAAGAATTATGTGATGAAAATGAATATATATAGAAATATTTATAGATTCCTAAAATAGAAACATAATAAGTTTTTTTTCGGCCGGTTCAGAACCAAACCAAAAATGTCGGTTCTGGTAACAGTTCCATTTTTCAGTAACCAGAACTGAACTGGAAAGAGCTAGTCCAGTTACTATTCCGAACTGTGGAGGCCACAGTTCCGATTCCAAAACCAGAATCACCAGTCCGGTTCCAGTTAGAATTGGACCATTTGTCATGCTTACTTTCAGTTGTTCATGTTTTGAGACTTGTTGGTGACTTTCCACGATCAGTAAATGCAAGGCTTCTTTTACTTTCTTTGTCTTGGAACATGTCATAGGCCACCAAGTTGTTCCGGTGGATCTTTAGTTGTAGTGATCTTAGTCTCCAAAGGCTAGTTTACATCAATAACACACCTAAAATAATTGTTTTGTAAATTTAGGTATACTTAAAGAAAATATTTTGGAATTTTTTTTAGAAAATAAGGAAGAAAAAATAGGATCGGAAACCCTAGGAGAATGTCAGCTGGTCTGATTACTTCGTTTGAAAATAATACTAAAGGCCTAGAAAAACAGAATTGTATGTCTTAAGAGAATGTCACGTCCAAAAACCTATTATACGATATGGAGAATTATAATAACTTTATATTGAATCTATCTGATTCATAAGGTAAGAACTTACATCAGTATCGTAATTTCATTCAAATAAAGTAAGTGTCGTAGGCTCAATATTGTAACAACACATTGATCTTCGAACCTACTACAACGCTAATGTTAATTCAAAGTGCTTCACTATGAGAATCTAACTTCACTAACGCTCTTGAACCTTGCTGACCATGACTCCAATTATATCTTCTAAATTGTCCACACTAACAAACCATGTAACAAGTTAAAAATAATAGAAAAGAAGGAAAAACGATAGTTCGATTTATAAAAACTAGGTAGATGATGATGAAAAAAAAGTAAAAAACAAATAGATGCTTGTATTATTAATTCATGAAAAAAATCCATCAATTTTCTACTTTTAAAAGAATCAAAATTTTTTTTATAGAATATTAATTTTATCATATATGGAAACATTAGGAAGTAATATTGCATTCCTCTCTCTTAATTAGCTGAGCTTATAAACAACTTGATTTAAAGGTTATACATAAATCCCAGGTGCAACTATGGTAAAATTCTTTGCATCTTTACTGTGACTTCTACTAAGAAAAGAGTGGTTAGGAAATAATGAAGAAGTTGTTGACCATTACTGAGACTCACTAGTGAAGAGAATCAGAGAGTGGAGAGGAGAGGAATGGCAGATTCAAGAAACATGGACATCGTCATCACTGAGGAAAACTGTATTGATAAAATCATACGTTTATTGTGTTTACATTTTCCGCCATTCTGGGCTTCTTCTGTCCAGAAGATGGTGGAGGAGGAGGGAAGATATCTCAAAACATTATTTCAGTGTGCTAAAAAATGGTGCAACCAATCTTCTTCCATTTCTAAAGTTGAATCTGCCTTTTATAAAGATGTGCAGGAGTTATATTCTTCAATTCTGGAGGATCTTGGGGTGTCTGAAGTATACAGACTATCTTTGAAAGGACGAAAACTTTTTAAGCAAATAGTTTGGGAATTGTATAGCAGCATGTTTGATTCTACCTCAGATGTGATGGTGGGCTATTACAATATGGAAGATGATGGTTTGAATAAGTTGATGGTGGAGTTAAAACTACTCAAAAGATTTTTTGTGTTTGTGCTAGGCCAAGAACATCTTAATTATTCCTTGTTTGAGAGAGATTTTGTTCTACTTCATGAAAATGGTAAGCAATTTTTTCTCCTGTTCTTAAATCAGAGGATGCATTGCTCTATCGTGAATTGATTTAAGGGATCTCCATATTTCGAAATCAGATTCAAGATTTTAAGCAACTGATTTGCAAATGGTATGCAAGCATGTCGGATTTAGAGTTGAACCCATATGGGAATGAATTTATGGATTTGTTGGAAACTTTGTTTGAGATTCTTGAGGATATTGTCATGTGGGTTGAGGCCAGTGATAACACAGAATTTAAATCATTGATTGAAGATCTAAAGGATAATCTAACATTCTTTGGAAATTTCATTTTCTTGCTTACTTTGAAAGGCATGAAGCCTATTGGATTTGATTTTTGGTTGATCTACTTGCAAGTTGTTGCTATGGATGTAGCACGCCTCTGTTGCATGTGTTGGTTTTACAGGGATGATGATCAAATGTTAGATGAGATTAAGTCGAATATTTCTGATCTACTACACAGGATCAAGCCTGTTAATAAAAAAATTCATGATCAATACAACAAATTATTGCGTTACTTAAGGTATCAAGAATTATCTTTCACTCAGTTCATTGAGCCATATTTGCATACGGTGGGAATTTTGTTGATTTTTTCCTCTGTAATCTTGGGAAGCTACTAAGTAGCAGTACCAGCATAACGATTTCTATGGGGTATAAAATGGAAATGCTCAGTGAGGGGCTAAAATTCTTGAGAACCATTCTCAAGAAGCAGCCAAAAAAATTAAACGGACTAAATGGAGAATTGAAGAATCTTATCAAAGATGTTATCTATGATGCTGAGCATGTAATTTCCTCACTTGATTAGCCCCCAACAAAAGAAGTTGACACTGAGAGAATTAACACTCAACTCGTGCGTTTACTGGAAAACATTGAGGTTATCAAGGCAGAATTTGAAAGAAACTATCCAGTAATGTCAAGATTTAACTTCCCTACCACCAATGAGCTGGAATTTATTGATCTTATCCTAGAAAAGTTGAAGGAATTGACAAGCTCCAAAGTTGATTCGATTCCTTTTGGAAATGATCAAATTCAGAAAGTTGAAGCAAATATTATATCCTTAAGATCATTCCTAGAGAAGATTCAGGAGCATCACAGGCATCATGATGAGCTCCAAGCTCTCTGGAGTCGAGTTATAGAGGTGGCATACAACGCAGAGTTTGCTATTGATTCCTTGATAGCCCGGGACATATCCCCTTATGCTCTGAATTTATTTCATAACAGTGTAAAAGAAATTACGCTTGTGAGGAATGAGACCTTGATGATTGTTAACAAGAAGTATGTTTCCACACCCCAAAAAGTGTACAAGAATTTGAGTCATGTACCATCACAGGCTACTATCTCACCATTCAAGGACGAAGCCCAGAAAACTGCTAAGACTTCAAGTCATGTGCCATCAAAAGGTACTTCTCATCAGTAAAAGACATTGTGGGTTTCGACGTTGAAGCACAAGAAATAATTGCTCAACTCATAGGAGGATTCAAGAGGTTAGAAATTGTTTCCATTGTAGGCATGCCTAGACTAGACAACTTTAACCAAAAAGGTTTACCATAATTCTTCAGTTATACATCAGTTCCATATTCGTGCTTGGTGTTTGGTTACTCAAGTATGGTGCAGAAAAGATCTGTTACTTGAGATTTTGCATTTTATTTTTCCTGAGCATTTTAATCAATATTCTGAGGAAAATGAAGATGATTTGGCTGGCAAACTACGCGCCAACGTTTGAAAGGAAAATGTTATCTATATTTGGGACATTGAGGCATGGAATGCCTTGCAAAGTTCTTTTCCAAATGATGCCACAGGAAATAGGATTCTCTTGACAGGCCGGCATAATTTGTTCATTGAGCCTACTGTTAAAGCATATCCTCTTTGCAGACGTACTGATGATAAGTGTTGGGAATTATTGTAGAAGAAACAAGTAAACAAAGTTGACTTTTCACCATCATTATGTGACATTGGGAGGCGAATAGCAAAAAATTACAATGGACTTCCTCTTTCAATTGTTATTATAGCTGGAATTCTTGTGAATGTTGAACAAGATGGTTGGGAAGAAGTTGCTACGAGTTCAAACATCTCTTGTAGCACGGAAGAATGCATGAACATATTGGAGCTGAGCTATAGACATCTACCTGATTATTTGAAGCCGTGCCTTCTTTATTTTGGAGCATTTCCAGAAGACCAAGAAAACCTATCGATAAGTTGATGTGGTTATTGATCGCTAAAGGATTTTTGCAGAAGAATGAGCTGAAGAGCATAGAGGATACTGCAGAGGACTGTATAAGGGCACTTATTAGCAGAAACTTGGTTATGGTGGCCAAATAAGGATCCTTAGGCAGGATCAAAACTTGCCGAATTCATGATCTGTTGCATGAATTTTGTAAGCTAAAATCCAAAGAACAAAATTTTTTCCATTTGATGCGTGGTGGTGGTGATGATTTATGTGATTTTAAAGAGCCACCCAAACTACGTCGGTTATCTGTGTTCTCTACACCAAAGCATTTTGAAAAGTTGAGGCTATTTTATCCTCAAATACGCTCCCTATTATACTTTTCTTATGGTGCTGGGAATTGTATAACATCATACAGTTTGCCCTTTGTTTTTCACCGTAAACTTCTTACAGTGTTGGACTTGGGGTAAATAAATCTAGGTTTGTCTTTCCCAAGTGAAATAACTATGCTTATTCTGTTGAGGTACTTGGCAGTTTTAGGTCGGATGAAGGAGGCCCCAAGATCAATAGCCAACCTCTCAAACTTGGAAACGTTTTTGGTGACAGCGAATCTTTATTCTCCGAGGGGTTTTTCATTGCCAAACACTCTTTGGAAAATGCATAAATTGAGGCATCTACATGTACATGGCTGCTTGGTTAATCTCAGTTTGTGCACAGACAACCTTGAAAACTCTTCCAACTTGGATAATTTGGACACATTTTCGACTCCAAAGATTTATCAGGGTCAAAGCATGGAAAAGATTATGAGGAAGTTTCCAAATATCCGTTGAAAGATTAAGGTTAAATACACGGTGTCCTAGTGGGTTGGAACACTAGGTGTGACACCAATAATAAAAGTGATAATGGACAGTATTAAAAATGCGGAAAATAAAGAGACAGGAGGTTGGTAACGCAGTTCGACAATTGCCTACGTCTGTAGGGCTACGCCCATATAACAATCCACTAAGTTCACAAAGTTACAAAACACTCGGTCTAACACAAAGTAAGACTTCCTCTTATCTTTGTCGCCGCCTCTATCTAACTTCACACGTGAACTTGATTGTACGAGCTCCCCTCGACTTGTGCGATTCTTCCCAAAATCTTAAGAGACAAGATCCCCTTGTCAATGGTGACTCCTCCCGGAATCCGTGTTATGGCAAGATCCCCTTGCCCACAATCAGAACTCCTCCCGAGCTCCTTGTAGCCTCCTCCCGAGACTGAGTTATAACAAAGAATACAAGGAATGCATCTTCAATATCTTTGCATTAAGATGCGAACAGCCAACACACTTAAACAAAGATTTCCAACAAAAAAGTGTGTTCACAGTCTTACAAAGACCGAAAGAATAATCAAAATTCCACACCACAAATCCGTATGGTTGGAAAGATCATATAGAGCACACAAAATCTTTCTATGTTTATCTCCAAGATTGTTTCCAAATAAATCGTATAAAAATATGGAAACCATGTGCCTTCCATTCTTATCTTTTCTAAAGATAAACCTCCAAAGATAATTACCAAGAATACCAAAATAAGCACCAAATATACCAAGATAGCATTAATCTCTAAATCAATTTTCCTTGCATAAATTGATTTAATTGATTTCTGCAACCAATAGATCTTTCCTTATTTGCCAAAAAATAAATGCCAACACAGTAAAATTAATGCCAACTCATCTTTACTCATCTTGCGCATTAACAATCTCCCTCTTTGACATTTTTTGGCAAAATCCAAACTGTCCCTGTATGCTGAATCGAAAGTTCACTAAAAACTCCCCCTGAACGGGAACTTAGATAATAAACATCATTGCATAAGACATTGTGCATGACACAGCAAAAGACGGCAAGTTCCCAGCATACAATATTTTAGGGATTACAAAAATAAATATCCAAAATACTTCCCCTTTTTCCCACAAAAGGACAAAAGGGCATAAATCAATGATAAAAACATAAGAAATTGTCTAAATCAATCACCATAAATGATAACATCAGAGCAATCAATTGGATTCCCCCACATCATAGGGCACTAGGCCAACTAGGTCTGCTAGCAAATGAACACCAGCATCTGCTTCTGGAATACTTTCATCTTTACCAGTAACAAACCCACTAGATTGGGTATTGGAAGGATCCTGACTATTAGTAACACCAAGATTGACATTGAAAGTACCCTCACCAGAAGGAGCAGAAGGCACAGGAGTTCCAGTTACAATTATTTTCTCATTAGGATCAAAATTAGCAGTTTCTTAAACAATAGGATTTTAAGTCTCGATCTCTGATTCTGTAAAAATAGAAGACAAGTTTTGAGAAATACCTGTTGTAACACCCTGAGTGATATCAGGTGGAATACCTGAAGAGCCAACACCATCATCAGCTGCAGGTTCAACTTTAGCATCAAACTGCTTCTTCTTTTCAGCAGCCTTAGCAGCAACATCTCTGGCTATCTTTACAGCTACCAGATCATCAAGCAATGAGGAGACCTCCTTCCTTCTCTTTTCAATATCAGACTACTGGATAATCAGAGATTTCAATTAATCCTTCAGCACCTTAATGGTGCGCGACAGTAAGACTAAATTCGCAAGCTCTTCTTTGTCTGAGTCAAAAATATACTCAGAGACATCTTCCATATTATTGACATGATCACCTTTCAGAAGCTTATAATTGATTCTGATTTCTTCCTTGTTCATCTCCAGAGTTTCCCTTGCTCAAATCACAGAATGTTGTGAGGAGAGAATGCCATAAATTAAACACAGAAAAGGATAAGCTATCCTTTCATTCTTGCAATCTGCGTGCTTCACAATTTGGTCAAACAAAAACTGTCCTACATTAAATTCAATAAAATTCACAATCTTGAACAACGGTGTAGCCATGGATTTGTTCACACCAGTTCCATGTGAGGTAGATTTCTCATGACAATCTTATGCAGAATTGCATACTTAACAGATAGTTGGGAAGTAGAAAAATCTTTCCCCCTAGGCCGTACTCATCTGACACCCCCTGTGATATCAGTAATGATCTTACTATAATCAGGACTGAACTCCTCAACATTAGCCCAATGACTGCCTAGGTATCTATTTATAACATCCGGAGAAAATTCAAACAGCTTACCCCTCACAAAAACATGTCCACCATCAGGATGCTCAAAATCCTTTACATTAGAGTCTAAATTGCAATAGAACTCTTGAACAACTCTCCTAACATAAGGCTTTAAATCCTTAATTGTCCTTCCTAAGCCCTGACTAACCAACTGATCCACAAGTTTTTGGCAGTTTTTGAAATTACCCTCATGAATATTTCTTTCACCCCAAATATTTATTCTAGAAACTCTATTCCACAGACCAGCATTATATTCAGACTTGAAATCATCCAAATTAACAGAAAAATCTCATGACTTACTTGCAGTGGCAAAAGACTTGCCATTTGACATCGATTTGGAGCGCGACCGACTCGTAGAGTATCAGAGGCAGGATTTTCTTTCTGTCGCTTTGCCTTGAATGACTTAACAGGTTCTGGATCAGAGAGGTCCTGATCATCATCATCATTAGAGGAAACATTGTCACTGACATCCCCTTCTTCAGCCCAAGCATCATCCAAAGAATCTTCATCCACAATCCGAAATCGTTTTCTCTTAGGCTCTGTGGTAACCTTAGAGATATCAGGTGCTTTAGGAGGTACTGCATTTGTCTTGAATAGACCACCACTAGCTTGTCCAAATCTTGTTCTCACTTCTGTAGAATCTATTAATTGAATTGGAGTGACCATCTCACCTTTTGAAGACAAATTAATCTCACAATCCGAAGACTTCCCATGTGAATGAGAGGAACTCCCATCTTCATTTGACGAAACTGGAGAGGCAAGGGTGACGACGAAATGAGCTTCACCATCATCCATAGTTTCTAACCCGAGATGATGACCTTGACTGAGACATCTCTGAGAAATGGAGGCACTTGACTTATCTGAACATTCAGTATTCTTGAATATGGTTAAGATAATGACGGCGGCTGATATGTGACTAACACTTTGAGAAGAAGACTCCCAAAAGACCACAAACCCTTGGAATAGCTGAGAGATAGAAAGTGACCGAAATAAGTGTAGTCAGAATTTGCATGAAAGAGACCAACTCTTCAATTCCCCAATATCAGCCGAGAATCCCCAAAACGCCACAGGTCACTTGAATAACTGAAGACCAGAATTTACAAAAAAGAAATTCACAGCTACAATTCTGCCTAAAAACATGATGCGGGAAACTAGAAAAGACAAAAACAACTATTCTACTATTTTTTGCTTTTCATATTTTATATTGCTGTAAAGACAACTACAATAAAAAAACTTACAACACTGAAGAATCTCTTCACATGACACAAAGGTCTAGGGCAGACCTTAGTTCTTCAAACCTTGCTCCATCTAAAGCTTTGGTGAAAATATTAGCAATTTGTTTTTCTGTCATCATATGTTCCAAAGTAATAGTCTTATCTTCCACAAGAGATCGAATAAAATGATGTCGAATATTAATGTGCTTTGTCCGAGCATGCTGAACAGGATTCTTAAAAATATTGATAGCACTCATATTATCACAGTAGAGTGTCATAACATTTTGTGAGACACCATAGTCTTTTAGCATTTGCTTCATCCAGAGAAGCTGGGTATAGCTACTACCAGTTGCAATGTATTCTGCCTCAGCGGTGGACAGAGAAATACAATTCTGTTTCTGCCTGGATATCATGACACCAAGTTTATTTCCCCGAATGTAAAACATCCATCGAGAAATTGCTTTTTCGAATCGAGGTCTGAACCTGCCAAACCCAGTCAGCATCAGCAATATCCACATCTAAATTGGTAATTGTATCAAATTGAATACCAAAACATACCTCATAGGGTTAGTTGTCCACACTGATATACTTGAGTATTCGATTTGATTGACCTACCATATGTGACTCTCGAGGGATTTGTTTGAAATCGAGCACATAAACCAACACATGTAGCTAGGATATCTGAACGACTAGAGTTAGGTACAAGAGACTACCAACATTACTTCTGGTATAGAATTACTAGCATCCAATCGCCAAACGCCCATCTGCTCATTCTTTAAGAGATTTATCATGAGTTTCAATCGGTGTTCTTCTTGAATAAGCATTCTCCAATTTAAACTTCTTCAGCAAAATCTTGGCATACTTGCTTTGAGAAATGAAAATACCATCATTTTATTGCTAAATTTGAAGGCCAATGAAATAATTAAGCTCACTAACCATACTCATCTCAAATTTCTCAGTCATTTGAGCAACAAATTCATCCACCATTGCCTGTGATACTGAGCCAAACACTATATCATCAACATATATTTGTGCAAGTAAAAACTGACCTTTAACACGGTGAATGAAAAGGGTTTTATCTACTCCCCCCTTATTCAAATCCTTTTGTCAATAAATACTGCGTTAGACTTTCATACAACGCCCGAGGAGCTTGTTTAAACCTATATAATTCCTTCTTCAACTTGTAGACAAACTCGGGATGATGAGGATCTTTAAAACCCTTTGGTTGAGCAACATACACCTCCTCATTAAGAAGAGCATTGAGGAAAGCACTTTTCACGTCCATTTGATACAACTTGAATCGCAACACACATGCAATTGCTAAAAATAGATGAATGGACTCAAATCGAGCAACCGGTGCGAATGTCTCATCAAAGTCAATACCTTCAATCTGATTGTACTCCTGAGCAACTAACTGAGCCTTGTTGAGAGTAATATTTCCATGCTCATCGCTCTTGTTCTTGTATATCCACTTTGTTCCAATGATATTCACATTTGGGGGCACGTAACTAGATCCCAAACTTGATTTCGAGTGAATTGATCAAGTTCTTCTTGCATAACACCAATCCAATACTCATCTAGTAAGGCTTTTTTTATATTCTTAGGCTCAATAGATGAAGTAACGCATGTCATTTGAATCATATCTCTGTAGTTCACTCTTGGCTTTTCTCTTGTCCGAACACCATCAGCCAGATTTCCAATAACTTCATCAGTAAGTTGGTTCTTCTAAACACGAGTGGATGGCTGCCTGCGAGGTGAGATGACATCTTCCACATTATCAACCTCTGTACCCTGATCAGTGACACCACTTGTGACACTGGTTGAAACACTATCAGGAACACTGGAGCTTACTTCATGTAGGGATTCTGTAACAATTTTGTTAGAAACATCAGCTACTTCCAGAGGGTCATCGACTTGAACATTCACAGATTCTATGACAGTTCGAGTTCTTTTGTTGTAGATTCAATAAGCTCGACTATTGACAGCATATCCAAGAAAAAATAGCTTTATCACTCTTGCGATCAAGCTTCCCTATATATTCCCTATCATTCAACACATAACAAGTACTACCAAAAGAATGGAAATAGTTAACAGTTAGAGTTCTACCTCTCCATATTTCATAGGGCGTCATTTCAGTTCCTCCATGAAGATATACTCGATTTATAGTGTAACATGCAGTGTTCATAGCTTCAGCCCAGAATTTCTGTGGAATATTCTTTTCGTGTAATATTACACGTGACATCTCTGCTATAGTCCGATTCTTTCTCTCCACGACTCTATTTTACTGAGGAGTTTTAGGTGCAGAGAATTCATGAGCTATTCCTTGCTGATTACAAAAGTGTGAAAAATCTGAGTTTTCAAACTCTCTTCCATGGTCACTGCGAATACGAATAATCTTCACAATGGTACATGATAAGTTGGTTTTATACCAACTTATATATGTTATTTCACTTAGCTTTTGCCTTATTTTTCATGCAATTGTGTAGTGTTTTGTGTCATGTTGTGCCTTTATATGCTTTATAACTTGATGCGTTAAAATGAAGAAAAAGACCAAGAATGTGATTAAATGATACAAATGGGTGTTTTAAGTTAAGGAACAAGAAAAGATGCAAAAAGGCTTGAAAGAGTGCCTTAATATGCATATTTTTGTGTTTGGGTAGAATAGTTGGTGTACTTCATTTGAGTGTATCTTTCTCAATACTAATCAAATAATGAGATCTTAGATGTTATGGAAAGCTGTTTGAGTGTACTACATTTCATATGTTTTAACATTCTTCCAATTCTATGTTCAAGTATGAGAAACGGGAGCATCTTTTTAATTGCTACTTCAGTTTCAGTTTGGTAGAACGTTAATATCTTGAGCTCCAGACCTCCAATGATGCTGATTCTTGAACTTATGGAAAGCCAAGAGAAAGATCTACAACTCTTATGTTGACCCCACGCTCTAATTCGGAAGTGAAAACCGGCGATGCATCGCCATGAAATTCCTTCTCGCCGCACTTCAGTATTTTGACCTTAACTTTCTTGTCCGAGATCTGAATTGGGCGATTCAAAAGGCTGTGGAAAGATAAGACTTTTACGGTTTTACGATTTTCCAAATTCACAATGCATCAAAGCTAGAGTGTGGTCACAAGGAGACAGTTTGCTATTTTCAGAACTTGCAACTCACATCGCAGCACAAATTGAACTCACGTCGCTGCACAACTTCACATCGCAGCACAAATTCACATCGTAGCATTGCTTGTGCACACACTCACTCATATCGTAGCATTACTTGTGCACACACTCACAACATCTCCGCACAAGCTGCTGCACTCTTGCTGCCATCCCCGCACACACTTGTGCACGCACATGCACAACACAGCACACAACTTCAGCACATTACTTGCACTCACTTGCAGTACACTTGTGCACTTGTTTGCATATAGTTGCTGCACATTACATGCACTACTTGTTGCACATCACAGCACTTCATGCACACACTTAGGAACTTCACAGCATCACTTGTGCACACACATGCACATCACAGCACACTCTTTATGCACAACATATGCACCAAGAACATACTTCATGCACACAACTTTAGCAACACATGCCCACTCTTACTACATTTTTGTGCATATTTTTTGCTACACCACATGCGCATAGCACATGCACTTAACTTTGGCATTCCACCACACAACATGCACGCATGCTCTTGGCCATGTACATTCCACCACACAACATGCACACTATAGCACACACCTCACAACACTCCTAGCTACACTTAGGCTCACACATGCATTTCACAACTACAACTTCACACACTTCACAAGCATCACTTTGCTCACTCTCTCGCACAATACCCTCTTTCATGCGAAGCTCACAACACTCTTCACAACACTCATAACACTCTTAGTCTACATAGCTCACAACACTCTTCACACTCTTCACTACATTTTGAACACACACACTAACACATTACACGGCGATGCATCGCCATGAAATCTTTTTGTGCTGCGATACATCGTAGCGATGCATCGCCCTTAAAGTGGTTACACCACGATGCATCGTCACGATGCATCGTAGTGAAGGGATTTTTGTGCTACGATACATCGCAGTTGAGTTGTGAAGTTCGACTGAAGAAATTTGGCTAAGTATGGAATTGTGTTTCTTGTGTAGGGACCTTGGAGGCGTGATCAATGGAGGCTCGGAGACTTGCTGATGAGGAACAAAGGTGTAGAGATCCAAGGATCAAAGGCGTGGTGTGATGCATTGTACGAGCTGACTTGTGGACCATTTGATAAATACAGTGGCATTTCTGTAATAATGTAGTCATTTTACGTTTGCGTATTGTTTACATTTTTTGTAACCTCTATATATAGATGATTTAGTCAGTATTTTAGGGGATTAGACACTTCTAGACTTGTAATAGATTTTTGATTTAGGTAGCGGGAATTTTCTCTCTCTAAATTTCTCTCTCTATAATTTTCTTTCTCTAGAAATAGAACCCTATTTTTGATTCCGATCGCGGATTTGGTCCGATCATTGTAAATCTCTCAATTAAGGAGGAAATTCACGATTCTTTTGTGAATTGGAAGCTCTTGAAGCAATTCAATTGGTAAACTCTTTCCATTTAATGAAAATGAACTGTTTCAAGTTGCAAATTGATGATCGCGAATGGAGAATGGAGTTCTGTAGCTAGATAGGTGATGTTCTAGGGTTCTAACTGGATAAATGTGTAATTAGACTACGTAAGGCTTTGCATTTGGCATTATCAATAAAGAATGAAATCATACATGGAATTAATGCATGAATCTTGTGAAGTTTCATAAATTCGGACTAAAATTGATTGAGTTGTGTTTCGATTATGGTCGCCATGCTGAGTTGAGGTTCGATTCACCAATATGAGTAAGAATGCATGAAATGAGAACATAGAGTATGATAAATGAGTCTTCTCAATTGCTTTGTTTGATCATGATCTGATATGCGGTCACTATGCCGGTGGAAGTTCATTGAAACCTTAGAATAGAGTGAGAAGAGGCTTTCCTTGGCTAACGAAGACAAACGAACCTAGGTCAGGCCTCGCTATAGGAAGACCTTAGGAATTGCATGGTAGAGTAGTGAGTCTTGGGAAGTTGAGATGTTACGGGTTCCAACCATCACTCTTAGGACTCGCCATGGGAAAGAGTGGTGTTAGGGAGTGTAGGATGACATGCGGTCGCCATGCTGATGGAATTCTAGGCTCCCAGGCAACTTGATCTCCTCTCTGTTTTGCTTGAGTGTCAATTGCATTGTATTTGAGTAGTCTAATGTGCATTCATCCGGTGGAAGAACTCTAGAACATCCATTCTCTTCTTGTTTTTATACTTTATTTGTTGAGCTTGTTTCTTTAATCTAGTTCTTTTGTGACATTTTGTGAACAAATTCTGAATTTGAGAATCCATCCACTTCCCTGTGGATACGATCCCTCTCACTACTACTACAGTAGTTTAGGGTAAAATTGGAGCGTATACGACTGCACTCATTAGTACAACCCTTTTCTCGTTAAAGACGACTACAAAATGACTGGAAGGCATTAAATGTATCGGATTTTTCTCGAAGAAATTCCACCCATATATATTGTGAGAAGTCGTCAACAGTTACATAAGCATTTCGTTTTTCTCCAATACTCTCTACGGGCATAGGGCCCATTAAATCCATACGAAGTAGTTCAAGCACACGATTTGTTCCTAGTGTCTCAGACTTGGGATGTGAAACCTTTGTTTGCTTTCTAATCTGACAAAGTCCACACACCCTGTAAAGACCTAGGGTCTTAATCTTACTTATTTTGATGTTTAACAAACAATTATGTTTATGCTAATGGTTTGAATAAGTGTCTCAATGTGATAGATATTCAAGAGAAGCCAAGCATGGAGCTTTAGTGCATGAAGAAAGAATTGGAAGTGCAAAAGATACAAAGTTGGTAAATTAGGTCATTTCCCAACCCCTAAGCCCTAATTATGTAAATAGCTCAAGAAATTGTTTTACTCTTAAGGCTCAAGCAAAAATGATTTCAAAATGTTAGTAGTCTACAAATACATTTCAAAATGTGAGAAACATACTTGGACAAATTCACACTAAGTTGCACAAATGATTTGGAAAAAAAAATTGAAAACAAGTTTGAGAAAAATAGGATCGGACGCTGAGGGTAGAGTTTCGAACGTCCGAAACTTAGGTTCGGACGCCTCAGATTGGTCACTTGAACGTCTGAAACTCTGGTGAAAAATCAAGCTCTCTGTAGTTTAGGTTCGAACGCCTCAGAGTAGTTTCGGCCGTCCGAAACTTAGGATCGGACGCCTGATAGGGTCCGAAACTAGCATCCGAAACTCAAGTTTTCAAATAACGGCTAGTTTTTGAAAAGTCAAACATATAGGTTTTTTTGTCATCTTTTGAGGGATTTAAATACAAGCCAACACATGAACGTTTTGAAAGACACAACACTTTATTCCCTAAGCTCTTAATCTGAAAAACACTCTCTACAACTCTTGCACTTCATTTTGATCTTACAAGAACCAAAAGATTAAAAGTTCTTGAGCCTTTCTTGAGTATTTCATCTCATTCTTGAGCTATATATTTTGAGCTGTAATTGTTATTATAGGAATCATACTGTGAGCTTCAATTCATCTTATTCACCCTAATTGAGGGCTGTTATTTCTTTTCTAAACAAACATTGTAAGGATTTGTGAAAGGTTTCTCAAGTGAGAGTAAAAACCTAGAACTCATAGCTTGGGATAGCTAGTGAGAAGGTTGAACCTTGGTTGGTTGTAAAAGTGGTCCTTTTGATCTCACCACTGTAAGAAGATCATATCATAGTGAAAAGGTTTGAAATCCTAAGTTGGGAAACTTAGGTAGTGGATGTAGAGTACTTCAATGGGGAGTCTTGAACCACTCTAAATTGATTGTGTCTTCTCTCTTTACAGTTTTTATTTTTGTCATTATCATATATTGTTTATGCTTTGAATTGGTGCAATTGTATTGGATTATTGATTCATTGTGTTTCTGGATAATTGTTGTAGAATATTACACTTGTTGCAATTCTCACAACTCACTCATTGTTGTTGAATTTGATTTGATTAGTGTACTAAATTTTTAGAAACCTAATTCACCCCCCCCTCTTAGGTTGCCTTAGAGCTTACAATTGGTATCAGAGCTTGGTCTCTATTTGCTTAGGCTTAAAAACCTTAGAGTAAAGATTATGGCAACAAACAATGCTATGTTTATGGAGGGACAATCTATCTCTAGGACTCTAATGTTTAATGGAACCAACTACAGCAGTTGGAGAGATAGAATGGAAATCTATCTCAAATCCATTGATATTGAGATGTGGTATATTGTAGATGAATGACCTTATAAGGCTGAGATAACTATAGGGGATGAAACTAGAGAAAAGAAAAGGAGTGAACTCACTGAAACTGATAGGAGAAACCTCACTAGATGTCAATGAATCAAGTAGAGTTAAAGGATGTAAAAATGCACATGATATTTGGAAGAAACTAAGGGAAATTCATGAGGGAACCGAAGATGTAAAAGAGGAAAAGAAATCATTGCTAGTAACACAATATGAAAGCTTTAAAATGGATAGTAATGAATCCATAGATAAGATGTTTTTTAGATTCAATAGCATAATCAAAGATTTGGAAAGTCTAGGAAAAATCTATCCCTTAGGTGAGCAAAATAGAAAGATTTTAAATTGATTACCTAAGGAATGGGAGTCAAAAGCCATAGCAATTGAAGAAGCTAAAAATCTGAGAGAACTACCCATAGATCAACTAATTAGTTCACTTATGTCATATGAGCTAAAGATAAAATCTAAAACTCAAAAAGAAGAAGACACTAAGGCTAGGAAGAACATAGCACTTAAAGTGTCAAAGAATGAGAATGATGATGATGAAGATGAGGAAGATATAAATGAACAAGATGATAATGATCTTGTTTTTCTAACTAGAAAGCTATCTAGGATGATTCAAAGTAGGAAAAACAAGTTCAATAAAGGAAGGAACTTCAAGAGCAAAGATTGGATGAAAGAAAAAGGGGAAACATTAAAAGTCAATAAATGTTATGAATGTAATCAACCTAGACATTTTATTGCAGATTGCCCAAGAAGGAAGAAGGAGTTCAAACAAGACAAAAAGGGCAAAGGAAGAAGCTTCAAGGTCACATGGGATGATGACCAATCCGAAGAGGAAACCAAAGGAGAAGAAGAAGGAGTTTCTAACATGTGCTTTATGGGATTTGAAGACCATGAGGTAAGTCTTTCTTCTAGTGATGATGATGATGATAATTTTAATGATCAAGATGAACTTGAGTTGTACATTGCTAGACTAGTAGATGAGTTAAAGAAAACCAAAACTCAAAACAAGAAGCTTAAGGCCAAAGTGGAAGAAATCACTTCATGTAATCAAGAGTTAATCACTAAGTACGATTGTGTAGTATATAAAATTGTACATTAAAAACAGAAAATGAAAAATTAACAATAGATAGTAACAAGGCTAGAGAAGAGGTTAAAAAGTATGATAAAATTAAGAAAGAACATGTAGGATTAAATAGGAGAATTGAAGACCTTAGTGATTGTTTAGCTAAATTCACTCAAGGCAAGAACAACTTAGAAATACTTTTAGGAAATCAAAGAATGGGAAATAGTAAATATGGATTAGGATATTCACATGAGATAGGTCAAAGCTCCACATCCAAACTTGTAAAAATTACTCACACATCACATAATCATGAAAGAGGAGTAGAAAATTTTAAAAACAGGCCTCACCAACATCATGGATATGGAATGCATAACACTCATAACCAACATCATAGAATGCATAATACTCATTATGGACATAAGAAGTATAACTTTGAGCCTAGGTTTAACAATGTTAGACCTTACTACAAGACTTCACACTCTTTTAAATTCAATATGATATGCAATTATTGTTGTAAAAAGGGACATACCTCAAGGAAATGCTTTGCAAGAATGAAAGTTGAAAATGGATCAAAAACATGGATAAGGAAAGATATCAATGCTATGAATGGTTGAAGTCACACATTAATTCTTGAATGTAGGTATGTTTAAAAAATACAATTTTGGATACAAAATGGTTCCTTGATAGTGGATGCTCAAGACACATGACCGGTGATCCCTTATTGCTTAATAACTTGAAAACAAGAAATAAAGGACATGTTACTTTTGGCAATGATAAAAAAGGGAAAATTATTGGTATTGGTAATGTAGCAAATAATAATAGCAATGCGATTGAAAATGTGCTTTTGATTGATGACTTGAAATTCAATTTGATTAGCATAAGTCAAATATGTGATAAAGATCTTGATGTGGTGTTTAAACGTGAAAAATGTGTAGTTATTGATCCAATAGATGGAAAGATAGTTCTTACCGGATCTAGGCATAACAATGTGTATACACTTCATTTGTGTGATATTATGGAACAAGACATGAAATGTCTTAGTGTGGTGCATGATATAACTTAGTTGTGGCATAGGAGATTAGCTCATGTGGGAATAGATCACATAAATAATCTAGTTGCTAAAGAACTAGTTAGAGGTCTACCTAAACAAAAATATGAAAAAGATAAAGTGTGTGATTCATGTCAATTTGGAAAACAAACTAAAAATACATTCAAACCTAAAAACATGGTGACAACTTCAAAACCCTTAGAATTGATACATATGGACTTATTTGGACCTTCACAAACTATAAGTTTAGGTGGCAAAAGATATGTTTTTGTGATAGTAGATGACTATTCTAGGTACACTTGGGTTACATTCTTGGCACATAAAAGTGATACATTTAAAGAATATGCTAGACTATTTAAAAAGGTTCAAAATGAGTTAAGCTTAAATGTGGTGAAAATTAGAAGTGATAATGGAACCGAATTTGTAAATGAAAGCTTTATAAATCATTGTGATGAAAATGGTATTACACATAACTTTTCAGTGGTTAAATCACCTCAACAAAATGGAGTAGTTGAAAGAAAGAATAGAACACTTCAAGAAATGGCTAGAACTATGCTTTGTGAGAATGACTTACCTAAATACTTTTGGGCCGAAGCGGTTAACACAGCATGTTATGTCATGAACCGTGCTTTAATTATACCATTATTGAAGAAAACTCCATATGAATTAGTATATAAGAAAACTCCAAATGTTGGATATTTTAAAGTCTTTGGTTGTAAATGCTTCATTCTTAATGTAAAAGATACCTTGGGAAAATTTGATAAGAATCGGATGAAGGAGTATTTTTAGGATATTCCGAAATGAGAAAAGCGTATAGAGTGTATAACAAAAGAACCATGATAATAGAAGAGGCAATTCATGTAAACTTTGATGAAGGTGACACAAGTAAAAATCATGAAGAAAGTGATGAAGAAATAGGAATAGAAGAAAATCCATCTAATGAGCAAGATAAAATTGAACTAGACAACAATTCATCTTCACAAATTGATCCTAAAGAAAATATTCAAAACGTAGATAATAATCCACAAAAAAGTGATCTTCCAAGAGTTTGGAAATTCATCCTAAGTCATCCTAAAGACTTAATCATAGGAAGTCCATCTAGAGGAGTCAACACTAGGTCATCTTTGCATCTAGATAATAATTTGGTATTCCTCTCACAAATTGAGCCAAAAGACATAAATGAAGCCTTAAAAGATGATAATTGGATCATAGCTATGCAAGAAGAATTAAATCAATTTGAAAGAAGTAAAGTGTGGAATCTAGTGGAAAGGCCTAAAGACACTCCAATTATAGGAACTAAATTGATCTTTAGGAACAAATTAAATGAAGTAGGAAACATAGTAAGAAATAAAGTTAGATTGGTGGCTCAAGGGTATATGCAAGAGGAAGGCATAGACTATGATGAAACTTTTGCTCCCGTAGCAAAACTTGAGTCTATCCGCATGTTACTTGCATATACTTGTTTTAAATGATTCAAACTCTTTCAAATGGATGTTAAAAGTGCATTCTTAAATGGATTCATTCAAGAGGAAGTATATGTAGAACAACCTCCCGGTTTTGAAAACAATAAGTTCCCTAATCATGTATATAAATTGGTCAAAGCACTATATCGATTAAAACAAGCTCCTAGAGCTTGGTATGAAAGACTTAGTGGATTTTTAATAGAAAAGAACTTTCACAAAGGAATAATAGATACTACATTGTTTACAAAGCATTATGATGATGAATTACTTATTGTTCAAATATATGTTGATGATATTATTTTTGGTGCTTCAAATGAATCATTATGTGAAGAATTTTCAAATTTAATGAAAGATGAATTTGAAATGAGTATGATGGGAGAACTAACTTTCTTTCTTGTATTACAAATAAAACAAATGGATGATGGTATTTTCATAAGTCAAAAAAAATACACTAAAGAGTTACTTAAAAAATTTGGTATGGAAGAATCAAAACCAAATGGAACACCTATGAGTACTTCCACTAAGTTAGATTAAGATGAAAATGGTGTGAAAGTTGATGAAACACAATATAGGGGAATGATAGGAAGCTTGCTTTACTTGACTGCTAGTAGACCGGATATTATGTATGCTGTGTGCTTATGTGCTAGATTTCAATCATGTGCTAAACAATCTCACCTCTTGGCTGTAAAAAGAATACTAAGATACCTTAAAGGAACATTAGATCATGGATTATGGTATCCTAAGACAAACACGTTTGAATTAGTAGGGTTCACCGATGTCGACTTCGCCAGTTGTAGGGTTGATAGGAAAAGTACGAGTGGAGCATGTCAATTCTTAGGAAAATCTATTGTATCATGGTCTAGTAGGAAACAATATTCCGTATCACTATCAACGGCGGAAGCCGAATACATAGCTGCCGAAAGTTGTTGCTCACAAATTCTTTGGATGAAACACACTCTCCTTGATCTTGGTTTAGATTTTGGGTGTGTATCCATTAAATGTGATAACACCAGTGCCATAAATCTAACCAAGAATCCCATTCAACACTCTAGATCAAAACATATTTGACATTAAACACCACTTCATTCGTGATCTTGTTCAAAATAAGGAAATCCATATAGAATATGTTTCCACTAAAGAACAATTGGCGGATATCTTTACCAAACCACTCCCAGAGGACCAATTTTCTATCTTAAGAGATAGCATTGGTATAATACAATTAAAGTGATCCGAAAACATCGATTTTATCTCTTAAAAATGAATTTTAAAAATTCATAGAAGTTTTGGACGCCAGTTTCGGACACTTAGGACCGTCTGAACCTAAATTTCAGAGAAGAGTAAAATTGTTCAGAAGTTTCGGACGCCAGTTTCGGACGCCTATAGCCGTCCGAACCTAAACTTCTGAGAGGGTGCATTTTTTCTGGAGTTTCAGACCCCAGGTTCGGACGCCCTCCAAAGTTTCAGCCGTCCGAAACTGTCGCATCCGGGTTAAAAACCTAATTTTCAGAACAGTTTCTCAAAAACTTTCAAAAGGCTTTCAAACCTTTCTTCGCGCCTGTTACACCCATATTGCGTTTTAACCGTTTAATTTCCAAATTGTTCCAATACAATCTTTCCTTTCCATCTAGAGAACATCTTCTCTGATTCAAAATACAAAATTTTACATCCAAATTCTTCACATTGATTTAAACCCTAGCTTTTGGGTTAAATATCAATTCTTCACATTTTCAGTGATTTGATTGAAATTTTCAATCATAATGAGTTCATCAAGGGGAAGAAAGCGAACGAAGGTTACGGCACCTCCACAAACAACGACCAACAATCCTCCATCTCCATTTATCAATGGTGAGTGCGCTTCTAAGTACAATAGTTATGTTATCAATCAGAAGAAGATTATTGTACCTAGGATTGTGAGGAATGAAGATTTTGTTGGTGCCTTAGACATCCTAGAATTATTTGACTATCAAGGTTGGAATGACATTTTATTCACAAATGAGCCTATTTCTACATTGTTAGTGTATGAGTTCTTTTCCAATTTGCATTCGCCAAAAGGTGCTGCTGGGGTTGATAAGTTATGTACTAGAGTCAATTCTGAGGATATCACCCTAACACCTGAAAGCCTTAATACTTTGTTCAAAACTGATCATCCAAATGCCGTAGCTAAAGATGGCAAACCTATCATGAAATACTTTAGGCTTCATTATTGGTCGGATGCTTCTCACGAATTTAATTTCAATGATTTGGTAGCAAGTGCTTTCAATGGTGAGACATTTGGTAGGGCAAGTGAAGCACCAATCAAGAATATGAGTCCTAAACACCGCATTCTTTTTCACATCATTACCAAAATCGTTCTTCCAAATCATGGCCATAAGACCGATCCCAACACTATGAACCTTTATCTCCTATATGCTCTTCTTAAGCAAATTCCCGTAAATTTTGGATATTTAATGCTTAAGTACCTTGATATTCATACTAAGGATCAACGTCGTAGTTTACCCTATGGCATGCTCATCACAAAAATCCTTAGGCATCATGGCATAACCGTGGATAATGTCGCTGAGTACCCCGTGTCTTCCCGTAATTTCTATGATTCAATATTTCTTAAGTCCATGGGAATATATGTGGTGAATGAGGCTTGGACATTTGACAAGCCAATTGAAGGCCAAGACGAGGATGAAGACATGATGGAAGGTGATGATGAGGAGGCAGAAAATCAAGGTCAAGATGCACCGGAGCCTGCCCAAGCAACTAACATAGATGAAGATTTCAAAACCTTTATTCAAGGGTATTTGACTCTTTAACTGATCGCATTGATAGTGGTATTGCCGGCGTGCATGCAAGCTTAGACAAAAATATGGCCGAGATAAGAGAGCAACTTGAGGAGTTGACAGTTAGGGTAGACGACTTGGGGCAGGAGATTCATTATGGACATGAAGTGCTTATGACGGATGAACAACGTGAAGCCTTAGCTCAAGCTCGTCGCAAAGGGAAGGCATCGGCACGCAATTAGCTATTACACATATGTAATAGACTAGGGTGGTCATTGTTTAACTCTAGGATGGTTTGATGTTTGCTTGTTGACTTGTGGAATTGACACTTTCTTATTGATGTTTAGTTGTCTTTACTTTTGACATGTTATGGATATTGTCTTTTGAATGTGTACTCTTTGATGTCTTGATAATATGATAATTTGACATTAATGTTGCTTATTGAAGTTATATGTTGAAATGCTATATTGTACTACTTTGTGGAAATGTATGGGTTGTTGACAGATGGAATCAATCCATATACAAAGGAAACTCTGTCAAAATTTTTCAAAAATTATTGCACTTAACCATTTTTTATGCCTAGCCACCCATTAGGTTGCAAGGAGTGGAAAGGTAGTCCTAAGATATGAAGTTGTTTCTCTAACACTATATTTCTCAAACAAATGGAAATAAGGTACATCAAAGTTAATGTTGTTTATGCTTTTGTTATGTGTTATTTTGATGATGTCAAAAGGGGGAGAAGAAAAGAGAAAAATAAAAAAGGAATTATAGTGATGATATCAAAAGGGGGAGAAGGAAAGAAAACAATATTGCATGATTGGTATCATGTAATGGACACAATGGATAAAGAACAAAAAGGGGGAGAAAATTAAAAAGGGAGAAAAATATTAGAAAAGAGAAAACTTAAATGCAATGGAAGTATACACATAGGGGGAGCATATAGTATCTCTTTCATTAAAAAGTAACTTATTGCACTTGTTATTTATTCTCTTACATAATTGGTTTGTCATCATCAAAAAGGGGGAGATTGTAAAGACCTAGGGTCTTAATCTTACTTATTTTGATGTTTAACAAACAATTATGTTTATGCTAATGGTTTGAATAAGTGTCTCAATGTGATAGATATTCAAAAGAAGCCAAGCATGGAGCTTTAGTGCATGAAGAAAGAATTGGAAGTGCAAAAGATATAAAGTTGGTAAATTAGGTCATTTCCCAACCCCTAAACCCTAATTATGTAAATAGCTCAAGAAATTGTTTTACTCTTTTAAGGCTCAAGCAAAAATGATTTCAAAATGTTAGTAGTCTTCAAATACATTTCAAAATGTGAGAAACATACTTGCACAAACTCACACTAAGTTGCACAAACAATTTGGAAAACAAAAATTGAAAACAAGTTTGAGAAAAATAGGATCGGACGCTGAGGGCAGAGTTTCGGACGCCTCAGATTGGTCACTTGACCGTCCGAAACTCTGGTGAAAAATCAAGCTCTCTGTAGTTTAGGTTCGGACGCCTCAGAGTAGTTTCAGCCGTCCGAAACTTAGGTTCGGACGCCTGACAGGGTCCGAAACTCAAGTTTTCAAATAACGGCTAGTTTTTGAAAAGTCAAACATATACGTTTTTTGTCATCTTTTGAGGGATTTAAATACAAGCCAACACATGAACGTTTTGAAAGACACAACACTTGATTCCCTAAGCTCTCAATCTGAAAAACACTCTCTACAACTCTTGCACTTTATTTTGATCTTACAAGAACCAAAAGATTAAAAGTTCTTGAGCCTTTCTTGAGTATTTCATCTCATTCTTGAGCTATATATTTTGAGCTGTAATTGTTATTGTAGGAATCATACTGTGAGCTTCAATTCATCTTATTCACCCTAATTGAGGGCTGTTATTTCTTTTCTAAACAAACATTGTAAGGATTTGTGAAAGGTTTCTCAAGTGAGAGTAAAAACCTAGAACTCATAGCTTGGGATAGCTAGTGAGAAGGTTGAACCTTGGTTGGTTGTAAAAGTGGTCCTTTTGATCTCACCACTGTAAGAAGATCATATCATAGTGAAAAGGTTTGAAATCCTAAGTTGGGAAACTTAGGTAGTGGATGTAGAGTACTCCAAGGGGGAGTCTTGAACCACTCTAAATTGATTGTGTCTTCTCTCTTTACAGTTTTTATTTTTGTCATTATCATATATTGTTTATGCTTTGAATTGGTGCAATTGTATTGGATTATTGATTCATTGTGTTTCTGGATAATTGTTGTAGAATATTACACTTGTTGCAATTCTCACAACTCACTCATTGTTGTTGAATTTGATTTGATTAGTGTACTAAATTTTTAGAAACCTAATTCACCCCCCCTCTCTTAGGTTGCCTTAGAGCTTACACACCCTATATTCATCAAACTTCAGTATAGGAATCCCACTGACAGCACCCTTAGTGACAATTTTCTGCAGCATCCTTATATTCACATGACCCAATTTTTTATGCCTTAGGATAGAATCTTCCATGCTTGAACGAAGACACGTAGATGAGGAAGAGATGAGATAACAATTGTCCGAAGTTCTTACTCCTTCCATTATGCACATGTTGTTATAATTAACCACCTTGCACTTTCCTTTAGTGAAGTTCACATTTAGATCTTGATCACACAAATGACTTATGCTGATCAAATTCGCCTTGAGACCATTTACCAGAAGAACATTCTCTAGTTTTGGTAACCATGACACATTTAGAATACCTTTTCCAATAACACGAGTCGTGACACCATTTTCAAACGTCACTTTTCCCATACTTCCGGACACAATATTTGTTAGAAACTTCTCTTCACCAATCATATGTCTGGAAAACCCACTGTCAAAGTATCACTCATCATTTGTGGCAGCCTTTAGTGAAGTATATGTGAAGTTGCACCTCAAATTGGGCTTCATTACCCAACTCTGTTGTGAATTTCTGCGAAAAAAAGATTTTCTAGCAGTACCTTGTCTCCATTCAGTAAGATAAATAAAACATCTAGGACGAATATGACCACGAAGATTGCAATAATGGCAAATAAGAATAAATCTGTTACATTTGCCTCTAGAAGCATGATAAGAATAATGAGGATTTGAATTTATCACGTTCTTTGCAGTATTCACAACAACCTATTTTACTTTGAAATTATCCACTGGTAGTGACACTGGTTATGATACGAAACGTTTTCCTTTATACCCCAGTCCAGAGTGATCACCACTGGATTGACCGGTCTTAAGAATTTTATCCAGCTTGGAAGAACCTGAATTTAATATGTTGATATCTTTCTTTATGTGATTTAGCTCGTTGGTCAGAGTCTTCACTTCCTCTTGATATACTCTCAGTTTGGTTTCTAAATATGTATTAGAGTTTTGAAGATTGAGCCTTTCATTTTGTAGATCTCTAATTTGAGTATGAAGTTGCTGATTTACATTAAAAAATTCAGTCCACTTATCATGAAGATTCTTGTATTCGACTAGAATATCTTTTTCGATGACACAATCTTCATCTTCATCCCTATATGCCGACATATTTCTAGTGACACCTTGTGTAACATCCTTTTTCCCACCATGATCTGATTGTTCAGTCTTAAAAGTAAGAGCCACGTGATTATTCTGAAAACCATCACATTCTCTACACTGAATTTCTCAGTCCTTGAATGACTGATCAGGTGTGTGATTTTCTTCCCTGTACTTTTTATTGCTTGCCAATTCATTCTTGGTGTTGCTAACACTGGCATTGACACCTTGATTATTTCTGCCAAATCTCTTCATGACTCTGCTGAAATTTTTAGATATTAACGCGAGAGAGTCCTCAAGGTCATCTTCATCAGGATTGTCTGACTTCTGCATCTCTACTTTTAAGGCAATCCTTTTAACTTTCTTTAATTCCAAGTCTACTCCAAGATTCATCTCAAATGTTCTAAGAGAGCCCATCTATTCTTCTAGCTTCATCTTTGAGATATCTTTTGCTTCTTTAATGGCAGTAACTTTATAAGCAAATTGTTGAGGCAGAGATCGTAGAGTTTTTCTCACAAGTTTTTCTTCAGAAAAACTTTCCCCAAAAGAAAACGCCTCATTGGCTATGTCACAGAGTTTGGCATTGAATTCAGCAATACTCTCATCTTCAAGCATCCTTAAGCTCTCAAATCTTGTAGTTAGTATCTGCATCTTTGATAACTTCACAGCTGTCGTCCCTTCATAAGTAGTTTGAAGAATTTCTCATGTCTTCTTGGCTAACACACACGTAGAAATAAGTCTAAACTAAGCAGGGTCAACTCCGTTAAAAATAGCATTAAGAACCTTTGAATTACTATTTGCCAAGTCATCTTCTGTAACAGTCCAACTTTCTTTTGGCTTGGGAGAATCAACACCAGCTGTGTCGGTAATCACTGGCCCATCCTGTCAGAATTGATTTCCAAACTTTCTCATCAATAGCTTTGATAAAGGCTCTCATTCTGGCCTTCCAATAAGCATAATTGCTGTCATCCAATAAAGGTGGACGCATTGTTGAACCTCCTTCCTTCATAGAGTCCATCGCACAAAAAACCAAGATCAAGTCCTCTACATTCCGTCTAAGAAACAAAGACAACCCACTCTGATACCAATTGAAAGATCAAGGTTAAATACGCGGTGTCCTAGTGGGTTGAAACACTAGGTGTGACACCAATAATAAAAGCGATAATGGACAGTATTAAAAATGCGGAAAATAAAGAGACAGGAGGTTGGTAACGCAGTTTAGCAATTACCTACGTCTGCGGGGCCACGCCCAGATAACAATCCACTAAGTTCACAAAGTTACAAAACACTCGGTCTAACACAAAGTAAGACTCCCTCTTATCTTTGTCGTCACTTCTATCTAACTTCACACGTGAATCTGATTGTGCGAGTTCCCCTCGACTTGTGCGATTCTTCCCAAAATCTTAAGAGGCAAGATCCCCTTGTCAATGGCGACTCCTCCCAGAATCCGTGTTATGGCAAGATCCCCTTGCCCATGATCAGAACTCCTCCCGAACTCCTTGCAACCTCCTCCCGAGACTAAGTTATAACAAAGAATACAAGGAATGCATCTTCAATATTTTTGCATTAAGATGCGAACAGCAAACACATTTAAACAAAGACTTCTAACAAAAAAGTGTGTTCACAGTCTTACAAAGACCGAAAGAATAATCAAAACTCCACACCACAAAGTCGTGTGGTTGGAAAGATCATATAGAGCACACAAAATCTTTCTATGTTTATCTCCAAGATTGTTTCCAAATAAATTGTATAGAAAGATGGAAACCATGTGCTTTCCATGCTTATATTTTCCAAAAATAAACCTCCAAAGATAATTACCAAGAATACCAAGATAAGCACCAAATATACCAAGATAGAATTAATCTCCAAATCAATCTTCCTTGCATAGATTGATTTAATTGATTTCTGCAACCAATAGATCTTTCCTTATTTGCCAAAAAATAAATGCCAACACATTAAAATTAATGCCAACTCATCTTCACTCATCTTGCGCATTAACATCCGCAAACTCTAATGTAGTCTTGCAGAACCTGAAGAATCCAATGGGGAGGGCAGCACTAATGTCATAATCAACTTCTCGAGTTGACTAGAATCGCTGAAACTGATTCTTGCCAACGTGGATGTGCTTCATGTAGAGTTTAATTTCCTGTCGAGTCTAAAAAAATTGACTCTGATAAACTTTTCTTGGAGTATGATTTCAACAATTGGGAAACTGCCTAGTCTGGAGGTTCTCAAACTATTCAATGGAGCAGTTAATGAATTAAGCCCATGGGACATGGTAGAAGAGGAATTTCCCAATTTGGAATACTCAGACATTACCAGTTGGACAAGCTCCAAGGATGATCATTTTCCCTATCTTCATAAATTGGTATTGGAAGGATGCAGAAAATTGGAAACTTTACCTTCTTGTTTAGAGGAAATTTCAACTCTCGATTTGATTAAGGTACACAAGTGTTCAAACTATGTCGAAGATTTAGTCCGAGAGATTGAAAACTTAAACAAGATTTGGGGAAATGAAGATCTTAAGATTCTGATCACAGAAGAGATTGAGGAAGATTTGTATTATGAAGACTAGATTTTTGCAGTAGTGATGAGTTCTGTTACTGAATATGCATTCATACATATATGAAGAGCAAATGATTGTTATATTTTACAGATTGATTGCAGAAGTGCGAATGAGGGACATACTTTGTGCCAAATGATTGTCTGTGTGCAATTCTTTTTGTTTCTTAAGCACAGAAAAAATAAAACAACAATAATAACAACTAAGCTTTTATTTTATTAAATGGGGTCGGTTATATGGATTACATTTCACCATCGTGATCGAATTATACTCATTTGCTCGTTTATACTAAAATATAACTAGCGATAAAAAATTTTTGGCAAGGTTTAGCACTATCTTTAAATAAAAAAGACATTTTATAAAAATAAATAAAAGATTTTGCACAAACCAAAAGTCTAGACATTACACCAAAATGGTCTTGCACTTTTTTTTTCTTTTTTTTTTCTTTTTTTTTTCCAAAGAGGATCAACTAGGGGTAAGCATAATTCGGTTCGAACCTTAATCCGAACCGAAACGAAATGAATTCAATTTTTTTAAATTTTTGGTTAAACTGAATTTTGAAATTCGATTTTCAGTTGGTTTTGGTTTTTAATTTTTGATTTGGGAAAAAAATCGAAAACCGATTTTAAATTTTGTCACTAATATGTTGAAAAATATATTTGAACTGTAGTGTTCAAGATAAATGTAATGTTTTAATTTTTTTTTTAAATAAACAACTATACTTAATTAATAAATTATACATAATTATACATTATCATCATTTGTTCATATTAAATGATTAATTGAATTTATTTCATATTTATAATTCAATATTTTTTTTATATTTCTTTATGTATAATTTTTGTTTTATAGTCAACAATCTTGGTTTTAATAAAATAAAAACTATATATAACGGTTCGTACTTATTATAAAGTGATCATATTTAAGTTTCAATTTTTAATTTTTAAAAAAATCTCTTGTTGAAAAAATATAAATATAGTTCTAGTTACATTTTCAGTTATTTTAATGTCAAAACAAAATAAAGATTCAATTAAAACATATTGTATTGATATGATATTTAATATTGAGTTGAATATGAGAATGGTTTTTTAATTGGGTTGTATTTTTTTTTTTTTTGTTGGATCTTGTAATAATATGTTTTTGGATTGGGATTTTAATTTTAGCCTAATAAGAAATTCAGTTTTATACCAAAAAATCGAATACCAAACCAAATCGAATTCAAAATTCAGTTTTGGTACCGTTCAAATTTGGTTCGGTTTTAGTTTGTATTTTTAAAAGCTTAAAAACCAAAAAAAAAATCGAATTAGAAAACTGAAAACCGAATCGATATTCTCACCCCTAGGATCAACCGTGGAATTTCACCTACTCCCTTGATGACTCATTTCACCCACCCCTAGATTAGATATGGTCATTCCGACAGTTCTGAAATCGGGACCCCACAAAATTGGAACCGTACCTGAACCGTCTATGGACGGTTTGACTACAATTCTCTAAAATCGAGATTGGAACTAGAACTGCCGGTTCTGATTCCAAACCAGAAATTAAAAAAAATTGCCACGTCAACAGCTGTAAGGAGGCTCACACCTAGAAAGTTTAATAAAAAAAATAGGCGCGTGTAACAAAAAAAAAATTGCAACTGTCAAATGACCATTGCATTAATATGCTACTAAGGAACGGTCAATTATTTGACCGTTCGGTCAATTATTTGACCGTTTCTCACTTCCTTTTTTTTTACTTTTTTTACTTTTCCTAATCTATAATACCTTCTTAATTTTTCATTTTTTTCCACACAATTTTTACTCCTCTTTCTCAATATTCTAATTCTCTTCTTCTCAATTCTCAAACATCAAAATTCTATAAAATTCAATTCTAATTATTGTTTCTATTATAATTATTAGTTAAATTATTATTAATAATATATTATTCTTTCAATTTCTCATTCTTTTTTAATCTTTTTGAATTATTTTATAAACTATATAGTTTTGGTGCTTCATCCCAACCAATTAATATTGGTGAAGAAAGTGTAAATTCATCACTATCAAGTTGTCGTCCACCAATGAATCCAAAATCCGATATGTTTGTGAAATATTTCACAAAATTTTTTGATCCCGATGGAGTTCTTATTATAGCAAAATGCAATTTTTGGGATAAATCATACGCCTTCGAAATTGGGAGCGGATATAGTACACTAACCAAGCATTTGGAGAAAATGCATCCTCAAGAAATCGGCATTCAAAAGTCACAAGCGCAACTAACTAGTTTTGCTCAACAAGGTTCTTCTTCTTCTTCTAGTAATTTAAATTTATTTAAATTTAGTGATTCAAAATGGAGAGATGGTATAGCTAGATTTGTTTGTACACAACATTTACCATTCTCATTTGGTTGGAAACAAAATTTTGTGAGATTAGTACAAGAAAATGTAAATCCACAAGTTAAACGTGTTTCTAGAACAACTTTAACACGTGATATTAAAAAAACTTATAAAAATGAAAAAAATAACTTATCGGAATATTTTTTAAAATTAGATTCTCGTGTTTCAATATGTTTGGATATTTGGAGTGATCATTGGAAAATGAATAGTTATATGGGTATAACTTGTCATTTGGTAGATTCAAATTGGTTTCTACAAAAAAAAGTAATTGCATTTAGAACTTTTAATGATTCTCATACGACTATAAATATGTCTAGATTAATTAGTATTATTTTACAAGAATATAATTTGAATGATAAAATTTTTTCAATTGGTTTTGATAATGCATTGGCTAGTAATGTATCTATTGTAGAATTAAAAAATATTTGTGCACCAATTATAGATAGGTGGGAAGTTTTTTCATATTAGATGTGTATACCATGTTTTAAATTTATCCGTTCAAAATGGTTTAAGTACATTAGAAAGTCATATTAAATCAATTAAAGATGCAATTAAATATTTGACCAGACATCCAAGTTTAATGAAAACATGGGTAAAATATTGTATACAAAATGGACAAAAGCCTAAAAGATTTAAAAAGGATATTTCAAATCATTGGAATTCAACTTATGATTTACTTTGTGATTCTTCTAAATATAGTTCATTATTATGTAATTTTTACATTGATAACTCTTGTCTTAGAATTGTATTACTTCTTACTCATTGAACTTCTTGTTTAAAATTGTTAGAAGTTTAAAAAGTTTTAAGGATGCTGCTTGTATATTTTCAGTGTGTATTATCCAACTTCTCATTTATTTTTAGTTGAAGCATGTAATAAAGTTTATGTGTTAAAAATTCATATAAATGATGAAACTTTGATGCAAAGTATTATTCACATGTTAGAAAAATGGCTTAATTATTATAAAGAAATTCCAATTTTATATTTAGTTGCTATTGTTCTCGATCCTCGTTTTAAATTTAAAGCTTTAGAACAATATTTGAAGTTTTATTATGATACGTTAAAAGAATGTTTTCCATTAGATCCGAATATTATACAATTACAGTTAAATGTAAGTAAATACATAAATGAGACAAGATATATAATAAATGCATTATATGAAGAATATTCTATTAATTTTCATTAACAAGTTCCTACTATTAGTACCATTAATACTAGTACTAGTCATTATAGTATTTCAACTTCAAATATTGGATCTTCGTCTTCCTTTATCCCTCCCAGTTCAGAAATATTTCAAACGTTAAAAAAAACACAAGGGTACTACTAGTACGAAATTTGAGGAATATTTAACCACTTCTTTGATTTTAGTGATAACAAGTTTGAATGTGATAGTATTGAGAACTTCAAAATATTGGAATGGTGGAAGAAGAAAACAATAATGTACCCCGTCATCTCTTCGATAGCCAAAGAAATTTTGGCGGCCCCGACATCAACCGTAGCTGTGGAACAAGCTTTTAGTCAAGGTAGCAACATTTTAGATGAGACCCGATCGCATTTGAGCCCCATGTCCTTTGACATTCAAGCTTTAATAGATGATTTGAGTAAAGCCGCTTATAGAGAAAAAGAATAAGACATAGAAGAAGATTTTGATTTAGATTTAGACCTCACCATCGATGGTAGCTCTACTTGCACAACTAATTCACCTATCACCGATATCGAGAGAGCCAATAATGACGACGAGTATTAGTTTATTAAAATGAAGAAAAATTTAATATTGTATATTTTTAGATTATTGAAACTTTGAAATAATTTATCATGTTTTTCAAAAATTATAATTTTCATATCTATATATTTGTTTATATAAATGTCATAGTTTTATTTGTATAGACTATAGTTGTATTATTGTATATCATAATATATTTTGCAATTGTATTATTATACTATTCAAATTTAAAGTTTAAACCATCAATTATAAATAAAATTTAGTATTTCTTCATTTATTAATTTCTAACTTGTTAATTTATGATTTAAAATCTTAACTTGTAAATTTTTCTATCCCAATGAATAAAATTTAGTAGTTTCTTCATTTATTAATTTCTAACTTGTAAATTTATGATTTAAAGTTCTTAACTTGTAAATTTTTCAATCCCAATGAATAAAATTTAGTAGTTTCTTCATTTACTAATTTCTAACTTGTAAATTTATGATTTAAAATTCTTAACTTGAAATTTTTTCTATCCCAATGAATAAAATTTAGTAGTTTCTTTATTCTAACTTGTAAAATTTAGTATTTCTAAGTTGTAACTATTAAAACCTAAGTACCTAAAATTTAGTATTTCAAAATCAAATTCGGAGGTTGAAATTGAAATTCGAAATCCAATTCAAAACGGGAATAAAATCGTAACCGAAATCGAGATAAAACCAGAATCAAACCGGAACCGAGATAAAATCGGAATCGGAATTGGAACCGCCCGTTCTGGAACCGCCGGTGGGTGGTTCTATCCCGGTTTCACTGGCCATGGAATCGGGAACCGCCGGTTCCAAAACTGTGGCCATCTCTACACTAAATGACTTGAACCCGTGATCTAATAGGTACACATGTGAAAATGCAAATCATTTTATCTACACTTTATTGTCAAATGGAGTTACACTTTATCTATGGTTAAATTATTGTTTATGATCCAATAAATTAACAAATACTAACACATGGTATATACTCACCACTATACCATGTTATACCACTAAGGAGCCGTTTGGTTCGCATTCCTCAATCGGAATGTTAATGAGAATAATTAACCCCACTATCACTATGGATTTATGCCATTAACTCCATCATGTTTGGTTGAAGAGTGTAATGATTTCATTTTTATTACAAATGTTTGGTTTACTTTTCTTTGATAATGAGTTTCAAATTTTATTTTCAAAATATTTAAAATAAAAAATCAATATTCATAATATGCTAAAGATAATAATATTTTCACACACTACACATATTTTACACCTACTATAAGTATTTTCACACACTTGGATTCTAAAAAAATGTGTGTAGTATGTGTAAAATTATGTGTAGTGTGAGAAAATGTGTGTCAAGTGTAAAATGTATAGTGTGTGTAAAATATGTGTAGTATGTAAAAATGTGTGTAATGTGTATAAAATATGTGTAGTGTGTGTAAAATATGTGTAGTGTTTGAAAATGTGTTTAGTATGTGTAAAATATATATAGTGTGTGAAATGTGTGTAGTGTGTGTAAATGTGTATAGTAAGTGTAAAATATGTGTAGTATGTAAAAATATGTGTAATGTGTGTAAAATATGTGTAGTGTGTGAAAATGTGTGTAGTGTGTGTAAAATATGTGTAATGTTTGAAAATATGTATAGTATGTGCAAAATATGTGTAAATATGTAGTATAAGAAAATATGTGCAGTGATAAGTGATTGATTAATGGGTTAATCAAAATTGATAGTAGACAAATTAGTGGGTAATGATAAATGGATGATTTGGGGTTATCAAAGTGATTGAATGATAGTGATAATATTTAACCAAATAACATCTAAGGGAATGACTAAATGATAGTGATTAACCATTGCCAAACACCTCTTAAGAATTAAGAAGTATTCTTTAAAAAATGAGATGAGGTAGATGAGTAATAATGAGGATCCCATTTTTCTTATGAAAAATTAAAATTTTTTATTAAAATCTTTGTTGTTATTGTTATTAATATTTTTTCTAAAGAATGAAATGAATGTAGCTGAGTAACAATCATGTGCATATCTATAAAGAGTCTAAATCCCATATTTCTTATGAAAGTTTAAAAATTTGCTATTAAAATCTTTAAAAAAAATAAAATTTTTCTCGCTAAAATTTAAAATATAAATTCTACTAATAGCGTACAATTTTTCTAGCTAAGCTCCTTGGATTCGCCACTGGTAACTACAAGAGTACTTGTCAATCAACTTGCACTATCTAACTTGCCAACGTTTATTGCTACAAGAATACTTGGTAATCAACTTCTTATCCAACCTGTCTATAAAGAAGAATCAGTTTGTAATATTGACGGTAAATCTTGGATTTTGAATACAAAAATTACTGAATTTTTTAATTTCATCATACCATTTTAATTCAAATAGGTGCACCAAATATATCTGACTAAAATTAGAGATAATTATATTTACCACTTTTGAAATTTAATGAAACTAATAAATGGACCATGTTGTTTCATGAAACTACTATCAAATTGAAGTTTTGAAAAATTACATTACCCTCCCGTGATTAAAACTTATTATGAATATTTTAGAAATATAACAATAAAAAATTTTACTTATTCAATTAGTCAGTCGTTAGTCAACTAATAGTAGACGGGTAGTTATAAGTTTGACTAGTTAGGGGATGATTGTAATATTAATAAACATGAGAATTCATTATGTAATGTGACTTATGGAAGCTTTCCTATGAAGCAAATTCATATATGCGAAAAAGTGACAGAAAATTAGATATATACTATAACGAAAAATATTGTTATTAAGTTCACCTTAAAAATTATCACTTTCGGATATAAAAGTATCACTATTGGCCACCAAAAGTATCATTATTGGATACAAAAGTTTACTATCAAATAAAAAAATGGAGAATTTGTATTAAGGGCATGTCTTATGTCTTTATTATTAAATAGGACGCAACTTTAATATATTTATTATTAAGGGCATTAAAATATCTATATTAGTTTAAATAATTAACCAATGACTTTATTATCCTTTTCATCAATTAAAAAATTCATCACGATCAAAACACTTATTTTCTTTATCTTTTTATTACTAAAATATATCGATCTAATCATTAATTATATCTTAAAACTCTTTATCATTTACTGTTTTATAATTGTTATCAATAAATTTTCATATTAAGTTACTTCTTTTATTCTTTTATTACTGAAACACATTAATCTAATTATAAACTATTTTATCATTTACTGTTTCATAAGTGGTATCAATAAATTTTAATATTAATTTTACTTAATTGTTATCCATAAACTTTCATGTAAATTTTAATCATTATTAAACTATGTTATACTGTAAAATTAAGTTTTAAAAAACACACAAGAATTTATCAAACTAATATCACAAATCATAATTAATTTTAATGAATTTTAAGTTTTTTGATATATTTTCAATGAACTTAATTATTTGATAAACGCGTAAGCACGTACAGTTATTTATTATTAAGTTTTAATTTTAAAGTTGTTGTATTTTTCGATGTTGTGTTATTTAATCATTTTTTAATTTTAAATATATTCATGAAAAAATATTTATGATTTAAGATAATTTAATAATAAATATATTCATGACAAGAAAAATTTACGTTTTGAAATATTTTGACAATGATTATATTTTGTTATTTAAGACATTACAAAAAATCTTAAAAATTAAAAAAGTTTGATGATAAATATATTTTATTATTTAAGATAGTTTGATAATGATCTAAGTTACTATCAAATTTTATCCACAAGAAATTATTAAAAATAACTAATAAAATATTGAATAGTAAAAGATAGAAAGTTAGGTATTTAACGTAATCTTTCTTATAATTGATAAGAAGGGTACTAAAGACTTTTACTAAGTATATAATATAATAAAGTTATTTTGACGCCCTTAATGATAAATACATTAATGTTATACCCCATTTAATAATAAGAGCATGAGACGCGCCCTTAATAAAAATTCTCCCTCAAAAAAATATCATTGTCATCTACAAAAAAGTTTATGTAATGAGTAAATTCAAAAAGTATAGTTTAATTGTTTAAAAGCAATAATCAGGTGCAACAAGTAGTAGTACAACATTAAAAAGTATCACTTTCGGTTATAAAAGTAACACATTGGGGGACTTGGAAGTATTACTGTCAAATTAAAAAGTATACACAATGGGTTTAATAGTAAGAATACTATGACATTTAAAAGTATTCGCACTACGATTAAAAATATCACTGTCACATTAAAAAATATCACACTAAAAATTATATATAGTGGGTGTCACAATAAGTTTAATAGAAAGAATACTAATGTTTAAAAGTATTCACACTAGAATTAAAAGTATAATTATTACATTAAAAAGCATCACATTAAAGATGTATACACAATGGATGTCAAAAAGTATCACCGCAAGTGTTAAAAGTATCACAATGATATTAAAACTTGTCATTTTCGATTATGAAAATAACACAGTGGATGGCTAAAAATGTTTAAACGGTGGATTTAATATTAAGAGTATTACGACATTTAAAAGTATCCATATTGAGATTAGAAGTATCACTATCACATTAAAAACTTATGCATAATGGGTATAAAAAAGTATCACTATTAGTGTTAAAAGTATCACTCTCGGTTATCAAAGTGAGTAACTAAAAATGTATATACGATGGGTTTAATAGTAAGAATACTATGATGTTTAAAAGTATCGACGCTGAGATTAAAAGTATCACTATCATATTAGAAAGCATATCAATTAAAAATGTATACACAATGGATGTCAAAAAGTATCATTACAAATGTTAAAAATAGGGCAAACTACATTAGGAACCACTAAACTATTTGGATAGTATACTTTTGGTCACTAATCTTTTTTTTTGTTTCATTTTGGCCATTCAACTATAAAAAGTAGTATACTAGTAGCCATTCTGTTAAATTCAACCGTTAACTATAAAATTTTTCGGTAAATTCAATCTTTTTTTAAATTTTTTTTTGAGGGAATATTATAACTAAAAACGTGGTAAAATTACAGGATTTACAATTTAGGATAATGGGTGTTAATCTAACAAAATTATATTTAAATTTTATACTTAAAAATTTGGTTTAATAAAAAAATATTTGAATTTAACGAAAAAATTCAAAGATAATGAGTAAAATTAACGGAATGGCTACAAATATACTACTTTTTATAGATGAGTAGCCAAATGAAAACAAAAAAAAATATTAGTGACCAAAAATATATTATTCAAATGTAGTTTAGTGGCCGTCAAAGTAGTATACCATTAAAAATATCACAATAACATTAAAGGGGGCGTTTGGTAGGAGGGAATAGAATGGGTCAATGGTAATCAACAAAATTGATTGTCATTGTTAATGTTTGGAAATAAATAATAGAAATAACTATTCATTAATGATTACATAAAATAAACCAATAGATGACTCCCTAATCTCCCCCATTAATCATCAATTATCCTGTATTGGATAACTAATTTCACTCACTCTACCATGTACTTTAATAATAGTAATAATAATAATAATAATAATAATAGTATTAATGTTAATAATAATAAAATTAATAATTAAAATTAAAAGTATCCCTCCCCATTATCAAAGTAACACCTTGGTAACAAAAACGTATATATATAATATGTTTAATATTAAGAATACTACAATAGTCGTATTTGTTATGAATAATTGTAAATGTCCACCCCATTTTCTACCCCAATTAATTCACATTATTTCATGTAACTCATGTAACACCATTTTCCCTCATAATCACCCACTACATATGTAACCTATGTAACTCTTGTAACTTATATTTGGGACATTGTAACCTACAAGGTAGAGGTGTGAAGTTCAAGCCTATAAATAGAGGCTTATGTAAATGAAATGAATGGTTGAAGACTTACAACATCTTGCTCTACTTTGCTCTCTTTTCTCTCCATTTTTTTAGTATACTTATTTCATATTTTATAATTGTATTCTACTAGTTTTATAGAAATAGTAACATAACATTATATCTCTACTTTTTAGTATTGGTATAATAATTTGTTACATAATATAATACTACAAGTTTGTAGTATTTCCATAATACGTTATCAGCACGAATTCTCTAGCCACTTTGATTAATTTTCTTTTGGGTAATTGTGGTAAGTGTTTGTTTATTTTATTGATATAATGGTTAACCTTTCAAAACTTGAATTTGTTGCTCTTGATGTTACTGGCAAGAACTACTTGTCATGGGTGCTAGATGCTGAAATTCATCAAGATGCAAATGGTCTTGGAGAAACCATCAAAGAAGGAAATCAATCCACTAGTCAAGAAAAGGCTGGAGCAATGATCTTTATTCGTCACCATCTTGATGAAGGGTTGAAAACTGAGTACCTAACGGTCAAAGAACCTTTTGTCTTATGGATAAGCTTGAAAGAAAGGTATGATCACCAAAAAACGGTTATTCTTCCAAAAGCTCGTTATGATTGGATGCACTTACGTTTACAAGATTTTAAAACTGTAAGTGAATATAATTCAACACTTTTCAGAATCAGTTCTCAATTAAAATTATGTGGAGAAAAAGTAACTGATGAAGATTTATTAGAAAAAACTTTCTCCACCTTTCACGCATCTAATGTGCTCCTGCAGCAGCAATATCGTGAAAAGGGTTTTAAGAAGTATTTTAGACTGATTTCTTGTCTTCTTGTTGCTGAACAAAATAATGAGCTTTTGTTGAAAAATCATGAATCCCGTCCAACTGGTGCTGCTCCATTTCCTGAAGTAAATGCGGTAGTTATGCATCCCAATAATGGACAAAATTGAGGCCGTGGTCGTGGTCGTGGTCATGGCCGTGGCCGTGGACGTGGTAGAAATTTCTACAATAATCGTGGAGGCCATGCAAGAGGTATAACTCACCACCAGAAGTGGGAGAGTAGTGATGAAAAAGATGGAATTCAAAACAAAAAGAAAGTGGATAACAAGTGTTATCATTGTGGCATGAAAGGTCATTGGTCTCGAACTTGTCGTACTCCAAAACATCTTGTTGAACTCTATCAAGAATCATTGAAGAATAAAGATAAAAAGATAGAGACAAATTTTATTAGTAATGATGTTGTTCTTGATCATAGTTTGATCGCCAATGATTTTAGTAATTTTACATCTTTAGATGTTGCGGATTTCTATGTCAATCACCCCGAAGGTGATACTAGTCACTTGATTGGTGATGAAAATGTCCAAGAATAAGAATTTTACTTGCTTACTTTGATGTAATGAATAAGGATTTTAGTTACTTGTTTTAATTTAATGAATAAGTATTTTAGTTACTTATTTTGATGTAATGAATAAACATCTTAGTTTCTTATTTTGATGTAATGAATAAAAATTTCAGTTTCTCAATTTATGTAATGAACAAATATCTTCATTAGATGTACTTAAATAAAATATATATATATTGTTATTGCATTAGTTTTCAATATTTCTTTTATAATTAAAGAAATTAAAACATTTCTCATTTAGAATTTTTCTTTTGTGAAGAATATAGACGTTTCAATGATCAATGGCAAAGAACTATATCTCGCAGACAGTGCAACAATACATTCCATACTAAAAGATAAGAAATATTTTTCTTATATAATCATGAAAGAAACTCATGTTAGTACTATATCTGGTAGTACAAAATTGATTGAAGGCTCCGAAAGAGCAATAATCATTTTACCAGGAGGAACAAAATTTTGCATTGAAGATGCATTATATTCTTCTAAGTCTCAAAGAAATTTATCAAGTTTTAAAGATATTCGCTGAAATGGATATCATATTGAGACTAAAAGTGAAGGTAATAATGAATACTTGTATATTACAAGTATAGATTTTGGAAAGAAAATTGCATTAGAAAAATTACCTTCTCATTCCACTAGATTATATTATACATATATTTCTACAGTTGAAATATATGCAACAGTAAATCAGAAGTTTACTGATCCTAATGATTTTATTGTTTGGCATGACCGGTTGGGCCATCCCGGTTTTATAATGATGCGAAGAATTTTAGAGAATTTATATGGTCATTCTTTGAAGAGCTAGAAGATTCTTCAATCTAATGAATTCTCATGTGTTGCTTGTTCTCAAGGCAAATTAATTATAAGACCATCACTAATGAAAATTCGTACTGAATCTCCTTAGAACGCATACATGGTGATATTGTGGGCCTATTCACCCATCTTGTGGACCATTTATATATTTTATTGTGTTAATTGATGCATCAACTAGATGGTCACATGTATGTTTATTATCAACTCGCAACCTGGCGATTGCGAAATTACTTGCAGAATTAATTCGGTTACGAGCACATTTTCCAGATTACCCTATTAAGACAATTCGTCTTGATAATGCTGGTGAATTTACATTCCAATCTTTTAATGATTATTGTATGTCTATTGGGATTAGTGTTGAACATCTTGTCGCTTATGTTCATACACAAAACGGTTTGGCAGAATCGTTTATTAAACATCTTCAATTAATTGCGAGACCATTGCTTTTGAGAACTAAACTTCCAACAACTGTTTGGGGACATGCTATTTTGCATGCTGCAACAATAATTCGCATAAGGCCAACAAATTATCATGAATTCTCTCCCCAACAATTGGTTTTTGGTCAGAAACCAAATATTACCCATCTTAGAATTTTTGGATGTGCGATTTATGTTCCAATTGTTCCACCACAGCGCACAAAGATGGGACCTCAAAGGAGGTTGGGAATATATGTTGGGTATGAATCTTCATCTATAGTGAAATATCTTGAACCAACAACTGGAGATTTATTTACGGCTCGTTTTGCTGATTGTCATTTTAACAAATCAGTTTTCCTAACATTAGGGGGAGAAAATAAACAGCTGGTTAAGAAAATTAGTTGGAATGAATTATCATTATCTCATTTTGATCCTCGTAAAAATCAATGTGAACTAGAAGTTCAAAAGATAATTCATTTGCAACGTTTAGCAAATCAATTGCCAGATGCTTTTACTGACCCAAAACGTGTAACTAAATCACATATACCGGCTCTTAATGCTCCAATTCGAATTGATGTCCCTGAAGGACCTTCTACCACTAGTAATCAATTAAAGGCACCCATGAAACGTGGTAGACCAATCGGTTCCAAAGACAAAAATCATCGAACAAGAAAAGGAGCAAATAATAATGATGGCAAAATCGAGGTAATAGAGGTTCCAAAAGAATCTTCAAAAATGGAAATTCCCGACATGACAAATAATAAACTTCTAGACGAAGTTCAGGTACCTGAAAATTCTGATAATCATGAGATCTCAATAAATTATGTCATGACTGGGAAAAGGTGGAATCGATATACAATCGACGTCGATGATAAATTTGCCTATGCTGCAGCAATTACTATCATGAATGAAAGTGAAGATCATGAACCAAAGTCTATGAATGAATGCAGACGAAGAAACGATTGGCCAAAATGGAAGGACGCAATTCAAGCAGAGTTTACTCGTTAGCAAAACGTAAAGTTTTTTGATCAATAATACGCACACCTGAAGATGTGTAGCCAGTGGGTTATAAATGGGTCTTTGTGTGAAAACGAAATGAGAATAATGAAATTGTGCGATATAAGGCTCGACTTGTTGCACAAGGATTTTCTCAAAGACCAGGTATTGATTATGAGGAGACATATTCTCCTGTGGTGGATGCAACAACTTTTCGTTATTTGCTTAATCTGGCTGCAAATGAACGACTTGAAATGCGTTTAATGGATGTTGTAACAGCCTATTTGTATGGCTCTCTTGATAATGATATTTATATGAAAATCCCTGAATGATTCAAGTTGCCTAAGGAAAATAATTCCAATTCTCAAGAACTTTATTCAATTAAATTGTGCAAATCCTTATATGGATTAAAACAAGCTGGACGCATGTGGTATAATCGCCTTAGTGAATATTTGATAAAACAAGGCTATATGAATGATCCTATTTGTCCATGTGTTTTTATTAAAATATCTGCATCCGAATTTGCAATCATTGCAATTTATGTTGATGATTTGAATATTATTGAAACTCATGAAGAGCTCGAAAAAGCTGTTAACTCTTTGAAACAAGAATTTGAAATGAAAGATCTTGGAAAGACAAAATTTTGTCTTGGATGGCAAATTAAGCACTTGAAAAATGGCATATTTTTGCATCAGTCGGGTTATACAGCTAAAGTGCTTAAAAGATTCTATATGGATAAAGTGCATCTCTTGAGCACATCTATGGTTGTTAGATCACTTGATGTGCATAAAGATCTTTTCCGACCTCATGAAAATGATGAAGAATTACTTGGTCCAGAAGTACCATATCTTAGTGCTATTGGAGCATTAATGTATCTTGCTAGTCATACACGTCCTAATATTTCATTTGCTGTGAATCTACTAGCAAGATATAGTTCTTCACCTATACGAAGGCATTGGAATGGTATAAAACATATATTTCGTTACCTTCAAGGTACGATAGATATTGGTCTTTATTATTTTAAGGCAATCAAATTTGACCTAATAGGTTATGCAGATGCTGGATATTTATCTGATCCTCATTATGGTCGTTCACAAACGGGTTATGTGTTCACATATGGTGGTACAACTATTTCTTGGCGTTCTATGAAACAAACTATAGCTACTACTTCTTCAAATCGTGCTGAAATATTGGCAATTCATGAAGCAAGTCGGGAGTGTTTTTGGTTAAGATCAGTGATCCATCATATTCGAGAAAAATGCGGTTTGCATTTGGATAAAAAAGTTCCCACTATTTTGTTCGAAGATAATGCTGCATGCATTGCTCAATTGAAGGATGGATACATCAAAAGTGATAGAACAAAACACATCTCACCAAAATTCTTTTTCACGCATAATCTTCAGAAGAATGGTGAAAACTGTGTACAACAAATTCGTTCGAATGACAATTTGACAGGTTTGTTCACTAAATCACTACCGACATCAACGTTTGAAAAGTTGGTATATAAGATTGGAATGCGTCGATTGAAAGATGTCAAATGATGTGCTCAAGAGGAGGTGCTATTATACATTGTAATCTTTTTCCCTTAACCAAGGTTTTTTTTCCCATTAGGGTTTTTCCTGGTGAGGTTTTTAACGAGGCAATGTTATATATATGGGAAATGTACTCTTTTTCCTTCACTAGGTTTTTATCCCACTGGGTTTTTCCTAGTAAGGTTTTAACGAGGCATTTTTCTTAAAGATGGACATTCAAGGGGGAGTGTTATAAATAATTGTAAATGTCCACCCCATTTTCTACCCCAATTACTTCACATTATTTCATGTAACTCATGTAACACCATTTTTCCTCATAATCACTCACTATATATGTAACCTATGTAATTCTTGTAACTTACATTTGGGACATTGTAACCTACAAGGTAGAGGTGTGAAGTTCAAGCCTATAAATAGAGGTTTATGTGAATGAAATGGATGGTTGAAGACTTACAACATCTTGCTCTAAGACTAGATCCTCTGTCCAATATTTATTCAGTTTTATTCTGTCTATCGTTCAAAACGACGTAGTTTCATTAAAGGTAGGGACTAAATGCATAAATATCACTAAAATTACTTTACAATTATTAGACCCTAACCAAGAGATTAGTGAACCCTACGACGTAGTTTTAATTAAGACAGAATAACACATACAAAATCTTGGACAGAAGATCTGGTGTCTCTTGCTCTACTTTGCTCTCTTTTCTCTTCATCTTTTTAGTACACTTATTTCATATTTTATAGTTGTATTCTACTAGTTTTATAGAAATAGTAGCATAACATTATATATCTACTTTTTAGTATTGATATAATAATTTGTTACATAATATAATACTACAATTTTGTATTATTTTCATAACAGTATTTGATTAATTGTGACTTAAACTCGTGGTCGTGGCCTCGTGGGTGGGTGCCCAAAAAACTATAGGAGTACTTTGCCCATAGGTCTATTTACTGCTTTTGTCTCGTATCAAAAAGTTTTAAAAAGAATCTTATTACCTGTTCCTATTAATTTACTAATAATATAAACTAAACAAATCTACCCAAACCGACAAGATTGATTACCATGATTGTGATTTGTACCAAGAACAGTCCGGTTAGGCCAAAAATATAATGAGGGTTGACATCATTGTTAACTAAAAAAGAGAAATCGAAAGGTGGATGGAAGAAGAAAGTGGCAGATTCAAGAAAAATGGATTGCATTGAAGGAAACTGTGTTGATAAAATCATAGAAATACTGGAGTTACTGGTTCGCCACCATGATGGTGATGATTTTGTTTTCAATAATATGGTGGAAGAGGGAAGATATCTCAATACACTGTTTCAGTGTGCAAGAAAATGGAGCAATCAATCTTCCATTTCCAACATCGAATCAGTCTTTGATGAAAAGGTTCAGAAGTTATATTCTGATTTTACTACAATAGTGTTAAATTGTGCTAGAAATTGGAGCAACCATTCTTCCTTTTCCAATGTTGAATCTGCCTTTTATAAAAAGTCGCAGGAGCTATATTCCGATTCTATCACGATAGCGAATTACAGGGTTTATGCAGATGGTCAATGTCGAAAGGCATATAAATTTTTTAAGCAAACTATTTGGAGATTGTATAGCAGTTTATTTGATTCAACCTTTGATATGCTTGTGGGCTATTACCATAGGAATGATAATGGTTTGAATGAGCTGAAGGTTGAGTTTAAATTGCTCAAAACATTCTCTTTATGCGCGACAGACATGCCATCTGGGGATTATATGGTTTCTGACAAAGATTTTGAACCCTTTTATGCAAATGCGAAGCATTTCTTTTCTCCTATTCTTGGATCAGAAGATGGATTGTTTTATCATGATTTGGCTGAAGGGGTCTCCATATTTCGAGAACACATGCAAGGATTTACGCAACTGATTTGCCAATGGTATACTTTGATGCCGCAACTGGTGCGGAAGCGCTCCTATGGTCCTTGGGAGAACACTTACTATCCTTGGGAGAAATATGGAGATATGGGATTTTTGGACTCCTTGTTGGAGATACTTGGGGATAGTATCATCTGGGGTGAAGTCAGTGATGTAGCAGCATTTAAAATACTTGTTGAACCCCTGAAGGAGAAGCTAACATTCTTTAGAAATTTCAGTCTCTTGTTTACTTTGACAGGTCTGGATACTTTTGGATGTTCTAACATATTGAAACACTATAATGTTGTGGCTATTGATGCAGCACGCCTCTGTTGCATCTGCTGGTTTTACAGGGATGATGATCAAGTGTTTGATGAAATTAAGTCCAACATTTCTGATCTAGTAAAGAGGATCAAGCCAATCAATAAAGAAATTTGTGACACATACCACAAATTCTTGCGATACACGAGGTATCAAGAATTATCTTACACTCAGTTGATTGAACCAGATTTGGATGTAGTGGGGGATTTTGTTAATTCTCTCCTCTGTGATCTTGGGAAGCTACTAAATAGCAGTACCAGCATTACTGTTTCTATCAGGTACAAAATGGAAATGCTTGCTCAGGGGATAAAGTTTCTGAGAACCATTCTCAAGGAGCAGCAAGAGAAATTAATTGGACTAAGTAGAGACACAAAGAATCTTATCAAAGATGTTATCTGTGGTGCTGGGCATGTCATTTCCTCACTTGATCAGCCCCCAACAGGAGAAATTAACACTGAGAGAATTAACACTCAACTCCATCGTTTACTGGGAGACATTGAGCTTATCAAGGCAGAATTTGAAGGAAAATATCCAGCAATGGCACCATTTAACTTCCCTACCTCCAATGAGCTGGAATTTATTGATCTTATCATAGAAAAGTTGAAGGAACTGGCAAGCTGTAAAGTTGATTCTATTCCTTTCGGAAATGATCAAATTCAAAAAGTAGCAGCAGATCTTCTATCCTTAAGATCATTCTTGGAGAAGTTTCAGGAGCATCACAACCATCATGATGAGCTCCAAGCTCTCTGGAGTCGTGTTATAGAGGTGGCATACAAGGCAGAGTTTGCTATTGATTCCTTGATAGCAAGGGAAATATCCCCTTATTCTATGATGTTATTTGATATCTGTGCGAAAGAAATTACGCTTGTGATGAATGAGACCTTGAAGATTGATGACAAGAAGTATGTTTCTCAGGCCCAAAAAGCTGACAATACTTCAAGTCATGTGCCATCACAAGCTACTATCTCACCATTCAAGGACGAAGCCCAGAAAACTGTCGAGACTTCAAGTCATGTGCCATCAACAGGTACTATCTCATCAATAAAGGATGTTATCGTGGGTTTCAATGTTGAAGCAGAAGAAATAAAAGATCAACTCATAGGAGGATTCAAGAGGTTGGAAATTGTTTCCATTGTAGGCATGCCTGGACTAGGTAAGACAACTTTAGCCAAAAAGGTTTACCATGATTCTTCAGTTAGACATCACTTCCATATTTGCGCTTGGGGTTCTGTTTCTCAAGTATGGTGCAGGAAAGATGTGTTACTTGAGATTTTGCTTTGTATTTCTCCTGAGCATTCTAATCAAGATTCAGATTCTGAGGAAAGTGAAGATGATTTGGCAGGCAAACTCCGCCAACGTTTGAAAGGAAAGTGTTATCTAATAGTTTTAGATGATGTGTGGGACATTGAGGCATGGAATTCCTTAGGAAATTCTTTTCCAGATGATTCCAGAGGAAGTAGGATTCTCTTGACAGGCCGGCATAATTTGTTCTCTGAGCCTTCTGTTAAAACTTATCCTCTTCGACGACGTACTGATGATGAATGTTGGGAATTATTGCAGAAGAAGCAAGTATACAAAGTTGACTTTTTGCCATCAGTGTGTGATATTGGGAAGCAGATAGCAAACCATTGTAATGGACTTCCTCTTTCAGTTGTTATTATAGCTGGAATTCTTGCAAATCTTCAACAGGATGGTTGGAAAGAAGTTGCTATGAGTGTTGTTATGAGTTCAAACATTGTTTGTGCCACAGAAGAATGCACGAATATATTGGAGCTGAGCTACAGACATCTGCCTGATTATTTGAAGCCGTGTCTTCTTTATTTCGGAGCTTTTCCTGAAGACCATGAAATACCTGTCGACAAGTTGATATGGTTGTGGATCGCTGAAGGGTTTTTGCAGAAGAATGAGCTGAAGAGCCTAGAGGATACTGCAGAGGAATGTATAATGCGATTGATTAGCAGAAACTTGGTTATGGTAACCAAAGAAGGATCCTTAGGCAGGGTCAAAACTTGCCGAATTCATGATCTGTTGCATGAGTTCTGCCAGATAAAATCCAAAGAACAAAATTTTTTTCATTTGATGCTTGGCGATTACTTCTGTGATTTTGATGAGCCACCCAATCTACGTCGGTTATGCATGTACTCTCAACAAACGCATTTTGAAATGTTGAGGCTATTTTATCCTCAAATACGCTCCCTACTATTCTTTTCTTGTGGTGCTGGTAACCGTAAAGCTTCATACAGTTTGCCCTTCGTTTTTCGCCGCAAACTTCTTACTGTGCTGGACTTGGGGCAAATAAATCTGGGCTTCACTTTCCCTAGTGAAATAACTGTGCTTGTTCATTTGAGGTACTTGGCAGTCCTAGGTTGGATGAAGGAAGTCCCAACATCAATAGCCAACCTCTCAAACTTGGAAACGTTTTTAGTGACAACGAATCTTTCTGCTTTGAAGGGTTTTTCATTGCCAAGTACTCTTTGGAAAATGCATAAATTGAGGCATCTGCATGTACATGGCTGCTTGGTTGATCTCAGTTTGTGTATAGACAACCTTGAAAACTCTTCCTACTTGGATAATTTGGACACATTTTCGACTCCAACGGTTTATCATGGTCAAAACATGGAAAAGATTTTGAGGAAGTTTCCAAATATCCGCAAACTCAAATGTAGTCTTGCAGAATCTGAAGAATCCAATGGGGAGGGCAACAATAATGTCGTAATCAACTTCCCAAGTCGACTAGAATCGCTGAAACTGATTCTTGGCAATGTGGGTGTGCTTCATGTAGAGTTTAATTTCCCCTCAAGTCTAAAAAAATTGACTCTGACAGACTTTTCCTGGAGTATGATTTCAACAATTGGGAAACTGCCTAATCTGGAGGTTCTCAAACTGTTCAATGGAGCAGTTAATGAGTTAAGCACATGGGACATGGTCGAAGAGGAATTTCCCAATCTCAAAATTTTGAAACTGGAATACTCAGACATTACCAGTTGGACAAGCTCCAGGGATGATCATTTTCCCTATCTTCAGAAATTGGTATTGGAAGGATGCAGAAAATTGGAAACTTTACCTCCTTGTTTAGAGGACATTTCAACTCTTGAATTGATTAAGGTGCACAGGTGTTCAGACTATGTCGGAGATTTAGTACGAGAGATTGAAAACGTACACAAGAGTTGGGGAAATGAAGATCTTAAGATTCTGATCACAGAAGAGATTGAGGAAGATTTGTATTATGAAGACTAGATTTTATAGTAGTGAGATGAGTTCTGTTACTGAATATGCATTAATACATTGTAATATGTGAATAGAAAATGACTGTTATATTTGACAGATTGATTGCAGATGCCAGAAGTGCTGAAAATGATTATCTGTGTGCAAATTCTTTTTGTTTTTGAAGCACAGGAAATCTTTGTTTAATTCATTATGTAAAAATGAATTGATTTTGATCTCAAAATGATGCTTGGCTGATGTGAATCCAGTTTCTCTTTTTTCAGAACTCAGATCATGCAGGCCTTTTTTTGTAGGTGTACTGTGTGTGTACTCCCTTTCTAGTGTGTGTGTGTGTGTGATACTGAGGTTTTCTCTTTATCATGGACTATGGTGGTGGTTTGGATGCTGATATGCACAAATTGAAGTTCTATTTAGTGCAATTGTAAGGTCTGAATCTCATAGTATAAATTTTGTTTTTTCTTTTTTGCTTAAGTAGAAATGATAAGAAATTACCGTAGCGCAATTATTAATGCTTTTGTTCTAGATGATGGATAATATGTGAAACCCTATTGCAATTATTAATAATTAAGTGGAAAGGTCTGATGATTGATAATGCTTTTGTTCTAGATGATAATATGCGAACCTTAGTGCAATTATTAATCATCGGCCACTTATTAGAATATGCAAAAACATACAAAATAATCACTTCGGAACTTCTGTTCCATTTCTTATTTCAATCCCTGTTTCAATTTATAAATATACGCAACGTATATTTTACTAAAATCATATTAAGTGATTAGTGAACTCTTAAGGGATAAATGTTAAATACACGTTACCTATATTTATAAATTAAAATAGGGATTGAAATTACAGAAGATCCATTGGACAAAATAATTCGTGTTTAAATTTCTTAAAATTAATCAAGTCATAATATAGTATTATCCCGTGGTGATTTTTTTCGAAGAAATTAATCTATTACATCAAATCTTACTCTAATACAACGAATGCTAAACTAGGCTATACCTGAGATTACCTTGTTTGAGACGTGGCGTTTGGTGCTTACTAGTATCGAAATAGGTGAGTTTGTATTCTAGAGGCAGTCTCTTGAGTGAAGAAATGAGGTGTCAAAAGGATTGAATTCATAAGATAGTACTGATAATAAATTTATTTTCTTGAGGCAATTCACAAAAATACACACTCATATGGTACACTAATTAACAATTAGAAAATTTGTGTTTGTAAATTGGTCCTATTGATAAGTTGCAAAAGCAATTGTTGATGAAATGAGGGGAAGAAACCATATGGCCTATTTAGATTTAAAAAGGAAAAAAGAAAAAGCTTGATATAGAATGTTAATGACATTCAAATGCAAATTTCTGTCAAATCGAGTAACTAAACATAAAAATGAGAAGGCATGCTACTTTTCTGTCTAGTGCAATTGTTAATCCTAAATCATCTTCGATGGGAGTGAATTAGGTTTTAAAAATTATAGCAGAATTAACTAAATTTAAAGATTATACCAAAAGTGTTTTGTGAGGGTGAAAATTAGTGTTGCACAAATTTCCAACAAATTCAACTTCAAAACTACTTCAAACAATGAATCAATCAAATATAGAATAGGATGTTCATCACAAGCATCATTGTTAATGCTTTCAATTTAAACTAAATATGTGGGGCAATAAGCAATGGATGCCACAACTATAATAATAATAATAATAATAATAATAATAATAATGATGATAAAGTATTCTAGGCACAAAGAAATTTAGGAGTGCTTAGTTTGGGCCAATGTTTTAAAAGTCGGACCGGAGTGCAAACTGGTAGAGTTATTAGGTTAGGGGTCAATTGATCGGACCGTTGTTAAAAATCGAATGACGTTATAAATATATTTAATATAAATATATTAATTAAATATTAATATATTTCACATTTTATGTCAAAATAAAATGACCAAAATATAAAAAAATAATATTCAATTAAATTCTTAGTTTTTCATCCATAAAAAAAATCATAGATCGTATTATTTAATAATGCTAATAATTATTTTTTTTATAATTTAATAAAATTTCATTAAACTACGCGAGATATAATAAAGTGTTGATTAATTTAATATCAAATCGATCATATTAAAATAAGTTAGAAAATGTAGTTCTCAATACACAATTTATTTATTTCAAAATTTAAACTTGTGAATTAAAAAAATTAATGACATATCATACTTTGAATTTAATTTTGTGTGCTATAAAATAATAATTAAATAAAAACAATAGATATTATATGATAAAATTTAAAATTCATATTTATTTAAATTGTATAAATGTGATTGATTGAAAATATTGATGAAAAACATAATTTTCATATTCATTCAAAATCTTGTAATATGGTAAATTGGAAGTATTTATGACAATTAGAATTTATTAAAAATCTTAAAATATGGTAAATTGGAAGCATTTATGATAATTGAAAGATGTTAAAAATCTTGAATATGGTAAATTAAAGTATTTATAACAATTGAATGTATTGAAATTTTAAAATATTGAAATATAGTAAATTGTAATCATTAATGATAATTAAAAATCTTGAATATGGTAAATTAAACTATTTATGACAATTGAATGTATTTAACTTTTAATATAAAAATATGGTAAATTGGAATCATTAATGACAATTGGGGTGTATTGATGGAAAAATATTAACTAATATTAATTAGATTTAAATGTAAAAAAAAAAAACAAAAACCAAAAATTGAAAACCAAGTTCTAACCGGTTTCCGAATTTCTCGGTTGAACCCAATTTTCGATCGACTTTGACCAATTTTTTAACATCCGATTTTTTCTACTAATTCGGACCAAACACCTTGCCGATTTTCGGTCCAACCGGTCTAACTGGTTTGAGTTTAATAACACTGGTTAGGGGTAATAGAATTGAGCAATGTGATTGATCCTTCAATCATTATTATTGATACTATTTGGTTGGTGTTAATGGAAATGACAATAAATTAATTATTACTCTATTTTGATTAACTACCATCCCCTAATAATAAAACTCTCAATCAATTTCCATACCAAAACAAAAAAAACCCTTGACTAATTGTTCCTTATTTTTTCACACACAGTATACATTTATACATAGTATACACGTTTTAATGCACTATATATATATATATATATATTACATTTACACATATTTACACGCATTACATATATTTTTGCATACTGTATATATTTTACACACACACACACACACACATATATATATATATTATACACTACAGATATTTACTATACTATACACATTTATACACACTATACATATTTTTCACCCACTACAAATATTTACACATACTGCAAATTTTCACATATTGTACATATTTTATACATACTAGATACATTTACACATTTTTACACAATATACATATTTTATACATATTATATATTTTTCACATACTACTCATATTTACATATATTATATACACTTTCACATATTAAATATATTTTACATGTTCGGATGTTTGATGTTTCTCACAGGTGTCCAGGGGCGGACCTAGATAGGGGTAGGAGTGGGCTTAAACCCCCACCAAGAAAACCTAGAATAGTAGTATTGCCAGCCGCCGCCGCCTTCAGTCAGTCCCCTGGAACCTTAACTTGTCTCCGTGAGAATTCAGAGAAGAAGACCGCTTTCAAATTTATGTTTTTTTAATATAATCACTTAACAAAATGACGTCGTTTTGATGCTTTTTACAAAAAATAAATAAAAATAAAAACATGTTTTTTCCCTAAAAACTAGCCTTCTCACTTCTCAACCAGAACAACAGACGCAACAGCCAACAGACGCAAGAAGAATAGCAAGTCAGAAGTCACCAAGGGTTAGTTTTTTTTCAACCTTTCCCAATTTTCAAACCCAAAAATTACATCCAAAATCTTTTTCTATCTATAGTTTCATTCACCACTTAAGTAACTTTATTTCTCCATTTTTTTTCTTCCTTTATTTTCTCTATTTCTCCATCTTCATTTTTTCTCTTTTGAGGAAGGTTAGTTTTGCTCTTTTTTATTATTTAAAATTTTATTTTTAGGTATTGTTAATTTTAAGTTTAATAAGTTTTTACTAAGTTAATTTGGATAATTGTATTAGGAATTTTATGGATTTAATATTTAGGAATTTTGAATTTAGATTAGGGATTTTATATATGAAATAATATTAGGGCTTCTGAATTTAGATTAGAGATTTTGGATACAAGTCGTAGTTTAGAAAGATCTAATTTAGTCAATATATGTTAGTTATAGATTAATTGTGATTGACTTATTAATTTATTTAATTGATTTTAATTATAAAATGATTGTTAATTGTGATTGAATTACATGATTTTAATGAATTTATTTTTAATTGTTTATTTATGTAGAATATGGAGAGATTTTTTAAACCTATACGAATCTGTAGTGGTGCATCTTCCAATGAGCCTAATGTTAGTGAACCTACGAAAAATCAAACTCGTGTTGAATTAAATTTGGATGATATTGTTAGTGATCCAGGATTACGAAAACCAATTGAAGAATTTGACATTGCTATTCGAGATCAAATTCGAAGAGAGTATTTGATTAAAGAGTCTTGCCAACCAATTTGTCATATGTATCCGAAAAAAAAATTTGGTATTCAAAAAAGAAATTTTTAAGATATTTGGTATAAATAGTTTGTATGGTTAGAGTATAACATATTAGAAGATGTGGTGTTTTGCTTTTGGTGTTATCTTTTTAAACCATCAAATAAAGGAGGTCGATATGCAGAGAATGCCTTTATAAAAACAGGATTCAATAATTGGAAAAAGGTAATAGAAAGATTCAATTCTCAAGTTGGGATTGTGAATAATTGTCACAATGATGCTAGAATACAGTTTGAGTTATTTCAAAATCAAAGGCATAGTGTGTCAAATATGTTACGAGCAAATGGGCGTGAGATGGAGATTGCTTATTGCACTCGTTTGACAGCGATGTTGGACGTGACACGCTTTCTTTTGAATCAAGGATTGTCTTTTCGTGGACATGATGAGTCAACTAGTTCTTTAAATAGAGGCAATTTTCTTCAATTGCTTGAATAATATAGTCAACGAAATGAAGAGGTTTTCAAGGTTGTCAATCAAAATGCTCCAGGAAATAGTCAAATGACTTCCCCAAAAATTCAAAAAGAATTAACACATGCTTATACCTTAGAGATCACACTTGCCATAATCAATGATATTGGGGACAATGTTTTTTTCTATGTTGATTGATGAATCTCAAGACGTTTCAATAAAGGAGTAAATGGGAGTTATTTTGAGATATGTGAACAAAGAAGGAAGTGTGATTGACTGGTTTACTGCTCTTGTACATGTGCCTGACACTAATTCTCATTCTTTGAAAGATGCTATTAATGCTTTATTTGCACAACAAGGTTTATAGTTATCCAAATTGAGAGGTCAACGATATGATGGAGCTTTAAATATACGTGGTGAGTTCAATGGGTTGCAATCTCTCATATTGCAAGAAAATTCATATGCAAGGTACGTTCATTGTTTCTCTCACCAACTCCAATTAGTTCTTGTTGCCGTTGCCAAGGACAACAAATTTGTGAGTGAATTTTTTTGCTATGTCACCATGACTGTGAATACTACGGGAGCGTCTTATAAAAAGAGAGACCAACTTAGACAGATTGAACACGATAGGATAGTTGCTGAATTAGAGAGTGGACATATCACTAGTGAAAAAGGAAAAAAAATCAAAAAAACTAGTTTGGTAAGACCCGGAGATACTCGTTGGGGATCACACTACTTAACATTACTTCGTCTAACCTCTATGTGGTCTTCGATCAGTGATATAAGTGCTGGGGAATATACATGATGACGCCATATCTCATGACAATAGAGGACTTTCCATGAGTTTGATTGATAAAATGGAGAATTATGAGTTTGTTTTTGTCCATGAATTTGATCGATAATGTGAAATATCGTTAAAAAAGTTTAAGGAACAGATGGCAAAAAGTTTTGGATCAAGTCAACACGTTTTGTGAGTTGAACATGATCCCAATACTTGATATGAAAGATAATATGACAACCCATGGTCATGGCAGACTCAAAGGACAACTCATTACTAATTTTCATCATTATTGTGCGGAGATTTTCTATCAGGTATTATTTCTAAAAATCTTGTTTAGTTTTGTTTATCTAGAGATTTTTCATGGTTATTAATTTTATTATGGTTGCAATGTCAAGTTATTGATTTAACTATATAAGAGATAAATGGTCGTTTTTCAGAAATTAGCACGGAGTTGTTTAGTTGCATAGTATGTCTTAATCCAAGAAATTCATTCTCTCAATTCAATGCTCATAAACTCATCCGTCTTCTTGCTTTATATCTCGAGGACTTCTCAACTAGTGATTATTTATTTCTTGAACAACAACTTGATAATTACATATATAATGTGCGGCATGAGATTTGGAAAGTCTTTCTCAGAAAATGGTTGAAGTTAGCAAAAATACAGTGTTTTCATTGGTTTATCATCTGATCGAGTTGGCATTATTTCTACCAATTGCAACTGCTTCGGTTGAAAGAGTATTTTCTGTAATGAAGATTGTCAAGAATGACTTAAGTAGTATAATAGGAGATGAGTGGAGGAATGGTAGTCTAGTTGTATACATCGAGAAAAATATTTTTTCAATAATTAAAAATGAACAAATCTTACAACATTTTCAACGGATGCAAACACGTATAATACAATTACCTGCTATTCGTCATATAGACATGATGAAAACTAGTAGTTTATCAGGTATTAATCAATAGTATAGTTATATGTATTTATATATTTTTTTCGTTTTTATAATGATGAATTTAAAATTTTAGTTGTTAAATGTATTTATTTAATAGCTAAAAAAATTATTTTAAAGTAAACCACACTTGATTTTTGTTTTGGTTCCACCCTGCAAGTGTCTAATCCTTTAAATTTTTTTTACAGCAGTTCAAGATTAATTTTACGAGTTTTAAACTCACAAAATACTCTAAAAAAAAGGAACAAGAAAAAAGAAAAAGAAGGTGACAAATACTTAAGAAATGGTAATTTTTTTCATTAATGGAGTAATGTAAAATGGTGATATTTTGTGGTAGTGGAATTTTATTTATTGATGGGTTTTATTTATGGAGGGAGGGGGTGTACATCCATTATTAAAGGGAATTTAGAATCTAGATGTTTGTACTGCTGAAAATACAGATTATTTATTTAATCAAATTGACAATATAAACTCAATAACTTATAATCTAACATTTTAAGAATTTAATTACCATTCATTCGTGTATCAATATGTAACTATTGTAAAATTCTTTCTATAACTTTAAAAATGTCAAACTACTATAAGCATACACAGAATGATGCATAAGTTGGTGGTTATTTTGTTTAAAAGAACAATTAATCACTATCTTTTTGACTCATTCTCTATGAATGAGTATGCTTAAATCACTTTATTGTTTTGGTAAAAAAGGTCACTATCTTTAAATATAAAAGCAAGGCATTTTATAGAAATAAATAAAATATTTTGGACAAATCAAAAGAAAAGATTGACACATTACACCACAATAGGCTTGCTCTTTTATCTATGGTTAAATTGTTGTCAATAGTCAATAAAATGAAAAATACTAGGGTAAATTACAAAACACCTCTATGTGGTTAGGCGATATTTTAAGTTACGTCCCTGACATATTAAAACCTATAATTCACCTCCTTGTGCTTTGGGCTTTTTTAAAAAGTAACGGAATTTCATTAACTTAACGTTCAGGCGCTTACAAATTAGGTGTGATAGAGAAAATTTATTATTTAACTAAAAAATAATTATTGAGAAGACAAATCTACCCTGTTGACTATTCTCATCATCTCCACTTCATCATCTTCCAAGCAATTTGGTGTGTCGTTTTTGCACCAAAATTAATACTTACTCTAAAGATTAAAAATAGTCTAATGGGAGTAAGGTCGATCCCACGAGGAACAACAAATTTTCTTAATTAATCAATTTGCAATTGTCACCATAATTAAAATCATAAAGAAATTAATACGTAGGAAACTAGATAAATTCACAAATTAATAAACAAGAAATTAATATCAGAAAAAAACTGAATTAAATTACTTAAGATAAAATTCTGGCAAATAAAAATCACTGGATTGAATTAGTAGGATTAATTAGTGACAAAGCTGTTGTCTCGGTAGATGGAGACAATTGGTTAACAGAGTATTGTATGCTGATCATAACTTAATTTGTTAAAGTTAGGTCTTTCTAAGAATTAATGCTTTTCTAATATTGAATTGGGTGATCGGCTGATTCCGGCCTGGTTGTGTTAGAAATAGGGAATAGTGGATTAAGCTGATACTTGTCCATTATCGAATAAGTAAGGAAAGATTGGGACATGTCGGAGCTGATTCTCGGTGTCTTATAACTGACTAATTGAAAATTGAATTATTAATTTTGCGTCAATGATCAACTTATAAAACTATCCATTTTTCATATCGTTCACTAGATATCATATTGGCAGGTGATAAAGAAGCAAAAAAGGGCACGAAAATGACATAATTAAGCACCTTTTTAAACTTTTTGTTTTTGCCCAAAATACGTGTGTTATACCCTATTAAAATTGCCAATTTTTGAACATTTTTTACTATCTTTTTTTCAAACTGTTGACCGGATATCAGGTTGGCAAATGAGACAAAGACGTACTATGGATCATTGTAATCGGCTACACTTTTGGATTATCTCTCAAACTGTACATGTGTCAGTTGTAGTCTGCAGTTCTTATTAAGTTGGCTACTCAGTATTGATTGCTGCTACTTTCAATAAGCTTATTATCCATTGATGCCATAATTAAAAGTCTGCAACTCTGCATCAATTAATCTTCCAACAGCTAGTCTGCATGAAATGTTAAAGTTGTGTACAAATAGTATTTTAGAAATTACAATGTTTTTTTTTTAAATAAAAAAAGTGAGGCCATAGCTTGCAAAATTAATATTTTCGTGACTCTTAGCACATAGCAAACTCGGCACAGCAGCATCGCACTTCGGTTCCACTAAACCGAATAGCTCGGCATGCCAATTGTGCACTTCGGCATGCCGAAAGGTATCCTCATTGCCAAGGGTCTAACACCATCCATCCCATTGCCCCTCTATCCAGCACCGACAAATTCCTCCATAGCTCATTCCGTCCCTCCACCGATGCCAACCCATGAACACATGAAATTAAAACCGGCTGAACCTAACCAGTACAAGTTATAGAAAGCGAGATATGTTGAACCGCTTGGTACAAAATTGCACATTGTATGGAATTAGAGAAAAAAATCCACAGACGGTTTGCATCACTACAAACAACCTAGTCAAACCTAAGCTTACTTCTAATATTATCTGCCTCATGCAACTGCAACTTCGACTCCGCAATACACAAAAAAATCACCTTATGCTCTTTCTTTAGTTTTCTTAATCTCCTGATAGTAGCGCAGTTTCCAATTCCTCGAGCATTCCAAAAAAGCATATTCATAAGGAAACTGGGCGGAGTGGATCAGTTTGTGATGCCCATAGCATGGAGCGACGAATTCGATCAGACAGTCCATTTTTATTTTTCCTGCGAATGATAGCTGAATCCACAGCTTGTTCCAACCCCAGCCCAGCTAGACCACCATCCTCTACATGTATATCATCGAATGACTCAGTCTCCTCTCGCTCCCCTTCAACAGACCCCTCATATTTCAGTTGATTAGTATCCTCTAAAGGCAGTGTTCGAAAAGACTTGCGCAGAACCAGCTGACCCCCTGATTTTGAAACCCCATCCGTCAGTGCATCCCCTAAATCCTCCTCCACTTCATAAAGTTTTCCAGTAGTTGTAATTCCTGGCACTGTACTCGAGAGTCCCATTAAATTCTGCCATGCATTTTTTAGTGCCAAGCTCCTATTCTCATTATCAGTCCCTATGACAACACTCAAACTAACCCCATTGACATCCCCTTCTTTATTTCCCGAATTTGTCGTCAATTCCTCCCCCGGGACGGCCATTTTTTTGTTTCAGCACCAATCAAATCCCGTACAGCAGTCCCACCACCGTTAGGACTATTATCACGAATGGGGGATATAGAACAACTATTAATTATTCATTTATATGAAATAGATTTTAACAATTATTAATTGCCTATTTTATATGTGAAACACTTTTTATATATGAACTCGTTTCACATACATTTTTGTGTTAAAGTTATTGGTTTATTTAATAATTTATGGGCAACAAACAAAATAAACTAATTTGTTTTAAATTAAATGGTTAATTATATTTAATTATTATCCTTGAGGTTTTGTATAAACTACCAATAATGGTTGTTAAAATTACCTTTGAAGTTTGTGACTTTACAATACTACCGTCAAATCCTTTGATCAAAGAGATATTTATTTTTGACAAACTGATGAAAAAACCAAAATGATCATTCAATCGATAACATTTAAACCCGTTAGGTTTGATGGAACAACAAGCAAGCCTCGTAATTAAAAATTCTAAAACTAATACAATCATTAACTTATCAACAGACAATCAATTGAATCTAAAATTTTATGAAAATAAAATTGAGAATAAAGTAAATGTACATTAATGGTAGTGTTAAATTTAGAACTAATACATTAGATGATAAATTGAGTCTAAAATTTTGTGAAATAAAACTCAAATAATGAGAGTAAATTAATATTAGTAATAAGTTTAGAATTAATACAATCATTAACTCGGAGAAAAAATTGGATTTTAAAATTTTGTGAAACAAAACTCAAACAATAAGAATAAATTCAATGTCATTAATAGTAGTAATAACATCCAAAATTAAGAAATTCAAAACTTGGTTTTTGATCATATAAAACCTACTTGTCTAAAAGAATATAAAAATCAGTAATATATATATTTCGGTCGATCCAACGAAGTAATTGTAACATTTTGAAGCATCAAGATTTGTTTAATAATATGGTTTAACACATAGAAGTAAATATAACTAATCCAAATTTTTAAAAATATTTTAACAATTTAAAAACTTACATTACAATATGACTTGAAGTCTACTTGATAGAATTGAGAATGCGTGATGTTTTAGGGAGGATCCTGTTCCGAATCTCGAACATTCGACTTTATTGACCATAATAATCTTTTGCTCAATTGTATGTGTTTAATTTGGATTTTTGTTTCATTTCATGTTTCATTCTCTATTTCATTATATGTATTATTTTAACTAAAACTCTAAGTGGTGTAAAAAGAGGACAATTCACACTTGCTGTTGGAGGTTTATTAGTATTTGTTGTTCCTATTCTCTAAGAAATTAGCGGTTTCTGGATCTTTTAGACCTTAATTGTTGTTTAGGTATGAAATCTTGTATAAATGGTCAAATGAAAACTTGACCAATGAGCTATTCAAGAGTCAATACAAAGTGAATTTTTCATTTTGAAAATTCTTTCTTCTATTCTGCTCTTTCTTTTCTTTTGAAAATACAGATTTGGTAATACAATGAACTTCTTTCCCAACTCAATTCCAGCTTCCCTCCATGCATACATATAAGAATTAATTTTCTCCTAGATACAGATACTGAATAAATTTTCAGCAAACGTTATTTGTATAACCTGCAAATACAGAGAAAGGTGGATTCCATTTTCTGTTTTCTTTGTCCTTTTTTTTTTTGTTCGAAACTCGAGTTTAAGTAGAAAGGGCATTTGATCGACTTGCAAAGGGTGGATCAGAATATTTTCCACTGAGAATTTGGGATGCCACAAAAAGATTTGCAGCTTCTGTGTAATGAATTCCATCCCAGTTTACATATTTAGTGCTATTATTGCATGCATAATTGAGAGTAACTGAAGTTCCATTCAAAACTTTGGTTTGGCCACAGACAATCCTACTATCATAGTTCAATGGTGGACCTCCATATCCACAGCACGCCATTTTATTTTGTTCAAATCCTGCAAGTTAATATGACAAAAGAAAAGTTTAGATTCAAAATGGTAATCAATATTGTTGTTGATAATTAAGGATCTAAGCATCACACCCTTCTTTTCTTCTTTTTTTTTTTTTGGCCTATAGAGCAAATTATAGGTCAAATTTCATCCACAGCTCCCATGTCATAAATTATAAAAAGTAACCATTATGAAAGTCATTCCCGAATAGTATAGGTATAAATCAATATATTTTTACTTTAATAATTGACAAAATTACTAAACATTTACAAAAAATCATTTTTGAGTGTATGTTGTTTGCAAATGATATAGTTTTAATTGATGAAATAAGAGAAAAAGTAAATGCTAAATTAGAAGTTTGGGGGAGATATTAAAATTGAAAGGTTTTATTATAAATAGAGGTAAACCTAAATATATAGAATGCAAAAAATTTAATAAACATGGAAATAATAATAGTATAAATGTAAAAATTGGTAGGTATGAATTGAATGCATATAAAGTTTTATATATTTAGGATGGAGGAATTGATAAAGATGTTACACATAAGATTCAAGTAAATTGGAACAAATGAAAAAGTAAAACAGTTAAAAGGAAAGTTAAAATGATAAAGTACCAATGAAATTAAAAGGAAAGTTTTATAAAACAGTTTTTACACCAGCTTTGCTTTATAAATCAGAACATGCATGATTGATTGACTAAATATAAATATTAAAAAAAATAAGAGTAGCATAAATGGCAATGCTAAAATGGATATGTAGATACTAAATTGAATAAAATAAGTAATGAATGCATTAAAAAAAATTGAGGTGACTTTAATAGATAAAAAAAATGAGAGAAGTATGTTTTAGTGGTTTGGACATGTGTGTAGAATATCTCTAAATGCCTTAATATAGCATGTAGCAAATAGAGAAATATTAACTTAAATTAAAAGGTAAAGAATTAAAAAAAATGATAAAAAAAAGATATAACATATTTAAATATAAATGAAAACATGTGTGCAGTGGCGGAGCTAGAAAATCTTTCCAATGGGGGCAACATCATATAATTATATTTTAGTTTTGTAAACTAACTTTAACTAAATTAGTTAAATATGAGATATCAAGCAAATACTTTTGTTCTTTTCAAAAAATATATATAATTAAATCCTCTAATACTTGTATCAAAAGAAAAAAAAATTCTCAATTTTGCTAAAAGCAACAAATAAATAATACAAAATTTGTATTATAACTATGCTATATAAAATTCTATATATCACATATAGTTATTGGTATATCAATTCAATAATGTAATCTCTCTAAATTTTTAATTAATAAATCATCTTAATTAATATGTACACAACTTGTCTTATAATTTTTTTTTTTCAAAATTATATCCATATAGATGTCATTGATTAAAAGTATTTCTTCTTAAATATATCCATAACCGAGAGAAATAGAATTAGATGTTTAGCAAATTTATTATATAAGTATTCAAAACTAGTGTATAAATAAATTAATGATTGTTTTGACAAAATAAAATGGATTTGATATCTTAAACTTTTTAAAAGTAAACTATAGTAAATAAAACATAGGTGAGGTTAAAGAAAATTAAATTTATAATTGTTTACCTTTTTAAAAATTTAATATTTCTGCTATTTTCTCATCTTACTCATAATTACCATAATCATAAGTTTTACTTCAATAATTTAAAGTCACTAAAAATTCAATTAATTGACTATTTTATGCAAATCTTATTTTACCTTCCCTACTTTATAATAATTGAAACTTACAACTCACAAGTAAAGAAAAATTTCATTATTGTTATATTATCACAAAATCTAATAAAATTTTTATTAGAGTTAACAGAGAGAAACTTATATTTAGTTAAATCTCATCTATTATTTTGCCATTTTAATGGTGATGATGCAATTATGTTGAGTATTTATTTTTAATAATTTGCTCAATTATTCGTATATTTTCTAATAGAGGCAAAGAGACAAAATTTATTCTATTTTTAAAATATTACATTATCTTTTCTTTATACATGATATGAACAAAGTGTGTGGATTTAGGCTTAATCTTAATAATCTACATCTTGATCTATGGGGGCAGAGTTACAAAAATTATCACAATTTTTAAAAATCAAATAATTTTTCTTTATATATAGGATATGGACAAAGTAGGGTCACTGGGGGCAATTGCCCCCATTGCCCCGACTTTGTCTCCGCCACTGCATGTGTGTATAAGTACAATAATGAAATATGATCTATATAATCTACCTAACATAGTGAATAAAACTTGTTATTATTGTAACCATTATCAAAAAATAAAAAATAAAAACTCTCCTTTTAACTTGTCTATATGGAAAGCAGGAATAAAATCAAGATATCTTCAAAATATTTAGATATGAAAGTTACTTATAAATGTCGATATGAGCATGTTAAAAACTCTCAAATACAAAGTAGAAGATTTAGCCAAGATGATATATAACGTTGTGTTTGGTTGCTTAGAATTGGACCCTCAGAATTAGAAATTGAGGGGTCCAATTCTAATTCTTGTGTTTGGTTACAAAATAAAATTTGAATTTTGAATTCATTTACAATTCTATGATGGCCCAATTCTGCAATTTTAATTCTTTCCTCATGGCAGATATTTCTAATTCTAATTCAAAATAGAATGGGTCAATACACGGGTTCTTATCGAGCCAAAATTAAAATTCGGATCTTAAGATTCTTTTTCATCGCATTCACTTCTTTCTTTCTCTTTTCTCTCTACACAAAAAAAAATTAAAAATGTAGCGAACACTGAAGTGGTAAAAAAAAAATTAAAAGTTTAGAATGTAGTGAAGTGGTAAAAAAAAATTAAAAGTCTAGTGAATTCAGAATTTTTTGAGATATATAAAAATAAAATTAATTTATTTCATTTAAAATTAAATTATATAAAAATAGAAAATAATATTAACAGTTAATATTATTATAAAAATATATTAAAAACAAATTATTTTGTCAATTCTAATTATCAGTGAAATCTAATTTCATACATTTTTTAAACTTTCAAACAAAGAATTAGGAGTCATAATTCAATTATATATGAATTTTGTTGTTTTGCCAAACAAAGGAATTCAAACATTTTACACTTTCAATTCATTGAATTACGTTTCAATAATATTTAAATTCTAATTCAATTCTATTTCTAAACAACCAATCAAATAATTAAGCTTTCGCTTATGAAACAGAAATGAAGAGATATATATACTGACCATATAGAGAATAGTTGGCAATGAGATCGGATTTAATGGAGAAAATATCAACATGTGTAAAATTTGCATCTGTATATTGGGCTTTCAATTTCTTGATGAGTGCATAAAGCTGCTGGTTTAGAAGCATTGCAGCCTGATTGTGAGTTATGACACATCCTAGCTCGTCAAGCTTTGATGGATCAGTTCCAAATATGGCAATATTTTTAGCTAAGCAACCAAGAGGACCTGTGTTGTGAATCCAAAAATTTCTTGCTCCTCCTTCTTCATATAATCTCTGTCAATTAAGGGAAAACAAAATGCATGATTATATGTGCAAATCAAGATCCCACAAAGTATCAAGACTCTTTAGATACATAGGTAGGATAGGGTGGATTAAAATATCAATCCTCAATTCATATTTTTGTTGCTAAGTTAAGAATTATGATCATATATAAAAGTACAAGTAGTATCTTTTACCAATATACCTGAATGCCATTCTCAAATTCTGCTAAAGCAGGTGGGATTTTAGCAATAACTTGATCATATGTCTTGGAATAAAAGGGACCAGCAAGATCATTCTGGCCTATATCAAAAGTGTAAAGCCCCTTCTGGAAAATATCTCTGTCCGGAACGTACTTGTCAGATTTCTCACGTCCTGCAAACATATGTTTGAACCTCAGATCAAATGTACCTTTGGGCTGTAGTTCAAGAACTCTATTCTTGAATCTGATAAACTGAGCCACTTGAATCACAAATGAGAATGAACTAACAGCAGGATGTATGGTACTGCCAGCCACAGCAAAATCGCATCCATTTTTGAAACTTGGGGCGCCAATTGAATCCAAATAGCTATTGAGATATGGAAGATGCATTGAACCCACTGCAAACAGCATATAGACAATATTGAATATCAAGAAAACAACTCAAAACTGTGTGCATTGTTTATGACAAAACTCATGTTAAAGAATGAGCCAAAATTGTAGTGATCAATATTAATGTAAATCATACTCAGGAAATCTATGATCAAACGGCCATCACAGGGCCTCCCAGATGGTTTGTTGAAGTAAGTTTGACCATTTGGTGGAGAAAGGCCATTACCAACCCCAGCAACAAGCCCACCTGTGTCAGAATTGGAATCACCAAAGTTGAAAACTGCAGGGTAATTGACGTTAAAGGAACTGGTATAATAAGGACAAATGCAGATCAAGAATAAGCTGAAAATTTGGATCATGGAAGGTTTTGAAGCCATAATGTGGCTTCACAATGCTTCTTTGTATTATTGAGCTGTCATCAAACAAGAATGAGAGCATACATACATATATATAACCCAAAGAAAAGGCTTAGTTTGAACCAACCATCCTTCGGGCTTCTCTCCTCACCCATTGGGCGGGAGGAAGCTTAGGTCTCCTTCTTTGGGAGTAAACTTTTTCAAAATTCTAGGAAAATGTTGGCCCACTAAAATAAGACATTGACTCAAAATTTTCCAATCATAAGTTTCATTCATGGGAAAAGTTTTCCTACGTATCTATGCATGTTTGGTTACTCCCATTTTAGTGATTTGTTTAACAAATGTAAAATAAGTTATTTTTTTCCATTCTTTTCATCAAAAGTTTTGAAAACAAAAACAATGGTCAAGTGATTATTTTTTCTATCGTGTCTTTTATAAATAAAATATTAAATTTGAATTTAAATTTTAAATTTTAATAATAAATAACTTTTCCTAACAAAATTCCTACCAAAATAAATTAATAAAATATTAATTTAAATTTTAAACTTTTATTAATAAAAAAATCTTCAATACAAATATCAACAAAACAAAATTATTCATTTCAAATACTCCCAAAATATTCATCTCTCATAACAAATCTCAAGAAAAAAAAAATCATCATAAAACTCAAAAATACCTCATCCAAAAAATATTTATTCTCTCTCTAATAGATGCCAGGTCCCTGAAGAAATCAATGCAGTTCCTAGTATAATATAAGGGAGGAATGATCATACCATCAACTTAACAAATTTAACACTAATTATACAGTTTTGTCTGCAGCTGACACCAATTAAATTAAGACTACCTGCCCATATGTGATAATTGCACCATTTATTCCATTAAGATCAACTGTTTGACAAGAAGAAAAAAAAAGGTTAAAATGGAGATCTAACTCCTGACAAATCATATATAATGAAGGAACATAATAGGCAATCAAATATCCAATTACATAAATGTTTTAACCACACACAAACATCAAACATCAAACATATATCAAATGTCATTAAGAAATCTTATGACTTAATTTACAACTGGCAAATCAACATTCGTTTCCAATTTTTTTTCTTCTTTCACTGTATACGTTAACATAACAACATAATCCTTCACTATAAAAGGCTTAAACAAGATGATGATATGGAAATCAGACACATTGAAGAATAGGCAGAGTGACATATCCTGGATAGAAAACCCTATCAAAGCCGAATTCAAAATCCTCCTTCGCATCCTACCACAATCTTTGTTTCCACTATATAAAGACGCACATTTATGTCAAACAAATTAGAACTATCTACGAAAAAAATATCAGAATTGAAATACAAAAAACAAAAATCGGAAGTGAACCATGAATATAAAGGATTCTGAGTCTACGCTGTGCATGCTGATGATTTTATCGCCATGATCTGAACTTTCTTTTGAATTAAGAGGTCTGAATAAAGCGTAAACTTTGATTTTTGCCATTTCTGCAGCGTTCGGAGCTTTGGCGATCGGAAATGTTCGCCTCCGATGACAAATGAGAAACTTTTTTTTTTTGAGAGTACTACTGCATTATATGATTGTGTAATTAAATGACAAAAATCGGAAAAAAACTTAAATGAGAGTGGACAAATTCTACCTCCTAAAACAAACTAAGGTATCACTTCCTATTTTCCCAAACTACAATTCCTATGCATCTTCCGTGATTTCCTAGATGATTGCCAAATTTTGTGTTGTGGCGAAAGTCACCAAAAAATTCCAATTTAGATGTAAAAGCCCAGCCAATATCGGGTCTGCCTTATGAACAACCAAGGTTTGCCCAGGACTCAACCATGTTATCAAACAAAGAACAAATGAGCAATCGCCTTCAATCCATAAACTCAATACAACCAATGGCAAAGCAAGTACAGTTCCATCATTCCCGTCCATAGCCACACACACTGGCGGATCCAAGTGGGGGCTGGGGTGGGCTCCAGCCCCTCCAAGTTTTAAATTTTTTTACTATATATATTTTTAAATTATAAAATTTTACCTTTCAATCCACCCCAGCCCCTCCAAGTTTTAAATTTTTTTACTATATATATATTTTTAAATTATAAAATTTTACCTTTCAATTCCATCAATTTTGCCTAAACTTCAACATATTTCTTTAGTAAATGATTATAAAAATTTTCTTAAAATTCTATGAATTAATCACATAATCGTGATAAATTAGTAAATAGTTACAAAAATTCTCCTAAAATTCTATGAATTAATTATATAATAGTAAAAAATTATTCTCTTACTACAAAGTATATTTATATTTTTAATATTATGATGAAGATAAGGAAGAGTTAAAATTCAAATAAAAAGAGAAAGTGATAAAGTTATATCATAAAATTGGTCTAATTTTGTGTTATTTTTTAACTTTAATAAAAAAAAATGTGTTGTCTTAATATAAAATAAAACCAAATAAGCAATAAAATATCATAAAATAAAACAAAAAGTAAAATACATAATAACACATAAGATTCATTGTCGACATAATTAAAAGATTAATTTACAAAATATATATATATATATGTATGTATTATATCTTTTTTATAATGGTTGATTTGATAATTGAGTTGTTAAATGCATGCATTTACTTAGTCGAAAGAAAATTAAATTAGCCCCCGCTAAATTTTTCTTCTGGATCCGTCCCTGGCCACACACCAATAACAAAATCTCTATTACCAGCAAATGGGAATGCAAAAGCTCCAACAGTGGAGCGGTCACCATTTCACCAAGCAAATGCTGCAGATTACTGATCCAAGGAACTCCAAAAATCCACACAGAGCAGCCCAAATAATGAAGTAAAACATCCACTTCATAACAATAAAGCACATGAAAGCACAGTGTAAGCATACGAAAGCATAATTCGCGCAAAAACACATTTCATCAGCAACCTTACAACACTGAAGGCGCATTTCACCAAATTATGTGAACTGGATTCAGTTTGCATCACTATGAGTATAGCAAAAATCCAAACAAACAAGCAAATCCAGAAGGTTAATTTTCCGTTTCGAATTCTGCAGAGTATCCAAGGGCATTAGTTCCGATTTAGAACTATCCCAGCATTTGTCTATTGGCCAGATACCATAACATTCAACCTTGAGCTTGCGTTTTTCAGGCCAGATTCGGGTTACTCACACACTGTCCAAGCTTTCACCGCTGAGAGAACTCCGACAGATGAGAAACTTGCTGGGGAAGATTTGGGAGACTGATTTATATATATGCTTTGGTGGTATTTTTTATTTTTTATTTTTTGGGTTTTCGATTTATATGCTTTGGCGGGTGAAAATATTGAAATAAAATATAGTAAACTCTTTATCTATTATCTTACTTATTTCCTGTAATTTTAATTACAAAAGTCAATTTTCGTAATTTCTTTTTTAATTTCAGACAACTTAATTCGTTTTATTAATTTCATCAAACAATCAAATAAAGAGATAGATTCAAATTAAAGAATTGCGCAAAGATCGAATAGTTTTTAAATGGAAATTAATTTTAGAATTGATCAACAATCTTAACAACCATTAATTTGTTCGTTTATATGAAACAGATTTTAATATTAATTAATTGTGTGTTTCATATGTGAAACACTTTTTATATATGAACACGTATGTTTTGTATTAAAATTATTGGTTTATTTAATTATTTAAAGGCAACAATCGAAATAAACTAATTTGTTTTAAATTAAATGATTAGTTATATTTACTACTCTTGATGTTTGTATAAACTACCAATAATGGTTGTTAAAACTACCCTTAAGTTTCTGACTTTACAATACTACCCTCAAATCCTTTGATCAAACAGTTATTTATTTTGTACTAAATGATGAAAAAACCAAAATGATCATTCAATCTATAACATTTAAACCCGTTAGGTTTGATGGAACTACAAGCAAGCTTCGTAATTAAAAATTTTAAAACTAATACAATTGATGAAACATAATTTAAATATTTCCTGATAAGAAAGAATAAGTCAAAGGTGGGATAAACTGTTAGCTCAATTTAAGGAGTGCAAATGGGAAGTAGTTGAACGGTAATATTCTCTATATTTCATATATACGAATTTCTTCATTTGGATGATTCATTCAATTACTGACTTAGGCATCGGAGTGGAACTCCCGGGGATCACCTCGGGCTTTTACTCTAACGCTTATCTTATTTTACAGATTACAGAAATACTATTGAGTGGAGCTCGGTCTATTTCAGCTCGGATTCTCGGAGTGCAGATTTGAGCTTCATCAATTGGCGCCATCTGTGGGAACCAGACAAAAGGTTCGCACAAAATTCTGTGTTGTGATGGCAAACACAAGGTCGAAGGGAGGTGTTACTCAGACTAGCAGACGAGAGGAAGGAAGACAGTCATCGCCTTCTCATCAAAAAGATCCCGAGAAGTCGTCACAAGAGGGGAATCGTATTACCCCTGAGATTATAAAAATATTTGCGGAGCATTATGATGAAATGGAGGCTATGGTTAAAGAGGCTCGTAAGAAAAAGGAAGATCAGCAGAAAGACCGGGAAAAAAGTACCCCAGGTGATCCGAAGTGAGTCTGATGGGGAAAACGATAGGAGGTCTGAGACTCATCCTTTTTCTCGAGCCCGGGGTGGAGAAAATCAAGATGTGGGTAATAATCCAGGGAAGAGGAGACCCCGGAGAGACAGCCCTTTATCCCAGGAAATTACGGATTTTCCATTACCGCCCCGGTTTAAGTTACCACAGTTGCAAGCTTATGCGGGAGACACCGATCCCAATGACCACATTCATCGTTTTGAATCCACAATGAATTTTTTGAAAGCGCCTGAGGAGACGAAATGTCAAGCTTTTCCTACTACATTGGAAGGGAAGGCCCGTCTCTGGTATGAGGGTCTGAAATCGAGGAGTATAGATTTTTTTTCCCAATTGTGTGACCTTTTCTTCAACCGTTTCTTGCCGCGGAAGAAATTTGATAAGTCCACAGCCGAGTTGTTGAACCTTCGTCAGGGTGACAGTGAGTCCCTTCGAAGTTACATGAACAGGTTCAATGATGAGAGCCTGCAAGTGAAGAACTGTTCAGAGGATGTTCTAGTGGGAGCATTTCTAAACGGATTACGACCTGAGCGTTTTTACACGAAGATGGCTACTGATCCACCAGGTGACATGGAGCAGCTCATGGACCGAGTAGAAAAGTATGCCAAAGGAGAAGAAGCGGATCAGAGGAAGAAGGATAATGAAAAACGGGCAACTAGAGGCCGTGATGAAGGTAAAAGGAGTTCAGGAGTAGACAAGCGAGCTAGGGTGTTCGACCGCTTTAACCCACCTCGACGTATTGCAGAATCAACGCTAAGTGACAGAATAACAACCCCACTCAACAGGACCCGTTCAGAGACCCTAGACATCGCTGGAAAGCAGGGGATCTTGAAGCCCCCTATGAAAATGAATGCACCAAATCATAAACGGAACAGAGATCTGTTCTGCAACTTTCATCAGCAGCACGGGCACGACACCGAGGATTGCACCGACCCGAAGAAAGAGATCGAAGATTGCATCCGAGAAGGGTACTTGCAAGAATTTGTCAAGACAACCTATAAGGTATCACGGAGAGGCCTGTCACCAGATCGGCGTTCCCCATACCGACCTCAATTTGGAAGAAATACCCGAAACGAGAAAAAGCGTCAGAGACCTATAACTTTCCGCTAGCTCGGGATGTAACTGGGGAGGTTCACGCTATCCTGGGAAGATTAGAAGGTGGCGAAAGCAACTCGGTGCGGAAAAATAGATGTCGACGGATACCCGAGCAGGAACCTGTGGGAAAGAGGTTCAAGCTATCAGAGGCCATAACCTTTTCGGAAGAAGATGCCGTACCTACGAAATTTCCTCATTAAGATGCCCTAATAATAAAGGCTAATATCGCCAATAAGTTGGTGCACCGCGTCTACGTGGATAATGGCAGCTCGGTGGACATCCTATATATCAATGCCTTTGAACAACTGGAGGTAGACCCTAAGTATCTTCGATGGAGCCCAACTCCGTTGATTGGTTTTTCAGGGGAAGCTGTTCAGCCTATGGGTATTGTGACGTTGCCAGTTACAATTGGAGAATATCCGAGAAGCAGGACGGTGTACACGGATTTTGCCGCGCTGAATTCGCCCTCTCCCTATAACGTAATAATAGGGCGGCCCACGATGGTGAAGCTTAAGGCAATATGGTCACCTTATCATTTGGTGATGAAGTTCCCCACAGAGGTAGGGGTAGCAACAATACGGGGAGACCAAGAGGCAGCCAGGAGGTGCTATATGGTAGCTATGAGAGGGAAAAAGCAACCTCCTCGGGATATTCGAGTTAACTGCATACAAGGAGAGAGTGATGTCAAAGGGTCAGCGAAAATACGGGAGCAGCATCCCGTGAAAAGTGTAGATTTTGATTTCAATGATGAAGAGATACTGAGAATTTCGGTGGATTGTGCGAAGCCCGAGAGAACGATTCAGATCGGTAAAAATATTCCTGATCAGCTTCAGCGCGGCTTATTAGAGCTCTTTAAAGAATATCGGGATATATTTGCTTGGGATCCAAAGGATATGGGAGGAGTTTCTCCCGAGTTAATAACCCACTCGTTGAATATTCACGAGGATGTGAAGCCGGTCCAACAGAAGAAGAGAAGTTTTGCACCAGAATGGAAACAAGTCATTAAGCAGGAGGTGCAGAAGCTACTGGAGGTCGGGATTCTCGGAGAGGTTAAATACCCGACCTGGATAGCAAATCCAGTAATGGTCAGGAAGGTTGATGGAGGTTGGCGAATGTGCATTGATTTCACGGATCTAAATCGAGCTTGCCCGAAAGATTGCTATCATCTACCATCTATTGATCAGATTGTCAACGCAATAGTTGGTTTCGGGATGTTGAGTTTTTTAGATGCATACAAGGGGTATCACCAGATTTTAGTGAACCCAGCAGACGCTGAAAAAACTGCGTTTGTGATCGATCAGGGAATTTTCTATTACAAGAAAATGACGTTTGGACTGAAGAATGCTGGAGCTACTTATCAACGCCTGGTGAACCAAATTTTTCAGGAACAGATAGGCCGAAATCTGGAAGTTTATATAGACCACATGGTGATTAAAAGTAAAGCAGAGGAATTCATGTTGGACGATCTGAGGGAGACATTCACAACACTCCGGCAGGTCGGGTTAAAATTGAACCCGGACAAGTGCGTATTCGGGGTGAGCTCTGGAAAGTTTTTGGAATTTATTGTGTCAAAAAGGGGAATAGAAGCCAATCCCAAGAAGTTGGAAGCCATCATGGCTATGGAAGCTCCAAAGAACATAAAGGAAGTACAAAAGGTGACTGGGTGTATGGCTGCACTGAATCGATTTTTATCCCGAGCTGCAGACAGGGGATTACCTTTCTTCAAGCTTTTGAAGTCAGCAAAGAACTTTAAATGGGATGAGGAGTGCCAGCAATACTTTGAAAAGTTGAAAGAACACTTAAAACCGTTGCCTACTTTATCCGTCCCGACATCTGGAGAACTTTTATTCTTATATCTAGCAGTGTCCGAGCTCACTGTTAGCGCAGTCCTAATAAGGGAAGATGAAGGGGTACAGAAGCCTGTATACTTCGTAAGTAAAGCACTGCAAGGAGCAGAACAAAGGTATCCCGAGGTTGAAAAGTTAGTATTATCTTTGGTATTTGCAGCTCGCAGATTGAGGCCATACTTTCATGGCCATCCTATTTGTGTATTGAACGATCAGCCCATCAGACAAATATTATACCGACCTGAGAATTCCGGGAGGCTAACTAAGTGGGCCATTGAACTCGGAGAATATGACATCAGTTTCCAGCCTAGAACAGCCATTAAGGGTCAAGCTTTGGCTGATTTTATTGCTGAAATGCCTCGAAAGAAAGATAATGCAAAGGCTCCAGAAGTGGGGGTAATCCACCATGTAGAATGGCAATTATTCGTCGATGGGGCCTCGGCTGGAGAAGGAGCTGGAGCAGGTTTGGTATTGATCAGCCCTGAAGGTAATGAATTAGCGTATGCTTTAAAGTTTGAATTTACTGCTTCTAACAATGAATCAGAATATGAAGCATTAATCATTGGCCTGAAACTAGCACTATCTGTCGGAGCTCGGAGTATAAGGGCTTACAATGATTCTCAGTTGGTAGTTGAACAGCTGTCAGGGAGATATGCTACTAAAGATGTGATGATGAAGAAATACCTAGATGTGGTACAAAGTATGATAAAGAAATTTGAAAGTTTTAATATTGAGAAGATAAACCGATCTCAAAACAGGAGGGCTGACGCTTTAAGCAAGCTAGCTTCTTCAACTTCTTCACATTTGAATAAGCAAGTCTGGGTTGAAACACTTCCTGAGCGTAGTATTTTTACAACCGAGGTAATGAGTATAGAAGGTGCCGAGAATTGGATGACCCCGATCTATGATTTTCTGAGATCGGGGAATCTTCCAGAAGATAAATCAGCAGCACGACAAGTACGCATGCGTGCAGCTCGGTATTTGATAGAGGACGGGATTTTGTACAAGAAAGGGTATTTGAAGCCATTATTGAGATGTATAAGTCCCGAGCAAGCTCAATATATACTCAGTGAGATCCACGAGGGTATATGTGGTTCGCATGTTGGTTCTAGGATGTTGGCAAAGAAAGCATTTGCTGCTCGGTTATTTCTGGCCTACTATGTTTAAAGACGCTGCACAAGTAGTGAGGACATGCGAGAAGTGCCAAAAATATGCGGTGGTAGCACATGCCCCTCAGGTATCTTTACAATATTCTACCTCGGTTTGGCCATTTTATCAGTGGGGAGTGGACTTGCTCGGTCCATTTCCGGAATCACGAGGTCGGTACAAGTACCTCATTGTGGCAGTGGATTATTTTACCAAATGGGTAGAGGCAGAGCCTTTGGTTCTTATTTCGGGAAAAAATGTGATTAAGTTCTTTTGGCAAAACATCGTCTGCCGATATGGAATTCCCGGCGTAGTTGTCTCATATAACAGGAAGCAGTTTGCTGAGGAACCATTCAAGTCATGGTGTCAGTCTCTAGGGATTAAACAGAATTTTTCCTCGGTAGCGCACCCTCAGACGAATGGCCAAGCTGAGGTGACCAATCGGACAATCTTGCAGGGTCTAAAAACAAGGCTAGGGAAGTCTAGCGGAGATTGGGTGGATAATCTCCCTATAGTACTGTGGTCATACCGAACTACACCCAGAACTGCCACTGCGGAAACCCCTTACAGTCTTACGTATGGTACTGAAGTTGTCCTCCCTCCTGAAATTGGATTGCCAAGCCCGCGGGTATTGTTATTCAAAGAAGAAAGCAACCAGGAGGAACTTCAGGTGAATCTCGAGCTGATGGAAGAAAGAAGGATACAGGCTCGGTTAAAAGATATGAAGTATAAAGAAAGAGCAGCTCGGTTTTATAACCAGAGAGTAAGAAACAAGCGTTTTAACGTTGGTGATTTGGTGTTAAGGAAGGTGGAAGCTAGCCGAGTAGGAAAAATCGGGAAGCTTGATCCCACATGGGAAGGACCTTATCGAGTAGAAGAAATGTCCTCAACAGGCTATTGCAAGCTTTCTCGTCTGAACGGTTCACCCATCCCAAGAGCTTGGAATTTCCAAAATTTAAGAAAGTACTATTAGCTCAACTTTTTCACTTGTTGTTTAGCTCGGATTTTATTCTTTGAAGTTCGTTTGGTGATCAGCAATGTAATAAAAATGAATCAGTTTGAATAAAATTGTTCTAATCCCGGAGAAAAGATCTCTGCGAAAACCTATAGCGCAATCGCAACAAAATTCCCGAGGTGAATTCCTTATAAGATTTTAAGGGAACGAAAAAACTACAGGGAAAGGGATTTTAATCTTCGAAAAGAAACGATCACTAAATTCCCGAGGTAAATTCCTTATAAAAAATTATGAGGAAATAAAGAAACTTCAGGGAAAGAAATTTTATTAAAATCTCTGAGACGAATCTCTGAGAAGAAAATCCGAGGAAAGAAAGCAAGTTCGGGAAACAAAAATTCCTAGAAAAGCTATTACATTAGATATTCGAAAAACCGAAATCCAAAAGGTTTAACAAGACTAAACAAGAATAAATTGTTCAAATCATAAGTACAATCAGTCACACTTCAGCTCTTTTCTCTGTCTCCAGCTCGGGGATCTCCACCTCGGGTGCCTCAAAGACAGGGGTAGAAGGGATGAATTGGCTCACAAAAAACCCGAGATCGCCGCCAGTTATCTCCTTAAAAACCGAGTTGATTCTCTCTCCCACTCCTGCGTCATAACCCAATTCTTCCAAGCTCTTATCCTTAAGGTATTCTTGCTGAAGGTTTTTTACTGCTTCACTATATCCGAGCTGAGCAACTGGGACGTTTAGCTTAGCCACGTCAGCGAATTCCTTAGACTTCAAGAAATTTTCTACAGTTTGGCCTGGACCTTTTTCTTTGAAGTAGTTGCATTTACGCTCCAGACTTTTGCAGTGATTCTCCCATACCATAATAGACGAGCTGAATTTTTGGTTCTCAGAGCGGAGTCTTTCATTTTCTTTTTGCTCAGTATTGACGCGGGATTGGAGAGTTCTTGATTTCTTCTTCTCTAAGTCCAGGTCTGCTTTGGCTGTGGAAAGATCTTGTTGAGCCGATGCTTCTTTTCCCCTTAGTTCCAGAGCCTCTTTCTCCAGAAGTGAAACTCTACTCTCCAGGTCAGCAACTTTTTTCTTTTCATCTTCTAGCTCCGAGCGTAGAGTGGAGGAGTGTTCTGAAGAGCGTATAACTTCAATGGCTCTGGTAGATAAGACTGCACTCTGTAAAACAAAAAGGGGAAAAGTATGCATACATCAATACGAATCGTTATAAAAAAGAAAGAAAAGAAAGATTGTGACAAGTATACCTGTGCAGCAGACAGAGCCAGAACATTAATCAGCTCGGTATTATCTAGCTGCCTCGTTGAATCTAAATCACGTGGCAGAACCCCCTCACTCAACCACTGGTGGGCCAAAGCTGGAGTAAGAATTATGGAGTTGCGGTTAAAACCCCAGGTCGGGCAAAAAGCATCACCGGGAAGGGTAATGGGGACATAGGAGATAGGAAGAGCAGAAGGATTAGTCCGAGATAAAAACCCGAACTCAGAGTTTTCAGAAAAATCAAAGGGAACAAAAGATAATGTGGGATTTGGAGTTGGTATCGGAAGTGGTCTGGTGTTTCTCTGGCTAACTGGTTTTTCTGTGATGAGAGCTGTAGTGGAGTTTCTTTTTGAACCTCTGGTTTTTTTCTCTGGTAGTGGAGGTAAACCAGAGGTGGTAGCAACAGTCAGATCGACAATGTCTTCTTCGACTGTCTGCGCGGGAATAGGAGCAGCTTCCTGGGCTCGATTTGCCCGAGGAAGAAGCTGGGCTCGCAGCTTTACTTAATCCAGCTCTGATTAGTTGGGTCAAGTCCATCACTGCAGCGACAATAAGCACCATAAGAGAAAAACACCAGGATAAAACCTTCCAGAAAGTTAAACTAAGAGTAAGAAACTTACATTCAACTCCATGTTTATCTTTGGAGCCTTTATATTTAGATCCCAGAACAGCCTTACTCAACCCGCCCTGAATTAAAATTCTTTCCGACAAACAAGAAACATCAAAAGTAACTCCTAAATTCTCTAAGATTTCTTCCCCATCCGCATCATAGAATTTTTTGGGTTCACGGTCGGTTATGTTTGTGGCGATTCTCCACGGCTGGTTTTGACCAACAAACTCCGAGCTCACAAAGAAGAATCGTTCTTTCCAATGATGGATAGAACTCGGGAAATTCTGCAGAAGGGGGACTCTACTAGCACGTCGGTTAAAATAAAACCAACCCATTTCATTGGGGACGGTTTTTAAAGAAAAGAAACGCCTAAATAAAGGAAGGCTGATGTTGACTTTGGAATGTCGGCAGACCAGCTCGAAGCATATTACAGTCCTAATAGAATTCGGGGTAAGCTGGCTTAAGCTAACCTTGTAATGATCTAAAATGTTTAAAACTAAGCCAACAATGGGTAGACGAAGACCGGCCTGAAATTGATGTTCGTACAAAGTAATGTGGCCCGGGGGTGGATAGGTAGCTCGGTCTTCATTCGAAGGAGTCTGAACTATAATATTGTCAGGAATAAAGTATTTTTTCCTAATTCGGTTGACATTTTCTCTATTCAAGATAGAAGGAATAAAGTTAGCCATAAGGTCATCAGGAATATCCTTTACTTTATAGACAACTTGATCGGTATTTTCAGAGACTATTAAAGCCCTGTTAACTCTAGGGTTAGTCTTAGGTTGTCTTAAAGATCTCCTAAGTGGGGTTTCTACTGCGGAATCGCTATTTTCTGGAGGTGGAACACTGTGAACCGACGGTGAAGGGTTTTTATCGCCTATTGATTCTAAACTAACATTCACCGATGGAGTATGAGAAGCTGAAGGCTCTACATAACTTGCAGAGGGAACTGGTTCAGAGGAGTTAGAGTGATTTTCAGAAGACATACCTGATGAAGATGAAGCTCTCACAAAAATTCTGAGAATGGTAAAGAAGAACCGTACAGTTGATTCGATATAAAGGGTGTGTTGCAACAATTCGAAATTGGGGATTATCAATTTGAAAGTGGAACGCAGCTAATTCAAGATAAGGGTTTCGATAATTTAATCTGAAATTCAAAAGTTAATTTGGAGAAGATAATGCAGCGATAAAGATTAGGGTGAATTTAAGTTGATTTAGAAGCAATTATTTGAAGTGTCCGTTAAATGATAACGGCTACTTTAGATAAATACGCGTGTAGAAATTAATGATCAGACATTACTCTTTTATAACATCAAAGCGTTTTCTTCTTGGAATTGATGTCTCATCATTCGTTTCAGATATCAAGAAGATTAACTTACAGGTATCTTCTTTGATAGTGGAGCATCCATTTAAAAGCTTAAGGGTATCAGCTCGGAAATATTTGGATGATATTATCAGATCGGAAATATTTGGATGATATTATCAGCTCGGAAGTATTTGGATGATATTATCAGATCGGAAATATTTGGATGTTATTATCAGGTCGGAATAAAAACATTCATGCCAACCTGAGGAGGTATTGATGAAACATAATTTAAATATTTCCTGATAAGAAAGAATAAGTCAAAGGTGGGATAAACCGTTAGCTCAATTTAAGGAGTGCAAATGGGAAGCAGTTGAACGGTAATATTCTCTATATTTCATATGTACGAATTTCTTCATTTGGATGATTCATTCAATTACTGACTTAGGCATCGGAGTGGAACTCTCGGGGATCACCTCGGGCTTTTACTCTAACGCTTATCTTATTTTACAGATTACAGAAATACTATTGAGTGGAGCTCGGTCTATTTCAGCTCGGATTCCCGGCGTGCAGATTTGAGCTTCATCAACAATCATCAACTTATCAACAGACAATCAATTGGATCTAAAATTTTATGAAAATAAAATTAAGAATAAAGTAAATGTACATTAATGGTAGTATTAAATTTAGAACTAATACAATAGATGATAAATTGAGTCTAAATTTTGTGAAATAAAACTCAAATAATGAGAGTAAAGTAATATTAGTAATAAGTTTAGAATTAATACAATCATTAACTCGGAGAAAAAAATGGATTTTAAAATTTTGTGAAACAAAACTCAAACAATGAGAATAAATTCAATATCATTAATAGTAGTAATAACATTCAAAATTAAGAAATTCAAAACTTGGTTTTTGATCATATAAAACATACTTTTCTAAATGAATATAAAAAATCAGTAATATATTTCGGTCGATCCAAGGAAGTAATTGTACGTAACATCTTGAAGCATCAAGATTTGTTTAATAATATGGTTTTAACACAGAAGTAAATGTAACTAATCCAAATTTTTAAAAATACTTTAACAATTTGAAAACTTACATTACAATATGACTACTTGATAGAATTGAGAATGCGTGATGATTTAGGGAAGATCCTGTTCCAAGTATCGAACATTCGACTTTATTGACCATAATAATCTTCGATCTGCTCAATTATATGCACTTTGAATCTATATTTTGTTTTATGTTTTATTCTCTATTTTATTTTAACTAAAACCGGAAGTGGTGTAAAAGGAGGACAATTCACACTTGACGTTGGAGGTTTATTATAAGCATTTCTTGTTCCCATGGCACAAAACTATGCTTATGTCTCTATTCTCTAAGAAATGAGTGGTTTCTAAATTTTTTTACCTTAATTGTTGTTTAGGTATGAAATCTTGTATAAATGGTCAAATGAAAACTTGACCAATGAGTTATTTCAAGAGTCAATACAAAGTGAATTTTTCTTTTTGAAAGTTCTTGGATACAAAAGGTGTAAATGCGGGACACCCAAACCCAGCCTGAGATGTAAACAGGTAATTCGAGGTCCCACCAGCAGGAGGTGAACATCCCCGACACTTTATTATCAAGGGGATTCGAACCGTGCACCTTGAATACAATCTGGTGCTGGTGTTACTACTGAGCTAATGCCCTGGGGCTTCATTTTGAAAATTCTTTATTCTTCTATTCTGCTCTTTCTTTTCTTTTGAAAATAAAGATTTGATAATACAGTGAACTTCTTTCCCTTCTCAATTCCAGCTAACTTCCCTCCATGCATACATATAAGAATTAATTTTCTCCTAGATACTGAATAAATTTTCAGCAAACGTTATTTGTATAACCTGCAAATACAGAGAAAGGTGGATACCATTTCTGTTTTCTTTGTCCTTTTTTTTTTTGTTCGAAACTCGAGTTTAAGTAGAAAGGGCATTTGATCGACTTGCAAAGGGTGGATCAGAATATTTTCCACTGAGAATTTGGGTTGCCACAAAAAGATTTGCAGCTTCTGTGTAATGAACTCCATCCCAGTTTACATATTTAGTGCTATTATTGCATGCATAATTGAGAGTAACTGAAGTTCCATTCAAAACTTTGGTTTGGCCACAGAAAATCCTACTATCATAGTTGAATGGTGGACCTCCATATCCACAGCACGCCGTTACATTTTGTTCAAATCCTGCAAGTTAATATGACAAAAGAAAAGTTTAGATTCAAAATGGTAATCAATATTGTTGATAATAAGGATCTAATTAAGCATCACACCTTTCTTTTTCTTTTCTTTTCTTTTTGGTCTATGTATAGAGCAAATTATAGGTCAAATTTCGTCCACAGCCCCCATGTCATAAATTATAAAATGTTACCATTATGAAAGTCATTCCGAATAGTATAGGTATGCATTAGGGATCAGTTTTAAATCAATATATTTTTACTTTAATAGTTGACAAAATTACTAAACATTTACAAAAAATCATTTACTAAACATTTACAAAAAATCATTTTTGAATGTATGTTGTTTGCAAATGATATAGTTTTAATTGATGAAATAAGAGAGAAAGTAAATGTTAAATTGAGACATTAAAATTGAAAGGTTTTATCATAAATAAGGTAAAACTAAATATATAGAATGTCGGAAATTTAATAAACAGAGAAGTAATATTCACTATCCTTAGCAACTGTCTTTTCACTTGAAAGGCCAGAAGTCTTAATAGAAGGTGATTTGAAACGGTCTACAATATTTACCGTGAACAAACCGAAACCGGAACCGTGACGGAATCGTGAACCGGTGGTTCACGAACCGTAACCACAACCGTGAGGCTAAGGGCCGGTTCAGGTTCCACCCTTCGTGGAACCGTGAACCGTGGTCATGTTTACATTGAGGGAAAGCATCCATCCCAGTAAGAAAGATTCTCCGAGTCCCGCCCGGGGTTGGTGCGCATGATGGAGTAATCTCTTCGTCTAATCACGAGAACACATAAACCTGGGATTCATTCCCCTTAGATGTATTGGTTGCTGCGCAGCTAGGTACCGACCCAGAAATTGCATATAAAAAGAAAAAGAAATGCGTCTTACTTGATCATTGAATTGAGTACGGAGCGCGGTAAGACTGAACCACCATTGATCTCTCTCTGAAGAAAAAAAGGGTTAGGGTTCTTATTGAGTTTGGGAAATTTGAAAAGCTTTGAAAATGAGACATCTTGTGCCTTAATCCGTTTCTTTTAATAATGAAAAATATAATTATATATACTAACGGTTTGCTAAGCATGTGTTTAAGTTATGGGTAAAATATGAAGAATTGGAAACTCAAAGTATTAGCCCTAGATGTAACCCAAGAGGGGGTGAATTAGGTTATCCAATTTTAATCATATTCAAAAACTGTTTTTACAAACTAATGTCTTCTTAGCTAAATTCAATAACAATTGAATTCACTAAGTCAAATTCACAGTCAAACAATATAAACACAATAATTGAAATCAAATATGCACAATATCAATTTCCAATTTCACACGATAAATATTCAAATCACAATGATCACAAGAACATTAAGCAATTGATATTGCACAATTAAAAAGCAATTAAAGATAACTTATTCATACGAACTAACTTACAATATTTAGGTTTAGGAGATTGAAAACTTGAACACTAACACATTTTCATGTCTTGTCCATCATTTGAGTTTCCACTTCTTCATATTTTAACCCTAATTTAATCACATGCTTAGCAAACTATCAATAGACATAATTATATTTTTCATTATTAAAAGAAACGGATTACAACACAAGATGTCTCAATCTCTCTTTTTTTGATAATGACAAACATATTATGTAGAATAATAACAAAAAAGCATATATTGCATGTATATCATTTTCAAGATGCAAGTAACATATTAATTCCCTCTCAACACATACACACTTTACACAACATTTTCAAAATTCAATAAACATATTGACTTCCCCTCAACACATACATACACTACTTCTCCCCTTTTTGCTATCAACAAAAATGTGATTAAGTATTGAAAATAACAAAAATTTGGGCAGAGATTCCTCTTAATTTTCATGGTTCCACAAATAATTAACCAAGATCCACGCAAGCTGCACAATTAAGCTTCAATACACAAGGATATATACGAACAAATAAGCACAAAAGTGACATCAAAATATGAAAGAAAAAACACATATAAGAGAGTTAACGCCCAACATGAAAAGAGAACATAAGCGATAGTTCAAAATAAACAACGAGACCACCTAATGACGAAAGAAAAATAGATAGATTAACACAAACCTAAGTTTACATAACCACAAAATCCAACAAAAATAGTGAAAAGACCAATGTAATAGTCGAAAGAGAAATGAACTAATATGTTACATTAAATGGTCATTCTTGAGTGGGACCTTTGTCCTTGAGGGGTTTTTGAGCATACACCTCATTTTACTCATTCGTTATGAGCACGTCAAATCTATAATGGACATCACTTGCCAAAGTGTCTACACGAAGGAATAAGCCATCAAATTTGGCGTAGAGACCCGCAAAGCCACTGTCCATACTATCACTGATTGACACAAAGTACCCTTTCATCATATTCGTGAAATCTTCATCAACTCCGGGACTAGTAGGGCCGTGTGCTTGTGATGAACCACCTTCATCGCCGTGAATGGTTTTAGTGGTTGACCCTTGAAAACAATTCTAAAATGCCTAAGGATTTTTGTGATCAACATGTGATACAGTAGACTCTTCCTTTGATCCTTTCGGACCATGTCCACATTTGTATTCGACAAACATGTATCCAAAGTTAATCGTAGTTTTTTAGGAATGGAATAGAGGAGAAAAATATTCAACGTGTTAGGATCGATTTTGTGTCCTTGGGATGGAAGAAAGGTTTTGGTCACAATGTGGAAAAGAATATGATTGTTTGGACTCAAGTTTTTTACCGTGACTTTGTAAGTAGAAAGAAAGGCTTCTCTATCAAACAATTCATCAACCATATCTCCAAAGTTAAAATTTTGGAGTGCAATGGCCCAAGAGTGTTGTTTGCAATAATGAATAACATTTTTACCGTCGTTATTTTAATGAGCGTAATAGTTGCACCCAAAAATCTTATTGAGGTAGGAGGGGAAGCTTAATGTCAACGTTTGAAACTTGAGTTGTCAAAATAGAGTCATTAACAGTCATTTTTAAGTTTGCAAAAAAATCGTAAAACAACACTCTTGGAAACTTATATTATTTGCATTTGCTATCGATTGTTATACATGCTGCACTATTGGAACCCTTTAATGAAATTGACCATATTTGTGTCTCTGGAATAATGGCCTTAAAGGTTATGAAATATTCTGTTAAGGGCAATGGTTTATTTCAAAGTTTATCCCATTAAAATTGTACTAAACAAACGGTGGTTTTTAAAGAACAAGAGTCGGTTTCTCCCTTTCCTGAATGTTGGTGTTTTTGGAAAGCTAGAAATGAGAATTTGTTTATATTATGCACCAATGTAACTCATATGCATTTGTCACAATATTTGTTAAGGAATCATGTATATTCTTAAAAAAAGAAAAACATGCCATATGCCTATGTGGAAATTGATCATTTTTGCAATCCTTTAACTAATGTATTGGACACCGGATCTTCTGTCCAAGATTTTTTCTGTCTTATTCCGTCTTAATTAAAACTACGTCGTAGGGTTCACTAATCTCTTGGTTAAGGTCTAATAATTGTAAAGTAATTCTAATGATATTTATGTATTTAGTCCCTACTTTTAATGAAACTACGTAGTTTTAAACATTAGACATAATAAGACACCATAAATATTGGACAGAGGATCTGGTCTCAATGTGTTGTAATGTGCCTTTGGGTTTAAATATTGGCTTCAAGTGATCATGAGCATATTTGATGCATTAGGCCTTTAGGGAATATACAAGCACATTTGATGGCATGAGTTCACTTGAGCATAATTGAAGAAAAATTCGAATGTATGACAAGTTTGGCTAAACTTATTACAAATGTTAAGAAGTATTGCATTGCATTATTTGTTTGTATATTATGTTGGACCTTACTCACAATTGACTCAATAGGAATTCTGAAATGCCCTTGAATTGCAGGATAGATGTTGTGGATGTTGATGATGTGTTCTTTTAGCTTATGTTCATGACCCCGTAGGAGATAATCATGGAGGCCTTTCATGCAAAGGTTTCTCCTCACATCGTCGAGGAAGAAACATGTTTGTATTTGTGCTGATGAGTATGCTGTTGGCGGCCAGAGACGGGGCTTTTCATGGGCATGTAGGGGCCATGGCCCCTACAAAAAAAAAAAATTTATTATATATATTTAATTGGGCATAAAAATTAAAATGGCCCCTCCAAAAGTTAGAATAAAAAACTAAAAGAAAGTAATACTTTAATATTCTAATCTCATTCCCGGTTCCCTCTAACTTTTACTTTATAAATTTTAACTTTTCTTTTCTTTCTTTATAATTTTGTCCATCTTTCTCCAATTCTCCCACTTTCCTCAATTCTCATATTTCTCTTCTCTCGGTTCTGCAGTCCTTCGTGACTTCGTCTCCCGTTCGGCGTTCCACGGTTCCTGTAAGTTTTCTTTGCTAATTGCTATTCTGCAGTTTTTTGTGTGGTGCAAACTAGTAAATTACAAAACCAAACATCAATAACTCTATTCTAATTTCTAAATCTGCTCAGCTATTTGATCGACTAAATGACTGATGCTTCAAGCCTTCAACGATTCAACCTCAGGTCCTGACAACTAATTAAGGTAATTATAGGGTGGAAATATTTCTTGTTACAATAGACAATCAATTGCAAGAGTTGAACTATAGGTTCAGTGAAGAAGCAGTTGAGCTTCTAACTCTTAGCTCATCTTTGGTTCCTAAGAATTCTTACAAAGCATTCAATATTGAGAATATTTGCATGCTTGTGGAGAAATACTATCCCTCGGATTTCACTGAGCAAGAAAGACTCAACTTGAGGTTTCAGCTTCAGCATTTTATTGTTATGGCACCTAATGATCCAAATTTCAAGAATCTTTCTAGTATGTCTGAACTTTCTCAAGCGCTAGTGGTGACAGAAAAATCAAAGGTATATTTTTTGCTTACTAGATTGATTCGTCTTATTTTGACACTTCCTGTTTCTACGGCTACTTCAGAACGAGCTTTTTCAGCTATGAAATTAGTTAAAACGAGACTTCGCAACAAAATTGAAGATGAGTTTCTTGCTGATAGCTTAGTCGTTCATATTGAGAAAGAGATTGCTGAAAAATTTGATTCTGATTCTATTATCAAAGATTTCAAGTCATTGAAGGAACGTCGAGCAGTACTTTAATGTAAGCATTTTGTTATCTTGTTTCTTTCTAACTCTTTTAGTTAATTGAATATGAATATGATATTGTTTGACATGTTTTTATCTTATACGAAATGTTAGAATTGTTAGGCACTTAGTTGTTTGATTAAGTTTAGTACTAGTTACTATAAAGTATAAACTAATGTTGGCCCCCCTCATAAATTTGTTGAAGCTCCGTCACTGTTGGCGGCGAAGTTGCATTTTTTATGCAAGATTGTAGCCTGAATCTGATGCATAAGGACTGCTATGAGTAGATGAGGGATAAGATGCCTAAACCAGTGTTGTGTCTTCTTTGTCGCACGACGATTACTGCATACTACTACATCATAATTCCTAATGAGCCAACCCCAGACGTGATTCAAATCGACAAGGATCATCTTGCTAATTTTTTGAATGGCAAACTTGTGGATGTGGCTTGGCATTGCATTCATGAACACGGATTCAAACTCGAACGTGGACGTGGGCGTGGGCGAGAATTCTTTTACCGTTGTTGCGTTTTATTTGGCGATACTTGTTGCGCTTTATTTGGTGATAGTTGGTTTTCTGTATTACTTTGATTTCTGATCTATTCGGTGATAGTTGGTTTTCTATATTACTTTGATTTTTGAAATAGATCATACAATGATGCAAAGGAATTGATAAACTTGAAAGACTCTTATACTTTATCTTATGTTTGATGAGTTGTAGCTAATTGCAAGATTGCATGTACTTTTAAATATATATATTTTTAAAAAAATGTCATTCTCCTTGTCAAGGTTTAGATTACTAATTAATTTAGATATTTTAATTGCTTATTAATTAAGTAGGTAGGTGTTGACTATATTTGGCATAGGGGTGTAATCGAGTCGAAGTCGAGTATACCCCTAATCGAGCTACTCGAACTCTGCCAAGGTGTTACTCGAGCTCGAGCGAGCCCCAATTTTTTAGCTCGAACACGATTTATTTAACATTTATTTTTTTATTTTAATTTTTAATATTTTTTAGTATGTATTTATAATTTTTTAAAATTTAATGTGGTCAAATTATAATTTACTAAAAAATTAAGGACTAAAACATAAATATAAGTAGATTAAATTATAATTTATTAAAATTTTAAAGACTAAAAATTAAATATAAATATAAAAAATAAGGCTACGTTTTGACAAGTTATTTTTGGATTATATCATGAAATTTTTTTTTCTAGGGATTTGTTATGAGAAAAGAATATTTTGTTTTGTTGGGATTTGTATTGAAGATTTTTTTATTAATAAAAGTTTGAAATTTAAATTTGAATTAGTATTTTATTAGTTTAGTTTGGTGGGAACTGTGTTAAGAAGAGTTGTTTATTATTAAAATTTAAAATTCAAATTCAATATTTTATTTATAAAAGTTACTGTAGCAAAAATAATTACTGTAGCATTGTTTTATGTTTTAAAAATTTTGATGAAAAAGTTGAACAAAACAAACACTTCATTTTGTTATGAGCACTTAATTAACCTAAGAATTACATCTTTCTTTAGTTTTCAAATATGACTTGCATAAAAGATGTACCTTCTCCAAGACTCCCTCCGGAGCCACCTCCAATAGTTACTAAGTTCGACATATACTTCGTCTAGCCAAGGACTTCAAACAAAGGGGCAAGGTTTCTAGTAGGAAGTTCATACTGAAGATATGCCAAGCTACTGCCCAGTGTGTTACAAATTAGGACATTCCTATAATCAGTGCAGTGAACAACTCTCCAAAACTGCAACTCCAACTCAAACAGAGCAAAAGAAACCTCCAATATTCGGTAAATCCAGCAAGAAATATGAATGCAACAAAGAACGTGGAAGTCACCAAAACATCACCCCATGAACACAAGGAACCATATTTTGAAGCTAAAGAATTGAAGGAGAATAAAAAAATTAAGGAGATAAAGAAAAAGATAAGATGTAAGAATTTCTATTCATATTAGTTGCAGTCTGAACTAAATAATTACATAATGGAAGTCTATTATTCGCTTCATTCTTAGCATACACAACTGTAACAACAACTTTATGTCTAGTATTTATATGCTCAATTAATCTTGTAATTGCTTGCTCATGCATAGACAATATCTCCATCTTTATTCTTGATGGATTCAATGATTTTACTTATTTCATCATCTATAGAATTATGTATAAATTGTTGGACAAATTTTGTTACAAGGAGATACAATGGTAGTGATAACTATCTATTACATGAAACTCTATCTATTATAATTATAGATAATAAAGAAAGAACTAACTATTATAAGAATAAGAATATTGTTGTAAATTAAACTTTTCAAATTGTGTAGTAAAAGCATTTTCCTTTAAATTCTATTTGTTTCCTTATTGTGTAGTAATTATCCCAGCAAATACTCTTCAAGATAAGATTGAGTATTTAGAATTAAGTAATGCACTTTACATAATTCTAATCTATTAAGATAAAAAAAAGAGTTTTCAAAAGTTGGTCGATTTCTCAAAATGAAAGTTTGCAACTTTATTTATGACGCGGGATCTTCTGTCCAAAATTATCCTGTCTTATCATGTCTAAAATAAAAACTACCTTGTAGGGTTTACTAATTTCTTAGTTAGGATCTAATAATTGTAAAATAATTTTAATGATATTTATGATTTTATTCCCTAGTTTTAGTTAAACTACATCATTTCGAACATTGAACACAATAGAACAGGATAATCTTGGACAGAGAATCCGGTCTCTTTTTTTATTCTAAGTTAACTCTTTTATAAAGGCTTCTTTTATTGGCAGAGATCAATCAAGTGAGGGGCTCCAGAACCTCAAAGCAAGACTGCTGCTACAGAAAGAGACAGTTCAAAATCAAGCTGTTAATTTCATACTTAATGCTTTGTTGAACTCATTGGAGTTATCCCAGCTGGATCTTGATTCTGAGAAGTCATGCCCTCAATCTTTTCTGTTTATGGGTCTCCCCAGTTAATTTGTGTACAGAACTGGTAACTTCCCAAAAAATCCTCTGCATGTCCCACTCTTTTATGCTGTCTTCTACTTTTCAAATCATTTCCAAGTCTTTGATCTTCTAGAAAACTCCAAATTAGTCACGGCAATCTCCTCCATGGAATCTTCCAAATTCTGCACAATTTAACGCCTTTAAACACATGTTTCACCACGCAAAGCACAATAAAACAAAGACAATAAACTGAACATTTAAGTGCTTATCAAGAACAGCTTGTTAAAATTCTCAATGGTCAATTTAAGGTTGTCGGTGAGAAAAAAAGTTTGCTTATCCAAGTTAACTTATCATATTATGATCAGAACTCACAATCGCAACTATTTTCCAGTTCTCAAGGGTACGTAATTAATGTTTCTTTATTTATATTTATGTAAATTCGAAACATTTTTTAGTACTAATTTATAAAGTTTCTCCTTACTTGGAAAGACGTGCAATTGGCCTCATATTTTTTGAAATGTTTTGCCTTAATTACCAGTGGTGCAACTCTTGCTTCGTGGATACTGGGGGCCGTGAAGAGTTGTCTATCAAAAAGTTTTGATAAACTAAAAGGTTCTACTCTGGTTGTTTAAATTCTGTTAAAATTAAATCTTTTAATCTAAGTGAGTATGCTTTTTGTTCTTCTGAATTTTCTATTTTAGTAATAATATCAAATAAGAATTCTTTACCTGCATTTTTACTATTAGAGATCATATTAATAGTTTTACATTTACATGGTGATGAATAATCTGAATATACTTCTTCATCTGATCCACTTTCTATTTCATTTATTTGTTGTTGATCACTATCTTCTGATAATTCAATAATCATTATTGCCATTAATTTTTCTTTAAATTCTACATCTTCTTTAAATATTTCATTATTTTTCTTTGAGTTCTACAATTGCTAGCTATATGGCCTAGTTTGCCACATTTATAATATACAAATCTTTTCTTTTTATATTGTTTATTATTTTTCTTATTAGATTTTTTATATTGATTCTGTTGTTCATAATAATTATTTTTATTTCTATAATTCCTGTAATTTGATCTCCTTTTCTTATATCTAGAAGGATAACTCATTTGCTTATATTTTGAAGAAGGTGCCTGTATACCTATTATTCCAAAAGCTTGACAAAACCAATTGGTTATAGATTATCGAGAATCAGCTCTGACATAATCCAATTTTTTCTTAATTAATAGGTAATCAACAAGAATCAGCTATAAATTAATTACCCCTAATCATATATTAATTTAGCTAGAATCAGTCAACACTAAATTTAAAGATTTAATTGCATTAATAATTAGAAAAACCCAATTTTAGTAAATTACAATCATCAATAGTATGTCATAATTTACTAACCTTTAATTCCTTCCTAGTTGAAGGTAATTTTACCACTTAATTAATTAACTAATTAATTACAGATAATTAACAAAAAATTAATTTGGCATTGCATAGATTAAAGAAATGTGATCAAGGTTAAATTAATCGCATCATCATCATTAAACATAAGGAATTTCTAGAATTTATTCAAATTAATTTAATAAAAGCATTTTGGTCTCACGATCATATTTTAATTAGCACTTCATTATTAATGGCGAAAAACAAAATTAAGCTATAGCCATAATTAAAAGAACACTTAAAATAATTACTGAATACAAAATAAAATATTAAACTAAAAGAAAGGATTAAAGAAAGCTTATTAGTATTGTGGAGAAGCCTTCCGTTTGGTCGACGGATGCTGGTTAAATTCAGAAAATACTGTCAGCTTGTAAGCACTGAACCACTTGAACTGTTGCACCTTTAATTATGAATGTACTAGAATTATATCATTTTAACATTAAATGAAATTATCCTATGGAAAATTAATGGGATTAACTAAAACTAAATTAAAAGAATTAATTTAATGAATTTAAAGAAAGAAAGAAGAAAATTAAAACTAGAAAATATTTAAGTAGAAAATACAGTAGCAATGCACTATTAAAGGTGAGACACTTAATTTCTGATTAACTCAAGGACGCAGAATTTAAGTACAACTAGAAAACCTTTAATACACTAATGATTCCTTTCACAATAAATGTGCAGTATTAATAAATTAGAATATGGAACTGTTAATGGATAACCTTCAATAGAATCATTAATCCAATGGATTGAAAATATGAAACCAACGTGCAACAGATTAATGCTTCCAAGACTTTTAACCATAATCAAACTCACAACTTTATCTAGTTAGAATCCTTAAATTAGAAAACTCAATTAAAAGAAAAGACTGATGGGATTAAATTTCATAATTGAAACTAAAAAAATTGTATAAAAGAACTTAATTAAAATACTTAAAACTCCATTTTAAAACTACAACTCTAAATTAAATAAATTCAAACTGAAACAATACTTCACAGAATTAAAGAATGGATGGATAAACTATTCTGCTCCTCTCCTATTTATAGGAAAAACTAGGTAACAGGAACGAAATATCCATCTAACTAAAATTCCCCATTTTTCCTCTCTAGAAAATATTTTCTTGTTTAACCTATCAAAGTTGCGGAACAAATCCTTGCTGTTGTGGAAGAATCTTCAAATCTTTGACTTTTGTTCTGCTTCCTTGAGTCAACCTTATCCAAATCCTTTTACCACCTTGATTTACCATGAAATCCATAAACTATGCCAATATCCACAGTAATTTTCTTATTCACATAATCCCCTTAATTTCTGCAAAAAGCATAACAATTTACTGCTTATTAGACACTTTAATAATGAAATAAAAAATACCCAAAATACATACTTATCAGGCACAAATAGAGTAATAGAGGTAGTGGGGAGAGGTGCAGGGGAGATAGAAACCGAAGAGGATGGAGAATTACTTACCTCTGTAGAAGTGGGTAATAGTGGTGTCGATGATGGCAGCAGCAAGACTTGCAGTGGAGGAGATGTTGCTTCCAGAACTGGTGTATGTTGAGCAGTAGGAGTGGTGGAAGAAGAAGATGGAAAAACAAGAGGAGAGGTAAACTAGTTATGACATTGTAAAGTCGAATAGGTGAAATGAACATGACGAGATGTGTAGACTTTATGGGTTTTTAAATCTAGACAAAAATAGGCACTTTGATTAGTGAAATACCAAGGAAAACACAGGGAGTGGACTTAGGTTCAAGCTTATTGGCGGTGTAAGGTTTGAGCCAAGGAAAACATAAACAGCCAAAGATTCGGAGTTTTGAGTAATTGGGTGACTTAGAAAATAGTTTGTGATAAGGAGAAGAAAAATTAAGAATCGGCGTAGGGAGACGATTAATTAAATAAACACCAGTTTGAAAGGAATATGTCCAAAATTTGTAAGGGAGATTGGCTTGATGAAGAAGAGTTAATCCAGTTTCAACAATATGACGATGGCGGCGTTCAGAAGTGCCATTATGTTGAGGTGTATTTGGCGGGCTTTTTAGATGTTGAATACCCAGATACTTAAGAAATCTTTAAGCACAATATATTCACCGCCACCATCAGAGTAAATAGAGATAATAGGTCGATTAAAAAACTGTTCAACAACTTTAAATTGATGAAAAATAGTGAAGACATCATATTTTAAGCATAACAGATAAAACCATACATACTTGGTAACATGATCAACAAAAATGACATAATAAACATGACCAGTAACAGATTCAATTGGAGACGGTCCTCAGAGATCAGTGTAAATCAAATCAAGAGGACCACGACTTGCCAAAGTTGATTCACCAAAAGGTAAACAGTGACTTTTATTACATAAACAGGAAGTACAAAAAAAATCAAAGGAACAAGAGGAAGACAGTGAGACAAGACCAAGATTGGCAAGTTTATTTATTATTCAAAATAAAGGGTGACCGAGACGCCCATGCCAGGTAGTCGGAGAAGCAGCTGGCATGACACCAGTAGAGAAATCAACACAGGAATGGTTGGATGCATAGTCAGCCGCTGGCCATTCATAGAGATTACGTTGATTCCTTCTGCTGAGGAAAGAAGTCCCCGTCTGTAAATCCTTGACAACAAAATGTGAGGAAAAATTCAATAGGTGAATTGTTAGAGCGACAAAATTGAGAAACTGAAATGAGATTACGATTAATAGTAGGAACACAAAGAACTTTAGATAAAGTGAAAGAAGGTGAGTGTAAATCAAATCAAGAGGACCACGACTTGCCAAAGTTGATTCACCAAAAGGTAAACAGTGACTTTTATTACATAAACAGGAAGTACAAACAAAATCAAAGGAACAAGAGGAAGACAGTGAGACAAGACCAAGATTGGCAAGTTTATTTATTATTCGAAATAAAGGGTGACCGATACGACCATGCCAGGTAGTTGGAGAAGCAGCTGGCATGACACCAGTAGAGAAAACAACACAGGAATGGTTGGATGCATAGTCAGCCTCTGGCCATTCATAGAGATTACGTTGATTCCTTCCGCGGAGGAAAGAAGTCCCCGTCTGTAAATCCTTGACAACAAAATGTGAGGAAAAATTCAAAAGGTGAATTGTTAGAACGACAAAATTGAGAAACTGAAATGAGATTACGATTAATAGTAGGAACACAAAGAACTTTAGATAAAGTGAAAGAAGGTAAGAGAGAAGTAGACCCAGTATGGGTGATTTTCAAACCTGAACCATCACCAATAATAGTATCATCAGGGCCTTCCTAAGGTTGATGAATAGAGAAATTTGAAGGATGAGCTGTGACATGGTGTGAAGCTCCCGAGTCTAGGATCCATAGAGTATGAGCAGAGGATGACATGGTTGTATGATGAGTATATGGACGTTGAGGATGTAGCAGTGGGAAAAGCTTGAAGCAGCGGTTAGCACTGTGACCACGTTTGTCACAATATTGGCAAACAACAGAGCCAGAAGGAATAGATGCAGGAAAGGTAGGCTTTGATAGTGATGATGATTTGGGAAGAGATGGGGTGAGAAGTAAACCAAATGAGGAAAAGAAGGATTGGTGTTTGGAAGACCGAGGGAACGGAATGTTATGCTTAGTAAAGTTGGCTGTAGGTGGAATATGATCAGATTTGGATTTGTCATCATGAAGAAGGAACATTTCATGGTCAATGATCTTATCAATTAATTCTTCGAATTCTTATAATAGAGTTGCGAATGCGGATACCAGTGATAAGTTCCTTGTAGGCAGTGCCAAGGCCACGAATAGCATAGACAAGAAGATTAGCGTCACTTGGAGGATAGCCAAGAAGAGTGAGTTCATCAGCAATTTGTTTGATTGAAACAAAGAAGTCATTGACAGAGAGATCACCTCGATTAATCGTGGTTAACTTATCTTTGAGATAAATGATGTGCTGAGTTGAGCGTTTGGCATAGAGGCGAGATAGACGAGTCCAAGGACTCCAAGCATCGTTACTAGAGGTTGCAGAGGAGACAAGCGGAACAACAGATTCACTTAAGGAACTGAGAATGGCATGGAGGATGAGTTGATCTTGATGGCGCCAAGGAAGATAGGCCGGATTGGGAAGCTGCACACCATCTTGGAGAATGGTGGAGGGGGGACAAACATATGTACCATCGAAGTATCTGAGAAGATCCAAACCAAAAAAGAGGACGTTGAATTGAGCTTTCCAGGAGAAGTAATTAAATGTTGTAAGTTTTAGGGAAAGTTGAGTTGCAGGATTGATGGTGATGAGAGATGGTGAAGTGCTGACAATAGTGGCAGTGGGAGTGACAGCAGTCAAATTAAGTTTAGAAATACCTTCAAAATTAGAATTCTATGTCATAGTTGAATATTCAACTATGATATTGCTAATATTTATACAGTAGAATGTCTTTAAATTAAACCCAATTTTGTTGGTTTGATATTCAAAGTGAATAATTTAGAATTTTAGGTTTCATTTTCAAATCCTCTTTTTCCATTCTTCCTTACCCACGCTCTATTACCCATTTGTCTTGTAGGTAATAGAGATTTGGGGTGGAGCAATTATATAATAAGGTAGGGTAAATGGTTAAAAGTGTACTTGCGTTATCTTTTACTAGTTTTAAACTCACTATATTTACACTAATACAACAAGATAATATTATACTATTAGTTATTGACTGCCAATCATTAAATTTTAATTAGGCAAAGTTTTGGACTTATTATTAGCCTACCATACTTTACAGGGTAACAACCTTGAACCCCATAATTTATTTGTTAATGCTTTTCTTTTTTTTCCCTAAAAAAATCAGGTATAAGACAAAACTTATGCTATTTGCTTTTGTTTTACCGAAGTGACATTTTAGGCATTTTAAATGGACAAAAAATACAATTTGAATTTCAACCTTTTAAATGAATCGAATTACAATCCCAAAAAAAAATACTAATGTAGAAATAAAAACTCAACTCAAATTAAAATATATAAAGAAGCTAAATAATGAATTAAGAAAGCTATGTTGTTAAAAATACAAAATTATGATATAATGAAGGAATTCCATACTAAAAATACAATTAATACACAATTTAAAAGTGTCTTTTATGTCCTTACATTTTACAAAATGTATTCCTTTTAATTCAAATAGGGACAATCTCTTCATATATATATATAAATGACTCCTCTCATCTCATTAGTTACTTAACATCCAATGCAATTTTGTCTATTCAATAGGTTCTTTTGGTCGAATATGTACACATTTTAAGATTATACCTTCCTTCGGGTAGGATTTTTTGGCGATAGAGAACTCAATTTCTCCAGATTGTGTAGATGATGCACTAAATTCTCCAGCCACTATTTCTATCCATTCTTCCATCGGCTTATCACTCATATCTTCTTCCCGCTCATCCTCTGCTACAACAATTGTAAGCTTTTGATGATAAACTAACTTTTCTCTCAACATTATCACAAAAATGATCTCATATGTAATGTTTGGGGAAAGTTTTTCCATCCCAAATCTGCCACACACTTTCCTCCAACCATCATGGAAGAAGACATCACTACAACATACAACAAATTAGTGAACTATTGAAAACAAAATATATGAATTACGAGTAATTCTTTAATTAATTCTTTAATAATTATTCCTATAGTAATGCCATTAGTTCTTTTTAATCTAAATTTATTAATTTGATTATGTTAATTTCTAATATCAGTGAATTACCTTAATCCTTTTATCAAGAAGGGTGATGGTCCCCAATGACAAGTAAATGAGAGATCACTTGGAAATAACGTGAAACAACCCTTGCTTAAATTATCCTCATCTTGGCAATGCTGCATAAAGTACAAACTTTCAAATAATGAACAAACATTGTCGTAAATCAATATTGAATGAACTTATTAATGATTATTTTGATAAGCATCTACATTATTTGTACTACATACAATCTCAAAGAGAAACATGAACAATGCATCCATTTTGGTTCTAAACAAAACAATATTGTTTATAGTATCAACTTATTTGAAGAAGTCCTTGGAATAAACACTCAATTGAAAATGAAAATGGATCACATGTTTAAAAAGTACTCATGATTAATTATGAACACTCAATCTGTTATTGGTGAAACAAATATTAGCTAGGTATTACATAAAAAAAATAAAAAAAAAATCTACAGATTGTTATAATTAACATTACTAGCAGAATAATGAAGTGCTTTGTATATTCAATTATATTTCGCTTTGTATATTCAATTATATTTCATTTCTATCTCTTAAAAATGTTGAAAAGAAACTAAAAGCTATTTATTGCAACTTGCTGTGTCTTGCATTTGTAGGATTTAGGATGAAAGAAATAGAATAGTTTAAGTCCAACTAAATAAATTTGAAAACGGATTTTTGAAATCTGAACACTGAAACTAAAGTTTGAAATTAATAATAAAAAAAATCTAAAGTTTGAAATTAATAAATTTCTAAAATAATAAAACTAAATAATTTTTTTATAATTCAATTTCATTTGAAAACCATTTTATAATAACATATTTTAAATTGTATAAGATTATAATAACCCATTTCAAAATGTATAAAATTCAGTGTGTGACATATCTATCAAATCAAATTTGCTATCATACATAGCAATGAATTTTTTCCCTTTTATTTTGAAACTATGATGAAGGATGGTGTGAGCTTGAACATCTAAAAGTGGAATAAAGCCAAAGTGTTCGCAAAAAATATTTGTAGTTCACTTGAAAATTTCATTGTTAATTTTTGTTTTAAAAAATTGCTAAATATATATATATAATCAGTTAGATCCATTAATTAATATTAGAGAAAGTGTCCATTAATTAGACCCCATGTGATTTAAAAATATATCACTTGAACCCACTTAAAACACTTTTCTTTCAGTCAAATCCCTAAGTCGCGAGTTATATTAGTTCCTCTATTACCAATATCTAAATAATATTTCATTCGTTTTCACCAAAAAAAAGGTTCTTACTCATCCGAATAATATTTTAATATAACTATATTGCTTCTATTTATTTCAGATTCTTTTAAGGGTTGATTACTAATAAGTATTTATATGAGCTAAATAGTTTCAATTTTTTTTAATAATTTAGGCATTATTTGGTTTCTCATAGAAGTTAAATATTCTTGAACTACTTTTCTTACACAATTTTTTTTTCGTAAACTCATCATTGAATAATTACTATGTACCTTAACTCTTATTCATAAAAGTTTATTTAAGTGTGCTTTTTTTTATATATTTTGAATCCAAAATCTTGAGAATATTTTTTTCATAATGGTAGGATATTATATGTGATTGTGTAAGGAGTACTGAGTTTCATTTGAATTTGATATAAAAAGTGAACAGGAAACTATTAATGAATAGAGGTCAAGTGATAGTTTTTAAAATTATCAAAATTTATGGAGTATATTCTTAAACAATCAAGACCAGAATTCCAAATTGGGATAGAATTGTTAGTATATTTTCCTATATAAAAATTAAAATATTATAAGATATTATTAATAGATGAAAGTCAAATAATAGTTTTTCAAATATCAAGTGATATAAGTGCCACTTTCTCAATTTCAATTTCATGGAATCAAGTAATCTTTACCACTTTTTTTAAATAGATGAAGACCAAAATGACAACTTGCTAGAGTTTCTAATTTTTTATTTTTTATTTTTTTGAATTTGTGCATTAGTACATCTTACTTACTAGTGTTACCATTCAGTTCATCAAAATATCACTTAATTTGGTTTATCACACAAATTATCGAAAATTAAGGTATGTCTATTGATTTACACCTTGACTTGGTATTTTTTTCCCCACACAAATCCAATTTAGTTTGTTGGTTTGTCAGTTATTTTTATAAAAATTTTCAAAACAAGAAACAATGATACAATAATTTTTTTTTGCTATGATGCTTTTTATATTTTATTTATTAACAAAATATAAAATTTAATATTAAACATTTCTCTAAATGTAATTTTCTACCAAAATAAACCCATAAAATATTAATTTTAATTTTGAATTATAAAGTTTCATTAAAAAAATTCAAAACAAATTCCATTCAAAACAAACCCATCAATTTAAATACCCTCAAAATATTTCCTTTCTTATGACAAATTTTTCAAAATTATCAAATTAAAAATTACTCTATCCAATCAAAAGTCAAAACTATTTGTTATAAATCATGGCAACAACTTAATTAGTGTGTGTATATATGTGAAGTAAGTTGAAGTGATACCTCTCTGTTGAAGAAAACTCGTGATGCGAATTCAGGATCTTCTATTCCATGAATTTGTACCCATTTTGGCAAGGGAAAAGATTCGACACCCACATAGAAACTACGCAGCTTTGGCAGCTCTGAAAGTTTTATTTTTTCAAATTTTGAATGGTTCGTAATCTTCTTGTCTCGGCTTCCACCATCAACTTCCTCCTCTGCTAAAACAACTTCCAACATCGAACAATCGCTTACCACTAGCTGTTCAAGATTTGTCATTTCTCCAAATAAATGCGGAGAAATCAAGCTTTTCAAATTGTGACAACTTCGAACTTCCAATGTTTCAAGTGCACTGAGGGACTCAATTGGAATTTCGTGACTGAATATGAAACTTGCAAATTTGAGGCCATCGAGCACCAAATTTTTTAATTTGGAGCAAGTAACCTACATAAATTAGTTTGTGTATTCATTAGTTTGATAAGAATAAGACATATAAGAAACAATATTATTGGCGGTACACAACCATTAATAGTTCATCAATTCTCTATAGCTATTCATCGATCTTCAATGTGTAATAACAAGTGATCATCTACAAAGAATAAAAGTACTACTCCAATAGTTCTATAGTAGTGTGGGTTGATGTCTAAAGAAGTTTTGTGAGTTCTCTTACAAGAATTAAGGCTTTGTCCATAAAGATCATATATATTATGTTTACATTTATTGTATTCACATGTTGACAAAAGCAATCTATACTTTGTGATTCTATATTTACCTAGAATTTATAGGATTCAATTAAGTTGAAACAAATAGAGACGTCCATCATCTATACTATGTAATCGTAAAGTACTGCCTATAATTGAAAGAAAAATTTATAAAGCAATCACAAAACCAGAGGATACTTTATAGATCAAAATGCAAGGCGACTAAACATGAGAATGAACAAAAAATGAGGCTAACAGAAATGAGTATGTTGAGATGAATATGTGAACATACTATATTAAATAAAATAAGTAATGAATGCATTGGGAAAAAAGTGAAAGTAACTCTAATGCATTAGAAAATGAGAGAAATACGTTTAACATAATTTGGCCATATACATAAGAGACTTTTAAATACCCTAATTTGGTTTGTAGAAAGTAGAAAACTATTAACTAGAATTAAAAGAGAAAGGGAGAGTTTGTAAAAGGAATTGAAAAAAAAAGATAAAAAATATTATATACGTAAATATAAAAAAAAATGTGTAGATAACGAAGTATGATATATATATATATATATATATATATGTGGATGAAGAAGTAGTTGTTCTTGTTTTATATTGACAAAAATTTCGGTCACTGATCGCTCTTGTTTTACTTTTTTTTGGCTCTTTTTCATTTACACATATAAGTTACTATGGTAAATAGAATGAAATTCAATCAATAATTGTGAAGTTCAAAAATTCAATTCAAGACATCAATAAAGGGAGCAAAAAGTCAACAAAACCAATTACAAAAAGAGTAGCAAGGAAGATAACTTCTAAACTGAATAAAGTTCATATTATAGATGAAAACGACAACAACAAGATACTTCAAAATTTTAAGAGAACGTCAAACCCGTCAAGAAAGAAAAAGAAAGGAAGAAAGTACATTACCGAAAAAGATAAAAATCAAGAAAAATTATATTTATGTAATACAAACGATCTTTTTAATAATTGTTTCAATTTAGTAATTACATTTTAATTTTCAACGTATTTTATTTTTTCCTCAATTTAGTTATTGTCTCACATATTGTACTACCTTTTCCTTTTAAAATAACATATTACATAACAAACACGTGCAACGTACCAAATTTCTATTATAAATAAAAAATATGTGTAAATAACAAAGTATGCTCCATATATATATATATATATATGTATATATATATATATATATATATATATATATATAACCGAATTCACATAATGGGATCAAGGTATAGTTGTTCTTGTTGTATATTGACAAAAATTTCAATCACTAATCACTCTTATTTTATTTTTTTTTGACTTTTTGTCATTTACACATACAAGTTACCATGGTAATCATTTATGCATAAGAGTAATGTAGAGAGTACAAAAATATTTATGCGATTTAGGAACTCCAATGATATGGAGTACTAATTGGCATAAACTACGAAAGAAAATTTGTCTTAGTTGATATAAATAAAGAGTTCAAAGTTTATCGGATTATCTGATGAACCCTTTATCAGACATTCAATTATTTAGTACCATGTAATTTTTTTTTTAAAATTTTTTCACCCTATTAATCATACACTCTACTTATATAATATAATTAATTCAGACCTTTAATTGTTTGTCATGAAACAAAATTAAAATATCATCAAAATTACAAACTAAAATCACAAATCAAAATATCACCAAAATCACAAACCAATGATTAAAAGTACAAAATATCATCAAAATCAAATATACAATTATTAAATCCGAACCCAAATGTAAGTGAAACCTACTTTATAGTTTTAACGACGTGATTTCACTAAAACTATGATTAAAATCATGTCATGAGTTTAATCACATTTGGTTAGGGCTTAATAATTGTAAATTTTCATTTTAGTAATATTTATGCTTTTAATAATTATAGATTAATAATTATAGGGTAAACTTACCAAAGTTTATGACCTTAGAGAAGGTGCTGCTTTCAATTAATGTTGAAATTGCAATTAATGTTAAAAATGTAAATATGATGTTACAAAATATAGTTTTTAATATGATATTTAAGTTGCTATAATTAAATTAAATGAGAATTAATTTAATTTTTTTTATTTTTTTATTTTAAGTAAATAAGTATTTATGTTCTTTTCACTTTGAATTTCGACCATATTAAATATAAACTAATATAATTTAAAAGATTGGTAAAAAATATCATTAACATCTTTCACAAGATTAAATTAGAATTAACTTTGGTTCTTTTCATTTTTTTAAAATTTTAATTGAATAAAGTGATTGGATTCTTTTTATTTTAGTTTTCAAAATCATAAGTTAGCGCTTTTTGGTAATTTCATTCTATTCATTAAACAAAATTTAGGCCAAGGGGATAACCGTAATATGGCTAAACTATAGGGATCGATTTGTAATATGGCTTTATCTCAAGGGAGGTAGATTTAAGTCATCCTAAACTAAGGGACGATTTTGTCCTATTATGCATGCCACATCATTCAGTATCTCATTTCACTATACAATTTCACTCTAAATATCATTACTAATCCGACATATATGAGCCAAGTCTTCTAATGAGATTTAAAAGAGTATTTTTAGTTAAAAAAATATCACACTTTTAGTTTTGATTCCATTGAGCACCAATTTGCACAAATTGGGACAAGTAACCTATAGAAATTAATAAAAAGAAAATCATAACTCAAGTAGTCTTGAATGTATAATGTAAAATGATTAGTTGAAAGTACAACTCAAGTTTAACGAAGTTTTGTTTATATATACAGATCATAATATTGTGTGTGTAATTATCCTTTTTACATTTTATATATAAAAATTTCAATTAAGGTAACTATTTTTTTTATTAACTTTTATTAGAAAAGTCCTTCTATATATGAAACTTAAAAGAGCAGTTATAAATTATTAGAAAGTATAAAATAATATTAGGAAAAGAAAATCCAAACCTCTTTGGAAAAGAAAAACTTTGGGCTTGAATTTGGCATTCTGGTGCTGCATGACTCCACAGCAAATGTCTCCATCAAGGGACAATTCCTAATAGTAATCTCTTTAAGTGAAGGAAACTTTAATGTATTCTTGAAGTTGCAAAAGTAGCGAATTTCTGGTAATTCTGAAAGTTCTAAGGACTCGAGCTGAGGAAGGTTTAAAACTTTTTCTTCATCCTTTTGCTTTTCAACAATTTCTTCTAATATCAAGCAATTGCGTACGCTTAGATTTTTGAGATTGATAAGACTTTTGAAGGCATCAGAAGAAAACAAAGTCCTCAATTCAAAACAATCTCTAATTTTCAATTCCTGAAGTCCAGTGAAGACGTCAATCTGGCTCATCCTCAAACCCTTTGAGTCAATATATGGGACCTGTTGCATAAAATAAAAATAAAGCATCAATTCCGAGTATCCAAAGACACTGGATACTCTATATCACTGTATGTATCACTTCATGTATCAAACTATAAACACAAAGCATGTGTCGTACATTAACATTGACTAATTTGACAGAATTTAATATATTATTTTATAATTAACTACGTGTCTTGTTTTTATTGTTTGATACAGGGATTGATAAAGGCAACAATATAGAGGATCCTTCGTCGTATCCAAATCATGGCAACACGTAGTCCACACTTGATATTCAAGAGCAACAAAATCACTAGAGCATGTCTTTGAACAAAATAAAAGTGACCTCAAGTTGAGATATAGCTATGAAGGGCAAGTTAAAGAGAATTACTAGGAGCTTAGTCATTAATTAGTGTAATTAAATGGAGAAAAAAACTTTGTGAATGCAAAAAAAAAAAAAGGCAAGGTGTTCAGTGTAAATAGTTTTATTTGTTGTTTTTAATTTTTGAGGCATTCGACAATTTTAAGAACATATAAGTTAAAGGAAAATTTTCTATTAATGGTGCGTCTAATATTACTATTATTATTAAAGAGAGTATAACTTAGAAGTAATTATTATTAAGGGTATAAAAACTATTTAGTTATTTAATCTATTTAACAAAATACATAGCTACCCTAATATTTGTCAAAAAGCCTGATTCTCATTTCATTATATATCATATAAAACCAAAATATCCGATTCAAACAAAATTTTGTTAAAGAAATTGGAAAGCCAAAATATTAATAACAACCGTTATAATCTCTATCAACTTTGAATTACTTATTCTTTAAAGTTTAAAAATAATTTAATTGTTTTATATGCGTAGTACAAGATTTCATTGCTTCTCACAAAAGTAATTAATACATTTTATAGACCAATTTGCTAATTTTCAGTTGGATCTAGGATTCGTTCTTTTTTTGTTTTTTTTTTTGAAAAAAAAAACATATTCTTAATTAAACCATATATTAGGATTGCCAATAACAAAAGCATTAAACATCTAGTTAAGTATCGAAATCAAATTTTAATTCTAATCATCGATTCATTAGTTTTAACCAGCATCTTTGGACAGTAAACATATTTCTTCTCTTTAATTTTCTATTAGTATAAATTATGACAACAACATGGGCAATATCAATGGTTGCATTAGAAATGGTTGCATAAGATTAAATTAAGGTAAATGTATTAAATTATAAAATTATCTTTATACCCTTAATATAATTAATTAAAAGTTATATCATCTTTAATAATAATAATAATAATAATTCCAAACCAAACGCATCTTTAATAGAAATTTTCATAAGTAGAATAGATATATTAGAAAACAAAAAGAAAGAAATAATAAATACACGCACCTCTTTGTTGACAAGATCTGGCCGTCGGGAATCCAACATTTTGAGGCTCAACCAGGACACTTCACTAATCTGCAGTGTTTTTATTTCAGGAAACTCAAATACATCAACAGCTTTGCACAATGCAGAGAGTTTTGGTACTCCCCGAAGGCTCATCTCTTTCAATTTGGGGAATTTGATGTTCATATGATCACTATCACCGCCTTTTTCTGATGATGATCCCGAGCTAATTTCATCCTTGAAGAACACCTCTTCCATATTTGGACAATTTTGTATCCAAATTGTTTGAAGTTGGCGTAAACTTTCAGCTATTGATAGTGGAAATACCCATTTCAATTTCCAACAATGAGATATGTGTATCATTTTCAAGTTGGGCAGGCAGAGCTTTTCATTCGAACATTTCCACAAATACATGAGCCCAGACAAGTTATAAAGCCTTATTTCTTCTAGCTCAGAGAAGGATCCGAGTGTTGGAGGGCCATCACAAATTCCCTCCAAATCATCCATTGAAGATAGATCAAGCTTCCTTAAAACAGGAAAAATAGCACTACTCCGGGAGGGTGCGATGTCTCGCCGAATTAATTTAGTAGCCAGATGCTTTGCCGTATCCAAACCCGATATTTCCAGTACCTTTACATTTAGAAATCCTTGCCTCTCTAACACCTCTATTATGTGTTTTGAACCCTTGCCTCTTAATTCTAGATGTTCGGCACCCATGAATAATACACACATTGAATTTGCAAAAGACTTTCTCATCTCATCAACATTAATTCTCATACGTTTCTGATAAGTATATCGGAGACTAGCGCATTCGCCGATCCTTACATGATAGCTTGTCAGCTCCTGCTCCAATTGGCCGCCTCTGTCATAACCATGGGGGATTACTTGCGGAGGATCTTGAATCCAAATATCTAAAGCCCTCAAATTCCTCAAGGAAAATACCTCAACAACACTTGCATTGCTTCTCTCTTCCTTCCCTTTTTCTTCACCGCCCTCCCATTCAATTGGACAGTTCAGGAGTCGAAGCTCTTCCAATTGAACTAGTCTTGATATAACACCCGGTGCGATTTTCATCAGATTATCACATCCATTCAAATCCAATACTTTTAGCTTTGTAAGTGCTCCCATCTCATCTGGCAACTCAACAATGTCTGAATCCCATAAACTGAGGATTTCTAGATTCACAAACTCACCAATGAAGGACATCTTCTCCAAACCACAATCGTACAGATCCAATACTCGAAGTTGTGTTAACAAGCTTAAGGATGATGACGGCACAACACAATTATAAATACTCAACAATCTCAGACCACTCATCCTATTAAAAAACGTGACTGGTAATTCATTTTTTGGTTTTGTATATGAATAATTGCATCGCACAAGTAAGGCTTCCAATCTGGGGCAATTCATGCATTCTTTTGGAATAACCATAGATTCACCAAAGGTAAGTGAGATTGAAGTGTAATTCTCACAAGAATCTTTTATGGGCCACTCACGTAACCCAATGTCATGACTTACCTTGAATACATGTTTAGTACCTTCAGCTTCAGATGATATCCATATGGCCATGTCGCGAACAACATCATGCATTTTCACTGCTGGACCATAATTATCATTAGCATCCATCAGCAAGAAACGGCTTTTTAGAGTATCAACTAATCCACATACTCTGTTTCTGGCTTCTCTGAGACTTCGTATGTTGGAAAATATGCCTAAGCCTATTCCATACCGAACCAAGTATTCGAGATCAATTCGAGAATCCTCAGGAAACAAACAGCAAAGGAGAAACAGATACCTGGCTTCAACATTACTTTTTAACGCATTGTAACTTAGCTGCAAATGTTGATACACACCTTCAAGAACTCCTGGAATGTTTTCTGGTGCGGAACATCGCAATTGTAAAAGTGCATCCTCCCAAATTTCTTTATCGGTCTGCTGTTTCAACGCGCTACCAACAGTTGCAAGGGCGAGAGGCAAGCCTTTGCATTCTTTTGCCACGTCTATTGCCAATTCACGCAAATCGTCCTGATCCACAACGCTTCCAGCTTTATCTCGGAAAAGACACCAAGCTTCCTCTTCGCGCAGGATCTCCAAATTTATAATCTCTTTAGCATCATTTGTGGATTCTATGCAAACACGATCATACCGAGTTGTTATGATGATTTTGCATCCTTTATTCATGCTTTGGGACGGAATTCCAAGTTTATCCAGATCCAATTTTTCCCATACATTATCCAAAACTAGGAGAACATTTTTGCCCGTCAGTCTCTGCAGTAGCCTTGTACGATTTGTTCTCGTGTCCTTTGTCAATTCAAGACCCAGACGTCCTGCAATTTGTTGTTGAATTTTCAGCGGATCTGCACCCTGACCCAAACCTTCTGTCATAACAATTTCAGCAAATATTTTCTCTTCACTTTCCCTGCTACATATTTTCTTGGCCATTGTGGTCTTACCAACTCCGCCCATCCCACAAACACCAATCATAAAGATTGTGTCATTATTCAAACAGGCCATGATTTCTTCCTCTTTATCCTTCCGAGATTGAAACTCATGAGCGCCAGACGGGGGTGAGATTGTTTCTAATGGAATCGGAGGAGCAGGATAGACCGTCCGAAATTTGTCAAACTTTTCCAGAAGTTTAACAACAGCTGCAGTCAATTTCGCGGCTTCTCGGCTTTGACAATAACGCAACATCGGTTTTGGGCACTTCCCATTGAGGCAAGTACCATTTTGATCTTCTGGTACAGCACCAACAAGGTTCTCTGAATCACCATTTTGATCTTCTGGTACGGCACCAACAAGGTTCTCTGAATCTTGCTTGATCTTCTCCGCTTTTTCGAGCCACGCCAGAACGTCAACATCCATAACTTGAAGATTTCGCCTTGCTGCATCAACTCGTAGTTGCAAATCGCCTCTCTTATTATCCAGGCTCTCAACTTGAACTCTTAGACTTTGGATCAACTTGTCATGGCGAAATAGATAACTGAATTGATTTTTTATTGGGGTGACCAAATATTTTTCGATTTGAGGTAAAGCAGCCACAACTCCACAAATTGTTGCCACAATTGCAGCCATTTCAATTCCCTGAAGAAGATGAGAAATCAAGAGGTGATTTACAAAACCAAAACCACTAACTACAAATTATAAAGTAAAGAATTATGCACACAAACAAGTTATAAAGAAGTGTACCTTTTTCCAATTCCTTGAGATGTATGGATAGATGATCAAGTGAAACGCAAGCAACTTTCTGGAAAGAAAGGATTATGGATAGTTCAAAAAACAATTTATGGATTTTGTAAAAAGTTTGTACTGATTAAGATCACTGAATGAAAGGAAGGGTATGGAAACAACTCCAAAGCTGATGAAAGAGAGAATTTTCAGAGTAGTTGAAGTGAATGTAAAGAAAGAGGTAATTAATTGGAGAGCTTTAAAATAATAGGAGAAGAAAATAATTAGTCTCAATAATTCAGAAAAGCAGATGAGCTTTCATTTCATGAGTTGACCAATTATTGGTTCAATAAGAAGAACTCCATTATTGATCACCATTTTAGTTTCTTTATCTGAATATTGATTTGATTAATCTTATTACAGTATAAAACTGCCAAATAGACTGGTTGTTAACAAATAATCAATTACAAATGGGATTTTTTTTTTCTTAATGACAACTATATAGGGATTTTTTTTCTTAATGACAACTATATTGGAATTTTTTTTTCAATGACAACTAGAATCTTTTTTTTTTTTTTCTTAATGACAACTAGGAATTTTTTTTTCCTTTAATGACAACTAGGATATATCTTTGTAGTAATGAACAATTTCTAGCTTCTTATGATTTGGATCTGATCTGCTCATTTTATATTGTTAAGTGTGGTTAGCTTCACAAGTAAGAGAGCATGTAATACAACCCTCCTACTAAAACTTCTTACCAGTTTTAAGTTATATTAGTCAAACCAAAAATTGGCTGGTTGTGGTCTAAAAATATCTAATAATAATTTTTTTTTTTTTTTTTGCACGTCTACTTGCTCCATATTGACTCAGTCCAAGTTATCACCCAAAAGCATCAAAGGAAAATGAAATGCAAAGTAAAATTAGCGACAAAACCTGGAGAGCTGAAAGTCCCTGTTCGTAAAATATGGCCTGCAAATTTGGTAGATTAGATTAGATTAGATTAGATAAAATGTAGAATAAAGGTAAACCAAGAAGAAAAGCTAAAGAAATCGAGAAATTAACAACAAGTTAACTTCATCGCAAATACTAAAAATAAATTTAGTCGCATATAATTCACTGTGCATTTGCCAATCATTTCCAAAATCACTGTACATTTGCAAATTGATCAAAAGGACAAAATACATACTGTGAATTATATATATGCCGCAGACTTTGACTAAATTTCTGACTGCAATTCATATAATTCACTCACAATTATCACTCTGATGAAAAATTATGTCCTTTTGATCAATTTGCAAACGCAATAATCTTTTATTTCTGATTTTGAAATGGATTTTAAGAAGTTTGGGTCGTTTATTACCACAATTTGGTGGTTGGCTCATCTATATTATACCACTCTAGCTACAACTACAAGTACATTTGAAATAATAAACTTTCAATCATCCAATCTATAGTTTCAACATGCGAAGATCTTCAAAATGCATATAAAGTTCACATAAATAAGAGTGAGCATAAAGTATTAATAATCATTAATCTAAGGCTGTGTTTGGTTAGTTCTAACACTATTTATTATTGAGCAAATTGCCAAAACAAAAAAGTGACTTATCATCCGCCTATTAAATGTATAGAAAATGTCACTAAAGTGTCTACATATGTGTAATTGGGCCTTCTATAAATTGCATTTGTTTAATGAGATGGAAAGTCTGTTCATGCAATTAGTTTGACAGTTTTATTTTTCAAAATTTGTAGTGTACAACTTAGGTGAAAAACTTTCTGTTCCATTAAATGGAGGAAATTAACAAAATAACCCAATTACATACATTTAAAAAGCTCAACTTCATTTTAGGCCGTGATTCACTCTATGTGGACGAACTTTATTAAGGACTTGTATTTCCAAAGCATTAGATTCTCGCAAATGTTTGTGTGACTAAAGCCAACATTTCCGTTTTCGCCTCGTCCACCTCCAGGGGCGGATCTAGAAATTTTTTTTATCGAGGGCTTACTTAAATTTTTTTTTTTTTTGCGATTAAATAAATTTATTCAACAATTAAATTTCTAAAAACAATAATAAAAATGATACAAATTTATAAATACACATAACTGCACTATTAGTTGACACTTAATAATTAAAATTAACTTGCAATTAACAATATTTAAATAATAAAACTCTAAATAAAAAAAAAGAAGAAGTAAAACTAACAAACTAGAGTTTCTAAAACTATTATTTATATCTAAAATATCTTGTCTAAATTCAAAATTCCTAATATTATTTCATATTCAAAAACTCTAATCTAAATTCCAAATCACTAGCGTCTGTTTGGAAACTACAATTTTTGTGATTTATTTCACAATTGTAAAATGAGATGTTTGTTTTGTTCAACTTTTTCATCAAAATTTTTAAAACACAAAACAATGCTACAGTAATTATTTTTGCTACAGTAATTTTTATAAATAAAATATTGAATTTGAATTTGAATTTTAAATTTTAATAATAAACAATTCTTCCTAACACACTTCCCATCAAAATAAAAGAATAAAATACTAATTCAAATTTAAATTTCAAACTTTTATTAATAAAAAAATCTTCAATACAAATCCCAACAAAATAAAATCATTCATTCCAAACACTCTCAAAATATTCTTTTCTCATAACAAATCCCAAGGAAAAAATTTTCATGATATAATCCAAAAATAGCTTATCCAAACGTTTAGTCCATAAAATTCTTAATAAAATTATTCAAATTAACTTAGTAATTAAATTAACTTACAACTAACAACATTTAAATAACAAAACTCTAAATAAAAAAAGAAGAAGTAAAACTAACAATCTTGAATACCAAAACTAGAGATAAAGAAAAAGAGACAATATTGAGGGAAGAAAAATAAAGTTTCTTTACTAGTTGATTTGGAAATTGAGTTTGGAAATTGGGGAGATGGCAAGATTGGAAGGATTTAGATTTGGAAATAGGATTTGAGAATTTGGGAGTTGGGAAAGAGTTTGGATTTTGGAAAGAAATATTAGAAGTTGAAAATTAAATTTGCTGTTTTGAGTTTTGCACGATTAAAGAAAGAAGTTTTGCATTTTTTTTTTCAAATTACTTAACAAAACGACGTCGTTTTGTTAAGTGATGCAATTTTTTTTTTTCAAATCACTTAACAAAACGAATTAAATTTGCTGTTTTAAGTTCTGCACGATTAAAGAAAGAAGTTTTGCATTTTATTTTTCAAATTACTTAATAAAACGACGTCGTTTTGTTAAGTAATGCAATTTTTTTTTTCAAATCAATTAACAAAACGATGTCGTTTTGTTAAGTGATGCAGTTTTTTTTATAAACAAAACATGAAGTGAAATTGTGAAAATATACTGTCTTCTTCGTCTTCAACATCAGCGGGCGGGGGCTGGGCGGCGACAGCCCAGCAGCAGCGACAACGCCAGAGCTTACCTTTCTAAAGTTTCGGCGACCATGGCGGGGGCTTCAGCCTCCTCTAGACCCCGCCTAGATCCGCCACTGTCCACCACTATTCTCGAGGAGACTTTTCTGTAAAGCGAAATGAAAGGGATGGACATTGTTTTGCTTATCATAGCTTCTGTGGCATGTCCAAATTAGCTTATCTGGAAATTTCTTTATTGCAAAGGGTAACCTTCAATTCATTCATTTAACTGTAACTGAAGGCTTAACACAGCTTATTTTTCGAGACACGTATAAAAAACATCACAAACAAGTCCCGATCGCATTTTTAATTGCTTTTAGTCAAGTATTTTTAATTGCTTTTAGTCAAGGTGGCAACATTTTGGACAGGACCCGATCGCGTTTGAGCCTCATATCCTTGGAGATTCAAGCTTTAGTAGATGATTGGAGTAAATCCACTTATAGAGAACAAGAACAAAACATAGAAGAAGATTTTGATTTAGATTTAGACGCCACCACTGATGGTAGCTCTACTACAACTAATTCACCTATCATCGATACCGAGAGAGCCAATAATGATGACGACGACGGCTATTAGTTTATTAAAATGAAGAAAAATTTAATATTGTACATTTTTAGATTATTGAAATTTTGAAATAATTTATCATGTTTTTCAAATATTATAATTTTCATATCTATATATTTATTTATATAAATGTCATAGTTTTATTTGTATAGACTATAGTTGTATTATTGTATATCATAATATATTTTGCAATTGTATTATTGTACTATTCAAATTTAAAGTTTAAACCATCAATTATAAATAAAATTTAGTATTTCTTAATTTCTTAATTTCTAATTTGTAAATTTATGATTTAAAATCTTAACTTGTAAATTTTTCTATCCAATGAATAAAATTTAGCAGTTTCTTCATTTATTAATTTCTAACTTGTAAATTTATGATTTAAAATTCTTAACTTGTAAATTTTTCTATCATAATGAATAAAATTTAGTAGTTTCTTCATTCTAACTTGTAAAATTTAGTATTTCTAAATTGTAAGTATTAAAATCTAAGTAATTAAAATTTAGTATTTCAAAATCAAATTCGAAAGTTGAAATTGAAATTGAAATTCAAAATCAAATTCGAAACGGGAATAAAACCGTAACCGAAATCGAGATAAAACTGGAACCGTAATCGGAATCGGATAAAAACGGAATTGGAATCAGAATTGAAACCGAAACCGCATTAATTTGCATTTGTGGTGTCAACAATCTATTTTTTCTTAAATTAGAGAAAAATATCTAATTTAACACTATCAAGAAGCCATTTTTTTACTGCCCTAAAGCTAAAAAGAAAGATGTTGATGATGATGCATGAAATTACTACCATTTACTTTAAAATGGGGAAAAAAAAAGTAGAGCTCTTTCCATAATTTCTCTCCTTTGCATTCCTTTACTTTTTTTATTTTAGCTTCCCCTGAACCCCATGATCGTCAGCCAAAAACTGTTTGTGAGAGTTGTTCTAGGATCCAAGAATGGTCGAAGGCTCAAATAAAGAATTTGGACTTCAATTACTAATACAGCAAGCAACGTACAGAAAATGGTTTTCTTGGCTCAGTTCTCTGGACATTATTCATCATCTATATATATATATGTCATCAGGAACGAGCAGGACTGAGGAAATCAAGAAACTATTGTTGTGCCTTTTCTACTCCTTTGCAACATGAATTTCCACTTTAAAGCTTCCCAAAAGGCAGGAACAGCAATATCATCAGGGACCTCCTTGAATGATGGAAGGTAGTTTAAATCCACAATAACATGGTCACCCGTCAGTTTCCTGAATCTGAAATTCCACATGAAGGTAATAACTATGATTCCAAACAATCAAAAAATGCATTGATGCCCCAACTAGTAATTTCATCCCTACGTTAATAGAACAAACAAACAGGTAAGTTTCGCATTAATATAATTCTTTAACAAGTCACTTAAATCGCTTGAGCTCTTGTGTCCTTGGAAACTGGTTGAACAGATCTTTAAGGTTCATAACAAGCTCATTTTATGGTGTAAACATCATTAACCTAAGCATCATTTTGAACCATGGTGACAGAATGACTTCATAAACTCAGTTTTTGTCCATCCTGATAGTTGATGGAATCATGGAACGACAGATAGAAAGCTTTTTGGTTTCTCCTTTTATTTATTTACACAAAATTTATCAACTGAAGATTGGTTCAATAATCAAAATGCCTATAAAATATTATCGCTTTTTTTTGGCATTCTATAACTTGCCATATTGAGTCACATATAAACAAAGGCAAATTCAGGCTCCCAGTCTCCTTGTTCCTCTTCCTCAAGTAATTTTTAAGGTCTATCTCTTGCAATGCTCATTATCATAAACTTCATATAATAAAACTTGTCAAAAAGAAATCAAATCTTTTACCAGATAATTCCACTGAATTTCTCAATGTTAAAAATCAGCTGGTCAAAAAAATAAATAAATAAAAGGATTAAATACTCGAGATAATCAGCAGCTGTATAGATTAACAAATGATACTCACAACAACATCAAAGCCAAAAATGGTAAGGCCAAGAATATTTCTGAGCCAATTCGCAGCATTGGTCACGAGCTCAAGGTCAATTTGCTGATTGGCAGTGCTGTTGACACTATCAATAAGCTGCTGATTTTTCTTGTCCACTGGTAACGATTTTAAGCTGCGAGTAAAAAGCAGCAGTGGTTAATGGTCAAAGTAGCTGCATTAGGTGTAGACTTCTTGATTGCATGGTAAACTTTCTCCCCCAAGACGTAGAACTTAAACAGACAGGATGAATGGTCCACATATTCCTGCAGTTTCAAATGCATTTCCAAGGAGGTTGCTGAAAGTTCGATCATCGTAAAGAATTTGCAAATGCTATTGAAGACTACCAATGACAAAAACACAAGGAAAATATAAAACGTCTACGTTGATGTCTCCAATGCAGGTTCCTAGATGGTGGTAAACAACTCAAATTGACTTTCATGGACTTGCAAATCTAATAGTCTGCAAGGTAACCATGTTCAAAGACACAACCAGATAGATGCACAGAAAATGTTTATGCACAAAGTCAATCATATTCAAAGCAAAATATACACATTACATAAAGTTATCAAGAAGGCTTCTCACTGATGCACGACATATACCGAGTTAAGAAGTGCAGAGGTGCACTAAAAGAGTGCCTAAGGAAGCCAACAATGTTATGGCTTCTTTGCTTACCTGAACAACTGCCGGAAGGGGAACACTGAGGTCTTTGTAGTCCTCCAGCTTAAAGACAATTTCCTGGCAGTTGCAGATAACCAAAAAATGAGAAAAAGAACAAAGTTTGCCACAGATGCAGATCACTATATCAGACAAATGCGCTCAAACTAAACTCAAAGGGCCAAGAATATGTCACCAATCCGAGTGAAATAAGCAAAATACAAGCCCATCTTACTGATGAATATGGCCCTAAAAAGGTTTATACACGTCCCTTTACATCCTTCAGACAAACACAAGCTTCCCAAGGCTAGTTTCATAGAAATAGAATGAGACAACTTGCATAAGCAAACAAAAGAAAATGTCCGACTCCCAAATCATGCCTTTCAGTCAAAAGGGATTACACCATGGATTCCACAACATCCCCCACCCCTTCCCCTCCCCCAACCCCCCAAAAAAAGAAAAAAAAAAACCCAACAAATCCTACCAACTTCTCTTTTCATCTCCAAAACCCTTCAACTGTAACTCTGAGCCTCCTCATGGAACCTCCTACTAACCAGACTGCCTGATCTACGCTTGGTATTGGTGCGCATGGTGTATCATGGAGGTCCATTGTTCTCCATTTCCCCTTGTATGTGCAAGTTATTCTATGCATGCTATTATACCCATTATCATCTGTCATTATGCCTCACAAATGATCAAAGTAAACTTTTAAGGAACTAATCAACCATCATAGATGTACTTCTGAGACATATATATATATAAGAAAAAGAGATTTAAAGAAAACAAGTCTGCACTCACACAAACCTTCTACATCATCAAACATGTTGAGTTTACAAGATTATCAACTCAAACACATTAAATATCAAATTGACTATTACCATGCTGTGAGCATCAGCTACACCACGAGCAACTTGAGGTTTCACAATGTTTGGCAGAGAAAGCTTGGCTTCAAACAACCTGCCCTCAAGATTGGGCTCTCTAAAGCTATCAACCTGCATGTTGAAGAAGATAAAGAAAATTGACTGCTGAAGAAGTTTAGAAGAATTCCAGAATGTCTAGTCAAAGCTCACAGCGGGTTCCAAGTGAATAAAAACAGACAATTCTGAATAACAACAGTGCATGTAAGTGCTTTCTGTACAACTCCTGCAATTCTCCTTTGCAAACCATTTCCCAAATGATAACATCTAAACTTTTCGAGGTGAAGTTGAGTCCTATCATTGGCTGGTCCTTTGAACTTTAAGGAGCAGAATTTACAAAAATAAAAACACATTTAATTCTCACTCGTACAATTGAGGCAATGATTTCTTGCATTACATAATGTGGCATTTTGGGATTGAAGTTCATTCCACCTCTAAGGCAACCGTGACACATGGCAGTTATAATAATTCAATACCAAATAGTCACCAGAGAATCCAAGAGCAAATAGATAATTTACAGCAGTTATATCAATTAGATAAGAACAACTCTCTAAGGCATATCTTTGCCAAAAAGTTCTTACTTGAATTAATAACTCTTTCATTTTCCAAGTAGCCTATAGTTACTTCGTTGCAATGAATTTCCAAGCATAATGTTGTTAGGTCCAAGGTAATATTCATTTTCACATAACTAATGTTTTAATATTTGCAAACTATTGTAAAAAACTTAATAGAGCCATTGCTATTCTAGTTAATGGTCATATACTGAAATCATATAACATCCAAAAGCATAACTGCTAAACCACACTATAATAGGTTATTTGAGAAGTAAACATATCATAAGTACCATCCTAGCAAAAGGACCTTGAGAAAGAGAGGACCTCTGATTTTATAGCAGCTTTTTATGCCGAGGTTTTCCAAACCAATTAGGATCTGTTGGATTTTCAGGCGATCCACCACAGGCCTATTTGCCTTGCTTTTGCAAAAAATTAGCAAAATAATGAAGTGATTTTGTCTTGCTTTTGCTAGGTTCCCTAAATAAAATTTTTAAATAGATTTTTGAAATCTAAACATTGAAACTAAAGTTTGAAAGTACGTAATAAATTGCTAAAATAATAAAACTATAATTGTTTTATAATTCAATTGCATTTGAAAACCAATTTATAATAAAATTTTAATAACCCATTTCAAAATGTATAAAATTCGATACATGACATATTTATTGAAGGATAATACGTATATATCCATATAAAGGCAACTGATCGAATACTAACCTTCGTCCAGTCAACCTCTGCACAGCGGAAATTAGAATCTTGTATACCAGTGGATTTGCACCACTAACGAATCGAGCGCAGATCACAGTTCCACCACCTATTTGCTCCTTGAGATTGAGATAACAAGAAAAACCTAGTTTTTCTTGCTTATTGTTGTTGCTTGTTACAAACCAAAACCCTTATTTAGTTTGTTACCTTTTAGGGCTATTTATAGTTGATAGAAAACCTTTAGTTTTCCTAAAAAACCTTTTGGTTTACGTAAAACCTTTAGTTTTTCTCAAAAACCTTTGGTTCACTTAAAACCTTTAGTTTTACTCAAAAACCTTTGGTTTACTTAAAACCTTTAGTTTTACTCAAAAACCTTTGGTTTACGTAAAACCTTTAGTTTTACTCAAAACCTTTGGTTTACTTAAAACCTTTGGTTTGCCTAAAACTTTTGGTTTTCTGTCATGAGTGCACCCATTAATTCTAACATCTCCCACTCACACATGACGGAAAATGTTTCTATCTTATTCTCAAAATCTCATTCATACAAGCAAAAAGGCTGTGCGACCAACATACTACGAGAGCGTAAGTGCTATACACCTATTAGGGATATATAGCATCTCGTTTACAGATTCTGTCCATCGAATATGCAACAAGTGTATGCCTTACCCCATATTACTTTATCACATTCATGTTTCACACATGATCTCAAAAACAATTTCTGTATTCACTATTATGTTCATATTTCTCAAAATATTCATAATAGGCATGCCGGTGAATAACAGAACTCGTGAATGTGACTTACAAAGTAATCTTCCCCTCCTACATACTTCCATTCATAAGGTATGACTCACTTTACCAGTCAGGTCCGCCAGGCCTTAATTTTTTTATGACCTCTTGGTACCTTTCCCAAATTAGTCAATATCACACCTTACTTCAAGAATATGTTAAGGGTATTAAGGGTAGGATTCCATGAACCACGGTTCTAGATTGGGACCCACACAAGGAAAATCTGAGATCTACTTTTAGTTAAAGTAATTTTCCTTTCCCATGGTCGATTTGCACACATGGCATGAAAACATGTGTTATGGTGTTCTTTCTTTTATTTATTTATAAAAGAGCGCATGTTTTAACATATCACTAATATGTTATGAAATTAACACCATACTAGAAGATCATTTTAAAGTATGTCTTAACACACCCCCTTTGGCACTAATTACCATAGGGTTCCTCTAGGCAATAAGAACGGAATACAAATAAGTCTTAATTTATTACTAGTTGACAAACAAACTAGTCTTGATACACATTTTGTGTAATAAATCTTATTTATCTTGACAAGACTATTCTTGTTCTTAAAATAAGACGGTACTGTAATTTGAACATGCTCTCGATTGCACCTCATAGCAATTTTGATTCAAAATACAACCTCATCCCTGTCTTTGTAAAACTAATCTACAAAACAAGGGTAACCCCGTGTGAGAGGGTTTAGCTCTGTTCTACATGCTCAGTAAATATTATACAAATATAATATTCCCACTCGTATATTGCTGAAGTTGAATATCAAATTTGATAAAACAACAATTCATGAAATACAAAATCAAAGTTTACATAAACCTTGAACTGTAACATGTTTCTCAAAAACATTTCTAGCTACTGGCTTAGTGAGAGGATCTGCTACCATCTCAGTTGTAGCTATATATTTCAAATCTATTTCTCCATGTGCAACTAAATCTTTTGCAAAGTGATACTTGATGTCAATATGCTTGGTCCTATTATGAAATTTAGGATCTTTAGTATAAGCTATTGACGATTGACTATTACTATAAACAGTCACTGATTTTTCTGAGGTAGTGACTGTCAAATGGTTCATAAACCGTTTTAACCACACTGCCTCTTGTGCTGCCGCTGAGAGTGCCACAAACTCAGCTTCCATATTGGACAAGGTAATGCACGTTTGTTTCTTACTACTCCAAGAGATGGCACCATTGCCATGTAAGAAAACAAAACCAAAAAATGGATTTTCTTTCAAGTATCTCAAGATTCTCTTAACTGCTTTCCAAAGTGCTTCACCGGGATTGGTCTGATATCTGCTTACTATTTCAACAGCAAAACAGATATCAGGCCTTGTGCAGAACATGACATACATGAGACTGCCAACAGCATTAGCATAAGGAACTTTTTCCATACGCTTGGTTTCTTCTGACATTTTAGGACACATTTCCTTTGTCGGGACGTCATATTTAGCCATAGGGGTGTCTATGGGTTTGCAATCTTGCATATTGAAAAGTTCAAGAATCTTTTTGATGTAGTTCTCCTGAGAGAGTGACAACAATTTTCTTAAACGATCCCTTGAAATCTTAACTCCAAGGATGTAAGCTGCCTCACCCATATCCTTCATCTCAAAATTGGACGATAACCAATTCTTTATTTGATTCTCATAAGATAAGTCTTTTCCAGCTATGAGTATGTCATCTACATACAAAGTTAAAATAACAAACTTACTTCCAGAGCATTTTATGTAAACACAATAGTCCTCGTATATCATAGTGAAACCATACGAAATGATCACATTATGAAACCGAATATACCATTGTCGTGATGACTGCTTAAGACCATAGATTGATTTTAACAATCTGCAAACCTTTTGTTCGCTGCCTTGTTTGACATAACCTATAGGCTGATCCATATAGATTTCCTCATTTAGTTCTCCATTTAGAAAAGCAGTCTTTACATCCATTTGATGTAGCTCTAGGTCTAAATTTTGCTATAATAGCCAGAATTAACCTTATCGAAATGAATCGCACAACAGGAGAGAAAGTTTCTTCATAATCAATCCCTTCCTGTTATGTGTACCCCTTAGCTACTAGGCGGGCCTTGTACCTTTCGATACTACCATCAGCCTTTCTTTTGATTTTGAGAATCCACTTATTCCCAATTGTCTTGCGTCCTTTAGGAAAATCTACGAGTGTCCAAACTTGATTTGTACTAATAGATGCCATCTCTTAATCCATTGCTTTAATCCATTTTTCCTTAGCAGGACAAGATAGAGCTTCTTTCACATTTTTAGGCTCATCATTAGATAGGTCAAGTAAGAGAGTTTCACTCGATGCATAATCTCGAAACCGTTGAGGTACATCTCTCTTTCTAGTGGACCGTCGAGGTTCAGAATCTTGATAAACATATCTCTGATATTCATTATAATTCAGTATAGTCCAACTAGGATCTAATTCGGTATAGTCCAACTTGGAGAAGATTCAATGTATTTGGACCCTTTTTGACAGATTTTGGCTGAGACTATTCTCCCACTAGACTTAGGATTAGGAACATTCGCATCAGTTAGAGGTGAAGTATTGACATTTTCAAATACTTCATCCTCAAAAAACCTCCCACTCGAATGGAGTGATCCTGACGCTTCCTCTTCTTGAGTTTCGTAGAATGTGATCTCTTGACCTATATGACCTAGCTTAGGAAATTCATTTTCAATGAATGTGACGTCTCGTGATTCAAACTCTGTCACCGCACCATTGTCTTGTTCACCCACAAAGACATATCCTTTTGATACATCAGAGTATCTAATAAAGATGCTCTTTATACCTCTTGGGCCCAATTTGCCATATTTACTTGAGGTATTGTGGACAAACGCAGTACAACCCCAAGGTCGCAATAGACTAAGGTTAGGCTTATGTCCAGTCCATAATTCATATGGAGTGGAGATGACAGACTTGGAGGGCACACGGTTCAGAACATAGGCTGCAGTTTGTAATGCATCTCCCCAAAAGGAAATGGGTAAATTTACTTGTGCCATCATCGATCTTACCATGTCAAGTAAAGTCCTGTTTCTTCTTTCCGCAACACCATTTTGCTGCGGAGTTCTAGGAATGGACAACTGATGTTCAATTATGTTTTCATCACACAAAGCTTTAAACTCATATGAGAGATATTCCCGACCTCGATCGGTTCTCAAAGCTTTAATTTTCTTATCTAATTGATTTTCAACCAAATTCATATAAGTCTTGAAACAACTCAAAGCCTCAGACTTATGAGAAATCAAATAGATTTGACCATATCTCGAATAGTCATCTATGAAAGTGATGAAATAGTAGGCCCCATGCCTTGCCCTCACATTCATTGGACCACAAACATCAGAATGGATTAATTTTAATGGAGTGTCTGCCCTGGTTCCTTTTCCGAATGGTTTTCTAGCCATTATTCCTTGTAGGCAATGCTCACAATTAGGTAACTTGACTTTATCAATATTACCTAATAAACCTTCTTTGGCTAATCGACTCATTCGATTTTGTTCAATATGGCTTAATCTAGCATGCCAAATCATTACATCATTCTCTATTGAAGTAATTAAGGAAGTAGCATTATTATTAGAATTGAAATATTCAACATCCAAAATAATAAAACCATCCATGATATAACCATGGCCATAACAAGTTGTATCCAAAGACAACTTGACAAAATTGTCAGAAAAAAGTAATTGAAATCCCATTTTCATTAAAACCAAGAGACAAAATTCCTACGTATACTAGGAGCATAAAGGACATCATGTAGAAAGAGAGTGCGGCCGTCACGCATGACAAGTCAACAAGTCCCAATGCCTTTGACCTCAATCCTGACATTATTTCCTACATAAATCCACCTTGCACCATAAGGTAATCGTCGGAATTCAATGAAGGTATCACGATCCTTCGTCACATGGCCATTGATCCTGAATCCACAACCCACAAAGGGTTAGATTCAGAAAGAAATACTGTACTAGATACATTTCTTTTGGACCTTATTTGTTTTTGTCCTGTTTGCTGTTTCTTCGACCTTTGAGTCGATTTTCCTTTGCCTTTGTACCCATTGCGTTTCTTATTGGAACTCTTTCCAACAGCATTGGAACTTGTGGTGTGAACTTCAGATTTCACTTTGACTGACATAAGTCGATCTTCCTCAAGTTCCAGATGGCGTACAATATCCCTAAATGTCTTAACATTTACAGAATGAGTTAGGTGCATCTTCATATGCTCCCAATTGTTGGGCAATGATCGGATAACAGCTTGAATTTTCTGTTCTTCGGTCAACGTATAACCTGCACCATTTAGCTCACTGATCATATTGGACATTTCTCGTAAATGTCGCTTCATGGTATGATCAGGATGCTTTTTGTAAGTATTGAATTTTATAGTCAATAACCTGAGTTTGGTTAGGGACACACTCCCAAACTTATCCCGTAATGCATTCCACAGATCCATTGTTTTGTCATAAACTTTAAATTCCTTGGCAATATCATCAGACATTGCACTGAGCAGAATGATGCGAGCATTGGAATTCTTTTTCTTCCAAGCAAGATAAACCTCTTTATCCAGCTGGTGTTAGTCAGTGTTTCCATCCTCAGGTTCTTCCATAATCGCAGTGTGTGTTTCGAGTGCCTTTTGCTCCTCTAGCACATACTGGATTTTCATGCTCCAGACCTCATAATTATCATTTAATTTAAGGTCTTTGTTCAATTCAGCAACTATGGATTTGCTAGCAGTTCCCATTTTAGTCACTAAGATCTATAATGGACACAAAAATTGCACTTATTATGGAGAAATAGGCAATATACGATATTACTATGCATTCTACCTTTTAACTTATAAAATTTCATACTGGCCCTAGATTCGAAGAAGTCACTATGTTTCCAAACATCCTCCAGTAAACTAGTACTACATTTTACTTGTTAAAAGTTTTATGCATAGTAATTTGTTATTGGATAACTTGGGTACACATTACCCTAAACTTGAGTTCATTTAACTCTAGTTGTATGTTGGAACATTAGGGATTTTATTTTTTCTAAATATTATTTTACATGCCTAAGTAATCACAAGCAAAAATAAAGTAACACAAAACTTTAAATTATGAAATAAGCGGAAAAATAATTTGCATAAAAAAAATCCCATCCAACGTAGCAACAATAATCCAATAACATAAATCAATCAAGATACTACGTAAGCCTCATGATTCTTTTATGTGTGACAGGCATGGACTCATCCAATTGTGCCTCCATATACTGTGGTAATTCATAAACGACCTCACTAGTGGAGAGAAACCGAGGCACAGTTCTCCCGCTTCTTAGCGTCATCCTCTCATGAGGATTGATTGACGTTTGAGCCCCATTTTGCATAAGAGAACTAAAAAATCTTTTCAACATAACTGAATAAGAACTCGTTCCTAGCCCACGAGCATGTAACATTAAAATTCTTAATTCAGGATGTTTGTACGAATCAGCGATTACTTCAATTAGAAGCAAGTCATCTGATCCCAAACGAAGCCCTCCATGCCATATGCATAGTTGCATCATTCTGTTGTAACATACAACATGATGCATGATTCTATCCAAATCATTCATCCGGACACGGGCATTCAGTTTTATTTTCTCAAGCGCAGATAAGAGTTTAAGCAAAATCCTCTTTTGATGCTCGGTTCTCGCTACCGTTGGTGTGCGATACATAAGAACCATTTTCTGCAACATAATCACAGAAAAATAGGGTTATTACTCTCAAGTAATTCCCATTATTGAAAACTAATTTCAATAATCAAAGCATCCAATCAACACTTGAAGAAAGTTTTAAACACGGGATATGCTCAATTTTTGAAAAAACTCTTTTTCAAAAATTTATTATTAATTAATAATTATTGAAACATCTTTCCAATAAATTATTAAATAATCTAACAAATTGAAACACTTTTCAACTATATATTAATTAATTTCTTAAATTGAAACACATTTTCAATGAATTAATGAATATATATATTGTAATTGAAACTAAATTCAATTGATGTAATCAATAATTACTATTGAAATATTTTTCAATTAATTATTAATTATCTTTTTAATTTTAATTTTAATTGAAAACTAATTTCAATTAATTAATTAAAAAACACTTTTTCTAATTAATCATAAAATATTTATATTTTTGTTTATCCACATTTCTGCGGACCCTTAGGTCCTAGATTTGGGCCATCAGTGACATTTGTCGCTTCTTGATTCGTTCGAGTGGTGCAATTTTGCAACACTCACAGTCGGCGACATGTGTGCAACATGCGCCACTTTTAGGGTTCATTTTTGACTTCAGAACAGCGGATTACAAGATTAATCCACGTTCTGGACTCTTTAGTGAGGTCAAATTTACGATTAAAAATAACTCCATATAAGTCATTTCTCGTCAACATATGCCGAAATACCACAGAAAACTAACAAATAGTAGTGGTGGTTTTAATCAAAAATTATATAAACAGATTTTTATGATAAAATAACAAATATTTATCATAATGAAAGAACAAATTTTCAAAAAAAAAATCTGCATGTATAATTTTGAAACCTTGCTCTGATACCAATGAAGGATAAGAAGTATATATCCATATAAAGGCAACTAATCGAATACTAACCTTCGTCCAGTCAACCTCTGCACAGCGGAAATTAGAATCTTGTATACCAGTGGATCTGCACCACTAACGAATCGAGCGTCACAGTTCCACCACCTATTTGCTCCTTGAGATTGAGATAAGAAGAAAAACCTAGTTTTTCTTGCTTATTGTTGTTGCTTGTTACAAACCAAAACCCTTATTTAGTTTGTTACCTTTTAGGGCTATTTATAGTTGATAGAAAACCTTTAGTTTTCCTAAAAAACCTTTTGGTTTACGTAAAACCTTTAGTTTTTCTCAAAAACCTTTGGTTTACTTAAAACCTTTAGTTTTACCAAAAACCTTTGGTTTACTTAAAACCTTTAGTTTTACTCAAAAACCTTTGGTTTACGTAAAACCTTTAGTTTTACTCAAAACCTTTGGTTTACTTAAAACCTTTGGTTTGCCTAAAACTTTTGGTTTTCTGTCATGAGTGCACCCATTAATTCTAACATCTCCCACTCACACATGACGGAAAATATTTCTATCTTATTCTCAAAATCTCATTCATACAAGAAAATAGGCTGTGCGACCAGCATACTACGAGAGCGTAAGTGCTATACACCTATTAGGGATATATAGCATCTCGTTTACAGATTCTGCCCATCGAATATGCAACAAGTGTATGCCTTACCCTAGATTACTTTATCACATTCATGTTTCACACATGATCTCAAAAACAATTTCTGTATTCACTATTATGTTCATATTTCTCAAAATATTCATAATAGGCATGCCGGTGAATAACAGAACTCGTGAATGTGACTTACAAAGTAATCTTCCCCTCCTACATTTATCATATCAAATTTGTTATCAAACATGAAAATTATTTTTTTCCCTTTATTTTGAAACTATGATGAAGGATGGTACGAGCTTGAACATCTAAAAGTGGAATAAAGCGAAAGTGTTTGTAAAATATATTTGTATTTCACTTGCTAATTTCATTGTTAATTTTAAAAAAAAAATGCTAAACATATATAATAAGTTAGATCCATTAATTAATGTTAGAGAAAGTGTCCATTAGAGCACTTTTGTTTCCGTCAAATCCCTAAGACACAAGTTATAATAATTCCTTTGATCTGATTTACTCTATTACTAATCTCTAAATAACATTTCTTACTTTTTCACAAAAGAAAAGCTTTTGCTTATCCAAATAATATTTTAATAATAACTATATTGCTTCTACTTAGTTCAAATTCTTTTAAGAGTTGATTACTAATATGTACTCATACAAGCTAAATAGTTTTCAAATTTTGAATAATTTTGGTGTTATTTGATTTCACATAGAAGTTAAATTTTCGTCAACTTCTTTTCTTACACAATTTTTTTAACTCATAATTTAATAAGTAACTATGTACCTTATTTATTATTCATAAAAGTATTAGCTGTATTATCTTTATTAGTGTCTAATAGTATTTTAGTCTATTTACTTTTCATTGTAATCCCTAGCTAGGTATACTCTTTATTATATTTTGATTGATTTAGGCATGTCAATAAGAAATCCCTAGCCTCCTTTTTCTCTATGTTATCATATTATCAAAGCCACCATTAATGGATTCTCTTTGCTTGATTGAAGAAGTTATAATCCAATCCACAGCTTTTGCGGATCGAAATTTTTTTTTTTTGGTATTTCCGCTTTCCCTTTTATTTGTTCTTGCTTACGTTGGTTTTCTGAATTCTGTTGATTTTGGGCATTTCGAATCTGTTGATTTCGGTTTTGGGGGTTTTGTTTTTTGTGCCTCTTTTATCATGGCTAGTCGTAAGGATGATTCACTTCAGTCAATTAGTGTTCAACTGGATGGTCCAAATTATACGTATTGGAGCTACGTTATGAAAAATTTCTTGAGTGGAAAATCTATGTGGAACTATGTTACAGGTGTGCGGCTTAAACCTACAGATGATAAGGCGACCGATTATACGGCCTTGGTCGACAGTTGGGAGGCTAATAATTCGAATATTATTACGTAGATTAAGAATTCTGTTACCCACTCCATTGGTGTTCAGTTAGCTAAGTATGAGACAGCTAAAGAGGTCTGGGATCATTTGACTAGATTGTACACGCAATCTAATTTCGCCAAGCAGTATCAGTTGGAGGCAGATATTCGCGCACTTCAACAGAATGATATGAGTGTTCAGGAGTTTTATTTTGCCATGTCTAATCTCTGGGATCAGTTGGCTCTCACTGAGTCGGCAGAGCTGCGAAAATTTGAACCATATCTGGCTCGAAGGCAAGAACAATGCCTGGTACAGTTTTTTATGGCACTTCAAAATGATTTCGAGGGATTGCGTGGTACAATTCTACATCGTTCACCTCTTCCTTCTGTTGATTCTGTATTTCAAGAACTTTTAGCAGATGAGATTTGGCTTAAGTCTAAAGCAGATACGGGGTCTGTCCCACCTACACCTCCATCCGTCTTTGCTGTTCCACAACAGTCTTTGCCTAGTAACCAAAATAGACCAGCTCCTAAGGTCTCTTAGGATGAATGTGCTTTCTGCAAACAGAAGGGTCATTGGAAGGTTCAGTGTTCGAAATTGTTGAGTAAAGAAAAACAACAGCAGCGACAACAACCACCTCAACAACAACGCCCGCCACAGACTGCTCTATGGACGTATCGCCCACCTCAGCCCAATAATGCAGTTGCTGCCCCGTCCTTGGATCCACATATGATGGAGCAGTTTAAGCAGTTTCTTGCTTCACAGCCTCATGCCATGTTCGCCTTCTCTCATAAAGGTTTGTCCTTGTCCGATAATTCCGGTAAATCCTCTCTCAAATGGATCTTAGACTCAGGTGCTTCTCATCATATATCTCTTGATATTGATTCTTTTGTATCAGTTAATTCTGCTCCATCTTTGATTGTCAAGACTGCCGATGGTACTCCAATGCCATTGGCAGGAATTGGCTCTGTTCACACATCTCGTTTATCTCTTTCAAATGTATACCATATTCCTAGTCTAACTTTAAATCTTGCATTTGTTGGTCCATTGTGTGATTCTGGCCTCTTCGTTTTTTTTACCCCTACCAATTGTTTCGTTCAGGACCTGTGGTCTCAGAAGGTGATTGAGATAGGCCATAGGAAAGGGGGACTCTATGTTTTGGATGAGCTAAAAATATCAGATGTTGCTGCCTCTAGTGTGGATTTGTCGTCTTTTGTTTGAGTCGTTTGTCTTCTGATTTTTATCTTTGGCATTCTCGTTTAGGTCATGTTTATGGGTCTCGTTTAAAGTTTTTGGTGTCTACAGGAGTTTTAGGTCATTTGGACAGTCATGATATTTCTGATTGTAGTGGTTGTAAACTGGCTAAATTTTCAGCCTTGCCTTTTAATAAAAGTATTTCTTTTTCAATTGCGCCATTTGATCTTGTGCATTCTGATGTGTGGGGACCCTCTCCTGTATCCACCAAAGGAGGATCCAGATATTATGTTTCTTTTATTGATGATTTCACGCGTTATACTTGGGTTTATCTTATAAAATGCAGGTCTGATTTCCTTACCATATTCCGTAACTTTAGAGCTCTTGTGAAAACCCAACACTCATCTATCATTAAATGTTTTCGGTGTGATTTGGGGGCTGAATACAGTTTTAATTTTTCTCAGTTACTTGCTTTTGATGGGACTATCCATCAAACCTTGTGTATAGACACTCCTCAACAAAATGGTGTTGCTGAGAGGAAACATCGCCATCTTGTTGAAAAAGCTCGTTCGTTCATGTTATTAGCCGAGGTTCCTAGTGTGTTTTGGGTATTGCTGCTCATGTGATCTACAAAATTCCAATATCTCATAATTCAGGTTTGTCCCCATTTGAAAAGTTGTATGGTCATTCCCCTGATTATTCCTCGTTCGTCTTTGGTTGTACTTGCTTTGTTCTTCGACTACATGTTGAGTGTAGTAAATTGTCTCCCCGGTCCGCCTTATGTGTCTTTTTGGGTTATGGTGTTGGTCAAAAGGGATATCAAAATCTTGAGAAAACAAAAATTTTCACAATTGTAGTTACTTATTAGAGTAAAAAATAGAAGTATATATAGAGTATTAATCTATATGTGATTGTGTAAGGAGTATTGAATTCTACTTAAATTTGATATACAAAAATTAAAAACTAATTAAAACGTTTGCAGAAAACTATTAATGAATAGAGGTCAAGTGATAGTTTTTTAAATTATCAAATTTTATGGAGTCTATTCTTAAACAATTAGGACTAAAATTACAAATTAAGATAGAATTGTTAGTATATTTTCTTAGATAAAAATTAAAATATTATAAGATATTATTAATAGATGAAGTCAAATAATATTCTTTCAAATCTCAAGAGATATAGGTGCCACTTTCTCAATTTCAATTACATGGAGTGAAGTAATCTTTACTAATTTTTAAATAGATGTTGACTAAAATGACAACTTGCCATAGTTTTTTTTTTTTTTGAGTTTGTGCACTACCAAGCGTCCTTTCACAATTGAGCTCAACCATTTTTCTTGATCAACCCTAGGGTTTAGGGTTCATTCTCTTTTGACTTATTGACTTTTTGGTCAAAATTACCTCCAAATAAGCCTTTTTATCACTTTAAACTCTCCATATTGTAAAACAAGGCAAAACCAAGGCACAAAGCACTTAATTACCTAATAAACACTCAAAAACAAGGCAAAACTAAGAAAATAGAGATTAGAAGTAGTATAAGACAGTAAGACAGACTTTACAATACATCAAAGATAGAGCGTGAAACTTCAAGTTCCTAAAAACAAACTATCCAATAGAAGTGGCTAATGAAATAAACAACCAAGACTTAATGGCCCAGACAGAATGGTGTGAACATTCTCGAAATGAGAGATTTTAATTTTAAGTTTGCATTTGAAGAAGTGAGGCAACATAAGGAACAACCTCTTCCTTTTACACACCAATTATGGGACCAAAACATCCCAATTAAGATTTTTTTTTATGATCAAACTTTTAATGAGAAGACTAATTGGGAAATCTTTAAATATATTGGGGTTTCATGGGCCCTTAAAATGTATGTGTTGTCTTATGGTCTCGGAGACCATCCATCACATTTTCATCCATTGCATAATGGAAAAAGAAATATGGTCACACTTGGGTAAATTTAGGGAAATAATCATGAGTAACTCTTCTTTGAAAACTCTCCAAAACTGTTGGTGGAACACATTTGTAAAAGAAAGAAAAATTAAATTCATGTGGAAAATTCTCCCCTACATAATTTGTTGGGGTATTTGGAGAGCAAGAAATGAGTGTTTTTTCAGTGGGAATGAGAAGTGCCCAAATGAGATCCAAAGAAGTATTTTTGAAGAAATCAAAATGTTCACAAAAATCAAATTCCACAATACTTACACATATGCATAAAATTGGGAATAGTTTTTGACTGTTTTACATGAGGATCAAAGAAAAAAAGTTACTAAAGTTTATAAAATGGATCCCACCAATAATTGATACTCGTAAAGTAAATGTGTATGCTCTTACGAATGGACAAAAAGGTGGAGGAAAAAGGATAATAAGATATTATTAAGGGCAATTGATTTATACTTTTTCTTTATGTTATTATGATGCTAATGGTTTATCAAGTGCATAGATACTTTGTTTAATCATTGAGCACGTTTAAAAATACAATTTGAATTTCAACCTTTTAAATGAATGGAATTACAATCCCAAAAAAAAAACTACTAATGTAGAAATATAAACTCAACTCAAATTAAAATATATAAAGAAGCTAAATAATGAATTAAGAAAGCTATGTTGTTAAAAATACAAAATTATGATATAATGAAGGAATTCCATACTGAAAATACAATTAATACATAATTTGAAAGTGTCTTTTATGTCCTTACATTTTACAAAATGTATTCATTTTAATTCAAACAGGGACAATCTCTTCATATATATAAATGACTGCTTTCATCTCATTAGTTATTTAACATCCAATGCAATTTTCTCTATGCAATGGGTTCTTTTGGTCGAATATGTACACATTTTAAGATTATACCTTCCAACCAAATGTTACTTTTGGTGATAGAGAACTCAATTTTCTCCAGATTGTGTAGATGATGCACTATATTCTCCAGCCACTATTTCTATCCATTCTTCCATTGGCTTATCACTCATATCTTCTTCCCGCTTATCCTCTGCTACAACTATTTCAAGCTTATGTCCATCATCTAACTGTTCTCTCAACATTATCACAAAAATGATCTCATATATAATGTTTGCGGAAAGTTTTTCTATCCCAAATCTACCACGCACTTCCCCCCAGCCATCATGGAAGAAGACATCACTGCAACATATATAAAACTAATTAGTGAACTTTTGAAAGCAAAATATATGAATTACGAGTAATTCCTTAATTAATTCTTTCATAATTATTCCTATAGTAATGCCATTAGTTCCTTTTAATCGGAATTTATTAATTTGATTATGTTAATTTCTAATATCAGTGAATTACCTTAATCCTTTCACCAAGAAGGGTGATTTCTCCACACAAGTAAATGAGAGATCACTTAGAAACAACGTGAAACAACCCTTGCTTAAATTATCTTCATCTTGAAAATGCTGCAAAAAGTACAAACTTTCAAATAACAAACAAACATCGTCGTAAATCAATACTGAATGAACTTATTAATGATTATTTTAATAAGCATCTACATTATTTGTACTACATCAAATCTCAAAGAGAAACATGAACGTTGCATCCATTTTGGTTCTAGGCAAAACAATATTATTTACGGTATCAACTTATTCGAAGAAGTCCTTGGAATAAACACTCAATTGAAAATGAAAATGGATCACATGTTCAAAAAGTACTCATGATTAATTATGAACACTCAATGTGTTATTGATAAAACAAATGTTAGCTAGGTATTACATAAAAAAAATAACAAAAAAATCTACAAATTGTTATAATTAACATTATTAGCAGAATAATGAAGTGCTTTGTATAATCAATTATATTTCATTTCTATCTCTTAAAAATGTTGGAAAGAAATTAAAAGCTATTTTTTTGCAACTTGTTGTGTCTTGCTTTTGTAGGATTTATGTTGAAAGAAATAGTTTGTCTAGGTCCAACTAAATAAATTTGAAAATGGATTTTTGAAATCTGAACACTGAAACTAAAGTTTGAAATTAATGATAAAAAAATTAAAGTTTGAATTTAATAAATTGCTAAAATAATAAAACTAAATAATTGTTTTATAATTCAATTTCATTTGAAAACCAATTTATAATAACATATTTTAAATTGTATAAGATTATAATAACCCATTTCAAAATGTCTATAATTCAGTGCGTGACATATCTATCAAATCAAATTTGCTATCATACATAGCAATGAATTTTTTTTCCCTTTATTTTGAAACTATGATGAAGGATGGTGTGAGCTTGAACATCTAAAAGTGGAATAAAGCAAAAGTGTTTGCAAAAAATATTTGTAGTTCACTTGAAAATTTCATTGTTAATTTTTGTTTTAAAAAAATTGCTAAATAGATATAATCAGTTAGATCCATTAATTAATATTAGAGAAAGTGTCCATTAATTAGACCCCATGTGATTTAAAAATATATCACTTGAACCCACTTAAAACACTTTCTTTCGGTCAAATCCCTATGTCGCGAGTTATATTAGTTCCTCTATTACCAATATCTAAATAATATTTCATTCGTTTTCACAAAAAAAAAGTTCTTACTCATCCGAATAATATTTTAATATAACTATATTGCTTCTATTTAGTTCATATTCTTTTAAGGGTTGATTACTAATATGTATTTATATGAGCTAAATAGTTTTAATTTTTTTAATAATTTATGCATTATTTGGTTTCTCATACAAGTTAAATATTCTTGAACTTCTTTTCTTACACAATTTTTTTCGCGTAAACTCATCATTGAATAAGTACTATGTACCTTAACTCTTATTCATAAAAGTTTATTTGAGTGTGCTCTTTTTTATATATTTTGAATCCAAAATCTTGAGAATATTTTTTTCATAATGGTAGGATATTAGAGTAAAAAATAGAAGTACATATAGAGTGTTAATCTATATGTGATTGTTTAAGGAGTATTGAGTTTCATTTGAATTTGATATACAAAACTTAAAAACTAATTAAAGAGTGCGCAGGAAACTATTAATGAATAGAGGTCAAGTGAAAGTTTTTAAAATTATCAAAATTTATGGGATAGAATTGTTAACAATCAGGACCAGAATTCCAAATTGGGATAGAATTGTTAGTATATTTTCCTATATAAAAATTAAAAAATTATAAGATATTATTAATAGATGAAAGTAAAAGTTTTCCAAATATCAAGTGATATAAGTGCCACTTTCTCAATTTCAATTTCATGGAATCAAGTAATCTTTACCACTTTTTTCAAATAGATGAAGACCAAAATGACAATTTGCTGGAGTTTCTAATTTTTTTTATTTTTTATTTTTTTTTGAATTTGTGCATTAGTACATCTTACTTATTAGTGTTACCATTCAATTCATCAAAATCTCAATTAATTTGGTTTGTCACACAAATTATCGAAAATTAAGGTATGTCTATTGATTCACACCTTGACTTGGTATTTTTTCCCCCACACAAATCCAATTTAGTTTGTTGGTTTGTCAATTATTTTTATAAAAATTTTCAAAACTTTGTACCGAGCTCCAAGCAATTAAACCTGTTCTTATCTGTAAAACAAATAAGCGTCAGAGGAAAGCCCGAGGTTATCCCCGGGAGTTCCACTCCGATGCTTAAGTTAGTAAAAATTTTATATATCTCTTTCATTAGTGTATTCATGTATATATCAAAGATCTCATACAATTACCGTTTAACAGCTTCCTTGTTGATCTCCTTGAATTTCGAATTACTGTTATGTTGGCTGTTGACTATTTCCTTATCATTAGGGGATATTTGAATTATAGTTACATCAATACCTCCTCAAGTCGGTATATAAATTTTTATCCCGACTTGATAGTAACTTTCAAATGTACCCGAGCTGAAGAATCATACATTGAATCCAGACACTCTTCGATGCATCTGGCCTAATCTACTTTGCTCCTTTCACGAAAAACAACGCTTCGATCGCAGAGTATATATTAAACTCGTCCTTCGATATAATGATTTATGCTTTGATTTCCGGGACATTTAATTCGGAATTATTGAAGCTTGAACACCTTCTTACTCATAACAATTATCATTATTCTGATAAAAACGTTATGTTGTAACCTCCAAATCTTTAATTCCACATAAATCCCATTTGATTTTGAAAGACAAGTGATCTTTTTATCCAAATTATCCCCACTTCTGATATTTGAATTTCAAAAGAAGAAAAAACTATCCCCAAATCGTTATTATTAGGGTTTGCTTTGTCAGTCAATTCAAGAATCGTTCTCCACTCTGAGCATTTCCAGATTTTCCTTCAGCAATCAATCAGGTATGTCTTCAGAAGAACACTCTAATTCTTCAGAACCTGTTGCTTCTGCAAGTTATGTGGAAGCTTCGGCTTCTAATGCTCCATCTGTAAACGAGAGCTTAGAATCTGTTAGTGATAAAGATGCCTCGCCTTCAGTTCCTAATACTCCCCCAGCTGTTAAAAGCGATGCTTTAAAAATCACAGTTAACGAAACTACCCCAAGGCGATCCCTTAGACTCTCCGTTGCTACTGAAACACAAACTATCATCCCTGAACCCGTTAGTAACGATATTCCAGTCCCCCTTAGTGTCGAGATAGAAGATACTGCAGTTGAAATTCTTGCAAATTCCATTTCATCTACTTTAAATAGGAAATCAGTTGTCCGCATTATTGACAAGTACTTCATTCCTGACCACATTTCGATTAGGATTCCTTCAGAAAATGATCGAGCTAAGCGTCCCCCTAAGAATCATGTAGCTCTATATGATCATCAATTTCAAGCCGAACTTCGGCTGCCCATTTCTGGTTTACTTCTTTGTGTCTTGAAGCATTATGAGATTAGCATAAGCCAACTTACTCCTAACTCCATTAGAACTGTAGTTTGTTTCGAGCTTGTATGCCGACATAGTAAAGTAGATGTCACTCTCCCTTTGTTTAGACGTTTCTATTCTTTGAAAACTGTTCCGCATGAATTGGATTGGTAATTTTCTTAGGCAGGCGTGAGTCAGTCTTGAAAGAAGAGGGAACAATCCTCTTCTGTCCTCGTCTTTTTTGCTCTTCAGGCCTGGGAGGTAAACCAGAAGAAGACACCAATGTGCTTAAAGGCATATGTTCGGTCAGGTCTACGACATCTTCCGGAGTGCCCTGTTTTGTGGAATTCTCATGACTAGATTTTCCTGACGAAGAAGCCGTGAGGGGTGATTTGCGAAATCCCGACCTGAGTACTTGACTGAGATTCATCACTATAATCAAAGAAAACATCAGAAGAAGAAAATATCAAATCAGAGCAATTGAGAGATAATGCTTATGAAAAATGACACTTATATCTGTTTAGCATTTTTTTTATAAAAAATTATCAATGAAATTAGCAAGTGAAATACAAATATATTTTACAAACACTTTCGCTTTATTCCACTTTTAGATGTTCAAGCTCGTACCATCCTTCATCATATTTTCAAAATAAAGGGAAAAAAATTAATTTTCATGTATGATAACAAATTTGATATGATAAATATGTCATGTATCGAATTTTATACATTTTGAAATGGGTTATTAAAATCTTATACAATTTAAAATATGTTATTATAAATTGGTTTTCAAATGCAATTGAATTATAAAACAATTATAGTTTTATTATTTTAGCAATTTATTACGTACTTTCAAACTTTAGTTTCAGTGTTTAGATTTCAAAAATCCATTTAAAAATCACCAAAAAAAAGAATGATGCTAAATTTAAAAAAAATGTTAATGTAATTGTTAGTTTTTTTTATTTTAAATAATTGTTATGATCCAAATCTACTCTTATCATGAATCCATGCATTCATAATATTATATGTTATTTGTATATGATTTAGTGCATGAAAGCGTATAATTTGTCATAATTAAGAATGTTAAAAATAATCAAAACTTGATTAGTAATAAATTTATCTATGCTAAATTTTCTTTAATACCAAATGATAATTTCAAATTAATAGTGAAGAATTGATTTTAAAAATTTATCTTCTGACTATTAATGAATTAATTAGTATAAATAATATAATTTATTTTGACCCATGTCATCTAATAAAATCCTTGGAACAGTGTTCAAAATTTATGGGAAAAGAAGAGCTTAAATGACTGGTAATTGCATTTTAGCTACAAAATGAGTTGTTGACATGACTTGGAGTCACATGAGGATAAAATATCATTTCTATAGAATTTTTGGCTAATTATCAGCAAGATACTAATATTTTTGATAAAATGTGAAACTAATATTTTCTAAAAACATCATGCTGAAATCAATCGAAAAATATAAAACAAATTATTTTTAATATATGCCAACCAAAAAAAACTAATATATACAATTCGTTGGACCCTGTAATTTATTATTTGAGTGATGTTTGTGGTCTGCACCATCATTGAGCCCTGGACTTCAGAAAACCAATGTACAATCTTTTGGCCTCTTGTGGGGCCCTGACTGCACTGATGAAGGTGAAACATTGTATATCAATACCCTCTGACTAATTTAATTTCTTCTCTCTCAATTTACTCTTTGGCTGTCTATTGTTGCTCGCATAGTTGATAATCAACCAGCATAGATGTACGTCTGACACACACACACACACGTAGGGGTTTAATCGAGTCGAGTCGAGCTCGAGTACACCACTAATCGAGCAGCCCGATTTTGAAAAAATGGGTAGTCGAGCTCGAGCTCGAGCTCGATCGAGCTTCAATAATCGAGCTCGAACTCGAGCTCGACAAAGGGTAATCGAGCTCGCGAGTAGCTCGATCGAGCTCGAGTATTTTTTTTTATTTTTTTTTTAAATTATAGGATGTATTTGTAATTTTTTTAAATTTAATGAGGTCAAATTATAATTTATTATAAATTAAGGACTAAAACATAATTATAAATAGATTAAATTATAATTTATTAAACTACAGGTACTAAAACATAAATATAAATATTAAAAATAAAAAAATATACATATACTCGAGTAGCTCGCGAGCTACTCGAGTATATGTATTCCGAGCTCGACTCGAGGTCGAACTCGACTCGAGCTCAGTCAAACCGAGTTCGAGTCGAGTAGTTGACCGAGCTACTCGAGAGTAGCTCGCGAGTAGCTCGCTCGTTTACCACCCCTCCACACACATACATATATATATATATAAAAGAAAAAGAGAATTAAGGAAAACAAGTATGCACTCACACAAAACTTCTACATCATCAAACATGTTGAGTTTACAAGATTATCAACTCAAACACATTAAAATATCGAATTGACTATTACCATGTTTTAATGTTGGCAAACTATTGTAAAAAACTTAATAGGGCCATTGCTATTATAGTTATTGGTCATATACTGAAATCATACAACATCCAAAAGCATAACCGCTAAACCACACTATAATAGGTTATTTGAGAAGTAAACATATCATAAGTACAATCCTAGCAAAAGGACCTTGAGAAAGCGAGGACCTCTGATTTTATAGCAGCTTTTTATGCTGAGGTTTTCCAAACCAATTAGGATCTGTTGGATTTTCAGCCGATCCACCACAGGGTAAATGTTATCAAATGGATCTATCACGCAGCAGTCCGGATGCTGATCAGTATACCTGGAAGCACGAGAAATTAAAACAACCCGTTAAGAGTATTCAATTCAAAAATAGAAGAATAAAAGTTTTTCCTCATGCTTTTATCAACTTTTTCCAAACTGCTAACCAGATCAGTTCCTTCAATAACTCCACAAAGTATATCATCCAAAAAGTAATTCAAGTAAAAGAGTACCACAAAGATATTGTAAATGTGGCATCCCTTGATATTGTTTGGAGCTTCTTCAAGTATGATTTACTGGTTTCTTTCTCTGTAGTCATGTTTATTCTGCAATATGTCTTCTTTAAGCTGCAACCCTTCATCTGAGTTGCAGTAATTTGTTTTGTTTGCTAGTTAGAATCCTTAGGAATAATTAACTGAATTAGCTTGTCCTACTCTTCTGAATAACCATTTTACATCTCAGAAAGATGTACTGTTAAATTGTTAATGCAAATAAAAATTAGTGGCCTAGTTGTAATGCACTGTCTTCATGCGTCAAAAGAAGATCAAGGAGGCGATCCACAGATATAGAGAAACTTGACAATCAGCCTTTTGCTCCACTTGCTTCATAGGTGCAAGGTATTTTATCTTTATATATAAAATTTCATGGCTGGTCTTGAAATTGTAATCCTTACTAGTCCATATTCAGAAGGCTGAGATTTCTTTTAAAAGGTTTTGGGTCATAGCTGTATATGTGCATTTTACTTGGCCTGATGGTAATATTCTGTCTCAGTGTTGAGATAATTCTGTTGTTCTGTATTTTGTTTTCTTGGAATATTTGTTTTGTCTCAGTGTTTCTGTTTGTTCTAATTCTTTTGCAGAGATGAAGTCTATTCAACCTTCTTCAACTACTAGCACTAAAACATTTGAAGCTCCTTCGATGATAAATCTCAAACCTCCACCTATTGATCGTCACAAATCATTTGATGAATATGATGTCTCAATAACTCCCATTATTCCTCCTAAAAAAGCCATCACAATCCCAATAGAGGCAAAACAATATACAGTGGCAGACCTACATATAGCTACAGATGCTTATGATAAAAAAAAAAATTCAATATTCAGAAAATTTTAATTGTAATAATTTTATTTTCTTCCAATTGCAAAGAGTAAACATCTATGTCATAAATGGATTCACCTCCAACCAAACACAACAACAATACCCTTAACTGATCTTCCTTGTCGACTAAATCACTATGATCAGGATTCTGCTCATTATATGAGTGATAATTGTCTAACTACCTCGTTACAACTAATTCACATTTAATTTCAAATATCAGAAACAAAAAACGAAGTGAAACAGACAGCACCTCAACCCCCACCCCACCCCACCCACCAATCCGACTCATGGAATTCCAAAGCAAAAAAGGCAATAGAGTCTGGCAGCTCAGAATATATGGACTATTCAAAAAGTAACACTACCCAACTCGCATGCCTTCTTCAATATCTGTATCCAACAAAAAACTGGAGATAGGAAAGAAAAAAGTTAAACACGTGCCGTTGCATCAACGAGAACAAATTATGAGTAATATACATTTGCTCTACAGCCACCAAAAAAAAAAAGGAACAAAAAATCGTCCTGATTTCTCTGCATGAGAGCACAAAGTTGCTTGATATAAATGATTCACGTACTTGTTTTGAATCAGAAGCATATCAAAGAACAGGAAGCTTAGCAAATCAATCATATACCTTTGCAATTTGCTTAACATTTATAACATATTTTGCTTCTTCAGTGTTTGGATTAATTATCTTTGTACATCTTGCCGCCTGCTCAAATTACAAGTTAAAGCATTAGAAACATGTTAGATCGAAAGACAAACCACAGATCAGACCTGAAGAGGTTGCTCCTCCTGCGTCATTTGCTTATCCGAAACGAGATCCCATTGGCTAGGTGCAGATAAGCCCGTGTCCGATTCCTTGATACCTGATGAAAATCAATGATCAGCATAAAGTTCTGTGTAAGAATGGCCCGCAACCCAAAAACATGTGGCCAACCTTTTGTGTGTTTTTTGTTGACAAAATTTAAAACTGCATCAAAGTTGGAAAGTTGGTGGGCAGCAAAGTTGGAAAGTTGAGAATTCGGCCGCGTGGAATTTGCAGCAATTCACACTTGAGCATTTGCCTATAAATAGAGGCAAATGCTGAAGGTTTCAGTGCACCCCAAAACGAAAGCATTCAAAGCTTTCTAAATTCCCTCTGCTTTCTCTTTGTTCTTTTTGCTTCTAAAGCCTTGTGGAAATTAGTGTTCCACTTTTGTAAATTTGTCTCCACATAATAGTGAATTTTGGCACCGCCTCCGGCCGTGGACGTAGGTCACATTGGCCGAACCACGTAAATCTTTGTGTCCATTGTCTTATTTATTTTTCTCGTTACTATTATCTATTCTTTTGGGCTATTAGATACAACGTGAGATTCGTTTATTCCCTAACATTACGAATAGAGAAAATGAATACCTCTAAAACTATCTACTTTTTGATGCACATATGTAGGGGGGTGGGTTTAAATTAACAAGCCATCAAGCAAATATGTTGTGTGTTCATAAATATCATTCCTTGGATGTGTAACAAAAGAGTTGAAATAACACCAACAAATCTAAGGTAAAAACTTACAACAATCTATACGAAGATACTTCGTATAGAATTGAAAACCTGGTGTTTAAGATAGCACATAATTGAAGCGCCAATATTAAAAGAAAAAAGACAACGGAGAATCAAGACAATAGTCATACCACATAAATCATTTATCTTTTTCGCCATATCTTTGATCTCCTTCTCGGCTTTCTTTATGCTTGCAGAATAAGTTCCCAACCCCTGCATACAAAAAGTCAATACTTCAATTAACAAGCACAAATGTTCTCCATCAAACTTGACAATCTACAATGCATAAGGATGGAATTGCTTTGCAATCAACTCGAGTTACGCCCTAGCAGCAAAAATTGGATAATAAAAAAAAACAGTTGAAACAATTTCGTGGGAGTGGCAAATGCACACTTGTGAATCTGATGAGTTGCACAATGCATAAAACTAAAGTAGGTACTATAAGGCAATGATTTCCTTTGCAGAAGCAACAATTTCAAGTCTCAAAATTTCACTTTTCTATCTTCCTTTTCCAACTAAAACTAAAACCTTTCAATGAGCAAGTCTAGACACTTTGGCGAAAATAGAGTTTAATATTTAAAATATTAAAGAATTCGTTTAATGAGTAAGTCTAGACCACTGAAGGATCGAAATTAATCAAAAAGAATCACTCGTAAAACAATGAAGATGATTTAGAGGCAACAACACTTTTATTTCTTGAACAAAGCCGTATTGGCTTTTCACAAAACTCACAGACAGCAACTTTTGTTTTGGGTGTTGTACAAAACCAAATAACCCTACACTTCTATTTATAAGACAAAGACTTCCTAATTCATGTAAACAAGGAATTAGGAAACAAACCAAATAGAAACTTAACTATCCTAATTCATGTCAATAAGGAATTAGGAAACAAACCAAATAGGAATTTAACTAAACTAGTTTTAGGAAACTTAGTTTAATTCTACAAATGCCTCCCTTAAACTAAGTCGTCATGCTTGGTCATCCCCAAAAGCTTCTTCAACTTCACAAAGGTCTCCATTTTCAATGCCTTTGTGAAAATGTCCGCCATTTGATCTTCAAACTTGCAATAGTTAATTGCAATCTCCTTGTCTCGAACCAATTCACGAATAAAGTGAAACTTGATATCAATGTGTTTGCTCCGTCCATGAAACACTGGATTTTTTGCCAATTCAATAGCTGATTTGCTATCACATAATACCGTAGTCGGACCATCTTGTTTATGTTGAAGAAATCCAAGCATTCACCTTAGCCACAATGCCTGTGTAGCACTGTTTGATGCTGCAATATATTCTGCCTCTGCTGTAGATAATGCAATCACTTGTTGTTTCTTTGAACTCCAAGAAAACACACCTGAACCAGTAAAAAAAGCATATCCAGAAGTACTTTTCTGTTGAACTGTATCACTAGCCCAATCACTGTCTGTGAACCCAACAAGTTCAACTGGATCACTCGATGAATAAAGAATACCATCTCCTTGAGTACCTTTAATGTACCTCAAAATTCTCTTTGCAGCTTGTAAATGTGACTGTCGTGGAGTTTCCATAAACCTACTAATCAAACCAACACTAAAAGTAATGTCTGATCTTGTAGAAGTCAAATATCTCAAACTTCCAACTATACTCTTAAAGTATGTCAGATTTACAGGTCCTCCTGTCCCTTCTTTGTCAACTTCAAATTTTTCTCTGCCGGAGTCAATATTTGTTTAACTCCATCCATCTTGAATTTTTTCAAGACATCTCCTGCATATTTTTTCTGAGAGATAAATATGCCTTGATCAGATTGTATAACCTCAATTCCAAGGAAATAAGACATAAGACCCAAGTCGGTCATCTCAAACTGTTTAATCATGGCCTCCCTAAATTCAGCAATCATCTCCAGATTATTGCCTGTAAAAATCAAATCATCTACATACAAGCATATCAAAAGAACATCACCCTCACTAGATGATTTCACATATAAAGTATGCTCATATGGACACCTTTGAAAACCATGATCCACAAAGAAAGAATCAATGCGAGTATACCACGCCCTTGGAGATTGTTTTAAGCCATATAAAGCTCGTTTCAACTTGTAAACCTTATTTTCCTGACCTTTTCTAACCAAACCAGCAGGTTGCTCAACATATACTTCTTCTTCAAGAACACCATTTAAAAATGCAGACTTAACATCCATTTGATAAATCCTCCAATTATTTTGTGCAGACAAAGAAATTATCAAACGAACTGTATCAAGTCTAGCAACAGGAGCAAATACCTCAAAGTAGTCTATTCCAAGTTTCTGCTTGTAACCTTTAGCAACAAGTCTAGCTTTGTATCTCTCCACTTCTCCATCAGGTTTATATTTTGTCTTATAAACCCACTTCACTCCAATTGCTTTCTTCCCACTTGGAAGGTTTGTAAGCTCCCAAGTATCATTCTTTTCAATGGCATGAATTTCTTCACCCATTGCTTGTATCCAACAATCTTCTCGAGCAGCATCCTTAAAGTCAACTGGGTCACAAACTGCAAATAAAGCAAAATTCACAACATCTTCATCAGATAAATCATCATTAGTATTATCACCCACAACATAATCCTGCAATCGAGCTGGTAAATGTCGTTGCCGTTGTGGTCGACTAGACTGTGCAGGAGTTATTTGCACACTTGAAGATGAAGGATCATGAGGTGGTTGTTCAACTTGCACTGTCTGCTGTCTATTTTCTTCCTCCTCAATTAATAAAGGTACTGGTGGTTGACCAACTGATGTTGTTGGTTCTTTAGAAGACCAATTCCATGCTCATTGTTCATCAAAAGTAACATCTCTGCTTACAATTATCTTTCCTGTATCTGGATTAAACAATCTATAGCCTTTTGTCTGTAGACTATAGCCAACAAAGATGCACTTCTCTGCTTTATCATCCAATTTCTTTCTCAAAGCATCAGGAACATGAGAATATGCAAGACAACCAAATACCTTTAAGTGACAAATATTTGGTTTCTTACCAGACCAAAGCTCGTATGGAGTCATTCCATGATTACACCTCATACCACATCTGTTCAAAATATAAATAGCACAAGACACAGCTTCTGCCCAAAATTCCTTTGGCATATTTTTTGCCACCATCATGGATCTCACCAAATCCATCACTGTTCTATTTTTTCTTTCTGCCACACCATTTTGTTGAGGAGTATACCTGTTTGTCATCTGATGTTTAATACCATGATTCATCAAGAATTCATCACACACAATATATTCAGTGCCTCTGTCAGTTCTCAAAGCCTTTATGTAGAATCCAGTTTGTTTTTCTACATACACCTTGAATCTCTTGAAAGTATTACAAGCTTCAGATTTATTTTTCAGAAAATAAACCCAACATTTTCTGATAAAATCATCAATAAAGGTGATAAAATACTTATTACCACCATTAGAAGGTACCTCCATTGAGCACAAATCTGAATGAACAAGCTCTAATAGATGACTAGCCCTCCAAGAATTGCCTGTTTGAAAAGAATGTTTGTGCTTCTTTCCCTTAATACAAGATTCACACTGTCTAGGAGAAAAATCAAGTGAAGGTAGCCCCAAAACCATACTCTTCTTGGACAGAGAATTTAAACCACCAAAATTGAAGTGACCAAATCTCATTTGCCACAACCATGCATCATTAGAGATAGTAGAACTAAAACAAGATGAATCACCATAATTCAGAGATATAGGGAACAGTCTACTATGATTCATATTCACTTTTGCAATTAATCCCAATCGCGCATCACTGATCATACAAGTTCCATGTTTAAAATTCAAGTCATATCCCTTTTCAAATAACTGTCCAAAACTCAACAGATTATGATAAAGATTGGGTACATAAAACACATCACCAATAAAGCTTGTCGACCTATTTTTCAAAGTAATGGGTATACTCCCTTTTCCAAGAACAGGTACAACTGTATTGTTTCCAAATTTTACTGTGCTTGTAAATGATTCATTCAAATTTGAAAATAACTCTTTTTCTCCAGTCATGTGATTACTACAGCCAGAATCCATATACCAATATTCTCTTCTAATAGAGAATGACCGACGTAATTTCCAAGAATCAAGAAATCATATTTCTCAATTTGAACAATATTTTTAATATCTTTTATCTTAACAATGTCACTTTCTCTAGTGATATTTTTATCACCTTCAACCATGGATATGGTTTCTTTTTCCTCTTCAAAATTGATGATTTCTACATTCTCTTCATAAGTGAAATCACCAACCTCCTTTTCTTCTTTATTCACAAGAACAACAAATTCATCCACATCTTCACAAACGTGAAGTTTCATTGTATCATCACACGAATATTTTTCACCAACATTGTCAATTTCTTTTTTCTCCTCAAATTCAACAACATGAATTTCTTGCTCTTGCTCTACCGAATAAATAATTTCTTTCTCTTCCTCAATTGAATCAACACTTCTTTCATCCACCACTTCCATAACATTATCATGATGATCAACACAATTTCCTTTCTTGAGATTTTTAATTTCTAAAGTGGATTCAATACTTGAAGATGAATAATCAACAATTGGTTGTTGAACTTGTTCAATTTTTTGTATATTGTCTTCTTCCTCAATATAGGAAGGCATTCGCAGTTGACCAACTAATATTGTTGGCTCTTTAGAAGACCAATCCCAGTCTTTCTGTTCGTCACCGGTGACCTCTTTGTTCACAATCACCTTTTCTATATCCAATTTTTCATTAATTCTTTGTTCATGTAAAATTAATGAACCTTGTAATTCTTTAATTGTCAACGTGGACAAATCTTTGGTCTCTTGTATCAAGACCACAATCTGATCAAACTTCACGGACAAAGTGTTGAGAGCTTTATCAACAAAAATCTCATCTGTCAAAAGACGCCCATTTAATTTCATCTCTTCTTTGATTGCTGACAAACGAGAAAAATATAAATCAATGGATTCTGTCTTCTCCATTTTGCAAATCTCAAACCTTCTTTGTAACATCAACAAATTATTCTCCATGATGCAAAGTTCGAATCTCCTTTTTAACATCAAGGGATTATTTTGTTGAACTTGGTTGATACCCATGTATGTTTTCTCCAAAATATCCCATGCATGTTTTGATGTTTTAGCCATTGAGATTTTCCCAAAAATTGACATATCAACTCCCTGGTGAATTTGGGATAATGCCAATCTTTCTTCCATCTTTGCATCTTCATCATCATCTTCGGATAATTCCGCTTCAATATATTTGATTAAATCAAAGGATTTCAGATGAGTTTCCATCTGAATTCTCCAATAATTATAATTCTGTTTTCCCGTGAGTTTGGGAATAACACAAATTATATTTCCTGTCATGGTTAATCAATAATAACCAAGCTCTGATACCAATTTGAAGGATCGAAATTAATCAAAAAGAATCACTCGTAAAACAATGAAGATGATTTAGAGGCAACAACACTTTTATTTCTTGAACCAAGCCGTATTGGCTTTTCACAAAACTCACAAAGACAGCAACTTTTGTTTTGGGTGTTGTACAAAACCAAATAACCCTACACTTCTATTTATAAGACAAAGACTTCCTAATTCATGTAAACAAGGAATTAGGAAACAAACCAAATAGAAACTTAACTATCCTAATTCATGTCAATAAGGAATTAGGAAACAAACCAAATAGGAATTTAACTAAACTAGTTTTAGGAAACTTAGTTTAATTCTACAACCACGGTTGCAATCCACAAGTAAGGCTTCGGGGCAATTCATGCATTCAACCTTTCCCAAATATCATCCAACAATATAAGAACCTTTTTTGTGCTCATAAGTCTGGTATGCAGTAGCCTTGCACGAATTGATACAGTCTCCGGATCAAGATGCAAGTCTTCTGCAATTTCTTTTTCAATTTTTCGCAGATCTACCCGTTGACTGACGACTGCTATTACAAATTCATCAAATATTTTCGCTTCCCTTGCCCTTCTACATATTTTCCTGGCCATTGTGGTCTTACCAACTCGGCCAATCCCACGAACACCAATCATAAAGATTGTTTCATTCCTCGAACAGGCCATGATTTCTTCCTCTATATGCTTCCAAGATTCAAACTCTTGAGTGCCAGACGGGGCTGGGATTGCTTCTATTCCCATTGGAGGAGGAGGATAGGATATCGTCTGAAATTTGTCAAACTTTTCCAGAAGTTCAACAGCAGCTGCAGTCAATTTCGTGGCTTGTCGCCTTTGACAATAACGCAACTTCGGTTTTGGGCACTTCCCATCGAGCCAAGTACCATTTTGATCTTCTGGTAAAGCACCAACAAGGTTCTCTAAATCTTGCATGATCTTCTCCACTCTTTCGAGCCACCTGAACGCCAGAATCAATAACTTGAAGATTTATGCATGTATGTGAATATATTACTTAATTGGGACTAAGACATGTAAGATTACCATTTAGTGATGAAGATGGAATGCATGTGGAGCTATGCTTGTGTATTTTATCTGTATTTGAGATGATGATGATCATGTTTTACAGCCTAATCTCATCATGATAAAATGCATGCACCAGTTTTTACTGTTAACAGTCTGTGAGGAACTTTTCAATCTTTCACTTGGGAAGTTGTAGCATTAGTGCCCCTTCTGTATGTCTCGAATCAATTGTATTTGTAGAAGAAACATAGAAAATTGCAACTTTTAAGTCATTTGTCTGGCTATTCATTAATGAACCAACATTCTTGGGAGCTCTGTTTATATTTCTTTTCAAATGGGAATACTCTTTCATCTAATAATTCAAAGGCAATAATTTCTGAACTTTTTGTTTTTCATTCTAACCAATGATCCCTTCATTCTGGGAATGGAACACATTGCAGGATCCAAGAAAGTTTGCTGTTGCAATAACTGTTGCAGCTCCAGACTCTGGGCAAAGATTTGAAAGAAGAACCTGTTGAAGAGGAGAAAGAAGACTGAGCTTTCAGTCTTGGCCTTTTTGACTAAGATTGAATAAGTTCTTGAAAACATCTTTGTTTTGCGATTATCTTTGAACAACAGTTGCCAACTTACCATGGCTTTGGTTTGTTTTTCATTAGACTTTTTTCTGCTGATTATTATGCTATTCACTGTTTGCATTTTCAAACTTCCATCAGTTTGTTAAACTTATAAACCAGTATACGATTATATTAGAAACATTAAATTTTTGAATAAAAAACAAACTCAAAAAATAAAAATAAAAATGAGAAGTAACAAGTATGATTATAATTTTTTATTTCGAAACTTAAATCTTCAATTTATCCTTCACTATTAGTTCATCGTATGCCAGTTAAACTAACTGAATAGGCAGTGAAGCACGCAAATGAATTCATATGGACAAGAACAAAAAGTGCTATTAAGAGAAACTAAAAATTATGTGCATTCCTTCATTTTTCCCTTGTGTGATTTAGGATCTCTCTATTCTCTTGTATGATTTAGAGTCTTTATATAGAAAAACAAATAAAATCATCGTAAAAATTGATTACATTATGTAAATGATCAGAAAATGTGAAATCCCTTAAGAAATGCAGATTATGCAAGTTAACTAATAGCCCAGATTTGTCCATCACAACTTGGCACATAGGTGAACAAAATAGAATAAGAAGAAGGGGTGTTTTTTAACTCAAAGTTGAGTTCAATATCCATAGTTCTTGTAACCATGAAGAATGATCAATCAATGAAAAATCATGGGTGGGTTTTGCTACTTGCTAATTACAGATTCCTTTGGTGTTAAAGCTGGAAACAGTCCTAAACATTTGCTCCAGCACTGTCCCCTATGTTCCTCTAGCTACTATCTTATGAACTCCCCTCCACAGCATAATTGAACAGTTGTCGATGCCAATTTATCAGCAATTCTTAACTTCACACTGACATAAAAGCCTAGAAAACTCAGTATACATTATAAATTTGAAGTATAGAATTATGGGAATGGCAAACTCAGTGTCAAACAAAGAGCAGCAAAATTTCAGTTCTTGGGTTGAGAGCTGAAATTAAGGTGCTAAAAGTCAGAATTTTGGCTTCACTGAAATATAACTTCAGTTGAAGCAAAAAACTGAGAAAAGTGACATTGAAGACTTGGCAGGTTAGGGGATTACATCCCATGGAATGCAATATCAATGTTTAGATTGACAAAACCATATTTGACAGACGATTATTGCGTTATCGCTTTATCGGTTCTCTGTTTTATCTGCCACAAAATTAAATGAGCATGACTCACAAGTTCAGCTCGAAGAATTTTCTCATGCAAACTGCAAAAAAATTTTCAGTCTGTATCAAACAGAATTGAAGATTGTAGGAATTGATGAATCACAAATCCGAGTTTCAACATCTCATAATTCTAATGAAAATAAAAACAATAACAGTAGGCTCGTGAAAGATGAAGTATTTAAGCCTAATGCAATTTGCAATATCTGAAGCACATGATTAACAATTACACAAAGTTTACATCCAAAACATGTTTGATAATTCAAAAAGATTTCTACAGTATAAGTCGAGCAATAGTCAAAGTTCAAATGATTTAGAAGAAAATCCTAATTATTATTGCTTTCCTGTCCCCGTGATTCCAAGAAGAGTCATACAGTTGAGTAGATGAGAGAAGGTTCAGCCACTGCACCATTTCCATAATCTCCACAAGCTAGCCTTTTGGTTACAGGTGGGATAAGATTGACGCAAAGGTCATCAATTAACATAAGATGTCTTTCTGTAAACGGGTTGTTCCACATCAACGTATTCATAGCTGGTGCAACAAATAATGGCTTACTATAGTCCCATGCTCGCACTATACAGGTAAGCAAGTTATCACACAATCCACCAGCAATCTGCAATGCAGCCAGGATATCAGGGCCATGTTTAACTACTTAACAAGTAATTAAATTGGGTTATGTGTACTTTTAAGAAAGCAGTGCATACGCTTCAAACCAAATAAAAAAATCATTGCGTAAATCAGTACAGTAATCTAAGTTCACAAAGCTTGTTAACATGCATCTGAGAAGATGGTTAAAATTAAGCGTGCTTATGACATGATGGAAGTTCCCTAGTTCTTTCCAAGTTCTGTAAACATGGCCGTACACATGCAAATGTTTTTGAAAAGGGAGTCTTTCTATCAGATATTTATAGAATTCAACCAATGAGAATGTTAAGGAAAACTATTTTCCCAACTTCTCATCACATAAAACAAAACTCTTGAAAAGAAAATTATAAATATGGCTACAAAATAATTCTGATGAGTTCTGGTTCTTATCCCTACTCATTAATTTTATCCCCATAAACAGCTCGTTTGGTTGGCAAGGATTCTAAGTTAGGAAAATAATTTTTTCCTAATGATAAGATTATGATGTTTGTTTCAAATTCGAAAAGAAATAATTTTCCTGAATATTAAATTCCGGCATTTGTTTTCATTCTGGAAAAGTAAAAAGAACCCTGAATCAGAATTAAAATCCTAAGAATCACATTCCTATTCAACTTTAGTTTACTTCTAACCAAATGAGCCGTAAAAGGTTTTTAGAATTTTGACTACTAGTATCAAATTCCATGCAGGGACTTGAGACATTTGCTAAACAGATTCTGTTTTACAAGTTTCAGTGTTTTTAAGCAACATAGCACACAGTGGCGGATCAAAAGGGTGGGAGGTGGGAGGGGGGGGGGCGGGGGGGGCGGCGAGTCAGGTGCGGCAGCCCCCTGTTGCTCTTATCCCCACTGTTTTAGCACCGGTAATCTTGAATCATAGTGAAAAATACAATAAAAACATAAGATATTTATACATTTGAATCATAGTATTTGATGGTGGTAGGTAACTAGAGGTGGTAGAGATAAAACTGTAATTGAGTTTTTAGGGATTAGTTTATAATTGATTGAAAGGATAAGATTTAGGAAAGAGAATGTAGTTGATAGGTTTATCATAAAATAAGGAAGTTAAAATTTAATTTGATTTTGATAGTTTGACTTCTTATAAAAAAAAAGTTAAAATTGTCCACTAAATTTAGAAAAATAGACAATCAAATAAAATGTTCAAGTTGAGAAATCTATAAGTCATGAGCTAAATTTGAATTGTTTTTGTCTATTTCGTCAAAATTAAAAATTTGAACATATTGAAATAATAAATTAAATGTATTCTGTTAATTTTTTTTATGACAATTTTAGTATACATGGAGGATAAGAATAAAATAAATAAATTTTAGTATACATGGAGGATAAGAATAAAATAAATAATTTTTTTAATATTTATAACAATTGTAGATTTATATGACACATTTGTTTTATGTTTAAATATTAATAAATAAGTATTTTATTAGTAGGTGGTATATATATATTTATTATTATGATTGTCAATTAATTGATACTTTATTAGTTATACATATTTATTTAATGAAAAAAATTATTTTATACTAATTATATATACCACCCCTCAATTTTGATTATGGTTCCGCCACTCATAGCACATACATATAGTAGCCAAGCAACAAGATCACACATTTAAAAATGCAAAGCCTGAAATTAAGTCAATCATAGTCTTAAAGAGAAACCCCAACATTTACCTTCCCAAGTGTGTTTGCGGATAAAGGTGCAATTACCATAATATTTGCCCATCTACGGATTTCAATATGCTGAACATTTATCTCCAATCTTTTTCCACGTAGAACATTCATCATCGTCGGTATAAAGAGTCACGTCCTTGGGAAGTGCTATTTTATCTATGAAATGCATAGAAGCCTTTGTAGCTATTACTTTTACTTTCTGCCTATTCACAAAACGAGTGGCAAAGGTTTGCAAACTTGGTGTTGTCGTTATTCTACCAAAATTAATTCGCTCCTAACACTGTAAAATAGTATAGAGGAGTGAGATCGTTCCCACAGAGAACAACAATATCTTCCAAATTAGTTAATTTGCAAATCGTCACCACAAGTCAATTTATGAATAAAACTGAATAATTAAAAGGAATTAAACGCAAAAATTGATAAATAGCAAAATTCAGAATTAATTAATTAAAACGAATGATCCGGCAAATAAGCAAGTCCACACTAATCAATTGTTCATTGTTCATCGACGCAAGAATAACAATTTCATATTAACTAGTTAGTTATAGATTACCGAGAATCAGCTCTGACATAACCCAATTCTTCCTTAATTGTTCGATAATTGACAAGTATCGGCTTAATCAATTACTTCCCTATTCATAACATAACCCGGCCGGAATCAGCCGAACACTAAATTCAATGTTACGAAAGCATTAAGTAGTAGAAGAACCTAACTCTAGCAAATCATATCATGATCACATGCAACAATTATTAACCGATTATTTCCGTCTACCGAGACAGTAGCTTCGCCACTAATTAATCTTACTTTATTAAATTCAGTGACGTAACAAGGGATTAATTGGCTCTACCTAAACTATTAAAGGTGATCAAGCTTTAATTAGTTTAGATAATTAACGTTAGACTCAGAAAACTCTCAGAATTAAATATGAAAAGGTTTAATTAAGATTTGGCTTAAGTCTAAAGCAGACACAGGGTCTGTCCCACCTACCACCTCCATCCGTCTTTGCTGTTCCCACAACAGTCCTCTGCCTAGTAACGCAAAACAGACCAGCTACTAAGGTCTCTTAGGCATGAATGTACTTTCTGCAAACAGACGGGTCATTGGAAGGTTCAGTGTTCAAAATTGTTGAGTAAAGGAAAACAACAGCAGCGACAACGACCACCTCAACAACAACGCCCACCACAGACTGCTCCATGGACGTATCGCCCACCTCAGCCCAATAATGCAGTTGCTGCCCCGTCCTTGGATCCACATATGATGGAGCAGTTTAAGCAATTTCTTGCTTCACAGCCTCATGCCATGTCCGCCTTCTCTCATAAAGGTTTGCCCTTGTCCGATAATTCGGTAAATCCTCTCTCAAATGGATATTAGACTCAGGTGCTTCTCATCATATATCTCTTGATATTGATTCTTTTGTGTCTGTTAATTCCTGTTCCATCTTTGTCTGTCATGACTGCCAATGGTACTCCAATGCCATTGGCAGGAATTGGCTCTGTTCACACATCTTGTTTATCTCTTTCAAATGTATACCATATTCCTAGTCTAACTTTAAATCTTGCATCTGTTGGTCCATTGTGTGATTCTAGCCTCTTCGTTTTTTTTACCCCTCCCAATTGTTTCGTTCAGGACCTGTGGTCTCAGAAGGTGATTGAGATAGGTCATAGGGAAGGGGGACTCTATGTTTTGGATGAGCTAAAAATATCAGATGTTGCTACCTCTAGTGTGGATTTGTCGTCTTTTTGTATGAGTCGTTTGTCTTCTGATTTTCATCTTTGGCATTCTCTTTAGGTCATGTTTCTGTCTCGTTTAAAGTTTTTGGTGTCTACAGGAGTTTTAGGTCATTTGGACAGTCATGATATTTCTGATTGTAGTGGTTGTAAACTGGCTAAATTTTCAGCCTTGCCTTTTAATAAAATTATTTCTTTTTCAATTGCGCCATTTGATCTTGTGCATTCTGATGTGTGGGGACCCTCTCCTGTATCCACCAAAGGAGGATCCAGATATTATGTTTCTTTTATTGATGATTTCACGCATTATACTTGGTTTAATCTTATGAAACGCAGGTCTGATTTCCTTACCATATTCCGTAACTTTAGAGCTCTTGTGAAAACCCAACACTCATCTATCATTAAATATTTTCGGTGTGATTTGGGGGGTGAATACACTTTTAACGATTTTCTCAGTTACTTGCTTTTGATGGGACTATCTATCAAACCTGCGTGTACAGACACTCCTCAACAAAATGGTGTTGCTGAGAGGAAACATCGTCGTCTTGTTGAAACAGCTCGTTCGTGTCATGTTGTCCAGTCGAGGTTCCTAGTGTGTTTGGGTATTGCTACTCATGTGATCTACAGAATTCCAATATCTCATAATTCAGGTTTGTCCACATTTGAAAAGTTGTATGGTCATATCACCTGATTATTCCTCTTCGTCTTTGGTTGTACTTGCTTTGTTCTTTGACCACATGTTGAGCGTAGTAAATTGTCTCCCCGGTCCGCCTTATGTGTCTTTTTGGGTTATGGTGTTTGGTCAAAAGGGATATCAAAATCTTGGAGAAAACAAAAATTTTCAGCAATTGTAGGTTACTTATTAGAGTAAAAATAGATGTACATATAGAGTATTAATCTATATGTGATTGTGTAAGGAGTATTGAATTCTACTTAAATTTGATATACAAAAATTAAAAAGTTTGCAGAAAACTATTAATGAATGGAGGTCAAGTGATAGTTTTTTAAATTATCAAATTTTATGGAGTATATTCTTAAACAATCAAGATTAAAATTACAAATTAAGATAGAATTGTTAGTATATTTTCTTAGATAAAAATTAAAATATTATAAGATATTATTAATAGATGAAGTCAAATAATATTCTTTCAAATTCTCATGTGCATATAGCTGCCACTTTCTCAATTTCAATTCATGGAGTGAAGTAAATCTTTACTATTTTTAAATAGATGAAGACTAAAATGACAACTTGCCATAGTTTTTTTTTTTTTTTGAGTTTATGCACTAGTACATGTTACTTAATAGTCTCACTTTAATCTTAACCATTTACTCAACTTCACCAAAGTTCACTACCACGCGTCCTTTCGCAATTGAGCTCTTTTCTTGGTCAACCCTATGGTTTAGGGTTCATTCTCTTTGACTTATGACTTTTTGTTGATTTTTGGTCAAAATTACCTCCCCAAATAAGCCTTTTTGTCACTTTAAACTCTCCATATTGTAAAACAAGGGCAAAACGGAAGGCAAAAAGCACTTAATTACCTAATAAACACTCAAAAACAAGGCAAAACTAAGAAAATAGAGATTAGAAGTAGTATAAGACAGTAAGACAGACTTTACAATACATCAAAGATAGAGCGTGAAACTTCGAGTTCCTAAAAAACAAACTATCCAATAAGAGGGCTAATGAAATAAACAACCAAGACTTAATGGCCCAGACAGAAGGTGTGAACATTCTTGAAATGAGAAGATTTTAATTTTAAAGTTTGCATTTGAAGAAGTGAGGAACCATAAGGAACAAACCTCTTCCTTTTACACACCAATTATGGGACCAAAACATCCCAATTAAGATTTTTTTTTATGATCAAACTTTTAATGAGAAAGACTCCGTAATTGGGAAATCTTTAAATATATTGGGGTTTCATGGGCCCTTAAAATGTATGTGTTGTCTTATGGTCCCGGAGACCATCCATCACATTTTCATCCATTGCATAATGGAAAAAGAAATATGGTCACACTTTGGTAAATTTAGGGAAATAATCATGAGTAACTCTTCTTTGATAACTCTCCAAAACTGTTGGTGGAACACATTTGTAAAAGACAAGAAAAATTAAATTCATGTGGAAAATTCTCCCTACATAATTTGTTGGGGTATTGGGAGAGGCAAGAAATGAGTATTTTTTCAGTGGGAATGAGAAGTGCCCAAATGAGATCCAAAGAAGTATTTTTGAAGAAATCAAAATGTTCACCAAAAATCAAATTCCCCAATACTTAAACCATATGCATAAAATTGGAATAGTTTTTGACTGTTTTATATAAGGATCAAAGAAAAAAGTCACTAAAGTTTATAAAATGGATCCCACCAATAACTGTACTCGTAAAGTAAATATGTATGCTCTTACAAATGGACAAAAAGGTGGAGGAGAAAGGATAATAAGATATTATTAAGGGCAATTGATTTATACTTTTTCTTTATGTTATTAATGATGCTAAATGGTTATCAAGATGCATAGATACTTTGTTTAATCATTGAGCACGCTTAAAAATACAATTTAATTTCAACTTTTTTAAATGAATCGAATTACAATCCCAAAAAAAAATACTAATGTAGAAATATAAACTCAACTCAAATTAAAAATATAAAGAAGCTAAATAATGAATTAAGAAAAGCTATGTTGTTTAAAAATACAAAATTATGATATAATGAAGGAATTCCATACTGAAAATACAATTAATACACAATTTGAAAGTGGTCTTTTATGTCCTTACATTTTACAAAATGTATTCATTTTAATTCAAACAGGGACAATCTCTCATATATATAAATGACTGCTCTCATCTCATAGTTACTTAACATCCAATGCAATTTTCTCTATGCAATCGGTTCTTTGGTCGAATATGTACAATTTTAAGATTATAACCTTCCAACCATATGTTACTTTGGTGATAGAGAACTCAATTTCTCCAGATGTGTATAGATGATGCACTATATTCTCCAGCCACTATTTCTATCCATTCTTCCATTGGGCTTATCACTCATATCTTCTTCCTGCTCATCCGTCTGCTACAACAATTTAAAGCTTATGTCCATCAAATAACTTTTCTCTCAACATTATCACAAAAATGATCTCATATACAATGTTTGCGGAAAGTTTTCTATCCCAAATCTACCACGCACTTCCCCCCAGCCATCATGGAAGAAGACAGTCACTGGCAACATATATAAAATAATTAGTGAACTATTGAAAGCAAAAATATATGAATACGAGTAATTCTTTAATTAATTCTTTAATAATTATTCCTATAGTAATGCCATTAGTTCCTTTTAATCTGAATTTATTAATTTGATTATGTTAATTTCTAATATCAGTTGAATTACCTTAATCCTCACCAAGAAGGGTGATTTCTCCACACAAGTAAATGAGAGATCACTTGGACAACAACGTGAAACAACCCTTTGCTTAAATTATCTTCATCTTGGCAATGCCTGCAAAAAGTACAACTTTCAAATAACAAACAAACATCGTCGTAAATCAACACTGGATGAACTTATTAATGATTATTTTTAATAAGCATCTACATTATTTGTACTACATCCAATCTCAAAGAGAAACATGAACGATGCATCCATTTTGGTTCTAGGCAAAACAATATTGTTTACAGTATCAACTTATTCGAAAAGGTCCTTGGAATAAACACTCAATTGAAAATGAAAATGGATCACATGTTCAAAAAGTACTCATGATTAATTATGAACAGTCAATGTGTTATTGATGAAACAAATGTTAGCTAGGTATTACATAAAAAAAAATACAAAAAAATCTACAGATTGTTATAATTACATTATTAGCGAATAATGAAGTGCTTTGTATATTCAATTATATTTCATTTCGTATCTCTTAAAAATGTGAAAGAATTAAAAGTATTATTGCAACTTGCTGTGTAGCTTGCTTTTGTAGGATTATGATGAAGAATAGAATAGTCTAGGTCCAACTAAATAAATTGAAAATGGATTTTTGAAATCTGAACACTGAAACTAAAGTTTGAAATTTATAATTAAAAAAATAAAGTTTGAAATTATTAAATTGCTAAAATAATAAAACTAAATTAATTGTTTTATAATTCAATTTCATTTGAAAACCCATTTATATAACATATTTAAATTGTATAAGATTATAATAACCCATTTCAAAATGTATAAAATTCAGTGCGTGACATATCTATCAAATCAAATTTGCTATCATACATAGCAATGAATTTTTTTCCCTTTATTTTGAAACTATGATGAAGGATGGTGTGAGCTTGAACATCTAAAAGTGGAATAAAGCAAAAGTGTTTGCAAAAAATATTTGTAGTTCACTTGAAAATTTCATTGTTAATTTTTGTTTTAAAAAATTGCTAAATAGATATAATCAGTTAGATCTATTAATTAAAATTAGAGAAAGTGTCCATTAATTAGACCCCATGTGATTTAAAAATATATCACTTGAACCCACTTAAAACACTTTCTTTCAGTCAAATCCCTAAGTCGCGAGTTATATTAGTTCCTCTATTACCAATATCGAAATAATATTTCATTCGTTTTCACAAAAAAAAAAGTTCTTAGTCATCCGAATAATATTTTAATATAACTATATTGCTTCTATTTAGTTCATATTCTTTTAAGGGTTGATTACTAATATGTATTTATATGAGCTAAATAGATTTAATTTTTTTAAATAATTTATGCATTATTTGGTTTCTCATAGAAGTTAAATATTCTTGAACTTCTTTTCTTACACAATTGTTTTCCCGTAAACTCATCATTGAATAAGTACTATGTACCTTAACTCTTATTCATAAAAGTTTATTTGAGTTTACTCATTTTTATATATTTTGAATCCAAAATCTTGAGAATATTTTTTTCATAATGGTAGGATATTAGAGTAAAAAATAGAAATACATATAGAGTGTTAATCTATATGTGATTGTGTAAGGAGTATTGAGTTTCATTTGAATTTGATATACAAAACTTAAAAACTAAATAAAAAGTGTGCAGGAAACTATTAATGAATGGAAGTCAAGTGATAGTTCCTAAAATTATCAAAATTTATGGAGTCTATTTTTAAACAATCAAGACCAGAATTCCAAATTGGGATAGAATTGTTAGTATATTTTCCTACATAAAAATTAAAATATTATAAGATAGAATTAATAGATGAAAGTCAAATAATATTTTTTCAAATATCAAGTGATATAAGTGCCACTTTCTCAATTTCAATTTCATGGAATCAAGTAATCTTTACCATTTTTTTAAATAGATGAAATGAAGACCAAAATGACAACTTGCTGGAGTTTCTAATTTTTTATATTTTATTTTTTGAATTTGTGCATTAGTACATTTGACTTACTAGTGTTACCATTCAGTTCATCACTTAATTTGGTTTGTCACACAAATTATCAAAAATTAAGGACACCTTGACTTGGTATTTTTTCCCCACACAAATCCAATTTAGTTTGCTGGTTTGTCAATTATTTTTATAAAAATTTTCAAAACAAGAAACAATGATACAATAATTTGTTTTGCTACTATGCTTTTTATATTTTATTTATTAACAAAATATAAAATTTAATATTAAACATTTCTCTAAATGTAATTTTCTACCAAAATAAACCCATAAAATATTAATTTTAATTTTGAATAATAAAGTTTCATTAAAAAAAATTCTAAACAAATTCCTATCAAAAAAAACCCATCAATTTAAATACCCTCAAAATATTTCCTTTCTTATGACAAATTTTTCAAAACAAAACAAATTCTTTTATCAAATTAAAAATTACTCTATCCAATCAAAAGTCAAAACTATTTGTTATAAATCATGACAACAACTTAATTAGTGTCTGTATATATGTGAAGTAAGTTGAAGTGATACCTCTCTGTTGAAGAAAACTCGTGATGCGAATTTAGGATCTTTTATTCCATGAATCTGTACCCATTTTGGCAAGGGAAAAGATTCGACACCCAGATAGAAACTAAGCAGCATTGGCAGCTCTGAAAGTTCTATTTTTTCAAATTTTGATTCCTTTATATTCTTCTTCTCCCAACTTCCATCATCAACTTCCTCCTCTGCGAAAACAACTTCCAACATCGAACAATCTCTTACCACTACCTGTTCAAGATTTGTCATTTCTCCAAATAAATGCAGAGAAATCAAACTTTTCAAATTGTGACAACTTTGAACTTCCAATGTTTCAAGTGCACTAAGGGACTCAATTGGAATTTTGTGACTGAATATGAGACTTGCAAATTTGAGGCCATCGAGCACCAATTTTTTTAATTTGGAGCAAGTAACCTACATAAATTAGTTTGTGTATTCATTAGTTTGATAAGAATAAGACATATAAGAAACTATATTATTGGAGGTACACAACCAATAATTGTTCATCAATTCTCTATAGCTATTCATCGATCTTCAATGTGTAATAACAAGTGATCATCTAGAAAGAATAAAAGTACTACTCCAATAGTCCTATAGTGGTGTGGGTTGAGGTCTAAAGAAGTTGTGTGAGTTCTCTTACAATAATTAAGCCTTTGTCCATAAAGATCATATATATTATGTTTACATTTATTGTATTCATATGTTGACCAAAGCAATCTATACTTTGTGATTCTATATTTACCTAGAATTTATATGATTCAATTAAGTTGAAACAAATAGAGACGTACATCATCTATACTATGTAATCGTAAAGTATCGCCTATAATTGAAAGAAAAATTTATAAAGCAATCATAAAACCCAAGGATACTTTATAGATCAAAATGCAAGGCGACTAAACATGAGAATGAACAAAAAATGAGGCTAGCAGAAATGAGTATGTTGAGATGGATATGTGAACATACTATATTAAATAAAATAAGTAATGAATGCATTGGAAAAAAAGTGAAAGTAACTCTAATGCATTAGAAAATGAGAGAAACATGTTTAACATAATTTTGGCCATATACATAAGAAACTTTTAAATACCCTAATTTGGTTTGTAGAAAGTAGAAAACTATTAACTAGAATTAAAAGAGAAAGGGAGAGTTCGTAAAAGGAATTGAAAAAAAAAGATAAAAAAATACTATATATGTAAATATAAATAAATATGTGTAGATAACAAAGTATGATATATATATATATATATATATATATATATATGGATGAAGAAGTAGTTGTTCTTGTTTTATATTGACAAAAATTTCGGTCACGGATCACTCTTGTTTTACTTTTTTTTGGCTCTTTTTCATTTATACATATAAGTTACCATGGTAAATAGAATGAAATTCAGTCAATAATTGTGAAGTTCAAAAATTCAATTCAAGACATCAATAAAGGGAGCAAAAGAAGAGTAGCAAGGAAGATAACTTCTAAACTGAATAAAGTTCATATTATAGATGAAAACGACAACAACAAGATACTTCAGAATTTTAAGATAACATCAAACCCGTCAAGAAAGAAAAAGAAAGGAAGAAAGTACATTACATAAAAAGATAAAAATCAAGAATAATTATATTTATGTAATACAAACGATCTTTTAATAATTGTTTCAATTTAGTAATTACATTTTAATTTTCAACATATTTTATTATTTTATTTTATTTTTTCCTCAATTTAGTTATTGTCTCACATATTGTACTACCTTGTGGAATCCATGCTCCTGCTTTGTTCTGCTGCCGTTGGACCTCTTTCAGTTTCAGGTTCCACTTCATAAAGATATGGTAAGAAGCCGGTTACACTAGGCTCTGGGTTATTTCCTATAAACTCCCTTTCGATGCAGATGCAGATGCAGAAGAATTCGATTCATTTTGCAGTGGTTCCAAAGGCAAAGTCATTTTAGTCTGTCTCTCCCAAGGATTAGCCAGCACAGATGCAACTTCATTAACTGGGATTGAATCACCATTGAGCACCAATTTGCACAAATTGGGAAAAGTAACCTACAGAAATTAATAAACAGAAAATCATAACTCATGTAGTTTTGAATGTATAATCTAAAATGATTAGTTGAAAGTACAACTCAACTTTAACGAAGTTTTGTTTATATATATAGATCATAATATTGTGTGTGTAATTATCCTTTTTGCATTTTATATATTAAATTTTCAATTAAGTTAACTCTTTTTTTATTAACTTTTATTAGAAAAGTCCTTCTATATATGAAATTTAAAATAGCAGTTATAAATTATTAGAAAGCATAAAATAATATTAGGAAAAGAAAATCCAAACCTCTTTGGAAAAGAAAAACTTTGGGCTTGAATTTGGCATTCTAGTGTTGCATGACTCCACCGCAAATGTCTCCATCAAGGGACAATTCCTAATAGTAATATCTTTAAGTGAAGGAAACTCTAATGTATTCTTGAAGTTGCAAAAGCAGCGAATTTTTGGTAATTCTGAAAGTACTAAGGACTCGAGCTGAGGAAGGTTTAAAACTTTTTCTTCATCCTTTTGCTTTTCAACAATTTCTTCTAATATTAAGCAATTGCGTACGCTTAGCTTTTCGAGATTGATAAGACTTTTGAATGCATCATAAGAAAACAAAGTCCTCAATTCAAAACAATCTCTAATTTTCAATTCATGAAGTCCAGTGAAGACATCAATTTGGCTCATCCTCAAACCCTTTGAGTCAATATATGGGACCTGTTGGCCATTTGCATAAAATAAAAATAAAGCATCAATTCCGAGTATTCAAAGACACTGGATACTCTATATCACTGTATGTATCACTTCATGTATCAAACTATAAACACAAAGCATGTGTCTTACATTAACATTGACTAATTTGACAGAATTTAATATATTATTTTATAATTAACTACGTGTCTTGTTTTTATTGTTTGATACAGGCAACAATATAGAGGATCTATCCTTTGTCATATCCAAATCATGGCAACAAGGAGTCCACACTTTGATATTTAAGAGCAACAAAATCACTAGAGCATGTCTTTAAACAAAATAAAAGTGACCTCAAGTTGAGATATAGTTACGAAGGGCAAGTTAAAGAGAATTATTAGGAGCTTAGTCATTAATTAGTGTAATTAAATGGAGAAAAAAACTTTGTGAATGCAAAAAAGGCAAGGTGTTTAATGTAAATAGTTTTATTTGTTGTTTTTAATTTTTGTGGCATTCGACAATTTTAAGAACATATAAGTTAAAAGGAAAATTTTCTATTAATGGTGCATCTAATATTACTATTTTTATTAAAGAGAGTATAACTTTGAAGTAATTATTATTAAGGGTATAAAAATTATTTAGTTATTTAATCTATTTACCAAAATAGATATCTACCCTAATATATGTCAAAAAGCGTGATTCTCATTTCATTATCATATAAAACCAAAATATCTGATTCAAACAAAATTTTGTTAAAGAAATTGGAAAGCCAAAATATTAATAACAACCGTTAAAATCTATATCAACTTTGAATAAGTTTAAAAATAATTTAATTGATTTATATGCTTAGTATAAGATTTCATTGCTCCTCACAAAAGTAATTAATACATTTTATAGACCAATTTGCTAATTTTTACTTGGATCTAGGATTCATTCTTTTCTTTTCTTTTTTGAAAAAAAAAAACATATTCTTAATTAAACCATATATTAGGATTACCAATAACAAAAGCATTAAACATCTAGTTAAGTATCGGAATGAAATTTTAATTCTAATCATCGATTCATTAGTTTAAACCAGCATCTTTGGACCGTAAATATATTTCTTCTCTTTAATTTTGTATTAGTGTAAATTATGACAACAACATTGGCAATATCAATGGTTGCATAAGAAATGGTCATCCAATTGGAAATTTTTAACTCTGTTTAAAAGGTGCGCAAAGATAAGATAAGATTAAATTAAGGGTAGTTAAAGTATTTTAGTAAATACATTAAATATTAAAATTATCTTTATATCCTTAATATAATTAATTAAAAGTTATATCATCTTTAATAATAATAATAATAATAATAATAATAATTCCAAACCAAATGCATCTTTAATAGAAATTTTCATAAGTAGAATAGAGATATATTAGACAAAAAGAAAGAAATAATAAAATCACGCACCTCTTTGTTGGCAAGATCTGGCCGCCGAGAATCTAACATTTTGAGGTTCCATGACACATTACTAATCTGCAGTGTTGTTATTTCGGGAAACTCAAATACATCAACAGCTTTGCACAATGCAGAGAGTTTTGGCAGTCCGAAAAGGATCATCTTATTCAATTTGGGGAATTTGATGTTCATATGATCACTATCACCGCCTTCTTCTGATGATCCCTTGAAGAACACCTCTTCCATATTTGGACAATTCCATATCCTAATTGTTTCAAGTTGGCATAAACTTTCAGCTATTGATAGTGGAAATACCCATTTCAATTTCTCACAACCAGATATCACTATCATTTTCAAGTTGGGCAGGCAGAGCTTTTCATTCGAACATTTCCACAAATACATGAGCCCAGGCAAGTCGTAAAACCTTATTTGTTCTAGCTTAGAGAAGGATCCGAGTGTTGGAGTGCCATCACAAATTTCCTCCAAATCATCCATTTCTGATAGATAAAGACGCTTTACATTTTGAAATCCTTGCCTCTCTAACACCTCTATTATGTGTTTTGAACCCTTGCCTCTTCTTAAACATAGATGTTCTGCACCCATCAATAATAGACTCATTGAATTTACAAAAGAATTTCTCATCTCATCAACATTAATGATCATACGTTTCTGATAAGTAGATGGGTCAGGAACATATTCGCCGATTATTACATGATATCTTGTCAGCTCCTGCTCCAATTGGCCGCCTCTGTCATAACCATGGGGGATTACTTGCGGAGGATCTTTAATCCGAATCTGTAAAGCCCTCAAATTCCTCAAGGAAAATACCTCAACAAGGTTTGCATTGCTTCTCTCCTTCCCTTTTTCTTCACCGCCCTCCCATTCAATTGGACAGTTAAAGAGTCGAAGCTCTTCCAATTGAACTAGTCTTGATATAACACCCGGTGCGATTTTCTTCAGATTATCACAAAAATTCAAATCCAATAACTTCAGCTTTGTAAGTGCTCCCATCTCATCTGGCAACTCAACAACGTCTGAATCCCATAAAATGAGGATTTCTAGATTCACGAACTCACCAATGAAGGATATCTTCTCCAAACCACAATCGTACAGATCCAATACTCGAAGTTGTGTTAACAAGCTTAAGGATGATGACGGCACAATACAATCATAAATACTCAACAATCTCAGACCTCTCATCCTATTAAAAAACGTGTCTGGTAGCTCACATGAATAATAGCTTAGCACAAGTAAGGCTTCCAATCTGGGATTGGGGCAATTCATGCATTCTTTTGGAATAACCATAGATTCACCCAAGGTAAGTGAGATGGCAGTGTAATTCTCACAAGAATCTTTTATGGGCCACTCACTTAACCCAATGTCATGACTTACCTTGAATACATGTTGATGTTCAGTACCTTTAGATGATATCCATATGGCCATGTCCCGAACAACATCATGCATTTTCACTGCTGGACCATCAACATCATCAGTAGCATCCATCAGCAAGAAACGAGTTTTGAGAGTATCAACTAATCCACATACTCTGTTTCTGGCTTCTCTCAGATTTCGTATGTTGGAAAATATGCCTAAGCCTATTCCATAGTGAACCAAGTCTTCCAGAACAATTTGAGAATCCTCAGGAAACAAACAGCAAATGAGAAAGAGATACCTGGCTTCAACATTACTTTCTAGCGCATTGTAACTTAGTCGCAAAGGTTGATACACATCTTTTAGAACTTCTAGAATATTTATTGGTGCGGCATGTCGCAATTGTAAAAGTGCATCCTCCCAAATTGCTTTATTGGTTTGCTGTTTCAATGCGCTACCAACAGTTACAAGGGCGAGAGGCAAGCCTTTGCATTCTTTTGCCACATCTTTTGCAATATCTAGTAAATTCGGGTAGTCAATCACCCATGTCGCCCCCTTTGGTACCAGCCTTTTGTCTTGGAAAAGACACCCCAGCTATCCTGTTCAGATTAAGGCCCTCCAAGTGAAATGCTTTGGTTGGCATCCATCTGCGTTGTCAAACATGTATGATTCCGAGTTGTTACAGATGGATTTGCATCCTCTATGACATGTTTTGGAGAAGGGGAGTTCCAATTTCCTCAAGATTCAACCCTTTCCCAAAGAGTCATCCAACAATATAGAAAGCCGTTTTGCGTGCTCATTAAGTCGTGGAAGCAGTAGCCGTGCTCGAATTGATACAGTTTCCTGTTTCAGATCAAGATCCAAGGCTTCTGCAATTTCTTGTTGAATTTTTCGCAGATCTACCAGTTGACTGACGACTGCTATTACAATTTCATCAAATATTTTCTCGTCACTTGCCCTTCTCCATATTTTCTTGGCCATTGTGGTCTTACCAACTCCGCCCATCCCACAAACACCAATCATAAAGATTGTGTCATTCTTCAAACAGGCCATGATTTCTTCCTCTTTTTCCTTCCGTGATTGAAACTCATGAGTGCCAGACGGGGGTGGGATTGCTTCTATTCCCATCGGAGGACGAGGATAGGATATCGTCTGAAATTTGTCAGACATTTCCAGAAGTTCAACAACAATTGCAGTCAATTTGGTGGCTTGTCGGCTTTGAAAATAACGCAACTTCGGTTTTGGGCACTTCCCATTGAGGCAAGTACCATTTTGATCTTCTGGTACAGCACCAACAAGGTTCTCTGAATCTTGCTTGATCTTCTCCACTCTTTCGAGCCACTCCTGAACGCCAGAATCAATAACTTGAAGATTTCGCCTTGCTGCATCAACTTGTAGTTGCAAACCGGCTCTCTTATTATCCAGACTCTCAACTTGAACTCTTAGACTTCGGATCAACTTGTCATAGCGAAATAGATAACTGAATTGATCTTTTATTGGGGTGACCACATATTCTTTGATTTTAGGTAAAGCACCCACAAATCCTCCAATTGCTGAGAAAATTTCGGCCATTTCAATTCCCTGAAGAAGATGACAAATCAAGAGGTGATTTACAAAACCAAAACTACAAATTATAAAGTAATCTACAAAGTAAAGAACTATGCACACAAACAAGTTATAAACAAGTGTACCTTTTTCCACTTCCTTGAGATGTATGGATAGATAGATGATCAAGTGAAACGCAAGCAACACAATAACTGATGCAGGAGAACGAGCCCTTTAATTTTCCTGAAGAGCTTTGTTGAAAGGACGAGCATTCCAAATTTCCAATGGCGAAAATGATCAAAAAGGACAGAATGATGTGGAGAAAACAGTGACATTGTGTAAAGCTAAATTCAATGATCCCAATTCCCAGAGTGTGAAATGGTACCAATAAGTCATGAGAGACAAAGACACATTTCGACAAGTTGAAGGAGGGACCTCAAAACAGTCCAATTACATCACATTATAATAGTTCAAGTTTGCAAGTTGCAATTGCATACAATATTTTTTTTCCTTTTCAAATTGTTTATCTTGACCCAAGGGCCAAGTCGTCCAAGTAATCCATGAGAGCATGTTGTGTGGAATTTATGTTTTACAACTTGCTTGTGCCTCTACATAACCATGTGTTCTTTCACAGAATTGTTGATTTTTTATTAAACCCAATTTAATTTTAAGATTAAGATTTACATATATTGTCAGATAATTACATACACAGATTGTATTTGTAGAAGAAACATAGAAAATTGGGACTTTTTAAGTCAATTGTCTGGCTATTCATTAATGAACCAACATTCTTGGGAGCTCTCTTTATATTTCGTACAACACCTCATGAACCATGAGCAGATTGCAAAGAACAGATTTTCTTTCAAATTTTTGCAGTCTTTTCTTGACTTTTAACTAGTTAACAAATTGTGATTTGAAGTTTTGTTTTTAGTGTTTTGTCCAATAATCAGAAATAGTTTAAATTCAAAAGTAGAAAGTCATAAAGCTACAAATTTCAGAACGTTAACGTATTAGCTTGTCTGTGAAGAATCTATTAGTAAATAACTGCAAATGGCATACAATCCGATTTCAATCCGATTGTATGCCATTTGCAGTTGGGAACTCGCCAAAAAAAAGTCGAGAAAAGCGACAATCCGATTTCTTGTGTGTTTGTGTTCTAGTTGTGACAATTATGTTTTCCTTGTAAATAGTTTCTGCAAAATGCTGACTGATCATCAGTTAGAAACTACCAGGCAAAATGCTATATTCTCATTTTATCCTGCTTGTATGTGGCTTCCTTTGTATTAAACTGTTATATATATATATATATATAATAAAATAATTCTCTGTTGACTGATATTAAGAGAATTGCTCTGATATTTTAAACTGTTATATGTGGGGGTTATATTTTTAGGACACACACACACACACAACAATGGCGCTTATGATGCTGTTTAAAAGGACAACACTGAGAACAAGAAACAGATTAGCTTAATACCGATCCTTTCAAAACATATAGCTGCTATTTTTCATGTTAGATGAACCTAGCTACATATCCTAGAAATCAAATTTGTCCATAAAAATATGGCTATACACTTACTTCTCCATCACCAAAACAAAACCCTTTTGGTGGACATATAGACAAGTTGTTACCACCACTTGATAAGCATTTGATTCTCCAGTTGGTGCAAAATTTTTAACACAAGAATATGGTTAGAGCTCAGTGCAAGTATTTCGCCAGTATGCAAAATAGCATCAGGTCTTTAACGGCAACTAATAACGTCTTTTGCAAAAGATGTTATACGACCAAACAATCCAACAGGAAAACTCCTTCAGCTTGACAACTATATTTGTTGTTGGACAAGAAGTTGGATCTTCAGGCTTCGTAAAAATCTGTCCTTAGCAGTGGCGAAATACTTACTTTGGAACCAAAACTGTTGATTGGAGAAAATCTAGGCGATTTCTAGTCAGCTTTAACTTCTCTTCCAATTCTGTTGCTTTTTCTCGAACGCCACGAACAATTTCCTCGGGAGCTTTTTCTACGAACTGAAGAAAAGTTGAAAGAAAGTTGTGAAGGCAGGGTATGCAGAAAAAGAAAATCAAAGCACGAAGCCACCAGCAATTTCCTTGGCAGACAATTAACAGGATAGCGTAGCAATTATACTTGGCATGCATTAAAAATACAATTAGCTTCTTTCTCTTTGTACATATACATTTAATGTTGACATAGTTCATTTTCTCCCCCAAAGAATATAAAAACATAACACAACAAAACAACAACGATAATTTGACTTGCATGTGACCAGAACATTCCCATGCGGTGTTAGATTGCAAGTTTCCAGTAAACAGACTCTTTTTGCAATGGGCGATGCTCGCTCAAGAGAAGAAAACCACATCAAAGCAAACACTAAACCTATCCCACACCTTAGGCACTTCAATGAGGTGAATTATTAATATACAGTCTTGAGATATTTCAGCTCTATTGGCAAAAGCCACGAAAATTGATCCCCATACATTCACCTAGGAAAGTAACACTGCAGGTTGGACAACTACGTAGCCCCTGTGAAAACAGCAAGGATTTCTAATAAATGGACAAGGTAGCAGTGCTTTGGCACTGCACTACCCATCAAAGTTGACTAGAATCAGCTTGGTATCTCTTAAGTCAAAAGCAGACAAGCGAATAATGGCTTTCGTAAAAACTAAAAACTATTGTATTAACCATAGACAGCATAATTTGTTGACTTCTTCTAATTAAAAATATGAGTGATGAAAAGAGCTTTTCCAACAAATGGGAAGGATGATTTTTTCAATTTTCCTTTTGGGAAAAAACATTCATTGCATGCATTTACAACAGAAGTATAATCTATAGTTTGATAACTATCATGCTCAACTGAGAGAGAGAATAGGTATCAAGTGAATGAGGAACAAAATACTTCCATTAGGCGAACTAAGACGGGCTATTATCCCATCATATTCAGCTTGCATTTTTACAAGGCGTTTGGAAATGCGCTCTACTTCAGCAGAGATGTCTACCATGTCAGCAAGTGGAAGATATGCCTCAAGACCTTCACTTGCAACAACATGTACAGATTCATTGGCATCCCCTGACAATCCTCTTATGTCAATAAGACCATAAACAGATCCAAACAAACATCTCAAAGATGAAAAGAAAGAGGTCCCAAAAGAAGCAGGAAAAAAAATATATATTCGGATATGCAACTTTCCATGATAAGTACATCATACAAGATATCTACCTGGGGTAGACTCTGAAAATTGACGTGTTGTGCATCCAATCTGGAAAGAAGAGCTAGAGTTTCCCTTTCTCTCTGCACCATGCAACAAGAAGAGATTTGACATCCAATCAGATCAGATGAAAGATTCCCTGATACAAGGCGTGCTTCCATTTGGCAAGAAAGATTTGGTCATACAATGAGAAAAAACTAACCCACAACACTATTTTAGGACACTGAAGACTAGGAAGTTATAAAAATCTCACATGTTAGCTCTAAACAAAGGTCCCAAGTTAAAACCAAAAAATAATATTAATAGGAGAAATTAGCAATGAAGTCCTCTTGGTTTTTTAGGCACTCAACAAAATGGCCATAAACACAAATCTCAATGCATTGGTCTACAAATAGTGCAGTATCTAATAAGAGTGACTTTTACACAGGTTTACTACTACAAGATTAAGCAGTAGCATGGCCAAGCATCAGAAAAGCTGATACTGCCATAGAATTCACGTCCTCTATAGGTGATATAGATCCAGTATATTCAGCTCCTCATTGTCCTTTGTTCTTAGAAGGTTTCAATGAAAACTTGGCCAAAACCAAGAAATAACTCTGTTATTGCACCGTCAATCTCAGGATGCATTCCTTGATTATGCATCTTCCCCACAATTCAGCCATGGTAAACTGAATTAGACAAAGCGTGTCTAGTAGTTAATAGTAGCATTTCATTGTTTACTGTTCTTGTTGGCTATAGGGTTATTCTGATAATCTGGGCTGACGAAATCAATGCTTTTGGACTTTCGGTCAAGAACTAAATGTTCAACATAAAAGCTTAATAGCAAAGGCCTAACACCTTAAATGAAACAGCAATAAGTGGAATAAGAGACAGTGACAAGTGTCATGAAAGCTTTTATTCTTCCTTGACATTCCCAAGCATAGCACTACTTTTTCTCAGTTACTTGATGTTCATAAGGAAAGGTAAAGGCAAAGAAATTCATGACAAAAAACATTCAAATAATAGTACATTCTCATCAAACAGACCGGCTGAAAATGAGATAAGACAGTTGGAAACTTACTGACATATATTGAAGTACTTCCGAACTTGCAACAATAGTTGCAGATATTTGCTTTGCTGGCTCAACAGAGTATTCTGCTCGAACATTTCTTATGGCTCTCGTCTGAGTTTGTGAAGTTTGAAAAGGTAAATCAATGAACATTGGACAGTAATCACATCCTAAATGTTAATTTTGGCACTATAGGGGTGACGTTTCTTTTGGACGAAAGGTTTTGCAAAATTTACCAATGCCTGTAAGTTCTCAAACCGTTTTATGGATTCCACATGCCTTGGAAGTGAACTCAATGGCCAAGCAGATACCATAAGAGCTTCCTCCTCAGAAGGTAGTGCCTGTTAACAAGTCAATGACAGTGTCAAACGATGTGATGTTGCACAAATAATGAGGATCAACACAAGAACCATCTCAAAAACAAAAGCACCAAATTACCTACAGAAAGTAACGTAGAGAGTTTTTTTTTTTACTTTTTGTAGTATACCATGCATGCTCATCAAGGAGCCTGTTCAGCAATTTAATGTTAAAATAAATGATTTTACAGTAAAATCATATTTTCTTTATAATTGGTGGAAGCAATAAAAAAAGAAAGGAAAATAAAGTAAGATGGGATGTCCTCATTATAGGCATGCTAATTACAACTATATGCATTTATCCTTCTCTATGTAAGGATTTGACTCTCTAAAGCTTGCATAAGAAAAATATGCCAATAAGCAAAGGACTCTTTTACTCATCCTATAAATCATTTTATGTAAATCTTATTATAACATGAAAACTCTGAAATCGTGAATTTTATTTTTCTCTACTACAAAAAAGGATCAGCAAGTATATGCATAAACTGAAACTCATACAAAGGGACCTAAATTTTTTTTCAATTGAATCTCTTATCTCATTCAGACACCCTAAAGGAACCAACATTATATAAGCATAACATAATGCATTACAGAATAATTATGGAATTTTCTACTTTATCTTATAGTTTCAAGGATTCATCCATGTAACCAAAAAAGCAGTTGAAGTCAAGAAAGATTAGAATGGATTTCATAGTTGCGTATTAATAAGTTGCAATGAGGATAAAATTGCACATCAGAGAGGTGTGTGTGTGTGTGTGTGTGTGTGTGTGTGAGAGAGAGAGAGAGCCAGAATGGGCTACTAATAATGGGTTCTACATCGATTCCTGGGAGTTTATAGCAGCCTACCGTCAGCCTACATCATAAATGGTAGCCATTGCAAGGTCAGCCAGGACACTTGCCCTTAGAACCCACAGCAAATCTGCTACTTTTAAGAATGGTTAGCATTGGGAAATTGACTGAGAATAGTCAGAATGAGTAGTAAATCATGAATATTGAATTGTACCTTTATTTCTTAAAAAGCAAATAGAGCAAATGATTACAGAAAGTTTTATAAGAGTTCTTCCTAGGTATGGCTGCTTAGCCAAAATGTATATATATACCTGCCAAATCTCTTCCGTCACAAATGGCATAAATGGATGTAGCAATTTCAATATGTTTCTGAAAACATACACAAGAACCATCTGCGCTACAGAAGCACATGACTGACTGTCAGAGCGATAAAGGCGAGCTTTACTAGCTTCAACGTACCTAAGGGAACAGTAAAAGTGAATAGTGAAACATACAAATCTTAGATGAGTATTTTCAGAGGATAAAATGTGTTATAAGCTACCATGCTCCTGTTATATCAGAAAGGAACTAAAATAGAGCTTACATCAATATATAGACAGCTTCTCCACAGGACATTATCCATAACCAGAATTGGCTTATGGGAATATTAAACTGATGGAATGTTATGAATTTGATGATGTATAATGCATCACACAGATAAAAGACATTTATTCAGGAAAATATTAGGTCCTGTTTTTCCATTTGCTGGGAAAGAGGAAAATATGGATCTCAATCAAGGAGAAACATCTTGCTTCCAATTGAAAACCATAATTTTATTGACCATACGAAGAAGTTATTAAGGACTGTGATGTTGATGCATAGTAATATATTAACAGTGATTTTGAATAAAAAAATATTTATTATTAAATTTTACAGAGTGCATTAATCAAGCATAACAACAGTGAGCATATAATATAGTACAACACATTAGAATTAATAAAGAAAACTTAAATATAGAGAAGAATTAATAATTTAAAATTACAATCATAAAACAAATCAATAGTGAGAGTCACATATCCCAATAACCATCAAAATGGGTAGATGGAATCAAAAAATGGTAGGAGGGCATCCTTGGAGTTAGGAGGATAATGATCCCATTCTAATGATTCCCACCATTCTTTTGATCCACTGATCCGTTCAAGAGTGTTAGGAAGAAGAGCAGAAGAAGAAGATGTTTGTCCATTGCCGGCATTGGTGGTGTTAATGTTATTGATGGGAATATAGAGAGGCAGCCTTTTTAGCTTTGGACAATTTTCTACCCAAATTTTTTTGATGGAATCAGAGATGATACTGATTGCCTTACAATTTTTATTCCCAAGTTGCGGCACACTATGAAGCCATAAGTGCCGTAACTTTGGAAGTCGTACAGTTGAAGAAGACGAAGAAGAAGAAGAAGGGTGGATTACAATTTCTTCTCCCATTCCTTCATCGTTATCATTTGCTGCTATCATTTCCTCCAGTTGCTCACACTCGCTGATATCTAACCATTCAAGATTTTGCAGGGTTTGCTGCTGCGACCACTGCACTGTGAATAGCTTCTTCAATCTGTGGCATCCTGAAATAGTCAAATCAGTAAGAGAGGAAAAGGTTCCTGGTGGTGGTGGTGGAATTAATTGCTGCTGCTGCTGTCTTCCCCAATTTATGAGTCCCACTAAATTCGGCAAATTATAAAGCCACAACATTCGCAAATTTGGTAGCACTACCAGTTCATTATCATCATAAAGAGGAGGAGAGGAGAAGTTGACCAGAAACTCTACTTCTGAATCTTCAATTCTTAGATGGACCAAATCCTTTGATCTACGAATCAAATTCCAGAGATTACCTTCTGAAAAACCAAAACACTTATTGAGTCTTAATTCCTTGATGTCCTTTGCCAGCAAATTCACATCCAATCCGTTTTTAAAGTTGCACCTCTCAAATTCCAACTTGTTTCTATTATTATTGTCAAAATCCAAATTAACATAAAAATCTGCAAAATCACCGGATGGTGTCTCCTCCTCTACAACGCAAATATCATAGTATTTGGGCAAACAGCGAGATGTCATGAATTCGTTGTACACATCAATGAAAGTTAAACATCCTCTAAATACTTGTAACTGCTTCAATACTTGTGAATCGCAAACATGTACCGACTTGGGCAATATAAGATGTTCAAGACGGATGAGTCTGGAAAATGTCCCTTTTGGTATTGTCTTCTTCTTCAATCTTGTCCCACACATGTTAAGGCGTTCGAGTTTGACCAATAACTCCAACCCTTGAGGTATATCATCAATTCTAGTTTTGGACAGATCCAATTCCCTCAGTTGCTTCAGTTTTCCCAATGGTGGAACTGACTCTAGTTCACTACAACCTCCCAACAACAATGCAGTGAGATTCACCAGATTTGAGACAGAATTAGGCAGCTCTTTGAGACGCCTACAGACTCTCAAATCCAGAACCTTGAGTCCATTCATGTCCCTGAAGAATGAATCTGGAATTCTTTCTATTTTGGCAGTTTTGAAAAGCAAGGTTGAGAGATTCTTACACTTGGGTGACATGTCTGAAGGAATTTCTAAACTGCAATCGTCATAAAAAAAAGGTCGGACAAAGGAAACTGCACTAAGATCTTCTGTCCATTCACTTTCCTCCACTATAACATTCGGTTCTATGCCACTCACCAAAAATCTAGGCACATCTCCCTTCATCTCTCTCGTTGAGTTCCTGCCCGTTATCCTTAACGCCATATCTCTAATTAAATCATGCATCTTTATACATTCTCGCTTAAGAACATCTTGAGTTTCTTCCAGCAAACAAGCCTTAACGAGCTTGTTCAAAATTGTACGACAATGATCATGTTCTGATTCCCTATTCTTCCTTCTCGGAATCAGCTCTGCCAAAATAAAGAGATTGATTAACTCCTCTCTTTCAATATCCCAATCTTCCGGATATAGGCAGCAATACAGGAAACAGAGCCTTTCGCATCTGTTTAAGCGATTGAAACTCCATTCCAATATTGGAAATACCTTGTCTTCCATTTCTTTGAATCCTACTGAACATGATTTCAATTGTTCCAACGCATTTCTCCATTCAAAGATATCAACCACCCCTCTCATGCTCCCAGCCACCGTGATGATACCAAGAGGCAATCCAGCGCACCTTTTTGCTACCTTCTGGCAGTCTCTTCTACTTCTGGAGTAAGTTACTGTCTCAATGGCAAGTGTGTACTTGAACAAATCCCAAGCTTCATCTCTATCCAAAGTTTTCACATCAAATTTTCTTTGACAACTCATTCTGTCACACAACTGTAATGAACGGGTAATCAAAATCAGTCTACACTTGTTTGCACCAAGAGCAATTCCGATCTTTTCTGGACAAAATTCTTCCCAAACATCGTCCAATATAAGTACGGATTGCTGGTGAGCCAATGACCTGGACAACTTGGCAGCCCTTCGATCTTCATCATCCTCACCAGAAAGATCAACCTTTAGGAGTTTGGCAATATCATCTTGCAGCTTTTTGATACTGAATTCTTGAGACACGGTTACCCAGTAAACATTGGAATCTGTTTTTTTCTCTAGGAGATGATTGTGGATGTGGTTGGCCAGTGTGGTTTTTCCCACTCCTCCTTGCCCGTAAATCCCCAATGTTGGATAATTATCGGTAAGCAACCAATTCCATAGTTCTTTTTCAAACCTCCTGGAACTTGTCACCAAAACAATTTTGTTGTCACCCGTGGCTCACCTTTGTTATCATGATCATCAATCAAAAGGCCATCAAAATGCTGACTTTCACTGTGCTCCAAAAGTTGTTCCACTTTTGCAACCAATTTTGCAACACGATCCCCACTGTCTCTGTTCCCCCAAAGTCCCCCATCTTGAATCTTGTTTTTCAATGCATTGAAGTCATCTTCCGTTTGTTCAACTTCTTCAAACCAATTCTCAACCTCTCGTTTTCTTTTCTTTTTCCCAGTTCGTCCTGCTTTTGTAACTTGCTGCTTGAAATCAGACGCTCGGCAACTCAATCTCTTCAGTTTAGTCTCTAATGTGTTGAGGTTGTCTGGCATGTTCAAAATGTTCTTCCCTTTGTCTATCGCCATATTTGCAAGTTCCTCCATCATTTTTCCCTAAGAAGTATATGTTAATAGTGTCACACTGTTGAAATGGTAAGACAAAATGACAATAAAACAAGTCCCATCTTTATTGTTTCTCCACAATTTAGTATTTGACTGGGAAATTTAGTTTCCAATTTGGAACACAGCCACGAATTAAGAACATACAATCAACTAATTATAAGATGAAGAACAGTTTAGTCTGAAAACCTTGGACATTCATTCCAGGTTCTGGTTCCATATATAACTACTTCTGTAATCTACTTTTTATACAACGTTAATCATATATATGAACAAAACGGAAAAAGGAAAAGAGCAACCAGTTTTGCAAGAGACAAAACCCAGATCAACATATATATAATCAATGCTGATGATCCCACCAAGATATCATCTGATAATTTGCAACGAAAGAGGAATGGAACTTCCAAAAAAATTAATTATTTTTACCTTTATATATGTATCTTGCAAATCCAAAATTAATTTGTAATGCTTTGATTCCAAGAAGTAGAGAAACACGAGACGAGAGGCTTCCAAACCCACAAATTCAACCCTTTTCTTCTTCAGCTGGAATTCTATTGAAAAAGGCAAATGAGAAACAACAAAAATAATGGGAGATGGGAAATATGAAGAAGAGGAGGGTGGAGGGAGATCAATTCCCACTAGGCTAAGAAATTATTGTATTTGTATTTGGAAATGGAATCTGAACTTAACAATTAACATTGGAGAGAATCAGTCGGTAGTCATTTTCATCTCAGTTTCTTTGGACTTGGGAGTTGGGAGTAATTTAGGGAGTAATTTTGTCTACCTTCAGGCTTCAGCTTTACGAGAATTTCGCATACTTTTCCTCAAGTTTTCCAAATTACACATAACTCCCCTGTTTTAAATTTTAGTGAATAATTAATTTTAGTCGGATTTCATAATTATATTTTTGCATTTTATGCTTATCCATTTCTTTCGAGACAACAATTAACTCATTCAATATATGTATGTGTATGCCTTTCAGTTTGAACCTCTTTCCACATATTTAGAACATTTTTCCTTCTCCTTTTGTTTTTCTTTTAGGTAAAATAACAGAAATATAATTATGATCTCTCGACTGAATTATCTTGAAAGGTTGATGCTTTTTTTATTTAAAAGTTGATAGATAGTTATTCATTTGTAAAGGATCGAATTTAACCAAATTACAATAATCAAATCACAATAATCAAATCACAAATCACGTGGAAGATATTTTATTTATCACAATAAAATATATGTTTGGGAGGGGAGGATTATGACACAACCACCACACAACAAAAATATCCGTTAGTCCACCGAATATCTCTAAGCCGTCGTATGGCTTTTTCTCACACACCTCTGTGAGGTATATCTTCCAACTCCCCCTCTTTGCAAAGATCCCTAACAACCTCTATTTATAGTGTTAGATGTTTCTTAATTCCACACGTTCCTAATTCATATCAATAACTAATTAAGAAACAAATACTACTAGCAAACAACTTTAAACGTAAAAAACAGAACATATTAGGAAATTTCTAATTACCAAAAGTTTAGTTTATTTTCAAACAATTTGGAGGGTACTTGCTTAATTACTTTGATTTATTTGCTGGCCATTTTGTTGGAAGCTTTAGCACCATGTAAACGTGCCGTCATGGTCACGACTGAACAGACCACCATCCCTTAACCGGTTTTGGAGAAATGCTAATCTTGTTTTTTTGTTTTTCTCATTGATCCCTGATTCCTAATTACCATGGGTTGGTACAACAATTAATGTATGTCTATACTTGATCATCTCTTCCGCTGTACAAAATACTTTCTGTTTGGTTTTACAATCAATTACCAGGCTGTTCATGAGCTTGTGAGGAAGAGGGGGGTTATTGAATGCTATTAGTTTTTTCAAAGAGTTGTTGATTCGTAGATTGTAACGCCAGATTCGTCACCAGTTCCGTTGGGACATGCTGCAGTCAATGAAAGTGTTGTGTTCTTGAAAACCATCTTCTTTGATTATATTAAAAAACCAAAAGTTCATGGTTTTGGCACTGGTTTCATTGATACAAACCGAAGTCGTCTGCAAACGAGGATGGCAATATATTTTTCTTTGCTTATGACTTGGTGATGCTAATTACAACTATATGCATTTATCCTTCTCTATTTAAGGATTTGACCGTCTAAAGCTTGCATATGAAAAAGATGCCAATAAGCAAAGGACTCTATTTACTCATCCTATAAATCATTTTATGTAAATCTATTATAACATGAAAACTCTGAAATTGTGAATTTTATTTTTCTCGACTGCAAAAAAGGATCAGCAAGTATATGCATAAACCGAAACACATACAAAGGGATGTAAATTTTTTTCCAATTGAATCTCTTATCTTGTTCATGCACCCCAAAGTAACCAACATTATATAAGCATAACATAATGCATTACAGAATAATTATGGAATTTTTTATTTTATCTTAATAGTTTCGAGGATTCATCCATGTAACCAAAAAAGCAGTTGAAGTAAAAAAGGATTAGAATGGATTTCAAAGTTGCGTATTAATAAGTTGCAATGAGGATAAAATTGCACATCAGAGAGGGGGGTGTGTGTGTGTGAGAGAGAGAGAGAGAAAGAGGGCCAGAATGGGCTACTAATAATGGGTTCTACATCGATTCCTGGGAGTTTATAGCAGCCTACAGTCAGGAAACAGCCTACAGCATAAATGGTAGCCATTGCAAGGTCAGCCAGGACACTTGCCCTTAGAACCCACAGCAAATCTGCTACTTTTAAGAATGGTTAGCATTGGAAAATTGACTGAGAATAGTCAGAATGAGTAGTAAATCATGAATATTGAATTGTACCTTTATTTCTTAAAAAGCAAATAGAGCAAATGATTACAGAAAGTTTTATAAGAGTTCTTCCTAGGTATGGCTGCTTAGCCAAAATGTATATATATACCTGCCAAATCTCTTCCGTCACAAATGGCATAAATGGATGTAGCAATTTCAATATGTTTCTGAAAACATACACAAGAACCATCTGCGCTACAGAAGCACATGACTTGACTATCAAAGCGATAAAGGCGAGCTTTACTAGCTTCAACGTACCTAAGGGAACAGTAAAAGTGAATAGTGAAACATACAAATCTCAGATGAGTATTTTCAGAAGACAAAATGTGTTTTAAGCTACCATGCTTCTGTTATATCAGAAAGGAACTAAAATAGAGCTTACATCAATATATAGACAGCTTCTCCACAGGACATTATCCATAACCAGAATTGGCTTATGGGAATATTAAACTGATGGAATGTTATGAATTTGATCATGTATAATGCATCACACAGATAAAAGACATTTATTCAGGAGAATGTTAGGTCCTGTTTTTCCATTTGACGGGAAAGAGGAAAATATGGATCTCAATCAAGGAGAAACATCTTGCTTCCAATTGAAAACCATAATTATATTGACCACTGAAAGTAAAATGCTCCCATTCTAAGTCTCAGAATGACATCCACATAGAACAAGTTATGTCGTTTAATAGCAACTTTTTCATTCAGGGCATTTCTTAAGCCTTCTAAATTGAGAAACACACTTGTGACACCTAATACCTGAATCATAAAATGCAGGTCAAATTTCATACACTCAACTAAGTAGTGACTAGTATAGCAAGCCTAGTGACATTAAAACTTTAACTGAAAGTGTACAAAACATCAGACTAGCGAGTAAGGACTGGTCTAGCAAGCCTACGGACAAATAATCCATAGCTGAAATCATGTAAAAATGATTTTACTACATCGTTGTATTCATTTGTATGAGAAAGTAGAAGCTTTTTATCTTTTGCCTATTAATGTTAAATTTTTTCTAATTCCATTGATGGTCTACTTTTTTTCAAAGCGATTCACACTTCTGTAGTGAAGATGCAGCAAAGCTTCATTCATTAAAAAAATAATTTCTTTAAAATTCCAGTTTCTGATTCTATGATTCAATTCCTCAGCCCAACTATCTTGTTCGTTTTTTTCTTTTATTTTAAAATAAAAGAAGCATTTTAAGAGTGTATTCAAATTAAGCTCTCACTAATTGCTTCTAGACAGAAAAAGAAATTCTTGAAATAAAAATTCAATACCATGTTGGTTAACAACTTATTGCACTGCATACCATAGGCATCTTTTTTTTCTTGAATAAATAATACTTGGAAACAGTATAAGGTAAAAGAACGAAGAAAGCTGTAAGATACAGTTGCAACTTCCTGGATACATAATACATGAAAACAATACAAGGAAAGGAAAACTGCTACAAGAAACTTGCTATACATGGGATAAAAATGAGCCAAGCATGGCCCCTGTTGATCCCAGCTCCTTTTCATTCTTTAAGGAGCTTCAGACGAGCTCAAGTTTAGACGTCAACCTTTTCATTAGAGTTTGCATGAACTTGGTGCTGAGCATAACCAAATGTCCAAGAATTTTATACATAGTGGTTCCATGATTATTAGATTGGCAGGAACTGAGCTTGAAGAATGGACTCTAACACATATCTAACAGAGGAGTGGGAGTTCTTGTACACCACTTTCAACAGGAAAGCAGAACATGAGTTTCAATTGGAGCAGATTTTGAACCCTAAAAAACCTAAAAGAGTAGCATATTGGGTTTGAAAGCAGCCCATAAAAGCATCCATAGAGGTGAGAAGTACAGAAAGAGGAAGAAGATATTAGTATGCGGCGGTTACTTATGTCCAAATATCAAAAAACAATATGCTGCCAACTGGTTCACTGCCAAATAGCTGGCAAGTTGTGGACAAGCTCTCTTGTTAATGGCACGTGCAGTTGGGAGTTTGATGACAATAAAGAACCTCCATAGCAGATAAAACGATGTATGATATCTTGAAAACATTGTCCACTGTGTGTGCATCCTTAGGGTTCTCTGGAGAGGAAAAAAGTGGGGCCTTCAATGGAGTACACAAGAACATTGAACAGATCTCAATGACCTTCATCAGATTGAATCTAACCATGATATCCTGCAAACATTTCCAGTAACACAATAGATAAAACATAGAAATATAGAAATATAAAGTGAAAAACAGAAAGGTAAAATATAGAGAGGGACTTTCTTGCAACCCACAGAAAGAATAATATAAAACAAAAACAGGAGCAAAGAAAAACATTTGATTTGATATTCATTAGCTTGGAGGTTAATTAATTTGTAAGTGATCTAAAGTGGCTAAAAGCATTCTAAATTAAATCACTGTGCCACAGTTAATTATGCAAGCAATCAAGAACAAGTTTCTGCGATGCTCATGCAGAGCATAGAAGGTAGACAGAAATCCACTCTCCTAAAATATCCAAGGCAGGCAATGAAATCTTTGGAACCTGAGTCCCAGTATCAGATTCCATATTTAGATATCATGGACACTAGAAAAGGAAAAATCTTTAATCAAATTGGTTTGTCAAAGGGAAAAACTACAACCCTTCCTTTTCCCTTTTATAACTTTCAAAAAAACTATTTATAAACTAGGTGAATATTGCAAAAAGAGCCATACAATATTACAATATAGAGGCATTCCCCAAACAGGAGCTCAATACTTTAGAGGCATGCTTCTTTCTCTACATAACTGACAAAACCAGTATAGTATCTGAGAATTTCTGCATTTATACTGGTTTTTTGAAAAGGTTCTGCTAGTGTGAACCAGCTATGTGATTTCTATTGTAATGGCTGCATTTTATACCTCCTAGGTGCCACAGTAAATAAAATTTTGTACCTCTTACAAATGTCAGTAAAGAGCCAGAGACTTATCAAACAAAAATATCCTGAACAAAATTTCTAACAGTTAAAGAAGTCAAACGAGTATCCAGGATCTACTTTCTTGCACACCAAAGACTCATCCTTTTCTTTCTTCTTTGGTCTCTTTGTAACTAGAAATGTAGATTTGATTGAGTAACCATTCTATTTCCAACTGAATAGTTCGTGGCTTGGATAAACCTGAATGGGTGAAACTTAAGAATATTCAACCACCAAAGCACAAAATTCTTTCTATCAGACAACGTTAACTCGGAAGTTCAAGCATTTTGTCAAGGCTCAAATTACCATTTTCAAATGATTTGAAGAAAATTCATGAAAACAATAACACTTGAAACAAGTCCATTGGGGGCAGGGGGAAGAATTTTGACAAACCTCAAGAGTAACAAACATAGCATGTCCCATGTGCAACGAACCAGTAACATTAGGTGGTGGCATTGAAACCACAAAAGGAGCTCTTTCCCTATCAAAACAAGGCTTGAAATGGCCTTGAGACTCCCACCTGATATTCAACAAAGCTTGCTCATTAGAAATTCTAAAAGAATCTATTGGCACAGTAAAACATGGCTTTGAAAAGTTGCAAGAGCATCCTAGACAAAGCAAACTTCCAAATTTCTGTAATAATACTGCCCTCTAAGATGTAAAAACACCTCTGTTCATAAGAACATTGCATGAATGCAGAACATAGGCAATACACAACATGTAATCACCAATAATCTCAAATCAAAAGGGAGAGCAGTCTATACTTTTCACCACATTCGTTCCATTAAAGATCACCTTAAGCAAGGCAAGTGCAACAAGAACCGGGAAGTATTGAATTTTGTATCTCCAATTCCAGTAAAAGAAACAACAACCAGTCCCCGAGAATATTATAGCTTCCAATACAAAAGCTATATCTTAACTCGTTGACTTTATTTCTCCTCCTTCCCAACATCCCATCAGTATTTTATAGTACAATAAACAGTATTTTCAAGCAACTATTTAGGCTTTCTTTAACATCCTCAACATATCATAGTTCTCTATAGTGCCTTTCAATTCATTTGCCTATATAAGGGAATACGGCAAAGAAGTAGTTCTCTATAGTGCCTTTCAATTCATTTGCCTGGACGAATTCGTTTGACTTCTTCTAGCAAAACTCACCACAATTGCTGCTGAATTTTGAAAAAGGCTCGAAATCATCTCCGCAAACTCTTATGTCTTCAGCTAGCTAGCTCAGATCTTTAATTTGTTTTCTGGATTGGATTTTTCAAAGCTCGGTTATCTTTCAGGTTAGCTGATTCTCTGTTCTTCTTCTTATGTGTTATTGTATCTATTTATGAATTATAAATTATAAAGTTTGTATATTTTTTATTATAAGTGATGTTTGATTGGGAGATAATGAAGGGATCAGTGAACAAGTTTTAATTTTTATTTTAAAATTTGAATTCTTTTGGGTGAAATCGTTTGGATGAAGAGAATTTAAAAGAGGCATTTTTGCGGTTTTATTAACCGGTGTAAAAATAATGCACATTTTACCGCACCTGTATATACACCGGTACAATTTTCAAATAACCGGTGTAAATAGACTTTAGAATAACCGGTGTAACAGGCTAATTTTGTACTAGTGAATTCTCCAAACAAGCACCACACTTTACACACAAATAAACTTACTATGAGTACAAAACCAGAAAATGAATGTTTGTAATATCTTAAGAATCGAGAAAAGACAGTTCAAAACAAGAAGTAAACACTACCAAGGAGAAAGTACATTGTCAGAGAACAAAAAGGGCCTAACATAGACAAGGATAAGAGCATTACCATTTGTATTTGCGCTCCTCATTAGTAAAATCAAATGACGTTGCAGTCTCTGGCGAAGTAAAACCGCCACCAATCTCTGCTGCTGCAGCAGCAACTGACATTATACACAAAACTCAAGTTGCACACTAACCTTGTTTAACCTTTCAATTTTCTCATGCATGTGAATTTCAAATTTCACCATGCAATACTTGTTAAAAGATAAAAACAAAAACATTGCTTTTATTCTTGAATCAACATGCATTAGAGTGAAAAGCGAAACAAACTCCATAAGCTCGGAAACAGCTCAATTTTAGCTAAAAATTCCTGTTGAACCCATTAATAACAGTGTCTCCTCCTTCATAACAAATGGGAAATTTAGTCCATCTCTGGTTCAATAAAAGCACAAACTTTGAAAACACCCATTTTTTTGGGAAGCAAAACAAACCCGTGAGCACTGAAACAGCTCAATTTAGCTGTTATTGAGAACCCTTTAGCAAGTCAAGAAAATGGAAAATCACAGTCCATTTCTTCTTAAATAAGAGCTACAATTTCCATCACTCAAGTCAAGACTAAAATTAACAAGTAAAGCATACAACAAGTAAAAATTCTTGCTTTCCCGCCCAATGCGCTTTAAAGGGACATCAATTCTGCTACTCTTTTTTATCAAAATTGTTAGTAAATATGAAATGACAATAAATATTTTTTTACTTTTTAATTCTTTGTTAAAAAAAATAACAAAAATATATTAGTAAATATGAAATGACAATAAATATTTTTTTACTTTTTAATTCTTTGTTATAAATTATCAATTTCATATTCTTTATTGTAAATGGGTTTATCAAATTAATCAAACTTTAATCAAGAAATTGTTTTCTATATAAATTTAAAATTTTGGAAGAAAAATAATTATTTTTGGAGAATAAAATAATTAGTTTGATTAATTAAGAAAGAAGATTTTTTTCTTTTTGAAGTTTTTTGTTTGTGTAAAAAAGAAAATTTTCTTTACTTTTATTTTAATATTTAACATATGTATTTAGTTAACTAAAACGATATAATTATTATAGATAAAGTTTTAAAGGTATATTAGGGAATACACACATATTTTTTGGTGGGAGGGGGTGATTTGTTAAACATTTGCTCAGTCAAGGGGTGACCGTGATTTTCTGAAATTATAGGGTTTGTTTGGTACTTTCATCAAATCTTAGAGGTGGTAATATAATTAACCCTATTTTTTTAAAAAAATTAAATTGTAGCTACTCTTAGAGCAAATTACTATGATAATTTATTTAGACTTTTCTTCTTTCTTATGTTTATGTATGCTACCATTACCATTCGATAATCACGATTTCAACATACAATAAAAATTATAAGAGATTGAGTTTCATACATGAACCAATTTCACACGAGTTTTTTGTCCTTATTAATTTGCAAAGCAATTAAGACTATAGATTTAGAAAACCATAAACTTATATTAAGCTAGCTACTTAGTTCATAGTTTGATGGTAAGAAGTTGACTCCAAATTTTAAGGACGTGATTGGATAGGGATTTTTTGCCCATTTTTCATCTCATTCAAAATTAATTTGTTTTGTTTATTTTCAATTCTCAAAACAAAAATTTTCAACTTCTTTAACCACAAAATGAAGTCATTTTAGTATTTTCAACATCTTTTAATTTTTTTAGTTTTTTATTTATTTGAGTTTATTGGCAGCGGTCAAAGATTGACTCCCGCTAATTTACCCAAACATTTTAATTAAAAAAATTGTTATTTAAACTTTATTTTACAAAAAAACCATTAAAAAGAAAATTTATCAATCCAAACACTCAATTGTCAAAACAAAAGTATTTCTTTTATAAAATACAACTCGATACCTCATTTTTTGCAACTTTCAAAACAAAACATATATCTAAATAAACCCTCAAATTTCACTTTTTTCTGCTAATATACACCTAAATGCATGTTCATAATTAAAACGGACGTAAAAAAAATCACAAAAAAGTCAAAATCAACGCGTTTTTTAATTTTGTCATTTTTGGCTAAAATACGTGTGTTATAACCCACAAAAAATAGCAATTTGGTGAAAATCATACAACAGTTTGACACATGCATGAATTTTTAGAGTATGATTTTAGTATTCTTTGGATTACTATTCTAATAAAAAGTAGTTTTTCTTGATTTGCTAGTAGTTCTACTTGATTTGCTTTTGGCCTTGTTGTATTAAAGACACTTTGTAATCACTTTAGTGTTTTATCTCGTTAAAGGTTGTTGTTTAGCAACCAGTTAATCTTTGGTTGAATTATTTGACCATCTGATGAGTTTGTAGCCACCATGTTTGAGTTTATTGGAAGGCACCTTGTTGATGGATTGATTAAGGGGATATATAAATTTCATATGCACCTTCTTCATTCAAGTTTATTACAATTACAAATGAATCTTCTCTAAAGTTTGAAAATTTAATTATTGCTACTTTAATTTCTCATTTAGAATTTAGTCAACAATTTTAGTGAAGTCAGTTAATTGGTGCAATATTATTAAAAATTTATTCTTTTATAAAGTATTAATTTACATGTTCTACAAACCATTAAAAGCTAGCACACACCTAATTTACTTTTCTATTTTGTTGCCATAATTTATCACTTTCTTTTTTTAAATTTGAAAATAAAAAAAATGGATTGTTAAAAGCATGCTTGAATAATTCTTTGAGAAATTGTGATTTCTTTTTGAAAAAAATGCAAGCCTATATCCCATAAAAATGGATATTTTCAAAGTTTTTACCTTGTTTCTCCATAATCTATTCATTTGCATGTTCTCTATTGAATTGAGAACAAAACAATAAACAGTTAAAAGCATAACTTACATGATATTTTAGAAATCGTTATTTTCTCCAAATTAAAGCGCAAGAATTTTTGGTGGAGAATTTTCAAAATTATTACCTTTTTCATTTTTTTTATCATAATTATAATCTATTCATTTACACTTTCCTGGGTGAATTAGGAACAATGTTATATCATAAAATGGAAAAAAAAAATCAAAGATTTGTTTTTCACCCTTTGCGCTAATCCTATAATTTTTTTACAAGAATAATCATTTTAAAGATCGTAATTTTTTTTTTGCTTCTTGAAATTTTTTTATAATATTGTTGAAAAGAAATTATAAAATTCCAATATCTTGAAATACGTGGGAAAAAAAAGAAAGTAAATAAAATTATTCATGTATGAAATATATATTTTTGGTTAATGAATTATTTGACTTAAAAATATTATGTTGTGAAAGATTGAGATCAAAATAGCAAAAAAAGAGAAAATTAGAAATATGATTGAAGTTCCTATATTAATTAGTAATTGAAAGTTAATCATGAGCAAAATTTACAAATCATCATAGGAAGAAGGTATTAAGGATTGTGATGGTGATGCATAGTGATATATTAATAGTGATTTTGAATAAAAAAATATTTATTGTTAAATTTTATAGATTGCATTAATCAAGTGTAACAGCAATGATCATATAATATAATAAAACACAGTAGAATTAATAAAGAAAAGAGCAAAGTGCCAATTTAGTCAATAAACTGTACGAAATTAGTAATTTTAGTCACTTAACTATTTTTTCAGCCGAAAAAGTCACTCAACTATTTTTTTTGGCGGAAAAAGTCCTTTCGTCTATTTAGGCGGTCTAAGCTAACGGTAATACTCTAACGTGAGTTGCACATGCAAATTTGTATGGATAAACTTGTCCAATAAAATTTTATCTCATTAGATTAAATTTGAACAATAATACTCTTTCCTATAAATATTAATTTGTCCAAAAAAAGCCTACTTTACTCTTTGTGAAGCACAATTGAATTGAAGAACAATCCAACATTAGTGAGTTGAAATTTAATCAAAGTTTATCAAAAAAAATTCAGAAAATGAACTGGATAATTTGTAAAAAAGAGGATTGCTTCGATTAAGCAAAATCAGTCCAAATTTCAAACAATCTTCCAATCATGAACTCAAAAAAAAAATGTTATAACAGTCAGCACGCCACCCTGCACCACCCTCGCTTGCTCATTTCCCTCTTCTTGTGTAGGCGTTCATGACTGCATTGCGATTGACTAAGAGCCAATGGAGTCTGACGGAAATTTCAATTGCGCGAGTCAGGCAAACCCATCTCCAAGAATGGCCAGAAGAAGCTACTGAAGCAGCAACAATACGAGGCCAAGAAAGCATAGAAAAGGGCCATGATTAAGGAACAAAAGAGAGAGAGAAGCGGAGAGCAAGAAAACGGAGTGGCAAGAGAAGCTGGGGACTGCGGCTACCGAAGAGGAGAGGCTGAAGCTGATTGAGTCCCGAAAGGAGTTGAGACAAGAGAGGATGGAGCAAAGGTCTGAGGAGAGAGGGAACAAATTAGAGAGGCTCAATAAATCCAGATTGAATGGTCAGAAAATCGCAATTGACCTTGAGTTTGCCCATCTCATGAATTCTACCCAACTCCACAGCCTTTTTATTCTTACTGTTGTTCTTTTAGTACTTGATTCAGCAATGAACCAACATAATCAGTGTAAACAGTAGCCGGCCGGCTTACATTAGTCTGTAGTTTTACATATCTAAATATTCATTTTACCAGATAAGTACCAAGAATGAATGGCAAGACTTCCAAAGGACATGATATTAGCAAGAGAAGATAGTCCATGAATCATGCCGAATTTCTTGTTCATGGTAGCAAGCTTTGGATTTACCTTTGCAACTTCCTCATTCTTGGTCCAGCCAACTTCTTCACCAATTTTTGCTTCTCTCTCTATCTTGTGCCTTTGTTTCATCATCTGCCTCACAATACAATAGATGCACAAGACATGGCGGCAAGTTAGAATGAGGCAAACGAATAAAAGTAATGAGGCTTTTGTCACTTAACAAACTGATTCAAGCAAAATGTCACGAGTCGTATACAAAACTTAAATGTTTGGGTTTCATCCCATGGGTTTCTTGCGGGTGATGATGCTGGCAGTATATGCATTCGTAGGCTAAGGAAAATGGTGGTGGTAGATGGGTTTGTTGAGAAGAGCAGGGATATTTGGTACCTAAAACACTCATCCATTTGGTGTTCAATTCATGAGTTTGCCCATCTCATGAATTCTACTCAACTCCACAGCCTTGTTAAACAAATAATGTATTGTTATGCTGCAAATGGAAGTTGTGAATCTCCTGCAGAGCCAGTTGCAAAGACTCCCAAGGTACGAGAATTGAGTAATAGATAAAGGAAAACCTCGTATTCAAGCCTTACGGCAGACTTAGAAGATGTACTGCAAGAATAATGGTGGATCCCCTCCATTATTTGTTGTTGGACAAGTTTACTCCTGCAAATATTCGTGTGCAAGTCACGTGAGAGTATTACCGTTAGCTCAGACGGCCTAAATGGACGGAAGGACTTTTTCTGCCAAAAAAAGTTAGTTGAGTGACATTTTCAGCTGAAAAAATAGTTAAGTGACTAAAATTACTAATTTCGTACATTTTGGTGACTAAATTGGCACTTTGCTCATAAAGAAAACTTAAATATAGAGAAGAATTAATATTCTAAAATTACAACAATCAAAGTGGGAAAACAAATCAATAGTGAGAGTCACATCTTCCCAAACCTCTCAATAATTAGTGGATTGAAAAAATGGTAGGAGTGCATCCTTTGAGTTAGGAGGATAATGATCCCATTCTAATGATTCCCACCATTCTTTTGATCCATAGATCCAAGGAAGAGTGTTAGGAGGAGGAGGAGCAGAAGAAGAAGATGTTTGTCCATTGCCGGCATTGTTGGTGTTAATGTTATTGATGGGAATATACACTGACACTGGCATTCTTTTTAACTTTGGACATCTATATACCGTAATACTTTTGATGGAATCGGAGATGATGCTGATTGCCTTACAATTTTTATTCTCCATTTGCGGCAGATTACTGAGACGCAAGTGCCATAATTTTGGAAGTCGTACAGTTGAAGAAGGAGGAGGGTGGATTACGATTTCTTCTCCCATTCCTTCATCGTTATCATTTGGTGCTATCATTTCCTCCAGTTGTTCACAGTTGATGATTTCTAACCATTCAAGATTCTGCAGGGTGTGCTGCTACGACAACAACTGCACTGTGAATAGCTTCTTCAATCTGTGGCATCCTGAAATAATCAAATGAGTAAGAGAGGAAAAGGTTCCTGGTGGTGGTGGAATTAATTGCTGTCTTCCCCAATTTATGAGTCCCACTAAATTCGGCAAATCAGTGAGCGACAACTGTTGCAAATTTGGTAGTACTACAAGTTCATTATCATCATAAAGAGGAGGAGGAGAAGAGGAGAAGTTGACCACAAACTCTACTTCTGAATCTTCAATTCTTAGATGGACCAAATCCTTTGATCTACTAATCAAATTCCGGAGATTACCATCTGAAAACCCAAAACACTTATTGAGTCTTAATTGCTTGATGTCCTTTGCCACCAAATTCACATCCAATCCTTTTTTAAAGTTGCACCTCTCAAATTCCAACTCGCTTCCATAACGATAATTAAAATCTGAATCTAAAAAATCACCGGATAGTGTCTCCTCCTCTACAACGCAAATATCATAGTGTTTGGGCCAACAGCGAGATGTCATGAATTCATTGTACACATCAATCAAAGTTAAACATCCTCTAAATACTTGTAATTGCTTCAATACTTGTGAATCGCAAACGTGTACCCACTTGGGCAATATAAGATATTCAAGACGGATGAGTCTGGAAAATGTCCCTTTTGGTATTGTCTTCTTCTTCTTCAATCTTGTCCCACCCATGTTAAGGCGTTCGAGTTTGAACAATAACTCCAACCCTTGAGGTATATCATCCATACTAGTATGGGAAAGATCCAATTCCCTCAATTGCTTCAGTTTTCCCAATGGTGGAACTGACTTGATTTCTCTACAACCTCGCAACAACAATGCAGTGAGATTCACCAGGTTTGAGACAGAGTTAGGCAGCTCTTTGAGATGTCTACACTCTCTTAGATCCAGAACCTTGAGTCCGTCCATGTGCCTAAAGAATAAATCTGGAATTTTTTCTATTTTGACACCTTTGAAAAGCAAGGTTGAGAGATTCTTACACTTGGGTGACATGTCTGAAGGAATTTCTAAACTGCGATCGTCGTCATCAAAAAAAGGTCGGACAAAGGAAACTGCATTAAGATCTTCTGTCCATTCACTCTCCTCCACTATCACATTCGATTCTCTGAATCTCACAAAAAATATAGGCACATCTCCCTTCACATCTCTCCTTGAGTTCCTGCCCGTTATCCTTAACGCCATAGCTCTAATTAAATCATGCATTTTCACACATTCTCGCTTACGAAAATCTTGAGTTTCTTCCAGCAAACAAGCCTTAACGAGCTTGTTCAAAATTGTACGACAATGATCATGTTCTGATTCCCTATTCTTCCTTCTCGGAATCAGCTCTGCCAAAATAAAGAGATTGATTAACTCCTCTCTTTCTATCTCCTCATCTTCCGGATATAGGCAGCAATACAAGAAACAATGCTTTTCACATCCATTTAAACGGTTGAAACTCCATTCCAGTATGGGAAATACCTTGTCTTCCATATCTTTGAATCCTATGGAACATGATTTCAATTGTTCCAACGCATTTCTCCATTCATAGATATCAACCACCCCTCTCATGCTCCCAGCAATTGTAATGATACCAAGAGGCAATCCACCACACCTTCTTGCTACCTTCTTGGCAGTCTCTTCTACTTCTGGAGTAAGTACTCTCTCAAGGCGAAGTGTGTACTTGAACAAATCCCAAGCTTCATCTCTATCCAAAGTTTTCACATCAAATTTTCTTTGACAACTCATTCTGTCACACAACTGTAATGAGCGGATAGTCAAAATCAGTCTACACTTGTTTGCACCAAGAGCGATTCCGATATTTTCTGGACAAAATTCTTCCCAAACATCGTCCAATATAAGTACAGATTGCTGGTGAGCCAATGACCAGGACAACTTGGCAGCCCTTCGGTCTTCATCATTCTCACCAGAAAGATCAACCTTTAGGAGTTTGGCAATATCATCTTGCAGCTTTTTGACACTGAATTCTTGAGACACGGTCACCCAATAAACATTGAAATCTGTTTTTTTCTCTAGTAGATGATTGTGGATGTGCTTGGCCAATGTGGTTTTTCCCACTCCTCGTTGCCCGTAAATCCCAATGTTGGATAAATTATCGGTAACCAACCAATTCCATATTCTTTTCAAACCTTCCTTAAACTTGTCACCAAACAATTTTGTTGTCACCCGTGGCTCACCTTTGTTATCATGGTCATCAATCAAAAGGCCATCAAAATGCTGAGTTTGACTTTGCTCCAAAAGTTGTTCCACTTTTGCAACCAAGTTTGCAACACTATCCCCACTGTATACGTTCCTCCATGGTCCCCCATCTTGAATCTTGTTTTTCAATGCATTGAATTCATCTTCCGTTTGTTCAACCTCTTCAAACCAATTCTCAACCTCTCTGTTTCTTTTCTTTTTCCCACTTCGTTCTGCTTTTGTAACTTGCTGCTTGAAATCAGACGCTCGGCAACTCAATCTCTTCAGTTTAGTCTCTAATGTGTTGAGGTTGTCTGGCATGTTCAAAATGTTCTTCACTTTGTCTATCGCCATATTTGCAAATGCCTCCATCATTTTTCCCTAAGAAGTATATGTTAATAGTGTCACACTGTTGAAATGGTAAGACAAAATGACAATAAAACAAGTCCCATCTTTATTGTTTCTCCACAATTTAGTATTTTACTGGGAAATTTAGTTTCCAAATTGGAACTTAGCCACGAATTAAGAACATACAATCAACTGATTATAAGATGAAGAACAGTTTACTCTGAAAACCTTGGACATTCATTCCAGATTCTGGTTCCATATATACTACTTCTGTAATCTACTTTTTATACAACGTTAATCATATATATGAACAAAACGGAAAAAGGAAAAGAGCAACCAGTTTTGCAACAGACAAAACCCATATCAACATATATATAATCAATTATTCAATGCTGATGATCCCACCAAGATATCATCTGATAATTTGCAACGAGAGATGAATGGAACTTCCAAAAAAATAAATTCTTTTTACCTTTATATATGTATCTTGCAAATCCAAAATTAATTTGTAATGCTTTGATTCCAAGAAGAAGAGAAACACGAGAGGAGACGAGAGGCTTCCAAACCCACAAATTCAACCCTTTTCTTCTGCTGAAATTCTATTGAAAAAGGCAAATGAGAAACAACAAAAATAATGCGAGATGGGAAATATGAAGAAGAGGAGGCAGATCAGTTCCCACTGACAAATTATTGTATTTGTATTTGGAAATGGAATCTGAACTTAAAAATTAACATTGGAGATAAGTCAGTCAACGCAAACAAACACTGGTCATTTTCATCTCAGTTTCTTGGACTTGGGAGTAATTTACGGAGTAATTTTGTCTACCTATCTTCAGCTTGATGAGAATTTTGCGTACTTTTCCTCAAGTTTGCCAAATTACACATAACTCCCCTGTTTTAAATTTTAGCGAATAATTAATTTTAGTCCGATTTGATATTGAAAATGAGTTAATTACTTAACTAGTTTAATGCTTAACTAGTTTATCGTTGTTTCCCATGAGAGTAAGAATTTGGCCTCATTTGGCCTAGCTTTCTATATAGAGGTTTATAAATATATCATATCTTTACGGATGAATAAGACAAATTTTCATCTTCTAAAACATTATCTTCTCACGATTTTCATCCTTTAAAACATTGTCTTCTCAAACATCGATGAAAGTTCTAGAATTGGATTCATTTGTGATCTCAATGACAATGTTGCAGCTCCTTGGCCCTCTAGTATTTTGTCTCTACACCTTCTTGCAATAAAAGCAGCTTTTGTTTGTAGCAAATAGGAATGATAGTTTCTTCTTTTACTATGGTTGCATCTCTGCAGCTACCAATAGTAGAAACAGTCTCTATCTTATTTTATTTATAGATATGATATGATACGATGACGAAGTATAATTTATATAGCCAAACCCACAAAGTTGGATAAAGGCTAGTTGTTGTTGTTGTTGTTGTTGTTGATGTAAGTAACCTTTTTCCTCCATATAGTAGTTTGCACTTTGTTTGGTAGCATACTTGCGTATGGAATTGCTGACATGTTTTGGATGTCATCTACATAAATTAGACTTAAAATGTTAGTGTCTTACTGCAGTATTCTTGATAATTGTGGAGCTTTGGCATTGAGTTAGGAGTTTAAATGAATTCAGAATAACAGTATATGATTCATGGCTGCATCTATAATCTTGTGTTATTGAATTTTTTATGTTAATTAATTATGTTTAGTCAAAAAATTATTTCCTCATTTTCAGATTGATGTTGGTGGAGATCTTTTCGGGATGCTTGCTGCACATCCATTATCTCCTCTGTTGTCACTACATCACATGGATGCTGTTAATCCTATATTCCCTGGCATGAGCAGAGTTCAAGCTATGGATCATCTTTTCAAAGCTGTGAATGCTAGCCCTGCGAGGTTTTTACAGCAAACTGTCTGCTATGACCGCCACAACTCATTGACCATTTCAGTTGCATGGGGTTTTGTTGTTCAGGTGTTTGAAGGAAATCTACTCCTCCCGGATCTTCTCTCAATGGAGAAAACTTTTAGGCCATGGGGAAGGGGTCAGAATGCCTCCTTTAGCCATTTTATGTTTAACACATTGCTTTTTTCGACGACCCTGACACTATAAGAGACCATTTGTATCGGAGGGGTTTTGATCCTGCTTATAAAATATGGATCTGGCACGACGAGAGTGAATATGCATCTAAACAAGGAGAATATTCGGTAGAAGATGATGTTGCGATGAAAAATAATCGATTAGATGATATGGTTGAGGATGTGGTCGGTAGTTTTGCCAATAAACCAGATATTCTTGCTTCGTTGTTGAATGATAGCGAAAAGCCTCTATATCCTGGGTGTATTAATTACACCCGATTATCCGTTACTTTAAAGCTGTACAATTTGAAAGCTGCACATGGGTGGACTGATTCTAGTTTTACAGCACTGTTGAATTTACTGAAGGATGTACTGCCAGAATCTAATGAACTTCCGAATCGCATTTATGATGCTAAAAAAATCTTGTGTCCTATGGGTATGGAGTATAAGTAAATAGATGCCTGCCCCAACGATTGCATACTATATAGGAATGAATACGAAAATTCATTGTACTGTCCTAAATGTCAGGTTTCTCGTTTCAAAAAGAAGCAACTTCGTGATGGCTTTGAAGACAATATAAATGCGAAGAAGAAATCATCACCGGTGAAAGTGTTATGGTATCTCCCTATAATACCGAGACTCAGACGATTGTTTGCGAATTCTGGAGATGCTAAAAATTTGACGTGGTATGCACATCGCAATATTTCCACAGACGAGAAGATGATAATGCATCCTGCTGATTCTGATTAGTGGAAAAAGATTGATTCGGTTTACCCCTCATTTGGTAGAGATGCAAGAAATCTAAGATTAGGATTGTGTACGGATGGGATGAATCCTTACGGTTGTCTAAGCAGTACACATAGCTCTTGGCCAGTAATGTTGGTTATTTACAATCTACCTCCTTACTTGTGTATGAAGCGCAAATACATTTTGATGTCATTACTGATTTCAGGTCCACGCCAACCTGGAAATGACATAGATGTTTACTTAGCCCCCCTAATTGAAGACTTGAAGAAGTTGTGGGATGAAGGGGCGTTGATGTTTGATGCACATCGTCAGGAGTCATTCACATTGCGTGCCATGATATTCTGTACTATAAATAACTTTCCTGCATATGGGAACTTATCTGGATTTTCTGTTAAAGGACACCAAGCATGTCTTATATGTGATGAGAATACAGAATCATGTCAGCTTGTACATGGGCGCAAGACAGTCTATCTTGGACATCGTAGATTTCTTCCTGAGGCCCATGCATATCATCGAATGAAAAGAGCTTTCAATGGGAAACAGGAGCTCAGACGTGCTCCAATTTCCTTGAGTGGGAAGGCAGTTCATGATCGTGTGAAGGATATCAATGTGGAATTTGGAAAACATACAAAGTCTCGCAATAATCATAATAAAAGTTGTTGGAAGAAAAAATTTATATTTTTTGATCTTCCATATTGGGAGACACTTGATGTTAGACACTGTCTCGATGTGATGCATATTGAGAAAAATATATGTGAAAGTTTGTTGGGAACTATTTTGAATATACCTGGAAAAACAAAAAACAAAAGATGGTTATAAAGCGAGACTTGATTTGGTTGATATGGGTATTAGGGCAAATTTAGCACCTGTGATTCAAGGACAGCGCACATACTTGCCACCCGCTTGTTATACATTGTCACGGAAAGAGAAACAGAGCTTCTGTGAGAGTCTCAAGAGCATCAAGGTCCCATCAGGATATTCTTCAAATGTAAGCCGCCTTGTTTCTATGGGAGATTTGAAATTGGTTGGATTGAAATCACATGACTGTCATGTGTTGATGCAGCAGTTCCTACCTATTGCACTTCGATCTATCTTGCCTAAACATGTCAGGGGAAGCATAACTAGACTTTGTTACTTTTTTAATGCGATATGTAGCAAGGTAGTTGATCGTGACAGGCTTGATGAGCTACAAGATGAAATTGTCGTAGTTTTGTGCCAAATTGAGATGTATTTTCCACCAGCTTTTTTTGACATTATGGGGCACTTGGTGGTTCATTTGGTTAGGGAAATAAAGATTTGTGGGCCTGTATATTTGCACTGGATGTATCCATTTGAGCGATATATGAAAGTCTTCAAGGGTTATGTGAAAAATCGCTATCGTCCTGATGCAAACATTGTTGAAAGGTATATAGCTGAAGAGGTTATTGATTTTTGCACTAGATACTTGCATGATACCAATGCAATTGGACTACCAAAGCCTGGCCATGACGAACGGATCACAGGAAAAGGGACATCGGTAGCTAAATTGTTTACCCCTTCTAATGATGAGTTGGACACTGCGCAACTATATGTATTGCGAAATTCTGAACCGGTGCAGCCTTATGTGAATGCTCATATTTGTGAAATAAAGGAAAGTCATCGTAGCTGGACTGACAAGTATGTACTCAATGAACACAATCGAACATTTGTGAATTGGTTAAGTGCTGCTGTTCGTGACCAAACTGTTAATGAGACATTAAGTTGGTTAGCGTATAAGCCCAGTCACGTTGTGCTATCGTATTCGGGCTATGACATTAATGGATTTTCATTTGCTACGAAGGCTGCAGATGACAGTAGCACAACGCAAAATAGTAGGGTTACATTAGTGTCTGAGGCTTTACACGAGTCTAGTTCGAGAGATAGAAATCCAGTGTACGCCAATATGTCTTATTATGGGACGATTCAGGAGATATGGGAGCTTGACTACGTGAAATTTAAAGTCCCAATTTTCAAATGCAAATGGGTGGACAACAAGAAAGCTGTTCGAATTGATGAATCGGGATTTACACTTGTGGATTTGAAAAGGGAAGGTTTCAAAGGGGAACCTTTCGTACTTGCTTCCCAGGCAAAACAAGTATTTTACGTCTCAGATCCTATTGACAAAAGATGGTCCATTGTCCTACACGGGAAGAAAAATCAGGTCGGTGAAGAAATTGATAATGATAATAATCACGATGTCCCCCCATTCTCATCAGGTTTCCCCGCACTGAGCACAATTGAAGAGGACCGGAATATGGATGCATTCATTCTCCGAACTAATCACGTAGAAGGCATATGGGTTGATGATCCTCTGTCAAATAAAAGAAAGACCTTGGCGTGAGATGTAGTGTGTAAGTTATTATTCACGTATTTTGTAAATAGATTTGAATTGTACTTAGTATTTTGTTTATTACTTGACTTGAATAGTTGTATGCTGCACCAACAGTTGAATACAATTAAATTTTTTATACAGGGGGTTATGCACGAGTTACAGGGGAGACCATGCAGATTTTTTATCTTCGTATGGTGTAATATTAAGGGAAATTTCGTAGTAAGGCCGCACTTAATTACAAGCAATGATTATTAAACATGGCAAAAGTTTGAGCAAATTATTGTGTAGGCTGTTATGCATTCGTGGTCTGTAGTTACCGGTTTAATAAATTTTTGGTAATTTAAATTTTTTTTTGATAAATTAGAATTATTTTTGTATGATTAACTTATTTACATTAATATTATGTAAATACGCTTTTATCTTATTACAACGATTTTAGTAGTTTGTAACTATGAATATAGCATACATAGGGCACACGTAGTTGAAATTACAAGTTTACAAGTTGCAAATATATATATTTAATTATGCGTTTAACTTATATATAGATAACAAGTTGCATTATATGTAGTCACTGTACAAGGTTAACGTAAACAATATATCAATATCTAAAAATGTATAACATCATATTTAATTAACCCATAAGTTAACAGGTTTAATTTATGTTCTTATGCATTACCAGTCACGCTGCAGCAAATTGGTACGAATATAGTACATTAAAATAGTGGAAATCCTTATGATTTTGTATTTGAAGTCGAATTGGAACTACAATTATATGCATTTTTCAATAGTACATTAAAATAGTTAAAAACAATTTCAAAACGTGGAATTGAAATACAATTATATGCATTTTGCAATAGTACATTAAAATAGTTGATATACACCGGTTGTTTACACCGGTTACTAAATAACCGGTGTAAAAACTTACTTATTACACCGGTTATTTACTAACCGGTGTAAACAATGTTAGTAATACACCGGTTATGTAGTATCCGGTTTAAAAAAAACGTTTCACTTACATGTTTTTTGGTATTTAAAAATTTGTTTTGGTACATTACAATTATTTTTGGATGATTAACTTATTTACATTCATATTGTGTAACTATTCATTAATCTTATAACTACGATTATAGTAGTGTTTAATTATGATTTTTTATACATAGGGAACAGATATTTTAAATTACAAGTTTACAAGTTTCATTAAATATAGTTCATTATAACTTTAACTTATATATAGTTTACAAGTTGCATTATATATGCATTTTACAAGTTTAAAGAAATTATCAATTCATGTCTAAAACATCACAGTTACCACATAAATTAACAAGTTTAAATTTTTTATCTTATTTATTATGGTTTACACGTAACCATATTGGTATGAAATTTTAAATGGAAAGAAATGCAATAAAAACTGTTATGTTATTTATTATTTATTGTGGATTTACAATTGTACCGTAATACAGTGTAATAGCAATTGGAAAAAAGTTTTAAAAATCATTTTTTACACCGGTTATGTAAGAACCGGTGTTTAAACAGACTTTCTACATCGGTTTTTCGTTTAACCGGTGTAGTAAGTATTTTTTTAATCAGCTCTGGCGCCTTCTCCAAAGTCTGTCCATATTCAATCGGCGCGCCCTCGTCTTTTTAGGCTCCAAATACACCGCCATTTTCACCTCTAATTTCACCTCCATCATTTTGAAAACAAATCGTATACACCTCCAGAGGCGATATCTCTTGCATAACAATCTCCAACGTCGACGTCTCCGTCACCTCCGTCGACATCGCCTCCGACAAGCAGTTAAATTTTTATTAATCTCCATATCCGATTATTTCACGCTCTTCCAGGTATTGTGCATTCATCATGTAGCAGAATGAAATGGTCATAATATATGCTGCTTTTCAGTTGTTTTTCCTTCATAACAGTTTGGAAAGGGAGTATGTTGATATTGATTGGGGGAGTTGATGTAATATTAGCATGCCGAAGGAAATAAATGCAAATTTAATAGTAAAAAAACTTTTCGGTTCATCTTGCTGTGTTAATGTCGGTGGGTTCTTTGACAAATTGGATATGGTAATAGTGTAGTATACGGCTTGCATGCAAACGGGTTTTCCAATTTCGATTGTTAATACATATCTGGAATTTCGATGATAATAGTGAAGTATACTGCAATATACGTTCTTTTGAGATTCCTGATTACCCCTCGTTATGCACAAGAAATGTTATATTGATTTTGGAATCTGGATATTACGATTTAGGCTCTCATGAACAATAATTTTGCTGTAGTGCTTGAATTAGTATGTCTAGTAATGAATATTTCACACAATATGATCAAAATCATGCAAATAACTACCAGGAATTTCATTACTATTTCTGGTGATATTTTACATGTTAAATATCCTTTCCTGACATTAAATTTTGTATACTACAAAAGCTTTCTCATGGATAATAACCCACGATCAAACACCGGGGATGGGGCTGATGAAACACTTGCACAGTATGGAAGAAAAGGAACCAAATGTCGCGATCTATTGGAAAGGAGGGCACGAGGAGAAAAAATGGCTATTTCTTTCGATGATGACGGTGAGCCTACGACTGACAAATCACATAATGAATGGGTTAATTTTATTGCGTTGATGACGCGCAGTAGAGTTAATGTTGTGCAATTTAAGTCGTGGCGTGAGGTCGATGCCAACATCAAGGAAATGATTTGGGCTGAAGTAATGGTATGTGCAACATATTACTTGTCCTTCTTAATGTGTTTTCACATATTTTCTTTCCATATATATTAAATTTCCGTTCAGTAACGTTATTTTGTGTTTTCTTTAGAGTACCTTTGACTTTGAGTCCACACCGAAGCTCAAGAAGAAGTGGTTAGTCCACGCTGGGGAACGTTGGCGGGGGTGGAAGACAAGCTTGAACAGGTTCATATTTGGAAGCCTAACGCATGTCGACCCATGTGCTAAATATCCTTATCTTACTAGGGATACATGGGATATGTTCCGAAAATTTCAATTAAGCGAATACTGAAAGGTAATATTTTATTGTCTCCAATGTTTATTCATTTAATGTGACGTTAGAATTTGAATGATATGTGTTTCCTTGTGTTCGGAGAAATAGCCAAAGCGGCTTGCAAGCCAAGAGAGTTCGAACAAAAACAAACTCCACCACACAATGTCTTGTGGTGGATATAAGAAGTTGAAAACGAAGCTGATGCATGAAAAACTTGAGGCAAAAATACAAACTCAGATTCACTCCGGTAAGACGAAAGAGGAGGCCCGTGCAACAACCTCTCCGCCGTCACCGATTCCCCGTCATATTCTCTTCAAGGAAGGGCACAAGAACAAGATCGGTGAATTTTCAAGCGAAGCGGCCAGAGACGTTAGTGCCAGAATTGTAAGTATAATTTATAGAATTAAATAAAGTGTATAATAATATTAATTTGTAATGTGAATTATACTCAGATAAGTACATTAAAATATTTATCAGGATGATTTGACAAATCGCTCAAGTCAAGGAGAGACCCTTGGCGAGGGAAGCACAGACATTCTTGTGATGGCTACGGGAAAGAAAGATCACCCTGGTCGATTACGGGGTGTTGAGGGTCGGATGAGGAAGTCTGAAGTATTTGGGGCCTCATCTTCCAGTGGAACTAGTAATGTAGACATTCACGCTCAATGCAGAGCGGAGAAGAAGTTCTGGTCTGAGCAAATGCAGAAACTGTTTAGCGATTTGGGAGACCAGTTCCTGTTTTTCCTACACCATATGTCTTACAATTTCCTAGCACGGAAGTATCAATGAAACAACAGAAGAATATAAGCATTGAGGTGGGGAAAAAGCAAAAACCGGTATGCTCCGGTGATGGACCCCCAGATTCATTGGGAGAGTTCGAGGTACCAAATATGAATTATTTCCTTTTCAAATTATATAAATTTACTCATTTATAAATATATACTATAATTGTTTATTATTCACAGGAGGGAGCACAATGTCACCTTTTTGTGATTGATCACACTAAAGGGAGGCGGTTTGTGGCTAAAGGGACGCTGTATAAATTATCCATGCATCACGGGAAAGAGGTAATGCAGAATAGAGTGAAGGTAAATATCACTACCTCTTTCGAAGATGATGCGCCGTTGCCGTTTCCAGACGGAGGCCACGACAGTTAGGGAGGGATCTGGATTGTTTTTGGAGTGGTCGAGAGAATTGGTTGCGATTTGCACCGATGCGGATTTGGAGGTGTAATTATATATCATTCAATGAGTTTCTTTGTATATCTTTATTAATGAACATCTCTAATTACTTATTTAATGTTGTGAAGGTCCCGGACCCGAAAGGTTCGAAAGAGGTAACGAACTCTCCCCAACATAAGAAAACAAAAGTGGTGCCTCAACCGCGAGAAACGGATAATCCATTACCATCACAACTCGAGGGATCACTACGGTTATTGTGCAAGCTGGTGAGCAAACATTCGAGTGACGCTCTCTACACAATCAATATGCCGAAAGGAATAGCGGGCACTGAGTTTCCAATATTGCTTAGTAATGAGAGCCTCAATGACTTCTTCTTGTGTGAACAGGTGACGGGTGATTGCATGCACGTGTTCATAAAGTAAGTTCGAATATGTTATTAAAGTTTCAACTGTATTTTTTTTATTCGTTCTTGTGGACAGTATAGTTTAACTAATCACGCGTGTCCTTATATTTGTCAATTTTATGTTGTAGGACAATGTATGCGTTATGTATAGAACGGAGTCAAAGTGGGATAGGGTTCCTATCACCACATCATATACAACCGTACGGGAATATCATGTCAGATAGAGTCGAGTACATTGTGTCTACCCCGAAGACTGGATACAATAGCATATACCTAGCGCCGTATTTTCTAAAGTAATTAAATTTCAATAGCTTTGCTTTTTTAACCGCATTTTCAATAGGTTTATTCATTGATATGTTGGAATATTTTATCTCCATATAATTTTTCAGTGCACACTGGATGCTAATGGCGATAAGACCACAGGACATGACTGTGTACTGGTTTGATCCAGTGCATTCAGGCCCACGAGACGATGCTACGAATTTGATGAACACGTATTTATATTTATTCATAATTTTTCGAATATCCTAGTTTGATATTAACACATGTTTATTAGGTAATTCTTATTTATAAGCTTCTACATGTTGTCTTGTACAGTGTAGCGACGATGTATCAGAAAGAAATTGAAGGGTATCGTGTGTCGACGCATAAACCAATTAAATGGATAGAGATAAAGGTAAGCGTTCTCCAATTGTTCGGAAGAGCCTTCTAATAAATGTACAGGATGTTATTTTTATATGACATTATTATTTAATTGTAGCACAAGAAGCAAGGCTCAAATTGGGAATGTGGTTATTATGTAATGTGATACATGCGAGAGATCATACTCCGAGGAGCCATAGAGCATAAGGATATCAAGAAGGTTATTGGGTTTTGTTTTGTAATTTTATTTTCATAATATTTTGAAACTCAATTCCGGGTTTTGTTTTGCATATCAGTTATTAATCAACGTAATGATATTTTTTTGAATGTCTCAGTTCTTCAAAAAAGATGAGAAGGCATTAACAAAATCAGATTTGGAAGGTGTTCGACAAGCATGGGCCAAGTATGTAATGAATAATGAGCTCGTAGTGTTGACGTGTAATAACTGACATATACAGTTGATTCATTATTTTCTTGGGACATTATATAGATATGTAGATATAAATATATGTATAGGCAATACTTATGAAATGTAGACATAAATATTTGGAACTATAAGTACAAAATTCTTGTTACTTGTAATGGCAACTTTGTATTGCAAAGTGAATATAATGTAATTTTGGATTGGTATGTTTGTAAACTCTATGTATGTTGGGCTGTTTTTGATTTGTTTTTTTGAATGCATGATTTAAAATTAATTAGTATTTTTGGCATTAAAAGATATTTTGGGATGGTAATTATTCCAAAATCGATGTAACTATAAAACAATCAATCAATTTAAAAAATTAAATCCTTTTTTTTAACACCGGTTGACAAATAACCGGTGTAAAAAAGATGTACATACATATTACACCGGTTAATAAAACCGGTGTAAGAAAAAAATCCTAAAAATCAATATATATTACACCGGTTAATAAAATCGGTGTAAAATATCTAATGAAACCGGATAATAAAACCGGTGTAAAATATATTTTTACACCGGTTGACAAATAACCGGTGTAAGAAAAAATTCCTACCTGTAACAAATCAATACATATTACACCGGTTAATAAAACCGGTGTAAAATTAAAAAATTTACACCGGTTTGTAAAACCGGTGTAAAAATAAAAAATTTACACCGGTTGATAAATAACCGGTGTAAAAATAGATTTTTTAAACCGGTCTGATTAACTGGTGTAAAAATAATGCACGTTTTACCGCGCCTGTATATACACCGGTACAATTTTCAAATAACCGGTGTAAATTAGCCTTTTTTAACCGGTGTAACAGGCTATTTTTGTAGTAGTGAATGTATATGTAATTGTTGCTATAAAGTTAGGTTAGTTGTACAAGAATATAGTCGAGAATAATAAAACATTTGCTTGAAGGTACGTTATAGTAAATACATATAAAACTTGTTTTTTTATTCAAATTTTAAAGGATTTAAAAATTTCAAATGAAAATTAAAAGTAGTTCTCTAAATGAATATGTAGAGCAACCCAAGTTTTGAAAATGAAGAATTCTCAAATCATGTCCATAAATTGATTAAAGGTTTATATGAATTTGAACAAGTATCAAGAGCATGGTATATAAATTTGAATAGATTTTTTTGTTGAGAAAGGATTTTATGGTGTTATAATTGATACTACTTTATATATAAAATGTTATAAAAATAGTTTGGATAATATAATTTTGGCGCTCTTTATGAAACTCTGCATGCAGATTTCTCAAACATAAGGAAAGAAAAATTTGAAATGAATATGATGGAAAATTGAATTTTGTCCTTGGATTGCCAACTAAATAAGTTGATGAAGATATTTTTATTAATCAAGGTAAATATACTAAATAATTACTTAAAAAATATGATGTGAAAAACTCGAAACATATAGAAACGCTAATGAGTACCCCAACAAAACTTGACAAGGATGAAACTGACAAAAATATGGAATAAAAACTTTATTGAGATATGGTTGGTAGTTTACTTCACCTAAGTGAAAGTGAGCTGATATTATGTATGTTATGTGTTTAAGAATTAAATTTCAATCATATGCTAAATAATCACTCTCAGATGTAGTTAAAGAATTATGTTCGGTGCTTATGTACTATATTTCACTCATATTCTAAAGAGTAATGATAGGGGCAGTGAAAACGTAAAGTGACTGATGTGGACTAATTACATGGCATGCCATGTCAAATCATTCTTATTTGGAAATTAAAAACAAATCTCTACAACTCAAATTTCCAATCACGCAATTAAAAAAAATTTGCAACTCAAAATTTCTTCCCCAGCTCCTCTCACCCGCCGGAGAAGGGTATCTCCATAATTCTACCCACCTTTCGGAGAAGGGTTTCTCTATATATTTTCTTGTTATTTATTTTTTTATTTACAAATAACTATTTTGTTTGAATTTAGGTTCTAAAATTGTCATGGAGCAAGAGAAAAAGAATTCATGTGTGCCAATGAATGACACACATGAATTCCAAAAGTTGAGTTCCAAAAGGGAAGATGATGGCCAGCAAAAGTATTTTTCATTTGGATGCTCAAAAAATGGTAAGAATGTTTTTAGAATGAAAACTTCTTTTTATCCTAGGCCTTCTAGCAAAACGAATTGCAAAGCGAGAATTAATATTACAGTTCATAATCATGGATTATATATTGTTACAGGTATACACCTTCAGCACAATCATACATTAAGTCCAGGAAAGTCAAGACATTTTAGATGCCACAAAGTGCTGGATTCACATATTAAGAGGAAATTAGATTTGAATGATCAGGCAGGAATAACTTTGAGTAAGAGTTTTAAATCATTTGTTGTTGTCTTGTTGAAGCTGGTGGCTATGAAAATTTATCGTTTGATGAGAGAAAGTGCAGAAATTATGTAGTTGAAGCACGGAGATTAAGACTTGGGATTGGAGATGCTGAAGCCTTGAATAATTATTTTTGTCTTATGCAAAGTAGAAATTCAAATTTCTTTTCTATGATTGATGTAGATGAAGATTCTCGCATAAGAAATATATTTTGGGTTGATGCAAGATGTAGGGCTGCATATGAATATTTTTTTGATGTCGTGACATTTGATACTACATATCTGATCAATAGTTTTGACATGCCATTTACTCCGTTTAGTGGAGTAAATCATCATGGTGAATCATTGTTACTTGGTTGTGGTTTGATATCAAAAGAAGATTCGAAAACTTTCATTTGGTTGTTCAAATCTTGGTTGACTTGCATGGAAGGACGTGCTCCACAAGGTATTATTATGAATCAGTGTAAAGCCATGGAAATTGCAATTTGCTGAGGTATTTCCTAACTCTCATCATCGCTTATGTCTGTGGCATATTATGAAAAAACTTCCAGCAAAGTTTAGTAGTCATGCCAAGTATAAGATGATAAAGAAAAACTTGAAGAATATTGTTTATAATTCTTTGATAACTGAAGAATGTGAAGACAACTGGAAAAAATGATTGAAGAATTTGATTTAGAGAAGAATTATTGGTTAAATTCTTTATATGAATATCGTGGTAAGTGGATGCCTGTGTATGTGAAAGATAAATTTTGGGTAGAAATGTCGACAAGTCAAAGAAGTGAGAGTATTAATTGTTTTTGGAACTCAACTTTGTAATACCAAAACCATGTTGTTAGGCATAAGATTTGTAAAAGTGTCGAGTTTCTTCTTTAGATGAAAAACACATCCCAACTTTTGGAGTTTTGCATTTATTTACATTTGACGAATCACCCAATACTTGCAAATCATTATCATTCATTGGCACACATGAATTCTTTTTCTCTTGCTCCATAACAATTTTAGAACCTAAATTCAAACAAAATAGTTATTTGTAAATAAAAAAATAAATAACAAGAAAATATATGGAGAAACCCTTCTCTGGAGGGTGAGTAGAACTATGGAGAAACCCTTCTCCAGCGGGTGGGAGGAGCCGGGAAAGAAATTTTGAGTTGCAGATTTTTTTTAATTGCGTGATTGGAAATTTTGAGTTGCAAAAATTTGTTTTTAATTGCCAAATAAGAGTGATTTGACGTGGCATGCCATGTAATTAGTCCACGTCAGTCACTTTAGTTTTCACTCTAATTTTTCACTCCCCCTATCATTACTGTTTTCTAAATAATCACACTTAATTGCAATTAAAAGAATTTTTATGTATCTTAAAGTAATAATAGACTATTAGTTATGTTACCATAGGTAGATACAGTTGTGGTTCAAATTCAAATTCAGAACTGAATTGAACTGACGGTTTCGATTTTGAAATCAAAATTGTTTCCTTAACGGTTTAAAACCATAAGGGTGGTTCAATTACAGTTCCAAAATTTGGAATTAGAACCGACTCAAATCGTGACTCATCAGTTCAAAACTATAAAGGTGGTTCGGTTATGATTCCAATTTTTTTTGCTCTAAGCAATGGTCATTTGACCCTTGCACTAGCAGCAGTTGAATTTTACAGAGAGGAATGATCATTCATTTGATTTTCTTTCCATTTTCTAATATTCCAAATCTATAAATATTACCCCTCCCCCAATTTTTCATTTTATTTTTCACAAAATTTATACTTCTATTTCTCATCATACTAATTCTCTGCTTCCCCAATTATCAAGCATCAAAACTCTAGATAATTCAATTCTAATTGTTAGTTAAATTATTATTTTTTATATATTATTCTTTCAATTTCTTATTTTATTTTTAATCTTTATAAATAAAAATTATATCATGGATTTAATTTTTTTTTACAGCTAATATTTGTGATGAAAATGTAAATCCATCACCATCCACACCATCAAGTCGTCGTCCACTATCTAACTCAAAATCTAATATGTTTGCGAAATATTTCACAACAAAATTTTATGTCGATAGGATTCTTGTAAGGGTAAAATGCATTTTTTTATGAAAAATCATATGCATTCAAGATATGGACTGGATATGACACACTAAACAAGCACTTGCAGAAAGCACAACATCAAAAGATCGATCTTCACAAGTCACATACACAACTAATCAGGTATGCTCAACAAGGTTCTTCTTCAAATTTAAATTTACTAAAATTTTTAGTGATTCAATTTGAAAAGATGGATTAGTTAGATTTGTTTGTACATAACATTTACTATTTACATGGGCTGAGAAGAAGATTTTGTAAGATTAATATAAGAAAATGTAAATGGTCATTAGAACAACTTTAACTCATTATATTAGAAAATTTATATAAAAAAATTATCAAAATATTTTCTAAAATTAGATTTTTGCATTTCAATATTTTTCAGATATTTCGTGTAATATCCACAAAATTTCTCAAAATTTGAAAGTTTGTGTCTTGAAATTATTTCATGAATTGCGATGCAGAATTTAATAATGATAAATTGTGTAATTTGAAAATTTGTTAAAAATAAAATAAACAAGAAAACTGAAATTTTTGTTTTCAGATTGTTAAAAACCCAACATTCTGCAAAATAGCTATAATGCCAATAATGTCTATGAGTGGAACATAGATGGTCAAACAGAATATAGTATGATGACTGCTCTCCAACAAATGACTATGGTAGCAACTGCATACAGAACAACGCATGCATGTACAGACCAGTTGGCAGCTCATATCTTAGTTGCTAGCTTCATAGGGTAATTAAAAGGATGGTGGGATGAACATCTCACTGAGGGAGAAAGGCAGAGTATTATGCACTCACTTAAAATTGATGACCAAGGAGAATCTATTATGCAAGATGGTGATACTATCCCTGATGCAGTGTCCACTTTGATATTTACTATTGCTAAACCTTTTATAGGTGAACCAGGTATTTTCAGAGACCAGTCATCAGAATTACTAAACAATCTGAAGTGCAAGAACTTATCAGATTTTTGATGGTACAAGGATATATTTTTTACCCGAATATATACCAGATCTGATGGCAACCAGACGTATTGGAAAGAAAAGTTTCTTGACGGACTACCAAAATCACTCCGAGACATGGTTCAGGAAGAACTCAAAAACAAGTACAATGGAGTAGTACCAAATGAACAGATTACATATGGACAGTTAATGACACAAATTCAGCAAGTAGCCTTGCAGATCTGCAGGCAAGACAAGATGTGATAGTAAATTGAAGTCCAAATCAAAGCCTCGGGGGTCATTGGAGCGAATCAAGGGGTGCTTAAGAAGGATGGAATGAGTTTGGAGGCCAAAAAGAAAGAAAGGAGCGAATTTGGACGTGAGCAGCAAAAGAGCCATCCACGTCGCGACGTGGAGATCCTGTGATGTTGCGACATCCAGCAGCGACAGTTTTTTTTTTATTTTAGGTTTTGTTCCCCGACGTCGCGACTTCGGGCTCCCCACGTCGCGACGTGCGGAAAAAATTGGAGTTAATTTAATTTCTATTTTTAGTAATTTAGGATTTAAGTTAATTAATGTTTCCTTTTATGCAATAATTCGTCTAAGGTTAATGTTAAGCCTATAAATAGGTGCTTTCTTTTAGTTGTAATAGTTAGAGAAAAATCTTGAGAAATAAAAACACAGAGTTGTTTTTTTTACGTAAGTTGTTTTCTTGAGGAGGGAATTCCAATTTACATTGTTTTAGTTCTTGAGGAGGGGATTAAATCTTGCGTGATTGTCATGTTGTTTGTTGGTGAGGAACCATCAGATAATTATGCATACTATCATCTTACAGAGACAGTTTGATTCGACGTACACAAGTTGATTTACTAAAAGATCGACACTATTCCGCAACAACTATCAATCTACGTGAGGAGCGTGGTGAGATCGTTATCAAGTAGTATCAGAGCTCAGGTGATTTTCAAAATCAGGTTTTTCAGTTTTTCTTAAAATTGAAACCCTAAATTATTGTTATTCGCAGCCTTTGCATGATTTGATTATTGTGTACTGGTTACAGCAATTATATCCTTGGTTATTATTTAATTGATACTGTGAGAAATTGATCCGGTTGAAAATTGGTGATTAATTGTTTAGATTGATTATTTTGGATGTTTGTGTGAAATTGTTTTTGTAGTAATTGTTGTGGATATTCTGTTGAAATTTGGTTAAGTGTTAATATGAGTAAACAGGCAGAAGGTACTAGTGTTAACCAAAATTTGGAATGTATACTGGCTACTATGAGTGAACAATTACGACAGTTATCAGTTGAAAATCAACAGTTTAAGCAGCTGTTTGAACAGCTAGAGTCGGGATCTAGAACGGGTACTCCACGGTAAACACTACCTAAAATCCTTGGTTTGATGGTTTGGAGGAGGATGGGACTGAATTGGATGATAGTGTTTGCCGACGGGTGCGAAAGGGTGGTATTACTGAGAAAGAAGGTAAGATACGTGTTCCCATATTTTTGGGTAAGGAAAGTCCGGAATTGTTTTTGAACTGGGTTCGAAAGGTGAACAAAATCTTTGAATTCTATAATTATTTTGAGGAAACTAAGATTAGTTTGGTGGTTATGGAGTTTACTGGGTATGCTAGCATTTGATAGGAAGAAATTCTTATTCAATGTGACCTACTGGGAGAATGACTAATCCGTACTTGGGATGAAGTATAGACATGAATGCGGACCCGTTTTGTTCCAGCTCATTATTTTGGAGATTTGTAGTTGAAACTACAAAATTTAACCCAAGGAGATAAGATCGTTGAGGAGTACTACCAGGAGATACAAATTATTATGAGTCGAGCACAAGTCCATGAGGAAAAGGTGGCGACTATTGCGCAATTTGTCAGTGGTTTGAATCAAGGTATTGCTAAATATATTGCTTTATATCAATATAATGATTTGGAGGACTTTCTTCACAAGGCCAAGGAAGTGGAACGACAACTTGAAATGGAGAAGCAAACTGGGTTTGATGGTACTCGGTCTTGGAAGTCTGTTTTCAAGAAGTCAAGAAGTCAAGGGTAGGACCGACAGTAATGTGACTTCAAAGGCTAAACTGGTTCAGTGTTTCAAGTGTCATGGTTATGGTCATGTAGCTGCTCAGTGTGGAAGTCCTCGAGCTATACTTATTAAATCTAATGGGGATGTCGTGAAGATGGAATTTGAATATGATAGGATGTCACAGTTGGCCTGAAGAAGAGATAATCCATCCTGAAGACGTGATCGGTGAGGCATTGGTGTTAAGGCAAGCTCTAACAGCACAATTTATTGTGGAAGATGAGTACAAGTGCTATCAACTATTCCACACACGGTGTCTTATCAGTGGTAAACAGTGTAATATGGTTATTGATAGTGGGAGTTGCACCAATATTGCCAACTCATTGCTTGTTGAAAGGTTGGGTAAATTACTGTTGCTCATCCTCATCCTTACAAACTTTATTGGGTTAATGCGAAAACTGTGGAGGAGGTTACTCGGCAAGTCAAACTAGACATCGCAATTGGGGCGTATCAGGATCAAGTACTTTGTAATGTGGTGCCAATGTCGGCGGGACATGTGCTTTTTGGAATGCCATGAATGTTTGATCGGGATGTTGTGCATAGTGGACGTGACAATACTTATGCATTTAAATGGCAAGGTCACAAGTTTTTATTGACAATATTACATCCGTCTGAGATATATAAAGACCAACAAAAAATATTAAATGATATGCAGTCATTGGAAGTTGGCAATAGGGATCCCAAGGGCATTTGTGCAATGGCAATGCATTCTAGAGTTGGTGTTGAGGATTTTCGGCATGCTGGATCAGATTTGAGGTCAAATCCTTTTGACCGGGGAGGGAATGATAGCAAATTGAAGTTCAAACCAAAGCCTCGGGGTTCATTGGAGCGAATCAAGGGTGCTTAAAAAGGATGGAACGAGTTTGGAGGCCAAAAAGGAAGAAAGGAGCGAATTTGGACGTGGGCAGCAAAAGAGCCATCCACGTCGCGACGTGGAGATCCTCCGACGTTGCGACGTCCACATACGTTGTGACGTCCATCGTCGTACGTTGTGACATCCAGCAGCGATAGGTTTTTTGATAAGTTGGTTTTATACCAACTTATATGTGTTATTTTACTTAGCTTTTGCCTTGTTTTTTATGCAATTGTTTAGTGTTTTGTGTCATTGTGTGCATTTATGTGGTTTTGAACTTGGTGTGCTAAAATAGAGAAAAAGACCAAAAATGATGATTAAATTAGTAAATGTGAGTCTTAGGTTAAAGAACAAGGAAAGAACAAAAATAGGTTTGATATTAAGCTTGTGAAGTTTGAAGAATGCCATTATAAGGTTACTTTGTGTTTGAGCAGAATAGTTGGGGTACTTCATTTGAGTGTAACTTTCTCAATACTAATCCAAATGATGTGATCTTGGATGTTCTGGAAATCTCTTTGGGTGTACTTCATTTCTTATGTTTTAACTTTCTTCTAATTTCGTGTGTAAGTATGAGAAACGAGAGAATCTTTACGATTTCTCCTTCAGGTTTACATTGTTGAGCTCATTGCCACAGTTTGGTCGATTGTCCATATATTGAGCTACAGACCTCCAATGATGCTGATTCATGAACCAATGGAAGTCCAATTCAGAGGCTAAGACACACATATATGGCATAGAAGTGGAGTCTTGTGCTGAACTGGTTGCATCACCATTTTCGGTTTTGTGACATTTTTGGTTTTGTGAGGACGAGACCTCATGTCGAGGTCTCGCCATTTTTTGTGTTGTGAGGGTGAGACCTCTTAGAGCTCTCACATTCCACACACACACACATTTCACTCATTCTTTGTATACACTTTACCTAATCATGATGCATTTGTCATTCATGTTGTGAGCTCATGTTTCATTGTTTTCTTTATAACATTTGCAACTTCCTGAAAGTATTCACTTTGCACTCTATGTTTTGAGAATGCTTTACATACATTACATTTTCCATTCCATGAGTGAAGAATGCATCACGTAGTTACTAAGGCATTCTTCATTTCCTCTTTCACTTAGTTCCATCATGTTATTCTCACACTCATCTTCATAGCATCTCATTGTCACTTTTCTTTAAACTTCAATTGCATTCATTCCCAAGATATCTTACATTCCTTCATTTATTCCATTTATACATCTCACTTCTTAACACATGCATTTCACAGCACATATATTTCATTGCAACATTCTTGTGTGTGCATTATATACTTGTCTCACAATGTTTCAAGCATACGTTTTTTGCATGTTATCACTTCAATCTTCATTCTTACATTCATTCTTGCACACATTTCAGAACACTAAATTCCTTTTACATTCATTCATTCTTGCACACACTTCACAACACTCATGCACATTTGCACATAAAGTCACGAGACCTCGTGGTGAGGTCTTGCCACTTTCGGTCTTTGTTAGGGCGAGACCTCTTTGCGAGGTCTAGACGCTTTTGGGGTTGTGAGTGCGAGACCTCGTGGCGAGGTCTCCCCATTTAGAATGTGTGAGGGCCATGCATTTTGATGTTCGTAATGTTTGTGATAAACTTTCTAAGTATGGAATTCTCTATCTTATGCAGGAATACGTGAAGGCGTGGTCTCCGAGAGTATTGACGGCTTGCAGGGAGCGAACATGGCGCGGGAAGATCCTTACCTCAAAGACGTGGATCATGAGTGATTTTGGACAGATCATTTTATTCAGTGGCATTTTTGCAAATTAGTTAGTAGTTTACGTTTTGTAACCTCTATAAATAGAGGATTTAGTCATAGATTAGAGGGATCGATCATTCTAGAATTGTAACAGACTTTTAATTTTGAGAGCGGAAATTTTCTCTCTCTAGCTTTTTCTCTCTAGAATTTTGGCTCCGTTTTCAATTTCGATCGAGGATTTTGATCGATCATTGTAATCTTCTACACAATTAAGGAGACATTTCACAAATCTTTGTGAATTGGAAGCTTCTGAAGCAATTTAATTGGTAAATTCTTTCCATATGTTGAAAGTGAATTGTTTTGGATTGCGAATTATCGATCGTGAATTGAGAATGGAGTTCTGTAGCTAAATTGATGATGTTCTAGGGTTGGAAACCATATGAATGTGTAATTAGACTACGTGAAGCTTTGTAATTGATACAATCCATAAAGAACGGAATCATACTTGGAATTAATGCACGAATCTTGTTAAGTTTCATTTATTTGTGCTTTTATTGACTGAGTTGTGCCTCGATTGTGGTAGCCATGCTGAGTCAGGGGGGGTAAATTCACCATTAGGTGTAGGAATGAATGAAATGAGAACATAACATATGGTAATTGAGTCTTCTCGCTTGTTTTGTGTGATCATGAGCTAAGATGCGGTCGCCATGCCGGTGGAAGTTCATTGAAACCTTAGAATAGGGTGAGGAGAGAATTTCCATGACTAACGAAGATAGACGGACCTAGGTTAGGCCTCGCCATGGGAAAACCTTAGGATTTGCATGCTAGAGTAGTGAGTCTTGGGAAGTTGAGATGTTGCGGGTTTCAACCATCACTCTTAGGTCTCGCCATGGGAAAGAGTGGTGACAGGAAGTGTAGAGAGCATTGTAGTCGCCATGCTGGGTGCTAACTAAGCTCCTAGGTAACTAGATCTTCTCTCTGTTTAATTTGTGTGTCGATAGCATCGCATTTGAGTAGTCTAATGTGCACTGATCCGGGGCCAAAGTCTAGAACATCAACTCTCTTCTTGTTTTACACTTTAATTGCTGAGCTCATTATTTTTACTTGTTAGTGCTGTAATCTAGTTCTCTTAGTGACATTCTGTGAGCAAACACTGAATTCAAGAATCCACTTCCTTCCCTGTGGATACGATCTCTACCACCGCTACTACATTAGTGAATAAAATAAAATTGCAAGTACGCGATATGCTTGTCAATTTTTGGCGTCGTTGCCGAGGAAGGCACGGTTTCTTGAATTTTGAGTTGCTCTGTTTAGTTTTGTTGGTTTAGATTAGTAGTTTGATATGTTTCATTTTGAGAAAGTTTGTTGTTTTTGTTTTTGTGTTTTGTTCTGTCTACTGTGGTGTAATTGTGGCCAGTGTAGGATACTTGAACTCAATTGAAAAAGAATATTGCACATCACAAGTACCTAAGATGTCTAGGTGGTATGGGGACTTTGTAGAGCCTCGTTATGATTACCCACCAGATTGGATGGTTGACACACGACCATGATAAGTGGGTTTTATACCAACTTATATATCTTATTTCACTTAGCTTTTGACTTGTATTTCAGACATTTATGTGGTGTTTTGTGTTGTTTTGTGCGTAAATGTGGTGTGCAAGTGGTTGCGCTAAAATGGTTAAAAAAGGCCAGAAATGATGATGAACTGAGGCAATTGTGTGTTTGATGCTAATTGGCAAGGTTGAGAGGTCAAAACAACTAGGAAGGTGAATGAAAACCGAAATGAGCTTGCTAGGTTTGATTTAGGGTTTGGGCAGAATGGGTTGTGCAACTTCATTTGCGTGTAACGCTTTCAATACTTATCCAAATGCTGAGATCTTGTATGTTCTGGAAAGCTCTTTGAGTTTACTTCATTTCTTATGTTTTAACTTTCTCCCAAATCTGTGCGCAAGTAGGAGAAACGGGGGCGTCTTTGCTTTTGTTCCTTCAGGTTTTCATCTTTGATTTCATATTGCCACAGTTTGGTAGATTGTTCATCTCTGGAGCTACAGACCTCCAATGATGCTGATTCTTGAACCAATGGAAAGCCAAGAGAAAGCTCTAAAACTTTTATGTTTACGACGAAGTCTGATTCGGAGCCGAAGACACACGAATTCTGTATAGAAGAAGGAAGTTTTGCTGAAGCAAGAAATTTGCCCACGACATGTCGTGGACAAACTTTGAGAACAAAAGTTTGGCCTACAACATGTCGTAGGCCAATCTTGGAAGGACGCAAAATGGCCTATGACATGTCGTAGGCCATTCTTGAAGAGGAAAATTTGCTCCACGACATGTCGTAGGCTATTTAAGAGGAATGGAAGTTTGCTCCACGACATGTCGTAGGCTTAAAATCCAGTCTTGCCACGCCTCAGTTTTTCGGTCATAAATCTCTCATATTAACTCCGAATAGGATGATTCAAAAGGCTGTGGAAAGCTAAGACCTTGGGCTACAACGTTCGTGCTTTAGGTTTTGCCCAGTTCACAATGCATCATGGCCAAAGTTTGGTTGGAAGGTGACGGTTTGTAAGTTTTCAGAATTTGAGAGGTAAAAAGTTCCAAGTATATATGCTTGTGTTTTCCTTGCATCCTTGAGTTGGATTTGATGCACTCATTTGTTGTTTATCTTACACAAATTGATGCCATAGGTTATGAACAATACTTTGCCCGTTGTGGCATATGTGCACACAAGTACCACACAACCTTGCCAACACCTTGCCAAAACTTTGCCAACACCTTGCCAAGACTTTGCCAACACCTTGCCAAGACCTTGCCAACACCTTGACATACCTTGCCGCACACATGCCACAACCTTGCCGAATACATGCACCTTGCCACACTTTGCCATGCACACATGAACCGGACCTTGCCACTCGCCGTGCACACAGGCCGCACACATGCACAACACTTTGCCACGCACCTCGGCAACACCTTGCCATGCACCCTCGGCAACACCTTGCCATGTACTCTTTGGCACAACATTTGCACACATTTTGGCACACCACTCGTGCACAACACAAACTTCACCAAACACACACCTCGGTATAGGAATCAAAACGGGCAGCCATGAATGAATTGCTCCACGAGATCTCGTGGACAAAGAAAAAGTGCCAAAATTTACTCCACGAGATCTCGTTGAAGAAAAAAAATGGTGAAAATTTACTCCACGAGACCTCGTGGAAGAAAAAAAATGGTGAAAATTTGCTCCACGAGATCTCGTGGAGTAAGTTGTGTAGCTGCATGCCAAAATTTTGGCTAAGTGTTGAGATCTTGTGTTGTGTGTGCAGGGTCGGAGAAGGCGTGATCCTGGATGGCACAAAGGCGCTGGAGTTGGCTTGGAGGTGTGCTAGACGTTTGAAGACGCGAGGAGCCCACGAAGTAAAGGCGTGGAGGGAGCTGACCAACAAGGGATTCGAAGCAGCGGTTTGAAGGCGTGGGAGTCTCTGGCACTAAGGCGTGAGGAGGCCGATGAAGACGCGGGCTTGTTGGCTTGAAGGCTTGTTGGCTTGAAGGCCTGTTTGGGCTGAAGATGAAGACGAATGCGCTGGAGCATAAGCCTGAAGGTGCTGGAATGCTGGAGGAATTCTTCAACTTTGAATTTTCACATTTTAAGCTGATTTTGGTTCTTCCATTTAAGGGCATTCCTGTAATATCTTAGATGTTTTACGTTTGCGTATTAGTTACATTTTCATAACTCTATATATAGAGAATGTAGCTAATATCCAGGGGGATCCCTGGACCATTATTCACTTTTCACATTTGTAACCAACTTTTGATCTAGAGAGAGCGGGAATAAATTTGCAAGATCTACTTTCTCTCTCTAGTTTCTCTCTCTAGCTTTTGAACTTCATTTTGGATTCCGATTGAGAATTTTTTCCGATTATTGTAAATCTCCTTGCATTTGGGAAGGCATTCCACAATCCTTTTGAGAATTGGAAGCTTTGAGACATCTTAATTGGTAAACTCTTTCCAATTGATGAAATGAACTGTGTAATCTTCCAATTTGATGATCGTGAATTGAAAATGGAGTTTCCTGGCTAGATCTTGTGATATCCTAGGATTTGAACGGATGAATGTTTAATTCTGTGGAAGATAAAATTATTGCTTTGGAACATATGGTGACAGAAAAACAGATTGCTGATATTTTCACCAAAGCTTTGGATGGAGCAAGGTTTGAAGAACTAAGGTCTGCCCTAGACCTTTGTGTCATGTGAAGAGGTTCTTCAGTGTTGTAAGTTTTATTTTTGTATTGTAATTGTATTTGTAAAAATATAAAAATATGAAAAAGCACAAAAATATGGTAGAATAGGTGGGTTTGTCGTTTCTGACTTCCCGCCTATTGCTTTCTGGCGAGTTTGTAGTTGTAGATTTCGTGTTTTGTGGGATTTGTGATTTTCAGCACTTCAGCACTTCAAGTGACACGTGGCTTTGTGGGATGTCTCGGCTGAATATTTGGAATTGAAGAGTTGGTCTCGGTTACGTAAACTCTGACTGCAATAATTTCGACACTTATTTCTCTTTTTGATATTCCAAGGGTTTCTGGTTTTCTGAGTATCTACTACCCAAAGTGTTGAACTATTCTCAGCCGTCTTCATCAGTGTGCACATAATCAAAGTCTCTAAGATTTCTCGTGAGTCAAGTAATCCAAAATTTCCAAGATGTCGCAATCAGGGTCTTCGTCTCGGGCTAGAAAGGTTGTTGAAACTATGGATGATGATGAAGTTCATGTAATTGTCACCCCTGCATTTCCAAGTTCATCAAGTGAAGATGGTAATACTTCTCACTCAAAGGAGAAGTCTTCAAGTTCTGAGGTTGACTTGTCGTCAGAAGCGGAGATGGCCACTCCCATTCAATCAGTAGATCCGTCCGGTATGAGAACTAAGTTTGCACAAGCAAGTGGTGAACAATTTAAGATAAGTGATATACCCCTAAAGCACCTGATATGTCCAAGGTTACTATGGAGCCTCAGAGAAAACGATTTCGAGTTGTGGATGAAGATTCTTCGGATGACGCTTGGACTGGAGAGGAAGAAGATGTCAGAGGGGATGTCCCAGATGATGATGATCAGAACTTGTCTGATCCAGAACCAGTGTAGTTACCAAAGGCAAAGCGCCAGAAGAGTGCTCCGATTTCCAAATCTCAGCGAGTCACTCGCTCAAAGGCAATGTCAAAGGGAAAGTCACCTGCTGCTAATCTTAATTGCAATCAAAGAAAAAAACTGATGCCAAACACAATTTCAATTGGTTTTACAAATAGGTTGTAATTTTAGGGAACCAAACGGAGCCAGGTTTTTCAATCAAAACTCAGAACCCAATCAACCCTATATTACAAAAGAAAGTTGTCAACTACTAAAGAGGCAATTAAAAAAATAGTAATAATAATTAAATTCTCTAATTTCTCATCATATTCTTCCTAACTTAGGCATATAAATTTGGCTACTCCACGTAATGCTTAATTGAGTCAGTCAAAAGATAGAGCCCTTAGTATGTTTTTTCTCATTACTTGGAGCATTCCCTTCTTCTCTCTCTCCATAGATTATTATGGCTAAGGGCATCTCCAACCCAAAACACCAAATTTGGTGTAGTTTTCGCACCAAAATGGTATAATTTCAGCACCATCCACTATTTAAACTCCAACCCATTTACACCATATTTTACACCAAAAAGAATATTCTATAGAATATTCTATTTTTCTTTTTTATAATCTAATTATCACCATATAATTTAATTTGTTACATATTTTTTATATAATAATTATTATATTTAAAAATTAATAATTTTACTATATTTAATAAATTCATATTTAACAAATTAATTTGATATTTGTGCATTATGAAATTTTAAATGATTAATTGTGTTTTTTTTATAAAATTAGTGAAATTATTTATAAATTTAATTATTACAAAATACATGAATTAATTTAAAAAATAATAAATATAAATTATAAATAAAATTTGACATAAATACACAATTAAGAATATATGCAAGTTTAATTAATACTTAATTAATAATATTTAATAATCATAAATATACATTTATTATGTGTAATGTGATTTGATATTTATGCATTATGAAATTTTAAATGATTAATTGTGTTTTTTTTTAAATTAGTGAAATTATTTATAAATTTAATTATTACAAAATACATGAATTAATTTAAATATAATAAATATAAATTATAAATAAAATATTGACATAAATACATAATTAAGAACATGTGTAAGTTTAATTAATACTTAATAATATTTAATAATCATAAAAATACATTTATAAAAAGTATAGGAAAAAAAAAGCCTTTGCACCAATTTTGGTGCAATGAACAGTGTTTGGTGCAAAATATGGTGCTACAATGGAGAAGAATGGTGCCAACGTAGCACCAAATTTGGTGATTTGGTGCTACGTTGGAGATGGTCTAAGTTCTCAAAATTCTGCAACTGATCAAACTAAAAAGTAGGGTTCAGATGGCGAGGAAAACAGTTTATATATGGACAAGACTTCTAGTTTTTGAAAGCAGTGGGACTTTTTAATTTATTAATTTATATAAATTATTTTTTATTGATAAAACAAAGTTAACGATCGTTAAACGTGAAAGGGATTGGAGTTATGGAAACTTAATTAATAACACATGTCATCTTTTTTTTGAGTAGACCCAAAACCAATTCCCATATTCATTTAAAGTCTTCGAATATGTCAAATGAAATAAAAAATCTTATTAAATAAGTAGAGAAATATAACTCCTATATTCATTGAAAGTGTTGGAATGTGGTCAATATTTATGACAACATTTATGAGAAATGTAATTCCTGTATGCTATTGGAATGTGATGAAGTGGAAATATTAATTCACAAGAAGCCATATAAGAACTCCAAAGAAAATAGGCAAAACCGTTTGTACCAAAGCATGCTCCAAAGACTCCATATTACTCTAATATTTAAAATAATCCATACTCCAATCTCAAAGGAAAAATCATCAAGAACGTCCTTCACATATCACGTTTTAATTTTTTATTCATCTCTCTCATATAAATGAGAAAAAAAAAAGTCCCTCATATTTGAAAAGCGTAATTTTTTTTATCTTTCATCAAATTTCCGTCAAAAGTCTATCTAAATTAATCATGAGAACAACATGAAATTTTTTATTTAGGGGTGCAAAGAGAAATCCTATTCTTAATTTCTCATATATCAACAAAATGCATTGATAGAGAACAAAGATGATTGAAAAATACTCATTATACTTGTGGGTTTAAATATTGTCCAAATCTTTTAAACTACCAAAACAGTCTATGTTCATCTTAACCTTGAGACAAAGATGACAAACCATATAATTTGAGGCTCAGCCTTAGCCTTATAACAGTATTCATTTTCATATATGGGACCCCTTTGATTTAATACCATTGTGGCGCAAGGTTTTCCCTAATTCAAACTTTTACCTATTTTATTGAAAAACATTGTGTACAATATCATCCAAATTTATTAAACCAACTTCTCCTTCATTATGAGGTATAGAATCTCCATGGTTTTTATGCAAGAAAGAAGATGTTCACAAAAGTTTTGTAGAAAGTAATAAATGATGGAGTAAATTCTAGAAAAGTGAACTATACGTCAAGTCTTACATTTCATTATTATAGATTTTTTTTGTCAAAAGAAATCACTTTACTTTTTAAAACATATAATCTAGATTACTCTATTATTTATTTTCCCAATTAGGAGTATGACTACTATTCCAAATTAGCTCAAAACTAACCTTTCCAAAATATTATTTTCATCAATATATATTGAGAGACCTATTGCGCACACTCAAGATTCATTGACCTATTTGAAGAACCTATAACCATTCAATTAATCAACACCACTAAGCTATGTTTATACTCACCATTAAATGGGGCGAAATTCAAAAAAATTTATTATTCTTTGCAATAATATCATCTAAGAGCATGCATATTTGGGGTGAAATTTTCTTGGTTCATAAGAATTTGATAAAATGTCATAAAGTAATATGGTGGCATATAATATTATGCTTAAAGTTCATATTCATATTAGGTTCTAAAGAAAATTTTGCAAATTATTTCGTGAAACAAACAATTTTAGAATTTATCATAAAGAAGACATATTTAGCATCTTTATCATTTGCTTTAACGAGTTTTCTTCATGCATTGATGGCAAAGAGTTGATTTTTATACATTCATATCTTTATAAATTTTTATTTGCTATCAAAGTTGTGTTAGATTGTATTATTACTTTAGTAGTTTCTTATTTTGATAGTTTTCTTTTTCTATCTCTTTATAGGGTAACTTAGTTGTTTATATAAATACCTTTGTTATCCGCCTTTATTTTTTGAACTTTCATTAATAAAACAAACCCTATTTTCTCTTTGAATTCATCATGGTATCAGAGTCTCCATCTTATGTAGTAGAATAGAATTTATTCATAGCCACAACTCTTTCAGGTCGTGATTGTGTTTATCCAAATTAATTATGATTGTGTTTTGAATTCTTCGATTTTGGTATTATTCGCTAGCTTCCACATGTTTTAATTGCAATTTGATTTGATTTCGTTTATGATAATAGTTTGTTGGTCTGTTTCTGTTTTATTTTCTAGTTTAATTATGGCTTATCGTAAGGATGATTCTCTTTAATCGATTAGTGTGCAATTAGATGGAAAAAATTATTCGTATTGGAGTTATGTTATAAAAAACCTTTTGCGAGATAAATCTATGTGAAGTCATGTTACATGAGCACGAGGTAAACCTATCGATAAGAAAACTAGTGATTATGCAGATTTGTTGAATGTTTGAGAAAGTGATAATTGAAAGATTATCACTTGCATCGATAATTTTGTTGCACACTCCATAGGACTCAGTTGGCAAAATATGAGACTGCTAAAGAGGTTTGGATCACTTGGCAAAACTACACACACAGTCTAATTTTGCGAGATGGTATCAGTTGGAGACAGACATTCGTACCCTACAATAGAATTGCTTGATTATTCAAGAGTTGCTAAAAATCACCCCCTATATTGCTCATAGGAAAGAGCAGCGATTGGTTCAATTTTTGATAGCCTTCTATCGTGAATTTGAGGGACTGCATGAGACACTTTTGCATCGTAGCCCACTCCTTTCTGTTGATTCAGTGGTCCATGAGCTTTTAACCGAGGAGATACGTCTAAAATCTCACGTAGCTAAGGAAATCATTTCAACAGCTACTCCATCTATTTTTGCAATGCCTCAAAGACCTCATTTTTTTGGGTTTTCAAGGAAAGAAATTTATCATGCTACAAGCAGTACAATAATTGATTTAGCCTTTAACCAAGAGAATGGCTTAGAGACTTGTCCTAATTTATCAATTAGGTTTGGTTCTCATTACTGATCCTTTTAACAAAAATATAGTTCACTGGTATTGTATGTGACTTGTAGTTAATGAGTGTAATAGTGTCATTAAATCCTAAAAAACTTGTTCTCCCACTTGCGATCTTCTAATCTAACGACCTACTTATCCATTCTTTAGAAACTGTCACACAAGGAACCTCTAGCAAATTTTGTATCTAGAACTCGTAATCAACTTTTAAGAGTGATATAAATGAAGTTGCCCCTTTAGCTGGATGACGTGGCTTACTAACAAGACTTATAATGTACATAAGCACACCCACCTATGCCTCACTTTAAGCCATACGAGTTTTGAATTGCCAAATATAACTCATTTTTGGTAGTAGTGCCAACCTATAACAATGATTGCATGAGAAGCAAGATATTATTTCTCTGTTTTCTCTTCCACGGAAACAAAAACCCTTTTATAACAATCAAACTTCTTCCCAACTTCTATACAAGTGATAATGGGTTGGCGAAGAATGTAAAGTAACAATGACCTAGATTCTTTAATATGAACCACATTGACAAAATAAAATTTAACTCCGTCATTTTCTTGATCCTAGTAATCATTTCGTAGTGATAAACCATATCTAAAATAGTGCAGGGATTCCAGAGCCATTATCACTCCTAAAATCTCGGGATATAGTACTTTCTTTTTATCTACTTTGATACTACCAATGGGTCTTTCCAAATCAAGCAGTTGTTGATCTGATAGCAAATATTATCTATCATAATGGATCTGAATCCCTATCTCCATAGCTAGGGATGTGCAATATTCGTTTCAAATCGAATATCTAACCGTCGAATTCGAATTATTCGATGGGAAAATCAATCTTCGGGTATCTTTATGCCATGATCAGTATAAGTGTTCTTAGATTTCTTGTTTGAACTCATCATATATTTACTGTAGGCTTAGATGTTTATATTCATGCCTACTTCAACGTAGCTGTCATGATCATAGATGTCCGCATTGGAATAAAAATCTTTAGTTAGATCTATGATCATGACAGCTACGTTGAAGTAGGCATGAATATAAACATCTAAGCCTACAGTAAATATATGATGAGTTCAAACAAATAAGAATCGCTCTCATTACATGATTTCTTCTTTATATAGATAGATAGAGAATCTATAGGGTAATTACTTATAAGTAAATTTTGTGCTACAACCCTTCCTATCTGATAGAAAAGGATTCCATGATCCTGAACCGATCTTACCTGGGATCGCAAATCCCAAGTTTGTCTATAAAGAGCGGATCTAATTGTGTTAGTGTCTATAATTGATTTCTATTAAAATTTAATTTTTTCGATTTTTTCGAATTGAATTTAATTTGGTTTGGTTTTCAAAATTGAGTTTAGAAATGTTCAAAACGAACAATCGAATCAAACAATTCAAAACATCTAAAAATCAAATCGATCAACACCCCTATCCATAGCAACGACTGCAAAAACGCTTTGACAAGTAGTACCCTGACCCTAATTTCTGATATTGGTGTAGACACCATGGCCCTATCAATCAAAATATGGTTGGACCACTTTAGGAGAAGAGTTGAAGGTGTTTTTGAATGAACGAGGCATGCAACCCTTATTACAATCGCCATGATAATTCACCAAATAGTTCAATTTCCAAACTTTAACACGATTATAAACCTTCTTAGGAGATGGAGAAGTTGTTACTGGCATTCAAGTCTGAGTAGAATCACTGGGACTCATCAGTGTCTCCCATCAGAAGGGACATAAGAATGAAATGTCCTCAAAGACCTCCCATTAATACTCAAAATATGCCATCTTTGAAGGTTTTTTTTATGAATGTGCTTTCTATAAGCCAAAAAGTCAGTAGAAGGCTCAGTGTCTAGTATTGTTAAATAAAGGCAAACCACAATAGCAACAACGCCCACCACAATAACAACGACCTCAGCTACCACGTCATATTCTAACATTCAGACCACTTTAGTTACCTCAATAATTATTCAAACCACCTCAGCCTAATAATGTCATGACTGCACTATCGTTAAATCCAAATATACTTGAACAATTCTAAAAGTTTATTGCGTCACAGTCACATGCCATGTATACCTCCTCTAATAGAGGTTTGTCTTCCTCTAATACATCATGTATATCTTTCTCTTTATGAGTTTAGATTCTGGTGCATCTCACCATATGACTTCTAATATCTCATTTTTTTGTTTCCCTCTATTCCAATTCCTCTTTGTCTATTGTGACTGCTGATAACACTCTTATACCATTAGTAGATGTTAGTTCAATTGTTATATCTTCTGTATCTCTCTCCCAGATGTTTATTATATTCCTAATCTTATTTTGAATTTGGTTTCTGTCAGTTAATTAAATCAATTAGGATACATAGTGTGTTTTTCTATTTCTCATTATGGTGTGCAGGACTCGCGATCTTAGAAATTGATTGGAACAGGCCATAGGCAATAGGGACTATACATTTTGGATCAATTGAAAGTACCTAATGTTGTAACTTCTAGTTTGGATTTAATGTCGTTTCATTTGAGTCGTTTATCTTCTGTTTTTTATTTATGGCATTTTTGTTTAGGTCATGTATCAGCTTCTCATTTATAGTTTTTAGCCTCTACTAGAGCATTAGACAATTTGAAACTCATGATATTTCTAATTGTAGTGGTTGTAAATTACAAAAGTTTTTTGTTTTACCTTTTTATAAAAGTATTTCTTTTTCTCTTGCTTCATTTGATCTTGTTCATTCTGATGTGTGGGTAAGGGTGTTCAACAAAAATAAAAAACTGACCACATCGCACAACACCACACCGTATGGTGAACAAATCGTGGTTTTATTATTTTTAATGGTTGGTTTTGGTTTCAATATTTTGAGAAATCGCATGGTGCGGTGCAGTTTTATTTTTTAAAAGTAAAATAGCAATTAAATCGTACCGTATATATTATAATAATAAGATAATTATATCTAAAAATATTCAATATAGAAAGTATTGATAATTGCCCTTAATTGGTTACACTTACCTTACATTATTATTTTTTCTTTAATACTTTTTGTCTTATAGAAAAAAAATATACATATACCATAAATTTCAAATTTTGAATAAGGTAATGTCATTTATTTTTCTTTATCACCCTAATTATTTCTTATTCATACTTTCATATTACGTATTAACATTCATATGGTATGAAGGCCTGAGGCTATGAGCTTTCTTCTTTTTGCATATAACTATACAAATTACAAGGATAGGAATAGTGAAATACCCACAATTTATTTGCATATTTTTGAACCAAGGTATGCTACTACACTTTATATTGTTAAATGAATTATCACATTTTTTGTTGATTTTTTTGAATGCTTTTGTATAGTTATGTTTAATTTCTCATTATTTTAAAGTTGTTTATTGTGCGCATCTTTTATAAAGTTTTTTTAAAATTTTAGATGGATATAAATCCAAGTATTAGTGCTGCAACTAGAAAAAGGAGTGGCAAACTCATCAGATTTACTTGCTTCTTCAATTCCACTCTGTCAACCTCCTAAAAAAATTAATAGAACAAAATCAAGAAAAAGTGAAAGTCATAGAATTCATTCATAAATATGGGACTATTTCACTAGGCTAGAGGGTGATAAGTCAGATAGAGTAGCATGTAATTACAATGGGAAAGATTATGTTGCTCACTCTAGATTAAATGGGACTAGCAGCATGTGGACTCAATTAGAATCACAATGCAAAAAGTACCCATATAGAGTCCAAGATAAAAAGCAAAACATTTTACCATTTTCATCTATGAAGGAAGGACAAGAAGGAAGTGATTATGTTACAAAGTTAAAGAATGTCAAGATTGAAGAGTTGAGAAAATCATTGGCCAGAATGATCATAATTGATGAGTTGCCTTTTAAAATTGTGGAAGTTGAAGGATTTCAAAGGTACTCTCAAGCTCTAGAACCAAGATTTGCAATCCCTTCTCGTGTTAATATTTCTAGGGATTGTGTTAAAATATTTCATAAGGAGAAGAAAAAATTGAAAAAAGTGTTGAAATTTGAACGTGTATGTCTTACTACTAATGCTTGGACTTCATTTCAAAATTTAAATTATATGTGTATTATTGCACATCGGATTGATAGTGGTTGGAAATTACAAAAAAGAATTATAAATTTTTGTCTAATTCCTAATCATAAAGGAGATACAATTGGTAAGTATGTAGAGGAAAATTTGTCAGATTAGAGTATTGATAGAATTTTCACAATCACTATTGACAATGCAAGTTCAAATGATGGCACTATTAGATTTTTGAAGAAAGACGAAAGATTGGAAAGATAGTATTTTAGGAAATGAATTCATGCATTTGAGATGTTGCGCACATATCATAAATCTCATTGTTAAGGAGGGCCTACTGGAGCAAAATGAATCAATTCTTAAAATTTGAAATGCAATTAGGTATGTTAGATCTTCACCAGCTAGAATGCAAAGTTTCAAAAAATGTGTTGAAAAAGTAAAAATAGAGAGCAAATGCTTATTATGTCTTGATGTTGAAACAAGATGGAATTCTACAAATATGATGTTGGAAGCTGCATAGAAGTTTGAGACAGCTTTTGAGCAGCTTGAAGAGGAAGATTCAAGGTATCTCTTGTATTTTTATGAGGGTGGAGAATAAGAGAATGGGGAAAATGGGACTAAGAAGGGAAAAAGTAAAAGATAAAAAATTATTGGTTGGGATGGTGAAAGATTGGTGTTGTTAACATAGATGGAGGAATTTAGAGAGATTTACAGTTACAAAATTGGAAGAGATGAATGGGAAAGAAATGGAAGCTTGGAAGGTTGGGCAGATAATATACAAACTGTTCATCATTTTGTTCCAACGTTAACCTCCATTTTGGGTTGCTCATATTTTGATGAGAAGACTGAACAAGAAGTTGTTAATGATCTTTCTATGTTTCGATCTCTACTTTTAATATAAAGTTTTTGATTATGTGTTATTATGACAATTAAATTTTGTGGTTTATAAATTTAGTTTAATCTTTTATAGTGATTATCTGTTATTGTGACAATTAAAGTTTGTGATTTATAAATTTAGTTTAATCTTTTACTCGTAATAAAGTTGATTATTTGTTCTCGTGTGCCACAAAATTTTTGGGGAAAAAGTGATTTTTTTGGAGAATAAAAGTAATAATAGAGATCAGAATCTGAATTAGAGGCTCATCAAGATGACTAAAAAATTATCAACAGAAAATTGTAGAAACTTTATAAGGTACAACAAATGTTTAAGCTACTATAGAGTCTTATATTAGTTAAAAATGTATGTTGTTTTTGTTTCTTTAGCAATATCAATCTGGATGCACTGGAATACTCAAATCGATATGTTATATAATCTAGAAACTGAACGTGCAAACAAATTGATAATGAATTTAGCTACTCTAGCTAAGATTCTTACTAGCTGGTCTAAGAGTCCTGAAAACCGGTTTTTTTTTTTTAACCAAAAGCGATATTTTTATTATATACATGAAAATTACACAGCTAACTAGCTGAAAATCATTGCATTGTTCAACATCATGAACAATACATTACAAATAGCAAAAAGCTATAAGCCTCAATGGGGCAAACCCCAAAGGAACAAGTACTACACCCACATAGGGTAATATAGCTAATGACAAAAGTTTATTCTATCAAATTGTTTTAACAACAACTAAAACTGAATTAGATTCTCCTCCCTAGAAGCAAAGCTTAAACTGAATTTGAATCTTCATTCCTAATAATTGGGCAAAAACAACCACAGCACAAACAAACCACAGCACCAAACAAAAATTACCAAAACAAAGTCTTCTTCCTTCCAAATTCACAATCCAAGAAAATAATGGTGGAAGAGAGATCTTTGAATTCCTAACAAGCCGATTGGAATACAGCACCATGACCAGGATCTGCCTCCAAGTTTCAGATTTTTTTTTTTCCTTTCACCACGATATTACTCCAAAAATGGAGATTTACTCTCAATATTGAGAGAAAAAAGCTCCCATTTGGAAGACCAAAACACTCTCATAAAGAGAGACATCACCATCCCATAAAAGGAGACAAGAAAATTTTGGGGAAAAATTTGGATTTTGGGAGATGAAATGGTGGGGGAAGCGGCGGAACTGCCGCCTCCCCTTACTGTTTTTGAGAGGTGGGTTTCTTTTGGGAGAAGAGAGAGAGGAGAGAGGAGACAAAGGACGGTGGTAGTCTTTGGAATACTTCAATGCTCTAAGAAGTATTCTTCATCCTGAAAACCGGTTCATATATGTTAAAATCGTGATTCTAATTTTATACTAATTTTATGAGGCGTTAAAATCGCGATTAATTTTCCTTTGCATATATTAACATGCTTTGTAGGAGACCAACTCTAACATAAATAATCTTGTAAAATTAATCTTTCGGCAGCAAGAGTGATTTCTATTGGGCTTGCAATTGGAGTCCTTTCCTTTATATAGATTCTCTGTTGCTTTGCAAACATTCTGCAGTTTACCAGACCTTTTTCATAGGAATCCATGGATGACAAAAGAGAAGCCTATATCTTTCTTTGAAGAATGGCTTGCCAGACAAAATCCACAACGAATTGCAAAAGACATATTTGCTTCAGCAAATTGGATGGTCAATGAATTCCTTGATGCAGGAATCTCAAAGAAGCTTGGCATCATAACACTTCCATTGCAACTAATATAAAGGTACCAGTAATGATCATTGCAGGAGACAATGCTCCACTCTGTACAATAATTAAATAATTTAAAGCATACTAAAAAACAAATTGATCAATCCAAAATTGTAATATTTAAGGGAAAGAGGCAGCTATGGTTGTTTTGCCCACAAGCCTGAGTCTCTTGATGAAGATGAAGATGCTGAGAAGGCATTTGTTATAATGAGAAATTGGCTGCATGATGGATTGAACATTGAAACTTAAGATGGCTTTTCTTCTATAGACAAAACACAATGTCTAATGTTGTTTGTACTATAATACTATAATAGTAGTACGTACTTAGCAAGAATCTATAGTCTGTATTCAGTAAGAAATGCTGGACAAAATCCACTGAGTTGTTCATTGATGGATAATCTAGAAAACATATCTGAAAGGTTATTCACAAAATTCAACTTCTATATAAAGATTCGAGTTATACAAACTTAACAAGCACAACCATCTTCAGGAAAGGCAACATATACAGAAGCAACATGTACTTTTTGCCATTCGACTTGATGAAAATGATTAGGTGAATGCTAGATTCTTCATGACTGTCAAAACTAGATTGATTCAATTAAGTAACAGTGAAGATATTTTCTTGAGTTCAATGGCCAGACACATGAAAGATAAATTCAAAAATACTGAAAAATCTTGACAATCTCAATTTCTTGTTATACGTGGCCATAGTTTTAGACCCACGTTACAAGTTCAAATATGTGACATTCTATTTTGATGGAATATATGAAGAAGATAGCATTTTGGCAAGTGCTATGATACAAAAAGTGGAGGAAACTTTGAACTGATTATATGAGCATTATGCTAAACATGATATGGCTGATAATGTTGTGCATGCATCAAGTGATGATACTCCTATCAAAAGTTCTAATTTGTGAGTATTGATGAGACTGAAGATGTCTTGAAAAACTTGGAGTCTCAATTTCTCAAACGTTTAAAAGATGTACAAAGTGTTGAGAGTAAGTCAGAATTGACATGGTACTTACTAGATAGTTGTGAAAAAATAGGTGACAATTTTGACATCTTAAATTGGTGGAAGAATAATTTTATTAAATACCCAATCATCTCTCAAATGGCCAAAGATGTATTATCAATTCCAGTATCTATAGTTGCTTCTGAATCAACTTTTAGTACTAGTAAGTCAGGATTGACATTGGTAATTTTGAATATATGTCTTGTTTTACATTATTGATTCCATTTTTCAATCATATGATGATTGCAAGATTATCTTTATCAGTTAGCATTTCTTATAATTTGTTTTAATTTTTGTTTTAGTTGATGCTATTAATTTGAATATTCTCTTAATCATTTAATTGTTATTATCTATTTTAACTTTACTAAACTACTCATGTCTTCTGATATTAAAAGTTGCAACTATTAAAGCTTTTTTCACTTTGATATGAAGATGGCAAAATTATTTTCATAACTTATATTAAATCTTTGGCTATTTTTTTCGTACTTGGCTAACATTTTTTTAATCTTTTTTATCTTTTCAATATTGCAGGGTTCATTTCTTCATTCAAATATTGGTGACTCAAGGCTTTTTTATTATTATTTTTTCAATTATAACAAACTTAAAATATTTAAATATTTATCGAATTATTTTATTATAATAGACAAACTTGTATTTTAAATTTTATGTTCCATACATCATCTATGTTTTTTTTTAAAAAATGAATTCGATTCTTACAATGTTATTTATTTGAAAGATATGATAATGTTAATTTTTATTTTGTTAATTAAGTGTAATATACTTAAAGTTTAAACCTCATAATTAAACCGCACCATATCACACCGAAAAATACACACCGCAAACCATGGTTTTTATATTTTAATGGTTGGTTTTGATTTGTATTTTTCACAAATCGCAAGTCATGGTGCGATTAAAAATATTACGCAAAATCGCTCAAACTGCACCATGTACACCTCTATGTGTGGGGACCTTCTCATGTACCCACAAAAGGAGGGGAGTCATGGTATTATGTTTCATTTATTGATGATTGCACTCGTTTGGGTTTTCTTATAAAACGTTGTTATGATTATCTCACCATTTGCAACAACTTCAAAGCTCTTTTAAAAACTCAACATTCAATTGTCATTAAGAATTTTTTTTGTGATTTGGGAGGAAAATATACCTCTCATAATTTTTCTAATTTGCTTACTTCCGATGGTACTCTTTATCAAAGTTCTTATACATATACTCCCAAACAAAATGGTGTTGCAAAACGAAAACATAGGCATCTTATTGAAATAGTCCACTCTATTTTATTGTCTACCTATGTTCCTAGTGTATTTTGGGGAGAAGTAATTATTACTGATACTCATATAATTAACAGGATTCTAACCTCAAACAATTTAGGTTTGTCACCTTTTAAAAAGTTGTATGGGTATGCTCCTGATTATTCTTCCTTGCATATTTTTTGTTCTACTTGTTTTGTATTTAACCTCATGTCGAGCATAATAAATTGTCATCACGATATGTTTTATGTGTTTTTTTGGGGTTATGCAGCTGGTAAAAAATGATACCGTTGTTTTATCCCAGTTAGTAAAAAATTGTATGTTTCTTGTAATGTTATGTTTCTTGAGCACATTTCATTCTTTTCCATTTCTTCTAGTTCACATAATATGACAAAGTCAAATTTTGTTCGGATTGATCCTTTTATCACTGATATTGAGAAAACACTGTCTGGTACATTGGTCCCTGATACAACTATTCCTCCTTCCCCTGCACCTACTCAATCATCTTTTGAGCCTGCGGTTCTTCCTCCCATTCGATAATCTACACGTGTTCATAAGTATACTAAGCTCCCAGATTTTTCTTACTCTTGTTATTCTAACTCTTTTGCATTATTTTCAACATCTATTCATCGTCTTTCTAAGCTCTACTCCTATACAGAGGCAGTTTGTGACCCACTTTGGCAAGATGCTATGGATGAGGAACTTATTACATCAAACTCATACTTGGAATTTGATACCTTTACTGCTAAGAAAATGCACAATTGGTTCTCGTTGGGTCTAAAAAATTATAACTAAATATGATAGATCTATTGAGAGATACAAAGCTCACCTTGTTTCCAAAGGTTACTCTCAGGAGTGTGGCATAGATTATGAGGAAACATTTGCTCATGTTGCCAAAATGACTATTGTATGTACACTTATTGCAGTTGCTTCAGTTCATCAATGGAACGTATTCCAAATGGATGTAAAGAATGCCTTCTTGAAATGACTATTGTTTGTACACTTATTGCAGTTGCTTCAGTTCATCGATGGAACGTATTCCAAATGGATGTAAAGAATGCCTTCTTGAATAGTGATCTTCATGAAGAAATTTATCTGGATCTTCTTCTTGATGTTCCTCACAAACCTAGTGAAGTCTGTAAACTCCACAAAACTCTTTATGGTTTCAAATAGGCACCCCGAGGTTGTTTTGAGAAATTCTCTATTGTGCTTACTTCACTTGGTTATTCTAGTCATTATGATTCAACATTATTCGTCAAGTGTACTGGTGCAGGTCATATTCTACTTTCTTTGTATGTTGATAATATGATTATCACTAGTGATGATTTTGATGGAATAACAACTTTAAAGTTTGAGTTAGCTCGGTTCTTTGCTATGAAAGATTTGGATCTGCTATGTTATTTTTTGGGTATTGAGATTACTTCTTCTCCAAAAGGTTATCTCTTGTCTTACTCAAAATATATAGCTGATATATTTAATTGTGCACGTCTTACTAATAATAAGATTGTCGGTACCCCTCTTGAGACTAATGCTCAGTATTCTCCGTGTGATGGTTCTCCATTGTTGGATTTCAACTGATATCACACGATTGTTAGTAGCTTGGTTTATCTCACTATTACTCATCCTGATATAGCACATGTTATTCATATAGTTAGTTAATTTGTAGCACCTACCACAGTTTATTGGATTGCTATCTTTTGTACTTTAAGGTATTTTCGGGGGCATTCAGTTTCAAAGTCTTTTGTTTTCATCCACTTCATCTTTAGAATTGCGTGTCTACTCTTATGTTGATTGGGTTGGTGATTCTGTGGATCGCAAATCCACTACTTATTTTTCTTGGTAATTTTCTTATTTGTTGAAAGAGTAAAAAAAAGATATTGTTTCTAGATCCTCCACAAAAGTTGAGTACCATGTCATGGCCTCTACTACTTATGAGATAGTCTAATTGATATGGGTGTTTTGCTTTAGCACCCTACTCCTTTATATTGCGATAATAATAGTGTTATTCAAATTGTGCGTAATTCGGTGTTTCATGAGCAGACCAAATATATTGAGATTGATTATTATGTTACATGAAATCATTTTCAGCTTGGTACCCATCACCTTACCTTTCGTTCTTTCTTTTATGCAAATTGTCGACATATTTACCAAGGTGCAATCTATTTCGCGTTTTCACTTTCTATTTAGCAAACTCTCTGTAGTTCTAGCTGTAGCATCATCAGCTCGAGGGGAATGTTAAATTGTATTATTATTTAGTAGTTTTCTATTTTCGTAGTTTTCTTTTTCTATATCTTTATAAGGTAGCTTAGTTGTCTATATAAATACCTTTATTATGTATCTTTAATTTTTGAGTTTTCATTAACAAAATAAACCCTATTTTCTCTTTGAATTCATCAAGTTGAATGGTGATTTTGGAATAGTTTTTTTTGTTTTTTAAAAAAAAATCTTAGCTAAAATTTATGTATTAATGGAGAATTTTTTTTAAAGAATTTGAATGTTTGTTTTTTTTTCAATTCTTTAATCCTTACATGTTTTGATGGAGAAATCCCTGAAAAAGTCATTGTATCAAATCAGATTTTCTTGGAGTCAACGTGTAAATTAAACAAAATGACCCCAATAATGCACTTTAAAAACTATAGTGATTTTCTCTGTAAAAAAAACTATAATAGTGAGCAATAAAACTTTAAAAAAGTATAATAATGTTTTTTTCTTGAAATGTTTTCTTAATCTTAATATCCTAAATTCACTATGCTACTTTTTGTCCATTAAATTAACTATAATATTCTTTGTCGGTAAATTGTTTCATTACTATTTCTATCAAACTTTTGTTCAAACCAATATTTAGAAAATTGGATCGGAGTGCGAACCGAACGAGCTACTAAATCACCGAGTCACTGGGTCAAACCAGATGAGAAAAGCGTATGACATCATCTTGTAGTCATAAATAAATTTTAATTTTAAATATATTAATAATTAAAAAAATCTATACTCAAATATAAATATTTACTAAATCATAACTAAAATACATAAAATTAATAAAATGCCGTTAATTCATTTAAATATTAGCATTATTTAATATCAAATATAATAATTCTAAAATGAAAAAGATAAAAAAATGTTTCTAAATTGTTGAAATTTTATTTTATTTGAGCATTTATTCTATCATCGAACGATTCAAAATATAATAAATCATATATCTGTTATTTATTAATTTGTTTAATTTAGATTGATTAAAATAAATTTTTAATTTTATTCATATAAATAGTAATAAGGTCACATATATGTATTGATATTGGATCTAAAATGAAAAAGTAAAACATATAATTTATAAACACATAGGTCCATATATTTTTAGTTTGAAAAAAAAAATTAAAGACAACATAAATGTTAAAGCCCATATTAAATAAAGACAAGTTTAAAACTAGCTTAAAGCCCAAAGAAAGGAAAAAAAAAAAGCCCAACCAGTCAAACTGGGTTTAGACCGGTTTAGCCAGTCAAACCGGCGTTTTGACCGATTTGGATCAGTTTTTTATATTTCCAATTTTATTTACAAAACCAGACCAAATTAAGAACCGGTCTCTAATCAGACCGGCCGATTTTATCCGATTTTAACAACACTGGTACAATGACAAAAGGATTGTATTGAATTATTGAAAACAAAGAAGATGTGAGTCTTACAAGCCTTACAAAACTAAAAAGAGCAAATTGCTTACCATAAAAAGATGTATACTCTATATACAAAGCACGCACAAGTGTCCCACTGTGATTGTTTATAATAAGGGAAAATATAAAAAAATATTTCATACATTTATTGAAAAAACTATTTTTATCACTTACATTTAAAATAATATAAATTCATTACTTACATTGAAAAATTGTATCAAATTTATTATTTCATCAAACTCTATTTAATTTTCTAATGGAAAGTATGTACATATACATCATGATGACATTTGTATATTTTTTTGTTAAAAAAACAAAAAAAAAAAGACGAAATTAGATAAAATAACCAATTTAATGCGCATTTTTACTATAGGCAACAATATTGTATACTCTTGTAAAACGGATTCATATATGAAACGTGATACGCTAATTTTGTTATACTTTAAAATACGCTAATATTATATTTGATGCGCTAATTTTTTTATACTTGATACGTTAAATTTTCTAAATTGGATTGATACTTCTAGATTGAAAATTGATACGCTAAAGTAAAAACTTGTTATGCTAAAGTAAAAATTTGATACATTAAAGTGAAAATTTGATAAGTTAAAGTGAAAATTGATACGTTAAACTAAAATTTTGATACGTTAAAGTGAAGATTGATACACTAAAGTGAAAATTTGATAAGTTAAAGTGAAAATTTGATACGTTAAAGTAAAAATTTGATAAGGTAAAGTGACAATTGATATGTTAAACTGAAAATTTAATACCTAAAGTGAAAATTTGATACTCTAAAGTGAAAATTTTATACCCTAAAGTGAAAATTTGATACCCTAAAGTGAAAATTTGATACGCTAAAGTGGAAATTGATATGATAAAGTAAAAACTGATACCCTAAAATAAAAATTTGATATGTTAAAGTGAAAATTGATCCGCTAATTTTTTATACTTTATACACTAAAAATTATTGCTAGATTGAATTCAATCACACTAGATTGAATTTTTATTTTGATACTTAATACTAATTTTTGGATTGCATATATGAACCCGTTTCAAATGAGTCTCGGTTCTTTTGAGATGTGAGTGATGAAAAAAAAAAATTAAAAATGTGGAATATCTTTTTTACAATTTTCCCATATAACAATTATTGCTCGAGAAAAAAAAAAATGCCTATAAATATTTTTATGAAAAGCAAACTAAAAATTTTGTAGCTATGTGCTACCTTCATCCCAAAATTACATTTTTGGAGAATCAACTTTTTGTGGAACCATATAATAATTGCGTGTAAATCAGGTGGATTGAAATGAATTAATTATAATATATCCATCAAATAACTTTTAGAAATGTATTAATGTTATTGAAAAACTACTTTTTCAAATGGCATAATAAGAAACGTACATTAAAAATTAAAGTGTGACCCTTATTTTGAAATAAAGAAAAGTGTAAATGTGACATTTTTTTTTTCATATAAAAACTATACAAAGTAACTTAAAAAGAAGACAGTATATTTATAAAGGTGTAAACTATTTGAATGTACCTAAATATTACATTTAAAAATATAATTTAATGAAAAAAATATTTTAACTTAACTGAACAATTTAAAAATAGCCACTGAATTTAGCTAAAATGACTATCAGTATACCACTTATTATAAATTAACTAACAAATTAAAATTAAAAAATTAATAATTAAAAATATACCATTCTAATAGTTTTGTAACCCGTTATTAATTTATCTTGTTAAAATATAGTTTTATTATAACATTATTTAAACAATTCAAACCCTATTTTTTTTTCAGATAATTCAAATTCTCAAAGCAAACAAACAAACAGACCAACCAATCAATCAAAATCTTCAATCATTCCATAAACGCTTAAGACCCCAACATTTTCACGCACCACACCTTCACTGTGTGTCTCACTTCCTCCATTGTTGAAAAATTTTAATGAAAGAAAAAAATCATTGACGAATAATTAAACCAAAAAAAAAAAAAAAGAATGCCGACTTCAGCATCCGCGTCAGCACCACCGATTTCTCCTCCGCCGCCACCGTCGTCTTCGTCGGAGTCGACTTCTCATCAGAGCCGTAAAATGGCTGAGGAACTAATCGGACGGTTGAATTCAAATTCCGTTTCTTGTGAAACAAAACTTAAAGCGTTAAGAGTTCTGAAGAATCAGATCATCGGAAACCGTACGAAGAAGCTTTCTTTTCTCAAGCTTGGTGCAGTTCCGTGCGTCGTCTCAATTTTGTCCTCCGCCGCCGCCGTTGCTGGTCGCGTCGGTGTTCGCGATGATGATTTTTTGTCTATTATAATTCAGTCCGCGGCGGTGATTGGGAGCTTTGCGTGTGGTTTTGATGCGGGAGTTGGAGCCGTTTTAGAAGCTGGAGCCCTTCCGATTTTATTGAGTTTAATTTCTTCCTCTAATGAGAAGGTGATATTTGATATCATTATTTCCGAAGTTAAATTTTCTTTTTCAATGTCGGTAATTAAATTGAAATTTTCAATAGGGATGCAGTTACTGAAATTATCATTGTATTAATTTTTTAAATTTCATGCCATGCTTAATTCAATTTCCCAAAGTCTTGAGATTTCAGTTCATCTTCGTTTAGGATGTGTGGAATGACAAGAATTTCAAGTGTTTAGTTTTAAACTTTTCATTGAAGAACTTCCAATGTAGGTTTTAGGGGAGTAATGAATCTTGATTTTGTTAACTTTCAAGAGACAAAATAACTGATCTTCCAGGGAGAATCATCTACTTCTTTTTAGGCTGAGATTGAGGTTCTTATGTTCTTTCTTTCTTCCCTTTTTTTTTTTTTTTTTGTAAATTATGTAGAAATAAGGGATGAGGATTTTCTCATTTCAAAAGTTACTAAAGATTGAAAATTTTTGGGAGGATGTATGAACATAGTTGCTTGGAGTGTTTGTAGCTTCGGCAGTTTGATTCGGGTTTTAGTTCAATAGGGGTTGTTTTGAATAATGTTCTGGACATTGGGATTTGATTGGGCTGATTGAGTTGGTTGAAATACAGGCTTTATAGTTTTTTGATTCTTTAATGAGATATCAAGAATGTGAGAGAGAGGAGGAAGAGAGATACGGGAACAAAAGATTTGCATGTCCTTTTTTGTAGCATATCTTCCTTATTTTTTTCACACATTTGACAAAATCAGGGGAAGAGCCCCACTCCATTTGTCTGCAGCTTTCAGGTCATATTCTCTTTAATTCAGCATGAAGTTTGTTGCAACATTAGTTGGACCCCTCCGACTTGGCAGCTTTAGAATGTATAGAAGTTACCATTTCTGGATTCTTGTCCTTATTTGTGAACTAAAAAAGAAAAAAAAAGTAATTGAATTTGTTCCCCCCCTTCCATTCTTCCCTGTAGCACATTTTGCGCTTTTTTTTGTGTTTCAAAATAATTTAGTGTTCCATAATTAAAAACTTAGAATTTCCTTTCAGTAAATAGCATGTTTTAACTCTCCAATATGTGGTTCCTGTGGCCATATGTATGAGAAAAGTAATGCGTGGAAGCCCACAAGAAAAGATATTTTTACAAGACGGATCTAGTCATATAGTTGATGAAGGATTTGTACATTGTGTTTTTGGAAGTAGCTATGCTTCTTAATTCCATAGACATGTACAGTATCTGCAATTCAACTCAACTAATTCCTTAAAACTGTATGGAATGTTAAAGGTTAACTTTTCTTCCCCTGAAGTTCATCAAAGTTGAGGAATTCATAGATTATTTTGTGATATGTTGTATTTGATCCTGCTTGCTGCCACCATTGAAAACTTTTTTATTGTTTTTTGAGCATGTCACAAAATCCATGGCAATAAACACTTTGCATTTCTGAATAACCCATGTTCCTTGTAAAATGCAATGTTCTTGTATCCTTTTCAATTACTTCAATAGCCTTTTGGTAAGTTTTCTATCTTTGCCCTTCCCTTTCTTTTTGGACTGTCAGGGGAGTGGGACCGAAGGCAGATAGAGCAGGGGAGAGGATACTTCTGTGCAGCATGTAATATAGGTTTTTCCTCAAAGAGCATATCTTGACTTTCTTGTTAGTATTTTTGCAACTTGATTGTGATTGGTTAAGTTGCAACATGAGATTCTTGTTCCTAATCTTACTGGAAAAGATCTAGTACTATTGTGAGTTTAATTATCACTTTTTATACTTGATTTGCAGGTTGTCGATGCCGGTGCACGTTCTCTCAAATTAATTTATCAGTCAAAATTGGCTCCAAAGTATGATTGTTTAAAGGATAAAAATATGGAGTTTCTCCTTTCACTGTTGAATAGCAAGAACGAGAATGTTTCTGGACTTGGTGCTAGTATCATTACACATTCCTGCCAAGGAAGCATGGAGCAGAAGGCATTAGGTGATGCTGGAGTTATAAAGAAACTCATTAGTCTTCTTGGAGGCTCACTAATTCAGAGGGATTCTAGTTTAGAGTCGTTGGCAGCCATCTTGAAGGATAATTCAGAAGTCATTTTAAAGTTTGTAGGACCTGAAAATGGTAGAGCACTAAATGTTGTGATTGAGTTAATAAAGGACAAGTATCCCAGGACAAGGTTGCTTGCATGCACCTGTTTGACTGTGATTAGAAATGCTTTACCTTCTTACCTCCAAGATTTACAAATCAAGACCAAATTGGTTCTAGTATTACTTGAGCTTCTCGATGATCCTGGTCAAGTTGGAGAGGACGTTCCATTTGCTTTGTCTAGTTTAATTGTTGGAAAGGAGGATATGCAGAAGTTAGCATTTCAAGAAAATGCTATTGATAAACTTTGTAACCACTTAGAGAAACGTTCACAGCAGGCCAAACGTCTACAAGGAATATATTTGGCATTGGCTGATTTGTGCTCGCAGTTGGAATGTTGCAGGACTAGACTTCTATCTCTAAAGGTCGGGTAATTATGTAATCAGTCAACTTGAATGTGTCAGTACTTGATCTACTAGCAGTCATTTTTGTTTCCTTGTTTGCTTGAATGAGGCTTAGTTGTTTGTTTTTGTATTTGCTTGGAATATGTTCTGTTCACAATCAACTACTTTGAGCATAAGATCATAAAGATAATCTGTCTAATTATCATTTTAGTAGCTACAAAGAGAGCTGATAGATTTAATATGGGGGTTGAATACTGGAACATTCTGTCCATACAGTAAATAGCAAGATTGAATGCCCTCTCCAAGTCAGCTTTTGTTGAATCTGTTGTTTGTAATGTGTGACTATGCATTTGGATTTATATGTTAATGATATGATTTATTTTCTTAAGCATGATTTGTGCAACAAAATATTGAAGTTGAACAAACTGAAAGGCAGACAATTTATTGAATATCTATATATTGTGGTCCCCTCATTTTCTGAGATTAGTTGATTTTGAGTGGTGTTATTTGGTTGATATGAATATTTTGAAATTTTAAATCTAAGCAAAATCTGTTAAGAACTTTTATGACCTAGTTCATCACAACAACAACTAAGCTTCTATCCCACTATGTGAGGTCGGTTATATGGATAACATTTTGCCATCATATTTAGTCTGAACTCATTTTCTCATTTATATTAAAGTGTAACATATCTTTTTAATAGTTTCTTTCCAATTTTTTTGGTCTTTCCCTTCCCTTTTTAATTTGAATTAATGATTCTTTATTCTTTACATGCCGTACTGGGGCATCTAAAGGTCTCCTACGCACATGTTCAAGCCATGCTAAACATGTTTCTTGCATTTTCTCATATATTAGAACTACCCCTACTTTCTGTCTAATGCATTCATTGTTTATTCTATCTAGTCTAGTGTGTCTAGATAGATTTAAATTGTTAGATTCTTTCTGTAGTGGAAACCCTATTCCTTTTACTGAGGACTGCCAAATAGTGTAGTTGAGGATGATACCTATTGTCAAACCTGAGAACTGAGGTTAGAGATGACCGCAGGGTAGATGTGGCAGGATCCTACTAGAAATGTGCACTCTAAAGCTAAGTATTATCCAAATTCCGTCCCGCTGCAAGTTCTTCCAAGCCATTGGTAATATCATCCAGCTCACTGAGTAACAGGAGACAGAGCTGAGTCTTTGTGAAGATAAATTGATGAAACCAATTGAAACTTTGACCAATCTGGTCTATGTCGAGTAGGAAATATTTGATGTTGTGGAAATGCCGAATGTCATTTACAAGGAAATTAACTGTATAAAAGCCTCCTGTGGTTGACCAATTTTGCAATACCTTGTCTAGGTTCCCTGATTTAATTTGAGGGATTATGGAAGGATAACATGGCGGTTATTACTTTCTGGAATGGGAAAATGATTGTTAGATTATGCATACTATGGCAGTTATTGTTTACTAGAATCGGAAATTGATGGTGAGAAAGGACTTAATGTGTGATCATGAAGGAAGCGTTCAGATATGATTAATGATATCTTAAAAAGTAACTAGAATAGGATAACTAGGTTGTATCAAATACATTGTATGTTAATGATTGGAAAAAATTAACACCTTAAATTGGAGTGTCTAATATTCTGGCAGTTATCATGAGCTTGGGTGCTTCTAACAACATATTCTGGTAGTTACAACAACAACTGAGACTTTATCCCACTAAGTGGAGTCGACTTTATGGAGCACATTTCGCCATCGTGCTCAATCTAGGCTCTTTTGCGCTAGCCTTTACACGATCTCTAATGTGGTCCAAATCATAGGGTTTGACAAATTTTTACGCCGGCTGCTAGCCATGTCACAATCTTCCTCCTTTACTCGGGATTAGGACCGACTAATTATAAGCAGCTAGGTTGCTTATAACTAGGCGGAGTTAGTATTTAGTTTTCCTTTAAGGGGACAAAAAAGTTAAATTGGGATATGCCTCTAGGTGAAAGGTTGTTTTCCCTGTACATATGGTTAGATTATTCCTGAAGTCATACCCAAACGATCCTAGATAAATACCTAAAATGTTAAAGATTCAGTGCAGATATCATCCTCACTGTAATCCATATGCTGTCAATCCCAAGACGTGCATCAATCTTAAACTTTGTCCTCACACTGTTTATTGTGCATTAACATTGTTTGTCACATCAAAGTCAAGGAACATTGCCACTTGGGGCTAAAAGTTATTATAGATGTATCTGTCTACTGGCTTATTATTGTTTGTTTCTGTAGGGTAAATTACAATGGACCCACCTATGGTATAGTTAACCAACCATAATCTCCCTGTTGTTTAAAACTCTACCTTCACAACCGTGAGCTTTTGGATATAAGTGATACTTAGATGGAAACCATTTATTTTAAAGATTTTTTAACTCACAGGCATAATGCAAGCATTTGAGATTTCATAACAAATTTTTATGAAAAAATAAATGTTTAAATAGCCCCAAGTCTTTTTTCTTTTTCTTTTCTTTCCACCCAAACCATAATGATGTCACTCAAATTGTCCTTTTCACCAGATATTCACTTTGTTTTCTTAACCTAAATAGACTGGAAAATCTAAGCTATTATAAGAAGATGCAACCATATTCGTATATTTATCAGTCAAGAGACAGAATGTCATAGGTTAATGCAAGAATTCTATGTAATTTCTCAGGAATCTCAATCAAACAAAATCACAATTTCAGAGTTGCTGCATATTCTATTTTTATGCACGAGACAAGAACCAATTTAGTGATTTTAATTAAGTACTTAATTAAGAAAAACAAAATTAAATAAATTACCGTGGTAAGATGTCGTTGGAGATGGGATAAATTGACAAACTCCCTACCACTACCACCTCCTCAACCACCAACCACCCATCAATCATCATAACCACTGCCCCTATAACCAATAATACAAACAAGAGTCTCTCCACCACTGTCCCAATAACCACCGCTACAGATTGTTTTGACAACCAAAATTGCTCAAGGTCTTTCAGAAACATCCAAAACTCCCTTGGTTTGCCTGAATTTTCCTGGCCTCTTCAAATCCAAGTGGCTATGAAGGAAAGAAAAGGAGAAATGGAGCTGCAGTGAAAACGAAAAAAGGAAAAAGGCAAAATAAGCAAATAAAATTTATTTTCTTTGTTACCATAAGGGTATATTTGGAATTTCGCCAAACTCTGCTGGTTTGGATGGAAGCCGTCCGCTGTGCACTTTTGTATGCCTCTAGGGGGTTGAATGTATATTTTTTTTTTCACGAGGGGATTTAAGTTGGTTCGGCATGCCACGAGGGAGTGCGCAGTAATTTACCCATTTCTATGTTATGTTGTCTTTACTGCTTGGGATGGCACGGTCCGCTGGTGGGTTTCTCAATAGATTGACATTTACTTTCTTCAGGCACTCTTAACTGGCTTATTCTTCTTCTTTATTGATTTTAAAATTTCAGAGGAATGAAGAGATCATGCAAAACAAATCACATCAATTGGGACATAACATGTTAGTTTCAGATCTTATGTTCTTAAATGGAAAAGATATTTGGCATGGAAATTCTACGTCCATTTCCTATTGATTCCTACTTTACTATTCGCTTCTATCATGTCTTCAATGATAAGTGATGGGCACCAAGCCTCGTGAAATTTGTGAGTGTAAGACGGTTGCTTTTGACATACTTTGCTTAAAATTGTGTGATCGGTTTTGACTGCAGGCTTTGCAATTTATAACTGATGCCATGACTCATGATAGTGCCGAAGTGCGTGCTGCTGCTTGCATTTGTTTAAGACATGTTTCTCGATCAGTTGAGGTGCGTTGTTTTAGCAAGTACAAGAAACAGATTGGATAAGAATTCAAATCTGGTTACTATTGCTGATAAATTTTTCATTCAGAATCTTAGTGCAGGTACTTTTATGAATGAAACTGTCATCAATCCTTTAGTTCAGCTTTTGAGTGACACCTCAACTTCTGTTCAGGTATTTTTTTTTTAAGACTTTCGGGGATCTTTTGTGTATCATCACACTGTTAAACAGAGCATGAAATTCCTCCTTCACTAACCTTGTCTATGGCCTAGCATATTTTCACGTTGAAATTAAATGTAAACACCAAGTAAAAGAGCTTTCTTCATGTTGGAAAAGTTCTGTGGAAGACTCACCTAGTGCCTAATGTAGTGGGTTCCCACTATTATATGGTGGTTATTGAAGAGAAAAGGTTGAGTGCTAACATGATTAATATTCTTAGGGTTATGGCTGCTGCAAGCATCCCCAAGGAAGACACTAGAAAGTCTTCGTTCTTGGCTTCGAGTTTATGGTAGTAGCAACTTGAGTAGAAAGAAGATATAAAGAAATTTTGAGGTTCATTCCTGTAAAATTCTGATGATTTCTACATGCCATACTGGATAGAGACCATTTCCAATCAATTCTAACTCAGCTCAACCCAAAAGTCAACAATCGTATTTGGAAAACCAGAAAAGGAGATAAACAATGGGAATATGCCATTGGTCAGTGTGTTAGTTGGTCATTTTCTCTGTAACTGCTTCTTTCTTCAGCGTGTTGCTTCTTGAGCCTTTGTCGATGCATCAACAGAAGTGACTCGATTTTTTATTTCTTTTGTTCAGAGACCTTAATCATAGCATAATAAGCTCAATTGCCAGTTCTTGTGCATTTTGTGTTTTAACTTTTTCATCTGTGGTACTTTTTTCTCAGTAGTATTGTTTGCCATGACAACACATTTTTCTTGCACTAATTTTTTATTTTTAATTTTTTGGCATGCATTTGTAAAGGTACAGGTACGGGTTAAACTATTCCTTTAGTTTGGCTGAATTTGTCTCCTACTAAATTTGTCATGTCATTGTTGATTCAATCGGGCCACAGATAGAAGAAAAGCATAACAAATGAGTAGATGATTTTGAAAGACACTTGTCTTCCATATTTGAATCCATAAGTCAAAGTAATTAATGGGTACACCCACTGTCCTTGTTTTCTGCTGATAATGTCCTTCCCTAAGTATGCTATGAAATGCTTGAAAAAAATACCCCAATGAAATCTTGATCTGATGTCACAAGACTCACTGCATTGGAAGTTGTATCTTGCCTAAAAATATTGTGCTTTTGATTCCAGGGTCTCTATTTGTTTTCTGAATGGCAGCATACTTGAGGATACTGCTCCTTCCTCCTTTATGCACTTCTAAATTGTTCAATGAAACTTCCTATCTTAAACTTTCAGGTTGCCTCCATTAGTGCTGTCAGCAACATAGTGCTTGATTTTATGGTGCAAAAATCTACATTCATCCAATGTGGAGCTGTGAAACAGCTTGTTCAGCTATCAAAGTCGATGGATTCAACTATCCGGACAAATGCCATCTGTGCTTTACGGAACTTGATGTTCCTAGTCAACGATAGGTGTAAAGAAGTGATTCTGTTGGAACTAACTCAATCAGCACTGTTAAGCCTAATATGTGGTAATTACAGTACTATTTATTTGTTATTATTGCTCCTTTGTGTAGTCATCACAGTATTAAGTTCATCCTGAGTATCTATATTAATCCTTGCAGATCCTGAGGCTTCTGTTCAAGAGCAAGCATTGGCCTTTGTTCGCAATCTCGTTGATGGATCTACAGATTGCATTAAACATGTCTTTGCTGAGGATGGTCTTTTGTTGCATGCAGTTGTAAGACAAATGCAAAATGCTTCAAGAGTTGAAGTTTTGATACAGGTAAAATATCTAAATCAAGATGTGGTTGTGGATCTTTGGTAATGTTTCTTAGAATCCTACACTTGAAGAGAATAATGAAAGAAGTATCTGGCTTCGACATTTGAACTAGCACTAAGGGACAATCTACCTTTACCAGAGCAGTTGGAATATTATTCTGAATGGAATAGATTGAGTATATTGTTTATTTCAGCATGTCATTGTCTCAGTTAGAAATCAATGTCTTAGGCACATCTTCCAGAATAGGAGCCATAATTACACTCTTAATAATCTAGAAGAGCTATAGTTGAGGGAATTTATCTTTGGGGAAGTGTTATGCCTTCAATTCCCAAATTTTGAACTTGAAAGAATAGGTTGAGTCTTATGTCTCTTATACCTTTATATACAGCTGAGAGTTGTATGAATTATATAAATTCGGATGGTAGCTAGTAGTGATAAAATGCTTGTATATCATAATCGATAAAATGTTCATACAGATGAAGTTAAGAAAAGAAGGAAATTGGAAAAGAGCAAGTTGTTAAAAGTAGAATTTATACTTTAGATGTTTCCCTTTTTTTGCGGAAAGAAACCCAATGGTTATCATTAAAGTCCCGGGAGTGTAAAAGGCAACATTATCCCTGGAAACATTTGTTTCTTTGGTAGTGCAAGTGTGCAAGAAGTATTCATAATCGTGTTCTACATTTGGACAGTATCTGTGCTTAAATTCTTCAAGAGTTGATAAAATATTTCTCATGCACACAATTGTTGAAGTTTTCCATGATCTTTACTTTAGAAACACGTTGTTGCTGATCTGCTAATAGAACTTAAAGGCTTCACGCCAGTCATGAATTGCATAGATTAGAGAAGAAAGTTGTTGAGTAATTACACTTTACATTATTTTATGAAAGCAGAATGCTTATTTTGTAGGCTGGTAGAACTCAAATGTTACAGAACTCTGTAATCTATTAAAATATTGCAGAGCACCTTCAACTAAACCTCAAATATGTTAAATAATCTATTACAATTTCAAATGGCAAGAATGAGTCTTGGTGCCATGTACATAATTTATTAATATTTTGTTTGATATAAAATAAGTATTACCGGATAAAATTATTGTAAGTTCTTATTATACTAGGAATGGATATAAACTCAAGAACTTAGGTAGAAATTGGTCCTACAACTGTCATAGAATCGGCTATAACCGAAATATAAATTCTAGATTTCCTGAAATTTTCAGTTGAAAGTAGGTACTGTCTTCCGATTTAGCACTATTTTTTTTTTTAGTTTTCTTCAGCTATTCAAATAGACAAGGCATTTATATGTTATTGAGCTTTTGCAGTTTTATGATTAAGTTTGCATTGCGGATGACATCAGGAAGTCAATTTCTTTTCTCTTCCCTTATTTTTGAATTGTAATAGATGTTGAGATGTTTGCATAGGGTATGTATGTCCTCAACAATGTGGCATCTGGGAATGAGCTCCACAAGGAAGCAGTTATGAATCAACTTTTCCCAACACTTCCAGGAAGCATCCAACCAATTGTCTTCAAGTTTTTGCAGAGTAGTGACAGCCGATTACGTACTGCTGCTGCTTGGACTCTAGTAAATCTTACTTTACCTAGCAGCTCTGGTGCATTGAGTCGGGTTATGAGACTGAGGAATGCTGGCATAGTTTCTCTCTTGAAGAATATGATAAATGACCCTTGCCTAGATGTAAAGGTATATTACCCAATTTTTGGATATTGGCATGTTTCTGTTATTTAAATGATTCTGCTTTAGATGTAGAGGTCAATTTGTGATTTTTTTTTTTTGGATATTTGCGTATTTTTGTTACCTGACATTATATATTGCCTAAATAATGTCTATTTTATCTCTCAGCTTCGAACAAGGACAGCTCTCAGTCAGATAATTACTTTTGGTGATGGCTCTTCTTGATTTATTATCGTACTTCAAAGTCAACAGTGACCAGAAGGGAATTCTGATCTAAAATTGGTGCTTGGGCTTCACCAGTTGTGTCAAGATATTTATCTGCCCCGCCACAAGAAGAAATGACCCACCTCAGTTAAGGCGTCTACTGATGTTAACATGGCTACTCATACTGGGCACTGATGGCAACTGCAGAAGTTGTGAGGACGTGATCTTCTTTTTGATTACGTGAGTACATACTTTAATCTTGATGAAGATGCAGTTCTTGCAAAAGAGAGTAAAATTTTTGGAATCTTTGTAAACTTGCTAGACCATAAGAATATATGAAAACTCATATCTCTTGACTTGTTAGATTGGTGTTTTGGTGGACAATTACCATGAAACTTCTAGTGATACCCTATTATTTAGGTCTTTTATCCATTTCAAAGGTGCTTAGATCGAGCACAGTGTCGAAATATGGTCTATATAGCTGACTACACTTAGTGGGATAAAAGCTTAGTTGTTGTTGTTGTATCCATTTCAAAGGTGTTATAGTAGTCATGATTTGTACTTAAACTATTTTTTCTTCGTTTCTTTTTGTTGTTCCTCTTAACCTTTCCCTTTGCAGGTGTAATGCGTTGATATTGGTTTTTCCCACTCAAAATCGTCGTGGGGAGCTTGCTTGACTTGTGATTACTGGGAGCATTTGTCATAGAAATTATTCTGTTCCCATGATGATTCCATTTCCATTCATCACAATTTTTTGAATTCAAATTGTTTGCATACAAGATAGAATAGTCTGGTTTTGATGCTGGGATTCCCCTCCCAATATATATATTTCTCATTCCATCTTCGCACTTACTATACAAGATGTAGAGAGTTGGAATGGTTTGTACAGTCACATTGTAATTTATATGGCTAACAGATTTGCCTAGTTGCAGGATACATATACAACAATCTATTGTCATAAATATCGAAGGCGTTGAAGATCTTCTGTTCTTTCTTGCATCCATCTCAATAGTACACTGACTAATTTCATCCTTCTTTTTTTGGTTAATTATTTCAATATTCTCTTGAGGGTTCATTTGGCTTTTGTTCCAATTTTTCAAAAAAGTTTCATTTTTGTCTCTCATATTAGATTTTTCATTTATTTGATAGGCATAATATGAGAAACCAAAATGGAACTTTTTAAAAAATGGGGACAAAGTAAAATGAACTCTTAAGTTTAGGAACGATTAAAGTAATTTACTCTACTATCTCCGAGGTTTGTTTAAATTATCAATCGAACATTGTGATTTCAAAAACTATTATCAACCCTTTGATTGAGCAAGCATTTATTAGGAAAAAAAAAAAAACAGTGAAATTAAAGCTTTCTTTCATTGCCTTTTTATGCTGATCTAAAGAATGTATATATTCATATGTACATCATTTCAAAAGTATAAATAATAAAAGAGTACTCAATAAATCTGAATTGTAAAGTAAAGAACTACAATTAAAGGGAATTTCCCTAATGGCTAAAGTAAAAGATTAGACACAAACAAGAAATAAGACCAAAAGAGGACAGAAAACTGATGAAACTGTGATAATTTCTTCATCCAATCTTCTCTGTGTTTGTATCATCAGAGGGCCAAATCACTGTTTCCATTAGCCTTTCACGCATTAACTCCAAATTTTGATCAGAGATTTCTTGATATATTGCAGCATGATCACATTTCTAAGACAGAAAAACAATGCAAAAACATGTAAAAATGCTCAATGCTGACCATATCAAACTGCATTATCTTTCGCATCTACAGAAAGTTCCTTGATCAAAGTTCTATACCTTAATCCATTTTCCGTAGAGATGAAGGCGTGTTACCATCACTCTTTCGGCGAGTTCATGTCTTTCCTGTCGATAACATAATATTAAATTTGATCTCATTAGTCATCCCGATGCTTTCATCAAGACTGCTTTTGGATTTTGTAGAATGTTTTGAATTGAACAAACTCTTGTAGAGTGTACCTTTGCGAGCCTGCGAATGAATTTCTTCCCATCACTGGGCTTATTTGTAGCAACATATCTGTTCAGATTGAATAACATCATCAAAATCCCAACAATTAAGGATTTGGAAAAATCAAAGATAGCAAAGAAACAAAGAAACAAAGAAATATAAATGAATTTGTGATACTGAATACTTGAAACTGAATTAGTAAAGATTGAATTCTGAATTTTGTAATCCTAAAGTCAGGCCTAATTCTTGCAAATATGACAGGGAATGCTTTGTTTTTTGAATCTTTGTATTCCTAAAGTCAGGCCTAATCCTTGAAACTATGGCAGAGGAATGCTTTCATTGTTTGAACCTACTGCTTCAAGCTATAACCGAGTTTCGTTTGTCTGAAGGACACTTTCAGATCATACAATACAGCACATCAAGAACCAGAATCAAAGGCTGGACAACTTGTAAAGAAGTTTCAACTTACTCGTAAAACCACCGATACTGTGGAGGGTTCATCTCATAGAGCTGGTGTAGAACAGTCCTCACAGCTTTGTATGTGAAATAGTTTAGAATTGTCTGCAAGAACCATCTAATCATTTGAGTTATAGCAGAAACTTACAGAGAAAATTCTAGATAACAATTGGAATCTACTACTGCAATAATAATCAAGGGAATTTTGACATGCACAATTGGCATAATGAACTTGAAATGATCATAAATGCATTCAATGAACAGATTCTAGTGAAGAGGAGAAACAAACATCAATCCAACATCTCCAGAAAACGAATCACTGTGTTAAAATATTTGAGAGCACTCAACCCGGTATACAGTTATAGTCTCATTCAATACCTTCCAACTCTATTGTGTTTTGACACTTAAAAATGCTGTAAAAATGGTTACATAAGCAGATGCTAATCATAACCAATGTAGCATGATTACATGAACTTCTGGTTAGTCTTAGTTTATGGAGGCTTCTCCTTTCACTCCTTTTTTCCCCTTAGACTACTCTTTCATTTCTGACATCTGATCATTTGCTACTTCATTATCTGAACCATGTTTACAGACAAAATTAGACGTTTACACACTTCTCTTAGTTTGTTGCATATGAATTGACAGTGTCCCCCATTTCAAGCTTCCCACGAATAAACAAAAACAACAACTAAGCCTTTTAACTCACAAAGTTGGCTATATGGATCACATTTCACAACTATACTCGATTTACAAGATCTCACACCAGCTACCAGCCTGAGCAATCTCTCATGAGTAAAGCGAAAGAAAATGATATGAATAAATTTGGACTCATTCGTATTTTCGCTCATTGCCATTTTGTCATCAGCAAGATGGATATTGCTTCTTTTCTGAAGATTAAGAAAACTGACCCTAAAACTAAATTCAGTACTTCACATAGTGTCAAATATTAGTCCTTGCAGCTTCTGCACATTACTCAAATATTATTGTGTGATTGCAACTTCTGAGATTCTTCATTTTATTATATTCCCACAATCTGCTCAAACTTATATGATAATGCACCAACTCATTACAACAACAACAACTAAGCCTTTATCCACTAAGTGAGGTTGGCTACGAATTGCAGTTCGCCACTATACTCGATCTAAGCTCATTTGCTCATTCACCAACTCATTAGTATTTCCAAGATATTGAAATGAGTCATTCTTAACAAACAATGAAAACAAGAACAAAGAAATCAGCTCTCCAAAGTACAAATTGAATTTAAGAGATGTATCCAAATTCCAAGATTTAGTCTGAACTTTCCTCTTGCCAGGTATGCATATCAATTCTCACAATCAAACTGAAAGAACAAATCAATTTAGACAACAACCAGATTCATCAAGCAAATAAAACACAAATTCAATCTCCATAGAATCAATAAATTGAGATGTAACAAAAATCATAAGAACCATAATAATAAAAAGAAGAAATTATTGTTAGTATTCTTACTGCTTTTACATCAGCAAAGCCTTCCTCATACTGTCCAGCCGATTCATTCACAATCTTGAAACTCCTGTTCTTCCTCTGTCCTCTCAAACTTTTACTCCCAGAAAGAGCTTTCACAGAATCAAGAAATGAACTGCTTAATTCCAATGAACCAGCAGGCTTCCTAGTTACCAAATTCCTGCTCATATTAACATCTCCATTGGGACCATTACCCAAATTGCATGAAGGGAGAACATCCAAACATAAGCATGGACAAGTATGCAAATCAGTCAATGATGAAGCAACAACAGAAAACGATCCAACCATCCTAATAAAATCACCAAACTTCACCAACTGAAAGATCTAACAACAAAATTATAAACTTTTAATGATCAACTTCAAGAAAGTAAAAGACACCCTTTAGAAAAATTTCAACAAAAAGTGATGTGGGGTGTCCAAGAATATTGGAGATTCAATGCTTTGCGTCAAAGATTCATGTACGTTGATGAAAAGGGTAAGCAAATTCAGTTTTAAAGTTGAAAAAAGTAAAATGTTTTGGGCAAGAAAACAGTACAGCATGCAGAGAAAATAGGTGGGCTTTTTTTTCCCTTTTTTGGGTGCTATGTAAATTCTGACCATAATAAAAATTTAAGGTCCAAAATTTTCCAACCACAAAAGCTTTGGAAAATCTCAAAATCAATCAAACATGTTTGTGTACTATTGTTGTTTTGTACTATAAAATCTCCACTAATATTGATCCATTTTGATGGCTCTTTGGCCACTTGTATGGACACTGGAAAATTTCATGAGACTAGGAAATAGGAACACAAAATTAATGAGCAAAAAGACTAGTTCAATTTGTGTTTTGCTTTGTCATTCTTATTTTCAACTTGCGGTTCCTAACGTAAGAAACCATGGAGAATTTTGGTAGAAACATTGTTTCGGGTACATTCATTTTGATACATTAATCCAACGAAAAATGCACTTACAAAATTATGTTTGTCGAATGTAAAGAAAAGTAATGTTAAGGAGTATCAATATTTTTACGCGATTTTGTGTGTTGTGAAATCCTTTTATGAGGTATTCTCCTGTGCAACGGGTCATATATGCGACATAGTATTTATTTTTTTGCGTATCACTTTTCATTTTAAATATTGATATTTGATACACGGAAAAATCATACTTTTTGCGCCAATCAAAATGATATACTTTTGTAGTTAATATTGATACACGAACAATGTAAAAAATTGATACTTTATGTAGGATACCCGAAAAATTGCAAAATATTGATATTTTATACGCGAAAAGTTACTTTATATACTAACATTGATACTTAATACGTGAAAAATTAATATTTTATATGTGAATTGTACGCGAAAAATTGATATTTTCTAAGTGAATTGTAATACACATGCACGTAAACGCTCATCATTAATCTCTTTACATATATAAGCCAGTTGCGGAGGACGTTTTGTGTTCTTTTATTATTCATTGACACTTTTCTACAATAAAATATATGAAAATTGCATTTCCAAAGTTAGTTTGTCGAATTTAAAGAAGAGTAATAATAGAAAATGCGTGTGTTTTTATGTGATTTCGTGTCTTGAAATATTTTTTCATTATTCGTTCACACTTTCATTGACAATAAATGATCAATTATTAACTAATTCATTTACAATAAAATGATGAATTATTGAGTAATGATAGGGGTGAAGTTATAATGTCGTATAAAAAAATTATATTGTCTATCATTATTCTTAATATCAATATTAATGGGCACAATATTGATATTCATTTTATTTTTGACGACTTATGCAAAGTTTATTTTTAAGAAGCAAATGATCAAATATGAAGTTAGTTCATCTATACCTATCCTATTTTCTTTTGCAAATCAGTCACAAAAAAAAAAGAAAAAAAACATGCATCACAAATCCGAGGTATTATAATGATAATAAAAGAATTAATTAATAGTAAGAATATTAGAATTTAATCATCCTACAATGCTATCTTATGTTAAAAATAAACAATTTTTTTTGGCTTAATAAGTACTACATATATGTTTTGACTCTTGAATTAGTTTTTCAGTTATTTTTTAATTCTTAAATAGCTCCAAAATGTTTCAATTTCAATAATTTGTTCCTTTGCAATTTAAGATTTTTTATTTGTGTCCATTAACCAACAAATCCAAAATCATCAATTCAAAAAATATTATTGCCCTTAGCAATATTTTTTATAAAAAAAACCAGTAATATCTAAATATATATGATCATGATTCTTTCGAAGAACTCAATGCATCCAATTGACTAAAAAGAAAAAAGAAACAAAATTTATGGACAAATACAAAGCAATTTTTGTTGAACAAATGTAGAAGTGCCCTAACTTGTTTTGAATAAAATAGTATATGAAAGTAACCCTAAACTAAATTTAGGTTAGGGTTCTAATCACTCAATTAATACCATGCACATTCCAAAACCTACCTCATAATTATCACTTGAAAACAAATCATTGTGGTTAACAAACTAAAGCACAAATAGTTTTCCTAATTAAATACAACTATGTCTATTTCTCCCTCAATGTCTTGAATCCAAAACAAAAGAAAAAAGTAACATTTTGTTTACATATAAATGCAATTTTGGCAAGGTTGTCTTGACACATACTATATAAAAATATTTACAAAGTTTATTTAACCATTTAGAATAGATTAAGGTTCCAATCAAACATTGCAAACTAAACCCCTTACCCCACTTAGCACACCCAAAAAAAATAAAAAAAAATAAAGAAGAATATTTGTAAGTATTTAATTAAACTATTATAAGTCTTCTTGAAAAAAATATATATTCTAACTATAATAAGTATGCACCCATTAGCTAAAATTAAACCTTTTGGGACATTATTTACTAGTTCAAAAAAATTAGAATTTTCAATTACTTTCACCTTTTCAAGGTAGTTCTACTAAATATAATTCAACATATATTCCAAAATATCATATGTTAATTGAATACCTCCCATCCAAACTCGACCTAAATATATCTAGAAGAAATGGAATACAAACAATTAACACACCTACTCAATGAAATTGATTAAATTAAAAAAAAAACAAAATATTGTACTTTCATTTATCTTACTTTCAAAAAAAAAAAAGAAGCTACTATTCATTTACACACAAGGAAAAATCTACTTGAGCATGCCTCATCCAATGAACATAAATCAATCATACTTGTACTCCATGAGTTGAAACTATGTCAATAATTTAGCTATACAGATTTAGCATAATATGTAATTATGTAAGTTTGAATGTATGCACATCTATATGTATAGGTTTAAATGTGTATACCAATACACAACTAAAATACATTTGTTGAAAAAAGACATTTCTTTTAATTAGTTTATTGATGAGGGTTGGGTACACTCCTACCGAGTTTTAACTTTTACTGTATTCAGCACTCCGAGATGCAAGCTATTATCTGCGACACCAACAACAATGAGAACTTACTAGGAATCTTGTCCATGGAAGTTTTCGATACTTAAGTTAGTTCCCAAATAATAATAGATGAACTAAAAGTCCATGGGCTATAATTTATAGTTCAATTTCACTAAAGTATATAAATTCATGATAATATTCATAATTCTAAGGATTGAAAATAATTTATTTGCATATAAAGGTTTTCACAGAGTTTCTAATAGTTTGAATATTAAAAATAACGTTTTAATTAAAAATTCTGTAATGTTTGATCTTTGATTTAGAGAAAACAAAAAACAAAACAAAACAAAACAAAAATGGATGAGGACCTAATTGAACATTATTTAAAATGTGATAGGCCAAACTATAATAAAAAGTTTTATTAGTGTGTCCAATTCAAGTTAGATTGGGCTAGATTGTAGCCCAGTGAGCCGCCATGTTGTCAATATCAGGCTCCATAAGAATTATTGCCCAACAACAGCCATATCAGATGGTCTCACAAAAAACCTTTCCACATCTTGCTTAGATATGAGGCCCGTCACATTAGGGGAAGACCAAAATAAATATAGAGTAAAAAAGTTTTAAATTTATAATACTAATAAATTTGAATAGAATATTTCTTCGTTTTAAAAATCAATCATTCTTTTGAGTTTTATTATGCATAAAAGAATATTTTGTGAGTGTTTAGATCGGTGAGGGTGGGACTGAGATGGTGGACTATTTTTTGTACCAGATAAAACAAAATAAGCATCATTCATAAACACTCATTATTGCTAATCCATTTACTATTCTTTCAATTTTGATTGTGAACATTCACCTCTCTCTTGGCAATCTCGGCATTCTTTCTGTAAATGTTGGTTCAAAATGATTAAATGTTAAAATGATTTGCGAAGTTTGAACTAAGCCAAGTTTCCTATGTCTATAATCATGAATGCTTATTCCATATATGATAACATGTTTGACATGCTCTATTGTAGCATGGTCCTTCTGTAATATCAACTTTAACGCCTCTTCTATTAATAGACTTGTTGTTTATCATAAATTCATTCTGAATGGTCAGTATGATAACATGTTTGACATGCTCTATTGTAATGTAGGGTCCTTCTCTAATCTCAGCTTTAACGCCTCTTTTATCAATAGTTTTATTGTTGTTTATCATAAGTTCATTCTAAAGGGTCAGTATGATAACATGTTTGACATGCTTTATTGTAATGCATGGTCCTTCTCTAATCTCAACTTTAATGCCTCTTCTATCAATAGTTTTGTTATTGTTTATCATAAGTTCAATCTAAAGGGTCAGTATGATAACATGTTTGACATGATTTATTGTAATGCATGGTCCTTCTCTAACCTCAGCTTTAACGCCTTATCTATCAATAGATTTGTTGTTTATCATAAACTCATTCTGAAAGGTCATTATGATAACATGTTTAACATGCTCTATTGTAATGCATGGTCCTTTTATAATTTCAACTTTAACGCATTTTCTTTTAATAGATTTGTTGTTTATCATAAACTCATTCTGAATGGTCAGTATGATAACATGTTTGACATGCTCTATTGTAATACATGGTCCTTCTCTAATCTTAACTTTAACGCCTCTTCTATCAATAGTTTTGTTGTTGTTTGTCATAAGTTCATTCTAAAGAGTCAGTATGATAACATGTTTGACATGCTCAATTGTAATGCATGGTCCTTCTCTAATCTCAACTTTAACGCCTCTTCTATCAATAGTTTTGTTGTTGTTTATCATAAGTTCATTCTAAATGGTCAGTATGATAACATGTTTGACATGCTCTATTGTAATGCATGGTCGTTCTCTAATCTCAAATTTAACGCCTCTTCTATCAATAGATTTGTTTTTTTATCATAAATTCATTCTAAAGAGTCAGTATGATAACATGTTTGACATGCTCTATTGTAATGCATGGTCTTTCTCTAATTTCAACTTTAACGTCTCTTCTATCAATAGACTTGTTTATCATAAACTCATTCTGAAGGGTAAGTATGATAACATGTTTGACATGCTCTATTGTAATGCATGGTCCTTTTCTATTTCAACTTTAACGCCTCTTCTATTAATAGATTTGTAAACTCATTCTGAAGGGTCAGTATGATAACATGTTTGACATGCTCTATTGTAATGCACGGTCCTTCTCTAATCTCAACTTTAACCTCTCTTCTATCAATACTCTTATTGTTATTTATCATAAGTTCATTCTAAAGTGTCAGAACCATATCGCTTTCAAAAATAATTCAAATGAGCTCTTTTTAAATTACACTATATCGAATTATTCCTTGTCTAAAATTAATGAAAATAACTTCTAACAAGACATCGATTACACCAAGCTCATCCCCTGAAGGAGTAGAGGATCAACCCCCACCAAACTCGTTGGACAAGATGTTCTTTAGCCTTAATTCACCATTGAATAGATGATACTGATTATGGCTTCGGCTGAGTTGTCAGGATTTACATTTACGTATTCCATTAGAGAAATAAGATTTTGCGTATCACACTTTTGGATATTGTTATGTTTTAAAACATATGAAGATTATAGTATCGAAAACACCTCTGAAGCTGAACAGTTTAATTTACATTGGAGAACAATTAAGGATCTTTTTTATGATTGACTCTATCTAATGTTTTTATTGTTATTATACAACTGTTCATGATTATTAATACAAGATTTCTCAAACTTCAACAGAGAACAAACGGCAACCATTCAATCGAACGATCATTTGTTCCTCCACAACTATACAAATTCACTCCTAAAACCATTTTAAACATTGGTGAAGCTTAAGCAAATAACACAAAGAACAAAGCAACAACTCGATATAAGTAGAATATTTTACATGCTGAACTTGTCCCGGAATACCATCAGAAAATGTAGCCAGGCAACTGTAGAGGAAACCTTGCCACTTCCACTTGAAACTGGCTGCCTTTTACATTAGCGAAACTGAAGGAAACAAAGTCATATATGAGAAACATAAAAACACATATGGAAGCATTTCATGGAAGCAAGAGTTCTTCAATCTGTTTAATGCAAACTCAAATGGCAAAACATCAAAATCAAAACATATCCACAAACTTCCACGCATAACAAGGCAATAACCAGCCAAAGCAAGTTCGAGTTCTTTTTCAGACATAAATCAAGAATCTTGGCTTTCGTTTATGTACTAACCACATAAGAAAATCCAGACAACTACCACCAAGCGTGAGCCCCAAACTACTGCAGATGGCAACCAAAGAGTTGGCACCAAAAATAAAAATGGAATAAGCATAGTTAATGTAAACCTTACTATCCTGGAAAACTAAAATTGGTCAAAAAGTTTAAAAAATGGCCCATTTACATTATGTTTAAAAGGAAATCAACCAAATCTAAAGTATCAAAAGAATTTATACCCATTCTTTTTACATTTAAAAACAACTCGGACTATATAAATCTTCAAACTACCTATGGAATTCAAAGTAATTGTGAAAACCTCTTCTATTGAATCCTTTAAATGCTTTCAATCCTTTCCCAAGGAAAACTACAATCATAAAATAGCTGATAAATAAGTCCAGGCATACGCAAAGAGCAAAACAAAGTACTTTAATATCGGAGGTGGCAGTTTAGATGCAAAGATGTAATGCTCACGGAAATGTCACAAGCAATAACCTACAGATCTTAAGACAAGTTCAAATGACTCAAAGAAACACAATAAACTTGGCAAATGCTACCTATAAGGTTAAGAAAGCCATGAGCATAGCCAAAATAACATAACAAATTGGATCCTGTATCAGTGGTAAGGTATATTAGTGGCAAGCAAGAGTAATATAACTTTCCCCAGCACAATTGGCCCAAAAACAGAAAAAAACATTTTAGCTAATCCACATTAAGTTCCTGAATCACAACGAGCAGTTGAAAATTTTTTTATAATTTTTTTCCTTCTAACAATGGGAGCTGGACTGAAAATTAATAGAAATTGAGATCTCAAAGTATATTAACATACAAGAGACATACGAACAGCTCATTTTTCCTTCATGTCATAAGATGGAACACTATAGCGTTCTTTTGTTGTGCCTTTATTTAATTCTATATTGTTTTGCAAATAAGGGCAATCATATGAGAACCTCTAAGGCCTAAATGTCGGTTATATCATTTATTTCTGGGCGATCTTTTCTGAAATGTCTATTCACAAGCTTTTCATTTGGATGAATATCCTGTTGATTACTCGTCACATCACAATAGTGTATAGACGGGAAGGAAGAAGATATGGAAAATGCCTAAATGGTCATCTCCCTAAAGCAATAGCTCAAGGTGTATGCCAGGACTATTTTACATTTTACTTTAATTGTTCTTTAACCACTTTCTGTGGAGACCTCGTTTGGTTAGCACGGAATCTGAGTTGGAAAGTAATATTTTTCCTAATTATCATATTCTAATGTTTGTATCAAACTGGGAAAGTAATTCGTTTTCCTAACTATTAAATTCAGGCGTTTGTTTCATCCTAAGAAAGTAAAAAGAATCCTCAATCAAGAAAAATAAGTGCAAGATTCTAGAATTATGAATCCTCACCCAAAAGGTGGCAGCGTGATTACTTTCCTTAAAAGCTAATATTGTGATTACTTTCCTTAAAATTTTAACTATGTGACTTTTTTTTATGTTTATTATTTATATTTTGATTTTCATATGTTTTTTATTCTAAATTATAATTAATTTTGTCAAATAATTTCATATTTTTATTTTTTAGCTTGACATTTTTTATTGAATTTCCTACCTAATTGAAATTGAAATTTTAGTAGTTTTTAGATTCTTTATATATAAAGGTAATTCTGTGTAAAAAAATAGAGTTAAATAGATGGATTGTATTTTATCTTTTTTATTTTATTTTTTTATTAAAATTATTAACATTAACGTTGGTTTTTTTTTATTTTTTAAAAAAACTCATAATTGTATTTATGTTGCTTTAAACTTTTTCTTTCATCTCTCTTTTACTTAATTTATTTTCATACATTTCATATTTCCAATACTTATTGTTTAATAAATTTTGACTATTTTTATTTATATTAATTTGTAAGTTTATTTTCCATTTATTTAATCAACTATTCTTTTTTAGTAATATTAATATATAAAATTTTTGTTTTAATAACTTTTTATAAGATCTAATTAATAGATTAATTATTTAATTAAATTAAAGATGATAACTTTTGCAATGATGAAAATATAAAATATAATATTAAAACATTGATCATAAGGTAAAAAAATAAAATTAAGTTTCATAATATGATTTAGAATAAAACTATATAAATGGTGATGGATACATATAACATACAAATGGAATTCAAAATACATTATATGGTTCAATAATTTAAATAAAACAATAAGATAAGAATCATACTAACTTTTCTGACGATCTATCCCATCACAAGCTAAGTATTTAGATTCCCCAGGAATCAAATGATCAGATGAAGTATTCATTTTAGTTAAAATCCCAAGAATCACATTCCTATTCACCTTTACTTTCCTACCAATCAAACCAGAAGTATTTTTGTAAGAGCTTAGTTTGCTTATGGGTTATATCTGTAAATGTCAAAAGTTCCTACACAATTTTAACATAATACATCATGTACAAAGAACAAAGGACTATACCAACAATCAGTCATAGCCCTTACATACTACATCCGTGCTTTATTAATGGATCTCAAGCCTTTGACACTCATGGTAGATCAAGATTCAACAAGACATATAAATCAACTTTTCAGACAGTAGCTACATTACACGAAGCACATACAACAGTTCATTCTATAACTCGTTTATTAGTGATCATGGTTTACCTTCCAGGGATAAAGGTAAAATACCCTTCAATAGAGCCTGGTGAAGATGATAAAGTTATGCAACTCTCATAAACAAATTCTTCTTCTCCTGGTTGCAGAAGCGGAAACTGGAAAAAAAAAAAAAAAAAAAAAATAAGAGTGCCAGTGAAACTCAAAAGAACCAACAACAACAACGACGACGACGACAAAAACAACAACAATAATAATAATAATAAAAAAGAACACTTTCCAGATGAATTCACCTAGGTCAATCACCAAACTCTACTGAACAAGTTCCAGTATGACAAGAAAGTTTACCATCAATAATTTATGTGATGAGTTGAAAATTTTTCCATCTATCAAGCTCAAAAGTAAAGGGTTGAGTATAAAATAGAAAGATATAGTATCATAAAAACCTAAAACAGAATAGTCACCTTTCCAATGACACCTTCACCATTTACCCTGTCTACAACATCATCATTGTTGTGGATGACCCAATGTCTCCAATAGAGTTGGCAAGAGTCAAACTTCATGCCATTGATGATGCATCCCTCAGGCAAAAGCGACATCCGAATAGAATAAGCGAACAAAAATTTCTCACCTTCATCTTGACGGCTACTACCCTCAGGTACAAATACAGAGGAAGCTCTAACCTGATGGAAAACATATCAATTTACAGATCAGAGGTGTAAAACTACAAGCAATAATGGGAGAGACCCATTTTTTTTTATTAAAAACTAGGAAATATGAACCCTTCTCCATGCAATAAATAGATGTATATTGTGTGACAGACAAGACCTGAACACATGATGGATAGGGAAATAAGTTATACAAATTACCTTTACACCATTCGTAACAGCAGTGCAACACAGAGGAGGTTGTTCTGCAAACAGGTTTATCCCTCTCATTTCATCTTCCTCACGAACTTTGACAATGCCACTTTCTAAGCGCCGACCATGTTCTTCTAGCCATAATAGCATGGCATCTTGTATTTGACTACCCTTTCTATCATGTATTGAACTTAACAATGAACTTGGTACACAAGGCATCATTTCTCCATCAATTGTAAGATTCCTAGTACCAACATGAAGTTGGCCACTGTTACAATTCAGAAAGAAAAACTTCCCTATATCAATGGAAGAAGCTGCAACTACAATATATTTGGATCTGCTGCTGAATCCAATGCGTCGTATCATGTCCCTTGTTTCCTCAATAACCTGATGCAATGGCAACAAAGACACGTTCACCCGGTTGCCATAGAAAGAGTAGCCTCCAATCAAACCCAACAAACTCTGATGCATGCTTCCAGTAAACTCGTCATCTATTAGTTCTTGACCATCACATAAACGATAAAGAACCCTTGTTGGAAGAGGCAGTTTTACTTTCAAAGTCACTTCCAAAGCCTGAATTTCCTCCTCAGGTGCACCCCTACGCAAGGTAGCTAGTATTTCAGGGAAATTGACGGCCAACCAGTTTTTAAGTCTGTCCCAACATCTTTTAACTCGTATCACCAAGGACCATGGATACATGAGAAAAGCACCACGCCATGCTCTATAAGCTTCCTGTACAGCGAGAGAGAGAGAGAGAGAGAGAGAGAGAGAGAGAGAGAGAGAGAGAGAGAGAGAGAGAGAGAGAGAGAGAGAGAGAGAGAGAGAGAGAGAGAGAGAGAGAGATTGTAAGGCCAAAGTGATATACATAGCAGTAAGGTTTCAAGGAATCTAGATCAGCGATATCCTACAGACCACAATAGCATTATATTCAGTATATCATCATTAAGAATCCACAACTTGCAGATCAGATATACTATGGTCATTATATGCAGTATTATTATATTTTTTACTTTATTAAACCTAGGCCAACTGCAAAGTGCTCTAAAGACAGCCATGTGCTGACAGGCCCTCGTTTCCAGGACTCCCCAGGGAACCAAGTAGCCTTACTTTCCAAGTCCACATTGCCTATCAAATGTCATGAATCTACTCTCTTGGAATAGGCTATTGTAAGAAGAATTTAAAGTGACTCTCTCTCTCCCACTCTCTCTCTCTCACACACACACACACAAAACCTACGTTCTCTCCTTTCCCCTCTTCTCTTCTTCTTCTCTTTCTCCTTTCCTTGCTTATGCTAATCCTTATAAACCTCAAGGCATACTTCTGCACATGCATTCAGCAACAATCATCTAAATTCTGCATCAAGCGATAAATCTTGAAAGAAAGGAATATGGTTATATGGATATATACAGAGCACCCTAGCTAAGCAATATCGCCTCCACCAACAGCAGTTCATTGGAGCATTAAAGATATTGAATTACCCTAAAATAACTATAGCTTGAGCCTTTATTTTGGGTTACAGAATTAAAGATACACTTTCAGCTTAAGTATCAGTCAATTCTCAATATCTCTTGAGAAAGAATCAGAACAAACATTAGATATGTGAGTACATTGTTTCCCTTATCTTGGCAAATTACACTTATGCAAGATCAAAGAGTTGTCACACCATAAACAATCTGGAAGGCCTATTAATCTATTACCAACAGATTCATATCTCCTTCCATATCCAGAACAAGCCCATGAAGGTAATATGAGTGCACATCAAAATAACATTTCAATCCTTGGAATTTATTCCATGCTTGAGTTCTGACATAATTTTAGAAATGAAAACTAAAAAAATTAATAATAATAACAGAGATAGAGTTTACAAAATTATTGCCAGAACAGACATATCAATGATAACATGATGTTATGTTTGAAAATATACAGGAAATTATTTTCCTTCTAAAGTTTTTGTCATCTCCTTCTCCACGAACTCCAAGAAACGAGTAAAACACAATCAAACTAAAATAAACTATGTGAACAAACACACAATCATTAGATACCTTTTATCTCATTAGTGGACTTGTTGCAGGTGAGAAGGCCCTACAAGGCTGTCAACAAAAAAGCTTGCTCCACGTCCAAGTCCACTAATGAGAAGATTGCACCCCTCTACCTTGTCCATGTGCTTAAAGTTCGACCAAGTACTAAAATAGAACCATTCACTTTCTTGAAAGGTGATGGATGTAAGAAAATTCGACTTCAGTGTAAAAGGTTTGGAATATTGATTTGCTTGGAGAGGGGAATTGTTGAGAATTTTTAAAGGTAATCAAAACAAATGAACTTCCTTCAAGATAGCAACTGTTCTTACTTCAATTTAGGCATTGCAAATCATTCTTCCATACACCTCAGTAGCAAATTAATGCCTAACAAAAGGTTCTTATGCAAGTTTTATGGGAAGATCCTTGTTCTCTTAACAGTATTTTCTCGCACGAATAAATTTCATCTTTCATGAGCTTGTTTTTTGTATAGTTTTCCAGGTTCCACGTCTCAAGACAATCAATCATCCAATTAGATAGATATCCCTTCAACATTAGGCCTCAACCATTTTTAATGATCCAATTAGATAGACGTCCCTTCAACACATCATAAATCAGCAAAAGATTGTCAAAGACTCAGCAAAGTATGAAACCCAGTATCTTCCAAAATATGGATTCTTAATCACAGACTGCATAAGTTCACCAAGCTCGCATTAATTGTCCATTTTGGATCCAATTTAGGATTTCTTTTGGACATCAAAGACACAAACCCTTAGAAGGGCAAAAAACATAAAAACTAAAAGAAAGAAAACTCCATGATATAATCTATGCATGGCACTGGGCTGGGTTGAACCCAAGACCAGCATGGCAGTTTCAGGAACCAGCACCAGAATCAGTTGCCCGGTTCCGGTCCCGGCTTCCGAAACCTGAATCTGGACTTTCATAAAAGATGTTTGTTTTGGTTCCAAGAAGAGTGGAACTGCAGTTTCTCTTTTGAAAGCAGGCCAGATAGAAAAAAAAAAAAAAAGAAAGGAAAAAAGGAGGCAAGCCTACTAGGATTGACTGTTGGGCAGGTTAAGTTTAGGCAGGCTATGCAGTCCAAAGTTTAAAAGAATAAATAAAATTATTCCTACCAACATACCATTGGCAAGCTAACCGATAGTAGGACCATTGGCAGAATGAATGGATAGTAAGCAAGAAGTTGTATACCCATCTACCAATTTTTTAAATTTTTTATATTCATTTTCTCACCGATAAATATTCCTTATTTCTTTTTTTTTTTCAACACACAAATTTTCACTCTCTCAATCTTCAATTCTTTGAAACTTTCAATTTATAGATCTCTTAATTTGCTGTATAATTTCTCTTAATTTGCTATATTCTCTTTATTAAAATTAGTGACATAAGATTCTTTAAATATTTTAAATTTTCTATAGTATATACTTTTTTTTGCTAATTTCCAACAAATTGCTAGCATTAATGGTTTGTCTCATCATTCCAACCAAAAATGAATAACAGAATAGATATTTCTACTCAAAAGAGTACAACTTAGCCTTTACCCCACTATATGGGGTAGGCTATATGGATCATACTCTGTCATCATATTCTATCTATACACATGTTTTCATTTATATTTAAATATATCATACCTTTTTTTGTCATTCCTTTTCTAATTTGAGTTACTGTTCTCTATTTTCTACACGTCATGCGTGGGCATCTAGAGGTCTCCTATGCATTTGTTTAAACCATCTTAAACGTGCTTCTCTCATTTTCTCATCCATTAGAGCTACCCCCAACTTTCTTTTTAATGCATTCATTACTTATTCTATCCAATCTAGTATATCTACATATCCATCTTAGCATTCTCATTTTTGCTACCTTCATTTTTGGTTTATGCTCATATTTAATTAGTCACCCAACATTCTGATCCATAATGTATCATTGGTCTTATGCCTATTTTATAAAATTTTCGTTTCAATTTTCAACAGTACTTTACAACTACAAAGTATAGAGGACGGACTTCTCCATTTGTTCCAACTTACTTGAATCTTATGTGTAACATCTTTATCAATTCCCCCATTTTCATCGATGATAGATCCTAAATATTTAAAATTTTTAATGCATTTAATTTATACCCACCAATTTTCACATTTTTCCTACTGTTATTTATATAGTTAATAGAGTGGCATTCCATATATTGAGTTTTACAACTACTTATGGTAAAACCTTTCGACCTCCAAACTTTTAACTTAGCATACACCCTCTCTCGTCTCCTCAATTAAAACTATATTATCTGCAAACAACATACATTCAGGAATGACTTTTGCAAACGTTTTAGTAATTTCGTCAATTACTAAAGGAAAAGGGTATGGGTTTAAAGCTGATCCAAAAAAGTAAAAAGACTCAAGAGAGTCAACAAAATAAAAGCAATTCTTTCAAATCAAGTCCAACTAAAATGACAAGATAGCCTAAATCCAACATGTTCACCAAACACTTCATAAAAACTCGAGATATATGTTTTTTGTCATATTCATTCCAAATTTTTATCTTTACTATTTAAATTTCTTTTATGTTTATAACTTAAAAGAAATAATTATTCAATTACAAAATTTTACATTTCAAATTTTAACCAAAAAAAATGTAGAAGGAACCAGCACAAAACCGGCGGTGGATCTGTAACATCTGATTATGATTCCGGTTTTGCTATGTTTTAGAATAGAAACCAACGGTTCTGTTACTGGATATGTCGGTACAATGTCTAACATAATCTCATCCCTTCCCTTTCCTTATATGAGTATCTTACCGGGTAGCAGAAAAACTAAACCAAAATCACATCCAAATCTTAAATCTTATGCATACGTTTCTTTATTATATTTGTGACAAGATAGTCAGTAATCGAACTAAACCACGGCTGTTAATCCAACAAGATAGCCACTAAACAAACCAAAGCAAGGTTATTAATAGGTGTTGACTACAGCTTACTCAATTACCATCCAAATTTCCAATTTACTCGTACACAACTCCATTTATGATCATTGGTTGATCCCAATTACCATCCAAATTTCCAATTTACTCATACACAACCCCATTTCTGTTCATTGGTTGATCCCAATTACCATCCAAATTTCCAATTTACTCATACACAACTCCATTTCTGGTCTGATCCCAATTACCATCCAAATTTCCAATTTACCCATACACAACTCCATTTCTGGTCATTGGTTCATTCCATTTACACTCATAAGTGCACATGTAGTACAAATTTTCAAATGTCTCCCATTTTGGTGCTTGGTGCTTGGTGGGAGCAATTGGTTTGGTTGATCCCTAAATGAGTGTGGGTTATCCAGTTAGTATACAAATTTCAATTCACCCTCATCCAAGAATCCCAATTCTTGTCATTGAAATCAGACAAAAAAAACCCTTAATGCAACACAAACACACAAACTAGTGCAATCCCACAAAGAAGAGAAGATACACAACCACAAAATCTAGGGAAACAAAACAAACGACAAGCATAACCATGAGGATGATCACCGACCTTAAAGGAGAGTGCGGGGTTACCGAGTGGATCAACTGGAGAGTTGAGGGCAAGCTCAGACGAGCAAAAGTCAGCCCAAAGAGAATCATCATCGGAAGCCCAGATACGAAACCGCCGATTCACGCAAGCCACCGAAAGTACATCAGTGGGACTCAATTTGGAAAGCACTTCGTGCATAGCCAAACTTCCTACGCTCTCCAACGCCATATCTTCTAATTTTCTGGATTTCAATGAATATTTTTAGCTTATCGATGAGTGTGAAATCAGCATCAGTTTATGCTATAACCAGTGTAGTAGCCATTGATGTTCTATATATGTGTGAACTGTGAAGTGTGAAGACGCAGACACGACTATACAAATCGAGATCAGTAAATTACAAACAATACCCTTGTTGTTTAGGCAATTTTCAATTTTCCTCACAGTGGTTTAAAAACTTACAAATTGCTTCTACGTAGTTTTGTTTTCTTAAATGTTAAAAAAAATCGATAATTTTTTTTTAAAAAAAAAGTGCAATTTATTTCAAATTAACTAAAAAGTTGGACTAGATAAATTTATAAAATTAAGTATTTTAAATTTAAATTTTTGTGTGCCTTTTCAAAAAAAGAAAGAAAAACAAGCCACTAAAAAGTAAAATGTAGGCTTTTAAACTTAAAGGAGATAATTTGAAATTTTCAAAAATTGAGATTTTTTTTTTGTAATTTATCTTAATTTTGCTAAAATCGATAATTTAAAAAAAAACAATGTGCAATCTATTTCAAATTAATTAGAAATTTGAACTAAATAAATTTACAAAAATGAGTATTTTAAATTAATTTTTTTGTGTGTTTTTTTTTAAGAAAGAAAAAGAAAAACAAACTGCAAAAAAGTAAAATATAGGCTTTTAAACTATAAGTAGATAATTTAAAATTTTCAAAAATCATATAGGAAATTTTTGTAATTTATCTTAATTTTATTATAACTCAATCCACATATTTATTTAATTTAAACTTTTCAGAAATCATATAGGGAATTTTTGTAATTTATCTTAATTTTATTATCACTCAATCCGCTTATTTATTTAAAATAAATACGTAATAATAGGATATCATCTAAAAATTTAGTTATAATTATAGATTTCAAAAATTTCTTATAATGTAATTCCTTATCATTCCTCGTATTAGTTACAATTTCGTGTGAAATGATTTATATTCATTATCATTATTTTTTTCTTAAAATAGGATGGATTAAGAATTGTATTGTATTTATCATTGTTGTTAAAATCGGACCGGATTAACCGGTTTGACCGGTTGAATCAGGGATCGGTCATTAGTTCGGTCTAATTTTTTTTCATAAAATTGAAAATAAAATAAAAAACAGTCAAAATCTCAGTTTGACCAACTAAACCGGTTAAAATTTGAGTTGACCGGTTTGACCAGCTGGTTTTTCTTTTTTCCTTTTTTCTTCTTTTACCTTTTGGGCCTTCAACATTAGGCTCCATGTCAGTTTTAAATTTGTTTTTCTTTACTTTGGACTTTAAGATTTATATTGTCTTTAATTTTTTTTCAAAAATATATAGGAATATGTGTTTATAAATTATATGTTTTAATTTTTCATTTTAGATCCAATATCATATATATAAATATATATGTATATATGTATGTATGCAATAAAAGCAATACCCCGCAACCTTTCATGCTTTTGTTGACTTTGAGGATGTATGACAGCAATCAAAATTCTCCCATTATGGCTGCATGAAATAATGTTCAGTCGCATGCAAAATGAGAATTCGGAAGACATGAATTGCTACATAAATTCATCATCCAAATTTGCCTATAAACGGAGGATTGCAGAAGCTATGAAAATTCATCCCAAACACGAAAAGTCTTTCAAAGGCAGAGCCTTCAGCTTTTTCTCCCAAGTTCTTTTCCTTAAAGCCTTTGTATAATAGGTGTTCTCACCTTTTGTAAATTGTCTCCACGTATTAGTGAATTTTGGCATCACCTTCGGCCGTGGACGTAAGTCACATTGACCGAACCACGTAAATTTTTTTGTTTATTATCTTATTTATTTTTCACGTTATTGTCGTATATTATTATTTTGGGCTATTAGATACAACGTAAGATTCGTTTTTTCCCTAACAATATATATATATATACCCTATTGCTATTTATATGAATAAAACTAAATGTTATCTTAACCAACTTAAATTAATAATTAATAGATATATGATTTATTATTTTTTGAATCATTTGATGATAAAATAAATGCTCGATAAAATAAAATTTCAACAATTTACAAACATTTATTAATTTTTTTATTTTAGAATTATTATGTTTGATATTAAATAATGTTAATATTTAGATGAATTAACGGTCTTTTATTAATTTTATGTATTTTAGTTATGATTTAGTAAACATTTATATTTGTGTATAGATTTTTTCAATTATTAATATATTTATAATTTATATTTATTTATGACATCATGATGATATTCTCGTCCGGTCCGACCGGTTTGACCCAGTGACCCAATAGCTCGTTCGATTCGTATTCCGATCCGATTTTGAAAACATTGATATTTATCATACATAATCTCTTCATTACTATAAACTTTCAATTAGAGATACAATTATTGGTTATATAATATAGGGTTATCTTCAATTTACCCCCATGAAAGATGATCTTTAATCACTTTGCCCCCATCAAAGATTTTTATTAGTACTTTGCACCGATAAGGATATTCTGTTACTATATTTAAATGAAAAATTTAAATTTTGACTTAAAAAAATTACTTTTTTATATTTTAGACTATTTTACCCTTAAAATTTAATTCTGAAAATCTTATCTTACTTTATCATCATTTTATTTTCTTTTTTCTTTATATATACTTTAACAAATTAAATTTTTTATTATTATTTTAAATAATAGAATAATATATATAATCTTACTAAAAAAATTTAGATTTTGGATACGGTTTACTATTTTTTTATAATTTGTTAACTATTTTTAATGTACTTGGTCAATAAAAACCTCATATGAATTATTTAATTTTTTGGAATGTAATAAAATAATACATACTTTGTCCAATTTTTTTTAATTCTTTAATGAAAAATTAATGAAACATTTTATTTTACCACTCTGATATCTATGGATTTTTAATTTAGAGTGAATGAATTTTTAATTAAATTTATTAAGTATAAAAGATATCTCTATTAGAAAAATATATATTTATAATAAATATACACCTTACAACTAATAAGCAAATAATTATTTTATTTATTTATTTTGTCATTATATAATTTTATTATGTTGATTAGATTACTTTAATATATATAATAATATAATAAAAAAATTTAAGATATTAAATCAATGTTTTAAATTGTCAATAATACAAATAAGATAAACAATCATATTATAAAGACACAACAAACTAAAATGAGTAAAAAAAATTCATAAATTACAAGAAACTTGACATATTTATTTATATAAAAGAAGGTGAAATAAAAGAAAATGAATAAAATAAACAAGTATCTTAGTTTGTTAAAAAAATTGATCAAGTATTTTATGCCTCAAACTAATAATATTTAAGTATTAATAAAAAAATATGGAGTAGATAAATTGAAATTAATGTTTAAATATAAGAGGGACAAATATAATTTAATTTATTTCTTATTGATGGATAAAATTGTCATTTAAAATTAATAATTAATGATGTTATCCATTAGCATCTTTAATTGACAGTCAACGGTGCAAAGTGTTAATAAAAATCTTTTATGGGGCAAAGTGATTAAAGGCTATTTTACATAAGGGTAAATTGAAGATAACCCTATAATATAATATACTTTGTTTGGATAAGTGTGATAAGTTTGATAAACTTTTTTTTGTTTATTTTCTTAAGTTATAATTACAATTATAGCGAATCTTGCAAAATTTGAGTTTGTTGCTTAATGTTTATGGCAAATTTGATCAATTGTAATCCAATTGATCTATCACTCACTATAGCACTTTCGATGATTAAACCACATCATCAAATGAATGAATAGATCTTTCTATTATATTTAGGGTATGCCTGTTAGTGAGTTTAAGAAAAAGAAAAATGAATGAAATGAACATGGGGTGATATAATCATTTCTTTATAATTATTTCTATATTTCAGTTTTAAATAATACTCAATATCCCTCTATTTTGGGAGAATAAATATGGTTATTATTACAATTGTTTACTATTATTATTACCATTATCATTTTCATTTCTGTGCGTAAACTAAGGACACTATCACTGTTTCATTGTATGTTTTATTTTATGGATACACGTCTTGTGTCTTTAACATTTTTTCCTTAAGGTTCATTAAACACTTAAGGGTTTTAATTAAAAATATGTATCCATAGAAAGAAATAGAGAATAAAACATTGAATATAATAGAAGATCATAAACAATCAAATCATAATTTAAAGGGTAAGACTCCTGTGAAACGGGTTCATACATGCGACTTGCGGATCAATTCAAAAATTAGCATATCAAGTATCAATTTTTAGTCTAACGTATCAATCCAAAAAATAATGTACAAGTATACGAGATTAGCGTAACAAATTTTCACTTTGACGTAACAACTTTTCACTTTAGCGTAACATTTTCACTTTAGTAATTTTCACTTTAGAGTATTAAATTTCACTTTAGCGTAATAAATTTTCACTTTAGCGTATTAAATTTTCACTTTAGTGTATCAAGTTTAATAAAATTCGCGTATCACGTCGCATATATAAAACTGTCGTACAAAAGTTATTATATAATTTAAATGATTTGATGATGTGACACAATCATCAAAATGTTACAGTAAGTGATACACTAATAATATCAATTAAAAAATGTTAAAATATTGATCTTTCCCCTTCACTACATTTATGAAAAATTGAAAATTAAGTATTTAACTATAAAAGATCCATTTGCAAGTTTAAAGGACTGATATGATAAAAAGAAAAAGAAAGATTATTTGTTTGTAAGAATTTAAACTGTAAGTGAATATAATTCAATAATTTTTAAATCAGTTTCAATTGAAATTATATGAAAAAAAGTAATGGACAAAGATTTGTTGGAAAAAAATAGTTTCTACTTTTCACGAATTTAATACGCTTTTACAAAAGCAATACCTCAAAAAGGGTTTTAAGATTTTTTTTGAACTCATTTATAGTGTTATTGTTTGCTAAACAAAAGAATTCATTTTTGCTAAAAGATAATGAGGTCCATACATGTGGTGTTGCTCCATTTACTGGAGTAAAAGCAAGAGGTATACATTCTAATAATGAACAAAATTGAGCATGTGGTAATGATGTTGACTTTGACCATAGTTTTGTTGACTAGTCACTTGATAAGTGATGAAAATATTTAAGAATAGATCTCTAAATCAACTACTTTACTGCATGTAATGAATTTGTCATATGATATTTTCAAATAAAATATTTATTATATTGTATTTAAAGAAACACTAACACATATCATTTAGAATTTTTATTTTGTGACAAAAAAATAGACATTTTAATGATAAATGACAAATAATTGTGTTTGGCAAATAGTGCAATAACATAATCTATACTTAAAAGATAAGAAGTATTTTTCTTATTTAATAATAGAAGAAATTCATATTAATATTATATCCGAACTTCTACTACATCTAGAGTTTCATTGCCTATTTTATCATAGGATACCTTATCAAGTGATTCGTGAAGTGTTTTATACACGTGACATATATTCTTAAAATGAGACAAAGACTGAAACATTGAATGTAATAAAAGATCATTGCCTATTATAATATCTACTAGTACAAAATCGATTCAAAATTCCAAAAGTGGAACTATAGTTTTTCTAGAACAAACAAAATTTTGCATTGAGAATGCAATATTTTTTTTTCAAAATGTCACATGAACTTGTTGAATTTTATGGATATTTGTCAAAATAAATATCATATTGAAATTAAAATGAAGGTATTAATTAATATTTGTACATTATAATTATTTCTTTGAAAAACAATTATGTTATAAAAGTGACATTTTTATTTCTCTAACTTGTATTACACATATATTACTGCAATTCATATATAAATCAAAAGTTTACTAATCATAATGATGTTATAGTTTTGTATAACGAGTTGAGTTATTTTGGTTCTATGATGATGTAAAGAATATTAAAAAATTCATATGGTCATTTTTTGAATAGTTCGATATAATAAATTGTCATGTGTTACTTGTTTTCCAGGCAAAGTAATCACAAGATCATCACTAGTGACAATTCATAATAAATTATAGTTCATTTTTGAAACACATACATGATGATATTTATAGCTCTATTCACCAAGCTTGTGGTTCATTTTGATAATTTATGATTTTGATTAGATGATCACTTTACATGTATATTTATTATCAACTTGTAAGTTACAAAATTACTTACAAATTAATTGTTACGAGTACATTTTCTAAATTATTATATTAAGGCAATTATTCTTTGACAATGCTAGTGAATTTGCACTCTAATCTTTTAATGATTAATATATATCTATTGGAATAAATATTGAACAGCTTGTTGCTTATTTTATATACAAAAGACTACGATAAAATCATTTATTAAATGCTTTCAATTAATTGTGATGTCGTTATTTTTTAGAACTAAATTCTCAATAAATGCTTAGAGACATGTTATTTTGCATAATGCAACATTAATTCACATAAGGCAAATAATTTCTTAGAAACAATTCTGTCTCCAACAATTAGTTTTTGGTAAAACCCAAATGTTGCATGTTTTAGAATTTTTTGAGTAGAATACAACACCAAAATAAGGGAAATCAAAGGAGGTTAAAAATATATGTTGGGTATTTAGAATGAACTAAAAAATTTGGGTTGAAGGGAATCTAAGCATGGTTAGGTAAGCATTGTAGTTATGAATCATGTATACTATGTTTGGATTGAGGGAAAGGGAGGGAAAGGAAAGGAAAGGGAGGGATTAATATTTGTGTGTTTGGATAATTTTTTTTGGAGGGAGAGGAAAGGAAATGGAGGGATTAGGAGGGATTAGATATAACTGTTTGATTCAATTTATGTTTCCGTCCAAAAGTGGGCGGAAACATAAGGAAATCATTTATTGTTAATAATTATTCATTATAAAATTATTTTTTAACTTAAAATTTTGTTTAGAATTTATAACGTAAACTTTTATGTGCAAATAACTCTTTTAAATATTTGAGAAATTTAATCTCTTGTAATTCTATCTATATCTAAAGTTCTAATTTTTATTAAAATTTAATTTGATTTCTACAATTTAATAATTCTTCACATGAATGAATATTTAATTACAATATTATTCAAATTATTATGATATATTAATAAAATTGAGTTTCAATTTCTTACAAATTTTAAGCACCCACAAAATAATATTAGAGTACTATTTTATTAGAATTTGATTTGATTTATAAAACTTTAATAATCTCCCTAATTTTTTTAAAGTTGAATCAACATTTAACTAAAAAATTTTATGTTAAAAAAAATATCGTCATAAAATTTAGAATAATTATCTATTAATAAAAAGTTTATTCACATCCAAAAGATTAGTATTTATGCTTCAAACATCATTGTCTTATATAAAAATACAATAATCTCCTAAAAAATTATAAAAGCTATAAAAAAATAATTTTTGATTTTTTTATAAACAATAACACACTAATATATAATTAATATATATTTATTTGATTGTTGTGTTTATATTTATTTATTTATTGGTTCTATTATTTTTAATTTTATTTTATCTTATATAAAAAATAATATTAATAAAATAAATGGTAATTTAAGATTAAAAATTAAAAAAAAGTAAGTGTTGATTGATTGATTTAATTTATTATATTAGTGGGTAATTAGTCATACATTATAAAAAAATTATTTTTTTTCTTTTTCTTCTAATTTTCAATAATATTTGTATTATATCATTTCCTTTCTTTTCCACCCTATCCAAACAGAAAAGATGGAAACTATTTTCCTCTACTTTACTCTCTTTTTCTTTCCACTGATTTCCTTTCTTTTCCTCTCCCTCCATTCCTCTCAATCCAAACATAGCTAAGGGGTGAGGAAAGGATAGCTTCAATTGGTAGAAACTAATCCACAACATTTGGAATTATCATGCACTTAGAAAAAGAAGTAGAAAAGGGAATAAATATACTGATAATTTGATTTCATGGTCGGCGAGTGTCGTGGCTCTCCAATTTTACCCAGCCCACTAAAAATATGCAGTAGTGGTGAATGGGATCTTTCCCACAGAGAGAGGGTCGTGTCACGGTGTAAATCTAGTGATAGAACAAGACAAGCAAAATACAATAACTGAAAAGAAACGCAAGTAATTAAACACTAGAAATTAGTGGTATTGCCTTGAGGAGGAACAATTAGTATGGATCTCTACCTATTATCACTGACTTGTGTACATGCATAAGGGGACTATCCTGCTAGTGTCGTGAAATCGATTAACCTGGTGGTTCTCACAATTTCTGATAGCAATCCGCCTATGTCCATGGTGCCAAGGCCGAGCTTGCATGATCCATTGGAGAATCTTGATGGACCAATGACAAGATCAAGGAGTAAAAGGATGAAAGAAGCTTTGCACAACTTATTATCAACACATTGTGAAGCTTTTGGAGATTTTCATCACTTGGAGGCTGAGCCATTTCAACATGGAGTTCTATTGCATGTTTCTTCAATGACAATTCATGAAGATGTTTCTAAGAGTTCTACATTGGAACTTAAAGAAATTCCACCTTGAAGAAATTCACATGGCCGAATGGAAGACCAAGAAGAAGGCGTGTACTTGGGCTTTGCAATGGATCACGCCACCCTTTTAAGTAATTTAAGGTTTATTTTTAAGTTGTAATAATTAAGTCCATTAACATTTTATTTTGGGCTTGAGTTTATCTTTTAAGAGTTAATTACTTGGCCCAATTATCTTGCATGATAATTAGGAAAGTAATCTCCTATCTTTTAGGAAAACTTTTGGAAAGTAATCTCCTATTTTATAGGAGCTTTTAGGCGTGTTTTTGAAGAAGCAAAACCGTGTTTTGCTTTGTCATATTTTAGGAAACTAAGTTTGTTAGTTAGTTAGTTAGTTAAGAAGTTAAGTTGTACTTGATTATCATTAGGGTTTCACATTTTGTAGCCTATTTATAGGTGAATTTTTTGTGGAAATAAGATAGAGAATTTTGTGAATTTTAGCTTCGCTAATTCAGATTAACACTTTGTGTTGTCAAAACCTTGAAGCTCAAGTTTGTTCTTCATTGTATAGCAAACCTTTAGCGTGACCTTTAGGTGAGCTTAATCAAGTTCTTGATATCAAGAACAAGCCAAATCAATTTAGTTTAACTCTTGAATTTTCACGGGTTGAACCAAGTTTTTTTTTTGTTTAAGCGTGGGGATTTGATTAACTTCAATCCAATCTTTGCATTTTTCCTTGAAGTTCTTTCCACCAAAATTCTGTTCTTGTGCTGTGTGTTAACGTTTTTGTGCAGCAACGATCCGAAGGTTGTGGTGAATTGTTTGGTCCAGGATTTTGAGCCTCGACCATTCACATCAATTGGTATCAAAGCATAGGTTGTTGTCTCAAAAATTCAGGTTAATCTGTTTCATAGTTTTCTCGTTTTCTTGCTGTTTTTGTCGTCAAAAAATCTGCTGCTGTTTTTGCGTCTTTTTTGTTGCTGTTTTTGAGTCCTTCTTGCTGTCTTAGTTCGTGTTAGATTCAGCTTTTTAATTCGTTATTATTGAGATCAAAATCGCATGAAAAATCTTGGCTGAAATCTGCCCAAATCGTCATTGTTCTTGCTTGTGTTCTTGCGTCAATTCTTGTCATTCTTTTGCTGGTTTCTTTAGCGTCTTTGTTGCTGTTTTGTCGTGTCAAATTCTGCATTATTTTGTTCTTCATCATAGTGCTGAATTCATTAAGTTTTCATTGTTGAGTCACACGTCAAAAATTAGGGTTTCAATTGGGTAAAATTTCATAACTTGCTTGATTTTCATCCAATTGTCATTCTTTCTTTTGTGTTGTTCTCGATATTCTCTCTATATCATCTTGTGTTTTGGTTGAGTTTTTGTTTCAAGTAAAAAAGATTAGTTCTTGGAGACTTTCTTGAACTTCTTGAATTTCTTGAAATTCCAAAGTTGCCGAAATTTGATTCTTGAGCTAGATTCTTGATCTTTGTTACAAATCTTGGATATCTTGTTCTTAAAGCTTATTCAAAATCCGAATAATGGGTGATTTCTTGAAGTTTCTTTATTGCTGAAATTTAAGGTTAAGACAAGATAAAAACATTAAAATCCTAGGTTTGTTTGGCAACATAAGACAAACAACCTTAAATCCTAGGATTGTGTCTTAAAACCTTAACACTTTGATTTGTATTAGGTTTTTGTCCGAATTCAAAAAAAAAAAAAGAGGCCGACTTCAAAAAAAAAAAAGGTCCAATACAAATAGATATATATATCCGGACCAATAAAAAAAGGGTTGTGCTTCATTTGTTTCTTTGAAAGATCACCAACTTGAAATAGCCATATCTTGCTCAATACAACTCGGAATCAAGTGATTCAAATTGCTATATTTTCGTCTTTGAGTCTACTTTCCATTTCCTTTAGATTCTGAGGTTAAATAAATTTACATCCACACGTGATCTAAATCTTCTTGTGACGCGTTTTTCTTTGTTTCTCTTTGGTTTTTACTTGTGTAAGTTTTTGTTGTGGAACTTCTTGATTGAGACGTGTTCTATAAATCATTGAACTTGGTAAGTCTCAATAGTTCTAACGAATTCATTACTTGAAAGTATTAGCTAGGATATACAAGAGAATACACTACTTAAGTAAAGTGGAGAGTACCTACTACCCCAAATTGAGAAACCCGTGAGGAATCTATACATTGTTTTTCTTGCGTTTTTCTAACCTTGCAGGTACCAATGGAGGAAGGTGATAAACAATTCACCCAAGCCGAACAAAAGTACGCCAATGAGGTACTTTTTAAGATGTTACAAACGATCCAACTTTGTTTTGATAACTTGGAATCGACATCTAAAGGCTCCACCTCAAGAAAAATCAACTTTGATGAGTTTGCATCCGATGGTGATAATGATGATGAGGAGGAAGAGATCACGGAATCTTCTAAAAAGGGTAACAAGTCTGAGATTTCAATTGGTTCTGTTAAACTAACAATTCATACTTTTCATGGAAAGGCCGATCCCGAGACTTATTTTGATTGGGTTAGAGACCTAGATCACTTCTTTGAAGGCAATGATATATCCGAAAGTAAGAGGTACCACCTTGCCTTTATGCACCTCAAGGATTATGCTAGTTTATGGTGGGATGAAGTTATTAAAACTAGACGCCAAGATGGAGAAAGGCCAATCAAGACTTAGAACCAAATGAAAGTGCTTATGAGAAAGAAGTATATACCTTCCCATTATAACCGAGAGCTCAAGTGAAAATTGCATTCTCTTGTGCAAGGTAGCCGAAAAGTTGAAGATTACTACCATGAGATGGAAGCTCTTATGATTAAAGCCAATGTTCAAGAGGATCCTGACTCAACCATTGAGAGGATCCTTCGAGGTATGAATTCTGAATTGGCTTACCATGTTGATCTTCAAAGTTATGTTGACATTAATGAACTTGTTCACAAAGCTATCAAAATTGAGAAACATATAAAGAAAAAGGGTTGAAGTTTCCAACAACCACCACCATCTTGGAAAAGAGAGCAAAAGCCGAATGTTGCTTCTTTCACTCCGTCACAAAGGCCGAAGCCATTCACTCAAAATCCGTCCACAAATACACTGACTAATGCTCCAAAATCAGTCCGCAATGTTGTTGAATCTTCCTCAAAGCCGACGTCAAAACCAAATGAAAGATTGAGAGATATTCGTTGTTTCAAATGTCAAGGATATGGTCATTATCAATCCGATTATCCAACTCGAAAGTTAATGATTGTTCTTGATAATGGAGAAGTGGAAAGTGATGATGAATGTGCCGACATGCCACCCCTTGAAGAGAAATATCAAAGTGAAGGTAGTGAAGATCTTGAAACATACGAGGTTGGTGAATTTTATTTAGTTACTCGCCGAGTTCTTAATGCACAACCACAAATCGATGATGATTTGTCTCAAAGAGATAACATATTTTACACACGATGCATGGTTCAAGGAAAAATTTGTAGTGTGATCATTGATAGTGGTAGTTGTACAAATGTGGCAAGTACTTTACTTGTTAAGAAATTGAAGTTGTCTTGCATGAAACATCCAAAACCGTATAAACTTCAATGGTTGAACAACTCTGCCGAAAGTAAAGTGACTAAACAAGTGAAATTTTCATTCACCATTGGAAAGTATATCAATGAGATTTTGTGTGATGTGGTTCCCATGGAAGCTAGTCATATTCTTCTTGGAAGACCTTGGCAATATGATCGAGATGTAACATATCATGCCAAGAAGAATTACTACTCTTTTGACTATGAGGGTCGAAAATATAATCTTCGAGCTTTGAGTCCGTTTCAAGCATTTGAAGACCAATCAAAGATTGTACAAACTTACCGTGAAATGAATGAACAAGAAGCAAAGGAAAGGGATGAACAAGAGTATAAAAAGAATGTAATATCTAGTGTAGGCCGAGACATTGTTTCTAAAACTTGTAATAGCCGAAATAGTGATTAGTCTAAATCTTGTTATTTTGCCTTTAAGAGTGAGATTAAGAGAGCAATACTAGATAGGCAACCTTTGTATTTGATGATTCGTAAGGATCTTGTACTTATTGCTGATAGTGATCACCTTGCTTCTTTGCATAGTGTTGTTTTATTTCTTTTACAGGAATATGAAGACGTGTTTCCCGAGGACTTGCCAATAGGTTTGCCACCTATTCGAGGTATTGAATATCAAATTGATTTCATACCAGGAGCTCAAATTCCAAATCGTCCAGCTTATAGAGCTAACCCTGAGGAAACAAAAGAGATTCAACGTCAAGTTGATGAACTCCTTGACAAAGGTATAGTTCATGAGTCTCTTAGACCATGTTCAGTACCTGTTATTTTGGTGCCTAAAAAGGATGAATCTTGGAGAATATGTGTTGATTGTCGTGCCATAAAAAAAATTACAATTAAGTATAAACATCCAATTCCTAGATTAGATGATATGCTTGATGAGTTATATGGTTCGTGTATTTTTACGAAGATTGATTTAAAAAGTGGATACTATCAAATTAGAATGAAAGAAGGTGATAAATGGAAAACAGCCTTTAAAACAAAGTATGGTTTGTATGAATGGTTAGTCATGCCTTTTGGTCTAACTAATGCACATAGTACTTTTATGAGGCTAATGAATTATGTTTTTCGATCTTTCATTGGAAAATTTGTTGTGGTCTATTTTGATGACATCCTTATATATAGCAAATCACTTGAAGAACATATTGAACATCTTAAGCAAGTAATTGTTGTTTTACGTGAGAACAAATTGTATGCAAACCTTAAAAAATGTTCTTTTTGCATGGAGTCCATAATCTTTTTAGGGTATGTTGTTAGTTCTCAAGGAATTTCTGTTGATGAGTCAAAAGTCAAGGCAATCATGGATTGGCCGAGACCTAAGAATGCTAGTGATATTAGAAGTTTTCATGGTTTGGCAAGTTTTTATAGAAGGTTTGTTAAAGACTTTAGTTCTATAGCTGCACCTTTAAATGAACTTTTTAAAAAGAATATCACATTTGAATGGGAAGATGAACATGAAAACACTTTTAACAAATTGAAATATATGTTGACTCATGCCCCTCTTCTTGCTTTGCCAAATTTTCATAAAGCTTTTGAGATACACTGTGATGCCTCCGGGATAGGTATTAGTGCTGTTTTAATGTAGGAATCAAGGCCGGTGGCTTATTTTAGTGATAAGCTTAATGGGGCAGCCATGAAGTATGCAACTTATGACAAGGAGTTGTATGCTTTGGTAAGATCATTACAGGTTTGGCAACATTACTTATGGCCTAAAGAATTCATTATTCATTCTGATCATGAAAGCCTTAAATTCTTGAAAACACAAGGTAAATTAAATAAGAGGCATGCTAAATGGTTAGAGTTTATTGAATATTTTCCATATGTGATCAAATACAAATATGGTAAGGACAATGTTGTAGCTGATGCATTATCTAGGAAATACACGTTATTCATCTATTTGCATGCTAAGTTACTTGGTTTTGATTTGATTAAAGATTTGTATAAAAATGATAATGATTTTTTCGCCACCTATGATCAAAGTTTGAAAAAGCCGAATGGAGATTATTATGTGTATGATGGATTCTTGTTTAAAAAGGATAAAATATGCATACCCTCATGTTCCATTCGAGAATTACTTGTTAAGAAAATCCATGGGGGAGAGTTAATGGGGCATTTTGGTATTGCTAAAATACTTGCTGTTTTGAATAAACACTTTTATTGGCCTAAGATGATTAAAGATGTAAAAAGTGTTTGTGATAAATGATGAGGTGAATTTATTCACCTTTTATCTGTGGTTTTATACTTGATTCATTGCTCGTTCTTGTTCTTTTTGAGTTCGTTTTAGTGTTTTATTTGTAGGTTTGTCAACCATGGTATACTGGGAAGGAAGAAATCATGCAAAAGTTGAATTGGATGCATAAATGGAGGAAAAGTTGAGAAAATCGTCAAGACAGCCGCCCACGTCGCGACGTGGGGATCCCTTCCACGTCGCGACGTCCATATTCAGCAGATTTTGAGAAAGCAACAACCACGCACGTCGCGACGTGGGGATCCCCTCCCCGTCGCGACGTCAGTGCACGTCGCGACGTGCACAGTCGCACGTCGCGACGTCGGGGATCGACGTAATACGCTGATTTTTGACTTTATTTGGAAATTTGCGATTTTGGCCCACTTTGAGTTTCCTTTTCCGACAAGACTTTTGTAAAGGACTTAGTTGTAAATACTTTCATAGAATTACTATATATAGGGCTAGGGTTTACAGATTTTGGAGGTGACATTATTGGGAGATTTCAAGCAAGGGCTTTCCTTTGTAATAGCTAGGGTTTTTTTACTTCTTCTATTACTTGGAGAATAACATCATCTCTTATTGGATTCATATTTTTACAAGTCGAGATCACATATAAGGTGTCTTCTTTCCTTATAATCATGTTTTCAATATTGTGCTTAATTGCTAATATTAAGATGATTGATCTAGCCATGCTAGGCTAAATCTTATGTGTCCCGAGATTATGAATAAGGGTTTTTGTGCTTAATCTACATTCTAAGTTCTATTCTATGGTCTTTGTAAATGAGTTTTGCTGTGTTATCTATAATTATGCATGATTTAAGGCCTTAATTATGTATGATGAATATCTTCATAAAGTGCAGTAAATTGCTTAGAGATAACTTGTTTTAATCTGTCCTACCGCTATATAGGAGGGTTAGAGTAAGTGTTTGGAATCTATTGTGGGTTGGTTGTGAATTTGTTAGATTGATTTACCTTAATTCTCACCTACCACTATGTAGGAGGGATTTGGGGGGTTAGTTTGGCATTAGCGTGACTGGTTCCGGCGTTGCCTCGGCCATAAATGAGCGGTTGAACTTGAGGGTTTGGTTGAGTTGGTAGTTGCAATAGGTTCCGGGTTAATTAAGGACGTGAACTGTGCCTACCGCCATATAGGAGTGTTCAATGAATTAGTTAATATCCAAGTAGGTAAGTGCATCAATCACTCCTTTCCTACCGCTATATAGGAGGGTGTGAGTAAGTGTAGTTACCCTTATTTTTCATGACCATAGATAGAATGAATGTGTGGTCTTTTATGTAACCCTATCATATAATCTCGGGAGTACACTTGCTTGAATTGCGTTTTAAATCATATCACTATCTTTATTTTAGTTAATTGTTGTTCCTTTTGTTACTTTTAGTTTGTCAATTACAAAAACACAAAAATATTTACTTTAGAATTCCAACATAGCCCTTTCCCTGAGAGAACGAACTCGCTTTACTATCACCTTCATTGGGGTTGTTTAAACTTATTTTTGAGTAGGGGTAAATAGCAACCACGATCATATTTTACATACATATTTGCCCCCACCAATAAATGCATTGTATGTAAACAAGCAAAATCGAAAGTAATGCCTCATTGTTTGTATACACCTTTGACTGTTCCTAGTCATCATTGGGTTGATATTTCAATAGATTTTGTACTTGGATTACCTAGGTCACGCACTGGTAAAGATAGCATATTTGTAGTTGTTGATCGATTTAGTAAAATGGCACATTTTATTGCATGTTCCAAAACTAATGATGCTACACATATTGTTGATTTGTTCTTTAAGGAAGTTGTTAGATTGCATGACATTCCACAAAGTATTGTTAGTGATAGGGATGTTAAATTCTTGTCTCATTTTTGGCGAACTTTATAGAATAAGTTAGGCACTAAATTGTTGTTTTCTACTGTTGCACATCCACAAACTGATGGACAAACTGAAGTAGTTAACCACACTTTATCTACCTTGCTTCGTGCAATTATCCAAAGAAACTTAAAGAATTGGGAAAGTTGTCTTCCTCATATTGAGTTTGCATATAATAGGACTTTTCATAGTTCTACTAATTGTTCTCCTTTTGAAGTTGTGTATGGTTTTAATCCTTTAACTCCACTTGATATTTTGCCTCTTCCTATTAATGAGTTTGTTAATGTCGAAGGTAAAAAGAAAGCTGATTTTGTTAAGAAGTTACATGAAAGGGTTAGAAACACAATTGAGAGGCGTAATGAACAATATGCTAAGCAAGCCAATAAGGGAAGGAAGCACGTGATTTTTGAACCTGGTGATTGGGTTTGGATTCACTTAAGAAAAGAGAGGTTTCTCGAAAGAAGGAAATCTAAACTTCATCCAAGAGGAGATGGTCCTTTTCGAGTTTTGGAAAGGATTGGCGATAATGCTTACAAAATCGAACTTCCAAGTGAGTATGGCAATGTCTCATCTATATTTAATATTTCTGATTTATCTTTGTTTGATGTAGGTGATTCGAGGACGAATCTTTTCGAGGAGGGAGGGAATAATAGCAATCCGCCCATGTCCATGGTGCCAAGGCCGAGCTTGCATGATCCATTGGAGAATCTTGATGGACCAATGACAAGATCAAGGAGTAAAAGGATGAAAGAAGCTTTGCACAACTTATTATCAACACATTGTGAAGCTTAAGTCGTGTGTTAAGTTGTAATAATTAAGTCCATTAACATTTAATTATGGGCTTGAGTTTATCATTTAAGAGTTAATTACTTGGCCCAATTATCTTGCATGATAATTAGGAAAGTAATCTCCTATCTTTTAGGAAAACTTTTGGAAAGTAATCTCCTATTTTATAGGAGCTTTTAGGCGTGTTTTTGAAGAAGCAAAACCGTGTTTTGCTTTGTTATATTTTAGGAAACTAAATTTGTTAGTTAGTTAGTTAATTAAGAAGTCAAGTTGTACTTGATTATCAATAGGGTTTCACATTTTGTAGCCTATTTATAGGTGAGTTTTTCGTGGAAATAAGATAGAGAATTTTGTGAATTTTAGCTTTGCTAATTCAGATTAACACTTTGTGTTGTCAAAACCTTGAAGCTCAAGTTTGTTCTTCATTGTATAGCAAACCTTTAGCGTGACCTTTAGGTGAGCTTAATCAAGTTCTTGATTTCAAGAACAAGCCAAATCAATTTAGTTTAACTCTTGAATTTTCACGGGTTGAACCAAGTTCTTTTGTTTAAGCGTGGGGGTTTGATTAACTTCAATCCAATCTTTGCGGTTTCCCTTGAAGTTCTTTATGCCAAAATTCTGTTCTTGTGCTGTGTGTCAACGTTTTTGTGCAGCAACGATCCAAAGGTTGTGGTGAATTATTTGGTCCAGGATCTCGAGTCTTGACCATTCACATCAATTTCACTTCACAAACTCCTCAAACTTTCCTTAGTAGGGCAAGCTCTTGGCACAAATTAAGAATCCAGATCCCTACCCTGTACAACAATTCTAGTTCAATTCTCAGTTATCTTCCTTGGTAGGTCAGCTAACTAATTCAAGCGTTCAAAATATTCTACTAGAATAATCCCAAGTCTTTTCTATAAAATTGATCTCAAATGTTAGTGGGTATCGCACAAGTGAAATCACAAGCAACCATCTTTGAGACTCATGCAAGATTGTTTCCCTATTCAATTCATGTTAAATTCAATCTTCTGAAGTAGATCTTCACTGATCTCAGTGGGTACCGCAGATCAAATATAGAATTAAACGAAATCATACAAGCCCATTGAATCTAATTATGTACTGAACAAGAAACAATAATGAACACAGATAAAATCAATTCAATTGTCTCAAACAAGTCAAGATCCATACATATGAAACCCTCAAGGCAATACTCTAAATTTAGCCGATCATGTTGATCGGCTCAGATCCAGCAATTACAAAGAGTAGAATATGTGTGTGATCTATGGTGTTCTGTTCTCTCTTCGCAATTGTGTTCTGATTCTCTCTTCTTGATTGATTTTCTCCCTCGATCGATCTCCTTGTGTTTTTCTCCCCAAAATCCCGGAGCTCTTCTTCAGCCTTCTCTTTTGCCTTTTATACTTTTTCTTCAATGACGTGTCATAATTATAGTAGCTGGAAGCTGTAGTTCAGTGTGAGATTTCTCCACGTGTCTGCAAGAGTCAGCCAGCTAATAAAGTGAGGTCATCTGATTGAAGCGTTCCCTTAAGCATTAAGTTTGCAGTTTATCAAACATGTGGTGTGCCACTGAATAGCAGTGTTTGAGTGACTTGTGTTGCTATACATGCTAAGTGTATGAAAGAGTGAGAGTAATGAGATGCATGAATTTAGTGTACGTATGCAAGTGTATGGCATGAATGCATGAGTTAGTGTGTGAGTATGCAAAAGTGAGTGTGAAAGTGAGGTAGTGTGCAAGTGAGAGTGGCGGGCGCCTGTATGTTTGTGCGGGCACCTATTGTGTGCGTGTGTGATGTGTGTTGTGTGTGTGTGCACAGCGGGCACCTAGTTGTGTGTGTGCGGGCACTTAGGCGCCTGCATGTGTAGTGTGTGTGTGCGGGCGCCCAATGTGTTAAGTGTGAGTGTGTGATGTGTTTATTGTGTTTGTGTGCTAAGTGTGAGTTAAATGTGTGAATGTGAATTGTGTATTTTGTGCTTGAGTGCTGGAACTCTCATGTAGTTTTTGAGACTTTGTGAAGTACAATGATCAAGTGTATGCTTGTTTCCACATTCACACACAAAATCATAGCACATTGCATATTGTTTTCACAACACTTAAACATTTTGCACATATGAACATTCCTGCACAAAAGTCATTCATGAAGCACCATTCTTACTAGAATATCGTACAAAAGATCAAGTAAGCAAAGCAAATAAGTCGGTACAAATCCAACTTATCAACTCCCCACACTTAAACCTTTGCTAGTCCCGAGCAAAGTAAGACAATCACAATATCTTTATCCACTTACACATTTAACACTTTCCATACCATCATCATCCATCCTAAAAATTTTTCGCATGCAAAAATTGATTCATTGGCATAAGCTCACAGTTCGTCTACATCATGCTCGTTATCAACTTAAGTGCAATGAATAAAGACCAAAACACCAGCGTGATGTGTGTGCTGAGAGTTTCTTATGTCCCCTCTTCCTGTTTATGCAAAGTACTCAAGCAAACACTTAAACAATAATTTTTGCACTACAATCCTTTTGTCCACACACATAAACATTTCTCACTAAGAGAAGGAAAGAGATAGTTTCTTCACACATACGCTCATTGGGGTTGTCCCATTTTTCTTATGCACATTGGTGCAAGATGTTTTTCTTCTGAGATTTGTGTTGCACCTTGGTGCTTAGCTGCCAGGGTTTTATGGCTATTTTTTTTCCCTTGAATTGCCACTAACTCTTTCATTCTTTTGTTCACATCTCTTCCCAAACATTCCATGTTCATGTGTGTCTTCAATAGACTATATATTCAAAATGCAAAAACAAGTGTTTACAAGTAGAATACACATATAGGTTAAGAGATACATATGTTCTCTCCTATGTCAAATAGATTGTTGTCGTTCCTATCTTACTTTAACATCGCACCTTAGCCAACAACTTGCATGTATCAACTGAAGTCTGTAAACTAAAAAATTTTGCATGCATCAACAATTGAGTGAACGATTGATGGGTTTGATGATGATATTAGAAGTGCTAGTGTGCTAATGGATAGAAACAGTATTCGCACAACAGAACAACACACTTCACATTTATCGCAGCTGAAAAATAGAAAGCACATAACAAGGTTATTGCTAATCACTGCCTGTTTTTCTTCCAAACAACAACACACAACATGATACTAATATACTAAACACCACCTCCATATCCCTAGCACATAGCAACACAACAAAATAAAAATTCAAAGGCACTAAGCCTATCAAACCACAACATAACACTTCAATCATTGCCAACCAAAGCAAACAAGCATAACATCATTACTCACAACACCCCCCAAAGTATCACCCGTTCGCACTTCTCTCTTCCCCCCCAACACTTGAAAATTGCAATGGTCCCCATTGTGAGGAAAGGGGAAATAAACTGCCATGTTTGAAGCTCCGCGACGGAGTTTTTCTTTTCGCTCGGTGTCCAGGTAGCTTTGCCACTAAGGTCTGCCCATGACTCCCAAAGACTGTCGGCAATACTCAGTTGGTGCGATTTCGACTCCCCACTGTCTTGCCATTTGTGATAGGAGAGGGGAAAAAACATGGGGACAGCTTTCGATTGCTGTGCACGACTGATATACTACATGATTATGCGCCCTACATCAATTGTCATCATGTGCTGTATAGCATAGATGAGGAGGATTCTTTCCTTTGTTGCTTTGGTAGTTTGTATGGTTGACATGAGCCTTGAATTGATGAATAGCAACCATATTCTTGCTTCTGCAGTTAAGTCACTTGATGAGAAATATGCTGCTTCAGATTGTGCATTCCGCACCCACACGGCTCCAGGTAGACCGACAGATTCCAGCAAATGGTCCACGTTACTTGTCTTCGACAATTGATTGAATTTCTCGTTTAGAAAGTCGAAAGTGCTGGTTAATGCTGTGGCTTGTCACTTCCAGGTATGTTCCTCTCAGAAATACTCCGTTATTGCTTATCTGGTGCGGGTCACTCTCCATGGAATTTGCGTAGAATTCTCGTGCTATTTCCACATTAGATGCATCCGGTGCCAATGTCAAGGGTTGCCAGTTATAGAAGCGAATTGCCTCTGCAAAGGTGTGGGAAGGGGCCTCGAATTTTGGTTCCACCAGAACATGCCTGAACACGGATCTTTGAAATTACCTCTCTGCCTTGTCGCTCACAAAACATGGGGTTCCTCTGGAGTATAGTCAGTGTCTGATTCAGAAGAATCCGAACTGTCCAATGACTCTTGGAAGAACATGGCGTAATCATCGTTGCCATATGCCATGTGCCTGCACAGTTCAACAGTTCACATTATTGTTGACTTAACCAAATTCATCTTCCATTAGGCACAGTTCAACAAATGTATGACCCCCCCAACTTAGTTCTCAATATACATATTTACATGACTTGAACAGAACTAGTGTTTTGGGTGAAACATATGGCACTTTATTCTAGGATACGTTGCAATGTAATGGCATGAAAAATGGAATCATATCATGTTTACCACACTTTCCAAGCACTCAATCATAAACAAAACACTAAAAGGCATGGTCTTTACTTCCTATTCAGAGACAATTTATGAACATAGCACCAGAGCAATTCCATTTATGTATTGGCATTTTCTCACGTTATGCATTTCAACCCTATCCAAAATCTGAATCATAAGAGGCTCGCTTGCTGAAAAGTTTTGACATCAGAATTATTCACCAACTGAAACATGTAATTTCAAGCCATGGTTCAAAATTAAAATTTCCACAGATGACAACTATCCATTTGACCGAAATGAAAGTCAAGCATCAAAGGCAAGGAGATTTTTAGAACAGTCGACTCATGAGTCCATTGCATTTTATTCTCTTGCATTCATCAAAGCCTTACATCAAGACATTCATGGCATTATGCTTCAATTTGAACAACACCTCAAAAATTCATGCTTCACAATCGTATTTGCAAGTGCAGCAATCATATTTTCAAAAAGGAAGAAATTCAGTAAGCATGAGTTGTAAGTACAAAGAATGCATTAAACATTATATTCACATTTTAGCATGAAAGTTCAACTCATGCATTCCTCATTTAAGCCTCACCAATTCGGCCATTAATCTAACACCACTGAGATACGCACAAAACCCACAAGATTCTAAGGTTAACTCAATGGGTATGCAAGATGGGAGACTTACTTGTTTGGAGATTAACACAATTGAAATGCAAATTAGAAAGAAAACTTGTGCAACTTTTTAATTCACAAAATGGGTTTCGCCTCCTTCTTGTTACTTCCCACTCTGCCGAACTTCACAATGAATGCAATGGATGAAGAATTATCATATATGATGAATGTCTTTTATAGAGAAAAATTTCATGCATGATTCGGCTGACCAAAAGCTAGAAAACAAATGCCATGTGACTTTACTATAGGACGAAATGCTAGATTACAAGTATGCATGCAAACAAAAGCTTTGTTCAAGCTATTCAATCATTTTCTTGCAGCAATCGGCCACTTCAAAATAATTCCACTATCAAACAACATTTGTGGGTCCCTAATCTTACACATTTTATCTTCACAAAATCATGTCATGCAATTGCACTTCTTTTTACTATTGGCCAGTTCTCTTTTCTCCTATTAATGAAATGCTGCAATGCAATTGAATTCACATGAGTGCTGAATTTGTGCAGCCTTTCCTTTTCTCTCCTGTTAATCATCCTGTCATGATCTGATCCTTCACTACAGAACTTAGAGAAATTGGTCAGGTCATATTTTTCTTTGACTCAAGAAAGCAGAAGATATGGGATTAAAGCTTTGAAATTCAGAAGAATTGAATATTCTATGACTGCACTCTATGCTAAACCTCAGATTTTATTCTTGCTTTTTGTCAGTGCAGAGAATCTTCTCTGCAGGTTTGCCTTTTTTGGCCCGTGACTTCCGGATAAAATTTTCCAGCTTCTTTGGATAATTTGTACTGAGTTTGTACGCATTCCCATTCTAGTCGCTTCAGCTTCCATTTTGTTCTCTTCAGCTCTTCCTACGCATAACAAGATAAGGAGAGTTGAGGTTCAATCATTTATTGGAACAACATAACTACTAAAGGAAAAACAAAACAGGCAAAGACATAAAATAAAATGGTTGGGTTGCCTTCCAACACAGTGCTTGGTTTATTGTCCTCAGCCAGACATAAAGGAATGGGATCAAGAGGAGGGTCCATCAAGGAACTGAGCTTGTCCCTTATCTTCCACTGCAGACTTGAAAATTTTCACTCTGTGCCCATTGACATTCCAACATACTCCTAAAGACTCACTTTGTACTTCTACCACCCCATAAGAAAAAATCTTGGTGATTGTGAAGGGTCCAACCCATCTGGATTTCAATTTGCCAGGAAAATGTCTCAATCTGGAATCATATACTAGCACTTGTTGTCCCACTTCAAATTCTTTCACCTTGATTTTGGCATCATGCCATCTTTTTGTACGTTCCTTGCAGAGGCTTGCACTGATATAGGAATTCCACCTAAATTCATCCAATTCATTAAGCATCATCATTCTTGCCTCTTGAGCCAAATCCAAGTCCATATTAAGCTTCTGCACTGTCCAGTAAGCTTTGTGCTCCAACTCAACTAGAAGATAACATTTTTTTCCAAACACCAGCCTAAATGGTGAAGCTCCAATTGGAGTTTTATAGGTAGTCCTGTAAGCCCACAGTGCATCATCTAATTTAAATGCCAAATTCTTCCTTCCAGAGTTTACCACTTTTTCCAATATCCTCTTAATCTCCCTGTTGGTTACATCTGCCTGCCCATTCGTTTGGGGATGATATGCTGTGGAGACTTTATGTTGTACCCCATACTTTGCCAAGAGAGTTTTGAAAACCTTGTTGCAAAAGTGACTTCCTCCATCACTGATAATGGCTCTATGAGTTCCAAATAGGAGTGTTCAATATTCGAGTTAAACCGAATATCCGACCGAATTTGAATTCACCGAACTCGAGTTATTCGAATTCGAATTCGTTTAAGGTAAACCGAATTCGAATTTCGGTTAATGGTTTGGTTTTTGAGTTTAGTTTCCAATTCGAAAACCAAACCGAAAACCGAATTCATATATTAAAAATATATATTAATATAAAATATTTTACAAAATTATATAATATTTAACTAAATTATTGTTTTGAATCCTAAATTGTGACGTAATTTGATAATTTAATATAGGTTAAAACTAAATTCGAGTCCAATTTCTTTGCGTGAATTTGGTTAATTCGAATGAAGAGTTGATTTTTAAATTCAAATATCATTTTTGATTTATTCGAATTCAATTCGAATTCGAACTGAAAACCAAAAACCGAATTCGAATTCAATTCAAATTTGTTTGGTTTTCGAAGTTGAGTTTAGAGCTGTTCAAATCGACCAAACCGAATCGAACAACTCAAATAACTCGAAAACCGAATTGATGAACACCCTAAGTTCCAAATCTGTTAAAGATGTTCCTCTTGACAAATTTTAGCACACTTCTGCTGTCACTATGAGGCATAGCAGCAGCTTCTACCCACTTGGACACATAATCCACAGCAACCAGTATGTATTCATTCCCACAGGAACGTGACAATGGTCCCATTAAGTGCAATCCCCATACATCAAACAAATCCACTTCTAGCACATTGTTGAGGGGTATTTCATCTCTGCAGGAGATGTTTCCAACTCGTTGGCATCACTCACATATGCTCACCCACAGCTTTGAGTCTTTGAAGATATATGGCCAATAAAAAACAGTCTGTAGAATTTTATATCCAGTCATTATTTCTCCAAAATGTCCCCCAAAGGGTAATTCATGACAAGCTCTGAGGACCCCTTATTTCTCTTCTTCTGGTATACACCTCCTAATGATTTGATCACTGCACCTTTTGTTCAAACTTCCACTTTCCCAAAAATAGTATCTAGTATCATGTCTTAATCTCTTCCTTTGCTCACTGGAGAAGTGTTGTGGTATTTGCCCCGCAACCACAAAATTGGCTATCTCAGAAAACCAAGGTAGAGCTTGAGTGTGGATCCTAAAAACTTGCCCATCCGGAAAATTCTCCTTAATCCACAATTGCAGTTGGCCGTCACTCAAAGCTCCCAATTCAAGCCTGGACAAGTGGTCTGCTACCACATTTTCACAGCCTTTTCTGTCTCTGATTTCTACATCAAATTCTTGTAGCAAAAGAACCCATCGGATAAGTCTTGGTTTGGTCTCCTTCTTTGATATGAGATACTTGAGTGCTGCATGATCCGTATGGACTATCACCTTTGATCCCAACAGATGGGCCCTGAATTTATCAAAGGTGAACACCACAGCCAACATCTCTTTTTCTATAGTGGTGTAGTTTAGTTGTGCTCCATTCAATAGCTTACTTACATAGTAGATGGCATGAAAAACTTTTCATCTCTTCTGACCTAGTGCAGCTCCCACAGTATAGTCACTTTCATCGCACATTATTTCTAATGGTTCTTCCCACTCTGGCGTGACTATCACCGATGCCTCCACTAGCTTTGTTCTCAACATCTCAAATGCTTCCTTATATTTCTCATCAAAAACAAATGGAGCATCTTTCTCCAGTAGTGCACACAAAGGCTTTGGCTATTTTTGAAAAATCTTTGATGAACTGTCTGTAAAAACAAGCATGACCCATGAAGCTCCTTACTCCCCTCACGTTGGTTGGTGCTGGAAGCTTGGCTATCACTTCTACCTTGGCCCTATCAACTTCCAACCCAACTTTGCAAATTTTGTGTCCCAATACAACACCTTGATTCACCATAAACTGGCATTTCTCCCAGTTTAAGATCAAGTTAGTGTCCACGCACCTCTTTAGTACCAGTGACAAATTTTCCAAACATTCTTCAAAAGTCATTACAAAAATCGAAAAGTCATCCATGAAGATTTCTATGATATTCTCCACCATGTTCTGAAATATAGCCATCATCCACCGTTGGAATGTGGCTGGAGCGTTGCAAAGACCGAAGGGCATTCTCTTAAAAGCGTATGTCCCAAAGGGACAAGTGAATGTGGTTTTATCTTGATCTTTTAGATCGATGACAATCTGATTGTATCCCAAATATCCATCAAGGAAGTAGTAGAATAGGAATCCAGCTATTCTGTCCAAGAGTTATTCAAGGAACGGCAAAGGAAAGTGGTCCTTTCTGGTGACCTTGTTCAATTTCTATAATCTATGCACACCCTCCAAGCATTGATAATCCTAGTGGCCAGTAACTCATTGGTTTCATTTGTAACCACTGTCACCCCTCTTTTCTTGGGCACACATTGTACTGGGCTGACCCACTCACTGTCAGATATAGGAAATATCATTCCAAAGTCAAGAAGCTTAAATATAACAGTGTTTGACAAAATTTCACACGGTTCAGCATTTTTATCAAATTTACTCTCAAAATTCATTTCTAAAATAGACTCATCTATCACACAACACTCAACCAAGTTTTTCAATTCATTCAAAATTACATTGTCCTCATCATTTACAACATTCTGACATTCATCATTCTTTTCATGCTCACATGACTCAAGTAATGCAAGAGAAAATTTACGTTTGTGCTCAAGTTCAAACAAGTGATGATTACCTCCTACAGGCTGTACAAAGAAGCATGGTTCCACAGAGTTGGGGTACTTCATTGCATAATCCACATTAAAAACCACCTGCTCTCCATTCATTTTGAATATAATGGTTTTGCTTGACACCTATAAGAGCATCTCCAGTAGCTAAGAAGGGTCTGCCAAACATTAGAGGAACCTCTGGATCTTCCTCTATATCCAAAATAATGAAATCCACTGGTAGCACAAATTTGTCTACAGATACCAGTATATCTTCAATCATCCTCGTAGGTTGTACAAGAGATCTATCAGCCAATTGAAGTAGTACGGCCACTGGTTTGATTTTATCTCCCAATCCAATATTCTCTGCAATGAAGAGTGGTATCAAGTTTATCCCTGTTCCAAGATCACATAGAGCCTTGTTGAAAAATCTAGTTCCAATCGTGCATGGTATTGTACAACTCCCAGGATCTTTCAACTTTGGTGGTAGTTCATTGTTCATCCATGCCTGACTTTCCTCTATGAGTGGAATGGGCATTTCACATTGAAGGATTTGTTCCTTGTTCGCAATCAGGTCCTTCAAGAACTTTGCATACCCAACGGTACATTCATATTCACATTCTTGACCATGTCAAAAAATCTTGTAAATTGAGCTCCCTTTTTGGATAGGAATGGAACTCTTTGAGGGAAAGGAGATAGTAGTGCATACTCTGAGTAGTTGTATAGGCTTGGAGGCCCTATCTTTTTCTTAGGCTCTGGTGCCTTCACACTTTCCCTTTCAACTTCTCTCTCAGACTCCCCCTCAACATTCTCAGTCTCAACGTTCTCTACCATGGTTTCCTTAATGGCTTCTCCTATTGGACTTCTTTTTCTTGTGTCTTTCTTGTACCCACTGAGTACCTTTCCACATTTCAAGGTTATAGCATTACACACCTCTTTGCCTTTTGGGTTTGGTTCAGTGTCACTTGGAAGAGTCCCTTGAGGTCTCTGATGAATTGCTGTGGCTAATTGACCCAGTTGAATTTCAATATTTTTGATGGGGGCATCATGGTTTTTCCACTGAGTCTCTATGCCTGCGGTCCTTTGGTCATTCTTATCTAGCTTCTCCATAATCTTTTGAAGCATATCCTCCACATTGGCTCTTCTAGGCTTCCTGTTGCTTGTTTCTCCTCCTTGAAAGAATTATCCACCTAGGTTGCCTTGATTATTCTGACTCCAACTTTCACCTTGACCTCTTTTGTTTCTATACCCACTATATTGCTGCCTATTATTGTAGTTATTAATGTACTAGGAAGACTCCTTTGTGAGCTCCCATTCATCAGTGTGATGTTCACCTTTGCATAGACCACAAGATAGCATTTGAGTAGTTTTAGCTGATTTCAACGTTTGAGCCTGCCTAGTCAGGCCTCTATCTTGGCTTCCAAAGATGTTTCTTTATCCAAGTCCAAAACTCCTCTTTGTTTCCTCATAGTAGGCTTCCTTGCCTTTTGAAATAGATATTCATCATCAGCTATTGAATCAAACAACTCTCTCACCTTATGTACACTTTTATCTTTTAAAGCCCCATTTGCACAAGTATTTACCATAAGTGATTATTCATGAGACAATCCCTTGAAGAATGTATTCAGTTCCCTTACTTCTCCCAGATCATTGTTGGGACATTGTCTAAGCAGATCATTAAATCTGTCCAAAGCTTCCTTAAAGGTTTCTCCATCTTGTTGTTGAAAGCTTCTGATCTCTAGCCTTATGCGTTCCAACTTTGCTGGGGAAAAATGCTTGGCTAAGAACTTCCTCTCCAATTCCTCAAACGTGGAGATAGATGATCCTCCTATGGACTTAAACCAGTGTTTAGCCTTTCCCTTTTAATGACAATAGAAAGATGACTCTCCTTACTTCATCATGAGGAACTTTTTGAAACTTGAATGTGTTACACAACCCCAGAAACCAATCCAAGTGCTCATTTGGATCATCATTACTCAAATCCTGAAATATCTGTCCCTGTGTTATCATAGAAATGATCTAGGTTGGTATCTAGTAACTCTCAACGTCAATTCCCTATTGGTTATTTCTTCTCTCAAAGTTTACAGCAAAATTCAGATCTTGATATCCACTGACATTTGAGATTCCCTCTTTTCCCTGATAACAGGTGGATATCATGATATCAGGGATTAAAATTTAGATCTCAAAGTCAGCCTATAACAGGTGATTCCCTCTCTTCCCTTAATAGTCAGTCTATAAATTCAGATCTTGACATTCCTATAGCTCTTAGAAAAGGGGTTAGATCTTGTACTAATCGTCTATTATCTAACTTTGTTTCTTACTCAAAATTGTCTCCATCTATGGTTGCTTTTACCTCTAAATTGTCCTATATAGACATTCCTAACAATATACATGAAGCTTTAAAAGTTTCAAAATGGAGGGAAGCGGTGTTTGAATAGATGAGAGCTCTTGAGAAGAACAATACTTGGAGTGTTGAAGCATTGCCTACTGGGAAGTCTGCTGTGGGCTGTAAATGGGTGTTCACTGTGAAGTACAATTCTGATGGATCAGTGGGAAGATACAAAGCTAGATTGGTAGTCAAGGGATTCACTCAAACTTATGGCATCGATTCTGAGACTTTTGCTCCTGTTGCAAAATTAAACACTGTGAGAGTACTTCTATCTATTGCTACTAATTTGGATTAGCCCTTGCAGCAACTAGATGTGAAGAATGCATTCCTCAATGGTGACCTGAAGGAGGAAGTGTACATGAATAGTCCACTGGGTTTTGAGGATAAATTTGGCTCAAGAGTATGCAAACTCAAAAAGTCACTGTATGGTCTCAAACAATCACCAAGAGCCTGGTTTGAGAAGTTTACAACATTAGTTAGAAAACAAGGATACTTGCAAGGACAATCTGACAATACCTTATTCTTCAAGTTTTCTTCTGAGAGAAAGATTGCTGTACTAATAGTTTATGTTGATGATATTATACTCACATGTGATGATGTAATTGAGATACAGAGACTAAAGAAGAGTCTTGCATTAGAGTTTGAGATTAAGGATTTGGGAGAATTAAGGTATTTCCTTGGCATGGAAGTTGCGCGTTCAAGGAGAGGAATTGTTGTTTCTCAACAAAAATATATTCTTGATCTTTTGAAGGAGACATGGATGAGTGGGTGTAGACCAGCTGAGACTATAATGGATCCGAATGTGAAGTTGTGAAAAAAATAAGGTGTTCCTGTGAATATTGGTCAATACCAAAGATGTGAAACTAATTTATTTATCGCATACTCGACCGGATATTGCCTTCCCAGTTAGTGTTGTTAGTCAATTCATGCACACACCTCGTGAGCAACACCTTGAGGCGGTTTATCGAATCTTGAGATATTTGAAGTCTAGTCTTGGAAAAGGTTTGTTGTTCAAAAAAAACTAACCAGAGGAGTGTTGAAGTATTTACTGATGCAGATTGGGCAGGTTCTACAGTTGACAGGAGGTCTACATTAGGTTATTGCACTTTTGTGTGGGGAAACTTGGTTACTTGGCGAAGCAAAAAGCAAAATGTTATTGCTCGAAGTAGCGCTGAAGCTGAATTTAGAGCAATGGCCCATGGGATTTGTGAAGTATTATGGATATATTGAATTCTTAAAGAACTCAAGAAAACAGTTGATCTACCTTTAAAGCTATATTGTGACAATAAGGCTGCAATAAGTATTGTTCACGATCCTGTCCAGCATGATAGGACGAAGCACAATGAGATTGATCGACATTTCATCAAGGAAAAAGTTGAAGCTGGAACTATTTGCCTACCCTTTGTCCCTTCTAGTCAACAAACAGCTGACATTTTGACTAAGGGGCTTGCAAGAACTAATTTTGAGCATATGATAAGCAAGTTGGGCATGATTGACATCTATGCACCAACTTGAAGGGGAGTGTAGGAAATTAGGAAAGTTAGAAATTAGGAAACCTGATATCATGATATCAGGGATTAGAATTGGAATTTATCAAAATTATAGAATCTTTCCTTTCTTAGATTATTTTCTTTTCCTCGTTTTTTAATTCTAGGATTTAGGTCTTATTACGCTTCTATTTAAGACAGATGTAATATTTATTTCAAAGAATATACGAGCAGAATTGATGCTCTATTTTTTCACAAAGTGAAATCACAAGCAACCAGATCTTTAAGACTCATGCAAGATTGTTTCCCTATTTAATCACGTTAAATTCAATCTTCTGAAGTAGATCTTCACTGATCTCAGTGGGTACCGCAGATCAAATGTAGAATTAAACGAAATCATACAAGCCCATTGAATCTAATCATGTACTAAACAAGAAACAATAATGAACACAGATAAAATCAATTCAATTGTCTCAAACAAGTCAAGATCCATATATATGAAACCCTCAAGGCAATACTCTAAATTTAGCCGATCATGTTGATCGGCTCAGATCCAGCAATTACAAAGAGTAGAATATGTATGTGATCTATGGTGTTCTGTTCTCTCTTTGCAATCGTGTTCTGATTCTCTCTTCCTAATTGATTTTCTCCCTCGATCGATCTCCTTGTGTTTTTCTTCCCAAAACCCAGGAGCTCTTCTTCAACCTTCTCCTTTGCCTTTTTACTTTTCCTTCAATGACGTGCCATAATTATGGTAGCTGGAAGCTGTAGTTGAGTGTGAGATTTCTCCACGTGTCTGCAAGAGTCAGCCAGCTAATAAAGTTAGGTCATCTAATTGAAGCATTCCCTTAAGCATTAAGTTTGCAGTTCATCAAACATGTGGTGTGCCACTGAATAGCTGTGTTTGAGTGACTTGTGTTGCTATACATGCTAAGTGTATAAAAGGGTCAGTGTAATGAGATGCATGAATTTAGTGTACGTGTGCAAGTGTATGGCATGAATGCATGAGTTAGTGTGTGAGTATGCAAAAGTGAGTGTGAAAGTGAGGTATTGTGCAAGTGAGAGTAGAGGGCGCGGCCTATGTGTGCTTGTGCAGGCGCCTGTGCATGTATGCCTGTGTGAGGTGTGTGTATGCGCATGTGTAGGCAATGTGTTAAGTGTGAGTGTGTGATGTGTTTATTGTGTTTGTGTGCTAAGTGTGAGTTAAATGTGTGCATGTGAATTGTGTATTTTGTGCTTGTGTGCTGGAACTCTCATGTAGTGCTTGAGACTTTGTGAAGTACAATGATCAAGTGTGTACTTGTTTCCACATTCATACACAAAATCATATCACATTGCATATTGTCTTCACAACACTTCAACATTTTGCACATATGAACATTCCTGCACAAAAGTCATTCATGAAGCACTATTCTCACTAGAATATCATACAAAAGATCAAGGAAGCAAAGCAAATAAGTCAGTACAACGACTTATCATTTCATCATCATAGTAAAGAGATAAAAAATAGTATTTTTTTCTTTGTCTTTACAAAAAAAACAAAAAAAAATCCTATCTATAATAAAATGAGATGGAGTGAAATTATAGAGTGAAATGCAATGACGTAGCATATATAAAAAGACAAAATCATGTACCACTTTATAAAAAACTCACACGTGTACAATCATTTATCCTTTAAGGTTGACTTATCATATTTGGTTAGAGTATTAGTTTAATTTTTAAAAATAAGATAACTAACTAAAATGATACGTGTCAATTTTTTATAAAGTGCTACATGAAAGTAGTACAACAGACCCAATTTTGTCTTTTTATACATGCCACATCCGTCATTATAGCATTTCACTATAGAATTTCACTATGTGTATAATTACTCATAATAAAATAGATCCTTATAATTGGAGGCTTGTTTACGGCTTATTTTCTAATTGTCATTTTGGTGCATAATTTTTTCAATTTATTAATTGAAATAAATTATCATTATCACATTTTAAACATATAGAAAATTCAAAAAATAGTTTATTTGTAACGAATAATAAATCAATTATTAGATACTTTAATTAATTCAAAACGTATGACTAAATCACATATACAACCACCGGCCTTCAGGCGGCCGGAATTTGCACAAAAATCATTCTCTTGTCTGTTTAAGCTAGACGCATCATGGCCACAACTCAGTATTCCGTTAACAACTCATAGAGGAGAGATCGCGATAAAATTAACAAACGCAGATATTGAGAGGCTATCCAATCCATTTAAACTCGCGCTTGTGGGGAAATTCTCACATGGCACACCAGCTTTGGAGGAGGTTTGGCGCTTCCTTACGAAACTCGACCTTAAAGGATCAGTAGAGACGGGGTTAATAGATTATCGACATGCTCTCATGCGCTTCTTGAATGAAGCTGACTTCCATGGATTGTGGACTCGAAGCATCTGGCAAATTGGCAAACATCCGATGAGAGTCTTTAATTGGAGTCTGTCATTCCAAACATCAATGAAATCCTTGGTTGCTCCGGTATGGTTTACACTTCCTAATCTGCCTTTTCATTTGTTTGATAAAGGGTTTCTCAACTCTCTGATGAAAGGCGTCGGCATCCCACTTACTATTGATGCATCTACGGGTGACTGTGGCAAGACCAAGTGCTGCCAGAGTGTGTGTGGAGGTAGATCTACTGAAACATATTCCTAATAGGATCTGGATTACGCACGGTGATGAAAGAGATGGTTTCTGGCAGAAAATTGTTCTAGAAAATTTGATGAGTTATTGTACATGTTGTTATAGGCAAGGACATACTGAATCACAATGCAATAACTTGAAAAAAAATGGGATTGTAAGCGGAACTGCGAAATCTACTCAACAATGGAAAGAAAAATCTGTTGCAGGCGGCACAGATAAACAGGTATTAATTTCTGATAAATAGAATGATCAAAATATGGAGTCTCGGCCAGTGACATCTTCGGAACAGAATCAGATGGTTATAGAGAAGGAATAAGTATTTATAGTGAACAAGAGTGTGGAGGTTACACAGGTGCATAGTGAAAATCATCTACCACTCCCTTCGATTCATGAAACTGGTTAGACCTCTAGGGATAGACAATAAGATTGCTCAGGCGAAGAAGGTTTGACTGTGAGGGACAAACTGGTACCAGATATTGTACCCCATAAAGATGTCGAATATTCAATACCTGTTGAAGAAGTTCCTCAACGTGGGGAGGAGATCACAGAGCAGAATTTGACCATGGTGGAAGTTCCAATAATGGATCTTCAAGAGACGTTTCAAGGTCAGAATCTAGCTACACTAGCGGATGGATTAGCGAATTTGAAGAAATCACAGCTGTTAATTGCTTATGGTGAACAGCGGTCAAGTGATTCTGATTCAGATACTTTTTCCATAAAATCACTGGAAAATTTTCGACGAGACAAGCATCAGGTAGATTTTGGAATTCTGGAGCAACTAAATCTGGTACACCAGGCTCAAGAGCTGTGCAGCATACCGTTCCAACTAAGAAGCCTAACAGAACACTCAGATCGAAGATGCGATCTTCTAAAACTATAAAATTGCCCTCTAATCATCCATGACGTTTTTATTTTGGAATGCACGAGAAGTGGGTAATAGCGATACTATAAGAAAAATCAGGAAATTAAGGAAGGAGTATGGCTTATTATTTTTGTGCATTGTGGAACCGAAACTTAATTTGTTAGAATTGGATGAAGTCAGACAAAAGCTGAATTTTGATGTAGCTGTGGCGAATGATGAGGGACGTATATGAGTATTTTATTCTAATTCTCTACAGGTTTCCTTGTTGCGACAACATGCACAACATCTTAATTTAAATGTTGTGATGCCCGGTATGCTATGTCTGGTTATTGTGTCTTATGTTTATGGGTCAAGTACCAGATTGGGTAGAAGAGAACTATGGACAGAATTTGTTGGGCTGAATAGAGGAACGAATGTGTGGTTAGTGATGAGAGATTTTAATGTCATAGCAGTATATGATGAGAAACGGGGGGACGTGCCTTCCATCACCATGAAGCTCAAGACTTTCTGAATTTTATTCAAGAGGCGGAGTTACTTGATGCCGGCTATGCTAGTGCACGATTTACGTAGTGCAATAACTGGAAGGCTCCACCACGTATCTAGAAACAACTGGATAGAGTGCTAATGCATCCCAACTGGGCTGATAACTTTGAGACGTCGGTTATTTATTTGAGTAGGATGGAATCGGATCATGCCCCCCTTCTGGTCCAGCTGAAAGTGAAGCATAGTACTGGAATACGTTCTTTCCGTTTTATGAATTTTTTGCCGTTGCGAAGTGAATTTTTAGCGGTGGTGGAAGAAGCGTGGCAAGTCTCCTGTGACGCTAGGCCTTTGGTTTGTTTTTGTCTAAAGTTAAAGGCTGTGAAGAAAGCGCTCAGTCAATGGAACAAGGTAGTGGTCGGTAATGTTTTTTCCACTGCTCCAAAGGTCGAGAGAAAAGTGCAGCTAGCGGAATTGAATTTAGAAAATGAAGATGTTGAGGCAGCAAGGTTGGAGTATAGTCGGTCACAGGCAGAGTTGAGGTGCACTTTACGGGATGAGGAAATTTACTGGAAACAGACAGCTCATGCTAAATGGCTGAAGGAAGGAAACCTCAATACTCGGTTTTTTCATGCATCGGTGAAGCAAAGAAGGAATTGGGCTGTAATCAATTCTATCCAGCGGGCGGATGGATCTATTATTACTGATAAAACTGCTATACAAGATGCTGCGGTGGAATTCTTTCAACATCTATTATCGGGAGAGTTTCTATTAATTTCGGAAGACGATGTCAATGTATTGCCATGTGTGCTTGTTGATGCTGATCGTGACATCCTTGAGGCTGCCCCTACATTGGAAGAAGCCAGCAATGCTTTGTGGATGATAGATGATGATAGTGCACCGGGACAAGATGGCTTTTCCAATGTCTTTTTTAAAGGAGCGTGGGATGTTATCGGTGTAGATCTATTTTAGGCTGTCCAAGAGTTTTTTTGTGGAGGTACTTTGCCAAAAGCTATCACGGCCATGACCTTGATCTTGATTCCAAAGTGTGAGAACTCCCAACACTTTGGGAAGTATCGACCTATTAGTTTGTGTACAGTCATCAACAAAATTATCACTAAGGTGCTGGCAAATAGATTGAAACTTTTTCTCCCAAGATTGATTTCTATGAATCAGAGTGCGTTTGTGCATGGTAGGAGTATTGCAGATAATATATTGCTTGCACAAGAATTGGTCTGCTCCATCAATACTAAAGCAAGGAATGGTAACACGGTGCTCAAATTAGATATGATGAAGACTTACGATCGAGTATCATGGTTTTTCTTGTGTCAAGTGCTTCGACGGTTTGGATTTGGCAAACGTTGGGTAGATATGATATGGAGATGTGTATCGAATTGTTGGTTTTCTGTAATGATTAATGGCCAGGCGCATGGATTTTTTTCATCCAATAGAGGGATTTGTCAGGGCGATCCTCTATGCCCAGACTTATTTATTTTGGTGGCGGAATATTTTTCGGTGTTCCTGAACTCTCTATTAACTCATCACTCCTTTACTCATTTTCGTATGACTCGGCATTCCAATGCAGTTACACACTTAGCTTTTGCAGATGATTTCCTTATCTTCTCAGCTGGGGACGAGGCTTCAATTAAATGTGTAATAAATGCAATTTGGGAATATGAAAGGCTCTCTGGTCAGCGGGTTAGTGCTGATAAAAGCGGTTTCTTTGTTGGGAAGACAGCCTCGTTAGTGGTACGTCGGCGTGTGGCCCGATTAACTGGTTTTACTTATAAGGATTTCCCATTCACATATTTGGGATGTCCAATATTTATAGGACGGAAAGGGGACTATTTTCAGTTTATTTTATCAAAAATTCAGCAACAGATTCTGAGTTGGAAGAAACTGTACTTATCATTTGGAGGGAGGATTATTTTGATTAAACATATTCTTTCATCCTTCCCAACGCATATATTATCAGTTGTACAGCCTCCGAAGAGTATATTACAACAATTATCGATGATGTTATCTAGGTTTTTCTGGGCAGGCACAGGAGATAGTCGGCATCATTGGATTGGATGGAAACAGCTTTGTAGACCGGTGTATGAGGGTGGTGTTGGTTTCAAGAATGTCATTGAGGGGGCATATGCGTTTCTGAGCAAGAATTGGTGGGCATTTCGGAAGAACGATTTTCTATGGGCTCATTTTATACACTCCAAATATTGCCGACGAACCCACGCGGCAATTGTACAACCTACATGGTCGGCCTCATATATGTGGAGATGAATGTTGCATGGCCGGGAGCTTGTTGAGCCTCTAATTGGTTGGGTTCCTGGGGATGGCTCCCTTGATTTGTTTCATGACAATTGGTGGTTATGGGGTTCTTTATCGGAGTATACATCTGATAGTGCTATTTCCCTCAAAACAACGTTCAAGAATGGTCTGTATTCTTTAGGTGACTATGTGGGTATTCTCCCAAATACAATACAACGGGGCATGCAGAAAGTGGCGTTAATGTCAACAGCTCCTGTGGCGATATGGATAGGGACGCAAGATGGTAGATTCTCGATTAAATCTGTATACGAATTGTTGAGAACTAAGGGTACTCATGCAAGATTCTTTAAGAAGATTTGGTGGAAAGGAATGCATCTTAAGGTTTCTTTCTTTTTATTGAGATTGCATTATGGGCGCCTCCCATTCTCTGAGTGGTTAACAAAAGTGGGATTTCATGGTTCTTTTCCTTGTATATGTTGTCAAAACCCTATAGAGGAGACTATTGAACATTGTTTTGTTCATGGGTAGATTGCGGATAGTCTATGGACTTTCTTCGGCGTAGTATGTGGCATTCACTATAGTAAGGGAGGTTGGAGGATGGCATGTGCGGCGTGGTGGTCATTAAGGGGAAACAAATATAGCAAGCTGGTATTTAAACTTCTCTCATCCCTTATTTTGTGGCATATATGGCGTTGGAGGACAGCGACACTTTCTGAGGGGACTTTTACTCCGATTGAACATCTTCGTAGTCGGGTGATCATGGACTTGCGAGGTATTTGGAAAATACATTTTCCTACAGTGGTTCTTCCGACGGAATGGAGTGATATTGTGCTCTTTACTCAGGCTCGTTCATCTTCTTATACGTGTGTGCGTGTGGTGTGGGAGTTGCCCAGTTATGGTAAGTTGAACACTAACGGCTGTTCGAGGGGTAATCCTGGACCTGGTGGAGGAGGTGCCCTGGTGCGGGATTCGAATGGAAAATTGCTTAAGGGCCAAGCTATGGGCTTTCGATTTGTTACTAGTTTAGAGGCGGAATTGTTAGCGCTTCTGGGTGGACTGGAGCTTTGCTTTTCTCTAGGAGAAGTGAGGGTACACGTGGAAACGGATTCAGCCTTGACTGTAAAGATTGTGAAAGGCGAATATGCCACCCCTTGGAAGCTTATAAAGCTGGTGGATACGGTTTGTGGATTCTCTTGTCTCACTTCTATTACACATATCTACCGTGAAGTGAACCAACCGGCGGATAGATGGCCAATGTGGGATGTGAGTTGCAGAGAGATATTCAATATAGGTCGTTTCTAGAGCTACCAAGGGAAGTGAGAGGATGTATTAATATGGATCGGCTCCAAATTCTCAATTTTCGTATTCAGAAATGTCTGTGACTTTCGTTGTTTAATGTTTGCTTTCTTACTGTATAGATGGATAGGGCTTCATGTTTTTAAGATGTAAGTGATTTGCCTTACAAGTTTAAATAAATAAAATGAGGAACTGGCATTCCTAACCCGCTGAGAGGGATATTGCTTTAAAAAAAAAACTCTTTACATTTTTTACTATTGAGTTTTTTCTGGTCAATATTTAAAGTCAACATTTTATTTTGACGTGTTCCAAAATCACGAGGTTAAAAAAGGTTCATAGTTCATACATACCAGTATGTGGGCTGAGTTTGGACCGCATTGAATCAAATTTATATGGGCTGACCATCATTAAAAATTAGGCTGTGTTGGGCTTTGCACAGCTCGGCCTACATGTTAACAATTCACTGGCAATTCCTTTCCCACTCTTTCTCTCTCTCCCCCTCTCTCTCTCTCTCTCACACACACACTCTCACTACGTTAGTTTGTTCATTATTGTCGGATTCTACCTCAATTTCCTCAATTCACCGCACCCGACAAATTCCTCTGCGCCGCGTCCGCTGCAGAAACTACTCCAAAGATGTTCTTCAGAGGGTAAGCTCACAAAACCCGTAAACCCAGAACAAAAATTTCCCTGCCCCTTTGTGTGTGTGTGTGTGTGTTTCAGGATTTGGGGTTTTCCATTTTAGATTGTTTTTATGTCTATATGCGTTTACAATCATGTTTGTCAAATAACCATGATGCCATTTTTTGTTTTTTCTTTTCTTGAATTATGGGACGGACTCGGGTTTTCTAAGTTTTGGGCTTAATGAAAGTGTTTAATATAATTGTCTTAAATTTTGGATAAACTTTATGACTGTTTCTTGAGTGGTCTGTAAATTTCTTTTTCTGCTATTGTGTTTGTTGTTGTTATCATTATTATTTATTTTGGAATTTTGTTGGATATGAAGCATTTTTTTTTTTCGGGTAATTTGATTTTCTTGTGTGTTTTACTTTATGTATTTAAGGCCAAGTTTGGAACTTTCTTAAAATTTCATGTTGATTTAATCATGTGGGATAGATTGTAAGTTTAAAAAAAATGGGAGATAGAAGCTGAAATGTTGCATTTCTTGAAATTAGGTCTGGACATTTTATTATTATTTTTATTTTTTAATTTAACATTATAGTTGCTAGCTGCTGTACTTATTTGTTTCAATGAAATTGTTTCAAATACTGAGTCTTTATTTCGATGCAGATTGTATTTTCTCTACTTCTTTATTTAAATTTTTATTTTTCTATAGAGTTTCCTATCTTTACCGAGCCTGTGGGTATTATATATTTTATGGAATGTTTTTATGAGAGTAGAAATATTAGGTGTCCCTTATTGTTGTCTTCTTGTTTATTGCATGTTAAATGTTTTTCTCGACTTCAAAGTGCTGCATTGCTTATTCCCTTATTCTACTGTGTTATTGACCTGGTAATTGTGCATTTATGTGTTTCCTTGTTTGGAATTGAAGTAAATACGGGGACAGCAGTGATGCCCGAGAAATGGGGCTGAAACGGCAGCGACTGATGGATCAAGGTTCTTCGTTCTTCAGCACCAACCCTGGTTCAAGTTATATGTACAATCCTCCGGCTCAGCAGCCACCCCCTGCTTACGCATATATAGGCCAACCCCCACCTTTTCCAGTAGTCCGGTTGCGTGGTCTCCCTTTTGATTGCACAGAGAATGATATTTCCGACTTTTTTAATGGTTTGGATGTAATTGACGTTCTCTTTGTTCACAAAGGTGGAAAGTTCACCGGGGAAGCTTATTCTGTTTTGGGATATCCCCTTCAAGTGGATTTTGCCCTTCAAAGAAATAGGCAAAACATTGGTAGGAGATATGTTGAAGTATTTAGAAGCAGGAAGGATGAATATTACAAGGCCATAGCAAATGAAGTTTCAGATGCTCGTGGTGGGTCACCGCGACGGGCTGTCCCAAGGGCAAGATCTTTTGATGAGGGGAAGGACTTGGCAGAACACACAGGATTCTTACGACTGAGGGGTTTGCCTTTCTCAGCTAGCAAGGAAGATATTATTGATTTCTTTAAGGATTTTGCTCTCTCGGATGAGAAGATTAGTATAACAGCTACTTCAGACGGAAGGCCGACTGGAGAAGCATATGTGGAGTTTGTAAATGCTGAAGATTCCAGATCTGCAATGTCCAGGGATAGGATGACTCTAGGAAGTCGCTACATTGAGCTTTTCCCTTCTTCCCGTGAAGAGTTGGACGAAGCAATTTCAAGAGGCGGGTAAGTATTTTTTTGTTTTCTTTTTGTTCTTAAATTGGTTAACTTTTATTTTCCATTGTGTGTATAAGTACTTTCTTGATTTTATCATTTTAATGTGGTTGCTCTTTTATTTCTTTTGTTTCTTCCACTATACCATATCAAACCTTGACCCGATGAAGCTTCTTAAGGGACAGTCTTTGTACATAATAACAACCAGATTTTCGTGAATGTAGAGTCACTTATCCTTTTTCTCATTTTCAGTTTGCTAGTTTGATCATACTGCTTCTGGATATAGTTTGATCATGACCCGATGAAGCTTCTTAAGGGACAGTCCTTGTACATAATAACAACCAGATTTCCGTGAATGTAGAGTCACTTATCCTTTTTCTTATTTTCAATTTGCTAGTTTGATCATGCTGCTTCTGGATATAAGAATGCAAAAAATCATACCAACAAATTTTTCTGGTCTGGTACAATTCTGCTGAGGGGATTTTTATAAAATCCCAATTCTTCTCAGCAATTTCTTTCTTTTTTTAAAAATTAACCATTTCCAGTTCGTTACTGTCCCATCATAGTTTTTTTTATGATTAGTTTAAGTTTGCTTTGTGGTATATCCCATCAGAGTTGAAGTCAAAGTAATTGCTGATATAGTAAGGATAGTGACTTTGAACAGTGCAATTCTCTTCTCAAAGCAATAGACTCAGGTTATGAGCGTTTTTCCATTTTTGATCATCTTTTGGCATTATGGTGCATTCTAGTCAGATTCCATCCCTGTTATCCTTGTAAAAAAGATTGCTCATACTGTAACCGATTATAATCATGCCCTTATTGAATCATGTTGTGCAACAATGAATCTCTTTAATTAAATTGCCTGGTGTGGTGGGGATTTGAATGTTATACATTTATGTTAGATGGAGAATGTATTTAGTAATGTGGAAATGGGAATTCTAGATGAACTTGTTCTGCACCCGCCCTGTCAAGACAAGCTCGCTATAAAGATGTTTTGTGCTCCAAGTCCCTGTTAAGAGTTTAATATGGGTATTGAAGCCTTCTTTTGATGTGTCAACAATATACTTCGACCTTTTATGCCTGAAATTTGTACGAGAGATTCTTAGGATTTTCTGGTAGTCTGTCCACTATTTAGACTATACTTAATCTCTAGTAGGCCTTCTACTTCTTCTGAAGCCATAAAAGAGATAGTGCTTGTTTCAAGAGGATTGAAGGAGAAATTGTAATCGAAGTCAGGTATGTGTTTAGGGTTTGGACTATGGATGTGGTAGATAGTTGCAAGATAGATGCTGATTATGGTAGGTGAATTCTACAGCTGTAACTTTCCAAAAGATGTCCTAAACAATGATAGATTGTCTTGAGGACTGTGTTGGACAAAAATTAGGTAAATAAGCATTGCAATGATGATTTAGTTTTCTTATTGGTGATTATTCTGTATCTACGTACATGTATTGAGCAAAACAGATCCTCTGGAGTGTGATATGGTGGTCGAGGTGATCTATAAGTGTTATTTCAACATTCAAATTAGTATGAGCTCAATGATATGTTGGTGTAAAAGAGCTACAAATATTCAGTTAATATAGGATTAATATGCTTTACTTTGTACTTTTAGCGGGTGTGGATTCCCCTAATAGATGAAATGAGTAATGTTCAGGAAGGAATTAGGCAAAGAATCCTTTAAAATGAAAGGCTGGGGACATGTTGCATGCGTTTTTTCATATGGTGTAGTAAATATCATATGCCCTGTTTGTAAATTAGCTATGGTCACACATAAAAATAGTAGATTGATGCTACACCTAAGCCAACTGAGAAATATGTTGGAAGAGATCTCTTCTGCCATGTGATAGGAAACACCTTCTAATGAAAGATTGAGAATGTGTCACATATATATTCTTTCTTATATCCATAAGAACCTGACACCTGCTAATTGGGATTTGGCTACCACGGCATCAAGAGTTGGGGATTGATGCTACATGGTTCATGGAGACAAAGCAAGTTGGTCAAGTGGTTCTGGCAGAATGGGATTTGGACCTGTTTTGTTTGCATCGAGAGTATTGAAGTAGGAGAGGAGAAAGAATTTTGCCAACTATTACCAACTAAAGGTTTATTTTTGGTGTCTGCTGAAGGTAACTCTGGCTATAAGGTGGAGATTTGGGTCTTGGATTTGTATCTTGATACTTGATACAGCGTGTCTGTAGTTTTGAGTATCTACAAGGATGTTTTTGTTTAAGGCCCAGTTGATTTTGAGGATTGATGTTGAGACAATGCACTAGTTGCTTCGTTGTACACAAGGCAGAAATGTGTTGGGCAGGGGAAAAAAAACCTCCTCGCTTAACCAATTAACATGGAAATGAGTAAATTATTGGAAGACTGATGGCTGACCGAGAAGTGGGCGGGACAACCTGCTATCAGCTGTAATTGATTCCAGGCATTACAGCTCCCACATTGTTTGTGCATGGATTTTACTTTCGTAATTTGCTTATGTATCTATCATTCTGTTGATACTAACTTGATTGGTCATGCTGAACACCCAAGTAAGAACTTGATTAGTAATCTCATTGAAATTTCTCATCGTCCAGCATGGCTCAAATTCATATTAGTGTTGGTTGGCATCATCACCATGGTGGATTTCATGGCTCTATTGGAAGCAGTAAAATGTTCATAAGTGGTTGTGATGGATAATATAGTATTTTCTTCTTTTTCTATTAATGACTTTGTTTCGGTGGTGGTAGTTAACTTGCAAATGCTCATGGAAGTCCTGAAATGATGAGTAGTAGATGGACTCCTAGCCTATTGATCATGTGTTGGGAATAATAGATGGCCTTGACTAGAGGGTCAAATTAACATTTAGTTAAACTCACCTTAAGGCTAGGAAACTTTTATGGGTTTAGTTAAGACCATTCTTTCCTTTGGCAGATATAGGGACCGGCAATTACTTTTAAGAAATGAAGCCTGTGTTCAAAATGCACCACAAAAATAGTGGATAATGTTGTCTTGAGGATCCAAATTAGTCTTGTTGTTTTCTTACCACATTTTTACTTTACTGAATATAAATGATATTAATCATTTGCAGTTGAATTCTAAAAGGTCTCTTCTCCATTTGATCGTTCTTTTACACCAAAAGAATACGGTTTCCAATCGTCATTGGCAGGGTTGGTGGTGCACTTTATTATGATGATGAACAGAAAGCTAAATTTTTGAAGGGAAGCATTGAGAGGCATTTATCTAATGATTACTACTGTGAGGATTTAGATATTTATGAATATTTTAGACTATAGTTGATAATGCAAGGAGTGTGACAAGAGAACTCTTCCATTATTACTGGTTTCATAATAAAAATAAGTATTGATTTTTCAGAGATTGAGCATGTTAGTTCATACTTATCCTGATGAATTGTAATTTCTCTTGTTTAGGCAACAATATAACCCTCGCCCCCGCTTCTCACATGGTGATTGGTTTTGAACTTTGTACTTGTCACTACAAAGAAGGACAAATGAATTCAGTCCTACCCTCCCTTTTGGGAAGTTGAGCTCACTTTGAGTTAATCTTCTTGATCTTGCAAATCTAAAACTTCTGTCTTTTTTGTATATGCTGACCCAAATCTCAGTCTCAAAGAACAGTAGCAGAACCCAGATATTATAAGGAGATCACAACAACAACAACAACTAAGCCTTTATCCCGCTAAGCGGGGTCGGTTATATGGATCGCATTTCGCCACCATGCTCGGTCAACCTTCCTCCTTTTCTCGAGCTCAGGACCGACTACTTATAGATAGACAGGTTGCTAGTAACTAGGCGGAGTATAAAAAGGCATAATATACTTAACTTTGTAGATAGAACACAATGGCAGAATATGATCCATATAGCCAACCCCACATAATAGTTGTTGTGTTGTAATCTTCAACTGAAGTCTTGCAGAAGCAAAATATGTTGATGTATTTGGTTTCATGATTTTGTCTTGTTTGGAAATTTTGTTTGGAGTTACCTTTATGCTGTGATTTTGCTTCGCATGTTAAGTCAATGTTGGATTTTTGTTCCTGTATTGGTCATTTTCAAAAGGACATAATTAGTGATATGCATAGAAAAAGCTTTAACCTGAACTCTTTTGGCATATTTAAAATCAGATTGTTGCCAAAATCAGCTGATGGTAAGGATCTTACTGTCCCTACTGGTATGTTGCGAATGAGGGGATTGCCTTTTTCAGCTGGCAAGGACGATATAATGGAGTTCTTTAAAGATTTTGTATTGTCAGAAGATTCCATCCATGTAACATTTAACTTCGAGGGGAGGCCAACAGGAGAAGCATTTGTGGAGTTTGCTAGTCCAGAAGATGCAAAAGCAGCACTTGCTAAGGATCGAATGACACTTGGGAGTCGTTATATCGAGTTATTTCCTTCATCCCTTGAGGAATTAAATGAATCTGCATCAAGGGGTCGGTGACCATCTGGCCTTCTTCAGCTATTGTACTTCTATAATCTGTCATAGAATGCATGGTTTCTGTTGTCAGTTTTACTTACTAAACTTCTATGAATTCATAGAGAAGTAGATAATGAATATCTGTTGAGATCTTGGTATCTTTTTCAACTTTTCTCGACTCAAGCATGTTATCTCCATTCTCTATATCCTTACTTTTGGTGCCATAACTTGAAGTACAAGTACTTTGTGCAGCATATGTTGCAATATGTCATGAGCTCTCGCTCGAAAGATTTTGATTCTGTTGCTTTTGTGTTTAATTCTTCAAAGAGAAGCTTGGAGATGGGCTCTTAACTTTCTGAAAAAAATTGGAATTTGGCTTTTACTTCCTGGAAGTGAGGCTAGAGAAATGGTTAGAACTGGATTTCCTACTGTTAATGCTAGCGTATAAAGTTACTGCAGAATCTGCTTGAGACTGAAGATCTAAGCTGAAAAAGGGATGTTTGTTTGTTTCTTCAGAAATGCATACAAATCACTGCGTTTTCAGAGCATGATGTCTCCTGCCAATAAATCAATGTGCAGATGTTTTAGCAAAATTGGCATGCAATCATATTGGTATATTTTGAAAACTGAATCTGTCTTGGACAATTAACCTTCAATATAGGGGTAGGGGTAGCAAATGCCGAGTAGTAGGTGAGTATTAGACGGGTTTGAAAAAAATGGACAAATACCGTCAATGGTTACTCTTTAATTTTAAAATTTCTCAACATTATATTTTTATTCTGCAATAGTTGTCTAGCGGTAGAATAGTATTATAGCATTATTTTTGCTCTTTAGTTTTAAAATTTCTCAACATTATATTTTTATTCTGCAATAGTTGTCTAGCTGTAGAATAGTATTGTAGCATTATTTTTGCTTGAATTCGAATCTTGTTGGTGCATTAAAATCCTTCCAATATTTTTCTTTTTTTTTCTCATTACATATACACTACTACAAAATAGCCCTTTTAAATCGCCATTTTTAAAGCGGTTAAACATAATCCGGTGTAATTTATAAAAACGCGGTGGCATAATCGTAATATTAAACAAAAATTTAGACTTTTTACACCGGTTATTCTTTTAACCGGTGTAGAAAGTTTTTTTCTTACTTTTTTTTTTACACCGGTTAAAGAATAACCGGTGTAGAAAGATCTTTTTACACCGGTTATTTTTTTAACCGGTGTAGAATTTTTTTTTTTACACCGGTTAAAGAATAACCGGTGTAGAAAGATTTTTTTACACCAGTTATTCTTTAACCGGTGTAGAAAGTCCTTTGTGCTGCCAAAAGATCGTAAATAGAAAACTTACATGCCACATCTCAAACTCCCTCAAGTATACAATACACACTAACCTCAACAAAAGCCCCTTCTCTCGATCCTTTCTGTTGGGAGATATCAAACTTGCTACGCAAATTACTGTTCGCCACAACTTTTCGATTCATTATAGTGTGTCTGTTTTTATTTCTTTTTGTTTTTCAAGGATAAAAAGCCTATACTTTGTGCAAAAATTTGCTCTGAAATTCATGTTCGAGCGAAAATTTACTGAGTATTTTTATGTTTGTGAAGTATGATTTTGTGAAGACATTGTTCATGTTTGTGCTTTTTGAATTCAATTGGAATTCGTTGGAATATTCTACCTAATGTTTGTGGAATGTGATTTTATGTTTCGAAAGATGGAATTTTTTTATGATAATTTGATTGTTGGGGTTTGATGCTGTAGTGATGATGATGATTTGAGAAACGAAGAGGAGCTGGAATTTGAGACAGGGTTCGGGAACATAATAGTGGTGGACAATCTGCCGCTCCGTCCGAAAGAGAAGTTTGAGTTTCATTTGGTACGGTTTCTTTCTTTCTCTGTTGTTCGCATCTCACGAAATTTAATTTCTCGACGTTCGCATCTCACTTGTTTTAGCTTTGTGTAGATCTTTAATTTATTTTCTGGATTGGATTTTTCAAAGCTCGGTTATCTTTCAGGTTAGCTAATTCTCTGTTCTTCTTCTTAATGTGTTATTGTATCTGTTTATGAATTATAAATTATAAAGTTTATATATTTTTTATTATAAGTGATGTTTGATTGGGAGATAATGAAGGGATCAGTGAACAAGTTTGAATTTTTATTTTAAAAGTTGAATTCTTTTGGGTGAAATCGTTTGGATGAAGAGATTTTAAAAGAGGGTTTTTTTTTTGTTTTTTTAAATACTTTTTACACCGGTTATAGGAAAATCGGTGTAAAAAAGACTTTTTACACCGGTTATCCTATAACCGGTGTAAAAAGTCTACCTTTTACACCTCCTGTATATACACCGGTTCATTTTTAAAATAACCGGTGTAAATAATAAGATTTAACCGGTGTAAAATCCTAGTTTTGTACTAGTGATAGTACTAGTGGTTTAGCGATAAAATGTGATTTTTGTTACTGCATTAAAATCTTTTCGCCACTTATCTATTTTTCTAATGAATGCTTGAGTTTGAATCCTATTTGTGCATCAAAAGCACTCGTCTCTCTCCTTTCTTTTTCCTTTTTACAAAACTTTTTTTTTTTTTTTACAAAAGAGAATTAATGAGAGTAGTTATTGGTACCCATTAATATCCTGCTTATGAATAACCCATAGGTACTCTCATTTCCACTCGCGAAATACTTGCACCAAATTTATTTTAATCGAAAACATACACGTGTTGTCATCTGGTTATTACAAGTACATGTATATTTTTCATTAAAATAGACACAATTAGATAGAATGAACAATTTAGTGTATTTGTTTTAGTAGGAGTAACAAAATTACATCATTCTAAAAGTGGCTGATCAAAAAAATTTCAAAATAACGTGAAAGACTTTTTTTTTCTTTTTTTCCTAATCTATTTTTCTATCAAAATGTTACCATGACTGATAATATAAGGTAAAAAGTTCACATGTGACAATGTTCCAAGTTTTTGCCAAAACAAAACCAAGAAACAGCACACTGAACAAGGTCTACCACTGGTGAAGGAGGTTATTGACAAAAACTAAGTTCAAGAAATTCAGTGAATTGCACGTGTGAGAAGAAGTGAACAAACATTTATCAGATTGCCTGAATTTAGGGGGAATCCTAAGAAATGTTGCAGTAAAATTTTGACAAAATCTGTGCACAATGAGGACACACAATATCCATTAAATATTTATGTACGTCTGATCAGGTGAGACCATATTAGATAAATAATATTCTTTTATTGGAACATATTCAAATCTTTCTTTAATGATTCTCACCTATCCAACAAAGATAGATTCAATTCATCCTAGATTGTGTAGAAAATTATTGATAAGGTATGTATACTTTGAAATTAATGTTACAATTTTAGTATGATTAAGCTTAGAAAACCTAACTCAAAAGATAGTTCATGATGAGGTTAATTAAAGAGTTTAATGTCATATAAATTTCATATCAAGATCATATACTTTTAGGTGTGAGATTTCAAGTGTTATAGTTTGTAATTAGAATCATAATCATAATTTGCCATGTTTCGTGATCCTACGGTTTATACGGGATGATTTTTGTTTCGAATGAACACTGCAACTTTTGCGTTAATTTATATAAACTTTAGCTTTGTAGTTATGAAATAAACATCCCAACCTCACTAATGGATGTAAACAAATAGCACACCCTTGCACTAAAACAAGAACTTTATGTTAAGAGTCCAAGCCCCAAAAAGAGAATTCCCTCGCGGTCTACTAAAACGATTGGAAATATTTTTTTCTCGAAGGATTAGAAAAAAGAAGGGTTCGGATCTCCTGCAGTTAGGTTCTCTCTAGGCGGTCGAGCCCTAATTTGCTCTAAGAGTGTTGGGCTACTCAGCAGTTCGAATTTTGAGGGATGCATGCAAGGGTATTGATGAGTCTCAAAAATTCCTCACGTCGTCCTTAGGATCGTCTGGTCTTCTAGTCACTCCGAACGCTCTGAAGACCTGCACAAAGTCCCCGGGATCGGTCCCAGGGAGTAAACTCCGATGCCTAAGTCAGTAACGAGCCTTAAGCAAATATCAATAAGTAATTGAGAATACTTCAATCGAATCCCCTTACTTTGTGAGGGAGGGGTTGTATTTATAGAATACATACCTAAATTAGAGTTGTATTGAAATTCTAATAACGTACCTTGAAGAAGGGTTTATTATAGTGTAAGAGTTGTAATAGAATTGTAACTCTTAGCATACATGAGTAATAGAAATAATTGCTGAAAAGGAGTTAAGACTCCTATGAGCTGAGGAATACTTGCTGTATTAGAAGTCTATTTCTGAGGTATTATAATCTTGGTAAAATTTAACCCTTATCAATAGCCCCTCAGATCGGATTGCATTCATACATTCCGATCTGAATAAGATTGTTATTAACCTGATTTGATACGTTTATGCTCATTCTTAAAATTTCGTGCCCGAAAATCACGCATACACGCTCAAACCACATTTTATCTGACAGAAGTTTCGACTGCACGTTCTCCAACACAGCTATCACGTCCTTTAAAATTCCCAAGACCATCACCTATAAATAGGGCGCCTCAGAAATCATTTGTTACTTCAATCATTCAGAGCTTTCATCTTTCAGTTCGGACTTTCAGAATTTCAAGAGCACCTATTTCCAGCTTCTCTATCTTCCAGTTCAGCTCCTTCCTTATTATCAAGTAAGTAAATGTCTAATTCAGAATATTCCAATTCTTCTTCTGATATTCGATCTAAAACTAACTTGAATCAAGAATCATCTGCACACGATCCTACTACTTCTAGCGGTTATTCTGATTCTTCTGATTCATCTGACTCAAATAGTCAAGATAATCAAAACTTAGCTAAAAACCTGAAGACCACCAAAAAGTTTAGCTCATCTCGGTTAGGTATGGAAAATACCGAACAACAAAGTTTAAATGCCTCTCATAGTCAGGATCTAGGGATTGACACTGATCAATTCATCTCCCAACCTATCCCTTTAGCAATTTTGTTTCTAGAAGATGAACCTTTATCTAGCCGACCTGGGGACGACAATCCCCATTGTTCTAATCCGACCAAAAATTGTATTTAAGTTAGAAACACTAACCTCAACCACAACCTCCTCCTCTTTGGCCAATATTGTTAAGGATTTTCATATCAGCCCCCAAATAGAAATTAGAGCTCCTGGAGAAAGAGATGTAGCGAGCCGACCTCCAGAAGGCTTTATAAGTATCTTCATAGAACATCTTAGGGCCGGACTGAGATTTCCTTTATCTCAGTTCATTAAGAATATCCTGGCTGACTACGTGATCAGCCTTACCCAACTCACTCCAAACGCGATCAGAATACTGATTGGTTTTGAGTTATTTTTCAAACACCTGAACCTACAAGTTTCAGTTCCTTACTTTAGGCATTTTTCTATTTGAAATCATCTGGAAAAGACCCCGGCTGGTATTATTTCACCCGCCGATCTAGAAAACAACAACTTCTAGGTGGAAAACCCAGTTCCATTCATGAATGGAAAGATAAAATTTTTTATCTTAAACTCAACTCCTTAGATCTAAAATGGTATTGGAAAGACGCAGGTCGCGTTTCTGATCCCATTTCGATAAGAAAACTTCCCAAGGAACTCGCTGAGAAGTTAGAAAAAGAGAGGCGAGTTCTTAATACGAACCACTTCCCAGAAAGGGTATTAGTGTCAGCCGGGATGAGTTCAGTCGTTCTCCCATCCAAGCACACGGATCTCGTGGTAAACGGGAGGAAGGGTATAACTTCTTTTCTCCTTACATTTTGGCCTAATGTATTTTCATTCCATTCTAATCGTAATATTAACTTGTTTTCTCTTGTTGATTTTCAGTGGTGAATATTGGCGACCTCATAGGAGACGTTCCCGAACCCATAATAATAGACGACGCCCCAACCACTGAAACTTCTATCCCTGAGAACACAGTTCTTACCAATGAACTTACCAATGAAGCCCCCAAAGATGAGGTCAAGTCTGAACAGAAATCAAATAAGCAAACATCCTCATCGTCTAAAGGAAGAGGGAAAAAAATCACCCACGGCAAGGGGAAAAGCCTTAAGACTGTGAACGAAGTTCTTAAGAGGAAGGCAGAGAGCTCGGCTGATGAAGCTCAGAAGAGACCCCGAATGGTTGATGTTGAGGTCGACGAAGCTGAGATGTCGGGCCCATCTCTTCTTGAAAGGCTATTCTTTCCTTTTTCAACTATCCCAGAGGGTGAAGCTTCTTATCCTTTATCGTCGTTTCGTCCTGACCCAAAGATGGGTGTTAACGATAGGCTTACAACCGACACGGCACTTGACTTCGCCTACAATACAATCCCACGTCGGAATAGGAAATTGCTGAGGAAAATGGACAGTCCATCTCTTCATCGAAATCTTGCTCTGGGCGCCGCACAGGTAGACAGCATCTTCTTCTGTCTATATTTAATCTCCATGCTATTATTGCTAACAATCCGTATTTTCAGATCATGTGCTTAGCTACCGAAGCCATTGTTTGTAGTGATGCGGCATTGGACAAGATCGATGAGCTGAATGCGCAGAAGGATGACGATCAGCTGGAGCTTTCAAACCTCTCATCTTTGCTTGAGATCGAAAAGAAAAGGTTTGCTAAGCAGAAAGAAGAAATTAGCCACCTTAAAGATGACCTGACCACTGTCCGTTCTGCCAACGGAGAATTGGAGGCAAAAAATAAGAAGTTAGAGACGACAAACAAGGATTTATCAGCTCGGGTGGCTTTCTTGGAAGGGGAGGGCTCTTCTCAACTTATATCCAATTTTCTTTCTTCCGACGAAGGGAGGAATTTGTTGATAAAGTTATGCGCTCCTGCTCGTAACCTTGGCTATCATAGAGCTCTGGTCGCGCTTGCTCCCAGATTTCCTAAGATGGTCGTGACTTCAGAGAAAGGCTACAACGCTAAAGCTGATGAAGCCTTGAACCAACCGTTTGTCGAGCTGAAATCAGTGCAAGTTGACGGTCGTCCATATATTTCGCCTGCCTCGCAGATGAACGATGAAGAGGAAAAAGAAGAAGAAGAGAAGAGCTGAGCCTATGAGCTCAAATATTTTGTAATAGCTGTAGGTTGTTTTTGTACGTCCTGAACAGCAGTTGACCGATTTTTGGTCATTTTGAATATTATCTTTTGTTTCTAATGAAATCTTCTTTTGACGACGTCTTAATCACTTGTGTGTTTGTGCAATTCAATTTCGTTTTTTTTTTAGTTATATTCTATTAATAAGTAATCTGAACCGATTTTGTTCAAACCAAATTAAGCTCGATCTAACTCTTCAACAGATGAACCACACTTCAAATTATAACGACGTCCGAACAGAATCGATTATATCGAACTGAATTGAACTATAATCTAATTTGCATGTTTCCTTTTTGGCGGAAAAGCAATGGTACGAACTGAAATCTGTTAATTTGAATTAAATCAAACAAGATTTGCGTTTATTCTGGATTTTATCCTTTTTGACCCATAAATAGATGTCGTTTAATCCGATCAGAGCCGGATTTGACATATAAATTGAATATACTTAAAATAAACTCAAGTTATAAGAATGAACTCATAAAGAGTTGTTTTACTTATGTGTAGCTAAATTGCACTTGTTGAAACGTCATAGCGCTTTGAATAACTGAAAAGGAACTAAATAAATGAACTATTGATAGTATCGTCGTAAATTGACGATGTTCCACATCCTTGGAATGGTTCGTCCGTCAATAGTTTCCAACTTGTAACTCCCAGATCCTCCGACCTGAGCTACCTTGTAAGGTCCTTCCCAGTTCGGACCGAGCTTTTTGAGACCTTAACTAGGCTTGCTTCATTCTTTAGTAAGACCAGATCTCCGGGTTATAGCTGAGTTTTTCTAACCCGCCGATCATGATATCGGGCCATGTCAGACTTATACTTAGCTTCCTCTAGATGCGCTTTTTTCCATTTTTCTTCCAACAAATCCAAACTTAATTGTAGTTCGTCTGAATTTGTTTCTGAAATGTAGTGAATTGTTCTGGGGCTTGGGAGTCCGATTTCCGCAGGTATTACTGCTTCTGAACCGTAAACTAAGCTGAAATGAGTCTCTTGAGTTGCTGTTCTTGGGGTAGTTCTGTACGCCCATAAAACATTTGGCAGTTCTTCAACCCAATCTCCTTTAGCTTTTCCCAATCTCGTCTTCAAACCTTGAACGATTATTCGATTTGTAACCTCGGTCTGTCCGTTTGCTTGTGGATGTGCTACCGAAGTGAAATGTTGTTTGATGCTCAGCTCTTCGCACCAACTTCTGAATGGGTCGTTGGCAAATTGGGTACCATTATCTGATATGATCGTGTTCGGTATTCCAAATCTGCACACGATTTGTCTCCAGACGAACTTAACCATGCTTCTTCCGGAAATTTGCACAAGTGGTTCGGCTTCTACCCATTTTGTGAAGTAGTCAATAGCCACTACCAAGTGCTTAAACCGTCCAGGGGCTTCTGGAAAAGGTCCAGCGATATTAATCCCCCATTGGGCAAATGGCCATGGACTTTGGATTGTAGTCATCTCAGTTTGTGGGATATGTCTGATGACGGCATGGATTTGACACTTGGGGCATTTCTGCACCAATTCATGTGAATCCAAACTCATCGTAGGCCAGTAATATCCCAACTGCATTGCCTTCTTTGCCAATGTGCGTGCTCCGACATGACTCCCACATGATCCGAGATGGATCTCTTTCAGAACATACTGCGCCTATTCGGGTCCTATACAACGCAACCAAAGCATCAAATAACTTTTCTTAAATAGTACTCCATTACTGATAACGTACCTGGCTGATCACATAATCAATTTTCGAGCTGAAGTTTTGTCTTGCGGTAGCTCTCCGTTTGTTAAAAAAATTGATAATTGGAGTCATCCAAGTATCTCCCAACTCTTCTATCACTAAGACTTGTAGCTCTTCAATGCTTCTAGTTGGCAAAACCTCCACCAGAACCTTTTTGGTGAGATGAACATGTGCAGAAGATGCCAACTTACTGAGCGCATCTGCTCGTTTGTTCTGAGCTCGGGGCACTCGCTCTATAATGAACTCCTGAAAATTCTTCTTCAAGTCTTCAGTTTTATCCAAATATTTTTTCATATTCGGATCTCGGGCCTCATACCCTCTAGTTACTTGGTTTACTATGAGCTGCGAATCACTATAAACCTGTAACTTTTTAACTCCCATCTGAGAAGCTAACTTCATTCTAGTTATTAACGCTTCGTATTCTGCTTCGTTATTTGTAGCTTTGAACTCAAAACGCAAAGCATACGTGAACTCTTGTCCCTTGGGGTTAGTTAATATTAGCCCAGCACCTGATCCATCTTCACTTGATGCACCATCCACATATAAAACCCAGAAACCTTCCGTTTTCGTGCAAGGGTTTCGCTGGTCGTTTTCTTTCACAAGGTCTTCCTCAGAAATTAGAACTTCTGCTATAAAATCTGCGAGCACCTGGCCCTTTATTGCCGTCCGATGTGAAAAGGTGATTGCATATTCTCCTAACTCGATTGCCCACTTCATGAGCCTTCCTGAAGAATCGAGTTTTTGCAAGACCTGCCTCAGTGGTTTATCCGTTAAAACATGGATTTCATGTGCTTGGAAGTATGGTTTCAGCCTTATTGATGCATTAATGAGTGCTAATGCCAGTCTTTCCATGGTTGGATATCGCTGTTCAGCTCCTTGTAAAGCTCTGCTCGTATAGTACACTGGTTTCTGTACTCCCTGGTCGTCTCTGACCAAAACTGCACTAATAGCTGCGTCACTTGCTGCCAAGTATACGTATAAAATTTTCTCCTTGAACTGGAGTCGATAACACCTGTACGTTTGCCAGATATGCTTTCAAATCTTCAAATGCCTTGTTGCAGTTCGCATCCCACTCAAAGTTTTTTGCTTTCCTTAATGCTTTAAAGAAAGGCAAACTGCAGTCGGTCGATCTGGACAAAAATCGATTCAACGCAGCTAAACGACCCGTAAGCCTTTGAACATCATTCAAATTTTGTGGTGATTTCATATTTAAAATGGCTTTGATCTTCTCCGGGTTTGCTGCAATTCCTTGGTTTGAAACTGATATGTTGGTTTTATACCAACTTATATGTGTTAAATCACTTAGCTTTTGTCTTGTGTTTTCATGCAAATGTGTGGTGTTATGTGCTACTTTGTGCATAAATGTGGTTTACAATTGGAGGTGCTAAAGTGGTAAAAAAGGACCTAAAATGATGATAAATTTAGGCAATTGTGTGTTTGATGCTAAAGGACAAGGTTTAGAGTATTTAAGGGCTAGGATGGTGAGTGAGAATTTGAGGAAAACCTTAATATGCTTAAAATTGACTAGTTTTAGGATGGACAGATTTGGTTAGCACATTTCATTTGAGCATAACTTTCTTAATACTAATCCAATTGGTGAGTTCTTTGATGTTCTGAAAAGATATTTGAATGCATTTCATTTCTTATGTTTTAACTGTTGCCAAATTATGTGCGCAAGTACGAGAAACGGGGGTATGATTGTAGACATCACATTAGGGTTTCATTGAATTCTGATTGCCACAGTTTGGTAAATTGTTGACATCTTCAGCTCCAGACATCCAATGAAGTTGTTTTTTGAACCATTGGAAAGATAAGAGAAAATTCTATAACTTTCATGTTAGCCCCAAAGTTTGATTCGAAATGGAGACGGATGATTTGTTTCCATAAAAGGGATTAGGCTAGAATGCATAAAAGGATTGGAAAATTACACTACGATGAGGTCGTAGAGCAAATTTCACTCTCTGCCAAGTTTTAGTATTTTGGTCATAACTCTTTGGTCTAAGCTCCGATTTGAGTGATTCAAAAGGCTATGGAAAGCTAAGACTCGTGGCTACATCTTTCGTGTTTTAAGTGTTCACAAATTCCCACCGCATCATATCCGAATATTGGTTAAGATATTGCTGAATATTTGAACACTTGAGCATGGATTTTGCCTACGATGAAGTCGTAGCACAAAATCTGCACCCACATTTGCACTACGATCTCATCGTAGTGCATTTGTACACCTGCACACTTTACACTACGATCTCATCGTAGTGTAAATTTACATACACACACATTTCACAACAATCTCAAAACTACAATCAATCACAAATTGGCTTTTCACAAAACACATTCACTCTTGCTCTTGTGCACATCCACGATTCATAACAATCATTATTTACTACTTCACACAAAATATTTTCAACTTGTCACAAGATTTAGTTATCTTCACACTTTGAATGAGTCATTCTTTAACATGTCACAACATTCATGGCATTCACAAACACTTTCACAACATTCTTCATATCATACATTTTCATTTCATCCATTTTCATTTTATTATGAACATCACATTCACTTAGCATTTCATGAGTTTTCATCACATTCATATTTTCATTCCATTTTTCCATTCCATTTTTTCATTCTTTAAATCATTCATGATTTCACATTTCTTGTACACTTCTTCACCAATTCCATAAACACTCACAATTCCTCACACAGCTCACAACATTCTCTTCATCATAGCACAAACACACGAAATCAGATTTTATACTACGATGCATCGTCATTAAACCAGTTTGTGCTACGATGCATCGCAACGATGCATCATAGTGTTGTTGAGTTTGTGCTACGATGCATCGCCACGATGCATCGTAGCCTTAATTCGTTTGTGCTGCGATACATCGTGGCGATGCATCGCAAGCCTTTGTGAGATTTTGTGCTGAAAATCGACTAAGTGTTGTTTTCTGTTCTTCATGTGCAGGTGGTGCAATGGAGGCGTGGATGCTGGAAGCTGGAAGGCGCATGGAAGCTGAGTTCAGGAAGGAAGGTTGAAGCTGGGACTCCGAATGTGTGATCTACCTTGCTTATGAAGGCATGAAGCTGCTAGACCAAGAGTGGGCAGCAAGCGTGAGCGAAGGCGTGGAAGCTGTTGGCTCGAAGACGCTGGATCTGGACTGAAGGCGCATGTCCGAGAGCCCAAAGGCACTGGAGCTGAACTAGAGGCGCGATTACTGCAAGCTGAAGGCGCTGGATTGCTGAACAATGTTTAGCATTTGGATTTTCTTTCTTTGATGTTTGTCAATCCTTACGAGGGCACTCTTGTAACTTTGTAGTTATTTTACATATTGCGTATTAGTTACATTTTCCTTACTCTATATATAGGAAATGTAGCTAATATCCCAGGGGGACTATTATTTTCATCCATTAGTTAGGATTTTATTTTGTAACCAACTTTTGATCTAGAGTGAGCGAGAATAAATTTGTGAGATCTACTTTCTCTCTCTAGTTTCTCTCTCTAGCTTTTGAAGCTCCATTTTTTATTCCGATCGAGGAATTGTTCCGGTTATTGTAAATCTCCTTGCAATTGAGAAGGCAATTCACAATCCTTTTGACATTTGGAAGCTCTTAAAACATCTTAATTGGTAAACTCTTCTAATTGATGAAATGAACTGTTTAGTCTTTCAATTTGTTGATCGTGAATTGGAAATGGAGTATTGTGGCTAATTGTATGATAATCTAGGTTTCTAATTGGTGAATGCTTGGTTGAATTGATAAAGTACAGTATAATTAACAATCTAAGAAGAGAAATACAACATTCTCTTGAGTGAATTTGTAAACTTATTAAGTTCATGCTTTTGATCTGAATTTGTTGAAATGAGATTTGATTGCGGTCATCATGCTGAGTTGAATCTTAATTCATAAGATTCGGCTAAGAATTCATGAATGAGAACCAGAGAGTGCAAGAGTTCTTAAACCTGATTGCATTTGTACATGTCTTAGAGCTAGGCCTCACCATAGAAAGCTCTTAGACTGTGAAGTTGTGAGAACAAGGTGATAAGAGATTTTCTAACTTGAATGATAAATTTACAAGCTAGAATCAGGCCTCACCATGGGAGATTCTAGGAGATAGTTGCTTGAGTAATTCGGGTAGAGAATTGAGAAGACTATAGGTTCTATTCACCATCCTTAGGCCTCACCATAGGATAGGATGGTGATGGGAGGCTAGGGTTACAGTGTGGTGGCCATGCCAACTGTGATTAGGTCTCCTGGTTGCTCTTCTCCTCAATTGATATGATTGTATGTTAGTAGTACTGTGCTGATAAGTTGTATTCACCCGGAAGAAACCTTAGATTATTTGTTTCAATCTAGTGAGAGCTTTCTTTTTTACTTCGTAGTGTTTATCTTGTAATAGTTTCATTTTGCAATTGATTTTATCTTGTGAGTTCCTTTTTATTTCATTACTTGAGATTACCATTGTGACTACTGCTAGAGCAATAACAAATTTCTTGATACCACCTTTTACCTGTGGATACGATACCTTGCTCACTGCTACTATAGTTAATGAAATAGGATAAATTGACGAGTAGCGACAACTTGATACCAGAAACCATATGACCAAGAAATTTTTCTAAGCCAACATCAAATGTGCACTTCTTCGGATTCAACTTCAACCCTGTTTCTCGTAGTTTTGTCAAAGTTTTTTTCACATCATCCAAAAAGGTTGTTATTCTTTTGCTCTTAATCAGCATATCGTCAACATAGATTTCCATGTTCCGTCCGATCTGATAAGAGAAAATCTTGTCTACCAATCGCCGGTATGTGGCACCAGCATTTTTCAAACTGATGTAACAAATATTCAAATATTCCCTAATATGTAGGGATAAGTCAAAAGCAGTTATAACAATTGAACACAGCTCAAGGAGAAAAATGTGGAAGGTAGTTTAACGGTAAAAAAACTCACTTTTTATATATATGTGAATATCATTTAAAGAATATACAACTTTTACTGACTTTAGCATCGGAGTGGAACTCCCGGGGATCACCTCGGGCTTTTACTCTAATGTTATCTTGTTTTACAGATAAGAACCAGAATTATTGCTTAGAGCTCAGATTTTTCAGCTCGGATTATATCAGCTCGGATTATTTCCCGAGGTGCGAATTTGAGCTTCATCAATTGGCGCCGTCTGTGGGAACCAAACAAAAGGTTCACACAACAAATTTATCATTGTGATGGCAAACACAAGATCAATGAGAGGAAATGTTCAGACTAGCAGGCGAGAAGGAGAAGGACAATCGTCACCATCTCACCAGAAGGATCCAGAGAAATCGCAACAAGAAGGTAATCACATCACTCCGGAAATGATGAAAATATTTGTTGAACATTACGATCAAATGGAGGCTATGGTTAAGGAGGCCCGGAAGAAGAAAGATGAGCAGCAGAAAGTCCGGGGGAAAACACCTCTGGTGATCCATGCCGAGTGCGATGGAGAAAACGAAGGGAAATCTAAAACGCATCCATTTCTCCCAACTGGAGGTGGGGAAAATACAAACAATAATGAGGGTAGAAATCCTGAAAAGAGAAGACCCAGGAGAGACAGCCCCCTATCAAAATGGATCGTTGATTTTCCTCTACCTCCACGGTTTAAGTTACCACAGCTGCAAGCTTATACGGGGGACACGGATCCTAACGATCATATTCACATATTTGAATCCACAATGGATTTCTTGAAGGCACCAGAGGAAGCAAAGTGCCAGGCATTTCCTACCACACTGGAAGGAAAAGCTCGTCTCTGGTATGAAGGCTTAAGGCCAAGGTGTGTGGTTTCCTTTTCTCAATTATGTGATCTTTTTTTTACCCGATTTTTGCAACGTAAGAAATTTGACAAGTCTACGGCAGAGTTACTAAATCTTTGTCAAGGAGAGAGTGAGTCCCTTCGGAGTTATATGGGTAGATTCAATGACGAAAGTTTGCAAGTGAAAAATTGCTCTGAAAATGTTCGGGTGGGGGCATTTCTCAATGGATTACGACCTGGACGTTTCTATAAAAAGATGGCCACTGATCCACCATGTGATATGGAACAACTGATGGACCGAGCAGAGAAGTACGCCAAAGGAGAAGAGGCGGACCAAAGGAAAAAGTATAACGAAAAAAGAGGAATAAGAATCCGAGATGAGGGGAAAAGGAACCGAAAATTAGATGACCCCGATTTATATTTTAAGGTCGGGAAATCTACCAGAGGATAAATTTGCAGCTCGGCGAAAACGTATGCGTGCTGCTCGGATATTTCTGGTCAACTATGTTTGAAGAATTATTAGAGCTCGGGTTATTAGAGCTCAGGAGTTTGAAGAATTATTAGAGCTCGGAATTTTGAGACTTTGTCAGCTCGAAAATTTGAAGTACTATCAGCTCGAAATTTCGAGGCTTTGTCAGCTCGGAAATTTGAAGTACTATCAGCTCGGAATTTCGAGGCTTTGTCAGCTCGGGATTTTTTATATTATGAGCTCGGTATTTTTTAAAGTATTATGAGCTCGGGAATTTTTGAAGTATTATGAGCTCGATATTTTTTAAAGTATTATGAGCTCGGGATTTTTTGTATTATGAGCTCGGTATTTTTTAAAGTATTATGAGCTCGGGATTTTTTGAAGTATTATTAGCTCGGGAGTTTTATTCAATAATGTAATAAGAACAAGTCAGTTCTTTTTGAATAAAAGATCTTTGGTGATGAATTCCGGAGGAAAAGATCTCTGTGAAAAATCCCAACATACGTGGCAAGCTCAAAATTTTGGGGAACATAATCTCTAGAAAAAGTAAATGACACAAAACCCCGAGAATAAATTTTGGGGAAAATATTCAACTACCCCAGAGAAAAAATCTCTAGAGAAACAAAGGTGATAAAATCCCGAGAACAAAATTCTAGGGAAACAAAACATCCATATCCAGGGACAAAATCTCTAAGGATAAAATGTGAATAAAATTTTGGGAAATAGGAACCCAAAATACAGTAAAACTAGAACAAAGAAAAACTCCTTAGCACTGGAGGTCGGATTATTGCAGCTCGGTCAAAAAACTTCTTAGCACTGGAGGTCGGATTATTGCAGCTCGGTCAAAAAACTTCTTAGCACTGGAGGTCGGATTATTGCAGCTTGGTCAAAAACTTCTTAGCACTGGAGGTCGGATTATTTCAGCTTGGTCATAAAACTTCTTAGCTCGGAGGTCGACAAACTCCTTAGCTCGGTCATAAAATTCCCGAGGTGAATAGTTGAGTTGCAACATTTGGCGTCCGGACGATTATCCAAGTGGGCTATTGAGCTCAGAGATTATGATATTACTTTCAAATCCCGAACAGCGATTAAAGGTCAGGCGTTAGTTGATTTCATTACTGGAATGCCTCGAAAGGAAGATTAAAGCTCGGATTTGGAACCAAATAAGGTCAAGCACGATGTCAAGAATGGATGGGAAATCTATCCCAAGAACTCGGAATTTTCAGAATTTAAGTAAGTATTATTAGTGGAGTATTCTTTTCTTGAGATGTAGTAAGTTGATAAAGCTTTTTGATGTTGCTATGGCAATTCCGGAGAAAAGATCTCTGTGAAAATCTATAAAACAACTACGACAAAATTTCCGAGGTGAATTCCTTGTAAATAATTATAAGGAAATAAAGAAACTTCAAGAAGGGAAATTTTATTAGAATCTCCGAGAAGAAACTCTGGGGAAAAATAACAAATTCTGGAAATGGTGAAGAAAAGCGTACAAGGATTTAAGATCAGAAGTTATTCTCTCATCTTTTCTGATATCAAAGCATCATTTTTTCATGATGAGGATCAAGGAGATCAGCTCGGAAATATTTGGGTGTTCATATCAGGTCGGAATAAAAATATTTATACCGACCTGATGAGGTATTGATGTAACAAATATTCAAATATTCCCTAATACGTAGGGATAAGTCAAAAGCAGTTATAACAATTGAACACACCTCAAGGAGAAAAAGGTGGAAGGTAGTTTAACGTTAAAAAAACTCACTTTTTATATATATGTGAATATCATTTAAAGAATATACAACTTTTACTGACTTTAGCATCGGAGTGGAACTCCCGGGGATCACCTCGGGCTTTTACTCTAACGTTATCTTGTTTTACAGATAAGAACCAGAATTATTGCTTGGAGCTCGGATTTTTCAGCTCGGATTATTTCCCGATGTGCGAATTTGAGCTTCATCACAAACCAAAAGGAATTTTTGTATAGCAGAATGTACCCTTTTCAGTTATGAATGCTGTTTTTTCCGCATCGTCTTCATCCATATGAATTTGATGATAACCTTTATAGGCATCCAGAAACATAAGACCTCAAAGCCGGAGGTCGCATCCACTTTTTGATTAATTATCGGCAATGGATAACAATCTTTTGGGCAAGCCTTATTCAGATCAGTATAATCTATACACATCCGAAATGAATTATCTGGCTTTGGAACCATAACAGGATTAGTGAGCCAGGTCGGGTAGAACGCTTCTTTGATTATCTTTGCCTTCAACAATTTGTCGACTTCTTCAGATATGGCCTTATTCCGATATGGTGCATACTTTCTTTTCTTCTGTTTGATCACTTGAGCTGATCTATCAATATTCAACTTATGAACCATTAGGTCGGGTGAGACTCCTTTCATGTCATCTGTGCTCCAAGCAAAAACGTCTTTGAAATCCGACAAGAGATTTACCAATGATTTTTTTGTTTCTATCGGTAATGATAATCCTATGAGAACCGTTTTATCTGTCTGAGATTCATCTAAGCATACAGCTTCTACCTCTTCTGTTAACATCATTGTTTCTGATCGTTTTTCAGTTTCTACGTAGTTCACATTTACAACCTGCTATTTTTTACTTCCCTTCAAAGCAATCATGTGACACTCTCTTGCTAACTTTTGATCACCTCGAATCGTAGTAATTCCTGCTTTAGTAGGAAATTTCATGACCAGATGGTATAGAGACCAAATTGCCTTTAATTGCACCATGGTAGGTCGTCCCAGAATAACATTGTATGGAGACGTGACGTTAAGGACGGTGAACTCAATGTATATGAGTCTTTCCTTGGGATATTCTCTCAATGTCACTGGCAGGTTTATCGTGCCAATAGGCATTGACGTTTCTCTTGAAAAGCCGATGAGGTGTGAATGATAAGGTTTTAACTGTTTCTTGTCAATACCCATCTTTTGGCAAGTTTCGTAATAGAGAATGTCAGTCGAACTGCCGTCATCTATATATATTCTGTGAACTTCCTTATTGGCGATGATTGCTTTAATCAGCAATGCGTCGGCATGTGGAAATTTGGTCGACACAACATTCTCTTCTGAAAAGATGATGGTGTCTGTTGATTTGAACCGTTTATGAACTGGTTCCTGTTCTGGGATTCCCCTGTTCTTCGATTTCTGGAGGTCATAGAATCACCATCATATGGTCCCCTAATAATGGTGTGAATTACTTCTGTGACATTCTTATTCACCCAGGATTTCTATCATCACCATTATCTCTTCTTCGTTTTTCATCCAGAAGATCTGGATCTTTCTTGTCTTCTGGTCGGTTTGAAGGATTTCTTAAGATGAACTCCTTTAAATGACCGTTCTGAATTAGCTCTTCTATATACTTTCTCATATCTTTACAATGTTCTGTGTCATGACCATGCTGATTATGAAACCTACAAAAGAACTTCTTACTTCTTTTGTTATCGAGAGCCGTCATCCGTTGTGGATATCTTACACTTTCTCGGTTCTCCAAGATTGTGAGCACATCGGTTTGCCTTTTATTCAACAATGAGTAATTTCTATCCTCACCAACTGTGGATGAGTTGTTTTGCACTTTGTCAAATTTATCAAACTTTTGTTTGCGATTTTCACTGCCAGATGATTTGTTTTTTTCTTCCTTTTTTTTTCAGGTCTGTCATTGTCTCGTTTTTTCTTATCTGCATCTTCACCTTTTGCAAATTTACGAGCTCGTTTCATCATTTCTTCAGTATTAGCAGGAGGATCTATGACAAAATCTTTGTACAATCTCCTAGGTCGTAAACCATTGGTGAAGGCTCCAATGACCACTTCTTCCGACCTGTGCCCGATTTCTAAGCTTTCGTTTATGAATCTGTCAACATACTGAGTCAATGATTCAGAATCTCCTTGTTTCACGTTGAGTAATTCAACACTTGTTTTCACAAATTTTTCTCTTTGCACAAATCTGTTTGTAAAAGCCATTTTGATCTCACTAAATTTACGAAACCCCTTGGGCTGGAGATTGTCATACCACAATCTGGCAGTTCCCATCATGGTGATGCCAAAACATTTGCAAAGGACCTGATCTGGATAATTGTAAATTCTCATGCTCTGTACGTAATGATGTACATGTTCTGCCGGATCTCCTTCACCAGTATAATATAGCAGAGTGGGCATTTTAAATTTTTGTGAAAGAGGGTAATTCTCCACATCATCCACAAAGGGAGATTTAATGTCCAAATCATCATCATTTTGCTGTTTCCGGTTACGCTGTAGGTCGGATGGACCTATGTCTCCGAATCGCAAATCCTAATTCCTTTGTTGGTCGTACCTCACGTACATATTATCATCGACATAATCTTCTGCTCTTGTACGCTGACGATAATATGTACTTCTTTCATTTCTGTTCGGTGATCGTGAGTCTCTTCGGCGAGACGAGACTGAAATATGATCCTAATTTTGATCTCGACTATACCTGTTGGCACGTTCTTCAGCTCTCATTCTGAGCTCATCAGCTTTCAATCTAAGCTCATGTTCTTTCTGAAGTTGTTGTCGAAGGTCTCGTTCACAATTCAAATAATTTTCACGAATCGCTTGTTCTCGATCTTGCTGTCTGATAGTGCGAGCTTCTTGTTCAGGTGGATTACCTGTAGCATGATTTGCTATCATAGCTTGAATTCGTTGTCCATTGTCGAGCAGAAACTTGAGCACATCTGGCGAATCCAAATTAACAATGGGAATTGAACTTCCCTCCTTATTCCGAAGACCAGAACCTTGTCCGTCCTGATGAGAAGTCCTGGTAGGTGAATTCGCAAGTTCGTCTCGCGGAGGAGGATTGTTCTCCCCCTGATGAACAGGATCGGGAGGATTTTCACCTGGTTGCTTGTCAAGTCTTGATGACTGCAAACGAGTAGTAGGCATATTGCTTTCTGCCCCACGGTGGGCGCCAATTGATGAGTCTCAAAAAATCCTCACGTCGTCCTCAGGATCGTCTGGTCGTCTGGTCACTCCGAACGCTACGAAGACCTGCACAAAGTCCCCGGGATTGGTCCTAGGGAGTAAACTCCGATACCTAAGTCAGTAACGAGCCTTAAGCAAATATCAATAAGTAATTGAGAATACTTCAATCGAATCCCCCTACTTTGTGAAGGAGGGGTTATATTTATAGAATACATACCTGAATTAGAGTTGTATTGAAATTCTAATAACGTACCTTGAAGAAGGGTTTATTATAGTGTAAGAGTTGTAATAGAATTGTAACTCTTAGCATACATGAGTAATAGAAATAATTGCTGAAAATGAGTTAAGACTCCTATGAGCTGAGGAATACTTGCTGTATTAAAAGTCTATTTCTGAGATATTATAATCTTGGTAAAATTTAACCCTTATCAGGTGTGTATAAAAAAATTTAAAAAAATGATATGAACTTTAAGAGAATCCACCTCAAATGTGAGGGTATTTGTAAAAAAATGATTTGAACTTTAAAAGATCTCACCACAAAAATCTAAGTAAGATAAAATAGTTCAAAATCATATAAACTTTACATTAAAATTTTGTACTTTCAATTTAAAATTCAAGTTTCATACTTTGTAAATTATGATATATCGATATTTTTTTCAACTAACCAATATTAGGTGGATTAATTAAGAAAAAAATCATGATTAATTCTCCAACCCTATCTTGATTGTTTGAGATTTAGGACATTTTAAAAAGTGTGCACACTCTATCCTAAACTAGTATGTCATTAACTAAGGTTTAATTTTAGAGCTACAATGAAATTTTTAACCATGTTACTGTCCATGGCGATCATGAGCAATTGTCCAAAGTTGATCCTTATCTTTAAAGATCCAATGGCACATAATTCCAAACCTTACTATTATAAGTCATTTTTTAACATGTTCTTATTGGAGTATTTTACATATTTACTTGTTGGGATGCATGGCTCAAAAAAATCAGCTGCAATTGGCACAAGATCACGAGGAATATAGAATCAGTTTTTCGAGAAAGCTCAATAATGATTTCATTAACTGAATAATAGTTCTATATTCTAAATTATTATTTTTCTCCAATCACAAGCATAGTTCATGTTTCTTAGATCTTCCAATATTGTTCTTTCAATCAAGGGCAACAACTATGATTGGAAGCATAATTAGAGTAAGAGCAATGATAGGGTGAACAAATTTTTTCGGTATACTTTACTCACACGAACTCTTATTAGTAATGAATAAATTACTCAATACGTGAGTATTTATGATGCAAGATGAATAAATTAGTGATGATAGGATTTTACATAAATAAAGTTACAATCTTCTCATAAAAAAATTCATACTCTATTATATGAGATCGATCATTTGTCTACGATATCAAGTAGTTTTAATTATGATTTTAATAAAATAATGTGATTTTATGAATTGAATAGGATAAAATTGGATAATTTTATATAAAGAATATTCCATCTAGCTCCTATTGTATATACATTCGGAATCTTTTGTGACAATTTATTTTTAATTTCTTATAACATTTTATATAAATGCTCCTCCACATCCACGTGTATCTTCATTAATTGTAATGGTAATCATCACCCGTTTATATCTTTATTTAATAAAAATTAAAGATACGTTAAACATTTATATAAAATGTACATTACAAAGTTTAAATTAAAATGTGATTTCCTTACCATGTTATAGAAAAAGAACATTTAAAATATCGTAACAAGCAGTATTAACCGCAGTATTAACCTCGTTATTAAAGTACACGAAAAAAAATAAAGGAATTAATTCATCTCTATTTTAATAAGAAATAAAACTGAATGAGTTATTTAATTAATCATTCTAATTTTATCAAAATTTAAACTAGTTGAATTCATTTAGCATACATCAAATGAACACCACATAACAAGAATACGCGTTTTTTTACTACTTGTATATCTCTTCGTAACAAAACATTTCGATTTGTACTTCAATATCTCGTATAAGGTCGAGAAAATTAAGAAGTTAAAATTTTACAGGAGCTTGGTTGATTCAATTGTACAAATATTAGGGGAATATAATGTCATAAACTAATAAAGTTCAAGGGGTACTTTGTTATTAACCCTACTTATTAAATTAAAAAAAATCTTGAATTTAAGGTCTCTTAACCCTCAATCATCCGCGGGCAGCGGGCAGACTGCCCTAAATCATCCCTTATTAAACACCTCAGCCCTAAGTAACAGTTCAAAGATAAACCTCTCTTCTGCCTCTCATCATCACTCCACTCCCCTCTTCAGTTCTTTGCGAGTTAGCACTGATCTTTTCTCTCATTAATTTCAAACATCTTCATAACCCTTTGGGTTAAAAATTATTTTGTGTTCATGACGAAATCAATATAAAGCCATAGTAGTGAATTTTGTATTGCAAAGAAGGGTTCAAATCAACATTTATCTGGGCTAAACAATCAGTCTTTGTCTTTGTGCTGGAATGATACTTTTGCTAAATCCAGTAAAGGGTTTCAGTTAAGTTGAAATTTTTGGCTCTTTTTGAGTTTCAAAAACTGCGTTTGATTAGTGCCAACTTTACCTTTTTGCTTCAAAGAATTTCAATTTCTGCAGCAGCAGTTGAAATTTGAAAAGGAATATTTATGGGTCCTACGTGCAAAAGAAGAACAAGAAAATCAAGAAGAACAATCTACAAGAAGCAGTCTCATCAATTCAAAAATGAAGAATTTGATTCGCCATGTACAACTCCTACTAAGGATTCCAATAATACTCCACTGATCCTTGATCATCATGACATAAGTTTTGGGATGATGGATAGTTCTAACTACTGCAGCAGCCCTTGTGCAACTCCAAAGGCTGAGAAATTTCGCATCCCGGAGATTAAAACTTGTCCTCCAGCACCGAAGAAAAGAAGGGTTCTCAGTAGTTGTTCTTCACTACGAAGAAGATCACCGATAGCTTTCTTTGCACCACCAGATTTAGAACTCTTCTTTATCGTTGCACTTCGGGATATCTCAACTTGAAGAGTAAGATGATCAAGATCATGACTTTAGTTTTAAATGATCATGGCCTTAATTAGTTTGTCTTTTGGCATATGCCCTTTTGTTAGTTTGTTCAGTTTTTTGTTTTCCTTTATTGAAAAAAGTGTGAGAATTGTGTTCTTTTTGAGTGATTCTTAGAAGAAGAAAGAAGCATTTTGGTGGCTTCGTTTTCTTGTGCTGTTTTAGGAGGCTTTTTTTTGTGTAGAGTATACTAATAAGATTATAATTTCTAGGCTTTTCTTTTAATTAATCCTTTTTTAGTGTGTGTTTGTTTTGATGTATTACTTACTCTACCAGGTCTACCAGGAAGCAATGCAAATGGATGATGATTTATTACTTTATTTAATTATGATGTTAAAGATTATAGAACTTCATTTTAAGTAAATAAGAAAAGTGTAATGTATGATGGTATCATTTTCTTGATTTGAATGTTGCTCCCGAATTTGAAGACTAAAATCTGTTTAATTTGCTTAGATTAAGCTAAAATCGGTTTAATTTTAATAGATTAAGCTTGTTTTCCTCTTGGATTATTTGATTAGTTGGTGTTATTTAAGAATCCTATGACTAAGTTGTATACATATATATGTTAAGGTGTATAGCTGGCTAACACCATAACGGTATATTCCTAATTATTCCAATTCAAAGATTTCTACTCCAAGAATTATTTATCCATTATCATATATGAAACGGATTGCATGTCAAAAGGTATCAAAGTCTCAAAAGCCCTCGTCCCTTATCAAGGTATCAAAGTCTCAAAAGCTCTTATCTCTTATCATATATGAAACGGATAATTAATGGTAATAGTCATAGTCGTAAACGATGAATACTAAGTGTTGTGCCTAACGATCCCTCCAGTGTTGTAGTTTACGCGAGAGGACTATGTTCGCAAGAATGAAACTCACACTACTACAGAATATATAATTTAAAACGGTTATTAATAACCCGTTTTAGATAATTGGGGCGGTGGCATTTTTGTAATAAAAATTAGGAAAACGCAAACTTTCTAAAACGGTTACATTATAACCGTGTTAGAAAGTCTCTTGATGTTAGTTTCTAAAACGGTTCGGGAGACAACCGTTTTAAAAACTGTTATCATCTCCGTTTTAAGAACGGTTTCTAACTAACCGTTTTAGAAAATGTACCGATAAAAATCTCCCCCAACATCTTCTTCCTTTCAACTTTTCTTTCTTCAGTAATTTAGATTAAAACCAAGACTGCAGTCTTGGCAGACCAGGAGCTTCAAAGTACCAAAGCGGGGAGTTTTACAAGCGGGATTTCGGCAGATCAGGAGCTTCAACGGGTTTGCAAACGGCGATCGAAATTCATCAGCCTCCCAGCACTGTCTTCACCATAGAGATTGAGGCGACGGGCTCCAAGACTGCAGATCTTGGTAGACTTCATTCAGATCTCTTTAGATCGAAATCCATTGGCCTCAAATGTCAGACCATTCCGTAGAGACAGTGGCGACGAGCTCCAAACTGGACTCTAGAATTTTTCGATCTGCCGTGGGCAAACCCGATCGGAAATCCGTTGACTTCGCCGACTAGATTGTTGGAAGCATCTGCTGGCCGAAAAACGCTAGAGACTGCTCCACATGTGCTCTCACTGTTCAACCTTAAGGCTTCTCATGGGAGATCTCCTTCGAGCTTACCCGACGAAGAGACGATCCTCACCTCACCGATCTTCCCTCGATCTCAGAATTTCTCCCTCGACTGCCTCAGCGGGCCATGGGGCTGTGCAATGCTAGTGTGTGGAGTTTCAGATTACTTGCCCTGAATTTCTTGCTGAATTTTTTTTTTCCTTGCTGATTGGACCTCGGAGCTGTTCGGTAGATTTTGATAATGAAAATTTACTTGATTTGGTCTGAAGCTTTGTGGATTACATGTGGTATATTGTTGCTCTGTTGATATTGTTTCTGGATTGCTTGTGCTATATTATGTTGCTTCGTATATGAAAATTGGTCTGAATTGCGGATATAGTCTTGCTTGGACTCAAAACTGAACTTGGATTGCAACCTTTTGGTCTGTTTTGATGATGAATGCCGAATTATTTCATAGACTGCAGAATTTGAATTGCAGCTATTAGTTCTAAATTGATGTTGTTTCTTTGATAATCTTGGACCTTTGCTGCTTCCTCTAAATAACCTAAGAACTGGGCTGAATGTGGACAGTAGCAATGGTCGAAGAATCAGAATTCTGTGTCTTTGGTTGAATGGTTTCTGTCTTGCTTGGGTCTCCTTCTTCAGAGATGCGACTGGAACTTTAGGGAACAGTCAATTATAAGAAAAAATTCAATAAATATATATTTGATTTTAAAGACAAAATAGACTTTTAAGAACGGTTCATCAACCGTGTTAAAAAATAGTATTAAGAACGGTTTCTTAACCGTTTTAAAAAAATGTAGGACTTTCTAGTCCGCCCATATCTAAAACGGTTTGGAAAATCTAAAACCCGTTTTAAATAACTACTTTTAACCGTTTTAGAAAGTGAATTCTGTAGTAGTGTCAAAGCAATTCACGGTCCCACACAAGCGGTGGAGCATATGGTTTAATTCGATACAAAGTGAAGAACCTTATAAGGTTTGACATGTCACGAACATCTTAAAAGAGAATGGTACCTTCGGAAATGCAGACACAAGTGGTGCATGACTGTCGCCAGCTCGTGCCATAAGGTGTTGGGTTAAGTCTTGCAACGACCACAACCTTCATGTTTAGTTGTCGTTGTTGAGTGTGTTGCATAACCCTTATGTTTAGTTTCTATCGTTGAGTATGAGTGTATTAAAATTACGATTTACTCACCGTTTTATATATGAATAAGCTTAATGGAATAGACAACATATTCATATTTTAAGAATAAATCATTCTAGCAATAATTAACAATCACAACTAAGTTTTTAACCCACTATATTAGTTCAACTACAAATGAGCATCCTAACATGTATATATAAATTATGCTTTTATCAAGAATGTGCAAGAAAAATATCACATTTTGCTTGTGTGAACAAATCTCACATGTTTTACATTCGATTAATGTTCTTGACAATTAGTTTGATGCATGTTGTATTGCACTTAAAATACTAGACAAAGGTGTGAATATGCTCATGACTACAAATGAGCATCCTAGCATGTATATATAAATTATGCTTTTATCAAGAATATGCAAGAAAAATATCACATTTTGCTTGTGTGAACAAATCTCACACGTCTTACATTCGATTAATGTTCTTGACAATTACTTTGATGCATGTTGTATTGCACTTAAAATACTAGACAAAGGTGTGAATATGCTCATAATTTTTAAATGGATTGATGTGATTTGATTTAGAAACAAATAGTTGTGTAGCCCCATATAGCTCTAGTATGGGAATATAAATGTCCCTATCTTACGGTTATGCTGAAATACTGTCATATTCATAGCATACTGTCATATTCATATCACAAACATCACTATAGTTTGCAAAAGGCTTCCAAAAGGTTAAATTAAACTGCTGCAAATATTCCCCTTTTTAAGTCCTACAAAAAAGAAAGAAAATTTATTCCACTTTTAAGAACTCAAAGAAGAATGAGGATTGAGAAGTATCCCAATTCCTACATTGTGCAATATATTTGATGCTTCAATTCTTCTGGATTATTTCTGACAATAGAAGACAACTTTTAAGAGGGATTGTTATAAAAAAAAAATGTACTGATGAAAGTGAGAGATAAAATTCTTTTTTCACAATATGGGAACAAAAGACTGTTGGATGGCTCTCTTTAACATTGAAAGTTGAGATCATTGTGTCAGATTGTGGGCATCATATTGTCTGAACTTGGCCAGCATGATTAAGGGAATCCAATGAAGTGGCTCGTGCGGATTGTGATCATTGTGAGAATCTCAAGACATTTTTTTTACGTGAATTATTTATTTATTTATATTTTTTTTTTTTTTTTGCATTCTTTAATTAGTAGTCTATGTTTTGTACATATGCATGATGATGATGATGAACAATATAATTCTTGTGGATATTCTTTTACATTATTGGCATCAATTATTGGCTTCAATTTCTTCATTCATGATAGCAAATAAATAAGCACATTGGCTATATATTTGTTTTTTTTTTTAATTTATCCTAATATGAATGAATGATTGAGTTTCTTTGGAGCTGCATGCAAGATTGTATCCTACTTCATTAAGTGGCATTTACAGTAATGCATATATTATTGAGAAAAACACAATTCTGGTTCTCAAAGTTTTAACCAATGATACTTTTCATTGTTAATGATTTCAGACTATTCAATTTGATATCTAAAATTTTAATTTGTGACTAGCTAATATAAGTTAATTGACAGATTTTTTTGTTGATTGACAGAAATTGTCAAGTGTTTAGCACATTTATGTTAGTGATCAACATCCTATCATTTTCCCTAATAAAAAATAGATAAAAAAATAGAAGTTTTATTTTTATTTTTTTTGTACAAGAGAAAAATAAAATTATAACTCTTAAACTAATTTTCACCCATGTGAATTAATCCACCATGCAGGATTTTATTTTTTATTATATAAAAAAGGAAAATTATTAGAGAAAATGATAAGAGGTTAATCACTAACAAACATGCGTTAAACATGTGACAATTTTTGTCAACAAACAAAGAAAATCTCTCTCACAAATTAAAGTTTTGGGAATTAAGTTGAATCACCTAAAATCATAAAACTCAAAAGTGCCACTATTTAAAATTTTGAGGACCAAAATTGTATTTTTCCCCATATTCTTCCACCATTAGTTGCAAACTAAAATTTTGTCACACCATTTTGAGTTAAATTTTCCCATTTTTTAGTTGAGATTTCTAATTGAGAATGTTTTCTTAGAATGAGGTAATCATAAGCAAATTATGGGATAAAAATTTAATTGTTGCCAAAATTCCTTGCATATTAACGAGAATGTGTACTAACAAAAGTAAACTTAATAACAATCACAACAATTAAGCCTTAATTTCACTAATTGAGGTCGGTTACATAGATTACATTTGGTTATAGTACTTTACACGATTTCTATAATGTGATTTATATCATAGGATTTGATAAAACTTTTATGTTTATTGTTAGTTTATAGCAAATTTTCTCTTATCCAAGGTAAGATTGATTATTTATGAATAGATAAGTTATTTATAACTACGCGAAGTTAACAAATGCAACTGAAAAGGAAGTTAAAAAAAAATGTTCTGTCATAAATTAGGCATGCATTTATCAATTGTTCTAAGCTACCACTTGAAGATATGTTTCACAAATTTCTTAGGTTTAAACTTATAAACAGAAAAGTTTTAATCTGAAATTTCTTACATTCAGTTCATTTTTTACGAGTTATTTAGCAATGAACCGTATTCAGTACTCTTTTTTTTTTTTTTTTTTTTTAACCGTATTCAGTACTCACTGTAACATTGATGCATTTTCTCCCGATGCTTCCAAAGTTTGTTTTGCAGAAAGTTATTCCATTTATATATATATAGAAAATTAGAAAACAAAATCACTCACATTTTATAGTAAAATTTATTTAGTCTCTTATATTTAAAATGATGCATTTGTGATTTACACTTGAAAATCACACCAATTTCGTCATTCCTTTACATTACTTTAACTTCTCTTTAACAAAATTTAACACGTAAATATGACCAAAAAAAAAGTGAACGTTATCTGGTAGAATGACGAAATTAGTGTGATTTTGATGTATGAAGGATGAATATACATCATTTTAAATATAAGAGGATAAATAAATTTTTCAACAAAATCCAAAATATATTGTTTCAATTTCCCATATATATATATATATATATATATATCTAATATCCGTGTGCCCAACTTTATTTACTTTCTTGATTGCAATGATAATGCATTCTTTATCATGATGAATTGACTGATCTACTCCAAACCCTTTTAAATATTCATTAGTATTGGTATCTCATTTTACCATCAATTCTCTTGAAAGAAAACAATTCATGAGCAAAAATAGCATCAATCACAACAAGGATGTTAAGCTAAAATAGAAAAACTTTTGTCTTTTTTTACTGATGGATGTTCAAAGTATATATTAATGTGGAAGGTGCACAATCATTGCCATCAAAATGCATGATGGGAATGAAATAAAGTGACACAGCACAAGTGGCTCTCTAAAGCTTTAAGCTTTCTAATAATATTTCATTTTTAAAAAGGTTTTTAGGAATATAAATAATTGCAGACAATGTATGTAATGGACTGTTTCATCAATTGGAAACCTTCCCATTCAATGATGGCCACTCTATCCTTTTTACATTCTCGTGGACCATTCTTGTTGGACATTTTTCTTTTGTTTTCTTTCTCTTTTTCTTTTTTTTTTTTTTGTTTTTCTGGCTGCCCTTCAATCCTTTTGCATGTTTTGGGGGTTGAATGCACTTGCAAAAAATGCCCACAAGTGAACTTAACTAATAAGATGACATACATTGAATTGTTTCCATGATAAAAAATAAAGTGATATAGACAAAGAACATTTTTGTCCATGATGTCCACTGTTTTTTCTATATGGATTATGCTATCTCTTATTCCTTACTAGATTTGATGTTCTTGCACTTTTCTTTTTGTTAGTAGATTATAGAATTGTGTACAAACATTTAAGTAACAAGATGTTCTTCCTAACGTACTCCGCATGTTTATAAGTTACTTGCATATATATATAAATAATATGAATTATATATGTAAAGTTGAAATAATAAGGGTTGTGTCAAGTTAATAGTACGTCGACGTAAAATTTTGTCACTCAAATAATAATATGAATTATATATGTTAATTTGAGACAATTTCATATCAGTAAGAAATATCTAACAATATTTGCCTAGAATCTAAATGCATTATACTGTATGGAGCTCAATACATTGGCAGAATTGAATCTCCATTGCTAAGGATCCAAATGTTCTTAGCTTTTAAGATTTAGTAAGATCCTATAACTTTTTAATTTTTTTTTTAAAATTTAAATCTTGATTAAAACAAACCATGTCAATATGTAGACATATATAATTGAAGAAAGCATGTTACAGAAGTATTATTAAATGTATGCTATACAAAACATTTGAGGACTCAATTATTTTAAACAATCATGTAATAGAATAATAAGAAACTATAATTTTTTAGATAAATATCTCCAGTAGTCCCTCAAGTTGGGAGTACGTATCGTTTTTGTTTCCAATTTAAAAAAAATTATATTTTGATACGACAATTTGAATGTCGTTGCACAAAAAAATCTCCAACTCATTTTCTATCCATTTAATAAGTAATGACATTAATCACGTGAAACAAAACGATGCCGATTTGAATGATAAACAGGACTAACTGTGTCACTTGTCAAATTGATAAAAAATGAGTTGGGAATCATTTGTATAACAAAATTCAATTGAAGAAATAAAATGTTACTTTTTCAAAATTGAAAATCAAAATGATACTTATTGAGGATTTAAGTCATTTACTCTAATTTTTTTTATACAAAATTATAATTTCAACTTAAATTCTATTATTACTCAATAGACGAACATTTGTTACGAATAAATAAGTGATGAATAATGATAAAACTGTCCCAACTAGAATTATAATGTGTGGAAAAAAATTCGTCATTCTTATCAATAAGAGTAGTAATCTGTAAATGGACACAAATTTTATTTTTTGTCTAGAACAGTTAGAAATACAAGAAGTTTGAACATCCGTAGACTGTAGTTTATATAGAGTTTGCCTGTAGTAATTAATCAAGAGGCAACAAAATCAAAACCAGCAAATATTAGTGAATATTTTTGTTCAAAACAGTTAAAAGAATGCACGAATCCTCAAGCACAAATGAGTAATTGAGTACTGCGAGGGGGACTTGGAATTCTTGGGATGAGGATTAATGCTGCAGCAGTAGTACTGTAGTGAATGCTTCTTTAATTTTTCTAAAGAGACTACATGTGGATTGATGTTTCTTTCTTCAAAAGTTACCAATAGTAAAACTTTTTCAATTCCAATGATTTATCTTTTTCTTTTTTTTTTTGCTTTCATCAGGGCATGCATGGAATGGATTGAATTGAATTTACTTTTATTCACAAAATTTTTACTGTGCTAATAAGGGCAACTTTTCTAGAATCCGAGGTTGCCTCCAATCTTTCAAAAAAGGAAATTAAATTAAGTTCTTTTAACTTTTGGGTCAAACCATATACGGATTCTTGGTCACTCCAGATTCTATTGGTTTTCTTTTCAGTTGGTTTTCTTTCAAGGGTTTATATATGTAACAACGAATTAATCATAAGTTTAATGTGCGATAAAAATGGTAAAATTTTAAAATCACTATTTAAATGACTATTAATTGTCATTTTCATATATGAACCGACTTCATAACAGATTTTGTATTACTTTTTCTATTTTTCAATGGCCAAAAGAATTCAAATGAATCAGCTTGATTTCTAGAGCTTGGAGAAATGAAATATATACCCTTTAATTTACCCCCAACATTTTTTCATTGTTGAAATTGATGCCATTAAGATTAAGTTATCTAGGATTTGGGCACACTAAATGAGCGTGCAAAGAGATCAATTCATGGAATGACTAGTGATGAAGCTAGTAAAGTAGACACATAAACAATTATCGAGTGACTATGCTAAGTTGTGGAAATTATTGATATGTAAAATAGAGTTTGATATAGTTTCTAAAAAGTCTTTTTTTATGGTTAAACTAAGGGGGAAAAATACAAATTTTGTTGTTAAAGTTTTAAACAATAGCGCTTTTAGTTCTTAATGATTTCGGACAAGTCATAAAAATTTCAATTTGTGACCAACATAAGACATATTGATGAATTTTCTTTATTAATTAATATAAGTTGTCTCGTGCTTAGAACTCATGTTTATTAGTGAAAATTAGTCTTCATTGTTGAACAAAGTCTTCATTGTTGAAAATTAGTCTCACTGTGATGATTTTATTTTTTTACTATATAAAACAAAAATAAAAATATATATATTAAAAAAATAGTAGGAGATTAACTACTAACAAACATATATTAAACATGTAACAACTTCTCTCAATCAACAAAAAAATATCCGTCAATTATCTAGTCATAAATTAAAACATTTGGGAACAAATTAAATCGTTTGAAATTATTAGAAACCAAAACTGCCATTGCTTAGAATTTTGAAAACTAAAATTACATTTTTTTTCCCTTAAATTAAGTACAGCCATAGAGAAAAAAATGAACAAATGTACATTCAATAAAGAGACTAAAAGTGCATCGGGTCTCCTATTGCACTCTCATGTGACACTCTCAGTTAACAGAAGAAAAAAAAAACAGAAAAGAAAACAAGAAGAAGAAAAAAAGAAGCCATGATGTGCTTAACCATTCTAGTTCCATTTTATTAACTTTGCCAATTTTAGCAGCTTTGGCCAGTTTCACATTTACCAGAAGAGAGAAGTTAGATTTAACCCATTCTTCACTTAAATATGTTTATACATTAATCGTTATTCAACCAAAATTGCAATTATCATTGGCAAATTGGACACACTTCATTTTGTTTTGGCTAACTATTAGTGTAAGAAGTGAAAATTTGGTGATCCCACTTCAATGTTGGAGCACTATAACAAACATTGTACAAATAAGTTTGCTTGATTTATTTATTTATTGTCTTTTTGTTTTTTCCAAAGTGTGTGAATCACTTTAGTATTCTATTTAAGTACTAAGGTCCTTTTTTAAAAAAAAAAAATTAAATGAAACCAGTAATCTTATTTTAAAAAAGAAACCCTCTCGGGTTTCCTTCTTTAGCAGCTTCAATTGAAATAGCCTTTACTACTCTTTCTAGTTATGGAGCCTAGGGACTGATAGGGGTCCCATGGGAGGGGAAAGGCTTGGGCGCAATGGGAATGGGAATGGGAATGGACTTCCCAAAAAGCCAACCGAGCCCTGCCGCAGGTGCCAGCACCAACGGAAGCCATATGCAATGAGACAGAGTACTTGGGATCAGCAGAATACTAAGACTAGGAAACTAATTGCTTTTACACCGCGAGTCGTTACACCGACACGTTAAGGCTAACATAAAAAAAAAAACGAATGATTCTAAGAATCACTATAAGCAAAAGTGATTCAAAGCAAACTTTTCCATTCCATACACCTTATTAAGTGGAAGTGGAAAATAGTAGTTGATATTCTACAAGCCTTTTATTCTTAATGTGCATATTTTAAAACAACCTATTGGCTTGTTTGAGAGTGGAATTTATACTTACAAATGTACGTTCTAATTAGGTAATACTTTCGTTGTTGAAAAAGATAACTTTGCCTCTTGCGAGATTTGCAAGTCTAATTATGCTTTTTAGTGTTATTAGATCTATTTTTCAATGTATATTTTTTTAGCATATATTCTGTGAAGTCGATTCACATATATAACAGAAAATCAATAGCGATTTCAATGCATAATAAAAGGAAATTAGATTTTAAGAGTCTAATTTGATCCGGACAAATGTACATTTTAACTAATTGACACTTTTGTACTCGAAAAAAAAGAAAAAACTTTGCCTCTTTCAAGATTTGCAAATCTAATTATGCTTTTTAGTGTTATTAGATCGTTTTTTTCATATATTTGTTTTTAACAATTTTTCATACGTGTTGGTTAAAACTTGGGAGGGTTGTATTAGTATTATTCTCTTTCACCATTTAGACTGTTCAAATTTTCTCCAATTTCCGCACTACTCCTCTGGCGGCCACAGGCCCAACAACAAAAGAATCACAAACTATGAACACAAAAGCCCAAGGCCCAAACAATTTATGATAAGTCTGGATACAAATTCGGGCCATTTAGAAGAAAAGTTCCAACTCAACAAAAACCAAGAAACCATCATTTGTTAAAAAATTTAACTATATTCACATTTTATGTATCACTCTATTTTTCATTTTTTTTAATAATTGACAATAACCTTGTGTAAGGAGGAAAACGTAACACCAAATTTTATAAATATTTAAAGCCGAAATTACATTTGATCCAAATATGAATTGTTCACAATACATGTTACGATACGATCTATGAAGAAGCGAATTCAAAAAATACATGCACAACATACATATCTGCAGGTATGACTTCCCTATACAATTATCTAATATAAAAGTATCATATGCTAATATTTTGATATATGAATATTTATTTATATTAATATTTATACAATTAGAATCTACACTTATTCTAATTTATTTTAATATAAAAATTATTTTTTTTAATTCTCATATTTTTATATATTATACATATTTCACATATTTTTACATTTTCACATGTTACACATATTTTCATGTATTTTACATATTTTTACACACTACACTTATTTTATCCAATTTAGTGTGTCCAAAAATCTTCAATAAATAAATAAGCGTTTACGCTAACCACCCAATTTGTTGACTTTCTTGCAAACACATAAATAATGACAACAACAACTAAACCTTTATCTTACTATGTAGGATCTATTATATGAATCATATTTCGCCATCATAGCTTTTTATACATATATTTTTATTTATATTTCAATACTGTTGGATATTTAATATAATCCAATAATATGTTCTAATATAAGCGCAATAAATAATGAATATTTGTAATGGGCCTGAATGGGCAAGAGTCTATTAACTGGTTTTAACCCTAGTGTACTTTTATATATATGCTAGTTTGAGGCAGCATGCTGGGTATTCTACATTAGATACCTGTGGTGTAATGTGTTAAGCAATTGCATATTCAATTGCTTGACATAAAAACTCTAACAATCTTGAAGCATTACAAAGTTAGAGTACTGTATCGACGATATTGTAGCGTCGGCACTGTAGCGGCGACTATAGCGGCGACACTGTAGCGGCACCGTTCATCAGGTGCACTCCCTCCAATTTTTATTTAAAAAAATGAAAAAATATGTGTCAATTGATATGGTTAAACTTCAGTCTTTTAGTGGGTCTGATTTTAATTTTTGGAAACGAAAGACTAAGTTTGGTTTAAAATATGAAAATATTTTTTACACTGTTTTGAGTACTTTTTCTGATACTACTGAGGATGTTGATGAATCTCAATGGAACAAAGATGACGACTTTTGCAGAGATTATCTCTTGAACTGTCTTTCAGACTATCTTGCAGAAGTTTTTGGCAAGTTTAAGACTGCTAAAGAAAATTTGGGACAATTTAGATACTCAGTTTAAGAAAGAGGAGGAATTGTTAAAAACACATCTTGTTAACAAATTCATAGATTTCAAATTCAAGGAAGATATGGAAATCACTCCTCAGGTCACTGATCTAGAAAACTTATATCTAAATTGACTACTGAAAACATCAATGTTTGTGATCCTCTTCTCGTTGATGCCATTATCTATAAATTATCATCTGCATGGCATTCTTTTAAAACTGAAATGTATAGGAAGAAAGTTCAGGTGAGACTGGATGATCTTAAACGGTTCATTAGAATTGAGGATGAGAATCGAGTTAAGAATACATTAGAGATGGTTAGACAGCATCAGTCAGCTGCTAACGCGGTAATATATCTCAATAAATTTTCTAAGAAATCCAAGTCTCCCAAAAGTGAGTCTCAACAATTACATGCCAAAAAGCCTATCTTTAAGAAAAAGAAGGGCAATTGCCACAATTGTGGGAAATGGGGTCACTTTGTAGCAGATTGTGGGCTACCAAAAAAATGACAAATCTGACACACCATCAAAAGCACATATGCTGGTACAAAAGACTGAGCCTTAAAACTTTGTTGCTATGGTAGGCAATATTGGAAAGGCCAGTACTTCTTCAGGATGGTGGTTAGATTATGGGGCAATATGCCATGTTTGTCAATACGTTTGGTGAGGATTTTGTCACTTACCATTTAAAAAATGATCCATCCACCTATAATGAAGCGATGAGATCTAGGGACTCCCTATTATAGACAGAAGCCATTGATGATGAAATGAGCTCTCTGTTACAAAATCAAACTTGGGACTTAGTCTATTTGCCGAAAGGGGCTAAGATTATAGATTGCAAGTGGATTTTGAAGAAGAAACTTAATTCTGACGAATCTATAGCTCGGTATAAAACACATTTAGTAACTAAGGGCTATACCCAAGTATATAGGATAAATTATTTTGATGTCTACTCCCTGATCTGTCATTTGACTACGATAAATATTCTTCTTGCTTTGGCATCTATTGAGCACTATATTGTGCATCAAATAGATGTAAAGACAGCTTTCCTAAATGGAGATCTGACTGAGGAGATCTACATGAACCAACGTGAAGGGTTTGTCATGAAAGGTTTCGAGAACAAAGTTTGTAAGTTAAACAAATCTTTGTATGGTCTCAAACAAGCACCTAAATTGTGGCATCAAAAGTTTGACAAGGTAGTAGTGAGTTTAGGATTTCGATCCAGTTATTCAGATAAATGCCTTTACTATCGTTTTATGTCAACTAAAGTTGCGCTTATTTGCTTGTACGTAGTTGATATATTAATACTTGGTTCCGATCATTCTACAGTTAGTGACGTAAAAACTGAGTTAACAAATGCATTTAACATTTCCGATTTTGGTATGGTCGATACTATTCTGGGTATGAAAGTACGTTTTACAGAGCAAGGTATTACTCTTAGCCAAGCTCATTACATTGAAAAATTGCTTTCTACATGGGGATACAATGAATATACCGTAGTTGAGACATCGTATGATTCTAATAAACGACTGAGCCCCAATGAGGGAGTTGGCGTAAATCAATTGGCTTATTCTAAATTGATTGGTAGTCTCATGTATGCAATGACATGCACTAGACCAGACATAGCCTTTTCTGTAGGTATGGTAAGTCGTTTCACTAGTAATCCCGGCCATGAACATTGGCATGCCCTCACGTGCTTATGCAATATTTGAAGGGTACCTCTAACCATGCACTATGTTATAGTGATCGTCCTCCTATCTTGGAAGCATTTTCTGATGCTTCGTGGTGCTCATCCTTAGAGGATAGTAAGTCAACCAGTGGTTATATTTTCACACTGGGTGGTGCAGCTATTGCCTGAAAATCCAAAAGGTAGACTTGCATTGCTTTGTCGTCTATGGAATCAGAACTTTCTGCTCTAGCTTCCGCAGAAGGAGATGTAAAGTGGATAAGAGAACTGATCCTAGATATTCCATTAACCCGCTTAAAGATTACATTTTTAAGTATGTTCTGTGATAATCAGGCTACACTTTCAGCAGTAAAAAACTCACTCTTTAATGGTAAGAGGAGACATGTTTGACTGAGACATGCCATGCTGACGTATCTCATAGAACATGATATTATTACTTTGGTCGATATGAGATCGAAGGATAATCTGGCTGATGCTCTCACAAAGGGACTGAACAAAGCTCGAATCTTCAAAATTGTGGGGGATATGGGGTTAAAGGCTCTATAGATATATCTTAACCTACATTCATGTTAATTTTGAATTTTTCGCATCTCCCTTTGCTAGCTAAGATAAGCACTTGATAATATTTCGACGATGATTATAGTTGTCAATATATCATTCCACATCTGATGATATATCCTTTTTGGGTGCGTTGACTCATTCCACATATGATGAGGTGATTTTACTCACTCTGGATATTCTGTTTAGAGTGGTAGTATCATTCCATATTTGATGATGCTGCTTAACTAAATTTGAACTTGACTGATGTAACATTCCACATAGAAATATAAAATGGTTCTTTTGAAAAAGGAACTGTTTAGGTCTTGTTCTTATATAGAAACTAGATATTGATGCTTATTGGAATATGGTATTGATGCATTTTGAGATATATATTTATTTTCAATCATTGAGATATTGTGCTAAGTTCTTCTGCTTGAACTAAACACTTTATTTTATTACACAAATGATTAAATTCATATTTGGTAACTTAAAGAAAATGATGGAAATGGAGGAGCTGATTCCAACTAGAATCCTGAAGAGGATGATCTGCTTGATGGATAATTCCTCTAGAGCTATGGACTGTGGGGGACTATTATTTGAATAACTGGTCCACCTACATACGCTTTGGCTATTTAGTTTGAGTTTAGAATATTTTTAAAACTCTTGTGTACGAAGTTTAGAGATTTCTAAAACTTTAATCGTGGTAACACTTTTGTTAGTGTTTGGTTGAGTTTAGATTGTTTTCTAAAACTCATATCTGTGTTTAAAGAATTTATAATTTTGAGTAATGAATCTTTTGTGTTGTGAATGATTCAATCATCTGTTTTGAACATTACATTATCTATTTATTGGATTGTGCTATATGTAGAACATAGGAGGAGATTGTTAGATATTTAATATAATCCAATAATATGTTCTAATATAATCCTAATAAATAATGAACCTTTGTAATGTGCCTGAATAGGTAAGAGTCCATTAATTGGTTTTAACCCTAGTGTACTTCTATATATATGCTAGCTGGAGGAAGCATGCTGGGTATGCCACATTAGATACCTGGGGTGTAATGCTTCAAGCAATTGTATATTCGATTGCTTGACATAAAAACTCTAACAAATACATCATATATATTTTTATTACCTTTTTCTAATTCTTTTTAAATTTCTTCCTTCCCCTTTTAATTTGGTTTAATGTTCTTCTATTTTTACACGCCGCATTAGAATATATAGAGGTTTTCTGCTCACATGTTCAAACTATTTTAATATTAATTCTATCATTTTCTCATTAATTAGAGGTACATCTACTTTCTTTTTAATGTATACATTAATCATTTTATCTAATTTAGTGTGTTCAAATATCCATATTAAAATCCTTCTTTCTGATGTGTACTCTCGTTACTTTTTCAATCTCATATTTAGTCACGACTCTCTAATTTAAAATAATTTTTTTATATATAAAAGTAAGACATTTCTTCTGAATAAAACAAAACAATCTAACATGACATCATAAAGTAACATCAATTTTGGATGACATAATAAATTAACATGAATTTTGAATAAGAAAATGTGGCTATGGCGTGAGTTTTATGCATAGTCCAAATTCTTTTGAATAGTATTACAATGAGTAGTCATAGTTCAATATGAAACAAATCATACGACTATGTTTGTTTTCCTTTTATTAGTACTTAGTAGGAGTTAAAGGTGGACTAACACTATTTCATTGGATTGCATAATGGGTTCGTTTTTTATGATTAATTATATTTACCTCCCCTATGTGTTTAAGCCAAATTATGAAACAAATTCTATAATTTCGCATATTATAATATTTTTTTGAATAGCCAAATATTTAATAAACATGTCCTAATATTAGTTGACTAAGGATTGACAAATTGAATATAGTTAAACCATATTAGTTTAAGAGGAGAGATTTAACTATATGACGAAATCGTGACAATCATTCCATATTTTGATTTAACTATATGAGGGATAAATAAGGTGATTTTTCAAAATTTCAACTCAAGAATATAAGTCATTTTGTCGAGACAAGATCCTTTGTCCAATATTATTCTATCTTATTGTGTCTAATGTTCAAAATGACGTAGTTTCACTAAAATTATGGACTAAAATCATTTCACAATTATTTGATCCTAACCAAGATGTTAGTGAACCTTACGATGTAGTTTTAACGTAAGATAGAATAAGACAGAATAATTTTGGATAGAGAATCTCATCTCCATTTTGTCACCGTTGTTAAAAAGTGATTAGTCAATAGAAGAGAATATACGGTAATTTGTTGAAATTTCAAGATATATTTTGTAGTTTGACTCGAAGTTTAGGGAGTAGAAGAAGCAATTCTAAAGTTTCACTTGAGAATTAATTTGGTCCTCAAGATTTTAAATTTCAACCAAAAATAGTCTCCAAAAGTTTTGACCGAGAAAATATTTAATCTCCAAAAGTTTTCTATTTGAATTTCAAAAATTAAAAAAATGAAATCATTAGAATTAATCAACAACTTAATTCTACTTTTAAACAAAAAGAATAATTCGATTATCAAATTTCTTCACGTACACGAATTCAATTTCTTTGTCTACGTTTATTATAAAAATCAATTAAACATCAAACGACATGAGAAAAATTCATATCTATGAGTCAAAACAATAAATAAGTTGGAAGAAAATAAGGAAAAGAACAAAGTAAGTAACACATAATCCGCTTTAAAATAGTAACTTTTATTTATTCATCAATCACTTGGGTTTTTTTTTCTTCTCATTTTTAGCAAATTTAGTATTATTCTTTTTTTTTGTAAGATCAACAAGATATTTTTTTTTCTATTAAAACTTAAGGAACTATTTCATTAGAAAAATTTGAGAACCAGATTTATTTTTAGTGAAACTTTAGGGAACAATTGATCCATATTAACCAAACTCCAAGAACTAAATTATGTTTCTCCAAACCTTTAAAAATATGCAAATGTCGAAAATAAATCTATTTCAATCCCCAACTTTTTCAATTTATACCTTCACAAACTAAATCAATGAACACATAATAGTACCTTCAAATATGCAAATTTCTTCTAATTAATTTAAAACTCCAAAATATCTTCAAATTACTAAATGTCTAAAATAATATAAGCATTATAAATTTGGTGATTCAACAACTAAGAACAATCTAAGACATTCAAACTTCATGATCTTGTCTTTAAGAACTATATTATATGACAATAAATAAATAAAAAATCTCTTTTGGGCTTGAAATTTAATTTCCCAGGTTTAGGAGGGCCTGAATGAAAGGCTTGAAAAAAAAATTCAATTGAATGCTGAGAGCAACGTGGCTGGAAGTCTGGCTGAACAGTGTAAGAATTGTGGGACCATTTTGGGGACCACTGAGAAGCCACGCGTCCTCCGTATTCTAGTGCGTGTCATGTGGGTTAGATTTGATAACCTCACCCATAGAGGCATGGTGGCATTGCAACAATTTATTTGTTTTAAATTGTTTAATTTTTTTTTAATTATCTATAATTTATTAACCCTTCGTATAAATTTTTTTTTGGAATTAAAATGCTGCCATTATTCCAATTAATTCAAGAGATCCGAATTCATAATTGAAGTTATCATCGAATTTATTAAAAAGAATTTATTCAATATAATTCATTTGTTGAAAATTATGCAGAGTTCAAATATAGAAAATTAAAAATTAAAATTTTTAAATGTACAAGTGATTAGATTAATTTTTTAAATTAAATAAAAAAAATATAAAGCTTTTTTATCTAATTTTCTTTTTATGTTACCATCCATGATTTTTGTTTTCTTGTGTTTGGTTAAAAATGGTACCAACAAATCTATACATATATGAAATAGAGAATAATGACAACGAAGTATAAATCAAATTGTTTGAATCTTTCACCTGTGAATCAATAAATCACGGGATATCTGAAGTTTCACTATTGATCATCTTTTAAAAGAAAAAAAAATGAAAGAGGGAATAAGTTAGTTTACCATTGGTAGTTGATAACCAAAATTTACTTGTGTCCACTTTGACTATCAATTCCATTTTGTTACATCTTAAATCTATTATTTAAACTTTCACCCTCAATTTTCTCTTTTTTTTATTCCTCCCTTATCTCTTTCTTCAGGGTACTTCGAAACCCTCGACCTATCTTATTTCATCTTAAATTTCTTCTTCAAAGTATTTTAAATCGGTTCACTATTTTAACTAGTAATACAAAATGCAACAAAGGTTTTTTCTTCTATTTTTTAGAATTAATTACAAAAACTTTCGTGTGGTTTGAGAGATTTTCAAAAATTATTTTCTTATAGTTTAGAAGAACATAAGGTACTTGTGGTTTGATTTTTTTTCTCTAAAAAACAATTAGCAATTTGACAAAAATTCAATTCATATCAACAACAAAGAACATAAATTATAAATTAGATAGATTGATGTAAAATAAGTATAATAAACTAATAAATTTGGGTGTGTTTTTTGAGAAAAAGTAAAACATAAAATAAATAATTCATAGACTTTCACATTATAGGGTGTTAATTTGATAATATCTTAAACTATAGAAAACTGTTTTGTAGTTTACCTTTTTTTTTTTTTGCCTAAAGGTGTCAATTTGATCTTTAAATTATAAAAAAAATTCCAATCTGACCAATGAATTTAATAAACTTCATTTAAAAAGAATTACAAATAAATAACCTCTATAAACCACAATCATTTAAATGAAAGAGGACACTAATATTAATTTCTTTCATATGAGTATCTATTTTTCTTCCTTTTAACTCAACACAAACAAATTAATATTAATAACCACTTCAAAATATAGTCATATTAAAGTTTAAATTATTTCACTAAAGATTACAAATATAATAACTTAAAATTTTGAAAAAAAAGAAAAAACTTTAGAATAAGACAACAAACATTTAGAAAATAATAAAAAATCATCAATTTGACTCTAAAAACCAATTATTTTGACATCAAAAATTCAATTGTGACAATATTAAGAGTTATAGAATGAATAAAAACATTCTTTTTCTTAAAAAAGAAATTGTACAAAGTCCCAACTTTTGGGTGCACAGATGATGGTGTTTCCATAGGTGAGGATGCAACCCACCAAATAAATAATAATAAATTTAAAAAAACTCCAAATGTAAACCAAAACTGATGCAAGGGATTTTGAGCATTAAGATGAGGTGTAGTTGAATAGTAGAACAAGTGTAGAACAGTTCATCCAGCACACCTCCCTTTATTTATTTTTTAAATATATATATAACCTCACACATAGTTTAATTATCACATCATACACACAGTCACACACTGACTTTGCTGCAAGGGGAAAAAAAAAGACAAAGAAAAAGAAAATAAAGAATTGACTTACAGCTTCATCACTCCAAAGTCTCAAAAGGGTCTCAAAAGGGTCTCAAAGGGTGTCTATGTTTGTTGTAAGATATCCCTTTAATTGGTAAAATTCATTTGTTTTTCTTTCAATTGTGCTCTTTCCTTATCTTGATTGCATGCAGTTGTGGATATTGTGTTTTTATGTTGCTTTTTTACTTTCTGGGAATTTAGTTGAATTGGGTTTTCATGGTTTTGTATATTTATTGGTAATTAGATATATGGTTTTGTCAATTGCCTTCTCCCAGTGTTTTTTTGGGGGAAATTTGTGTTCTTGAATCATTTAAGTGAAAAGGGTGTATGTTCTTGATGTTATTTTATAGAGAAGGGTGATTTTTTTTGTTGGTTATTATTGAAAATTATGAGGTTTCTGTATTTCTTTTGATTGTCTCTATATTGCTGATAGTCAATGAATTTTAGCGCTATCATTCAAAGAAAGGGGATAGAAACACAAAAGAATAATGGGTTTGTGTATCTGATATGTTAATGTGTTATGTTGTTATTGGAATTGTGCCCGTGATATTGATACTCAAACTATGAGTAACTTTCAACTGAGTTCTTTGTGGATAATGTTGTGAAATTAGTAATTTTTCTTTACTGTATGGTTGAATTTCGCTAGTAAGTGTGATTTTCTGGCTGTTTCTAGTTGGGATAAGCTTTAATTCAATTCGTGAAAATGCATTTTGAGAAATTTATTGTATAATATAGCTATTAGGATGAACTACACTAGGCCACCTGATTTTCTAAGGTCTAAGGCATAAAATATTTTCAATTTGTGGAAGATTTCTCAATTTACTTTTGGATGTGTCACATTAGCTAAATTTGGCAATTGCCTAGAAAATGAATGACATGTTTCTCTGAAATTTAAAATGATAATGTTGCTGGGTTATGTTCTATCTGCCATCAAAATTGTTTTTTTTTCTTTTTGGGTGTTGTGGAAGCTCTCAATCCAAGGTTTTTTTTTTTTTTTTTAAATTGTCAGTTACAAAGCCTTAAGATAGTTTGAAGGAAGTTGTCCTTGTCCTTGTCCTTGTCCTCGTGGGGAGTAAAATTTGTGGTGTGTTTTCCATTTGTGTTGCTATTGTTTCCTATGGGTACATTTTTTACCACCTTCAAGCTTTTTGTGATTCCTGATTGGAAATTTTCTTTATGTGTGGGTATGTAGGATACTATAGTTCTCTACAAGAACTAGGAAAACATGCAGCCAAAGACAAAAACGTCTGATGGAATACAAGCGAAGCCAGATAATGTTTCACATTCCACTGTTTGTTCTGATCCATGGTGGCATACTATGGGTTATAATTCCATTTCACCTGCTGTGATGCCGGGAAGTGCATCAGATTCATCATCCCTGGAGCAATCCATGGATGGTCAGTCACAGTCTGATAGTAGAATAAATGAGGAGGATGATAACAACTCCAAACAATCACAAAGTGCTGTAAATCAACATCCAGGTAGCCTTTCTGTTTGGAGCCTGAGAATAAAACCATTTTTATTTAGATGTCTATTCTAACTCTGGCACAGCCTGATATGTTAGGCCATTTTTGCTGTCACTGTTAACTGCAGAGCACAGAGACCTTGAATTTAACATTTTAATAGTACTCCAATTCATTGATGCTTGTAGTTCCATTCCGATGCTAAAAATAACTTGAAGAAGGGAGTATATCCTTCACTTTTCATCAAAAGAATAGGGAAACTAATGAACAGAAGGAAAAAAAAGCTTTGCTATTAAGTTTATGCAGGCATCAAGTATATTGGAGTAGCAGACAATGATCTTCTTGCGAGTTTCATTAGAAAAATTTTCTCTGTCATTATGGTTAAATACTTCGTACTAGAGGTGCAAATATGTATGTCTTGATCATTCGTTGTTGTTGCATAGTTAATTGTGAAACTTGGAACATGTTATCTGAACAAGTCTATTGCTTAAACCATATTATCAACTAAGCGAATAAGTCACGTTCTGCTTCTTATTTATCCTTCTGTAGCATTTCAGCATGTGTTGATACACCTTGTCAAAACCAGAGGAGTGAGAAGAAAATGATTAGTTGCTAGATTCCTTTCAGTAAGCTAGCAGCATTATAACAGCATGTTTACCAAAGATTAAGTAGATTCCTTGGCGGGAAGCTTGACTAGAAAAACCTTTTGTGACAAAAAAAAAAGAATAAATAAATAAAGGAAATTCAAAGTTATGGACTCATCTCTCTTCGCAATGCTACTGGAACAATATTTGTACACTTATCAGTAAACTTGTATTCTATACAGCCATGGTCAATCACCATAGATATCTCTTTGTGGGACAAAAGAAATGAATTAATGAATAAAGGAAATTCAAAGTTATGGACTCATCTCTCTTCACAATGCTATTGAAACAATATTTGTATGCCTATTGGTGATGTAAACTTGTATGGTATACTGCCATGGTCAATCTCCATAGATATCTCTTTCGAATTGAAAGTCTTCCTGAAGTCAACTGAAGCATGTAACTTCTTAGATCAAGTTATTCTTGGTGGAGTTTGATAATCACATCCTTGACATTGCTGAAGTTTTAATGTTCTTTTCTGGAGGTTAAAGATAAAGCTTGGGAGTTATCCCGTAAAGATGTTCACATTGGGAGACTTGAGCAAAATTGCAAAATTAGTGACTTTGGTGGTAGAAGGGAAGTGAAAAACTTTTAAGCTCGAGCAAAAACTGGGGATAGTTAAGTCATTGTTTTTTGTATTTCATGTTTTCATCTCCTTGCCTTTTCCTTTTTTGGATAGCGATTTGATTAATGAATATTGAACTATTTGAGACATGGGAGTAGAGCTCATAGTCCATTTAATCCATGCACATGATTAAGTATTCAGACATGAGACCCAAAAGAGAAAAAAACAAACAAAGTAAACAAAAATGAAAAATCAACGTTTTGTGCTTTAGCTTAAGCATCGTTTTGCATCTTCTAACCTTGATATGGCTAAAACCCTAAATTACATCCATTAAAAAACTTCTTGAAGTACTAATTCAAGATTTTTATGTTTCCTGCTTGTCCTTCAAAATGGTTTGATCAGGTTATGGGTTTGTTCATTACTGATGCAAAATGCTCGATATTTTTTGGTATTATGCAGTAGTGTTAATCTGGAACAATCTTGTGGTAGCGTCTTTGTCTGGTAGAGAAAACTCTTTTAGTTGAGGTTTGTTGCTAATTTAGCTTTTTTGGTGAAGGATAGATGGAAAATATGCTCAGGAGGATAATAGCTTCCACGGGATTGCATCCACCATTCCTTCAGAAAGTAATGAGAGTTTCACGCAGCCCCCACAATTTGAACTGGTTGGGCATTCAATTGTAAGTAGCTGGATGTTGCTTGTTTGTCAAATCTTGATCTCTTGAAACACGCCTCTTGTCTAAGAAATTGTCTATGTTGTTTTTTGAATTTTCTCCAGGCCTGTGCTCCAACCCTATATCCTCAATGTATTATGGGATTGTATGGCCAGCATTTGGTATGTGCAGCTTCATACATGTATATAGGATCTTTCTACATTTTCTTTTCAATTTGGTTGACAAAATTGTTATTATGCTTTCTGTCAGAGAGAAATGGTAAATGATAGGCAAGCATTATGTATCTCATTCTCTTCTGAATCAGAAGGAAGATGCAAAATGCATGGCTAAGATAGTCGTTTCAATGTCCTTGTTAAATTATTACTACTTTTTCTACTGTTTGGTCATTTCAGCAGAAATAATCTCCTATATCATTTCTAGCTAACTTTTTTTCTCCCAGATGCTCTTTGAAGCTTCGTTTGGTCACATAGGCCACTTAGGAAAATGACAATCTTAATCATCTCCCAAAATTTGTTGTATTTGAGTATGGTTGTGTCACTTCAGCCTTGTTCTAGACGAGCAGAGGATCTTCAACCCTCGTTCTCTCATTATGTCACTAATTACATCTTTCCCTTGACTCCTGGATTGAGTTACTTGATCTCGTGTAATGATCAGGTTCATCCTACGCTACTGGATATGCAGCAAGCGAGGATGCCTCTTCCACTTGAAATGGCACAAGAGCCTGTTTATGTTAATGCGAAGCAGTATAATGGGATTATGCGACGAAGACAGTCACGTGCCAAGGCTGAGCTCGAAAGAAAATTGATAAAAGCACGTAAGGTTGGTGTTGCTAATGTTATATTTTTTCTCCTTTGGTTCTTAAAGGCATGTGAAAATTTGTAAACGACAGTTCCACCTTCAAGATTCTTCCTTTTCTTTTCCCTTGTAGTCTTTCTGATAGGTAATCAGTGCATGGTTTAGTCCATGTGAGAATGAGCTTGAAAGGTGGGTTTTTCCCCCTTTCTACTAAGTGCTTGTTCTATGCTTTTGCAAAATTTCTGTACCTTTGTTTTCTTTGTTGAAATTGGGAATGGAATTTGATCTTGCAAAGACTTCTGGTGGGGTAACTCCCATCATTTGACATTAGCTTATTGATTTATTTACTTTCTGGAATTGGAAATCTTCAGTCTGAACCTCCTGTAGGTTTGATTTCATCTTATGACTGAATTTTTTTTTTTTACTCCAGTAAATTATTCCTCCTTTCTCATTTTCAAGAAGTGCTTTTATCAACTGTCAATTGTTTGATATGTTTCTTGCATCTAATTTTGCAGCCTTATCTTCATGAGTCTCGACATCAGCATGCTCTCAGAAGAACAAGGGGTTCTGGTGGACGATTTGCGAAGAAGTGTAGCCTTCAGGATCCAAATGGGACAAGTTCAAATTCAGCCAACTCATCTTCATCCCGCCCTGATTCTGTGCCTGCCCATTTCACTCAAATTGTGGGAAGCCCTACAAAAGTTCCTGATGCCCCTGACTCCTACATCAATGACAGTGATGGTTTTGACGGACAAAATAGCTCACAAGAACCAACACGTATTTTTCCCAGTGGCGGAGAGGGATGCTCATCGGACCAACGATGGGGAAATGCTCCATCAAATCAGATGGATCCGGTACAGTGATCTGCACTCTAGCATAGAGTTGAAGATTGTGTTCTGAGCAGAGGAAGGTACAGTAACTGGTTTATTGGCTTCACTCCTGGCTTCCTTACATTGCGCGGCAATTCATTCTTGGCTTGTTTCTTCTGCATGTGGTGGGAATTAGTTGTTCTTAGCCTTATAGCTTATAAAGATCTTATTTTCATGTTCCCCTCTATTATTGTACAAAGGGAATAGATGTAGACATAGAAAGTGAGATTCCTTGGTAGTATCTTGAGACAAATAAGACATGATTTTAGGACAGTGTACATTTGGTAGGTGGTTTGTGTGTTTTCTTACATTTTCATGTTGTTATTTGTGGAATTCATGTGAATTTTCATGGTGACAATGTTTCAGAGAACTAAGACAGATTAACAACCTATAAACTGTGGATTAGGTTGATGTGTAGGCCACAAATAACGATCAAGTTTTATCTTGATTGCTGTCTGCTCTTCTTTTTTGTACTTAGTTGATCACTCTCATGGGAATCCTGAATATGCCTAACTTCATTTGCATATTGTTATCATTGAAAAAAATATTATTGAGGAACTTGCCAATATTGTCAACATTCATGACCAAGAAAAAATTTCAACCAACCAACCAACAAATTACCAAGAGTAATTGTATGACACCATGCTAGTCCTAACAACTATATTTGATCCAAGAATAATAAAAAAACTGTCCATCCTAGACATTTCACATCTCCTTCTTTACCCCTTCTTTATCCCTCTCTTGTCTATGAGGAGACACACTCTCTTGTCTATTGGGAGCGGGAGCGTTTCGTCTCCTTTTTTGAAGAGTTTTCTTCTCTATTTTAGAGAACTTTCTTTTATATTTTTGACTTTAAGCATCTCTTGAATTTTTTTCTTAATCCCTCACTTGTCCATTGGGAGTGGTACATCTCCCCTAGTGGGAGTTTTTTTCTTTCTTCAAGAGAACTTTCTATACATTTAGCTTTTCTTGAGCAAATTTTCTCCATCTTCAATGGAGTTTAGGTAAGGATGAAGCCTTCATCCCCTGAACTTCTCACTAAAAACAGATAATTTGTATTGTTATTATGCTAACCATGCATGCATTTTTTCTACCTCTCTACAGTTGGATTTTTAATATTTTGGAAAACAAAAAAATAAATAAATTATCTTTTACTTTGTTTATGCTTAGTTTACCTATATAGTTTTGAGTGATATGTATAGAAGTGTTGTATGTATCAATTCCTTTCCACAATGCTTTACTATAACGTAAATTTATCATAATAGCCTTCACAATTACGGTGGGATATCCCTTATATATTGAAACACCTCAAATTCCTTACATTCCATAACATGTGTATTTTATTTTGATGAAATTATAGCTTTTGACTGAAAAAGAAAAGAAAACAAAATGTATGACAAGATGAATAAATTATAATGTTATTTGCTAGTTCACAAAAACTCTTACAGGGCGGATTTATATATGGGACGAGATTAATAACGCTCGTATTTGTACATGTGTATTACAATTCGCGTATAAAGTATCAATTTTTCGAGCATTAAGAATCAATATTAGTGTATAAAGTATCATACCATTTATTATTTCGTGTGGTAAAGTATTAATTTTTCGCGTTTACTGTATCAATTTTTCGCATATAAAGTATCATTTTTTTCGCGTATCATGCATAAAGTATTATTTTTTTTCGCGTATCATGTATCAATTTATCATGTATCAAGTATCAATTTTTTTTTGCGTATAGTGTTTCAATTTTTTAATGTATCAATTTTTCGTTTATTGTGTATTATTTTTTCGCGTGTCTTGTATAAAGTATCAATTTTTCGCATTTTAGTATATCAATTATCAATTTTTGCGTATTAATATTAACTACAAAAGTGTATCATTCCGATCGGCGTATAAAATATCAATTTTTTCGCCTATCAATTATCAATATTTGAAATGAAATGATATGCAAAAAAATAAGAGTAATGATAAACATAGTGAAATTCTATGATATGACATGTATAAAAAGACAAAATTAGGTATGCTGTACCACTTTCATGTAACACTTTGTAAAAAATTGACACTTCATTTTAGTTAGTTATCTCATTTTTTAAAATTAAATTAATACCCTAACCAAATAATAAATGAACTATAAGTTATTGTACATGTTTCAAATTTTTATAAGGTGTTACATAATTTTATCTTTTTATACATAAGAAATGATTTTTTTTTTTACATATATCACATCAGTGAATTTCACCCAGAGTATCATTACTCAAAAAATAAATACGTGTCGCAAATATAAACCACTTTCACATGGTAATACTTATTCCTAGTTTGTACAATATTATTATGGATTAATTGTAAAAACAATCCCTTTAACTATCTTCAAATTATAATTTACTTCCTAAACTATCAATTTCGGTATCTTACTATCTTAAACTTATCAATTTGTTCCATTGCAATTTTGTCATCAACAGAACAAATTGATTCCGCAAGTGCCATGACCCTTTCTCAAGCCTCTTTTTCTTCTCTATCACCCTTGTGTTGATCTTCTTCAAAATTCTCCATCCCAAAATTTTCTTCAAATTTATGGTTGGTTTTAATTTTTAGAGAAAGTTGAATTGTATATAGAATTGATGGATTTTTTTATTTCAAGTTAAAGAGTATATAAATATGATGAGTAATATATTCTCAATTTTGCTCATGGATTTTTATTACTTACTATTTATTTCTTAAATGTGGTTGATTGTGGTGGTAGGTGCAAAGCAGTGATGATGAAATAAGAGATTGTCAAAGTAAAATGATTTTTGCTTTCTCATTTCAATTTTGCCTATCTAACTTATTCTTTTCTTTTCTGAGCAGATAATGGCAGAGGCTGCAATGATGGGTTTGAAATTTACAAACAAAAAGGCATTTTTCAACATATTCACATTGAATCCAACTCTGACTTGCATTTGTGGCTTCAGGATATTAAAAGCTGTCCATGGAGATTAAAATTGCAAGTCCAGCAACTACGTGAAAATCTATCCCCAACTTCGTGGACAAACTGCCAAAGAGAAGAGAATGTAGCTGCTAAATTAATTACAATAGCAGCAGCACATCATCATTGCAAAATTTATAGTGAAGAAAAGCAGTTACACCAAAAAATCCAAATGATTATCAGAGCTGAAAGACTTGGTATTCCATACTTCAAAAGGAAATACTATCACTCCTTCCAAAGCCAAACAACCCACAACTCATGAAGTGCTCAAGAGTATGTTTTTCTTCTTTTGGATATTCAGTTGATTCTGTTTTCAGTCTTCTGCACTCAGCCCTGTTGTGGTTAAATAGTGTAGGCCAATGGCTGCCGTTGTTAGGCCATTTTGCCATGTCAGTCATTGTCTATCCCCCGCTGCAAATGATCCTGCCAAAAAGAAATATCTCAATTAGTCAATTTTTTTTATGCAAAGGTTTTACAAATAAAACACAGTATAAGACAAAACATGGCCTATGGCTACTGAAGTTAGGCCATTTTGCCACAACTTTTCGTTTTAAATGGTACATGTATTATCTCTCTTGGAGGCCACTTGCTGTCGATGTTAAGCAAGTTTTGCCAATACCATGTCACGTAATCGTTAATGAAAGATTTTGCTTTCTAGCATTTCTAGAATTTCTATATTGGTGCAGCTGTTACAGGATCCTATTTTAGATATAAGAAGAATGCCTAACTATTTTTTCCAACATTATCACTCCTGGTGAATTTAATGATTATGCATAGGGAGTTTTTTGCTCACTTGTAAAGGAGGAGTCCTCCTAATTTAATGATTTCAATGATGGTTTTAAGCTTGTAATAATATGGAAGCTTTTAGTCTGCGGACGGCCTCGATATTATCAACAAACTTTGGAGCACACCAAGTCTTGGAAAGGTGTGCACACTTCAAGTTACTAGAACTTTAGACATAAATATTTAATTGTAAGGGAGAAGTACTTTCGAATGTACTAATGGTGTGGATATTTCCGCCATTGTTTTGTAACCTTATTTTCTATTTATAAAATCGGGAGTGGCGCCCCCAGCTCGGGATGATTAGCCAACAAAAAAAAAGTGATGATGAAATAAGAAGTAGAAAAACAAAATGAAGGGAATTTAGCCAACTTAAAAATTACAGTGTCATCATTGCCCTTTCACCAAAAAATATATAGAATAAATTATCCTAATTTGATTATCTATGGAAAATTGGAAGTAGAAAGAAGTAAAATCCCTCAATTAATAGTTTATTAGGCAAAGTTACAAGCCCACACCACAATAGTACATTGCATTTTTTAGTGTTTACATTGGAATAACCTCATTTATTCACCCCATAAATCAGCACCCCTTTTTGTTAAAAAATGTTTTTACTTTTTTCTTTTCAAGCAAAGGAGAAACAAACTCCAACTATTTATATGCAACTTGGCTACTTATTATAAGTATCCGATCCCAACTCTGAAAAAAAAAGAGGAGCATTGCAATAGACGGGTAGTTAGCGTAAAAATTTGTGATATGAATCACATTAAAAATCATGTAAAAATTTAAAAGGAGGAGCATTGAGATAGTTTATTAGTTAGTGTAAAAGTTTACCAAATTCTATAATATGGATCACATTAAAAATCGTGTAAAAACTAAGAATCTCCCTGCTAAATGAGTTTAGATCGATCATAGCAGCAAAATGCTCCAGCTAAATGAATTTAGATAGAATACAATGGCAAAATATAGTCCATATAGCCAACTTCACTTAATGGGATAAACACTTAGTTATTACTGTTTTAGGAAAAAGAGACTTTGCCAAAGGAATAATCCTGCAACTATTATCAATTGAAATCAAAAGACAGATCTCTCAATGCAATCCAAAATACTGTAGTTGTTGCTGATGAGCAATAAAAAAACAGAGGTCATGCAGAATCTGCAAATCATAAGTTTCAAGTCTTAAGGTTCTTGCAAGTATGAACCATTTCCCATGCTCTTGATAAAGTAGCATACTATAAAAACAATCAGATTATTTTTAATACTTCTATTACAAAGTTCTACAGCACAACAACTGGTTGAAGAGAAAACATAATTCAGAGGGGAGGAGTGGAGAACTGTAATGTGTTGTCTGCTAAGCATTTCATGTTCTAAATCACAAATCATTAAAACTTTGATGTTGGTGATCATTGTTGTCTACATTTTCAATTTCTTCTTGAATTTCATGTTCATCAAATTCTTCGGTGTTGCCAATTGTATCTTCAACCTCATGTTCCTCTGAGACGGTCTCCCTGTCTTCGTCGTTGGGGATAACCACCTCTTCAGTGTCTTCTTTGCTTCCATCGGTAAAATTGTTGTTAGGCTCAGTGGCATTAATCACAGACTGCTTATCCATCATCCCTGATAAAGCCAGTCTCGGTGACCACTCGAGTACATCATCAATAATGTTGTAAACCCGCTTCTGATACCTGCAAAATGAGATACAGAGTCGACTCTTGCGCATATAAAAAAACTCTCAACTCTTGCCAAGTGTTCCTAAAATCCTAATTAAAGCTTAGTGAATATGAGAAGCAGAATTGACAGTAGGCAACTACACAAACCAAATATACCACTTGAGTTTCTTAAGGTTCAATCCGGAGTTCAACCAACATGAAAATTTGAAAATTGCACAAATGTTTAAGTTTAAATGAAATGATTCCAGGTGAGAGTTATTACAAAAGAGACGATAAGAGTCAAATCCTACAATAATTATCCCCCAACCAGCAACAACATGAATTCTTCTCCCATCTAATCACAGAAGGAAAATTCATGGTCCTAGTCCAGTGTTATATTTTGTAGGCTGGTCTCTGAGTTTGAAACTAAGAAAACAAACCTGGCTCTAGCAGCCTCATCAGGTGCATGATGCTTCAATAGTAATATGGCCAAAACAGATACAACAGCATAGAAGAGTCTTGCAGTCCATTTTGGTGGCTCTCCCTCATCTTTTTGTGGCCAAAACTGGAATAGTTCCTTGAGTGTTGCTTCCTCTGCAAGGATGTTGGGGAAAAACCAAATGCGCTTCCCAAGGAAAATCCATCCAGCCCCGAAAACCAAACCCCTCACTGTAAGAAAAGGCATCCTTGGTAAATCAAAAGCAGGACATAAACAACAGTCAAAAGCAGGTACCTCACATTAAAGCAACTAAATTCTCAGGAAACAGAAAGAAGGACCAGATTATTTGACACAATGAAAAAGAATTTTAATAACCATAAAAATCACCAGTTTCCAGAAAATGTTGATTTTAAGCCTCATGTTACCGAATGTTTGGCTAGCACAAATCTAGGCCAGTCACACAGATTATGCAGAGAAATTACATTCTTGGGTGAGACATCAAAAGATGTTTTGTCTATGAATTCCACGCGATATGGTTCATCAAGCAATTTCATTATCTAGTATTATGTGTTAAACTGAACTTCCATGGAAGTCATTGCTATTAAAAAGGGAGGAAAAAAGTCATTCATTATTCTGATCCTGGCCTCTCTAAGTGCTGAATAAATATCACCCCACATTCCATCAAATAATTAGGTCGTAAGAATTGTTTGAGATTACAGGTTTAAATGGGATGACTCATCTTGTGATATAATACAGAATAATCATGGGATCGTAGCGAATTAAGAATCCATTCTGACCTCAACTGCTGTTTTCCCTTAGCCAAGCACATATCAAAAGAGTTTCTTAGTAGACAAATGAGGGGAAAAAAGGCATACAACCAAATAAAATGAACTCTTTTGTTTTTCGTATGACTAGTATGGAATTGCTTAATTGAAGAACTTCACCTCGGCACATAATTAGAAAACATAAGATGGCAACAAATTGAGTTAAAGCAAAGGTGAGAAAGGTAAAAACCAATACTAGCATAACAAGCTCCAGGAGACTTACACAGAAGGATGCAAAGAATAAGGAGGAGGACACTAGCACAGGAGTAGAGAATAAGTAGCTTGCATCGATGGGGATAAACAGGAAACAAGCAGATAGCTAATGTCAACACAGGCCAAGAAAATGATAGAAGAGTTTGCCACAATGGCCGTCTTTTTACAAATGTCCATGCAAAAAAGGCATCATTATCAGAGAACATCTGATCCTGCAATGCAAATGCAATGAGATATCAGAACTCAAAGCAATTACTAAATCAGCAGAATTCTTATAAGCTGTAACAAAATTGAGAAGGAAATGAATATACATATAATTGAGCAGTAACTTGTAATCCATGATTCAAGTCACACATCCAAGTTTCTAATTTGCTCATCGAAGTTTCAAGCATATCTACCAATTATTCATTTATTATCAGAACTATACTGAAGGGTAACATGGTTAAAAAGTTATATTCATTAGAAAGCTTACAGGATTGCCTAAAATTTGTACAAAAGAAAAATTTATCAAAATTTAAGAAAAAAATGTCTGATGCTGTATATGGATCTATGTGCTTGAAACTGGCTTATGATAAATTGGCTGGTGGCCTCATGCTAAGGAGCCAAACTTGATTAAATCTTTAGGCGTCTTAGTCTCTATTCTCAGTTTCAGCAAAATATGTTGCTAGACTCTCCAGGTTAAGAGGCCAAAATGCAATATCTTTCACAACATCATGGATACAATCCTTCTAATCACAGCTTATTCCAATATAATTATAGCTTCCTAACATAAATAACAAACCACTTGCAGTCTTTATTCACTTTAGTTCTTGAAGAACAACTTTCATACATGAATTCAAACAAAAGAGACCATTTCAGTTTCATTTTCTACAATTTCCACGAGTTAAAAGCATACAAAAGGTGAATGACACATATCCCCCCATCTATACTTTTAAGTTTTGAGAGCAGCTGGTTAAAGCTTGAGCAGACAGGAAAACAAACTTTATGAGGAATTTTCAATTCATTTCTATATTTTATCAACATTACCACCATAGATTTATGGACAGCCCAAAGAGGCTAAAACACAAACTCTCTCTCTCTCTCTCTCTCTCTATATATATATATATATATGAGAGAGAGAGAGAGATTTTATTACAAGTTACTAGAGAGAAACTGAAAGAAGCTTAATATGATGTCTTAAAGTAAAACATGGTATCTAAAAGCATGAACTAGAATCAGGGTATTCAGCTAGCAAAGAAGCTAATCCACAAGAATTGAGTAATTCTTTTCCTCGTGAAAATCTGGGATTGATTAGTTAGAAAATATACATTAAATGATCATATATAAACATTTGCAGAATAAAATAATATTCTCAAATGAGAACTCACAACCTCTTATGGGTTACTAGAGTCCATACCAACAATAACATTTAATGTTAACCAGAAAGGGCACATGATGGCTAAAGTAAACATATTCCCATAATATATAGAGATCAGAAAATTACTTACAGGAAATATCTCTAAATGAGCTGGCCAAGTAGACAATTTCTTCTTCCCAGGCCGAACAGTTTTGACAACTCGATCACAGCGCACTAAAAGATTCTTTCTCAACAAAACATTGGCAATATCTTCTACTTCTAAATTCCTATCTGATTCCAATATGTTCTTGAGTTCTGCATGATTTCTCAAGAAGCTGACAAAATCTTTTCCCCTAAAATATTCCACACGCGTTTCCTGTAAGACAGCCCACCTAGATTCTAAATCCTTGTGGTCTCTGACTTTTTCTGCAAATTGCTGAAATACATCCCTCTTTGCAGCTTGCTTCTGTAATTGAAAATATAGAATCAAAACTATCAAATATTATCCGAAAAAGAGGTCTGAGAAAAAAAAATCTACAAACAGCATTTTCACTTCACAGAAATTTGTAGCAAAGGGCTTCAAAGACATGGATTCATCATTCATGTCCTCTGCTACTTTCTCCATTTTTCCCCTTGCAAGTGCAATAGGCAATTGATTGCGGTTACATACACAAGAATTATACAAACATCTGGTTGCTACTCAAAGGCTTAACCAAGAAACAGTATTACTTTCAGAAGCATTGCTGCAGCTACATTCCTAAAAATCACCAAAGAAGCTACATAAATAACCTCTCCCTAATCATTAACCGAAAGAATACAATTGTAAGTGTACAGAGAGATTGCTCAATCATGTAACTTTGTCCGGTGTTGCATTAGACTTTTTGTAACATAGAAATTTAGGGTCCCCGGAAGCTGCATGCCCAAAGCCACCGTACAAAGAAAGACATGAAGTGACCAACTCTCACAATAGATGCCCAAACCCCCACAGATATGTATTGCCTCTTAATAGCCACCAGCAAAATTCCATTCACATCTGTAAATCTATTAATATAGAACCAAAAAAGTTTCAACTGTACTTCTATAATCCAAATCACAAAAAAAGCCTGAAATATTTATCATAACACTGGGAATTGCAGCTACACCAACAACTAGTTACTGTTACAGCATCGTCTCATAATACAACATAGAAATGTATCGGAGTCTTCAAACTACAAAATAGGATAGACTAAACAACAACCAATAAAATCCAAAAGATGAATGACAATAGCCAAAAGGAAATGATGCGCAAAACAAGAACTGAGAAACAGAAAAAGCAAGACGTTATAATAGGAACTAACTGATTCTATTCCATTACTTTAAATAGGATTAAGGCTGTGATAGTTTTTTCCATGCGAATTTGAAAAGTATTGAATTACGGTTCCATAATTACAAACTACTATATCCAACCCAATTCCATGTCAGATAAGTTGGCAAAGACGAACCAAAATAATGTAATATATCACACATTACTTACCAAATGCATATATCTACGTGTATAAAGAAAAAAACATTTTAATGAAGTTCTATATAACAGCTTTAAAGTCTGCAGTATAAAAAATAAATGAACTGTGATTTTTTTTTATTATTATTTTTGCCTAACCTACATCAGCTAGCAATCTAAAATGCTAACTTCATAGTATAAGCTAATTATAATACAATTTTGCAATTTGATCTAAAATATCAAGTAAACTTCAGCAATGTTCTCGTCTATTTACACAAATCATGATAAAAGTATCAAACCGAACAAAACAGATAACAGTGTATGTGGAAAGAGAAAAAAACAAAAATAATTAAAACAAAACAATTGACTCCTGTGAACATCAACAAAATTCAAGAATTTCACGACCCCATATCAATTCTCGATTTCGCCTACAAATCCATCAACTTTACAAGTAACTCAAACTGACCAATAAAAACCAACAACAAAAAATACCAAATCCGAATATGAAGATCAATAAAAAAATGCGAAAAATTCATAAAACAAAAATTCGGCGCAACATTTCACTTTTTTGGTGCGTGTTTCTGGTTTGCTAATGGTAATAATCAAATTCACCGATTTTAGATCTTCCAAAAAAAACCCAATTCATCTAACAGAAAATGAACCCAAACCCACAATTTGAATCGGAAAAAAATGAAAAATTTAAGCGCAAATAATAACACATATAACGAAAATTCAATTAAAAAGATAGATAAAAAAAGGGCAAAACGAACCCTGGGAGGGGTGTCGCTGTTTGAAGAGTGACGGGCCTTTTTCTTGTCCGCCGCTGCTCCGCCACCTCCGCCTCCGCCTCCTTTCTTCATTTTTTTTTTTTGGGGTTTTTTTTTTTCTTTTCTTTTCTTTTCTTTTCCTTTCTTTTCTTTCTGTTTATACGTTTCAGATTTTATTACACTGATTAAGTTTCGTAATATTACTCTTTGTATTTGCGTTTTACTTAGGACTAATTTTCAATTTGACCCTGAAAAGGAAGAATTATCCTAGAAGAGCCCTTAAAATTATTGGATTATTTCCATAAGCCCTTAGAGTTCCATTTTGAATTTGGACTCTTAGGCTATGCTTGGATTGAGGGAAAGGGAGGGAAAGGAAAGGAAAGGAAACTAGTGGAAAGGAAAAGAAAGTAGAGCAGAGGAAACCGATTTCCTTCCAACCTGTTTGGATAAATTGGAAAAGAAAGGAAAGTATATACTAAAAACATTATGTGAAAAATCTAAAACTATTATTTATGGATATTTTTGATGATGTTTTATAGTATGATATTGTATATCTATATGATGATTGTAAACTTAGATAAAATAATTTTTCTATTATAGCTAAATTATTTTAGAGTTTGGATTTCTTTTGGTAGTCTTGGTCTATCATTTGTTAAGTAAATGTAATTTAATTTAATCTGTATTTTCTTTTATAAAGGTATAAGAATGGAGATATACTTCTTTAGCATTATCAATCACAAATATAATTTAGGAAAAAAAAAGAAAATCATATAATCAATAAAATAAAAATATATAGACACAACAATCTAATAAAAAATTTATTAATTTGAGTTAAACTTGTTATTTTTGTGTGAAAAATCTAAAACTATTATTTACAGAGAGCTTTGATGATGTTTTATAGTATAATATTGTATATCTATATCTTTATGTTGGATGATGATTAAAACCTAGATAAAATAAATTTTCTATTATAGCTAAATTATTTTAGAGTTTTGATATTCTTGTAGCATAAATTTGGTAGTTAAAAGTTTATTAAATTAAAAAATATCGAAATTAGTAAAATTTTGTAAATTAAATCAAATTTAAATAGAGTAGAACTCTATTATTATTTTATAGGTGGCTAGAATTTGTAATGTATTGAAACTCTAGTTTATTATGAAATAATAATTTTATAATTTTGCAACCAATTAGAAGTTAATAAAGTTTTAGACATCAAATAAAATTCTAATAATATTCTAATAAATGTTGGTAGTAATATCAATTGTACTAGGATTGAAAGATTGCCTCCAAGTTTGTCCTATTAGTTTTAAATGATAATTTACGTTGTAATTTTTAAATTAAAGTTTAAGGATAAATTTAGAATAATAAATTATTAATTATAAAAGAATTATCGTTTCCTTCCGTTTCCTCCCCTTTTTGGACGGAAAGAGATATGGACTAAAATAGTTATATCTAATCCCTCCATTTCCCTCCCTTTACTTCCCTAAAAAAATATCCAAACGCAAAAATTCTAATCCGTCCTTTTCCTTTCCCTCCCTTTCCCTCAATCCAAACATAGCCTTAAATAATCCTAATTTTAGTTTCATTATATAGTGAAATATTGGGATCCATTAGAATAGAAGTTTTTTTTTACTGTAATAGATTTTTTTTTCTGGAGTTTTGTCATAGAAAATAAATACTTTGTAGACTTTTGAATAGATGAGTTTGTTTTGGCGAGAATTTATTTTGAACATTTTTATTATTAAAATTTCTGAAATTTGAGTTTGAAATATTTTTTGAGTTTATTTTGGAGAAAAATTGTGTTGAAGTATTTTTACTGTTGAAATTTTTTAAAAAATGTGAACTTATATTATATTATTATTAAAAATACGATGAAAAAATTAATTACTATGACCAGTGGAGGATAGAGGGACTTAGAGTTTGAGAGGGCAAAGTTATTTAATATTAGTGGTAGAAGTGATATTTTTAATTTTGGAAGAGCGGAATTCTAATTTTGTCAAGGACTTAATAGAAAATTTTCAATTTTTTAAAGGAAAAAGACACAATCTTCATATTGTTAAGGACTTTGTTTTTTTATTTTGAGAATTACTATAGAAATGGAACAAAACAAACATACCAAATTCGATTAATAAAAAAAAGGGTTGAAACTAATCAATCCAAACATATATTTTATTTGTAATACAAATGTCAAGATACAAAAAGTAGGCTGGTCTAAATCACAAGAGTTATCCATAATTTACCAAAGATGGAATTAGTCCAATTTTGTTAATGGAAAATAAAATAGAAATACATAAAGAAATGGGTGATTTTTCATTTGAATAGAAAACTTTGACCTATTCTAGTTGTGTTGCATAAACAAAGATGGTTCAAGTTGGCAAGCAAAAGACTATCTTAATCAACTTGGCAATTGTCACCTTTTGGGAAATAGCATAAAGTAAGTTTGAAAAGCAAAAAAGGTCTTATTGGTGTTGATTATTGGAGAAGAATTCATTTCTTCGACCCTTTTTGCATATCTTATAAAAGCAAAAGGAGTAATGATATGAAGATTGAAACATATCAATTGAAATATAGAGGGATCGATTTAGATTAATTACTTGTCAATTTGTGATAAAAACGAGTGGGCAATTGATGATAAATACAAGCGTGCAATTGATAGGTAATTAGTTAGAGTCAATTCTATGTTGAATTTTCACTAAGCATATCATTGCTCAAGCAAAACAATCCATGTATGTTGTTGAAGTCTTTGATTTTCTTTTTAAATGTTACCTTTTTTTTGCGAGAGAAGTTTATCAATAATCCCACCATTAAGGAGAAAATATTAGGTGGTTAATAACCACCAAGAGTGAAGACATGAGTGATTTTGTTAACTATCCCCTTTTATGTTTTAATTTAATACTTTTTTATTTTATGTTAAAATTCTTCTAATGCATTGTCAATATTTGTGAGAGAAATTAGACATTTTAGAAGTGCACAATTTTGAAGAAAGACTATTATTAAATGATTCTTACATGTATTTCTTTTTTTTTTTTTGTCAAAAACGATAATTTCATTCCATATGAAATGAGGTTACAATCCAATTAAATAGCTACACATCTGATTGCACAAATAGTTCATGAACAAGATAGGAAAATAAAAATTTTAAACTCGTGACTATGTGCATTACGAACAAGTTGACTAGTGGTGAAATAACTCTAACAGTACAATATATTACAAATAATTTGACAATTGGCCTAAAGCCATAACTAGTTATAAACCACAAGGTTTAGTTCAGCTAATGACAAATCCTCATATCCATAATGTTAATATTCAATTCAACTAAAAATGGAGAAAATTCTTCAACTTAAAAGCAAAAGTTAAAACTGAAGTCTAATCTTATATCGCAATAGTTGAATTGAAATTAACATTCAATCACAGTGAAAATGTAATGTATCACTAGTCCAAGATTTTCTTTGTGTATCCAATGAAAACTAAGTTGTGTGTATCCAATGAAAACTAGAGTTGCATCCGTACAGATATGCTAAAGATGGAGAAGAAACTACTCCATCTCATATCTTGCCCCTTCACTATTTTTTCTCCATCTTCTAACTCCATCTCTAATCCTCAAGTCTCAAGGTACAATAATTTTTTAGAAAACATTCAAATCGGAAGATGAATAGTCTTTTTTTTTTTGGATTTAAGAACATATGGAAGAGAAAGAAACTTATCGGATATGTTAAAAAACCTCCAACAATAGAGACAATATCTCTCAAATAGAGAGATGACAAACTCCTATATGAGAGGACTAAAACTTCCATTTAGGTAGACAAAAAGACAAATTTAAAGAAGAAATAAAAATATGGAAGGATGATGGTGGTAGGGAGGCGACTTGAGTTTATTTGGTCTTTTTGTTTTTAGAGGAGGAGAGGGTGTTTTGTTAGAGAAAGTGAGAGTAAAACATGTGTGATTCCTTTTTTGTCAAAAGCGATAAATTCATTAATATTGGGAAAAATATACACATACTACTAACTAGTCCAGATAAAGTACAATGAGTAATAAAGTCAATGCATTACAAACAACTCATTTAATAAATGACCTAAAGTCATGTCAGGTTGAATTTTACAAAACAAAATCTACACCAAGTAAATACCGGATCTAAAGCTAAAACTGGATTTAAATACTCTTTCTAACAAAGCTAAAACTGAAGTAATTTTCTTCCTAATAGTAAAGTTGGAAAAGAGTAATAATCATCCCTAATAGCTATGCAAGATCAAGTTCCCAATTTCTCCAAATCCAGCAGATCTACACTCCATTGAAACCATAATCTCCATTGAAGTAGTAGATCTCTCCTTTGTCTATTTTTTTTTTTTTTCTATTTTGAAAAAAAAAACTCCAAAGAAAATAGACAATTTCTCTCAAATGAGAAAAGAAACTCCCATAGTTGGGAGATACATAACTCACAATAAGGGAGACAAAAGATATATGAAGGAAAAATTCGAAATTTAGGGTAGAAGAACCGGTGGGGAAGCGGTTATGCCGCCTCCCCTTAGAGTTTTGTAAACTTTGGTTAGTTAGATGAAGAAGAGAGAGTAATGGAAAAGTAGAACATTTGTGATTCCAATGTAATCATTTTTTACAAGTTTTCCTGATTCACCAACTATTCCATGTGTTATTCTTATATTATATGCACATAGCAACTACCTTACATTATTAAATAGAGGTACTTGCCTCTAGAACATAAAAATTCATGTGAAACTAATTCATATATAAGGCGTGTCTTATATGTGAAATAGACAATTAATAGCCGTTGAAATCGTAATTCTAATTTCTTGTTGATGTTATTGTGCGTTGAAATTGCGATAAACTCCCGTTTCATATATAAACCTACTTCACATGAGACCAACTAACTCTAGATCGTGTATAGATCACAAGTGACTTAGATTATACTACTACAACATATATATTTTAGCTTGAATTGTTTGTCTCATTAATGTGATTTTACCTTTTAATATCATTTCCAACTTTTTGTTTTTCCTAGCTTGATTTTTTTTCCTATCAAACTTTCACACATTGTTAACAACTTTTGGGGCCAAGTATAATAAACTCTTTGGTTTAAACATTGGAATGTTGATTTTGGCTCAAATTATGCCATGCTTGAAAGTGAGATTAAACCACATGAATAGTATTACTAGTAGAATAGAAATGAATATGGAACTTGTAGCATTTAATAGACCAACTTAAAACTATTAGATTTAGATGGTTTGAGATACTGTTAATTAGGGTAAAATACACTCAACTTCCTTATATTATTGTTCTATTTCACCTTTATTTCCTATAGTTGTAATTATAATAATTAACTTTCTTAACTTTTTAAATTAATAAAAATTAATAACAATATTAAAAGTCTGTCAATGAAAAGATAATTTTAACATAAGTGTTCAATATCTACACCACCAAATTAATTCTTAAAAAAATATAGGATGGATTTAATGCAAAGATAATTTCAATCCTATTTAAATACTTAGGCCACTAATTTTAACTCAGTTAGAATTGTTCCATACCTACCAAAGTAATTTGAATTCTATTAGAATTGCTGAATACCTACAGCATCTCATTAAAATTTAAAATACGATGAAATTAATTGACATAAGATTCACTAGTAATGAAAGAGATTTTCAAGGAATATAAAGATCTATAAGAGTCACCAGCAATGAAGAAATTTTCAAGGAATATAAAGATTTTCGAGATATATTCCAAATTGTATCATAATTCCTTGACAAAAGCACAAAAATTTTCTTGACAACAGCACAAAAAGGATTGATTCTTTTTCTTTTATAAGAATTTTTTATTTTCAATTTTGGATTACTTTTATTAAATAATTCTTTGTTTTAAGATTAATATTGTCATTTTATTATCTAGGTGCTCAATTCTGTTTAATTACTTAATGACAATTAACGTATTAGATTAATTATTCTTAAATTAAAAAAATTAAGACGGTTAAATGTTGTAATTAAAATTACACGGGTTGCTTTTGGAACAAAGCAATAATACAAGGGATTTTAGTGTATTTTACGAGATCAGGTCTTTTGTCCAATATTATCATATCTTATGTCTTATTGTGTTTAATGTTCAAAATGACGTCATTTCACTAACACTATGAATTAAAAATATAAATATTACTAAAGTCAAATTTACAATTATTAGACCCTAACTATAAACTCTACTACGTAATTTTAATTTTAGACAGGATAAGACATGATAATATTGGACAGAGGATCTTATTTTGTATTTTACCCTATTAATTAACAAAGTAAAATTGGTACAGAATATAGAATTTGAAATGGTCATAACTAGAGGATGAAATCTTAGAATGCAGTGATGACCATAAATCTCAATTCAGAAATAGTTTACACGAGTCTGTCAAAGCACAGAGCTATTTCATCCCCAATGTTCAAAAGTTTTAGCAATTTATCATTCAACATCACCAAATCATCTCCTCCTCCTAATTAGGTACATGTCTCTGCAAGAGAAGACTGGCTTTTTTAACAGTTTCAGATTGATTGTTCATAAGGCCGTTCATTCGTCAGCAAACCCTGATTTTCCCATCAAGGAAACACGGTATTACAATTGTATCTTATGTATTAGAGCTACTCAATAAGAGGGTATGAATGAATGAACTTACCTGATGACACTTGAAAAGCTGGCAAGCTGACATAGTTGGGACACGAGCTTTTCGAGGCAACTAGGTAACTTTCAATGTGAGATTCGCTGACGCAATCTCGAGGCTGCAAGAAGGTTAGATTTAAAAGAGACGAGGACTATAAATTATACATGAAGGAAAATGAAACCGAGAAAGAAGCATTCTGATTAAATGTAATATTTACAATTAATTGCAAATCAAGAATAACATCAGATGGTATATTACAGATAAACAACACAGAGCAAATCAACAGTTAAGTGCAGTTATAGATTTACAATGAATTTTTAGTGAAGGCTGGGAATATATACCGGAAACTTTTACTAGTAAAAAATGACCCACAAGAAATACCAATAAAGGCATAAACTAACCTTGAAATCCTTGAAGAAGCACAGACGAAGTTCCTCAACAGCACCACCCTTGCATTGGAGTTCTGGTGTTGTATGGAAAGCATTTTGAATGGCTGAGATTATGCCACCTAGGGGATATTTTTCAGAGTTTGATGGTACATATCCAGCTTCGTTCAAGACTTCCTGTTTTTATATTGAATAGATAAATGTTGGAGAAAAAAGTAAGCCAACCTGCAACATCACTCAAAACATACACAAGATAAGACATTTCTTTCAGGGTTCAAATAGAATAGAAATATCTCCTTTAATCTTGAAATGATCCGTGCTTTTGAAAATCCACCAGACCAAATTCTTTAATTATGATCAAGGCATATGCTTACAATGGAAGGAGAACACTTAAAAAAGAGTTCACATAAATGATCCTCTAGGATATATAAAGTTAATAACTGATCAAAATCATATTTATACCTCCATAGTATGATTAGGTCGAACAGATTCCAGTTCCTAATGAAAGGTCAGGTTCATAACAGTTAAGTGCACTAATTTTAGCAAGTAGCTTTCAGTTTATTTCTCTTACTAACCTAATTTAACTTTTGCATTTAGATGCTATGCGAGCTGGAAATGCCTCAAAAATAAGTCAAATCGAAAAGAACTTCTAAGGCTATTCCGCATTAGCAATAGCAGCCTCCACCACACTTCTTTACATAAAGAAGTCCAGAAAGAGAACAAATATGAAAGGGGAAAACAGTAAGAGCTTGCCCCAAAAATGAAATCATCTGCTTCAACTACTTAAGCACTAAATATTCAACACCCTTTAGCAAATCTAGCATATCAGAAAACAATAACTTGTCCTCCGTCCTGAAAATGTTTTCACTTAAGAGAATTGTATTATTTCTTCCCTAGCAGATCAACTCATTCTAAAAATTTTCATCTTAAGGAGTTGAGTTCTTTCAAAACATTCTGTTTTTGAAGACTTGTTGTAAATAGTGTCATCCAGCGTCGAATCGGAACAGCAAAGCAACCGAAGAAGATATCTACAAAACAATCATCCTATCTGAACTTTAATGCTCTTCAGTGTTCATTCTCATCCTCAAATTATGATTGCTATGCCAAAATAGTGTAAGCTAATGGAACCGCCTTCTGAACCATCAGAAACCAATTTGAGCTACCCACTTACAAAAATGTATCTGTAATTTCACCATAATAAACTGATACATCTTCTACTTGCCAATTCACATAATCCTTCTGTGAATACAAAATCAAAGAAATAAATAAACCAAATATGCAGTCACCCAAGTGAGACAATTAGAAAGAGAAAGATATACATATGACAAAGGTTGGACTTTAATTTAGAGCATAAAAACCCGATTATGGGGCCCAAATCTTACTGTGACATTATATTTGAAGTACACATTGAGAGCAGTCAAGAAATAGTTGTACTCATCACCAACAACAGAAGAGCAACACGTCCCATGTTTTTCTGGAAGAAATAAGAGCAAAAGCTAGATTTAGATTTGCAGTATTATAACATAATCTACATTGCACATCTTTCAGATAAACAGTCATTTTAATGTTTATTATCAAAATTATATTTGTGTCAATGACATCCCACTTTTCCACAAAAAGAAAAGGTTGCACATGTGAAAATGCTTCTCTATGAAGATTAGTAATTTTATATTGCATAAAACTGTAATGTGTGAAAATTTGGCAATTTTACTACCCCTGCATCAATTTTCTAGACTTTTTGTAGCCTAAAACCACAAGCTCGTTGCGGCAAATACAATGCATCCTCACCAAGAAGAATATTAAAAGCTAATTGTAAGAGATGACTTTCAGAAATATTATCGAGTTTTCTGAGTGGTGCCAAACATTATTTTCTAATGATTGATTCCTTCTTCCTAAGTGCAGTTCCTAGGTTTCTACATACCTTCTTGCTCTTGCTACTGTCAAGTTAGATCACATATATTGAATTCAAGAACTGGTGAAACAAGACCACTTCAGGGCAGAAAAAAATCAGTTACTTTGCTAACACAGTGCCATCATAAGGCCAACATCAATGACAACAATCATGACGACTCAACACTGTTAAGGAAATCAGCACAAGTTGAATTTTGCACTTCTCAGCCCCACTGAAAACAGTATATACACAATTGCATTTCTTCAATGCAAACACCCACAACCACCCTCTCATACTATAACTCAAAAGGAAAACTATGTGCATGTGTGTGTGCACATGAGAGAGATAGAGAGAGAAAGCGAGACTCCAGCGTTTCAAAATCAAAGCCAAATTTCTGCAACCAACCAATAGTCCCATACATTCCCTGGCCAAATAAAATGATAAAGAACAAAAATGGCACTCCTATGTATCAGAAAAACTTGAACATAGATCTTTATGCATGCTCGCCAACAAAGAGAAATTTATTTCTAGTTTGTACTGGACAGCTATAGGTCCTAAATTTCACCATCATATAAAATGGAAAAACTTTGAGACAAGAAAAAGATGATTACCCCACTGTCAGCAAAATTCTCCACATTCAACCAAGAAGCAAACATGAGGAGGAAATGTCAGCTTTATTGGATCAAACTAGAAAGCTAGCATGCAAATGATAATGAAAATTAACCACCTCATGAGCCCATAATGTTCCTTTCCCTCCGTGACAGGTTGATGCGGAACTACAATATAAAGATGGCCAATACTTCTTGAGAACATCATCCAACGTTGAAATCTAATTGAAGAACACAGGTCAGAAGAATTACATAATGGTTGTGATATTATCAAAATTTAATGGAGCTTGCAGGAGATCATTCATCATTTTCAGATAAGCAATGAATGAACTAACAAATAACAGTAATGCTAGAATATGAAAGTAAGGAAAAAACCTAATGTTGAAAATACAGTCAACAGAAGCACCTCTTTTGAGTCAAAGCTAGAACCGCTACAGCAGGCAGGCCATGTTCCATCATTGTAGTCAGGCCAGAGCCCATCTACATAACAACAGATTCGGGAAAGTGAAAGAGAGGGGTATAACACAAACACTTGGACAACAAAAGTGAACTTGGTAAATGATTCATATCACACAATAGAAATGAAGGAAAGTTATGAATGAGATGAATGCTCTGGACAACAAAAGTTAACTCTGTAGGTGATTCATACCACATAACAGAGATGAACAAAAGTTATAAATGTGATGAATTGTGCTTTAGTTTAGAAAAGAATTTAGGCAGTAAATCGGCCTTTTTCCTCTGTACTTTTCCTTAATAGCCCTTAATTGCAATTCAGTCCGATGTTCTAGAATAACATACGAGTTATGACATGTTTTCTTATGCAGCACTTCAGCTTCTTTCCCTCTTATAATTCATTCGTTTCCAGGCCAACTGAAGTAATAAAACACTGTGAAAAGAAAGAGTTCCCACGGTATTCGAGATAGTAAGAACATTGTTAAAGTGACAATCCATCCCTTACCAAGTATAGTATTCATCAAACAACATCTCAAGTATTTTCTACTTTTATTTCTTCAGGTTTTCTCAAAGAAGATTTGTGCAGTTCCCGAGTGCTTAAGATGCCTATAGGGAGCCCTTAAGGTTTGGCATTCTAGAAGGATGAAGTCTTGAAGTGTGAGCATCAAGTGTCTCCAAACAACAAGACTCATGTACACTTAGTAAAAAAAATAACAGCTAGCCAAATAAAATATTCAAGAGCAAACCAAAAAAAGAAAACAAAGATGCAAACAAAAAATGAAAATGAAAAGATGATACACTAACACAATCGATTAAAAAGCTGAACTCAACAGATGGAAGAGCATGGAGGAGTGGACTCACGTATTGTAAAATGAGAAAGTGAATTTGAGCTGCAAAAGCAAAGGAAACCCAGAAATAGTAAGTTTTCTCACAACTATTGTGCAATAATACTACTTTAAAAACAAAAGAAAAAAGAAAAACAGGGAAAAATATTTCAAAAAGTTAAAAGTTACCGTTGGCAACAACCATTAGAAGGACAGCACTGCCTAGTTCCACGACAAATGGTGCCTGGCCATTGAAGAGCCAACTTGAAGTAATCAAACTCTCTCTGTTTTCGATCTGCGCCTTTGCCAATTCTTCCACCCTCTAATTCTTCTCCCACACCCACACAGCAGTTGATATGAATAACGCATATTGACAAAATAAACAGCATCAACAGCTGTAAAAACAGAATCATATGGATGGGGAGAGAAGCCATAGATATCTGACCTCTAGTCTGCTGGATATCAAAATCCTAAACGCACATACGAGTACATTAATAAGATTCAATCCCAAGTATCTACCTTTGCCAACAATCCAAATAATAATCATGTAAAAACACAATATTCATCATAGATAAAATTTCGCATAACCATTAGATCAACAGCACTTAATTACAATCTAAGTTGCCAAAAATCAAAACCCACCAAAGTATTTGAATCATTGAACAAAACCCATCATGAATTAAACAATATCTCGAGCACAACAGCCAGGTAACATGTATGCATACATTAAAATTTTAGGTTTACTGGGACACACAAAAAAAGGAACATGCAATATAAATATGCCCCAAAAAAAGATTTTTATTTGGGTTTCTTTCCTAACTACTAATAAATTTCCAAGAAATTGGTATTCCATTTTCTTGAAGGCAACATTGTCTTGTAAACCAAACAATACCCACAAAATTAAGCAATTTCATACTTAAGAAACACACAAACAAAAACCCATCTCAAATTCAGCACTTTCATCCGTAAAAAACACACACGAACAAAACCCATCTCAAATTCAACACTTTTTATTGTAACCAACGCATGCCTTTATTCGTCAATTCAGGAACTATGAGATATAAACAATAAAAACATATAAAATAATATAAAAAATTGATTAAAAAACAATAATTCTCTAAGATGGATAATGAGAGCTCACCTGTAGACTAGAGGGAGAGATTGTGCAAGAAATTGATCAGTTTCTTGTTATTTTTCTGCAGATAGAAGTTCCTTTTTTTCTCCACAATTTGCGTGTAGCGTTGGCTTTCTTACGTTTTCTCCTGTATATAGGTTTGTTGTCTTTTCTTTGTCTTTTTGAAAATTTCACTAACTTCCCCAATATTTGGCTTAATTACCGTATGTTCCCAACAATGTTTGAATATTTGCTCCAACCTCCCCTATCTGGCTATCTTACTATCTGTAATTCTGTATTAAATTGAATTTACAAAATTGTCCTAACATTCTGATTCCTGTAATTATATTTATCTCCCTTGAAGTTTAACTAAACTATCAAATTAACTTTAAATTTTAATCAAATTTCAGTTAACTCCCAAAATAAGTGAAAAGAAAATACTACTTCCAAATAATTATGAAATTAATCTTAATCAAATATTAAGGAAGGTGAATATAATTAATTTTATGAATATTTTAAAGATTTTATAAAAATATTTTTTATTGACTAACTATATAGGACTATTTATTACCACTATTCAAACCTTGAGTTTTGTTTTATAATTTAGCTAAATTTTTATGTTGATTTCGTAATTTGATCAACTCTTAAGAGAAGAAAATGTAATTAACCCAAAATCATGAGGGTTTTTTTTTGAAGTACAAATTAATAAATTAGTTTTTCATTTAGAGACTAGTTTAATACAAAGTTCTTAAGTTAGTGCAAAAAGATTTAATATTAGGACTAGTGATGATAGATTCGAATTATTTTTACCGATTAAATTAAATATATAATTGTTTCACTAGAAAATATATATTTATAAACAAGAGTGGATAATTGAAATTCCCATAATAAAAGACAAAATTATTTTATTATTAGTTCATATAAGTATATATGATTAGCGCAAAAACTCTTATGAAACAGGTTCACATATGAAACGAATAATTAAAGGCTATTAAAATCGGGATTTTAATTTCCTATCACTTTTATTGTACATTGAAATTATGATTAATTTTCATTTCATATATGAACCGATTTTACAAGATACCAATGAAATGATTTGTTATGGGCCTATGGCTTTACTTATCAACTTATCATATATATTTTTGGGAAAAAATCTATTTAGAGCACCTTGATACCATTATTATTAAATAGAGTATAACTTTGAACTAATTATTATTAAGGGTATAAAAATAGTTAATTACTTAATTCATTTAGCGAAATACTTAACTCCACTTAATCTTATTATTTTGTATTCATTAAATAAAGTTTACTAACCTAATCAGTCAAGATTCAAAATAGTGTGATTCTGATTCTATTCTCATATAAAAACAAAATAGTGGCATCAAACAAAACTTTTGTACACGAAATTAGAAAGACAAAAGCAAAAGATTTTATACACCAAATTGATAATTTTCAATTGGATCTAGAATTTGTTTTTTTCTTAAAACATCCTGTTAAGCTAACTAAATACCAGAATTAGCAGCAACAAAGGCATTATATATCTACTAATTATTCGGATCAAGATTTTAATTCTAATAATCGATTTATTAGTTTTAACATGCAATCTTTTTACCAAAAATTTGTTTTTTCTCCTTAGTTTTATGATTATAGTGTAAATTAGGACAACAATAGTGAGCAAAACTGAAAACGGACCAAACTGATCAAACCAAATTTAATTCGGTTAATTAAATTTGATTTTTCAATTTTCAGTTAAATTTGTGGTTTAATCAAATTTAAATAATTAGTTTTTGATTCAGTTGACTATAAATATGGTATTCGTATATTTTCTTTTGGATTGTATAGTTAAAAGATGCTTAGATGATTTCGGAAAGTTAGGATGAAATAATTTTCTTTCTAAAAATTAAAAGAAAAATAAAAAATTATTAGAAATAACGTTCTACAATAGAGGGTTTAACTTTAATTTTTTTTTGGTAAAAGACATATTTTCAACAAAAAAAAACTAATTTACATATAGAATATACATTTTTTGGTATCTACAAATGCAACTATCTTGTATATAATTCAAATGAATGATCTTTACAACAAATATATTAAAATTATGCAATCTTTATAAATATACTGAAAGATAAATATATTAAAAAGAAAAACTAATTTACATCTAGAATATACATTTTTTTTATCAACGGTCAGCATACATATAAGAGGTAATTATGGATGAATAATTCATATGAACGATTCTTACAACAAACATATAAAAATTATGCAATATTTATAAATATACAGAAAGATAAATATATTAAAAATAATAATTTACATCTAGAATATACTTTTTTTTATATACGGTCATCATACATCTAAGAGGTAATTATGCATTTATAAAAGCCACAGTTAACTATCTTTTCTCTCAATCTTGAGAAAAATAAATGCTTTTTTCATTAGGATAGAAACTCAATGCCAGAGAAAACCTCTATAACAAAACAGACATCTCCTATAAACTTTGATCATAACTCAACCGTATATAATACCTCTCTAGCAAAACAAACATCACTTATAAACTTTGATCATAACTCACTCACCCATATATAATACCTCTCTAGCAAAACAAACATCACTTATAAACTTTGATCATAACTCACTCGCGTAGGATGCTTCTCTAGCAAAACAAACATCACTAATAAACTTTGATCATAACTCACCTCTCCTTATATCCTATAAGGGAGAATCAATCTATACACGAGCATAAGTGGATTCGAATGGACCAACTCTGACTTTCACAACTACATCTCCTATAACTCTACGAGCAGAGGGTGATTCGGATGGACCAACTCTGACTTTCACAACTATTTTGGAATTAGCTTATTCTCTTGTTTATCTGTATCACGATTTCTTAATGTAACTTTTTCCAATCATATTTAGCTGACAAATGAATTTAGATTATCTGTATCACCTTTTTCTTAATTTAATCATATTTTTTGGGATGATATAATTAAATAAAAAAATAAAAAATGAGTCCATGATATAATTAAATTAAGTCCTATATTTGGATGATATAATTAATTTAAAAAATTATTAAAAATGAGTTGGTAAAAGATGGAAAACGACTACAAAAATCCCATATTTAAGATTTAATTTTTTAGATCTCTTTGAGGGAGTTTACATAATTAGTAAAAGACTTTATTATTTCTTTACAATCTTTAATTATTTTTCTCTCCAAAGATTTCATATAAGTAAACTGTCCAAAGTAAAAAAATAAAAAGTAAACTATCCAACGTAGAAAAATAAAAAATGAATAAGGTTCTATTTCAATTCCAAAAAACAAAACTATGACAATAAAAAACAAAAAGAGTTAGAAAAAAAAATAAAAAGAAAGGTTAAAAAAATAAAATGAAAAAAAATAAAATTTGGACAAGAAAAAAAGGAAAATAAATTATAATTGAAATTGAGAAGAAATAAATGAAAGGTAAATTGCGTCGCAAGTTGAAATTATATGATTGTTGTAACTCTACATTCAATCTAAAACAAGTAAAAAAATAAATTATAACTAATTTAGGAAAAAATAGTTAAATATGTTTTAAATTAAATCATATTATGGCCAATGATGGGCAACTCAATCCTCTAATTCAAATTTAATTTTTTTTCCAATTTTTTATTTTTTTCACCAAAGATAAAAGTATTAAAAGTGAATTCATAATATTTTTATTTATTTTCCTTCAAGGTGAATCTTGTATTAGTTATTGCTATCTATCATATCCAAATATCAAGATTATCTTTTATTTTCTTATACTAATATAATTACTTTTATGATTGTAAGACTGATTTGATTAAATCATTATTTTATACAATGTATTTTTAGTTTAAAGAAAATATATTAAAATTATAATTGAATCAATCGTTGACACATAAAGCTAGACACTTTAATAAAACAATAACACTAAATAAGTTTGACAGAATAACTGATTGATAATTATTAAAATTGAATTGATTGAATTATATGTCACTTTGGAATTGTGATAGAAAATGAATAGAAGTGAATCAATTGAATAATTGTAGTTTGTTATTTGAATTTATCCATGAATAATAAAAGTCTCTTACTAATTACATAAAATAATTAATTTATTTTTATGCCTTTAACAATAGATAAATAGATAGATTAAAGTTATACCCTCTTTAATAATAAAGATTTAGAGCGAAAATAAATTTATATTGAGCAAGTTGAAAAAACATGATCCACATAGCCTACTATTAAAAATTTAGTAGGATAAATGCTATGCTGTTGTTGTACTTAAAAAGAAATTTATTAAAGAAAAAACAATGGAGGAGAGTTCCATTATATGGTGTAAATTTTTAAGACAATCAAAGGCTGGCAGAATAGTAAGGAATGGAGGAATAGGCATATAGGAAAAATATGTTCAAACAAAGGTAATCTCCCTTTCTGCTGAGGAACAAGCTCAGCACTCAGCAGGGAATCCTTCAAGATGTTTTCTCTCGAAAATTCACCAAAGCTGCACAGAATGAAAACTAGAGCAGCCCTCTTACTTCTTCATTCTTAACATCAAGGAAGCCATATGCATAGATTCCTTCTGGTCTTTCTTTAATAGTTCCAAATTATTCGCCCCGCAAACAAGCAAAGAGAGCAACATTTTGAGGTGTAATGGCTTTCCAACTTGGGCATCTATGAGATCTAGTAAAGGAAAAAAAGAAGTAATTCGACAGTGAATCAGTTTGATTGTCAAACAATTTGTACACATAACAATTTGTAATCAATGAGTACCTGCAGCTATCATTTGCATCCTGCTAAGCTCGCACTCGCTGCCAAACTTTGATGAGAAGTTGCTGAAAATTGAACAACTCCTCTTCTTAATGTCATCTTTCAGCTTCCTCCACCTATAAGTAGAAAGGACTTGTTATGACAAAAATATGTGGAAAAGAAAAACAATTGGCTACAAGTGAATATCATATCATCAAAGAGACTCTGCTTCAACTAGAATTCAACAGAAAATCACGATAAACCAAGCAAAAGAATTTCCTTTCGACAGGCATGGCATAAAGATGACAGCACAGAAGTCCCATATTCTTAACAAACTATTCTTGCAAGTCACATAATCATATTGAAAAATAGGTTATAAAACAAAATTCAGTAAATAACTTTGCTCAATTATATATGTATTTTAGATAAGGCGGCAGACATTAACCAAGGAAATGTTCCTACACAAGCAAAGAAGACCATTGAAAGAAGAAAACAGAAAACAAAAGAAAAGGGAAAGGAGAGCCTTTTAGAGGTCAAGGTCAGTGCCACTTCAGTATCAGATGGCTGAACGCATGAAACATCAACTTCTGTCCCCTTGCCTCACAAGACCAACATGATAATATACATAAACAAATTAATGTGCTTTGACGCATTTAGCAGACAGTTTTCTTGTGGCTAGGTTAGCACTGCAAATTGATACTTCTGAAATTGAAGGGAAAGTTTTATAAAACAACCATAAGACCAATACTTTAAAGATCAGAGTCTTGGGCGACTAAATATGAATATGAACAAAAAATGAGAAAAGCAGAAATGAAATGTAAAGATAGATATGCGAACACACTAGACTAGATAGAAGCATAAGAAAGAAAGTGGGGTAACTCCAATAGACGAGAAAATGAGAGAAACACACTTAAAATGGTTTCAACATGTGCCTAAGAGTCCTTTAGATGCCCCAATACGCCATGTAAAAAATAGAAAATCATTACAACTTAAAGAGATAGGGGAATACCTAAAAGGAATCAGAATGAAACTATATATATATATATAAAAACATAATACACTTAGATATAAATGAGGAAATGTTTTTAGATAGAACATAATGGTGTTATGATCTATATAGCCGAACCCCCATAGTGGGATAAATGGTTAGTTGTTGTACGTAAGAAACAGACTAAGATGCCTAACAATTACTTTTTGCCTCACTAAACTGCGGAAAATTATGAAATACTGCATCCCAATCAAAACTGAAGAATAAAATCCGCAATAAACCTTATTGAATATTCTCAAGGAAAACTTGAACAGCAGCCTTCCCACAGAATTCGCATCTTGCCTACAGTGGCCTGGCTTCCAGTATATATTGAGCTTCAGCTATTTTGAGTCCAAAATGCAGTTGCCACATGCAGGTCACATGACAAACTGAGATTTGCTGCAAGAAACCATAGAAATTATCCATTAGAAATTCCCAGTAGTTTTGCCTGATACTAGATCAAATCATGGAATCCCGAGTGAGGTTGAGATGAAATCACTCATAGAATGTACCCAAAATCACAGACAACAAAAGATAATAAAAGTCATCCAGTATATTTGCACATATAAAAGAACGATAGTGTTATCTGAGTAGGCATCTCAAAATCACATATACGTGTTCCTTTCAATCTCAATCTTACGACACGCAGATAAGAAACTTTTGAAAATTCACATGTTTGTTATGAAGCAAAACGGATATAAACGGTCATAATAACTTGTGACATAATACTTAAGAAGAAAGGACACGAAACTAAAATGAACCAAATGTACAGGCACTACTTTCTGAAGTAGGGGAAATAAAAACAAATAAAAAAAGGAGACAGCCACATTTGAAAGTAAATGATTAGAAAATTTCCGTTATACGTACACATCATATTAACGCACTAAAATCAAAATCTATATCAATCTTCAAATGCAAGGGTGTAAAACCAAAAAAATAAAATAAAAATAAAAATAAGTGAATAATGAAAAGGTATATATGCATGTAAACATTAAAGCATCACACTTATAACAAGTATAGACAAATTCAATGAATGAGAAAATACAATGAAAAGTGAAGATGTATTTGATGGTAGAAGACAAACAACCGAACAGTTAAAATGAAAAATTAATGGAGTTTGAGACAAAGAGATCTTTTCGCCAAGAGAAAAGATGAAAGAAGATTGATATTTCCAAACTTTTCTAATTAAAAATTTTGACCTGATTATAGCTTTGGATGATTGCAATTATGAATTATATGTTTACATAAAGATTCCAGCATGTCCTGATTGTGCATTTTGGTAAAGTATCCATAGCATGAACTAGTTACCTGCTTTGTATCATATGTGTACTTGAACTCTTCACAAAGCATACAGTGATTCTCCATCACCAAAGATCCTTCTTTTTTCTTCTAAAGAGAAGAATAGCTTTTAAAAGATATATGACAGTGTGTCGTCTCTTGATCTACCCCTGCTTGCCAGAGAATAAACAATGAAATGTAAACTATTCAATCATACAGTGACTGAAAAAGTCAGAAAGGAACAGACTTTTAAATACTTACATGTCTGACAAGAAGTTTGTGCAGAACAACATAAGGAAAGCTGTAGGAGCCCACCACAAAGGAAATCTGTTCAGTCTTCTTGTGCAATTGCAGAAGGTTGGTGCAAATGGTCAATTAAAGAATTGTATATAACTTCATCTACTTTTAATCCTGTTTCCACCATATTATCGCACAACTTGAAGGCCTCTTCTATTTTCCCTTCCTTGCAAAACTCATTTGTCAGTATACTATAAGTGACAGAATCTGGAGTGATTCCATTTTGCACCATATGAGCCAGAAGGTCAGCTGCTTCCTTCATATGGCCTAATTTACAATAACCACTAATAATTATTGTGTAAGTTATCTCATTAGGGTGTATGTCATGTAAAGACATTCCCTGCAGGAGTTTCCTTGCTTCATTCATTTGGCCTAGCTTACAGTAGCCACCAATTAATGCAGTATAACAAACAACATCAGGCACCAAGGTGTCTACTCCCATTTTATCAAAAAAGCATTTAGCATCCTCAACAAGTCCAATATTGCACAATCCATGTATGAGAGAGGTATAGGTGGTGCATGTAGGTGGAATCCCTTTGCTTCTCATTTCATTGTGAAGTTTAATGGCTTCTGTCATATTCCCATTTCTACAATAACCTCCGATAATTACATTGTAAATAATAGAATTCAACTCAGCTTTGTTTGTGATAAAATCATCAAAGAGAATTCTACCCTCTTCGACTTTTCCAGCTTTGCAGAATCCATTTATCATGATCGCATATGTATATACATCATGAACAAGGCCATTCTTCTCACTTTCATTCCAAAGCATCAAAGCATCATCAATCTTTCCCTCGTTACAAAGTCCATGAATCAGTAAATTGTATGTAATAATGTCAGGTAAAATCCCATGCTTAACCATTTCTTGTCTAAGCTGAAAACCATGATCCAATTTCCCAGCTTTGCACCACCAATAAATAAGTGTGTTATATGTAATTCTATCAAGTGGAAAAGTTCTGTTCAACATTTCTTTAAGAAGCCTAAGAGCTTCCTGCATCCTGCCTGCTTCACAAAATCCATGAATAAGAGCATTAAAGGTCACTGTATTGACTGTCACTCCTTTCTTCAACAGCATGAACCAAAGATCCAGTGCATCTGAGTGCTTTTTGTTCTTGCAGAGCCCTACAATTAATTTAGTAAGTAATGTGCCATTTGGTTTCATATCTCTCAATATCATTTCCTTAGTGAAACATAGTGCAGAATCTAGCTTTGAATTTTTGCATAACTCGTGAATAAAGGAAGTGAGCGCACCAGCATTCATGCACAACCCTTCAGACAACTTCTCCTCTACAAGCTGTACAGCTTGATCAATTTGGTTTACCTTGCAGAAGCCAATGATAAGAGAACCAAGAGTAACTGAATTAGGAACCAAACCATGAAATAACATTGTGTCCCTTAACTTCAATGCAGACTGAATATCTCCTATTTTGCAATAACCATCAATCAGAGTGTTATATACTATCTCATTTGGGACCAGCCCTTTGTCAACCATTTCTTTCAAAACAAAATTTGCTTCATTGAATTTCCCTAGTTTTACCAGAGCATTGATTAGCATACTGTATGTAACAAGACTAGGTCTAACACCATTCTTACCCATTTTCTCCTTGAAACGGAAAGCTTCTTCTATCTGACCAATCTCGCAAAAACCATGAATAAGATTATTATAAGTAACAACATTAGGAGCGACATTCATCTCTTCCATTTTCCTAAACAAACTCATTGCTTCCTCAATCCTTCTCCCTTTACAGAATGCATTGATGGCAATACTAAACATGTAAACATCCGGAATAAAGCCACAGCATAAAATATCAAAAGCCTCGTAAGTCTTCTGAAGCTCATTTGCCTTGACAAGAGAACTTAACAGAAAAACACAAGTTCTCAAAGAGGGAAACAACCCCATTTCTGCCAACAAACGAAGCACATCCACCGAAGCATTCAAGCCCCCCATATTCTTGAATTGAGAAGCATAAACATGAACCAACAAATCAAAAGTCCTAACACTAAGGGGAGAATTTCTTGATACCAAATTTAAATCAGCAAATACAGCTGCGAGCTCCAAATGCCTAACATTATTGTCACTATCATAGCTCTTGAAACTACCACAAAAAACATTCAATTTCCCGTCAATCAGCTTTATCAAAAGCAACCGAGCAGCCGAGTCAAGATTGGAAAAGACAAGCAAACGAATCAAAACACAGTAGGATCTAAGACTAAAACTAAAACCGCAAGAGTTGGAAGAAAAATAAAAAAACTTCAAAGCAGCTAAAGGGCTCACAGATTGATGAATTCCAATAAAAACATCCTCAAATTGCTGAGGACTCAATACGGTCAGCAAATCTTTACATTTCGAAAAATCTAAACGTTCTTTTGAAAGAATAGAGCTAACCCACTTCACAAAATTGCTCTGGTCATCAATTACAACCTTTTCCTTATCTGTCCACTTTTCTTTTCTTGGTTCTCTCAATGTCGGTAAACATTTTGATTCTTGTAAAGGCTTAGCCTTTTCCTTCTGCTGTTTTCTGTTGGCTAAGATTCTGAATATGATCTTGGGCAGTTGAGGTAATTAAAGGGCGTTTAACACACGGGAACAATATCTTTTTAGCTTTGGAAACTCTCAGTCTTCTAATGTCCATCAGAATCCGCCACTAATATAAATCTTTGCCTTTGGAATGGTCTATACTGTGTGAGTGCGTGTTTCTGAAAAGTGGGTTCTTTGAACAGAACAAACGGAACCCTTTACTCGCATAGATGGAAGGTCAAAAGGGTCGAGCGCGATGGAGGTGAAGGAGAGTGTGCCATGAGGGGAGGAGGGGGCGGAGCGTTGGTGGCGGTTAGAGGAGGAAGAAGAGCCACGAAGAACAGAAAAAGGAAAGAAGTAAAAAGAAGAAAATTAGTGTAGTTTAACTGTTAGGGTCAGATCAGGTAATTTTTTTTTTTAACTTTTGACTTAATATTTTAGGGAAAAGTGCAAAATCAGTTCACAATATTTTCATAAATAATTAAATTATTTTTTAATATTTTTAATTTGAATTAAAAGTGAATAATGACGAATTCTTTCACGAATTAAAGATTTAATTGAATTTTTGTTATTTATAAAAAATATATTTTTTTGTTTATTTCATAATATAGATGATTATAATAATTTACATTAATTTAAAAATACTAAAGTCTCTTTTTACAATAATAAAAAATGAAAAGAACATTTGGAATTTTAGATACATGAAAAATAGATTTTCTATATGGACAAAGAAAACCAAAATAAAAAAAAAAGTTTTTTATAAAGAGAAAAAAAATCAAATAAAATACTAATTTGTGAAAGAATTGGTCAATTCTCCACTTTTATTTTAAATAAAAATGTTAAAGAACAAATTTATTATCAATGAAATATTGAAGACTAATTTTATCACCTAAAAAAATATTGAAGGTTCATTTACTTTTTTTTGGGAAAATTGCGAAAATAGTCACTCACATTGGGCAAAAATATTTATTTTGTCACCCACATTAAAAATAATGCATTTTAGTCACTCACATTTGAAAAATGTACCAATTTCATCATCGAACCAAACTCTGTCAAATTTTTTAACAGAAAAATGCACACGTGTTATTTATGTAAGGGTAAAATTGGAAAATCATAATTTTGTTAAGGGAAAACTGGCAAAATAATCATTAACATTAGGCCAAAAAAATTATTTTGTCATCCACAATAAAAATGATGCATTCTAGGCACTAACATTTAAAAAACGTACCAAATTAGTCACTCAACCAAACTTTGTTAACTTTTTTAACAGAAAAAACGCACGTTCACATCACGGACGACTTAATTAAAGAGTAAAAGTGAAAAAAAATAAACCGATTTTCTCTTTTACCCATTTATTAAGTGGTACATTTGTGAACATGTGTTTTTTCTGTTAAAAAATCTAACAAAGTTGGTTGAGTGGCTAATTTGGTGTGTTTTAAACATTTTCAAGCGGTTTACTGAAATCAAATTCAAATTCAAATTCGATAAATTAAAATTCGATCGGATATTTGGTTTAACTCGAATATTGCACACCCCTACTAGACATGACCACCGTTCACGAACCGTCGGTTACGGTTCGTGAACCGCCGGTTCACGATTCCACGAAGGGTGGAACCTAAACTGGCCCTTGGCCTCACGATTATGGTTACGGTTCGTGAACCGCCGGTTCACGGTTTCGTCACGGTTCCGGTTCCGTCACGGTTCCGGTTCTGGTTTGTTAACGGTTTTTTACGGTTCGAATTTTTTAACGTTAAATTTGAAAAAAAATAAATTCAATTTATACAAATTTGGTATAATTAATAAGTAACTTAAATTAACATGTAGATGTAATGATGTATAAACAAAATATAATAAAATTAAAAATACTCTATATTTGTTAGTAATTAAATATTCATTACCATTAATATGTTACTAATGGTTGTACCATAATGAATATTGATAATAATTGATATTATTTGAATATTAAACTATGAGTTTAATTATGTATTTTTATGAATTTATTCATTCATTATACAAGAACACGTGATAATTCAGTTAGTACGGTTAATCATAATTAATCTCTTATTTTAATATACTTATAGTTTAATAATCATCCATTAATAATATTAGATAATGAGAAAGTTTAGTAACTCAATTTATTAGTTAATCATTTTTTTCATTCACAAGAAAGTCAATATACATGATTCAATGTAAAACACACCACAAGTGATTAAATTCAAGAATTTTACTTCTAAACTAACAATAACAATTAACAAAATAAATAACTTACAATGAGAATTAGATAACAAAGTGAATGAAATGAAATATATTAAAATAAAAAATTGAATAAAATAAAATAATATTAGAAGTAATACAAGATTATGAATTTTGATGTTCTTTTATTCAAGTAGGTTTGAACTTGCCAAACATTATGAGAGCAAACTGGGCAAATTGAGCAAGTTACCAAGTTCATGTTATGCTTTGGCAACTAGAAGCAAATGTGAAACCAAAACAGTGGAAACAAACAATTCATAAAAGAAAAAAAAAATTTTGGAACCGGCGGTTCGGAACCGCCGGTTCCACGGTTCAAGAAATCTTGAACCTGAACCGGCCCGCCTGGGCCGGTTCGGGTTCACGGGTTGGGCCCGGCAGGCCCCGGTTTTGGTTTTGGGCTGGGCCCGCCCGCCGGCCGGTTCCGGTTAAAATCGGAACCGTGCCCATGACTAACCCCTACTACCTATAGAAGGTGACGAATGATGAATAAATCATTGTATTTAAGAGTTTTGTCTGAAGAATAAATCGATTTTTCACTTTTACTCTTTCATTAAGTCGCCCGTGATGTGAACGTGTGTTTTTTCTGTTAAAATAGTTAACAAAGTTTGGTTGAGTGACTAATTTGATGCGTTTTTTAAATGTTAGTGCCTAGAATGCATCATTTTTAATGTGGATGACAAAATAATTTTTGTGGTATAATGTTAATAACTATTTTGGCAGTTTTCCCTTAACAAAATTATGATTTTCCAATTTTGCCCTTACATAAATAACACATGTGCATTTTTCTGTTAAAAAATTTGACGGAGTTTGGTTCGATGATGAAATTGGTGCATTTTTCAAATGTGAGTGACTAAAATGTATCATTTTTAATGTGAGTGATAAAATAAATATTTTCGCCCAATGTGAGTGACAATTTTCGCAATTTTCCCACTTTTTTTGGTGATATTTGACTAATAATTTGTTGTAATTTAAAAATTACAATTTCAAGAAAAATAGATTACTCTGTTTAAAATCAATTATTCGTAAATGATTATTTTTGAAGAAGAATGTTGAAAAATATAATCTTAAATCTTCAAATTAAAATTAAAGCATTATTAGCTTAACATAAAACCCCATTAAAAAACAAAACTTTTTGTTTTTTTTTCACATTTTTTTTGAATTTAATTCAGTTAAAATTAATTTTATACCAACCTTACAATTTTCTTCAAGATGGTAAGCTATTTTTTTTGATAGTACAACTAAAGCTGATAATATGTGCACTCAGTTAATTTGGTCAACCCATACACTTAATGCAAGCTTCGGAAGTCATGAAAACTAAAAATGAAATAATCACTCAGTTAATTGAAAGTTAAAATTGGAGTGTCTTCTCTTTTAACAGAGTTAAAAGTTTAATGAATTCTTCTCCCTAATAACAGAGTTGGAGTAAAAAAAATTCGATAAAAAATCAAGTTTTAATCCCCACAACATACTTCAATCCAAAGTTTTCTCCTCTCATGTACCAAATCCAAAATCCATCAATGTTCAAAAACCAAAATTTAGATTTGAGGAAGAAAGATAGGATAAAAATATACATTCTTCATCCTGCCCAAAAATAGAGGCATTGCAAAAAAAAAACTCCAAAAACAGATCTTAAAAGAGAGAGAGACACTCCCACAAGGAAGACAAATAATTCCCACAAATAGGGACAAGACAAATTTTGGATTTTGAGGGAGGTGAGTTGATGGGGAAGCGGCGGCAAGAGACTACAACCTCCCATTAGTTTAATGATTTTTTGGGTTGTGAGAGGGGGAGAGGAAGTTAGAGAGAAGATAGTGTTGTTCACTAATAGCAACAACTTTGCCATCATATTCTATCTATATAGTATTTTCATTTATATTTAAATATACTATATCTTTCTATATTGTTTATTTCGAATTTATTCTCCCCATTCTTGTTTTAATTTAGGTTAATTGGGAAGAGGTTGATCACTCAGGCTCCGCTTAGATGGGGTATTTTTTGGATTATTTAAAAAACTTTTTCTCGAGTTTTGTTTTGAGAAAGGAGTATTTATAAAATGATAAGATGTGTTTGGATACATAAATTTTGTTAATTTATTGAAAATTATGTATAGAAGAAATTATTATTGTATATATAATGATTGAGTTATATATTATTAAATAATTAATTTTTTAAAATATGGGACCCACTTTATATACAAATCAGCAAAGCTTAAAAATGTAATTTGCAAGCTCATTTAAAATGTAAATATAGCTCTCCCATCATTTCCATTTGTGGGGTCGGCCTTCACCTTGACTCCAATGTAACATTGTTTTCTGAACCTGAATTATGCGGATGTGCATTCGTATTTGTTTTGTAAATGAAACCTTTTGTAACTGAGTTGTCCAAACATAATTAATTTTTGTTTTATAAACAAATGCTAAAAAAGCAATGACCAAATAGAGCCTCAATTATCTGTAAACTAATTTGAGAGAAACACTCCCATAAAAGGAGACAAGACAATTTTTGAATTTTGAGAAGGGTCAGTTGGTGGGGAAGCGGTGGCTAGAGACTCTCGTCTCCCTCTAGTTTTCTGATTTTTTGGGTGATGAGAGTGGGAGAGGAAAGTTAGAAAGAATATAGGGGTTGTTCACTAATAGCAACAACTTTGTCATCATATTTTATCTATATACGTGTTTTCATTTATATTTAAATATACTATATCTTTCTATGTCGTTTATTTTGGATTTATTTTCTTCCTTCTCTTTTTAATTTGGGTCAACTGGGAAGAGGTAGATAACTTAATTATCTGTAAACTAATTTGAGAGAAACACTCCCACAAAGGGAGACAAAACAAATTTAGAATTTTGAGGGAGGTGAGTTGGTGGAGAAGCGGCGTCAACAGGGTGCAGCCTCCTCTTAATTTTCTAATTTTTTGGATTGTAAGAGAGGGAGAAGAAAGTTAGAAAGAAGATAGGGTTGTTCACTAATAGGAACTACTTTGTCATTATTTATATTTATACATACTATATCTTTCTATGTTGTTTATTTTGAATTCATTCTCCCCCTTCTCTTTTTAATTTTGGTTAATTGGGATGAGGTGGATCACTGAATTATTTGTACACTAATTTGAGAGAAACACTCTCACAAAGGGAGACAAGACAAATTTTGGATTTTGACGGAGGTGAGTTGGTGGGGAAAAAGGCAGCAAGAGGCCGCCTCCTTCTAGTTTTATGATTTTTTGGGTTGTGAGAGGAGGGAAAGAAAAGTTTGAGAGAAAATAGAATTGTTCACTAATAGCAACAACTTTGTCATCATATTGTATATCTTACTATACTTAAGCGGAAGTTTAGGACAATTTATGCCCCATTTACTCAGTATCAGCTGCCGGTCGCCATCAGGTAATTTTTTTATGTCTCTATCATTTTGTGGGCCCCTTAATTATTGTGGTACCCTTTTCACCTGGCTTATGTGTTTAGTGCTTGTTTTTAACCGGGTTTACCTGAGGCCTTTTAGAGTTTGGAGGGGAGAGATATATACACTGTAAAGACTTTGCCAATTACTTTGAGTCGTTTTATTTGTCCTTGGTTTTTTTGTTTGTTTCTTTTCTCCCCTCTGTTTTGGTCGCTTTGCTTCCTTGCAACGTCTGTCGCCTCTCGCTCTTCGTTTGCTTTTGGGGTTGTTCTCTCGCTGTTTGTATTTTTTTTATTCCTATTTGTTGCATAGCTGTTGCTTGCTTTTTTTGTGTGCCGCTTATTTTTGGGGAGGGTTTGCTTTTTTTCACTAGTTGGGGATGGGGGAGGGTTAGATTTGGATACCCACTGTTGTGTGTAATTGGTTTTTGGATTGTGGATTTTTTTCCCTTTGTAACAGCCTCTATATCGCTGTTTTGTGCTTTTTCTGATTTTTGGTATTGCTATTTTTTGCATGTGTGATAATTGCTTTCTTTTTGTGCTGATAGTTTTCAGGGAGGGTTTGTTTCTGTTTTTGAGTTCGAAGTGGGGGGTGTTTTATTCGGATGCTTGCTGTTGTATGTAATTGGTTTTTGGATTGGAGATTGTTTGGGGGTTGTAACAGTTTGGGTTTCGTGAGTAAAATAAACTGTTTTGCCTTTGCTATTTGTGGGCACCACTTCTTAGATGTGTCTTTGTTGCAAGATTTGTTGCATGTGTGTTTTTTCCCCCACGGGTTATAGAAACGAAAATGAGTTGCTTTTCTATGTGTTATTTTCTCTCTGTTTTTTGCATCGACTGTTTCTCTGTTTTCTTGCTTTGCCTGTTTGGCTGCTAGAAAGGCCTTTCCTGGTTGAGATACCTGTTCTTGGGGTTGTGGGTTTTTCTTAGTTGCTAACATATCTTCTGGTTAAACAAAAAAGGATCTCTTTTTTTTTTATTGTTTTTTACCAGTCTTTTTTAGATCTGTTTTTGCTTGTTACTTTCTTGCATGTCAATGTTTACTTTTTTTAGGGCAGGCTAGACCAGATGCCTGTATGGAATTTTTTAAAAAAAAATGTTGCATTCTTTACTGTGTTGTTGCTGAAGCAAGGAAAAATTAGAGTGTGTCTTTTTCTTTTAAATGAGTTATTTTATTTTTTCGCCGTGGACAGATTTATTTTTTTGGGTCTTATTACTCTTGTATTTCTTTACGGGCATGAATTGGGACCACTTGTTTGCTACTTTTGTTTATTGCCGCCGTTTGCATTTTTGTCTACGCCTATGGTCTTGTTTTGGAGTTGATGGTTTCTATGATTTCACTATTTTCTAACACGGATTTAGATTTGGGGAGGTCTTTCAAATTGGGGTATGGAGTTTATAAGTTTTGCTTCCCGTAAGGCTCTTGTTGTTTTTCGAATCAGTAAAGCCATTTGGTGTTCGACTTGTTTTACCAAAAAAAGGGAAAACCAGGTTTGCGATTTTTTATAAATATAGATTGTTTTCAAGTTTATTGCCTCCTATTTTGGAAATTTAGACTGCTATTCTGATTTATTTTGAAACTGTGGCTTCTAGGAGAGTTAGTAAACATTGCCTTTCCAAATACTTTGCTATTTTTTCCAAAATATATTTATTCTTATTTATTTATTTAATGTCATTTATTGGAAACATTGATATTCTACAGCTAATCCTTGATTGTGAAATGTAAATTTCTATTGTTGCTTTTAGTTCTAAACTTCAATTAGTTCTTAAAAATTTGTTCATTTTCTGTTTCTTTAATTCTGTGCATTTAATAGCATACAAAAATGGCGAAGCTTGTCAACAAATCTGAACGATGCCAAGAAAAAGCATACTGGACTCATTTCAAAGATCAAAAGTTTGTTAAGATATTTAAATCTGAACATCAATCCCGATTGGTGAGTATGGATTGATATTTAGTTTATATGTTTTAGGGGAGTTGTTTATGCTTTATGTTATGTTATATTCTTGCTGCTCTCTTAAAAAGCAAAAATGCTATTTGTATTGCTGCTTTTGAAGTTTATTCCTCAGAAATTTGTTGGGAGCCTCAGTAGCAATTTTGACGCTGTTGTAAAAGTGCGTGATCTCAGTAGAATTGTATGGGAGATTGGTTTGCTGAGAAGATCAAATGCAGTTTATTTTGATCAAGGCTGGATAAAATTTGTCACTGCTCATTGTTTTCAAGAGAATGATATTCTTGTCTTTACTTATGTTGGTTAAATGCATTTTGTTGTTCTAATTTTCGAGAATTAGACTTCTTGTGAAAAAGTTAGCTCCTATTTTGTGGATGGGTTAGATGCTGAAGACGGAGAGAACAGATTTGGGCAATCTAGCAGCTCTGGCCACGGGTTGCCGTTTGCAGCTGAAGCTGCTGGTTGTATTTCTCAATGTTCCAAGCTAAAAAAAAGCTGGGAAAAGACGTGCTATTGGAGAAAACAAGCAAGAGGCAGATCATTTGGGCCACAACGACAAAAAAGCAAAAGAATCTGGTGTGTTTTGCCACTTTTAATTATATTGCTATATTTTGTGTATTTATCAATTTTTAAAATTGGTTGCATAGATTATAGGTTATTATAAGCTATAGTGTAAACTGGTGTGTGATTAGGTATTAAGAGTTGAGTATTTTTTCCTTACGTAGCTGTGAATTTCTCTGGACTTACTGAACAAGAATTTTCACAACATCCTGCTGCAGTGGCACAAATATTAGGTAATTGGTATTTTTTCTAAAATGCAGTAAGCAGCTATGAATCTTAGGTTGCTCATTTACTGTTATATCAACTTTGACTTTTAGTTTGCTTGCAAATATTGTAGAACCTCTGAGGTCACCTTCGATTAGAACTTCTGGCTTCTCGACCCAGAAAAAAGCCATTACAGATACTGGCTGTTTTTCAGTTCCGGATAATGCAAAATGTTCGAATTACTATGCTGGTAATCTTTTTACAACAATGTTTGTTCTACTATTTCAGGTTCCACCTTATTCATAGTAATTCTCTTTGCTATTAGTAGTGTATATGAGCCTCTTAGTTTCACTAATTTTATTTGTTTCTGACCTGTTTATTTAGAAGACTTAATGGCCTCACCTGCTACTATTATTTCGGGTCGAGCCAAGCAGGTCAATACGGATTTTCTGCTTGCTGAGCTTAAAAAGCCAAAAGCCCTTCAGCTAGCCTACGCATCTGCAAAAGGAATTTGGTCTGTGTATACTATGCGGCAATCATACATCAGCCAGGGTTTCTCCATGGTTAAACTCTAAATTTTGATATTTTTTACAAAAAGAAAAAAGTTCTTTTCATTGAATTAATATTTGCTTTATTAATCTGCTTTTGGTCTTATTGCTTGTATAATCCATCATGTTTTGTTTTTTAATTTGTATATTGTAGACTTTGGCCACTAAATGGGCAAAACAATATCTACCTTCGCACAGCCAAGACATTATCTTGCGGACTAATGGGGAAACTTGGAGTGTCAGATTCTATAGAAAAGACAGTGGCTATGCATTAACTGGAGGATGGAAGAGATTTGCTGATGGAAATCAGCCCGATCAGCCCGTGTCCATTGAGCCTAGACGAACTTCACGTGATCAATTGGAGAACCTTGATGGTCCAATGACAAGATCAAGGAGCGCAAAGATGAAGGCGGCCTTGCATTCATTGATGGCGACAACTTGTGAAGGACTTAAGGAAGATCTTGCATCGCCAACTCAAGATGAAGTTATTATGCATTTTTCTTCAATAACAATTCATGATCCACCTTGAAGAAATTGCATAAGGCCGAGAAGACCAAGCAATGGCATGTTGGGCTTCATTATATGTTCACGCCATTCTTTAATTATTAGGGTGTATTTTTATTGTTAATTAATTAAGTCCAAAACACTTAATGTGGGCTTTAATTAATTCATTAATAAGTAATTACTTGGCCCAATTATCTTGCATGATAGTGGCAAGTAAAAGTTTAGCAAACAAGCTTCCTATTTTTTAGGAAACTTTAGGAAAGTAATTTCCTACTTTTTAGGAGTTTTTTAGGAAAGCAAATTTGTACTTTGCTTCCTCACAATAATCGATCCTTGTCTTCTTCAAGGATTAGGAAACTAAGTTGTTAGTTAGTTAGTTAGCCAAGAAGTAAAATTGTAATTTGCTTCTTGTTTCCTTTTCCTTGTAGCCGAGTTTACTCCTATAAAAAGGAGGCTCTTTAACGTTTTTTTAGAGATATAAAAATTGAGAAAACTTTAGCTTTGCTAAATATTTGCAGCTGTGAAAGGTTGTGAAAAACGTGCTTTGTTCTTCTAATTTAGTTGAGCAATCATAAGAACCGCAAGGCCTTTAGTGAGGAGCTTTAGGTTGAGCTTACCCGTTCTAGATTTATAGAACATGCCAAACTGATAGGTTTAGCTTTTGATTTACATTGGTTAAGCTGATTCAATTTGTGTTAAACGTTGGGGTTTGGTTGATTTCTTCCACACCATTTCGTTCCATTAATTTCTTTCCGCTTTGTGTTTGTAACTTGTGTTGGGTGTTTGATGCAACAACGATCCTAAGTGTGTAGAGATCCATGTGATCAAGGGTCATCTCTAGGTCATATCGTATCAATTGGTATCAGAGCCACTTGTGCGAACGACACTCTGCTCCTTGGGCTACGACCGACAGAACGCCGATGGAGGCAGTTGAGGCCCCGGGGGTCCGTCAGATCGCCGACTGAGGCAGTCGGCTCTTTAAGAGTGGGTGATTGATGTGAATCTCACATCGGTTCCACAAGGAGGTCCAGGCTAGTATATAAGGTTGGGTCAAACCTCACTTGGACACCATGATTTTCAGGCTGCACCTCTAAATGAACTTGTTAAAAAGAATGTTACTTTTGTGTGGAATAAAGAACATAAAAACGCATTTAACACACCTAAAGATAAATTGACTCACGCTCATTTGCTTGCATTGCCAAATTTTCATAAAGCTTTTGAGATACACTGTGATGCCTCTGGGATTGGTATTGGTGCTGTTTTAATGCAGGAATCAAGACCCGTGGCTTACTTTAGTGAAAAGTTAATAGGGCAGCTTTGAAGTATGCAACTTATGACAAGGAGTTGTATGCTTTGGTAAGGTCATTACAGGTTTGGCAGCATTATTTATGGCCAAAAGAATTCATAATACATTCTGATCATGAAAGTCTTAAATTCTTGAAGACTTAAGGTAAGTTGAATAAGAGACATGCTAAATGGTTAGAATTTATTGAATCTTTTCCATATGTGATTAAGTACAAGTCCGGACATGAGAATGTTGTAGCTGATGCATTGTCTAGAAGGTATACTTTGTTTACTTACTTGCATGCTAAGTTACTTGATTTTGATTTGATTAAAGACTTGTATGAGCATGATCGTGATTTTGCCACAGCCTATGAGATTTGTTTGACCAAACCGAATGGAGAGTTTTATGTGCATGATGGTTTCTTGTTTAACAAAGATAAATTATGCATTCCCCAAAGTTCCATTCGTGAATTACTTGTTAAGGAAACCCATGGGGGAGGGTTAATGGGGCATTTTGGTATTGCTAAGACACTTGCTATTTTGCATGAACACTTTTATTGGCCTAGTATGATTAAAGATGTTAAAAGTGTTTGTGATAAGTGCATTACTTGTAAATAAGCAAAATCGAAAATTATGCCTCATGGTTTGTATCAACCTTTGCCTGTTCCTAGTCTTCTTTGGATTGATATTTCTATGGATTTTGTACTTGGTTTGCCTAGGTCACGCACTGGTAATGATAGCATATTTGTTGTAGTTGATAGATTTAGCAAAATGTCACATTTTATTGCTTGTTCTAAGTCTAATGATGCTACACATATTGCTGATTTGTTCTTTAAGGAGATTGTAAGGTTGCATGGAATGCCTAAGAGTATTGTTAGTGATAGAGATGTTAAGTTTTTATCTCATTTTTGGCGTACTCTTTGGAATAAGTTAGGTACTAAGTTATTGTTTTCTACTGTTGCGCATCCACAAACTGATGGACAAACTGAAGTAGTTAATAGAACTTTGTCTACCTTACTTCGTGCACTTATTCAGAAAAACTTAAAGAATTGGGAGAGTTGTCTACCACACATTGAGTTTGCTTATAATCAAACTGTACATAGCTCTACAAATTGTTCACCTTTTGAGATTGTTTATGGTTTTAATCCTTTAACTCCGTTGGTTATTTTGCCTTTGCCTATTAATGAGTTTGTTAATGTTGAAGGTAGAAAGAAAGCTGATTTTGAAAGGGAGTTACATGACAGGGTTCGAGATAACATTGAGAGGCGTAATGAGCAATATGCAAAGCAAGCCAATAAGGGTAGGAGACAAGTGATTTTCTAACCAGGAGATTGGGTGTGGATTCACTTGAGGAAAGAAAGGTTTCCCGAACAAAGGAAATCTAAACTTTATCCAAGAGGAGATGGTCCTTTTCGTGTCTTGGAAAGGATTGGAGATAATGCATACAAGATCGAACTTCCTAGTGAGTATGGCAATGTCTCATCTACATTTAATGTTACTGATTTATCTTTGTTTGATGTAGGTGATTCGAGGACGAATCATTTCGAGGAGGGGGGAATGATGGAAATCAGCCCGATTAGCCCGTGTCCATTGAGCCTAGACGAACTTCTCGTGATCCATTGGAGAACCTTGATGGTCCAATGCAAGATCAAGGAGCGCAAAGACAGCCTTGCATTCATTGATGGCGACAACTTGTGAAGGACTTGAGGAAGATCTTGCATCGCCAACTCAAGATGAAGTTATTATGCATGTTTCTTCAATAACAATTCATGATCCACCTTGAAGAAATTGCATAAGGCCGAGAAGACCAAGCAATGGCGTGTTGGGTTTCATTATGTGTTCACGCCATTCTTTAATTCTTAGGGTGTATTTTTGTTGTTAATTAATTAAGTCCAAAACACTTAATGTGGGCTTTAATTAATTCATTAATAAGTAATTATTTGGCCCAATTATCTTGCATGATAATGGCAAGTAAAAGTTTAGGAAACAAGCTTCCTATTTTTTAGGAAACTTTAGGAAAGTAATTTCCTACTTTTTAGGAGTTTTTTAGGAAAGCAAATTTGTACTTTGCTTCCTCACAATAATCGATCCTTGTCTTCTTCAAGGATTAGAAAACTAAGTTGTTAGTTAGTTAGTTAGCCAAGAAGTCAAATTGTAATTTGCTTCTTGTTTCATTTTCCTTGTAGCCGAGTTTACTCCTATAAAAAGGAGGCTCTTTAACGTTTTTTTAGAGATATAAAAATTGAGAAAACTTTAGCTTTGCTAAATATTTGCAGCTGTGAAAGGTTTTGAAAAACGTGCTTTGTTCTTCTAATTTTAGTTGAGCAATCATAAGAACCGCAAGGCCTTTAGTGAGGAGCTTTAGGTTGTGCTTACCCGTTCTAGATTTATAGAACATGCCAAACTAATAGGTTTAGCTTTTGATTTACATTGATTAAGCTGATTCAATTTGTGTTCAACGTTGGGGTTTGGTTGATTTCTTCCACACCTTTTCGTTCCATTAATTTCTTTCCGCTTTGTGTTTGTAACTTGTGTTGGGTGTTTGATGCAACAACGATCCTAAGTGTGTGGAGATTCATGTGATCAAGGGTCATCTCTAGGTCATATCGTATCATTTTCACTTGACAATGATATGCAGGAGGATGATGTCTGCATTTTCTATTTAGATACTGCTGCATTTAGAGCTGTTACCTTAGTTGTGGGTATTTTCAGGCCTCGAGACATAAACATTGGAGAGGATGCTATTTTGGAAGCTACCATTGTTCATGCTAACCAGATTTCAGGACAGAGGAAGAAAATAGGGAAGCTCTTGGTGGATAAAGATGATGAATCAGCTTAGCCTGGATTCTGTTACTGTTTACAACTTGTGGTTTGTCGCAACACAACTATAATTAGGTTTCTATAATTATGCTTGTTAAATTGGGGGAAAAGAGAATGGTTAACGCCCTGTTATATTTTGAGGAGGTGGGATTCAGTAGTAATTTTGGTTGGGATTCTAAGATATTGCCATATTATGCGTGTGTCCGTGCTTATCTATGATTCTAAAATCTTTGCAGCTTTCTTACAAATGACCTTAATGTGTTTAAGAAAGTTTTGTGCAAACAGTTTAAAGTACCATTTATATTATATATTAGTAGTAGCTTATAGACATAGCTAACATTCACCCTTGTAATTGTATAGAAAATTACTTTTGTTTTCTGGCTTATATATAAGTATATGTTTGGTTATAAATTTTAGAATCATTTTTACAACACATAAAGTGCCTTAGTAAGATCTAACAAGGTTATACAATCTAAGATTTGGTTTGATCGGTTTTTGTGTTGAGCGGGGAAAAAAATAAGCTTGATTTATTTATATATAAAAAGGTTTTCAAACTAGAATTCTTTCTGTTTATTTTAGACACGGTCTAGAATCTATAATGGGGCATATGAATTTAATAGCCTTCAATAGTTAAGTGTGTATGTTGTATCCTTATATATATTACTCTTCACGATTATTATTTTCGTAAAGGAATTTTATGTAGTACTTATAGTTTTTGGAATTTGCAAACGCTAGTAATATCGGGAGATTTTGCTTCATTGTTTTTTTTTAGCTCTTACTCATTGTGTTTACCAGCCAGTGATCATATAAAATTTTATTACATTTTGTTTGGTTTATTTATGGTAGATAGACAAATAAATATTTATAGATTTATATATAGAGTTTATTTTTTTATATTATAATATTAAGCTTAAAAGCTATTTTTAGTAAACATGACTTAGCATTAAAAATTGTGGGTCAATATTATTACATTACTCAATAGCCTTGCACAAAGAAAGACTAATTTTCTCCTTTGATCATTTAATAGAATTTTAAACGACGAACCATTTTTTAAACTAGATATAGTTAAAATTTTATTATTATGTATTTTGATAATTTTAAGAACAACTTTGTTTTTATGAATTGATAAACATTACAAATATTTTGTGTTTCTAAGAATAATAGTATTAATATACGATTAAAATAAAATTATGTTATCTTGGCATTGAAAAAGATAATATGAACAAAGTTAATTATTAGAATATCATATTGTTGTATTTTAAACCTATTTATAGTACGCTTTATAATGGTTCTCAAATATAGTTGCCAAATTGCAAGTGCTATAATTTATCTTTGGTTTTAAAAAAACTTCTGTTATGTCTTAGCCTTAACAATTTTTTGTATTTAAAACACCTATTTTTAACGCTTAATATAATTTAGTTTTTGTTTTCTTATGTTCATCTGTTTGGTCATTTTGTGCTTATATTTGCAGATAAATTATTGCCATCAGCTTTTGGGCCTGATATTGATATTAATGTTATTTGTGGGCTTTGTGTATATTAATTATTATATTAATTACGGTTGACGCTGCATGATTAAACAAAAATTGATTAAGAACAAACAAATAGAAGTAAGAAATATACCAGTTTTGACTGTTGTCTTGTATATGACAATATACAATTATACAATTATAAAACATTAGTATGGAACCTGTTAGAATTCAAGAAAAGATGAATTTGGCAATATTAGTTTATAGGAAAATGTGCACACTAAACCTTTCTACTAAATTGAGTGCATGCAATTATTGTAGGATTAGCTAATTCAAATATTTTTATAGTTGACTGTTGCAAATATCTATGATTATCATTACATAGTCCAAAAGTTTGAAACTTTTGTTGCCTAAAGAGGCACACCTTCTAGCTTCTGAATCTATCTATCCAACCCGAGATTATTACAAGTTTATTAATTCTATGAAATTCTAAATTATTTTCTCCTTATAGCACTATGTATAAAAACTGATTTATTATTAAATATCCTACTAATGAAAGCATTTTATTACACTTATAGAATTTGAGTTAGAGTAAAGACAAATATATATATATATATATACGTGAATAAGTCATTGATTGACTGGGCCTTATTTCTAGCCCTAATTCTTAAACCTCAAAAGGCGCAACAAAGAGACTTTTTTTTACTACATTTTTATCATTAAACTATGAAAGCTTAGGTCTGTTCTATATATTCAACATATACCAAGCTATAAGTTTCATATTTATCTTTGCAAACCTATAGCCCTGGTGTTATAAAGTTTAACTTCAATCTTAACAGCTAATATTTCTATAGTGTTTGAGAAAGCTACTTACAGCTTCCACTTTAATCTTTGCACTTATTGTTGCAGTTTACAAGTTAATAGGTGGTACCAATCAATATGCCTTTGCTGGTTTCCAACTTTGTAGGTTGGTTATCTACTTATTAGACTACTTATTTTCTTACTTACAAATCAGAATTATATATATAAATGTTTGTGTGTATTAAACTAGTTTCCGATAGTTAGATATAACCTTGTTTTTAATATTATAATTTCTAATTTCTGCTTATTAGATGGATTTATATTTTTTTTCTATGCCTGGAGCTTAAGATATGTTGGTAGTTCTGTAAAATCAGCTTCATATATGAATTCTTACCGGTAAAACAATACATATATATAGAAAAACAGATATAGTGTAAGCATTATATTAAGAAGAAGCCAAGCTAGCCAAGTGATTTTGAAGGTCTTAGTAATATTTTATTTTATTATTAATAGATTGAATTATCATATATATATATATATCTATATGCTTATTTTCTAGAAAAGAGGATTATTACAGAAGCCATACTATTAAGCTTTTTCGAAAAATCTTAATAATGAGCTACAATTCTAAATCGGATTAGTTTTTTAGGCATTATATATTAGGAAATGTCATTTAGATAGGACACCCCTGTATAATAATGCCTTATAAATTGCTATTTTTTAAACAAAATACTCCACAAGAATAGATCCGAAATATGTCAACCAAAAGGAAATATAAGTCTGATGAAGAACGCAGAAGTGTGCAACAGCAATGTCGGCAGACTGAAAACAAGCAAAAAAGAAGAAAAAAATTCTTAAACATCTGTTAACAAACTCCAAATTACAAGCATGCTAAGCACAACTGCAACACAAGAACTCTTATTAAGAGCTTCACTCTCAACCGAACATGCTTCAACATCTACACAAGCTGAGCATGTTTAACAGCCAAATAGAACTATACTTGTTTTGGATTCTACAACAACAAGTATCCAAGGTATGTTTTCTTCTATTGTTGCTATTCTGCTATTAAAAGCACTGTTTAAACAATCTGTACTATTGTTATATATCAAATTTATGTTTATTGATGCTAGTTCTTTACCGAAAAACAGTGAATATATATACCTGACCCTTTGCAAAACATAGCTACTGAAGCACAAATCCTACCAGATGTATCAAGCTATGTATATTGCCATGCAAAAAGAATTTATCTGAAGCCTCCTCAATTTTGTTGCTCTGCTGGTGAAATAAGGTTATTACATAGCCAAATGCCAGAGCAACTAAAAATGTTATATCTTGAAAATTTAAACAATGGATCTGATTTTCGAAATAATGTTCGGAGTTATAATAACATGTTTGCATTTACATCACTTGGATCCCATTCTGATAAAATTTTAAGCATGCGAACAGATGGAATTTATACATATAGAGTTCAAGGCCAATTTTACCATTTTATTTCCCCACTCACACCTACAAAATGTAAAAAACGAACCAATGTACAGCTATATTTTTTTGATACAAAACATGAGCTTGACAACCGTTATTCCATATCTCAAAAATTTGACAAAAACTTGATTACAAAACTAGCTGGGTTATTACAAGCCAATCCTTATTCAATATTTTTTAGAAACCTGGGTTAAGTAGAAGATTTGGATAGTTATAAAATTGTTTTAAAAGCACATCCTGATTTAGACTAAAGAATATTCAACAAATCAAACATATCTCAAGTTGGAGCCATATGGTCTGAACCAGAGAATACTGAAGAATATAACAGTCAACATATACGAGTTTATCCGAAAGATGGACCTACTCAAATTGTAAAACATTATTTTGGTTGTTATGATCCGATGCAATATCCATTAATTCTTACAAATGGTGAGCCTAGTTGGCACCCAGGGATAGAAAGACTGGTGTCAAAGACAGACAAACCAAATATTTCTAACACATGCAAAAATGAAAGAGAATTTGATGCACGAAAATTTGCAGATGTCAACATTTCTATAGAAGCTGAGAAAACAGGTATTTCAAATATAAAAACCTAACTTATTCAAATTATCTATATATATGTCTGTGAATTGTTCTTATTTTTATAAGAGCTAACTATTTTGTAAATATTTTCTAGGTATATCAAGAAATAGGAAAAAAATGTTGTGTCCTGTAGAGAATATTATTGCTACAAGTTACAAATCAGGCCTGATAATACGTTGTTTTTACTACATACAGGTAGACTTTGCAACAATTTGTTGTTGATATGTATATTAAAATCAAAACATCCAGGCTAGAATTTCTAAAATCAACAGAAATCCAAAATCGTATGAGAGCAGAAATTTATAAAGGTGTAATGGATAGTATTATAAAAGGACATGACTCAGGTGCTGATATTGGAAAACGAGTTATATTACCTACTTCTTTTGTTGGTGGCCCTAGAGATATGCATAAAAGATATATGGATGCTATGACCTTGGTACAATGTTATGGAAAACCAGATATATTTCTTACAATGACTGCTAATCCAAGTTGGCCAAAAATTTCTAATCATAATTTACATTCCAATGAAGCGCAAAATAGACCAGATCTAATAGCCAGAATATTCAGAGCCAAGCTTGAACTTTTGAAAATTGAGCAATTTAAAAAAAAAGATTTTTGGAAAGGTTGCTGCATATACATATGTAGTTGAGTTTCAAAAAAGAGGATTGCCTAGTGCTTATTTCCTTATTATTCTTAATTCTATGTTTAAACTTTATTCAGTTGAAGCATGCGACAGAATTTTAAGTGCTGAATTACCAGATGCGAAAAGCCAGCCCCATTTGTATGCGTTGGTTGCGAGACATATGATGCACGGACCATGTGGAAGTCTTGATCCAAATTGCCATTGTATGAAACCAAATTCTGGTTGTAAATATGAATATCCCAAGAAATTTCAAACACAACAATATTATAGAGAAAATACTTATCCTACATATCGACGCAGACATGATCAAAGATTAGTCAAGGTACGTGGCCATTACTTAGATAATCGTTGGGTAGTTGCTTATAGCCCATATTTACTTTCAAAATTTAATTGTCATATCAATGTAGAGATTTGTTCAACAATTCGAGCTATCAAATATATATTCAAATATATTTATAAAGGACATGGAAAAATTGCATATAATATAGCATTACAACAAACTGATGGAATAATTGTTGAAATAAAAAATTTTCAAATAGGACGATGGGTTTCTCCACCTGAAGCTATATGGAGAATATTTAAGTTTGATCTTAACCAGACATATCTTGCAGTTATAAGTCTTCTTATTCATTTAGAAGATGAGCAAAATATCGTATTTAAGCCTACACAATCACTTTATAATTTTGTTAATAATCCGATATGTAAAAAAAAACTATGCTAACTCAATACTTTTTTATGAACAGATCAGATTTATATGCACGAAGGCTAGATTGTCTATATATTGAATTTCCAGAATATTTTATATGGAATGACCAATCTAAAGAATGGCAACGATGCAAACAAAGAAAGGTTATTGGAAGAATACATACTACACATCTATCTCAAGGTGAGAAATACTATTTTCGACTACTATTAATGCACCGACGAGGAGTGACTTCTTTTACAAATTTAAGAACTGTCAATGGTGAAATTGCAAATACATATAAAGCATCAGCTGAATTATTAGGACTGTTTCAAAATAATAATATTGCATACCTTTATATGCAAGAAAGTATTCACTACATGATGCCGGCTACGCTTTGACAATTATTTGCAACTCTTCTGGCATATTCTAATCCAAAACATGCGAATCAATTATGGTTGGACTTTCAAGAAAACCTTGATGAAGACTTTAGTCGAAACCAGACCTTGGACCATTGTATGGTAAAAAATAAGACATTACATGCAATAGATAACTGTTTGCATTCTATGAATAAAGGCCTACAAAATTTCAGCTTTATTGATGGTCTGAAAGAGTTGGAGCAAATTGACAGCATGAACAAAGAATTAGAAGCTGAAGTAAATATTATTGTTTCGCCACAAGAGCTAGAAGCAATATCAGAATTAAATTGGGATAAAAAACAGGCTTATGATGTAATAATACATCATATAAACCAAGGTTTAGCAAAGGCATTTTTCATAGATGGTCCAACTAGTACAGGTAAAACATTCATCTATAAATGTTTGCTTGCAAAGATTAGGTCAGATGGTGGGATAGCACTTGCAATGGCAAGTTCAGGAGTGGCAATCTCTATTCTTCCAGGTGAAAAAACAGCACACTCAAGGTTTAAAATATCAGTTGATGATGATACGAATAGAGCTTGCAATATAAGAAAACAAAGTACATTGGCTTATTTATTGAGAGTTGCAAAACTTATTATTTGGGATGAAGCCATAATAATGAAAAGAAATATTATTGAACATTTTGATATAGCTCTAAGAGATATAACAGTTGTGGACCAATTATTTGGTGGCAAAGTAATAGTTTTTGGTGGTGATTTTAGACAGACATTACCAGTCATCACTAAAGGCTTGAAAGAAGATATCATAAATGCAAGTATTGTCATGTCACCACTTTGGCCAAGATTCGAAAAGATATAATTGCAACACAATATGAGGGCACAATCTGATTCTAGCTTTTGTGAATATTTACTTCGGATAGGAAATGGATTGGAAGAGATGAATTAAGACAGACAAATCCAGATTCCAGAGAGCATGAACATTCCATTTGTGAATGAAACAACATCACTACATGCTCTTATTCATGCTGTGTCCCCAGATTTAAACTATTTTACTACAGATTTAAACTCGGTGATTAATAGATCTAGAGCAATTCTTACAACAAGGAATGATTTTGTTCATGAGATGAATAATATGTTGATAATGGAGTTTCCAGGAGAAGAATTCATATACTACAACACTGATGAGGCTATTAATTTATGGATCAAGTAGAGCAACAAGATTTACTACATTCATTGACTCCTCAAGGTTTTCTTCCTCATCAACTTATTCTGAAAATCAATTAACCTATTATGCTATTGCGCAATATCAATCCGAGTAAAGGTTTATCAAATAGAACTCGGCTTATTTGTAAGGCATTTGAACAAAATATTATCTTGGCTAAAATCTCGACAGGTTCATATATTGGTACAACTATTTTTATTTCCAGAATTATGCTTGAGTGTTCAAAGCATGATTGCAGCTCTATACCTTTTAAAAGAACACAATTTTTGGTACGTTTATGATTTGCAATGACTATTAACAAAGCCCAAGGTTAAACATTAGATTTTGTTGGTATATATATGAAGGAGCCTGTTTTTCGCACGGACAGTTATATGTTGCTTTATCCAGGGCTAAAAGTGCAAAACAGGTGAAAGTTTTGATCAGGTCTCCAACTGGTATTGCTACTACCACTAATGTTACGAAAAATGAAGTATATATTGAGGTTTTGTCACTGATGGTTCCAAATTTATTCATTTAAACTAATGTCCACCTTATATATTTTATATTATCAATGTGGTATCATTCTAATTTGCATGTATAGATCTTATTATTTCAATTTTTTTAATTGAATTTATACATAAAATTAGATTTGCAAACATTAATTGAGCATTTCAATATGTCAATAAACATTGATTGCCTTTTTTAACATGTTTAAGTATTGAATTTGATACTATCAAACAGGTATTTATTTCTATAGTTTTATAGAATTTTCTTTTAATATATAATTAGAATGTTTTATCGTTTTGATGAAATGTTTTATTAGAACCTAAATTAAGTTTTTTTTATCCAACAACTTTTTTCACATTTCAAACAAATATGGAGAATAGATGTATCCCTATTTCAGCACTAACAGATGCGGCTAGAGATTGGGTATCAAAACTAATTTTAGTTGAGAAAATCCCAATACGTATTGAAAAAGAAAAAGGAGCTGCATATCAAAGATATGTTTTCAACGATGTTCATGTATAAATAGCTTGTTATGCATATTTACTTATTTTAATTTCAAATTATTCAAATGATTTGCTAATAACAAATTTTACAGAAAAATAGCATACAAGCTATTTCTTATAGTGAGGATGTACATCAGCTGACAAAGTTTTGCAACTCTACAAAACATTCTACATTGGCAATGCAATGATAAGGCCAATAGTAGGAACGTTTCCGCGATATTGGTCTTCTTCTTACCAGATGATACTAAAGAAAAGTGCTTTTATAAAGCAAGTTCAGCAGCCAACAGAGCTGGCATTAGTTGACAATTATAGCCTGACTAAATTTGCTGATTTTGATGATAAAATGTACAATCATGATCTGAAAATCAGTTAAGTGTATAACTATTCTAAGATTAAATTATATCTGCAAAAAAAATCTACATTAATAATTTAGATGTAAATTCTTTAACCAGTTCTCTATACTAGATTTGGATCTAATTCAAAATTATGTCTTCTTACAAATATTCTGTGTGATGTGATACATGTTCTTCCATCAAGAAATGTACCAGTGAAAGGAAGAAGCATTCCTATTCAAGAATTTATCATTCTTAATGAAGACTAATGACCATTATTATTTTTTATATCAAGTCTTAAATCGAAGCAAATCCTAATACAATTTGTATTTATGCAGGTGCAGACCTATGGTATTTACACTCTGGGAAGATTTCTTATACGCGGAGGCGCCATATATTATTAATAATGTTCATGAAATGCCAATCATCTTGGGCACACGATTAGCAATCACATTATTTCATGGTAATTTTTACTTTAAAAAAAAGCTATTAATATAATTCAGATTTATTAGTGTATAGATTTTCTTATATTTCAAGTATTTCAATATGAACTATGTCAAATAGCATGATTCTCTTTGATCCACCTTTACCACAGGCAATACAGCTTAAAAATTGGTAAGCCTATATCTGAATATAACAACATCCATACATGTTTAACAAAGCTTTCCTGTTTCTAGAATTCTGAAAACCGTGTCATTATCTACGTAGGGTTACAAGCAAATACAAGTCATACTGAAAAGATTGTGGCTGAAAAACTGTATGAAAAACATCAGATAATTAGTACTCCTTCAGACACTCAAGTTCGTAAGATAAGCCAATTATTGAGCCCGACTGAAACAGTAATTACTTCAGCTTTTCTATTTTAGAATTTTTTTCTATGCAACTATTACGAAAATAGGCAGTTAGGTGCTTATATAAACATACCAACAAAAATAAATGGTTGTGCCCTTACCTGTAGATCAAATAATGCTGGGTGAAAGCTGAAGTGAAGATAGAAAGCCCTGGGCAAAAATTTTACTATCTTATTTGTCCAAATTGTTCAAAAGCTACTGATGCAGGACTTGATATGGAATTTACTTGTCTATATATTGTGCCGCAACATGTCCAGCACCTCAACATCAGTAAGATGCATATTATAAAACAAACTATATTAATAAATCAATTCACATAATAACTAAAATAGATTAATTATAATTTTGTGCAGGCTTCGCTTTCAAATTGAGCTTTTTGATGGTTCAGCGAGGTTACAAGCATCAATCGATAAAAAAAATGCAGAGCTATTGCTGGGATTGACAATTGAGCAGGTTATAAATATGGAAAAAGAGGTATATATATAAACTATCGTTTTATAGCCTTTGTATTTTTTTTTATTATAATACTATTAATTCCAGACCTAATACTTTACTATACAGCATGAACATGTGGATTGTGATGCTTTTAACAATAAATTTGAAGGCCTTCAACTACTATTCCATTTGCGGATCAGTAGTTTCATGACAAGAACATGACAAGTGACACGCTATGACATCATAACATGCCTGCCCACAGAAAGCCAATCTTCCAAATTATTGCAAAACAAAGAACCAGGAACATCCACAAATATTGCATTACCAACGAAATTTCGAGATGATAGAGGTAAAGGTGTTGACAGTACATGTTCAGAAGAAATTGAAAAAATAAGCTACACTTTGTAGCCTGATATCATACAAACTCCAATAAAAGAAACTATAGCTACCAAACAGCAAACAGAGATAAGTACTATTACAACAAGCATAGGGGACAAAAGAAGCTTCGAACCAGTATTTGAAAAAGAAAGTAAACAAGGTAAAACCAATAAATAATAATTTCTATTCCTGATCAATATGCTTTCCTTCAGTTATGCTTTTAATTTACTATAAGTCTGTATAAAGTTGGTTTGCTACTGATTTTGTAAGCCATAATGTAAAGAATGTTGTTTCTTTGCTTATCACAAATGCTTACTTCCTTAAAACCACCTCAATTATGTATCGTGTATTACCTTTTAGATTTTTTTAAAACATATCAAACGTGTTTTGGTTTTAAAAAGCCTAAGGTAGTTTTGCAATTACTAATAATATTATAAAAAAACGATCCTGCTATGTATGCTAATAAATATAATCTGTTACCTACCAAAATTGTTAATTGATTTTTTCTATTTACTACCAATTCTTTTATCAACCATAACTTAGAAAATTATTAAAAGTTTATTCAAGCATGTCAGCAAGACAATAATAGTATAGAAAAAAATAAGGCTTTTAATTTTTTAACTTATTTACTAATATACCTGCTATCTTGCCATCTCTTTTCTTTCTGGTACATTAAATCCGGCCATTTTGGTCCATATTTTCATTGCTTTACAAATCAGATCTATCTCACAACCTTACAAGCTTTATTTCGCCAATCTCAATCATTACCAGTTTCTCTATTAAGCTTCGCAGAAGCGAATCTCTACATCAAACCCCAGATCTTTACATTGGTAGCCAGTATAGCATGTAAATAAATCCCTGTAAAAAAAAACCAAAGAAAAAATATATCAGAAACACAGACCAACAAAACGGAGGTTTTTTTCTCAAATATTATAAAGTTTTGCTACTAAAACCAGACTTATACTATACTAAAATTTAGTAATGAAAAAAAACCCCTTTCAAAATCAAAACAAACAGAGGGGAAAAAACCTTACTTTAGCCAAGGGAAACAACTACCACGATTCACTGCATCCGTAATCTTTTCAACTAACAATTTCTTCACAAAATTTGGATATATATGTATGAAATTCAACACTGTTCACGTATACATCATTTTCGCAGAGTTAGATTTGTCAATTTGTTGCTATTGAAAACCGGAAGATGTAAGGTTACAGCCGCTACCATTTTTTTACAATCTTTTCCATACACAATATTAAAAACCTAGCCTAATAAATAAGCGTAATACTCTAACAAAAAAAGCTCCTTTTTGGTGAAAAAATGACAAAGAAAAAAATTAATAAAAATAATAGATTTAACTGGGCCAATAATAATACCAACCAACATAAGCCCCAAAACATAACTTTGGGCTGCAGCACTTTGTGCAGAGTGCGATTACTAGTATATATATGTGTTTGTGCGCTCTCGTTTTCATTTATATTTAAATATACTATATCTTTCAATGTTGTTTATTTCGAATTCATTCTCCCCTAATATTTTTAATTTGTGAACGTCCTCACGTGTGCGTGTTTTGCAAATTACTAAATTCCTGTGAAAGTCCTCACAAGTGTGTATTTTGCAAATTACTATTGTCTATTCAACTAATTTAAGCATCGAAACCTTTTCAAAAAAAATCTTGCCCGTAGAAATTCTCACAAGTGTGCGACTAATTTAAGTATTATAGCTTTCTCGAAAAAAATCCCGTAGAAGTTCTTATGAGTGTGTATTACAAATTACCATTGCCTATTGAACTATTAGCACAACCCAAAGTCGGAATTCGGCCAAAGTAATTTTCGTTGCTTCAACAATTTGCACTAAGATATTTAAAAATCTCCTTCGCACATGTTCAAATTATTTTTTCATTTATTGAAACTAACCTAATTATTTTTAATGCGTTCATTATTTAATTTATTCAGTTTAGTACGTTTCCACATCCATCTTTCCTTCAAATTATTATTACTACAATAAACTCAATGAAATAACACCTTAAAAATTTTGTCCAACGCCATTCTCATTTAAGTTTAGAGTTCAAAGTTACAACAATACAAATTACTTGGCCCATTATCCTTTTCTCTATAAATGCAGAAACAGAAGGATTAGAAACAAACAACAACTATCTCTAAATGGTACTGAACTATACATGGCTACAAAATCATTTGGATGTAGGTTACAACAGCTTTGATGGAAGTCTCCCAGCTGACATTGTTTCTGGAAGGTAAAACAGAACAAATAGTGCATGGATTTCATCCAAGAAGAAATCTAACATCCCTTTACATTTAACCATCTACAAAACCACAATGTCACATTTCTGTATCAATGATATCCCGCATCATCTGTATTGGTATGAGCCCTTCAGTTCGGATTGCATTTTTGGTTGGATCTGGACTAATAAAATACAGCGTTGGTAATCCGCGAACCTGACAGCATGTTGTAATAGCGTTATGGTTTTCTTTAAGTATTCTAAATTTTACCTAAAAGCACAAAAATGGTAGGAACAATTCTACTAAGCCAAGGAGAGGAAGTAACACAATTATCTTTGAAGCTTGGGAAAGAACCTTTTGCAGATAATGTTAAAACAATCATAAAGATTCATTATAGTGAAAACATGTAGATTCCTGCTTGCAGCTTATACCATCTGTTAAGCAACGAAAGGAGAACAAAACAATAAAAGGAATGAGATATAGAAAACCTTGGATTACCTGCATGTCACGTGCAAATTCATATTCTTCATCAGTATCAACCTTCACAATCAGCGCGTTACTTTCATATTCTACAGCAAGCTGTGAGATGAAAATCAAATTAAAGCTCAATCATTAAAATCTATGACACCGCATTATTAGGTAACTACTTAAATATATTATAACTTGTTGAATTTGTCTTGGAATTGTGCCCCCTAAGCAAATAAATTTTTACTAATTCTTTCCTAGTATGTAAATCATTGGACCTATTTCATCGATAAAAAATAAATTTCACTTTGATAATAACAATTCTAAATAAACAAAAACAAATGCATAATTTGTCATACAAACTTCACTGTTCTACTGCCTTCATAGTTTCTCAAATTATACAAGCGACGATCAAGCTAACACTTGTGCAGGCAGGAAAGAAGCAAAAAGGACCTCCTTCACCAATTTATTGTATTGACCAGGCATGCCAAGTTAATCCATAATTCTTTCACTAAGACCAAGCCAAAAGATAGATAATCAGAATGTATACATTTTATGACAGCAACTGAATTTGTCACCTCAAAATATGTGGATTCACTGAACAAAAATTCCCACTGCATGAAAAGAATTACGAGATGCATGCATACAGTACAATACAATGCATCACCTGTTTCACTGTCTATTCAGGTTAAGAACTCTAACAAAGCAGAATCTCCCATTTCAATATATGAATACCCAACAATGACATAGCATGAGAACCACAAGTATCTCTACTCTCAGTGAGCATGATAGTAGCAGCAAAACTTTAAAATAACTACTCAAGGATGCCAGTACTTTTATGAAATTCTGCCAATTACTGCTTCCTTCTCAGTTTTGCCATTTAATATCTATGTAATTTTGTAGCATTTCTACTGCTTTAACAAAAAGAGTCAATGATATTATTGAATCTGACATCAATGCTTCAGAAATTCCAACTGTTTTGTGAAAACCGAGTTACAAGGATCAAACCTTATTGCTAACAACAATAGGAGAACCAAATCTGCATAATGTCACGCTTTCCAAAGGAAATTGCAGTTCAATGGGATGCTTACCCCATCTTCAAGCATAAGTTATACACTCTCCCTCTGTACTCTCTTTCTAGTAATGGCCATCCAAAAGGAAAAAAGGCCATTTTGATCTTTAAAGCAACCAAAATTCAAAATCACATAGAATACAAGAGAGAGAAGATCCTAATAAGGTCACGTTAATATGATCCATAATAGATAACTCCTACTTCTTTAACCCGTACACGCATATCTAATCCACGAAGAGTTGTCTCCTACATTTGTAGCAACCGGATATTACTAACGTGGTAAAAAGAACTTGATTCTGTGCTAAGCTCTATGAACTTACTAATTATTACAAGTTGACACAGGTGCAGCAGACTTACAAGCAAGGACTCTACCTGGTTCATACTTTATTCAAACCAAGATAAAAAATATTCAGATATTATACGTGAAACTTTGAGCAGTGAGAGCCACCTATATAATCAAACATATCTCTTACAGTATAGTCTTTGGATTGATTAACTGAAAACAACCGCGAGGGCTTAGATAGCAATGGTTATAAAAACTGAATTTAATAAATCAGAAAAGGAGCTTATCATTTCTCTTTTTAATTTTTGGAAAAACCACACTAGATGGTGGAAAAAGAGTTGACTAGAATTTTCTATGATGACCCAAAATACAGATGCTTCCAAGTTCTGCCCCACTAAAGGAATCCAGGCATTTGTTCAAGAAGTCTCTGTACTGATTTAAAAAACTGTTACTGTTAACCAAAGCACAGACAGATTATTTCAGAGAACACAAAACTGCTCCTTTCATTCAGAACTTTCCACATGCTTGATGCATTACTACATAAAAACAAAAAAATGAATGCCTAACGGGAATTCAAAACCTCTTCGGATTCAAGGTATGACAAAAAGATACCAAAAAGTTGCCACATACATGAGCATTGGTCCTATTGTCCAATGTCTTTCACAATGAGTTTATTCATTATGATTTCTTTTACCTGTCAATCCATTTGGTTAAAAGGACATGAAAGAAATAATCCCTGGGAAGAAAGATCAAATTATAACAAGAGCTTTAAAGAAATAATCCCTGGGAAGAAAGATCAAATTATAACAAGAGCTTTACATCACTTCAACTCATACTTTTATTGTTACAAGCACCCAAAAAATAAGCAGACTTCAATGGACCTGTTCGTTAAAAAGAAAATGCTATATGCGTATACCTATGAAATTCACCACAAAATAAGGCTACATAGTGTTAACTTTTGTGCTAAACCAGATTTTTATCCTTACCATTTCCAGTTCTTGCGCCATCAAAATACAGGGACCGCACCATGTTGCATAGAAATCAATGATCAGTGGTACATTCCTCTCTCCCTTCACGAGCTCTTGGACCTCTTTAGCAGACATCTTTTTCTATAAAAGATAAAACACCCAATAAACCTTAGAAAAACATCCACTTTTTTCCCTCTCATATTAACTGAATTTAAATTTACAAATAGCAAAAAACCAATACGACAATCAAACTAAAGCAGTGAATTTGACCCAAAATGCAATGAATATCCATTCAGCTACGAACAACTCTATCGTAACACAAAAAAAAAAAAAAAAAAAACTCTGCATAAAAAACCCAACTTTAAAGTATCAACTATCAAACAATGCAGAGCATAAAAATTAACAGAGACCCACAAATAAAAAAACAGATATAATCGTTTGAATTTGAAGACATACAACAAGATAATCCTTTCTGACAAATTTGCCAGCAGAAGGTTTGCAAAGCAACTTTCTTGATGGATGTAATGAAAGCGAAGAATCCCTGTTGCTGGTGGTGATGGGATTGGGATTTAAGAAGAATGATTTGGAATAAGAATGGGTTTTCAAGGTCACAGTAGAGGAGCAAAGTGTTGGTGGAGAGTGAAATGAAGAGACGACAGATTGCATTTTGTTCTTGCTGCCTATCCACTATACAGAAGGAGAAACTTTCAAGGGGTTTAGGGGTTAGAGACGAAGTATTTGTTGTTTATCGAATAATATCCATTTCATCTCTAAATATATAGATAAATATAAATAATAAATAATATATATATATATATATATATATTAAAAAATGATAGAAAGTACTATAACTTACGTCGGAACTCGAGTTATGTGTAATCCACATCAAATGGAAAAGAGAATTTGTATAAAAAGTTTAAAATTTATCTCTTTATCAAACATCCAATGAATACCATCTCAATTATTTTCTCACCCTAATAATCGTGTACCCACCAATATAATATAAGGGCATCAACAACCTAAAACTCCATTTTGGAGTAGTTTTATACTATAAAGAATATTCCCATTTATATCTCATTTTATATCATTTTTTAAAATTAACATAAGTATGATTATGGGCAATTTAAACAATAATTTAAAATTTGTAGTTATCATATTATTTTTATTCACACTTTTCAATTCAATTATATTCAAGTAAGAAAATTAAATTTATGGTATTTTAAGAATAAAAATTTAAAATAATTAATGATTTTAAAATTTTAAAATAACATAATCAAAATCAATTTAATTGAAGAAAGAACAAATTACACCAAAAGTAACATAAAACAAAACATTAAATATTTAAAAAAGTAAAAAGATAATTTAAAACAAACAAAAAAAAGTGAAAGATAATATTAAAAAAATAAAGTAGCTACAATGCAACGCAAAATATAGCTTTTCTGGACTCTAAAATAGTGTGAAAAATAGCGTAGATTGGAGTTACATTTTTTCTTTTTTTTTTTCCTGTCTTTTAGCTTACAACTTACGCTATAGTAGTGTGCGTTGGTGATGGTCTAATTAACTCAAACCTTTAATTGTTACTGGTGAAAAAAATTAAAATATCATCAAAATCACTAACCTAAATATCACCAAAATCACAAACGAGTGACTAGAAACATTAATATCATTAAAATCAAATTTACAATTATTAAGCCCTAACTTAAATGTAAGTGAACCCTACCATGTGATTTTAATTCATTAAAATTAGAATTAAAATCATATTGTAGGGTTCGATCATATTAGGTTAGGGCTTAATAATTAATTAAAATTAGTATTAAAATAATGTGGTAGGATTCAATCACATTAGACCTTCATAATGGTAAAGGGCAAGTCACATGGAAGCTCCGGGGGATTATAGAAAGGGTGAAACAGTTCTCGAGTGTACTATCTTTTTGTCATATTTATCGGGAAGCAAATCAACCCGCGGATGGTTTGGCAAAAAAAGGTTGTTTCCTTCAATAGTATGTGATTTTCTCTATTTTCGGAGAGGTACCTTGGCAGGTCCGGGGCTGCATTAACATGGACCGACTAGGTGTGCCGAATTTCAGAGTTTGAAAGTGCAATGTGTAACTTTACATCTTGTCGGGTATTGATGCTTGTAATTCCTCACGTTGGTTAACTTTATGATCTTAAATAATAAAAGGGAGTGGCGCCCCTAATTAATTAGCCAAAAAAAAAATAATTTGTCGAGAGTTAGGTAACCATAAATTTTCTGTTAAAATGGCCATAGGTGAATGTCAACAAAAGAGTTTTTCTGCCAAAAATACCTTTGAAAATTAGTGATAATACAAAAAATGGTATTGTATTTAAACGAATACAATTCCCGGTTAGGTTATATTTTTCAATGACAATAAATAAAGTACAGGGTCAGACTCTTGATTATGTTGGCGTATATTTGCGAGAACCAATTTTTTCTCTTGGTCAACTATACATTGCTCTTTCAAGAGGTAAAAGTTCATAGGTAGTAAAGGTGTTTATTTTATTGCCTACTATTGGAGAAAAGAAGCATGATTATTGTACGAGAAATATAATATTTGAATTAGTACTTGAAATGTCCAAATGATTCTTTATATTTACAACCTTATTTGAAGGTTTTATCTTGATTTATCTATGTTTCTGTGTATTTTTTAATATTAAACTTTTCTATTTTTTAAATGTATAAGATGATTTAGTTTTTTACTTTTAGAAGTAGAAAAAACACAAAATAAAATGAAAAGTAATAAAATTGTTGGTCTTGATAATATTCCAATTAAGGTAAGAAATTATTTTGAAAAAATTATAATTACATAGCTTACAAATCTATTTAATGAAATTATGAAAATTAAAAACATGCCTAACCAATAAGTATTCTGATACCTTTATAAAAAGTAAAGGAGACAAACAAAACCATGCAAATTATCAGGATATTAAATTAATGAGTCATACTTTGAAATTATGAGAAGAATAATAGAAATAAGGTTTAGAAACAAGACTATAATACTAGATGATCAATTCAGTTTTATGTGAGGGGGACCTACAATGGAAACTATATATTTAATTAGAAGATTATTTGAGAACTATAATGAGAGAAAACAAACTTTACACATTCATTGATTTCGAAAAAGGGATATGATAGAGTCAATAGGGATGTAATATAGAGGGTATTAGAAAAAAGAGAGGTAAGACTAGCGTATGTAGGAGTTGTACAAGACATGTATAAAGGTCTAATAACTTGTGTAATGACGTCAATATGCACATTCGATGATTTTTTGAATACTATAGATTTGCATCATGGATCTATTTTCATCTTGTACCTTTTTGCTTTAGTAATTGACAAAATAACGAAGAATTTAGAAAAAGTCATTCCTGAACGTATGTTGTTTGCCGATGATATAGTTTAAATTGATGAGACAAGAAATAGACTATTTGCTAAGTTAGAAGTTTGGAGAAGCACTAGAATCGAAATGTTTTACCATAAGTAGAGGTAAAATTGAATATATGGAATGTCACTTTAGTAATAATAGAAGTAACAATATGATAAATGTAAAAATTAGTGGGCACGAATAAAAGGAATCTAAGAGTTTTAAATATTTAAAATCTATCATTGAAAAAAATGAGAGAATTGATAAAAATGTTACTCATAGGATCAAGCAGGAGGGAACAAATGGGGAAGTGTGTCCTCTGTACTTTGTGATCGTAAAGTACTGCTGAAATTGAAGAGAAAATTTTACAAAATAACTATAAGACTACTAGCAATGTTTTATAGATCAGAATGTTGAGTGACTAAATATAATCATGAACAAAAAAATGTGAGTAGAAGAACGAGAACATTAAGATCGATAGTGGACATACTAGATTGGATAGAATATCTGTAAGCTCTAAGGCAGCCTAAGAGGGGGGGGGGGGGGGTGAACTAGGTTTCTAAAAATTTAGTGCACTAATCAAATCAAATTCAACAACAAATGGTGAGTTGTGTGAATTGTGACAAGTATAATATTCAACAACAATTATCCAGAAACACAATGAGTTAATAATCCAATACAATTGCACCAATTCAAAGCATAAACAATATATGATCATGGTAAAAATGAAAACTGTAAGGAGAGAAGACACAAGAAATTTAGAGTGGTTCAAGACTCTCCCTTGGAGAGTTTTACATCCACTACCTAAGTTTCCCAACTTAGGATTTCAAACCTTTTACTATAATCTGATCTCTTTTCGGTGGTGAGATCAAAACAACCACTTTTAAAACCGGAACAATGTATAACCTTCTCACTAGCTATCCCAAGCTATGAGTTCTAGGTTTTTACTCTCACTTGAGAAACCTTTTCCAAATCCTTACAAAGTTTGTATAGAGAAGAAGTAACAGCCCTCAATTAGGGTGGATAAGATGAATTTGAAGCTCACAGTATGATTCCAACAATAACAATTACAACTCAAAATATATAGTTCAAGAATGAGATGAAACACTCAAGAAAGGCTCAAGAACATTTAAACTTTTTGGTTCTTGTAAAATCAAAGTGAAATGCAAGAGTTGTAGAGAGTGTTTTTTCAAATTGAGAGCTTAGGGAATTAAGTTTCGTGTTTTTAACGTTCATGAGTTGGTCGTATATATATGCTCTCAAAAGATGACAAAAAAATGTATATGTTTGACATTTCAAAAACTAGCCGTTATGTTGAAAATCAAGTTTCGGACGCTATTTTGGACCCTGGAGGTCGTCCAAACCTATTTTTTTGGAAGCATGAAAAACCCTACCGCGACACTTTTGGACGGCCAAAATCTCAAGAGGGCGTCCGAACCTAAGTTTCGGATGGCCGAAACTCCCCTGCACCGTCTGAACCTATTCTACAGAGAGCTTGATTTTTCACTAGAGTTTCGGACGGTCAACTGACCAACAATGGGCGTCCGATCCTATCTTTCGGTCTGAAACTCAGCCCTCAGCGTCTGAACCTATTTTTCTCAAACTTGTTTTCAATTTTCGTTTTCCAAATCATTTGTGCAACTTTGTTGTGACTTTGTGTAAGTATTTTCCTCAATTTTTGAAATGCATTTGAGGACGACTAACATATTGAATTCATTTTTACTTTAGCCTTAAAAGAGTAAAACATTTTCTTGAACTATTTACACAATTAGGGTTTAGGATTGGGAAATGACCTAATTTACCATCTTGTGTACATTGTGCCCTTCCAATTATTTCTTCATGCGATAATGCTCCATGCTTGACTTCTTTTGAACATCTATCACATTTAAACACTTTTTGAACAATTAGCATAAACATAATTGTTTGTTAAACATCAAAATAAATGAGATTAAGACCCCTAGGTCTTCACAATCTCCCCCTTTTTGATGATGATAAACTAATTATGTGATAGAATAAATAACAAATGCAATAATTTATTGTTTAATAATATATGCTCCCCCTATGTGTATACTTCCCTTTTGTTTTTATTTTTCTCCCTCTTTTCATGCTTTATTTTTCTTTAATCACAAATATATGCTCCCCCTATGTGTATACTTTCCCTTTTTTTTTATTTTCCTTTTGCATTTCATGCTTTATTTTTCTCTAACATTATCTCACATTCTTCTCCCCCTTTTGACATCATCAAAATAATAACAGGTTATAAGTGACAACATTTGATACCAAAATACAGTTTTGCATTTACCTTGTTTCCGATGCTTTGCGAACAATCATATGAATGTAAGGAAACATTATCAATCTTAGGACTACCTTTCCACTCCTTGCAACCTAATGGGTGGCTAGGCTAAAAAAAATGGTTAAGTACAATAATTTTTGTAGAAATTTTGATAGAGTTTCCTTTGAATACGGATGGATTCCACCTGTCAACAACCCATTCAATTCCACAAAAGAGCACAATATATCTTTTCCAAGAGTTCAACATATAATCTCATTATGCACCATTAATATCAAAGATAGTTGATAAATGTGAGAAATTAAATATTCAAGAACATCAAAGCCTCAAAGAGTTCAAGACATCAAAACATCAAAAAGTTCAAAAACATCAAATCATCAAGATATCAAAAGTCACTTCAAAGAGCAATATCCAAAACATCAAAGGCAAGACCATGAAAGACAACTAAAAAACAACAAGAAAACATCAAACCAATAAGTCATCAAGCAAACATCAAACCATCCTAGAGTTAAACTATGAACACTCTAGTCTATTACATATGTGTAATAGCTAATCGTGTGCCGGTGCCTTCCCTTTGCGGCGAGCTTGAGCCAAAGCTTCAAGTTGTTTATCCGCCATAAGCACTTTATGCCCATAATGAATCTCGTTCCCCAAATCATCAACCTTAACTGTTAGAGCATCAAGTTGGCCCCGAATCTCAGCCATGCTATTATCTAAGCTTGCATGCACGCCGGCGATCCCACTATCAATACAATCGGTCAAGGAGTCGAAATACCCTTGAATGAGGATCTTGAAGTCTTCATCCACGTGAGGTGCTTGAGGAGGCTCCGGGACATCATGAGCTTGTTCCTCTTCCTCACTGTCACTACCCTTACTATCCTCATCCAATACTGGAGCCGGATTATCAAATGTCCACGCCGCATTGACAATGTAAATACCCATACTCTTAAGGAAGATGGAATCATAGAAGTTTCGAGGAGATATGGGATGTGTGGCGACATTATCTAGGGAAATGCCGTGTGACCTAAGGATTTTTGTGATAAGCATTCCATAGGGTAGGCTTCTACGTTTATCCTTAATGTGCACATCGAGATACTTAAGCATGAGATGTCCAAAATTGACTGGAATTTGCTTAAGTAAGGCATATAGAATGTAGAGGTTCATGGTGTTGGGATCGATTTTGTGGCCATGATTTGGAAGAACGATTTTGGTAATGATATGAAAAAGAACACGAAGTGGAGGACTTAAATTCTTAACATGGGCCTCACTAGCTCTCGCAAAGGACTCACCATTGAATACACTTGCCACTAGATCATTGAAGTTAAAGCCATGAGTGGCATCGGCCCAATAGTGTAGCTTAAAGTACTTAATAATTTTCTTGCTGTCTTTAGCTAAGGTTGTGGGGTGATCGGTTTTGAACAAGGTATTTAGGCTTTCCGGAGTTAAAGTGATATCCTCAGAGTTTACCCTAGTGTAAAGACGGTCTACTCCCATTGCCTCCTTTTTAGAGTGTAAGTTTGCAAAGAATTCATATACTAAGAGGGTATACACCGGCTCATTAGCAAACAATATTTCCTTCCAAGCTTGATAGTCAAACAAGTCTACAATATTAGAGAAGCCATTAATTTCTTCTTCTCTGACAACCCTAGGCATAACAATTTTCTTCTGATTCGTAATGTAACTATTATACTTATTTGCACATTCATCATCAACGAATGGAGAAGTAGGATTTGGGGCAGTGGATTTACCATGTTGGATGTGGGATGGAACCGTCACCTTTGTCTTCTTTCGGCCTCTTGAGGAACTCATATCGATCACGTTCTTGAAGAAATTTAATCAAAAGTGCCAAAATTGAGGTTTACCCAATTTTTTGGGCTATAAATCAATTTGGCGAAATGTGTGGTGAAATCTTGTGTTTTGAATCGGTGGAAGTGTTCTTTAGATGTTAAGAAAGGATTCTAGAACAACAATTTTGAGTTTAATCGGTGAAAATTCACTGTTGAGTTTGAGAGGCGCAAAAAAGAGGGTCTGAAGCTTTTGAAAATTTTTTGAGAAGTGTTTGAAAATCAGGATTTTTAAGCCTGATATGACAGTTTTGGACAGCCAAAATTTTGGAGAGGGTCCGAAAGTGTCGTCCAAAATTTTGCAAAAATTTCACCCTTGCAGAAGTTTAGGTTCGGACGGCCTCAGCGTTCGAAACCAGCATCCGAAACTTCTGAATAATTTTACTCCTTACTGATCTTTAGGTTTGGACGGCTCTGTGCGTCCGAAACTAGCGTCCAAAACTTTTATGAATTTTTTAAAATTCATTTTTGAGAAATAAAATCGACGTTTTTGGATTACTTGAGTTGTACTACACCAATGTTATCTCTTAAGAGAGAAAATTGGTCCTCCGGGAGTGGTTTGGTGAAGATATCCGCCAATTGTTCTTTAGTGGGAACATATTCAATATGAATTTCCCTATTTTGAACAAGATCACGAATGAAGTGATGTTTGATATCAATGTGCTTTGATCTAGAGTGTTGAATGGGATTCGGTTAAGTTTATAGCACTTGTGTTATCACATTTAATGGGAACACATCCAAAATCTAAACCAAAATCAAGAAGAGTATGTTTCATTCAAAGAATTTGAGAACAACAACTTCCGGCAGCTATGTATTCGGCTTCAGCCATTGATAAGGATACGGAAGCTTGTTTTCTACTTGACCAAGACACAAGAGATTTTCCTAGGAATTGACACGTTCCACTTGTGCTTTTCCTATCAACCCTATATCCAGTGAAGTCGGCATCGGTGAACCCTACTAATTCAAATGTGTTCGTCCTAGGGTACCATAATCCATGTTCTATCGTTCCTTTTAGGTATCTAAGTATTCTTTTTACAGCCAACAAGTGTGTTTGTTTAGCACATGATTGAAATCTAGCACATAAGCACACAACATACATAATATCCGGCCTACTAGCCGTCAAATATAGCAAACTTCCTATCATTCCCCGATATTGTGTTTCATCAACTTTTATTCCATTTTCATCTTTGTCTTACTTAGTTGAGGTGCTCATGGGAGTTCCATTTGGTTTAGAGTCTTCCATACCATATTTTTTAAGTAATTTCTTAGTGTATTTTTCTTGACTTATGAAAATCCAATCATCCATTTGTTTTATTTGTAGTCCAAGAAAGAAGGTTAATTATCCCATCATACTCATTTAAAATTCTTCTTTCATTAGGTTTGAGAATTCTTCACATAATGTTTCATTTAAAGCACCAAATATAATATCATCAACATATATTTGTGCAATTAGAAAATCATTATCACAATACTTAGTAAACAAGGTTGTGTCAATTATGCCCTTGTGAAATTTCTGTTCTATTAAAAATTCACTTAATCTTTCATACCATGCTCTAGGAGCTTGTTTTAGTCTATATAATACTTTGACCAGTTTATATACATGATTAGGAAATTTAACATTTTCAAATCCAAGTGGTTGTTCTACATATACTTCTTCTTGAATGAATCCATTTAAGAAGGCACTTTTAACATCCATTTGAAAAAGTTTGAACCCTTTTGTGAAGACCTATGGTCTTAATTTTATTTATTTTGATGTTTAACAAACAATTATGTTTATGCTAATGGTTCAAAAAGTGTTTCATTGAGATAGATATACAAAGAAGCTAAGCATGGAGCTCTATTATATGGAGAAAGAATTGGAAGAAGCCAAGCATGGAGCTCTATTATATGGAGAAAGAATTAGAAGTGCAAAAGATATGAAAGTGTGGTAAATTAGGTCATTTCCCCAACCTTAAACCTTATATTATGTAAATAGCTCAAGAAGTTGATTTACTCTTTCAAGGCTCAAGTAAAAATGATTTCAATATGTTAGTAGTCTAAAAATATTTTCAAAAAAATGAGAAATATACTTGCACAAAGTCACACATAGTTGCACAAATGATTTTAAAAATGAAAATTGAAAACAAGTTGAAAACAAATAGGTTCGGACGCTCTAGGCAAAGTTTCGGCCGTCTGAAAACAAGTTGAGAATGATTTCAAAGCGGATATGAACAAATGCTGAAGAAATCTGCCAGGGTTCAGTATTTCAATCATATCTCTCTCATTTTAAGTCCAAATGGAGTGATTCCAGTGCCATTGGAAAGCTAAGAGAAAGGCTACAACTTTCATGTTTTACGTTTTTCTAAATTCTGTCGGGATCAAATCGAAAAATGGCTCACAAGGTTTCAGACGACCTTGGCCAAGTTTCGGACGTCCGAAACTGTCGTGGCAGGTTTTGACATGCTCTCAGAAGAATAGGTTCGGACGACCCCAGGGTCCGAAACAGGCGTCTGAAACCCATTTTTCAGCATAACGGCTAGTTTTTCAAAGGTCAAACATTTGCGTTTTTTTGTCATTTTTTGAGAGGGCTTAAATACCACCAAATGCAAAAACGTTAACAAGACTTCTCCCTTGATTCCTTGAGCTTCTAATCTTGAAAAACATTCTCTACAACTCTTTCAAAATCATTTTGAATCAACAAGACACAAAAGATCAAAAGTCTTGAGCCTTCTTTGAGTTCTTCATCTTATTCTTGAGCTATATAGTTTGAGTTGTAATTTTTATTATAGGAATCATATTGTGAGCTTAACATTATCATATTCACCCAATTTGTGGGATTGTATTTCATTATCAAACATCTTTTGAGAGTGATTGTGAAAGGTTTCTCAAGTGAGAGTAAAAACCTTTGACACATAGCTTGGGTTAGCTAGTGTAAATGTTGAACCTTTGGTGAAATCCTAAGTTGTGATACTTGGGTTGTAAAAGTGGTTCTTTTGATCTCACCACTAGAAAGGAGATCATTTTTTAGTGAAGAGGTTGAAATCCTAAGTTGGAAAACTTGGGTAGTGGATGTAGAGTGCTCCAAGAGGGAGACTTGAACCACTCTAAATTGATTGTGTCAATTGTTCTTTATTGCTTTCAGTTTTTACTATTATTTCATCTTGTTCATGATTTAATTTACTGCACTTGGATTGAAGTATATATTCATTGTGTTGTTGGAATATTACATTAAACATCATTTGATATTACACTTGATGCAAGTCACACTACTCACTCATCATTGTTGAATTGAATTTGAATTGATTGAGTTTAAAGAATTTTTAGAAACCTAATTCACCCCCCCTCTTAGGTTGCCTTAGACCTTACAATTGGTATCAAAGCTTGGTCTCTATTTGCTTAGGCTTAACAACCTTAGAGTAAAGATTATGACAACAAACAATGCTATGTTTATGGAGGGACAATCCATTTCTAGGCCTCCAATGTTTAATGGAACCGACTATAGCAGTTGGAAAGATAGAATGGAAATTTATCTTAAATCCATTGACATTGAGATGTGGTATATTGTTGAAGAAGGACCTTATAAGGCTGAAATAACCATAGGAAATGAAACTAGAGAAAAGAAGAGAGGTGAACTTAATGAAATTGATAGGAGAAATCTTACTTTAAATGCCAAGGTCACAAATGTTTTATACAACTCCCTAGATGTTAATGAAACAAGTAGGATTAAGGGATGCAAAAATGCACATGATATTTAGAAGAGACTTAGGGAAATACATGAGGGAGAAACCTCCAAAATCAACAAATGCTTTGAATGTAATCAACTTGGTCATTTTATTTCAGATTGTCCAAGAAGAAAGAAAGAGTTTGAACATGACAAACAAGGGAAAGGAAGAAGCCTCAAAGTAACATGGGATGATGATCAATCCAAAGAGGAAAGTGAAGAAGAGGAGGACGAAGTTGCACACATGTGTTTTATGGGAATTGAAGACTATGAGGTAAGTACTTCTTCTAGTAATGATGATGATGATGATTGCAACGATCAAGATGAACTAGAGCTGTATATTACTAAGCTAGTAGATGAATTAAAGAAAACCAAAATTCAAAACAAGAAGCTTAAGGCAAAAGTAGAAGAAGTCACTACTTGTAATCAAGAATTGATTATTAAGCATGATTGTCTAGTAAGAGAAAACTGCACATTAAAAGCTGAAAATGAGAGGTTGACAATAGAAAGCAACAAGTTTAGAGAAAAAGTTAAAAAACATGATGAAGTTAAGAAAGAACATATAGAATTGAGAAAGAGAATTGAAGACCTTAGTGCTTGTTTAGCTAAATTCACACAAGGCAAGGATAACTTCGAAAAACTTCTAGGAAATCAAAGAATTGGAAATAGTAAATATGGATTAGGATATTCACATGATATAGGTAATCAATGCTCCACCTCCAAACTTGTGAAAGCTACACATATATCACATAATCATGAAAAGGGTGTAGAGAATCTTAAAAATAGACATCACCAACACTATAGGTATGGAAGGCATAACACACAAAACCATAGTTATGGATATGAAAGATATAACTTTGAACCTAGGTTTAACACTACTAGACCTTATCCTTATTATAGGACTTCACATTCTTTTAAATACCAAGTGATATGCGATTATTGTTGTAAGAAAGGACACACCTCAAGAAAATGCTTTGCAAGAATGGATGTTGAAAATGGATCAAAAACATGGATAAGAAAAGATATCAATGATGTAAAAACTTAGGTGCATAAAGTCACACATTGATTCTTGAATGTAGGTATGTTTGAAAATACAATTTTGGATATAAAATAGTTCTTTGATAGTGGATGCTCAAGGCAATTCCTTATTGCTTAATAATTTGGAAATAAGAAATAAAAGACATGTTAGTTTTGGAAATGATAAAAAAAAGGGAAAAATAATTGGTGTTGGCAATGTAGCCAATAATAATAGCTATGTGATTGACAATGTGCATTTGATTTATAACTTGAAATTCAACTTGATTTGCATAAGTCAAATATGTAATAAAGAACTTGATTTATTGTTTAAATGTGAAAATTGTGTAGTTGTTGATCCAATAGATGATAAAATCATTCTTACCATTGCATTTTGACAATAACTTGGTCTTCATATCACAAATTGAGCCAAAAGACATAAATGAAGCTTTAAAAGATGATAATTGGATTTTCATATTGTGCAGAAATTTCCTTTTCAATATAAGTTTAAAAAAAAATGCTGTACTAAACCAATTCTTGTTGTCATATCCTTGTGAGTCTTTATTGATAGTAGTAATAACATTCTTGTTCTTGTTATCAAATATTCATTGTGATTCTTGAATTCCTTCTTGTTCCTTAGAGCCTTCAATATTTCCTAAATATTCCTAATTCATTATTATACTCCTTGAATCTTGGTTGACTCAAAGAACTCGTAAAGAAAGATAAGAGAGCTCCAACATATTAATTGATACACGAGCGTGAGTAGGGAAGTTTCTTGATAAGTTGGTTTGATACCAACTCATATTTGTTATATCACTTAGCTTTTGCCTTGTTTTTAATGCAATTGTGTGGTGTTTGATGTTATTATGTGCATTATTGTGGTTTGCAACTTGTAATTGCTAAAGTGAATAAAGATGCCAAAAAATGTTGATCAAATAAGTCAAATGTGCATTTGAAGTGAAATCAAGGAAGAGTTAAGAAGAGCTTGAATGATGTTTGAAGAATTTGAGGAAAACTTAAACATGCCTATCTTGATTCATTTGGTTTTTGGGCAGAATTGGTTGTATAATTTGTTTTGAGTATAACTCTCTCAATACTAGTCCGAATCAGGAGATCCTGGATGTTCTGGAATGCTCTTTGAGTGTATCCCATGTCTTAAGTTTTAACTTTCTTCTAATTCTTTGTGCAAGCATGAGAAATGAGGGCATCTTTATGATTGTTACTTCTAGGGTGTCCATTATTGAGCTCACTACCACAGTTTGGTAGAATGGGTATAACTTGAGCTACCAATCTTATATGATGTTAATTCTTGAACCAATGGAGAGCCAAGAGAGAGATATAAAACTCTTATGCTCATCACTAAGTCCAATTTAGAGGCTAAGGCAAACATACTTTGCATAGAAGTAGATTGTTAGGCTGAAATGGATGCATCACACACTAGCCTAGCATTCTTGCACACATGCACTCAACTTGCTGCACACACACACAGAGCTCGTTGCATGCCTTTAATTAACAAATCATTATGGGAAGTGCCTTTCAAATTTAATGAAAGAAGAATTTTAAATGAGTATGATGGGAGAATTAACATTCTTTCTTGGGTTACACATAAAACAAATGGATGAGAGTGTTTTCTAAAATGTAATAAACTAGGCTCCTATTTCACACTTATTTAAATTTCTAAGTGTTTTGAATTTGATGAGTTTCTTGTGTTTCCTTGTTGACACTTTGATGCTCTTTATCCCGTTATTCACTTTGATTAACCATTCTTGGATTTGGCTATTTCCTTTGGTGAAGATTAAAATTGTGCATTAATTTCTATGGTGATTATGATATATTGTGCATATGGAATATTGTGCAAAATGGTGAAATATTTTGTTTGCAAACTTTGAAATGTGGTATATTGTGCATTTTTGTGGTTTGTATTGGATTGTTAACATTTGAGAAGATTTCATTTTCAATTGACATTATGATGGCCTTGTGCATTTAAAAGAACATATGGTAGAGTACAATCATGTGATTACTAAGACAACTTGATAAGTTTCTTATGTTTTTCTTATGATTGACGACGATGATATTATTAATTTGGTATCATTCTTGGTTTATTTTGGTATCCATGTTGTTTACACATCTTTGCTATCTTCCTTGTTGAAAATTTAATTGTGCATTAGTCTCTATGACTCTTGTGAATGTCATATGATTGGATATTTTATATGTTGTGCATTGGATTTTTGTCAAAATTTTGGATTGTTGACAAGTGGAATTAGCTTATACACAAAGGAAACTCTGTCAAAATTTTTACAAAATTTCTTATACTTAACCATTTTTATGATGCCTAGCCACCCATTAGGTTGCAAGGAGTGGAAGGGTAGTCCTATGATTAGTTGATATTTCCCTCACATTGTATGTTGATAAACAAAAGAAAAGGGAGAGAAAAATATCACAGAAAGATGTGTTGTTTGAGAAAAAGAATGAAAGGAGGAGAAAGGTATGTTATTTTATGGTATCATGTCATTTTCGCTCACTTATTTTGTTTATGACAAAAAGGGGGAGAAAACTATGTAATTAAGTGATGAAATTCATTAGTTGAAAGATGATAGGGGGAGAAATGAATATACTTTTAAAAGTTAGAAATTAGAAGATAGTAAGGGGAGAAAAATAAAAAGAAAAGGAAGTACATATGTAAGGGGAGCATTTATCAAAATAGGTTTACTTCAACAAAATGTATGTTTTTGCACTCATTATTTATTCCATCACATAATTGGTTTGTCATCATAAAAAAAGGGGAGATTGATATTATTGTGAGACCTAGGGTCTTAATTTTACTTGTTTTGATGTTTAACAAACAATTATGTTGGTATCATGTAAGGAATGTAATGGATAAAGAACAAAAGGGGGAGAAGAATAAAGGGGAAGAAGAATATTAGAAAAGAGAGAAACAAAGCATATAATGAAATGGAAGTATACACATAGGGGGAGAAAAATAAAAATAAAATTGAAGTATATACATAGGGGGAGCATATATCAATTCTTTGATATAAAAGTAACTTATTGCACTTGATATTTATTTTGTCACATAATTGGTTTGTCATCATAAAAAAGGGGGAGATTGTGAAGAACTATGGTCTTAATCTTATTTATTTTGATGTTTAATAAACAATTATGTTTATGCTAATGGTTCAAAAAGTGTTTCATTGAGATAGATATACAAAGAAGCCAAGCATGGAGCTCTATTATATGGAGAAAGAATTGGAAGAAGCCAAGCATGGAGCTCTATTATATGGAGAAAGAATTAGAAGTGCAAAAGATATGAAAGTGTGGTAAATTAGGTCATTTCCCCAACCTTAAACCTTATATTATGTAAATAGCTCAAGAAGTTGATTTACTCTTTCAAGGCTCAAGTAAAAATGATTTCAATATGTTAGTAGTCTAAAAATGTTTTCAAAAAAATGAGAAATATACTTGCACAAAGTCACACATAGTTGCACAAATGATTTGGAAAATGAAAATTGAAAACAAGTTGAAAACAAATAGGTTCGGACGCTCTAGGCAAAGTTTCGGCCGTCCGAAAACAAGTTGAAAATGATTTCAAAGCGGATATGAACAAATTCTGAAGAAATCTGCCAGGGTTCAGTATTTCAATCATATCTCTCTCATTTTAAGTCCCAATGGAGTGATTCCGGTGCCATTGGAAATCTAAGAGAAAGGGCTACAACTTTCATGTTTTACGTTTTTCTAAATTCTGTCGGGATCATATCGAAAAATGGTTCAAAACGTTTCGGACGACCTTGGCCAAGTTTCGGACGTCCGAACTGTCGTGACAGGTTTTGACATGCTCTCAGAAGAATAGGTTCGGATGACCCCAGGGTCCGAAATAGGCGTCCGAAACTCATTTTTCAGCATAACGGCTAGTTTTTCAAAGGTCAAACATATGCGTTTTTTTGTCATTTTTTGAGAGGGCTTAAATACCACCAAATGCAAAAACGTTAACAAGACTTCTCCCTTGATTCCTTGAGCTTCTAATCTTGAAAAACATTCTCTACAACTCTTTCAAAATCATTTTGAATCAACAAGACACAAAAGATCAAAAGTCTTGAGCTTTCTTTGAGTTCTTCATCTTATTCTTGAGCTATATAGTTTGAGTTGTAATTTTTATTATAGGAATCATATTGTGAGCTTAACATTATCATATTCACCCAATTTGTGGGATTGTATTTCATTATCAAACATCTTTTGAGAGTGATTGTGAAAGGTTTCTCAAGTGAGAGTAAAAACCTTTGACACATAGCTTGGGTTAGCTAGTGTAAAGGTTGAACCTTTGGTGAAATCCTAAGTTGTGATACTTGGGTTGTAAAAGTGGTTCTTTTGATCTCACCACTAGAAAGGAGATCATTTTTTAGTGAAGAGGTTGAAATCCTAAGTTAGAAAACTTGGGTAGTGGATGTAGAGTGCTCCAAGGGGGAGACTTGAACCACTCTAAATTGATTGTGTCAATTGCTCTTTATTGCTTTCAGTTTTTACTATTATTTCATCTTGTTCATGATTTAATTTACTGCACTTGGATTGAAGTATATATTCATTGTGTTGTTGGAATATTATATTAAACATCATTTGATATTACACTTGATGCAAGTCACACTACTCACTCATCATTGTTGAATTGAATTTGAATTGATTGAGTTTAAAGAATTTTTAGAAACCTAATTCACCCCTCCCCCCCCCCCCTTAGGTTGCCTTAGACCTTACACCTTTGAAACAAGTATAACCAAGTAACATATGGATAGACTCAAGCCTTGTTACGGGAGAAAAGGTTTCATCATAGTCTATACCTTCCTCTGGCCTATACCCTTGAGCCACTAATCTAGCCTTGTTTCTTACTATATTTCTCACTTCATTTAGTTTATTTCTGAAAATCCATTTAGTTCCTATAATTGAAGTGTCTTTAGGTCTTTCAACTAGATTCCACACTTTACTTCTTTCAAATTGATTTAATTCTTCTTGCATAGCTATGATCCAATTATCATCTTTTAAGGCTTCTTTTGCATCTTTTGGCTCAATTTGTGAGAGGAAGACCAAGTTATTATCTAAATGCAATGACGACCTAGTGTTTACTCCTTTAGATGGACTTCCTATGATTAAGTCTTTAGGATGACTTTGAATGAATTTCCAACCTCTTGGAAGATCACTCTTTTGTGGACTTTTATCTAGAATTTGAATATCATCTATGGGGTCAATTTGTGGAGATGAGTTGTTGTCTATTTCATTTTTATCTTGTTCATTAGATGGATTTTCTTCTATACCTATTTCTTCATCACTTTCTTCATGGTTTTTACTTGTATCACCTTCATCAAAGTTTACATGAATTGCCTCTTCTATTATCATGGTTCTTTTGTTATAAACTCTATATGCTTTTCTAATATCTGAATAACTTAAAAATACTCCTTCATCCGATTTCTTATCGAATTTTCCTAGGGTGTCTTTTACATCTAAAATGAAGCATTTGCAACCAAAAACTTTAAAATATCCTACATTTGGAGTTTTCTTATTGATCAATTCATATGGTGTTTTCTTCAACAAGGGACTAATTAAAACACGATTCATGACATAACATGCGGTGTTAATCGCTTCAGCCCAAAAATATTTAGGCAAGTCATTTTCACAAAGCATAGTTCTAGCCATTTCTTCAAGTGTTCTATTTTTTCTTTCAACTACTCCATTTTGTTGTGGTGATTTGACTACTGAAAAATTATGTGTAATACCATTTTCATCACAATGATTTATAAAGCTTTCATTTACAAATTCGGTTCCATTATCACTTCTTATTTTCACTGCATTTAAACTTAACTCATTTTGAACCTTTTTAAACAGTCTAGCATATTCTTTAAATGTATCACTTTTATGTGCCAAGAATATTACCCAAGTGTACCTAGAATAGTCATCTACTATCACAAAAACATATCTTTTGCCACCTAAACTTGTAGTTTGTGAGGGTCCAAATAAGTCCATATGTATCAACTCTAAAGGTTTTGAAGTTGTTACCATGTTTTTAGATTTGAATGTACTCTTAGTTTGTTTTCCATATTGACATGAATCACACACTTTATCTTTTTCATATTTTTGTTTAGGTAAGCCTGTAACTAGTTCTTTAGCTACTAGATTATTTATGTGATCTATTCCTATATGAGCTAGTCTCCTATGCCACAACCAAGTTGTGTTATGTACCAAACTAAGACATTTCATGTCTTGCTCCATAATATCACCTAAATGAAGTGTATACACATTATTATGCCTAGATTCGGTAAGAACTATTTTATCATCTATTGGATCAATAACCACACATTTCTCACGTTTAAATAACACATCAAGATCTTTATCACATATTTGACTTATGCTAATCAAATTGAATTTCAAATCATCAATCAAAAGCACATTTTCAATCACATTGCTATTGTTATTTGCTACATTACCAATCCCAATTATTTTTCCCTTTTTATCATTTCCAAGGTAACATGTCCATTTTTTCTAGTTTCCAAGTCGTTAAGCAATAAGGGATTACCGGTCATGTGTCTTGAGTATCCACTATCAAGAAACCATTTTGTGTCCATAATTGTATTTTTTAAACATACCTACATTCAAGAATCAATGTGTGACTTTAACCACTCAAACTTTCATAATATTAATATTTCCTTATCCATGTTTTTTATCCATTGTTAACTTCCATTCTAGCAAAACATTTTCTTGAGGTGTGCCCCTTTTCTTGAGGTGTGCCCCTTTTTACAACAATAATCGCATATTACATGATATTTAAAAGAGTGTGATGTCTTATGATAGGGATAAGGATAAGTCCTACCATTGTTAAACCTAGGTTCCAAGTTATATCTTTCATATCCATGACTTTGGTTATGTGTGTTATGCACTCCTCTCTCATGATTATGTGATGAATGAGTAATTTTCACTGGTTTGGAGTTGGAGCTTTGACCTACATCATGTGAATATCCTAATCCATACTTACTATTCCCAATTCTTTGATTTCCTAGAAGTATTTCTAAGTTATTCTTGCCTTGAGTGAACTTAGCTAAACAATCACTAAGGTCTTCAATTCTCCTTTTTAATCCTATGTGTTCTTTCTTAATTTCATCATGCTTTTTAACTTCTTCCCTAACCTTATTGTTTTCTATTTTTAATTTTTCATTTTCAGTTTTCAATGTACAATTTTCTTTTTCTATACTATCAAGTTTAAAGCTTAACTCTTGATTACATGTAGTGATTTCTTCAACTTTTGCTTTAAGCTTCTTGTTTTGAGTTTTGGATTTTTTTAACTCATCTACTAATATAGCAATGTACAGTTCAAGCTCATCTTGTTCATTATAATCATCATCATCATCACTAGAAGAAGTACTTACCTCATGGTCTTCAATTCCCATGAAACACATGTTAGCCACTCCTTCTTCTTCTCCTTTGGTTTCCTCTTCCGATATGTCATCATCCTATGTGACTTTGAAGCTTCTTCCTTTGCCTTTCTTATCATGTTTGAACTCCTTCTTTCTTCTTGGACAATCTGCCATAAAATGACCAGGTTGGTTACATTCAAAACATTTGTTAATCTTGGATGTTTCTCCCTTTTCTTTTACCCAATCTTTGCTCCTAAAGTTTCTTCCTTTGTTAAACCTGTTTTTCCTACTTTGAATTATCCTAGATAATTTTCTAGTAAGAAATATAAGGTCATCATCATCTTATTCATTTGTATCTTCCTCATCATCATTTTCATTCTTTGACACTTTAAGTGCTATGTTCTTTCTAGCCTTAGTGTCTTCTTCTTTTTGAGTTTTAGATTTAATTTTCAGCTCATAAGACATAAGAGAACTAATTAGTTGATCTATGGGTAGTTCTCTCAAATTTTTAGCTTCTTCAATTGCTATAGCTTTTGACTCCCATTCCTTGGGTAAAGAATTTAAAATCTTTCTATTTTGCTCACCTAAGGGATAGATTTTTCCTAGATTCTCCAAGTCCTTAATTATGCTATTGAATCTACAAAACATTTTATCAATGGATTCATTAGCATCCATTTTAAAGCTTTCATATTGTGTCACTAGCAATGACTTCTTTTCTTCCTTAACATCTTCGGTTCCCTCATGAATTTCCCTAAGTTTCTTCCAAATGTGATGTGCATTTTTACATCCTTTAACTCTACTTGATTCATTTACATCTAGTGAGTTATATAAGGCATTTGTGGCCTTAGCATTTAGAGTAAGGTTTCTCCTATCGATTTCATTAAGTTCACTCCTCTTCTTTTCTCTAGTTTCATCCCCTATAGTTATCTCAGCCTTGTAAGGTCCTTCCTCTATAATGTACCACATCTCAATGTCAATGGATTTAAGATAAATTTCCATTCTATCTCTCCAACTGCTATAGTTGGTTCCATTAAACAATGGGGGCCTAGAGATAGATTGTCCCTCCATAAACATAGCATTGTTTGTTGCTATAATCTTTACTCTAAGGTTGTTAAGCCTAAGCAAGTAGAGACCAAGCTCTGATACCAATTGTAAGCTCTAAAGCAACCTAATAAGGGGGTGAATTAGGTTTCTAAAAATTTAGTGCACTAATCAAATCAAATTCAACAACAAAGGGTGAGTTGTGTGAATTCTGACAAGTATAATATTCAACAACAATTATCTAGAAACACAATGAGTTAATAATCCAATACAATTGCACCAATTCAAAGCATAAACAATATATGATAATGGTAGAAATGAAAACTGTAAGGAGAGAAGACACAAGCAATTTAGAGTGGTTCAAGACTCCCCCTTGGAGAGCTTTACATCCACTACCTAAGTTTCCCAACTTAGGATTTCAAACCTTTTCACTATAATCTGATCTCTTTTTGGTGGTGAGATCAAAACAACCACTTTTACAACCGGAACAAGGTAAAACCTTCTCACTAGCTATCCCAAGCTATGAGTTCTAGGTTTTTAACTCTCACTTGAGAAACCTTTTCCAAATCCTTACAATGTTTGTATAGAAAAGAAGTAACAGCCCTCAATTAGGGTGGATAAGATGAATTTGAAGCTCACAGTATGATTCCTACAATAACAATTACAACTCAAAATATATAGTTCAAGAATGAGATGAAATACTCAACAACTTTTAATCTTTTTGCTTCTTGTAAAATCAAAGTGAAGTGCAAGAGTTGTAGAGAGTGTTTTTTAGATTGAGAGCTTAGGAAATCAAGTGTCGTTTTTTTAACGTTAATGTGTTGGCCTATATATATATGCTCTCAAAAGATGACAAAAAACGTATATGTTTGACATTTCAAAAACTAGCCGTTATGTTGAAAATCAAGTTTCGGACGCTATTTTGGACAGTGGAGGTCGTCCGAATCTATTTTTCTGGAAGCATGAAAAAACCCTATCGCGACACTTTCGGACGGCCGAAATCTCAAGGGGGCGTCCGAACCTAAGTTTCGGACGGCCGAAACTCCCCTGCACCATCTAAACCTATTCTACAGAGAGCTTGATTTTTCACCAGAGTTTTGGACAGTCAACTGACCAACAATGGGCTTCCGATCCTATCTTTCGGACGTCTGAAACTCAGCCCTCGGCATTCAAACCTATTTTTCTCAAACTTGTTTTCAATTTTCGTTTTCCAAATCATTTGTGCAACTTTGTGTGACTTTGTGTAAGTATTTTCCTCAATTTTTGAAATGCATTTGAGGACGACTAACATATTGAATTCATTTTTACTTGAGCCTTAAATGAGTAAAACATTTTCTTGAATTATTTACACAATTAGGGTTTAGGATTGGGAAATGACCTAATTTACCATCTTGTATACATTGTGCCCTTCCAATTATTTCTTCATGCGATAATGCTCCATGCTTGACTTCTTTTGAACATCTATCACATTTAAACACTTTTTGAACCATTAGCATAAATATAACTGTTTGTTAAACATCAAAATAAATTAGATTAAGACCCTAGGTTTTCATAATATATAATAAATATATTAGAAAGAAAATAGAGATAACTCCAATAAATAAGAAGATACGAGAAACACGTTTATAATGGTTTGGATCTGTAGATAGAAGTCTTCTTGATACACCAATGCGACAAGTAAAAAATAGAGAAAAACTAACTCAAATTAAAATGGGAAAGGGGAGACTTAAAACAATTGGAAAAAAACTATAAAAAATATATGGAATACTTAAATATAAATAAAAATATGTATAATGATAAAATATTATGGATATAATTGACCCCACATAGTGAGATAAAGGCTTAGTTGTTGTAGTACAGGATGATTTGATTTTTAGTTTTTTTGGTCAAAACAAATGGTTGATGTCATTTGTTCTTTTATTATTGTATAAATTGTAGGATGACATATGAAGCTCCAATTGATTAGCAGACAATTGAAATGCAGCCTTAAAATGTTGTAATTAACGTTGAAGAAAATTTGCAGTCAATGCAATCAACTAAGAGCCCGACTAAATTTCAAAAATTTTTCTTTGCTGATGTTGGAATTGTGAAAAAGACATTTTGTATCACTTTTTACTTTTTCCACTGCAGTTTTAATAGATTATTGTATATAAATATTTTTTAAAATAATGTTAATGTGAATTATAAATGTTAATGTGTTATGGTGCTTATTTTGTTGCAGAGAACTAAAGTTGAAGAGATTATTTTTAATCATGATATTGGTCGGATGGGTCAAAACCTCAACTATATAATGAATATCTTGTCAGTAATGCTAATATCCAACCAATGATTGAAAAATTTACTCATAAGAGTATAAAAATGCAATGGGTCATAAGTTCAAGGATTGTGATTCAAGAAATTGGGCAACAGCAAAATACCCTTAATTTGGATTAGTGGTTGATCTAGAAATCTGACCTTAGGGGGGCAAAAATGAAATGTCTCATATATGAAAATAACAATTTTAAAATATTTAAACCATAATAACTTCTCAAATTAAAATAAAATAAAAAATAAAATACATATAAGATGAAGTTTATAATTTATCAAATGTAGGCATTCGAAATAGCGTCTGTCGCTTTTTCATAATATAAAAACTATCTATCATAGAATATGTATCAATACTTCTAACAGTGCCCTTTTTTCATATAAGTAATCAATGAATTTGAAAGAAATTCATCTCCCATCTTATTTTCCAGTGGTGTTTTAATAAGTTTCATTGAAGAGAAAGCACACTTTATTGTTGCAGTAGATATAGAAAGAGTAAGTACAAGATAGATCAATCTATCAATAAAAGGATAAACCATAAAATTTTTATTTTCTTCAACACTTGGCATAATTCTAAAATTGTAGACAACTTTTGTAACTCTTTATTTTGTTCCACTTCAAGTTTAAAAAGTTCCAACTGAAGTTTCAAATGCAACTTTTCTTGTTTCGAAAAATCCACAGGATATTACAAGTATGCAATTTTACAAATATCTTCAACCTCAAACATTGAAAAGTCATCAATAGGATTCAAAGCACACCTAAGCATAAGCAATTCTATTTTTTTTTTTAAAATCGATTTGTAATTTATTGCAATTGAATATCAATAACAACATAAAAAAATATCCACTCGACAGTGATGTTCAAGAGTAACTAGATTCGTTTTCCTCCGATAACAATTGTTACTTGATTTTATTGAAGCCATATCAAGAATGCCAACTTGATGTACGTCACAAAATACCTTCACCTTGTTTAACAAAGAATCTTATTCATCTTCACTTAGTAGTTGAACTTTTTTTTTTTTGACACCAAATGCATAACATTAACAATATCCTAAGATTTGCATTGTCATATTTCATAGAGAATATTTGATATCTCAAATATATCTTTCAAAAAATGAAAAATAAAAATAAATTCAAATAATGTAATAACATCAAAAGAACCATTAGGTTCACCCCCATTGAGTAGAAGAACCTCATCGACAATAATGTCCTCCAAAATTAACCAAGTTGGACGAAATAACTCAATCAAGCTAGAAAGTGCATCATGAGAGCCCCATCTAGTATCACTTTGCCTTTTCATTTTGAACTTGATTTCTTCATTTTCATGTCTCAACTTCAGTAGAAGAAACCAAATTTTCAAGTTCAACAACTTGAGTACTTGTTAATTGATCATTGCATTTGGCTGACACAGTTACCAACATAATAATAAGCTTTAAATACATAAAAAAATTGAGCAACTGAAAGAATTGCATTTTATGTCTCCACTAAAATTAACTGTAAACGATGAGCAAAATAATGAAAAAAATATGCAAATGGACAATTTTTTGAAATTAAAGCTTGTACCCCATTGAATTCTCCACACATATTACTTGCATCATTATAACCTTGACCTCGAATGTTTGTACGCTAAGATTATGTCGAGAATAGACATCACAAATTTGTTACTTCAATGTCAAAGAAGAAGTATCAAATATATGGACTATATCAAAAAAATGCTCTTAGATAAATCTCTTATTATCAAAAAAACATCAAAACAATAGTCATCTACTTCTTATATGATTCATCTTGAAATTCATTTACAATGATACATAATTTTGACTTGCTAATATCGTCTCAAACTTTATTTTGTATTTTTTGAGTAAAAATAGGCAATATTTCTTTTTGTATGGAAGGTGAAATATAACATCTATTTTTAGGAGAATTTTCCAAAATAACAAAAACGACTTGTTTATTATAGGATCCCAAAAGTTGTAGTAGCCCAAGCAAGTTTCCACTATTCTCTGAATCAAGACTTCCATCGTGACCCCTAAACAAAATAGTCAAAAATGTAATAAATTTTATTGCATCAGTTGAGCATTTTGATCACAATCGATTAACATGCTTAGTTGTTTGTTTTTCAATAATCTTTTCAATGTGTTTGAGTGAATTTATAAGATCTCAACAACCTTTAAATGCTCTACTGTGAGAAGAACTATGATTGTTTTTTGCTTTATGACTTAGGAGTGGACAATATTTTTCCTTATTCACTTTTTCCAATATCAAAATCCATCAATTGTAAAAATATTTTGTCCAACATGATTAGATGGCTTATTATAAAAAAACATGGAAGACAATAAGAAGCATTTGTAGTTAGACAAAATTCTAACCAATTTGGAAAAAGAAATTACCATGAAAGGAGAAATTGATGACCTTTTTATCGATAAAATAAGGAGTATTCGGTGGAACAGGTTGATATAGTCCAACGGTGATATAAACTCATTGAATCTGATCTTGTTGTTTAGTAGAATAACTCTAAATTTGTACTCACTTTCCACAATCATGCTCCAAAAGAGATGCATTAAATATTATACATAAAATGTATAAATATGATACACAAATTGTCATACATTTGAGCATGGGAGCGCGTCATTAAGCTTGTCACATATATACAACTATCGAACACGAGTTTTTGAGTTAAAAGTTTATAGTTTAGAAAAGTGTTTAGAAGTACTAGGACATATAAAGTTCTTTTAAGAATTATTTTTGGTAAAAAAAGAAATTTATGAGCCATCTAACAAAAATAGTCGCTAGTTGCCATTCTGTCAAATTTAATCATTATCTCTTATATTTTTCATTAAATTCAATTCTTTATTTTAGTGCAAAATTGAGTCTACAAAATAAGGGTAATTGATTATTTAATTATAGATTAGTGGGTGATAATCTAACAAAATTTTGTCAATAAAAAATTTACACTTAAAATTAAGTCTCAATTATTTTAAAACTTAAATTCAATCATAATTTTGTCAAATTTTTTAACGTTTTCAAATCATATTAATCAATTAAATATTTTCCAAGTGTAAATAGTCATTTATCAAATAAATTTAATGGTAAATTACAAAAATTCGCTTCTAATTTGAAAAAAATATTAAGTTAGATAATTATAGTTTAAAAAAACAAACAAATTCCATTCCCATGATTAATGTTTATTTTGAAGAAACTCAAAAAAAAAAATTTAAATAAAAAGTTATAATATAATTTACTTCAAATTTAAATAAAAAGCTATAACTACTATAATTGACCATATAAATCTAGAGTTTTTTTTAAAAAAAATTACCCTAAATTTATTTAAGGGAGAACGACCCTAAAAGTCCCTCACATTTTACTTAATAATTTGTTTGTTCCTTCACATTTTACTTAATAATTTGTTTGGTCCTTCACATTTTACTTAATAATTTGTTTTGTCCTTCACATTTAAAATAGGATAAAATGGCCCTCTCATTTCAAAAGTGCCAATATTTAGTCATTTGTGACGGATCTGTTAATAAAACCATTAAATGAAGTCACATGACACTTTTTTGGGAGGCAAAAATGGAAACACAATTTATAACCCCTTTCCTCCTCTCTCCTCTTCCTCTTCTCCCCCAACCCACGACTGCTCCTTCTCTGTTACTTTCTGCATAACAATCTATCATTCGATTTTACCTCTCTGAAAACTGAAATTTGATATCATCTTTGATTATTTAAATGTTCAAGAAGATAAACCTGGGAACTAATGTTTATCTCTTTATTCGTTCGAAATATAGATCAGATACATCACACAAATATATAACCTAATCAATCATTTCAATTGCACCAATAACAGAGACAAACTAAGCAGCATTCACAAGTCTCAAAGCAACAAAAACAAAAACATAACCCAAACAAACTGTATAAAGAATGAACGTCGAAAATGATTAAAATGCAGGGCTGTCGGAGTAGAGCATTAGGAGAAAATATAATGACAACATATCAGAATTATTTTGCCAAGAAAATCCTTGAGATGTTTACGATTTCACGCCACTCTGACCCGTTTGAATTGAATAATTTGTTGTGTGAGTGATGAATTCATTATCCTTCCATTTAAGGGCTGTGGGAATTTTGAGGGTTTGATGGGGTTTTGTAAAAATTTTGTCTAAGAAGGTAAAGATCAGATATTCAAAGCCATATACCGTATACTCTGACTTCATCGATGGATTTTGATGAATTGACAATCTTCCATTATACTCTGACTTTATCGATGGATTCTGATGAATTGACAATCTTGTTTTTCAACCATGGAAGGGAGAATGGGGTTGATTTGGAACCCCACAACTTGAATTTCTCTCAAGAATTGATAGGCAATTTTTCTCGTGAAAAAGAACAAAGAAAATAGAAAAATTTATAGGGTTTTGTTGATGCTAATTTTCTTGATGAGGTTGATACTAAGCATGTCATAGCTTGGTTGTACTTTTGAATGAGAGGAATAAGGCCTCTAATTATTATGTTTCTCCCTCCTTTCTTTTTCTGATTTCTTTATTTTCCATTGATTCTAATTTTATTGCCCGACTGGTTATCGCGATTGTTTGTTGTAATGGGTTTTCTAGGCAGGAATGTTTCAAAGATTGAGATATAAGGGAATTCAAATTAAATTACTAAATTGATATGAATGTAGTTAAGGCACTACCAAAGTCAAATTGAATGAATTGGATTCTGGGTTTTTCATGGTGTTCTGATTTACTTTGAATACATGTATCTTGAATGATAATAATTGTTGAAAAATAAGAAAAGAACTTTGAAAAACAAATTTGATAAGAACAAACTGGTGGTGACACTGGGTAGAGTGGTGGGTTGGTAGGGAGAAGAGGAGAGGAAGAGAGAGAGTGAGAGAGTGGTGGTGGTGGTGGGTTATAGGAGAGGAAGGGGAGGAGATCATGGAAGATGGAGGTGGAAGGAGTTGAAGATTGTGGTTGCTATTTTGTCCATAAAAAAAGGGTCACGTGATTGTCCACGTCGTTTCTTCAATTCCACGTCTCCAAATGAAGGACTCGTCTTCTATAACTGGAATGATTTGTTCAACATTAATAATTGCTTAAGCCAGCTTATGGAACTTCTTTTCTTATTTTTATTAGAGCAAAGATTTGTTCCCTTGCTTTTATTTGATGTCTTGTTATTTTTCTATTTTTGCAGGTACCATTTTCTCCACCAATTTGTACTCTCTAGCTGATTAACTTGCAAAAGCAGATTTAGTAAAAGTGCCATCTTGCCTCCCGCTTATTTTTTAGGAAGGTTATCTAGTTCATGTTATAGATAGCATAGGAATGGTAGTCCAAAGGTTTTTATGGTGTGGCAATGCATTGTTTGGGCATCCTATTATGTTGAAAAGATCTAGTCTTTTTTGAACGGTTGTATAATATATAATTGATGAATCATTCATACTGTTTATGGATACATATTTTTGTTGTTTGATGTATTAAAATTTTTTTATTAATAAATTGAAATATTAAGGTAAAATGCTTTGGGATAATTTTGTGGTAAAATTATTAATTTAAAATTCATAAAAACTATAAAATTGTTTATCTAATAATGTTTCAATATATTAAATAATGAGGGTAAAATTGAAATAATAATTAATTCTTATTATCTTCCCTAAACAATATCAATAATAATAATACTCATTATAAATTTTTTGAACCAAACTCAATAATTTTTCATTGCGATTGACCGCTTAATCAAACATATTGTCATTGTCATTTTAACCAAACGAATACCCTAAATATTGACTTATGTGGTCGTTCTCCGAATATTTAATTCATTTATGAATCAATTAATTTTGATCTTCAATTGTTTTCATCTCATCAACCACCCTTTCTCTCCACAGAACTCCTGATAGCTTAAAGTCGTATCAACTCAATTTTACCCGTAAACACTAATGCAGTAGCGATGAGTGGGGATCGTATCCACAGGGAAGGGTAGGTATTCTTTGAATTCAATATTCGCTCACAGAATGTCACGAAAGAACTAAAACTAGACACTAACTAGTAAAGGATCAAATGCAACAAATAAAATGTAGAAAACAAGAAGATAGTGGATGCTCTAGAGTATTTCCACCAGTTGAATGCACATTAGGCCATGATGGCAATGCTCTTGACACACAAGTAAAACAATGAGGAGATCTCTATTGCCCAGGAGGCTAGCTAACACTTAGCATGGCGACCACAGTGTTTTCTATACTCCTTAACATTCCACTTTTCCCATGGCGAGGCCTAAGTAGAATTGATTCAACCCGCAATGCCTCAACTCTCCAAGGTTAGCAAGTCTAACATGCAATTCCTAGGAACTCCCATGGCGAGGCCCGAACTAGGTATGAATGCCTTCGTTGCTATCTCAGAGAGTTTCTTTGACACCTTTTCCTAAAGTTTCATTCCATCGAAGTTTCCCATGGCGAGGCCTAAATCTCAGTAATGAATTTATCGGCTAAGACAAGTGTAAAGACTCAGGAAATCACTTTCAAGTTCTCATCTCACACAATTCTCACAGATATTGGTAAAATCTCATTTCAACTCAGCATGGCGACCACAATCAAAGTTCAATTCATTCAATAAAAGTGTGAATTCATGAAACTCAACAAGATTCAATCATTAAAATCACATATGATTTCATCCTTAAGGAATTATGTCAATTGCATAGCATTTCACACTCTTGGCAAAGCTGTGGTAAGTGGCTTATCTAAGTCCCACTCTTGGCAAAGCTGTGGTTATGAACTTGCTCAGGATCCATTTCACACGGTTTCTTGGCGAAGCTGTGGTTATGTGCTTTTCAAGCCTCATATACTTCTCTATTATAATGCTAACAGTCATTAAGTTGGATAACCAATTCTTTGTATAATTGAAGTTACTCGATTTGCTGTTTCATCTTCAGCTGAACTTAATTTTGTCTATAGTTTTGATAGACCGGTAAAGACAAAAAAACTATTACTACACTCAAAGTTCATGTAAAATACTTTATTTATGTAATTGATTGCAAATTCGTTGAGGTTTTTGGTATAGGCTTCATAGTGTGTTTTTTCTTTTATAATTTTTGAATTCCAGTTTTCTTATGTAGGTCCTTTTTTTTTGTTTGGTTACGTTTTCCCTAATTGATTGGTATTTCATTGTGGATATTTGTTTTATCTGTCGAATTGTGCATTTATTTATCCTCCTTTGTATCTTCCTGCTTGAGAGATTTCTTTCCTTTTGAATGGAATTGGTATAACCATTCATCCTTGATTGCATAGTGAGAAATACATGAGTCATAATTGGAATTGGATTAAACTTTTGGAAGAGGTGCGAGTTATTTCAATTAAAACATTTTTATGGGCAAGTGATAACCGCGAGAGTATGGAACCCTTGTGTAGTTTGGTTTACTGGTTCTTGTTGTGTTTATTGCCTACTGATAATTCAGCGACTTGGTGAGTTCTATGTGCCTATGTTTGTTGTGGCTTTTTTTCTGTGAAATTTCTTTTGTTGGGTTTGCTATGGACACTTATCTCGTATTTATTCATATATATTTTATTGTCTGGTAGTTGTTTGACTATGTTGATTTGTTCTTTTGTGTATGTGTTCAACTTATGAATCTGTTTTTCAATGCAATTTGGCAACTCATTGGTTTTGTTGATATATGACTATCTATTAACGAGGATTACAGACAAACTCGATGAATTCTTCATCTTCAAGTAGCAAGTGAAAAATCAGCAGTTGGTTTTAGTACCTTGGACTGGACTAAAGTTTTGGAAAAGTTTTGCGTGAAGAATTTACTGTTGAAAATTCTTTATTGGTGGTAACTATTTTTGGACTCTGTGTTGTTTGATTTTACTCTATTTTGGTGTGTTGCTTGCTATCTCCTACCACTCAAGATGCAGCACTGTGTGTAAGAGCGTCCGCATTGTCTATCCTTGTATCTTTCAGCTTTTCTTTTGTGTTTTGGGTTAATTACATTTCCATTCCTCCAAAGATACTCCATTATGACTTTGCCACCTTCTAAGTCTAAAATAAACCCTACACAAATTATTCCATAAAAGGAAAGTTCAATTAACTTATATCCTAAGTTACTAAAATTATAAAAAATTTTAACGCCTAAATTCCCCACATCGCGACGTGGGGGAGCTCAACGTCGCGACGTCGGGAAACAAACTCAAAAATAAAATATCCTATTGCTGCTAGACGTCGCGACGCGGGACGATAGACGTCGCAATGGGTATGGAGGTCACTACGTCGGACTCTCTCCACGTCGCGACGTGGGTTGCTGTCCACGTCGTTTCTTCAATTCCACGTCTCCAAATGACGGACTTTTTTTCTACAACTGGAATGAGCACTTTGGGTTCCTCGAACTTGACATATGATCTTGATTTTGTATCATTCCCTCCTACACGAAAAAGATTTGACCTCAAATCTTGTTGATTGGTAAAAAGAAAATCCGGTACAAAATCTATAAAATTATCAAGACAAAATCTATAACATATAGCACATCTAGGTATTTTTGGTGTAATATTCAGTGAAGTACCCGCCCGAGATCCTGACTCTAACTGTTCAAACCGTTTCTTACATGTCTTATGTTTCTCCTTAAACCATTGATTATCAGCTAACATCTGTCGTAATTGTTCACTCATTGTAGCAAGTATACCTTCCAGATTGTGGTTAACACTAGCACCTTCTGCCTGTTTACTCATATTAACACTTAACCAAAATTTCAACTGAATATCCACAACAATTAATATAGCAACAATTACCCACAAATATCCAAAATAATCAACCCAATCAATCTATCACCAATTTTCAACCGGATCAAATTCTCACAGTACCAATTAAATAATAAAGATATAATTATTGTAACCTTCTCACAATAATCCATTCATGCAAGGCTGCGAATAGCAACAATTTAGGGTTTCAATTTTAAGGAAAAATTTATAAACCTGATTTCTAAATTTCTTGAGCTCTGATACCACTTGATGCGGAATAGCGTCCACGATCTTTTTGAAAATCAATTTGAATAGTCGAATCAACCTATCTCCGTAGGATGACAGTATGCACGATTATTTGATGGCTCCTCACTAACAAACAACAAGACAGTCGCGTAAAGAAAACTCCCTCCTCAAGAGCAATATTCACAAAGTAAATCGAAATACTTCCTCAGGAAAATAACTCACATTAAAAAAAACAACTCTGGTTTTTATTTCTCAAAATTCAACTCTCCCACTATTACAATTGAAAGAAATCACCTATTTATAGGCCTAAAAAAACCCTAGACAAATTATTCCATAAAAGGAAAGTTCAATTAACTTAAATCCTAAGTTACTAAAATTAAAAAATTATTTAACACCTAAATTCCCGTACGTCATGACGTGGGGGAGCCCGACGTCTCGACGTCGGGAAACAAACCCTAAAATAAAAAATCCTATCACTGCTAGACGTCGCGACGCGCGACGATGGACGTCGGAGTCTCTCCACGTTGCGACGTGGGTTGCTGTCCACGTCGTTTCTTCAATTTCAGGTCTCCAAATGAAGGACTCATCTTCTACAATTGGAATGAGCACTTTGGGTTCCTCGAACTTGACATATGATCTTGATTTCGTATCAGGTATGAAAAGGGTTAATAGGAATAGATTAAAGTGATTGTGTTTGTTAATGATTGGTGAGGATTAACGGGAATAAGAATAAGTTATTCATTACTTAAAATGGGTCAATAGACCATTCCTGCCTCTCCCTCCATTAATCGTTTATTAACGAGTATCGAGCAATCAATTTTGTTCTTTTCTACCAAAAAACCTGACTTCAAAGATCGCACAACATCTGCAATCTATCTCTACTAGACATTTGCCCCCACCTTGCCATCTTCGCCATCCTTATCGTCATCCTCTTTATCATCCTTAACCCTCGTGTCGATTGATCTAGTCAAGTATATGATGGAGTTGCGCCAATGAGTAAAGGTGCAAACTATGCTTGATTTCTGAGGTGAAGCTTCAATCCCAAACAAATTCTTCTTCAGAGAGCTTTGGTTTGTTTGATGATGTTTTGAGTGGAATATCTCTCACCTTACTCATTAAATTGATTTAAACTCTTAAAAAATAAAAGGGCTGGATGATTACTTTGATATTATTTACATCGAGCAAATTAATTGTTATTAGATGAAGAAAATTTCATCTTCAACTTCTTGTACCAAAAAGTGCTCGAATCATATTTAGAGAATTGCAATATTTGGAGAATATGATTTCATTACTAGAGGATTTTGATCTATTTTGTCTTTTATATTTTTTTTGTGACTGTTTTATTTCGGTTGCTCTCATTTGTAAACTGAACAGAATATCAATAACTAGTACTTTATCAATCTTTGACATTTCCAGTGTATATAAGAGGTTTAAGGTTCATATTATCCACCATGTTCATAAATCTCATAACTCTTGTTTTCTATGTCAATTAAAGTCCCAAAGAATTTGGGTAAGATTGATTTTGAGTACAATAGTTCCTTGATGTTCATATGTCAATTTTGTGTGTGTACACATGAACATTCTCATGAATTGTTCTATTTTTGCCTACTAATGTCTATTTTGATAACCACTTCCTTGATGTTCCTTTTCATTTGATGATAAAAGAACTAGTAGTCGAGAGGTGATCTTCAAAAACCTTATGAGTTAGAAATTATGTGACAAATGAATCACCCACAATAAGAACAATTTAACCTTTTACTTTTTGTTATATTGAATTTCATTTTAGTGATGAAGCTATGTTAAACGTGATAAGATGAACTAGCAGAGTAGTTAATAAACAACAGGAAATAGCGCATGAATTTCAGAACGAACTATTGTGGAGTTGTCTATGTGAAAAAAGCATCATGAACAGGTTATCAGATTATCAAGTTTAGGAATAGTTAAATTTGAGTAATCATTTTAATACAATATTCTAGAATAATATTCTTGCAGTATATAGCTATAGGCTATTTTCTTTTCTTCTATAAATTTTTTTTCAAGCATCACCTAATAAACTTTTTCAAAAGTGATGAAGTAATATACAACTTTTCAAGTTTCAGATGGCTTATTTCCTATAAGTTAATCGAGTTTCCATGCTAACCTAAAAAGAACTCAAGAACATGTGATTTCATGAGTTTCTCATAACAAAATGGCTAATGTAATATGAATGAAATTGACCCCTAGAAGAAATAGGCAGTATGCAATAATGTCTTTGGATGGTTCAACATTAATAATTGCTTAAGCCAGCTTATGGAACTTCTTTTCTTATTTTTATTAGAGCAAAGATTTGTTCCCTTGCTTTTATTTGATGTCTTGTTATTTTTCTATTTTTGCAGGTACCATTTTCTCCATCAATTTGTACTCTCTATCTGATTAACTTGCAAAAGCAGATTTAGTAAAAGTGCCATCTTGCCTCCCACTTATTTTTTAGGAAGGTTATCTAGTTCATGTTATAGATAGCATAGGAATGGTAGTCCAAAGGTTTTTATGGTGTGGCAATGCATTGTTTGGGCATCCTATTGTTTTGAAAAGCTCTAGTCTTTTTTGAACGATTGTATAATATATAATTGATGAATCATTCATACTGTTTATGGATACATATTTTTGTTGTTTGATGTATTAAAATTTTTTTATTAATAAATTGAAATATTAAGGTAAAATGCTTTGGGATAATTTTGTGGTAAAATTATTAATTTAAAATTCATAAAAACTATAAAATTGTTTATCTAATAATGTTTCAATATATTAAATAATGAGGGTAAAATTGAAATATTAATTAATTCTTATTATCTTCCCTAAACAATATCAATAATAATAATACTCATTATAAAATTTTTGAACCAAACTAAATAATTTTTCATTGCGATTGACCGCTTAATCAAACATATTGTCATTGTCATTTTAACCAAACGAATACCCTAAATATTGACTTATGTGGTCGTTCTTCGAATATTTAATTCATTTATGAATCAATTAATGTTGATCTTCAATTGTTTTCATCTCATCAGCCACCCTTTCTCTCCACAGAACTCCTCACAAGCATTGTTTCTTCCCGAGTTCTCTTTTCATCCCTAAACAACATTTCTTTCAAACTCCATCCTCTCGAGCTTTTGCTTGAGGCTTTGTTTTCCAACTTTTGATTAAAATGGAGGAAATAACGACTGCATTGAACGCCCATATCGACCAAATGGCAGATCTTCTGGAGAAATTTAGTGCTGAACTACGCACTGGGATTACACCCGCTTATAATAACTTTATGGGCTTCTTTCATGCTATTGATTGGAAGGTAACTTGATATCCAACAACCCTTTTTCCCATTCCAAGCAAAGAATTACTCTGTATAATGAAATCCTTTTTTTCTCTCCCTTTATTTTGTTTTGTGTTTGAGAAATGAAAAAAGGGAGAGAAATGAACTTGTGTTGAGAGCTTTGACTGGTATTAAATATTTGTGACATTGAAGTTGGATGCTTGTGAAGTAGAGTTGGATGTTGGAGGATAATTCAAATTGTCATTGATAGTATTTCAGTTTTGAAAAGGGCCAATGAAAATCTATATTAATGTTCCATTCTTTTTAAAATTTATTTAGTTTCTTGTTGCATCAAATTTAGGGCCAATGAACTTCTGTTGAGTGCTTTGACAGGTATTCAAGATTTGTGACTTTGAAGTTGGATGCTTGTGAAGTAGAGTTAGATGTTGTAGGATAATTCAAATTGTCATTGATAGTATTTCAGTTTTGAAAAGGGCCAATGAAAATCTATATTAATGTTCCTTTCTTTTTAATATTTATTTAGTTTCTTGTTGCATCAAATTTAAGGCCAATGAACTTCTGTTGAGTGCTGTGACAGGTATTCAAGATTTGTGACTTTGAAGTTGGATGCTTGTGAAGTAGAGTTAGATGTTGTACGATAATTCAAATTGTCATTGATAGTATTTCAGTTTTGAAAAGGGCCAATGAAAATCTTTATTAATGTTCCTTTCTTTTTAAAATTTATTTAGCTTCTTGTTGCATCAAATTTAGGGCCAATGAACTTTTGTTGAGTGCTTTGACAGGTATTCAAGATTTGTGACTTTGAAGTTGGATGCTTGTAAAATAGAGTTAGATGTTGTAGGATAATTCAAATTGTCATTGATAGTATTTCAGTTTTGAAAAGGGCCAATGAAAATCTATATTAATGTTCCTTTCTTTTTAAAATTTATTTAGTTTCTTGTTACATCAAATTTTGGGTGTGTCATATGAAGATGATATATCATCGTTGAATACTTGAAACCTTTCTTGATATTGAAATTTTCGTCTTTCTCTGCAGGAACCTTGGTTGATAGGCCTAGCTGCTTTTCATGTTTTGTTGCTGCTAGTAGCTGTAATTTCAAGGAGGAATGTTAATTTCCAGATGTGCTTATTCCTTCTTGCGTGTAGGTTTCTCACTTCCTATAAACAACTTCAGTTTAGTGTCGTAATTTCGGGTGTTCTGTATTTTTCTTGCTTTTTCTATCATTTTCGTTCAATTGTTTACAAATTTGATCTACATGTTGATGTGTTCATGTTTATTATCTTATTTTCTTCATCGAACTTATTTATTCGTTGGAGGGTTTACTACTAGTGGGAAGGGAAAATCAGGAATAAAATTATCAGGTTGTGATCTGGTACTTGTTTAATCATTTGTGGCTAATGAGCATTTGTTGGCTAATTATCTCTTTCACACAAGTTAAAGTGATTGAAATGACAAACTTTTTCATAATTATGGTTGGGTTTTTGTCATAAGAAAAGAAAAAGTTGACAAACTCATTGAAATTTTTTCTCTTCTGCCTATCGCTTCTTGTACATCATGCTCAAATAGACTTTGATGTGCAATGAGACATCTAGAAGTAGTTATTGAGGTTAAACAATTTTCTTGAACCACCATTGAAATCCTAAAAGTTTGAGCTTTATGAAAGTTAAAAAAAAAGAGGAAAAGACTTTCAACTGTCTGTTTAAATTTTTCACCAAATTTCATTGGATCCGTTAGTCTTTGGGAAATAGGGGGTTTAAGATCTCTCTATATGTGCTTGTATATGTTTTTCTATCTTTTCTGAGTGGTAGAAAGTATTGCCAGAATGCAAAATAATCCTTCTCACAAGCATTTAGGTAAGTGGCTTATCTAAGTCCTACTCTTGGCGAAGCTGTGGTTATGAACTTGCTCAGGTTCCATTTCACATGGTTTCTTGGCGAAGCTGTGTTTATGTGCTTTTCAAGCCTCATATACTTCCCTATTATAATGCTAACAGACATTAAGTTGGATAACCAATTCTTTGTATAATTGAAGTTACTTGATTTGCTGTTTCATCTTCAGCTGAACTTACTTTTGTCTATAGTTTTGATAGACCGGTAAAGACAAAAAAAACTATTACTACACTCAAAGTTCATGTAAAATACTTTATTTTTGTAATTGATTGCAAATTCGTTGAGGTTTTTGGTATAGGCTTCATAGTGTGTTTTTTCTTTTATGATTTTTGAATTCCAGTTTTCTTATGTAGGTCCTTTTTTTTGTTTGGTTACGCTTTCCCTAATTGATTGGTATTTCATTGTGGGTATTTGTTTTATCTGTCGAATTGTGCATTTATTTATCCTCCTTTGTATCTTCCTACTTGAGAGATTTCTTTCCTTTTGAATGGAATTGGTATAACCATTAATCCTTGATTGCATAGTGAGAAATACATGCGTCATAATTGGAATTGGATTAAACTTTTGGAAGAGGTGCGAGTTATTTCAATTAAAACATTTTTATAGGCAAGTGATAACCGCGAGAGTATGGAACCCTTATGTAGTTTGGTTTACTGGTTCTTGTTGTGTTTATTGCCTACTGATAATTCAGAGACTTGGTGAGCTCTATGTGTCTATGTTTGTTGTGGCTTTTTTTCTGTGAAATTTCTTTTGTTGGGTTTGCCATGGACACTTATCTCGTATTTATTCATATATATTTTATTGTCTAGTAGTTGTTTGACTATGTTGATTTGTTCTTTTGTGTATGTGTTCAACTTATGAATCTTGTTTTCAATGCAATTTGGCAACTCATTGGTTTTGTGGATATATGATTATCTATTAACGAGGATTACAGACAAACTCGGTGAATTCTTCATCTTCAAGTAGCAAGTGAAAAATCAGCAGTTGGTTTTAGTACCTTGGACTGGACTAAAGTTTTGGAAAAGTTTTGTGTGAAGAATTTACTGTTGAAAATTCTTTATTGGTGGTAACTATTTTTGGACTCTGTGTTGTTTGATTTTACTCTATTTTAGTGTGTTGCTTGCTATCTCCTATCACTCAAGATGCAGCACTGTGTGTAAGAGCTTCCGCACTGTCTATCCTTGTATCTTTCAGCTTTTCTTTTGTGTTTTGGGTTAATTATATTTCCATTCCTCCAAAGATACTCCATTATGACTTTGCCACCTTCTAAGTCTAAAATAAACCCTACACAAATTATTCCATAAAAGGAAAGTTCAATTAACTTAAATCCTAAGTTACTAAATTTAGAAAATTATTTAACGCCTAAATTCCCACACATCGCGACGTGGGGGAGCTCAACGTCGCGACGTCGGGAAACAAACCCAAAAATAAAATATCCTATTGCTGCTAGACGTCGCGATGCGGGACGATAGACGTCGCAATGTGTATGGATGTCACTACGTCGGACTCTCTTCACGTCGCGACGTGGGTTGCTGTCCACGTCGTTTCTTCAATTCCACGTCTCCAAATGAAGGACTCGTCTTCTACAACTGGAATGAGCACTTTGGGTTCCTCGAACTTGACATATGATCTTGATTTTGTATCATTCCCTCCTACTTGAAAAAGATTTGACCTCAAATCTTATTGATTGGTAAAAAGAAAATCTGGTACAAAATCTATAAAATTATCAAGACAAAAAGATAAAATATATGGAAATTCACACGCATTATTTTTACCCTCTTTGCCTTTTTCTACAATCCTCACCTCAAGGCTTTTGTCATTCAAATCATTACTCAATTGTTTTTCTTGCTTCACATGATAAACATCATTAATAACAATTAAATTACAATCATTTAAAGCAATAAAAGAAATTAAATCTTCACAAGATGGTTCTTCAAGAGTAGTATTTGTATTAACCTCTTCCACTTGAATTGTTTCCATTGAAAGCAATGCTTCCTCCACCAAATGATCTTCATTAATGGTCTCCACCATTGCTTCAACAATTTCATTAACTTGACCCATCTCCAATGGACTCAACTCTTTATCCCCATGATCCTCAACACATTCCAACAAAAGTATAGTAACAACTTTGACAGTTGGGTCTTCCTTTGAAGGTTCAACATACAAATCGTACCATTTTGGACAACTAATAGCATTATGACCTACAGCCATACATCTCAAACACTTCCTAGCATGAACTCTAGGAGTAGGCATCCGAATTTTTCTTTCAACAAAAGGATTAGCACAATCACATTCTTGATGACCATACCTATAACATATAGCACATCTAGGTATTTTTTGTGTAAAATTCAGTGAAGTACCCGCCCGAGATCCTGACTCTAACTGTTCAAACCGTTGCTTACATGTATTATGTTTCTCCTTAAACCGTTGATTATCAGCTAACATCTGTCGTAATTGTTCACTCATTGTAGCAAGTATACCTTCCAGATTTTGGTTAACACTAGCACCTTCTGCATGTTTACTCATATTAACACTTAACCAAAATTTCAACTGAATATCCACAAAAATTAATCTAGCAACAATTACCCACAAATATCCAAAATAATCAACGCAATCAATCTATCACCAATTTTCAATCGGATCAAATTCTCACAGTACCAATTAAATAATAAAGATATAATTATTGTAACCTTCTCACAATAATCCAATCATGCAAGGTCGCGAATAGAAACAATTTAGGGTTTCAATTTTAAGGAAAAATTTATAAACCTGATTTCTAAATTTCTTGAGCTCTGATACCACTTGATGCAGAATAGCGTCCACGATCTTTTTCAAAATCAATTTGAATAGTCGAATCAACCTATCTCCGTAGAATGACATTATGCACGATTATTTGATGGCTCCTCACCAACAAACAACAAGACAGTCGCGTAAAGAAAACTCCCTCCTCAAGAGCAATATTCACAAAGTAAATCAAAATACTTCCTCAAGAAAACAACTCACATTAAAAAAAACAACTCTGGTTTTTATTTCTCAAAATTCAACTCTCCCACTATTACAATTGAAAGAAAGCACCTATTTATAGGCCTAAAACAAACCCTAGATAAATTATTCCATAAAAGGAAAGTTCAATTAACTTAATTCCTAAGTTACTAAAATTAAAAAATTATTTAACATCTAAATTCCCGTACGTCATGACGTGGGGGAGCCCGACGTCTCGACGTCGGGAAACAAACCCTAAAATAAAAAATCCTATCGCTGCTAGACGACGCGACGCGCGACGATGGACGTCGCGTCGTCGGAGTCTCTCCACCTTGCGACGTGGGTTGTTGTCCACGTCGTTTCTTCAATTTCAGGTCTCCAAATGAAGATTCATCTTCTACAACTGGAATGAGCACTTTGAGTTCCTCGAACTTGACATATGATCTTGATTTCGTATCAGGTATGAAAACGGTTAATGGGAATAGATTAAAGTGATTGTGTTTGTTAATGATTGGTGAGGATTAATGGGAATAAGAATTAGTTATTCATTACTTAAAATGGGTCAATAAACCATTCCTGCCTCTCCCTCCATTAATCGTTTATTAACGAGTATCGAGCAATCAATTTTGTTCTTTTCTACCAAAAAACCCTGACTTCAAAGATCGCACAACATCTGCAATCTATCTCTGCTAGACATTCGCCCCCACCTTGCCATCTTCGCCATCCTCATCGTCATCCTCTTTATCATCCTTAACCCTCGTGTCGATTGATCTAGTCAAGTATATGATTGAGTTGCGCCAATGAGTAAAGGTGCAAACTATGCTTGATTTCTGAGGTGAGGCTTTAATCCCAAACAAATTCTTCTTCTGAGAGCTTTGGTTTGTTTGAGGATGTTTTGAGTGGAATATCTCTCACCTTACTCATTAAGTTGATTTAAACTCTTAAAAAATAAAAGGGCTGGATGATTACTTTGTTATTATTTACATCGAGCAAATTAATTGTTATTAGATGAAGGAAATTTCATCTTCAACTTCTTGTACCAAAAAGTGCTCGAATCATATTTAGAGAATTGCAATATTTGGAGAATATGATTTCATTACTAGAGGATTTTGATCTATTTTGTCTTTTATATTTTTTTTATGACTGTTTTATTTCGGTTGCTCTCATTTGTAAACTGAACAGAATATCAATAACTAGTACTTTATCAATCTTTGACATTTCCAGTGTATATAAGAGGTTTAAGGTTCATATTATCCACCATGTTCATAAATCTCATAACTCTTGTTTTCAATGTCAATTAAAGTCCCAAAGAATTTGGGTAAGATTGATTTTGAGTACAATAGTTCCTTGATGTTCAAATGTCAATTTTGTGTGTGTACACATGATCAATATTCTAGAATAATATTCTTGCAGTATATAGCTATAGGCTATTTTCTTTTCTTCTATAAAATTTTTTTCAAGCATCACCTAAAAAACTTTTTCAAAAGTGATTAAATAATATACAACTTTTCAAGTTTCAGATGACTTATTTCCTATATGTTAATCGAGTTTCCATGCTAACCTAAAAAGAACTCAAGAACATGTGATTTCATGAGTTTCTCATAACAAAATGGCTAATGTAATATGAATGAAATTGAGCCATAGAAGAAATAGGCAGTATGCAGTAATGTCTTTGGATGGTTCAACATTAATAATTGCTTAAGCCAGCTTATGGAACTTCTTTTCTTATTTTTATTAGAGCAAAGATTTGTTCCCTTGCTTTTTATTTGATGTCTTGTTATTTTTCTATTTTTGCAGGTACCATTTTCTCCATCAATTTGTACTCTCTAGCTGATTAACTTGCAAAAGCAGATTTAGTAAAACTGCCATCTTGCCTCCCGCTTATTTTTTAGGAAGGTTATCTAGTTCATGTTATAGATAGCATAGGAATGGTTGTCCAAAGGTTTTTATGGTGTGGCAATGCATTGTTTGGGCGTCCTATTGTGTTGAAAAGCTCTAGTCTTTTTTGAACGATTGTATAATATATAATTGATGAATTATTCATACTGTTTATGGATACATATTTTTGTTGTTTGATGTATTAAAATTTTTTTATTAATAAATTGAAATATTAAGGTAAAATGCTTTGGGATAATTTTGTGGTAAAATTATTAATTTAAAATTCATAAAAACTATAAAATTGTTTATCTAATAATGTTTCAATATATTAAATAATGAGGGTAAAATTGAAATATTAATTAATTCTTATTATCTTCCCTAAACAATATCCATAATAATAATACTCATTATAAAATTTTTTAACCAAACTCAATAATTTTTCATTGCGATTGACCGCTTAATCAAACATATTGTCATTGTCATTTTAACCAAACGAATACCCTAAATATTGACTTATGTGGTCGTTCTCTGAATATTTAATTTATTTATGAATCAATTAATTTTGATCTTCAATTGTTTTCATCTCATCAACCACCCTTTCTCTCCACATAACTCCTCACAAGCATTGTTTTTTCCCGAGTTCTCTTTTCATCCCTAAACAACATTTCTTTTAAACTCCATCCTCTCGAGCTTTTGCTTGAGGCTTTGTTTTCCAACTTTTGATTAAAATGGAGGAAATAACGACTGCATTGAACGCCCATATCGACCAAATGGCAGATCTTCTGGAGAAATTTAGTGCTGAACTACGCTCTGGGATTACACCCGCTTATAATAACTTTATGGGCTTCTTTCATGCTATTGATTGGAAGGTAACTTGATATCCAACAACCCTTTTTCCCATTCCAAGCAAAGAATTACTCTTTATAATGAAATCCTTTTTTTCTCTCCCTCTATTTTGTTTTGTGTTTGAGAAATGAATAAAGGGAGAGAAATGAACTTGTGTTGAGAGCTTTGACTGGTATTAAAGATTTGTGACATTGAAGTTGGATGCTTGAGAAGTAGAGTTAGATTTTGGAGGATAATTCAAATTGTCATTGATAGTATTTCAGTTTTGAAAAGGGCCAATGAAAATCTATATTAATGTTCCATTCTTTTTAAAATTTATTTAGTTTCTTGTTGCATCAAATTTAGGGCCAATGAACTTCTGTTGAGTGCTTTGACAGGTATTCAAGATTTGTGACTTTGAAGTTGGATGCTTGTGAAGTAGAGTTAGATGTTGTAGGATAATTCAAGTTGTCATTGATAGTATTTCAGTTTTGAAAAGGGCCAATGAAAATCTATATTAATGTTTCTTTCTTTTTAAAATTTATTTAGTTTCCTGTTGCATCAAATTTAGGGCCAATAAACTTCTATTGAGTGCTGTGACAGGTATTCAAGATTTGTGACTTTGAAGTTGGATGCTTGTTAAGTAGAGTTAGATGTTGTAGGATAATTCAAATTGTCATTGATAGTATTTCAGTTTTGAAAATGGTCAATGAAAATCTTTATTAATGTTCCTTTCTTTTTAAAATTTATTTAGTTTCTTGTTGCATCAAATTTAGGGCCAATGAACTTTTGTTGAGTGCTTTGACAGGTATTCAAGATTTGTGACTTTGAAGTTGGATGCTTGTGAAGTAGAGTTAGATGTTGTAGGATAATTCAAATTGTCATTGATAGTATTTCAGTTTTGAAAAGGGCCAATGAAAATCTATATTAATGTTCCTTTCTTTTTAAAATTTATTTAGTTTCTTGTTACATCAAATTTTGGGTGTGTCATATGAAGATGATATATCATCTTTGAATACTTGAAACCTTTCTTGATATTGAAATTTTCGTCTTTCTCTGCAGGAACCTTGGTTGATAGGCCTAGCTGCTTTTCATGTTTTGTTGCTACTAGTAGCTGTAATTTCAAGGAGGAATGTTAATTTCTAGATGTGTTTATTCCTTCTTGCGTGTAGGTTTCTCACTTCCTATCAACAACTTCAGTTTAGTGTTGTAATTTCGGGTGTTCTGTATTTTTCTTGCTTTTTCTTTCATTGTCTTTCAATTGTTTACAAATTTGATCTACCTGTTGATGTGTTCATTTTTATTATCTTATTTTCTTCATCGAACTTATTTATTCGTTGGAGGGTTTACTACTAGTGGGAAGGGAAAATCAGGAATAAAATTACCAGGTTGTGATCTGGTACTTGTTTAATCATTTGTGGCTAATGTGCATTTGTTGGCAAATTATCTCTTTCACACAAGTTAAAGTGAATGAAATGACAAACTTTTTCATAATTATAGTTGGGTTTTTGTCATAAGAAAAGAAAAAGTTGACAAACTCATTGAAATTGTTTCTCTTCTGCCTATCGCTTCTTGTACATCATGCTCAAATTGACTTTGATGTGCAATGAGACATCTAGAAGTAGTTATTGAGGTTAAACAATTTTCTTGAACCACCATTGAAATCTTAAAAGTTTGAGCTTTATGAAAGTTAAAAAAAAAAAGAGGAAAAGACATTCAACTGTTTGTTTAAATTTTTCACCAAATTGCATTGGATCCGTTAGTCTTTGGGAAATATGGGGTTTAAGATCTCTCTATATGTGCTTGTATATGTTTTGCTATCTTTTCTGAGTGGTAGAAAGTATTGCCAGAATGCAAAATAATCCTTCTCACAAGCATTTAGGTAAGTGGCTTATCTAAGTCCCACTCTTGGCGAAGCTGTGGTTATGAACTTGCTCAGGATCCATTTCACATGGTTACTTGGCGAAGCTGTGGTTATGTGCTTTTCAAGCCTCATATACTTCCCTATTATAATGCTAACAGTCATTAAGTTGGATAACCAATTCTTTGTATAATTGAAGTTACTATATTTGCTGTTTCATCTTCAGCTGAACTTAATTTTGTCTATAGTTTTGATAGACCGGTAAAGACAAAAACACTATTACTACACTCAAAGTTCATGTAAAATACTTTATTTCTGTAATTGATTGCAAATTCGTTGAGGTTTTTGGTATAGGCTTCATAGTGTGTTTTTTCTTTTATGATTTTTGAATTCCAGTTTTCTTATGTAGGTCCTTTTTTTTTGTTTGGTTACGTTTTCCCTAATTGATTGGTATTTCATTGTGGGTATTTGTTTTATCTGTCGAATTGTGCATTTATTTATACTCCTTTGTATCTTCCTGCTTGAGAGATTTCTTTCCTTTTGAATGGAATTGGTATAACCATTCATCCTTGATTGCATAGTGAGAAATACATGCGTCATAATTGGAATTGGATTAAACTTTTGGAAGAGGTGCGAGTTATTTCAAATAAAACATTTTTATGGGCAAGTGATAACCGCGAGAGTATGGAACCCTTATGTAGTTTGGTTTACTGGTTCTTGTTGTGTTTATTGCCTACTGATAATTCAAAGACTTGGTGAGCTCTATGTGTCTATGTTTGTTGTGGCTTTTTTTCTGTGAAATTTCTTTTGTTGGGTTTGCCATGGACACTTATCTCGTATTTATTCATATATATTTTATTGTCTGGTAGTTGTTTGACTATGTTGATTTGTTCTTTTGTGTATGTGTTCAACTTATGAATCTTGTTTTCAATGCAATTTGGCAACTCATTGGTTTTGTGGATATATGACTATCTATTAACGAGGATTACAGACAAACTCGGTGAATTCTTCATCTTCAAGTAGCAAGTGAAAAATCAGCAGTTGGTTTTAGTACCTTGGACTGGACTAAAGTTTTGGAAAAGTTTTGTGTGAAGAATTTACTGTTGAAAATTCTTTATTGGTGGTAACTATTTTTGGACTCTGTGTTGTTTGATTTTACTCTATTTTGGTGTGTTGCTTGCTATCTCCTATCATTCAAGATGTAGCACTGTGTGTAAGAGCGTCCGCACTGTCTATCCTTGTATCTTTCAGCTTTTCTTTTGTGTTTTGTGTTAATTACATTTCCATTCCTCTAAAGATACTCCATTATGACTTTGCCACCTTCTAAGTTTATATACACAGAAACCCCATCCCCATCCTTTATTGATTGTCCCTAAATCAGCCTAAATTGAAACAGGTGATTAGGACATGCACAGATGAAACAACATTCATGCCTTTAATGTGTATATCAACTTAGCACCACCACCAGTAACTATTCTTCCCCCATCAGCCACACTTGGCAGCCAATCATGTCCATCTTCCATAACCTAGGCAGCCACTAACTGAAATTCTCATGACTGGAGCCATCATTGGCATTTGGTCCCTCTCCTTTCCCCATCCTTTACCCCATAATCTTTTCTCCACTCTTCCCCAAAACCCCAGTATCCCGCCCTATTTATTTTATCTCATACTCCTTAGATAGCAGTAGAACACCCAGCACACTCCACCCAAATACATAAGAAACCCACCTGCAACCAATCAATTCCCCCTCTGATCCTCAGTTCATCATCTTCCGCTGTCCCTCACTTCTATTCTTCTCCAATCAGAAACACGCACGTAGCAAACATGCATAACACAGTATATAAATTATATTGCATGTAAACATTAGAACACAATCTCTTGCACTCTCCGTTTCATGACTTGTCCCCATTTCCTTAAAAGATGACAATGCTATTGCTTGTAGAATGGCAGAAAAGGAAAGAAATGAGAGAGGAGATATGGGTGTTGGGGGAGGTGGGCAGGAGAGTGGAAACAGTAGAAGGTCTAGTTTCCCCTCCAAACTCCTTAGGGAAACAGTAAGAGCATCTTTGCCTTTTTTACTTGCATAGTGCAGACGAAATGAGCTTATTTGGAGCAACTCTAGTGATTGTACAAGATTAGTAAAATTTGATAATTAGGGAACTGGGGATTGATGCAACCGAAGAGTTAAGGTGGTAAAGTGAGAATGTCTTATTTTTGCAAGGGACATTGTAATTAACCTCTTTTATCCTTGTATTTGCTAGTGGGTTGTAGGTTAGTGGTTGTAATCCATGAAATCTCACTTCATCTGTGTTGGGAACATATCTTATAATAGTTTGTTTTCTGGATTCATTTATCATTTTGTGGTTACCAGTTTTTTTTTTCAGTGTCAAGTTGTGAACCTTGTTTCCTCCTTTATTTGGTGACTAATTGATTTTTCAAGCGTACATCAGTGGTGATTGATGACATTTGGAGATTAGGTTTGGTTAATTTGTTTTTTTCAATCAGTAGTTGGAAAATGTAGTGGTGATCTTGTCAGAACATAGGACTTGGGCAGGAAGAATGTTGAGCCTGATATTCAAGTAGACTTGCATGAGTGTAATACATTACATCATATAGATTGCATTAAAATTTCTTGTGGATTTTGGCTTTTGACTTAGAACATATATGTAGACCAAACACGATGACGACTCATGATCCATATAGCAAATCCCACATGGTGGGATAAAAGCTTAGTTGTTGATTTTGGCTTTTGTTCAGATTGTGTATTTGCTGACAGTTCTCAATGATTCTTGAACATGAGTCATTCTTGTAAGCACACTTACTTTTCCTGAATGATTGCAAATTTGTTATGGATTTTTTACTCAAATAGTGTGATTTGATGGATATTTGATAGTCCTTGAAATAATCATTTTGCTTCCATTCCTGTTCCGTGTGTCATTCTCCTTCGTAATTGAGGGCTTTAACTTTTTAGCCCTGCAGGTTGTGATGGAGGTGGGGTGAGGATGGGACAAAAAGGGCACAAATGACTTTTTAAAAATTTTCATTGATTAGAAAGGTTGGCATGAACAGAAGATTTAACTCAAGATTAGAAAGGTTCATTCATTCTGTTGGTTTTGCTTTTGGGAAAAAAGAAGGAAACTCGGGTGGTAGTTGGGGGTTTGGGGCCTCTTCTGAGTTTGGCTCATGTATACATATTAACATAACATGCTAGCATTTGATTTCCTAGGTTATTTTTAAATTGGGTGTTTACATCATTCAATGATCTGATCTTAGAATGCAAAGTAGAATGTTCCGGTTGGTTTGGGATGAAAAGTAGAATGTTGCAACATCTGCATGTTGTTGGTTGGGGAATCATCTATTAAGGAGGAAAAAATTTTCAATTGTAGCAAAAAGTTACCGGAAGAAGATAATTTTTATCTCAGTTTTGGTCTATGACTTAGGAGAGGGATAATATCTATCTCAATTTTAGCCTAATACTACTTGAAAAATATTTTATTTTTCAATTTAGTTGATTGTTCATATTTTGTAAGAGGAAGGTCAAAATATTCAAATGGCCTTTAGTCATTTATGTAATCATATTTGGTCTTGCAATCCACTGTTCCTACTTGATTTGTAGTCCGTGTATTTAAATTTTCAACTGGCCAGTTTAAGTGTTTCTTATTTATGTAAATATGGTTTATTATCTTATGAAAAAATAAATATTTGTATTGTTAAATTTTTTTTATGAGAATTTGTATTATAAAATTTTTTATTCATAAAATTAAAAATTTTGAATTAATATTTTATAAGTTTGTTTTATTGTGTTAAGAAGAATTATTTATCATTAAAAATCAATGTAACAAAATAACCACAGTACCATTTGTTTTTTGTTTTAAAACTTTTTGTAGAAAAAATGAACAAAACAAGCCACATAAATTCAATTTGTGGAAAGAACCCTTATAAAAGGTGGAAACCAAACAAAGACCCTAATGTAGAGATGGCCATTCCCACGGTTCCGATTCCGATTCCGAAACAAGAACCTGGGCCCCCACCAAATCGAAACTGAGGTTGAACCGTCTATTGACGGTTCGATTCCGGTTTCTAAAATTTTGGAACCAAAACTGGCCCAAGAAAAAAATTATTTTAATAATTCTATAAATATTTCTATATTTCTTCATTTTCATCACATAATTCTTTTTCTATTATTAATTCTTAGTTTTCTAATCTTTATATTCTAGGTTTTAATGTTTACAATTTATAGTTTATAGTTTAGGTTTAGGTTTAGGGTATCAATTTTTTTAATTAATTATTCTAACTATATTATTGTGTTACACTAATATATTATTTGAATTCCAATTAATAGTTCAATCATTCTTTTAACACTATAACATTTATATATTTTTCTTTCTCAATTATCTAATCCTTCATAATTCTATTTTTCTAAAACCTCCATATATTAGTTTAATTTCAACTATTAATCCAATTATACTATATATCAATTTAATTTTTTAATTTATATTATCCTAATTCTATGATTATATTATACTAATACACTATTTAAATTCCAATTATTAGTTCAATCATTCTCTCAATACTCTTATTCTTTCTATATCTTTATTCATTACTTATCTAATATTCATAATTCTATTATTCTAAAAAAATATATATATTAGTTCAATTTTAACTACTATTCTAATTATGTTATTATATTATACTGGTGGAATTCTAATTAATAATTCAAATATTCAATTATTCTTATTATTTTTATATCTTTGAATTTCATTTATCTAATTCTTCCTAGTTCTATTTTCTAAAAACTACATATTAAGTTCAATTGTAACTATTATTATTCTAATTATATTATTATGTTTTATTATTTGAGTTTCAATTAATAGTTTAATCATTATTTCAATAGAAATCAAATCTAAAAGTGATATTAAAGTTGAAATTCGAAACTAAAAATCGTAATAAAAGCTGAAATTTAAACAAAACTGCAACTAAAATCGAAACAAAGTCGAAACCAGAATAGCTGAAGGACGGTTCCGATATCATTGGCCATGGAACCAAAAACCAGTGGTTCCGAAACCGTCGCAAGTCTGGTTTCGGTTCCATTGATAGCGGAACTAGAAACCGGCGGTTCCGAAAGCGTGGTCATGTTTACCTTAATGATTTTGACCCTATACCTTATATGCTTGCCGGTTAATTTGGTCCAAGCGAGACTGAGAGTTCACTTTCAAGAATCTTTGGAATATGATGTTCCCTTCAAAGGCCAGGTTTTTAACGAACTCTCTATGCTCTAGTTTCGTCATATCCAGAACAAACACTAGCATTAAAATTTAACCAAAGCCACATGTGCACAAGAAAAGGTAGCTATTCAAAATGGTAATAATAGCATTAGGAAATTCAAGTCATACAAAAACACTGTTAGAATCAGACAACAGATTCATGGAAAGAAATTTTGCACTGATATAACTCATGGTATACCAACAATTTTACATGGTTGCTGCCTCTAATCTATAATCATCAGATCATAAAACAAAAATGTGAGAAATATTTCCTCGAAGGGAACAGTCAATGGGACGGACCAAAATTCAGTTCTCTAAGGAGGTATTAGTGTAACAACCAAGTCAATTCAGTCTTGCTTGTTACGAGCTTGTCTTGCGCGGTGTCTGAGCTTAGCCCGTTTCCACCTCACAATCAAGTAACATAATGAGAAAAGTGTGTTCACCTGAAAAAAAGAGTGAAAAAATCAATAATGCAGCAGCTGGGAGAGGGGGTCGGGGTTTGGGGTGGGGTGGGGCAGAGGAAGAGAGATGGAGAGTGTACCCACCAATATTACTACAGATATAACCAGAAGAGGCCCAGACCAGAGTACTGAGAGAAAGAGTCCATGTGAATCGAAGTAATTCTGGGATGCAAAGCTTTTCCAGTTGTCAGCTAAGATAACATTCAGCCTCTCAGCCAGATATACTCCTATCACTGCACATGTTACTCTTTTCAGTAAATTGTCCATCAAAGAATTCGAATAGAAATTTAATTTCAGAATGAATTAGAGAAATTCATGTTCATTCGCAAATAAAGAAAAACCATGCCCCACTGCTGGCAAAGCAGGAGGAACATGGCAAAAGGGAGAGCGACCTTTATGTCATCTCCTCAAACTCGGATTATGTTTCTATTGTAAACCAAGTGAAAGTTTGTGCAAGTTCAGATCCTCTCTTCTCATAAGAAATGTAAAACTGAGGCTATGAATGCAGGGAATCATTCACTTATCTGCAATTTGTCACATACTTTTGAGCAACTTGTAATACAGACACACAATTTTTTCACAACGAATTTATGACATATATGAGCTTATGCTACAAATTCACATCTTCTTTTCTATTTAGATCTCTATTTTGACTAGGTTATAGGATGAACTGTTAGTGAAGTTGTGTGCATGCTTTAATTTCAGTCAAAATTATAGTCAACAAAAGGATTTTGCATTCTAAGACCAGATCATTGAATGATGTAAACACCCAATTTAAGAATAACCTAGGAAATCACATGCTAGCATATTATGTTAATATGTATACATGAGCCAAACTCAGAAGAGGCCCCAAACCCCCAACTACCACCCGAGTTTCCTTCTTTTTTCCCAAAAGCAAAACCAACAGAATGATGAACCTTTCTAATCTTGAGTTAAATCTTCTGTTCATGCCAACCTTTCTAATCAACTAAAATTTTTAAAAAGTCATTTGTGCCCTTTTTGTCCCATCCTCACCCCACCTCTATCACAACCTGCAGGGCAAAAAAGTTAAAGCCCTCAATTACGAAGGAGAATGACACACGGAACGGGAATGGAAGCAAAATTATTATTTCAAGGACTATCAAATATCCATCAAAACACACTATTTGAGTAAAAAATCCATAACAAATTCGCAATCATTCAGGAAAAGAAAGTGTGCTTACAAGAATGACTCATGTTCAAGAATCATTGAGAACTGTCAGCAAATACACAATCTGAACAAAAGCCAAAAACAACAACTAAACTTTTATCCCACCATGTGGAATTTGCTATATGGATCATGAGTCGTCATCGTGTTTGGTCTACATATATGTTCTAAGTCAAAAGCCAAAATCCACAAGAAATTTTAATGCAATCTATATGATGTAATGTATTACACTCATGCAAGTCTACTTGAATATCAGGCTCAACATTCTTCCTGCCCAAGTCCTATGTTCTGACAAGATCACCCCTACATTTTCCAACTACTGATTGAAAAATACAAATTAACCAAACCTAATCTCCAAATGTCATCAATCACCACTGATGTACGCTTGAAGAATCAATTAGTCACCAAATAAAGGAGGAAACAAGGTTCACAACTTGACACTGAAAAAAAAAACTGGTAACCACAAAATGATTAATGAATCCAGAAAACAAACTATTATAAGATATGTTCCCAACACAGATGAAGTGAGATTTCATGGATTACAATCACTAACCTACAACCCACTAGCAAATACAAGGATAAAAGAGGTTAATTACAATGTCCCTTGCAAAAATAAGACATTCTCACTTTACCACCTTAACTCTTCGGTTGCATCAATCCCCAGTTCCCTAATTATCAATTTTTACTAATCTTGTACAATCACTAGATTTGCTCCAAATAAGCTCATTTGGTCTGCACTATGCAAGTAAAAAGGCAAAGATGCTCTTACTGTTTCCCTAAGGAGTTTGGAGGGGAAACTAGACCTTCTACTGTTTCCACTCTCCTGCCCACCTCCCCCAAAACCCATATCTCCTCTCTCATTTCTTTCCTTTTCTGCCATTCTACAAGCAATAACATTGTCACCTTTTAAGGAAATGGGGACAAGTCATGAAATGGAGAGTGCAAGAGATTGTGTTCTAATGTTTACATGCAATATAATTTATATATTGTGTTATGCATGTTTGCTACATGCGTGTTTCTGATTGGAGAAGAATAGAAGTGAGGGACAGCGGAAGATGATGAACTGAGGATCAGAGGGGGAATTGATTGGTTGCAGGTGGGTTTCTTATGTATTTGGGTGGAGTGTGCTGGGTGTTCTACTGCTATCTAAGGAGTATGAGGTAAAATAAATGGGGCGGGATACTGGGGTTTTGGAGAAGAGTGGAGAAAAGATTATGGGGTAAAGGATGGGGAAAGGAGAGGGACCAAATGCCAATGATAGATCCAGTCATGAGAATTTCAGTTAGTGGCTGCCTAGGTTGTGGAAGATGGACTTGGCTGCCAAGTGTGGCTGATGGGGGAGGAATAGTTACTGGTGGTGGTGCTAAGTTGATATACATATTAAAGGCATGAATGTTGTTTCATCTGTGCATGTCCTAATCACCTGTTTCAATTTAGGCTGATTTAGGGACAATCAATAAAGGATAGGGATGGGGTTTCTGTGTATATAAACTTAGAAGGTGGCAAAGTCATAATGGAGTATCTTTGGAGGAATGAAAATGTAATTAACCCAAAACACAAAAGAAAAGCTGAAAGATACAAGGATAGACAGTGCGGATGCTCTTACACATAGTGCTGCATCTTGAGTGATAGGAGATAGCAAGCAACACACCAAAATAGAGTAAAATCAAACAACACAGAGTCCAAAAACAGTTACCACCAATAAAGAATTTTCAACAGTAAATTCTTCACACAAAACTTTTCCAAAACTTTAGTCCAATCCAAGGTACTAAAACCAACTGCTGATTTTTCACTTGCTACTTGAAGATGAAGAATTCACCGAGTTTGTCTGTAATCCTCGTTAATAGATAGTCATATATCCACAAAACCAATGAGTTGCCAAATTGCATTGAAAACAAGATTCATAAGTTGAACACATACACAAAAGAACAAATCAACATAGTCAAACAACTACCAGACAATAAAATATATATGAATAAATACGAGAAAAGTGTCCATGGCAAACCCAACAAAAGAAATTTCACAGAAAAAAAGCCATAACAAATATACACACATAGAGCTCACCAAGTCTCTGAATTATCAGTAGGCAATAAACACAACAAGAACCAGTAAACCAAACTACATAAGGGTTCCATACTCTCGCGGTTATCACTTGCCCATAAAAATGTTTTATTTGAAATAACTCGCACCTCTTCCAAAAGTTTAATCCAATTCCAATTATGACGCATGTATTTCTCACTATGCAATCAAGGATGAATGGTTATACCAATTCCGTTCAAAAGGAAAGAAATCTCTCAAGCGGGAAGATACAAAGGAGGATAAATAAATGCACAATTCGACAGATAAAACAAATACCCACAATGAAATACCAATCAATTAGGGAAAACGTAACCAAACAAAAAAAAGGACCTACATAAGAAAACTGAAATTCAAAAATCATAAAAGAAAAAACACACTATGAAGCCTATACCAAAAACCTCAATGAATTTGCAATCAATTACAGAAATAAAGTATTTTACATGAACTTTGAGTGTAGTAATAGTTTTTTTGTCTTTACCGGTCTATCAAAACTACAGACAAAATTAAGTTCAGCTGAAGATGAAACAGCAAATCAAGTAACTTCAATTATACAAAGAATTGGTTATCCAACTTAATGACTGTTAGCATTATAATAGGGAAGTATATGAGGCTTGAAAAGCACATAACCACAGCTTTACCAAGAAACCATGTGAAATGGATCCTGAGCAAGTTCATGATTCAGATCATCCAACATGGCCACTCTTTCATAATAAAGTTCTAAACTTCTAAATTTGTTTAGAAATCGAGTTCCTTCCTAATGATAACTTGGACAACCAAGTGCTAAACTTAGAGTGGGACTTAGATAAGCCACTTACCTAAATGCTTGTGAGAAGAATTATTTTGCATTCTGGCATTACTTTCTACCACTCAGAAAAGATAGCAAAACATATACAAGCACATATAGAGAGATCTTAAACCCCAACTTTCCCAAAGACTAACGGATCCAATGCAATTTGGTGAAAAATTTAAACAAACAGTTGAAAGTCTTTTCCTCTTTTTTTTTTAACTTTCATAAAGCTCAAACTTTTAGGATTTCAATGGTGGTTCAAGAAAATTGTTTAACCTCAATAACTACTTCTAGATGTCTCATTGCACATCAAAGTCTATTTGAGCATGATGTACAAGAAGCTATAGGCAGAAGAGAAACAAATTCAATGAGTTTGTCAACTTTTTCTTTTCTTATGACAAAAACCCAACCATAATTATGAAAAAGTTTGTCATTTCATTCACTTTAACTTGTGTGCAAGAGATAATTAGCCAACAAATGCTCATTAGCCACAAATGATTAAACAAGTACCAGATCACAATCTGGTAATTTTATTCCTGATTTTCCCTTCCCACTAGTAGTAAACCCTCCAACGAATAAATAAGTTCGATGAAAAAAATAAGATAATAAACATGAACACATCAACAGGTAGATCAAATTTGTAAACAATTGAACAACAATGAAAGAAAAAGCAAGAAAAATACAGAACACCCGAAATTACAACACTAAACTGAAGTTGTTTAAAGGAAGTAAGAAACCTACACGCAAGAAGGAATAAGCACATCTGGAAATTAACATTCCTCCTTGAAATTACAGCTACTAGCAGCAACAAAACATGAAAAGCAGCTAGGCCTATCAACCAAGGTTCCTGCAGAGAAAGACGAAAATTTCAATATCAAGAAAGGTTTCAAGTATTCAACGATGATATATCATCTTCATATGACACACCCAAAATTTGATGCAACAAGAAACTAAATAAATTTTAAAAAGAAAGGAACATTAATATAGATTTTCATTGGTCATTTTCAAAATTGAAATACTATCAATGACAATTTGAATTATCCTACAACATCTAACTCTACTTCACAAGCATCCAACTTCAAAGTCACAAATCTTGAATACCTGTCAAAGCACTCAACAAAAGTTCATTGGTCCTAAATTTGATGCAACAAGAAACTAAATAAATTTTAAAAAGAAAGGAACATTAATAAAGATTTTCATTGGCCATTTTCAAAACTGAAATAGTATCAATGACAATTTGAATTATCCTACAAAATCTAACTCTACTTCACAAGCATCCAACTTCAAAGTCACAAATCTTGAATACCTGTCAAAGCACTCAACAGAAGTTCATCGGCCCTAAATTTGATGCAACAAGAAACTAAATAAATTTTAAAAAGAAAGGAACATTAATATAGATTTTATTGGCCCTTTTCAAAACTGAAATACTATCAATGACAATTTGAATTATCCTACAACATCTAACTCTACTTCACAAGTATCCAACTTCAAAGTCACAAATCTTGAATACCTGTCAAAGCACTCAACAGAAGTTCATTGGCCCTAAATTTGATGCAACAAGAAACTAAATAAATTTTAAAAAGAATGGAACAGTAATATAGATTTTCATTGGCCCTTTTCGAAACTGAAATACTATCAATGACAATTTGAATTATCCTCCAACATCCAACTCTTCTTCACAAGCATCCAACTTCAATGTCATAAATCTTTAATACCAGTCAAAGCTCTCAACACAATTTCATTTCTCTCCCTTTATTCATTTCTCAAACACAAAACAAAATAGAGGGAGAGAAAAAAAGGATTTCATTATAAAGAGTAATTCTTTGCTTGGAATGGGAAAAAGGGTTGTTGGATATCAAGTTACCTTCCAATCAATAGCATGAAAGAAGCTCATAAAGTTATTATAAGCGGGTGTAATCCCAGTGCGTAGTTCAGCACTGAATTTCTCCAGAAGATCTGCCATTTGGTCGATATGGGCGTTCAATGCAGTCGTTATTTCCTCCATTTTAATCAAAAGTTGGAAAACCCTTTGCTAGAGGGCTTACCCTTTGTTTTACGACTTTTAATTGAAAAACCCAACGGGCTTCAATCAAGAATACAAAATTAAAGACAAGAAAACCCAATAGGCTTCAATCAAGAATACAAAATTAAAGACAAGAAAATGTAGTTAAAATACTAATACCAATATTCTATAAGCTTGATTTTTCACCCTTTTCATCTCAAACATAAATTTTATGCCCAAATCAAATGAAATGCAAATCCAAAACCCAAGAAGAAGCTGACGGTATCTTCATCTTCATAATTAGAATTACTGATTTATCTCCATTTTCATCCAAAAAAGTCACTTATTCTGAAAATTATCACTTGACGATAAAGGATCTTTCTTGTCAACCACCATTGAAGAAGAAACTATCCCGACCTTCTAGTGTGGAATGGATGAATTGGGATTTGATTTTGATAATTTTTTCTTTTTTTAAAACAAAAACTCCAAAATGGAAAACATTCTCTCACTGAAAGAGAACAAACACTCCCATGACGGGAGACCTAACACTCCCAAACTGGGAGACAATAAAATAAAATCACAACTTAAAAGAAAAAGGGGAAAGTTTCGGTGGTGGGGATGCGACTGTTAAGGCAACACCACCTCCTCTCTTGTTTTTAAGAAAGGGTTTAGTTTAGAGAGCTTTTTTTATACAAATACTTTCAAAATATTCATTTTTAATAACAAATTTCAATAAAAAAAATTCTAGTATAAAATAAAAAAAAATTTATCCAAATGAAACTTAGAAAGTGGGGGATAATTCTAAGATTTTAGACTAGTTCAAGTCTCGAGAACTTTATATCCATTAGTTAACCTTTTTAACTTAGGATTTCAACTCATTTTACTCAAAGGGCTTGTTTGGTTGGCAGGAAAGTAATGTTTAATGTGAATGTGATTCTTGGGATTTTAATCTTGAGGAAAATGAATATTTTTCCTGGTCATCTGATTCCTAAGAATTTAATTGTGAGGAATCTGAATACTTACCTTGTGTTTGGATAAATTTTTAAAAAAGTTAGTATGATTCTTATTTTATTATTTGATTTAAATTATTGAACAAGATAATGTTATTTGAATTCCATTTGTATGTTATACTTATACATAACCATTTATATAGTTTTATTTTAAATCATATCATGAAACTTAATTATATAATTTTACCTTATAATAAATATTTTAATATTATGTTTTATATTTTCATCATTGTAAAAATTATCATTTTTAATTTAATTAAATAATTAAGCTATTAACTACAATTTATAAAAAAGTGTTAAAATAAAAATTTTCTTTGTTAATATTATTAAAAGAAAGAATAGTTGATTAAATAAATGAAAAATAAATTTACCAATTAATATTAATAAAAATAGCTCAAATTTATTAAACAATAAGTATTGAAAATTAATTAAGTAAAAATATGATAGAAAAAGTCTAAAGCAACATAAATACAATTTTGAGTTTTTAGAAAAAAATATATAAAACCTCCACAATGTTAATAATTTTAATAATAAAAAAACAACATACCATCCATTTATTTAACTCTTTTTATATTGAATTACCTTTTTAAAGTCAAGACATTTAAAAACTACTAAAATTTTAATTTCAGTTAAGTAGTAAAGTCAATAAAACAATATCAAACTAAAAATAAAATAAAATTATTTGGTTAAATGAATTAGACTTTAGCATAAGAAGCATATAAAACTCAAAATATAAATAATAAATATAAACAAAGAGCTACATAGTCAAAATCCTCAATATAGGAATCAGAATACCAACTTTTAAAGAGGATTCATAGTTCTGGAATCTTACAGTTATTTTCCTTGGTTCAGAATTCTTTTTACTTTCCCTGGATGAAACAAACGTAGGAATTTAATAATTAGAAAAATAATTATTTTTCCAATTTGAAACAAACACAGGAATCTGAAAATTAGGAAAAAGATTACTTTCCCAGCCCAGATTCCTGCTAACCAAACGAGCCCAAAAGGATTTCTTTACCAAGGTGAGATCCAAAGCTATTTTACAAACCTCACAAATAAGGCAACTTAAGTCAATAGTTATCCCTGGGGTTAAATATTGTATTTAAAATGACTAGGGGTGATTGTGAAATGAAACAATAATATAGGGGGTTTAGTGTATTTTATCATTTTTTTGTTTGTTTTTTATTAAACCAAAGCCATAATTTCATTTCACAAAAAACTTTATACAATCAACCTATTGGCTGCAGATTGCAACCATCTAGGGAAATCACATTCCCAACATTTGAAACTTACATCATTTACAGCTTCCTTTGCTAACAATAAAGGTTCTAAGTTGAATTTACTATGGATATAAGTGAATCTACAATATTCAAATAAGTTGGCCAACAACAAGATATTTTCAGCTATAGTCAATGGTACCTCTTTGATGATTCTTCTCTGCTGTAATTTTTGTACTAGAGCTTTGATATCTAATTGTATCTCTACCTTTTGCCAGTTATTTTGGAGAGCCTGTAGAAGAGCTTCCTGGACTGCCTCTTAATCAGTTACCACTTGTGTGTTTAATACTACACTAGCAGCTGACATAGCTTGAATTAGCTGTCCTTCATGGTTTCTTGCTACCATTCCATAAGCTGACATCCCTTCTTTTTGACTTGTAATCGCAAAAACATTCAACTTGATCCATTCGGGGAGTGGTCTCTTCCATCCATCCAACTGTTCTTGAGTTGCATTTTGGACACTTGGCTTGATTGTCTTCATCTTGTTTGCCTCCATATATTCTGTCCATTCTTTGTGTGCTCTCTGGATGATGTTTAATAGAGTAGAGTCAACATGGTTAAAAAAATCTGTTGTTCCTAGCTTTCCAAGTTTGCCATAGAAGATAGATTGTTAGTTCAACTTTGTTATCCAGTTCATCTGCCTTCTTAATCCTATAGATTAAGACTTAGTCACCAACTCTTGAAATCTTTTTTTTTTCCATCAAGTCATCATCCCAATTAACTGGAGCCTGCTTCCACATAATCTGAATTGATGGACAGTCGAACAACATCTGCATCAAGCTTTCATTCTCCTCACCACAAACTGTGCACAAGCTATCTGTTAGTCCACCTTTTCTTACGAGATTTTCATTAACTGGTATGGCATTATGAATACATTTCCATAGGAACATCTTTAATTTCCTCTTAATGTTCAAATTCCATAATCTTCTCCAAGCTCTCCTTTCTTCTGTTCCTCCCGTACTTGTTTCTGCAGCATCTTTACTCAAACTTTTGAGCTTAAGACCCAAGAGATATCCAGACTTAACCTCATAAGCATTATGGTCTGAATGCTCCCATATTAATCTATCCCTTGATCCCATTTTGCTTACAGGCTGCTGGATAATCAATTCAGCTTCTTGATGGTTAAAAGTCTGTCTGATCAAGTTCACGTTCCAGCTCTTGCTCTCTGATATAATCAACTAGTTGACTGTCTGGAGCTCTCATGAAGTAGGTTTGGAGGATAAGGGCTTCATCCCTGAGGTACAAGGCAACTAATTATCCTCCCAAATTTTAATATTCCTCTCATTTCCCACTTGCCACCTGCATCCTTTCTCTAGTAAGTATTTTGCCCCAATCCAACTTTTCCAAATCCACGAAGCATTTGATTTTGCTTTAGCCTTTAGCACTGTTAACTAATGAAGCATTTGAATTTGTTTTGAAAGTTCTATTCTATTACAAATCAATCTTATACTATTACAATCAACCTATCTATACAACAAGTTAGAACCATCCTCGATTCGGAACCTTTTGTTGGTGCCTAACAGTGACTCAGAATCTCTGCAAGTACATTGAAACACTGTAGGTGGGCATTCGAATATTGGCGAAAGGAATTGCTGTTGGAGAATTCAAAACTTGGCCTTCAAGTCCCAAAGAGTCTTAAAACTCTTCAGTTGGTTATTTGCCTTTTGTTTTATCAAAGTTATTTGAATATTCACATAGTTGTTGTAGTGCTATCAAAAGAAAGTTGTTTTTATTTTCCTCAACAAGTACCATAATATGTTTAACTTTAAATTTTTAAAAATCTTTTAAAATGTTCATATAATATAGAACCTGTATTAAATATTTTTGTTCTTTTCCAGATGGCAAATCACACACACACACACATATATATATATATATAATATAGAAGAATAATGTTCCTTTTCTAAATAAATCATGTTATAGATATTTTTTTTTATCTTGAGTACGTTACCTAACTCTTGTGTTAAGTTAAGAATTTTTTTAGAGTGATTTGTTTTTACCTTAGAAAAGAAAAATGATGTAATAAATTTGTTTAATATCCTTTTAGGTAATTTTGGCATTTACTGGTGTTTATTTCTATTTAATTGATGAAAAATAAATGAAAAAAAAAACAGGCTTTTTCAAAATATACTATGCTTTTTGTTATTTTTTGTGGGTTACTAAACAAATAAATTTTTTTACCTTAATTTCTTCAATTTTCTACCAACTATTTATTAGGCTAGGAATTTTTTTATTCATGTTCAGGGGAGATAGTAAGCAAATCATAGGAACTTGTTTATTTGCTTTTTTTAGTTATTTTTGGTATATTATTTTCCACTGTGCTTTATTTTTATTTTTTTATATATTGTTCTTCAATTATAAAACTCTATACCTATAAAATATCTAATAGAGTGAAATGGGTTAGACAATGACTTTTATAACATTTCTAGCCTTAATTGTTATGATCTAAATACCAGCAAATTTACTTTATTTCAGTGCCAATAACTATATATGCTTAATGAATTATCTTGTGTTGCTTTGCTATTCTAGTCCATTTATATGGAAAACATAAGAGAAAAAGAATTAGAGTGGCCGAAAATAAAAGAATAGTAAAACATAAAAAAAAACCCAGTTTTCTTTTAATTAAAAAAGTGAACAAAATTAAGTAGTATTTTTTAAAGATTTCGAAAGGAAAAATTCATATATAAATAGAAAATTCTATTAAGACTTTCTTGCTTCAAATTGAAATTCAGCCAAAGTAAAAAACATGATTTGTGCACTATCAAATTGGATTTTTCTTGTTTCGAATTTAAAATGGTTTTCAAGTTGCGACATAAATAAACTCATTTGTAATAGTATAAGATCTTTTGTAATAGCAAAGGACTTTAAAAAATATATATTTTTTCGTTTGATTTAAAGGCTGAAATACAAATTGGGAACAAAAGTTCAAAAACATTTTTTTTTGGTCAAAATAATTCTGTTTTGTTCTGTTTTTTTTTTTAATTGAATTATCTTTGGGCGGGAATTTGGGTTCGTAAATACATTCCAAAATTCTTAGCCGTTTCAAATAAAGTACCAACCAAAATGACCAAATATATGCAAATATCCTAACGGTCACATTTTCATTATTCCATTCAAAACCATTGTCCCATTTCAAGATACGAACCTCTTATTCTCTCTCACACAGTCACACACTAACATACTGGAGAGAGAAATGGCAACAGAAATTGAACCAAAGCTAGAGAAATCGTCAGAAGAAGTAGAAATAATGGAGAAGAAAATCCCAGTGTTTACAGTACTAAAGAACAACTCCATTTTGAAGAACATTTTCCTCATAGACAACCCTCCTACAAATTCAGCAGGGAGCAGCTTTGAATTGGAAGAGGTTTTGGTGGTTGGTCGGCACCCTGATTGTAACATCACTTTGGAACATCCCAGTATCAGCAGATTCCATCTCAGGATTCATTCTGTTCCCTCTCTTCAATCACTCTCTGTCTTTGACTTATCATCTGGTAATAATCTAATTTTGGTCCCTTTTTATGAGCTTTCTCAGATAGGTTCTCTACGAACTTGTTCATTTCTTGATTCGAGTGATTCTTGTATGGGCTTCCCTGTTTGAATGAAAATTTGTTGTGGGTTTTGGCTTTTTCGTTTCAGTTTGGTTTTTTGTTGATGGGTTTTGATTTCTTGATAGTTCTGGAAATAAAACGAGTTTATCAATTAATTTTGTTCTTTTCCAATAATTTGTCCTTCTGTGGTTCTTGAATTTGAGATATTCTTGTTCGGTTTTTTCTTCAATTTCCGTTATCGATTGGCATTTTCCTGTTGCTTTTTGGTTTCAGCTTGATAATGTGTTTCTGACGGGTGGTTCTTTATGATTCTTGAATATGATATTTCTTATATGGGTATTTCTTCTTAATTTCCTTACTCGATTGGTATTTCTGGTTTTAAGATTGAGATTATTTTAATATTTATGGATTCCTTAAGTAAACACTGTTTAATTTCAACCCTTTGTGTGTCTTGTGAGAGATTTCCTTCCATTTGAAGGCAAGGCATTGTTTGATTCCTGGTATGGCCATTCATTTGAATTACAGAATGTTTGAAAGGGTTTACATACATTGGGGTGGGATTAAGGCTTGGTAAGATTTGGCGGGTCAAGAATTTCCATTGAGATGTATTTATGGGTTGGTAACTGTATGAGTATTGAACTCTTTTGTAGTTTGGTTTACTGATTCTTTGTCTATAGGGGCATTCTTTGTCTGCATTTTTTTGGTGTAGTTGGAGGGGTTGATTGGATGGTGCTTGTGACCGATGATGATCCCTAAAATCATCTGCGCTGCGGAGACATCTCTTGTATTTTGTTTGTATATGCTCTGTGCTCATCTGCTTCTATGTGAAGACACGGAATTTTGTTTTGTGTATGTGTATTGGGACTTTCTCTGTTTGTATTTTTCATTGTTTGAGTTGTACTCTATAGTGGTGGTGGGAGCTCCGGGGATGGGAGGGGGAAGACCTCCCAATATAACAAAAGCAGGATAGAAAGGATGGAGGGTGTACTGCAATGAAATGTTTTGTGTCTTTTTGCTCTAGGCATTAGGATGGGGCTATTTGTTGATAGGATTCATCATGATTCTTGAAATTTGGTTCTTTATAGAAGCTATTTTTTCTTTTTTATTTCCCCAGTTAATTGCTAAATTTTTTGTGGGTTATGTTTTTATGATGGGTTTTTGATGGAACTTGAATTCATGACTGTTTACATTGTTCAGTGTCTGGATGTGTTTGGTTTCTTATTTAAGGGGCACAACTTGTTTATTTCTTTTGGTAAAAGGTTTCTGGAGCATTTATTCATTAATGATCAGAGAATGTTGAAAAAGGAAAAGATAAATCTAGCTTTAAGGTTTTCTAAGAGTGGTGTGGTAAGAATATTATGGAGAACTTCCTCATCAATTTCTGGTGACTGTGTTCACAATGATTGTGGTTTACTTTATATATATGTTATCGGCTGATATTTCATGACAGAGCCAGCTTTGTGTGTATATCAGGCTTTTTGTGTGGGAGCATGCTTTCTTTCTTTTGTTTAGTTTTGTGAGGGGGCATGTATCCATAAATTCTCAGTTAAATTGTTGCTTTGGAGGCATATGACATAATTAAGTTGATGTTTCAATCAGTGTTTTTCAGTTTATGAATTTTGTTTCTTATTCAATTTGGTGACTATAAAAGGTGATATGAACTTACATCAGTACTTATAGAGAATATTTGGAGATTAATTTTGGCAAATTTTTATTTTGAAGAAGCTGCTGAAATATGTGCTGGTGTTCGTTTCAGTTCATGGGACTTGGGTTTCTGGGAAGAAGGTTGAGCCTGGTGTTCGAGTAGAGTTGCATGAGGGTGATACACTCCAGCTTGGGGCTTCAACTAGAGTTTACAGACTGCACTGGGTGCCAGTGAGTCGTGTATATGATATGAAGAATCCTTTTGTGCCTCCATTGTCTGAGTCAGAGCCAGTGGATGACTGGCAAGGAGAAACACATGCACTTCTGGTGATCTTAAAGATTGTAACCATCTGGAAGTTTAGACTTGGTTTGAATAGATTTCTTAGAATTTCTCTGCTTGTGTTGTTTGTTGTACAGGATGACGATGTCATGCACCTTCAAGATGATGAAACTGAGACACCAGCTGATTATTTTGAAGGTTTAGATTTGTTGTTTTCTGATACGAATATGATGTCGTCAATGAGACAATTGACTCCATCAGCACCTCTAATGCCTGAAGATACAAAATCACCATTGTACTTCGAAGAAGATGCAGAGAACAAGATTTCCTTTAGGGAAACTCTTCAACTAAGTGAAATTGCTGAAATGCAACCTGTCAGGAAACTTGATGAAGAAAACAGTAACCTAGAACAGGTGCCAGTGAGCTGTGCATATGATATGAAGAACCCTTTTGTACCTGCATTGGATAAGACGGAGCCAGCGGAAGAAAGACCAGAAGAAGCACATAAAACTCTGGTAAGCTTAAGATTCTAATAATTTAGAAGGTTAGACAATTCCAAATGGATTTTGTTTGAATGTCTTCTTTTGTTGTTTGATTTACAGGATCAGGATGGGATGTCCTTTCAAGATGACCAAACTGAGACACTGAGTGATTATGGTGATGGTGATGGTTTGGATTTGTTATTTGTTGATATGCATATGATGTCACCAAAGAAACAATTCACCCCATCAGCACCTATAATGCCTGAAGACATGAAATCACCATTTTCTTTTGAAGAGGATGCAGAGAACAAGATTTCTTTAATGGAAACTCTTCAGCAGAGTGAAACTGCTCGAATGAAACCTGACAGGCAACTTGATAAAGTTAACAGCAAGCTGCAAGTTGATTTCACTTCTCCAGATGTTCACACATTCCCTCAAGCTGGAGATGCTGATAGTCCCCCAGTAGCATCACAGATAAGATCTGGTGTGAGCATTTGGAAAAGAAGGGGTAAATCTGCTTCTGTTGAAGTTCAAACTTGCAGAGCAAGAGAAAATTGCAGAAAGGCTCATACCAACCATGGAACGGAATCAGAGAGCAACAAAAATGTCAGCAGTAGATCATCACATTTAGTAGAAGATCTGTCTGGGGGTGCAGATTGGGTTGAAGAAGTTTTCTCTCCAGATAAAGAAAATGGCACTCCTGATGCCCTTCTTCTAAATGGGGCCTCAAAGGAGATAAGTGAGAAGATACTGAAACATGAATTGAGTGTGAATTCTCTGCTTTCTTCTATGGATGAGGAAGGTGAAGAAGCTTTTACACCAGAAAAAGAGAACATGACTCCTAAAACTCATTTGCTGTGTTCCATAAAGAAAATGGGAAATTTGGAAAAGATTAACCAACCAAAAACATATAGATCATCCCCTTTGAAGAATGCTGGTTCCATTACCCATGAAGACGTTCGCATACCTGTACTTTCAGCGAATGGCAATCACTTAATGGAAGTACTTCAGGAGAAGATATTGAGAAATTCTGGCTCTAGTAGTCAAGCCAGGTCAGCAGCAGAAGTTTCAAAGGTTAGCGAACATAGGATGCCCTTTCAGTCTCTATTGGTGCACTCAAATAAGATGAAATCTGAAGCTTCACAGTTAGAAGGAACTATGAAAAGCTGCAAATCTGTTGGCAATATGCATATCAAAGAATCAATCGATCCCGTCAATGTAAGTACTAATGGATTGGATGTTATTATACTTAAAGTTAATGGATTAAGTTATGTATTATTTACACGTTTACTATTCTATCACTTATTTTGAAATGAAATTAATCACATGTAAGGAACAAGAACAGTGTCATGAAATGCCCTTAAATCCCTACTTAATGGTTCACACTTGCATCTGAAAATGCATGAGCTCTCCTATCTTTTCAGGAGAACAATCTGATGCTTGCGTGCCTCAAAAAATTCTTCAGGATTCTCATAGTTGTATTGAATACACTTGCAGATATCTTCTAAGGGGGAAAGTAAGATGTGGACCATGGTTGTGGACACCGCTTGTTTGCTTAACAAAGAGTCAAGGAAGGCATTGCAGCTTATGCAAGGTCTCCATGGGACTAGCCTAATCATTCCCGGAATTGGTAAAAGAATTCTGTACATTCATCACCAAAATTTGTACATGTGTCAATTTTGCGATGAATTATACTCTGCATTCCTCAATGAGTAATTATTATTAAACGTTCATTGTATCCAGTTATAAGGGAGCTAAACTCCATGAACAGACACTATTGTTTATTTAGAAGAACAAGTGGAGTTACTTCAGCTTTACAGTGGATTGAAGATTGCATGGTGAACACAGAATGGTGGATTCATGTGCAGAGTTCAGTGGAAGATCCGAGGCCAATTGCACCAACTCCTTGCGCTTGGCCATTACCTCAATTGAGTGCTGAAGAGAAAGAGAAGTTTTCAGTTAGCTCAGTTCCTTTTTCTCCTTGTGGTGGTAGTTTTCTCGACATTGTTTCACCAACAACAGAAGACCACATCCTTGAATGTGCTCTTTTCTTCCGAAAAACCTTGAATAAGGGCCAATTTGTGCTTCTTAGCGATGATGTAACTCTCAAGATCAAGGCCATGGCAGAAGTAAGCAACACAATTTCCACCTTCCTTTTTATAACAGATATATGGAGTAATGTTAATCACTTTTGTTTTTTGTTATAGGGTGTGCCTTGTGAGACTGCAAAGGAGCTTCGTGACACTCTGGTTAACCCATTCTCTGAGAGATTTTTATGGAATGACAGCTCCCCAAGAGGACATACTTGGTTTTGCCATGATGATGTTGTTCTAAGGGAGAAATATTACAGTGGTCCTTCAAGAAAGCAGTCAAAATTAAGTGAAGCTGCCAAAGGCTTGAAGCTCATATTGCTTCATAATTCTTCCCATTACAAGCAGAACAGTACACTCAGCTAAACAATTAAGACTAGGAAATCATCTGTAGTTAATACTCATTCCAACTATATAGGTAACTTTTCTTGTATGAATATCGTGAATTCTTGATTCCCAGCTGATACAAAGAATGAGAAACTTTCAATATTGTTTGACATTTAGATCTTCTGAGGGTGATCATCATGAGAAGCCCTTCATTGCTCTAAAACGTCAAAAAGTATTTACAGTTTAGATGGACTGGTAGGAACTTGGAAGCACCAGCATCAACAGTGGAAACCATAGTCAGTGCTCAAGGAACAAATCTAGAGAGGCCCCTCGTTTACCTTTTTATGGCCTTCTTTATAGTTTTTTGGCTTTACAACTGGGAAATAAGTCCTCTAAATACAGACTTTAACAAAAAGGTCCCAATATGTATACTTTTGAACCATGACTGCTTGGAGGTGTTTGCTTAGTAATAGATCTTTGCCTTTGAATGGATTAATGTGAATTGTTTTGGTAGTATTGGAGCTTTTCTTCGTAACTGATTGCTAAAAACACGTTAATTTTGACTTTTTTGAGATATTTTTTACACTCTCCTCGATTGTGAACATGCTTTCGAGAGAATATTATTAGAAAAAAATGCAGTTAAAACTTCATTACTTTATTACCGAAAAATAAACTAGTCAAGAAATATAATTAAAAATAATCAAAATAATTAAAAAGAATAAAACTGAATTAAGAGAAGGTTAATGGGAAAAGCCATCCAACATGAGAAAGGACAGAGTTTAGAAATGGTGATGACATCCATTAAGAAATGTGCCAATCAGAAAAGCAATCAATATCTAAAAAGCTATTTTTGTAAGTTGAAAGGGATCAAGAATAGGCGCAAGAAAAAAATACAATTATAAGTGTTGTTGAACGAAGCGACATATTCCTCACAACAAAGGATGCTTATTTAGAGAGTTAGTTCTGCAAACTATGACACTCCTAACAAACAATCTAGTTTGGTTAATTGCTCTTTATATGATTTTAGGAAATTATCATCCTATCATATTTCAGAAAGAAAAATTACACGCAATAACTACTAATTCATCATCTAATGGATCGGCTAAAGAAATGTGAATTAAAAAAAAGGATATGGAAAAGAAAATATCATCATATGACATAAACAATGTATTTCAATAAGAAAGTGATATGGAGACATGGATCTAGTCCTGATTCTCAAGTACATTTTTAGAAATAATTTGTCCAAACTCCAATATAAGAAGATTTACTTTTGAGTTCTTATACAGAATGAAAAAAAAAAACATTCATAATGTGAACGGAAGGAAAGAGAGATTGCCAAGAGATAGAAAGGAATGAAATCACATTTTGATGCTAATTATGGAGAATGTAGATAAAAGGACGCACATTCAAATTCACTAGAGAGATATAAACTATTATTGAAGACAAAAATGTAAATAGATAAGGAAGAAAAATCAACAAAGGTTTTTTTTTTTTAATTTACTTTTAACAAATCATCAATTAAGACATTGAATTTAGAAATTCAAAATAGTGATATGCGTTAGGGATACGTAATGGTTGTTGTGCCCCTGTGTATAGCCTAGCTGGTGAGTGGCAAGGAGATAAGGTATGAGAATAGCATTCCATGCGGGTTCGAATCCATGTGGGTGTGTTTCCTGGGTGAAATATTCCTAGGGGCGCACCTGGAGCTCGAGCCCCGTTGGATATCTTTGCAAGCTGCCAGCTAGGGTACATCCCGCGATTTACCTATCACGTGTTGGCCCAGGGCAGGGTTAGCGTGGCCCGGTTTGGATGTCCAGTCTTCACACGTAATGGTTGTTGTTATTGTCAGAGCAATAATTAGCTTCGAGATCAATAAATCACATATCTTCCAAATTTACCCTTAATCAATCAACTCTTTTATTTTTCTACATTTATCATTATAATTTATCTTTTATCTTCTTTCTACCTTATCATTAAAACTTATCAATTCTTTATAATATTTTACCGCAACTTCTATTTTCTTCTCCTTTACATTGATTTTTCTCCTAAATTTTTATTAATATAACATTTATTTTCACCCTCAAATTATAAGAAAAAAATTATATAAAAATAATATAACACTTATTTCTATTAATAACTTTTATTGTTCTCTCAATTAAATTATAAAATATTTACCACAATATATTTAAAAAATTTAGGCTCCATTTATTAACCGTTGTCTTAGTGTTTTATTTCACAAATTCAATTTGATTTATTTGCGTGTCTAGTTTTTCTATCAAAATTTGTAAATAAAAAAAATAATGTTACAGTAGTTATTTTTGCTATGACATTTTCTATATTTTTATAAATAAATTATTAAATTTAAATTTGACATATATATTTTTAATAATAAAAAATTCTTCCTAAGACATTTTTTTTACCAAAATAAACTCATAAAATATTAATTCAAATTTGAATTTTAAATTTTTAATAATTAGAAATTCTTCATGGATTAATTATATTATGAGCAAATTAACATTTCAAAATGTTAGTAGATCAGAAAGAAAAAAATTGGTGGGAGTATAAATGGAAGTAAATATATGCATCCTAATTATAAAGTAAAATTTGTTGCCTTTTTATTATTTAAAATTTATTAATTAAATTGTAGCATGAAAAAAATACATGAAATTTAGATTTCTATTATATATATATAGTGGTGGTGTCTTCCTTTTAAGTTTTAATTTATGGGAATTATGTTGATAAAATATTAGTATGAGCAGTGTTATTAGAAAAAAAAATAATTTATTGCTGCCATATGTATATGTATTAGTATTTTAACAAAAAAATATAACTCACTTTGGATAGAGTATTTTTTTAGTTTTATAGTAAGATTTCTTTCTTGAGATTTGTTATAAGAAATAAATATTCTGGAGGTATTTGGATTGATGAGTTTGTTTTGGTGGGCATAATTTTTTATTAATAAATTTTAAATTTTAAATTTGAGTTAATATTTTATGAGTTTTTTATAGTATAAAAATATCTTAAGAAGAATTTTTTATTATTAAAAATTTAAAAGTCAAATTTAAATTTAATAATTTATTTATTAAAATATAAAAAATGTTGTATAAAAAATAATTATTGTAATATTATTTTTTTATTTTAAAAATTTGAGAAAAAAATGAACAAAACAAATAAATCAAATTGAATTTGTGAAATAAAATACTAAAACAATAGTAAACAAATGGAGCCTAAATTTTTTGAAGTATATATTGGTAAATATTTTATAATTTAATTGAGAGAACAATAAAAGCTATTAATAGAAATAAGGGTTAATTGCTAAATACCTCCCCGTGGTTTAACGAAAAAGCTGGTTACTTCCCTGCGATTTGAAAACCTGCAATTTAGCCCCTGTGGTTTGGATTTTTTAGCAAAACTAAAATATTTGAGGCAAATGGTCATATCTACCCTTTTTTAATTTTTTTGGTCAATTTAGGCTTAAAAACTTACAACACTAAAAAAAATGAAATGGCTAAAATTTAAGTGTCATTTCCAGTAGGATATATATTTCAAGAAGTACAAAATAAATAGTAAAGGAAGATTGTTTTAAAAATTTATTTTCCATTGATAGAAAAAAAATTATCATACTTTATTTGAAAAAGGAAATAAAATACTAAAATTGTAAGTTTAAGTTTTATTCGAATAAAGTATTTTAAAATAAAGTATGATAATTTTCCATTGATAGAACAAAAAATTGTAAACCTTAAACTTACAATTCAGTATTTTATTTCCTTTTTCAAATAAAGTATGATAATTTTTTTTCTATCAATGGAAAATAAATTTTTAAAACAATCTTCCCTAACTATTTATTTTGTACTTCTTACAAATTCTACAATTACACTTCTGGATACATTCACCATGCCACAATAAAAGGACTTAAGGCATGTCTTTTCAATTTCACTTTGATTGTTCAAGTAGATGATAATGTTATGTTTGATTCATTGTTGTTTTATTTTGATTTTCTGAAGATTTTTGGGATCCCTGTTTGTCTGGATCCAATCTCTGTCTACAACATTTTTCAAAATCTAACAAGAAATCCATTTTTCCAAAATTTTGGCTCAATTTAAAAAAAAAATAAATTATTATCCAAAAACAGTTTTGACGTTACTCTCCATGTCCAGCATGACACAAAGTACATTTACGAACTTGGACAACATGAGGTTACAAGGAGATTTTCCTTCACTACTCCTCCTGCTGTAGGACCCGATGTTCCTTATACATTTGGCGTGATAGGTGAGCATCTAAAATTTGGCTCGATAGAGAATTTTTTTGTTTTATTTATTTTTAGAATTTATTATAAAAAATGTTTGATCTGATAAGTTTGTTCTAGTCAAAAGTTGTATTGAAAAATTTTTTATTACTGAAATTTTAAAATTAAAATTTGAATTAATGTTTTATGAGGTTATTATTTTGATGGAAAATTATGTTAGAAATAAATGTTTATTATTAAAAATTTAGTATTTTATTTATAAAAAATATGAAAAAAAATCACTTCAGCGAAAAAATTAATGTAGCGATTTTTGTTTTTTTAAGATTTTGATAAAAGATACATACAAAATAAACAATCAAATTGGATTTGTGAAAGAAAACATTAAACATGTAATAACAAACAGGGGCTTAGTAATGAGAGTGAAAATGAAAGTTTTTACATTGCCATTAATTAATTGTAGATAAATAATGATACAACTACAAAGTCACGCTATCAAATATAAATGCCTTATTATTATTATTATTATTATTATTCATAATTACTTAGTTTTCAAATAATTAATAACACTGTATTCTAAGTGATTAGTCAATGTTTTATTTAAGTGCATAAAACCTTTTTTTTTTTTTGTGTGGTTATAGGGGACTTGGGACGAACGGCTGACTCAAATCAAACTTTGGAGCATTACATTTCTAATCCAAAGGCCCAAGCTATGTTATTCATTGGTGATCTTTCATATGCTGATGATCATCCTTTCCATAATAATGTGAGATGGGATACTTGGGGTCGCTTTGTTGAGAAAAGTACTGCATATCAACCATGGATTTGGACTACTGGCAATCATGAAATTGACTTTGCTCCTGAAATTGTATGACCACCCTTCTTAACATAATCTTTATAAATTATTACATGAATTTGTTCATTTCCACACCTTTAATTTTCTACATGGAACAAGAAATGGTGTTCAGGGTCTGTTTTTCTTTCATCAAATTGAAAAAAGTATGATTAATCTCTTCAAAGATTTTAAAAAGTGATCAAGTTTGCTGTTTGAGATGTAAACTTTTTTTTTTCTGGATCATCACTTCATGAGAAAATTGATTTTGTATGTGGAAAAGTACATCTCAAGGGATGATAAATATATAATGAGCAAATAATCAACATGAACTTTGAGGCTGAGAAATTGGAATTTGTTTTACCTTTTAAGACAAGAAAATATCTCATATATGTAACGTGCGTATTGAAATTCTGATTACAATTTTCTGTCATTTTTATTATACGTTGAAATTGTAATTATCTCATATATGATACCATTGCACAGAAGATTTTCTCGTTTATTAGTACATTGTTTGTGATATATTTTCCTTTTGGCAGGGTGAACCTATCCCTTTCAAGCCTTACAAGCATAGATATCATGTTCCTTATAAGGCATCCAAGAGTACATCTCCTCTATGGTACTCCATTAAACGAGCTTCAGCTTATATTATTGTTCTTTCTTCTTATTCAGCCTATGGTAAGCACACATTCCACTCATATCCAATTTTTTCCTCACGTGTGTGTCTATATATATATGTTGTTTCATTTGTATACATAAGATCATTGTTTAAAAAAAATAATTGGACATGAACATTATCGGCCATGTTCAATTCTTGCAAAATATCATGGTCTGGTAGGGCTATATATATATATATGTTGTTTCATTTGTATACATAAGATCATTGTTTAAAAAAAATAATTGGACATGAACATTATCGGCCATGTTCAATTCTTGCAAAATATCATGGTATGGTAGGGCTTGTTTGTGTGTGTATATATATATATATATATATATGTTGTTTCATTTGTATACATAAGATCATTGTTTAAAAAAAATAATTGGACATGAACATTATCGGCCATGTTCAATTCTTGCAAAATATCATGGTCTAGGGGTTGTTTAGTTGGCAATAAATCTTTTTCCTGATTTTTAGATTCCAATGTTTGGTTGGAAAGTAATCTTTTTTCTGATTTTTATATTCTAGTGTTTGATTCATTTTTTGACTTTTGAGAAAGTAAAAAGAATCCTGCACTTCAGGAAAGTTAGTATAAAATTGCTGGATTCTTAATCTTTGTTTCAAGTTGGTAGTCTAATTACTTACTTTAGGAAAGTCAGTCATCTTTCATTAAATATTTATTAATACAATCTTATCCCTTATGATACAACCCACGTGAATAAATAATTCAACCTTATTGAACTTTAATTAAATAACATAATAATTTTTACTATAAATTTAGTTCTTGTTAATTATAATTTTACATATTTGTTTCTCAAACTTTCATTGTAAAATTAACCCACTTTTAAAATATTTTTTCATTAATTTTTTAAAAAATATTATGGAAATAAATCACTTTTAAGAAATAAAAATAGACACCATTAATTTTAAAAAAAATTATAAAATTATATGTGATTTATATAATAACGACAATGTAGCGTTAAATATTTAGTTTGCATGTTTTAGCATTTTGAATTATTTTTATTTATTTGTTTGTTATAACACATAAATTATATAATAATACTTATTTTCAAAATTATAATTTTACAAGCATTTTATATTTTGTTGGATAATAATTATTTATTACACATAAATGAAAATTTTTAAGGAATAATTAGACAATAGTTTTGTTATATAACCCTGTATATATCACAAATATATACTTTTTTTTTTATAATTGAACCAAAAATGCATTTTTGGTTGATTAATTTAAATGAAACACTAAAACATGAATTTTAATTAATTTTTCTCTTAACATTCTGTGATCTATCCAAATATAGGAAAGATAAGTTGATGATTCATTTTTCTCAGAATCAAAATCCAAGAAATCATATTTCCAAAATAATGCCTGTACTGTTTCGATTTTTCCTCAATGAATTTAGTCCCAAAATAGCTTTAACTTTAATTACTGATGGATAGTGCAATCTGAATAGAATAAATCCTCGGAAGTATACAGGGAACTTAAGCCCATAAATAGTTCTAATTAGGGGTGATAAGAATAGCTCCGTCCAATACTCTGATTGAGTTTGGTTGGTCAAATTATTGGAATTTAAATATTTGACTATTCGGGTAACTTTATTTTATATATTTATATATATATATATGTTTTATATTCATATATATATATTTTATTAAATTTAATTTAAATTACTTGTATTTATATTTTAGTCCTTAATTTTATAATAAACTATTATTTAAACTTATAAAATTTTAAAAAATTACAAATAAATCTTATATTTAAAAAAAAATAAAAAATAACTTTAAAAAAATATTTGAGTTTGAGTACCATTCAAGAGTTTGAAGAGTTTGACTAGGGATGTATTCGAGTTTGAGTTGATTCACTATACCTTGAAATCTAAGGATAAACCTCTATCGATCCTGCACCAAAAATGCTCATGTATCGTTTCCCCTTGCATGTATTGTTTCCCCTATATAGCAGGAAAACTCTTGCTAATTAACAGCAAAATCGAGTAAAGTTTATGTAATCCTTGCCTTATGGTAGGTAAATATACTCCACAATACAATTGGCTTGAACAAGAGCTCCCAAAGGTTAACATAAAAGAAACACCTTGGCTATTTGTTCTGCTTCATTCCCCATGGTATAACAGTAGCAACTACCATTATATGGAAGGGGAAAGCAAGAGAGTAGCATTTGAACCTTGGTTGGTTGAGCACAAAGTTGATATCGTATTTGCAGGACATGTTCATTCTTACGAGCGCTCGGTAAGTTCTAATTAATCATATATGAGCATACTTTTGAAAAGGCCAAATCTTTCATTATAATCCTTAATTCCATTACTAAAAATGATCAAGATTTGCTGAAATTAGTTCTCTGTATTCAATGAAGAGGAACTCCAGTGAGAAAATTAACATATATTCCTGGAAAATTCCATTTGACAAACTAACTCACGTTCATTTCTATTTTTCGTTTTGTGCATGCATGATGCATCCATGATTGAAAAATATATAGATTGCATGATGAAGGTGCTAATTTGACAGTATTATGTGACAATATTAAGGAAGTTTTTTATTTTGCTTCAACCTTCATATAAAACAGGAAAGAATATCAAATGTAAAGTACAACATCACAAATGGATTGAGCACTCCTGTTAAGGACCCGTCTGCTCCAATTTACATAACCATTGGTGATGGTGGAAATATTGAGGGCTTGGCCAACAGGTATGTTTTATGCACCATCCTCTGTGTGGCGGATCAAAAAATTATAGTTTTGGAGCACAAAATTACGTAATATAATTGATAAAAGTTGTATTTTAAAATTTCAAAACTGAAAAAAATCTATTTCTTTTCTTAAAAAAAAAAATCAATTGAAAATTTTAAATGTTTTGTAAAGAAATAGAATAATTTTTTAAATCTTAAAAGGCGATAATCTACTATTTACTTCTTTCTTTGATATCATACTTTGAAAGTGGGAATTATATTTTACTTTCTGGACAAATTCAATTTTTCTTAAGAATTAGAAATGTTTTATTAGAGTAATAACAATGATTACGAGTTTTTTTCACGAAATTATAACTCTACTCACGTTACTCCCCTATTATTATTATTATTATTTAACCAATATTATTCAATGAAGAAAAAATAAAAATTTTGAAATCTTTGATAGATGACTTCACCTCCATTCCGTTCCACTAAATCCACCAGCACTTTATAAGAACAGTACTGATTAAACTATGAATTTTCTGCATAATGACTGAAGAAGTATCATGAATTTTCAAAAGAAGCAAACATATTTGGAACATGCATGCATGCATATCAGTGTTGTCATTAATTTAATCTTCTAACTTGATTGAATATTTGTGAATGTAGTTTCATGGATCCACAACCAAGTTACTCAGCGTATCGTGAAGCAAGTTTTGGGCATGCAATTCTTGAAATAAAGAACAGAACTCATACTTATTACACTTGGCACCGTAACCAAGATGATGAACCCGTTGCAGCTGATTCTATGTGGCTTTATAATCGATATTGGTATCCAAAAGAAGAGCAAAGCCCCAATAGTTGCATTAATTAAGTACCGTAATTTTGTTGATTTGCTCATTTTTATTTTCTGTCCTTTTGCCTTTCTTGTCTATTTCTCTCTTGCTTCTTTAGAATGTCTTTTTTTTTTTTTTTTTTTTTTTGCAATTTTGCATTAGTTCATCTTGGGACTATTCTTGCTGAAATAACATTTTGACCTGAGGTTACCCCCCACTATTTGGACTAATTATAAAAAACCTTCATGTGATTTTGACGCATTTCTCTATTTACCTCCATTTGTTTAAAACATATACTACTTACCCTTATGTGCATTTGGCAGAAAACAAATATATTAATGGAAATTGAGTAACACAAGTGGATACTGTATATGCAATGTATAAAAAATTCATTAATTGATCTAAATTACAATTACGTGACTCTTTTTTCTTACTCCCCCTCCTTTTTTCCCCTTTTTTCTTTTTTTAGTTTTCCTTCTTTTCTTTTAATTTTTTTTTCTCTTTCTTTTTTTTCCCTTTCATTTCCTCCCCCCACCCCTTTTTTTTATTTTTTTCCCCTTCCTTTTCCATTTTTTCTGTCTTTAGTTCTTTTTCTTCTTTTTTTTCCCTTTTCTGCTAGCTTCTTCTTTTTTTTCTCTCTCTCTTTTTTTTATTTTTTCTTTTTTGTTCTCCTTCCTCTTTTTATTTTTTTTGCATATCAATTCTATTCTTCCTTTTTTTTGGTATTTTTATTCTTTTTATCCTTTTTCCCCATAAATTATTTTTCTTTTTTTTCATATATTAGTTCTACTTTTTTTTCTGTTATTAGTTTATAAGTTTGATAATTAAAATTAATATTACTTTTATAATTGTTTAATCATGTTAAAAATTATTGGGCCGAAAACACAGTATTCATATATATGGATAAATTGTTCACAATTTTCTATCATAAAACAAATTATTTTCCAAAATTAAAACAAACTCCTTTACTATTCTGGCGAGAGAAGATTGTGTCTCAATTGGATTATTACAAGAAAGAAGAAAGATAAGAATGAAAAATAAAATCACATATCTTGGAGAGAAAATATTAGATTGCAACCGTGAAACCCAAAAAGTTGAACATGTTAATAATATTGATAGTATTAGTTTTATGCATGTTAAATAATGAATAAATGTAGACTTTAAATTGCAAATGTTATCAGGTTGGAGGGCTTAGGTATGAGATTCCAAAAATTTTAATGAATAAATAATCTTAATTATTATTGAGCATATGTGTATCATTGTAAACTTTAAATTCCAAACATTAGTTTTGAAAAACATTTTCGTGGGAATTAAGATTTCATAATTTAAGGTCCTAGTTAGTTTTAGGAATATTATTATTAGTTTTATAAAATTGTAAGGAGGCTAATTGTATTATTTAATACTAAATTTGGATCTAGTTATTGTCTTTTAAAATATAAGGTTTAAGTATAAATTGAGAGATTTAAAAAATAGTGGCACTGCCACCTGACTACCAAACCTATACACCGAAGAGGCTTCACATGCGGTTGACAAAATAAAAGGGCAAAACAAATTTTGAGAAAACTTAACTAAGCATAGCTAAAAAAAATGATTAATTATACTTTGCCATCCCATGCTTTCTCGGTAGGTACACTTGGTCACTTTATACTTTCAAAATATATAATTTATCATCCTTAAAATAACTGTATTAGTCAACTTAACTATACAAAATGACCCCACATTAATGTCGCTTATATCCGGACAAAATACCCTTGTCTTTAGTCATTTTTTCCCAAAATCTTATTTAGCATTCTTTTTTCAAAACTTTTGTAAAAACAAAATGAAAATAGTTTTATTGAATTTTTAATAAAGAGTGTAGGACCCATTTATAATAATATTAATTTAAAATTCAAAATTTTGAAATATTAACAATAAAATATTATTTTAATAAAATTAAATTTAAAATTGTAATAGTAAAACATTCTACCATATAAATTTCACCAAAATAAATTAATCAATCCAAACACATAAAATATTCATTTGTTATAACAAAAAAAATTCATTTGCAAATCAAAAAGTATACTCAACCCAAATAGATACTTATATTGATTTTTGAGGCTATTTTTCGTTTGCATTTGATTTTTTTTGGGATTCAAAGTCTCTTATCAATTTCAAATATAAAACCTCATTGAAGGAGAAATTCTTAAATTAGAAAATATTAATTATAAATTTTATCAAATAATCTTGGTTAACATTGATATATACATTTATTATTTTTCAATTTTTATTATTTTATTTTATTTAAAGTTCCAAAAAAATATAGACTGGAGGTGGCAACATTATAGACATATAATCATGTTTTTTTTTAGTAAAACAACTATATCAATATTTAAAAATATGCTAAAAATGAATGAAAATGTTGAATTTCTCATTAACAAAAAAAATAGTACAAAAAAGATTTTTAGTGATAATGTATATTTTTTGAAATTTGAAATTTTTTATTAATTATTATCAAATATTGTAGCTTAATTTAATGAACTATAAATATTTTAGAAAATGTATAATTTGAAAAGGAAAAAATAAAATTTAGATGTAATCACATTTTGGTCCCCTAAGTTTGTAGAGAATGTTTATTATAAGGGATATTTATGTCAATTCATACATATACTTGGATGATGTTACTTTTCTAACTTGTTGATTAGTCAATAGAATGGTAAAGTGTAATTTTGGAAGCATAGAGTGGTAAAGTATGGTTATCCACAAAGTATAGAGTGGCAATGTGTAATTTTTTTAGTTAGCATAACCTTTATTTCGAGGTGAGACGCCACTCCCCATATATTAACTAATTTTGTGGGTGATGGATGTACCCTAATGCCACCTTTACATACATTATCCATTTGATCATTACTCCATTTACATATCAAAGGCCTAATGGGGTGATGCTCAATTGGAATTTCAAAATATAAATATGGAGTATTTCCTCCATCTACGTTGAGTTCAGAAAACAATAAATTTGGAGGATTCATCCATTTCCAACATGCCTTTCCAAATATAGTACCAATCTTATACTTATAATACAAATGTTCAAAAAGCTCCTTTAATCATTAGGAGTGACAAAAGATCTCTTAATTTGGGATTTATATTGTATTTGTTGGACTGCACCTGCCAAAATACAAGCTTGATGTCTTCCCCTTATTGTACCTTATGGTTCTCTTATCCATACTAACATGCAAGATTATAATAGGTGAAACCTACATAGCATCTATATGTCAAATGCCTCCAAAAACTACTTTAATGCCTCCAATTGTTCTCTTAGTTCTCTGCCTCCTCCGATCAACAAAGAGGAGGGGCAAAATAGTTCCATCCAAAGATCAACTCTGAAAATGCTTATCTCCACTACCTTTGTGATATTCTGCCTTAACAAAGAAAATATGGTCTAGCACTTGCCCTAACAACAGCGAGCAGGGGCCAACTACTGACCAGGAACTTTAATAACAGGAGGCTAATTGTCCTAACAACAGCAGACAATGGCCAATCTTCCACACACTTTACCTCAACAGAGTTCTTCTAAACTGAGGGAGTCCAAGTTTGTTCATATGTAGGAATTTTGTGAATTTTACTGGGAGTACACTAGATTCTTTGGTTCCTCTTTCTACCAAACCTCTTACAGCCAGGTTCTTCTTTTTCCTTACCTTTTTGAATGTTTTGCCTTCTTGAATCAACTGGAATTGCTCATTCAACTGAAAACACCTCTAGACCTCATTGTTTTCCTTTTCAACTAGGTACTTGAACTCTTCAGAATTTGTTTCCAGCACCATCCTTTGCAATCCTCTTTCTTAGCATAGTTGGAGTCCTTTATATGCTATGCATAATAGTATCTGTACTCTTGACACCAAACTAAAAGGGAAATAAGTTAAAATATACCAGAAAATAGTATCCCTCTTTGTAAGCTCTAAGGCAACCTAAGAGGGGGGGGGGATGGGTGAATTAGGTTTCTAAAAAATTCTTTAAACTCAATCAATTCAAATTCAATTCAACAATGATGAGTGAGTAATGTGACTTGCATCAAGTGTAATATCAAATGATGTTTAATGTAATATTCCAACAACACAATGAATATATATATACTTCAATCCAAGTGCAGTAAATTAAATCATGAACAAGATGAAATAATGGTAAAAACTGAAAGCAATAAAGAGAGATGACACAATAGATTTATAGTGGTTCAAGTCTCCCCCTTGGAGCACTCTACATCCACTACCCAAGTTTTCCAACTTAGGATTTCAAACTCTTCACTATGAAGTGATCTCTTTTCTAGTAGTGAGATCAAAAGAACCACTTTTACAACCCAAGTATTTCAATTTAGGATTTCACCCAATTTATAGTGGTTCAAGCCTCCTCCTTGGAGCACTCTACTTCCACTACCCAAGTTACCCAACTTAGGATTTTATTCTCTTACAATAGATGTTTAAGAGCAAAGTAACATCCCTCAATTAGGGTGGATATGATACAATGAAGCTCACAATATGATTCCTATAATGAAATTTACAACTCAAACTATATAGCTCAAGAATGATATGAAAAACTCAAAGAAGGCTCAAGAATTTTGATCTTTTGTTTCTTGATGAATCAAAGTGAAGTGCAAGAGTTGTAGAGAGTGTTTTTCAAGATTAGAAGCTAAAGGAATCAAGGGAGAAGTCTTGTAAATGTTTGTGCATTTGGTGGTATTTAAACCCTCTCAAAAAATGACAAAAAAACGTATATGTTTGACCTTTCAAAAACTAGCCGTTATGTGAAAAACTGAGTTTCGGACGCCTGTTTCTGACCCTGGGGTCGTCCGAACCTATTCTTCTGAGAGAATGTCAAATCCTGTCACGACAGTTTCGGCCGTCCGAAACTGGGCCATGGTCGTCCGAAACTTTGTGAGCCATTTTGCGATATGATCCCGACAGAAGTGGGAAAAACGTAAAACATTAACGTTGTAGCCCTTTCGCTTAGGTTTCCAATGGAACCAGAATCACTCCATTTGGACTTAAAATGAGAGAGATATGATCAAAATACTGAACCCTGGCAGATTTCTTCAGCATTTGTTCATATCCGCTTTGAAATCATTTTTCAACTTGTTTTCCAAATCATTTGTGCAACTATGTGTGACTTTGTGCAAGTATATTTCTCACTTTTTGAAAACATTTTTAGACTACTAATCATATTGAAATCATTTTTACTTGAGCCTTGAAAGAGTAAATCAACTTCTTGAACTATTTACACAAATGAACTAATTTACCATACTTTCATATCTGTTGCACTTCCACTTCTTTCTTCATATAATCCAATTTCATGCTTGGCTTCTTTTGAATCTCTAATTTACCAACTTTTGTATCTTTTGCACTTCCATTTCTTTCTTCATGCAATCCAACTTCATGCTTGGCTTCTTTTGAATCTCTATCATATTGAAACACTTTTTGAACCATTAGCATAAACATAATTGTTTGTTAAACATCAAAATAAGTAAGATTAAGACCCTAGGTCTTCACAATCTCCCCCTTTTTGATGATAACAAACCAATTATGTAGGAGAATAAATAACAAGTGCAATAAGTTACTTTTTAATCGAAAAGATGATATATGCTCCCCCTATGTGTATACTTCCATTTTATTTTTCTCCCCCTATGTGTATACTTTCATTTCATTGTATGTTTTAGTTTTCTCTATTCTAATATTCTTCTCCTATTTGATTTTTCTCCCCTTTTGTTCTTATCCATTATGATACCACAACATGCTTTATTTTTCTCTAATATTCTTCTCCCCCTTTTGACATCATCAAAATAATAAAGTGAATGAGATAATTTTATGAGCACATATAAGAAAAACATTACATCATTTTATCTTTCAACCAATTTACATGTACATCTTATAACTTATAATTTTCATCACTTAATTACATCATTTAATATATTTCTCCCCCTTTTGGCATCATCAAATTAAGAAAGTTAAAATAACATTTCAATATCTTTCTCCCCTTTATACATCTTATAATTTATCACTAAAATAACTCTCCCCCTTTTTAATATCTTTCTTCTTCTTAATGCCATCAACAAAATAATATTTTTCTCCCTCTTTTTGGCATCAACAAAATAAGTGACCTAAAGCAACATGATACCATAAAATAACATCAACCAACATGATGCATCTTTTCACCCCTTTCATTCTTTTGAGTTTTCTTTTTCTCAAACAACACATCTTTCTTTCCCTTTTATTTTATTTATCTCCCCCTTTACATGTTCATTTTTATAACTTATATTTATGTTCATTTTTCTCCCCCTTAGAATATTTCTCACCATTTTTCATCAATCAAAATAAGAGCAGGGAAAAAAATAAATAAAAAAATAAACCAATGGTCATACAATGTGATATTTTACAATGTGAGGGAAATATCAACTACTCATAGGACTACCCTTCCACTCCTTGCAACCTAATGGGTGGCTAGGCAAAAAAATTGTTAAGTATAGGAAATTTTGTAAAAATTTTGGCAGAGTTTCCTTTGTTTATGGACTAATTCCTCCTGTCAACAACCCAAACTTTTGACAAAAATCCAATGCACATCATATCCAATGCACACCATATAAGTATACAATATAAGTCATAGAGACTAATGCACAATCAAATTTTCTCCATAGAAGATAGCAAAGACCATAAATGTTTAAACAACATGGATACCAAATTAAACCAAGAATGATACCAAATTAATAACATCATCGTCGTCAATAATGAGTCATAAGAAAAACATAAGAAACTTATCAAGCAATCTCAATAATCACATGATTGTACTCTACAACATGTTTATTTAAATGCACAAGGCCATCATAATGCCAATTGAAAAGGAAATTTTCTCAAATGTTTACAACCCAATACAAGCCACAAAAATGCACAATATACCATATTGCAAAGTTTGTAAACAAACTATTTTACCATTTTGCACAATGTATCAAATGCACAATGTATCATAATCACCATAGAAATTAATGTACAATTTAATCTTCACCAAAGAAAATAGCTAAATCCAAGAATGGTTAGACAAATGAAGGAATTAGATAAAGAACATCAAGATGTTAATAATGAAAATACAAGAGACTAATGCAAATCCTAGGGTACTACAATCCTTGTTATATCGTTCCTTTGAGGTATCAAGTGTGATTGTTTAGCACATGATTGAATTCTAGCACATTATCATTTGTCATTCACAAGAAGCATAGAAACAAATGCACAATTACATTTCCACCAAAGGAAATAGCAAAATCCAACAGTGATTAAACACAATGGATAATGGGATAAAGATATGTTCTTGCAAAATTAATGGCAATTTCATATTCAAAAACAACTTTAAGTCCACCATGACTTCTAATGTTTGATTGCCATGCTTGATTCTCATTTATTTTCTTGATGTTAGCACAAATTTCAACATAATACCAAACAAATTTTTTTCACAAAACTCACCATTATCATACCATTAAAATCAACAAGTTGATTTGTATTCAAGCATGAATTGTAAAAAGGAATGAACAAAGTTGGAAAACATTTTCTTTGCACAAGTGAATCAAATTCATGAAATTTGTTTTGTCCATACTTTCCTTGAGAGAAAATAACACACTCTCTATGCAAGGGCATCATAAAATGTTTGATACATTCAGCAAACCACAAGTATTCAAAACTGAAATCAATTTCATGTAAGACACTTAGAATTTTAAGCATTCCAAACTGCCCTACCAATTTATCCTCATGTGTATATTTTGCAAGTGACTCACCTATAGGCATCCAAACTCTAGTATCTCTAGATAAACGTTCAATATGCTCAAAGTAGTCATCATATGAAATTTTAGCACAATCTTTCCACACTTGATTCGCTTCATGATAATTTTCAAGAGTCTAATTGGATTTAATGAAAGATATATTTTCCATAAAATTAGCATTCAAAGAATGCTTCCTAAAAATAAACAAATTAACAAGGAATTGACATTCTTTCAAAGCCACAAAACCAAAATGCAAATATACAACAATATTATGCAATTTATAGCCTCTTAAGATATGAAGTTTTGATTGTAAAGGCACCATCTTGATGAGATCATACAATGCATGCTTCAATACAAAAACAGATTTTAAATTCAACATATTTCCAAAGCACAAAGCTACATCTTGAAACATATCAAAAGATCTAACACATGCACTCAAATGAAACTTCTTATCAATCCAATTCACATCATGGAGTAAGCTGCCCATACCTTTTGGAGTGAAAAAAAATGCAGTTAGCAATTTGATTTTTATACCATTTAAAACACCAATCTTCATTTTTATCTAACTTAATTGAAGTACTTATAGGTGTTCCATGATCACTTCTTATTTTCACCACATTTACACTTAACTCATTTTGAACCTTTTTGAACAATCTTGCATATTCTTTAGAGGTATCACTTTTATGTACCAAAAATATTTTCCAAGTGAACCTAGCATAGTCATCAACTATTGCAAATGCATATCTTTTGCCAACTAAACTTGTAACCTCCTATGCCACAACCAATTTGTGTCATATACTATACTAAGATATTTCATGTCTTATTCCATAACATTACATACATGAGGTGTATACACATTCTTATGCCTAGAACCGGTAAGAATGATTTTACCATCTATTTGATCAATACATCAAAATCTTTATCATATATTTGACTTATGCTAATCAAGTTGAATTTCAAGTCATCAATCAAAAGCATATTCTCAATCACATTGCTATAATTATTGGCTACATTGCAAACTCCAATTATTTTTCCCTTTTTCATCATTTCTAAAAATATTAAATAAGTAAGGAATTTCCTATCATGAGTCTTGAGCATCCATTATCAAGAAACAAATGTTTGTATCCAAAATTGTATTTTCCAAACGTATCTACATTCAAGAATCAACATGTGACTTTAAGCACTTAAATTTTCATAGCAATGATATCTTTTCTTATCCATGTTTTTGATCCATTTTCAACTTGCATTCTTGCAAAGCATTTTCTTGAGGTATGTCCCTTTTTACAACAATAATCACATATTACATGATATTTAAAAGAGTGTGAAGTCTTATGATAAGGATAAGGTCTAGCATTGTTAAACCTAGGTTCAAAGTTATGCATCTTATGTCCATAATGTGTGTTATGCATTCTATGTTCATGATGTTGATTATGTGTGTTATGCATTCCATACCTATGATGTTGGTGAGGTCTATTTTTAAAACTTTCTACCTCTTTTTCATGATTATGTGATGTGTGAGCATTTTTCACAAATTTGGAGGTGGAGCTTTGATTGCCTATCTCATGTGAATATCCTAATCTATGTCTACTATTTCCAATTCTTTGATTTTCTAAAAGTTTTTCTAAGTTATCCTTTCCTTGTGTGAATTTAGCTAAGCAATTACTAAGGTCTTCAATTCTCTTTTTCAACTCTATATGTTCTATTTTAACTTCATCATATTTCTTAGCTTCTTCCCTAACCTTGTTGCTTTCTATTGTTATCTTCTCATTTTCAGCTTTTAATATACAATTTTCTATAACTACACAATCATACTTAATGACTAACTCTTGATTACAAGTAGTGATTTCTTCTATTTTAGCCTTAAGCTTCTTGTTTTGAATTTTGGTTTTCTTTAACTCATCTACCAATTTAACAATATACAATTCAAGTTCATCATGATCATTGTAATTATCATCATCATCATCACTAGAAGAAGTACTTACCTCATGGTCTTCAATTCCCATAAAGCACAAGTTAGAAACTTATTCCTCTTCTCCTTCGGTTTCCTCTTCCTATTGATCATCATCCCATGTGACTTTGAAGCTTCTTCCTTTGCCATTTTTGTCATGTTTAAGCTCATTCTTTCTTCTTGGATAATCTGCCATAAAATGATCAAGTTGATTACATTCAAGGCATTTGCTGATTTTAGAGGTTTCTCCCTCATGTATTTCCCTAAGTCTCTTCCAAATATCATGTGCATTTTTGCATCCCTTAATCCTACTTGTTTCATTAACATCTAGGGAGTTGTATAAAACATTTGTGACCTTAGCATTCAAAGTAAGATTTCTCCTATCATATTCATCAAGTTCACTTCTCTTTTTTTCTCTAGTTTCATTTCCTATGGTTATTTCAGCTATGTAAGGTCCTTCCTCAACAATGTACCACATTTCAATGTCTATGGATTTAAGGTAAATTTCCATCCTATCTCTCCAACTACTATAGTTGGTTCCATTAAACATTGGGGGCCTAGAAATAGATTGTCCCTCCATAAACATAACATTGTTTGTTGCCATAATCTTTACTCTATGGTTTTTAAGCCTAAACAAGTAGAGACCAAGATCTGATACCAATTGTAAGCTCTAAGGCAACCTAAGAGGGGGGGGGGGTGAATTAGGTTTCTAAAAAATTCTTTAAACTCAATCAATTCAAATTCAATTCAACAATGATGAGTGAGAAGTGTGACTTGCATCAAGTGTAATATCAAATGATGTTTAATGTAATATTCCAACAACACAATGAATATATATATACTTCAATCCAAGTGCAGTAAATTAAATCATGAACAAGATGAAATAATGGTAAAAACTGAAAGCAATAAAGAGAGATAATACAATAGATTTATAGTGGTTCAAGTCTCCCCCTTGGAGCACTCTACATCCACTACCCAAGTTTTCCAACTTAGGATTTCAAACTCTTCACTATGAAGTGATCTCTTTTCTAGTGGTGAGATCAAAAGAACCACTTTTACAACCCAAGTATTTCAACTTAGGATTTCACCCAATTTATAGTGGTTCAAGCCTCCTCCTTGGAGCACTCTACTTCCACTACTCAAGTTACCCAACTTAGGATTTCATTCTCTTACAATAGATGTTTAAGAGCAAAGTAACATCCCTCAATTAGGGTGGATATGATACAATGAAGCTCACAATATGATTCCTATAATGAAATTTACAACTCAAACTATATAGCTCAAGAATGATATGAAAAGCTCAAAGAAGGCTCAAGAATTTTGATCTTTTGTTTCTTGATGAATCAAAGTGAAGTGCAAGAGTTGTAGAGAGTGTTTTTCAAGATTAGAAGCTAAAGGAATCAAGGGAGAAGTCTTGTAAATGTTTGTGTATTTGGTGGTATTTAAACCCTCTCAAAACATGACAAAAAAACGTATATGTTTGACCTTTCAAAAACTAGCCGTTATGTGAAAAACTGAGTTTCGGACACCTGTTTCGGACCCTAGGGTCGTCCGAACCATTCTTCTGAGAGCATGTTAAATCCTGTCACGACAGTTTCGGCCGTCCGAAACTGGGCCATGGTCGTCCGAAACTTTGTGAGCCATTTTGTGATATGATCCCGACAGAAGTGGGAAACACGTAAAACATGAAAGTTGTAGCCTTTCGCTTAGCTTTCCAATGGAACCAGAATCACTCCATTTGGACTTAAAATGAGAGAGATATGATCGAAATACTGAACCCTGGCAGATTTCTTCTGCATTTGTTCATATCCGCTTTGAAATCATTTTTCAACTTGTTTTCCAAATTATTTGTGCAACTATGTGTGACTTTGTGCAAGTATATTTCTCACTTTTTGAAAACATTTTTAGACTACTAATCATATTGAAATCATTTTTACTTGAGCCTTGAAAGAGTAAATCAAGTTCTTGAGCTATTTACACAAATGAACTAATTTACCATACTTTCATATCTGTTGCACTTCCACTTCTTTCTTCATATAATCCAACTTCATGCTTGGCTTCTTTTGAATCTCTAATTTACCAATTTTTATATCTTTTGCACTTTCATTTCTTTCTTCATGCAATCCAACTTCATGCTTGGCTTCTTTTGAATCTCTATCATATTGAAACACTTTTTGAACCATTAGCATAAACATAATTGTTTGTTAAACATCAAAATAAGTAAGATTAAGACCCTAGGTCTTCACACTCATGTAGTTTATGACTACACCAGCTCCTTGCATCTTTTTTAGGTACACATGTACAGCCACATTCAGTTTCAGCTCTCTATCCACAGGTGGTAGCCAAGTCAGTATATGCAGTCTTGAGGCTTTTCTCATATTACCAATTTCAGACCAAAACTCCCCCCAATAGTTGCTGAAACTGATGCCTGCTCTAATCTGCACAAGAGCTCTCAAGAGCTTGAAAATATTTTTAACTAATGCTTCCAGGTTTGGAGTGACATCCTCAAAGGTTGCTTTGTTCCTACATTTCCATACTTCCCAACATATAATGGAAAGGGTCACTTTTAGAATGAACATCAACAGCTTATGTCCTTATTTTCTCCTCCACCAGTTCTGAGGGATGAAGGTATTGATGTCTTGGATTTCCACTTCAACTCCAAAGATCCTCCCAATTTGTCTTATGAACCTAGTATCTGAAAAATGTGGCTTTGTGTTTCCCCTTGTTGGCAGCACAATGTGCATTAGAATGGTCTATATACTTGAAGTCTATGTAAATTTTTGTCAAGGGGAATCTATTTAATTTCTTTTTTAACATAAAAAAATGAAATTTTTACAGGCAAGCCTTGATCCCATATGGATGCATAATAAGGTTCAGACTGCCTATTGACCCTAATGTGTTTGAAAACAGATGAGGTAGAAAATGAGCCTCTGTCATTAAGAGTCTAGTGCATCTTATCCTTTCTTTGGGTACAGTGGATTTGGACATTATTGAATTTATTTATCCAAGCTCCAGGCAGAATAGCTCTTAGAGTCACCAGATCCCAGCCACCCTCTTTATAGAAATCAACAATCTTTTGTTCTCCACTAAAGCCAGTAGAGACATTAGGCTTCCTCTTCCTAACCAGTTGTCCTGCTAGAAGTGGCATTGTCCCTCATGAAGAGTGAAGAAAATGTGCTCTTTAGTAGTTTTTGCTATATTCAAGATTCTAGCCCATGAATGGGAGTCCCCTCTTCTTGGAGAGATCTCAATATGATGTGAGAAGTAACAATACTTGGCATGAAGAAATTTTGCCCATAGCGTGTCATTTGCCTAAACCTCTACCAAAGCTTAATTGATTGAATCTTTATGATGTCCTCAAGGGTCCTGAAGTCTATTCCACCCTCCTCTTTAGGGAAGCACAAGTTTTTCTAGCCAATCCAATGATACTTACCTGTTTTATTAGCACCACTCCATAGGAAATTAGCCAGGGTTGCTTCAATCTAACTAAGCACTATCTTTGGAGGACTTAAAGCCATTAAAGTGTATAAGAGAATCAAGGATAAAACACTTTGTATGAGTGTTATCTTACCCCTCATAGTCAGTATATTGGCTATTCAAGAGCAAATTCTAGAGGAAATATTTTCTACTATTTCTGAAAAGTGTTTGGCTTGGATTCTTTTATGGTGAAGTGGAAGACCTAATTATTTTATAGGCAATTCATTTTGGGTAAAGTTAGTAATTTTCCTCAGCCTATATCTTGCACCACTACTTACACTCTTATGCACTATAAAGCTGCTTTTATGTGAGCTTACTTTCTGCCCTGACACTTTTTCATAGTGAGCTAAGATTTCCATGATAGTTTTTAGGGCTGTGGAATGAACTGCTCCAAAGATAATGATATCATCCCCATATGCAAGATGATTAATTTGAGGGCATCTTTTAGGCAGACAGAATTTAGGAATTTTAGGCTGCATAAGTGTGCTGTTAAGATTCCATGACAAGTATTCTGTCCCAATAATGAAGAGTAGTGGAGAAATAGGGTTCCCTTGCCTCAAACCCCTAGTATACTTAAAGAAACCTTTTGGAGAGAAGGAATATAAGGAAGAAAAGGAAAATGATCAAGGAAGAATGGAAGTTTGTAAGTTTTATGCTCAATTCAACTTTGATCCAAGGAAGAAATAAGGTGGGAAAAATATAATAGCTCTTATGTGTAGGCTTTGTATAACAAAATGACGAAGTCTGCCTTGTAGATTTGTTTTGAAATAATACGGGTTTGCCATCAAAATATTTATTTTCTTGCTGGAGTTGTATTGCATGAGTTGTATATATATATAGATATATAGATAGAAAGATAACATGTTTCTCTATATAAAGTCAATAGATTTGTATGGTCTTATCTTTTATTTGAAGGCAGTTGTGATACATATTAGACTGATGATTTATGTCTCATTATGAGGTAAAATTTGTGAGCGAATGATAGGTAAAATTTGTGTGGGTAAATTAAGTGAATGCATTAGATTAGGATTGGACTTTTATAATACAACATAAATCGGAATCTTTAAATGTAGTTTGTAGTTGCATTGGGTAAATAAGTGAATAAACTAGTGGCGCAATGAGTTATACTTGAGTATTCTTATATATAAGGTTAGTTTAGTAAGAACTCTTGCTATAAAAGGATGAATTGATAATTATAAAGTAGATGAATAATTAGTTCTATAAGAAAACTTTTACATGTACATGGATAGTTAATTGGAGGTCTAAGTACAAAATCAATTTTATAATTATTCTCACAAGTATAAGAAAAAATAAATAAATAGATAAACAGAAGCTTGTCATTATAAATTAAATATGGGCTACTCCTTAATTAATTATAAATGGATTAATAGTAAATTAAATGATGATAAAAAATATACATATATATAAGGGGAATTGAGAATTAAGTTTGAGAAATTTTAAATAGTATATCTAGGAATAAATATATGCTATCCTACTATAAATGTGCAATAAAGATCAATTACAAAAAATCTCCTCGTGGCTTAAGTAAAGTTCAATTTACTTCCTGAAGGTTTGGAAATATACACTTTACCCCATTATGCTTTGCTTTTTTTTGAAAAAGGGATGGAAAAGGACAGACGTTACAGAGTGTGAGAGTTACGCGCAACTATAAGGTGAAAAACTTTACTTTTAACCTAATAAATTAGTCAAAAGTAAAAAAATAACCTCAATTTCCTCTCTTATTCTAAACTTTGTAAATTCTCATCACAACCAGCTGAAATAGTGCCTTCTTCTCCGCCTGTCAAGGCTGAAAAATGACCCAGCCTTACCCTCTCCACCACTACTGACTAGCGAATCAAAAAAGAAGAAAAATCCAATACTACACCATAATAACCTCCTATTCACTCTCATTAGAACAATCACAAATCCCAACCATTTTTCTCACAAATTCACATTTCATCAACTCAGCCAATGACCTTCGCCACCTTTCACCATTGCTAACAATTACCTCCAAACCCACCTTAATCCTATCAAATATGTCATTATTCAGAGTTAACCTCTCAAACTTCCAATGTTAATTTCTCAACCCATGAAACTCTGCCCATTATTCCTCCCAACGAAAAAAATAAAAAAACCCATAAATTATTATTTATGGTAAGGTTTGATTTTTTTTCATCAAATTGGAACTATTGTCGGAACACTGATAACAACTGATGCAAAAATTGTTGCATGGAAAGACAACTTATTCGAGTGTGGAAGAGACAAGGACAACAGTGATGTGTGGTGGGGATTGGTGGAAAGGATGTGTAATTTGCTCTTTTTTCTAACTGGGATTTTCTTAAAGATGTATACAACATATATATTTGTATTGTGAACTAGATTTTATTCTATTATTGTAGAAACATATTCATGATGTAATCGATTCCATGCTGCTTTGCTAGACTTTATCTTATTTCCATGCAAAAATAATTTCTTTTTTCATAAGAACAATAATCATTTCTTATCCCTCTCGGAAGAACTTGATTTATGTGAAATTTTGGGTGCTTTGGGGTTGTACGGTTGTTTAAGATGAAAGATTTTAGGGATTTGGTTCGTGTTGAGAATGCTAATGAGGGAAGATGAAGAAAAACAAATCCAGTGGTGTAGTAGTTGTCGTCGATAAGAGAAACAACATAATTTATTTATAGGTATTCATGTCTTTTTTGCCAAGTTTGTCATGTTCCCTCATTTCCATCCAATTTTAAAAAAAATACAATGAGGTAAAGTGTATATTTCCAAACCACAATGAGTTAACTTGAATTTTACTTAAACCATAAGGAGATTTTTTTGTAACTTGCCCTTATTTTTATTGCGTACTGGTGTAAACCATGTTTGAGCTGTTGTACCACTAGGCTAGTTGACTAGGTTATTAATATATTAACATTAGAATATGATTTTTTTATTTATATACAAAGAGTAATTTCACTCCCTAATTCCCAATAAGCTTCAATACAGATCAAATATGTCAAAACTTATCTAATAATTCGAATGTGGCTAAGATGTTGTATAACTTATTTTTTGTGCCAATTTTTGCTTATATTGATTGCATATGATACTTGTGGTATAATTGGAATGTCGAGTCAATGTGTAGCGTGGAACTAAATGCTTCGCTAAATTGATAGTTAGAGTCACATCTAAAATCCACATGAGTCACTTTTGACTCTAACACTTTGTCACTATGTGCATTCCTTGCACTGTCTAACTGTATGTTAATGTTAAAATTTTGGGATCTAGTCATGCATAGCTTATAGGTGATTGAGACGAAAATGGTCAATGATTACCATAAGACTACTATGCCACCAACCCTGCACTAATTGAGTTAAGGAGATTTTATCTCCGTCTGAATGGGTACTGACTGTTTGGTGACAAATTCGGATGTCACGCTATTGCCTATAATGCAATTACTGCATGTGGTGGATAAGGTAGTTTTAACAGTAATGCGTGTGACAATGAAGTGTAGATAAAATGGTTTGCATCTTCACTTGTGAACTAATAGGTCACGGATTCAAGTCATTAAGAGAGTTGGTAGAGTTGCATTGTTGATCATATTTTGAAGGAAAAATATAGTGGTACATGTAACCTACTGACTGGTAAGTGATATAAGGGTGATACTGATTTGGTAATAATTACTGCCTTGTATACTATATATCCTATTTGGAATACCTTTACTGTTGTTACCTTATTGACTAGTTAATTGAATTGGTGTGCATGTCAATATATGAAAATAGTTATAAGATACCATTTTACCTCTTCAGTAAACTTTATAGCTCACCCCAATTTTTAAATATTGTATTTTAGAGTATTTAGAAAGGGCTAACAAAGAGCCGCAAGTCAAGGCAAGTTTGAAAGACGTAAGGTCGTGCTAGTCAATGTAGTTTTGGGATATATGAAAAGTCTAGTATTATAAATTTGGTTGTGAATTTCAAGATGGTATACACTTTTGGATTTGCAAGTAGTGATGCATTTTAGGGAAGTTTGATTTTATAGAATACATATTTTAATTGGGGTATGTATGTATGTATGTATATATATACATTTGTGTTTGGATGTTTTATTTAAATTTGATATATGCATGATTGTAGAGTTGTAAGAAAATTTTTTACATAGATTCTTTAAGTTTTGGTGGTTATTCTCTATGTTTGGAATTGATTGTACTGTGGTGTATAGTAGGGATAAGGTGGTCTAACTGTAAGCTCTAAGGCAACCTAAGAGGGGGGGGTGAATTAGATTTCTAAAAAATTCTTTAAACTCAATCAATTCAAATTCAATTCAACAATGATGAGTGAGTAGTGTGACTTGCATCAAGTGTAATATCAAATGATATTTAATGTAATATTCCAACAACACAATGAATATATATATATACTTCAATCCAAGTGCAGTAAATTATATCATGAACAAGATGAAATAATGGTAAAAACTGAAAGCAATAAAGAGAGATGACACAATAGATTTATAGTGGTTCAAGTCTCCCCCTTGGAGCACTCTACATTTACTACCCAAGTTTTCCAACTTAGGATTTCAAACTCTTCACTATGAAGTGATCTCTTTTCTAGTGGTGAGATCAAAAGAACCACTTTTACAACCCAAGTATTTCAACTTAGGATTTCACCCAATTTATAGTGGTTCAAGCCTCCTCCTTGGAGCACTCTACTTCTACTACCCAAGTTACCCAACTTAGGATTTCAATCTCTTACAATAGATGTTTAAGAGCAAAGTAACATCCCTCAATTAGGGTGGATATGATACAATGAAGCTCACAATATGATTCCTATAATGAAATTTACAACTCAAACTATATAGCTCAAGAATGATATGAAAAACTCAAAGAAGGCTCAAAAATTTTTATCTTTTGTTTCTTGATGAATCAAAGTGAAGTGCAAGAGTTGTAGAGAGTGTTTTTCAAGATTAGAAGCTAAATGAATCAAGGGAGAAGTCGTGTAAACGTTTGTGCATTTGGTGGTATTTAAGCCCTCTCAAAAAATGACAAAAAAACGTATATGTTTGACCTTTCAAAAACTAGCCGTTATGTGAAAAACTGGGTTTCGGACGCCTGTTTCGGACCCTGAGGTCGTCCGAACCTATTCTTCTGAGAGCATGTCAAATCCTTTCACGACAGTTTCGGCCGTCCGAACCTGGGCCATGGTCGTCCGAAACTGTGTGAGCCATTTTCCGATATGATCCCGACAGAATTGGGAAAAATGTAAAACATGAAAGTTGTAGCCCTTTCTCTTAGCTTTCCAATGGAATCTGAATCACTCTATTTGGACTTAAAATGAGAGAGATAAGAGCGAAATACTGAACCCTGGCAGATTTCTTCAGCATTTGTTCATATCCGCTTTGAAATCATTTTTCAACTTGTTTTCCAAATCATTTGTGCAACTATGTGTGACTTTGTGCAAGTATATTTCTCACTTTTTGAAAACATTTTTAGACTACTAATCATATTGAAATCATTTTTACTTGAGCCTTGAAAGAGTAAATCAACTTCTTGAGCTATTTAAACAAATGAACTAATTTACCATATTTTCATATCTTTTACACTTCCACTTCTTTCTTCATGCAATCCAACTTCATGCTTGGCTTCTTTTGAATCTCTAATTTATCAACTTTTTTATATTTTGCACTTCCATTTCTTTCTTCATGCAATCCAACTTCATGCTTGGCTTCTTTTGAATCTCTATCATATTGAAACACTTTTTGAACCATTAGCATAAACATAATTGTTTGTTAAACATCAGAATAAGTAAGATTAAGACCCTAGGTCTTCACAATCTCCCCATTTTTGATGATGACAAACCAATTATGTAGGAGAATAAATAACAAGTGCAATAAGTTACTTTTTAACCAAAAGTATGATATATGCTCCCCCTATGTGTATACTTCCATTTTATTGTATGCTTTAGTTTTCTATTTTCTAATATTCTTCTCCTTCTTTTTGTTCTTTATCCATTACATTAGCATAAACATAATTGTTTATTAAACATCAAAATAAATGAGGTTAAGACCCTAGGTCTCACAATCTCCCCCTTTTTGATGATGACAAACCAATTATGTGATGGAGTAAATAACATGTGCAATAAGTTGAAATATACCTTTAATGCATGAACATTTTGATATGTGCTCCCCCTATATGTATTTTTCTCCTCCTTACATGTACATCTTATAACTTATAATTTTCATCACTTAATTACATTCTTTAATATATTTCTCCCCCTTTTGGCATCATCAAACTAAGAAAGCTAAAATAACATTTCAATATCTTTCTCCCCCTTAAATATACATCTATAACTTATAGTTCTCATCACTTAATTACATACTTTGTTAATATCTTTCTCCTTCTTTTTGGCATCAACAAAATAAGTGAACTAAAACAACATGATACCATAAAATAACATCAAACAACATGATACATCTTTTCTTTCCCTTTCATTCTTTTGTGTTTCTTTTTCTCAAACAACACATCCTTCCCCCACTTTCATTTTCATTTTTATAACTTATACTTATGTTCATTTTCCTCCCATTAGAATATTTTTCCCCTTTTTCATCAATCAAAATAATATAGTTATCATGCAACTATGAAACTATGAATGAAGAAAATATGAACCATAAGACTTCCCATCTTGCATTTACCTTAGTTCTTTGTGATGTTTAAGCTCATTATAGGACTACCTTTCCACTCCTTGCAATCTAATGGGTGGCTAGGCAAAAAATGGTTAAGTATAGGAAATTTTGTAAAAATTTTGGCAGAGTTTCCTTTGTTTATAGACTAATTCCACATGTCATCAACCCAAAATTTTGACAAAAATCCAATGCACAACATATAAAATATCTAATGCACAACATATAAGTATACAATCATATGACATTCACAAGAGTCATAGAGACTAATGCACAATTAAATTTTTACCAAGGAAGATAGCAAAGACCATTAATGTTTAAACAACATGGATACCAAATTAAACCAAGAATGATACCAAATTAATAACATCATCGTCATCAATAATGAATCATAAGAAAAACATAAGAAACTTATCAAGCTATCTTAGTAATCACATGATTGTACTCTACAATATGTTCATTTAAATGCACAAGGCCATCATAATGCCAATTGAAAGGAATTCTTCTCAAATGTTAATAACCAATACAAGCCACAAAAATGCACAATAAACCATAATTCAAAGTGTGCAAACAAACTTATTTCACCATTTTTCACAATGTACCAAATGCACAATGTATCATAATCACCATAGAAATTAATGTACAATTTAATCTTCACCAAAGGAAATAGCCAAATCCAAGAATGATTAAACACAATGGATAATGAGATAAAGATATGTTCTTGCAAGATTAATGTCAATTTCAGATTCAAAAACAACTTCAAGTCCACCATGACTTCTAATGTTTGATTGCCATGCTTGATTCTCATTCATTTTCTTGATGTTAGCACAAATTTCAACATAATACCAAACAAATTTCTTCACAAGACTCACCATTATCATACCATTAAAATCAACAAGTTGATTTGTATTCAAACATGAATTGTGAAAAGGAATGAACAAAGTTGGAAAACATTTTCTTTGCACAAATGAATCGAATTCATAAAATTTGTTTTGTCCATACTTTCCTTGAGAGAAAATAAAGCACACTCTATGCAAGAACATCATAAAATGTTTGATACATTCAGCAAACCACAAGTATTAAAAAATGAAATAAATTTCATGTAAGACACTTAGAATTTTAAGCATTCCAAACTGCCCTACCAATTTACCCTCATGTGTATATTTTGCAAGTGACTCACCTTTAGGCACCCAAACTCTAGTATCTCTAAATAAACACTCAATATGCTCAAAGTAGTCATCATAATAAAGTTTAGCACAATCTTTCCACACTTGAATCGCTTCATTTTCAAAAGAGGAGTTGGATTTAATGAAAGATATATTTTCCATAAAATTAGCATTCAAAGAATGCTTCCTAAAAATAAACAAATTAATAAGGAATTGACATTCTTTCAAAGCCACAAAACCAAAATGCAAATGTGCAACAATATTATGCAATTCATAGCCTCTTAAGATATGAAGTTTTGATTGTAAAGGCACCATCTTGAAAAGATCATACAATGCATGCTTCAATACAAAAACAGATTGTAAATTCAACATATTTCCAAAGCACAAGCCACATCTTGAAGCATGTCAAAAAATCTAACATATGCACTAAAAAGAAACTTCTTATCAATTCAATTCACATCATAGAGTGAGCTGCCCATACCTTTTGGAGTAAAACAAAATTCAGTTAGCAATTTGAGGTTTATATCTCTTGAATGACAATCATCATGTGACAACGTTTTAAGAAATGAACCTCCAAATTCTTTGTCAATTCCTCAAGCAATAGACAACGTTTTTCTTTGCCTTTCTTGTACATCATATACTTACTTTGGGGTCATGGGAACAAGGGTAATAGATTTGTTATTTTGCACAAGAGAGTAATTGTTGCTAAAACCATCATGCTTAACTCTCCTATCAAAATGCCATGGTTTACCCAATAATAATTCACTAGCCTGCATAGATATAACATCACAAATAATTTCATTGGAAGTATCAACATATACTTGTACAATTAGCAATTCATTGTCATAATGCTTAGTAAACAATGTAACATCAATCATGCCTTTGTGAAAGTTCTTTTCTATTAGAAATCCACTAAGTCTTTCATACCAAGCTCTAGGAGCTTGTTTTAGTCCATATAAAGCTTTGATTAGTTTATAGAAATGATTAGGAAATTTATTACTTTCAAATTCATGGGGTTGTTCTACATATACTTCTTCTTGAATAAACCCATTTAAGAAGGCAATTTTAACATCCATTTAGTTCCTAAGATTAAAGTGTCTTTTGTCCTTTCTACTAGATTCCAAACTTTACTTCTTTCAAATTGATTTAATTCTTCTTGCATTGCTATAATCCAATTATCATCTTTTAAGGCTTTATTTATGTCTTTTGGCTCAATTTGTGAGAGGAATACCAAGTTATTATCCAAATGCAATGATAAACTAGTGTTGAATCCTCTAGAGGGACTTCCTATGATAAAGTATTTTACATTTAAAATGAAGCATTTACAACAAAGGACTTTAAAATATTCTACATTTGGAGTTTTCTTATTTTTACCACATTTACACTTAACTCATTTTGAACCTTTTTTAAACCTTCTTACATATTCTTTAGAGGTATCACTTTTATGTACCAAAAATATTTTCCAAATGAACTTAGAATAATCATCTACTATTACAAATGCATATCTTTTGCCACCTAAACTTGTAGTTTGTGATGGTCCAAACAAACCCATATGTCTTAACTAGTTATTTAGTTTCTAGATCATATATGTGATCTATTCCTATATGAATTAGCCTCCTATGTCACAACCAAGTTGTGCATGTATTTCATGTCTTGTTCCACACTATCACATAGATGAAATTATACACATTGTTATGTCTAGAACCGGTAAGAATGATTTTATCATCTATTGAATCAACAACTACACAATTTTCACATTTAAACAATAAATCAAGTTCTTTATCACATATTCGACTTATGCTAATCAAGTTGAATTTCAAGTTATCAATCAAATGCACATTCTCAATCACATTGCTATAATTATTTGCTACATTGCCAACTCCAATTATTTTTCCCTTTTTCATCATTTCCAAAAATATTAAACAATAAGGAATCTTCTATCATGAGTCTTGAGCATCCACTATCAAGAAACAAATTTTTGTATCCAAAATTTTATTTTCTAAACATATCTACATTCAAGAATCAAACATGTGACTTTAAGCACTTAAGTTTTCATAGCAATGATATCTTTTCTTATCCATGTTTTTGATCCATTTTCAACATCCATTCTTGCAAAGCATTTTCTTGAGGTATGTCCCTTTATACAACAATAATCACATATTACATGATATTTAAAAGAGTGTGAAGTCTTATGATAAGGATAAGGTCTAGCATTGTTAAACCTAGGTTCAAAGTTATGCATCTTATGTCCATAATGTGTGTTATGCATTCTATGTTCATGATGTTGATTATGTGTGTTATGCATTCCATACCTATAATGTTGGTGAGGTCTATTTTTAAAACTTTCTACCCCTTTTTCATGATTATGTGATGTGTGAGCATTTTTCACAAATTTGGAGGTGGAGCTTTGATTGCCTATCTCATGTGAATATCCTAATCCATGTCTACTATTTCCAATTCTTTGATTTCCTAAAAGTTTTTCTAAGTTATCCTTTCCTTGTGTGAATTTAGCTAAGCAATTACTAAGGTCTTCAATTCTCTTTTTCAACTCTATATGTTCTATTTTAACTTCATCATATTTCTTAGCTTCTTCCCTAACCTTGTTGCTTTCTATTGTTATCTTCTCATTTTCAGCTTTTAATGTACAATTTTCTTTAACTACACAATCATACTTAATGACTAACTCTTGATTACAAGTAGTGATTTCTTCTGTTTTAGCCATAAGCTTCTTGTTTTGAATTTTGGCTTTCTTTAACTCATCTAACAATTTAACAATATACAATTCAAGTTCATCTTGATCATTGTAATTATCATCATCATCATCACTAGAAGAAGTACTTACCTCATGGTCTTCAATTCCCATAAAGCACAAGTTAGAAACTTCTTCCTCTTCTCCTTCGGTTTCCTCTTCCGATTGATCATCATCCCATGTGACTTTGAAGCTTCTTCCTTTGCCATTTTTGTCATGTTTAAGCTCATTCTTTCTTCTTGGATAATCTGCCATAAAATGATCAAGTTGATTACATTCAAGGCATTTGTTGATTTTAGAGGTTTCTCCCTCATGTATTTCCCTAAGTCTCTTCCAAATATCATGTGCATTTTTGCATCCCTTAATCTTACTTGTTTCATTAACATATAGGGAGTTGTATAAAACATTTGTGACCTTAGCATTCAAAGTAAGATTTCTCTTATCATATTCATCAAGTTCACTTCTCTTCTTTTCTCTAGTTTCATTTCCTATGGTTATTTCAGCTATGTGAGGTCCTTCCTCAACAATGTACCACATTTCAATGTCTATGGATTTAAGATAAGTTTCCATCCTATCTCTCCAACTACTATAGTTGGTTCCATTAAACATTGGGGGCCTAGAAATAGATTGTCCCTCCATAAACATAGCATTGTTTGTTGTCATAATCTTTACTCTATAGTTTTTAAGCCTAAACAAGTAGAGACCAAGCTCTAATATCAATTGTAAGCTCTAAGGCAACCTAAGAGGGGGGGGGGGTGAATTAGGTTTCTAAAAAATTCTTTAAACTCAATCAATTCAAATTCAATTCAACAATGATGAGTGAGTAGTGTGACTTGCATCAAGTGTAATATCAAATTATGTTTAATGTAATATTCCAACAACACAATGAATATATATATACTTCAATCCAAGTGCAGTAAATTAAATCATGAACAAGATGAAATAATGGTAAAAGCTGAAAGCAATAAAGAGAGATGACACAATAGATTTATAGTGGTTCAAGTTTCCCCCTTGGAGCACTCTACATCCACTACCCAAGTTTTCCAACTTAGGATTTCAAACTCTTCACTATGAAGTGATCTCTTTTCTAGTGGTGAGATCAAAAGAACCACTTTTACAACCCAAGTATTTCAACTTAGGATTTCACCCAATTTATAGCGGTTCAAACCTCCTCTTTGGAGCACTCTACTTCCACTATCCAAGTTACCCAACTTAAGATTTCAATATCTTACAATAGATGTTTAAGAGCAAAGTAACATCCCTCAATTAGGGTGGATTTGATACAATGAAGCTCACAATATGGTTCCTATAATGAAATTTACAACTCAAACTATATAGCTCAAGAATGATATGGAAAACTCAAAGAAGGCTCAAGAATTTTGATCTTTTGTTTCTTGATGAATCAAAGTGAAGTGCAAGAGTTGTAGAGAGTGTTTTTCAAGATTAGAAGCTCAAGGAATCAAGGGAGAAGTCTTGTAAACGTTTGTGCATTTGGTGGTATTTAAGCCCTCTCAAAAAATGAAAAAAAACGTATATGTTTGACCTTTTAAAAACTAGCCGTTATGTGAAAAACTGAGTTTCGGACGCCTGTTTCGGACCCTGGAGTCGTCCGAACCTATTCTTCTGAAAGCATGTCAAATCCTTTCACAACAGTTTCGGCCGTCCGAAACTGGACCAAGGTCGTCCGAAATGTTTTTGCCATTTTTCGATATGATCCCGATAGAATTTTGAAAAACGTATAGCATGAAAGTTGTATCCCTTTCTCTTAGCTTTTAAATGGCACCAGAATAACTTCATTTCAACTTAAACTGAGAGAGATATGATCAAAATACTGAACCCTGGCAGATTTCTTCAGCATTTGTTCATATCCGCTTTGAAATCATTTTTCAACTTGTTTTCCAAATCATTTGTGCAACTATGTGTGACTTTGTGCAAGTATATTTCTCACTTTTTGAAAACATTTTTAGACTACTAATCATATTGAAATCATTTTTACTTGAGCCTTGAAAGAGTAAATCAACTTCTTGAGCTATTTAAACAAATGAACTAATTTACCATATTTTCATATCTTTTGCACTTCCACTTCTTTCTTCATGCAATCCAACTTCATGCTTGGGTTCTTTTGAATCTCTAATTTATCAACTTTTGTATATTTTGCACTTCCATTTCTTTCTTCATGCAATCCAACTTCATGCTTGGCTTCTTTTGAATCTCTTTCATATTGAAACACTTTTTGAACCATTAGAATAAACATAATTGTTTGTTAAACATCAAAATAAGTAAGATTAAGACCCCAGGTCTTCACACTAACCTTCTCTCTATCAGGGGTATGTTGGGTCGTTACAGCAACTCAATTGTACTATTACGGGAACAAAAAAATAAATCCAAAAGTTGTGAAGAAGAAAAATATACAAATTAATGAAAAAATCTACGATAATAAACAAAATCCACAAAAAAGCAATTACAATCATAACAACAATAAATTATCAACACTCAATTAATAAAATACTAAAAGTAAAAACATTAGACCAAATTTGACCCCCTAGTAAACAAAAATTCAAACTTTTGAATCAATATATCTAAAATTAAAATTCAAAATACATCAATTAGCATTGTTAGATATAAGATTTAAATAGATCTAAAATTGAAACAAATAGATTGAAAATTAAAATTCATTTATTTAGAATTGATTGTGAAACTACTGCATAAAACAATAAAAAAATTGAAAAAAATAAAGAATACCCACACAAACATGAGGAAGAATAAGGAAAAAAAAGAAAGAAAAACAATGAAAAAGGAAAAAAAGAAAAGAATGAATGAAAATTAATACACACAATTAGGAGAGAGAGAGAGAGAGAGAGAGAGAGAAAAGAGAAGAAAAGGAAAAAAATGGAAAAATGCAGAAAGAAAAGAAAAGAAAAAAAAAAGATGGGAAAATGCATGAGTAAAGAAGGAAGATAAGAAAACAAGAAGTAGAAGCGAAAAAAAGGAAGGATAAAAAAATAAAGAAATTGGAAGAGAACATTGATGATAAACTATTTAAATGAGGATATGGGTGAAAATTTTAACGTTGCCGTTAGTTAACCTCCTTGTCATCCAATTTCTATTCGATGCCAAAATACATAGAGGTAAGTGGTATATTTTTTAAACATATGAGTGTTATAGGACAATGTGACAAATCACATGAGAGTTTTTGGTAAGTAACCCCTAATATGTAAATTCTTAATACTCATACAAGATTAATCTAAAAGAATTTCATATTTTTGAGAAAAATATAATTTTGGTATCCAAAGTCTTAACTTGTAGCACTTTTGATGCTTAATAATTTTGAACGACACAATTTGATCCCAAAAGTTTCAAATAGTGACCAATTTAAGACAATTGATGGATTTTCTCTCTTAAGCGACGGAAATAGTCATGTGATACACAAATATCCGTTATTGACTTAATATTCAAATCATTAGAGATCAAAAGTACCATATGTTAAAATTTTGAAGACCAAACTTGTATTTTTTTTCCTTTTTGGTAAAAATCAAATGTTTCTAAAAGATATAAATGCATATTTTTAACTAGAGCAAACTGCCAAAATAGTCACTCAACTATTTCTCAATCCACCTTGAGAGATTTAAAGTGTTAATCAACTTATTTTGATGAATAAAAAATGATTATCTTTATTGATGGTTCAACAAGTTTTTGTGTGGTGTAGAAATGCAAAAATGTAAAAGCAAGCTTGAAATATGCAAAAATAAAAGATTGGAAGTTTGATGAATTAGGGGTATCCCTTGATTCTGGAGCTTTAAATATTGCCAGTTAACTCATTAAATTGCTTTAACTTGTTAAAAACTTATGAAACAAATATTAAATGATGCATTTTCCAAAATAAAGTTTTCAAAAGAATTGATTTCAATTTATCTAGAAAATCTCCAAGAAAATGAAAAATTCAAGAAAATCACAAAAAAAAAAATTAATTCGAATGACTCTAAGAGTTTTAGGCCATCCAAAACTATTTGTCGGTAAACTTTGGATTTCTTTGTAAAATAGATTTGGATGGCTACTTGAATTTTTTTGGTCGTCTAAAAATTAATTTTGACAAAGTTTGACCTTTGTCAATAATCTCAATTCAGACGACCACTTAAAATTTTGGACGTTCGAAAGTGGTTTTTGAGAAAATTTGGAGTTTCACTAGAATTTACATTCGGACTACTATATGGAGTTTCAGCTGTTCGAAAGTAATTTTTGAGCAAAATAAGAATTTCACTGGAATTTACATTCCGACAATACAAGGTAGTTTCCGCTATCCAAAATGGTTGCAATTTAAAATCTAGGATTTTGAAAATTGGATTTGGATATCAAAAACCTATACATGGTTGTCCAAACTTACATTTTTTCTTAATAACAGGTAGGTTTTTTTCCATTTAATGCTCCATATACCTAAGACTAATTTGGGTCATATAAAATCAGATTAATCCATTTGAAAACTCAAGAACACTATCCTTTTGCTATCAATTCGTGAAAAACTCTTTCAAAAACATATTCCAAGTGAAAAATCATTCTCATCCAACAAAAATCATTTAAGCTTCTAACTTTTTCTTGAAATTCATTTTAGCTAATAATTTTTTATTGTATTTATTACTTGTTTGATAGACCTTATGAGCAATTAATAGCTTTCATCTACCATTTGAAGAGGCCGTTCATTACTCATATTCAAATGGTTTTTCTGAAGTGAGGAGTAAACAAAATCATGATCATTCTCATAACTTTGTGTAACTATTGAGGTGATTTCAAATTGGTTGTATTGATTTGAATTGTAAGGTTTGGATCTCACTCTTGGTGAAGAGATCAAAATAGTGAATATGTAAAATCTTAAACTCAAAAGACTTAAATAAAGGATGCAGAGTGCTCTAAGGGGAGACTTGAACCATTATAATTTGATTGTGTCTCTCCGCCCTATTATCTATTATGTTAGACTTGCTTTAATTATTCTCTTATTTTATTCATATTTCAAACAATTAGTGTAGCTATAGATTGGTTTATATACTTATGATTGTGAAGAGTAATAATCTTGTGATTGTATATTGGATTACTCGTGAATTACTTAGCTTAATTTTATACTCATACTTCACACTAAAAACTTAGAAACGAAAGTGAAGTTGTGTTTTTCTTAATTATACACCTAAGTAAATTTTAATTCACAAACCTAATTCACCTCTCCCCTCTCTCTTAGGATACCCCTAAACTTATCAAGTGATATCAGAGTAAGGTCTTTACATAAGTAGCCTTAAAAACCTTTAGGTCAAAGATCATGTCAATTAATAATACTATATTCATGGTGTTTCAATCCATTTATAGATATTCTATGTTCAATAGAACCAACTACTCAAGTTGGAGAGATAGAATGTAAATTTTATCTCGAATCCATAGACATCAAAATGTGGTTTGTAGTTGAAAAAGGGCCTTACAAGACTCTTATAACCATAAGCGGCAAAATCTAAAGAGAAAAAGAGAAGTGAGTTTGATGAATTTAATGGGAGAAATCTCACTTTAAATACCAAGACAACAAGTGCAATGTATAACTCACTAGAGTGAATGAATCAAGTACAGTAAAAAGGTGCAAAAATGCACATGAAATTTGAAAAAAGTTGAGAGAGATATATGAGGGAACCAAGGATGTAAAAAAAGAAAGAAAGTCACTCTTGGTAGCTGAATATGAGAGTTTTAAGATAAAAAATAATGAAACAATAAATAAAATGTTTTATAAATCCAATAGCATCATTAAGATTTGGAGAATTTAGAAAAGAGTATCCCTTTGGTGAACACAATAGAAAAGTCTTAAACTTGTTGCCTAAGGAATGAGAGTCTAAGGCAATAGCTATAAAGGAAGCAAAAAAGTTGAAAGAATTATCTATAGACCAACTCATTAGCTCCCACATGTCCTTTGAATGAAAATCAAGTCTAAATATCAAAAGGAAGAGTAGACTAAATCTAAGAAGAGCATAGCTCTTAAGGCCTCAAATGAGGATAGTAAAGAATGAAGATAATGAAGATAGAAATGAACATAGTGAGGATGATCTAACATTCCTCACTAGAAAACTTTGTAGGATAATTTGGTAGAAGAAATAAGTTCGAGAAATGAGGAAACTTAAAAAAAAGAAAATGGAGAATTCTCCAAGATTAAAAAGTGTGTTAAATGTAACCAATTCGAGTATTTTATTGTAAATTACTCAAAGAGAAATAAGGAATTCAAGCAAGATAAGAAAACAAAGGAAGAAGCTTAAAAGTCACTTAGGATGATGATCAATTGGGTGAGAAAATGGAAGGAGAAGAAGAATGAGTTACTAACTTGTGATTTTTGTGCTTTGAAAGACAAAGCGTAAACTTCAACTCAAGTGACAACGATAGTAATTAATAATGACATTGATGATCATGGTGAACTTGAGATTTACGTGGCAAACCTTGTTGATGAATTAAAAAAAATTCAAGATCCTAATAAGAAACTTAGAGAAAACTTAGTAGAAGCCTTTAAAAGCAATCAAGAAAGAATCACTAAATATAAAAATATTGTAATAGAGAATAATGTGTTGAAATTCAGAAATGAGAATCTAATCTTATAAAACATCAAGGTTAAGGAAGATATAAAAAAATACGATAAAGTACAGAAGGAACACATTGATGTGAAAAAAAGAGGATTATGGACCTTAATGAATGTCTAGCTAAATTCACTCAAGGTAAAGGTAACCTAAAAAACTTTTGGGTAGTCAAAGATTGGGTAATACTAAGCATAGATTAGGGTATGAACATAAAGAAAATTTTCAAAAGTCAATCCCTAAGTTTGTAAAAGCCACTCATAACCCACATTATCATAATCATGGAAATGAAGTCCAAAACTATAAACATGGATCACATCACCATAATGATTACATAATTCACGTAATCATCACAATCATAGATATGGAATATATAATCATCATAGCAACCAACATGAATATCGAATTGCATAACATGCAATATTATCATTATAATAATGTGATGAAAGATAACCCTAGGTTTCATAATGATAGAATAAATTTTTATAAAGGCTCACACTCCTTTAAATATTACATAATTTGTGACTATTGCTGTAAAAAATGAAATACCTCAAAAAGGTATTTTTAAGAAAAGACGCAAAGAACGGAACAAAGATTTTGATAAGAAAAGAAACTAAAAATCATATCTTGATTCTTTTGTGCAGGTATGTCTTAAAAACCCAATTGAAGACACAAAATGTTTTCTTAATAGTGTATACTCAAAACACATAACTGGTAATTATTTGTTGCTTAATAATTTGAAAATTAAGAATAAAGGACATGTCACATTTGGAAATAATAAGAAAGGAAAAATAATGAAATTAGAAATGTGATTAAGAATGTGTTTTTAATTGATAATTCGAAATTCAACTTGATAAGCATTAGTCAAATTTGTGATAAGGATTTTGATGTGTTGTTTAAACATGTAGATGTATGATTATTAATCTTAAAGAATATAAAATAATTCTTACCGGTTCTAGGTATAATAATGTATACACTCTTCACTTTAGTGAGATTGTATAATAAGACATGCAATGTCTTAGTGTAGTGCATGACACAACTTGGTTGTGGTATAGTAGATTAGCACAAGTAGGAATAGATCACATAAATTACTGTGGAGAAAAAAATTAGTTAGAGGTCTACCTAAACAAAAGTATGGATGCTTGCCCATTTGAAAAATAAATTAAAATTTTAGTAAAACGAAAAATGTAATTTCAACTTCACGACCTTTAGAACTATTCCACATGGATCTCTTTGATTTTTCATAAATAACTAGGTTAAGAGAAAAGAGATATGCATTTGTAATAGTAAATGACTATTCTAAGTTTATTTGGGGTAATATTCTTATTGATACTTTTAAGAAATATGTAAAACTATTTAAAAGGTGCAAAAATGAATTGAGTCTAAATATAATAAAAATTAAAAGTGATAATGGAACCAAGTTCATTAATAAAAACTTCATAAATCATTGTGATGAAAATGACATTACACATAACTTCTCAAGTCAAGTCACCACAACAAAATAGAGTGGTAGAAAAGAAGAATAAGACAATTCAAAAATGGCTAGAACTATGTTGTAAGGAAATAACTTGCCAAAATACTTTTGGGTCAAAACCATAAATACCGTATGTTATGTAACGAATCGGACTTTAATTAGACCGATGCTAAAATAAATACCATATAAAATCGTATATAACCAGACTCCTAACGTTGAGTATTTCAAAGTGTTTGGATGCAAATACTTCATTTTAAATGTAAAAAACACACTTAGAAATTTCGATAATAAATCGGATGAAGGAGTTTTCTTAAGATATTTGGGAGTTAAAAAAGCATATAAAGTTTATAACAAAAGAATCCTAGTTGTAAAATAAACTATTTATGTAATGTTTGATGAAAATAACACTAGTCACAAACTTGAATAAAGTGCTAAAGAAACAAGATTAGAAAAAAAAAAATCTATTAGATGAACGAATTAATGATAAAGATGATTAAAACTCATTAGAACCTAGTAAAATTCCTCAAAATAATGAAGTTCAAGAACAAGTTCCAAAAACATCAAGTAGTTATCTACTTAAAATTTAGAAATTTATTCAAAGTCACCCAAAGACCTAATCATAGAAAACCATCAAAGGAAGTAAACATAAGATTATCTATACAATAAAATCTTGAAAATAATCTAACTTTTCTATTACAAATTGAACTTAAAAATGTAAGATAAATCTTACAAGATGGTAATGGGATAGTAGCTATACAAGAAGAATTTAATTAATTTAAAATACGTAAGATTTAAGTGTTACTGGATAGACCAAAAGATTACTTCATCATAATAAGTAAATGGCATTTAAAAATAAATTGAGTGAGATGAGATTAGTAATAAGAAACAAAACTAGGTTAATAGCTCAAGGGTATAGACAAAACAATTGGACAGATTATGATAAAAGTTTTGCTCCCGCGGTAAAGTTTGAGTCTATAATAATGTTACTTGCGTATGCATGCTTTAAAGATTTCAAACTTTTGCAACTGGATGTTAAAGTAACTTTTATTAAACGGCTACATTCAAAAATAAGTGTATTAGAGCAACTATCTGACTACAAAAGTAATGAATTGTCAAATTATATGTAAAAATTAGTCAAAACTTTATATAACCTAAAACAATCCCTTAGAGCATGATATGGAATACTTTGCATATTTCTAATAGAAAAAGATTTTAAAACTAGGATAATTGATACTACTTTCTTTTAGAGTTTCTTAAGTGCGGGACAGTGATAATTACCATATTTAATGGTTCAAAAATAAAGATATTGTTGGGCTCCAAATGAAAAGTTAAACTTAAGCACACAAATTTAGTTTATGAAACATTTCGAATGGTCCATCTAAACTATTGTATAATATGTAGATCAAAGTTATGATTGTTTATTCCAAGCAATTCAAAGCCAGGCTAAAAGTTAAGCGGAATAATCCCATTAAATTAATTTCACTTTATTGCATCTATTGCCTTTTGCCCTATCGCTTGTGTAGTCTTTGCTTCCTTTGTCTTTTGTGCAACCTCTGCTCTTTTGCCTTTTAGGCATCCTCCGCTACCTTTACTTTTTGTATCTTAAGTGCTTTGACTAAATCAAGACCTCATCAATTGTTAGTCCCTATTTTTGGAGGTAATACTCAGCATCAAGTTGGTGCTCTGACTTCCAATGTCCCGTCAAATATAACAATGCAACACTTCGACAAACAACCCCCAATTAAACTAAAACTTTTGGAGACAAAGTTCAAAACATTCATAACTTTACATTCTATTTGAAAAGCATCCAGCTTTTGAGGACCAACTGCTCCATTGGCAATCTTTTTGGTTGTATAAGGTGTTCAATATTCCAGTTAAACTAAATATTCCACAGAATTCAAATTCACCGAATTCGACTTATTCGAATTCACCATATTTGACTTATTCCAATTCATCGAATTCGAATTTGGGTTTATGGTTTGGTTTTTGAGTTTAGCTTCTAATTTTAAACAAAACTGAAAACCAAATTCATATATAAAAAAATATATATTAATATAAAATATTTATAAAATATATAATATTTAGCTAAATTATTGTCTTGAATCCTAAATTGTGATGTAGTTTGATAATTTGAGTTAGTTTAAAACTAAATTCAAGTTTAGTTTGATTGCGTAAATTCAAATTAAAATTTGAATTTTTATTTCAACTATCTTTTTTGGTTTATTCGAATTCAAACAGAAAACTGAATTCGAATTCAATTCAAATTGGGTTGATTTTTGAATTTGACTTTAGAGATGTTCAAACCGAACAAAACGAATCGAATAACTCGAAGAACCCGAAAACAGAACCGATAACACCTAGGCATTGCCATAGTTTTGGAACTGCCGGTTCCCGGTTCCATGACCAGTGGAACTGGAACCAAAATCGAAACCGTCGAGGTTACGGTTTCGATTACATTTTTGGTTGCAGTTTTTTTACAATTCCGATATTTTTCGATTTTTAGTTTCGAATTTTGATTGTAATCCCACTTTTAAATTTTATTTCTATTGAAATAATGATTAAACTATTAATTGAAACTCAAATAATACAACATAATAATATAACTAGAAAAATAATAATTACAGTTGAATTTAATTAATATATAGTTTTTAGATAATAAAACTAGGAAGAATTTGATAAGTGGGATTCAAAGATATAAAAATAATAAGAATATTGAAAAAATAATTAAATATTTGAATTATTAATTAGAATTCAACTAGTATAATATAATAACATAATTAGAATAGTAGTTAAAATTAAACTAATATATGAATTTTTAGAATAATAGAATTATGAAGATTAGATAAGTGAGAAACAAAGATATATAAAGAATAAGAATATTGAGAGAATGATCGAACTATTAATTGGAATTCAAACAGTATATTAGCATAATATAATAATAGAATTAGGATAATATAAATTAGAAAATTAAGTTGATACATAATATAATTGGAATAATCGTTGAAATTGAACTAATATATAGAGGTTTAGAAAAATAGAATTATGAAGGATTAGATAAGTGAGAAAGAAAAATATATAAATGATAAGAGTATTGAAAGAATGAATGAACTATTAATTGGAATTCAAATAGTATATTAGTGTAATATAATAATATAATTAGAATAATTAATTAAAAAAATTGATACCCTAAACCTAAACCCTAAACTATAAATTATAAACGCTAAAACTTACAATATAAATATTAAAAAACTAAGAAATAATATTAGAAAAAGAATTATGTGATGAAAATGAAGAGGTATAGAAATATTTATAAAATTATAAAAATAAAAATAATTATTTTGGCCAATTCCAGTTCCAGTTCAAAAAAAATCAAGAACCGAAATCGAATCATCAATAAATGGTGTGCCAAGGTTTCAATTTGGTGGGCCCCCGGTTCCAATTTCGGAAGCGCGAGATGGCCATGTCTATGAACACCCCTAGATGCATTGGCAACCTTTTCAGCTGTATTGACAAGCTTTTCAGCTGCGTTGGCAATCTTTACGATATCCTGACAACCTTTTTAGTGTTATTGGTAACCTTTTCGACTAAGCTGGCAAGGTTTTTAGCACCATTGGCAAAATTTTTAGCGTGGATGGAAACCTTTTTGGCGACGGGTTGAAAGAAGTATTTCTGAACAATTGAGCAAATAATAGGACACATACTTAGAGGAAGAGGAAAATTTATACTACAAAGAAGTATTTCTGAACAATTGAGCAAATAATAGGACACATACTTAGAGGAAGAGGAAAATTTATACTACTTTATTTACTTTACTGATAAGTCAGTCTTGTACTGACTTATATATCATATTTCATTGTGCTTTTTTATGGATATAGATGTATTTTCTATGTTTCTATAATGTTTTGTTGAATTATGTGATGAGTGCTAGAAGTGGGAAATTTGTGAGAAATGTATGAAAATGGTGTGAAAGGTATGAATGGAAAAATTATAGGGTGTGAAGAATGTGGTGCTGTATGAATAATGTACGCACACTCCGAGCACAACTATCGCACAAGAATTTCTGTATATATGGTTGAAGTTATGCTTGAATTTTGCACAAGTATTTACCATCTTCACTCATATTATTTCGGTGCTTTCATGATTGTCTAATCCTTTCACATCACCACTTGCACACAAATATATATCATCACTTAAAACACTCATCATCACACACGTATGCATTTCGTACAAACACACACTTGTACACACACATGAATAATCACACAAACAAACACATATTTGCACATGCACACACCATCTCTCAAACACTCTCACGCTACTTTAGCACACACTTGCACATGCACACTCCATCTCTCACACACTCTCACACCACTTGAGCACAAACTATGTAATACCAAGACCAATTTAGAGGACTAAATAATAAATAAGGAAGATTAGGAGGACTTTTGAGCAATTTTGGAAACTTTGATATAAATCCATTCATTTTCAAATTGAGGGCAGTCGTTTTTTTTCATCTCCTTCACTCTATTTTCTTCTTATTTCTTCTATATTCTTCTCTTCAATTAGGGCAAGAAGGAGGATTGGATTAAGGAAGAATTAAGAAGCAATCTCCCTCAAATCTTAGTCTAAGTAAGGTAAGGAACGTTTTTACCGATTGAATTCATCGATAGATTTCTGTTTTGTTCTTAAAGAGTATTAAGAGTTTGAATTTTGATTATGTTAGGAAGTGGTTGATTTGGTGGTGTAATCTTGGAATTAAGGGCAAGAACTCCTAGTGATTACAAATAAGTGGTTTTAACACTCTTTTATGTTTTCAAATGCTTTTGAAAAATTTATGTGTTTTGAGAAATTTGTATGTTGATTATATGAAAATGGATTGAGCTTGTTTAGATTTTGGCTTTTGATATATGTGAAAGTATTGCAGTGGCTTTTTGTGAATTAAAGTGGTTTGATGAAATGCTTAAATGAGTTTTAAGTGTTATAAGCTCTTGAATGGTCTTGAAATGATTGGTAGGAACGTTCCAATTCAGTGTTCAGGACCCTCCTAGCGGGGTTATAGCTAGGAATTCAGTGTTTGTGGCCTACCTGACGGGTTATAAAAGTCAGGAACTGGATCCAGTGTACCGAGAGTTTCTTGAGTTGTTCATGAGCTAATGACGTATATTTCATGTGTAATTGTGAAAGTTATTTGTTAAGTTAATGTGCCACTTGCTATATATATATGTGTGTGTGAATTTTGAACGTTTTCAAACGTGGTCTTCATGTGTTAAAATCTTTTGTGAAAAGTATTTATAAAGTATGACATGTTCAATCCAATAAAAGACTGTTATTATCATTTACTGAGCAATTGTTTGCTCATACCACCAAAGTTGTCTCTTTTGCAGATTCTAAGATTTCCCGGGTTTGATGTTTGGAGGATTTGAGAGAGAAGAGTTGTATTTTGATGATATTGTAGATATGTTTAGACAATGTGTGCGTTATGGCTTGAAGAGTTAGTTTTAGTATTGTTAAGAATGAGGTTATGTTGATGTAGTAGCTTGTAGGCATCACTTGTGTATGTTATAGTGTAATTGTATTAGTATGGTTTTGGTAAAATGGTGATTCCGTGGACTAAGTAAATACTAAAGAGTTAGTATATGTGAATAGAATGGAAACTTTGTCGTTTTTCTCTTTTGTTCATAATGATAAGTTCACGGATATGAATGAATGGATGATGTTCGGTTTGATTTCGAAAATAGGTTTAACAAGTTTTGAATTGATAAAGAATGCTATAGACTGTGAAAATGATGGTTTTCTGTTATTGAATTGTTATGGAAATGGATTGGTGTTGGTTTTGGAAAAGGTTGAATGGAGTAAAGTATTTTTGCAGAAATTTCTAAGTTTCGGACGGCCGAAAGTTTAAGGGGTCGTCCGAACCTAATTTACAGGAAGCATGTCAAAATGGGTCGCGAAAGTTTCGGACGGCCGAAACCCCTCAGGGTCGTCCGAACCTATGCTTCAGAAAGGCTGCATTTTGCACAAAGTTTCGGACGGTACTTTTGGACGACTGGGGTCGTCCGAACCTAAGTTTCGGACGTCCGAAACTCCCGGAGACCGTCCGATCCTATTTTCTTTGACTTCTTTTCAATTTTTGTTTTCCGAATTGTTAGTACAACTAAGCTACGATTTAATTGAGAACTATATGATAGATTACAAAACATGTTGACTTGGATGGGACATGTAATTCATATGTGGATTGGTTTTTTTTTATATATTTCCATTAAGTACAACGACCCGAACAATGAATGGTAAGCTTAGGTCAAATAGGCTTCGCACTCATTAGATTATTATTCTTTGAGTGTGGCAGTGCCACGTCGGATTTTGGGGCGTGACATTTAGTGGTATCAGAGACTAAGCTTATAATAATGTGTATATGTATGGTTGATTGTTTGATTAGAAGTATCATTTCCTTTTCTTTCACTTGTGCTCATATGAACTAAAGATTTGTGTGATCTTTGTTATAGGGATATGGCACAAGGTGAAAAGAATTTGGAGATGCTAGGGTTGGAAAGCCATATGGAAAGTGGAAGTGAGGACGGGGTAAATCGGAATGAACCCCCGAATACCCATACTCCTCAAGGCGAGCAATCCAACAACCGACAGGCGTCAAGTACGCCAACTGTGATGATGCCACCGGAGTTTACTGCCGCGTTTGGCATGATGGCTCAGATTATGCAGAATCAACAGAGATTACAGCAAGAGAAAGAGAGCCGTCAACGCCAGCAAATGATTGGTAGTAAGACTCATTATGAAAACCTTAAGAAAGCCAATATGCCGGTCTTCGACGGCAGTCCGGATCCGGAGAAAGCAGAGAAATGGCTTCATGAGTTGGAGGCTAATTTCGAAGTTTTGGAGCTTCCCGATGAAGTTAAGCCAAGGGTGGTCATACCATTTCTTGTCGGGGATGCGGAAATGTGGTGGAAGGGTACCGCTCCGGCGTATGTTCATGAGGGCCAGTGTTTGGATTGGCCGACCTTCAAGAGTGTTTTTCTAAAGCATTATTTTCCAGACTCCATCCGAAGTGAGAAGCAGAGGCAGTTCTTCAACCTGAAGCAGACCAAGAACATGTCTATTGTGGAGTATGCTGGGAAGTTCAATGCCTTGGGACGTTATGTACCCACTGTGATGGCGGATGATAGCATTAAGTTGCTAAGGTTTGAGGAAGGATTACAGGGACGCATCCGAGCAAGGCTATCTTCTGTTCCCTCTCATAGCTACGAAGACTCCTTCAAAAGGTGCATTGGGATTGAGGCTGATATTAAAAGGGGGGATGCTGAGTTCCGCGCAAAAAGGTCCAGACCAATGCCAAGTCAAGGTCAAGGATCAAAGCAACCTTGGGGAGGTCAACAAGCGAATAAGAGGCGTGGACCACCACCCAATCTACCACAGCCACAGGTACAGTCAGGGTTTCAGAAGAAGGCATGTGATTTTTGTCATCGTGTTCATCCAGGGGAATGTCGGTGGAAGGCTGGAGCATGTTTTTGGTGTGGTAAGACAGGGCACAGGATTAACGAATGTCCCACTATTCCGAAAGATAAAGTTAGACCCACCAATGCTCGGGTATTTTCGTTGACACAACCAGAGGCAGACGTATCTGAGGATGTAGTCACAGGTACCATTATGATGCATTCAGTCTCTATTGTGGCTTTGTTTGATTGTGGAGCTTCTCACTCTTTTATATCTAAAAGATGTGCTAATAATTTAAGTTCTAAACCTGAATACCTTAGAGAACCCTATCATGTAGCTACCCCAGGAGAAAAGATAATTACATCAAATCTCATACATAGGGATTGTCTTATTGGGGTTAACGGGCATGAACTTAGGGCAGATTTGATTCAGATTAATATGAGGGATTTTGATGTGATATTGGGTATGAACTGGTTGGCGAAGAATTATGCTTGTGTAGATTGTCGTGGCAAGAGAGTTAACTTTGGGATACCGGGAATAGAAGGATTTTCATTCCAAGGGGGAATAGAGAAACAAGTTAAACGTGTAACCCCAGTGATTTCTGCTATGCAAGCTTGGAAGGCTCTTCGAAAGGGCTGTGTGGGTTATTTGGCAAATGTAATTGACACCGAAATGAAGGGTGTGGATTTGAATGACATCCCAGTGGTTCGGGATTTCCCTGATGTGTTTTCCGAGGAGTTACCAGGGCTACCACCAAATCGTGAAATTGAGTTTGAGATTAATGTGATGCCAGGGGAAGCACCGATCTCTAAAGCTCCATATCGAATGGCTCCTGTGGAATTACAAGAGCTTAAAGTACAATTACAAGAGTTGTTGGATCTTAAATTCATCCGACCCAGTGTATCACCGTGGGGTGCTCTGGTATTGTTTGTAAAGAAGAAAGATGGGAGTTTGAGACTTTGTATTGATTATCGGGAGTTGAACCGGATTACTATTAAGAACAAGTACCCATTGCCAAGGATAGATGATTTGTTCGATCAACTCAATGGAGCCCGGGTGTTTTCAAAGATTGATTTGCGTTTGGGTTACCACCAATTGAAGATTAAGTCGGAAGATGTGTCCAAAACGGCTTTTAGAACAAGGTATGGGCATTATGAATTTCTTGTTATGCCTTTTGGACTAACGAATGCCCCTGCTGCTTTTATGGATTTGATGAACAGGGTATTTAAGCCTCAACTTGATAAATTTGTTGTGGTCTTTATTGATGATATCTTGGTATATTCTCGAACTGAGGAAGAACATGTCGAACATTTGAAGACAGTGCTGCAAATCCTAAGAGAAAAGAAACTCTTCGCCAAGTTTAGCAAATGTGAATTCTTGCTTAAGAGTGTTGCTTTCTTGGGTCATGTGATATCAGAAGAAGGTGTGACAGTGGATCCAAAAAAGATAGAAGCAATTGTTGATTGGCCAAAACCGACCAATGTCACGGAGGTTCGGAGTTTCCTAGGGTTGGCAGGTTATTATAGGAAGTTCATCGAGGGATTTTCATCAATTGCCATTCATTTGACTCAATTGACACAGAAGAGGGTAAAGTGTGAGTGGACTACCGCTTGTGAGAACAGTTTTCAAGAGTTAAAGAGAAAGTTGGTGTCTGCACCTGTGCTTACACTTCCATCTGAGTCCGGTGGATTCACGGTGTACAGTGACGCTTCTAAAAATGGGTTGGGATGTGTGTTAATGCAAAATGGAAGAGTTATTGCTTATGCTTCTCGTCAATTGAAGAAGTATGAACAAAACTACCCAACTCATGACCTAGAATTGGCCGCCGTAGTGTTTGCTCTGAAGATTTGGAGGCATTATCTGTATGGAGAGAGGTGTGAGATGTTTACTGATAATAAGAGTTTGAAGTATCTGTTCACACAAAAGGAATTGAATATGAGGCAACGGCGATGGTTGGAGTTGTTGAGTGATTACGATCTGGATATAAAGTATCATCCTGGGAAGGCAAATAGAGTGGCTGATGCCTTGAGTAGGAAGTCATCCGGAACATTAGCATCACTGTTGACTCAACAGAACCAGTTGATTTCTGAGTTTGAAAAGCTGGAGATAGAAGGGATTGGTGCGACTGAGAGTTTTCTAATGGCATTAATAGCACAATCTTCATTGCTAGAGCGGATTAAAGTTGCCCAAGCTGATGATGTGGAGTTGAAGAGGAAGAAAGACCAGATCAAAGAAGATTCACAATCTGATTTTCAATCTCATGATGACGGAAGTGTGTGGTTTCGAGGAAGGTTATGTGTACCTAATGATTCGGATTTGAGAAAGGAAGTCTTAAAGGAAGCACATAATTCGAAATTTTCTATTCATCCAGGAAGTACAAAATTGTATAGGGATTTGAAAAGGAATTTCTGGTGGAGTGGAATGAAGACGGACATTTCGGAGTTTGTTTCTAAATGTTTGGTATGTCAACAAGTCAAAGTTGAACACCAACGTCCTGGAGGATTGCTGAAACCATTGGAGATACCGGTTTGGAAATGGGAACACGTGACTATGGATTTCGTATGTGGGTTGCCAAAAACCAAGACGAGTCAAGATACAATCTGGGTAATTGTGGATAGGTTGACTAAGACCGCTCATTTCTTACCCATGCGGGCCACAGCTACAATGGAGCAACTAGTCAATATGTACATGGATAATATTATCCGTTTACATGGGATACCGGTTAGCATTGTCTCAGATAGGGATCCACGGTTTGTGTCTAGGTTTTGGGAAAGTTTTAATCGAGCTATGGGGACTAAAGTAACACTTAGTACAGCTTTCCACCCACAGACGGATGGTCAATCGGAAAGAACTATTCAAACCCTGGAAGATATGTTGAGGGCATGTGTTCTCGATTTCAAAGGTAGCTGGGTTAACTATTTGACGCTTATCGAGTTTGCTTACAACAATAGCTTCCATGCTAGCATCGGAATGGCGCCATATGAAGCATTGTATGGGAGGAAGTGTAGGTCACCGATTTGTTGGGATGAGATTGGTGAGAAGAGTGTGATGGGACCGGATTTAGTGCAAGTGACTCTTGAGAAAGTTCCTGTAATTCGAGATCATTTGAAAGCGGCTCAAGATAGACAAAAGAGTTGGGCGGATACCAGGAGAAGGCCGTTGGAATTTCAAAGTAGAGACAAGGTGTATCTTCGTATATCACCTAACAAGGGAGTGATGAGATTTGGCAAGAGTGGGAAATTAAGTCCAAGGTATGTCGGACCGTTTGAAATTTTGGAAAGAGTTGGAGATCTTGCTTACAGACTTGCTTTGCCACCATCTTTATCAAGAGTACATAATGTGTTCCACGTGTCACAACTACGACAATATATCTCGGATCCTAGTCATGAGATTGAAGTAGAACCATTGGAAGTGCAAGAGAATTTTTCCTACAGGGAGTTACCTCTACGAATTGTTGACCGGAAAGAACAAGTGTTAAGACGGAGGACAATTCCATATGTAAAAGTTCAATGGTCGAACGACACTCCTCGTGAAGCAACGTGGGAACTAGAGGAAGAAGTAAGAGAGAAATATCCACATTTGTTAGAGGAACAAGGTACGATAAGTTTCGAGGCCGAAACTTTTCATAAGGAGGGTAGAATGTAATACCAAGACCAATTTAGAGGACTAAATAATAAATAATGAAGATTAGGAGGACTTTTGAGCAATTTTGGAAACTTTGATATAAATCCATTCATTTTCAAATTGAGGGCAGTCGTTTTTTTTCATCTCCTTCACTCTATTTTCTTCTTATTTCTTCTATCTTCTTCTCTTCAATTAGGGCAAGAAGGAGGATTGGATTAAGGAAGAATTAAGAAGCAATCTCCCTCAAATCTTAGTCTAAGTAAGGTATGGAACGTTTTTACCGATTGAATTCATCGATAGATTTCTGTTTTGTTCTTAAAGAGTATTAAGAGTTTGAATTTTGATTATGTTAGGAAGTGGTTGATTTGGTGGTGTAATCTTGGAATTAAGGGCAAGAACTCCTAGTGATTACAAGTAAGTGGTTTTAACACTCTTTTATGTTTTCAAATGCTTTTGAAAAATTTATGTGTTTTGAGAAATTTGTATGTTGATTATATGAAAATGGATTGAGCTTGTTTAGATTTTGGCTTTTGATATATGTGAAAGTATTGCAGTGGCTTTTTGTGAATTAAAGTGGTTTGATGAAATGCTTAAATGAGTTTTAAGTGTTATAAGCTCTTGAATGGTCTTGAAATGATTGGTAGGAACGTTCCAATTCAGTGTTCAGGACCCTCCTAGCGGGGTTATAGCTAGGAATTCAGTGTTTGTGGCCTACCTGACGGGTTATAAAAGTCAGGAACTGGATCCAGTGTACCGAGAGTTTCTTGAGTTGTTCATGAGCTAATGACGTATATTTCATGTGTAATTGTGAAAGTTATTTGTTAAGTTAATGTGCCACTTGCTATATGTATATGTGTGTGTGAATTTTGAACGTTTTCAAACGTGGTCTTCATGTGTTAAAATCTTTTGTGAAAAGTATATATAAAGTATGACATGTTCAATCTAATAAAAGACTGTTATTATCATTTACTGAGCAATTGTTTGCTCATACCACCAAAGTTGTCTCTTTTGCAGATTCTAAGATTTCCCGGGTTTGATGTTTGGAGGATTTGAGAGAGAAGAGTTGTATTTTGATGATATTGTAGATATGTTTAGACAATGTGTGCGTTATGGCTTGAAGAGTTAGTTTTAGTATTGTTAAGAATGAGGTGATGTTGATGTAGTAGCTTGTAGGCATCACTTGTGTATGTTATAGTGTAATTGTATTAGTATGGTTTTGGTAAAATGGTGATTCCGTGGACTAAGTAAATACTAAAGAGTTAGTATATGTGAATAGAATGGAAACTTTGTCGTTTTTCTCTTTTGTTCATAATGATAAGTTCACGGATATGAATGAATGGATGATGTTCGGTTTGATTTCGAAAATAGGTTTAACAAGTTTTGAATTGATAAAGAATGCTATAGACTGTGAAAATGATGGTTTTCTGTTATTGAATTGTTATGGAAATGGTTTGGTGTTGGTTTTGGAAAAGGTTGAATGGAGTAAAGTATTTTTGCAGAAATTTCTAAGTTTCGGACGGCCGAAAGTTTAAGGGGTCGTCCGAACCTAATTTACAGGAAGCATGTCAAAATGGGTCGCGAAAGTTTCGGACGGCCGAAACCCCTCAGGGTCGTCCGAACCTATGCTTCAGAAAGGCTGCATTTTGCACAAAGTTTCGGACGGTACTTTCGGACGACTGCGGTCGTCCGAACCTAAGTTTCGGACGTCCGAAACTCCCGGAGACCGTCCGATCCTATTTTCTTTGACTTCTTTTCAATTTTTGTTTTCCGAATTGTTAGTACAACTAAGCTACGATTTAATTGAGAACTATATGATAGATTACAAAACATGTTGACTTGGATGGGACATGTAATTCATATGTGGATTGGTTTTTTTTTATATATTTCCATTAAGTACAACGACCCGAACAATGAATGGTAAGCTTAGGTCAAATAGGCTTCGCACTCATTAGATTATTATTCTTTGAGTGTGGCCGTGCCACGTCGGATTTTGGGGCGTGACAAACTAGATTTAGTCATGTCATTCCACTATGCATAAATTGACCCTCCATGCATATTCACTTGTTGAAATCGCACAACACTCTTCTGCATTCACTTGCTAAAATCACACAACACACGCTTGTACACACACATGATAATTTATCATTCATGCCCACGTTTTCTCATTTCACTGTACACACTCTCACCTCATCTATACATCTCACACTCATTAAGTAGCACAAACACGCACTATCTTACATTCACATTTGCACACACATTGTGCGCCTGCACAAGAATGCACTCGCACATGGTGCGGCCGCACCTAAACGCACCCCACTTTGCACACACTTGCGTGCACTCACATTTTATTTCTCTTCTTGCATTGATTTTCAATGTTGCCACAGTTTAGTAAATTTGTCATAACTTTGTCATTTAACTTCAAATCGAGTGATTTCTTGTGAGAGAAAGAAATAAGAGAAGGTTTTACAGACAATTTACCTCTAAAAAAATTGATTTCCATCGTTACTAATGGATACATTAGGGGCTCGTTTGGTTGGCAGGGAATCTGGGTTGGGAAAGTAATCTTTTTCCTAATTTCCAGATTCCTGTGTTTGTTTCAAATTGGGAAAGTAATCATTTTCCTAATTATTAAATTCCTGCGTTTGTTTCATCCAGGGAAAGTAAAAAGAATCCTGAACTAAGGAAAATAACTGCAAGATTCCAGGATTATGAATCCTCTTTAAAAGTTGGTATTCTGATTCCCCTATTGAGGATTTTGACTATGTACTGCTTTGTTTATGTTTATTATTTATATTTTGAGTTTCATATGCTTTTTATATTAAAGTCTAATTCATTTGGTCAAATAATTTTATTTTATTTTTAGTTTAATATTTTTTTATTGACTTTACTACTTAACTGAAATTAAAATTTTAGTAGTTTTAAATGTCTTTATATTGACTTTAAAAAGTAATTCAATGTAAAAAGAGTTAAATAAATGGATGGTATGTTATTTTTTTATTATTAAAATTATTAACATTATGGGGGTTTTATATATTTTTTTCTAAAAACTCAAAATTGTATTTATGTTGCTTTAGACTTTTTCTATCATATTTTTACTTAATTAATTTTCAATACTTATTGTTTAATAAATTTGAGCTATTTTTATTAATATTAATTTGTAAATTTATTTTTCATTTATTTAATCAACTATTATTTTTTTTAATAATATTAACAAAAAAAAATTTTATTTTAACACTTTTTTATAAGTTGTAGTTAATAGCTTAATTATTTAATTAAATTAAAAATGATAATTTTTACAATGATGAAAATATAAAACATAATATTAAAACATTTATTATAAGGTAAAAATATATAATTAAGTTTCATCATATGATTTAAAATAAAACTATATAAATGGTTATGTATAAGTATAACATACAAATGGAATTCAAATAATATTATTTGGTTCAATAATTTAAATCAAATAATGACATAAGAATCATACTAACTTTTTTAAAAATCTATCCAAACACAGGATAAATATTCAGATTCCTCAGAATTAAATTCCTAGGAATCAGATGACCAGGAAAAATATTCATTTTCCTCAAAATTAAAATCCCAAGAATCACATTCCCATTAAACATTACTTTCCTGCCAACCAAACGAGCCCTAGATGGAATTACTTGAATACGCATATTTAAGGAGTTAAATGGCCTTTTTGTCCATTTTAAAAGTTTGATGAATGAAATGTAGATTGAAAAATAGTTGGATGACAATTTTAGCAATTTTCTATTTTAACTATCATTTTTTAAAAACTATTGTCACTTTTTTAAAATCAAAATAATATAAAAATTAATTTCATTATGTGCAGTCCAATTAAATATGAAATTAATTGGACTGCACATAATGAAATTATTTTCAATTAATTGGACTGCACATAATATATTGTGTTGCCTATACAAGATAGATTGCGTTACCTATACAAGACAATGCCTTTATTTGATATTTTTTATATTTTCTTTTCAAAAAGTTTAAAAAATAGGGAAAAAATTGTAAAATAGAAATTTTGAAGAAGAGTTTGTGGTACATATGAAATTGTGGATTATTATGGAATGTTGGAATGATAATCATATATTTAATTTGTGTATTTGTTTTGTTTTAGAATACTGTGAATAATTAAGAAAAAATAATTTTAGAGTTTATTTGCGTTAAATATCTAACATTTCAAGATATGAAATGATGATGTCTAAAATTTCAATAATTGAAAATAAAAAAAATAAGGAAGAAAGAATTGATATGCACAAAAAAGGAATGAAAAAAAAGAATATAAGAAATAGAAATAGAAGGGATAAGAAAAACTTGAAAAAGGAAAAGAAAAAATGAATGGGAAAAGAAAAAAATGGAAGAAAAGAAAAGAGCTGGAAAATAGAAAAATGAAAAATGAAAGGAAAAATAAAATAAAGAGAAGAATTGGAAAAAAAAAAGAAAAAAAATAAAGGGCCAAAATAAGAAAAGGGAGAAAAGAAGAAAAAAGAAAATAAAATAAGGAAAAAAGAAAAAAAATGGGAAAAAAATAAAATAGGGGTGAAAAAGTAGCTTTGGCATTAAAATATTAGGATTTTTTTTGGAAAAGATAACTTTAAGTCAACAAGTATGATATCTAAGGTTAAGAAAACGTAATTTGGGAAATGTTTGATCATTTAATGAGTTTTAGTACATCATACTTGCATAAGTCGTGCATGTTACTAATTTTCATTAGTGGATTTGTTTTTCATCCAAATTCTACTCTACACCAAATACATATGGGTGAGTGATATATTTTTGAAACAAATAGGAGTAACACAGAAATACGACAAACCACATGAGGATTATTATTAATTAACGCATAAAAGTATCACTATAACATTAAAAAGTATAACTAATAACATTAAAGTATCATTATAACATTAAAAATATCACTAAAATATTAAAAAGTATCGCTGAACATTAACAGTGTTACTAATATATATATATATATATATATATATATAAGTATCACAATAATATTAAAAAGTATCACGTCATTTTTCACTTCCTAATTAATCATAAAACACGAGACTAATTATTTGTTTCATATATAAATCACGTTTTATGTTTGAACCGGTTTTATAGCAAATTTTTCTCAATGAGCAACCCAGAGTATGTTTGGCCTATAGGTTCGACACAAGATGGTGACATTCTGTTTGCAGTATCAACAAGATTTGCAAACCCTCATGGCCTCATGAGTATGGGAATGACAGGGGTTTGTTTTTTTACAGTTGAAACAATGAAAGATTTGGTTAGTTATGCAACAAAGTAATGATATTTCTCATTGATTGATTGTTTCAAACATGTTGAAACTATCTTCCCACTAAAGGCGAAGTCATCATAAATAACATTTGAGTTCTTGTTAGGGGACAAAGAGAGGAATTAATCAGTTTCTTTCTTTTGTTGACTTTAGGTAGCAACGGTTGTTTTATGTTTTGCAATGGTGATGTTTCTTTTTATTCTTTTAACTTTGGGTAGCAAAGGTTGTTTTTTGTTTTGCAATGGTGATTAATCAAAGTCAACTACTACTAAGTTAATCCCAATTTCAATGCGTGATAAAATGGTGATTCATCAAACTCGATAGTTGAGCTGATTTCAATGCATGATAAAAGACACTATAATATCAAAACTAATATATTCTTTTTGTAAAACACAACCCGACACCATTTTTCCCAATTCTCAAAATAAAACACGTATCCAAACACACCTTAATTGTTTTTACAAAAAAGAATTTAAAGGGTTACTTTTGATTTCTAAGAGAATTTTACAATTTTATTTAAAAATATTTAATCATATTTTTAACAATTTGCTTTTGTTCTTCATACATTTGGCAATCATTTATACTAGTAGATTAAAACAAAATGTAAAAAAGTATAAATTTTAAAAGTTTCTAGCCTTCGCGTGCTATAACCTTTTGTTTTAAAGAGAAAATAACAATTTTCTAAACAACTTTTGTTTTCACGAGAAAATTACAACTTTTTAAACAACTATACATGTATATTTTTACTATCCATTTTTTGTCCAACTTAAAGAAAGAATACACACATATAAAGGAAAAGTTAAAGTTCTTAGCAAATATTAGTTTTCTTAGGTTATTTCTAAGAAAAGCTTATAAGTTTTCTAAGACAACCATGGCCAATATACATTTACTGAGAAAACGTGATTCAAAGTGCATGTCGACAATGGCAGCCCGCCTCAATCGGCGGTGACTTCAGAACAAAATTAGGGTTTCACTCTAGAGAAAAAGAAATAATTAAGAAAAAGCGGATTAAAACAAAGAAATTGAAGAATATATTTATGAAAAAAAATAGAATTTTGAATTCTAAAGTTTTAAGCAACGGTAGCTTTTTGTCCATGATGATTTTGACTGTCCGGCGTTTCAATTTGTGATCAATATAAGAAATTAACAGATTATTATTATTATTATTATTATTATTTTTGTTGATTGATTGATTGATTGACATAAGTCGTTAATGGTCAACTTTATACTATTTTCTCTAATAAAAAATAGAAGTCTTCTTTTTATGCAATAAAAATAAAACCATCACTTTGAGATAATGTTCAACAATGTGGATTAATCCACCATTGCATGAATATATATTGTATAAAAAAAGGACTATCATATTTTTATTAGAGAAAATAGTAGAAATTTAACTACTAACTAACATTAGCTAAACATGTGACCACTTCTATCAATTAAGAAAGAAATTTTATTATTTTTTTATATTGGTCACAAATTAAAATCTTGGGGATCAAATTGAATCATCCAAAATCATAAAGACCACAAGTGTAACTGCTTAAAATTTGAAAATCAAAACTCTATTTTTCCTTTATTTATACAAAACAAAATTGGGGCTCAATTGAATTTAGTCCCATTCATTAGAATATGATTTCTATTCCGATTATGATTCTTGAAGGAGACCAACCATGAGATGAGTTTTTTTTCTGGAAAAATTATGTTAAGGGCAAATTTCACACTCTTATTATTAAATAAGGAACAACTTTAAAGAATTTATTATTAAGGACATAAAAATAATTTAATTATTTTATATAATTGTTAAAAACATATATTACCCCTTAACAACTGTTCGTCAAAATACCCTATATAAAAACTCTTTGTCAAAAAAAAATTACTCATTCTTTTTTTCTCATCTCTTTTCTCACATCCTTTCTCATTTTTTCTACCCTTAGAATAACTTGATTCAAATTCTTACCTCAATTCAAAATTATATTCTTTACTATTCATTCTATATATCCTTCCATTTTGAAGACAAGACGTGTTTTAATGAAGGATTTCACAAATAGATTTTGTATCATAACTGAACAGTAGAGTTTGAGATTAAATGGAGTTTTTTACTCTAAAAAATATTTATTAGAATAAATTTTAAGGGTAGAGTTTGAGATTCAATAGAGTTTTAAGGCAAAAATTAGATGGTAGAGTTTAAGATTAAATAAATTTTGTAATTAAATTAACTATTAAGATTATTAAGGAGCAAGGGATTAGAATTCTAGATAAAATTGATTATTAAGATTGTTGATAAATAAGAAATTAGACTTTGATATATGTTGATACTAAATTGATTTTTGAGAGGGAAAATTAGGGTTAAAACAAAAGTCTCATATTGAGATTTAGTAAGGATAAAAAGTTTTTCTCTAACCATACAAAATATTTAGGTTATTTCTACATTTTTAACAATAAATGTTTTAAAATTATGCTCTCTCGAGATTTGTCCGAACTATCAAACGAACTATGAGGTTTGATAAAATCATCTAAAGAACCCTTGACCAGACAATTAGACACTTTAATGGATGAAAATTGCAAAATGACAATAAAACTAACCAAAAACCGAAAAGATAGGAAACAAAAATAGAGTTTTGAAACAATGTAACATATATTGAATAAAAAATCAAACCTTTTGTATTCCAAGATGAAAAAATTGTTTCTCTTTTTAAATAATGATACTTGAAAGGTAATTACACCAAAATGAAAATGTATTTCAATTTAAGCCACATAGGATTAATATTCTTCCGAGCAATTTGGTCTAATAAATTTTATGTCTTATTAGTAAAGGTATAATTGTCAATACAATGAAGTCATAAGTTGGTCAAGGGGTAATTGTTATACGATTGACTATCGAAGGGTTCTTTTAGTAATTTTATCAAACCTAAGAATTCATTTGATAATTTGGACATAAATGAGATCCTCTCTCCAAGATTATTATATCTTACTTTATCTAATGTTCAAAACGATGTTGTTACACTAAAATCAAGGACTAAAAGTACAAATACGGTTTAATCATACTTGAATTAGAGCAAAATAATTGTAAATTTAATTTAGTGATATTTAAATTTCTAATCCTTGGTTTTAGTGAAATGGCATCATTTTGAACATTAGACATGATAAGACAAAATAATTTTGGACAGAGGATCCGATCCAATTTGGACAAACCTCGAGGTACCCAAATAATAAAGAGATGGGATCTTTTGTCCAAGATTATCCTATCTTATCATGTCGGAAATTAAGGCTATTTCGTAGGGTTCACTCATATAATCTAATAATTGTAAAATAATTTTACTTATATTTATGTTTTTAGTCCAACTTTTAGTGAAACTACGTTGTTTGAACATTGAACATAATAATATTAGATAATTTTGGACAGAGAATCTGATTCGTGTGAAGCATGCCCATAACCAACCATAATTTAAACCTAATATGTAAACTTTCTTGGGTACACAAAAAAAATTTTCAACTTTCTTTGAGAAAGATTGATCAATGATCATGATAAAGAAGCTGAATCACAACAATGATTTTCAACAGCAACTCCCCGGGGACATAATCATGCAATTCCTCAAAAAACTTCCAGCAAAATCTGTAATGAGGTTCAAGTGCGTCTCAACAATGACTTTCCATAATACAAAATCCTCACTTGATAGATTTGCGTTGCAAAAGTTCTCATCATCAACCTGGTGGAATCAGCATCCTTTCACTAATAATGGTGGTGGACATCATAGAGTAACTTCTTTTTTTGATGACTTGGAAACAATATCTGATCATATTGTTCCACTTCTTGATCATGCTCCTCCTGTTCCTACCTTGGTTTTGGATTATTCTTTCAATGCATACTCAAAATATGGTCAAAAGATCCAATCTATCGAGGGCTTAGTTTGTTTGGAAGATAAGATATGGAATCCTAGCACTGGAGAAATCATTCGTCTTTCTAGTTAACCAATGACAACAACAATAGATATTGGAACTAAAATCAAGAACAAGAACAATTATTTTCTGTCATCACCACCACAATTATCACCACTTTGGTTCCATGTCTCCGTCATTCACTGTTGTACTTGGCTTTTGACAAATGCTTCTTTGTTTAATCATCACAACTAAAGAAAACTTTTTATGTTGATTTAAGGGGGAGTGAGGGATACAGTCGCCTCCAAATTTGAGAATTTACATTATTTCCTTGTGAAAAATTAAAAATTTTAAATTAGCTTTTTAAAAAAAAATAGAATTTTGTCACTCCAAAACTTAAAATGTAACTTTTATCAATAATACTATGTAATTTTGCTCCCCAAACTATACATCCTAAATCCGGCACACTTAGATGTGAAACCAATAGAAGATTGAGTGAATAAAACAAATTTTACATATTTAGTATGATTTTTTGGGCTAATTAACAAGAACCCCGGCATGGTTTACCGAGTGTCCTTATTAGCCTTATAAATTTCAAAAATATATTACTCACCCATATGTGTTTTGCTTGATTGAAAATTGGATAAAAATCAAGTCCATTAATAAAGAGGGTATATGTATATGTGATGTTCCTTCATTAGTAAAATATTTGTGTTTTTTTTTTAGATCCCATAAGGCTTAACCCTGGACAAGGGAGTTTTCTTCGGGAACATGAGACTGGTATACCAAGCTAACCTCAGTCTTTCGCCCGAGCTGTATAAGGCAAAAACTTGTCTACTTTATAGACCTGCACCTCTTCAACTGAATTTCAAGGTACCCCCTTAAATACAAATAATACAAAAAAATAAGGGGAGATAAAAAAGATGTAGGGTCCTTTGTCTTCTTGGCTAGCTAAATTCATAGCCGAGTATATGAAAGACATCCCTGAAATAGAGCAATTCAACTTTCTGCGAGCGACTAGAAAGAGGCTTGAATACAAAAAGAAATTTATATTCTTTGCGTTTACTTACCAATTTGCCCCCCTCTGTCGCAGTGATGTAGGACGTTAGAGGTTGTTCCCCCGTGGCCAACTCGAAGGGGCTGAAGTTTGAGATAGAGCTTTTTGGTTATCTCCGTTCATCCAGAGCTACTGTAACTTGGCCTCATCATGCTATACTCGCGGGCGAAAGATTTTTTTCTTTGCCTTTAACTCGATCGGGAGAGAACCCTCGATGGTATGCTATTTTGTTTGTTCGTTGGGTTTCTTGGTCCTACACAGTTTAAATTCAAAGGCAAAAGAGAATAAGAGATTTTTGACACACTCGTAAAAGAAATTCTGCATTGAACTTAGGTTTTGGCTCTAGGCAAACTTGTAGCCTTTTGTGGATTTGTTAGTTGTTGGAACGGCATGAGTTGGGCCGGGTTTTGATTTAGAAAGATGAAGAGCCAAAAAGTAGGCTGCGAATATAAGCGGGATGGTCAGTAGGAGTTTAGTTTGGGCAGTCTTTGGAACAGTAGGGCCATTTCTCTGGCAATCTTGAATTCGTGCCAAAATGCTTCACCTCTATATGATCTTACCTACGAAAAATAACTTGTTAGTGAAACGTTTCCACAATGTTCCAGAGAGATCATTCTGATGCTTAAATTTGTATCTGAATAAAATATCAAGTATAAGGTAGTATAAAGAGTCCAACCACCCTTTATGACATAATCTTAAATTTCTCAAATTCCAATATGAAATAAACGATATGGATTAGATTACAATTTCACTCCTTATCAAACACTTAATTTGATTGGATTAAGGAGGAGGGCTATTACACAATTAGAATCATTAGAATATCATCATATACACAAAACCGCATGAAATTCCAACCACAATGTAGTCATCATTAGAATCATTGTTTGCACAAAACTACGACATTGAAAGACGATAATTAAAGACGTTTGACTTTGTTTTTACTGCAGGAACTTAATATTGCGTTTTGATGCTATTTCTTTGCTTTAACACCATATGACAGTGAGATTTTGCATCAAGAGAGCATGGTGTAAGCAAGGTAGTTCGACTGTGAGAATTCGCATGAGACAACTATTTTTATTCTGTGTCTTGCCTATGCCTCAATGCTCTTTAGACTTTTGGACTAACATGGCAAAATATAGGATTAAAATAAATCCTAATAGGTTTGCTGTTTTAATTATTTATTGTTTTGATTTAGGAAACAGAATTGTAAAAGAATTGTTGGTCAAATCATTGTTAGTTTTAGTTACTTTCCTAACCTATAAATACATTGGTAGCTTAAGTTATTTTGGTATATCACCAAGAAAAATATAAAAAAGGCCGATATCTTTGTAAAGAGCTTGCGTGTCACTGTAGATCAAAAAAGCCATTCGGCTTTGTTTTGAATTAAACGTTTGTTGCTGTGTTCAAATTTCTTTTCTCGTTCTTCGTGTAATATTTTATTGCATTCTTTGGTAATCATTTAGTTCCTTGGATTTGGTTTTAAATAGAAAACATTTTTTTTTGGAAGAACCTCTATTTCGAGGTGGGGCGCCACTCCCTATTTATTAGATAATTTGTTTGAGTGATGAACTTACCCTAAAATCACTCGTACATCAAAAGACCCGCCTGATCACGTTCCCATTTACAAGCCTAATGGGGATATGATCAAGAAGGATGCAGAAATTAAATGTGGAGGACTCCTCCATTTACGATCAATCCTATAATAACTTGTCATACAAAAGCAGCCCATAGAGCTGTTCAAAACCAGCCAAAGTTAAATGTGGAGGACTCCTCCATTTACATTTAATCCTATACTAACTTATCATGCAAAAGCAGCCTATAGAGCTGTACATTTGAACACCAACAGTTACTGCTTAGTTTTGAACATCTTTATTTGTGGGTTTTTTGATTAATTAGATTAAACCGATCCTACAAATTGGTATTAGAGATTGGTTATTATTTATTAACCATGGTAAAAAATATAATTTGTTTTTTTCCTAAACTCACGGAAAAATAAAATTATAATTATTGGAGAATTCAAATGAAAACCCATATGGAAGCTTTTGATTTATCCAAATATATTGAAGCAAAATTATCCGAAGAAGCTGATGCAACTGCAAGGAAGAAGGCAAGTTTGGTGTTGACCCAAATTAATCGAGCAATTTATATGTCAGTATTTGGAAAAATCTCAATGGCCAAAACTGCGAAGAAGGCATAGGATATCTTGGAGAAAACCTACAGAGGTGTTGACAAGGTTCAATAAAACAATTTGATGATGTTGAAATGAAAGTTCAAGTTTTTCACAATGGAGAAGACAGAATCCATTGAATCATATTTTCTCGTCTTTCAGCGATCAAAGATGAGATGGAATTAAATAGGTATATATTAAAAGATAAAATCTTTGTTCAAAAAGTTCTCAACACACTGCCCATAAAATTTGATCATGTTGTGGTTATCACACAAGAAACCAAGTATTTGTTCACATTGACATTGAAGAATTACAAGGTTTATTAATTCTACATGAATAGAGAATTAATGAAAAGTTGAATGATCCTGTAGAGAAGGAGACTACGGAGAAGGCGTTGCAAGCCCAAACAGATAAATTGAAGAGTAACTCCAATGGTGCTGAGACAAATGCATGTGACCAAAATTTCAAATATAGCGAGATTGCGGTAGAGGTAACCAATTCTTTCAGCAAAGAGAAAATAATGGTTTCAATTTCCAACAGTCTAATAGTTTTCACAAGAGTAAAATTCAATGTTATAATTGTGAAAAATTCCATCATTATAAAAAATATTGTAGGGGTGCAAAATCTGATGTGTATGTCCAAGTTACCGAGACTAATGGGAATGGGAATAAACAAGATGCTTTATTTTCTAATGCTCAAATTTATCAAACAAAGAATAATAATTGGTATGTGGATTCTGGTAGTAGTAATCACATGAGTGAAAAAATGAGTTATTTTCTGATCTGAATGAATATTTTAAAACCACAGTTAAATTTAGGAATAATACAATTGTGCATGTTGTTGGAAAGGGGAGAATACCTTTTTTTTTTGAGAAATCAATCTACATGTGTTATTGGAGATGTCTGTTATGACCAATCTTTACCAAAATTTTTTGAGTCTTGGCCAATTATCTAAAAGGGGGTATGGTATAAATTTTAAGCATGGGGTTTGCATGATCAGTGATGGAATGTTAGGATTAATTGCTAAAGTAAATATGAACCATAGTAGGTTATTCCCTATATCTATAAACTATGGTGATTCTTTTTGGTTTAGTTCTACTATTTCTAATGATGCTTGGTTGTGGCATACGTCATTTTGGCCATTTTAGTTTTGGTGGCATAGATTTTCTTTCTAAGAAAAATATGGTTTTGGGACTACCTTATATTGATTTTTCTCCTAAACAATGAGAGTCTTATATCAAGGGAAAGAAGTACAAACATTCTTTTCAAAAAAGCAAGGCTTGGAGAGTTAATCATCTGTTGAAGTTGGTTCACTTAGACTTGTGCTCCGTTGAGCTACCTTCTTATAGTGGTAGTAAGTATTTTATCATATTTATTGATGATTTTAGTAGGAAAGCATGAGTTTATTTTTTGAAAAATAAATATGATGCTTGTGATGTTTTCAAGAAATTCAAGGTATATGTAGAAAAACAGAGTGTATACTATATTAAGACCTTGAGAGCTAATAGAGGTACAGAATACGCTTATGTAATAATTTCTTGATGATTCATGGTATTAAACATCATATGATAGCTAGGTATACTCCTAAACAAAATGGGGTGGCAGAAAGGAAAATCAGAATAGTGATGGATTTGGTGAGATCCATAATGTTGGCAAAAACTATGGCCAAGGAATTTTGGGCTAAAGCAGTTTCTAGTGCTGTTTATATTTTAAACAAGTGTGGTACAAGGTGTAATTGTGGGATAACTCCATATGAGATTTGGTCGGACAAAAAATCAAATATTAGTCAAAGAGTATTTCATTGTCTTGCATATTCTCATGTTCCAAATGCCTTAAGGAAGAAATTGGATGATAAGTCAGAAAAGTGCATCTTTGTTAGTTATAGTCTACAAACAAAAGGCTATAAGTTGTTTAATCATGATACATGGAAGATGATTGTGAGTATAGATGTCTCTTTTGATGAACAAGAAACATGAGATTGGTCTTCTAAAGAACCAACAACATCAGTGGGTCAACCACCATTACTTCTATTAATTGAAGAAGAAGAAAAAAATGGACAACAAGAAGAACAAGTTGAACAACCACCACAACCATCTCATGATCCTTCATCTTCAAGTGTGTAAAAAACTGCTGTATAACCTAGTTGACCACAACAACAACAACAATTACCAGCTCGATTGCAAGATTATGTTGTGGGTGATAATTGATAAGTCAGTTTTATACTGACTTAATAATGCTATTTTCACTTGGTTATTTGCTTTGTTCGAATGTATTTCGTAAGAAAATAGTATGTTGATTGTGTAATTGGTTGTGTGCAAAGTTATGTGGTGAATAAAGGCTGAAATTGGTGTGTTGGTACATAAGTGATTTCATGATGGCATAAGTGTGTGCATAAAGTCACATCACTCACCGCACATGTAGCGCATTGATTGCACATACTGTGCACAAATTCATACACGTCATGCACATACTTGTGCACATACTCGTATGCATTCTGCACATCTTCGCACACACCTTGCACCCGCTGTCGTATAGCTGTGAACGGTATGCACATATTTGCCGCATGAGCCTCGTATGCATGCTTCGCGAGCCTTGCCTCATTTCCCCGCCTGTTGAGCTGGCGTACAGCACACAGCTGCTCGCGCCAGCTCGCACAGCTGTGCACATACCTGCTGCAAACCATGTACTCTTAGCATACACTCACGCGCCGAAGGCACAGTTCATCTTCACGACTCGAGCGACACATGCATGCTTGCACTACATGCACACGTTGGCTCATGGTACACACACATTACACAACATTTTAGGTGTAGTGCATGCACTACTTGTATCACACAACATGCATGCCCATTTCATGCGTCATTTGCACACATTCAAGAGCACCACATGTACCTAATGCGCACAATTCAAGTACTTCAAACACATGAAAGCACCCATGCACACGATAGTGCACGATTCTAGAATTCACAGAGCATTGCAAGGATACACACACACACACATAAGCACATTTTTAAGTGTCGGCACAACACATTTGTACAGGATTCACGGAGTGGCAACTAGAGTGATACGGTTGCGTCGTGCGACTGCGCCATGTAAGACATTTTGTGTGGCATTGTCTCGTCGCGTGACCAATCCATGCGTGTGTTTGTAAGGCGTAGTCGCGTCGCGCGATCGCTTCGTGAAAAGTGTGTGTGTGGAGCAGTCGCACGACGCGACCACGTCGTGGATAGTGTGTGTGTGGCGCGGTCATGCCATGCGACCGTGCCTTGCATTTGTGTTGTGTTGTTGTTGAAATATTTTCTAAGTGTTGGTACTCATTTTGGCTTGTGTGAAGGTTGTGAAGGCGTGGACTCCGATTGCTCAAGGGCATGGAACGTGTGATGGTGGCGTGAAGGACCAGTGCTGAAGGCGTGAAGCTAGGGTTTTTTGGTGCTGACTTGGAGTTTCACGCACGAGGACAGTTGTTGGGGCATTTCCATCACAATGGCATTCCTATGATTAAACACTCAGATTGCGTTAGCGTATGGATGAAGCTTTAGACCTTTATATATAGAGGATTTTGTCATCATTTAGAGGACTTTTGACTTTTGGCTGGATTGGGACTTTCTAGAATTTTACCAGATTTTTGATCTCGAGCGGCAATTTTTCTCTCTATAATTAACACACAAGTAAAACAGAGGAGATACTAGTAAAACAGAGGAGATCCGACTCAAGGACATCCGGTTGAGTAGTCTAAAATGCATTCATCCGGTATAAGAACCCAAGGACATCCGACTCAAAATTGTTATCACATTTCTGTGCATTTTTTATACTAGTAGTTGTTACTATTTGTTCATCTTTTCTTGCTGTTGTTTTCATTCTGTTCTTGTGATAAGTTCTGAGACAAAACTTCTGAATTCTTGAAACCACTCCTTTCCTTATGGATCAATCCCTCTCACCACTACTATAGTAGTGTTAGTGTAAAATTTGTGAATACACGACTACGAGTATCAATTTTTGGCGCCGGTGCCGGGGATGACACGATTTCGTGAATTTTCTTGTTTTGTTCTATTTCTGTTCTTATTCTGTTTCTTTTGTTTACATTTTTTATTCTTGTTACTGTTGTTTTTGTTTCTCTTCTATCATACTTTACTCTTGGTGTGTTGTATGCCCAGGCTTAGATTAGCAGGAGAACCAGAGCATCCACTAGATTTTGAATTGCCAAGGACTCTGAGGATTCTACAACGAGAGAAAAGAATGGCTAACCAAGGAGCAAGACCACCAAGATTTGGTGACCATTATGCCATTAACTTTGAGAATGGGTTTGGTCAACAAGATATTGATGTAGAGAGCTACCATATTCCAACTCAAACCGTATCCATGATCACTCAGGGCCAATTCTTCCAAGGTCTAGATAATGAGGATCTTAATGAGCATCTTGATTGGTTTTTGGGGCTATGCAGTACCTTTAAGCTTCAAAGAGTGCCAAGTGAAGTTCACAGAATTCTCTTTCCATTGTCCTTAAGAGGCAAAGCAAATCATTGGTTCAAAACTATTGGAGGCACAAATGCTGTGACATCTTTTGAGAAATTGCAGAAGAAGTTCTTAGCTAAATACTTCTCACCATCTAAACTTGAGAAAATGAGAATGGACATTATGAACTTCCAACAGCATGATGGAGAGTCATTCCAAGAGGCTTGGGAGCGTTTCAATGATTTGATCAGACAATGTCCAAATCATGACTTGGGGGAAATAAGGGAATTGAACACATTCTTTAAGGGACTCACAACTGAATCTTCTATAATGGTTAAGGCGTGTGCAAATGGTGAGGAAAAAAGTGTTCAAGAGGTGAGGGAGCTCTTTGATAAGATTGCTGAGGATGAATACCTTTCCCTGAAACTAGAAAACCACATGGTAGGAAGCAAAGAGGCATCTTGGACCTTGATGAGGAAACTTCCCTGAGTGCTAAATTTGAAGCTCTTGCAAAACAAGTGCAGAATTGAAAGCCACACAAGCAAAAGCTCCAGTGTTGTCTTGTGGCATATGTAAGGGAGAGTATCACACAGATGAGTGCGCCATTAGGGGTGTTCATCGGTTTGGTTTTTGGATTCTTCGAGTTGTTCGATTCGGTTTGTTCAGTTTGAACATCTCTAAACTCAAATAAAAAACCAAACCAATTTGAATTGAATTCGAATTCAATTTTCGGTTCGAATTTGAATTGAATTCAAATAAATCAAAAATTATATTTGCATTTAAAATCAAATCTTCATTCAAATTAACCGAATTCATGCAAACAAACTGGACTCGAATTTAGTTTTAATTTAAATCAGATTATCAAATTACATCACAATTTAAGATTCAAAACAATAATTTAGCTAAATAGTATATATTTTATGAAATAATTTATATTAATATATATTTTTAATAATTGAATTCGGGTTTCGGTTTGGTTTTTGAATTGGAAGCTAAACTCGAAAACCAAACCATAAATCAAAATTCAAATTCGATTTACTGAAAATGAATTCGAATTTGAATAATTCGAGTTTGGTGAATTCAAATTCAGTCGGATGTTTGGTTTAACTCGAATATTGAACACCCCTATGTTAACAATCTCAACAAGCCATAGTACTCTGGCAATTATTCTGGGGGTAATAGTTAGTATGGTGGTGGACCAAACAATTGGAGATATCAAAATCAAAACCCAAGAGGCTAGTATTTTCAAGGTAGTGATCAAAGGAGATCTTCACAACCACTTCCTGGCTTTGACCATCAACCTAAGACTTCAGAGAAAAGAAAGCCATCCATAGAAGATATGTTCAATTGTCTTATAGAGAAGATGATGAGAATGAGCCGTGTCCATGTCCAAGGTGTCAAAGACAAATTTTATGTGCTGAGAGATTCTGCCACAGTTTGGTATTCGTGGCATATCTCTTTATATATAACTCGTAATTGCATGATTCAAGAAGCCCTGGAACGATAAGAGATAGAGCTACAATTTTTATGTTTTACGTTTTGCGAGATTCGGACGTTATTATTGTAATAAATGCATAAAACGTTGAGTACGTGATTTTGGCAGATTACCGTCGCGAGTTAATGGACCTTTTGAAAACCAAAGAATGGCGTTTTGGGCTTCATGTGGTGTTCACACCATTTTTAATGCTTTCTTATGGTTTATTTAAGTTGTAATAATTAAGTCCATTAAACATTTAATTATTGGGCTTTAATTTCGGTTTTAAGTTAGTTAAATTACTAGGCCCAATTATCTTGCATGATAATTAGGAAAGTAATCTTTTAGGAAAGTAACTTTAGGAAAGTAGTGTTTTGGAAAGCAAATTTGTACTTTGCTTTCTTTCAATAACCGAGTCCTTGTCGTATTCAAGGATTAGGAAACTAGTTGTTAGTTTGTTAGTTAGTTAAAAAGTCAATTTGTAATTGGTTTTCATTAGGGTTTTTGTGTGTAAAGGCCGAATTCTTCCTTCATTTAAGGAGAGGCCATTAAACGTTTTTCTCATAGATGATTTATGAAAAGTTTAGCTTTGCTAAAAAAAATTTACAGCCTTGAAAAGTTGTAAGACGTGCTTTGTTCTTCTAAGTTTAGTTGAACAATCATAAGACCCGCAAGCCTTTAGTGAGGAGCTAATAGATGAGCCTACCCGTTCTAGATTTATAGAACACGCCAAACTGATAGGTTTAGCTTTTGATTTACATTAGTTAAGCTAATTCAATTTGTCTTAAACGTTGGGGTTTTAGTTGATTTCATCCAAGTCCTTTTCGTTTCTTCAATTTCCGAATTGTGTATTTGTTGTGTCTTGTTCGTGAATTTGGTGTACAACGGTCTAAAGTGTGTGGAAAATTGTGTGATTAAGGATCTTTCCGGGGTCATATTGCATCAATTTGTATCAGAGCAGCCAAGTTGTTCATCAAATTTCAGGTTTTTGTGTCTTTTATTCTTCTCGATTTTGTCCTTATTTTGTGCGTCTTTCTTGCTGATCTTGTCGTCAATAATTCTGCAATTGTTTGTCGTCTTTTCCCTGTAGTTTTTGTGTCTTTCTTATTGTCTTAAGTCGTGTTATATTCAGCCATTTAGTTCGTTAAAATCCTGCTAAAAAACACATGATAAATCTTGGCTGAAATTTGCCTAAAAATCATTCTTGTTGTTCTTGGCGAGTTGTGCTGTTTTATTTCGTCCGTTTTGCTGCTGTTTGTGTTGTTCTTGCTGCAGTAAATTCGTGTCATTCTGTCCTTAATTTATTCATATATTGTTGAGTAAAATTTTGTTAGAGTCCAGCTGCAAATTTTCGTCAAAATCGAACTAGGTTTAGCCTTCTTGTTTTGCCAAATTTTGTGTTGTTTCGAGTCTTTAGTTGCTGCTGTTCTTTTGCGTCGTTATTGCTGTTGTTTAGAGTTAAATTATGCATTGTCTTGTTTATCATAATAGTGTGGAATTCTTGAGTTTTTCTTTGCTGTTTTCACGTCCAAACAATAGGGAGTCAAGATTAGGGTTTGTTAAAATTAGGGTTTCTAGGTCAAAATTTCATAACTTCCTTGTTTCTTATTCAATTCTTGATCTTTCTTTTGTGTTAGATTCATCATAGTGTCTACCATCTATTGCATTTTTATCAAACTTTTGTCACATCCGAAAAAGACAAGTTCTTGGGCACTTTCTTGAAAAGCTTGATTTTCTTGAAAATCCGAAAGTGTCAAAATTTGAATCTTGAGTTATATTCTTGATCCTTGTCTTGAATCTTGAATATTTGGTGAAAGTGGCATCTCGAAATTCTTCATATTTGGTGAGATATTGTTAATTCTTGTTGGCTGAAATTTTTGAAGAAAATAAGGTTAAGACAACATAAGACAAAACATCCTTAAACCTAAGTACTTGTACTACGTTATTGTCTTAACAACCTTAAGTTTTTGATTTGTCCAAGGTTGGTGTCCGAACAAAAAAAAAAAAAAAAAAGAGGCCGAATTAAAAAAAAAAAGAAGGCCCAATTCAAAAAAATAAAAATAAAATTCGGACCATATATTTACAATAAAATATATTACAGCCCAAGAAAAGAATTAAAAGTTCCTGTTTGTTCTTTGAAAATCACCAATATTGAAAATGTCATATCTTGCTCATTTTAAATCGGAATTGAGTGATTCAAAAGCCATTCTTCTTGTTTTCGAGTCTAGTTTCATTATTTTGTAGTTTCTGGAGTTAACCACCTTATACCCCATACGTGATCTTTAAAATTACTCAAGTGATGTGAATTTTTTTTCTTCAAACTTCATTGGTTTTACTTGTGTGAATTGAATTGTTTGAACTCTTTGGTTGAGACTTGTTCTTTAAATTGCCGAACAGAAAGCTCAATTAGTTTGAGAGAGAGACATTATTGAGAGTTTAGATAGGGTATACACGAGAAAATCCTACATACTAGAGAGGTGTGTACCTACTCACTCAAAGTGAGAAACCCGTGAGAATATATATATTTTCTTGTGTTTCTTTACTAACTTTGCAGGTACAAATGGAGGAAGGGAAAGGTGATAAACCTATATCCCAAGCCGAACAAAAGTTCGCCAATGAGATACTTTTTAACATGTTACAAAAGATCAATCTCCGACTTGATAATTTGGAGTCGGCAACTAAAAGCTCCACACCAAAGAATTCTTCTTCACGAAAAATAGAGTTTGAGTCCGACAATGATTCAAGCAATGATGAGGAGGAGGAGGAGAACACGAGCTCTTCTAAGAAAGGTGACAAATCTAAAATTTCAATTGGTTCTCTAAAGCTAACAATTCCTACTTTTCATGGAAAGGCAGATCCAGAAGCTTATTTTGATTGGGTTCGAGAACTTGTTCACTTCTTTGAAGGCTATGATTATCCCGAAAAGGAGAAGTACCACCTTGCCTTCATGCATCTTAAGGATTATGCTAGTCTATGGTGGGATTAGGTTATTAGAACTAGACGTCAAGATGGTGAAAGGCCAACCAAGACTTGGAACGAAATGAAAGTGCTTATGAGAATGAAGTATGTCCCTTCTCATTACAACCGTGAATTGAATCAAAAATTGCACTCTCTTGTGCAAGGGATTAAATCGGTTGAGGAGTATTATCATGAGATGGAAGCTTTGATGATTAAAGCTAATGTCAAAGAGGATCCGGATTCAACAATTGAGAGGTTCCTTTGAGGTATGCATTCTGATTTGTCCTATCATGTGGATTTACAAAGCTATGTTGACATTAATGAGCTTGTTCATAAAGCTATAAAGATTGAAAGGCATATGAAGGGTAAAGATCGGTTTACACAACCCAATCCACCTTGGCAAAGGAATTCCAAACCGAATGTGGCTCCATTTACTCCATCGACAAAGCCACCTCAATTTACTTCAAATCAGTTATCTAGTATGACTTCAAACCTTCCAAAATCAGTCTCCAAGGGTGTTGAAACAGCCCCCAAATTGGTAACACCATCTACTTAAAGGTTGAGGGATATCAAGTGCTATAAGTGTCAAGGATATGAACATGTTCAAGCTGACTGTCCAACACGAAAGTTGATGTTCTTGAATGATAAAGGTGAAGTGGAAAGTGATGAAGAGTGTGCCGACATGCCCCCTCTTGAAGAAACGTACCAAAGTGAATCAAGTGACAATGGTGAAGAGCTTGAATCATACACATATGATGTTGGTAACTATTCTTTAGTTTCTCGTCGTGTTCTTAATGTTCAAGCTTTAGTTGATAATGATGATTTGATGTAACGAGAAAATATTTTTCACACTAGATGCATGGTTCAAAATAAGATATGTAGTGTGATTATTGATAGTGGAAGCTGTACCAATGTGGCTAGTACCTTATTTGTTAATAAGTTGAATTTGACTTGCATGAAACACCCCAAGCCGTATAGATTGCAATGGTTGAATAATTCAGCTGAAAATCGTGTTACTAAGCAAGTGAAGTTTATTTTAACCATTGGAAAATATGTTGATAAAGTTGTATGTGATGTTGTTCCAATGGAAGCTAGTCATATTTTAATTGGTAGACCTTGGCAATTTGATCGTGATGTACTTTATCATGCCAAGAAGAATTACTACAGTTTCGAATTTGAGGGTAAAAGGTATAATCTTCGAGCTTTAACTCCTTTTCGAGTTTTTGAAGATTAAGCTAAAATTGCTCAAGCTTGTAAAGATGTGAATGCCGCCAAGGAGAAGAAAAATCAAGAGAAGAACAATGTAATAGCTAGCTTAGGCGAAAAGAGTGATTCTAAATCTTGTAATAGCCGAGAGTTAGTTGTTTCAAAATCTTGTTACTTTGTTTTTGCTAGTGAGGTTAAGAGAGCAATGTTAGAGAGGCAATCATTGTACTTATTTGTTAATAGTGATCACGCCTTACATTGTTTTCTTCCAAGTTCTTTTATTTTGCAGATTTATGGAGTTCCTCGACATATAACGGAGTTGTCAACAACTCAATATGCATTGGAAGGAGTCCAATCTGCTATGTCTTGTTTTCCAAAAGGAAAGTTAGGTAAGTTATCATTTGTTTTCGATTTTAAAATTGTTCGTAACTTTGTTGGTTTACATTCAATTAAACTTCAAAGTTTTAAAATCGTTTTAAGTCAATTTCAAAAACTTTCCTATACTTTTTCACAATTGGTTCGAAATTTTGTCAAGTGTGTTCTAAAGTCTAAAGCCATGTGCTTTAATAAGCAATCTGAATTACATAATTCTTCAATGATTTCATCAAAATATTTTGAATTGAATGAATCTATGTATAGTTTGTTTTCATGTTATGTTGCTTATTTCATACATGAGTTGTATTTTTGGGTTTGTGCTTATAATTTCGAACTATATCAAGCCTTTGTATGCTCTCATTCAAGTGTTCATTATATTGATTATACTTGCTGGATTGATGATTCTTTTGATTATTTGATTCGTGACTTTGCTCACATCCATCAAGTTCAAAGAGGTCTTTGGATAGTTCAACACTTATATGGTAAGTTATCTCCGTTCCAAATTTCTTTACAATTCCCAAAGGTAAAGTATTGTGTTTACATTTATTCATTAGATTGTTTACATTCTAGTCTTTGGAATTATACTTTCATACTTGGTAACTTTTGCATGCTTACAAAGAGATTAAGACGTTATTGTGATTTACACCTTGTCAAGGATGCATATATGTTTAATTGTTATGAGTATTCGTATGTCTCTTTGGGTCATCCTCGTGATTCTATTCATATATGTTTCAATCCCTTTCTTACATCATTTGATATTGACGTCGCATTCTTTGTTAGTTTTTGCGAGTTCATGAATGTTATTAATGAGTTCGTCTTGATTAGTTCTCTAATTAGGAACATTCGATTTTCTGATTTGCATAAACTACATGATAGTTATTTGCATAGTTGTTTTGAATTCAATGACTTTAACAATATGGTTAATGCACAATTTGTTACGAATAATCATGCCTTATGTGAATTCTATATGCAAACATATCCTGCCTGATCCATTCTTTTCGTGAAGGAAAATCATTTAAAGTCTTGTCTTAGATTATTGATGTTTCCTTTTTCTCATACATTTGGTTTGATCTTGCAGAATAGAAAAACATGTTGGCTAAGATTTGCATCTTCCCAATTTTACTTGGCTCGAGTTTGCAATGAGTTCGTGATATTGGTGTTTGATCCAGGAACTCAATTCAAGATTCGAGGACGAATCCTTTTCGAGGAGGGAGGGAATGATGAGAATGAATCGTGTCCATGTCCAAGGTGTTAAAGACAAATTTTATGTGCTGAGAGATTCTGCCACAGTTTGGTATTCTTGACATATCGCTTTCTATATAACTCGTAATTGCATGATTCAAGAAGCTCTGGAACGATAAGAGATAGAGCTATAACGTTTATGTTTTATGTTTTGCGAGATTCAGACATTATCATTGTAATAAATGCATAAAACGTTGAGTAAGTGATTTTGGCAGATTACCGTCGCGAGTTATTGGACCTTTTGAAGACCAAAGAATAGCATTTTGGGCTTCATGTGGTGTTCACGCCATTTTTAATGCTTTCTTATGGTTTATTTAAGTTTTAATAATTAAGTCCATTAAACATTTAATTATTGGGCTTTAATTTCGGTTTTAAGTTAGTTAAATTACTTGGCCCAATTATTTTGCATGATAATTAGGAAAGTAATCTTTTAGGAAAGTAGTGTTTTGGAAAGCAAATTTGTACTTTGCTTTCTTTCAATAACCGAGTCCTTGTCGTATTCAAGGATTAGGAAACTAGTTGTTAGTTTGTTAGTTAGTTAAGAAGTCAATTTGTAATTGATTTTCATTAGGGTTTTTGTGTGTAAAGGCCGAATTCTTCCTTCATTTAAGGAGAGGCCATTAAATGTTTTTCTCATAGATGATTTATGAAAATTTTAGCTTTGCTAAAGAAAATTTACAGCCTTGAAAAGTTGTAAGACGTGCTTTGTTCTTCTAAGTTTAGTTGAACAATCATAAGACCCGCAAGCCTTTAGTGAGGAGCTAATAGGTGAGCCTACCCGTTCTAGATTTATAGAACACGCCAAACTGATAGGTTTAGCTTTTGATTTACATTAGTTAAGCTAATTCAATTTATCTTAAACATTGGGGTTTTGGTTGATTTCATCCAAGTCCTTTTCGTTTCTTCAATTTCCGAATTGTGTGTTTGTTGTGTCTTGTTTGTGAATTTGGTGTACAACGGTCTAAAGTGTGGAAAATCATGTGATCAAGGATCTTTCCGGGGTCATATCGCATCAGAAGATGGATAAAAATGACCAAAGATTTGGGTGTTTGGAGTCAACCGTAAAGCACCATGAGGCCACACTTAAAAACATTGAGATGCAGTTGGGGCAACTTGCTAATGTGATACATCACAGGCCCAGTGGTTCCCTTCCAAGTGATACAATTCCAAATCCCAAAGTAAAAGAGGTGTGTAATGCTATTACGTTGAGAAGTGGAAAGCAAGTGCACAAAGACACTAGTCCTGGAGATGATGTTTGTAAAGTTGAGAATGAAGTAGTTGTGGAACTTGAGAAGGATTATGCAAAGGATGTCACTACACCTAAAAAGGAGGAAGCGCAAGATAATGAAGGCAAAGAAGGTAAGGAGCTGACAAAGAAGGTTAGAGGACCACTAAGTCCCTACAATTTTCCTGAATATGCTCCAAAGCCCCCATTTCTAGAAAGGGTGAAACCACCACCAAAGAGAGGGCCACAATTTGATTGTTTCTTGAATGTGGTGAAACAAGTTAATGTACGCCTACCTCTTCTTGACTTAGTGATTGTAGTGCCTAAGTATGCAAAATTTCTCAAGGATCTCATATCTAATAAGAAACATATTCTTAGGTGTGAGGCACCACTACTGCTTACAGAAAATAGTGGAGCTTGGGTTGGGCACAATTTGCCACCAAAATTGAAGGATCCGGGCAGTTACACTATACCATGCAAAATAGGCACAAGATATTTTGACAAGGCACTTTGTGATTTGGGGGTTGAAATCAATCTCATGCCTCTCTCAATTGCTATTGATGTTGGACTGAGTGGAAGAATTTGTCCTGTTGTTGTGACTTTGCAATTGGCAGATAGATCACTGGTGAATCCTAAAGGTATGATGGAAGATGTACTAGTGAGGATATACAAATTACACTACCTTTGGATTTCATTGTGCTAGATATGGAGGAGGACCCCGAGGTACCCCTCATCTTTGGTTAACCTTTTCTTACAACAGGTAATGCTTTAATAGGAGTTATAAACAAGACAATAACATTTTTCATAAACAATGAACAAGTGGTATTTGATGTTAATTATGCCATGAAGCATCCTATGCATATAGAATCTTGCTTTGCTATTAGGGCTGTTGCATGTTCTGTAAATGCGGTTGATAAAAATATGAAACATGACTATATGTGTATTGCTGAAATAAATTTCTGTGAAGAGGAAAGAGATGATATTAAGTTAGATGATGAAGATAGAAAAATCATTTTTCAGATTGAAAATCTTGTTGCATGCTGTGTATTAGATGAGTCAATTTTTAAAATACAAAATGAAGTTGTAGAAATGGAAATTGAATGTGGAATGAAAGACACGTTAGAGAGAGCATGTGTTGGAGATTTGAAAAATGATGGTGAATGTAAGGTTTCAATTAATGATATGTGTACACCCACTGAGGAAAGGAGCAAAGAAATTTTGTGCAGAAATGAAAAGCTTATGCCCTTCATTGTGGTGTCACAAAAAAGTTGGAACTCAAGCCCTTACCTCCATATTTGAAGTATTCTTTTCTAGGTGAAAACAAAACTTTGCCAGAGGTGATTTCTTCCAAGCTGGAGAGTTGGCAAGAAAAGAAGTTGTTGGGTTTCTTGAGGCAATATAGGAAACCATTGGGTGGACTATCGCAGACATCAAAAGAATCAACCCAAGCATTTGTATACACAAAATTTTGCTAGAAGAAAATTCTATCCCTGTACGTGATAGACAAAGAAGGCTTAACCCGCAAATGATGGAAGTGGTGAAGAAGGAAGTAATCAAACTACTGGACTTTGGTATGATCTTCCCAATCTCAGACAGTGAATGGGTAAGTCTTGTGCAATGTGTACCAAAGAAGGGTGGGGTTACTGTGGTAAAAAATGATGCTAAAGAGCTTATGGCGGCAAGGATCATCAATGCATGAAGAGTGTGCATGGATTACAGAAAGCTCAATAAGGCAACCAAAAAGATCACTTCTCACTTCATTCTTGGAGCAACTTTTGGATAGAATTGCAGGATTTCTCTTTTATTTTTTCTTGGTTGGATATTCAGGGTACAATCAGATTGCAATTGACCCCAAGGATCAAGAGAAAACCACATTCACATGCCTATTCGAAACATTTGCATACAAGCACATGCCCTTTGGCCTATGCAATGCCCCTGCAACCTTTCAGCGGTGTATGATGGCAATATTCCATAACATGGTTGAGTCCATCATAGAAATATTTATGGACGATTTCTCCATGTTTGGTATGACGGTTGATGGATGCTTGGATAACTTGACTAAGGTGTTACAAAGGAGTGAGGAGACACATTTGGTGCTTAACTGGGAAAAGTGCCAATTCATGGTGCAGGAAGGCATAATTTTGGGGTATAAGATTTTGAGCAAAGGGATTGAAGTGGATAGAGCAAAAGTTGATGTCATAGCTAAATTACCTCATTCAACTAATGTGAAAGGCATCAGAAGTTTCCTTGGGCACACAAGGTTCTATAGAAGGTTTATCAAGGATTTCTTTAAAATTGCAAGGCTCTTGTGCAACTATTAGAAAAGAATGTTAAGTTTGAGTTTGGTACTGAATGTGTTGAAGCTTTTGAGTTGTTGAAAGCCAAGCTTGTGGAAGCACCAGTCATAGTCACTCCACAATGGGTGAGTATTTTGAGATAATGTGTGACGCAAGTGATTATGCACTTGGTGCTGTACTTGGGCAAAGAAGAAACAAGGTTTTCACACCATCTATTACGCAAGTAAATTGTTGAATGAAGCTCAACTCAATCACACAACTACTAAGAAGGAAATGCTGGCTGTAGTGTTTGCCTTTGACAAATTTTGTGCTTATTTGCTGGGATCAAAAGTTATTGTACACACAGATCATATGGCATTGAAGTACTTGTTAGCCAAGAAGGAAGCCAAGCCAAGGCTTATTCGATGGGTGCTATTTCTCCAGGAGTTTGATGTGGAAATTAGAGACCAAAAGGGGTCAGAAAATGTAGTAGCTGACCACTTATCTAGGCTAGAGTCAAAAGCACAGGATGAGCCAACAATTTTGATCAAAGAACGTTTTCTTGATGAGCAAGTGTGAAGAGTGGAGAAGGAGACATTACCATGGTATGCGAAAATAACAAATTTTGTTGTGGCTGGGCAAGTGCCTGCATATTACTCCAGTGAGCAAAGGAAGAGACTAAGGCATGATTCAAGGTATTACTTTTGTGAGGACAATGCTCTTCACAAAGTGTGCAGCGATCAACTCATAAGAAAATGTGTGAAGGAAAGAGAGAAAGATGACATTTTGAAAGCTTGCCATGAAGGGCCTTATGGAGGACACATTGGTGCTACAAGAACTGGTTTCAAAGTGTTGCAATCTGGATTCTACTGGCCGTATATATTCTTGGATGCACGAATCTGGATTGGTCAATGCGATAGGTGCCAGAGAAGTGGCAATCTCTTCTCACGCAACGAAATGCCCCTGAACAAGATATTGAAGGTAGAACTTTTCGATGTCTGGGGTATTAATTTTATGGGCCCTTTTCCAAAATTGTGTGGCATGGAGTATATACTAGTTGCAGTCGACTATGTATCAAAGTGGGTGGAGGCTATTGCACTCCCACACAATGATGCCCGCAGTGTAGCTGCATTTTTGAAGAAGCATATCTTCAATAGGTTTGGAGCGCTACGAGAAATAATAAGTGATGGGGGTTCTCACTTTTGTAACAAAATCTTTGCATCCCTCTTGGCTAAGTATGGAGTAAAGCACAAAGTTTCTACTGCCTACCATCCACAAACTAGTGGCCAGGCTAAAATATCCAACAGAGAGATTAAACGAGTTTTGGAAAAAGTTGTAAATCCAAGTAGGAAGGACTGGGCTCTTAAGTTGGATGATGCTCTTTGGGCGTATCGAACAGCTTACAAGACTCCAATTGGTGCCTCACCTTTTTGGCTGGTATTTGGCAAAGAATGCCACTTGCCAGTGGAGCTGGAACACAGAGCTTATTAGGCAATTCAAAGGTTTAATATGGATTTGAATGGGACACAGTCTAAAAAATTGATGGAGCTCAATGAATTGGATGAATTCAGGTTTAATTCTTATGTGAGTGCAAGGATGTACAAAGAAAAGACAAAGAGGCTTCATGATGCTGGAATTAAAGAAAAAAGTTTTGCACCAGGACAGTCGGTTTGGTTGTATGACTCTCAACTCAGGCTCTTCTCAAGAAAGTTGAGGTCGCGCTGGACTGGTTCGTTTTGAGTCATTAAAGTGTTGCCGTATGGGTGGTCAAGATACATAATGAGAAAAGTGGTAATACATGGCAAGTCAATGGCCACAGACTCAAACCTTATGTTGCGCATCAAGCGAAGGATGTACAGGCTGCACAGGAAGTTCCACACGAATTGTTGTTAGATGATCCTCTACTTGTGTATTGACTCTCATTATGTCGGGATGTCGACGTTAAAATAAGCACTCATAGGAGGCAATCCTTCTTGGTTTCATCTACTTTGCATGATTTCATTTACTTTTCCTCAGTTCTTCATCATTTCTTCTATTTTTCTTGTTCGTGTCTTGTTGATTAGTTTAGCATTTTGTTGTGTTTGACATTTCATTTTTGTAATCTTAAAGAGGTGCCATGGATTCAATAAAGCAACACGAGATTACTGTTGGAAACGGAACTCGGGACTTCAGTAAATGATGAGTAAGAATTGTGCTGAGAACCGCACAATCACACGGTATTTATGAGTTTAGAACTACTTCCTTAAACTTAGCTTCAATTTGTTCAACCTGAAATGATTTAAATGCCTGACAAGCTGAAGTGAATAGTTTGTTTGATAGGAAAGGGCCTTAAAAGAAAGAGGGCAAAAACTGATTATTTTGGCTACTTTCGGTCATGTGAGCAATAATGTGTGCAGCTTGTGTAATTCGGCTATCTTTTAGCAACTGGGCAGATTTGATAGCTCAGATAATTGAATGAGGTAAGGGTCCCACCCATGTGTCTTGTGCATGTCTTTTTATGAGTTGGGTGGTTGACTTCTTAATGTAACTTTTGACCTATTGGGGGGTTTGTTACTTTTCCTATATAAATGGTTGCCATGACTACAATATTTAGCCATCTTAACTTCAAGAAATTCACACATTCAAGGGAGAACATTGAGTTTTACTTGCTGCAAAGGGATATTTCTTTCTCAACTCTTATTCTCAAGTTCCCTTGTTCCTCTTCCAAGTCAAGGTACGTTCGTTCTTCCTATTCATACATGTTTAAGGGATAGCTTAATTGTCTATACTTCAAGTAAGTTGGGAGTTGTTATGTTGATGTTTGTACCTTGCTGAAGATTGGAATGACATATTTTGCTGAGATAATGAGGCCATATTAAATTTACTAAGTGATGCCATCATGTTAAATGTGGGGGAAAGTTTGTTAATTACTTAGACTTGTACAAGCTTTGCCGCTGTTCTGAAAATAGGTCATAAATTTAGCATGTGACCTCCAAAATTGCTGATTCTAGTTGGGTAATTTATCTAACAGGTTAAGCTACAAAGTTTATGTTTTCCACTTGTGCTAGTTGTGGACGGAACATAATCCATTTTGGATAGGAATGTATAGTTCATGCTGAAAATAGTCGAGCTGATAGTCTATCTCGTCCAGCTATGGCATCTTTTGGTATTTTGACCATAATTTGTTCATATGAACTCCCAATTTAGTAAGTCATGTGCCTGCATTTAGCCGAGAGTTAGCTCTACAATTTCTATGTTGAAAGGTTTTGCTAATCTTGCCTGCACGATATGTTAATTTGCATGTGTTGTTGGTGATATAAGCTGGAATTCTTGTCAATGGGTTCTGCCTAGTTGTCATGCCTCAGGTTTCTGTCCTTAATTTGGTCAAAATAAATCCAATTCTAATCCAATTCTAATGTTCTAATTAATGACGAAGCACCGCAACATTGACAGTTTGAGTTGTTGTACCACTGACAATTCAATATGCAATGCTAAATGGACCAAATCAATAAGATGACAGTCTACTACCACACATCTAAATGACCTCCCAAACCGCAACCCGATTTGGACCAGCTGGGTTAGTATCAAGTGCCAAACTTGACAATGAATCAACACACTAGAATGATGCAAGAGCTTCCTCCAGGGGTGCCGGCCATCTCATCTCTTCAACCACTGCTGTCATTCAGACGTTTACCTCTATACCCTTTCACACCAATATTTTGCCCTGATCCTGCATTTCTGCCTGCCGCGAGATTGCCCATCTTCTATTCTCATGATGCGGCATGCATTAGGCCATTTCATGGATCATCATTTGCAATCTTTGCCGTATTTTCCATGCCTTTTTCCTATACTTCTACACCTTTCACTGAGCCTTCGTCTACTCAGGAAGCTTCTCGTTCCTAGTTTTTCATTAAGGGCAATGTTATTGTTTAAGTGTGGGAGGAGGCTATGCATATTTTGAGGTGGTAGTGGGAGGTAAGATGAGTATTGCTGTGATTATGATTTGTGAGTTTTGTGGTTCTTTGCTATGAGGGTGTGGTGGTACCGTGTTTGATCTGATTGGGTTGTTGAACTTTGTCGAGTTTGTTTTGTGAAGTTGCCTATGGTTTTTGGTTGTTGGGTACTGCTAAGATGTTGCTTTACTTTGCCATGCAGTGTTTGATTGAAGATGTGCTTGTTCTAGATGTTGCTTATAGTTAGTGGCCTATTGACTGTGTTTTAAAAGAACGTGTGAAAAAAAATGAATTGTGAAATGTTGTGTAGTTTGTAAGTGTGGCATGTAAGGTGTTATTTGTTTAGTTAAGTTGTGTAATATTTGCTTTGAAGATCAAGAATGCAATGTAGTGTGGCTGGAAATGAAATGAAACAAATGTATGTGTAAGTGTTAAGAACTCGTGTCAATCATGTTGTGTTGAAGCACTTGTCTTCAAGTGCCTTATGCCATGAACCAGATTTATCGCCTTATTTCTTTATACCTGCGAAATAATTTTTGTCTAAGACACCAAACTTGAGCAATGTAGTACATTTTGTCGGTCAAAGCATGATGTCAAAGTAAGATAGATATGCCATGCACATAATCGTAATTGACATAGAATGAAAACTGTGTGGAGCTTGTTTCGTTTTCTATGTTTTCTCTTTGCATTTTGGTATTCTTGCACATATAGTCCCTTGAAGACATTTTTGAACATGCACATACACAAGAAGGGATATGGAGTAAAAGCCTTTGGCAATTGGGAATGAAAAACCGTAAGACCATAGTAAGAATTATGGGAAAAAATAGTCATAAGACCCTGGCAGGAAAGTGGGAAAAAGAAGCCACAAAACCCATGCAGCCTAACACCAATGAGTGTGGCAATTTAAGCACCAAATTGCGAGATGAAAAAGAAATGTGGAAGTTTTTGCTAAAAGCACCAATGTGCATTAGGTTGCCATTAATCTTGTGTAACGGGGATGTTCATATATGTGGACGTGGAGATTGTTGTGCAATGAATGAATGATTATCAAAATGCTAAAGGGAGTGCATAGGGAGAGAGCATGAGACTACAGAGTTCCTCAGCACACACTTGCACGCATGACATGTTGGTCTTTATTCGTGATGCCTTGGCTGATAACGGATGCTAGATTTTGAGAGTTTGAAGCCAAGACAGCATTGAGAATGTTTTTTTGGGGTGAAAATGTTTTGATAAACTTGGTGATTGGTACTGGGAATAAGGAGGAGGTGTCATAAATTCAAGTGATAAGTAATTGTGAAGAGGTGTGTGGTATGAGTTTTGCATGGGACAAGCAAAGGTCTAAGTGTCGGGAAAATGGATAAATCAGTTTTATACTAACTTAATAATTCTATTTTCACTAGGTTATTTGCTGTGTTGGAATGTATTTCGTAAGAAAATTGTATGTTGATTGTGTAATTGGTTGTGTGCAAAGTTATGTGGTTAATAAGGTCTGAAATTGGTGTGTTGGTACATAGGTGATTTCACGATGGCATAAGTGTGTGCATTAAGTCACATCACTCATAGCATATGCAGCGCATTGATTGCACATACTGCGCACGAATTCATGCACGTCATGCACACACTCTTGCTGATACTCAGATGCATTCTGCACATCTTCGCACACACCTTGTACCCACTGCCGCATAGGTGTGCACGGTATGCACACATTTACCGCATGAGCATGCTTCGCGAGCCTTGCCGGACTTCCCCGCGTATTGGGTGGGCGTATCGCACATAGCTCCGCGCGCCAGCCTGCGCGGCTGCGCACATAATTTTTTTTAAGAAAAGAAGTAATAATCAATTATTAACCGATGTAACTACATGCTTGTCTTGTCTAATAGGGGGTGAACCCAACCCGCACGACTGCGCACGTACTTGCTACAAACCATGTACTCTTCGCATACACTCACGCATCGAAGGCACAGTTCATCTTCACAACTTGAGCGGCACATGCATGCTTGCACTACATGCACAAGTTGGCTACACAGTATGGTACACGCATGTTGTGTCTAAGAGTCAGATTCTACATGAAAAGCCGATATAACAAACATATCACACAGCTCAAGTCCTGCTAGAACAGCTAGAGTCTCAGCTTCCAGGCTAGTAACAAAATCAAAACCCATCACCCTAGCCGCAACCATACAACCCCGCCAGTCCCTAATTAGAGCTCCACTACCACCTTTGCCCGGATTGCCCATTGAACAACCATCAACATTCAAGTTGAAAGACCCTAATGAAGGCCTAGACCAAACCACCCGAGTAACACAGGAAGCGACGTACAAACCACCTACCATATTAAGCATCTCATACCAGGACCCAAAGAATAGAATAGATAGAAACCGTACATTTCATAGTAGAATCAAATCATGTAGCACCCGACCACAAACCAAATCCCATGACACTTCTTTACCCTAAAAAAACTTATTATTCCTACGCTTCCACAGATGCCAAAAAACAACACCAGGTAGCCTACAAAAAATCCACCGAGAATACGAATTCCCCTTTAAGCACCACAATGCTAAACAATGCTCCCTCCAAGCCGCATACATTCTAAAAATTCCCATAGCAGCACCAAAGAAATGCCAAACTTGAGATGCAAAGGAACCCCCTCCAAAAACGTGATCCAGGGTCTCCTCCATAGGATGCGAATAGCATATACATAGAAATGGGCCAATCATGTTCATCCTTTGAAGCCAAAAGGACAAAGGAATCCGGCCATAATACAAGCAAAATAGCAGAAAGGAAATTTTATGAGGGAGGCCAGGTTGCCAGATCATAATAAAAAAACATAGACGAGGGACGTTTAGATCTGACAATATCATATGCCGATGAAACCAAAAACATCCCAGAGGAAACACACATCCATACCGAGTAAGCTCTCTGACCAGGAAAAGTTAAACTAGATACCGCAGTCCTAACCTGGTCGGGAAGGAGAATGTGCAAAAAATCCCAACCCCGATTCCGACACCAATCCTTTAGGCACGTATATCTATTTTCATGTCCGAACCTAGACAACGATCCAGTTTTCTGCCAGCTATCATGAAATATATCCAAAGACCCATCTCTGACATTCCAGCTAATATACTGCTCACATTGCAATCGAATATCAACCAGTCTTCTCCACACATGTGAAGCATTACGAGGAACTTGAGCCACCATTGGATATTCCGAGTGACAATATGTTGCCAACATATATTATGCCCAAAGCGATTTTTGAGACCTGAAGACACCACTAGAGCTTAGCCGCAAAGGCATCCGCAATGTCCCCAAACTTTCGGAAACCTTTGAGCTGTAGATGACACAGAGTATTCCAAGTGATCCAATGTTGTTTCTGGAGGGGAGAGGAACCTGCCCAGAAAAACCTATCACACAACTGAGATACTTGATGAAGTATAATCCTCGGTGAAAGGGACACCGCCAAAATGTGGGAGTGGAGAGGTACTAGGACATGTTTAACCACACCATTCTTCCCCCAAATGACAAGAATTTATGTTTCCAACCGAGCAATCTTCGTTGGATTGATAAAATCATTACTTGAAAAAAACACGCCCGCTTTCTTCCAATATAAATTGGGCACCCCAAATAGTTGAAATGAAATTCCGCCTGTGCAAAACCTATGACCCGAGCAACCCTTCTTCTCACCACAAGGGGTGTATTCGGCCCCACAAAGAAATTACTCTTTGAGGGATTAACCGCCTGTCCCGATAGTTCTTCATAATCCCAGATAACACCACTTCGCATAAACCACGAGCTGATCGAAAGAATCTAGATGGGCAGCCATTAACCATAACAGAAAATCAGCAATTGGAGATGCTTCTCCACACCATATAAATCCATCGTTCCCCAAATTCAAACCGGAAAAGAACACCACAAAAGAATACCTACAAAACCCTATTATAGGCTTTCATCATATCAAGTTTGAGCATTACCTTACCTTGCCTAGACCTCGTCGGTAAGGACCGCACCATCTCTTAGGCCAACAAAATATTATCCGAGATTACCCTATATTTCACAAAAGCACTTTGTTGAATAGAAATCAACTCAGGTAAGAAACTCCGCAGCCGGTTTGCAATAATCTTAGTGATAATCTTATTAATAACCGTGCACAAGCTGATCGGATGAAATTCTGAAAAACTCTATGGATTATCACACTTTGGGATAAGAACAAGAAGAGTAGAAGTAATTCCCCGAGGCAGCTCACCACCACTAAAAAATTCCATAACTGCAGCAAAGAGATCCCCTTTAATAACATCCCATGTCACCTTAATGAAACAACTCGAAAAACCATTCGCCCCTAGAGCACTAGCATCGTCAATATCGTCCAATGCCCTATGAATTTTGTCTAGCGACGGATCATCCTCTAAATCAGACCGATCATGCTCATAAAGAATTTGGGGGATCACCCTCGACCGAGAATAATTTACCGCTGGACTAGATTCCGTCAAAAGATTTGTAAAGAACTCCTCAACTGCATTCCGAATGGCTCCCTCATCACGAATCCAACCTCGACCTGGACCTCTAATAACATGAATTCTCGCTTTTGCCTTCCTAGTCTTAACCGAAGAGTGGAAGAATTTGGTATTTTTATCCCCACCTTCAAGCCATTTCACATGAGATTTCTGTTGCCAGTAGCATTCTTCGTCATACAATGCACGCTGTAGAATCGCTTGAGTCCGGCTTAACTCAGCCCGAGAAGATGCATTATCTGACATCTCCATCTCTTGTTCTGCTCTTCAAACCTTTTCCTCAGCCACCCTCACGTGGTCAAAAATATTTCCAACCGTCTCACGATTCTAAAAAATTAAAGCTAACTTCACGGCTTGGAGCTTTTTACAAAAGCAAACTAAAGGCCGAGCATTGATGGGAGTATCCTATGCCACCTTAACCACCTGCAAGAAATTTGATCGCAAGGACCAAAAATTTTGAAAGCAAAATAACTTAGGCACACTACTATTCCGAGCTACAATGTAAGAAGCAAAGGTGCTTGATCCAAACCCGTTCTACTCAGATGCTGTAACGAAGAAATAAACCGATCTACCCAACATTCATTCATCAATGTCCGATCCAATCGCTTCCAAATCCTTGGGGGGGGGTACCTCCAGTTATTACACCAAGTAAAACTAGATCCCACAATGGCAATATCCAACAGCTCATTAACTTCTAAAAATTGTAAAAAATCCTGTGACTCGCTATGATGGAAACCCCGACCACCTTTTTTCTCATTCGAGGATATAATCGTATTAAAATCGCCCCATACAAGCCAATCCTGAGACCCTCTACCAGTCTCCGTCAAATCCTCCCACATACCGCGTCTCCTAGCAATTGTTGAAAGACCATGAACATAAGAAACAATCACCGAACTCAGCCAACCAGGCCCAGCTATAGTCAGTGTTATATGTTGGACATATTGACCAACAATAGAACATTGAATGATATCAAAGAAAAAGATCCACAAACGATTCGCATCACTCATCATGACATGATCAAATCGTAATTTATGTCTAATACTATCCGCTTCACTCTGTGGTAATTTAGGTTTCGCAATACATAAGAACACAATACTATTCTCCTTTTTTAATCTTTTTAACCTCCGAATTGTCAAACTATTTCCAATGCCACGGGCATTCCAATAAAGAAAATTCATAAGGAAACTGGGCGAAGTGGGTCATTATGCGATGCTCAAAGCATAGAACGAAGGACACGATCTGACATACCTGTTTACGACTTCCGTCCCACAGCAGAAGGATCCAAAATCTGCACCGGAACCACCATCTGATCATGAAATTCAAGCCCTCCATCCATGTCACTTTCAACTGCATTTTTCACAAGGTCAGCCTCACCAGCCTACAAAATCTGACTCAACCCCACTGCTATTTTCAGCCTTAATGGACTAGCGCTTTGAATTTTTCTTCCACGCTGATCAGATGTAGTGTTAATTATTTCTATTAACGGTTCAGAGACAATTTCCACAATATCCTCCTATAGGTTAGAACAACCTGGTGCACACGAAGACAGGATTTCCCCACCACTCTGGTTATTAGGCTTAAGACTTTCCCCACCGACAATCGTTTTCCGATTCTCCACAATCACCACGGGATTAGGAGCAATTTCTTCTAACCCTTGAAGAGCTTGAGATTCTGGTCCATCGTTATTAACCCGCATCTGATCACCACCAATAGTATCTGCTTGTTGCTGAGAAGACCCATTCAGGAACACATCACAATTAGCTTCTCCAGTTGTCGCTGGTTTCTCACCTCGAAAATCAGACCCAGGAATATTAGTTGCAGACAAGGAGTCATGTCGACCATCGCCAGAACCCACCTCAATAGCACACAGAGTAGAATTGTTATGTATCACGACAGGCGGGATAGAACCCTGCAGTACACCCACCGGTATAACATCCTGATTAACAACCACCCCGGCCACATCCACAAGGCGCTTTAATAATCTAACTACAGTATGTTTATCAGTACCAGAGTTTCCCACGATCAACACTGACTCTTTTCCATTACCTGAAGGCGGAACTGGTGGTTTCTCCATATGCATTTTTTCCATCCATTTTTGAGTAGGTTTGTGGTCAATGTTATAGTTTTCTTTTGAGTGGCCTTGCCGAAAACATTCAGAGCAATACGCTGGAATATTTTCAGGAATTATCCGTTGCCAAAACCCATCTCCATCGTCACCATGTTCAATCCAAATTCTTGTTGGAATTACTCTTAAAAGATCAATTTTGACACTTACCCGAGCCACGCTAGGCCTAGATAAATTCAGTGTTGTTGCGTCAATGGATAAAGGGATGCCCACTGCACGCATAATTGAGAAAAAAATATTCTTATCAAACAAATGCAACGGTAAATTTGGTAGAGCAAACCACACCGGAACTACCAAAGTTTCCTTGGAGGTTTGAAAGGAGGGAGGCCATTTAAAGTCCCGCATAGAAAATCTCCCGAGTTGCCAAATTCTTAGGGTCCAAACACGATAAAAATCAGCCTCATTATGGAATCTTAGAAGAACATGCCTATAGTCAATCAAACCAACATCCAGAGAGCCTTTAAGATCCAGCTTAGCAAAAGATTTCTTTGTCTCTTCCAAGGACGGATGACCATGCAAAAATTTGCCAACCAATGCTAATTTAAATGGAACCGCAAGCCTGTCAATATCTTTGGATGATAACTTAATAGCAACCTCCCCCTTGTCAGATGTTAATGGAATATCAACAGTAGGTTGTTGAGACTTCGAGAAGATCTAAGCAAAGGACTTTTGGAAGAAGTCCGGATGAGGCGCCTTCTTTGACGGTTGCTCTTCAGCCCTTGGATAAAGGGCCTCCATGAACCCTAGCAATCAAACCTTCTTTTAGACCAATTGTTAGATGCTAGGATTGATATATAATTGCGTCAAGAGCTTGAATCCGACTAATGAATCCGTAAGATGTGACCAAGAAATCCAAGCTAAAACCAGTATTACAACTAGGGAATGCGTACCCAAGTAGGTTCCTTATCAAAGTAGCTACAAGACAAAAGGGATCAATTTTCAGCACCTCAAGAAGATGATGAACAGTAGAATACCAATCTGCCCAAAACGTAAATGGCCAGAAAACCGACCAAAATCTTCATGAAAAAATCCAAAAAAATACCAAAAATTCCCTAATAAGATAGGGAATATGTTGCAATATTTATTTTAGTCCAATCCTTGCTAAAATCCAAAAGAGAAATCCACCAAAATTGCGTAAATGCAAGGAGTGGAAATCTGAAATTCGATGAAACTATCCGGCCAACACCTCCGTCCAATCGGTCAACCAAGTGATGTGTTGGAGAAGATGATCAGTTGAATTGCCCAGATCTAATCTCACAAAACTTCAACTGAGTGTTTTATCAAATAGCTGGTGGGCAGCCGTGTACATGCCAGGAGTAAGTCCCTTCAGATCATAGGAAGATCCCTTCAAAGCTTGGAATGTATAGCAAGATATCCCAACCACACAAATATGCAATGATTTAATTAAGATGAGTAAACTGAGAGGATGGAGATGAAAAGGAAGTGAAAACGAGATGAAATGGAAGAAGAATGAAATGGGTTTTCTTTTTTATGCACTCAAGTTGGTTTTCTTGATTAAACTTAACTTAATGTTGATGAAGACATGTGTACTGCAAAAAGTTTGAGATGATGGCCAAGGAATGGAGTAAACTGTGGCGCTGGTGCAGTGTCGGCAAGATCTCTCTGTAATATTGTTCAGCATAGTCAAATGTTTTACTTATCTTACACTTATATTTTGAATCTAGGAAATGCTTACCAAATGCAAAACATATTTTGCCTTTTACCACTACAAAAACTCTCAACAATATTTAAATTTTTCAAGAGCATTATAGGAAAATTAATTTTTAGTTACAATTTATGTGGTGGAAGACTACTTAGATTCAAAAAATCGAGAAAGTTTTCAAAATCAATTTGGTGTTTTTTATCAATAGTTTTATCTAGAGCAAACTATTCAAAAGGTCACTAAACGTTTTATGAATTCGCCTTTTAGTTATTAAAATTTTGAAATAGCCAAAAAAGTCATTGAACTCTTTAAGGGTATATTTTCAAGTTATTATGTCTAATTCCTCCATTTGTACTAATGGAATCAAATTTTTTGAGAATAAAATTGTCTAAATATCTTAGGCTCTGTTTGGATAGGTATTTTTTTGAAAATTAAGAAAAACAAGGTATCGGGTTGAGTGATAAAAAATGTATATTTTGGATTGAGAATTAAGTGTTTGGATAGATAAAGTTTTGTTTTTATTAATTTTTGTGTAAAATATTTATGGTATAAAATAAAGTTTGAAGTTGTTTTTGTTTTTTTATTCATTCTTTGTTGTTGACTGGCGGCGGCCAACACTGGACCCCTGCGAGTTAATGCCGTTGACCGCTGAATGGCCAGATTCTGGCCAAACTCCAGCTAGATCATTGGAATCTGGCCGGACAGTGGAGGTCAGCCGTCAATCAACGACATTCACCATTGCCGGTCAACAACCACTTTTTGTTTTTTATAATTTAAAAAAAATTAAAAAAAAACTAAAATGCCCTCACATCTTGTTTTGAAAAATTTAAAATTTTTTGTTTTGAGAATTGGTGCAAAACAAACAAACCATTTTGAGAAGAGATGAAAAAATGGGAAAAACAGCTAACCAAATAGAGCCTTAATTTTCATTTTCTCTTTTTCTCTTGAGTTGATTCCTCTTCTCCATCCACTCATAAAATTTCTCGGTAAATAAAATCATCCCCATCAGCTTGTTGGAAGCCATGAGAAGCTCTTCATTCTGGAAGAATTGAATCCTAAGTGTTTTAAAGCATTATTCAATTTAGCCTTGTCCAAAAATTTAAAATCAAGAAAAAAAATTGTGAAGAAGGTAGGGTGGTAGTGACGGGATATTACAAACTTTAAAATCAAGAAAATTTTGTTTGATGTGAATTGTGGATTCAGTAGTCTTGATATGCCAATCAAACACACACGTTATAGAAGATAATCAGCGGCCATTTATAAATGTGAATTCAATATTTCTTTAGTATAATCCATATGGTAGATACCCTTTTGTGCCATCTAATGGCGACACTTTATTTGCTCTATAATTGCATTCATCAAAGCCACAAACAGCTGCTTATTGGGTTGTTGTTGTCTCTAAAACACAAAGAAGGCCTATTCTTTTGAACAAAAGATGCCATCAGCCAGCCCTTTGGAAGACGAAATGGAAACTACTGGATCAACAATGGTTGCAAGTGACTGCAGTTATAATTTGGCATCTGCATCAGTATGATGTTCTAGAAATACTCCTTAAAAAAAACCCATGAATCAAAATGTAGTTGTAAAAAAAAGTGTGATTGATGTGAATTGGTTGATGGATTAATTTTAGTTTCAAGGTTAGATTAATTTGAGGGTTTGAAGGTTGGAGAAAACACAATAATAAACCCATTTCGATTTATGTATTCAGGTTTTGACGATTTTATCCTTCACCTTTGTTATGTGTTGAAAAATTTAACCCTCAAAAAGTTGAGTTCCATCATCACTAACGAATGAGTTGGACAGAATGATTTGAAGTCACGCGTTTAAGGAGTTTAGTGACTTTTTTTGCCACTCTGAACATTCAGTGATCAAAAGGTGGATTCGTAAAAAGTTTAGTGACCTTTGGGCTATTTGCTCTTTTATCTATGCTTATATACACATGGAGTTTACCAAGGAATCTATTAATAGTTGTATTGCTTATATCATTCACTATATTATTTTTTTGGTGAAAAAAATCCAACGATTAATCAATTTTTAAGGATCAAATGAATACAGTTGCAAGTTAGTGTAAACACAATCCAACTACTTGATAAAGAATAACTTATATTAGAAACGCAAATGAAATAATTAATGACTATCAATTTATCTTATAACAAATTCCATCAATAAAAATTTATGTGTAAAACATATTATTAACCTATGAAATGATTGTTCCCCGTCATAAGATAGAATAATTTGAGAAGGTAATGTTATATTCTCATTTTGATCCATAAGTTCTCTATGTTCACCAATCTTGAGTAAAAACTCAGAAAAGAGAGGATCCAATAAAGCCGCATGTTTTGCTTTGAAACAAATTTATGCAATGATGACCAAAACAAAGAACTCACAATACTATTTTTAACTAATATATCTCTTGTTGATCTAAAAATAAACTGATAATGTTTGTCTAAAATAACCACTAAATACTACCACATTTCCTCCAAATAGTCTATCAATATCCATTATATCTATGAGCATCAATTCAAAATCTTCAATAGCTTCTTTTCTTTTTATAGAAGGTTTATCTCATAAAATTAAGAGCAAAAGGCAAAAATGGTCATTCAAATTTTTTCAAATCCGACTTTTGGTCATCCTATTATTATTTTGGTGAAAACAGTCATTGAACTTTTTAAATGTAGGTAACTTGGTCATCCTATCAATTTGTTCCGTTTAGTCAGCCAAAAGTCCATCAAACCACAAATTTAAGGGATAAAATTGTCAATTTAACTCAACAAACAAATTAGATTTTTTTTATCTATCATCTCTCTCTTCCATCGTTGGATAGGTTGATCCTATCGCCACCACATTCCACCACCACCACTATTGTCACCATAACTACCAAAATTCTAGTTTACCCATCATCACTTCAAGGTTTGATAAAGTTTTTGCAGGGGAAACAAGGCCAAAAAAGATACACAGTGGCTTCATATTGCTTTGCTCATTCTCATCGTGCTCATTGTTGTGGTGATTGTAACTTGCATGATTTATTATTGCTGCAAATGATTCTGTAAATTCTGCTGCAGTGATGGAGAAGAAGATACAAGATGATGAAAGCTCCAAAGAGAAATCGTAAGATGTGCAAACTTTGAGTCAAATCCTAAACCATATTTCCCGTGCATATCCTGTTATGAACTCTACTAAGGCAATGAAGTTTACTCTAAATATTTCCTATTAAAATTTTAAGCCTTCTATAATGATTGTGATCTATTTTTGTTTTAGCTTTAGATATGATTTGGACCTAAAGAGAATTTTGGAATTTGAATTGAGTTCTCTTTGTACTTTTTTTTGTTTGATTCAAAACATCTTTAATCATTTTCACACAGGTCAAACCCAGACCATCAACATCAATAAATATTACTGCTTTGTTACAATATTCAACAGTTCACAAAGAGCTACACATGGAAGAAGGCAATAATTGATTTTGTTGCATACATCCTCAGGGTTTGGGAGCTTTGAAGAACTACTTATTCTCAAGAAATTCATCAATAAAGTTTCCAGAAGTTCATCAATAAAGCTTCCAGAAAAACAAAGGTGGATCTGGGACTTTAATCAGAAGAAAAGGATAGCATCTTTGTGAGTTTCTTCGTGGTAGCAGCAATGGAGGCGGTGGAAAGACAGAGATGAGGGAGAAAGAAACCTAATTTGTTTTGTGGTAAATTGACAATTTTATCCCTTAAATTTGTGGTTTAACTTACTACTTGACTAATTAAACGGAACAAATTGACGAAATGACTGAGTTACATACATTTAAAAAATTCAATAACCGTTTTCACCAAAATAATAATTGAGTGAAAAAAACCCAAATTTAAAAAAAAAGTTAAGTGATCATTTTTGCCTTTTTCTCTAAAATTAACTTAGATTATTTAAACAGTTTGGCAGTAGTAGAATGTTTACTTATTTGGCAAATATTGTATGCAATAAAATCAAGTGGGAGTTTAAATTGAAAATGCGTGGTTATACCACCGAATAAAATAGATGCTACAACACCATTATAATTGCTATAAATCCTTGCGATTGCAAAGTAGCAAGATAGAATGATACGACATTGTCTTTCTTGTATCCTCAAACCATCAACAAAAAAACATTCACCTTAATTTGCAATTGCCGCTCTCATAATAAAATTATAAGTAATCTTTTGATTCATATTAGTTCAGATGAAAGCAATAAATCTTCAACAAAAACTCTAATTGTTTTCATTTTAAAATCTTTTGTTAATTGCTCTTTTAAATTTATTGTAATTAGATAAGAAACTAATCATTAATTATACAAACTCTCACCCATTTACTGCAAGGTCTTATTAACATCATTCAAAATTTTGCTTTTGACCTCTAACACACCACATATAGCAGGTTTCTCCATCTTTTTATAATTGGTAGAAATCTCAACTTCAAGTATTTTCCAAATTTTATTGGGATTATTCGGTGAATAATATACTAATAAAAGAGAAAATAAAATTTTAAGAGCACACAACATTTTAAAATTGGCATATTCCTCAAGTGTTTCTTCAATGAAACAATTAATCCGCAAAAATCCCAATTTTAGCGTTGTTTCCCCAAAAAAAAAGATAATTGATGACTTTTTATTATAAGCAAATCAGCATACAAAGTTATATTTCTTATATGGAATAACAAAAGTCTAAGATAATAACGGTTACTTTCTATTAGACTCACAGTAGCTATCCTACCCATCACAATACCACATTTTCTTTTTGACCAAATCTTATTTTTTGAATTCCACACAAAATAATAAGAAAATTCTATATACAAATATTTCAAATTCTTTGCTCTCTCATTTGAAATGATCATTGAAAAAAATTTAGTTAACGTTGTCTTAGAAAACTGGCCTAACAATATAAGAGCTGTAAAGTCTGCCTTTTTATGAAAACTCACCAATTGTGCATCTTTCAAATGCAGTTGAAGTAAATAAAATTTTGGATATATTTCATTTAATCTAAAGGCAAAAGTTATTTACATCACTTTAGGTAAACCAATCTACCTTTTATCCCAAAACTCTTTAATTTCTTTGACTTGTTGGGCATTAGAAGGTTCTACAACATTAAAACTTACAAAATCATGCCCCTTGTATACATATTTATATAAATATTTAACTTGATTATTGAACAAATCTACAAATTCATATGATAATCAAACAGAGCCAATAAATATGGATTATACATAACAACACATCTATTGTCCAAATCATGTCTCCTAACTCGCAATTTTCTGTCACCATTCCTTCTACGATATTATGGATAATCATAATCAACATGCAAAGTTTGATAGACAAATTCTTTAGGATAATGATTTCTACAAGTACTATTTCTCATACAATCTTTTTATTTATTTAAATTCCCACAAGGGTCATGCATCATATGCTTAACAACGATTCAGTATAGATGCGACTAAATATCAGGATCAAGTAATTCAGCACAAATAATATGATCGTAAACTTTAGGATTTAAAGGCCTAAATTCCGTTTCAAAATCAACAAAATATAAGCATAAGGCATGTCTTTCGTCTAGAATTCAATTGAATAGGAAAAAGCATCAACATCTCCAAAATATTTCTTTCTAAGTAATTCAATTTTCAACATTTCAAACTTAGTTCTAAAAACCCTGGCTAACAAATCAACACAATCAAAAGCATTTTCTCTATCCTGCAAGTTATCCTATATTTCTATCCAATTTGGATTCAGTTTCTAGTTAAAAAAATGTCTGGCTTACCATATCTTTGTACCAATGTCATTGTATATAAATATCTTTGTCGCATGTCTCTAGGTCGTCCTATAAATAATGCAAATAGAAAAATTTTGACACAAATTTTAGAATTTTCCATATCTCCAACCAAAATACTATTATTAATCCCTTGAAAAAGTTTAAACCTAACTTTGTTATGATTTTTCCTATACAAATCAAGTCTTGTGGTTTCTATTTTGATATACATATCAACAAAAACTATTGTAATAGTTTAGAGATGTGCAAAAACATAGACCGGTCATTTTCTCTCATTTGAAATCTATAATAGTAATATTCCCTTGCCAACATAATCGTCTTACACTTTTTTCTTTCATCATCAACTAATAAAAAATTTAACAGAATAAGTTTTATTCATTTGACCTTCTACTTTTACACAAACACTATAATAATTTTACAAATATAAAAGTTTATATTACATGGAGACTGTAAATCTATAAATTTAACTATATTTGATACTAACAAAGAATTGTATAAGAAAGCTTCCTCATAAGAACAAGAACATAAATGTTTTGGTGCTCCACGTTTTTTTTTAATACCAAAATACCAAGCAGACTCACCCCATGAAAATAGTAGAGGATAATGAAGTTTTTCATAACAAGCAAAAGAATGTTGGATCCTATGACTTGAATAAGAATGAGTATACATCTGAATAGGAGCAGACCTACAAACCCTTTCACCCTCATTCTCATTAAATATTGATTCTATGTAGGACATTGTTGGAAGATTACACACATGCTGGTCCAAATTTGAATACCTATTGAAAATAATGATTTTATCCTTAAGATGGAGAACATGTCTAGAACTCAGAAAAAATTATAATATGGGTCATGATTATTCTCATAGTCTCTTCACACAACCAATTTGATGAATTTTTCCTATTGGCAAGCTCTTCCTCAATATCATATAAAAAAAATTAAATACCACTTAGATTTTCATCATTAGGCATCATACTACCTAAAAAGTGGTTAACTTGACCTTACACCCAAAATATATGTATCCGAAACTGATTTTTTGTCAACTTTCTGTCATATTTTGCCTAAAGAGAAGTAAAAGCAAAGTTATTATTATAAGACATAATATTATTTCTAAATTATAAACATTGTTCATAATTTCCAACAAACAAATACCGAAGTTCATATGACATTACAAAAATAATCAATGATATTTCTTCTCCATTATAATAAAAGTTAGACTATTCCAAATAAAGCCTCTTTGTATCACAATATTCACAATTCCAAACAGAGGGAAGTACTAAGTTTCCTTAAGAATAGGTTTCATGAATGATATAGATCATATGCACAAATTATAACTATTATATCACTGCAAAAAATGTGGGCATTACTGACTAAGCCATTGCGTCAATAAAGGAGCAAATGTCGGCCAGTACAATGGATTAGTGACAGAAAAATGTCGTCAAATGGTTGCCAATAAAGTGTCAACAGTAAAGGGTCTTTTGGCGACATTTTTTTACGTCGTCAGTAAACACTCCCTTTTATTGACCGAATTTTGTTGTCAATGCAAACATTGACGATAAAATTTTGTCAGTGTCGTCTGGTCAATAATAGTAGTTAGTTGTCAGTAAATGGTGTCCTTTAATGACGATATCAGTAGTAATGCATAAAAGTCATCAATCATGACTGGTATGGTCAAACACTTTACTGCCAAGATTTAATGACAACGAATGGTTGTCAAAAGGAATAAAAAAGTCAACCTTTAAAGGAGAAACAGTATTGACGACAAATGTTGTCAATAGAAAACAAATTTCAAAATTAGTTTTATTGACGATAGGCATTGACGGGGATTGTTGTCGCTACCAAAATAATTTATTAACGAATAGTAGTGGAATGTTTTGGGTTACAATTGCCACTATATAACAAATATTCATCAGTACACCTATTGTATTATATTCCATTTCACCCTACAAATGAAACCAAATCCAAAAAATACATCCACTAATAATATCCACAAATTTTTTTTTTAAAAGGATTCACAAATTATATCCGAAACTAATGCCAAGTGCTAAGTGGCATATAAATGAATACAACCTAACCCAATATTAAATATCCACCATTAAGGATAGATGTCATTGTTTGCCCCTCAATACTTTTTTCTGCACCCTTGAAGACTGAATCACTGTAAAATACCCAAATTAAAAAAGAAACAAAATAATTAGAAGCCAACAACACGATAAGCAATCAGTTTATTTTGAACATTGTTCTAAAGAGAAAGAGTTTTTAATGAAGATTAGAAGAAAACTTACAACTTTGGTATGCTTGAAATATCATATATGTCAACTTGAAATAGCAAGAGTCGAGGCACACAAGTCAGCAGAGTTCACGACAAGCCTAGGGATAAGAATAAATTATGGATGCAATGGAGTACTCCCGTCACAACTTATAAGAGCACTGCATTTAGAAATATGAAGAGTTGGATATGATTTGTTTCACGATGACCACCAATAATAGAAGCATTTTAAGATAAAGTTTTTCATTGACTTTCATCTTCCCCCTAAACTCATGTTGGGGTGATATCCCCATCAATATACATGCATAACTCTGAAATGCTAAATTAAGGAAATAATACAAATACCTCCCTATGAGCATATATGTAGTCTCTTTGCATTTTTTTGGAATATTTTACCTATATTATGTTAGTTATGTAGATGGAATTTCTAGTTAGGCTTTTTATCTATCTGCCATATATGTAATTAATTAGGAGGAAGAATAGAGAAAAGCATATCATTTGTTATAGCATAAAGAAATGGCTATCAACAATTCCAGAAGCAGAAAACAACAAAACTTTGATACAATGCAATTCTGGTTCAAGTTTCATGGGCTGCTTAATAAGCTCTAAACTAAAGAATGAGCATACTTGAAAATGAGTATAAAGAAACTTTACTGTTGTAAAAGAAATAGTCAACAAATTACAACTATCACTACTAGAATCAGTCAAGAAAAATTATCTAGGAGTGACACAAAAGCTTACATAATTTCATGTTCACATTTTTCATTGCTAGTACACCAGTGAATTTTTACCTTGAATTTGAGTTTAACGGAACTAAATTGGACAGTTAAAGTTTGAAAATAAGGCCGTAGAAAACTTGATCATACAGATTAAGGAACATTTAAAGGGGATAACATGACAGTATTATCATTTTCTTCTGAGAACTTGCAACCAAATAGGCATACTAAAATTTAGACTTAAACCAGGCTTAATAGTTCCATGGACACATATCTTAAATAGTCCCCAACTTGATATAAAACAACTTAATCCATGAAAATTCAAATTACTTTAAAGTTGTTCCAAGTAATACTCCAACAAAAATTGCTTGAAAAGTTAAGAAAATAAGCTTCATCACCCAAGGTTTATTCTAATAAGACCAAAATTGACATCCTAAATACACACCATGCATAAATTAACATGAAGCCAAGTAACCAAAGTTTCAACTGCAGTTAATGTAAATTTTAACACTGAAACTCCTATACAAGCTAACAATTAGAACTACCAAGCAATAGAAAGTTGCTGTCTAACATTTAGAATAAATCGCTAGGTACATATCATGTTTAAAACATATAAATTCAACGATTGATGGCCTTACAAGAAATATACAGACAGTTAAACAATTTCAAATCCATCTTTCAACTAAGCTAATGAAAAATTATTGGACTGGCATATCCTTTCGCATTCTATCTTTTAAGAGATTTTTAGTATTCAAAGTGTGGCTTCTGATTTTAAAATCAAGATAACACAAATTTTAAAATTTCTACAAGTTCTAGGTTGTTGATAAGTGAAATGTATGAAGCTAGCTAAATAAAATGGAGATTAATCTAATTGATTTTGAGCTCCGAGGCGTGATATTTTCCTTTTGTGCATTTCAAAGCAAATCAGGATGCTTAGGTTATAAAAAACAGAAGACTTTTAAACTAAGCAGCAAACTTATGAACAATTAAAGGATTCTAAATATAATATCAATCTGTAAGCTTCTTACACTTAATAACAATATGACATGGTTAATTGATGTGTACGGTTTGATATAGTAAAAACAAGTTTAAGAAGAAAGCAATGTTGATTTTGAAATAGTGAAATTGAGTTCAAAGCATGGACAACTTCGAGGCATAATTTAGCTTCCTAATTCATTTCATAGACAAGGCCAATTAAGATGACTCTAAATCCAAGAGAAGCTTTATCATATGCTACGTAAAAAGAACTCAATATTATATATTTCTAGACTTTGACTAGTGGACACTAGATAAGTGACTGAAGTGCTTGATGCAAAATTATTCTTGGCTAAAGAAATTTCAGGCCATAAATCTCCAATTTACACTACAACTTACTAAACTTCAAAATAATAGGCACTATTATACCATTCCATTACCATAAAACCAATTCTACCTAAATTAGAAGGCTTAAAGGGACTCAACCAAGAACTCTGAAGAGAACATTCAACCATCAAAAAGAAAGTTATAATAAAGAATTGAACTTTCTCAATATTTAAAATCAACATCAAAATGTAATTGCCCCTTATTAGAATGTCAGAAGAAACACTCATGCTCAGCCAAAACCTCTTATGTTTAACAACATATCAAATATACAAAATTTAATATGTGTTGGTGCTCAAAAGTGTTTAGTTTAGTTCCAACAAGAAGTAGCTAACATTCTACACTTTGAAAAATTTTGTAGTTTAATTAAATATATAAGACAATATCCATTAAAACAATGCTAATCAACATGGAGCATGACAAAATGACAAGATTGCAACAAAAGTATGCAAACCTTGTAAGTATAATAATGTATATAACGTCAAGAAAATTTGAAAAATAGAAACAACCCATTAATTAAGTTCAAGAATGAGATTTTAAAAAAAGCCCACTTAAGAAAAAAGTTTAAAAGTGAGCATGTCCTTTGCTTATGCTATCCTAGACTGAGTTCTAGTTGATAAAGTTGATATTTTCTCGCTATGAGTACCATTAACAATGTCATATGCTTATATGTAGGTCACAAAACAATGACCCAAATTGATTACGTGATAAAGCTAAACGCATTTTGCAAAAAAAAAAATGGTCAAATTTTCACTTGGGATTAGCTGCAGAAACTTTCAAATCTTATGGGCTTTGTATTAGTAGTGATTGGTTTACGAGGGACGTAGTGTTAGACCACAAAAAAAACAAGCAAAATGGCATGACCAAGCATCTAACTTTACTTATCAACCCATATCCATACTTTGATTATTAACCTAGAATGCGATTTCTTACTCAATTTCATTTAAAAAACTTAAATAATCATTTAAAATAAAATGTACAGTAAAATTAGTCAAGGATGAATGTTTATCGTGAGCAGCAGTTGGCCTCCTTTGACATCTCCTTAAGCTCAGTCTATAATTTAATATCTTCATATCTTTTACATACTTTGTAAATAACAATATTTGGACAACGTTAACAGCAATATATTAATAGTAGATATTACATAACATAAACATAAACGAAAAAACACGATGCTAATTTTTTTAAAATATCTAAAATATAATTCAGGAAAAAATCAACACATTACTAGAACTCATCATAACTCAAAATATATGTAAAATTGTACAAAAAAAATATTACCTTTTTTATAGTTTCAGATGACTCAAGAACTACTGGAAAATCATAAAAAATATGAAAAGCCAACGGAGTTACAACAGATTTCCCACAACCACCAAACAATTTTACTCGTGAAACCCTAAATGAGGCTAAACAAAATTAAAATGAAAATTTATAACATCTTAATAAATTGGGCTTGGGGATTGTCTATTTAGAAAACATTTATGGTTTTAAATCAAAGTTTACCTCTTTGGGGTTGTCTTCCTCGTGCTACTATAAATATTAGAATTTTGGGGTTCAAGACTTCAAAGTGTTGCATAATTCATGGTTTTAAAAGGATGATTTAAATATTTAAGGGAAGAATTGAAGGAATGAAGGAGGAATCGAAAGATTGAACGAGGATTCGAAGAAATAAGGGTTTGGGGGCAGAAGGGTTTAGTCGTTTAGAGTAAACGGAAGGAAGGCACTAAAAATTTATGAAGTGTTGAATAGATGAAGACAATTACTAAAAACGATGTCGTATTAAATGCATGTTTACAAATTTTAGTCTTTTACAAATTACTTTTGTATAATTAATTAAGATGGAATAAGTATATTTTTTTAATAATATAATTTACCCTTTTTTCCGTTTTCATATATTAATTTTTAAATTAAACACAAAGTCACAATGATTATTTTAAAATTAATTTTTGTTAATAATATTAAATTTAAAATTTTAATTTTAGTTCAAAATAGTATATTGTAATTTCTCACCAAAATAGGTGTGTTTTCCCATTTCCCTTAGATAGGACTTGAATGTAGTGTTTTAATTTTTTTCCACGAATTACTTAACTAGACTTGTATGCAACATTTTGTAAAGCTTTGTACATATTATATAAATGCTGCTTTAGATATCTAATAAAAGCAACACTTCTGAAAAGTGTTGCAGGTTACTATAATAATTGCAACACTTTTAAAAAGATGTTGCATTTTTTAAAAAAAAAATTAGAAGATATTTAAATTAGTGTTGCTTTAAAGTTATATTTGCAACATTTATTTTAAAGTGTTGCAATTTTTCTAAAAATTTTCTTCTTTTTCAACATTTTTAAAGAGGTGTTCGCTTGAAATTGATCCTATAAGCTAATTTTTAGTAGTGCGTCATAATAAGGCCTAAAACAAGCTCGCATAATTAATACACATATGCATATATGTTAAAACTACAAAAATAGTTGTTGGGTTTATTCTCATAATTAGTAAGCCAACACCTTTAAATTCTTTGGAATTACTAACTTTGTGAAGATCATTTGACTTCCAATAATCTATCTTGTATTACAGTTGGTGCATCTTCTTCAACCTCGAAATTGAAACCACCGTTTCCTTTTTTGCTCAAGATTTATGTCATTGTTATGAACACTGAAACTGATTCCATTATATCATGGACCTTCACTGGCACCACTTTCATCGTATGGGATCCTCACAAGTTTGCTGCTTAGGTTCTAGGAAAGTTTTTCAGGCACGACAATTTCTTAAGTTTTGTTTGTCAATTCTAATCATATATGAGTATCCATTATTACTTCATTTTACTATACATGTTCTATTATTTTGCTCATGCTTGTATTGTCTCTTTGCAATTTATGATTTAATTATCAGTGTAGATACGTGCACAGTTTCATTCTGTTGTCTTAAACTTTTAGGGGTTCAAATAGATCAATCGGGATATATTGGAGTTTCATAATGAATGGTTTCAGAAAGGGAAGAGGCCTTGGTTGAACAAGATTAATAAACGAAATTAAAGTAATAAAAATATGGAGCCTTTAAGGGTGATGGAAACTGATATAGTGAAAGTGGCTGCAATGCTATTGTCACAGCTGCTGCAAATTTTGCACATCCCCATGCTATTGAAGGTTATACAGTTGGTGCATCTTTTTCAACCTCGAAATTGAAACCACCGTCTCCTTTTTTGCTAAAGATTTATGACATAGTGAACTCTGAAACTGATTCCATCATATCATAGAACTCCACTGGCACCAGTTTCATCGTATGGGATCCTCACAAGTTTGCTGCTGAGGTTCTAAGAAAGTTTTTCAGGCACAACAATTTCTCCAGTTTTGTTCGTCAATTCTACATATAGGGGAGTATCCATTATTACTTCATTTTACTATACATGTTCTATCGTTTTGCTCATTCTTGTTTTGTCTTTTTGCAATTTATGATTTGATAATCAGAGTAGATACATGCAGAGTTCCATTCTGTTATTTTAATTTTTTAGGGGTTCAAATAGATCAATCGGGTTAGATTAGAGTTTCATAATGAATGGTTTCAGAAAGGGAAGAGGCTTTGGTTGAACAAGATTAAGAGACGAAATCAAAGTAATAAAAATGTGCAGCCATTGAGGGTGACGGAAACTGATATTAGTGAAAGTGGCCGCAATGCTATTGTAACAGCTACTGCAATTTCTGCACATCCCCGTGCTTTTGGAGGTTATAGAGTTTGTGCATCTTCTTGAACCTCAAAATTGAAACCCCGACCACCCTTTTTGCTCTAGATTTATGACATAGTGATGAACCCTGAAACTAATTCCATCATATCATGGAACTTCACTGGCACTTGTTTCATCATATGGAATCCTCACAAGTTTGTAGGTGAGGTTCTTGGAAAGTTTTTTAAGCACTACAACTTCTCAAGTTTTGTTCGTCAATTCTACACATATGAGAGTATGCATTATTACTTCAATTTACTATACACGTTCTATTATTTTTCTCATGCTTTTGCAGTCTTTTTGCAATTTATGATTTGATAATCTGTGTAAATACCTGCACTATTTGATTCTGTTGTTTTAATTTTTTACTAATTCAAAAAGATCAATCGGGATAGATTGGAGTTTCAGAAAGGGAAAAGGCCTTGGTTGAACAAGATTAAGAGACAAAATCAAAGTAATAAAAATGTGCAGCCATTGACGGGTGATTGAAACTGATATTAATGAAAGTGGCCGCAATGCTATTGTCACAGCTACTGAAATTTTTGCATATCCCCATGCTATTGAAAGTTATATAGTTGGTGCATCTTCTTCAACCTTGAAATTGAAACCATCGCCTTATTTTTTGCTCAAAATTTATAACATGGTGATGAACTCCACTATCACCAGTTTCATCGTATGGGATCCTCACAAGTTTGCTGCCGAGGTTCTTAGAAAGTTTTTCAGGCACAACAATTTCTCGAGTTTTGTTTGTCAATTCTACACATAAGTGAGTATCCATTATTACTTCATTTTACTATACATGTTCTATTGTTTTGCTCATGCTTGTATTTTCTCGTTGCAATTTATGATTATATTATCAGGGTAGATACATGCACAATTTTATTCTGTTGATTTAATCTTTTAGGGGTTCAAATAGATCAATCGGTATAGATTGGAGTTTCATAAAGAATGGTTTCAGAAAGGGAAGAGGCCTTGGTTGAAAAAAACTAAGAGACGAAATCAAAGTAATAAAAATGTGCAGCCATTGAGGGTGATGGAAACTGATATAGTTAAAGTGGCCGCAATTCTATTGTCACAGCTGCTTCAACTATTGCACATCCCCATGCTATTGAAGGTTATACAGTTGGTGCATCTTCTTCAACCTCGAAATTGAAACCACCGTCTATTTTTTGCTAAAGATTCATGACATAGTGATGAACCCTGAAACTGATTCGATCATATCATAGAACTCTACTGGCACCAGTTTCATCGTATTGGATCCTCACAAGTTTGCTGCTCAGGTGCTTAGAAAGTTTTTCAGGCACAACAATTTCTCAAGTTTTGTTCGTCAATTCTACATATATTGGAGTATCCATTATTACTTCATTTTACTAAACATGTTCTATTATTTTGCTCATGTTTGTGTTGTCTTTTTGCAAATTACGATTTGATAACCAGTGTAGATACATGCACAGTATTATTCTGTTGTTTTAATTTTTTATGGGTTCAAAAAGATCAATCTGGATAGATTGGAGTTTCAGAATGAATGATTTCAGAAAGAGGAGAGGCCTTGGTTGAACAAGATTAAGAGACAAAATCAAAGTAACAAAAATGTGCAGCCATTGAGGGTGATGGAAACTTATATCAGTGAAAGTGGCCGCAATGCTATTGTCACAGCTGCTGCAATTTGTGCACATCCCCATGCTATTGAAAGTTATACAGTTGGTGCATCTTCTTCAACTTCGAAATTGAAACCACCGCCTCCCTTTTTGTTCAAGATTTATGACATAGTGATGAACCCTGAAACTGATTCCATCATATCATGGAATTTCACTGGCACCAGTTTCATCGTATAGTATCCTCACAAGTTTGCTTTTGAGGTTCCATAAAATTTTTTCTCAAGTTTTATTCGTCAATTCTACACATATGGAAGTATCCATTATTACTTCATTTTACTATACATGTTCTATTGTTTTGCTCATGCTTGTGTTGTCTTTTTGCAATTTATGATTTGATAATCAGTGTAGATACATGCACAGTTTCATTCTGTTGTTTTAATCTTTTAGCGGTTCAAAAAGATCAATCACGATAGATTGGAGTTTAAGAATGAAAGGTTTTCAGAAAGGGAAGAGGCCTTGGTAGAACAAGATTAAGAGACGAAATCAAAGTAATAAAATTGCGCAGCCATTGAGGGTGATGGAAACTGATATTAGTGAAAGTGGCTGCAATGCTATTATAACAACTACCGCAATTTCTGCACATTCCCATGCTATTGGAGGTTATAGAGTTTGTGCATCTTCTTCAATCTCGAAATTGAAACCCCGGCCATCGTTTTTGCTCTAGATTTATAACATAGTGATAAACCCTAAAATTGATTCCATCATATCATGGAACTTCACTGGCACCTCTTTCATCATATGGGATCCTCACAAGTTTGCAGCTGAGGTTCTTGGAAAGTTTTTCATGCACAACAATTTCTAATGTTTTATTCGTCAATTCTACACATATGAGAGTATTCAATATTACTTCATTTTACTATACATGTTTTATTATTTTGTTCATGATTTTGTTGTCTCTTTGCAATTTATAATTTGATAATCAGTGTAGATACATGCACAGTTTCATTCAGTTTTTTAATCTTTTAGGGGTTCAAATAGATCAATTGGGTTAGATTAGAGTTTCATAATGAATGGTTTCAGAAAGAGAAAATGCCTTGGTTGAACTAGATTAAGAGACGAAATCAAATTAATAAAAAATGTGCAGCCATTGGGGTGATGGAAACTGATATTAATGAAAGTGGCCACAATGCTATTGTCACAGCTGCTGCAATTTTTGCACATCCCCATGCTATTGAAGGTTATACTATTGGTGCATCTTCTTCAACCTCGAAATTGAAACCACCGTCTCCCTTTTTGCTCAAGATTTATGACATAGTGATGAACCCTGAAACTGATTCCATCATATCATGGAACTCTACTGGCACCAGTTTCATCGTATGGGATCCTTACAAGTTTGCTGCTGAGGTTCTAGGAAAGTTCTTCAGGCACCACAATTTCTCAAGTTTTGTTCGTCAATTCTACACATATGTGAGTATCCATTATTAATTCATTTTACTATACATGTTCTATTGTTTTGCTCATGCTTGTGTTGTCATTTTGCAATTTATGATTTGATAATCAGTGTAGATACAGGCACAATTTCATTTTGTTGTTGTAATCTTTTAGGGGTTTAAAAAGATCAATCGGGATAGATTGGAGTTTGAGAAAGAATGATTTCAGAAAGTGAAGAGGTCTTGGTTGAACAAGATTAAGAGACGAAATCAAAGTAATAAAAATGTGCAGCCTTTGAGGGTGATGGAAACTCTAGGAGAGTCTATTTTATTTGAAAAGCAAAAAAAGTAAAAAAATTTAATGCATGAGCATGATGCAGTGAAGACAAAAACAATGAAGGTGATAGAGAGCAAAAAGTTCAGTTAAAGAAATGGCCACCCTTGAGAAATAAGCAGAAGGTATTTTATGGAAGAGACAAAAAATAGTTAAATACATGATTCAGGAAAAAGAGGCTGATGCATTGAAGGAACAAAGCTCAGATGGAAATCAAAGCATTGAGAGCTCAGTAAAGTTGCTTGATGAAGGGAAAACCTCTGACTCCAGTGTGGAAAAAATTTTACAACTCAATCAGATGTTAAGAAGGGAAGCCCAATTGTCGATTTAGGCACTGCTACTCAGGAAAAGGAGAAACACACTATTCATGTAGCAACATTTCCATATTTGAGTACTGCCAATTATACATTGCTGGAGAAACAGCTAATGGATGATCTGAACTTCGAAAACATATCAGAAGAAGAAAGAACAAATCTTGAGCCAAATCTTGTCATTTCTTAGGAGGATTTGTTTGAAGGACCTGAAGATTGGACTGAGTTTGCTAAAGATCTTTGGAGTAAAGCTAGAAATCTGGAGTCTTAAGTCTTGATTTTCTAGTAAAAGATAACAAGCATTTATTTATTTACTTATTTGTTTTGTTCGGTAAAATGTCTTCCTCTCTTTATCTTGCTAAGCAAATGGCTGGTAGTATTATTATTATCTTTTAATTCACATTTAGTTACTTGTAATGCTCTACTACAGGTAAGATAAAGTTGATGATGCTTCATTGATTGTCTAACTCTGATCCTCTTCCAAAGCCATTTTGGGAGAAAATTCCTTTGCAAAGGCCAGATTATGTCTATTTTCTGTTTCATTCTTCAATTTCTCCTTTCTTGATTGCCTGCGTTTATCATAACCATTTAAACTAACGTATTGCTGGATTTGTCAGACTTCTCAAGTGCTATATTATTATCTCTGTATGTTTAAATTGAATAGATGCTTTGTTTTGAACTCTCGTCTGATGATGTTTAGTTCTTTGAATGCCTTTTCATTGCAAAGTTTAAAAGCTTCTTACTATAACTTTCACATCGAGAAATTTTATCACTTAGTTCTTCAAATTACCATCATCAGGTTTTGATTCAATTTTCACCAATATAGCTCCAAGTTTACACTAAACACAGTCGACCACATCTCCAGAGTTCAAATGTTAAAACCATTTGGACATGAAAGGAAGCATTGCGCTATAGTTGAATCGTATATATTCTATTGATGAAAGCTACACATAATTTTAAGTTCCTTTGTTGGAGATAATAATGGTTCCATCTTTGATTTTAAAGCTGTCATTAATCTTCCAAGTTTAAGGAAGAAGAAATGCTCAAATTTGTGTGTTCTATACTCCACTCCAGCAAAATTTTTGAGCCAAGATGAATTGAGGAAGGGACCAACTTCTCAATTTAGTTATATGAGCAGACAATTATCAATTTGAACTGGATAACATCCAACATAAAATTTTATGTCACTTTATTATATGAATCATGTAATAAATGGAATATAGTTTCAAAATGTGATAAAGAGGGAGACATCACAAAAAATAACATTCTTGACTAACACAATCAAAGCAGATCACAAATTTCTTTTCTTGAACTCCCATTTTGAAAACCAAATTGGCAACGTGGAAGCATCATCCCTCATGCTCTTATTCAAACAAGCAAAAAATGCTCCCAAATGGTTGGCTAATTGGATGGTCAAACCTAGGGGTGGCAAATGGGCGGGTTGGGTCACTCCGCGGGTTGGGTTAAGTGAGGAGTGGTAGTTGGCGGGTCATACATGGGTTGGGTCAAAAGTGGGCCGGGTTATAACTAGTTCAACCCGCGGGTCAATTCAATTACTTTTTCCTTGACCCGCGGGTCAATTTAACTATTTTTTTTACCCGCGTGTCAATTTAACTATTACTTCCTTAATACATTAGTTAATTCAAATTTTTCTTTTTTATTTTTGTTACTTTTAAATTAAATGTTTATTATACACATTTATACACACTAATTATATTTTCACATACTACACACACTACACATATTTTACACATAACATATTTTCACACACTATACATATTTTATACATAGTACACACATTTTCATATACTATATATATTTTACACATAGTACACACCTTTTCACACACTCACACATTTTCACACACTACACATATTTTACACTTAGTGCACGCATTTTCACACACTACACATGTTTTACACATAGTACACGCATTTTCACACACTACACATATTTTACACATAGTACACATATTTTTACACACTACACATATTTTACACATAGTACACACACTTTCACACACTACACATATTTTTCACACAATATATATTTTACACACAATTTACAAAAATTAACAAAATCCAGACCAATGACCCACGACCCAGACCCATGACCCACGACCCAGACCACGACCCATGATCCATGACCCACAACTCACGACCCATGACCCACAACCCAGACCCACGGCCCACAACCCATGACCCACTACATATATTTTACATATAGTACACACATTTTCACACATTACACATATTTACACATAGTACACATATTTTCACACACTACACATATTTTACAGATAGTGCACGAATTTTCACACACTACACATATTTTACACATAGTACATGCATTTTCATACACTACACATATTTTACACATAGTACACGTATTTTTACACATTACATATAATTTTCACATAGTACACACATTTTCATACACTACACATATTTTACACATAGTACAGGCATTTTCACACACTACACATATTTTACACATAGTACACGCATTTTCACACTACACATATTTTACACATACTACACATATTTTAGACACTACACATATTTTTCACACACTACACATATTTTATACAGACTACACATATTTACACATACTATACACATTTTCACACACTACACATATTTACACACACTATACACATTTTCACACACTACACATATTTTTCACATAGTACACACATTTTCACACACTACACATTTTTCACAGATATATATATATTTTATACACACTACACATTTTAACATAATACTCACAATTTACACATATTGACACAACCCATAACCTATCTGAAGACAAGCAGTACTACTCTCTCTTAGCTAACAGGAATAAGTAAAGATGGTGTGTTGAGGGCATTCAAAATTGAGGGTGAGGAAAATATATAATGATTTCCATTTGTCATATTATATTAATTTAGAAATTTTTATAAGCTGAATCAAATTTCACGTTAGAAACTAACATATAGATGGTAAATATGGAGAATTAAGTTGGCTGTCATTTCACAATCAATGATATTTGCCTTTCTAATCAAGAATCATTTTTATTATACTTTGAAAGGGAAACGATCAAAAGAAACTTTTCTTGCCAATCATGAAAACAAACCAGAAGACTAGTGTAGTGAAAAATCCTACTATACATGAGTTGATGATACAAAGCAAGGTGTAGGGAGAAAAGCCAACATATTAAACAATGGTGATGGAAACTGATATTAGTGAAAGTGGCTGCAATGCTATTGTCACAGCTGCTGCAATTTCTGCACATCCCCATGTTATTGAAGGATATACAGTTGGTGCATCTTTTTCAACCTCAAAATTGAAACCACCGCCTCCCTTTTTGCTCAAGATTTATGACATAGTAATGAACCATGAAATTGATTCCATCATATCATGGAACTCCACTGGAACTAGTTTCATCGTAAGGGATCCTCACAAGTTTGCTGCTGAGGCTCTAGGAAAGTTTTTCAGGCACAACAATTTCTCAAGTTTTGTTCGTCAATTCTACACATATGAGAGTATCCATTATTACTTCATTTTACTATACATGTTCTACTATTTTGCTCATGCTTGTATTGTCTTTTTGCAATTTATGATTTGATAATCAGTGTAGATACATGTATAGTTTCATTCTGTTGTTTTAATCTTTTAGGGGTTCAAAAAGATCAATCGGGATAGATTGGAGTATTAGAATGACAGGTTTCAGAAAGGGAAGAGGCCTTGGTTGAACAAGATTAAGAGACAAAATCAAAGTAATAAAAATGTGAAGCCAATGAGGGCGATGGTTATAAGGTTGTCGCAGCTGCTGCAATTTCTGCTCATCTCCATGCTATTGATGGTAATACGGTTGGTGCATCTTCTTCAGGCTTGAAATTTAAACCACCGTCTCCCTTTTTGCTCAAGATTTATGACATAGTAATGAACCCTAGAACTAATTCCATCATATCATGGAACTCTACTGGCACCAGTTTCATCGTGTGGGATCCTCACAAGTTTGCTGCTCAGGTTCTAGGAATGTTTTTCAGGCACAACAATTTATCAAGTTTTGTTCGTCAATTCTACGTATTTGTGAGTATCCATTATTACTTTATTTTACTATACATGTTCTATTGTTATGCTAATGCTTGTGTTGTCTTTTTGTAATTTATGATTTGTTAATCAGTGTAGATACATGCACAGTTTCATTTTATTGTTTAAATATTTTAGAGGTTCAAAAAAATCAATCGGGATAGATTGAAGTTTCAGAATGAATGGTTTCAGAAAGAGGAGAGGCCTTGGTTGAACAAGATTAAGAGACAAAATCCAGGCAATAAAAATATGCAGCCATTGATGGTGATGGAAACTGATATTACTGAAAGTGGCCGCAATGCTACTGTTATAGCTGCTGCAATTGCTGCACATCCCCATGTTATTGAAGGTTATACAGTTGTTGAATCCTCTTTAACCTAGAAATTAAATCCACTGCCTCTCTTTTTGTTCAAGATTTATGACAAAGTGATAAACACCGAAATTGGTTCCATCATATCATGGAACTCCACCGGCACCGGTTTCATCTTATCTATTCCTCACAAGTTTGCTGCTGAGGTTCAAGGAAAGTTTTTCAGACACAACAATTTCTCAAGTTTTGTTCGTCAATTCTACACAAATGTGAGTATACATTATTACTTCATTTTACTATACATGTTCTATTATTTTTTTTCATTCTTGTGTTGTCTTTTTGCAATTTACGATTTGATAATCAGTGTAGATATAGGCACAGTTTCATTCTGTTGTTTTAATCTTTTAGAGGTTCAAAAAGATCAATCGGGACAGATTGGAGTTTCAGAATGAATGGTTTCAGAAAGGGAAGAGGCCTTCGTCGAACAAGATTATGAGACGAAATAAAAGTAATAAAAATGTGCAGCCAATGAGGGTGATGGAAACGGATATTATTGAAAGTGGCCGCAATGCTATTGTCACAGCTGCTGCAATTTCTGCACATCCCTATGCTATTGAAAGTTATACTGTTGGTGCATCTTCTTTAACATTGAAATTGAAACCACCGCCTCCTTTTTTGCTCAAGATTTTTGACAAAGTGATGAATCCTGAAACTGATTCCATCATATCATGGAACTCCACTGGCACCAGTTTCATCATATGGGATCCTAAGAAGTTTGCTGCTGAGGTTCTAGGAAAGTTTTTCAGGAACAACAATTTCTCAAGTTTTGTTCGTCAATTCTAAACATATGAGAGTATCCATTATTACTTCATTTTACCATACATGTTCTATTTATTTTGCTCATGCTTGTGTTGTCTCTTTGCAATTTATGATTTGATAATCAGTGTAGATACAAGCATAGTTTCAGTATGTTGTTTTAATCTTTTACGGGTTCAAAAAGATCAATCGGGATAGATTGGAGTTTCAGAATAAATGGTTTCAGAAAGGGAAGAGGCTTTGGTTGAAAAAGATTAAGAGACGAAATCAAAGTAATAAAAATGTGCGGCCATTGACGGGTGATGAAAACAGATATTAGTGAAAGTGGCTACAATGCTATTGTCACAGCTACTGCAATTTCTGCACATCCCCATGCTAATGAAAGATATACGGATGGTGCATCTTCTTCAATCTCGAAATTGAAACCGCCGCCTCTCTTTTGGCTCAAGATTTATGACATAGTGATTAACCCTGAATCTGATTCCAGCATATCATGGAACTCCACTAGCACCAGTTTCATCGTATGGGATCCTCACAAGTTTGCTGCTAAGGTTCTAGGAAAGTTTTTCAGACACAACAATTTCTCAAGTCTTGTTTGTAAATTCTACACATATGTGAGTATCCATTATTACTTTATTTTACTATACATGTTTTATTGTTTTGCTCATGCTTGTATTCTCTCTTTGGAATTTATGATTTGATTACCAGTATAGATACATGCACAATTTCATTCTGTTGTTTTAATCTTTTACGGGTTCAAATAGATCAATCAGGATAGATTGAAGTTTTAGAATGAATGATTTCAGAAAGGGAAGAGGCCTTGTTTGAACAAGATTAAGAGAGGAAATCAAAATAATAAAAATGTGCAGCCATTAAGGGTGATGGAAACTGATATTCGTGGAAGTGGCTTCAATGCTATTGTCACAACTACTTCAATTTCTGTAAATCCCTATGCTATTGAAGGTTATACAGTTGGTGCATCTTCATCAACTTTAAAATTGAAACCACCGCCTCATTTTTTGCCTAAGATTTATGACATTTTGATAAACCCTGAAACTAATTCCATCATATCATGGAACTCCTCTAGCACCAGTTTCATCGTATGGGATCCTCACAAGTTTGCTGCTGAGGTTCTAAGAAAGTTTTTCAGGCACAACAATTTCTCAAGTTTTGTTTGTCAATTCTACATATATGGGAGTATCCACTATTATTTCATTTTACTATACATGTTGTGTTGTTTTGCTCATGCTTGTGTTGCCTTTTTGAAATTTATGATTTGATAATTAGTGTAGATATATGCACAGTTTCATTCTGTTATTTTAAATTTTTGGGGGTTCAAAAAGATCAATCGGGATAGATTGGAGTTTCAAAATGAATGCTTTCAAAAAGGGAAGAGGCCTTGGTTGAACAAGATTAAGAGACGAAATCAAATCAATAAAAATGTGCAGCCATTGAGGGTGATGGAAACTGATATTAGTGAAAGTGGCCCCAATACTATTGTCACAGTTGCTGCAATTTCTGCACATCCCCATGCTATTGAAAGTTATACAGTTGGTGCATCTTCTTCAACCTCGAAATTTAAACCACCGCCTCCCTTTTTGTTCAAGATTTATGTCATAGTGATGAACCCCGAAACTGATTCCATCGTATCACGGAACTCCACTAGCACCAGTTTCATCGTATGAGATCCTGAAAAGTTTGATGCTGAGGTTTCAGGAAAGTTTTTATACACAACAATTTCCCGAGTTTTATTCGTCAGTTCTACACACATGTGAGTATCCATTATTACTTTGTTTTACTATACATGTTCTATTGTTTTGCTCATGCTTGTGTTGTCCTTCTGCAATTTATGATTTTATAATCAGTGTGGATACATGCTCAGTTTCATTCTGTTGTTTTAATCTTTTAAGGGTTCAAATAGATCAATTGGGAGAGATTGGAGTTTCATAATGAATGGTTTCAGAAAGGCAAGAGGTATTGGTTGAACAAGATTAAGAGACAAAATCAAAGTAATAAAAATGTGCTGCTAATGAGGGTGATGGAAACTGATATTAGTGAAAGTGGCCGCAATGTTATATAGTTTGTGCATCTTCTTCAACCTCAAAATTGAAACCGCCGCTTTATTTTTTGTTCAAGATTTATGACATAGTGATGAACCCTGAAACTTATTCCATCATATCATTGAACTCCTCTGGCACCAGTTTCATCGTATGGGATCCTCACCAGTTTGTCGCTAAGGTTCTAGGAAAGTTTTTTAGGCACAACAATTTCTCAAGTTTTTTTCGTTAATTCTACACATATGCGAGTATCCATTATTACTTCATTTTACTATACATGTTCTATTGTTTTGCTCAATCTTGTGTTGTCTTTTTGCAATTTATGATTTGATTATCAGTGTAAATACATGCAAAGTTTCATTCTGCTGTTATAACCTTTTAGGGGTTGAAAAAGATCAATAGGGATAGATTGGAATTTCAAAATGAATGGTGTGAGAAAGGGAAGATGGATTGGTAGAACAAGATTATGAGACTTATGGCAATAGAAAGAGGTATGAGATTGATCTCTGCTCCTAAGTCGCACAATGCTTTCTCAAAATACCTCTGGCCTATGGTACAACGGATGGTGCAACTTCCCAGGTCCTTCAACTTTGGTGGCAACTTATGTCCATCCTAAGCTTCACTACACTCCATGGGCATAGTTGAAGCTTCACATTAAAGAATCTGTTCCTTGTTTGAAATCAAATCCTTAAGGAATTTTGCACACTTAGGAACTGCACTCACCAAATCTAGCAATGGTAGGCTCACGTTAACTTGTCTCACCACGTTCAAGAATCGATCATATTGCGGCCCTTTATTTGGTAGTGGCTTCACTCTCTCTGGGAATGGAGGCTTTGGAGCATACTCGGGTAGTTGTAAGGACTTTGTGGTCCTCTAACTTTCCTTGTCACTTCTGTACCTTCTTTGCCGTCATTATCATGCCCTTTCTCCTTTTCAGGTGTAAGAGCATCCTCTGTAAAATCTCTTTCAAGCTCCACAACGTTTTCCTTCTCATCCTTACTGGCATCATCTCCATGAGTTTTTGCTTTGTGCACTTCCTTTTCACTTCTCAATGTTATTGCATTACACACTTCTTTACCTTTAGGATTGGGTATAGTATCCCTAGGGAGTGCTCCTCGTGGCCTCTGGTGCACAGCATTTGCGAGTTGTCCAAGTTGCATTTCAATGTTCTTGAGCGTGGCATCATGATGTCTCACAGTTGTCTCCAAAGCAACAAATCTCTCCTCATTTTTATCCATCTTTTCCATAAGACCATATAACATGTCTTCTATGGATGGTTTCCCTTCCTCTGAGGAACTCGGTTGATGATCAAAACCTGGGGGTGGTTGGGTAGATCTTTTTTTCTCATTTCCATTGTACTGGCCTCCTCCTTGAGTCTGATTTTGATTTCCCCAACTATTTTGGCCTCCACTGCCATACTGTCTACTATTGCCTCCAGAATAGTTGTTAGGATATTGTGGCTTGTTATAGTTATTCACGTATTGAAGTGACTCAGTTGTAATGGCACACTCATCAGTATGATGCTCACCTTTACACAATCCACATGATAACACATGAGCTTTAGCATGTGTAGCTTTTAGAGTTTACACTTGCTTCGCTAGGGCTTCAAACTTAGCACTCAAAGAAGTTTTCTCATCAAGATCCAGCACTCCTATCTGCCTCCTGTTTTGAGGTTTCCGAGTCTCAGGGAACAAATACTCATCTTCTGCAATTTTGTCAAAGAGCTCCCTGACCTCAGGCACACTCTTATCTTTCAATTCACCATTAGCACATGCTTTAACCGTAATAGAAGACTCAACTGTGAGGCCTTTGAAGAAAGTGTTCAATTCTCTGATCTCTCCCAAATTGTGGTTAGGACATTGTCGAATCAAATCATTAAACCGCTCCCATGCTTCCTTAAATGACTCTCCATCATGTTGTTAGAAATTCATTATATCTATCCTCATTTTTTCCAACTTAGCACGAGGGAAGTATTTGGCCAAGAATTTCTTTTGCAACTCATCAAATGACATTGCTGCATTTGCTCCCCCAATACTCTTGAACCAATGTTTAGCTTTACCCCTCAGTGATAAAGGGAACAGAATCCTACGCACTTCGCTTCGATCCACTCTTTGAAGCTTAAAAGTACTACAGAGGCCTAAGAACCAATAGAGCTGATCATTGGGGTCTTCATTATCAAGGCCTTGAAAGAACTTCCCTTGAGTAATCATTGAGACAATTTGTGTTGGTATATGATAGCTCTCAACGTCTGTATCTTGCTGATCGAATCCACTCTCAAAATTGATCGCATAATGGGCACGAAACCGTAGTGCTCGTGCTCCTTGGGCGGCCATTTCTCTTTGCTGTATTTGTTGCACCCTCAAAGTTTTTTCCAATTCAAGTTCTAATGGAAATTGCGTTTCTCCTGCAGACCTGAGAGATCTTGGCATACACAACACACTATCGTGAAGTATAATAGGAAAGAACCAAGAAACTCAAATGTGCATAAAGAAGTAGACCCCAATTCACAACACGAATTTGAAAATGAAAAGAACAGAACAACACAAAATAGAACAAGTACAATTCAAGAAACAATTTAGCAAATTCCAGAAATCGTGCCTTTCCCGGCAGCTGCGCCAAAAATTGACAAGCGTGTCGTTAACCTTGTAATTTTAACCCTAAACTAATGTAGTAGCAATGAGTAGGGTATCGTATCCGCAGGGAAGGTGAAGTGGTCTCAAGAATCCAGAAATTTGTCCTCAGGTTGTCACAAGATTAATTTTGCACTAACGTGAATTAAAAGAAAAGAATTCAAAACAAAAGGAATAAAGTGTTAATCAAACAAGTGAAAGTGATGCTCTAGAGTTCCGGAGCTGGATGAAAATGCATCTAGACACCTATACAGTACAACGAACAGGCAAGTTGAACGAGAGGGGAATTATGTCACCTAGAGTCTTAACCCGAAGTTAGCATGGCGACCACACCTCAACTTAAGGCTCCTAACACCATCCTCTCCCATGGCGAGGCCAGAGAATGGCGATTTCAAACCGCGATGTCCCAATTCGCTATTCCTAGCAAGTTTAACACTCAATTCCTAGATTCTTCCCATGTCAAGGCTTGAACCTAGGGTCAAATGTACTCGTTAGCAATAGAGGATTTCTTTTGCACTTTTATCTCATGATCTCATAACCTAAGATCGGCATGGCGACCGCATCCTAGAAGACAAGCTTACTAAGCAAGTGAAAAGACTTGATTCACAGAAGAAGTTCTCATTTCACAGAATTCACTACAAGAATCGTAGTATTGATCTTATACTCAGTATGTCGGCCGCAGTTAAGTTCAATTCAACTATTCCAAAGTGATCGTGTGAAAATTCAACCGACATGCACAATCGAAACAATATATGAATCATTTCTTCATAGATTGTGTTCAATGCACCGTAACAAGGCATCTAAAATGTATTCTCATCTATCGGAACCCTAAATCATCAACTGATTAGCGAGAAAATGCCTTTCTCATCTCAAATTCATCAAATTGTAACATCATCAAGCTCATTCTCACTCAATTAGAGGATTTTACCGATTAGAGTTCAGAGATTTGTCAATTCCTTTGTCAATTGAGAGTAAGAAAGCAAATTCCAGTCCAAATCCGCGATCGGAATCACAATTGGAGGACAATTTTTAGAGAGCAAAACTAGTGAGAGAAAGAAAAGTAGAGAGAGAAAAATCTCGCACTCCAAAGATTCAAAAGTCTGTTATGAATTCTAGAATGATCTGTCCCCTAAAATGTTGACTAGTTCCTCTATATATAGAGGATACAAAACGTAAACAAAATGCAACCGTAAACTAAGCCCTAAATTACAGACATGCCACTGTGAAGAAATCCATTCCAAAACAAGCTCGTGCATAATCTTCCATGTCAGCATCAATTTCAGCCTCACATGCCATCAAGCCTCTACACTACACGCCTCCATTCTGTACATCACGCCCTCGAGCCACAACATCACACACTTACAAAGTCCTGCACAAGAAGAAAAACAAGATAACACTTAGAAAAATTTTGATGAAACCAAATGGTATTTACACGGTGCGGCTGCTTGATGCAGCTGATAAGTTGGTTTTATACCAACTTAAATAGCTTATTTTACTGGGCTTTTGGCTTGGTTTTCATGAAAATGTGGCTTGTTATGTGTTTTTGATGCATTTATGTGTTTGGTAATGAGGTGAGCTAAAATGAATGGAAAAGATAAAGAATGAGGTTAAAAGAATCAATTTTGAATTCGGGTGAATAAGTGTCGAAGAAATGAGGAAAAGGTTTGAAAATGCTTTAGTGTGCCTTAGGTTTGGCAGCTTGAGTGTTAGACTTCATTTGAGTGTATCGTTTTCAATGTTGATCCAAATGAGGAGATCTTTGAGGCTATGGAAAGCTATTTGTGTGTACTTCAATTGTCATGTTTTAACTTTCTCCAAATTCTGTATGCAATCATGAGAATTGGAGGCTTCTTTGTTGTGTTTGGATTAGGGTTTTTTAGGGTTTGATCTTCTTGCCACAGTTTGGTAGGTTGAGAATAACTTGAGCTACAGACCTTTAATTTTGATGATTCTTGATCCTATGGAAACCCAAGAGAGGAAGATACAACTTTTGTGTTCAAGGCAAAATCCAATTCTGAAAGAAAGACTGGCAAATCACGGTGGAAATGTGAAAAAACCCAATTTGGGTTTTAAGCCTGTGAATTCTTGCCACAGCTTAGTTTTTCGGTCGTAACTTTCTCGTCCGAGCTCCGAATTGGGTGATTCAAAAGGCTATGGAAAGCTAAGACTCGGGGATACAACTTTCATGTTTCAAGAGTTGCCAAATGCTCATTGAATCAAGGCTAGAGTTTGGGTGGAAGTTACTGCACATTGGCACAATTTTGAAAACACACTTGCACTTGTTCCATGATATGAACTTTTCATTATAGGCTAAAGTGTGCTACGGTTTGATTCATGTTGCCACTTCATGTTTGCTGCCTCACTTGATCACATTGGCCACAAATAAGCACATCACTCTAGCATTCAAGCACACACTTGTGCACATCTAAGCACCACACTCTAGTTTTTGTGCACATCACAACACCATTTATGCACTCACTTCGGCACGATGTAAGCCATGTTGTAACATTTGGTTCATCATGCATTGTCACACACACTCTTCTTATTCATAACACCAAACATCACAAGCATGTCATGCACAGTTTGTGAACCAAAAGTACAAAGCTTGGTCGGCACAACATGTATATCACTTGTTACACACCAAACAGCACAATTCATACACAACATATGGAATATTGTCGCAGGCCATTTGAGATTGAACAAAAAATAGCCTACGACATGTCGTAGGCTATTTGAAATACCACAAAATATCGCAGGCCACTTGAAACCTCATGAAAATTGGCCTGCGACATGTCGCGCTATATTAGAATAAACCTTCGACATGTCGTAGGCCATATTGGAATAAACCTGCGACATGTCACAGGCTTCTTGTTGTTTTTCATTGTCAAAATTTTGGCTAAGTATGGATTTTGTGTTTTCTTGCACGGGTACAAGGAAGCGTGGTCAGGAATGGCACAAAGGCGCTGGAGCTGAATTGGTGGCGCAGGGACTCTGGCTCAAAGGCGCTGACGATGGCTTGAGTTCTTCTACTTTGGTTTTTATACTTATGCTGATTTTAGACATGCCTTGTAGGGGCATTCTTGTAATACTATAGTTATTTTACGTTTTGCGCATTAGTTACATTTTATAATTCTCTATATATAGAGGGTTAAACTAATATGTAGGGGGAATCAATATTCGAGAATTCATAACTAGACTTTTGTAATTTCGTGAGCGGGAATTTTTCTCACTCTTCTCTCTAACTTTCACTTTCTAGGATTTTCTCTCTCTAGAAATTGAACTCCGATTTCGATTCTGATTGCTGATTTGGACTGATCATTTTTATTCTTCACAATTCTCTTGTGGATTTGAGGCTCTTGAGCATAATCATTTGGTAAATTCTTTCTATTTTAATGAAAATGACTTGCTTAATGTTTCAAATTGATGATCGTGATCTAGAAATGGAGTTCTCTAGCTAAATTCGCTATGTTCTAGGGATTGAACCGGGTGAAGTGTAATTAGGCTATGCTATGCAATATAATTGACGTAATTCATCCAGAATGAACTCATACTGGAGAATAATGCTTAAATTTTGTTAAGTTTCACTCATTTGAGCTTTTGTTGATTGAATCATGCTTCGATTGTGGTCGCCATTCTAGGTTGAGATTTAATTCATCGATAGGAGTAGAAATGTATGAAATGAGAACATAAAGTCTTCTCACTTGTTTTGTCTGATCATGAACTGAGATGTGGTCGCCATGCCAGTGGAAGTTCATTGAACCTTTAGAATTGAGTGAGAAGAGGCTTCTTGAGCTTCACGAAGACAGACGGACCTAAGTTAGGCCTCGCCATGGGAAAACCTTAGAGTTTGCATGCTATAGTAGTGAATCTTGGGAAGTTAAGACTCTGCGGATTATAATCTTTGCTCTAGACCTCGCCATAAGAAAAAGTGAATTTAGGGAGCGTAGAACATGATGTGGTCGCCATGCTAATCATATTCTAGGTTACCAGGCAGTTTAATCTCCTCTTCATGTACAAGTGTGTCAATTGCATTGCATTTGAGTAGCCTACTTGCATCATCATCCGGTGTAGAAACCCTAGGACATCACTTTAAGACTTGTTATTACATTTCTATTTTTTTTCCTAGTTCAGTAATTGATTGCTCATTCTTGTTTCTTTTGCGTTGCTGAGTCTTGAATTTTGTCACTCTAATCACCCTCTGCGTTTTGTTTTTGTTACTTACTTTCCTGAGCTTTGATAACTCAAACCTGTGGCAATTTCAGAACAAAATCTCTGTATTTCTTGAAACCAATTCCCCTTCCCTGTGGATACGATCCCTCTCGCTACTACTACAGTTAGTTATAGGGTGAAATTGAAGAGTACGCGACACACCTTTCAATTTTTGGCGCCGTTGCTGGTGAAGGCACGGTTTCTAGAGTTTGATTAAGTGATTCTTGAGTTTCATTGTTTAGTTTTGTGTTGTTTTGTTCTGAAGTTGTTTACTCTGTTTTTATCCTGTTATTCTCTGTTGTTTCATTGTTATTGTTGTTGCTTGTGGTTTTTGTTCTTCGTGTGTTGTTTAAATTTGAAGTTTTGCTTTTGTGTTCTGAAATATTTTGGTTATACTTCACACTTGGTAATGTTGTATACCCAGGCTACGATCTTCTGGTGATCCTGAGTCTACATTAGACCTTGAAGTACAAAAGACTTCGAGAGTTCAAGTCAAACAAAGAGACATGGCTAATCCTGGAGTGAGAGCACCACGTTTTGGTGATCATTATGCTGTGAATTTTGACAACGGATTTGGACAGCAAGACATAGATGTTGAAAGTTACCACATCCCTACTCAGATTGTATCAATGATTACTCAAGGTCAATTTTTCCAAGGATTAGACAATGAAGACCCTAATGATCATCTAGACTGGTTCTTAGGTTTGTGTAGTACGTTAAAACTTCCAAGAGTAGAGAGAAGTGAAGTGCACAGAATCTTTTTTCCTCTTTCCTTGAGAGGTAAAGTAAAACATTGGTTTAAGACCATTGGAGGAGCAGATGCAACAATTTCTTTTAAGGAACTTAAGAAGAAATTCTTGGCGAAATATTTTCCACCAGCTAAGCTTGAGAAGAGAAGAATGGAGATCATGAATTTTCAACAGCAAGATAGTGAATCATTCAGAGAAGCATGGAAACGTTTCAATGACCTAATCTGTCAATTCCCAACCATGACCTTGGTAAAATCAGAGAATTGAATACGTTTTTCAAAGGGTCTCACACCTGAGTCTTCCATGATAGTAAAAGCTTGTGCCAATGGTGCATTAAAGGATAAGAGTGTGCCAGAGGTTCGAGAGTTGTTTAACCAGATTATTGAGGATGAGTATCTCTTCCCTGAGACTCGTAAACCTCATGGTAGAAGGCAACGAGGAGTTCTAGATCTTGATGAGGAAACTTTGTTGAATGCCAAGTTTGAAGCCCTTACTAAGCAAGTGCAAACTCTGAAAGCTGCTCAGACCAAGGCTCCAGTTCTTTCTTGTGGTTTGTGTAAAGGTGAACACCATACTGACGAGTGTGCCATCACAACTGAGTCTCTTCAGTACGTGAGCAATTACAACAACAAACCTCAGTATAGTGTAAATTATTCTGGGAAAACTATTCCGGTGGTAATAGACCATACAATGGTGGATAAGGTAATTGGGGATAGCAACAAAATCAATGAGGGCAATACTATCAAGGAAATGACCAAAGAAGATCAATAAATGCACCACCTGGTTTTGATCATCAAGCTGGTACCTCATAGCAACGAAAGCCATCGGTTGAAGACATGTTCCAAAAGTTGATGGAGAAGATGGACAAAAATGAACAAAGGTTTGGGGGTTTTGAATCAACTGTCAAACACCATGAAGCTACATTAAAGAACATTGAAATGCAACTTGGACAACTTGCAAATGCTGTACATCAAAGACCAAGAGGAGCACTTCCAAGTGATACAATTCCAAATCCAAAAGGAAATGAATCCTGTAATGCAATCACATTATGGACTGGAAGAGAAGTACACAAACCTAACAAACTTGGAGATGAAACTTCTGAAGACAAGGAGGCAGACAATCTTGATTGTGAGCAAGAGTGTGCCACTGAGGACATGGCACCAAAGAAGGAAGGGGTGCCAGATAATTGAGAGAAGGAAGGAACCAAGAAAGTTAGAGGACTTCCTAGCCCTTACAATTATCCTGAATTTGCACCAAAACCTCCATTTCCTGAGAGAGTGAAACCAAAACCAAAGAAAGGACCTCAGTTGGATAGATTCTTGGATATGGTCAGACAAGTAAATGTGAACTTACCTTTGTTGGATTTGGTGACGATAGTACCCAAATATGCAAAATTTCTCAAGGATTTGATAACCAACAAGGAGCATATTTTGAGATGTGAGGTGCCTTTCACACTCACAGAATATGGTGGAGCATGGATTGGGCACAAATTGCCACCAAAGTTGAAAGACCCTAGGAGTTCCACTATCCCGTGTAAAATTGGAACAAGACTCTTTGAAAAAGCTTTGTGTGATTTGGGTGCTGGCATTAATCTCATGCCTCTATCTATTGCCACTGATGTTGGACTTAAAGGCAGAATTCGTCCAGTGGCTATGACCCTTCAATTGGCTGACAGATCTTTGGTCAAGCCTACTGGAATGGTTGAGGATGTCCTAGTGGGGATTGATAAATTTACACTCCCGGTTGATTTTAGTGTTCTTGATATAGAAGAGGATCCGGAAGTTCCTTTGATTTTTGGTCAACCCTTCTTAGCAACAGGTGATGCTGTAATTGGGGTAAGAAACAAAACTGTCACTTTTAGAATCAATGATGAATGAGTGATCTTTGATGTGAATTATGCAATGAAACATCCATTGAATATGGAGACTTGTTTTGCTATTCGATCTATTGCATGTGCTGTGAATGTGAATGATGTAAATGGGAAGCATGAATTTATGTGTCTTGATGAGTTGAATTTGTGTAATGATGAAAAATATGATGTCGAGTTAGATGAGGAAGATAGCAAAATTATAAATGAAATTGAAAATCTTGTTGAATGTTGTTATTTGGATGAATCAATCTGTGAGATGCAAAACAATGTTGTTAAGGTGAAAATGCATTAAGGTGTAGGAGAGAACACGCTACAGGAAGTGTGTGATAGGAAATGCGAAAACGAACATGAAACTATTGCTTTTACTAATGAAGTTTGTTCTCCCACTGAGGTGATGAAGGAATAAATTTTTTGTAGGAATGAGAAATTGATGCCATCTATTGTGGTACCACCAAAACTTGAGCTTAAACCTTTGCCTCCATATCTCAAGTATGCTTTTCTGGGAGAGAGTGAAACACTACCCGTTGTGATCTCTTCTAAACTTGAAGATTGGCAAGAGGAGAAATTGCTGGGAGTATTGAGGCAACACAAATTGGCTATAGGATGGACCATTGAAGATATAAAGGGCATAAGTCCTAGCTTGTGCATGCATAAGATTCTTTTGGAGGATAATTAAGTACCAGTGAGAGATAGACAAAGGATATTGAATCCTCAAATGATGGAAGTTTTCAAGAAAGAAGTTGTCAAATTGCTGGATTTTGGAATGATCTTTCCCATCTCAGACAGTGAGTGGGCGAGTCCTATTCAATGTGTTCCGAAAAAGGGAGGAGTTACAGTTGTGAAGAATGATGCAAATGAACTTCTTGCAACAAGAGTGGTTAGTGCCTGGAGAGTTTGTATGGACTACAGAAAACTTAACACGGCAATAAGGAATGATCATTTTCCACTTCCCTTTTTGGAGCAGTTGTTGGATCGAATTGCTAGATACTTGTTCTACTGTTTTTTGGATGGCTATTCTGGCTATAATCAGATTGCAATTGATCCCAAAGACCATGACAAGACAACTTTCACCTGTCCCTTTGGCACATTTGCTTACAAAAGGATGCCATTTGGATTGTGCAACGCTCCCGTAACTTTCCAGAGATGTATGATGGCAATCTTTCATGATATGGTTGAGTCGATAATTGAAATTTTCATGGATGACTTCTCAGTTTTTGGGATGACATTTGATAGTTGCTTGGAGAACTTAGCCAAAGTGTTAAAGAGATGTGAAGAAACAAATCTAGTGTTGAATTGGGAAAAATGTCAGTTTATGGTCCAAGAAGGAATTGTATTGGGGCATAAGATTTCTCATGCTGGGATTGAGGTTGATAGAGCTAAAATTGATGTCATTGCTAAGCTTCCTCTTCCAACTAACGTTAAAGGCATAAGAAGTTTTCTTGGGCATGCTGGCTTCTATAGACGTTTCATCAAAGATTTCTCTAAAATTGCTAGGCCATTGTGTAGCCTATTGGAGAAGGATGTAAAATTTGAATTTGGCACAGAATGCATTGAAGCGTTTGAGACATTGAAAGCTAAATTGGTGGAAGCTCCTGTGATAGTTACTCCTCATTGGGGTGAGCCCTTTGAGATTATGTGCAATACAAGTGACTATGCATTGGGAGCTGTTCTTGGCCAGAGAAGGGATAAAATTTTTCACACCATTTATTATGCCAGCAAGCTGCTCAATGAGGCTCAGTTGAATTATACAACAACGGAGAAAGAGATGTTGGCGGTAGTTTTCGCATTTGACAAATTCAGAGCATACTTGTTGGGATCGAAAGTCATTGTGCATACAGATCATGCTGCTTTGAAATATTTGTTAGCAAAAAAAGAAGCCAATCCAAGGTTGATTCGATGGGTGTTATTGCTTCAAGAGTTCGATGTTGAAATCAAAGATCGTAAAGGCTCAAAGAATGTGGTGGCTGACCATCTTTCAAGATTGGAGTCAGAAGCTCAAGAGGATTCAACCGTTTTGGTGACGGAATATTTTCCAGACGAGCAAGTGTTTAGAGCAGATGAGAGGTCATTGCCTTGGTATGCAGAGATAGCCAATTATGTGGTGGCTGGCCAAGTTATTTCTTACTTTTCTAATGACCAGAAGAAGAGATTGAGAAGTGATGCAAAATACTATTTTTGGTTGGACAATGCATTGTATAAAATCTGTAGTGAACAAATCATACGCAAGTGCATCAAAGAGGAAGAAAAGGAAGACATTTTGAGGGCATGTCATGAAGGACCATATGGTGGACACTTTGGCTCAACAAGAACAGGATTCAAAGTGTTACAATGTGGTTTCTATTGGCCTCATATTTTCTTGGATGCGAGAATTTGGGTTGGTAATTGTGATCGATGTCAAAGAACAGGGAACATTTCTTCCATAAATGAAATGCCGTTTAATAGCATCCTTGAAGTGGAAATATTTGATGTATGGTGAATTGACTTCATGGGTCCATTTCCGAAATCCAGAGGCATGGAATACATTTTGGTAGCAGTTGATTATGTGTCCAAATGGGTTGAAGCTGTGGCTCTGGCTCATAATGATGCAAAGAGTGTGATTGCTTTCTTAAAGAAACACATTTTTAATCGGTTTGGAGCCCCTAGAGCAATCATAAGTGATGGCGGAACTCATTTTTGTAACAAGATTTTTGAAGCTTTATTGGCCAAGTATGGAGTGAAACGTAAGGTTTCCATAGCTTATCATCCTCAAACTTCTGGCCAAGCTGAGATTTCTAATCGTGAAATTAAGAGGGTGCTTGAAAAGGTTGTTAATCCAGGCAGGAAAGATTGGTCCATGAAACTGGATGATGCATTATGGGCATACAGGACAGCATATAAAACTCCTATAGGTGCTTCTCCATTTCGGCTTGTGTTTGGTAAAGAGTGTCATCTACCAGTAGAGTTGGAGCATAGGGCTTATTGGGCAATTTAGAAATTGAATATGGATTTATCTGAAGCTCAATCAAAAAGGATGCTTGAGTTGAACGAATTGAATGAATTTAGATTCAATGCTTATATGAGTTCTAAGCTTTACAAGGAGAAAACAAAGAGGCTTCATGATACAAGAATCCAATCAAAGAGTTTTGCTCCAGGACAGTTGATGTTGTTATACAACTCTCGGCTTAGACTTTTTCCTGGGAAATTAAGGCCAAGATGGAGTGGTCCATTCCGTGTTGTTGAGGTAAATCCATATGGTGTTGTGGAGATTCAAAATGAGAAGAATGTCAACATATGGAAAGTGAATGGTCACAGGCTTAAACCATACTTGACTCTTCAGGACACGGGCATCTCCAATTTGGCACAAGCTCCACATGAGTTATTCTTGGATGATCCTTTACCTCCCTAATGAACCAAGAAGTATGGTCGGGCTGTAGACTATAAACCAAGCACTTATGGAAGGCAACCCAGATTTTCATTCTTAGTTTTTGCTTGTTTGAGTTGTCTACCTTTTGTTTTGTTTTTAGTTGCATAGTGTGTTTTGGCAATATGGCACAATCTTATACCTTGCTGATGGGTTTTGCAGTTTATCACAGCATTTCTGGCGATATATGTAAAGAGCAATGGTAAGTTTTAGATATTCTCTCACACAGGGGTCAGATGTATTTTACATTTTCTACAAGCAAGGTAATTGCATCTAAGGTAAATCTCGATGCTAGACCCGTGAACTTGAATGCATGATTGGTTTGTATGATTTCAATAATTGAGTAATGAAGACAACAAGCTATGACACAAGGGAGAATGACGCATATGTTTTTGTTTTCTAGTCAGTCACATGTGCTTGTTTGATAGCTAGAATGGAACTCTTATATGTTGAACATCTTCCCTATGCATACTTCATAGTTTGTTCACTTCTTTAAATATCTTGTTAGGAACTTTGCATTCTCAGATCATGGCTTACTTTCCTCATCAGAATCCTTATGAATATGCAATATTCAGTGAAGATCCGGGAACTACCTCTTCTTCTTCAGCCGATGTGGATATGGTGATTGATTTTGATCTGGCTAGTTTACCATAGTTTGTTAATGCTACTGCTGAAAGCTTATACAATAGCTTTATCACCAGAGCAGTCATCATTGAGAGACCAATTGAGGACCCTTCCCATAGATTTGAAGGATTGATTAGGAGGCATTCTTGGGCTCATTTCGCAAGAGCATCTGTTGTTGTTAACCTGGAGATAGTTCGCGAATTCTATGCTAATTAACGTGCTGACAGTGTCCATTCAGTTTTTGTGAGAGGGAAGTACTTGAAAGTCAATTGCCACAGAATTAATTTGCATTTCCTTCATCTTGATTATCCCGGTGATACATATTGCCGTTTGGTGAGGGCGGGGAATACTGATCATTTGTTGGCTGCTGTGGCGTTACCTGGTGCTACATGGGTGAGAAATGCTCAGAATGAAGCTTTATATATGCCCACAAGTGAGTTAACAGTAGAGGCAAAAATGTGGTTATCGTTTATCAACTCCAAGATCTTGCCTACTAATCGTACAAATATAGCATCCAAGGATTGTGTTCTTTTGATCTATGCTATTCAGCATGATTTTCTATTGATATTGGGAAATTGATGCTAGGGTTCATAAGGCGGGCACAACGAAGTGAATTTGCACCTATGTTCTTCCAGCTTTGTTAACAGCCATGGCTCGTAGCAAGGGAGTTGACATCACTTCAAATGAAAATCCTCAACATCCTTTTGGTCTTATGGGAATTCCGCAATGGCCTGTACTTCAAGAGGAAGAAAGAATGGCCAGATTCTCCCGAGACTTGTAGAAGGCCAGGTTCCTTTATTCTTTGTATGTTATTTTGCTCACGGGGACCGTGCTTTTTTTCCAGTGTGGGGGGGAGTTGTTATGCAATTTGAAGAGTGTGATTGAAGACTATGCTTTGTAAATATTGTCTTTGTTTTAGTGTCTTTGCTTAGTGCTTTTAGTTTGCCGTTGTTTGGTATTGTTATGATAATGAGCTTGTGAGTTGATTAGTATGTTGTATGTTTGTTTAGGTTGCACTTTTGGAGTGGACTGTATTAGGCATTGATTGCACTGACTTCTTCCTATTGTGTTTATACTTTAATGTCTGAAAAGTTAAATACCAATTTAAGCTAAAAAAAATATAAAAAATAAAAAAAAATAAAAAAATAAAAAATGGATAACATTGAATGATATTAAGTTGAGGTGTTGAACAACCGAATTGATGGTGTATGAATGTCGGCTCAATCATATGAAGTGAATGGACATAAAGCTGAAGTGCGATTTTTGTTTGTAGTGGCATGTGAATACATGATTTTGCATTTGGCAGAGAAAGGATAGGCAAAGTTATGAGATGACCGAAATAAGTGAGATTTCTTTGTGATTGTTGCTTTGTGACATGTGAAAGTTAGTGGCGTTGGGTAGAGAATGAAATGAGAAGGTCACATGACTTGAATTTTAATTGGGTCCCACATTTGAATGGTTTAATTGTTTGCTAGTGTTTGGTGGGAACATTAATTTTTCATGTTGACCGATTGAATGCAAGCTCATGATTTCCCTTCCCTTGTGTTCTATAAGTGCAAAGAGTTATTGCTTGTTATTTCAAGATAGCACAAGTTGAAAGCACAAGCTCGGCATTAGTAAGACCATATTGCATAAATTGATCTTCCCAATTCTATTTCTTGCAAGACTAAGCTCTAGCTCTCCACAAAAGGTATGTCTCAATTCTCTTTAAGGTTTGTGGATTTTGTTTTCTTTGAGTCGTGCAAAGTGATGAATGTAAGAACATGATAATGATTATGTTGTTGTTAAGATGATGGAAATGATGAACATGTAAGATATCATGTAGCTTAGCCAAGGAGAACATGCATGTTAAGTGTGGGGGGGCGTTTGAAAAAGTTTTTCTTTTCAATCAGTCCAGCTTTGACATGTTTCTGTATTTTGACTATAACTTGAGCTGGGTATGTCCAAATGAGGTGATTCTAGTTGGAGACAGTTGCTAAGAGATAGGGCTACAATGTTTATGTTGGGCACTTTTGCCAATTTTGACTAGAATGTAGTCTTATTTCAGAGATAAGGCCGTATGCATGTTAATGTTGTAGTCTGAAAAATTGTGGATTTGGCCTGTTTGGAATGCCTCGGTTTTTTGGCCATAACTTGCTCATTTTTGGTCCGAATGGTGTGAATTTTGTTCCCCTAATTTAGACAAGATCGTGCTTTACAAATTTGCAGTTTAAAGTTTTGGCTAATTCGAAATGTTTCAATATGTTATTTGGTCTATCTCATGAAATGTCAAGCTGAAATTTGCCAACATTCTGTTAGAGTACATTTCGGTAATGACGAGATGACAACTTTGGTATGTCTTGTTTAAATTGAGTGAATCCAGCTCTTGGAGTTAGCCAAGTTGTGGTTCTATATATTTGAGGTTTTGAATTCTTGCTAGGTTTATCTTGTTGACATGTTGTAGTCTTTGAGATGTGGAGATTGATAAGCTGAAATTTGTTGTGGAAATGAATGCCGAGTTGCCATGAGTTTATTTTAGAGGATGGGAAGTTGTTCATATAGACATTAGATGAGGAAATACAAGTTGTTATGTTTTGGGCTTTATATTTTGTGATTGGAGTGTTATTATGTATATGTTTTAATTGAAGAAATGGATGTTGGGAGTTCCTAGTTAAATTTTCAATGTCCAAATTTTTACTGATATTGTGGTGTAAAGAGAGATTCAACTTCACAAAAGGCTTGTTTTGTTGGTTGTTCTTGGCAGGAATGGCTCCCAAGAAGGTAGCAACATCATCAAAAGCAACAAGTTCAAAGAAAGGAAAGGCAAAGGGGAAAGCGAAAGAGATAAATGATGCAGATTCTGAGTACTTTGCAGACGATATGCCAATTTTTGAGGAACCCCTAGTGATCACAATCCAGCCATCGATTCAGAAGAAGCGAAAGGGTGATCCGACATCGTTGTTGTTCATTGAGGCTGTGGCCCAGCGACGTTGGGAAGATGGTTTAGCAGTTAAAAATGTGCACTCAGAACGGGCTTTTGTCATTGATAAGGGGCCATTCCAAAAGTTGATGGAATTTCACAAATTTACTGAAAAGTTGATCTACGCACCTGAGTTCTGCAATTCCAGTCTCGCTCGGGAGTACTATGCTAATGCAAAATTTCCAAACGATGAGGGAGCAGTTTTTGTTCGAGGAGTGTGGGTTGACATCTCAAGTGGAATCATCAATGCTCATTTAGGGAAGCCGAGCTACCCCGAAGATCCTTTTCAGTGTCCTGTGAGTGAGGAAGGTGACCAAGAATTGTTAGAGGAGCTTGAACTTCCTGGAGCCGCGTGGGTTCTTAATCAACAAGGGGAGCATATGCATATTCGACATCAGTATTTGCGAGTCGACGTTAAAATATGGTTGCTATTCATCCTGTCTAGGCTGATGCCTAGTTCACGGAGGTCCGAAGCTGTTTGTAAACTCTTATATTTGATTTTCGCTCTTAGAGGAAGAAGGTCTGTGGATGTTGGCCGAATCATAGTTGATGACATCAGAGAAGGTATTGATGATCCAAAAGCATCTATCTTTTACCCCGTCCTTATTGAGGAATTATGCAAGGCTCAAGGAGTGACTGATGAGTTGGGTGGAGATTGGAGGAAGATTCTAGGACCTATTGCTACTCCTTTGTATCTTAAATATTTACGCCTGGAGAAGGAGTCCCTCGAAGCTCAAGCATTGGAGGCGGGATTGCCACGAGACAATTTGGGAACCCCAGCTCGTGTTGGGCAACACCAGCAAACTCCACAACCATATGACTTCAGTGCATTTCAAGGAGTAATTCAGGATTTTCAACAATCGGTGGACACCCGGTTCCAACGATTGGATGAGAAGTTGGAACATATGCACCAAGATTGGACACATCATGTGTCTACTGTGGATTCCAAATTGGACGATATATCTTCTGTTGCACAACAACAGTTTGAAGTACAGTATCATTGTCAGGTTAAAATGCAGTTGGAGCTTGATGCTTGTAATAAGATGGCTGTTTATTACCATTCTCCTCCTGGGCCACCGAAGCAAAGGCCAACTCAAGCGCAACTGGCGGGATATAGCATTCCTAATTTGTCTATGGACGCAGTCAGTGGTGCTGTGCACGAGCTTCCTCCTGGAGTGCCTGGTGTGCCTTCTTTCCAACCGTTGCCCACTTTTGGTCGCATTCCATCAACACCGCCGACTCCCACATTTCTCGCGGACCCTCAGTTCATGCCGGCCATATGCATACCATTATTTGGTTTGGAGCAGCCATTACCAGGGCCCACTCATGGACCATTTCATTGGAAGGCAGTTCCTTTTCAGAGTCCGTCTTTTTCCACTACAACATCATTTTCTCCTTCGTCTTCATTGGCACCTTCTTCATCCCTGGGAGTCCCTCCTTCCTAATTTTCTTTACATTGGGGACAATGTGTATTGTAATTGTGGAGGGGTTCGTTTGTGTTGGAATTTGTTTGTGTTTTGATGTAAATAATCGTTGAGGACCTTATCTTGTTGCTGTTTCTTTATGATGCCATGATCTGATTATGATGTGAAGAATGTTGGAGTTGTTTCAAGTTTTTCTTTGACGATGTGTTGCGAAGATATTGTTGAAGCTGTCGTCTGCCGTTGTCTTGAAGCATGATATGTTTGCAATATTGAAATTTGTTTTCTTGAAACTTGATCTTATGACGCCATAAATTGTTTGGAGTTGATGATGTTGTTGAAGACTGGTGAAGATTGTTGAATGTGATGCCTTGATGACTTGCTATCTGTTGTGAAGTAGGATGTTGTGATGAAGATGCATGGAGATTCGATGTTTTAAAGAGTGTATTGTATGTGTTGTAAGTTTTGTGCTTGTTTGAGTTGTTTGGGTGTGAGAGTTTGTATTGAATTTAATTGAGTGTGGTGAGAATTGGTGTAAGATAAGGAATGTAATGCTTAACTATTATGTATTGAAGCTTTATTCCTCATTTACTATGTCATATTTCAAGTTCATCACCTTACTGTTTTTTAATTTTGCATGCGAAAACTTTTTTGTTTTCTGACACTAAGTTTGAAGAAATTGGTACATTTTGCTGGTTAAGGCACGATGTTAAGGTAAGATAGATATGCCATGCAAAAAAAAAATTCAAATGACATAGGAGGTAATGTGTATGGAATTTGTTCTTTTTGCTATGCATTTGTCTGGTGTTTCCAGTGTTCGTACATGTTTAGTCTTTTGGAGACTCTTATGAACATGTGCATGCATAAGAAAGGATATGGAGAAAAAGCCTTTGGCAACTGGGAAGAACAAAAGCCATAAGACCCTGGCAAGCAGTGAAAGGGAAAAAATAGCCACAAAACCCAGGCAAGGCACCAATGTGTGCAACAAATAAGCACCAATGTGCAAATAAGGGCAATGTCCCATAGAGCACCAATGTGCGCATAGGTTACCATTGATCTTGTGGGTTGCATATTCATAAGAGTGGACAAGGAGATTGACGTGTACTGAATGGCAAGTGAGACAACTAGATGGTGTATAGCAAAGGAATAGATGAAGTGCATATTCCTCAACACACACTTGCACTCATGACATTTTGGTCTTTATTCACTGTGCCTTAGTTGGTAATGTGTATTGAAATCTGAGAGCTAGGGCCAGAAAACGTTGCATAAGTTTTTGTGTGAAAAATACTTTGATGAACTTGGAATTGGACATAGTGGATACGGAGTGAGGGTTCAATGCATTATGGTGAAAGTCTAGAGCATGAGTTTTGCTTGAGGACGAGCAAAAGTTCAAGTGTGGGGGAATTTGATAAGTTGGTTTTATACCAACTTAAATGGCTTATTTTACTGGGATTTTGGCCTGGTTTTCATGAAAATATGGCTTGTTATGTGTTATTTAATGCATTTATGTGTTTGCTAATGAGGTGTGCTAAAATGACTGGAAAAGATAAAGAATGAGGTTAAAAGAATCAATTTTGAATTCGGTGAATAAGTGTGGAAGAAATGAGGAAAAGGTTTGAAAATGCTTAAGTGTGCCTTAGGTTTGGCAGCTTGAGTGTTGGACTTCATTTGAGTGTATCGTTTTCAATGTTGATCCAAATAAGGAGATCTTTGAGGCTATGGAAAGCTCTTTGTGTGTACTTCAATTGTCATGTTTTAACTTTCTCCAAATTCTGTATGCAAGCATGAGAAACGAAGGCTTCTTTGTTGTGTTTGGATTAGGGTTTTTTAGGGTTTGATCTTCTTGCCACAGTTTGGTAGGTTGAGAATAACTTGAGCTACAGACCTCCAATTTTAATGATTCTTGATCCTATGGAAAGCTAAGAGAGGAAGATACAACTTTGGTGTTCAAGAAAAAATCCAATTCTGAAAGAAAAACTGGAAAAGCACGGTGGAATGGTGAAAAAACCCAATTAGGTTTTTAAGCTTGCGACGCGTCGCAGGCTTAATTCCTTCTTGCCACAGCTCAGTATTTTGGTTGTAACTTTCTCGTCCGAGCTCCGAATTGGGTGATTCAAAAGGCTATGGAAAGCTACGACCCGTGGCTACAACTTTCATGTTTCAAGATTTGCCAAATGCACATTGAATCAAGGCTATATTTTGGGTGGAAGTTACTACACATTGGCACATTTTTGAAAACACACTTGCACTTGTGCCATGATATGAACTTTTCATTATAGGATAAAGTGTGCTACGGTTTGATTCATATTGCCACTTCATGTTTTCTGCCTCACTTGATCACATTGGCCACAAATAAGCACATCACTCTAGCATTCAAGCACACACTTGTGCACATCTAAGCACCACACTCTAGTTTTTGTGCACATCACAACACCGTTTATAAACACACTTTGGCACGATGTGAGCCATGTTGTAACATTTGGTTCATCATGCATTGTCACACACAATCTTCTTATTCATAGCACCAAACATCACAAGCATGTCATGCACAGTTTGTGAACCAAAAGTACAAAGCTTGGTCGGCACAACACGTATATCACTTGTTACACACCAAACAGCACAATTCATACACAACATATGGAAGATTGGCCTGCGACATGTCCCAGGCCATTTGAGATTGAACAAAAAATAGCCTACGACACAAATAACACAAAATATGGCCTGCGACATGTTGTTTTTCATTGTCAAAATTTTGGCTAAGTATGGATTTTGTGTTTTCTTGCACGGGTACAAGGAAGCGTGGTCAGGAATGGCACAAAGGCGCTGGAGCTGAATTGGTGGCGCAGGGACTCTGGCTCAAAGGCACTGACGATAGCTAGAGTTCTTCTACTTTGGTTTTTATACATATACTGGTTTTAGACATTCCTTGTAGGGGCATTCTTGTAATACTATAGTTATTTTACGTTTTGCGCATTAGTTATATTTTATAATTCTCTATATATAGAGGGTTAAACTAATATGTAGGGGGGAATCAATATTCGAGAATTCATAACCAGACTTTTGTAATTTCGTGAGCGGGAATTTTTCTCACTCTTCTCTCTAACTTTCTCTTTCTAGGATTTTCTCTCTAGAAATTGAACTCCGATTTCGATTCCGATTGCGGATTTGGACTGATCATTGTTATTCTTCACAATTCTCTTGTGGATTTGAGGCTCTTGAGCATAATCATTTGGTAAATTCTTTCTATTTTAATGAAAATGACTTGCTTAATGTTTCAAATTGACGATCGTGATCTAGAAATGGAGTTCTCTAGCTAAATTTGCTATGTTCTAGGGTTTGAACCGGGTGAAGTGTAATTATGCTATGCTATGCAATATAATTGACGTAATTCATCGAGAATGAACTCATATTGGAGAATAATGCTTAAAGTTTGTTAAGTTTCACTCATTTGAGCTTTTGTTGATTGAATCATGCTTCGATTGTGGTCGCCATGCTAGGTTGAGGTTTAATTCATCGATAGGAGTAGAAATGTATGAAATGAGAACATAAAGGTATGATAATTGAGTCTTCACACTTGTTTTGTCTGATCATGAACTGAGATATGGTCGCCATGCCAGTGGAAGTTCATTGAACCTTTAGAACTGAGTGAGAAGAGGCTTCTTGAGCTTCATGAAGACAGACGGACCTAGGTTAGGCCTCGCCATAGGAAAACCTTAGAGTTTTCATACTATAGTAGTAAATCTTGGGAAGTTGAGACTCTACAGATTATAATCGTTGCTCTAGGCCTCGCCATGGTAAAGCGTGAAGTCAGGAAGCGTAGAACATGATGTGGTCGCCATGCTAATCATATTCTAGGTTACCAGGCAGTTTAATCTCCTCTTCGTGTACAAGTGTGTCAATTGAATTGCATTTGAGTAGCCTACTTGCATCTTCATCCGGTGTAGAAACCCTAGGACATCACTTTAAGACTTGTTATTACATTTCTATTTTTTTTCCTAGTTCAGTAATTGATTGCTCGTCCTTCTTTCTTTCGCGTTGCTGAGTCTTGAATTTTGTCACTCTAATCACCCTCTACGTTTTGTTTTTGTTACTTACTTTCCTGAGCTTTGATAACTCAAACCTGTGGCAATTTCAGAACAAAATCACTGTATTTCTTGAAACCAATTCCCCTTCCCTGTGGATACGATCCCTCTCGCTACTACTACAGTCAGTTATAGGGTTAAATTGAAGAGTACGCGACACACCTTTCAGCAGCCGCACCACATGCCAAATTCTCACGGTGCGGCCGCCTCACCCACACACTTTCATGGTGCGGCCGCCTGATGCGGCCGCAGCATGCACATTTCTTGGTGTGCTCGAGTGTGTATATAACATCATGCAAGAGTTGATGTAGTGACATTATGTTGTGCTTGTGTGGTTGCAAGACTATGCATGAAGAATACATGTGCTATATATGAATATGCATGAGTGCATGTTGTTATGTGCATGTGGTGTTCATGAATGTTGTTGTGAAGTGCCCATGTGTTTGCATGATTGTGCTGTGAGGTGCATGAATTGTGCCGAAGAGTGTGCTGTGATGTGCATGTGTGTGTGCACAAGTGATGCTGTGAAGTGCCCATGTGGGTGCATGATTGTGTAGCTAATGTGCAGCAAGTGTAGTGTTGTGTAGTACATGTGGTGCATGTGTGGGCTGGAGTTGATACAGATATGAGCACGCATTTGCACAAGTGTGTAGCAAGTGTGTGCATACTTGTGCACAAGTGTGTAGCAAGTGTGTGCATGCATGTGCACAAGTGTGTAGCAAGTATGTGCATGTGTGTAGCCAATGTGTGCATAGCTAACATCAATTAATGCGAAATGTAACCGCGACGTCCCAATCCGCTATTCCTAGCAAGTTTAACACTCAATTCCTAGATTCTTCCCATGTCGAGGCCTGAACCTAGGGTCAAATGTACTCGTTAGCAACAGAGGATGGTGTAAGGAGCCTTAAGTTGAGGTGTGGTCGCCATGCTAACTTTGGGTTAAGACTCTAGGTGACATAGTTCCCCTCTCATTCAGCTTGCATGTTCGTTGTACCGTATAGGTGTCTAGATGCATTTTCATCCAGCTCCGGAACTCTAGAGCATCACTTTCACTTGTTTGATTAACACTTTATTCCTTTTGTTTTGAATTCTGTTCTTTTAATTCACGTTAGTGCAAACTTAATCTTGTGACAACCTGAGGACAAATTTCTTGATTCTTGAGACCACTTCACATTCCCTATGGATACGATACCCTGCTCATTGCTACTACATTAGTTTATGGTTAAAATTGCAAGGTTAATGACAAGCTTGTCAATTTTTGGCAACGCTGCCGGGGAAGGATTTAAAAGGTACGGCCGCATCAGGTGGCCGCACCGTGTAAATAGAATGAATGGTGCGGCTGTATCAGGCAGCCGCACCGTGTAAATACCATTTGGTTTCCTCGAGATTTTTCTAAGTGTTAACTTGTTTTTCTTCTTGTGCAGGTCTGTGGAAGCGTGTGATGTTGTGGCCCGAGGACGTGATGCACATAATGGAGGCGTGAAGTGTTGAGGCTTGAAGGCGTGTGGGGCTGAAATGGATGCTGACATGAAAGACTATGCACATGCTTATTTTGGAATGGATTTCTTCAAAGTGGTATTTCTGCAATTTAGGGCTTAGTTTACGGTTGCGTTTTGTTTACGTTTTGTAACCTCTATATATAGAGGGACTAGTCAACATTTTAAAAGATAGATCATTCTAGAATAGATAATAGACTTTTGTATTTTTTTTGAAGAGCTGGATTTTTCTCTCACTACTCTTCTTTCTCTCACTAGTTTTTCTCTCTAAAAATTGTACTCCAATTGTGATTCCGATCGCGGATTTGGACTAGAATTTGCTTTCTTACTCTCAATTGACAAAGGAATTGACAAATCTCTGAACTCTAATCGGTAAAATTCTCCAATTGAGTGAGAATGAGTTTGTTAGTGTTATAAATTGATGAATTTGAGATGAGGAAGGCGTTTTTTGGCTAATCGGTTGATGATCTAGGGTTCCGATGGATGAGAATACATTTTAGATGCCTTATTATGGTGCAATAAACATAATCTATGAAGAAATAATTCATATATTGTTTCGATTGTGCATTTCGTTTGGATTTTCACACGATCACTCTTAGGTTATGAAATCTTGAGATAAAAGTGCAAAAGAAATCCTTTGTTGCTAATGAGTACATTTGACCCTAGGTTCAGGCCTCGACATGGGAAGAATCTAGGAATTGAGTGTTAAACTTGCTAGGAATAGCGGATTGGGACGTCGCGGTTTGGAATCGCCATTCTCAGGCCTCACCATGGGAGAGGATGGTGTTAGGAGCCTTAAATTGAGGTGTGGTCGCCATGCTAACTTCGGGTTAAGACTCAAGGGGACATAGTTCCCCTCTTATTCAGCTTGCATGTTCATTGTACCGTGTAGATGTCTAGATGCATTTTCATCCATCTCCGGAACTCTAGAGCATCACTTCCATTCGTTTGATTTACACTCTATTCCTATTGTTTTGAGTTCTGTTCTTTTAATTCACGTTAGTACGAACTTAATTTTGTGACAACCTGAGAACAAATTTCTAGATTCTTGAAACCACTTCACCTTCCCTGTGGATACGATACCCTACTCATTGCTACTACATTAGTTTAGGGTTAAAATTGCAAGGTTAACGACACGTTTGTCAGGTTCATATTTGTTATGTGTTTGCATAATTGCCAAATTAACTAACATATAATTGAAAGATGAATATTATTGTGAATTACCTAGAGAACCATAAACAACCATAAATGGGACAAGTTTACATGCTTTAAATGAATTTATCATTGTATCCAATTTGAACAAATGCCCCTGCTTAGGAATTTGCATGTAAAGGTTAGGAGGATACTTGGTTAAAGTTGGATCAAAGGGGTTGCGATTTTAACTAGTTGGGTAGTTGGCTATTGTCATAGGTTGCGATTTTAACTAATAATTCGAACTTATCTCTGTTAAAGAAATGGGAGAATTGATTAGTTTCGACCTAGGTGCATCTGCCAATATGACTTAGGACCGTTCCATGAGGGCAATCTTTTACTCAAGAGATCAATCATCATAGCTCAACCACTTGATGTAATTTCTTAGAATACAAGTCGAAGAAAACCACTTTTATCCATTTGAATACCTTACTATTCTCTGGTGATTGCATTTATCTTTGATTATCTGCATATTTTACTATTATCTTCGATTCAATTAAACTTGTTACATCACATAGCTAGTGTACCTCCCTGTGGGATGGATACCTTACTCACCCTTTTACAAGGTGGGGTAAGATTGCAAATTTTACTTGTACTCTCATGATATCGAGTGTCGTGGCTCGTCAATTTATCCTAATTTCACTGAATATAGTAGCAGTGAGCTAGGTTTCGTTCCTCAGGGAAATAGACGATTCAAGAAGTTTGATATGCTCAATTATGACACCAAAATATAACAAAACTAAAGAATACTGATTACAAAATTTAACAGGAAGTAAATTGGTCTAACTCCACTCGAATACGAATTGAAATGAACACAAAAGTAAGACTCAAAGAAGTAAAAGAGAAGTTCTCAAGAAAATTAAGCTGATAATCTAGGCTACTTCCAGGTGAATGCAACTTCTCATACATGCAGTATTACTAACATAAAATCAAAACAGATGAGGAGAATCACAATTGGAAACAGAAATTATAGCTAGCATGGTCACTACACTACAATTTTAGTCTCCCGACACCATCCTATCCTCTGGTCAGGCCTAAGGATGGTGAAGTGTGAACAAGCTGTCTCAATTCCCCACTCAAATTACTAAGGCATGAACACCTAGAATCTCCCATGGTGAGGCCCGATCCTAGCATGTAAATTCATCATTTAAGTAGGAGAATCTCTTATCACCTTGTTCTCAGGATTATACAGACTCAACGCTTCCTATGGTGAGGTCTAGCCTTAAGATCTGTTCAAATTCAAACAGGTTTAAGAACTCATGCATTCTCAGGTTCTCATTCATGATTTTCATCCAAATCTCACAAAAGAAGACTCAATTCAGCATGACGACCGCAATCAAATCTCATTTCATCAAATTCAGATCAAAATCATGCACTTAATAAGTTTTACCAATTCATAGCTGAGAATTTCCATTTCTTATAATAGATTGTTAGTTCTACTGCACAATTACAATTTCAACCTAGCATTCACCCTCAGTATCCTAGATTATCATGCAATTAGCCACGAATCTCCATTTCAGCTTCACAATCAACAAATTGGAAGTTTAAACAGTTCATAATCATTAATTGGAAGAGTTTACCAATTAAGAGTCTTAAAAGCTTCCAAATGCCAAGAGGATTGTCACTTTTCTTCTCAATTTCCAGGAGATGTACAATGATGAGAGCAAATCTTTGATCGGAATCCAAAATAAAGCAACAAACTTAGAGAGATAAAATAGAGAGAGAAAGTAGATCTCAAGAACACTTCCCGCTCTTCAAAATCAAAAGTCGGTTACAATATGGAAAAATGTGAATGGTGAAAAATGAATCGTCCTTTAAAATGTTGACTATTCCTCTATATATAGAGGTTACAAAAGAAACGTAAATGGTACGCAAACGATCAATAACTAAAAAGTATTACATGAACACCATTACTAAAACTGCCTAAGTAATGTGGAAGACAAAAAACCAAAGTGGGAGGCTTTTATTATTGCGCCAGCGCCTTTGAGCCAAAGTATCTGCGCCTTCAAAACTTAATAACGCCTTCCTGCCAAATGTATTGCGCCTTCAAGCATCTGCCACAATTTCTTCTTCTTCAGCAAGCACCACGCCTTCATAAGTGGAGCGAAGCACGCCTTCGGGATCACAACTCCAGCGCCCTTCTTTTACTCAGCTACTTGCGCGCCTTCAAGCTCAGATGCCTCACGCCTTCCTGCACCCTCTGCACCTTAAGAACAGCCGCAACACTTAGCCAATTTTTAGCACAAAATTCACACGATTTTTTTTGCCCACGAGATCTCGTGGGCAAAATTTCCTCTGTTTTATTTTACTCCACGAGACCTTGTGGAGTAAATTTATGCACTTTTTCTTTCTCCACGAGATCTCGTGGAGAAAAATGTGGTGTTTCTGTTTTCTCCACGAGACTTCGTGGAGAAAACTTGTGCGTTTTTTCTTTCTCCACGAGATCTCTTGGAGAAAAAATGTGAATTTTGCCGTTTGTTTTGTATGCCAACGTGTGTGCAGCTACGTTTAGAATGGGCAAATGTTATGCTAAAGTTGTATGAGTAGTAAGCCAGAGTGTTGTGTACCATCGGTGCAAATGAATTTTGAAAAACAAGGGAAAACATGCCATGCATAAATTGTGTGAATGTAATGCTAATGCGCCTAGAGTTTGTGTGTTATGAATGCTTGGCAAGATGTGTGTATGAGTATGGAAAAATATGATCAATTGCTCGGCAAAGTATGTGCCAGGACTTGGCAAGATAATTTGCAAGGTCTTGGCAATGTGTTGGCATGCCGAGTTGACAAAGTCTTGGCAGAGTATTGGCAACGTATTGGCACGGCCTTGGCAAAATGTAGGTCTGCCAAGTTGGCAAAGTCTTGATGGCAAGGCTTGGCAAGATCTTGGCAGTCTTGATGAAGGCTCGGCAAGATATTGGCAAAGTCTTGGCAGTCTTGGTGAAAAGGTTCGGCAAGATATTGGAAAAGTGTTCATTCCAGCACAGCACCCTGCTTTCTTGCCAAATAAGTATGTCTTAACCTCTGAATCAGTCTTGATGGTAAACTTAGGAATTCTAGATCTCCCTCTTAGCATTCAAATGAATCAAGAATCAGCTTCACCAGGTTCCTGAAACTCAAGATATCATCAAAATACCAACCTGAGGCAGAAAGATAAAACCCTAAAACCCTAAAATGACATTTCGCAAAGAAACTCATATTTCATAGTCTTGCACACAAACTTGGAGAATAGTTAAAACATCAGAAATGTAGTGCATTCAAAGAGCTTTTCAGGACACCAAAGAACTCACCAATTGGATTAGTATCAAGAGAGTTATGCCCAGATGAACTTCCCTAACCAAATCTGCCAAAACCCTAAATTAAGTCTACCAAGTTCCTTTTGGTTTCATCCATCCTCTTAGTTGTTTTGATCTCTCAACCTTGCCAATTAACATCAAACACACGATTGCTTAAGTTTAACATCATTTTTGGTCTTTTTTAACCATTTTAGTACAACAAACTGACAACCACATAAATGCACAACAACACACATAACGATGCACTAACTCATGAAAAACAAGTCAAAAGCTAAGTGAATTAAGCCATTTAAGTTGGTATAAAACCAACTAATCAAATTCCCCCACACTTTAACTCTTGCTTGCTCTCAAGCAAAAATACACACGAATTAACTCTTTTTATCACCCGTATGCAAACACTTTGTTCATTCATCCACATTGACCACATCCAAATTCATCAAAATGTTTTTTTCACACACAACTTTATACTTTGATGGTTCATGGTACCTAGCTCTCAGATTTCAACACAAATTATCAACTAAGGCATAATGAATAAAGATCAAAATCTCATGCGTGCAAATGTGTGCTGAGGAACGTGCACTTCATCTATTCCTTTGTTATACACCCTCTAGCTGGTCTCACATACCATTCAATACATGCCAATCTCTTTGTCCACTCTTATGAACATGCAATCACAAGATCAATGGTACCTATGCGTACATTGGTACTCTATGGGACATTGCCCTTATTCTGCACATTAGTGCTGCACATTGGTGCACATATTGATAACTGAAATAATGCCTGGGTTTTATGGCTTTTTTCTCCAAATTTGATTGCCAGGTTCTTATGGCTTTTTCCTTCCCAGTTGCCAATATGGCTTTTTTATCCCATATCATTTCTTGTGCAAGCACATGTTCATAAGAATCCCAAATTGACTAAACATGCACGAATTCTGGAGACACCAGATAAATGCATAACAAACAGAAACGTATCCATACACATTACCTCCTATGTCAATTGAGTTTTGCATGGCATATCTATCTTACATTAACATCGGGCCTTAGTCAGCAAAATGTACCGATTTCTCCAAACTTAGCACCACAACAAAAAGTTTTCACATGCAAGATTCAAAACAAGTAATAGTGATGAACTTGGAATAAGGCAAAGTGAACTAAGAACAAAGTTTCACATACAGGGTGATAACTCATTTTCTCAATTTTGATTGCCCTTGTTCACTCTCTTTTCGCTCAAATTCACATCTCTATTCATACCTTGCACACAACACTACACACTCCAATTTCATTAATGCCAAATGGTAAACACACAAAATTACAAACTTTCAACATGGCTGAGTACATTCCCTCCCTCAACAAAACAAAACAAACTGCATACTAAACTCTAAACACTCAAACAACACTTAGCACACAAAACGATTCATGGCATTTCTTCATTCTTCATTTTCTTCAAAGTAAGACAGCTTGACTTCACCCTATCATGGCCACTTCTCATGACTTCTAAAGAACCATACTCCTCAATGCTTCAAGAAACAACATCTTCACAAAATCCACTTAACATTCTAGCAAAGAAAGAAAAAACTTCATGCGTCAACAAGTCATCAAACTTCAAGACACGCACAAACTAGCCACTTCAACTACCTTCTCGGAACTGAATAATGTAACATGCTTGACATATTGGCTTCTCCATTCCAACAATACTTCATCAATATGAACGAAACATATAAGCACAATTTCAACACTCAATTCACCACTTCATCACCACAATCTCACAAAGCAAAACACAGCACCAAAATAATTTCACACATAACATCAAGAAAAAATTTTTAGATTTCGTCTCCCCCCCACACTTAGAATGAACATTGTCCCCAATGTAAAAGGCTAAGACGAAGGAGGCACTCCCTGAGAAAACGATGATGGAGCTGAAGAAGAAGGAGATCCAAATGCAACTGCTGTAGAGAAAGACTGTCCATCCAAAGAAGCCGTGGCAAATGAAGGGACACCAATTGACTGTGGAACATAATGAAAAGGGCCATGGACAGGGCCTTAAAGAGGTTGTCCCGAGGCTATTAATGGAAATCTTGCAACAGGTGTAAACTCTGGATTTGGTATGAATGTAGAAGTATGAGGCATAGGAGGTATACGACCAAATGTGGGTAACGGATGCAAAGAAGGGCTTGCTGTCACTCCAGGTGGAAGCACGTGCATGGTACCACTAACCATATCACATGAAAGATTTGGGATTCGATACCCCACTAACTGTGCCGAAGTTGGAGTTGGCTTCGGGGGTCCTGAATCTGAATGGTAATAAACCGTCATCTTGTTACACCTATCAAGCTCTTGCTGCATGCACACTTGCCTATGATATAACACTTCAAATTGCTGCTGAGCCACCGTGGATAAATCATCAAATCTATGCTCCATGCGTTCAGCTTGTGACGTCCACTGCTGTTGCATATTATCAAAAACCTTCATGCATTCGTTCCATCCTTTCATCTATGTTTCTCACACCATCCTGCAGCCGATCCATCCTTTCATCTATGCTTGAAAAGCGATTTTCAACTGAGAGCTGGAAACCCTGAATTACTCCTTGAAGAGATGCAAAATTAAAAGAATGCTGCCCTTGGCCTGCTTCATAAGTTGGATTTTCACTCTCCACACGAGATGCTTCTGCACTTGAAATCCTCGCCTGTTCCATTTCCTTTTCCAAGCTCAAATACTTCATATAAAGTTGATCGGTAATTGGCGGATTGATCTTTTGCCAGTCACCAAGCTCATCATCCACACCCTGTTCGACGCAAAGCTCCTGAATCAGTAATGGGAAATAAAGTGCCTTACTTCGCACAGAAATTCCATCCTGGATGTTTGAAAGGATTAAACGACCCACATCGATCTGCCGCTTCCTTCGAATTGCAGACATTATGAACAAACGATTGCGAACAACCTCGGTAGTCTATGAACTTGGCATGAGACGAGATAGCACAAACAACAGCCACATTTTCACATCACTTTTCAAGAATTCATTCCGAATATGCTTATGCTGGCCCTCATGATTGAGCACCCAGGTTGCTCCGGGATGTGCCAACTCTTCTGTCAAAGCTTGATCCAACCTCTCATCGTTGGAAACTGTATAGGATCAGAATCATAATTGGTTGTTCCCAGGTGCAAGTTAATAATCTCGCTTGTGATTCGTATCCATTTCCCTCGCGCACATATACAGCTCCATTCTCAGGAGAACATGCATTAGCATAATATTCTCTTGCAATACTCACATTGCAAAAACAAGGTGCAACTGTAAGCTTCTCATGAAATTTGTAAAACCTTATCAACTTTTTAAACGGCCCTTTTTCCACACTGAATGCACGTTCAAGATGTATATACTTCACATTGATGCCTTGCTCCCAACGTTCCCTAGCTTCATCATTAATGAACAAAGATATTTCAGAAGTGCCTTTCCTCTTCTTGGGTGCCGGGGCTTGCATTGCATACCGAGGAGGCTCTTCAAACATTCGCATATCATCAGGAAAGTACTCCGGGTCGGAGTCAGTGTCAACAGGTGGAGCTTGAGCTCTTCCTTTTCGTTTCTTTGAAGTCGTGGCTTTTTTTGAAGTCAAATCTTTCTTTGGTGCCATTCCTTGATAGGAAACTATAGTCAACTCTTTGAAGGAAATGAAAATTGAAAGATGATGAATACAGCACAAGCTTCCACAAATGATACTTATCTCAACAAAAATGGTTTTGTTCTTTCTTGGTGGCCTTACATATTATACAAATGGTAAATGGCATTTATAGACCAAGACCAACAATGAAACCCACCAAGACGTAAAGTGAAAACAACTTGCCACTCCTAGACAAACAAGCAATTCGGTCATGTGAACCATCCACATTAACATTCCCCACCAAACACTACAAACAAGCAAGTCATTCAAAATGTGGGACCCGATTGATAATTCAAGTCATGTGAACTTCTCAGCTTTTACCAATTCTTATGCATTCACTCCTCACAAGACTACAACATCAGCATTATTGCATACACTCAATTCGGTCAACTCACCTTGCACAACATGAATACAAGACAAGACTAAAGCATTCATATCATTCAAAGCAACAACCACAACGCTCCCCTTACTCTTTTCAATTCAGCCGTTCACTCCTAAACCATGTTCTCAAACATCATGAACAACAAAACAAAACCAACAACTTCTACATTTTGCATGTGAACTTATCCTACAACACATATAAACGTCCAACAAAATGTCAGCCTTTTTCCTTTCATTTCATATCCATCTCCTATTCATGACTCAATATCAATACAATCTCTACGTCAATTTTTATCAGCTTTGCAGAAAATTGAATTCATGTTCAGAAGGATTCAGAAGTGCAGATATTTTTATCATCAAAATCACAAAAGGCTAATACTACTACTACTATACTCATTTCAATCATGGCAATTAACCTCCTTAAACATAATCATGGTAACTATACATGTTCCAACCACAACCATAATCACGATTTCTTGGCCAAATCTCCCCCCACACTTGCATAAGACACGATCCCCGTGAGAAAACAATAACAATCAAGACAAAAGAACCTGGCCTTCCTCTTCCTACAAGCCACGAGAAAGTCTTGCAATTCTTTCTTCCTCTTGTAACACAGGCCATTGAAGATGTCCCAAAAGACCAAGAGGATGTTGAGGATTATCAGCTGAAGTGATATCAACACCCTTCGCACGAGCCATGGCGGTTATCAAATCTGGAAAGTACATTGGTCCAAACTCACTTCTTTGTGCGCGCCTGATGAACTCTAACACCAACTTCCCAACATCAATAGAGAAATCATGTAAAATCGCAAAAATCAAAAGAACGCGTTCTCTGGATGCAATATCTACACGGTTAGTAGGTAAAAGCCTGGAATTTATAAACATTAACCACAGTTTTGCCTCGGCTGTGAGTTCACTGGTAGGTACATATAAAGCCTCGCGTCGAGCATTCCTCACCCATCTAGCACCAGGTAAAGTCACTGAAGCCAACAAACGATCAGTATCGTCAGCCCGAAGCAACCTACAATAAGTGTTACAAGGAAAATCATCAAGGCGATAAAGCATATTGATACATGTGTCGGGTGACCCCTCAAATACTTCCCTCTTACAAACACTGAGTGAACACCATTAGCGCCGTGAATTGGCATAAAATTCTCTAACTATGTCCATATTCACTACTACTGAAGCTCGTGCAAAACGAGACCACGATTGCCCTGAAGATCACATCCTCAAATCTCCTGGAAGGGACCTCGAATGGCCCTCTCAATCATAACAGCTCTATTGCTAAAACCATAGTACAAATTCTGCAGCATTAGCATTAATAAAATGAGGAAAGTTAGCCTGGTTCAACATCAAGCACCACCGCATCATCATTAGAAGAGGAAGGAAGAGGAAGAAGTAGTTCCTGGATCTTCACTAAAGATAAGCATATTCGTAAGGATTCTGATGAGGAGAATAATCAGCCATGATCAAGAAAATGAACACTGTCTAATAAAGGCAACAATGTAAAGAAGGGTAATGAACATGCAAAAGAACGATATCCAATATATAGAATTGCCATCTAGCTACCCAACAAACTCATGTGAATGATTTTGAAAAACGAAAGCCTACATGTCAGAGCTTATTGTCCGCATTATTGTATTATTGAAACCATCCAAACCAGCAATGCATCAATAATGCTCTCAAGTTCATGGGACTAGAATCAATTCTCACCATCAGAACTTTTACCTGAGTTGTAGAAAAATACACTCATTTACCCCAAATGAATAGAAAAAACCAAAGATTCATTTCTTGCTTTTAGCAATAATGCCCATCATCATCCTCATGCAAATCTGCCAAAGGATAACCCTGAGTTATGTTCGAAGATTTTGCCACAATTTGAAACCAAATTCGACCAACAAACTAAAAATTAACAAAGAAAAATAGGTTTCAACCAAACAAAAAGAAAAGGAAACAATGGAAAGAAACACTGGGTGCCTCCCAGGAGCGCTTTGGTTTACAGTCCACAGCCCGACCGTGTTTCATAGCTCAATTGGAGATGATAGGATCATCAAGGTATAGCTCATGTGGATCTCGTTCCACATTAGTGATATCCTTGTCCTGAGAAGTTAAGTAAGGCTTGAGACGATGGCCATTCACTTTCCACACATTGCCATTCTTTTCATTCTTGATTTCCACTACCCCATAAGGTTTGACATCAACAACTCTAAAAGGGCCACTCCACCTTGATTTCAATTTTCCAAGAAACAATCTGAGTTTAGAGTTATAAAGCAATACCAATTGCCCTGGAACAAAAATATTGGATTGAATCTTGGCATCATGAATTCTTTTAGTCCTCTCCTTGTACATCTTGGCACTCATGTAAGCATTGAATCTGAATTCATCCAGTTCATTGAATTCCAACATTCTTTTTGATTGAGCTTCAGACAGATTCATGTTCAATGTTTGAATAGCCCAATACGCCTTATGTTCAAGTTCCACTGGCAAGTGACACTCTTTACCAAAAATCAATCGAAAAGGAGAAGCTCCAATTGGGGTCTTGTAGGCTGTTCTGTATGCCCACAATGCATCATCTAACTTCAAAGACCAATCTTTCCTGCCTGGATTTACCACTTTTTCAAGAACTCTCTTGATCTCCCGATTGGAAATTTCAGCTTGGCCAGAAGTCTGTGGATGGTAAGCTATGGAAACTTTGTGAGTAACACCATATTTGGCCAACAAAGATTCGAAGAGCTTGTTACAGAAATGAGTTCCTCCATAACGTATTATAGCCCTAGGAGCGCCAAACCTATTAAAGATGTATTTCTTCAAGAAGGCAGTTACACTTTTTGCATCGTTATGAGCCAAAGCCACAGCTTCCACCCATTTAGAAACGTAATTCACTGCCACCAGGATGTACTCCATTCCTCTCGACTTAGGGAATGGCCCCATGAAGTCAATCCCCCACACATCAAAAATCTCTACCTCCAAGATGTTGTTCAACGGCATCTCATTTCTTGAAGAGATATTACCAGTTCGTTGACAACGATCACATTTTCCAACCCAGATTCTGGCATCCATGAAGATATGTGGCCAATAAAACCCACATGGCAAGATTTTGAATCCTGTCCTAGTTGATCCAAAATGACCACCACATGGTCCTTCATGGCATGCCTTTAAGATGTCCTTCTTTTTTTCTTCTTTGACACATTTTCTTATCACTTGATCACTGCATATTTTATATAGAGAATTGTCTTCCCAAAAGTAATATTTAGCATCACTTCTCAGTCTTTTCCACTGATCACTGGAATAATAAGATGGAATTTTGCCAGCAACAACAAAATTTGCAATCTCAGCTAACCAAGGTAATGTCCTTTCAACCACTTTGAACACCTGCTCACCAGGAAAATGCTCCCTAACCAAAATAATTGAATCATCTTGAGCCTCTGATTCCAATCTTGAGAGATGGTCAGCAACCACATTTTCAGAGCCCTTCCTATCTTTGATTTCCATATCGAATTCCTGGAGCAACAACACCCATCTAATCAAACGTGGTTTTGCTTCCTTCTTTGCAAGTAGATACTTCAATTTAGCATGGTCTGTATGAACAATGACCTTTGATCCCAAAAGATAGGCACGGAATTTATCAAATGTGAAGACCACTGCTAACATTTCCTTTTCAGTAGTTGTATAATTCATTTGAGCCTCATTGAGCAATCTGCTAGCATAATAGATAGCATGAAAAATCTTGTCTCTTCTCTGGCCAAGGACTGCTCCTAAAGCATAAACACTGGCGTCGCACATAATTTCAAAGGGTTCACCCCAATGAGGGGTGACTATCACAGGAGCTTCCACCAATTTCGTTTTCAAAGTTTCAAATGCCTCAACACATTCTGTTCCAAACTCAAACTTGACATCTTTTTCTAGGAGGCTGCACAAGGGTCTAGCTATCTTTGAAAAATCCTTAATAAACCTTCTATAAAACCCAACATGTCCGTGAAAGCTTCTGATACCCTTAACATTGGTAGGTGGAGGAAGTTTGGCGATGACATCTATCTTAGCTCGATCTACCTCCATCGCAGCATGAGAAATTTTATGGCCTAGTACAATCCCTTCTTGAACCATGAACTGACATTTTTCCCAATTCAACACAAGATTCGTTTCTTCACACCTTCTCAACACCTTAGCCAAAATTTCCAAACATCCATCAAATGTCATACCAAAGACAGAAAAATCATCCATGAATATTTCAATTATTGATTCCACCATGTCATGGAATATTGCCATCATACATCTCTGGAAGGTAGCCGGAGCGTTGCATAAACCGAATGGCATTCTCTTATAAGCAAATGTGCCAAAGGGACATGTAAAGGTTGTCTTATCCTGGTCCTTGGGATCAATTGCAATTTGGTTGTAACCAGAATATCCATCCAGAAAACAATAGAAAAGATAGCCAGCAATTCTATCCAACAATTGTTCCAAGAATGGAAGAAGGAAATGGTCTTTTCTAGTTGCCTTATTTAGCTTCCAATAATCCATACAAACTCTCCAGGCACTGACCACTCTTGTTTCTAGAAGTTCATTAGCCTCATTCTTTATAACCGTGACCCCTCCTTTTTTCGGAACGCATTGAACAGGACTAACCCACTCACTGTCTGAAATTGGAAAAATCATCCCAAAGTCAAGCAATTTGATAACCTCTTTCTTCACAACTTCCATCATCTAGGGATTTAGTCTTCTCTGTCTATCCCGTACTGGCACAGCATTTTTCTCAAGCAAAATCTTGTGCATACATAAACCTGGACTTATGCCTTTTATATCAACAATTGTCCATCCAATAGCCAACTTATGTTTCCTCAAAACTTCCAAAAGATTTTCCTCTTGCCAACCTTCAAGTTTTGAAGATATAACAACTGGCAATGTCTCATTTTCTCCCAAGAAAGCATATTTGAGATAAGGTGGAAGTGGTTTTAACTCAAGCTTTGGTGCCACCACAATGGAAGGTAAAAGCTTTTCATTCCTGCAGAGAACTTCTTCCTTCCTCACCTCAGTGGGATTACAAATTTCATTAGTCAAAACATGTGACAACATAATCGAATCATGTTCATTTTCCTTCACAGTTTCATGCATTTTAACTTCCACAACATCATTTTGCATTTCACAAATCGATTCTTCCAAATAGCAACATTCAATAATATCCTCAATTTCAGAAACAATTTTCTTGTCCTCATCATCTAAGTTAATTTCATCTAAATCATCCTCACAAACACTGAACTCATCACCAACAGAGAAATCATGCATATTGTTCGAATTATTCAAAGAAGAACATGTTATAGCTTTGATAGCAAAACAAGACTCCATATTCAGAGGTTGCTTCATAGCATAGTTTACATCAAAAACCACTTCCTCATTGTTAATCCTAAACGTGACTGTCTTGTTTTTCACACCAATTAAAGCATCACCAGTAGCAAGAAAAGGTCTTCCAAAAATGAGAGGGACCTCAGGGTCCTCTTCCATATCAAGTATGATGAAATCAACAGGCAAAGTAAATTTATCAATACTTACCAACACGTTCTCCACCAAACCTGTAGGAGTCACCAAGGATCTATCTGCCAACTATAGTGTCACTGCAACTGGTCGAATCCTTCCACTCAAGCCCACATTTATTGCAATAGATAATGGCATCAGGTTGATTCCAGCTCCAAGGTCACAGAGGGCCTTTGCAAAATATCTGGTTCCAATCTTACAAGGTATGGTACAGCTACCTGGATCCTTAAGCTTTGGAGGTAATTTGTGAACCATCCATGCTTGACTGCACTCCGATAGCATCATTGGAACTTCACATCTCAAGATTTGCTCCTTGTTTGAAATGAGATCCTTTAAATACTTAGCATATTTAGGCATGGCTGTCACCAAATCCAACAAAGGAACATTGACATTCACTTGTTTGATCATATCCAAGAAACGATTGAATTGAGGTCCCTTTTTAGGTGGAGGTTTCTTCCTTTCTGGAAATGGAGCTTTTGGAGCATAATCTGGGAAGTTATAAGGATTGGAATTTTTTGTAATCTCACTCCCCACCCTTGCTGGTATTTCCTTCCTATCAGACTTATTTTCCTCTTGCTCAACATTCTTCTCAGGTTCCAAAACTTCCTCAGCTTCATCTTTTTTGTCCTCCTCTAAGCCATCACTCTTGTTTTCTGCATGTTTGCTTCCAGGCAACAATTTTCCACTCCTCAACGTAATAGCATTGCATGCTTCTCTCCCCTTAGGATTTGGTACTTTGTCACTCGGGAGTACCTCTTCTGGCCTCTGGTGAACAGCATTGGCCAACTGACAAAGTTGCATCTCGATATTTTTCAAAGTGGCTTCGTGATGCTTCACAGTGGACTCCAACCCTCCAAATCTCTGTTCGTTCTTATCCATCTTTTCCATCAGCTTTTGAAACATATCCTCCACATTTGGCTTCTTTTGTTCTGACGTGCTAGCCTGATTATCAAAACCAGGAGGTGGTTGATTCATTGCTCTCCTTGGGTCATTACCTTGATAGTAATTTCCTCCTTGGTTCTGCTGTTGATTCCAGTTGCCTTGGTTTCCACCATATTGTCTGTTGCCTCCATTATAGTTGCTCCCAGAATAGTTTCCACCATATTGGGGTTTGTTACTGTAGTTATTCACATACTGAATGGATTCAGTAGTGATTGCACATTCATCCGTGTGATGTTCCCCTTTGAATAGTCCACATAAAAGTACTGGGGCTTTGGTTTGAGTCGCCTTTAAAGTCTGCACCTGCTTAGCCAATGCTTCAAACTTAGCACTAAGTGAAGTCTCCTCATCTACATCAAGAACTCCTCTTTGTCTCCTGACATGTGGCTTTCTAGTTTCTGGAAACAGGTATTCATCCTCAGCTATCTGGTTAAACAGTTCACGCACCTCAGGCACAGATTTGTCTTTAAGTGCCCCATTAGCACAAGCTTTAACCATCAAAGAGGATTCAGGAGTTAGGCATTTGAAAAAGGTGTTTAATTCCCTAATCTCGCCCAAGTCATGATTGGGGCATGGCCTAATCAAATCGTTGAATCTCTCCCAATCTTCCCTAAATGACTCACTGTCTTGTTGTTGGAAGTTCATAATTTCCAACCTTCTCTTTTCAAGCTTAGCTGGAGGGAAGTATTTGGACAATAACCTCTTCTGTACATCATCAAATGACATTCCAGTATTTGCTCCCCCAATACTTTTGAACCAATGTTTAGCCTTTCCACGCAAAGATAAAGGGAACAAAATTATGTGAACCTTACCCCTGTCGACCCTTGGCAACTTGAAAGTGCTACATAACCCGAGAAACCAATCAAGGTGGTCATTAGGATCCTCGTTGTCAAGACCTTGGAAGAATTGGTCCTGGGTAATCATTGAGACGATTTGTGGAGGAATGTGGTAACTTTCCACATCGATGTCCTGATGACCAAATCGATTGTCAAAATTTACTGCATAGTGGTCTCCAAACCTGGGTGCTTGTGCTCCTTGTGCAGCCATATTTCTCTGCTTTGCTTGAATCCTTAGAGTTCTTTCCAATTCAAGGTCCAATTCAAATTCGGAATCTCCACTAGATCTTACAGACCTGGGCATACACAAACAGAAACAGAAAATGATATCGGGAAAAGAAACAACAACAAACACAGTAACAAGAATTCCAAATTTTAACTATAAAGGTAACAGCAATATAAACTCAAATCAAGAGAAGTAAAAATTCAACACTCAAGTACACCAAATGAAACCGGACAAATGGATCTATCTGTAAATCAAACCAATTCACGATGACAAGAGTAGTAGAACCAACACACAGTAATGAGTCAAAGTACTAGGCGAAAAGAACTAGACGAAATCACAATAAGAAATCACACACACTAAGAATAGAACAAAAGCAAATTTCAAGAACCGTGCCTAATTCCCCGGCAACGGCGCCAAAAATTGATATCGGGTGTCGTGGCTTGTCAATTTATCCTAATTTCAATGAATATAGTAGCAGTGAGCTAGGTTTCGTTCCTCAGGGAAATAGACGATTCAAGAAGTTTGATATGCTCAATTATGACACCAAAATATAACAAAACTAAAGAATACTGATTACAAAATTTAACAGGAAGTAAATTGGTCTAACTCCACTCGAATACGAATTGAAATGAACACACAAGTAAGACTCAAATAAGTAAAAGAGAAGTTCTCAAGAAAATTAATCTGATAATCTAGGCTACTTCCGGGTGAATGCAACTTCTCATACATGCAGTATTACTAACATACAATCAAAATAGATGAGGAGAATCACAATTGGAAACAGAAATTATAGCTAGCATGGTCACTACGCTACAATTTTAGTCTCCCAACACCATCCTATCCTCTGGTCAGGCCTAAGGATGGTGAAGTGTGAACAAGCTGTCTCAATTCCCCACTCAAATTACTCAGGCATGAACACCTAGAATCTCCCATGGTGAGGCCCGATCCTAGCATTTAAATTCATAATTTAAGTAGGAGAATCTCTTATCACCTTGTTCTCAGGATTATACAGACTCAACGCTTCCTATGGTGAGGTCTAGCCTTAAGATCTGTGCAAATTCAAACAGGTTTAAGAACTCATGCATTCTCAGGTTCTCATTCATGATTTTCATCCAAATCTCACAAAAGAAGACTCAATTCAGCATGACGACCGCAATCAAATCTCATTTCATCAAATTCAGATCAAAATTATGCACTTAATAAGTTTTACCAATTCATAGCTGAGAATTTCCATTTCTTATAATAGATTATTAGTTCTACTGCACAATTACAATTTCAACCTAGCATTCACCCTCAGTATCCTAGATTATCATGCAATTAGACACGAATCTCCATTTCAGCTTCACAATCAACAAATTGGAAGTTTAAACAGTTCATAATCATTAATTGGAAGAGTTTACCAATTAAGGGTCTTAAAAGCTTCCAAATGCCGAGAGGATTGTCATTTTTCTTCTCAATTTCCAGGAGATGTACAATGATGAGAGCAAATCTTTGATCGGAATCCAAAATAAAGCAACAAACTTAGAGAGATAAAGTAGAGAGAGAAAGTAGATCTCAAGAATACTTCCCGCTCTTCAAAATCAAAAGTCGGTTACAATATGAAAAAATATGAATAGTGAATAATGAATCGTCCTTTAAAATGTTGACTATTCCTCTATATATAGAGGTTACAAAAGAAACGTAAATGGTACGCAAACGATCAATAACTAAAAAGTAATACATGAACACCACTACTAAAACTGCCTAAGTAATGTGGAAGACAAAAAACCAAAGTGGGAGGCTTTTATTATTGCGCTAGCGCCTTTGAGCCAAAGTATCTGCGCCTTCAAAACTTAATAGCGCCTTCCTGCCAAATGTATTGCGCCTTCAAGCATCTGCCACAATTTCTTCTTCTTCAGCAAGCACCACGCCTTCATAAGTGGAGCGAAGCACGCCTTCGGGATCACAACTCCAGCGCCCTTCTTTTACTCAGCTACTTGCGCGCCTTCAAGCTCAGATGCCTCACGCCTTCCTGCACCCTCTGCACCTGAAGAACAGCCGCAACACTTAGTTAATTTTTAGCACAAAATTCACACGGTTTTTTTTGCCCACGAGATCTCGTGGGCAAAATTTCCTCTGTTTTATTTTACTCCACGAGACCTTGTGGAGTAAATTTATGCACTTTTTCTTTCTCCACGAGATCTCGTGGAGAAAAATGTGGTGTTTCTGTTTTCTCCACGAGACTTCGTGGAGAAAACTTGTGCGTTTTTTCTTTCTCCACGAGATCTCGTGGAGAAAAAATGTGAATTTGGCCGTTTGTTTTGTATGCCAACGTGTGTGCAGCTACGTTTAGAATGGGCAAATGTTATTCTAAGGTTGTATGAGTAGTAAGCCAGATTGTTGTGTACCATAGGTGCAAATGAATTTTGAAAAACAATGGGAAAACATGCCATGCATAAATTGTGTGAATGTAATGCTAATACACCTAGAGTTTGTGTGTTATGAATGCTTGGCAAGATGTGTGCATGAGTATGGCAAAATATGATCAATTGCTCGGCAAAGTATGTGCCAGGACTTGGCAAGATAATTTGCAAGGTCTTGGCAAAGTGTTGGCATGCCGAGTTGACAAAGTCTTGGCAGAGTATTGGCAACGTATTGGCACGGCCGTGGCAAAATGTAGGTCTGCCAAGTTGGCAAAGTCTTGATGGAAAGGCTTGGCAAGATCTTGGCAGTCTTGATGAAGGCTCGACAAGATATTGGCAAAGTCTTGGCAGTCTTGGTGAAAAGGTTCGGCAAGATATTGGCAAAGTGTTCATTTCAGCACAGCACCCTGCTTCCTTGCCAAATACGTATGTCTTAACCTCTGAATCAGTCTTGATGGTAAACTTAGGAATTCTAGATCTCCCTCTTAGCTTTCCAATGAATCAAGAATCAGCTTCATCAGGTTCCTGAAACGCAAGATATCATCAAAATACCAACCTGAGGTAGAAAGATAAAACCCTAAAACCCTAAAATGACATTTCGCAAAGAAACTCATATTTCATAGTCTTGCACACAAACTTGGAGAATAGTTAAAACATCAGAAATGTAGTGCATTCAAAGCGCTTTTCAGGACACCAAAGCACTCACCAATTGGATTAGTATCAAGAGAGTTATGCCCGGATGAACTTCCCTAACCAAATCTGCCAAAACCCTAAATTAAGTCTACCAAGTTCCTTTTGGTTTCATCCATCCTCTTAGTTGTTTTGATCTCTCAACCTTGCCAATTAACATCAAACACACGATTGCTTAAGTTTAACATCATTTTTGGTCTTTTTTAACCATTTTAGTACAACCAACTGACAACCACATAAATGCACAACAACACACATAACAATGCACTAACTCATGAAAAACAAGTCAAAAGCTAAGTGAATTAAGCCATTTAAGTTGGTATAAAACCAACTTATCATCTCAAAACACACTGATCAAAGCACTCATTTGACAAGTTGGTACCATTACCGGTGATAGAGTAAAAATCCGTCTTTTTAGGGTGTGTTTTCCTGAGTGGACAATTATGTGTAGTTTAGTTCAGCTACACAAACTAGGTACAAACAATGCAATAATTTTTATTTTTTGATTTGTTAAATGGTAGATTTATTCTCTAGGCCCTTATCATTCTAGTATAGTGCTCTTACTATTCACCCTATAGGAATCTCTAACCTTTTATGCATGAGACTGCAATCGATGAATTTTGTTAGAAGGATTACCTTCCCTTCTCTTGGCTTATTTTGTTAGAGATTGAATAACTGAAGAGTCCATATTAAGATGACCAAGGATATTGGAATCCTGATGTACTCTTTCCTTCTCTCCTCATTCAAGCTATACAACAAAAATAGTCTCCTCATCAAAAGCCCAATAATGTCCATCAAGCACAACCTATGAATGTATTCGTTACGCCAGGTCAATATGTATTCTCTGACTATGAAGTCCCAAAATTTGTCTCTCCTTGTGAACCTCAAATAGTATGTCTATCAAGCACAACCTATGAATGTATGTTTGTCTCGACTAATTAGACCACTAGATCCTTGGCCAAAATCAAACACGCTATTATAATATTTGCCCCCATTCCCACAATGTTCAGTCTCATTAGCCACTTCCACAATATTATTTTGACCCATTCCTTCTAGATCAACTGTTTCATTCCTTTCTACTACAATGTTTTTACCAGTACCCTCTGGAGTATTTGTATTTGGGGCTACAACAATGTCACCACTTTGATCTATCACTTTTTTTTCAAATATAGTGACTATATCCCCCTTTTTGCTCTTAGGATGTCTTTTTTTTCCCTTCCACTCCTTTGTCTCTTGTTTTGTTTTCAAATTCACCCATCGTAATCAATTCGATATTGCAATTTGAACTTTCATGCCTTTGTCTAAAACATGTCGAGCAATACAGAGGCCAATTTTCAGGGATAATTGATTTCTATAACTCATGACCACCATCCTCTTGTGTTATCCAAATACATGAAGATATCTCATACAATAAATTCACTTCAACACAAACTCTCGCCATGCTAAGTCTACCAATTGTCAATGTTGTCGAGTTCATAGAAAAGGATACTCCAACACTTGTCAAGATCGCAAAAAGACTAGACTTATCAAAAAGATGGAAAGGCAAATCTATTAATGTAAAATAGATGGAGGGCCAATGATGTTTCTTATTTTGACTGAAATTGTAGAGTCCACTTAAAAACACGTGTAGGAAATTTTTCAACTTGCCATAAAGTTCTCGTCCAAATACGATACATGTCCACCTCATGGGTAAAGCATATAAAAATATGTCGATAATCCACCAAACCGACTTGGTGAGGAATTTTTAAATCTAATTTTCCAAAGAACATGTGAATGTCCTTGCGTTCTGATGTGGTTTACTTTTGCTCTAATCCACAAAATCCTTCAAATTGTCTACGTATCAATGCACAATCACCTTACATCATGACGTAACTCACTGGCCATGAACAATAATTAACCTTTTGCCTATATCATGACATGGTGCTTCTTTGGCTCTAATTCGCTCCAATTTTGTATTCTTTTGATATTTTCTGTCCTGATCATCTCTCATACTTGATAACCTATGAAAACACACTAAAAAGTATTAAACACTCACAAAGATGACTTAAAGGATACATGAAATAATATAATTTAGGTTGAACATATCCACCCTATCAGTCCTCCATTGTCAGACATCCATGGAAAAATTTCCCAATAAGAGTAAAGCAAAAAGGCTTAACCAATTCATCAACTTCCATATGTGTAAAATAAATTGCCACCTCACATTTATATGTTCACAGGGTTTTCTGAAGCATGGGTTGTGGTAATGCGTTTAAGTCATGTGTGCATCAATTTATCCCTAATGCTAGTGTAATAGAGGTGAGAGGGTTTCATTCCTCATGAAAGGGAGTGATTTCAAGAATTCTAGTTAATGCCCAAACAGTCGTCACAAAACGAGATAACAGGAACAAAAAGTAAAATACAACCAGAACAATAAATGAAATATGAAAACAAGTAGCGAAATCAAGTGGAGTGCAGATGTCCTCGGGTTTTTTCACCGGATGAATGCACAACAGACAACTCCACAATGCAATTAACAACCATGCAAATCGAGAGGAGATCTTAGTTGCCTAGAAACCTAGCTTGCAGTTGGCATGTCGACCGCACTACACTCTAAGCTTCCTAACATCGTTTTTTCCTGTGGCGAGGCCTAAGAATGATGAATCTAAGCTGCAACGTCTCAATTCCCAGTGTTTAACTACTCTAGCAATCAATTCCTAAAAGCTTCCCATGGCGAGGCCTAAATTTAGGTCCTTGTGTCTTCGTTAACAATAGGAAATTTCTTTTACACTTTAATCGTAAGTTTCCGTGGTCTAAAATCAGCATGACGATCGCATTTTAGAAGACGAACATACAAAACAAGTGCAAAAACTCAATTCATACTCCAGTTCTCATTCCACAATATTCTCAGCAACTATCGGTGAATTAAGCATCAATTCAGCATGTCGACCGCAATTAAAGTTCAATTCAAAACACCAGTGCAAACTCATGAAATTTCACAAATTCTATATTGTAAATCCGAGTATGATTTCATTCTTATTAATTTATGTCAATCGCATGGCCTCGAGTCATATGAATTACACATTCATCTGTTTAAAACCTTAGAACATAATGAATCTAGTCGAACATTACCATTTCCAACTCACAATCATCAAATTGCGGTGAATGAAGCAAATGACAATTTATCTTATTTAATTGGAAGAGTTTACCGATTGAATTGCTCAAAATTGTAAAATGATTCGCAATTGAAGATTGAATTGCTACAATCGCTCCAAAGATCCGATCAAAATCAGAAACCATGATTGAATTCTAGTGAGAAAAATTCCTAGAGAGAGTCTAGAGAGAGAAAATCTAGAAAGAGAAAATCCCGCTCTAAAGTTCTAGATCCAAAAATCTTGCAAAAGTCTAATATCTAATTTCCTGTAAAATAATGACAAAGTCCCTTTATTAATAGAGGTCTAACGCTTAATCTACATGCAATCGTAAACTAAGCACTTAATTACATAAATGCCATTGAGTGGAAAAAATATCCAAAATATGCACGTTCATTGCGCTCCACGTCAGCAACACATTCCAGCATTTTCACGCCTTTGAGCCAGCACACTTCACGTTTCCACTTTGCACATCACGCCCCCGAGCCTCACCAGATGCGCCTTCGAAATCTGCACAAGAAAAGGATGAATTTCAAACACTTAGAAACATTTCGAAGAAAAACACACAAAACACATGGGGCGGCCGTCCTCTCACATTCAATTTTCATGGGGCGGCCACCCCCTCATAATTGGGGAAGGCCGCCCCGTGTATTTTAGTGCACTGGTGCAATATGTGTGGTACAAGTGTTGTGTGTGAGTGGGCTCGTGCAAATGTGCTGTGCTTGCATTGTGTTTGTGCATGGTGCATGAGTGTGTGCAAGTGATGTGCAAGAAGTGTGTGTGGTGTTACCCATGTGATGCATGTGATGTGCCTTAGTGTAGCAAGAGTGTGCAGCAAGTGTAGTGTTGTGTAGTGCATGTGGTGTGTAAGAGTGCCTTGGTGATGTGCTTGAGTTGTGCATGATGTGTGCCTGCAATGTGCACATTGTGTAACAAGCGTGTGCACGTGTGTGCAGAAGTGTGCAGTGAGTGTGTGCTTGCTGTGCATGCATGTGCAGCAAGTGTGTGCATGCGTGTGCACAAGTGTGTACACAAATGAGTGCATGGTGTGCAGCAAGTGTATGCATGCATGTCCACAAGTTTGTACACAAGTGAGTGCATAGTGTGTGCATGCATTTGCAGCAAGTGTGTGCATACATGTGCATAAGTGTGTGCATGGTGCATGCGAGTTGTGTGCAAGGTGTGTGCACAATATACAACATGTGTGTGCACGGTGTGCTGTAGATGTGTGCATGTGTTGTGTATAACAAGTGGGCATGAACTTATGTAAGATAAGCAATAAATGTGTGCATCAAATTCAGCTCAAAGAAGCAAGGAAAACACAAGCATGTATTACAAAGATAAGAGATTGGAACTTTTCACCTCTCATGCTTTGAAAATAACAAACTGCCATTTTGCAACAGAAATATGGTCCTGATGCGTTGTAAATTCGGCAACACATAAAAGATGAACTTTGTATCCTTATGTCTTTGCTTTCCATAAACTTTTGAATCACTCAAATCGGAGTTTGGACGACAAAGTTATGTCCAAAACACTAAACTGCGCTAGGAGGAAGTTTCATGGGGTGGCCGCCCCCTCACATTACCTTTTCATGGGCGGCCACCCCCTCACAATTGGTTTTCATAGGGGCAGCTGCCCCGTGTAATACGTTTTAGCACGATGTTCCACTTCTAGGTAATATATGTGTGTCTTTGCCTTCGAATTGGACTTTGTGATAACATAAGAGTTGTAGATCATTCGCTTGGCTTTCCGTAGGTTTAAAAATCATGAATTTTGGAGGTCTGTAGCTCAAGATATAAGTATTCTACCAAACTGTGGCAGTGAACTCAACACTCAAAAACTGAATGAGTCATCACAAAGATGCCCCCGTTTCTTAGATCTTCACACTGAATTGGAAGAAGGTCAAAACATAATAATTGACGTACACTCAAAGCAATGTCCAGAACATCCAAGATCTCCTCATTTGGATTAGTATTGAGAAAGATACACTTAATTTAAGTTACGCTATCTGTTTTGCCCAAATACAAAATAAACATGTTAAGGTTCCACAAGTATCATTTCAAATCTTTTTGAATTCTTTCCTTGTTCTTGAACCTAAAACACACGTTTGTCTCATTTAATCAACAGTTTTGGTATTTTACTTCATTTTAGCACACCAAGTCTTAAACCACATAAAATGCACAAAATGACACAACACTACACAATTGCATGAAAAACAAGTCAAAAGCTAAGTGAAATAGCACATATAAGTCGGTATAAAACCGACTTATCATGTGGTTCTTCAGTTTGATGAAATAACTGGGAAAAAGATCTATGTCCAAACTGTATGTAGTTTGGTTGAATTGGTTGCATATGGAGGAGCCCCTCAATCCCAGGATGAAGGGCCTCTATGAACAAGTTTCTAAAAAAAGAATGTGTGACAAGGTTTAGAATTATGTAGAGAACATATCTAATTGATGTTTAACTAAACAAATACTACATAGGAAGATTTTGTGAAGTAGATCAATTGGTAATAACCACACAAGCCCTTCACGACGCCATCTACCATCCACCAAAAAATTGGACAGGGGGCAAAATCCTTATAGTAAAGCATACTGAGACAATGACCCATTTAATAGACAATTATAATGAAAGAAGTTCAAATTCCTAGCACCCAATAGCCAGCACAAATGTAACTCTACTAGTTACCTCACACTTAGCTTACATTGCTAAACATGGGATGAAACCCAAGTAAGCTAAACAGATGTAGAGTGAAACCTCCTATAGTATTTATTTTGTGCATGTAATCATCCCATAAAGAGTTTTTGTTCCTAAAATTCTACCTTAGTTACGAAAAAGCAATAATCATATCCTCTAATCCCTTAAAACCAACAACACCCTAATCTGTTGGCTTACACAAAACCTTTCATGCCAACTAGTGTTACTTATGCCTATCCTCGTTGCCACTCTAAAATGAATTTGGAAAACAACCTATATATTCATATTGTGAATGATCCATAGTGAAGGATTTACAATTGCAATCAATTAGTGAATGCTAAGGAAGTTAAGATGTGTTCAATGAAAACAATCCTACCACTAAAAGACAAAACTTATGATTACATCTAATCATCTTACTCTATACTTTAGATAATAATGCATGAAAATACTCTACATTCTTCCGATATTTAAATTGGACATCCCAAATATGTAATTGGTAAGTGACTAGTAGCAAAACCCGTTAGCCTCGCCACCCTCCTCTGGATCACCAAGTTCGTATTGCATCCAATATAAAAACCACTCTTCCAAATGTTCACAAACTTTTCAAAAACGTTTTGATATTGCCTAATTGTGCCTATTACACAAGCTAACAATTTTTTATTCCCAGAAGAGAAAATCATAGTATCATCCACATAAGCAATGTGTGTTACTATAGGGATATGTTTGCCTGCTTGGTATGCCTTAAAGTTCTTTTGACTTATGAGAATATTTAGCAATTTTTAGAAGTAATCCGCCATGAAGATAAAGAATGTAGGAGACAATGGATCACGTTTTCTCAAACCTCACGGGGACATAAAAAATCTTGGAGCATGATAATTAAGAAATACTATAATTAGCAATTTGAAATAAATCTCCAAACCATGTCTATCTATTTTTTTTTTTGAGATCACAATATCTCAAAACTTGACAAAGGAAGAACCAAGATACCCTATTATTTGCCTTCATTATGTCCAACTTTGGAAACACATTGCCATACTTAAACTTCATGTTTAAATATCAGGCAAACTCTTGGGTAAACAAGATATTATTCGTGATGAACCTCTCTCAAGCAAAATTTGATTGCTACGATTAGATCAACCTAGTAAGAAAAACACCCAATCTGTTCGACAACACCTTTGAGACTGTATTGTTAACCATATTACATAGGTTTATTGGGCAAAAATGCCCAAAATATTAAGGATTGTTGCATATGGGAACTAACACCAACAGCATTGAAGAAAAGCCCTGTGACAATTCTCCTTCACTAAAAAATTCAGTCATCGCATCCAACAAATCCATTTTACTGGAGTCTTATATCATTTCAAAGAACATACTAGTGAAATCGTCTGGACTGATAAGTCGGTATTTCGCCGACTTATTTGTGTGAATTTCCTTATCTTTTGCTATGGACTTTGTGCTGAAATGATGCTTGGTAGGCTGACCGTGTGCTAAAACTGCATGTTTTGGAGATTTGTGTGAAAATGGCTAAGTGTTGTAAAACAACGTGAAAGTGCTTTGATGCTTGAAATAGGCAAGACACTTAGTCATGCACACCACTGACCTCCAAGCTGTCCTGCACACCACCGATCCCCAAGCCTTCACGAAAGTCCACAAACCACTCACACTTGCACAGCACACTCACTTACACATTTAAGCTCACCACACTCACACGTCTGACCTTCACATTCGCACACATGCACTACACATGGCGGGCGCATGGTGCGCCCGCCACACACACAGCGGTCGCACCAGGCGACCGCCATACACACGGCGGGCGCACCACGCGTCCGCCTCACACACGCACACACACAACACGGCGCACGGCGGCCGCACACTGCGGCCGCCACTCACATGGCGGGCGCACCACACGCCCGCCTCATTCACATTTGCACACTCTGCACACTTGATAATTTCATACATTTTGTTCTTTGTTATAGTTTTCCTTTGTCATATTTTCGTTCTTTGTTATATTTTTCCTTTGTTAGATTTTTACTTAGGGATTTTATCATGCATCTAGTATACATTACACTCCACATTTGGTCCAAGCACGTGTAGCAAACACCGCATCCATTACGTTTAATATTTTGCCTCGTCACTCTTATTTGTCAAATACACGTGTCTTCACTACATTCTTGGCTTATGTTTACAGGAGCACGTGTCAACATCCGGGCATAGCAAGGTAACTTCCACGAAGCTCACTTGGCAAGGACATGAAGAGAAAACTATAAAAGCCAGAGGAGGACAAGAAGAAAGGGAGCTTTTGGAGAGCCAGAAACAGAGATCAATCAAGAGAGTTAGGGTTTCAAGAGAAAAAGGAGATCAGAGTGGAGATCATTCCATTTTATCTTTCTGTAATAGCTATGTTTCATCTGGCTTTGTCAAACTTATTTTCAAAGCCGATCAACATGATTGGCTAAACATTAGGTTGTTGCTTTGAGGGATTAAGTGCGATGACTCTAAATTGATTTGAGACATTTGTTTTGCATATTACGTGTTTGATATTGTTTCTTATATATTGTTGATGCTTTATTTCAATGCTTACTCACTCACGCCTAGGCCCTTTATATGACTTGCAGTACCACTGAGGTCAATTTAGTGCTATTAATGGAAATTGAAATAACATCACTGGAATAAGGAACAACTTGAATGAGTCCTATGATCTGTGTAAGGATGCAACGTCAGTTGTGCATTACCAATGACAATTGAAGTTAATGTAATGGAAAGACTTAGGATTATTTGAACATTAGAACCTGGACTTTGGTTGACTGTCTTGTCCAAGGGAGTTGGGGTTCTAGTGTCAGGTAGGGATCGGGAATTAGGAAGCTGAGCCTATGTCTTGTCCTACCAAGGGAAGATGAGAGGAGCAGGGTGAATTAGGATTGTGAGTCTTATAAGGAGATCAACCCTAAGTTCACTAGAAGAACGACCCCCTCATTCATGTTCTTACACTAGTCAATGATAATCAAATAGAGTCGTCACACTGACCTACCTCAAGGCAACACCATTTCACTTCTTGATTGACTTACGTCTTTGCTCATACTTGCTGCCTGCTTTATTGAACACTTTTTATACTATCACTTGTACAATTCTTAATACAATCCTCTCCTTGTTGGATACGATCCCGCTTGCCACTACTACTTGTTTTGGTGATATTGGGTAAATTTGCAAGGGTAGACGACGCTCTTGCCAAATTTTTGGCGCCGTTGCCGGGGAGAGGCACAGCGTTGAGAGTTGTTTGTGATAGTTTTACTTTGTTTGTTACTTTACGAATTCTTATTTAAAATTGTTGATTTGTTGTTTTGTTGAACTCTTAATTCATTACTTGTCTCTGTTAATTTTGTTCTACTGATCTTTTGTTCAAGTGCTGTTTCCTTGTCTTGTGAGAATTCACAGTTTATGCTACCTAGAGCAAGGCTACGAGGGGAAGCTCCGGAATTTACACTTGACTTAGAATTTCAAAGGACTTTGAGGCAAAGGAGAAGGGTTATTGAAATGGCCGAACACAATGAGGATAGACCTCAGCCTCAACCACCTCAATTTGGGGACCATTTCGCAGTAAATTTTGAGCGGAGGAACAACCACCAGGGAATAGACCTCGAGAGTTATCAAATCCCGACACAGATTGTGTCCATGATCACTCAAGGGCAGATCTTTCAAGGCTTGAGCAACGAGGACCCTAATGAGCACCTCGACTGGTTTCTGGGGCTATGCAACATATTCAAGCTGCAAAGAGTGACTCCAGATGATGTGAAGAGAGTGCTATTCCCACTGTGTTTGAAGGGGAAGGCCAAGCATTGGTTTAACTCAATCGGGGGCCCAACTATATCTATATTTGAGGAACTTGAGCAGAAGTTTTTAGCTAAGTATTTTCCTCCCGCAAAATTGGAGAGAATGAGGTTGGAAATCCGCAACTTTCAGCAGCAGGATGGCGAGACCTTCAAGGAGGCCTGGGATCGATTCAATGATTTGCTCCGCCAATGCCCGAACAATGACCTTGGAGAGGTCAGGGAGCTCAACATATTCTTTAAGGGTCTGTTACCGGAGTCATCACTAATGGTTAAGGCCAGCGCCAATGGAGCTTTGAAAGATAAAAGCATTCCCGAGGTCAGAGAACTTTTTGACTCAATTGCAGACTATGAATTCCTATTTCCTGAAACTAGAAAGATGCCTGCGCGAAAGCAACGGGGAGTGCTGGAGCTGGATGAGGAGACATCCTTGGAAGCAAAAGTTGAGGCCCTCACAAGACAAATCCAGAACCTAAAGGCTGCCAAGGTCGCTCCCGTGTTGATGTGCGGGCTATGTAACGGAGATCACCACACGGACGAATGCGAGCTCACACAAGAATCAGTCCAGTATGTCGCCAATTACAACAACCGCCAGTACCAGTACGGAGGTGGTTATCGAAATCAATCAGGCCAAGGCAACTAGGGACAGAATAATCAACAAAGGCAGTACTACCAGAGTGGGGAGTCAAGCAACCGTGAACAGAGGAAGTCAACCGATGATTTGCTCCATGAAATTCTGGGAAAAATGGACATGTACGAGAAGAGGAGCTCCACACTGGAAACTCAAGTGAAAAACGTGGAGGCTTCTATCAAGAACATTGATATGCAGATGGGCCAGTTGGCTAAGGCCAGCCATCAAAGACCTCAAGGTGCCCTCCCAAGTGATACAGAGCCGAATCCCAAGGAAAAGGACCAGAGGTTTGTAATGCTATAACGCTGAGATGCAGAAAGGAGCTCAGTGGTCAGAAGAGAAAAGAAGAAGATGAAGTCCCAGAGGAGGAGGGTAGTGAGGAGACCACACTGGTGGAAGGTGAAGCCCAAGAAAAGGACGGGAAGGCTCAGGAGAGCAAAAGGAAGAAGGGAGCTCCAAGTCCATGCGATGACTCTCCATACGCACCACCCCCTCCATTTCCCCAAAGTCTTCGACCTCCACCTGAGAAGGGGGTTCAGTTCACAAGGTTCCTGGATATGGTGAAAAATGTAAACGTCAATGTCCCTCTGCTAGATTTAGTTACAGCAGTACCGAGATATGCAAAATTTTTGAAGGACTTGATTGCCAACAAAGAACAGATCCTGCAATGTGAGGTGCCAATTCAGCTCACTAAGGAGAGCCAAGCATGGATCAACAATGAACTGCCCCCCAAGCTCAAGGATCCTGGTAGCTGTACCGTGCCATGCTCAATCGGTGGAAGATTCTTTAGCAAGGCCTTTTGTGACCTTGGTGCCGGGATCAACCTCATGCCTTTATCCATTGCCGAGAGTATAGGATTGGGAAAACGAATTAAACCCGTGGCAGTGATGCTCCAGTTGGCAGATCGATCTTTGGTTCAACAAACGGGGATGGTAGAAGACGTTCTCGTATTTGTGGATAAATTCGTATTGCCAGTGGACGTCATAGTGCTGGACATGGAGGAGGACCCCGAGGTCCTACTCATCTTTGGGAGGCCATTTTTAGCTACAGGGGATGCTCTCATTGTAGTCAAGGGAAAGACCATAACATTCAGAGTCAACGGTGAGGAGGTCATATTCAATGTGGACTACGCTATGAAACACCCTCATTCCATTGAACAGTGTTGTTTGGCAAGCTTAGTGGAATGTGATCTCCAAGCTTTGAGCTTTGAACATAAACGTAAGTCTTCCCCTGATTTATATGATTCTTTTGATGATGACATGTGTGAAAAGTTTGAAACTGTGTTAGTTGTTGAAGAAACTGATACACTGCATGAATTGAGCTATTGTGATGAAAAATTTGAAATTAATTCATCTTTGAAAGAAATGGACTTTGCATGTGAAATCGATGAAAATTGTGAAAATAGTGAGAGTTTAAGTGAAATGAGAAATGTGCATGAAAGTCATGAAGTGCATGGTCACGGTGGTGAAATGGAGTTGAAAATGAAAAGTGAGAAGAATGATGAAAAATTCGCGTGTTGTAAAAATTTGACAATTGATGTTGTTGCTACTGACGAGAAGGTCAAAGTGGTGCCCACTGAGGTGAGGCTGGAGATCATTGAATGCAGGAACGAAAAGCTCATGCCCTCCACTCTGAGGCCACCCAAATTAGAAATGAAGCCCTTGCCACCCCATCTAAAGTATGCGTACTTGGGAGAGGGCGAGACCTTACCCGTTGTGATATCCTCTAAATTGGAAGGGTGGCAAGAGGAAAGACTCCTGGAGGTTTTGAGAAGATACAAGGAGGCCATGGGATGGACCATCGCAGACATTAAAGGGATCAGCCCCAGTGTGTGCATGCACAAAATACTGCTGGAGGATGGGGCTGTTCCTACGCGGGAGAGACAGAGGAGGCTAAACCCAGCAATGATGGAGGTGGTAAAAAAGGAGGTGATCAAGTTGCTGGATTTCGGGATGATATTCCCCATCTCCGACAGCGAATGGGTCAGCCCGGTACAGTGTGTGCCGAAGAAAGGAGGCGTAACGGTGGTGACTAATGAAGCCAATGAACTGTTAGCCACCAGAATTATCAACGCATGGAGAGTGTGCATGGATTACCGAAAGCTGAACAAGGCCACTCGCAAGGACCACTTTCCCCTGCCCTTCTTGGAACAGCTTCTGGATAGAATCACCGGGTTTCTTTTTTATTGCTTCCTAGATGGTTATTCGGGCTACAACCAGATAGCAATTGACCCCAGAGACCAAGAGAAGACAACGTTCACCTGCCTTTTTGGCACGTACGCTTATAAAAGAATGCCTTTTGGGCTGTGCAACGCGCCAGCAACATTCCAGCGCTGCATGATTGCCATCTTCCAGGACATGGTGGAACACATTATAGAAATCTTCATGGATGACTTTTCGGTGTTTGGGATGACCTTCGATAGTTGCTTGGAGAATCTGGCTTTGGTGCTGCAAAGATGTGTAGAGACCAATTTAGTCCTAAACTGGGAAAAGTGTCAGTTCATGGTCAATGAGGGCATTGTGCTCGGTCACAAAATTTCGAAGGAGGGCCTAGAGGTCGATAAGGCTAAAGACGAAGTGATAGCCAAGCTGCCAGTGCCCACCAATGTGAGGGGGGTAAGGAGCTTCATGGGCCATGCAGGGTTCTACAGAAGGTTCATCAAGGACTTTTCAAAGATAGCCAAGCCACTGTGCTCCTTACTGGAGAAAGACACCCCGTTCATCTTTGCGGTAGGAGCGGTGCTGGGGCAAAAGAAGGACAACATTTTTCGTGCAATCTATTATGCAAGTAAATTACTGAGTGGAGCGTAATTGAATTATACCACAACAGAGAAGGAGATGTTGGCCGTGGTCTTTGCCTTCGACAAGTTCAGGGTACATCTTGGGGTCCAAGGTGGTAGTTCACACCGACCACGCAGCCCTCAAGTATCTCATGGCAAAGAAGGAAGCCAAGCCGAGGCTTATCAGATGGGTGCTCTTGTTACAGGAGTTCGATGTTGAGATAAAAGATAGGAAAGGATGTGAGAATGTGGCGGCAGACCACTTGTCAAGACTTGAGCTTGGGGGACTCAGCGAGGAACAACTACACTTATGGATCAAGGAGAGTTTCCCAGATGAGCAGATCTTCAAGGTCCACCCGCGGGAGCTGCCTTGGTACTCAGACATCGCCAACTATATGGTCACTGGTCAAATGCCGCAACATCTTTCGAGTGACCAACGGAAGAGGCTCAAGCACGATGCTCAGTATTATTTTAGGGAAAGTGGATGTCTATACAAAAGGTGTAGCGACCAACTTTTTAGAAGGTGTATACCGGATGAGGAGATAGTGGACATTCTCAGGGCTTGCCATGAATCACCATTTGGAGGTCACTTTGGGGTGGCAAGGACTGGGCACAAGGTCCTACAAACAGGGTTCTACTGGCCACATGTCTTTAAGGACTCCAAGCTTTGGGTGAGTCGATGCGATAAGTGCCAACGAGTAGGGAATATATCCAGCAGAGATGAGATGCCTCGCAACAACATACTGGAAGTGGACTTATTTGATGTCTGGGGGCTGGACTTCATGGGACCCTTCCCGAGATCATGTGGAAATGAGTACATACTGGTAGGAGTCGACTATGTATCAAAGTGGGTAGAAGCAGTGGCACTACCCCATAACGACAGCAGGAGTGTAATGGGATTTGTTAAGAAGAACATTTTTAACAGATTTGGAACCCCACGGGCTATCATCAGCGATGGAGGGAGCCATTTTTACAACAAAGTCTTCAATACACTCTTAGCAAGATATGGAGTCCAGCATAGGGTCTCCACGCCCTACCACCCCCAAGCAAATGGACAGGCTTAAGTGTCCAACAGAAAGATCAAAGGCATCCTGGAAAAGGTTGTGAATCCGGGAAGAAAGGATTGGACCCTCAAATTAGACGATGCATTCTGGGCAAACAGGACTGCATATAAGACCCCGATTGGAGCCTCACCCTTTAGACTAGTGTTTGGGAAAGAATGCTATCTCCCATTCGAATTAGAGCACAGGGCATACTAGGCGATACAAAAATTGAACATGGACCTCGACTTGGCTCAGGAAGCCAGGATGATAATGTTGAATGAGCTGGATGAATTCAGATGGAATTCATATATCAGTGCAAGCCTTTACAAGGAAAAGACAAAGAAATGGCATGATGCTAGGCTTAAGGTGAAAGAATTTGAGGTGGGGCAGCAAGTGCTGGTGTACGACGCTAAGCTTAAGTTTTTTCCTGGCAAATTAAGGACTAGGTGGGTTGGACCTATGGTCGTCACGAAAGTCTCCCCATATGGAACTCTCGAGGTTTACAATGAGGTCTCAGGAGAGAGGTGGAAGGTCAATGGTCACAGGGTGAAGGTCTTCAACCCCCCTGTAGGCGACGACAAGGAGCAAACTCAGCGCCTCGACCACCAACCACCTCAGTAAAATAATTTCATGTCTGGCTGAGGACAATAAACCAAGCGCTTGTCGGGAGGCAACCTGACGGTTTAATTTCATTCATTTAGTCATTTTGTTTTTTTTTAGTAATTAAAGTTTGCACTGATCAGTGACTCTAAATAATCCCAACTCTCTTCCACGCAGGAAGTCAATGCGGCGAGCCTGGGAAGCACGACAGTGGGCACCGGAAGGCACATTTCTGGAGCATAAGATGTGTGAGATTTTGGTAAGCAAGCCTGTGATCACAGGGAAACGAAGGTAAACACGCCAAGAATCATCTATATTCCGAGATGGACAAAGAATAAAATCCAAATGCTTACACCAGCACAGGTAATGAATATTTGATTCCTTGAGTATCTCAATGCTTCTGAGAGAAATGTCGGAGGAGCGACTCTGTGTACAAGTAAGCCACACATATGCATAAGCTGATAAAGAGTGACAAGCTAATTGCATGACATGTCAAGATAGACTACACATAATTTGTTTGCATGCACTTTACAGCTTTATGATTTGTCCACTAGCTAAGTCACGGAGTGCGTCCTCCAGCTCTAATCCACCAGGCCATGCAGAGGAGAATTATATAAATACCGCCAATTGTTTCATGGCCAGTTGCACTCTAAATTACCTTCATTGCAGGCACATGGCACACGATGATAGCGACTATAGGGTGTTCCTGCGGGGAGTCTTGGGCATTCCAGAACCACCCGACTGGGACTCTGAAGGCGAGGAAGAATATACTCCTAAATCACCTCCACGGTTTGTCAAATAAAGAGCAGTGAGACGGTTCGATAGATCTATCCTTAGACACATCCTAGTGGAACGGAACTTTGTCGCTCCGGCACCCATGTTTGACGAGACTATCCGTTTTTACAAATGGGAAGCCCTTGCCTTCGCCCCAGCTGAGACCAACGTGGAGTTGGCCAGGGAATTCTACGCCAACTCCCACGCAGGTTATACAAATGAGAGCAACCAAAATGGGGTTTACCTCCGGGGAACTTACCTTAAAATAACAAGCCAAACCATCAATGCTCATTATCAATTGCCAGATTGCCCAGAAAACGAATTTGAACAATTGGTGGAGGCAGCCAACGTCGATTTCTTGATAGAATCTGTGGGGCTACAAGGAGCCGTGTGGGTACGTAACAATCAGTCTGAAGCTGTTTATGTGCAAACCAAGGACTTGACGGCGGAAGCCCACATGTGGTTGATGTTCATAAACTCCAAGCTCATACCCACAAACCGCCACAACAAGGCTACCCGAAACAATGTACTTCTAATTTATGCAATCCAGCACCGGATGACGATCGATGTAGGAAGGTTGATCATGGAATCCATTATGCGAGCACAAAGGTGCACTGGCACACCAATATTCTTCCCGTATTTACTAGCACAGATGGCGAAAAACCAAGGAATTGAAGTGTCTCCCACAGAGACATCCCAACAATCTCTCGGAACCATAGGAAATCAACAATGGGAAACCTATCTGGAAGAGGAGCAGCAAGAACGGGCCCGGCGTGACGCTTAGCACCGGGTAGACTCTTTCCTTTCTCCACAATGGGGACCATTGTTGATTTTAAGTGTGGGGGGAGACTTGCATGCTCTGGAGGTCCATGTGTGGTTGTTGCTCTGGAGGTCCATGTGTGGTTGTCTAATCTTTGGCCTTAGTTGATGCTTAGTTGATGCTTGTATCTGAAAGGCTTGGCGCCTTTGCTTTGAATTGCCTTGAATTGTTGTGTGTTTGCTTATGTGTTGTAGGGATTGGAGGTGGTGTGATAGTATATTAGTATTAGGAGGTGTTTTTATTTCGTTTTATTTTTTTCATTTCTTTGTGCTGTTGTGGGAATGAAAAACAAGGCAGTGACTAGCACTGACCCTGTAGTGTGCTTTCCATTTCAAAGTTGTGATGTAGTGTGCTTTTATTTTCCAATTGTTATGAATTTAAGTGTATGATGTTGTGTTGTGCAAAGATTGCCACTGCCTATCTAACACATTTGCACATCCATTACATTCGCACTTCCAATTTTATCAGCAAAATCCACCAATACACAAACTGTTCAATGTATGTGAAATTTTTTTGAATTTTTACGGTATTCATTAGATTGCATACGATGATAATGAGTAAAGTGCGGTGTTAATGTAAAATAGAAATGCCAGCACAAAATTTGACATAGGAGGGAGCTTATGTTTCTTTGTTTGTATGTGTTTTATACTCGTAAGCACTTTTTCTTGCATTTATATATATAGTCTCTTGAAGACACACACGAACATGGATTGCGACGAATAAAGGGAAAAAATAGCCACAAAACCCTGGCAGCCAAGCACCAAAGTGCGGCATGAGTTTCGAAAAGAAAGCAAATAAGCACTAATGTGCATTGAATAAGGGGAAATCCCCAGTAAGCTTAGTTAAGTTCTTGTCTTTCATTTTAGTATGAAGTGTTCGTGTGTGTGGACAAAAGACTGTAGTGCAAGAATTCTTAACTAAAGTGCCTACTTGAGTATTTTGCATAGACAGACTAAGGGGAAATATGCATCTCTCAGCACACACTTGCACGCTGACGGTTTGGTCTTTATTCACTGCACCTTACTTGATAACTTGTATGAGGTCGAATGAACTGTAAACTTGATCAAATGTTTCTTTTGCATGCGAAAATTTTAAGTGGAGAGCTGATGATGTTGAGAGTGTTGAATGTGAGGGTAGACAGTTGGTTATACTTTGCTCGGGACCAGCAAAGACTTAAGTGTGGGGGGATGATAAGTCGGTATTTCGCCGACTTATTTGTGTGAATTTCCTTGTCTTTTGCTATGGACTTTGTGCTGAAATGATGCTTGGCAGGCTGACCGTGTGCTAAAACTGCATGTTTTGGAGATTTGTGTGAAAATGGCTAAGTTTTGTAAAACAACGTGAAAATGCTTTGATGCTTGAAATAGGCAAGACACTTAGTCATGCACACCACTGACCTCCAAGCTTTCCTGCACACCACCGATCCCCAAGCCTTCACGAAAGTCCACAAACCACTCACACTTGCACAGCACACTCACTTACACATTTAAGCTCACCACACTCACACGTCTAACCTTCACATTCGCACACATGCACTACACATGGCGGGCGCATAGTGCGCGCACCACACACACGGCGGTCGCACTAGGCGACCGCCACACACACGGCGGGCGCACCACGCGTCCGCCTCACACACGCACACACACAACACGGCGGGCGCTCATGGCGCCCGCCACCCACACGTGCGCCCACCTCACTCACATTTGCACACTCTGCACACTTGATAATTTCATACATTTTGTTCTTTGTTATATTTTTCCTTTGTCATATTTTCGTTCTTTGTTATATTTTTCCTTTGTTAGATTTTTACTTAGGGATTTTATCATGCATCTAGTATACATTACACTCCACATTTGGTCCAAGCACGTGTAGCAAACACCGCATCCAATACGTGTCTTCACTACATTCTTGGCTTATGTTTACAGGAGCACGTGTCAACATCCGGGCATAGCAAGGAAACTTCCAGGAAGCTCACTTGGCAAGGACATGAAGAGAAAACTATAAAAGCTAGAGGAGGACAAGAAGAAAGGGAGCTTTTGGAGAGCCAGAAACGGAGATCAATCAAGAGAGTTAGGGTTTCATGAGAAAAAGGAGATCAGAGTGGAGATCATTCCATTTTATCTTCTGTAATAGCTATGTTTCATCTGGCTTTTGTCAAACTTGTTTTCAAAGCCGATCAACTTTGATTGGCTAACATTAGGTTGTTGCTTTGAGGGATTAAGTGCGATGACTCTAAATTTGTTGAGACATTTGTTTTGTATCATTACGTGTTGATATTGTTTCTTATATCTTGTTGATGCTTTATTTCAATGCTTACTCACTCACGCCTAGGCCCTTTATATGACTTGCAGTACCACTGAGGTCAATTTAGTGCTATTAATGGAAATTGAAATAACATCACTGGAATAAGGAACAACTTGAATGAGTCCAATGATCTATCTAAGGATGCAACGTCAGTTGTGCATTACCAATGACAATTGAAGTTAATGTAATGGAAAGACTTAGGATTATTTGAACATTAGAACCTGGACTTTGGTTGACTGTCTTGTCCAAGGGAGTTGGGGTTCTAGTGTCAGGTAGGGATCGGGAATTAAGAAGCTGAGCCTAGGTCTTGCCCTACCAAGGGAAGATGAGAGGAGCAGGGTGAATTAGGATTGTGAGTCTTATAAGGAGATCAACCCTAAGTTCACTAGAAGAACGACCCCCTCATTCATGTTCTTACACTAGTCAAGGATAATCAAATAGAGTCGTCACACTGACCTACCTCAAGGCAACACCATTTCACTTCTTGATTGACTTACGTCTTTGCTCATACTTGCTGCCTGCTTTATTGAACACTTTTTATTCTATCACTTGTACAATTCTTAATACAATCCTCTCCCTGTTGGATACGATCCCGCTTGCCACTACTACTTGTTTTGGTGATATTGGGTAAATTTGCAAGGGTAGACGACGCTCTTGCCATGGACCTAGAGCACTATCCCATCAAAGCTCCAAATAATCGTCTTATTTACAGAATGTAGACTGTATTTAGAGTTTAAGAGGAAATTTGTGGCTTATGATGTTCCTTTCCCAAACTTGTATGCCTTATAAAATTATATTTATAACTAACCAAACTCTACAATTGCACTACAAGAAAAAATAGGAAAAAAAAGAAATTAATGAAAATTAGAAATCCAGTAATGTTAATGAAGGGTAAAGAGAATTAAGAGAAGTCAAATGAAATCCAATCATAGATAAGACATGAGGGAAAGAAAGATTTTTACGAAGTAAAATATGAAGAAAATGTTAAAAAAACAATGGGATAGATAGAAAGATGAGAGTAATATTTTTGATTGAAAGTATAGTTCGAAATAGAAGTTAGAAATAGACTTTGGGACTAAAATAATTCGTATTGAATTTGTAAAGGATAAGATTTATCATTTCAATTATGAGAAACTAAAACAACTATAAATGGTAGATGAAAGACTTATTGTTTTTACATAACTTATGTTAAAAAGAATAAATTGAGTCAAAATTTTTATTCTTTATCATCTATATATTGTCCTTTACAGTTGTGTATTTTTTAAATCATGGCAAATTATCAAGAACCCCTATATAATTTGCTACAATTTTCAATTACTCTTATATGGTTTAAAATTATACCAAAGGCCTTCTTATACATTATTCTTAAGTGAAAATTAGAGAGGAAGCAAGTCTATTAATGAAGCTATCAAAGTTTTCAATAATACCGATTGTAATTGCTATAACTAAGTTTGAACAACCAATTTTTACTTTCTTCATTCTTTTTCTCTCGTTATTTTTCACTCCTAACCCATCACTAGTATTGAGATTGTCAAAATACCACCATTTGTTACAGTACTACAGTCAACCACCACAGCACAACAATAATAGCCACGCATATCAATAATGATGGTAGTATTGAATAATATGATATTGAATAGCTAAAGATTTAGCATCAAATTTTCTCTGTCGATGGTTAGAGGGGTAGTGACCCTTAAATCTTCTTAGGTGACAACATCATAAAGGAAAAAGCAGAGATGAGTCGGTGATATTAGAGTAGATAATATCGATGTAAATAGTGGAATCTCCGATAGTGGAATTAAAATAGATGAAGAGCTTTATGGGGCAGTAGTGCTATTTTTCAAATCCTTAGCATAGGTTATTCTAATTTTAATACGACACCTAAAATCCATTTGGCTATCTATAATTTTTTAAAAACAAAGGGAGAGGTTTTGATAAAGACATACAATTGGTGAGAACCCATCTGGCCAACTTCAATTTCTGAAGATATTATGATAAAAAAATACAATTTCACTTATAAGAACCCAATTGTTACAATTTTTTGGTGTCCCACACATTTATAGCTTGCAATAATTTGTTCGGTATCTTAAACCTTTGTCCATCAACTCATACTACTGCTAGTTAACAAGCGTGTCGCGTACTTTGCAATTTTAATCCTAAACTAATGTAGTAGCAATAAGTAGGGTATCGTTTCCACAGGGAAGGGGATGGTTCAAGAAATTCGATTAAAGTTGCTCTGTTTGTGACCAGATCAGAAGGAAAGTCAAGTTCGAGTAGAAAATCCAGGAGCTAGTAAAAAAGTGTAACACAAATGCAGCAAATTATCAACACAACACAAGAATGAAAGTCACAAGGTTAAAACAGGTGCCCCAGGGTTCAAATATCAGATGATCGCTAATTGATGAGTTGGTTTTATACCAACTATATTGTGTAAAAATCTCTTGGCTTTTAGCTTGTAAATGATGCTATTGTGTGGTGTTTCATGCGGTTTAATGTGTAAATGTGATATGATAGATGATAATGTGTAAATGGTGCAAAAAGTGCAAAAATGATGGTAAATGGAGTGAAATGTGTCTATGTTGAAAATGAAGAATTAAAACATGTTTAACTGGCCAAATTAGGGTTTGGACAGTTTTGATATGCAAATTCATCTGTGTATAATTATTTCAATACTTATCCAAATGATGAGATCTTGGCTGTTCTGGAAAGCCCTTTGAGTTGTCGTCATTTATTATGTTTTAACTTTCTTCTAATTCTGTGTTTAAATATGAGAAACGAAGGCATCTTTATGATTGCTACTTCAGGATTTAGTTATTGAATTCATATTGCCACAGTTTGGTAGATTGTTAATAACATGAGTTACAGACCTCCAATTAAGGTGATTCTTGATCTGTTGGAAAGCCATGAGATAGACCGAGAACTTTTATGTTTACCATCAAGTCCAGTTTAGGAGCTAAGCCGTATGAATTTGGTGTAGAAGTTGGTTCTTAAAGCAGAAACAAGCATTCAGCCACAATGAAGGCTCACATGCACAATATTTTCTCGGGCATTCTCACAAACACCTCACGAGCACTCACTTCGCACTATACTCCTGCACAGCCTCACAGCCACTCTCGCACACATCTCACATGCGGCGAGGTCACCTCGCTGCACAACACTCTCGCACACCTACGCACCCACAATGCACTACACTCATGCGGCGAAGTCACCTCGCCGCATGAACCACACACACACCTCACTAGACTCAAGCGCACACTAGCACTATACTCTCGCACACATCGCACATCTTCATTGCACACAAGCACATACACTCTCGCACATTCATGCGCGCACATCATGCGGCGAGTTGACCTCGCCGCATGCTCACACACTCACACCACTTATTTCATTCCTCACACATTTGCACACAACATTTCCATTTGCATTCCATTACAATTCTTGAGCATAAATTTCACACTACAAGACATATGCACAACACATACATTTGCATTCCATTCATGATTTTTCATATGTATCTACACACATTTAGCACACAACTCACAAACATCATAATTCACTCGTAACATTTTCATTCACAACACTCCTCACAATTCAATTCACTTTCACACTCACTTCACTCAATACCTCACAACACTCCACATGACACACGAACACTCAAACTACTCACAACACTCAACACATTTCACTTACTAAAAATCACACACTTGCACAAGCTGGCGAGACCTCGCCGTGAGGTCTCGCCAGCAAACACAATTCATGGCGAGGTCTCACCACACACACACAATTCATGGCGAGACCTCGCCGCGAGGTCTCGCCAGCATAATTGTTTCGGAGGTGCGTGATTGTTAAATTGACAGAAATGGTAAAGTGTGGAAGGTTTGTTCCATGAAATCCCCAGCTTTGAGCACTAAAGTGATTGGGTCATAACTCTCTCATCTTAGCTCCAAAATGGGTGTTTTGAACTGCTATGGAAAGATAAGATATAGGGCTTTAACATTCATGCTTTAAGATTTCACTAATTCACAGCGCATCATGGTCAAATCTTGGTTGGATGTTGCTGCCATAAAGCATGTTGTTTTTGAGTTTCCAGAAAATGGCTAAGTGTTGGAACTTCTGATTTTCAGGTTTCACTATGCAGATGAAGGCGTGGAGTTTCTTGGCGGCAAGGCGTGAAGTTTTGAAGGCTGAAATGCAGGGAAACTCTCAAGGACGCTGAAGACGTGAAGAGGCCAAGCTTGAAGGCGTGGTTCGACTCTGATCCTTCTACCTGGAGTGCTGAGCAGTGAAGGCGTGACACTCAGAAGCCTGAAGGCGTGCTGGAGGACGAAGACACATAGAAGGCGTGTTCAGCAGAAGACTAAAGGCGCTGGAATGCTGAATAGATTCTTCAACTTTGAACTTTTCATATCTTAGGCTGATTTTTGGTTTTCTATATTCAAGGGCACTTTTGTAATACTTTAGATATTTTACAGTAGCGTATTAGTTACATTTTCATAGCTCTATATATAGGAGATGTAGCTAATGTGTAAAGGATCCCGGAGACTATTATTTTTCATCCATTAGATAGATTTTACATTTTGTAACAAACTTTTGAGAGCTGGAGAGCGGGAATTCATTTTGAAGATTTACGTTCTCTCTCTAGTTTCTCTCTGTAGCTTTTGAGCTCCATTTTCTATTCCGATCAAAGATTTGCTCCGATCATTGTAATTCTCATCTCAATTAAGGAAGCTCTTGGAACAATTCAATTGGTAAACTCTTTCCACTTATTGATGATGAATTGTTTCAAATTCCAAATTGTCGATCGTGAATTGGTAATGAAGTTCTATGGCTAGATCTCTCGTGTTCTAGAGTTTCAACCAGTTAAATGTATAATTAGACTATACAATGCTATGCAATTGACATAATTCCTTAAGGATGAAATCATATGTGATTTTAATGATTGAATCTTGTTGAGTTTCATGAATTCACACTTTTATTGAATGAATTGAACTTTGATTGTGGTCGCCATACTGAGTTGAAGTGAGATTTTACCAATATCTGTGAGAATTGTGTGAGATGAGAACTTGAAAGTGATTTCCTGAGTCTTTACACTTGTCTTAGCCGATCGATTCATTACTGAGATTTAGGCCTCGCCATGGGAAACTTCGATGGAATGAAACTTTAGGAAAAAGTGTTAAAGAAACTCTCTGAGATAGCAACGAAGGCATTCATACCTAGGTCGGGTCTCACCATGGGAGTTCCTAGGAATTGCATGTTAGACTTGCTTACTTTGGAGAGTTGAGGCATTGCGGGTTGAATCAATTCTACTTAGGCTTCGCCATGGGAAAAGTGGAATGTTAAGGAGTATAGAAAACACTGTGGTCGCCATGCTAAGTGTTAGCTAGCCTCCTGGGCAATAGAGATCTCCTCATTGTTTTACTTGTGTGTCAAGAGCATTGCCATCATGGCCTAATGTGCATTCAACTGGTGGAAATACTCTAGAGCATCCACTCTCTTCTTGTTTTTACACTTTATTTGTTGCATTTGATCCTTTACTAGTTAGTGTTTAGTTTTAGTTCTTTTGCGACATTCTGTGAGCGAATATTGAATTCAAAGAATACCAACCCTTCCCTGTGGATACGATCCCCACTCATCACTACTACATTTGTGTTTAGGGGTAAAATTGAGGGTACACGACTAGCCTGCTCACTAATTAAACTCTTGTGTTATGCTATCGTCTCCATGCAAAACACTTTAGGAGGAGACATTAGCTACCTAGGAGTCCAGAGAATACTAGGCATGTCGACCACAATATTCTCAATTTTCCCTTACATCTTACCTTTCCCATGGCGAGGCGTAGGCAAGAAGATTTAAGTACCGCAACGACTAGAGTACCTAACACTAGCTAGTAATCGTGCATAATCTTAGGTCTCCCAGGGCGAGGCCCGACCTAAGTTCCTATACTCTAACTAGCATCAGATAATTTTCCTTTACTTGATTCTTATAACTCAATGACCTTTAACTGGCATGGCGACCACATCTCTAATCACGAACAAAAGCAAATAAGCAAAGGAACTCAACACTCATATATCTGATCCTTGTTTATGTGATTTACACTTCCAATGAGAAATCAAACCTCAATCTAGCATGGCGACCTCTATTAAAGTTCAATACCCCCAACAAAAGCGTAAATTTCACAAATTTTGATAGAATTAAGCAATTACAAACATCTACGATATCTCTCGTGAAAGATGAATCAATAGCATAACATTCACAGTTTAATTATGCAATCATCTGTATCAAACCCTAGGACATCTCATAATCTAGCCAGAAATCTCCATTTCAAGTTCGCGATCAACACCTCTCAACATTAAGCAATTCATATTCAAAATTTGAAAAGATTATACCGATTAAATTGCTTCAGAAGCTTCAATTCACAAGCGGATTATAGTGTTCAGATCAAATTCTCAATTGGAACTGAAATCGGAGATCGATCGGAGAAGACAGAATATAGTGAGAGAAAGTGTCGTAGAGAGAAAATTCCCGCTTACAAAACCAAAAGTTCAGTTTCACTATCTAGAATCACCTCTCCAATTTAGTTAACTAATCCTCTATATATAGAGGTTGAAAAAAACGTAAATGATACGCAAACGTAAAATGAGTATAAAACTACAAAAATGCCACTACGCGTATCAAACTAAATGTTCACGATAACTCGTGCAATAATGTGAACCACGCCTCTGGCCCTGAAATTTCACGCCTTCATCAGCCTCTCCGCGCCTTCAAGCCATCAGCCCGCACGCCTTCAGCAGCCTCTACACTCCTTTGAGCCATTGGCTATCACGCCTTCACTACTTCCTGCGCACACAACCAAAAGTCGCACACTTAGAACATTTTCCATTAGCCAAACGGAAGTTTCCATGGTGAGGTCTCTCGGCGAGACCTCGCCGTTTGTGCATAAGAGTGGCGAGGTCTCTCGGCGAGACTTTGCCATGTGTGTGCGTGAGTAGCGAGGTCTCTCGGCGAGATCTCGCTATGTGTGTGTGTGAGTGCCAAGTGTGAAATGAAATGAAAATGTGAGAATGAGATGGAGTGATGAATAAATAGTGTGATAACAAATGCTTGTGAGACGAGTGTTTGCGTAGAAAATAAATGAGTGTAGTATGTTGAAAGTGTGATATGATGAAAAATGAATATGAATGTTGAGTGAAGTGTGTGCTGAAAACGAATGTCGTTAGATGTATTGAAAATGAGTGCAAATGAAGTGTCGAAGTCAAGTGTTGACATGCACAAACGTGAACTTTAAACATTATGAGACAAATATATGCAATACACAACCAGGAATAGAAGTTGTAACGTCTGTAAAATGTTCCCAAAATAATAAGTGTAAAGTGAATACTATCATGAAGTTGAACAAAAAATGTAGAGATAACAAGGAACACGAAATGAGTGTGTGGAAAGTGAAAGCTCGCCCCACATCCGTGCGGCGAGGTGCATGATCTCGCCGCACATGCATGCAGCGAGGTGTACATGTATTTCCATCGAGGTACGTGATCTCGCCGCACATGCATGCGGCGAGATGCGTGTGTGCATGAGCGTGGTGAGATGTGCGTGTGAGTGTGTGGTGAGGTATGCGTGCGAGACGAGTGCTCGTGTGCAGCAGAGTGTGAGTGCTCGCCGCATAAGCATGCTGCGAGATGTGCGAGTATGTGTTGAGAGGTGTGTGGTCGCCGCACTACTTGTGCGGTGACGTGCGATGTTGCTGAGAGCAAGTGCGCGCATCTCGTACGGGACTGTAGCGCGCTTGCGGCTGGTGTGCGAGTACTGCACGCGAGTGCGCGCAGCTCGTGCGAGTCTGCCGCGTGCAAGTGCGCGACAGGTGTAGTGCATGTGCGTGGATGCTGCGCGCTGGCGCGCGCCTCTAGTGCAATGCCCGTGCATGAGTGCTGTGAGTGCGTGTGTGCGAAAATCTAAACAACACGTCTGGCCACACAAACTTCACCTTGACAAGTAAATTTAACCCAAAACATACTCTATCACATTCTTGACTCCTTTACTAAGTTCAGCACTCAAACTATGCAAAATACACTCAACCATGCAAAATTCAAGTGAAAAAAAACATGCACTTTCGTCAGTATAAAACTGACTTCTCAATTTCCCCCACACTTGAACTTTTGCTTGCCCTTAAGCAAACTTCATATATGTTACCCACTTCAGCACTAGACCTTGCTCACCTGTCCAACCTGCTCTCCTCTGAGTTCTTCAAAAATAATTTTTTCACTCACAAAACTCAAAACTGGTTCTTGACTCCAAACCATCAAATCTCAGCACAAATTATCATCCAAGGCATGATGAATAAAGACCAAAATGTCATGCGTGCAAGTGTGTGCTGAGGAATGCCCGTCCACCTATTATTTTTTCATGCCTTCCCTTTTTGTTCCAAGAACATCTCATTGCATAAACAATCACCATATCCACACACAAGAACTCATAATCACACAAGATCAATGGTCGCACATTGGTGCTTCCATTAATTGATTTCATTTCCTTTTTCACTTTGGTGCATTTTGCTTATCACACACATTGGTGCTTTCGCCTGGGTCTTATGGCTTTTTTTTCCCATTTGACTGCCCGGGCTTTATGGCTTTTTTTTATTAAGCTTGCCAAGGGTATTTCGGCTTTTCATTCCCAATTGCCAAAGGCTTTTTGTCCATATCCTCTCTTGTGTGACTAAAAGTTCTTGGATGTCTGTAAGGGACTATGTATGCAAGAGCACCCAAAACACCGAGGTCATGCATATCACAAAGAACAACTTGAACAAGATTCCTCCTATGTCCAAGACCGATTTTGCATGGCATATCTATCTTACTTTAACATGATGCCTTGATTAATAAAATATACTGATCTTATCAAGATTGGAATCAAAGGAAAATAATTTCGCATGCAATACAAAGATAAAAGTTTATGGACTACAAATTTGAACATCACTTAACAAGAGAGCAAAGGCATAGTACAGAGTGTTTTTCCATTTTCCATACTTCTACTCCCACTTACTACTCACAATGCATTCACTCACACTCTAAACATTTATTCAACCCTTACATACAAGACTCAATACTCCCAATATTAAAAACACACTGAAAGAGAATACACCCTAAAACCCACATTCCATGCTTCTCAACCCTACTCGCAAAGCATACTTCACAGAACTTCAATAACTTCAACAATTCATTTCACACTTCAAAGAGACTTGCCACAGACTTCAAAACCAAACTCATAACCATTCCACAATACATCACAACTTCTAAACTCAGGAAAATGTCAACACATCAAGATATCGTTAATACCCAGAACCCCCCAATAATCAGCATAAGGAACCAACATGCTAAAAAAGAATTCACCAAATGTAACCCACCACCTCTTTCATAACAACAAACCCCAACAACCAGAACAGCAAACAAACACGGCACTTCCTCAAACATTAAGTCAATCATGTAGCACAGATCAAACTAACCAAATAGCATCATCTTTCACCCCCCCACACTTGAAGCATACATTGCCCCCAATGTAAGAGATTAAGAAGGAGGGGCTCCCTGGAAAGATGACGGTGCTGAGGAAGAAGGGGACGAGAATGAAGCCATTGTGGAAAAAGAAAGGCCGCTAAAGGACTGTGCCACCCAATAGAAAGGACCAATAGTAGGTCCTTGAAGAGGCTGTCCCGTACTGATCATCAGAATCCTTGTATGCGGCATAAACTCAGGATCCACCCTAAAAGTAGGAGTGGGAGACATTGGTGGGATATGTCCAAATGTAGGCAATAGGTTAAGTGAAGACATCGAAGGCACCCCTGGTGGTAGCTCATGAATGGCACCACTGATGACATCTCTTGATAAATTCAGAATCTGATATCCAGCCAACTGGGCAGAAGTTGGTGTTGGTTTAGGAGGACCAGGCTCAGAGTGATAATACACAGACATTTTATTACAATGGTCCAACTCCATCTGCATTTTCAATTGCCTGTGGTACAAAACCTCAAATTGTTGTTGCGCAATAGAAGACATATCATCCAACTTCTCCAGCATATTAGACGAATGCGAAGTCCAGTCCTGATGCATATCGTACATCTGTTCATGCATTCCTTCAATCCTTTCGTCCAACTGCTAAAAACGAGTATCCACAGCTTGTTGGAATTCTTGTAGTGCCCCTTGAAAGGAATGAAAATCATATGGTTGATGTTCCTCACTGGATTCACAAGGTAAAGGTTTAGACTTATCCCGAAGTTCCTTAACCCTTGCTTCCTTTGCTTTCTTCATCTCCTTCTCCACACGCAGATATTTGATATACAATGGAGTACCAATCTACGCCACTCCCCAGCTTCAGTATCAACACCTTGAACCAGACAGATTTCTTCAATCAAGACCGGAAAGTAAAGAGCTGCATTATCAGTGTCAATACCAGATTGTAAGCTAGAAAGAATTATACGACCAACATCAATCGATTTTCGCCCACGAATGGCTGATATCAGGTATAGCCGATCGCGTATCACTTCAGTCGATTGAGAACTCGGCATAAGACAAGACAAACATAAGCCATATCTTAACATCACTTCGTAACCATTCACCACGAAGATGCTTACGTTCATCCCGTGTGTTTAGTTCCCATTTAGCTCCTGGCAAAGCTAGCTCCTCCGTTAAAGCTTGGTCACACTCATCATCTTCCGGAAATGGCAAAGGATCCTGAGGAAAACTAGGACTACCAAGATGAGTGTTAATGATTTCACTTGTAAATTGCACCCATTTTCCCCTCACATAAAAATCTCTAGCCGAATTTGGAAACTTGGCATTGGCATAGATCTCCCTTGCAAGACTGGCATTACAGAAACCTGTTGCACTCATGAGCTTCTGATCAAAATGGTGGAACTCCATCAATTCCTGAAATGGACCTCCTTCCACAGGGAATGCTCTTTCTATATGTAGCTTCTTCATACCCATCCCTCGTTCCCAACGTTGTTGGGCTCCCTTACTTACAAACACTGATGGTTCCGAAGGTTGATCTGAGGACCCCTTCTTTTTTTTCAGAGCTATCGCTTGCATCATATATTGCGGGGGATCCTCTAAGAGTGGAAAGTCCTCCTCGGTGATAATAGTCAGAGTCAGAGTCTTAAAGAGATTTCTGGGCTTTGCCTTTCCCCTTCTTTAAAGTGGTTGCTTTCTGTGAAGTGGAGTCTTTTTTAGGCGCCATGTCTGCCAACAACAACCAAAAATAGCTAAGCTTCTTTGTGATTCATTTACACAACAAAACAAGTTTAATCCAAGACTTAAAACATCCAAACCAAATTCGAAAAACTATCTGTACACAAGAAATATCAAACATAGAAATTGATTCTATCATCACAACACCCATTGTTCTCAAGTAAAGCACATACAATATAGCTCTTCATCCATAAAACATAACAACAAAACATAACAACTAAACAAAATTCTAGTTTCACAATTTCCACTCAACCGAGACAATAGTTAGCCAAACAGGTAGATTTAGTAAACATTCAAAACATTAAAGTTGTAGAACTAAACCTTGGCTAAATCTAGGAACTGGAATCACTCACATTAAACATGAAATGACCAAGTTATAGTCACAGTACTACACTAAGGCAACGCTGGAAAAAAATTTGTCTAATTTCAGCTTGAATCCTCATGAAGATATGCAGAATAACATATTAAACAAATCGATTCAACCAAAACTTAAAACTTCAAAGTTACAGAGTACGCTCTTATCTAAATGTGCGGACAAGAATCACTCAATTTGGACAAAAAATGAGCAAGTTATGGCCAAAAAACAAGACATGACAATCAGGGCAAATCCAGTATTTCTCAAAAGACAACAACAACATAAACACTGCCTTGTCTTCGAAAATAAACCACATTCCAGTCACATTTGGCAAAAGTGCCCAACATGAACATTGTACGCCAACCTCTTAACGAAATTTTCCAACTAGAATCAACTCATTTAGACATCTCATTCTCAAGTTTTAGCCAAATTACAGAAACCTGCCCCAAGCTGAAACTAATTGAAATCATTTAAACCCTTCCCCCACACTTAACATGCATCTACTCTTAAGCAATATCCAATCTCATATACTCATCATTTCCATGATCTTAACAATACATAATCATGTTAATGCTCTTACCAATCTCAAAGTGCACAATGTATGAAATCTTCAAATTTAAATTCATGAGAAACGAACATACCTCAATTGGGAAGTATTTTGTAAGACTTGAAGGAAAAAGAAAACGGAAATGATAAATGATGGCAAAGAAATCTTGAGCAAAAACCCAGCTCGTCAAAGTGGTCTTCCTTGGTCCTGAAGTGTTAACAATGGTTGCTGGCATTTATAGAACAAAGATATGCATTGACATTCAATTGGCCACTCAAAGCAAATAAGTTCCCAACCAACACAAAGTTACAATCATGTCATGACAAAGGTGGGTCCATGCTTTATTCAATTCATGTGAACTATCCTATCTACCTTCTGCCAATTGAAAATAATGCATTCACATGCCACTGCAAACCAAAATTGAGTTTCAGCTTTATGACATTGATTTCACTCCAAAGAGCAAGCCAATTTCTAATTCGGTTTAACAATTCTCCAAACAATTCATACCAAGCTTTCCATTATATTTCAAGATCATCAAGTCATGTTTAGAAACCTTACCAAACCTTACCATTTCCAAGAATACTGTCCACTCTAGCTCACATGCACACGTGCTCATGAATAACAAAAGAAACAATGAAATTAGGCAACATTGCTCAACAATCATTAAGGCACTAATTTCACATTTTGTATACTAACACAGCATATCCCGACAACATATCTATCACTATGCCGTAATCATCATGTATAGCCCCGAAATAAAACAAGCTCATGTGATAAATGTTGGACAACAACCTTCACTTTACATCATTCAATTTGTGAGCATCTTTTAGAACATTAAATCATGAATAAAGAAAGTAGTATTCAATATCCTCACTTGTGCATGCAAATCTACCACGGCAAAGTGCAATCATGCTCATCAAACCAAACACACAAATTACATTATTAACTACTAAACTCGAACACTAAGAAACAACCTCCACATTTCACAACATAGCTAAGAGACTAATAAACTCTAATGAAAATATGCATAACAATACACTACTTCAAACACTTCTACTACACTAAATTCACGACAATTTTACATGGCACAGTCTTCAAATCACTCTTATCCATCCCCCCACACTTTCATAAAGGCACGGTCCTCGAGAGAGTCGTGCTACCCTTTCCTCCTCCAAAAATGCAGGCCATTGAGGTGTCCCCATAAGACCGAGAGAATGTTGAGGATTGTCGGTCGAAGAAATGTCAACTTCCTCATCGCGAGCCATTGCTGTTATCAGAGCGGGAAAGAACATTGGGACAAAGTCATTGCGTTGCTCCCGCCTTATGTACCCAAGCATTAATTTTCCAATGTCGAAAGAGAAATCATGCTGAATAGCATAAATCAAGAGAACTCGTTCTCTCGATGCCATACTGGTGCGGCAAGTAGATAGGAGCTTAGAGTTGATAAATAGCAACCACATCTTTGCCTCAGCTGTTAGTTCACTCGTGGGAACATATAATGCTTCATTCCTGGCATTTCGTACCTAGGTAGCACCAGGCAATGCCACAGCATCCAATAAATGATCTGTGTTTTCTGCCATCACCAAACGGCTATATGTATCACCATGGTAATCTGGAAGAAGATAATGCAAGTTAATGCTGTGGCGATTGACTTTCAAATACTTGCTCCGCACAAACACTGAGTGGACGCTGTCAGCACGTGAATTGGCATAGAACTCTCGAACTATCTCCTTGTTCACAACAACAGATGCTCTTGCAAAATGAGCCCAAGTGTGCCCCATAATCAACTCCTCAAATCTGTGGGAAGGATCCTCAAAAGGTCTTTTAATGATGAATTCTCTGTTGACTGATCTATTGTATAAGCTCTCCGCGTCAGAATTGACAAACTGTGGTGCTTCAGCCGGATCATAGTCAATCACCATATCTTCATCGGCTGAACAAGAAGAAGAAGATAAAGAAGTAGTGCCCATATCCTCACTGAAGATTGCATACTCATAAGGGTTAGAAAAAGGAAAGTAGGCCATCACCTTATAATGAAAATTCACTCACAAAGGATGCAGATTAGTAAACATGATGCTAAGTATTTATAGGGAAGATGTGCAGCACATAGCATTTCCATGTTAGCTACCAGACGAACCCATGTGAACGAATCTCAAAGACACACATATAGTGACAATATGTGTAAGAAAGAACCATACCCCTCATGTCATAACTTGTTGCACACTTTACTCAACTATTGGAATTGTAACAAGCCAACAAGAAAACAAGTTCACAGGTCTGGCATCAATATTTACCTTAGATGCATTTACCTTTGTTGTAGAAAATATGAAATCCATCTTACCCCTTTTTGAGTGAATAGCCGAGATTCACCATCTGTTTTTTCATTCATCAACATAACCCATATGATAAGCTGCAAAATCTATCAACAATTATGAGGTTGTGCCATTACTTGTCAATACACTCTACACAAACTAAGAAGAAAAGGAAAAGTAAACAAAATAAACAATCAAAAGCGTAGAATGAAACTTTGGGTTGCCTCCCATGAGCGCTTGGTTTACGGTCAACAGCCCGACCATGCTTCTTGTCTCACTGTGAATTTAAAGGATCATCCAAGAACAATTCATATGGGGCTCGTGCTATCTCTGCGATATCCTTCTCCTGAGTCGTCAAATGTGGTTTGAGCCTGTGACCATTCACTTGCCATTTGTTACCATTCTTGTCATTCTGGATCTCCACAACACCATATGGCTTAACATTGATAACTCGAAATGGACCACCCCAACGTGATCTCAATTTCCCAGGAAACTACCTTAAGCGAGAATTGTACAGTAAAACCAGTTGCCCTGGAGCAAAACTTTTTGATTGGATGTTAGCATCATGGAGTTTCTTAGTCCTTTCTTTATAGAGCTTAGAGCTCATATATGCATTGAATCTAAACTCATCTAACTCGTTCAATTCCAGCATCCGCTTTGATTGAGCCCCATGTAAATCCATGTTCAACTTCTGAATTGCCCAGTAGGCCTTATGTTCCAACTCTATCTGGAGATGACACTCTTTCCCAAACACAAGCCAAAATGGAGAAGCCCCAATTGGTGTTTTGTAAGCAGTTCTGTATGCCCAGAGAGCCTCATCCAATTTGGAAGCCCAATCCTTCCTCCCCGGGTTAACAACTTTCTCCAATACCCTCTTAATTTCCTGGTTTGAGACTTCAACTTGACCACTCGTCTGAGGATGATAAGCTGTAGAAACCTTGTGTTTCACCCCATACTTGGCTAAAAGAGCCTCAAAAATCTTATTACAAAAATGTGAACGACCATCACTAATGATTGCACGAGGAGTTCCGAATCGGTTAAAGATATGCTTCTTGAGAAATGCTGTAACACTCTTAGCATCATTATACGGCAATGCAATAGCCTCAATCCATTTGGATACATAGTCTACTGTCACAAGAATGTATTGCGTGCCATATGACTTTGGGAAAGGGAACATAAAATCGATGCCCCAAACATCAAATATTTCCACTTCAAGAATGATATTCAAAGGCATCTCATTCCTTGAAGATATATTCCCTGTTCGCTGACATTTATCACAATTTCCTACCCAAATCCTTGCATCTAAGAAAATATGAGGCCAATAGAAACCACATTGTAACATTTTGAATCCTGTTCTTGTAGAGCCAAAATGTCCACCACAAGGTCCTTCATGGCATGCTCTCAGAATGTCTTCCTTTTCTTCCTCTTTGATGCACTTTCTTATGATTTGATCACTACAAATTTTGTACAAGGCATTGTCCTCCCAAAAATAATACTTTGCATCACTTCTCAGTTTCTTCTTTTGGTCACTAGAGAAATAAGAGGGTACTTGCCCAGCCACAACGTATTTAGCTATCTCTGCATACTAAGGCAAGGACTTCTCATTTACTCTAAACACTTGCTCGTCTAAGAAATGCTCTTTTACCAAAATAGTGGATCCGTCTTGAGCTTCTGACTCCAACCTTGAGAGATGATCAGCTACCACATTTTCTGAGCCTTTCCTGTCTCTAATTTCAACATCAAACTCTTGGAGTAACAATACCCATAGAATCAATCTTGGTTTGGCTTCTTTCCTTGCTAGAAAATACTTTAAAGCTGCGTGATCTGTATGTACAATCACCCTTGATCCCAGCAAGTATGCTCTAAACTTGTCAAACGCAAAAACAACAGCCAACATTTCTTTCTCTGTGGTTGTGTAATTCAATTGAGCTTCATTTAGTAACTTACTGGCATAATAAATTGTGTGAAAAATTTTATCCCTTCTTTGGCCAAGAACAGCTCCTAGTGCGAAATCACTTGCATCGCACATTATCTCAAATGGCTCACCCCAATGAGGGGTGATGATGATGAGAGCCTCTACCAATTTTGCCTTCAAAGTCTCAAAAGCATGAACACATTCCCCCTAAACTCAAATTTCACGTTCTTCTCCAACAGGCTGCATAATGGTCTAGCAATTTTTGAAAAATCTCTGATGAATCGACTATAAAAGCCTGTGTGTCCAAGGAAGCTCCTTATGCCTTTTACGTTTGTTGGAAGAGGAAGCTTAGCAATGACATCGATTTTAGCTCTGTCAACCTCAATTCCTTTGTGAGAAATCTTATGTCCCAGCACTATACCTTCTTGGACCATAAACTGGCACTTCTCCCAGTTCAACACAAGATTAGTTTCATTGCATCTCTTCACCACTTTGGCTAGGTTTTCCAAGCAGCCTTCAAAAGTCATCCCAAAGACTGAGAAGTCATCCATGAATATTTAAATTATTGACTCCACCATGTCACGGAGGATCGCCATCATACATCGCTGGAATGTGGCAGGGGCATTGCACAAGCCGAATGGCATTCTTTTGTACGCAAATGTGCCAAAAGGGCAAGTAAATGTAGTTTTCTCCTGGTCCTTGGGTCGATAGCTATCTGATTGTAACCAGAATATCCATCCAAGAAGCAGTAGAATAAGTAACCAGCAATTCGGTCCAACAACTGCTCCAAAAAAGGAAGTGGAAAATGATCCTTCCATGTAGCCTTGTTAAGCTTTCTGTAATCCATACAAACTCTCCATGCACTTATAATTCTTGCCAGAAGTAGCTCATTGGCATCATTCTTTACAACTGTGACTCCACCCTTCTTTGGAACACATTGTACTGGACTTACCCACTCACTATTTGAGATGGGAAAAATCATTCCAAAATCCAACAATTTGATGACTTCCTTCTTGACCACCTCCATCATCTGCGGGTTAAGCCTTCTCTGTATATCCCTCACTGGCACATAATTGTCTTCCAAGAGGATCTTATGCATGCATAAGCTAGGACTTATGCCCTTAATATCCGTAATAGTCCATCCAATGGCTCTCTTGTATAATCTTAAAACCTCCAACAACTTCACTTCTTGCCAAGATTCCAGTTTAAATGAAATCACTACTGGAAGTGTTTCATTTTCTCCCAGAAATGCATACTTTAAATAAGGAGGCAATGGCTTCAACTCAAGCTTTGGTGGAACACCATGATAGAAGGCATAAGCTTCTCATTCCTGCACAAAATTTCTTCCTTCCTCACCTCAGTGGGAGAACAAGTTTCATTAGTTGGAATATGACACTCTTCATTATCTTTCAAATTCCTAACACAAGATTCTTCTACCATGTCTTCAACAACACGTTCATGCATTTTAACTTCAACTACCTCATTTTGCAATGCAAAAATGGACTCATCTAACACACAGCACTCAACAAGATTCTCAATTTCAGAAACAATTCTTCTATTCTCTTCATTCAATTCAACATTCTCAAACTTCTCCACAGAATCATTTAAATCATCAACCAATACAAAATCATGTTTAACATTTTCATTATTCACACTCATAGAACATGCAACAGCTTGAATAGCAAAGCAAGACTCTACCTTCATCGGATGTTTCATGGAATAATTCACATCAAAGACTACTTGCTCATTGTTAATTCGAAATGTAACAGTTTTATTTCTTACTCCAATTAAGGCATCTCCTATTGCAAGAAACGGGCGACCAAAGATTAAAGGTACCTCTGGATCCTCCTCCATGTCGAGCACAATAAAATCAACCGGGAGTGTAAACTTATCAATCCCCACCAGGACATCCTCAATCATTCCAGTAGGCTTGACCAAGGATCTATCAGCTAGTTGAATAGTCATAGCTACTGGACGAATTCTTCCTTTGAGTCCCACATCAGTGGCGCAATAGAAAGAGGCATTAAGTTAATGCCAGCACCTAAATCACACAAAGTTTTCTCAAAGATCCTTGTTCCAATTTTTCATGGTATATTGCAGCTGCCAGGATCTTTCCATTTAGGTGGCAACTTATGTCCAAACCATGCTCCACTATACTCTATAAGCATCAACGGCACTTCACATCTCAAAATCTGTTCCTTGTTGGATATCAAATCTTTGAAAAATTTTGCATATTTGGGTACTGCAGTCACCAAGTCCAATAAGGGTAAACTCACATTAACTCGTCTCACCATGTCCAAAAATCTATCAAACTGAGGTCCCTTCTTTGGCTTTGGCTTCACTCTCTCAGGAAATGGGGGTTTAGGTGCATATTCAGGAAAATTGTAGGGGCTAGAAGGCCCTTGGCTCTTCTTGGTCCCTTCCCTCTCTCCACTCTCTCCATTATCTTGCACCCTCTCATTCTTTGGTGCCATGTCCTTATTGGCACATTCTTGGTCAGGTGCAACAACTATTTCCTCCTCATTTCCACAAACTTCCTTAACAAGTTTAGTGGATTTATGCACTTCCTTTCCACTCCTAAGTGTGATTGCATTACACACTTCTTTTCCTTTTGGATTCGGTACTGTGTCACTAGGGAGTGCTCTACGCGGCCTTTGATGCACAGCATTTGCAAGTTGTCCAAGCTGCATTTCAATGTTCTTTAATGTAGCCTCATGGTGTTTGACAGTTGATTCCAAACCTCCAAATCGCTGTTCATTCTTGTCCATCTTTTCTATGAGTTTTTGGAACATGTCTTCAACAGATGGCTTCCTTTGCTCTGAAGTGGTAGCTGGATTATCAAAACCAGGAGGTGCATTTGTTGATCTTCTTTGGTCATTTCCTTGATAGTATTTCCCTCCTTGGTTTTGGTTCTGTTGCCCCCAATTTCCTTGACTTCCACCATATGGTTTGTTACCTCCATTGTAATTGCTTGAATATTGAGGTTTGCCATAATTATTCACATACTATATAGATTCAGTTGTAATGGCACATTCGTCAGTATGGTGGTCGCCTTTACACAATCCACATGACAACACAGGAGGTTTAGCATGTGTAGCTTTCAGAGTCTGCACTTGTTTAGCCAAGGCCTTAAACTTGGCACTCAAAGAAGTTTCTTCATCAAGTCCAGCACTCCTCTCTGCCTTCTACTATGAGGTTTCCGTGTCTCAAGAAAAAGGTACTCATCTTCAGCAATTTGGTTAAACAATTCTTGAACCTCAGGCACACTCTTATCCTTTAATGCACCATTAACACAAGCTTTCACCATCATAGAAGGTGAGGCCTTTGAAAAAAGTGTTCAACTCTCTGATTTGACAAAGGTCATGGTTTGGACATTGACAGATTAGATCATTGAAACGCTTCCATACTTCTTTGAATGATTCGCCATCCTGCTGCTAGAAGTTCATTATTTCCATTCTCCTTTTTCCAATTTTGCAGGAGGAAAGTACTTGGCTAAAAATCTCTTTTGCAAATCATCAAAGGACATTGCTGCATTTGCTCCCCTAATACTCTTGAACCAATGCTTATATTTACCTCGTAGTGATAGAGGAAACAAAATTCTATGTACTTCACCTCGATCCACTCTTGGAAGCTTAAAAGTACTACAGAGGCCTAAGAACCAATCGAGGTGATCATTGGGGTCTTCATTATCAAGCCCTTGAAAAAACTGTCCTTGAGTGATCATTGAGATAACCTCTGTTGGTATATGATAGCTCTCAACGTCTATATCCTGCTGGTCAAATCCACTCTCGAAATTGATCGGGTAATAGTCACCAAATCGTGGAGCTCGTACTCCTGGATTAGCCATTTCTCTTTGTCTGGTTTGAATTCTCAAAGTCTTTCGCAATTATAGATCTAATGCAAACTCAGGTTCACCAGAAGATCATAGCCTGGGCATACAACAACACTAAATGTGAAGTATAGCAGAAGTAAAACAGAACACAAAAGCAAGAACCTCATATGTAAACAGCAAAAAACAGAACAAAAACCAAAAGCAACAACAATAACAATGAAGCAGAAAGAATACAAGAATAAGAACAGAGTAAACTAAATAGAACAGAACAACACGAAATAAAACGATGAAATTCAAGAACAATTGATCAAATTCCAAAAACCGTGCCTTCCCCGGCAACGGCGCCAAAAATTGACAAGTGTGTCGCGTACTTTGCAATTTTAACCCTAAACTAATGTAGTAGCAATGAGTAGGGTATCGTTTCCACAGGGAAGGGGATGGTTCAAGAAATTCGATTAAAGTTGCTCTGTTTGTGACCAGATCAGAAGGAAAATTAAGTTCGAGTAGAAAATCCAGGAGCTAGTAAAGAAATGTAACACAAATGCAACAAATTATCAACACAACACAAGAATGAAAGCCACGAGGTTAAAACAGATGCCCCAAGGTTCAAATAACAGATGATCGCTAATTAAACTCTTATGTTATGCTATCGTCTCCATGCAAAACACTTTAGGAGGAGACATTAGCTGCCTAGGAGTCCAGAGAATACTAGGCATGTCGACCACAATATTCTCTATTTTCCCAAACATCTTACCTTTCCCATGGCGAGGCCTAAGCAAGAAGATTTAAGTACCGCAACGACTCGACTACCTAACACTAGCTAGTAATCGTGCATAATCTTAGGTCTCCCACGGCGAGGCCCGACTTAAGTTCCTATACTCTAACTAGCATCAGATAATCTTTCTTTACTTGATTCTTATAACTCAATGACCTTTAACTGGCATGGCGACCACATCTCTGATAACGAACAAAAGCAAATAAGCAAAGGAACTCCACACTCGTATATCTGATCCTTGTTTATGTGATTTACACTTCCAATGAGAAATCAAACCTCAATCTAGCATGGCGACCTCCATTAAAGTTCAATACCCCCAACAAAAGCGTAAATTTCACAAATTTTGATAGAATTAAGCAATTACAAACATCTACGATAAATCTCGTTAAAGATGAATCAATAGCATAACATTCACAGTTTAATTATGCAATCATCTGTATCAAACACTAGGACATCTCATGATCTTGCCAGAAATCTCCATTTTAAGTTCGCGATCAACACCTCTCAACATTAAGCAATTCATATTCAAAATTTGAAAAGATTATACCGATTAAATTGCTTCAGAAGCTTCAATTCACAAGCGAATTACAATGTTCGGATCAAATTCTCAATTGGAGCTGAAATCGGAGATCGATCGGAGAAGACAGAATCTAGTGAGAGCAAGTGTCGTAGAGAGAGAAAATTCCCTCTTACAAAATCAAAAGTTCGGTTTCACTATCTAGAATCATCTCCCCAATTTAGTTAACTAATCCTCTATATATAGAGGTTAAAAAAACGTAAATGATACGCAAACGTAAAATGAGTATAAAACTACAAAAATACCACTATGCGTATCAAACTAAATGTTCACGATAACTCGTGCAATAATGTGAACCACGCCTCTAGCCCTGAATTTTCACGCCTTCATCAGCCTCACCGCACCTTCAAGCCATCAGCCCGCACGCCTTCAGCAGCCTCTACACGCCTTTGAGCCATTGGCTATCACGCATTCACTACTTACTGCGCACACAACCAAAAGTCTCACACTTAGAACATTTTCCATCAACCAAACGGAAGTTTACAAGGCGAGGTCTCTCGGCGAGACCTCGCCATTTGTGCATAAGAGTGGCGAGGTCTCTCCGTGTGTGTGCGTGAGTGGCAAGTGTGAAATGAAATGAAAATGTGAGAGTGAGATGGAGTGATGAAAAAATAGTGTGATAACCAATGCTTGTGAGACGAGTGTTTGCGTAGAAAATAAATGAGTGTAGTATGTTGAAGAATGAAAGTGTGATGTGATGAAAAATGAATATGAATGTTGAGTGAAGTGTGTGCTGAAAACGAATGTTGTTAGATGTATTGAAAATGAGTGCAAATGAAGTGTCGAAGTCAAGTGTTGACATGCACAAACGTGAACTTAAAACATTATGAGACAAACATATGCAATACACAACCAGGAATAGAAGTTGTAACGTTTGTAAAACGTTCCGAAAATAATAAGTGTAAAGTGAATACTATCATGATGTTGAACAAAAAATGTAGAGACAACAAGGAACACGAAATAAGTGTGTGGAAAGTGAAAGCTCGCCCCACATCCGTGCGGCGAGGTGTATGATCTTGCCGCACATGCATACGGCGAGGTGTGCGTTCTCGCCGCACATGCGTGCGGTGAGGTGCGTGATCTTGCCACACATGCATGCGGTGAGATGCGTGATCTCGCCGCACATGCATGCGGCTAGATGCATGTGTGCATGAGCACGGTGAGATGTGCGTGTGAGTGTGTGGTGAGGTGTGCGTGTGAAACGAGTGCTCGTGTGCAGATGAGTGTGAGTGCTCGCCGCATAAGCATGCGGCGAGATGTACGAGTGTGTGTTGAGAGGTGTGTGGTCGCCGCACAGCTTGTGCGGCGACGTACGAAGATGCTGCGCGCAAGTGCGCGAAGCTCGTGCAGGACTGCTGCTCGCCAGCGCGCACGGCTGGTGTGCGAGTACTGCGCGCGAGTGCGCGCAGCTCGTGCGAGTCTGCCGCGTGCCAGCGCGCAGCAGGTGTAGTGCATGTGAGTGGATGCTGAGCGCTGGCGCGCTTCTAGTACAATGCCCGTGCATGAGTGTTGTGAGTGCGTGTGCGAAAATCTAAACAACACGTCTGGCCACACAAACTTCACCCTAACAAGTAAATTTAGCCCAAAACATGCTCTATCACATTCTTGACTCCTTTGCTCAGTTCAACACTCAAACTACGCAAAATACACTCAACCATGCAAAATTCAAGTGAAAAAAACATGCACTTTCGTCAGTATAAAACTGACTTATCACTGGTTGAAGAGGAAGAAGAAAAACAAAGTAAAAGAAAGAAAAAAATGAAAGGGAAATGGGAAAACTGAGGAGAAAAAGTAAAATTTTGAAAAGAAAATAAATTGGAAAGGAATAATATAAAATAGAAGAAAAATAGACTAGTGTTTTAAAGACTTAAGAGTTATTTATAATAAGAAATTCATACAATAAACATAAGAATAAGGACAAAATATTAAAGGAGGAATAATACAACTCCGGTTTAACAAACAAGATGTTAAAAGATAAGGTTTGATAAAAAAATACAATAATTACTTGCATTTTTGAATATTAAATGCATGCATCCGAACGCGCCTTATGTAATCTTCATTAACACACGTAATTTCTGTCCAATTTCTACTCAATTCCAAAGCACAAAGGAGTACTTAATATAATTTTGAATCACATGGAGTTAAATGTAAAATACCATAAAATACATTGAGATTTTTGGTAATTATTCAAGTTATTATGAATTTGTGCAGTAATACATCTCTCCTTTTTTTTCTTTTAAGCTAAAATCACTAACTTCCTTTCAAAATAGGGATAGGCTTAATAGCATTTTACTAACCCATGTCCCCTTCCAATAAAAGCTTACCTTTGAGTACTTTGCCTACATGAAATATTTTTATAAGCCATTTTCACTAACAGGAATATTCCTTTAGTATATTTAATGAGGAAAGTTAAATTTTTGGCTTAAAAAATCATTATTTTTAATTTTTAATATTTTAGACTATTTTGCACTTAATTTTATTCCTCAAGATCTTGTCCTCTCTATTCTCACTTTGTTATCTTTTTTTTTTCTTCACATATACTTTAATAAAAAATTTTATTCTTCTTAGATAGTAGACGAATATATTCTTACTAAAAAAATTAGATTTTGAATTAATTTATTATCTTTTATAATTTTTTAACTATCATTAATATACTTGGTCAAAAAAAAACCCTATATAAAATATATATATTTGAAGATAACAAAAACAATCGGTCATTTTGCTATTTTTTTTAATTCCACTATAAAAATTTAATAAAACGTTTTATTTAACCACTATAATATCTATTTTTAGGTTGGTGTTAATTAATTGTTTTTACCAAAATTATTGAGTATAAAAGATATCTCTAGTAGAAAAATTATATTTAATATAAATCTACACCTTAAAACTAGCAAACAAATTTTTTTTGTCATTATGATGTAGGACAAGATTGAGCTTTCTCCATGACACAAGACTTTAAAAACCCAAATTCCTTGTAGCCCTATTTTATTTTTACAAATAAATTTAAAATTTTTCTCTGATATAGGTTAGGATTTACATCTATGTTTACATTTGTTTGCCTTTATTTTTAAAAGAATTTTTATACTACAATTTTAATATTATTCAATACAGCTCTCAAATTCTCTGAATTTGTGCTTCTTGAGGATTGGGTTTTTCCTCTTTATCTGTCCTGTGTTAGGTGATATCAGAAACCAAAGTATTTCCTTACTTGCGATGGCCAACCAGGACGAAGAAGATGGAACTATTTTTTATGTGCTCAAATTTCAAATTTTAACAACTATATTTTGAACTTTTTCTGTTCAATTTTACTGAATAGAAATAGGATTGCGAACAATACGGATTAATTATGGTAATATATGGGGTAAAAATAGTGTTAGGAGAATCGCTCTAGAACCTTAAGTCAATCTGATATCAGCCCCAATAACAATCTCGTAGAAATTTGCCCAATGAGGATTATTCGTTTCATAAGGAGATTATAGAAATTAATGGTATGTTTGTTAAAAATAATTTAATGGGATAGTCTTCTGTGAAGTGGGTTTATATATTTGACGTGGTCTATATATTAAATGTACTCCAAGTTGTTTTAGGTTAAAAACAATCGATACCAAAAAAGTATTTACAGTGGAACTAAAAGTAACAGTTATATGACTTTTAAAAGTATCACATTCACATTAAGAAGTATCATTCTCAGCTAGAAACATAATCACTAGATAAGATTAAAAAGTATCACTATAATATTAAAAGTATCACTATAACATTAAAAAGTATCACTTATAACATTAAAGTATCACTATTACACATAAAAGTATCATTATGACACAAAAAAGTATCACTGATAACATTAAAAAGTATCATTGATAACATATAAAAGTATTACTATAACATTAAAAGTATCGTTATAATATTAAAAGGCATCAATAATAACAATGAAAGTGTCGTTGTAACATGTAAAAGTGTCACTATAACATAAAAATGTGTCACTGATAATATTAAAAATACAACTATTACATAGTTTTATCACTATAACATTAAGAGTGTCACTCTAACATTAAAAAGTATCAATCTAACATTCAAAAGTATGACTCTAACATTCAAAATGCGTGATTAATTGTACGTTTTATATATGAAAGATGTTGTATATATAACCTCGTTTCACAGGAATTTTTGTGTAATTCAATTTACGAGAATTTTGATTTGGTGAAAAATTTTGGATTATTTGCATTATTTTGTGAAATGGAAGAGGAAGTAGTTGTAACTAAAGAAGGAAATATAATTAGTTATTTTCTTGATAAATAAAAAGAAGAAGTGATGGGAGAAAAAGAAACCATAGATATAGTTGGAGAAAAGAATGTTAAATATATTACCCATGAAATGTGTTTGTAGCCAATCATGTTTATGTAAAATCACTTCGATGTTTCTAGATAATAAAATTAGTAACAATTTTGTGATAGTTTTTAGCAATGGGAAATTTTATATTAGTTATAATTGTGAGGGCCTTCTTTGAACATATCAAAAGAGAATGGTTTTTTAGATTTTATATAAACATAAGACAAAGTGACAATATAACTCTTGAACTTCGTGCAATATAGTAGGGATTGAAAGTAACATAGAATCTTTGTATCAAAAAGTTAGACATAAAGAGAGACTCACAAGATAGTGTGAATATATTTAGTATTACTTAGTCATAATTTTTCTAATTTAATTTAATTATTCAGATAAGAGATTATTTGAAAATATATTAAAACTACACAATTAGTCATAGTCGAAAGGAATAATAGAGTTTATATATGGAGTTTAAAAGGATTTAATTTTGTGATCTACCAAATGAAGTAGAAAAGAAGAAATTGTTAGCCCATCTTACTATTGGGGAGAAGCCGAATATTCCAACAAATTCGGCACGCCCACAATGTGAATTAAATTCTCTTCATTTGTTTAAATATCATAAGAGCTCTAAACAAGTCTAAAAGGTAGCAAGCAATTGAAAATAATCCAAATCTAAAGCAACAATAACAAGAGAAATCACAAAGGACAACGATTTTTACGTAGAAAACCCATTCAATATGAAGGAGAAAAACTATGGGACTATGGAGTCCACCTTAAATATCTACAATAATTAATCAAAGAGAAGAGTACAAGTTTCAACAATTTCACAACAGAGAAATGACATCAAACAAGAATGAACTAAATCTCAATTCAAGGAGAAAACATGTGAAAAACTTCACCAAGAATTACAGTGATCTTATGAAATTCATAACTCATAGTAGAACCGTCAAAATCCAATGTCCACTATTCAGAATATGGAATAGGATGTCTTTTACCTCCAATCAAAATTTCAAGTCAATCATACACTGTTTTCCTTCTAATAACGCATTTGATGAGGATTGCTCAAGTCTAAAGTTGCTAAAAAACAGCATCAAGACAGCTGTGGATTGTTGGTTTTTCTCCCTCTCTTGACTAATCTCTACCCCTCCAAACCACTAAACATAATTAGAGTTATTTACTAATAGACCTACAATAATAGTCATTAGTCTTTGACTTTTTTCACATAGGTTGGGAGCCCAACAACCTAACAAATCTCCATCCTTTTGACTATGTAGAGGAACTTGCCATCCCGACAAGTGAGCAACAAACTTCAAACTTTCATCTTGGCAATGTCTTGGTTAGCATATCAACACCATTTTCATCTGTATGCTCATTCTCAAGTTAAATCAACTTCTCATCCAACACATCCCGTATCCAATGATACATAACATCAATTTGTTTCGATTTTGAATGACAAAATGAATGTTTTCCAAGACAAATTGCATTTTGACTATCACAAAGTAACACATACCTTTCTTGAGAGGAACCAAGTTCCATTAGAAACTTCTTCAACTATAGCAACTCTTTGCATGCTTCAGTAGCTACAATAAATTAATTTCCAGTGGTAGACAACGCTACACATTTTTGAAATCAAGATTGACATGAACTGCTCCCCTATGCAAAGGTAGTCAAGTAACCCAAAGTAGATTTTCTTGAATCAATATCCCTTACAATATTAGCATCAGTACAACTGGTGAGAATAGACTTCTCACCTCTAAAACAAAGTGTCAAACTAGAAGTGCTATGAAGATATCTCAAAATCCACTTCACAATATTTCAATATTCTCTCCTAGGATAAGAGAGAAATCGACCGAAGGTACCAAATGCATGTGCTATATCTGGCCTTGTACACCATTGCATACATGAAAATATCAATAGCAGACGAATAAGGAACCTTTTACATGTCTTCCTTATCTTTCTCAATAGAAGGACTCTATTTGATGCTTAAATTCATATGCATAGCAATATGAGTAATAACTGTTTTAGCCTTTTCCTTTTGAAATCATTGAAGCACCTTTTCAATCTACGATTTTTGTGATAGCCAAAGTTTTTTTGCTTTCTAGTCTCACGAATTTTTCATACCAAGAATTTGCTTTGCTGGTAAAAAATCCTTCATAGCAAAGGACTTGCTCAGCTCCTGCTTCAATCTAGCAATCCTATAAGCACTTTGACCAACAATAAGCATATTATCAACATAAGGCAACAAGATAAAAAAATCATCATGTGAAAAATTTTGAACAAAGACACAATGATCAGAAGTTATATATCTTCTTGAACCCCTGTTATTCCATAATAGATTTAAATTTCCTCTACTACTCTCTTGGAGCTTATTTCAAGCCATACAATCTCTTTTTCAATTTTCATACAGAATCTTCTTTGTCTTTAACTTGAAACCCTTCTAATTGTTCCATGTAAATTTTTTCATACAAGTCACCATGAAGAAAAGCAGTCTTCACATCCATCTTCTCAATCTCCAAATCAAGGCTTGCAATTAATCCCAACACAATTTGGATTGAAAATATATTAATAACCGATGAAAATATCTCTTTAAAATTAACTCCTTTCCTTCGATTGAATTCTTTAACAATCAATCTGGCCTTGTATCTTGATTTTGAGGTATTTTTCTCCTACATCAATCTATAAATCCACTTGTTCTTCAAATCTCTTTTGCCCTTTGACAATTTCACCAACTCAAAAGTTTTGTGTCATAAAAAGGACTTCATATAATCTTCCATAGCATAAACACATTGCTCCTTTTCCACAACTTTCATAGCTTCCTCAAAGTATTTAGGATCTCTCACATCAGTTAATAGTACATACTCATTTGGTGAATATCTGGTAGATGATTGTCTAACTCTTATAGACCTTCTCAACTGAGCTTCATGTGGATTTTCTATAGGATTCAAGGGTTGATCATTATCAACATCATCAATAGGATTATGTGCATTACTATTTTGATGCATATTAGTTTCAAATCCTTTGTCAATTGTATCAGGCAACTGCATCATACGATTAGGATCAAAGTCTATGAGGTCATTGTGCACTTGAGAATCTTCCTTCATAGTTTTCTCAATATCATCAATAATTTGGTTCTCATGAAACACAACATCATGGCTTCTCATAAGTTTCGTCATAACTGGATCATACAATCTATAAGCAAACACATCCTGGCCATAGCCGACAAAGATGCACTATTTTACTTTGGCATCAAACTTTGACCTCTCATCTTTTAGAACATGGACAAAAGTTTTGCAACCAAATACCCTCAAATGATCATAATAGGCATTTTTCCAGTCTATATATTTTCTAGAATATCACCTTGCAAAGCAATCGTAGGAGACAAATTAATAACTTACACAACAGTACATAAAACCTCACCCCAAAAAGATTGTGGCAGCTTCAACTCCAAAAGTAAACATCTAACTCTTTCCATCAATGACCTATTCATTCTTTCAACCAGTCCATTCAAATGAGGTATTTTAAGAGGATTTTTTTATACTTGATTCCTTCTTGCCTATAATACTCATTAAATGGACCACAATACTCGTCTCCATTATTAATTTGGATGCATTTCAACATCTTTCCAGTGTGACTCTCAAGAAAAGCTTAGAACTCCTTAAATTTACCATACACTTGGTTTTTGTCTTCAAGGCATAAACCCACAATTTTCTTGAATGATCATTAATAAAAGTGACGCAATAAGATATACCAGAAAAAGACTGTATCTTCAATGGCTTACAAATATCTGAATGTACCAAATCTAACATATTTGGCATTTTGTGAGGAGGATTACTCTTAAAGAAAACTCAATTCTGCTTTCCTTCAAGATAATGATAACACATCTCCAAATTTGAATTTTTCACACTTGGAAGAACATTCTTCTTGACCAACTTTTTAAGTCCCTTTGCACTAATATGATTTAACTTCTTCTTCCATAATTCAGGAGAAATTTCTTTCTTCACCAAATTTATAGTGCTAGCAGGAATAGAAGTTTGCAACAGATATAAATTTGATACCAACTTTTTACTTCTAGCTATAACCATGGAGCCTTTGCTGAATTTCAATTTACCATTACCAAGTGTTTTGTAAAATTGATCATCATCAAGCTTTCCAACAGAAGTCAAATTCAAGTGAACATTTGGAGCATGTCTAACATCTTTAAGCAGTAGTATAGAGTCATTACTAGTCTTCAAGTTTACATCACCCGTGCTAACTACTTTTGATACTCTATTATTATTCATTCACATTGAACTAAAATCATCTGCAATGTAGGTAGAAAAGAGTTTCTTCATAAGTGCATGTAACATGAAGTACAACACCAGTATTAACCACCTAGTCAGAATTAGATGAAACAAGATTCACATTAACATCATCATAAATAATGACAAGATCTTCTCTGGTGGCAATTTTAACACAATCAATACTTACCGTCATCAACACTTTCTTACTTACTATTAGTGCTCTCATTCTCTTTCTTCCACTTTAAATAATTCTTCTTGATGTGACCTTTCATGTGACAGTAATAGTATTCAATATCCTTGAATCTTGACTTAAATTTATTTTTATTTTTGCCTCTATTATTTTGACCCTTATTCTTCTTCTTTCTTTGTCTCTCTGTCTCTCTCTCTCTCTCTACTCTGTGACTAAAACCTGAATGTGTAAACACGAACCCTGAGGCTTTTTTCTCACCTCCTTATTAAGAATCCCTAATTTTGCATATTGCACTGACATACACTACAAGAAAAAAGGTCATTAGCGAGAAAAGAAAATGGTCACCAAAATAGGAAAATACTCGCTAAAAGTATAGAGTGACGAAATTTTCCCGCTAGCTAGTTTTCTAGCTAGTTTAGAGTCATAAAAGGTTATGGCGAGGAACCAAAAAGTATTCCTCACTAAAAATGTCAACATTTAGAGAGAAAATTGGTTTATCACAAAAGTTCTACCTTATCCAATTAATGTCACGGGCGTTAGAAGTTTTTTGGGCCATGCCAGGTTTTACTGGCAATTTATATGGGATTTCCTCAAGATCACTAAACCCCTATGCCATCTTTTAGAAAAGGATGTTGTATTTAACTTTAATGGTGACTGCACGGCAGCATTTGATTTTCTTAAGGACCAACTTGTATCATCTCCGATGATTCAACATCCAAATTGGGGAGACCTCTTTGAGATTATGTGCGATGCTAATGATTTTGCTGTGGAGGCAGTTCTTGGTCAGAGGATGGATAGGATTTTTCACACTATCCATTATGCCAGTCGTTTACTGATGTAGCTTAGTGTTATTATACTACAACAGAAAATGAGATATTGGCAGTCATATTTGCAGTGGATAGGTTCCGTTCTTATCTGTTGGGAGCCAAGGTAATTATTTACACATATCATGCAGTAATCCGTTACTTAATGGCCAAGAAGAATGCAAAACCAAGGTTGATCATGTGGGTTCTACTTCTACAAGAATTCAACTTGGGTTCTATTTCTACGAGAATTCAAAAAGGGAGCTGAAAATCATGTTGCAGATCAACTTTCTCGATTGGAACAGCATGAGCATTTGGAAGAGGACATTAATTTACAAATTCAGGAAATCTTCCCTGATGAGCAATTATTTCAAGTGGGAGAAGTAGACACAGCTCCATGGTATGCAGATATTACTAATTATGTGGTTTTATAACGAGTCCCGCCCAATTTGTCTACCCAACAATGGAAAAAACTCATCCATGATACAGGCTACTACTTTTGGGATGAGCCTTATCTTTTCAAAGTATGCAATGACTAGGTCATAAGAAGATGCATTTATGAGGATAACCAACAAGACATCCTTCGTTCATGTCATGAATATAATTATGGAGGGCATTTTGAAGGACAGCTTATAAAATGTTACAAACGAGGTATTATTGGCCAAAACTATTCCATGACACTTAAGAGTTGATCAAACACTGCAATGAATGCCAAAGATCAGGAAATATTTCATGGAGGAATGAGATGCCTTTGAACAACATTATGGAGATAGAAATCTTTGACGTATGGGTCATAGACTTTATGGGACCATTCCCAAAATCTAATGGTAACTCTAATATTCTTGTGGCCGTAGATTATGTCTCCAAATGGAATGAAGCCATTGCATTACCGACCAATGATGGGAAAAGTGTAGTGGGATTTATCAAAAAGTACATTTTTACACGTTATGGAACCTTAAAGGCAATAATCAGTGACAGAGGCACACATTTTTATAAAAAGGCTTTTCAAGCCTTATTGACCAAATATGAAGTTTGGTACAAGGTGGCAACCCCTTACCACCCCCAAACAAGTGGACATGTAAAGATATCAAATCAGGAAATCAAGAGGATTCTAGATAAGGTTATGAAACCATCTCGGAAGGATTGGGCAATAAAATTAAATGACTCTTTATGGGTCTACCGCACTGCTTTCAAAACCCCCATTGGCATATCTTCATATCGTATAGTATTTGGTAAGGCTTCTCATTTACAATTAAGCTTGAGTATAAGACTTTTTGGGCCTTAAAGGAACTGAAAATGGATTATGGAAGGCAGCCGAGTAAAGATTGCTGGAATTCAACAATTTGGATGTGTTTCAGTTTGATGCATACCAAAGTGCAGCTCTCTATAAAAAGAGGACTAAGAATTGGCATGATAAGCACATCTTACATAGAATGGTTTTACTCTATAATTCTAAGTTGAGACTTTTCCAAGGAAAACTCAAGTCAAGATGGTATGGTCCATATAAGGTGAAGATGGTGTTCCCATATGGTATATTCAAGCTAATAAATGAGAGAATGGGAAATACTTTTATAGTCAATGGCCAGAGGTTAAAGATTTACCTGTCTCAAGGAGAAAAGGTTCCCAAGATGTTAAAAAGGTGACTCTTCGAGGGAAGAATAAGAAAAAGGTGTCGAGATTTAGACGATAAACAAAGTGCTTCTTGGGAGGCAACCCAAGTTATATTTTATGATTTTATGTTTTACTACATTATATTATGTTTCGACTTTAGGCTAAAATTCCATTAACTAACGTTAATTATGTACAAATTTTGTTGTGTAGGTTAGAGGAAGGGATGAGGGGACGTTTTGATTATTTAAAGGCTTTAAATCATGGAAAATTCTCCCAGGTCACGACTTCAGGGTATCCCCACGTTGCGACATCCAGAAAAATCAAATTTTAAATTTTCAACACAGAGATCCACATCATGATATCCAGGGGGCTCGACGTCGCGATGTCCATGTAAGCGGTATAAAAAATTAGGGTTTCACCCAATTCGTGATGTCCAGAGGGCTCGACGTCACGGCGTCGAGAAAAATTGCAGTTTTAAACATGAGCAGCCTCCTAACGTTCATATGCAATTTTTGTTTACTCAAAAACAAAAATCCTCTCAACTCCATCTCTCCTTCTCTAGTTTTCTTCACCAAATCAATCCACATTTGTATTCTAAGTTGTTTTAGGATCGTAATAACACCATATAATCACAAATTCACCGATTAAACAACCCAAAATCCTTAAGTTTTCAAGAATTTTTCAAAAATTGCAACTTTCTCAATTCGAATTTCTAGTGAAATTCGTTGCCATTGGGTGTTTGGAATTAGTTCTAAGAGGCTTTGGGGCAGTGTAGAAGTCCTTAGTTCAATCACAACGCACAAGAATTTTGAAGTTTGATTTTGTTCTTCAAGAGGTAAATTCCAGATTTTTACTTCAATTTCGTTGTAATCTTGTGTTTATTTGTTTTCTATATGATATGTTGACACTATTTGGCCAATTGTGATACGTTGATTAATTCACTAATTTTTGTTTTGAAATTTTTGAACACGTATCGGCTAATATTGCCTATTTTCAATATCGTTTGATTATTAGAATATTTGATGAAATTATGATGTTGAATTTGATGGTGTTAACATGATAGAAACAATTGTTGTGTTTTTGTTGGGTTTTTCATTCTAATTTTTAGTTTCATTAGGCTTGAACTACTAATGCACGCAAGGTGTTTGTCAAAATGACTCTGTGGTTTTGTTGAATTTCAACTATCGAATCATGAATTATGGTGATACCGAATAAATATATGATTCATAATTCAATTATGCCTAATATGTTTAGGAATTAAGGCCGATTATAGATTGTTCTTATGTTGTTAAAATTATGATTTTAGGATAATCTACCTTTTGTGTGTTAATTGGTGATTTGGATTAGTTTTATAGTCACATAGTTTTAGTTTGTTATAGGATTAGATTGAATTGTTCTTGCAAGGTTTATGAGCTATGATTGTGATAGCGGTTTGGCTTTGTTAAGATAATATGCGATAAGTGTGGGGGAGTTGATATTGCACAATGGTGGATTCTTTTTTTTGGGATATATCCAAGCATATCATTACAAAAGTATGGGCAAAAGTTTGGAGTACAACTCCATTACATAGATTCCTACATATATGTGTAAAGGAAAAGAGAAAAATATTATTTTTGGTAAAACCAAAATATAACCTTTCTAGCTTCTTAACTAAAATTCTTAATCCAGAAATAAATATATGGGGAGTACGTCCTCCATTTACACAAAAGTTTACATCAAAAGGTCAATTCCATTCACAATATGTACAAAATGAACTTCTATCCATATTCAGTATCATAACCACACCTGGATCCCTTTCACAAGATTATCCAATTCTCAAATCCACGATCAAGTAAAAATAGCTACGGCATCAACTTTATGGAAATGCTCATGTCCACATTTAGCCTCATGACCACTCTTGAAGCACTATGAAAGTGCTCCTGTCCACAGTGGTGGATTCTTTAAATATGCAATTTTGATTTGGTTTAAGTTGTTGAATGAACATCTTGATATTAATCTCTGAATTTTACATTACCTTGTATTTTGTTTTTCATATTTCTATTTTATGTTGATAGATATGACAAACAGACCCAAGCTTTCACACACAACTTCTGGAACACTACCACCACCTCCTCCTCCTCCACCATCGTCGTAGCCGAACCCTGCGGGATTTGACAATTTCCTATTTATGTGTCAGGAGACAGAGAATTTCCATAATGAGAAGTTGGTACATAAAGTCATGGTAGAAGAAACATGGAATCGAGGTGACAGCTGCGCCGATCGCTTCTCGAATTCACGCTCGCCATTGGCAACAGCTCTGCCGCCAACCTCTCTGAGGTAATGCTACGATAGTTCGTGAGTTTTACATGAACTATCTATTCATACGAGCAGGTCTACTTCGTATCCGCGGTGTGGATGTTCCAGTTAGTCGTACCATGTTTAATGCAAACTACGGCCTTCCAAACATTGAGGATAGTGGTTATCATGTTGTGGTGGAAGGCCAATTCTCAGTTCCTCAAGTTTACTCCACCATTACCGCTCGTCCCCTTGCATCCATTGTCACGTCATTTCGGATTGCCAAATTCAAGTTGGCTCAGATGCCGAAAATTACCAAGGCATGGCACTACTTCATTATTGGAAAACTCATTCCAGCATCCATCAGGCATCCAGCGACAGTGACAAGACCGTCCTTAACTATGCTATTTAGATGGGACTATCTATCAATGTTGATGAGATTTTGGATTTCAAAATTCAGAAGGCAAGATGTTTCGTCCGTACTGGCCTTTATTATCCATCATTGTTCACAGCAATGTGTTACGCAACTGGTGTGTAAGCCTTGGATACGGACAAAATATGTGGTGTTCGTGACGTCATCACCCAAGCTATGTATAACTCATACAGGCTTAGTTCCTTTGAGCGGTTAGGTCAACAACCAGTACCTGAGTCGGAGCCACAACAGGAGCAAGAGCAAGAATAACAACTGAACAAGGAGCCGGTTCTACCACTACCTCCACCTCCTCCACGTCGTCTACTTACTTTTGTTAGCGTGCATACTGGCCTGGATGAGATAGAGATGCAGTTGACGAGCCAGATGGCTCATTTTGACTAGCGTTTTGACCATATAAAGATGGCATATGCTAATTTATCCCATCAGATGAGCAAAGTTTTTTATATGATTCAACAGATGAGTCACCAATAGCAGATTTCTCGAGGAGAGGGTTCCAGTTCTCAACAACCGTAGCGGGGGGGAATTGTGATAGTCCTGTTTTCTATTTTTTTATTATTTTTATTTTTGTTTTGGATCTTATTTTTCGTTGATATTTTTTGTTTTGTTTTGTTTTTGTTAAGTTTGTTGTCCATTTGCGCATTAATAATACAATTTAAGTTAATGGAATTAGGATTTCATTTTAATTTTGTCCCATTCGTATTAGTTATTCCCTTGAATAAAGCTTAGCTCGTAAATAAGATATTTGGTAATGAAAATTCTTTTCGTAGGTAACCCATGGTTTTTAGGTGAGGATATATGTTGTGTCCAATTTTTGAAAAATTTGATCTTGTTTTGATAAGTGTCATGTTGCCGATGATTGCATTTTTATCGAAAGATTCGATGTGGGATAGGAAAGTAATATGCTATCTAGAGGAAGTCGGATCTTTGATGGAAAGTTTAGCATTTTGAGTCAATCATTTTTATGCACTTAGGGAAACTATTGAGAGGATTGATGAGTTTGTAATCATTAAGTAGGTTGGTGTGTCTTTAACACTTTGTATAGTTGAAACTTATATAACTCGCTTAAAGTGTGTTCTTTAATAAATGTGCTTGCATAATTGTTTTCACTTAATTCTTTTGCATTTTTAAGCTTGTTATGATCACACTATCATCCCTCTATGAGATTGCTTTTAATAATAACCCTAAGAGAACTCATATGAATGGTAACGGAGATTAGAAGCCATAAAACACTGGCTTCATATTGTAACTCCTCTGCGAGACTGTTCTTAAACGAAAAGTAATGGAGAACTTACATAAGTGGGAATGGGTCTAAAACCCGACGGTGAGACAGTACTCCAACTGGATGTCACGGGTTTTCTTGTGAAATACCCTTTGATTTGTGATAGTTTGGGGAAAGAGTGTTATTTTGAACCCTAAAGGTTTGCCAAGAAAATTCTTATTGATATGAGTTTAATAATGAATTTCTATGATTAGTAAGGAAAGGTTGAGACGAAGACTTAGTTGTTGGGAACCTGGCTTATGACATGGTTGTAGATGAGTTATGAGCTGAGATGGAACCTATCGCACACACATATGATTGGCTCAACGTGTTTAAATATGTATATTAATGTACTTTGATGACTTCTTGAGACATATATTATGTGTACTTGACAATTGAATATATGAGATTATGAGATATTTACATGGCATTTGTGCTTAGATCGAATTGATGGAATTGGATGCATGTTGTTTGGTTTTTATGAGTATTTTGTTAGGATATTTGTACTAGGTTTTTGTTTTAGATTTCTTGTGCTTCGTTTGTTTTATTTGGGGACTAACAAAGGTTAAGAGTGGGGGAAATTTATAAGGTGAATTTATTCACCTTTTATTTAGTGTTTTGCACTTAATTCTTTAGTCGTTCTTATTCTATTAATTCGTTTTAGTGTCTTATTTATAGGTAGAACACGGTGCATACTTGGATGAGAAAAATCGTATGTTATCCAAATCGGGTGCAACGTGAAGGAAGAGCAAAAGAAAGTTCGTGACATAAAGTGAAGTTCTACTCCACTTTGTGACGTCGGGGGTCTCCCACATCACGACATGGGTGGACGTCGTGACGTGCGCAGCTGCACGTCGCGACGTGGAGAAAAAGGGATTAAAAAATCGATTTTAAAATTCATGCAATTTTGTGGTAGATCAAAGTGACCAATGTCGCGACGTCGGGGTCCTTCCACGTCGCGACATAGGTGGGTGTTGTGACGTGTAACCCTGCACGTCGTGATATCAGTATTAATGGGTATTTCCAAATTATTTTTGGAAAATTGCGTTTTTGGTCCACTTTGAAGTTTCGTGTCCGACAAGGATTTTGTGGAGATATTATTTGCGAATATTTTTTATAGAACCACTATAAATAGGGCTAGTTTGTCACACATAGAGTGGGGGTGACAATTTTGAGAGCATTAAGTAATGGTTTCTCTTTGTAATAGCTAGAGTTTCTTTTTCAGCTATTGTACGTAGAATTGCAGCAATACGAAATTGGAACATCATTGTTATTGAATTCATTAATTTTGAGTTAAAGATTTCTTCCAAGGATTTACAGTTCAAGGTTTTATCTTTCTTTTCAAATTATTTTTTCAATAATGTGCTTAATTTTTAATGTTATGATGTTCAGTTTAGCCATGCGCGACTAAATCTATTGTGCTCTCGGGATTATGAATAAGGGTTTCGTGCATAATTTACATGTTTATGTTCTATTTAATGGTCTTGGTTAAATGAGTTTTGCTGTGTTCTTCATAATTATACATGATTAGGCGCCGAATTATGTATGATTAATATATTCTTATAGTGCAGAGAATTACCTAAAGATAACTTGCTTTAATCTTGCCTCTTACCACATAGGAGGATTAGAGTAGATTGTTTGGAATCTCTTGTGAGTTGGTTGTGAATTTCTTTGGCTAATTTTACTTTAGCTTTTGCCTATTACCACATAGGAGGAGTTAGCAGAGTTAGTTTAGCATAGCATGACTTGGTTTGTCGTTGCCTCTTACCACATAAGAGAGGTTGGATTTGAGGATTTGTTTGTTGGTAGTTGCATTAGATTCCGAATTAATTAAGGAAGTAAACCTTGCCTCTTACCACATAGGAGGGTTTAATGAATTAGTTAATATCTAAGTAGGTAACTAACTAAATCATTCCTTGCCTCTTACCACATAGGGCGCGTGAGTTATGTTATTTACTATTATTTTGCATAACTATAGATAGGATGTGCATGTGTTATTTAATAACCCTAAAATATAATCTCGGGAGTACACTTGTTGAATTGATATTTTAAATCAAAGTCATCATTTTAATTATTGTGTTTTGTCTTTTACATTCTTGTCTTTAGTTTGATAATTATTAAAAATCCAAAAAATATTTTCTTAAAGATTCAACATTGTCCTTTCTCTGTGGGAACGAACTTGCTATACTTACACCATTAAAGGGTTGTTTAGCACTATTTTTTATTAGGGTTAGATAGCAACCCTGGGCATATTTTATAAGTATATTTACTCTCTATCAGTCATATTTGAAAATACTTAAGAATAATTTTCAATATTAAATGTAATGGAAGTAGAGAGAAACTTAAAAATGAGAGGATGAAATAAACACCTATTTTGATGATATGAAACAATGACCATAAGAAAGCAACAAGGGTTAGAGCATGTCATACCTTTTTGAGAGTTTTCTATAAAACCTTTTTAAGAAAATTTCTTTCACATATTTTAATATAGTCCTAATAGATATCTTCAATTGATGACAACAAAATCGATCGTCTAATACCTTATCTGCACAATATCCTCAAATATTCCCTGTAAAGACTTAGAACCCCCAAACAACAACTAAATAAGACTAAACAATTTATATTAGGCAACTTTGAGACTCAAAAAACATATAACCAAATAGATTCCTAGATCATGATATAAACTTTAGAATAAAAGAAGTTTCTAAACAAGAGTACTCAAGAACAAGATATAAAACTCAATGCAACATTTGTCCCTATTGATTGGAACATCATTTCAGCCCCATTTAAACAAGGTATAAACAAGAGTACTCAAGAAGTTGTTTATTATTCATTTGTCCCTATTTATAGGAACATCATTTTAGTCACATTTTGAACTTACACGCAACTCGAATAGTGAAAGAAATCTGTCTAAACATGTCATAGGAATGCAAACTACATTGTCATAAAATGTTAGTGCATAGAAATATCATTTTTGCCCTGTTTTGAACTCACACACAATTCAAATAGTGAAAGAAATCAAACCACATAATTCATTAATAAACAAAATGCCACTTCTCCAAAAACATAATGGGAATGACCCTGTCAAACAAAAATCATAATGGGATAAAGCATTACCGTTTATGCATTGGTATCTAATTTTGCATTGAGGGTAAGCTTGATTACCCTATTTTCTTTCATAATCATAACATGGTCTACAAACATGGAATACATATTCATTGTAGGCCACAAATGGCTCTCACCCATAATAAATTCAATCTCATATTCACAAATTTGACAAATACGCATTCATTTTCTTCATAGAGGTAACCTGCAAGCAAGAAAAAATAGACATTTGGATTACCATCATAACAAGAACTTCCTCCAAGAAAATTAATCAAGTTAAAGTGTCATATTAAATCCACAATACATTATGAAAGATGTATTGATGTGTATATGACCTTTCTCTAAAGATTTAATAGAGTGTGAAAGTTCATGTACTAGCAAGAAAATAATGGTCATCATATTTACATCTATTTCTAGAAGAGTGGTACACATGATAGTTAAAATCTTGATACTGAAAGAAAGTTCTCAAACAACCTATTAAAGAAAGATGTTTATTGAAGAGTAGTAGAATTTGAACAATTTCATCATCACTATGTCAATTGCATTACCCATATAAATATAAATTTTTATCATTCTACAAAAATTATTTTGCGTAGTTGCTCACTGTTTCCATTTCAGAAAAAAAATTATAAATCACATGCCAATCTATATTGCTCTTGTTATGTCTGTTAATACCATACACGTCTTTTCGCTTGTGCATCATATATGCACGTGCACACATACAACTCTTAACATCATTAAGCACATGTAGTTCAATACCATACTTTCATAATCACAATGAAAAACTCACAAATATGCCACATCAAAAAAATGTGAAAAAAAAATTCATATATTTTACTTGAATTACTTGTGTCCATTGGTTCCTTTTCCTTAAAATTCTTAGTCTTATCTGCAACAATCAATGAAAGTTCAGTGTTCTAAGCAATCCATTTATCTAATACACTTCCAACATATCATTTGAATGTCCAGAAATCTGCCAGATTAAATCGTTCTCTTAGAAGACACAATGTGCAGACAAAGCCAAATATTTCACTAAATCCATTAATTGTATGTATGAATAAATTATCTGATTAGAGCACCATCACTATTCTTCATCCTTCAATTGCAAAACTAATAATCTCAACACTTTATGAGAAATAAAAAATTTACAAGATGTGAGAATAATGCCTTGAACAACAGCAAATAAAAGACCCTACAATTTGAAAAGAGAGATAAATGTCAAAAGACTATACTAGCATGTTTTTCCTAGCTGAGGCAAATTGAAGGGACACTTTGTTCTTGTTACAACATAAGCATCATTATTCATGGATGGAAAATAAATTAGAACAGAACCATACAAAGAGAAACATTCATTCTTCCAACTTTGTTTCTCTAACTTTATCATAGTTTTACTCTTTTCAACAAACCCACAAAAATCATAAAAATATTAAATTCAACACAAAAAAACACTAATATTAACCACAAGTATTAAAGTTCTCAACTAAAAACCCTTTCTTTCTTAATGAGCTACATAATCAAAACAACAAGAATTGAAATCTTTTAGCAAAATGAAAGATATTTTAACATACCTCAATTTTGGAAAAATGTATAGATCTAGATCTGGTAGCAATTAGCGGATACAACACTTACATCTATAGAAGAAATGCATTATAACATCTATCTCTCATATCTAGTATATAGGCACACGCGATAAATTAAAAGAAAAAATTTGATAGTAGGAAATCGATGAAGTGGTAGTTGTTGAAAGGATTGGGATCAAGGTAGATAACAGTTTTCCCAACGAATTCAAGGAGGTAGTTGCCGACATGGAAATTGAGGTTCATTCTTCCACTACAACAGATAGAAAATTTGTGGTCATGGTTTAGACATGATTTGGGTTTGAGGAGAAGAAACGTTGGGATTTGTCTTGGATTTGCAGAGAGAAAGGTTGTGGACTTGTGGATTTAATTTGGGAAAAGAAAGGTTGAATCTTCAATTGGGAGAGGGGAAGGTTGTGGGTTTCGCACTTTCATTTGGGGAGGGAAAGGGTGAAAATTGCTAAGTGTTTGAGGGGAGATATTAGGGATAGTGAGAGAGAATGTGGAAAATAACGTGGGAAACTTTTTTATTTGTAAGCTTTCATTTTCATTTCCCTCCAATTAAAAACTGCTCAACGCTATAATTTATCAATTATCACTTTGCATTAATCTTTTTCAAAACTAATTAATTTTTCTTTTCCACCTTAATAAGACTAAATTTTCAATTGAAAATTCACTAATTTAGAGTTGGAATTAAATTTCTTAAAATTAGATTAATTGTTTATCATCTTTTTCTTCTTTTGTAAGGAAAATTTTTCAAAATTATTATTCAATCTTTGTACATAGTAATGTTAGTCTTTCTATTTTATCTTCTTTTTTTTCTTATAGTTTGAGGCTTACAAATAAGTTCATCAATAAAGTAATATAAGAGATAAATATAATTTTGCTAATTGTTATAGGCATTGAAAGGGTCTTGTTATTAGATATGAAGAAAGAAAAGCATGTCAAGTACAATTATGTTATTTTATAATTTATTACAAATATCAACATATGACATATTAATGGAAGACACACGTTCTTCACAAATAACACAAATTTTTGATAATTTCAAAGTCGTAATTTGAATAATCTCCTTAAAATAAAAGCATAAAATAACTATATAAAACTATAATATATATTAGAAAAGAAATGTAAATTGCCTAGAAAAATAAAATAGGTTTAAAAGAAATTTGGGTCTAAAAAGGTTTCTATCGTAGGTCAAGTTTGATCTTCTCCCACATCAAATATCTATTTCGATAATAACTATAAATTTAGTTATACTAGTTTCATGTAGTTAATATATACATATAAAAACACACATATATATATATAATCAATCTGTTGATGCATATATAAGTAGATAGGGTATATTCTTTATCCATATATAAATTTGTTTTAAAATACTATTCTTTCTCTTTTTGGTTTTTTCATTGATTAATAACACTTTTTCTAAATCCAATTCATTAGCAAACATATAAAGATTAAACATTGATGACTTTTTAATAAATTCATATCATATTTCTTGTAATATGTAATATTTTTTTTACTCGATCTAGTTTGTTGTTTCTTTGTAATATGATCATTTATCTTATTTGTATTATTGTCAATCTGAAGTGTCAATTTATTATCTTAAATTTATAATGTTATTAACTTAGCTGAATATAATGTTGAATCATAAGTTGGTAACTAACAAATATTTTTTATATCATAAAAGTCAGTAATAATTATGAAACTATAATGTAATTATATTGATTAGGGCTCCACAATAGAATAATTAAGCCTCTTTACGCAGTTATAATATTTGAGTAGGGATCCAATTGATATAATAATTAAGGTTATTTAGGCAATTCTATAATTTCGAGTAGGGATTCAATTGATAGAATAATTAAGGTTATTTATGCAATTTTATTATTTTGATTAGGAATCCAATTGTTAGAATAATTAATGTCATTTAGGCAATTCTATTATTATTCAATTGATAAAATAATTAAGGTTATTTAGGCAACTCTATTATTTAGGTTAGGGAAAACTTACTAATAATTAAGAGACTATAATGTAATCACATTAATTAGGGATAAAATAATTAATGCAATCTTGATTAGGAATAACTAAAATTATTTAGGCAATTGTTTGATTATGAATAATGAAAATTTTTTAGGCAAATTAGGGATCTGAATAATTCAACAAAATTACAGGCAAGATCAAGATAGATGGGATCGAACACTTGAAACTTTTTTAGGCAAATTAGGGATCTGAATAATTCAACAAAATTACTGACAAGATCAAGATAGATGGGATCGAACACAAGACCTCATGCATACCAACAAAAGTATTAACCACTACACCATCAATGATTTGATTATGCGCTGGGCTGTGACATTTATATAAATTAATTAATGTTTGAAATTGTAGGTATTTAATTATATTTTTTGGTGCCTTATTCAAATAACAAAACCTATTTAAACTAATCACTTTAATTTCCAAAAAAAGTAAAAAGTTTCAATTTATCAACATGCCACTTTACTTATAAATGGAAGAAGAGAGAAAGAAAAAGAGATAAAAAAAGTTTAGAAAAATCTCTATTACATTAAAATGTTCATAGTTTGAAAAAAAAATATTACTTTCCAAGTATTATTAAAAATAAATTAATAGTATTTATAATATTATAGTAAAATAGTTTGATTAGCATGTATGTAATAAAGATTTATAGTATTTAGTAAAATAATTTGAATAGTATTATATAATAGATTTTAAAAGAACAAACTACAAAATAAAAGAAAAAAGGAAGAAAAGAGGAGAAAAAGAGAAAAAGAGAAAATAAAAAAGAATAATTTATTGCATTATACGCAACTTTAGCGACAATATTTAGTTTCATCATATTTATTTCGTTGCTATTTTATGATTATAGGTTTTGCAAGAAACTTATGTTCTCGCTAAAAGAAATTATTATTTTTCTTTTAGCAAGGAATGTAGACCTTTATTTTATTCTATTTAGTGAGGATTATATATTTTCCTCACAAATAAAATAAAAAATTTGTCGCTAATATAGAGATAAAATGGCGGGAGTTTTCCCACTAAACCAATTGCGACGAAACTTGGTGAGGAAAAAATTTTCCTAGCCAATTATGCAAAACTTCTAGATGAACAATAAAATATTTTGATTTCTCGTTAATTGATAGTTTTTGCGAGAAAAGCCAATTGCTTGCTGCCTTTTAGACTTGTTTAGAGTTGCTATGATATTCTAACAAATAGGGAGAATTTATTCCATATTGTGGGTGTGCTGAATTTGTTAAAACGCCTGGTTTCTCCCTAACATAGTGTTATCAGAGTGTGGTTTGTGGTTTGTGATTTGTTAGAATTATGGAAGGTAATACAAGTAAGATAATATTTTTGGATGGTATAAATTATCACAAATGGAAGGTTAAAATAAAAGACTTGTTATTCATGAAAAATATGATTTTCATGTGTTTGCTAGTCAAAAACTGGGTTCCAAAACTGATGAGGAATGGAAATTTGAGCCTCAACAAATGTACGATTTTATTAGGCAATGAGTTGAAGATAATGTACTTAATAATTTTGCTAATGAGAAAGATGCCAAAACATTGCAGAACTAACTTGAACAGTTATATGCTTCGAGGATAGGAAACAATAAATTTTTTCTACTCAAAAAAATGATACATTTGAGTTATAAGGAAGGCACATATATTTCTGACCATGTGAATGAGTTTCAAAGAAATTTGGATTAGTTGTCCAATGTTGGAGTTACCTTTGATGATAAGATTCTTGAACTGTGGTTATTGAATACTTTGTCAGACCCTTGGGAGACATTTAGGGTCTCACATACTAATTCTGATATTGGTGGTATTATCACTACAACAAAAATGTTCATTAGCAACAAAACGTTAGTGAGAAATCCAAAGCAATAATAACAAGAGAAACTACAAGGCACAATGATTTTTACATGAAAAACTCCTTTAATGTGAAGGAGAAAAACTACGGGACTATGGAGTCCACCTCAAATCTCCACTATAATCAATCAAAGAGAATAGTACAAGTTCCAGAAATTACACAATAGAGAAATAGTATCAAACATCCAACAAGAATGAACCAAATCTCAATTCAAAGAGAAAACATGTGAAAAACTTTACTAAAAATAATAGCAATCTTGCAAAATTAATAACTTTAAGTAGAACAGTCAAACTCTAATCTTCACCATTCAAAATGTGAAATAGGATGTCTTCTATTTCCAGTCAAAATTTTAGGTCAATCGGACATTATTTACTCTTCCGATCATGCGTTTAATGAATATTGCTCAAGTCTAAAGTTGCTAAAAAATAGCACCAAGATAGCTGCAGTTTTCTACCTTTTTCTCGCTCTCTTGACTAATCTCTATCCTCCAAACTACTAAACATAATTAGGATTACTTACTAATAGATCTACAACAAAATCCATTAGTTTTAGATTTTTTTTTCCATATAGGTCGGGAGCCCAATAAACCCAACACTTACATTTAATTTCCTAGAGATTTATCCTTGCTTGTCCATTTTAATTACATTTAGTTTGGTAGAACGAGATCAGAAACATATACAAAAGCTATGAAATGTGCGTTAAAGTAGGAAAGGTCTCTTAAATATATATATATATATATATATATATATATTACACAACAAGTTAAATTAGGAACTCGATCGTCTCCCTAGTTGCTCCTGACTAGACATGAATGCATGCCTAACCTTTGAAATTTTGAAACTAATTGCCATTTTGTATTTTTCTTTCTCCATTTAGAAACTTTCAAATTAGTCACTACAAGAAAAATGGGCTTTAATGACCAAAATCTTAGGGACTAAAAAAATTTCAGTTAACAAAGATCGCATTTGTTGACCATAACAAATGTGGTCACTAAATTCTAGTCACATTTAAAATATTATTGACCAAAACAAAAAGTCGTCAATAAATACAATGGCGGGAAACATTCCTGCCAATGAGACACCCTTTGGTGACCATATTCGGTGACTAGAAAATTTTTTGTCAACAAAAATTGTGTAATAATCATTTGGTGACCAGAAAAGTAGTCAATAAATTTCAAAACTTTAGTGGCCATAATTTTTGGTCAACATAGGTCATACGAGTAGCTAACTCCACCAATTTGAAATATTTTGGTGACAAAGAAATAACTGGTCAATAAAAATTTTTCAATAGACCTACGGTGTCGAGAGAAGTGGTCACCAAATAGTAATATTTAGTGAATGCATTTTTGGAACACTTAATTGACATAATTACTTAAATTAAAATTCAATTTTGTGAATGTTGTGTCTACATATTGGTGACTAAATTTTTTCCCACCAAATGCAGTAGGTTTGAATATTTAAACACACAAGTAAAAGCAAGAGTTTATTAGTAAATTATTTTTAAAACTTGTGACATAACATATAAATAATATAACATTTCTTTGAAATTGTAATAAACTTTTTTATATCATATTAATTATTAGAATAGAGTATGTATATTATTTATGGTGTAAATTTTGAAGAAGTTGTGATTCATCCGAAATAAACTTTATTTTAGTTTCAATAGAAAATAATAGTTAAACATGCTATACAAAAGCTATACATATAAATATATGCCTACATTATTAAATAATATAATCCTAATTAATAATGTAGTCTTATTAATTATAAATAAGTCTATATTAGTGTTTATTAGCTTTTAATGGACTAATAATATTAAAAGATACAATATATAATTTAGTGTGGATTGTAAATAGTAAATGGAACCAATATATAACTAACTGACATCGGCCAAATTCGTACTATAATTAATTAATTGATTCTTCAATGTTAATTGGGCCAAACATATTTATGAATATTGACCTGTAATTGTTAAATGAATGTTAAACTTAATAAAATCTGGGAGTGGCGCCCCTAATTATTAGCCAAAAAAAAAACTTAATAAATATAGATATATTTTATTATACTCATAACCAAAGTCATATTTGGACAAGTAGGTGGAGGCACAATTACTTAGAAGTTAAAGGCCCAATACTTTTTTTTGTTGGGCTAATATTAATTAAGTTGGTATAATAAATTATGAAATGAATAATAATAAATTGGCTACGTCATTAGTACATTATTTAATAACAATAATTGATAAAATTTTATTTTATTTATAGTTTTTGTATAAACTTTTAATAATTATTGTGACACCCTTTTATTTTTGTATTGTCCCAAATAGTTAATTTAAAGTTGTAATTAATAAATATGAATATATTTAGTTAAATTCATAAATAAGCACATAGTTAGCAAAACCAACCGTGAGACTAAAATATTACTATCTCGCATTAGATTAATAGTAATCAGGTGAAGTTAGTACTGCATTTTCTACATTGGAGTTAGAAAATGAATAATTGAAAATAAAATATATATATATATATATATATATATCTATATATATATATATATATGGTTAGATAGATGTTTATTTGTTTGGGCCTTATGCGGGCTAATTGGTTTAAGAAAAGTCCACAAATATGTAAATATACCATTGGACTTATAAATGTTATATTTGATATTAATTAATTCTGGGCCAATTTATCAAATGGGCCCTAAATTAGGCCCATAATAATGAATCATTATTTGTGTTGTGCATCTTAACTTATTCATAATAATAGTAAGACATCCTAAAATTTTTATTTTTGCCCTATAGTATTTTGATTGAAGCCCATAGATTATTTTTATTAATTAAATTTAGTGTTAGTTAATAACAGTCAAATAATCTATTTAAATTTTATTAATTTTAACATTTTGTTGAGGATATCTAACACTTGAAGTCCAACTGTCATTATAATTATATTATTATATTATAATATTTAGATTTCATTTAATAATTTAATCATTCTGTCAATACCCTTATTTTTTATATTTTTTTTCTCACTTATCTAATCCTTCTTGATTCTATTTTTTAAAAACTTTGTATGTTATTTACTTAACTTTAAACATTGTTTCACAATATGAGTGAGTTATAGTTTAATATTCTTAATGTATATTTAAATTGATTTGACCACAAAACCTAAAAATTTGTGTTTGATCAAATTTCTAAGGCCAACTGGTAATATCTCGAGTTTTGAAACAAGAAAATAAAACACCACCCCTTCCCGCCCACCGAACACTTTTTTAACAATCTCAATTAATCATAAAGAAATAATCTATCATACACTTTATTCTTTATTTTTAATTTTAACTTTACTTGTCTAAATAGCCTATATTAGTTGAAATGCAGAAGAATGATGTAAATATCACCTTCCAATGGACCAAACTCATTACTAAGTCCTGTTATATTATTTTTGCAATAGATTTTTTTAATATTTTTATTCTTATTTATTAGTCAAATATAAATTTAAATTTTGAAATTTAATTTATTAAAAATAAATCATTTCTCTTAATACAGTTTTGCACTAATATCCTACTTAAAATTTTTTAGCTAACTTTCATTATTATTTGTGTAATTGTTCTTATGATCTAGTTAATTTTGAATAATATAATAATTGGTATAATTATATAATTATATATAAGTCTTAATATATATATAAGGAAAAATAGATAAAATAGAATTGTAGCCTTAGTAATTTGTACTTGAAATTTTAATATATTAAGGTGGGAAAGAAAAACAATTTAAAAAAATTAATGCAACTAGGCGGCATATGAAAAGTTAAAACATATACAGTAACCAACACTTGGCCAATATCACTCCCCATCCCCCCCCCCCCTCAATTTTCCCCGATTCTTTGTATCTCCTCTCAAACCCACTCACAACTTTCAAATCAGAGAGTTCTCCCCAAATCTTGGCCTTCTTTTCCCCCAATCGATTCCAAATCATGGCTTTCCTCTTCCCGCGGCTTTTACCTCTCCAAATCAAACCAAATTCCTAACATTCCTCTTCCCAAACAAAACTCAAATGACGGCCCAAACCCTAAGCTAAATATTTCTCAAACTTACCATAACAACAATTGCAGGCAAAAAATTGTGTAGTGAAGAAGATTGTAGAATATGTGGCAATATGGAAATGGATCAACCATGCTTAGGTTAGGCGGAATGAAATGTGTGCATTTTCTATGATTGACAGTTACTTTTGGTACAGTTCGATAAATCAAAATCATTCTTGTGCAGGGAAGACAGATTGTTCAGTTTGTCATTCTAGCAATGGTGTTTTTTATTGAGCATGTCTCAAGGTTAGGTATGGTGAAGGTATGCTAAAAAAATTAAGTAGACTTGTAAAAAAATTTGTTAATTTGTACTTCGTGCATAAAGAGAAGTGTTCATGCTTACCACCTCATTGACACATCTAGCTAGATAGTTTGATGCTGATCCTTCTGAATTTTCATTTATTAAGGGCATGAATGAAATGAAGGATATTGTGATTATCGAAGCTAGTTTTACATGTACTCTTGTAGAAATTGAAGATGTAAGAGCAAATGAAAAATGGAATTGCCCTCAATATGTTGAACAAAAAGGAACTACACAGTGATGAAAAGAAATTGGTAGGCTCCTTTGATTTTCTTGAGATTTTCTACCCCCATTTATCCAGTGGGTTCAAAGGTCTAGAGGATGGTGGAGATGGTTTACTACAAAAATTACATCTATTTAATTATTTAAGTTCTGAAATCAATTTTTTGAAAAAAAAATTCAATGGTGAAGAATATCAATTTGATTCATTGATAAGATATTATGGAATTGTAGTAGTGTAAAAGACATAGTAACTTGAGGTATAATCAAGAAATTCATCCATAATACTTGAAAGGAAAAGATGTGTTCATAAAGCCAGCCCTTGATTGTTCTTTTTATAGTTCGGCATGGAAGATTGTATTTCCAAAAATATTGAAGCATCTCCATCCTCCCCAATAGTCCAACTATACTCAACCAATATGGTTCATTTATACTGTTGGGAGGGGGTTTTAGGGGCTAGTTAGTGGGAGGGTTCAATCAAATAATAACTAATCAGATATAGTTCTATTTCAGGGATTTGTATGTGATCAGAATAAGCCAGTGATACAACACCTTTTGCATATTTGTCTGTGTGTGTATGCATGAATGAGAGGGAGGGAGTAAGAAAGAGGAAATACTTTGCATGCCAATTGTTAGAGTAGCCTACTATGCAGGGATGATATGGGAAAAGATAAGTAAATTAAATTTGTGAGAACATCTCTGGTTGTTAGATGTATCTTGAGAAATATTTCTATAAATCTGGGATCTTAGGAACTAGATCTCTTGGGGATGACTAGAATCTGATCTGTTCCTAACTCTATTTGTTTTAAGTTGGATTTAGTTGCATTTTTAACGCTTTAAGATCGAAGTGCTTTGAAATTTTTAAAGTTGTTAGAGCGGACCTTTTTGAAGAATATGTAAAATCAGTACTACCATTTTAAAATCAGTAATACCATTTCCTCCATATTATTTTCAACCTACTTATGTGACCAGTAGTGTTCTTCCTTCAGAACCATATCTTTCAGTTTCGATACTTGTTTTATTATTATTATTGTTATCATTATTATGCTTATTTTTACACTCCATAATGGTTTGACAGGTTTGGAATCTTGATTGTGCCTTTAACCTATTTGGTATAATGCTTAAATGAAGTGTGAGCTGAAGTTTAAAGTCGTATTCATAATAGAGCTACATACAAGTTTATTTCAAACTACTTTTCGACCTAGTTGTGTGCATAATTTTAAACTTATTAAAACATAAAAATTTTAGTACTATAAAACTAGTTTTATATAGTTTTTGGTTTCATCCCATTTTGATATTTGCTTGCCAATTTATGGTCATTTGAAGTAGTTCTGCCAGAACAGAATTTTGTGACAGAAACTTAAGGTTTTTGACAGTATTGGATTGTTTTATTTTACTTTTTGTAGGCAGAATTTCGGAATTTGTAAAGTACAAGAAATTATGTATATTAAGTCTAGATCTATACCGTTTTGGTTTTATGTTATTTGGACTTTTAATCACAAAGTTATAGCTATTTCAAGCTATTTTGGCATCGAAAATTTGTTCTTGCGGTTACAGCTACTGCAGCAAATTTGAACTATTTTTATATCCATTTTTAGATTGAATTCAGAGTTTTTCAAAACTTAAGAGTTCTGGAATGTTGATTCTAGTTTTTCACAGCTTTGGATTCGTCTCATTTGGATATTTAGTTATCAAGTTACATCAATTTGAAATTACTATGCCAGAACTGAAATATTTTATAGGATTTTGGTAATTGCAGAAATCATGTCCCATTTTACACTACTTTCTATACTGAATCCGGAGTTTTACAGAACATAAAAGATTTAGACTAATTTCCCTAGATTTACATGGTTTTGGTTTCACATCATTGGGATTTTTTATTACAAAGTTATGACTATTTGAAATCACCATGTCAAGACTGAAATTTGCTATTGAATTTCAGTCATTATAGCCATTTCAGACAATTTTTACAACCCTTTGTAAATCAAATTGGGAATTTCCTAAAACACTGATTTTTAGGATTTTGATCCTATGTTTACATCATTTTGGATTCATATCATTTTGATATGTCGTTTTCAACTTACATTGATTCAAACTAAGCATGGCAGTTTTGGATTTTGAAAGAAGAATTGCTAACCTTTCTTTCTAATCAATTTGGAATAGTTTCTGTATCGAATTTCAGATTTGGAGAAACATGAAAGTTTCAGTGTTCCAATGATAGTTTGAAGTGGTTTTTATCCACATCATTGGAATGTTTAAATATCGATTTATAGCGGATTGAATTGAATGTGATAGAACTGAATTCTGTTACTTGATTTTAAATCACTATCGAGATTTTTAACAGTGTTTCCAGTGCATTACAAACTGAATTCTGGAAACAATGCTACATGATAATTTGGCTATTATGAGTCTATTTTCATATACTCTTAGTTTCTCCACATTTGGGTATTTGGGTATTAAGTTATGACAGTTTGAAACAAACATGATGGTACTGAAATTTATGACCTAAATTTTAGGTTGTCTTTTGGAGCGAACGTTGAACACCTTTTATGTTTAATTAGGAATCTTGTAAAACATGAAAGTTCCAGTATTTTAGAGAGCGGGTTTCAAATGGCTTTTATCTCACCTCATTTGAATGTTTTTACCTCGAGTTATGATGGATTGAATTGAATGTAATAGAACTGAATGTTTGTTATGGGTTCTTAAAACCCTTGCATATGATGGAATATTTTCCAACACTTTCAATGTAGAATATGGGATTTCATAAAATATAAGAAGTTGAAATTGCACTTTGGAACTATCTATTAAATGTCTTTCATATTGAATTCGGAGGGATAGTTTTGTTTGTGTCAATTGATTAGTGAAGTTGATATGGGCATTGTTTGAATTGTGGATACTCTCTTGTCTTAACATGATATCACTCTCAAAATAGCATTTCATTTGTTTACAATATGTGAAACCCAAAAGAATATGCAAAAACATGTGTTATGTATACTTGCTGCCCAAGTATTGTTTGGTTTAAGATATCTACCTTGTTTTAGCTTTAAATGTTTAAAGGTAACTCTTGTGGTGTATTGTTGCCATTATTGGAACTAAATCGTGAAACTTTGGTTAAATTTTCATGTTTATACATTGAAAGTAGACTTTGATTGGTTTAAAATTTGTTAAATATGCAAGAATATGCGTGAACATAGCTTATATACATTTGTTGTCCATGTATTGTTTTTAACCTATTTTTCAAACTATAAAGGTTGAAGGAAACTAAAGAGTTGAAGTGTCAACTCTCCTAATGGATGTAAAAGAAATGGTGGACGATCTTGACACGAGAGAGTTAAAGTATCAACTTTTTGTATGGTGGATTAGTACTCTTGTGTTATATTTCTTGAATATTAGAAGATTATTAAATTTATAGTATATTTTTGTTGGATAGTATTAATTTTGTGGTATATTCATTATCCACAACCTTTATCGCAGTTTAGATTCATGCACTCGTGTTATTTTCTGATACTTTTGAACTTAAATATTTGTTAGTGTGCAATATTTGAATGTATTGGTATTTTTTGTTAATTTTATTTTAGTATTTATCCAATCTATTGGTGATTTTTTTGTGTTGTGCATTCTATTTAATAGATAGTACAAGTTTTATTTTATTATAAACATTCCATTATGCCATATAATGACCATAATTTTTGTCACCAAATCAATATTTTGACCACATTTTTTTACCACTGATCACAATATTTGGTCATTATAACAAAAAAATTGACCAAATAATTTGGTCACTATTTTGGTCAATAAAAATACATTGCGACTATTCAATTAATGACCAAATATTTGGTCACCATTTACTGACCACTAAACTAGTCACCTAATATTGTTCATAATTTGGTCTCCACATTCCTTTTGGTAACGACAATTTCAGTCAATGATACATCAACTGCCCGGCGAACTTAAGGCCTTTGTTAACCAATGTTTTGGTCAGCAAATGGTAATAATTGGAAGGCCTTTGTTGACCAATATTTTGATTAGCAATTGGTACTCATTGGTGACCACATTTTCGGTCAACGAACACTATGTCACGTGCATTGACAATTGGACATTTATTGACGCAATATTGGTGGTCACAATATTTGGTCACCAAAAAATGGCAATTTGGTGACAAAAACGCAACTTTTTGGTGACAATATTTGTGACCACATTTTGAGTCACTATTTTGGTGATCGTTTTTTTTTCGGTCCCCAAAGAAACAGCAAAACGTGGTCACCAGGTACCTTTAGTTATTGAGTTTAGTTGACCACTAGGTGATTGCTCGATTTGGGTCACCAAATTGTTTTGATGACCGCTTTTGTTTATTTGGTGACCATAACATGCTAGTCATTAAAGGTCATTTTTCATGTAGTGGGTTCCGCCTATTAATTCTACGCCTTCATCAGATGATTGTCATCCAAAGCCCTTGTCAATTAAAGTTAGGTATTCAAGTTTATGAGCATATAAACAAATTGAGAAAAACGTATTTTTAGCCTCTAATATTTGGTTTTTTATACTTTTTGTCCTGAATATTTTAATCTCAACACTTTTAGTTTTTAAGTTTTCAAAAATATTGCACTTTTAATCTACTTAACATAACTAGAACAACTACAAATATAATTCTTATGTGGCAGTTAAATTTAAGGGTCATATCACAATTTCTCACAAATCTAATGCTTACTAATTAATTTCTAAACTTTTGCCTCAACCAAAAAAAAATAAAAAAAAATAACCCACTAAGAATTAAAGGAGCAAGTGGGCCAAGTTTTTAAAATTTTTATTTGAATCAAAAGTTTAAGAAATTAATTATCGAACATTAAATTTATGAGAAATAGTGATCTGATCCCCAAGCTGAACTAGCATGTGAAAATGCCGTTTGTAGGTTTCAATGTTTGTGAAGTGTATTAAAAGTGTGAGATTTTTGTAAGTTTGAAATCTGCTAAGATTAAAATATTATTGACTAAAAGTGAAGAATAGGCAAACATGTAAAAATCTTACATATTACTATGATCTACGCACTTGTTTTATAGTAGCCCCGCCTAAATCAATCAGCCTACTACAGAACAACTGTTTATTAGTTAGGTGCATATATAGTAAATGTTACTGTGCAAATTTTCCTTTTCGGCAGAAATAACAGATGTAGGTGCGGCCGCGTTAAAGCATTAAATTATGTTGATTTATAGGCAAGTATATATCTCGCTTTTTTTTTTCATTCAGATTTGTTATTTTGTTGTTCAAGCTTTTGTTCCAATTAGACAGAAACTATCTCATTTCTATTGTTTATAGATTTACTTTATGAAAGATATTAACAGAAAGTGAAAAACACCTCCAAAAACCGAGATATGATACTATTTGTGCAAGTTAGAGTGGGAAAACACCTTATCAATCTATTAGAAAATTTTGAAGAAATTCCTTCATTTTTTTTTTTGCAAATATATAAGAAAGTTTAAAACTCAAAGGACATAGAAGTAGCACCATTGCCAATAAATTTATCGAATAAACGCTTAAGAAATGCCTTCGATCTTACCTAGTTTTGAATTGGCAATGCATAAGAAATTTTTTAATTAACTTGGAGAATTACTTTCAAAAGACTTAGGACCTTTCCATAAAATTGAAATTTGAGTAAATTTGAAATATGAAATTTAAAATTAACAAGTTGTTGAATTCATTAATTGTATCTATTTAATAATCCAACTAATTTTCTCATTTAAAAATGTAGTACATGAAAATATGCAATATGTTGAAATTTATATATGCAGTATGTGTAAATTTATAATGCGAAAAATGTGTATACTACATGTAAATATAGGACATGTGAAAGTGTGTATAAATATGTATAATAAGTGAAAATATATATAATACATAGAAAAAATATATATAACATTTGTAATACGTGCGATGTGAGAAAACATATTTAGTGTATGCATAAATAGTGTAGTGCATGTACATATGTGTAATATGTGAAAATGTGTATAGTGTGTGCAAATATATATATCATGTAAAAATATGTGAAGTATGTGCAAATATATATAGTTTGTGAAAATGTGTTTAGTGTGTGCAAATATTTGTATTATTTGAAAATAAGTATAGTATTTGTGTAATATATATATAGTGTATTAAAATATATATAGTGTGTATAATTATGTATGAGAAATAAAAATTAAAATCTGCTAATTATGTTATATTAAAAAATATTTTCAAACTTTATAGTTGACATAAATATTGGTTTCAAACACAAAAACTCTTATGAAACGGATTCATATTTGTGATGTGATACTCTAATTTTGTTGAACTTGATACACTAATTTTTCTATAATTGATATGCTAATTTTTGCATATGCTAATACGCTAATATTATATTTGATGCGCTAATTTTTATATACTTGATACTCTAATTTTTGGTATTAAATTGATAGGTTTTTGGACTGAATTATATTGATATGTTAAAGTGAAAATTTTATGCGCTAACATGAAAATTCGATAAGTTTATATGTTAAAGTGAAAATTTATTATGCTAAAGTGAAAATTTATTGCGTTAAAGTGAAAATTTGATACCTAATCTTTTATACTTGATACCCTAATTTTTTAATTGATACTTTGAATTGAAAATTAATATTTAATACACTAAATATTGAATTGATGCGCAAATCGCTTATATGAACTCGTTTCACAATAGTCTGCCTCAGTTTCAAATTAAGCATTAAACCATATTTTATCATTTAAAATTTTATTATCATTTTGTCTATGTTTTTCTATGCTCTTAATCTTTTAAAATTTGTAATGTGTAGTTATCAAACAATCTTACTAAATCCGGGTTTGAATTCATTAATTTTTAGATTTGAATTATTTTCTCAAACAGTCTATTAATGTAAGTAGCTAGTTTACTCTCGTATTCAAAGTAAAACTGAGAGAGATGCGAACTAAAGTCATGTTGCAAATTGGATTAAACTTGTCTAATGAAGAAAAAGAAAAGGACAACAAAAAAAAGGAAGACAGAGACCTCCGGGTCGTTAATGTCTTGGAGTTTGTTATTCAATTTATGCGGCTTTCATTTAATGCTTATCCAAGCTACGTTTCTAGTGTAAATAAATGAGCCAACTCTTAGCAACAAACTACAAATTAGTTTGGAACATATAAATGTGTTTACGGTGGTTGAAATATCTATCTTTGTCGATTTTGGGCAAATTTCTTGTTACCTCTATTGTTCGCAACTTCAAAACACAAAAAATGCCAAATGCAACTAAATCTCCCACAACGCGAACGAGGCATTCTAACATCAACAATGCAACTAGGCAACGCACAATATTACTGTTCTTTGGACTGGTCTATTTCGTGTGTCTCATATCCTTTTATGTGAAACAACAAAATCGGCAAGCAAATTTTTTTTCTTTTTTAGTCGGAGATAAAACTCTTCAACAATCAAGCTCTGCTGATTCTCCTACAGAAATTAGCCACCTTCTGATTGGGCTTATTGGTTCTGTAGAAGCATGGCATCATAGGAAGGATTATATTGAATCATGGTGGCGGCCAAACTTAATGCGAGGATATCTATACCTTGATAAAGCTCCAGATAAAGATCTCCTTCCTTGGTCTTCAGCTTCTCCTCCTTATAAAGTCTCCGACAACCTAACTGAATTCTTAGAAGAGACCAAGGCAGTTGCACCTATTATGATTCGAATGGTCCATGGAATTATGGAAATAGTACGAGAAAATCTTGAGTTCAGATGGCTAGTTATGGGGGATGATGATTCAATTTTTTTCATGGATAATATAGTTGATGTTCTTAGCAAGTATGACCATAGAAAGTACCACTACCTTGGTGGGCAATCCGAGTTTGTTTTGCCAAATTATTGGTTCTCTTTCAACATGGGATTTGGTGGAGCAGGGTTGATATTTAGCTACCCTTTGGCCAAAGCTTTGGCAAATGATATGGAAAGTTGTCTCAGGAGATATGCACACATGGGTTCAGCTGACCAAATTACAATGATGTGTATAGCTGATAATGGAGTAAATGTTTTGCCCCAAAAAGGTATTCATCAGGTAATTTTTGCTTCAAAAAATTTGACTATTAGTTATTCCCTTTTTTTAATAAGTGTAGTTTTAGTCAATTTTTTTTTTGGTTTTTTTGGTTTTTTTTTTAATTGGCTAACCTCTTTTTGAGGTGGGGCGCCACTCCCAGTATATTAGATAACTTTTTGAGTGATGGATTTACCCTAATATCGCTCTTACTGCATTTAGAGGATCCTAAAGACCAAATTTTCATTTACATGCCAAAGGCCTAATGGAGAATTGTTCTTGAGGATATCACAAAAAGAAATTAGAGTGGAGTACTACTCTATTTACAAATGTAATACATGAAAGCGTAAATGTGGAGTACTACTCCATTTACATTGGTGATACTAATATAATCTATTCTATTATATAATATTACAATGCTAAGGAATGTATCCATACATGTAGTAAGATTAAGCAAAGCATACACATACATGTATATTCAAAAAATCATCAGCTAATATCTGGAGAGGGGATAGTGACTAGGTAGAGGGTTTTAGCACTTTTCCCATTCAAAAGTATTTAAAATACTAGGAATGTATCCATACATGTAGTAAGATTAAGCAAAGCATACACATACATGTATATTCAAAAATCACCAGCTGATATCTGGAGAGGGGATAGTGACTAGGTAGAGGGTAGCAAGACAGTTCAGCACTTATCCCATTCAAAAGTATTTATCAAGCATCAGTTAGGTCTCGGCATTTATGATGAGCTTAAGTCTCGGCAGGGTATGAGAGCTATATCAGGTTCAAGCAAAAAGCCCAAGGCATGCTAGTCAGCATATATCTATCAAGTTATGGCATGTTTAGCTTTTACATATTCAGAAGTCTGAATCAGATTCAGGTTATCAATCGAGAATGCAACCAATTCAGTCATAATCAAATATGATCTGCCCTAACTTCAGCAGGCAGATTGGAAATGCAGCATAAATTGGGCAATATTGTCCTAACATCAGCGAACAAAGGCCCAAACATTACCTCACATTTGTAGCTATTCTCTTAAAGGTAGAGAGCTCCATTCTATCCTTCTTCAGCATGTTTATACATAGCTGAGGGAGGATGGATGAGTTAGTTGATGTGAATTTAGCAAGAGCTCTTGCCGACCTATTTTCTTCCTTCGTTATCCTTCTCACACCTTTGAAGAGTTTGAGAGCTTGAGTTTGTTTCTTGAGTTGGGTGCATCTCCAATCTTCATACTTTTCCTTAGTAGTAAGGGCAAACAATTCTTTGGAATCAGTCTCAAGTTCCACACCTTGATATTTCATGCTGATCAGCTAGGAGGCTTTGTGTGTAATGCATACCAGGACCTGCATTTTAGACACAATTCTACAAGGGAAATCAGACACAATAAACCAATTAATGATATTACCCATATGGTTTCTGATGATTCCAGCTCCTTTGATGGTATCAGACTAAGCAAAGCAGGCTATGTTGAGTTTCCAAACATTCTCTTTGGAGGGAAGCCATTTTATTGTGATCATACGAGCTGAAGTCCTTTTGGTGGTCACTTGGTTCCAGAACTCCTGCCATATAGAACTTAAGGAGCAATTTGCCTTGATTTGAGCTAATCCCCAGATGGTTTTGAATATTTTAGCAACTGCAGAGATAGGATCAGCTTGTATGTCTTCAAAAGTGGCCTTGTTCCTGTACTTCCAAACTGTCCAACTGATTATAGAGGGGGGATCTTATTTATAAATTTCAGTATGTTGCTCTCCTGCACATGTGTCCAGCATTTAAGAGGTCTAAAGGAGTGGGATCTGCTGAATCCAAGTTCTGCTCCAAAGATGTTACCCAGCTGTGTAATGAATTGACAATCTGAAAATAGATGATATTGTGTCTCCCTTTGTTCTAAACACATTGGACATATGAAAGGTTCTTGTATCTGAAATAGGTGAAGATTTCTATGAAGGGGAAGTCTATATAGTCTTTTCCTCAGCATAAACACTGAAAATTTGATTGGAAGGCCTGGGTCCCATATATGTGTAAAATAAGGATCAGTCCTAGAATGGGGTCTTATGTGTTCAAAGACTGAAGCAGATGAGAAGGAACCTTTGTGTGAAGACCTAGGGTCTAAAATCTTACTTATTTTGATGATTAACAAAAATTATGTTTATGCTAATGGTTTGAAAAGTGTTTCAATATGACAGATACTTAAAGAAGCCAAAGCATGGAGATACATCAAGGGAAGAAAGAAATGGAAAATCAAAGGATATGAGAAAATGGTAAAATAGGTCAAATTCCCAAAACCCTAAACCCTAATTCATGTAAATAGCTCAAGAATGTGTTTCACTCACTTAAGGCTCAAGTAAAAGTATTTTCAATGTGTTTTTAGTCCTTAAAAATTCATCAAAACACTTACACTAAGTCATACATAGTTGCACAAATGATTTGAAAAACGAAAATTGAAAATGAGGATCGGACGGTGCAGGGGAGTTTCGGCCGTCCGAAACTTAGGATCGGACGACCCATTCGAGTTTCGGCCGTCCGAAACTGTCGCGATAGGGTTTCACATGCTTTCAGTCAAATAGGTTCGGACGACCCCTGAGTCCGAAACTACCGTCCGAAACTCATTTTTTCACATAACGGCTAGTTTTTCAAATGTCAAACATAAACGTTTTTATGTCCCCTTCTATGTAGTATAAATACTAGATGATTCATGAACGTTAAAAACACTTGATTCCCTGAGCTTTGCACCAAAAAGACACTCTCTACAACTCTCATTTCAATTTGATTTCAAAAGAAACAAAAGATCAAAAGTTTTTCTTGAGCCTTCTTTGAGTTATTCATCTTATTTCTTGAACTATATAGTTTGAGTTGTAATTCTCTTTAATAGGAATCATATTGTGAACTTCACTGTATCTTATTCACCCTAATTGAGGGCTTGTATACTTCATCATCCAATCACTGTAAGTATTTTGTAAAAGGTTTCTCAATGGAGAGTAAAAACCTTGAACACTTAGCTTGGTATAGCTTGTGTTAAGGTTGAACCTTGTGTGAAATCCTAAGTAAGGTTACTTGGGTTGTAAAAGTGGTTCTTTTGATCTTGCCACTAGAAAAGATCAGTTTTTAGTGAAGTATTGAAATCCTAAGTTGGGAAACTTAGGTAGTGGATGTAGAGTGCTCCAAGGGGGAGACTTGAACCACTCTAAATTGCTTGTGTCTTTACATTTACAGTTTTTCAATTCTTTTATTGCTTTAAATTGTTTATGCTTTGAAGTTTATAGTACTTGTGTTGGATCATTGATTCATTATACTCTTGGACAATTGTTGGTGAAGATAATACTTGTCACAATTCACACAATTCACTTCTTGTTGTTAAAATTAATTCACTTGGGTTGAATTTGAATTGATTGAGTTTACAAGAAAATTTTTAGAAACCTAATTCACCCCCCCCCCTCTTAGGTTGCCTTAGAGCTTACAATTAGTATCAGAGCTTGGTCTCTATTTGCTTAGGCTTAACAACCTTAGAGTAAAGATTATGGCAACAAACAATGCTATGTTTATGGAGGGACAATCCATCTCTAGACCCCCAATGTTTAATGGAACTAATTATTGTAGTTGGAGAGATAGAATGGAAATCTATCTCAAATCCATTGATATTGAGATGTGGTACATTGTTGAGGAAGGACCTTATAAAGCTGAAATTACCATAGGGAGTGAAACTAGAGAAAAGAAACGGAGTGAACTCACCGAAACCGATAGGAAAAACCTCACCCTAAATGCTAAAGCCTCAAATGCCCTATATAACTCACTAGATGCTAATGAATCAAGTAGAGTTAAAGGTTGTAAAAATGCACATGACATTTGGAAGAAACTTAGGGAGATTCATGAGGGAACCGAAGATGTTAAAGAAGAAAAGAAATCATTGCTTGTGACACAATATGAAAGCTTTAAAATGGAAGTAAATGAATCAATTGATAAAATGTTTTGTAGATTCAATAGCATAATTAAGGACTTGGAAAACCTTGGTAAAATTTATCCTTTAGGTGAACAAAATAGAAAGATATTGAATTCTTTACCTAAGGAATGGGAGTCAAAAGCTATAGCTATTGAGGAAGTTGAAGATAAAATCTAAAACTCAAAAAGAAGAAGACACCAAAGCTAAAAAGAACATAGCACTTAAAGTGTCAAAGAATGAAAATGAAAATGGGGAAGATGAGGAAGATATAAATGAACATGATGATGATGACATTGTATTTCTTACTAGAAAATTATCTAGGATGATACAAAGTAGGAAAAATAGGTTTAACAAAGGAAGGAATTTTAGGAACAAAGATTGGATGAAAGAAAAGGGAGAAACTTCAAAAGTGAATAAATGTTTTGAATGTAATCAACCTGGACATTTTGTTGCAGATTGTCCAAGAAGAAAGAAGGAGTTCAAACAAGACAAGAAAGGAAAAGGAAGAAGCTTCAAGGTCACTTGGGATGATGACCAATCCGAAGAAGAAACCGAAGGAGAAGAAGAAGGGGTTGCTAACATGTGTTTCATGGGATTTGAAGACCATGAGGTAAGTCTTTCTTCTAGTGATAATGATGATGATTACTATGATCAAGATGAACTTGAATTGTATATGGCTAAGCTAGTGGATGAGCTAAAGAAAGAAAAAATTCAAAACAAAAAGCTAAAGGCTAAAGTGGAAGAAGTTACAATTAGCAATGAAGAGTTAATCATTAAGCATGATCGTTTAGAAAAAGAAAACAGTGCATTAAAAACTGAGAATGAAAACTTGAAAATAGAAAGTAGCAAGGTTAAGGAAGAGGTTAAAAAGTATGATGAAGTTAAGAAAGAACACATAGGATTAAAGAAGAGAATTGAAGACCTTAGTGAATGTCTAGCAAAATTCACACAAGGCAAGAACAACTTAGAAATCCTTTTAGGAAATCAAAGAATGGGAAGTAGTAAATTTGGGTTAGGATACTCACATGAAATAGGTCAAAGTTCAAAATCCAAATTGGAAAAAATTACTCATATTTCATATACTCAAAAAGGAGTAAGTAAGTCTAATGATAGAACTCATCATTCACATAGAATGCCTAACCATAATAAAATGCATAATACACAAAATCAAAAATATGATTATAACATGCATCATTTTGAACCTAGGTTTGGCTATACTAGATCATATCCTTATCATAAAAATTCACATTCCCTCAAATATCTTGTAATTTGTGATTATTGTTGTAAGAAGGGACATACCTCTAGGAAATGCTATGCAAGAATGGAAGTTGAAAATGGATCAAAAATTTGGATAAGAAGAAGTATCAATGTTGCTAGACCGTAAGTAACAAAAGTCATACATTGATTCTTGAATGTAGGTATGTTTAAAAAATACAATTTTGGACACAAAATGGTTCCTTGATAGTGGATGCTCAAGACACATGACTGGTAATTCTTTATTGCTTAGTAACTTGGAAACAAGAAATAAAGGACATGTGACTTTTGGAAATGATAAGAAAGGAAAAATAATTGGCATTGGAAATGTAGCAAATAATAATAGCAATGTGATTGAAAATGTGCTTTTGATTGATGATTTGAAATTCAATTTGATTAGTATAAGTCAAATATGTGATAGAAATCTTGATGTGTTGTTTAAACGTGAAAAATGTGTTGTTATTGATCCAATAAATAGTAAAGTAGTTCTTACCGGATCTAGACATAATAATGTGTATATTCTTAATTTATGTGATGTTATGGAACAAGATATGCAATGTCTTAGTGTGGTGCATGATACAACTTGGTTGTGGCATAGGAGATTAGCTCATGTAGGAATAGATCACATAAACAATCTAGTTGCTAAAGAATTGGTTAGAGGCTTACCTAAACAAAAATATGAAAAAGATAAAATATGTGATTCATGTCAATTTGGAAAACAAACTAAAAGCTCATTTAAACCTAAGAACATGATGACAACTTCAAAACCCTTAGAGTTAATACATATGGATTTGTTTGGACCTTCACAAACCACAAGTTTAGGTGGAAAAAGATATGCCTTTGTAATTGTAGATGACTATTCTACGTACACTTGGGTAATATTTTTGGCACATAAAAGTGATACCTTTAATGAATATGTCAAATTATTTAAAAAGGTTCAAAATGAGTTGAGTCTAAATGTAGTAAAGATTAGAAGTGACAATGGAACCGAATTTGTAAATGAAAACTTTTTAAATCATTGTGATGAAAATGGAATTACACATAACTTTTCAGTAGTAAAATCACCACAACAAAATGGAGTAGTTGAAAGAAAGAATAGAACTCTTCAAGAAATGGCTAGGACTATGCTTTGTGAAAATGACTTACCTAAATATTTTTGGGCCGAAGCGGTTAACACCGCATGTTATGTTATGAATCGTGCTTTAATTAGACCTTTGTTGAAGAAAACTCCATATATATTAATCCACAAGAAAACTCCAAACGTAGGATATTTCAAAGTCTTTGGTTGCAAATGCTTTATTCTAAATGTAAAAGACACTTTAGGAAAATTTGATAAGAAATCGGATGAAGGAGTATTTTTAGGATATTCCGAAATTAGAAAAGCATATAGAGTATATAACAAAAGAACTATGATAATAGAAGAGGTAATTCATGTAAACTTTGATGAAGGTGGTACAAGTAAAAATCATGAGGAAAGTGATGAAGAAATAGAAATAGAAAGAAATCAATCTAATGAGCATGATAAAATTGAACTAGATAACAATTCGTCTTTACAAATTGATCCTAAAGAAAATATTCAAAACATAGATAATAATTCACAAAAGAGTGATCTTCCAAGAGCTTGGAAATTCCTTCAAAGTCATCCTAAAGATTTAATCATAGGAAGTCCATCTAGAGGAGTCAACACTAGATCATCTATGCATCAAGATAATAATTTGGTATTTCTTTCACAAATTGAGCCCAAAAATATAAATGAAGCCTTAAAAGATGATAATTGGATAATAGCTATGCAAGAAGAACTAAATCAATTTGAAAGAAGTAAAGTTTGGAATTTGGTAGAAAGGCCTAAAGACACTTCAATTATAGGAACTAAATGGATTTTTAGGAATAAACTAAATGAAGTAGGAAAGATAGTAAGAAACAAAGCTAGGTTGGTGGCTCAAGGGTATAGGCAAGAGGAAGGTATAGACTATGATGAAACCTTTGCTCCCGTAGCAAGGCTTGAGTCTATCCGCATGTTACTTGCATATGCTTGTTTTAAAGGATTCAAACTCTTTCAAATGGATGTTAAAAGTGCATTTTTAAACCGATTTATTCAAGAGGAAGTATATGTAGAACAACCTCCCGGTTTTGAAAACTCTAAATTTCCTAATCATGTATATAAATTGGTCAAAGCATTATATGGATTGAAACAAGCTCCTAGAGCTTGGTATGAGAGACTTAGTGGATTTTTAATAGAAAAGAACTTTCACAAAGGTGTAATTGACACCACATTGTTTACAAAGTATTGTGATGATGAATTACTTATTGTTCAAATATATGTTGATGATATTATTTTTGGTGCCTCAAATGAATCACTATGTGAAGAATTCTCAAATTTGATGAAAAATGAATTTGAAATGAGTATGATGGGAGAATTAACTTTCTTTCTTGGACTACAAATAAAACAAATGGATGATGGGAGTTTCATAAGTCAAGAAAAATACACTAAAGAATTACTTAAAAAATATGGTATGGATGATTCTAAGCCAAATGGAACACCTATAAGTACATCAACTAAATTAGACAAGGATGAAAATGGTATAAAAGTTGATGAAACTCAATATAGGGGAATGATAGCAAGTTTACTTTACTTAACGGCTAGTAGGCCGGATATTATGTATGCTGTGTGCTTATGTGCTAGATTTCAATCATGTGCTAAACAATCTCATTTGCTCGCTGTAAAAAGGATATTTAGATACCTTAGAGGAACTATGGAATATGGATTGTGGTACCCTAGGACAAACACGTTTGAATTAGTAGGGTTTACCGATGCCGACTTTGCCGGATGTAGGGTTGATAGAAAAAGCACAAGTGGAACTTGTCAATTTTTAGGAAAATCTCTTGTGTCATGGTCTAGTAGAAAACAATCTTCCGTATCCTTATCAACGGCGGAAGCCGAATACATAGCTGCCGGAAGTTGTTGTTCTCAAATTCTTTGGATGAAACATACTCTTCTTGATTTTGGTTTAGATTTTGGTTGTGTATCCATTAAATGTGATAACAAAAGTGCTATAAATCTAACCAAGAATCCCATTCAACACTCTAGGTCAAAACATATTGACATTAAACATCACTTCATTCGTGATCTTGTTCAAAATAAGGAAATTCATATAGAATATGTTTATACTAAAGAACAATTGGCGGATATTTTCACCAAAGCACTCCCTGAAGATCAATTTACTCTTTTGAGAAATCATATTGGAGTAGTCCAACTCAAGTGATTCAAAAACATTGATTTTATTTCTCAAAAATGATTTTTCAAATTTTTCAAAGTTTCGGACGACCAATTCGGACAACCGAGACCGTCCGAACCTAAATTTCTGAACTTAAAAAACTTTCTTCAAAGAGTTTCGGACGACCATTTCGGACGATCTAGTCGTCCGAACCTAAACTTCAGAGAGGGTGAAAATTTTGCTGAGTTTCGGACGACACTTTCGGACGACCTCTAGAGTTTCGGCCGTCCCAAACTGTCGTTTCAGGCTTAAAAAACCCAGATTTTTCAAACGATTTTTTCAACATTTCTTCAAACACTCTTCACTATTTTCTTCCCTCCTCACAGCAAATTTAAATTTTAACCGATAATTTGTTCCTTTCATCCATTAGAAACATTCCTTGCATCCCATAGTACACTTCCACCGATTCAAAACACGAATTCAAACACCACAATTCCACAAATTGATTCAAACCCTAGTGTTAGGGTTGAAATCAAAATTCTCACAAATTTGTGAAGTATTGGTTGAATTCCTCCATCCCAGTGCGTGAAAATGAGCTCCTCCCGCGGTAGAAAGAAGATTAAGGTCACGGCTCCAATTCACGTTCAACATGGTTCATTGGGCGCCACCCCTCCTCCTCCTCTTCCTCCATTCGTGGACAACAAGTGTAAAGCTAAGTATGACAGTTACATTTCAAATCAAAAGAAAATTATCATTCCTAGGATTGTTAGAGAAGAAGAGTTTAGTGGTTTTTCGGATATACTAGACTTGTTTGCATATCAAAATTGGAACGAAATTCTGTTCACGAATGAACCCGTTTATACACATTTAGTATATGAATTCTTTGCCAATTTGCATCTTCCTACACATGGCTCAACGGTTGATGATCGTCTTTTTACTAGAGTTAATAATAAGGACATCATTTTGTCACCGGAAAACCTAAATGTGTTGTTTAAGTCAAATCACCCTAACACTAGAGCTCAAGATGGCAAGAAAGTCATTCAATATTTTAGGATGCATTATTGGGCGGATGCCCCTAATGGTTTTAGCTTAAAAGATCTTATAACTACCGTTTTCAATGGTGAATCCTTTGCTAATGCCAAAGAATCCCCCGTTAAAAATCTAAGTCCTACACATCGTGTGCTCCTTCATGTTATCACCAAAATTCTCGTTCCAAATCATGGTCATCGAACCGATCCCAATACCATGAACCTTTATGTACTTTATGCACTTCTCAAACGCATTCCTCTTGATTTTGGGTATCTCATGATCAAGTATCTCTCTATTCACATCAAGGATCAACGTAGAAGCTTACCATATGGTATGCTTATTACCAAGATTCTTAGACATCATGAAATCCCCTTTGAAAATCAAGCAGAATACCCCGTGCTTTCTCGTAACTTCTATGACGCAACTTTTCTTAAGACGATGGGTATTTATGTGGTTAATGGGACTTTGACTTTTGAGAAGCCGGTTGCGGGACAACAGGAGCATGAAGACATTGAGGGAGGTGATGATGGGGAAGGTCAAGAACAAGGTCAAGATCATGATGCTACCGAGCCACATCAAGCATCGGTCATGGATGAGGATTTTAAGACCCTTATTCAAGGGTACTTCGACTCTTTGAGTGATCGACTTGATAGTGGGATCGCCGGTATGCATGCCAAAATGGATAGTAACATGGCTGAAATAAGGGGCCAATTGGACGCCTTGACCGTTAGGATTGATGATTGGGGAATGAGATATACTATGGGCATGAAATTTTGATGACCGATGAGCAACAGGAAGCACTTGCTCAAGCACGTCTCAAGGGGAAGGCACCGGCTCGTGATTGAAGCTTTGGTGTAATAGACTAGGATGATCACATCATTTTCAATGTTTTAAATCTTTCTTGGTTGTTTTCATATGTTTGACAGTTTATGACATTTATATCTTTGATGTTTCGTCCTTTGATTTGAGGATTTAGCCATTTTATTTTATGGTTAATTGGTATCTATTGCTTCATGAATTCAATGTTTTTCTTTGAAGCACTTAATGTTCATGGCATTGGATTATGGTGATATTAAATGGAATGTTGTATATTGTACCTCTTTGTTGTTGTGTTGTTTTTGTTGGGTTGTTGACAGGTGGAAATGATCAAATTACAAAGGAAACTCTGTCAAAATTTTTCAAAAATTGTGGCACTTAACCATTTTTATGCCTAGCCACCCATTAGGTTGCAAGGAGTGGGAAGGTAGTCCTATAATGAGCTTAACAATCATAAAGCAAAAAGGTAAATAGTAAAATCATATGGGTCATACTTTCCTTATCTCATAGTTGTAACTATAATATTTTGATTGATGAAAAAGAGGAGGAATATTCTAATAGGAAGAACTTGAACACAAAAGCATGGTAAGGGAAAGACAATATGTATTATGTTGTTTCATGTTATTGTTTCATGTATTTCAGTTCACTTCTCTTGTTCAATGCCAAAAAGAAGGAGGTATGATATCAAAGGTCAAAGATGATTTATGAGTTCCATTTTGATGATGTCAAAAGGGGGAGAAGAGAAGAGCAAAAGAAAGAGGATATTATTCTAATAGAAAGATAGTAAGAAGAATATTTGAAAAAGAGAAAAACAAAGTCTAAATATATATAGGGGGAGAAAAATTGGAAGAAAATGGAAATATACACATAGGGGGAGCTTATATCAATTGTTCTATTCAAAAGTAAGTTATTGCACTTGTTATTTATTCTTTTGCATGCACTTGTTATTTATTATTTTGCATAATTAGTTTGTCATCATCAAAAAGGGGGAGATTGTGAAGACTTAGGGTCTAAAATCTTACTTATTTTGATGATTAACAAACAATTATGTTTATGCTAATGGTTTGAAAAGTGTTTCAATATGATAGATACTTAAAGAAGCCAAAGCATGGAGATACATCAAGGGAAGAAAGAAATGGAAAATCAAAGGATATGAGAAAATGGTAAAATAGGTCAAATTCCCAAAACCCTAAACCCTAATTCATGTAAATAGCTCAAGAATGTGTTTCACTCACTTAAGGCTCAAGTAAAAGTATTTTCTGTTTTTAGTCCTTAAAAATTCATCAAAACACTTACACTAAGTCATACATAGTTGCACAAATGATTTGAAAAACGAAAATTGAAAATGAGTTCAAAATATATAGGATCGGACGACCATGGCATAGTTTTGGCTGTCCGAAATATAGGATCGGACGACCTCTGATCGTCCGAAATTGGTGCAAAATTTCAAGCACTCTGAAGTTTAGGATCGGACGGTGCAGGGGAGTTTCGGCCGTCCGAAACTTAGGATCGGACGACCCATTCGAGTTTCGGCCGACCGAAACTGTCGCGATAGGGTTTCACATGCTTTCAGTCAAATAGGTTCGGACGACCCCTGAGTCCGAAACTACCGTCCGAAACTCATTTTTTCACATAACGGCTAGTTTTTCAAATGTCAAACATAAACGTTTTTATGTCCCCTTCTATGTAGTATAAATACTAGATGATTCATGAACGTTAAAAACACTTGATTCCCTGAGCTTTGCACCAAAAAGACACTCTCTACAACTCTCATTTCAATTTGATTTCAAAAGAAACAAAAGATCAAAAGTTTTTCTTGAGCCTTCTTTGAGTTATTCATCTTATTTCTTGAACTATATAGTTTGAGTTGTAATTCTCTTTAATAGGAATCATATTGTGAACTTCACTGTATCTTATTCACCCTAGTTGAGGGCTTGTATACTTCATCATCCAATCACTGTAAGTATTTTGTAAAAGGTTTCTCAAGGGAGAGTAAAAACCTTGAACACTTAGCTTGGGATAGCTTGTGTTAAGGTTGAACCTTGTGTGAAATCCTAAGTAAGGTTACTTGGGTTGTAAAAGTGGTTCTTTTGATCTTGCCACTAGAAAAGATCAGTTTTTAGTGAAGTATTGAAATCCTAAGTTGGGAAACTTAGGTAGTGGATGTAGAGTGCTCCAAGGGGGAGACTTGAACCACTCTAAATTGCTTGTGTCTTTACATTTACAGTTTTTCAATTCTTTTATTGCTTTAAATTGTTTATGCTTTGAAGTTTATAGTACTTGTGTTGGATCATTGATTCATTATACTCTTGGACAATTGTTGGTGAAGATAATACTTGTCACAATTCACACAATTCACTTCTTGTTGTTAAAATTAATTCACTTGGGTTGAATTTGAATTGATTGAGTTTACAAGAAAATTTTTAGAAACCTAATTCACCCCCCCCCCTCTTAGGTTGCCTTAGAGCTTACACTTTGCAATCTAATGTCCAATGTATTTTATCCTTAAGATGCCTTTGGAAAATTGGGATTTCAGAAACTTTCAGTGCCCACTCTTCAGGTAAGACCTCTAGTAGAGCATCCATATTCCAAATTTGTTCAGAAATAAATTGAGAGACTCCGTGTTCACCATTCAGGCCTGTAAGATTGGCTAGGTTACTAGTTCCAAGCCAATTGTCATACCAAAAGTGGCATTGGCCATTATGTATGGAGAAAGAAATCAGATCTTCTGCCACTTGTGAAGCTTTAAGCATCCTATGCCATGTTTGGGAGTCTCCTCTTTTAAATTGAATGATGGATGGGTGTCTGTGGCTATAGTATTTGGCATGTAGTTATTGGGGCCAAAGGGTGTTGTTTTGTCTAAAACGCCACCACAACTTCATCGATTGGGTTTCTATTACGTCACTTAAGGATCTCAGGTTGAGTCTACCTTCCTTCTTGGGTGAGCAAAAGGCAGTCCAGCCTATCCAGTGGTATTTATTACCATTGCCTACTCCATTCCATAAGAAGTTAGCCATTGAGGCTTCTATTTTGTGGATTACAGATTTAGGAGGAGCAATTGCCATTAATGAATATATAGGAAGGGATGACAAAACACTTTGTGGTAATGTAATCCTTCCACCAATTGATAGCATATTAGCTTTCTATGTGTGGATTTTAGTGGCAATTTTATCAACCATAGCTGAAAAGTGCTTGGCTTGTATTCTCTTGTGTTGTAGTGGGAGTCCTAAGTATTTTATTGGCAACTCTTCAGATTTGAATTTTGTAAGCTTCCTTAGTCTAAGTTTGATTTCTCTACTAGCTTTGACATGGGTGATGAAGCTGGATTTAAGGGTATTAATCTTTTGTCCAAAAAAACACTCATATTGCCTAAGAGTTGCCATTACTGCCTCTATATGTGAAGTGTGTGCATCCCCAAATATAATAATATCATCTGCATATCCCAAATGGTTGATTTGGGGGCATTTTCTAGGCAGTTTGAATCTTGGGAGGCTGGGGTTTTGCAGTAAGGAGTTCAGTTTTCTAGATAGGAATTCAGCTCCTATGATGAAGAGTAGGGGAGAGAGGGGGTCACCTTGTCTAAGCCCTCTAGAGGATTTGAAGAAGCCTTTTGGGGAGCCATTGACTAGGATAGAAAACCAAACATTTGACATTGATCTCCACATCAAGTCTATCCAAATTTCCCCAAAACCCATTTGTCTCATGACTTAGAGGATAAATGGCCAATGTGCCGTATCATACGCTTAATCCAAATCTAATTTGAGTGCTATGTTGTGAGTCTTTTTTTTGTAAGAGAGGGTAGAGAAAATTTCCATTGCTATCAAGTAGTTATCAATAATTTGTCTACCCTTGATAAAACCACTTTGATTAACGCTTATTATTTTAGGAAGAAGAGGAGCAAGTCTATTAGCCAAAAGCTTAGTAAAGATTTTGTTAATAACATTGCATAAGCTTATGGGTCTAAAATTGTCAAATGACTGAGGATTACTATTTTTTGGAATAAGTAGTAGAGATGTTGCAGTAATGGCTCTATTTAGCTCACCTCCGTTCATGACGTATGAAACAGCCCTAAGTATGTCATGTATTATGATATCCCAAGCAGCCCTATAAAATATACAATTAAACTCATCCGGGCCCGGGGCACTATCATTTTTTAACTAAAAGGTCACCTACTTTACCTCCTCCATGGTGGGAGGGGCTGTTAGCATACTCCGGTCTGATTCTTCTAAGAGGGCAGGAAAAGAGTTTGTGTCAATGGGGGGAAGGGCTATAGGAGCTGTGAGTAAGTGTTGAAAGTGACTAACAGCTAGGGAAGCTATTTCAGTTTCGTCATCTACCCAAGTTCCTTCAGAATTAAGGATCTTATGGATATAGTTGTGGGACTGTATTTGTTTAACTTGTGCATGGAAGAAAGCTTTATTCCTGTCCCCTTCCTTCAGCCATTTCATGTGAGTTGTTTGCTCCCAATATTGCTCATCCAAGCTGAGAGCTTGGTTGAGCTTGGCTGCGGCCATCTAAATTTTTTCTCTAGGAACTGTTTGGATGTGATCAAGGTTTTCTAATCTCCTAAGTTCATTTTCAACATCCACAGTTTTACTAAAAATATTGCCAAATTTCTCCTTATTCTATTTACTCAATTCTTTTTTTTTGTGTTTTTCAGTTTTTCAGTGAGGTTTCTAATGGGATTTACATTGTGTTCTGGCCTCCATGCCTGTGAAACTATGGACAGAAATTCAATGTGATTAGTCCAGAAATTCTTAAATTTGAAGCTCTTAGGGGACTATTTTTTAGGGGTGAGTTTTAGGATCATGGGGGAGTGGTCAGATGGGGATTTGCTTAACAGTTCTATCTGAGAATTGAAGTTGGACTCTAACCATCTAAGATTACAAAGGCCTCTATCCAGTTTTTTCCAAATCCTAGCTTTGCCTCTACGGTTGTTACACCATGTAAATGTACTACCTATGGATTGGATTTCGGTCAGATTTTGTGAATCCACAAATGTTTCAAGTTCCTGTGTGTCTCTATGTTAAAATGCCTTTCCACCTTTTTTCTCCTCCCTTCATAGTATACAGTTCCAATCTCCCCAAGCAAGCCAAGGAAGATCTAAAGCATTCAGAGGGCTAAGGGATGTCCATAGTTCCTTTCTCTCCGTAGGAGAGCATTTGGCATAGACATTTGAGATAAGGATTTTACCTTTTAGCCTAGGGTGGTCTGCTAATAAGGAAATATGTTGATTAGCACACGATAGGACCTCATAGTGGATTGGACTTCTATAGAGGACCAGGATGGAGTTTTCATCATTTAAGATGGCCTTGTCAAAATGTAATCTACTTTTTATTTTTGGGACCTGATTCTGTGTGATAAATGGTTCAGCAATGGCAATCAGATTTATATGGTTGGAGTTAATTATCTTTTTCAGTTTTCTGAAATTGGGCTTTTTAAGAATGCTACGAATATTCCAGTATAGAAAATTAATCATTAAACAGGTTTGGTGGAAGTGATACCTGTATCCTTACTTCTTAAGGATCTTAATGAAGAACATGATGCCTTGGTGGTGCTGCTTTCTTGCTTCGATGTTTGCTGTTTATTAGGTCTCCATTGTTTCTTCAATTTAGGAGGGAATTTCTTCCCTGTTTCACTTTCTTCTTCCCCTGGTGTCTGTTGTGCTACGTCTACAGGTAGAAGGATACCTTCATTACAATACTTTTCTAGAACCAACTTACCAAAGCATTCATACTCTTCTATTTTCTACTTATTATCAATACAACCTCCCCGTGACCCCTTTCTCACCCTAACTACAGGTAAAAGAGGGTTATTATAATTTCATTTATCCGCCCTTTATTACCGACAACATAAGTGCATCACACACAATTCTCTAACAAAAGAAAAAACAAAAGGAAGGAAAAATACTTTTATTGCAATAATGTGAAACATTACAAGGATGAATGTCGCTTCTTAAAAATAATATGGACAAGAGTGAGACATCCAAATAACATAGTCAAAATCTTGTGACAATGATTTCAATTCAACATTGTGGAGAAGAAATTTTCCATAGTGGGTTGATTTTTTTTTTCAAATAAAATGCTGGCAATTTAAAATGAGAAAAAAGGTGCAACAAAAGCACAATTAAAAATCTATTAAAAACAAATGGCGCACACTAAACAATTAAGTAAAGTTCAAAACCCATTACAGAAGGCATAACTACCATTAAAGGCATACCTGCTATTAAAAACAAGCAAAATTACTAAGGTTTTAAAATAAACTATAGAAAATAGACAGAAGGCAATTACTTTAACACCCATTACAGAAAATAGGAGGTTACAAAAGAAAATAACATAGAAATAAAAAAGGTTATAAAAGGCATAACTAGATGACAACTAGAAAAAAAATACCAAAATTATTTTGAGAACTGAAAGTTGAAACTTATCTCAATTTGGCCATCTTGTTGATCCTCCTGGTGATAGTGGGGGAGAAGTAAAATGTTGAGAAGGGTCCCATAATATAGCCACAGTTTGTTGTTGAGAAGTTTATTATGCAGAAAGGAATTTTGGTGGTGGTGGTGGAAAATATAAGTCAATATCATCAATCGATCTCGTGAGTGCAACCAACTTTTAATAGAGTCCCCAAATAACTGGCATGCTCCTATAAACTAGATTATAGTATTTGTATTTGGTTTTTTATAGCAAAGATTCAAAAAGTGGATCTCTATTTTTCCACTCTCACACATTCAAACAAATCAGAGCCTGTGACAAAAGATAACAACAAATAGTTGTCCAATTTTCTTCCCTCAAACCAAGGATATGAGGGGCAAATATGCAATTTGGCAAACAATGGTGGTTTACAAAGCTATCTGGTTTCTTCCTTGTCTTGGTGCCATTTTTGTTCTTTTTTTTAATCCTTCTCTCTTTCATTTTACAATTATTTTCCCCCCATAAAATAGTATCTATTTAAGGCATCATATAACTGCTAGACATCGATCATGTCTTGTATAAATGTTTACATTTAAAGCTAGATAAGGTGAAACTGTACGTATTTGAAATAAAAATGGGACATATAGTTTCAAAGTTGAAGATGGTGAGGCCATAGTGGTATACATGTCCTACCAAACATATTTGCAAAAATAAGAAAATTTTCAAACCTTTGAAATCTTTGGATGTGTCCAATATTGTTGTCTACATGGGTAATGCAGTCACTACTTTTATACTAAGTATCTTCAAACCACTCTCACAACTTTGAACAAATCACTTAGAGCCTCCACACGAATGTTAACGATGGATAGTTACCCAATTTTCTTCCTTCAAACTAGGGACATAAGAGGCAAACATATAGTTTGGAAAACAATGGCAATTTGTAAAGTTACATACCCTACGCATTTGGTTTCTTTCTCTTATTAGTGCCATTTTCTTCTCTCTTTTTAATTATTCTCTCTTTCTTTTTTTACAATTATTTTTCCCACAAAATGGTATCTATTTAGGGTTTTATATAACTATTGGAGTTCGATGATGTCTTATATAGATATTTACATTAAATTTAGATAGGGTGAAACTGTACGCTTGTGAAAAGATAAAGTGGATATATTCAGAGTCGAAGATTTTGTGGCCACAAAAGGTTAATACAGGAATAAAAAATTCTTCAAACCTTTGAAACCTATGGATATTCTAATGTAGTTGTCTACATGGGTAATGCATTAAATACTCCTATACTAAATATTTTTCAAACTACTCTCACAGTTTTGAGCAAATCACTCAAAGTCTCTGGTGAATGATAGCGACAAATAGTTGCCCAATTTTTTTCCCTCAAAGTAAGGATATGAGGGGCAAACATACAATTTCACAGACAACGACGGATTGCAAAGTCACGTACCCTAAATCTTTGGTTTCTTTCTCTTTTTGGTGCTATTTTTCTTCTTTCTTTTTACAACTTTTTTCCCACAAAATGGTATCTATTTAGGATCTTATATAGCTGTTGAATCTCTGTAATTTTTAATATAGATGTTTGCATTTAAAACTAGATAGGGTAGAACTATACTTATTTGAAACAAAAAATTATAGACACGATTTAAGAGTTGAACATGGTAAGGTCATAGTGGGTTGATACATGTACTATCAAGCATATTTGCAAAAATAAGGAATTTTTCAAACCTTTCAAACCTATGGATGTTTCCAATGTGGTTGTCTACATATGTAATAGAGTCACTACTCCTATAAATATTCTTCAAACCACTCTCACAATTTCAAAAAAATCACTCAGAGCCTATTGTAAATGATAGCGACGAATAGTTGCCTAATTTCTTTTCCTCAAAGTAGGTATATGAGGGACATAGATGCAGTTTGGCAGACAAGAGTTGTTTCAAAGCTACATAAACCACACCTCTTGTTTCTTCCTTTTACTGCAGTAATAATCTTCTTTTTTTTATAATTCTTCTCTTTTTATTTTTTACAATTATTTTTCTCACAAAATGGTATCTATTTAGGGTATTATATAGTTGATAGAACTCGATCATGTCTTATATAAATATTTTTATTTAAAGTTAGATAGGTTGGAATTGTACATATTTGAAAGTAAAAATGGACATATAGTTTCAGAATTGAAGATGGTGAGGCCATAGTAGGTTGATACAGGTGCTACCAAGCATAATTACAAAAACAAGGAATTCTTCAAGCCTTTGAAACATATAGATGTTTCAAATGTAGTTGTGTACAAGGATAATGCAGTCAATATTCCTATACTAAGTATTTCTCAAACCACTCTCACGGTTTCGAACAAATCACTCAGAGCCTCTGTTGAATAATAGCAACGAATAGTTGCCCAATTTCCTTCCCTCAAAGTAGGGACATAATGAGGGGCAAACATGTAGTTTGGCCAACAATAGCAGTTTGCAAATCAACATACCATACACCTCTAATTTCTTCCTCTTCTTGGTGCCATTTTTCTTCTTCCCTTTTAATCATTATTTCTTTCTTTTCAATTGTTTTCCCAATAAAATGGAATCTATCTAAGGTCTTATATAGTTACTATAGTCCGTGGCCAAACTAGAACAAATTTTAAGGAGGGGCTCAATTGTATTCCGAAAAAAAAATCTCATGGCTAAAGTATGAAATTGATAATCATAATAATAAAAATATAAATATATAAACATACCAATAAAATAGTTATTTGTTCATACTTGAACTACTAGTGCCGGACATACAAATAAGAGGTGACAATTGTGTCCTACAAGTATGTATCTAGGGGTGTAAAACGAGCGAGCTGCTCGCGAGCGGCTCGCGAGCAGCTCGGTCAACTACTCGACTCGAGCTCTAGTAGCTCGAGCTCGAGTTCGAGCTCGAGCTCGAGCTCAGTTTTCAAAGGATCGAGTAGCTCGCGAGCTACTCGATCCCATATATATATATTTTTTAAATTTTTTTATATTTATTTTTTAGTCCCTAACATTTGATAAATTATATTTTAAGCAATTATATTTATATTTTAGACCTTAATTTTATACTAAATTATCATTTTACCTTACTAAATTTTAAAAAATTACAATTATATCCTAAAATTTTTAAAAAATAATATTTAAAAAAAATTAAAAAATTAAAAAAAATTAAAAAAATTAAAAATCGAGCTCGAGCTCGAGCTCGAGCTCGGTACTCGAAGTCGAGCTCGAAAATTGCCTACTTGATCGAGCTCGAGTCGAGCTCGAGTACCACCATTTCAGAGCTCGAGTAGCTTGATTATGGAGGTACTCGAGCTCGATTCGACTCGTTTACAGGCCTATATGTATCTATTGAAAATGTTGCAAAATTTGTTCATTGTGAATTGTGGCAACAATCTCGTTTTCAATGTAAACTATCAAACTGTCATTTATCCACTCATCTCACATTCTATTATGCAAATCAGTCTTGATAGTTTTTATGACAGAGAATTTCAACAGAAATAGTTACAACTGATAAAATCAATGCTAACCCGTTCAAACAATATAACAATAAAAAAACTATATTCTTTCCAGTTTGAGCCATCTTTTTAGCTAGACCTCCCAAATCCCCAATCATAGAAACTTTAGCTCTTACATTATGAATTTAAGTCTTAAGTTGTTCCTTAAATACCACACGATCAGTCAATGAAAAGTGTTCCCAATAAAGTTCAGTAAGACGAAGTAACTTACCAATGTCAAATTGAGAGAAGAAGTCTTTTGGATCAAGGCATGCAATTCAAGTTAGAAACTCCATACTTGCTTTAGAAAAATATCATTCATCTCTTAAACCATCATATCAACAACCTAATATTATAACAATAAAAAAGTAAATGAGAAAATACTATTAAAGATAACACAATGAAACAAGAAATTTAAAAGTAATACCTCACAAAACAATTTCAACACGATAGTAATGGAAATTAGTAATCATTTGCTCATTTCGCCTGCTACAACCATGAGTTCTCACATTTTCTTCCATATTAGGCACTAGAATCATGTGGTTACGGCAAAATGTATTAACTTCATCCAAAAGATTTTTTCTTCCCTTATCTCTAAATTCTTGTAATTGAATTTTAATTGTCTTGATCAAACTGACATCCAATACAATGTTTTGATCACTTTGTTGTAAGGCAATGGACAACTCATTTGTAATTCCTAGCAAATATTGCATCAAATGTATCACAAACACAAATTCATAACTCTTCGTCTTATCAGTCAAACTTGTGGCTATATCGTTACTACCATCATTAGTACCATCACCAAACACATTTTCAAGCACTTGTAATATGGAAATCCACATAGACATTATACAGATGATAGTTATGTAATGTGATCTTTAATGAGTATCCCCATGTTACATTAAACTGGTTTCTTAATTTTTTTTCCTCTACCACTAACAGTATCTCCTTTCTCCAGACATTCCAAAAGCCTATCATGTTCAAGATGTCTAAGGTTGTCTTTAATTTTATATGAAGCACCAGTAACATTCATAATCATAGTAACATATTGGAAAAAATCACTAATACTTCTGTTATTCTTAGCAATTGCAATAACAACTAGCGGAAGTTGGTGAGAAAAATTATGAACATACCATTTAGATGAATTTTCTTTCAATATGAGAGCTTTCAATCTATTTGAAGCCTCATCATATACTTAACCTCTCAATGTTGATAATGACAACTTATGTTTTGCAAATAATTCATCAGTACCTTCCTTCAAAGAAATAGAGAAAGTGTTAGTCACATGAATAATAGTAAAAAAGCATTCAATAACATGTCCATGTTTGTTAACATATCTCAAAACAGCTCCCATTTACTCCTTGACTGAAATATCTCAAGATTCATCAACAATAAGAGAAAATACACTTGCGACTTAAGCAGCAGAAGTACTTGTTTGTTCCTTTTGAATTTTTGGAGATGCCATTTGATTGTTTCTAAGGGAATTCTCATTCATTGTCTTAACGACCTCTTTACTTCTTTGGGTTTACCACTCAATTAATTCAAGAAAGTTTCCTTTATTTAAAAAACTCAAAGATTCATCATGTCCACAAAAAAGTAAACCTTGTTTCAAAAGAAAGCGCGTCACATCCAAAATCGCTGCTAAGTGGGCACGATAGGTAATTTTCATTTCATGTCCTTGTACTTGTAACAAATGCAACACACTTTATATTTGATTTTGAAAAGCCTCAAATTGTATTCTTGTATCATTTTGAGCACTAGTTACACCACCAACATGTGTATTGAATATTTCTATTTCTTTTTTTGAATTACTTATCTATAAATTAGTAAACACCTCATCTCCAACTCAACATCCTCTATGTGAATTTTTAAAGAAAGCACGAAAAACAAAATGTTGCATCCTTTTATATGAGATACTCCAACCATCGAAATGTTTTAAACTGAGTAACTTGGAAACTTCTATACTCTTTACCAAATTGTTTTCAAGGAAAAATATGGTCAATTGGTCGACAAAGGTCTCTGATCAAATATTCTCTTCGAACATAGTCTCTAATTAAAACATCAAATTCTTTAATTGGTTTGCATAACCTTAGATCATTAACAATCATCCAGATTGAATTCCACATGAGAATATTTTTCTCTAATATTTTCTTCATTAGAACTTTTAGAAGAATCAACACTTCATCTTAAAATTTTATCCATAACCTACCACAATTCATAAAAATTACCAAATTAAAAATTATAACAATATTAAAATAATTACACAAATAAATAATCATAATCCACAAAATTGTAAAATATTTTAATATCTTATACAACATTTATTAACTCACTAACAAGTCTCTTGTTGTTTTTTGTAATTAAATAATTTTAATTTGAAAATTTCAAATTAATTAATCGCAATTAACAAATAAAATATTAATAAATATTTAATCATAATAATCAATTACAATTCAACAAAATATACATAGCAAAATTTAAATATTACTAAAAACTTACATAAAAAATTTAAATATTAATAAATATTAAATATTGGAAAAATAAATACAAAACATAAAAAACATATTTCAAGTATTACTAAAAGCTTACATAAAAAAAATCAAATATGACTAAATACTTTATACTTAAATATTGAAAATATATATTAAAACATAAAAAACTTACCTCAAGAGAATGGAGGGTGGCACGCAGCAGGAGCAACAGTAATGGGGCAAGGTAGTGGTAGAGAGAATAAGAGAGATTTGAGAGGTTGGGTTAGAATTACTGTTGGATTTTTTTAAATTTGTAGTAAGTAAAACGACATCATTTTACTTATTGAGAATTTTTTTAACTCTTAAGTAAAACGATGTTGTTTTACTTACTAAGGTTTTTTTTTTTTTTTACTCTTAAGTAAATCGATGTCATTTTACTTAAGAGTAAAACAAAAATAAAATAAAATAAAATTAACATAGTCGTCGTCTTATTCTTCTTTGGTTGCTCTTGTGGTTGAATTCAGTAGTTATAGCATAGTAGCACCCTAATAGAGTAAGGATGAGGTAGGTGCAGTGGCAGAATATATATACCACTACCTTCGTATCCAAAATGAATGGGGGGTGGCTGCATTGGCTTGCCTCCCCCCTTCCTCTAGTTCTGCCACTAGCTGTAGTTCGATCGTGTCTTATATAAATGTTTACATTTAAAGGTTATGGTAGAACTGTATATATTTGAAAGGAAAAAGTAGACATACAATTTCAGATTTGAAGATGGTGATACCATAATGGATTCATGTAGGTGCTACCAAGTATAATTGCTAAAATAAGGAGTTCTTTATATCTTTGAAACTTATGGATGTTTCCAGGGTAGTTATCTACATGGGCAATGCAGTCACTACTCCTATACTAACTATTTTTCATACTACTACTACCACAACTTTGAACACATCACTCAGACCCTTTGGCAAATGCAAGCGACAATTGCAAAATTTTCTTCCCTTAAAGCTAGGACATAAGGGGCAAACATGCAATTTGACGAACAATGGCGGATTGCAAAGGTACATATGCCACACCTCTTATTTTTTTTCTTCTTCTTAGTGCCATTTTTCTTCTTTCTTTTTAATCATTCTCTCTTTCTTTTTATAATTATTTCCAAAATGATATTTATTTAGGGTCCTATATAGCTTTTAGAGCTCAATAATGTCTTATATAGATGTTTACATTTAAACCTAGATAGTGTGGAATTGTACGCATTTAAAAGAAAAAAGTAGACATATGGTTTTAGTGTTGAAGATGGTAAGGCCATAGTAGGTTTGATATAGGTGCTATCATATGCATATTTGCAAAAAAAAAAATAAATTTTTCAAACCTTTGAAACTTATGGATATTTTCAATGTGGGTGTGTACATGGACAATGCAATCACTACTCCTATACTGAGAATTAATTGGAGAAGTAGACTTGTAAATTCCATTCATATGAATAGTTTTAACTCCTATTCTTGTCAAGACATGAAAGTGACTGTTAATAACTTCCATTCTTATAAAGACATGAATGTGAATTGTTGTATCCTCCATTTTTGTAAGATGTAAATGGTTGTAACTCCCAACATTAAAAGCTATAATTCCATTCTTGATCAAGACATGTAATCCTAAGTTTTGAAGTCTATATAAGGACCAATTTAGGTAGATTTACTGCAAAAAATCATACCACAATTCTTAAATAATTTTTACAATAAACCTTTATTTGTCATTCTTGTGTTTTGGAGGTTCAAAGTGTATTGAATCTACAAATTCTTCATCTTATCTTAAAGGATATTTGGTCTAGTTTTCTTGCATACTATAGAGAACAAGTAAAGTTTAAAGAAAACTGTAGTTTTTACTCAATTTGAAGCAATCAGTTGTAATAGTTTATAACTTGTATTTTACTCTATTTTTTTCTAACAATCTTTGGACTTTATTTTCTACAACAATGGCAAGTTCTTTAAAAGATTTGGAAACCAAGATTGTCAAGTCAGAAGATTTTGATAGTGACAAATTAATAAAATGGCAAAAAAAGAGTGTATTCCCTCCTAGTGGCACTCAAGGTGGCGTATGTTCTCAACACTTTTAATCCTTGTTGGACGGCTAGTCGTATCACCACAACAAATACCCTAACACTATAGTAGTAGTGGTGAGAGGGATCGTATCCATAGGGAAGGTTTGGTTGTTTAGAGACATATTCACTTGACACTACAGAAGCATGAAATGAAATGAAATAAAAGGAAAGAACAAAGACAAATGCAAGATAATATGAATGAATGCAAAATGGGAATGAATGCAAAGGGTCAGTATGCGCACTGCCTTGAGGGATTTCAATATGTATTGATATCTTCCTAGTATCCTTGACTTGTGTAATATGCATGAACGAGGGGACTATCCTGCTAGTGACCTAGAATTGATCAACTTGTGAGTTCTCACAATCCTAGTTCCCAAATCTCCACAAACTTCCCTTGTCAGGGCAAGTTCCTGGTTCTGCTCTAAATCCCCAGATCTCTATTTGGCATTAAAATCCTAGCTCACTCTTCAATTATCTCCCTTGTCAGGGCAGTTAACGGGGTCAAGAGTTCTAAACATAATACTCAAATATCCTAAGTCCTTTCTACTGGATTGACTACCACTGTCAGTCGGCACCGCACAGTTTAAGTCACAAGACACACAGATCATAGAACTCATACATGGTTGTTCCAAATTCAGTTCATGTTCATTCAAGTTCCTTTAATAGATCTTAATCGACCTCAGTGGGCACTGCAGATCAAAGAAAGAGCATAAGCAATATCAGAAATCCATTGAATTAAAACATGAAAGAACAAAGAACAATAGAAACACAGATAAGAACAATCCGATTGTCTCAAATAAGTCATGATCTATACAGATGAATCCTCAAGACAGTGAAATATGTAAAAGGGAAAAGAGAGAGAAAATGCTAATCTAGCCTAAGAACCCTAATCTAAGGATGCTATGTTGTGTTGTGTGCGGCCGCCTCCTCTTTCCTCATTTGTCTTCGTGCTTCTTCTTTTCTTTTTATACTTTGCCCCGATGACTTGGCTTAGTAAAGTTCCTAGAAATTTCCCTTCCTTTACGGAGATATTGCCACGTGTCTTTCCTTCTAGCTTCCTGGAAGTTTCCTTATTGTGGTGAGATTGCTAGCATGTCTCCCCTTGGGTGATTTGTCTCAATCAGGTTGGATGGAAGCTTTGCCTAGCTTTTAGATTTCTCCATGTGCCTGCATAAGTGAGTCAGCACATAAAGTGAGATCATCCGGATGGAGTCTTTCCTTAAGAATTAAGCATACAATCCATCAAACACTTGGTGAACCACTGGAGAGTTGTGTTTGTGCTTAACTTGTGTGTGTCGTGGCTTGTGACTTGTTCTTGTGTTTGATTTGTGTTGTTACATGTGTTTAGCATCAAAGATACAAGGTGAGAGTGCACGAATCTAGTGTGCAAGTGTATGCATGAATATTTTCAAGTGTGTGCGAATGAAAGTGCATAAGTGTGCATATGAATGAGTGCGGGTATGCTAGTGAGGGAGTGAACATGTGTGGGGTGAGAGTGATCATGAGCATGCCAAATTGCACATCCTTCATCTTCCTCCTCTATTTTGCCCCCGATTCATTTCAAGTCTGAGAACACCTAAAACATAAAAGTGGTAGCCAATACTCTTATCTAAATGTAGAATTTTGAATCACTCAATTTGGAGTTAAGATGAGAAAGTTATGATTGTTTTATTGAACTGTGGCAATGCTGTAAGAGTGTGGTGTGTGAAGGCGCGCTGTGTGCGCGCCTAGGCGGGCGCACAGGCATGTGCGTGTGTGTGTGTGTGTACGGGCGCTTGACGCCCGCACAGGTGTGTGCATGTGTTGGCTGTGCGGGTGCCTAGGTGCATGCGTGTGTGCTAGGCGCCCGCACAGGCGTGCGTGAGTGTGTGCTGTGCGGGCGCCACAGGTGTGCGTAGGCACGGTGCTATGCGCGCGCGCGGTGCTGTGTGTGCATGTTTTGAGTGCTGTGAAGTGCTTATTTGTGCTTGTGTGCATTGTGGGACTTAGTGCAATGCTTGAGACTTGTGAGTTAGTCTTGACTAAGTGTGTGCTTGTTTCCATTCATGCACAAACATATCAAATTGCATAGCATTTTCACAACACTCAGTCATTTTTCACATTTATTTGATCATGAACATCTTTGCACACAAGTCATTCATCAAGCACAATTTTATCCAAGTATTTCATGCAAAAGCTCAAGTAATCATAGCATATAAGTCGGTATAAACTAGACTTATCAATCCTACACCAAGAGATGGTGAAGAAGAACACTTGAAAGCATGAGGAACGTGCAAAGAATGATAATGAGATTTGTTATGGTCACATCCTCAATGTAATGAGTGATAGCCTCTTTGATGTCTACCACTCAATTCTAATCCCAAAGGAGTTTTAGGACAAAATTGAAGTAAGATACATACAAAACGATGCATTTAAAAAGAAGTTTCTTATTTCTAATTTCTTAAATTATAAAATGGTTTATTCTAATTTGGTTATGGAACAATTTTCTGAAATAAATAAAATTTTAAACCATTTTAATCAATATAATGTTTATGGATGAAACTATAATTGTTAGTTCTATAATAGACAAACTTTCCTCTTCTTGAAAAGACCTCAAGAAGAATTTCAAACATAAAAAAGAAGTAGATTACTCTTGAAAGTCTAGCTAACCTTTTTCATATATAAGAAGAGTTTCATTTACAGGAGAATAAAGATTCTAAAGTGAGACAAGAGAAAAAGAACAAAGATCCTTCTACAAAAGTGCACATGATGGAATTTAGGCAAACAAACATGTCCAAGAAAGGCAACAGGAAAAATCAGTTCAAGGTTCAATCATCGAACAAAAGAATGAACAAAAAGAAGAAAAAAAATGTTTTCATTGCAATAAAGAGGGATAATACAAGTATGAATGTTGCTTTCTTAAAAAATAAAATAGACAAGAGTGAGACATCCAAACAACATAGCCAAAATCTTGTAGCAATGGTCTCAGAATTAAACATTATGTGGAAGAATTTTTATAGTGGGTTGATATAGATGTTACTAAGCATTTTTGCAAAAATAATTTTTTTTTCAAATCTTTGAAACCTATGGATGTTTCCAATATGGTTTTCTACATGACTAATACAATCACTACTCCTATACTAGAATGGAGAAGTAAACTTGAAATTTACTTCCAATCATATTGTAACTTTGAAAAATATCTTGTATATACTAGAAGTTAAGAAGAACCTTGTTAGTGGTAGTTTGTTGAGTAATTTTGGATTCAAATTTATTTTTGAGGCTAATAAATTTGTCCTATTAAAATAATGGATATTTTTTAGGAAGGTTTATCATTGTAATGATATGTTCAAATTGAATGTCATGTGAATATTTCTTTTGCTTACTTTTTTGAGTCATAATTTACTTTATGGTATAATAGGATTGGACATGATGAGTAACGATAGAATTAATGACATAATGAAATATGATCTGTTCCATATTATATACAAAAAGATTGGAACTGATGAGGTTGAATACTTACTAAAATATTAATGCATCAATTTCCTTGAATTGAAAGAAAATTGAGTAAGTTAGAAGTTAAAATTACAAGGCAATGGTTTTCTTGAATTGAAATAAAATTGACTAAGCTGGAACATGTGCAGACTTATTTTATGAAGAAAAAAATATTGTGCTTGTTCATTATATGATCGTATAAATTTTTTCCATATTTATCTTTTGTATATTGAAAGGATAAGTGATTAGAAGTTTAAAGCATATAATGTTGAAAGACTAAGAAATATACTTTTTAAAGGTTCTAATGTAATGTAATCAAAATTTGAGTTACTCGTAATTGTGAAGTTTATGCTAGCTAAAGCATAGAGTCAAGCGTACATTAGCAAGTACAAACAAATTAGTTTAAAACATGGTATGGTGAATCTTTTAGCAAAAAGATTAAATAGATATGTTGTTTTGAACACATCAATGGCAGTTCATTCAATAAAATCACTAACAATAGTACTTCAATTCAACACTAGCTACAACAACTAGTCCTGAATTTAATGAATAAAGTACATTATTAAACTGTTTTAAACACCATACTAAGTCATCCAAAGAGATAGTAGTGTTGTTTATTTTACCAAGTAAAAAGAAGTTTTAATGTTAATTTTTAAAAAGTCTTGAAAATGCGACAATTAGAAGTGTTCAACAAAATAGAAAAATTGCCCACACTGAGCAAACCACACAGCACCACACCATATAGAGTATAAAATGCAATTTTATTTATTTTAATGGTTGGTTTGGTTTCAATATTAAAAAACCGCATGGTGTGGTGTGGTTTTATATAGTAATAGTAATATAATTTTATATATAATATTACATAATAAGAATTGATAATTTAACTTATTTGCTTGCGTTTAGCCACTTATCTTACCTTTGTATTATTATTTCAAAACCTAAATAAGTTAATATAGTCATGGCCACGATCCTGATTTTAACAGGAACCGGCCCGTAACCGGCCCGGTGGGCCCGGCCCGAAACCAGAACCGGCCCATGTCAGGCCCAAACCGGCCGGTTCCGATTCCGGTTCACAGTTTTTGTGAACCGTGAACCGGCGGTTCAAACCGCCGGTTTTTAAAAAAAAAATTTAAAAAAATTATGGCCATTGGGCCATCAATTTGTTGTGACCAAATTGGGCCATTGGAAAGCCAATGGTCACAAGTGTTGTTGGGCTTTTAGAACTGTGACTTATGTCACAATTTTGAGATTTAGCCCGTTAAGGCTTTATGCCTTTTTTATTTATTTTTTTTCTATAAATACCTAAAACTTTCTAAATTCATTTTCACACCGTTCTCTTCTCTCAATTTTAATTCTCTCAATTCTCCCAATTCTCTCAATACTCAATTATCATTTATATAATTATATTATCTACTTTTTTTTTGTTATCATTAAATTACTTATTACTCATTAATTCATTATATTCAAAATTCAATTCTTTACTTTAAATTATTTTATTTTATTCAAATCTTTAGATAATTATTTTTGAAAATTATTTATTTTATTAAATATTGATTTCTCATTAATAATTTTTATTATTTGAATTGTTTTAATTTATTTAAACACCTTTATTATAGACTTATAAAGTTATAATTTTATTTATCTAATTATTTATATTTATTCAATTACTTAATTTTAATTTACTATAAAATGGATAGTTTTAATAGATCTTCAACCGGAGTTTCCTATTTCACGAATTTCGTCCATCTCGATCCCGATGATAACATTGAAGAGTTAGTGATGTGCGGTTTTTTGGAGCTAGGGTCAAATGCTAAGGTCTAACCGAATCAAATAAATTTAATACCCTAATCCTCACGAATTTAAGGTGCATCAAGACACCGACGTTTTGTATCTAGAGGAAATAAGGGTCGATCCCACAGGGAGGGAATGATTATATGGAATTAATGTAAATGTGTGTGTTGTAGTGAAAGCAAAAACAAGCAAAGGAAATTATTCTAAACTATACCAAATAAATATAAAAGAAAGTGGAAGAGAAATCAAGTAATGAAAGTATACCCTTGGATTTGGTTATCTCAAATGTTAGTGTTATGTGTGGTTTGCATAAAGAGTACATGTATACATCCTACCTATGGTAATGCAAAACAAGGATAAACAACACAACTCAAACCCTCCTATGTGGTAAGAGGCAAGGCATGATTTAGTCATTTATCTATTTAGGTGTTAACCAATTCTTTGAACCCTCCTATGTGGTAAGAGGCAAGATTCACTTCCTTAATTAACCCAAAATCTTGTGTAACAACCAACAAAACAAACACTCAAATTTAATTCCTCCTATGTGGTAAGAGGCAAGAATCAAACCAAGTCACACTTATGTTAAATCCATTCACTTCAACTCCTCCTATGTGGTAAGAGGCAAGAGCTAAGGTAAAATCAATCTAACAAATTCACAACAAACCCACACAAGATTCTAAACAACCCACTCTAATCCTCCTATGTGGTAAGAGGCAAGATTAAAGCAAATTATCCCTAAACAATTTACTGCACTTTAGAAGATTATTCATAATGCATAATATGGCCAAATCATGTATAACTATGAAGAACACAATAAAACTCATTCCACAAAAACAACAAAATTAAGCTTAGCATGTACTTCTCAATTCATGAATATCCATAGCCTAAAACCACACATTAACACAATATATCAACAACCCATAATCATAATCCAAGGGTATTAACAAGTTAGCACATCAAAGCTTCTAAGAACATCACAATAAATGAATTAAAGCTTGGAATTAAACAAAGGAAATACAAAGAGTAGTACTCCCCTTTGAAGATACAAGCCAAAGCTCCAAGCTTCTCTAACAAAACAAGTCCTTTGAGCCAAGAGCTTACAAGAATTCCTCTCCACAATATGCTATTTAAATCAAGAACACACACACTACTTGTGTGTTCTTGTGGAAAAGCTAAAGAGAAAAATCACAAAACTAACAAAAACTATCCTAACTAATTGGTGGTAGCTTATTCCCCCTCTTGGCTTTTATCTCCAGCTCTATTCTCTGTGTTTTCAGCTCCTCAAAAACATCCAAAATATGCCTCTACCGACACCCCAATGAATGGAGGAAGGTTTGGAGTTATTAGCCAAATGAAAGCTGATGTTTTACTTAATTCGGTTGGTGAGATGCCTCTCCACGTCATGACAAAACAAAACTCTCAGGAAATGTCCCTTACGAGCCATGTTTCTATATGCTCCAGTCCGAATTCGATAACACTTCAAACATCAAAGTTGTATCTCTTCCTCTTAGCTTTCCAATGGTACCAGAATTATTCCATTTGAAGGTTAATTGAGAGAGATATGATCAAAATACTAAACCCTGGCAGTAGGTCGCTACGTAGAGACAAATGCTTTCTGGAATCGCCACTTGCGAGCCACTTTTCGATATGATCTAAAACGAATTAGAAAAAATGTAAAACATAAACGTTGACGAACTTCCTCTTATATTTCCAATGGCATCTGAATCATTCCATTCGGATGTAAATTGTGAGAGATATGATCAAAATACAGAATGCTGGCAGATTTTTTTAGCATTTGTTCTTCATCACCTTTTTGCCTAAATCACACATTTCTTGATCTTTCTCAATCTTTTCTTCCACTTTGCATTCAATTTGGCTCTCAAATGATTTCCTTCTTCTAAGCATCCACCATGGTTGATAATCCTACAAACAAAACACCAAAACAAATAAAAAGGAACAAGAACGACCAAAGAATTAAGTATAATTATGGTATAAAAGGTGAATAAATTCACCTCATCAGTTAGATGATTAAAATTTAGGTCAATTAACTTGTACTCAAATTACTTTTATGAATGAAAAGTTTTATTTTTTGTAAATGTTGTATCACGATTCATTATTCATATATGTAAATGGCCAACTTAAAATTCGATATTTAGGCCAAAATTTTATATTTCAATAATAAAAGGAGGTATTTTTTCATTTATATCAAACTTGTAAACTTGTATGTATTACATCAAACTTGTTACTTTTCACATTGTAAATTTGTGAATTATATCAAACTTATCTTATTTTCCACATTGTAAATTATACTAAACTTCTTTTTTTTTTTCATCTTGTAAATTTGTGAATTATATCAAACTTCACTTATTTTTCACATTGTAAATTATACCAAACTTCTTTTTGTCACCTTGTAAATTTGTAAATTATATCAAACTTCTCTTATTTTTCACATTGTAAATTATACCAAACTTATTTTTTTTCATCGTAAATTTTGTAAAGTATATCACACTTCATATTGTTATTTTTTAAAAAAGTCAAACCATGATAAAACCGTACCAAAATCGGAACCGAAACCGGGACGAAACCGGAATCGGGACGGAACCGGAACCGGGATGGAAACAGAACCGTGACCGAACCTTGAACCGGCGGTTCATGAACCGTAACCGTAACCGCGACTCCAAGGGCCGATTCAGGTTCCACCCTTCGTGGAACCATGACCCGGCGGTTCACGAACCGTAACCGGCGGTTCGTGAACCGTGGTCATGTCTAAGTTAATATCTTTTACTTTTGTTATTTATCCATCGTTTTCTTATTTGTGCTTCTATAGTTTATTAGCTATACAGATAAACAAAATGGTTATTAGACACTTCTATATAATTAATTGAATCATGAATTTTTAGTTTTTAATTATTATTATAATGTGATATTTATTTTATGATGTATGAATATTAGTCTTCTTTTGATCCACTTGCATAATTGCATTCCTAGATTACAAATATGTTGAAAATATTATCACATTAGATTAATAATATACTAAAAATATTTGTATTTAGTTATAAGTGTAGTTTTGAAAGCGTGATAATAATTTCAAACGTGCATTAATTCTAATATACTTTTTATGTAATCTGATATTTGTTTAAATAATTTTTTCCATATGTTCTTATTTATCGTTGTTTTTTAATTTTTTTTTTATAATTTCAAACCGCATACACTGCACCCAAAAATGTAAAATGTAAACCATAGTTTTAAAATTTTAATGGTTGGTGATGGTTTTCAATTTTACAAACAGCTAGTCAAGGTGCGATAAAACATTCTATGTTAAACCGCCCAAGCTGCACCATGTACACCCCCAGAGACAATTGATGGGAGCATAAAGTGATTGCATATATCATTTATGAGTGTAGGATTTAAAACATCTATCAAAGTTTTGGATTTAGCTATGTACAGACTATGAAAGGATAGGTATAGAAGACTCAGTATATCATTATTTTAACAAATGAAAGGGTAGAATCTATGTGTATTAGTTTAAGTAGCTAGTCTACTATACAATTGGTTCAAACATTGTCTACCGATTTGTATTGATTAGTTATAAAAATCTATAAAAATGCAGTGATTTACTCAAAATATACCATTACTAATGCACTGATTATCATAAATTTTCAAGGATCCTTAAAAGACCTTCAACATATTGAAAATTGTAGGAAATTATTGATAGATTTTCAATATATGTCAAAATGAATGTGAAAAATAGTAACTCTCATTCATGAAGAGTTGAAGAGTTATAACTTCAATTCACATGAATAGTTGTAACTCTCATTCATGAAGAGTTGAAGAGTTATAACTTCAATTCACATGAATAGTTGTAACTCTCATTCACATTAAGAGCATAACTTCCATTCAAATAATGGTTATAAATATCACTCTTTCAAGGTATGAATGTGAATGGTTGTAACCTCTATTCTTGTAAAGATATGAATGTGAATAGTTGTTACTACCATGAAAACTTTCAAATATATATTATGGGCATTCTGTCTTGCAATTGATGCATTTCATTTGTGAAGACCTGTAATTAGCATTTATGGCACCCACTTGCATGGTGAATACAAAGGTAAACTACTCATAGCTGTGATAATGGATGCAAATAACAAGACTTTACCTCTTGGATATTCAATCATTGATGAAGAGACCAACGAGAGTTGGTGCTGGTTTTTTGAGCAGTTTAGAATCCATGTTGCACACGATCAGTAGCCCATATGTGTATTGTAACGCCCCGCCTTATCCTTTAACGGCATACTGACGGGAGCGTTAGATTACGTCCGACTCACGTCTGGGCTCAATACAAATAGCAACAATTTCGGATATTCATAATCATAACTTAATCTGGAATTCATGCTTATTCAACAGTAACTTATTTATTTCCTACCAAAATTTTTCATCTCACTATTCAACATTCCAAAACTTAAGATTTATAATAGGAATAATAATCTTACAAACCACAAACTATCCTAGTTGCAAATATATTACATTCCAAAAGAAAAGCACTACTAAAATATTAAAGTAGTCTAACATAACAAAAGACTAGTTCAAACGACTTCTTATACCTTAACCTTCCGTTCTCCTACCACACTATGTGTCGTTAGTCTTCAAATCCAAACCAGCTCCTAGTCTGTCCCGAATTGCTCTGAAAATAATTTATAAAAAGGGGGTGAGCTCAAAATAGCTCAATGAGGGGGCAAAGAACAATTTTGAGAAAATGTAAAATTTTTTTTTTTAAAGAGACAAGTACAATTTCCATAAATACATTGCTTTATCAAGCCCAAATAAATCACATTCCACAATATGTTACCGCACATATCACATATCATTTTCACATATCGATGTCACATGTCATGTTCACAAATATGTATACCTGTCGATCGGTTCTACCGACCTTTACCAACCTTATCTCCCCGGGAAATTCTGTTGATGCGTGCACGACTTGTGAAGCTACCTTATCCTTCCTTGTGGTCAGTGACCACTACGGCCCCGCAGGCCTAACGTGGCATCCGGATTTGCCACTCCGACTCCCGTCAAACAAGACTAAAATCTCCTAATCTTGTGACGGGGCTCACCGGTGTAGTTTTTGGCATATTCGTCGGGCCCAATTACCGTCTCGATTATTTACCAAATCAACACCTACTAGGGCCCCCAAACAATTCAATACAATGCATACTTCATGTATAACAATCAGTCTTGTATGACAATTTGCTGAAGTATATAAAATATATTATGTCTTTTTTCTTTCCCTGTCTCTCAGAGAAGCAAATATGATAAACTTTATCATTATTTAAAAACAAATGAATACATATTTTAAAAATTATGTAAATGGTTTTTAAAAACTTCCGTTATCAAATAGTTTTCAGAATAATAATAAATTTTTTTTTACAAAGATCCTATACTAAGAAAAAAAACTCTTATCGTATAAGTAAAAAAAAAAAATCAAAATGTTTAAGCTGGACAATTTTTAAAACCACTCTTGGAAAACTAATTGGCACTTTTTAAAAGAATAATTAACACCCAGATAAAATTAAAACGATGAAAAAACACCCAGATTCGACCAAAGCTGTGGACTATTCATCTTCCAAACAAACAAACAGAATGAGTTCTTATCCAACAGAATTCAAATTGGCAGATTATCAAAGCACCAGTCAAATATAGATATATAGATGGACAGAATTAGTTGATTCAATGATGCCAAAACATAAAATATTTAGTATTTCAATGTTCAATCAGATATTAATATAATTGATACCAATCATCACTATATATATATATCAACTAAAGTGATACCAATCATCACTGTATATATTCGGTGATGTTAAAACCTTTTCCTTCACATATGCAGCAAAAATTGGGATTAACTATATACCATATATATAAATTTTTTTAAACATAAAGATCTCGAGTACGGTCAAAACAAACCCACTTAACCAAAAATTGGAAACTTCAAGTTTTTTTTTTTTTTTTTTAATTTAAAATGGAATAGATTTTACTCACCCTTTTTTGTTTTAACCCTTGTGGAGTCTTTCCCTTCGCCCTTTGCTTCTCCGAATCCAATTGATGCCAGAAGAAGAAAAAAACTTATAAGAGGCGGTGAGAATTGTTCAGTAAGCCTGGCGGTAAATTATCCGTTTCTTTTCTTCTTTTTTTTTCTTTTTTTTTTTTTTTTATAAAGTTCCTTAAATTGCCTTATTATCCTTAGAGTTAAAAAAAAATCAAATAAAATCCACTAATCTCAATAACTCTGTACAATATAGTCCCCTAAACCTTAAACGTTTACGTTACCAAATAAAATTGTTTAATATTGACTTAAAACTAGATTAACTAATAATTAACCGTATTTTAACTTGATAATCCTACACATCATAACTATATTTATTATTATTATTTTAATCCATTGGTAAATCGAGGTAAAGATCGTTTCTAAACCAAACACCAAACCAAATCTCGTATAACAGAAAGATAACATTTAACGTTTTAAACTATCAAGTACGATAAATATATTTGTATAAAACTATGGGGTTTCACATGTATTGCCTGGCAGACACAAAGGGATAATTCATGCTATGACAAATATGGATGATTGGAAGGAACTAGCAGCATTTCATAGATTTTGCTTGAGACACATTCGGGGCAACTTCATGTCAAAGTATAAAAATTTTCATTTGAACAAGTTGTGCTGGTCTTTGGGTTCAACTCGTCAAAAACGCAAGTGGATAATACTTCAAAATGAGATTAGGAGCATTGATGTTGAGGCATGGGATTACTTAAATGATATTGATAGGAGTAGGTCGTGTCTTGCATATGACAAATGTCATCTTGGGGTAATTCAACTACAAATCTATCTGAGAGTTTTAATAATGTATTAAGGAGTGTTAGACATTTGCCTATAATAGCATATATTGATTTGACATGGCATCGGACTGTGCAGAGATTTAGAGACAAAACTGAGGCTGCTAAACATTCTCGTTATCCACTGACAGATACTGCATGGAAAAAATTTAAGAAAATTGAAAAGCCACGCAAGGTTATCAAGTAGTTGAATTTGACTATTCATCCGGTGTTTACAAAATAGTTACAGCTTGTCGGGTTGATGAAAAATGAGGGAACATCCAAATTGTTAGCTATGATAAGAAGAAATGTTCATGTGGCAAATGTATAGATTTCCATGTTCACATACAGCGGCAGTTTGCAGACATAGAGGGGATGACCTGATGATGATAATTGATGCGGTATACAAAAATCACACTTTTTTGCAACAACATTTGGGAATATTCCACCCAATGCCACATAAAGAATATTGGTGAGTTCTAAATTGGCATATTATACCGGATATGGGTTGCTTTCATGATCGTCATCCTAGCCAAACTCGAGTTAGTCGCATTCATAACGAGATGGACATTAGACACCGAGGTGAAACTCGCAGGTGCTCACATTGTCACCAACTCAGTCACAATTAGAGGAATTGCACTAATAATAAACATAGAGTTTAATTTTCATTGGTGTCCAATGTCGGGTCATAATTACCTTTTTGGATATGTAATAGTAGTTTGTCCTTAATGTATGAAAACTTTGTTATTTTAGCTATTTCTTTAGTATATGTTTGATGCATTACTATTAATGTAATTTGACATTCATAATGCGGGTATGTGACACGCATACATATTTATGCTTTTTGGGTGTTATCTGTCATAATTTATTGCTACGGGAGATGAAATGTCGACATATATACAGGTGCAACATATCATATCACCTGAGTTGCGGTAGAACATAAATCCAGGCCCTTATGCCAATGACTTGCTCTTTTTACAACATCAACACACAACAAATGCATTGTTTAGAGAAAAATTGCATGATGATAAACTTATAGTTAGGCAATGTGATAGTAGTTTTTGGAACCATTCCATACCTAAAAATGTGATGGCATACAATAGATTGGAAGGATTTGAGGGTGCTATATGTTGTGGATATATTTTGGTAGATCACTCTCTTACCACTGTATTTGTTGAGCGATGGCGACCGGAAACTCATACTTTCCACTTACCAATTGGCGAGACAACAATTACACTATAGGATGTTGAAGTTCTATGGGGACTATGTGTGAAGGGTGATCTTGTTGCTACTATATGTCTTAACTTTAGTGTTGATCATTGGATAAAATTATGTAAATCAGTATTAGGATTTGAGCCATCGCGTGATGCTATTAATGGATGTCGGATTAAGATGAGTTGTTTAGCCAAATGTCTAGATATACCATTACAAGAAGATGCTTCTAAAAAGGCTTGTAAACAGCATGCTAGCATGTACATTCTGATGCTTTAGGAGGGCATTTACTATCGAACAATTCTGGCTCTATGGTGTCTCTTCACTATTTAAATGCCCTTAATTCAATAAAACAAGCATCATTATGTAGTTAGGGAAGTGCGATTTTGACACATTTATATTGTAGCTTGTGTAATGAAACACCACCTTCTACAACAAATATTTGTGGCCCATTGGTACTATTATAGGTGCGTTTACATATATTTGCTCTTTATATTTAACCAATTAGTCACACCTTTTTATACTAATTAGTTTATAGTTATAGGTATAAGAGCGATTTTCTACATTGCGTTCAAAACGACTTATACCGCGTACTAATTACTCACGTCCTTATGGCGCAAAGTAATATGAATATATCAAATATTTATCTTTTTATTGCTATTATCTTGTGCCCTTTGTTATTTTCAATCATTGACATCATAAAAAATTTGACAATTTAAGTTCAAGTGGAACGTTGGATTCGACTTGTTAAACCTATCTATGCATGTGTTGTCTATCTTTTGTGACCAATTGACTAGTTTACGGTTTGAGGAGGTAATTTATGAATGATTTTGTATTGATATATATATTTTTATAACAAATGCGTTTAAATTTATGCTGATTATTAAATTTTAGTTTATTGGGATGCCATATATGGACAAAGTGCTATTTGAACTTCCTTTATATTGTAGTGATGATAGAGAAATATGGAAAGCAGTTACATATCTTATTTGTTGGGAGATTGTTGAACCGCACATGCCTAATAGAGTACTACAACAATTTGGTATACATCAGCCCATTTCGGTCCCTAGGTTGTTAGAGAATCATGCAGAATTAGATAAAATGAATCGACACGGAAAGAGGCACTTATAACTGAATCATAGTACATGAACCTTATGTGATGCACTTCATTCTATGTACAAATTCGGTAGAGTCAGGTGACGGGGCTGATGATGATACATATTCTTCTATTGAGTACATGGATTGGTATAAACAGCGTATTGTGATTTACAAATTCGGTAGAGTCAGGTGACGGGGTTGATGATGTTACATATTCTTCTATTAAGTACATGGATTGGTATAAACAACGTATTGTGATTTACATCACAAATTTTGGTAAAAACAGTAATGTTCAGAGTGGATTTCAAGGTGATAATGGTACAACCGAGTATTTGGTATGATTTCTTAAAAGTTTATCTAACATTTGTTTTCTTACATATTAACATTGATAATATTACATTTTCGTCTAGATTGACAAGGTGACAAGATGTATTATATTTCGTTGGATAACATAAAATCTACTAATGAAGATGGTTCTAGCAATGAATTTGCCAAAGAAATAGTGGAATACACACATGATGCATTGCAAAATGTTCGTAATGGCTATCGTCTACAAATCCGTCCATCACAGATACCGGAATGTAGTACGGCAAGTTTGGACACACACCAAGTATAGAGAGCTCACCAAAGTTTCCGTAATGGTAGGCAGGGTGGTAGATAGAGAAACAATTCACTGCTGGATAATGGTACGATGATTGATGATGTCTTGCAGCATGACACATCATCAGAGATTCACATTCTGATGAACATGACGCCAAATGTAGAAGTGTCCATAACTGCCCACAATACATAACGTGATAACTCTGCCATTCCATTCCCTGCTTTTAATACGAGTGCAACAGTTTACAATGAGATGAATGATGTCGATATCAATGTCAACGTTCATGTAGATGAAGTTGAAGAACATTTAAATGAAGTTGAAGAACATTTATATGAAGTTGTTGAACATGTAGATGAAGTGCGTGAACATGTACAAGTAAGATTCCGTAGATCAAAAAGAAATTCACGTCGTATGACATGTGCTACACATGGACATTTGGGACGACATTGAATGTACATAGAGTGCTCCTAAGTTAGATTTTTAATTAATACTTGCAATGTTATAGTGCATTATTATGTATAAAATGTTATTACAATGTATTTGTATTTGTGTCCAGTGCCTCAACTAATATCTCAATCTTTTATCACAATTTCAATTATCCAAATGCGATTTTAAACAATTCGGATATAAGTCTAGATAAAATAGGGAGAATCCAGACGCAAGTACTGGACGATACGTCACTAATCTGGATGTAAGTCTGGATAAAACAGAAAGAATCCGAACTTGGTATCTGGAAGAGACAACTATTGTCCGGAATAATTTTAAACAACTCGCATTCACCAAATGCGAGTTCAAATTTTCAAGGAAATTATTGTTCTAAATTATTTTATATGTAATTATAAAATTAATTTAAATATTTTTTAAAAGTATGAGCTGTGTTATTATAATTTTTTCCAATGAATTTGTTTTATAAAATCCATATCAATTTGATACAAACATTCGGACGCAAGTACCAGACGATATGTCCCTAATTCGGATGTAAGTCCGGATAAAACAGGGAGAATCCAAACTTGGTATTCGGAAGAGACAACTATCATCTAGAATAATTTTAAACAACTCGCATTCTCCAAATGCGAGTTCAAATTTTCAAGAAAATTATTGCTCTAAATTATTTGATATGTAATTATATAATTAATTTAAATAATTTTTAAAAGTATGAGCTGCGTTATTATAATTTTTTTCAATGAATTGTTTTAAAAAAAATCCATATCAATTTGATACAAATGTCCAGAAGCAAGTACCGGACAATATGTCACTAATCTGAACGTAAGTCCGGATAAAACAAGGAGAATTCGGACTTGGTATCCGAAAGAGACAACTTTCGTCCTGAATAATTTTAAACAATTCGCATTCAAAAAATGCGAGTTCAAATTTTCAAGGAAATTCTTGTTCTAAATTATTTGATTTGTAATTACATAATTAATTTAAATATTTTTTAAAACTATGAGCTGTATTATTATAATTTTTTTCAATGAATGTTTTTTAATAAAATCCATATCAATTTGATACAAGCGTTCGGATATGCCACTATTCTGGATATAAGTCCGGATAAAACAGGGAGAATCCAGACTTGGTATCCTGAAGAGACAACTATCGTTCGGAATAATTATAAACAACTCGCATTCACCAAATGCGAGTTCAAATGTTTAAGAAAATTATTGTTTTGAATTATTTGATATGTAATTATATAATTAATTTAAATATTTTTTAAAAGTATGAGTTGCGTTATTATAATTTTTTCCAATGATTTTTTAATATAAAATCCATATCAATTTGATACAAACGTCCGGATGCATTTATCGGATGATATGTCACTAATCCGGATATAAGTCCGAATAAAATAGGGAGAATCCAGACTTGGTATCCGGTAGAGACAACTATCGTCTGGAATAATTTTAAACAATTCGCATTCACCAAATGCGAGTTGAAAATTCAAGGAAATTATTGTTCCAATGAATTTGTTGTTTTACAAAATCCATATCAATTTGATACAAACGTTCAGACGCAAGTACCAGACAATATGTCACTAATTTGGATTTAAGTCGGGATAAAACAGGGAGAATCCGGACTTGGTATCCGGAAGAGACAACTATCGTTCGGAATAATTTTAAACAACTCACATTCACCAAATGCGAATTAAAATTTTCAAGGAAATTATTGTTCTAAATTATTTGATATGTAATTATATAATTAATTTAAATATTTTTTAAAAATATAAGCTGCGTTATTATAATTTTTCCAATGAATTGTTTTTTATAAAATCCATATTAGTTTGATACAAATATCCACACGCAACTTCCGGGCGATATGTCACTAATCCGGATGTAAGTCCGGATAAAATAGGGAGAATCCGAACTTGGTATTCGGAAGAGACAACTATCGTTCGGAATAGTTTTAAACAACTCGCATTCACCAAATGCGAGTTCAAATTTTCAAGGAAATTATTGTTATAAATTATTTGATATGAAATTATATAATTAATTTAAATATTTTTTAAAAGTATGAGTTGCGTTATCATAATTTTTCCTAATTAATTGTTTTTTGTAAAATCCATATCAATTTGATACAAACGTCCAGATGGAAGTACCAGACGATATATCACTAATCCGGATGTAAGTCTGGATAAAACTGGGAGAATTCAGACTTGGTATCCGGAAGAGACCACTATCGTCTAGAATAATTTTAAACAACTCACATTTACCAAATGCGAGTTCAAATTTTCATGGAAATTATTGTTCCAAATTATTTGATATGTAATTATATAATTAATTTAAATATTTTTTAAAAGTATGAGCTACGTTATTATAATTTTTTTCCAATGAATAGTTTTTTTATAAAATCAATATCAATTTGATACAAACGTCGGACCCAAGTACCAGACAATATGTCACTTATCCTGATGTAATTCTGGATAAAATAGGAAGAATCTGGACTTAGTATCCAAAAGAGACAACTATCGTCCGGAATAATTTTAAACAACTGCATTCACCAAATGCAAGTTCAAATTTTCAAGGAAATTATTGTTTTAAAATATTTGATATTTAATTACATAATTAATTTCATTATTTTTTAAAAGTATGAGCTGCGTTATTATTATTTTTTCCCATGATTGTTTTATATAAAATCCATATCAATTTGATACAAACGCCCAGACGGAAGTACCAGACGATATGTCACTAATCCAAATGTAAGTCCGAATAAAATAAGGAGAATCCGAACTTGGTATAAGGAAGAGACAACTATCGTCCGTATCATTTCAATTCTACAAACATCGGATGCTTGTACCGGATGCCATAATATTTGGTCAGTATTTCGAATTTAAGTCCGGATAAAATAGAGACAATCCAAACTTGGTATCTAAATGCGGATATCGAATTCCATAAAATTTTTTCACCCATCCGGAAGCAAGTCCGGATAAAATAGGGAGCTATCATCACAGAAAAACTCTCAGAGATAGGAAGATGAAATTTTAGTGTTTTTTAACTGGCTAACTATATCATTTGAGAACTTTATGTTCTACTTCACAATGAGCTCCAAAAGTTTGTATTTGAAGGAGAAAAGGTAATCACATCAGATTATATGAAAAAATGTACATTGAAATGCAGTTGTTGCAAGTACAATTTTAATACAAAAAATAATACATTTAAAATAATACAAAATAAAAATACTTTCATCATTCTATTGAACTGGAGCTTATTATTTTTCTTTTTCGATCTCACTTCAAATGAATTAATATTCTCATCTTCTTCATCTTCTGTTGCATCATCCTCTTCTTTGTCTTCTTCGTCTTTGTCTTCTTCATCTTCTTCTTGCTCATCTTCCTCTTCCTCTTGCTCATCTTCATCATCTTTCTCTCTACCGCTATCCTCTTTGTCCTCATCATTCCCATCCTCTCCATCCTTACGTGCATCACACTCCATGAAAGAAGCCTTTTTCTTTTTCGTCATAATGTGGTCATTCTTTTCATTGCAGAGGTTGATTTTCTTGTTCATCTTGGTTATCTTTTTATCCATTTTGTCAAATTTTGAATGCAATTGCATCAATACACTCATTACTCCTTCCTCCATTCTTTTACTACCTTTACCGCTACTTGGATCGGCTTCATTTTCTCCTTCCAGCCTATCACTACTTCTATGAACTCCTTTAATGTCATCATATATATAGTCTCCAATATGCGACATTATATCAGCACCACAATGACAAAATTTGGATTTTTTATACATCAACTTATTCCCAATATGGATCATATGCATACGTCTAAAACATTCATCATCTATTATGTCAAAGCCAGTTGGAGTAATAGGTTGCTTATCCTTCAATGGAATTTTATATGCAGCAAGAATTCTAGTGATCATCCTTCCAAAACACAATCCATGCTGTGATTTTGACTTACAGAACATCAAGTATTTTATGAAAAAAACACCGTAATTTATCGAAATATTTTGCACAATTGCATAAAATTGGTGAAGGCCAACATGACTAATACCAGTTCTATGACTAGGTTGGGGCAAGAATACTAGTAATGATGTGATATAAAACTCGATGACAATGGGTAAAATATGTCATGTTCAATTTTTTCAACCCACACTTAACCTTAACATGTGGAAAAAATATGTCACTACCCACATTTGGACACTTCAATAATTTATTGATCCATGCAGCATCAAAACTGATTCTAGTACTTTTAACCACGGTAAGCAAAATTCCATCAGTTTTTGGCATATTGAAGAAAAATTCTCTAATTAATTTTTCATAATAGTTATCAGAAATTACTAATAGTTTTGATCAACCAAAGGCATTAAAAGTTTCAATAATCGATTCAAAACCATTAACAAATTCGGATGTATTGCACCATTTACCTCCACATATAACTTTATTTGAGGATTTGTTTTTGTAGAAATCAATGGCCGTATCATTAGTAAAAATGAACCTTCAAATTGTATAAATGTATCTCCATCTTAGGAGGAGTCTGAGTCATCTCCTCGTTAGCCCATGTCACCATTTCCACCTCTTATTCTGCTACCCGACCGACCTTCTCTGCCGCCAACTCTACCCCGACGGCCTCTACGCATTTTGGCCATATACTCACTCGAGTTAGGTTTGTTTGATAGTTTATTAGGTCTGTTGATGAAGTGTCTGGAAGACAGGTGGAGAAACACAAACAAGTGAATCAAATATATTTAAATCAGTTGAAGAATTGAAAGAGCAAATGCCCTTTTAGACATCAAATATATTTAGACCATTAATGTGATAGTGTTGGAGCCTTTTGGACATATCATTGTCAATTCTCCAATTATCATTGTCAAGGCTCAAAGGAGGTGGCCATGTCGTTTGCAACAAAAATAAATATCCTACTCTTCTATTAGAATAAATTCCAATATAGTGACGAGTAAGGTCGCCTCCTAAGGGAATGAAAGTATTTCTTTTCCTTCACAAAATTTATCACAAGAAAATATTGAGAATTAGTTTTCAACAAATAACAAAACTCAAAGAATGAAGTAAAATAAATTCCGGTTAAAGTGTTGAATCAATATTAATTATATTCTTGATGATTGATGCAATAATGTATCTGTTTAATCAAATCAATCAGTTATAGTTACCGGAACCTACTGTCATACACTTATTCCTTCTTAATTATTAGTAATTAAAAGAATCCATTTTAGTTACTTTCTAACCAATAATTAACCTAAAAGAACCCTCATTAGATTTAAATTATTGATTGCATTAGTATTTAAAAGGAACCTCATTTTTTATATGCACATATGAACTCATATACTCATATCAACTCTTTATGTCCACTGTCGATGAATGACAGTTTTACCACTAATTAAAAGTAAATGGACGGATCCACCCTTTTAATTGGTATTAGAATATTCTATGTTTAATTAAATATTGTACACTATTTAATTACAATAGAATAGCCTTAATTCATTTTGTCACAGAACACAAAAAAGGAACTTAATTAATAAGGTATTTTAGTCCAATTTGATCTCACAATATATTAAAGTTATTATTACTTTAACCAAATTTAAGTAATTAGCTACTCATCATAGCTGAAAATAAAACTATCAAATTATAATTGAATATCATAAAAGATAAATGTATCTTGACTAGATAAAGGAATAATCAAGAAAAGATAACCTTGAGTTGATAACTTCTTATAAGAATTGTGGTTGAAGTTAATCCAGATCCCAATAGCTAAGGAATGAAAATTGATTATCGAACAAGCTTATCAACTCAATTATCTTGACTACTGTTTACTAAAAATTAAATACTTTAATTAAATAATAAAAACTTAATTGAATTCTAAACGATTACTTGATAATGAAAATTACTTAAAAGAAAATAAACTTAAGAATTCTTAATACAACTAATATGCTAACTCTCTACACCTTTACCAATCCAAAACCCACTATTTAAAGATTTCACGCAACAACTAACAACTAAAAATCCTAACAATAGATAATACCTAACAAACTCCCAAATCAACTAAAAATCCTAACAATAGATAATCCCTAACAAACTCCCAAATCACAAATTCCAAGATATTAGGAGATTTGAATTGGAAAAAATATTCCTTTCCATTGTAGAAAATGCTAAACACCATCCAAAATATCCTCAACCTTCAAGTAAAATCTCTTCTCCTTCAAGTAAGAATCTTTTCAACCTTCCAATAAAATCTTCTCAACTTCTTATCCTATCTTGCATCATTTCAGTACTTTTTTAACATTCCACTCATTTTCCGCATAAATCCTGAAAACATAACAAAAGCCATGATTTCCAATACATAAATGCTAATAAAAATGCATGAAATTATAACAAATAAGTGTAAAATATTAGTTCTATGAAGAGGAAAATCAAAAGCGAATATATATTTGTCGTGAAAATTTGAGTACTATGCAAAATTGTATATGATCTCAAAACTACTGAATGAAACAATAATATTCATAAAAATCTAAAAACCCAATTCATGCAACAATTATGCAATCAAATCTCTAGCAACCTAACAAAGATACTACTAGAAAACACATAGTGAGTCAAAATAAACTTTTTGACTTTACTCTGTTTCAATGTTCACTATTGAAACAACTTCTTAATAACAAAATCCAAAACTTCTCAGCAAATGTATAATTAACATTTCACAAAATAAAAATGTAAAGAAAGGAAAAAGGAACAGGTAGTCCAATTTCCGGTACATTCTCCTAAATTGCACTAATACCAACATTCAAAATGAAAAACTAATACACCATGCCAAGTCTTCCCAAAAAATAAACATGTGCAAGTAATTCAAGCTATGCAAATTAGATCCTCCACATACCAGGCAAAGAAACTAAACAACATAGCATTAATCCCCTAAATTTCAATAAAGATACTATAGCCCCGAAAACCCCTCTCATGTTCCATTCGGTCTCGTTACTATCACATGGCATAAATCCCATTCTCACCGCCCTCTTTTCAGCCTTTTACATAGCAAATACAAAGCACGACATATCATTAGCATACTCTACTAAAAATGGCATATTCCCAATGCCTTTCCAATAAAAAGTTTCAACCGACAAACAAGTAAAACTTTTCTTACCACACTTTTTCGAGTAATTCTTCTAAAACCCTTTTGCCTTAGTTCTCTATACTCTGCCAAACAGCTTTCTGAATTTGTGATACATTCTTGGGCAAAACCAAATTTGCTTCTACCCAGTGGCATGAGCGTAAGGTTTAATCGATCGATCGATAAGAGAGAAATCATGTGACGTAGGATTCGATCAATTTGAGAGAAATTGAGTGAGGATTCGGATTCGAAAAGGAAGAGAAATTGTGAAGGAGGGTGGAGAAAGAAAAGTAGAGAGATAATATGTGAGACATAAACTCTGTGGAGAAAATAAAAATTATTTTGAAAATAAACTATTTTAATTATTATAAGTTAATATTTTAATCTAAACTTGTACTTTTTTTAATATTTCAGTCTTCACATTTGGTGAATGCGATTTCTATTTTCAGAAATCCCTCTAAAATCAGTTATAGAATTAGAAATTTTTTTAAGAAGAATCCTATTTTAAGAAATTACTCAAAAATATGGAAAAAAATACTTTAGTTGTGCCCTAAGAGTTAGGCAGGGACAACGTGGATAAATTTGAAGTCTCTCATTTTCATCAACATGTGGGAGAAGATTGTAAAGTGGCAGACATCACTTGAGTCTACAATGAAGTTCGAGACATCATAGGAAGACTTGCTATAGGGTAACCAGAGAGAGTGTCCCCTTTCACTCAAGACATATAGGATTATTCTTTGTCTCGTAAATTCAATCTCCCGTAGTTACAAACCCAAGTGAGGGATATATACTCCAATGCTCATCTCTATTGGTTTGATTACCGTCTGAAGTTCTTGAAGGCTCTAAAAACCATCTGGTGACAAACGTTTCCAACTACATTGGACGAAAAAGCTCGTATTTGGTTTAAAGGTTTGAAACCCATAAGTATTAGCTCATTTTCCCAATTATCTGACTTTTTTTTCAATCGATTCCTACAGAGAAAGAAATTTGATAAGTTCATTGATGACCTGCTAAACATAAAGTAGGGGGATAATAAAACCTTAAGAATTTATGAGGACAAGTTTAACGAAGAGAGTCTTCAACTAAAGAACACATAGATGATTTTTTGTGAATGAACTTCATCCCAGATGCTTCTATGTGAAGTTGGCTATTGACCTGCCAATTGATGTTCAGGAGCTGATGGAGAAAGGTGAAAAATTCTCAAAAGGTGAAGTAGTAGATAAAAACAAGAGAGATATCGACATGAGGGCAAGAAAAATTTCGTACAAAGCAAGAAAGCTAAAGTTTTTTATCGACTTAATCTGTTGAGAAGAAGATCTACGATCGGATCACTACTCCCTTACACAGAAGAAAGTTAAAGACCTTAGTTATATTTGGAAATAATGGCATCTTAAAGATACCCTCAAAGTTGAACACTCCAAACTAGAAGCAAAATTGAGATTTGTACTGTAATTTCCATCCGCAGCACATGCATGACATTGAGGATTGTAACGACCTCAATAGGGAGATTGAGAATTGCATTAAAAGAGGTTATTTGTAGGAATTTGTAAATATAGCCTACCGAACAATTCGAATAAGAAGTTCTGATAAGATAGACATTCTCCAGCTTGGACCAATAGAGGTTAAAATTACAACAATCAGGAAATGATGCCAAGGGATAATGATTATACCCCATCATTGAGGCTGGTCATAAATGAAATATATTACATTATAGGAGGACTTAAATAAGGAGAGAGTAATTCAGTCCGAAAGAACATGTGCAGGAGGATACCAGCTTAGGAGCTTGTGAAGAAAAGGTTCAAACATTTAGAGACCCTAAGTTGTTAAGAGGAAGACGCAATACCCAGTAAATTTTCATGCTCTAACGGATTGATAATCATGGTTAATATCCCCAATAAATTGGTTCATCATGTGTATGTGGATGATAGTAGCTTAGTAGATTTAGTTTGTTTGGCGTGTTTGAGCTTTTGGAGAATGACTTGAAGCAGTTGCAAAGAAGCTGTACTCTGTACTTCTTGAATTTTCTAGAGAAAATGTATAGCTTATAAGAATCATCACTTTGCAAGTTATGTTTGGGGAGTATCCATGGTGGAAAATAGTGTATTCTAATTTTGTGGAGGTAAAATCCTCATATCCATAAAGTGTTATTTTGTGGCATTATCTGATGGTGAAATTGAAGGTTATCTAGTCTCCATACCATTTAGTCATGAAATTTCCAATTGAAGCAAGAGTGGCACAACTAAGGAAATCCTGACAATCGTTCTAATTCTCACTATTATGAGGGGAGACCAAGATGTTTCTCAACAATGTTATATGATAGCAATGTATGGGAATGAAAAATTGAGCGAGAAACTCGGATAAATAATGTAAAAAAGGGACAAAAACATGTGTACACTGGTAGAAAAAGATACCCAATCTAAGAGCAGTTCAAAGTTTGGTAAGGATGATAATGAAATCCAAAAATTCGCCTTGTATGAGGTCAAAGTAAAGCAAATTGTTCAAATAAGAAAAAGAATTTTGAACCAAATCTGATGTGTAATTAGTTGAGGTACTGGTAGAGTTTAATGATATTTTTTCTTGGAGTCTAGAGGACGGGATATCACCCTCGTGACCCATACGTTAAACATTAGTATCAACGTGAAACTAGTTTAACAAAAGACGAGAAATTTGTTCCAAAACATAATATTGTGAATTCATGAAGAGGTAGATAAATTGTTGAAGACTGGTATTCTTGGAGAACTGCATTACCCCACTACAACAAAAACGATCACTAGGGAGGAAAAAAATAGTCGTTTAAGCATTGAAATTTGTCGCTATATATATGAAATGACAAAATTTCCTCACTAAATGTTTTCACACTAGACCAGCATCATAAAAGGGTTTAGAGAGAAATCAAAAATATTTTGTCACTATTGAAATGAGCATTTAGTGACAAAATTTGGATTCTCCATTTTTGTTAGACTTTGGTGTGAAAGATTTTCTCGCTATAGAAATAAAAAATTCGTCACTACTAAGTGAAAATCCTCACAAAACAGAGTAATTCTGGTGAGTGAAAATAGTTTCCTCATCATGTAGGATGAAAAGACAATTTTATCCTTCCTCACAAAAGATGTTAAAATTGTAGTTAAAAGTGATATTTTGTGAGAATATTTTTTCTCACTATTAGTTTTACTACCCATCATTATTTTCTCACTAAAAGAACATTTTTTCCTTGCTAAAAAGTTGTTTTAGTGAAGAATCAACTTCTCACTAAGAGGACATATTTTCTTGCTAAAAAGATAGCTTTAGTGAGGAATCATTACTTGCTAAAAGGCTGAATTTGTTTTACTGTAATTATTATTAGTGAGAATAGAAGTAATAGTTTGTGATAATTTTTCGATACTATTTTATTGATTTCAATCATTATTCCTCACTAAAGAACATTTTATCTTGATAAAAATATAGTTTTAGTGAGGAATCAGTACTTGCTAAAACACTGAATATTTGTCGCAACAACTATCATTTGCGAGAAGAGAGACTACTTCCTAATGGACATATTAGTGAGGAAGTATTTGTTGCTAAATTTTGTAATTTAGCGAGGACTATTTTGAAGCTATTAATCATTTGTCCCATAAATTATATTTCTATAAATTAGCATGGCGAGTTCAATATATGGCTGAAAAAATGTTGACGAAAATTGTCTTGTTCTACTAAATGAAATTATTATACAAAAAATACACAAAGATACTACACTTCATCTTAAAGAAAATGATATTTTCACATACAAGCAGTAGTATTTGATCCAATAAGAAATAAAACAAAAAATAATATTTAGAAAATGATAAACACTACTACAAAATGAGCCTATAGCATCACTTTGGTGGCAACACTTTTAAATGTGTTGCAACTGAGAAAATTTGCAAAAAAATTACTACACTTTGTAACAAGTGTTGCATATACGAGTTTAAAAGTGTTTGCATTTTTCAAGTATGAAGTATAAGATTTGTGTACTTTTGCCTCCTATCATTGTTGAAGCAGTTTCCTTTTTTTTTATTCCTCTTCTAATGCTTTCTGATTATCCCGAGAGGGAAATATGTAGAGAATTAACCCTAACTCTTTCCCCCATTCTCTTCGAACCTTAGCGGCAAGCCACCCTTTCTTCAAACCATTTGGGAGCTATCCCATTTCCCAAATTTCTGTGCGTCTCAATGAAAATTTAATCCTCCTCTGCAACTTTGTATTACCCCCATCTCATCTCTCTCCTCCTCGGATCCATCGTCGTCAAATTTTTCTCCTCGGAGTAACCTTTATCGCCATGGCTGCTACTCACGCAAAGACAAACACAAAGACAGACAAATTGAGGGTTAATAAGAAAAATAACAACTGCACTTCTCACACGAAACGAAGTCGTCTGTGCTCCGGATTGAAGAAGACTAGCGCTTGCGGCTCTTTAAAGGAAGGAGATGTCTGGGTTGAAGTCTGTGGTGGTGAACTGGCAATGGGAGAACGCCACCACCGGAGCTCTCGCCGGACTCGCTACCGACACTTTTTCTCACTCCTTTGACGTCGTCCGTACCAGATTCCAAGGTTCCTGAATTAAACCCGATTAATTACGTGAATAAAAATTCAAACTTTGAAGGGAATTTCGTTTATTTTTATTGTGTTGTTATCCTAATATAATAACAGTGCACGATGGTCGATTCAGGGTCTCAGAGGGTTTTATGCAGGCTTTTATCCTGCTGTTCTGGGCTCAACTATTTCATGGGGTTTGTATTTCTTCTTGTAAGTGTCACTTCTGGTGTTTTGGGTAACATGCTACCTACATGACTAGAATTCTGAATCTAGCCCACCTAGAGAAATTTCAAACTCCTCCTAATTTAATACCTTATGTTCATCTTCATCTAATAATCATCAGGTTCTCATTTATTCTTTCGCAATTTTTAGGCTTTTACTTTTGTTTATTTGAATTTTATAATTGTGACTATAAAATCTGAATAAATTTTCTATCTTTTTTAATCTGATGTTGGGTTTTGATAATCATACAAAAAAATGGTTATTTACCTTTAAAGACAATTGTTTTATAATTTTATACTTTAAACTTTCTTTAATCTTCTTTTGGCTTAAAAGCAAGTTACATGAAGGAATGAGAACTTTAGGTACATTAGACTCTGCCCGTACATTTGTTTGGAAGATTGAACTCGAAAGTGAAAATGGTTCATAATTTGGATGATATGTTACAAGTATTTTGAGATTAACTGTATTCTACTGGTGTTTCCTAAAATTAGTGAATGAAACTATTTGTATCCTATTACTTGATTAAAAAGATGACACTTGAATGAATGAGAGTCCCATAACTTATCTAATAGAATTATTCTTCTAGTTAACTCAAAAAATTATCAAAAAAGGGTGACATAGTTCTCTTCCTAACTATCTCATTGCTCTAATGTAAAGAATTCAGCTCGTTCTCTATATGTACTCGACAATCCATAAGCATGTTTTCCTTATAAAAACTGATTTAACTTGTAATGATTTCTTAGTTCTTTTCCTCTATTCTTGTGATGCACTATTACTTATAACCTATTCTTTCAACCAAAATCATTTCAATTCAGTTATCTTAATTTGAGTTTTCTTATTAGTTATAAATGTTTTGAATCTCCAATATAGAATAGAATAGTGTCTAGAGACTATTTTATGCTTGCTTCCTCATAAGAATAACAGGACAAACCCCTGTTATAGTTCTATCTGGACGCTTGGTTGTATTTTTTCACGAGATCTTTTTAATTTCACATATCATAAATAAGAAGTTACTCTCAAATTATTAGTAACATACATTACTTGCTATCGCGAAAAATTTTGGTATGTTTTTGACGAGAAATTTTGTTGTTAATTGTGGCATTGTGGTATGTTTTTGCTGAATTATTGATGAGTACTCTTTTATTTATGTTGTACCAGGTCCTATTTTGATGAAATGCATTAGTTAGAGCTCTTTAAGAATTGAAATTACTCTATGATGAGATTCCATAGTCTCTATTTCCTCTCTATTGGTTGTACGATTCATAATTTTTCCATCTCTTTTGTTTCTCAACTCTTTGGATAAGGTGGCATATTTGGTTTTTGATACTGTTTCAAAGGTTAGTTAATATTGTTCTTCTCTACTTTATGCCATTATATAATACTGTTCTTACATGCTATGTTATTCTTATGAGTGACAAGTTCGTAAAGATTGTAGGGACGGCTTATGGATTAGAATATACCAAGCAAGCTTGTTCTTGTAAATGTTGCTCTGACACTTCTATACTTACACGTGAGGTTATGAGGTTGATACTAGATTTCGAGATGTCCATTTTTTAGTTGATTTTGCTACTATGAATTTAGCGTATGATATAACTTGGCATTTAAATTAATTACGAGGATTAATAAAACAACTACTATTTGTGGCTTTTATTTAACTCTTGGCTAGAAACAAGAATCATTAATAATTTTTTGATTATATTTCTGTATAGCCATGGAATCGCTCACAATATCAGAACTTAAACTTTTTTGCAACTTTTACACGGATGGCTTTCGCAAACAGGTACTGTTAATCTCCTATTCTTTATATACATTATTCGTGATCCTACAATATTGTTACAACTTGATTATAAAATTATGCCTTGATTATTCTAAATTTATCTTGAATTAAAATAAAGCCAGATTACTTATGTGGTCATACCTTCATATCTTAGTCTTTTTCTTTTCTTTTCTTAGTTTAATGAGAATTTAAGATTTCAATGATATTGCATGTATTTTTAAGTTTCTAAACACTTTCTGATTAGTTTTATTTGCTAGTATAGATGTGCGGCTTCATTTCAATACAATTAACTATTTCCCATATGGCTTTTGATATATTTTATTTTTGGGCAGCTTGCATTTTAAGCCTTAAAGATGTGCTTGTGTAGCTTCCAATCTAATGCAAACTTGAAGAAAACATGACATTATTGCAAGATTGCAGAAAATAATTGAAATGCAAAAAACTAAGTTTCACTAATCCTCAATCTTGTATCATTCATGAAGACTAATAATGTTTGGTTGTGAGCATGCTTCATGGACTTTTGAATCGAGATTTTTATGGGGCCACATTAGAAATTCATCTCAACATCTGCTGTAGATCCTTAAAAAATGAACATGCTAGATTAGCAATAACTTGAAGGTTTTTTCTAAGGGTGAATATGAAAACAATTGTTGTGACATTAGGAAAAACTATTAATTCAAGCAATTATTCAATGTATTAAGTTCCTTTGAAGTTGATGATGACAAATAGTGCTAACAAATTATGATAATACTTAGAAATGCATGTGGCATGACATGTTCTTGCAATTTTTTTTAATAAATCTCCTACTCGTTACCAAAATATGATAGCTAAAATTCTACAAAAAGATAATTCTTTATGGATAATGGATTTTCTTAGACTTTCTCATACAAATTCATTAGACTCCAAAATAATGGTGGACCTTTTTGCTTGCTACTTTAAGGATATTAGCAATAAACAATTGAGTTAATCATTCCAAAATTAACTTTTATATTTGACATTAAGTGGATTCTAATTTGTTAAAAATAATGTTTCGATTATGCTTTCCATGATTTTGTTGATATTTCAAGGAATTTAGAAAATATCATATTTTTCTTTTATTCTTGACATGCTTATAATTTGTTGATGTTTCGATTTCAAGTCATTTATTATGAAAAATTTGTCTATGCATCTTTTTTGTTTGTGCTTGCACTTGTATATTTAACTTGCTCAAATAACTTATTCTTATTTTTGTTTTGTTTCTGTTTGTTTCAGGAAATTATCATACTTTTGGTAACGGATGTTTAGTTCTGTATAGAGATGCTTTTGTGCATATTCATGGAGGTGTCACATCACTAAAAGAAATATCGTTACTAATTTTTTGTAATGCTATTTTTAGAAGCTGTCGTTAGTTAGATTAAATTTTGAAAATTTGCTTTTAGGTATATAGTTTGGCACTAATTTTATCAATTACATTTGTATTTTACACAAATAGTTTTGTAATACGATTATCATTTTGGATTATTTATTTTATAAAATTGCATTTCAAAGGATGATATTGAATTAGCAATAATATATATATATATATATATATATATATATAAAAGAGGTGCAATAAACATAAAAGTGATACATTTTAAAAGAAAAAGTGTTGCATTATTGGGTTAAAAAATTATAAAAAGTGTTGCATTTGATAGGATCAAGTGTTGCAATTGCTTAAAGGTAATAAATAAAAAAGTGTTGCATTTTCAGAGAAAAAAGTGTTGCACAAAGAAAAGCGTTGCATATTCTTAAAATTGCAACACATCTAAAAACTGTTGTCTAAAATAAAAAAAGTATTGCTATAGGTCTAAAGCGATACATTTTTATAACACACTTTGTAAAGTGTTGCTTTAGGCCTATAGCAACATTTTTAGGGCCAAAAACAACACTTTTGGGGTGTTGCTATAGGCTCATTTTGTAGTAGTGAAAGTATCACTGGTACATTACATGTTGAAATCATCAACAACTTTCAATAATAGTATAACATCCTTTGGCCTCCTACTGTGTACAATTGTCATATTCGTAGCCATATGGCATACCCAACAAAGACGATTAGCATTACATTTTCTCATTGCATATTGTGGCCCATTTGAAATAAATCTCAATCTGTAATTAAAAGTGAGAAATGTTGAATGTTCAAAGACAGTTAACATGTAATGACTTATAATTGACCAATATTAGAGAAAATGAAAATATTGGCATGAAATCTTAAATGGCTCACCATGTATCATTACAAATTGTATATGATTTCCATGTTGATAGTTTGCCCCATTTGCACCCTACTAACATAGAAAGAAAAATCATGTTATAGAAATAACCTACTCATAATTTGTGATTCTAAATGAGGGAATAAATTAAGAAAAAAATACAACATTGTACCAGAAGATTGTGAGATGCAAAATAATCACACAACCACTCCCAATCTTCTTGTCGTGTATTAAGTGAAGTGGGTGGTCTTTCTTTGGCAGCATTCCCACCTCCTAAGCTCTTGTACCAATTAAGACATGTATTTCTAAAGAGATTGTAATTAACTTTTATAGCATATAAGACAATACTCCTAACTTTTGCCTCTTCCCCCTTTATATCAAATTTGTCCTTTGTATCAAAGATGGAAAAAAGTTAAAAGGGAAAAATACATTTAAATAAGTCTTGAAGTCAATAAGTTTGAACTCACCATGACCTTATAAATTAGACCATCTTTTTTATCATTAGTCAAGTGTCGCCAGCCCTGAACTCGTAAGGATGCAAATTCTCTAATAATTAATCCAACCTCAAATTTGAAGGCAAAAACACCCTGTGAAACTGTCCCAAGCATGTCTAGATCAATTATTTTTTTGAGGGGATTTTCATTCATCTGAAATTAATTAAGGAAGTAATTAATATATTACAAAAGAACATGTATCATATCTAGAATAAGAAAGAAAAATAGTATAACAAAAAACAAGATAAAAAATTGTGGGTGTAACATGATAGTTAACTGTTGCTAAAGTTTGCAATGAATGTTATTTTTTTCCAAGTATGGCAATTCAAAAGTAATTAGCAGTATCTCTCCCTCCATCCTACCCCCAATTCAAAATTAGTATCAACTTACATTTTTACAGAAGAAAATTTTCATTCCAAATATATACATATGAAAAAAATATTATGATGTTTTCTTATAATTATAATTGTAATTGAAGTAATTGAAATTTGCAAGTTTTTTTGTGGATTTATGCTAAGCAAAAATGAATGAGATGAATGCAATTCATATGTGACTTAATAACTTACACACACATACACACTATAAGGCATAAATGAATGCATAACAGAATGTCTAACTCTTGCTTTCTTTCTCCAACTCATGTAGTTGAAAAAAAAAAGATGTAAAACACAGTTATAGTGTATATTTTCACTATAACCATTGTTTCCTGCCCACATATGTAATATATTATTGACTACAGTATGTGAAGTACCCTAATTAAAATGAAAATAAAAGACTAAAGAAGAGAAATAGTCAAGTATACATAAAACCAAATCAACATTGCATATTATTATGAATATTTTGACTTATTACATAGATTATATGAAGTAAAACTTCATAGTTGTAATAGTTAAACAAAAGTTACACATAATAATGATTAACTTTGCTTTCATATAATCCTTCATTAGACCAAAATAAGTCAACATAAGAAATGTATAAATAGAAATTTTTTTTTCCCAAACAGAAATAAAATTTTATCAATATTCAAAGTTAAGTTGAGTGCATATACTTTTGAAATTGCATAAAGAAGGCAATCGTGCACAAAAGCATAAAGCTGAAATTAAAAACTCAAAAAAAAGAAAATGTAAATCATCCCAAAACACATTACTCAAACACATAATCACCTTCTAAATATACAAGTAAGAAAATAAAGTATTTCTTAGAAGAAAGAAAAAACATATATAGATTATAAAGTTGAACTCTACATAATTTTTTAAGCCTATTAAAATCAGGACGATGTTTGACCTAGCAAAAACAGAAGAAATATGAAATAATCATCATGATAATACAATATTTGAAGCTACATAAACAAATCATTCTCTAATTTGAAAAGTGAAAACAAAAATAACCCTATCAAACTTAATTTATAACTCACCCTAGATGTAGTCATCTTTTGTCCAATAATCGCAGGACAAGGATACAATTTCAGAGACAAGAAGTGAGATCCAGGGTCATAAAGTTTTCGGATCCGTTTAAACGACTTGATTGAAGACACCGATTTCACTACTTGCAAAGAGAAGACTCGATTGAAGACAATTTCACTGCTCGTGAAGAGGGGAGAGAGAAAGAAAGAGTGCATATGTTTCAGATGGATATGATTTTTATGAAGTAAAGAATTATGTTGGTGGCTTGTTTTGTGTGGCGGGATATTAGAAATATTTCAATAGAAAGCAAAAATTTGGAATTGGAGCATAGGAAAATTTCACCGAAAAGTGTGAATGGAATGACTTGTTAGTGATAAATAAAATATCATACATATAAATCAGAAAATAGTTTAGAAGCAAATCATAGAAAATGAAATCTTAAATTAGACAATATAAAGGGGATTAATTGTTAGGATTTGTTAACAAATTCTAACAATTACAAATATTTATATTTTTTGGTAATTCTTGTTAATTAATTTGGTCAGGGTCCTACCATTAACTATAGCAAGTTTAGAAAATAATAAAAAAATATTTTTGAAGCACCATTAGAAAATATGACTTAAAATATTTGTTTACTTATGCCTTTTAACTATATCGCAATACTGTATTATTAATTTTAAATATATTTATAAGAGTAAGTAGAAAAATAGTGGAAATATATTTTTAATTATATACAATAAATTAATTCCTAACCCTATTAGAACTACCCGAACCCTTAATCCTAAACTCCATACCCTAAACTCTAATTTGTCTCAATACCAGAGGCAAAAGTATATAAGTGAACAATATATTTTTGCAACTATATGAAGTATGTGATCATTATGTATTGAAGAAACATTATTATACCATTCAAATAACATCACTTATAAATATCATAATACATGTGGACTTAGTAAGTATGTTAGAAATATAAAATCAATATTTCACTAATTTGAAGATTAATTCCCAACCCTATTAGAACTACCTGAACTCTAAATCTTAAACTTCATACCCTAAACCATAATTTGTCTCAATACCAGAGACAAAAGCATATAAGTTAATAATATATTTTTGCAAGTAATTATATGAAGTATGTGATTATTGTGTATTGAAGAAACATTATTATACCGTTCAAATAATATTACTTAGAAATATCATAATACATGTGGACTTAGCAAGTATGTTAGAAATATAAAATCAATAATTTACTAATTTGAAGATTGATTACTTATCTTGCCAATGTAGATGCACACACACGTATGTGTATATATAAAAGTGCAAAATATATTGTTGCAAGTAACTATATGAAATGTATGATCATTAATTGTTTATTAAAGAAACATTATTGTACCATTCAACTGATAGTAATTAGAAATATCATAGTACATATTAGCGAGTATGTTAGAAAAATACATTCTATAATTTGCAAATTTGAAGATTATTATATATATATATATATATATATATAGTGCAACTACATTATGTAAAGGAAATTGAAATATACGATTCAATAAACTATTTAAAGTTAAATGCAAACTTTGTTTGGCATAATTTTGGATGTAATTAATGTTGTTGGAATTCGTGATGTAAATTTTGTGGGTTTTAATTCCACTATTGACATTGACACATATAAGAGTTGTAATTTTTAATTAAACCAAAATAAAACTTTTAAAAATTGGAGTGTATATGGTATAAGTATATTGGTGTGAAATTGTAATTTTTATTAGGAGTTAATGTAAAATCTTAAGTTATCAAATAGGTATAATCACAATTTAAATTAAATGAAATTTGAATTGAATAAATAGTTTGTATGCATTAAGTGTTAATTTGAAAAATTCAAGTGACATGAACTTGAAAAATTTATGAAATTGGTCTACTGGTTGAATGAAAATGAACCAATAATTCTCTCCTCCTATCATTAGATTTAAAAAAAATCCTATATTTTTGTGAATCCTTCTAATGGGGAAGGACTCCACATTTAGCTTGTTTATCCAATCAAGGCTACGTGATAGTGTTTATCCAATCAAGGCTATATTTGATAGTGTCATTCCTGCATTCTCTATGTGGGCACATGAATGAACTATAAAGCATTCAAAAAGTATTTGACATATCATAGTTTCTAGATTTCAAGCTATATACATATCATTCACTTCACAACTGCTTTTATATCACCATTAAAAAGGCCAATTCATAGACAATAAGTAAAAAATATTTTGGATATCTACATGTACTAAATCTATTATATGCATCACATTTGAGTTTAATATTATATATAGCAACAAAAAAATGATTAGTGATGCTACTAATCACTACAAAAGTAGCAGAGACAATCCATCCTAACTTTTTGTATATACCAGTAAGGATGGAGCTCATTGGAGTCATAATTGTTAATCAAAAGTATAGCAGAGAGTTAGTTTTACAAAAGAACTATCTACTTTAGTCTACGTACAAGATCTGCTGCCTAGGATATACATATACAAAAGAAAACATGGATAAAGTTAAAACATTAGATTTTTTGACATAAACTTGACTTGTCAGTCCAAAAAGATAATTGAAGCTCACCACCTGTACAAAACATAACACTAATAAGTATATGGAGTTAGAATTGAAGCTCACCACCTATTGATGGTGAGGTTTTGATAATAGCAACTCAAAAATTAATTTTCACATATATAATGATTATAGATAAGAATAAGTTCATTACTGAATTACAATGACATATTAAATAATAAGCATGTAGTATAATGCACAAATAACAAAATACATTAACAAATCATGCACCAAAATAGTTATACTACAAATACCAATATAGACTACTATCTCAATTTGATAATTCACATACAACTACACAATCAAAATATAAACTATTTCAAATAACTTAGAGTTTTTACATCTAAATGATTGCAATACAAAATATATTTTTCTTTTTAAAATTATTATTTTCCAATTTCTTATTAATCTATTCATCTGTTGTTTAAGAATTCTGATGGTAAATATAACATTTAAATGTTTCAGTTCTAATAACGTTCACTTCGTAAAAAAGTTCTTGGAAAAGTTGCAACAATATTGATATGTTCGAAAGCTAACCTTTTGCTTCAATTATCCTCTTATAAATTTGTTCTTCAGCTCAAAATATAGGTTTCAGCTTCTTGAGCAGCTTAAATCTTCAAATATAGGTTTCATCAAATGTATCCTGCAAACAAGTGAGGTTTCAACCATCAACAATTAGCAGAGAAATTTAAATATTCTTTTTGCAATTTTTTGGTGCCATGTATATCTCGTATAGATTTGGGGGAAAATTAACCCATTCTCCTATTTTAGATTTAAAACAAGAAAAATCCCATCTTCTCATGACATGAGCATTACAAACATTATACCTAAAACAACAAAGACTTCATGTGACTAATTAAAAGTATATTTAAACGTATTAACTTCTTTTTCTTTCTCTTTTAAAGAATAATATTTCACATAAATTTCATTCATAAAAGTCAATGGGTGTTAGTCTTTTGTTATTGTACAGGTTTCACTATTGGTAGCAACTAATATACTTCTTTGTTCACTAAGTAATTATTGATCTACAATTAATAGGTAAGATCTTTAAAAAAAGGTAAGATCTTTCTATTTAAATAGGATGGAAGTCTCTGAATTTTATCAATAAATTTGCAACCATCATCTATATAGTCATCTATAGGAGGGATTGAGAGTGAAAGTGCAGTGGATAAGGGAAAAAGATGAATAATGGTGGAAGCAAATAACCAGAGCATGACAAAGGCAAAAAGGGGATTGAGAGTTGGAGGAAAAAGGAGACAACAGACAAGAATTAGAATTAGTTGTTGTTTCGAGTTTTTTACACGATATGCACCATGTCTTTCTCATTTAATGGGCCCACACAAAAATATAGTATAATAAAACAATAAGTCTTTTGTGATAAATTGATATTCTCACTAGATAGTTTTGTATTTTTAGCAAGGAAATTATAGACCACTGGTAAGTGAGAAAAATAATTTTTTCTCACTCATAAAACAATAAAAATCTCGCTATTGTATCATTCACATGGCGGGAACTTTTCCCGCCAAGCCAATAGTGACAAAATTAGGTGACCAAAAATATTTTCCTTGCCATACTTTTGATGATTTTCTATAAATAGTAAACAAGTTTAATTTCCTCGATAATGACTATTATTGGCGACAAATTTTTTTTTCTAGCAATTTTTTTGTCACTAATGACCTTTTTTGTTCTAGTGCCTAACTCAGATTGCCAATTTGGTAATGGTAATAAAAGCTGATGGAATATGAAAAATGTGCATAAATTTTAGCGATTTGAATAGAGCATATCCTAAAAATTGTAACTTTCTACCCTCTATAAATCAGATAGTAAGCACCATCTCTAGTTTTTAGATGCTTGAAAAGGATATCACCAAATTTTAATGGATTATCAAGATGTAGAGAAGATTGCCTTTATCACAAATGAAGGAAATTTTTTATTACAAAAAGATGTCACTCAGCTTGAAAAATATTGGTGCAACCTAGTAGCATCAAGTACATCAAATTTTCCAACGACATATCGGTCAAAATCTCGAGGGATATATAGACAATATAGTAGTGAAGAGTAAGAAAGAAGGCCAACATAATGATGACTCGAGAGAGGCCTTCAACTTGAAAAGGTGTGTTTTTGGTGCTAGGTCAGAAAAGTTTTTGAGTTTTATGGTGCCAAAAAGGGGTATTAAAGTAAATCAAAGGAAGTTGAGGGCTATAACAGAAATAGAGGCATCAAAAAATTGTTATAGCCCAAAAATTAGTAATTCATAATTCAAAATTTAAGAGTTCAAAAGGGTGAAACGGAGTAGTTGAGAAGGAGCTAGAGAGAAGAAAGAGAGAAATTGAGGGAGAAGCAAAATAAGAATTGAATTGATTATCCAAAAATTGCCAACACATCTAGCATCATTCAGCTTATATATTGTTTACAAAATAACTGTTCCGTATTCACATGGGCATAACTAACATTATTTAATGTTACGTAAGCATTACAAATACTCCTCCCTTTCAAGATCCTTGATCCTAGGATCAAAATCTATATCTAGAAATTGAGCTTATATAGGATGCATATCCTCCTAGGTGGCATCTTCAATAAACATGTTCGTTCAGTGAATGAGTACTTGTTAGATTTCCACCTTGTGTCTTTTAATCACCCTCTTGTCAAGTACAACCATAGGTGTTGTTTTAAGTTAACCATAATCAGTAACTTGTGGTAATTCTGAACTAAAAGCAACCCCTTCAGCTGACTTCTTTAGCAATGATACATGAAAAATAGGATAAATCACTTAGCTTTTTGGTAACTCTAATTCATAAGTTGCATTCCTTATCCTCCTCAAAACCTTGTAGGGACCATAATACTTAGCAAATAGTTTCATGTTCTTCCTTATTGACACAGTTGTCTGTCTGTAAGGTTGTAATTTTAGGTACACCAAGTCTCCAACTTAAAAAGTTCTTCTCGTTCTTCCCTTATTAGCTATTTGTTTCATCCTATTTTGAGCCTTCTCTAGATTCTCTTTAAGCATAACATTCCATTCATGCCTGGTCTATGTCCAATCTACCACTGCTATTACTGATATTTTATTGATGCAAAGCAGAGATGGTAGTTTGTGTTATACCACCATTTGACACCATCTAGGCTCTCTCTTCATTTCTTTGGTTGACTAAAACACACATACCTTAAATATGGCTCCACATACCTATTTAATCTTTCTGTCTGTCCATCTCTTTGCTGATGGTAAGCAGATAAAAAATGCAGCTTTGTTCCTCATTGTTTGAATAGTTCTTGCCAAAAATATTTTGTAAATACCACTTCTCTATCTGAAACTATGCTACTTGGCATAACATGTAATTTGTATACTTGCTCAAAATATAGTAGTGCTATTGACTTAGTTGTATAATGAGCATTAATATGGAAAAAAGTAGGGCGAATAACAATTTTAGCCCCCAATGTTATAGGCAGTGGCAAAATTAGTCCCCAATGTTATTTGTTGACCAAGGAAGTTCCTAATATTTCAAAATTTGTCCAATTGAATACATTTGACAGAATTCTTTAATATTTAATAGATCCAACGTGCTCCATTAATAGGTCACCTTTTGACCATGGAAGTAAATGCCAACCGTGGAACAAGAAAGACATGAGCCATATATCTCCATTTGGAGACTACAATACAAAATCCAAAATATTTATCTGTATACAACTTATTTCCCATCATCTCTGCAAAACACAGTGGAACAAATTCCATAACCCAGATCACCCTTGTTTCCTTCTAAGAATGGACGTAAATCAGAAAAGGAGAGAGGATGCATGACTGCAGTTCCAAAAAGTAAAAAACTACCTTCAAAATATCAATAGCTTTTTGTGCAGAAGCTGAATTCAAAGCTTAACCTTTCTGCTTTTGAGCGTTCATCTGGTATGTAGCATAAAAGTCAATAGCTCAGTATGAATATATTCAGGTTTTCAAACAAGATACTCCTGGAAACTTGCAGGCTTTAAGATTGATCTACTAGCAATTTGTAACATACAATACTTGCCTCAATTTCTCCTCTTCCTCCTACAGTCCTACTGCCACAATTTCTAACCCTCTTTTCTAAATTTCTTCAATTTCTAGATACCAATTTTTGGTTTCTCGAGGATTACAGAGGATAACGGAGGAAATACAAAGATATCCTCAGAAAGCCCCGATCAAATTACAGACTTGAAAAACAAAAGTTGGAAATTGCCCGTAAACAATCACTGATAAATTGGCTATGGCTTCTAGTTTCCTTGAATTATAGTCCGAAGGCAATTTGGAGAAGTGTTTAAACAGCCATATATACATGCGTATGACATGTATGTGTATGCATACATAATAATATATATAGAGGGTAGGTAGATGTTGCCATCTTTGTTTATTTATGCCGATGCGTCTCCCTTTCCTTTGTGTCTTCTGCTGATGATGATGATGATGATGATGACAATAGAGTTAGAGGGTTTAATTAAAAGATTTTATTTGTATTTTTTTAATTATTGGAGGAATTATTAACGGACCACGTGAGATTCACGTCGTTGAATCTATTAGATATCAAACAATTTTGTCAAATCTATTTAATTAGACAAATTTTGAAACACTGGGGACTTTCTTTGTAAAAAAATAGCACTACAGACTAAAATTGCCATTCTTCCAAAAAAAAATATTCATACTTAGTAAATTTGTCCACCACCACAAATATGACATCACTTCCATTAGACTTAGAAAATCCTTCAATAAAATTCATAGAAACATGTTGCCAAGCTTATTCAGGAATTGGTAATGGTTGCAGCAAACCCAAATTTTTGCTATTTTCTGATTTACTCCATTTACAAATTCCACATTACTGCACATAGGATTTCACTTCCTTCTTCATACCAGGCCAATAAAAATAAAACTTCATCCTTTGATAAGTCCCAATATTTCCTAAATGACCTCTAATACTATATTCATGCATATAGATAAGCAATTGTGTTCTCAGAATAGCGAAAGCTCCTACATAAATCCTTCATTTATACCTCATGATCCCTTCACTGTAAGTATACTGTGGTATTTCAGCTGCTCTTATGGCTAGAGTTACTAATAACTTAATAGTTCTTGGATCACCGACGTAACTTTCTGAAATACATCCTAACCACATTGGTTTGTTGACTGAAATAGAATATGTTGTTGTTGTCAGTTCTCTCTCTCCACCCCTGCGAGACAAAGCATTAGCCACCAAATTCTCCTTTTCCCTTTTATATTGTGTTTCATAGTCAAGATCTAGGAGTTTTGTGAGCTATTTATGTTGTAATGATATGGTAATCTTTTGGTCCATGAGGTACTTCAAACTCTGATGGTCAGTCTTGATTATGAAGTGTGTTCCCAATAAATAATGTCTCCATTTACTTATTGCTATGATCAAGGGCAATAGTTTCATTTCATATATGGATAATCCTTGATTTGTTTCTCCTAGCACTTAACTCATTTAAGCAATGTCTTCCTTCCTACATGAGAACTGCTCCCAATACTTTATGACTAGCATCAATTTCCACAATAAAAGGTATCAAAAAATTTGGTAAGGCAAGCATATAGGTTGCGCATAGCTTCCTCTTGCCTCTCAATAAAACAATATAAAATGGAAAGACTCCCATCAAGAAGGAAAAAACAAGAAAAAATAACCAAAAGAAAACTCGCTGTGATAGCATATGTTGAAAGAGGTGTTGTTAAATCCAAACGATCAATATGGAGGTTGAGAACAATCATTGACTTTTTCTGGGCCATTGTCAACACAATTGGGGTGTTCTTCACAACAATGTTTTCGATGGACAAGTCAGACGCATACAGTAAAGGCTCAGGATCCAGCAAGAAATAGGATGGTGGTGGCCTTTGAGGCCCTGGAAGTGGTCCATATGGCGGTGGTCATCGTGGGCCTCCACGTGGATTAGACAATGTTCGAGGGATTGATCACAGCTCTCTCCCTGCCTGTGGCTCTTGCTGCGGAGGTTAAAGCACTAATTCCTAAAAGGAAAGTTCATGATTCGAAATGTAAAACTTTGATGTTGTGCATATAAATTAAAACTCTTGTTGCTTCGGTGTCAGACAACTTTTATAACTGTTATACATGGAATATCTGAATGCCTTTGTTTAAAAAAACAAAAAAAAAGGTTGCGCATAGCTTGCTTCAACCTTTGGAATGCTTCATCTGCCACTATATTCCACTCAAACGCACCCTTTCTCAATAATTTTACCAAGCTATCATTCTTTACAAATCTATAATAATATCCAGTTAATCCCAAAAATCCTCTTAATGATTTCACATCTTTAGGTGTAGGCTATTTTTTTTTCAGGCAATATCCCTCTCCGCGGGACTGGGGTTGCCAATCCCATTATTTTATTAAATAAGAAACATGGCAAATAAAGATTACATAATAAGGGATACTATCCCTTTTCCAACCACAAAAAACCACTAATTACACAAGCCTAATAGGCTATGTTTGCATACTCTAAATTTTTTTGGATCAACTATCACTCCCTCATTAGTAACAATGTATCCCAATATTTCACATGCTTTTGTGCAAAAGAACATTTGGAGATTTTGGCTATTAGTGAATGTTGTCTGAGAGTAGAGAGCACAATATTGAGGTGTTCGACATGAGAAGAAAGATTAGGACTATATATCAAGATGTCACCAAAAAACACTAAAATATTTTTAGGTAATGCTCAAATTCTAAGTTCATAAGTGCTTCAAAAGTTGTTGGAACATTAGTTAAACGGAATGGCATAACTAAAAACTTGTAGAGGCTTAGGTGTGTTTTAAATGTAGTCTTTGGTATATCTGAAGAATTCATCCTAATTTGATGATAACCTAATCTTAAATTGATTTTGTGAAGATTTTTGCTTTACATAAATCATCTAAAAGGTCATCTATGAGTGGAATTGGTAACTTATCCTTGATGGTTTAATCATTGAGTCTTCAATAGTCAACACAAAATCTTGAGAAACTATCTTTTTTCTTAACCAATAAGACTGGGGAGGCAAAATAACTGTGATGAGATTGCACTATTCCACTCTCAAGTATGTCTTTAACTTATTTTTCAATTTCAATCTTTTGCAAGTGAGGGCATTTGTATGGGGGTCGTTTGAAAGGTTTGGCATCTTTTTTAAGAGGGATTTTGTGGTCAAAAGTTCTAGACGGAGAGGGAGAGGGTGTAAAATCAGCAATTCTCCAAATACGTGTTCATATTCATCAAGTAGTTTGGAAATGGATTATGGAATGTTACTTGTTACTTATGAGTGAGTGACATTGATCATACAAGCTGTTTAATGTGTCCTCTTCAATCTAGTCTTTGAGCACTTATCTTTAAGCTTTCTCTTATGCATTTTTATTGCTAATGGTTGTCCTTCTCCTTGCATGTTAAAAGTCTGCCCTTCATGATCAAATGTTAGATTCAGTTCTCTAAAATCAAATGTTAGTGGGCTATGATTCCTCATCCAATCCACCCTTAAAATTAGATCATAAGTTTCAAGTTCCAAGATATAAATGTCTTGTACAAATAAGTATCCTTGCATTCCCCATTTCATTTCTGGAATCCAAGCCTTACAAGTCAGAGTTTCTCCATTTGCAACTATCACTTTGAATGGTTTCAAGAATTTAACTAATTCAGGGAAATTATTTATAGCCTCAGGTTTTATGAACTGTGAGTGCTGTCTCCATCCATTAATATAGAGATGTCAGTGTTCAAGAAGTTTCCTTGTAATTTTATAGTACTTTGCAGCAGGGTCTCATTAATTGAGTGCAAAGTGAATTCTATATCTTTCTCTGGTTGTGCCCTAATGAAGTGTAGAACCAACACCTCGAGGATGAGGACTGCGATGTGGAGGAGCGAATTACCAGAGACAATAACACTCGTCAGATCTTTCACAGGATCTTTCCCGAGAAGACTCTGATGCTCAAGTTAGATCTCAACTATATCAAATAGTATACTCAGTCTTAATAAAGTTGCTTACCCTTGTTCAGGGTTGTAATTTGGTATTTATAGTCATACTTGTGTCAATGAGATAAGCTCTGTAGTTTGATAATTTTATCCTTATCTTAAGGTGTTACTTTCATTATAGGAGTCTTTTAGCATATCTCTTGTTCTTTTATCTTTATCTCAGGAGTCTTTTGGATTATCTCACATCGCTAATCTCTTAAGGGGTTTAGGATCTATCAACTAGTCCCCCAAGTTGCGTATCGGCCTCCGATCTGCGACTCCAAGTTCTCACCGCTCTTCATCGTTTCTAATGCCCTCCAGCTGTCACTTACGACAGCTGCCATCATGACATTTTCGAATTTCAAGACCTGTCGCTTCGATTCTCGAAGTTGTACTTATTCAAATTTCAAATTGAACCATTTTTAAGTAGCTGTTTTTAACTGCTTTTGTCTTATTTTGCTTCTTATTTTGACTCATATTTCCTGTCAAAGAATTTTTCTTCAATGTCTAATATTACCCATTCTCAAAATTTTCCAAGTTTCTGTAGCCACCTTTTCTGCAAAATCCATCGATCAACATCTATGGCTTCCTCATCTCAAGCTGTCGGCTCCTCGAAAATAGGTAAAAAAACCTTCTTTTAAATTAGTTCAGAATAACAATAAAAATTGGTAAATAATGAAGAAATTACTGTCAACCTTTTCATTTGGTGACACAAAAATAAAACTTGTTCATAATAACAATAAAAGTTGTACTATCTACTAAATAAAATGCACAACACAAAAAATCACCAATATATCAAACAAACATTAAAATAAAAGTAACCAAATATACCAATACATGGCAAATATCCAACATTCTACTATCCAAGAAATATAACCCAAAAGTACTAATCCACCTGACAAAAAGTTGATACTTCAACTCTCTAGTGTCAAGAACGCCCACCATTTCTTTCTTCTACCATAAGGAGAGTTGACACTTCAACTTTGTAGTTTTCTTCAACCTTCATAATAGTTTTAAAAAATACGTTAAAAACTTTTTGTAACATATCATGTACCAATATAAAATATCACAAACATGAAGAAATAATATAATATCTCAATTTGAAAGTAAACCAATCAATGTTCAAACATTTAAAGTTAATGAATATAAACATTTGAAACCAAATAAGATTTGGGAAATAATTATACATTAGACATGTCCGTGGATATTATTACACGTTTAACAAATTTTAGATCAATCAAAGTGTATTTTGAATGTATAATCATGTCAATTTAACCAAAGTTTCATATTTTTAGTCCCACCAAAAGCAACAATGTACCACAATAGTTACATTTAGATATTTAAAGATAAAAGAATGGTAATATTCGAAACCAAATAAAACTTGGGTAGCAAGCTTACATAAGATATGTTCTCACATATTTTGCTGGGTTTCACAAATTTAGTCCCAATATTAGCAATAATATGCCACAAGAACTATTTTCAAGCATTTAAAGATAAAAAGAATAGCAATATTTAACAACCAAGATATTGAAAACAAGTATATATTAGACATGGTAATAGATATTCTTTTGGATTTAACACATTTTAAATCAATCAAAGTTTATTTTCAAAATGTACCCGTGCTAATTTAACTAAAGTTTCACAATTTAGTCAAACTATTAGCAACAATGAGCCACGAGGGTAACGTTAAAGTATTGAAAGTTACAAGAATGATAATAATCAAAATCAAACAAGACTTGGACTGCAAATGCGCATACGACATGTTCATTGCATATTTTTGTAGGTTTCACAATTATAAACCAAACAATATATATTTCCATAGTACAACCATATGACATGTTCATTCATATACTTTAGGGGTTTCACAAATATTAAACTAATCAAAAACTACTTTCAATGTGTAATCGTGCCAATTTAATAATTATCTCATAATTTAGTCCCACTATTGGAAACAACACTCAACAAGAGTTACAGGGTCAAAAAGCAGTTTGAGACAAGAACGTATACCACTCTAATGTAAACAGAACTTTTCAAATCCCAACAAATATATGCAAAACATTATTCAAATATTAAATCATGCTTTTGGAAGAAATTTACTCACTAAAATAAGTAAAATAAAAGTAAAACTTTTGAAGAAGTTACTCACTTTAATTTCACATGTTCCAATCAAATGTCTAATTCGTACAGGTAGATTCTAGCAATGATAGCATAATCCATTTCAGTACCGTCATGTTTTATTCAAACTGTTATAACCTAATATCAAAATACCCAAATTTGAAAAAACTAAAAGTATATGAAAATAGAACCATAGTTTTATGTCGCATTGTTTCCGGAATTTACTTTTCAATGTACAGGAAAAAATGTTTAAAATTACTTTAATGATTTAAAATCATGTAACATAATTCAGTTTTATCTTTGTTGTTTCACATCACTATAACTTCTGAACCAAGTGTCTAAATGATATGAAACCAACTTTGAACTGTTTTTACACCATCTTGTGGATGAATTTGGAATTTTATATAACAAAATAGTTCTAGACTTTTGATTCAAATTTTATACGGTTTTGGTTTCATCTTATTTGGATCTTTTGTGACAAAGTTATGACCATTTGAATGTACTATGACAGAACTGAATTTGGTTATGGGATTTCAGCCTTATGTAAACTTTGAACAATTTTTACAACTGTTTGTAAAATGTATTTGGGATTTTGTAAAATATAAAAGTTTTAGATTTTCGCTGCAGTGGCTGGAAATATATGAGCAAAGTTACAATACCAAAGTAGTTTGTAATGGCTATAACTTTGTGGTTACAAATCCATATAACATGAAACCAAGACCGTATAAAACTAGGCTTAATATCCAGAATTTATTCTGTTATAAAAGGTTCGGAATTCTGCCTTAAAAAGTTGGAAAAAAACCAACCAAATCCATTGAAGGCATTAGTTTTTGTCATGAAATTCTGTTTCTGGAAGCGATGCTTCAAATAACCATAACTTGTCAACCAAATATCTAAATAGGATGAAACCAAAACTATATAAAACTAAGTATATAATAATAAAACTTTTATGTTTTAATCATTTTCAAATTATGCATACCATGGTGTCGAAAATTCATTTGAAATATACATACATGTATTTTTTTTTTTGGCTAATTAAATAGGTTCGCCACTCCCAGTTTTATTAATAGAACATAAATTTGCCCAGTTTGGGAAGCTTACAAATATCAATACTGAATATTAAAATAACCTACACATTTCGCATAGAAGTACGAAAATTAGGTACACCTAATCGGTCCATATTTAAAGACCCTCGAACCAGCCAAGGTAGTTCTTCAAAGTCAATGAGGATCACATCCTGTTGTCTAAGACAGCCCTCTTTCGCCAAACCATCTGCTGGTTGATTTCCCTCTCTGAAAATATGCTGAAAAGACCGTACACTTGAGAACTGACGTATCCTAGAAAGAATCCCCCAAAGTTTCCACGGAACTCTCCCAACATCATTCAGTAGATCCACCAATAACTTAGAATCCGACTCCACATAAATTCCCGAAAGCTTAAACACGTCGCCCAGTTCTAGGCCAACTAACAAGGCTAATGCCTCAGCTTCCAAACTTGTAACCAAATTGTATCCCATCAACCGAGCAGCAACCATTCTTCCTCGCCAATCCCTGATCAATGCGCCACCTCCCCGTTTGCCGGGATTCCCAAGAGAACAACCATCCACATTTAATTTAAACGAACCAGGAGACGGCCGAGTCCAAACCACCCGAGTGAAAACACAATGCACATTCATACCACCTACCAAGTCAATCACTTTATACCAAGTTCCAGAAATAGGAATAGAAGGAAACCTCACTCTCCATAGAAGAAACAAATCTTTCAATATTAAGTCACAAATCATTCCTCATGACATACCATTACCCTCAAAGAACTCACAGTTACGACGCTTCCACAAATGCTAAGAAATAAGACCAAGCAGCCATCGGTAAAGAAACTTACAGTACAGATTACCCTTTAGTCGCCACCACATCAAACAATTTTCCCTCCAAGTCAGAGGCTACCGCCGAAACCCCACAGCCTCCCCAAAAAATCGCTAGACCCGGGAGGCAAAACTCCCCCTACCAAACACATGATCCAGCGTCTCCTCCTGGGGAAAGACACAACACAGACAAGGGAACGGACCAAACATGTGCATCTTCTGAAGCCAACAGGATAAAGGAACCCATCCATAAAACAAACGAAGTATAAAGAAAGACATTTTATAAGATAGTCTTGGCTGCCATATTCTCTTAAAAAATGTAGACAAAGGTCTCTTAACTCGAAATAGTTCATACGCGGATGAAACTGAAAATTCGCCAGAAGAATTCCCAATCTATAAAGAGTGAGCACACTGATGTGACAATGACAACTTCTCCACCGCCTCGCTATCCTGAACCGGGATATTCATCTGAGGGATATTCCACTGACCATTACGCCACCAGTCCTTTAGCCAAGTATATCTAATACCCTGACCAAAACGAGATAAAGCCCCAACTAACTGCCAGTTGTCATGAAAAACGTCTATTGCACCGTCACCAACAACTCATCCTATATACTTTTCACATTCTGTCCGTATCTCAAGCATGCACTGCCAAGCATGGGAATCATTACGAGAAGACTGAACCACGGCAGGGTGCTCCCTATGGCAATATCTAGCATGCATATACATCGCCCAATGAGATTGTTGAGATCTAAAACACCACTGAAGCTTAGCCGCGAAGGCATCCGCAATATCTGTAAACTGACAAAAACCAACCCCACCCTCCATTGAGGAAAACATAGAGTCTTCCAAGATATCCAATGTCGTCTCAGAGCACTCAAGGTCCCTGCCCAGAAAAACCGAGCACAGAGCTTAGATACTTGTAAAAGAATCGAGCGCGGAGGAAGAGAAATAGCTAAGATATGTGAATGCAGAGACGTTAGCACATGTTTAACCAGCATCATTTGACCTCCAAACGACAGGAATTTATTCTGCCATCCAGAGAGCCTTCTTTGGATGGACGAGACCATATCCTGGAAAAAAGAAACACGCTTCCGACCTACATAAATAGGACACCCTAAATACTTGAATGGGAACTCAGCTTGTACAAAACCAGTAATCTTTGCTACCCTCATTCGAACAACCAGTGAGGCATTCGGACTAACAAAGAAATTACTTTTAGAAGAGTTAACTGACAAGCTTATCGCGTACTTGCACAATTTAACCTTACTCACTAATGTAGATCAGGTGAGCGGGATCGTATCCACAGGGAAGGTGTTTCTTCAAGAATTATGATTTCAGTGTTCGATTTATGTCCAGTTCAGAATGAAAATTAAGTGCAAGTATCAAAGTTAACTTCTAGGAACGAAATGTAACACCCCAATTTGCCCAAAACAACAATAAAAACCAGAGATCGCTTCCTACACATTATCATGGCAAACTTAACACAACCAAATAGCGAAACCTCAAACAACTCCAACACCTCCATCCCAACAAAACAACCAAAACACCACTTAAACATAGCAACAAGACAACATAACAATCAATACCACAACTCCTTCAAAGAACAACAATAATAACCAAACCAAAACAGATCAGCCCCCAACTTCCACAATACACTTCCACCACCCACACTTAAAGCACGCATTGTCATCAATATAAAAGGATCAAGGAAGAGGGGCTCCCTGATAAGAAGATGGTGCGGAAGAAAAAGGAGACGAGAATGATGCTGTCGTGAAGAACGAAGGACCAGTGAATGGCCGCGCTACCCAAAGAAAAAGACCATGGATAGGTCCTGGAAGAGGCTGCCCAAAGCAATTAATAGAATCCTTATCGCTAGCATGAATTCAGGGTTTGGTATAATATCCAGAGTTGGAGGCATTGTAGGGATTCGTCCAAATGTAGGTAATGTTCGAAGGGAAGGCACCGCAGGCACCCCTAGCGGATGTTCATGAATCGCGCCCCTAATAATGTCCTAGGACAAATTTGGTATATGGTACCCGGCCAGTTGCGCAGATGTCGGTGTTGGTTTTGGGGGTCCAGAATCAGAATGATAGTACACAGCCATCTTGTTGCACTTATCAAGCTCCATTTGCATACACACTTGTGTTGATACAACACTTCGAATTGTTGTTGAGCTACAGAGCCTATATCATCCGATTTCTGGTCCAAACTCAAAGCATGTGCTGTCCACTCTTGCTGCATATTCTCCACACCCTCATGCATCCGTTCCAGCCGCTCATCCATATTTGAGAAACGATGCTCAACTTATTGCCAAAATTCCTGTAATGTCCCTTGCAAGGCACTGAAATCATACAACTGTGGTTCCTCATCTGCTTCAGAAGGTAAAGTTTCAGATTTGCTCCAAGGCTTCTTAGCCCCAGCCTTCTTTGCTTTTCTCATTTCCTTCTCCATGGCCTGATATTTGATGTACAAGGGTGTTCCAATTGGGCCTGGATTCCTTTGCCATTCCCCAGCTTCAGTGTCCACTCATTGAGCCATACATATCTCCTCAAGCAAGACAGGGAAATAGAGAGCTGCATTATCCGTGTCAATCCCATATTGAATACTAGAAAGAATTATGCGCGGACATCAATTGGTCTCCGCCCACGGATGGCTGATATCAAGTACAATCGATCCCGTAGAACTTCAGTAGATTGCGAACTTGGCTTAAGTCGCGACAAAACAAACATCAGCCAGATCTTAACATCATTGCGAAGCCACTCACCACAGATGTGCTTGTGATCTCTCTTTTTGTTTAGCTCCCATTTAGCTCCAGGCAGAGCCAACTCTTCAGTAAGAGCCTGGTCACACTCATCGTTTTCTGGAAATGGTAATGGATCATGAGTAAAGCTGGGAGTACCAAGATGACTATTGATGATCTCGCTTGTAATCTGCACCCATTTCCCTCTCATGAAGAACTCCCAGCTGCATTCGGATACTTAGCATTTGCATAGAATTCCCTCGCAAGACTTGCATTACAAAATCCCGGTGCACTTGTGAGCTTTTGATCAAAACGATGAAACTGCATCAACTCTTGAAATGGTCCTCCCTCCACCGCAAATGCTCTTTCTATGTGCAACCTTTCCATACCAATGCCCTGTTCCCATCTTTGTTGAGCTTTCTTGTCCACAAACACTGATGGTTCTGAAGCTTGGTCTAAAGATCCCTTCCTCTTCTTTGGAGTTGTAGCTTGCATTGCATATTGTGGAGGATCTTCAAAAATTGGCAAATCTTCGTCGGGAACATAATCGGAATCCGAATCGACAAGTGGTGTTTGAGTTTTTCCTTTTCCTTTCTTTGAAGTTGGAGCCTTTTGTGAAGTCGTATCCTTCTTAGGTGCCATCTCTGCCAACCACCAAAACAAACAACTCAGCCTCACTTGATACATTTACTCAACATAACAAATATCAGTCCAATGCTCAAATTAGCAAAACCAACTTCATGCAAGCAATATCAATAAAAAAAATAATTTGAACATTGAAATTTATCATGTTATACCCACGTCCATTACTACTAACAAAGCATGTACATTATCACTTTTCAACCACTAGATCTAAAGCAACAAAACATAGCACTATGATTTCCTCATCTCATGTATAGGCGGCAAGTTCAACTTCCACAAATAAAATCATGACAAGAATGTAGCTCATTGCCCAAACAGAATTTCAGCTCCACAGTACTCGCACAACCGAGACAATAACTAACCCAAACAAGTAGATTCAGCAAATGGTCGAAACATCAAAGTTGCAACACAAAGTCTTAGCTAAAAATAGGGACTAGAACCACCACATTTGGACAAACCAATACCAAGTTAAAGTTGATTTACCAAACTGTGGCAAAGCTGGCAGAATCGAGTATCGAAATTCAGCTTGGAACTTCATAAAAAACGGCCAAATAACATATTGAGGCAATTCGAATTAACCAAAACTTTAAGCTGTAAATTTGTAAAGCATGCTCTTATCTAAATATGGGGACAAGAATCACTCCATTTGGACCAAAATTGAGCACGTTATGGCCAAAAAACCGAGACAATCCAAACAGGCTAAATCCAGAATTTTTCAGACTACAATCTCAACATGCATACTGCATTATCTCCGAAATTCGACTATGTTCCAGTCAAAGTTAACAAAAGTGCCCAACATAAACATTGTAGCCTGATCTCGTAGCAACATTTCACAACTGAAATCACCTCAGTTGGACATAGCATGCTCAAGTTATAGTCAAAATACAGAAACATGTCAAGGCTGAATGGATTGAGAAAAACCATCCCCCAGCACTTAACATGCATTCACTCTTTGGCTAAGCAACATGAATCTTGTATGTTCACCATTTCCACCATTCTAACAACAACATCATCATTTCATGCGTTACCAACACCATATTACAAGAGGTGCAAGAACAACAGCTTAAAAATGTAAACAAGAAAAACATACCTTGAATGAAGACCCTAGACAAAGCTTGGAGGAAATGGAAATTGGAAATTGAAGATTGCTTGCACAAAGCTCTTGACTGACTTCTTAGCTACTCAACTTGCTACTCAAATTGATCTTGCCTTAGCCTCAAGTGTTAGTGAGGATAGTAGACATTTATAGCACCAAAGCATGCATGAACACTACAATCGGTCAACACAAAGCATAAATGTTCCCAACAACCATCAAAACAAGTTACACCAAGACAAATGTGTGGGACAATTGTTGTTCAATGCATGTGAACCCCATCTGTTCCTGCTGCCAATATGTGACAAAACACTCACATGTCATAACAATACAAACCATCATTTCCACAATATGTGTTCCTATGTCACTTCCAAGTTCCATCCATTTACACTACTCAAACATAGCTTTTAATTCGACTTTTCAGCTTTTCAGAGCATTGACTCATGAACAGAGGACAGTTGAAGTAGAATTCAATGTGAACAATTCGTTTGTGCAAATGCAACAATGTTAATTGCAATACTAACTATTAAACACAAACACACAAGTTATATTACTAATAAACGCAAACCCAAAGAGACGACCTCAACACCTCACACATAACAAATAGACTGATAAACTACTCTTGTGAAAGCTGACAGAACAAAACACTACCCAAACACTACTACTATACGAAGTGCATCATAAAAAAGGCAATCTCTCCTAGTATAACCTTCCCTCATGCTTCAACTACCACAGATGCAACAACAAACCCCCCCACTTGCAACAAGTCACGGCCCCCGTAACAAAAACAAGTAAAGGAACCTGGCCAGGTTACAATCCACGTCGAAGTCTAGCCACCCTTTCTTCCTTTAAATATATAGGCCATTGTGGTGGCCCAATAAGGCCAAGAGGATTTTGAGGATGTTCATTGGAGGAAATGTCAATTCCCTGGTGTCTAGCCATCACTGTTATTAAAACTGGAAAGAACATTGGTCCAAAGTAGAAGCGTTGGGCACGCCTGATATACACAAGAAGCAACTTGCCAACGTCAATGGAAAAATCATGTAGAATGGCATAAATCAGGAGAACTCTTTCCCTGACTGCAATAGTGGTACGACGAGTAGGTAAAAACCTAGAGTTGATGAAGAGCAACAACATTTTCGACTCAGCTGTCAGATCACTCGTGGGAACATGTAGTGCTTCACCCCTTGCATTTCTCACCCAAGTCGCGCGCGGCAAAGAAACTGCTGCTGATAAATGATCCTTGTTCTCTGCCCTCAACAATCAACTGTACGTGTCCCCGGGGTAGTCTGGCAACAGATAGTGCAAATTGATTTTATGACGGGTCACTTTGACATACTTACCTCTCAAAAACACTGAGCGGACACTATCAACGTATGAATTGGCGTAGAACTCCTTGAGAAGCCCCATGTTTACAACAATATATGCCCTTGAAAAATGGTCCGAATGATGCATTCGAATGACCTCCTCAAATATGCGGGTAGGTTCATCAAATTGTCTTTCTATGATGATTTCTCTTTGGGTGGTTCGATGATATAACTGCTCTGCATGAGCATTGACAAATTGGGGAGAGTCAGCTGGATCATTATCCGCCACCATCGCATCATCTGCTGAAGAGGACGAAGAGAAAGGGGAAGTAGTGCCGGGATCCTCACTGAATATGGCATACTCATAAGGATTATGGTACTCGTAAGACATCACTTACGAAAGAATTCACCAATAAAGATTGAACTTTAGAAACAAACCACCAGGAAAATATATAGACGATGTGCATCACACAACCTCTCCATGCTAGCTATCAAATAAGCACATGTGAATAGAACATAAAAACAAAGCATGCAAGAAGACAATTGATGTAAGAGAGATCATGTTCCTTATGTCACAAGTGCTTGTCCTCTTTACTCAATTATTGGAATCGTACAAGCCAATAATGCACTCAAGTTCACGGGTCTAGCATCAAGCTTTTACCTTGAGAGTGGAAAATGTGAAATTTATCTTACTCTAATTGAGTGAACATGCAATAGTCACTACTTGCCTTTCCCATTCATCACCGTAATCCTTATAAGCAACTGCAAAATTCAACAATAGACAAGTTAGGAGATTATGCCATGAATTGTCAATACTCTCTACACAACTAAGATCAGAAATGAAAAAAAACAAGACAAAACAAAACAAAACGAAACGAAACAAAGGAAACTTAGAAAGAAAATCTGGGTTGCCTCCCGAAAGCACTTGGTTTACGGTCAACAGCTCGACCATGCTTCGATTCAATAGGAGATGATTGGATCATCCAAGTATAATTCCCGTGGAGGTTGTGCCAGATTGACAGTGCCCGTGTCTTGAGAAGTCAAGTATGGTTTAAGCCTGTGACCATTCACTTTCCAGTTGTTGCCATTTTTGTCAGTTTGAATCTCCATAACACAATATGTCTTTACATCAGCAACACGGAATGGACCACTCCATCGTGACCTGAGTTTCCCAGGGAAGAGTCTAAGCCGAGAGTTGTATAACAACACCAATTGTCCTGGAGCAAAACTCTTCGAATGGATTCTTGCATCATGAAGTCTCTTTGTTTTCTCCTTGTAAAGCTTGGAGCTCATATAAGCATTGAATCTAAACTCGTCCAATTCATTCAAATCTAGTATCCTCTTTGATTGAGCTCCAGAAAAATCCATGTTCAATTTCTGAATAGCTCAATAAGCTTTATGTTCCAATTCCACTGGGAGATGGCACTCCTTGCCAAACACAAGCCGAAATGGAGAAGCACCGATAGGAGTTTTGTAAGCTGTTTGATATGCCCATAATGCATCATCCAATTTCATGGACCAATCTTTTCGTTCTGGGTTAACAACATTTTCCAACACCCGCTTGATCTCACGATTTGAAACTTCAGCTTGGTCAGAAGTTTGAGGATGATAAGCTGTAGAAACCTTATGTGTCACTCCATACTTTGCCAGCAGTGCTTCAAAAATCTTATTACAAAAATGAGTTCCACCATCACTGATGATTGCTCTAGGAGCTCCAAATGGATTGAAGATGTGTTTTTTCAAGAAAGCAACCACACTTTTTGCATCATTGTGAGTTAAAGAGACTGCCTCGACCCATTGGAAACGTAATCAACTGCGACCAAAATATATTCCATGCCTCGGGATTTCAGAAATGGACCCATGAAGTCAATTCCCCAGACATTAAATATCTCCACTTTGAGAATGTTGTTCAATGGCATTTCATTCCTGGAAGAAATGTTCCTTGTCCTTTGGCATCGGTCACATTTTCCAACCCAAATTTTTGCATCCAAGAATATATGAGGCCAATAAAAACCATATTGTAAGATTTTGAACCCTGTTCGTGTAGAACCGAAATGGCCACCACAAGGCCCTTTGTGACATGCCCTCAGAATATCATCCTTTTCTTCCTCTTTGATGCATTTCCTAATGATCTGGCCACTACAAATCTTGTACAATGCATTTTCATCCCAAAAATAGTACTTTGCGTAACTCCTTAGCTTCTTCTTCTGCTCACTAGAGAAATATGAAGGCACCTGTCCCGCGACAACAAAATTCGCAATCTCTGCATACTATGGCACAGTATCTTTATAAACCTTAAACACCTACTCATCAAGAAAGTGTTCCTTTACCAAAATGGCTGATCCATCTTGAGCTTCTAATTCTAACCTCGAAAGATGGTCGGCTACCACATTCTCTGAGCCTTTCCTATCATTGATTTCAACATCGAATTCTTAAAGTAACAACACCCAGCAAATTAACCTTGGCTTGGCTTCTTTCTTTGCTAGCAGATACTTCAAGGCTGCATGATCTGTATGAACAATAACCTTTGACCCAAGCAAGTATGCTCTGAACTTGTCAAACGCAAAAACAAGAGCCAGCATTTCCTTCTCAATAGTTGTGTAATTCAATTGAGCTTCATTCAGGGGCTTGCTTGCATAGTAAATTGTATGAAAGATTTTGTCCCTTCTTTGTCCCAAAATTGCACCCAATGCATAGTCACTCGCATCACACATTATTTCAAAAGGTTCATCCCAGTGAGGAATGACTATAACTGGTGCTTCCACAAGTTTAGCTTTCAAAGTCTCAAAAGCTTCAAGGCATTCTGTGCTGAAATCAAACTTGACCTCCTTCTGCAAAACACTACACAAAGGTCTTGCGATTTTTGAGAAGTCTCTGATAAATCTCCTATAAAATCCAGCATGGCTAAGGAAACTCCTGATTCCCTTCACATTCGTAGAAGGAGGAAGTTTTACAATAACATCGATTTTGGCTCTATCCACCTCAATCCCTTTGTGAGAAATTTTGTGTCCAAGCACAATGCCCTCTTGGACCATGAACTGGCATTTTTCCCAGTTGAGCACCAGATTTGTCTATTCACACCTTTTCAACACCTTAGCCAGATTATCAAGACATAACTCAAAGGTCATGCCAAAGACTGAGAAATCATCCATGAAAATTTCAATTATGGATTCAACCATATCATGGAATATCGCCATCATACACCTTTGGAATGTTGCAGGGGCATTGTACAAGCCAAATGGCATACGCTTGTAAGCAAATGTGCCAAAGGGACAGGTAAACGTGGTCTTTTCCTGGTCCTTGAGATCAATTGCGATTTGATTATAACCAGAGTAGCCATCAAGAAAACAATAGAAGAGAAACCCAGCAATTCTGTCCAGCAATTGTTCCAAGAATGGAAGTGGGAAATGATCCTTCCTTGTTGCCTTGTTAAGTTTCCTATAGTCCATACAAACTCTCCAAGCACTAACAATTCTTGTAGCAAGAAGCTCATTTGCATCATTCTTCATGACTGTAACTCCTCCATTCTTTGGAACACATTGCACTGGACTTACCCACTCACTGTCTGAGATGGGAAAAATCATTCCAAAATCAATCAACTTGATCACTTCCTTATTGACAACCTCCATCATTTGACGGTTGAGCCTTCGTTGTCTATCTCTCACTGGCACAGAGTTTTCTTCCAAAAGGATCTTATGCATGAACAAGCCAGGACTTATACCCTTGATATATGCAATAATCCAACCTATGGCCCTCTTATAGAGTCTCAGAACCTCCAACAACTTCACCTCTTGCCATTCTTCCAGTTTGGATGAAATTACAACTGGAAGTGTACCATTTTCTCCAAGGAATGCATACTTTAAGTAAGGGGGCAGAGGCTTCAACTCAAGCTTCGGTGGCACTAAGATCGAAGGCAGAAGCTTCTCATTCCTACACAAGATTTCTTCCTTCCTCACCTCAGTAGGAACACAAGTTTTATTAGTGGACATATAACATTCCTCATTGTCTTTCAAATTCCTAACACAAAATTCTTCTTTCATATCTTCAACAGCACAGGCACTCCCAACCTCAACGAAATCATTTTGCATTTCAAAGATAGATTCATCCACTACACAACACTCGACCATGTTTTCAATTTTAGATAAAAGCATTTGATCTTCCTCATTAATCTCAATGTGTTCACTTTATTCATTATCACATATATTCATTTCATCAATTAACACAAAATCACACTTTGAGTTTTCATTACCTACACTCACAGAACATGCAACAGCTTGAATAGCAAAACAAGACTCCACATTTGTTGGATTTTTCATTGCATAATTCACATAAAAAACAACCTGTCCGTCATTTATTATAAAAGTGACTGTTTTGTTCCTTACCCCAATCAGTGCATCTCCAATGGCAAAAAAAGGTCGACCAAAAATCAAAGGGACTTCTGGATCTTCCTCCATGTCCAACACGATAAAGTCTACGGGCAAGGTAAACTTATCTATCATCACAAGAACATCTTCTACTAAACCTGTTGGTTTCACAAGTGAGTGATCCGCCAATTGCAAAGTCACAGCTACTGGTCGGATTCTTTCTTTTAATCCCACATTAATAGCAATGGAAAGAGGCAAAAGGTTTATGCCTGCACCCAAATCACACAAAGCCTTCTCAAAGTATCTTGTGCCAATCTTGCATGGGATAGTGCAGTTTCCAGGATCTTTTAACTTCTGAGGTAAATTATGTTCAATCCATGCTCCACTGCACTCCGTGAGAGTCAAGGGCACTTCACATCTCAATATCTGCTCCTTGTTTGAAATGAGGTCTTTTAGGAACTTAGCGTACTTTGGTACGGCACCCGTTAAATCCAGCAATGGCAGACTCACATTGACTTGACGAACCACATTCAAGAATCTGTCAAATTGAGGTCCCTTCTTCGGTTTAGGCTGTACCCTCTCAGGAAAGGGTGGTTTTGGAGCAAAATCAGGATAATTATACGGACTAGGTGGTATTCTGATCTTCTTGGTCATTGCTGTTTCTCTATTATCTGGCACCCCCTCCTTCTCCGATGCCATGCCCTCATTGGCACATTCTTGCTCATGGTCAGGTTCTACTTCTTCCTCTTTGTTCTCACAAGGTCCATCTCTAGCTTTGATAGATTTGTGCACCTCTTTTCCACTTCGTAAGGTAATTACATTACAAGTCTTCTTTCCTTTTGAATTTGGGATGGTATCACTAGGTAATGAACCACTTGGTCTGTGATGAACAGCATTGGCTAGTTGCCCAAGCTGCATCTCAATGTTCTTCAAAGTAGCTTCATGATGCCTCACAGCACTTTCCAATCATCCAAATCTTTGTTCATTTTTGTCCATCTTTTCCATGAGTTTTTGGAACATATCTTCAACAGATGGCTTCCTTTGCTCTGAAGTACCAGCTTAATGATCAAAACCAGGAGGTGCATTTGTTGATCTTCTTTGGTCATTCCCCTGAAAATATTGCCCCCCTTGATTCTGTTGTTGTCCCCAATTGCCTTGTCCACCATTGTATGGTCTATTACCATTAGAGTAATTTCCTCTAGAATAATTTCCACCATACTGAGGTTTGTTGTTGTAATTGCTCACATACTAAAGAGACTCAGTTGTGATAACATACTCATCAGTGTGGTGTTCACTCACCTTTGCACAGACCCCATGAAAGCACAGGAGCTTTTGCTTGAGTAGCTTTTAGAGTTTGCACTTGCTTGGCAAGGGCCTCAAATTTTGCACTCAGAGACGTCTCTTCATCAAGATCCAGCACTCTCCGTTGCCTTCTGCTGTGAGGTTTACGGGTCTCCGGAAAGAGATACTCATCTTCAGTAATTTGGTTAAACAACTCTCAAACCTCCGGCACACTCTTATCCTTCAACGCACCATTTGCGCATGCCTTCACTACCTTTCCCAAGCTTCTCTAAAAGACTCTCCAACGTGCTGCTGGAAATTCATAATATCTGTGCGCATCTTCTCAAGCTTTGTAGGTGGGAAATATTTTGCCAAAAACCTCTTTTGCAATTCTTCAAATGATGTGGTCGTATTTGCGCCTCCGATGGTCTTAAACCAATGTTTAGCTTTTCCTCTCAAAGAAAGAGGAAAAAGGATTCTGTGCACCTCACTTCTCTCCACTCTTGGAAGTTTAAAGGTACTACACAATCCTAAAAACCAATCCAGATGATCATTAGGGTCTTCATTGTCTAATCCTTGGAAAAATTAACCCTGCGTGATCATTGGAACAATTTGTGTAGGAATGTGGTAGCTTTCCACATCTATTTCCTGCTGACCATATCCATTTTCAGAGTTCACAGCGTAATGATCCCCAAAACGTGGTGCTCGTACTACTAGATTAGCCATCTCTCTCTGTCTGGCTTGAATTCTCAAAGTCTTTTGTAGTTCAAGGTCCAATGCAAACTCAGGATCTCCAGAAGATCGTAACCTGGGCATACAACAACACCAAGAGTGAAGTATAACCGAAAGAATGAAGCAAAACAGAAAACAAGGATACAAAATAAAGCACGCAAAATAGAACAAAACAATACAAAATGAAAAGATGAGAAATTCAAGAAACACTTAATCAAATTCCAAAAACCGTGCCTTTCCCGGCAATGGCGCCAAAAATTGACAAGCTTATCGCGTACTTGCACAATTTAACCTTACTCACTAATGTAGATTAGGTGAGCGGGATCGTATCCACAGGGAAGGTGTTTGTTCAAGAATTATGATTTCAGTGTTCGATTTGTGTCCAGTTCAGAAAGAAAATTAAGTGCGAGTATCAAAGTTAACTTCTAGGAACAAAATGTAACACAAGTTCAGAAAATAGTCACACAACAAAGTAATGAAATTCACAGGGTCCAAAAGGATGTCCCAGGGTTCAAGAGCTAGACAATCACAAATTACACTGTTATGCTAAGCTTTTGACTCCTCATTAAACACATTTGGAGGAGAAATTAGTTGCCTAGAAGTACAGAGAGCACCTAGCATGACGACCACGATATCCTCTAAACCTCTTTACTTCTTACATTTCCCATTACGAGGCCTAAGTAAGAAGGTTTAAGCACCGCAACATCTCAACTACACAATACTAGCTATTAATTCTGCACACCATAAATCTCCCTTAGCGAGGCCCGATTTAAGTTTTCTAACTAGCATCACATAATCGTCCTTTACTTGATCTTATGACTCAGTAATCGTAAACAGGCATGGCGACCACATTTCCGACCATGAACAAAGCAAATAAGTAAAGGAACTCCTCACTCATTTGTCTAGTTCTCATTCAGGTTATTTACATTTCCGATGAGAAATTAAACCTCAATCTAGCACGACGACCTCCATTAAAGCTCAATTCCACCAACGAAGATAAAAAATTCACAAACAATTATAGAATTATGCAATTCCGGACAAATACGGTGTCTTTCGTAAACTATGAGTCAATAGCCCAGCGTTCACAGTTTAATTATACGATCATCTAGATCAAACCCCAGGACATCTCAAAATCTAGCTACAAACTTCCATTTCAAGTCCACAATTAACAAGTCTCAATATTGAGCAATTCATATTGATAATCGAAAGGATTATACCGATTAAATTGCTTCGTAGACTTCAATTCTCAAATGTAACACAATGTTTGGATCAAATCTTCAACTATAATTGAAATCGAAGTTTGATCGGAGAAGAAAGTCTAGAGAGAGAGAGTGGATCGTAGAGAGAGAAAGCTCCCGCTTAGAAAATCAAAAGATGGTTACGAATTCTAGAATAGTAGTCTTCCCCCAAAAGTTCTAACTACATCCGCTATCTATAGAGGAATTAAATGCAAACGTAAAAAAACATCGAATTACAAGAAGGCTTCTACACGTATCCACAAAAATGTTCAACCACAACTCAAGCTTCATTATGAACCACGCCTTTGGGCCTTAAGACTTCGCGTCATTGACAACCTTCCCACGCCCTTGGTTTTTAATTCAGACGTCTTCATCAGCTTCCATGGGCCTTCAAGCCACTGTTCCCACGCCTTTGCTGAACCTGTGCACAAAAAATAGCTCGTCTTAATACTTTGCCAAATTTTGGCAAAACTTGGTATCTTCATGGCGAGGTCTCGCGGCGAGACCTCGCCGCTTTGTGTGATTGTATGGCGCGAGGTCTCGTGTCGAAACCTCGCCGTTGTGTGTGTTTATATGGCGAGGTCTCGTGGCGAGACCTTGCCATGCAAAATGGTACGTGGCGAGGTCTCGCCACGAGACCTCGCCGTTGTGTTATGATGGGTGTTGAAGTGTTGTGAGCTTTGGTGAGTTGAGTGAATTGTGTAGTGCAATTGAAATGAACTGAAGAGTAAAAAAAATGTGTAAGTTGAATGATATGATATAGGATGAAGTATCAAGTGGCTATACAGGTGAAATATAAGTGTGTGCTTGTCAACACATATGTGTGCTAAGTGGTGTGTGAATGACGTGAAGTGAGTTGTGTATGTGAATACGTAGTGTGTTGCGGCGAGTTGAGCTCGCCGCAATGTGAGTGTGAGCTGAGATGAGTGCTTGTGTGCAAAGTGTAGTGCATGGTGTGCGAGTTGCCGTGCATGTGTGTGCTATGAGGGCAAGCGAGGAAGTGACCTCGCCGCACAAGTTTGTGGGGCGAGGTGTGCATGATGCATGCGACGAGGTGAGCTCGTCGCATGGTGTGTGTGTGTGGTGCATGCGACGAGATGAGCTCGTCGTATGGCGTGCTTGTGTGTGCATTGCGGTGAGATGACCTCGCCGCCTAGAGTGAGTGTTGTACAAGAATATGGCAAAGTGAATGCAAGAGTGTGGCAAAGTGAGTACATATGTGTGATTTTCAGCAACACAAGCTATTTCTACACAAAATATGTGCATCTAAGCCCCTGAATTAGACTTGGGGGTGAACATAGAAGGTCTAAATCATTCTCTTGGCTTTCTAATGGTACAAGAATCAGCATCATTGGATAACTGTAGCTCAAGATATACACATTTTACCAAACTGTGACAATAAACCAAATAAAGGAAACTCTAGAAATAGAAACCATACAGAAGACCCCGTTTCCCACACTTACACACAGAATTGGAAAAATGTTAAAACATAAGAAATGAAGTAAACTCAAACAGATTTCAAAAACATCCAAGATCTCCTCATTTGGATCCATATTGAAAGATTTACACTCAAAACAAGTTGCACCAGCAATCTGCCCCAAACCCTAATTCAGCCGAAGAGCATTTACAATCTTGGTTCTTTCCTTGATTTCACAACTTAAGACACATTACTTCATTCCATCATCATTTATGCTCTCTTTTCACCATTTAACACTTCCAAATTGCACACCACATAATTGCATAAAACAGCATAAATCCACCACACATTTGCATGAAACGTAAGACAAAAGCTACAAGATATAACACAAAATAGTTGGTATGAAACCAACTCATCATTAACCTTCTGTCCTGACAGCTTCTCATACTCCTTTATAACATTACACACCTCCTGCAATGAGTTACGATCACTAGATGAGAAAATTAAAATATCATCAGCATACGCTAGATGAGTAACAGGGAGCAAATTTCTAGGACCCCGAAATGGAGAGAAATTTGTAGAGACCACGAGCTTATTCAGGCTTCGGGAAAAGAATTCAGTCAATAAAATAAATAAGGATGGGGAGAGCGAATCTCCTTGCCTTAATTCTTTAGCTGATTGGAAAAAACCAAACGGGGAGCCATTAACCAAAACAGAAAACCAATAGCTAGAAACGCTTCTCCACACCATATCAATCCATTTTTCACAGAAACAAAACCGAGGAAGAATACAACACAAGAATACCCACGACACTCGATCATAGGCCTTCATCATATCAAGTTTGAGAATCACCTTGCCAGTCATGGATTTCGTCGGTAAGGAACGTACAATCTCCTGTTCCAACAAAATATTATCTGATATCACTCTATCATTCACAAAAGCACTCTGTTGAATAGAGATCAATCTGGGCAAGAAATTACGAAGCCTATTAGCAAGGATTTAGTAATAATCTTGTTTAGAACCGTGCACAAACTAATTGGTCGAAACTCAGAAAAAGACTGGGGATTATCACTCTTCGGAATCAATACCAAGGGCGTTGCTGTAATCCCCCTAGGGAGTTCACCTCAACTAAAGAATTCCATAATTGCGTCATAGAGATCCCCCTTGATAATATCCCATGCCACCTTAAAGAAGCCACTCGAGAACCCATCTGAACTCGGTGCACTAGAGTCTTCTATATCATCCAAAGCCATACGAATCTCTTCCATCGTTAGGTCCTCCTCCAAAATAATCGTATCATGCTCATCTAGGATTTGAGGAATAACCCCAAGCCGTGAATAGTCCACTCCCGGGGAAGATTCAGTCAACAGGTTATCAAAAAATTCCACAGCTGCAGTTCGGATTTCAGTCTCATCTCGAATCCAATTTCCATCGGACCTTCTCATAACATGAATCCCAGTTCGGGCTCTTCTGGACTTTACCGAGGCATTGAAGAATTTGGTATTTTTATCCCCATATTCAAGTCACTTCACATGAGATTTTTGTTTCCAAAAACACTCCTCATCATTCAAGACACTCTAGAGAGAAGCTTGAGCCCGACTTAAAGCCTCCCTTAACTCAACATTATCTAGGTTCTCCATTTCCAGTTCTGCTTTCTGTACATCCTCTTCAGCATTCCTAACTCGAATAAAAATATTTCCCACCCTAGTGAAATTCCAGGCAATAAGAGCTTGCTTCACACCTTTTAACTTAAGACAGAAATGAACCAAAGGCCTGGCAGAAAAAGGAGAATTCCAAGCCTCCATAACCACTTGCAAAAAATCTCGTCGCAAAGTCCAAAAATTCTGAAATCGAAATAACTTCGGCACCAAGGAATTCCTAATTTTCAGAGTAAGAAGTAGTGGAGCATGATCTGATCCCATTCTACTTAGGTGCTGAACCGTCGAAACAAACCAATCAGTCCAATATTCTGATACCAATGCACGATCCAACCTCTTCCAAATCCGTGGGGGACGACACCAATTATTAAACCATGTAAATCTAGAACCAACAAACCCAGCATCCTCTAATTCATTATCTTCAATAAACTGCAAGAAATCATGTGCCTCTCTATGGTGAAAGCCCTGACCCCCTTTTTTCTCAACTTGAGAAGTAATTACATTAAATTCTCCCCAGACCAGCCAGACCAACGACCCTCTCGGCGTCCCTGTCAAGTCCTGCCACAAATCGCACCTTCTGGCAACCCTCGACAATCCATGAACACACAAAATTATCACGGGAATTATCCAATTAGAACAAGTGACAGAAATAGATATATGTTGAGACCCTTAACCGATAATATAGCATTGGAGATAGTCAGAGAAAAAAATCCATAATCTATTCGCACTAACAATAACATGGTCAAACTTCAATTTATTTCTAATGATAACCGACTCATTCTGATGCAACTTTGGTTCAGCAATGCACAAGAAAACAATGTGATTTTCTTTTTTAATTTTTTTTAACCTCTGGATTGTGTTATTATTCCTCATACCTCTTGCATTCCAGTATAATAAATTCATAAAGAAACCGGACGAATGGGATCAGTCTTTGATGCACGAAGCATAGAGCAAAGAATATTATCTGACATACCTATTTTTGATTTATTGTGCACTACAGCAGATGCCTGAACACGTTTCTTAATCACATTGTCACTGCCAAGAATGGCATCGTCACCATCATGTAAAAGACGCCTCAAACCTGCAGCCCCGCTTTTTAGCATCGGATTAACCGACAACCCACTCCCATCAGTTGGTACATCATTATCACCATGTAATCTTTCCCCGAGAATCATAGCTCTAGGTACCCCGTCCCAGTATCCGCTATAGATGTCACAATCACCTCAACTAGTCTATCTTCATGACACAAAAGATTATCTGCAGCTTGCACTCCATCGTCCTCTCTGGTTCTAGTTTCATCCACATAAACATTAGCCCGGACGGGAGATATATGTTCACCACTCAACATCCCATCAGTATCTGAAGCACATACTCCGTGCTCTTTTTGATTATTTTCCACTTCTAGGACTGCAGGGTCAGGAATCTGAGTATTAACCCCATTGGTATACCAAAGAGCCACTATATTCCCACCCCTAACCTCGTCCACTTGATCCGGATCAAGGACTTGTTGAGGAGTTGAAGAACTAGCGCCACCAGCAGTATCCTCCAACACCGTGCCTTGTTTCGCCAATCGTCCAACGTTATCTTCCGAACGTTTTAGTAATATTACTGGTGTGGGAGTAGAGGCCAGTTCCTTCCCCTTCACTGAATAAAATGACGGGCCCAGGATCTTAGTGGCAGGCACTTTTTCCTTCCATTGTTTAGGCCGTCTCTGCTCAATATTACCATCAGCTTTGGATTGTCGCTGTTCAATGTTGCAATCTGCTTTGGAGTGTCCCTGACGAAAACATTCAGAGCAATACGCCAGGAGATTCTCCGGAATTATACTTTGCCAAAATCCCTCCCCTGCATCACAATGCTCAATCCAAATCCTCGACAGGATAAGACGTAATAAATCTATCTCAACATTTACCCGAGCCACACTTGGCCTCGCAAGATTAAGTGTAGCAGAATCAATTGACAGTGGCACACCCACCGCTTTCATAATGGAAAAAAGAACACTCTGATCAAACAAGTGAAGTGGGAGATTTGGCAAAGCAAACCAAACCGGGACAATCGACATCTCCTTGGAGGTTTGAAAGAAGGGTAACATTTAAAGACCCTCATAAGAAATCTGCCAATTTGCCAAATTCCCCGGGTCCAAACACGATGGAAATCTGCTTCATTATTAAATTGTAAAAGCACATATCTGTAATCTATCAAACCCACTTCAAGAGCTTCTTTAAGATCCAGTTTGAATAAACTTTTGCATGTCTCTTCCAACAACGGGCGTCCATGTGAGAACTTTCCAACTAAAGCAAGTTTGAAGGGTGCAGCTAGCCGCTCGATTTCTTTAGATGACAGTTTAATGGCGACCTCCCCTTTATGAGATGTGAGGGGGATATCAATTGTAGGTTGTGGAGAAGTGGAGAAGATCTAAGCAAACGACTTCTGGGCAAAATCTGGAGGCTTCTTGGCCAGCAATCCTTCAGCCGTAGGCTGAAGGGCCTCTATGAAAGGGGAGCCTCAAATCTTCAGGTCAGAACTAGCTTAGATTGAAGCCCAGAGATCCGTTTCAAAGAATTTGAAATCGTCAAGAGTTGATAAGCTAAATTTGGACCAAGAAACTCCAAGAATATAGCAAACTTTCATCAAGAAAAATCAAAAATAATATCAAAGATACACCACAAATGGCCCTGAATATCTCCAGGAAATGTGATAGTAAATATATGAATGAAGTCCCTTGTGTAATCCGATCGAAAGAGAACCAGAAAATTTTGTTTTTCAGCAACCCATGAAAAGTGTGAACAGTAAATTTTGCAAACTGCCCAAATCTGAAGAATAAACCAAAAAATACTTGAAAAATTTCCCAAAAAATACTTAAAAATTCCTAAAAATATAGGGAATATATTCCTTGAAGCAGCAGCCCCCAATCGATAGTGGAAATCGTTGAAACAGGCCACACAATTTTTGGAAATCCGAGAGGCAACTTCAGCCGAGTTATGAACAATTGTGGGTGGCAGCTTGGAGTCCTTCCACCCAAACGTCTTGAGCCCCGTGTGTAAGCTCAAAAAGGCGAGCTAAACAATTAGCAGCCGCAGATCTAAAAGTTGAGCAGCCGATCTATTTCAGAGTGAGCAGGCCCGAGTCCAGATCTTTGTGAAGCTCCTCCAGCAAAGTGGATCCAGGAAGAGATGAATGAATTAACGTATGATCAAGGGTAGCTGCATCAAACTTGGTGCCGCAGTTGTTGATGTGAGGACAAACGACGTAGATGACTTCAGATCAGCTTTCACAAATCATAACTTTTTTGGTGCTAATAGTGTTTGAAATTTTGTACTGTTGTTGCTATTCATAGATTAATTACAGTTTGCATGTATTTTTTATCGATCTTCTAATTAGTTACTTACTTGATCCGACTGAAAAAAAATTCAACGATGAGAGAGAATCGGTTTTTGGAAAATTGAAATATACATAAATGTAGCTCCAATGTTTATACAACTTTACATTTCAGCTCACAATTCCTTTAGGCATTAAGCCGAATAGGTTAGGGGCACTAATAAGATTTCAAACGCACTGAGTATAACAAATTCTAGAGCATCCTTCACTTATAGCCATGCAAAAAACAAAACATTTTAGTCTCTCAAAAGAAGAAGCCAGTAACCTACGAAACTCATGGCATACTAAATGATATGCAAATTCCCATGATAGTAACCAATATGCTTATTACAATGTTACATCAAGCCTATTAACCAAGTAAGAAAATACAACAAGTAGTTAAGTGATGAGGGTTGAATTTTACTGTAAACATAATACCTCAGAAGTAGACTTACAAAACAACAAGTATTCCTCAGTTTATAGGAGTCTAACTCCTTCTCAGATCATATTCGTATTACATATATGAAAAGAGTTACAATCTTATTACAACTCTTACACTACAACAAACCCTTCTTCAAGGTATGTTATTAGAGTTTCAATACAACTCTAATTCAGGTATGTATTCTATAAATACAACCCCTCTCTCACTTGAGAAGGGGATTCGATTCAAGTATTCTCAATTGCTTATCGATATTTGCTTAAGGCTCGTTACTGACTTAGGCATCGGAGTTTACTCCCTGGGACCAATCCCGGGGACTTTTGAAGGTATTTGTCGTGCTCGAGCTGACCGGGACGACCTGAAGGCCTGTCGGACGACGTGAGACTTTTTGAGACTCATCAATTGGCGCCCACCGTGGGGCAAAAAGCAACATGCCTACTACTCGTTTGCAGACGTCAAGACGTGAAAATCAACCACCTCCTCCCAATCTTGATCAGCAAGTGGAGAACAATCCTCCCATAGGGGAGAACCCTACGAGTTTGCCTACCGGAACTCCTCGTCAGGACGGACAAGGCTCTGTTCCTCTGAATCAAGAAGGAAGTTCAATTCCCATCGTCAATTTGGATTCACCTGATGTGGTCAAATTTCTGCTCGATAATGGACAGCGAATTCAGGCTATGATAGCAAGTTACGCTCCAGGTAATAATTTGGTCGAACAACAAGCTCGCGATGCAAGACAGCGAGATCGGGAACAAGCAATTCATGAAAGTTACTTAAATCGCGAGCGAAATCTTTGACAGGAGTTGCAGAAAGAACATGAGCTCAGATTGAGAGCTGAAGAGCGTGCCCATAGGAATAGTCGAGATCAAAATCGGGGTCAGAATCGGGATTATATTTCAGTCTCATCTCGCCGAAGAGACTCACGATCACCGAATGGAGACGAAAGACGTACACATTATCGTCAGCGTACAAGAGCAGAAGATCACGTTGGTGATAATATGTACATGAGAGACGACCAGCAAAGGAATCAGGAACTGCGGTTCGGAGACATAGGCCCATCCGACCTACCCCGTACACAACCACAGCGTAATAATGATGATTTGGGTGTAAATTCTCCGTTTGTGACCGATGTGGATAATTATCCTCTTCCGCATAAATTCAAAATGCCAACTCTGCTGTATTACAATGGAGAAGAAGACCCGGCAGAACATGTGCACCATTACGTGCAGAGCATGAGAATTTACAATTATGCAGATCAGATATCGTGCAAGTGCTTTGGAATAACTATGATGGGGACAGCACGATTGTGGTATGACAATCTTCCACCCAGGTCATTTAGAAGATTCAGCGAAATAAAGACAGCATTTACAAACAGATTTGTGCAGAGACAGAAATTTGTGAAAACAAGTGTTGAATTGCTCGACGTGAAACAGGGAGACTCTGAATCATTGACTCAATACATTGACAGATTCATAAATGAAAGCTTAGAAATTGGGCACAGGTCGGAAGAAGTGGTCATTGGAGCCTTTACCAATGGTTTATGACCTGGGAGATTGTACAAAGACTTTTTCATAGATCCTCCTGCTAATACTGAAGAGATGATGAAACGAGCTCGTAAATTCGCTAAAGGTAAAGATGCAGATAAGAAAAAACGAGATAATGACAGACCTGAAAAGAAGAAGGAAGAAAAAAACAAATCATCTGGCAAAGGAAATCGCAAACAAAAGTTTGATAAATTTGACAAAGTACAAAACAACTCCACAATTGGTGAATATAGAATTACACATTGTTAAATAAAAGACAAACCGATGTGCTTGCAATCTTGGAGAATAGAGGAGGTGTGAGATATCCACAAAAGAAGTAAGAAGTTCTTTTGTAAGTTCCAAAATCAACATGGTCATGATACAGAGCACTGCAAAGATCTCAGGAAGTATATAGAAGAATTGATACAGAACGGTCATCTAAAGGAATTTGTTTTGAGAAATCCTTCAAACCGACCAGAAGATAAGAAAGATCCAGATCTTCCAAATGAGAAAAGAAGAAGAGAGAATGGTGATGATAGAAATTCTGGAGTGAATAAAAATGTCACAGAAGTAATTCACACCATTATTGGAGGTCCATATGATGGGGACCTCAAAAAAATCGAAGAACAGGAGCATTCCAGAACAGGAACTAGTTCACAAACGGTTCAAATCGTCAGATACTATCACTTTTTCAGAAAAATATGCTGTACCGACCAGATTCCCACATACCGACGCATTGCTTGTTAAATCAATCATCACCAATAAGGAAGTTTGCAGAATATACGTGGATGATGGCAGTTCAACTGACATTCTCTATTACGAAACTTGCCAAAAGATGGGAATTGACAAGAAACAGTTAAAACCTTGTCATTCACACCTCATCGGCTTTTCAGGAGAGACGTCAATGCCTATCGGAACAATAAACTTGCCAGTGACTATGGGAGAACATCCCAAGAAAAGGCTCATATATGTTGAGTTCACGGTCCTTAATGTCAGCTCCCCATATAATGTTATTCTGGGACGATCTGCCATGGTGCAACTAAAGGCTATTTGGTCTCTATATCATCTAGTCATGAAGTTTCCTACTGAAGCAGGAATTGCTACCATCCGAGGTGATCAGAAGTTGGCAAGAGAATGCCACATGATTGCTTTAAAAGGAAGTAAAAAGCAGCAAATTGAAAATGTGAATTATGTTGAAAAGGAAAACCGAACTGAACTAGTAATGCTGTCAGATCAGGTAGAAGCTGTACACCTAGACGAATCCGCAGCAGAAAAAACTGTTCTTATTGGATCATCATTGCCGATGAAGACAAAAAGATCACTGTTAAACCTCTTGTCGAATTTCAAAGACGTTTTGCTTGGAGTCCAGATGACATGAAAGGGGTTTCACCCAATCTGATGGTTCATAAGTTGAATATTGACAAATCAGCTCAAGTGATCAAACAGAAGAAAAGGAAGTATGCTCCAAATCGAAATAAGGCCATAACTGAAGAAGTTGATAAACTGTTGAAGGCAAAGATAATAAGGGAGGTATTTTATCCGACCTGGCTTGCTAACCCTGTTTGGTTCCAAAACCAGACGCTTCACTTCGGATGTGTATAGATTATACCAACCTAAATAAGGCTTGTCCAAAAGATTGCTATCCGTTGCCGATAATTGATCAGAAAGTGGATGCGACCTCCGGTTTTGAGGTCTTATGTTTCCTGGATGCCTATAAAGGCTATCACCAAATTCAGATGGATAAAGATGATGCGGAAAAAACAGCATTCATAACTGAGAAGGGCACATACTGTTATACGAAGATGCCATTTGGTTTGAAGAAAGCTGGTGCTACATACCAACGATTGGTAGATAAAATCTTCTCTGATCAGATCGGACGGAACATGGAGATTTATGTTGATGACATGCTTATTAAAAGCAAAAAAATAGCAACCTTTTTGGATGATGTGGAAGAAACTTTGACAAAGTTACGAGAAACGGGGTTGAAGTTGAATCCGAAGAAGTGCACGTTTGGCGTTGGTTCAGGAAAATTTCTTGGCCATATGGTTTCACATCAAGGAATTGCAGCAAACCCAGAGAAGATCAAGGCAATTTTAGACATGAAACCACCGCAAAGTATAAATGACGTCCAGAGGCTCACTGGTCGGTTAGCTGCGTTGAATCGATTCTTATCTAGATCAGCTGATCGTAGTTTGCCTTTCTTTAAAGCTTTGAGGAAAGCAAAAAATTTTGAATGGGACGAAAATTGCAACAAGGCATTCGAAAATCTGAAAGCATATCTAGAAAACGTACAAGTGTTATCAACCCCAGTTCATGGAGAAATTCTATACATCTATTTGGCGGCAAGTGATGCAGCAATTAGTGCAGTTTTGGTCATGGACGACCATGGAGTACAAAAACCCGTATACTATACGAGCAGAGCTTTGCAAGGAGCCGAACAGCGATACCCGACCATGGAAAAACTAGCACTGGCACATATCAATGCTTCAAGAAGGTTGAAACCATACTTTCAAGTGCATGAAATTCATGTCTTAACTGACAAACCACTAAGGCAGGTCCTGCAGAAGCCTGATTCGTCAGGAAGACTCATGAAATGGGCAATTGATTTGGGCGAGTACGCAATCAAATTTTCACCTCGAACAGCGGTGAAAGGTCAGGTGCTCGCTGATTTCATAGCAGAAGTTTCCACTTTAGAGGAAGACCTTGTGAAAAAAGATGACCTGCGTTACCCTTTTAAACAAAAGGAGGGTTTTTGGATTTTATTTGTAGATGGTGCATCAAGTGAAGATGGCTCAGGTGCTGGGCTGATATTAACCAACCCCCGTGGACAAGAGTTCACATATGCTTTACGTTTTGAGTTTAAAGCTACCAATAACGAAGCTGAATATGAAGCATTAATTACTAGAATGAAGTTAGCTCATCAGATGGGAGTTGAAAAGTTACAGGTTTATAGTGATTCGCAGCTCATAGTAAACCAAGTAACTGGGGGGTATGAGGCCCGAGATCCGAATATGAAAAAGTATTTGGAAAAAACTGAAGATTTGAAGAAGGCTTTTCATGAGTTCGTGATAGAGCGAGTACCCTGAGCTCAGAACAAACGTGCAGACGCGCTCAGTAAACTGGCATCTTCGGCACATGTTCACCTCGCTAAAAAGGTTTTGGTTGAGGTTCTGCCAACAAGAAGTATCGAAGAGTTGCAAGTTCTCGCAATTGAAGGTGTGGGAGAAACTTGGATGACTCCAATTATCAACTTCTTGACAACGGGAGAGCTACCGCAGGACAAACATTCAGCTCGGAGATTGACTATGCGATCAGCCAGGTACATTATTCAAAACGGAGTTTTGTTTAAAAAAGGTTATCTAATGCCTTGGTTACGTTGTATAGGACCTGAGCAGGCTTTGTACGTTCTGAAAGAACTCCATCTTGGATCATGTGGAAGTCACGTCGGAGCACGTACATTGGCAAAGAAAGCAATACGGTTGGGATATTACTGGCCTACAATGAGTTCAGATGCACATGGTTTGGTGCAGAAATGCCCCAAGTGCCAAATCCATGCCGTTGTCAGACACATCCCACAAACTAAGATGACCACAATTCAAAGTCCATGGCCGTTTGCTCAATGGGGAATTGACATCGCTGGACCTTTTCCTGAAGCTCCTGGACGACTTAAGCACTTGGTAGTGGCTATTGACTACTTCACAAAATGGGTAGAAGCCGAACCACTTGTGCAAATTTCTGCGAGAAGTATGGTTAAGTTCGCTTGGCGACAGATCGTATGCCGATTTGGAATACCGAACACAATCGTATCAGATAATGGTACCCAATTCGCTCATGACCCATTCAAAAACTGGTGTGAAGAGCTGAACATCAAACAACATTTCACCTCCGTAGCACATCCACAAGCAAATGGGCAGACTGAGGTCACCAATCGAATAATTATTCAAGGCTTGAAGACAAAACTGGGAAGAGCTAAAGGTGATTGGGTAGAAGAACTGCCGAATGTTCTATGGGCGTACCGAACTACCCCGAGGACGGCTACCCGAGAAACTCCATTTAGCTTGGTTTATAGTTCTGAAGCTGTAATACCAGCTGAAATTGGGCTCCCAAGTCCAAGGACAATTCACTTCGTATCAGAAATGTATTCAGAAGACTTGCAATTGAGTTTGGATTTGCTGGAGGAAAAGCGTGAGATGGCACACCTTGCAGAAGCTAAGTACAAGGCTGAGATGGCTCAATATTATGATCGGCGTGTCAGAAAGATTCAATTTCAACCCGGAGACTTGGTTCTGCGCAAGAATGAAGCAAGCCGAGTTGAAGGACTTAAAAAGCTCGACCCAAACTGGGAAGGACCTTACAAGGTTGCCCAGGTCGGCAACGCAGGAAGTTACAAGTTGGAAACTTTGGATGGAAAGACTATCCCCAGGATGTGGAACATCGCCAACTTGCGAAGATACCACCAATAGCTTGCAGTCTTTTAGTTCTTTTAATTTAAGCACGTTAGTGCGTCAATAAGTGTAATTCAGCCTAAAGGCCACACATTAATAAAATTACTCTTTATGAGTTCATTCTTATAACTTGAGTTTGTTACCTTGGTCATGTCGTATTTACAAACCTTGTCCTTAAATTGGATTTTACGACACCAACATGAATTTTTCCGACAAAAAGGATAACATCCAGACCAAATGCAAATCTAAATTTGATTTAGTTCAAATAGTTAGATTTCAGGTCGTATTGATAAGTCTCCGCCAAAAAGGAGATGCTAATTAAACTAAAAATCATTTAGTTCAAATCAGTTGAATTTAACAAAATGATTTTCCGAGAAAAAAGGAAAACAACTTTCAATTCAGTTCGCAAAATTATGACAATTTCTTTCAAAGAAATTCGTTTGCAGTTCGATTCAGTTCGAAACATTATGATAATTTCTTTCAAGAAAATTCTTGTTAAAAAGGTTAAACCGAGCTTGGTTTGAGCAGAATTAGTTCAAATTACTTGCTAAGAGAATATGATAAAACAGGAGTTAAATTGCACATGCGCAATTTAAAAAGACGACGTCAAAAAGAGCTTTTATAATAAAGACAGACCAAAAATTGGTCAATATCCATTGTTACAAAAATCTCTATTACAAGATATTTGAGCTCGAAGGCTCAGTTCTTCTCTTCCTCATCTTCACCAGACATCTTGGGCACGTACTGCCGTCCATCCACTTTCATCAATTTGAGGTCAGCAAAAGCACGGTTTAAATCCTCGTTAGCCTTATCATTGTATCCCTTCTTAGAAGTTATGACTAACTCGGGACATTTTGAAGCAATTGCGACCAAAGCCTTATGATACCCTAAGTTGCGAGCAGGTGCACACAACTTGATCAGCAGGTCACGGCCCTCGTCGGAAGCGAGAAAGTTGTAAATGATCTGGGACGATCCTTCTCCTTTGAAAAAGGCATTTTCTGCCAATAGCTTCTTGTTTGCTGTTTCCAACTCTCCGTTAGCAGAACGAACAGCGGTCAGGTCGTCTTCAAGAGAGCTGATTCTTTCCTTCTGCTTGGCAGACTTTTTCTCTTCAGGCTCGAGCAGAGATGAAAGGGTTGAACGTTCTAGTTGATCAGCCTCCTTCTCAGTTGTCAGCTCGTCTACCTTGTCTAAAGCCTCGTCAGCACGAATAATGGCTTCAGTAGCTAAGCCCATCATCTGAAATATAGATCGTTGAGTAATAATGTCATAAAGATTAAAAAAAACGATGATGACCTGTGCGGCACCAAGAGCGAGACTTCGATGAAGTGAGGGGGTGTCCATCTTTCTCAACAACTTCCTATCCCGACGTGGGATTGTGTTGTATGAAAAATCAAGGGCAGTGTCAGTTGTGTGCCTATCGTTGATACCCATCTTGGGGTCTGGACGGAATGAAGACAAAGGATAAGAGGCTTCCCCTTCAGGGACATTTGAAAACGGGATAAACAACCTCTCCAGAAGGGATGGACCTGACACTTCGGCTTCGTAAATTTCGACGTCCACCATGCGGGGTTTCTTCTGAGTTTCATCTGCAGAGCTCTCTGCTTTTCTCTTGTTAAGCACTTCGTGCAAAATTTTCATGCTTTTCCCTTTACCGTGAACGACCTTCTTTCCTTTTCCTTTTCCCGATGTGGCAGGCGGCTTGTCAATCTTGGTCTCCAACTTCACCGCATCGGAAGAGGCATGGTCAGCAGAGGTTTGAGTTTCAGAGGTTTTAAGGGGATGAGAAGTCTCGTTGATTTCTGTGTCTTCCATAATGATGGGTTCGGAGACATCTCTCATGAGATCGTCAATATTCACCACTGAAAAATTTAAAGCAAGTTAATATTATGATCAGAACGGTACGAAAAGCATTAAGTGAAGAAGTGAGGAGGAAAGTTATACCCTCCTTCCCGTTCACTACGAGATCAATGTGGTCGGGTGGAAGCATGGCCGAACTCATCCCAGCTGACACTAAAACCCTTTCTGGGAAAATGTTGGTGTTATGGACTCTCTTTTCTTTTTCTAATTTCTCAGCAAGTTCAGTGGGGAGTTTTCTTATTGAAATAGGATCAGAGACGCGACCTGCGGCTTTCTAGTACCACTTTAAACTTACAGAGCTGAGTTTGAGGTAAAAGAATTTACCTTTCCATTCATGCATGGAACTGGGTTTTCCATCTAGAAGTTGTTGTTTTTTGGGTCGGCGTGTGAAATAATACCAGCCGGGGTCTTTTCCAGATGATTTCAAGCAAAAGGAGTACCTAAAATAGGGAACTGAAACTTTGTGATCGATAAGTTTAAAAAATAACTCAAACCCGACCAGAATTCTGATCGCATTTGGATTAAGTTGGGTTAAGCTGATTATATAATCAGCAAGGATGTCTTTGATGAACGGAGATAAGGGAAATCTCATCCCAGCCCTAAGTTGTTCGACGAAGATGCTTATGAAGCCTTTTTGGAGGTCGGCTTAGCTACATCTCCTTCTCCAGGAGCTCTAATTTCTATTGAGGGCAATGCGAAAGTCTTCAATGATGTTATCTAAGAAAGAAGAAGTTATGTTTGAAGTCCAAAGTTTCCAATTTAGTTGCAGATGCTTTGGCTGAATCAGAAGGTCTGGGGATTATTGTTGACAGGTTGGCTGGGTCGAAAGGTTCATTTCTCTGGAAATTCTATCACTAAAGGGATAAGGTTCAGAAAAGAATTGATCAGTGTAGATCCCTAAATCCTGATTATCAGAGCCACCTAAATTTTTTGGTTCGGAGCTTTCCATACCTAATCCGAGCTGAATTAAACTTCTTAGTGTTTTTAAGTTTCTAGCTAGGTTTTCCTTTTTTGTCTCGCCTGTTTGAACTATTAGACGAGCTAGAAGAATCAGAATAGCCACCACTAGAAGTTGAAGAGATGTGTGCAAGTGACTCTTGGTCTAGACTATCTTCAGATCGAATTTCAGAAGAAGAATTGGAGTGTTCGGAGTTGGACATTTACTTACTTGTTAACGAGGAAGCCGAATTGAGAGATGAAAAGCTGGTAGTAGACGCTTGGATATTTCTGAATAGCTGAACTGAAGAGTAAGCTCTGAATAATTAAGTAGCAAATGAATTATGAAACGCTGTATTTATAGTAAGATGGTGTGGGAATTCGGAAGGGGCACGACAGCTTAATGGGAGAACGTGCCGCTTGAGATGTCTGTCATGAAAATCGTGGTTGAAATTGTGAAAACGTGGAGGCGCGTTTTTCGGGCACGAAGTACAAGATGATGGACGTGTGTCAAATCGGAGATATATCCAAATCAATGTTCAGATCGGAATAAAAAAAAAATTTAATCCGACCTGAGGGGCTATTGATGAGGGTTAAATTTTACTATAAACATAATACCTCAGAAGTAGACTTACAATACAACAAGTATTCCTCAGTTTATAGGAGTCTAACTCCTTCTCAGATTATATTCCTATTACATATATGAAAAGAGTTACAATCTTATTACAACTCTTACATTACAACAAACCCTTCTTCAAGGTATGTTATTAGAGTTTCAATACAACTCTAATTCAGGTATGTATCTATACAAACATACCCCTCTCTCACTTGAGAAGGGGATTCGATTCAAGTATTCTCAATTGCTTATCGATATTTGCTTAAGGCTCGTTACTGACTTAGGCATCGGAGTTTACTCCCTGAGACCAATCTCGGGGACTTTTGCAGGTATTTGTCGTGGTCGAGCTGACCGGGACGACCTGAAGGCATGTCGGACGACGTGAGACTTTTTGAGACTCATCACTAAGCAAAAATGAAATTTTCCAAGTTAGCATCAATTAGGAAACCAAAACCAATTGTGAATTCAATAACATGTCCTATTAAGAGAAGAAAATGGCATTCAATTAAAACACGTAAACAACTTGAAATTTAATTCACAAATCTGTTCACGGAAAAACTCAACCTTAAAGAAAACTTATAGCAGAAAGAGTTCAAATAATTTACCAATCGTAAACAAATATTGCAACCAAATGCACACTTCAAACAAAATGCACCAAACTCACAATCCTTTCATTAAAGCAAAAACCATAACGCACAAAGAAAGTGTCATACATACCTCAGAAAATATCTATGAAGCTTCCAAGTACCCATCAAGTATAACTTGCCTCCTTACAACACCATCACACCAAAACATTATCTAAAACAGGCTCAAACTGTGCCACAACAGGGCTGTAGTCTTTCAATACCATCACTAAACTCCATCTTCACAAATTCCAAACATGCACCAAATCAAAACAAAAGATATTCTAAGTGCCACAAACGCCTCATCAAGTACCATCACACAAAGAGAACTTGCCTCCTTACATAAGATGAATGCAACAATTTTACGAACAAGTGCAAGGTTGTTTTTAAGCATTCGAAAAAAATGTTTTAGCAAGACATCCTTTACAGCCAGTCATATAGTACCTTGGCTCCAACAGCGTTTGAAGTATTGCTTTTTCCTATTCTTACTTTGCCTATTGATTCGATTCCTTTTTTTTTGTTTTTCATTTTGTGAGTTATTACCTTTGATTGTCGGTCCGCACTTGCATTTTCTGATGACAACCCTTCAAGATCATCATCTATGTGTGAGGAAGAAATCACAGATGAAAGATCTTCATTTTTAGTTGTTTCCAAAGCCAATATCACTGCAAATTTTTTGCAATTAGATTCCAAATTAGTTTCTTCTAAATCATATATGTCTTCATTACTCTTCACCTTAGCAATTACTTGATGGTCCTGTACCTCGAGCACACTAGAAAGTGAATCCATCATTGATTCATCGTTCATCACGCAAGATGAACGAGATGTGAAATGTAAAAAATTGGTAAGTATAGAGACAAAACCAGACATAACAGTGGTTCCAAAACAATTCAAAAATTGAAACACCACAATCTTAAAATAAATAGTCAAACACAAAATTAGAGAAGAAAACAAAAAAATGGCAACATTTGGTTGTGGTGGAGAGTAACAACAGAACGTTTTCTTAGAAACCGAGCTTGATGCGGTGCCATTCCGGTGCTTGGCGTTGTATTCGATGGTATTGTCTGTGTGAGGCTGTTCAGCCTCTGTTTCTTGACCAGCCTTTTCTTTGTCATGAAAGTCTTCTGGGAGGGCATCTTGGGTTGGAGAAGTGAATAGTTTGATAGATGATGATGATGATGATGCACATGCAAGGCAAGCAAGAGCTATTGTAGAATGAGGCGGCCTATAGTATAGATCTAATTTTTTTTTAAAAAAAAGGAAGGCAGATTTCCCACGAATGAACTTCAAACGATTTCTCCCAAACAAAGAACTTGAATGAGGATTTAGAGTTTCATAGATGATTGAATGAGGATTTACAAAAAATCATACGTATTTTTGAAAAATAATAGGAGGAGAAATGCAAAGACATGAATTAGGGCTTCGATTAGATTAGAGAGACTGGATGAATGATACAACAAAAATTTTCTTAATTGTTAAAATCTTGTTTTAATACCCTTACATTACCCAAATGCGACAGCGTTTAACTACTTCCCCTCACAATGCGACGTTGTTTAGTTTGTTGCCAAAAAATTAAATTCCACACTCCTATTTGCATTAGTGCATTTCCTTATTTACGGATTTAACTTTTTTTTTCAAAGTTAATTATTTTCCATTTAATCTTATCTTACTGATTGGTTTTTATTTTTTTTTACCTTTTTTTCCAAAAACATCAACTTGTGCTGTTTGTATCAATTTGTATCACCTTTTTATTTAAACCAATTAATTTCATGTAGTTTATATGTGAAACAAAAATTTGTTTTGAGAAATTTTTCCATTAACTAGGTAATTATATATTAATCTTTTTAATACAATATTTTTAAGATAAAATTAACCAATGAATTATTTTTATATAAATTAGGTACAATAATTAGCTACATTATCATAAAACAAAACTATTCTATTCAATTTATATTTTTTTGAAAATTTCTAAAAAAATAGAATGATAAATATTGTAAATTATAATTATAATTATAATACCACTTTAATCAAATGTATCATGTTATTTTATTTATGTGTGTGTGTGTGTATGTATATAGATATACTTATAGTGTTCTCCATATCGACGATTATATAACTATAAAGTGAATTACAAACTAAATATTCAAAAAAAATTTAATTTAATGTAACAAAACGTTATTCAAATATGTCATGTCCTTTATCTATATATTGCATAATAGATTTAACATATTAATCATTATATCACTACAAACTATAGTAAATTAAGTATTTAAAAATATTTAATCTCTTCAACTTTTAATTATTTAAATCATGTATTATATGATAAATATTACTGTATATAGATTACCTTCCGTATTATAGTATTTATGAAATTATACTTTTTTATTTTTTCTCTTTTTCATTTTTAAGTATAATGTGAATTTATTCTTTTTCTTTTTGGTGATAGATATAATTTGTAAGGTTGTTAGGTACCGTTTCAGCATTCCAATTACAATTTGAGTTCACAAAATTATTTAATATATTATTTGTTTGGTAAAAGTTAAAGATTGTAGTTTGTGAATGTATAATGTAATTTGGTGTTTAATGCTTTTAGAATTTGCAAGTTCATAGGGTGTCAATTAGACTTTTATGGAAATTAAATTATGATATTAGGGTGTCTTAGACTAATTACTAATACTTAAGAACACGTAAAGATCAAATTGAATGTAATTTTAAATCTTCAAAGGCTATTTTGTAATTTAATTTAAGGATTCAATTGCAAATAATTTTATATCTAAAGGGTCAAATTGGAATAACCAATTATGCTATTACATCGAGTCACACAATTTTGTCGTTTGATTTAAGAATTTTAGAATTTAAGGGTCATAAAGCCAATAATTAAAGTCGATAAAATCTATAATTAAAGTAACTGTCATTTGATTTGAGTAACTTTAAAAAATTTAAGGGTCAAATTTGAATAAGAAGCCATAATTTAAGTAAAGTTGAAAATTTAAGGATTAAATTAGAAGAACAAAGCCAATATTTTGAGTAATTTTTCAATTTAAGGGTCGAATTAGAATAAGAAAAAAAACTATAAATTTAATTCATACAAAATTTAATGGTCAAATTAGAATAATAACAACTAATAGAGGTCAAATCGGAATAAATGACAAACATAAGGGTCAAATTAAACTAATAACAAACACCTAAATTTTAATTCGTGCTGGAGAATCAATTACTTAACCTCCAACATTACAAATAATTTCTTTACCACTGAACCAACTAGTTGTCAATGAATCTTCTTTTTCTAGTTATATTAATTTGATAATAAGTAGCACAAATTAATTTTACAACATTTTACAATCTCCAAGTAAAAAACTTCACAATATGTATTTTTTTATGCATAACATAATCATAAATATAAGATGAAGTTCTTCACAAATAAATAAGAGAGATGAAATCTTTATTCCCACTAATTTATTAGTTAAAATTTTTAAAGAAACCACCATGGATCTAATGAAACATGTAAAATATTGATGGACATCTACTAAATGACTCATAACATTTTATATTTTGTAAGAATATTTTTAAATTTGATTGAGATAAATGAATCTATTGAATCTATTTTGCAAAAAAAAAAAGATTTAAATTATCAACAATATTTAGTTTCATCACTATTCTGTTAATTTTTTTAATAGAGAAAACTTACGTTCACATCACAGATGAAACTTTGTTAAGTGTTACATGATGTAAAAGGGTGATTTTTTCTTTTAAAAAAGTTAACAAACTTTAGTTGAAAAGTGATTTGGTGCATTTTCTCAATATCAGTGACTAAAATACATTATTTTTAATGTGGATCATAAAATACGTTTTTTTGTAGAATGTTAATGATTATTTTGGTAATTTTTCAAAAAGCAAATTGTATATGAAATTGATAAGTATTGATTTGGGTTACAAAAGCCCAAATGTATGTGTTGTAGCATAATTAGAAAATAATGTTTAAGTTCCTAAATGAAATAACAATTAACAAACAAATGCCCAATTTGTACATTTGGATCCAGCAAGATTAGAAAATAAAGTTTAATTCCCTAATCAAATAGAAGTCCAATTAACAGACAAAGCCCCAACATTCAATTTTTAATGTATCCCAATTAGAAAATAAAGCCTAATTATCAAATGATATAAAAGCCCAATTAACAAATATAGGCCCAATATGGATATTTGAATGTGCTAATTCAACTTAGGGGGCGTTTGGTTCAAATTCTTCAATGGCAATCACAATGGGTTTGATTGAGGGGTCAATGGCAATGGGAATATGATTGCATTGTTAATGTTTGGTTCAAATCCTATAATGGGTATTATTGTGATTGATGTTGTTTGGTTCAGATCAACAATAGTAATAGGAATCATTCAAAATTTCTATTTTACCCTTATCGAGTTCGCACTTTTTATTATTATTATTATTATTATTATTATTATTATTATTATTATTAATCTTTATTATTATTATTACTATTATAAATTAATAATAATAATATTATTATTTATTAATATTATTATCATTATTAATTATTAATTATTAATTATTAATATTATTATTATCATTATTAATTATTAATTATTGTTATCATTATTTATTATAAATATTATTATTAATGATTAATATTATTAATTATTATCATTATTAATATTATTAATTATTAATATTATTATCATTATTATTATTAATATTAATCATTAATCATTAATAATATTATTATCAATATTATTATTTAATAATTATTATTATTAATAATTAATATGAATTATATTAATAATATTATTATTTAATAATAGTAATTAATAATAATTAATCTGAATTACATTAATAATAATAATTATTATTTATTAATAATATTAATTAATAATTATTATTATTATTAATTAATATGAATTATATTAATAATATTATTATTTTATAATAATTATTATTAATTATTCATTACTAATATTAATTATATTATTATTAATATTATTTATTTAATATTAATATTATTATTAATTATTAATATAATAATAATATTATTATTATTATTAATAAAATAATAATAATATTATTATTACTATTATTATTTTAATTAATAATAATAATATTATTATTATTATTATTAAAGTACATATTAGAGTAGGGAGTTATTTGGTAGAGTTGAGTAAAATCGATTACCCAATACAGGGTAATGGATGATTCACTAGTCTCCCCCCATTAATCATCCATTACCCTGTATTGGGTAATCATTGATGAACAATCATTCCCATTACTCCTTCCCAAACATTAACAATGGCAATCACTTTTGTTGATTACCATTGACCCCTTCTATTCCCCCTTACCAAACGCCCCCTTAACATTTGTAAAATGGTTAATTAGATATACCATCCCTAAGGTTTGATAAAAGTACCAAACAAACTCTGTAATTTTAGAAAATTACGTTCACCCCCTTGGCTGAACAAACATTTAACAAATCAACGCCTCCCACAAAAAAATATGTGTATATTGTCTAATATGCCCTTAAAACTTTATCTATAATAATTATATTGTCTTAGTTAACTAAATACATATTTTAAATATTAAAATAAAAGCAAAGAAATTTTTCTTTTTTATACAAAAAAAACTCAAAAAGAAAAAATCTTCTTCTTAATTAATCAAACCAATTATTTTATTCTCCAAAAATAATTATTTTTCTTCCAAAATTTAAATTTATATAGAAAAATTTTTTTTGATTAAAGTTCGATTAATTTGATATACCCATTTATAATAAAGAATATGAAATTGATAATTTATAACAAAGAATTAAAAAGTAAAAAAGTATTTATTTTCATTTCATATTTACTCATATATTTTTGTTATTTTTTTAACAAAAAAAGTTATGGCATTTTGCTCTTTTCATCAATTTTATTAGTTAATTTTAAAAGTAGGGGCTGACCGTAATTTTCTGAAACCACAGGGTTCGTTTGGTACTTTCACCAAACCTTAAGGGTGGTAAATGTAATTAACCCTTTGTAAAATTATTAATTTTAGAATATTTGAATATATGTTATGTAACTTATGGTATTATATAATTATTAATTCAACTTCAACTTTTATAAAATTTATCAACTATTTCAAGAAAAATGCAAGTTGTACATGTATATATATTTAATTTTTTATTGAACAACAATGGTGAGAGATTTTTTAGTAGAATAACTTAACTTATTATTATTATATACAAATTACATTAATAGTTTAATTTTACAATGCTATGCAAGTATCCTCATTAGAGAATACAAACTGGAAATAAAGATAAATAAGATAGCATAAAAAATAGTCACTTATTATTTATCCTAGTTACTAAGTTTATATAATAAACAAAAAATTAATTCTTTTAATAATCGGTGACCACTTTTCTAGTCACCGTGGGTCTTTATTGAAAAACTTTTGTTGTTGACCAGTTATTTTCTTGTCACCAAAATATTTCAAAGTGGTAAAAATCTCAATTTCCCTATTACCTTTGTTGACCAAAAAAATCGTCATTAAACATTTGCATATTAGAGACCACGTTTATGGTCACCAAAGGTTTTGTACCCAAGTTTTATTGACTAAACATTTTCTCGTCACCAACTTTGGTCACCAAAGGGTGTGTGATAGGCGGGAATACTTCCCGCCATGGCGTTTAGTGACCAAATACTGACGAATTTTTATTTTGGTCACCAAATTTTTAGTTGTTATCAAATTTTAGTGACTGGACTTTTTTTTCAACAAAAGGCACTCTTTGGTGACCAAAAGTTTATTGTCATTAAGATTTCAGTCATTAAAGGTCATTTTTCTTGTAGTGTTTGTATAGACCTAAAACCTCAAGGAGGTTGGCAAAATATGAAAAATATGTGTAATGTGTGAAAAAGTTTATAGTATGTATAAATGTGTGCAATGTATGAAAATAAGTATAATACGTGTAAAATATGTGTAATGTGTTAAAAGGCTTGTAGTATGTAAAAATGTATATAGTATCTGAAATATATGTGTAGTATGTTTGAAAATGTGTAAAATATGCAGTGTGAAAAGGTATATAGTATGTGTAAAATATGTAGGGTTTGAAAAATGACGTAATATGTGTAAAATATGTGTAGTTTACGAAAAAGTGTATAGTATGTATAAATGTGTGTAGTGTGTGAACCTATGATGAAGTTGTATATATTTGTATATTTCTATCGCTTGTGTTATGGTGAATTTAGAAATTAAGCTATTAAATACATTTATTTAATCTTACACAAAAGTTTTATTTTTAAATCAGTCTCAAAATTTTTTTACCTGGTTCCGCCACTGTGTACTACAATATTTTTCAGGATTATTCTAATAAACTACTGTATCAGTCACCAATCATTTAATGCTACCTAAACTTTTAATAATGTTTCACCAAAATAATGATACACCCCACTTATGTCATGTATTGTCCAATACTCAAAATGATGTAGTTTTTTGATTAAAACCAAATTTAAAATTATATTGTAGGGTTCATTCACATGTGGTTTAGGGTTTAATAATTATAAATTTGATTTTATTGATAAATATGATAAATACAAAATCAAGATTAAAACTATATTGTAGGTTCACTCACATTTGAGTTAGGGTATAATTATTGTAAATTCGATTTTGGTGAGAAACATAATAAAGAGACCAAAATTTTAAACCCAATTATAAAGGAGTTATAAGAGATTTATCATATAAATGAGAGTGTATTATTTTTATGGTAAAACATTAAAAAAAATCTTTACTGGACGTTCAATGATTGATGCCTAACAAAGGATTTATCAGAATCATCATGATAAACTTTGCAGCAGACTAAAAAATTAATATCCAATTTCATTCATGTTTAAAGAAATTCATTTCTCAATTTAGTTTGATACAGATATGCACATCCACATCCACATCATATGATCAATACATAGTATGTATAGTGAAAAAGGATTAATCCTCGGACCAAGTGATATCTATGGCGCCAACATCATTAGGGTCAGAAATACCCAATGTTTCCCACACAGCTTTTGAACCATCTACAATGTTATTAGGACATGGAGGCTGGTAGTCATGGTCGTCATCGCATCCCATTGTGGAGTCGCACTCATCGACCACCATAGCCCTTACACTTCGGCCATTATAACTGATGGTGATGTTGTTGAAACACCTGCTCCCACCACTGTACCATCCAGTAGAAAGAGCTACGATTGGTATGCTATCGGAATGGTAGTTGTCATCACACTCAGATGGGCCGCCACCATCTCCACCCTTCTCAAAGCTGTTTATGGTAAGAGTAGCTCTAGTTTGTGAAGAAATTGTTGGGGAACACTCGTAAGTTTTGTACTTCCCTCCTGCCTTGCAGCAGTCTGATTCATTTTCTTGATTGCATTTCCCTCGAGGTGGAGTTATACCCGTAATTGTCCCACTTGGCTTGCAAGTTTGAAGCCTGCCAGCCTCAGAAAAATTGTAATTGGCTAGAAGAACAAACAAGAGCAGAAGAGATGCTTTCATGCTTAAGTTTCTCATTTTTCACAGTTCAAGTTCTTTTTTGTTTTTGCTGAGAAGCAAGAAATGTTTGTGACACAGGATGCCATTGCAAGATCAAATGTTTACTTTATATAAAATTCTTGCAAAGAAAATACCGAGTTTGTGGTTAAAGTTTTGTGATTCCAATGGTCATTTGCATGAACTGATTTAATTCAAAGGATATTTTAAATGGTGCATTATTTAATTACTGGCTTCGAGTGTGAATGGTATTGGAAACAAAAATAGAATCAACATGAATGGTAATTCTCTGTCAACTTTACTTCCATGTAAGGGTACGGCCTAATGTTTTAAAAGAAATATAATCTAATTAATCTATCAACTTTACTTCCCGTGATAGTTATGTTTGAAAAGAATAATTAATGGGCCAAATTAATTGTTGCTTAGTGTTATGCCGTTGGAGAAGTGTCAAATTAATCTAGTGTATGATGTTTCATTGACAATAAATTTGGTTCTAAATGTAATTTGGAGCAGATCGTGGATAGTTAATGGATTCTTTCATAAATTAACAAGTTAATTCAGATTTTAATCTTGAGAAAATTGCAAAAAACATCCTTTGTATATTTTCGAATAATTTTTTTCATCACTTACATTTAGAATAATGCAATTTCATCACTCTCAAAAAATACGATTTTGTTAATTAAAAATGTAGATAAAATACAAAATATATACACATTTTTTTAATTGGTAAAAGTAGGTGGGGTGTTGGAATACCAACCTCAATTTTATAGAATAAATATACACACAATCTAATTATGAATTATTCAAAGTATATGGTCTTTTAAGGCCTAACTTAATGGGAGTTTAGAAAAAAAATGCAATGCAAGTTTTGGCATTAAACAACATGAAAATAGAGGCCATAGCCGGTCAACTCCAAATTTAATCCATCGATTCCCCTTAGCTATTTTTCTCTCTGTCTTTACTCTACCGCTCTCTTTCTCTTTTTATTTCCTTCTACAGCTCGCTACCACCATCGGCCTTGCCTCTTGGCTAGAGCAGACCAAGTCCTCCATTCACCCACTTAATCTCCTAAGTTCCTCTTCCTCTTTCTTCCACTCCACAACCATCTCACTCGTTAGCTCTCTTGCTTTCATCTCCCCTCATCTCCTCCACTCTTCAGCTGACACCTCCAACTCCTCGGATCGGTCAAGCTCAGCTGCCGAGCTCAGCTGGTTAGATCTGCTCAGATCGGTGCTCAGATCTGTTCGTGAAGTCAAAGCTTCCGGTCAAGCTCAGCACGTCACGCCACTCAAAGAAGACCACTCCAGCTGGGATCCTTCACTTTCAAATACCTGAGCTCTCCACTGCCGGAATGCCACACCGGAGATCCTGACGAGAGCTGGTGGAAGCTGCCGCAAGCAACCCAACTAGATCCTTCACTCAGAGATCTCTCAAGATGGCCATTGTTCCAGCTCTAGTTCAAGATGCAATCTCCCTTAAAGCTAGCTGCTACGGCTGCTCATTCTAAAGCCTCCATCATTTACTTCAGCTGAAGATTTTCAACAAAGGCTCATCATTAAAACCAAGTAGGGAGGTAATGATTTCATAGATTTTGTGTCTTCCAGTTTAGCTTCTCTGTAGATAGATTGTGAAATTTCTGGAATTGAGAATGCTTAGCCCGTCTGATGAGTGTAGAAAACTCACGTCGGTAGAGCCTTACTGGTAGGTCGTCCACAGCACTCCGAAGACCAGCAAAAGGTCCCTGGGATTTGTCCTAGGGAAGATACTCTGATGCCTAAGTCAGTAACAAGCCTTAAGCGTTTTGCAGCATGTATTAAGAATACGAATGTTGAATCCCCTTCTCCAGAGAGGGAGGGGTTGTATTTATAGAATACATACCTGAATTAGAGTTGTATTGAAACTCTAATTACGTACCTTGAAGAAGGGTTTGTTGTAGTGAAAGAGTTGTAATAGGATTGTAACTCAAGAGTATATGACAATAGCTGTAATAGCTGAAAAGGAGTCAGACTCCTATGAGCTGAGGAATACTTGTTGTATTGTAAGTCTACTTCTGAGGTATTATACTTGTAGTAAAACTCAACCCTCATCAATAGCCCCTCAGGTCGGATTGCATTTATCCATTCCGATCTGAACAATTTCTGTATGATACCAAACTACTGCGCATGTTTACTTCCGTACACAACATGGACAAGAAACACGCTTCCACGTTCTCATCCACGACTTGGCTGTCAGACATTAAAGGCAGCACGTTCTCCCACGTAACTGTCGTGTCCGCTCGAATTCTCGTGACCTTGGCCTATAAATAGGGCACCTCAGAAATCATTTGATACTTCTCATATCCAGAACTTTCAACATTCAGTTCGGCTTTGCAAATTTTTTGGGCGCTCTCATCCAGCTCCCTAGACTTCTAGTTCAGCTTTTCTAGGTCGCATCCACAACTTCGTACACAAGTAAGTGCTAATGTCCAACTCAGAACATTCTAATTCATCTTTTGATATTCGTTCTGATAATAATTTAGATCACGAATCACCTGAGCACGAGTCTACTAGCAACGGTTATTCCGATTCTTTTAGTTCATCTGGTAGTCTAGACAATCAAACTACCTTGGCGAAAACTTTAAAAACCACTAAGAAGTTTAACTTAGTTCGGTTTTCCAAAGAAAACATGACTCTAACAAAATCTACGAATTCAGACGTCTTAGGAAACCAAAACCCTGGGGCCAACTTAGATCAGCTCGTTACTCACGCCATCCCCTTATCAATAGAGTTTCCTAATGACCAGCCATCTTGTAATTGATGTCCCTCAGCCATCTATTCCGACCAATAATCCTGTGGTCATTAAGTTAGAAACTATAAATTCCAGTATAACAGCTTCTTCTTTATCAGATATCCTTAGGGATTTTTATATTAGCTCCGAAATAGAAACCAGAATTCCTTTAAGTGGTGAAGTAGCTTGCCGACCCACAGAAGGTTTCATGACCATCTGCGTAGAATAACTCAAAGCCGGACTGAGATTTCCCTTGTCTCTGTTTATCAAAGACATCCTTACCGACTACACAATCAGTTTAACTCAATTAACCCAAAACACAATCAGAATTCTGGTCGGATTTGAATTATTCTTTAAACACATTGACCCATCAATGTTCTGCCCCCTACTTCAGGCATTTCTTTTGCCTAAAATCCTCTGGAAAAGATCTGGGCTGGTATTACTTCACCCGCCGACCTAAAAAACAAGAACTCCTGAGCGGAAAACCCAGTTCCATTCATGAGTGGAAAGACAAATTTTTCTATCTTTCCCTCAAATCATTATATTTGAAATGGTACTGGAAGGATACTGGTCGTGTTTCCAACCCGATCTCTGTGAAGAAACTCCCAAAAGAGCTTGCTGAGAAGGTCGAGAAGGAAAGGCGAGTTCTCAATACCAACCTCTTTCCTGAGAGGGTGTTGGTAGATTCAAAAATAAGCCCAGCGGTTCTTCCGGACGACCACACAGATTACGTGATAGGGGAGAAGAAGAGCATATCATTCACTTGTTTTTATCTTATTTATTTTGAGCTCTTTATTTAATCACCGTTTTATTGTTTAGTGACAAACGTCTTGGACCTCTTCAAAGACATTCCCGAGCCAACACCATCAGAAGGTGGTGCTCAGGCCGAAAAGACATCTGTTCAAGCCCCTTATCTTAGAGTTCTTGACTAACAAGCCTCCAATGATGAAGGGAAGAAGGAAACCAAAGTCTCTAAACCATCTTCCTCATCGGCTAAGGGGAAAAGGAAAAAAGGTGATCAAAGGGAAAAAACCCCTTCACGGAGCTGGCAAACCCTTTGAAAAGGTCAAAGAGATGCTGGAGAAGAGAAAGGCTGAGGAGTCTGCTGAGGGGGCTTCAAAAAGGCCTCGCTTCGAAGAGCTGGAAGATAACGAGTCCGAAGCAAACATACCTTCACTTCTTGGGGATGTCGACGTGCCCTATTTTAAAGATCTGGATGGTGAAGGTTCCTATGCTTTGAACACTTTCCGTCCTGATCGTGGGATGAACATAAACGACAGGCTGACCATTGAAACGGCGCCCAATTTTATCTATCGCTCATGTCCTCGTCGGGACAGAAGGATGATGAGGAAGGAACCTGCGACTTCTCTTCACGACCGTCTCGCACTTGGCGTTTCTCAGGTATAGCTGTCCAGACCTATAACCTTTCTATCATATTTGCAAGTTGCTATTACCTAACACATTTTATTTTAACTTCTTTCTCAGTTACCAACTTACACACAGGTCATGGTCCTTGCATCTAAGGTCATAGACCGTAGCGAGAGCGTCTCTGCGGGATTTGAAAAACTCTCAGCAGGCAAGGATGCAAATACCAAGGAGATTAAAACTCTCTCCTTATCTCTTAATACTGTGAAGAAGAAGGCGGGTGAGCTGGAGCAGGAGTAAAATCTTCTGAAAGACGACTTAAATGCTGTTAGATCGTCTAATAATGAGCTGACTTCCTAATTATCTTTAGTAGAAGATAAGTTGAAGTCTGCGGAAGCTCGTTTGGCCTTTTTAGAAGGAGACGGTGCTTCTCAGCTGATCTTAAATTTTCTAACATCCGATGAGGGGAGGAGGATGCTGGTCAAGCTATGCACTCCAGCAAGTAATCATGGCTATCACGCGGCCTTGGTGGCACTCAAAGAGAAATGTCCTGAACTCAACATTGTTGCTGAGAAGGGATACAATCTCAAGTCTGGAGAAGCTGTGAACCAAGCTTTTGACAACCTAAAACTAATGAAGATCAATGGTCGCCAGCATGTGCCTCCGACCCCTGAGGAAGAGGGTGAAGAAGAAAAGAAGAACTGAGCCTGCGCGCTCATTTGAACTTGTTGTAGCTGTAGGTTATATATTTCTTGAACAACTTTTAACCGACTTTCAGTTTTGAATGATATATATTTCGAGTTGAAAAAGATAATCAAGCTTTGTTAATTCAATTTCTCAGAAGCAAAATAGCAATTTAATATTGTTCAAGCCGACATGACTAGAACTAAATAATATTATTCCTTTTTTGCGGAATAAATTAATTCAATTTGATTTGAACCTTGTAAGTTAATTCGAGCTGAATTGAACTTGATTAATTCAATTTGATTTGAACCTTGTAAGTTAATTCGAGCTGAATTGAACTTGTAGTTTTCATTTTTTGCGGAAAATTGATTAAATGTAAGATCGAATAAGTGGCGTTAAACCGAACTTATATTAGATCTGTTTTTCATGTATTCCTTTTTTGGCGGAAAATACAGATGATATGACATCGCTTAATCCAATTAGATCTGACTTGAATCTATCTTGGAAAAATGAAATGAGAAAAGAATGAATACAAACTCATCTTATTAGAACGAATCCATAATAGGCGTTTTATTAATGTGTTGAATTACACTAATTGAAGCACTTATAGTGCTTAATTGAATGAAAACAAACTGAGAAAGTAACTAACGCTACTGATAATATCTTCTTAAGTTGGCGATATTCCACATCCTCGGGATGGTTCGTCCATCCAAGGTTTCCAACTTGTAGCTTCCAGAACCTCCGACCTGGGCTATCTTATAAGGGCCTTCCCAGTTCGGATCAAGTTTCTTCAAGCCTTCAACTCTACTTGCTTCATTCTTTCTCAAAACTAGATCGCCAAGTTGAAGTTGAATTTTTCTAACTCGCCGATCATAGTAACGGGCCATATCAGCTTTATACTTAGCTTCAGCGAGGTGTGCCAATTCACGTTTTTCTTCTAGCAAGTCCAAGCTTAATCGCAGTTCATCAGAATTTAGTTCTGAAACATAGTGGATTGTTCTGGGACTTGGGAGCCCGATCTCAGCAGGAATGACAGCTTCAGATCCATAAGCTAAGCTGAACGGAGTTTCTCGGGTAGCTGTTCTCAGGGTAGTACGGTACGCCCATAGAACATTTGGCAGTTCTTCCACCCAATCTCCCTTAGCTTTTCCCAGCCTTGTTTTTAAACCTTGAACAATTATCCTGTTGGTGACCTCAGTTTGCCCATTTGCCTGTGGATGTTCTACTGAGGTGAAATGCTGTCTTATGTTCAGCTCTTTACACCAGCTTCTGAACGGATCGCTTGCGAACTGCGTACCATTGTCCGATACGATAGTGTTTGGTATCCCAAACCGATACACTATCTGTTTCCATACGAACTTAACTATGCTTCTTCCAGAGATCTGCACAAGTGGTTCGGCTTCTACCCACTTGGTAAAGTAATCAATAGCTACTACCAGGTGCTTAAGACATCCTGGGGCTTCTGGAAATGGTCCGGCGATGTCAATTCCCCACTGAGCAAATGGCCATGGGCTTTGAATGGTGGCCATCTCTGTTTGAGGAACATGCCTGACGGTTGCATGAATTTGACACTTTGGGCATTTCTGCACCAGTTCATGAGAGTCTGTGCTCATCGTAGGCCAGTAGTATCCTGATCGCATCGCCTTTTTTACCAACATGCGTGCCCTGACGTGACTCCCGCATGAACCAAGGTGAATTTCTTTCAACACATACATCGCCTGTGCAGATCCTAAACAACGCAACCAAGGCATGAGAAAACCGTTTTTAAATAAGACTCCATTCTTTATAGCATACCTGGGTGATCGTTAGACCAATTTACGAGCTGAAGTTTTATCCTGCGGTAATTCTCCATCTATTAAGAATTTGATGATTGTGGTCATCCAAGTACCTCCCACATCTTCAATTTCTAAAACTTGCAGCTCATCAATGCTTCTAGTTGGCAACACCTCAACCAAAACCTTTTTTGTGAGATGAACATGTGCTGATGATGCCAACTTATTGAGGGCGTCTGCTCTTTTGTTTTGAGCTCGGGGTACTCGTTCTATCTAAAATTTTACAAATTTTCTCTTCAGCTCTTCAGTTTTTTCCAAATACTTCTTCATATTCAGATCTCGGGCCTCATACCCTCCAGTTACTTGGTTTACAATGAGCTGAGAATCACTGTAAACTTGTAACTTTTTTACACCCATTTGACAATCTAACTTCATCTCGGTGATTAAAGCTTCGTACTCTGCCTCGTTGTTTGTTGCTTTGAATTCAAAACGCAAAGCATAAGTGAACTCTTGTCCATTTGGGTTTGTTAGTATTAAACCAGCTCCTGAACCATCCTCGCTTGAGGCTCCATCGACAAACAATATCCAAAATCCTTCTTTTTATTTTAAAGGATTTTTCAGGTCGTCCTCCTTTAAAAGGTTTTCATCTGTAACCGAAACTTCAACCATGAAATCAGCAAGTACCTGGCCTTTTATTGCTGTCCAATGTGAGAATGTGATGTCGTATTCTCCCAGCTCAATCGTCCAGTACATAAGTATTCCAGACGAATCAGGCTTTTGCAGAACTTGCCTTAGAGGTTTATCGGTTAAGACATGGATTTCATGTGCTTGGAAGTATGGTTTCAATCTCGTTGAAGCATTAATAAGTGAGAGTGCCAATTTCTCCATTGTAGGATATCTCTGCTCGGCTCCTTGTAGAACTCGACTTGTGTAATATACTGGTTTTTGTGTTCCTTTGTCATCTCTGACCAGAACTGCACTAATGGCTACATCGCTTGCTGCCAAGTACACGTACAAGACCTCTCCATGGATTGGGGTGGACAACACCTGCTCTTCTGACAAATATCTTTTTAGATCGTCGAACGCTTTATTACAGCTTTCGTCCCACTCAAAATATTTTGCTTTCCTTAGTGCCTTGAAGAACGGTAGGCTGCGATCAGCCGATCTTGACAAAAAACTGTTCAACACAGCCAAGCATCCTGTAAGCTTCTGAACTTTCTTTAAACTTTGAGAGGGCTTCATGTCTAAAATCGCTTGGATCTTTTCTGGATTTGCTGCAATTCCCCGATGTGAGACCATGTGACCAAGAAATTTCCCTGATCCAACTCCAAATGTACACTTCTTTGGATTTAGTTAGAGACCAGTTTCACGCAATTTCTCCAATGTCTCTCTTACATCATCTAAGAAAGTTTCTATTTTTCTGCTCTTGATGAGCATGTCATCGACATAAATTTCCATATTCCTCCCGATCTGACCAGAGAATATTTTATCAACCAATCGCTGATATGTAGAGCCGGCGTTCTTTAAGCCAAAAGGCATTTTAGTGTAGCAAAATACACCTTTCTCAGTTATGAAGGCTGTCTTTTCTGCATCATCCTCATCCATCTGAATCTCATGATATCCTTTATATGCATATAAAAAACATAAGACCTCAAAACCGGAGGTCGCATCGACCTTCTGGTCGATTATTGGCAAAGGATAACAGTCTTTTGGACAAGCCTTGTTCAGGTTCGTGTAATCTATGCACATTCTTAAAGAAGCATCCGGCTTTGGAACCATAACAGGATTGGCAAGCCAGGTCGGATAGAAAACCTCCTTGATTATTTCTGCTTTTAACAGTTTATCAACTTCTTCAGATATGGCCCGATTACGATCTGGTGCATATTTCCTCTTTTTTTGTCTGACCATTGGAGCAGACTTGTCAATGTTTAGCTTGTGAACCATCAAATCTGCAGATACTCCTTTCGTATCGTCGGGACTCCAAGCAAAGACATCTTTAAATTCCGACAAGAGATGTGTTAATGATCTTTTTGTTCCCACAGGCAATGAGGAGCCGATAATAATTGTTTTGTTTACTTCACGGTCATCTAAAGATTCAGTTTCTACTTTGTCTTTCAGCATCACATGCTCAGTTTGGTCTTCTGTACCAACGCAATTTTCATTTGATGGCGGTTTAGTTTTCTTACCCTTTAAGGCAATCATATGGCACTCCCTTGCCAACTTCTGATCACCTCGGATCGTAGCAACCCCTGCATTTGTCAGAAATTTCATAACAAGATGATATGGAGACCAGATAGCCTTCAGTTTCACCATTGCAGGTCGTCAAAGAATAACGTTATATGGAGACGTGACATTAAGGATTGTGAACTCAACATAAATGAGCCTTTCCTTGGGATATTCTCCCAATGTTACTGGCAGGTTTATTGTATCGATTGGCATTGAAGTTTCTCCTGAAAAGCTGATGAGGTGTGAATGACAAGGTTTTAGCTATTTCTTGTCGATACCCATTTTTTGGCAAGTTTCATAGTAGAGAATATCGGTCAAACTGCCGTCGTCTACATATATTCTGTGGACTTCCTTGTTAGCGATGATTGCTTTAATTAGCAATGCGTCTGCATGTGGGAATCTGGTTGGTACCGCATCTTCATCTGAAAAAGTGATGGTATCTGATGGCTTAAACCGCTTATGAACTGGCTCTTGATCAGGAATCCCTCTGTTCTTCGATTTTTTTGAAGTCATTGAGTCTCCATCGTAGGGTCCTCCGATGATGGTATGAATAACTCATGTGATGTTCCTATCCACGTCGGGATTTCTATCATTCCATTATCTCTTTTTCGTTTTTCATCAGGAAGATCTGGATCCCTTTTATCTTCAGGTCGGTTTGATGAATTCCTAACTCGGATAAATTTTTTTAAATGACCAGCTTGTATTAGCTCTTCAATATATTTTTTGAGGTCTTTGCAATGCTCAGTGTCATGTCCATGCTGACTATGAAAACTGCAGAAGAAATTTTTATTTCTTTTGTTGTCTGAACCTGACATCCGTTTTGGATACTTTACATTCCCTCGGTTCTCCAAGATCGCTAGCACATCCTTTCGCGTTTTATTTAATAAAGTAAAATTCTTGTTTTCTCCAACAGTAAACGTACTGTGGAGCACTTTATCAAATTTTTGCTTGCAATTTCCACCACCAAATGCTTTGGACTTATCCTCCTTCTTTCTCTCAGGTCCTCTATCATTGTCTCGTTTTTGTTTATCTGCATCTTCTCCTTTTGCAAATTTTCGATCTCTCTTCATCATATCCTCAACACTGGTTGGAGGATCAGTAACAAAGTCTTTGTACAACCTTCCAGGTCGTAGCCCGTTTGTAAATGCTCCAATAACAACTTCGTCCGACCTGTGTCCCAGTTCTAAACTTTCGTTTATGAATCTATCAATGTATTGAGTTATCGACTCTGAATCCCCTTGTTTCACATTAAGTAACTCAATACTTGTTTTACAAACTTTTGCCTTTGTACAAATCTGTTCTTGAAGGCTGTTTTTATTTCACTGAACTTACGAAAGACTTTAGGTGGAAGATTATCATACCACAATCATGCAGTTTCCATAAGAGTTACCCCAAAAACATTTGCACATGACCTGATCCGGATAATTATAAATTCTCATGTTCTGCACATAATGATGCACATGTTCTGTTGGATCTCATTCTCCATTGTAATATAATAAGTTCGGCATTTTGAACTTATGTGGGAGAGGGTAATTTTCAACATCATCTATAAATGGAGAAGTTTCCTTCGGATCATCGCTATACCTCAGATCATGCCTGGTAAATTCCTTTGTCGTGTATTCCAGAGGTCAGATTGACCAATATCTCCAAATCGCATGTTCTCTCTTGGCCATTCATACGCTCTGTTCGGATTATCATCATCATGATCTTCAACTCTAGTCCGCTGTCGATAATAAACTTGTCTTAAGTTTCTATTCGGTGATCGCGAATCTCTATGGTGAGATAAAACCGAAATATGATCCCGAGTCCTCCTGTTAGCACGTTCCTCAGCTCTAAGCCTCAGTTCATGTTCTTCTTGAAGCCTTTGACGAAGGTCTTGCTCACGAATAGCTTGTTCATGCTGCTCTCTTTGCTGAGTTTCACAAGCTTCACGTTCAATCAAATTAATTGGAGCACGGTTTGCTATCATCTTTTGAACCCTTTCGCCATATTCGATCAGGAACTTGACCACATCAGGCGAATCCAAATCAACGACGGGAATTTGACTCTCCTTGATTTTGTGCAGCCGTACATTTTTCGTTCTGACCAGGAGTTCTAGTGGATGAATGAGTCGGTTCTTCCACTACCAGAGGAGCGTTCTTCTCTTGGAGATCAGGATTATTCTCTCTCTGATCATTAGGTGCAGAAGTGTTTCGCATCGATTGTTTATCACGCCTCGTCATCTGCAATCGGGTAGTAGGCATGGTTTTGTTCTCGGGCCCCACGATGGGCGCCAATTGATGAGTGTAGAAAAATCACGTCGGTGGAGCCTTACTGGTAGGTCGTCAGGTCGTCCACAGCACTCCGAAGACCTACAAAAGGTCCCCGGGATTTGTCCAAGGGAAGATACTCCGATGCCTAAGTCAGTAACAAGCCTTAAGCGTTTTTGCAACATGTATTAAGAATACGAATGTTGAATCCCCTTCTCCAAAGAGGGAGGGGTTGTATTTATAGAATACATACCTGAATTAGAGTTGTATTGAAACTCTAATTACGTACCTTGAAGAAGAGTTTGTTGTAGTGAAAAAGTTGTAATAGGATTGTAACTCAAGAGTATATGACAATAGCTGTAATAGCTTAAAAGGAGTAAGACTCCGATGAGCTGAGGAATACTTGTTGTATTGTAAGTCTACTTATGAGGTATTACACTTGTAGTAAAACTCAACCCTCATCACCGTCCAATGAGAATTCTGCGGTTTGAATTAGCTGTCCAAATTTGGTTGGAATCTGGTTGGGGCATGAGAATAGGCAGGATCTCAGTGGTTCATTGCTTGCTTCTAAATGATTGAATTCATGGCTGTGCCTTCACTGGTCTTAAATGCATTTATTCCAAGGATTTTCTGAGCTAAACAGTTGTTCGGGGACCTGGAGCTCCATTTTCAGCTATCTAGTGGAATTTTTTAACGGGCTAAGTCTTTATTTTGTCGAATCTCTAAATTTAAAATGCCCATTGGTAGACATTTGTTGCATACTGTTGGTGATATTTGTGATGTGTGCTTTGGACTATATTTTGGATCTGCCATTTCCATTGTGGTGTGTTTCCTGCTTGAACATATGACTCAGTGACCAAAAGTGATTATGGTCATGTATTGAGAGGATTAATTGTGAATAATTTTAGCTTGTCATGAATTTGGATTCAGTATTACCTCTGAGTGCATTAGTGTCTCTGCTTGCATATGCTTGGTTTAGTTTCGTGTCTATTGGTGCACCAAATTGCGGGATTGAAAGGCTGCACGTGGGGTGCGAATTCAGATTTCTGTTTGGGAATTAGCCTTCTGAATTGTGGTTAATGTTTAGTGCTGAAACATGTTTCAGTACATATATCAAACTTTGATTTGGAAGCTGTGGTTGCCATTGGCTTAATCATGTATTTGATGATCTTATTTGGTTCGCTATGTTGGTCTGACGTGTGTGATAATCAATCGAGAATAGCTCCCATTTCATTTTAAAATGCTGAGAAGTACAGCATTGTTGAAGCATGTCTATGCTCTAATTTGAATCCCAATTTGAATCTGTGCTTACTGGTTGATAATCCCTTTGGGCATTCTCTCCTATAATTGGGGGGTCATGTTGGCCTTGCTGCTGAGGTAGCTTGATACTCCTGCTGTCTGTGGTCTCTTTGTGGAATATTTGAATGAGGAGAATCCATAATCCACTTGCTCATAGTTACTCACTCATATACGTCGAACCTAGCGATGCTGCTGAATACCCACTTTGAACTTGGTGCCGGTGCTTTCCATTTGCTTGATGAGGTCAGGCCTCTGTCGTACCCAAATGTTCATTTGCTTGAGCTCCGATCGATAGCATACATAGCTGTCGGTGGAGACTTAGAGCTGGGCTAACAATGACAAGAAACATCATAGCTCCTTTTCACTTTTGCTTTTACTATACAGATTAGGCCCTTAAGTTTACAGAAATATAGAGGCTATCTACTGGAATCCGCCCAAGTAGATTTCCTCTATCTTTCTTACATATATTGAGATTAATCTTTCGTGTAATGGAGTAGTATTCTAGATTTTCTACATTTGCTTTGTAACAGTGTGAACGGGTAAAACCGACACTGTATTTTGTTTTGCTTCATCTATGCAAATTTCTAATTTTCCAAAAAAAAAAACAACATGAAAAGAGAGAATACTCAGTTACATTTCATGAATGAAGGGAGTTGAAACCTATCTAATATAACAGCACCCCTGATGATGTCTGATATCACCAAGTGTTGTGTGGTCTCTCTGAGTCATGTGATCCATATATTATTGCCGAAAACCTAGAAGACTTGCAATACACACGTTAGAAATACCTCCGGGCTGTACCGGGGAGTATGCTCTGATGCTTAAGTCAGTATGGGTCCCTGAGCAATAAGCTTAATACGTTATATAAGTTGTCGAGAAAGTAACACCTTACCAGGTGATAATGGGGTTCGTTATATAGAATCGTACCTGGTAGAGTTCTAGTAGAATTAGAACTCCTCAGTTCATTAGTAGTCTTATCTCGAAGAACTCGGGTTCAGATAGGATTTGTGCAATAAGAGTCCTAGTACAATTCAACCTTATCAATAGCCCCTCAGGTCAGTTAAGATTTTTCTTATTTTATCCGATCTGACTAGTTTAATTCACACAGTGCTCGATTCCCATATGTATTTTTCTCCGAATAAGCCCCAAACATATCGAAACCATTCCGAACACAAATACTGGAATAATGAACACCACAGCTTTCCACAGATGCAACGTATGTGTTTTTGGTCATAGGACTATGCCAATCTCAGGAACAGTTAGCAATGATATATATATAATTGTCGTATATATACTTTGAATGACTCGGTGGGAATAAGCCAATGACAAAACATTTTTCATCCCATAATGAACCATGTGATATGTCGTGTTCGACCTCCGGTCATCACCGAATATATGTACACACAGCAGTTACATACATTGAACTGTTTCATCACAAGATACATAGCCCCAATTTGGTATTTAATGCGTGCACTATTTTAAAGCAATGAAAGATGTACCGAACTCCGAAGGTCATCAGACCATTCGAAATCTCCTGAGTAGCTTCCGACTATCATTTTACAAATCCCGAGATATAGCAACGGTTGAGATCAGGAAGCCCATTAAGTACCTATAAATAGCCCCAGTTGCAAAACAAAAAGCCACACTATCTGTAAGATTTCACCTCTTAGCATTCTTACTCCTTAGCTTGGATCCATCGTTCCTCCGATTCAAGTTTAGAAATCCGAACTCCAATCTTCCAACAACCAAGTAAGTATGTCTAATTCTAAACATTCGAATTCTTCCTCCAATATTAATTTAGTTTCTAGGTTAGGGGAATTAGGTAGTCCCAATTCTCTAAACTCCGTAGATAATTCCATAGAAGAACCTAGATAGTAGAAAACCGAACTGAGGAGAATAACACTTCCTCTAGTTCTCACATCCCTGACCATAGCTTTGTAGATCCTAAGTCAGACCATGAAACTGGTAGGATACCGTCCACAACTCCCCGTTCTGAAGAAAACTTAGAACAAGAAAAAGGGTTTGAAACTACGTCTGAGACAATTTCAAAACTTAGGACACTGAGCTTGGCTCTCTCGTACGAGAAAGTAGCCCTGGTCGCATCTAAATGCTTTATACCCTCCGAACTCGGAGCCTGAACTCCCCTTCCTGGGGAGGTCACTATTCGGCCCTCTATAGGGTTTATTGCAGTCTTCGTAGATCAGTTTGTAGGTGGATTAAGGTTTCCCTTATCCGAGTTCTTTCAAGGCCTCTTACAGGAATATTCACTTTCCATAACCTAATTAACTTCTAATGTCATCCAAACTCTGACAGGGTTCCAAATGCTTTGTAAACACTTAGCCATTACTTGTACTGTATTTCTCTTTAGGTACATATTTAGTCTGAAGTCTTCAGGTCGGGACATTGGTTGATTCTACTTCTCCTGTAGAAGAGGTAGATCCGACTTGGTTGAAGGCATTCCGAGCTCTATCCATGATTTGAAGGAAAAATTTTGTTCGTCAGAGTTAAGAGTTTAGGAACCGAGATCTTTCGGCGTACTAATGAATCGGTCTCAGATCGGTCATCAAAATGTTCATCCTCAATAAAAAATGCTATATCCAAATTAGAGACCTTAGTAAATAAACAAGGCAAGCTTAGCCTTGCTAACATTCCCGAGCGCGTCTTAGTTTCCTTAGAACTCAGCCCCGTCGAACTGGGAGATGAACATCCAGACGAGGTGGACGACTCTGTTCTTAAGGGTATATTCCTTACAAAATTCATATCTTATGATGTTATTGTCATTTTTATAACATGTCTAACTCTTTCTCTTTTCGGATACAGTCATGCAACTCAAAGATATGCTCGGTGGCTTAAAGCCTTAGTCCAAGAAGCAATGAGCTACAAAGACAAAGGTGATAGACCCTGCTGTGATTCTTGATGACAATGCCACTCCTGTATTGGCACTTAATGCCCCGGAGAAGAATGATACTATCGAGCTACCGCAGCTCGATTTGCAGCACACTGGGGGGACTTTTGGGCGAATCTCAGGCCCCTCGGAAGAGATTTCTCAAAAACATATTGTCTCGGAGCTGAAGAGCAGCCGTAAGAGACGAAGTGAAGATTCGTTGACAAATGCCAATAAGAAAATGAAGAGTCTTTCTGAACTGCTAGGTCCATCCTTGTTTGGAGAGCTCGTTGTCCCATGTCATACCTTTGAAATTGGGATTATTGAAGTGCCCGAGCACTACTTGCTCCCGAATTGGGGTTTATCGGGCAATGATAGGCTCTCTGTTGAAATCGCTCCAGAGTTCGTCAAGGAGGTTATCCCTCCTCGGGATAAGGAAGCGCTCCAATCTTTTGGGAAGAAGGAAATGAGCTGCCGTTGCGGTTGCTCAGGTTATTTCACTATTATCCTTTTAACCTCTTTCATACATATGTTAGACCTTTGTAATTAACCAAATTTCATGTTACAGACTCTGGCTTTGGTCGGCGAATAGATGTCTCAAGCAGAAAAAGACGATGCCGAGCTCCAGAAGCTCCAGTCCAGACTAGACAGAGCTGAGGCGAGAGTTAGCAATTTGAAGAGTTTTAACCAGACGCTGGGGTACAGGGAGCAACATGCTATTTCCAAACTCGGGAGAGTTCAAGCGGTTTTGAAAACTTCTGAGGATGAAGTCTCTAAGCTCCGAGCTGAGAATCATGCTTTGAAGCAACAAGTTATAGCCAAGAAGAGGAAGCAAGAGTTCTTCCGAGGTGAGGGTGCCTCGTAAATGGTGAACCATATGTTTAGTTCAGATGCGTTTGGCACTTTCCTTGGCCAACTGATAACACCTGTGAAGAACTGCGGGTATCACTTAGCTCTGGCCACTTTGCACTCACGGTACCCCAAGCTCGACCTGGATGATGAAGAGGGTTATAATGAGGAAGCTAAAGCAGATATAGACGTTTCTTTGAACGATATGAAGAGTGGGAAAATCACTCTACCCATTGAATTTTTCGTCCCCTCATCTCTGGAGGTCGGCACTGCTCTTGAAGCCCCAGACCCTGCATCTGGTCATGCTGAGGAGCCTATCCAAGCTGAAGACTCTAACCGAACTGAAAACTTTCTTGCCCAAAGCTAATGTTAAGGGGTTGTAATAATTTTAGAATTTTGTTTGGATAAGTATATTGTAGTTCGGAATTTCTTGTAACTCGTATTGACAATTATAATTTGAAATATGTGAATACATTTCAATTATTTTGCAGATCAAAATTTGTAATCGACTTTATCCAATGTGAATATGTGTCATTTTGATCTTTAATATTGTTTATTCTCTATTAACCGATTGAAACAATCTCCGTAGTTCGAATGGAATTACTGTCAACTAACTTTGCCGATCTCCGTGTTGCTTTTACATCACACTTCTTCATGGCAATGTTTTTAGAATTTAAGTTCTTTAAACCGTTTTGCATGATTTCGTGTAAGACATTTAACTTTACAGTAGTTTGGAACTTCAGAGGTCGGATAACATTTTGCTAATTGATTACGAGCTCAGGTTCCTTAAGCTCATATTTCCGAACTCAGGTTCCTTAAGCTCATTCTTCCGAACTCAGGTTCCGTAAGCTCATTTTTTCGAACTCAGGTTCCTTTTGCTTATTTTTTCGAGCTCAGGTTCCTTAAGCTTATTTTTCCAAACTCAGGTTTCTTAAGCTTATTTTTCCGAGGTTGCGATCCTCAGTTAAATAATAAATCTTATAAATGAGCTATTGCTCAATTTTTTTATTTATCCTTCCCGAGAACATCCGGGATTGTGATTCAGAGATGAATGCGTTCATCTCTGTTTTAAGATTCTCAAAAATATTTTGAGATTGGAATAGCATGCTTTTTGTTTTCTTTCCAGAATGTAAGTATTTGGCAGTTCTGCAAAAGATAAGAATAAGCCAAGTTTGATAAGATAACGAAGAACATCAATAAGCAAATCTTTTGACATCCTGAAAAATAACTAGTAAGATAAAATTCGAGCTGTACGGCTTATTTTCCAACTAATCGGTTTTCACCGAACTACACAACTCTTTATTTCTACCAATATATTTAAAGAAAGCTAAATATAAAACTTTCTCAAATGAGAGATATTCCACATTCGCAGAATTATCTTACCATCTTGGGTTGACAGCTTATAATTCCCAGCTCTTTCCAATTTGGTTCCAGCTTCCGAGTTCCCTCCGCCTTGTTTATTTGGTTCTTCCTCATCACCAGATCTCCAGGTCGAAAGTAGGCGCTTTTAACCCGCTTATTATAGTATCGAGTCATATCTGATTTGTACTTAGCCTCTTGGATAAAAGCGGATTCTCTCTTTTCTTCCATCAAATCCAGGTTGAGGAGTAGAACTTCACCGTTCTTGTCTTGCTCGTGATTAAGCACTCTTGTACTCGGAAGACCTATCTCGGCAGGGATAACTGCTTCAGATCCATACACCAAGCTAAATGGAGTTTCTCGAGTGTCTGTTCTCGGGGTAGTTCGATAAGCCCATAGCACGTTTGGAAGGTGTACCACCCAATCTCCTTTGGCGCTTTTTAGCCGAGTTTTCAACCCTTGAATGATGATTCTGTTCATCACCTCAGTTTGACCATTTGCTTGGGGGTGAGCTACGAAAGTGAAGTTCTGATGAATCTTGAGTTCGTCACACCAGCTTTTAAACGGGTCATTTGCAAACTGGGTTCCATTATCAAACACTATGATCTTTGTTATTCCATACCGACAAACAACATTTTTCCAGAAGAACTTCAATATATTCTTTCCGAATATTGTTGCTAACGTCTCAACTTTGATCCACTTTGTTTATCACATATCTCAAATCATCTCAATATATGTTACTAAGAGGTAATGTGTTCTCATTCCAACTATAAAGTCAAACATATGTAAGTAGACATTCTAGGAAAAGATTAATATTTATCTATCTAAATTATTTATATGCAATCACTTATTCGTTGAAACTCTGAATCGGTTGTAATTTGTTTTGGACAAAATATCGTTTCGATTTTATATCAAGCCTTTTTTTAAAGTTTTTTTGGTTATTCTAAAAAAAGTACTACATTTATTACATTTTTTCACTGAATTTAATAAAGTTATAATATTTACATTGTATAAATTTGATAATATATAAACAATTAATTTATAAAAAAAAACTTAAATTTTATAATATTTACAAAGTGAATAAATAAATAATTTAGAAGTTTTTTTTATGTAAAGCTAACATGGTTTACTAAAATAATATTTTTTTAGGTTATTACATATCATAACTATCATAATTAAGGTAGCAATTTGGTTAATATATTATCAGGCGAAAACAATAGATATGGAACATTCTTTGCTATATGTTGTTATTAATTTTCTAATATCGAGAAAAATATTTAAATTAATTACTTTAAAAAGACTTCGTCACTAATTTAGAAAAATATCGAACTATAGAATAAAATTAGAAGCGAAAAAGCCAAAACAAAAATTTTATTTCGACTTTGTAAATGACGACATAGATTTGAATAAAATAACAGATATGCCAAAAAATATATATATAAAAAAATTAGATGTATGATAGAATAACAATCATAGATCAGCAAAAACAAAAAGTATGAATTTGTCAAAAAAATATAAAAAAGTAGTAAACATAAATATATGATAGCCATACATCTGAAAAATATACATAGACATAGAAGAAAATAACATGCATAATTTTATTTTAAAAAAAATCGATATCAGAGAAGTCCGCAAACATATATGTATGACAAAATAACAATCATATAAAACGATATTTAAAAAATAGCAAAGATAAATGTGTGACACTGTTAACAGACATGGATTTGCACAAAAAATGACAAAAACAAATAAAGTAGCAAACATAAACCTATGACCCATAAATCAATAAAAAAATGCAAAAAAAAAGAAGAAACACTCAAGGAAAAAATCTTCGAATTACAGAGCAAAAAGTGAGCAAGAAAGAGAAAAAGAAAGAAAGATAGAAAAGAAAACGAAGATAGAAGATAAAGTTAAAAAGACCAAATAAGGAAAAATATAAAAGAAAATAACTTTACACATCTGTCTGCTAATTTATAATCCTAACCGAAATTAAAAGTAACAATTCTAACTACAACCGATTAGATATGTTAAGTAATAACATGCTAAAGGGGATATCGAAAAAGTTAACAGGTGAAAAAGCAACTTAGACACAAAATTGCATAATCGAGGAGCAACCATCTGTTGATACAATACAATAAGGGCATAAATAGTCATAACCTGCGCTTTATAGATAAAAGTATATATATTTTTAATTTTTTTATTTAATATAACCAAATGTTGAGAAAATGCAAGTCTGAGAATGTTACAGAAACAAGGATAACACCTCCATCAGATGTATTTTTTTTTTGTAATTCTAAATGACGGAAAGCTAAGTTTATCCAAAAGAATTACACAGTGGGACACAAGGTGGAAGGCCGTCGAACCCTAGAGGAAGGGCAAGTCTGGAAATTTTGAGGTTTTCTATATATGGACATAAAACAGAAAAAGTGATTTATTTTATAAAGGTAAATATTGAATTAGAAAACCTCCATCACATATATATATATTTGTAATTCTAAATAACGGAAGGCCAAGTTCATCTAAAAAGAATTATATTTGTAATTCTAAATGACGGAAGGCCAAGTTCATCTAAAAAGAATTGCACCGGACACGAGGTGGAAGGGCGTCGAACACTAATTGAAAGGCCAAGTCTGGGAATTTTCAGGTTTTCTATATATATGGAGACAAAACAGAAAAGTGAATTTTTTTATAAAGGTAAATATATTGAATTAGATTGTTAATTTGTGAAAGAATATGCTAACTATGAACTTCAAATTCAAATTACACTTATTAAGGACCAAATTTCTTGTCAATGAAACATTGGGAACTACTTTCGCCACTTAAGTAAACATCGAGAACTAATTTTACATTTTTCCTTTATGCCCCTATCAAAATCTTTTTTAACTACTTAATATTTTCAAATTTTTACAGGTATAATCGTATAATTTTTGTGTTAAAATTTACAGCCAGTGATGAGTATTACTCCATGAATAGCATGATTATTCACGTGAAATCCCAAAATATTAATAGACCAAACTTTCAAGTCATGTTAATACCTTGAAAGAAGTAATAATTTTACTGCCTTTATTTTGACAAGGTTAATTGTTTAGGATAATGATATGGATTATATCTTTACTCATTAGGTAGTGATACTATCATTTATTAAGTGATCAATCATTGTTCATGGATCGATATGTGAATTTTCGTATCCTATTGTGAATAGATTAGTAAATGAATGGTTATAAAACTTGAGTCAATTATTATTGGCTATTGCACAAATTTTTGAGATGAAACAACCCTAAAGTATACGTCTAGATTGGTTACGGTTCAAAGTTTGGATCAAACAAAAGTCGGTTCCGAACTGATTATGGTTTTAACCGTATCCGTGCCAATGTCTAACCATAAAATTCTATTATTACATATGAATTAGTAGTCTTTTAGCAATACTAAAAGGTTATATATGCTACTAAGATTAAACCTTTCCACATGAAATTTGGAGTAAACAGCCATGGAATGCTTTCACATGAAATTTTGACGTGACATCTATTTTTCCATTCCTCGTATACTTCTCAATCATTCAGCAATCCATCACATCCTCCCATGATATTAAAAGAACAAGAAAGAAACTTGGATAAGTTATTACTTCTATATGGGTAATTCATTCAATATTTAGCAAACAAAAACGACAAAACTTGTACAGGTTGTCAGGCTCTCATTCATTCAAGAATCAGGCAGTGTCATGAGAGTTGAAAGGGAATTACCAATCTGGAGTCTGGACGCAATTCAGCTTGCGGCTTTGCTAATAGTTAATTACTTGTCTGTAGCTTCTGTAGTGAATAAAATATAAAACCACGGAGAAGTTTCCTTTGGAAAAGATCAATTCCATTGAATGCTGGAATGGATGCTTTGAGCCCAATATTGGCATTATGCCAAGTCAGAAAACTATATAAAAACAATCTCAATGATCATGTAAATTGCATCCAATAGCTCAAAGCTCGTAAGAGAAGAAGTTGTGGTTGCAAAGCAATTACAAACATAGAAACATTCGCCACACTTAGAGTTTGCTGGTCCATAAGCAAGGAGAAAAACACAACAAAACAGAAAATTAGTAAAACAAAACACAACTATCCAAATTTTTACAAATTAAGCATTGCCTAAACAAACCAAAATTTTAATCCTCAATCCTCATTCTAATCCATTGTATCAAATCTATGCACAATCAATTTCTTTCAATTCAAAATACAAAGAATATGAGCAACTCTCCAGGATCACTCCAAAGCACTCAAAGATTTTATAAGTTGGGTTTATCCATTCAAAAGAAATTATACAAAGAAGCATTACCTTGAATTTGCAAATATGTCAAAAGCTCACCATAATATTAAAACCAAACATTAATCAAAAGATCTTTATTGGGTTGTAATGGTACTAGGGTAAACAATGTGGGATAAGAAAGATAGAGAAAATGGGTTAAATATAAAAAACCCAAAGTACAATGTAATTCAACCAAGAAGTTCCCTACACTTGGATTGTATTAATTCTCAAAATTTGTACTTCCATAACTAATCAAAAGTAATTTCAGCATAGCAAAAAATTTTTTCGTGCTTTCATCATAGATTTTATTTTTCATATCTTTTTTTCTTTCTTTCCCGCGCTACTGTTCTCTTCTTTTTCCGGCCACAATTGTGGCAAATAACACAAACAAATAGAATACTACAATTGGGTCCGTTTCTTCTGTGCCCTGTGTTGTTTGAGCAAATAGTGGACGTTAGCACTTTTAATTTACAAGAAAATGCTGAATTCAACTTCATTCATAGAGACTAAAAAAATATGCATTTTCTCTTTTTCAAACAAAGAGGGCATATGTCACCATTACTTTACAGAGCTACATGCATCTTAGTGGGAAGAAAGAAAATTAAAAAGGTCTTGGTGAATATTTATGATTGTTTAAATGCAAACAAAATAGTTAAGGCTCAAAGGGGTTAACTAAAGGTAAATGTGATGGTAGAGTTTGAAAACTAAAGTCAAATATGGTTAATCCTAAATGCCTTAATCATGTTTAATTTTAACATTGTGGCTTACCATGTACAACAAAGCAAATTTTGTAATATCATCCAAGTACAAGTAGCACTCAACAAGAAATATTTTCAATTAAACACCATAAAAGTGGTTCTTGTGTTCTTAGGCTCAAAACCTCACTTTAGGTAGTCATATAAGCTCAATTTCATGCGTTCACCATTCTCAAAAATATACAAAGTTATACACAAATCTAACAGAATGGATCTACCAAACTTTTCATACTAATTCCAGTTTGCTTAAGTAAGGCTCAATTTGGAAACTCAAAAACACAAATATTTTGACAAAAAAATGAAAAAAATGTTTTGGGTTTTTTTCGATTTTTTTTGTTTTCTTGTAAATAACATAAAAACTGAAAAATAGAAGACTCACTAAATTCAAACAAGAATTCTCCAAACACTTAAACCTAGTGAAACAGGAAAAAAAAATAACACAAAAAGAAACAGATAATAGCAGCAATAAACATAGAAATAACAAAGTTTAGGAAGACAAGAACGTATCCTGATGTTGGGAGTCGGGGGCCCTATGGGAAAATAGTCATTCAGAACAAGATGAGTGTATAATTTGAAATTTTGACTGCTTCCAATTTGGAGGAAAATTTAGAGAGAAGCTGGGTGTTATTAGCAATTTTGGAGGCCATGATAACCATAAAAAAATGCAATCAATCACCTTCTCATGATGATCAACAATACCTGCAGAAGAGATTTGGCTCGAAGAAGGATCCCTCGGTTCAAAAAAGTAAGCAGTAAAAATCACACCAGAAGTTTGCAAGAATGACAAATCAAATAGGAGAGATTTACAAATACTATGCCAAATAGATCTCAAAGAAGCATTAGAGTGTCGAACAAAGATCATGTGACAGAGAGAATAAGGAATCACTGGTTGAATAGGGTAAGAAGAAAGAATTGTTGAACAATCCACTTGTTCAAATTGGTAGAAATAAGCACATTATCGAAAATAACTAGTAGAACCACTACGAGGGAAATTGTAATGGAACCTCATTCAGTTGCAAGTGCATAATTAACCTAGAACAAAAGCAGATTTATTAAAACTAGGACAAAAGAAACTAAAAATAAAAATATTAAAGACAAAAAATTAAAAAGAAATGGAAATATTGAGTTGCCTTCAAAGAAGCACCTTTTCTTAAAGTCCTTGGCTAGACCAAATGATGTGAATTAGAGGACATGTGAAGAAATCCATGTCGTGACGCACGTCATGACATCCAGTGTCGCACGTCGCGACGTCCATGAACGTCGCAACGTCCATCGTCACGCTTCGCAACGTCCGCAAGTCGAGTAGTTTTTTTAGGGTTTTGTTCCCGATGTCGCGATGGTGGGCTCTCTCTACGTCGCGACGTGCGGGAATATTTGGCGTTAATTAATTTCTATTTTTTGGTAATTTAGGATTTAATTAAATTAGAGTTTTCTTTTTCATTATAATTCATCTAGGGTTTATGTCAGGTCTATAAATAGGAGTTTTATTCAGTTGTAATAGTTTAGAGAAGAATTTTGAGAGAATTTTAATAAGATTTTAGTGATTGATTTCTTGCGTGTGAATTTGTATTCATGCAAAGGGTTTGCCAATTTAAAATTGAGAATAGTTAGTTTGTGCGAAGCGGAATAAATTGTTGGTTCTTTAATTTCCAACTCACAAGTTGTTGGGTTGTTCTTGTTCATTGATTTTATTCGAAGGTCCCGCAATTGCTTTTGTGACATACAAGCCAGGGTTTGGAGCGAGTCGATCCGAGTTTTGTATCAAGTGGTATCAAAGATCGGGTTCTTCGAACAAAAATAAGGTTTTTCAGTTTTCCTTAAAAATTGAATTCAAGTTGTTTGATATTCGCAATCCTGTCATAAATTCTGTTTTTGTGATTAGTGTCAAGCAATTATATCTTTGTTATTGTTTAATTCGTATTGTGAGAAATTGATCTGATTGAAAATTGGTGATTATTTGTATTGATTATTTTGGATATTCTGTTGAAATTTGGTTAAGTCAATATGAGTAAACAGGCAGAAGGTGCTAGTGTTAACCAAAATTTGAAAGGTATACTGGCTACTATGAGTGAACAGTTACGACAATTATCAGCTGAAAATCAACAGTTTAAGCATCGGTTTGACCAGTTGGAATCGGGATCTAGAATAGGTACTCCACGGAAAACACCACCTAAAAATCCTTGGTTTGATGATGTGGATGAGGATGGGATTGACTTGGATGATAGTGTTCGCCGGCGGGTGCAAAAGGGTATCACTGATAAAGAGGGTAAGATACGTGTTCCCCCGTTTTTGGGTAAGGAGAATCCGGAATTGTTCTTGGACTGGGTTCAAAAAGTGAACAAAATCTTTAAATTCTATAATTATTCTGAAGAAACTAAGATTAGTTTGACGGTTATGGAGTTCATTGGATATGCTAGCACGTGGTTGGAAGATGTGCTTATTCAACGCGATTTATTGAGAGAACGACCAATCCGTACATGGGATGAAGTAAAGGCATTAATGCGGACTCGTTTTGTTCTAGCTCATTATTTTTGAGATTTGTGGTTAAAACTACAAAATTTAACACAAGGAGATAAGACCGTTGAGGAGTACTATCAGGAGATGCAAATTATTATGAGTCATGCACGAGTTCATGAGGAAAAGGCGGCGACTATTGCGCAATTTGTCAATGGTTTGAATCAAGATATTGCTAAATATGTTGCTTTATATCAATATTCTGATTTGGAAAACTTGCTTCATAAGGCCAAAGAGGTGGAACGACAGCTTGAAATAGAGAAGCAAAATGTTAATGATAGTACTCGATCTTGGAAGTCTATTTTCTAAGGAACAACGTCGGGATCATCTAGTCAAGAAGTCAAGGGTAAGCCAAACAATGTGACTTCAAAGGCTAAGCCTCGTCAGTGTTATAGATGTCAAGGGTTTGGACATGTCGCAGCTGAGTGTCCTAGAAAAAGTGTGTTCGTCATCCGTCCAAAGAGAATTGTGGTGGAAGAAACGGATATTGACCCAAATATGCCAGTTCTTGAAGAGGCCTATGAAGTGTGCTGTGAACCAGAAAATGGCAAACTGCTAGTGCTTCGATATGTTTTAACCTCACAACCACTGATGGAGACTGAAGATTATAAGCGTACACAATTTTTCCATACCCGAGGAGCAAATAATGGTAAGACTTGCAATGTACTCGTGGACAGTGGGAGTTGTACAAATCTTGTTAGTACTTTGTTGGTGAATAAGTTGCAGCTACATTTAGAAGATCACCGTAATCCCTATAGCTTGCAATGGATGCAACAAGAATCTTCGAAAAAGGTTACTAAACAAACTCTGATTTCATTGTCGATTGGGGCTTATCGGGATGAAATATTATGTGATGTGGTTCCAATGACAGTTAGTCATGTTCTTCTAGGAATGCCATGGATGTATGATCGTGGAGTGAAACATTTTGGGCGCGATAATGTGTATTCTTTCGAAAAGGATGGCCGAAAAATGGTATTAGCATCTCTTCATCCGTCGGAAGTGTAAAAGGATCAATGTAAGATTGCCAAAGATATGCAATCCGTAGAGGGAACCGGACACAAGGAGAGTGTGGTCAAACATGCAATGTTATGCACAACTGATGACGTCTTTCTGAGTAATGTCGCAGATTTGAGGACAAATCTTTTTCACGACGGAGGGACTGATGTGAATCAGAGGATGTGTGAAGAAATCCACGTCGCGACGTCCAGTGTCGCACGTCGCGATGTCCATCGTCGCGCGTCGAGACGTTCTCAAGTTGAGTAGTTTTTTTAGGGTTTTGTTCCCGACATCACGATGTCGGGCTCTCCCCACGTCGCGACGTGTGTGAATATTTGGCGTTAATTAATTCTATTTTTTTGGGTAATTTAGGATTTAATTAAATTAAAGTTTCCTTTTTCATTATAATTTGTCTAGGGTTTATGTTAGGTCTATAAATAGGAGTTTTATTCAGTTGTAATAGTTTAGAGAAGAATTTTGAGAGAATTTTAATAAGATTTCATCGATTGATTTCTTGCGTGTGAATTTGTATTCCTGCAAAGGGTTTGCCAATTTACAATTGAGAACATTTAGTTTGTGCGAAGCGGACTAAATTGTTGGTTTTTTAATTTTCAACTCACGAGTTGTTGGGTTGTTCTTGTTCATTGATTTTATTAGAAGGTCCCGCAATTTCTTCCGTGACATACAAGCCAGGGTTTGGAGCAAATCGATCCGGGTTTTGTATCACCAAAATTTTTCCAAATTCAAGAAACTAGTGGGGGAGGTTCTAGAGGTGGTCTTAATGAAGGTACATCTTTTATTCAAGTCAAAGTCCTTCACATGTTGCTTTGTTCCTTCTTGGATGCCAATCAATTTGAACCCTTGGTGATGAGTGAGAGTTTGATTTATGAGGATGGGCAGCCTCTCTCTCTCACCTAGACATGGCCAGAGTTCACGGTTTCACAAAGGGTGGAACCTAAACTGGCTCTTGGTCACAAGGTTACGGTTATAGTTTGTGAAGCACCGGTTCACAGTTCCATCATGTTTCCAGTTTTGCCCCGGTTTTGATTCTGGTTTTGATTTTGGTACTCTTTTCTCATGGTTCGACTTTAAAAAAATAAAAATATGAAGTTTGATATAATTTACAAATTTACAAGTTTAGAAAAAAGAAGTTTGATATAATTTACAATGTGAAAAAAATAAGTTTTATATAATTTACAATGTGAAAAATAAGAAGTTTGATATAATTAAAACTTTACAAATTTAGAATGTGAAAAATAAGAAGTTTGATATAATACGTACAAGTTTGATATAATTGAAAAATGAGGTACGAGGACGAGTCCTAAGCATCAAGACACTACCACCTCCCTGGGAAGTCTTCTCTATGATCCGTCATGAAGAAAGCCGTCGGAAGGTAATGATGGGGGGATCCATAGTCTCTTCTTTGAGCTTGACTACAAAAGGGTCAGCCCTAGCAGCAGCTTCAGACTCTCAGGCATATGTTGCAGGCTCAAATGGTGACAACAGACCCAGAGAGCCACGACCTTACTATGATCACTGCCGAAAAACTGGACGTACTCGTGACACCTGCTGGGTAATTCATGGCAAACCACCAGATTGGAAGCCACAAAACAACTCCAACAATCAACAACCAAAGGGAAACACGGCCACTTCTGCTACTACACCATCTCCTTTCAATAAAGATCAGCTTGATTTACTCCAAAACCTCATCGACAAGGCAGTTTCGATGAGTCCAGGGGTCACCTCTTTGACGACACCAAACCCCCCAGCTTTAGCTCTGGGAACGTTGCTCATCAAGGTAATAACTTGGTACGTTCGTTTTTGTACCAAATTTAAAATACCTACTTCAAAGGATTTAAAATAGTAAAGTGGAAGTAGGGTCGAATCCCACGAGGAACGGAGTACAGTCTATTTAGTTAATTCAACAAGGTGTCACAATTCAATTTTAACGATCAAATTACTATAATTAAACTTCAAAATAAATCAAACAATTTAACTAAAATGTTCAAAATAAAAACGCAAGAAATTAAAAGTCCGGTAAATAAGTAAATCCACACTAATTAAATATTCATCGATCATTGACTCAATAATTAATTAACGTTCATAAACCAACCAGTTACAAGTTACCGAGAATCAGCTCCGACGTAACCCAATTCCTTCTTAATTTCTCGATAATTAGCAAGAATCAGCTTAAACTAATTATTTCTCTAATTAAGACACAATTCGGCTGGAATCAGCCAACACCAAATATAATGTCCTAACAGCATTAAGAATTAAAGGAACCCAATTTTAACAAATCACAATCAGAATCAGCAGTCGTAATTCATTAACATGTTGTTCTCGTCTACCTGGCAGTAGCTTTACCACTAATCAATCATATCCACTAAATACAGATATTTAATGGGAGATTAATTGGCATTATTCAAATTAAATAAATTTGATCAAGATTTAAATAATCCAAATAACTATCGATATGCCCAGAGACTTTCAGAATCTATGAACATTAATTTAGCATGCACATTTTTGAATCTCACAATAAAATAATAATTAGAGTATCATTACTTTAAGTGCCGGAAAGATAAAACTATTACAAGACATAATTACTAAAACAGAATCAAAACACAAAAAATGACATACTAAACATCAAACTAAAAATAAGTAAAGATAGAGGAAAGCTAATCCATATTGAGCCAGTCTTCCGTTTGGACGAATGAGACCCCTCTGGTTGCAATTGTAAATGAAAATCTGCATTTTCTCTGAATGACGAAAATACTGTAACATAAATTAAATTAACTCTACTAATGTACGAAAATTCTGCGAACATAGAAACATAAAAAAAACTAAATCCTATCTAATTTAAATAATTAACTAAAATATGAAAATATGGACACAGACTCAGAATTAAATTTTAAACTAAACATAAAATTGACCATGACTACTATAAAGAACATACTTAACTATTAATTTATGCAATTAAAACCAAAATTTAACTACTGTGACTAAAATCAAAACTAACTATTCACTCACTCTAATTAATTCTGAGACTCAATGAAACCTAGAATTAAAGTCCAACTATAATGCTCTAACTCCAATGTAAGACACTGCAGTTTAGTCATGTGAGAATTCAACATCCTTTGACTCAAATATGGAAGCCTAGAATCTGAACTACTTTCATGCATGTGCATAAAGAATGAATGCAATTAAAACTCATCACTTTAACTCACCGAATTCGGGAGGAAATTGTCAACGAAATTGACTAAGAATGTAGGAACACAAATTGACTCATTAATGAAGGAATTAAATAATAAACACCATTCAATTCTTTTATGATTCAACTCTGAAATTTTCTAAGCAAGATTGAAAACTTGTTTACCGTGAAAAAAATATGAAACCAAGAAATCAAATTATTCTAAAACGGGCATTCACAGTAAATTCAAATCAAGAATTAATGGAGTCAAAAGAAAAGCTTTTTTATAAATACGTAAAAACCCTAAACTTAACTCTAACACTACTTCTAAAAAACTAATCACTACATTAATTAAAACTACTCAATACGTATCTCCCTTTTTTCTACTATTCCTCTATTAATATGAGAAGGTTATTAGGCCTAGGAAACAAACCTTTAAAGGAAATTGAATTAATCTAGAACTTTTCCTAAAACATGATAAAACAATATAAGGATAAAATCAATCCTAAACATATGACACAAACGGCTTATTAAAAATAGGGATGCAACCGCGATTAATAAAAAATCAACGCTAATTATTCTTATTTTCCAAATTGGATATTGACTAAAATATGAATAAAGGCAATCTTATGTCCAATCAAACTCTTCAAGACTTCAAGTAATCTCCAAATCTTTTCAATGTCTTGTACATTAACTCCCATTGCCCAAATCCAATACAAATTGATCTTCATCCATATCTTTAAGCCAATTATCCTTCTTTCCAAAATTATCAATCCTGCACCAAAAGTAATTTCTTAATAGCATTACAAAATATCAATTAAAATTACCAAACATAAAATAATTAACATAGAAAACGGAGTTATCATAACTCTCAGGCCATGATTGTTAGAGCAGATCACTCATCTTGGATCATAGATTCGGGGGCATCTGACCATATGAATGGAAATCGCCTACTGTTCTCAAACTACAAACCATGCCAAAAAGCCACCTCCGTCACAATTGTAGATGGTTCACAGTCAAGTGTTCATGGAATTGGGACAGTACACATATCCAAGACTATCAGACTTGAATCTGTGCTTTATATTCCAAAAATGAAGTGCAATCTGTTATCTATTCACAAGCTCAACAATGATATGAAATGCCTAACCTTATTTAATTCTCATTCATGTGCATTTCAGGAGCATGACACGGGGATGACAATTGGATGTGCTAATCTCTAAAATGGACTCTATCTCCTCAAAGTTGATCACAAGCAATCAACCGTGTGTCAAGCTAATTCTACATCTAAGCCACCATCCAATAACAATCATGACATTCTGAGATTACATTATCATTTAGGATATCCAAGCTTTTTGTACCTTGCATGGTTATTTCTATCATTATTTCATAATAAGAATGCAAAATATTTTGTTTGTGATGTCTGTCAGTATGCTAAACATACTCGAAGATTTTGTCAGTAGCATCTAAACCATTTTCGATGATCCATTGTGATATTTGGGGGCCCTCTAAGGTATCTAACCTTATAGGTACTAGACGGTTTTTATCACTCGTTGATGACCACACTAGGTTATCTTGGGTGTATCTCATGAAGGTGAAATCAGAAGCTTGTCAATTGTTTAAACAATATCATGTCATGGTCACAAACCAGTTTAACTCAAACATCAACATATTTCATACTAACAATGCAGGCAAATTCTTTAGTGCCAATCTCAGCCAATACCTCAAATCGTATGGCATAATTCATACCAGCTCCTATGTCAAAATACCACAACAAAATGGCATCACTAAACGAAAAAACAGACATCTTGTAGAAGTGGCTCGTTCAATCATGATCACTATGAATGTCCCTAAGAATTTCTAGGGGGAATCCGTACTTACAACTACCTTCATCATCAACCATATGCCATCCCGGGTAATAAACTTTCATACACCTTGCCAACTCTTGCTCGCTATATTCCCAAATAATCGCCTTGTGTCTACTATTCCACCTAGAGTTTTTGGTTGTTCAGTTTTTGTACACTTGTATGATAAAAGTAAGCTCGATCCAAAATCAGTCAAGTGCATTTTTGTGGGCTATTCACCAACCCAGAAAGGATATCATTGTTATTCTCCTGGACTTCGTAAATTCTTTGTATCCATGGATATTACATTTTTGGAAGATACATTATATTTTCCAGTGACTAGTATTCAGGGGAAGAATCAACATCCTAACAATCACTCCCAGCTTCATGTAACCATAGATTGGAGTCAGACCATCTCTCATGAAATTCTTGAGCTCAACCAGACATTCCCTATAAATAGAGACACTCCTCACCCTCACCATCGAGAGCCATCAATACATGTCCAATCGCCATCACCAACTCCTCTTCCTAAACAACATGAACAAGGTATTATTCTAACTAAGGCTGATACCACTCTTGATACTATTGCTGAACAGTCTAGTCCTGAACTTCCAATAGCCTTGAGAAAGCCATCTCGGTCGTGTGGTCCTTATTGTATGAATGATTACACATATTATGGAAATCTCTCACATTTCTTTCGAGCATTTGTGACACAGTTTTACCAGGTAAAAATACCTAACAATGTGGATGAAGCACTCAAATCTCCAGGTTGGAAACAAGCTGCAGAAGAAGAAATCCAAACACTGGAGAGGAATGGTACATGGCATATCAGAAGTTTGCCGCCCAAGAAACATGCAGTAGGCTGCAAATGGCTATTCACTATCAAACACAAACTAGATGGTTCCGTGGACAGGTTGAAGGCACGTTTGGTGGCTAAAAGATATACTCAGGCTTACGGTGAGGACTATGGAGAAACGTTTGCACTGGTGGCCAAGTTCAATACAGTGCATGTTATTCTATTACTTGTAGCCAACCTTGACTGGCCTCTTCATCAACTGGACATAAAAAACGCCTTCCTCAACGGCGATCTTGAAGAGGAAGTATACATGAAGATACCTCCTAGGTTCTATAGTGAGGTCAGTAGTGACAAGGTGTGCAGGCTCAAAAAGTCATTATATGGACTCAAACAATCTCCAAGAGCTTGGTTCGAGAGATTCTCAAGGGTACTCAAGAGCAACAACTATGTTCAAAGTCATGCCAATCATACCCTATTCACAAAGCATTCATCATGTGGTAAATGAACCATCTTGAGTGTTTACATGGACGACATTGTCATCACTGGAGATAACAGAAGTGAGATTGCAACATTAAAGACTACACTTACTTCCGAGTTTGAAGTGAAAGATCTTGGGGACATGAAGTATTTTTTGGAAATGGAAGTAGCTCGCTCAAAGAAAGGGATCATCGTGTCTTAACACAAATATACACTGGATTTGCTCAGAGAAATAGGGATGCTCAATTGTAAACCAGCCTCTATTCCGATGGATCCAAACATCAAACTGAATGTAAGAACATCCGAGCATCCTGTCGACATGGGTAGATATCAGTGCTTAGTGGGTAAGTTGATCTATCTTTCTCATACAAAGCCTGACATCGGATTCGCAGTATCTATAGTAAGTAGGTTCATGAGTAATCCTTCAGTCACACACATGGATGCAGTTATTGGGTTGAGTGGGAGAATCCGTCCAGTGGCAGTCACTTTGCAACTCGCTGATAGATCCTTAGTGAAACCTACAGAAATAGTGGAGGATATCCTTGTAAGGATTGATAAGTTCACACTTCCTGTGAACTTCACTGTGCTGGACATGGAAGAGGATCTCGAAGTGCCTATCATTTTTGGAAGGTCATTCCTTGCTACTGGAGATGCATTAATTGGCGTGAGGAGCAAAACGGTAACATTTTGCATTAACAATGAGCAAGTTGTCTATGATGTTAGCTATGCTAAGAAACTATCCATGCATGTGGAATCTTGTTGTGCAATTAAGGCTATAGCTTGGAACATGAATATTGTTAAGGAAGGTTCCAAACATGATTGCATTTGAATTGATGAGTTGAATGTCTGTGATGAAGAAATTGAACGTGTAGAGTTAGATAAAGAAGATTGCATGATTTTATCTGAGATTGCAAACATAGTAGAATACTGCTTTATAGATGAATCAATCCTCGAAATACAGTATGAAGTGTTGGTAGAACAAAACTCAGAGGAAGCATGTGTTAAGAATTTTTCAAATGGTAATGAGTGTCATGCTATAGTTGATCATGTTTCTAGTCATTCTTTGGATGTGTCTTTTCTTGACGTCCTGATAGATTGCATAGAGTCTCATCTTGATGAACATTGAGATATCATTCATGAAGATAATATTGAACATGCTAATGACACTGTGAACACATTGATTGATACTTTTGTGGAGCCACCAACTCTTGAAATAGTAATTAAATCTAGGGATCTTAATGGTGACTCACAAGGAGTGCTAAATGAAATCCCCTTAGCTAATGATAATGACTTTCATGTTGTGAAGAAAGAAGAGACTGAAGAAATTTCCTATGTAAGTCTAGATGAGAAAGATGTAAACATTTTGCATGACATTGGTCAGATGGTGGAAAATTGTTTTATTGAGATGTCTATTTTTGAACTGACTGATGAGATTGTTGATGAGTATGTTGAGACCATGGATACAAAATCCTTGGTTGAGCCTTGCAGGGTCACAGAGCATAATCAGGTGGAGAAATGAGACAAGGTGTTTCCAATGGGGGAGTCTCAGTGGTTCAAAGTGGAATTTGTAGAGTTTACTCCTCATGTGCCTGAGCTTAAGCATCTCCTTGATGATACGCCTCAAGTGTCTTGCAAAAGGAAGAGAGTGCTTATGAGATTTCTTTTTTATGGTATAGAGATGGTTATTCTGAATTTTGCAGGGATGTATATACTGAATTGTGAAGAAGAAAACTTGAGGAGGATAGTCTAGCTGGAGACTTATTAAATCCAGAACTACTTCTTTTGCCCTTAGCTTTAATAAAGTATTTTGGTTACAATAGTAGTTATGTTACTTTACCTTTTGCTCATACTCACCAAGGCCACTCATGTTGTCAGGACTTGCACATGGAAGAAGTTACAAGAAGAATAGGCTATGCACACATGAGGCTAAGTGTGGGGGAGTGGTGCCATGGACCACTCCCGTGCTGCACACAATCACTTTATTTTACATTTCAAGCATGAATTGTACATGTGCCATTTAGTGTTACTAATTTCATATACTTTACACCACTATGATTTTTAATCATGGTGCGACACTTTGATTGGATATTATCTCCATGTCATGTTCAACTTGCACCAACATGTAGTGTATTTGAGTGAGTTATTTCTAATAAGCTTGGTTTCACCATGTGTAGGAAATTTTTTATGCAAGAGGAAACTACAAACAAAGATACTCCACCAAGCACACATTGGAATTCATGCAATACCAGGGAGCTCCTAAACCTATCTTTACTTTACATTGAGGACAATGTAAGTTGTAAGTGTGGGGGATTTAATGTTGCTATGGTTTGTATTTTTTGAACGTGTCATGCTTACCTGAAGAAAAGTTTTGTGCTATGTGATGCAAAGCATATTAATTATTTTGTGGATGTGTTGTGCTATTCGTAATATGTTATGTTTTCATTTGTTGAGCATTTTGAAATTTTTTGTGAATTTGTGTGAATAAATGTTGTTCTTGAACACAAGTTATCTGTAGTTGACATTTCTGTGTAAAAACTTGTCTATCCATGGAATGTTTGAAGTGTTGAGTGTTGCTTTGTTGGTTGCTTAGTGCTTTTAAGTTTTTTAGGAGTGTGAGTGTGTCCTAATAGAATGTAATATGTGAAATGAAATGAAAAGAGGTGTAGTGATAGTGTGGGCAATGAAATGAATGAAATGAAGTATCACTTTGCATTTGGACCTTTGTTCTTTTGTTTAGCTATGTTCAACCTCTAGTTCATCAAATTCATATGCTAATGCATGCGAAAAAAAATTTTCATTTCTGGTTCTAAATTTGAAGAAATTGGCACATTTTGTTGGCCAAGCCATCATGTTAAAGTATGATAGATATGCCATGCAAAATCACTCTTTGACATAGGAGAAATTTGGTTCGATTTGTTCTTGTTGATATGCTTGACTTTGGTGTTTTGGATGCTCTTACATACATAGTCCCGTAAAGACATCCAGGAACTTTTAGTCATACAAGAAAGGATAAGGTGAAGAAGCCTTTGGCAATTGGGAATGAAAAGCCGAAATACCGTTGGCAAGCTTAATTGGGAAAAAATAGCCATAAAACCCAAGCGAAAAAGTGGGAAAAAAGAGCCAAAAGACCCAGGCAAAAACACCAATGCGTGTGATAAGTGAATACACCAAAGTGCAAAAAGAAAGAGGTATCAATCAATAGAAGCACCAATGTGCGACCATTGATCTTGTGTGATAGGAGTTCTTGGTTGTGGATAAGGTGATTGGTGTGGAATGAGATGTTTTGAAACAAAGAAGGAATACATGCAAGAAGGATAGGTGGACAAGCATTCCTCAGCACACACTTGCACGCATGACATTTTGGTCTTTATTCATCGTGCCCTGGTTGATAATTTGTGCTGAAATTAGATAGTTTGGAGTCAAATAACTTTTATGAGTTTTCTTTGTGTGGAAATAATTTGATGAACTCAGAGAAGAACGTGTTGGGGGAGCAAGGTTTAGTGCAAAGGTGAATAACATATATGAAGTGTGAGTCTTGCTTGACGGCAAGCAAGAGTTCAAGTGTGGGGGAAATTGATAAGTTGGTTTTATTCCAACTTATATGTGTTATATCACTTAGCTTTTGCCTTGTTTTTCATGCAATTGTGTAGTGTTTTGTGCCATTGTGTGCATTTATGTGGTTTGCAACTTGGAAGTGCTAAAATGGTGAAAAAGACCAAAAAAAACGATGATTAAATAAGGCAAATGTGTGTTTGATTTTAAATGGCAAGGAAAGAGTTTACAAGAGTTGGAAGGGTGTGTGAGAGAATTAAGGAAACCCTAAACATGCCTATTTTGCTTAGTTTGTAGTTGGGCAGAACTAGTCGTGTAACCTAATTTGAGTGTAACTTTCTCACTACTAATCCAAATGATAAGATCTTGGATGTTCTGGAAAGTTCTTTGAGTGTACTTAGAGTTTTATGTTTTAACTGACTTCTAATTCTGTGCGCAAGTATGAGAAACGGGAGCATCTTTGCAATAGCTACTTCAGGTCTTCATTGTTGAGCTTACTGCCACAGTTTGGTATAATGTTAATATCTTAAGTTACAGACTTCCAATAATTCTGATTCTTAAACCTATGGAAAGCCAAGAGAAAGATCTACAACGCTTATGTTTACACCGAGCTCCAATTCAGAATTTAAGGCACACTCATATAGCATAGATAGGGATCATCATGCTGGAAGCTGGAAAATGCACGGTGCGGCCGCCTGACATGAACACCAATGCACGGTGTGGCTGCATCAGGCGGCCGCACCATGAAATTCTACTTCGGCGCAGTTTGGTAATTTGGCCATAACTTTCTCGTCTGAGATCCGAATTGAGTGATTAAAAAGGCTGTGGAAAGCTAAAACTTAGGGCTATAACTTTGATGTTTTAGGTTTTCTCAAATTCACAACGTATCAGGACCAGAATTCGGTTTCAAGGTGACGGTTTGTTAGTTTTTCAGAACTTTAGAGGTAAAAAGTTCCAAACTTTAATCCTTGTATTTTCCTTGCTTCTTAAGGCTGAATGTGACGCATCCATTTGTTGTTCATCTTACACAAATTGATGCCCACATGTTTTGCACACACTTGCTACACACTTGTGCACATGCATGCACACACTTGCTACACACTTGTGCACATGCATGCACACATTGGCTACACACTTGCACACACTTGGTACACACTTTTGCACATGCATGCACACAGTTGCTACACACTTGTGCACATGCATGCACACATTGGCTACACACTTGCACACACTTGCTACACACTTGTGCACATGCATGCACACACTTGCTACACACTTGTGCACATGCATGCACACATTGGCTACACACTTGCACACACTTGCTACACACTTGTGCACATGCATGCACATACTTGCTACACACTTGTGCACATGCATGCACACATCTGCAGCAACTCCAGCCCACACATGCACCACATGCACTACACAACACTACACTTGCTGAACATTAGCTACACAATCATGCACTCACATGGGCACTTCACAGCATCACTTGTGCACACACACATGCACATCACAGCACACTCTTCGGCACAATTCATGCATCTCACAGCACAATCATGAACACACACATGGGCACTTGACAGCAACATTCATGAACACCACATGCACATCACAGCATGGACTTATGCATATTCATGCGTAGCACATGCATTCTTCATGCACAATCTTGCAACCACACAAGCACAACATAATGTCACTACATCAACTCTTGCATGATGTTATATACACACTCGAGCACACCAAGGAATGTGCATGGTGAGGCCTCATCAGGTGGCCGCACCGTGAAAATATGTGTGTAGTGCAGCCGCATCAGGCGGCCGCACCGTGAAAGTGTGTGGGTGGTGCGGCCGCATCAGGCAGCCGCACCGTGAGAATTTGACGTGTGGTGCGGCTGCTTGTGTAAATACCATTTGGTTTCCTCAAAATTTTTCTATGTGTTATCTTGTTTTTCTTCTTGTGCAGGTCTTTGCAAGCGTGTGATGTTGTGGCTCGAGGGCGTGATGTACAGAATGGAGGCGTGTAGTGTTGAGGCTTGAAGGCGTGTGAGGCTGAAATTGATGCTGACATGGAAGATTATGCATGAGCTTGTTTTGGAACGGATTTCTTCATAGTGGCATATCTGTAATTTAGGGCTTAGTTTGCAGTTGCGTTTTGTTTACGTTTTGTAACCTCTATATATAGAGGAACTAGTCAACATTTTAGGGGACAGATCATTCTAGAATTCATAACAGACTTTTGTATCTTTGGAGAGCGGGATTTTTCTCTCTCTACTTTTCTTTCTCTCACTAGTTTCGCTCTCTAAAAATTGTACTCCAATTCTGATTCCGATCGCGGATTTGGACTGGAATTTGCTTTCTTACTCTCAATTGACAAAGGAATTGACAAATCTCTGAACTCTAATCGGTAAAATCCTCCAATTCAGTGAGAATGAGTTTGATGATGTTACAATTTGATGAATTTGAGATGAGAAAGGCGTTTTCTGGCTAATCGGTTGATGATCTAGGGTTCCAATGGATGAGAATACATTTTAGATGCCGTGTTACGGTGCGTTGAACACAATCTATGAAGAAATGATTCATATATTGTTTCGATTGTGCATTTCGGTTGAATTTTCACACGATCACTCTCGAATAGTTGAATTGAACTTAACTGCAGCCGACATACTGAGTATAAGATCAATACTACAATTCTTGTTGTGAATTCTGTGAAATGAGAACTTCTTCTGTGAATCAAGTATTTTCACTTGCTTAGTAAGCTTGTCTTCTAGGATGCAGTCGCCATGTTGATCTTAGGTTATGTGATCATGAGATAAAAATGCAAAAGAAATCCTCTGTTGCTAATGAGTACATTTAACCCTAGGTTCAGGCCTCGACATGGGAAGAATCTAGGAATTGAGTGTTAAACTTGCTAAGAATAGCGGATTGGGACGTCGCGGTTTGAAATCGCCATTCTCAAGCCTCGCCATGAGAGAGGATGGTGTTAGGAGCATTTAGTTGAGGTGTGGTCGCCATGCTAACTTCGGGTTAAGACTCTAGGTGACAAAGTTCCCCTCTCATTCAGTTTGCATATTCGTTGTACCCTATAGATGTCTAGATGCATTTTCATCCAGCTCCGGAACTCTAGAGCATCACTTTCAATTGTTTGATTAACACTTTATTGCTTTTGTTTTGAATTCTGTTCTTTTAGTTAACGTTAGTGCAAACTTAATCTTGTGACAACCTGAGGACAAATTTTTGGGTTCTTGAGACCACTTCACCTTCCATGTGGATACGATACCCTACTCATTGCTACTACATTAGTTTAGGGTTAAAATTGCAAGGTTAACGACATGCTTGTCAATTTTTTTTGGTTGAGTGAGTTTGTCGTGCAACCCAAACAAACAAATACCTTAACTCTAAATATGTAGCTCTTAGAAGCAAGGTGTCGAATTCCACGGAGAGGGGGGTCTTGTTAAGTGTTCGTGTCTAGTATGTAGAGTAATGAAAAATGCAACTAAGGAAAGAAAACAAGATAAAATGCAACAAGACTAAACCAACACTAAGGTCAACCTAATTGATCTAGGACTTTAGCTTCAAAATTAAGGAGTAGAAATCAAGTATATAAGTGTATCATTGGAATTTAGGACTAGGTTTCTCAATTATTTGTAGCATTGGTGATTCATGTGATAGCTTGAAGAATGTGGTATAATGTTGTCTAGTGGAAATTTGGTGGCTAAGACTATAACCGGACCAAACTCAACCACAATTGATAGATCAATCAAAGTCAATCAATTCTATGTCATTGCAAATCCACAACTTCCAACCCAAGTCCCCCAACTAGGTTGTCATGCAAGTGTAGACTTGGTTTCCATATGCTTAGGTCTAATTCATGGAATAAATTTAATCAACATTATCATGGACAAAGAGGTATCTTCATCACAACATGTAATGGATTAATACTCTACTCACAACATGACCCAATTCTCACTTTCAAGTCAAGGATATTGCACAAGAAATGGTTAAAATCAAGCATATGAAACATATAATCAAGCCCATAACATTTTATCACCATATAAACAAATTATCAAAAGCCCATAGCCTAATTCCAAAGACACTACACAATTTAGCCAATCATGGCTAATTAGAGCAAACCCAAATGGTAAATTAAGCAATGAATTTAGCAAGAAAGTGCAAATGAAGACACAACCCAAGACGAGGAGACTTCCCAAATGTTGATTCCAAGCTAAAGGTTCAAGCTTCCCTTTAATTTCCACTCCAATTAGCCAAGAGTTATAAGAATTCTCTCCCAAGAAATGAAAACACCAAGAACACACACTAAAAGGTGTGTTTTTTTGAGCTATTGCTAATTGTGTCCTAGATACCTAACTTAGTGTTTAAGAAATCTTATATAGTTAGTAAAATGACTAAAAATCAATAATTACATAAAGTACCCCGCTTATTCTAAAATAGGGGCCAAAATGCAATTTCTGAAAGTGTTGGTCCCACAGCCACAATTTTTTAGGATTTCAAACAATACACTTAGATGATATTGGGACGCGATTTTGAATGTCATTCATGCCGAACTGGGCGTTTTGGTCTGCATAACAATTGTAGTCCTGCCTCTTGGCTTTCTAAGCCATTATGAATCATTGAATTTGGAGTTCTGGACTGAAAGTTATGAATATTCTCCCAAACTATGACATAGGCGTCTGATTTTCCAAATTCTTTAGTGTATGTTGACTTAAGCCTCCATTTCAACAATCTTGACAGCTGATTTTGGAGTAATTGCAAACCTAAAAGTTTTAGTACTCTCATAGGTCCTTCCAAAATATCCAATAACTTCTCATTTCGTTGAGTAGAGGCCGAGATATGCTTGTTTGAAGTTTGCTTTGCGTTCTGCCCAATTTTGCCTTGCAGTCCCACTTTTGCTCCTTTGTGCCATCTTGTCTTTGATAATCCGGATTGAGTGATTTTTTGGTTCTTTTTCCTACTTTTTCACATCAAATCTGGATTTTGTTCCTTTTAGCCTCATTGAACTTGAAATCCTGCATTTATTCCAAAAACAACACATAAACAACAATAAAATACTCAAAGGCAAGCATAAACTCAAATAAAAGAGAGGTAAAAATAGGTATTTTTAGCCCCGATCAATCCCCTCACACTTAAAGTTTTGCTCGTCCTCAAGTAAAAAAAAACAAAAGAGAACCAAACATAACACATAACACATAACTTGGTTGGCAACTTTCAAAGATAACATCCCATCCATTTCAAGTGCATTCATGTGACCAATGAATTTCGTGTGACTTTATTTCAAAAAACCTATTTGACTTTTGTGGAGAGGATATATTCAATGCTTCATAATAGTTGTTTAGGCTAAGTAGTACTCACTTAATACCCCAACACATTTGTGTGTGTAGTGTGCAACGGGTTCCACATGGTCAAAGTTTATGTCATTATATAAGCGATAATAGGGAATCTATAGTTTCTAGCTTTTAAAACTAGCTCTTCGTTTTCACTAATAATCTACATGTCCACTAGCGTACATACACTCATACATTGTATTGAGGATTAATGAACTTTATTCCCTACACATATAAGTAATTTGTTGTGCCTTGGGTTTTTGGCATCTTTATACCTCTACCCAATCATATGAGTTCCATGTGCGAATGTCATTTTCACTCAAGTGGCTATCTCATAGAGGACGGGTAAGAAATTCAACAAATTAAACATATGCCAAAGGTTTTATGACTTTTTATACCTATTCCCAATCATACAAGTTCTTTTGATTTCAAACTTTCTTTCAAGTTCAAGAGGCAATCTCGCATCGAATTGGGAATGTGTAAAAGTAAGACAATTAAAACTAAGCCATAGTTCAAATCATATCCTCCAATGCGTATGTGTTCACACTAGTTTCACAAGATCACTAGGTAAAAGGTAAGCTTTATTCATTTTGAAAAAGACATCCCTAGTTCTCACTTTGTTTCATGATTCAACCTATCTCATATGTTTTCCCACTTGTGCTTGAAAACAAATGTATTGAAACACAAACTTTCCACACTATGCTTCAACTTCTATCACTGAGCACTAAGTTATCCTCAACCATTAAGTCTTATTGCATAAAACTTGTATCATTTGTCACACAAAAATTCATTTCCTACATTAGTTCACTTTTCATTGATAGTTATGATCTTTAACAAAGTTGCCAACCTTAAACATGTGTCAAAAACACAACTTATTCACAAGATCACAAAAATTTTGAAAAAGTTCACAAATATAACAAAACACATAACTCACGGGGTAAAATATGCAATATTGATTCACTAGCAATTCACTTTGCACAATAAGCTAAAAAAAACTAACAACAAACATGTATTGCATCAACTCTTTCATTCAATTCCTCCAACAAGGATGATGATCATTTCCCAACATAAGAAAGTTTCAACAAAAGCAAACATTCCCTCCTCCACACTTAGAATCTTACATTGTCCCCAATGTAAGTCAAAGAATAAGGTAAAGAACTCCCTTTTTAGTAGGCAATGAACTCCAATGTTCGCTAAGTTGATTTGGCTTGCTCCTAGCTCCATACTTGTTGAAATGTCCTCCTTTTTTTCCTTCATTCTTTTTGTGGCATCCTCTTCGACTCCTTCAAAAGAATTCAACCTAATTCACTACAAAATAAGAAAATAAACAACTCAAAGCAAAGAAAAAATAACTAAGGTCAAAAGAAAAGAAAAAGAGATTAGAAGTAGTTCTAGGTTTATTAGTCCCTAGCTAGACTTTATTGCTATTGTCATGGTTTGTTTCCTTGGAGTTCCTTCTTCCTCTTTGCTTTGTTCATTTTCCTCTCCATGCCAACACTATTACCATTTTCTTGTGATTCACTCATTGCCATCCAAGTTTGCTTTGGCACTTTTCCCTTGTTAGCTCCTCTCCTTCTTTTTCTTTTCCTCTTTCGATGTTTGGGCTTTGGTATGAATGTGCCACTAGTCATTGGATGAATCCCTACCATGAAGCATTGACCTCCTCTATTAGGGTTCTTCTCTTCTTCACCAACCTTGAGAGTGATAGCTTGATCTTCAATCTTGAATGTTATTGTTCTACTTTGCACCCCAATAGTTGCATCACCGGTAGCCAAGAATGGTCTCCCAAGTATAATGGGAATATCTCTATCCTCCTCCATGTCCAAAATCACAAAGTCTACCGGGAACACAAATTTATCAACGGTCACATAGACATCTTCAATTTTCCCAATTGGACTTACCAATGATCGATCGGCAAGTTGAAGATTTATCAAGGTAGGCCTAATTCTTTCCTTTAGCCTAACACTCAAAGTGGTTGAGAGGGGCATTAAACTAATTTCCGCTCCCAAATCACATAAGGCTTTAGGAAAATACCTTGTACCGATCAAACATGGAATAGTAAAACTACCCGGATCTTTCAACTTCTTAGGCATCTCTCGTTTGATCAAACAACTACAAATCTCTATCAAAGATATCACCCCCTCACATTGAAGCTTCTCCTTGTTGGCAATGAGTTCCCTAAAGAACTTTGAATATTTTGGTATATTGCTCAAGAGCTCAACAAGGGGCACATTCACATTAATCTTTTCAAGCATTTTCACCCACCTAGCAAATTGTGCATCATGCTTAGTTCTTTTCACAAGCCTAGAAGGATATGGAGGACATGGCAAATCATTCTCAAATTCAAAAGAGTTGGGGCCTTTCTTCATAGTCTCCATCAATTCTGGTTCAAACTCCAACTCTTCTTGTTTAATGGCCACATCTTCCACATTATCTTTTTCACCACTTTTCCTCTTTCTCTCACTCGTGGTTTCAACTTTCTCTCCACTTCTCAAGTAGATGGCATTACATTGATCTTCATCATCTTGGCTAGGCAAAGAGTTACTAGTGGTAATCTCTTGAGGTCTACTTTGGGTAACTTGGGCTAATTGCCCCAATTGATCTTGCATACTCCTTACCATAGCTTCAAGGTTCATGATGCTTATATCATTTTGATTCAACCTTTGCTCCATTACCTCTATTCTTGTGACAATTTTATCCAAGATGTTACAAAATATTTTCTCAACCGTAGGCTTCTTCTCTTCTTGCTTCAATGGTGGAACCTCCTTTTGAGTTTGTCTCTCAAAGTTGCTTCCAAGTTGCCTATGATGTCCCGAGTCCAAATTTGCCACATAGAGTGAAATTACATCCCGTTCTATTGCTCCTTGTTGTTTCTTTCGTGGAGAGATTCTAGTCTTTGTCAAGAGCTCTTCAACTCCTTGAATGGACATGGATGATAAAGAGCCCCCCGCACTCATTCTCACCTCTCTCATAGTATCATAAGTCAACCCTTTGCAAAACACTTGAAGGTGTCTTCCATTATCAAAACCATGATTTGGGCATCTCCTCAACATCTCTCCAAACCGTTCCCAAGCTTCACCAAGAGATTCTCCTTCATCTTGACAAAACATGAAGATTTCCATCCTCAACTTCTCAACCTTGCTAGGGGGAAATAATTTCATGATAAACCTCATTCTTAGCTCCTCAAATGTTGCCAAAGAAGAGGCTCTCAATGCCTTGTACCATTTTTTTGCTTTCCCTTCCAATGAAAATGGAAAGAGAATTCTTCTCACTGCATCTCGAGAAACTCCTTGTATCATAAATGTGTTGCATATATGGAGAAAATCCTCAATATGGTCATAAGGATCTCCATTCTCAAAACCCTGGAAAACAACCTTATCTTGAATCAAACATATGAGATCGGGAGGAATGAAGAAGCTTTCAACATCAAGTTCACACAAGTTATTACGATCTACAAATCGAGGCTCATATAGCTCCCCAAACGTTCTTGGACGTTGTTCATCATGGGTAGCCATCTTTTTTAAGATTGAACCTTGACACAAAAAGGAATCCTCAAGTGCCTCCAAATTAACCTACAATAGCCACAAAACAATAACAAGTAAAATGCACCAAAGACAGAAGAGCAAGTAAAACACCAAACTATATAATCACAAGATTCAAAAGACCACAAAACACAAAACGAGTAAAATAGACTAAATGTAAAATAGCAAGTCAAAAACGAAAACAAGATAATCAAAAAATTCAAGACAACACAAAATGCGAAAACTATGCACAAATGAAAAACACAAAAAAAGTACACAAACTACTCAAAATACCAAACACTAATCTCAACACAAATAGCCCCTCCCCGGCAACGGCGCCATTTTGTTGAGTGAGTATGTCGTGCAACCCAAACAAACAAATACCTTAACTCTAAATATGTAGCACTTGGAAGCAAGGGGTCGAATTCCACGGAGAGGGGGGTCTTGTTAAGAGTTCGTGTCTAATATGTAGAGTAATGAAAAATCAACTAAGAAAAGAAAACAAGATAAAATGCAACAAGACTAAACATACAATAAGGTCAACCTAATTGATCTAGGACTTTAGCTTCAAAATTAAGGAGTAGAAATCAAGTATATAAGTGTATCATTGGAATTTAGGACTAGGTTTCTCAATCATTTGTAGCATTGGTGATTCATGTGATAGCTTGAAGAATGTGGTATAATGTTGTCTAGTGGAAATTTGGTGGCTAAGACTATAACCGGACCAAACTCAACCACTATTGATAGATCAATCAAAGCCAATCGATTCTAAGTCATTGCAAATCCACAACTTCAAACCCAAGCCCCCAACTAGGTTGTCATGATAGTGTAGACTTGGTTTCCATATGCTTAGGTCTAATTCATGAAATAAATTTAATCAACATTATCATGGACAAAGAGGTCTCTTCATTACAACATGCAATGGATTAATACTCTACTCACAACATGACCCAATTCTCACTTTCAAGTCAAGGATATTGCACAAGAAATGGTTAAAATCAAGCATATGAAACATATAATCAAGCCCATAACATTTCATCACCATATAAACAAATTATCAAAAGCCCATAGCCTAATTCCAAAGACACTACACAATTTAGCTAATCATGGCTAATTAGAGCAAATCTAAATGGTAAATTAAGCAATGAATTTAGCAAGAAAGTGCAAATGAAGACACAACCCAAGATGAGGAGACTTCCCAAATGTTGATTCCAAGCTAAATGTTCAAGCTTCCCTTTAATTTCCACTCCAATTAGCCAAGAGTTATAAGAGTTCTCTCCTAAGAAATGAAAACACCAAGAACAGACACTAAAAGGTGTGTTCTTTTGAGCTATTGCTAATTGTGTCCTAGATACTTAACTTAGTGTTTAAGAAATCTTATATAGTTAGTAAAATGACCAAAAATCAATAATTACATAAAGTACCCCGCTTATTCTAAAATAGGGGCCGAAATGCAATTTCCGAAAGTGTTGGTCCCGCAGTCACTATTTTTCAGGATTTCAGACAGCACACTTAGATGATATTGGGACGCAATTTTGAATGTCATTCGTGCTGAACTGGGCGTTTTGGTCTTCATAACAATTGTAGTCCTACCTCTTGGCTTTCTAAGCCATTAAGAATCATTGAATTTGGAGTTCTGGACTGAAAGTTATGAATATGCTCCCAAACTGTGACATAGGCTTCTCATTTTCCAAATTCTTTAGTGTATGTTGTTTTAAGCCTCTATTTCTACAATCTTGCCAGAAATTTTGGAGTAATTTCAAACATACGAGTTTTAGTACTCTCATAGATCTTTCCAAAACATCTAATAACTTCTCATTTCGTTGAATAGAGGCCGAGATATTCTTGTTTGAAGTTTGCTTTGCGTTCTGCCCAATTTTGCCTTGCAGTCCCACTTTTGCTCCTTTGTGTCATCTTGTCTTTGGTAATCCGGATTGAGTTATTTTTTGTTTCTTTTTCCCACTTTTTCACATCAAATCTGGATTTTGTTCCTTTTAGCCTCATTGAACTTGAAATCCTGCATTTATTCCAAAAACAACACATAAACAATAATAAAATACTCAAAGGCAAGCATAAATTTAAATAAACGAGGAGGTAAAAATAGATATTTTTAGCCCAAATCAGAACCCCTTGAATTAAACCCTTCAAAGTCACCAATTAGGAATTAATGAATGTAATTTTCACAATTCTGTCATTCTTAAGAATACATAAATGAATCAATCATTATCATTCTCAACACAGGACTACAATTTTACTTGGACTTTATAACTCACAACACTTGGCCCAAGAACACCATTTTGATTTACCATCTCATGGTTAAATTCACCACACAAGATAAAGCATAAGGCAAGAAAAATAAGAAATTACCCATCAATGAAGGAAATAATTCTCAGAATTTGATTAATTCAAAGATAGAACCAAGCTTGTTTTGTGTAAAGGAAATCCTTAGCAAAGGTAATATAGTTGAAGCACAAATTCTCTTCTCCAAGTGATCCTTACTATGGTCTATGGCCTAAGCCTAAGCTTTTTGGCCAAAAAATGGAGCAAAATGTCAAAATCTATAATCCTCACTAAAACCTTCTAACTTTATTAATAACCAATCTAGCTAACCCCTTAAAAGGGTATGAAAAGGTTCTATTTATACTTATGCTAAAACTTGGAGATAAAGAAAGTTTACCTCTATGATTAACAAAAAACACTTTTGCTGGTACAAATGATTTACAAGGTGGTCCTCATTGGAGAGCAAGTCTTTGTCTTTGGCCATTCCCTTGGATGTCATCCACAATGTTCTTTAACTCTTTTAGGTCATTACTTATATTTTTGGATTCTTGGATGTCGTCCCTTATGTATGCTTCTTGGGTTGAGCTTTCCTTGAGGTGAACCTTGACTCAAGTCTCATTTGCACTCTCACAAGAGAAACAAGGGTTAATATCATAATTCATAAGTAAAGAAAAAGTATAAAATTCTACGTTGCTAACTAAACGGTCCCTAAGGTTCTCTAGTTTGAGAATTGACCACATCACCCTTAACCAAACCAAATTAAGCATCATTTAGTAATTAAGTGGAATCACTTAATCTAAACTAATGAAACTTAAAGTTATTCTAGTTAATTAAGGATAACCTAAGTTACACCAATTCAAACCAGCCCTCATTTAACCTAAATAACTCATAATTAGAGTTTCATTAAGGGTGAATTTGTTAAACTAGGTCAAACTTAGTCAACTTTAGTCAAATTTTATCAAGCTAGTCAAACTAGGTCAAATTAGGCCAAACTAGTCACACTAGGGTGTTTTTCTAAAAAGGAAAACTTTATACCATCCTGAGCAAAATACGGTGCTGGATATACTCGACCACACCATTACAAGCATGTAAACCATACATTTGGAGTGCTACTCCATTACATGAAATATCCTATGATCTAAAGTATGGAATTATAGAAAAGCCACTTTAGTGATTACCAAAGTATCAATGCTCTAATTCCCTCTTGGAAGTATATTAATAATCATACCAACTTTAGTGAGTAAAACTACCATGAAGGTTGGAGCTCAGAAGACGAAGGCTTTGCCTTGCATACATCATATTTCCATGTTTTCAATTTCACCAAGGTAACCGAGAATCACAAATTACTAGTCAGAGCAAATGTCCAAGCATGTGTGCTTCACATACCATGCTGTCATCTTATTGCAGCACAGCACAAAACTTTACCAGTCAAACACAATTTAAGCCAGTAAATGCCCAAGGCAATTATATGAACACACTAGGGTTAACTAAGGGTTTCTAGGGATAACTATGGTTAACTAGTCAAACTAGATCAAGTAGTATTAATTTGACTAAACTAGTCCTATTTTGGTCAAACTAGTGTTAACTAGGTGAAACTAGTGCAACTAAGTGAGACTAGCCTAACCTAAAGCCTAAGTGGGGTCTAATTATGGTGACTATAGTTCATGTGGGTTCCTGTTGGGTATGGACCATGCGTTGTGGTCCATGTTGGAAATGTTTGAAAGTGGTCTCAAGACTATGTGTATTGGTTTGAGGTAAAAGATAAAATAAGGAAAACTAAGTCATAAAGGGCGAGATAAGGGTCCTACTTGTTCTAACACCTAAGACAAATAATCTTTTTACACAACACACACATGAAAACATATCAATTTAAGTGTATTTCTGTAGTTGCACCATTTCCACGACAGAACATCATGCAAAAAGCTAACAATTACCAAAAAAATACAAGTGAGTGTGGTTTGGAGTGTATTTCTGCCACAACAGAAATGTGCATGTGTGCAAATGTTTGTGAGTTTTTGTGTGTGAGAGTGAAAGTGTACTGTATTTCTACTGTGACACCATTACCATGATAGAACAATGCATGGAAATGCCCTAAACTACCTAAAACTACATGAAAAGTAAGAGTGTGTGAGAGTATAGTGTAGTTCTGCCGTGGCACCATTGCCATGGCAGAAATGTGCTTTGTGTGTGTGTGTTTTGTGTTGTTTTAGTGGTGTGTATGTGTGCTGAATGTGTAGTTGATATGAAATCATGTTGCTATGCAAAATCCAAGAAATTTAGTGTTTATCCCATTTTTATGTGATGAATATTATATATGGAGGCCTGGGATCTCTTGGAAATTAAGCCTCAAGTTGATCTCATGGAGGTCTGAGACTCCAACGAGGATTAACAAAACCAAATATGACAAAAGGCATCAAACATTAAATGCTAAAAGATTCTGTCATGTTTTGGTATTCTTGACATATCTCTCACAGTATAACTTGGAATTTTATGATTCAAATGGCCCTAAAACGCTAAGCGATAGAGCTAAAACTTTTATGTTTTACAATTTCCAGGATTCTACCTTCATCATTGTGAAACGAGGCCACAAAAATGAATGACGTGATTCTAGCAAATTACCGTCAGGGAATTTTAGTGTTTTGTGTTTTATTTAATTTTTAGTAATTTTGGTCTCACATGTTTAATAATCCTTACATGGAATTAACATGTGAATTATTAGAAAGTTTCTATTTTTATTTATTTTTTATTTAGGTTAATAATTTGTTTCCAAATAGGAAAAGTTTCCTAATTTAGATTAGTTAAGTGTTAGTTTCCTTTTCCAATTAGACAACTTTTTTAGCAAGTTAAGGTTAAACTTGTAGCCTATAAATAGGCATCTTAATTTCATTTTTTAATATTGAAGAATTTAGAAAAGTCCTTTCTTGATATTCGCTGAGCTGTGTGCTGAAGAAAATCCTAGTTTAGGCGTAACCCTAAATTAGTTCTGCTGATTTTAAGGTGTAACCCTTAAAATTGATCTTTGTTCTTAATTGAGAACATGCCAGATATTTTGTTTAATTCAAGAGTTCTTGAATTTAATTAATTATTTGTAATAACACAGAGGTTTTGGATTTAATATATCCAAGGTTGCTGGTTACATATCTCTTCCCCGCAATTTTATCCATTGTTTGGTTTGAATTTCTTAGCTAGGTCCTTTAATTTATATTGGCATGAGGATTTCGCACTCACAACGCTATCAAGTGGTATCAGAGCTCAATTGCAAGAAATTCAGATGTGATGGAGGAATCCAATGACATATTTCAATGTTGTTTGAGTTTATTTCATACAAAAATCCACATCCAAGATAAAATTTGTTCATTGGTGATTGATTGTGAGAGAAGTTCCAACTAGGCTAGTGAGTTGATGGTGGAAAAGTTGAACATGCAAACAATTGAATATCCAAATCCTTATATAAGTTATAATGGAGTGATGAATGTTGTGAAGTTTGGGTGTCAAAGCAAGTAAAGGCTGTATTCTCAATTGGAAATTATAAAGACGAAATCCTATGTGATATTTCCAATGAAGACCACTCATTTTCTATTGGGGAAGCCATGGAAAGTTGTTCACAATGTTGTCTATAATGTTTTGAAAGGTTGTTATTCTTTGGTGAAGGATGATAAAAAATTCAACCTTGCTCGATTGGATCTTTTTAAAGATCATGAAGATCAACAGATTATATTCAATCAATGTAAATTGATGGGCGAAATCAAAAGAAAAGAGTTAGAAAAGAATGAAAAAGAAATTGAAACAACCACCATGGAAGAATCTGCCCATGTAGAGGACATGGAGATTGAAGTTTCTTTGATTGCAGATCGATCAACAAAGGTGGAGCCAATTCATGTGGTAAATCCAATACCTTTACTTGAAGTACAAACTCAAATATATTCAAATTCTTTTCATTTTTATAATTTGAGGGATGAAATTATACAATATGAAAAGGTTAGAAAAATATTTGAATCGAGCTATCTTGTTATCCACAAACAAGATTCGAAGTCGAATCTTTTTGAGGTGGGAGGGAATCATATGAAATCATGTTGCTATGCAAAATCCAAGAAATTTAAAGTGTTTATCCCATTTTTATGTGATGAATCTTATATATGGAGGCCTGGGATATCTTGGAAATCAAGCCTCAAGTTGATCTCATGGAGGTCTGAGACTTCAACGAGGATTAACAAAACAAAATATGACAAAAGGCATCAAAAATTAAATGCTGAAAGATTCTATCATGTTTTGGTATTCTTGACATATCTCTCTCAGTACAACTTGGACTTTTATGATTCAAACAGCCCTGAAACGCTAAGCGATAGAGCTAAAACTTTTATGTTTTAAGTTTTCCAGGATTCTGCCTTCATCATTGCGAAACGAGGCCACAAAGATGAATGACGTGATTCTAGCAGATTACCATCGTGAAACTTTAGTGTTTTGCGTTTTATTTAATTTTTAGTAATTTTGGTCTCACATAGCTAATAATCCTTGCATGGAATTAACATGTGAATTATTAAGAAGTTTTCATTTTTATTTATTTTTTATTTAGGTTAATAAGTTATTTTCAAATAGGAAAAGTTTCCTAATTTAGATTAGTTAAGTGTTAGTTTCCTTTTGCAATTAGACAACTTGTTTAGCAAGTTAAGGTTAAGCTTGTAGCCTATAAATAGGCATCTTAATTTCGGTTTTTAATATTGAAGAATTTAGAAAAGTCGTTTCTTGAAAGTTTGTTTAATTTCGTTTTTAATATGTAACCAACAACCTTTGAGCTGTGTGCTGAAGAAAACCCTAGTTTAGGAGTAACCCTAAATTAGTTCCATTGATTTTAAGGTGTAACTCTTAAAGTTGATATTTGTTCTTAATTGAGAACATGCCAGATAGTTTGTTTAATTCAAGAGTTCTTGAATTGAATTAATTATTTGTAATGACACAGAGGTCTTAGATTTAATATATCAAAGGTTACTTGTTACTTATCTCTTCCCCGCAATTTTATCCATTGTTTGGTATGAATTTCTTAGCTAGGTCCTTTCATTTATATTGGCGTGAGGATTCCGCACTCACAACGCTATTAGTATTTTTGTTGTGGCAATGGTGCCACGGCAAAAATTTGCATGATTCCTACTCTAAATGTCCTAGAATGCCTAAAAGTGCAAAATGTGTGAAGTGTTAGTGTATTATTTCCGTGGCACCATTGCCACAACAAAACTAGCCTAGGATACTTAAGAATGAAGTGTAAGATGAGAAATAAGGAAAACTTAGTGTATTTCTACCTTGGCAATAGCTACACATAAAAATGAAGAGAGAGGAGAAGTGAGGAACAAAAGTGCAATTTGTGCACTTTTGTGTGCATTTCTGTCGTGGCACCATTGCAACGGTAGAAGTGTGCTTGTGTTGTGTGTGTGTGTGTGTGTGTGTGTGTGTTGGTTTTATGTGTTGTGTATGCTTGATGTGTCCTAGTTTGGATTCTAAGGCTTAGTTGTGAACTAAGGTGCCCTAAGAGTGAAAAACTAGGCTATGCGGCTGTGGTTAAGGTTGGGAATCCTAGGGTTTATGCCTAAGTTGTGCTAGGTTATGCAAGTGTGGTGTGCTAGTGCTAAGTTCTAGACCAAGACCTTTGCTATGTGCCTTGGTGTTGGCCTTGGACATCCTAAGGGTAAAGTTTTGGTGCATGTGTGCTAAGTGTTAGCCCTAAGTGCTTACAACTTAGACCTTGGCTATGTGACTTGGCCTAGAAGGTGTGGTGTTAAGGTGGTCTTCCTAAGGAAAAAATATAGGCCAAAACCATGCTAAGTCTTTACTCAAATATAAACCTTTACCTCATAAGAGTGCATAACTTGGCCAAACTCCACCTTCATCACAAGTTGTGCACAAAAACCCTAGCTCAACCCGTAGGGCAAACCCTAGGGTTTGGGTTTTCTCTTTCTTGCCTATGCCTTCTTTGACTTGTTGACATTTTGGTCAAAATAACCTCCAAATAAGCCTTTTTAGCTCTAAAAGCTCTCCACCTTGTAAATTCTGCAATAAAGCCCAAAAAACACTCAAAAACAAGGCAAAATCCTTGTTCGAAAAAATGTACTCAACAATAATAGAGGCAGAAGTTATTCGAAAAAATTTATGGTCTGATTATGTTTTTTTTAATGATGATAATCTATTATGGGTTTTATGTATGTTGTCTTTAAAATGTTCTATTTTCAAACAACATAGTCAACATATATTTTTGAATGTTACATTTGTAGGAAAAGTCTTTATTATATCTATTGTATATGGAATGTTTAATGTTGTGGATAGGCGACATCTTTGGAATGATTTTGGAGGGGATTAACAGGGAAGGAATAGACTAGTTAGTATGCAGTGATTTTAATACCATTTTTAGTCCAGATGAGAAGAAAGGGGGCCGCCCATTTAAATTTTTGGACTTGGAAGATTTTATCAATCATAAGGAATTGGGGCTTGTTGATATTGGTTTTGCTGGTGCTAGGTTCACCTAGTGTAATAATTGGGAGAGGTCACAAACAATTAGAAACATCTTGATAGCATTTTGATTAATAAGGCTTGGATGAATAAAATGTATACAGCGGTTCAACACATAAGTTGAACTGGATCTGATCACACATTACTGTTGATATCCAATACATTCTAGAATCTTTTAATAGTGAAGCCATTTCGACTTTGAATTTTTGGACTATGAGAGAGGACTTTTTGAAAGTTATAAAGAATGCTTAGGGAATTCTATGTTCTAATAGGCCACAGTTCATTTGTGACTTAGATTGAATCATGTGAAGAATGCTTTTATGGTATGGAATAAGAAAGTGGTTATTAATATTTTCAATTGAGTTCCGATAGTTAAAAGTAGGTTACAACAAGTGAAAATGTGACTGGAGGTGTCTGATGATGGTTCAGTTGAACAAGAGTACAGTTTAGACAAGTTTCTCTAAATAAAGAGCTAAGGGAGAGAATGAGTCATTTTGGAGGTAGAAATCTCATATCAAATTGATGAATAAATGAGATAGTAATACTCAATTCTTTCATGCATATATTACTCAAAGGTGGGCAAAATCCTTTATTCATGTTATCATAAATAGAGAAGGTGTTTGTTTAGAAAATCGAACGGATATTCAAAATAAATCTAAAATCTTGGATGCTAGGAAATGTTTTATGTTATATAGTACATTAGTGTGTTTCAAACTATTGATTTTTTATTTTAGTTAATGGGCAGTCAACCGATTCTTTAAATCTTCATCAGGGATTAGATAAGGTGATATGCTCTCTCCATCTTTGTTTATTCTAGCTACTGGCTATTTTCGGGTCTTATTATTACTCTTATTGAGCAACATGCTTTTAGTGGTTTCTGAGATAGCAAATAGGAGTGAGCACGGTTCGGTTTTTCAATTTTTTGGTTAATTCAGTTTGTTCATTTTTCCTTTTCTAAAATCTTGACCGAATAAAAAACTGAAAATCAAATTCTAATGCGGTCAGTTATTCAGTTATTCAATTTTGGATTGAATTAAGTTTTTTTTATGTAAAAAAATATTTGTAAAAAATAATTAATGACTAAATTATTTATTTTCCTAATAAAAATAAAATTTAAAAAAATTTCAACATTCAAAATTTTTAAGAGATAGCATTAATAATTCAATCTAAATAAAAAAATCAAAATCTCATCATGCATTTTTTAATAATATCACTACAAGAAAAAAAGGCATTACTGACTAAGCACTTTGGTCAATAAATGCATATATGTCGTCAGTATATTATTTTAGTGACGAAAAAAGGTCGACAGTAGGTAATTAATAGTGTCAACACTAAATGGTCTTCTGACGACTTTTTAGATTTTCTCAGTAAACCTTAACATTTATTGACAAATATTTGTTGTCAATAAACATATTGACTACGAAATATCGTCAATAAGAGCTGGTCAATAAAACTGTCAAGCCATCAATAAATGGTATCCTTTAATGATGAGTTTGATAGTGTCGGCAGAAAGCCGTCAATCAAAAATTGTATAGCCAAATGCTTTATTGACAAGATGAAATGACGATAAATATTTGTCTAAAGGAGAAAAAAAAGTCAACGATTTTATTGACGAGTTGTAGTGACGAAAAATGTATGTCAATAGCTTTTTGTAAAGAATTGCATTGACAACGAAATTTGAAATATATCTTGTCACTAAAAAAAGTTAACAACCACTAATGACGACAAGAAGTCGTCAAAGAGAAATTTTGTATTTTTTGAGCTAGAATTATTTCACTTGCCACCTTGTTACAAATCTTATACATATATGTATTCCATTTCAATCAATAAATGAAACAAATCTAAAACTAATCTCAATTTATTACATCAAAGTAATGAAAAAAATCTTAATACAAAATATACTTTATACATCGCATATGAAATCCACCAAACCGCAAACAACAAAACAAAAGCAATTTCCAAATCAAGTTAAGTAACTATCCATGAATGTTTCAAAAGGCATTCACCAATTATATCTCTAAATATTGTCAAGGGCTTAATAGCATAAAAGTCAAGACAACCTAACCCAATATTACTATTTGACATTGAAGATAAAAGTCAACGTGTGCTACTCAACACTTAATTTCGTCCTTGAAGGGAATATTTCAGAACTAAAGTTGGCATGAGCCTCTCACTCAAACATTTTCTTAGGAAGCCTATCTCTGCAAGTTGGCTAAGGGGAAAGAATGGGGTTGAATATCCCTCCTGTAATGACAAACATAAATTTATAGAACATCAGCTATAATGAAACACACTAGACAATACTAGTAAACAAAAATATATGTGTGAAATAGAATTATGTGCAAAACTTGTAGAACTATCTTGGTGGGGACACGATAATTGTTGGTGTGCCATAATAGTGTTTTCGCATTTCCAATTCAAAGGAATGTGATAGAACAGCCCCAATACATTCATACAGATGAAAAATTAAAAACAATTAAAAGTTATGAGTCTATCTAGCATGAGCAAAGTAAAAAACTCAAGCATCAAACTTTTCCAATGACATTAAGTTATTACCACTCACAACATCAAATACATCTGGAGACTATCACTAAATCAAAGGTAACAAAATCTTTTGCGGATTAATTAAGTGATATATATTACAAAACCTTCATCTACATGAGATTTATGAAGGACTCTACAAAGCACCAAGGAAAATAAATATATGCATTCTTATTATACAAACTACTTGGAAAAGGCAATTGTAAACTTAATTAACACTAGAAAACATTAAAATTTGAAAACAAAATCAGTAAATAATGAAGGAATCAGATTCAAAACCAAAATCACATGTTTCATTTTCCCTTGATCCTTTCAAAGATGGACTCGTTTCCCTTCATTTTCATATGCTTCTAAGATATACTCCTTGGATTCTCTTGTTTTTCCTATTTTAGCTTTTTTTTCATGTATATAAATTTTCAAACGAAAAGTGTTGTCATATGAACAATAAGTGTCAATCAAAAATAAATGTATAGTCTCAATATGTGAGAGCGCCAGATTACAAAGGACACATAATTGAAATCAAAAGTGAAGTTAAATTGCCATTTGCAAAAATCTAAGAATATGCTCTCAAGTTTCAAATCTAGTGGTGCATCCTCTTAATGATTATTCATTCAATTTTTGAGGCTGTAGAATACAACTAACCTGCAATTTTCGTACCTGAGTGGCACCTCCAATTAACGCCATTACATGCATCTTATCAATCTTCAATTTAGAATGTCCTGCCATTGCTATTTCAAATTGCTATAACCTCTCAACCAATGACCCAAATGACATGAAACTAAAACTGTTTAAATCTATAATAAAAATTCTATAACTTTTATGTTTTATGAAATTTTGGATTCAGTTTACAAATCGATGTAAAAATTGTTCAAAGTTGTTGTATTAGCTGAAATCCCGTAATGAATTTTAAGTTTAGCTATAGTTATTTAAAATTGTTGTAACTTGGTAATGAAATTCCCAATGGATGTGAAACAAAGATTACGTGACACAAGATTTAGAATATTAACATTTTTATGTTTGTGTAATTCCCAAATTATGCAAACAAGAGGGACATAAATCAGTTTGAAATGGGCACATATGCAGCTCTATTTGTTGTTGTGAAGTTCCCTTTCGAAGTGCGGAAGCAAAACTTTGAACAATTAAGAAAAATCTTTTCCTTTTTTTCTAGAGTAGCACATCTTATCAAAATTTCAATATACTTAGTAAGTTCCAAATGGTATAGCCTTGAATAACAATGATCACTGAAGTTATAGCATGCAAAACAAAGCAAGGCAGAACCCATAATATATACATTAATACAACAGACCCAACAAAAATTCATACACACTCTACTTTAAAATATGTAAATTTACGAAGTACACCAATGTTGTTTTCCTTACAATTCATAAGTTCTCCAGCTGTTCTGTAACGCCCTGAACGACCCCCTAGCTGGAAAGTGAATCGAGTCGTTCAATCAGTCAACAATCCTGAACATATAATGAAGCCTCGAGGAATTTTTTTCAATTTATTTTACTTTTCTATTTCTTCTTAACACCAATAACCATGTAATACCACATTTACAATATTAGATTACAACTTAATTTCGACAGTAGAGTTCAGTGTCAAATGTCTCACACCACTGACGATGGCTCCACTTGTCTTAGCTATTTCAATTGCTGCCCTCATCGGCCTTTCACCTTGCTCGTCTGAAAATATTTAAAGAAAATGGGGGTGAGCCTTTATCGTTCAGTGGGTGGAGAATTGAGAATAATTTTTTTTAATTGAAAATGATGAATAATGTAGAACTACATTTCAAAATATCGAGTGCCAAAATAATTTATACATTCTAAAAGAAATCCACAATAAAAGTCATAGAGATACTAACAATAAACAGTCAAAGAAAATTGGCAGTGGTTAATCATGAAGGAACTGGCAATAGATAGTCACAAATAGTATCCGTCTCAGATAGCATAATGTCCCATAAGGGAGCACATAATAGTTTAGATTTGCTACCTGTAGTCAGCCAAGCTGACCCAGTACCAGCCATACGACTCCCGGCAAATTGCGCGCGCGACTTATAGCTACTTTAACCTCCACAGTCAATAATTGCCTGTAGGCACAGTATGATATATCCGGATAATTAGTACCCTTTCTCATTAAACTAAAACCTCCGTAGTTCCACTTGACAAATGTGAAATGTCACGGGGGACTTATGATGAACTCGTCGGCCCTTGCCTTTCCGGCCATCAATAAGCCACTCATGACTGGGCTCCAATCAGTCAGACAGTCACAGTACAGGAAAATACATGATATACCCAAATATTTCACACCATGTCGGTGTGTTATAGTCAATAGCGGCTGGTGTAGATTCTAGAGGTGGCTCTCGCCTTTATATCAGCGAAGCACTTAATTCCATATAGCACGAAACTGATATCTCAATCATATCATATATAACTGATACAATAGAAATAAGTTGGTGCAATATCAGGGAGTTTCAAACACCATAATGATAACAATTTCAAGCAAACCCCACATTGCTCATAAGTTCCCAATAAGACTCATTCCCCACTTTCAAATGTGATGGGAACAAATTTGATAAATGTAGGTTTAGTACCCAATAAAATTAAATTTAAAACCCACAAAGTGTTATGTTTTATAAATCCTCAAAATTTGTAATCAAGACATTTAAATTAGTCTCCTATCATCGTCACAACAAATTTGAAACTAAGTTTTAGCTTTGCCAATGTGGCTTCAAATGGCTAAACCTTTATAGCTAAGAATCCAAATAATGTAAAACCAAAACTTTATAAAACTAGATTTCAAATATTAAAACGTTCATATTTCTTTAAATACCAAGTTCCACATAGAACATGTTCAAAAGTTAGTTTAAAAGAATAGTCTGAAATTCTTGTATCAAAATTCAGAAATGTCGTGTTTAGTTCAAATCAATGTAACTTGGCAATGACATATCAAAATGATATGAAACCAAAATTATTTGAAACTAGGTTCAGAATACACAAATTTTTGTGTTGTAGGAATTTCGAAATTCTATTTGCATAGTGCTAAAAATACCATCAAACATGGTTTTAGAGATTTAAAATCTTCTCAAAGAAGTTCAATTTTGTCAATGTAATTTCAAATAGATATAACCTTTTAATAAATGACCTAATTTATATGAAACCAAAACTATATAAACCTAGGCTAAAAATTCTAAAACATGTATGTTTATTGTAATTCAAAATTCAATTTACAAAGGGTTGTAAAAATTGTCCAAATTAGTTCTAATGACTAAAATCTCGTAACACATTTCAGATCTGCCATGGTGATTTCAAATCGCTATAACCTTGTAACAAAATATCTAAATAATATGAAATCAAAAATATATAAATATAGAATCAAAATGTTCAAACTTTTATGTTTTGTAAAACTCCAAATTCAGTATATAAATTTGTGTAAAATTTGTACCAAGTTGTTACAATTGCCGAAAGTCCTATCACAAAGTTTTAGTCCTTCCATGGAGATTCAAATGGTTATAACTTCGTAAATAAAGATCCAAATAACTTGAAATCAAAACTATATAAAATTATAATCTGAACTCTAAAACTTTTGTGTTGTATAAATTCCAAATCCAATCCACAAGATGAGATAAAAGCAGCTCAAAGTTGTCAGGCTTGCTGGAAATGCTTGGTCAGATCTTCAATACTACAGTAGCTTAAATTAGCTATAACGTTTTGACTACATATCCAAATAGAATAAGATCAAAAAGGTATAAAACTAGTCTTGATATGAAAAATTTCTTGTATTATACCAATTCCGAAATTCGTCCTGCAAAAGTAAAACAAAACCACCCAAAACTGTCGAAACCTTAAGTTTCTGTCTCCGCAAGGAAGAAAAATAACCCAAGAAACATGTGGTATGTAAAATGATATGCAAAACTGTCGTATGCGTGCCAATATGATTCTGTTTACAGTTGATCCAAAAGTCAATTTCAATTGAGTGGAGACATAATCATACTAATCATGATATTTTCACACTCCCGACGGTTTTGTTCCAAATCTTACATTTGGAGACATGTGTGGTCAAGCCACAAAACCAACTAATATTTGGCAAACATACCTCACATGATGTAATCTTTCAAGCACAGCAAGAGAAGGAGTTTATAGATTCAAACATGAACTAGTTATTAAAACTAATTTTACTCACTAGAAAACTAATATACCATACAACTTTTAAATTGAAATAGGGATCATTTTGCTCCCTAAAACGTGCAAAGTTGAAAACCATTTTTACTTGGTAATTCATCAAAATCAAAAGGTAAGAAAGTTTCTCATAACCTCATAGTATTAAAATAAGAAAACATGATTTTAGTTTAAAAAATTCAACACAAACATATATTCATAGTAACAATATACATGAACCAATTTTTTTAATATAACAACACCATTAATAAACTTTTAAAAACTAGTTTTCAAAATAAAATCTCTACTCACCTTTATTAAGGTTATGAAAATTTTCTTTCAAGAACCAAGCTCCCAACTTGACAATAGCTCTTTCTTCTTTCCTCTTAGGTTATTTGTTTCCACAAATTGTATATTATAATGACAGTTTAATTATTGTTGATTATCTTGTGTTCTGCAAGCGTGTGAATTGAGAGAAATGAAGTGTTAAAACTTAAGGAATCCTAAATAGACTAACTAATCTTCAACATGGATTGTATTTATAGATATTAAATTTAATAACTCTTCCTGCTTCTTCTTCCTAAATGCTAACTCAACACTAATATAAAAGATATGTATATTGCTTTGATTTGGCCGATTTTGATTTGGCCAATAGTACTAATATAGCAGAATCAGAAAGTATAAATCAATGTCATGAAATTTTATTTGATATTAATTCAAGATCTTTAAGTTCAATATATCATATAGGTAGTTTAAATTTCAGTAATGCATATTCAGTAAAGATTCATGAACAAGATATAAATTTTACAGAAACTTCAAATACTATTCAATTACTCTCTAACGTAGCTATTAAAAAATATAGAGAACTAGGATTTCAATATATTCATTATGGAATAGTAAAAGTAAAAATTCAACCAATGCATCGATTAGGAATAGATAACCCTATATTCATAGCATTAAGAGATAGAAGATTAATAGATTATCAAGATTCAATATTATCTTTGTTACAAACAAATATATGTGATGGTGCGATAACATTCAATTGTGTACCTAATTTTGTAGTTAGTTTGATGGATGAAATGATATTAGATTCATTAGTAATGGATATTCAAATAGATCAGAATAAAGTCAATAAACAAAGTAGAAGTTTTGCAATATTATACAAAGTATGTTTTAAATTAATGAAAACTCTAATTGATCCTAAATTAAAATTAGAACAAACAAATAAAGATGAAACTGTCATATTTGAAGAAGATTCAATCAAATCATCTGTTATTACCCCAAAATTATTAAAATGGAATGAAATCACTATTCCAGAAAATTTTACAATTATTCCACAGCATCAATCAAGAAATATACAACAAACAAATGCTTCTAGTATACTCAAACAGGAAGATGGTAGTATTTTAGTTCAATTTAATAATGTTAAATTCAATAAATACGGAGCAAATAAATCTATTAGGAATGATTATTTACTAGAATCAAGACATTCAGTATTGGATATTCCTAGTTTAAGAAGAACATTTAGTCAACATACAAATCTAGAAAATAATTCAGAAATATATTCAGTCCCTCTATCAGGAAGTCAAAGAATACATTATAAGTCACCATTACCAGAGGTAATAAATACTAATTCATTAAGAAATTCACCAACATATTCCGAAATGAAACCCGAATCTATTCATGTTATTAATGATGAATTTAAACCTAAGTTTAGCTATTTAGATGAATTATTTAATGATGAGGAAAATAATCAAAAAAGAGAATGGTATAATTCTTTAGATAAATCATTTCAAGAAAATCTTCAAGACCAATGGAAACAGGAATTGTATAAGAGAAAATTTAATTACCCATTCTTTTCGTGGCTAGAATTCATTACTCAAAAAGAAAATATTATAGATGTCTATTCCACCCAATCAATAAATGTCCAAACATCATTATATAAAAAATGGAATTTAGTAGGAGGAGAGGTAGTTACTTCGGTACACCCACCTCTATTAAACATAGTAATTAATACACCTAAAGGAGATATAGTAGCAACTCCATTTAGAGAAGCTAGAATAGATAAAGGACCAGTAGAATTAGAAGATATTAAAAAGGTTAATCAACAATTAAATTATTCAAATCAAATATTATCAACAGTAGCACAACAATTAGAAGTAGTCTCAACAAAAATAGATAGTATACCTAAAGAAAATAATAATATTATTAACCCTATTAAAAAAGAAAAATTAAATATTTCAACAAATATTATAAATAATCCATTTAAAAATAATTTTCCAAATGAAATATCTAAACCTCATTTTCAGTTAAATAATATTCAACTCCCTCAAAGGGAAAATGATACATTAAATAAAATATTTAAAAAGTTACAAGAAACAACATCTAGTACTAGTACAGAAACTACAGGTAATATACAAAATATTGAAGAAAACAATTTAGAGCAAACAGATGATAGCAGCAATAGTGATTCAAGCGAAATTAAAGATATAATAGAAGAAATTGAAGATGAACTACAAGATGATAATATAAATAGAATTAGAAAACAATATAGAAGAAAAAATTATAATTATAGAAAAACAAATTATGCACCGTATCAACGAAAGAATTATTATCCAAAATTAACACCTCCAGATATACAGATTGAAGAAAGAGCAAGATTTACATCTAGTCAATATGATGGTAGAGCAGTTTATGAATGGAATATAGATGGTAGATCAGAATATGAAATATTAAGATTATTACAAGAAATGGGAATGGCTAGAGTAGCTTATAGACAAGAAGGGTATAAACCAAAAGATATAGCTGTAGCTTTTACTGCAGGATTTTCAGGAAAATTAAAAAATTGGTGGGATAATATGATAACAAAAGACCAACGAAATGAAGTAATAGAACATACAATTGAAGAAGATGAACTAGATGTTAATGAAAATATAGTAAGAGATGCTCAAGGAAATCCAAAGAAAATTAAAATATCGGATGCACCAGAATATTTAATATATGCTTTAGCTCATCATTTTATAGGAAATCCATCTCATGATTCAAAAAGTTCTCAAATATTTTTAACTAATTTGAGATGTCCAACATTAACAGATTTTAGATGGTATAAAGATATGTTTTTAACTTATGTATTTAAAAGAGATGATTGTAATCAACCTTTTTGGAAAGAAAAATTTATTTCAGGTTTACCTACTTTATTTTCATATAGAATTTTCAATGCTATTAAAACATCAACGGGAAAAGAAGATATTAATTTTTATGATTGGAGTTATGGTCAATTAATTTCATTTATCAAGTCAGAAGGTTTAAAATTATGTCAAAAGTTAAAATTACAATCAAAATATGGTTCAGAAAAGAAAGAAATAGGTTCATTTTGTGATGCATTTGGAATAACAGGAATAAAAGCCCCTTCTAGAAATATTAAAAGAATTACATATTTAAATAAACCATACAAAAGAAGAACTAAAAAATATCAACAATATTCTAATAATTTTAATCAGACAAGAGAATTTAAGAAAAAGAGGTATAGAAAGAGAAAATTAATTTGTTATAAATGTGGAAAACCAGGTCATATAGCAACAAATTGTAAAACTCAAAAACGAATAAATGAAATTTTTGATAAAGATGAAGATAAAGAACTACGATTAAAAATCATGAAAATTATGATTAATAGTGATACAGAAGAAAGTGAAGAAAACATTAATGAAATTTATTCGGATAGTGAAGAAGAATATTCAGATAAATCCTCACCATGTCATTGTATAAATATGATATCTAATGAAAAAACCAATAAAGATTTATTATTTGAATTAATCACTAAAATAGAAAACCCTGAAGAACAAAGACAATATTTAATAAAATTAAAAGATTTGATATTAAAAGAAGATAAAAAACCTGAATTTTTAGAACCATTTAATATTACAAAATTATATAACAAATACTCAGAACAAAACTCTCAAGGAATAGTTTCTCACAACAATACAAATGTAATACAACAACAAATTCAAGAATTAAAGTTAGATATTAGAGAAATAAAAAATGATATTAAAACTCTGCAATTCAATGAATTAGAAATCCAAACAAAACTTACTTTAAATAAACAGTATAATGATGTTCCAGAAAGTAGTAATAATGATAAAGGAATTCATATTCCAGAACAAACAAATGAAGAAGAATATTTAAATATAATTGAAAAAATTAATATAGAAAAATGGCATGTTTATGTTACCATTGGAATTCAAGATTATCATACAAATTGTATTGCTATGGTAGATAGTGGCGCAGATCAAAGTTGTATTAAAGAAGGAATCATACCACTTAAATATTGTTCTAAAACAAATCATAAACTTCAAACAGCAAATGGTAATCCATTAAAAGTTAAATATAAATTAAAAAATGGATTTATATGTAATAATAATTATTATTTTAGGCATACATTCATCATAGTAGAAGATTTAACTCAAGATGTTATATTAGGAAATCCTTTTTTATATCAAATTACTCCGTTTAAAAAGACTACAGAAGGATTAAGTTTAAAAATAATGGGAAGTAAAATATCATTTCAATTTATTACTCCGGTAAGGCAAAGAGAATTAAATTTGTTACAAACTAATAGTATATCTTATCAAATTAGGCAAAAAGAAAACCAAATAAATTATATAAAAGAAGAAATCACATATCAAAAAATAGAATTTCAATTAAATAGAGAGGAAATAAAAAAGAAAATTGACGAATTAGAAAAGAAATTTAAAGAAACAATATGTGCTGAACATCCATCAGCATTTTGGTCAAGAAAAACTCACATAATAGAATTACCTTATGAAGAAGAATTTAATGAAAGAAATATACCAACAAAAGCTAGACCAATTCAAATGAATTCTGAATTATTACAACATTGTAGAATCGAAATACAATCCTTACTAGATAAAAAATTAATAAGAAATTCAAAATCACCATGGAGTTGTCCAGCATTTTATGTCAATAAGCAAGCTGAAAAAGAAAGAGGTGTTCCTAGATTAGTCATCAATTACAAACCATTAAACAAAGTACTTAAATGGATTAGATATCCAATACCAAACAAAAAGATTTGTTGAATAGATTATTTAATGCAAAGATATATTCAAAATTTGATTTAAAATCAGGATATTGGCAAATACAAATAGCAGAAAAAGACAAGTATAAAACAGCATTTACAGTACCATTTGGTCATTATGAATGGAATGTGATGCCATTTGGATTAAAAAATGCCCCTTCGGAATTTCAAAATATTATGAATAATATATTTTCTGCATACACATTTATGATAGTATATATAGATGATGTCTTAGTTTATTCTCAAAATATTAATGAACATTTTAAACATTTGAATATATTTTCAAAATTGGTGATTCAAAATGGATTGGTTATATCAGCCTCAAAAATGAAATTATTTCAAAATCAAATAAGATTTTTAGGTCATGATATTTATAAAGGAACAATAAAACCTATTAATAGAGCATTAGAATTTGGAGAAAAATTTCCAGATGAAATTAAGGATAAAAATCAATTACAGAGATTTTTAGGATGTTTAAATTATGTAGCAGATTTTTTCCCAAAATTAAGAACTATATGTGCACCTTTATATCAAAGATTACAAAAGAATCCACCTGCATGGACAAATGAACATACTAAGATAGTACAAGAAGCAAAAAAGAAAATTAAGTCTTTACCTTGTTTAGGTATTCCTCATCCTGATGCATTCATGATAGTAGAAACAGATGCCTCAGAAATAGGATATGGAGGTATTCTGAAACAAAAATTAAACAACAAAATAGAATTAGTTCGGTATACTTCAAAAGTATGGATAGGAGCTCAAAAAAATTATTCAACAGTCAAAAAAGAAATTTTAGCTATAGTTTTATGTATTTCTAAATTTCAAGATGATTTATATAATAAGAAATTTTTATTAAAAGTAGATTGTAAATCAGCAAAAGATATTTTACAAAAGGATATTCAAAATTTAGTGTCTAAACAAATATTTGCTAGATGGCAAGGAATTTTATCTATTTTTGATTTTGATATAGAATATATAAAAGGAGAAGAAAATTCATTACCTGATTTTTTGACTCGGGAATTTCTTACAGGTAAGCAGGAGAATGTCACAGAATTCAAGATATGAAGATTGGTTATGGATAAAAGATTACATTAATCATCCTACAACTAAAAAGAAAATACTCAAGATCTATTCACTAAAAGAACACATTATTCAAGATTCTGAATTTCCAAACATTTATCATATATACAATACTAATCCTTTGTCAATAAAACATCAAGTCTTTTTGCATCAAATACATTATTACAGTATGTTAGTCTCATATCACACACATAAATCTACAAGAATCCCAGAAGTAAATAGGGCCATAAATCAAAGATTAGAGAATTTTAGAAAAGAAATAGCCTTTATCTAATTATTTTTATTTTGTATACAGGTACTGATCAAGATGTCAAACAAACAAAAGATGCAAAGTCCAGATGATTACGCAAAGGTAATAGATTCAAAATCAATAATTCAATCTCCAAGCATTCAAACAAGTAATAAATTCATTCAAATTGAGGATTTTCCTCCATTACCCTATGTTCAAGTAGCAACAACCCCATTTAATAAACTTCAACCACCAGTAAAGACTCAATTAATTCCATCTCCTTCTACCAAACCTATTACTATGATAGCATCTTCATCCAAAAATATTCAAGCATCTTCCTCAACTCAGATTCAAAAACCTCTTTATGTTGATAAACCAGGATACGAATATTTAGTACTAACAAAATTTACTGAAACACCAGAAATTTCTATCCTACGTTCATTTTATTCAAAATATTTTACGAATTCAATATCATGGTTTTCTGATGATTCAAGTAAAACACAAAATTTTTATGAATATATCTTAGTAGATTCTGGTTCATGTGATATAGTTCACAATAAAACTGAATCAGGATATGTGACTCATTCAAAATGTATTATTAAAAAGGTTTTAAATTCAAATGATTTTGGCAATATATACAATATTCAATCATTTTCCAGACCATATAATCCATCTGGATATAATTATCAAGATTACAAACAAGCTTTCAAAAAAGCATTCTATTTTCGAGCATTTGATCATTCATGGTATTTCAATTTTGAGAAAAATTGCAAAAATAGTTTTCCAATGTGGTTTTACGACTGGTGGGATACTCATGGATCCAATCAAAGTATTCTGCCACTCAAAGCAAAAGAAGGTCTCAAAAAGTTCAATTCTGAATCCAGTATGCAACTGTATATGAGAGAAGTTCAATTCCACTGTGAGCTCAGAGTCCCCTGGATTTGGTGTTGGCAATTCCAAATTATTCAAGCCCATCCAAAGCCCAAACCAATGTCCTTAGTAAGGCAATTCAAGATTAAATGGTGGGAAAAATTTGATCCATCAAGCTGCTGTGAACAGGCGGTAAAAAGATATTTTGAGACAGGAACAACAATATGGATGAATAATACACAACATTCAAGCCCAAACCAGCAGATCCCAAAAACTCAGTCAATTCCAAAGAACCCAAACATTCCAAAGACAGAGGAATCAAATAACGAAGCATGGGAAGAATTTCAACAGTTTTTAGCATTCAAGAACATGAAAAAACAGAATCAAACACAAGTTTCTTCAGAATCCACACAAAGTTCAATTCAAGAAGATTACTTCGGAGGACCTATGGCTCAGGATCCCTTCGAATATTAAAAAAAAAAAAAAAAAAAAAAAAAAAAAGAGAAAGAAAAAGTTTAATATTAACAATTTTCTGCAGGAAATTCAGTTGCCATCAAGACATCAATTAATGGCTTTTATTAAAAAACGCCATGACATGGACGCCAAGGCAAGAACAGTAGATTTCAATCACACTCATATTACAACATTAATTGCCAGAAGGGAAGTGGGCGGTTCAAACCCACACTTTATTCAACAAGATATTCCATATCCATTAAGTTCAATTGAAGGCAATCATTCCGGAAAAGATAAAGACATTCAAGAGTGGTGGACATATCACATCAAGAAGAAAGACTTAAGTGCTATTAAAGTAGAGGCCATGAAGAGAAAATTCAAAGGAAGCAAAAGTGAAGATTCCTAATTCACGTGAAGACCATATGATGACCACAAAAAGACAATTCAAGAAGGACCATAGCAATAATGTTACTTTAGTCTATTCAAGCTTTCATTTTCAAACTTTTTGTCAAATCAAGATTAGGTCATTGCTTACGTTTTCATTTCAAATGTAATTATAAATAGGCTACTCATGTATTCAAAGAGGATCATCGATTTTCTTTAATAAAAACAATCCTTTCATTCACTCCCTTTGGCTTAACTACTCTGTACACTTAAAATATCTTTCATATTATTAAATATCAAGGTATTTTACAAGTTAATTATTTGTCTAATTAATTAACTTTATTATTTAACTTTAATTAACTTTATTATTTAACTTTGTTATTATTTAAGTTTCTTATTCGATCCTGCTCTTATTTGGTCCAAATAAGAGCAGGATCGAATAAGAAACTTAAATAATAACAAAGTTAAATAATAAAGTTAATTAAAGTTAAATAATAAAGTTAATTAATTAGACAAATAATTAACTTGTAAAATACCTTGATATTTAATAATATGAAAGATATTTTAAGTGTACAGAGTAGTTAAGCCAAAGGGAGTGAATGAAAGGATTGTTTTTATTAAAGAAAATCGATGATCCTCTTTGAATACATGAGTAGCCTATTTATAATTACATTTGAAATGAAAACGTAAGCAATGACCTAATCTTGATTTGACAAAAAGTTTGAAAATGAAAGCTTGAATAGACTAAAGTAACATTATTGCTATGGTCCTTCTTGAATTGTCTTTTTGTGGTCATCATATGGTCTTCACGTGAATTAGGAATCTTCACTTTTGCTTCCTTTGAATTTTCTCTTCATGGCCTCTACTTTAATAGCACTTAAGTCTTTCTTCTTGATGTGATATGTCCACCACTCTTGAATGTCTTTATCTTTTCCGGAATGATTGCCTTCAATTGAACTTAATGGATATGGAATATCTTGTTGAATAAAGTGTGGGTTTGAACCGCCCACTTCCCTTCTGGCAATTAATGTTGTAATATGAGTGTGATTGAAATCTACTGTTCTTGCCTTGGCGTCCATGTCATGGCGTTTTTTAATAAAAGCCATTAATTGATGTCTTGATGGCAACTGAATTTCCTGCAGAAAATTGTTAATATTAAACTTTTTCTCTCTTTTTTTTTTTTTTTTTTTTTTTTTTAATATTCGAAGGGATCCTGAGCCATAGGTCCTCCGAAGTAATCTTCTTGAATTGAGCTTTGTGTGGATTCTGGAGAAACTTGTGTTTGATTCTGTTTTTTCATGTTCTTGAATGCTAAAAACTGTTGAAATTCTTCCCATGCTTCGTTATTTGATTCCTCTGTCTTTGGAATGTTTGGGTTCTTTGGAATTGACTGAGTTTTTGGGATCTGCTGGTTTGAGCTTAAATGTTGTGTATTATTCATCCATATTGTTGTTCCTGTCTCAAAATATCTTTTTACCGCCTGTTCACAGCAGCTTGATGGATCAAATTTTTCCCACCATTTAATCTTGAATTGCCTTACTAAGGACATTGGTTTGGGCTTTGGATGGGCTTGAATAATTTGGAATTGCCAACACCAAATCCAGGGGACTCTGAGCTCACAGTGGAATTGAACTTCTCTCATATACAGTTGCATACTGGATTCAGAATTGAACTTTTTGAGACCTTCTTTTGCTTTGAGTGGCAGAATACTTTGATTGGATCCATGAGTATCCCACCAGTCGTAAAACCACATTGGAAAACTATTTTTGCAATTTTTCTCAAAATTGAAATACCATGAATGATCAAATGCTCGAAAATAGAATGCTTTTTTGAAAGCTTGTTTGTAATCTTGATAATTATATCCAGATGGATTATATGGTCTGGAAAATGATTGAATATTGTATATATTGCCAAAATCATTTGAATTTAAAACCTTTTTAATAATACATTTTGAATGAGTCACATATCCTGATTCAGTTTTATTGTGAACTATATCACATGAACCAGAATCTACTAAGATATATTCATAAAAATTTTGTGTTTTACTTGAATCATCAGAAAACCATGATATTGAATTCGTAAAATATTTTGAATAAAATGAACGTAGGATAGAAATTTCTGGTGTTTCAGTAAATTTTGTTAGTACTAAATATTCGTATCCTGGTTTATCAACATAAAGAGGTTTTTGAATCTGAGTTGAGGAAGATGCTTGAATATTTTTGGATGAAGATGCTATCATAGTAATAGGTTTGGTAGAAGGAGATGGAATTAATTGAGTCTTTACTGGTGGTTGAAGTTTATTAAATGGGGTTGTTGCTACTTGAACATAGGGTAATGGAGGAAAATCCTCAATTTGAATGAATTTATTACTTGTTTGAATGCTTGGAGATTGAATTATTGATTTTGAATCTATTACCTTTGCGTAATCATCTGGACTTTGCATCTTTTGTTTGTTTGACATCTTGATCAGTACCTGTATACAAAATAAAAATAATTAGATAAAGGCTATTTCTTTTCTAAAATTCTCTAATCTTTGATTTATGGCCCTATTTACTTCTGGGATTCTTGTAGATTTATGTGTGTGATATGAGACTAACATACTGTAATAATGTATTTGATGCAAAAAGACTTGATGTTTTATTGACAAAGGATTAGTATTGTATATATGATAAATGTTTGGAAATTCAGAATCTTGAATAATGTGTTCTTTTAGTGAATAGATCTTGAGTATTTTCTTTTTAGTTGTAGGATGATTAATGTAATCTTTTATCCATAACCAATCTTCATATCTTGAATTCTGTGACATTCTCCTGCTTACCTGTAAGAAATTCCCGAGTCAAAAAATCAGGTAATGAATTTTCTTCTCCTTTTATATATTCTATATCAAAATCAAAAATAGATAAAATTCCTTGCCATCTAGCAAATATTTGTTTAGACACTAAATTTTGAATATCCTTTTGTAAAATATCTTTTGCTGATTTACAATCTACTTTTAATAAAAATTTCTTATTATATAAATCATCTTGAAATTTAGAAATACATAAAACTATAGCTAAAATTTCTTTTTTGACTGTTGAATAATTTTTTGAGCTCCTATCCATACTTTTGAAGTATACCGAACTAATTCTATTTTGTTGTTTAATTTTTGTTTCAGAATACCTCCATATCCTATTTCTGAGGCATCTGTTTCTACTATCATGAATGCATCAGGATGAGGAATACCTAAACAAGGTAAAGACTTAATTTTCTTTTTTGCTTCTTGTACTATCTTAGTATGTTCATTTGTCCATGCAGGTGGATTCTTTTGTAATCTTTGATATAAAGGTGCACATATAGTTCTTAATTTTGGGAAAAAATCTGCTACATAATTTAAACATCCTAAAAATCTCTGTAATTGATTTTTATCCTTAATTTCATCTGGAAATTTTTCTCCAAATTCTAATGCTCTATTAATAGGTTTATTGTTCCTTTATAAATATCATGACCTAAAAATCTTATTTGATTTTGAAATAATTTCATTTTTGAGGCTGATATAACCAATCCATTTTGAATCACCAATTTTGAAAATATATTCAAATGTTTAAAATGTTCATTAATATTTTGAGAATAAACTAAGACATCATCTATATATACTATCATAAATGTGTATGCAGAAAATATATTATTCATAATATTTTGAAATTCCGAAGGGGCATTTTTTAATCCAAATGGCATCACATTCCATTCATAATGACCAAATGGTACTGTAAATGCTGTTTTATACTTGTCTTTTTCCGCTATTTGTATTTGCCAATATCCTGATTTTAAATCAAATTTTGAATATATCTTTGCATTAAATAATCTATTCAACAAATCTTTTTTGTTTGGTATTGGATATCTAATCCATTTAAGTACTTTGTTTAATGGTTTGTAATTGATGACTAATCTAGGAACACCTCTTTCTTTTTCAGCTTGCTTATTGACATAAAATGCTGGACAACTCCATGGTGATTTTGAATTTCTTATTAATTTTTTATCTAGTAAGGATTGTATTTCGATTCTACAATGTTGTAATAATTCAGAATTCATTTGAATTGGTCTAGCTTTTGTTGGTATATTTCTTTCATTAAATTCTTCTTCATAAGGTAATTCTATTATGTGAGTTTTTCTTGACCAAAATGCTGATGGATGTTCAGCACATATTGTTTCTTTAAATTTCTTTTCTAATTCGTCAATTTTCTTTTTTATTTCCTCTCTATTTAATTGAAATTCTATTTTTTGATATGTGATTTCTTCTTTTATATAATTTATTTGGTTTTCTTTTTGCCTAATTTGATAAGATATACTATTAGTTTGTAACAAATTTAATTCTCTTTGCCTTACCGGAGTAATAAATTGAAATGATATTTTACTTCCCATTATTTTTAAACTTAATCCTTCTGTAGTCTTTTTAAACGGAGTAATTTGATATAAAAAAGGATTTCCTAATATAACATCTTGAGTTAAATCTTCTACTATGATGAATGTATGCCTAAAACAATAATTATTATTACATATAAATCCATTTTTTAATTTATATTTAACTTTTAATGGATTACCATTTGCTGTTTGAAGTTTATGATTTGTTTTAGAACAATATTTAAGTGGTATGATTCCTTCTTTAATACAACTTTGATCTGCGCCACTATCTACCATAGCAATACAATTTGTATGATAATCTTGAATTCCAATGGTAACATAAACATGCCATTTTTCTATATTAATTTTTTCAATTATATTTAAATATTCTTCTTCATTTGTTTGTTCTGGAATATGAATTCCTTTATCATTATTACTACTTTCTGGAACATCATTATACTGTTTATTTAAAGTAAGTTTTGTTTGGATTTCTAATTCATTGAATTGCAGAGTTTTAATATCATTTTTTATTTCTCTAATATCTAACTTTAATTCTTGAATTTGTTGTTGTATTACATTTGTATTGTTGTGAGAAACTATTCCTTGAGAGTTTTGTTCTGAGTATTTGTTATATAATTTTGTAATATTAAATGGTTCTAAAAATTCAGGTTTTTTATCTTCTTTTAATATCAAATCTTTTAATTTTATTAAATATTGTCTTTGTTCTTCAGGGTTTTCTATTTTAGTGATTAATTCAAATAATAAATCTTTATTGGTTTTTTCATTAGATATCATATTTATACAATGACATGGTGAGGATTTATCTGAATATTCTTCTTCACTATCCGAATAAATTTCATTAATGTTTTCTTCACTTTCTTCTGTATCACTATTAATCATAATTTTCATGATTTTTAATCGTAGTTCTTTATCTTCATCTTTATCAAAAATTTCATTTATTCGTTTTTGAGTTTTACAATTTGTTGCTATATGACCTGGTTTTCCACATTTATAACAAATTAATTTTCTCTTTCTATACCTCTTTTTCTTAAATTCTCTTGTCTGATTAAAATTATTAGAATATTGTTGATATTTTTTAGTTCTTCTTTTGTATGGTTTATTTAAATATGTAATTCTTTTAATATTTCTAGAAGGGGCTTTTATTCCTGTTATTCCAAATGCATCACAAAATGAACCTATTTCTTTCTTTTCTGAACCATATTTTGATTGTAATTTTAACTCTTGACATAATTTTAAACCTTCTGACTTGATAAATGAAATTAATTGACCATAACTCCAATCATAAAAATTAATATCTTCTTTTCCCGTTGATGTTTTAATAGCATTGAAAATTCTATATGAAAATAAAGTAGGTAAACCTGAAATAAATTTTCTTTCCAAAAAGGTTGATTACAATCATCTCTTTTAAATACATAAGTTAAAAACATATCTTTATACCATCTAAAATCTGTTAATGTTGGACATCTCAAATTAGTTAAAAATATTTGAGAACTTTTTGAATCATGAGATGGATTTCCTATAAAATGATGAGCTAAAGCATATATTAAATATTCTGGTGCATCCGATATTTTAATTTTCTTTGGATTTCCTTGAGCATCTCTTACTATATTTCCATTAACATCTAGTTCATCTTCTTCAATTGTATGTTCTATTACTTCATTTCGTTGATCTTTTGTTATCATATTATCCCACCAATTTTTTAATTGTCCTGAAAATCCTGCAGTAAAAGCTACAGCTATATCTTTTGGTTTATACCCTTCTTGTCTATAAGCTACTCTAGCCATTCCCATTTCTTGTAATAATCTTAATATTTCATATTCTGATCTACCATCTATATTCCATTCATAAACTGCTCTACCATCATATTGACTAGATGTAAATTTTGCTCTTTCTTCAATTTGTATATCTGGAGGTGTTAATTTTGGATAATAATTCTTTCGTTGATACGGTGCATAATTTGTTTTTCTATAATTATAATTTTTTCTTCTATATTGTTTTCTAATTCTATTTATATTATCATCTTGTAGTTCATCTTCAATTTCTTCTATTATATCTTTAATTTCGCTTGAATCACTATTGCTGCTATCATCTGTGTGCTCTAAATTGTTTTCTTCAATATTTTGTATATTGCCTGTAGTTTCTGTACTAGTACTAGATGTTGTTTCTTGTAACTTTTTAAATATTTTATTTAATGTATCATTTTCCCTTTGAGGGAGTTGAATATTATTTAACTGAAAATGAGGTTTAGATATTTCATTTGGAAAATTATTTTTAAATGGATTATTTATAATATTTGTTGAAATATTTAATTTTTCTTTTTTAATAGGGTTAATAATATTATTATTTTCTTTAGGTATACTATCTATTTTTGTTGAGACTACTTCTAATTGTTGTGCTACTGTTGATAATATTTGATTTGAATAATTTAATTGTTGATTAACCTTTTTAATATCTTCTAATTCTACTGGTCCTTTATCTATTCTAGCTTCTCTAAATGGAGTTGCTACTATATCTCCTTTAGGTGTATTAATTACTATGTTTAATAGAGGTGGGTGTACCGAAGTAACTACCTCTCCTCCTACTAAATTCCATTTTTTATATAATGATGTTTGGACATTTATTGATTGGGTGGAATAGACATCTATAATATTTTCTTTTTGAGTAATGAATTCTAGCCACGAAAAGAATGGGTAATTAAATTTTCTCTTATACAATTCCTGTTTCCATTGGTCTTGAAGATTTTCTTGAAATGATTTATCTAAAGAATTATACCATTCTCTTTTTTGATTATTTTTCCTCATCATTAAATAATTCATCTAAATAGCTAAACTTAGGTTTAAATTCATCATTAATAACATGAATAGATTCGGGTTTCATTTCGGAATATGTTGGTGAATTTCTTAATGAATTAGTATTTATTACCTCTGGTAATGGTGACTTATAATGTATTCTTTGACTTCCTGATAGAGGGACTGAATATATTTCTGAATTATTTTCTAGATTTGTATGTTGACTAAATGTTCTTCTTAAACTAGGAATATCCGATACTGAATGTCTTGATTCTAGTAAATAATCATTCCTAATAGATTTATTTGCTCCGTATTTATTGAATTTAACATTATTAAATTGAACTAAAATACTACCATCTTCCTGTTTGAGTATACTAGAAGCATTTGTTTGTTGTATATTTCTTGATTGATGCTGTGGAATAATTGTAAAATTTTCTGGAATAGTGATTTCATTCCATTTTAATAATTTTGGGGTAATAACAGATGATTTGATTGAATCTTCTTCAAATATGACAGTTTCATCTTTATTTGTTTGTTCTAATTTTAATTTAGGATCAATTAGAGTTTTCATTAATTTAAAACATACTTTGTATAATATTGCAAAACTTCTACTTTGTTTATTGACTTTATTCTGATCTATTTGAATATCCATTACTAATGAATCTAATATCATTTCATCCATCAAACTAACTACAAAATTAGGTACACAATTGAATGTTATCGCACCATCACATATATTTGTTTGTAACAAAGATAATATTGAATCTTGATAATCTATTAATCTTCTATCTCTTAATGCTATGAATATAGGGTTATCTATTCCTAATCGATGCATTGGTTGAATTTTTACTTTTACTATTCCATAATGAATATATTGAAATCCTAGTTCTCTATATTTTTTAATAGCTACGTTAGAGAGTAATTGAATAGTATTTGAAGTTTCTGTAAAATTTATATCTTGTTCATGAATCTTTACTGAATATGCATTACTGAAATTTAATATAGCAGAATATATACTGAAATTTTGTTTAATGGTTTGTAATTGATGACTAATCTAGGAACACCTCTTTCTTTTTCAGCTTGCTTATTGACATAAAATGCTGGACAACTCCATGGTGATTTTGAATTTCTTATTAATTTTTTATCTAGTAAGGATTGTATTTCGATTCTACAATGTTGTAATAATTCAGAATTCATTTGAATTGGTCTAACTTTTGTTGGTATATTTCTTTCATTAAATTCTTCTTCATAAGGTAATTCTATTATGTGAGTTTTTCTTGACCAAAATGCTGATGGATGTTCAGCACATATTGTTTCTTTAAATTTCTTTTCTAATTCGTCAATTTTCTTTTTTATTTCCTCTCTATTTAATTGAAATTCTATTTTTTGATATGTGATTTCTTCTTTTATATAATTTATTTGGTTTTCTTTTTGCCTAATTTATGGGTGTTGCTATAGGCTCATTTTCCTCATCATTAAATAATTCATCTAAATAGCTAAACTTAGGTTTAAATTCATCATTAATAACATGAATAGATTCGGGTTTCATTTCGGAATATGTTGGTGAATTTCTTAATGAATTAGTATTTATTACCTCTGGTAATGGTGACTTATAATGTATTCTTTGACTTCCTGATAGAGGGACTGAATAAATTTCTGAATTATTTTCTAGATTTGTATGTTGACTGAATGTTCTTCTTAAACTAGGAATATCCGATACTGAATGTCTTGATTCTAGTAAATAATCATTCCTAATAAATTTATTTGCTCCGTATTTATTGAATTTAACATTATTAAATTGAACTAAAATACTACCATCTAACTGTGAAGAGATTCGGCAAGCTAGTTCTAACAGAAACTTCTGGTTTACTAACTGTGATTTAGTAATAAGCACTGCATTGGACTTCAATAACTACATACTAAAACAAAAAATTTCTGTCTTTTCTTGTTCATACTACTCTAACTGATCTAATTCTAGCCATTTCAGATCTATAAAATCCACTAAAACTAAGTGTGATGCACTCCAATGCTAGCCCAAACTAATAATTTCCCTATTTGCCAGTTTGATATTTAAGCTTTATATCTTTTGTGCCATAGAGTTCAAAAGAATTATAACAGTGTCAAGATCCTTTAAATCCTAATACTAACCAAGATTCTTTTGTGCCACAGAGTTTAAAAGAATTATAACATTATGAATGATCCTTTAAATCCTAATACTAACCAGTAAAGTATTTTGAGAATGCATAAATTACCTGGACCAGATATGACTTGGAGCACAGAAAAAAGAAGCATGTATGCATTGGCATTTTGGAAAAACTTATTAAATGAAATGAATTTCCATGTATAAAATATTTACCTCGTCGTAGCTTGAAGATGAACAGATGATAGCAGCAATAGTGATTCAAGCGAAATTAAAGATATAATAGAAGAAATTGAAGATGAACTACAAGATGATAATATAAATAGAATTAGAAAACAATATAGAAGAAAAAATTATAATTATAGAAAAACAAATTATGCACCGTATCAACGAAAGAATTATTATCCAAAATTAACACCTCCAGATATACAGATTGAAGAAAGAGCAAAATTTACATCTAGTCAATATGATGGTAGAGCAGTTTATGAATGGAATATAGATGGTAGATCAGAATATGAAATATTAAGATTATTACAAGAAATGGGAATGGCTAGAGTAGCTTATAGACAAGAAGGGTATAAACCAAAAGATATAGCTGTAGCTTTTACTGCAGGATTTTCAGGACAATTAAAAAATTGGTGGGATAATATGATAACAAAAGATCAACGAAATGAAGTAATAGAACATACAATTGAAGAAGATGAACTAGATGTTAATGGAAATATAGTAAGAGATGCTCAAGGAAATCCAAAGAAAATTAAAATATCGGATGCACCAGAATATTTAATATATGCTTTAGCTCATCATTTTATAGGAAATCCATCTCATGATTCAAAAAGTTCTCAAATATTTTTAACTAATTTGAGATGTCCAACATTAACAGATTTTAGATGGTATAAAGATATGTTTTTAACTTATGTATTTAAAAGAGATGATTGTAATCAACCTTTTTGGAAAGAAAAATTTATTTCAGGTTTACCTACTTTATTTTCATATAGAATTTTCAATGCTATTAAAACATCAACGGGAAAAGAAGATATTAATTTTTATGATTGGAGTTATGGTCAATTAATTTCATTTATCAAGTCAGAAGGTTTAAAATTATGTCAAGAGTTAAAATTACAATCAAAATATGGTTCAGAAAAGAAAGAAATAGGTTCATTTTGTGATGCATTTGGAATAACAGGAATAAAAGCCCCTTCTAGAAATATTAAAAGAATTACATATTTAAATAAACCATACAAAAGAAGAACTAAAAAATATCAACAATATTCTAATAATTTTAATCAGACAAGAGAATTTAAGAAAAAGAGGTATAGAAAGAGAAAATTAATTTGTTATAAATGTGGAAAACCAGGTCATATAGCAACAAATTGTCAAACTCAAAAACGAATAAATGAAATTTTTGATAAAGATGAAGATAAAGAACTACGATTAAAAATCATGAAAATAAAAACTATTATATACCATAAGGGAGCACATAATAGTTTAGATTTGCTACCTGTGGTCAGCCAAGCTGACCCAGTACCAGCCATACAACTCCTGACAAATTGCGCACGCGACTTGGAGCTAAGTCAGTAATTGCCCATAGGCACAGTATGATATATCCGGATAATCAGTACCCTTTCTCATGAGACTAAAACCTCCTTAGTTCCACTTGATAAGGGTGAAACATCACGGTGGACTTATGTTGAACTCGTCGGCCCTTGCCTTCCCAGCTATCAATAAGCCACTCATAACTGTGCCCCAATGAATCAGACAGTCACAGTACATGCAAATACATGCCATACACAAATATTTCACATCGTGTCGTGTGCTACAATCAACAGCGGCTCTTGTGGATTCTAGAGGTGGGTCTCGCCTTTATATCAGCGAAGCACTTACTTCCACACAGCACAAAATCGATATCTCAATCATATCATATATAACTGATACAATAGAAATAAGTTGATACAATATCAGGGAGTTTCAAACACCATAATGATAACAATTTCAAGCAAAACCCACATTGCTCGTAAGTTCCCAATAAGACTCATTCTCCACTTTCAAAGGTGATGGGAACAAATCGGATAAATTTAGGGTTAGTACCCAATAAAAATAAATTTAAAACCCACAAAGTATTATGTTTTATAAATACTCAAAATTTGTAATGAAGACATTTAAATTAGTCTCTGATCATCGTCACATCAAATTTGAAACTAAGTTTTAGCTTTGCCAATGTGGCTTCAAATGGCTAAACCTTTATAGATAAGAATCCAAATAATGTAAAATCAAAACTATATAAAACTAGATTTCAAATAGTAAAACGTTCATATTTATTTAAATACCAAGTTCCACATAGAACATGTTCAAAAGTTAGTTTAAAAGAATGGTCTGAAATTCTTGTGTCAAAATTCAGAAATATTGTGTTTAGTTCAAATCAATGTAACTTGGAAATGACGTATCAAAATGATATGAAACCAAAATTATCTGAAAATAGGTTTAGAATACACAAATTCTTATGTTTTAGGAATTTCGAAATTCTATTTACATAGTGCTGAAAATACCATCAAACATGGTTTTAGATATTTAAAATCTTCTCATAGAAGTTCACTTTTGTCAATGTAATTTCAAATAGATATAACCTTGTAATCAATGACCAAATTTATATGAAACCAAAACTATATAAACCTAGGCTAAAAATTATGAAACATTTATGTTTAATGTAATTCAAAATTCAATTTACAAAGGGCTGTAAAAATTGTCCAAAGTGGTTGTAATGACTAAAATCTAGTAACACATTTCAGTTCTGCCATAGTGATTTCAAATCGCTATAACCTTGTAACGAAATATCTAAATAATATGAAATCAAAAATATATAAATATAGAATCAAAATGTTAAAACTTTTATTCTTTGTAAAACTCTAAATTCAGTATATAAATTTGCGTAAAAGCTGTACCAAGTTGTTACAATTGCCGAAAGTCCTATCAGAATGTTTCAGTCCTTCCATGGAGATTCAAATGGTTATAACTTCGTAACTAAGGATCCAAATAACTTGAAATCAAAACTGTATAAAAGTATAATCTGAACTCTAAAACTTTTGTGCTGTATAAAATTCCAAATCCAATCCTCAAGATGAGATAAAAACAGCTCAAAGTTGTCAGGCTTGCTGGAAATGCTTGACCAAATCTTCCATACTACAGTAGCTTAAATTAGCTATAACGTTTTGACTACATATCCAAATAGAATAAGATCAAAACGGTGTAAAACTAATCTTGATATGAAAAATTTCTTGTATTATACCAATTCCGAAATTCTCCCTGCAAAAGTAAAACAAAACCATCGAAAACTGTCGAAAACCTTAAGTTTCTGTCTCCCAAAGGAAGAAAAATAACCCCAGAAACATGCGGTATGTAAAATGATATGCAAAATTGTCGTATACGTGCCAACATGATTCTATTTACAGGTGATCCAAAAGTCAATTCCGATTGAGTGGAGACATGATCATACTAATCATGATATTTTCACACTCCCAACGGTTTTGTTCCAAAATCTTACATTTGGAGACAAGTGTGGTCAAGCCAAACATACCTCACATGATGTAATCTTTCAAGCACAGCAAGACAAGCAATTTAATCTATTAAAGATTCAAACATGAACTAGTTATTAAAACTAATTTTACTCACTGGAAAACTATTATACCGTACAACTTTTAAATTGAAATAGCGATCATTTTACTCCCTAAAAATGTGCAAAGCTTAAAGCCATTTTTTACTTGGTAATTCATCAAAATCAAACGGGAAGAACGTTACTTATAACCTTATAGTATTAAAACAAGAAAACATGATTTTAGTTTAAAAAATTCAACACAAGCATATATTCACAGTAACAATATACAAGAACCAATATTTTTAACATAACAACACCATTAATAAACTTTTAAAAACTATTTTTCAAAATAAAATCTCTACTCACCTTTATTAAGGTTATAAAAATTTTCTTTCAAGAACCAAGCTCCCAACTTGACAGTAGCTTTTACTTTTTTCCTCTTAGGTTTTTTATTTCCACAAATTGTATACTATAATGAAAGTTTAATTGTTGTTGATTATCTTGTGTTCTGTAACCGAGTGAATTGAGAGAAATGAAGTGTTAAACTTAAGTATTCCTAAATAGACTAACTAATCTTCAACATGGATTGTATTTATGGATATTAAATTTAATAACTCTTCCTTCTTCTTCTTTCTAAATGCTAACTCAACACTAATATAAAAGATATTGCTTTGATTTGGCCGATTGTTGAGAGGAAATGAAAAGAATGGTTTCTAAGAAAAAAATGAAAGTAATAAAGACAAAAGTTCATTTTCTTTTAATATGTTTTGGGTAATAGATTTTCATGAAATATGTCCTGTCAACCACACTTGTTTATTTGGTTTCATGTACTTCATCTTGTGTTTCCACGTGTCCCACTATCTTATCATCTCTTATTATATTTGTTTTTTTAATTTTGAGCAGATTTTCTCTTCTACTCTTTAAATTCTTAGAATACTCATTTGCTATACTTGAAATTACTAACAGGAAGTCTCATGGTCCAATCTATTAATTATAATTTATAAATTCCTTAATCCTTCATATCATTTGTTTAATTTTATTATTTTTTATTTTAATTTTTTAGGAGTAAAATATTCCTTCAACTATTAATCCTTTTCTTCTAAAATTTATGGGGTTTCACATGTTCAAAGCATCACTGGCCTTCTTTACTTCAAGTTTATGATAAACAACCTAAAATTTTAGCTCAAACTTCCCTCAACCAGTTTATCAAATTAGTTATAAGCATAAATAAAATTTCCACCCACATAGCATAACTACTACACCAAGATCCACAGACTACATCCATGTCAAAAATGCAAAACCTTCCAATAACACTAGAAAACTATTCTTGAAACACCTAGAACACTAAGAATCATGTATTCAATGTTATATGATACACAAGCGACTATGAAATTCTCAAATGCTTCATCCAAGCATGTTTAGTTAGGGAAACCATGCAAGTTTTAAAAAAAACTCGTAAGGAAACATCATATTCACACTTAGTATATCCTTGGACACAAAATCAATTTATCATCATAGCATTCCCAAGGAATTATTTTTTCATGTATAGTAAACAGGGGCAATGAGATAAAAATTTAATTTTTACACATGAACAACAAATAATTAATTTTATGAAAGCTTAACCATAAAAATTTAGCTATTTTCTTTATGTTTATTGTGGTTCTCCTATCTTGTGATTAGTTTTCAACTGATGTTGTATTATCATTGTTACTGTGTTAATTTCAAGTATTTGGAACTGCAAACCATTAAAACAAAGTACAAAAATTTGTAAAAGCTACATTATTTGATTTTGCAGAAAGAAAAAAATTGCAAATTAGAAATTCAAACTCTAATACCTTGGATCTTTGGTTGTAATTTGATAGCTGGAGCAACCTAATCAGCATAGCAATCGAAGATAATTGACTCTAATTTTAGACTCATCGTTACCAAGTCTAGACATAGATAATAAGTCTTCACAGGTGATTGAGGCATTGGCTGCGCTCTACCGAGCTACTCAAGGAAGACCAAGAGGGATCGAACATCGAGCATCTTCTAATTAGAAAAGGCTACCACCGGTTTATTTGTAGAGGCTTCTTGTTCAAACCAAAGATGTCGAAATGGAGAGGATTTTCTGAGCCATAAGAATATGAGTAAAATAGTGGGTCTTTATGGTTGTTTGAGGGATGAGACTTTGAAACTTTTATGATTTTAGAACTTATGCTCATAGAAGCAAAAGGACAAAAAGGTGGTGGCAGTGATGGTGGTGGTGGTGGTGATGGCGATGGCGGTGGTGATGGCGATGGCAGCGCGACAGAGGCGGTAGCGGCCATGGAGGCAGATCTACAAAAGGATGTTGGATTTAAGTAGAGAAAGAGAATGTTAAGATTTGGGTTTGTGGGAGATTTGACCAAATATAGTTGAGAGAATAGTTTCGATAGCCAATCTGCAGAAAAAACAATTATTTTGATAAATTTCCCTTGAATGATTAAAATAAATTATTTAAAATTAATTCAATGTTCATGAACTCTTTCTTTTCTTTTTTTTCTTTTTTTTTTGAAAGAAAATCTTTAACACTATTCTAACATCATTTTTAAAAAAAGTGCGCTTCAACAAAATAATATACATCCCAAAATATATTACTCAAATACAATGGTTATTTTAAACTAGTAATGAAAAATAAATTGGATTTCTAAATATATTTACTTACATATAAACATGTGTGTGCACCATATATACTAATAATTTATCTTATGTGCATTAAATATTTTTTATGGCAAAATCATATTTTTTTACTATGTATAACTATTTACCTTTGTATATGTACTAGTAAGGTTATAAGTATAAGTATTAACTATTTATGTTATATTAGATTAGTAATATAATTATTTTGATTATAAAATTCATTATAGGTTAAATTTTATAAGCTATATTTAAATATTTTCATATTTTTAATCAATAGCGCATTTAATCACTAAAAAAGTAAATATAGCTTCATTAATATAAAGTATGAACTTATTAAAAATTTTATGAGACAAAATATAAAATTATATTTTCTTGCTAATATTATTATAACTCAAAGGGTCAAATAATAATTTTTAGGGTGTCATGGTACAAATGTTAAAAATTTAAAGTTACAATTGAAATAAACTAGACTTGAACAATATAAATATATTTAGTTCAGTCATTTTTTCTAGATATAGAAGTCCAAGTAGTGTGATTCTAACTCACTCAACTTAGCATAATTTATTCAAATTTATTTCAACCAAGAAATGGATTTAAGATTGAATGAAATGCCAAATGGGATACCTTGAGTGTTCTATTTTGTTCTACAAAAACATATATAAGTGTTCTATTTTTGTTGTCTAATAAGTCATTATTATACGTCCTATTCAATTATCTAGGGACCCATATAAGCGTCATATTTTTTTGTGTAATATGTCATTCTTATGTGTTCTAGTAATTGCATAATGGGGCACACATATAACAGGACAAATACAAATAGTGTTATATATTCTGAAAAATATTTTATTTTTATTTATGGTGACACCTGTTTTTTTTAAGGAGTTCCATTACATATTTAATGAGACTTTTATATTGAAAGTACCCAATATATGTGTTCTGACAGATATATTTTGTTTTAGCTGTTTTAGTTGTTGAAGTTATTTTTTATAAATAAATAGGAACATATAGATATAGATAAACTTATGTGAATGGTGAGAAATAGTGCAACTTTGAAAGTATAAGTACAATTTTACATTTGAACTAATGCTTTTTTAAATACCAGTATAGATACTAAATATTTATGGATATGATTTGGACATTTATTTGCTTATTTTATTTTTATAGTTAGTTTTTTTTTGAATTTGTTAAAATTATAAAAACACTTATAAGGATATAATCTTATTATTTTGAACTATTATTATTCAACTAAAATCTTTAAAATTCTTTAAAATTACTAACTTGGTGAAGATTCTTTGACTTTTATTAATCTATTATGTATTAGATTTGTTCAAAAAAAACTATATTATTTCAATATTATTAATTTATAGTGCATTTAATCAATAACAAAAACTATGTCATTTCTTTTGGTCATTAACAAAAACTATGTCATTTAATCAAAATTTTATGGGACAAAAATAAAAATATTAGAGTGTCTTATTATCATTATTAAAAGCTAAGAGATATAAAATAAATTATCAAGAAAATACTTTGTTATAAGCATGTTGTTAGGGCATTTTATTGGCCCAAAATCAATAATCAAATAGTACATTTACAAGCCCATAAAACAATGTCCAAAACAAACCCACATAATTAACACACTTATAAATATTTTATTAAAATAATGTCCAAAACAAACCCACATAATTAACGCACCTATAAATATTTTTTTGGCTTCCATAATATTTTTAGACGACATGATAAAGCCCAAACCAAGCCCACATAAATAGCACGCATAAACAAAAACACATATATAAATTTTTTATAGACTTCCCACACTACATTTAATCCCCATATCAAGGCCCATAACAAACCACATAATTAGCACATATATATGTTAATCCTAAAAAAATATGTTATTTTAATAATTTGTTTATAAACAAATTTATTTTTTTAAAGATACACAAAAACTTGAATTATTTATTTTTTAAAAGGTTTAACATTTTTCTATTGAGGGGTAAAAAATACATTTTTCATAGCACAAAAATATAATAATTACTACCATTTTAGTTGTTGATAATAACAAAATATTCACAATATTAAAAAAATTAAATTAATATAATATTAAAAATATTCCAAAATTTTAATTATGAAGTAATTAATATATACAGTGATTCATTTTTGGATTTATTGCTACATTAGTTAATTGCATGATCATTTATGTTTAATAACACTAATTTAAAAAAAAACTTAAATATACTTATTGATAATAAATATTCAGTGACTATTTCTCATCACTATCAAACAAACAACGTCAATTCATTGACAATTAAATGTTGTCAATGAAGAAAAAGTTTGTATTAGCTACAATATGTTGCCACAAGATTGTTAGATGTGAAACTTTTATTGGCAAAATTGATTTTCGTCAAAACCTTTGTTCAGTAAAGATAACTCGTTAATAAAATGTCGTCACTAAGCCGTTACTAAATATGTAAAAGATAGCGGGAATAGTTGGCATCATTATTTACTGACAACTTATTGACGATTGTTTTCATTTTGTCAGTAAAACTAATGATTTTTATTTTGGCTTAACCTCTATTGCGAGGTGGGTTGCCACTCCCTATTTTATACCATAAATTTTTGGGTAGTGGATTTACCCTAAAACCACCCTTACAAAATGCTATCATTTGATACCCTACCCATTTACATACTAATGGGGGGTGCTCAAATGACTTTTGCAGAAAAGTAAATGTGCAGGACTTCCTCCATATACAAACATCCCTATCACTATTATACATAAACCTGCAATTTAGTATGTGACAAATCCACACCAACACATCAACTAGCATACACTTAACACTAAATGTGCAACAAATCCTGACATGGAGCCAAAGTAGTAGTAGCACCATACCCATAATACAAAACTCCTTAGTAAAGGATGGGGGCGGCTGCTTTATTTGCAAAAGGCTGCTATGATTACTGTTCACCTCAAGAGTGAGCCTAATGCAGTCACAGTTTGTTACATACAGATGCTCTATTCTAGCAGACCAACCTTTCAGCCAGCAATCCATAATTATCATACTAATTCCTGCCTGTAGTGACTCTTTGAAAAGAGGAGAGATCTGATTTGTCTTCCCAGCTGATAGACCCTTCACCTTAGTCTTAATCGAAACATAAAATCTCTTGGGAAAATGGCCAAACTCAGCAGCCAAGGCCCACCAGCAATAGTTACCTTTCATTTTACCTGCTCCACCAAGTAGTTTAACTAGAGAGACTGCCTATACTTTTTCTCTTGGTTCTTTTGAAGATCGGGAGCTATGCTTTATCTCTCTGCAGTATCTTCCTGAAGACTTCTTCATTCGTTGACTGACCGCCATTTGTAGCTAAACATTCAGCAGCTTTATTTTCTTCCGCAGGACTAAGGGAGATTACACATCTTTACTGTATCTGTGCTGCTTTCCACCACTAATTCGCCACTGTCCATTGTAGCTCATCATTTCCTTTGAAAGCATTATACAGGCCCAAGTGGTCGGTTTCTAGGGATACAATGTTCCACTCCTTTTCACTACACCATTGGAGTCCTTGGAAAGCTATATCTAGCATTCCATTGATGGCCGCTGTTCCTACAGGTTTTATCCATTTATAATGAGCAAATAGAATTTTAAGTGTCTCACCTCTATGGTCTCTGATTATTCCAGCAGCACCAAGCAAGTTATCTGCACTCTTATATGCCACATTGATTTTCACCCCTAATGGGTCATGTTTCTTCCAGTGAAGGATCTGAATTTGGACTTGTCTCCTGTGTTTGCTTACTAACTCCCAGAAGAGCCCCCAGTTGGATAGGTCCCATAACTGCTGAGGGAGACTACCTTGGAGGATGCTTGAGGCCTGGTCAAGGACATGTTGGATTATCTTCAAGGGTTCCACAGTACAACCCTCAAACACTGCTCTATTCCTGCATTTCCAGATTTCCCAGCAAATAATCGAAGGAAGAATAGTTAGCAGATTTTTATGAGGTTCATTTTTTGGAGGAGTCTGCCACCATTTCTTGCACACTATTTTAATTGAGTTGGATGAGCATGTCACTCCCGTTTCTGCAGCCAGAATTCTCCACACCTGTCTCACAATAGTACAACTTGCAAATGCGTGGTTAATTTCTTCTTCATTATTGCGACAAAAATAACAGATAGAAAGACCAAAGAAGCATAATCTGTGTAAAGTGTCTCCAAGAGGAATTCTCCTTGCTAGCATACAGAACATAAAGAAGGATATTTTTAATGGAATTCTGGAATACAAAATCTCATTGAAGATATAATCTGATCCTCTTCTTTGTCTGATTTGCTGAAAGGCAGATGCCATAGTGAAATTTCCCTTTTCATTAAGACACCATTTTAGTTCACCAGCACCTGTGAGTGATGGGGCAGACATAGAAATCAATATGTCCTGTATGCAGCTGGCATGGTGGAGACTTTTTCTAGATTCCATACCCTATCCTTGATAGCTTCTTGAAGAGTAAGGTTCTCAGGTGGGCTAGTCAGATGTATGTGTAATGGACCACTACCCAACCAATTATCAAACCAAAAATCACATTTTCTATCCCCAACTTTGAACATTATGTATCTCTCAGCAATGGAGGCCCACTTTAACATCCTCCTCCAAGTATGAGAATCTCCCCTGTGATGAGCAATCTGAGAAGGATGTAAGGGGCTGCAGTACTTCTGATTCATGAACTTTGCCCAAAGGGTATCACCATTCCTAAATCTCCACCATAGTTTCAGACTTTGGGTAGCAACAATATCTTCTAAAGTTCTAAAACCTGCCCTCCCTTCACTCGTAGGGTAGCATAAATCTTTCCATTTTATCCAATGGTACAATTTCTCCTGCCCTTTTTGCCACAAAAATCTAGCAAAGATTGCCTCCAATTGATCCAAAACCCCTTTAGGAGGACTGAGAGCCATAGTAGAATAAATGGGGATGGCAGCCAATACACTTTTTATTAAGGTGATCATGCCACCTTTAGTGAGAAAATTTACATTCCAGGCCCCCAACTTATCTCTAACCTTCTGAATCATCCCTCCATAGTGTAGAGCTTTAATCTTACCATAGTGTAATGGGATCCCCAAGTAAGTTAGAGGCCATTTGCCTTTCTGGAATTTTGTAGTTTTGGAGACCATTACCTTCTTCTGGTTGGACAGCTTGTGATGACATAAAAAGCAGCTCTTACTATTATTGATTTTTTGGCCAGAGATGAGTTGATAGTGCTCCAAATCCTGCATAAGTTTAGATAGAGAACAACTATTTGTTGTAGAGAAAATTATAATGTCGTCAGCATAGGCTAAATGAGAGACTTTAATGCCTTTCCTTGGAACATAGTAGCTGGAGACAGAGCTCATGGATTCATTCAGGATTCTGGATAAATAGTCTGCCCCTATAATGAATAATAAAGGTGATAGGTGGTCTCCTTGTCTTAGTCTTCTAGTCATAGGGAACCAGCCTTGAGGTGACCCATTTATGAGAACAGACACCCACACATTAGAAACCAATCTCCATATAGAGTCTAACATCTTTCCCCAAATCCCATCCTTCTCATTACTTGAATCAGGTATGGCCAATGGACTCTATCATAAGCTTTCTCCATATCTAGTTTTAATGCTATATTGCCATTTTTAGCCTTTTTTTTAAAAAGAATGCTGTGTTTTTTTTAACTGGAAATATATTCATAATAAGCAAAAGCAGGTGCCGGATATACCCGAACGCACCTGTACAAAGTGAAAGCAGTAAAATTGGAGTACTACACCATTACATGTTATTCCAAAGTAAGGACCAAAGTATGATATTCTTAATCTTCAAATAAATGACACCCTAGTCAATGAACAACTTTTGGATCCATGATCAAATTGGAGGAATTCACTGTCCCTCAAGCACATGGATGGTTTAGCAAGTAAATGACAATGTAGAATCTAGATCCTTCTAACTCCAAATACCATAAGCAGCAGCAGCCAAATGTGTATCATAAATTCATCCAAGTTCAAGTACATAACACAGTTGAATGCCAAGTATATGGTTGGGTTACCAACAAATTCACCCAACATCACGATGAACAATTCACTAATAAGAAATGAGTCCGAGAGCTCTCTTCAAATGTATAACCTTTAGTGCAACAGAAGCTCCACAACAACTTATCACAGTCATTCGAGCGTTCAGAATTAACCAAGCACATGATTCTTCTTTGTTCTCACAGTCACAGTGTTCCACAGCAACTTATCAAAATTAACTTAACCAAGAGTTCAAATCTATGTCAATAGCAAATAGAGCTTTACAAGGAAAGTTTTCACCCAAACAATGTTTAGATATACTTCCAGAAAATGTAGCATTCAAGTTCATCAAATAAATGATTTCCAAGCAAGCGAGCCATGAACATTAAGATTATGAATAGTATGAACAGCCAAGCCCCTAAGCGAAAGGCTCAAAGCTCAGCTAATCCGCCCACAGCAACAAATAAAAGCAGTTAACATCATTAAATGTATATGTAAAGTGAGAATATCACAGCTCCCAGTCATCGATTCCAACAAATCCACCCATATCAATGCTTTACTAAACAATTGTAAATTCCAAAACATAGCAATGGAAGCAAAGAGTCGGCCTGACCACTAAAAAATTTTCCAAAGACAAGGCAGGCAGCTCCACCGCCCCCTCGATCAACAACATAGCCAGAAAGCACCACCAGCTCAAAACGCACCAATCAAATACCACAACCGTAGCCACTAATGAGTAAATTATACAGGGACTGACCAAACGAAGGCCAAGTTTACCTGCTGCTCTGAAAAAGGTTTTTATCTCTAAAGTACCAAGAGTTGTGGCTGAATCTATTGAGGCAAAAGGGTGCTGAATCTATTGGAGTGTTTTCGGCCGAATCTTGACTTTGAGCAAAGGGAGCTGCCATTTTTCTGTAGGAAAATTACGTTTTCAGATGGAGCTTGAATTCAGTACCAGGTCACAATCACCAAATCAGAGCTTCAAGTCCAGAGATTCGCCAATCACACCATTCACCAAGAATTAATCACTTAGCATATAATCAATTCAGCAAAAATTTACCAAATCAGCACAAAAATTAAGCAAGTGATTAACCAACAGCAAACGTGTCTATCGTTCAAGTTCAAAAGGGAGCAAATCCACTTCAATGTAACTACACTTTCCATCAAGAATCTAAGCTGCCCTTAATCAACAAATCGAATCCAGATTTCCTATGTGGAACCAGATTCTACTCAGCTAATGAAATCAACAAATGATTTACCAAATGCACGAATGATTAACCCATATCAATTTGAACATATGCTAATCCAGAACTATCATCTCAGAGTGTGGTTCATTTCAGCATTTGGGCAATGCTGAATTTTCCATCAAGTTCAAGTTCAGTCTCAGGGCTCGATTTTGGTTTTGAAGATTTGCTTGAATATTTACAGTAATCCTCAGCTCCGAATAGGATTATCCCATACGTCTTGAGATGGAGCATCAATTTCCTTCTAAATCCGAGCTATAATATCAGAAGTCAGCTATAAATAGTAAGGTGTGAACAGTAGCCATTTTTATCCTTACTAGACATAGAGGTCATCAACTCACTAGCCAATAAGTAGTTGTCTAATAATTGACTACCTTTGACGAAAACACTTTTATTGTTACAAATTAAAGAGGGCAGTATTAAACTCAGCCTATTTTCTAGCAGTTTAGACAGTACCTTATTCACAAAATTACAGAGGCTTATGGGCCTAAACTGATTAAAAGATGAGGGATTGGGGATTTTCGGGATTAGAATTATAGCAGTGGCAGTCATTGCTTTAGGAATAGTCTCCCCATTAAGAAAGCTCAGCACTGCTAATAGAAGATCCTTTTTCACTATATCCCAGGCCCATCTAAAGAAGTAACCATTGAACTCATCAGGCCCAGGGGCACTATCTTCACCTAGTGGAAAAACAGCAGCTTTCAGCTCTTCCATTGAGGAGTCACGCATCAGATCCTCATTCATATCCCCACTAATCAAATAGGGAATGCTTCCAAGCCTGAGCTCTCCCGAAGTCTGTGTAACTAAAAACAGTTTGATAAAATGTCTTACAGCCTCTTTCCCTATTTCCTGATCCCACTAATCCAACCCCCATCTTCCACTCTAATCCTATAAATATGATTTCTAAGATGTCTTTGCTTCACCGAAGCATGAAAAAAGGCAGTGTTTCTGTCCCCCGCCTGTGACCATTTAATATTAGCTTTCTGGGCCCAAAACCTTTCTTCTCTAATTGTGGCCATTTTCAACTTTACTGCAGCTGGTTGATAACCTCTCTCGGAAGGGGAGTGATTCAATCCTCAGCCTCAATTCTCTCCATTTCCATTTCAACACTTCTTAAAGCATACACCACATTACCAAATACCTTCTTGTTCCAGATTTTCAGAGCTGCTTTAGTGGCCTTGATTTTTTCCACAAGTATCCTAATATTGACGAAGTTGTATTGACAACTTTATATTTTGTCACTAAATGACCTTTTAGTGACCAGTTTTACATTTGTCAATATGATTTTCATTACTAATGCCCATTTTTCTTGTAGTGTATATAAAAATTAGAACACCAATTTTAAATCAATTCATTCATACAAGTTTATGAATAAAATATAAAAAGTTCAAACTAAAATGACATAAATGATAGGCTTATCGTGTGTCTCAATTTTAACCCTAAACTAATGTAGCAGAAGTGAGTAGGGTATCGTATCCACAGGAAAGGAGATGGTTTCACGAATTCAAGTATTTGCCTACTGATTGCCACAAGAAAGTGATAACAAGAAATTGAGTACAAACTAATCAAAACAGAGAACTAGGAAATAATGCAAACAACAAGAACAATAAGTGTTGTGTAAAATCAAGTGACGAAGCCGATGTCCTAGGGTTTAGGTGCCGGATGATTCTACTATCAGACTACTTGAATGCAATGCAATTGCCTCACAAGACAAATAGAGAGGAGATAAAATTGCCCAGGAACATAGAATACCATTAGCATGGTGACCACATGTTATCCTACACTCCCTGCCACCACTATTTCCCATGGCGAGGCCTAAGAGTGATGATTGAACACCGCAACATCTCAACTACCTAAGACTAGCTACTCTAGCATGAAAATCCCTAGGTTTTCCCATGGCAAGGCCTAACCTAGGTTCGTTGTCTTCACTAGCCTTAGGAAGTCTCCCCTCACTCTATTCTAATGATTCAATGAACTTCCACCAGTATGGTGATCGCATCTCCGTTCATGAACAGGTAAAACAAGTAAGAAGACTCAATTTTCATACCTTAAGACCTCATTTCATGCAATTCTTACTCGTATTGGTGAACCGAGCCTCAACCTAGCATGGCGACCACAATCAAGGTTCAATTCAATCAACAAAAGTTCGAAAGTTTTAAACTTGACATATTTCATGCATCAAGAACAAGTATGAATTCATTCTTTAGTAATTACGTCAATTGCATAGTATTTCCATCGTCTAGTTACTCAATAATTCGGTCTAAACCCTAGTACATCATCAATTTAGCCATGAAGCTTCATTCTCACATCACGATCTTCACATTCAAGTTCAAGACAATTCATTTTCATATAAATTGGAAGAATCTACCAGCAAATGTGTAAGAATTGTCAAAAACTCTGTTAATTGAGAATGAGAATTCCGTGCTCAGTTCACAAGTTCAATCGGAATCACAATCAGAGAAGAAATGGAAGAGAGGAAATCTAGAGAGAGAGAATTTCTCGAGAGAGAAAACTCCTGCTCCCCAGAATCAAAAGTTTGTTATGAATTCTAGAATGATCGATCTCCCATCTTTCTAAAAATGTTGACTAATTCCTCTATTTATAGAGGTTACAAGACGTAAACAATACGCAAACGTAAAGTGAAAGCTAATTTACAAGAATGCCACTGCATTTAGTAAAAATCCAAAAATCAGCTTGTGCACAATCATCCAACCATCCATTCACGCTTTTGAGCCCTAGACCCTCACGCTTTCATCAAGCTTCCCACGTCTTCAAGCTCTCCGCGATCACGTCTTCCTCAACACCTGCACAAAAAGTAAATTCCATACTTAGCCAAAATTCAGCCAACCAAAAAACCATTTACAACTGCGACGTATCGTCACGATGCGTCACAGTTCAAAGTTCCATAACCACGACGCATCTTGACGATGCGTTGTGGTGTTCGGCCTCCAAGGACAATGCGTCGTGACGACGCATCGTGGTGCAAAACACACGTACGGCGACGCATCGTGGCGTTTGTGCTTGTGTATGTTAAAACATGTTGTGAATTTTGTGAGTGTGAATGTTGTGAGTGAAAATGAGAGCAAATGAAGTATACTGAAGACTAAAACAAATGAAGTATGATGGATGAGATGTGTAAACAGAATGAATGCAAATGAAGTGTGGTGAAAAAAAATAACAATAAAGTGAATGAAATGAAAATGAGTGTAAACAATGCGTATGAAGATTGAATGAAAATAAAATGCATGAAGAATGAGTGGAAGTAAAGTATATGAAGAAAGAATGAAAATGAAATTTAAGTGAAGTATGTGAAAATGAAGTGTAATGCATGAACGAAAAATGTTGTGCAAATACAATTTCAGCTATGAGGTGCAAGTGAATGCCCGAGTATCGTTAAAAACTAAAAGTGTTATTGTTGTGAAGACTAAATGCAACTGAAATGTGAAATGCAAGCAAATGATTGTGAGAGTAGTGAACATGAATGGAGCAGGTGTAAATGTGCAAATGTAACGAATGCATGAAGGAAAAATGTGCTAAAAAGTGAATGAGGTGTATGCTACAAATGAGTGGCGATGTGAGTGAGTGTGTGCCATAAGTGAGTGAAGTCGCCGCACAGATGTGAGTGAGGTCGCCGCACATGATGTGCGGTGACGTGCTCGGGTGTGTGCATGTGATATTGTGCAAGTGTGCAGAGTGAGCAGCATTGAGTGCGTAGGTGTGTGAGGTCACTGCACAGACTCGTCCGACGATGTGTGAATAGTGTGTGAGGTCGAATCATGCTTGCCATACACCACTTTCATGCAATGCCTTCAAAACTTTAATTGAGCAAACTCACAACACAAATACAAACTTCAGATATATCACCACCACACTTCATACAACACCTCACAAACTCCTAAGTTACAGCAATACGTCACCACATTGACATTCACTTCACTAACAACAACATCATCAAATTCAACACCGCATTTCACCATTTCAAGTTTGCTTAAATCAAAGAATGCTTCACATCACCCTTTACCTAATCACACCAATTTCAACAATATTACCACATAATGTGCACTAAAATCTACAAAAGCCAAGCGAAACTTACAATATTAAGTTAGTACAAAACTGACTTATCAATAAAGTATTAATAAAATTGAGTGATCTTCACACTCTTCTCAAGTTCTCATGAAACCATGATATGAATGATCAAGATGCAGCACCTTGGACCACTCGAAACCACCTCCTTTGGACCGTTGCTTACCAAATTATCACGAACAAGAACAAGAACCAACAAAGTGTGGAATTAACAAACAAAGAAAGTAAAAGATATTGACACGAAAAGATTTGATATGAAACAATCAAACCCTCACGTATGAATCAAAGAGATTCGGATCACCTATGAAAATTCATAAGCTAAACAAATCAGTTTGGCTTGTTCTTTGAATCAAGAACTTGCAAGTTCACCTAAAGGTCTTAGATTCTAGGTTCACGGTTATTATGAAAACTCAATTAAACTTAATTGAATTAATTCACGTTTTGCTTTACAACTTTTCAAGGCTGCAAAAACACTTTAGCAAAGCTAAACTTTAATCAAATTTCAACATATAAAAATCGTTACATTGGTGGCCTTTTTATAGAGGCAAAATCGGCCAACCCTTGTAAACCCTAGCTTAACTCAATTCCAACTTGAATTCTAGGCTATCTAACTTTCCATGTTGGAATTGGAAACTAATAACTAACCAACTAATCCTTTTCCAAAAAGGATTGTGACACACGGATTTAAAAGGAAGACAAACACGTTTTGGCTTCTTTGTTTCCTAAACTTATGAAGAAGCAAAACTCAATTTGACTTCTTAAGTTTCCTAAACTATTACTTGCCTTTATCATGCAAGATAATTGGGCCAAGTAATCTTTATTAAAACCGAAATTCCAAGCCCATTTATTAATAAATAAAAAATGTCACTTTGGGCTTAAAATCACATTAAATAAAAACCCTAATTTAATTAACACAAAGGCTTGATCCATTAAGCAAAGCCCAAACACGCCTTCATTGGACTTCATTGTGATTGATCCATCTCTTCATGGATTGTGATTGAAGAGATATTCCATAAAACTCCATTGGAGGAAGATGCTTGGACCGGATCATGATTCTCTTCAAAGATGTCCAATTCTTCACAATGAGTTATCAATAATGCTTGCAACGCCTCCTTCATCTTCTTGCTCCTTGATCTTGTCATTGGACCATCAAGATTTGTCAATGGATGAACACTTGAAGTCGGCTTTGGCATGAACATGGATGGATTGCTATCATTCCCTCCCTCCTCGAAAGGATTCGTCCTCGAATCACCTACATCAAACAAAGATAAGTCAGTAACATTAAATGTAGATGAGACATTGCCATAGGCACTAGGAAGCTCTATCTTGTAAGCATTATCTCCAATTCTTTCCAAAACACGAAAAGGACCATCCCCTCGTGGATGAAGCTTAGATTTCCTTTTGTCGGGAAACCTCTCCTTCCTTAAATGAATCCAAACCCAATCACCCGGTTCAAATATCACTCTTTTCCGACCTTTATTAGCTTGTTTGGCATATTGCTCATTACGCCTTTGAATATTATGCCTTACTTACTCATGTAACTTCTTAATAAAATCTGCTTTCTTTTGACCTTCAACATTAACAAACTCATTAATAGGCAAAGGCAAAATATCAAGAGGAGTTAAAGGATTGAATCCATAAACTATTTCAAAAGGCGAACAGTCAGTGGAACTATGAACAGTTCTATTGTAAGCAAATTCAATATGCGGCAAACAACCTTCCCAATTCTTTAAGTTTTTCTGAATAATAGTACGAAGTAAAGTAGACAAAGTACGATTTACTACCTCAGTTTGCCCATCAGTTTGGGGATGTGCAACAGTAGAAAATAATAACTTAGTGCCTAACTTATTCCAAAGAGTTCTCCAAAAGTGAGATAAAAACTTGACATCTCTATCACTAACAATACTCTTAGGAATTCCATGCAATCTTACAATTTCCTTAAAGAACAAATCAGCAACCTTTGTAGCATCATTAGACTTAGAACATGCAATGAAATGTGCCATCTTACTAAATCTATCAACAACCACAAAAATGCTATCATGACCATTACGTGATCTAGGCAATCCAAGCACAAAATCCGTAGAAATATCTATCCAAGGATGACTAGGAACAGGCAATGGTGTATACAAACCATGAGGCATAATTTTCGACTTTGCTTATTTACATACAATGCATCTTTCACAAATACTTTTAACATTTTTAATCATGTTAGGCCAGTAAAAGTGTTCATTCAAAACAGCAAGAGTCTTTGCAATCCCAAAATGCCCCATTAACCCTCCCCCATGGGTTTCTTTAACAAGTAATTCACGAATGGAACATGAGGGTATGCACAATTTATCCTTTTTAAACAAGAAACCATCATACATATAAAAGTCTCCATTCGGCTTTACAACACAAGAATCAATTACATTTTTGAAATCAACATCATCTTTGTATAAATCCTTGATCAAATCAAAACCAAGTAACTTAGCATGCATATAGGTGAATGTCGCCTAGATAATGCATCAGCTACAACATTTTCATTACCAGATTTATACTTAATCACATAAGGAAAAGTTTCAATAAACTCTAACCATTTAGCATGCCTTTTATTCAATTTTCCTTGAGATTTCAGAAATTTAAGGCTTTCATGATCAGAATGAATTATAAACTCTTTAGGCCATAGATAATGTTGCCAAACCTGTAATGACCTTACCAACGCATACAACTCCTTGTCATAAGTTGCATACTTCAATTGCGCCCCATTGAGCTTTTCACTAAAATAGGCCACCGGTCTTGATTCCTGCATTAAAACAGCACCAATACCTATCCCGGAGGCATCACAGTGTATCTCAAAAGCTTTACTAAAATTGGGCAAAGCCAGTAAAGGCGTATGAGTCAACAAATATTTCAACTTGTTTAAAGCATTTTCATGTTCTTCCTTCCATTCAAAAACAACATTTTTCTTAACAAGTTCATTTAGAGGAGCTGCAATAGTACTAAAATCTTGAATAAACCTCATATAAAAACTTGCCAATCCATGAAAGCTTCTAACATCACTAGCACATGTAGGTTGTAGGTCGAGACCAACACTGAATTGCCTTAACCTTTGACTCATCAACAGATATACCTTGAGAACTAACAACATAACCTAAAAAGATAATTGATTCCATACAGAAAGAACACTTTTTAAGGTTAGCATATAATTTGTTCTCACGTAAAACAGCAAACACTTGTCTTAATTGATCAACATGCTCATCAAGTGATTTACTATATACAAGGATATCATCAAAATAGACCACAACAAATTTTCCAATGAAGTGACGAAAAACTTGGTTCATTAACCTCATAAAAGTACTGGGTGCATTGGTTAAACCAAAAGGCATGACTAACCATTCATACAAACCAAACTTTGTCTTAAAAGCAGTTTTTCATTCATCACCTTCTTTCATTCGAATTTGATAATAACCACTCTTTAGGTCTATCTTAGAAAATATGCATAAACCATATAACTCATCAAGCATGTCATCTAGTCTAGGAATAGGATGCCTATACTTAATAGTTATTTTATTTATGGCACGACAATCAACACACATTCTCCATGAATCATCCTTTTTAGGAACTAAGATAACAGGAACAACACATGAACTATAAGATTCTTGAACCATACCTCGGTCAATAAGTTCGTCCACTTGACGTTGAATCACTTCAGTCTCCTCAGGGTTTGCTCTATAAGCTGGACGGTTTGGAATTTGAGATCCAGGTATGAAATCGATTTGATGTTCAATACCTCTTATAGGTGGTAAACCCTTTGGTAAATCTTCAGGAAACAAATCGTCATATTCCTGCAAAAGAGCTGAAACAATACTAGGCAAAGAATCAAGGTGAGCACTATCAATGATAAGTACATCCTTGCGAAAAAAGATAATACACTACTTGCCTATCTAATATAGCTCTCTTAGCCTCACTTTTAGAAGCATAATTACAAGATTTTGAAACAACTATCTCTCGGCTATCACTATCACTATTTCTAGTTACAATGTTTCGCCCTATGCTAGTTACATTGTTCTTCTCTTGTAACTTCTTCTCTTTGGCTTCACGCATTGCACCATAAGCCTTAGCTATTTTAGCTTGATCTTCAAAAACTTCAGTAGGACTTAAGGCTCTCAAATTAAACTTTTTACCTTGGTGCGAAAAATGTTAAAAGTTCTTCTTGGCATGATACACAACATCTCTATCAAATTGCCAAAGTCTTCCAAGCAATATATGACTGGCCTCCATTGGAACAACATCACATGTAACTTTATTAACATAACTACCAATGGTGAATGAAAATTTAACTTGCTTGGTAACACGTGATTCAGCTGAATTATTTAACCATTAAAGTCTATATGGTTTGGGATGTTTCATGCAAGTCAAATTCAGCTTATTTACAAGTAAAGTACTTGCCACATTTGCACAACTACCACTATCAATAATAACAGTGCAAATCTTATTTTGAACCATGCAACGTGTATGAAATATGTTTTCACGATGGATCAAATCTTCATCAACAAGTGGATGTGCATTAAGTACTCTACGAGAGACTAAACAGTAATCACCAACCTTATAAGAAGAACCATCACACTCTTCACTTTCATCACTTACATATTTCTCCTCAAGTGCAGGCATGTCAGCACATTCATCATCATTATCATCTTCACTTACCACTTCACCATTAGGAAGAAGCATCATTATTTTCCGAGTTGGACAATCTGATTGCATGTGACCGAAACCTTGACACTTATAACAACGAATATCTCTTAACCTTTGACCAGAAGTTGGCGCCGATTTAGGTGTTGGATCAGCAGCTTTGGGAACTGATTTTGAGACATTAGATGGTGCACTTGATGGTTGATTGGAAGGGAATTGTCACGGTTTTGTGGTTGGAGTGAAAGGAGACACATTTGGCTTCTTATCTCTTTGCCATGGTGGTGGCGGTTGTGAAAACTTATTCTTCCCTTTCATATGCCTTTCAATCTTAATAGCCTTATGCACAAGCTCATTAATGTCAACATAACTTTGTAAATCCACATGATATGCTAAATCAGAATGCATACCTCTAAAAAAAAGTTCTATAGTGGAATCAGGATCTTCATGCACATTAGCCTTGATCATCAAAGCTTCCATCTCATGATAATACTCCTCAACCGATTTATTACCTTGCACAAGTGAGTGCAATCTCTTGTTCAATTCACGATTGTAATGAGAAGGGAAATACTTTTTCCTCATAAGTAACTTCATTTGGCTCCATGTCTTGATTGTCCTTTCACCATCTTGACGTCTAGATCTCATAACTTCATCCCACCATAAACTAGCATAATCCTTAAGGTGCACAAAAGCAATTCGATATTTCTCCTTTTCGGGGTAATCATGGTCTTCAAAGAAGTGCTCAAGCTCACGAACCCAATCAAAATAAGCTTCAGGATCTGCTTTACTATGGAAAGTAGGGATAGTTAGTTTTACGGAACCAATTGAAATCTTAGATTTGTCACCTTTCTTAGAAGAACTCGTGTTCTCCTCTTCCTCTTCCTCATCATGACTAGAATCATTGTCAAACTCAAACTCAACTCTTCGGGATTTAGAACCCTTGGGTGGTGGTGAAGACAAACTATGAACTTTGAGTGTGAGTTTTCGGATCATGTCAAAAAGGACATCATTAGTGAACTTTTGGTCCACTACCTTTGGTGATTTAGATTCTTCACCCTCCATTTGTACCTACAAGTTAGTAAAAACACAAGAAATATATAGAAATATACCTCACGGGTTCTCACAATATGGGGTAGTAGGTACTCTCCTCTCTTAATATGAAAGCTTTTCTCGTGTATACCCTATTCTAATACTCTCAAACTATGGAACTTACTGGTCCAATGATTGTAATAACAAGACTCAACCAATTAATTCCACCACAAATTTTCACAAGTGAAAACCAAAGAAGTTCAACAAAAATCACGTCAAGAGTATTTAAGATCACGTGTGGGTATAACTTGATGTAACTTCAGAATTTAAGAGAAACAAAAAGTAGACTTCAAGACGACGAAAACGCAATTTGAATCACTAAATTCCGAGTTGTATTGAGAAAGTTATGGCACTTTTAATCCAAGGTGGTTTTCAAGAAATCAACTTAAGAACAATGTGTTCTTTAAATAAGAAAAGTAAATTAAATTAAATAAAACAGAAAATAATAAATAACAGAAATAAAAAAGTCCGAAATTATATTTTTTTTTTGTATTGGGCCTTTTTTTTTGATACGGCCTCTTTTTTTTTTTTTGAGTTGGGCCTTTTTTTTTTATACGGTCTCTTTTTTTTTTAAATTCGGACAACAAAGGACAAAAACAAACTTTTAAGGTTTGGACAAAAACCTTGGACAAACAAAAGCAATTAAGGTTCGGACAAGAACCTAGTACAAAACAAACTTTTAAGGTTTGAAGACAACAACCTAGGATTAGGGTTTAAGGATGTTTTGTCTTTTGTCTTAACCTTAAAAACCTTAAAATTTTCAAACTTTAATATCTCACCAAGAATTATGAATTTGCATGTGCCACTTTCACAAAATATTCAAGATTTATCAAGAAGATCAAGAATATGGCTTTAGATTCAAATTTTGACACTTTTGGATTTTCAAGAAAATCAAGAAGTTCAAGAAAGTGTTCAAGAACTTATCTTTTTCAAGTGTGATAAAGTTTGATCAAAACACACTATGACAAGAATGAAACAAAGAAACTAACACAAAAGAAAGATCAAGAATTGGATAAGAAAAAAGAAAGTTATGCAAACTTGACCAAAACTAGGGTTTGTAAGAAACCCTAATTCTTGACTTCAAAACCCTAACAAGTATGACGTGTGGACAGCAATGAAAACCAATGGAATTCAACACTATGAAGACAAGAAAAAGTGCAGAATATAGACTCCAAGAAACAGCAACAATGACGCACAAAAATCAGCAAGAAAGCAACACAAAAATTCGCAAAACCGAAAGCTAGATCAATAGCGATTTTGGGCAGATTTCAAAAACCTTTTGCATGCGATTTTTGGACAGAATTATGACGACTTTAGGACTGAATTAAGAGCAGATCTAAGAAAAAATTTACTGCAGAAAATTGACTCAATAAATAGCAGCAAAAAGACGCCAAAAACAGCAACATGAAACGATGCAAAACAGCAAGACAAAATCGAGAAACAATGAAGACTCAAAACCGAGATTTAAACCTGAATTTGGAAGACAACCTTGAGCTCTGATACCAATTGATATGAATGATCAAGATGCAGCACCTTTGACCACTCGAAACCACCTCCTTTGGACCGTTGCTTACCAAATTATCACGAACAAGAACAAGAACCAACAAAGTGCGGAATTAACAAACAAAGAAAGTAAAAGATATTGACACGAAAAGATTTGATATGAAGCAATCAAACCCCCACGTATGAATCAAAGAGATTCGGATCACCTATGAAAATTCATAAGCTAAACAAATCAGTTTGGCTTGTTCTTTGAATCAAGAACTTGTAAGTTCACCTAAAGGTCTTAGCTTCTAGGTTATGAAAACTCAATTAAAATTAATTGAATTAATTCACGTTTTGCTTTACAACTTTTCAAGGCTGCAAAAACACTTTAGCAAAGCTAAACTTTAATCAAATTTCAACATATAAAAATCGTTATATTGGTGGCCTTTTTATAGAGGCAAAATCGGCCAACCCTTGTAAACCCTAGCTTAACTCAATTCCAACTTGAATTCTAAGCTATCTAACTTTCCATATTGGAATTGGAAACTAATAACTAACCAACTAATCCTTTTCCAAAAAGGATTGTGGCACACGGATTTAAAAGGAAGACAAACACGTTTTGGCTTCTTTGTTTCCTAAACTTATGAAGAAGCAAAACTCAATTTGACTTCTTAAGTTTCCTAAACTATTACTTGCCTTTATCATGCAAGATAATTGGGCCAAGTAATCTTTATTAAAACCGAAATTCCAAGCCCATTTATTAATAAATAAAAAACATCACTTTGGGCTTAAAATCACATTAAATAAAAACCCTAATTTAATTAACACAAAGGCGTGATCCATTAAACAAAGCCCAAACACGCCTTCATTGGACTTCATTGTGATTGATCCATCTCTTCATGGATTGTGATTGAAGAGATATTCCATAAAACTCCATTGGAGGAAGATGCTTGGACCGGATCATGATTCTCTTCAAAGATGTCCAATTCTTCACAATGAGTTATCAATAATGCTTGCAACACCTCCTTCATCTTCTTGCTCCTTGATCTTGTCATTGAACCATCAAGATTTGTCAATTGATGAACACTTGAAGTCGGCTTTGGCATGGACATGGATGGATTGCTATCAAACCACTTCTCGAATCTTCCATCCAAATGTATCACCACACATTCATTGTTTTTCTCATATACCTAATATCATCCTAAAAAAATACAAATGTATCTCCGCATGTTCATTATTTTTCTCATCTACCTAATATGATCCTTAAAAAAGTGAGATATGTTAATATAATAATAATTAAGGCAAAGAGTAAAAAATTAAACTTAAAAACACAAGGTAATAAACACTGAAGAAATGAGAGAACAAAAGTTTAGTAAATTAGGGTTTGTTCCTAATTTTTTTTAGTTATAGATCAAATGGGCTTAAACATTTAGTTACTAATAACTTAAATCATTTGACCTCAATGTGTTTAAAAAATAATTAAAGAAAGAAAAGTTTGAAATAGAATTGGGCCAATCAAAATTGACCCAAACATAAACATAATTTCTCAACCCAAATAATATTTGGTTATTCGTTTAAAATTGAAAACCAAAAACCAAATCAAAAACCAAAATTGAATTCGTTAACCGAATTCAAAATTTCAAAGCAGTATCTGAATCGAAAAGCAAATTTTTAAATTCAGTCTGTTCGAAAATCGAACCGAAAACTAAAAATCAAAAAACTGAATTAAATTTGGTTCTGTTGGTTTTTTGGTTTTTTGATTTGTTGTTCACCCATAATAGCAAATCCATTCTAATTATGACTTGGTGTATGCTAATGATATTATGATTTTTCTAACGTGAGAGAAAATAATGCTTAAGATTGTGATGGACGTTATTCAAAATTATCAAGAATGATATGGTTTGCTTATTAACCCTAGCAAAATCACATTCTATATTAGTAGGCATGCTAATATTTAATGCGTTGCTAGGTTTACAAGTTTTGTGGAATGGATCTTTTCCTTTTATTTACCTTGGCTGTCCAATCTATCTTGGATGAAAATGGATAGATTATTTTCAGACATTCTTGTCTAAACTTCAGCATAAAATAGTAAATTAGAAGAATCGATATTTATCATTTAGTAGCTACATTATTCTTATCAATCATGTTCTTGCTTCATTGCCTATTAACCTAGTCGCTGTTGTTTTGCCTCCAAAAACAATGTTGGAAAAATTTTATAGAATGTTTGTAAGGTTCTTTTAGAGTGGAAAAGAGGATTTAAGGAAACAACATTGGTTTTCATGAAATGATCATTGTTTGCCTTCTAATAAGGGTGTGGTTTTTGTAAGTTGGATGATGTTATCTTGAGATTTTTGGCCAAACAATGGTGTAAATTTCTTAATAAATCACTGTGGGCAATCTATATGCATGTGAAATATTGTTTAGATGGGCATTTTATTCTGGTTCAGTGAAATTGCTATTCATCACATACTTGGTGCATGATGCTTTAGGTGCGACTGATGGTGAAAGATAAAATTGGGTAGACTACTGTACTTGATTGCTTGCCTCCTCTACACTTTTATCATTATAATTGGATGATAAATGTAGCTTTGTTGGTTTTTTATAGAGGTGATGGTTATTACTCGTTGGGTTCAGTGTTTTGAAATGGTAAACAGATACCAGAGGATTTAGTTAGGATGTTACCAGATGAATTGATTAATGACTTTTCCAAACTCTACTGGGACTCGGCTAGGGGCGCACCTGAGCCATTATGGATGTTGTCTCCAAATGGTACATTTTTTGTGTCCTTGACTTAATTTGGTTCGGTATCAGTTGAATGAGTTAAGTATCTTTAAGAAAATTAGCAGCATGAGTTGCCATGTAAAGTATATATTTTTCTGTGATGGATTTCTAGGAGCTGATTGCCTTTTGTCCATTGGCTATGAAGAATGAATGTTCATGTTCTATTTATGTTGTGACAGAAATGTGGATGATTTGATAGATTATATGTTTGGATAGGGCTATATTGCATTGAAACTATGAAATTTGTTTGGGGCAATTTGTGGACAGCAAAGGTTTGTAGGAGTATGGCGAATACATTATTTGAAATGGTGGAACATGTGTGGAAAGAAATTTTTCCAATTCATGTATGCTTTTCTACCGATGCTAGTTCTTTGGCATATGTGGGATTTTAGAAATATTTTGATATTTCAAGTGGATAATTTTTTGGTTTTAAAAATGCAATGAAATGTGTTGGCTGGTATAAAAATTCTATGAAAATCTAAGTTTCCAACAATTGGTTTGCTAAATTCTTGGTGGCTGTTGTGGATTTTATTAACGGGCTTTTTAAGCCAACAGTGGTAACTAGAGTTCTATGAGGATACCCACAAATAAGAGAGTTTAAGGTTATTATGAACGATTATGCTTAAAGAGCCCCAGGATTTGGTGGGAGAAATGCTATTATTAGGAATCGCCTTGCATGTATCACTAACGTGGAAGGATAATTTTTAGTTTTGTTAGGAAGAATTAAAATAAGTATCCATACTGCTTTTCCGAGGGTTTACGTGGTGGTTGATTCCTTGGTATTGGTTAAAATGATAAAGGGTGAAATTGTGCCATAATGAAAAATAAGAAAATTGGTGTAAAAAATTAGGTCATTCAGTAGTATTTTTACAATTGATCATGTTTATCGAGAGGCAAACAAACCGGCGGATGCTCTTGCTAATGTGGTATCTACCTTACTAACAAATATGATTTATTCTTCTTTCAAAACTTGCCATTGTTGGTGAGAATATGTCTCAATATAGATCAGTCCCACTTTTAGAATTCAATCTAAATAGTTTGCTTATTTCATTAGATTTCTGTAGAGTTTTCCCTTTAGTTTTCTACTTTGGTTGAGATGTAAGGGTATATTATCCCTTGTTTATAATGTTTTTCTTGCGTATTATCCAGAGGCTAGGTCTATGTCCTCCTCTAGCCTTTTTTCTATATTACATATTTATAGAATATGGGACTGACATGTCCAACCAACAAATAAGCTTTTGCCATTAAAGAAACTTGAAATAATATAATGGAAGAGTCAACTACTTTCTCGATAATCTCACAAGATGGGAGATTTTCTATAATTTCTACCTATGAGCTGATGCATGATAAGTAGTCTGTTTCTCCATTTTATAGGAAACTGTGTCAACATGGGTTACTTGCTAAGGTATCCGTCTTGATGTTGCTTTTTCTAAAGTAAGTTTGGCTCTATCAAACTAGTTGGGGTAAAATAGGTTTTAATTGACCATTTCCTTGTTTACGTTGTACTCATTTTGAGGAAGAATCACTTGAACATGATTTTGGAAAGGGACAGTTTGCTATGGCACTTTGAAACTCTCTTAATATGTGTTATAGGCTGGCTGGTTTGGAGGTTGGTTGGCACATGAGATGTTTGAAATAGTAGAGATTGAGAGGAAATTCCTTTAGTAAATATTTTTTCATATTCTATCTTATTTAATCTTTTAGCATATTTGGTGCGAAGGAATATTTAGTTCTTTAAAGAACCTGTTCTTTGGAGCTTTAGCTTCATTGAAGAATTCTCGTTGACTTAAAAATTATTTTGACAACTTAAGTTTTGCTAATGTGTATTTGGCTGGATCGTGGTGTGAAATGGTGGACTATGCAAAGAATATTAAAGTGCATAGGGTTATAAGGGTTTGGTTGGTTGGGGACATCAAATAAATTGTTGACGGCTGTGCAAAATAGAATCCCGGTGTGGGTGGAACTGGTGCTGTAAGACGGAAAATTCTCTATCTCAGACCCATTGTCCTCTAAAAATAAACTAAGCAAATTCTATGAAAATCCACTCATAAGTGGTATTCCATTCTGATTCCTTGGTACAAGAGTGCCCTCGAGTTTCTGAGATTTCAAAACACTATCTCCGCCACACAATATCCATACCCTTTTGCACCGAACATCCTCACTTTTGTCTGGTAATCTGTTTCCCAAGGACGCAAAGATTGCGTCGGAGATGAAAGAACGGATGAGCACGACAGAGATGAAGTGAGAAGGGAAGGGCAGTGGAGATGGAGAGAGTGGTGGGTCAAGATGACTATTATAATATATTAAATTTGAAAAGACATAAATGCCCTCAAATTTAACGATTTAAAGAAAAATAACGGAATAATTGGATGGAATGACTTAAATACTTCGATGATCTTTTTAGCCAATTTAATAGTTAAGTAATCAAAACCCGAATTTAGAAAAAGTTGAGTGACCTTTTTTGCATTTTGCTCTTTTTTTAAAATTATTTTGCACTACATGATGTTGGAATTATGACTCAAATCTTATATGATTTGAATCTTTATTTTCTATAGAGCAAAGTGCCAATTTGGTCACCAAATTGTACCAAACTAGTACTTTTAGTAATCGAACTATTTTTTCAGCTAAAAACGTCACTCAACTAATTTTTTTTGCCAAAGAAGTCCTTCCATCCATTTAGACCGTTTAAGCTAACGGAAATGCGCTCATGTGACCTGCACATGCATATTTATAGGGATAAAATTGTCTTCACACATAAAATTGTCACCAAACTGTTTGAAATACGCTCCCTTTCCTTTTTTTTAATCAAAATATAAAGTTTTAGTTTTTTTTTCTTTCTTTCCTTTTCTTTTTTCTTTCCTTTCAATTTGCAGCTAATCTTTTTCTATTTCCAACTTTTTTTTTTCATGTTTTGATATTTACATATCCCACAACCCATCACCACCAACAGCCAACACCACCGCCTTCAACACTCACCAACGCCGCCAACACACCCTTCACTGTCAACACCTTCACCCACCAACTCCGGCTACACCACCTTCACCACCAACGCCGCCAACACCCCTTTAACAGCCAACACCACCTTTTTTTTGTTTTTTTTTCAAAGCAAGATCAGAAAGAAATTGATAGCTGTATTTTTTGTTCCCAGCATTCAAAATAAGGTAAATACATGCTTGGTCGAGATCCAAGTCCAAAATACAAGAACGAGTTAACTTTGTAATGATTCGTGCAAACGAGTTAACTTTGTAATGGATTCGTGCAAACGAGTTAACTTTGTAATGATTCGTGCGATGTACATAACAATCCAATACATTCTGGTCTTTGAAATTACTCAAACAGGAAGGACCCAGCTTCTCCATGGAATCAAAAAAGAAACCACAAATTTAAAGTTAAGAAAACAATTTATTAGAAAGGAAATTTCTCCAGTAATGGATTCCAAAAGTCTGCGCCTATTGTGTAGCTTCAACTAGATTCTCTCCCTTGTTCTTTTTGCCTCCGGCAAAGAGCTTCTAACCTCCAGTAATAAGTAAACCCCAGCAAGCCAAAGAAACAATCACAAATTGCTCTTCTTTCCATTTAATGCATTTAGATTTGAACAATTTTATCAAAGATGGATGGGGATAATACAATCCCTATTTTCTGTATTTTGGATCTGTCATCACCCACCTATAATTACCCAAAACTTTTCGGTATTTTTTGTTTTGGTATTTAAGATTTTTGAATTGGGAAGAAGATGGAAGAAATAGTAACGATGCGTGGGAGAAGGGAAGATTATGATGACTTTGAAATTTGATGACTGCAGTAGTAGATGTGGTATTTGTGGTGCTTGTTACGTTGGAGAAGAAGATGCAATCTAGTTTTAACCTCTCAAAGAGTGAATTGACAATTTTGTCCTTCAAATTTATTTCCGTCATAGGTTTAATGATTAAAATGGACGGAAGGACTTTTTTCGCAAAAAAAATTTACTTGAGTGACCTTTTCGGCTGAAAAAATAGTTCGATGACTAAAAGTACTAGTTTGATACAGTTTGGTGACCAAATTGGCACTTTGCTCTTTTCTAAATGGATTTTCTTGACATAATTAATTGCTTTCGGCTTAAATTTTAGGCTTAATTAGATCTACTTTCCATAATATTTTTATCATCTTACCAAATAAACCATGAAGTTTAACCAAATTAAGTAAATTCCCAAGAAATAAACTGGGAAAGAGAAAAGAAAATTTTTAGAGAGGTAAGTATAATCACCTTTTTACCTTGCTTGGGTCAAATTTTTAGAGAGGTAAGTATAATCAATCATTTGTATTTTAAGTATTTCAAAGTATATTTTTTGTTGATTAACAATAAAATGTTAACTGATTAGTAAATAGGGACTCATTTGTCATAAGCATCAAAACTTGAGGATTCATTTTATAATTTGACTAAATATCAAGATATGTTAGAAAATTTAGTCATAACCTGAAGAGATGTAAACATAATTAATTCCAAATTTTATTCTACTACAGAGAGAGAGATAGGGGTTAGATCTAATATAAGTCATTTTCCTATTTCTTCTATTCTGTATCTTTATTCTTACTTGGGAACTAAGTAATTCCTCTAATCTTTGCCAATGATAATAGGCTCAAAACTTTTCTTAATAGTGTACCAAGTCAATGTTGTTATTGAATCTTATTTATTTTATACTTTAAGTACTTGTACCTAGGCGGTTAAGTTTTAAATCCCTCTTCTAGTTATTTTTTGGTTAAATTTTTATAAAATTTGGGTTGATATATTATCAAGTGTACGGAGTTTTCCAATAAAACAAAATCTTACATTGTCAGTAGACGTGTTCCTGCAAAGGTGAATAACAATATCACAAATGGACTTTCTTATTGACGTTCCCTAATTTTTTTCCTTTAACTATTCATGTTGTTTTTCATAACAATCTTGAAAGTGATTTTCGACGTACTTACATTATGACAATTTTTCGATTAGATTGTATAATTATCTGTTACGGTGGTTTAATATCAAAAGTATTGGTGCAATATAATACTTAAGGCTAATTAGACTTTGCTTCACTATGCTTTGTAGCCTACATGTAGTGATACTTTGTCCCTTTTTATTTTCCATTTATAAACATTTATCCTCCTTTGACCAAGGCTTTTACAAATCCTATAAAAAATTTGAATGAAAAGAGTTTAATATATTAAACTTGTTTATTTTCCATTTATATATATTTACTTATTATTTTTTAAATTTTTTACTATTTTATATTTTTTTGGTTGTTTATTTGGTTTTTAATGAATATTTTAAAACTTAGTGATACGAATGGAGTAGCTTTTGAGTAACAAATCAACAATATGTGTAGCATCATTAGACTTAGAACAAGCAATAAAATGTGACATTTTGCTAAATCTATCAACTACAACAAATATGCTATCATGACCATTGCGTGACCTAGGCAAACCAAGCACAAAATCCATAGAAATGTCAATCCAAGGATGACTAGGAACAGGCAAAGGTTGATACAAACCATGAGGCATCACTTTAGATTTTGATTGTTTACACACAATGCATTTTCCACAAACACTTTTAACATCTTTAATCATGTTAGGCCAATAAAAGTGCTCATTCAAAACAGCAAGTGTTTTAGCAATACCAAAGTGCCCTATTAACCCTCCCCATGGGTCTCCTTAACAAGTAAAACACGAATGGAACTCTGGGGAATGCACAATTTATCTTTTCGAAACAAGAAACCATCATGCACATAAAAATCACCATTCGGTTTGGTCTTACAAATCTCATAGGCGGTGGCAAAATCACGATCATGCTCATACAAGTCTTTAACCAAATCAAAACCAAGTAACTTAGCATGCAAGTAAGTAAACAAAGTATACCTTCTAGACAGTGCATCAGCTACAACATTATCTTTACCAGACTTATACTTAATCACATAGGGAAAAGACTCAATGAATTATAACCATTTAGCATGCCTCTTATTCAACTTACCTTGAGTCTTCAAGAATTTAAGGCTTTCATGATCAGAATGTATTATGAATTCTTTAGGCCATAAATAATGTTGCCAAACCTGTAAAGACCTTACCAAAACATACAACTCCTTGTCATAAGTTGCATACTTCAAATCTGCCCCATTAAGCTTTTCACTAAAGTAAGCCACGGGCCTTGATTCTTGCATCAAAACAGCACCAATACCAATCCCGAAGTCATCACAGTGTATCTCAAAAGCTTTATGAAAATCCGGCAATGCAAGCACAGGGGCGTGAGTCAATTTATCTTTTAAAGTGTTAAAAGCATTTTCATGTTCCTTATTCCATACAAAGGTGACATTCTTTTTAACAAGTTCATTCAAAGGTGCAGCTATAGAACTAAAGTCCTTAACAAACCTCCTATAAAAACTTGCCAATCCATGAAAGCTTCTAACATCACTAGCATTTTGTGGTCTCGGCCAATCCATGATTGCCTTGACTTTTGACTCATCAACAGAAATACCTTGAGAACTAACAACATAACCCAAAAAGGTAATAGATTCCATGCAAAAAGAACACTTTTTGAGATTAGCATAAAGTTTGTTCTCACTTAAAATAACAAACACTAGCTTAAGATGTGCAACATGTTCATCTAGTGATTTGCTATAAATAAGGATGTCATCAAAGTAGACTACCACAAACTTACCAATAAAGTGACGAAAAACATGATTCATGAGCCTCATAAAAGTACTAGGTGCATTAGATAAACCAAAAGCATAACTAACCATTCATACAACCCATACTTTGTTTTAAAAGCAGTTTTCCATTCATCACCTTCTTTCATGCGAATTTGGTATTATCCACTTTTCAAATCAATCTTGGTAAAAATAGAAGAACCATGCAATTCATCAAGCATATCATCTAATCTAGGAATTGGATGTCTATACTTAATGGTGATCTTATTAATAGCACGACAATCAACACACATTCTCCAAGACTCATCCTTTTTAGGAACTAGAATAACAGGAACTGCACAAGGGCTAAGAGACTCACGTACAATACCTTTGTCAAGGAGTTCATCCACTTGACGTTGAATCTCTTTGGTTTCCTCCGAATTTGCTCTATAAGCTGGACGATTTGGAATTTGAGCTCCTGGTATGAAATCAATTTGATGTTCAATACCTCGAACTGGTGGCAATCCAATTGGTAAGTCCTCGGGAAACACATCACTATATTCCTGCAAAAGAGAGTAAACAGCACTAGGAAGAGAAGCAAGGTGATCACTATCAACAATAAGTACAAAATCCTTGCGAATCATTAAGTACAAAGGCTGTCTATCTAGTATAGCTCTCTTAACCTCCCTAGAAAAAGCAAAGTAACAAGACTTCCTATCAACTAACTCACGACCTTCACTATTACAAGATGAAGATGAGCTAACTATTACATTTTGTTTCTCTTGATCTTTCTTCTCCTTGGCGGCATTGAAATCTCTACAAGCTTGTACAATTTTAGCTTGATCTTCAAAAACTTGAAATAGGGTTAAAGCACGAAGATTGTACTTCTTACCCTCAAAGTTGAAACTGTAGTAGTTCTTCTTGGCATGATAAAGTACATCACGATCAAATTGCCAAGGCCTACCAAGCAAAATATGACTAGCTTCTATGGGAACAACATCACATACAACTTGATCAACATATTTCCCAATGGTTAAAGTAAGCTTCACTTGTTTTGTCACACGAGTTTCGGCTGAATTATTTAGCCATTGAAGTCTATATGGCTTGGGATGTTTCATGCAATTCAAATTCAGCTTATTAACGAGTAAGGTGCTAGCCACATTGGTACAACTTTCACTATCAATGATCACACTACATACCTTATTTTGAACCATGCATCGAGTGTGAAAGATATTTTCTCTTTGCATTAAATCTTCATGGATTTGTGGTTGCACATTAAGAACTCTTCGAGCAACTAAAGAACAGCACCAACCTCATATGTTTCAAGATCTTCACTTTCTTCATTTTGGTACTTTTCTTCAAGAGCTGGCATGTCGGCACATTCCTCATCACTTTCAACCTCTCCTTGATCATTCAAGACCATCAATTTCCGCGTTGGACAGTCGGCTTGTACATGTCCAAATCCTTGACACTTATAGCACTTGATATCCCTCAAACTTTGAGAAGGTTGTGGCGCCGATTTAGAAGCAACTTCAGCAACCTTTGGGACTATTTTTGGAAAGCTTGATGTTGTAGTTGAAGGCTGATTTGGAGTGAATTGTCGTGGCTTTGTTGATGGAGTGAAAGGAGCCACATTTGGTTTGGAACTTCTTTGCCATGGCGGATTAGGTTGTGTGAACCTTTGCTTTCCTTTCAGGTGCCTCTCAATCTTTATTGCTTTATGAACAAGCTCATGAATATCAACATAACTTTGAAGATCCACATGGTATGCTAACTCAGAATTCATACCTCGAAGAAATCTCTCAATGGCTGAATCGGGATCTTCATGAGAATTAGCCTTGATCATAAGAGCCTCCATCTCATTGTAGTATGCTTCCACTGATTTACTTCCTTACACAAGTGTGTGCAATTGCCTATTGAGTTCACGATTAAAGTGTGAAGGAACATACTTCTTCATCATAAGCAATTTCATTTGGTTCCAAGTCGTGACTGGAGCTTCGCTATCTTGGCGTCTAGTTCTCATTACCTCATTTCACCACAAGCTAGCATAATCTTTGAGGTGCATGAAGGCCAAACGGTATCTTTTATCCTCGAGAGAACTATTGCCTTCAAAGAAGTGTTCGAATTCTCGAACCCAATCAAGGTATGCCTCGGGATCTGCCTTTCCATGAAAAGTAGGTAATGTCAATTTAACAGAACTAATTGAAACGTCAGACTTTTTACCAATTTTTGTAGAACCAACAAACTCCTCCTCCTCCTCATCATCGGATAGAACTTCATCAAAGTTGATGTGTCGTGAGTTGGAATTCTTTGTACGGTGTTTTGGATTGGAAGCAAAACTATCCATTTGCAATTGCAACTTTTGAATCATATCAAAAAGTACTTCCATTTCAGATTTCTGTGCACCTTGAGATACAGTATTATCTCCGTCCATTGTACCTGCAAGTTAGTGAAAACAAGAAGAAAACAAATGTAATCCTCACAAGTTCTCACTATATGGTGAGTAAATGCTCTCCTCTCTAGTGTAAAGGCTTTTCTCGTGTATGCCCTAACTAATCTCTCAACAAAGTTTCTCTCAGACTAATTGAAACTTACCGTTCAACAATTTATATAACAAATCTCAACCAATTTAGTTCAACAAGTCAATTCACACAAGTTAAACCAAAGAAGTTTGAAAAGAAACACATCACAAGAGTATTTCAAAGATCACGTATGGGGTATAACTTGGTTTATTTCAGAAAACTACGAAAGTAACAACTAGGCAAGAAAGCAAGATGAATGATTTTGATTTCACCCAAGCAAGATTTGTCACGATCAATATTGATGATTTTCAAACTCAACTTAAGAACACTTAGTTCTTTCAAATGGAAATTAGAACAGCAAATAAAGACAAGTTCGAAGATATATATATATATTTTTTATTTTTTTTTGATTTTTTTGTTTTTTTTTCTCTGCCGAGTTTCGGACGCTAGTTTCGGACGACTGCCTTAGTTTCAGACGGCCGAAACTTAAATTCCTGGAACGACGACTTTTCTGTTGAGTTTCGGACGCTAGTTTCGGACGACTGCCTTAGTTTCGGACGGCCGAAACTTAAATTCCTGGAACGGCGACTTTTCTGTTGAGTTTCGGATGCTAGTTTCGGACGCTTGTCTGAGTTTCGGACGGCCGAAACTGTCGCGACTGGGTGAAAAATTCTGATTTTTTTGACGAAATTTTTTTTTTGGAAACTTTTGATGAAACCCTAGCAAATTTTTTTGACGTGCGACTCAATTAACGAAAACACAAAGAATTCAACACTATGAAGACAATTCAAAAGTGTAGAATGTAGACACCAAAAGAACACAAAAGAACAGCAAGAAAACAACACAAGAAGCACAAACAGCAAGAATGTAAACGGATTACCTTGAATTTGGAAACAACCCCTTTTTTTTTGCTCTGATACCACTTGATACGAATGGAGTAGCTTTTGAGTTCTATTCCACACGTTTTTCCACAACCTTTGGATTGTTGTTTCACAATTAATCCGAACAAGCACGAATCACAGAAGAACAACGCGAAAACAAGACAACAAAACAATAAAGGATATTGAACGAGAAGGATTGGAAGAAATCAACCAAACCCCAACGTTAACACGAATAGATTCAGTCCAACTAATGTAAATCAAAAGTTAAACTTCCTCAGTTCGGCGTGTTCTATAAATCTAGAACGGGTAAGCTCAACCTAAAGCTACTCACTTAAGGTTTTCGCGGGTCTTATGATTGTTCAACTAAACTTAGAAGAACTCTCACGTTTTCTCTCAACTTATCACAGCTGGAAGAAGGTTTTAGCAAAGCTAAACTTTATCAAATTTCATATATGTTAAAAACGTTACAATGGCCACCCTTAAATAGGGAAGAATTCGGCCATGCCCAAACAGGAAAAGGAAACAAGAAGCAAATTACGATTTGACTTCTTGTCTATCAAGAAAGTTTCCTAAAAGACTACTTTCCAAATTACCATGCAAGGCAATTGGACAAGTAACGAAAGTAAAGCCCAATTAATTAATGTTAATGGACTTATTATTACAACCCAAAAGTAAATCCTAAAATTAACAATGGCGTGATCCATAATAAATCCAAGAACACGCCTCTTCATGGACTTCTTCAAAATCGGCCTTTGTGATGTTTCTTCAAGGTGGATCATGAATTGCTAATGAAGAAACATGCAACAAAACTCCTCTTTGAGATGATTGAGATAATTCGGCCTCCATAGCTTCAAAATGTGAAGACAATAAATTGTGCAAGGCTGCCTTCATCTTTGAACTCCTTGATCTCGTCATTGGTCCATCAAGATTCAGCAAAGGGTCTTGAGAACTCGGCCTTGGCACCATGGACATGGGTTGATTTCCATCACTTAGTAATCTATATTCTTATTACATTTTTTATCAATAAAAAAATTAAGTTAATGGTAATAAAAGTTATATTATTTGTTTAAGATAGTTACAAACTTTTAAACAAATATTATTATAAGTTTTTTTTATCTTGTTTAAGTAGTCAAACTCATCAAAGATAAAATATCCTTTTTTAAAAGTTATTTGAGGAGACAAATTTATTGATGCTAAATTATAATTTATTAAAATATAAGGGGGCAATGACAGTAATTTTATTTACTTTTTTAACATAGTAAGAGTAATAATCATCAATTTTACCTTTTTAAGAGAGAAAGGTAGAGGGACAAAATGTCACTGAATCCAGATCCTCTGTCCAATATTTATCCAGTCCTATTCTGTCTAACGTTTAAAACTACGTAGTTTTATTAAAAGTAGGGACTAAATGCATAAATATCATTAAAATTACTTTACAATTATTAGACCCTAACCAAGAGATTAGTGAACCCTACAACGTAGTTTTAATTAGGACAGAATAAGACAGACAAAATCTTGGACAGAAGATCATGTATCAATGTCACTACCATAAAGTACAACTAACAATAGTTTTGGGATTATTACATTTATCTGTAGTAACTAAACACATTATTAGGATAATTGCATTTGTCTCTCCTTTGTATAATTGTATGTCATTTTGACCTAATGACTAGTGAATGATTAATTTTAAACTGCTTATACAAACAAAAATACTTTACTTCTTCATGTAAAACCAAAGTATAAAGAATAAGTGATGAGAAGAAATATCATAAGTTTTATGCGATTTGGGAATTTCAGTGATGTGGAGTTCTAATTGATATTATAATTAATTTTTTACCACTATAATCTTTTTTCTCTAATTATTCTTTTACTATTGTTATTTCAAAATCTATAATTCTCAATAAATCGTTTGTTTCCAATTTTCATTTTATCGTTGTAAGTCCAAAACCCAAAATTTTTAGTAAATTTATTCACTACAAGTGAAAAACATCATTAGCGAGGAAAATAATTAGTCACAAAAACTTAAAAATAGTCGCTAAATATATAACCTAACAAAGTTTCCTCATTAAAATGCTTTATAGTTAGTTTAGTAACACATGAGGATATAATGAGAAACAAATAAATCAATCTTCATTAAAAATGTGAACATTCAGTGAAGAAAGTGGTTTCTCACCAAAATTTTTGGCCTTTGACGAAAACATTTTTCTTGGTATTATATCAAACATTTCATCGCTAATATTCAAAAAATTTCACAGATGGTACACAACTTTAGTTTGGCAAGTAATTTTCCTCGCAAAATATGTAAAAAGATAATTTCCACTCTTTCTCACAAAAAGTGAAATGTGACACTACATTGGGATGCCATGCATTGTTTCTTCAGCATCGTGATGTTGCATCATAACATTTTTTTCTTCTGGGTTTGGTCAGTATTGAGTGTTTTGATGGTTCTTTATCTTTTACCTAGCTTGGCGACTCCTTTACATTTTTGTTCATCATCTCAATGTATCATCTCAACGCGTCTTCTTCTCTTCTTGGCGTTGTGACATTACATCGCAATACTTCTTGTTTCTTCTTAGTGTTAAGCAATGTTTGAAAACTCAAGCTTCTCTTGACTCTTATTCTTATGTAGCGTCGTGACTTGTGATGTCTATTGCCTTGCATTTGACTTTTCATCCTCTTTTTGGCATGTTTTTGCATCTTTAGCATCACTAAATTTAAATCCCTACAAATACACAAAAATAACGCATGAAAAGAACAAAAATGCTCTAAAATAGGCTAGATTCAAAGTGAAAATATTCATGAGTTAATATATTACTAACTCTTCACGCCTTTATGTTCTTGCCCAGCTGCCCCCTGAATATATAGTTAACCGACACTAGTATGTAGTGTCTATGTCTTTTAGCCAAAATGTCATCTTCTTATAATAGTTTACCCCTTTTTTATTTATAAAGGCCATTTTTTCTGCATTTTACCTATCCATAAGGATTTGATGGCACCCGTTGTAAACATATATGAAGCACAAGACCTCAAATCTTGATGTAGTGTCCACCATTTAAGAGGCAGCATGTAATAATATTTAGGACAGGTTTGATTAAGATCTATGAAATCAAAACATATTTCCCAAATACCTTCGTGCTTCTTTACCATGATAGGATTAGATAACCATATAAGGTACTTTGCTTCTTTGATTATGTTTGCCTCTAAGATATGGTCTACCTTTTCATGAATGGTGGTATTCCTGTCATGCACAAATAACCTTTTCTTTTGCTTCATTGGACATGAAAAGGGGTCCACATTTAGTTTGTAGACCATGAGATCTTTAAATATCCCTATCGTATCCTGTGCCCTACATACAAAAACATCTCTGTAATGCTTTAATAGAGCATTCAATTTGTATACGTATGGTTCAAGTAGGGTAGCTCCAATCTATACTAGTTGGTAAGGGTGATCCTCGTGTACCACCATCTATATGGTTTCTCCTATGAGTTTTGTGGTGCCCTCTAAGATAGCAAGCAGATCCAGCTCTCTCACTATAGGTTTGTCTTTCCTCAATTCCGTTAGAGTTCTCCTGAGTTTAGTTTTCCCCTAGTCCAATTTCATTTTGAGATTTATTTAGACCTATCTATGCCTATGTTGTTGACCTTTTGAGTGTCCACTATCAGCTTGTTCTTGCCTTCTAAATTAAAGAAGTCACATTCTATTTTTAAGTTCTGTTCTTCTTGAATTAATTGTGGCTATTCCCGCATTAGTGAGGAACTTCATAACTAGTAGATAGGATGACCAGAGGGCTTTTAGTCTCACTATTGTTGGGTGGCTCAAGATTATTTCATGAGGTAACGTTGCCTTTATCACCCCAAATTTGACATGGATGAGATTTTCTAGGGGAGTGTTTCCTCATAGCCACCGATAACGTGACTACCCATACTGCTCGTACTACCTCTCTCGAGAATCCCACTAGGGGCTGTGGCATGGAAATAATATGGATAGATTTAATTTTTTGTATGTATTCAAAAACATAACATCCGCGGAGTCGTCATCGTCGATGTACACTCTGTGCACTATCTTATTAGTTATATTTGCTTTTATAAGCAATGCGTCAATGTGTTAGAACCGGGTAGGAATAGTGTTCTTTTTAGAGAACATGAGGAGCACTCTGTGGGCTTGAGGCACTTGGCTAGCACCTCCTACTCTTGTACTCTTTGGGACCAGGTTTTGTATGTCGCATTATTCTCTATTCCATGTTGTACGCCAAAAATTGTAAGGATCTCTCCCTACATCATCTTGTTATCCTTCATGAGTTGTTTACCCTAATCCCACCACCTTCTAGACCCTCTATTATTGATCTTCTTCACGACCGTCATGACCCCCTATATTTTCATTCTTCCCGCGAACTTCTCTGGTAAACTCTTGTAGGTATCTCTCTTATATGAGTTCTATGGTGCCATCTAAGTTCTGTGGTTTCTTCTATGAGCTATGTAGTGCCCTCTAAGCAGCCAGTGAATCCAGTTGTCATAGTATAGGTTAGTCTTGCCTTCATTCCTTTAGAGTTCCCGTGGGTTCAGTTTGCCCCTGGTCTAATTTTGTTTTAAGATTTATTTTTGCATACTATGCTTATGTTGTTGACTTTTTGAGCATCCACTATTAGCTTATTCTTTCCTTTTAAAGTAAAGACGTGACATTTTCTTACTCCTCGAATCATGGCTATTCCTGCTTCAATAGAAAACTTCATGACTAGTTGATAGGATGACAATATAGCTTTTAGTCTCACTATTATTAGGTGGCTCAAAATTATAGTATAAGGCTACATTGCCTTCACCACCCCAAAGTTCATGTTGATGAGTTTTTCCAGGGTGTGCTTTCTCATAGTCACCAGTAGTGTGACTACTTCTACTGGTTGCACCACTTCTCCCGAGAATCTCACTAGAAGGTGTGGCATGGCAATAATTTTGATAGGTCTAGTGTAAAGTTTTTGTATGCATTGAAGAACATAACATTCACAGAGTTGTCATTGTCAATGTACACTCGATGCACTATTTTGTTGGTTATATTTTATTTTATAACCAATGCATCCAAGTGCAAAAACTTATAGGGAACAGTGTTCTCTTCAGAAAACATGTAGAACTCTGCGGGATTGAGGCACTCGGCTAGCAGCTCCTACTCTGGTACCCTTTGAGACCAAATTTTGCGTGCTGCATCACTCTCTATTCCCGATTGTGCACCAAAACTTTTATTGATCTCTCCTAATTTCGCCTTGTTATCCTTCATGGTTTATTTACTGTAATCCTACCCCCTTCTAAACCCTCTATTATTGTCTCTGTGACCTTCACGATGCTTGAGATTTTCATTCTTCCAACGAACTTCTCTTATGAACTCTTGTAAGTATCCCTCTTCTATGAGTTCTGTGGTGCTATCTAAGTTCTATGGTTTCTTCTATGAGTTTTGTGGTTCCCTTTGAGCCATCCGATGGATCTAGGTGACCCAGTAGGTTTGTCTTGCCTTTATTCCTTTAGAGTTCTCGTGGTTCAATTTTCCCCTGGTCCAATTTCATTTTAAGATTTATTTGGGCCTACCTATGCCTATGTTAGTGCCTTTTGAGTGTCCACTATTAGTTTGTCCTTACCTTTTAAGGCAAAGACTCGGCATTCTCTTGCTAAGTTCTGGTCTCCTCAAATAGTGGTTATTCTCACTTTAGTGGAAAACTTCATGATCATTTGATAGGATGACCTTATGGCTTTTAGTTTTACCACTGTTGGGTGCCTTAAGATTACGGTATTAGGCTACATTGCTTTCACACCAAAGTTGATGTGGATGAGTTTTCCTAGGGGGTGCTTTCTTATATTTATCAGCAGCATGAGTACTCCTATTGGTTGCACCATCTCTCTTGAGAATCCCACTAGAGGTGCTGTGTAGCATCAATTTGGATAGGTCTAATGTACATTTTTGGAATGCATTAAAGAACAAAACATTCACGGAGCTGTCATTGTCAATGTACACTCGATACATTATCTTGGTTATATTTTCTTTTATAACCAAATGCATTCAAGTGCAAGAACTTGGTGAGAATAGCGTCCTCTTTAGAGAATGTGATGGCACTCTAAGGGCTTGAGGCACTTGGATAGTGGCTTCTGCTTTGGTTGTATGCCGTATTACTCTCTATTCCTGGCTGTGTACCAAAAATTGTACGAATCTCTCCCGATATCATCTTGTAATCCTCCATGGGTTATTTACCCTGATCCTACCCCTTATTGGATCCTCTATTATCATCTATGTGACCGTCATAACCCCCAAAATTTTCTTTCTTCCTGTGAACTTCTCTTGTGAACTCTTGTACGTATCCCTCTTTGATGACATCTTCAATCTTCTTTCTGCGATCCATGCAATCCTCAATGTTATGGCCATGTTGGTTATGGAAGAGACGCTATAGTTCTCTATTCTTTTTGTGGTATGGGGCACTTATCTTCGGTGATGGATACAGGATCCTTAGGCGGCAACAATTGTCTGGATTTCTGTCCTACACTATCGGTCAACAGATTGTTTGGAGGATTACTCTATTGGGGTTCTAGCTAAGGCTGTAACTATGCCTTCCCGAATTTGAGCTTATTGAACACGAGTCCTATCTTTCTCTCGTTGCGGGTCATTTCTCTCCTTTTTGATTGTTTTTCTCTCATCATTGAAGCAATCAATGTAATTCTGAGGGATTCTCCCTCTCTTTGCCTAATGTTCATTAGGTTTGTAGAGGCTTTCTTAAATTTTTTGGGCTACTGAAAATGAGTATAAAATAGCCCAAAAAGTTGCATGAAAGAGGCTATAGATCTCAGTTGCATGCCCTCGAACCACATCCTTGCTTTTTTTTTTTTTCAATATCATGCGAAAGGCTTGGAACATCATAGGCATAGGGGCCCCATAAATCTTCATTGTGTGGTGGAATAAGGAGAAGTGGTCTCTAGGTTAGAATTTCCTGTATATGTCTCAAGCTCGAGCATCTTGAACTTTAGGGGTTTTGAATAACCTTCTATATTAGAGGTAAAAAAGGAGAACATTCCATATAACTCCTTCACACCCCCTCATATTTCAAGCAGATTTCTAACTACGTCTTTAATGTGGGTGCTTACCTTAGTGATTCCCCTCTCACTAAAGTGCTTTCCAATTGTGAGGCTTCCTCTTCTAGGTCTTTTTGACATTCTTGGGACTCTTTGATGTCCAATTTTGACACCCCTCTTGACTAGGGTCTAACTTTTTCTATCCATTTTGGGATCTTAGTTTGTGGGCTAGTTCTTATATCTTAGCGAAATTCTCTACAAAATATTGCTTCATGCGTTGGGCTTCTATATTTTTCTGCACATATGTTGATTCCTCTTCTTCGTTCCTACTTCTGGAATGTTGTGAGGGTCAGGCACACTTTTCTTACCAATACCCACATATGAGAGATCTCCTTATCCTTCTCACTCCGTTGTATCATTACAGGAGACAGGACAATATGGCATGAGTTTGAAGGCTTTTGTAGCGATTCTTCCAACAGACGGTGTAAAACGATGAAGCCCATGTTATCCTTACGATAACTTAATGTTGATCGTTCCAAGAAGAGAAGAACATCTTCTTGGGTATATGCAAAAAAGTATCAAAGGGTGGTCCTCAAATATACTTCTGTGATGCTTGGATTCAAATTCCTATGCTGAAAGTATGATAGGGCTAAAGTGTCTCTAATAACACCAGTAGCCCTTAATAGTGTTGGCTCCAAGAAAGCAGGTAAGCGTATTTGTGGTAAATGTGTGTGTTATGTAGCCGTTGGGTACTACCTTGTATAGATTGGTCCTTGTCTCCTTAACATAGTGCCTTTAAATACGTACAAGGTAAATAGATGTATTTACCTTCATGTTTTTGCGATGTTTTTAAATTATTCACTTTACCATAATGAGCCGGTCAATACAGGTTGGTTAAGTATGCTTTTGGAACGGGCTAGTTACATGATATTTATGTTCTAGCCCTTCATAGAGAATTATCTCCTCATCAATACCCCTTAATGCTCAGTTATATACTTATTTAGAAAGGACTAATTTATTAAATTTATTCCCTTTGAGATTTGATCAGATTGTTGAATTAACCTTGAAATTTAATCAATTTATAAATAAACCTTCATATTTCTATAATTGTTATAAATAACCCTTATTAATTATTAGTCAACTAACATTTTTATTGTTAGTCAAATAAAAATATACTATAAAAATTTAAAAATATACATAAATTAACTATATTCACCTCCCACCAAGTAATTAATCTCATAATTACTTGGGAGAGTTTGTTAATTTTCAAAGTAACTAGAATAGAAGTTTCTACTAATGGTATAATTATTAATATTAATATAAATATGAAGCCTTACTTGGAAATATTGACATATAATATAAGAAATGGTACCTGAAAATTGAACAAAGGATCTTCCTGTGTCTTATTAGATTTGAAAAAATCTATAATTGTTGGAATCTTTTAATCTCTTGAAGTTGCGTTCAATAGGGCTAGTAATGAATAAAACACTCAATTTTGGGGTTTTACATAAAAGCAAAATTATATGAAATTCAAAAGATTTCATTTTTATAAAGTAACTATCAACATATCCATTTCAAATATTCTCAAGGATGCAAAATTAGTTCTTTCCTGACTTTACAAAATGTTTCAAGAACTCAGTATTCAAACAAAAAGAGAAGAACTAGGTTTTGATTTACTACAATCTTTTGTTCCTAGAATTTTATTTATTCTTGGTTTACTAAGCTATAATCTCATCCACTTTGCACTCTCTAAATTTGATTTCTGCTTTTCCCGTGCCCTCTACACGAACAACATCACAACATTCTGCTCTATGTACCTGATAAAAAAAAAAAAAAGAAAGAAAAGAAAACAAGCTCAAAATTACAATGTATATATATTACTTGTTCTGCTTTACAACTATATATGTAAAAAAGCTTAATGATGAGTCACATTCTAAAGTGACATAGAACAATTAATGCATGTTAATTATTTGCATTTTTTTTCTTCTTTACATTAAAAAGAAAGACAATAATTAAGTTTCCCAATATTATTGTATAAATATTTCCAAATCTACTGTGGACACAATTGTAAAGTGCACGTTTTGGCAGAATAATTTGCGCTGGCCAGAAAATAAATTAATATTTATAAATGTCGTACCTGTGTCCAAAGTCAAATTTTGATTATGAAAATGATATTAGCACGAAAGAGTCACTATTGTGATGTCAAATATTATTATGACTAGGGACCATATAATATTATAATGCATTATTTTTGTCCACCCAATTCGTAATGCTAGTTTCCAAAATCCAATTGAATAATTTCTTGAGTTAACCTTAAAGAAAATAATGCAATCAATGAATGTAAATATTAATATCAAAATTAAGCTGACCTCAGGACGTTTGTTGGCTGGTGAGAAAACGTGAATTTTTGTTACAAATTCTGCAGAATGGTTGCCACTGGCACTACAGGCAGGTAACTGACGAGGACCTTGTCTTGCATAAACTGTGTGAATTTCATTTCCAGACATTCTTTTTATTGACTCAAAGAAAAAAACGTGAGGAGCTTCACAAGGATCACCAAATGGTCTTCTTGTGTTAAACATGAAACTTGGTTGCTGTCTACTCCTAGACCAACCACGAAACGTTTCAATTGGGTTCATTAGCCAATATCTGCTCATGACTTTTTCATATATGTGAGCTGAATAACCCCAAGAAATGGAAAATGACCAGTTTGTTCTCCTATGATGGCATATGGTTTGTTGAAACAGACGTGATTGGTCTACATTTCCAGCCTTCATTAGATGTTGAGCTGATTGAAATCGATTCATGGCAGGGAAAATTGGATTTAGCACGTCCCAATGGTGTATAGATAAAACTAGCTCCTTCGGATGAGAGGACAGAAATCCAGAATAATCACCACGTAAATCATTCTGTAGTAAATAGGAGTTAACTCATTCTTAGTGCACGAATTCAATATTACAGATCTGCGCATATTTTGATGAGAAACTAATAAATGACAAAAACTCATGTAAAATGGTGGTGTCATATATGACACGGAAGTTAATCACAATTTCAATACACAATAAAAATGGTAAAAAATTAGATCACGATTTCAACAGCCGTTAATTCATATGAAACGCGTCTTATATATAAAACAGAAGTTTTTCTCTTAATAAATTGATGGCTTTACAACGTTTTCTACTATTTTCAAATTAAATTGGAATAATAAATCTCGAGAAGCTTTAAACAGTTTAAAAAAAAAACACAATTGAGGGCAATCTTGTTTATGAAATGTGTTAAGGTTATTTTGTTTTGAAGTTACAACTTTGGAAGAAAAGCAAAGGCGTTTCTTGTTCATTGAAACTGCAAAGTGTGAAGCAAAAAGGATTTTGTGTCGATGGCATAAAATGCAATAAATTGCCATGAATCAATTAAATGGTATTTGAGGATTAAAGAACACTTACTTGATGAACACCTTTATGGGGAGTTAAATTAACACCAATATCTGCTAAACATGCCATGGTCATTAGATCAGCCGACAGATTTGAATATGTTCTAAGGCAACGATCCATGTCATTGACAAGAGCTTTCGCCAAAGGATAACTAAGAATTATCCCACCCCCACCGAATGCACTGTTAAAACTGAACCAATAATTCGACAAAACAAATTCGGATGGATATCCGATATAGTAATACTTTGTATGATCATATTTGGAAAGAACATCCACCAAATTATCTACAAAAAACATGGTATCATCGTCCCCCATGATTAACCACCTAATTCCCTCATGTTCTTCGCGAAACAACTCCAATATGCCATGAACCATTCGAGGCATTAGAGCGCTTCTTGGCCTGATTTCCCGAATCAATTCGCTGAGATCGTCATTGATTCGATATTGTGGAGATTTTGGAGACCATGGAAGAAGATTACCACTTGGAGCTCTATCAAGAAAGACATAACCCCTTGTTTTGTTTGGTTTCCACCAGGCTTCTATATAAGCCTTTCTGAAATGATAGGTTTTTTCAGAACCTTGAAGTCCAAAAGTCAGATGACTAGCATTTGTGGGGTATTCATCAGCAAATGGAGTTTGTTCAGGGCTTATTGGGCGCACTTTCCATGAAGAAAACATCCTGGAAGCAACCCAACTGGGATCATGAAAAAACAGTACAAAAATCGCAAAAACGATCAAACCAGAAATCACCACTAATCGACAAATATTTTTCACTAGAAAATTTTCGGGTAAAAAGTTAAATTTTTCCCGAAGCTGTGCAACTTTTGTGATCATGGCTGATGACATTTCCCTGAAATTGGACATGTTTTAGCAAAAAAATTTGAGAAAATAGATTTTTGGATAAAAAGAGTAGACAACGAAGATGATGAACAGGCGCTGAAGATTGTGGTATTTAAGGTTTCTTTAGGTAGACCTTTTGTTTTCCATGTCGGTCATCCATTGTGAGGTAACATGTGTCATCAATGAAATGTACATTAAGCAAATAAGAAACTTCAGATGTGCCCAATTACTATTTAACCCAATACTTTCGTTATACTAATAAAGACCAAATTCTTGGAAATGTTGAGACACAAATCATAATCTGATTTTATATTGGTGTCAACGAGGAAGAAGTATTGCTTTAAGAATATTGACGTTGGAGGTAGTTGCTATTCCAGTTTCAAATTAATGTTAGTCTTAATCAGTAGATGACACGAATGGAGCAATTCTACATTTCTTCTCACAAATTGCGCAATTGAATGAATCTATTAATTCTTTAATGCATTTTAAACATTGGTTCATCAAACCCAAACAAATTTCAAGTGGAAATCATACAGAAATTGATAATTGTTTAATTTGCAATAATGTAATAGTATAAAAGGTGATTTTGGACAAATTGTTGTCACAAAATTCATGATGTGCTCCAACAAGCATTTTATAAGGTTAATGACAAATTTGTTTTTAGAAACAAGCAATGATCATTTTAGCTTCCATTTTGATGCAAAATAAAATTTTTGGTAAACATTTGAGAAGGTTAACTTAAATCAATAAAAATGTTCAGAGAAAACAATAATTCTACAATCAAGTTGATATCATGGTCATTGCAAATTCCAAATTTAAAAAAACAAAAAGTTCAGTGGCGGAATCAGAACATATTTTAGGCGGGGCTTAACTGTATAATCGAAAAAAAAACTCATAAAATAAATACCCAAAAATTATTGAGATCGTCTCATATAAGTGAATTATACTTATACGTACACTAATACAATAATTTTTTTACACATTGTACGCTGATATTTGATATTTTATACGCTAATACGCTAATTTTTTATATTTTATATAATCTTTAATAGTTTATATGCTAATTTTTTATATTTTATACGAGTAAAATAAATACGCAAGTTTTATATATGATACGGTCTCACAAGATAATGACCCAAATAAATATATGTAACACTAAAATATCGAACTGACAAAAAACTTTCTATGATGAAAATTGATAGAAAGAATTACAAGCTCTCTTATATTTTCGTAATAAATAAATATAATTTATAAATTTAAATTTAATTAATCACAAACACAATTCACAAATATCTATTACTAAACATTCAATCACAATAATCAATTACAATTCACAAAAATATTTACAAAAAAAAAAAAATATTACTAATATTAGAAAAAAAAACATAAAAAATTTACACCAAAATCGGTGCTAGTGACAACGAAATAAGTTTTAGCATACTAGAATTGGCTATCAATGGAGGTCCGAAACTAAAGAAAGGAGACAAAGAGTTGATTTTCTATCTAGAGATATGAGATTGTGAGAAGAGAGGGAGTTTGGGAGAGAGGGTACAAGAGAATAAGAGATATCAGAGTAAAAATAAGAATTAGACTGGTTTGCTGTAAGAAATTTTATTAAAATCACAAGGCTTTTTTTTAACTTTGCAATAAGTCAAACGACGTCGTTTTATTTTTTTTAAATTTGTAATAAGTAAAATGGCATCATTTTATTTTAAATGACGTCGTTTAACTTAAATTTAAGAATAAAATATTTTTTAATTAGAATAACATCGTTTAAAACAAAATGACGTCATTTAACTTTAGAATGGAAAAAAAAGAATTCAAGTCATCTTCTTCTAGGAAAGCAAGGAAGTTCTGAATTTGTAAAGTCGCGGAGGCAGGAGTTAGGCGACGGGCGGCACCAAGGGGTGCTAAACTGATGGAGAAGAAATCCTATTACCTTCTTTTTCAAAAGGAAGGGGGGCGCCGCACCGGGTCGCCCCCCTTAGTTCCGCCACTGCAAAAGTTGATATCATGGTAGCTGGAACTGTTGTCTCATGTTGAGAAACATTGTGAGTTCAAATTCGCTCGTTGTGTGTGACTTAGGTACTGTTTGAACGAGTGCTTTAACTCGAACATTGTGGTTTAGAATGTTATGTGCAGTTCCTTTCCAACGATGTTTATGACTCAAACTAGATGTTCCCAATAATTAAATTAAGTACTAAATATTAGTGATTAATTTTCTAATACTATTTCTTCTTCTATTAGTTCTTGATGTGGATGAGAGAAGAGGAATAGATTAGGATTGTTTTCAAATCCTTGTTAGTTTATGATAATTTTCTTATAATAAATAGCGTGAAGGATAAAATGCATATATCTAGATAAAGGCAACTGATCGAGTACTAACCTTCATCCAGTCAACTTCTACACAGCGGAAATTTGAATCTTGTATACCACTAGAATCTGCACCACTAACGAATCGAGCGCAGATTACAGTTCCACCACCTATTTGCTCATTGAGATTGAGATAACAAAAAAAACCTAGTTTTTCTTGCTTGTTGTTGTCACACGTTACAAACCTTTAGTTTGCTACCTTTTAGGGTTATTTATAGTTGATAGAAAACCTTTGGTTTGCTTAAAACCTTTTGGTTTTCTCAAAACTTTTGGTTTACTTAAAATCTTTGGTTTGCTCAAAACCTTTGGTTTTCTGTCATTAGTGTACCCATTAATTCCAATATTTCCCACTCACAAATGATGGGAAATGTTTCTATCTTGTTCTCAAAATCTCATTCATACAAGCAAATAAGTTGTGCGACCAACATACTACGAGAGCGCAAGCGCTATACACCTATTCGGGATATATAGCATCTCGTTCACAGATTCTATCCTTCGAATATGAAACAAGTGTATGCCTTACCCCAGATTACTTTATCACATCCATGTTTCACACATGATCTCAAAAACAATTTCTGTATTCACTACTATGTTCATATTTCTCAAATATTCATAATAGGCATGCCGGTGAATAACATAACTCGTGAATGTGACTTACAAAGTAATCTTTCCCTCCTACATACTTCCATTCATAAGGTACGACTCACTTTACCAGTCAGGTCCTCCAGGCCTAAATTTTTTTTATGACCTCTTGGCACCTTTCCCAAATTAGTCAATATCACACCTTACTTTAAGAATATGTTAAGGGTATTAAGGGTAGGATTCCATGAACCATGGTTCTAGATTGGGACCCATGCATGGAAAAACTGAAATATATTTTTAGTTAAAGTAATTTTCCTTTCCCATGGTCGATTTGCACACATGGCATGAAAACATGTATTATGGTGTTCTTTCTTTTATTTACTTATAAAAGAGCGCATGTTTAATATATCACTTATATGTTATGAAATTAACAACATACTAGAAGATCGATTTAAGGTATAACACACCCCCTTCGGCACTTATTACCACAGGGTTCCTCTAGGCAATAAGAACGGAATACAAATAAGTCTTAACTTTTTACTAGTTGACAAACAATCCAGTCTTGATACACATTTTGTGCAAAAAAAATATTATTTATCTTGTCAAGACTATTCTTGTTCTTATAATAAGATGGTACTGTAATTTGAACACGCTCTCAATTGCACCTCATAGCAATTTTGATTCAAAATACAACCTCATCCCTGTCTTTGTAAAAATAATTTACAAAACAAAGGTAACCCCGTGTGAGAGGGTTTATCTCCATTCCACATGCTTAGTAAATATTATACAAATATAATATTCACACTCGTATATTGCTGAAGCTGAATATAAAATTTGATAAAACAGCAATTCGTGAAATACAAAATCAAAGTTTACATAAACCTTGAACTCATGTTTCTCAAAAACCTTTCTAGCTACTGGCTTAGTGAGAGGATTTGCAACCATCTCACTCGTAGCTATGTATTTCAAATCTATTTCTCCATGTGCAATTAAATCTTTTACAAAGTGATACTTGATGTCAATATGCTTGGTCCTATTATGGAATTTAGGATCTTTAGGGTAGGCTATTGACGATTGACTATCACTGTAAATAGTCACTGATTTATCTGATGTAGTGACTTTCAAATAGTTCATAAACCATTTTAACCACACTGCCTCTTGTGCTGCCGCTGAGAGTGCTACAAACTCGGCTTCCATAGTGGACAAGGCAATGCACGTTTGTTTCTTTCTACTCCAAGAGATGGCACCATTTCCAAGTAAGAAAACAAAACCAGAAGTGGATTTTCTTTCGTCTTCATTACCAGCCCAGTCCGCATTTGTGTACCCTCTTAAGTGTCAAGTCACTTCCTCGATAACATAGAGAGTAGTCAGCTGTTCCTTTCAAGTATCTCAAGATTCTCTTAACTTCTTTCCAATGTGCTTCACTGGGATTGGTCTGATATCTGCTTACTATTCCAACAGTAAAACAGATATCTAGCCTTGTGCAGAGCATGGCATACATGAGATTGCCAACAGCATTAGCATAAGGAACCTTTTCTATACGCTTGGTTTCTTCTGACATTTTGGTACACATTTCCTTTGTCGGGACATTATTTTTGCCATAGGGGTGTCTATGGGTTTGTAATCTTGCATATTGAAACGTTTATGAATATTTTTGATGTAGTTCTCCTGAGAGAGTGACAACAAATTTCTCGAACGATCCCTTGAAATCTTAACTCCAAGGATGTCCAATAACCAATTATTTATTTGATTCACATAAGATAAGTCTTTTCCAGCTATGAGTATGTCATCTACATGAGATAAAATAACAAACTTGCTTCTAGAGTGTTTTATGTAAACACAATGGTCCTCGTATATCATTGTGAAACCATATGAAATAATCACATTATGAAACTGAATATACCATTGTCGTGATGACTGCTTAAGACCATAGATTGATTTTAACAATCTGCAAACCTTTTGTTCGCTGCCTTGTTTGACATACCTATAGGATGATCCATCTAGATTTCCTCAGTTAGTTCTCCATTGAGAACAGCAGTCTTTACATTCATTTGATGTAGCTCTAGGTTTAAATTTGCTACAATATCCAGAATTAACCTTATCGAAATGAATCGCATAACGGGAGAGAAAGTTTCTTTATAATCGATCTCTTCTTGTTGTGTGTACTCCTTAGCTACTAGGCGGGCCTTGTACCTTTCGATACTACCATCAGCGGATAAGCCGGTCCCATACTGACTTATATGTTATAAATACTTGGACTTTTGTATGAATTTAAGAGGGAAATCTTACTTGTTGTGTGCTAAATGTGCACAAAGTGATAATTGTTGAGATTTTCAATAAGTGTGGAAAATGTTGTATAAATGATATGATTGTTGCATGTATTTGAAGTGAGTACACATTTTGGCACAACTGTCTCACAATTCTCAAGCAAGCACACACAAAGTCCCATAGCAAAGTACACAAGCACATCACACATAAAACACACACATTTCACACATATAGCACGTGCACACTTAGCACAAAAACACATACACAAAACACACACGGTGCGGGCGCATCGGTGCACACATAACACACAGCGAGCGCCATGGTACGCCTGCCCTACACAACACAACACACAGCAGGCGCCATGGTGCGCCCGCCATGCACACACGCACACACGGTCAGTTTACTAAAATGATCATAACTTTCTCATCTTAGCTCCAAATCGAATGATTCAAAGTGCTATGTTTAGCTAATAGTTTTGTCTACAATGTTGATGCTTTATAGTTTCTCATACTCGATGTGGATCAGGGGCTAAATAGGGAAGAACAATGAAGCATGTGCAATCGCTAGCTCGCACACAATCACACTCATTCATGCACACACTAAGTACACATGGCACACATGCACTACATTCATGCATTTTTGCCCGCACACATTTGCACATTTTTATGCATATCACTCCCCACTTATTTGCCATTTAGCGTACACAGCAGCACTATCTACTCTAGTATAAGGCATAATGTTTGGCACCCACAAATGCACGAGCACAAACACAACTATTCTAGATCACCAAGTGTTTGATGATGTTCATCCTTAATGCTTAAGCTACGTACAAGACACGTGACCTCGCTATATTTTGTGATTGACATTTGTAGGGCACGTGGAAAAAGCACACATCCGATGGAAGCTCTCAACACTCATGATCGTGACACATCTAAGAGTGGAAAGCTATAAATACCAAGAGCATAACACACAATAGAGGAGGAGAAGAGGAAGCGGCCGCATAAAATAGAATAGCCAATAGATTAGAGTTCTCAGTTTAGATTAGGATTTTCTCTCTCTTTTCCCTTTCTAACATCTTACTATCTTGAGGAACTATTTTGTACAGGTCTAAACTTATTTGAGACAATTGAATTGATTTTATCTGTGTCATCATTGTTTCTTGTTCTTTACGTGTTTGGATTCCTTGGTTTGCATGATTTTGCTTAAATCCATATCGAATCTGCAGTGCCCACTGAGATCAGTGTTGATCTACCTAAGGCAATCGAACTAAACGTGGATTGAATTGTGAACATTCATCTGTGAGTCTTGAGATCTGTTTGCTTTGTGATTTTAGTTGTGCGGTGCCAATTGACAATTGAAATCAACTTCATAAAAAAGACTTGAGATCATTCTTGTAGAATAATTTGAATGCTTGCGTCAATCAGCTGCCCTGCCAAGGGAGATGACTGAGAATAGAACTAGGATTCATATATAGAATGGGGATATGGGGTCCTAACTTGTGCCGAGAACTTGCTCTACCAAGGGAAGTTTGAAGAGTTTTGTGGAATGGAATTGTGAGAACCACCAGGTTGATCATTTCCAGGACATTAGTAGGATAATCCCTCACACAGTACACAAGTCAGTGATAATAGGTAGAGATCTGGACATGTTGGAATCCCTCAAGACAGTGCTCTGCATACTAACCTCTTGCATTCATTCTACTGAGCATGAATTTGTTTTTGTTTCCTTCCTTTCATTTCATGCATCTATAGTGTCAAACGAACAAATGGTCTCTGAATAACAAACCCTTCTCTGTGGATACGATCCCTCTCACCGCTACTATAGTAGTGTTAGGGTATTTGTTGAGGTGATACGACTAGCCTACCAACAAAATGGCGCCGCTGCTGGGGAAGGCACGGTTGTTGGAGATTGTTTATTTTCTTGACTTGTTGATTTATTTTTTGTGTTTTGTCATTCTATTTTTGTGGTGATTTTCTTTTTCCTGTTTGTTATTCTTATGTGTTAGTTTGTTTCATATTTCTTGTTTTGTGTTCAAGTCTCTTGTGTTCAGTTGTGGCAAGTGCAGGTGATTTAAACTTTCATTGAGATTGAATTGTACACACTACAATAGACCAAATATGTCTAGGTGGTTTGGAGACTTTGTAGAGCCTCATTATGATTACCCACCAAATTGGATGGATGGCACATGACCAACACCTGGAGTATTTGGCAACTTCTCCCCAAAAAGATATTATGAATCATGGCATAACCAACAACAGAGCAATGAGTTTTATCTCAGAGAAAAAAAAACGGGAAGACATGTTGTCTCAGATTGTGGACAGACTTGATAGAGAGGAAGCAAGGTTAGCTAAATTGGAAGACGAGGCTCATAAACAACAACAGAGATTCGATCGAATGGATGCCTTAAGGAGCAACTTATGGGAACAACTTGAGATACTAGTTCCAGATACTCAAGGCCACTCAGAAAGTATATCTCTCCTTACTGAAACACCAACTCTTGAGGAAAATCTTTTTGATATGAATGCAAATGTTGATTTTGGTTTAAACTATCCAACGGAGTTGGAGTCTCCAAATGTTGGAGATGTTATACATGAGTGCTCTATTGATGAATCTTTTGTACATGAACGTTTGAGTTCTTTTGATGAGAATAATGTCTCTTGTACTGAGTTTAGTGACGAAGAATTTAGGGCCATTTAGTTTCTTACTGCCAAAATGGGTGGTGTATCTAATGAGTCTTATATCAATTTTATGAATTTCCATGAGAATGATGACATTGTTAGACTTTCCTTAGATACTTCTCCTGCCCTTGAATGCCCTATGAAATGTACAGAGATAATTGAACCATATGTGATCATGAAGGAAACCTATATTGCACTGGTTAATGGAAAGGACAACATGATCATTGAGCATTTTGTTGAGGCACCAACTCCTAAAATTTTGCTTGAATTTGAAACTGTAAACGGTGCCCAACAATTAGAGAACAATGAGATACCTTTGTTAAATATGCATAGTGAGCCAAATTTTGTTCACAAAGGAAAGACCCAAAATGGTACCTATGTTAGTTTGTGTGATAATGAGTTAATGCCTTGTAAGGAAATAGCTGACATGGTGGAAAATTGCTTTGTTGATGCATCCATTTTTGAAATTACTGATGAATTTGTTGAGACTATGGATGTACAATCTATGGTTGAGCCTTGCAGGGTTTTAGAGCCAAAGGTGGTGGAAGAAGTGAAAGAGGTGTTTCCTATGGGTGAACATACATGGTTTAAAATGGAGTTTATTGAGATGGTTCCCCATGTGCATGAGCTCCAACCCCTCTTTCCTGAAAACATTCGTCTAGTGCCTTATAGGAGGAAAAAGAATTCTTATGAAAGAGCATTCTTCTAGTATAGAGATGGGTACTCTGAATCTTGAAGAAGGAGGCTTCATGAATAAAGTCTAGCTAGAGACTGAATAAATCTAGAACTACTTACTCTACTGTCTTTGAATATGTTGTTGTTTGAATTCTTAGTTGTTATTGTTTTTGTTTTGTTTTACGTAGAATGTTTTCTTGTGTGCAGGAGCTTCACGCAAAAGCCTCTCAAATGCTAAGTGTAGGAGTGTTGTCAAAGTGCTAATAAAATGACCCAGTATACACCACCCAGACCCAAGGTCATGGTGTGGCACTCACTTGAACACCACACTTATTCTATTCTCTCTCTTGTACATCAACAGCCACAAACTCACACACACGTAGAGTATGTTATGTAGCACCACCACTTTAACACCAAGTTTCCAACAAGTCATTATTCACTCATGTTTGTACAATAGAAGGTATGAGCTCATTCTCTGGTGCTTTATTGAACTCTATTATGTGTGGGAAATACCTTCTTGAACTTTCATGGTTTTATTTGATGTGAATATTGTCCAGTTGGTGGGGTTTCATGCATACTATAGAAACTGTGAAGTGGTAACCATGTATGAGATTTTAACTTGCTATGAACATAGTGCATTATTGGGACACCTTTATTGCATAGAGTTCTACTGTAGGCTGGACTGCATGGTTAGTGTGCTACATGAATGTATGATTTATACGTATAGTGAGTTGTGTGCTTTTGATGCAAGGATTCATTAGTCCAAGTGTGAGAGTCTGCAAGTGCAAAGTTAACCAAAGGATAGCCAAAGCTGTTGAGCATAGTGCATATAGAGTTTAAAGGATTACAGTCATGAAAGGGAAATTTGAGGACAAAGACACTCAAACCAGCAAACATTAGATGCAACAGTCTATAAACGTAAGGGAGTTCTTGAACCTATTCTTTTATTTTACATTTGGGACAATGTAATTTTAAGTGTGGGGGAGGGAATGTTTGCTATGGCTTATGCCTGTTAGAATTCATATGCTTATTTTCCTTTATGAAAATTTTTTATGTTATGTGCTTGCTTGGTTAGCTATGCTGGAGTTGGCTTGTTTGATGTTGTTGTGCTGATTGGAAGTAGTTGTGTTAGGCATGATATGCCTTTGAACTTAATTTTATGTGTTGCCGGTGTATGTGTTAAGGGAAATTGGTGGTGGTGTAGTTTATAGTAGTATTCATGTAGGTTGTGTGATTTTGTGTCTAGTGTGGAATAAAAAGCAGTGACTAGCACTAGCCTGGTGATGTGCTTTATGTTTCAGTTGCAATAAAGGTGGAAGTGTGTTGTTTTTATGTTATGTAAAAGCTGTCTTAGTCCATTTGCAACACCAGCAATTACAATGCCAACGTCCAATCGATCCTCACTTTTCATCCATTTTGCATTCTAAAATTTTGGTTAGCTGGTTTTAGAACTCATTCGATTAATACATATTGTTGGTCAAGGCATAATGTTAAGGTAAGATAGAGATGCCAACAAATCCTTTGACATAGGAGAGAATTTATGTGTATTTGATCTTGTTTGTGCATTCTACTCGTAAACATTTGTTCTTGCATTTGAGTGTATAGTCTATTGAAGACACACATGGACATGAGGTTTTGGAGAAAAGATGTGGTCAAAAGAAAAGCCTATGGCAAATAAAGGGAAAAAAGAGCCACAAAACCCTGGCAGCCAAGCACCAAAGTGCTGTAAAGTTGATAAAAAATTTATGCACCAATGTGCACACAAAAAAGAAAGAGGGAAAACCTCAAAGAGTTATGTGAATAAATACCATTGATCTCTATGTGCTAAGTGTTAGTATGTGTGGACAACAGACTGTAGTGCAAGAATTTCGAATAAAGTGTTTGCTTGAGTACTTTGCATAAATAGAAAAGGTGACCGTAGAAGCTCTTGGCACACACATCACGTTGACAACTTGGCCTTTATTCATTGTCCCTTGATTGATAATTAGTATGAACTTGGGTGAAAATCTGGAACTGGAAAAAATGAAAAGGATTTGTGCATACGAAAACTTTCAGGATCGGACAAGATAGTGATGTTACAAGTGCTGTGTGTTGAAAATGGTAGAAAAGCCTATAATGTTCTATTTTGCTCGGGACTAGCAAAAGTTCAAGTGTGGGGAAGTTGATAAGTCAGTCTCATACTGACTTATATGTTATAAATACTTGAGCTTTTGTATGAATTTAAGAGGGAAATCTTTTTTTTGTATGCTAAATGTGCACAAAGTGATAATTGTTGAGATTTTGAATAAGTGTGGAAAATGTTGTACAAATGATGTGATTGTTGCATGTATTGGAAGGGAGTACACATTTTGGCACAATTGTCTCACAATTCTCAAGCAAGCACACACAAAGTCCCATAGAAAAGCACACAAGCACATCACACATCAAACACACACATTTCACACATATAGCACGCGCACACTTAGCACACAAACACATACACAACGCACACGCTGTGCAGGTGCACCGATGCGCCCACACCTTGCACACACAACACACGGCGGGTGCCATGTTGTGCCTGCCATGCACAACACAACACACCATTGCGCCCGCCATGCACATGTACACATGATGCGGGCGCCTCACACTCGCACTGATCTTTAGCATTGCCACAGTTAGCTAAAATGATCATAACTTTCTCATCTTAGATCCAAATCGAGTGATTCAAAGTGCTATGTTTAGCTAAGAGTCTTGTCTACAATGTTTAAGCTTTATAATTTCTCAGACTTGACGTAGATAAGGGGCTAAATGGGGAACAAAAATGAAGCATATGCAATCGCTCACACCAAGCTCGCACACAATCACACTCATTCATGCACACACTCACTACACATGGCACACATGCACTACATTCATGCATTTTCACCCGCACACATTTGCACATTTTCATGCATATCACTCCCCACTTATTTTCCATTTAGCGTACACAGCAACACTATCTACTCAAGCATATAGCATAATGTATGGCACCCACAAATGCACGAGAACAAACACAACTATTCTAGATCACCAAGTGTTTGATGATGTTCATCCTTAATGCTTAAGCTACGTACCGGACACGTGACCTCACTATATTTTGAGATTGACATTTGTAGGGCATGTGGAAAAAGCACACATCCGATGGAAGCTCTCAACACTCATGATCGTGACACATCAAAGAGAGGAAAGCTATAAATACCAAGAGCATAACACACAATAGAATAGGAGAAGAGAAAGCGGCTGCACACAATAGAATAGCCGATATATTAGAATTTTTAGTTTAGATTAGGATTTTCTCTCTCTTTTCCCTTTCTAACATCTTACTGTCTTGAAGATCCATTTTGTACAGGTCTAAACTTATTTGTTTGATGTCTCAGAAATTTTGATTAAAAATGTATAAGAGTAATGATTTAAGATTAAAGAACGTGTGAAATAATAATTATGAATTATCTGAGGAATAGGACAAGCAAGTTTCGAGGACAAAACTTATTTTAAGGGGGGTAAGTATGTAATATCTCAGAAATTTTAATTCAAAATAAAAATGTACACGAATAATGATTTAGGAAACTAGTATAAAGGAAATAATTATGTATAAGGAAACTGGTACATGTAAACCCTAGAGAAACAAGGCTAAAAATTAGGAAACAGAATAATTGAGGTATAAGAAAACTAGTACATGTAAACCCTAATCAAACACTATAAATAGGACCCTGTAGTACATAAGAAAATTCACGTAAAAACTTTTGGAGCAAGAGGAAAGGCTGATAGCAATCACAATAATCTGTAAGTAAATTGCTAGATCCTTTCAAAACTATACACATGTTATCGTTTTCAAATTACATTGAAACTAAATTATGATTTATGTTGCCAAATTATGGTTGTAGATTCTCTATAAATATTATATAGTATGTTTTCGAAGGTAAATTTTGATGTTATATTAAGGATTCTGAAACTGAAGGTTTCCTTTAAAACCATATATCGCATACGTGATTTATAAAGGTTATACGATTTTGTGAATTAAGAAGAATCAGATTCACAGCATGCATGTTTCAAAAAAAAAAGAGATTTCTTTGATGAACCGAATCAATATTGGTGTACACAGTTTTGTTGTTCACATGGAAAGTCATGATACTGTAATGAATCGAATCAATATTCTTTGAATGTGATCCTTAAAACATGAAACTTGTTTACATATTATATGATTAATATATTTGTTCTCAGTTGCAAGTAATTAAGTATATATATATATAATGTGAACTAAGATATGTTAATGTAATGAATCAGAATCATGTGTTAATTATATATGATATCAATTTGCAAGTAATTAGGATATATACATATATTATGAATTAAGACATTGATACAAGGTACTTGTTCCAATTATTAAAGATAAATCTCATATATGGAGGCCTGGAATAGGATGGAGAAGAAGCCTCATGTTAGTCCCAAGGAGGTGCGAGACTCAAATCTGGGATAACAAAGGAAATCATGACAAGAGGCGACAAATATTGTTTGATGAGAGATTCTGCCACGGTTTAGTAATCTGTTCATATCTCTCTCAATATAACTCGGAATGGGTTGATTCTAGGCGCATTTGAAAGCTAAGATCCAGAGCTAAAACTTTCATGTTTTGCATATTTCCAGATTCTGACGGGATCGAGGTGAAAACACACCGTGAAGTTGCACGTCGCGTCATGACGCGGACAATTTCGGGATTTTTAGTATTTACGTTTTTCTTGTTAGATTTTAGGGTTTAATTTGTGTTTTAATAAGATTAAGTCCAAACGTTAATTATGGGCTTATTAATTTCGTGATTAATTAGTTAATTACATAGCCCAAATTATCTTGCATGATAAATGGCATGTAATGGGCTTAATGGATCTTTAATTCATTAAGGGTAGTTTTTAAGAAACATGATTGGCAATTATCCCACATCGGGAAAATACCAAACCTTAACACTTCTTGTAGCCTATTTAAAGGGCACACTCCATACGTTTTTAGAAGAGAAGAATTTTGAGAATTAAAAACACAGAGTTGTTTTTTACGTGAGTTGTTTTCCTCAGGAGGGAAATTCAATTTACTTTGTGAAGATTATTCTCTTTATACGACTTTCTTGTTATTTGTTGGTGAGGAGCCATCAAATAATCGTGCATACTGTCAGTCTACAGAGATAGATTGATTCGAATTCTTATTCACATTGATTCTCGAAAAGATCGTGACCAATATTCCGCAACAACTATCAATCTACGTGAGGAGCGTGGTGAGATCGTTATCAAGTGGTATCAGAGCTCAAGGGATTTTCAAAATCAGGTTTTTCAGTTTTCCTTAAAATTGAAACCCTAAATTGTTGTTATTCGCAGCCTTGCATGATTTGATTATTGTGATAAGGTTACAACAATTATATAGTTTGTTTTTTGTTTCATTGAAATTGTGAGAATTGCTCCGGTTGGAAATTGGATTGAATATATTTGGATATTGTGACATGGGTGTTGCTTTAGCTTGGAGTGATTTGAGTTGGGAAAAACAATATGAAGAAGTGAAGAGGTATTTATCTTCCTTACCTCTTAAAACTAAAGATGAACTTGAGAAAGAATGTAGGGATGCTTTACGTGCCTTGAAAAATCCCAAACCTAAGATATCTAGATGTGGTACATGTTTTGGCTATGGTCATATTGAGATTGATTGTACGAATCTTTTTGCAGTGATTTGGTGGATGGTATTGCCCAATTTGAGGACCCCAATGGATATAATGTGACTGATGATCTTATTGATGTGCCAAACACAATTGAAGAGATCATTATTGAGCCCGAATGTGAAGGAGAATTTCTTTCAGATATGCCTTGGCCAAAGGTGATAGCAATCCACCCATGTCCATGGTGCCAAGAACGAATTCAAGTGATCCATTGATGAACCTTGATGGACCAATGACAAGATCAAGGAGCAAAAGGATGAAGAAAGCCTTGCACAATTTATTGTCATCACATTGTGAAGCAATGGAGGCCGAACCATCTCAAGGAGAAGTCTTGTGGAATGTTTCTTCATTAACAATTCATGATCCACCTTGAAGAAGCTTGCACAAGGACGAATTTATGAAGTCCATGAAGAGGCGTGCTTTTGGGCTTGTTTTGTTTCACGCCACCTTTTGGATTAATTTAAGTATTTATGTTGTTTTAATTAAGTCCATTAACTTTCCTTATTTGGGCTTAATTGGCGTTTTATTTAATTGGTTAATAAAGATTACTTGGCCCAATTATCTTGCATGATAATGGCAAGTAAAAGTTTAGGAAAGTAGTCTTTTGGAAAGCAAATTCACACTTTGCTTCCTCACAATAACCGAATCCTTGTTTCCTTTAAGGATTAGGAAACTAGTTTGTTAGTTAGTTATTAGTTTCCAATTCCAATTTGGAAGTTTCTTAATTGTGATTGGTTAGCTTAGAAGTCAAGTTGTATTTTACAACTTCTAAGGTTTTGTTTCCTTTTCCCTTAAGGAAGGCCGAAACTCACCCTATTTAAGGGCTATGCTTTGTAACGTTTTACATACATTGAATCTTGAAGAAACCTTTTAGCTTTGCTAAATTATTTGCAGCCTTAAACAAGTTGTGAAAACGTGATTGATCAATTAAGTTTAGTTGATTATTCATAGGACCGGAATCTTTAAGCTAGGACCTTAAAGAGAACGTATTGTTCTTGATTTCAAGAGCGCGAACTGAGATCTTTTTAACCTTTGATTTACATAGGTTAGATTGGAATCAATTTGTGGTAACGTGTTGGGTTTGATTGATTTACAATCAAATACATCCCGTTCAATATCCATCTTATCTTCTTGTGTTTGATTTCCGTGTTGTTCTTGCTTTGCTTGTTCGTGATTGTTGCTGAGTTTTGATTGAACAACGATCCAAAGTTGTGGAGTTCGCTTGGTTGTGGAAGCCATTCCTAGACCATCCGTATCAAGTGGTATCAAAGCTATTGGTTGTTCATCGAAAATTTCAGGTTTTGAGTTTCTTGTCTTCTCTCGGTTTTAGCGTCATTCTAGCTGCTCTTGTTGTCGTTCTTTTTGCTGCAATTTTTGCCTTGTATTGCTGCTGTTTCTACGTCATATTTTCTGTCCTAGGTCGTCATAGGTTGAGTCTTTAAATTCGTCAAAATCGCATGAGCAAAATTGATCAAAATCTGTCCGAAATTGCTTCCTTGTTGATTAACGATTTTTGTGACGTTGTTGCTGCTGTTGTTGCTTCGATTTGCTGCTGTTTTTAAGTCCATATTCTGCAGTAAATATATATATTAATTGAGTCTTAAATTCAATAATATTCTGCCCAAAAATCGCATGCAACTTTGTGTTAAAAATCTGTCCAAAAATCGAGTTGATCTTGATTCTTGATTTCTTGCGTTTTTGTTGATTTTTTTTGTCCGATCCTTGCTGCCATCTTTGTGTCACTATTCTGCACTTTCTTGCTTGCATTCATAGTGTTGAATTCCTTGTGATTTATTTCTGTTTTCACGTCCATACTTTAGGTGTCAAGATTAGGGTTTCTTACAAACCCTAGTTTCGGTCAAATTTTTATAACTTCCTTGTTTCTTGTCCAAATTGCAATCTTTCTTTTGAATTAGTTGCGTCAAAACATTCTTGTCAAAGTAAGTTTTTATCAAACTTTTTACACACTTGAAAAAGATTGGTTCTTGACCACTTTCTTGAACTTCTTGAAGTTCTTGATTTTTGAAAGTTGTCAAAATTTGAATCTTGAACCATTTGAAATCCTTGAGTTAAATCTTGAATCTTTTGTGAAAGAGGCACATTCAAATTCTTTTTCCTTGGTGAGTTAATAAAGTTTGAAGCTTTTAAGGTTATTTAAGGTTAAGACAAAAAGACACAACATCATAAACCTTAATCCTAGGTTGTTGTCTTCAAACCTTAAACCTAAGTACTTTGTACAAGGTTCTTGTCTTAAAACCTTAAAGTTTGCATTGTTTAAGGTTCTTGTCCGAACCTAGTCCTTTTTGTTTTGTCCAAGGTTTGTGTCCAAACCTTAAAAGTTTGTTTTTGTCCTATATTGTCCGACAAAAAAAAAAAAAAAAAGGTCACGGTAAAAAAAAAAAAAAAAAAGTGTGACCGATTCAAAAAAAAAAAAAAACAGAAAAAGAACAAAAAAAAAATATAAATTCGGACTTTATTTTATTTTTTTATTATTTAATTTCTGTTATTTAATTTATTTTCTTTTGAAGAACAAATTGTTCTAAAGTTGTTGCTTGAAAACCACCTTGGATTAAAAGTGCCATAACTTTCTCTATACAACTCGGATTTTGGTGATTCAAATTGTGTTTTTCTCGTCTTTGATTCCTCTTTTAAAATATCATAGTTTCTGAATCAATCAAGTTATACCCACACGTGCTCTGAAATACTCTTGTGACGTGAATTACTTGAACTTCTTTGATTTGACTTGTGTGAATCTTGTTGTTGAAAATCTCGGTTGAGATAAGCTCTTAAAGTCATTATAACAGTAAGTTCTCTATAGTTTGAGAGTATTAGAATAGGGTATACACGAGAAAAGCCTAACCACTAGAGAGGAGAGTACCTACTATCCAAATTGTGAGAACCCGTGAGGAATATTTCTATATATATTTCTTGTGTTTTTACTAATTTGCAGGTATAATGGATGATGTAGATGAAAGAACACCCAAAGGTTCTAAACCTATATCCGATGCTCAACAAAAGTTTGCCAATGAGGTCCTATTCGACATGTTGCAAAAGATTAACATCCGGCTTGATAACATAGAGTCTAACTCTAAAGGATCCACCTCAAGAAAACTCAAATATAATGATGCTTTTGAGTCCGGCAGTGATGATGAAGAAGGAGAACTCTCGGATTCCTCTACCAAGGGTAACAAATCCAAAATTTCAATTGCTTATGTTAAGTTAACAATTCCTACTTTCCATGGTAAAGCAGATCCTGAAGCATATTTTGATTGGGTTCGTGAGCTTGAGCACTTCTTTGAAGGCCATGATTATCCCGAAAAGGAGAAGTATAGACTTGCCTTTATGCATCTTAAGGACTATGCTAGTCTATGGTGGGATGAAGTTACTCGCTCTAGACGTGAAGATGGAGCAAAGCCAATTAAATCTTGGAGCCGAATGAAAGTTCTTATGAGGAAAAAGTATGTCCCTGCTCATTACAACCGTGAGTTGAACAGAAAGTTGCACTCTCTTGTGCAAGGTAATAAATCGGTTGAGGAGTACTTTCATGAGATGGAAGCTTTGATGATCAAGGCTAATGTCCAAGAGGATCCCGACTCTACTATTGAAAGGTTCTTGAGAGGTATGCATTCTGAGTTGGCTTATCATGTGGATTTGCAAAGTTATGTTGATATAAATGAACTTGTGCATAAAACTATTAAGATTGAAAGGCACATGAAAGGGAAGAACAAGTTCACACAATCGACTCCACCTTGGCAAAGTGATAGAAAACCGAATGTTGTCCCTTTTACTCCTTCCACAAAGCCACGGCCATTTACTACAAATCAGCCATTAAAAGCACCTTCCAATGTTTCAAAAACAGTCCCTAAAGCTGCTGAAAACACCACCAATTCTTCGTCAACAACAGCCCAAAGATTGAGGGATATTAAGTGTTTTAAATGTCAAGGCTATGGACATATGAGAGCCGACTGTCCTACTAGTAAGTTGATGATCATTCTTGACAATGGGGAAGTTGAAAGTGATGAAGAATGTGTGGACATGCCCGAACTTGTGGAGAGAGATGATGTTGAACCAAGTGATGAAGGTGAAGAGCTCGAACTCTACAAGTATGAAAGTGGTAAACATTCTTTAGTTTCTCGTCGTGTTCTTAATGCCCAACCTCTTGTTGATGATAGTGATTTGATGCAACGTGACAATATATTTTACACACGATGTTTAGTGCAAGATAAAATTTGTAGTGTGATTATTGACAGTGGTAGTTGCACAAATGTGGCAAGCACTCTATTTGTGAACAAGTTGAACTTGAATTGCATGAAACACCTTAAACCCTACCGTCTTCAATGGTTGAACAAATCAATGGATACTAGGGTTACAAAACAAGTTAAGTTCACTTTAACCATTGGAAAATATGTTGATAAAGTTATTTGTGATGTTGTTCCAATGGAAGCAAGCCATATCTTGCTTGGCCGCCCTTGGCAATATGATTGTGATGTCCTTTACCATGCCAAGAAGAATTTCTATAGCTTTGTTCACAATGGGAAAAAGTTTAATCTTCGAGCCTTAACACTGGCCCAAGTGTTTGAAGATCAAGCTAAAATCATTCAAGCTACAAGAGATTTGAATTCCGCCAAAGAGAAGAAGAAACAAGAGATGACAAATACTAAGGAAAGTTCCGGCCCAAACTCCATTACTTGTAATAGTGTAGGCCGTACCTTGCATATTAAGAAATCTTGTTATTTTGCTTCTTCGAATGAGATTAAGAGAGCTCTAGTTGATAGGCAGCCTATGTATTTGATGTTTCGCAAGGACTTTGTACTTATTGTTGATAGTGATCACCTTGCTTCTTTGCCAAGTGCTGTTTACTCTCTTTTGCAGGAATATAGTGACGTGTTTCCTGAGGACTTACCAATAGGTTTACCACCTATTCGAGGTATTGAACATCAAATTAATTTCATACCTGGGGCGCAAATTCCAAACCGACCAGCTTATAGAGCAAACCCTGAGGAAACAAAGGAGATTCAACGTCAGGTGGATGAACTCCTTGACAAAGGTATAGTTCGTGAATCTCTAAGTCCTTGTTCAGTTCCTGTCATATTAGTTCCTAAAAAGGATGATTCTTGGAGAATGTGTGTTGATTGCCGTGCTGTTAATAAGATTACCATTAAGTATAGACATCCAATTCCTAGATTAGATGATATGCTTGATGAATTGCATGGTTCTTCTATTTTTACCAAGATTGATTTGAAAAGTGGATACTACCAAATTCGTGTTAAAGAAGGTGATGAATGGAAAACTGCTTTTAAGACTAAGTATGGATTGTATGAATGGTTAGTTATGCCTTTTGGTTTATCTAATGCACCTAGTACTTTCATGCGACTTATGAATCATGTTTTTCGTCACTTTATAGGAAAATTTGTTGTAGTATATTTTGATGACATCCTTGTGTATAGCAAAACAATTGATGAGCATGTTGAACATCTTAAATCCGTTTTCATTGTTTTGCGTGAGAACCAACTTTATGCTAATCTCAAAAAGTGTTCGTTTTGCATGGAATCCATTATCTTTTTGGGATATGTTGTGAGTTCTCAAGGCATTGCTGTTGATGAGTCTAAAGTCAAGGCTATAATTGATTGGTCGAGACCTTTAAATGCTAGTCAAGTTAGGAGTTTTCATGGTTTGGCAAGTTTCTATAGAAGGTTTGTTAAAGATTTTAGCTCTATAGCTGCACCTTTAAATGAGCTTGTTAAAAAGAATGTTACCTTTGAATGGAAACAAGAACATGAAGACGCCTTTAATACTTTGAAGCATAAGTTGACTCACGCCCCTTTACTTGCATTGCCTAATTTTCATAAAGCTTTTGAGATACACTGTGATGCCTCCGGGATTGGTATTGGAGCTGTTTTGATGCAGGAATCTATGCCCGTGGCATATTTTAGTGAAAAGCTTCATGGGGCAGCTTTGAAGTATGCAACTTATGACAAGGAGTTGTATGCTTTGGTGAGGTCTTTACAAGTTTGGCAACATTACTTATGGCCAAAGGAGTTCATTATACATTCTGACCATGAAAGTCTTAAGTTCTTAAAGACTCAAGGTAAGTTGAATAAAAGACATGCTAAGTGGTTAGAATTCATTGACACCTTTCCATATGTCGTTAAATACAAATCTGGTAATGAGAATGTAGTAGCCGATGCATTATCTAGGAAATACACTTTGTTTACCTATTTGCATGCTAAGTTACTTGGTTTTGAATTGATTAAGGATTTGTATAAAAATGACCATGATTTCCACGCCATCTTTGACCTTTGCTTGCATAAACCGAATGGTGATTTTTATGTGTATAACGGTTTCTTGTTTAAAAAGGATAAGTTATGCATTCCCCACTGTTCCATTCGTGATTTACTTGTTAAAGAGACCCATGGGGGAGGGTTAATGGGGCACTTTGGTATTGCTAAAACACTTGCTATTTTGAATGAGCACTTTTATTGGCCTAACATGATTAAAGATGTTAAAAGTGTTTGTGAAAAATGCATTGTGTGTAAACAATCAAAATCTAAAGTAATGCCTCATGGTTTGTATCAACCTTTGCCTGTTCCTAGTCATCCTTGGGTAGATATTTCTATGGATTTTGTGCTTGGATTGCCTAGATCACGCAATGGTAAAGATAGCATATTTGTTGTAGTTGATAGATTTAGCAAAATGTCACATTTTATTGCTTGTTCTAAGTCTAATGATGCTACACATATTGCTGATTTGTTCTTTAAGGAAATTGTTCGATTGCATGGAATTCCTAAGAGTATTGTTAGTGATAGAGATGTTAAATTTTTGTCACATTTTTGGCGTACTTTATGGAATAAATTAGCCACTAAGTTGTTGTTTTCTACTGTTGCACATCCACAAACTGATGGACAAACTGAAGTAGTTAATAGGACTTTGTCTACTTTACTTCGTGCTCTCATTCAACGGAACTTAAAGAATTGGGAAACTTGTCTACCTCATATTGAGTTTGCTTACAATCGAACTGTTCATAGTGCTACTAATCTTTCGCCTTTTGAGGTTGTGTATGGTTTTAATTCTATAACTCCATTGGATATTTTGCCTTTGCCTCTTAATGAGTTTGTTAATGTTGAAGGTCAAAAGAAAGCTGATTTTGTTAGGGAGTTACATGATAGGGTTCGAGCTAACATTCAAAGGAAGAATGAACAATATGCTAAGCAAGCAAATAAGGGTAGGAGGCAAGTGATTTTCGAACCTGGAGGTTGGGTTTGGATTCACTTGAGGAAGGAAAGATTTCCTGAAAAGCGGAAGTCTAAACTTCACCCAAGAGGAGATGGTCCTTTTCGAGTCTTGGAAAGGATAGGCGACAATGCTTATAAGATTGAACTTCCAAGTGAGTATGGCAATGTTTCATCTACTTTCAATGTTACTGACTTATCTTTATTTGATGTAGGTGATTCGAGGACGAATCCTTTCGAGGAGGGAGGGAATGATAGCAATCCACCCATGTCCATGGTGCCAAGGACGAATTCAAGTGATCCATTGATGAACCTTGATGGACCAATGACAAGTTCAAGGAGCAAAAGGATGAAGGAAGCCTTGCACAATTTATTGTCATCACATTGTGAAGCAATGGAGGCCGAACCATCTCAAGGAGAAGTCTTGTGGAATGTTTCTTCATTAACAATTCATGATCCACCTTGAAGAAGCTTGCACAAGGACGAATTTATGAAGTCCATGAAGAGGCGTGCTTTTGGGCTTGTTTTGTTTCACGCCACCTTTTGGATTAATTTAAGTATTTATGTTGTTTTAATTAAGTCCATTAACTTTCCTTATTTGGGCTTAATTGGCGTTTTATTTAATTGGTTAATAAAGATTACTTGGCCCAATTATCTTGCATGATAATGGCAAGTAAAAGTTTAGGAAAGTAGTCTTCTGGAAAGCAAATTCACACTTTGCTTCCTCACAATAACCGAATCCTTGTTTCCTTTAAGGATTAGGAAACTAGTTTGTTAGTTAGTTATTAGTTTCCAATTCCAATTTGGAAGTTTCTTAATTGTGATTGGTTAGCTTAGAAGTCAAGTTGTATTTTACAACTTCTAGGGTTTTGTTTCCTTTTCCCTTAAGGAAGGCCGAAACTCACCCTATTTAAGGGCTATGCTTTGTAACGTTTTACATACATTGAATCTTGAAGAACCTTTTAGCTTTTCTAAATTATTTGCAGCCTTAAACAAGTTGTGAAAACGTGATTGATCAATTAAGTTTAGTTGATTATTCATAGGACCGGAATCTTTAAGCTAGGACCTTAAAGAGAACGTATTGTTCTTGATTTAAAGAGCGCGCCGAACTGAGATCTTTTTAACCTTTGATTTACATAGGTTAGATTGGAATCAATTTGTGGTAACGTGTTGGGTTTGATTGATTTACAATCAAATACATCCCGTTCAATGTCCATCTTATCTTCTTGTGTTTGATTTCCGTGTTGTTCTTGCTTTGCTTGTTCGTGATTGTTGCTGAGTTTTGATTGAACAACGATCCAAAGTTATGGAGTTCGCGTGGTTGTGGAAGCCATTCCTAGACCATCCGTATCAAAAGGTTATTTTGGAGGATATTGAGCCTACTATTGAGGAGAATGAATCCAAGGAAGATGAAGCTTCTTTGCAAGAAGTTCAATTACCCATGGTGGAGGTATCACATGATGTGCTTGAAGAACAATCTTGTGAAGATTTAATTCATTTTATTGCTTTAAATGATTGTAATTTACTTGTTATTAATGATGTTTATCATGTGAAGCAAGAAAAAGAATTGAATGATGATTTGAATGGCAAAAGCCTTGAGGTGAGGTTTGTAGAAAAAGGCAAAGAGGGGAAAAATAATAAGTGTGAATTTTCATATTTTTTGTCTTTTTGTCTTGACACTTTTTCAGGTTTTGTGCTGGATTCTCTTGTTACCAATCAACAAGATTTGAGGACAAATCTTTTTCAAGTGGAAGGGAATAATACGAAATCATGTGTGATCACATATTCTGGAAAATACAAGGTACTTGTTCCAATTATTAAAGATGAATCTCATATATAGAGGCCTGGAATAGGATGGAGAAGAAGCCTCATGTTAGTCCCAAGGAGGTCCGAGACTCAAATCTGGGATAACAAAGGAAATCATGACAAGAGGTGTCAAATATTGTTTGCTGAGAGATTCTGCCACGGTTTAGTAATCTATTCATATCTCTCTCAATATAATTCGGAATGGATTGATTGCAGTGGCATTTGAAAGCTAAGCTCCAGAGCTAAAACTTTGATGCTTTTCATATTTCCAGATTCTGAAGGGATTGAGGTGAAAACACACCATGAAGTTGCACGTTGCGTCATGATGCGGACAATTTCGGGATTTTTAGTATTTACATTTTTCTTATTAGATTTTAACTTAATCATGGGCTTATTAATTTCGTGATTAATTAGTTAATTACATGGCCCAAATTATCTTGCATGATAAATGGCATGTAATGAGCTTAATGGATCTTTAATTCAATAAGGGTAGTTTTTAGGAAATATGATTGGCAATTATCCCACATCGGGAAAATACCAAACCTTAACACTTCTTATAGCCTATTTAAAGGGCACACTCCATACCTTTTTAGAAGAGAAGAATTTTGAGAATTAAAAACACAGAGTTGTTTTTTACGTGAGTTGTTTTCCTGAGGAGGGAAATTCAATTTACTTTGTGAAGATTATTCCTGAGGAGGGAGTTCTCTTTACACGACTGTCTTGTTATTTGTTGGTGAGGAGCCATCAAATAATCGTGCATACTGTCAGTCTACAGAGATAGATTGATTCAAATTTTTGTTCACATTGATTCTCGAAAAGATCGTGACTAATATTCCGCAACAACTATCAATCTACGTGAGGAGCGTGGTGAGATCGTTATCAGACATGTTAATGAAAAGAACCAGAATCATTATTCTCTGAACATAACTTTTAAAATAAGAAACGTGTATATGCATTATATAGGAAGTTAGTTTGCAGATAGTTATATATTTTTCTGAACATGTATGCAACCTCAAGTATGATATATAAACTTTGAAAAATTCTTCTTAATTTACTACTACATAATACCTCTTACGATTATGTTAGTTTTTTTTAATATATGTGAATTTATGATTTATAAAATTTACCTTAACGATTCTTAAGCTTACAGAACCATGGGAATATAATAAGCATCTTAATTCAAATGTCATTTCTTTAATAAAGAGTAATAAGTTGTGAGATAACAATTTAATGAATGGTATCAAGACTTACATGTTCTAACGGTAGGAACACGTGTTCCGAACATGTTATGTCACGACATAATTAAACCTCGATTCAAGGGGGATTAGATTATGTAATCACGACATAATTAATCCTCGACTCAAGGGGGATTAGATTATGTAATGAAGATCCTCGACTGAAGGGGGATCTATGAAAGTCATGTATGTGGCCTAAGGGCTAATGGCCGACCTAGCGGGAATACAGCTAGGCTGAGTACTCAGTAAGCCGTGAATGCATGTGATGTCATGGTTACTCATTCATTAAGATATCTCACATAAATAATTTATATATATATATATATATGTGTGTGTGTGTATGAAAGCACGAATTATATGAAAGTATAAGTATGGACATGTAAATGTTATCATGTAAGTTGAATATCGAAGTTTGTCTGTTTGATTATATGTTATATTGAAAAGATATTATTTTGTAAAGTATGACTATGTTAAATGATCTAGGGTTTACTTGCTGGGCGATTCGCTCATTCTTTTATATATATAATATTTTACAGATCAAGTTGATGGAGTAGATAAGGATGAGACCGGGGTCTGGGAATGGTGAAGGATGAAGGGATCAAGTACTTAGTATAGGAGTTATGAATAAATCTATGGGTTCTAGACCCATGACTATGTTTTGAGTATTTAAGATGGATATTTATTAACTAATATTTTGTAAGGATGATTAATAAGGTATTATTTTTATATTATTATTGAATAATGACAGTAAGATGTGCCTTTTGACCTCAAGATTATGGAAACTAAATCTTGAGGTTGCGGCATATTTCGGTCCTCGGAAATCGGGGCGTTACATTTAGTGGTATTAGAGAGAAAGATTCTTAGGTCTTTATTTTAGAAACTAGTAAGACTACTATTTTGAGGATTAGAGAATTCCTTGTGTGTGAATTTTGATAGGTAACACTTATATGTCTCTTACTAGTTTAAGTATGGATGAATAAATAATAAAAAAAATATTTGATCAAATTAGGAAATAAAGATTAAGAATTTAAAGTTTAAAAGATTTTAAATCTTTATGTATGCACTTAAGGAAATTCAAAGTGGGACCCTAACTTAATTCCCATTAGATATTTGTTTGAATAGTATGGTATGAGTAATCATATAATTGCCATGGATCAAATAAGTTTCAAATTTTATTCTTCCAAGGAAAGTTCAAGAAACTAGTTTGAATATAAGAAAATGGAGAATAACCCATTAATGAGGAAAAAAAATATATTAGAGACAGCATATGGAGATTTAAAGGATTTTTGAGGAAGTAATATATATTTGGTATTATATGACAAGGTGTAATTATTTTAATTTTAATTCTTATTATAATTAGTAGGGTATGAAAGAAAATAGCGAAAAGTTGAGAGTTGGATATGAGGGAGTAGAGCTACTATTTGTTTTAATAACACTTCATGTTTAGAAAAGAAAAAAAAAACTTAGAAGGAAAGCTTTGAGAAAAATTAGTAATTTTAGTAAGGGTTGAAACGGACAGTGAATATTTTAGGGATGAATAACGACCATAAAGTTGACATATTAGGAGAGTCCTCACTTGCAAAATATGGGAGATGCGAACCATAAGGTGATAAGGTTTAAAGAATAGTTTTCAAAGTTATACAAAAAAAAAATTGTGAAGGATACTTAGCATATAAATGAAACTAATGAGGGAAAATAATAATAATAATAAAAATAAAAATCTTCTAATAATAAATGAATTTGTGGAAGTATTCCCTAGAAAATTATAAGGATTAACAAAGAAAAAGAAATTGATTTTGAGGTATATTCAAATTAATAAGGAAATTAATTTCGAAAGCACTACATAAAATGCCCTCTAGAATTGAAGAGTTAAAGTAGTGATTACAAGGGCTTTTTGATACACAAAATTTATTGGAGGAAATATTTTGCTATAGGGCGCACACATTTTGTTTTAAAAAAAATACTTGATTTTTAAGGTTTTGATTGAGTAAGAATAAGAACTTCTTTATAATGCTAAAGTATTTATTCGATCAATTTAAAGGAGTCAAAATATTTTCTAAAATATATTTGTGTTCAAGATATTACCAATTAAGGATAAATCCTAAAGATGTACTAAAGAGTGTATCTAGGACGAGATATAGGCATTACGAATTTTGGTGATACACGTAGGATTGATTAATGCCCCTAGAGCTTTTATGAATCTGATGGATTGAGTTATGAAAGAGTATTTGGATAAGTATATAATTGTATTTATAGGAAATATTTTGATATACACGCCTAATGAAGAGATTTATTGAAGGCGTCTAGGAAAAATGTCCGAAAATTTAAAAAAAATAAATTATATACTAAAATTTAGTAAGTGTAAATTTTGTTTGAAAAGTGTAATATTCTTGGAACATATAGTTAAGGGACTATTAGTTGACGTGAAAAAAAAAACAAAATTTTAAAATACGTCAAAATTGGCCAACCTTAGCGAAAGTTTTCAATGTAATGAGTTTTGGAATTATCTATTTATTATTGTAACTTATGAAGGATTTCTCAAAAATACCTATATCTTTAACTAAGTTAATACAAAAGATAGTTAAGTTTGAATATCCATGGACATGAGAAAAAAAAAACTTTTTGATGGTTAAAGAAGTAATTGATTTCAATGTCGATTTTGGTATTTCCTTACTAAAAGAAAAGTTTATTGTTTATAATGATGTATTTAGGGATAATTTAAAACATATGTTAATACAAGTCATTGCATTTGCTTCTAAACAATTGAAACCGTAAAAGAAAAATTATCCTAGTTATATTTTTGGAGTTACTTGCACTAGTCACTAGTTAAAAGAAAAGTATTATTTTTTTAAGATATTCCGTACATCACATGATATGTGAAATATCCACATCTCATAATAACTTAAAATACCGTTATGTATTTAAAGAGAGTCCAATATGAGACAAAAGAAATAGTGAAGGTTGATTAAAGATTATGAACTAAAAAGAAAAATAGTACCGTCTTAGAAAACAAAACCAATAAGATAGTCAACACTTAAGGTAAAGGAATAGTGACCTAGTACGTGGTTATTATGTTAGTACAAGAAATGGAAGAATTAAGGGCGCAAGAATTTGATTCAATAGAAGAGATATTAAATTTATTACTTTATGGTCGAGCATGGTAGACAAAATCAAAGTAAAATAAGGCATGGATGAAGAATAAAAAGAAGAATTGAGGATAAGATATTTCTAGGATTCAAGATTAGGAAACACACAACTTTAAGTTTTCAATCCATCTAAGAAGTACAAAGGTATATATGAATTTAAAAACACATTATTGATGGAATGGAATGAAGAGACAAATAGTTGAAATTGTGATATGCTAGAAAGTTAAAATTGGACATTAGAGACTCGAAAGACTTCTATAACCATTCAATATACCTATATGGAGATGAGAGAATATTTTTAGACAATTTATTGAGAGTTTACAAAGAATTGAAGATATAAATGATACTATATAGGTGACATAGGATAATTGGAAAAAAAAATTGACTGACTTTCTAATTACGAAATACAAGGTATGAAAAGATATATAGCATGGTTCACCTCTACACTAATCAAATTGTAAGATCTCAGAATGTTCCTGTAAGTATAGTATCAAATAGGGATCCAATTATTACCTCACTATTTTGGAAGGAATTCCAAAGACCAATAATAGTAAAAATAAATTTAAGTACTGAGATTACCTACAGACAGATAGTCGAACTGAACAAACCATTCGAAAGTTAGAAGAGATATGCATAGAGTTATGGCAATGGTCTTTAATGGGAGTTGAGACAAGTATATTATATTGGTAGAGTTTCTTATAACAATAGTTATCATAGTAGTAGGGGTGTTCATCGAGTCGGTTTTCGGTTTATTCGGTTTGGACATTTCTGAACTCGAATTCGAAAACTGAACCGTATTCGAATATAATTCGAACAAACCAAACGAATTCGAAATTCGGTTTTCGGTTCGAATTCGGTTTGGTTCGAACAAACCGAATTCGAATTTGTTTAAATCCTAATTAAATCATTAAATTACATAAATTATATCAAAATTTACAAATATTCAATTAAATCAAATAATACATAAAAGAATGACCTAATTATGTCTTTTAAGTTTAATTTGTATTATTATTATATATTTTATATTTATAAAAATTATAATATATATATATTGAATTCGATTTTCGGTTCGGTTTTCGAATTGGAAGCCCATTCGAAAACCGAATCGAAAACCGAAATTCGAATTCGGTTTAAACCGAAAACCGATTCGAAATTCAAAAACCGAATTCGAATTTCTGAATTCGAATTCAGTTTTCAAATTTTAAAATTGGTTTTCGGTTTAAACCAAATATTGAACACCCCTACATAGTAGTATGTCACTCTATGAAGCATGTTATAAGAGAAAGTACCGATTACGTTGTATAAGGATAAAGTTGGAAAAAAAAATCATTGATCCTAAATTACCTCAATTGGCAAAAGATAATCATTCGGAAAAAAAAAATTAGGAGCGACACAAGAGAAACAAAACAGTTGGGCAGATTTAAGAAGAAGGCCAATGGAATTCAACATAGGCGATAAAGTGTACCTTAAGGTTTCGCCCACAAAAGGAGTCATGCGATTTGGAGGATCATGATAGTTGAACCCAAGATATATAGGACCTTATGACATTCTTGAGCGAATTGGGAACTTAGCCTATCGCCTAGCATTACCAACAAACCTGTCTGGAGTCCACAATGTATTTCATGTATCGTAACTTAGGAGATACATACATGATTCAAACCATGTACTGGAGAAAGACGATATCATTTAATTGCATGAGAACCTAACTTATAAGGAATACCTCTGAGAATTGTGGATCACAAGATACAAGAGTTACGACATAAAAGCATTCCATTTGTGAAGGTTCAATGGACAAATCACATGCCAAGGGAAGCCACATGGGAATTAGAAGGAAAGATGCGAGAGAAGTATCCGCAACTATTTGAGGAATAGAACAAGCAAGTTTCGAGGACGAAACTTGTTTTAAGGGGGTAAGTATGTGATGTCTCGGAAATTTTGATTAAAAATGTACAAGAGTAATTATTTAAGATTAAAGAACGTGTGAAATAATAATTATGAATTATCCGAGGAATAGAACAAGCAAGATTCAAGGACGAAACTTATTTTAAAGGGGTAAGTATGTAATATCTCAAAAATTTTAATTAAAAATAAAAATGTACAAGAATAATGATTTAGGAAACTGGTATAAAGGAAATATATTTATAAGGAAACTAAAAAATAAAAATGTACAAGAATAATGATTTAGGAAACTGGTATAAAGGAAATAATTATGTATAAGGAAACTGGTACATGTAAACCCTAGAGAAACAAGGCTAAAAATTAGGAAACATAATACTTGAGGTATAAGGAAACTAGTACATGATGGAAATCAACCCATGTCCATGGTGCCAAGGCCGAGTTCTCAAGATCCTTTGGTGAATCTTGATGGACCAATGACACGATCGAGGAGTTCAAAGATGAAGGTAGCCTTGCATTCATTAATGGCGACAACTTGTGAAGGACTTGAGGAAGCCCTTGCATCACCATCTCGAGATGAAGTTATTTGGAATGTTTCTTCATTAACAATTCATGATCTACCTTGAAAAAACTCCACGAAGGCCGAGAAGACCAAGCAATGGCGTGTTGGGCTTCATGATGTGTTCACACCATTCTCATTAATCTTAGGATTTATTTTTGAGTTGTAATAATTAAGTCCATTAAACATTTAATTATGGGCTTACGTCTTTATGTTTTAATTGTGGGCTAAGTAATTACTTGATCCAATTATCTTGCATGATAATTAGGAAAGTAATTTAGGAAAGTTATTCTTTTAAGTTTTAGTTTCCTAAAACAACATTAGGGTTTTGTTCTGTAGCCTATTTAAAGGCATTCTTTTACACGTTAATGATAACATGAAATTTGATAAAAGATTAGCTTTGCTAAAACCTTCTTCCAGCTGTGTTAAGTTGAGAGAAAACGTGAGAGTTCTTCTAAGTTTAGTTGAACAATCATAAGACCCGCGAAAACCTTAGGTGAGGAGCTTTAGGTTGAGCTTACCCGTTCTAGATTTTTAGAACACGCCGAACTGAGGAAGTTTAACTTTTGATTTACATTAATTGGACTGAATCTTTTTGTGATAACGTTGGGGTTTGGTTGATTTCTTCCATTCCTTCTCGTTCAATATCTTGTTTTGTTTCATTGTTTCATTCCGCATTGTATTGTTTGTTACTTGTTCGTGAATCATTGAGAAACAACGATCTAAAGGGTGTGGAAAACTTGTGGATTAGAACTCAAAAGCTACTCCATTCGCATCAAGTGGTATCAAAGAAAAGGTTGTTTCCAAAATCAGGTTAATCCGTTTCGTTTCTTGCTGATTTTTGTGCTTCTTTGTTGCTGCAGTTTTGCGTCAAAATCTGCTGCTGGTCTTGCGTTTTTCTTGTTGCTATTGTGTGTCCTTATTGCTGTCTTAAGTCGTCTTAGTTCAGCCTTTGAATTTCGTCAAATTCGCATGCAACATCTTTGTTGAATTCTGCCTGAAAACATCTTGTTCTTGTTGTTGCGTTTTTGTGTTTTGATATATCTTTTGTGTTGATTCTTTCCTGCTGTTTTTCTTTGCGTCCTTTTGGTGTCAATTCTGCATTATTTGTTCATCCTCATAGTGCTGAATTCCTTGTGTTTTTGTTGCTTGAGTCGCACGTCAAAAACATTGCTAGGGTTTCATCAAAATTTTCCAAAAAAAATTCTTCAGAAAAATCAGCGTTTTTCACCCAGTCGCGACAGTTTCGGCCTGCCGAAACTAAGCCAGTCGTCCGATACTACCGTCCGAAACTCAACAGAAAGTTCATTGTTTCTGAAGTTTAAAGATCGGATGGGTAGACCGTCCGAAAGTTAAAAAAAAAAGACCGATCAAAAAAAAAAAAGAGACGGTCAATTCAAATAAAAAATAAAAAATATATATATATATCTTCGGACCTTTTTCTTTATTTGCTGTTTTAATTTCCATTTGAAAGAACTAAGTGTTCTTAAGTTGAGTTTGAAAATCAATAGTGGTCGTGACAAATCTTGCTTGGGTGAAATAAAAAATCATTCATCTTGTTCTCTTGCCTAGTTGCTAATTTCGTAGTTTTCTGAAATAAACCAAGTTATACCCCATACGTGATCTTTAAAATACTTTTGTGATGTGTTTCTTTTCAAACTTCTTTGGTTTAACTTGTGTGAATTGACTTGTTGAACTAATTGGTTGAGATTTGTTATAAAAATTGTTGAACGGTAAGTTTCAAATAGTCTGAGAGAAACATTGTTGAGAGATTAGATAGGGTATACACGAGAAAAGCCTTTACACTAGAGAGGAGAGCATTTACTCACCATATAGTGAGAACCTGTGAGGATTACATTTGCTTTCTTCTTGTTTTCACTAACTTGCAGGTACAATGGACGGAGATAATACTGTATCTCAAGGTGCACAGAAATCTGAAATGGAAGTACTTTTTGATATGATTCAAAAGTTGCAATTGCAAATGGATAATCTTGCTTCCAATCCAAAATGCCGTACAAAGAATTCCACCTCACGACACATCAACTTTGATGAGGTTTTAACCGATGATGAGGAGGAGGAGGAGTTTGTTGGTTCTACAAAAATTGGTAAAAAGTCTGAAGTTTCAATTAGTTCTGTTAAATTGACATTACCTACTTTTCATGGAAAGGCAGATTCCGAAGCATACTTTGATTGGGTTCGAGAACTTGAACACTTCTTTGAAGGCAATAGTTATCCCGAGGATAAAAGATACCGTCTGGCCTTCATGCACCTCAAGGATTATGCTAGCTTATGGTGGGATGAGGTAATGCGAACTAGACGCCAAGATGGTGAAACTCCAGTTACGACTTGGAACCAAATGAAATTGCTTATGAGGAAGAAGTATGTCCCTTCACACTTTAATCGTGAACTCAATAGGCAATTGCACACACTTGTGCAAGGAAGTAAATCCGTGGAAGCATACTACAATGAGATGGAGGCTCTTATGATCAAGGCTAATGTTCATGAAGATCCGGATTCAACCATAGAAAGATTTCTTCGAGGTATGAATTCTAAGTTAGCATACCATGTGGATCTTCAAAGTTATGTTGATATTAATGATCTTGTTCATAAAGCAATAAAGATTGAGAGGCGCATGAAAGGAAAGCAAAGGTTCACACAACCTAATCCGCCTTGGCAAAGAAGTGCCAAACCAAATGTGACTCCTTTCACTCCATCAACAAAGCCACGCCAATTCACTCCAAACCAGCCTTCAACTACGACATCAAGCTTTCCAAAAATAGTCCCAAAGGTTGCTGAAGTTGCTCCTAAATCGGCGCCACAACCTTCCAAAGGTTGAGGGATATCAAGTGCTATAAGGGTCAAGGTTTTGGACATGTACAAGCCGACTGCCCAACTCAGAAATTGATGTTCTTGAATTATCAAGGAGAGGTTGAAAGTGATGAGGAATGTGCCGACATGCCAGCTCTTGAAGAAAAGTACCAAAGTGAAGAAAGTGAAGATCTTGAAACATATGAGGTTGGTGCTTTTTCTTTAGTTGCTCGAAGAGTTCTTAATGTGCAACCACAAATCAATGAAGATTTAATGCAAAGAGAAAATATCTTTCACACACGATGCATGGTTCAAAATAAGGTATGTAGTGTGATCATTGATAGTGGAAGTTGTACCAATGTGGCTAGCACCTTACTTGTTAAATAATTCAGCCATATAGACTTCAATGGCTAAATAATTCAGCCGAAACTCGTGTGACAAAACAAGTGAAGTTTAATTTTACCATTGGGAAATATGTTGATCAAGTTGTATGTGATGTTGTTCCCATGGAAGCTAGTCATATTTTACTTGGTAGACCTTGGTAATTTGATCGTGATGTACTTTATCATGCCAAGAAGAACTACTACAGTTTCGATTTTGAGGGTAAGAAGTACAATCTTCGTGCTTTAACCCCATTCCAAGTTTTTGAAGATCAAGCTAAAATTGTTCAAGCTTGTAGAGATTTCAATGCCGCCAAGGAGAAGAAAGGTCAAGAGAAACAAAATGTAATAGCTAGCTCATCTTCATCTTGTAATAGTGAGGGTCGTGAGTTAGTTGATAGGAAGTCTTGTTACTTTGCTTCTTCTAGGGAGGTTAAGAGAGCTATACTAGATAGACAGCCTTTGTACTTAATGTTTCGCAAGGATTTTGTACTTATTGTTAATAGTGATCACCTTGCTTCTCTTCCTAATGCTGTTTACTCTCTTTTGTAGGAATATAGTGATGTGTTTCCCGAGGACTTACCAATTGGATTGCCACCAGTTCGAGGTATTGAACATAAAATTGATTTCATACCAGGAGCTCAAATTCCAAATCGTCCAGCTTATAGAGCAAATCCGGAGGAAACCAAAGAGATTCAACGTCAAGTGGATGAACTCCTTGACAAAGGTATTGTACGTGAGTCTCTTAGTCCTTGTTCAGTTCCTGTTATTCTTGTTCCTAAAAAGGATGAGTCTTGGAGAATGTGTGTTGATTTCCGTGCTATTGATAAGATCACCATTAAGTATAGACATCCAATTCCTAGATTAGATGATATGCTTGATGAATTGCATGGTTCTTCTATTTTTACTAAGATTGATTTGAAAAGTGGATACTACCAAATTCGCATGAAAGAAGGTGATGAATGGAAAACTGCTTTTAAAACAAAGTATGGGTTGTATGAATGGTTAGTTATGCCTTTTGGTTTGTCTAATGCACCTAGTACTTTTATGAGGCTTATGAATCATGTTTTTCGTCACTCTATTGGTAAGTTTGTGGTAGTCTACTTTGATGACATCCTTATTTATAGCAAATCACTAGATGAACATGTTGCACATCTTAAGCTAGTATTTTTTGTTTTACGTGAGAACAAACTTTATGCTAACCTCAAAAAGTGTTCTTTTTGCATGGAATCTATTATCTTTTTGGGTTATGTTGTTAGTTCTCAAGGTATTTTTGTGGATGAGTCAAAAGTCAAGGCAATCATGGATTGGCCGAGACCACAAAATGCTAGTGATGTTAGAAGCTTTCATGGATTGGCAAGTTTTTATAGGAGGTTTGTTAAGGACTTTAGTTCTATAGCTACACCTTTAAATGAACTTGTTAAAAAGAATGTCACCTTTACATGGAATAAGGAACATGAGAATGCTTTTAACACTTTAAAAGATAAATTGACTCACGCCCCTGTGCTTGCATTGCCGTATTTTCATAAAGCTTTTGAAATACACTGTGATGCCTCCGGGATTAGTCTTGGTACTGTTTTGATGCAGGAATCAAGGCCCGTGGCTTATTTTAGTGAAAAGCTTAATGGGGCAGCTTTGAAGTATGCAACTTATGACAAGGAGTTGTACGCTTTGGTAAAGTCTTTACAGGTTTGGCAACATTATTTATGGCCTAAAGAATTCATAATCCATTCTGATCATGAAAGTCTTAAATTCTTGAAGACTCAAGGTAAGTTGAATAAGAGGCATGCTAAATGGTTAATTCATTGAGTCTTTTCCATACGTGATTAAGTATAAGTCTGGTAAAGATAATGTTGTAGCTGATGCACTGTCTAGAAGGTATACTTTGTTTACTTACTTGCATGCTAAGTTACTTGGTTTTGATTTGATTAAAGACTTGTATGAGCATGATCACGATTTTGCCACCACCTATGAGATTTGTAAGACCAAACCGAATGGTGATTTTTATGTGCATGATGGTTTCTTGTTTCGAAAAGATAAATTGTGCATTCCCCAAAGTTCCATTCGTGTTTTACTTGTTAAGGAAACCCATGGGGGAGGGTTAATGGGGCACTTTGGTATTGCTAAAACACTTGCTGTTTTGAATGAACACTTTTATTGGCCTAACATGATTAAAGATGTTAAAAGAGTTTTTGATAAATGCATTGTGTGTAAACAATCAAAATCTAAAGTGATGCCTCATGGTTTGTATCAACCTTTGCCTGTTCCTAGTCATCCTTGGATTGATATTTCTATGGATTTTGTGCTTGGTTTGCCTAAGTCTCGCAATGGTCATGATAGCATATTTGTTGTAGTTGATAGATTTAGCAAAATGTCACATTTTATTGCTTGTTCTAAGTCTAATGATGCTACACATATTGCTGATTTGTTCTTTAAGGAGGTTGTAAGATTGCATGGAATGCCTAAGAGTATTGTTAGTGATAGAGATGTTAAATTTCTGTCTCACTTTTGGCATACTCTTTGGAATAAGTTGGGTACTAAGTTGTTGTTTTCTACTGTTGCACATCCACAAACTGATGGACAAACTGAAGTAGTTAATAGGACTTTGTCTACCTTACTTCGTGCACTTGTTCAGAAAAACTTAAAGAATTGGGAAGGGTGTTTACCACACATTGAGTTTGCTTACAATAGAACTGTACATAGTGCTACTAATTTCTCACCTTTTGAAATTGTGTATGGTTTTAATCCTTTAACTTCTTTGGATATTTTGCCTTTGCCTGCTAATGAGTTTGTTAGTCTTGAAGGTCCAAAGAAAGCTGAATTTGTTAAGGAGTTACATGATAGGGTTCGCCAAAACATTCAAAGGCGTAATGAGCAATATGCTAAGCAAGCCAATAAGGGTAGAAGACAAGTGATTTTCGAACCTGGTGATTGGGTTTGGATTCACTTGAAGAAAGAGAGGTTTCCATACAAAAAGAAATCTAAGCTTCATCCAAGAGGAGATGGTCATTTTCGAGTTTTGGAAAGGATTGGAGATAATGCTTACAAGATTGAACTTCCAAGTGAGTATGGTAATGTGTCATCTACATTCAATGTTACTGATTTATCTTTGTTTGATGTAGGTGATTCGATGACGAATCCTTTCGAGGAGGGAGGGAATGGTGGAAATCAACCCATGTCCATGGTGCCAAGGCCGAGTTCTCAAGATCCTTTGGTGAATCTTGATGGACCAATGACACGATCGAGGAGTTCAAAGATGAAGGCAGCCTTGCATTCATTAATGGTGACAACTTGTGAAGGACTTGAGGAAGCCCTCGCATCACCATCTCGAGATGAAGTTATTTGGAATGTTTCTTCATTAACAATTCATGTTCCACCTTGAAGAAACTCCACGAAGGCCGAGAAGACCTAGCAATGGCGTGTTGGGCTTCATGATGTGTTCACGCCATTCTCATTAATCTTAGGATTTATTTTTGAGTTGTAATAATTAAGTCCATTAAACATTTAATTATGGGCTTACGTCTTTATGTTTTAATTGTGGGCTAAGTAATTACTTGATCCAATTATCTTGCATGATAATTAGGAAAGTAATTTAGGAAAGTTATTCTTTTAAGTTTTAGTTTCCTAAAACAACATTAGGGTTTTGTTCTGTAGCCTATTTAAAGGCATTCTTTTACACGTTAATGATAACATGAAATTTGATAAAAGTTTAGCTTTGCTAAAACCTTCTTCTAGCTGTGATAAGTTGAGAGAAAACGTGAGAGTTCTTCTAAGTTTAGTTGAACAATCATAAGACCCGCGAAAACCTTAGGTGACGAGCTTTAGGTTGAGCTTACCCGTTCTAGATTTTTAGAACACGCCGAACTGAGGAAGTTTAACTTTTGATTTACATTAGTTGGACTGAATCTTTTTGTGATAACGTTGGGGTTTGGTTGATTTCTTCCATTCCTTCTCGTTCAATATCTTGTTTTGTTTCATTGTTTCATTCCGCATTGTATTGTTTGTTACTTGTTCGTGAATCATTGAGAAACAACGATCTAAAGGGTGAGAAAAACGTGTGGATTAGAACTCAAAAGCTACTTCATTCGTATCAGTACATGTAAACCCTAATCAAACACTATAAATAGGACCCTTTAGTACATAAGAAAATTCACCTAAAAACTTTTGGAGCAAGAGAAAAGGCTGATAGCAATCACAATAATCTGTAAGTAAATTGCTAGATCCTTTCAAAACTATACATATGTTATCGTTTTCAAATTACATTGAAACTAAATTATGATTTACGTTGCCAAATTATGGTTGCAGATTCTCTATAAATATTATATAGTATGTTTTCGAAGGCAAATTTTGATGTTATATTAAGGATTGTGAAATTGAAGGTTTCCTTTAAAACCGTATATCGCATACGTGATTTATAAAGGTTATACGATTTTGTGAATTAAGTACAATCAGATTCATAGCATGCATGTTTTAAAAAAAAAAAAAGAGATTTCTTTGATGAACCGAATCAATATTGGTGTACACAGTTTTGTTGTTCACATGGAAAATCATGATACTGTAATGAACCGAATCAATATTCTTTGAATGTGATCCTTAAAACATGAAACTTGTTTACATATTATATGATTAATATATTTGTTCTCATTTGCAAGTAATTAAGTATATATATATAATGTGAACTAAGATATGTTCATGTAATGAATTAGAATCATGTGTTAATTATATATGATATCAGTTTGCAAGTAATTAGGATATATATATATAATATGAATTAAGACATGTTAATGAAAAGAACCAGAATCATTATTCTCTGAACATAACTTTTAAAATAAGAAACGTGTATATGTATTATATAGGAAGTTAGTTTGCAGATAGTTATATATTTTTCTGAAAATGTATGCAACCTTAAGTATGATATATAAACTTTGAAAAATTCTTCTTAATTTACTACTACATAATACCTCTTACGATTATGTTAGTTTTTTTAATATATGTGAAGTTATGATTTATAAAATTTACCTTAACGATTCTTAAGCTTACAGAAACATGGGAATATAATAAGCATCTTAATTCAAATGTCATTTCTTTAATAAAGATTAATAAGTTGTGAGATAACACTTTAATGAATAGTATCAAGACTTACATGTTCTAACGGTAGGAACACGTGTTCCGAACATGTTATGTCACGACATAATTAATCCTCGATTCAAGGGAGATTAGATTATGTAATCACGACATAATTAATCCTCGACTCAAGCGGGATTAGATTATGTAATGAAGATCCTCGACTAAAGGGGGATCTATGAAAGTCATGTATGTGGCCTAAGGGCTAATGGCCGACCTAGCGGGAATACAGCTAGGCTGAGTACTCAGTAAGCCGTGAATGTATGTGATGTCATGGTTACTCATTCATTAAGATATCTCACATAAATAATTTATATATATATATATATATGTATGTGTGTATGAAAGCACGAATTATATGAAAGTATAAGTACGGACATGTAAATGTTATCATGTAAGTTGAATATCGAAGTTTGTCTGTTTGATTATATGTTATATTGAACAGATATTATTTTGTAAAGTATGACTATGTTAAATGATCTAGGGTTTACTTGCTGGGCGATTCGCTCATTCTTTTATATATATATAATATTTTACAGATGAAGTTGATGGAGTAGATAAGGATGAGACCGAGGTCTGGGAATGGTGAAGGATGAAGGGATCAAGTACTTAGTATAGGAGTTATGAATAAATCTATGGGTTCTAGACCCATGACTATGTTTTGAGTATTTAAGATGGATATTTATTAACTAATATTTTGTAAGGATGATTAATAAGGTATTATTTTTATATTATTATTGAATAATGACAGTAAGATGTGCCTTGTGACCTCAAGATTATGGAAACTAAATCTTGAGGTTACGGCGTGTTTCGGTCCTCGGAAATCGGGGCGTTACAATTTGAGACAAGTGAATTGATTTTATCTGTGTCATCATTGTTTCTTGTTCTTTACATGTTTGGATTCCTTAGTTTGCATGATGTTTCTTAAATGCATATCAGATCTGCGGTGCCCACTGAGGTCAGTGTGAATCTACCAAAGCAATTGAACTAAACGTGGATTGAATTGTGAACATTTGTCTGTGAGTCTCGAGATCTGTTTGCTTTGTGATTTTAGTTGTGCGGTGCCCACTGACAATTGAAATCAACTTCATGAAAAAGACTTGAGATCATTCCCGTAGAATAATTTGAATGCTTGCATCAGTTAGCTACCCTGCCAAGGGAGATGACAGAGAATATAACTAGGATTGTTATACAGAATGGGGATCTGGGGTCCTAACTTGTGCCGATAACTTGCCCTACCAAGGGAAGTTTGAGGAGCTTTGGGGAATGGAATTGTGAGAACCACCAGGTTGATCATTCCAGGACATTAGCAGGATGATCCCCTCACACACGTACACAAGTCAGTGATAATATGTAGAGATCTGGACATATTGGAATCCCTCAAGACAGTGATTTGCATACTAACCTCTTGCATTCATTTTACTGAGCATGCATTTGTTTTTGTTTCCTTCCTTTCATTTCATGCATCTGTAGTGTCAAACAAACAAATGGTCTCTAAACAACCAACCCTTATCTGTGGATACGATCCCTGTCACCGTTACTACAGTAGTGTTAGGGTATTTGTTGAGGTGATACTACTAGCCTACCAACATCAGCCTTTCTTTTGATTTTGAGAATCCACTTATTCCCAATTGTCTTGCGTCCTTTAGGCAAATCTAGGAGTTTCCAAACTTGATTTGTGCTCTCAGATGCCATCTCTTCCTCCATTGCTTTAATCCATTCATAATAATTTGGTATAGTCCAACTAGGATCTAAATCTATACTCTCACTAGAATAAGGTTCTATTCTCCCACTAGATTTAGGATTAGGAACGTTCGCATCAGTTAGAGGTGAAGTATTGACATTTTTGAGGAAGAATGTTTTGAAAATGGAGTGATCCTAATGCTTTCTCTTCTTGAGTTTCGTAGAATGTGATCTCTTGACCTATATGACCTAGCTTAGGAAATTCATTTTCTATGAATGTGACGTCTTGGGACTCAAACTCTGTCACCGCACCATATTCTTGTTCACCCACAAAGACATATCCTTTTGATACATCAGAGTATCTAATAAAGATGCTCTTTATACCTCTTGGACCTAGTTTGTCATATTTACTTGAGATATTGTGGTCGCAATACACTAAGGTCAGGTTTACGTCTAGTCCATAATTCATATGGAGTGGATGTGACAGACTTGGAGGGCACACGGTTCAAAACATAGGTTGCAGTTTGTAACATATATCCCCCAAAGGAAATGGGTAAATTTGCTTGTACCATCATCTATCTTACCATGTCAAGTAAAGTCCAATTTCTTTTTTCCACAACACCATTTTGTTGCGCGGAGTTCGAGGAATGGACAACTGATGCTCAATTCTCTTTTCATCACACAAGGCTTTAAACTCATATGAGAGATATTCACGACCTCGATCGGTTCTCAAAGCCTTAATTTTCTTATCTAATTGATTTTCAACCAAATTCATATAAGTCTTGAAACAACTCAAAGCCTCAAACTTATGAGAAATCAAATAGATTTGACCATATCTCGTATAGTCAACTATGAAAGTGATGAAATAGTAGGCCCCATGCCTGATAAGTTGGGTTTGTACTAACTTATTTTCTTTGATTGTTTGATCTTTTGCATGAAATTATAGTGAAAGTTGTGCTTCACGAACAACTTATGTGCATGATTGTCATAATCTCACAAATGTGAAAAATGGTTAAGTGTCGTGAAACAGTATGTAATTCGATATGATTTCATGTATGAACTTGGAAACAAGCACACACTTAGCCAATGTACCTCACAAGGTCTCAAGCACTTACACGAGAGTCCCAGCACACAAACACAAATTCACACTTAACAATCAAACACATCAATACACACAAGCGCACCATGCACACACAACACACGAGGCGCCCGCCACATACACGCACGCAAGGCGCCCGTACCATGCACACACATCACACGGCGTGGCACCTACCATGCACAAGCACAACACTGTGAGGTGCCCGCACCATGCACACACTCACCAGCACTTACTTACATTTTCATGCACATTTACATGTATTGCACTCCACATCTGCATTTGTACTTAGCAATATATAGCAGCACAATCCACACAAGTATTAATGAGGGCCGGTAGCTGTTTGGTGTGGTAGAGGACTGTTGGGGGTGGCAATAGTACCGTTACTAGATGGGGTGAGAATACGATTAGAAATGTGAGGCTAGTAATGTTAGAGATTAGAGAGAGCGATTTTTTGTTAGTGAGAGACAAGAAGCAATATGTTTGTGATTTACTTTCAATAGCCAACAACGCATTGTTTAGAAGGGTATATCTTTTTTTTTTTTTTTTTTTTAAAGATCAGATTTATATATTTACTAGTCAAAAGACGGTGTCGGACATACCCAACAACACCGTTACAATGTAGAAAGCAGTAAATGTGGAGTACTACTCCATTACATATTATGTGTAACCCTAAATAATTGGAAAAAAGAAAGGTTTATTCTAGGAATCCTAGAATACTACTTTCTAATCTCCTTTACATAGTGTTCTATTATATTTGCAAAATAAATGTGTGTGATTTTGAGGTTTTGAAGTGGAGCTAGCAGCCCATATGCAACATAAAGGAGTTGAATCAAGTGGACTTTGGCCCAATTCTTTTCTTCTTCATTAAGAATGCACATTAGTCTTCATCCCAAATCTCCTACCTTATAATCTTCAGCCCATAATCACCATAGCAGCAACTTAAAATCATGTTTGAATTAGGTCCAACAATGTAGTATAAGCCAGCTGTCCAACAGCCCTACAGCCCAACAGCCCAACAGCCCATTCAGACGATCCTCCAGCCCAAACGACATAATTCCAAACAAGCCCCGAAACCCCCTCCCACTTCTCTTACCAGTTCAGAACAATTCCAACCCTTTGCCTTTTTTCAGAGTCATGTTACCATTATGCCACCAAAAAAAAAAAAAAACAAAAATAATAGTCAACTGAATATCTCTCTCTAGTTTTAAATGCTCTCCCCTCTCACTAAAAGAATTCAGCTTTAGCCTTTCTTCCCCACTATCATAGCCGCCTAAACGGTTTTTTTTTTCTGATCTACCTACCAAATCGGAGCCTACAAACCAAGAATAGTCAACTGAACATCTCCCATTTGACCTCCCTGATCTTTAGCTAGGGCCAAATATCGCCCTAATCTCCCTGGCTCCAGCCTCGTGGCCGGAGCCACCGAGCTCCACAGATCCCTCACGACGACATCTAGCCTCAATTACTGAAGCCCAATCGCTGCCTTTATCAGCTAGATCGATGATGGCAAAGGGCAAAACAATCACTTTGGGAGATTTCTTCCAGCCACAATGTTTATTTCCACCTATGAACAGAAGACATCTTCCTATTCTTCATACACAATTACTGGCGCTGCATTGGAGACCTCAGAGGGCTGCAGCCTCAAGCAATACATCCCCCAGCCCACAGCGGAAACCAGTGAAGGCCACCTTTGCCCAACAGGATCAGAGGACTGAATCGGGCTCAAAAGTCAAGAATGCCACACACGATTACTCTGATTTCCCTCCACTCCCTCACCAGCCAGAGACTAGGACAGCGACAGGGTTTGTCTTGCCTGCTCCTCCACTGACCACTTCCCATCAGCCCCCCACTAAATCCTTCCGGGAAGCGGTGTCTGCACAATGGGCTCAGTCCATCGACGTATCCCTTCCACCGGAGTCGCCCTTAGCTATCTCATCATATATGGGTGAACCAGCCCTCATTATATCGGAGGAGGACGAACTGCGGCTAGCAAAGTCTTTCCAGTTTGCCCTTATTGGCAAATTCATCCGGGGAAGGCCTTCAATGGCCTCAATTCGAAAATCCATCATGGCAGCCGGTTTCAACGGTGAATGCCATATAGGGCTTATCGATTTCCGACATATTGATTTTCAATTCCAACAGCAAATGGACTTTCACATATTTTGGTTGAGAAAGACTTGGTCTGTTGAGGGTTTTTCTGCAAAGATTTTTCGGTGGACTCCGGACTTTAGCCCTGAAAAAGAGCCATCCATCGTGCCAGTATGGATAAACTTTCCACTATTGCCGATTCACCTGTGCAAGAAGGATGTGCTTTATACCCTTGGATCAGTAGTGGGAACCCCTCTGAAACTGGACCTAGCTACTGCGGCTATGGATAGAGTCCTCCGGCCAAGTGAAGCCAGGATATGTATCGAGGTCGACCTTCTCAAGCCTTTGCCTCAACGGGTGTGGGTTGGAAAAGAAGGCAAAGGTAGATGGCAGCCCATACAATATGAAAAGCTCCCTATGTTCTGCACCAAATGCTCTACGATGGGTCACTCAACCTCTTTTTGTAAGACTCAACATCCAGCCCCCATAACTAAGGTCTGGGTTCCAAAGAGGTCCCCTGCAGGGGATGTGATAGCTCAGGAGGCAAATTCAACTACCATAATCCATGAAGCTGCTGTGGTGAAGTAGGGTGACAGTCAAGCTGAAAACGTTTCTGGGCAGGATAAGGAGACACGAGTGGGCAAGGAGAGGAATGTTCAGGAAATCACAATTCTGAACCAAAGAAATTGCTCACTCGCCATATTTGAATACACTGCACCAACCATACTGAGACAAGAAGGTCCGATTGGTGGTAATCAGTAAACCAAGGATATCCCCGAACCTCCCCTCAAGCAAGTAGAGAACAATATTGAACAATTTCTCTGTAATCTTGGTCAATTTCTCGAAATCATTAAGACTCAAGACAGGGAAACCACTAATCACACCGATACCCCTCTAGCTTTGGAACTCCCCAAAACTGCATCAATTGAAGTAGAATCGGAGCCTGATGGAGGTGAGAAGCAGGGGGGATCAATGTAACGATTAATTGGGAAGAAGGGGAATCTTCAAACAAGCATAAAGGTGCTGTGATGACGGAGCGAGAAATTTTGGCAAACATGCCAACCTATTTCATAGACGAAAAAGAAGTCTCACGAATGCTCAGAGGTTGCCCTACTTCGGAATTGACTTGCCTACCATCCATTCCCACTGACACAGATCCTGAAGATCAAGAGAGGGAAGGATGGGACCCAGAGGAGGATAGATGGACTGAGCATAGCTTTGAGGAAGAGCCGCAAGATATCCTGGACTCATTCATCAACAAAATGGATAAATTTCACAAACCCCTAAGCTTTCCAAGCAAGTGGATGCTTTGATCAGTCCTAAGGCCAGCGTGTCCTCCGGAAGGAAACTAAGGGACCGGAATCCCTTTTTATGCTATTCCGAAGGTAAACGATATAACTTAAGGTAAATAGCTATTTTAGCCTGTGCTAGCTTAATGTAGAACTGGAAGCTGATACACTGATCCGATTGATATGGTTAAATGGAAGGAATGAATATGATGTCTTGGCCACAGCCTGCTGATGTTAGGGCTGTTTGCTTCAAAGTCTTGAACTTTTCTTTGATGAAGTGCAGCAGCTGTGTATATTGTTGTATATGGTGTATGGAGGGATATCACGGGGAATATGCTGCCAAAACTTTGGTTGGCTTAATTGGATTACTGCTTTTGTCTGATGCCTAGGGAGGGGTATTTTGTATGCATAATTAAGATGATAAGTTTCTGCACTTGTTGTACACCTGTTAGGTTGTCCTGGTTATTATGGTTGCTGCCCTGTGTGTTGCTTAGTTACTGTGTTTGTAACAAGTTGATTTGTTTGGGTGAACCTATAAGTTGGAAATTAAATGATCAAGTGCTGGGCTCTTTGATCGTGTGGGTATGTGCCCCCGGTGCTTGTCTCCTTGATTGATCTGAGAATGTGTTCCTAGAATCCTGAACTAGCCGAAATGCTGGCCTGAGTAATTCCAGTTCATTAGTACAATTCTGGTTTTGGCACATCTGGATTGCTAATGCTACATTTGTATTCGGATCTCTGTTGATGGTTGATTGACAATGATACATTAGGATATGTATGACCTATTGGCATGAGACACTCTTTTGTTTGAACTCTGTTGCTGGTTGCTGATGCTTTGGAGTTTAGAAGGGTATATCATTGACGAAAGTTGTAATATGAGTTTCGTAAAGCATAGCAACGAATACTAGTATTTATTTGAAATCTTATTATATGGAATATCCTTTGGGTGTTATACCCATAACATTTAATTTATTGTAGCCTCCTAACTACTTTTAATATTCAATAATCATTAACCTATTGCTAAGTAACTTGCTAAATTCCTATTTATTACTCCTAATGGCCTTATCGGCATAGAATAATACTACGAACCACGATCCTAACTAATAACTTTAGAACCCCGAGAATATTGAAGGATTACCCAAGAGTATACTCTTGAGTTGTTGTTTCTTCGTTCTCTTCATTAAGCTCATCCTCTGAATCCTCAATGAGAATGACTTCCTCATTAACATTCTCTTCAGCTTCTTATGAGTCTTCAACGAGAATGGCTTCCTCATTAACATTCTCTTTAGGTTCTAGGTCTTGTTCTAACTCTTCAAAATCTTCCCTAGGTTCTTCGTTATCTTTAGATTCTACCATAGAAGGGTCATCTTCTACCTCCATATGATCATGTTCAGATTCTTCTATGGGATCGTCCTCGACTTCTTCTTTTTCATGCTCTTCTACTAGATGTTTGTAATATCGTTTCTTCCCTCTTTTGCGCTCCAGCCTATCTGTTAATTCTTGGCACTCTACATTCTTTTGATTCAACAGATTTTGTAGTTTGACTATCTGATTACGATAACCGTTCAGGCGATAGTTATGGTCAAGTAAGTTCATTTCCAACATTTCAATCTCTGTCTCCTCCATGTGGAATAAATAATTCTCTCTCTAACTTTCGCATTAGGCCACGAATATGGCAAGACGAGTAACGCCTTTGACAATTGCGAGGCTCGTTCACTCTGTGACTTATGTATGTGTACCTATCCATTCTCTCTACATAAATTCACAGCGAAACTACGTCAGGGTTTCACATAGTCATTCTAAATTCTGAAAGAAAATAAATTGATCATGTATTCATATGCACATACATAAAAATATATATATATATATACATATTTATTAGTTCTAATATTCTCTAAAATTCTAATCTTGTCTACTTTCCTCCTAACAAAACATCTTAATTCTCTGATACCACTCTGTCACGCCCCGGACCCGAGAGCACAGTGAACCCGTGGGCCCACATGCGCAAGCGTGCCCGTGACACGACCAGAGCCTGACGCACCCAAGCCCAACTTAATTTGGCTCGTCCTCGCTATGCCAAAATGGATATCCTGAAGTTGGACTTGCATGCTAGGCCCTACACTTGTATCATAGCTATCATCTTTATACATATTCGATGTGGAACTAGGGTATCACATTGCTCTCAGGTTCAGGACGTGACAATTTTGCTCACCTCCCAAATTAAAATATAACTTCTACCATATAATTTTGCTCCCCAAATTACGATTTCTAGATCTGCAACTGAATCAATAGATATCTAAAGAAGTTAGAAAACATATCATCATTGATTGATGATGCAAACACCAGATATTCATATTGAACACTAACTTTTTTTCTAAAACTTGCACGTAAAAGTACAACTTTATTTTTAGTTGGAGAAGCAAACAAAAGACAAAGTTAATTTTAAATGATTAATTAATTTGTTAAGAAAAATTTAAGACACCAACTCTTATTAGAAAAGTAAAACTTAGTTCAATCTTACAGTTATTTATAAATTGTTTAATATATTCATTCCTAATTGGATTTATAGATTAATTTTGGTGTTTCTTATCCGATTTATAGTTATAATATTTGTATGTTTTGATTTATAATTAAAATGGTTTATTTACTTGAAAAGAAAATTTATTTACTTAATTATTTTTAAATTAATCCCTAAAATACTTTTATTTAATGTAGAATTGTGATAGAACTCAATCACTAAAACAAAAATATCAAAATTTATTCATTTAAGCACTTTTATTTTTGAAATTTTATTCTTGAATCATTAAGTCTTATTACATTTCGTATTAATCAGATTTTATATACTGTAATTGGGTTTTAATTTGCTTAATAGGATTTTATTCATAATTGAATTTATAGATTTTATATACTAAAATTAAATTAATTAACACATGTATTTATAGTGTAATAAATTAAGACACCAACTCCTATTAGGAAAGTATACTAAAAATAAATGAATTAACACATGTTTTTACAATTTCTTAAATTAAATAATGATTTTCTAATTTAGGGAGAGTTTTAATAGGATTTAAAGACTAAGACACTAAACTACAAAATATTAAAGATGAAGAAATCAAAAATTGGAACAAAACTTTAGATCCAAATATTTGGACAAAACATTAATTATCTTTAACTCTAAAGTACCAAAATTTAAAGATGAAGAAATTTAAAATTGGAACAAAACTCCAAAAATTCAAACAAAACATTAATTATCTTTAGAATAGTTTAATAAGTTCATTATGCAAAGAAAAATATAAGTATATTAAAACACAACTAATTAAAATCACTTACCAAAAGTATTTAATTATCTTTAATAATTAATTTAATATAGTACATAGAAGTATATTATAACACAACTACTTATAACCACTTACCAACAATATTTAATTATCTTTATTAATTAATCTAATGTAGAACATAGAAGTATATTATAACACAACTATTTAAAACTACTTACCAAAACCAGTTTTTCAAAACCATTCGTCAAAACATTGGATTGTTGGATATTTTCCATATTGAAAGTATCAAAGCAATTAAAAATCTGAAAAACTAAATATTGTTGTAATTTTCCTGACATCGCGACGTGAAGAAGTTCCACATCACAATGTGACTTATTGTTTAAGAATTCTAATTTGTTTAAAATTGGACGTTATGGCGGTGGGGTAATTGCACGCCGCTAAACATCAGATAAAATTTGAAAAAATTGAGATAAACTCAATTGGTTGATATTTGGACAGTTGGAAGTTGTTGGAATCCTATCCAACTAATAACTGAAAAAACAATCTCTACGTATAAATTAAATATAAGTAAAAGAGTCACTCAAAAAGATGAAACATCTGCAGACTTTCATTTTGGGAAAAAGACCAAACCTTGCCAAACTCTTCATTTGTCCTGAGTGCATAGAGATATATATAGTGCAATACTTATTTCTTATTACTTCAAATTATCCTAAAGAGTATTTGCTCAGATAATTACTTCACAATAAATGAGCTAATATAGTTTAAAGAAAAATGCAGATACTGCATGATTTGAAGAGTTTGATATGTTCTACTATCTATTGTAGTAGTTAGTATTCTATATTTATTGCAATATTTAGTAAGGTTTTCTTTCCTATAATAGTTAGTCTACCATTACTGTAATCCGTTAAATTTTTCCAATAATCTTTAGACTGCATTTAGTACAATGGTAGAAGAAGGAAAGGGCTTGACTTCCCATATTGAGAAAAATTGGAAAGGTTAGAAGGAGATCATCTTACAAGAAGATAAAAGGAATGTATACAAAAGTTCTACAACAAAGGACTATGAGACAAGAAAAGGTACATGTTTGAAAGGATGTTCAAGTAAGAACTTTCTTGCCTTAAATTCTTTAAATTATGACATGGTAAATGCAAGTATGTGATGAATCAATTTTCTAAAATTGAAACTTTTCTAGAAAGTTTAATCAACATAACTTGCGCATTGAGGAAACTATTATAGTAATTTCTATAATAGAGGTTTTGTCCTTAGAAATGGATGGAAATATTTCACCTTCTTTTAAAGATTTGAAATGAAAGGCTGGAATATAAAGAAGGAATAAATAACTATTGAAAGTTTTGCTAAATTCCTCAACAAAAGCAAAAAAGGAAAGAAAATGATCTTTCTAACAAAGAATACTTTGTGGAGGAAGGCTAACTAAAGAGGCCAAACCAAAAGCGTAAGTCATTCTAACAAAAGGAAAAGAAGGGAAAGTTTTTTTATAGTAAAAAAATAAGGACATTACAAAAGAATGTCATTTGTGGAACAAGAAAGTGTTCACTAAGGGAAAATCATCCTAAGATGATTATTAAAATTTTGTTACATTAATTTCCAAACTAAATATTATGGAAGACTTCCCTTGGTAGATTGATATAGGTTCCACTAAATATGTGTTCGAGAACAATGAATTCTTGAAGATTTTAAAGTCCATGAAGGAACAAATGCTTTAATGCAATTAATATTGCAATGTAATATGTAAACTATTTATTTAAGTTATTTATTTGATTTCATCTTTTTATTATGGTATAATAGATTATGTTATGTGACATTTATAAATATTGATAAAACATGATTTTGCCATATTATAAAGAAGAAGAGAAAATGATGAACTTGCATGTTTGTTAAAATAAGAAGGCAAATTATTTTCTTATTGAAAGGAAATCAAATAAATTGATATGTTGCATATGACTAAATAGCACATATTTCTTTTTCAAAAGTAAAAGTATTATGTTAATTTTATTTTATGAATGAACCAAGTTATGACCTGTTTATTTATTACATATTAAAAAGAAGTATTTGAAAAATTTTAAACTTGAAAATCTACTTCTTAAACTTGCAATGTAATGTGGACAAAACTTGTGTTTGAATAAATATGCTAATTAAAGCATATACCTACTTGCAACTATTATTTTAAATTGAAAGAAAATAGACTAAGTAAATTGAAACTTTTAAAAACTTAAGTGAAAGTACTATGTTACTTTTATTAAATGCTTGTACAAGTTGGATATGTTTATTGATTACATAGTTAAAGAAGAAGTGATTGAGAGGTTTTAAGTTTACAAAGGTAGAGAAACTAAGAAATCAACTTCTAAAGGAACTAATGTAATGTTAAACAATTCTGATATCAAAACTAATATTTTATGTTATATTCATTACATTTTTCAGGTAGAAGTGATTGGGAAGTTTTTTAACTTACAAAGTTGAAAAAATAAATCAACTTCTAAAAACTAAAATACAATCTGGTGAAACACAAGTTTGCTAAATTTGTTCATTATATTTTTTAAAGGAAAATTTATTGAAAAGTTTTAAACTTACAAAGCTAGAAAACTTAATTAACTTTTAAAAGTTAAAATGTAATGTACTTAAACACTTGTGAATTTATGCTTGCTAAATCATAAAGTTAAGTGTTCTGTGAGATTGTGCATATGTGTTAGCTAAAACAAGCTAAAGCATATTGTGAATGCACAATAGTATGTCTAGACACTTTGATCTAAGACTTAGTATGATGTGATCAAATACTTGTGATATTAACCCTAATACTTTATAAAGTAAGTATTGTGAGGGTGTGCATTTATGCCAGCTAAAGTGCACAAATACTTGTAATGTTAAGTTATCCACCAAGAAAAAAAAGGTTGAACAAAGGATTCTTAACAGGTCTTAAAAATGCAAAAAATGTTGGAGGCATCAAGAGCTTCCCTATATGAATGTAAGATTTATGACATCTACAAAGTTTAATGGATTTAACTTTGTGATCACTCATGAAAGGATTAGTGAAAAAACCAAGAAAAATAAATGACATTTGGAAGTGTTGAATCTATGTGTACAATTTAAAGTGGGTAGTCATATATATAGTTGGTTCAAAGTTTGCCTACCAATTCATATGATTAGTTATTGATTTTTGTACTTAAATATTGGTTCAATCCAAAGACACCATTATTAAATCATAGATTATCAAGAGCAGTTTGTGACTCTTTTAAGACATTTCAAAATATTGAAAATGGTTGGGTATTGTTGGATATTTGCAATATTGAAAGTAGCAATTAAAAATCTAGACAACTAAATTTTGCTGTAATTTTCCCGACGTGGCTCACTTTTTAAGAATTCTAATTTGTTTAGATTTGGACATTGCGATGTGGGGTAATTGCATGTCGCGATGTTGGGTAAAACATGGGAAAATTGAGATAAAACTCAAGTGGTGATATTTAGACAAATTTTAAATTCAATATCAGTTATTTTGATGTATCTGAAATTAGATACGTACATGTCTCCAACTGGTTATTAAATATTGGAAGTTGTTGGAATCCTATCCAACTAATAACTGAAAAAACAATCTCTACGTATAAATTAAAGAAAAGTGAGTCACTCAATGAGATGAAACATCTGCAAACTTTCATTTGGAGAAAAAAGACGAACTCTTGCAAAACACTTTATTTGTCTTGAGTGTATAGAGATATGTATTGTGCAATACGTATTTCTTATTAATTCAAATTATCCTGAAGAATATTTGCTCAGATAATTAATGCACAATAAAGAAACAAATATAGTATAAAGGAAAATGCAGTTACTAAATTATTTGAAGAGTTTGATATGTTCTATAATTCATTGTAATAGATAGTATTTTATATTTATTGCAATATTCGTGTAATAACTAGTAAGATTTCCTTTCCTCTAATAGTTATTCTACAATTGTTGTAATCTCTTAAATTTTCCCCAACATGGAGCCCCTTTGTGCTTTTATAGATAAATATAGACTAAAATTGCTCTTGTTTACATTGAATCAAACGAGCCCTAATGGTCCATATTATTTACATTGAATCAAATGAACCATTATGAGTCCATATTTCCCAAATACCCCCTCCCAATCATTTGAATTCTCAATGGTGCATGTTTATTTGAAGATAGTCTCAGTAATTTGTTTATACAACTATGAGAAAGTATAAAAATTGAGAAAGCATGATATCAACTCAATTCTTACAAGCTGTTCACATCATTTTACAAGAAGCACATAACTTGCCCGAACTATGAAAGTTAAAAAGAGTGGCCGCGATTACTATATAGCGCAATGCACTAGTATGAAAGAAACCAGATTGCCTAGACAGAAACTGAGAACATAAAGAACGCCCAATGAAAGTATAATGAAAGTATAAGATGTGAAAGTCCCAGCTACTGAAGAAGGTGCTCAATCAAGTATCATTTAAGGTCACACCAAATAAATTACAGGTCACTACGTCAATTCAATTAACCTAGATTACAACATTACTGATTATGCTACAGACTAACATTTCAAGACTACGTTAACTTTCCCAAAAGGAAAACGGAAAATTTTACAACCTCATTCACACAAGCTTGGAGATCCAATTAACCAGCAATCATGGCATCCACGTGAATTGCATTGGGCAGAGATAGACACGTGCTCTATTCCAGATATAGCAAAATCAAAGAAAGGAATCCACTTTTATGCAATGGTCAGAATTTTGATATGCATAAATCACCAGGCAAGATCTCCATTTCTTCCAATTCAGTATCAAAGTCACCGATCATACGTTTTACTCCCTGGGGCGAGCAAGCCAGAGAGAACTAAGTGCTCGAAGTCGTGAAAAATAGTCATTGATTGCAAGTAGAGCACGTGCTGATTGTCGAGTTGTCAATATACGGTGCATTTGCTGAAGGGTTTGCTGCCGCAAATTGTCAGCCTGAGATGGGAAAAAAAATGTCATGCGTGCATTTACCAGCATTAACGATACAACTCACTTGTAACTACGACATTAAAACCCAGTTGCCTCCCATTAATTTTCCACGTTTCTATCACAGGAAACAATCATGAAGAATGGCTGTTAAAGTGTTCCAATTCTCTACCTAGATTTATATTTTCAAAGTCTCCCTTTTACTTGCCAATATACTAAAATCAACATCCGTTCAGTTGCTCTCTCTTGAGAAGAAATCATCCTTCCCCAAGTATCCTATTCGTGGGTCATTTATTCTAAAGCTCTAGGACTGATGCTGATACCATTCCTAAGCATTATACCCAGTACTAGGTTTTAGGCACATGGAGTAAACAATCTCGGCAACCCCTTACAGTGGTAACAAGCAACAAGCAATGTCAAATTCTAGGTACTAAAACAAATAAACATCCCTCAAGAATTTTTTACCATCATAAGGACCTCCTAAAGATGTTACACATAGGATTCAAATAAGTTGAAAAACATGCAGTAGTGGGTCCTTGAAAAGCAACCGTAGAATTAAAGGAAAAAATTTATAAAACAGTTATGAGACCAGCGATACTTGATAGATCAGAATGTTGAGAAATTAAATATATGATCATGAAAAAAAATAAGGGTAACAAAAATGAGAATGTTGAAATGGTTATGCAGGCATAGTAGGCTACATAAAATACTTAATGAATGCATTAGAAAGAAAGTTGAGATAGCGCCATTTGATGAAGAAAAAAATGAGAGAAGTGTGTTTAAAATGATTTCACATTGGATACCTATAGATGCCCCATGCAACATGTAGAAAACATAAAATCTTTAACCCCGAGTTAAAAAGGTATGGGGAAAGCCTAAAAAACATGGAATTAAACAATTTAAAAAGACATAATCTACTAAATATAAATAAAATAATGTATGTAGATAGGACACATTGGCGAAATATGATCCAGATAGCCGACTTCATGAGTTGAATAAAGGCTTTGTTGTTGTTGTATAAGTACCCCCTAAACATGTTTCAAATTTGAAAAGATCTCCTCAATCATATTGTTTGAAACAATGTCCTCTTGACAAATTTGCCTATTTTTTTATTGCAATAACCTCTCCAGATAGCTCCTTGTCGAGATACTTCTCAGGTAATATGACATTTCCTTTTGAGGACGTGCAATCGTCAGTGTTATAACAGGTAAACGATGGTTTAAACAATATACGCCATGATACAGAAGCTAAAGGTATGCCATTTTAATTTCAACAGCTTCAATATTAGATCCATTCGATTAAGAAAATCCTGAACAGTGAACCTATACCGAAGCTAAGATAAATACATCCAAATTCATCCTATACCAAAATTTTGCAGTCAGTCCAAACAGTGCAAAGGGGGGAATTGGACTACAGGAAGGTATTGACCATGAAGCTGGTGCGGAGCTGAGAGAGAGTTTTGAGGCAGTGACTCTTGCATTGTAACATCCAGTAAAACCCAACTCATACATTTTGGTGAATCAATAGAAAAATATAAGGTACTTGTGATAAGAGCACATAAATAAGAAATTAGAACATTCATTTCATAATACTTGGTTTAAGCTGGTCATTTATTTGTCTAGATCAAAGCATGCGAAATTCATAATGTATTAAACATTAAAGAAATACCACGTGTACATGATATTGGGGAAATACATAAATATTTGTAGCATATGTCTACATAGAAAAAGAACAATAAAGGCAAAGTAATCCAAATATTGAACACGAGTGACATATACAAGGTATGAATATTTTCATACCACTAATTATGCATTTAGGAAGGAAACAAGCTCACAAACAATAGTACAGACAGGCCTTGAATAACAAAATTAGCATCTTCAAATATATTACCTTATTATATCTCTTCAAAAGGGAACGAAGGACAAAACAAAAGAAAAAACCTTATTATATACCTGCTTATAGTTTCATCCTGTACTCATTTAAGAAAATTCAACTTATGAAAAATCCTTATTGCTGCAATTGGGATTTCCACAATAGCTTCTAGGTGCTCAAGATTTATTTTTATTTTTGCATGGCAAAGTTGCAAATGAAGCTGACATTAGCAGTCCGTACGAGTGGATATGCCTAGATCATTTAATCCACATACGAGTGAATATGCAAGAACACACCTGGCGGATAAAACCCTCCAGGGTTCCAAGCTTCCCCATTGCCATGGCCATTTGACCCATGTAATTAGCCACATTTCCTGTTGAACCTGAAGGCCCAAGAGAACCAGCAAGAGTCTCAGCCAATGATTGTTGCAGTGCTTCCATTCCTTGTGACAAAGCATCCTCTGCCTGCTGCGATGATTGTTGCAAGTTATTGATAGCCAATAGCTGTTGCTCTGTTAGAGGCTCCAATTGATTTATAAGCAGCTGTAAACAAGACAGTCACAATTTAACTAAAGAAATATCATTGCACTTGTATAATTCTAAGAGATGCAAACCAAAACCCTATCAGATATCATTACACGTATACACAACCAACTAGATTTGTGCAGTTCCATATCTACCATAACAAGGACCAACATCATATAATGACGGTAAAAACATTACCAAAGTTGCATATAATTAAGAATCAAAGCCATAAAGTTACTTTAGCATCAGAACTATAACAAGATATGAGAAAGATATAGAGAAACCAAGATTTTTACTCCCATGCATATGATTCTCTGCAGAAAGCCCCAATCTACTGCCCATACATCCTCGTCATATAATTAACCAGAACATATATGCGCTAATAATCATGCAGACATATGTGCTGTGTATCGTGTTTTATTTGATTATGTTCGCTTTACTAAAAATTAAAAAAATAAAACATTTCCATATCTACCATAGCAAATATCAAAATCACATAATGACAGTAGAAACATTACAAAAGTTGCATATATTTATGTATGAAGCCCCAGAGTTATTTTGAGGAGTTACAATGGTATTACAAGAATCCTGAATTAGTTTGATTCTCTCTCCCACTGCTGCCCCCACCCAAAGAAAACTCACATGAGTACATATTTACATACTTGTTTCAAATGTAGCATGAGCATCCATTGGCATTATCAACCTCAATCTAATTAATTATCATCTTGTTCAAGTGATTAAAAATGAGAAAGCACAGAGAAAATCCATCTATTCCACCAGACCTTCCAAACAGCTTCAAAAATTCACAATTTTCCATCAGTAAATGTCCTCTAAATTGTTTCATTGTAGTATGTGGTGACAGTGAGGGTCTACAATGGAAGCCATACATTTAAAAAGAAATTATGCGAGTATTATAATGAGACAAAACAAAATTTACATATTGATCTCAAAGATAAGAGTTACAACAACTACACCTTTATCCCAATATGTGAGGTCGTCTATATAGATCATTTTTTGCCGTATTCTATTTATAGGCATATAATGCAGTTAATCGAGATATAATGACAGGTATTAGAAAAGAGAGCGGTGTTGAGTAGCTAATATAGGAGTTATAAAAGATAGCGTACACTTCAAAAGAGATCACTATACTTCATAGAAATCTCACTGTTCATCATTATACTTATGTTTGACAAAAAAATTCTTTATACTTTTTAAACTGTATTATTATTAAGGCCCCTCTATCTAATTTATATATTAGAATTAATGAATTGATTGATTTAATAACTTTCTCAAGGACTTTTTTGTCAAAACATATAAAAACTTAATAATTAGAAAAAAAAAAAAGGCTTCCTCTCATCATCGTCATTACTCTGATCGCAGTCCCAAATATCCCAAATAGCAGATTCGAGCATTTAAATCTGCAAAATTCAAGTATTATTGAAACATTACTTCAAGTACTTCAATAACGTATGCACCAAACAAATGACAACAACTCTTGAGGCAACCTCAAAATTTTATTTCCAAGAACAACAACCAGCAAGAGCATAACCTTCGGGCTTTTGATCATATCTTAATGTTGATGGGTGAAATTTTGCAATACTCCTATCTATTAATTGCCTTGCTCATTAACAGTTTTGCAGTAGTGGCAACAGCCATTGAATCTAGTTAATAAATCTAAGAATTAGATTTTACCTCTTCTATGTCTCTTCCATAAGTTGAATCAAATTACTACAAGTTGTGATTGAGTTGATTTCAACTCAGATTCTCTCTTATTTATTTGTGAATCCGTTTTTGGAAAATGATTGCGCCCCTGCCATTGAGTTTGCACCACCGTGATTAGGAGTGGGAGGAGACGATGAAGAAGCGAAGCTTTTGACAATAAATTATTGATGGCATGAGCAGATTATAGAGAATATATGCATACGGTGAGGGAGAAGGATATGCATATGAGTTACGGCGGGGAGAGGGATACACGAGAGGAATGGAGGTTAGGGGAGAGAAATGTTGGAAAGAGGGATACACAGGGAGAGAAGCAATTTTTTTTTTAAATAGTTATAACATTATTATTGGGGGTTTCATAAACTTTTTGTACTTTTTCGTATACCCTAACAGAGAAAATGGACGGAGTGACTTCAATAATACAGTTTAAAAAGTATAGTCACTTGTTTAGCCAAAAAAAAGTACAGTGACGAAAAGTGAGACTTTTAAAAGGTGTAGTGATCTTTATTGAAGTTTACTCTAGATATATATATATATATATATGTATGTATGTACAGATATAATAACATGCGTACGGATGCTGGTAGGGATATCAGGAGAATTTCTAAATACTATAGACCTGCATTAGGGATCAACTTTAAACTCTCTTTTTGCTTTTGTAATTGACAAGATTACTAAGCATCTTAAAAATTCTATTCCTGAATATATGTTAATTGCAGATAATATAGCTTCAATCGATGAGACAAGGGTGGGACTAAATCCTAAGTTAGAAGCCAGAGGGAAGCATTAGAATAAATTTTTTTACTATAAATAGAGTAAAAACTAAATATATGGAATGCCACTTTAGTAATCATACAAGTAGCAATAGGATAAATGTAAAACCTTTTTTATCCTTCTATGAACTTTGTAAAAACAAAAATGTTCTCTATATTGACTTAAGATCTTGTATTAAGAATTAGACAATTTAACTTCCATCTCAGAATCTCCAAGATCTTCAGCAAATTTATTTGAACCTGAACTGTAAAACAAACTTCTTAAAATAACAAATCCATTAGAGATGTCTGATTTCCTGCAAATCATTTTCATTTTTGGTTACCAACACATCAACATTATCTTTGTTCCACCAATCATCACCTTTCTATAGAGATGATGTCTGATTTCCTGTAATGATTGTGACCAGGTTTCTCTAATGCATGATAAACAACAGTCATTTTTCCAAAGATCATTCATAGTCACAATACTTTGTTACTGTGGGCTCATGAAACGGTAGTCAATAACTGAAAATACTTTGTTACTGTGGGCTCATGAAACGGTAGTCAATAACTAAAAATACTTTGTTACAGTGGGTTCATGAAAGTGTAGTTGATAACCAAAGCTCAACTAATTTAGCAAACAAAGTTTTCTTCCTGGAATTCCCAACATCTTTCAACTTGATTTACACAACTTGCATTTTAAGCAAAAATTTAAAGGATGCCTCTGCCAGTAGTTTAATATAAGAATGGACAAACAACCCAAAACCGATGTTAGGATGTAGGACAAGTAGGGAAACTTTCCTACTATCACTAGCAGAAGATTGAGGGATTCAGAGACCTGTGAGATTACTGTGCACAGAATCCGTGATCAGTAGTAAGGAGGGGAAAAGAGGTTGGGAAGAAAAGGAATACAGGGGATTCAAGGAAGAAGAACAAACAGGTAAATTAACAATATATTTAATTCTTTATAGATCAATTCTTCGTATCTATAAAACTAAGCTAATCTCCATGTTTCCTTATAAGCAATAGAGCCTTCCTAAAGATGAAACCCAAGAAGGATTATGATCTAAAACACAGATAATAATTCTATAATTTTACTAAGGCATCCACCTTCCACGTAAGATTCTAAGACTAATTCAGTTTTTGAAGCATATTTAGTGGAAAATACCCTAGATTACTAAAACACAAATAAAACAATCCTAAGTCATATAGCATTCAACCTCTAGGCCAGAAATTCATCAATTTGTTAGCTGCACCACATTTCCACAAACACAGAAAATCTCACATAATTATGCATGTAAGAAAGTAAAGGAAAAGAAAATGAACAAAGGAAATTGAATGAGGACAAACTTTGGAATCACACGTCATAAAGAAAGAAAAGAGATGTAGCAACACAAGCTAAACAAAACAGGAATCTACATATCGGAATTAGCAAAATTTGCATATGAATTTGATAGTACAGTATAAAATTACAGCAACACTGACTATCCATGTGAAAATATTTGTATCACAAAGAACTGGAGGCTATATAAGAAAGGTATCAATGTTAGTGCAACCAGAAAAAACTACCTAAAAGGAGCCTACCTTAAAAACTTTTCCAGTAAAAGTTTAATATATGGGCCATCCAAGGTGTACATCTCCTTTTCAATAAAGAAATTCAGTTTATTTTCCTTTTTTCCCCTAGCAGTGAATAACGGCTTCTGTAATTTTACTTTTAAAATGAACAAGATTTTGCAAAATTTCTGGCACTATAGCATTGCCTTCAACATTTTCTTTCCATTCCTATGCTCCTAAACAACTTAACAAATTTTTATTTGCATCATTTATCATAGAACCAAGAACAATAAAACAATTGTGACGCATGACCAACAAAAGCTGAAAAACTAAAAAAAACTACTGTCAAGAAATAAACAATGTGGTTTAATCAATTGTATGTGTAAGTAGGGTTTTCATGTTTTTTAGGATTTCTCTATTATAAATAATATTGAGTCAACCATGTTGGGTAGGCTGCTTGTGTGTTTCCCCTTCTAAACATTTTGACATGGTATCAAAGTTAGGTTCCAGCCTTAGAAAAAGAAAATACAAAGTCATCCCTGCTCATCTCATCAGTTATTGCTCCACCGTGTATTGTTCATGTTACTGTGCATCATGGAATAGTTGTACATCGCTCATCGCGATATGTTACTGTTTTCTTCACGGCTACTGTCATGTACACATTAAACCAGTACAACCAAGTTGATTTATTGGATCTGATTTCTCCATATCAATTCCGTTTGTTGATTGCTTCGAATTGAACCAGCAGCATTTCAGCTAGTTGGTTCTAGTTGAACCAATTCCGTTCAGTTTAAACCCATTCCACGGGTTCATTAGCTTTAGTTGAACCAGTTCACTTCAATTTGGTTGTTGTTCAACCAATTAAGTTTCAGTTCAGTTATTCAGGGTACCTAGTTATTGCAGCTTTTATTGGTATCAGTTCAGTTCACTCTGTTTTCAGTCTGGATGCCAGTTCAGGTCAGTTTAATTTTTTGACTTTAGTTCAGTGCGAATCTAAGAAATAAACAAGGATAGTTTTGTCAATTGAATGTGTAAGTAGGGTTTTCATGTTTCTAGTTTTCTCTATTATAAATAAAATTAAGTCATCCATGTTGGATAGGCTGGTTTTGTGTTTTTCTCCTCCTAAACATTTTGAGAACTAGAAGAGGCAAGCTATCCTCTTTGCGAAAGATTTGTACTGTGCAATATTGAAAATAGAGAGATAGAGAGAGAGAGATGAAGACAATGAACAATTCACCCAGAAGAATAATATAACCTGTCCCCAGAGATTAAAAATATAATCTGTGACCACACCTTAAGAAGTTCAGAAGAACGAAATCCACCAAGCCAGAGGAAGCATCTTTCTGCAGGGGTTTTCCACATGCCTGACAAAATATGAAAGACGTCAGCCTTTGCAGCATCCCCTTTAATCCTGAATATGTCATCATAATGTGCCAAGATGCCATCCACAATAATGCGGAGTTCACCATCACCGGCATGGGAATTAACAGCTCCTCTTAGCTCATTTATTCGTCGGTTGTGCTCGTCCAGCCATCGAGTATACTCTACATCAAATGCCAAGGCTCCTAAAGGAAAGGAATTGTCAACCCTTGATTCTAAACGAATCCAGTCCAAATGCGCATAGGCAATTATAACTTTCTGATAAACAAACATACAAAATGTACGTGCATATTTCATGATATATTAATTTAGAAATAGATGAAAAGGCCAAATTGCCCAAAGCAGGAATACAATGGAACAGCGATTTCAGATTTTCCACATAAATCTCAACACCATATTGCCTGTATTTGATCGAATCTAAAGTACTATTCAAAGTTTCACATCAGCAAAGCTAAAAGATACATTCACTTGGATCTTTGGGTTGAAAACTTGAAAGATACATGGAAGATAAAGTACCTCATCAAATGCCTTGACTTCGCACAATTAGTTAAAAGAAGTACAAGTAGAATAGTGACATGTCCTTTCCAAGCTAATTTTACCTTTCCTCAGTTGGAAGAACACATGATCTCTAAAATGGCGAAATTGCACTATTGGAAACATTTATTTCACTCAAACTTCTCGTCACTCTTCCCATCACCTCCCCTCCTCATCCTTATACCAAATAGAAGAGGAAAAGTACAATCCTTGACCTAGACGGAAAATTTATTCCCACCCTTCACCCTTGGAGCAAACATAATTATAATTGGGCTGTAACTATAATCAAGCTAACTAATAACGGTGGATGCTGGAAAAGGGTATCAAGCTGAAGAGTCTGGGCAAATCAAAACTGGACAATTTTATGGTTTAGATTTTGTAGTTGATAGTATGCTGAGATTGGAACATCAGTGAGCTGTTATTTATTCCTCCAGAGATAAATATTTGTGTCACTCTCTCTTCTTTTCTTCTTTTGGCCAGTTTCAGTTACCTTTCCCAAAACATCAGATCTTTCACACAGAATAGAAGTGACTACCTATTTGAATCCCAAAGCTACATGTCAACAGAAATCAAACACTCATACAACAGGAAACTTGTAAAATACAAAGTATGTTAAAACATTTTGTTTCATATTTTATGATCTTGTAAAATACACTTGGCTTCCTCATGATCTTCTAGTTCCATGTTTTATGCTAAATAATTTAAATAATCCATTAAAGGTTGACGAGAAAGTTTACATACCTAAAAATCATAGAAGTAATCTATTTAATTTTTTAAAATATTAATTACTAAATACTCATTTTTTAAAAGGAAAGCAGAAAATATCAATCCCCAGACCAAATGATCCTGCCACGCCACACAAAACAATAGCATAAGAGTATGGTAGCAACTTGCTGTAGCCTGCAACTTCTAAATTCTCTTCTGTTTGACTGAAAATAATGCAAACCACTTTTCCATAACACTCTTTGTCAGGGACACTGAATGATTAGGTTCGGGACTTAACTACCAGTTAAGAGGGTAAAATTTGGTTTAGTAGAAAATTAAAGAAATGTGTGTACTAAGGCAAAAAACCAAGTTCATTTTTCACGCATTCAAGCATTTGACTCAAAGCTTCACAAAACAGAAGACATGAAGATGGCCATTCTGCTTTTCAAAGCCTTTAGAGTATGCCTATTCTCAATGCTCACTGCGAGGAAAGATGATGTTCACTTTCTCTTTTACCCGTTCCGTAGTTTATGCCCTTGGTGAATTTCCCACTCTGTAGGAAATGGAAGATGCAGATCAATATCTTCAGCCAAAGATCACAATGGCGCAGGGAGATGCTTCTAACAGAGGAGGCATGTGTGTATAAAAGCACTCTTTAAGAACCGTGAATAATTCTTTTACTACAAAAGATACTAATTACTTGATTCGCTAATGAATTTCCCAGATTGATACAGCTGACTAAGATTCATTAGGATGAAACATGACTTCCACACCCAAGAATCAGACATAGCAAAAATAAGTAATATTTTCCTAATAACCTATTGCTTGACATGAAGTTACTGAAACAACAAAATGTTGTTTCTACAAGAACTTCCTCCATGTAATCAGATCTATATATCCTCTAATTATGAAGGTTTGCAGTACGTTGGCCTCTGCTGATATTTGTTCAGAATGAAATAATTAAATTTTCTAAGATCCTAATCAAGCACATAAATTAAATTGTAAAGCAAAATCACTCAAGTAATTGGTCTCCCAACTTGAAATGGGGCAGTTAAATAGGTAAGATTTCAGACTTGATGATTGGAGCTCGCTTGGGTTCTAGAATCAAAGAGCTCAGACCCAATGACAATTCTAATAAGCCTTCAACATTCTGCATTGTATTTATTATTCTCGTTCGAGAAAAATCACCTCAATAGTTGGCATAAGCAAGTAGGATACTCAACCACTCTTTAACCTATTGCAATGAACATAACTACACAATACTAGTAGTTGTGAGAATTTCCCAGAAAAGAAAATGTAGAAGCAAGACAAATCCATGAAAATTTAAATACTTGCCCTCTTTGTAAACCTTTTTCCAAACTACCAAATCAAGATGTTGGAGCGAACAAAACAGAGATTTCTATTTTAATTTGTTGACAGGACTAACAGATCATCACTGAATTACATTTGATTCTACAAACGCTCATTTCCATTTCAGCAGAAGTTGTGTCTTCACACACTTCTTATCTTCATTTTCATCACGATACTCAAATGTCTTAAGCCTCCGATCAACAATGTAAGGAGAAGTTATTGAGATATCTTTTTCATGTTGAGTGATCTTATTTCCATTGTGCACACCCATTGCATATTTATAGGGAGAGACTTGTCTTTCCTAGATAAAATGGTAACCGAGACGATGACTCGTTCATCTGGCAGTTGATAATAAACTGTCATGTTCTCATCCTTTTGGGGTTATTAATTAAATTATCTCAGCTGGATGTCAGGCGGATTGGTTCTGACCTATGCCAATAATGCTAAGATGGGGAGCTATTTTCAAATCTTAAGACATACTGGAGATTACAGAGAAAACTGAATCATCTTATAGCGACTCGTGCTGATATTGCATATTCCATTAGCATTGTTAGCCAGTTCATGAGTTCTTCATACCCCCATCAGGCAGCCTTAGACCAAATATAATGCCATCTCAAATGAACTCCACAATGAGGAATATTATAAGCAATCTAGATCATTCTCGCATTCAGTGTTTTTCAGATGCAAACTTGGATTTTTCTCAAAAAGATAGGTCAACCATAGGGTATTATGTCTTCATTGGAGGTTTGTTTCATTGAAAAGTAAGAAGCAAAATGTGGAGTCCGTCGAATATAGAGTTAGATCATAGATTCATGGTACAACCTACACGTGAACTTATATGAAAATACTAATCAATCAATGACAGTGACTGTGGTAGTTCACTTCCTATGAAGTTGTGGTGTGACAATCAAGCTACTCTTACATTGTGCCAAATCCAGTCTTCCACCAGAGAGATGAACATATTGAAGTTGATTGTCACTTCATTTCATGACAGCTTCGGCAAAATCTTATCTTCACTGATAATGACAAAACTAGAGAATTGTGATGTTTCCACAAAAGCTTCAATTGTTCCTAGAATTGACAATTTTTATAGCAAAATTTGCATAAGTAGTAATCATTCACCATCTTGAGGGGAAGTCTTTTAAACATATCAAGTAACTTTAGTGTTGCGAATATAATAAATAATATTCTTGCTTTGTGCTTAGGCCTTGATTGTAGGCTAATTTTATAGCTAGATTCTAGGATCCTGATAGTTTGGCTTCTGGGTGTACATTGATTCTATACTGGCATATATGTCAACCATTGTATTTCTGAAATGATATTGAAAATTAAAAAGATATTATTGTTCATAACATTTCCTCTCTAATATATCCATTCAATGTTTTTTAGGGGAGCAAGGTTAAGGTCTTGTCCTCCAACACCAGCTCTTTATTTGACTGATTTTCCAATCATTTTTTGTTGAACTTTTAGCTTCTGAATAATGTTGATCAGGTCCCACCATTTTTTTTTCTAAAATCACTCCATGATATTTTTCACTATATCATAAGTTTCTACAACATATAGCTCCATAAGACCGATCAATTATTCATTACTTGGAATTGACAAGCTTTCGCTGTCATTCAGACCGCTGCTTGTTTCCTCTTCTACTCTTATGTTTGCCAGAAACAATGAAGCAAGGTTCTTCATGACAAAATCAGACGCAAGGAAAACCATGAGTAACAGGAACCTCATTATCAAAAATCTAGATTTTGCTAGGAATTACAACTGGTAAGAATAAGAAATCCCAAGGAAATATGCACCACCTATTTGCTGAAAGATGAATGTCAAACTTGCCATAGAAACAAGGAACTATTTCCAAATGGACATTCGAATATTCCTTGAGTACCCAATAACCTGAACTATTCTTACTTTAACACTGTGGCAGAATGTCAAAGAAACTTTGTGTTTGACATGGATACCTACACGTAACATATCTATGATATACCGAGTGGTGTAGGAGAATCACTACTTCAACCATTGGTAAACTTATACAAATCGTACAGGCATTGCAGTAACTGCCAACTGATCCAATAAATTACTGCAAATTCACTCTTAAAATAATAAAAAGTTACCATAACATCTATCAAAAGGGAAAGGCTCAACCTAATCACTGCTCTCACGATCTCCATATTAACAGCAACTAAAACCAAATACAAGATTGATCAAAACACCAAATTGAGAATAGAGAACGAAAATCTTTCATAAATCCTTGGTAGTGGAAAGAGGTGCCTAAGTCAATCCTTAGCATAAATAAGATGAGGCAAACATCAAATGCACTTGAATCCCCGTAACACAAGAAAATGAATAATCAAAAGCTTGGAGTTTTCTTAAATCATATTGTAGATGTTAATTACTCCATCCATAAAGGTTCCTGGAAGGGGAAATATTCCAACAAAACCACCCATGAAAACCTAAGATTTTTCTTTAAAAATCATTCAAACACATATCGTATTACAGAAGAAAGATTTTCTGCATTCTGAGGATAATCATACCATTTCCACTCACAGATTGAGATTGATCTCCCGAACTCGAAATAAATATGCCCTTCAGAAAGGAAAGAGATTTATTGTTAGCATTATATAAACTATCGACAAATGTGAAGAACAAAGAAAGGCAATCGCCAAATAATTAGACCATACACACCTGCTGTCTAGCTCTTTGAAGCTCCTGCTCAAGTTGAGTCAACTTCATCCTGCTGCTCTCCAACTGCTGGACATATGCCTACATGGCCAGGAAAAGAGATAATAGAGAGCATAGAAAGTGAAAAAGAAAAATTTGTTATGTGAACTCAAGACCACCACTTTAACGATAAGAAAATCTATAAGTTTTCACATGTAGCTATTCCCCTAAGCAAATGCTACACCAGGTAGCAAAAATTAATTTTTGCTTAGACAAGCAACTCATTATATACACAAGCATATACAAGAAATAAATTTCATTTAGAAAAGAAACTCCCTGGAGCTATTTGATAAAACTAACCTAAACATGTATGAATGCCTAGGGTTTAGCTTGTTCTGGAGGCATTTTAGTGCATTTACATGTGTTTTTGTGTGTTTTTGTAAGTCAAGAAGCTTGGAGAGAGTGAAGACCTTAAATGGAGCTTAGTGGAGTTAAAATGATGTTAACAGGATCAAACAAAGAAGACAAACAACCAGGGCATGGGCACTTTGGACGCTGACCTTCAACGAAGTGTACATCTTCGTCTATTCAACCAAATGAGGAGAGCTTGGACGTTTCGGAAAACACTTTGGACCTACTACAATTCTTATGATTTGAAGTTCTCCTAAATCAGTCAGCACCTAGGTCAAAACCAAGGTTAAAGTGACGATACGACAGAAACAGTTGTTGACTGATAGTTTGGGAGAATGAGAATATCTGGAGTTACACAAATATAATTCCGATGATTCTTGAGGCATTGGAAAGCTAAGAAACGAAGAGTTACAACTCTTATGAAGAAAGCATAATCTAATTCAGCCCAAATGACCTAGAAAAATGGAACACAGCACTCTAATTGCGTCAGAAGTGCCATTGTCACACCAAGAAGCAAATGCAAAGCATTCTTGTCGTGACAAGGGCTACTCTTGTCACGACAAGGATGCCTGGAAGGGTGATGGGCTTGACTTTCTCCCAAAGTTTCTAGATTTTTCTTGGTCAAATCAGGTCCAATCTGTTACACAAACTTTGGACACTTCCTTGAGCTATAAAAAGAACATCTAAAAGGGATTAGGGAACCTCTTGCACCCCATTTTGGGGCTGGGCTTAAGAGTAACATCAAGAGCAAAGGGAGGTCAAGACAAGAAGGAAGGCATTAGGGAGCTTGACAAATCATCTCCTATTCATCTAGACATCTTAATTCTCCTCTTGAATCTCTATTTTGATAGGCTGTAAATATTTGATGGTTTTAGCTTTCAATTTTGTTTAGTTATATTCAAAATTGTGTAAAGCCTTGGGCTTTTGAATATTGGAACAATGTCCTTGATGTTATACTCATGGGCTTTGGTTATTGTGGTTTGATTCCATTAATTGTTGATGTTAATTGATTTGTTGAGGATTATTAGCCATCTTTCACATGAATTGTGTAGTGAGATTACAAATGGTAGTTTGATTTCATGTTAGACCACATCAATTGACCATGGGTTTGATTGCATAGTGACTTAGTTCCCTAGGGGCACATGCAATAAGATAATCTCCTGATCTTAATGCATCCTAATAGGTTTGATTGCTATTATAACGAGAAATCTATGACGCTTATTAGGGTTGAATAACTGGGACCATGGGAGTGGCTAGGGACTACATTAATGAGATTGTTGGCAGCAAAGGAAATCAATGAAACTAATCACTTTGAGTGCAATGCAAGGTTTGAAAACTTTACTCCATTAACCCTAGGCCTATTTTTACCCATCATTTGTGCCTTGTTTTGGTGTTAGTTTAGATCAAATTACAGCTTTGTGAGGTAAGGTTTGAACACTTGCGTTGTGACATTTGAAATTGAAAATCAAACTAGAAGCAGTTCAGTAGTTTAGTCCACGGGTACTCGTGGGTTCAACAATCTTACTCATAACTATATTACTTGTTTGCGACCAGGTGCACTAGCCTGATAACGTATCACTAGTCTGGCCTAACTTTTCACCAAACATATATTTTACGTTGTATTTTGATGACAAGGCTTTCCAAAATTCGCACAGGTGGAAATATGACTGTACTTGACCAAATAAGCCTTCAGATTGGAAAAATGGTCTACCGGATAAGGGAAATTTGGAAATTAAGTAAGAAAAAATTCGATGTTTGTACTGAATCCCCTGAATTTGTAAAATTGTAATTTGATTGAAACTTTTGGAAAAAACTGCATTCATCCAGATCTGATGGTCTAATAGAACAATCCAAGAAACTATGAAAGGTGAATCCAAAAATCATGGTTTCAATTCAAAAATAGTAGGGATAAACTTAACCTGAAACCTTGTTATATAATTTGGAGACAAAAGCATGTGCTTATAGTACACAAATGATGCAATAAACAATATTTAGATACAGGGAAGGAAACAAAGGGGGTCAAGACACTAGATCTTCCCTGGATCAGTTTCCACGAAAACTAGGCAAAACATGGAGCACACTCAACTTAGTAGTAGTACAAGTTCAGTATGAAGTTTATTCCAAAAATCTATTCATTCATTGAGGAGGCTATTTCCTTACAAGAGAGTTCAAATAGGCAACAAAACCTCGAAACAAACAGCATCAACCTAACAATCAAGAAATTCTAAAATATAATAAACTAGAATATAGATGACGGCTATTAAAAATCTACTAGTTATTGTAGCAGAAAGACTTTCGAGCTTATTTTATATGAGATCAAGTGAGGCCCATACATATTGTAGCTGAAAAACTTTTCAGCTTATTTTTATGCGAGATCCAGAGAGGCCCAAACAAAGGAGTAGATTGTTCCACGTCATATTTGACAAACAAAGAAAAACAGATACCCAAATTAAGGTTCCTTAAGCACACGAAAAGTTCCAAACAAGTTGCATCATATAACTCAAAATAGGAAGCATTTAACTCCACTGAGTTGAGAGATAAATTGATTGTTTATTCATGAAAAAGAGCTTCATAAACCAGTACTTCAGGAGATACAGCATAGGAGGTCCAATCAGAACAAGAACAAACAACCTATCAACATTTTTTCCAGCTTCATATCGTGCTCTTAGAAGAACTTCTACAGTCTGTTTGGGTAAGATAAAATACTGTTACTTTTATGATTACGACTCTCTACTTTGAGGATAAGGAATATTTATTTTGATTAGGATTCTATAACAAAATAGCAATATATTGAAGTTATACTATCTTAGCAAAATATTTATGTTATTTCCCATGATATTTTTGTCAGAAACTTCAGCATTAATATAAAATGACGTGTTTTGTGCCCAGAAACCAATAATTACCAGGTATAGCAAACAGATGTAACCTTCACAATGCAAATTTGGAATAAGAAGCCACAAACTTCCATAACAATGCAAAATATAAAACGTGATTGACAGTGTAAGTGAATGAACAATAAAAGTAAATGAAACTTTCATAAGATGCAAAATATAGAACAAAATTGACATTGTAAGAGAAAGAAAAATAAAAATATATGAAAACAAAACATACTTTCTTCCTTAAACGACTCTTTCTTGCAGCTTCGCGATTTTGTGCAAGCCTGCGGAGGGTCTGCGAAATGGCAAATCAAAATCATGTGGTTTATATTTTATTATGTAGCAACTATGAATTACATAGAATAGCAACCACCTTTTGATCTCTAGACTTGTCACTGCCATCAGAACCCACAATTGCCAGTGCTTGATTATTTTGAAACTGCACCAGAAAATAAAAATTGAATGCAACTTTGCTATGAAATGAAAACCAAAACATCAAGCACAAAAAGTATACAGAAAAAGTTGGAAATATAGGGATTGAAATGAAAATACAGCCATCTAAGTTCCAATTATGTGCTGAAGTTTACAAAATAGAACTAAGGTCAATAAGCATTGAGTCATCACCCTGGAGTTCTTATCCTCTGTGCTTGCATCAGTAGAAGTATCAGTCCTGGGACTGACATCCGCCATCATCAATTCTCCTCAACTTTCTAGATAGATGATTCAATCTGGACAAAATGCAAGCTTTTGCCTCCCTGTGACATCACGAAAATAGAATCCAGTGACATTGAATTGGAAGCAAGCATGAAAAATATTGGGCGACCACAATAAAATTCTTTCACAACAGATTCTCAAAAAAGCAGGACAAACATATGCATTTCTGAGCCAACTAAATAGTTAATTCAGTAGAAGTGAATTTTCTCAAGGATGTCCGGAAAAAAAAAAGTTCGCTGTTCATAAATTAGCCTCTTATACCAATTACCATAAGAACAAAGAGAGAACGAACTTTTCTAATCACAATCAATCATTCAAGTAGTCAGTTGATGATTTTCACGACTTCATAACTTTCCTCAAACAACTGACCAATAAAAGAAAAAAAATGAAAACCTGTTCCCAGATTCCATAGATATTGGGCAGAAAGGACTGTGCCTTTGATTTCTCATGTATCATATGCTGTTGATATTCTTGTTTTTCCATCTGGAAGCAAGGGTTCTCTTAAGGCTGTAATGGAGGTTATGGAGCAATACCAAAGTATGTCTGGGCAGAAAGTCAACCTGTCTAAGAGTGGTTTCATGTGAGCCCAAAATGTCTCTTGCTATGACAAATTGAATTGGCAGAGCTACTGGACTAGCGCAAAACTCCTTCCCCTTCAAATATCCTGGTGTCCCAAATATTCTTTGGCAGGAGGAAACTGGAGTATTTCAATGACCTAGGAGATCAAATTCAGCAGATAATTACTCTTGGAAGGGTTGGTTGCTTACATTTGGGGGTAGATTGATTTTACTTAAGCATGTCCTATCATCCATCCCCATTCACTGGGTTGCGGTAAATCAGCTTCCACAGGCTGTGTTACAAAATATCAATGGGTGGTGCGCCAAGTTATTTTGGGATTCAAAGGAGGTTGGAAACTCCTTCCACTGGATTGCTTGGGATAGTTTATGCTGTACCTGTTATGAAGGAGGTCTGAGTTTTAGGAAACTGGATGAGGTGTGTGCTGCTTTTTCTGCAAAGCTTTGGTGGCAATTTCGTGAACAGGAAAAACTTTGTGGGCTGTTTACATGAAAGCTAAGTACTACTGGAAGCATCATCCATCTGTTGTTTGTGAGAATGCTTTGGCATCCCATACATGGAGAAGAATGCTGAGGATTAGAGACAAGGCTGAGTTGAATATGCATTGGTTTCTTAAGAGTGGCTCTGCTGAATTCTTCTATGGCAATTAGTTGGGAGGAGTCACACTTCAAGCCTGCTCCTTTGCGGGGATATTGTGCTGTTAATCAGTTTTGCAAAGGGGGGGAGAGGTGGGGACCAGAAGGTGCATGACTTGAGGAGGTACTTGCCGGCTGATCTGGCGGCTAGTGTTACTGAAATGCCTATTCCTAGTGGACAGGAGCTAGATATTCTGATCTCAACTCCAGCTCAATCTGGACAATGTATTGTGGCTTCGGCATCCCAGTCTTTCCGCAACATTAAGGATGCATCAGTATTTTGTAAAAGGCTTTTTGCTCCCAGTCGTCTCCCTTGTTTAACCAGGTTTCAGGTACATGCGCCTTACCCTTGTGTGTGTTGCGCCAACCCAGAAAAGAATTGCTTGAGCATGTGTTCTCAAATGGAACATTAGCTGCTCAGGTTGGTTTTCTTTTGCAGACGTTTGTGGTTTATCGATCACAGATCTTGGACGGAGACAGATCTTGGTCTGTTGTGCAAGTTAGGTGGTTAAAGCCGCCACAGGAGCAGTATAAATTCAAAATGGATGGATGTTCAAAAGGTAATCTGGGAATGGGTGGTGGTGTAGCTTTGATTAGAGGGCAGATGGCAGATTCCTGGTTGGGGCAGCTGAAGGTAATTTGAATTGTACGAGTGTTGAGGCAGAAGCTCGTGCAGTGTTGGTTGGATGCTAACTCTGCCATCATGCTGGTATTGATAGCATTCACTTGGAACTTGACTCTTAAGTTGATGGTAGATATCTTGCGTGGTAAGAGTGCCTCTCCTCAGAGAATAGCTTATTGGATTGATCAAATTAGGTCCTACTCACATTTGTTCTTAACTATTAGGCATGTCTTCAGAGAAGCAAATCAACCTCCAGATGCTCTGGCTAACGTCGGTTGGAAACATCAGCCATTAACATTTTATGACAGATTTGCAGATTTGCCATTACAAGAGAGCGGAAGAATTAATCTTGATAGGCTTGATTTTCCTTCCTTTCGTTGGAAAAACATGTCAAATAGTGGTAATGTAGTCTTTCTGGTATTATATGTAAAGGTATATTACTCCTTGTTTACTAGTATATTTGGTGTTCTGATTTATTAATAAAAATATACTCATATTTTTCCATATGAGCATAAAAGGCCTTTCTTTCTTGTCCCATTCTTCTTTCAACATATTCGAGCCATCTACAAATAAGCCACAGATCATAATGATAAAGTTTCATAGTTTTCCCCAGTTTAGTGGAGGCATTTAGTGAAGATTTGTAATTTGAATCATATCTATTATTGAGATAATGCTCTCCAGTAAAACTATTCTGCCCACAAAATTCTCTAATGAATAAGTACAAAATAGATAGGAAACAATCTTTGAGCCATAGCTACTTTGGACACAAAAGGAAGAGACGTATTGTTAAGCATATAAAAGCTAACAATTAAACATAAATGCGAAAGAATTGGAGTCGAGTTTGGAAGAAATGATAAAAGGAAAGCTAAGTAGAGCTCTACCAATCCAACCATAACACTCAATCTCTAACTCAAAGTAATCTTCCAAGTCAAAACATATCTAACATAAATTTGCACAATCATATGGACAATCAAGCGGAGAGACACACAGTTAAAGGTAACAATTAAAACGTTGTAATATAGGTATTGGAAACCAATTTGTAAGAAATGACACGGAGAATACACACAGCACTCTCCCCATCCCCATCCAGTAATAACACTCCTATCAGAAAAAAATAATCATCCGTTGTAAAAGCTATTTTGTATAAATTTGCATAATTGAATGGATCATCAATGAAGTGTCTATTTCACAAACGTCCAAGTGAAGTCCCCTGAATTATCTGTAAAACATATACTGCAAGTGGACTTCCAGAGCTCTATTATTTATTTACAATCGTATGCATATCTTATCAAACTCAATTTCACCACCATCAAAAAGGGGGAAAATTAGAAAAACCACCAATTCTTTTTTCATTTTCCTTTTTCTCTTTTGATTTAAACTGAAACCCACAAACAGTTACAAATACAAGCATCACAAATAGCACGAACATAGACAAAATGGTGTAAATAACCACTGAATTGCTTACCGTCAGAACTAGTGAGTGAGGGAAGTATCAAAACTTCATTATCTTCTTCCGTTCTCCTTTGTCCTCCCCTTACGTGTTCAAAAACACCAATCCCACAAAGAAAACCACATCCGTGAAGTGAAATTCAAGGCCCCAAAGTTGTCGCTGTTGTTGCTGCTGCCGCCGCTACTGCAGCTTGTTCTTCTTCTCCTTTTATGAACCTTTATTTCAAACGTTCAGTAAAATCAGTGTCTTAAACTGAAGCTTCTCTGCTTTCTTTCAACAAAAGGGCTCCAAACCCAGGTTAGAAAATATATCGTAATGGAAAGAATGAGGAAAATTGAATGACGTCGACTACTTTGTAAGAAAGCTCAAGGTCTCCGCTTCTCCCTCTGTCTGTCTGTCTCTCACTTGCCAATTTTGACTTTTGGTCTATCAATCGATTACCTATTCATCAATTAGAATATTGCAGTTAAATTTCATCCTTTTTCGTTTTTTTATTTTCCATTTAATTAGAGGAAGGTTTAAAGAAGGATTTTAATAATTACCCAACTTACAAACCGTCTAAGTTTTATAGAGATTTTTTTTGTGTAATTAAATAAGTAATGGGTAAATTCACCTTTATGCGGGAAAGTTCCTTTTTATTATATCTTTGGTTTGATAATGTCTACATAACTTATGTGCTTTTAACTAATGTGGCAAAAAATACATATAATCCGTCTAAAGTGACGAATTGGATTGTAGGTAAGTATGAACACGATTTCAAAACCGTCAGTTTCCCGAGGGGCGGTTTCAATTACGATTCTGGAACCACCGATTCCGATTCCGCTTTTGGTTACGATTTTATTGCGATTTTGGTTACGGTTTTATTTCCGTTTCGAATTTGATTTCGATATTGAATTCCTATTTCCACGTCCGAATTTGATCTTAAATTTTTTTATTCCATAAATTAAACTTAAAGGGTTAGGTTTTAGTAGTTAGAAATTAGAAATACTAAATTTTACAAGTTATAATTTTAGATATTTAGATTGTTAGAAATTAAAAAAAAACTTTTAGTGTTTTATAATTTTAATGTCAACAAATTTTACAAGTTAGAATGTTACATAATTGCATTGTTAGAAAGTAATAAAGGAAGAAATTACTAAATTACAAGTTAGAAATTAATAAATGAAGAAATACTAAATTTTATTCATAATTGATGGTTTAAAATTTAAATTTGAATGGCACATTAATACTATTGCAAAATATATTATGATATACAATAATACAATTATACAAATAAAACTATGACATTTATATAGACAAATTTATAAATATAAAAATTATAATATTTGAAAAACATAATAAATTATTTCAAATTTTCAATAATCTAAAAATATACAGTATTAAATTTTTCTTCATTTTAATAAACTAGTAGTAGTAGTAGTCGTCGTCATTATTTGCTTTCTCGGCATCGATGATAGGTGAATTAGTAGTACGAGTAGAGCTACCATCGGTGGTGATGTCTAAATCAAAATCTTTTTCTATTCTTGTTCTTTATAAGTGACTTTACTCCAATTATCTACTAAAGCTTGGATCTCTAACGGCAACGGTTGCCACCTTGACTAAAAGCTCAAATGCAATCGGGTTTCATCTAAAATGTTGCCACCTTGACTAAAAGCTTGTTCCACGGCAACGGTTGATGACGGGGCACATTGTTGTCTTGTTCTTCCACCGTTCCAATACTTTGAAGTTCTCAATATTATCACATTCTAACTTGTTATCACTAAAATCAAAAGAAGTGGTTAAATATTTCTCAAGTTTCGTACTAGTAGTACCCTTGTGTTTTTTTAACGATTGAAACATTTCTAAACCGGGAGGGATAAAGGAAGATCCGATATTGGAAGTTGAAATAGTATTGACTAGTGCTAGTACTAATGGCACTACTAGTAGGAACTTATTGATGAAAATTAATAGAATATTCCTTATATAATGAATTCATCACATCTCTAGTCTCATTTATGTATTTACTTACATTTAACTGTAATTGTATAATTTTCGGATCTAATGGAAAATATTCTTTTAACATATCATAATATAACTTCAAATATTGTTCTAAACCTTTAAATTTAAAACGAGAATCAAGAACAATAGCAACTAAATATAAAATTGGAATTTCTTTGTAATAATTAAGCCATTTTTCTAACATGTGAATAATACTTTGCGTTAAAGTTTCAGCATTTATATGATTTTTTAACACACCAACTATATTACATGCTTCAACTAAAAATAAATGAGAAGTTGGATAATACACACATGAAAATATACTAGTATCCTTAAAAACTTTTAAAACTTCTAACAATTGTAAAAAAGAAGTCCAATCTACAATTCCAAGATAAGAGTTATCAATGTAAAAATTACATTACAAGAACTATATTTAGAAGAATCACAAAATAAATCATAAGTTGAATTCCAACAATTTGGAACGTCTTTTTGAAATCTTTTAGGTTTTTGTCCATTTTGCCCATGTTTTTATTAAACTTGGATGTCCAGTTAAATATTTAATTATATCTTTAATTGGTTTAATATGACTTTCTAATGCACTAAAACCATTTTGAATGGATAAATTTAAAATATGACATATACATCTAGCATGAAAAAATTTTCCATCTATAATTGGTGCACAAATATTTTTTAATTCTATAATAGATGCATTATTAGCCGATGCATTATCAAAACCAATTGAAAAAAAAATCCGTCAAATTCTATTCTTGTGAAATAACACTAATTAATCATGATATATTTAGAGCCGTATGAGAATCATTAAAAATTCTAAATGTAATTACTCTTTTTTATAGAAACCAATTTGAATATACCCAACAATAAGTTATACACCCAATGACAAGTTATACCAATATATCTATTCATTTGTCAATTATCACTCCAAATATCCGATGATAAGTTGGTTTTATACCAACTTAAATGGCTTAATTCACTTAACTTTTGACTTGTTTTTCATGAGTTATTATGTGGCTTGCAATTGGTTGTACTAAAATGGTTAAAAGGGACCAAAAATGATGATGAACTTAGGCAATTATGTGTTTGATGCTAATTGGCAAGGTTGAGAGGTCAAAACAACTAGGAAGGTGAATGAAACCAAAATGAACTTGGTAGACTTGATTTAGGGTTTTAGGCAGATTTGGGTTAGTGAACTTCATCTGAGCATAACTCTCTTGATACTAACCCAATTGTTGAGTTCTTTGGTATCCTGAAGAGCTCTTTAAATGCACTATAATTCTTATGTTTTAACTATGAGCTAATTTTGTGTGCAAGACTATGAAATATGAGTTTCTTCGTGAAATGCCAAATTAGGGTTTTAGAGTTTTATCTTTCTGTCACAGTTTGGTATTTTGATGATATCTTGAGTTTCAGGTACCTGATGAGGCTGATTCTTGACCCTATGGAAATCTAAGAGATAGATCTAGAACTCTTAAGTTTACCACCAAGTCTGAATCAGAGGCTAAGACACACTTATTTGGCATGGAAGTAGGGTGTTATGCTGGAATAGACACTTTGCCAATACCTTGCCAACGCCTTGCCAACTCGGCACATCAACCTTGCCGAGCACCGTGCCAAGCCTTGCCACATACAATGCCGAGCACTTAGCCACATCTTGACACACTCATGCATTCATCTTGCCAAGCATTCACAACACACGAACCATATGCACATTAGCACCACATTCACACAGTTTGTGCATGGCATGTTTACTCATTATTACACATTGCATTTGCACCATTGATGCACGACACTCAGACACACATTTGATTCACATATAACATGCAAAGTGTAGTATTCATGCCACAACCCTACCGAGCACCTTGCCACACTTTGTCACACATATGTACTTGTCTTGCCAGAAAAACGCAACACACAATTCAAGCACCACCATCACTTCACAACTCATTACACTAGCATACTCTCATTGGCACATCACTTGGCATGCAACTTGTACACGAGTTCACAAAGCACATCACTCTTGGCACACCACTCATGCAATCTTGGCATAACATTTGCACACTCTTAGCATGGCAGCACACACATTGGCATAGGACACAATCGGGCCAACTCACATATTTTCTCCACGAGGTCTCGTAGAGAAAGAAAAAATGCAAAATTTTCTCCACGAAATCTCGTGAAGAAAACAAAAACACCAAAATTTTCTCCACGAGATCTCGTGGAGAAAATGAAAAGTGCCAAGATTTACTCCACGAGGTCTCCTGGAGTAAAAAAATAGGTGAAAAATTTTGCCCACGAGATCTCGTGGGCAAAACTTGAGTATTCTGATTTCAGAAAATCGACTAAGTGTTCTTGGTGTTCGGGCACAAAGAGAAGGCGTGGGGGCTGTTGGTCTGAAGGCGTGTGAAAGCTGAGTTCAAAAAGGGAAGCGGTTGTTCGGTTCCCAAAAGCGTGCTCTCCTTCACTTATGAAGGCGCGATCATTGCTGGATAGGAAGGAAATTAGGCAGAAGCTTGAAGGCGCGATTCTTTTGGCAGAAAGGCGCTGGAGGTGCAGTAGAGGCGCGAGGGAGAACGGCGTGAAGGCGTGAAGGTTGCTGAGCTTGACTGGTCCCTGGCCAAGAAGTTTGAAGGCGTGACTCCAAATGGCACAAAGGCGTGGTAGAGAAGCTGGGAGGCGTGAACCCGATTTGCCTGAAGGCGCGAGGAGGTTCTTGAAGGCGCAGATCCTTTGGCTCAAATACGCTGGCGCAGTTCTGAAACCTTCTACTTTGTTTTTTGTCATTTACATTACTTAGGCATTTTTAGTAGTGGTATTAATGTAATATTTTAGTCATTGTACGTTTGCGTAATATTTATGTTTCTTTTTTTAACCTCTATATATAGAGGAATAGTCAACATTTTAGAGTATCCGATTCATTATTGACTATTCACATTTCCATATTGTAACCAACTTTTGATCTAGAGAGAGCGGGAATAAATTTGCAAGATCTACTTTCTCTCTCTAGTTTCTCTCTCTAGCTTTTGAACTTTATTTTGGATTTCGATTGAGGATTTGTTCCGATTATTGTAAATCTCCTTGCATTTGAGAAGGCATTCCACAATCCTTTTGAGAATTGGAAGCTTTGAGACATCTTAATTGGTAAACTCTTTCCAATTGATGAAATGAACTGTGTAATCTTCCAATTTGTTGATCGTGAATTGAAAATGGAGTTTTCTGGCTAGTGAGTGATAATCTAGGTTTCTAATCGGTGAATGCTTGGTTGAATTGATAATGTGCAGTATAATTAACAATCTAAGAAGAGTAATACAACATTCTCTGTATTGAATTTGTAAAACTTATTAAGTTCATGCTTTTGATATGAATTTGTTGAAATGAGATTTGATTGCGGTCGTCATGCTGAGTTGAATCTTAATTCATAAGATTCAGCTAAGAATTCATGAATGAGAACTAGAGAATGCAAGAGTTCTTAAACCTGTTTGCATTTGTACATGTCTGAGAGCTAGGCCTCGCCATAGGAAGCTCTTAGACTGTGAAATTAGTAGAACAAGGTGATAAGAGATTCTCCAACTTGAATGATGAACTTACAAGCTAGAATCGGGCCTCGCCAAGGGAGATTCTAGAAGATAATGCTTGAGTAATTTGAGTAGAGAATTGAGAAAGGCTTAGGTTCTACTTCACCATTCTTAGGCCCCGTCATAGGATAGGATGGTGTTGGGAGACTAGAATTGAAATGTGATCGCCATGCCAACTACAATTTCGGTTTCCAGTTGCCTTCTTCTCATTTGATTTGATTGTAAGTTAGTAGTACTGTGCTGATAAGTTGCATTCACCCGGAAGAAGCTCTAGATTATCCATTTCAATCATTTGTGATTTCCTTGTTACTTCTTAGTGTTTACCTTGTGATAGTTTTATTTCCTGTTTGTGTAATTACAATTGATTTCCTACTAGTTCTTTTGAGTCCTGATCTTACTTTGGTGACATAATTGTGCAAATCGAAATTCTTAAATCCTCATTTTCCCTGTGGATACGATACCCTGCTCACTGCTACTATAGTTAGTGAAATAGGATAAATTGACGAGTCGCGACAACTCGCTATCAATTTTTGGAGCAGTTGCCGGGGAAAAGGCTTGGTTTTCTTGAATTTTGAGTTGCTCTGTTTTGTTGTTGTGTATATCAGTAGTTTTGTTATGTTTCATTTTGGAAAATTTTGTTGTTTTTCTTGTTTTTGTGCTTTGTTGTCTACTTTGGTGAAATTGTGGCAAGTGCAGGACATTGAACTTAACTGAAATTGAGTATTGCACACCACAAGTACTCAAGCATGTCTAGGTGGGACTTCTCTCCACCACCATATGAAGAGCAATGGCAAAATCAAGCACAAAGCAACAAGACGTATCTCATTGGAACACAAGGTCTCTCTGTGGAATACATGTTTTCTCAACTTCTCGACAAACTTGACAGAGGCCTGCAAAAGGGAGAGCAATGGTATAACCAACAACAAAGCAAAGAGTGCTATCTCAGAGACGAAGCAAAAATGGAAAACATGTTGTCTCAAGTTTCGGAGAGATTTGATAGAAGTGAAACAAGGATGGCTCAACTAGAAGAGGAGCTTCAAGGGCGACAACAAAGACTCGATCGAATTAATGTTTTAATGAGCAACCTATGGGAACAAATTGAGACACCAATTCAATTTTCACAATGCTATCCACAAGGTACACCTCTAATTTCTAAAGTACCAACTCCTGAGGAATATCATTTTGAGATGCAAGAGAATGTTGAATGGGGTGAAAAGAATCCTTGGGAGGTGGAATCTATAAATATTGAGGTTGTCTCACAAAAATGTATTGTTGAAAAACCTTTGTGGCATGAGTCAAATTTTAACTTTTCTAGTGAGGATGAGGTCTCTGATGATGAGTGTGACATTGATGAATTTAGAGCATTGAACTTTCTTAGTGAAAAGATGGGAAGTGAGTCTATTGTGGAGTCTTGCATTAATTTTATAGAATTCCATGAGCCAAATGATGTTGATTGCCATTCTTCAGACGCTCCTCCTCTTAATAACTTTGAAAATTGTATAGAGACACTTCTTGAGGATCAATGTGATATCATAAAGGAAAATAATGTTGCATTTGTGAATGAGAGTGTTAACACCTTGTTTGAAACTCTTGTTGAGGCACCAATTTTTGAAATGGTCAATGAGTCTAAGTGTCTAAATGGTGATTCACAAGAAGTGCAGAATGAGATACTCTTGTTAATTGATGATAATGCTTTTTGTGTTGTTAACAAAGAAGTGACTTTAGAAATTCCTCATGTTAGCCTAGATGATGAAGATGTGCAAATTTTTAATGACATAGCTAACATTGTGGAAAATTGTTTCATTGATGAATCCATTTTTGAACTTACTGCTGGTTTTGTTGAGACCATGGATGTAGATCTATTGGTTGAGCCTTGCAGGATTGAAATGGTTAGTGTGGTGGGAGAAGTAAATGATGTGTTTCCAATGGAAGAAGAAGTAAAAGAGGTGCCTACAATGGGGGAGCCTCAGTGGTTCAAAGTTAAATTTGTAGAGATAGCTCCCCATGTGCATGAGCTTAAGCACTTCATTGGACATATTCTTCAAGTTCCCTACAGGAGGATAATGAGTTCTTATGAAATATCATTTTTCTGGTACAGAGAGGGTTATTGCGATTCTCGAAGAAGAAAATTTCATAAATAAAGTCTAGCTGGAGACTACAAAACCCAGAACTACTTCTTGTCCTTTTACCTTTTCTTCAATTTTTGGTTCAACTACTTGTTATGTTAGTTTGCGTTTTTGCTTATACTCACCCAGGCTACTTATGTTGTAGGCATCCCTGAAGGGAATCGCAAGGGAAAGTGGCCATGCACACAAGAGGAACGTTTTCTTGCAAGAACGAACTTCAAACAAGGACACTCACCAAGCAAACATTGGAATTCATGCAGTATCAGGGAGTTCCTAATCCTATCTTTACTTTACATTGAGGACAATGTAAGTTTTAAGTGTGGGGGAAAGAAGGTTTGCTTTGGTTTGTGTTTTTTGTACTTTATACGTTTTCTTTCATGCCATGTGATGCTTAGCATGTAATTTTTGCATTTTGTTGTATCATTTTTGAGATATTTCCCGTATATGTGTGTTTTTCATGTTTTGTGCAAAGTTTAAGTTTTTTGTGTTGGTTGTGTTTGAATTTTTGTGCAAATTTTAAACTTTTGCAAGCTTTTTGAATAAGTGATGGTGTTGTACATAAGTTGTGTTTTGCGTTTCAAGACAAGTTGTGCAAAGTTTACAATGAGTGCATTTATAGAGCCAAACGAATTTTGTGTTGAACTTTTGAAAGAGTCAAATGTTAGAGTGAGTGGACTAGAAAGTTAATATCACACATGTATTTGAAACATTGTTCCTAGTTCACTATGGCTTAATTCAAGTTCATCACTTAAATCTTTTTGATCTTGCATGTGAAAATTTTTGTTTCCTGGTACTAAGTTTGAAGAAATTGGTACATTTTGCTGGCTAAAGCCCGATGTCAAAGTAAGATAGATATGCCATGCAAAAAACTCAAATGACATAGGAGGTAATGTGCATGGATTTTGTTATTTTTGTTATGCATTTATCTGGTGTTTCCAGAATTCGTGCATGTTAGTCAATTTGGGATTCTTATGAACATGTGCTTGCACAAGAAAGGATATGGAGAAAAAGCCATATTGGCAACTGGGAAGGAAAAAGCTATAAGAACCTGGCAATCAAATTGGGAGAAAAACAGCCATAAAACCCAGGCATTATTGTTAGTCACCAATGTGTGAAACAAATGTGCATCAATGTGCAGAATAAGGGCAATGTCCCATAGAGTACCAATGTACGCATAGGCACCATTGATCTTGTGATTGCATGTTCATAAGAGTGGACAAAGAGATTGGCATGTATTGAATGGGTATGAGACGAGTTAGAGGGTGTATAGCAAAGGAATAGATGAAGTTCATGTTCCTCAGCACACACTTGCACGCATGACATTTTGGTCTTTATTCATTGTGCCTTAGTTGATAATTTGTACTGAAATCTGAGAGCTAGGTACCATGAACCATCAGAGTATAAAGTTTTGTGTGAAAAACGTTTTGATGGACTTGGATGTGGTCAGTGTGGATGAATGAACAATGTGTTTGCATACGGGTGATGAGAATGTTTTGTTTTGTACTTTGCTTAAGGACAAGCAAAAGTTCAAGTGTGGGGGAATTTGATAAGTTGGTTTTATACCAACTTAAATGGCTTAATTCACTTAACTTTTGACTTGTTTTTCATGAGTTAGTGCGGTGTTTTGTGTGTTGTTGTGCATTTATGTGGCTTGCAATTGGTTGTACTAAAATGGTTAAAAGGGACCAAAAATGATGATGAACTTAGGCAATTATGTGTTTGATGCTTATTGGCAAGGTTGAGAGGTCAAAACAACTAGGAAGGTGAATGAAATCGAAATGAACTTGGTAGACTTGATTTAGGGTTTTAGGCAGATTTCGGTTAGTGAACTTCATCTGAGCATAACTCTCTTGATACTAACCCAATTGGTGAGTTCTTTGGTATCCTGAAGAGCTCTTTGAATGCACTATAATTCTTATGTTTTAACTATGAGCTAATTTTGTGTGCAAGACTATGAAATATGAGTTTCTTCGTGAAATGCCAAATTAGGGTTTAGAGTTTTATCTTTCTGCCACAGTTTGGTATGTTGTTGATATCTTGAGTTTCAGGTACCTGATGAGGCTGATTCTTGACCCTATGGAAAGCTAAGAGATAGATCTTGAACTCTTAAGTTTACCACCAAGTCTGAGTCAGAGGATAAGACACACTTATTTGGCATGGAAGTAGGGTGCTGTGCTGGAATAGACACTTTGCCAATACATTACCAACGCCTTGCCAACTCGGCACATCAACCTTGCCGAGCACCGTGCCAAGCCTTGCCACATACAATGCCGAGCACTTAGCCACATCTTGACACACTCATGCATTCATCTTGCCAAGCATTCACAACACACGAACCATATGCACATTAGCACCACATTCACAAAGTTTGTTCATGGCATGTTTACTCATTATTACACATTGCATTTGCACCATTGATGCACGACACTCAGACACACATTTGATTCACATATAACACGCAAAGTGTAGTATTCATGCCACAACCCTACCGAGCACCTTGCCACACTTTGTCACACATATGTACTTGTCTTGCCAAAAAAACACAACACACAATTCAAGCACCACCATCACTTCACAACTCATTACACTAGCATACTCTCATTGGCACATCACTTGGCATGCAACTTGTACACGAGTTCACAAAGCACATCACTCTTGGCACACCACTCATGCAATCTTGGCACAACATTTGCACACTCTTAGCATGGTAGTACACACATTGGCATAGGACACAATCGGGCCAACTCACATATTTTCTCCACGAGGTCTCGTGGAGAAAGAAAAAATCCAAAATTTTCTCCACGAAGTCTCGTGGAGGAAACAAAAACACCAAAATTTTCTCCACGAGATCTCGTGGAGAAAATGAAAAGTGCCAAGATTTACTCCACGAGGTCTCGTGGAGTAAAAAAATAGGTGAAAAATTTTGCCCGCGAGATCTCGTGGGCAAAACTTGAGTATTCTGATTTTAGAAAATCGACTAAGTGTTCTTGGTGTTCTTCAGGTGTTCGGGCACAGAGAGAAGGCGTGGGGGCTGTTGGACTGAAGGCGTGTGAAAGCAGAGTTCAAAAAGGGAAGCGGTTGTTCGGTTCCCAAAAGCGTGCTCTCCTTCACTTATGAAGGCGTGATCATTGCTGGATAGGAAGGAAATTAGGCAGAAGCTTGAAGGCGCGATTCTGTAGGCAGAAAGGCGCTGGAGGTGCAGAAGAGGCGCGAGGGAGAATAGCTTGAAGGCGTGAAGGTTGCTGAGCTTGACTGGTCCCTGGCCAAGAAGTTTGAAGGCGTGACTCCAAATGGCACAAAGGCGTGGTAGAGAAGCTGGGAGGCGTGAACCCGATTTGCCTGAAGGCGCGAGGAGGTTCTTGAAGGCGCAGATCCTTTGGCTCAAATGCGCTGGCGCAGTTCTGAAACCTTCTACTTTGGTTTTTGTCATTTACATTACTTAGGCATTTTTAGTAGTGGTATTCATGTAATATTTTAGTCATTGTACGTTTGTGTATTATTTACGTTTCTTTTTTTAACCTCTATATATAGAGGAATAGTCAACATTTCAGAGTATCTGATTCATTATTGACTATTCACATTTCCATATTGTAACCAACTTTTGATCTAGAGAGAGCGGGAATAAATTTGCAAGATCTGCTTTCTTTCTCTAGTTTCTCTCTCTAGCTTTTGAACTTCATTTTGGATTCTGATTGAGGATTTGTTCCGATTATTGTAAATCTCCTTGCATTTGAGAAGGCATTCCACAATCCTTTTGAGAATTGGAAGCTTTGAGACATCTTAATTGGTAAACTCTTTCCAATTGATGAAATGAACTGTGTAATCTTTCAATTTGTTGATCGTGAATTGGAAATGGAGTTTTCTGGCTAGTGAGTGATAATCTAGGTTTCTAATGGGTGAATGCTTGGTTGAATTGATAATGTGCAGTATAATTAACAATCTAAGAAGAGTAATACAACATTCTCTGTATTGAATTTGTAAAACTTATTAAGTTCATGCTTTTGATCCGAATTTGTTGAAATGAGATTTGATTGTGGTCGTCATGCTGAGTTGAATCTTAATTCATAAGATTCAGCTAAGAATTCATGAATGAGAACCAGAGAATGCAAGAGTTCTTAAACCTGTTTGCATTTGTACATGTCTGAGACTGTGAAGTTAGTAGAACAAGGTGATAAGAGATTCTCCAACTTGAATGATGAACTTACAAGCTAGAATCGGGCCTCGATAAGGGAGATTCTAGAAGATAATGCTTGAGTAATTTGAGTATAGAATTGAGAAAGGCTTAGTTTCTACTTCACCATCCTTAGGCCCCGTCATAGGATAGGATAGTGTTGGGAGACTAGAATTGAAATGTGGTCGCCATGCCAACTACAATTTCGGTCTCCAGTTGCCTTCTCCTTATTTGATTTGATTGTAAGTTAGTAGTACTGTGCTGATAAGTTGCATTCACCAGGAAGAAGCTCTAGATTATCCATCTCAATCATTTGTGATTTCCTTGTTACTTCTTAGTGTTTACCTTGTGATAGTTTCATTTCCTGTTTGTGTAATTACAATTGATTTCCTACTAGTTCTTTTGAGTCTTGATCTTACTTGGTGACATAATTGTGCAAATCGAAATTCTTGAATCCTCCTTTTCCCTGTGGATACGATACCTTGCTCACTGCTACTATAGTTAGTGAAATAGGATAAATTAACGAGTCGCGACAACTCGCTATCATCCGAACATATGGAAACACGAGAATCTAAGTTCGAAAAATATTCTGATAAGATATTTTTTAATTTTTATAATTTTTTTAATATCACGAGTTAAAGTTGTTCTAGGAATATGTTTAACTTGGGGATTTGCATTTTCTTATACTAATCTTACAAAATTTCTTTTTTCACTAAATGAAAATAGTAAATGTTGTGTATAAACAAATCTAGGTAAACCGTTTCTCCATTTTAAATCACTAAATTTAAATAAACTTAAATTACTAGAAGAAGAAGAACTTTGTTGAGCGAAACCTGTTAATTGAATTTGTGAATTGTGAATGTCGATTTCTTGAGGATGCGTTTTCTCCAAATGCTTGGTTAGTGTACCATATCCCAATTTTGAAGGTGTATGATTTGTCACAAAAATTGCATTTTTCTCTAATAAGAACTCTATCGGCATAAAAAAATTTTGTGAAATATTTTACAAACATATCAGATTTTTTATTCATTAGTGGACGACGACTTGATGGTTATGGATTTGCACTTTCATCACCAATATTAATTCGTTGGGATAAAGAACCAAAACTATCCATAATATAATTTTTATTTATAAAGATTAAAAAAGAATGAGGAATTGAAAGAATAATATATATAAAAAAATAATTTAACTAACAATTATAATAAAAACAATAATTAGAATTGAATTTTATAGAATTTTGATGCTTGAGAATTGAAAACGAGAGAATTAGAATATTGAGAAAGAGAAGTATAAATTGTGAGGATAAATGAAAAATCAATGAGGTATTTATTGAATTAGGAAAAGAAAAAGAAATTAAAAAAAGAATGGGAACAGTTAAATTCCATGTTGGCAACGGTCAAGTGACCGTTGCAATTTTTTTTTGTTACAGGACATGCACCTTTTTTTAAACCCACATGCGTTTTTAATTGGCATGATGACTGACTCCTACACACGTGGAGCCGAACCGTCTATTGACAATTCAGTAATAGTTACTGTTTAGTGGGCCCCCAATTCCAATTCTAGAATCGGAACTAGCAGTTCGAAACCTGCAGTTCCGGTTTCGAAATCGTCGGGATGGCCATGTCTAATTGCAAGAGCTCTAATGTGCAAATAATACTTAATTTTTTTTACTTTTATTCTAAAATTATCCTTTTCTAAATAGTTCATTAATAAGTTTTTCTTTTTCTTTTTCTCTTTCCTTTTTCTTTTCTTTCTTTTCTCATCCCTTCCTCTTAATGATGCTGACCACGAAAAGGGTAATAAACTCATCTTCACCAACAGCTTCACCATATTAACAAAACTCCAATCCAAATCTACAGTTTAATCATTTTATTCAAAAAGGATAATTTAAATTACTAGAAATTTATCAATGACCAAATGGGTAATCAGCCTATCTCCACCAATAGCTCTACCACATTGACAAAACCCCAATTCAAATCCACGGTTTAATCATCTCAATCAAAAAGGATAAATTAAATTACTAGAAATTTATCGTGTTTCGAGGAATTAGGTTGGGGAATCAAAAAGGATAATTACGAGCAACTCATGGATAAGGTAGTGGAGAGATGATATTTTTTCCTTTTAGATGTTATTTTTGAAGTTCATCAAATTTGGCAACATGTCTCAAACTCTAACATAAAGAGGGACCAAAGAGAAGTCCATTGCTTTTTGTTTCCAATAATTCAGATGCACTTGATTTGACAGCCAAGGCACTTGACTTCTTTTATGTTAGTGAAGCCATTGTAATAGATCGTTGTATTAAAAAAGCCCAATGAAATGAATCTGGAGGAATTTTATGCATGTAATACCCAACGTCGCGATATATGCACTTCACACGTCGTGACGGATGGGATTGTTAGGGTTTTATTTTTAAGGCTAATAGGCCTAGTGTCACAACATTAGCATGCAGTAGATTAAAATAAATTGTTTTTTTTTATTTTTTAGGACTTTGTTTCCTTAAATGTAATAGGTTGGCTAGTTTCTTTATGTAAGCTTATAAATAAGCATATTTTCGTGGAAATAAACAAACTTTGGATATTTTGAGAAATTAAAAATATAGAATTGTTTTTCTTTGATGTGAATTTGAATACCTAAAGAGGGTTTTCATCTTACTTTTGAGGGATATTCTTGAGGAGGGAATTCTCTTTACTTTGACCTCTTTGGTAATTGATAGTGAGAAGCAGCCAATTAATCATTCTTAAAAGCAACATACAAAAATAGATTGAACCTACCTTTTTCCTTTGATTTACGAAAAGATCTTGTTTTGTGAATTTCGTAACCAACGGTTTGATTTATGTGAGGAGCATAAGAAAATTCGTATCAAGTGGTATAAGAGAATTAGCGTATTTTCGAAATCAAGTTACAGTTTTTCTCTTAAAATTGAAACTCTAAATTGTTTGTCATTCGTAGTCCTAACATAATTTGTTAAATTGTGTTGGATGACAATTATTATATCCTTGATTGCTTTTTGTTTTAGATCGGTGTGAATTCTGATTTGTGGACTAAAATTTATTTAGTGGTTTCAATTTGGTTATTTGATTAGGATCTATTTGTTGGAATTGAATATCTTGTATTATTTGAATCATACTTAACAATTATCCATCATGACTAAACAAGGGGAGACAAGTGTGAACCAAGGTTTGGAGAGTATGGTTGCAGCTTTGAGGGAGCAGTTGTGAATATTATTAGTCAGGTTGATAGTATGTCGGCATCGCCAAAGTCACCCAGGTCATGGCAGACAAGAACCCATGGTTTGAGGGTTTGGAAGAGGAAGGATCAAGTTTTAAAGAAAGTCCTTGCCAAAAAGTGCGAAGAGCTATTCTAACTGTCAAGGAAGGGAAGTTGAAAGTTCCACTATTTTCAAGTAACGAAAGTCCAGATTTGTTTTTAGAATGGGTTAGAAAGACAAATAATTTTTTTTAATTTTATAACTATTCTGAGGAGAATAGGATCAATTTAGTGGTTAGTGAATTCACTGAATATGCTAGTACATGGTAGGAGAATCTCCTTAATCAGAAGGACAAAATAGGAAAGAAGTCAATCCGCACTTGGAATGAGATTAAAGTTTTTATATGTAAAAGGTTTGCTCCAATTCATTATTTTAGAGATCTTTGACTCAAATTGTAGAATTTAACTTAAGGTGATAAAAGTGTCGAAAAGTACTACCAGGAGATGTAGATAACTATGAGTTAGGACCGTGTTCATGAAAAGAAAGGCATTATAATTGCAAGGTTTATTAGTTGATTGAATAGAGAAATTGCAAACATAATTGTTTTATATCATTATGTAGATGTGGAAGATTAATTTACTTCACATGTTCAATGAGGTAGAAAATAACTTGAGTTTGAGAAGAATGCTGGTTTTGACAATTTTGCGTTTTGGAAGTCAGTGTTGAACGATCTTATTACTGGAGGTAAATCACATAAGGGTAAGGTTGAATCTTTCGACCAAGTTACAATCTGTAAAGTGTTTCAAGTGTCATGGTTATTGACATGTTGCATCATAGTGTTCTAGTGCATGTGCCACTATCATTCATGTCAATGGGAATAGAGTGAAGGACACCTCAGGTGTTACGGGAATGCCGCCTTTAGAGGGACCTAAAGATGAAGAAATAATTTTGGCAAAAATGGTCGGCGAGTTGTTGGTTCTGAGGCAAGCTCTTACTATTCAGCCTCAGGTGAATGATGACTATAAACGTACTCAGCTCTTTCACACACGATGCCACATTAGCAGGAAGATGTGCAATGTGATTATTGATGGAGGAACATTCTAGACAAGTCAAGATTGATTTCTCTATTGAATCTTATCACAATAGTCTTATTTGTGATGTGCTACCTATGTTAGATGCGCATGTAATTATGAAAAAGTCGCGGTTATTGATTGAAATGCCATTTACCACAAGCTTGACAACACATATTCGTTTGAGTGGAATGGACACAAATTCTTGCTGATATCGCTACATCCTACACAAGTTTATAAAGACCATAGTCAGATACTAATAGATTTGCAAGTCAAAAAAGTTGATACAGGAGATACAAAGGCATTATGTACTCTTATTTTTAATTCCTTTGCAAATGGTGGTGTATTTATGAATTCTATACCAAAATTGAGGTCAAATGCTTTCCAAATAGGAGGGAATGATATGAATCTGGAGGATTTTTACACAGGTAGTACCCTGCATCGCGACGCTGGTGAGCATGTGTTACGATGTAGGTCTGGATCACTACGTACGCACTTCGCATGTTGCAATGGAGGGCACTATTAGGATTTTATTTTTTAGGCTAATAAGCCTAGTGACACGACTCTAGGAAACATGCATCGTGATGGGCTACGTGCGTCACGATGCTAGTGTGCAACATATTAAAAAAATATTTTTTTAATTAGTTTTTAGGGTTTTGTTTCCTTAAATATAATAGTTGGCTACGGTCATTATGTAAGCCTATAAATAGGCCTATTTTTGTGGAAATACACAGTTTTTGGATATTTTGAGAAATTAAAAATACTGAATTATTTCTTTGATATGAGGTTGAATATTCGAGAAGGGTTTTTATCTTTCTTGTGAGGGGTATTTCTAAGGAGGGAATTCTCTTTACTTTAACTTCTTTGTTAATTGATTGTGAGGATGAACCAATTAGTCATTCTTAAAATCCAATCCATAGAGATAGATTGAACATACTTTTTTTCTTTGATTTATGAAAAGATCTTGTTTTGTGAATTCCGCAACCAATGGTTCGATTTACATGAGGAGTGTTTGGAGTTTGAGTTTCAAAGGGATGTAATAAATTTTGGTCAAATGTTCTACTTCATTGTTAGTTAATAAGGAATCTAAGGTATCTAGTTTAGATATCTTTGTTGGATATTTAATATAATCCAATAATATGTTCTAATATAAGCCCAATAGATAATGAACCTTTGTAATAGGCCTGAATGGGTAAGAGTCCATTAACTGGTTTTAACCCTAGTGCATTCCTATATATATGCTAGTTGGAGGCAGCATGCTAGATATTTCACATTAGATACCTGGGGTGTAATGCTTCAAGCAATTGCATATTGAATTGCTTGACCTAAAACTCTAACAATCTTGAAGCATTAGAAAGTTAGAATACTGTAGCATTGACGGTACTGTAGCGGCGATACTGTTCCGGCACTATTCATACCGTTTCGGTTTACTATAGCGGCTCTGTAGCATACTGTTCCGGCACTATTCATACTGTTCTGGCGTACTGTAGTATACTGTAGCGTATTGTTGTGGCACAGTATCGTACTGTTCCGGCACTGTTCATACTATAGTATACTGTTTCGGTACTATAGCGGCACTGTTCATCAGGTGCACTCCTTCATTTTTTTATTAAAAAAATGGAAAAATATGTGCCAATTGATATGGTTAAACTTCAGTCTTTTAGTGGGTCTGATTTTAATTCCTGGAAACGAAAACTCCAGTTTGGTTTAAAATTATGAAAATAATTTTTACACTGCTATAAGTACTTTTGTTGATACCACTGAGGATGTTGATGAATCTGACTGCTAAAGAAATTTGGGACAATTTAGATACTCAGTTTAAGAATGAGGAAGAATTGTCAAAAACAAATCTTGTTGACAAATTCATGGATTTCAAATTCAAGGAAGATATGGAAATCACTCCTTAAGTTACTAATCTAGAAAACTTGAGATCTAAATTGATTATTGAAAACATCAATGTTTGTGATCCTTTTCTGGTTGGTGCCATAATCTATAAATTACCATCTGCATGACTTTCTTTCAAAACTGAGATATACAGGAAGAAAGTTCAGGTGGGACTGGATGATCTTAAACGGTTCATTATAATTGAGGATGAGAATTGAGTTAAGAATACATTGGAGATGGTTAGACAGCAACAGTCAGCTGCTAATGCGGTAATATATCCCAATAAATTTCCTAAGAAATCCAAGTCTCCCAAAAAGTGAGTCTCAACAATTACAGGCCAAAAAGCCTATCTTTAAGGAAAAGAAGGGCAAGTGCCATAATTGTGGGAAATGGGGCCACTTTGTAGTAGATTGTAAGCTACCAAAAAAAAGGACAATTCTGACACACTATTGGAAGAACATATACTGGTACAAAAGACTGAGCCTTAAAACTTTGTTGCCATGGTAGGCAATATTGGAAAGGCCAGTGCTTTTTCAGAATGGTGGTTAGATTCTGGGGCAACATGCCATGTTTGCCAAACGAAAAAGTTACTTGATGATGTTGCTGAGGCCAACAAAACTATTGCTGTGGCTAGTGGGGCAACGGAGATCATGACTCACACTGGTACTGCAAATATCAACCTCTCTTCAAGTAAACTTTTAACTTTAAAAGATGTTAAAGTAGTTCCTGCGATCCAAAAGAATTTAATTTCTTTTAGTCGCTTAGAACATGCTGGCATGAATTTAATTTTCTCTAGTGGTAGAGTCACTTTATCTGTGAACTCTCATTATTTTGGTTTTGCATTCTTGACTGGTGGTATATATGAATTGAGTAATGGAACTGAAACGGTCAGCCAAGTTAGTTCAACTCTAATTGATCCAATGATATTGCATAATCGGTTAGGACATGTGAACTACAAGAAAATGGTTAGACTAGTTAAAAGTCATAATATACCTCTCGATAATTCGATCAGATTTAATATATGTAAAATCTGTGCTCAAACTAAAATCACTAGAAGACCTTTTCGTCCGGTCTCTAGGAGTACACAGCTTCTTGACTTAATACATTCTGACCTCTGTGACTTTAAAAGTTCTCCTACTAGAGGTGGTTCACTTTTATAGACGATTTTTCTCGATATTGTCATATTTATTTGTTAAAATCAAAAGATGAAGTTTTTGATAAATTTAAAATTTTCAAGAATCGTGTTGAAAACCAATTTACTTTGAAAATCAAAAAGTTGAGGAGTGACAGAGGAGGAGAATATACATTGACAGGGTTCAAGGAATTTTGTGCTTCAGAGGGCATAATCCTTGAAACTACTGCTCCTTATTCACCTCAATCAAATGGCATAGCTGAACGTAAGAATAGGACGTTAACAGAAATGTTAAACTCTATGTTATTGACAGCTGGCATGCCTTCCTGTTATTGGGGAGAGGCAGCTTTGACTGCTAATCATATCCTCAATTGGTTGCCGCATTCTAAGTTGTCTTCAACTCCTTATGAGATATGGTATAAACATCCTTGTAAATATGTTACTCTTAAGACTTGGGGCTGTATTGCTTATGTGAGGATACCAGGCCCTAGAAGATCTAAGGTGAGGCCTAGGACTAACACTTGTGTGTACCTAGGTAGTGCAGGGGATAGTGCTACTGATCAGTTCTTGGATCTATCAACCAATGTGGTTATAGAATCTAGAGATGCTGTTTTCTTTGAAGATAAATTTTTTCGAGATAAAGGGTTGACAGTATCAGGCATTGTCAAAATCATTTCAGAGACACTTATTGAACCTGATTTGACTTCCTCTGACACTCGGATCTCTTCTAAATCTGTACCTTTAAGAGTATCTACAAGACAACAAATTCCCAATACGTTTGGTAAGGATTTTGTCACTTACCATTTAGAAGATGATCTATCCACCTATAATGAGGCGATGAGATCTAGGGACTCCCTAGAAGCCATTGATGATGAAATGAGCTCTCTGTTACAAAATCAAACTTGGGACCTAGTCGATTTGCTGAAAGGGGCTAAGACTACAGGTTGCAAGTGGATTTTGAAGAAGAAACTTAATTCTGACGGATCTATAGCTCAGTATAAAGCACATTTAGTAGCTAAGGGCTATACCCAAGTATATGGGATAGATAGTTTTGATGTCTACTCCCGGTCTGTCATTTGACCACGATAAGAATTCTTCTTGCTTTGGCATCTATTGAGCACTATGTTGTGTATCAAATTGATGTAAAGACAGCTTTCCTAAATGGAGATCTGAATGAGGAGATCTACATGAACCAACCTAAAGGGTTTGTCATGAAAGGTTTCGAGAACAAAGTTTGTAAGTTAAACAAATCTTTGTATTGTATGATAGTACGTTTTACAGAGTAAGGTATTACTCTTAGCTCATTACACTAACAAATTGCTTTTTACATGGGGATACAGTGAATATACCGTGGTTGAGACACCGTATAATTTGAATAGACGGCTGAGCCCCAAATGAGGGAGCTAGCGTGAATCAATTGGCTTATTATAAATTGATTGGTAGTCTCATGTATGCAATGACATGCACTAGACCAGACATAGCCTTTTCTGTAGGCATGCTGAGTCGTTTCACTAGTAATCCCAGCCATAAACATTGGCATGCCCTCACGAGACTTATGCAATATTTGGAGGGTACCTCTAACCATGCACTATGTTATAGTGGTCATCCTCCTATCTTGGAAGCATTTTCTGATGCTTCATGGTGCTCATCCATAGGGGATAGTAAGTCTACCAGTGGCTACATTTTCACACTGGGTGGTGCAGCAATTGCATGGAAATCCAAAAGGTAGACTTGTATTGCTTTGTTGTCTATGGAATCGGAACTTTCTGCTCTAGCTTTCGCAGGAGGAGAAGCAGAGTGGATAAGAGAACTGATCCTGAATATTCCATTAACCCGATTAAAGATTACGTCTTTAAGTATGTTCTGTGATAATCAGGCTACAGTTTCAGTAGTACAAAACTCACTCTTTAATGGTAAGAGGAGACATGTTAAACTGAGACATACAATGTTGACGTATCTTATAGAACATGGTATTATTACTTTGGTCGATGTGAGATCGAAGGATAATCTGGCTGATGCTCTAACAAAGGGACTGAACAAAGCTCGAATCTTCAAAATTCTGGGGGATATGGGGTTAAAGACTATATAGAAATGTCTTAACCTACATTCCTGGGGTTAAAGACTAAATAGATATGTCTTAACCTACATTCATGTTAATTTTGAATTTTTCGAATCTCCCTTTGATAGCTAAGATAAGCACTTGATAATATTTTGACGATGATTATAGTTGTCAATATATCATTCCACATCTGATGATATATCCTTTTTGGGTGTGTTGTCTCATTCCATATATGATGAGGTGATTTTACTCACTCTGGATATTCTGTTTAGAGCGGTAGTATCATTCCATATTTGATGATGCTGCTTAACTAAATTTGGACTTGACAGCTGTAACATTATAGAAATATTGGAAATGGTTATTTTGGAAAAGAAACTGTTTAGGTCTTGTTTTTATAAAGAAACTGGACATTGATGCTTATTGGAAATGGTTCTTTTGGAAAAGAAACTATTTAGGTCTTGTTCTTATAAAGAAACTGGACATTGATGCTTATTGGAATATGGTATGCATTTTGACATTGATATATATATTTATTTTCAATCATTGAGATATTGTGCTAAGTTCTTCTGCTTGAACTAGACACTTTATTTTGTTACATAAATGATTAAGTTCATATTTGGTAACTTACAAGAAATGATGGAAATGGAGGAGCTAACTGGAATCCTGAAGAGGATGATCTACTTGATGGATAATTCCTCTAGAGATATGGACTGTGGGGACTATTATTTGAATCATTGGTCCACTTACATATGCTTTGCCCATTTAGTTTGAGTTTAGAATATTTCTAAAACTCTTGTGTTCAAAGTTTAGAGATTTCTAAAACTTTGATCTTGGTAACACTTTTGTTTGTGTTTGGCTGAGTTTAGATTGTTTTCTAAAACTCATAACCGTGGTTAAAGAATTCATAATTTTGAGTAATGAATCTTTTGTGCTATGAATGATTCAATCATCTGTTTTGAACATTACATTATCTATTTATTGGATTGTGCTATATGTAGAACATAGGAGAAGATTGTTGGATATTTAATATAATCCAATAATATGTTCTAATATAAGCCCAATAGATAATGAACGTTTGTAATGGGCCTGAATGGGTAAGAGTCCATCAACTGTTTTTAACCCTAGTGTATTCCTATATATATGCTAGTGGGAGGCAGCATGCTAGGTATTCCACATTAGATACCTGGGATGTAATGCTTCAAGCAATTGCCTATTGAATTGCTTTACCTAAAACTCTAACAATCTTATCATTAGATTGAATGGTTTCACGTTAGTTTTCCAATTTGAGATTTACTTTAGAATCCTGACACATGTGAAGGGTTATTGTCTACACTATTAATCTAATCAAATTGTACTATGCTGGAGGTGGTGGTGTCTTGATCTTTAGTTTAGTTTTCTAATGTGTTAGTTTTATCTAAAGATTCATAATAGCTGCTAAAAGAGATAGAAATACTTAGTTCCCTTGATCTAGAAATTGAATTATTTGCTAAAGAAGAATTAGAGGGTCAACGCGAAACATACTCAATTAACATTGCCTTTTTCTCTTTCAATTAAAAAGAATAAAAAATAGATATATACTCGCAATAGCAGAGTTACTTTCTTAGAAGAAGTGAACTAAAAAATGAGTTGAGGATGAGTTGTGGAAGCCTAAAGAGCTTAGAAAGTTCGAGTTGAAGGTAGAAGGAGATGATGTCTCAAATAAAAAGTGAAGAGAAATGATTGTTGAGGAGAACTATTTATAGCTACCTCATGGGCCTATAGGTTTGTGACTCATCTCTAGAAATATATGAACGTTCGTGATGTATTAATTTATCCAAGTGCATTACAGTTGTCCACTTAGTATGAGAAAGAAATCGAAAAGGCACTTGTGAGTTGGTTTGGATGAATAATGTTTAGGTCATATGCGAGCTCGTATGTGAGGTCCATATTTCAGGTTGGTTTAGATAAGTCTTAACAACCTGGATTGTTATTGATAAGGGTTAATTGTAATTGGGCTCAAAGACTAAAAACTTATCTCATCCCGAGTTATGCGAAGCGAAACTTCTCATATCTTAGGGAGTTCTAGTTTCATAAGAATTTCTTCTCCTACACTAAATGATGCGAAATCATGAAGCTATGCAAAGTTTGAGTTCTTTATGTTCATTCCAATTATAAGGGATGAATATCATGTATGAAGCCTGATATAGGATGGAGAATGAGACTCAAATTGGTCCCAAGGACGTCTGAGACTCTAAAATGGGATAACCAAGAAAAACACGACAAGAGGCGTCGAAATTTTAAATCTTAGAGAATCTTTCATAGTTCAGTAATTTGGCTATATCTCTCTTTGCTTATCTCAAAATAGAGTGATTCAAGTGGCATTGAAAAGATAACATTTGGGGATAAAATTTTGATGTTTTACATTTTTCCAGATTCTGCACGAATCGAGGTGAAAAATGGATGTGAAGCTACACATCATGACATGCAACTCTCCATATCGCGACATGGATGATGTTAAATTTTTAAGTTTTTTTGTTTTTGTGTTTTTTCATATTTTAATTATTTTGGTCTTTTTTTAAGTTGTTCCTTAGCATTTAAGGCCCAAGTATTGTGTATTGTTAGCCTAGTTTGATAGGGTTTTAATCGTTTTAACATGTAAGCTAGGGTTTTCTTTGTAAGCATATAAATAGGCATATTATTTTTATGTATTATTTAGAGTTGAATTTTGAATTGAGAAATAAAATACAAGTTTGTTTTGTTAATACATGGGTTGAATACCTGAGGAGGATTTTCTACTTACTTTGTGAGTTTATTTCCTAAGGAGGGGATTAATACTTGCTAGGCTTTCTTGTTAATTGTATGTGAGGAGCATCCAAATAATTTTATTTCAAGCCAATCTACAGAAATAGATTGAATCTTCATTTGATTTACGAAAAGGTCTTGGACAATTATTCTACACTATCGCATCTAATTACGTGAGGAGATTGACTAGATCAGCATCACTAACTCTGCTTCATCTCATAACTACAAGTAAATGCCTACTTAATAATTATTCAAATTAATTAAATTTTATCAAGATTTAAATAATTCAAATATTTAACATTATTCATGGAGAACTTTTCAGAATCCATTAAACATTAATCTATCAACCTCATTTTGGTCTCTCGTTTAAATGTTAATTAGCACTTCATTACTTAATGCTGGAAAACAATGTTAAGCTAAAGACGTAATTAAAATAACACTTCACCTAATTACTGAATAAAATAAAATTAAACTAAGAGAGAGAGTAAAAGATGAACTTACTGGTTTAGCTTGGAATAACCTCCCGTTTGGACGAACGGATGCTGGTTGAATTCAGAAAAGGAATACAACTTTACCAATCATGATCCACAGATTACTATAGCTACTGTGATGGAATTTTGGACTGAATATATGACTTAATTAAAGAAGAATGAATTTATTACACTATTTTAATGCTCACACTAGTTAGACCAATTTTAATTAAGAAATTAAATTTCTTAAGGAAAGAACAAATAAAGTATCAACCACTATTTAATAATTAAATAAGAAAATGCGAAACTAATTAACAACAATAATGCATAAGTGTATTACTTAATGCAGAATTGAAAGAGATTTAAAAACACTTAAACTCTAATTTAACAACCTAAAAATAATGTTTTGAAAACCGAACCAGAGTACAAACCGGAGAAGCTGCTGGGTCACTGGGTCAATCTGGTTGGACCGTACGAGAAAACCAGATGACGATATCATAACGTCATAAATAAATTTTAATTATAAATATATTAATAATTAAAAAGAATATATATCCAACTATAAATGTTTACTAAATCATAACTAAAATACATAAAATTAATAAAATACCACTAATTCATCTAAATATTAGCATTATTTAAAATCACGTAATAATTCTAAAATAAAAAATAGATAGAAAATGTTTATAAATTGTTGATTTTTTTATTTGAGCATTTATTCTATAATTAAACGATTCAAAATATAATAAATCACTTATCTATTATTTATTAATTTATTTAATTTAAATTAGCTAAGATAGAAGTTTAGTTTTATTCATACAAAATAACAATGAGTCATATATATGTATTGATATTAAATCTAAAATGCAAAGGTAAAAAATATAATTTATAAACATAATAGGCCAATATATTTGTAGTTTGAAAAAAAATTAAGATAACACAAACCTTAAACCCTAAAGTAAAGAAAGATAACTTTAAAACTAATATGAAGCCCAATGTTGATGGCTCAAATGGTAAAGGAAAAAGCCAAAAAGGAAAGGAAAAAAATAGAGGACCAACCGGTCAAACCACGGTTTTTTATTTTTTCGAATTTTTGAGAACAATCGAACCAGACCATAGACTGGTCCAATTTTAATAACACTACCTAAAAACAGAATTTAATTCTAACTAAAGACTTTAATCACTACAGACTAGATAAAGAAACTGATAACATTTGGCAACCAATTAAATGGATAAGTCACTGAAATAGCCTTGTCCTACGTGAGAATCATGCAAACAAACCTACTTGCTTCCTTTCATGGATAAAACTTCAAGAATTTAGTTCATGATAAAACACAACAATTAACTCTTATTTTAATGAAGAAATTAACTCAAAAATTAAATACGTTATTAAATGGATGAAATTTGCAAAAATTCTATTTAACTTTTCAAGAATTCCATTTCATCAAAATACTTCATAAACTGACATTAGAAACCTAAAACATTCAAAATCAAATTACAACTTAATTAAAGTCCAAACAAAATTCAAATTAAACAAAACTTCTCCCAATTAAAAAGGGATGATGAAACTATTCTGTTTCATTCTATTTAAAGGCAAAAAAATTGAACTCCCTTCCTAAACTTCTGCCACACAATCTTACTTAAAATCTGCCAAAAATCGCAACATCACAAAATCAGAGAACAACTTTGATTCTCCAAGAAAACTTCACGTGCCGAATCTTAATCCAAATCCTTGACTGCTTCTTGATCACCATATTTTGCTTTGATCTATGAATTACCACATTTTACCATAATTAAATCTTTGTCTTTCAATTCCTTATTTCCTGCATAAAACATAACAATTTAACCCAATTAAACACATTAAAACTTTAAAAAAAACTAACAAATACCATAGATATCAAGGGGATTAATACTTGCTAGACTTTCTTGTTAATTATATGTGAGGAGCATCCAAATAATTTTGTTTCAAGACAATCTACAGAGATAGTTTAAATCTTCCCTTTTCATTTGATTTACGAAAAGGTCTTGGACAATTATTCTGCACCGTCGCATCTAATTACATGAAGAGCGTGACTAGATCCGCATCACTAACTCCACTTCATCTGACAACTACAAGTATTCTACTTCTAAGAGGATACTAAATCCTACTGAGAATCTATCAAGTATGACTTCTATAAATTAACTCCAAAACCATGTGTTGGGGACACAATTTACAATACTTATACTTGCATTAGGCTTATTTCTCAGTTCTATTACTAAGTTAAGTATCAGAGTAGACTCTCCGATAAGGTTTAGGGTGTTTCTCTAATGATTGTGTTGAAGTTTTTCATGTGAACCTGTTATGTAACTGCATGTATATGCACAATTGAAGATTTGGTAACACTTGTAGATTTATTGACATAATCAGCATGATAAACAATTTTAGATGATAGATTTGCGACTAATGTCATATTTTATTAGGATAGAGATTCTAAAGACTAATCGAAGCATATTTATTACTTCAAAAAAAAATATGCAAGAGATATTTTGAAAAATTCAAGATGGATAGTACTAAATCAATATTGATTCTCGCAGAAGAAATCTTGAAAGTAACAAAAAAAAAGGGAAAGAATGACCGGTAAATTTGACCTACTTAAAGATTTTAGTAGTAAGTTTGAAATATTTGAGTTCTATAAGACCAGATATGGCTTTCAATGTTGACTTAATTAGCAAGTTTATGGAGAATCCCATAAATTAAACTTGCAGCAGCAATTAGAATGAATGAGGTATTTTTAAAGAGACAGTTGTGTCTCTTGAAATGGTCAAGGTGAGGATTTGGCATGATATCTTGACGTGCTTGGGAATACAATTTTCCTAATAGGGATTGGGGTTGTGCTTGGGAAGATTATTTTCGGCAGATTGAGATGTTTGATCCTAAGGCTCGGGTGACTAGGGTGATATGGTCTACACCACCTTCGGGTATATTTAAGCTCAATACAGGCGGTTGTGGGAAGGAGAATCTGAGTGTCAGTGGCGGGGACGAGTATTGCGTGATTTTGCAAGTTGTGTACTAGGAGGCTTGTCGTTGGGTTTTTATCAGGATACAATTTTAACGTTGAGACTCTAGCTCTATGGGCAAGGCTGGTATTTTTTATTCAAAAGAATTGGGTTCTAGTTATCATGGAGATTGATTCGATAGTTCTGTGTGACTTGCTTAGGCAGAAAAATGCGTCTCATGGAGGATTTAAAGTGTGTTCCACAACATTCTGAAGTTACTACCCCATGTTCACTCTATGACTCATATCTTTTATGTTGTTATAGTGTGTTCCACAACATTCATGAATTCTCTTCAAAATTTCGAAGTTTAGTTAATTTAGATAGATTAGTTGTTCCTAATTTCCGTGTTCGACATAATTTAATGTTGTTATAGTTTCTGTAAATGAGTAGTACTCCTTCAATGATTTATGCTTTAGTTTTTTCTATAATGCTAGATATTTACTATTAGCCTAATAATATTTGGGGTGATATCCCTCCTTGCTTTCAGGGTTAGCCTTTTCTAAAAAAAAAAGATAGATGCATTTCTTTATTTAGTTAGTAATTCTATTGAATTTTTTGGGTATGCAGATAGTGATTACGCTAGCAACACAGTTCAAAGAAATAATATTTTAGCTATGCATTTTTTATTAGATTAGTCATATTTTCTTGGAGTTCAAAAAAATAACAATTGATTACATTATTAACATTGGAGGTAGAATATTTATAGTGGCTAACAGTGCTACACAAGCATTGTGGTTAAGGAGAATGTTTGTGTTTCTTCAATACAATCAAGATTGTTTAACTATGATGTTTTGTGTCAGCAAATTAACTATTAAATTAACAAAGAATCCAGTGTTTCACAAACACAACAAGCATATTGATATCAAATTTCACTTTATTTGTAAATTGGTTTGAGATAATGATATTGCAATTGACTATTGTGAATTTGAAAATCAAGTACTGGACATTTTTACAAAATCATTGAACATGGAAAATTTTGCGAAGTTGAAGAAGATTTTAGATATGATCATGTATGATGACTTAGTTGAATAGAGATAAATATGGAATTAAACCAAGTTTCCATATTAAGAATTATATTTCAATAGTAGTTGTGCCTTAATTTCTAATAAAATAAATACATGTGTGATAGGGCTAAATATACGTACAAATTAAACTCGTGGTTGCTATCTACCCCTTATAAAAAATATTGCTAAATGACCACTTAACCGTAATAATATAGCAAAGTTCGTTCTTATATAGAAATGACAACGTTGAAACTTTAAGAAAATATTTTTAGATTTTTGTTTATTTAAATTAGCAAACAATAATAGAAGAACAAAGCAAAGCAAATACGACGATGACTTTTAGAGAATTCAAACTAAGCAAGTGTACCCAGAGATTATATTTAGGGTTCATAATACATACAGATAACTTCTATCTATGGTCATGCAAAATAATGGTAAACACTTAATTATAATCTAAGTCTCTATACCAAGCACCTATCTTATTTATAATAACCTATCACACACCCTTCTATGTGGTAAGAGGTAAAGAATGCTTTAGGCGTTTACCTACTAGATATTAAGTAATTTGTTAAAGCTACCTATATTGTAGGAGGCAAGGTTTACCTCTTTAATTAACCCAAAATCTAATACAAATACTAGCAACCAACCCTCTAATTCAACCGCTCCTATATGGTAAGAGGCAATGGCGAACCAAGTCAAGCTAATGCTAAGCCTGACAAGAATGTCGCGTACTTGCAATTTTACCCTATAACTAGTGTAGTAGTGGTGATAGGGATTGTATCCACAGGGAAGGGGATGGTTCAAGAATTTCAAGTTTTTGATCTGCTAGCTGTCACAAGAATAAGATTGCAATAATAAGAACTAAGATAACCAGAACTCGAAACACAAGAAATACTCTCACGAAATTAAGTCTAAGTACAATAATAGAAAAGATGATGCCCTAGAGTTCCGTAGCTGGATGAATACACATTTAGAATGCTCACGCGGTGCAATTAAACATACATGCTAAACAAGAGGGGAACTTCGTTGCCTAGAGTGTTAAGCCACAACTGGCATGTCGACCACATTATGTCTTAATCCTCTTGACACCATTCTATCCCATGGCGCGAGGCCTAAGGTCGGTGATTTCATCCCGCAACATCCCAATCTACTATTCCTAACAAGTTTGACACTCAACTCTCAGAAACTTCCCATGGTGAGGCCTGGAACTAAGGTCTAGTGTGCTTGTTACCAATGGAGGACCTCTTTATCACTCCAACCTCAAGATCTCATATTCTACGATCGGCGTTGCGACCGCACCCTAGAAGATGAGCATGCAAATCAAGTGAAAAGACTCGGTTCATGTTCCATGTTCTCATTCCATGGAATTCACAACCAAAATAAATGAATTAAGCTTAGACTCAGTATGATGGCTGCAGTTCAAGATCAATTCATAAATTCCAGAGTGAACACATGAAACTTAACCAACATTCACAAACAAAGCAGGATATGAATTATTCTTCAACGATTAAGTTTATTGCACCGAAGCAAAGCATCTAAAGTGTTTATTCATCCATTGGAACCCTAGTTCATCACTCGATTAGCCAGAAAACTCTTCCTTCATCTCAATTTCATCAAATTGTAACATTAACAAACTCATTCTCATTCAATTGGAGGATTTTACCGATTAAAGTTGAGAGATTTGTCAATTCCTTTGTCAATTGAGAGTAAGAAAGCAAATTCTAGTCCAAAGTCGCGATTGGAATCACAATCGGAGTATAATCTTTTAGAGAGAGAAACTAGAGAGAGAAAGAAAAGTAGTGAGAGAAAAATCCCGCTCTCAAAAATACAAAAGTCTGTTATGAATTCTAGAATGATCTCCCTCTAATCTATGACTAAATCCGCATTTATAGAGGTTACAAAACGTAATTAATACGCAATCGTAAAATGGACCTAATATTACATAAACGCCACTGCTACCAATTTGTATCGAAGAATCAACTCGGTCAACGTGGTATCCACGCCTTCAAGCCTTGAATAACCACGCCAATATGCATTTCTGCACCAAAAGAGCAAAATCCCACACTTAGAAAATTTATCACAAACATTACAAACACCAAAACAAACGTCAAAAATTGGCCCTCACACATTCCAAACTGCGAGACCTCGCGGCGAGGTCTCGCTCTCACATCACCAAAAGCGGCGAGACCTCGGTCTCACATAAACCAGAACCGGCAAGACCTCGTGGCGAGGTCTCGCCACTTTTGTGCAAGTGTGCAAAAGTGTTGTGAGTGTGAGTGTTGAAATGTATTTAAGAATGAATGAAGGAATGAAGAATGAAAAGATGATACACAAGAACTTATGTGTGTGAAGTGTTGTGAAGTGTATGTGTTAAGAAGTGAGATATATGAAAAGGATAAAAGAAGGATAAAAAGATATCTTGAGAATGAATGTATTGAAGTTTAAAGAAGAGTGACAATGAGATGCTATGAAGGTGAGTGTGAGAATCACATGATGGAACTAAGTGAAAGTGGAAATGAAGAATGCCATAGTAACTACATGATTCATTCTTCACTCGTGAAATGGAAAATATAATACATGAAACCATTCTCAAATCATGGATTGCAAAATGAATGCTTACATGAAAATGCAAATGCTATAAAGAAAACCAATGAAACTTGAGCTCACAACCTTCTTAGTGGCGAGGTCTCGTGGCGAGACCTCGCCCTCACAAAACAAAAAATGGCGAGACCTCGCCACGAGGTCTCGCCCTCACAAAAATCGAAAGTGGCGAGACCTCGCCGCGAGGTCTCGCGGCTTTCTGTGCAAGATCAACTTCCAACTAAAATCTGACCCTGATACGTTGTGAATTTGAAAAAACGTAAAACATGAACGTTCTAGCCTGAAGTCGTAGCTTTCCATAGCCTTTTGAATCACTCAATTTGGAGCTAGGATGAGAGAGTTATGGCCGAAAGACTGAAGTGTGGCAAAACTGTGTGTGCTGTGCGGGAGCTCGCCGCACATGCGCGCGCGACCAATATGAGGTCACCGCACACTTGTGCAGCAATCAGGTGAGCTCGCCGCACATTCGTCCAGTGAGGTGAGTGAGTGTGTGCGGCGAGGTGCGTGAGTGAGTGCGGCGAGGTGCATGATTGTGTGCGGCGAGGCAACCCATTTCAGCACAATACTCCAATCGTTTGCAATATATGTGTGTCTTAGCTTCTGAATTGGACTTTGTGGTAAACATAAGCGTTTTAGAGCTTTCTCTTGGCTTTCCATTGGTGTAGGAACCAGAATTATTGGAGGTCCGTAACTCAAGATATGAACAATCTACCAAACTGTGGCAGTGAGCTCAACAATGTAATCCTGAAGGAGCAATTGCAAAGATTCTCTCGTTTCGTATACTTGCACACAGATTTGGGAGAAAGTTAAAACAAAAGAAATGAAGTACACGCAAAGAGATTTCGAGAACATCCAAGATCTTATCATTTGGATTAGTATTGATAAAGTTACACTCAAAACAATTCACACAACCAGTTATGCCCAACTTCAAACTAAGCAAGATAGGCATGTTTAGGTTTTCCTCAAATTCTTCCAACATCAATCAAGCCCTTTTTTTTAACTCTTTCCTTGTTCTTTAACTTAAAACCCACATTTGTTTCATCTCATCATTATTTTTTGGTCTTTTTCACCATTTAAGCACACCAAGTTCAAAACCACATAAATGCACACAATGACACAAGACACTACACTATTGCATAAAAAACAAGGCAAAAGCTAAGTGAAATAACACATATAAGTTGGTATAAAACCAACTTATCAATTTGACCCACACTTAAACTCTTGCTTGCCCTCAAGCAAGGCCACAACAATGCTCTTACACCACAATACACTTACACAAGTCAAACACGGTCACAACACTACACCAACACACAACACACAATTCTACATAGTGAACTCTCTTGTAGAAAAACCTATCCATCCATTTCAAGAACATTTCACACCTTTATTGGACGTGCACATTTCTTAGTTAAACCAATTAAACTCTAGTGGTGAGGTTATGCTCAATTCTTCAAGGCATTCATCAAAACCAAGTTGTACTCATTTGAAGCTTTAACATAAATGTATGAGTTGTGTGCAAAGGCTTACATACATCTCAAGTTTCACTTATGATCAAAGCAAAAATAGAGAATGCAAAGATTTTATTATTAATTCTTTTCAAGTCCTCAACTTGTAAACACTGTATAGACATAAATGCACGAACTTAAGGATCATTGGTTACCCTCGTTTCTTACCAGTCTTTCCCCCAGGTTGTCATCCTTTAGTGCTTTACCTTCGTTTTGCACATGACATTATTACACTGAGGAAGTACCTTGGCCTTTCCAATTATTGCCTTGGGTTTTATGGCTTTTGAATTCCATCCCCACTCATGCAGATTATTCTCTTAGAATGCACACTCAGTGTGTTAGAGCAGTCCCGCAGAGGAGTGGTTCATAAATGTGTGCTTTTGGAACAATGTCCTTGCACTTAGCATCCAGTACATTTCTCATTGGCACAACCTGCCTTTTTTTTTCCAAATCATATCCCCTTGGTGCCTAAGTGTCACTACAGGTTTCCAAGGATTTCTAGGCATAATTCATGAAATTTTCAAAAATTCTCTATTTCTTGCCTTTTCACATAAGTTCAACAATCCATGTATGTACTCCATTTTAGTGCTTGAAGACAACTGTTAAAGTTCAAACTTTCCTACTATTTTTAACTCCTACAGCTTAGCATTGAACTATCTTCACCATCGAGCATTTTTATTCAAATTTTTAAACACATATCCAACTCCAATGCTAGTGCACTTTACATGGATAGACAAATTCTCCAACAAAAATGTCAACTATACATAACTAATGTTTGAAAACATCACTTATTCACAAAAATTGCAAACTTTTTCAACAATGTAAAATCTACACTAAAGTTGAAAAAAAACTCAACATATATGTGTATAACATGAAAAAGCTAAAACTAACTCAACAAAACTAAAAGATTTAAAATTCACACAAAAAAAGAAATATAACATGCTTTGTATCACAGAGCACAAAAAACTTCATTCATGAAAGAAAATAAGCATGTAAAGTACAAAAGAAACAAACCAGAGCAAACATTCCCTCCCCCACACTTAAAACTTACATTGTCCTCAATGTAAAGTAAAGATAGGTTTAGGAGCTCCCTGATATTGATCTGTCATGAATTCCAATCTTTGCTTGGTGAAGTGTCTTTGTACATAGGTATTTTTTTTCATGAAAAATTTCTTGCACATGGTGAATCAAGCTTATTAGAACTCACTCACTCAAATATACTACATGTTGGAGCAAGGTAACACATGACATAGAGGTAGCATGCAAGCAAAGTGTCGTACCATGACTAGGAGTCATGGTGGTGTAAAAATATGTAACTAACAACACTAAGTGGCACATGCAAAATTCCTGCTTGAAATGTAAAATAAAGTGCTTGTATGCAGCACGGGAGTGGACAATGGCACCACTCCCCCACACTTAGCCTTATGTGTGCAGCGCCTATTTTCCCTTACAACTTCCTTCATGTGCAGGCCCCTACAACAAAAGTAGCCTTAGTGAGCATAACAAAATGCAAGAAACATAAACTTAACCGAAATACTTTATTGAATGTAATATGAGAAAGAAGTAGTTCTGGATTTAATTAGTCTCCAACTAGACTTTATTTCTCTAAATTTACTCCCTCAAGATTCGGAATAACCCTCTTTATACCAGAAAAATGATCTGTCATAAGCACTCTTCTTCCTCCTATAAGGCACTTGGTGCCTAAGTGTCACTATAGGTTTCCAAGGATTTCTAGGCATAATTCATGAAATTTTCAAAAATTCTCTATTTCTTGCCTTTTCACATAAGTTCAACAATCCATGTATGTACTCCATTTTAGTTCTTGAAAACAACTGTTAAAGTTCAAACTTTCCTACTATTTTTAACTCCTACCGCTTAGCATTGAACTATCTTCACTATCGAGCATTTTTATTCAAATTTTTAAACACACATCCAACTCCAATGCTAGTGCACTTTCCATGGATAGACAAATTCTCCAACAAAAATGTCAACTATACATAACTAATGTTTGAAAACATCACTTATTCACAAAAATTGCAAACTTTTTCAACAATGTAAAATCTGCACTAAAGTTGAAAAAAAACTCAACATATATGTATATAACATGAAAAAGCTAAAACTAACTCAACAAAACTAAAAGATTTAAAATTCACACAAAAAATGAAATATAACATGCTTTGTATCACAGAGCACAAAAAACTTCATTCATGAAAGAAAATAAGCATGTAAAGTACAAAAGAAACCAACCAGAGCAAACATTCCCTCCCCCACACTTAAAACTTACATTGTCCTCAATGTAAAGTAAAGATAGGTTTAGGAGCTCCCTGATATTGATCTATCATGAATTCCAATGTTTGCTTGGTGAAGTGTCTTTGTCCACAGGTCTTTTTTTTAATGAAAAATTTCTTGCACATGGTGAATCAAGCTTATTAGAACTCACTCACTCAAATATACTACATGTTGGTGCAAGGTAACACATGACATGGAGGTAGCATGCTAGCAAAGAGTCATACCATGACTAGGAGTCATGGTGGTGTAAAAATATGTAACTAACAACACTAAGTGGCACATGCAAAATTCCTGATTGAAATGTAAAATAAAGTGCTTGTATGCAGCACGGGAGTGGACAATGGCACCACTCCCCCACACTTAGCCTTATGTGTGCAGCGCCTATTTTCCCTTACAACTTCCTTCATGTGCAGGCCCCTACAACATAAGTAGCCTTAGTGAGCATAACAAAATGCAAGAAACATAAACTTAACCAACATACTTTATTGAATGTAATATGAGAAAGAAGTAGTTCTGGATTTAATTAGTCTCCAGCTAGACTTTATTTCTCTAAATTTACTCCCTCAAGATTCGGAATAACCCTCTTTATACCAGAAAAATGATCTTTCATAAGCACTCTTCTTCCTCCTATAAGGCACTTGGTGCCTAAGTGTCACTACAGGTTTCCAAGGATTTCTAGGCATAATTCATGAAATTTTCAAAAATTCTCTATTTCTTGCCTTTTCACATAAGTTTAACAATCTATGTATGTACTCCTTTTTAGTGCTTGAAAACAACTGTTAAAGTTCAAACTTTCCTACTATTTTTAACTCCTACCGCTTAGCATTGAACTATCTTCACCATCGAGGATTTTTATTCAAATTTTTAAACACAAATCCAACTCCAATGCTAGTGCACTTTCCATGGATAGACAAATTCTCCAACAAAAATGTCAACTATACATAACTAATGTTTGAAAACATCACTTATTCACAAAAATTGCAAACTTTTTCAACAATGTAAAATCTGCACTAAAGTTGAAAAAAAACTCAACATATATGTGTATAACATGAAAAAGCTAAAACTAACTCAACAATACTAAAAGATTTAAAATTCACACAAAAAAAGAAATATAACATGCTTTGTATCACAGAGCACAAAAAACTTCATTCATGAAAGAAAATAAGCATGTAAAGTACAAAAGAAACCAACCAGAGCAAACATTCCCTCCCCCACACTTAAAACTTACATTGTCCTCAATGTAAAGTAAAGATAGGTTTAGGAGCTCCCTGATATTGATCTATCATGAATTCCAATGTTTGCTTGGTGAAGTGTCTTTGTCCACAGGTCTTTTTTTTAATGAAAAATTTCAAGCACATGGTGAATCAAGCTTATTAGAACTCACTCACTCAAATATACTACATGTTGGTGCAAGGTAACACATGACATGGAGGTAGCATGCTAGCAAAGAGTCGTACCATGACTAGGAGTCATGGTGGTGTAAAAATATGTAACTAACAACACTAAGTGGCACATGCAAAATTCCTGATTGAAGTGTAAAATAAAGTGCTTGTATGCAGTACGGGAGTGGACAATGGCACCACTCCCCCACACTTAGCCTTATGTGTGCAGCGCCTATTTTCCCTTACAACTTCCTTCATGTGCAGGCCCCTACAACATAAGTAGCCTTAGTGAGCATAACAAAATGCAAGAAACATAAACTTAACCAACATACTTTATTGAATGTAATATGAGAAAGAAGTAGTTCTGGATTTAATTAGTCTCCAGCTAGACTTTATTTCTCTAAATTTACTCCCTCAAGATTCGGAATAAACCTCTTTATACCAGAAAAATGATCTTTCATAAGCACTCTTCTTCCTCCTATAAGGCACTTGGTGCCTAAGTGTCACTACAGGTTTCCAAGGATTTCTAGGCATAATTCATGAAATTTTCAAAAATTCTCTATTTCTTGCCTTTTCAAATAAGTTCAACAATCCATGTATGTACTCCTTTTTAGTGCTTGAAAACAACTGTTAAAGTTCAAACTTTCCTACTATTTTTAACTCCTACCGCTTAGCATTGAACTATCTTCACCATCGAGGATTTTTATTCAAATTTTTAAACACAAATCCAACTCCAATGCTAGTGCACTTTCCATGGATAGACAAATTCTCCAACAAAAATGTCAACTATACATAACTAATGTTTGAAAACATCACTTATTCACAAAAATTGCAAACTTTTTCAACAATGTAAAATCTGCACTAAAGTTGAAAAAAAACTCAACATATATGTGTATAACATGAAAAAGCTAAAACTAACTCAACAATACTAAAAGATTTAAAATTCACACAAAAAATGAAATATAACATGCTTTGTATCACAGAGCACAAAAAACTTCATTCATGAAAGAAAATAAGCATGTAAAGTACAAAAGAAACAAACCAGAGCAAACATTCCCTCCCCCACAATTAAAACATACATTGTCCTCAATGTAAATTAAAGATAGGTTTAGGAGCTCCCTGATATTGATCTGTCATGAATTCCAATGTTTGCTTGGTGAAGTGTCTTTGTCCATAGGTCTTTTTTTTCATGAAAAATTTCTTGCACATGGTTAATCAAGCTTATTAGAACTCACTCACTCAAATATACTACATGTTGGTGCAAGGTAACACATGATATGGAGGTAGCATGCAAGCAAAGTGTCGTACCATGACTAGGAGTCATGGTGGTGTAAAAATATGTAACTAACAACACTAAGTGGCACATGAAAAATTCCTTCTTGAAATGTAAAATAAAGTTCTTGTATGCAGCACGGGAGTGGACAATGGCACCACTCCCCCACACATAGCCTTATGTCTGCAGCGCCTGTTTTCCCTTACAACTTCCTTCATGTGCAGGCCCCTACAACAAAAGTAGCCTTAGTGAGCATAACAAAATGCGAGAAACATAAACTTAACCAAAATACTTTATTGAATGTAATATGAGAAAGAAATAGTTCTGGATTTAATTAGTCTCCAGCTAGACTTTATTTCTCTAAATTTACTCCCTCAAGATTCGGAATGACCCTCTTTGTACCAGAAAAATGATCTTTCATAAGCACTCTTCTTCCTCCTATAAGGCACTTGGTGCCTAAGTGTCACTACAGGTTTCCAAGGATTTCTAGGCAAAATTTATGAAGTTTTCAAAAATTCTCTGTTTCTTGCCTTTTCACATAAGTTCAACAATCCATGTATGTACTCCATTTTAGTGCTTGGAAACAACTATTAAAGTTCAAACTTTCCTACTATTTTTAACTCCTACCGCTTAGCATTGAACCATCTTCACCATCGAGCATTTTTATTCAAATTTTTAAACACACATCCAACTCCAATGCTAGTGCACTTTCAATGGATAGACAATTTCTCAAACAAAAATGTCAACTATACATAACTAATGTTTGAAAACATCACTTATTCACAAAAATTGCAAACTTTTTCAACAATGTAAAATCTGCACTAAAGTTGAAAAAAAACTCAACATATATGTGTATAACATGAAAAAGCTAAAACTAACTCAACAAAACTAAAATATTTAAAATTCACACAAAAAATGAAATATAACATGCTTTGTTTCACAGAGCACAAAAAACTTCATTCATGAAAGAAAATAAGCATGTAAAGTACAAAAGAAACAAACCAGAGCAAACATTCCCTCCCCCACACTTAAAACTTACATTTTCCTCAATGTAAAGTAAAGATAGGTTTAGGAGCTCCCTGATATTGATCTGTCATGAATTCCAATGTTTGCTTGGTGAAGTGTCTTTGTCCATAGGTCTTTTTTTCATGAAAAATTTCTTGCACATGGTGAATCAAGCTTATTAGAACTCACTCACTCAAATATACTACATGTTGGTGCAAGGTAACACATGACATGGAGGTAGCATGCAAGCAAAGTGTCGTACCATGACTAGGAGTCATGGTGGTGTAAAAATATGTAACTAACAACACTAAGTGGCACATGCAAAATTCCTGCTTGAAATGTAAAATAAAGTGCTTGTATGCAGCACGGGAGTGGACATTGGCACCACTCCCCCACACTTAGCCTTATGTGTGCAACGCCTATTTTCCCTTACAATTTCCTTCATGTGCAGGCCCCTACAACATAAGTAGCCTTAGTGAGCATAACAAAATGCAAGAAACATAAACTTAACCAAAATACTTTATTGAATGTAATATGAGAAAGAAGTAGTTCTTGGTTTAATTAGTCTCCAGCTAGACTTTATTTCTCTAAATTTACTCGCTCAAGATTCGGAATAACCCTCTTTGTACCTGAAAAATGATCTTTCATAAGCACTCTTCTTCCTCCTATAAGGCACTTGGTGCCTAAGTGTTACTACAGGTTTCCAAGAATTTCTAGGCATAATTCATGAAATTTTCGAAAATTCTCTATTTCTTGCCTTTTCACATAAGTTCAACAATCCATGTATGTACTCCATTTTAGTGCTTGAAAACAACTGTTAAAGTTCAAACTTTCCTACTATTTTTAACTCCTACCGCTTAGCATTGAACTATCTTCACCATCGAGCATTTTTATTCAAATTTTTAAACACACATCCAACTCCAATGCTAGTGCACTTTCCATGGATAGACAAATTCTCCAACAAAAATGTCAACTATACATAACTAATCTTTGAAAACATCACTTATTCACAAAAATTGCAAACTTTTTCAACAATGTAAAATCTGCACTAAAGTTGAAAAAAAACTCAACATATATGTGAATAACATGAAAAAGCTAAAACTAACTCAACAAAACTAAAAAATTTAAAATTCACACAAAAAAATGAAATATAACATGCTTTGTATTACAGAGCACAAAAAACTTCATTCATGAAAGAAAATAAGCATGTAAAGTACAAAAGAAACAAACCAGAGCAAACATTCCCTCCCCCACACTTAAAACTTACATTATCCTCAATGTAAAGTAAAGATAGGTTTAGGAGCTCTATGATATTGATCTGTCATGAATTCCAATGTTTGCTTGGTGAAGTGTCTTTGTCCGTAGGTCTTTTTTTTCATGAAAAATTTCTTGCACATGGTGAATCAAGCTTATTAGAACTCACTCACTCAAATATACTACATGTTGGTGCAAGGTAACACATGACATGGAGGTAGCATGCAAGCAAAGTGTCGTACCATGACTAGGAGTCATGGTGGTGTAAAAATATGTAACTAACAACACTAAGTGGCACATGCAAAATTCCTTCTTGAAATGTAAAATAAAGTGCTTGTATGCAGCACGGGAGTGGACAATGGCACCACTCCCCCACACTTAGCCTTATGTGTGCAGCGCCTATTTTCCCTTACAACTTCCTTCATGTGCAGGCCCCTACAACATAAGTAGCCTTAGAGAGCATAACAAAATGCAAGAAACATAAACTTAACCAAAATACTTTATTGAATGTAATATGAGAAAGAAGTAGTTCTGGATTTAATTAGTCTCCAGCTAGACTTTATTTCTCTAAATTTACTCCCTCAAGATTCGGAATAACCCTCTTTGTACCAGAAAAATGATCTTTCATAAGCACTCTTCTTCCTCCTATAAGGCTCTTGTGAATTATTCTCAAGGAGGTGCTTAAGATCATGTACATGGGGTGCAACCTCTATAAATTGAAGGCACCTCATTTACTTCTTCCACTATTATAGTGTCAACGTTTTCTTCTTCCACCACACTAGGCACATTAATCCTGTAAGGCTCAACCAATGGTTGTACATCCTTGGTCTCAACACACTCTTCAGTAAGTTCAAAAATAGATGTATCAACATAACAATTTTCCACCATGTTAGATATGTCATTAAAAATGCTAACATCTTCTTCATCTAGACTAACCTCAGTAAGCTCATCTAGACTAGCGTCAGTAAGCTCAAAAATAGATTAATCAATAAAAAAATTTTCCACCATGTTAGCAATTTCGTTAAAAATTTTCACATCTTCATCATCTAGACTAACATGTGGAATTTCTTGAGTCTTTTCTTTGTTAACAACACAAAAAACATTATCATCTATTAGCAAGAGTATCTCATTTTGCACTTCTTGTGAGTCATCATTTAGCCATTTAGATTTAATCACCATTTCAAGAGTTGGTGCCTCAACAAGAGTTTTAAGCAATGTGTTGACATTCTCATTAGCCATTGCAACATTATCCTCATTCATGATATCACAATGATCATCAAGAAGTGTCTCAGTACAATTCACAAAGCTATCAAAAGGAGAAGACTCTAATGAATGGTTATTAACATCATTTAACTCATGGAATTCCATAAAATTAATGCAAGACTCCACATTGGACACACTTCCCTTCTTTTCACTAAGAAAGCATAAGGCCCTAAATTCATCAGTATCAAACTCATCATCCGAGACCTCATGCTCAATAGAAAAGTTAAAATCTGACTCATGCCAAAAAGGTTTTTCAACAATGCATTTTTTTGGGACAACCTCAAAGTTTGTAGATTCCACCTCCCAAGGATGCTTTTCGCCACGTTCAACATTAGCTTGTATTTCCAAATAATATTCCTTAGGAGTTAGTGTTCTAGCAATTAGAGGTGTACCTTGTGGATAGCATGGTTCATATTGACTTGGTAGTTCACTTTGTTCTCTCACATTGCTCCATAATGCATCCAGTTGAGTACTCCTTTGTTGGCCTCTTGAAAACTCTTCTTCTTAAGAAAATCTCATTTCTTCCTTTTGTGAGCCTCTATCAAGTCTTTCCAAAAGTTGAGAAAGTATGTCTTCCGCAGAGAGTCTTTGGTTTCCAATGAGATACAACTTATTGCTTTGTGCTTGATTGTGCCATTGCTCCTTATATGGTGGTAGAGAGAAGTCTCCAAATGTTCTAGGTGTTGGTCGTGTGTTAACCATCCAATCTGGTGGGTAATCATAACGAGGCTCTACAAAGTCCCCATACCACCTAGACATCTTAGGTACTTGTGGTGTGCAATATTCTTTTTCAATTGAGTTCAAGTATCCTACACTGGCCACAAATAAACCACAGTAGACAGAGCAAAACACAAAAACAAAAACAACAAACTTTCTCAAAATGAAACATACAAAACTACTAAGCTACACAAATGAAAAGAAAACAAAACAGAGCAAATCCAAATTCAAGAAACCGTGCCTTTCCCAGCAACGGCGCCAAAAATTGACAAGGCGAGGCCTGGAACTAAGGTCTAGTGTGCTTGTTACCAATGGAGGACCTCTTTATCACTTCAACCTCAAGATCTCATATTCTACGATCGGCGTGGCGACCGTACCCTAAAAGATAAGCATGCAAATCAAGTGAAAAGACTCGGTTCATATTCCATGTTCTCATTACACAGAATTCACAACCAAAATAAATGAATTAAGCTTAGACTAAGTATGACGGCAGCAGTTCAAGATCAATTCATAAATTCCAGAGTGAACACATGAAACTTAACTGACATTCACAAACAAAGCAGGATATGAATCATTCTTCAAGGATTAAGTTTATTGCACCGAAGCAAAGCATCTAAAGTGTTTATTCATCCATTGGAACCCTAGGTCATCACTCGATTAGCCAGAAAACACTTCCTTCATCTCAATTTCATCAAATTGTAACATTAACAAACTCATTCTCATTCAATTGGAGGATTTTAGCGATTAAAGTTGAGAGATTTGTCAATTCCTTTGTCAATTGAGAGTAAAAAAGCAAATTCTAGTCCAAAGCCGCGATCGGAATCACAATCGGAGTATAATGTTTTAGAGAGAGAAACTAGAGAGAGAAAGAATAGTGAGAGAAAAATCCGGCTCTCAAAAATACAAAAGTCTGTTATGAGTTCTAGAATGATCTCCCTCTAATCTATGACTAAATCCGCATTTATAGAGGTTACAAAACGAATTAATACGCAACCGTAAAATGGACCTAATATTACATAAACGCCACTGCGACCAATTTGTATCGAAGAATCAACTCGGTCAACGTGGTATCCACGCTTTCAAGCCTTGAATGATCATGCCAATACGCATTTCTACACCAAAAGAGCAAAATCCCACACTTAGAAAATTTATCACAAACATTACAAACACTAAAACAAACGTCAAAAATTGGCCCTCACACATTCCAAACGGCGAGACCTCGTGGCGAGGTGTCGCTCTCACATAAACTAGAACCGACGAGACCTCGTGGCGAGGTCTCGCCACTTTTGTGCAAGTGTGCAAAAGTGTTGTGAGGTGTGAGTGTTGAAATGTATGTAAGAATGAATGAAGTAATGAAGAATGAAAAGATCACACACAAGAACTAATGGGTGTGAAGTGTTGTGAAGTGTATGTGTTAAGAAGTGAGATATATGAAAAGGATAAAAGAAGGATAAAAAGATATCTTGAGAATGAATGAATTGAAGTTTAAAGAAGAGTGACAATGAGATGCTATCAAGGTGAGTGTGAGAATCACATGATGGAACTAAGTGAAAGTGGAAATGAAGAATGCCATAGTAACTACATGATTCATTCTTCACTCATGAAATGGAAAATATAATACATGAAACCATTCTCAAATCATGGATTGCAAAATGAATGCTTACATGAAGTTGCAAATGTTACGAACAAAACCAATGAAACTTGAGCTCACAACCTTCTTAGTGGTGAGGTCTCGCCACGAGACCTCGCCCTCACAAAATAAAAAATGGCGAGACCTCGCCACGAGGTCTCGCCTTCACAAAAATCGAGCTTTCTGTGCAAGATCAACTTCCAACCCGAATCGGACCCAGATACATTGTGAATTTGGAAAAACGTAAAACATGAAAGTTGTAGCCCTAAGTCCTAGCTTTCCATATCTATTTGAATCACTCAATTTGGATCTAGGATGAGGGAGTTATGGCCAAAATACCGAAGTGTGGCAAAACTGTGTATGCTGTGCAGGAGCTCGCCGAACATGCACGCGCGACCAATGCGAGGTCGCTGCACGCTTGTGTAGCAATCAGGTGAGCTCACCGCACATTCGTACGGCGAGTTGAGTGAGTTTGTGAGGCGAGGTGCGTGAGTGAGTGCAGCGAGGTGCATGATTGTGTGCGGCGAGGCAGCCCGTTTCAGCACAATACTCCAATCGTATACAATATATGTGTGTTTTACCCTCTGAATTGGACTTTGTAGTAAACATAAGAGTTTTAGATCTTTCTCTTGACTTTCGATTGGTTCAAGAATCACTATCATTGGAGGTCCGTAGCTCAAGATATGAACAATCTACCAAACTGTGGCAGTGAGCTCAACAATGTAATCCTGAAGGAGCAATTTGATGTGGAGCAAATATGTGTTATAAAATTGCGATCGTGGTTGCTATTCACCCCTACTCAAAAATAATGCTAAACAACCCCTGTGAAGGTGATAGTAAAGCGAGTTTGTTCTCTCAGGGAAAGAACTGTGTTGAAATTCTAAAGAAAATATTTTTGGTTTTTTTTATATTATCAAACTAAAGCTAAGAAAATAATAACAAGAACTAAAACTGAAATGGCGATTTGATTAAAACTTCAAATTAAGCAAGTGTACTATCGAGATTATATTTTAGGGTTATATAAAAAGCACATACTTACATCCTATCTATGGTCATGCAGAACAAGGGTAAATAACATAACTCACACCCTCCTATGTGGTAAGAGGCAAGGAATGATTTAGGCACTTACCTATTTAGATATTAACTAATTCGTTAAACCCTCCTATGTGGTAAGAGGCAAGGTTTACTTCCTTAATTAACCCGGAATCTAATGGAATTAACCAACTCAACCAAACACTCAAGTTCAACCGCTCCTATGTGGTAAGAGGCAACGCCCGAACCAGTCACGCTAATGCTAAATTAACCCTCCCTAACTCCTCCTATGTGGTAAGAGGCAAGAGCTAAGGTAAAATCAATCTAACCAATTCACAACCAACCCACAAAAGATTCCAAACAACCCACTCTAATCCTCCTATGTGGTAAGAGGTAAGATTAAAGCAAGTTATCTCTAAATAATTTACTGCACTTAACCCAAGTATTCATCATACATAACACTCGCGACATATCATGCATAATTATGAAGAACACAGCAAAACTTATTCCACAAAGACCATAAGATAGAACTTAGCATGTAAATTAAGTACAAAAACCCTTATTCATAATCCCGGGAGCACAATAGATTTAGTCAAGCATGGCAAAATCAAATATCATCATATTAATGTTAATTAAGCACAATATTGACAACATAAATTAAAAAGAAAGATAACACCTTGAATTGAGAATCCGTAGATGAAATCTTTATCTCTAAATTGATGAAATCAATACTCAACAATGTTCCCAATCCGTACAGCTTCAATTCTCCGTAAATAGCTAAAAGAATGAAACCCTAGCTATTACAAAGAAGTAAAACCCTTGCTTAATCTCTCTCAAAGTTGTCACACCCTAAAATATGTAAACCCTAGCCTTATTTATAGTAATTATATGAAGATATTTTCTAATAAGTCCTTCACAAAAGTCTTGTCGGAAAAGGAAACTCAAAGTGGGCCAAAATCGTAAATTTCCAAAAATTAGGTCGTAAACCTGCGTATTTCCCGACGTCTCGATATCCATGACTGCGCGTCAAAATGTCCACGCACGTCGCGACGTGGAGGGTCTGACATCGCGACGTCGTGGCACGTCGCCACGTGAGAGAGGTCCCCACTTCGCGACGTAACTCTCTGGAAATTTCTCAAAATTCGTCCAAAAATCCAACCAAAAATCGCATTTTTAACGTCGCGACGTGAAGGGTACTGACGTCGCGACGTGGGGGGTTGCTCTTCAATGTTTTTGCGATCTTTCTTCCGTTTTTCTTCCACTTTGCATCTGATTTGACTTCCGTATGATTCTCCTCTTCCAAGAATACACCATGGTCAACAAACCTACAATTAAAACACTGAAACGAATAAAAACGAACAAGAACATCCAAAGAATTAAGTATAAACCCTACATAATCGGTGAATAAATTCACCTCATCAATTTCCCCCACACTTAACCTTTGTTCGTCCCCGAACAAACTAAACTAAAAACAACAAACCTAAACAAAAGTCTAACACAAAAAACCTAAAAATATTCTAACACATAACACAAAACGCATCCAACTTCATCAATTTGATCTAAGAACAAATGTCATATAAATGCCTCATACTCTCAAGTATTCAAATGTCAAGTACACATAATATACGTCTCCAAAATTTATCAAAGTACATTAACGTACTCATTTAGACACGTTAAGCCAACCATGTGTGTGTGTGCGATAGGTTCCACCTCAGTTCATAACTCATCTACAATCACGCCATAAATCAGGTTTCCAACAACTAAGTCTTCGTCTCATCTTTTCCTCACCAACATATTAACAATTCATTATTAAGCTCATAGAAATAAGGATTCACTCGGCAAACCTTTAGGTTCATAAATAAAACACTCGTTCCCCCAGACTGTCACACATAATTAGGATATTTCATTAGAAATCACGTGACATCCACCTGGAGTATTGTCTCACCTTCGGGTTTTAGACCCATTCCCATTCATGCAAGTTCTCCTTTAACTTTTCGTTTAAGAGCAGTCTCGCAGAGGAGTGGCAATATGAAGCCAGAGTCTTACGGCTTCTAATCTCCGTTACCATCCATATGAGTTCTCTTAGGGTTATTATTAAAAGCAAACTCATAGAGGGATGATAGTATGAGCAAAACAAGCTTAAAAATACAAAAGCATTAAGTGCAAACAATTATGCAAGCACATTTATTAAAGAACACTTTTAAGCGAGTTATATAAGTTTCAACTAAACAAAGCGTTAAAAACACTCCAACCTACTTAATGATTACAAACTCGTCAATTCCCTCAGTAGTTCCCCTAAGTGCATAAAAATGATCGTCTCAAAATGCTAAACTTTCCATCAAAGACCCGATTCCCTCTAGATAGTATATTATTTTCCTATCCCACATCGAATCTTTCGATACAATCTAACCATTGGCAACATAACATTTATCACAACAAGATCAAAATTTTAAAAATTTGGATACTACACAAAAATACCTAAAACCATGATGTAATTATGCAAAGAGTTATCATTACCGACTTACTTATTTATGAGCTAAGGTTAACTCAACGAATAACTAATACGAATGGGACATAATTAAAGACATAATTAAAAATTTAAATTAAATCCTAATTCCATTAACGTAATTGTCTTAATTTGATGCAAAATAACAATAAAAACATCAAAATGAAAACAACAAAAGAAAAGAAAAATAACATCCAAATAACAACTAAATAACATCAAAATAAAAGAACAAAACAAATAGAAAAAATAGAAAAACAAAAGAGCATAACTCCCCCCCACACTTAAAATCCACATTGTCCTCAATGTGGGCAAGGAGAAACACCACCTAATCCTAATGCATGTCGTCACGTGGAGGAGGCTGCGAACTAGTTCCCTTGCCTCTGGAAATCTGCCATTGCCTGCTCATCTGAGGGACCATATCAGAAATCTGCGACATATGATGAGATAAGTTGGCGTACGCCATCTCCATCTGTTCAAATCAATCATCAAAGTGCGTTGCCTGCTGCGCCATCATAGCCTCCATGTCATCCATGCGTGTATAGAGGCCCGCAATGTTCATTACACGGCGAGGTGGGGGTAGAGGAATGGGCTCCTCGTCCTGTTGTTGCTGCTCCTGGCCCTGCTTTTGCTCTTGTTCTTGCTGTGGCTGTTGCTGCGGCCGTGGCACTGGAGATTGTCCTGGCCTCTCATAGCAGCTAATCCTATATGTATTATACTGGGCAGTGGTGATGACATCACGCACTCCACACATTTCATCCGTGCCCAATGTTGGCACCCCAGCAGCATAGCAAATGGCTGTGATTGCAGATGGGTAGTATAATCCTGTCCGTACAAACCGACGCGCCTTCCTGATCTCAATGTCCATAATCTCCCCAACATCTATGGAGAGCCCTGCCTGAATAGCGTAATTCAAAATAGCCTTGTCGTCATCGCAGGAAGCTTGATGGATGCTAGGGATGAGCTTGTCGATGATGAAATAATGCCAAGCTTTGGTGATCTTGGTCATTTGAGCTAACTTGAGCTCAGATATCCGGTGCGTCCGTGCGACTTGAGCAACTGGTTGAGCTGTGATAATGGACAATACCTGTTGACGAGGATTTTCGTGGTCATACAAGGTGCGGTATGCACTAGCCTCTATGTCGCTCAATCCGTAGTACTCGTTGTATCTTGTGCAACTGACGGGCACATTTACTCCACGCATGCGTAAAATACCCTGCTGTGCATAAGGGTAGTTTGCGTAGAACTCCCGCACCAAAGTAGCATTGCCGCTTACCGGTTGACGGTAAAATTGTTGCCATCAACGGTTCCTGATCTGAGTCGCAATCGGTGCGGCTGTGACCTAGATACCGCGCTTCTCTACCATAACCCTGATTGCCAGAAGCTCATTATGGAATTTCTCCGCATCCAAGCACATAAAACGGAAATTATCAAACCCCGCCGGATTGGGATGTGGCGGTGGTGGAGGAGGTGGCGGTGCATCCTCAGCTGTAGTGCGGCGTGTCCTCTTGGGTGCCATATCTGTCAATACAAGTATATTAAATACAAACCATAAACTAATTGACAAGATAATGTGTAACACAATTCGCACAATGAAATAACACCATTACCAAATAACATGTCCCCCACACTTAAAGAAAAACATACCCTCAACACATATACATGAAATGCAAATATTATGACTACACACATGCAAGAACGATGGCAACTAATCACAAAACACCAAATACAGAAATAGCAACACATTAAACAAAAACAATTCATCTCCACAATGTGTATAAGTTCAAGAGTACAATCTTTCATCTTTAAAGACAATGTATAGTTGTTAAGGTAAAAAGATACCATATATGCATTCTATCAAACACATAACATGCATGTTGTGTTCAATCATATATATAGGTGTGTCAAATTCAAAACTAAGTCATTGAAACATTCTGACAAACACCTAACATGCAGTAATCTTTTTATCCTGTTAACACCGTCAATCCAACACAATTTTCTAACAAAAATCACAACAATTTAGAGAGTATAACGACACGGTTAAAATGTATCATTCAAACATGATTACCCAGCAAACAAATCACAGTGAGCATAATGTGTGCAAACCCGTGTCTAAAAAATTGGCCCAAAACTTCAACAAACCAATTCTTGTTTCAATTCATCACCGAAATTACCACAATACACAAGCACAGACTAAAGTAACATGATTTCTATCATGAATAGATTATGATTTCATAAGCCGAATCATAGAAATCACAATTTTTCCAACAACCGTGTCTAAACAAAATTCCAAAAATTCAACAATTTAATCCCAGAACCCATTCATCATCACAATTCACTCAATACTATGAATAGAACATGTAAAGCACGATTAAACACAAGATTGCAGCAAAATTAAGAGAAAAATTCGAAATTTTCCTCTTGAAGACCAAAAATCAAAATGCAAAATTTGTGTGTTTTGTGATGATGTTGAACCTTCTACACCTTCCCAATGACTTCAAGAATGAATTAGAACTCTCTAACACTAACAAATTTCACTTGAAATTCGGATTTTGAAGGTTGTGGGTTTTGGGAAAAATTTCAAAATTTGATGATTTCTGGAGTTTGAATCGGTAAATCTGTGTGGTGTTGATGTTAATTTGATCCTTACTCAACCTAGATGACGAATGTGGAGTGAAATTGCAGAAAAACGAGAGAAGAGAAGATTGGTTAGAGAGAATTTTTGGGTGTTTGGATATTTCGGTGAAGAACAGCTTCTGTTCTTTAGTTTAAAACCAAATTTTTGCCCGACGTCGACGTAGAGCACTTGGACGTCGCGACTTGGGTGAAACCTAGGGTTTTATTAAACATACCTGGACGTTGCGACGTACGATCGTGCACGTCGCGACGTTGGAGAATTTTTCCACATTTTTGCACATTTGATCCTCCAAATCTCCCTTAATCCATTCTCCGACCTATAAAACGAAATATTTGCACAAAAAGACTATTAGTTAATGGAATTTTTAGCCTAAAATTCTAAAGAAACTTAAATGAAACTTAAATATATAAAATATAAACTTGGGTTGCCTCCCAAGAAGTGCTTTATTTATCGTCGAAAGCTCGACGCCTGTTGCTTATTCTTCCCTTGAAGAGTCACCTCTTCAACATTGCGGATAACCTTTTCGCCTTGAGAAAGATAAATCTTCAACCTATGCCCATTGACGATAAATGAATTTCCCGCCCTTTCATTTAGAAGCTCAACTGTGCCATAAGGAAAAACTGTCTTCACCCTATAAGGACCATACCATCTTGACCTAAGCTTTCCTGGAAAGAGTTTTAACTTAGAATTATAAAGTAAAACGAGCTACCCAGGTTCGAACTTTTTATGATGAATGCGTTTATCATGCTACTTTTTGGTTGTCTCTTTGTACAGAGATGCACTTTGGTATGCATGATAAGTCCCGTTTGTACCGACTTATTTGTCTCACTTTTTTGATCTTTTGTGTAAATTCTTTGTAAAAATCATGATAGATGAACAAGTATGTGTTGAAATGGTACAATCCGATGAAGTGTTGAGAATTGGCTAAGTGTAGCATTTTTGTTATGAAAGTAATCATTTTTGAGCTATGAAACACACTTGGTCACGCACCACACCAAAGCACACCCGCACAGCACAAACACAACACACAACACATCACACACTAGGGACCCGCACACAACACACACACACCATGCAATGGCGCCGGCACAAGCACACGCACAAGCTGTGCGGGCGCCAGGCGCCCGCACAGCCTCACACGCACACAAGCTATGCGGGCGCCAGGCGCCCCGCATAGCCACACACACGCACACTGTAAGGGCGCCGGGCGCCCGCACAGCGCCCGTACGCACACACACACGCGGGCGCCTATGCGCCCTCACCGACACTCGCACACTTGCAGATTTCTTTTTGTACATTTTCACCCGTGCACTTGTACACACTGTTATTCTCACACTTAGTTAGATAAATTTCTTTGAGTCTCACCCCACTCATGCTCCCAAGCTTCACTCGCACCGGCATAGTTAAAGCCAAGCATGCACACGTATTTGAAGGCACCAACTGTTTGATAATTTGCACATCCAATGTTTATCAGTTGACCTCACTACTTTTGTTGACTGAACTTTTTCAGACACTTGGCATTCCCCCCATAGGAAGGAAGAAGTTTATAGGAAGCAACAACGGACACGTGTCACTCACATCGCCTAAGGAGGAAACTTCCAGGAAGCTTGAGCAGACACGTGGCACTCTCCCCATGAAGGAAGGAAATTTCTAGAAAGCATCATAGGCACCTCCACGAGGAGAAAACAATAAAAGGCAGAGGAAAACCAGAAAAGAGGAGGACTTATTATTCGAGAGTAGCGGCACACAATAGAGGAGGACAACATTCTTAGATTAGGGTTCATAGTTTAGCTTAGGATTTTCTCTCTCTTTTTCCTTCTTTAGATCATACTGTCTTGAGGGTCAATTGTATGGATCTAATCTTATTTGAGACATTCGTATTGCACATTACCTGTTTGATATTGTTTCTTATATCTTGTTGATGCTTTATTTCAATGCTTACTCACTCACGCCTAGGCGCTTCATATGACCTGCAGTACCACTGAGGTCAATCTAGTGCTATCAATGGAAATTGAAATAACATCACTAGAATAGGGAACAACGTGGATGAGTCCTACGATCTGTCTAAGGATGCAACGTCAGTTGTGCATTACCAATGACAATTGAAGTTAATATAATGGAAAGACTTAGGATTATTTGAACATTAGAACTCGGACTTTGGTTGACTGTTTTGTCCAAGGGAGTTGGGGTTCTAGTGTCAGGTAGGGATCGGGGATTAGGAAGCCGAGCCTAGGTCTTGCCCTACCAAGGGAAGATGAGAAGAGCATGGTGAATTAGGATTGTGAATCTTATAAAGAGATCAACCCTAAGCTCACTAGAAGGTCGATCCCCTCATTCATGCTGTTATACAAGTCGATGATAATAGGCTGAGGTCCATACCAATTGGTTCATCCTCAAGGCAGTGCTTGCATACTAACCTTGCATTCATTCTCATTTTTGCATTCATATTGTTTTGCATTAGTCCTTCTTTGGTTTCTTGAACAAGTGATCTCTTGACATCCAAACCTTCCCTGTGGATATGATCCCACTTGCCACTTCTACATTAGTTTAGTAAGTTTGGGTATTTGACGATGTCGAGCGACCGACCCCCGCTCAAATTGGCGCCGCTGCCGGGGAAGGCACGGTTGTTGGGGATTATTTGTTCTCTTGAATTGTTTGTTCTTGTTTTTTTGTAATTTTGTTTTTGGTGGTGTTATTCTTTTTATTCTGTTTGTTATTGTGTTTGATAGTTAGTTTATATTTTTGTTCTTGGTTCCAGTACTGTGTTTAGCTGGTGGTGAGTGCAGGTGATTTGAAAATTCACTAAAATAGGATTGTGCACACCACAATAGATCAAATATGACCAGGAGGTTTGGGGACTATGTTGAGCCTTACTATGATTACCCACCAGATTGGATGGATGAGACACGACCAACTCCTAGAGTATTTGATAACCTCTCCCCACCAAGATACTATGAATCATGGCATGACCAACAGCAAGGCAATAAGTTTTATCAAGAAGAAGTGCAAAATGACATGTTGTCTAAAATTTTGAACAAGGCTGATAGAGTGAAAACAAGGTTGGCTCAAAAGAAAGAGAAGCCTCCAGAACCACAACAGAGACTTGATCACAGGAGTGCCTTAATGAGCAACTTGTGGGAACAACTTGAGACACCGGTTCAAGATGCTCAAGGCCACTCAAAAGGTATATCTCTCCTTACTGAAACACCCACTCCTGAGGAAAATCATTTTGATGTGAATGCAATTTTTGATTATGGTTTAAAGAGTCCAAGGGAGTTGGAGTCTATAAATGTTGGAGATGTTATGCATGAGTGCTTTGTTGATGAGTTTCTTGTGCATGAACGTTTGAGTCCTTCTTGTGAGAATGATGTCTCTTGTGATGAGTTTAGTGATGAAGCACTTAGGGCTATTTGGTTTCTTACGGCCAAAATGGAGGGAGTATCTAATGTCGAGTCTTATATCAACTTTAGGAATTACCATGAGAATGATGACATTGTTAGACTTCCCTTATATGCTCCTCCTGTCCTTGAATGCCCGGTCAATTGTACAAAGACACATTTCATCAACCCTTGTGTGAGCATGAATGAAAATGACACTGCACTTGTTAATGAAAATGACAACATGTCCATTGAGCATTTTGTTGAGGCACCAACCTTTGAGACTATGCATGAATCTGAAACTTTAAATGGTGACCAACAAATAGAGGACATTGAGATGCCTTTGTTAGATGTGCAAAGTGAACCAATTTTGTTTAGCAAAGGAGAGACCCAAAAGAGTACCCATGTTAGTCTATGTTATGAGGATTTAATGCTTTGTAAAGAAATTTCTAACATGGTGGAGAATTGCTTTGTTGATGCATCTATTTTTGAAATTACTGATAAATTTTTTGAGACTATGGATGCACAATCTGTGGTTGAGCCTTGCGCAGAGTCTTAGAGCAAAAGTTGGTGGGAGAAGTGAAAGAGGTGTTTCCTATGGGGGAACATACATGGTATGAAATGGAGTTTATTGAGATTGTTCCCCATGTGAATGAGCTCCAACACCTCTTTCCTGAAAATAGTTGCCCAGTGCCCTACTGGAGGAAAAAAAGTGATCATGAAAAAGGATTCTTCTGGTACAGGGATGGATACTCTGAATCTTGAAGAAGGAAGCTTCATGAATAAAGTCTAGCTGGAGACTGAATAAATCCAGAACTACTTAATCCACTTCTCTTGAATAAATTGATATTTGATGTTTTTAGTCAATTTTGCTTTTGTTTTGTCTTATGTAGATAGTGGTCTCTTGTGTGCAGGAGCTTAACGCAAAAGCCTCTCAAATGCCAAGTGTGCGGGTGTCTTCAAAGTGCTATTAACTTGACCCATCATACACCACCATGACCCAAGGTCATGGTGTGGCACTAACTTGCACACCGCATTTTTTTCTCTACTCTATTGCACATCACAAGTCACAATCTCACACTCTCGCACAGTAGGTTATGTAGCATCACCACTTTAACACAAAGTTTCCAAAAAGCCACTATTCACCCATAATTGCACAGTATAAGGTATGAGCTCATTCCCGTATGATTTATTGAATTCCATTCTCTGTGGGAAATACCTTCTTGAACTTTCATGATTTATTTGAGGTGAATGTTGTCTAGTTGGTTGGGCTTTCATGCATATCATAGAAAATGTGAAGTGGTGACCATGTGTGAAATTTTAATTTGCCATGAACATAGTGCATTATTGGGACGCCTTTATTGCATGAAGTTCTACTCTAGAATGGAATACATGGTTAGTGTGCATACATAAATACATGATTTACAATTCATATAGTGAGTTGTGTGCTTTTGATGCAAGGATTTATGAGTCCAAGTGTGGTGGTGTGCAAGTGCCAGGACACTCAAGCATAATACATGATTATGGATACTTCGAGTAGGAGAGTGGTGATGCAAGAGGGGATGAATGCACATACGGGGAAAAAATAGAAATGTTCAACCCCCCTTTTCCGGGATTCTCTCAATTTTCCAGCCAACCGCCTCCTCCAGGAACATGAACGCGGTAGTCTCTTTCCTTTTACACAATGGGGACCATTGCTAATTTTAAGTGTGGGGGGAGGCCCGGCCTTGATGCTTGTGTGAATGTGCCTTGGTTGCATTATTCTGAATGTGTGTTAATTTTCTTATGCCTTGTGTGATTTGTTGCAGGGTGCAGTGGTGGTGTTTAGTATATTAGTAATAGGTGGTGTATTTTTTTGTTTTCGTTTTTTTAGTGTCGTTTGTGGAAATGAAAAACAAGAAAGTGACTAGCACTGAACTTGTGGTGTGCTTTAAGTTCTCAGTTGCGATGTAGTGTGTGTGGTGTGCTTTAAGCTTTAATGTGAAAGTGTTGATTGTGTTATACCGAATTTGCCAATATCCATTCACCACACTGGCACGCCCAATTTACATTCACACTCAAAGATCTCATCAGCAAATTCCATAAATGTTACCATTGTGATGTATGCAAAAATCTTTTTCGCGAGTGAGCAGTTTTCAAGTATTGCCTGAAATTTGCTGAGATAAGTGGGACGTTAAAGTAAGATAGAAGCGCTAGCAAAATTTTGACATAGGAGGGCCTTTATGATTCCTTGCGTGTATGTGCCTTCTACTCGTAAACACTTATTCTTGTATTTTGATTATATAGTCTATTGAAGACACACACGAACACGAATTTTTGTTGAAATAGTGCAATTGTGAAGAAAAAGCCAATGGGCGAATAAAGGGAAAAAATAGCCGCAAAACCCTGGGCAGCCAAGCACCAATGTGCGGCATGAATTACAAATAAGCACCAATGTGCAAGCACACCAATGCGCGAAATAGTTTCTTTACAATGTTTATGTTTAAGTGTTCGTGTGTGTGGACAAAAGGACTGTAGTGCAAGAATTTCTGATTAAGTGTTTACTTGAGTAATTTGCATAGACAGCGTAGGGATCATGAGTAACCCTCAGCACACACTTGCACACTGACGGTTTGGTCTTTATTCGTTTCCCTTTGCTCGACAAATTGCGTAAATGAAGTAAACTGTTAGCTTGGCCGTATACATATTTCCCTTTGCATGCGAAAAAGTTTATAAGTAATAGCTGATGATGTTGCGAGTGTTGGATGTAGAGAGGGTAATCACTAGGTGTCGTGTGCTACTTTGCTCGGGACTAGCGAAGATTTAAGTGTGGGGGGATGATAAGTCGGGTTTGTGCCGACTTATTCGTCTCACTTGTTTGATCTTTTGTGTAAATTCTTTGTAAAAATCATGATAGATGAACAAGTATGTGTTGAAATGGTACAATCCGATGAAGTGTTGAGAATTGGCTAAGTGTAGCATTTTTGTTATGAAAGTAATCATTTTTGAGCTATGAAACACACTTGGTCACGCACCACACCAAAGCACACCCGCACAGCACAAACACAACACACTACACACTATGCGGGCGCCGATGCGCCCGCACACAACACACACACACCATGCACTGTGCGGGCTCCATGCGCCCGCACAAGCACACACGCACACGAGCTGTGCGGGCGCTAGGCGCCCACACAGCCACACACACGCACACTGGCGCCCGCACAGCCCACTCACGCACACACACACGCGGGCGCCTATGCGCCCGCACCGACACTCGCACACTTGCACATTTCTTTTTGCTCATTGTCACCCGCGCACTTGTACACACTGTTATTCTCACACTTAGTTAGATAAATTTCTTTGAGTCTCACCCCACTCATGCTGCCAAGCTTCACTCTCACCGGCATAGTTAAAGCCAAGCATGCACACACATTTGAAGGCACCAACTGTTTGATAATTTGCACATCCAATGTTTATCAGTTGACCTCACTACTTTTGTTGACTGAACTTTTTCAGACACTTGGCATTCCCCCCATAGGAAGGAAGAAGTTTCCAAGAAGCAACAACGGACACGTGTCACTCACATCGCCTAAGGAGGAAACTTCCAGGAAGCTTGAGCAGACACGTGGCACTCTCCCCATGAAGGAAGGAAATTTCTAGGAAGCATCATAGGCACCTCCACGGGGAGAAAACTATAAAAGGAAGAGGAAAACCAGAAAAGTGGAGGACTTATTATTCGAGAGAGGCGGCACACAATAGAGGAGGACAACATTCTTAGATTAGAGTTCATAGTTTAGCTTAGAATTTTCTCTCTCTTTTTCCTTCTTTAGATGATACTGTCTTGAGGGTCAATTGTATGGATCTAATCTTATTTGATACATTCGTATTGCACATTACGTGTTTGATATTGTTTCTTATATCTTATTGATGCTTTATTTCAATGCTTACTCACTCACGCCTAGGCCCTTCATATGACTTGCAGTACCACTGAGGTCAATCTAGTGCTATCAATAGAAATTGAAATAACATCACTAGAATAGGGAACAACGTGGATGAGTCTTACGATCTGTCTAAGGATGCAATGTCAGTTGTGCATTACCAATGACAATTGAAGTTAATATAATGGAAAGACTTAGGATTATTTGAACATTAGAACTCGGACTTTGGTTGACTGTCTTGTCCAAGGGAGTTGGAGTTCTAGTGTCAGGTAGGGATCGGGGATTAGGAAGCCGAGCCTAGGTCTTGCCCTACCAAGGGAAGATGAGAGGAGCATGGTTAATTAGGATTGTGAGTCTTATAAGGAGATCAACCCTAAGCTCACTAGAAGGTCGATCCCCTCATTCATGCTGTTACACAAGTCGATGATAATAGGCTGAGGTCCATACCAATTGGTTCATCCTCAAGGCAGTGCTTGCATACTAACCTTGCATTCATTCTCATTTTTGCATTCATATTGTTTTGCATTCGTCCCATTTTCTTTGGTTTCTTGAACAAGTGATCTCTTGACATCCAAACCTTCCCTGTGGATACGATCCCACTTGCCACTTCTACATTAGTTTAGTAAGTCTGTGTATTTGACGAGGTCGAGCGACCGACCCCCGCTCAATGCATCGAACCTAAACTCATCCAAATCATTGAATTCCAACAACCGTTGCACATCTGCCTTCCCATAATCCATTTTCAGCTCCTTTTTTTTTTAATTTAAAAGATCTTTATACCATCACGAGCAAAATACGGTGCCGGATATACCCGACCACACCGTTACAATTATATGAGCTATAAATTTGGAATACTACTCCATTACATGTTGCTTCCTATTATCTAAAGACTGGGAATTATAGGATCTCAACTTTGGTAGTTACCAAAGTCTCGATGCTCTAATTCCCTCTAAAAAGTATATGAACAGCTGCCAATCTTTCCACAAAGGTCGGAGGCCCTGGAGTCCATGGAGATCCTTAGTTCTTGAGATGCATTTCAACCAATTGACAAGAGTTCAATCTCCATTGCACACGTAAAGCAAACGAGGCTTGAATACAGCCGTGGCCACAATGCAATCTCCACACAGAGTAGCAAAATAAGTGACAAAGTAATTCATCTGCATCATGAACATAAAAAATTCAAGAAACTGAATCTTTTAACCAGCAAGTCCAACTAGCAAGCAAGCGATATAGACTTCAGCAACACTGATCTCACCAAGTTCTTAGTCGAGATAAAAAGCATCACCATTCCGAAATAGAGTCCAAGATCATCTCCATTTCCAGCAAGTGTATATTCTCAACCAACCGTGTGCAAGAATGTTACTAATCCAAGAATTAGTATAGAAGCAATGGAGTCCATTTACACAGCCAATATACTGATTCACCACAAAACCTCCATCGCCACCATACATAGCTATGGAGGTCCATGTTCAAGAGCAAATGCATTGATTCCATAGCCATAAACCCAATTAGTCCCAGATTCAGTAATTTGCCATTTCATCAATGTAGTAGATCTAGTGTACTCACTTTAAAAGCATATACATCACAAAACTTCCTCGAATCAAAATACTCCCCAAACCATTACATGTACAACAAAGAGACCTTCAAGTTCAGAATTTAAAGAAAATTCAAAGAGAATTTCAACAAAGCATGTGCCATCAGAGATCCAACCATCACAGCAAGATACATGTGTAGCCTCAATCACTCGAGTGCAAATAAGTATTCATGTAGAAAATAAGCACAGAACTTCAGCAAATAAAAATCTAAAATAAGGAGCAGTTTAAGTCTTTGATTACCAGCAAATCCTCAAAGGAGTTTAAAGTCTCAATTTCAGAAAATCCATAAATCCATCCTCATAGCAAGATGGCTTAGCTCATCAAATCAGTGTAAATCATCAACCAGAAAGAAGTGAATTCCTTGACCTAGTCTGATTATTTGGGTATCCTCCAAGCATCATCGAACAATTCATCCGAGAGACAATAATTTTGTTTATATCACTTTAAACATTGGACCGCAAATCAGGCAGAATCGCCAACAAGTAATTGAGTGCAGGCTCCCGATGGACTTCGATGGAGAACTTCGGAGGAGTGTCGAAGCAGATCAAGCTTAGATCTACTTCTGGTAGGAGTTTTCTTCACGGATCTGACAATCGGCTTCTCGTTCTAATGAGATTCTGAAAGTAAGTCTTCAGCTGTAGAAGACTTATCCCAGGTCGAAGCAGAGCAGATGGATCTTGGTTGAGTTGTCGATCTGGTGCTGTTGGATGCTACCGTTTGCTTTGAGTGGTGGTCCTTTTCAGCGGCAAGGACCAGTTGGTGAGCGGCGATAATGGCTTCAAGCGGCAGGTGACGAAGTGCGAATCTGGCGGTGGATTCTAGCAGTATCTGGCTAGCTGCTATATCTATTATAGTAGTAAATAAATGTTGGATCGGGCCTTTCAGCTGAAGAGCTGAAAGGCCCGAACCATTTTCAGCTCCTTTAATGCCCAAAAAGTCTTGTACTCAAGCTCAATTGGTAAATGACAAGCTTTTACCAAAAACCATGCGATATGGAGATGTACCAATTAGGGTTTTGAAAGCTGTGCGGTAAGCCCACAGAGAATCATCCAGTTTTGTTGCCCAATCCTTCTGAGAAGGTTTCACAACCTTTTCTAAAATTCTCTTGATCTTCCGATTTGATATCTCCACTTGTCCACTTGTTTGAGGATGGTAAGGGGTTGCCACTTTATGCCGGACTCCATATTTGGTCAATAAGGCTTGAAAAGCCTTGTTGCAAAAATGAGTGCCTCCATCACTGATAATAGCCTTTGGGGTTCCATAACGAGTGAAAATGTACTTCTTGATGAACCCCACCACATTTTTTGCATCACAAGTCGGCAAAGCAATTGCTTCTATCCATTTAGAAACATAATCCACAGCCACAAGAATGTAAGATTGACTATTAGATTTTGGGAATGGTCCCATGAAATCTATGCCCCAGACGTCGAAAATTTCCACCTCCATAATATTGTTTAAAGGAATCTCATTCCTCCATGAAATATTTCCTATCCTTTGGCATTCATCACAATGTTTGATCCACTCTTGAGTGTCATGGAATAGTGTTTGCCAATAATACCCCGACTGCAACACTTTGTAAGCTGTTATTCGCCCCCCAAAATGTCCTCCATAATTAGATTCATGGCATGACCGAATGATTTCTTTTTGATACTCCTCAGGAACACATCTTCGAATAGATTGGTCACTGCATACCTTGAAAAGATAAGGCTCATCCCAATAGTAGTAGCTTGCCTTGTGGATGAGTTTTTTCCTTTGTTGGATAGACAAATTGGGTGGAATTTGTTGTGAAACCAGATAATTTGCAATGTCAGCGTACCATGGAACCTTTTCAGCTTCTTCCACTTGAAACAATTGCTCATCCGGGAATATACTCCTTTATTTGAACATTACTGTCTTCTTCGAAATGCTCATGCTTTTCCAAATGAGAAAGGCGGTCGGCGACATGATTTTCAGCTCCTTTCTTATCACGGATTTCCAAGTCAAACTCCTGTAGAAGTAGAACCCATCGAATCAACCTTGGTTTTGCATCCTTCTTGGTCATTAAGTAATGAATTCCTGCATGATCAGTGTAAATAATCACTTTGGCTCTCAGCAAATAAGAACGGAATCTGTCCACAGCAAATACAACTGCCAACATCTCCTTTTCGGTTGTAGTGTAATTACACTTAGCTGGATCGAGTACACGGCTGGCATAATGAATAGTATGGAAAATTCTGTCTGTCCTTTGACCAAGAACTGCCCCCACAGTAAAATCACTCGCATCGCACATAATCTCGAAGGGGGCTCCCTAATTGGGAGGTTTAATGACCGGAGCTACTACAAGTTGGCCTTTAAGAAAATCAAATGCTGCTTTACAGTCATTATTAAAATTAAATACCGCATCTTTCTCCAAGAGATGACTCAAGGACTTGGTGATTTTAGAGAAATCCCGAATGAATCTGCGGTAAAACCCGGCATGGCCCAAAAAACTTCTTACTCCCTTGACATTTATAGGATATGGTAGCTTCGAAATGAGATCCAATTTTGCTTTATCCACTTCCATACCTTTAACTGAGATCTTATGGCCAAGGACAATTCCTTCTTGCACCATAAATTGGCATTTCTTCCAATTCAAAACCAGATTAGTCTCTACGCATCTTTCAAAAACCTTAGCCAAATTATCCAAGCACCGATCAAAAGAATGGCCAAATACTGAGAAATCATCCATGAATACCTCAATAATATCTTCTACCATGTCATGGAAGATAGCCATCATACACCTTTGAAATGTTGCGGGTGCATTGCATAACCCAAAAGACATCCTCTTAAATGCGAAGGTACCAAAAGGACAAGTGAATGTTGTCTTGTCCTGATCCTTGAGGTGAATAGTGATCTGATTATACCCGGAGTAACCATCCAAGAAGCAATAAATAGATACCTAGCAATTCTGTCCAAAACTTGATCAAGGAATGGTAGAGGAAAATGATATTTGCGGGTTGCCTTGTTGAGCTTGCGATAATCCATACAAACTCGCCATGCATTAATGATACGGGTTGCCAACAACTCATCATTATCAGTCTTGACAACTGTCACCCCACTCTTCTTTGGCACACATTGGACTGGACTTACCCATTCACTATCAGATATAGCATAAATCATCCCAAAGTTCAAGAGTTTGAACACCTCCTTTTTGACCACATCCATCATTGCTGGATTTAAGCGACGTTGCCTATCACGTACTGGAATTGCATCATCTTCCAAAAGAATTTTATGCATGCAAATTGATAGACTAATTCCCTTAATGTCAGCAATAGTCCACCCAATTGCTCTTTGATACATTTTCAGCACCATAATAAGCTTATCTTCTTGCCATGGTTCCAATGTAGCTGAAATCACTACTGGCAAAGCATTATTTTCCCCCAAGAAGGCATATTTGAGATGTGAAGGGAGTGGCTTGAGCTCCAATTTTGGAGGTTCTTCACTTGAAGGTTTTAACCTATTTTCACTGCAATCAATGACTTCAATTGGCCTCACCTCAATGGGCTCCTCACAAATAGTATCAGTTAGCTCATAAATGGAAGCGTTAAGATAAACATTATCAACCATACTTTGTAACTCTAATGCTATATTTTTATCAATAAAAAGCAACTCAGAATTAGACATATGCATTAAAGAGCCATTATCATTAATACTACATATTTTCATGGGATTGGATGCAATAACTGAAGTTTCAACCACATCCATGAAAAAACAAGTATTAATATCTCTAGGATGCTTCATAGCGTAATTCACATTAAATGTTACCTCTTCGCCATTGACACGAAAAGTGATTGTCTTGCTGCGTACGCCTATTAAAGCATCTCTAGTTGCCAAGAATGGTCTTCCAAATATGAGAGGAACCTCTTCATCCTCCTCTATGTCCAAGATAATAAAGTCCAGCGGGATTGTGAACTTATCAACTACTACCAAAACGTCTTCAATGATACCCATAGGAGTGATGATGGATCTATCAGCTAGCTGAAGAGTTATAGCGACTGGTTTGATTTGCTCACCCATTCCCACACTGACAGCAATGGAATAAGGCATCAAGTTAATACCAGCCCCCAAATCACACAATGCCTTAGCAAAATATCTTGCGCCAATTCTACATGGGATTGTGCAGCTTCTTGGATCTTTAAGCTTAGGAGGAGGATTTGTCTTCATTAAGCATTGCCCAACCTCATTCAATTGGATTACCTCCTCACATTGCAAAATCTGCTCCTTATTTGAAATTAGATCTTTCAAGAATTTCGTATATGTAGGCACTGTCTTCACCAAATCCAACAAAGGTATTTCTACATGGAGCTGCTTAATCATCTCAGCAAATTTACTGAACAAGATCTTCTTCTTTGATGGTTGAATCCTTTGAGGAAAGGGTGGTGGTGGAGCACATTCTGGAAAATTGAAGGCACTGGGATGATTTTTCTTTCTCCCTTTACTTGCACTAACTTCCTTATGCTTAGCTTGCTTGGATAAATCTTCTTCCTCAATTTGAACCTTGACAGCTTCTTGATCAGCTTTTGGAGATTCTTCTTCATTAAGAATTAGAGATGAAAATTCCTTACCACTTCGAAGTGTAACCGCATGGCATTGCTCTTTTCCCTTTGGATTGCGAAAAGTATCACTTGGTAAAGTTCCTGCTGGTCTATTATGCACTTCATTTGCGAGTTGGCCTATTTGAGTCTCCATATTCTTAAGGTGAGCTTTATGTTCCCTGAACATTCCATCATATACCTCCATTATTTTCTCCACATTGGCTTGTTGCTGTTGACATTCTCCAAAAAGCTTTTCCATCTTGGCCCCCAACACAGTTATAACATCATCAATAGTTGCTTGTGAATTACCACCTTGTGTGTGTTGTTGATTTCCATAGCTAGGCGGATAAGTTGGTCTTGATGAATTATACTGTGGGCGATTTTGTCTTCCTTGAGACCACTGATTTCCACCGGTTGGTTTCCATTGATTTGAATTAGCATTTCAGTTGTAATTGACATACTGGACTGGCTCATTAGTGACTTGGGGGCATTCATCCATATGATGCGCTCCTTGGCATAATCCACAAGATGGCGTGACTTTGTTTGTCAAGGATGCATGAATACTAGCAAGTTGGCTCTGCATGGCTGTCATTTGTGCTTCCAAGTTGGCTGTTTTATCCAACTCTAACATTCCACTTTGCCGTCTTCCATGGTTACTTCTTGCAGTGGGCAACATCAGCTCATTACTTACTATACGCTCGAAAATCTCTTCAACTTCTTCTGGTGATTTATCACGCAAATTTCCTCCAGCTGAAAGATTTACCAAATGCATAGTATCAAAATTGAGTCCATTGCAAAAGAAATTTAGCTCTCTTCCCGGCTCCAACCCACTGTTTGGGCATTTATTAAAAAGCTCCCGAAATCTATCCCATGCTTCACTGAATGACTCATTTTCTCCTTGACGAAACTGCATGAAATCCATCCGAATTTTGTCCATTCGGGATGGAGGAAAGTATTTAGTCATGAACCTCTTCTCAACCTCATCAAAAATTTCAATTGTCGCCCCATTAATAGAGTCATACCAGCTCTCAGCTGCTCCTTGAAGAGAAAAAGGAAACAACATTCTCTTTAAATCATCATGTGGAATATATGGAAGATTGCTCGTGTTACACACTTTAAGGAATGTCCTTAAATGTGCACGTGGATCTTCAGTACTCAATCCATGGAAAACCTGACCATTTTGAATCAAATTTATGAAAGCCGGCAAGATTTGAAAGTGCTCTCCAGTGTCAATAAAAGGTGAATCCAATTTATCCATTTGAGGCTCATAATGATCACCATACCGACGCCGCTGTACCACTGGTTGTGCTTGTAGAATTCTGGGAGGGGTCCCCCGCTGGAGGATCTACATCACCCGCTAGAGGTACACCCACATTGTGCTGATTACCATGTGCAGCCATTGCTTCAAATTCCAATTTCTTCTTAACACGCAAAGTCCGTGCAAGTTCCAGGTCGTATGAAAATTCCGCTAGACCAAGAGATCTTGTCCTGGGCATGCAAAGAAAAGAATAGCAACAGTACTAAAAGGATGTAAGAAAATTAAAACTGAAACTAACACAATAAAAAAAAAAAAAATTTCAACACGACTGCTCGTCCCGGCAACGGCACCAAAATTTGATGTGGAGCAAATATGTGTAATAAAATTACGATCGTCGTTGCTATTCACCCCTACTCAAAAATAATGCCAAACAACCTCTGTGAAGGTGATAGTAAAGCGAGTTCATTCTCTCAGGGAAAGGACTGTGTTGAAATTCTAAAGAAAATATTTTTTGTTTTTTTTATATTATCAAACTAAAGCTAAGAAAATAATAACAAGAACTAAAACTGAATTGGCGATTTGATTAAAACTTCAAATTAAGCAAGTGTACTTCCGAGATTATATTTTAGGGTTATATAAAAAGCACATACTTACATCCTATATATGGTCATGCAAAACAAGGGTAAATAACATAACTCACACCCTCCTATGTGGTAAGAGGCAATGAATGATTTAGGCATATTACCTATTTAGATATTAACTAATTCGTTAAACCCTCATATGTGGTAAGAGGCAAGGTTTACTTACTTAATTAACCCGGAATCTAATGCAACTAACCAACTCAACAAAACACTCAAGTTCAACCGCTCCTATGTGGTAAGAGGCAACGCCCGAACCAGTCACGCTAATGCTAAATTAACCCTCCCTAACTCCTCCTATGTGGTAAGAGGCAAAAGCTAAGGTAAAATCAATCTAACCAATTCACAATCAACCCACAAAAGATTCCAAACAACCCACTCTAATCCTCCTATGTGGTAAGAGGTTAGATTAAAGCAAGTTATCTCTAAATAATTTACTACATTTAACCCAAGTATTCATCAAAGACCATAAGATAGAACTTAGCATGTAAATTAAGCATAAAAACCCTTATTCATAATCCCGGGAGCACAATAGATTTAGCCTAGCATGGCTAAATAAAATATTATCATATTAATGTTAATTAAGCACAATATTGACAACATAAATTAAAAAGAAAGATTACACCTTGAATTGAGAATCCGTAGATGAAATCTTTATCTCTAAATTGATGAAATCAATACTCAACAATGTTCCCAATCCGTACAGCTTCAATTCTCCGTAAATAGCTAAAAGAATGAAACCCTAGCTATTACAAAGACGTAAAACCCTTGCTTAATCTCTCTCAAAGTTGTCACACCCTAAAATCTGTAAACCCTAGCCTTATTTATAGTAATTTTATGAAGATATTTGCTAATAAGTCCTTCACGAAAGTCTTGTCGAAAAAGGAAACTCAAAGTGGGCCAAAATCGTAAATTTTCAAAAATTAGGTCGTACACCTGTGTATTTCCCGACGTCTCGACGTCCATGATCACGCGTTAAAATGTCCACGCACGTCGCGACGTGGAGGGTCTGACATCGCGACGTCGTGGCACGTCGCGACGTGGGAGGGGTCTCGATGTCGCGACGTAACTCTCTGGCAATTTCTCAAGAGTGTTTGCTTACTTTAGAAAGTTTCTTCTCACTTTTTCCTAACAACTCAATGATTCTCCACCGGCATGGCGACCGCATCTCAAATCATGATTCAAGCAAAGCAAGTGGAAGACTCAATCATCATACATTTAGTTTTCATTTCATGCAATTCTCACAGATATTGGTAAATCTCACTTCAACTCAGCATGGCGAACACAATCAAAGTTCAATTCATTCAATAAAAGTGTGAATTCATGAAACTCAACAAGATTTAATCATTGAAATCACATATGATTCCATCCTTAAGAAATTTTGTCAATTGCATAGCTTTGCATAGTCTAATTATACATTTAACCGGTTGAAACTCTAGAACATGAGAGATCTAACCATAGAACTCCATTATCAATTCACGATCAACAATTTGGAACTTGAAACAACTCATTTTCAATAAATGGAAAGAGTTTACCAATTGAATTCTTCCAAGAGCTTCCTTAATTGATGAGAGAATTACAAAGATCGGAGCAAATCTTTGATCAGAATAGAAAATGGAGCTCAACAGCTAGAGAGAGAAACTAGAGAGAGAAAGTAGATCTTCAAATGAATTCCCGCTCTCCAGCTCTCAAAAGTTTGTTACAAAATGTAAAATCTATCTAATGGAATGAAAATAATAGTCTCTGGGATCTTCTTTACACATTAGCTACATCTCCTATATATAGAGCTATGAAAATGTAACTAATACGCAACCGTAAACTATCTAAGGTATTACAAAAGTGCCCTTAAAAGAAATGACTAAAAATCAGCCTAAATTGTGAAAATTCCAAGTTTGAAGAAATGTCCAGCCAATTCGCGCCTTTAGGCTTCTCCAGAGCACGCCCTCGGCCGCCCTTCAGTCTTCATCATGCCTTCAGTGTAAGCTCCTCGCGCCCGTGTCACTCAGCAAACCAAGTGAAGGAATCAGACGCGTACCGCACCTTCAGGCTATTCATCATCACTCCTTCGGCAACTCTCCGAGCTTCCAAGCAGACCTGCCGCTGAGGATTCACGCCTTCAAGCCTCAGAACTCCACGCCTTCAGCCGCCAACCACAACCTGAAAATCAGAAGCTCAACACTTAGAAAATTTCTGAAAACTCAAGATCAAACTCCTGAAACCATTATGCTTTGCAGAATTTTCCAACCAGATTTTGGCCCTGATACATTGTGAATTTGGAAAAACTTAAAACACGAAAGTTGTAACCCTTTGTCTTAGCTTTCTACAGCCATTTGAAACACCCAATTCGGACCTAAGACGAAAGAGTTATGACCCAACTACTAAAGTGTGACAAAGCTGAAATTTTTGGAGCAACCTTCCAACAATTAGCCACTTTTCCTTCGTATCAAAACATCTCAATACTTTACTGATTTTCAAGGCCAAAAGGAAACATCACCCAAAATGCACTACGAGATCTCGTAGTGCAATTATTCACCAGATTTAAAATTTTTCATTTTTTTTCTTCCACGAGATTTTGTGGAGTAAATTTCTTGCATTTTTCCTCCCACGAAGTTTCGTGGAGAAAGTTTCCCCATGGCTGCTTGTTTTCTTCCTATGCCGAAGTGTGTGTTTGATTGTGAAGTTGTTGCGCAAAGAAGGTGTGTATGTGATGTGAGTCAACTGGTACATAAGTTGTGTCCTTGTGGTGCAAATGTTATGCCAAGGTCGTGCATGTGTGGCGTGCCAAGGTGCAAATGTTGTGGCAAGAGTGGCATGGCAAAGTGTGTTGGCAAGACTAGGCAAGGCTTGGCAAGGCAAGTGTGTGTGTTCGGCAAGGTGTTGGCAAGGTGTTGCTTGGCAAGGTAAGCAAAGTGAGGTGCCAAGTGTGGCAAGGTGGTGTGCCAAGGTTGTGCAAATGGTGTGCCAAGGTGTAAATGTTGTGGCAAGAGTGGTTGGCAAGGTTGGCAAGGTTGTGGCTGAAATGGTGTGCCAAAGTTGACGTGCCAAGTGAGCTCGTGCACAAATATTCATTCCAACACGCAGCTCTACTTCCCTGCCAAATACATGTGTCTTAGCCTCTGAATTAGCCCCAGTGGTGAACATAAAAGTTCTAGCTAATCCTCTTATCTTTCCAATGGTTCAAGAAACAGCATCATCGGGTACCTGTAGCTCACGCTATACACAATCTACCAAATTGTGGCAATATGAACTCAAATACAAAAACCTGAACGTAGCAATCTTAAAGAAGTCCCCGGTTCTCATATTTGCAGACAGAATTAGGAAACAGTTAAAACATAAGAAATGTAATAAATTCAAAGGGCTTTCCAGAACATGGAAGATCGCGTCATTTGGATAAGTATTGAAAGAGTTATACCCAAAACAAGTTGCACCAACATTCTGCCCAAACCCTAATTTGGCCAAATAAGCTCATTTCGGTTTTTCTTAAATTCCGACTCACCATTCTCATTGTTTCAAACTCTGAACCTTGTCATTTGACACCAAGCATATATTTTCCTCCTTTTAACAACATTTTTGGTCTTTTTTCATCATTTAAACACTATGAGTTGCAAACCACATAAACACACAATATAACACATTGCACCACACATTTGCATGAAAATCAAGGCAAAAGCCAAGTGAAATAATACATTTAAGTTGGTATAAAACCAACTTATCAAATTCCCCCACACTTGAACCTTTGCTTGTCCTCAAGCAAAGACACAAAACGAAACCATTTAACTCAATCACAAAACCATGCCACACACACACCATGCTTTGAACTCCTGATAGGGAAAAAAACACTTCCCTATCCATTTCAACACCATTCACAATAGCTTGGCCTCAAGCAAATTGTACACTCAAAACTCATTTTTATCACCCGTATTTAACACATTTGTTCATTCATCCACAATGGCCACATCCAAGTCCATCAAAACATTTTCCACACAAGAATTTATTCCAAAGTTCCTGGCACCCATCTTTTAGATTTCAGCACAAATTATCAACTAAGGCACAATGAATAAAAACCAAAATGTCATGCGTGCAAGTGTGTGCTGAGGAACATGAACTTCATTTATTCTCTTGCTATACACCATCTAGCCGGTTTCACAACCCATTCAATACATGCCAATCTCTTTGTCCACTCTTATGAATATGCAATCACAAGATCAATGGTACCTATGCGTACATTGGTACTCTATGGGACATTGCCCTTATTCTGCACGTTAGTGCTGCACATTGGTGCACATATTGATGACTGAAATAATGCCTGGGTTTTATGGCTTTTTTCTCCAAATTTGAATGCCAGGTTCTTATGGCTTTTTCCTTCCCAGTTGCCAATATGGCTTTTTCTCCCATATCATTTCTTGTGCAAACACATGTTCATAAAAATCCCAAATTGACTAAACATGCACGAATTTTGGAAACACCAGATAAATGCATAACAAAAAGAACGAAAAAGTCCATCCACATTAACTCTTATGTCATTTGGGTTCTTGCATGGCATATCTATCTTACCTTAACATCGGGCTTTAGCCAGCAAAATATGCCAATTTCTTCAAACTTAGTACCAAGAAAAAAATTTTCACATGCAAGATCAAAAAGTTTATTTGTGATGAACTTGGAATAAACCATAGTGAACTAGGAACAAAATTTCAAATACGTGTGTGCTATTCACTTTCCAGTCCAACACTCAAGCTCTTGACACCTTTTCCACAACAACACTCACCAATACTAACACCATATTTCATTGAAACACATCAACTCCATCACTTATTCAAAAAGTTCAAATTCTTCATCAAAAACTTTAAAATTTTGCACAACAATGAAAAACACAACATGTAAAGGGAAATAATATGCAAACGACACAACTTTACCCAACAAACTAGAAGAATAGCATACTTGTTCACAAAAAATTTCATCACCCATGCAAGTCATGCAAGTCGAATACAAGACAAATAAGCATCTAAAGTCCAAGAGATACAAACCATAGCAAACATACACTCCCCCACACTTAAAACATACATTGTCCTCAATGTAAAGAAAAGATAGGTTTAGGAGCTCCCTGGTATTGATATATCATGAAATCCAATGCTTGCTTGGTATAGTGTCCTTGTTTGAAGTTCTTTATTGCATGAAAAATCCCTGCACATGGTGAAACAAAGCTTATTACAAATTGTTCACCCAAGTACACTACATGTTGGTGGCAAAGTAGACATGATATGGAAGCATGCAAGCAAAGTGTCGCACCATGATTAAGAACCACGGTGGTGTAAAATTTTACAACTAAGAACACTAGATGGCACATGCACAATCATGCTTGAAAAGTAAGACAAAAGAATTATGTGCATTGCGGGAGTGGTTCATGACTCCACTCCCCCACACTTAGCCTCTTGTGAGCATGGCCAATTTCCCTTGCAACTTCCTTCAGGGATGCCTACATCATGAGTGGCATTGTTGAGTATAAGCAAAGATGCAAACTAACAAAACACGTAGAAAACCAAAAACTAAAGAAAAGGTAAAGATCAAGAAGAAGTTCTGGGTTTTGAAGTCTCCAGCTAGACTTTATTCATGTAACTTTCTTCTTCAAGAATCGGAATAACCCTCTCTATACAAGAAAAATGATATTTCAACAATACTCATTATCCTCCAGTATGGCACTTGTAAAATAGTGGCAAAGAGGTGCTTGAGCTCATGCATATGGGGAGCAATCTCTACAAATTTAATTTCGAACCACTGAGGCTCCCCCATTGTAGGCACCTCTTTTACTTCTTCTTCCATTGGAAACACATCATTTACTTCTCCCACCATACTAACCATGTCAATCCTGCAAGGCTCAACCAAGGGTTCTATACCCATGGTCTCAACAAAACCATCAGTAAATTCAAAACCACCAGTAAGTTCAAAAACAAATGTCTCAAATTCACATTCATACAAAATGTTAACATCTTCAGCAGCTAGCCTAATATCGACATTTTCATTAGCTAGTTCAACATTATCTTGATTCATGATATCACAATGTTCGTCAAGATATGACTCTATGCAATTTATCAAGTCATCAAGAAAAGTTACATTCAAAGAATAACAATCAGCATCATCAAGTATAGCATGGCACTCATTGTCATTGTCATTCAAAATGTTAACATCTTTATCATCAAAACTAACATTGGGAAATTCTTGAGGCTTTTCTTTCTCAACAGCAGAACAAGCATTATCATCAACTAACAAGAGTATCTCACTTTGCACTTCTTGTGAGTCACCATTTAGACACTTAGATTCATTGACCATTTCAAAAATTGGTGCCTCAACCATAGTTTCAAACAATGTGTTAACACTCTCATTAACAAATGCAACATTTTCCTCCTTTAGGAAATCACATTGATCTTCAAGAAGTGACTCTATGCAATTCACAAAGCTATCAAGAGGAAAAACATCTAAAGCAAGGCAATCAACATCATTTGACTCATTGAATTCCATGAAATTAATGCAAGACTCCACTTTAGACACATTTTTCAGCTTAGTAACATGGCTACTTAGAACACGAGAGTCATCAGTATCAAGATCACTAAAGAAGCCATCATCTTCAACATCAAAGTGCACATATTCATGCTCAAAAGAATCAGCAACAAAGCACTCATGTACACTATCCCCAAAACATGTAGACTCCTCCTCCCCTTAGACACTTTAAGCCACAATCAACATTAGCATGCATATCCAAATGATTGTCCTCAGGAATGAGAGGTGTACCTTGTGAGTGGTATTGTGCATCTAAAGTTGGTGTCTCAATTTGTTCCCATAGGTTGCTTATTAAAGCGTTTATTCGTTCAAACCTTTCTTGTCGCCCTTGAAGCTCTTCTTCCAGTTGAGCAAACCTTGTTTCATTACTATCAATTCTCTCCAAAACTTGAGACAACATATCCTCCATTTTTGCCTCATCTCTGAGATCACACTCATTGCTTTGTTGTTGGTAATACCATTGCTCTCCCTTTTGTAAGCCTCTGTCAAGTTTTTCCATAAGTTGAGAAAACATGTCCTCCACAGGAAGCTCTTGTGTCCCAATGTGGTGTGAGTTGTTGCTTTGTGCTTAATTTTTCCATTGCCTTTCATATGGTGGTGGAGAGAAGTCCTCGTACAATCTAGACATGCTTGGGTACTTGTGCAATACTCAATTACAGTGAACTCCAATGTCCTGCACTTGACACAAATACACCAAAGCAGACAACAAAACACGAAAACTACAAAATGCAACAAGAATTACCAAAATGAAAAATAACAAGACTACTAAACTACACAAGAAAAGAAAACAGAGCAAATCAAAATTCAAGAAACTGTGCCTTCCCCGGCAACGGCGCCAAAAATTGACAGCTTAAAGTCGTATCAGCTCAATTTTACCCTAAACACTAATGTAGTAGTGTAAGTAGGGATCGTATCCACAGAGAAGCCTTGGGCCAAGAATCTCAATGTTTGCTCACAGAATGTCACGAAAGAAATAAAACTAGACATTAACTAGTAAAGAAACAAATGCAACAAATAAAGTGTGAAAACTGGAAGAGAGTGGATGCTCTAGAGTATTTCCACCAGTTGAATGCATATTAGGCCATGATTGAAATGCTCTTGACACACAAGTAAAACAATGAGGAGATCTCTATTGCCCAGGAGACTAGCTAACACTTAGCATGACGACCACAGTGTTTTCTATACTCCTTAATATTCCACTTTTCCCATGGCGAGGCCTAAGTAGAATGGATTCAACCCGCAATGCCTCAACTCTCCAAAGTTAGCAAATCTAGCATGCAATTCCTACGGTATCCCATGGCGAGGCCTGACCTAGGACCAAGAGTGTTTGCTTAACTTTAGAAAGTTTCTTCTCACTTTTTCCTAACAACTCAATGATTCTCCACCGGCATGGCGACCGCATCTCAAATCATGATTCAAGCAAAACAAGTGGAAGACTCAATCATCATACATTTAGTCTTCATTTCATGCAATTCTCATAGATATTGGTAAATCTCACTTCAACTCAGCATGGCGACCACAATCAAAGTTCAATTCATTCAATAAAATTGTGAATTCATGAAACTCAACAAGATTTAATCATTAAAATCACATATGATTTCATCCTTAAGAAATTATGTCAATTGCATAGCTTTGCATAGTCTAATTATACATTTAACCGGTTGAAACTCTAGAACATGAGAGATCTAACCATAGAACTCCATTACCAATTCACGATCAACAATTTGGAACTTGAAACAATTCATTTTCAATAAATGGAAAGAGTTTACCAATTGAATTCTTCCAAGAGCTTCCTTAATTGATAAAAGAATTACAATGATCGGAGCAAATCTTTGATCGGAATAGAAAATGGAGCTCAACAGCTAGAGAGAGAAACTAGAGAGAGAAAGTAGATCTTCAAATGAATTCCCGTTCTCCAGCTCTCAAAAGTTTGTTACAAAATGTAAAATCTATCTAATGGAATGAAAATAATAGTCTCTGGGATCTTCTTTACACATTAGCAACATCTCCTATATATAGAGCTATGAAAATGTAACTAATACGCAACCGTAAACTATCTAATGTATTACAAAAGTGCCCTTAAAAGATATGACTAAAAATCAGCCTAAATTGTGAAAATTCCAAGTTTGAAGAAATGTCCAGCCAATTCGCGCCTTTAGGCTTCTCCAGAGCACGCCCTCGGCTGCCCTTCAGTCTTCATCACGCCTTCAGTGTAAGCTCCTCGCGCCCGTGTCACTCAGCAAACCAAGTGAAGGAATCAGACGTGTACCCCGCCTTCAGGTTATTCATCATCACGCCTTCGGCAACTCCCCGAGCTTCCAAGCAGACCTGCCGCTGAGGATTCACGCCTTCAAGCCTCAGAACTCCACGCCTTCAGCCGCCAGCCACAACCTGAAAATCATAAGCTCAACACTTAGAAAATTTCTGAAAACTCAAGATCAAACTCCTTAAACCATTATGCTTTGCAGCATTTTCCAACCAGATTTTGGCCCTGATACATTGTGAATTTGGAAAAACTTAAAACACGAAAATTGTAACCCTTTGTCTTAGCTTTCTACAGTCATTTGAAACATCCAATTCGGACCTAAGACGAAAGAGTTATGACCCAACTACTAAAGTGTGACAAAGCTGAAATTTTCACGGAGCAAACCTTCCAACAATTAGCCACTTTTCCTTCTTATCAAAACATCTCAATACTTTACTGATTTTCAAGGCCAAAAGGAAACATCACACAAAATGCACTACGAGATCTCGTAGTGCAATTATTCACCAGATTTTTGCCCACGAAATTTTGTGGGCAAAATTTTCCATTTTCTTTCTTCCACGAGATTTCGTGGAGTAAATTTTTTGCATTTTTCCTCCCACGAAGTCTCGTGGAGAAAGTTTCCCCATGGCTGCTTGTTTTCTTCCTATGCCGAAGTGTGTGTTTGAGTGTGAAGTTGTTGTGCAAAGACGGTGTGTATGTGATGTGAGTCAACTGGTGCATAAGTTGTGTCCTTGTGGTGCAAATGTTATGCCAAGGTCGTGCATGTGTGGCATGCCAAGGTGCAAATGTTGTGGCAAGAGTGGCATGGCAAAGTGTGTTGGCAAGACTTGGCAAGGCTTGGCAAGGCAAGTGTGTGTGTTCGGCAAGGTGTTGGCAAGGTGTTGCTTGGCAAGGTAAGCAAAGTGAGGTGCCAAGTGTGGCAAGGTGGTGTGCCAAGGTTGTGCAAATGGTGTGCCAAGGTGTAAATGTTGTGGCAAGAGTGGTTGGCAAGGTTGGCAAGGTGTTGGCACGGTGTGGCAAGGTTGTGGCTGAAATGGTGTGCCAAAGTTGACGTGCCAAGTGAGCTCGTGCACAAATATTCATTCCAACACGCAGCTCTACTTCCCTGCCAAATACATGTGTCTTAGCCTCTGAATTAGCCCCAGTGGTGAACATAAAAGTTCTAGCTAATCCTCTTATCTTTCCAATGGTTCAAGAAACAGCAATATGAACTCAAATACAAAAACCTGAACATAGCAATCTTAAAGAAGTCCCTGTTTCTCATATTTGCAGACAGAATTAGGAAAAATTTAAACCATAAGAAATGTAATACACTCAAAGGCTTTCCAGAACATGCAAGATCTCGTCATTTGGATAAGTATTGAAAGAGTTATACCCAAAACAAGTTGCACTAACATTCTGCCCAAACCCTAATTTGGCCAAATAAGCTCATTTCGGGTTTTCTTAAATTCCCACTCACCATTCTCATTGTTTCAAACTCTAAACTTTGTCATTTGACACCAAGCATATATTTTCCTCATTTTAACAACATTTTTGGTCTTTTTTCACCATTTAGACACTATGAGTTGCAAACCACATAAACACACAATATAGCACATTGCACCACACATTTGCATGAAAATCAAGGCAAAAATGAAGTGAAATAATACATTTAAGTTGGTATAAAACTAACTTATCAAACTGGGAGAAAGTTAAAACATAAGAAATGAAGTACACTCAAAGAGATTTCCAGAACATCTAAGATCTCATCATTTGGATTAGTATTGAGAAAGTTACACTCAAAACATTTCACACAACCAGTTTTGCCCAACTTCAAACTAAGCAAGATAGGCATGTTTAGGTTTTCCTCAAATTCTTCCAACATCATTCAAGCCCATTTTTTAATTCTTTCCTTGTTCTTTAACTTAAAACCCACATTTGTTTCATCTCATCATCATTTTTTGGTGTTTTTCACCATTTAAGCACACCAGGTTCAAAACCACATAAATGCACACAATGACACAAAACACTACACAATTGCATGAAAAACAACGCAAAAGCTAAGTGAAATAACACATATAAGTTGGTATAAAACCAACTTATCAAAGCCAATTCCCCAAACTCCTCTTATGTGGTAAGAGATAAGAGCTAAGGTAAAACCAGCCTAACACATTCACAAAAAAACCACAAAAGATCCTAAATAACCTACCATAATCCTCTTATATGGTAAGAGATAAGATTAAAGCAATTATCTCTAAGTAATTTACTACACTAAAAAAACACATATTTGTCATGCAAAGTACTCTATCTTTGCATACAGTGTTGCAGGTCGCGACGTCCACCCATGTCACGACGTGGGAGCCCCTAACGTTGAGACGTGGCTCACTCGAATCTGCAAATCCATTTTTTTAATTCAATTTTTCCCACGTCGAGATGTGCATGATCACACGTTGCGACCTCCATCCACATGTGGGACCTTCCCTACATCACAATGTGGAGCAATACTTTATCTTATCACGAATTTCATCTTCTTTTCCTCCACTTTGCACTTGATTTGACTTTTTTATGACTTTCCTTCTCCGTTCAAGCCCCATGGTTGATAAACTTACAATAATCAAACTAAAATGAATCAAATAGAATAGAATAAAAACGATTAAAGAGTTAAGTAAAAATACTAAATAAAAAGGTGAATAAATTCACCTTATAAATGTGTAAGGATAGACCTTTTGTGTACAACAAATTTAAAATAAGGCAGCCTTCTCCTTTGTAAAATTTTTGTCATCGTTTAACTTGAAAGCCATCGGGCTTGATGTTGCTTTCTTGTTTTACTGGATGAGTTTTATATGCTAATCATTCTTTGGCTAAATTTATTTTTGTTCTTAATATCATTGAGTGGTTATATGGCTAGGTCAATTTTTGTGTGTGACTTTGCTTTACCATGATGGAGTAGCTATACGTCTTTTTACCTATCTAATTCAATCCTATAGAAACTAAGTTTGAAAATGATGTTAAGTTAGTTTTTCTTCTCTTGCCTTAATCAAGAGAGAGAAATGCAAATGGAATGAAAGGCATTAGTGTTCCCTTTTTATTTATTAAAGTTTCTTGCATGAAAATGTTCTATTAATGAACAATAGTAGAACTTGGATAAACTTTTAGAGGGGAATCATGTTAAAATATTTTTTTATTAGACAAATGTATTTAACAACTAAATTTTAAATTCGCAACTACAAAAATCATATAAATATATAAATATACATGACTACACTATTAGTTGACACTTAAAAAATATTATTTTTATCATGGTCATGAACCGAAGAGAAGGTAACTATATTATATTTGTCTTTATCGATTAAAATAATAAAAATATTTAATAAAGTTACTCAAACATCAAAATTGATTTAGTAATTAACAATTTTAAACTTATAATTAACAAACTCTAAATAACAAAAATTTTGAAAAAAAATAAAAAAACTAACCTTTGTCAAAAGAGCAAATAGAGCAAGTACAAAAATAGAGTGGAAGAGAAATGAAAAGAGGAAAAAATAAAGAGAGTGAGGGAAGAAGGAAATGGAAAGGAGAAAGTGAAATATTTTGGTGTTAAATTGGTAAATTGTGAATAGGAAGATAAAAAATTAATTGTTGTCACTACTACTAGAACCTGAGGCTTGCATACGAGATTGGGAAGGGAAATAGGTAATTGCATCAAACGTATTGAGCACATTTTGTTTGTTTTTCTTTTTTTAAAAATATTACTAAAAAATAACGTCATTTTTTAAAGCGAATACTTTTTAAAAAAATTGTCAAAATTCAAAACCCTCATAGTCTTCGTTATATAATCTTTTTCTAGCCAATACTGGATTAGCATGGCATGAGGTGGACTATGATGGCTGCTAGACGATAGCAGTGGGGGCAAAACCCCTCCTTTAGTGTTTCGGCTAGTTTGGTATGGGTTGAAACTGTTAGGATATCTCCTCAAAACCTAACTCCAATTTGAGGACTAAGCCTAATAGAGTTTTAGGTTTAGTATAAATATATATTATTTGTACTAAATTTGTCTGGTTAAGACAGTGGGAAAAGACATACCATGAGAATAGAATTGAGGTTGGTGAGGCTTTTTATGTTGACAGAGAACATACTTAGTGTAACTATTTATTCTCATATTCGGTTGGAAAAGATGTTGTGATAACGATCTCGTTATGCTCCTCAAGTAGAATTGATACGTTGTTGCGGAAAAGTGTCCGTGATCTTTTTGTAAATCAATTTGATCAATCCGAATCACCCTATCTTTGTATGATGACAATATGCACGGTTATATGATGGCTCCTCACCAACAAATAACGAGACAGTCAAGCAAAGAAAACTCCATCCTCAGGAATAATCTTCATAACAAGAATACAAAACACTTCTCGAATTTTATCCCTTGAAAAGAAACAACTTGGCGTTCTTTATGTCTCAAAATTTATGTCTATCTCCATAATACGTAAACATACTAGCATTTTATAGGCTTACAAAAGAAACCCTAATTCTAAATAAGTAAACTAAACTAACCCTAACAAATTGGACATGGATTACATGAAATATGGACCTTAACAATTAAAGAACACTTTAATTATAAAGCCCAATACAATTAAACCCAAAAACAACTAAAATGAAAAATATTAAAAATCTGCCGCATGCTGACGTCACGACGTGGGGATAGCTCGACGTCGCGACGTCAGGCTAAAAACCCTAAACCTAAATGACTCATTCCTAGACGTCGCAACGTTGGAGGCTCTCCACATTGTGACGTGGCTTGCTGTCCCTGTTCTTTCTTCAATTCCAGTCTCCAAATAAAGGAGTCGTCCTCTACAAATAGAATGAGCACTTCAGACCCCTTAGACTTGACATATGATCTCGATTTTGTATCACGTTGTTTCCGTGGATTAGGTCTGCTGAGATTAAACTACATTAAATATTGTGTTTTTGTCTATTATTTGTATTGTGGTTGTATTTTCCCCAATGAGTATTGAAGGTTGTAATCCCAACAAATGGTATCAGAGCTAAAGATTTAAATTTGGGACAATTTTTTGAGTCGTGGAGAGGTGTCAGAGTAGTGATGGACATCTTCTAGGAATTGTTTTCAGTGACCAGAGTCCATAAATAGATTCCCCATATAAAAAACTTGGGAAGCTCAAATTTTGGATTGATTGGATTAAAAGATTGGGAGTTGTTAAAGAGAGAATGATTCTAGCAATTGTTCCAATCATCGGTGGTAAGTGGCAGGTATGGTTGATCGAACACCAAATTTATAATCTACGTAGTTGATTTGAGTTTCTGATGAAGTTTTGTTGAAATCCAATGGTCGGATTGGGACATATTGTTGATTGAACTTGGAATATTCTGTACCATCTAATTAAGAAGGAATAAGAGGCAGCTAGGGCTTTTGGCAGATTGTGCCACGTGTCTGTGCCAAATTGTTACACTTGTTAGAATTACATTATGCCACATGTCAATGCTAGATTGCAACACATATTGGTTAGAGTCAAAGGTTGAACAGTCAAAGTTAACTGTCAAACTGCCACATCATCAAAAAACTTTGACAAATTTACCCCTAGTTTTCGACGTGTTGAGTTTGTTTTGGAGTTGTTTTTGCCAAATTCGATTTCTTTAGAAAATTGGATAGTGATTTGAAGTTTTCGCTACCCTCTCGATACATAATCTAAGAGTTTGAACCAGAATTTCCAGTACTTGTTTGAATTGAATTTTGTGGATTTGCATATATAAAAAAAAGTGAGGAAAACCGCATGGTACTCGAACATTGGGCTGCTACGAAAAACACCATCGGATTTCAAAGTAGCACGATCTATAAGGATACTAAATTACCTAGTAGAAAAGATAATAACCCGCCCTCCTCTCTTTGAAAAAAGGGGCACTTCCGGTTCTGTCGGTGCTTGAATAACTAGAATTATGATAACTATAAAAAGAACTTGCTAGTTCACTCAAATCATTATTGATATTGAATCAAAAAGAGAAAGATTTCCCATTCCTTAGCCGGAAAGATATATGGGAATGGATGATTCATAAATGACGAATCGGTGTTTTGATTATTTTGATTGTTTGCAGGGTAGTTTTTGGGTTCGTGAAGATGTTTGAAACACGCTTTGAGACCCCTATTTTTGATAGGAATATAGATTTCACTAGTGCAAGATAATCTTGATTCAGCACTTGGTGAGACAAAACCTGAAGTATGTGATAGTGTACAATTCAAGATTTGCTAGTGCGATATAATCTTGATTCAGCACTTGATAAGACGAATCTTGAAGAGATAACAAATGCTAATTGGGATATAGTTAAGAAGAGAGCGGTTAGTACAATTCGACTTGCACTTGCTCCTGAAATTAAATATAGTCTTGTAAAGGAGAAGACACCAAAGGGTATTTGGGACAAGTTGGAAACTATTTATGTATCAAAATTGCTAACCAACAGGTTGTGCATGAGATGGATGAATGAGGTAATTTTCATGATCATGTGAATATGTTTAATCAGCTAGTATGTCAACTTCAAAATAGAGGAGAATTAGTTAAAAAAGAAGAGAAGGCTTTATTGTTGTTGTCTTCTTTGCCATTTTATTATAAGCCCGTGGTGCAAACCATGTTAGTTGGGAGGACCACTTTGAAGTTTGATGATGTGGTTACTTAGTTGAGGGAGAATGAGAAGATAATGGGAAAGAAGAATTTGCCTCTTGGAGAGGAAAGACTAGCCATTGTTGAGGATTCTAATAGAGAAAGAAATCATTCAAGAGGGAGAGGTGACTCACGTGAAAGATCTCGGCTGAGAGATTACAATCATAGAGAGTGCTATTACAATGGAGAGGAGGGTCACATCTAGAGTTTGAAAGTACTAAAGATGAAGGGAAAATACAAGGTTGAATATAGCGAATCTACTGATGTAGTTGAATATGATGATGTGCTGTATATGGTGAAGAAGACTGAGTCATCTAACTCAGGTTGGATGATGGATTGTGCAGCTTCTACGCATATTTGTAAGGGTAAATCTCTATTTGATACTTTGCGAGTTGATTGAGATTTTGGACACGTTGTTGTGTGGAATGTTGAAAAGATGAAGATTGAGGGTGTTGGTACCGCATATCTCAAAACTCACAATGACACTATGAAGAGATTATCTGATGTGAAGTATGTGCCTACGTGTGGTGTGGTAATAACATATTTTCAATGGGTAAATTGTGTTATCGTGGGTTCAGATTTGCTAGTGAAGTAACTGTCTGCACACTATTCAAAGGGGACGAGATGATTTTGCAAGGAATGAGAAGTGATCATCACATATTTTATGTGGGTGATTTGAAGAATGAGTCTTGTGATTCTTTTGGCATTCATAAGGAGGATTTGAAGCCAAAAAAAAAAAAAACGAGTCACAATTTCTAAAGATGTTGTTGTACTTGGAGTTTCGAGACTAGGGAGGATTTGTTGGAATATCTCCTCACATGCCAAGTCCAATTTGAAGAGTAGACTTAATAGCGTTTTAGGTTTAGTATAAATATATATTATTTGTACTAAATTTGTGTGGGAAGGACAGTGAGAAAAGACAGACAGGGAGAATAGAATTAAGATTGGTGAGGCTTTATATGTTGAGAGAGAATATATTTTGAACTATTTTATTCTCATATTGAATTGGAATAGACGTTGTTCCCATGGATTATATTTATTGAGACAAACGAAGTTAAATATTATGTTATTGTTTGTTATTTTTATTATTGTTGTGTTTTCTCCAAAGAGTAGTGTTTGAGATTAAAGGTTGTAATTCCAACAAAAATCCCCTCCAACTCCCACCTAGTTCTACCTCTGTCAATGAACATGTGACCCCTACATTTCCAACATTGTATTTTAAATTCTCATGTGCTCGTAGTAACTCTGCACATATTTTTTAATTCTTGAGCATAATTTGCCATTTAAACTTGTATTCTTGAAATCTATTTTTGTTTTACTCCAAATTTGTTAACACATAATCTTAAAATTATATTTTGTAATTTCAAATCATCTTTTCTTAATGCTAAAGCTACACTTTTTAAAAAACCAAAAACTTTATTTTTAAGATATGATTAAAATAAAATCCTTAAAATTACTAAATGAATTTGTTTCAAAAATAGAATCTCACACAACTTGTTTATGGAACATTGAAGTTTACACTGATACATAAATTTCTGCCAACATCATTCCACATACAACATTAATTAATCTGCAATTTTCAGTGCCAAGCAACTTCAACAATAATTAAGCTGAGAAGGAAGACACAAGGCCTTAATTTTGTCCAGTATTACATATGTACTACAATAATTCATAACCAAACTAACATGATGAAAAGATGAAAGAAGTGGCAGCTCCTCAGCTTCTAATTATAATATTCATTCATAAATATCAATGCACTACAATTTGGCGTGTTTGATTTGCTCGAGAGCTTCGATCTACAGTTTTGATAAGTTCCATGTCTTCCTATGTGAGCTCGAAATCATAAACTTCAAAGTTTTCATGCAGTCGCTCAAGTTTTGATGTTTTGGTATCACTGACACATTTAGGTGAATGCCCCAACGAAGAATAATTTGGGCAACAGACATTTTATATGTTGCAGCTAGACCCTGAAAGATAAGTGACATAGAAAAGATTTAACAATACATCAAAGTTTATTACAATTATTTTAATAACAAATTGTTGTAAGTTAGTAATTTTCTTTTATTTTCAAATGTTTTTACGTTGAAGAAGTTAATTATGAGAAGTTTTTGGTTTTGTGAAACTTTAAAACAGAACCAGCTAATCAAATTTTAAAAGAACATTTGATGATTATCTACAAGTGGGCTAATTAGAATGATCGATCAAATGAGAAGGTGGCAATTTTTAGTAATAATTGATCAAGAAAATAAGGAGGAGGGATGTAAGATTTTTTTTTGGGGGTATTTACTTTAATATTGTTACCTTTAATCAAAATGAAGTAATATTGTGGTTTTCATTTTCTTTCCAATATATTAAATCAAGATAAATGACTTTAATAGACCTCAATCTCAGGAGTAAGATTCGTTTTAATTTTTAATTTTAAAAAACTTACATTTTGATAATTTAACTTGAATTTTATTACATAAATAATTTTTAACTTATTTTTCATTTATTTGACAAGTAATGTTACTAATAATGTGGAACAAAACTATATCACTTTAAATAATAAATATTATTACATGACTAATGGAGTTACTTGTAAAATAGATGAAAAATTATGTATGAAAAACTATTTACGTGACAAAATTCATGTTAAGCCACTAAAATGTAACTTTTTCTAAATTAAAAATCAAAACGATATTTATTATTGAATTAAAAGAATATTGGGATTATTTACTCTAAAATAAAATTTTCCCAAAATATTAAGATAAAAAAAAACTGATTTAATTGAATTATATCGTACGTAATCCAACTTGCTGAGACTTAAAGACTTTTAGTTTTGGATCAAGAACAAAAATATACAAGTAATAAAAAAAAAGTTAAAAAACTAATTACTTTAAGAAGGGGATCATCGAGACATGATACTTGATGATTTTCTCCTAAAGGTGTAAATTCCGGACACTCAAACAGGGCCACGCTAGCCCTGCGCTGGGCCTGCACGTGACAGGTAAATCGCGGAATGTGCCATAACTGGCAGCCTGCAAGGATATTCAACGGGACCCGAGCTCCAAGTGCACCCCCAGGAATATTTCACCTAGGCAACGCACCCACACGGATTCGAACCCGCATGGAATTCAATGATACTTGATGATTTTCGATGTGTGGGTTGTGAGTCTTGTGACGCATATTCCACGTTTTTGGCAGATTTTGACATGGGATTCCCTCTGAAAATAAGGATGCAATTCTAGTTGATTCACTGAAGGCTTCACCGTTGCATAAGCTAAGCAGTCTCTTGTCAGCAAAACGCTATAATTGCTGCATATATGTACAAATGAATTGATTGAGCCTGCTCAAGTATATTAATCCTTAATAATAAAACGAATAATTTAAAATTATGTACACTAAGAAATGGGAGATAATGAAGGACTTATTAATTGCAGTCAAACTAACATTATGGATTTGAATTTTCTTACAATTAATTTTGGGATGTGCATTTTCTACGTGTTGAAACACTTCGAGTCAGTCATTTTTTAGTACTATCTTGTGAATATATAAAAACTGTTTATGCTAGAATTTCTGAAAAAGAAAATATAAATCAATACAAATTCTTTTATAGAAGCAAAAATATTTCAAACTTGAATTAAAAATTTAATGGTAACAACTTTAACGGCACGGCGACAATATAAAATAATGAATAATGATATGTTTTATGAATTTGTTTACACGATTTGGTAATTGAAAATAATGAATAATGATATGTTGTATGAATTTGTTTACACGATTTAGTGATTCTAGTCACATAATGTCTTATAATCACTTAATAATTGACATTTATTGTAAATAAATGATTGTTTATAGAATTTTATATAAATAATAAAATTATTAAGTCGCTAAAAAATTTCCTAATCTTTATTATTACTCTAAAATAATTAATTAACTCCCACCAGATTATTCTATTTACCTCATTCCTATGCTTCCTACTAAGCCCAAAGAAACTAAGGGTATGTTTAGTTACCTGTTTTCACACTTTTCTCATCTCTTTCCAAAATAGATTTATTTGTTTATCACCCATTTTCAAAACCAAAATTTTTCTACTTACTCAAATATGAATGAGATATTTTAGTCTTTTTAAAATCTTTAAAACTAACTTTTTTTATTTTATTTTTGTGGTTGACCGGTGGTGGTCAACCGCCATTCAACCACCGGTCAACAGCTGTTGACCGCCATCATCAATCGGCCGGCCGACGGCAGTCAATGGTCTCGTTGACCGATTGTTGGCTGTCGCTGGTTAGCCCCAAAAATTTATAAATATTTGAATATTTTAAAATTTAAACTTTATTTTAAAAAATCAATTTTTAACACAAAAACCAATAAAACAAAATGTATCCATCTAAACACTCATTCTAAAATACAATCTCATACCTCATTATTCCCCATTTTCAAATAAAACACATATGCAAACAAATTCTAAGTTTTCCACAGCACGCGAATTAGTTTCCAAAGATATTGTAGTGTTTATGTCTAGCATACCATCCTTCTCCATGACACTTGCTGGTTTACCAATTCTTGCATACACAGTGCATGCATGCAAACCATGCCATTATTATCTCCACAAGTTTAAATAATGAAATGAGTGATGAATGGAAGTGCAAATATGTTTATACTTAACTTATTTGTAGAGTTTTGTTAGTGTTTAATAAATGAACACTTATACGAATAAGTGAAAAAAAAAATAAAAAAATTTACAATAAGTGGAGCTACAACATAGTGTGAAAAAAATCATTGTCATTATTATTCTTATGAAATAGTACGGTACTAGTAGCGAAAAATACTAATAATTCGAGCTTTTAGCGAATCGAGGTATGGAATTATAGAGTTAGATTTAATTCTTTTCAAAATATAAAAGATCAATTAATCAATTACCTGTGTGTGTTTGTGGGTACTGGAAAATGAACAAAGTATAGTTTTTTTTTAATTAAAAAATATATATTAAGAGCAAAAAGAGGTGAAGGATATACCAAAAACCACCGTTACATGATTAAAAGCATTTAAAAGAGGAGTAATACTCCTTTACATAAGTTAATGATCTTAAGATTAATCGTGAATGCTTTTTGATGAGGGATGAATTGTACTATTAAGTATAACACCTCAGAAATAGACTCATAATACAACAAGTACTGTTCAGCTCATAGGAGTCCAACTCCTTCTCAGCTATTATTTCTATTTCACGTATCTGCTAAGAGTTACAATCCTATTACAACTCTTAGCATTATAAGAGACCCTTCTTGAAGGTATGTTATTAGAGTTTCAATACAACTCTAATTCAGGTATGTATTCTACAAATACCTCTCCTCCATCACTTTGGAAGGGGATTCGATTCAAGTATTCTCAATTGCTTATCAATATTTGCTTAAGGCTCGTCACTGACTTAGGCATCGGAGTTTACTCCCTGGGACCAATCTCAGGGACTTTGTGCAGGTCTTCGGAGCGTTCGGAGTGACCAGACGATCAGGCGATCCTGAGGACGACGTGAGGTTATTTGAGACTCATCACTTTTCATCACTTGTTCCCTCACCAAAATCATGTTTGGGTTACAAAGATTGAGGATAATATGGAAAACGCAAATCCATATTAAGGTAAACTTTCATATTTCCCAATTAAAATTAGACAAAATTTGATCTACGCGTCCAAAATGAGATCATGAATAGCACGCACCTTAAGCATGGTAACAAAGCATGTCAAAAGTAGCAGCTCCATTATCCACAAAAGTCTGCACTCAAGCACATGCAACAAACTGCACTTTCCACTAAAGGTTCTCCATTTCAGCTCTTAAACAAAACCAGTAGCCCCATTCTACTTCACGTATCATCCTTCCATTCTTACACACGAAGATCTCGTTCAAGGCATGAAGGATAAAAAATGTAAAGCAGCAGTACTTCCAACAAACATGTTCCAAGATCAAGTGAGACACTAACAGCTTAATTTATAATACAACTGCTCACAATCACCAAAACTATCATTATGACCATCAACACACCATCCTCAACCAGAAACATAGCACATTAGCACCCTTGTCACCTTTCTTCTCTTCAACACTTCACCATAGGAGCAAAAAAACTAAAATTCCAACATACTACCCAACAAGACCATCAAACCATAGCAAACTCCAGCTTATTGTAGAACTAACAACAGCAAGGAAGCACGAGTCCTTTATATTCCATTCCCAAATTGTAGGCATCCCCAAATCATTAAAATTCCTTACAGATATAAATCATCAAACTTTCTTCAAAACACATGTGACGAAGTTATCTCAACAGGCAAATATGAAATAAAAAACAATTGAAAGGTCACCCGCAATTCAAGAATTTGTCTATAAAGGGGAATCATTATCAGAATACCAGTCAAGCAGGTTTTTTCTCATTTCATCTTTCTTCTTCTTTCTTCTAGCATTCTGTTTTTCTCTCTTCTTATAGATTTCAGTTTTGGACTGGTTTTTGATTTTTCCTGAAGTTTGTTTCTGCTCCTCAAATTGGACATTCACGTTGATTGAAGGCTGCATATGACTGATCATCACGATACCTTGAGAATCAGTAATCCATGCTTGATTACTTAATCATCCAGCTGTCTGAATCATGTTTTCCTTTTTCCAAATAGCAGTCCAGTCTCTTTGCAATCTTGGGGAGGATACAGTTCTATGGATATTGCAAGAGACCACATGATTGCTTACCAAATTCTGGATCAGAGCACGATCCTCTTCACTAACCCTAGTTTTCACACCACCATTACAATCATTTCCAACTTTTGTCATGATCAAATCCCAACTAGTACCATTCTTTTCCCGAATTGAGTTATTCTCCCCCTCTATGTTTTGCCTCAATCATGACTTTCTGAATTGCTCCCGACATGGGAGCACCAGGATGCAAGGCACAATTAGCACTATAATCTGTAAATTTCTCGTCTTCATTACCAGGATATTGAGCAGTCTTAGTCTTTGCATTGTTTCCCTTTTGGAATCCCTAAGAAATTGCACGGTGACATTCATATTGAGAATGTCCCATCCGCGAATAGCACTTTGGAACATTTTCATAAATTAAGTGTTGCCAGAATCCTCTGCCTTTTTCTTCAATCTATATGCGCTATGGCAAAGGTTTTTTTATGTCGATTTCAATGCAAATGCGAGCCAAATTTGGCCTTGAGATTGTGGTAGTAGCAGCATCAAGGGTGATTGGTTCACTCAGGGCCATTGCCAATGAGAATAAGAACTCTTTTTCAAAGAGATGGCACGACAAATTTGGGAGGGCCATCCAAACAGAAGTAGTAATCATTTGAGAGGGTTGTGGTCGCCATCTTGAAATCCTAATTCGATGCCCGTGTACAAACCAGGATCCTTTGGCCCATATCTGGATGAAATCCTCCTCTGATGAGTATCTGATGAGGATAGTCTTTGATTTCAACATTCCAATTTGGGACTTGCCGGAGGATCTGTCAGAGTTGAAGAAACATCGCATGTCATCCAATTTCAAGCTCGCATTGTAAAAGTTTCCTACTAGAGCCTTGCCAAAGCCCTCCAGCAATCCATAGTTAGCTTCTTGAGAAATCAAAATCGCCGGTTCCCCATTGTAGTTCCCATCTTTGAACTTTGGTTTTTTCTCTAGTTGCAGTGTTCCAGTCATGATTCCCAGGGCCCTTCAGCCGGCGGCTGAAGGGCCAAACTGAACTGAATTCCTTTTCGCCTGATCGGTTATAGGAATTTTGTCATCTAGGGTTAAGATTTAGAGATCCAACAAACGGATTTAGATAGAATTCAGGTGCCAAAAAATTCTCTCACTAGAATTTTTTCTCTTAAGCTCGCCTATCTTTAAACAAAAATACCCTTTGTAAAACATCAACAATTGCAACTTCACCATTCATTCAAAGTGCTGTAATAGACCTAGATTCATCGAAATTTTACACCAAAGGCCAGAGCCTCTACTCATCGATCTACAGTCATCTTATTCTACCAACAACAGGAGTCAACATCGACCTCTGGCAATACTCTTGGACGACTAAATCCGAATAGAGCTACATCTCGGTCTCGGTCGAATCTAGCTGATAGAGCTGCACAGATCGACCTCCTCCAGCTGTCCGTTGCTCGGATGTAGCTGATTTCTCTCCTTCCCCAAATCGTTGTCACGGTCCAAGTTCACACTGTACATTGGTCACTTAGCAGTATCAGTCAAGCCATTATCCGTCCAAGGTAGCAGTGCTCTAACACCAACTCAAGACTCGATTTTGACATCTTCATTTTGTGATTTCTTGGCTGGCCCTAGGGGCAGCTGAAGTTGTTCACGATCTACAACTAGCTGGTAGTGAGAGTGAGTTTCCGAATTAGATAGATTCAGCTGAATCTTTGAGCTCGAGCTTTGAGCTCCAGGTCTTCTTAGCTACCGATCGAAACTGACAGTTCGAGAGAGCTTCCGGACTACTAAGAAGGGAACAGTGAACAGTTGAGCTGGGTGGAAATCATGCCACCATTTCAACCTGTGGTTGCGGCCAATCCTGCCACCAGTTCAACCTCTTACTGGGCTGTACTCAATGGCCCCTTACCTAATGCCTCCAATCTTGTCTCCAACAGCCTTCCAACAGTGTTGGCTCCCAACAGCTCCCCAATGATGTCAAATCCTAAAAGCTTACAAAGAGTGTCGACTTTATTCTCGGAGCAGATCTGAGCACGTGCTAGCCCTCTCAGATCACACAAAGGTGAACCAGCAATTTCATTTCGGATGTGGAAGAATCTGCCATAGTTGACCCATTCAAATTCACATTAATCGCTAAATTTTCGTGGGGAAGACCGGCTATGGTGATAGTCCGTAAAGAAATACAAGCTTCCGGTTTTGAAGGCCCTTGCTTTGTCTGATTAATTGACTCACAGCACCTTGTTTTTCGGTTCGAATTGGAGGTCGATTTCCAGCGAATGTGGCTGAAATAGGCTTGGTCGTTTCGGGTATTCACAGCTCGAATGTTTAAATGGTCTACTGATTTCAGCCCCGACGTTGAATCACCAATCGTACCTATTTGGATTAATTTTCCATTACTGCTTTTACACTGTTTTAACAAGAAGGTGTTGTTCTCTCTCGCAAGCGCTGTTGGGATCCCTTTGAAAACAGATACGGCGACTGCCGCGGCCTTGCAAACCATCCGCCCAAGTGTAGCTAGAGTTTGCGTAGAAGCTAACATTACCAAAGTTTTTCCGGAATGCGTTTGGGTTGGCAAAGGAGACAAAAGGTTTTTGGCAAGCAATTCAAGTGGAGGATAAACCAAACTACTATACTAGATGTCATAAAATTGGACACTTACCAGTGGATTGTGAGAACAACTCTGATCACTTAGTGGGACAGTCCCTATAAAAACCAGTTTGGATTCAAAAGGAAAAACGGCCAAACACACAAGCTCCTCAAAAGTCTCCCAATACAAACCCTATGGTGGATCGTCTTGCTAAAGGTAAATCCGTAATGATCTTAGAGAATGTAGCTCCCTCAACATCTTTGCGACAGCTAAGCATGGAATTAGCTCAGGAAAATCCAGCTGGATTAACATCTTTGCCAAAGGAAACGCTGCCTTTGAATGAGCTTGTCACTAGTAATCAAGGGGAACCATCAGCTGTCATTGAATTAAATCCGGAGAACACTTCTTAGATCCTCAAAACAGCTGAGCCTCAGGCTCATCAGATAAATGAATTGGAGCTGCCTTCGGTAGAAGAGGGGAACAATCCAAATGGGGAGAGAGAGCAAAGAAGTTCTGAACCAACTAATGAAGTCCAGATGATTTTGAAAACTAATGAAAATAATCTTGCTCAATTTCTAAGGCTCATTGAGGGCAATAAAGTGATCCGAGCTGATCCGGATGTTGAAAGTGGACTGCAGATTAAGGATGTGAGCAAAATTCCAGGGTACGATTCTTGTTATGAGTACGATTTCAACCATGAGGAAGACTCTTTTGCTGACACAGAATACATTAACGATCATCCAAAAATGGACAAACGGAAGAAGTCAGCCGCAAATGGAAGCTCGGGTGCAAACAACAAGTCCGATAGAAAGTTTCGGAAAAAAATCCCCTCATTTGTTACGGTGAAAACAAGAAGTGAAAATCCGAATATTTTACACCTTAATTCATGTTGTGGTACATTTAGCTTATTTTAGTTTGGCTATTGTGACTTTTTACATATGCTGTGCCCCTGATTACTGAAGTTCATATCAGTTTGGCCAATTTTGTGAATGTTGTTGTAAGGACTCTTGGTGTGTGTTTTATCTTGGTTAGTCCAATCTGGACTGAACCGTGCCAATAAGTTGGCTTCGAGAAGTTTGCATACTTGCTGAATCAACTTTCTTTTGGTATCTCATTGGATTATGTGGTTTCTAACGACTGCTTGATTTAAATGTGGATGGTAGTTATGTGGTCAAGTTGGTACCAATGGTTAGAATTTGTGACAGATGGTCTCTGATTTGTGCTCATGTGATTGGTATGACTATGAATTGGTGTTGACTTTGCAATAGCCCTGTGTTCAAATTGAAATGGAGACATTGAAATGGTCTCTGATTTGAATTGGTCTTTGATTGGTCTCTGATTAGTTGAATTGGTCTCTGATTTGTGCTCATGTGATTGGAATGACTATGAATTGATGTTGACTTTAGCAATAGCCCTGTGGTCATACATTGAAATGGAGATATAGGAAATCTTTTGCTGGCCGTATCCACGTTGGGCTGATGTGTTGCTTCAAGTTTGGTAGAATTGGATGTGGTGATTTATAAGTTTGGTAGAATTGGATTTGGTGTCTTTGGGTACATATTTTGTGATGCCTAACTGTGATAGGCAGCCTATACTTTTGTATACCTCATACTGGAAACATAATACATGGTTAGGGAGATTTTGTAAATATGATTGAGATTTTGACATAATTTGGTTGATGGAGATCAAATTAATTAGAATCTTAATCCACGAATATATTTCTAGTTTTCTTGATTATATGTATAGAAGTGATATCCCCCATATTTGTGGTCAAGGAAATTGCATGTAATGGAGTAGTACTCCAAATTTATGGCTTACTTGCTTTTTGTAATGGTGTGGCGGGTATATCCGGCACCGTATTTTGTCCAGGATTTTATATAGATTCGGTTTTTCTAAAAAAAAACAAACAAATTTAGAAATGGAAGAGATGATAAGTTAAGGGAGAGAAAATGATGTCATAATGATTCTCTAGTGAATTTAACAGTTCAAAATTGCTTTCCATGGAATTTTTTTCTCTCAAAATAATGATAAATATGCAAACTCATAAATTGTAGAGAAAAATTAAAAAAGTTATAATTATGTTAGAATAAGGTATAGATCAAGATAACCAAAACGAAGCTTTTTCAGACTATCTTTGCAAGCCTCCAAAACATTTGACCATATCTTCTTTCCAATATTATTCTGTATTATTCAAAATGATGTAGTTTTGTTAAAATTAAGAATTTTAAGTATAAATATCATTAAAATCATTTTACAATTATTAGACCCTAACCAATAGATAATTGAATAGACATAGTTTTAATCTAATATAGAATAAGACATGAAAAATTTTGGACAAAAAATCCCAACTCCCAAAACATAGCCATAGCCTGAATTCCAAAGCTCCGGCACAACACAAAATAGGCATGATTCTATTGATCCTATATAATTATGTATCAATACCAATTCAAAATTAAGTCAAGGCAGAACAATTACTAATAAATGTAAAATAACTAAGACTCCGCTTGGATGAGGTGTTTTTTTGTTTTATTTATGAAATGATTTTATCGGATTTTGTTATGAGAAAGGAATATTTATAAAATGATTAGATGTGTTTGGATAGATAAATTTGGTTACCTTATTGAAAATTGTGTATAAAAAATATTTATATATATATAATAATTAATTTATATATTATTATATAAATTAATTTTTAAAAGAAGTGGGTCCCGCCTGCCTTGTTCTTCATTGCATTTTCACGTTGGACAACTTATTGAATGCACATCTTGCAAACAGACAAAAAGCTATAAAAGAAGTTGTCCAGATAACATGATCAAATGAGAAAATAAGTTGTCATTAACACATATGGGCCCTAAACCTATGAAACCACGTGATTCCACAGAAATTGTTTATGAAACCTTTTGCTTATTCATTGAATCGCAGGTGTGCTACTATTTTTTCAACAATCAAATAACCAGCATCTCCAGCTTCTGCTCTCTATAAGAAGAACGATCAACAGCAGCAATTCTTATTCTTTGCCTAAGAAGAATTTCCATCTCCGATCAACAGCAGCAGCAGTGAGTTACAATTGCCACTATCACTTACATCTTTTCATTCTATTTTATTTTTTTTAATATTGTATTAAAATGACTGTAAATTTTTCATTGTTACGATATTGCAATTGAAATAATTTCTTTCCTGATATTGCCAATAATTATATGAATTTATGAATATGAAATATATTATTAATAGAGAAAATATTCAATTTTTGCTTGAAGTTTATATCCAAAATTATTCACTATGAATGAGATATACGACATGGTGCCAACCCCCTATTTTATGAGCTCACACACCTTTTTTAAAGTTTGCTTTACATTTTTTTTCATAAAATAGATAATATGTATACATGTTTTGAAGTATAATGTTGTCGTGTTAATTTTAGTTATATGTATAAAGAACAAAAATTTGAACATGTGAATAACCTCATTTTCATTGTTACGGGTGAAATGCTTTTCCTTCATGCATAAAAATTTCAAAATTTCGTAAATATTCACTTATAGGCTCGTTGGGTATTAGAATGTCTTGTACTATGCACATAATTTTTTTATTTTTAACAATTTTGACACCGTGCAGAATATGGATAGTTCGTCTAGCCATAATAATAGTTCTCATAATTTGGACGATGAAGATGCAATTGCAAGCTTTGAATATATATTGTCTTCATCGACGATGTCATATATTCTTAGAGAACCTTGCCGTACTTCATCTCTTACCGGCCAACAATGGGTACAAGAATTAATTAACGGTCATCACGCTCGTATTTTTGAAAGTTGCAGAATAGACGTACCTGCATTCTTATTATTTTTTTGCCTTTTACGAGATGGGGGTTATATTGAAGAAAATCCTTGTACGCGTGTCTGTTGAAGAAGCAGTAGCTATGTTTTTAGTTTTAGCAAGTACTGACAGTAGATAATGGCAGGTGGTTGTCGCGACCCTACAATTTTACCCAAAACACTAAATTAATGCAGAAGTGGTGAGGGATTCGTATACACAGGGAGAGGTGTGCGACAAAAGTTGATGCAATGATAGAAAGTAAAAACGATGTAGTATCACAATCAAAGTATGTAAATGAGACTGGAATTAGGGAAATCAATGGAGACGAGTGTGTTGCCTCAAGGGTGAACAATGTGTATGGACTTTTCTCTCGTTATTCCGGACGGACTTGTATGGACATATATGAAGGGATTATACTGCTAGTGAACTAGGGTTAATCAACTTGGTAGTTCTCACAAACTTCGTTCCCAATTCTCCCTGAACTTCCCTTGGTAGGGCAAGTCCTTGGCACGAGTCAGACTCTCCCAGATCCCAAATTCTCCTAACACAAATCTAATTCGATTCTTGACTATCTCCCTTGGTAGGGCAGCTAACCAGTTCACGACTTCGACTCACGCTACAAGAATTCTCTTAGACCTACGCGAAGGATAGACCTTAACTGTCAGTGGGTACCGCACAGTCAAGATCGCAAAGTCTCACAAGACCTAAGATTCATATACGCATGTTCACAATCAACTCTTGTTATGCTTGATTGCCATTGGACTATTCACACCGACCTCAGTGGGTACCGCAGACCTAAATGTGAAGTTAATCTAGAGTGCCATTCATCAAACATAACAAGTGCACAATTATGAACATGAAATAATTCTCAGATAAATATCTAAACAAATGTCTCAAACAAGATCAAATCCATACAATTGACCCATCAAAGCAACACTAAGAACTTAGCCGACCATATTGATCGGCTGATATCCCATGATTACAGAATAGAAATTATGCTCTAGGGTTCTCAGGTTTCCTCTCAGTGAATTGATTTTTTCTCCCAAAATCCAGCCTCTTTTCTTTTTCTCCCTTTTATAGTCTTCCCTTGATGATTTGTCTCGTAAGATTCCTGGAAGTTTCCTTCTCTTGCGAAAACGCCGCCACGTGTCTACAAACATGAGATAGAACTGAAGTGAGGACACGTGTTAAACTCAATTCTTAACAGTTAAAAATATTCAAAGCATTTAATCAAACAGTTAGAGCCCGTAAGAAATACATGTCATATGCTTTGCTTGTGTGAGCTTAAGTTTATGTGTGCCATATGCAAAGGTTGAGGGAGTAGTGTATGTGCAAGTGTGCAAATGGTGAAGTGAGCAAAGAATGTATGAAAATGCGAAAACATGAAAATTCATGAAAGGAAAAAATGATAAAATATGCATGTGTGTGGTGCGCCCGGACCATGTGTGTGCTTGTGTGGTGTGCACCGTGTGGGTGTGTGTGTGGTGCGGCCGCACCGTGTAAAGCGTGAGTGGTGCTGGCGCCTCGTGCGGCCGCACCGTGCAATGTGTGTGCGTGGTGTGTGAGTTGTGTGCTGGGATTTTCTTATATGACTTGTGAATAGTGATTTGTGACTTGAGAGAGTTGTGACTTGAGAGAGTTGTGACTTGAGTGCACTAATGGCTGAGTGTGTGTCGTGCCTCTTGTATACAAATGCAACACTTTACCACTAAATTCAACAACTCAAGCCAATCTCCTCAACACGCAATTGTAATCAATTTAGCACATAAGTCACATAATCAAGTCATCGATTCACAAGTTATTCCAGGCAAAAGACTAAGTAATCAGAGCATTTAAGTCGGTACAAGACCGACTTATCAACCCCCCACACTTGAATCTTTGCTAGTCCCGAGCAAAGTAAAGAAATAACTAAGCTCGTCCATCCCAGATTCAAACACTCACAACCTCATCGACAGTCTATTTACAAAATTTTCGCATGCAACAAAACAAAAAGATGTGAGCAGTGAGTTTACAATTCATCTGACTTAAACAATTTATCGAGTAAGGTGCAACGAATAAAGACCAAACCGTCAACGTGCATTGTGTGCTGAGACTTTCTTATGCTTCCTCACACTGTCTAGGCAGAGTACTCAAGTAGACACTAACAAAATTCTTGCACTACAATCTGTTGTCCACACACACGAACACTTTAAACCTTAAAAGATAAGAGCTATAAGTTGTCTATGCTAAGCTTACCTTTTCCCCTGGGGTTTCCCCCTTATTCAATGCACATTGGTGCTTATTATTGATGCCAGGGTTTTGTGGCTCTTTTTTCCCTTTATTTGCATAATTCCACACAACTTTGTGTTCATGTGTGTCTTCAATAGACTATATATTCACAATGCAAGAATAAGTGTTTACGAGTAGAAAGCCCATACAAGCAAGGAATCATAAGCTCTCTCCTATGTCAAAATTGGTGCTGGCGTTTCTATCTTACTTTGACATCGCACTTTACCCAGCAATTGTATGCATCAAATGTATACTTTAAAACTCAAAAATTTTTCACGCATGAATCATTGAATACATTTATGGTTTTGTCGATGGTGTTGGGAGTGCGAGTGTTCTGGGGTGTGCAGGTGTGCTGGATAGACTGGCCAGTGTAATTTTTCACAACACAACAGCAAACAATCACATTTATCGCAACAGAAAAATCAAAGCACACTACAAAGTCAGTGCTAGTCACTGACTTGTTTCTTTTCTCCACACAACAATCACACCACCCAAAATGCTACTAATATAATGAACACCACCTCCTGTCCCCGTACAAATGGCAACACACAGAAAAAAAATGTTTTTGAAATCAAAGGCACTAAGCTTCACTAACACAAGCATAACTTCAAAGATCAAGGCAAAGATCACCACACCAAGCCACTAAGACATGCATGTCTCCCTCCCACACTTGAATTTAGCAATGGTCCCCATTGTGTGAAAAAGGAAAGAGACTACCCAGTTTAAGTGCTTGGCGAATGATGTGGGTTGGTAAAGCGGGAGAAACCCGGGAAAGAAGATTGTGCATTTCTGGATCCGACCTTTGAGCTCATCCCTTGCTGCATAACCACTCTGGTGCTCTGTGTGTCCACAATCATTCGGGCTTGGTTATCCATCTCCTCCAGTGGAGGAAAGTGAGAGTCAGGCCCCCGGGATTGATGGTGGTGTACCATCATCAGATTAAGGTTGTGAACTTCCGTTTGACACTGGGTAATCTTGTTATCTATTGCCGTCCACTGAGTGTTTTTTTCTTAAACCATCGTGTCCAGCCTCGTCCCTATGATTCCCATGCAGTCTTGCAGCCCAGTCCACCTTCCTTCCATTTCATCAATATGGTTCATGAGGGATTGATGTTGAGTTTGAAATGATATTTGTAGTCCCTCCAGTGCATGCTGCATATTGTGGAAGTTGTCAAAACCTTGAGGTAGTTGCTGGTTTGGGTTTTGGTCCTCATCAATGTCATCCATTATCTGCTCTGATACTGCTCGTGCTCTTTCCCTTGCCTCTTCCTCTAGTCGTTTTCTGTCCGTTTTCTCTACATTCTGATATTGCTTAAGTTGGCCATCTTTAACTGGGGCTGTTGGTTTCTGACACTCCTCCCCTCCAGACACTTTTACTCCTTGCTTCAGGGCTTGTTCCGAGAGAAAGTGTGGGAAATACATGGCTTGGCTGTGCTCGGCTATGGTGTGATTAATGTATGTGACAAAAAACTTTCCCACGTCAATGGTGAGCCGATTCTTGATGGCATATATTAAGAAAAGCCTCTCCCTTGAAATCCTTGTACTGTGCGTGGTAGGCATGAGCCGAGAGTTCACAAATAAGAGCCATGTCTTGGTTTCTGCTGTCAGATCTTTAAGCTGAACAAACTTCGGTTCTTCGCACTGGTTCCGCACCCACTCTGTTCCCGGAAGACTCAATGATCGCAGGATTGTATCTGTGTTCCCAGACTCGGTTATTTCAGTGAGTTCATCCCTAGGGTAGTCCTTAAGCTCATAATGTTTGTTGACCGATTCGCTGGTGATCTGGAGATATTTTCCTCTCAAAAATACACCTTTGGACTTCACTTCCTTGGCGTCTGCCCCAGCAGCATTTGCATAAAATTCTTTCACGACCGCCACATTACACAGCTCCGGTGCCTCTGTTAAAGATTGCCACTTATAAAATTTTATGATGTCGGCATACGGCTTTGCGGTGATGGCGAAAGACCTTTCGACGTGAATGTGCCTGACGGCGAATTCGCAGAATTTTAGCTGGGCATTAGCATTTACAAAGCGTTGGAGGACAACTGTAGTTGGGGCTTTTCTCTTTCTGCTGTCCTGTGTTTCATCAGCTTCGTAGCTTTCTGGAAAATATTTCTCGTCTGACGAGGCTTCATCTATAATCTTGGCCTTTCCTCTTGACGCTTGACCTTTGGAAGTGGATGCAGGAGTTTGTGAGGACTTCTTAGGTGCCATGGTACCTGAGAATTTAAACATTGCGTGAGTTGTGTACCATTTAAGTGCATCATCCAAGAATCAGTGAGAGATCAACAACATGCCCTAGTACATGTCCATGGAATACTGGCATTAAGCATTGCACAATAATCAATCCTACCATTTAGTGCATACATCAAAGCAGGATCACCACATTTCATCAAAGCAATAAAATAGGAAAGCATTGATATTCCAGTTTCAACACGTAAATCATGAAACCATGGAAGAATGAAAGTTGCCCCAATCAAAAAAATATGAATTCCCGAGGCAATCATGAAGCATTTAAGCATCTCCATGTGTGTTGCTAGCACGAATGCACATTGTATACAACCGTATTTAAGCATGAAAGCATTAATATTTCACCCATTTGCTGTGACAATTCAGAGACACTTACGATTGCAATAATCTCATTTAGACTGTAAAGCAACCCAGGGTATAGAACATACTTGACTTGGAGACTCAGGCAGTTAAAATGCTGAAGAGAACAAAAAAACCTAAAGATTGATGCCCTTTTCTCTCAATTTTCTCTCTCGGTCGAATATAATCTTAAGCAAATGCAAGAATGAATGATGAGTAATCTTGCAGGATTCATGGTATTTATGGAGAATTTCCCATGCACAATTCAGTCATCCAAGCTAGAAAACAACTACCATGTGACTTCACTAAATGACGAAATGCTATAAGACAAGATGGGTGGCAATGACGCAATGTGTAATCAAATCAATCTTTCCTAGCATGATTCGGCCACTTGGAAATAATTCAGCTACCAAACAAAATTCTTGGCCCACATTATCACATGTCATTGTCTTTTCACCAATTTTCATTGAAGCTTTGACCGATTTCTATCAAGTGATACTACTTGTGGCCGAATTCTTCAGAAATTTTGCCATGTACAAGTGCAGAGTGAATCTTAGCCATCAGTAGTGTCGGAGTGGGATATCCTCGGGTTATGAACCGTGTCGAATCCGAGGTTTTATTCTCACATTTTGGCAGTGCAGAGAATATTCTCGACACTGTTACTAGTTTAGTACCGTGTCATCCGGACTCACAAATTTCAGTCGCTTAGGTGCGGCTACACTTTCTCAGGTATTCCGTGTTGCTCCAGCTCCTGGTGGCCTCTGCAAATATGCATGCATAATGGGTTTAGATTCAGGTGTTTATTGAGGGTCAATCTTAATTTAAAAAGACAGAAAAAAATTAGAAACTAAATGGTCGGGTTGCCTCCCAACACAGCGCTTGGTTTATTGTCCTCAGCCAGACATGGAAGAGTTGTTGTCAAGGTGGTGAGCAGTCAAGGAACTGAGTATGTCCCTTGTTTTTCCCAGCCGACTTGGAAATTTCCCATCTGTGTTCTTTGACTTCGTGTGACACACCCAAGGTTCCGGCCTCCACATTTCTGCTGGGTGGATGGGATTTCTTCTTCTCTCTCCAAACCATGCGCTTTAGATAGTTGAAGAAGGGTTGACGCTTCTGCTTCGTCGGCCTCTTGTCTGATTGTAATGAGCTTTTGTTCCTGCCATCCACGTTTCCAAGCCTCACCTCAGTGGGCTCAACTTTCACATTCTTGTTAGTGTCAACCAGATCATCTAACAACTTTTCACACACATTGACATTTTCACAGTTTTTGTCAATTTCATTTTTCGACTTCAATTTAGGATAAGACTCATTCATTTCCTCACTTTCAAAATTGTTCATTTCAATCAATTTCACATCATTATCATGACTTTTATTAAATTCAAAATCAACAATGATTTGCTCAGCAGATGTTGACATTTTATGCACTATGTCATTTTCCTCATTAATTAATGTATTTTCACAATTTTCATGTAAATCATCATCATCACTGGATTCGTCTGGCGTAGGAGTAAACTTACAGTGTTGTTCAAGTCCAGAGGGTTTGAGGTCACTGCGTACCAGGGTTGCAATACAGCACTGTTCTATGGATTGAGGATGTTTCATGGCATAGTCTACATTGAATACCACTTCCTCACCATTGACCCTGAATGTGATGGTCTTCCCCTTTACTCCTATGAGAGCATCTCCCATAGCTAGGAAGGGTCTCCCAAAGATGAGTGGGACTTCCGGATCTTCCTCTATATCTAACACTATGAAATCCACCAGGGGCACAAATTTATCCACTGATACCAAGACGTTTTCCACCATTCCAGTAGGTTGTACAAGAGATCTGTCTGCCAACTATTGAAGAATAGCCACGGCTTTAATCTTCTCTCCTAACCCTATGCTCTCAGCGATGGATAATGGCATGAGGTTTATCCCTGCTCCAAGGTCACACAATGCCCTGTTGAAGAATTTTCCTCCAATAGTGCACGGCACTGTACAACTCCCAGGGTCTTTGAGCTTTGGAGGGAGTTCATTGTTAATCCAAGCTTGGCTTTCCTTCGTGAGTGGAATCGGGCACTTCACAGCGCAAAATTTGTTCCTTATTCACGATCAGGTCTTTCAAAAATTTAGCGTATCGTGGCACTGATGCGAGCAAATTTGTTATTGGCACATTCATATTCACATTCTTCACCATGTCCAAAAATCTTGAGAATTGAGCTCCTTTCTTAGTTAGAGGTGGAACTCGCTGAGGGAAAGGAGGGAGTGGTGCATACTCCGGATAGTTATAGGGGCTCGGAGGTCCCCTTTTCTTCTTAGGCTCACATGCCTTCACACTCTCTTCTTTATCCTCTTCATGTAGCTCCTCCTCTAAGACTATGGTTTCTTCCATGACTTCTTCCTCAGGATTATTCTTCTCCTCTTTCTTTGTGTTCCCACTGATTTCTTTACCACACCTCAATGTGATGGCATTGCAGACCTCTGGTCCTTTTCCTTTTGGGTTCGGTTCTGTATCACTTGGGAGGGTGCCTTGAGGTCTTTGGTGGCTTGCCTTAGCCAACTGTCCCATCTGCATATCAATGTTCTTAATAGAGGCCTCCACGTTTTTCACTTGAGTTTCCAGTGTGGAGGTCCTCTTATCATACATATCCATTTTTCCTAGAATTTCATGGAGCAAATCATCGGTTGACTTTCTCTGTTCCCGGTTGCTTGACTCCCCACTCTGGTAGTACTGCCTTTGCTGATTTCCCTAATTATTTTGTCCCCAGTTGCCTTAGCCTGACTGATTTCGATAGCCTCCATATTGTTGGCGGTTGTTGTAATTTGTGACATACTGGACTGATTCTTGTGTGAGCTCGCACTCGTCCGTGTGGTGCTCTCCCTTACACAGCCCGCACATCAACACGGGAGCGACCTTGGCAGCCTTTAGGTTCTGAATTTGTCGTGTGAGGGCCTTAATTTTTGCCTCCAAGGACGTCTCCTCATCCAGCTCTAGCACTCCCCGTTGCTTACGCGCAGGAATCTTTCTAGTTTCTAGAAACATGTATTCGTCGTCTACAATCGAGTCAAAGAGTTCCCTCACTTCGCACGCTCTTGTCTTTGAAAGCTCCATTGGCGCTGGCCTTTACCATTAGCGAGGACAATGGTAATAGACCCTTAAAGAATGTGTTAAGCTCTTTAACCTCCCCGAGGTCATTGTTCGGGCATTGGCGGAGCAAGTCGTTGAATCGATCCCAGGCTTCCTTGACGGTTTCGCCATCCTGCTGCTGAAAGTTGCGGATTTCCAACCTCATTCGCTCCAATTTTGCGGGAGGAAAATACTTAGCTAAAAACTTCCGCTCATGTTCCTCAAATGTAGATATAGCTGGGCCCCCAATTGAGTTAAACCAATGCTTGGCCTTCCCTTTCAAGGACAGTGGGAATAATACCCTTCTCACATCATCCGGAGTCACTCTTTTCAGCTTGAAAGTGTTACAAAGTACCAAAAAGCAGTCCAAATGCTCGTTAGGGTCCTCGTTGCTCAAGCCTTGAAATATCTGCCCTTGGGTGATCATGGACACAATTTGTGTCGAAATTTGATAACTTTCTACATCAATTCCCTTGTGATTGTTTCTCCTCTCAAAGTTGACCGCAAAATGGTCCCCAAATCGAGGTGGTTGGGGCTGAGGTCTCTCCAAATTCTATTTAGCCATTTCAATAACCCTTCTCATCTGCCTTAAAGTTCTCTGCAATTCTAAGTCAAGAGCAAATCCCGGAGTTTCCCCTCGTAGCCTTGCTCTAGGTAGCATAAACTGTGATCTCTCACAAGAAAAAGAAACAGCACTAGAACAAAATATCAGTAGAATAGAATCAACAGAGACAAGTAATGAATTAAGAGTTCAACAAAAACAACAAATCAACAATTTCAAACAAGAATTCGTAAAGTAACAACAAAGTAAAACTATCACAAACAACTCTCAACGCTGTGCCTCTCCCCGACAACGGTGCCAAAAATTGGCAGGTGGTTGTCGCGACCCTGCAATTTTACCCAAAGCACTAAATTAATGCAGTAGTGGTGAGGGATTCGTATCCACAGGGAGAGGTATGCGACAAAAGTTGATGCAATGATAGAATGTAAAAACGATGTAGTATCACAATCAAAGTATGTAAATGAGACTGGAATTAGGGAAATCAATGGAGACGAGTGTGTTGCCTCAAGGGTGAACAATGTGTATGGACTTTTCTCTCGTTATCCCGGACGGACTTGTATGGACATATATGAAGGGATTATACTGCTAGTGAACTAGGGTTGATCAACTTGATAGTTTTTACAAACTTCGTTCCCAATTCTCCCTGAACTTCCCTTGGTAGGGCAAGTCCTTGGCACGAGTCAGACTCTCCCAGATCCCTAATTCTCCTAACACAAATCTAATTCGATTCTTGACTATCTCCCATGGTAGGGCAGCTAACCAGTTCACGACTTCGACTCACGCTACAAGAATTCTCTTAGACATACGCGAAGGATAGACCTTAACTGTCAGTGGGTACCGCACAGTCAAGATCGCAAAGTCTCACAAGACCTAAGATTCATATACGCATGTTCACAATCAACTCTTGTTATGCTTGATTGCCATTAGACTATTCACACCGACCTCAGTGGGTACCGCAGAACTAAATTTGAAGCTAATCTAGACTGCCATTCATCAAACATAACAAGGGCACAATTATGAACATGAAATAATTCTCAGATAAATATCTAAACAAATGTCTCAAACAAGATCGAATCCATACAATTGACCCCTCAAAGAAACACTAAGAACTTAGCCGATCATATTGATAGGCTGATATCCCATGATTACAGAATAGAAATTATGCTCTAGGGTTCTCAAGTTTCCTCTCAGTGAATTGATTTTTTCTCCCCAAATCCAGCCTCTTTTATTTTTCTCTCTTTTATAGTCTTCCCTTGAAGATTTGTCCCGTAAGATTCCTAGAAGTTTCCTTCTCTTGCGGAAACACCGCCACGTGTCTACAAACATGAGATAGAACTGAAGTGAGGACACGTGTTAAAGTCAATTCTTAACAGTTTAGAATATTCAAAGCATTTAATCAAACAGTTAGAGCCCGTAAGAAATACATGTCATATGCTTTGCTTGTGTGAGCTTAAGTTTATGTGTGCCATATGCAAAGGTTGAGGGGGTGTGTGTGGTGCGGCCGCACCGTGTAATGCGTGAGTGGTGCGGGCGCCTCGTGCGCCGGCACCATGCAATGTGTGTGCGTGGTGTGTGAGTGTGTGGACTTATGAAGTGAAGGAGACCATGTGAGTGTGAGTTGTGTGCTGGGATTTTCTTATGTGACTTGTGAATAGTGATTTGTGATTTGAGAGAGTTGTGACTAGAGTGCACTAATGGCTGAGTGTGTGTCGTGCCTCTTGTATACAAATGCAACACTTTACCACTAAATTCAACAACTCAAGCCAATCTCCTCAACACACAATTGTAATCAATTTAGCACATAAGTCACATAATCTAGTCATCGATTCACAAGTTATTCCAGGCAAAAGACTAAGAAATCAGATCATTTAAGTCGGTACAAGACCGACTTATCAGACAACGGGCATTGGCTGAAAGATTTCAGCACTCAACTGAAACTATAAATCACAATGTGTGTCGAGTTGTCAGAGCCATTGTTCACTTTAGCTCCGTGATGATACAACCAAGAAATGTGCACAACACTCATGAAAAAAATACTTCGCAGCTCAAAGATTTATTTTTGGTTCAAGGTGAATGAGCAATTTTCTCCATAATATTCGCATGATTTTCAATTTCAGCGCAAAGTAAATAATTACGAATAAATTTTGGTGTGTTACAGGACTGTGTTGGAGCAATTGACGGTACTTCAGTCACTGCATGGGTTCCTACTTATAGGCTAGATGCATTTCGAAGTAGAAAATCAGAAATCTCTCAAAACATTTTGGCTGCATGTGATCATGAGGTGTGATTTGTCTTTATTCATGCCGGTTGGGATGGAAGTGCAAATAATGCTAGAGTATTTTTAGATGCATGCGCTCGAGAAGGTGTTAATTTTCCTATGCCTCCACCAGGTAATAATATTGATTAGGTTAACGTCAAATTTTATTTGTAACACCATTCTTTTTGCCTTTGATTTTATTATAGGAAATATTTTTTTCATGTGTTTTGATTTTCACACACACACACATATACATTTTTTCACATGAACATAACATTTTTTTAAACTTTTGGTATGTATAAGAAAATATTATGTTGTTGATTCGACTTACAAAAACATGCCTGGATTTCTTGCACCGTTTCGTGGTAATCGTTACCATTTACAAGAATTTAGTGGCACGGGTGGAGACTCAAGAGGGTAGAACTATTTAACCACCGACACTCATCAATACGTAATGTTATTGAAAGATCATTTGGTGTGTTGAAAAAGAGGTTTCCTTTTTTTAAAAGGCCCAATGCCAAATTACATGATGGCTAGACAAACCTCGATGGTGATTGCATGTTGTGTAGTTCACAATTTCATCATGGAAAATTTGCCATATGACGCATATTTTTTAGAACATTTTTAGGATGAAATGATTATTGATGTAGAAGGTGAGATGCACCCAAAAAATGTTTCACAAGAGTTTGACTGTTCAGACCCTGCGGTTATTCGTTGGAATCATTTTTGTGAGGAAATGGCTCATAATATCTGGGTTACATCTAGAAATTAATGTTAAGCACTATAATCCATCATGGCATATGGGACAAGTGTTTTATATTGTAACTCGTTTGAAGAATGTATATTTTTGTTTTGAATTGTTTATTGGATGTTACCGTTGATATTGAATTGTTTATTATATACTTTCTAATTCTTTATTGAAAAAATGAATGAATACAATTAATATTAGATAAATTTAATGAAAGATAAAATTGGAAACTTCAACAATTTTTGTATTGAAATGTGTAAAGTGATACTTGTTTGAGAATAAAAAAGTTGGTTAAAACAATATTTACTAGAGAATATAGAGAGTAACTTTTAATCTACTCTTTTGTTTTATCATTAGGTTTGAGATATTGAATAAAATACTTTTTGTCTGCTCTTTCTGTTTTTATCATTAGTTTAAGTCGGTGGTTTTACTTGTGTAGTTGTTGATGTTACATAGTATATAGGAAATATAAATGTGCAGAAGAAGGGATGCAACCAAATACTTTTGCTGGAATTTATAATTTGGTAGATTTAATAATTTATGGCATTTATTTTTCTTCTTAAAGATAAAAGGAAAATGATTCGAACACACTGAATTGAGTCCACAACTTTCTTCATTTACTAATGTGTTTATCAATTTAAGCAATCAATATTTCTTCATTTTTAGTCCTGATATTATGAAGGACAGAATCATTGAAACAATCATCATCTTAATTTTGTCCTGACATTATGGATTACTCTAGTGTCTAGGAGAAGAATCGTGCGAATTTGTCATTGTTCATGCAAGACCAAAATAAACCTCCAAAAGGAAATTGACATTGCTGATTCAACTACACATGCCGCCAAGGTCCCATGTCGAATGATAAGGTAAGCTCTTACATCGACAACAATATTTGAAACTTAAAATTAAGATTGCATTATTTAAGAACAGCAGCAGTTTGTGATTCTCTAACAAACAATCCACCAACAATTCCTTCCCAGAAAGAAGAGTTAAACTTCCTACTGGTACCACTAATGTCACCAGGACATATTCACAATAACTTTCAAGATCTAATTATGAACACAATTTTCTACTCAATTAGCATTTACTAAACACAAATGTTTATATAACTGGATGCTACAAAATTTGAAACAACTTGAACTGATCTAGTGGACTTGGTCATGTCCACGACCATGTTCACGCATTCATCTCAACGGCATTCCTGTGTATAGGTGGAGAAAATTTATATATGTTCCTAAAATATAGACAACTCCCAAAGGCCTTTATAAAACAATTCACAACTGATCACAACTCACATAGATGACAACAATACAAATGTTAAAAAATTTTCACAAATTTAACTAAGACTACATGGCTACAATATTAAGAAATACTGATATAACGAAACCAAGTGGCATGCTTACAGAGACATAAGGCAAGCTATCTACAAGGATTCATCCATGTACGATAACATTTACCTCCAATTTTCATCTAGAAATTATTGACAACTCTTTAGTACCTTGGCATGATCGGGAATTCCTAGGGATGTTACAACCTGAGTGCATGTCGTAGCCGAGTAAGGATCTTCAGCAGCCATGACACCACTCCCTATCTGCTCATTTCTCTTTTGAAAATACTGCCCAATGGCATTAAGCGCGTCCTCTTGTGCAACATCTGTTGAACGCAATCTTTTGCTATTCGAACTTGTACGACCACTTGGAGAGATGTCGAAATTTACTCTACGCTTTCCAGCAGTTTTTCTTGACATGGGCATAGTAGGTTCACTGGTAGACCCAAAACCAGTAGCATCAATATCTACAAAAACTTCAACTCTTCCAGCTTGTTGTCGAATTATTCTCTCCGTATCATGCTCCTCATCCAACGTTGGAGCTGGTTGAGATGAAACCCGTGCAAAGTCTCCAGTAGCAGTCGTATTCTGAAATAATTTGGTCAATTTTTCGTAATTATGCAGCCCTCTTGCTCTAAATTTTGCGTAATCACGATTAACCTAACAAAAATGTGGAGAAGTAAATTAAGCTATGTTAGAAAAGTTTAAAATTTCTTTTTTCATACCCACGCACACACACACACACACAAGATTACACATGTAAAAGTAACAATGGTGCAAAGCAATGACAACAAAAAAAAGAGACTAAAAAATATACATATTTGATGATTATTACACATGAACCATACAATTGATTGTTATTTAAGTAATAGTGAAAGTATAAGCTAAGTAAGAAAATTACCGAAATAAGTTGGCACTAATTATCTTTTGATGCGATAATTTGATTTGTTATTGCATCATAACCAAAGCCAGTTTGATTTTTCCTTAAATCACGGTACAACCGCCACTCCTTTCTCAGCCTATTATATTTGCTCTGCAATTTATCAATTTGAAACCTTCTGTTGGTCCTTCGGTACAACTCTTGAGCTATTTGATGGTATGTTGAAGGTTTGAAATTGTTAGAAGTCAAATGACCATTATCCTTGAACTCTATTAATATATGAACAAAGTGGGCCTCATCTTCTTCTCCCCACTCCACTCTTTTGCTTCCAATGTCAAAGTCATCAGAATTGTTGCCCATATTCTATGTGCACAATAGAGAGATGATATACAATTATTGCACACTAATAATGATATGAATGTATATAATTCAAAATAAAGCAATTAATACCTTAAAGGAGTTCAAGATGCACGCTATTAGATCGTTGGAATCTAAATGAGATTGTACTGAAATGGATGAATTGCAATGGTTTTTGATAGTTCGAGGACCTTGCATTTCAAAATAATGTTTAACTCATTGTATGCACATCAAGTACAATGAAAATACCAGTCTATGAAGTGCACTAAATATATGTAAAATAGAAAATAGAAAGCTGTAAAATTTTATCAGATTTATACATGTAAACTTAACATAAGATGTGAAGTAAAGGCATATACATACCTGGGTAATATTTGGAAGATATATTGGGCATTAACACCGAATGGATTGGAAGGAAACGAATTTGTTTAACTGCAATATATAAACCAATGATTACAGAATGACATACAACATGTCTTTTACAAACAACATTAGTCTTGCTACAAGTTGTATAAAGATCAACCAATCACCATATGAATAAGTTATTATATCTACCATTAAAAATGTAAGTCTATTACATGACAACATAGAATTAATCTTTGTCTTGTCTATATATATATATTTGGATGCTAAGTAAAAAAAATAAATAGAGAAACACGTTTAAAATGGTTTGAACATATACGTAAGAAATGTACGTATAATAACAAAAAGTGATCCCAGAAACCACAACTGCTATATGATCATTATCAACAAGTGAAATAATTAATCCCTAACACAACAAGTTTCTATCAAAGCACAAGTTCAGACTCTCCTCCTCCTCACCTATAATCCATCAATCTATCAACCGTTTACTACTTTCTTCTCCCTATACATAAAGTCAGCAATCTTTTAACTATATAGACACAGAGCCCTTTAAATGTCTGTCAATGACAAAAAGAAAAAAAGAACAGAAGTAGAAAGCTAAGAGTTACATACAGAGATAAGGTTTGGAAGTTGTTAACACTTTATCAAGTTTTATGTGCTGTGTTAGTAGTGTATATGCATCAGTTTTCCACTCAAAAGGGCCACTACTATAACTACAAGTTTCAAATCTGAGCCATAACATATCTCAAAACCAATAAAAGGGGTAGGGATAATTCAGCATATAAAGTAGTGATTAAAAATATGCTTAGTTCAGAGATGAGTAAGACATGCACATATGTAATTTCTTTCCCCAAAAGAGTGAAATTAAGAAATTACCAACAAGATTGTCGATATAGTGAGTTTCTTCCCTCAACAACTTTAGATCAGCTACCTGTTTGTTTTTGAACAATGCAACGAAACTAATTAGTACTTCAGAGACCAATTTCAAACCATACTAGAAATCATAATTTTGCAAACTATCACAGAACACCACCAGCTGCAAGATCGTAACAGAAGCATAGATAAACAGAATCTAAAAATTAGACGTAATTCTAGTACAAGTGATCTCTAGATCTAAACATTGATAAAACACTCACACCATATAAGGAATTCAATTCCCATTGTCATTATACTTGCCAAGATTTTCTCAATCAATATTTTGCAAATGTCTTGACAAATAAGGTATGGGGAATGGGAATCAAGAAGCTCTACTGCTTTCATTTTGCACACTGAAAATAATATAACTTTTGAAACCAAAAACTATACAAGATAGTTTCAATCACTTTATATTACAATATAGAATGCAGGCATTATCATATCCAATTCATACCATAATAATTCAACAAGACTAAGAGAAGAGTGATACAATATCCCAGAAGCCACAATAGCAATATGATAATTATCAACAAGTGAAAGATATAAACCCTTACACAACAAGTTTCTCTCAAAGTGCATGACTTCTAAGTGTGTCTCAGTGACAAGAAATTTCTAATATTTATCCTAAGCATTTGTACAAATACAAAATGAATCAACTAAGTACTACCCAAACAATGAAAATGAAATATGATGAGAAACCAAACCTACACTAAAACTTGTAGGAAATATTCATATCATAGTTGGGACGAGTATCAAAATTGCATTTGAATCACTCTTTCAATCCATTCACTACCTATCCATGATTTTGGTAATGTAATTAGGCTCCATTATCAAAAGATGGGGTGGCTGCATTAAGGCAGATTCAGGAGTGCCCATTGCCACAAATGTGAAACACAGGCAACAAAAATAAAAACAATAGCAGCGACAGAGACAAGCATAGAAGAAAAGTTGTTCGTAGAAAAATTTGAGCAGAAAGCTGTAATATAAATAAACAAATCTTTTTCTCGTCCTACATAACTGTTTGGTGATCTTCAAACCGCCTATATAGATTAAAAAAATATGAGTTTTCTTCCAAAATTCGTAATAAAATTACCCATATATTTTATCAAGAGTTGGGCTATCCTGTTAATAGATAAATAGAAAAGAAAGTAAACAAAATAGATTTTCTCACAAAATATACGCAGAAATTTGTAAAAAAATTTGCCCACGTGAAGCGATTTTTAAACTAGTCTAGATTTCGGTATGCACCTGAACCTGTCAATGGAAGCGACAACGGACGACGGAGCTCAGACCCTCCTCCTTCTCACCTATAATCCATCAATCTATCAACCCTTTACTATTTTCTTCTCCCTATACATAAAGTCAACAATCTTTTAACTATATAAAAACACAGCCCGTTAAATGTCTGTCAATGAGAAAAAGAAAAAAAGAACATAAACTGAAAGCTAACAGTTAAATACAGAGATAAGATTTGGAAGTTTTTTAACACTTTATCATGTTTTATGTACTGTGTTAGTAGTGTATATGTATTAGTTTTCCACTCAAAAGGGCCACTACTACAACTACAAGTTTCAAATTTGAGACATAACATATCTCAAAACCAATAAAAGGGGTAGAGATGATTCAGCATATAAAGTAGTGATTAAAAATATGCTTAGTTCAGAGATGAGTAAGACATGCACATATAAAATTTTCTTATTGTAAGGCAGAAGTTGTTTTATCAGCAATAAGAAAACCTATTTTCAATTCACTCTTCCTGCTCATATCATCTTTCTGAAAACTCTAGATTTTAGTCTCCTATTCTATTTGACGGTAATTATTACTATTTCTTATTTATTATTCATATAAGTTCCGATCCGATCCTGTCTATTATTTACTATTTCTTATTTATTATTCATATATGTTCCGATCCGATCCTGTCTATAATTGGTATCAGAGCCATAATCATTCAAAGAGTTTAAATTAAAAAGAATCCTAAAGATTAGAAGTAACTTGGAAGTTTAATAAAACATAAGGAATAGAGTTTGCGTATGGTTTGGCAAGCAGTTATAGCAGCCTCATAAATCCGTTGGTAAGCCGGCGTCAGCCCAGGTGTTCCCGGTTAGGCACTCCTGTGTTCCCCTACATTCACTCACATTCTGCATGTTGCATTAAGCAACTAAGGTACGTCTTTTATTATGAATTTAAATAAATTTAAACAATTGTTTGGTTTAGGCTCAAATACTAATTCAGTAATAGATGATACTGTTAATCAAAGTCATGAAATTCAATTTGATATTTCATCAAGAACACTTAACAAAGTTTATCAAATAGGAGAACTTAATTTTAATAATTCATATGCAATAAAATTACATGAACAAGATATAAACTTTAAAGAAACTTCAAAAACTATAAAATTATTATCCTCTGTAGCCATAGAACATTACAGAAGTCAAGGATTTCAATACATTCATTATGGATTAGTAAAGGTCATAATTCAACCTATGCATAGACTAGGAATAGATAATCCAATATTCATAGCCCTTAGGGATAAGAGAATGATAGAATATTCAGATTCAGTATTATCCTTAATTCAAACAAATATTTGTGATGGTTCAATTTCATTCAATTGTATTCCCAATTTTGTAGCTAGTTTAAATGATGAATTAATTCGAGACTCTTTAGTTATGGATATTCAAATAGATCAACATAAAATAGATATTAGAAGTTGTAGTTTTGCTATCAGATATAAAGTATGTTATAAACTACTCAAAACTTTGATAGATCCACAGTTAAAATTAGAACCAAGTAATAAAGAAGAAACTGTAATTTTCGAAGAAAATTCTACTAAATCAGCAATATATGTTCATAAAACTTTAAAATGGCATGAAATAACGATTCTTGAATACTTTATAGTAGTTCCTCAAGAGCAATCAAGAAATCTTCATCAATCTAACACATCTCAAATAATTAAACAAGATGATGGTAGTATTAAAATTCATTTCGACAATATACGAAATAAATATGGAGTCAATAGAATGCAATATCTCACTCCTTCTAGATATTCAATATCCGATATTCCTTCAAAAGTTCCATTACTAAGAAGAACTTTTAGTCAAAACACTAATATGTCTAATAATCCTGAAATATATTCCATTCCTATTACAGGAAGTCAACGAATTCATTATAAGTCACCATTACCTGAAATCATAAATGATCCAGTATCTCCAACATTTTCAGATATGAAACCTGATCCTAATATGAAATCAACATCAATAAATGTTATCAGTAAAATATTCATTCCTAATTATACCTACTTAACAGAACAGTTTGATGATATAGAAAATGAAAATAAAAGAAGTTGGTATTATACGTTGTCTGAAACATTTCAAAATATACTTCAAGAAAAATGGAAAGAAGAAATACAAAAAAGACAATTTAATTTTCCCTTTTTTGCATGGTTAGAGTTTATCACTCAACAAGAAGATTTCAAGGATATTTATTCAATTCCTAGTATTAATGTTCAGACTCAAATGTATAAAAAATGGAATATTGTAAGCGGAGAAACAGTAAGTTCAATACATCCAACGTTATTAAATATTAAGATTACCACAGATTCAGGTGATGTTATTGCAACACCTTTTAGAGAACCTAGAACGGACAAGGGTCCGATAGAAATTGAAGATATAACAAAAGTTACTCAACAATTAAATTATTCAAATCAGATATTATCAACTATCGCTAATCAGGTAGATTTGGTTGCAACAAAAGTAGATAATATTCCAAAGATTACACACCAAAATTATAGTACTTAAACAACATTAAAATTTCCATAAGAAATATCTAAACCACATTTTATAGTAAGTGACCCTTTAATTCAGAATAAATTACAACCTTACAAAAAATATTAGATAAATTAGAAAGTAAACCGAGTACAAGTCAAATACATAACATTCAACAAGTTTCTTCAAATCAAGACAATATTAATTATAGTAGTTCAAAAGAGGATAATAGTGAAGATAATAGTCAAGATGATATTGACTACAAAATTAATGAGATTGAGGAAGAATTTGGCGAACTCAATAGAATCAAAAGACATAAAAGATATTCAAATAAACAAATATCATATGCCCCATATCAAAGAAAAATTTTTTATCCAAAATTAACACCTCCAAATGATACGAATGGAGTAGCTTTTGAGTTCTAATCCACACGTTTTCCACACCCTTTGGATCGTTGTTTCTCAATAATCCCTGGTCAAGCACGAACACAACAAGACAAAAAAATATTGAACGAGAAGGAATGGAAGAAATCAACCAAACCCCAACGTTAATACAAATAGATTCAGTCCAACTACTGTAAATCAAAAGTTAAACTTTCTCAGTTCGGCGTGTTCTATAAATCTAGAACGGGTAAGCTCAACGTAAAGCTCCTCACTATAGGTTTTTGCGGGTCTTATGATTGTTCAACTAAACTTAGAAGAACTCTCACGTTTTCTCTCAACTTTTCACAGCTGGAAGAAGGTTTTAGCAAAGCTAAACTTTTAGCAAATTTCATCTCTTTATTAACATGTAAAAGAAGGCCTTTAAATAGGCTACAAAACAAAACTCCAATGTTGATTTAGGAAACTAAAATTTAAAAGAATAACTTTCCTAAATTACTTTCCTAATTATCATGTAAGATAATTGGACAAGTAAGTTTCCTAAAAACCGAAACTAAAGGCCAATTAATTAATGTTAATGGACTTTAATTATTACAACTTAAATAAATCCTAAAATTAAAGGATAGGCGTGATCTATGCAAGCCCAAAACACGCCTATTCATTGGACTTCTTGAATTCGGCTCTTGTGATATTTCTTCAAGGTGGATCATGAATTGTTAATGAAGAAACATGCCAAAAACTCCTCCTTGAGATGATTGAGAGATCTCGGCCTCCATTGCTTCAAAATATGATGCCAGTAAATTGTGCAAGGCGGCCTTCATCTTTGAACTCCTCGATTTTGTCATTGGTCCATCAAGATTCACCAAAGGATCTTGAGAACTCGGCCTTGGCACCATGGACATGGGTTGATTTCCATCATTCCCTCCCTCCTCGAAAGGATTCGTCCTCGAATCACCTACATCAAACAAAGATAAATCAGTAACATTGAATGTAGATGACACATTGCCATACTCACTTGGAAGTTCAATCTTTTAAGCATTATCTCCAATCCTTTCCAAGACTCGAAAAGGACCATCTCCTCTCGGATGAAGCTTAGATTTCCTTCTGTCTGGAAACCTCTCTTTCCTCAAGTGAATCCAAACCCAATCACCCGGTTCGAAAATCACTTGTCTTCTACCCTTATTGGCTTGCTTAGCATATTGCTCATTACGCCGTTGAATATTTTGGCGAACCCTGTCATGTAACTCCTTAACAAATTCAGCTTTCTTTTGACCTTCAAGACTAACAAACTCATTAGCAGGCAAAGGCAAAATATCCAAAGGAGTTAAAGGATTAAAACCATACACAATTTCAAAAGGTGAGAAATTAGTAGCACTATGTACAGTTCTATTGTAAGCAAACTCAATGTGTGGTAAACACCATTCCCAATTCTTTAAGTTTTTCTGAATTAGTGCACGAAGTAAGGTAGACAAAGTCCTATTAACTACATCAGTTTGTCCATCAGTTTGTGGATGTGCAACAGTAGAAAACTAGTACCCAACTTATTCCAAAGAGTACGCCAAAAGTGAGACAGAAATTTAACATCTCTATCACTAACAATACTCTTAGGCATTCCATGCAATCTTACAACCTCCTTAAAGAACAAATCAGCAATATGTGTAGCATCATTAGACTTAGAACAAGCAATAAAATGTGACATTTTGCTAAATCTATCAACTACAACAAATATGCTATCATGACCATTGCGTGACCTAGGCAAACCAAGCACAAAATCCATAGAAATATCATATCCAATGATGACTAGGAACAGGCAAAGGTTGATACAAACCATGAGGCATCACTTTAGATTTTGATTGTTTACACACAATGCATTTATCACAAACACCTTTAACATCTTTAATCATGTTAGGCCAATAAAAGTGTTCATTCAAAACAGCAAGTGTCTTAGCAATACCAAAGTGCCCCATTAACCCTCCTCCATAGGTTTCCTTAACAAGCAAAACACGAATGGAACTTTGGGGAATGCACAATTTATCTTTTCGAAACAAGAAACCATCATGCACATAAAAATCACCATTCGGTTTGGTCTTACAAATCTCATAGGTGGTGGCAAAATCGTGATCATGCTTATACAAGTCTTTAATCAAATCAAAACCAAGTAACTTAGCATGCAAGTAAGTAAACAAAGTAACTTACAGTGCATCAGCTACAACATTATCTTTACCAGACTTATACTTAATCACGTATGGAAAAGACTCAATGAATTCTAACCATTTAGCATGCCTCTTATTCAACTTACCTTGAGTCTTCAAAAATTTAAGGCTTTCATGATCAGAATAGATTATGAATTCTTTAGGCCATAAATAATGTTGCCAAACCTGTAAAGACCTTACCAAAGCATACAATTCCTTGTCATAAGTTTCATGCTTCAAAGCTGCCCCATTAAGCTTTTCACTAAAGTAAGCCACGGGCCTTGATTCCTGCATTAAAACAGCACCAATACCAATCCCGGAGGCATCACAGTGTATTTCAAAAGCTTTATGAAAATCCGGCAATGCAAGCACAGGGGCGTGAGTCAATTTATCTTTTAAAGTGTTAAAAGCATTTTCATGTTCCTTATTCCATGCAAAGGTGACATTCTTTTTAACAAGTTCATTCAAAGGTGCAGCTATAGAACTAAAGTCCTTAACAAACCTCCTATAAAAACTTGCCAATCCATGAAAGCTTCTAACATCACTAGCATTTTGTGGTCTCGGCCAATCCATGATTGCCTTGACTTTTGACTCATCCATAGAAATACCTTGAGAACTAACAACATAACCCAAAAAGATAATAGATTCCATGCAAAAAGAACACTTTTTGATGTTAGCATAAAGTTTGTTCTCACGTAAAACAACAAATACTAGCTTAAGATGTGCAACATGTTCCTCTAGTGATTTGCTATAAATTAGGATGTCATCAAAGTAGACTACCACAAACTTACCAATAAAGTGACGAAAAACATGATTCATAAGCCTCATAAAAGTACTAAGTGCATTAGATAAACCAAAAGGCATAACTAACCATTCATACAACCCATACTTTGTTTTAAAAGCAGTTTTCCATTCATCACCTTCTTTCATGCGAATTTGGTAGTATCCACTTTTCAAATCAATCTTGGTAAAAATAGAAGAACCATGCAATTCATCAAGCATATCATCTAATCTACGAATTGGATGTCTATACTTAATGGTGATCTTATTAATAGCACGGCAATCAACACACATTCTCCAAGACTCATCCTTTTTAGGAACTAGAATAACAGGAACTGAACAAGGACTAAGAGACTCACGTACAATACCTTTGTCAAGGAGTTCATCCACTTGACGTTGAATCTCTTTGGTTTCCTCCGGATTTGCTCTATAAGCTGGACGATTTGGAATTTGAGCTCCTAGTATGAAATCAATTAGATGTTCAATACCTCGAACTGGTGGCAATCCAATTGGTAAGTCCTCGGGAAACACATCATTATATTCCTGCAAAAGAGTGTCAACAGCACTAGGAAGAGAAGCAAGGTGATCACTATCAACAATAAGTACAAAATCCTTGCTAAACATTAAATACAAAGGCTGTCTATCTAGTATAGATCTCTTAACCTCCCTAGAAGAAGCAAAGTAACAAGACTTCCTATCAACTAACTCACGACCCTCACTATTACAAGTTGAAGATGAGCTAGCTATTACATTTTGTTTCTCTTGACCTTTCTTCTCCTTGGCGGCATTGAAATCTCTACAAGCTTGATCAATTTTAGCTTGATCTTCAAAAACTTGGAATGGGGTTAAAGCAAGAAGATTGTACTTCTTGCCCTCAAAATCGAAACTGTAGTAGTTCTTCTTGGCATGATAAAGTACATCACGATCAAATTGACAAGGTCTACCAAGTAAAATATGACTAGCTTCCATGGGAACAACATCACTTACAACTTGATCAACATATTTCCCAATGGTAAAAGTAAACTTCACTTGTTTAGTCACACGTGTTTCGGCTGAATTATTTAGCCATTGAAGTCTATATGGCTTGGGATGTTTCATGCAATTCAAATTTAGCTTATTAACAAGTAAGGTGCTAGCCACATTGGTACAACTTCCACTATCAATGATCACACTATATACCTTATTTTGAACCATGCATCGAGTGTGAAAGATATTTTCTCTTTGCATTAAATCTTCATTGATTTGTGGTTGCACATTAAGAACTCTTCGAGCAACTAAAGAAAAAGCACCAACCTCATATGTTTCAAGATCTTCACTTTCTTCACTTTGGTACTTTTCTTTAAGAGCTGGCATGTCGGCACATTCCTCATCACTTTCAACCTCTCCTTGATCATTCAAGAACATCAATTTCCGAGTTGGGCAGTCGGCCTGTACTGTCGCGACTGGGTGAAAAAGGCTGATTTTTCTGACGAATTTTTTTTTTGGAAACTTTTGATGAAACCCTAGCAATGTTTTTGACGTGCGACTCAAGCAACGAAATCACAAGGAATTCAGCACTATGAGGATGAACAAATAATGCAGAATGTAGACACGAAAACACAAAGAAAAGCAGCAAGAAAGAACAACATAAAAAAAACGCAAATCGCAAATCAAGAAATAAGACAACTCGGGCAGAATTTCACCAAATAAGTTGCATGCAATTTTCAACGAAATTAAAGATTGAATTAGCCACGAATTTAGACAGCAAGAAGGACTCAAGATAGCAACAAGAGAGGCGCAAGAACACAGCAGAATTTTGACGCAAATATGCAGCAACAAAGAAGCACAAAAAAAAATAGCAAGAACAAAAAGGGATAAACCTGATTTTGGGAAACAACCTCTGCTCTGATACAACTTGATACGAATGGAGTAACTTTTGAGTTTTAATCCACATGTTTTCCACACCCCTTGGATCGTTGTTTCTCAATAATCCCTGGTCAAGCACGAACATAACAAGACAAAAAAATATTGAACGAGAAGGAATGGAAGAAATCAACCAAACCCCAACGTTAACACAAATAGATTCAGTCCAACTAATGTAAATCAAAAGTTAAACTTCCTCAGTTCGGCGTGTTCTATAAATCTAGAACTGGTAAGCTCAACCTAAAGCTCCTCACTATAGGTTTTCGCGGGTCTTATGATTGTTCAACTAAACTTAGAAGAACTCTCACATTTTCTCTCAACTTTTCACAGCTGGAAGAAGGTTTTAGCAAAGCTAAACTTTTAGCAAATTTCATCTGTTTATTAACGTGTAAAAGAAGGCCTTTAAATAGGCTACAAAACAAAACTCTAATGTTGATTTAGGAAACTAAAATTTAAAAGAATAACTTTCCTAAATTACTTTCCTAATTATCATATAAGATAATTGGACAAGTAAGTTTCCTAAAAACCGAAACTAAAGCCCAATTAATTAATGTTAATGGACTTTAATTATTACAACTTAAATAAATCCTAAAATTAAAGGATAGGCGTGATCCATGGAAGCCCAAAACACGCCTCTTCATTGGACTTCTTGAATTCGGCTCTTGTGATGTTTCTTCAAGGTGGATCATGAATTGTTAATGAAGAAACATGCTACAAAACTCCTCCTTGAGATGATTGAGAGATCTCGGCCTCCATTGCTTCAAAATATAATGCCAGTAAATTGTGCAAGGCGGCCTTCATCTTTGAACTCCTCGATCTTGTCATTGGTCCATCAAGATTCACCAAAGGATCTTGAGAACTAGGCCTTGGCACCATGGACATGGGTTGATTTCCATCACCAGATCTTCAAATCGAAGAACGATCAACATTCATAGCCAAAAGTTATGAAGGAAAAGGAGTTTATGAATGGAACATAGATGGTAAATCTGATTATGAAATATTAAGATTACTACAGGAAATGGGTATGGCCGTCGCAGCCTATACAGCCCAAAGATTTGATCAACCTACCGCAGCAGCAGGAATTTTAGCAGGTTGTACAGGTTAACTCAAAAATTGGTGGGATAACCTCCTTACCACAGAAACTAAAACAGAAATTTTAGAACATGAAACTGAAGAAGACAAAAAAGATGTAAATGGACACATAGTTAAAGGCCCAGATGATAAACCATTAAAAGTCAAAAAGAAAGATGCAGCAAATTATTTAATATATGTATTATCCACATATTTTGTGGGAAATCTACTCATGATGAAACTGGTACTCGAATATTCCTTACTAATTTAAGATGTCCAATATTAACTAACTTTAGATGGTATAAAGATATGTTTTAACCTATTTATTCAAAAGAAAAGATTGTGGAGCTTCTTTTTGGAAAGAAAAATTCATTACAGGATTACCCAACTTATTTTCTTAGAGAATTATGACTAGTCTTAAACAAGAAGTAAAAAGTGAAGTCATCAATTTTAATGAAATATCTTATGGTCAATTAATTACCTTTATCAAATTAGAAGGATTAAAATTATGTCAAGAATTATAGTCACAAGCTAAATATGGTTCGAAAAGTAGAAGAGTAGGTTCTTTTTGTGAAGCCTTTGGTATAACAGGAGTACAAGCACCTTCATCACAATATAAAAAGCAAAAAGGTTATAGATATTATCGAAAGAAATATCCTCAGTATAGGAAAAGAAGATTTAGCAATCAAGACAGAGAATCAACCCCTCATAGAAACTTTAGAAAGAAAAAGTTCAATAAAAATCGAAGTATTACTTGTTTTAAATGTGGTCGAACTAGCCATATAGCACCTAACTATAGAACTCAAAGAATAATTAATTAAATCTTTAATGATAATGAAGATTCAAAAAAGAAAATGTTAGCAGTCATGATTAATGATGAAAATGAGGAAAGTGATCAAAATATTAATGAAATAGAATCCGAAAGTGAAGATTATACTGATTACTCATCACCTTGTAAATGTAAAACAATTAATGTCATCTCTAAATCAAAAGATAATAAAGAATTTTAATTTGATATAATAAGTAAAATTCAAGACCCTAATGATCAAAAAGAATATTTACTTAGATTAAAAGATTTAATATTAGAAGATAATATAAAACCACCTATTATAGAACCTTTTAGTATTACTCAACTGTATGATAAATATTCATCAAGTTCTAATTCATTTGGAATATCTAAGAATCCTCCTAATTATAGTAATGAAATTCAAAGTTTAAAAGCAGATGTTAATCAATTAAAATAAGAAATAAAAGAATTAAAAACAAAAGATTTAGAAATAGAAACTAAACTCATATTACAAAATCAGATTCAAAATATAGAACCTTCAAAAAATAATGAATTAGGTATTCAAATAAATTAACATAATAAAGATCTTACTCAAAATATTAATATTATTGATAAAGTTAACATTGAAAAATAGTACGCATTTATAACTATAGGAGTTAAAGACTTTCAAACTACTTGTGTAGCTATGATAGATAGTGGAGCAGATCAAAGTTGTATTAAATTTGTGCATAGTACCACTCAATTATTGTTCAAAAACTAATGAAAGATTAGTAACTGCAAATGGCAGCCCCTTAAATATAAAATGTAAAGTATCAAATGGATATATATGTAATCAAGACTATTGTTTTAACCATTCTTTTATAATCATTGATGATATAACTCAAAATGTTATTTTAGGCAATCCCTTTTTATATCAAATTACTCCTTTTGAAAAAACAAATCAAGGAATCAGTGTAAATATAATGGGAAATTCAATAACATTTAAATTTATATCCCCTGTTAAGCAAAAAGAATTAGATCTATTACAATCTAACTCTATTTTTACTAAAGATTTCATAAGTAAGATGATTCATAGAAAAGAACACCAAATAAATATAATAAAAGAAGAAATTAGTTACACTCATATTGAACTACAACTTCAAAAAGAGGAAATTACAAAACGAATTCAAGAATTAGAAAATCAATTTAAAAAAGAAATATGCGCTGACCATCCAGCAGCATTTTGGAATAGAAAAATTCATATAGTACATTTACCCTATGAAGATAATTTCATGAAAAAGATATTAAGACAAAAGCAAGACCTATACAAATGAATTCTGAATTATTAGAATATTGCAAAAAAATAAATTCAAGAATTACTTGATAAAAAATTAATTAGAAAATCAAAATCTAAATGAAGTTGTCCAGCTTTTTATGTCAATAACCAAGCTGAAAAGGAACGAGGAGTTCCTAGATTAGTTATCAACTATAAGCCCTTAAACGAGGCACTCAAATGGATAAGATATCCAATTCCAAATAAAAAAAACTTGCTTGATAGATCATTTGAAGCAAAAATCTATTCAAAATTTGATTTAAAATCTGGATATTGGCAAATTCAAATACAAGAAGAAGATAAGTATAAAACAATATTTACAGTTCCATTTTGTCTTTATGAATGGAATGTTATGCCTTTTGGTTTAAAGAATGCACCTTCTGAATTTCAAAATATAATGAATGATATTTTTTCTGCTTACACATTCATGATTGTTTATATTGATGATATACTGGTATTCTCAAAAAATTTAGATGAGCATTTTCGACATTTACATATATATTCTCAAAAGTTGTTCATAAGCATGACTTAGTTATTTCTGCACCAAAAATGAAATTATTTAAAACAAAGATTCGATTTTTACGACATGATATTCATAAAGGAACAATAAGACCTATTACAAGAGCTATAGAATTTGGCGACAAATTTTCAGATGAAATTAAAGATAAAAATCAATTACAAAGATTTCTAGAATGTCTGAACTATATAGCAGATTTTTCCCCCATTTACGCACACTTTGTGCTCCTTTGTATCAACGATTACAAAAGAATCCACCACCTTGGACACAAGAACACACTAATATTGTTATAGAAGCAAAAATCAAAATAAAAGCTTTACCTTGCTTAGGTCTTCCTCATCCACATGCATTCATGATTGTTGAAACTGATGCATCTGATGTTGGTTATGGAGGCATATTAAAACAACGCATTAATAAAAAAGAGCAATTAGTAAGATTCACTTCAAAGGTGTGGAACGGTTCCCAAAAGAATTATTCCACCGTAAAAAAGGAAATATTAGCTATTGTTTTATTTGTTTCTAAATTTCAAGATGATCTATATAACAAGAAATTTTTACTCAAAATAGATTGTAAATCAGCAAAAGAAATATTACAAAAAGATATTCAAAATCTTGTTTCAAAGCAAATATTTGCTAGATGGCAAGCTATTTTATCAGTCTTTGAATTTGATATAGAATAAAGGAGAAAATAATTCATTACCTGATTTCTTAACACGTGAATTTCTTACAGGTAGACAGAAGAATGTCACAGATTTCAAGAAATGAAGATTGGCAATGGATAAAAGATTATATTGATCATCCCAAAACTAAAAAGAAAATTCTTAAAATATATTCATTAAAAGAAAGAGTTATTCAAGATTCTGAATTTCCACACATTTATCATATATATAACATTAATGCTTTATCAGTCAAACATCAAGTATTTTTACATCAAATGAATTATTACAGTATGTTAGTATCATATTATACACATAAGTCTACAAGAATCCCAGAAGTAAATATGGCGATATGGCGAAGATTAGAAAACTTTAGAAAAGAAATAACTTTTATATAACTATTTCTAATATTGTTATTATTATACAGGTACAATTCAAGATGTCAAAGAAACCTCAAGATTCGTCATTTAAAAATTCCAAAGAACAGAGTCCTAGTGATTATGCATCTAAGGTAATAATTCCTAAACCACTTTCATCCATTGTTCAACACAGTAATAAATTCATTACTTTAGGAGAAGACTTTCCGAGTCTCCTCTATGTTCAAGTAGCAAGTACACCATTTGCACAACTTCAACATCAGTCAAGTCCTTTGAACATTGGTCGGAGTGTGACTCCTCTTCCAAACACTCAAACTGGTAAGTATGCCCTTAAACATCAATCAGAAACCCTTTTTCTTACTAAATACATAGAACCTCAAGATGTGTCAGAACTCAAAAAATTTACTAGTAGATTTTTCAATTCAAATTATAATTGGTTACCTGAAGATCCTTTAAAAAATCAAAATTTTTATGAATGTATTTTGGTCGATTCATTATCTGTGTCTATTACCCATAAAACTAATGACTATAAAACTATTACTTATTCCAAATGTATGATTAAGAATGTTCTTACATTTCAATCTTGGCAAGGACCGGCAGCATTAAAACCTTTTACAGTCAGATTCAATCCTCCTGGTTACACTTATCAAGATTATAAGCATGCCTGGTATAGGGCATTTTATATTCATTCTTTCGATCATTCATGGTTTTTCACATTCCATAAAGACTGCAACACAGACTTTCCTCTCTGGTTTTATGACTGGTGGGATACTCATGGAGCTCAAAATGATATCTTACCTCAAATAGCAAGAGATGGTTTTCAACAAGTTCAAAAAGATTCAAAAATGACTCCTTACACTCATCAGTTACAATTCTATTGCTTACTCAAAATACCATGGATATGGTGCTGGAGTTTTCATATCGAACAAATCAAGCCTAGGCCCAATCCTATGTCTTTAGTTCGACAATTCAAGGTCAAGTGGTGGGACAAATGTGCAACCAATATCTGCTATCCAGAAGCAGTAAAATTAATGCTCACTACTGGAAAAAGAACTTGGGCCAATTCAACCTCATCTAGCCCTAGCACACCAGCTGCTCAATCCATTCGCCAACCACATACAACTCCAACCACACAAAATACTCATCAACAACGACCAATCATTCAAGATTCTGATATGAAGGAATTCATGAGATTTATGGAATTCAAAAGAAATAGACAAATTCATCAAGATCCTCAAGCTTCTACAGCTTCTACTCCTCATAACACTCAAGAAGATCATTTTGGAGGACCCTTAGCACAGGATCCTTACGATTTAAAAAAAAAATATTGTTATAATTATGTTTCAGGTTCTTTCCGACAAACAAAAGCTATGCATGACAAAAAATTTTTGAACTCATTTTTAGATTCAAAAATCAAATATTGGCAACCTGTTACATCAGCGAGAAATTGGTGGTGTCACTCCAAAAATCATCAGACAAGAAGGACGAGACTCTATTCTCTCTTTATCAACCCAAAAGCAGCAAGGAAGGACTCTTTGCATACAAAAATGGTGGTCCTATTATCACAAAAGACAGATGCAAGAACTACTACAATTTTCTCAACAAATGGATCAATGGATACGAGTAAAAGAAAAAGCAAGGACACGTGAAAAAAGCAATCGGACAAAAAGAAGAAAGAGAAATCAAAAAAACACTAGAGTCCCTACTCCACATGGAAGAAAGCAAAGATGAATATAAGAAGGAATAATCTCCTATTCAGCAAAATGTCATGGCTTACGTCTCTTTACATTTAACTTCATTGCTTACGTTTTTCTATTCAATGTATTTCTATAAATAGGTTACTCAATAATATTGTAAAACAAAAGTTGTTTTATCTGCAATAAGAAAACCTATTTTCAATTCACTCTTCCTGTTCATATCATCTTTCTGAAAACTCTAGATTTTAGTCTCTTATTCTATTTCAAGGTAATTATTACTATTTGTTATTTATTATTCATATAAGTTCTGATCCAATTCTTTCTATAATTTACTATTTCTTATTTATTATTCATATAATGTTCTATGGCTACAGAGGATAATAATTTTATAGTTTTTGAAGTTTCTTCAAAGTTTATATCTTGTTCATGTAATTTTATTGCATATGAATTATTAAAATTAAGTTTTTCTATTTGATAAACTTTGTTAAGTGTTCTTGATGAAATATCAAATTGAATTTCATGACTTTGATTAACAATATCATCTATTACTGAATTAGTATTTGAGCCTAAACCAAACAATTGATTTAAATTTATTTAAATCCATAATAACAGACGTACCTTAGTTGGTTAATGCAACATGCAGAATGTGAGTGAATGTAGGGGAACATAGGAGTGCCTAATCGGGAACACCTGGGCTGACGCCGGCTTACCAACGGATTTATGAGGCTGCTACAACTGCTTGCCAGACCATACGCAAACTCTATTCCTTATGGAGTAGGGACGTAAGCCATGACATTTTGCTGAATAGGAGATTATTCCTTCTTATCTTCATTTTTGCTTTCTTCCATGTGGAGTAGGGACTCTAGTGTTTTTTGATTTCTCTTTCTTCTTTTTGTCCGATTACTTTTTTCACGTGTCCTTGCCTTTTCTTTTACTCGTATCCATTGATCCATTTGTTGAGAAATTTGTAGTAGTTCTTGCATCTGTCTTTTGTGATAATAGGACCACCATTTTTGTATGCAGAGAGTCCTTCCTCGCTGCTTTTGAGTTGATAAAGAGAGAATAGAGTCTCGTCCTTCTTGTCTGATGATTTTTGGAGTGACACCACCAATTTCTCACTGATGTAACAGGTTGCCAATATTTGATTTTTGAATCTAAAAATGAGTTCAAAATTGTTTTGTCATGCATAGCTTTTGTTTGTCGGAAAGAACCTGAAACATAATTACAAAAAAAAGTAAAATATTGTTGTAATTATGTTTCAGGTTCTTTTGAATTTTTAAATGACGAATCTTGAGGTTTCTTTGACATCTTGAATTGTACCTGTATAATAATAACAATATTATAAATAGTTATATAAAAGCTATTTATTTTCTAAAGTTTTCTAATCTTCGCCATATCGCGCGCCATATTTGCTTCTTGGATTCTTGTAGACTTATGTGTATAATATGATACTAACATACTGTAATAATTTATTTGATGTAAAAATACTTGATGTTTGACTGATAAAGCATTAATGTTATATATATGATAAATGTGTGGAAATTCAGAATCTTGAATAACTCTTTCTTTTAATGAATATATTTTAAGAATTTTCTTTTTAGTTTTGGGATGATCAATATAATCTTTTATCGATTGCCAATCTTCATTTCTTGAAATCTGTGACATTCTTCTGTCTAACTGTAAGAAATTCGCGTGTTAAGAAATTAGTTAATGAATTATTTTCTCCTTTAATGTATTCTATATCAAATTCAAAGACTGATAAAATAGCATGCCATCTAGCAAATATTTACTTTGAAACAAGATTTTGAATATCTTTTTGTAATATTTCTTTTGCTGATTTACAATCTATTTTGAGTAAAAATTTATTGTTATATAGATCATCTTGAAATTTAGAAACACATAAAACAATAGCTAATATTTCGTTTTTTAAGGTGGAATAATTCTTTTGGGAATCATTCCACACCTTTGAAGTGAATCTTTCTAATTGCTCTTTTTTATTAATGCGTTGTTTTAATATGCCTCCATAACCAACATCAGATGCATCAGTTTCAACAATCATGAATGCATGTGGATGAGGAAGACCGAAGCAAGGTAAAGCTTTTATTTTGATTTTTGCTTCTATAACAATATTAGTGTGTTCTTGTGTCCAAGGTGGTGGATTCTTTTGTAATCGTTGATACAAAGGAACACAAAGTGTGTGTAAATGGGGGAAAAAATCCGCTACATAGTTCAGACATCCTAGAAATTTTTGTAATTGATTTTTATCTTTAATTTCATCTGGAAATTTGTCGCCAAATTCTATAGCTCTTGTAATAGGTCTTATTTTTCCTTTATGAATATCATGTCCTAAAAATCAAATCTTTGTTTGAAATAATTTCATTTTTTGGTGCAGAAATAACTAAGTCATGCTTATGAACGACTTTTGAGAATATATGTAAATGTCGAAAATGCTCATCTAAATTTTTTGAGAATACTAGTATATCATCAATATAAACAATCATGAATGTGTAAGGAGAAAAAATATCATTCATTATATTTTGAAATTCAGAAGGTGTATTCTTTAAACCAAAAGGCATAACATTCCATTCATAAAGACCAAATGGAACTGTAAATGCTGTTTTATATTTATCTTCTTCTGCTATTTGAATTTGCCAATATCCATAGTTTAAATCAAATTTTGAATAGATTTTTGCTTCAAATAATCTATCAAGCAAGTCTTTTTTATTTGGAATTAGATATCTTATACATTTGAGTGCCTTGTTTAAGGGCTTATATTTGATAACTAATCTAGGAACTCCTCGTTCCTTTTCAGCTTGGTTATTGACATAAAAACCTAGACAACTCCATTTAGATTTTGATTTTCTAATTAATTTTTTATCGAGTAATTCTTGAATTTCTTTTTTGCAATATTCTAATAATTCAGAATTCATTTGTATAGGTCTTGCTTTTGTCTTAATATCCTTTTCATGAAAATTATCTTCATAGGGTAAATGTACTATATGAATTTTTCTATTCCAAAATGCTGCTGGATGGTCAGCGCATATTTCGTTTTTAAATTGATTTTCTAATTATTTAATTCTTTTTGTAATTTCATCTTTTTGAAGTTGTACTTCAATATGAGTGTAACTAATTTCTTCTTTTATTATATTTATTTGGTGTTCTTTTCTATGAATCATCTTACTTATGAAATCTTTAGTAAAAATAGAGTTAGATTGTAATAGATCTAATTCTTTTTGCTTAACAGGGGATATAAATTTAAATGTTATTGAATTTCCCATTATATTTACACTAATTCCTTGATTTGTTTTTTCAAAATGAGTAATTTGATATAAAAAGGGATTTCCTAAAATAACATCTTGAGTTATATCATCAATGATTATAAAAGAATGGTTAAAACAATAGTCTTGATTATATATATATCCATTTGATAATTTATATTTTATATTTAAGGGGCTGCCATTTGCAGTTACTAATCTTTCATTAGTTTTTGAACAATATTTGAGTGGTACTATGCTAGATTTAATACAACTTTGATCTGCTTCACTATCTATCATAGCTACACAAGTAGTTTGAAAGTCTTTAACTCCTATAGTTATAAATGCGTACCATTTTTCAATGTTAACTTTATCAATAATATTAATATTTTGAGTAAGATCTTTATTATGATCATTTATTTGAATACCTAATTCATTATTTTTTGAAGGTTCTATATTTTGAATCTGATTTTGTAATATGAGTTTAGTTTCTATTTCTAAATCTTTTGTTTTTAATTCTTTTATTTCTTGTTTTAATTGATTAACATCTGCTGACAGGTATGTCGCGTACTTGCACAATTTAACCCTACTCACTAATGAAGATGTGATGAGAGGGATCGTATCCTCGGGGAAGGTATTGGCTCAAGACTGGAAAGTGTTTCTCAAAGTATCATTTTCTACATCTACATACAACCTAAACTCTAAAATCAAGAACAATATTTATAGTAATTTGTGAAAAACAATTACAATAAAAAACGTCAAACATATTATTTGTGTCATATTATACTTGAAACATTCAAAACACAAATCTTGTTGCAATTAGAGAGAAATACAATTTTCCAACTAAATTTGAACTCATCATTCCTAAAAATGAGGATAACGCCAATAGGGATGACTTTGATCACACCACAACTGTTGATACTGACCAACTTGAGGCTGGGCTAAGGCTTCAACTCTTAGATTTTGTACTGGGGAAATTTACTCTAGAATCCATATGTCTAATAGTTGGATTAGAGGATATTTGTATATTCTTCAAAATTCCTTTGATTATATGCGTTTTCCATAGATTTTACTTTATCGCTAAGATTGGAAATTCCCATAGCTGGTTCTTTTTTGAAAAATATTCACGTGCCTCTTAAATCCAAACAGTATTCTCTTCCTACTCTAATGGATGAAATTTTTAACTTTTTCTTTGTAAGAAGTAATTCCGTAGGAATAAGTAATACTTGGAAAAAAGAGATTAAATTTACAGATGAAATTCCAAATGATGGTTACTCTAAAGCAACACAAGATATAATAGTGAAGAAATTAATTCAGATTAAGAAAGAGAAATACATTCCAAAGTAAATTTGAATGGGTAAATTTTCTAATTTAAAATTATTTTGCATACATGATATTTTTCAACTTTGTTGATATGATGATCAGTGTTTGTTAGCTTTTAGCTATAAGAAAATTGTTGTTTTGATTATTGACTTCTAATAAGATTAGCTGGCAGCATTAATGCAAAATATGATCAATTTTTAATTTACCTTTATGTTTGTTAATAAATTTTTCATTGTAACTTAAATGTTTGTTTCAATAAAGTGGTTAATTACATCTTTTTAATAGTCTATTGTAATAATTAATAGTTCATATGCAAAAAATATTGATATTAGATACACCAAAGAATTGGATTAATATTTGCTAAAATTGATAATTTATACAAGAAATAGAATGGTACTTTATACACGAATCAAAATGGTGTTAAACTATAAATTTATACTTGATACGCAAATCAATACAAATCAAAATAAAAAATCTTGTTGATTTAATTTGAATTTGACACTTTTTGAGTATTTAATGACACAAATTAATATATCATGAGTTCCAAAATGCCATTTCATTGTGAAATTGAACAATCGCATTATTTCATATTTCTCACTTTTTCTATTAAAAAAATTGCATCTTTTCATCTCCTACATCTACATACAACACACATTCTAAAACCCAAACTACTTTTTAGAGAACTTGTAAAAAATGTCAACACAATTAGAATGTCATATTATACTTCAAAACTCATATCTTGCAATAATTAGAGACAAATACAATATTCCAACTGAAATTGAACTTATACCTCTTCAAAAGAAAGATTTTCTATAAGAGATAACCTTGATGACACCACGACAATTTATACCAACCAACTAAAAGTCAGATTGTGGTTTTCTATCTCTCTTATCTAGTTAAAGATTTACTACATCATTAACTTCTGAATCCATAGGTCTAATAGGCAGATTCGAAAATATTTGTAAATCCTCCAGAGTCCTTGCTATAAAGATATTTTTTATAGAGTTTACTCTTTTGCTCCCATTAGAAATCCTTCTACCTGGATCAATTTTGTCAAATGTCCCCTTGCCATTTAACTGTATATTGCAGTTCCTTCATTCTCCCATGAATGGAAGCATTGCTTTTTCTTTATAAGAAGTTCTTTCTTGGGAAGAACTATGATTCCACTATCAACTCCAGATGATGAATTCTCCGAATTAGACGAGAAGATGATAGTGAAGAAATTCATATAAATGATGGGAAAACAAAATGCTCCGAAGTTAGTGGATGAGGAGATTAACCACACCTCCAACCAGCAGAGAAATGAATAGAATTAAAGGGATAGTTCTGTTTTTTGCTTCAGGTATAGCAACCCTTTCATGAATGAATTAGGTTGTTGTTTGTTTAGTTTTGTATCTTATAATTAGATTTGTAATTTCATATTTTTCTTAAATGAAGTTGTTAAATACCTATTTTAGTTCATACTTTAATAGATGATACTCAAAAATTAGTGCTCCATACTTGATACTCGAATAAGATAAAAATAATCGATACTTTATACATGAACTATTCATACTTTGTACGCGAATCATAATGATAATTAACACTGACACTTGATACACTAATTATTGATAGTTTATACGTGATTCGGAATGAATTGACACGTTCTACGCGAATACGCGAACTATTGATACGTTATACGCAAATCAGAATGGTACTTTATACGTCAATAAAAATGCTATTGAAATGGTAATATTGGTACTTGATACGCGATTACGTGAATCACAACAAGATTAAAACAATCTTATATGTGAATCACGGTAACATAACATTGGTACTTGATACGCATATACATGAATACACAATCACAGCAAGACTAATAAAATCTAAATAGTTATACTTGGACTGAGATTAACATATTGATACTTGATATTCAAATAAGATTACAACAATCTTATATTCAGAGCCTTTCCACCGAACTTCTTACCTTTAACTGCATCTCTCAAACTAGTATTTCTCTTTTGCACATGGTTTTGAAAGTCCCAATTCATTCTTTGTTTTCTTCCTTTTATCACGGATAAAGCAAGATACAGGATGATTGTTGAACTGCTATCTACTGTAAAATCCTCAACAGGGTCTATAATATTACCAATAATAGAATTTATAAGAAGAAGATCCCTGTTGTATCTCTCTTCAAGTATTTTCTTTATTAATTTCTTCACCATCTTGAACTTTGAAAAGAAAGTTATAGTAGTTCCGAATCATTTGATGATGCCAAGGGATGGAACTTTTACTATTCTTTGAAGTTAACAATGTCAATTTTGATTATTTGGTTAACTGAAACTTCATTCTATCCCAAACTTCATTCTTTGTCAATTTTGACAGCCTTTTTGAGATATATTGTTATGGTATTTCTAGTTGGGGTGAGCAAAAAAATAAAAAACCAATTAAATTGACCGAATCAAATTCAATTTGATTTTTCAAATTTGGGTTTTAAGTTTTTGATTTGATTTTCGGTAGGACCAATCCAATTGTTCGGTTTTTAATTTGGTTCTGAATTTAGAATTTTGAATTTGGTTGACCAAAAAATCAAATTCAATTCAATTTTTGATCTAGTGTTCATTTTTCGGCTTTCGATTTCAAATTGAATAACCAAATATTATATGGGTTCCATAATTATAGTTTATGTTTGGGCTAATCAAACTAATTCCACTTTTTCTTCTTTTAATATTTTTTCCAACTACAGTTGAATTCAAATTATTTAAGTTAATGTGTTCATTTACTAGCTAATAGTTTAGGTCCTTTGATCCACAAATAAAAACCTAGTAAATGTTCAATTAATACTTTGATGTATGTGCCTCACTCTAGATTAGTGATCAATGTGTCAATCTACTTAATTATTTAATTAGCAATAGTTATTATTAGAGAAAAAAATGAATAGTACAATTAATACTTTAATGTATATTCTTTTTGGTGTATTATAAGAACAGTAACCCAATTAACATTTTAATATTTGAGTATTTATGCTATTATTTTTTGCAGTTTTAATTAATTTTGTGTAAACTTATTATGTATTTACATTTCCACAATGTCAAGTGATGTTTTTTTATTGATTTTGTCATTAATTATTCTGATTTTATCATTAATTTTCATGAATTTTTTATTATTTTTTTAAATGAAAAAAATAATTCAGTCCAAAACAAAATAAGCGAATAACCCCGACAAAACTAGAATTTGATTTTTTTTTTGTTTTTGGCTATTACATTTTCAATTTTCCATTTAGTCAAAAGTTTTAGAAAAGGAAAAACTGAACTAATCAAACCAAATTAGTCAAATAAACAAATAATCAAACCATGCTCACCCCTAAATTCTAGAACATATTATGTATTAAGCACTCTTAAACAATGGTGACATAGGATAACATACTTCTCAAAGTATTTGCAAGAGCATGATATGAACTTATTCACAATGTCGAACATGACACGTTAAGAACTGTTCTCAAAATCAGCCAAAAAATTGTAAACTGTCATGTGTTCTTCAATATGTACGACAGTTAAAGTTGCAGAAACAAATTTCAAAAATTGAGTTTTGAAATCTCTGAACATTGTAAGCATGCATACATTGACAACATGTTTAACCATTCTAGTCAATGGAAAAAGAGATGTAGGAGTCATTCTCGAGCACTTGAATGCATCAACTTGCTCAATATTTCTCCAACAACTTATAGTTTCTTTGAAAAATTCAAAGAATTCTATTAAACTCATTATCTTGTTTGCATTAATGTCTATGGCACTATTTGTACTTTCATTTCTTTGTGACGACAGTATTCTAGTAGAAAAAAATCCTTGTTGAGGGCAGTACAACATTTCTCCTTTAAAGCATAAAATCTCATTAATCATGAATGATTTTATAAATTTTAAATTAATATCATATAATTATAGCAATCTTCCAATTCAAATTCATCAACAAAGCCTCTTATACATTTTTTAAATTGTTCTTTCAAACAACGATCATGTTTCAAAATCCCAAAGTGGCTTACAACAAAATGAAGAATGTGCCATAAGCATAGTTTGTGCGTTGTATGAGTAAAAACCTGCAATATCAAATATAATAACAAGCATAATACCAAAAGTACGTATAAGTTTCTGATTAAGAAGTAATTGTTTGATATGGTTACATAAAAATTCTATATTTGAACTACATAATAATATCTACATGTTTCTGAAGTATATTTTAATTTTAAATTTGAATGCATACCTAATCTATTGCATTAGCAATGCCATGATTATGAAGATAATTAAAGGACTTTTTCTACCTATAGACTTCTTGAATATGTCAAAAGTCAATCAAATGACTCTTTCTTTTCATTAGATATAAAAGCACATGCAAACATTATGTTTTTCTAATAATTGTTGATCCCAATAAACAGTGGACAAATTAAATTATATCTTATTATTCGTCAGGTGGTATCTAATTCTTCAATGTCAACGCATATGTTATAGCCTTCTTTCACCATTGAGTCTCTCCAGAATACACTAGACAATCTGCCCATATCATCAAGTTTAGCTATAAAAAAGAAGTCATATTCTTCAGTCGGATGTTGATGCAACTTATCAATAACTGTTTTTACAACTCCTTCTTCTATTGACTGCATCTTCATACGATTGACAAAGTTAAAATGATCCTTCTTTATATGATCAAGTGATTTTTTGCCTCCAGCATTATAAAGCATGTATCAAAAGGGATGTATTCATCGTATTCTAAAAGAAGTCTACTATTCTATAGCTATAGCTTTTTATATTGTTACCTGGTTTTAAGATCGATAAAACTTACTCTATTTTGTCCTTGTGAGCGTATGATTGTGTAACATAATATGGTGAACAACTTTATAAACACCACTTTTCTTCAACTTGACTCTTATGTATTCATTTCATCCTGTTTGTGAAATACAATTTTTTTTGGAAAGGCTATCTTGGGTGGAATTCTTGTAATTAACAACAATTGTATTAGTTTCGTTAGCAATTAAGTCTTCAAACTTCCTATAAATAAGAGGTCGGGAATAGACTAAAAGGGAAGTTTTTGGAGAGAGCTTGATTTTTAGTTTTCAATTAGTTTCTTCTATTTTTGGCAGTTTTGTACTTTCTCTCTCTAGATTTTGTCTCTCTCGCGAAGTTTGGGTTCTCTAGAATTCAATTTGCCATTTCTAAATTTAGCATTATGGCTTTGAGAACATTCAAGGATTTGGGTTATCATTGAGTTTAACAATTTAATAGATTTATCTTACTGATATTCTCTTTTATTTTACAAATATGATTTGTCGTATGTGCTTTGTGTTCAAATTTGGAACGATTGAAGCCTTCAGTGCAAAATTCCTTAATACCTTAGGGTCTTGGACGTGGAAATGTGACATTTGTGTTGATTAGTTAAGTTATGGTTGAGATTTAGTTTTTCTACTTTAATTCAAGTTGTTTTATACACATTTCTACTTGGTAATGCAATCAAGGAAGTGAGAACTGTAGAATTGAACTCACATTAACCTAGATTAATGAAATCATGCTTGAGTGCTATAGCTATGTCAATTTGAGTTTGAACTAAATAGATCTAGTGATACGGATTTACAAACGCTCCTCACGTAAATATATACGTCGGTGCAGAAATAGTTAATCAGGATTTCTTAGAAGAACAATTGGTGAAGGAAGAAACAGCCTATCTGTGTAGGATGTCATTAAGTATGGTTATTTGTGTTCTCCTCACAGACAAACAATGATTAAGTGGATTAACGTAATTGCAAAAGTTCTCTCTAGAACTTTTTGTTTTTCCCTTGTTTCTTGATCGTAAACCTAATCATGGCAGCCCTTCAGCTAGATGTTGAAGGGCTTCCCGCTCCTGTATCTTTCTCCCAAAAATCGTTTGCCCAATTATTTAATCCTACAAACCAACCTCCGATTATTCCCATGAAAAAACTTGCAACCCATAAAGGTGAGTTAGTTGTCAAATTTTCAAAACAAGAAATTGAGAGGCTTTCAGAACCTTTATGTTTTGCTTTGATTGGCAAATTTTCCCATGGATGACCATCCCTTGATATGTTACGAATGACAATTTCAGCTTTTGATCTTAAAGGCCAAGCTGAGGTAGGGCTTATTGATTATCATCATGTCCTAATCCGTTTAAAGAATGAAGCAGATTTTGAATGACTCTGGGCTAGGCCGATTTGGCACATTGGCAGCTTCCTAATAAGGGTGTTTAACTGGACTCCAAGTTTTCAAACCAATAGAGAATCGTCACTTGCGCCTGTTTGGTTCTCTCTTCCCGGATTACCTATATAATTTTTTGAAAAAAGTTCTTTGTTTTTGATTATCCAAGGTGTTGGTAAGCCGCTGCTTATCGATGCTTCCACGATTATGTTAACAAGGCCTGGTGTTGCTTGGGTTTGTGCGGAAGTGGACCTTCAACAAACAATTACGAAACAAATTTGGATTGAATATGATGAACAAGGTAATGGTAAATGGTAGGATCTAGTTCCGAAAAACCTACCAAAATATTGAGTCTCTTGTTATCGTTAGGGCCATAATGCTGGAGAATGTAATACTGCTCTCAAACAGGTTAAAAAGCTTATTGAAGTACCTATTATTCAGAAAAAATGGAAGCCAAATGAGATGGTGAATAGAGATTCTTTGAATAATAATAAGGAAAAAGAAATTGTAAGCGTAGTTCAAGAGAATGATAATGATGTGCCTGAGAATTCTTTGCGACCGTCTAGGAAATATGCAGATTGTCATGTTGTGGTAGAACAGAACTTGCAGGAATATCCATCGCATCAGGATTTACAGATATCACTGGGAAATTCTTCGCATCAGCTGCTGGAAAATCCAGTGCTGGTTGTGAACACGACTGAGAATTCTTCGCGGCCAAGTGTGGAAGTTCATGTAAAGAAGGAGGATAACTTGACTTTCAAAATTATATCAGATAATAGCGGTAAGGAACAACAGCAGATGAATAAAGATCAAAATTTGACCTTAGAAAATTGCGAAAAAAATCTGTAGATTGATGATGTTGCAGTGGAGACAGCTGAGACGGTTCAAGGAACATGCCACATTGCGGATTATCCTGTTTCTGGAAATTCTTATCAGGTATATAATCTGATTGCGGATGGCATATCGTTGCAGACCGTTAAAGGTCTTCTTGATAAGCTAGTAGATAATGTTCTCGCTAATGAAGAGGAAACCCTTGATGCTGAGGATCATGCTAACATGGTGAAGGAAGTGGTTCCGAATATAAACCTCGATCCTATTATTACAAATGTTGTGCAGAATCAACGAATAGTGTAGCCTTCAAGAATATTGCGATCTTCCAAGACAAAACCCTTAGCTTCTAGTTAGGGTAAGTCATCATGATAGGTCTTTTCTGGAATATTCGGGGAATTGGAAACAAGGTTTCTATAAAATGTCTTAAAAACCTGGTTAAAACTCATTGGCTTTCCTTTGTATGTTTGTGTGAACCGAAGCTTGATTCTGGGTAGCAATTAAGCAATGTGAAAAAATTAGGTTTATGTTTTATGATTTCGAATGATGAAGGAAGATTGTGGTTTTTTTTATAATGAGAATTTACAATGTGATTTGATCCAACAAAATGGACAATTAATTTCCTTAGGGATATTGTATATTATGTCTGGGATTTCAGTGATTATTTTGTTTGTGCATGCTTATTTCTCTCGGAGAGAGAGGAAATCTCTGTGGTTAGGGCTGTTGGATATTTCTGTGGAGAAGTTCCCATGGATGGTTGGCGACTTTAATTATATTGCAAGTGGGGCTCAAAAAAGGTAGGTCGTCCGTATGCACCTGATGAGGGCAATGAGTTAAAGGATTTCATGATAAATGCTGATTTATTTGATATGGGATTTTTGGGTGGATCTTTTACGTGGTGTAGTAATTAGAACCAAGCTCTTAGGATATGGAAGAAACTTGATAGAGGCTTATGTAATCAGCGTTGGAATGATTCTTTTTCTCCTTTTATAAGGCATCTTAGCTATATATGTTCGGATCGAACTCCTCTATTGGTATCATGGGAACAAAAGGAGGTTGTAATTATGAGACCATATCGGTTTCTTAATTTTTGGATTAAGAGGGCTGATTTTTTGGAAGTAGTCAAGAAATCATGGATCATTACTATTAATGCAAGACCCCTAGTGGCGGTTTGTCTTAAGTTGCGCAGGCTTAAGGGTGATATTCTTAGATGGAATCAACTAAATGTTGGTAATTTCACTAGCAGAATAAAAGAGGCTGAACTTCAGCTGTAACAATTGGAAGAGAACCTAATGGTGGAGGACTTGCAGCAGATTTGGGAGGCTGTTAAATTTCATGAAACTAAGCTATGTTTAGCACTCTCTGAAGAAGAGAATTTCTGGCAACAGAAAGCTTGTGCTAAGTGGTTTACTTTGGGTGAACGCAATATTAAATTCTTTCATTCCAAGGTAATACAAAAACAGAAAAACTTATTTGTGAAGGGTTTAAGGATTGATAACGGGTCTTGGATTGAAGTCGGTGAGGAGTTACGGGACCATGCAAGTTTTTATTTTAAACAGTTATTATCTTCTGAGCATCAAGATTCGGAAATTGGTTTGGAAATTATTCCTCATTTGCTTAATGATGCGGATAATTGTCTTTTGGAGAGGTTTCCAACTAAGAAAGAGATTAAGGATATTGTTATGAGTATGGATGGTGACAGTTCTCCTGGCCCGGATGCTTTTTCAGCAAAATTTTTTCAAGAGGCTTGGTCGATTATTTTATTGGATGTCGTTAATGTCATGAATGAATTTTTTTGTGGAGGTTCATTGCCTAGAGGTATCACAGTTATGCTTTTGGTTCTTATACCCAAGTTGGAATCTCCTCAATCTTTTGGGGATTTTCGACCCATTAGTCTGTGTACTATTATGAACAAGATAATTACGAAGATCTTGGCAAACAGGTTGAGGGCTGTCCTTCCTAAGATCATATCGGATAATCAAAGTGCTTTTGTCCCTAACCGATATATTACAGAGAATGTGTTGCTTGCGCAAGAATTAATTACTTCGATCCATTCGAAGATGCATGGGGGTAATGTAGTAATGAAGTTCGATATGGCGAAGGCTTATGATTGTGTTTCCTTGAATTTAACTTATCAGATGTTGCGCAGATTTGGATTTGGTGAGCAATGGATTGATAGGACTTGGCATGCGATTTCGAATTGCTAGTTTTGGTATTGTTAAATGGCCAATATGTTGGTTTTTTTCACTCTTCTCGTGTGTTACGACTAGGGATCCTTTGTCGCCGGCTTTGTTTTTCATTGGAGCGGAGCTTTTCTCTTGAATGCTTAATAATCTGTTGCAGATCCCTAAATTCTTGCCTTGCAGAGGTCCTCGGTATGCTTCTCAAGTTACCCATATTTCTTTTGCTGATGATATGTTAATCTTTTCTTCAGGCTGTCCGGTTTCTATCAAGTTGTTGATGAAAACAATATAGGACTATCAGACTTCTTTTGGGAAACTTGTTAATATACATAAGTTGAGGTTTTTTATCTCTCCTAAGAATAGTGGTTCGTCTCAAAGGATATGCAGATTAACTAGTTTTGTTAATAAAAATTTCCCTTTCTTATATCTCATATGTCTGATTACAATTGGTAGGAGGTGTATTGCTGATTTTGTTCCCCTTATGGATAAAATTCAGCGGCTCATTTTGGGATGGGAGTCAAAGTTTCTTTCATTAAGGGGTCGACTTGTGCTCATTAGGCATGTCCTCATGGCCATGCCTATGCATCTGTTGGCTGTAATTCAGCCGCCTCGAGCAGTAATAAAGATGTTGAAAAAGATTATGGTTCAATTTCTTTGGGGATATAAAGAGGGTAACCTAAATATCACTGGTTTTCTTGGGATTTGATATGTAGACCTTATATTGAAGGTGGGTTTGGATTGCATTCCTTTGATGTTTCTGTTCAAGTATGGGTTTCTAAGTTGTGGTGGCGATTTCGAGAGGGTTCATCGTTGTGGAGTAGGTTTATGAAGAAACAATACTGTGTTAGTAGACATCCGATTATTGTTGAACACAAACGGACTGATTCGCACATTTGGACTAGAATGCCGAATATTAGGGAGAGTGTTGAAGATTGTATCAGTTGGTATCCTCAATTGGGTGAAACAGATGTTTTTCATGACAAATGGCTAGAGGAAATTGATTTATCTCAATTTGCTAAGGGTGCGGATATTCCCTTATTGATGATTTTATTGTGCAAGATGCATGGTCGCGTCGTAAACTTTCACGTTGTTTTCCTCATGATGTTATTGATAAAATTTTGGTTTCTCCAATTGGTCTTGCTAGGGGCTGTTTTTGGAGGCTTACTTCTTCTGGGAATTTTTCTTTAGCCTCGGCCTATAATTGGTTGAGGAAAAAAGGGCGGGTGTATGAGGATATTTGAAATTTATGGAATATTGGTATGCCTTTAAAGGTTTCATGTGTTTTGGTGAAATTGTGGTTTCGAAAGCTTCCTTTTTTTTTGAATGGCTATGTCGATTTAATATTCATGGTTCATCTATTGGCCTGGTTTGTTCGTCTGATGTGGAGACTGTGGATCATGTATTTGGGAGTTGTGGTTTTGTAGCTCGGGTGTGGGAATCATTTGTTTGGTTTGGAGGTAATTTTGGAATAAGCCGGAATATTAATGAAGGGTGTTCTCTATTTTGGGATGTGCCCGTTAACAAGTTTAGACAATTTGTCATGTCAGTTTGGCCTGGTTTCATTCTTTGGCATATTTGGAAGAGTAGAAATTTGATGTTCTATGAAGAAAAATGTTGGTCTGTACAATGGCTTCATCCTAATATTTGGCAAGATGTTCAGGAATGTTGTAACATCAAATTTCCACTTTTGAAGTTGAAAGGTTCTTTTCTGGATTGTTTGCATTTTTTGAAGTATCGGGCTTCTGGTCATATTCAGGTGGTTCGTTGGCTTAAGCCAAATTTTGGAATGCGTAAAATTAATTCGGATGGTTGTTCTAAAGGTAATCCTGGGGATGGGGGAGATGGTGCGATTATTAGGGATGCTTCGGGAAGTTTTTATGGGCATTATCATTGGGATTTATTAATGTTACTAATATGGAGGCGGAGGCTTTTGCTCTGTAGAAGGTTTGAAGTTTGGTGTTTCTTAGCACTGGCTGCCTATTCAAATTGAGGTAGACTCTCTTGTATTACAATCCATTGTTTTACAAAAGGTGTCCCCGCCTTGGAGAATCCGACAAACTGTTGAAGCTATTTGGAAGTTGAAGCACTGTTTTGTTAATGTGTTACATGTTTTTCGCGAAGGGAATGATGCGGCTGATGCATTGGCAAATATTGGTTATTCAACTCAGAAATATATTCAATATCTTGATTTCATCGTTCTTCTGCCAAATCTTCGGGGCTTGATTAATCTTGATAGATCGGGGTTGCCTCAGTTGCATTGTAAATCGTTTAACTAGTTTGAATTTGTTACATTAGCTTCGGTTATATGTTTTCTTTGTTTCACTTGTGTAATTCACTTCTATATTTAAAAACAAAATCCCAATTTTTCGTGATAAGCACACGTATTTTTGACAAAGAATGACAAAACGCAAAAATTAGGTGAAGATGGTTGTTTTCCTTCCATTTTTTACCCCATACTCAATTACAAACTAAAAATCTATTGAATAGTGTGAAAAAATAGAAACTTAATATTTTTGAAAAATCTCAATTTTTTGTGAGTAAATGTCTTTAGGACAAAAACGAAAAAAGTTTAAAAATAGGCAAATGGGACTATTTTTCTCCCATTTTTCAAACCCATCACTTTTGGAAACTAGGAATCTATTAAAAAATGTGAAAAAAATAGGAAAATTACAATAATTTTAAAATTAATTTTTGTTGATTTATAGCATGCGTATTTTAGCCAAAAACGACAAAACTTAAAAACTAGGCGAAATGGGTCATCTTCCTCCCATTTTTTGCACCCAATTCAAATTTATATCAAATTTATTAGATGCTTAGAATTAGTTAAATTCAGAAGATAAAAAGTATTTTAGTTCTTATATCAACATAAAGAGTAAAGATCTGTGAGGCTTGGTAAGCAGTTGAGCAGCCAGTAAATCCGTTGGTAAGCCAGTAATCTTAAGGTGTTCCCAGTTAGGCACTCCGGTATTCCCGGTTAGGCACTCCTGTGTTCCCCACACACTCTTCGTTCTGCATGTTGCATTAAGCAACTAAGGTACGTTTGAAATTATGAATTTAAATATTTTTAAGAGGTTGTTTGATCGTAGTAATAATGCCAATATAACAGATAATGATAATTTAATTAATCAAAGTCAAGAAATTCAATTTGATATTAATACTAAAACATTAAGTTCAGTATATAATATAGGAACACTTAATTTTAATAACTCATATTCAGTCAAATTATATGAACAAGATTTAACTTTTAAAGAAACTTAAAAAATAATAAGATTAATGTCAAGTACAGCTATTAATAAATACAAAGAACAAGTATTTAAATATATTCATTATAGATTGATTAAAGTACTAATAAAACCTATGCATAGAATTGGAATAGATAATATTATATTCATAGCCTTACGAGATAAAAGATTAGTAGAATATAAAGATTCAATATTATCTTTAATACAGACTAATATATGTGATGGTTCTATTTCATTCCATTGTGTACCTAATTTTGTAGCTAGTTTACATGATAAATTAATTCTTGACTCTTTAATTATGGATATTCAAATAGATTAAAATAAAATAGATTATAGAAGTAGGAGTTTTGCAGTATTATATAAAGTATGTTTTAAATTACTTAAAACATTAATATATCCTAGATTAAAATTAAAACAAAGTAATGATGAAGAAACAGTAATATTTGAAGAATATTCCACAAAGTCATCTGTTTATATTCCAAAAACTTTAAAATGGGATGAAATCACAATCCCAGAAACTTTTACTGTAATTCCTCAAATTCAATCTAAAAATAATCAGAAAACTAATACATCAAGAATGATTAAACAAAATGGTGGAAGTATAGTAATACATTTTGACAATATTAGATGTAATAAATATGGATCTAGTAAGAAAGAAATGTGCAAAATTCTAGATATTCAACTTCAAATATTCCAACTTTAAGGTGAAGTTTTAGTCAACATACAAATATAGGTAATACTCCAAAAACATATTCAACACCAATATTTGGAAGTTAAAGACTATATTATAAATCCCCATTATCAGAAATAATAGATACTACTTCATCAAATAAATCTCCAACATATTCAGATATGAAACAAGATTCTATAAATGTTATGAACAAAAAATTCAAACCAAATTACAAATATTTAGATGAAGAATTCAATGACGAAGAAAATTTAGAAAAAAGACAATGGTAATAGTTTAAACAAAGAATTTCAAGAAAGATTAATTACATAATGGAAAAAAGAATTAATGTTAAAACAATTCAATTACCCTTTCTTTTCATGGTTAGAATATGTTACTCAAAACACTGCATATAAAAATATTTATTCAACCCCAAGTATAAATGTACAAACGTCATTGTATAAAAAATGGAAAATTGTGGGAGGAGAAGTATTAAGTTCAGTACATCCACCTCTACTAAATATAAAAATATCAACAAATTCAGGAGAAATATTAGCTACACCATTTATAGAAGCTAAACCATACAATGGTCCAGTAGAAGTTGTGGATGTTAGAAAAATTAATCAACAACTAAATTACTCTAATCAAATATTATCAACAATAGCACATCAAATTGATATAGTAGCAACAAAGATAGATTCAATACCTAAAGAAAAAGAAAAAATTTCAGAAAATTTATTTAAAACCAATAAATTAAGATTTCCACATGAAATTTCTAAACCACATTTTCAAGTAAATGACATCCTAAAAAAATGAAGAACACCTTCATATAATAATAAAAGAATTACCTATCCTAAGCAATATAAAAAACGAAGAACACCATATAAGGAAGAGCAAATCCCAAATAGAAATTTTAGAAAAAAGAAATACAAGAAAAAGAAGATTACATGTTATAAATGTGGAAAACCAGGTCATATAGCAACAAATTGTTGAACTCAAAGAAGAATAAATGAAATATTTGATGCTGGTATAGAATTACGTGATAAATTAATGCAAGTAATGATTAATGACGAATCAGAAGAAAGTGACCAAGTTATTAATGAAATTGAGTCAGATAGTGAAGAATATTCAGATAATTCATCACCTTGCAAATGTATTAATATGATATCTACTGATAAAACTAATAAAGAACTTTTATTCGAAATAATAAGTAAAATTGAAAATCCAATCGAGCAAAGAGATTATTTGATTAGATTAAAAGATTTAATAATAACTGAAGAGAAAAAACCTACAACACTTGAACCTTTTAGTCTATCAAAACTTTTTGAAAAATATTCATCACACACTAACATTGCAGGAATCACTAATCAAATAATTGGAAGCTCAAATATTATCCAAGAAGAAATTAAAATTTTAAAAGCAGATATTAGAATAATAAAAGAAGAAATTCGAGAATTAAAAACAAAGGATTTAGAAATAGAAACAAAAATAATGTTAGCTAATCAAACCACAAATATACCAGAAAGTTAAAATTCTATTCTGAATCGAGAAAAAGGAATTCAAATTAGTAATGGAGAAAAAGGTGCAGATTATTTAAATATTATAGAAAAATGGTATGTATTCATAACAATAGGAATTCAAGATTATAATACAACTTGCATTGCCATGATTGATAGTGGAGCTAATCAAAGTTGTGTAAAATCAAGAATAATACCAATTAAATATTGTTAAAAAACAAATGAAAGATTATTAACTGCAAATGGAAACCCATTAAAAATAAAAAATAAATTACCAAATGGATTTATATGCAATATGAATTACTATTTTAAACATTCATTTATTATTGTAGATAATTTAACTCAAGATGTTATATTAGGCAATCCCTTTTTATATCAAATAACACCATTTAAGAAAACTAGAGAAGGATTAAGTATTAACATTATGGGGGATAAAATAATATTCAAATTTATTACACCAGTTAGACAAAAAGTGTTAAATTTATTACAATCAAACTCTATTTTCAACCAACAAATAATACAAAAAGAAAATCATATTAATTTCCTAAAAGAAGAAATTACTTATAATCAAATAGAATTACAATTACAACGAAATGAAGTGATAAAAAGAATTACAGAATTAGAAACTAAGTTTAAGGAAAACATATGTGCTGATCATCCCTCAGCATTTTGGGCAAGAAAAACGTATAAAATAGAATTACCTTATGAGAAAGACTTTGAAGAGAAAATTATTCCAACTAAGGCAACACCAATTCAAATAAATTCTGAATTACTAAAATATTGTAGAAACAAAATATAAACCTTATTAGATAAAAAATTATTTAGAAGGTCAAAATCACCTTGGAGTTGTCCAGCTTTTTATGTAAATAATCAAGCGGAAAAAGAGAGAGGAGTTCCTAGATTAGTTATAAATTATAAACCATTAAATAAAGTATTAAAATGGATTAGATATCCTATTCCTAATAAAAAAGATTTACTTGATAGATTATTTGATGCCAAAATATATTCTAAATTTGATTTAAAATCAGGATATTAGCAGATTCAAATAACGGAAAAAGATAAATAAAAAAAAGCATTTACAGTGCCATTTGGACATTATGAATGGAATTTTATGCCATTTGGACTAAAAGAATGCTCATTCAGAATTTCAAAATATAATGAACGAGATATTTTCAGCATGCACGTTCATAATAGTATATATTGATGATATTTTAGTATATTCTAAATCAATAAATTAACATTTTAGACATTTACATATATTTTTCAAAATAGTAACTCAAAATGGCTTAGTAATTTCATCACCTAAAATGAAATTATTTCAAAGCAAAATTAGATTTTTAGGTCATGATATTCATAAAGGCACTATTAAACCAATTAATAGAGCATTAGAATTTGGGGAGAAATGTCATGACGAAATTAAAGATAAAAATAAATTACAAAGATTTTTAGGATATTTAAATTATGTTGCAGATTTCTTTCCTCGCTTAAGAACTTTATGCGCCCCTTTGTATCAACGATTATAAAAAAATCCTCCTGCATGGACAAATAAGCACACACAAATAGTTAGATAAGCAAAAGAAAAAATCAAATTATTACCTTGTCTAGGCATACCACATCTTAATGCATTCATGATTGTAGAAACTGATGCCTCAGAAATAGCATACGAGGAATTCTTAAACAAAAGATAGAAGGAAAAGAACAATTAGTAAGATTTACTTCAAAAGTATGGATAGGGTCACAGAAGAATTATTCAACCGTCAAAAAGGAAATTCTTGCAATTGTGTTATTTATTTCTAAATTTCAAGATGATTTATACAATAAAAAGTTTTTATTAAGAGTGGATTGTAAATCAGCAAAAGACATTTTGCAAAAAGATATTCAAAATTTAGTTTCAAAACAAATCTTTGCTAGATGGCAAGGAATTCTTTCTGTATTTGATTTTGATATAGAATATATAAAAGGAGAAAATAATTCATTACCTTATTTCCTTACTCGTGAATTTCTTACAGGAAAACAACAGGATGTCTAAGATGACGGCTCAATCATTCAACAATCAAAAAATGCAAAGTCCTGAAGATTACGCTTCAAATGTATTAATTCCATTTCAACCACAATCTCCAGCTATTCTAACTAGTAATAGGTTTATTCAAATTCAAGGTTTTCCCCCTTTACCATATGTTCAAGTAGCATCAACACCTTCATAAAAAATACAACCACAAGCAAAAACACAATTAATTCCATCACCATCACATACTCTAAGAGCTATGACTCCATATCCATCTCAAAATATTGCAACATCTTCCAATTCAAGATCTCCTTATATTACAAAAGATGGATATGAATACCTTCTTTTGTCTTCATTCAAACAAACTCCAGAAGTTCCAATTCTAAAGTCTTACACAGCAAAGTTTTTTACTCAACATTTATTTTGGTTTTCTGATGATTCACATAAAAACCAAATATTTTATGAATTTATATTAGTAGATTCTGGTTCCGTGGATATAGTTCACAATAAAAATGAATCAGGTCATATCACTCATTCTAAATGTATTATTAAGAAAGTATTAAACTCAACTTATTTTGGAAATATCTATACTCAAATGTCATTCTCTGTTCCATATACACCAAAAGGATACAATTATCAAGACTATAAGCAAGCTTGGAATAGAGCTTTTTATCTTAGGCCATTAGATCATCATGGTTTTTTGCATTCAATAAGTATTGCAAGAATAATTTTCCACTATGGTTTTACGATTGGTGGGATACTAATGGTTTCCAAGAAAATATTTTACCAAATTTGGCCAAAGAAGGATTTAAAAGATGGAAAGCAGAATCCAATATGCAAGAATATATGAAAGAAGTCCAATTTCATGCGGAACTTAAAGTTCCCTGGATCTGGTGTTGGCAATCCCAAGTCATTCAAGCCCAACCAAAGCCCAAACCGATCTCTTTAGTTCGGCAATTCAAAATTAAGTGGTGGGATTCATGTCAGCCAACAATTTGCTACCCGCAAGCAGTAACAAAATATTTTGAAATCGAAATAAGGACATGGGTTAATAATTAACAAAGCCCACAACAACAACAACAACAACAATCCAGCCCAAGGCAAAAGCAACAAATCCAAGAAGTTCAACCAAGTACATCAAATCAAACAAATCAAGATGCATCGACATGGGAAGAATTTCAACAATTCTTAGCATTCAAGAATAAAGCACAACAATTTCAATCACTACCTCAATATCGAGATAATCAAGATGTCAATTTGTAGATATAGTAATATATATATATATACAAATATACAATCCAATCAATTAAAAATACCCTAATAGGTTGTAATAAATGCTCCGTAACCCTCACAATGCATATTTGTTTACTTTATAACAGACGCAGTAAGATTGCACAAGCAACCTAAAATTCACACGGAAATGGATATTTCGGCAGCATGCAAAAGGTGGAGGATTTTTCATCCAAATTTGCCTATAAAAGAAGACACACTGAAGCTTGAAAAGGCATCCCTCGGGCCTTTCATGCATTCTCTCTTTAAATTCTCTTGCACAAAAGCCTTTGTCCACCTTTTGGAAATTGTTTCCACATATTAGTGAAATTTGACTCTGCCTCCAATCATTGATGTATGTCACATTGACCGAACAACGTAAATTTCTTTGTACATTGTCTCATTTATTTTTTCCGCATTTAGATACAACATAAGATTCAATTTTTTTCATAACATAGGCAATAGTGTATCTATACATCACTTTTGAAAACATTTTTGATAAATATCAGAAAAGGTAAAATGCCTTAGTAGTTGAGTTATAAGTGCGATTATTAATGTAAAAAAAAGTATTTTGTTTTTGTAGTATGAGTTGGCTCTCCACCTGAAAAAATTTATCATATATGGGTTCATTCAATGGAGTCACGACCCTCCCATGTACCAGGTTAGCGAAAAAAAATAGTTTCATTCAAGTTTGGTGAAAACCATTGTATTGGATTGATTTAAAAAATAAAATGAATAAAATTGATCTAAAAAACACACTTTTAGGAGTTCATTGATTTTTTTTGGATTGAAAAAATAACAAGTTAAAAGTGATCAAATTAAATAATTGAGTGACTTTTAAATCCAATTAATCTATAAAATTACAACTTTTTTATTTAAATTTTTGTACTGAATTACTATCAAGTTTTGCCAAAAATTAAAATGAAATACACCAAATGAATTACTTGTAGACAAAAGCAAGAGATTTATTTTGGTGCATAAATTAACATAATTGACAAAATACAATGCTCAAACGAGTCAAATTATGAATTTGGAGTGGTAAATTGAAATTAATAAGAATTATGCAATCAAAAAAGCAGCATTCAAAGTTAAGTCAAGGTCGCTTAAGCCAAAAAATTAGCATCAGGAACACCAAAACAAAATGATATAGGATATTAGAAAAAATTGAAGAAAAATAGAGCATTTCAATCCAGGAATCATCAAAATTTATGTAAGCAAATGAAAAATCCGACAGAGATTCATTCAGGAAAACAAAAGGGATCTTGTTGGCAAATCAAGAGTTTTCATTCACGCTTCATTCCATTTTTTGACTCTTACAAATACATAACATTAAACTCATATTTATTGATTAAACAGAATAATCTAGAACTCCTAAAAATACAAAAAGACACTCTAATTAATAACAACATTTAATTATCTAGAAATACTAAGAGACTATCTTGACATACTAAACAACTTATTCATTTTGATTATTCACTTGAACGGAATAGACACTTCTATGAATGCACATTAGCAACATAATTCCCCCCTATAATGTGCAATTCTCGAACTCTAAGCATTTGTCTCTTGAAATCACTTTGGTAAAAATATCAGCTACTTGATCTTCACTTTTGCAATACTTCAATTCAATTTCACCTTCTTCAAAAGCATCTGTTATAAAATGATGTTTGATAGCAATGTGATGAGTTCGGCTATGAAAAAGTGTATTTCTTGCAATATCAGTAGTATATTTGTTGCCGCATGATGACATGGTAGCCTTAGTTTGATTTTCACCCATGTCTTCAGTAATCCTTCGCAACCAAATTACTTGTGTTGTTGCGAGCACTGCTGCGGCATACTCAGCTTCACCAGATGATTGTACAACGGTTTGTTGTTTCTTGGATGCCTATGAAAATATTTCAGAACCAAGTGAAAAATAGTATCCTAAAGTACTTTTCATATCATCAAGAAAACCACCCTAATCACTATAACAATAACCAATCAAAACTATATCAATTCCTTTATTGAGTTTAATACCAAAGTTAATTGTTCCTTTGTTGTACCTTAACACCCTTTTGACAGCTCCAAGATGTATTTGGCTGGGGTTGTGCATAAATCTTAATAATAAACTTGAAGCATACATAGCATCCGATCTTGTAGCTGTGAGATAAGGCAAATTTACAAATGTTTCATTCATAACAATAGGCGTTGATAAAAACTTACAATCCATCGTGGGAAACTTTTTAATAATATTTTCAGCATTTCTTTTGACAAACAAAAACTCCATCCTCTTGTTGATAAATCCCCATGCAAAGAAAATAATGTAACATTCTCATATCATTCATTTCATATCATTTCATCATGTCTTTCTTGAATTCAGCAATCAATTTTCCATGATTTCCAATATAAAGCAAATCATCAACATATAATGCAACAATGAGAATGTTTGAGTTAACTTGAATCTTGACATACAAGGTTGGCTCACTTTTGCTTTTATGAAAACCTTTGCTCCATAAAGTATGAATCAGTTTGGCTATACCAAGCCCTTGGTGCTTGCTTTAACCCATATAAAGCTTTGCTCCATAAAGTATGAATCAGTTTGACATTTTCATCACTCCAATTCTATATAGCATTTTCATCAAACAAAATATCTCATGAAATGATCATTTTGTTAGTCTTTAGGTTATATAAACGATAACATTTGGATTTAGAACTTTAACCAACAAAGATGTGTTTTTCACTTAGTTCATCAAGTTTAGATCTCTTTTCTTTTAGGATTTGAGCATAGCATATGCTTCCAAACACTTTCAAATATTTAATAGATAGCGTCTTTCCACTCCATACTTCAATTGGAGTTTGATTCCACACAACTTTTTTAGGACTTTTATTCAGCAAATATGTTGTTGTATAGATGGCTTTAGCCCAAAATTCTTTAGACAGTCCCTTGTCGCAACATTGATTTTGGCATCTCCATTATAGATTGATTCTTTCTTTCGGCGATGCCATTTTGTTGAGTCATGTAGCCAATAGTGATTTGCCTTTCTGCACCTTCATCTTCACAAAATTCTTGAAAATAGTTGAGGTATACTATTTTCCCCTATAACTACTTAATGTTCTCATTTTACATCCACTATAATTTTCAGCAAGACTTTTAAAGTTCTTAAATACCAAAAAAAAACTTCATATTTTTCTTTCATGAAATAAACCCAAGTTATTCTTGAAAATTCATCAATAAAAAGGATAAAATACTCGTTACCTCCATGAGATGTTGTCCTCATTGGACCACAAATATCTGTATGAACAAGTTCCCAAATTTTCTTCGCTCTCTATGCAACACCTTTTGGAAATGGCTGTCAATGTTTCTTTCCAAGAACACACCCTTCAAAAACTTCATGTTTTTCTTTAAATCTTGGTAATCCATAGGCCATGCCTTTTTGTTGAAGAACTTGAAGGCTGTGATAATTCAAATGTCCATATCTTTTGTGCCACAACAAAGACTCATTGATTTCTTAAGTTTTGAAAGCGTGAGTTCCTCCATAATCAGACTTTATCGGAAAGCTATGGTTCTTCTCTATTTGAATCTTGATAATGAGTTGTCTGCCATTCTTTTTGTCATAGACACAAAACTCGTTGTCTTCAAAATTAAGTTCATATTTATGTTCCATAAGCTGTCTAAGACTCAGCAAAATTTGATACAAATCTGGTACATACAAGACATCATGAATCAGTTTCATACCTCTTCTTGTTTGAATAAAAATATTTCCCAATCCTAGTGCTTGTACAGTAGCACAATTTCCCATTGTCACCTATGTTTTGACTGATTCATCCAAATCAACAAAATGAGACTTATCTTTTGGCATGTGATTACTACACCCGCTATCAAGATTCCACACATAGTTCTTGAGTTCAGATGCCATGTGACAAGCACAAAACAAGTTGCTTTCTCATTGTTTCTCTTCAGAAAATTGTGCTTGTTGATTGTTCATCAATGGACAACTCTTCTTAATATGACCAAACTTTTTGCAATTGTAACATTTTGGTTTTTCTTTAAACCAATAATCTTTTTCAACATGATTATTCTTACCACAAATATTGTTGGATCTTTGAGAATTGCTTCTACCATTTCCTCTGGTATTTCTGCCGCGACCTCTGTCGTGACCTTGCCATCTACCTGATAAGTTGGTTTTATACCAACTTATATGTGTTATTTCACTTAGCTTTTGACTTGTTTTCCATGCAATTGTGTAGTGTTAGGTGTCATTTTGTGCATTTATGTAGTTTGCAACTTGGTGTGCTAAAATGGAGGAAAAGACCAAAAATGTGGATTAAATGAAACAAATGTGTGTTTTATGTTAAAGAGTAAGGAAAGAATTCAAAAAGGGTTTTAAAATGATACTTGTGGAATTGAAGAAGACCTAAACATGCCTAGTTTGCTTATTTTGAAGTTGGGTAGAATTGGTAGTGCAAACTCATTTGAGTGTACCTTTCTCAATACTATTCCAAATGTGGAGATCTTGGATGTTCTGGAACGCTCTTAGAGTATACTTCAATGCTTATGTTTTAACTTTCTTCTAATTCTATGTTTAATTCTGAGAAACAGGAGCTTATTTGTGATCACTACTTCAGGTTTTCATTGTTGACTTCACTGCCATAGTCTAGTAGATTTCTCATATCTTGAGCTACAAACTTCCAATGATGCTGATTCTTGAACCTATGAAAAGCCAAAACAAAGCTCTAAAACTCTTATTGTAACCCCAAAGTCTAATTCGGAGGCAAAAAACGGCGACGCGTCGCCGTGAAAACAAATTGCAAGGCAATGCGTCGTGCGATGAGTCGCCATGAAATTTTCCCCTTGCCACACTTCAGTATTTTGGCCATAAATTCCTTGTCCAAGCTTCGCATTGGGTGATTCAAACAGCTATGGAAAGCTACGATTTGGGGCTACAACTTTCATGTTTTAGGGTTTTTCAAATTCACAACGCATCAAGGCCAGAATTTTGTTGCAAGGTGACAGTTTGTAAGTTTTCAGAATTCGAGAGGTAAAAAGCTCCGTGCACATCACTATTGCTACATCGTAGCACACTCTCACTGCATCTTCGCACACAACGCTGCATATTCTTTGGACACCACTCTTGCACATAATAGGCACACTCACCACATGCACTTCACAGCACTCACTTGCATTTTTTAGCACACACCTCGCAACACTTGCAGCACTCTCAGCCCATCACTTGTGCGCACTCATGCACACACATAGGCACTTCACAGCACACCACATGCACATCATAGCACACACTTCAGGCACTCTTCATGCACAATTTATGCACCAACAACACAACTTGTGCACACCTTTGGACTCACTTGCATGCATCATATAGCACAACACATACATGTCCCAAGCATCACGAGCGCAATACTTAGGCATTCCTAGCACATTTTTACAGTACCACTCCATTGCTACACTTGCACACTATGACACACTCAAATAACTTGCATTTGGCCTGAGACGCATCATAAGAAGTGTCGCAGTGGAATTTTTGTACGTTGTTGTTAAAACTTTTTCTAAGTGTTGGGTTCTTGTCCTTGTTCACAAATCGGGAAAGCGTGGTTGCTTTAGGCTCGAAGGCGTGATGAAGCCTGGGGAGGCGCAGTGCATTACAACACAAAGATGTGGTTCATTGCTTTGAATGAGCTGATTTTTCGATAATTGTTATATGCAGTGGGATTTTTGTAAATAAGTATTCATTTTAAGTTTGCGTATTGTTTACGTTTTGTAATCTCTAAAAATAGAGGATTTAGTCAAAGATACGAGATCGATCATGCTAGAATAGTAACAGACTTTTGATTTTGAGAACGGGAACTTTTTCTCTCTAGAAATTCTCTCTTTCTAGATTTTCTCTCTTTAATTTCTTCTCCAATCGTGATTTCGAGTGAATTTGTGAACTGAGCATGGAAATCTCATTCTCGATTAACCAAGCTTTTGACAAATCTTACACGTTTGCTAGTAAATTCTGTCAATTTATACGGAAATGAATTGTCTAGAACTTGAATGTGAAGATCGTGAATTGAGAATGATGTTTCGTGGCTAAATTGATGAAGTCCTAGGGTTTGGATCAGGCGATTGTGTAATTAAACCGTGAAATGCTATGCAATTGACCTAACTTCTAGGAACGAGATCATATTTGTTCCTAAATGCATGAACATGTCAAGTTTCACAATGTTTGCACTTTCCTTGTTTGAATTGAACCTTGATTATCTTAGTCATTTAATTATAAAACCATGTAATGGAGTAGTACTTGATAAGTCGGGTTTGTACCTACTTATTCGTTTAACTTGTTTGATCTTTTGTATAAATTCTCTGTAAAAATTATGATAGATGAACAAGTATGTGTGGAAATGGTTCAATCCGATGAAATGTTGAGAATTGGCTAAGTGTAGCATTTTTGTTATGAAGTAATCATTTTTGAGCTATGAAGCACACTTAGTCACCCACCACACCAAATCCCACCCGCACAGCACAAACACAAAACACACACACACTATGTAGGCGCCCGCACACCCACACACGCACACAAGCTGGCGCCTGCACAGCTACATACACACGCACGCTGTGCGGGCGCAGGCGCCCGCTCAGCACACACACACGCACGGCTGGCGCCCGCACAGCCCACTCACGCACGCACACACGCGGGCGCCTATGCGCCCGCACCATCACCTCACACACATGCACTCTGCACATTTCATTCCTTGTGTATTCTTTTGTATTTTTCCTTTGTTAGATTTTTACTTAGGAATTTTGGCATACATTTCGTATACACTCCACTTCACATTTGGTCCAAGTGCACGTAGCAAACACCGCAACCAATCTATTTGATATTTTGCCTCGTCACTCTTATTTGTCAAATACACGTGTCTTCACTACATTCTTGGCTTATGTTTACAGGAGCACGTGTCAACATCCGGGCATAGCAAGGAAACTTCCAAGAAGCTCACTTGGCAAGGACATAAAGAGAAAACTATAAAAGCCAGAGGAGAACAAGAAGAAAGGAGCTTTTGGAGGATCAAAGAACGGAGGTCAATCAAGAGAGTTGGGGTTTAAAGAGAAAAAGGAGATCAGAGTGGAGATCATTCCATTTTATCTTTATGTAATAGCTATGTTTGATCTGGCTTTGTCAAACTTGTTTTCAAAGCCAATCAACATGATTGGCTAAACATTAGGTTGTTGCTTTGAGGGATTAAGTGTGATGACTCTAAATTGATTTGAGACATTGGTTTTGCATATTACGTGTTTGATATTGTTTCTTATATCTTGTTGATGCTTTATTTCAATACTTACTCACTCACGCCTAGGCCCTTTATATGACTTGCAGTACCACTGAGGTCAATTTAGTGCTATTAATGGAAATTGAAATAACATCACTAGAATAAGGAACAACTTGAATGAGTCCTATGATCTGTCTAAGGATGCAACGTCAGTTGTGCATTACCAATGACAATTGAAGTTAATGTAATGGAAAGACTTAGAATTATTTGAACATTAGAACTCGGACTTTGGTTGACTGTCTTGTCCAAAGGAGTTGGGGTTCTAGTGTCAGGTAGGGATCGGGAATTAGGAAGCTGAGCCTAGGTCTTGCCCTACCAAGGGAAGATGAGAGGAGCAGGGTGAATTAGGATTGTGAGTCTTATAAGGAGATCAACCCTAAGTCTACTAGAAGAACGATCCCCTCATTCATGTTCTTACACTAGTCAAGGATAATCAAATAGAGTCGTCACACTGACCTACCTCAAGACAACACCATTTCACTTCTTGATTGACTTACGTATTTGCTCATACTTGTTGCTTGCTTTATTGAACACTTTTTATTCTATCACCTCTACAATTCTTAATTCAATCCTCTCCCTGTTGGATACGATCCCGCTTGCCACTACTACTTGTTTTGGTGATATTGGGTAAAATTGCAAGGGTAGACGACGCTCTTGCCAAATTTTTGGCGCCGTTGCCGGGGAGAGGCACAGCGTTGAGAGTTGTTTGTCATAGTTTTACTTTGTTTGTTACTTTACGAATTCTTATTTAAAATTGTTGATTTGTTGTTTTGTTTAACTCTTAATTCATTACTTGTCTCTGTTAATTTTGTTCTACTGATCTTTTGTTCAAGTGCTGTTTCCTTTTCTTGTGAGAATTCACAGTTTATGCTACCTAGAGCAAGGCTACGAGGGGAAGCTCCGGAATTTGCACTTGACTTAGAATTGCAAAGGACTTTGAGGCAAAGGAGAAGGGTTATTGAAATTGTCGAACACAATGAGGAGAGACCTCAGCCCCAACCACCTCGGTTTGGGGACCATTTCGCAGTAAATTTTGAGCGGAGGAACAATCACCAGGGAATAGACGTCGAGAGCTATCAAATCCCGACACAAATTGTGTCCATGATCACTCAAGGGCAGATCTGTCAAGGCTTGAGCAACGAGGACCCTAATGAGCACCTCGACTGGTTTCTGGGGCTATGCAACACATTCAAGCTGCAAAGAGTGACTCCGGATAATGTGAGGAGAGTGCTATTCCCACTGTCCCTGAAGGGGAAGGCCAAGCATTGGTTTAACTCAATTGGGGGCCCAGCTATATCTATATTTGAGGAACTTGAGCTGAAGGTTTTAGCTAAGTATTTTCCTCCCGCAAAATTGGAGCGAATGAGGTTGGAGATCCGCAACTTTCAGCATCAGGATGGAGAAACCTTCAAGGAAGCCTGGGATCGATTCAACGATTTGCTCCGCCAATGCCCGAACAATGACCTTGGGGAGGTCAGGGAGCTCAACATATTCTTTAAAGGTCTATTACCGGAGTCCTCACTAATGGTCAAGGCCAGCGCCAATGGAGCTTTGAAAGATAAAAGCATTCCCGAGGTCAGAGAACTTTTTGACTCAATTGCAGACGATGAATTCCTGTTTCCTGAAACTAGAAAGATGTCTGCGCGTAAGCAACGGGGAATACTAGAGCTGGATGAGGAGACATCCTTGGAAGCAAAAGTTGAGGCCCTCACAAGACAAATCCAGAACCTAAAGGCTGCCAAGGTCACTCCCGTGTTGATGTGCGGGCTATGTAAGGGAGATCGCCACACGGACGAGTGCGAGCTCACACAAGAATCAGTCCAGTATGTCGCCAATTACAACAACCGCCAGCTACAGTACGGAGGTGGTTATCGAAATCAGTCAGGCCAAGACAACTGGGGACAGAATAATCAGCAAAGGCAGTACTACCAGATTGGGGAGTCAAGCAACAAGGAACAGAGAAAATCAACCGAGGATTTACTCCATGAAATTCTGGGAAAAATGGACATTTATGAGAAGAGGACCTCCACACTGGAAACTCAAGTGAAAAACGTGGAGGCTTCCATCAAGAACATTGATATGCAGATGGGACAGTTGGCTAAGGCAAGCCATCAAAGACCACAAGGCACCCTCCCGAGTGATACCGAGATAAATCCAAATGGAAAAGGACCAGAGGTCTGCAATGTCATCACGTTGAGATCTGGAAAGGAGATTAATGGTCATAAGAGAAAAGAATGAGAGGAAGCCCCAGAGGAAGAGGTCAGTGAAGAGACCACACTGCTGGGAGATGAAGCCCATGACAAGGACGGGAGTGTGAAGGCTCAGGAGAGTAAAAGGAAGAAGGGAGCTCCAAGTCCATGCGATGACTCTCCATACGCACCACCCCCTCCATTTGCCCAAAGACTTCGACCTCCACCTAAGAAGGGGGTTCAATTCACAAGATTCCTGGATATGGTGAAAAATGTAAATGTCAATGTTCCTCTACTGGATTTGGTTACAGCAGTAACGAGATATGCAAAATTTTTGAAGGACTTGATTGCCAACAAAGAACAGATCCTGCAATGTGAGGTGCCAATTCAGCTCACTAAGGAGAGCCAAGCATGGATCAACAATGAATTGCCACCCAAGCTCAAGGATCCTGGTAGCTGTACCGTGCCATGCTCAATCGGTGGAAGATTCTTTAGCAAGGCCCTGTGTGACCTTGGTGCTGGGATCAACCTTATGCCTTTATCCATTGCCGAGAGTATAGGATTGGGAAAACGGATTAAGGCTGTGGCAGTGATGCTCCAATTAGCAAACAGATCATTGGTTCAGCCAACCGGGATGGTGGAGGATGTTCTAGTCTCTGTGGATAAATTTGTATTGCCAGTGGACTTCATAGTGCTAGACATAGAGGAGGACCCCGAGGTCCCACTCATCTTTGGGAGGCCATTCTTAGCTACAGGAGACGCTTTCATCGGGGTTAAGGGAAAGACCATAACATTCAGAGTCAATGGTGAGGAGGTCGTATTCAATGTGGACTATGCCATGAAACACTCTCATTCCATAGAACAGTGTTGTTTGGCAAGCTTTGTAGAAGGTGATCTCCAACCTTTGAGCTTTGAACATTAACGTAAGTCTTCCCCTGATCTATATGATTCTTTTGATGATGACATATGGTATGCTTAAAGTCGTATCAGCTCAATTTTACCCTAAACTACTAATGTAGTAGTAGTGAGAGGGATCGTATCCTTAGGGAAGGGGATGGTTCAAGAAATTGAACAAAATTGTTCTAAAAGTCTTAGTCTCGGAATTTAAGTACTAGAAAAAGGAAAATTCAACACAAAAGAACGAAAACAAAGATGCAAAATATAGCAACAAGCAAGGATGAAACAAATATCTCAGGATTCTTGTATTGGATGAACACAGGCTTAGTAAATCTATGCTATGCAATCAGTAAACGATTAAATGCAATGAAGACCTAAATTGCCTAGAAGTCCAAGCTGCGGCTAGCATGGTGACCACACCACTGCTTGTATCCCCAAATCACCATCCTCTCCTATGGCGAGGTCTGAGAATGGTGGTATAAGCTCCGCAAAGTCTCAACTTTCCAAGCTAACTACTCTAACATGCAAAGTCCTAAGAACTCCCATGGCGAGGTCCATCTAAGGGTTTACATATCATCGATGTTAACACAGGAAGCTTCTTTAACACTTTTCCTAATGTTTCAATACATTAACACTTCCTATGGCGAGGCCTGAGTCTCAGAATTGATTTGATTACAGAAAACGAGTGCAAAGACATAAACAATCACAATTTAATTCTTAGTTCATGCAACTTCGCTGACTTTGATGAATCACTCCTCAATTTAGCATGTCGACCACAATTGAAGCTTGATCCATTCAAAAATAGCTAGGAATTATGAAATTCAACATATGTTTATGCTCAATTTAAATGTGATTTCAATATTCAACAATTGGATCAATTGCATAGCATACAATCTACTAAAACACGTATACATCCATTAAGAATCCTGAGATATCGTAGATTTAGCCAGAAAACATCTTTCTCGTTTAAAAATCAACAAATTCCAACATTGATAAGTGCATTCTCACTTAATTGGAAGAATTTACCGATTAAATCGAGAGAATTGTTGATTCCTTTGTCAATTGAGAATAAGAGAGAAGAATCTAGTCCAAAATTCACAATCGGAGTTGAGATTGGAGAAGAAATGTTTAGTGAGAGAAAGTAGATCTAGAGAGAGAAAATGAGAATTCCCGCTCTTTTAAAATCAAAAGTCGGTTTACAATATGGAAAATGTCAGTAGTGAATAATCACTCCCTTACATGTTAGCTACCTTCCCTATATATAGATTTGGGAAAACGTAACTAATACGCAACATAAAATGTATCAAATATTACAAAAGTGTCCTGAAGGGAGGGAACTAAAAATCAGTAAAAAATGTCAAAAATTCCAAGTTTGAAAAAGTATTCAACACTTCAGCGCCTTTGGTTTTAATTTCCAGCGCCTTCAACAACCTCAGCCACGAGCCACACGCCTTCAGTCATTGGATGTAGCACTTTCGCTGACCAGACGTCCAAGTGAAGAAATAAGAGTCGAACCACGCCTTCAAGCCTGGACTCTTCACACCTTCAGCAACTCAGCGAGCCTTCAAGAATCCAGCACTTTGAAATTCACGCCTTTCCGCCAAAGCAAACCGCGCCTTCATCAACCTGGAATTTCAGAAAATCAGGAGTTAAACACTTAGCCAATTTTTTTAGAAACTTAAACACAAAGTATTTCATGGCAGCAACCTCCCACCAATATTTGATCATGATACACTGTGAATTAAGTAAAACGTAAAACATAAAAGTTGTGACACCATGTCTTAGCTATCCATAGCCATCAAAATCACCCAATTTGGAGCTAAAACGAGAAAGTTATGACCAAACTACGAAAGTGTGACAAAGCTTAAAATCCTATGAAACACACTCAACACCTTGCCATTTTTTTTTCACAACTCCTCCAACAATTTAGCCTACGACATGTCGTAGGCTAAAATTTAATGTTCCAGAATTGGCCCACGACATGTCGTAGGCCAAAACTTCATGTCCACATTTTTGCCCACGACAATTCAACTCCTCAAGAATGGCCTACGACATGTCGTAGGCCATTTTTTGTCTTCTTGAGTTTGGCCTACGACATGTCGTAGGCCAAATTCTTCTTGTTCTCGGTTGCTTAGCTCTTCCTATACCAATTTGTGTGCATTGGATTGTGAAGTTCATTTTGCAACATGAGTGGTGTGCCAAGGTGCAAATGTGTGACATGCGTTTCATGGCAAAGTTATGGCAAGACTAATGCATAAGTGTTGTGCATAAGTGTTGTCAAGATGGCATGGTTTGGCAAGATTGATTAGCAAGGCTTGGCAAGTTCTTGGCAAGGTCATGACACAATGGTTTTGGCACATTGGTTTGGCAAAGCTCGGCAAGGTCTTGGCAAGATCTTGGCACAATGGTTGGCCGAATTGGCAAACAATGTTGGCAAAGTATCCATTACAACACAACACCCTACTTTCATGCCAAATAAGTGTGTCTTAGCCTTTGATTCTGATTTGGTGGTGAACTTAAAAGTTCCAGATCTTCCTCTTAGCTTTCCAATGGTGCAAAAACAACACCATTGGATGCCTAAAACTCAAGTTATCATCAAAACACCAAACCGTGGTAAGCAAATAAAACCCTAAAAAACCCTAAAACCCTAATGAATGGTCTTTCGAAAAGAAACTCACATTTCATAGTATTGCACACACAATTAGAAAATAGTTACAGCATAAGAAATGTAGTGCATTCAAAGAGATTTTCAGAACACCAAAGAACTCACCAATTGGATTAGTATTAAAAGAGATACACTCAAATGAATTTCACACTCAAAGCTGCCAAAACCCTAATTTGGCCAATTGTGCATTTTCGGTTCCTCCACTTCCCTTAACACTTTTAACTCCATTTTCCACCATTTTTACTATCTTTTCACCATTTCAACATTACCAATTAACACAACACATATATGCATAAAAACACCTAAAACACCACAAATTTGCACTAACACAAGTCAAAGTCCAAGAATTTAAGCACATTTTAGGGTTTTCTTCAAAACTCTCACTCACCATTCTAGCTCTTTTTAACTTTCCTCTTATCATTTAGCATCAAACACACATTTTCCTCATTTTAACAACATTTGTGGTCTTTTTCACCATTTTAGCACATCAAGTTGCGAACCACATAAATGCACAAAATAGCCCATTTCACCACATAAATGTATGCAATTCAAGCCAAAAGCTAAGTGAATTAGTCTATACAAGTAGGTATAAAACCTACTTATCAAATTCCCCCACACTTGAACTTTTGCTTGCCCTCAAGCAAAGATACACACAATTTAACACTTTTTATCACCCGTATGCAAACACTTTGTTTATTCATCCACACTGACTACATCCAAATTCATCAAAACGTTTTTTTTCACACACACAACTTTATACTTTGATGGTTCACGGTACCTAGCTCTCAGATTTCAATACAAATTATCAACTAAGGCACAATGAATAAAGACCAAAATGTCATGCGTGCAAGTGTGTGCTGAAGAACATGCACTTCATCTATTCCTTCGTTATACACCCTCTAGCTAGTCTCACATACCATTCAATACATGCCAATCTCTTTGTCCACTCTTATGAACATGCAATCACAAGATCAATGGTACCTATGCGTACATTGGTACTCTATGGGACATTGCCCTTATTCTGCACATTAGTGCTGCACATTGGTGCACATATTGATGACTGAAATAATGCCTGGGTTTTATGGCTTTTTTCTCCAAATTTGATTGCCAGGTTCTTATGGCTTTTTCCTTCCCAGTTTGCCAATATGGCTTTTTCTCCCATATCATTTCTTGTGCAAGCACATGTTCATAAGAATCCCAAATTGACTAAACATGCACGAATTCTGGAGACACCAGATAAATGCATAACAAACGGAAAAGAATTCATACACATTACCTCCTATGTCAATTGAGTTTTGCATGGCATATCTATCATACTTTAACATCGGGCCTTAGTCAGCAAAATATACCAATTTCTTCAAACTTAGTACCAAGAACAAAAAATTTCACATACAAGATTCAAAACAAGTTTAATGATGAATTTGGAATAAGCCAAAGTGAACTAAGAATAAAGTTTCACATACAAGGTGATAACTCATTTTCTCCATTTGATCTTTCTTATTCACTCTCTTTTTGTATTCTTCTTCCTCTTATCAAGACTATAGATTCAAAACATTACCAAATCGTTTTCTTCTCACCAACTCACATCATAATTCAAACCCTTGCACACAACACTACGCACTTCAATTTCATTGATTCAAAATGTAGCACACAAACAAACCCGAGAGACATAATACATTAAAACCCTTACAAGTAGCAAACTACATACTGCTTTCTAATCACTCAACAATACAATAAGAAAAACTTCACACTAAGCTCTTAACATTTCCTTCTCCATGGCATTAGCAAATCATCATAGTAACAATCTTCAAAGAGACACTTCAAATTTTACAAAGCACCACTTCACAAGATTCATCAAAATTAGAACCAATCCATTCTTCAACTTCACAAAATCTTCAACTCAGCATATCTCAATCAACACGAAAGTCCAGAAATCTTCAAAATCATTCCCAACTTCAAATCCCCCTTCTCACAATATAAAGCACCCGCATGCATAAAAAAAAATTTCAAACCCACACAATCAATTCACAAAGTACCAGACAACATAGCAACCACAGCACACATCACACAAAATTCCACCCCCTCCCCCACACTTAAATTAAACATTGTCCTCAATGTGATAAGCTAAGAGGGAGGAAGGACTCTCTTAGAGGACGATGATGGAGCTGAGGAAGAAGGAGATCCAAATGCAACTGGTATGGAAAGAGATTGTCCATCCAAAGAGGCCGTAGCAAATGAGGGCACACCAATTGACTGTGGCACATAATGAAAAGGGCCATGCACAGGTCCTTGAAGAGGTTAGCCTGATGCTATCAATGGAAACCTTGCAGCGGGTGCAAATTCTGGATTTGGTATGAATGTAGGAGTATGAGGGATAGGAGGTATACGACCAAATATGGGTAACAGATGTAAAGAAGGGCTTGCTGTCACTCCAGGTGGAAGCTCGTGCACGGCACCACTAACCATATCACATGACAGATTTGGGATTCGGTACCCTGCCAACTGTGCTGAAGTTGGAGTTGGCTTCGGCGGTCCTGAATCTGAATGGTAATACACCGTCATCTTGTTACACCTATTGAGCTCTCGTTGCATGCACACTTGCCTATGATATAACACTTCAAATTGCTGCTGAGCCACCGTGGATAAATCATCAAATCTATGCTCCATGTGTTTAGCTTGTGACGTCCACTCCTGTTGCATGTTGTCCAAACCTTCATGCATACGTTCCATCCTTTCATCTATGTTTCTCACACCATCCTGCAGCCGATCCATCCTATCCTCTATGCCTGAAAAGCGATTTTCAACTTAGAGCTAGAAACCCTGAATTACTCCTTGAAGAGATGCAAAATCAAAAGACTGCTGCCCTTGATCTGTAACATAAGTTGGATTTTCACTCTCCACTCGAGATGCCTCTGTACTTGAAATCCTCGCTTGCTCCAATTCCTTGTCCTGTGCCAAGTATTTTAAGTAGAGTTGTTTAGGAATGGGAGACTGCATCCTCTCCCACGCACCAAGCTGATCATCAACAGCTTCTGACACACAAAGCTCCTGAATTAGTAACGGAAAATACAGTGCTTTACTGTTCTGGGCAGTTCCATCTTTGATGCTCGCAAGGATGATTCGTCCCACGTCAATCTTGCGCTTCCTTCGGATTGCAGAAATTAAGAACAACCGATTCCGAATCACCTCGGTTCTTTGTGAACTTGGCATAAGGCGAGACAACACAAATAACAACCATATTTTCACATCACTCTTCAAGTATTCATTCCGAATATGCTTATGTTCCCCCTTTGAATTAAGTTCCCAAACTGCCCCAGGATGTGCCAACTCTTTTATCAAAGCTTCATCCAATGCCTCATTGGTTGGAAATTTGATCGGATCCTCAGGATAATCAGGGGTGCCCAAATGTGCATTGATAATCTCGCTCGTGATTTGAACCCAAATGCCTCTCATATATACAGCTCCATCCCTCAGAGACCCTGCATTTGCGTAGTATTCCCGTGCAATGCTCACATTGCAAAACTCAGGGGCAACCGTAAGCTTCTCATGGAATTTGTAAAATTTTATCAACTTCTTAAACGGCCCTTTCTCCACACTGAACCCACGTTCTATGTGTATATATTTCACATTGAACCCTTGTTCCCAACGTCTCATGGCATCCTCATCAACAAACAGAGCAACCTCAGGGACTCCTTTCCGTTTCTTAGGTGTCGGAGCTGGCATCGCATATTGCGGAGGCTCCTCAAACATTTGCATATCATCCGGAAAATATTCTGGGTCAGAATCAGTTTCATCGTGTGCTTGAGCTTTTCCTTTTCCTTTCTTTGAAGTTGTGGCTTTTCTTGAAGTTGGATCTTTCTTTGGTGCCATTTCTGTGAAGAAAAGTTCAGCTTGTCACATAATACTGAAAGCAAAACAATTACATTGAGAACATTGCTAAACACTTGCATTTTCTCTTATAAACACATTCCCAAAAACTGAAAACCAGCATTATAAGATTGTAAAAATCATCTAGGAAGCACGCCGAATTAGTTCACACATGAAACATCAAAGTTGTAGTGCACACTTTAATCGAAATTTGAGGACAAGAATCATCCCATTTGAAGTAAAAATGGCCAAGTTATGGCTAAAATACCGACAGTCCAAAAAATGTTCAGATTCAGCATTTTCTCAGATTATAATCCATAACGTAAGCACACATTGTCCTCAAGATTAGATCATGCTCCAGGCAGAATTATCAAAAGTGCCCAACAGAAGAAATATAGCTCTTCCTCTTAGCTAAATTTTACCACTGGAATCAACACATTTGGACATTCCATTTTCAAGTTATACCCAAAATACCGAGACTTGGCAAACCTGGAAGATTCAAAATCTCACATTCTTGATTTCACATTGTACTTCACATTCAACGATTTTTTAGTCCAGGTTCCAGCCACAATTAACAAAAATGTACAACATACATTGAAGACCATCATGTTAGCTAAAAGATGCAATTGGGATCTCCTCATTTCATCATTCCTATCTCAAGTTATGCTTGAAAAACAGAAACATGGCAGTGCTGGAAAAATTGGAAATCGAAATGTTGAATCACCCCCACACTTATCATGCATTTATTCCCTTGGCTAATTAACATAATATCTTGCATGTTCATCATTTCATGCTCTCAACTTCATTACTTTGCATGCTTATACAACTCTCAACGATTTACAAAGCTTTAAGAAAAATGAGACATACCTTTGTGGAGAGTTAACAACAATATGCTCCTACTACCACCGCACTTGTGTGGATAACTTGTGATGTCTTGAAGCAACAAGCAATGTACTATGCATTTATAGAAAAACAAGAGATAAGAAGACTATGCCATCCACTCAATTACTCCATCGGTCAACCAACAAGTAGAATGAATATTCCCACCAAACACTAGCAAACATTCAAGTCATTAAAAGGTGGGACCCATTCACTTTCAATACATGTGAAGTTTCAACTCTTTGTTTGGTAGCAACGCATTCATATCACAAAAAGCAACAATGACAAAGCTATCTTATCACTTCGGTCAACACATCATGCAAACTTACAAAATAAGCTCTCAAAAAAAATCATCAAAACAAAGTCTAGCATTATTTCATTTTCACGTGAATCTTTCTTGAACTCCACTAATTTTCTTTCATTGCATATCACTTTCCTATTCACGACTCCATAGCAATCCAATTCCCACTTCAATTTTTCAGCTTTTCAGTAAATTCAATTCATGTTCATTCCATTCATGTTCAGAAATATTCAGAAATGCAGATATCCTTATCATCAATCCAAGTGTGTGAAACTGAAATCGAAAACCATGATTCAAAAATTGTAACAATCACACATAAATATTTACACCAACAACACATCAAAAATTCACACTAAAGCAATAAAACAATCCTTTTACTTTAATACTAAACACACAAACGCAACACAATATTCAAACCTTACAAGAGCCAAATGTAACATCCTAAACATAATAACAAAATACTACACTATAATACTATTTTCAACTCCATCATGACAAACAATCTCCTTAACCATCATCATGGTAACCATACATATTCAGAATGTAACTAAAAATCAAGACATCTTGGCGAAGCCTTCCCCCACACTTGCCTATGACACGGTCCCTGTGAAACAAAATGAAACAATCAAGAACAAAGGAACCTGGCCTTCCACTGCTTTACAAGCCACGAGAAAGTCGGGCAAGTCTTTCCTCTTCTTGTAATTCAAGCCATTGAGGAGGTCCCAGAAGTCCTTCAGGATTTTGAGGATTAGTATTTGATGCAATATCAACTCCCTTGCTACGAGCCATGGCTGTTATCAGAGTTGGAAAATACATGGGTGCAAACTCACTTCTTTGAGCCCGCCTGATAAAATCTAAGATCAATTTCCCAACATCAATAGAGAAATCATGTAAAATAGCATAAATCAACAGAACTCGTTCCCTAGATGCTATATTGGTACGGTTAGTAGGAAGAATCCTGAAATTGATAAACATTAACCATATTTTGGCCTCGGCTGTGAGTTCACTAGTAGGCACATATGAAGTTTCTTGTCGATCATTCCTCACCCACGTAGCACCAGATAAAGTTACTGAAGCCAACAAATGATCGGTATTCTCAGCTCTCAACAACCTACAATATGTGTTACGAGAAAAATCATCAAGAAGATAAAGCCTATTAATACTAGGCGGGTGACCCTCAAATACTTTCCTCTCACGAACACTGAATGAACACCACTAGCTCGGGAATTAGCATAAAATTCCCTAACAATGTCCATATTCACCACAATTGAGGCTCTAGCAAAATGAGACCACGACTGTCTGAAGATCACGTCCTCAAATCTCCTAGAAGGCTCCTGGAATGGTCGCTCAATCCTGACTGATCTATTAGTAAAGCCATGATAAAAGTTTTCAGCAGAAGCATTAACAAAATCTGGACAAGTAGCTGGCTCAAAATCAATTACCATCTCCTCATCAGCTGAAGAAGATGAAGAAGGAGAAGATGTGGTTCCAGAAGCTTCACTTAAGATAGCATATTCAAAAGGATTCTGGTGGGGAGAATAAAAATCCATGCTTTGAAAATGAAAAATTACTAGCAAGGGAAGCACTATAGAGATAAGTGGAATGAGCATGCAAAACGAAAATGTGCAATTTATATCTATGACACCCTCACTATCCAACAAACACATGTGAATGACAGGTCATAGCTTGATGTCATTTCTTCTCAATAATTGAAACCATCCAAACCAATCATGCAGGCACGGTCACGGATCAACCAATCATGCATGAATGAACAACAATTCTTACCCTCAGAGCTGGTATCTTAGTTGTAAATAATGTATACCCATTGTGCCTCACATGGATGGAAAAGTGAAATTGTACTCCCTGCTTCTATCAATAATGTCCAACATCCTGCTGAGATTCTACAAAAAATATACCCAAGTGATGTTATAAGATTGTGCCATAATTTGCTACTCAATATTACTTAAACTAGGATTAACAAAGAAAAGAAATCACAACAAATAAAACAAAGGAAGAAAATCAGAGTTGCCTCCCAGGAGCGCTTGGTTTAAAGTCACAGCCCGACCGTGCAACATAGCTCAATTTGAGATGATGGGATCATCTAAGTATAGCTCATGTAGATCTCGTGCCACATTAGTGCTATCCTTGTCCTGAGAAGTTAAGTAAGGCTTGAGACGATGGCCATTCACTTTCCACACATTGCCATTCTTGTCATTCCTGATTTTAATTGTCCCATAAGGTTTCACATCAACCACTCTAAAAGGACCACTCCACCTTGATTTCAATTTGTCAGGAAACAATCGAAGTTTAGAGTTATAAAGCAATACCAATTGTCCTGGAACAAAGATCTTGGATTGAAGCTTTGCATCATGGATTCTTTTAGTCATTTCCTTGTACAACTTGGCACTCATGTAAGCATTAAATCTGAATTCATCCAGTTCATTCAACTCCAACATTCTTTTTGATTGAGCCTCAGACAGATTCATGTTCAGGGCTTGAATTACCCAATACGCCTTATGTTCAAGTTCCACTGGCAAGTGACATTCTTTTCCAAAAACCAATCGAAATGGAGAAGCTCCAATTGGGGTTTTGTAAGCTGTTCTGTATGCCCACAATGCATCATCTAGCTTCAAAGACCAATCATTCCTTCCTGGATTTACCACTTTTTCAAGAACCCTCTTGATCTCCCGATTTGAAATTTCTGCTTGACCAGAAGTTTGTTGATGGTAAGCTGTTGAAACCTTGTGAGTAACACCATATCTAGCCAACAAAGATTCAAAGAGCTTGTTACAAAAATGAGTCCCCCCATCACTTATTATAGCCCTGGGTGCCCCAAACCTGTTAAAGATGTATTTCTTCAAGAAAGCAGTTACACTCTTGGCATCGTTATGAGCTAAAGCCACAGCTTCCACCCATTTAGAAACATAATCCACTGCCACCAGAATGTACTCCATACCTCTTGATTTAGGGAAAGGCCCATGAAATCAATCCCCAGACATCAAAAATTTCTACTTCCAAGATGTTGTTCAAAGGCATCTCATTTCTGGAAGAGATGTTGCCAGTTCGTTGACATCGATCACATTTTCCAACCCAAATTCTGGCATCCATGAAGATATGTGGCCAATAGAACCCACATTGCAAAATTTTGAAGCCTGTCCTAGTTGATCCAAAATGACCACCACATGGCCCCTCATGGCATGCTTTTAAGATGTCCTCATTTTCTTCTTCCTTGACACACTTTCTTATCACTTGATCACTGCAGATTTTATACAAAGAATTGTCCTCCCAAAAGTAGTATTTAGCATCACTTCTCAATCTTTTCTTCTGGTCACTGGAATAATAAGATGGAATCTGGCCAGCAACCACAAAATTGGCAATCTCAGCGTACCAAGGCAGTGTCTGTTCACCCACTTTGAACACCTGCTTATCTGGGAAGTGTTCCTTAACCGAAATGTCAGGTGAATCTTGCTCTTGAGATTCCAATCTTGACAAGTGATCTGCCACAACATTTTCTGAACCTTTTCTATCTTTAATCTCCACATCGAATTCCTAGAGCAACAAAACCCATCTAATCAAACGTGGCTTTGCTTCCTTGTTTGCAAGCAGATACTTCAATGCGGCATGGTCCGTATGAACAATGACTTTTGATCCCAAAAGGTAAGCACGGAATTTATCAAATGCGAAGACCACTGCTAGCATTTCCTTTTCAGTAGTTGTATAATTCATTTGAGCCTCATTCATTAGCCTGCTAGCATAATAGATAGTGTGAAACACTTTATCCCTTCTCTGGCCTAAGACAGCTCCTAAGGCATAATCACTGGCATCGCACATAATTTCAAAGGGTTCACCCCAATGGGGAGTGACTATCACGGGGGCTTCCACCAATTTCGTTTTCAAAGTTTCAAATGCCTCAACACATTCCGTTCCAAACTCAAACTTAACATTTTTTTCTAAGAGACTGCACAAAGGTCTGGCGATCTTTGAAAAATCCTTGATAAATCTTCTATAAAACCCAGCATGTCCAAGAAAGCTTCTGATACCCTTAACATTAGTCGGTGGAGGAAGTTTTGCAATGACATCTACCTTAGCTCGATCTACCTCCATCCCAGCATGAGAAATTTTATGGCCTAACACAATTCCTTCTTGAACCATGAATTGACATTTTTCCCAGTTCAACACAAGGTTCGTTTCTTCACACCTCTTCAAAACCTTTGCCAAGTTCTCTAAACAACCATCGAATGTCATACCAAAAACAGAAAAATCATCCATGAATATTTCAATTATTGATTCCACCATGTCAGGGAATATTGCCATCATGCACCTCTGAAAGGTAGCTGGTGCATTGCAAAGACCAAATGGCATTCGTTTATAAGCAAATATGCCAAAAGGACAAGTGAAAGTTGTCTTATCCTGGTCCTTGGGATCAATTGCAATCTGATTATACCAAGAATATCCATCCAGAAAACAATAGAAAAGGTAGCCAGCAATTCTATCCAACAATTGTTCCAAGAATGGGAGAGGGAAATGGTCCTTTCTAGTTGCCTTATTTAGCTTCCTGTAATCCATGCAAACTCGCCAAGCATTCACCACTCTTGTTGCCAGAAGTTCATTAGCCTCATTCTTAATAACCATCACCCCTCCCTTCTTAGGGACGCACTGGACTGGACTAACCCACTCGCTGTCTGAAATTGGAAAAATCATCCCAAAGTCAAGCAATTTGATAACCTCTTTATTCACAACTTCCATCATCTGGGGATTTAATCTTCTCTGTCTATCCCGTACTGGCACAGCATTTTCCTCAAGCAAAATCTTGTGCATACATAAACCTGGACTTATGCCTTTCTATCAGCAATTGTCCATCCAATAGCCAACTTATGTTTCCTCAAAACTTCCAAAAGCTTCTCCTCTTGCCAACCTTCAAGCTTTGAAGATATAACAACTGACAATGTCTCATTTTCTCCCAAGAAAGCATACTTGAGATAAGGTGGAAGTGGTTTCAATTCCAACTTTGGTGCCAACACAATGGAAGGTAAAAGCTTTTCATTCCTGCACAAATTCTCACTAGTCCCCACCTCAGTGGGAGTAAAATTTTCGTTAGCCAAAACAGTAGGTTCATGATCATGTTCCCCTACAGTTTCATGCATTTTAACTTCCACAACATCATTTTGCAATTGACAAATTGACTCTTCCAAATAACAACATTCAATGAAATCTTCAATTTCAGCAAGAATTTTCTTATCTTCATCATCTAAATCAAGTTCATCAAAATTATCCTCATACACACTTAACTCATCAACAATAGAAAAATCATGCATGTTGTTCATATTACTCAAAGAAGAACAAGTTATAGCTTTGATAGCAAAACAAGACTCCATATTTAGAGGTTGCTTCATAGCATAGTTTACATCAAAAACCACTTCCTCATTGTTAATCCTAAACGTGACTGTCTTGTTTTTCACACCAATTAAAGCATCACCAGTGGCTAGAAAAGGTCTACCAAAAATAAGAGGAACCTCAGGATCCTCTTCCATATCAAGTATAATGAAATCCACAGGTAAAGTAAATTTATCAATTCTTACCAACACGTCCTCCACCAAGCCTGTAGGAGTCACCAAGGATCTATCTGCCAACTGTAGTGTCACGACAACTGGTCGAATCCTTCCACTCAATCCCACATTTATTGCAATGGATAATGGCATCAAGTTGATTCCAGCTCCAAGGTCACAGAGGGCCTTTGCAAAATATCCGGTTCTAATCTTACAAGGTATGGTACAGCTACCGGGATCCTTAAGCTTTGGAGGTAATTTGTGAACCATCAATGCTTGACTGCATTCTGATAGCATCATTGGAACTTCACATCTCAAGATTTGCTCCTTGTTTGAAATGAGATCCTTTAAATATTTAGCATATTTAGGCATGGCTGTAACCAAATCCAACAAAGGAACATTGACATTCACTTGTTTGATCATATCCAAGAAACGATTGAATTGAGGTCCCTTTTTTGGTGGAGGTTTCTTCCTCTCTGGGAATGGAGCTTTTGAAGCATAATCTGGGAAGTTATAAGGATTTGAATATTTCGTGATTTCATTTCCCACCCTTGCTGGTGTTTCCTTCTTCTCAGACTTATTTTCTTCTTGCTCACCATTCTTGTCAAGTTCCACATCTATCTCAACTTCATCTTTTTGGTCCTCTTCTACATCATCATTCTTGTCTTCTACAGGTTTGCTTCCAGGCAACAATTTTCCACTCCTCAAAGTAATAGCATTGCATGCTTCTCTCCCCTTGGGATTTGGTACTGTGTCACTAGGAAGAGCTCCTTTTGGCCTCTGGTGCACAGCATTAGCAAGCTGACCAAGTTGCATCTCGATATTCTTCAAAGTGGCTTCGTGATGCTTCACAGTGGACTCCAAACCTCCAAATCTCTGCTCGTTCTTATCCATCTTTTCCATCAGCTTTTGAAACATATCCTCCACATTTGGCTTCTTTTGTTCTGATGTGCTAGCCTGATTATCAAAACTAGGAGGTGGTTGATTCATTGCTCTCCTTGAGTCACTACCTTGATAGTAATTTCCTCCTTGGTTCTGCTGTTGATTCCAGTTGCCTTGGTTTCCACCATATTGTCAGTTGCCTCCATTATAATTGCCCCCATAATAGTTCCCACCATATTGGGGTTTGTTACTGTAATTGTTCACATACTGAATGGATTCAGTAGTGATTGCACATTCATCCGTGTGGTGTTCTCCCTTGCATAGTCCACATGAAAGTACTGGGGCTTTTGTTTGAGTTGCCTTTAAAGTCTGCACCTGCTTGGCCAATGCTTCAAACTTAACACTAAGTGAAGTTTCCTCATCCACATCAAGAACTCCTCTCTGTCTCCTGACATGTGGCTTTCTAGTCTCTGGAAAAAGGTATTCATCCTCAGCTATCTGGTTAAAGAGTTCAAGCACTTCAGTCACAGATTTGTCTTTAAGTGCTCCATTAGCACAAGCTTTAACCATTAAAGATGATTCAGGAGTTAGGCCTTTGAAGAAAGTATTTAGCTCCCTAATTTCGCCCAAGTCATGATTGGGGCATTGCCTAATCAAATCATTAAATCTCTCCCAAGCTTCTCGAAATGACTCACTGTCTTGTTGTTGGAAGTTCATAATTTCCAACCTTCTCTTTTCAAGCTTAGCTGGAGGGAAATACTTAGATAAGAACCTTTTTTGTAGATAATCAAATGACATTCCAGCATTTGCTCCCCCAATACTCTTGAACCAATGTTTAGCCTTTCCACGCAGAGATAAAGGGAACAAAATTCTGTGAACCTCACCCCTGTCAACTCTTGACAACTTAAAAGTGCTACATAATCCGAGAAACCAATCAAGATGATCATTAGGATCCTCGTTGTCAAGACCTTGGAAGAATTGGCCATGGGTAATCATCGAGACTATTTGTGGAGGAATGTGGTAACTTTCCACATCGATATCCTGGTGACCAAATCGATTGTCAAAATTTACTGCATAATGGTCCCCGAACCTGGGTGCTTGTACTCCTTGTGCAGCCATAGCTCTTTGCTTTGCTTGATTTCTTAGAGTTCTTTCCAATTCAAGGTCCAATTCAAATTCAGGTTTTCCTCTAGATCTTACAGACCTGGGCATACACAAACAAAAACAGCAAATGATATCAAGAGAACAAACGGATCAATCTGTAAACCAAACCAATACAAGATGGTAAAAGCAACAGAATCACACACAGTAAAGAAACAAGATAACTAAATCAAAGCAATAAAACACACAACTAAGAACAGAACAACACAGTCAACAAATTCCAGAACCTATTGCCTTTCCCGGCAACGGCGCCAAAATTGGTATGTTTAAAGTCGTATCAGCTCAATTTTACCCTAAACTACTAATGTAGTAGTAGTGAGAGGGATCGTATCCACAGGAAAGGGGATGGTTCAAGAAATTGAACAAAATTGTTCTAAAAGTCTTAGTCTCGGAATTTAAGTACTAGAAAAAGGAAAATTCAACACAAAAGAACGAAAACAAAGATGCAAAATATAGCAACAAGCAAGGATGAAACAAATATCTCAGGATTCTTGTATTGGATGAACACAGGCTTAGTAAATCTATGCTATGCAATCAGTAAACGATTAAATGCAATGGAGACCTAAATTGCCTAGAAGTCCAAGCTGCGGCCAGCATGGTGACCACACCACTGCTTGTACCCCCAAATCACCATCCTCTCCCATGGCGAGGTCTGAGAATGGTGGTATAAGCTCCGCAAAGTCTCAACTTTCCAAGCTAACTACTCTAACATGCAAAGTCCTAAGAACTCCTATGGCGAGGTCCATCCTGGGGTTTACATATCATCGATGTTAACACAGGAAGCTTCTTTAACACTTTTCCTAATGTTTCAATTCATTAACACTTCCTATGGCGAGGCCTGAGTCTCAGAATTGATTTGATTATAGAAAACGAGTGCAAAGACTTAAACAATCACAATTTAATTCTCAGTTCATGCAACTTCGTTGACTTCGATGAATCACTCATCAATTTAGCATGTCAACCACAATTGAAGCTTCATCCATTCAAAAATAGCTAGGAATTATGAAATTCAATATATGTTTATGCTCAATTTAAATGTGATTTCAATATTCAACAATTGGATCAATTGCATAGCATACAATCTACTAAAACACGTATTCATCCATTAAGAATCCTGAGATATCGTAGACTTAGCCAGAAAACATCTTTCTCGTTTCAAAATCAACAAATTCCAACATTGATAAGTGCATTCTCACTTAATTGGAAGAATTTACGATTAAATCGAGAGATTTGTCGATTCCTTTGTCAATTGAGAATAAGAGAGAAGAATCTAGTCCAAAATTCACAATCGGAGTTGAGATTGGAGAAGAAATGTTTAGTGAGAGAAAGTAGATCTAGAGAGAGAAAATGAGAATTCCCGCTCTTTTAAAATCAAAAGTCGGTTTACAATATGGAAAATGTCAGTAGTGAATAATCACTCCCTTACATGTTAGCTACCTTCCCTATATATAGAGTTGGGAAAACGTAACTAATACGCAACGTAAAATGTATCAAATATTAGAAAAGTGTCCTTAAGGGAGGGAACTAAAAATCAACCAAAAATGTCAAAAATTCCAAGTTTGAAAAAGTATTCAACACTTCAGCGCCTTTGGTGTTAATTTCCAGCGCCTTCATCAACCTCAGCCAGGAGCCACACGCCTTCAGTCATTGGATGTAGCGCTTTCGTTGCCCAGACGTCCAAGTGAAGAAATCAGAGTCGAACCACGCCTTCAAGCCTGGACTCTTCACGCCTTCAGCAACTCAGCGAGCCTTCAAGAATCCAGCGCTTTGAAATTCACGCCTTTCCGCCAAAGCAAACCGCGCCTTCATCAACCTGGAATTTCAGAAAATCAGGAGTTAAACACTTAGCCAATTTTTTTAGAAACTTAAACACAAAGTATTTCATGGCAGCAACTTCCCACCAATATTTGATAATGATGCGCTGTGAATTAAGTAAAACTTAAAACATGAAAGTTGTAACACCATGTCTTAGCTATCCATAGCCATCCAAATCACCCAATTTGGAGCTAAATATTTGATCATGATGCACTGTGAATTAAGTAAACCTTAAAACATAAAAGTTGTAACACCATGTCTTAGCTATCCATAGCCATCCAAATCACCCAATTTGGAGCTAAAACGAGGAAGTTATGACCAAACTACTAAAGTGTGACAAAGCTTAAAATCCTATGAAACACACTCAACACTTTGCCATTTTTTTTCACAACTCCTCCAACAATTTAGCCTACGACATGTCGTAGGCTAAAATTTCATGTTCCAGAATTGGCCTACGACATGTCGTAGGCCAAAACATCATGTCCACATTTTTGCCCACGACAAAAATTCAACTCCTCAAGAATGGCCTACGACATGTCGTAGGCCATTTTTTGTCTTCTTGAGTTTGGCCTACAACATGTCGTAGGCCAAATTCTTCTTGTTCTCGGCTGCTTAGCTCTTCCTATACCAAGTTGTGTGCATTGGTTTGTGAAGTTCATTTTGCAACATGAGTGGTGTGCCAAGGTGCAAATGTGTGACATGAGTTTCATGGCAAAGTTATGGCAAGACTAATGCATAAGTGTTGTGCTTAAGTGTTGTCAAGTTGGCATGGTTTGGCAAGATTGATTGGCAAGGGTTGGCAAGTTCTTGGCAAGGTCATGACACAATGGTTTTGGCACATTGGTTTGGCAAAGCTCGGCAAGGTCTTGGCACAATGGTTGGCCGAATTGGCAAACAATGTTGGCAAAGTATCCATTCCAACACAACACCCTACTTTCATGCCAAATAAGTGTGTCTTAGCCTCTGATTCTGATTTGGTGGTGAACTTAAAAGTTCTAGATCTTCCTCTTAGCTTTCCAATGGTGCAAGAAACAACACCATTGGATGCCTAAAACTCAAGTTATCATCAAAACACCAAACCGTGGTAAGCAAATAAAACCCTAAAAAACCCTAAAACCCTAATGAATGGTCTTTCGAAAAGAAACTCACATTTCATAGTCTTGCACACACAATTAGAAAATAGTTACAGCATAAGAAATGTCGTGCATTCAAAGAGCTTTTCAGAACACCAAAGAACTCACCAATTGGATTAGTATTGAAAGAGATACACTCAAATGAATTTCACACTCAAAGCTGCCAAAACCCTAATTAGGCCAATTGTGCATTTTCGGTTCCTCCACTTCCCTTAACACTTTTAACTCCATTTTCCACCATTTTTACTATCTTTTCACCATTTCAACATTACCAATTAACACAACACATATATGCATAAAAAGACCTAAAACACCACACATTTGCACTAACACAAGTCAAAGTCCAAGAATTTAAGCACATTTTAGGGTTTTCTTCAAAACTCTCACTCACCATTCTAGCTCTTTTTAACTCTCATCTTATCATTTAGCATCAAACACACATTTTCCTCATTTTAACAACATTTGTGGTCTTTTTCACCATTTTAGCACATCAAGTTGCGAACCACATAAATGCATAAAATAGCCCATTTCACCAAATAAATGTATGCAATTCAAGCCAAAAGCTAAGTGAATTAGTCTATACAAGTAGGTATAAAACCTACTTATCAACATATGTGAAAATTTTGAGACTGTACTGATTATTGAAGAGTCTGATACATTGCATGAGATGAGCTATTGTGATGAAAAATTTGAAATTAATTCATCTGTGAAAGAAATGGACTTTGCATGTGAAATCGATGAAAATTGTGAAAATAGTGAGAGTTTAAGTGAAATGAAAAATGTGCATGAAAATCATGAAGTGCATGGTCACAGTGGTGAAATGGAGTTGAAAATGTAAAGTGAGAAGAATGATGAAAAATTTGTGTGTTGTAAAAATTTGACAAATGATGTTGTTGCTATTGACGAGAAGGTCAAAGTGGTGCCCACTGAGGTGAGGCTGTAGATCATTGAATGCAGGAACGAAAAGCTCATGCCCTCCATTCTGAGGCCACCCAAATTAGAAATGAAGCCCTTGCCACCCCATCTAAAGTATGCGTACTTGGGAGAGGGCGAGACCTTACCCGTTGTGATATCCTCTAAATTGGAAGGGTGGCAAGAGAAAAGACTCCTGGAGGTTTTGAGAAGATATAAGGAGGCCATGGGGTGGACCATCGCAGACAATAAGGGGATCAGCCCCTGTGTGTGCATGCACAAAATACTGCTGGAATATGGGGCTGTTCCTACGCGGGAGAGACAGAGGAAGCTAAACCCAGCAATGATGGAGGTGGTAAAAAGGGAGGTGATCAAGTTGCTGGGTTTTGGGATGATATTCCCCATCTCCGATAGCAAATGGGTCAGCCCGGTACAGTGTGTGCCGAAGAAAGGAGATGTAACGGTGGTGACTAATGATGCCAATGAACTGTTAGCCACCAGAATTATCAACGCATGGAGAGTGTGCATGGATTACCGAAAGCTGAACAACGCCACTCGCAAGGACCACTTCCCCCTTCCCTTCTTGGAACAGCTTCTGGATAGAATCGCCGGGTTTCTTTTTTATTGCTTCCTAGATGGTTATTCGGGCTAAAACCAGATAGCAATTGACCCAAGAGAACAAGAGAAGACCGCGTTCACCTGCCCTTTTAGCATGTACGCTTATAAAAGAATGCCTTTTGGGTTGTGCAACGCGCTAGCAACATTCCAGCGCTGCATGATTGCCATCTTCTAGGACATGGTGGAACACATTATAGAAATCTTCATGGATGACTTTTCGGTGTTTGGGATGACCTTCGATAGTTGCTTGGAGAATCTGGCTTTGATGCTGCAAAGATGTGTAGAGACAAATTTAGTCCTAAACTGGGAAAAGTGTCAGTTCATGGTCAATGAGGGCATTGTGCTCGGTCACAAAATTTCGAATGAGGGCCTAGAGGTCGATAAGGCCAAAGTCGAATTGATAGCCAAGCTGCCAGTGCCCACCAATGTGAGGGGGGTGAGGAGCTTAATGGGCCACGCAGGGTTCTACAGAAGGTTCATCAAGGACTTTTCAAAGATCGCCAAGTCACTGTGCTCCTTACTGGAGAAAGACACCCCGTTCGTCTTTGACCAGAAATGCTACGAGGCGTTTGAAATTTTGAGACAAAGGCTTGTAGAGGCACCTATCATCGTCGCCCCAGAGTGGGGGCAACCCTTTGAGATCATGTGCGACGCCAGCGACTTTGCGGTACGAGCGGTGCTGGGGCAAAAGAAGGACAACATTTTTCGGGCAATCTATTATGCAAGTAAATTACTGAGTGGAGCGCAATTGAATTATACCACAACAGAGAAGGAGATGTTGGCCGTGGTCTTTTCCTTCGACAAATTCAGGGCATACATCTTGGGGTCCAAGGTGGTAGTTCACACCGACCACGCAGCCCTCAAGTATCTCATGGAAAAGAATGAAGCCAAGCCGAGGCTTATCAGATGGGTGCTCTTGTTACAGGAGTTCGATGTTGAGATAAAAGATATGAAAGGATGTGAGAATGTGGTGGCAGACCACTTGTCAAGACTTGAGCTTAGGGGACTCAGCGAGGAACAACTACAGTTCTGGATCAAGGAGAGTTTCCCAGATGAGCAGATCTTCAAGGTCCACCCGCGGGAGCTGCCTTGGTACTCAGACATCGCCAACTATGTGGTCACTGGTCAGATGCTCAGTATTATTTTTGGGTTGGTGGATGTCTATACAAAAGGTGTAGCGACCAACTTTTTAGAAGGTGTATACCGGATGAGGAGATAGAGGACATTCTCAGGGCTTGCCATGAATCACCATTTGGAGGTCACTTTGGGGTGGCAAGGACTGGGCACAAGGTCTTACAAACAGGGTTCTACTGGCCACATGTCATTAAGGACTCCAAACTTTGGGTGAGTCGATGCGATAAGTGCCAACGAGTAGGAAATATATCCAGTAAAGATGAGATGCCTCGCAACAATATACTGAAGGTGGACTTATTTGATGTCTGGGGGCTGGACTTCATGGGACCCTTCCCGAGATCATGTGGAAATGAGTACATACTGGTAGGAGTCGACTATGTATCAAAGCGGGTAGAAGCAGTGGCACTACCCCATAACGACAGCAGGAGTGTAATGGGATTTGTTAAGAAGAACATTTTTAACAGATTTGGAACCCCACGAGCTATCATCAGCGATGGAGGGAGCCATTTTTGCAACTAAGTCTTCAATGCACTCTTAGCAAGATATGGAGTCCAGCATAGGGTCTTCACTCCCTACCACCCCCAAGCAAATGGACAGGCAGAAGTGTCCAACAGAGAGATCAAAGGCATCCTGGAAAAGGTCGTGAATCCGGGAAGAAAGGATTGGGCCCTCAAATTAGACGATGCACTATGGGCATACAGGACGGCATATAAGACCCTGATTGGAGCCTCACCCTTTAGACTAGTGTTTGGGAAAGAATGCCACCTCCCAGTCGAATTAGAGCACAGGGCATACTGGGCGATACAAAAATTGAACATGGACCTCGATTTGGCTTAGAAAGCCCGCATGATGATGTTGAATGAGCTGAATGAGTTCAGATGGAACTCATATATCAGCGCGAGTCTTTACAAGGAAAGGACAAAGAAATGGCATGATGCTAAGATTAAAGTCAAAGAATTTGAGGTGGGGCAGCAAGTGCTGGAGTTCGACGCTAAGCTTATGCTTTTTCCGGGCAAACTAAGGACTAGGTGGGTTGGACCTATGGTCGTCACGAGAGTCTTCCCTTGTGGAACCCTCGAGTTCTACAATGAGGCCTCAGGAGAGAGTTGAAAGGTTAATGGGCACAGGATGAAGGTCTTCAACCCCCCGTAGGCGACGACAATGGGCAAGCTCAATGCCTCAACCTCCCACCACCTCAGTGAAACATTTCCATGTCTGGCTGAGGACACTAAACCAAGCGCTCGTCGGGAGGCAACCCGACAGTCTAATTTCTTTTATTTTGTCATTTCACTTTTTTTTTGTAATAAGTTTGCAATAACCAGTGAATCTAAATTCTCCCAACTCTACTCCACGCGGGAAGTCAATGCTGCGAGCATGGAAAGCACAACACTGGGCACTGGAAGGTAAATGGAGCACGAGAAGAGTGAGATTTTGGTAAGCAAGCCCGTGATCACGGGAAACAAAGACAAATGAAAAATAACGATGGCGACTACACGGCGTACCTGCGGGGAGTCCTGGACATTCCAGATCCGCCCGACTGGGACTCTGAAGAGGACGAAGAGTACACCCCTGACTCACCCCCACGGTTCGTCTACGACAGGGCGGCGAGGCGGTTTGAGAGATCCGCCTACAGGCATATCCTGGTGGAACGAAAATTTGAGGCCCCAGAACACACATTCAAAGAAGCAATCAGCTTCTACAAATGGGAACCTCTCACCTTCGCCCCAGCAGCATCCAATGTGGAAGTAGCCAGGGAATACTATGCCAATGCCCATGCAAGTTACACAAACTCGAACAACCATGATGGAGTTTATCTGAGAGGGACCTTTCTCAGGGTGACAAGCCACGCAATAAATGAGCACTATCAACTACCAGATTATCAAGAGAATGAATTTGAACAGTTAGTAGGAGCAGCCAATGTGGACTACTTAATTGAATATGTTGGGCTACCTGGAGCCTCCTGGGTGCGTAACGCCAACACTGAAGCCGTTTATGTTAACACCAGGGACCTGACTGCTGACAGCTTAAAGTCGTATCAGCTCAATTTTACCCCTAAACACTAATGCAAACACTAATGTAGTAGCGTAAGTAGGGATCGTATCCACAGGGAAGGGTAGGTATTCTTTGAATTCAATATTCGCTCACAGAATGTCACGAAAGAACTAAAACTAGACACTAACTAGTAAAGGATCAAATGCAACAAATAAAATGTAGAAAACAGGAAGAGAGTGGATGCTCTAGAGTATTTCCACCAGTTGAATGCACATTAGACCATGATTGCAATGCTCTTGACAAACAAGTAAAACAATGTGGAGATCTCTATTGCCTAGGAGGATAGCTAACACTTAGCATGACGACCACAATGTTTTCTATACTCCTTAACATTCCACTTTTTCCATGGCGAGGCCTAAGTAGAATGGATTCAACCCGCTATGCCTCAACTCTCCAAGTTTAGCAAGTCTAACATGCAATTCCTAAGAACTCCCATGGCGAGGCCCGACCTAGGTATGAATGCCTTCGTTGCTATCTCAGAGAGTTTCTTTAACACTTTTTCCTAAAGTTTCATTCCATTGAAGTTTCCCATGGCGAGGCCTAAATCTCAGTAATGAACTTATCGGCTAAGACAAGTGTAAAGACGGAAATCACTTTCAAGTTCTCATCTCACACAATTCTCACAGATATTGGTAAAATCTCACTTCAACTCAACATGGCAACCACAATCAAAGTTCAATTCATTCAATAAAAGTATGAATTCATGAAACTCAACAAGATTTAATCATTAAAATCACATATGATTTCATCCTTAAGAAATTATGTCAATTGCATAGCATTGCATAGTCTAATTATACATTTAACCGGTTGAAACTCTAGAACATGAGAGATCTAGCCATAGAACTTCATTACCAATTCACGATCAACAATTTGGAACTTGAAACAATTCATTTTCAATAAATGGAAAGAGTTTACCAATGAATTCTTCCAAGAGCTTCCTTAATTGATAAGAGAATTACAATGATCGGAGCAAATCTTTGATCGGAATAGAAAATGGAGCTCAAAAGCTAGAGAGAGAAACTAGAGAGAGAAAGTAGATCTTCAAATGAATTCCCGCTCTCCAGCTCTCAAAAGTTTGTTACAAAAATCTAAAATCTAACTAATGGATGAAAAAAAATAGTCTCCGGGATCTAAAGTCCCCTTTCCATATTAGCTACACCTCCTATATATAGAGTAGTAGAAATGTAGCTAATACGCTAACTAAAAATATCTAAAGATATTACAAAAGTGTCCTTGAAAGGAACACCCAAAATCAGCCAAAAAATGTGAAAATTCGAAGTTGGAAAACTTGTCCCAGCAATCCAGCGCCTTCAGCATCAAGTTCCAGCGCCTTTATCATCCTTGCCGTTCTTCCTCGCGCCTTCAGGCATAGCTTCGCGCGCCTTCACTGCTCAGAGCTCCAGGTGAAGAAATGAGAGTCACTTCACGCCTTCAAGCCATTCAAAATCACGCCTCCAGCAACTCCGCGAACATTCACTTAGTCTAGCCTTCATGAGATCACGCCTTCTTGCCCCGTAGCTTCACGCCTTCATCCGCCCTGAAAATCAGAACTTCAGAAGTTAAACACTTAGCCATTTTTCTGGAAACACAAGCACAAAACACTTCATGGCAGCAACTTTCAGCCAAACATCTACCATGATCTACTGTGAATTAAAAGAATCTTAAAACACAAAAGTTGTAACCCTTTGTATTATCTTTCGATAGCCATTGAATCACCTAATTTGGAGCTAAAACGAGAGAGTTACAAACCAACTACTGAAGTGTGACAAAGCTGAAAACCCATGAAGCAACTCTTCCAACACTTTGCCATTTTTTCAGCACCCATCAAGCAATTAGCCTACGACATGTCGTGGGCAATTTTTCTTCTCCTCAAGAATGGCTTACGACATGTCGTAAGCCATCTTTTCTTCTTCCAAATTCGGCCTACGACATGTCGTAGGCCATTTTCCCTTCTTTACTTGATGAATGTGGCGAGTTGTGCTCAAGTGGTGTGGCAAGGTGATGTGCCAAGTGAATTGTGCAAGTGATTGTTCCAAGGTGAACGAGTGGTGTGCCAAGGTGCCAATGTTGTGCCAAAAGTGTGCAAATGATTTGTGCCAAGGTGAACGAGTGAATGCTTGGCAAGGTGTTGCTTGGCAAGGTGTGGCAAAGTGCTTGCCGTGATGTGCCAAAGTGTGCACTTGAGCTCTGCATTGTGGTGCAAGTGTGTACAAGTGTTACGCATACATGTGAGTAACAAGTTGGCACCAAGTGTGACATCAAGCTGTGTAAAATCAACAACCATCGAGTGCAACAACTTCAGATCAAAGATGCAAGGAAAACACAAGCAAAGATACTTGGAACTTTTTACCTCTCAAATTCTGAAAACTTACAAATTGTCTCCTTCCAACCAAGCTTTGGCCCTAATGCACTGCGAACTGGGCAAAACCTAAAACACGACACTTGTAGCCCCAAGTCTTAGCTTTCCACAGCCATTTGTATCATCCAAATCGGAGTTAATATCAGAGAGTTATGTCCGAAACACTGAGACGTGGCAAAACTGGATTTTAAGCCTACGACATGTCGTGGAGCAAACTTCCATTCCTCTTAAATAGCCTACGACATGTCGTGGAGCAAATTTTCCTCTTCAAGAATGGCCTGAGACATGTCGTAGGCCATTTTGCGTCCTTCCAAGATTGGCCTACGACATGTCGTAGGCCAAACTTTTGCTCTCAAAGTTTGTCCACGACATGTCGTGGACAAATTTCTTGCTTCAGCAAAACTTCCTTCTTCTATGCAGAATTCGTGTGTCTTCGGTTCTGAATTAGACTTTGTGGTAAACATCAAAGTTTTAGATCTTTCTCTTGGCTTTCCATTGGTTCAAGAATCAGCATCATTGGAGGTCTGTAGCTCAAGATATGTTCATTCTACCAAAATATGGCAATATGAAATCAAAGATGAAAACCTGGAGTAGCAATTGCAATGTTGCCCCCGTTTCTCATACTTGCACACAGATTTAGAAGAATGTTAAAACATAAGAAATAACGTAAACTCAAAGAGATTTCCAGAACATGCAAGATCTCCTAATTTGGATAAGTATTGAAAGGGTTATACCCAAAACAAGTTGCACCAACATTCTGCCCAAACCCTAATTTGGCCAAATAAGCTCATTTCAGTTTTTCTTAAATTCCCACTCACCATTCTCATTGTTTCAAACTCTAAACCTTGTCATTTGACACCAAGCATATATTTTCCTCATTTTAACAACATTTTTTGTCTTTTTTCACCATTTAAACACTATGAGTTGGAAACCACATAAACACACAATATAGCACATTGCACCACACATTTGCATGAAAATCAAGGCAAAAGCCAAGTGAAATAATACATTTAAGTTGGTATAAAACCAACTTATCAATTTCCCCCACACTTGAACCTTTTCTTGTCCTCAAGCAAAGACACAAAACGAAACCATTTAACTCAATCACAAAACCATGCCACACACACACCATGCTTTGAACTCTTGATAGAAACAACTTTCCTTTCCATTTCAACTTAATTCACACTAACTTGCTTCTAAGCAAATTGTACACTCAAAACTCATTTTCATCACCCGTATCTAACACATTGTTCATCCATCCACAATGGCCACATCCTAGTTCATCAAAACATTTTTCCACACAAGAATTCATTCCAAGGTTCCTGGCACCCAACTTTTAGATTTCAGCACAAATTATTAACTAAGGCACAATAAATAAAGACCAATATGCCACGCGTGCAAGTGAGTGCTGAGGAACATGCACTTCATCTATTCCCTTTTTATACACCATCTAGTTGTCTCACTCATTCAATACAAGCCTATCTCCTTAGCCACACTCATGAACATGCAGTCACAAGATCCATGGTATCCTATGCGCACACAGCTCTATGGGACATTGCCCTTATTAAGCACATTAGTGCATTTGTGATACTCATTGGTACCATTTGCCTGGGTATTTTGGCTGTTTTTTCCCTTTAATCATTTGCCAGGTTCTTGTGGATTTTTCCTTCCCAGATGCCAAAAGGCTTTTACTTCTATGTCTTCTCTTATGCATGCACATGTTCATAAGAGTTTCAAGTTTATTAGCATGCACGAACTCTGGAAACATCCAGACAAATGCATAGCAAGAAGAGTAAGCTTCCATACACATACCTCCTTTGTCATTTAGTTTTGCATGGCATATCTATCTTACCTTAACATCAGGCTTTAGCCAGCAAAATGTACCAATTTCCTCAAACTTAGGACCAGAAACAAAATATTTTCACATGCAAACTCAAAAAGAGTAAAGTTGATGAACTTGAATTAAGCCATAGTGAACTAAGAACAAAGTTTCAAATACATGTGTGATATTAACTTTATAGTCCACACACTCGAACTTTTGTCACCCTCCTCAACACACACCAACACTAACACCATATTCCATTGACACACAACACAACTCGTGCTCAACAAAGCCATCACTTATTCACAAAGTTAAAAAATTTCACCAAAAACATTCAAAATGAAAATTTGCACAAAAAATGAAAAACACAACATATACCAAGTATAATATGTACAAACTCAAAATAACACAGCAAAACTTAAAAGTAACATACTTTGCATCACATAGCATAAAAGAAATTTCCATAACAAAAAGTAAGCATATCAGGTCCAAAAGACACAAATCATAGCAAACATTCCCTCCCCCACACTTAAAACTTACATTGTCCTCAATGTAAAGTAAAGATAGGTTTAGGAACCCCCTGGTATTGATATATCATGAAATCCAATGCTTGCTTGGTATAGTGTCCTTGTTTGAAGTTCTTTATTGAATGAAAAATCCCTGCACATGGTGAAACAAAGCTTATTACAAATTGCTCACCCAAGTACACTAATGTTGGTGGCAAAGTAGACATGATATGGAAGCATGCAAGCAAAGTGTTGCACCATGATTAAGAACCACGGTGGTGTAAAATTTTACAACTAAGAACACTAGATGGCACATGCACAGTCATGCTTGAAAAGTAAGACAAAAGGATTATGTGCATTGCGGGAGTGGTTCATGACTCCTTCCCCCACACTTAGCCTCATATGTGCATGGCTTAATTCCCTTGCAACTTCCTTCATGTTCATGCCTCTATAACATCAGTGGCCTTGGTGAGTATAAGCAGAAATGCAAAATAACATAACAATTAATTGAACCAAAAACTGAAGTAAACGTAAAATGAAATAAGTAGTTCTGGGTTTTGTAGTCTCCAGCTAGACTTTATTTATGTAACTTCCTTCTTCAAGAATCGGAATAACCCTCTCTGTACCAGAAAAATGATATTTCATAAGAACTCATTTTCCTCCTGTAGGGCACATGAAGAATATGTCCAATGAAGTGCTTAAGCTTATGCACATGGTGAGCAATCTCTACAAATTTAACTTCGAACCACTGAGGCTCCCCCATTGTAGGCATCTCTTTTACTTCTTCTACCATTGGAAGCACATCATCTACCTCTTCCACCACACTAACCATTTCAATCCTGCAAGGCTCAACCAAGGGTTCTACATCTATGGTCTCAACAAAACCATTAGTAAGTTCAAAACCACCAGTAATATCAAAAATGGATTCATCTACAAAACAATTCTCCACAATGTTGGCAATCTCATTGAAAATTGGCACATCTTCATCATCTAGACTAACATGGGGAATTTCTTGAGTCTTTTCTTTCTCAACAACACAACAAGCATTATCATCAATTAACAAGAGTATCTCACTTTGCATTTCTTGTGAATCACCATTTAGACACTTAGATTCATTGATCATTTCAAAAATTGGTGCCTCAACAAGTGCTTCAAACAATGTGTTAACACTGTCATTAACAAATGCAAAATTATCTTCCTTTATTAAATCACATTGATCCTTAAGAAATGACTCTGTACAATTCACAAAACTAACAAGAGGAGAAACAACTAAAGAAAGGCAATCAACATCATATGACTCATTGAATTCCATGAAATTAATGAAAGATTCCTCTTTAAACACACTTTCCAGCTTAGTAACATGGCAACTTAGATCACTAGAATCATCACTATCAGGATCACTAAAGAAGTCATCATCCTCAACATCAAATTTCACATATTCATGCACAAAAGAATCAGCAACATAGCATCTATGTACATCATCCCCAAAACATGTAAACTCCTCCTCCCTTAGACACTTTAAGCCACAATCAACATTAGCATACATATCAAAATGATTGTCATCAGGAGGTGGTACGCTAGAAATGAGAGGTGTACCTTGTGAGTGGTATTGTGCATCTAAAGTTGGTGTCTCAATTTGTTCCCATAGGTTGCTTATTAAAGCGTTGATTTGATCAAACCTTTCTTGTCGCCCTTGAAGGTCTTCTTCCAGTTGAGCGAACCTTGTTTCATTTTTATCAATTCTCTCCAAAACTTGAGACAACATGTTTTCCATTTTGTCCTCTTCTCTGAGATAACACTCTTTGCTTTGTTGTTGGTTGTGCCATTGCTATCCTTTTTGTAGACCTCTATCAAGTTTTTCCATAAGTTGAGAAAACATGTCCTCCACAGGAAGCTCTTGTGTCCCAATGTGGTGTGAGTTGTTGCATAGTGCTTGATTTTGCCATTGCCTTTCAAATGGTGGTGGAGAGAAGTCCTCGTACCGTCTAGACATTCTTGGGTACTTGTGCAATACTCAATTACAGTGAACTTCAATATCCTGCACTTGACACAAATACACTAAAGCAGACAACAAAACACGAAAACTACAAAATGCAACAAAAGTTACCAAAATGAAAAATAACAAGACTACTAAACTACACAAGAAAAGAAAACAGAGCAAATCAAAATTCAAGAAACCGTGCATTCCCCGGCAACGGCGCCAAAAATTGACAGCTTAAAGTCGTATCAGCTCAATTTTACCCCTAAACACTAATGCAAACACTAATGTAGTAGCGTAAGTAGGGATCGTATTCACAGGGAAGGGTAGGTATTCTTTGAATTCAATATTCGCTCACAGAATGTCACGAAAGAACTAAAACTAGACACTAACTAGTAAAGGATCAAATGCAACAAATAAAATTTAGAAAACAGGAAGAGAATGAATGCTCTAGAGTATTTCCACCAGTTGAATGCACATTAAACCATGATTACAATGCTCTTGACACACAAGTAAAACAATGAGGAGATCTCTATTGCCTAGGAGGATAGCTAACACTTAGCATGACGACCACATTGTTTTCTATACTCCTTAACATTCCACTTTTTCCATGACGAGACCTAAGTAGAATGGATTCAACCCGCAATGCCTCAACTCTCCAAGGTTAGCAAGTCTAACATTCAATTCCTAGGAACTCCCATGGCGAGGCCCGACCGAGGTATGAATGCCTTCGTTGCTATCTCAGAGAGTTTCTTTAACACTTTTTCCTAAAATTTCATTCCATTGAAGTTTCCCATGGCGAGGCCTAAATCTCAGTAATGAATTTATTGGCTAAGACAACTGTAATGACGGAAATCACTTTCAAGTTCTCATGTCACACAATTCTCACAGATATTGGTAAAATCTCACTTCAACTCAGCATGGCGACCACAATCAAAGTTCAATTCATTCAATAAAAGTATGAATTCATGAAACTCAACAAGAGTTAATCATTAAAATCACATATGATTTCATCCTTAAGAAATTATGTCAATTGCATAGCATTGCATAGTCTAATTATACATTTAACCGGTTGAAACACTAGAACATGAGAGATCTAGCTATAGAACTTCATTACCCATTCTCGATCAACAATTTGGAACTTGAAACAATTCATTTTCAATAAATGGAAAGAGTTTACCAATGAATTCTTCCAAGAGCTTCCTTAATTGATAAGAGAATTACAATGATCGGAGCAAATCTTTGATCGGAATAGAAAATGTAGCTCAAAAGCTAGAGAGATAAACTAGAGAGAGAAAGTAGATCTTCAAATGAATTTCCGCTCTCCAGCTCTCAAAAGTTTGTTACAAAAATCTAAAATCTAACTAATGATATTACAAAAGTGTCCTTGAAAGGAAGAACCAAAATCAGCCCAAAAATGTGAAAATTCGAAGTTGGAAAACTTTTCCCAGCAATCCAGCGCCTTCAGCATCAAGTTCCAGCGCCTTTATCATCCTTGTTGTTCTTCCTCGCGCCTTCAGGCTTAGCTTCGCGCGCCTTCACTGCTTAGAGCTCCAGGTGAAGAAATCAGAGTCACTTCACGCCTTCAAGCCATTCAAAATCACGCCTCCAGTAACTCCGCGAACATTCACTCAGTCTAGCCTTCATGAGATCACGCCTTCCTGCCCCGTAGCTTCACGCCTTTATCCTCCCTGAAAATCAGAACTTCAGAAGTTAAACACTTAGCCATTTTTCTGGAAACTCAAGCACAAAACACTTCATGGCAGCAACTTCCAGGCAAAATTCGACCATGATGCACTGTGAATTAAAAGAATCTTAAAACACGAAAGTTGTAACCCTTTGTCTTATCTTTCCATAGCGATTTGAATCACCTAATTTGGAGCTAAAACGAGAGAGTTACAACCCAACTACTAAAGTGCGACAAATCTGAAAACCCATGAAGCAACTCTTCCAACACTTCGCCATTTTTTCAGCACCCATCAAGCAATTAGCCTATGACATGTCGTGGGCAATTTTTCTTCTCCTCAAGAATGGCTTACGACATGTCGTAAGCCATCTTTTCTTCTTCCAAATTCGGCCTACGACATGTCGTAGGCCATTTTCCCTTCTTTACTTGCTGAATGTGGCGAGTTGTGCTCAAGTGGTGTGGCAAGGTGACGTGCCAAGTGAATTGTGCAAGTTATTGTTCCAAGGTGAACGAGTGGTGTGCCAAGGTGCCAATGTTGTGCCAAAAGTGTGCAAATGATTTGTGCCAAGGTGAACGAGTGAATGCTTGGCAAGGTGTGGCAAAGTGTTTGCCGTGATGTGCCAAAGTGTGCACTTGAGCTCTGCATTGTAGTGCAAATGTGTACAAGTGTTACGCATACATTTGAGTAACAATTAGGCACCAAGTGTGACATCAAGCTGTGTAAAAGCAACAACCATCGAGTGCAACAACTTCAGCTCAAAGATGCAAGGAAAACACAAGCAAAGATACTTGGAACCTTTTACCTCTCAAATTCTGAAAACTTACAAACCGTCTCATTCCAACCAAGATTTGGCCCAGATGCACTTCGAACTGGGCAAAACCTAAAACACGAAAATTGTAGCCCCAAGTCTTAGCTTTCCACAGCCTTTTGAATCATCCACATCGAAGTTAATATGAGAGAAGTATTACCGAAACACGGAGACGTGGCAAAACTGGATTTTAATCCTACGACATGACGTGGAGCAAACTTCCATTCCTCTTAAATAGCCTACGACATGTCGTGGAGCAAATTTTCCTCTTCAAGAATGGCCTACGACATGTCGTAGGCCATTTTGCGTCCTTCCAAGATTGGCCTATGACATGTCGTAGGCCAAACTTTTGTTCTCAAATTTTGTCCACGACATGTCGTGGGCAAATTTCTTGCTTCAGCAAAACGTCCTTCTTCTATGCAGAATTCGTGTGTCTTCGGTTCTGAATCAGACTTTGTGGTAAACATCAAATTTTTAGATCTTTCTCTTGGCTTTCCATTGGTTCAAGAATCAGCATCAGTGGAGGTCTGTACCTCAAGATATATTCATTCTACCAAAAAGGTGGCAATATGAAATCAAAGATGAAAACCTGGAGTAGCAATTACAAAGTTGCCCCCGTTTCTCATACTTGCACACAGAATTAGAAGAATGTTAAAACATAAGAAATAAAGTACACTCAAAGAGCTTTCCAGAACATCCAAGATCTCCTAATGTGAATAAGTATTGAAAGAGTTATACCCAAAACAAATTGCACCAACATTCTGCCCAAACCCTAATTTGGCCAAGTAAGCTCATTTCAGTTTTTCTTAAATTCCCACTCACCATTCTCATTGTTTCAAACTCTAAACCTTGTCATTTGACACCAAGCATATATTTTCCTCATTTTAACAACATTTTTGGTCTTTTTTCACCATTTAAACACTATGAGTTGCAAACCACATAAACACACAATATAGCACATTGCACCACACATTTGCATGAAAATCAAGGAAAAAGCCAAGTGAAATAATACATTTAAGTTGGTATAAAACCAACTTATCAAATTCCCCCACACTTGAACCTTTGCTTTTCCTCAAGCAAAGACACAAAACGAAACCATTTAACTCAATCACAAAACCATGCCACACACACACCATGCTTTGAACTCTTGATAGAAACAACTTTCCTTTCCATTTCAACTTAATTCACACTAACTTGCTTCTAAGCAAATTGTACACTCAAAACTCATTTTCATCACCCGTATCTAACACATTGTTCATCCATCCACAATGGCCACATCCTAGTTCATCAAAACATTTTTCCACACAAGAATTCATTCCAAGGTTCCTGGCACCCAACTTTTAGATTTCAGCACAAATTATCAACTAAGGCACAATGAATAAAGACCAACATGCCACGCGTGAAAGTGTGTGCTGAGGAACATGCACTTCATCTATTCCCTTGCTATACACCATCTAGTTGTCTCACTCATTCAATACAAGCCTATCTCCTTAGCCACACTCATGAACATGCAGTCACAAGATCCATGGTATCCTATGCGCACACAGCTCCATGGGACATTTCCATTATTAAGCACATTAGTGGATTTGTGATACTCATTGGTACCATTTGCCTGGGTATTTTGGCTGTTTTTTCCCTTTAATCATTTGCCAGGTTCTTGTGGCTTTTTCCTTCCCAGATGCCAAAAGGCTTTTACTTCCATGTCTTCTCTTATGCATGCACATGTTCATAAGAGTTTCAAGTTGATTAGCATGCACGAACTCTGGAAACATCCAGACAAATGCATAGGAAGAGGAGTAAGCTTCCATACACATACCTCCTGTGTCATTTAGTTTTGCATGGCATATCTATCTTACCTTAACATCAGGCTTTAGCCAGCAAAATGTACCAATTTCCTCAAACTTAGGACCAGAAACAAAATATTTTCACATGCAAACTCAAAAAGAGTAAAGTTGATGAACTTGAATTAAGCCATAGTGAACTAAGAACAAAGTTTCAAATACATGTGTGATATTAACTTTATAGTCCACACACACGAACTTTTGTCACCCTCCTCAACACACACCAACACTAACACCATATTCCATTGACACACAACACAACTCGTGCTCAACAAAGCCATCACTTATTCACAAAGTTAAAAAATTTCACCAAAAACATTCAAAATGAAAATTTGCACAAAAAATGAAAAACACAACATATACCAAGTATAATATGCACAAACTCAAAATAACACAGCAAAACTTAAAAGTAACATACTTTGCATCACATAGCATAAAAGAAATTTCCATAACAAAAAGTAAGCATATCATGTCCAAAAGACACAAATCATAGCAAACATTCCCTCCCCCACACTTAAAACTTACATTGTCCTCAATGTAAAGTAAAGATAGGTTTAGGAACCCCCTGGTATTGATATATAATGAAATCCAATGCTTGCTTGGTATAGTGTCCTTGTTTGAAGTTCTTTATTGCATGAAAAATCCCTGCACATGGTGAAACAAAGCTTATTACAAATTGCTCACCCAAGTACACTACATGTTGGTGGCAAAGTAGACATGATATGGAAGCATGCAAGCAAAGTGTCGCACCATGATTAAGAACCACGGTGGTGTAAAATTTTACAACTAAGAACACTAGATGGCACATGCACAATCATGCTTGAAAAGTAAGACAAAAGGATTATGTGCATTGCGGGAGTGGTTCATGACTCCTCTCCCCCACACTTAGCCTCATATGTGCATGGCTTAATTCCCTTGCAACTTCCTTCATGTTCATGCCTCTATAACATGAGTGGCCTTGGTGAGTATAAGCAGAAATGCAAAATAACATAACAATTAATTGAACCAAAAACTGAAGTAAAGGTAAAATGAAAGAAGTAGTTCTGGGTTTTGTAGTCTCCAGCTAGACTTTATTTATGTAACTTCCTTCTTCAAGAATCGGAATAACCCTCTCTGTACCAGAAAAATGATTTTTCATAAGAACTCATTTTCCTCCTGTAGGGCACATGAAGAATATGTCCAATGAAGTGCTTAAGCTTATGCACATGGGGAGCAATCTCTACAAATTTAACTTCGAACCACTGAGGCTCCCCCATTGTAGGCATCTCTTTTACTTCTTCTACCATTGGAAGCACATCATCTACCTCTTCCACCACACTAACCATTTCAATCCTGCAAGGCTCAACCAAGGGTTCTACATCTATGGTCTCAACAAAACCATTAGTAAGTTCAAAACCACCAGTAATATCAAAAATGGATTCATCTACAAAACAATTCTCCACAATGTTGGCAATCTCATTGAAAATTGGCACATCTTCATCATCTAGACTAACATGGGGAATTTCTTGAGTCTTTTCTTTCTCAACAACACAACAAGCATTATCATCAATTAACAAGAGTATCTCACTTTGCATTTCTTGTGAATCACCATTTAGACACTTAGATTCATTGATCATTTCAAAAATTGGTGCCTCAACAAGTGCTTCAAACAATGTGTTAACACTGTCATTAACAAATGCAAAATTATCTTCCTTTATGAAATCACATTGATCCTTAAGAAATGACTCTGTACAATTCACAAAACTAACAAGAGGAGAAACAACTAAAGAAAGGCAATCAACATCATATGACTCATTGAATTCCATGAAATTAATGAAAGATTCCTCTTTAGACACACTTTCCAGCTTAGTAACATGGCAACTTAGATCACTAGAATCATCACTATCAGGATCACTAAAGAAGTCATCATCCTCAACATCAAAGTTCACATATTCATGCACAAAAGAATCAGCAACATAGCATCCATGTACATCATCCCCAAAACATGTAGACTCCTCCTCCTTTAGACACTTTAAGCCACAATCAACATTAGCATACATATCAAAATGATTGTCATCAGGAGGTGGTACGCTAGAAATGAGAGGTGTACCTTGTGAGTGGTATTGTGCATCTAAAGTTGGTGTCTCAATTTGTTCCCATAGGTTGCTTATTAAAGCGTTGATTCGATCAAACCTTTCTTGTCGCCCTTGAAGGTCTTCTTCCAGTTGAGCGAACCTTGTTTCATTTTTATCAATTCTCCCCAAAACTTGAGACAACATGTTTTCCATTTTGTCCTCTTCTCTGAGATAACACTCTTTGCTTTGTTGTTGGTTGTGCCATTGCTCTCCTTTTTGTAGACCTCTATCAAGTTTTTCCATAAGTTGAGAAAATATGTCCTCCACAGGAAGCTCTTGTGTCCCAATGTGGTGTGAGTTGTTGCTTTGTGCTTGATTTTGCCATTGCCTTTCAAATGGTGGTGGAGAGAAGTCCTCGTACCGTCTAGACATTCTTGGGTACTTGTGCAATACTCAATTACAGTGAACTTCAATATCCTGCACTTGACACAAATACACCAAAGCAGACAACAAAACACGAAAACTACAAAATGCAACAAAAGTTACCAAAATGAAAAATAACAAGACTACTAAACTACACAAGAAAAGAAAACAGAGCAAATCAAAATTCAAGAAACCGTGCATTCCCCAGCAACGGCGCCAAAAATTGACAGCTTAAAGTCGTACCAGCTCAATTTTACCCCTAAACACTAATGCAAACACTAATGTAGTAGCGTAAGTAGGGATCGTATCCACAGGGAAGGGTAGGTATTCTTTGAATTCAATATTCGCTCACAGAATGTCACGAAAGAACTAAAACTAGACACTAACTAGTAAAGGATCAAATGCAACAAATAAAATGTAGAAAACAGGAAGAGAGTGGATGCTCTAGAGTATGTCCACCCGTTGAATGCACATTAGACCATGATTGCAATGCTCTTGACACACAAGTAAAACAATGAGGAGATCTCTATTGCCTAGGAGGATAGCTAACACTTAGCATGACGACCACAGTGTTTTCTATACTCCTTAACATTCCACTTTTTCCATGGCGAGGCCTAAGTAGAATGGATTCAACCCGCAATGCCTCAACTCTCCAAGGTTAGCAAGTCTAACATGCAATTCCTAGGAACTCCCATGGCGAGGCCCGACCTAGGTATGAATGCCTTCGTTGCTATCTCAGAGAGTTTCTTTAACACTTGTTCTTAAAGTTTCATTCCATTGAAGTTTCCCATGGCGAGGTCTAAATCTCAGTAATGAATTTATCGGCTAAGACAAGTGTAAAGACGGAAATCACTTTCAAGTTCTCATCTCACACAATTCTCACAGATATTGGTAAAATCTCACTTCAACTCAGCATCGCGACCACAATCAAAGTTCAATTCATTCAATAAAAGTATGAATTCATGAAACTCAACAAGAGTTAATCATTAAAATCACATATGATTTCATCCTTAAGAAATTATGTCAATTGCATAGCATTGCATAGTCTAATTATAGATTTAACTGGTTGAAACTCTAGAACATGAGAGATCTAGCCATAGAACTTTATTACCCATTCTCGATCAACAATTTGGAACTTGAAACAATTCATTTTCAATAAATGGAAAGAGTTTACAATTGAATTCTTCCAAGAGCTTCCTTAATTGATAAGAGAATTACAATGATCGGAGCAAATCTTTGATCGGAATAGAAAATGTAGCTCAAAAGCTAGAGAGATAAACTAGAGAGAGAAAGTAGATCTTCAAATGAATTCCCGCTCTCCAACTCTCAAAAGTTTGTTACAAAAATTTAAAATCTAACTAATGGATGAAAAAAAATAGTCTCCGGGATCTAAAGTCCCCCTTCCATATTAGCTACACCTCCTATATATAGAGTAGTAGAAATGTAGCTAATACGCTAACTAAAAATATCTAAAGATATTACAAAAGTGTCCTTGAAAGGAAGAACCAAAATCAGCCCAAAAATGTGAAAATTCGAAGTTGGAAAACTTTTCCAAGCAATCCAGTGCCTTCAGCATCAAGTTCCAGCGCCTTTATCATCCTTGCCGTTCTTCCTCGCGCCTTCAGGCTTAGCTTCGCGCGCCTTCACTGGTCAGAGCTCCAGGTGAAGAAATCAAAGTCACTTCACGCCTTCAAGCCATTCAAAATCACGCCTCCAGTAACTCCGCGAACATTCACTCAGTCTAGCCTTCATGAGATCACGCCTTCCTGCCCCGTAGCTTCACGCCTTCATCCGCCCTGAAAATCAGAACTTCAGAAGTTAAACACTTAGCCATTTTTCTGGAAACTCAAGCACAAAACACTTTATGGCAGCAACTTCCAGCAAAAATTCGACCATGATGCACTGTGAATTAAAATAATCTTAAAACACAAAAGTTTAACTCTTTGTCTTATCTTTCCATAGCCATTTGAATCACCTAATTTGGAGCTAAAACGAGAGAGTTATAACCCAACTACTGAAGTGCGACAAAGCTGAAAACCCATGAAGCAACTCTTCCAACACTTTGCCATTTTTTCAGCACCCATCAAGCAATTAGCCTACGACATGTCATGGGCAATTTTTCTTCTCCTCAAGAATGGCTTACGACATGTCGTAAGCCATCTTTTCTTCTTCCAAATTCGGCCTACGACATGTCGTAGGCCATTTTCCCTTCTTTACTTGCTGAATGTGGCGAGTTGTGCTCAAGTGGTGTGGCAAGGTGACGTGCCAAGTGAATTGTGCAAGTGATTGTGCCAAGGTGAACGAGTGGTGTGCCAAGGTGCCAATGTTGTGCCAAAAGTGTGCAAATGATTTGTGCCAAGGTGAACGAGTGAATGCTTGGCAAGGTGTTGCTTCGCAAGGTGTGGCAAAGTGCATGCCGTGATGTGCCAAAGTGTGCACTTGAGCTCTGCATTGTGGTGCAAGTGTGTACAAGTGTTACGCATACATGTGAGTAACAAGTAGGCACCAAGTGTGACATCAAGCTGTGTAAAATCAACAACCATCTAGTGCAACAACTTCAGCTCAAAGATGCAAGTGAAACACAAGCAAATATACTTGGAACCTTTTACCTCTCAAATTCTGAAAACTTACAAACGGTCTCCTTCCAACCACGATTTGGCCCTGATTCACTACGAACTGGGCAAAACCTAAAACGCGAAACTTGTAGCCCCAATTCTTAGCTTTCCACAGCCTTTTGAATCATCCAAATCGGAGTTAATATGAGAGAGTTATGACCGAAACACTGAGGCGTGGCAAAACTGGATTTTAAGCCTACGACATGTCGTGGAGCAAACTTCCATTCCTCTTAAATAGCCTACGACATGTCGTGGAGTAAATTTTCCTCTTCAAGAATGGCCTACGACATGTCGTAGGCCATTTTGCGTCCTTCCAAGATTGGCCTATGACATGTCGTAGGCCAAACTTTTGTTCTCAAAGTTTGTCCACGACATGTCGTGGGTAAATTTCTTGCTTCAGCAAAACTTCCTTTTTCTATGCAGAATTCGTGTGTCTTTAGTTGTGAATCAGACTTTGTGGTAAACATCAAAGGTTTAGATCTTTCGCTTGGCTTTCCATTGGTTCAAGAATCAGCATCATTGGTGGTCTGTAACTCAAGATATGTTCATTCTACCAAACTCTGACAATATGAAATCAAAGATGAAAACCTGGAGTAGCAATTGCAAATTTTCCCCCGTTTCTAATACTTGCCCACAGAATTAGAAGAATGTTAAAACATAAGCAATAACGTACACTCAAAGACCTTTCCAGAACATCCACGATCTCCTAATTTGGATAAGTATTGAAAGCGTTATACCCAAAACAATTTGCAACAACATTCTGCCCAAACCCTAATTTGGCCAAATAAGCTCATTTCAGTTTTTCTTAAATTCCCACTCACCATTCTCATTGTTTCAAACTCTAAACCTTGTCATTTGACACCAAGCATATATTTTCCTCATTTTAACAACATTTTTGGTCTTTTTTCACCATTTAAACACTATGAGTTGTAAACCACATAAACACACAATATAGCACATTGCACCACACATTTGCATGAAAATCAAGGCAAAAGCCAAGTGAAATAATACATTTAAGTTGGTATAAAACCAACTTATCAACTGCGGCGGCCCGCCTGTGGCTAATGTTTATAAACTCAAAGCTTATACCCACAAGCCAAAACAGAAGAGCAACCAGAGAAAGAGTGCTTCCAATCTATGCCATCCAGCATCGGATGACGATCGATGTGGGGAGGGTGATCGACACTCTCTCAGCACCATCGGCAACCCACAATGGGAAATCTATCTGGAAGCGGAGCAGCAAGAACGGGCCCAGCGCGACGCATAAACTGGGTAGGCTCTTTCCTTTTCACACAATGGGGACCATTGTTGATTCTAAGTGTGGGGGGAGTCCGTCTTGCATGCCCTGGAGGTCCATGTGTGATGTGTGGTTATCAAATCCTTACTTTGCTTTCGCTTTGAATTGCCTTGAATTGTTGTGTGTTTGCTTATGTGTTGCAGGGATCGGAGGTGGTGTGATAGTATATTAGTATTAGGAGGTGTTTTTATTTCGTTTCAATTTTTTCATTTCTTTGTGCTGTTGTGGGAATGAAAAAAAAGGCAGTGACTAACACTGACCTTGTAGTGCTTGCTTTCCATTTCAAAGTTGTGATGTAGTGTGCTTTTCATTTCAAAGTTGTTATAAATGTAAGAGTGCGATGTTGTGTTGTGCAAAGATTGCCACTGCCTATCTAACACACTTGCACATCCATTACATTCGCACTTCCAATTTTATCAGCAAAATCCACCAATACACAAACTGTTCAATGTATGTGAAATTTTTTTTTTCTGAATTTTTACGGTATTCATTCGACTGCATACGATGTTGATGAGTAAAGTGCTGTGTTAATGTAGATAGAAATGCCAGCACAAAATTTGACATAGGAGGGAGCTTATGTTTCTTTGTTTGTATGTGTTTTCTACTCGTAAGCACTTTTTCTTGCATTTATATATATAGTCTCTTGAAGACACACACGAACATGGATTGTGACGAATAAAGGGAAAAAATACCCACAAAACCCTAGCAGCCAAGCAACAATGTGCGGCACGAGTTTCGAAAAGAAAGCAATAAGCACCAATGTGCATTGAATAAGGGAAAATCCCCAGTAAGCTTAGTGAAGTCTTTGTCTTTCATTTTAGTATGAAGTGTTTGTGTGTGTGGTCAAAAGACTGTAGTGCAAGAATTCTTAACTAAAGTGCCTACTTGAGTACTTTGCATAGACAGACTAAAGGGAAATATGCATCTCTCAGCACACACTTGCACGCTGACGGTTTGGTCTTTATTCACTGCACCTTACTTGATAACTTGTACGAGGTCGAATGAATTGTAAACTTGATCAAATGTTTTCCTTTGCATGCCAAAATTTTAAGTGGATAGCTGATGATGTTGAGAGTGTTGAATGTGAGGGTAGACAGTTGGTTATACTTTGCTCGGGACTAGCAAAGATTTAAGTGTGGGGGGATGATAAGTCGGGTTTGTACCGACTTATTCGTTTAACTTGTTTGATCTTTTGTATAAATTCTCTGTAAAAATTATGATAGATGAACAAGTATGTGTGGAAATGGTTCAATCCGATGAATGTTGAGAATTGGCTAAGTGTAGCATTTTTGTTATGAAAGTAATCATTTTTGAGCTATGAAGCACACTTAGTAACGCACCACACCAAATCCCACCCGCACAGCACAAACACAAAACACACACACACTATGCACTGTGCGGGCGCACATGCACACAAGCTGGCGCCCGCACAGCTACACACACACGCGGGCGCCTATGCGCCCGCACCATCACCTCACACACATGCACTCTGCACATTTCATTCCTTGTGTATTCTTTTGTATTTTTCCTTTGTTAGATTTTTACTTAGGAATTTTGGCATACATTTCGTATACACTCCACTTCACATTTGGTACAAGTGCACGTAGCAAACACCGCATCCAATCTATTTGATATTTTGCTTCGTCACTCTTATTTGTCAAATACACGTGTCTTCACTACATTCTTGTCTTATGTTTACAGGAGCACGTGTCAACATCCGGGCATAGCAAGGAAACTTCCAGGAAGCTCACTTGGCAAGGACATGAAGAGAAAACTATAAAAGCCAAAGGAGAACAAGAAGAAAGGAGCTTTTGGAGGATCAAAGAACGGAGGTCAATCAAGAGAGTTGGGCTTTAAAGAGAAAAAGGAGATCAGAGTGGAGATCATTCCATTTTATCTTTCTGTAATAGCTATGTTTGATCTGGCTTTGTCAAACTTGTTTTCAAAGCCAATCAACATGATTGGCTAAACATTAGGTTGTTGCTTTGAGGGATTAAGTGTGATGACTCTAAATTGATTTGAGACATTGGTTTTGCATATTACGTGTTTGATATTGTTTCTTATATCTTGTTGATGCTTTATTTCAATACTTACTCACTCACGCCTAGGCCCTTTATATGACTTGCAGTACCACTGAGGTCAATTTAGTGCTATTAATAGAAATTGAAATAACATCACTGGAATAAGGAACAACTTGAATGAGTCCTATGATCTGTCTAAGGATGCAACGTCAGTTGTACATTACCAATGACAATTGAAGTTAATGTAATGGAAAGACTTAGGATTATTTGAACATTAGAACTCGGACTTTGGTTGACTGTCTTGTCCAAGGGAGTTGGGGTTCCAGTGTCAGGTAGGGATCGAGAATTAGGAAGCTGAGCCTAGGTCTTGCCCTACCAAGGGAAGATGAGAGGAGCAGAGTGAATTAGGATTGTGAGTCTTATAAGGAGATCAACCGTAAGTCCACTAGAAGAACGATCCCCTCATTCATGTTATTACACTAGTCAAGGATAATACCATTTCACTTCTTGATTGTCTTACGTATTTGCTCATACTTGTTGCTTGCTTTATAGAACACTTTTTATTCTATCACCTCTACTATTCTTAATTCAATCCTCTCCCTATTGGATACGATCCCGCTTGCCACTACTACTTGTTTTGGTGATATTGGGTAAAATTGCAAGGGTAGACGACGCTCTTGCCAGTACTCCATATTTCTTGTTTTCCTTTTGTAACAACGCGATTGGTATATCCAGCGTTGCATTTTGCTTATTATGTATACATGCTCGTTAAAAAAAATTGAACCTTGATTGTGGTCGTCATGATAGGTTGAGGCTTTGTTCAACAATTAAAGTGAAAATTGCATGAGATGAGGACTAAAGGTATGAATATGGAGTTTCTTCACTTGTTAGTCTTGTTCATGATCCGAGATGTGGCCACCATGCCAATCGGAGGTCATTGAGTCACTAGAATAGAGTGTAGAATGTTCTTTGATGCTAACTAAGGTTAGGAAACTTAGGTCGGGCCTCGCCATGGGAGACCTAGAGTTTTGCATGCTTGAGTAGTTAGTATTGGAGGTCGAGATGTTGTGGTGTTCATTCATCTTGCTTAGGCCTCGACATGGGAAAAGTAGGATGTTAGAGAGTATAGAGGACATTGTGGTCGACATGATGAGTGTTCACTAGCCTCCTAGGCAACGTTTTTCTCCTCCTGATTTGAGTTGATTCGCATAAGGTCAAATGCATAGCATAAGTTGTTTAATTTGCAATTGTTTGGCACCTAAACCCTAGGGCATTTGTTCATTGCTTGATATCACGTACGCTTGTTGTTTTTGTTACAATACTTCTCATTTCTCTCTTTGTTTTAGTTAGCATTTGTTCTAGCTTTTTCTAGTTGTGACAATCTACAGAACAATTTACTGAATTCTTGAAACCAATCTCCCTTCCTTATGGATCGACCCCTCTCACTACTTATACTGTAGTTTAGGGTAAAATTGGAGCATACGACTTTGGCTCATCAATTTTTGGCGCCGCTGCCGGGGAATGCATGGTTTCTTGAATTTTGAGTCGCTCTATTTTCTTTTCTTTTGTATAGATTAGTAGTTCAATTATGTTTCATTTTGGGAAATTTTGTTGTTTTTCTTGTTTTTGTGCTTTGTTTTATCTACTTTGGTATATTTGTGGCAAGTGCAGGATATGAAACTTAACTGCAATTGAATTGTGCTCATCACAATAGACCAAGTATGCCTAGGTGGTTTGGGGACTTCGTTGAGCCTTATCATGATTACCCACCCAATAACACACGACCAACATCTAGAATATTTAGGGACTTCTCTCCACCACCATATGAGGAGCATTGGCACAATCAATCACAAAGCAACAAGGCGTATCTCATTGGATAACAAAGACTCTCTGTGGAGGACATGTTTTCTCAACTTTTGGAAAGATTTGATAGAGGCTCACAAAATGAAGAAGTGAGATTCTCTCAAGAAGAAGAGTTTTCAAGAAGCTATCAAAGGAGTACTCAACTAGATGCATCATGGGGCAATGTGAGAGAACAAAGTGAGCTACCAATTCAATATGCACCATGCTATCCACAAGGTACACCCCTTATTTCTAGAATACCAACTCCTGAGGAATATCATTTTGAAATACAAGCTAATGTTAAATGTGGTAAAGAGAATACTAGGGATATGGTATTTACTAATATTGAGGTTGTCTTACAAAAAAGCATTGTTGATGAACCTTTGTTGCATGAGTCTAATTTTAGCTATTATATTGAGGATGATGTCTTCTGTGATGAGCTTGAGGATGATGTCTTCTGTGATGTGCTTGATACTGATGAAATTAGAGCCTTGTGGTTCCTTAGTGACAAGATGGGAAGTGTGACCAATACTGAGTCTTGCATTAATTTTATGGAATTCTATGAGTCAGATGATGTTGATAGCCATTCATTAGAGTCTTCTCCTCTTAATTGCCTTATGAATTGTACAGAGACACTTCTTGATGATCATTGTGATATCATGAATGAGGATAATGTTGCAATGGCTAATGAGAATGTCAACACATTGCTTGAAACTCTTGTTGATGCACCAACTCTTGAAATGCTAATTGAATCTAAATGTCTAAATGGTGACTCACAAGAAGTGCAAAATTAGACACTCTTGTTAATTGATGATAATGGTTTTTGTGTTGTTAAAAAAGTAAAAACTCAAGAAATTCCACATGTTAGTCTAGATGATGAAGATTTGCCAATTTTGAATGACATTGCTAACATAGTGGAAACTTGCTTCATTGATACATCTATTTTTGAGCTTATTGATGTTAGCCTAGATGAGCTTACTGATGTTAGTCCAGATGAAGAAGATGTGAGAATTTTTAATGACATAGCTAACATGGTTGAAAATTGCTTTGTTGATGTATCCATTTTTGAGATTACTGATGAATTTGTTGAGACCATGGATGTACACCTGATAGCAATCCACCCATGTCCATGGTGCCCGAGCCGAGCTTACATGATCCATTGGAGAATCTTGATGGACCAATGACAAGACAAATGAGCAAAAGGATGAAACAAGCCTTGCAAAGCTTGTTATCAACACATTGTGAAGATCACTTGGAGGCCGAACCATCTCAACATGGAGTTCTTTGGTATATTTTATCAATCACAATTCATGAAGATGTTCCCAAGAGTTCTTCCCTAGAACTTAAGGAAATTCCACCTTGAAGAAATAATAAAGGCCGAATTTGTGAAGTCCAAAGAAGATGGCGTGTTTGGACTTAAGGGAATCATGCCATTGGGTAATTTTTTAGGGTTTATTTTTGTGTTAATTAATTAAGTCCAAAACACTTAATGTGGTCTTTAATTAATTAGTTGATAATAAATTACTTGGCCCAATTATCTTACATGATAATGGCAAGTAAAAGTTTAGGAAACAAAGGAAGTCAAATTGTATTTGGCCACCTTTAAAACCGTGTAACTAAATCCATTTTGGAAAAGGATTAGTTAGTTTGTTAGTTGTTAGTTTCCAATTCCAACTTGGAAAGTTAGTTAGCTTAGAAGTGAAGTTGTATTTGACTTGAGTTAGGGTTTCATGTTTTTGTAGCCTATTTATAGGTGAGTTTTTCGCATGAAATTAGTGAGAGTCGAATTCTGAGAATTTTAGCTTGCTAAAAATCGAGATTAACACTTTGTGTTGGCTAAGCCTTGTTGAATTATTTAATTCACCATTGTAGAAGCTTGACCTTTAGGTAACTTCACCATTGTTCTTGATTTCGAGAACTAGCCGAATTGACAAAGTTCAATTGCATGAATTTTCATGAGTTGAGTTGAGTCCATTCGTATTAAAAACGTGGGGTTGATTTACTTCATCTTCTGCGCTTTTCCCCTTGAATTCCTTTCTGTTGTTTGGTTATTTGCATCGTGGAATAACTTGTTTGTGCAGCACGTTCCTTAAATTGTGGTGATCGAATCTTGGTCCAGGAATTGGAGCCTCGGCCATACAACATTCGTATCAACACCTATTGGTTGAGCCTTGCAGGATTAAATTGCCTAGTATGGTGGAAGAAGTAAATGATGTGCCTCCAATGGTGGAAGAAGTAAATAAGGTGCCTTCAATGGGGGAACCTCAGTGGTTCAAAGTGAAATTTGCAGAGGTTGCTCCCCATATGCATGAGCTTAAGCACTTCATCGGAAATATTTCACAAGTGCCTTATAGGAGGAAGAAGACTGTTTATGAGAGATCATTTTTCTAGTACAGAGATGGATATTCTGAATCTTGAAGAATAAGGCTTAATAAATAAAGTTTAGCTGGAGACATAAAAAACCCAGAACTCCTTCTTTCTCATATTACATTCAATAAAGTATTTTTGTTAATTTGGTCCTTATGTTTTGTTTGTGCATTTTGCTTGTGCTCACGAAAGGCACTCCTATCGTATGGGCTTGTTCATGAAGGAAGTTGCAATCGAAATAGGACATTTTTTATGCAAGAGGGAGCTACGGACAAAGACACTCCGCCAAGCAAACATTGGATTTCATGACATATCAATATCAGGGAGCTCCTAAAGCTATCTTTACTTTACAATGAGGACAATGTAAGTTTTAAGTGTGGGGGAGTGAATGTTTGCTATGGTTTGTGTCTCTTTGACTTTATGTACTTATTTTCTTTCATGAATGCAGTTTTTGTGCTATGTGGTGCAAAGCATATTACTTTTTAGTTTTGTTTTGTCATTTTGAGCTTATTACCCGAAGATGTTGTGTTTTTCATTTTTTGTGCAAAACTTAAATTTTTTTGTGAGGTTTTGAACTTTTTGTCAATAAGTGATGGTGTTGAACAAATCAGCTGGCAAGATGGTTGAAATTCAAGAATTCGTGTTATGCTAAGAATTCTCTCTCTCTAAAAATTCTCTCTCGCTTCTCTCTTAAAAACCTAAACACTGACTTAGTCAATCTCAAGTGCCTCCGATAAAATATTACCGTTTGATCTCTCTAATGGGAATTTTGGTTGCTCTTGTCACTGCCGCCTATGGTGGAGGGTAGTGAATCTCCCCCTCCAGTGACTTTCGCTGGAGCCCTAAACAAATCTGATTCCTCATTTAAGGAGAATAACCTTTCTTTTGCATCCCTAAAAAACAAACAACCTCTCTCTAGCATCAATGGGGAACCAGCCCTTTTCCTAACCGAAGAAGAAGAAGACGTTTTGGCTTAAAAATTCCAGTGGACTTTAATCGGGAAGTTCTCATGGGGCCGAGCAGCCATGGTACAGATCTAAAAAGAAATTTTTGCAGCTGGTTTCCTAGGCGAATGTAAAGTAGGATTGCTGGACCAGAGGCATGTCCTATTCAAATTCGACAAGAAAGAGGATTTTCAGCGCTTTTGAACCAGAAAGGTGTGGCAATTTCAATGATTCCAGGCGCAAATCTTCAAGTGGTCAAGGGATTTCGATCCATTGGTAGAACCATCTATTTCTCTAGTCTGGATTAGATTTCCTTTCCTCCCTCTACATCTGTTCAATAAAGAAAAATTGTATTCCCTTGCATCTGTTGACACCCATTGAAGCTAGATGTGGCTACTGCGGCTGCCTTCGATCTCGTTCGGCCGAGTGAGGCACCCTTTTGTGTCAAAATGGACCTCAAGAAACTATCCCTACTCGTATCTGGATTAGAAGTAAAGAGAAGCCAAATGGCAAAATCTAGAAGTAGACGAAATACGAGATTACTGTCCCAAGTGCTGGAAAGTAGGCCTGGCGAGAGCGTCGTCTACTCTCGCAATTTTACCCAAAAAAACTAACTAGAAGCAAGCGGTAAATGGGATCGTATCCTCAGGGAAAGGGTAGAATTAAGAATTGTACAGTGATAGAATAAGCAATTAAGCGATGTGTAGACTAAATAGAAAACAAACGAGAATCAACCAAAAGGAGAAAGGTGTGCTGCCTTGAGGGAGGCCAGTGGTAATGACTTCAATCGGTTATCCTTGACTTAGTGTTAACACATGTATGAGGGGGTCGGTTTTCTAGTGAACTTAAGATTGATCTCCTTGATAGGTCTCACAATCCTAACCCACCATGCTCCTCTATCTTCCCTTGATAGGGCAAGATTTAGGCTCGCTTCCTAATTCCAGATCCCTATCTGACACTACACTAAGACAAGTACTAGTGTGCAAATGATCCTAAGTCTTTTCATTCCTTGACCTCCACTGTCACTGGATACCACACAGTAGAAAATCGCTTCCTCACTCAGATCTTAGGACTCATACATAGGTTGTTCTATGTTCTGTTGGTTTCATTCCAATTTCCTTTAATTACACTGAATTGATTTCAGTGGATACCGCAAATCATATAAAGGCGTAATCGTGAGTGAGTAAATATTGAAATGAAACACTAACTGACATGGAACTTAAACCAAACACGAAATACGCAATTCAAATGTCTCAAAACGATATTAAGTCATTACACCTAATCCCTCAAGCAGCACTAAAAATCTAGCTGATCATGTCGATCGGCTTTGAAAATGAGTTTAACAAAGCCAGATCAAACATCGCTATTACAAACGGATAGAGTAGAATGAACTCCAGAGGATCCTTAAAACCCTAGACTCTCAGAACTCCTCTCTCTTTTATCAGTTGATCCCCTCGTCCCGGAAAAACCCTTTTTTTGATCTTCCTTTCTCTCCAGCTTTTATAGTTTTGCATTGCCGACTTAGCTTGGTGAGCTTCCTAGAAATTTCCTTTGTGTGCCAAGATGTTGACACGTGCTCCTGCATTTACAACAGATCATTTGGTGAAGACACGTGTACTTAAGAGATGACAACAATCAGGCCACAATATTGGAAATCTTAAATACTATGTTTGCCAAATAAGTTGGACAGAATGCGGAGTTGGTGTCTACGAAATGCATGAGGAAATGACTAACTAAAATGATGAAGTAACAATGCATGAAAGACTTCCTAACTCAAGACATGACAAAAGTAAAATAGACTAATAATAACAAAGGGAGGAAATATGCATTGAAGTGCATGTGTGTGAAGTTGAGGCATGCCAAACGTTCAAGAGAAATGCATGAATAAAATGGAATGAAAAAAGAAAAGAAAAGATGCAACAAGAACAACAAACAGTGCTCGTGTGCTAGTGGGGTGGCGGTCGCACGATGCGACCGCCGTGTGTGAGTGGCGGCCGCACGATGCTGCCGCCGTGTGTGCGTGTGTGAGAGGGCGGCCGCACCGTGTGTACGTGTGTGAGAGGGCGGCCGCCGTGAGGGGTTGACGGCCGCACGATGTGGCCGCCGTGCATGTGTGAGTGTGTGTGGGCGGTCGCATCGTGCGACCGCCGTGTGTGATTGTTTTTGTGTGTGCTGAATGAGTTGTGCGTTTGTGTGCTTGTGAGAGTTTGTGTAGTGTGAATGGTTGTGGACTTCAAAGAAGAGTTGGAGGTCAGTAGCATACATGACTAAATATTTTGCACAAAATCACAAAATATTCACATTATCACACGATACTTAGCCATTTATCAATGTTTCCAAATACTGCACATTTTGCATACCATTGACACACCAAGCATCATTTTCACTCATAATTCACAACAAAGAATAAAGAAAGCGGAGCAAATAAGTCGACTAAACATCGACTTATTATCCCGCCACACTTATGTCTTTGCTAGTCCCGAGCAAAGTAAATCCAACCACCAACTTCACAAACAACTCTCTCAACCTCATCAACTATCCATTATAAAAATTTCGCATGCATAACATCGTTTGAATAAGCAAGTCCTCAGTTTATTCGATTTACACAAAGTCGCCAAGTAAGGTATTACGAATAAAGACCAAGGCGCCCGCGTGAAGTGTGTGCTGAGAATTCCTTATGCCCACAACGTTGTCTATGCAAAGTACTCAAGCAGACACTTAACCCAAAATTCTTGCACTACAGTCCCTTTGTCCACACACACGAACAATTTAACGCATTTAACAAACATAAAACTTAATATGCACATTGGTGCTTATTCGTGCCGCACTTTTGTGCTTGGCTGCCAGGGTTTTGTGGCTATTTTTTCCCTTTATTCGCCCATTTGGCTTTTTCTTAGCATAAACATCATAACTCAAGCATTCGTGTTCGTGCGTGTTTTCAATGGACTATATATTAAAAATGCAAGAACAAGTGTGTACAAGTAGAGTGCATATACAAGTTATGAAGCATAAGCATTCTCCTATGTCAAAGATGTTGCTGGCACTTCTATCATACCCTAACGTTATACTTTACTTAGCACTCTGTATGCATCAAAATACCGTGAACTTGTGAAAAAAAAATTTTCGTATACATCAAACATCAAACACTTGGTAGATTGTTTATGAAATTGGAAGTGCGTTTGTTAAATGAATAATAGTGGTGGACCTCTTGCACAATCATAACATCAACTTTCACATTCATAAATTAAAGCCACACACTACATCTTACTTGGAATGGAAAAATCACAATAACACACTTCAAGGTCAGTGCTAATCACTGCCTCGGTTTAATTCCAACACAACAGCACGTGAAAGAAAATAAACAAAAAATACAAGAAAAACACACCTCCTAATACTAATATACTACACACCAACTACACACCTCTGCACGTAGCAAATGCAGCAATTGAAATTTTTTTAAGGGGCCCTAGGCCTCACAAACAAAACATCAGCATAACAGGAAGTAAGCATCATTCACACAAGCATAAACCATAAAGCCAGCAAGTTCACACAAACATAACTCATAGCCACCACCATAAGCCAAAACTCTCCCCCCCACACTTAGAATGAAGCAATGGTCCCCATTGTGAGAAAGGAAAGAGTCTACCCAGTATCAAGCGCCGGGCCGAGCTCGTTGGTTATGCTCTATCTCCTGATATATTTCCCATTGTGATCTTCCTATGGTGCCAAGAGATTCTTTGGATTCTTCTGCAGGCGATATTCCAATTCCTTGACTCATGGCCATTTGTGATAGTAGGAAAGGGAAATATATAGGCGCGCCTGTGCAATTTTGTGCTCGTGCTATAGATTTCATGATCACCTTTCCTGCGTCGATTGTCATCCGATGTTGGATGGCATAAATCAGCAGTACTTTTTCCCTGGTCGCTTTTGCGTGGCTGTTCGTGGGTATGAGCTTGGCTTTTATGAACATTAGCCACATACGAGCTTCCGCCGTCAAATCATCGACTTTAACATATACTGCTTCAGATCGGCCATTACGTATCCAAGTGGCTCTTGGTAGTCCAACGGATTCAATCAAGAAATCGACGTTAGGAGCTCCTACCAATTGTTCATACTCATCTTCTGGGTAGTCTGGCAGCTGATAATGGGCATTGATAGTTTGGCTTGTCACCTCGAGATTGGTCCCGCGGAGGTAAACCCCTTTATCATTGCTTCGTCTATAGCTTGCGTTGGAGTTGGCATAAAATTCCCTAGCCAACCCCACATAGGACATTTCTGTCGCAAAGGCAAGGGATTCCCATTTATAGAACCGAATGGCCTCGTCGAACACGTGAGCAGGGGCGTCGAAGTTTCGTTCTACTATAACATGTATGTGGCTAGATGCATGGAAACGCCTCTCTGCCCGCTCATTCACAAACCGTGGGGGTGTGTTCGGGGTATACTCCTCATCGTCGTCAAAGTCCACCACGTCGGGTTCTGGGGTGCCCATCATCCCCCGGAGGAATAGTCAGTAATCACTGTCGTCGTTTGCCATGAAACCTACACTGGGCGATAATTTGCAGTGCAAATGTGGATTGATGTTTAATGCAAGGTGTATTAAGCTATAACTCAGTAAAGGCCTCTTGTCTTGAAAACTCGGTGTGCCACTACATCATGCAAGATGAATGGTATTTATAGGGACTTGAATTCACTAGGGGACAACATGCACAATGTCCGAGCATATGCAAACAAAGTCTGTGAGGAGTCTATCCTAATATGATGTATCAATGCATCACTTTTTGAAAATAATGCAACTGGGCGACACTCTAGCAATGGATCCTCTATTGCATGCATTTGGCTTGTCACTTACACCCCAACCACACACTTGTGATATCAGCTCAGGCCTGATCCAGGAATCGCGTGTGTCTTACTCATGATAATGTAAAGATGTCTTTAGATCTGTGTACTTCCTCCGCCCGTGACTCCTCGATATACAAATCCCGCTTTTGACTCTCTTGTGCAGACCATGCGGATTTCTGAGAAAAGAGAGTACAATTATTGGGCTGGTGTACTCTAATTATTGTATAAAACGAAACAGCAAAATTTAAATTGGTGGGTTGCCTCCCAACACAGCGCTTGGTTTATTGTCCTTAGCCAGACACAATAGCCTTTTCTTTTATCAGGTGGAGGGATCATCAAGGCGTTGGGTGTGCCCCTTGTTGGTTGTGGAAGAATTGAAAACTTTCACCCTGTGACCATTGACCTTCCAACTTTTCCCTGATGCCTCATTGTATACCACAAGAGTTCCATATGGCAAGACTTTTGTGATGACATGGACCCATCTCGATTTCAATTTTCCAGGAAAAAGCCTCATCATTGCGTCATACACCAACACTCGTTGTCCAACCTCAAACTCCTTTACCTTAATCTTAGCATCGTGCCATCTCTTTGTCCGTTCCTTGTAAAGATTTGCACTGATGTATGAGTTCCACCTGAATTCATCCAATTCGTTGAGCATCATCATTCTTTTTTCTTGAGCTAAGTTAAGGTCCATGTTCAACTTTTGTACAGCCCAGTAAGCTCTATGCTCCAACTCGACTGGGAGATGACATTCTTTCCCGAACACCAGTCTAAAGGGTGAGGCTCCAATCGGAGTTTTGTATGCTGTCCTATATGCCCACAGTGCGTCATCCAACTTAAGTGCCCAGTCCTTCCTTCCCGGGCTCACAACCTTTTCCAGTATACTTTTGATCTCCCTATTGGATACCTCAGCCTGTCCATTTGCTTGTGGGTGATACGGTGTGGAGGTCTTGTGCTGAACTCCATACCGAGCCAAGAGTGTGTTGAAAATCTTGTTGCAAAAATGGCTTCCCCCATCACTGATAATGGCCCTCGGGGTCCCAAACCGGTTAAAAACATTTCTCTTAACAAACCGCATTACGCTCCTACTGTCATCGTGTGGCAATGCCACAGCTTCAACCTATTTTGATACGTAGTCGACCCCAACCAGTATGTACTCATTTCCGCATGACCTCGGGAATGGCCCCATAAAATCCAAACCCCAAACATCAAACAAGTCCACCTCCAATATGTTGTTGCGAGGCATTTCATCTCTAGCGGAGATGTTGCCGACCCGTTGGCACCTATCACATTGGCTTACCCAAAGCTTGGAGTCCTTAAATACATGTGGCCAGTAGAATCCAGTTTGAAGGACCTTGTGCCCAGTTCTAGCTACTCCAAAATGCCCTCCAAATGGTGACTCATGACAAGCCTTGAGGATGCTGTCCACCTCTTCGTCTGGTATGTACCTCCTGATGATCTGGTCGCTACACCTTTTATATAGACATCCGCTATCCCAAAAATAAAATTGGGCATCATGCTTGAGTCTTTTCCTCTGATCACTAGATAGACGTTGTGGCAATTGCCCTGTGACGACATAGTTGGCGATGTCCGAGTACCATGGTAGTTCTTGAGCGTGGACCTTGAAAATTTGCTCATCAGGGAAGCTCTCCTTGATCCACAATTGCAATTGCTCTTCACTAAGCGACCCCAACTCAAGCCTTGATAAGTGGTCGGCCACTACATTCTCGCATCCTTTCCGGTCCTTGATCTCAACATCAAATTCCTGTAGCAGGAGTACCCATCTGATGAGCCTTGGCTTAGCTTCTTTTTTCGCCATCTGGTATTTGAAGGCCGCGTGATCGGTGTGGACTATGACCTTGGATCCCAGAACATAGGCCCTGAATTTGTCAAAGGCGAAGACTAAGGCCAGCATCTCTTTTTCCGTGGTGGTATAATTCACTTGCGCCCCATTCAGTACTTGCTGGCGTAGTATATCGCATGGAATATGTTATCCTTTTTCTGCCCTAGTACCGCTCCTACTGCATAGTCACTTGCGTCGCACATGATTTCAAAAGGTTCCCCCCACATTGGTGTGATGATGACTGGGGCCTCCACAAGCCTTGTCCTCAAGCTTTCAAATGCTTCCTCACACTTCTCATCGAAGACGAATGGGGTGTCCTTCTCTAACAGAGAGCATAGTGGTTTCGCTATCTTTGAAAAATCCTTAATGAATCTCCGGTAAAACCCCGCGTGTCCCATGAAGCTTCTCACTCCCTTTACATTGTTGGGCACAGGCAACTTGGCTATCACATCCACCTTGGCCTTATCCACCTCCAAGCCTTCCTTTGAGATTTTGTGGCCGAACACAATGCCTTCACTTACCATGAACTGACACTTCTCCCAATTTAAGACCAAGTTGGTCTCCACACATCTTTTTAACACAAGGGACAAGTTTTCCAAGCAGCTTTCAAAGGTCATCCCGAATACAGAGAAATCGTCCATGAACACCTCTATGATATGCTCCACCATGTCTTGGAAAATGGCCATCATACAACTTTGGAAGGTGGCTGGTGCATTACACAACCCGAAGGGCATTCTTCTGTAAGCATAAGTGCCAAAAGGACAGGTGAAGGTTGTCTTCTCTTGGTCCTTAGGGTCGATGGCTATCTGATTATAACCAGAATACCCGTCCAAGAAACAGTAAAATAGAAAGCCCGCTATTCTATCCAGGAGTTGCTCTAAGAACGGCAGGTGGAAATGGTCTTTGCGAGTGGCCTTGTTCAGCTTCCTGTAATCCATACACACTCTCCAAGCGTTGATAATTCTGGTTGCTAACAACTCATTGGCTTCATTTGTCACCACCGTCACGCCTCCCTTTTTCGGCACACACTGTACAGGGCTGACCCATTCACTGTCAGAGATGGGGAAGATCATCCAAAAATCCAGCAACTTGATCACCTCTTTTTTTACTACCTCCATCATTTGCGGGTTTAGTCTCCTTTGTCTCTCCCGCGTAGGAACTGCTCCTTCTTCCAGCAATATTTTGTGCATACACATGCTGGGGCGATCCCTTTTATGTCGGCTATTGTCCACCCAATAGCCTCCTTATAAGTCCTTAATACTTCCAAAAGTTTATCTTCTTGCCACTTCTCATTCTACATGATACCACAATGGGTAGGGTCTCATTTTCCCCCAAATAGGCATATTTTAGATGGGGCGGTAAGGGCTTCATCTCCACTTTGGGTGCTCTCAAGATGGAGGGCATGAGCTTTTCATTCCTGCACTCAAGATTTTTAAGCCTCACCTCAGTGGGCACAACTTTCATCTTTTCGTCAGTCACAACAATGGCATCAGACAATTGGTCACATAATGCAAATTTTTCTTCTTGTTTATCCTTTTCAACACTTAACTTCAATTTTTCTCAAAAATTTTGCATATCATGAATTTCATGCACATTTGCCATTTTATTCAAACTTTCACCATTTTCATAACTTTCATCAAAATCACATGCAAAGTCCATTTCTTTCACAGACGACCCACTTTCAACTTTTCACCCCAAGGGCTCAATTCATACAATGTATCAGACTCTTCAATGACCAATACAGTTTCAAAATTTTCACACATGTCATCATCCCAAAAATAAATTTTAGCAAGAGAAAATTTCCGTTTATGCTCAAAATTCAGAGGTTGGGGATTACCTTCCACCAAGCTAGCTAGGCAACATTGTTCTACGGAGTGAGGGTGTTTCATGGCATAGTCGACATTGAAGATGACCTCCTCACCATTGACCCTAAAAGTTATGGTCTTTCCCTTTACTCCAATGAGAGCATCGCCTGTAGCTAAGAATGGCCTTCCGAAAATGAGTGGCACTTCAGGGTCTTCCTCCATGTCCAACACTATGAAGTCCACAGGGAGTACAAATTTATCCACAGATACCAGAACATCCTCCACCATCCCAGTTGGTTGAACCAATGATCTATCCGCCAATTGGAGCATGACTGCTACCGGTTTAATTCGTGACCCCAATCCTATGCTCTCTTCTATGGATAAAGGCATGAGGTTGATGCCTACTCCAAGGTCACACAAGGCCTTGCTGAAAAATCTCTCACCAATGGAGCATGGCACTGTACAGCTTCCAGGGTTTTTGAGTTTAGGAGGCAGCTCATTGTTGATCCATGCTTGGCTCTCCTTAGTGAGTGGAATTGGTAATTCACAACGCAAAATCTGCTCCTTATTGGCAGTTAGGTCCTTCAAGAATTTCGCATATCTCGGCACGGCTGTGACCAAATCCAGCAATGGAACATTCACATTTACATTATTCACCATGTCCAAAAATTTTGTAAATTGGACCCCCTTCTTTGGTGGAGGTCGAAGTCTTTGGGGGAAAGGAGGGGGTGGTGCATATGGCGACTCATCGCATGGCTCTTGAGCTCCCCTCTTCTTTTTACCTTCTGGGACCTTCACACACTCCCCTTTGTCCCCTTCTCGGATCTTCTCCTCCATAACGATCTCTTCGTCCATGACTTCCTCTTCAGGATCATCCTTTTTTTCTTCCTTTGAAACTTTCTCTTCCTCCTGTCTCTTGGTTCCACTAAGCTCCTTTCCACAACTCAACGTTATGGCATTGCACATCTCCCTTTCCTTTCCCTTGGGATTTGGCTCCGTATCACTTGGAAGGGCGCCTTGAGGTCTTTGATGGTTGGCTTTAGCCAACTGGCCCACTTGCATCTCGAGGTTTTTGATGGCAGCCTCCGTGCTTTTCGCTTGAGTTTCCACCGTGGAGGTCCTTTTCTCAAACATGTCCATTCTACCCAGAATTTCATAGAGCAAATCATCCGTGGACTTTTTCTGTTCCCGGTTGCTTGACTGCCCACTTTGGTAGTACTGCCTTTGCTGATTATTCTGTCCCCAGCTTCCTTGCCCTGACTGATTTCGATAACCACCTCCGTACTGCTGCTGGCGGTTGTTGTAATTGGCGACATACTGGACTGATTCTTGTGTGAGCTCGCACTCGTTCGTGTGGTGATCTCCCTTACACAGCCCGCACATCAATACCGGAGCGACCTTGGCAGCCTTTAGGTTTTGAATTTGTCTTGTAAGGGCCTCAAATTTTGCTTCCAAGGATTTTTCCTCATCCAGCTCTAGCACTCCCCGTTGCTTTCGCGCAGGCATCTTTCTAGTTTCAGGAAATAGGAATTCATCGTCTGCAATTGAGTCAAAAAGTTCTCTGACCTCGGGGATGCTTTTATCTTTCAAAGCTCCATTGGCGCTGGCCTTGACCATTAGTGAGGCTTCTGGTGATAGACCTTTGAAGAATATGTTGAGTTCCCTGACATCCCCAAGGTTATTGTTTGGGCATTGGCGGAGTAAGTCGTTGAATCGGTCCCAGGTCTCCTTGAAGGTCTCGCCATCCTGCTGCTGAAAATTGCGGATCTCTAACCTGATTCGCTCCAACTTTGCTGGAGGAAAATACTTAGCTAAAAACTTCCGCTCAAGTTCCTCAAATGTTGATATAGCTGGACCCCCAATTGAGTTAAACCAATGCTTTGCCTTTCCTTTCAAGGACAGTGGGAAGAGCACCCTTCTCACATCATTCGGGGTCACTCTTTGCAGCTTGAAGGTATTACATAGTCCCAGAAACCAATCCAAATGCTCATTAGGGTCTTCGTTGCTTAAGCCTTGAAAGATCTGCCCTTGATAGGGCAAGATTTAGGCTCGCTTCCTAATTCCAGATCCCTATCTGACACTACACTAAGACAAGTACTAGTGTGCAAATGATCCTAAGTCTTTTCATTCCTTGACCTCCACTGTCACTGGATACCGCACAGTAGAAAATCGCTTCCTCACTCAGATCTTAGGACTCATACATAGGTTGTTCTATGTTCTGTTGGTTTCATTCCAATTTCCTTTAATTGCACTGAATTGATTTCAGTGGATACCGCAAATCATATAAAGGCGTAATCGTGAGTGAGTAAATATTGAAATGAAACACTAACTGACATGGAACTTAAACCAAACACGAAATACGCAATTCAAATGTCTCAAAACGATATTAAGTCATTACACCTAATCCCTCAAGCAGCACTAAAAATCTAGCCGATCATGTTGATCGGCTTTGAAAATGAGTTTAACAAAGCCAGATCAAACATCGCTATTACAAACGGATAGAGTTGAATGAACTCCACTCTGATCCTTAAAACCCTAGACTCTCAGAACTCCTCTCTCTTTTCTCAGTTGATCCCCTCGTCCCGGACAAACCCTTTTTTTGATCTTCCTTTCTCTCCAGCTTTTATAGTTTTGCATTGCCGACTTAGCTTGGTGAGCTTCCTGGAAATTTCCTTTGTGTGCCAAGATGTTGACACGTGCTCCTGCATTTACAACAGATCATTTGGTGAAGACACGTGTACTTAAGAGATGACAACAATCAGGCCACAATATTGGAAAGCTTAACTACAAAGTTTTCCAAATAAGTTGGACAGAATGCGGAGTTGGTGTCTACGAAATGCATGAGGAAATGAATAACTAAAATGATGAAGTAACAATGCATGAAAGACTTCCTAACTCAAGACATGACAAAAGTAAAATAGACTAATAATAACAAAGGGAGGAAATATGCATTGAAGTGCATGTGTGTGAAGTTGAGGCATGCCAAACGTTCAAGAGAAATGCATGAATAAAATGGAATGAAAACAGAAAAGAAAAGATGCAACAAGAACAACAAACAGTTTCCGTGTGTGCTTGTGTGAGAGGGCGGCCGCACGATGCGGCCGCCGTGAGGTGTTGGCGGCCGCACGATGCGGCCGCCGTGCATGTGTGTGTGTGTGTGGGCGGTCGCATCGTGCGACCGCCATGTGTGATTGTTTTTGTGTGTGCTGAATGAGTTGTGCGTTTGTGTGCTTGTGAGAGTTTGTGTAGTGTGAATGGTTGTGGACTTCAAAGAAGAGTTGGAGGTCAGTGGCATACATGACTAAATATTTTGCACAAAATAACAAAATATTCACATTATCACACGATACTTAGCCATTTATCAATGTTTCCAAATACTGCACATTTTGCATACCATTGACACACCAAGCATCATTTTCACTCATAATTCACAACAAAGAATAAAGAAAGTGGAGCAAATAAGTCGACTAAACATCGACTTATCAAGGCCACAATAGAAAGGATTGCACTCAGAGAAGAAAGCCATCGGCTACAAGTGCCCCTCCAGAACAAGGAAAGAACATAGCAACCAAACAGAGTTCTAAAAAATGGATTTTAGTATCAAGGAAAGCAACTGGAAATAAAGGGGAAACGGAGGGAAAAATTCGGCTATTGAAAGGGAAGGAAGTCATCCAGAGCAGTCTTCAAATATCGTGCCCTCTTCTAGAAATTCCAGAATATTCAAGGCACTCTAAAGATGCTACTCAACAGCATCTACCTACGGAAGCAAGTTTGGCTGTCCAAAAAGAGCCCCAAGGCATAGAGCAAATCCCCTCACAGATTGCCAACAAGAGAGGGGTAGAAATGCCTCAAAGACCAGACTCAAATAATCAGGAAGAGAGAACAATTGCAGACCAGGGCAGAATTATTGACGGGGAGCAACAAGTTTGCTGTGCTAAATTTTGTAGAAGGAAATTGATATGAATGATCGAGGCTCGAACTTCTGGATCAATCAATTCCACAATCCTTTGGACCATTGTTGACACAAAAAATTTCACAATAAGAACAAAAACGAAACAAACACACAAAGTGGCGGATTTGAAGTCTAAGGAAAACGAAAAGATTTGGATTAAGCAAACCAAACCCTCACGCTTATACAAACAATCTAATTTAGCCAATGTAAATCAAATGACTAAACTACAAAGTTTGGCCGTTCCTGAAATCAAGAACCAATCGGCTCACCTAAAGGTCTTAGCTAAAGGTTTGCAAGTTTATGAAGAACAACTTAAATCAATTGAACTTCAAGGGTTTTAAACACAATGTGTTTAACAATTTAGCAAAGCTAAAATTCTCAAATTTCATATATTAAAAAAAACGTCAAAAGCCCCTCCTTAAATAGTAGTAAAATCAGACAACAACTTACAAAGAAAAGGAAACCCTAACTAAAACCAATTTAGGAAACAATCCAAATTGGAATTGATAACTCACTAACTAACTTAGTTTCCTAATCTAACAAACAAGGACCAAACGTTTTTGGGCCTTCTAGATGACATGAAAAGGCTTATAAAATTAAGGAATTACTTTCCTAAATTTTCCTGAAAAATAGCCTTATTCCTAAAAAGTAGGAGATTTCCTAAAAACTGGGGTTTTGTCCTTTAAGAGGCCAAAACGTTACTTGCCATTATCATGCAAGATAATTGGGTCAAGTAATTTATTAAAAATAACCTAAACTACTTAAATGTGGCGTGATCCAAGATGCAAAAGTCCAAGCACGCCATCTTGGTCTTTCAAAAAGGTCCTTGAAATTCGCGACGATAATCTGCCAGAATCACGTCACTCATCTTGATAGGCATGTTTAACAATGATAAATTCAGAATCTCATAAAATGTAAAACATAAAAGTTTTATCTCTGTCTCTTAGCGTTCCGGGCCACTTGAATCACGATATTCCGAGTTATATCGAGAGAGTTATGTCAATAATACCAAAACGTGGCAGAATCCTTCAGTATTTAATATTTGACTTAAACACCATGGACATGGACAGGGCTCATTCTCATCAATCCCTCCCTACTCGAAAAGGATTCGTTCTCAAATCTTGAAATTGAGATCCTTGATCAAACACCAATATGAGGAACTCCACAAGAATCAAGTCTAGTTGTAATGTAACACCTCTCGGGCAATAACACTATTTCCCTAAAGAACAAAATAAATCTATTAGTCCAAGTAACAAAATTAATAATGTACATAAATGTATATGGTGTATATATGCTCTTATATAAGAAATAGATGTATCAATATCAAAATAATTCACAAGTGTGGATAATGCATACAATGTATCATAATTGCTATCTCTAAATGCTCTATGACAAAAATGTAAATCAATTTCAAACAATAAAGAACAAAGAAAGTTAGTTAACCAATTTGGTATGATGAATTCACATGAACAAACAAATTCAAGGGTTAACTTTTCCAACTTAAACTTGTCAATTAACCAAGTTAAATCATCTTCACATTGAAAATACATGGTTAATTTGAAAAATTCATCATTCTTTAAAATAACACTACTTAAAGTAAAATCAGAATGTAAGCTATATAAATAATCAACATTATGAATTACCTCTTTTATCGAAAAATACTTTGAAGAACAAGATAACTTACTTGCCGAATGTTGAACTTCTTGATTACCTCTTGGAATTTTATGAAATTTGCTATGGAACGGATTGACAACAATATGTGCTAACTCCCGATCCCAATATTCAAAGAAAAAGTCATTCCAACAAGTATATCCAATATAAATAACACTTTTATACACAAGGATTTGAAGAAATTGTTGAAATTGATTCAAAATAGAATACAAACTTTGAAAATTAACAAAATTGACTTTAGAAAAGTTCTTGACATATAAACTATTGAAATCAACCAAAAAGCATTCATACTTACTTAACTTACCTTGCTTACCTTGTGGAAAACAAGCTAAGGCAGATTGGACTCCTTCCAATTGATAATGAGTTGTTTCAAACTCCATTAAGCACTTAGGAACTCCATGAATCTGCAAAACAAAAGAACTAGGCAGCAAACAATACAAATCGTGAACACTATCAACAATTAAGTACAATTATTGCCTATCTAGTATTGCTCTTTTTATCTCACTCGAAGAAGCAAAATAACAAGACTTAGAACTAACATTAGCACTAGGTACAATTTCTCGACCTACACTATTGTTTACATTCTTTTTCTTTTCAAGTTCACGCTTCTCCTTTGCTTCTTGTTCATGCATATCACTAAAAGCTTTTGCCATCTTTTCTTGGTCTTCAAAGACTTGTGTCGGACTCAAAGCTCTTAAATTGAACTTTTTACCTTGATGCTCAAAGTGATAGAAATTTGGCTTGGCATGATATATAACATTTCGATCAAACTGCCAAGGTCTACCAAGAAGTATATAGGCGGCTTCCATTGGTACCACATCACAGAAAACTTTATCATTATAATTCCCAATGGTAAATGGAACTGTGACTTGCTTGGTTGCTCTAGTCTCAGCCGAATTGTTAAGCCATTGAAGTTTATATGGCTTAGGATGCTTCACACAAGATAGATTTAATCTCTTAACATGTAAAGTACTTGCTATATTTGTACAACTTCCATTATCAACAATCACACTACAAACTTTATCTTGTACCATGCATCGTGTGTGAAAGATGTTTTCTCTATGAATCAAATCATTATCAACTTGGGGTTGCACATTAAGAATTCGATGAAAAACTAAAGAATAATTGCCAACCTCATATGTAGTACCTTCAAGTTCTTCACTCTATTAACTTTGGTACTTCTCCTCAAGTGCGGGCATGTCATCACAATCATCATCACTAATTACATCTCCATTGTTATTAATAAACATCAATTTGCGAGTAGGACAATCGGTTTGCATATGACCAGAGCCTTGACACTTATAACATCGGATTTCTCTCAACCTTGTAGGAGGTTTTGATGCCGATTGTGAAGAAGATTTAGCAACCTTCGGAGTGAACTTTGGTGTGTTGGACGAAGTGTTTTGAGGTTGATTTGACGTGAATTGTCTCGGCTTTGAAGGCGGGACAAATGGAGTGAAATTTGACTTTGCATCCCTTCTCCAAGGTGGTTGTGGTTGAGTGAAATTTTGACCATTTCCTTTCATGTGTCTTTCAATCTTAATAGCTTTGTGAACAAGCTCATTAATGTCAACATAACTTTGAAGATCAACATGATATGCCAATTCAGAATTCATACCTCTTAGGAACCTCTCAATTGTTGAGTCAGAATCCTCTTGGACATTGGCTTTAATCATAAGGGCTTCCATCTCATGGTAATACTCCTCTACGGTTCGACTTCCTTGCACAAGGGAGTGCAACTTTCTATTGAGTTCTCGATGATAATGTGATGGAACATAATTCTTTCTCATGAGAGTTTTCATTTGGTTCCAAGTCTTGACTGGAGTTTCACCATCTTGGCGTTTACTTTTAATTACCTCATTCCACCATAAACTAGCATAATCTTTGAGATGCATAAAGGCTAGACGGTACCTCTTATCCTCGGGGTAACTATTGCCTTCAAAGAAGTGCTCAAGTTCTCTAACCCAATCAAAGTATGCTTCGGGGTTTGCTTTTCCATGGAAAGTAGGCAACGTTAATTTTACAGAACCAATTGAAACATCAGACTTTTTACCACTTTTAGAAGAACCAATGAATTCCTCCTCCTTATCATCGGATGCAACTTCTTCAAATTTAAGATGTCTCGAAGTGGAACTTTTCCCAACATGGCGTTTGGGATTCGAAACAAAACTGTCCATTTGGATTTGTAGCTTTTGGGTCATATAAAAAAGGACATCCATTTCAGACTTTTGTTCACCTTGAGATACGATTTTATCTCCGTCCATGGTACCTGCACGGTTAGTGAAAAACACAAGAAAAATATAGGTATATTCCTCACGAGTTCCTCACTTTGGGTAGTAGGTACTCTCCACTCTATTTGGGTAGTTTTCCTCTTTAAGGTATACCCTAAACACACTCTTGTTATGTAATCACAAATTCTATAAGAGTCCTCTTAGTTCGTTGATTAAAGGAACACGTCTCAACCCAAGTTCAATCCACAAAAACTTACAAGAGCTAAATCAAATAGAATTTTCAAGCAAAAACCACAAGAGTAATTTAAGAACAACGTAAGGGTAAAAATTGTTATAGCCTGGGAAACTAACAGAATCAGAAACTAGGGAAAAATACAAAGAATTGAAGACTTGAATCAACTAAATCGGATTTATAACGAAAAAGATATGACAATTTAAAGTTTAGTGTGCTTTTAGGAAACAAAGATGTGCCTTTTAGGAAACAAAGAAAAACACTTAGTTCTTGAAACAAATTCTGTTTCTTTCTTGTTCGATTTTTTTTTGAATTAGACCAATTGCCTTTGGGCTGTTTTCTACTTGGTCTATATATATATATATATATATATTTTATATCACGGAATTTTTTTTTCACGGGCAAACCCTAACTAGGGTTTTTGAGACAACCTTTGGTTTTGATTGTTGTGTTGTCTTAGCTCAATGTTCTAGCACTTGTATTGTCACAAAATCAGTGGCAAAACTTCAAAATAATGCAGCAAGAAATGATCAAGTCGGATATGACAACAAGAAGGAAAGAAAATTGGAAACAAAACCCTAACCCTAACTATAAGTGTTTGGACGAATTTGGAAAGTAAACGAATTTAGCATGCAATTCCTATGCGGTTTAACACAAAATTTGACACAAAAAACGAGCAGAATTCTCAAGAAACAAGACGCTACAAAAATGACTTGAAAACAGCAAAGAAACGACACAAAACAAGAAGACAAACAAGACACAAAAATTCGACAATCCGAGAAATAAGAAAAGACACAAAACGAAAAATTATAACCTGAAATTTTGAAGCAACAGCCTATGCTCTGATACCACTTGATATGAATGATCGAGGCTCGAACTCCTGGATCAATCAATTCCACAATCCTTTGGACCGTTGTTGACACCAAAATTTCACAATAAGAACAAAAACGAAACAAACACACAAAATGGCGGATTTGAAGTCTAAGAAAAACCAAAAGATTTGGATTAAGCCAAACAAACCCTCACGCTTATACAAAAAATCTAATTTAGCCAATGTAAATCAAAGGACTAAACTACAAAGTTTGGCCGTTCCTGAAATCAAGAACCAATCGGCTCACCTAAAGGTCTTAGCTAAAGGTTTGCAAGTTTATGAAGAACAACTTAAATCAATTGAACTTCAAGGGTTTTAAACAAAATGTGTTTAACAATTTAGCAAAGCTAAAATTCTCAAATTTCGTATATTAAAAAAAACATCAAAAGCCCCTCCTTAAATAGGAGTAAACTCGACCAACAACTTACAAAGAAACAGAAACCCTAACTAAAACAAATTTAGGAAACAATCCAAATTGGAATTGATAACTCACTAACTAACTTAGTTTCCTAATCTAACAACAAGGACCAAACGTTTTTGGGCCTTCTAGATGACACGAAAAGGCTCCTAAAATTTAGGGAATTTATTTCCTAAATTTTCCTAAAAAATAGCCTTACTCCTAAAAAGTATGAGATTTCCTAAAAACTAGGGTTTTGTCCTTTAAGAGGCCAAATCGTTACTTGCCATTATCATGCAAGATAGTTGGCCAAATAATTTATTAACAATAACCTAAACTACTAAAATGTGGCGTGATCCTAGATGCAAAAGTCCAAGCACGCCCTCTTGGTCTTTCAAAAAGGTCCATGAAATTCGCGACGATAATCTGCCAGAATCACGTCACTCATCTTGATAGGCACGTTTAACGATCATAATGTCAGAATCTCGTAAAACGTAAAACATAAAATTTGTAGCTCTGTCTCTTAGCGTTCTAGGGCCACTTGAATCACGATATGTTGAGTTATATCGAGAGAGTTATGTCAAGAATACCAAAATGTGGCAGAATCCTTCAGTATATAATATTTGACTTAAACACCATAGACATGGACAAGGCTCATTCTCATCATAAATGAGGGTATAGAAGTGATGCCCCCAACAGAACCCCTTCCTTCAGTGGAAAGAATTAAAGCAAATGAGATTCAAGAGACTGTTCAGGAATCCCAGCTATTAGTTGCTCAAAAAGATGTAACTGTTTGCCAAGAAATTCAAGAGCAGGTATACTGTGACGAGATCCTTAAAAACCTTACCAATATAGTTTCATTTGATGTTTTGCAGGCATCAAAATCCATAGAGATAGCTGAGAGGGAGGAGCCTCACCAGCCCCCTCCCCAAACCACTCAACCAAATAAGACTCTGACCAATAAGGTAGCTCAGGAAGAAATGCTAGAACAGACAAAAGTGGGTAGCCGAAAACATAAGTCTTGGGCTAAATTTGACTCAAATAGGGAACTTAGAGAAATGAAATTAGATACTTGTCCTAAGTGTATAGTCTCCAATGATTAGTTGCATCTACTGGAACATTAGGAGCATTAGGAAAAAACCAAATTTCAAAAAACTCAAGAAAATACTTCGTAAGCATAGAAGCAACCTATTAGTCATAGCTGAACCTTTTTCAGATTAGTCTGAATTAGAAACTCTCAAGAGAAGATTAAAGTTTGAAGCTGCCTATTCTAATGCAGGTAGCTCCATTTGAGTTATGCTGAGAAAGCCTTTTACATGTAAACCTCTTGCAGTAGCTGACCAACACATCACTTTGGAAGTCAGTCACCCTGAGATTCAATGCCCTTTCCTGCTCTCTGATGTCTATGCCAAATGCACACAAGCCCAAAGAGAAGGTCTATGGCAGGATTTAGCTAACCTGCAGACTCTAAACATCCCTTGGGTATTATGGGGGGATTAGAATTGCATCAAATCTAGATAGGAAAAAAATGAGGCAAGGCATTCCACATTAGGGAATCTAGAGAATATTAGGTTTCATTTCGTCCCTGGGGTCCAATCTAGTGGAGCAAGCTTTACATGGTGTAACAATAGAGAGGGAAAGGCTAGGATTTGGAAGAAACTTGATAGAGCCTTAGTGGACTCCAATTTTCAAAATAGGAACCTACTGTCTACTGTATCCCATCTTGCAAGGTCTCATTCAGACCACTCACCCCTAATTCTCCAAATTCAACAAGGGAAGGAATCTACGAGGCCATTCAGATTTCAGGCCTTTTGGACTAACCATTCAGAGTGCCTTCCTATCATTAGGAAGGCTTGGGAAGTGTACATCACATGTAGTCCAATTAGGGTCTTCACTGAAAAATTGAAATCAGTTAAGCAAGCTCTTAGATCCTGGAACAAAGGCACTTTTGGGAATATTTTTGCTAAGGCTGAACAGGCAATGAGGAACTTCGTAGGCTAGAAAGGAGGATGAGGTAACTCCTGTTCCAAGGGCAACCATGAATCAAGCTGCTGCCAAGGCTAAGTACCAGCTAGGGCTTGAGGAAACATATTGGTCCCAAAAGGCTAATATAAAATGGGCCAAGGAAGGTGACAGGAATTCCAGGTTTTTTCATTCTTATGTCAGGAATAGGTATGCCAAAGCTCACATTTATAAAATTCAAAACAAGGAAGGGGTTTGGGTAGAAGGAGATGACAAGATTACTGATACAGCTATCCAATTTTTCTCAGACATGTACTCTTTTGAACAAGTTAGCTCCCAGATTGACCCCCTACTTCTTCCAACAACCTTATCTGATCTGGATAGGAAGGAATTAACTAGAATTCCAAACATGGAGGAGCTGAAAGAGACTATTTTTAGCATGAATCAGGAGAGCACACCAGGTCCAAATGGTTTTCCAGGATTGTTTTATGTGGTAGCCTGGGATATTCTATGCCTAGACCTACTTAGGGCAGTACAATCATTCGTGAATGGAGCTGAGATGAATCAGGCCATGACTGCTACATCCATTGTTCTCATTCCCAAAACTTCAAACCCCCAGTCCTTTAGGCATTTTAGGCCTATTAGCCTCTGTAATTTCTTTAATAAGATTGTCTCCAAATTGCTAGCTCAAATATTAGCCTTAGTTCTTCCTAAGATTATATCGGAAAACCAGAGTGGCTTTGTGGCTGGCAGACTTATCACTGAGATACCTTTTGGCTAGTGAAATGATGTCCACTCTAAACAAGAAAGGCAAGGAAGGAAATGTAGCAATTAAGCTCGACATGGAGAAGGCATATGATAGGGTGTATTGGCCTTATCTGCTGCAGATTCTTAGGTTGCTAGGATTTGGTGAGGTTTGGATTGATATCGTGTGGAGGCTGATCTCCAATGTCTGGTTCTCGGTCTTAATTAATGGGGCTAGTAAAGGCTGGTTCAAGGCTTCAAGAGGATTGAGACAAGGGGATCCTATTTCCCCGTTGCTCTTTGTGATTAGATCAGAGTACCTCTCTAGAGTTTTGAACAACAATTCTGACAAAAAATTGGATTTTAGAGTTCCAAATGGCTGCCCTAGAATCTCCCACTTAGCTTTTGCGGATGACCTTATATATTTTTTTCTGCGAACCCCAAAGCTGTCAAAATCATTATGGATAAACTGAGGCACTATAAAGGGGCTTCTGGACAAAAGATAAATACTGCTAAAAGTTCTTACCTAGTACATGACAGGTTACCTAGCCCTAGGAAGCACTCTATTGGTAGAATAACTAGATTTGCTAGAGGCTCCCTCCCTTCTACAAACCTAGGCATTCCCCTCCACTTCAAGCGCATACCTACCTCTTACTATGACCCACTAGTAGATAGGATCAGTCAGACCATAGAGAGCTGGAGTTATAAGTTCCTATCACTAGGTGGGAGGATAACCTTAGTCAAAAGTGTCCTTTCTTCCATGCCTATCTACTTGACCATGAGTTTAAGCCCTCCAAAAAGAGTCATTAATCAGATAGAGTCTGTACTATCTAATTTCTGGTGGTCAGCTATTGATAAGGGCCCCAAACGACACTGGATTAGTTGGAAGGAATTGTGCTTCATACAGGAGGAAGGTGGGATAGGTTTCAAAGAGCTTAATTACATAGTCTCAGCCCAAACCCTTAAGCTATGGAGGAGATTCAGGCAAAAAAAACTCCCTTTGGGCTAAATTCTTATGGGCAAAGTATTGTGGACACCGGCACACCTCAGAGATCAGGCCACGAAGAGGAGATTCCCAAACATGGAAAAGGCTCTGTGATATAGCTGCTTTGGCAGAAGAGCATATTCACTTCCAAATAGGAAAAGGGGACTGTAGCTTATTACATGACAAATGGTGCTCGAGGGGTAGACTATCTGAATTGTTTGAATGCCAAGGGAACTATCAGGTCTCAGAAGTCCTGGGAAATCAGGGTTGGGATTGGAACAAAATCAGAAGCATCATGCCTCAAAGTCCTAGAGACATTTTTATGGAGACTCCCATTAGAAGAGAAGATACTGACAGAATAATCTGGAACCTTACTTTGGATGGCAACTTTTTCCTCAGATCAACTTATTATTTGACTAGAGGATTCAATGCACCTCTCTGCAGTCACACCAAATCCATCTGGGACCCTATAATTCCCATTAAGGTCTCTTTCTTGATGCTGAGATTAATCAGAAACAAAATTCCCCTGGGGTTTAATCGGCACAAGTTAGGCATAAATGGTCCTTTTATTTGCCCTTGGTGCCATGCTAGTTGGGAAATAGTGAGCCATCTCTTAGTGTCTTGCCAATTTGTACAAAGGATTTGGAAGATCTTTGCAGCAGAAGTTGGGATATTGGGGCACTCCAGATGCTTTCTAGGAACTTTGAATATTTTGTGGCAGAGCCAACAGAGAACCTCTGAATTCACTTGTTTTCTTATCAAAATCTGTCCCTCATTCATATGTTTGAGGTTGTGGAAGCTTCGAAACAAAATCACATTTGATAAAGGTACTCCTGTGGAGGGGGCTCTAGTGGCAAGAATTTTCAACTCTATCAAAGAACTTATGAGCCTAAACTTCAGAGGTTTGCAAATCCTGGAACTAGAATGGTCACCTTTTTGGTCTGCTTGCCAGAATAGCAGAAGAAAAATGGTACTGCAGTCCATTAACTGGAAACCCTCTGATCCTTCCTACATTAAAATCAACTTCGCAGTAGCTAAGATAGAAAACCCTTGGAGAGCTGGTGGCCTTGCCAGAGAACACAGGGGTCAGGTGCTTTTCTCTCTCTCCATTCTTCTTTTCCCTCCCTCTTTTACAAGGTTGCAGGTAAAAGCCTTAGCGACTCAGAAGTTTATAGACAGGAGTAGGGAGTTTGGCACCCAGGAAATTTGTCTTGAATCAGATTCCACTATGCTCATCCAAGGACTAAAATCTTGGGGTGACCGCTCACAAATATTCTGGACTACATCAAACAAAGGGCCACCATGAAATCAGTTCAAAGACAAGCTAACTTGCCGGCCAGGTAGTTGGCGATGCAATAGAGATCTAGTGCCCTTGCCACTCTCCCTTCCCTTATCAGAATGGATAGAGAGCAAACTCCCTCACTGACTATTAAAAGAGGAAATGATTATACAATCCAACATCAGCAAGCTAGGCGACCCACCCACAGCAACTAGTAAGTCAGGTATGTGTTCAGGCCCCAGTCTAATGATGTTAGGACTGGTTTTCAGTTACTTCAATGTAAGACTCCAGCTTGCAGATGTTAGAGCTGGTTTGTCTATATCTATTTTTCCTCTTTTCCACTTTTTGCATTCTTGGTCCAACTGGAGAAGAAAAACTTGGCAAGCAGGACACCAAATCACAGCAGCAGCTGTAAATACATGGATACTGAGGATTGCTGTCTGGCCTAACAAACTGATGAGGTTACTTACTGGCTTTGTTGGACACATCTTAAGCCTGGCCAATAAGAAATCCAAAGAATTAGTGGGAAAAATTGACTGGTTACTAAGCAGTAATACACGGATAGTAAGTGCAGGTCCAGCTGATGAAGTGTGGTTAATTTATTGTGACCACTCCAACCTTATTAAGGCTGAGGACTGCAATGTCAATCAAAAAGCTGTATTGGTCTCACATTTTTGTCCCAATAAGAGGGGATTTTTTGTCACTCCTTGTGATCAAAGGAGCCTTTTGTACCATAGAATATTCATAGGCTTATTTGTAAATGGAGAAAGTACTCCATATTTATTTTTGTTAAAGCCATTAAATCCGATTCCATTAGGCTATAGGCATGTTAATGGATTTGGATTCAAATGGAAGAGCCTTGTAAGTATGGCTTTTGTGTATATCCTCCATCCACCAAGTTATGAAATAAATAGGGAGTGGCGCCCCACCTCAAGAAGAGGTTCTACCAAATAAAAATAAGTGATGGTGTTGAACACAAGTTGTGTGTAGTTGAAGTTTTTGTGGAAGAACTTGTCTATCCATAGAAAGTGCACTAACACTAGAGTTGGATGTATGTTTAAAAACTTGAATAAAAATGCTAGTGGTGAGAATAGTTTAATGCTAAGTGGTAGGAGTTAAAAATTTAGTGAGAAAGTTTGAACTTTAACATAGTTGTTTTCAAGCACTAAAATGGATTACATACAAGGATTGTTGCACTTATGTGAAAAGGTGAAAATAGAGAATTTGTTTTTCATGAATTAAGATGTGTAATCCTTGAAAAACTGTAGTGACATTTAGGCATTAGGGGAGATGTTTTGGAAAAGAGGCAAGTTATGCCAATGTGAAATTTGTTGCATGCTAAGTGTGTGGACAATGTTCCAAAAGCATACATTTATGAACCACTCCTCTGCGGGATGGCTCTACCACGCTAAGTGTGCATTCTAAGAGAATAATCCGCATGAGTGGAGATGGAATTCAAAAGCCATAAAACCCGAGGCAATAATTGGAAAGGCCAAGGAGTACCCCAGTGTAATAATGCCATGTGCAAAACGAAGGTAAAGCACTAAAGGATGACAACCTGTGGGAAAGAGTGGTAAGAAACGAGGGTAACCAATGATCCTTAAGTTGGTGCATTTATGTCTATACAGTGTTTACAAGTTGAGGACTTGAAAATAACGAATAATGAAATCTTTGCATTCTTTAATTTTGCTTTGAACATAAGTGAGACTTGAGATGTATGAAAGCCTTTGCACATAACTCACACATCTATGTTAAAGCTTGAAATGAGTACAACTTGGTTATGATGATTGCCATGAAGAATTGTGCATATCCTTACAACTGGAGTGTAGTTGGTTAACTAAGAAATGTGCACATCCAATAATAGTGTGAAATGTTCTTGAAGTGGATAGGTAGGATTTTCTACAAGAGAGTTCACTATGTAGCGTTGTGTGTTAGGTGTTGGTGTATTGCTGTGAACGTGCTTGAGTTGTGCAAGAGTTATGTAAGTGCATTGTGGTGTGAGTGTATTGTTGTGGCCTTGCTTGAGGGCAAGTAAGAGTTTAAGTATGGGGGAAATTGATAAGTAGGTTTTATACCAACTTATATGTATTATTTCACTTAACTTTTGACTTGTTTTCCATGCAATTGTGTAGTGTTAGGTGTCATTTTGTGCATTTATGTAGTTTGCAACTTGGTGTGCTAAAATGGAGGAAAAGACCAAAAATGTTGATTAAATGAAACAAATGTGTGTTTCAAGTTAAAGAGTAAGGAAAGAATTCAAAAAGGGTTTTAAAATGATGCTTGTGGAGTTGAAGAAGACCTAAACATGCCTAGTTTGCTTATTTTGAAGTTGGCCAGAACTGGTAGTGGAATTTCATTTGAGTGTAACTTTCTCAATACTATTCCCAATGTAGAGATCTTGGATGTTCTGGAACACACTTGGAGTGTACTTCAATGCTTAGGTTTTAACTTTCTTCTAATTCTGTGTGCAAGACTGAGAAACGGGAGCTTATTTGTGATCACTACTTCAGGTTTTCATTGTTGACTTCACTGCCACAGTATAGTAGATTGTTCTTATCTTGAGCTAAAGATCTCCAATGATGCTGATTTTTGAACCTATGAAAGTCAAGAGAAAGCTCTAAAACGCTTATGCTAACCCAAAGTCCAATACGGAGGCGAAAAATGGCGACACGTCGTGAAAACAATTTGCAAGGCAATGCGTAGTACGACTCGTCGCCATAAAATTTTCCCCTTGCCACACGTTATTATTCTGGCCATACTGTCCTCTTCCAAGCTCTGAATTGGGTGATTCAAAAGGCTATGGAAAGCTAGGACTTGGGGCTACAAATCCCATGTTTTAGGATTTTTCAAATACACAATGCATTAAGGACAGAATTTGGTTGCAAAGTGACAATTTGTAAGTTTTTAGAATTCGAGAGGTAAAACTTTCCATGCACATCTGATAGCCTAAAGTCGTATCAGCTCAATTTTACCCTAAACTACTAATGTAGTAGTAGTGAGAGGGATCGTATCCACAGGGAATGGGATGGTTCAAGAACTCAGAATTTGCTCTCAGAATGTCACGAAAGAAACAAAACTAAACTCTAACTAGTAAAGAATCAAATGCAACAAATAAAGTGTAGAAACAGGAAGAGAGTGGATGCTCTAGAGTATTTCCACCAGTTGAATGCACATTAGGCCATGATTGCAATGCTCTTGACACACAAGTAAAACAATGAGGAGATCTCTATTGCCCAGGAGGCTAGCTAACACTTGGCATGACGACCACAGTGTTTTCTATACTCCTTAACATTCCACTTTTTCCATGGCAAGGCCTAAGTTAAACGGATTCAACCCGCAATGCCTCAACTCTCCAAAGTTAGCAAATCTAGCATGCAATTCCTACGGTATCCCATGGCGAGGCCTGACTTAGGACCTAGAGTGTTTGCTTACTTTAGAAAGTTTCTTCTCACTTTTTCCTAACAACTCAATGATTCTCCACCGGCATGGCAACCGCATCTCAAATCATGATTCAAGCAAAGCAAGTGGAATACTCAATCATCATACATTTAGTCTTCATTTCATGCAATTCTCACAGATATTGGTAAATCTCACTTCAACTCAGCATGGCGACCACAATCAAAGTTCAATTTATTTAATAAAAGTGTGAATTCATGAAACTCAACAAGATTTAATCGTTAAAATCACATATGATTTCATCCTTAAGAAATTATGTCAATTGCATAGCATCGCATAGTCTAATTATACATTTAACCGGTTGAAACTCTAGAACATGAGAGATCTAACCATAGAACTCCATTACCAATTCACGATCAACAATTTGGAACTTGAAACAATTCATTTTCAATAAATGGAAAGAGTTTACCCATTGAATTCTTCCAAGAGCTTCCTTAATTGATATGAGAATTACAATGATCGGAGCAAATCTTTGATCGAAATAGAAAATGGAGCTCAAAAACTAGAGAGAGAAACTAGAGAGAGAAAGTAGATCTTCAAATGAATTCCCGCTCTCCAGCTCTCAAAAGTTTGTTACCAAAATGTAAAATCTAACTAATGGATGAAAAGTAATAGTCTCCGGGATCTCCCAGTCTACTTTACACATTAGCTACATCTCCTATATTTAGAGTTATGAAGATGTAACTAATACGCATCCGTAAAATATCTACATTATTACAAAAGTGTCCTCCAATGAAATGAGTAAAATCAGCCCAAGAAGTGAAAAAAATCGAAGTTTGAAGAAATGCCCAGCATTCCAGCACCTTCAAGCCATCGCAAATCACGCCTTCCATTCGTCGTCAGCCCTCAGCACGCCTCCAAGCCCCAGCTCCTCACGCCTTTGTCGCTCGGGAATCCATGTGAATAATCAGAGTCGAACCACGGCTTCAAGCCCAGCATCTTCACGCCTTCGGCAACTCCACGAGCTTCCAAGCCGACCTGCCGCTGAGGATTCAAGCCTTCAAGCCTCAGAACTCCACGCCTTCAGCTGCTTGTCCACACCCTGCAATCAGAGCTCCCATACTTAGCCAAAATTTCATCCTTAAGCGCATAATGCTTCATGATAACAACGTCCAGCCAAAATCTGACTATGATGCATCAGGAATCTGGGAAAGCTTAAAACACCAATGTTATATCCCTATGAGTTAGCTTTCCACAGCCTTTTGAATCATCCAATTCGGACCTAGGATGAGAGAGTTATGGCCGAAATACTAAAGTGTGACAAAGCTAAAATTTTCATGGAGCAAACCTTCCAACACTTCTCAATACTTAACCGATTTTTCAAGGCCTAAAAACTATGCCATTACACTACGAGATCTCGTAGTGAATTTTTGCTCGTTTTTTTACACTACAAACTTTCGTAGTGAATTTTTTTCATTTTTCAGTTTTCGCAGGCAAAATTTTGTGACATTTTATTGGCTTGCGAAATTTCGCAAGCCAATTTTCTTGCACTTTCCCTCCCATGAAATCTCGTGGGAAAAAACTTGGCACGGATGCTCGTTTTTTTCCTATGCCAAAGAGTGTGCCTAAGTGTGAAGTTTGTTGTGTAAACGTGGTGTGTGATGCCTATAGCTAAGTGAGTGCTTGTGTGTGGCAAGGTATGGCAAATGAGTGAAATGAAAATGACCGTGTGCTAGTGTCATGAGTTGTGAGGTAATGGTGGTGAATAAGATGTGTGTTGTGAGTTTATGGCAAGATGACTGCAAGGTGTGTGGGAAGGTGCGGCAAAGTAAGGCATAGTACGGTGCCAAGTGCTAATGTTTTGCACAAGTGGCATGGCAAAGTGAGGTGCCAAGTGTGGCAAGGTGGTGTGCCAAGGTTGGTGTAAATGTTGTGCCAAGGGTGCACGAATGGTGTGCCAGGAGATGTGCCCGGTGAATGCTTGCCAAGGTAAGTGCACGTGTTGGCAAGGTGTGTGGCAAGGCTTGGCAAAGTTGTGTTGGCATGGCTTTGCAATGTTTGGCAAAGTTGTGTTGGCAAGGCTTGGCAATATTTGGCAAAGTTGTGTTGGCAAGGCTTGGCAAGACAAGTGTGTGTCCTAGTGTTCATTCCAGCACCGAGCTCCACTTCCATGCCAGATTCATGTGTCTTAGCCTCTGAATTAGACCCAGTGGTTGATAACTCGGGTTTGTACCAACTTATTCGTTTAACTTGTTTGATCTTTTGTATAAATTCTCTGTAAAAATTATGATAGATGAACAAGTATGTGTGGAAATAGTTCAATCCGATGAAATGTTGAGAATTGGCCAAGTGTAGCATTTTTGTTATGAAAGTAATCATTTTTGAGTTATGAAGCACACTTGGTCACGCACCACACCAAATCCCACCCGCACAGCACAAACACAAAACCCGCACAGCCAGACACGCGCACACGCTGGCGCCCGCACAGCTACACACACACGCACACACGCGGGCGCCTATGCGCCCGCACAGAACACACACATGCACGCCCACTCACGCACGCACACACGCGGGCGCCTATGCGCCCGCACCATCACCTCACACACATGCACTCTGCACATTTCATTCATTGTGTATTTTGTTTGTATTTTTCCTTTGTTAGATTTTTACTTAGGAATTTTAGCATACATTTCGTATACACTCCACTTCACATTTGGTCCAAGTGCACGTAGCAAACACCGCATCCAATCTATTTGATATTTTGCCTCGTCACTCTTATTTGTCAAATACACGTGTCTTCACTACATTCTTGGCTTATGTTTACAGGAGCACGTGTCAACATCCGGGCATAGCAAGGAATCTTCCAGGAAGCTCACTTGGCAAGGACATGAAGAGAAAACTATAAAAGCCAGAGGAGGGCAAGAAGAAAGCAGCTATTCGGAGGCAGCCAAACACAACACAGCATAGCATTCTTTATATTAGGGTTCATAGTTTAGCTTAGGATTTTCTCTCTCTTTTTCCTTCTTTAGATCATACTGTCTTGAGGATGAATTGTGTGGATCTTTATCTTATTTGAGACATTCGTATTGCACATCATGTGTTTGATATTGTTTCATATATCTTGTTGATGCTTTATTCCAATGATTACTCACTCACGCCTAGGCCCTTCATATGACTTGCAGTACCACTGAGGTCAATCTAGTGCTATCAATTGAAATTGTAATAACATCACTAGAATAGGGAACAACTTGGATGAGTCCTATGATCTGTCTAAGGATACAACGTGAGTTGTGCATTACCAATGACAATTGAAGTTAATGTAATGGAAAGACTTAGGATTATTTGAACATTAGAACTCGGACTTTGGTTGACTGTCTTGTCCAAGGGAGTTGGGGTTCAAGTGTCAGGTAGGGATCGGGAATTAGGAAGCTGAGCCTAGGTCTTGCCCTACCAAGGGAAGATGAGAGGAGTAGGGTGAATTAGGATTGTGAGTCTTATAAGAAGATCAACTCTAAGTTCACTAGAAGGTCGATCCCCTCATTCATGCTTTTACACAAGTCGATGATAATAGGGAGAGATCCATACCAATTGGTTCATCCTCAAGGCAGTGCTTGCATACTAACCCATTCATTCTCATCTTTTGCATTCATATTATTTTGCATTTGTCTCATTTGCTTTGGTTTCTTGAACAAGTGATCTCTCGACATCCAAACCTTCCCTGTGGATACGATCCCACTTGCCACCTCTACATTAGTTGAGTAAGTTTGGGTATTTGACGAGGTCGAGCGACCGACTCCCGCTCAAAATGGCGCCGCTGCCGGGGAAGGCACGGTTGTGAGAGATTGTTTGTTTCCTTGATTGATGATTTTTTTTTTGTGATTTTGTCATTCTATTTTTGTGTGTGATTTTCTCCTTTTTGTGTGTTATTCTTTTGTGTTGGTTCTTTTTCTTTCATTCTCGGTTCAAATTTGTTGTGTTCAGCTGTGGTAAGTGCAGGGAAATTTTAGATTTCATTGAGAATGAATTGTGCACACCACAATAGACCAAATATGTCTAGGTGGTTTGGGGACTCTGTTGAGACTCATTATGATTACCCACCAGATTGGATGGATGACACCCGACCAACACCTGGAGTATTTGGCGACTTCTCTCCACCCAGATATTATGAATAATGGCATGAACAACAACAAAGCAACGAGTCCTATTTTGGAGAAGATGAAAAGGTGAGAAACATGTTGCTCCAGATTTTGGACAGACTGGATAGAGAGGGAACAAGGATGGCTAAATTGGCAGAGAAAGCTCAAGAGGCACAACAGGGATGTGAAGGCCAATCGGAAGGTATATATCTCATTTCTAAAACACCAACTCTCGGGGAAAATTTTTTTAATACAAATGCCAACATTGATTGCGGTTTAAACTGTCCAAATGAGTTGGAGTCTACAAATATTAGAGACGTCATACGTGAGTGCTCTATGGATGAATCTATTGTGCATGAACATTCGAGTCCTTCTGATGCGAATGATGTCTCCAGTTATGAGCTTACATATGCTGAATTTAGGGCCTTTTTGGTTTCTTACTATCAAATTGGGGGTTTGTCTAATGGAAGGTCTTATGTTGAATCCATGGACTCCCATGAGAACATTGATGATGTTAGACTTCCTTTAGACACATTTCCTTCACTTGAATGCCATATAGCATGTACAGAGACAGGTACAGAGACAACTCTCATTAAACCATGTGTGAGCATGAATGAAATTAATTTTGCACTGGTTAATGAAAATGACAACATGATCATTGAGCACATTTTTGAGCCACCAAATCTTGAAATTATACATGAATCTGTAGTTGTGAATGGTGATCAACAAATAGAGGACATCGAAATAACTTTGTTAAGTGTGCATAGTGAACCGAATTTTGTTAACAAAGGAATAACTCCAATTGACCCATGTGTTAGCTTGAGTCACGATGATTTAATGTTCTGTAAGGAAATTGCTAACATGGTGGAAAATTGCTTTATTGATGTATCCATTTTTGAAATCAATGATGTATTTGTTGAGACTATGGATGCACAATCTGTGGTTGAGCCTTGCAGGATTTTAGAGCAAAAGTTGGTGGGAGAAGTGAAAGAGGTGTTTCCTATGGGGGAACATACATGGTATAAAATGGAGTTTATTGAGATTGTTCCCCATGTGAATGAGCTCCAACACCTCTTTCCTGAAAATAGTTGCCCAGTGCCCTACTGGAGGAAAATGAGTGCTTATGAAAGAGCATTCTTCTGGTATAGAAATGGGTACTCCGAATCTTGAAGGAAGAAGCTTCATGAATAAAGTCTAGCTGGAGACTGAATAAATCCAGAACTACTTACTCTACTTCCTTTGAATAAGTTGTGTTTGAATTCTTAGTTGATTTTGTTTTACCTTATCTTATGTAGGATGCTCCCTTGTGTGCGGGGGCCTCAAGCAAAGGCCTCTTAAATGCCAAGTGTGGGAGTGTCTTCAAAGTGCTATTAACTTGACCCATCATACACCACCATGACCCAAGGTCATGGTGTGGCACTTACTTGCACACCACATTTTTTCTCTACTCTCTTGCACATCACAAGTCACAATCTCACACTCTCGCATAGTAGGTTATGTAGCACCACCACTGTAACACAAAGTTTCCAAAAAGCCACTATTCACCCATAATTGCACAGTATAAGGTATGAGCTCATTCCCTTGTGATTTATTTAATTCCATTCTCTGTGGGAAATACTTTCTTGAACTTTCATGATTTATTTGAGGTGAATGTTGTCTAGTTGGTTGGGTTTTTATGCATATCATATAAAATGTGAAGTGGTGACCATGTGTGAAATTTTAATTTGCCATGAACATAGTGCATTATTGGGACGCCTTTATTGCATGGAGTTCTGCTTTGAGATGAAAAACATGGTTATTGTGCTACATGAATATAGGATTTATCCATATAATGAGTTGTGTTTTTTTGGTGCAAGGATTTATGAGTCCAAGTGTGGGGGTGTGCAAGTGGAAAGGATGAGCTCGAATGTTGGATCCAGTACACCAAATTTCCGAAATGCACAATCCTCTTTCCTGGGTTTCTCCAGTTTTTCCAACCAGCCTCCACCGAGCTTAAACGCGGTAGTCTCTTTCCTTTTTCCACAATGGGGACCATTGTTGATTTTAAGTGTGGGGGGAGACTTGCATGCTCCGAAGGCCCATGTGTGGTTGTCCAGGCTCTGGGGGTCCATGGGTGGTTGTCTAGTCTCTGTGTGGTTTTGGTTGATGCTTGTGATTATGATGCTTGGTGCATTTACTTTGAACTGCTTCGAATTGTTTGTGTGCTTGCTTATGTGTTGCAAGGATCAGTGGTGTGCTATTATATTAGTAGTAGGGGTGTTTTGGTTTTATTTCTTTTTTTTTAGTGTTGTTTGTGAAAATGAAAAACAAGGCAGTGACTAGCACTGACTGTGTGGTATGCTTTAAGTTTTAATGTGAAAGTGTTGATTGTGTTGTGCCAAATTTGCCAATATCCACTTATCACACATGCACGCCCAATTTACATTCACACTCAAAGATCTCATCGGCAAATTCAAAAATGTTACCCTTGTGATGTATGCAAAAATCTTTTTCGCGAGTTAGCAGTTTTCAAGTATTGCGTGAAATTTGTTGAGTAAAGTGGCGATGTTAAAGTAAGATAGAAGCGCCAGCAAAATTTTGACATAGGAGGGCCTTTATGATTCTTTGCGTGTATGTGCCTTCTACTCGTAAACACTTATTCTTGTATTTTGATTATATAGTCTATTGAAGACACACATGAACACGAAATATTTGTTGAAATTGTGCAATTGTGAAGAAAAAAAAAAGAGCCAATGGGCGAATAAAGGGAAAAAATAGCCACAAAACCCTGGGCAGCCAAGCACCAATGTGCGGCATGAATTACAAATAAGCACCAATGTGCAAGCACACCAATGTGCGAAATAGTTTCTTTACAATGTTTATGTTTAAGTGTTCATGTGTCTGGACAAAAGGACTGTAGTGAAAGAATTTCTGATTAAGTGTTTACTTGAGTACTTTGCATAGACAGCGTAGGGATCATAAGTAACCCTCAGCACACACTTGCACACTGACGGTTTTGGTCTTTATTCGTTTCCCTTTACTCGACAAATTGTGTAAATGCTAGTAAACTGTAAGCTTGCCCGTATATATAATTTCCTTTGCATGCGAAAAGTTTATAATGGATAGCTGAAGATGTTGTGAGTGTTGAATGTAGATAGGGTAATCACTAGGTGTTGTGTGCTACTTTGCTCGGGACTAGCAAAGATTTAAGTGTGGGGGATGATAAGTCGGGTTTGTACCGACTTATTCGTTTAACTTGTTTGATCTTTTGTATAAATTCTCTGTAAAAATTATGATAGATGAACAAGTATGTGTGGAAATGGTTCAATCCGATGAAATGTTGAGAATTGGCCAAGTGTAGCATTTTTGTTATGAAAGTAATCATTTTTTAGCTATGAAGCACACTTGGTCACGCACCACACCAAATCCCACCCGCACAGAACAAACACAAAACCCGCACAGCCACACACGCGCACAAGCTGTGCGGGCGCCAGGCGCCCGCACAGCTACACACACACTCACTGCTGTGCGGGCGCCAGGCGCCGGCACAGCACACTCACGCACGCACACACGCGGGCGCCTATGCGCCCGCACCATCACCTCACACACATGCACTCTGCACATTTCATTCCTTGTGTATTTTGTTTGTATTTTTCCTTTGTTAGATTTTTACTAAGGAATTTTAGCATACATTTCGTATACACTCCACTTGACATTTGGTCCAAGTGCACGTAGCAAACACCGCATCCAATCTATTTGATATTTTGCCTCGTCACTCTTATTTGTCAAATACACGTGTCTTCACTACGTTCTTGGCTTATGTTTACAGGAGCACGTGTCAACATCCGGGCATAGCAAGGAAACTTCCAGGAAGCTCACTTGGCATGGACATGAAGAGAAAACTATAAAAGCCAGAGGGCAAGAAGAAAGCAGCTATTCAGAGGCGGCCAAACACAACACAGCATAGCATTCTTTAGATTAGGGTTCATAGTTTAGCTTAGGATTTTCTCTCTCTTTTTCCTTCTTTAGATCATACTGTCTTGAGGATCAATTATTTGGATCTTTATCTTATTTGAGACATTCGTATTGTACATCATGTGTTTGATATTATTTCATATATCTTGTTGATGCTTTATTCCAATGATTACTCACTCACGCCTAGGCCCTTCATATGACTTGCAGTACCACTGAGGTCAATCTAGTGCTATCAATGGAAATTGAAATAACATCACTAGAATAGGGAACAACTTGGATGAGTCCTATGATCTGTCTAAGGATGCAACGTCAGTTGTGCATTACCAATGACAATTGAAGTTAATGTAATGGAAAGACTTAGGATTATTTGAACATTAGAACTCGGACTTTGGTTGACTGTCTTGTCCAAGGGAGTTGGGGTTCTAGTGTCAGGTAGGGATCAGGAATTAGGAAGCTGAGCATAGGTCTTGCCCTACCAAGGGAAGATGAGAGGAGCAGGGTGAATTAGGATTGTGAGTCTTATAAGGAGATCAACCCTAAGTTCACTAGAAGGTCAATCCCCTTATTCATGCTTTTACACAAGTCGATGATAATAGGGAGAGATCCATACCAATTGGTTCATCCTCAAGGCAGTGCTTGCATACTAACCCATTCATTCTCATCTTTTGCATTCATATTGTTTTGCATTTGTCTCATTTGCTTTGGTTTCTTGAACAAGTGATCTCTCGACATCCAAACCTTCCCTGTGGATACGATCCCACTTGCCACCTCTACATTAGTTGAGTAATTTTGGGTATTTGACGAGGTCGAGCGACCGACCCCCGCTAAGTGGTACACATAAAATTCTAGTTAATCCTCTTAGCTTTCCACCAGTTCAAGAATCAGCATCATTGGGTACCTGTAACTCAAGATATACACATTTTGTCAAACTGTGGCAATGAACTTTAATACAGAAAACCTGAACATAGTAATCTTAAAGAAACCCCCGTTTCTCATGCTTACATTCAGAATTAGAAAATAGTTAAAACATAAGAAATGTAGTGCACCCAAAGGGCTTTCCAGAACATGCAAGATCTCATCCTTCGGACAGGAATTGAAAGAGTTATACTCAAAACAAGTTGCACCAACATTCTGCCAAAACCCTAATTTGGCCAAAATTGCACTTTTAGTTTCTTAATTCTCATCCTATGTACACTTCTCTTTATTTCCATCATTTTAACCCTTTTTGCACCATTTTTAACATTTTCGGCTAGCGACCACAATTATGCATGAAACACATAAAACTCCACACGTTTACATCAAACACAAGACAAAAGCCAAGTGATTTAACACATATAAGTTGGTATAAAACCAACTTATCAACATCACTCTTGCTACATCGCTGCATCTTCGCACACAACGCTGCATATTCTTTGGGCACCACTCTCGCACATAATAGGCACACTCACCACATGCACGCATACACTTCACAGCACTCACTTGCATTTTTCAGCACACACCTCGCAACACTTGCAGCACTCTCAACACATCACTTGTGTGCACTCATGCACACACATAGGTACTTCACAGCACACCACATGTACATCACAGCACACACTTCAGGCACAACTCTTGCACTCTTCATGCACATTATGCACCAACAATACAACTTGTGCACACCTTTGGACTCACTTGCATGCATCGTATAGCACAACACATGCATGTCCCAAGCATCACGAGCGTAATACTTAGGCATTCTTAGCACATTCTCACCATACCACTCCATTGATACACTTGCACACTACGACACACTCAAATAACTTCCATTTGGCCTGAGACGAGTCTTAAGACGAGTCGCAGTGGAAGATATTTGTCCAGAGATGCATCTTAAGACGCGTCGCAGTGGAAGAGATTTGGCTTAAGACGCGTCCTAAGACGCATCACAGTGGAATTTTTGTACTTTGTTGTTAAAATTTTTTCTAAGTGTTGGGTTCTTGTTCTTGTTCACAGAACCGGGAAAGCGTGGTTGCTTTAGGCTCGAAGGCGTGATGAAGGCTGGAGGAGGTGCAGTGCATTACAGCGCAAAGGCGTGGTTCGTTGCTTTAAATGAGCTGAATTTTTGGACAATTGTTATATGTAGTGGCATTTTTATAAATAAGTATTCATTTTACGTTTGCGTATTGTTTACATTTTGTAACCTCTATAAATAGAGGATTTAGTCAGAGATAGGAGATCGATCATTCTAGAATAGTAACAGACTTTTGATTTTGAGAGCTGGAACTTTCTTTCTCTAGAAATTCTCTCTTTAGATTTTCTCTCTCTTTAATTTCTTCTCCAATCGTGATTTCGAGTGAATTTATGAACTGAGCACGAAATTCTCATTCTCGATTAACAAAACTTTTGACAATTTTTACACGTTTGCTGGTAAATTCTTTCAATTTATATAGAAATGAATTGTCTAGAACTTAAATGTGAAGATCGTGAACTGAGAATGATGTTTCGTGGCTAAATTGATGAAGTCCTAGGGTTCGGATCAGGCGATTGTGTAATTAAACTATGAAATGTTATGCAATTGACCTAACTTCTAAGAACGAGATCATATTTTTTCTTAAATGCATGAATATGTCAATTTTCACAATGTTTGAACTTTCCTTGTTTGAATTGAACCTTGATTGTAGTCGCCATGCTAGGTTGAGGCTTGGTTCAACAATTAGAGTGAAAATTGCATGAGATGAGGACTGGATGTATGAATATGGCGTTTCTTCACTTTTAAGTCTTGTTCATGATCCGAGATGTGGTCGTCATGCCAATCAGAGGTCATTGAGTCACTAGAATAGAGTGTAGAATGATTCTTTGATGCTAACTAAGGTTAGGAAATTTAGGTCGGGCCTCGCCATGGGAGACCTAGAGTTTTGCATGCTTGAGTAGTTAGTATTGGAGGTCGAGATGTTGCGGTGTTCAATAATCTTGCTTAGGACTCGATATGAGAAAATTAGGATGTTAGGGAGAATAGAGGACATTATCAACAACTCTGCATGCAATGTAAAAAAAGAATTACAATATCAGAGATTCAGAGTAGTGTGTTTACACATAGCTGTGACTGAAGTTGCACATTCATAGCTACTTACTACTTTACTTAATTTGCTGCTTTCTATTTTTTCTTGAAACTCTTTTTGGGTCGCTGTGCTTGTTCGTGTGAGAAACATTAAAATCTTTCAAATGGGTTATAGATTTAGCTCAACAACTCTGCATGCAATGCAAAAAAAGAATTACAATATCACAGATTCAGAGTAGTGTGTTTATACATAGCTGTGACTGAAGTTGCACATTCATGGCTACTTACTACTTTACTTAATTTGCTACTTTCTATTTTTTCTTGAAACTCTTTTTGGGTCGCTGTGCTTGTTCGTGTGAGAAACTTTAAAATCTTTCAAATGGGTTATAGATTTAGCTAAAAAACACTTCTTTCGAGTGTAATAGCTGACTCACGTACTCCATAATGCACAACACATACACAGTCATCCTATTATTCCTCCCTATATTTAGTTCTTCTACCCTCATTCTTCTTCCTAGCTTTTATCATCATTTATATTCTCCTATTTTTCAATTCGATTTTCTACTCTTCATTTTTAGAGGTATGATTGAAAATTTGTTGAACGTGAATTTGGAGTTGGGTGCAAAATATAAGCTCGTTCTGGTGGAGGAATTTTGAGGTCGATTGAAACAATTTGTTAATTCTTATGATGGAGGGGCCAAGAGTTATTTCTGAATTAGAAAAGGAACTTCACTATCAACTTATCGATGTTGGGGTCCTGCTTCCATCTCCATCACCTTCCTCCGATGAAATCCTTACCATTCTTGTTGTAAAGTTCTTTATCTTTGTAGTGCTCTTTTCATGATTTAGATATTAGCTTGTTGTATCACTATATGTGTTGCATGCGAAAAAGATGATTTTATTTAATTAATTTTGTGAAAAAGATACTTTCTTGGATGATTTAATTTTTTGTTTTCTTGTGAATGAAAAATTACTGCTTCGTGTGGATTGTGATGTTTTTCATGTCCTAATTAAAATGTAACTTGTTTTTGTTCATTTTGTTCCAAATTTATGCTCATACATGGGTAGATGAATCTGTAGTTGGACTATTTTCTATTTGTAGAAGATGGATTAATAGTATCTTAAGATTTTTAATAGAGAAAATTATTTTTGAAGGTATTAATTTGTTTGCTTCTAATTAATAATTTGTGATTTTGTCAAAGGCGGTATACTTTCATCTCATACTTATTTTTCATTTGGTTGTGAAATAATTAACTCTTGTGTTCTGTTTCATCCTCTTTCTTAGAGAGTTGAAGACCTTTTCTGCACATTAGATCCTTCTTGTTCAATGAAAGTTGAAATGTCTTCACCTTATATTAAGCATCTATATATAATAATACAGCCTTCCAAAAAGGTTGTCTTGTCAAACAAGAAATGAATTATTCCCAAAATCAATTCACTTTCCAAAAGTGAATATAAGATTATAATAGTTGTCATAATTATCATATAATTATGTAAATTATTTTAACCCAAAAGGTAATTCTATTGTGTGTGACCTTTTATGTTCTTAATCACTTTGCAATAAATATAAATAACAATATTATAATTAAATTGGCTTTTTTACAAAACTAACAAACTCCCACTTGGATTAAAGAAAAATGAGTCACAGAGCTTCTAAGATAGGATAAATGGAATAATTTTAATCTATCATGAATTCAACAATTAAGTCATTTATATTTATAGATCAAGAGCATCATCTAGTCAAGATATCATAACCATCCAATAGTTAGGAAAAGTAAATTGATCAACTTTACCTATCCATGAACTAGGTACCATGTAATTATCACTCCTTCACCATCCTATGTCCCTATTAGTACAAGAGTAAAGTATAACTGCCAACTCTTTATTGTACTAATTATTTATTTCTTGTACCGAAATTCAACTCCTTGTAAATAAATTTAGAACGTTTCAATATTTACTTAATAATTAGGCGCATTTTGAGTTGAACTTCAAGAAGTGGTGCAAGAACGGAATATACTCTCACACTATTAGGAATGTGAATCCAATATTGATTATAAACTATCAATCCATGCTTTTTGTTATCTCCAACATCTACCGCTCACATTACCAGTTACGGTTATGGATAAATAGAGTCAAAACATGACATCCACACTAAACATACTCTTACGATCTTAAGTCAAAGGATCGCTTACACTACTGTCACGTAGAAATTATACCATTGGCTCTCAAATAGTTAACTATATAGAAATATCTAAGCGGATAATTGCAGTGAACAGATTCTCCAATGGTTCACCCATATACCATTATATATACTAGTCTATCCGCATTAACAACGTCCTTGTTATTGTTAATACTATGACATGGGAAATTTAAGAATAAGAAATATTATTCTAAGGACTTTCTTATATTTGTATATATGTGACAAAATGATAAATAAGCCATATCTTTATTACATAAAAGTATATACTCATTCTTCTATTTTGACTCCAACCAATCATTTAGTAGTTTAAACCAAATGAATAAACATGACTACCATGTTTCTTCTGAGATAATTGTTTAGTAAATGAATAATTATATTATCCTTTGCTAGAATCTCTTCTATCTTTACTTAAATTCCACCAATAATTATTCTAATTAAATGATAAAAGTTTAGTACATGTTTGGATCATTGATGAGACATTAGTTCCTTAACTATTGAAGAAACTATTTCCAACCAAACAATCTCGTAGCAACTTCTCAAGTAGTTATATACTTAATCTCTATTGTAGAATTTTTTGTTATAATCTATTTGGAATCTTTCCAAATAACAACATTTATATTTAGGTCAAATACATATCCATCTTGATACTTGTAATCATCTTTATGAGATTGAAAACTAGTATATATGAATCCATAGATATTTAGCTCAACATTCAAGAATAGGTCCTTAATTCTTCTCAAGTATTTAAAATTCTTGACTACTTCTAACTATTTTCACTAGTATTACATTGAAATTTGCTCATAACACTTAGAGCATGGGAGACACTTGATATTATATAGCATATATAATTGATCCTACAAGTTAGGAACATTTTTCATACTATATTTCTTAATATCAGCTTTGGATACATGTCCTAAGAAATGTAAATCCCATCAATATAGGAATATAAATCTTTTAAACTAATCCATGTTAAACTTCATTAACATCTTATCGATATACATTTGTATTGAATATGTAGGATGAAAGAACTTATTAAATCTATCACTATAGACTTTTATCCCAAGGAATAAGTTGTTTATCCAAAAATATTTTCATAAGAAGTTTTTGAACAACCACACCTTAACTAATTTAACGGTAGTGATATAATTTTCCATTATGAATTTGTCATTACATATAATATGAGAAATTCAATAGTATTGTGATTAATCTTTTGTATACACAAGGTTTATTTTTTATTTTTGATGAAATCATACTTTTTGATTATCTCATCAAAACAAATATTTTAACTCTTACAATCTTGCTTTAATCCAAGAATGGACTTTTATAATTTGCATACTTTATTAGGGTATTTAGATATAAAAACCATTAGATTGTATCATAAAAGATCAAATGCAATATTTAGGGTATATTCTCAAAATAATTTTGAGAGAATTGTATGGCTCATCATTAATCGAATAATATTTAATAAAATTCGATTATAACTTTAATATAGAAACAATTTCATTTTTGTTAGGATAATTTTAAAATTTGTTATTCAAATATTCCTCATTTCGATCTAATCAAAATAATTTAATACTTTTATCAAGTTATTTTTCAACTTCAATTTTGTATTGTTTGAACTATTCAAAGAATTTAATTTTATACTTCAATAATTGCAAATATGACCATATCTAATATAATCATTTGAAGTATGAAAAATATTCTTTAATTAGGATTAACATAGGTCTACATACATCAATATGAGTAATTCAATAAATCATTCATATTTTCAAGTAAAAAGTGAATTGGCAATTTTTCTAATCAATAAGATTCACATTTATCAAATGATTCATCTTCAAGTGACTCCAACTAATCATTTGTATGCTATTTGTCTATAAATTTCTTATTTATATAACCACATCTATAGTGTTAGAGATAAAATTATCAATTTTTGTTTCTTTATATTTATGTTTAAAAGTTGGATTATCCATATCAAATAGGTAAAGTTTGTTATTCAATTAACTAGCAGCACAAAACATTGTCACAATAAAAAGAACAACATTTATCTTTTTATATTATTATAAATATATTCATATCAAATATGAAATAGAAATAATATTTAGTAAGTACTGATAATAAAAATCTTTTATATTAATGATTAATCTTCTAAATAAAGAAAACTCTACATGCATGTAACAACGTTTGTCGCGTTCAATTACCTCATGTAGGAATACATTATTTTTACCCAATTTTCTACTTATCAATAAATCTTGCATATTTGTATAAATATGAGATCCAAACCTGGTATCTAATACCCAAGATTTTATTTTATAAATAGAATATTTTATTTCAATCATAAACATACTTGAAGTAGAAACTTCACCAAGTTTCTTCTACTTCAAAATTTCGATGAGTCTTTTAATTCAAATTTCAGTGTCTATCTTGATAGACCATAGTGGAATCTAGTACCCTATAGACCTTTTTACTTTATTATTTTGTGTAAATTTTGAGTGCTCTTTTATTGATCTTCTTAAGATCAGAGTCCAACTTCAATTTTTTGGAAGACTCAACTATTAACACAATTTTCTTTTTCTTCTTAATTGAATCATTTATTATCTTATTAAGCAATTCAAGCAATATTTTGATCTCAAATTTGTTCATAACAAAATTTAAAAAATCTAAAATTTCAATGAGACTAATCACCTTTAGCACATTAGATGATACTAAAGATCATTTGTCATTTTGCTCTAAATGAGTTTGTAAGAGAGATATCATATATCTTCAATTATGACTGTTATATCATACAATCATTTCATCTAATGAAATATTGTTAAAGCATTCATATCCACATGCAACTTTTACAATTTAAGATTTGTGGATGCTATTTATCTTAAGTCAACATACATTATCAAAATCATCTTTATGTTTCTGATATGTATCTTTGATTAATTAATCAATATCATCATCAAGAAAAAGATTTTAAGGACATAAATCAACTTCTCATACTTAGAGTAATTTTTAGGTTTTAAAATCAATCCATAAATTTTGAGCAATTAATATATTGTCAAAAAATATATTATAGATAATTTTCTACAACAGAAAATAAAGAAAATATTTCTTATTTATGCAATAAGGAAAACCAAAATAAAATAAATATGGACTTATACAATTTTTTAAAACCAAAATAAAATAAATATGGACTTATACAATTTTTTATTTTCTCTCACTATTTTATTCAAATCAATATCCCTTAAATTGATTCAAGAATTGTCACAAAATTCTTAGTAGTTAAAATGTCATTTTAATTATTTTAATCTTGAGTTTTCCCAACAAATCAAAATAATCTCAGCAAGTAGGTAACAATTACCAATTACAACCATTTGTAACTTCTATATAGTTAGGTCATCAACTCTTGATACACATATCTCATCTGTCTCCTAACATTTTACCTCAAAGACGTTTGACCTTGACTTTGCCCAACAAATAAAAAATCTTTGTTAAATCAAACCTATTATTCATAGATTTCATCTCATAGTAGAAACAAATCTCGTAGTAGAACAACCTTGAGTTTGCCCAACAAATTGCTCGAAGAAAAGTTTGTTTAAACTATAATAATGGAAGGTAATTAATCATGATTTAATATTTAATTAAGGGATTAATTTATGGTCTCATCATACATACATATCATGTATGAAAAATATTTGGTCAATTGAACATACAATATGCAATTAAATAAATCTATTATTTTATCGAATATAAATCACATATGATATGTTATTCAAATTAATCACATTAAAAAAATATTTAATATATTTATATCAAATATAAATAACATATGACTCATGTTATTCAAATAATCATATTAAATGAATATATAATCAATTTATATCAAATATAAATTACATATGACATGTTATTTAAATAATCACATTAAACAATATATTTATATCAAATATAAATTACATATGATGTTATTCAAATAATCACATTAAATGAAGATATAATAGATTTATATCAAATATAAATTACATATGTCATATTATTCAAATAATCACATTAAATGAATATATAATTTTTCTATCATGAATATATATGTATATTATTTCTAATTATATTAGAAATCATTTAATTGAATTTTTAAAACATTTGTGCGTCAAAATATATTTTCTCAAAGTATTGGCCATCTGATTAGAAGAAGAATTAAACTTCTGGGATCAATTCACAATAAAGGAAATGTCTTTCCTTTCTCCATAATGGCGTGTTTCAAAAACACGTCTTCAAAGCCTTTTCTTTTTTTAAATGATGATGACGTAAGATGATGACATCATCTTCCTTAGGCCGAAATTATTTTCTTACTTCTGCAACTGAACAATTTTTTTTCCGTCAGCGGTGCTTGGCTAGATCTCATTGCATTGACATCAAGCTGCGCAACCAAACAGTTTGGTGGCAACGCGCCCTGCCACCAGTGCTTCAATCTTGCCACGAGTGCTCGGAACAAGCTTTTACTACATGCATAATTCTTCTTGTTTTCACAATTTTCTTACCGGCTGCGTGACGAGCCTAGCTCGTCTTGAACCCAATCCCACTGCTACGCTGCCGAAGTCCAACTCTAGTGTCTAGCAGTCTTGTGGCTGGATGTCGTTCTGACGTCGTCCTATTTATTTTTTTAAAATTTCAAAATAGTTTTGAATGAAAACAAAAACACATATTTGACCCATATAATATTTAAAGATGAAGTTTTAAATAAATATATCTCAAATCCATTAAATAAATCCAATATAAATACATAAACAATTTATCAGTCATGACATGGTATATTATGAATAGATAAATCAAACTAGGCTCTGATACCACTGTAAGGAAATCAACATAGTAACAACGCATCAAATAATATAACAATTATATTATAATTGATTTTCATAGGATCTATAATGATAATCTATATAAAATATATCTCGAGGGATGCTATCAAAATTCTTGAGAGAGATTTAATTGTTCAACAAGACGCACAAGTGTTCGGTCTCTAATAGTATCCACACAAACTATTTTTGGGATCCTAAAAGGAGTTATTTTAATGTTAGATTAATAAGCTAGATCCCTCTAAACAACACCTTAGAAATCTAATAAGAAAAATTATTTTTTCTTATTTACGTGATTTTTTATTGAGAGAGTTGTGTTATCTTGACCTAACATTTAGCATCTATATATATAACAATACAGCCTTCCAAAAAGGCTATCTTGTCAAACAATAAACGAATTATTATCAAACTGAATTTACTTTCAAAAAGTGAATTTAAGAGTATAATAGATGCCATAATTATTATATAATTATTTAAATAATTTTAACCCAAGAAGTAATTCTATTGTGTATTACCCTTTAGGTTCTTAATCACTTGGCAATATATATAAATAATAATTTTAAAATTAAATTGGCTTTTGTACAAAACCAATAATTTGTTCAAATGTATTACACGTTAATACCATTTGCTGAACAACTTTTGTAATGTGGATACTTAAAAAGTTGTTTAAACCTTTTGAAATATTTAATTCTTGAGCTTTGGAAAGTAACTCCAAGACTGGTAACTGCAGTTTGAAGTTATAAAAGAGTTCTTATTTCAGCTTTCTTTGCTTTAGGTCCGATCTTCTTTGAACTTATTAAGCTGCTCATGTAGGGTTGACTGAGTTTGAAACTTGATGAACTCATGGAATATTTTATCAATTTGTCATTGACTTGTTGAACAACATTCTCCATAGCAAAGTGAAAATAAAATAACATAGGAAGTTGTACCAAATGAACCAATTATAAGTGTTTGCTCTTTGTTTTGGTAACTGATGTAATGCAAAGTTCGATCTTGTTTAAGCATATCTATGAATATGACTTCTCTGCATCTTGGCAATGAGTATCCATGTTGGAGATTTTTTATTCATTTGCAGTGTTGCTTACTTGATCTTGTGCTAACAGTTCTGTAATTTTTATTATATGAATAAAGGTCAAGACACCCAGAAGATGTATTCTCAGCTATGGAAGAAATTATGACTTGGCTAATTGATGAAAGTGACAAAATCTCATTATATCTATTAAAGCCTTCTCTTGCTAGTGTAAAGAAGGAAAATCCGGTACTTTACATTTGATGCATCTCTTACCTTTTATTTCCTTTTTTTTTTCATCTTTAGATGAACCATATGTATTGTTGTTTGCCACAAAATATTTCACCACTTTCATCAATATTATGAGCCAAGGTAATAAAGAACTGCTCAACGAAAGTCAAACCTTATCTCATACAAGAAGTGAAGCAAAGAAGGCAAGATATTGATGACTATATTAATGTAGTTGCATCAATATGTCATGGTGTTCCTGTTGATTAATGTAATGTGTTTTTTCCTTTCTAGCCAAAGTCAACATTTAATTTCTTCATTGCTTTATTATGGTTTTCTATTTTGTGTTCTTCTATTGCATGTTTTCAATGCAAAAAGAAGATTGGTTTTAATCTAACTATTTTGACTTGATCCGGTGATGAATGAGGTAGAAATAGATGCCCATGAGGTTGTGAAAGGAGCTGTGGATGGGTTTTGCAAGTCTCTGCTGGATGATGGCACAACATTGGATAGGAACAATGAGAAAAGAACCTTATAGGATGGGAACTCTTCAAATGCATTAGAAGGCCATGAACCAATACAGCAACTGAAAATCATTGCTAAAGAATCTGTTCAACCAGAAGCTTTAGAAACTGGGGAAGGATTGCAAGTAGAAGCAAGTGTAGAAGTACTTCCAAGGAGAAGGGGGAGAATACATGAGAATGGTTATGACAATTTTGGGAGCACTAGATGCGAAACCAAACGTGATCAAGAATCTCATAAGAGGAAGAATTATGGGAAACTTGTAAGCTTGCCAAAGAATTTATCCCTAGAGAAGTCCTCTTTGCAGTTTGAACATGGAAGAGAGAAGAATTAAAGTACACATTCGATTAGCATGTGTCATACTGTCGTTATAGATCAAACTAATGAACGTAGAAGTCCCAATAAAAGTTGCCAAAAATTGGGAAGAAGTGGTAGGCCAAAGAAGAAAGAGATTATGATTAGCCATAATATTAGTCTTTACAAAGCCAAAGATACTGAAGAAAGACATGGGAGGATGAAATCTGACATTATTAAGAAGAGAAAGCAGAAGACCTCTGGTTTGCTCAATATAGTTGTAAAGAAAGAAGTTGATATGTATAAAGACTCGAAAGGAACACCAAACATTTACTCAGTCAAAAGGATGGCAAAACTGGAAAGGCAACTTTTGAGTATCACAATGCTAAAGAATCTCTACAAAAGAGTATGAATAAATAGATATTTACTATATTTTGTACTTCCATTAATGTGTTGAAAATAACTATAAGTTTCCATATGTATGATCTGGTTTGCAAATATGCCTTTACTTCCTTGTCTTCGACATTTTTGTGTCATTTTCATGAATTTCTAACTTTCTTCTTTTATCTGAATTTTGTTGTCCCATTGAATATTCTTTTCAAATTTAGGGCTTCAAGAGACCTAGAGTTGCCAAAAGGAATGGTGAATTATTGATTGGTTCAAGGGTGATTGTTTGGTGGCCCATAGATAGACAGCTAGTACCTTATATTTCCCATAGTCCTTGGAGCTGATGATTGTGTTCCGATTAGGCTAGGCAGTTTTTACAAATTTTGATTTTGGGGCAGATAGTCTTGTTTCTGCACAATTTTATGCCATTACAGAACCAATGCTAGAAATCGAAACTTTTTCTCTTGACGGTTCCTTATTAACCAATTCTCCTTTATTTATCATATCTACTCATAATCTTTTTATATAGTAATAAAATCTTGATCATTTTGAATGTGAATACATTGATTGATCAAGTAATTACCTGAACTTTATGTGAACCTCCTCAACTTGGTTTTCTGAATTCATCATTAGCATTAATTTCTAGAATCTTAATGTTTATCATGCATAAACATCAACTTCCTAAAATTGTTTCAATAGAAAAATGATGTCATCTCTCAGGATATTGTGTTTGCATCAACCTTTTTTAGCACTTTATTTTAAAAACTTCAATGTAGTATCTTGATTGATTCATTATCTTTATGTAGGTTTTATAAGGGTGTCATTGATTATTTTGACCCTTTAAGGAAGAAACATAAGGTGATAACTGATATGGATTGGATTATGATACGATGGACTATAGCCTTATCTGGGCCTAAGTTGTGCGGAGTGGCCTCATATTGGCCTAATGGGTCTACTTAAGACAAAAACACTACTTTCGTAATAGGGAGTAGTACTTTTCCCGTATTAGGGAACGAGACTTCTACTCAACTTCTATTAGGGTTACAGGATTATAAAAGGACCCCAACCGGCACGTGTTAGGGTACGTACTCATAACCTACTATTACTTATTGCTTCCTGCTCAGAGTATACTCACAAGTACATTTTGGGGTGTATTTTTGATGATTCTCTTGAAGATTTTCTAGTGTTTTGGCAGCGTAATCCCAAGCACGTGGTCGTTGGAATATTTAGGAATACTTGGTGAAAATTGACTTCATCAATAACATTGACAAAGATGGGCTATTCCTCTATATATTTTATGTTGTAGAGATTTGTTTACTTGACTTTATCATTCAACTCTCCAAAATTCATCATCATTATTTGCTAGTGCTTATCATTTATCTTTAAGTACTTCAAAATGGTTAATTGAGTGTTTGCACATGTTCTTTTCCTAAGTTTTTATATGCTCAGTTGCATGGCTGTGTCCCTCTTAAGATTTAATATTTTGCGTAATTTATAAACTTTCATAATTTTGTTATGTGAGTAAGCACAGTCTTATTAGGTATCATCTGTGTTTCTGGTTTAATACTGTGATAAAATTCCTAAGGTAAAATACAAGCCAAGCTATACAAAGTTTACTTAAACTTTAACCTTTACCTTACCAAGAGTGTCTCAACTTCCCCAAACTCACCACCACGCCTCTTTGTCAATTCAGCTTGACCACTATTCTTGGTCAACCATAGAGTTTATGGTTGTCATTCCTCTACTTGTCGACTGTCTTTGACTTGTTGACTTTTTGGTTAAAATTGCCTCCAAATAAGCCTTTTTATTAGTTAAAACTCTCTACCTTATAAACCCAATAAAACAAGCCATAGAGCACTTAAGTACCTAATAATCACTCAAAAATAAAGCAAAAACCCTAAGAAAATAGGGATTAGAGGTAGTTTAAAATGGACTCTACAGCTATACTTGAATTCATGATATTTTATATGCGAATATGAGTGATATTTGTTTGTTAACATTGATACGCTAAACTTGATACATTGTACGCAAATACATGATACGAGAATCATACATCCTTATCTGAGTGATATTTGATACATCCTTATCTGATAAATTATTGAATCCGCTTCATTTTCTACATCTACATACAACCTAAACTCTAAAATCAAGAACAATATTTTTAGTAATTTGTGAAAAACAATTATATTAAAAAACGTCAAACATATTAGTCGTGTCATATTATACTTCAAACATTCAAAACACAAATCTTGTTGCAATTAGAGAGAAATACAATTTTCCAACTAAATTTTAACTCATCATTCCTAAAAATGAGGATAACGCCAATAGGGATGACTTTGATCACACCACAACTGTTGATACTGACCAACTTGAGGCTGGGCTAAGGCTTCAACTCTTAGATTTTGTTAAAGATTTATTGAATCATTCCCATCTTGTACTGGGGAAATTTACTCTAGAATCCATATGTCTAATAGGTTGATTAGAGGATATTTGTATATTCTTCAAAATTCCTTTGATTATATGTGTTTTCCACAGATTTTACTTTATCACTAAGATTGGAAATTCCCATAGCTAGTTCTTTTTTTACAAACATTCACATGCCTCTTCAATCCAAACAGTATTCTCTTCCTATTCTAATGGATGAAAATTTTATCTTTTTCTTTGTAAGAAGTAATTCCTTAGGAATAAGTAATACTTGGAAAAGAGAGATTAAATTTACAGATGAAATTCCAAATGATGGTTACTCTAAAGCAGCACAAGATATAACAGTGAAGAAATTAATTTAGATTAAAAATGAGAAATACATTCCAAAGTAAATTTGAATGGGTAAATTTTCTAATTTAAAATTTTTATGCATACATGATATTTTTCAACTTTGTTGATATGATGATCAGTGTTTGTTATCTTTTAACTATAAGAAAATTGTTGTTTTGATTGACTTCTAATAAGATTAGCTGGCAACATTAATGCAAAATATGATCAATTTTTAATTTACCTTTATGTTTGTTAATAAAGTTTTCTTTCTAACTTAAATGTTTGTTTCAATAAAGTGGTTAATTACATCTTTTTAATAGTCTATTGTAATAATTAATAGTTCATATGCAAAAAATATTGATATTAGATACACCAAAGAATTGGATTAATATTTGCTAAAATTGATAATTTATACAAGAAAGAGAATGGTACTTTATACACGAATCAAAATGGTGTTAAACTATAAATTTATACTTGATACGCGAATCAATACAAATCAAAATAAAAAATCTTGTTGATTTAATTTGAATTTGACACTTTTTGAGTATTTAATGACACAAATTAATATATCATGTGTTCCAAAATGCCATTTCAATGTGAAATTGAACAATCGCATTATTTCATATTTCTCACTTTTTTTGTTAAAAAAATTGCATCTTTTCATCTCCTACATCTACATACAACACACATTCTAAAAACCAAACTACTTTTTAGTGAAATTGTAAAAAATGTCAACACAATTAGAATGTCATATTATAGTTCAAAACTCATATCTTGTAATAATTAGAGACAAATACAATATTCCAACTGAAATTGAACTTATACCTCTTGACAAGAAGGATTTTCTATATGAGATGACCTTGATGACACCACGACCATTTATACCAACCAACTAAAAGTCAGATTGAGGTTTTCTATCTCTCTTATCTAGTTAAAGATTTACTACATCATTAACTTCTGAATCCATAGGTATAATAGTCAGATTCAAAAATATTTGTAAATCCGCCAGAGTCCTTGCTATAAATATATTTTTTATATAGTTTACTCTTTTGCTCCCATTAGAAATCCTTCTACCTGGATCAATTTTGTCAAATGTCTCCTTGCCATTTAACTGTATATTGCAGTTCCTTCATTCTCCCATGAATGGAAGCATTGCTTTTTCTTTATAAGAAGTTCTTTCTTGGGAAGAACTATGATTCCACTATCAACTCCAGATGATGAATTCTCCGAATTAGCCGAGAAGATGATAGTGAAGAAATTCATGTAAATGATGGGAAACAAAATGCTCCAAAGTTAGTGGATGAGGAGATTAACCCCACCTCCAACCAGTAGAGAAATGAATAGAATTAAAGGGATAGTTCTGTTTTTTGCTTCAGGTATAGCAACCCTTTCATGAATGAATTAGGTTGTTGTTTGGATTCCTGTTGTTGTTTGTTTAGTTTTGTATCTTATAATTAGATTTGTAATTTCATATGTTTCTTAAATAAAGTTGTTAAATACCTATTTTAGTTCATACTTTAATAGATGATACTCAAAAATTAGTACTCCATACTTGATACTCGAATAAAATAAAAATAATTGATACTTTATACATGAACTATTCATACTTTGTACGCGAATCATAATGATAATTAACACTGACACTTGATACACTAATTATTGATAGTTTATACGTGATTCGGAATGAATTGAATACGCAAACTATTGATACGTTCTATGCGAATACGCGAACTATTGATACGTTATACGCAAATCAGAATGGTACTTTATACGTCAATAAAAATGCTATTGAAATGGTAATATTGGTACTTGATACGCGATTACGTGAATCACATCAAGATTAAAACAATCTTATATGTGAATCATGGTAACATAACGTTGGTACTTGATACGCAAATACATGAATACACAATCACAGCAAGACTACTAAAATCAAAATAGTTATACTTGGACTGATATTAACATATTGATACTTGATATTGAAATAAGATTACAACAATTTTATATTCCGAGCCTTGCCACTGAACTCTTTACCTTTAACTGCATCTCTCAAACTAGTATTTCTCTTTTGCACATGTTTCTGAAAGTCCCAATTCATTCTTTGTTTTCTTCATTTTATCACGGATAAAGCAAGATCCAGGATGATTGTTGAACTGCTATCTAATGTAAAATCCTCAACAGGGTCTATAATATTACCAATAATAGAATTTATAAGAAGAAGATCCCTGTTGTATCTCTCTTTAAGCATTTTCTTTATTAATTTCTTCACCATCTTGAACTTTGAAAAGAAAGTTATAGTAGCATTAAATCATTTGATGATGCCAATGGATGGAACTTTTACTATTCTTTGAAGTTAACAATGTCAATTTTGATTATTTGGTTAACGGAAACTTCATTCTATCCCAAACTTCATTCTTTGTCAATTTTGACAGCCTTTTTGAGATATATTCTTAAGGTATTTCTAGTTGGGGTGAGCAAAAAAACTAAAAAACCAATTAAATTGACCGAATAAAATTCAATTTGATTTTTCAAATTTGGGTTTTAAGTTTTTGATTTGATTTTCGGTAGGACCAATCCAATTGTTCGGTTTTTAATTTGGTTCTGATTTTAGAATTTTGAATTCGGTTGACCAAAAAAATCAAATTCAATTCAATTTTTGATCTAGTGTTCATTTTTCGGCTTTCGATTCAAATTGAATAACCAAATATTATATGGGTTCCGTAATTATAGTTTATGTTTGGGCTAATCAAACTAATTCCACTTTTTCTTCTTTTAATATTTTTTCCAACTACAGTTGAATTCAAATTATTTATGTTAATGTGTTCATTTACTAGCTAATAGTTTAGGTCCTTTGATCCACAAATAAAAACCTAGTAAATGTTCAATTAATACTTTGATGTATCTGCCTCACTCTAGATTAGTGATCAATGTGTCAATCTACTTAATTAATTAATTAGCAATAGTTATTATTAGAGAAAAAAATGAATAGTACAATTAATACTTTAATGTGTATTCTTTTTGGTGTATTATAAGTACAGTAACCCAATTAACATTTTAATATTTGAGTACTTTAATGTGTCAAGTGATGTTTTTTTTATTGATTTTGTCATTAATTATTCTGATTTTATCATTAATTTGCATGAATTTTTTATTATTTTTTTAGATGAAAAAAATAATTCAGTCCAAAACAAAATAAGCGAATAACCCCGACAAAACTAGAATTTGATTTTTTTGTTTTTGGTTATTACATTTTCAATTTTCCATTCAATCAGAATTTTTAGAAAAGGAAAAACTGAACTAATCAAACCAAATTAGTCAAATAAATAAATAATCAAACAATGCTAACCCCTAAATTCTAGAACATATTATGTATTAAGCACTCTTAAACAATGGTGACATAGGATACCATACTTCTCAAAGTATTTGCAAGAGCATGATATGAACTTATTGACAATGTCGAACATGACACGTTGAGAACTGTTCTCAAAATCAGCCAAAAAATTGTAAACTGTCATGTGTTCTTCAATATGTATGAAAGTTGAAGTTGCAGAAACAAATTTAAAAAATTGAGTTTTGAAATCTCTAACTATTGTAAGCAAGCATACATTGACAACATGTTTAACCATTCTAGTCAATGGAAAAAGAGATGTAGGAGTCATTCTCGAGCACTTGAATTCATTAACTTGCTCAATATTTCTCCAATGACTTATAGTTTCTTTGAAAAATTCAAAGAATTCTATTAAACTCATTATCTTGTTTGCATTAATGTCTATGGCACTACATGTACTTTCATTTCTTTGTGACGACAGTATTCTAGTAGAAAAAAAGCCTTGTTGAGGGCAGTACACCATTTCTCCTTTAAATCATAAAATCTCGTAAATCATGAATGATTTTGTAAATTTTAAATTAATATCATATAATTATAGCAATCTTCTAATTCAAATTCATCAACACAGCCTCTTATACATATTTTAAATTTTTCTTTCAAACAACGATCATGTTTCAAGTTCCCAAAGTGGCTCACAACAAAATGAAGAATGTGCCATAAGCATAGTTTGTGCATTGTTTGAGGAAAAACCTGCAATATTAAATATAATAACAAGCATAATACCAAAAGTACAGATAATTTTCTGATTAAGAAGTAATTGAATGATATGGTTACATAAAAATTCTATATTTGAACTACATAATAATATCTACATGTTTCTGAAGTACATTTTAATTTTAAATTTGAATGCATACCTAATCTATTGCATTGGCAATGACATGATTATGAAGATAATTATAGGACTTTTTCGACCTATAGACTTCTTGAATATGTTAAAAGTCAATCAAATGACTCTTTCTTTTCCTTAGATATAAAATCACATGCAAACATTATGTTTTTCGAATAATTGTTGATCCCAATAAACAGTGCACTAATTAAATTATATCTTATTGTTCAACAGGTGGTAACTAATTCTTCAATTTCAATGCATATTTTATAGCCTTCTTTCACCATTTAGTCTCCAGAATACACTAGACAATCTGTCCATATCATCAAGTTTAGCTATAACAAAGAAGTTATCTTCTTCAGTCCCATGTTGATGCAACATATCAATAACTATTTTTACAACTCCTTCTATTGACTGCATCTTCATATGATTTACAAAGTTAAAATGATCATTCTTTATATGACCAAGTGATTTTTTCGCCTCCAGCATTATGAAGCATGTATCAAAAGGGATGTATTAGTCGTATTCTAAAAGAAGTCAACTATTCTATAGCTATAGCTTTTTATATTGTTACCTGCTTTTTAGATCGATAAAAGTTACTATATTTTGTCCTTGTGAGTGTATGATTGTGTAACATAATATGGTGAACAACTTTATAAACACCACTTTTCTTCAACTTGACTCTTATGTATTCATTGCATCCTGTTTGTGAAATACAATTTTTTTTGGGAAAGGCTATCTTGGGTGGCATTCTTGTAATTAACAACAATTGTATTAGTTTCGTTAGCGATTAAGTTTTCAAACTTCATATAAATAAGAAGTCGGGAATAGACTGAAATGGAAGTTTTTTTGGAGAGAGCTTGATTTTTAGTTTTCAATTAGTTTCTTCTAGTTTTGGCAGTTTTGTACTTTCTGTCTCTAGATTTTGTCTCTCTCGCGAAGTTAGGGTTCTCTAGAAGTCAATTTGCCATTTCTAAATTTTGGCATTATGGCTTTGAGAACATTCAAGGATTTGGGTTATCATTGAGTTTAACAATTTAAGAGATTTATCTTACTGATATTCTCTTTTATTTTACAAATATGATTTCTTGTATGTGCTTTGTGTTCAAATCTGGAACGATTGAAGCCTTAAGTGCAAAATTCCTTAATGCCTCATGGTCTTGCATGTAGAAATGTGACATTTTTGTTGATTAGTTAAGTTATGGTTGAGATGTAGTTTTTCTAATTTAATTCAAGTTGTTTTATACACATTTCTACTTGGTAATTGATAAGTCGGGCTTGTACTGACTTAATTGCTCTACTTTCTTAGTCTTTTCCATGAAATTACAAGATGAATGATGCTTGATATACGTTTTGTATGCATATATGCTTAGAATCTGGAGATTGAGTAGATTGGTGAAGTGTTGAGAAAATAGCTTGTAAAAGTGTTATATTTGCACTTGAATGAGAGTCAAGCACACACTCAACCATTTTGGAGTCCAAGCCTCAAGCATCACATAAAGGTCCAAACACACAACACAAACACACACAAAACATGTAACACACACACACACAAAACATGTATCACACACACACATGGCGGGTGCACTAGTGCACTCGCCACTCACGCAACTGGCACTTGCACACACGCACATGGCGGGTGCCTATACCGCCACACACTCACGCACACATGCACATTCACACACTTGCATTTTCATTTATTTCACTTATGCATTTTTTGTACATTTTTCATGCATACATGTTGCACACTGGCACTCACTTCATACTCTGAATTCGGCTTACACACTTGCACTAAGCACACATAGCAACGAGCGCGCACAAGCTTTAACTCACACAAGCAAGCCTTTGATACATCATTCATGCGAGCACCAAGTGTTTGTAGAATTGCATTGTAAATTCTTAGTTGTTAAGTTTTGTGCTGACCACGTGACCTCACTTCAGCCTTTATCGATATCTTTGCAGACATGTGGCGACCTCCCCGCAAAGGAAGGAAACTTCCGGGAATTTTACAGAGCCAAGTCATCAAGAGAAAAGTATAAAAGGCATAGAGGAGAACAAATGAAGGAGAGATCAGACGAGAGGAGACAGTGGAGAGTGGCCGCACACAATAGAACAGAGCATAGCATCCTTAGATTAGGGTTCATATTTTAGATTAGGATTTTCTCTCTCTTTCCCCCTTCTCACATTTCACTGTCTTGAGGATTCAATTGTACAGATCTTAACTTAGTTGAGACAATTTAAGTGATTCTATCTGCGTTCATTACCGTTACTTATTCTTTACATGTTTAGATTTGATGGCCTTGTATGATTTTGTTCAAATCCATGCTTAATCTGCGGTAGCCACTGAGATTGGTGTGGATATACCAAAGACAAACAAACTTTATATGAATTGAACCAGGAGCATTCTTGTATGAGTCTTAAAGATCTGTGAGTTCTTGTGGCTTCAATTATGCAGTACCCACTGACAATTGAAGTCAATCCAATAGAGAGGACTTAGGTTATCTGAGTACTGCAATTCGAGTTCTTGATTTAATGAGATGCCCTACCAAGGGAGACGATCGGTAATTGAGCTAGAATCTCAATTTCAGGCAGGGATCTGGGATTTTAGAGTTGAGCCAAAGACTTGCCCTACCAATGGAAGTCTTAGGAGTAAGTGGAGTGTAATCGTGAGAGCCACCAGGTTAATCGATTATATGAAACTAGCAGATTTATCCCCTCACACATGCACAACACAAGTCGATATACTAGGAAGAGATCGGTACCCCCTCAAGGCAGTGCTTGCATACTAACCCTTTCATCCCCATTTTGCATTCATTCACTTAGCTTGCATTTGTCTTTGTTTTTTTCCTCCCATTTCATGCATTTGTAGCGTCAAGTGAACAATTGATCTCTAGAAAACCAACCCTTCTCTGTGTGAATGATCCCTCTCACCACTATTATAGTAGTGTTAGGGTATTATTGAGAGGTACGCGACAAGCCTGTCAATTTTTGGCGCCACTGCCGGGGAAGGAGCGGTTGTTGGAGATTATTTGTCCTTTTGACCCGTTTGATTTTCTGTGTTTTTATCATTCTGTTCTTGTGTGATTCTCTCCGTGTGTTAGTTTTCGTGTTAGTAAATTTCATTTTCTGTTGTTTTGTGTTCAAGCCTTTTGTGTTCAGTTGTGGTAAGTGCAGGGACATTTGAGCTTCATTGGTATTGAATTGTGCACACCACCGTAGATCAAATATGTCTAGGTGGTTTGGGGACTCTGTTGAGCCTTATTATGATTACCCACCAGATTGGATGGATGACACACGACCAACACCTGGAGTATTTGACAACTTCTCCCCACCGAGATATTATGAGACATGACATGACCAACAACAGAGCAATGAGTCTTATCTCAGAGAAAAGGAAAAATGGGAAGAAATGTTGTCTCAAATTTTGGACAGGTTGATAGAGTTAAAACAAGGTTGGCTCAAAAGGAAGAGAAGGCTCCAGAGCTACAACAGAGACTTGATCACATGAGTGCATTAATGAGCAACTTGTGGGAACAACTTGAGACACCAGTTCAAGATGTTCAAGGCCACTCAGAAGGTATATCTCTTCTTACTGAAACACCCACTCCTGAGGAAAATCATTTTGATATGAATGTAAAAGTTGATTGTGGTTTAAAGAGTCCAATGGAGTTAGAGTCTACAAATGTTGGAGATGTTATGCATGAGTGCTTTGTTGATGAGTTTTTTTTGCATGAACGTTTGAGTTCTTCTAATGAGATTGATGTCTCTTATGATGAGCTTAGTGATGAAGAACTTAGGGCCATTTGGTTTCTTACTGCCAAAATGGAGGATGTATCTAATGTTGAGTCTTATATCAACTTCATGAATTTCCATGAAAATGAGGACATTGTTAGACTTCCCGTAGATACTTCTCCAGACCTTAAATGCCCTATGAGATGTACAGAGACAACTCTCATTGAACCATGTGTGACTGTGAATGAAAATAATATTGCACTGGTTAATAAAAATGACAACATGATCATTGAGCATTTTGTTGAGTCACCAACTAATGAAATTTTGAATAAATCTGAAGCTGTAAATGGTGACCAACAAGTAGAGAAGAATGAGATACCTTTGTTAAATTTGCAGAGTGAACCAAATTTTGTTAACAAAGGAATTACTCCAATTGATCCATATGTTAGTGTGTGTGATGAAGATTTAATGCTTTGTAAAGGAATTGCTAACATAGTGGAGAATTGCTTTTTCGATGCATCCATTTTTGAAATTACTGATGAATTTGTTGAGACTGTAGATGCACAATCTGTGGTTGAGCCTTGCAGGCTTTTAGAGCCAAAGGTGGTGGAAGAAGTGAAAGAGGTGTCTTCCACGGGGGAACATACTTGGTATAAAATGGAGTTTATTGTGATTGTTCCCTATGTGCATGAGCTCCCACACCTCTTTCCTGAAAATATTTGCCCAGTACCATACTGGAGAAAAAAGAGTGCTTATGAAAGAGCATTCTTCTGGTACAGAGATGGGTATTCTGAATCTTGAAGAAAGAAGGCTTCATGAATAAAGTCTAGCTGGAGACTGAATAAATCCAGAACTATTTAATCCAATTCTCTTGAGTAAATTGATGTTTGAGTTTTTAGTCACTTTTGCTTTTGCTTTGTTCATATAGTTAGTTGTCTCTTGTGTGCAGGAACCCTAAGCAAAAGCCTCTCAAATGCTAAGTGTGGGGGAGTATCTTCAAAGTGCTGTTAACATGATATATTATACACCACCATGACCCAAGGTCATGGTGTGGCACTCACTTGCTCACCACATTTTTTCTCTACTCTCTTGCACATCACAAGTCACAATCTCACACTCACGCACAGTACGTTAGGGAGCACCACCTCTTTATCACCAAGTTTCCAACAAGTCAATATTCACTCATGTTTTTACAATAGAAGATATGAGCTCATTCCATGGTGCTTTACTCAACTCTATTCTTTCTATGGGAAATACCCTCTTGAACTTTCATGATCTTATTTTAGGTGAATGTTGTCTAGTTTGTTGGGTTTCCATGCATACAGTGGTAACTATGTATGAAATTTAAACTTGATATGAACATAGTGCCTTATTGGGACGCCTGTATTGCATGGAGTTCTACTTTAGGATGAAAAATATGGTTAGTATTCTACATTATTGTATGATTTATGCATATTGTGAGTTGTGTTCTTTTGGTGCAAGGATTTATGAGTCCAAGTATGGGGTTCTGCAAGTGCAAAGGCTGAACAAAGGAGACCAAAAGTTATTAAGCATAAGCAAATAGAGTCTAAAGGCAGTCCTAAAGGAAAGTTGAGGACAAAGGCACTCAAACCAGCAAACATTGGATGTTAAAGTCTCCAAACATAAGGGAGTTCCTGAACCTATTCTTTTATCATACATTGGGACAATGTAAATCTTAAGTGTGGGGGAGGGAATGTTTGCCATGGTTTATGCCTTTGAGGATTCACATGCTTATTTTCCTTCATGAAAATTTTTTGTGCTTGCTTAATGAGTTACAATGGAACTAGTGATACTTGAAAAAGTTGTGCTGTATTATGCTGTGTATAGTGCCTTTGATTTTAATGTGGTTGTGTGTCGTATGGGTGTTAAGAGAAATGGTGGTGGTGTTGTGATATTATTATTTATGTAGGTAGCATTTTTAGGTGTTTTGTGTCTAGTGTGGAATAAAAGGCAATGTCTAGCACTAGCCTTGTTATGTGCTTTCTATGTCTAGTTGCGATAAATGTTAAGTGTTTGTTGTGTTGTGCAAATGTTGTCACCATCCATCTAGCACACTAGCATTTCTAATACACCAACACTTCCAATATCATCATCAAATCCATAAATCCTTGTTCAATTGTGCTGTATGGAAATTTTTTTTTTTGTTTACAGTATCCATTTGATGCATACAATTTGCTGGGTAAAGTGCGATGTCAAAGTAAGATAGAAACGTCAACACTCTATTTGACATAAGAGAGACTCATGAATCTTTTACTTGTATGTGCTTTCTACTAGTAAACACTTATTTTTGCATTTTGATTATATAGTCTATTGAAGATACACACAAACACGAAATGATTGAGAAATGATGCAAATAAGAAGAAAAAGCCAATGGCAAATAAAGGGAAAAAATAGCCACAAAACCCTGGCAGCCAAGCACAAAAAGTGCGGCATGAATTCCAAAAGAAAATATTCAGCACCAATGTGCATGTTAAGCTCAGTTAAGTTTTGTAATGTTAAGTGTTCGTGTGTGTGGACAAAAGGATTGTAGTGCAAGAATTTTTGATTAAATGTTCACTTGAGTACTTTGCTTAGACAGTGTGAGGAAACATGAGAAACTCTCAGCACACACTGCACTCTGGCGGTTTGGTCTTTATTCATGGTACCTTACTTGACAATTTGCATAAATTAGATGAACTGTGAACTTGCCCAATTAAATGTTGTTGCATGCGAAAATTTTTTAAAATGGATAGTTGATGATGTTGTGAGTGTTGAATGTGGAGTGGATAGAGATTGGCCTTACTTTGCTCGAGACTAACAAAGATTTAAGTGTGGGGGATTGATAAGTCGGTCTTGTACCGACTTAATTGCTCTACTTTCTTAGTGTTTTGCATGACATTACAAGATGAATGATGCTTGATATACGTTTTGTATGCATATATGCTTAGAATCTGGAGATTGAGTAGATTGGTGAAGTGTTGAGAAAATAGCTTGTAAAAGCGTTATATTTGCACTTGAATGAGAGTCAAGCACACACTCAACCATTTTGGAGTCCAAGCCTGAAGAATCACATAAAAGTCCTAACACACAACACAAACACACACAAAACATGTAACACACACACACACAAAACATGCATCACACACACTAGTGCACCCGCCACTCACGCACACGGCGCACACACACTATGGCACCCGCCACACTCACTAGTGCGCCCGCCCCACACTCATGCACACATGCACATTCACACACTTGCATTTTCATGTATTGCACTTATGCATTTTTTGTACATTTTTCATGCATACACGTTGCACACCGGCACTCACTTCATACACTAAATTCGGCTTCCACACTTACACTAACCACACATAGCAACGAGCGCTCACAAGCTTTAACTCACACAAGCAAGCCTTTGATACATCATTCATGCGAGCACCAAATGTTTGTAGAATTGCACTGTAAAGTCTTAGTTGTTAAGATTTGTGCTGACAACATGACCTCACTTCAGTCTTTATCGATATCTTTGTAGACACGTGGCGACCTCCCAGCAAAGGAAGGAAACTTCCTGGAATTTTACAGAGCCAAGTCATCAAGAGAAAAGTATAAAAGGCAGAGAGGAGCACAAAGGAAGGGGAGATCGGACAAGGGGAGACAGAGGAGAGCAACCTTAGATTAGGGTTCATAGTTTAGATTAGGATTTTCTCTCCCTTTCCGCCTTCTCACATTTCACTGTCTTGTGGATTCAATTGTACAGATCTTAACTTAGTTGAGATAATTGAAGTGATTCTATCTGTGTTCATTACCGTTACTTGTTCTTTGCAAGTTTAGATTTGATGGCCTTGTATGATTTATTTCAAATCCATGCTTAATCTGTGGTACCCACTAAGATTGGTGTGGATCTACCAAAGACAATCAAACTTTATATGAATTGAACCAGGAGCAGTCTTGTATGAGTCTTAAAGATCTGTGAGTTCTTGTGGCTTCCATTGTGCGGTACCCACTGACAATTGAAGTCAATCCAATAGAAAGGACTTAGGTTATCTGAGTACTGCGATTCGAGTTCTTGATTTAATGAGATGCCCTACCAAGGGAGACGATCGGGAATTGAGCTAGAATATCGGTTTCAGGCAGGGATCTGGGATTTCAGAGTTGAGCCAAAGACTTGCCCTACCAAGGGAAGTCTTAGGAGTAAGTGGAGTGTAATCGTGAGAGCCACCTGGTTAATCGGTTATATGAAACTAGCAGATTTATCCCCTCACACATGCACAACACAAGTCGATGATACTAGGAAGAGATCGGTACCCCCTCAAGGCAGTGCTTGCATACTAACCCTTTCATCCCCATTTTGCATTCATTCACTTAGCTTGCATTTGTCTTTGTTTTCTTCCTCCCATTTAATGCATTTGTAGCGTCAAGTGAACAATTGATCTCTAGACAACCAACCCTTCTCTGTGTGAACGATCCCTCTCACCACTACAGTAGTGTTAGGGTATTATTGAGAGGTAATCGATAAGCCTGTCAATTTTTTCAATTAGATCTCAATTGTCAGTGGGTACAGCACAAATGAAACCGCAATGAATGCAGATCTTGAGACTCATGCGTGGAAGTTTCTCACATTCAGATCATGTTGAATTCAAGTTTCCTTTTGTAGATCCTAAGTAATCTCAGTGAGTACCGCAGACCAACTCTAGATTTGTCAGTGTTACGTAGCCCAATGAAGTCAAATACTCAATGAATAGGAAACATAATGAACACAGATCAATTCAATTCAATTGTCTCAACTAAGTTTAGATCTGTACAAGATGAATCCTCAAGAGAGTATGCTGTTAGAAGGGGAAAAAAGGGAGAAAATCCTAATCTAAACTAAGAACCCTAATCTAAGGATTGCTATGATCTCTTCTATTGTGCGGCCGCTGTCTCCTCTTTTATCTCCCTCGATCTCCCTTTCTTTGTGCTGCCTCTCTGCCTTTTATACCTTCCCATTGATGATGTGTTGATGTCTTGGTTCCTGGAAGTTTCCCATATTGATGAGATTTTTCCATGTGTCTGAAAGAGTTCCTTTTTGGCTTCTGATTTCTCCATATGTCCTACAAATACCAATCACAAGGTGTGGTGAGGTCACGTGTTTGCTGCGTTGCTTAAGCATTAAGAATGAATAACATCAAACACTTGGTGATCTGAGAATAGCTGTGCTTGTGCATTTGTGGGTGCCAAACATTGTGCCTTATGCTAGAGTAGATTATGTTGCAGTGTGTATACTAAGTGTCAAATAGGTGGGGAAAGTCATGCATGAATGTAGTGTAAGTGTGCGCGAGTGTATGCATGAATATGTGCAAGTGTGTGCGAATGAAAGTGCATAAGTGTGCAAGTGGAAGTGAGGTAGTGTGCGAGTGCATGTGGCGGGCGCACAGGCACGAGCAATTGCACATGCTTCATTTTTTTCCCCCATTTATCCCCTGATTCGTTTTGAGTCTGAGAAAACATAAAACCTAAAACATCAAAGTTGTAGCCCGCCGAGTGCTGTGTGCTGTGTGTGTGCACGCGCGCACAGTGCTATGCCTAGTATTATGGGGATTTGAAGGCTTTCAGTTAGGAATTGGATTTTGTGGTAAACATATGAACTGTATCTCTATCTCTTAGCTTTCTATAGGTTCAGAAACCATCAACGTTAGAGGTCTGTAGCTCAAGATAAAAGTGTTCTCCCAAACTGTGTCAGTGACATTACAACTAAATGAGTGCTTAGAAAGAAGGCTCCGTTTTTCATGTATGCCTACCGAATTGGGAGAAGGTCAAAACATATGAAATGCAGTACACTCAAAGGGATTTCCAAAACATCCAAGGTCTCATCATTTGGGTGAGTATTGAGAGAGATATACTGATTTGAAGATCATTTTCCATTCTACCGATTGAGAAATCAGTGCAACCCACTGTCAAGTGTATGTTGGATGTGTTCGTTGTGTCTGGGATTTCTCGCGTGTGCTTGTTACTTTGTGTTGTCACGATGGCTAAGTGTGTGTGTCCAATTCATGAAACAATCATATCAATTTCATGGCATTTACACAACACTTAGGCATTTTCCACAGTTGTAAGATTATGAACATTCTTGCACATAAGTCATTCATGAAGCACCATTTCCACTAGAAAACCACACAAAAGCTCAAGTAATAATAGCATATAAGTCGGTATAAACCGGACGTACCAATCCCCCTATACTTGAACTTTTGCTCGTCCCAAGCAAAACAAAGCAATTACAATCACTTCATCCACTTTCACATTCAACACTTGCAATACCATCATCTACCCATTCTCAAAATTTTTCGCATGCAAAAATGATTCATTCGCACGAGCTTATAGTCAGTCTACACCATGCTCGTTATCGACTAAGGTGCAGCGAATAAAGACCAAACCGCCAACGTGTTGTGTGTGCTGAGAGTTTCTTATGTCCCCTCTCCCTGTTTATGCAAAGTACTCAAGCAAACACTTACACAATAATTTTTCCACTACAATCCTTTTGTCCACACACATAAACACTTCATACTAAGGATACAAGATGTAATTTTTCTTTACATGCTCACATTCCCCTTTGTTAATGCACATTGTTGCTTAATGTTTTCTTTTCACGATTTATTCTGCACATTGGTGCTTGATGCCAGGGTTTTATGGCTATTTTTTCCCTTTATTCGCCACTGGCTCTTTCTCTTTTGTTCCTCTCTTTTCAAGTATTCCATGTTCATGTGTGTCTTCAATAGACTATATATCCATGATGCAAAAACAAGTGTTTACAAGTAGAATGCACATACAGGTTAAGAGATACATAGGTTCTCTCATATGTCAAATAGATTGCTGGCGTTTCTATCTTACTTTAACATCGCACTTTAGCCAGCAACTTGCATGTATCAACTAAAGCCTGTAAACTAAAAATTTTTTGCATGCATCAACAATTTAGTAAACGATTGATGGATTTGATGATGGTATTGGAAGTGTTAGTGTATTGGAAGTACTAGTGTGCTAATGGACTGAGATAGTATACAACATACAACCACACTTCACATTTTATCGCAATTGAAATGAACAAACAACACACATAATAGAGCTAGTACTAATCATAGCCTGTTTTTCCTCCCAGCACACAACACATAAAAATGCTACCTATAGGAATATTATTACAAACTACACCACCACCAATTTTCCTTAACGCACACAAGCAACACAATGAAATAAAAAATCAAAGGCATGCTATGCCTGGCACAACTTCAGCACAATTTTTTTAAGTATCACAACTCATCATCAAATAAATCATCACCAGTTCCACATAACTAATCAAGCAAGCACAAAAAAATTTCATGAAGGAAAATAAGCATATGAATCCTCAAAGGCATAAACCATGGCAAACATTCCCTCTCCGACACTTAAAATTTACATTGTCCCCAATGTAAGATAAAATAATAGGTTCAAGACTCCCTTATGTTTGTAGACTGTAACATCCAATATTTGATGGTTTGAGTGCCTTTGTCCTCATCTTTCCCATTCATGATTGTAGTCTTTTAAACTCCATTTGCAATATGCTCAATAGCTTTGGCTATCCTTTGACAGCTTTTGAACTTGCAGACCCCCACACTTGGACTCATGAATCCTTGCATCAAAAACACACAACTCACTATATGTATAAATCATACATTCATGTAGCACACTAACAATATTTTTCCATTCTAAGGTAGAACTCCATGCAATAAAGGCAACCCAATAATGCACTGTGTTCTGGCAGGTTTAAATTTCACACATGGTTACCACTTCACATTTTCTACAGTATGCATGGAAACACAACCAACTAGACAACATTCACCTCAAATAAGATCATGAAAGTTCAAGAGGATATTTCGCATAGAAAGAATAGAGTTCAGTAAAGCACTAGGGAATGAGCTCATACCTTCTAACATACAACCCACATTCTAAAAACCGAACTACTTTTTAGAGAAACTGTAAAAAATGTCAACACAATTAGAATGTCATATTATACTTCAAAACTCATATCTTGTAATAATTAGAGACAAATACAATATTCCAACTGAAATTGAACTTATACTTCTTGACAAGAAGGATTTTCTATAACAGATGACCTTGATGACACCACGACCATTTATACCAACCAACTAAAAGTCAGATTGAGGTTTTCTATCTCTCTTATCTAGTTAAAGATTTACTACATCATTAACTTTTGAATCCATAGGTCTAATACTCAGATTCGAAAATATTTGTAAATCCGTCAGAGTCCTTGCTATAAAGATAATTTTTATAGAGTTTACTCTTTTGCTCCCATTAGAAATCCTTCTACCTGGATCAATTTTGCCAAATGTCCCCTTGCCATTTAACTGTATATGACAGTTCCTTCATTCTCCAATGAATGGAAGCATTGCTTTTTCTTTATAAGAAGTTCTTTCTTGGGAAGAACTATGATTCCACTATGAACTCCAGATGATTAATTCTACGAATTAGCAGAGAATATGATAGTGAAGAAATTCATGTAAATGAAGGGAAAACAAAATGCTCCAAAGTTAGTGGATGAGGAGATTAGCCCCACCTCCGACCAGCAGAGAAATAAATAGAATTAAAGGGATAGTTATGTTTTTTGCTTCAGATATAACAACCCTTTCATGAATGAATTAGGTTGTTGTTTGGATTCCTGTTGTTTTGTTTAGTTTTGTATCTTATACACTAAAATCTAGAACAATATTTATAGTATTCTTTGAAAAACAATTACATTAGAAAATGTCAAACATATTAGTTGTGTGATATTATACTTCAAAAACAAAAATCTTGTTGCAATTAGAGAGAAATACAATTTTCCAACTAAATTTGAACTCATTATTCCTAAAAATGAGGATAACGCCAATAGGGATGACTTTGATCACACCACAACTGTTGATACTGACCAACTTGAGGCTGGGCTAAGGCTTCAACTCTTAGATTTTGTTAAAGATTTATTGAATCATTACCATCTTTTACTGGGTCAATTTACTCTAGAATCCATATGTCTAATAGTTGGATTAGAGGATATTTGTATATTCTTCAAAATTCCTTTGATTATATGTGTTTTACACAGATTTTACTTTATCGCTAAGATTGGAAATTCCCATAGCTGGTTCTTTTTTGACAAACATTCACATGCCTCTTCAATCCAAACAGTATTCTCTTCCTACTCTAATGGATGAAAATTTTATCTTTTTCTTTGTAAGAAGTAATTTCTTAGGAATAAGTAATACTTGGAAAAGAGAGATTAAATTTACAGATGAAATTCCAAATGATGGTTACTCTAAAGCAGCACATGATATAACAGTAAAGAAATTAATTCAGATTAAGAAAGAGAAATACATTCCAAAGTAAATTTGAATGGGTAAATTTTCTAATTTAAAATTATTTTGCATACATGATAATTTTCAACTTTGTTGATATGATGATCAGTGTTTGTTATCGTTTAGCTATAGGAAAATTGTTGTTTTGATTATTGACTTCTAATAAGATTAGCTGGCAACATTAATGCAAAATATGAAAAAATTTTAATTTACCTTTATGTTTGTTGATAAATTTTTCATTGTAACTTAAATGTTTGTTTCAATAAAGTGGTTAATTATATCTTTTTAATAGTCTATTGTAATAATTAATAGTTCATATGCAAAAAATATTGATATTAGATACACCAAAGAATTGGATTAATATTTGATAAAATTGATAATTTATATAAGAAATAGAATGGTACTTTATACATGAATCAAAATGGTATTAAACTATAAATTTATACTTGATACGGGAATAAATACAAATCAAAATAAAAAATCTTGTTGATTTAATTTGAATTTGACACTTTTTGAGTATTTAATGACACAAATTAATATATCATGAGTTCCAAAATGCCAATTTCAATGTGAAATTGAACAATCGCATTATTTCATATTTCTCACTTTTTCTGTTAAAAAAATTGCATCTTTTCATCTCCTACATCTACATACAACACACATTCTAAAAACCAAACTACTTTTTAGAGAAACTGTAAAAAATGTCAACACAATTAAAATGTCATATTATACTTCAAAACTCATATCTTGTAATAATTAGAGACAAATACAATATTCCAACTGAAATTGAACTTATACTTCTTGACAAGAAGGATTTTCTATAAGAGATGACCTTGATGACACCAGGACCATTTATACCAACTAACTAAAAGTCAGATTGAGGTTTTCTATCTCTCTTATCTAGTTAAAGATTTACTACATCATTTACTTCTGAATCCATAGGTCTAATAGTCAAATTCGAAAATATTTGTAAATCCGTCAGAGTCCTTGATATAAAGATATTTTTTATAGAGTTTACTCTTTTGATCCCATTAGAAATCCTTCTACCTGGATCAATTTTGCCAAATGTCCCCTTGCCATTTAACTGTATATGGCAGTTCCTTCATTCTCCCATGAATGGAAGCATTGCTTTTTCTTTATAAGAAGTTCTTTCTTGGGAAGAACTATGATTCCACTATCAACTCCAGATGATGAATTCTCCGAATTAGCAGAAAAGATAATAGTGAAGAAATTCATGTAAATGATGGGAAAACAAAATGCTCCAAAGTTAGTGGATGAGGAGATTAGCCCCACCTTCGACCAGCAGAGAAATGAATAGAATTAAAGGGATAGTTCTATTTTTGCTTCAGGTATAGCAACCCTTTCATGAATGAATTAGGTTGTTGTTTGGATTCCTGTTGTTGTTTGTTTAGTTTTGTATCTTGTACACTAAAATCAAGAACAATATTTATAGTAATCTGTGAAAAACAATTACATGATTAATATGTTTGACATTTTCTGAAGTAACATCTGTTCATTCATGTCATGAGTTCATGATCCATTGTTTTCTTCATAACATTTGCTGCTTCATGGTTTAAGAATGTTTTACAAACATTACATTTTCCATTTCATGAGTGAAGGATGCACCACATAGTTATTCGAGCAATCTTCATTTCCATCATATTATCTTCATATTCATTTTCCTAGCAGCTCATTGCCTTTCTTCTTTAAACGTCAATTTCATTCATTCCCGAGATATTTTTCAATCCTCCATTTATCCTCTCCATACATCTCTCACTTCTTACCACTTACATTTCATAACACATGCAATTCATTTCAAAATTCTTTTGTGTGCATTACAAACTTTGTGTTTCACATTGTTGCAAGCATACATTCTACATGTTACTACTTCATTCTTCATTCTTTCATTCTGCCGTGCACACACTTCACAATACTAATTCCCTTTACAGTTATCTTGCATACATTCCATAAACACTCACACACACATGCACATAAACTGGCGAGACCTCGCTACGAGGTCTCGCCGGCTGTGGATTTGTGTGGCGAGACCTCGTGGTTGTGGATTTGTGTTTTTAATGTAGTATTAATTTTCTACGTGTGGAATTCATTACTTTTTGCAGTAAAATGTGAAGGCGTGACCTCCGGGACTACTGGAAGCGTGCGGGGAGCAAAAAGGGCGTGAAGACTTTTGGCTCAAAGGCGTGGATCAAGAGTAATTTTGTACAGATCATTTTATGCAGTGGCATTTTTGTAAAATAGTTATTAGTTTACGTTCACGTATTTGTTACGTTTTTTGTAACCTCTATAAATAGAGGATTTAGTCATGGATTAGGGAGATAGAAGATTCTGAAATTCATAACAGACTTTTGTATTTTGAGAGCGGGATTTTTCTCTCTCTACTTTTCTTTCTCCTCTAGTTTCTCTCTAAAAATTGTACTCCGATTGTGATTCCGATCGCGGATTTGGACTGAAATTTGCTTCCTTGTTCTCGATTGACAAAGGAATTGACAAATCTCTGTACATTAATCGGTAAAATCCTCCAATTGAATGGAAATGAGTTTGTTAATGTTACAATTTGATGAAATTGTGATGAAGAAGGAGTTTTCTGGCTAATCGTATGGTGACCTAGGGTTTCAATAAATGAATGTACAGATTAGATGCTTACATTCGGTGCAGTAAACATAATCCTTGAAAGAATGATTCATATCTTGCTTTTTTTGAGAATGTTAGCTAAGTTTCATTGTGTTCACTCTGGAATTTATAAATTGAACTCGAATTGCGGCCGTCATACTGAGTATGAGTTTAATGCATATTTTCTTTTTATGAATTCTGTGGAATGAGAACATGAATCGAGTCTTTTTCACTCATTTTGCATGCTTGTTTTCTAGGATGCGGTGGCCATGCCAATCATAGATTATGAGATCATTTTGTTGGAGTGAAAAAGAAGTCCTCTATTGTTAATAAGCACATTAGACCTCAAATTCAGTCCTCGCCATGGGAAGCTTCTGGGAGTCGAGTGTTAAACTTGTTAGGAATAGTGGATTGGGAAGTTGCGGTATGAAATCACCGACCTTAGGCCTCGCCATGGGATGGGAAGGTGTCAAGAGGATTAAGACATAGTGTGGTCGACAAGCCAGTTGTGGCTTAAGACTCTAGGCAACGAAGTTCCCCTCTTGTTTAGCATGTATGTTTAATTGCACTGCGTGAGCGATCTAAATGTGTATTCATCCAACTACGGAACTCTAGGGCATCATCTTTTCTATTATTGCATTTAAACTTTATTTTGTCTGAGTATTTCTTGTGTTCCGAGTTCTGGTTATCTTAGTTCTTGTTATTGCAATCTCATTTTTTTGATAGTTAGCAGATCAAACACTTGAAATTCTTGAATCATCCCCTTCCCTGTGGATACGATCTCTATTACCACTACTACACTAGTTATAGGGTAAAATTGTAAGTACGCGACATGCTTGTCAATTTTTGGCGCCGGTGTTGGGGAAGGCACGGTTTCTTGGATTTTGAGTTGCTCTGTTTTAGTTTTGTCTGGTTAGATTAGTAGTTTTGATATGTTTTATTTTGGAAACTTTGTTGTTTTCTTTGTTTTTGTGTTTTGTTCTATCCACTGTGGTTTATTTGTCGCAAGTGCAGGATACTTGAACTCAATTGGAAGAGAATTGTGCACACCATAATAGACAAAGTATGTCTAGGTGGTTTGGGGACTTTGTTGAGCCTTATCATAATTACCCACCAAATAACACACGACCAACACCTAGAGTATTTGGCTACTTCTCTCCACCAACATATCATGAGCCATGGCACAACCAACAACATAGCAATGAGTCTTATCCTTATTCCAATGAAGAGAAAAAAATAGAGGACATGTTGTCTCAGATGTTGGACAGACTTGATAGAGGTGCATATAGTGAAACAAGATTGGCTCGAATGAATGAGGAGCTTCAAGGGCAACAACAGAGACTTGAGCCAATCAATGCCTTAATGAGTAACTTGAGGGAACATGTTGAGACAACAGTTCAAGATGCTCAAGGCCACTTACAAGGTACATCTCTCTTTACTAAAGTATTCACTCCTAAGGAAAATCATTTTGTTATGAATGCAACTGTTGACTGGGATTTCAAGTGTCCAAGGGAGTGGGAGTCTACAAGTGTTGGGGATGCTGTATGTGAGTGCTCCATTGATGATTTGCATGAACATTTAAGTTCTTTTATTGAGAATGATATCTTTTGTAATGAGCTTGATACTGATCAAGTTAGAGCCTTGTGGTTTCTTAGTGACAAGAAGGAAAGTGTGTCCAATGCTGAGTCTTGCATTAATTTTATAGAATTCCATGAGTCAGATGATATTGATAGCCATTCATTAGAGTCTTCTCCTCTTGATTGCTTTGTGAATTGTACAAAGACACTTCTGTATGATCATTGTGATATCATGAATGAGGATAATGTTGCAATGGCTAATGAGAATGTCAACACATTGCTTGAAACTCTTGTTGAGGCACCAACCCTTGAAATGGTGATTGAATCTAAATATCTAAATGGTGACTCAGAAGAAGTGCAAAATGAGATACTCTTAATAATTGATGATAATGCTTTTTGTGTTGTTAACAAAGAAAAGACTCAAGAAATTCCACATGTTAGTCTAGATGATGAAGATGTGAAAATTTTTAACGAAATTGCTAACCTAGTGGAAAATTGTTTTGTTGATGCCTCTATTTTTGAACTTACTGATGTTAGTCTAGATGAGCTCACTAATGTTAATCTAGATGAAGAAGATGTGAAAATATTCAATGAGAATTCAAACATTGTGGAAAATTGCTTTGTTGATACGTTCATTTTTGAGCTTACTGATTCATTTGTTGAGACCATGGATGTACAACCATTGGTTGAGCCTTGCAGGGATAAAAAGTCTAGTGTGGTGGAAGAAGTAAATGATGTGCCTCCGATGGTGGAAGAAGTAAATTATGTGTGTCTGTAGGTTTGCAGACCATGGTGCATGCTTGGAGGAGAAAAGTCAAATATAAGCCAAAACGGATGCAGCGTGAAGGAAAAGAGGAAGAAAGTTCGTGACTTAAAGAGGAGTTTCACTCCATGTTACGATGTCGAGAACCTCTCACGTCGCGCGATGTAGGTGGACGTCACGACGTGCACACCTGCACATCGCGACATGGAGAAAAAGAGATTAATAAATCAATTTTTAAAATTCATACATTTTTGTGGTAGATCAAAGTGACCCATATTGCGCGATGTTAGGGTACTTCCACGTCGCAACGTGGGTGGATGTCGCGACCTGCAACCATGCACGTCATGACATTGGTAATAAAGGGTGTTTCAAAATTATTTTTGGAAAATTACGTTTTTGTCTCACTTTGAGGTTTCGTGTCCGACAAGGAATTCATGGAGGTCTTATTTGCAAATATTTTCATAGAATCACTATAAATAGAGCTACGTTTTCATACATTGAGTGTGTGATAAATTTTGAGAGCATTATGTAAGGGTTTTCTCTTTTTAATAGCTAATCTTTTCTTCTTTGGCTATTGTATGGGAAATTGCAGCTATACAGAATTGGAACATCATTGTTATTGAATTCATATATTTTGAGTTAAAGATATCTTCCAAAGATTTATAATTCAAGGTGTTATCTTTCCTTTCAATTTATGTTTTTAATAATGTGCTTAATCATTAAGATTATGATGTTCAGTTTAACCATGCTTGGCTAAATCTAATGTGCTCCCGAGATTATGAATAAGGGTTCTTATGCTTAATTTATAGGTTTATGTTCTATTTAATGTTCTTGGTTAAATGAGTTTTGCTGTGTTTTTCATAATTATGCATGATTTGATGTGTGAATTATGTATGATGAATATACTTTTATAGTGTAGTAAATTACTTAGAGATAACTTATTTTAATCTTGCCACTTGCCACATAGGGGGATCAGAGTAGGTTGTTTAGAATCTCTTGTGGGTTGGTTGTTAATTTGTTAGGCTAATTTTACCTTATCTCTTGCCTCTTGCCACATAGGAGGAGTTTGGGGGATTAGTTTTGCATTAGCGTGACTTGATTGGTCATTGCCTCTTGCCACATAGGAGCGGCTGGATTAGAGGGTTTGTTTGTTGGTAGTTGCATTAGATATTGGGTTAATTAAGGAAGTAGACCTTGCCTCTTGCCACATAGGAGGGTTTAACGAATTAGTTTATATCAAAGTAGGTAAATGCCTAAATCATTCCTTGCCTCTTGCCACGTAGGTGGGCATGAGATATGTTATTTACTCTTGTTTTGCATGACCATTGATATGATGTGCTTGTATTATTTGATAACTCTAAAATATAATCTCAAGAGTACACTTGGTTAACTGATCTTTTAAATCAAAGTCATCACATTAATTACTGTGTTTTGTCTTTTACATTCTTGTCTTTAGTTTGATAATATTAAAAAAACCAAAAATATTTTCTTAAAGTTTCAACATTGTCCTTTCTCTATGGGAATGAATTTGCTATACTTACACCATTAAGGGGTTGTTTAGCATTATTTTTTATTAGTGGTAAATAGCAACCATGAACATATTTTATAAGTATATTTAGCTCTAACAGTGGCCCCATATGCTACAATTATAATATGTTTGATTACTCTTGTCATTTTCATACCACCACAGTTATCAATGAGAAATTTGGGCTTTCTCGAACTCTGGACCCACTTTCTTGAAAAACTTCATGCTCTTCTTAGGTTTAGAGATTGAAGCCTCATTCAAACTAGATTTGGCAACATAAATTTGGCAAGATTTAGCGGCCACCGGGCGTTATTATTCCAAAAAAACATGATGCCTCATTTTCATATGCTCTCAATTTTAAGGAAACTTTCTGATAATAATTGCACTTACTGCTCATCAATTAATACAAGTCAATTAATGCAAGTCCATTTGATTTCAACTTTGTATTCATAGTCTCCATTTGACTCTAAGCAGCCTAAGCTTAGTAGTTGAAATCACTCCAAACCTTTTTTAAAAAATGATCTAAAGTTCTTGAACAACTATGAATCCCTCAAACTCAACCATCAAATTATCTTGCATACTATTTAGCATTGTTACACAAGCTATGATATTTTTCATTTTTCATGCTTGATAGGGTTCAAAATGATCTATTTGATGTTGAGGAGTATTACAGTGCGATAAGTTGGTGAATCACCAACTTATTGGCCTAATTTCATAATGAATTTGCTTAAGCTCTCAAGTAATTAGAGTTGTTTACATTCATTTGTGTGTTGTTTTGGGTGAAAGGACAAAACAAGTGCGAAAAATGAGCAAAAGAACTAAAAAATGAACAAAAAGGCAGAAATATAAGTAGTTAGCCTAACTTCAGAGAAATTGTGCCATGAAGAAGAAGCTGGCAGTGTAACAAGAGCTCAACTGCGCCATGAAAAATTGGGGAATTAAAGTACAGCATAACTTCAAGCAGGTCACGCCAAATAGAGCCATAAAGGGAGCAAGGAAGTTCTTGTGTAGTGCAATGTAGGCCATGCTGTGAGAAGCAATTGTCAAGATATCATAACGTAGCTACACGCAACCCATGCCAGCAAGATGTGAGCAAAGAATGAACACTTGGACACTTGAGGCAAGAAGGAGGAGTGCTGGCATGGTCGAGGCTAGGTCACGCCATGAAGAGAGATTTCTAGGAGAATTCAGCAGTGACTCACGTAGCATGAACCATCCTACGTGAGACCTTTGCAGAGGCATGGCGCAATGTATCGCAAACTATGAAAGCAGGAATCGGAGCAAAAGGGTGAAATAAGACCTTGCGCACCAAATCATAACCCATGCAAAGTTACAAATTCAGTCAAGCAAAGGCATGCATGACTTCAGCTAGCCTACGCCTTGTTCTACCAAGTAAAAATAGCCACAGCGTGACCCGAGCCATCTCATGCCAAACTACATAACTGCAGAAGAGAATACTCGCATGACTTGATATAAGCTATGCTATGTAAACCATAGTAAGAACTGCATAGTGCAACCTGAGTTACCCTACACGAACTGACGTAGCAATATACTTTGTGCACTTTTTGTAATTTTTGCAAATTTTCACATTTGTGGTCCTTCTTTCACCTATCTTTTGGGGTCCAACATGTATACTTAAGTTTGTTATAGGTCAATTTATGAATTGTAGAACTGAAAGTAGGTAGAAAAGAGGGTTCACTTAGTAAAAAGTACAACAACAAGACAACAACTAATGAGAAGAACCTCTTCTCCAAGAAAGAACTACACTAGAGCTCCAAGGTTGAAGGCAACATTTTGATAGAAAAGCTGGGATTTTTGAATTGTATTGCAAAATAAGTATCCATCTTTAACTAAGGGTGACATCTTTCTTGTTATCTGTGGCTTTTTTATCAATATTGTATATGCTAAATTTGCTAGAAACTACCATGAGTGGCTAAACCTTGATAGGTTTCCATGGTGATGACTAATGGGTCTAGTAGAGCTTGATATTATGATGAATCTTGCCTTTGGTATGTTAAAAAAGGACCTTGCATGCTTAATTTTAATTGTCTCCTTTGGTAATGCACATTTGTAGATTATGTGAAGCCATGGATGAACTCATTTCATCCACTGCAACAATCTAGGAATTTTTTCACTAATCCATCCGTAGGAGCCTACATACACATCACGTACACGTTTCTACAGAATCATCACACCAAAAAACATCAAGGAATCACTACATTTATCAGAACCCTAATTTCTACACAAAAAGGTAAAATTTGATTCTTCATTCTTTGGATGTTTTGTGTTAAATTGGGCTTTATAAAATGCTTTTTTTATGTTGGATAATACTTGTTTGGAGCTAATTTGGCATGTTTAACACTAGAGAATAAGAAATGAGGTTTGTGCATTGCTAATTTATTATGCTTAGTGAAGTGTAATTTCGTAATTTCTTCTTTGTAAATTTGTGTTATAGTTCATTTCTACATGATTATGAAATTTTATTCTGAGTGTTAGAGCCTATAAAACATGTAATTTATTAGGATTGGAAATTTTGTGCACTCTAGAATCTCCTTGCTTTAAGTGGTTAAGTGCAAATTGTCTGAGTTCCTTGTTATCCTCATGAACAACTGTGATGAGAAGAGTTATTTCCATATGTGTAATTGGTTGATGAGCATGAAAGATCATGGGAATTGAATCTTTGAGCATGCACCTTAACTTCCCATGATTGTATAAATGTTATTGCCTTTTTGAATTGTGCAAAGAATTTTGTTTAATTAATTCTGATGCCTAATCTGAGAATGAACTGAACTTCGTTTAGGTGATAGAATACAATGTATTCATTTTCATAGTGAAATTTATGGATACAACATTCATAAGCATACCCTCCTATCCTATGAGACACATGAAAGGCATAATGTTGAAGGCGCAAAAAAATGTTACAATAGGCAAGGGCCTGTAAGTGAGGTGCTACTTTGCAGAAAGTTTCTACCCTATTTTGAACTGACATTTTGTGGAAAGCCAAGTTCAAATGCCTAAGAAGGAGTGAACCATGCTTGCTTAACCCTACCTTGTTATGATTGACTCATATGCCTATTCTTTGTAGGTATACATCCATGGCACCCAAGGGAAAGGAAAAGACTGACAAAAAGGCAACAAGATATGGCCATCTCAAAGGGCCAAACTTCATATGAACTGTCACCAACAAGGGAAGCCACACCTTTACCTCAAGTAGGAGCTTCACCCTACTTGGAAGCTGTCAAGAATAGCACCATCAAATTGGTGTGGTTGAAGAATCCCATCCAAGAAAGGGGGGTTGGTGGTGCAAATCAAAGACTTCAACGACGTCATTAAATTCCACGAGTTGAAAACGTTGTTCACCTAGCCAACCCAAGAGATGAGCATTTTTATGCTGTAGGAATTTTATTACAATTTGACAGTGGCCAAGAAGGGGAAAGTGATGGTGAGAGGAAAAATAGTCCGAATCTCAAAGTACATCATCAACAAACACTATGGACTGTCCACCATCAAGTTTGATTAGTATCGCAACACTAATTTTATTCTGAAAATGTAATAGAGATCACTGATATGGCAGTGAGGCCAAGAAAAGAGTGGAAATTGAATCAACAAGAATAGTTGATCAATATGAAGAAATAATTCTTCAATCTTTCAACCAAGGTGTGGCAGAAGTATATGTTGAAAAGCTTGTACCAAGGACAGCATGAGAGCACATTGAGCCTAGCAAGAGCCCTCTTGATCTACTGTATCCACTAGAAGCTGACTATTAATGTGGGTAAGTTTATTCTGATGCAGATCCAATTGGTGCCCAAGTCAGAAGAAATGTACTTTTTTTTGTTTGATCACATCTTTGCACTTGGCAGCTGGTTGCACAGAAGAGAAGAGAGATGTGATCATGGAGCTTACTGGAGCTATCACAAATTTTATAGTAAAGAAGCTCCAAGCTACCATCACATCTATGAAAGCTAAGGAGAAGACAATAGAACAAGGGATCTTGATAACCCCTTTGGCTCCATCAATTAGAGAAGCTAGGTTGGCAGCCATGGAGAAGAGGGTGCAATTTGTGGATAAGGATGTAAAGGAAATCAAGGATAAAGTCAAGCAAATCAAGAAGGAAACCAGAGAGATGAAGAAAGCACTAGCCACTTTCATGGCTTTGATGGGGCGGCATGTAGGAGGAGACATTGGGAAAAAAATGGAGGCAGCAATCCTAGCAAATCACAAAAGGACATTCCCTTCACATCTCAAGAGCAAGGTCAGAAAGCAAGTAATGAAGTGAGCACAATAGAGCTGGTCATACCTAATTAGATGGCAAGTGAAGTCCACCCTGTCCAAGTGCAATAGCAAGTTAAGAAGAAAATTCAACCTCACAAGGAGCAACCACAAAAAGAATGCCCAACATGATCCCAAAAATATGCAATTGATTGTGATCCAACCTCTAGTTGACCCCATAAGAGTGGTGCAAGAAGTGTTGGAAAGCTTAAATGAAGAAAGGGTAGAGCCTTTGGAGATGGAAGAGCCACTAAATGATAAGGATCAGCAGTTGGAGGAAGAGATAGAACTGGAGATTCAACAAACTTTAGAAGCTGTCTAAGGAGGCCAAAGAGGGCAAATCAGAGGCAATCACGTCCAAGAAAAAGAAGAAAAAAGACAAATTTCCTAAGAGTTTAGAGAAGGTGAAAAGGAAGAAAAAGAAGAAGGTCAAGCTTGCAAGAGAAGCTATTGAGAAATAAGAAGTAGTTACAGCAGTTGAAGCATAACAAACTCAAGAATCCAAAGATGAAGAAGAGATGGAAGTGAAGCAACAACAAGGCACAGAAACAGCAACAAAGGATATAGATCAACAGCACTCCACATTAAGGGGGTATTTTCTATTCCCTTAATCAAAAAGTGCTTAAGGACAAGCACCCCATTAAGTGTAGAGAGTGGGCATGCCTTTTATTTTGAAATTTTTTTTAGAAAACAAAATTGTTAAAAATCGTGCTGTTGTTGATCTTAGTGAAATGGTTGTGTTGAATGGATGAATTGTTGTGTGTTAAGATGGAAGTTGTGATGGTTTATATTGTGGTGTTTTGATGTGGTGCTTTGTATGATTTAAATTTTCTATGGATTGAATGAGAAAGTGTTGTTAGTTTCTTTTGCATTTGTAGGTTTTTCTTTAGTTTTTGTTGAAAATACCTGTTTTGGGATAAATATGTCTGCTGGATCCCAAACTTGTTTAGGAAATTTTGTTCTTTGATTGATTAATGTAAAATACAAGTTGTTGTGTCAAATGGTCAATCTATGATGAAAATGTTGTTGGTGAAATGATAAGTGTGTAGTGAATAAAAATCTACTTGGTTGCACACCTTTGTACTAAAAGACATGATATGGAGAACATATGGGAGAAAATGGACTGTGAAAAGCACAAGTTGTGGAATAAGTCATTTTTGAAATTTTAATAAAGCTCACTTTTAGCTAGTATGCCTATGAGAACTATGGTGTAAACATACGTGCATTGAAGAAATGATGTGAACCACAATCATTTATGTACTTAATTTTGCTCTAAAGAGTGCAAACTTCCAATTCAAGAACAAGACTGCCTTGCAAATGTGTGAGAAATGTTTGAATTATACGAGGAACTTGTTTGATTGGAAGTGAGATATAAAGAGCCATAAAACCTGATATGAATGCCCGAGGCTTGAAATCCTGGACCACCAATCAACACACTTTGGATCGTTGCTGACTGATAAGGTGATATTTTTCACCTTCTTGGATTCGTTTTACTTAACTATTGAACGTCCTTGTAACGTGCTTTATGTCGTTTTTACGTATTTTTAATGTATTTGTAGGACATTATGGCGCGAGAGGAGCAACGGAGCAAAAGAACGATGAAAAGAGCGCATTTCAGAGAGCTGAGGCGGATGTGAACAAATGCTGAAGAGATCTGCCAGGGTTTAGTATTTTGGTCATATCTCGCTCAATTTACATCCAAATGGAATGCTTCACTTTCCATTGGAAAGCTAAGAGGACGATCTACAACTTTCATGTTTTGGGTTTTTCCAAATTCGTTCTGGATCATAGAGAAAACCGGCTCCCAAACTAATGGCGCGCCGAAGAGAACTTCTCCGGCGCGCCGAAAATTGGTGAATTAAATTTCCAAAACCTCCAGACCTCTCCGGCGCGCCGGAGAGAGTTCTGTGCGGCACGCCGGAGAGCTGAGGCGCGCCGGAGAGTTTTCCGGCGCGCCGCTGGTGGTCGCGAAGGGCTGAATGTTGACTGTTTTGCCCTCCATTTTGAGAAGACTTCAAGGGCATTTTGGGGACGTCTGGCACACACTTTTTCAGCCCTAATCCATCCCATATATGATGAAATGTTGCATCCAAGAAAAAGAAGGAGAAGAGAAGAGACCATTTTTTCCTTGTTAGCTTTGTAGTTAGATTTTGTTAGTTTTAGTTTGTTTTGTAATCTTTGCTCTCTATCTTCTCCACAAGAACACACAACTAGTGTTTGTTCTTGGTGTAAATAGCATCAAGAGGAGAGGGAATTCATGTAAAGTCAATTGGCTCTAAGGACTTGTTTTTATTGTGGAAGCTTGGAGCTTTGGCTTAGAACATCAAAGGGGAGTACTACTCTTTGTATTTCTTTCTTTAATTCCATTGCTTTAATTCATTGTTGTGATGTTCTTATTTGCCTTTATGTGCTAATTTGCTTGTACCCTTGGAGTATGGTTATTGGTTGTTGAATTGTTATGCTTTTATGTGTATTTATGTTGTGGATAATGGAGAATTAGGAAGGACAAGCTAGTCTAAAATTCCATACTAGTAATTCCTAGGGTAGATTAGTATGTGGATAGTAGATTAGTGGTGGTGTTCTAGCCTTTTCTTGCCTCCGCCATAAAGGGGGAATCGGTTAGGACATTGAGAGACCGATGTTAGGGATTGGTGAATTCGGGTGCCACGAACCGACTTAGACCTTGCCTCCGCCATAAAGGAAGGAATAGGTTAGGGAGTGACATCCGTAAGAGTGACTTGGTTAGGCTCTTGCCTCCGCCATAAAGGAGGAGCCGAGCTAGAGTGTGATAATCTTGGGGGACATCGGGCTCTTGGTTGACCTATTGGCAAATCCTTGCCTCCGCCATAAAGGGGGGATTAGCTAGGAGGTCAATTTCCCGTAGGTGTCAACGTTATTAGGTTCTAGCTTCCGCCATAAAAGTGGAACTTGATTTATGCTGTCACAATCTTAATTCGTTAACTCGTTCTTGTAAATCACATAAAACACTACCGTTAGGGAAAACCAATACGCCAAGGGTACACTTTATTGCCTGATTCCTTTATCCTAGTTGCATTTCTTCCTTGCTTTTGTTCTTTTCTTTATTTTGTAGTATTAGCATAGTTTAGGTTATTTTCCTTCTTTGTTTATACTTTCACTACTTCACACACATTTACACTAATTCCATAAACTCATCCCCTCCCTTTGGGTTCGACCCCTACTTCCTCTAAGCTACAAAACGTCGGTGTCTTGATGCACCTTAAATGTCGTGAGGATTAGGGTTATAAATTTATTTGATTCAGTTAAGCTTTAGCTTTGACCCTAACTCCAAAACCGTTATCAAATTGGCGCTTGGGACTTAAAGTCTAATCTTCACGTCTATCAAATTGGCGCCATTGCCGGGGATGCAATTGGTTTTAGGATTAGTGTTTTTGTGTGTTTTGTAGTTGTAAATATTTTCTTTTCATGTTTGTTATGATTTTTGTTATTTTTGTTGTTTTCCTTTTTTAGGGTTTGTTGTCCAGATATGCCTAGGTTGTTTGGAGACTTTCTTGAACCAAATCATGTTGACCTACCATTTATGGTGGATGATACAAGACCACAACCTAGGATGTTTGGAGACTTCTCTCCATTGGAATGTTGGGACACCAATGAATGGGGAAAAAATGAACCACTAGGATATTCCCCTTTTCCATGCTTTGTGAATAATGAACTTGAGGATAGACATGCTAGGCTTGAGGCTCAAATGGCCAAAATAACCAAAACTTTGAATGATATAGAAGTGCAATTGAGTAGGGATGCACATTCATGTAATTGGTGCCAAGGAGGCAATCACACCTTTCAATGTTATTCACATAACATGAGGGGAAGTGATAACCAATGGGACCAAAATTTTTTACCTCACCCTCACTCAAGTCTTGTAGGTCATTTAAGCTACGATGAACAATGGTTTAGCCATAGACAAAGCTTTGAATACACCCTCCCTCTTAAGCTTGATCACCTTAGGAATGAGGAGACACCACATATTGATGCATATGATGGCTTGGATGAAAATGATTTGTTAATTTGTCAAGAGATAGCTAACATAGTGCATTCAAGTGTGATTTTGACATCTTACATGGAATTTAATGATTTACATGAAATGGTAGATGTTATTAGGTGTATGTACAATGAGAAACCCTTAAGTGATTATGATTCTCAATGTAATTTGAATAAGGGTGAATCTCAAGTTGAATTCCATGTTAGCTTTGATGAAGAAGACATGAATATTTTTTGTGAAATAGCTAACTTGGTTGAAAATAGCTTTGTTGATGCATCCATATTTGAAATGCCTTATGAGGGTGAAGAGACCTTGGATGTAGATGATAAGTCGGTATTTTGCCGACTTATTTGTATGAATTTCCTTATCTTTTGCTATGGACTTTGTGCTGAAATGATGCTTGGTAGGTTGACCGTGTGCTAAAACTGCATGTTTTGGAGATTTGTGTGAAAATGGCTAAGTGTTGTAAAGCAATGTAAACATGCTTTGATGCTCGAAATATGCAAGACACTTGGTCCTGCACACCACTGACCTCCAAGCTGTCCTGCACAACACCGACCTCCAAGCCCTCACGAAAAGTCCACAAACCACTCACACATGCACAGCACACTCACTTACACATTTAAGCTCACCACACTTACACTCCACAACACACAAACACTCGCACTCCACAACACACAAACACTTGCACACACTTTACACAAACACTTGCACACATCACATGCACACACGCCACGCACTAGTGCGCCCGCCTCACACACAGCGGCCGCACCACACGCCCGCCTCACACACGCACACACACAACACGGCGGCCGCACATGGCGCCCGCCTCACACACGGCGGCCGCACACGGCGGCCGCCACCCTCACGGCGGCCGCACCACGCGCCCGCCTCACCTCACACACATGCACTCTACACGTTTTGTATAATTTTCCTTTGTGTATTTTTCCTTTGTTAGATTTTTTACTTAGGAATTTTGGCATACATTTCGTATACACTCCACTTCACATTTGGTCCAAGTGAACGTAGCAAACACCGCATCCAATCTATTTGATATTTTGCCTCGTCACTCTTATTTGTCAAATACACGTGTCTTCACTACATTCTTGGCTTATATTCACAGGAGCATGTGTCAACATCCGGGCATAGAAAGGAAACTTCCAGGAAGCTCACTTGGCAAGGACATGAAGAGAAAACTATAAAAGCCAGAGGAGGGCAAGAAGACGGAGAGCTTTTTGAGAGCCAAAAACGGAGATCAATCAAGAGAGTTAGGGTTTCAAGAGAAAAATGAGATCAGAGTAGAGATCATTCCATTTTATCTTTCTGTAATAGCAATGTTGGATCTGGCTTTGTCAAACTTGTTTTCAAAGCCGATCAATATGATTGGCTAAACATTAGGTTGTTGCTTTGAGGGATTAAGTGTGATGACTCTAAATTGATTTGAGACATTTGTTTTGCATATTACGTGTTTGATATTGTTTCTTATATCTTGTTGATGCTTTATTTCAATACTTATTCACTCACGCCTAGGCCCTTTATATGACTTGCAGTACCACTGAGGTCAATTTAGTGCTATTAATGGAAATTGAAATAACATCACTGGAATAAGGAACAACTTGAATGAGTCCTATGATCTGTTTAAGGATGCAACGTCAGTTGTGCATTACCAATGACAATTGAAGTTAATGTAATGGAAAGACTTAGGATTATTTGAACATTAGAACTCGTACTTTGGTTGACTGTCTTGTCCAAGGAAGTTGGCGTTCTAGTGTCAGGTAGGGATCGGGAATTAGGAAGCTGAGCCTAGGTCTTGCCCTACCAAGGGAAGATGAGAGGAGCAGGGTGAATTAGGATTGTGATTCTTATAAGGAGATCAACCCTAAGTTCACTAGAATAACGACCCCCTCATTCATGTTCTTACACTAGTCAAGGATAATCAAATAGAGTCGTCACACTGACCTATCTCAAGGCAACACCATTTCACTTCTTGATTGACTTACGTATTTTCTCATACTTGCTGCTTGCTTTATTGAACACTTTTTATTCGATCACCTCTACAATTCTTAATTCAATCCTCTCCCTGTTGGATACGATCCCGCTTGCCACTACTACTTGTTTTGGTGATATTGGGTAAAATTGTAAGGGTAGACGACGCTCCTTGCCAATTTTTGGCGCCGCTGCCGGGGAGAGGCACAGCGTTGAGAGTTGTTTGTGATAGTTTTATTTTGTTTGTTACTTTGCGAATTCTTATTTAAAATTGTTGATTTGTTGTTTGGTTGAAATTTTAATCCATTACTTGTCTCTGTTAATTTTGTTCTGCTGATCTCTTGTTCTAGTGTTGTTTCTTTTTCTTGTGAGAGATCACAGTTTATGCTACCTAGAGCAAGGCTACGAGGGGAAGCTCCGAAATTTGCACTTGACTTAGAATTGCAGAGAACCTTAAGGCAAATGAGAAGGGTTATTGAAATGTCTGAGTACAATGAGGAGAGACCTCTGCCCTAACCTCCAAGGTTTAGGGACCATTTCGCAGTTAATTTTGAGAGGAGAAACAATCACCAGGGAATAGACGTCGAGAGCTATTAGATCCCGACACAAATTGTGTCCATGATCACCCAATGGCAGATCTTTCAAGGCTTGAGCAACGAAGACCCTAATGAGCATTTGGATTGGTTTCTAGGACTATGCAATACCTTCAAGCTGCAAAGAGTGACCCCGGATGATGTGAGGAGAGTGTTTTTCCCACTGTCTTTGAAAGGGAAGGCCAAGCATTGGTTTAACTCTATTGGGGGTCCTGCTATATATACCTTTGAGGAACTTGAGCGGAAGATTTTAGCTAAATATTTTCCTCCAGCAAAGTTGGAGAGAATGAGGTTGGAAATCCGCAACTTTCATCAGCAGGATGGCGAGACCTTCAAGGAAGCCTGGGATCGATTCAACGATTTGCTCTGCCAATGCCCGAACAATGACCTTGGGGAGGTCAGGGAGCTCAACATATTCTTTAAAGGTCTATTACCGGAGTCCTCACTAATGGTCAAGGCCAGCGCCAATGGAGCTTTGAAAGATAAAAGCATTCCTGAGGTCAGAGAACTTTTTGATTCGATTGCAGACGATGAATTCCGGTTTCCTGAAACTAGAAAGATACCTGCGCGTAAGCAACGGGGAGTGCTAGAGCTGGATGAGGAGACATCATTGGAAGCAAAAGTTGAGGCCCTCACAAGACAAATCCAGAACCTAAAGGCTGCCAAGGTCGCTCCTGTGTTGATGTGCGGGCTGTGTAAGGGAGATCACCACACGGACGAGTGCGAGCTCACACAAGATTCAGTCCAGTATGTCACCAATTACAACAACCGCCAGCAGCAGTACGGAGGTGGTTATCGAAATCAGTCAGGCCAAGGCAACTGGGGGCACAATAATCAACAAAGGCAGTATTACCAGAGTGGGGAGTCAAGCAACCGTGAACAGAGGAAGACAACTGAGGATTTGCTCCATGAAATTCTGGAAAAAATGGACATGTATGAGAAGAGGACCTCCACACTGGAAACTCAAGTGAAAAACGTGGAGGCTTCCATCAAGAACATTGATATGCAGATGGGACAGTTGGCTAAGGCCAGCCACCAAAGACCTCAAGGCGCCCTCCCAAGTGATACAGAGCCGAATCCTAAAGGTAAAGGACCAGAGGTCTGCAATGCCATCACATTGAGATATGGAAAGGAGCTAAATGGTCATAAGAGAAAAGAAGGAGAGGAAGCCCAAGAGGAAGAGGTCAGTGAAGAGACCACACTGGTGGGAGATGAAACCCAAGGAAAGGACGGGAGTGTGAAGGCTCAGGAGAGTAAAAGGAAGAAGGGAGCTCCAAGTCCATGCGATGACTCTCCATATGCACCACCCCCTCCATTTCCCCAAAGACTTCGACCTCCACCTAAGAAGGGGGTCCAATTAACAAGGTTCCTGGATATGGTGAAGAATGTAAACGTCAATGTCCCTCTGCTGGATTTGGTTACAGCGGTACCGAGGTATGCAAAATTTTTGAAGGACTTGATTGCCAACAAAGAACAGATCCTGCAATGTGAGGTGCCAATTCAGCTCACCAAGGAGAGCCAAGCATGGATCAACAATGAATTGCCTCCCAAGCTCAAGGACCCTGGTAGCTGTACGGTGCCATGCTCGATCGGTGGAAGATTTTTTAGCAAGGCCTTATGTGACCTTGGGGCTGAGATCAACCTCATGCCGTTGTCCATTGCCGAGAGTATAGGATTGGGAAAACGAATTAAACCAGTGGCAGTGATGCTCCAGTCGGCAGATCGATCTTTGGTTCAACCAACGGGGATGGTAGAAGACGTGTTGGTCTCTGTGGATAAATTTGTACTGCCAGTGGACTTCATAGTGCTGGACATGGAGGAGGACCCCGAGGTCCCACTCATCTTTGGAAGGCCATTCTTGGCTACGGGGGACGCTCTCATTGGGGTCAAGGGTAAGACCCTCACATTCAGAGTCAATGGTGAGGAGGTCGTCTTCAATGTGGACTATGCCATGAAACACCCTCATTCCATTGAACAATGTTGTTTGGCAAGCTTGGTGGAAGGTGATCCCCAAACTTTGAGCTTCGAACATAAACGTAAGTCTTCCCCTGATTTATATGATTCTTTTCATGATGACATGCGTGAAAAGTTTGAGACTGTGTTGATTGTTGAGGAAACTGATACACTGCATGAATTGAGCTATTGTGATGAAAAATTTGAAATTAATTCATCTGTGAAAGAAATGGACTTTGCATGTGAAAACCATGAAAATTGTGAAATTGGTGAGAATTTGAGTGAAATGAAAAATGTGCATGAAAATCATGAAGTGCATGATCACAGTGGAGAAATGGCGTTGAAAACGAAAATTGAGAAGAAGGATGAAAAATTTGCATGTTGTGAAAGCCTGACATATGCCAATGTTGCTACTGACGAGAAGGTCAAGGTGGTGCCCACCGAGGTCACCGAGGTGAGGCTTGAAAAAGTCATTGACAGGGACAACACTTTGAAGCCCCCAGATAAAAAGCAGCCTAAGAAGAAACAGCCGCCCTTACTCAGATATCTCAAACGGATGGTTTGGCGAGAGAAAAAGAAAACCACCGAAGACCCACCATCCAGAGAGGTGAGAATGGAGGCCTCAGACGCAAGGTGGAGAGATAAGGGGCCTAAGGCGAAGATCACCCAGTCAGCCTGGAAAGACACGGGACACACACTGTACCTCGACCTTCCACCAATTTGAGAGCAACACTGCTGTGTCTGGCTGAAGACAATAAACCAAGCGCTTGTTGGGAGGCAACCTAACCGTCACAGTTTTTGTCTTTATTTAGTTTCCTTCAGTAGTAGTAAGTTAGCCTCAATAAATGATGGACATGATTGACACTCGTCTCTTGAATGCAGATAGTCTCGAGATTCCGCACAACACGCATACCCCGATTTTTAGGAGATGTAGCAGGTAAATAGTGAAGAATATTCTCTGCGCAAGAATAAAATATGAGAAATATCCACCAAGGTAAGCAAAAAATATTTGATTCCAACGAAAGTTTCCAAGTCGATTCTTGCTCAACATTTTCAACTTTCAGGATAATCTGACATGCTGCTTGAGTGATGCAGGAGAAGACCAAACTTGTGCGCATGCTAAACATTTCTTGGATGCGTGACCAGGAATAATTGTGAAAGAAAAGATGCATGGCACTAGGGTCCCCTAAATATTTGTTCGTTTTATGAAAAATTATGCATGGTATGGCCGAATGGAGCTTGATAAGATTTATGCATGAGTGAAAGAAATATGCATGCCATGGTTGTAACTCGGTCAAGGTAAAGTGAATAGTGACAATTGCATGACATGTGGTGGCAATTGAATTGTTTGGTGGTGAAGTGTACAAATGGCCGAATAGTGCAAGAGAAAGTAATGACTAGATTAAACACACTTTGTCTCTTGCATTTCGTCATCTTATGTTTTATCTTCCACCTATTCACATTCATTTATTATCTAGCTCTATACATGACCGATCTGTGCACAATTGTTCCCTTATAAATGCCATATACACGCATGAGTTGATTGGCCATTGCACCATGGAATCAAAGTGGAAAGTCTTGACCAAGAATTGTGAAGAAATCGGCCAAGCTTTGGAGAAATCACATCATGAATATGATATGTGATAATGTGGGGCCCAACGATTTTGTTTGAAAGCAAACATGTGATCAAGAAACCGAAACATGCTAGGGAAAGTGATTTGATCACACAAGCCCATCCTTTTTGGCATTTAGCCTTTTGTCACCTAGCACAATCACATGCACTTGTTTTCTAGCCTAGGATGACCGACGCCTGCATGAAATTTTCTTATAAAAAGCATGCATCATGCATCAATATTCCACATGCATTTGTCTTGCAATTACTTGGGAAAAGCTCGGCCGAGGGGAGAAATACACTAGAGCACGATCAATTTCTTTGAGTTGGGGTTGCACGACTTTGTTGCATTTACCATTAGCCCTGTTAATCTTCAATCAAGTAAGTGTAAATTCTTGCTAGCTAGGAAGCTTAAATTGAAATGTGATGATTTCGAATTTTGGATATTGGCATGCTTTAATCATTAACAAATCTTGATGCATGGGTTTTAATATTTGCATGGAACTCAAGAATTAAAAGGCAAGCATGATATATGTGTATTTCCATGTACTTGAATTTTCTTGAAGCCTAGCCTTTGCATGAAAAAAATTTCATTGCCTGGAAGAAGAATAAATGTGTTGCAATTTGCGTGTAAAAAAATTGAATCTTGGCATGTTGGAAAGGACAAGTTATAACTTGGTGGTGATTTCGACTTGAGCATGCGTGTGATTAAATGTATGAGTTTTGGTGGAATAATTGTTGGCAATCGCAAATATAATGTCGTAGCTAATGCATGATTTTTTATGGGAGTTTTATTGTCATGCGATGCCTAGTGATAATGTTATGTGACCACAAATTGCCATACATGGACTTCCTTGTGAAAGTACATATATGGACCTCCTTGTGAAAGTCCACACATGGACCTCCTGTTGAAAATCCGCTCACTGAGGCTGTATTTTTCAGGTACAAAAAATGGCACCAAAGAAAACAACTCCCGCAGCCTCCTCAAAAGGTCAAGCATCAAGGGGCAAGGCCAAGGTCATGGAGTATGAGACATCGGACGACTCAGGGTCAGACGATGAGTATTTCCCGGGAGATGAGGAAGTGCTTGACACTAGCCAAAAGAAAAGAAAAATCCCACAGCAGGTTGTTCTCCAGCGTTTCTGCAACGCAGAAGCCCAGGAAAAATTCTGTGATTTCGCCATCAGACATATTCACGTGGAACGGGCATTCGGAGTCACAAAGAATCCCTACATTGAAACCATCCACTACTACAACTGGCAGAAGTTGACAGAGGCTCCAAGTAGTTGCAATGTGGCCATTGCTAAGGAATTCTACGCCAATGCCGCTGGAGCCGAGGACAAGGATGTGATTTCAAAAGGTGTTTTCATTCGGGGAAAATATTTGAAGCTCACACCTCAACTGGTCAATAAACATTATGGACTCAAGGACTTTCCACATGACCAGATCACTGAATTGAGGAAGACAGGAGACCCCGATGAGATCCTGCGTGAACTGAGCCTTCCTGGGACTGATTGGGAAAGAACTCATCACGGCGAACCAAGATTCGCCAATCTAAATGACCTGACTACAGAAGCTAAGATGTGGCTGCTCTTCATCAATTCCCGCCTAATGCCTACCACACACAACACAAGGATCTCAAGGAACAGGCTCTTTCTTGTCTACGCCATTAAGAACCGAATGACAGTGGATGTGGGGAAGTTCATAATAACCTACATCAACAATGCCCTGGCCGAAAATCATCCAGCCATGTATTTCCCACACTTCCTGTATGAACAAGTAGTGAAACTGGGTGTGAAAGTGTCTGGATGAGATAAAAGCAGAAATCCGGTACTCCCCGTAAAGAATGGACAAATCAGGCTGTATCAAGCTCAAGAAAAGACAGAAAGGGAGCAACGGGAAGAGGAAGCGAGGGAAACAGAAAGGGCAGAGCAAGAGCACGAAATGGATGACATTGATGTAGAGGAACCTCAAGCTTGGTCAACCCGACCTCCGCCTAACCCACAACCGCTTCAGGCATTCGGTAACTTCCAGCACATGCAACATGCATTAGAGGGACTGCAGACGTCAATTCAAAATCAACAGGACTCCCTCACGCAGCATCTGGACGACATGGAGGAGCGCTGGACTGCATTGCAGGATTGCATGGGAATTATTGGAACCAGGATAGATACCATAATGCAGGAACAAACCACCCAATGGACCGCAATGGATAACAAGATCACTCAGTGCCAGACAGAAGTCCACAACCTCAATTTGATGATGGTGCACCACCACCAAAGCCGAGGACCGGACTCGTACTTTCCACCACTGGAAGAAATGGATAGCCATGCACGAATGATCGTGGACACTTCCAGTAGTAGGCGAGTGGTCATGCAACAAGGGATAAGTTCCAGCGCGGGACTGAATGCGGCAAATTTTAGACCTGCACAAACTCAATTCCCGGGGTTCTCTCATTTTGATGGGCAATCTCCACCAACCTAGACTGGGTAGACTCTTTCCTTTACCCACAATGGGGACCATTGTTGATTCTAAGTGTGGGGGGGAGACTTGCATGTGGAGGTCCATGTGTGATGTGTGGTTATCAAATCCTTACTTTGCCTTTGTTTTGAAATGCTTTGAATTGTTGTGTGTTTGCTTATGTGTTGCAGGGACCGGAGGTGGTGTGATAGTATATTAGTATTAGGAGGTGTTTTTATTTCAGTTTTATTTTCTTCTTTTCTTTGTACTGTTGTGGGAATGAAAAACAAGGCAGTGACTAGCACTGACCTTGTAGGGTGTGCTTTCCATTTCAAAAGTTGTGATGTAGTGTGCTTGATTTCCAGTTGTTATAAATGTGATAGTGTGATGTTGTGTTGTGCAAAGATTGCCACTGTCCATCTAACACACTTGCACCATTACATTCGCACTTCCAATTTTATCAGCAAAATCCACCAATACACAAACTGTTTAGTGTATGCGAAATTTTTCAGTTTTGCTGAATTCATTCGATTGCATACGATGTTGATGGGTAAAGTGCTGTGTTAATGTAAGATAGAAATGCCAGCACAAAATTTGACATAGGAGGGAGCTTATGTTTCATTGTTTGTATGTGTTTTCTACTCGTAAGCACTTTTTCTTGCATTTATATATATATAGTCTCTTGAAGACACACACGAACATGGATTGCGATCAATAAAGGGAAAAAATAGCCACAAAACCCTGGCAGCCAAGCACCAATGTGCGGCACGAGTTTAGAAAAGAAAGCAATAAGCACCAATGTGCATTGAATAAGGGGAAATCCCCAGTAAGCTTAGTTAAGTTCTTGTTTTTCATTTTAGTATGAAGTGTTCGTGTGTGTGGACAAAAGACTGTAGTGCAAGAATTCTTAACTAAAGCGCCTACTTGAGTACTTTGCATAGACAGACTAAAGGTAAATATGCATCTCTCAGCACACACTTGCATGCTGACGGTTTGGTCTTTATTCACTGCACCTTACTTGATAACTTGTATGAGGTCGAATGAACTGTAAACTTGATCAAATGTTTCCTTTGCATGCGAAAATTTTAAGTGGATAGATGATGATGTTGAAAGTGTTGAATGTGAGGGTGGACAGTTGGTTATACTTTGCTTGGGACTAGCAAAGACTTAAGTGTGGGGGGATGATAAGTCGGTATTTTGCCGACTTATTTGTATGAATTTCCTTATCTTTTGCTATGGACTTTGTGCTGAAATGATGCTTGGTAGGTTGGCCGTGTGCTAAAACTGCATGTTTTGGAGATTTGTGTGAAAATGGCTAAGTGTTGTAAACCAACGTGAACATGCTTTGATGCTCGAAATATGCAAGACACTTGGTCCTGCACACCACTGACCTCCAAGCTGTCATGCACAACACCGACCTCCAAGCCCTCACGAAAAGTCCACAAACCACTCACACATGCACAGCACACTCACTTACACATTTAAGCTCACCACACATACACTCCACAACACACAAACACTCGCATTCCACAACACACAAACACTTGCACACACTTTACACAAACACTTGCACTCATCACACGCACACACGCCACGCACATGGCGGGCGCACTAGGCGCCCGCCTCACACACGGCGGCCGCCACACACACGGCGGGCGCACCACGCGCCCGCCTCACACACGCACACACACAACGGCGGCTGCACATGGCGCCTGCCTCACACACGGCGGCCGCACAAGGCGGCCGCCACCCTCACGGCGGGCGCACCACGCGCCTGCCTCACCTCACACACATGCACTCTGCACGTTTTGTATAATTTTCCTTTGTGTATTTTTCCTTTGTTAGATTTTTTTACTTAGGAATTTTCGCATACATTTCGTATACACTCCACTTCACATTTGGTCCAAGTGAACGTAGCAAACACCGCATCCAATCTATTTGATATTTTGCCTCGTCACTCTTATTTGTCAAATACACGTGTTTTCACTACATTCTTGGCTTATATTCACAGGAGCACATGTCAACATCCTGGCATAGCAAGGAAACTTCCAGGAAGCTCACTTGGCAAGGACATGAAGAGAAAACTATAAAAGCCAGAGGAGGGCAAGAAGACGGAGAGCTTTTTGACAGCCAAAAACGGAGATCAATCAAGAGAGTTAGGGTTTCAAGAGAAAAAGGAGATCAGAGTGAAGATCATTCCATTTTATCTTTCTATAATAGCTATGTTGGATCTGGCTTTGTCAAACTTGTTTTCAAAGCCGATCAACATGATTGGCTAAACATTAGGTTGTTGCTTTGAGGGATTAAGTGTGATGACTCTAAATTGATTTGAGACATTTGTTTTGCATATTACGTGTTTGATATTGTTTCTTATATCTTGTTGATGCTTTATTTCAATACTTACTCACTCACGCCTAGGCCCTTTATATGACTTGCAGTACCACTGAGGTCAATTTAGTGCTATTAATGGAAATTGAAATAACATCACTGGAATAAGGAACAACTTGAATGAGTCCTATGATCTGTTTAAGGATGCAACGTCAGTTGTGCATTACCAATGACAATTGAAGTTAATGTAATGGAAAGACTTAGGATTATTTGAACATTAGAACTCGGACTTTGGTTGACTGTCTTGTCCAAGGGAGTTGGGGTTCTAGTGTCAGGCAGGGATCGGGAATTAGGAAGCTGAGCCTAGGTCTTGCCCTACCAAGGGAAGATGAGAGGAGCAGGGTGAATTAGGATTGTGAGTCTTCTAAGGAGATCAACCCTAAGTTCATTAGAACAACGACCCCCTCATTCATGTTCTTACACTAGTCAAGGATAATCAAATAGAGACGTCACACTGACCTACCTCAAGGCAACACCATTTCACTTCTTGATTGACTTACGTATTTGCTCATACTTGCTGCTTGCTTTATTGAACACTTTTTATTCTATCACCTCTACAATTCTTAATTCAATCCTCTCCCTTTTGGATACGATCCCGCTTGCCACTACTACTTGTTTTGGTGATATTAGGTAAAATTGCAAGGGTAGACGACGCTCCTTGCCAGTAGAGCCTTTAGACAAGCCATGTAGAGAGCTATTACTTGGCATGGAAAGTGAGGAAATCGCAGGGAAGCTTAAGTCATTGGTGTTCCCAAAAGAAAAAGTGGGAGAGAATGAGGAGTTACCTACAAAAGAGGAGCAACAATGGTACAAAGTCGAATTTGTTGATGTTGCTCCCCACGAACATGAGCTCAAGTGCCTCCTCAAAGGGTGCCAAAGAACGCCCTATAAACGGCAAAGGAGTGCCGTTGAGAGAGCATTCTTTTGGTACCGGGATGGTTATTCCGATCTTGAGGGAGTAGCCACAAGAATAAAAGTCTAGCTAGGGATTAAATAAACCTAGAACTACATTTTCTTTCCATTTTCTTTCATTTTGCTTAAATGTTAGCTTTTGTGTTTGTTTGGTGTGTTTAGACTAGTTAGGTTAATTTTTCTTGTAAGAGTTCGAAGAGAACAATGAATTTGAAAGAATGAATATAAGAGAATGAAAAATGTGCATAAATGATAAAAAGAGCTAAGTGTGGAGGGGGGATGCATATTCTCACTGCACTTGCTTAATTTTTTTTATTTTATTTTTCACTCTCATATCAGTGGCACACAAACACACTTTTCACTCTAAATCACTTCATGATTTTCAATGTTAAATTGCATGAGTTAGCATATGTGGTGAGGCTCTAAAAGCTTGATGTGTGCAATTTTCATATATGTGGTTAATGGCACATTCATGGTTTACCTAGCATGAATTCATTAGGACTCAAGTGCACATGAGCTTAATGAATGAGATTAGGACTTGAACATGATTGTGATGCACACATAGCACAAGAGAACTCACATGAGCACAATGTACCACTTCTCATGCATGCCAAAGAGTGATTATGTTTGAGTGATTATGTTTGAGTGTCATGTGTAGGTTTTTATGTGTTAAAATGTTTTCTTCTTGAACTCATACTTGAAATTAGTTTACTTGTTTTCTTTCTTTTATTTTTTTTTTCAGGTTTTCCATCCATGAGGAAACAAAAACAAGAGGCATCTCCACAATGGCCAAGTTCACATTTCAAATGCACAAAGGAAGAAATGGCCATGATACATACACCTCGGGTGTTTTCTCATCCCTTTCGTTTCTATTGAAAATAATGCATATTCTAAGTGTGGAGGGGATGATGTTTGTTGAAGATGTTTGAATTGTTCTTCAATGAATATTTTGTAATTTATGGATGTTTAACTTGAATTTTTAGTGTTTGTCTTGTTTAAGTTTGATTTTTGGTTGATTCTTGTATCCTCTTGATTGCATATTGAGGATTCCTTGTGTGTCTTGAAGTTTTTGAAACTCCCTTGTTGTTGAGGCTTGAAGCTCTTTGATAGAAAACCCGTTGTTGCTATTTTGGGATTCCATAATGTCCATAAGTGTTGTGTTAAATGTTAGTTGTCATGTTATTGTGAGTCTTGTGAAAATTTTTCATTTTTGTGACTTTGTGAACATTTATGGATGTTAGTGATTATATATATTGTGAATTTGTGTTTTGTGTTTAAGTTTTGGTGTTGGCAACCAAAATGAGAAAATGTGTCTAATCAAAATTATATGAGATAAGTGTTGTGTAGCCAATGATGTGAATTGTTTTATCTTGGAACTCGATTTGTGATAAGGAAAATAACATGTTACATAAGGAAAGTCGGGTCCTTGATGGAAAGTTTGACATTTTGAGTTTATTGTTAATAAGCACAAGTGGGGAACTCATGGAGATTGACAAGTTTGGTTAATAAGATAGGTCGGAGTACCTTGGCACTTTGTTAGTTTAGCTTTTGGACTAACTTTCCCTAAAAGACATGTGTATATACTTTGAAGTTTCAAGAAATGAATTGGGCATTATGTGTTGTTTTTAATATTATGCTGTTTACAATGAATAAATTCCTCTCCAATGTGAGACCGCTCCTTCACTAACCGAAAAGGTAGAAGGAGAATTCATATGAGATGGAATGGGAAAAAATAGCCACAGAACCCTTGGCATTTGTTTAAGTTATGTGTTTTGTATATTTGTTAAGTTATGTATTTCGTATACTTTGTTATGAATAAGTTCCCCTCCAATGTGAGACCGCTCCTTTAATAACCAAAAGGTTGGAGGAGAATTCATATGAGGTGGAATATGGGTTATAAAAAGCCATAAAACCCTTGGCATATGTTGTAATAAGAATAAAAGTCCCATTGATCTTGTAAACTTCTTAGTATCTACATAATTGTCAAAGAGGTGATTGTAAGGAAAAGAGTAAAACGAAGCTTAGTTGTCGGATCTCTTACCTATGGCACGGACATGAATAAGTCAAGATCCAAGTGGTACCCATTACACACACACACACAATGTACTCAAAGTGTTGAATGTGTACAAAAAGGAACTTTGATGACTCTTGTGGATACATGGAGTGATTACTTGTCATTTTAGTCGAGTAAGCTATGAGACATGTACACATACACTTATCAAATGCTTTAAATGATTAGATGCATTGTTGAGTAAAGTAAATTTGCCAATCCTTCATTCTTTATTGTATAACGAGCATATATGTGTTTTGTTTTGTTGCTCGAGGACGAGCAAGGTTTAAGTGTGGAGGGTTTGATAAGGTGATATTTTTAACCTTCTTGGATTCGTTTTACTTAACTATTGAACGTCCTTGTCATGTGCTTTATGTCTTTTTTACGTGTTTTTAATGTATTTGTAGGACACTATGGCGTGAGAGGAGCAACGGAGCAAGAGAAGGATGAAAAGAGCGCATTTCAGAGAGCTGAGGCGGATGTGAACAAATGCTGAAGAAATCTGCCAGGGTTTAGTATTTTGGTCATATCTCGCTCAATTTACATCCAAATGGAATGATTCAGGTGCCATTGGAAAGCTAAGCGGACGCGCTACAACTTTCAAGGTTTTGGGTTTTTCCAAATTCGTTCTGGATCATAGAGAAAACTGGCTCCCAAACTAACGGCGCGCCGAAGAGAACTTCTCCGGCGCGACGAAAATTGGTGAATTAAATTTCCAAAACTTCCAGACCTCTCCGGCGCGCCGGAGATAGTTCTGTGGTGGTCGCGATGGGCTGAATGTTGACTGTTTTGCCCTCCATTTTGAGAAGACTTCAAGGGCATTTTGGGGACGTCTGGCACACACTTTTTCAGCCCTAATCCATCCCATATATGATGAAATGCTGCAGCCAAGAAAAAGAAGGAGAAGAGAAGAGACCATTTTTTCCTTGTTAGCTTTGTAGTTAGATTTTGTTAGTTTTAGTTTGTTTTGTAATCTTTGCTCTCTATCTTCTCCACAAGAACACACAACTAGTGTGTGTTCTTGGTGTAAATAGCATCAAGAGGAGAGGGAATTCATGTAAAGTCAATTGGCTCTAAGGACTTGTTTTGATTGTGGAAGCTTGGAGCTTTGGCTTAGAACATCAAAGGGGAGTACTACTCTTTGTATTTCTTTCTTTAATTCCATTGCTTTAATTCATTGTTGTGATGTTCTTATTTGCCTTGATGGGCTAATTTGCTTGTACCCTTGGAGTATGGTTATTGGTTGTTGAATTGTTATGCTTTTATGTGTATTTATGTTGTGGATAATGGAGAATTAGGAACTACAAGCTAGTCTAAAATTCCATACTAGTAATGCCTAGGGTAGATTAGTATGTGGATAGTAGATTAGTGGTGGTGTTCTAGCCTTTTCTTGCCTCCGCCATAAAGGGGGAATCGGTTAGGACATTGAGAGACCGATGTTAGGGATTGGTGAATTCGGGTGCCAAGAACCGACTTAGACCTTGCCTCCGCCATAAAGAAAGGAATAGGTTAGGGAGTGACATCCGTAAGAGTGACTTGGTTAGGCTCTTGCCTCCGCCATAAAGGAGGAGCCGAGCTAGAGTATGATAAGCTTGGGGGACATCGGGCTCTTGGTTGACCTATTGGCAAATCCTTGCCTCCGCCATAAAGGGGGGATTAGCTAGGAGGTCAATTTCCCGTAGGTGTCAACGTTATTAGGTTCTAGCTTCCGCCATAAAAGTGGAACTTGATTTATGTTGTCACAATCTTAATTCGTTAACTCGTTCTTGTAAATCACATAAAACACTACCGTTAGGGAAAATCAATACTCCAAGGGTACACTTTATTGCATGATTCCTTTATCCTAGATGCATTTCTTCCTTGTTTTTGTTCTTTTCTTTATTTTGTAGTATTAGCATAGTTTAGGTTATTTTCCTTCTTTGTTTATACTTTCACTACTTCACACAAATTTACACTAATTCCATAAACTCATCCCCTCCCTGTGGGTTCGACCCCTACTTCCTCTAAGCTACAAAACGTCGGTGTCTTGAAGCACCTTAAATGTCGTGAGGATTAGGGTTATAAATTTATTTGATTCGGTTAAGCTTTAGCTTTGACCCTAGCTCCAAAACCGTTATCAAATTGGCGCTTGGGACTTAAAGTCTAATCTTCACGCCTATCACTGACACACAAAATTTGAACAAGAAACAACAATTAACAATGCGGAATAGAGTTATGAAACGAAAAGATTGATGTTTAGCCAATCAAACCTTAGCGTTATTACAAATTACTTAACATAGCTAATGTAATCAAGAGCTAACTTAATTAGTTTGGCTTGTTCCTGACTCAAGAACAGGTAGGCTAATCCTATAGCTCCTCAATAAAAGCTTCGCGGGATTTTTAAAACACAAAGTGTTTTCAACTTTTGCAATACAAAAATCTGGTTTCATTCATCTTCATGAAAAAAAATGTTTAAAGACATGACTATAATATAGGCTACAAAACGTGAAAAATAAAGACCTATCAAGAAGTCAATTTCGAGTTGACTTGCACTACTCTAACCAATCTAATTTTAGGAAACTTCCAAATTGGAATGGATAACTAACTTAACTAATTAGTTTCCTAATCTAACAAAGCAAAACCAGATGTTTTTGCTTCCTAAAACCAACAAGGTTTTGACTCCTAATATTTACGGAATTACTTTCCTAAACATTCCTAAAAAGTAGGACATTAGTTTCCTAAATGAATTCCCTAAATCCATTACTTGCCATTATCATGGAAGATAATTGGGCCAAGTAATTAAGTAATTATGGACGAAAATATTAAGCCCAAAGTAATGTTTAATGGAATTAATTTATTACAAATTAAATAAACCCTAAAATTTAATTTTATCCTGCTAGTCTAGCAAGCAGTGTGATCTTCACGTGCCGATTTCACCATGATGCGTTTCGAATCAGCGAAAGTGTAAAACATAAAAGTTGTAGTTATTTCTCTTATGTTTCTACAACCGCTTGAATCATCATAATCGGAGATCATATGAGAGATATGTTCCAATAATACCAAACTATAGCATAAGTCCTCAACAATGTGTGAAAAGTGGATTTCATCCTTGGCACCATGGACATGGACACGGGCTCATTCTCATCAATCCATTCCTCCTCGAAAAGGATTCATCCTCGAATCTTGAAATCGAAATCCTAGATCAAACACCAATATGAAGAACTCATCAAGACCCAAGTCAATTTGGATTGTAAAACCTCTCGGGCAATAACACTTTATTTCCTTAAAGAACAAATTAAATCTATTAGTCCAAGAAAAAAAATTATTAGTAATGAACATAAATTTATATGGACTATTATATGCTCTTATATAAGAGAAAATTGCATCAATGTCAAAATAATTCACAAGTGTGGATAATGCATACAATGTGTGATAATAGCTATCTCTAAATGCATTATGACAAAATGTAAATCAATTTGAATCAATAAAGAACAAATAAAATCAACATTCTTTAAAGTAACAATACTTAAAGTAAAATCAGAATGTAAACTATATAAATAATGAACATTATGAATTACCTCTTGTATTGAAAAATACTTTCAAGAACAAGATAACTTACTAACCGAGTGTTGAACTATTGGATTACCTCGTAGAACTTGATGAGCTTGGCTAAGGAACGGATTGACAATGACAAGTGCTAACTCACGAACCAAATATTCAAAGGAAAAATCATTCCAACAAGTATAACCAATAGAATTAACACTTTTGTACATAATGATTCGATTAAACTCAAAATGATAAACATTAAGATTAAAATATAACTCATGTAATAGATAAGCAACATAGCATGTTAAGTAACTATACATAAACTCATTCAATATAAAATAGTTGAATTTCATAATTGAAGAATTTTGTAAATCAATATGCTTACCAAAACACAAATCATTTAACTCTAATACACATGTTATAAAATTTTGAATCAATGTTTGAAAAGTATAAGGAAGATTTTGAAATTGATTCAAAACATAATGAAAACTTTGAAACTCAACCGAATTGATAATAACAAAGTTCTTAACAGTTTTAAGATCAAAATTAATTGAAAACTTACCTAACTGACCTTGCTTACCTTGCGGAAAACAAGTCATGGTAGATTGAACTCCTTCCCTTAGATATTAAGTTGTTTCCAACTCCATTAGATGTCTAGGAACTCCATAAATCTGCAAAACAAAACAACTAGGCAACAAGCAATAAAAGTCGTGAACACTATAATTCATAAGTACAAGATGTTGTTGCTTAGCTCTCAATAATCTCTTAATCTCACTTGTGGAAGCAAAACAAAAAGTTTTAGAACTAACTAACTCTCAGCCTTTCTCACTATTAATTACAAGTTCTCGGCGTAAGCTAGTATTTACATGCTTTTGTTTCTCTTGTTCACTCTTTTCTTTTGCTTCTTGCTCATGTAAATCACTACAAGCCTTTGCAATTTGAACTTGGTCTTCAAACACTTGAGAAGGATTTAAGGCTCTAAGGTTGAACTTTTTGCCTTTAAATTCAAAGATGTAATAATTCTTCTTGGCATGATAAACAACATCTCTATCAAATTGCCAAGGTCTTCCAAGAAGTATGTGACCAGCCACCATTGGAACCACATCGCACAAGACTTCATCAACATATTTACCAATTTTGAATGGCACCATCACTTGCTTAGTTACTCTAGTCTTGGTAGAATTGTTAAGCCATTGAAGTCGATGTGGCTTTGGATGTTTCAAACAAGTCAAATTCATCCTTTTGACAAGTAGAGTACTTGCCACATTGGTGCAACTTCCACTATTAATGATTACATTACAAACTTTATCTTTAACCATACAACGTGTGTGAAATATGTTTTCACGTTGAATCAAATCATCATCAACTTGGGGTTGTGCATTAAGGATTTGGCGATTCAATAAACAAGAAACTCCATCCTCCATTGTACCTGCAATGTTAGTGAAAATAGCAAGAAAACAATAATCTCCTCACGGGTTCTCACTTTGGTGAGTAGGTACACACTACTCTTTATAAGTAGCTTTTCTCTTGTATACCCTAACTACACTCTTATTATGGAATCTCCTAATCTAATTAGACCTAACAGTTCGTTGAGAGAAGGAACTCATCTCAACTAATGATTCAAAGCACAAGACTTACACTAGACAAGTCAATTAGACTTTTTAAGCAATAACCGTAAAGAGATTTTAAGATCACGTAAGAGTATAATTTGATATAGCTTAGAATACTACTGAAATAAAAAAGTAGCAAGAAAAACAAGAAAATGAGGACTTGAATTACCTTATTCTGATTTATATTGAATAAGATATGACAATTTCAATTTGAGTGTGCCTTTAGGAAACAAATAAGAACACTTAGTTTTTGAAACAATTTTGATTTCTTAATTGTCCGAATTTTTCTCTCTTTTTTTTATATTTTGACCAATTTCCTTTAGGCTGTATTCTACTTGGTCGATATATCTATATATATATATATATATATTTTTTGAATTTTTTTTTCTCATACAACTAGGGTTTTTAAGACAACTTAGGATTTTCAATTTTGCGTTGTATTAATCTCAATGTTTCAGCACATATATTGTCACAAAACAGCAGTATAGACTCAAGAACAATAACGCAACAATGATCAAGTCGAATAGCAACAATAAGTTATGAATTTGGAAACCAAACCCTAACCCTAAAAACAAGAATTTGACAAAATTTAGCAAGAACACTAAAACGAATTCAGCACTATGATTATGAACAAGATAATGTAGAATTAGACACGAATAAATAGCAGCAAGATGACTCTAGAACAGCAGTAAAAGGACACAAAAAAATAGCAAGACAACTAGACAAGCAAAAAAAAATTGGAAAAAATTTCGAGAAGAATAAAAACACCAAGAACAAAAAAAAATGACCTGAATTGTGAAGCAACAACCTTTGCTTTGATACCAATTGATATGAACGGCCGAGGCTTGAAATCCTGGACCACAATCCACACACTTCGGATCGTTGTTGAGACACAAATTCGAACAAGAAACAACAAGTAACAATATGGAATAGAGTTATGAAACGAAAAGGTTGATGTTTAGCCAATCAAACCCTAACGTTATTACAAATTAATTAACCTAGCTAATTTAATCAAGAGCTAACTTAATTAGTTTGGCTTGTTCCTGACTCAAGAACGGGTAGGCTAATCCTATAGCTCCTCACTAAAGGCTTCGCGGGATTTTTAAAACACAAAGTGTTTTCAACTTTTGCAATGCAAAAATCTGGTTTCATTCATCTTCATGAAAAACAACGTTTAAAGACATGCCTATAATATAGGCTACAAAACGTGAAAAATAAAGACCTAGCAAGAAGTCAAATTCGACTTGACTTGCACTACTCTAACCAATCCAATTTTAGGAAACTTCCAAATTGGAATGAATAACTAACTTAACTAATTAGTTTCCTAATCTAACAAAGCAAAACCACACGTTTTTGCTTCTTAAAACCATCAAGGTTTTGACTCCTAAAATATAAGGAATTACTTTCCTAAATATTCCTAAAAAGTAGGAGATTACGTTCCTAAATAAATTTTCATACAAGATAATTGGGCCAAGTAATTAAGTAATTATGGACGAAAATATTAAGCCCAAATTAATGTTTAATGAACTTAATTTATTACAAATTAAATAAACCCTAAAACTTAATTTTATCCCGCGAGTCCAGCAAGCAACGTGATCGTCACGTCCCAATTTCACCATGATGCATTTCGAATCAGCGAAAATGTAAAACATAAAAGTTGTACTCATTCTCATCAAAACCCTTGGCATATGTATTTATTTCTTAATGTTTGCCCATCCTATATTAAATTGCCTAATGAATGAAAATTACATTTGCTTATAGAATTCATATGATTGGGTAGAGGTAAGAAGATGCCAAAAACTCATTTGCTTGATTATGTAAGAAATAAGGTTCATTAATCTTAAAAAACGCACGTGTAAGGATGCTATAAGACTTGTGAGGCATTAGTTAAAGGAAGATGCTAGCTTTCTAACCTAAAATGATGCCTACTCCTATCTTCCTTGATTAGTGGAAATTTTGAATATATGGTATCCATGAACACACACTTGCACAAAAGGGATGCAACCTTACAGTTATTGGCATTGATGCACTGTCATCATGGTAACCTTGGTTTTGAGATTGACAATCTAACTATCAACTTGTTTTCACATGAAATGATGAAGTTTGAGATTAGTACGAGCACATATTGTGCATTGAAGGATGAATCTTTATTTTGGTGTTCATCTTAACTTCTTTGGATGTAGTCTTTGTGGTATTGCTTAAGGACAAGCAATGTCTTAAGTGTGGGGAGTTTGATAAGTTGGTAAATCACCAACTTATTGGCCTTATTTTATCATGAATTTGTTTAAGTTCTCAAGCAATTATAGTTGTTAATGATGAATTCTGTGTTGATTTAGGTGGAAGGATACAGGAGGCCAAGAGAAGAAGAAAGAGTGAAAATATTCAAAAAGAGACAGAAATTAAGAAATAGGAGCAGTTGGTGTGACTTCAATGACGTTGTGCCATGAAATATCAAAGGACCAAAACACAGTGCAACTTTAAGCATATCACGCCAATCAGAGCTCTGCAGAAGCAAAGGCAACTCTCGCGTGGCGCACTGCTTTCCATGCCATGAGGAGAAAACGAGCTAGCAATTCAAGCTTAACCACACTTAGGCCACGTAGTTAAGAGAGAAGCAAAGAAAAAGCATTCAAACACTTGAATCAAGAAAAAATATTGCTGGCATATCCGAGGGTAGATCACACCATGAAGAGAAGCTGCCAGAAGAGAGTTCAGTAGTGACTCACGTAGCATAAGCCAGCCTACACAAGATTCCTGCAGAGGCATGGTGCAACAAAGCCTCAAATACTCGAGCAAGAATCAGAGCAAGAAAGATGAAGAAAGATCTCGCATAGCTAAGGCTTGCCCACACAAAGCACAAAATCAGCGAAAGTAGACAAGCGTGACCTTGTCAAGCCTACACTTTGTGCAGCAAAGAGAATAACCATCGCATGGTTAGAGCTTACCCATGTCGAACTGTAGAATCACTAAAGGAAGAAGTCATGTGACTTACTGCAAACTATGTTGCGTATGCTGTGGCAAGATTTGCATGGCGCAACCTGTGCTAGTCTACGCGTGCTAACATTTTAGTGTGCTTTTTGTACTTTTTATAGCTTTTTACATTTGTGGTCCTCCTTCCACCTACTTTTTAGGGTCCAAAATGTATTCTTAAGTTTGTTAGAGGTCAATATACAAATTGTAGAACCAAAAAGTAGCTAGAAAAGGGGACTAATTTTGTAAAGAATACAAGGACCATAGATTAAGCAAAAAAAAATTGGAGAGAGAACTTCTTCTTCTCCAAGTAAGAACTACACCAGAGCTCCAAGGTTTTGAACTAGAATGTCTTTGCATGGCTTCTTAGTAAGGTTATGGGGCATGGCTCTAGGTCTTGGGTGATGAGGCAAAAGGGATGGATACCTTAGTTTAGTCTTGTTTTAAGGCCATAAACCCTCCTCCAAGCCGAAAGCACATAAGAAGAGTGAGATTCCTACTCAATTGGTGAAGTATTAACTTGAGAGCCTGGGGGTAGTTCTTAGTAAGCTATCCACTCTTTAGTTATTGCCATTGAGGGGTTTCTACAGGTCTTAGTAACTTATAGCCTCCGATGGAAAATCTCTAGATCTTAGAACCCAAGACACGTAAGAATCTAAGTATCGGTGTGAAGCCCACAAGTCATCCCATGGTTCCCCTATTTTCTCTGTGTGTGTTTATTTAGTATTTTGTTTTGCATTTTCATTGCTGAAATACCAATTTCTTTACAACACTTGAATTCTTTTACTTTTCCAATTATATTTGCTTGCAACTTGACAACCGAAGAATCCCTTCCTGTGGGAATGATCCTTAAGCTATAATAGGGTGATAGTCTAATATTATCAACTAGAGCACTTGAGATATAACTTGTTGATTAGACCACCTACCTCTTTTGATGTATTGATTTGTGATTAACTGTGGTGTTTGTGTGATTCTCTTAGAGGATAAATCTAAGTTACACACGTTGTGGGTTGGCTAGTCTTGCAGACAAAAAGCTAAACAAATTTGAAGAAATAGAGCAATAGAATTGAACAAGTCTTTGGTAGCTTGTTTGAATCCTGTCAAAGATTGTAATTGAACAAATCTAAAGAAAGTTGAACAGGCTGAACTAAACTGATATTGAACAAAACTGAATTAGTTAAATTCAGTTGAACATATTTGAACAAAGCTAAATTGAGTTAAATTTAGTTGAATATATTTGAACAAAACTTATATGAAACTATGTAGTACACACATTCCAACTTATTCCAACAATCAAACATGGTACACAACATACTATACAACTTCTAAATGTTAAACTAACATTAGTGCATTACTAATCAAAATAGTATCAACTACTAGCATAATACACAACCTTAATAAAAGACAAATTTTCCCAAACAGCCAACAGTACATGCCAAATACTATTGTTAATATAATACAACCTTAACACCAACCAAAAGTTTCCATATTAGCATTCAGTACATGCCAACACTATTGTCAACATAATATAACCTTAAAAGTATCCAAAAGTTCCCAAATAGTTAGCATTCAGAACATGCCAAATACTTTTACTTTCTTCTAGTCCTAGTTGCTTTTAGGACAGATGAAATTGTACGTGCAGTTATAGTTGATCTCTTGCTGTGACATGGTAAGTGCACTAAAGATGAATTTGTAGCCTCATTTGAAATTATATTTGGCATATTAGAGACTATGGAATGGGGTGAAGACTAGACTGTGAATTGGAACAAATTGTTGCTTTTTGTTTTGTTTTCTTTGGTAGGGGTTGTGAAAAAAATAAATGCACCACCAACTAGAATTTTTCTTCTAGCCATAGTACCATCATTAGCATTCTTCTTTTCAACTTCTTATACATAATATATGGCAAGATATAAATCCACATAATTGAATATAAGTCTATGATTATAACTAAATAAATTGACATATAAGGGCAAATGAATTGAATACCTTTGGAATTAGAGTTGGCTCATTGGAGATTGTGTAATGAGGTAGAGGTGGAGGCTATGAACTAGAACCACCCGCAGCCTTTTTTATTTTCTTTGGCAGGGGTTGTTATGAACTAGATACACTACCAAATGCCTCTTTCTTGCAACCATACTACCCTCAATTACATTTGCAAGTAAGGCAGTTGTAGAATTGGGTGAAATATTAGTAGCATTCTTCTTCTTAGGCTCCTACACAGAATATGGCATGGCAAAAATCAACATGATTGAATATGAGTTTATGTATATATGACTGAATAAATTGACATATTAAGACATTTTAATTGATTACCTTGTAAAATTTAGATTTTGTCAACCCTTTTCTTGTGAATGGCACTCCAGATCTTGGTTCATCAGCATATCTTATTCTCAATTATTTTGGCCTGCCAGGATGTTTCTTTATAGTAGAAGGGTTGATTAGCTCTCCATTACTGTCTTCCCAATATTCCATTGAAGGTAATGGAGCAATAGGATTATTGTATGCATACAAGTATACCTCTCTATTGTGACATGGATCAATAAACCCTTCAGCTTCTTTCTTTGTATGTTGAATTGCTGTAATGGAATGAGGGAATGAAGTTTCTGTCAATTGAAACAAACCACATGTGAATTTTTTTGAATCCAATCTAACAATACGGGTGGTCATCCCCGTGCCTACCTCATACACTCCAGGTGATGAGTACATTGCCCTACAAAATCTAGTAGAAATCTTAATTTTGTCCAGTCTTTCTTGAATATTTGGACATAAATTTCCTTTCTATTGCTCCAAACCTGTTCTCTTAATTTGTATCTGTTGTATCAATTTCCTTCTAATCCACTCAAACATTGATATTATAGGCTTATCTCTAGCTTGCAATATATAGCTATGGAAGGATTCATTGTGTTTGTTGACCACAATGTCACTTTTGCAATATGAGCTAAAATGTGATCTAATCCATAGATGTGGAGTTATCTTTTTTCGACACCCTGTTGCATTAGCTCTGTTTCCCACTACTGGATCTACTTTTTCTAAGGAATCCATTGCTCTTTTGAAATCATTCTTATTCCATGAAGAAGCTATAGCGTAAAACAAATCTTTGAACTCTTTTTCTTTGTATGTCTTCTTGAAATACTAGCACAAATGCCAAAGACAATATATATGTTCTGGATCCGGGAACACATCCTCAATTACATTAACTAGTCCTTTCTATTTATTATATATAAAAGTCCATCTTCTTATCCCAATTTGATCTTTCAACCCACTCAATAACCATGTTCAACTATTAGTCCTCTCACTCTCTACAACTCCCGTTGCTATGGGAAACATGTTGTCATTATCATCTCTACCCATTTCTATTAGGAGTTTCCCACAAAATAGACTCTTCAAGAAACACCCCTCTAATCCAATTATTGGTGTACAACCTTGTAAAAAGGCATCCTTCAATGCACCTAATCCCCAATACATTGTCTCAAATATACCAGTGTCATTCTCTCCTATTTTATGTACTTGTATGGTTACATGACTTCCGGGATTATGTTGTAATATGGCTGATGCATAGTCTCTAATCATGTGACATTGTTCTATGTCACACCCTTGCATAGTTTCTATTGCCTTTCTCCTAATCCAGTAAACTTGCTTTAAAGAGATATTAACCATGTATTCTCTTTTATGTACATTAACCGACCATTCCAAACTTATGTTTGAATCATCTATAATTCGATGTTGCAAATTTTTAATAAAATAAGTGGATGTGGCATGTGGGTTATTATACTCACTACCACAACTGTGATTAACTCTTATTGTTTTGATTTGAAAAGTTGAAGTGTTTTGAACTGGACTTGCATGAAGTCTCCATCCACAACCATACCTGCAGTGAACTGTCGCTTTTGCTATTTCATTTCTTTCATACTTGAACACATAACCCTCTTTCACATGCCATTCCACTAGTGCTTCCCTGAATACTTGGAGATTTCTAAACTTTTGTCCTACCTTCAATTCCAATTCTACTTCCTTAAATTTAGTTTTAGCATTAAATTCATGTTGTGTTTGTACAGGATTTCCTTCTTCATCAGTAAGTTCATTGTCTTATAAATCATCTTCATTAAATACTGGTTTATTCCATTTCTCTACATTGAAGTTTTCAACAAATTCTACCTGATAGAATTGATTATGTTGAGCAGTTTGAGGATGTGACTTCTTCTGATAATTAGCACCTTGGGGATGTGCCTATTCCTGAGAACCACTAGTACCATCACCAAATTCAATCTCAGCTTGTCTTGTAAAATCTCTCAAATCCTTGAAAATATCTTCGTCTTTTAATCCTTCTAATCCTTCTAGTAGCCAATCTGGTTCTTTTGATGTTGCAGAATGGTTTTCTTCATCACTATCAATAACTTTCTTCTTTCTTCCTTTTACATTTCCATTTCCATTATCTTTATCACCATTGATACCATTTTCTGCCTTTCTTTTCCTCTTCCTTTTCTCATCATGATATTGAATTGGTAGTAGATGTTTTTCTTGCAGTTGTATTCTTTTTTCCTCTTTTTTTTGTACCTATATTGTACATATAATTAGCATTGATATCATATTTTATGAATTGATATCAAATGTATAATCATCTATTACACAAATAAATAGGGGGTTACCTAGATTGACCAACTCTTGTTCTATGAAGTCTGCACCTTTACCCTTGTTCAAGTCACCTTTAGGAACTTCTGGATTTTCAACATTTTATGTATTTTTTTGCATCTTCTTCAGGCAAATCTGAACATTGGCAATTCATAAATAGTTAAGTTTCTTCTCTTCAAAACAAAAATTACTTAACTTTATATACACATGGCTTGTACCTTCTGAATTTTGAGGACTTTGTAAATGAGAATGGACAAATTCGGTACTTTTTAATTTTCCTATGTTCATATCAAGATCTACAAAATAGATAAATGGTTAAATATTTTCTTCACTTCAAAATACAAACTATTCAAATTTATATACACATAGCTCAAACTTTCTAAACTTTGAGGACTTTGTAAATTAGAATGATCTAAATTTGTACTTTGTGATTTATCTTTGTCAAGATCTGGATGTCTCTCTGCTTTGTGTATCCTTTTCATTTTCAGCATCAACTTATGAACTTTGTGAAATTGGTTGAATAAAATTTGCAGTTTCTGATTTCTCACCTTCTACCCTATTTAGAACAATATCTGCACCTTCTCCTCTCTTGGCAATATCTTTTGTCCGGTTAAAGGATATTGATTTTCTAACTCCTATTTTCTTCCTTTTTGTGGTCCCACTATTGATTGCACTTTCACCCACCTCTACATCTCTTTTCGACTCACCACTACCCTCCAATTTGTCAGTATTTCTATTTTTATCCTCAATATTTTCACAATTAGTTAGCAACAGAATTTCATTTCTGGGGACACTCTTGTATAATATCTTACATTTAGGTGATACAACCAGTAAAGGTCTTTCTCCTTTCACAACATTATATTCATCTCACTCAATCCATTATAAGTAGTAATCAAAAGTTCTATATCTATATCACTCTCTATACAAACCACCCCAACATCCAAATTACAGCAAAGAACTTGATAGTATATTTTGATATTAGGTGCATATGCATCAACACTTGCATACATACTGGTCAACACATGTATATACAATCTATCCATTGAAATATTCTTGAATATGGTGTGGGGATCAAGTATTGCATGTCTTAATTGTTTTGATATAATGTCCAGTTTATGTCAAAGGAGTAGTACTCCTCTTTTTGTGCTCTCCGCTTGATCCACTCGCCATTAGGCTTATGCATGTAAATGGTACGGGGATCAAGTTGGTTCATCTTTGTAAGGGTGATTTTAGGGTAAATCCATCACCCAAACAATATATTAATGTAAGAGGGAGTGGCGACACTCAAAAAAGGTCCATTGCCATATAAAAAAAATATTCTTGAATATGGCAATTTTATCACCAGTATACACAATACATGGTTTCTCTTTAAAATATCCACCAAAATGCATGGATGTTGTCAAAAGATGACATAATTCAAGAACCTGCGATTCCACATTATATTATTACTTTGGCAATTTTTATGCAATAGACAAAATATTTATTGCATGTGCTCAACTTTTTCTAATTAAACAATATAATAGGAACAAAGACTCAGTAAAGCACTATTGAATAAATGAGAAAATGACTTTAATGATGCATAAAAAGTTAATGTGGATGCCTTAAGGGGAAATTTTCTAAAAGCTTAAATTCAAATAAATTCCTCTTTGAACCTTTTAAAAAAATAATTGAAAAGCGTGTCGTGTACTTTTCAATTTAACCCTAGAAACTACTATAGTAGTGGCGATAGGGATCGTATCCACAGGGAAGGAATTGGTTACCAAGAGTGTTAAGGTTTTGTTCCAAGTATGTCACAAGGTTTAGTTTTCAAGAATTAATGGACAAAAGTAACACACAAGAGTAGACAAAGAAATGATCTAAAAGATAGAACAGAGAGACAGAACAGGACTCAATCTCACAAAAGTAACAACAAAGAACACTACAATTCCAAACAAAATGGAAGCACAGAAATGAGATATCAAACTTTTAGTAAAATGTCCTAGGATTTCTTCTCCGGATGATCATGTAAATTGACTACTCTAATGCAATGCAATTGACACACTAGAAGACCAAGAGGAGATCAAACTGCATGAGAACCTAGATTATGATCAGCATGGCGACCGCATCATTTTCTATGTTCCCTGACTCCACAATTTCCCATGGCGAGGCCTAGAGTGAAGAGTTAAACCCGCAGAGTCCCAACCTCCCGAGACTCGCTACTATGGCATGCAAAGTCTAAGGTTTTCCCATGGCGAGGCTTAACCTAGGTCCGATTGTCTTTGCAAAGCTCGGAAAATCTCTTCTCACTTAGTTCTAAAATCTCAATGAACTTCCACCGGCATGACGGTCGCATCTCGGTTCATGATCAAGCAATTCAAGTGAGAAAGCTCAATTATCATACTTCATGTTCTCATTTCACGTATTCTTACTCCTACCGTTGAATTAAACCTTGACCTAGCATAGCGACCACAATCGAGGAAGAATTCCAACGATAAAAGTTCAAACAAGTAAAACTTAACCAGATTTCAACATTAACTTCTAGTATGAGTTCATAGTCGATGAATTACGTCAATTGCAGGGCATTGCATTGCCTAATTACATTCTCATCCAGTTCCAAACCCTAGAACATAGCAAATTTAGCCACAAAGTTCCATTTCCAGTTCACGATCATCAATAGACAACACTGAGCAAATCATATTCATTAATTGGGAAGAATTTACCAAATGTTATGCTTCAATTGCTTCCAATTCACGACAAAATCGTGAATTCCTCCTTAATTGAGTAGAAAATCACAATGTTCGGAACAAAGTCTTGATCGGAATTGAGAACGGAGCTAAAAATGCTAGAGAGAGAAAGTAGAGAGAGAAAGTAAATCTAGAGAGAAAATTGAGAGAGAAATCTCCTGCTCACAAAATCAAAAGTCGGTTATGAATTCTAGAATATTCGTCTCCCTCCTAAAACTCAAAACTCTCTCCTCTATATATAGAGGTTACAAGAATCGTAAACAATACGCAAACGTGAAATAATTGCACAATTACTCAATTGCCATCACAAAGAATGCCCAAAATCCACGTTTTCATAAATCCATGCCAAAAAACACAACTCTAAAGTCCCACGCCTTCTAGCCACCGCACGTCACGCCTTCATCTTCCATTTCATGCCCTTGAGCCTTTGATAATCATGCCTCCAATCTGTTGTTTAAGTCCTTTTGTTGTTCAGCTTCCATCACGCCTTTACTTCGTGAGCTCTTCATGCTTCCAAGCTTCCAGCACGCCTTTGTGCCTCGCTCGATCACGCCACCAATTCTCCTGCATGCCTCCAAGCCAGCTCCAACCACGCCTTCGTGCACCTGTGCATCACAAGATCAACACTTAGAAAAAATTTTGCACAAGAACTCAGCTTTACCTCACGACGTGTCGCCGGCCTTCTTGCTTCTCTTCCACGACATGTCACCGGGTGTTTTTGCCTCTTTTCCACGATGTGTCGTGGAGCATTTCTCCTCATCTTCCTTTCAACCACGACGTGTCGTCGGCCAATCCTTCCTTACACCATGACACGTCGTCGGCTCTTTCTTTGTGTTTAGTGTGCAAATGTAGAATCTTGCATGTCATCAAGATGAGTGTTTGAGAACAAGGGTGAATATGTGTGCATTGTAGTGTGGTGAGGTGAATGTGCACAAAGTGTGCATGAGTGTGGCCCAAAATTGTGCACATGTGGTGCAAGAGCCATGCATGAAGTGTGCTAAAGTGTGCATGTGGTGTGCGTGCCTATGTGCAAATGTGTACACGGTAACAAGCATATATTGTGCAACATGTGGGCGTGCATTTAGCATCAGCTTGTGTATGGTTAGCAACAGAATGAGTGCAACAAATTCAGCTCAAAGGAAAAACATAAACCAAGATTGGACTTCTTAACTCTCAAGTTCTGAAAACTTACAAACCGTCACCTTGTAACCACATTCTGACCCTGGTCCGTTGTGAATTTGGAAATCCTTAAAACATCAAAGTTGTAACCCCGAGGCTTAGCTTTTCATAGCCGTTTGAATCACCCAATTCGGAGCTCGGACAAGAACGTTACGACGAAAAACCTGAGCTGTGGCAAGAAGGTCGCAGGCTCAAAACCCTAATTGGGTTGTTTCTCAATTCCACCGTGATTCGCCAGTTTTCCTTTCAGAATTGGATTTTTCCTTGAACACCAAAGTTGTAGCTTCCTCTCTTGGCTTTCCATGGGATGAAGAATCATCGAAATTGGAAACCTGTAGCTCAAGATATTGTCAATCAACCAAACTGTGGCAAGAAGATCAAACCATAAAAAACCCTAATCCAAGCACAACAAAGAAGCCCGCGTTTCTCTTGATTGCAAACAGAATTTGAAGAAGGCTCAAACATAAAAACTGTTCACACAAAGAGCTTTCCATAGCAACCAAAATCGCCTCATTCAAATCAAAATTGAAAAATATATACTCAAATGAAATTCAGCACTCAATCCGCCAAACACAATTTGGCAAAGCACACTAAAGCATTCTTCCAAACCTTTTACATTTCTTCCACAATTGTTGAGCCGAATTCAAACTTGCTTGTTTTAACCTCATTCTTGATCCTTTTTCTTCATTTTAGCTTACCATATGGTCATTCACATAAATGCATCAAATATCACATAACAAGCCACATTTTCATGCAAAACAAGTCAAAAGCTAAGTGAAACAAGATATTTAAGTTAGTATAAAACCAACTTATCAAATTCCCCTACACTTGAACTTTTGCTTGCCCTCAAGCAAAAACCACACTCTAGACTTTCACCATAATGCAATGATCACCTCACCCCCCATCCACTATGATCTTTTCCAAGTTCATCAAAGTATTTTCCACACAAAAACTTCTGCAACGTTTCCTGACACCTAGTTCTCAGATTTCAGTACACATTACCAACTAAGGCACAATGAATAAAGACCAAAATGTCATGCGTGCAATTGTGTGCTGAGGAACATGCACTTCATCTATTTCCTTGATATACACCATCTAGTTGTCTCACTTGTCATCCAATACATATCAATCTCATTGACTACTCCTATGAACATGCAACTTCACAAGATCAATGGTAACCTATGCGCACATTGGTGCTCTGTGGGACATTGCCCTTATTTGCACATTGGTGCTTATTTGTTGCACCCATTGGTGCCTTAGCCTGGGTTTTGTGGCTATTTTTACCCTTTCATTGCTTGCCAAGGTCTTATGGCCCTTTTTTCCCAGTTGCCAAAGGCTTTTTCTCCATTTCTTCTCTTGTGTATGCACATGTTCATAAAGGTCTCAAAATGACTGAACATGCACGAACACTGGAAACTCAAGACAAACGTATAGCAAAAAGAACAAATTCCATACACATTACCTCCTATGTCATTTGAATTTTTGCATGGCATATCTATCTTACCTTAACATCGTGCCTTAACCAGCAAAATGTACCAATTTATTCAAACTTAGTACCAGTAAACAAAAAATTTCACATACAAAATTAAAAACAGTAAGGTGATGAACTTGAAATAAACCATAGTGAACTAGGAACAAAGCTTCCATACATGATGATTAAGCATTACATGTCCACTCATTCACTCATTAACCGCTACCATAACACACACCATCACTCATACCATTTCTTATCTCGCTCAAACTCACATCATTCTCATTTTATTTCAACACAACCCACAACGCACAAACAAGCACAAAACATGCGACACATACAATACACTCTTTAAGACTTCAAATCTCCGTGCATCTTCATCACAACATCTTACTTCACAACATCTAGCAACTCATCAAGGCATCATATTCACCAATCTTCACCAGTCTTCAACAACATCATCAACTCCAAACAATTCATGGCATCACAAAAAAATGCTTCGAAAAAAAATTCTTCAATATTGCAAACATATCATGTTTCAAGACAACGGCAGACCACAGCTTCAACAATATCTTCGCAACACATCGTCAAAGAAAAACTTGAAACAACTCCAACATTCTTCACATCATAATCAGATCATGGCATCATAAGGAAACAGCAACAAGACAAGGTCCTCAACGATTATTAACATCAAAACACAAACAAATTCCAACACAAACAAACTCCCCCCCCCTACACTTGCAATACACATTGTCCCCAATGTAAAGATCAGGAAGGAAGAACTCCCTGGGAAAAGGAAGGTGCCGATGAAGATGGAGGAGAAAACTATGCTGTAGTGGAGAAAGACGGACTCTGAAAAGGGATTGCCTTCTAATGAAATGATCCATGAGTGGGCCCTGGTAATGGTTGCCCCGAACCAAATAAGGTTATACGTGTGGCCGGCATGAACTGAGGGTCCGCAAGAAATGTGGGAGTCGGCGGTGCTGATGGAATGCGACCAAAAGTGGGCAACGGTTAGAAAGAAGGCACACCAGGCACTCCAGGAGGAAGCTCGTGCACAGCACCACTGACTGCGTCCATAGACAAATTAGGAATGCTATATCCCGCCAGTTGCGCTTGAGTTGGCCTTTGCTTCGGTGGCCCAGGAGGAGAATGGTAGTAAACAGCCATCTTATTGCAAGCATCAAGCTCCAACAGCATTTTCACCTGACGATGATACAATACTTCAAACTGCTGTTGTGCAACAGAAGATATATCGTCCAATTTGGAATCAACAGTAGATGCATGGTGTGTCCAATCTTGGTGCATATGTTCCAGCCTCTCATCCAATCGTTGGAAACGGGTGTCCACAGAATGTTGGAAATCCTGAATTACTCCTTGAAATGCACTAAAGTCATATGGTTGTGGAGTTTTCTAGTGCTGCCCAACACGAGCTGGGGTTTCCAAATTATCTCATGGCAATCCTGCCTCCACTGCTTGAGCTTTGAGAAATTCCTTCTCCAAGCGCAAATATTTAAGATACAAAGGAGTAGCAATAGGTCCCGAAATCTTCCTCCAATCACCACCCAACTCATCGGTCACTCCTTGAGCCTTGCATAATTCCTCAATAAGGACGGGGTAAAAGATAGATGCCTTTGGATCATCGATACCTTCTCTGATGTCATCGACTATGATTCGGCCAATATCCACAAACCTTCTTCCTCTAAGAGCGGAAATCAAATATAGGCATTTGTGCAACTTCAGACCTCTGTGAACTAGGCATAAGCCTAGACAGGATGAATAGCAACCATATTTTAACGTCGGCACGCAAATACTGATGTCGAATATGCTTATGCTCCCCTTGTCGATTGAGAACCCACGCGGCTCCAAGATGCGCAAGCTCCTTTAATAACTCTTGGTCAGATTCCTCACTCACAGGACACTGAAAAGGATCTTTGGGGTAGCTCGGCGTCTCTAAATGAGCATTGATGATTCCACTTGAGATGTCAACCCACACTCCTCGAACAAAAATCGCTCCCTCGTCATTTGGGAATTTTTCAGTAAATTTGTGAAATTCCATCAACTTTTGGAATGGCCCCTTATCAACGACAAAAGCCCGTTCTAAGTGCACACTTTTAACTGCTAAACCTTCTTCCCAACGTTGCTGTGCCGCCGCCTCAATAAACAACAACGGTGTCGGATCACCCTTTCGCCTTTTCTAAATCGATGGCTGGATTGTAATCACTGGGGGTTCCGCAAAATTAGCATATCATCTGCAAAGTACTCGGAATCTTCATCCTCTATCTCTTTCGCTTTTCCCTTTGCCTTTCCTTTCTTTGAACTTGCTCCTTTTGATGATGTTGCTGCCTTCTTGGGAGCCATAGCCTAAATGTACACCATAAATGTGAGTCACTTGGTAAATATCTCAGAGGCAAGACACAACAACATTCCAAATTCCACAATAGCAAAACATATTGCAAATATTCTACAATATCACCCTTCGGGTAGCATGCAAATTGAAATCCGATTGAACGTCTATCATTACAATTTGACACACAAGATGCATCCTAATATGTAAACATCAAATGGCGCTGGAATCTCTTCATGCATATACAGAATATTGCACTTAACTCACAAATCCGCAGAACACAATATTAGTGCACATGCTCATAACAAAAATTTTGGAACTGGAATTTAGCATGACAAAATCGCGAAATTGAGAATTTAAGCGGGGGGAATTAGCCAAAGCATAAAACATCAAAAATGTAGATCAAGAACACAACTAAATATAGGGACAAGAATAACCTCATTTGGACTTAAATTGAGAATATTATGTCCAGAATACAAAGAAGTGCCAAACTAGGCAGATTCAGCAATTCTCATTACGAGTTCAGCATTTACTTCACAGTCTTAGCCAATTTAGTCTGTAATCACGTTAGAACTAGCAAAAATGCCAAACATAAACATTGCAGCCCATTCTCTTGGCTAACATCTCCAACTACAATCAACAAATTTAGAGCTTTCATTCTCAAGTTATGACCAAATTACAGAAACATGTTTAAACTGTAAAACCGTGATACTCCAGAACTAAAACTCCCCCACACTTAGCATGTATTTAACCTTTGAACAATAACAAAATATTCCATTGACTCATCATTTCCCACCTAACAATATGCTCACCAACCTTTGTTGTACAACGCATGAAATCCATAACATGAAGGAAAAAAAAACGAAACATACCTTTGGTGTAGATCAAAAATTACACAAAACTTGTCAAGAATGGAAATTTGCAGAAGAAGAATGATGTTGTTGATGAACAACCACGAGTTAGTGTAGCAAAGCTTGGGCATTTATAGAACCAAAATGGTAGTGCTCACCTATTCGGTCAACACAAGACATGAATGTTCCTAACAACCATAAAAATATAATGACAACAAGACAATGGTGGGTCCCTCATTTATTCACATGCATAGAATCTCCTCTCATCCACCTAACTGCACTACACACTACCTGACATGTATGCAATTCAAATCATGTCTGCAGCCTTTAAGTCTTTTCATGTTCATTTACACAACTCATCCATTTCAGCTTTTTCGTGAGTGTATTTTTTTAGCTTTTCAGTCCAATTAACTCATGTTCAGAGAGAGTAGATTTCCATATCATCAATGCACTTATATAACCCTTACCAATCCTTACCTTGCTTGTATTGATGTCCATTTCTTCTTACTTGCAGATATGTCCATGAGAAACAAAAAAAACAACATGTAGCAAAAACACCCATTAACCTCGCATTTTAAGCTAAGCAAAACTCTAACGTTTCAAGTTAAATTTACACTACTAAGACAAAACCTATTAACTAATAAATTCGAACACTAAGAAACAACCTTCACAATTCACAACATAGCTACGATACTAATAAACTCATCTTAACAACACCCTACGCAATCACTAATACTACACAAAACGCATGGCAACATTATATGAACAACCTCAACATCATCACTCATCCCCCCATAATTAAATAAAGTCACGATTCCCGAGATAGAGAAAAAAGAAAACATAACAAAGGAACCTGGCCTTTTACAATCCCCGAGAGAATCTTGCTACCCTTTCCTCCTCCAGATAACTAGGCCATTGAGTTGTCCCCATAAGGCCAAGAGGATTTTGAGGATTGTCATTGGAAGAAATGTTAATGCCCTTATCTCGAGCCATTGCTGTTAACAGAGCAGGGAAGAACATCGGTGCAAATTCAGAGCGCTGGGCACGCCGTATGTATCCTAGCATCAATTTTCCAATGTCAATAGAAATATTATGCCGAATGGCATAGATCAACAAAACTCTCTCCCTAGATGCTATAGAAGTCCGGCGAGTGGGTAAAAGCTTAGAATTGATAAAGAGCAACCACATCTTCGCCTCAGCTGTCAATTCACTTGTGGGTACATATAGTGCTGCATTCCTTGCATTTCTCACCCAGGTAGCACCAGGCAATGCCACAGCAGCCAATAAATGATCTGTGTGTTCCGCCCGCACCAAACGACTATACGTATCACTGGAGTAGTCTGACACGAGAAAATGCAAATTGATTCTGTGGCGATTCACTTATAAATACCTCCCTCTTAAAAATACGGAGTTGATACAATCTGCATTGGAATTGGCGTAGAATTCTCAGACAATCTCCATATCCACAACCACAGATGCTCTTGCGAAATGTTCCCAATTGTGCATTCTAATTAACTCATCAAATCTACATGAAGGATCTTCAAATAGTCTTTTGATTATACAGTCTCTGTTTAGTGATCTATTGTATAGACTCTCAGCATGAATATTAACAAATTGAGGTGAGTTAGCCGGTTCATAATCAATCACCGTATCCTCATCGGCTGAAGAAGAAGAAGATGAAGATGAAGTAGTGCCCAGATCTTCACTGAATATTGCATACTCATAAGGATTATGGTAAGAATAAGCCATCACCTTAGGAAGAAGAATCACTATCAAAGATTTAGCATTAGTAAACAAGAGATCAAGCAATATATAGAAGATGTGCAAAACATAATAACTCCATGCTAGCTATCAAACAAGCACATGTGAATGAAACTTGAAAACAAAACAGACATACAGACAATATAGGCAATAAAGGAACATTCTCCTTATGTCATAACTTGTTACCTCCTTCACTCAATTCTTGGAATCTTACAAGCCAACCATGCATTCAAGTTCACGGGTCTAGCATCAAGATTTACCATAAATGCATTTACCTTGGTTGTAGAAAATGTGAAATTCATCTTACCCTTGTTGAGTGAATAGATGAGATTCACTACATGCTTTATTCATCGATTACCATAATCCCTCTGATAATCTGCAAAATTTAACAACCAGTTATGAGATTGTGCCATGAATTGTCGATTTGCTCTACACAAACTAAGATTAACAAGTAAAATTAATCACAACAAACAAAACAAAAGAAAATAAAGAAAGAGAAAAAAAAATCTGAGTTGCCTCCCAAGAGCGCTTGGTTTACGGTCCACAGCTCGAACATGCTCCTTGGCTCATTGTGAAGTTAAAGGATCATCCAAGAAAAGTTCATGGGGATCTTGTGCCAGATTAGCGATGCCTTTGTCTTGAGAAATCAAGTACGGTTTAAGCCTGTGACCATTCACTTTCCATGTGTTACCATTTTTATCATTCTGGATCTCCACAACACCATATGGCTTCACATTGACAACTCGAAAAGGCCCACTCTATCGTGACCTCAATTTCCCAGGGAAAAGCCTTAGACGAGAATTGTACAATAGCACCAACTATCCTGGAGCAAAACTTTTTGATTGGATTTTCGCATCATGTAGTCTCTTTGTTTTCTCTTTGTAAATCTTGGAACTCATATAAGCATTGAATCTAAACTCGTCCAATTCATTCAATTCTAGCATCCTTTTTTATTGAGCTCCAGACAAATCCATATTCAACTTCTGAATTGCCCAGTATGCCTTATGTTCCAACTCTATCGGGAGATGACACTCCTTGCCAAACACAAGCCGAAATGGAGAAGCACCGATAGGAGTTTTGTAAGTAGTTCTGTATGCCCACAATGCATCATCCAATTTCATGGACCAATCCTTTTGTCCTGGATTAACAACTTTTTCCAACACTCTCTTAATCTCACGATTTGAGATTCAGCTTGGCCACTCTTTTGAGGATGATAAGCTGTGGATACTTTATGTGTCACACCATACTTGGCCAAAAGAGCTTCAAAAATCTTATTACAAAAACGAGTTCCTCTATCACTTATGATTGCTCTCGGAGCCCCAAAATTGTGAATAATCAACAAAAAATTAAAATCACAATTTTAACAGTGATTAATTGTCCGTTTTATTTGTAAACCACGTTTTATATATGAATCGGTTTCACAGGAATTTTAATTGCTCGTTTCATATATTTCACATTTCTTATATATAAATCGATATCAAATGTCTTACATATGAATCGATTTCACAGGAGATTTTATGCCTGCGCTCCAAAATATGTGGGGTGTGAAAATGTGTACTACGTGTAACACATTTAATTAACTGGAAAGGTAAAAGATGTATTAGTAGATGCTCTTAGAGCAATATTGATTGTGTTTAATCACATTACTATGGTGCCTATAGCTTGTGCAGATTTCTCATATCAAAAAAAAAGGAAAATCAGTATCCTTGCTTTGAAAAATGCCTCTTCTTTGTAATCAGGCTGCTTTGAAAGGATGTACCAAAGTTTGCTTTGGTAAGTAACCTTTCAAATGTGGAAAGTATCGAACTAATAAATTATCTTTGGTTCTTCTGATAAGGATTACTGCCTAAAAGGTAAACTGATCCTTGTAAGAAAACCTTTTCTGTTATGTTAGTATTCGCACACTAGTTGGCTGACTGCTGAGAAATTTTTTATGAGACCCAAAATGTAAGACTGAAATTTGCCTTAATGATGAACAAAGATAATGTCTTTTGAGGAACAACATTAGGCTGTACCAGATATGTCTTACTGTAATGGTCTCTTGACCCTTGGATTTAGTGTGATGGATTGTACGGTAAGATAAAATCTCGTGTTCGAAGAGGGGGATATTCTGCCTAGATTGTGGATGATTCTCGTCAACTTTGTAAGGTTAAATGTCTCATTTTGGTTAACGATCGAACAGCCAACCATCTTGATGAACTGTGAAATGACTGTGTTCTTATTACACCTCTCTCCCCAGTTAATCATAGATAGCAATCTGGGGCAACAAATGCATGTTACATGCTTGTGCTTTTACTTTTTGCTGATTTTTGCTGGAGAGCTATTGGGTTTTGGTGCTCTTGACTATTCTTTCTACGAGTTTATTAAGCTTAAGACTAATTTTTAGTGATTGCAGAGTAAATACTCGAGGACAAGTGCCAAATGGGCCAGCATGGGTGATATAATTGAGTACAAGGAATTAAAGTGGAATTACCTGTTGTTTCTATCTTACATGTCTGTCTGAAGAAGGGACTTGCCGAGCAGCAAATTCTTCCTGCTGGGTTGTTCTAGGATATAGAAATCCAGCCACCTTTGGTCTGCAATTTGGGTGCGAAATGGTTGGATATAATTGCATTTCCAAGGCCTCTCTCATTTTGTTGTTCTCTATTGAAACTTGACAGTTCAAGCCATGAAACTGTGTTTCTTTTCTATTTTGCAATTTTGGATTTTTTTTTTTGAATATTATTAGCCTTGATCAATAGCAGCTTTTAAGAAATGATAAGTCCATTGTGCAAACTATATAATGTCAAGAAACATAAAGATGGTATTTTACTTCTTAAGTTCCATAAAATGGCTCCTATTGAAACTAGCCTTCTTCCTCATTGCTTAGAGTTGCGGAGCAATGGATCATTGTGGCCTCTCTATTCAATAGTTTAATTGGCTTTAACTGCCCTTCTGCATTGTCCTACTCTGAACATAAGCACTTCTACTCGTATGTACTAAAATAAAACACATAGGCACACATTTTAACATATTTACATATCCAGAAATGTAATTTATGACTACCAAATCTATATGTAACTTAATTAACCTCTCTTAATCCCTCAGTGCCCATGACAATAAAAAGGTTGATCAGTTTTGCAACTTTTTTTTTGTTAGAGGGAATTGTTATGTTATTCACGGTAAGCAGTGGTGTTATGTTATGAAGATTTATAGTTGGAACGGTGAGTTACTTGTATGTAATCGACAAAAAACTAAAATTACGATTTTAACGGTGATTAATTATCCGTTTTATATATGAAACATTGTGAATAATCAACAAAAAATTAAAATCACAATTTTAACAGTGATTAATTGTCCGTTTTATTTGTAAACCACGTTTTATATATGAATCGGTTTCACAGGAATTTTAATTGCTCGTTTCATATATTTCACATTTCTTATATATAATCGATATCAAACGTCTTACATATGAATTGATTTCACTGGAGATTTTATGCCTGCGCTCCCAAATATGTGGTGTGTGAAAATGTGTACTATGTGTAAAATATGTGTAGTGTGTGAAATGTGTAGTGTGTGAAATGTGTAGTATGTGTAAAATATGTGCAGTGTGTGAAAATGTGTGTAATGTGTGTAAAATATGTGTAGTATGTGAAAATGTGTCTAGTGTGTGTAAAATATATGTAGTGTGTGTAAAATTTATGTAATGTATGAAAATGTGTGTACTATGTGTAAAATATATGTACTGTGTGAAACTATGTACTATGTATAAAATATGTGTAGTGTGCGAAAAAATGTGTAGTGTGTGAAAATGTGTGTACTGTGTAAAATATGTGTAGTGTGTGAAAATGTGTGTAGTGTGTGTAAAATTTGTGTAGTGTGTGAAAATGTGTTTACTATGTGTAAAATATGTGGTGTGTGAAAAAATGTGTAGTGTGTGAAAATGTGTTCAATGTGTGTAAAATATGTGTAGTATGTGAAAATGTGTGTAGTGTGTAAAATATATGTAGTGTGTGAAAATTTGTGTAGTGTGTGTAAAATTTGTGTAATGTGTGAAAATATGTGTACTATGTGTAAAATATGTGTAGTGTGTTAAAATGTATGTACTATGTATAAAATATGTGTAGTGTGTGAAAAAATATGTAGTGTGTGTAAAATATGTGTAGTGTGTGAAAATGTGTGTAGTGTGTGTAAAATTTGTGTAGTGTGTGAAAATGTGTGTACTATGTGTAAAATGTGTGTAGAGTGTGTAAAATTTGTGTAGTGTGCGAAAATATGTGTACTATGTAAAATATATGTAGTGTGTGAAAAAATGTGTAGTGTGTGAAAATGTCTGCAATTTGTGTAAAATATTTGTAGTATGTGAAAATGTGTGTAGTGTGTGTAAAATATATGTAGTGTGTGAAAATGTGTGTTGTGTGTGTAAAATTTGTGTAATGTGTGAAAATGTGTGTACTATGTGTAAAATATGTGTAGTGTGTGAAAATGTGTGTTCTACGTATAAAATATGTGTAATGTGCGAAAAAATGTTTAGTGTGTGAAAATGTGTGTACTATCTGTAAAATATGTGTCGTGTGTGTAAATTTTGTGTATTGTGTGAAAATGTGTGTACTGAAAGGTGTGTCGCATACTCTTCAATTTAACCCTAGAAACTACTGTAGTAGTGACAATAGGGATCGATCCACAGGGAAGGGGATTGGTTTCAAAAATTCAGAAAAACCGTTCTAATATCAAAAATGACTGCTAACTAAACAAAATAGAGACAGATAAGTGATGTGACTAACAAGAACAGTAACGAAGAATCAAACAACGAGCACAAACACAACAAGATCAAAGAACAACTAAGAAAAACACACAGAAATGTGGTAACAAGTCTTAGTAAGCTGTCCTAGGGTTTTACACCGGATGAATATACAAATAGACTACTTAAATGCAAGACAATTGACATACACTAGAAACCAAAGAGGAGATCAAACTGCCTGAGAAACTAGACTATGATCAGCATGGCAACCACATCATATTCTACGCTCCTGACTTCACTCTTTCCCATGGCGACGCCTAGAGTGAAGGTTGTAACCCGCAGAGTCTCAACTTCTCAGAACTCACTACTATAGCATGTAAACTCTAAGGTTTTCCCTTTGCGAGGCCTAACCTAGGTTCGTCTGTCTTCGTAAAGCTTGAGAAATCTCTTATCACTCACTTCTTAGGTTTCAATGAACTTCCACCGGCATGACGACCGCATCTCGGTTCATGATCAAGCAATACGATTGAAAAAACTCATTTACCATATTGTGTGTTCTCATTTCAAGCATTTCTACTCCTATTGATGAACTAAACCCCAACCTAGCATGTCGACCACAATCGAAACATAATTCAATCAACAAAAGCTTAAATGAGTGAGACTTAACAAGTTTTAAGCAATAATTCCCAGTATGAGTTTATTCTCAATGATTTATGTCAAGTGCAAGGCATTACATAGTCTAATTACACTTCATCTGGATCAAAACCCTAGAACATAGCAAATTTAGCCACAAAGTTCCATTTCCAGTTCACGATCGTCAAGAGATAACACTAAGCAAATCATATTCATTAATTGGGAAGAATTTACCAAATGTTATGTTTCAATTGCTTCCGATTCACGACAAAACCGTGAATTCCTCCTTAATTGAGTAGAAAATTACAATGTTCGGAACAAATTCTCGATCGGAATTGAGAATGGAGCTAAAATGCTAGAGAGAGAAAGTAGAGAGAGAAAGTAAATCTCGAGAGAAAATTTCCCGCTCTAAAAATCAAAAGTCTGGTAAGAAACTAGAATATGAATTCCGGCCCCCCAATCTACTAAATATCTCCTCTATATATAGAGGTTACAAAAGTCGTAAACAGTACGCAAACGTAAAATGACTACATTGTTACCGTAATGCCATAACATAAAATGAAAATCACAGAAAAGAAAAGAAAAGAGAAAAAAAACGACACTCGGTCAAAGCCTCCATTCACGCCTTTGAGCCTCGAATCCAGCACCGTCATCCACCTCCTTGCGCCCTCAAGCCAATACCCTCGCGCCTTCACCACCTACACACACAAAAACAAAAACTCCTAAGTACTTTGCCATTTTTCATCGCAAAAACCAACACTCTTCTTATTAACATGGCGAAACCTCTCTAAGAGGTCTCACCACTTTAACATATTTTCATATAAATCTCCAAGTTGGCGAGACCTCTTAGAGAGGTCTCGCCACTTTGGTGCAAGTGTGCGAGTGTTGTGAGGTTTGTGATGTAAAGTTGAGTGTGAGTGAAATTGGTGTTGAGAATATTTGCAAGCATGAATAATGAGATGCAATGAAAAGTGAAGTGTGTGTAAAATGTTATGAACTAAATGTGGCCAAGAGTGTTGTGTACAAACTGGATGTAAAATGGAAAGCATGATGTTCAAGAAACTTAATCAAACCTTGAATGGAGAATGAGTGCATGATCTTGCAAATAACGAAATAACACACAACAATTCATGAATTCATAATAAGAAACATAAAGGACATTAATTTTGAGCAACTTATGTACAAAGCATGGATGACAATATGGTAGAATGAAAGTGAGCATGCAAGAACCCCATGAAACAACACACGGAAGTAGCCAAAATGGTGAATGTTCAAGTGTATATGTAAGGCATGAGAAATGGTAAGATGTGTGTGAGTGGCGAGGTGAGTTCGCCGCAATATAAGTGTGTGCCGAGATGAGTGTTTGTGTGTGAAGTTCTTGTGCGGCGAGGTCATGGTGTGTGCATGAGTGTGTGTTGCGGCAAGATGACCTCGCCGCACGGTGTGAGTGCGTGCTTGTGGTGAGAAAATGGTGGCGAGGTGACCTCACCGCCTAGTGTGAGTGAGTGCTTGAGGTGAGCGCATGCATATGTGCAGCAATGTGTGTGTGGAGTGAGTGAGTATATGTGAGTGAAGGTGCCATACAAACATGAAGTGTGAGGTGAGTGCAAATATGAGAACAACTATATGGCTAAGTGTCCATTTTCAACATAATGCTCTACTTCCATGCCAAATAAATATGCCTTAGCCCCGGAATTGGACTTGGTGGTAAACATAGCCGTTCTAGATCTTCCTCTAAGCTTTCCACTGGTTCAAGAATCAGCATCATTGGATACCTGTAGCTCAAGATATACCCATTTTACCAAACTGTGGCAGAAAGATAAAACCCTAAAAACAAAACCCTAATCCAAGCTCAACAAAGAAGCCTCAGTTTCTCATGATTGCATACAGAATTTGGAGCAAGTTAAAACATGACAATTGAAGTACACACACAGAGTTTTCCATAGCCACCAAGATCTTCTTATTTGGATTAGAATTGAAAGTGTTACACTCAAAACAAGTTGCACAACCAAGCTGCCAAAACCCTAATTTAGCCGAGCAAAGCACCTTTAAGTTTCTTCATTTTTCAACCTAGACACACATCACCTCTTTCACCATCATTTTTACCCTTTTTTATACCATTTAGCACTTCCACATCATAAACCACATGAATACACAAAATAGCACAAAACACCATACAATTGCATGAAAACACAAGGCAAAATCTAAGATATTTATACATATTAGTTTGTATGAAACCAACTCATCATGTACTAAGTGTAAAATATGTGTAGTGTGTAAAAAAATGTGTAGTGTGTGAAAATGTGTGTAATGTGTGTAAAATATGTGTAATATGTGAAAATGTGTGTAGCGTGTGAAGAATTTATGTAATGTGTGAAAATGTGTGTACTATGTGTAAAATATGTGTAGTGTGTAAAAATGTGTGTACTATGTATAAAATATGTGTAGTGTGCAAAAAAAATGTGTAGTGTGTGAAAATGTGTGTTCTATGTGTAAAATATTTGTAGTGTGTGAAAAAATATTTAGTGTGTGTAAAATATGTGGTGTGTGAAAAAATGTATACTATGTGTAAAATATGTGTAATGTGTGAAAAAACTGTGTAGGGTCTGTAAAAAAATGTGTAGTGTGTGAAAAAATGTGTTCTATGTGTAAAATATGTGTAATGTGTGAAAAAATGTGTTGTGTGTGAAAATATATGTAGGGTGTGTAAAATATGGGTAGAGTGAGTAAAAAATGCTGTGAAAAAATGTGTAGTGTGTGAAAATGTGTGTACTATGTATAAAATATGTGTAGTGTGTGAAAATGTGTACTATGTGTAAAATATGTGTAGTGTGTGAAAAAATGTGTAATGTGTGAAAAAATATGTAGTGTGTGTAAAATATGTGTAGTGTGTGAAAATATGTGTATGTGTGAAAAAATGTGTAGCACGTGTAAAATATGTATAGTGTGTGAAAATATGTGTAGTATGTGTAACAACTGTATAGTGTTGTGTTGAGTTGGACCCGCGGGTCAAGAGTTATGATTGGCACCCCTAATAACTAATACTCATATTACTCTATGAGAGTACCCTCATTGGGGGTACCCGCAAACTACCTGTAAATTACCCTACTTACCCATAATTTACTAAATTAGGGTACCTGTGGGGTACTCGCAAATTTATTATTTCCAGCCCAAACCCACTCATCAACAAAATAGGGCATGGGCGGGTAGTTGCCTCTTATTTTTCAAATCCATTAACTACCCGCTCACTACCCGCCCAATTGCCACCCATACTCATGCATCACTTTGTACACTTTAAAGGAGATATCTATAAAACACCAAACTTGTATCTGGTATATCTTCTATTGTTTCTTTTTTATAGTGATTCACAATATTATTTGCAAAAAATTTATGCTAATATTTTGATGCATGTAAAAACGAGAAAAATGTTTAGAGCACAATTTCGTACAACAATTGTTTTGAACTCTAACCAACAAGAAAAAAAGAGATACCGAAGAACATCAGAAAATATGTTATTGACATACCTGGTGTCAAGAAAAAAAAAAGATGAAAAACAAGAACAGTAGCAACAAAGAATTAAGAGAAGGAAGATATAATAATCGCACTGGTGTCAAGAAAAAAAAAAGATGAAAAACAAGAACAGTAGCAACAAAGAATTAAGAGAAGGAAGATATAATAATTGCACATTTCATCACAATGTAAATGCTTTTTGTACATTTTGGATTCTTATTTGTTAGTTTTATTGTAATAACTATAAACTGTAAGAAAAGATGATGCTTCCATGTGTTGCACGAAACTGATGCTGAGTTCTGTTTCATATGATTCGTGGACATATGTTGTTTTGCTAGATGTGGAGGCAAGATCATCTGAAAGGGAACTACAATTTGGTGAACAGTTTAAAAAACTATTGAAACGCTAATATTGGTACTTCATACGCGAATATATGAATTATTGATACGTTATACGCGAATCAAACTAGTACTTTATATATCATTCAGAAAGCTATTGAAACGCTAACATTGATAATTGATACGCAAATACGCAAACTATTGATATGTTATACACGAATCAGATTAGTGCTTTATACGTCAAGCAAAAAACTATTGAAATGCTAATATTGGTACTTTGTACCCGAATGCGCAAAATGTTGATATTTTATTCGCGAATCAGAACAATATTTTATACATCAGTGATAAAACTATTGAAATGCTAACATTGGTACTTGATACGCGAAATATTGATAGGTTATACGCGAATCAAAATAGTACTTTATATGTTTATACACGAACTATTGATACGTTATACACGAATCAGAATATTTCTACTCGAATGATGATAATTGATAAAATTAATACTTAATACATGACAAAAGTGATACTTTATACACGAAGTGCAATACATGTATGCGTTGTGGCACATCATTAATCCCGTCTCATATATAAAACTATCTCACATGAGTTTTTGTATTCCCTCTCCTTTTTCTTTCATTCATTCTAGATTCTATCTTAATTCTTTTCTTAATTTCCATTGAATTCTACAAATTCAGAATATTGTTATGACAGAGTTAATGTTGAATCTGATCCATCAAAAAATCCGAAAAAAATTATAACAGTATGTGAAAGAGGACCTAAAACAATACGCTCAAGCTTGTCTGGATGACAAATATTTTTTATTAAAAGTCACATTTTGCATCACAACACCACAAACATCAATTTGCTTCTCCTAATACATCAACTTGGGGATGACCACGGTTCCGGAACCGGTGGTTCCCGGTTCTACTTTGGGTGGAACCGGAACCGAACCACCGAGGAGCAGTTCCGGTTCCGGTTCCGTCCCGATCCGGTTCTGGTTCCAGTTCGGTTCCGGTTTCGTTCCAATTCCGATTTTCTTTCGATTTTTAGTTTCGAATTTCGATTGTAATCCCACTTTTAAATTTGATTTCTATTGAAATAATGATTAAACTATTAATTGAAACTCAAATAATACAACATAATAATATAATTAGAATAATAATAGTTACAATTGAACTTAATTAATATATAATTTTTAGATAATAGAACTAAGAAGAATTAGATAAATGAGATTTAAGGATATAAAAATAATAAGAATATTTGAATATTTGAATTATTAATTAGAATTCAACTAGTGCAATATAATAACATAATTAGAATAGTAGTTAAAATTAAACTAATATATGAATTTTTTAGAATAATAGAATTATGAATATTAGATAAGTGAGAAAGAAAGATATAGAAATAATAAGAGTATTGAGAGAATGATCGAACTATTAATTGAAATTTAAATAGTATATTAGAATAATATAATAATAGAATTAGAATAATATATGTTAGAAAATTAAGTTGATACATAATATAATGGGATTAATAGTTGAAATTGAACTAATATATGGAGGTTTTAGAAAAATAGAATTATGAAGGATTAGATAAGTGAGAAAGAGAAATATATAAATGATAAGAGTATTGAAAGAATGATTGAGCAATATACTAATATAATTATAATAATTAATTAAAAAAATTGATACCGTAAACCCTAAACTATAAACGTTAAAACTTACAATATAAAGATTAGAAAACTAATAAATTATGTGATGAAAATAAAGTGGTATAAAACTATTTATATAAAAAAAAAAATTTGGCCGGTTCCGGAGGGCCATTTGGCCATCTCTACATCTACTCTCAAAAGTAAAGCCATAAACGAACCAAGTTAGAGCTCGAATATCAAGTGTTTATAGTCACTCCCGAATATCATGTGTTTAAACTAATAAAAAAAAATCTTGTATTTATTTGTTTATTTGACGACTTAAAATATTCATTCATATTTGATTCGCTTATAAAAATAGAAGTTCGAGTTAGAATTCTTGTTTATTTATTCATTTTAAAAGATCGAGTTCCAACTCACTTAACTTGTTAATTTTAACATTTTTCCAGAACTCTTCAACTAAAACAAATTCCAAGACTAATAGTGACAATTCAATCTCAATAAAGTGCATAACGAGTGAGAGAGTAATGACCAATCTTAATTTTCACTATTTATACTACTTCGCAAAAATAAATGGATGTTCAAGAACAAGCTAATAAGCTCATATTCTCCCATTTATTTTTTGATTCAAAACTATGGTCGAACTCAATTATTTAAATAAATGCATTGAGGTTATACAAATATAAACGTACAAAACAAACTTGCTCACAAACTATTTGATTCATTTACAACACTACTCAAAAGGATAGGAAATTCGTGATATAGCGTTGTCCCTTGCATGCCTGGTCATTTGCCTTAAGAACAAAACCAAACTATGAAGAAGCACCCGCGACCATTTTCTTCATGAAAACATTTTAGAATTTTCTTTACAAGTATTCACTATGCACAATTGCAATCAAATAATATTATTAAGTTAAAACACAACCAATCACCATAAACCCTGGTCACAAAATTACAAAAATCATCAGAGGGAATGCCATTTGAGGCATTGAGTTGATCACCCTTAGCATCATCAAAAGCTGTAATAAAATAAATTGAGTTCACCTCACCACATGAAATTAATCGATAAAAATCTATTTGTCCAATAATATGAACTCTGAATTAGAAAAGTATTTGATCTAAGACAAACAGTAATAAAAGGTGCTTAATTTTGTTACTGAACGAACCTTCAAAGCCAACATAATTGCAGTCGGCGGATATAAAAGGAACCTCCAAAATGAACGCCAAATTCCCACACAACAAAGACAAAAATCTTGCTCAGTAAGTAGGGACTGAGAGATCAGCCTTGAGAGCATATTCGTGAATTCCTCCAGACACATTGTATACCCTCCTAAATCCCTGATTATAAAAAATGATAAGTTAACGGTTAAAGGATTAATAAAAAATTTAAGAAAAAAACCTTAAAGGTTAGCTTCTACAAGGCTGAAGTATTACACTCGAGAGTTCTACGACCTTCGTTAACCGTGATATCACCACTTGTACAATATGAAGGTTTTCGATTTACATGCACGAGTGTGTATCATAAGGGAGCACATAAATGGATGCAGGAAAAACTCGCAACTAAGCGTCCTTTATGATTCATAATGCAAAAACACAATCAGCCTTCGTTAATCCCACAAATGTGAAGAGAAGATGGTGGCTAGGCGGGTATTAACATCCTATATTAAGGTGTAAAATGTGTACCAACGGTTCATGGTCTTTGAAACTGAAACCAGTCGTTTAACCTGGATGAGGACATGCAACAACAACAAAGAATACATGTTACCATTGCACCCCTGTACTTCATATTGTCATATGACCAACCTGCCATTCTTAAGTTTGGTTTGATACATTTAAAACTCCAAGCTTCGGAATTAAGTAACTCACACATCACTCACCTTCCCTTGCTGTCAAACTTTCCTGAATTTCAGGTCCTTGAAGCAGATGTCTAATAACAATTTGCAGTAATCAGAAGCCTCATTTTCTTTATCCAAACACAGAGATCTAACATATCTAAAAACACATGATGGATTCGCAAAATCTGCCTAGCTCATTCAAATCAATGCTAATTTTGTAGCCAATTGGTAGTAGCTAATGGGAGGACAAAGGGTGTCTAATGTAGACAAGTCCCAAACACTTGAGTAGCTGACTTCTCTAACCTGAAATTTCCCAAAAATTTTAGATACAGTTGTATTTGTTTTGCTTTATTTCAATTTAGGAACATCTTCATGCAATCTAAAAGGTGCATTTATCTCTGAAATGAACTGGCTTTAAATTTTAAAGAGTTAAGCTGAAAAGTTAACAGTTCTAAAAGATGAAACCAAAAAAGAAAATTTCAAATACAGTGTCAAAGGGTGTGCTATACACGTAAGATCAACAGCATTGCACTGCCTTCTAAGATGGGAAAGCGTATAAAATATTGAATTAACCTCTTTTAGGAACTACTTGGCCAGAAAAAAAAATCTCTCTCTCTAGAAATTTTTCTCCACCTTCTCTCTAGCATTCACAGAATTCCATTCGGGCCTTTCAGCTTTTCAGCTGAAAGGCCCGATCCAACTTTTCCTTCCTTTCAACTTTTCTTTTCTTCAGTAATTTAGATTGAAACCAAGACTGCAGTCTTGGTAGACCAGGAGCTTCAAAGTACCAAAGCGGGGAGTTTTACAAACGGGATTTCGGCAGATCGGGAGCTTCAACAGGTTTGCAAACGGCGATCGAAATCCATCGGCCTCCCAGCACTGTCGTCACCATAGAGATTGAGGCGACGGGCTCTAAGACTGCAGATCTTGGTAGACTTCATTCAGATCTCTTTAGATCGAAATCCATTGGTCTCAAATGTCAGACCATTCCATAGAGACAGTGGCGACGAGCTCCAAACTGGACTCCAGAATTTTCCGATCTGCCGTGGGCAAACCCGATCGGGAATCCGTTGACTTCGCCGACTAGATTGTTGGAAGCAGCTGCTGGCCGGAAAACGCTAGAGACTGCTCCACCTGTGCTCTCACTGTTCAACCTTAAGGCTTCTCATGGGAGATCTCCTTCGAGCTTACCCGACGAAGAGACGATCATCACCTCACCGATCTTTCCTCGATCTCAGAATTTCTCCCTCGACTGTCTCAGCGGGCCATGGGGCTGTGCAATGCTAGTGTGTGGAGTTTCAGACTCTTTTAATCTTGTTGAAGCTTTCCATCGTGGATCTCTGTTGACCGGAGATGCAACTGGAAATTCTCCAACAGTTTCAGCTCCCCTTTCCCTCAATTGTTTCAGCCACAGCTCTAGGCACTTCAGAGATACAAATGCAGGTAAGCTTGGTCCTGACTGCTGACGTTTGGTCAATTAGCCTTGTCTTCCATCATTTACTCAAGTGGCTGTTAATGGACATTATTGATTGGCTCTGATCTGGTAGAGCTTTCTGGCTGCAATTTGAACGAAGGGCTCATAGATAGAGACTAGGATGCTACTGATTTTGTATTTTGGAACTTTGACTAAACTGGTTTAAACATGCTGCCACAATTGCTAAGTATAAACTAGATCAATACCATGTGCTTGGTGGGCTGTGTCTTGCCGTATCTCGTTTGATTGTGAAATCTTTGGTGAATTGAATTCGTTGGTGAACGGTGTGATCTGCTTGAGGAGAGCTCCAATTCGATTTGCTGGTGGAATCTTTCACGTACTTGTTATATGTCTTTTAATACATTCTCTGTGAAGCCTGATTTCGATGGGCAGCTTATACTTTTGTTCATCCCCCGACTGGAAACATAACACATGCTTAGGGTGATTTCGAAGGAGGGATTGAGATTTGACATAATTAGTTCCCTATATGTGGAGATCAAATTATTCAGAATCTTAATCCCCGCATATACTTCTAGTTTTTCATGTATAGAAGTATTATCCCATCTTTGTTGCCAAGGAAACTGCATGTAATGGAGTAGTACTCCAAATTTATGGCATTCTTGAATTTTGTAGCGGTGTGGCGGGTATATCCGGCACCGTATTTTGTTCACGGTTGTATAAAGTTTCGATTTTTCCAAAAAAAAAAAAAAAAAAAAAAACCTCTTTTAGGAACTATTTCTCTTCTCTTGCCTTTTCTTTTCCTTTGTGGAGAATGTTGAACAGGAAATCAGTAGTCGTGAAAAGGATCAACATCCCACATATTTGAAGAAATGGAAAAATTAATCCTAATCCATGTACATTGTCACATACTAGAAACATTAAGCAAAAAAATGAGGTACTACAAAAATAAAAGTACCAAGCGTACAAATAGGAAGATTAGATACTCAGAGTTTGGATATAAACACAGCCCACGATACATCGAACGCACTGGTTGATCACAAAATTAAATACAACCTAAAATCTATTTTGAAATTGTACCCAAGAAAAAGAAAGAAAGAAAGAAAAACCCGCTCCTAATTTTAAATTTCAATTTTCGAAAGAAACCTAAAGAATTCAAATTGATAAAATAATCCATACCTTGATGTGAATTTAAATAAATATCAATTTACTGCAAAGAAATCTGTCACACTTATTTTCCCATATCAATTAAATTCTCAAAGCTCTAATCCACCATCCCAATTTAATATTATGTATAGTTCATTAAGAACTCTTAAGTCAGGATTACTTTGACATCATTCAATCATCCTCTCAGGGGGACAGCACATGATTGTTTCAAGTGCCTCTATAGATATTTAAGCTTATAAGCCTATTCTGGAATTTGGTCAACCTTATACTCATCTACAGACTACATAGATAAACTCAATACCCGTATAGATTTCAAATATAACTTGCAAGGAAGTCACTTGAATAAAGTGTAATTCAGTTTAAAATAACAGTAAAAAAATAAAAATTTCACTCATTATACAAGTAAGAAAAAAGGAAGGCTATACCTGTGTCTGCAACCACTTGGCAAATTGAAAAGAACGCATGCCATGGTGACACTGCATTGTGAACAGTTAGAAATTAGGAAACCTGATCTCATGATATCAGGGATTAGAATTGGAATTTATCAAAATTATAGAATCTTTCCTTTCTTAGATTATTTCCTTTTTCCTTGTTTCTTAATTCTAGGATTTATGTCTTATTACGCTTCTATTTAAAACAGATGTAATATTTATTTCAAAATATATACGAGCAGAATTGATGCTCTGTTTTTTCACATGGTATCAGTGCTTAAGTTCTAATCATCTATGGCAAACCAAACCCCCATGGAAAACAGCTCTTACTGGTGAAACCAGTAAAGACACGGTGGCTGTTGGAGAAAGTACAGTCATTTCAAATATGAACTCTTCCATCTCGTTCAATGGTCTGGAGGGGTCCAATAGTTCACTTCAAGTGAATATTCACCGTCTACATGAAAAGAATTACATAGAATGGTCGCAAACTGTTCGATTAATCTTGGAAGGCAAGGGGAAGATGGGTTATCTAACAGGAGCAGTGACAAAACCTGCAGACGGAGACCCAACTTTCAAAATCTGGAAATCAGAAAATTCCCTGATTATTGCATGGCTGGTGAATTCAATGGAACCAACAATTGGAAAGCCATTCATGTTTCTACCAACTACTAAAGATGTTGGGGAAGCTGTGAAGGAAACATATTCTGATTTGGAGAATTCTTCACAGATTTTTGAATTAAAATCAAAACTATGGCATGTAAAGCAAGGTGATAGAAACGTAACTTCCTACTACAACAAATTGATGACCTTGTGGTAGGAGTTGGATCTATGTTACGATGATGCTTAGGAGTGCACAAATGATAATGTCAGATTCATGAAACGCCAAGAGAATGATCGTGTCTTCATGTTCTTGGCAGGACTCAACAAGGAGTTAGATGAGGTACGCGGCAGAATTTTAGGAAAAAATCCCTTGCCAACAATACGTGAGGCCTTCTCGGAGGTTCGAAGAGAAGAAGCACGAAAGGGGGTGATGCTTAACAACAAATTTTCTTTTTCAGAAGTTGAAAACTCTGCCCTTGTGACTCAAAATGTTCAAGAGGGAGTGAAGAAGGATGGTAAACGACCATGGTGCGACCATTGCAAACGCACAGGACACACACGGGAAACGTGTTGGAAAATTCATGGTAAACCACCAAACTGGAAAAAGAAAAATGGTGAAGGGCGTGCACTTCAAGCTAGTGTCTCAGATCAAGAGCAGCAGTCTAATTCAAGTTGGCTTCCTTTCACCAAGGAACAAATAGAGCAGCTGTACAAACTTCTTGAGTCTCAAAACCCCCCCTCTTGTTCATTAGCTCAAACAGGTAATTCCTTAAAAACTGCTCTCACTAGCAACAACTCTAATAACCCTGATTGCACTTGGATCATCGATTCCGGTGCAACCGATCACATGACAGGGAAGTCCAATCTCTTTTCTTCATATAACACATGTGCAGGCACATGGGATTTGTGAAGTATTATGGATATATCGAATTCTTAAAGAACTCAAGAAAATAGTTGATCTACCTTTAAAGCTATATTGTGACAATAAGGCTGCAATAAGTATTGCTCACGATCCTGTCCAGCATGATAGGACGAAACACATTGAGATTGATCGGCATTTCATCAAGGAAAAAGTTGAAGCTGGAACTATTTGCCTACCCTTTGTCCCTTCTAGTCAACAAACAGCTGACATTTTGACTAAGGGGCTTGCAAGACCTAATTTTGAGCATATGATAAGCAAGTTGGGCATGATTGACATCTATGCACCAACTTGAGGGGGAGTGTTAGAAATTAGGAAACCTGATCTCATGATATCAGGGATTAGAATTGGAATTTATCAAAATTATAGAATCTTTCCTTTCTTAGATTATTTCCTTTTTCCTTGTTTCTTAATTCTAGGATTTAGGTCTTATTACGCTTCTATTTAAGACAGATGTAATATTTATTTCAAAATATATACGAGCAGAATTGATGCTCTGTTTTTTCACATGAACCACCAAAACTTGTTTTCAGCAGAGTATCTAAGATTATCATTAAAGAAGAAACTTGAAAAAAGAAGTGAAGAATAGGACATGATTTCATCTAGATAGAAGATATGACCTGCATAACCATGTCATTATCTCTAAGAACAGGCTACATATGAAAGTGCAATGATAAAGATTAAAAGCACAGAAATTTAAAAGTATCTTAGCACAGGCTACATATGACCTGCCAATTGTATCTTAGCAAACTAAGTACAGATTGCATAATTTACTATTTACACTGTATAAAGAAGAATATGGTACTCAAAATAAATTGGCATATTGGCCACTCATTGATTCTATGGCAAAAAATTCTAAAATCTCTGGCAGAATGGCAATTGTGACACATACTTTTGTCAATCAGATGCAAAGATGAGTATGAATATATTACACACAGTGACTTTACGAGAGCTATCATAGTTGATTCCACAGGCATCAGTTTGGCAAGTGGTTATGCATGTAACATATTCAGGCGGGGTAAAACATACTTGCAGAACGAACCCTAGAACAAGCGAAAACAGGCAAGGAGCATTCAGTATTTCCAAATTAGATAGTATAGCTTAAAACTTAAAAGAAAGTAATTTGGAATCTACTGAAAATATTTGGCATAAAAAACAACAGAGCCAAGACAATCAAACGATTTTGCAGTTTTATAACCCCCAATTTTGAAAGCCTGTGCAGTACATTCTAGGTGAAAAAACCAGGGATAGAAGAGAGAGTGCCCAAACACAGATTTGATTTTAGCACCTTATGCTCAATGATCAGTAGCACTTAGCATGCAGAAACTGAAGAGAACTAACATACCAGATTCTGCATATTGAAAAAAATATTCAAACAAAAAAAAGAAAAATTAATTAATTTACAAACCATGACATATGTATCTTTTTGAGGATCAAATTTCTTTGAAATTTCAGGAGCCCAATCTCCAAATTGGCGAAGTGGAAGAACCTTAAAGTAGGGTACCGAAGCTTTGGCCCTGTTGCAGAGAATGGTAATCTGGTGAATATCTTTCCCCAAGGAAATGAAAAATAAATAAAAATTCCTGCTCTTCTGGGGTTATTTTGGGGGGAGGGGGCGGGATGTTTATGTTGAGGTTGCACAAGATAACTTCACCCTTGCTTTTACTGCTTCTGAGCCCCTCCCAGAAATTTGTACAAAAATGTAAACTATGCCCAAATTGTCATGAAGTTAGCAAGTCCTTTAAAATAGAGAACTCCAGTTCCACCAATCATTTTGACATTAGCTTGACATGTACCACTACGATGAACTATCTTCTTTCTGAAAAGGTTCCATCAACTTCTTGGTGTAATGTTCCTCAAATTCTCAACAAATTTACCCATTCATTAACAATTTTGATTCGCATTAGTTATGTAAGAATGAAAAGAATGATATTCTAAAATTTTTCCCCCAAAAAATTTTTATTTATACTTGAAACCAACAATATATGTTGTTTGCAGATGATATAGTTTTAAATGATGAGACGAGAGAGGGAGCAAACACTCAAGCTTGGAGGGAGACATTAGCGTCGAAGCGTTTTACCATAAATAGAGATAAAACTGAATATATGGAATGCTACTTTAGTAACCATAGAAGTGATAATAGGATAAATGTGAAAATTGGTGGGCTTGAACCAAATGCATCTAAAAGTTTAAGTATTTAGGATCAATCATTGAAGAAAAGTGGGGAACTGAAAAAAGAAGTTACAAATAGGATCCAAACAAGCTGAAACAAATAGAGAAGTGCGCCCTCTAAACTTATTGGTCATTAAGTACTGCTGAAATTGAAATAAAAGTTTTATAAAACAGTCATAAGACCAAAGATGGTTCGGACATGTGCCCTAGTACGGCGTATGGAAAATAGAGAAACATTCACTAAAACTAAAAGGGGAAGGGAGAAACCTAAAAAGAATTGGAAAGAAACGATAAAAAAATAAATGATATATGTAAATATAAATGAAAATATGTGTATAGATAAAATACAAGGGCGAAATATGATTCATATAGTCGAGCCCACATAATTGGATAAAAGGCTTAGTTGTTTTATCCAAGAAACAATTTTCGTTTGCAGGATGTTACCCTTTCACTAGAAGTTGGTTCCTCAAGTTTCATTATGATCTTAAAGAGAGTAAGAGTTCAATACACAATCTTATCAACACTGATGAGTTTATCTGAATGTGATTGGAAACAAAAATCAATTCTTTAGCTTGTATACATGCAAACCAAATGCATAAGACACCTTTTAAATACAGCTTGATACACCAGATTTGTATAAGACTAACATAAGAATAAAGTTTCAAATTCAAGGTAGAAGAAAAAAAATAAAATAGGATCATACACTTCTTCTGGTTCTCGAACATCAATCAGCTGAGCTTCTTCTAAGAAAGAGGGATCTTGCATCTTTCCATGAAGCTCCAAAGGCTGAATTTCTTCAAGTATTGATTCTTCCCTTGACATAAAGCATACGCAAAGTGAAAAACAGTAGCAATAATGACTTCATGGTACATTCCAAGTCTGTTAGCTTACCTCTCAGACAGAACTTGCAATAGATGCCATCCAAATTTAGTTTTGCACTTTACAACCTTGTTCAAGGGAGCATTGAATGCAGCCTCCTCAAATTCTGGCACCTAACAAATTTCCAGATTTACCTAAGTTACCCACATGGCATAGAATATAATTGCAACCCATGGATGCAAATATAGGTTTTTAAATAGACGCCAATTAGTACATGATTTGTTGCATCAAAAGTGAAACGAATTGAAAATAACAAGTTTAAACCGTTCCATCTAATGTGCAACTTTTTCTCCCAAACAATCAGCATTCAACCACCACTACATGCAACCTAAAAACTGTAGTCAAATTCAGAAATCTAGCTAAATGGACAAATCTTGAAATAGCTACTACACATCAACTACTTTAGCTTAATATTAGATAATAATATGATATAAAGATCCTATTAAATTCAGTTTTAATCAATTCATATTTGGAAGCCAACAAAGCACAAATAAGTCTAGAAAATAAACATATCATTTTGTGGTTTTCTCATACAAAAGGAAATGCCTAAATGCAAATGCATTTTGATTACATATAATTAAGTTACTTTGTCAAGCCCTTTAACACAATATTCAGATACCACATCCAAGCCTTAAAAATAATCTCAACTGGAAAAGTCTTGAAGAGGCCTTACTTGAAGCTTAACGTAATACCTATATGTTAATTATGCTGTCTTTCCAGCATGTTCTCAGTTGTAATTTAACTATCCTAACAGTACTGCTGCTGCTATATACTTCATCTTTTGGAAAAAAAAAAAAACCAAAATAATTGTTTCAAGGCTATAAACCATTAATGAAGAAAGTCTTTTTCTTTTGTGGTTCTGTGAACAAATTTCTGTTAATTCGCAGTCCCAAGGCAAACATTATCCACACAAATTGAGCAATATCCAAATGCCTGAAAAGTACTGAAAGTAAGTTGTCCACGGATTAATCTGAATTCATAATAAATTGGGCAGAATGTGAGGCTGCAATTGGAACAATTAAGCATGAGCTGGTCACTTCTACTATGTCCACTGTGTGAGGCCCCGAATTTTCTTTTAATAAGTTAAATACATAAGCGTTAAAATTAACGACTCAAAGCTAGGATTTCAAGATTAAGGTCCATAACGGAAGCGATTAGGATTTTAAAGGTTGAACTCGTTAAGAACCCTAATCCATGGTAAATAATTTCCATACTGCGAATACTAGGCGTCAATAATAACTTTGGAAATATGAAATAGAAAACCTAAACGTTTGAAAAAAATATAGTAACCAAAACCTAAGAATTTAGTTAACCTTCAGAAAACAATATGTAGTTCTCAAGGGATATTGTATTTACCCATAAACTAAATGGAATGAGCTAATATGGTTGGTTAGGGCAGGTGGGACGACCCATTTCTGTAATGCATATATGTTCTTTTTTACATGTTGGCTTCTGCATTTCTTGTCAAAATGTTTGATTCAAAAGATTTTCAAAATGGCCCCTCTCTCCCCCTCTCTGAACTTTTGCTCACCCTGTTTGCTAATATTGCTTTTCAGAAAGTGAGGAGGATGGCCAAGGAGAGGAATAGTAAAGCTTAACTCATGTGAAGCCGATAGATTTCGTGGCCGTAGATAAGCAGAAAGAAAGGGAAAAGAACGTATCATGTCTATTCAAAGGCTCTATGTAATAGCTAGGGCCGACTGTTGTAACATTTGATGTAATATAAATACATATGAAGCATGTGTCATTGTAGCTTAAATATGTTTGTGCGATCCTGTGGTTTTGAGAAAACTTTACTTTAAATTTTGAGTTTGGCACAGCCTCCACCACCATCCCCTCTTGCGGATGAGGTTAGAATCGTTACACACTGAATGCTTGAGCTGGCAGATTCAACTCAACCATATTTAGTTTAATATCTTCCAGCTCCTTAAGTATATCTGCTCTAGTGAACTACTGATGGGTTAGTTTATAACTAACCTAAATATGTATGTCTACCTTATTTACTTGTCTTTGAAGTGTTTTAGTTTATTCCCTTTTCCTTTTTGTTGCATTTTGTAGGTCATAAAACTTAGAGATATCCAAGGCCTAAATGAAGCATATTTGGAGTGAAAAGGAAAATACAATCATCAAGAAATGAGGCAAAACAACCAGGGTATCAACCAAGAAAGTTTTGGTTTCAAAATCCCAAACCAATGAAAAAGAGCTGGTGACTCAACACCAGCAGGCCAGAAGCTTGTGTGCCACGGCATTCAAATCTCGGTACTGGCATCACGGCATCGGTCTGCGAAGTATCTTTTTCTCCAAGTTTCTAGACTTTTCATGGGCATTTCATGGACAGCTTCTTACACACACTTTAGAGGACCTTTAAGGCTATAAATAGAAGATTTTAGAGGGCTCCAAAGTTCCCTTTTCCCCCCTTCAGGGGCTGGTTCTAGATACAACATCTATGACAAGAGGAGCAAGAGACAAAGGAGAAAGAAGCAGAGAGCTGAGCAGTAGCTTGAGAGAGCAAATTCTTCTTGGTCTAAGCTTCCAACTCTCTTCTCTTTATCCTACATTTGATGGGCTGTAAAAATAACTTACTGTTTTTGTGATTTATTTCTTGTAATTATGAGCTGAGCTTGTAAGGTCTTAGGGCTGTGCAGAAATAGGTACATGATCTTGCTACTATATTCATGGGCTTTGGTTTTTATGATAAAATTTCCCTATTTTATTGGTGCTAAAAGATTTGTTCTTAATACTTGAGGATTATTGGCTATTTTTAACTTGATTTGTGATACAAGATTGCAATGAGAATTGGATCTTGTATTAAACCACATATTTAGCCATGGGTTTGATTGCCTAGTGGCATTGTTCTCTAGATGCTCATGCAACACTTGTAATCTCCTAAACTTCATGCTCCCTAGTAGGTTTGATTGCCATTACAATAAGAATTCAATGGGACTTATTAGGGTAGTTTCTTTTCACCATGAGAATGGCTTGTGAGATTGTTGACATCAAACGAAATTCACCACATTAATCACCATGGATGAAACGCAAGACATGACACCAAGATCTCACATATCTTAGGCTTGTTTGCATCTATAAATTGTGTTTGTTGGTGTTTTTTAAGTAACTTTAACTATAGGTTTTCTAGCTACTGTAGCTTTAGCTTAAACAAACACTTTTACTTTCAAATAGAAACCTAAACTAGAAGTAGTTCGGGACATAGCTCACTAGTCTTTGTTTGATTAATACTCTTACTTTCACTATATTACTTGGTACAATCGTGTATACTTACACGGGTTTCAAGATACCAAGTTTTGGTGCCATTGCCGGGGACTAGTTCATGTGCTAATATTGAACAAAAATAATTTAGTTCTACTTTGAACTAGTGTAACTTTGTTTGTTCGTTTTAAGTGTTGTGCCCCTTGCTCGAATAGTAAATTTGCAAGACTAAATTGATCAAATAGTAAACATCAACAAAGGACTTGCCTTGTGAAAACGAGATAAAATGGGATTGCTTGACATCCACCTTATCAAATTGAGAAATGCAAGACAAATTTCTTGTGGTGTGATATGCCTCAAATCTCTCCTCAATCAATGACAATGCATAGATCATGGATCATGGGCACATTGAGAATATTTATATAGATCAAGACATGATAATAGATGTGAGGAGTGAACAAGAAGAGGTGACCCCTTCCACATGTGGTAAATTGGAAACAAGATATCAAGAGTACATGGAAAATATTGTTGAAGTTCCATTAATGGCACAAGAAGTGAATTCTCAAGACAAAACCAGGGATGTGTTTATTGACAACCCTTCAAGTGTATACTTTGCTGGTGTTATAAAAGAAGTCTTGATGAATCAACCATTGTATCATTATATGGACTATTTGGACGAGTATCTTGATCCGTACATGAATATGAATAAGAAGATTATGAAGTGAAAAAGAGTCTTGGGGTTCGAATTTGTGATGAAAAGGAAATTGGAATCCACCTTTTGGTAGAATTGCAATTCTCTTATAACCTCAAGCCATTAGAAACTCAACTTCACTTTGTTTTCCAAGGTGATTCTCATGAGCAAAGGACATTGTTTCATGATCAAGACCAAATTTGGCCAGATCTTCAAGTGGACTAGATTGAAATAAGATAGTGTTGAAGACTTTAAACTAAGCGCTCGTTGGAGGGCAACCCAATGTTTTTATTACATGCCTTTGTTTATGTTTTTTAGTTTTATGCTGTTTTTCTCATTTTAAGTCTGATTAATTTTCTATTATTATGCCTTTTTGTAGGTTTAAAATGTTAAAAAAATGGAAGAAACCAAGCTGAAAAATGAAACAAGGAGAAAATATCAAGAGATGAAGAATTGAATGATTGTTTTTATGCTCATGGGCATGAGGGAAGCAATCAAGTGCCACAAAGCCTATCAATCTGGTTGTGTTTGTTTCCTTTTTCCTTGTGATTAATTCAAACTCTTGTCATGTGCCCATTAAAGTTAATACGCATCTTAAGTTTGGGGGTACTTGTTGATGCGCTTATGGATCAAATTTTTTATTATTGGTTGACTTCTGAATTTGCAAATTGTTAGAAATAATCTTAAATGTGTAACCAAACCAGTATGTTGTTTTTTGTTTTGTGAATCTGCTTATAGTATATGCTGAGTGGTTTTAGTTTTATGCTGGGTGTTAATGTTTTCAGCTTTTACGTTAAGACTAACTGTTGAGGTTATTTGTGATGTTTTAGGCTTAAAAATGGAGAAAGTTTCACAAAAATGTTGTGACTCATTATGTTTAGTTTTTGTGACTTGTATATCATTTTGGAATTTTAATGAACAAAGGTCAAGTATGAGTCAGGGATTGATGTAGAAATGATTTGCAAGAAAACTTTGTATCTAGTTGTATTGGAAAAAGTTCTAGTGTTGACTTGGCATGATACAATATTCTGAACACTATTAAATACTTAGAAACAGTGATGGTGATTAAATAGTTCTTTGGATAATAAGAGTAGATGCTTGAACTTGTTTGATGCTCACTTGACTCTAGTTTAGATTAAGTCCATGAAGGTGTCATTTTTGAACTATTCGATACTATTATGAACCATCTTATGTTGGAGATGAATTTCCTACCATATTTTTGACATAGTTTATCATTTTCTTTCTTGATTCACACAACTTGATATCTTTAAGTTTTGACTTTCTTATATTTGCATCCTACTTATTGTCATATATTGGTTTGGGATTTCTTGGGAAAATATGGGAAGATGGGAGATGTTATGAAAGAGAAGAAAGTTGAATTTCAACTACTCCAATAATGTTGTGACTCATTATGTTTAGTTTTTGTGACTTGTATATCATTTTGGAATTTTAATGAACAAAGGTCAAGTATGAGTCAGGGATTGATGTAGAAATGATTTGCAAGAAAACTTTGTATCTAGTTGTATTGGAAAAAGTTCTAGTGTTGACTTGGCATGATACAATATTCTGAACACTATTAAATACTTAGAAACAGTGATGGTGATTAAATAGTTCTTTGGATAATAAGAGTAGATGCTTGAACTTGTTTGATGCTCACTTGACTCTAGTTTAGATTAAGTCCATGAAGGTGTCATTTTTGAACTATTCGATACTATTATGAACCATCTTATGTTGGAGATGAATTTCCTACCATATTTTTGACATAGTTTATCATTTTCTTTCTTGATTCACACAACTTGATATCTTTAAGTTTTGACTTTCTTATATTTGCATCCTACTTATTGTCATATATTGGTTTGGGATTTCTTGGGAAAATATGGGAAGATGGGAGATGTTATGAAAGAGAAGAAAGTTGAATTTCAACTACTCCAATAATGTTGTGACTCATTATGTTTAGTTTTTGTGACTTGTATATCATTTTGGAATTTTAATGAACAAAGGTCAAGTATGAGTCAGGGATTGATGTAGAAATGATTTGCAAGAAAACTTTGTATCTAGCTGTATTGGAAAAAGTTCTAATGTTGACTTGGCATGATACAATATTCTGAACACTATTAAATACTTAGAAACAGTGATGGTGATTAAATAGTTCTTTGGATAATAAGAGTAGATGCTTGAACTTGTTTGATGCTCACTTGACTCTAGTTTAGATTAAGTCCATGAAGGTGTCATTTTTGAACTATTCGATACTATTATGAACCATCTTATGTTGGAGATGAATTTCCTACCCTATTTTTGACATAGTTTATCATTTTCTTTCTTGATTCACACAACTTGATATCTTTAAGTTTTGACTTTCTTATATTTGCATCCTACTTATTGTCATATATTGGTTTGGGATTTCTTGGGAAAATATGGGAAGATGGGAGATGTTATGAAAGAGAAGAAAGTTGAATTTCAACTACTCCAATATCTCAAACTACTTACAAATATGGGGTGCCATTCACAAATGTAGTATTTCACGTCAAATGGTGGTTTAAGTTATGAGTAAGTTTATGCAATTCAAGTGGTTAATAAAGGAAGTAACCGTTGATTCTCATCCAAAATGCCAATTTTTGCATAAAAACCCTAGGAAAAGCTTGGAGAAATGAAAAAAAAAAAAAAACAAGTGTGTGGATTGAAAAAGATAAGTGAAAAAGAAATAAGTTTTGGGGTAAGGTGAGCTAATTTGAAAAGAGTTATTACTGACGCCTGGCCCTAAGTGTAGTTTAGTCTAAACTAGTAAAGAGTGAGTTGAAAAATGAGGAAATGGGATTTGCACATGTTCAATATTTGAACTTGAATCTCATGAAACAGAGTGATGAACTTTCTTTGTAAATTATGACTAGTTGCCATCTTCGAGACCTCATGAGTGTTAAAAGTTTGAATATATATCAAGTTGTTGATTACTTAGTTTATGTTTTTGTTGTGTTAAACTATTTTCTTTTGCTCGAGGATGTGCAAAACTTTAAGTTTAGAGGCATAAGATAGGTTAGTCTATAACTAATCTAAACATGTATACATACAAAGGATTTTTGCGTGTCTTTGAAGTATTTTAGTTCGTTCACTTGCACTTTTATTGTAGTTTGTAGGTAGTGAACTCAAGGCCTAAATGGAGCATATTTGGAGTTGAAAAGAATATAAAATCATCAATGGAATGAGGCGAAACATCCAGGGCATCAACCAATAAGGGTTGGAGTTTCAAAATCCCAAATCTATTCGAAAGGGCTGGTGCCGCAGCACCATAAAAGCTGGTTCCATGACACCAAAAGGTCAAAAACTTGAGTGACGTGACACTCCAGGTGAGTGCTGTGGCACGGTTGTAATTCTCAGTGCTGGCATAGCAGCACTGAGTAATTCAATGCAGCAACACTAGCACTGGCTCAGCTCCAGAAAGTGTATGTTTAAACAAGTTCCTAAACTTTTTATGGGCATTTCGTAGACAACCTCCTACACACACTTTAAGGGACCCTTATGGCTATAAATAGAAGATTTTAATGGTCTCAAAGGATCATTTTGCACCACCTTTGGTGGCTGGTTCTAAACACAACATGTACAACAAAAGAAGTAAGAGGCAGAGGAAGAAGAAGAAGAGGGCTCAAGAGGCTCAGGAGGAGCTTGAGAGATCAAATTCTTCTTGGTCTAAACTTCTTTTTCTCCTCTCTTTAGTGTCACTTTTGATGGGCTGTACGTAATTACTGTTTTATATTTTATTTTCTTATAATTATAAGTTGAGTTCGTAAAGAGGCTGCGCAAAGATTCAAACATGATCTTGTTATTATATTCATAGGCTGTGGTTTTTATGATGAATTTTCCATATTTATTTATGCTAAATGATTTGTTCTTAATGCTTTTAGATTATTGGCCAATTTCACTTGATTTGTGATATAAGCTTGCAGTGAGAATTTAATCTTGTATTAGACCACATCATTTAGCTATGGGTTCAATTGCCTAGTGGGATTGTTCCCTAGGTGCTCATGGAACACTTGTAATCTCCTAAGCTTCATGCTTCCTTTTAGGTTCAGCTGCTAAGAGTTCAATGGGGCTTATTAGGGTAAGTTGTTTGACCATGAGAATGGCTTAAAAATACTTTAGTGAGATTGTTGACAACTAGTGAAATTCACCACATTAATCACCATGGATGTAATGCAAGACATGACACTAAGACCTCATATTCCTTAGTCTTGTTTGTGCATCTTTGAATTGTGTTTGTTGGTAACTTTGGCTATAGGTTTTCTAGCTAGTGTAGTTTAGCTTAAACAAACACTTTTGACCTTCCAAATAGAAACCTAAAGTGGAGGTAATTCGGTATTTAGTCCAATAGTCCTCGTGAGAGCGAAACTAGTACTTTACTATATAATCACAACCATGAATTCTTGTATGCGTTTCAAGATACCACTATGAGAGAAAAAGAAGCAAAGGGGAAGAAAGAGGATAAACCGAGGACTACAACTACATGTCGAAGGAACAACACCCACCCCACCACAGCCCAAAAATCCCCGCCTCCCCCGCCCTCAAAAAAAGGGGAGGAGAAAGGAAGATAAAGGAGCTAGACTGTGAACAAAAGGGACAGGAATCAAAGCTGAACTACGGGTGAATTCGTAAGCTTGAGGTGACGATTCTTCGAGATAGTATGATTTCAAAAGGTACGTCATATGTACATATTCAAATTTTGTGCAAACTTTTGAAGAAAATTAATTTTATTTGACGCACTTTTCAAATCATTGCAATGATTTCCACATGGATCTACCTATAGTAATATGTGTACGGTTGTTGTCTTCCTTTAGAAGTCATGGTTTTAGAAAAAGTTCAAGTAAAATTGGTTTATCTTTTAGTTACATGTTTATGATAGTTACACTTGATATTCCAAGAGAAAGCATAAGATAAAGTGATGGTTATGTAAGCTTTGAAACTAGAATAACTTGCTATGTTTGCTATGTATATACACAAATCTGTACTCATGAAATAAGAAATTAGAACCTTGGGATTGAAGATTTATGCATCAGTTTTATCTAGACATGTCCTAAAATATAGTCTTGAACATATTCAAAACTTAAGTTGATTATTCAAGTTGGGAATTAGGTAGATATATAAGCTCATGGAATACATTTGAATTCTATTAGATACTAATAAGTGAAAGGTATTGGATACAATAGAATAAGTTAGCTGATTATTGAATTTTCTCATGTGTGTAAGCTAATCTAGGCTGTTTGTGAGCTTTGTATATCAAGTGTTGAGGCCTTATTGTGTTTCACTAATTGAAAACCAAAAGTGCCCTAGTGCCATTCTTGGAGTATTAAATTATTTTGTTTCTAAAGATAAAGATTTAGATTAATGATTAAGTATTACATCTAAAGATCTATTGATTAGAATCAGAAATCTCATTTAACTTAACCAGGAGTGGAAAGATGAAGTTGTACCCCAGAGGTTGGCATCTTGAGTGGAAATATATACTTGAGAAGCAAAGATCTCGGCCAATTTAAATTTTAGGGTGTGTACTTGAAGTCGCGTTATAATCAATGGGCTATGATTTAGAAATACAAGTTCAATTATAACTGAAACTGGTCCTGTGTTTACATCCATTACATATCTGTATATACAACTATTATAAGCATTATCTTCAAAATCATGTAATAAATTGCATCTTAAGTGAATTATAAAAGACTCAAAATGATATTATTGACTCTGATTAAGCTTAACAAGTAGTCATATACCTTGTTATTGCTATAAACATGATTGGTCATACACTTGAAGCCCTTAAATTCATGTATTTACTCTGCAAAATAAAGTCCTATTCTATAGAAATCGGTTGGAAATAGAGATGCACAAAAATAGCATACCATTTGTCCCTTCCTCACCCAACCAAGCATTCCACCCTCTTCTTTTGATGGACAAACTGAATATTCCACAGCCAAGTCACTTAGATCCTCTCCTGAAGGCAAAACAGACTTTTAGAACCAGACTAAATTGAGGGGGTAAGTTATAAATCCTTTCCTATCATCCATGTCATGATTGTTTTCCTGGTTTGGATTACCAGTGAACATCATGTTCAGATGACTTGTCTTCCATGTGCTATCAACTCTCTTTAAGATAACAACTGAAATGCTAATGAGTGATGATTATTTTTTTTTTTTTTTCTAAAAGCACAAAATAAGTCAAAAGGACCTGTCAAAATTCTATTCTGCAGCTCCAGCAGAAGCTTAAAATCATCTTCTTTCACCAGCAGATGCTGAATTAATATCTCCTTACCATCACGGGAACAGGTCCATCTCTCACCATCATCACTCCCACCATGAAATGAGGCTGAAAATACAATGCCTTCAAGTGGAAATAGTATGAAATAAATGTAACAACTAAACAGGAGAGTGGCAGGCATAGAGAGGGACAAAAGGAAAGATTATCTTCTGCTACGGGCACAAGTGCAATTATGTACGTCAAGACCGCATATTGCTGGACCCTTATTAATATTATTTAATAGGATTCGTTAGGCTTTCAGTGAAAAGGGGTCAAAGAGTGAGACGAGGAAAATGGGGTGAGACAAAACGATGTCATGACATTAAAGGCAAAAACAAAATAGCTACTGCAGATTATGACCTTGGCATCGATTGCTTAATCGTACTTTGATTAATGCAGCAAAGCTTTCATACACCAAACATGTTTTCTTTTTGTGCTTCCTAACTAACATTTACTCAAACTTTCAATTCAGTAACAGAACAAAGTAAAGCAAAGAGAATATTGAAATCCAAAAGGAAATGGAAATGTTGGAACAGGTTGCACAACCATCTCCAGTCCAGAAATACTGAAGTGGTCCAATTGCTCTATTTCAAGAAGATTGAACTGAAACATCTATCTCCATAAATTATACATTCAAATGTGTGATTCCATATCAGATGTTCACATAAAAAAAAAAGAAGAAAAATGTCAAATTTTAAAAGCTTGCTTTCTAAATAATGACATTACATTTCGAATCTCTGAAATACTGTAGAAAAAATAGTTTCTCTGAATTATTTGGAAAAGTTGCATTCATCATATGTCCATTAGGAAGATGAATTGTCTACTGTACGTAATATGATCCCTTTCCAAATTTGACGTTTTGGCAAAATTATAGAACATGAACAACAATAATAATAACAAGTAAGCCTTTATCCCACTATATGGGATTGGCCATATGGATCATATTTCGCTATCGTGTTCTAACCACACATATATTCTCATTTATATTTAAGTATATTATGTCTCTTTTAAGAGTTTCTTTCCATTTTTTTTCTTTTTGGTTTTTCCCCTTCCACTTTTAATTTCGGTTAAAGATTCTATAGTTTCTAAATGAACATATAACCAAACAAGTAAAAATAAAAAAGAAATGTTACACGATGTAATCTATAACTAGTAAACTAAAATAACATGGGATGCTATCTTCAGTCCTTTTTCATTCCCCTTTTCGAACAGAACTTCAAAGTCAAGTTTTAATTAGAGCTTCCACCCATTGTCAAGAATCCCAGAATGCAACATGATGGCATTTACAAGAACTTGTACCATTTCTAGATTTCACAAAACTAAAGAAGTTTGCATTTAAATCCCGTGACAATACATTAAATTATTCTACATTCAACAAAAGGAAAATCTTCACTTGTTTTCTTAAACTAAACAAGAATCTAGAGGAAATTTGCCAATTTTGGCAGTTAATTCAGAAACAAATTCAGTTTTTTTTTTCCACAAAATTTCCACCTTTATCGACAGCCTCCAAAGTTAGTTGCATCAAATTTCTAGCATTGCGCGAGCTTCTTACTTTTGTCTTTCCTTTATTTTTGCCCAACAATTTCATCATAAATCTTTTAATTCTAGAAATGTAATACAAACGTGGAAAAATCTTCCCTCCTCTTTTTGCTTTTCAGCTAATACTATACTGCTGACAACTAAGTGTAAATCAAGTGGTTTACATCTTCACCTAGGGCACGAGTTCGAGGCATCAAGGGTAGGTGGAAGGTGGAGTGCCATTGTTGATCATTAAAAAAAAATCTAATTCAATATTGCTACATTTTGATGATTTGAATGCTCTACAACTGGAACTAGTTAAATAAAGAGAGAGAAAAAAAAGCCTGCCCTATCACAATGTTTAATAGCAAAAATTAACAATCAAATAAAAGGAAAATTAGCGAAGGAAACATGGTATTCATAGAAAGACAAACCTTTGATGCCTCTGGGAAAAAAGTGATGAGAATCCAATAAAGATAATAACCGTTTGGAACAAGAAGACCGAAAAGGACGAGATGAATCCGGTGCCAAAAGGGATTTGGAATCCGTTGCCTGATAATGGAGCATAGTGCACTTAATAGGCAAAATAAATTGTGGAATTAATAATGGTAACAAGAGTTTGAGTGACGAAGAAATTGGTGGCCGTACAGAAGAAGAAGCCCTTAAAAGTAACATTGTTCTTTATCAATTCTCACGCTATTTCAAATTTTCTAAGGTTTGGTTGATGTTGGATGTTGACAAAAAGAAGATGAGGTTAGAAGCAGATGGAGACCCAAAATGTTGTGCTAAAAATCTAAGTATGGAATTTGAACCGAATTTTAGTTCTGAAGTTTATCATTTTAATTTTTTGAGTTAATAGCAAAAAAACACGGGAAAATTGCAAAAAACATGAAAAACTTTTTTCATCACGTTTCAAATCGTCCTTCACATTTATTTGAAAATCTTTTTTCGTGGTCCTCATATTTTAAATGTGTAAATTCGTCCTTAATATTAACATAACATATCAAATTAGTCTTTCTATAGTTTTTTTTTTTCAAGCGCTGTATAATTTCATTATAAATAAAAATAAGTACAAACCAACTAACTAGTTGAAGAAAATGCACAAATAATAATGCATAACAAGCAATAAAGCAACAGCCCAAAGGTTATACAAAGGTTAAATGGTGCAAACAAACCCAACACTTCTAAAAAAAAAAGTAATTATTTCCTTGGTTAACAACTAAAACCGGAAATAATTTCTTCTCTAAAACTAAAGTTAAAACTAGAGATAACAATTTTTCCTTCCTAATAGAACAGTCGGAGTTGAATCTTGATCCCTAATACAACAATATACCAAAAGCAATCATTTTTTCCACCATTTCCAACTTCTCTAAAATGCTCAAAATTGCTCCAAATTCTATGAATCTTCACAGATTAAGGACTAGATCTGAAGAATATGTGAGATGATGACTTATCTTAAGACCACAACCAAATAGAAGGTGGAAATTTTTTTATATTATAAGAAAACTCCAAAAATTGAGATTAAATCTCTCAAAAGAGAGAAAGAAACTCCTATATAGGGAGACAAATTACACCCACAAAGGGAGACAAGACAAAAAATTTGGATTTAAGGAAAGTGAAATGGTGGGAAAGCAGCGACACCGCCGCCTCCCCTTACTTTTTGTAGGTTGTTGAGAGAAAGTGAAGAAGAAGAGGGAAGAAAGGGTTTTTATAGAGAAGCCTCTTTACATCTTTAATCTCTATTCATGAAAGTAATATCCTTCTATCCATTAACTTATCTTTTTTAACATAAATAATGGAATGACTAATTTGATACAATATTTTAATGTTAGAGACGAATTTGCGTCATTTGAAATGTTAGGGACGAAAAAAAAATTCAATCAAATGTAAGGGATGAATTTGCATCATTTGAAATGTAAGGGACAGAAAAAGTTTTTCAACCAAATATGAGGGACGTTTTTTGTAATTTTCCCAAAAAACACACTTGTTTTTTGGAAAAAGTATAAATATATATAGCTTTAACAAAACAAAATACAATGCCGGCTATACCCGTCCACACTGTTACAAAGCAAATGCAGAAAATATGGAGTACTACTCTATTACATGAAAGGTTAATCTCAGTATATGTAAGGAAAATATAGGAAATCTACGTGGAAGGACTTCCAGTAGATAGGCTCTATTTTCCTCAAAACGTGAGGTCCTAATCTGTATAATTAATAAGCAAACGTTAAGAGAAGCTCTGATGTTTCTAAACCTTGTTAGCACTGCTCCAAAGTCTCCACCGACGGCTTTGGATGCTATCGGTCGGAGGTCGTTAAGCACAATCGATTACCAAGTACATGAAATATGTCAACAGCAAGTGGAGAGAGGATTCTCCTGGTTCCCCACGGAATCCACGTTCAAGAACATGTTCAGAGAAGATTAGTCCATAAGCACATGAACTTCAGCAACCAGTTCATACACACCATGACAAACCAACATAACTCACCAATCAGTACATGAATGAACCAGTCAAAATTTGGCTGGGAATTTTCCTCAATGTTTAACACACACACCAAAATTTCCCGAAGCCATTACACCACAACCAGTAAGCCCAAAATATTCACCAAACACAGGAAAAAAATGACAAGTACATGAGTAGTTTAAGTTGACTGGGAACTTTCAGTTTGTATCATTAAGCAATCCACAACTAAGCACAACAGTCCACAATAAGAGCAAATGAATAAGTGCAAAACTGAAGTTTGAGTCTAATTTCTACAGCTGGCCAACTTAGTTCACCCAAACAACAGAATACATTCCACATATATGACTGAGCCAACAGCATTTTGGCTCGAGATTCTCTTCAAATCTATATCAACATTTCACCAAAGAATCCACATTTCACCAAAAAACACACTTTTTTTTATATTTGGCAACGGACCTTTTGCGAGGGGCGCCACTCCCTCTTATATTAATATGTGGTTTGGGTGATGGATTTACCCTAAAATCACCCTTATAAAATAAATTATAAACCTGGTGAACAAAACCCCATTTACATGCCATAGGCTTAATGGGGACTTGTTCTCCCCGTCTTGTTCCTAATCTGAAACTAATCAGCTGTGGAGTACTACTCCATTTACAAAAGAGCCAAAAGAGAACGAGGAGTACTACTCCCTTTACAAAGTTTGTACTCATGTACCTTTCTATACAAAAGAGTAAATGTAATTGTACAATGAAGAACCTAAGACTTTTTATAATGCAGTCTTCAAACTGTTTTCTAGCAAATCTGACCCAATTCGTATCCATTTCAACATACCCATGCATACATTTGAACAGCAAATGACCCAAATTCAGAATTCTTGCCGAGACTAGCCTTATTTTACATTTGCACTCATTCAGCATTTTTCCAACTTCAAAAATACTTAAGCACTGATAAACTTCAGCAATACTACAGCAATATCTAGCCCCAAAATCAAGAGCAGTCACGCATTTGATTAATACAGAACCCGACCAAACAATGCATTCACTCCCCATTAACATTCTCCCAGTTACAACAAACGTGACGCAGCAGCAATTGGACCAGTTTTGTACCAGGACAAAGTTGAACATATATGCTCACAACAGGAGCCTCCAGTTTGGTAACAAAATAACCAATCAGTCAAAGAAATCTGCTGATGCGAATGGTTGGCCGAGGCTCCAACTCCTGGACCAAATTCGATCTCCAATGCTTAGGACCATGCTGCACAATCAAGTTATTCCACGAAACAAAACAGCAAACCGGGCGGATGAAATTCAAGGGAAAAACGCAAGTATTGAGGATAAATCAAACCCCACGTTTTTAATACAAAAGAACTTAATTTAACTTATGAAAATTCAATTAGTTAAACAAGTTAATTTGGCCTGCTATTTAAATAAAGAACAATGGTGAAGTCACCTATAGGTTACGCTAAAGGAAAGCTTATACAATGGACAATTAAATAATTCTCCAAGGCTTTGGACAACTCAAAGAGTTAATCTCAATTTTTAGCAAGCTAAAAATTTTCTTTCATTCATCAACTTCATGTTAAAAAACGTTACAATTGCTTCTCTTTATATAGAGAGCAGTTCGGCCATGCTTAATGAATAAAGGAAATAAAACCCTAGTAGTTGTAAAATACAACTTGACTTCTAAACTAACTAACTTTCCAAATTGGAATGGGAAACTAACAACTAACAAACTAATCCTTTTCCAAAAAGGATTAAGGAACACGGTTTCAAAGGTTGCCAAATTCAATTTGACTTCCTTTGTTTCCTAAACTATTACTTGCCATTATCATGCAAGATAATTGGGCCAAGTAATTTATTAAACAACCAATTAATTAAAGCCCACATTAAGTGTTTTGGACTTAATTAATTAACATAAAATTAAAACCCTAAAATAACTTGAGGGTGTGATCCACATGAAAGCCCAAGGACACGCCTCTTCTTTGGACTTCAACTCTCGGCCTTTGCAAGCTTCTTCAAGGTGGAATTTCCTTAAGCTCCAATGTAGAACTTCTAGAAATTTCATCATGAATGATTATTGAAGAAACATGCCAAAGAACTCCATGTTGAGATGGTAATGAACTCTCGGCCTCCAAGTCTTCAAAGTGTGATGACAACAAAGTGTGCAAAGCTTCTTTCATCCTTTTGCTCCTTGATCTTGTCATTGGTCCATCAAGATTCTTTAAGGGATCATGGAAACTCGGCTTTGGCACCAAGGATGTGGATGGATTGCTATCATTCCCTCCCTCCTCGAAAAGATTCATCCTCGAATCACCTACATCAAACAAAGATAAATCAGAAACATTGAATGTAGATGAAACATTGCCATACTCACTTGGAAGCTCGACTTTGTAAGCATTATCTCCAATCCTTTCCAAAACACGAAAAGGACCATCTCCTCTTGGATGAAACTTAGATTTCCTCTTTTCAGGAAACCTTTCCTTCCTCAAGTGAATCCAAACCCAATCTCCTGGTTCGAAAATCACTCTCTTCCTTCCTTTATTGGCTTGCTTGGCATATTGTTCATTTCGCTTTTTAATGGTATTTCAAACCCTTTCATGTAACCCCTTAATAAATTCAGCTTTCTTTTTACCTTCAACATTAACAAATTCATTAATAGGCAAAGGCAAAATATCAAGTGGTGTTAAAGGATTGAACCCATATACAATCTCAAATGGTGAACAAGATGTCGAACTATGAAAAGTTCTATTGTATGCAAACTCAATATGTGGAAGACAACTTTCCCAATTCTTTAAGTTTCTTTGGATGATGGCTCGAAGTATGGTAGATAAAGTGCGGTTAACTACTTCAGTTTGTCCATCAGTTTGTGGATGTGCAACAGTAGAAAACAACAATTTAGTTCCTAACTTATTCCATAAAGTACGCCAAAAGTGAGACAAGAACTTAACATCCCTATCACTAACAATACTTTGTGGAATGCCATGCAATCTAACAATTTCCTTAAAGAACAAATCAGCAATATGTGTAGCATTATTAGTTTTGGAACATGCAATAAAATGTGCCATTTTACTAAATCGATCCACTACTACAAATATGCTATCTTTACCATTGCGTGATCTAGGCAACCCAAGAACAAAATCCATAGAAATATCAATCCAATGATGACTAGGAACAGGCAAAGGTGTATACAATCCATGAGGCAATATTTTCGATTTGGCTTGTTTACACACAATACATTTATCACAAACACTTTTCACATCTTTAATCATGTTAGGCCAATAAAAGTGTTCATTCAAAACTGTAAGTGTTTTAGCAATACCAAAATGCCCCATTAACCCTCCCCCATGGGTTTCCTTAACAAGTAATTCACGAATGGAACAAAGGGGTATGCATAATTTATCCTTACGAAACAAGAAACCATCATGCAAGTAGTAGTCACCATTCGGTTTTGAAACACAATCATTATAGGCGGTAGTAAAATCATGGTCATCTTTGTACAAATCTTTTATCAATTCAAATCCAAGTAACTTAGCATGCATATAGGTGAATAATGAATAACGCCTAGATAATGCATCAGCTACAATGTTTTCTTGACCAGATTTATACTTAATCACATATGGAAAAGTTTCAATAAATTCTAACCATTTAGCATGCCTCTTATTCAATTTATCTTGAGTTTTCAAGAATTTAAGGCTTTCATGATCAGAATGAATTATAAACTCTTTAGGCCATAAGTAATGTTGCCAAACCTGTAATGTCCTTACCAAAGTATACAACTCCTTGTCATAAGTTGCATACTTTAAAGCTGCCCCATTAAGCTTTTCACTAAAGTAAGCTACGGGTCTTGATTCCTGCATCAAAACAGCACCAATACCAATCCTGGAAGCATCACAGTGTATCTCAAAAGCTTTATTAAAATTAGGCAATGCAAGTAAAGGGGCGTGAGTCAACATATACTTTAACTTAGTGAAGGCGTTTTCATGCTCCTCTTTCCATTCAAAAGTAATGTTCTTTTTAACAAGTTCATTCAAAGGTGCAGCTATAGAACTAAAGTCTTTAACAAACCTTCTATAAAAACTTGCTAATCAATGAAAACTCTTAACTTCACTAGCATTCTTAGGTCTCGGCCACTCCTCAATAGCCTTGACTTTTGACTCATCAACAGAAATACCTTGAGAACTAACAACATAACCCAAAAAAGACAATTGATTCCATACAAAAAGAACACTTTTTAAGGTTAGCATACAATCGGTTCTCACGTAGTACAACAAACACTTGTTTTAAATGTTCAACATGCTCATCAAGTGATTTGCTATAAATAAGGATGTCATCAAAATAGACCACAACAAATTTACCAATGAAAGACCTAAATACGTGATTCATTAGCCTCATAAAAGTACTAGGTGCATTAGTTAGACCAAAAGGCATGACTAACCATTCATACAAACCATACTTTGTTTTAAAGGCTGTTTTCCATTCATCACCTTCTTTCATTCTAATTTTATAGTAGCCACTTTTTAAATCAATCTTGGTGAAAATACAAGAACCATACAATTCATCAAGCATATCATCTAATCTAGGAATTGGATGTCTATACTTAATGGTGATTTTGTTTATGGCACGACAATCAACACACATTCTCCAAGATTCATCCTTTTTAGGTACTAAAAGTACTGGTACAAAACAAGGACTTAGAGATTCACGCACAATACCTTTGTCAAGGAGTTCATCCACTTGACGTTGAATCTCTTTTGTTTCCTCAGGATTTGCTCTATATGCTGGACGATTTGGAATTTGTGCACCAGGAATGAAATCAATTTGATGTTCAATTCCTCTTATTGGCGGAAATCCAATGGGTAAGTCCTCGGGAAACACATCACTAAATTCCTGCAAAAGAGAGAAAACAACACTAGGCAAAGAAGCAAGGTGATCACTATCAACAATAAGTACAAATTCCTTGCGGATCATCAAATACAATGATTGCCTATCTAGTATTGCTCTCTTAACCTCACTCTTAGAAGCAAAATAACAAGACTTAAAAGAAACACTATTTCGGCTATTACAAGATTTAGAATCATTGCTTCAGCCTACACTAGTTACATTCTTTTTATCTTCTTGTTCTTTCTTCTCCTTTGCTTCCATCTCACGGCAAGATTGCACAATCCTTGATTGATCTTCAAAAGCTTGGCTTGGACTCAATGCTCTAAGGTTGTACTTTCGGCCATAAAAATCAAAAGAATAATAATTTTTCTTTGCATGATATGTAACATCTCGATCAAATTGCCATGGACGACCAAGTAAAATATGACTAGCTTCTATTGGTACAACATCACACACAATATCATCAACATACTTTCCAATGGTTAAAGAAAGTTTAACTTGTTTAGTCACTTTACTCTCGGCAGTGTTATTAAGCCATTGAAGCTTATATGGATTTGGATGTTTCATGCAAGTCAAGTTTAGCTTCTTAACAAACAATGTACTTGCCACATTTGTACAACTACCACTATCAACAATCACACTACAAATCTTACCTTGAACCATGCATCGAGTGTGAAATATGTTTTCCCTTTGAGACAAATCATCTTCAATTAGTGGTTGTGCACTCAAGACTCGGCGAGTAACTAAAGAGAATTCACCAACATCATATGTAGTAAGATCTTCACTATCTTCATCACTTTGGTACTTCTCTTCAAGTGGTGGCATGTCGCCACATTCTTCATCACTTTCAACCTCTCCATTATCACGAATTATCATCAATTTTCTGGTTGGGCAGTCGGTTTGATAATGGTCATAACCTTGACACTTATAACATCTAATGTCCCTCAATCTCTCATTCGGTTTGGGCGTGGTTTTGGGTGAAGATTCAGCAAGTTGGCGGACTGTTTTGGGAGCATTATTTGAAGTGTTTTGAGGCTGATTTGGGGTGACAACTTTCAGCTTTGATGGAGGGGTGTAATTCGGCTTTTGATCTCTCCTCCAAGGCGGCAATGGTTGTTGGAAATTTCACCCTTTACCCTTCATATGCTTCTCAATTTTGATAGCCTTGTGAACAAGTTCATTAAGATCAATGTAACTTTGAAGATCAACTTGATAAGCCAATTCGGAATTCATACCTCTAAAGAACCTCTCAATGGTTGTGTCGGGGTCTTCATGAATATTGGCTTTTATCATCAATGCCTCCATCTCATGGTAGTAATCTTCAACTGTTCGGCTACCTTGCACAAGGGTATGTAACTTTCGGTTGAGCTCTCTATTATAATGTGAGGGAACATACTTCTTCCTCATGATTGCCTTCATTTGATTCCAAGTCTTAACTGGCCTTACACCATCTTGTCTTTTAGCTCGAACAACTTGATCCCACCAAAGACTAGCATAATCTTTAAGGTGCATAAAAGCAATTCGGTTTTACTTTTTCTCGGGGACATCATTACCTTCAAAGAAGTGTTCTAAATCTCGAACCCAATCAAAGAAAGCTTCGGGATCTGATTTGCCATGAAAGGTAGAGATGGTGAGTTTAACAGACTCAATGGAAACTTTAGACTTTTCACCTTTAGAAGAGCTCGTGTACTCCTCCTCCTTTTCCTCATCATTATCATCATCGGATTCATCATGATCTTCAAACTTAAGCTTTCTTGAGGCGGATCTTTTTGTAGATGACTCCAAATTATCAAGACAAAGATTGATCTTTTGAAGCATGTTGAATAGGACCTCATTGGCGAACTTTTGTTCGGCCTCGGTGATTGGTTTACCACCTTTTTGTTCCTCCATTGGTACCTGCAAATTAGTAAAGAAAACACAAGAATATATGTATATATACCTCTCGGGTTCCTCACTATTGGGTAGTAGGTACTCTCCTCTCTATTTAGGTAGTGTTCTCTCTTGTTTATCCTAGCTAACAGTCTCAAGTAATAAATGTGTTGGGATGATTAAGACTCACCAAGTTCAATTACTTAAATAGCAAAATCTCAATCAACAAGTTCCACACAAAACTTTCACAAGAAAAATCAAGAGAGTTAACAAAGAAATCACGTCTAAGAAGTTTAGAACACGTGTGGGTTACAAACTGATTTACCACCAGAAACTAAGAAATTCAGAAACTAGATTCAAAGACGAAGAGAACGAAATTTGAATCACTTAATTCCGAGTTGTATTGAGAAAGTTATGGCACTTTTAATCTAAGGTGGTTTTCAAGTAACAAGCTCAAGAACAATGTGTTCTTCAACTAAAATTAAATAATTAAAAGAAAAATAAATAATAGAAATAAATAATGCAAAGTCCGAATTAATATTTTTTTGTTCTTTTTTTTTTGAATTGACCGTTTTTTTTTATTTTATTTTATACGGTCTCTTTTTTTTTTTTTTGTCCGGACAACTACAAGACAAACTCTAACTTTAAGGTTTTGAACACAAACCTTGGACAAACAAAACTACTAGGTTCGGACAAGAACCTTAAACAATGCAAACTTTAAGGTTTTAAGACAAGAACCTAGTACAAAGTACTTAGGTTTAATGTTTGAAGACAACAACCTAGGATTTAAGGTTTATAATGTTTTGTCTTCTTGTCTTAACCTTAACAACCTTAAAATTTTCAAACTTTAATATCTCACCAAGGAAAAGGAATTTGAATGTGCCACTTTCACAAAAGATTCAAGATTTTCAACAAGGAACAAGAATATGGCTCAAGATTCAAATTTGAACCACTTTGGATTTTCAAGAAAATCAAGAAGTTCAAGAAAGTGTTCAGGAACTTATCTTTTTCAAGTGTGATAAAAAGTTTGATCAAAACTCAAGATATGGTAGACAAGATAAAGAATCTAACAAAAAAAAGAAAGCAATTCGGATCAAATTCAAGGAAGTTATGAATTTTGGACTGAGAAACCCTAGAATGAAACCCTAGTTTTTTTTTGGACGAAATTTTTTTCTAACAATTTGACGTGAAAGCAGCAAGGAAAACTTCAAGAATTCCACACTATGATGATGAACACGACAATGCAGAATATTGACACGAAAAACAGAAAGAAACGCAACACAAAAACAGCAAGAAACAACACACAAATCGCAAAGACGCTAAACAAGGATTTGGGCAGATTTTGGGCAGAATTTTAAGTCAATGTTGCATGCGATTTTTTGACAGATTTTGGGACTGAATTAAGCACGAATTTAGACAGCAAATAAAACACTAAAACAGCAGCAAAGAGGACGCAAAAGACTCAGCAGAATGGACGTTAAAAACGGGCAGAAATCAGACAACACAAAACGGCAAAATTCGGGCAGAATGTGAGCACTTAATGATCATATGATTTTGACAAAATTTATGGATGATCCTAACTCGACCTAGGACAGAAAGAAGGACACAAGATAGCAGCAAGAAAGATGCACTAAGAGCAGAAACAATAACGCTAAAACTGCTGCAAAAATCGAGACACAAAACAGCAAGAACGCGGAAGAGTTTTAAACGGATTAACCTGAAATTTTTGGGCAACAACCTGGCTCTGATACCAATTGATGTGAATGGTTGGCCGAGGCTCCAACTCCTGGACCAAATTCGATCTCCAATGCTTAGGACCATGCTGCACAATCAAGTTATTCCACGAAACAAAACAGCAAACCGGGCGGATGAAATTCAAGGGAAAAACGCAAGTATTGAGGATAAATCAAACCCCACGTTTTTAATACAAAAGAACTTAATTTAACTTATGAAAATTCAATTAGTTAAACAAGTTAATTTGGCCTGCTCTTTAAATAAAGAACAACGGTGAAGTCACCTACAGGTTACGCTAAAGGTAAGCTTCTACAATGGACAATTAAATAATTCTCCAAGGCTTTGGACAACTCAAAGAGTTAATCTCAATTTTTAGAAAGCTAAAAACTTTCTTTCATTCATCAACTTCATGTTAAAAAAACGTTACAATTGCTTCTCTTTATATAGAGAGCAGTTCGGCCATGCTTAATGAATAAAGGAAATAAAACCCTAGTAGTTGTAAAATACAACTTGACTTCTAAACTAACTAACTTTCCAAATTGGAATGGGAAACTAACAACTAACAAACTAATCCTTTTCCAAAAGGGATTAAGGAACACGGTTTCAAAGGTGGCCAAATTCAATTTGACTTCTTTTGTTTCCTAAACTATTACTTGCCATTATCATGCAAGATAATTGGGCCAAGTAATTTATTAAACAACCAATTAATTAAAGCCCACATTAAGTGTTTTGGACTTAATTAATTAACATAAAATTAAAACCCTAAAATAACTTGAGGGCGTGATCCACATGAAAGCCCAAGGACACGCCTCTTCTTTGGACTTCAACTCTCGGCCTTTGCAAGCTTCTTCAAGGTGGAATTTCCTTAAGCTCCAATGTAGAACTTCTAGAAATTTCATCATGAATGATTATTGAAGAAACATGCCAAAGAACTCCATGTTGAGATGGTAATGAACTCTCGGCCTCCAAGTCTTCAAAGTGTGATGACAACAAAGTGTGCAAAGCTTCTTTCATCCTTTTGCTCCTTGATCTTGTCATTGGTCCATCAAGATTCTTCAAGGGATCATGGAAATTCGGCTTTGGCACCAAGGATGTGGATGGATTGCTATCATCTGCCCTAACATCAGCAGGCAGAGGAGAAATGACATGAAATAGGCAAAATGTCCTAACATCAGCAGACAAGAGCCCAGACTGACCATCTTACCTTTTTCATTGTCCTGTGATTTTTGGAGTCCATCATTCCAGATTACTTTTGCTCTACTCCCCATTTAACTCTTTTAACAGTAGGAATACCTATACCAAAAAAACTAGATTTCGTGTTAAACTTTCAATATTAGTACCATTGCCATGGTTTTGGAACAAGCACATCCGGTTTTAAAACCATTCTTCGATTTAGATTTGATTTCGATTACAAAATTGGAACAAGCACATCCGGTTTTAAAACCATTGTTCAATTTCGATTTGGTTTCGATTACAGAAGTCCAGTATTGAATTTGATTTTGATGTTTTCTATTCTATATTTTAAAATTTTGGTTTCAGTCACCATCGATTTTGATTTTGATGTTTTGAATCTATATTTTAAACTTTTAGGGATTAAATTTTGGATTTTAAGGTTTAGAGTTTTATAATTTTAATATTGAAAAAATTTTATAAGATAAAAATATTAAATTTTACAAATTAAAAATACTCAAGTTTACAATTAGAATGTTACTCATATTGTTCTTGACATAGAAAAATTTACAAGTTAAAAATTTTAAATTATAAATTTTTTACAAATTAAAAATCAATAAATAAAAAAATACTAAATTTTATCCATGGTTAATGGTTGAAATTACACTTGAAATTTTAAGTGTATTATGATATACAATAATACAACTATACAAATAAAACTATGACATTTACATAAAAAAAACTAAAAATAGCAAACTTATAATATTTCAAAAATCATAATAAATGATTTCAAATTTTCAATAATATAAAAATATACAAGATCAAATTTTTCTTCATTTTTAATAACTAATAGTCATCGTCATTATCGGCTCCCTCAGTATCGGTGATAGGTGAATTAGTAGTACAAGTAAAGCTACCATCGGTGGTGGCATCTAAATCAAAATCTTCTTATATGTCTTGTTCTTGTTTTCTACTAGCGGAATTATTCTAATTATATAATTAGAATAATTCCGCTAAGGACTCGTGCGTGATCGGTTCTCATCCAAAATACTGCCACCTTGACTAAAAGCTTATTCAACAGCAATGGTTGATGTTGGGACAATCAAAATTTCTTTTACAATCAAAGAGATAATGGGGCAGATTGTTGTCTTCTTCTTTCACCATTCTAATACTTTGAAATTCTCAACAATATCACTCTCTAACTTGTTATCACTAAAATCAAAAGAAGTGGTTAAATATTCCTCCAATCTCATACTAGTAGTACTATTGTATTTTTTTAACGATTGAAACATTTCTAAATCAAGATGAATAAAGAGACATCGAAAACTGGTAGTTGAAAAATATTGTGACTAGTGCTAGTGGTACTACTTGTAGGAATTTGATGATGAAAATTAACAAAATATTCGCCATATAATACATTTATTATATTTTTAGTCTCATTTATATACTTATTTGTATCTAATTGTATAATTTTCGAATCATATGGAAAATAATCTTTTAACAGATAGTAAAATTCAAATATTGTTCTAAACCTTTAAATTTAAAATGATGATCAAGAACTATAAAAACTAAATATAAAAGTGAATTTCTTTATAATAATTAAGCAAAAAAACTGGAATAACTCCCAAAAGGAAAACGGTAATAATACATTGCATCAAAGTTTCATCATTGATATGTATTATTTTAACAATTGAAATATTTCTAAATCGGGATGAATAAAGAGACATCGAAAATCAGTAGTTGAAAAATATTGTGACTAGTGTTAGTGATACTACTAGTAGGAATTTGATGACAAAAATTAACAGAATATTCATCATATAATGTATTTATTATATTTTTAGTCTCATTTATGTACTTATTTGTGTCTAATTGTATAATTTTCGAATCATATGGAAAACAATCTTTTAACATATAATAAAATTCAAATATTATTCTAAACCTTTAAATTTAAAATGACGATTAAGAACTATAAAAACTAAATATAAAAGTGAATTTCTTTATAATAATTAAGCCATTTTTTCTACATGATAATACTACTTCGTATCAAAGTTTCATCGTTTATATGATTTCTTAACACACCAAGTATATTACATGTTTCAACTAAAAATAAATGAAATATTAGATAATGCAAGTGAAAATGTACAAGTAACATCCTTAAAAATTTTTAAAACATAGAACAAATTTAAACAAGAATTCTAATGAGTATGACGCAATACAATTTCAAGACAAAAGTTATCGGAAAAAAAAATTACATAACAATGAACTATATTTAGAAGAATCACTAAGTAAGTCATAAGTTGAATTACAACTATTTGGAACATCCTTTCTGAATATTTTAGGCTTTTTTTTCATTTATATACAATATTTTTTCTCATTGTTTCATTAAATTTGATGTTTGGTCAAACATTTAATTGCTTATTTAATTGGTTTAGTATTAGTTTCTAATATACTTAAACCATTTTGAATGGATAAATTTAAAATATGATATACACATCTAACATGAAAAAATTTTCTACCTATAATTGGTGCACAAATATTTTTTTTAACTTAAAAACTCCTATGCGACCGTTTTATACATGTGACAGGATTAATGGCATGCCACCACGTATGTATTGCACTTTGCGTAAAAAGTATCACTGTTGTCGCATACTTGTATCGATTTTATCAATTGGCATAATTCGAATAGAAATATTATGATTCGTGTATAACGTATCAATAAATCACGTATCAAGTACGAATAATAGGATTTCAAAAGCTTTCTTATTGATGCATAAAGTATTATTCTGATTCGTGTATAATGTGTCAATATTTTGTGTGTTTGTGTATCAAGTTCCAACGTTAGCATTTTAATAGTTTTTTATTGGCATATATAGTACCAATCTGATTCCCGTATAACGTATTACTTTTGTCCCATATTCGCCTATGAAGTACAAATGTCAGCATTTTAATAGTTTTCTGATTAATGTATTGTAGTTTCTAAAGGCAACCTAAGAATAGGGTGAATTAGGTTTAAAGCAAACTTCGACTAATTAAAATTTTTTAACTAAGTTAGAGAGTTGAACTTGACAGAAACTTAATTCAACCTATTCAGGGTACTCAATAACAATAAAGAAATGGAAAGCAACAATGTATGAATCAATGCAAAAAATTTAATTAACTAGGGAATAATAATAGAGAGAAATAATAAACAAGAAATCATAAGAACATAATAAGAATTTAGAGTGGTTAGTCTTCCCTTGAAAACTCTACATCCACTACCTAAATACCTAGTTTGGGATTTTACAATTCACTCAATAGAATTTTTTCTCAATGTGATAAGTCGGGTTTGTACCGACTTATTCGTTTAATTTGTTTGATCTTTTGTATAAATTCTCTGTAAAAATTATGATAGATGAACAAGTATGTGTGGAAATGGTTCAATCCGATGAAATGTTGAGAATTGGCTAAGTGTAGCATTTTTGTTATGAAAGTAATCATTTTTGAGCTAGGAAGCACACTTGGTCACGCACCACACCAAATCCCACCCGCACAGCACAAACACAAAAGACACACACACTATGCACTGTGCGGGCGCACCCACACACGCACACAAGCTGTGCGGGCGCCAGGCGCCTGCACGGCCACACACGCACACACGCTGTGCGGGCGCCAGGCGCCCTCACAGCTACACACACACGCACGCTGTGCGGGCGCCAGGCGCCCGCACAGCACACACACACGCACGGCTGTGCGGGCGCCAGGCACCCGCACAGCCCACTCACGCACGCACACACGCGGGCGCCTATGCACCCGCACCATCACCTCACACACATGCACTCTGCACATTTCATTCCTTGTGTATTTTTTTGTATTTTTCCTTTGGTAGATTTTTACATAGGAATTTTGGCATACATTTCGTATACACTCCACTTCACATTTGGTCCAAGTGCACGTAGCAAACACCGCATCCAATCTATTTGATAGGCGCCCGCACAGCACACACACACGCACGGCTGTGCGGGCGCCAGGCACCCGCACAGCCCACTCACGCTCGCACACACGCGGGCGCCTATGCGCCCGCACCATCACCTCACACACATGCACTCTGCACATTTCATTCCTTGTGTATTTTTTTGTATTTTTCCTTTGGTAGATTTTTACTTAGGAATTTTGGCATACATTTCGTATACACTCCACTTCACATTTGGTCCAAGTGCACGTAGCAAACACCGCATCCAATCTATTTGATATTTTGCCTCGTCACTCTTATTTGTCAAATACACGTGTCTTCACTACATGCTTGGCTTATGTTTACAGGAGCACGTGTCAACATCCGGGCATAGCAAGGAAGCTTCTAGGAAGCTCACTTGGAAAGGACATGAAATGAAAACTGTAAAAGCCAGAGGAGGACAAGAAGAAAGCAGCTTTTGGAGGGTCGAAGAACGGAGATCAATCAAGAGAGTTAGGGTCTCAAGAGAAAAAAGGAGATCAGAGTAGAGATCATTCCATTTTATCTTTCTGTAAAAGCTATGTTTGATCTGGCTTTGTCAAATTTGTTTTCAAAGCCGATCAACATGATTGGCTAAACATTAGGTTGTTGCTTTGAGGGATTAAGTGTGATGACTCTAAATTGATTTGAGACATTGGTTTTGCATATTATGTGTTTGATATTGTTTCTTATATCTTGATGATGCTTTATTTCAATACTTACTCACTCACGCCTAGTCCCTTTATATGACTTGCAGTACCACTGAGGTCAATTTAGTGCTATTAATGGAAATTGAAATAACATCACTGGAATAAGGAACAACTTGAATGAGTCCTATGATCTGTCTAAGGATGCAACGTCAGTTGTGCATTACCAATGATAATTGAAGTTAATGTAATGGAAAGACTTAGGATTATTTGAACATTAGAACTCGGACTTTGGTTGACTGTCTTGTCCAAGGTAGTTGGGATTCTAGTGTCTGGTAGGGATCGGGAATTAGGAAGCTGAGCCTAGGTCTTGCCCTACCAAGGGAAGATGAGAGGAGCAGGGTGAATTAGGATTGTGAGTCTTATAAGGAGATCAACCCTAAGTTCGCTAGAAGAACGATCCCCTCATTCAGGTTCTTCACTAGTCAAGGATAATCAAATAGAATCGTCACACTGACCTCCCTCAAGGCAACACCATTTCACTTCTTGATTGACTTACGTATTTGCTCATACTTGCTGCTTGCTTTATTGAACACTTTTTATTCTATCACCTCTACAATTCTTAATTCAATCCTCTTCGTGTTGGATACGATCCCGCTTGCCACTACTACTTGTTTTGGTGATATTGGGTAAAATTGCAAGGGTAGACGACGCTCTTGCCAAATTTTTGGCGCCGTTGCCGGGGAGAGGTACAGCGTTGAGAGTTGTTTGTGATAGTTTTACTTTGTTTGTTACTTTACGAATTCTTATTTAAAATTGTTGATTTGTTGTTTTGTTGAACTTTTAATTCATTACTTGTCTCTGTTAATTCTGTTCTACTGATCTTTTGTTCAAGTGCTGTTTCCTTTTCTTGTGAGAATTCACAGTTTATGCTACCTAGAGCAAGGCTACGAGGGGAAGCTCCGGAATTTGCACTTGACTTAGAATTGCAAAGGATTTTGAGGAAAAGGAGAAGGGTTATTGAAATGGCTGAGCACAATGAGGAGAGACCTCAGCCCCAACCACCTCGGTTTGGGGACCATTTCGCAGTAAATTTTGAGCGGAGGAACAATCACCAGGGAATAGACGTCGAGAGCTATCAAATCCCGACACAAATTGTGTCCATGATCACTCAAGGGCAGATCTTTCAAGGCTTGAGCAACGAGGACCCTAATGAGCACCTCGACTGGTTTTTGGGGCTATGCAACACATTCAAGCTGCAAAGAGTGACTCCAGATGATGTGATGAGAGTGCTATTCCCACTGTCCTTGAAGGGGAAGGCCAAGCATTGGTTTAACTCAATTGGGGGCCCAGCTATATCTACATTTGAGGAACTTGAGCGGAAGTTTTTAGCTAAGTATTTTCCTCCCGCAAAATTGGAGCGAATGAGGTTGGAGATCCGCAACTTTCAGCAGCAGAATGGAGAAACCTTCAAGGAAGCCTGGGATCGATTCAACGATTTGCTCCGCCAATGCCCGAACAATGACCTTGGGGAGGTCAGGGAGCTCAACATATTCTTTAAAGGTCTATTACCGGAGTCCTCACTAATGGTTAAGGCCAGCGCCAATGGAGCTTTGAAAGATAAAAGCATTCCCGAGGTCAGAGAACTTTTTGACTCAATTGCAGACGATGAATTCCTGTTTCCTGAAACTAGAAAGATGCCTGCGCGTAAGCAACGGGGAATACTAGAGCTGGATGAGGAGACATCCTTGGAAGCAAAAGTTGAAGCCCTCACAAGACAAATCCAGAACCTAAAGGCTGCCAAGGTCACCCCCTTGTTGATGTGCGGGCTATGTAAGGGAGATCACCACACGGACGAGTGCGAGCTCACACAAGAATCAGTCCAGTATGTCACCAATTACAACAAACACCAGCAGCAGTACGGAGGTGGTTATCGAAATCAGTCAGGCCAAGGCAACTGGGGACAGAATAATCAGCAAAGGCAGTACTACCAGAGTAGGGAGTCAAGCAACCGGGAACAGAGAAAATCAACCGAGGATTTACTCCATGAAATTTTGGGAAAAATGGACATTTATAAGAAGAGGACCTCCACACTGGAAACTCAAGTGAAAAACGTGGAGGCTTCCATCAAGAACATTGATATGCAGATGGGACAGTTGGCTAAGGCAAGCCATCAAAGACCACAAGGCACCCTCCCGAGTGATACCGAGATAAATCCAAAAGGAAAAGGACCAGAGGTCTGCAATGCCATCACGTTGAGATCTGGAAAGGAGCTTAATGGTCATAAGAGAAAAGAAGGAGAGGAAGCCCCAGAGGAAGAGGTCAGTGAAGAGACCACACTGCTGGGAGATGAAGCCCAAGACAAGGACGGGAGTGTGAAGGCTCAGGAGAGTAAAAGGAAGAAGGGAGCTCCAAGTCCATGCGATGACTCTCCATACGCACCACCCCCCCATTTCCCTAAAGACTTCGACCTCCACCTAAAAAGGGGGTTCAGTTCACAAGGTTCCTGGATATGGTGAAAAATGTAAATGTCAATGTTCCTCTACTGGATTTGGTTACAGCAGTACCGAGATATGCAAAATTTTTGAAGGACTTGATTGCCAACAAAGAACAGATCCTGCAATGTGAGGTGCCAATTCAGCTCACCAAGGAGAGCCAAGCATGGATCAACAATGAATTGCCACCCAAGCTCAAGGATCCTGGTAGCTGTACCGTGCCATGCTCAATCGGTGGAAGATTCTTTAGCAAGGCCCTGTGTGACCTTGGTGCTGGGATCAACCTTATGCCTTTATCCATTGCCGAGAGTATAGGATTGGGAAAACGGATTAAGCCTGTGGCAGTGATGCTCCAATTAGCAGACAGATCATTGGTTCAGCCAACCGGGATGGTGGAGGATGTTCTGGTCTCTGTGGATAAATTCGTATTGCCAGTGGATTTCATAGTGTTAGACATAGAGGAGGACCCCGAGGTCCCACTCATCTTTGGGAGGGAGGCCATTCTTAGCTACAGGAGACGCTCTCATCGAGGTCAAGGGAAAGACCATAACATTCAGAGCCAATGGTGAGGAGGTCGTATTCAATGTGGACTATGCCATGAAACACCCTCATTCCATAGAACAGTGTTGTTTGGCAAGCTTGGTGGAAGGTGATCTCCAACCTTTGAGCTTTGAACATAAACGTAAGTCTTCCCCTGATCTATATGATTCTTTTGATGATGACATGTGTGAAAATTTTGAGACTGTGTTAATTGTTGAGGAAACTGATACACTGCACGAATTGAGCTATTGTGATGAAAAATTTGAAATTAATTCATCTTTGAAAGAAATGGACTTTGCATATGAAATCGATGAAAATTGTGAAAATAGTGAGAGTTTAAGTGAAATGAAAAATGTGCATGAAAATCATGAAGTGCATGGTACAGTGGTGAAATGGAGTTGAAAATGAAAAGTGAGAAGAATGATGAAAAATTTGCGTGTTGTAAAAATTTGACAAATGATGTTGTTGCTACTGACGAGAAGGTCAAAGTGGTGCCCACTGAGGTGAGGCTGGAGATCATTGAATGCAGGAACGAAAAGCTCATGCCCTCCACTCTGAGGCCACCCAAATTAGAAATGAAGCCCTTGCCACCCGATCTAAAGTATGCGTACTTGGGAGAGGGCGAGACCTTACCCGTTGTGATATCCTCTAAATTGGAAGGGTGGCAAGAGGAAAGACTCCTGGAGGTTTTGAGAAGATATAAGGAGGCCATGGGGTGGACCATCGCAGACATTAAGGGGATCAGCCCCAGTGTGTGCATGCACAAAATACTGCTGGAAGATGGGGCTATTCCTAGGAGAGACAGAGGAGGCTAAACCCAGCAATGATGGAGGTGGTAAAAAGGGAGGTTATCAAGTTGCTGGATTTTGGGATGATATTCCCCATCTCCGACAGCGAATGGGTCAGCCCGGTACAGTGTGTGCCGAAGAAAGGAGGTGTAACGGTGGTGACTAATAAAGCCAATGAACTGTTAGCCACCAAAATTATCAATGCATGGAGAGTGTGCATGGATTACCGAAAGCTGAACAAGGCCACTCGCAAGGACCACTTCCCCCTGCCCTTCTTGGAACAGCTTCTGGATAGAATCGCCGGGTTTCTTTTTTATTGCTTCCTAGATGGTTATTCGGGCTACAACCAGATAGCAATTGACCTCAGAGACCAAGAGAAGACCACGTTCACCTGCCCTTTTGGCACGTAAGCTTATAAAAGAATGCCTTTTGGGCTGTGCAACGCGCCAGCAACATTCCAGCGCTGCATGATTTCCATCTTCCAGGACATGGTGGAACACATTATAGAAATCTTTATGGATGACTTTTCGGTGTTTGGGATGACCTTCGATAGTTGCTTGGAGAATCTGGCTTTGGTGCTGCAAAGATGTGTAGAGACCAATTTAGTCCTAAACTGGGAAAAGTGTCAGTTAATGGTCAATGAGGGCAGTGTGCTCGGTCACAAAATTTCGAAGGAGGGCCTAAAGGTCGATAAGGCCAAAGTCGAAGTGATAGTCAAGCTGCTGGTGCCCACCAATGTTAGGGGGGTGAGGAGCTTCATGGGCCACGCAGGGTTCTACAGAAGGTTCATCAAGGACTTTTCAAAGATAGCCAAGCCACTGTGCTCCTTACTGGAGAAAGACACCCCGTTCGTCTTTGACCAGAAATGCTACGAGGCGTTTGAAATTTTGAGACAAAGGCTTGTGGAGGCACCTATCAATGTCACCCCAGAGTGGGGGTAACCCTTTGAGATCATGTGCGACGCCAGCGACTTTGCGGTAGGAGCGGTGCTGGGGCAAAAGAAGGACAACATTTTTCGTGCAATCTATTACGCAAGTAAATTACTGAGTGGAGCGCAATTGAATTATACCACAACAGAGAAGGAGATGTTGGCCGTGGTCTTTGCCTTCGAAAAGTTCAGGGCACATCTTGGGGTACAAGGTGGTAGTTCACACCGACCACGCAGCCCTCAAGTATCTCATGGCACAGAAGGAAGCCAAGCCGAGGCTTATCAGATGGGTGCTCTTGTTACAGGAGTTCGATGTTGAGATAAAAGATAGGAAAGGATGTGAGAATGTGGTGGCAGACCACTTGTCAAGACTTGAGCTTGGGGGACTCAGCGAGGAACAACTACAGTTATGGATCAAGGAGAGTTTCCCAGATGAGCAGATCTTCAAGGTCCACCAGGGGGAGCTGCCTTGGTACTCAGACATCGCCAACTATGTGGTCACTGGTCAGATGCCGCAACATCTTTCGAGTGACCAACGGAAGAGGCTCAAGCACGATGCTCAGTATTATTTTTGGGAAAGTGGATGTCTATACAAAAGGTGTAGCGACCAACTTGTTAGAAGGTGTATAACGGATGAGGAGATAGAGGACATTCTCAGGGCTTGCCATGAATCACCATTTGGAGGCCACTTTGGGGTGGCAAGGACTGGGCACAAGGTCTTACAAACAGGGTTCTACTGGCCACATGTCTTTAAGGACTTCAAGCTTTGGGTGAGTCGATGCGATAAGTGCCAACGAGTAGGGAATATATCCAGCAGAGATGAGATGCCCCGCAACAATATACTGGAGGTGGACTTATTTGATGTCTGGGGGCTGGACTTCATGGGACCCTTCCCGAGATCATGTGGAAATGAGTACATACTGGTAGGAGTCGACTATGTATCAAAGTGGGTAGAAGCAGTGGCACTACCCCATAACGACAGCAGGAGTGTAATGGGATTTGTTAAGAAGAACATTTTTAACAGATTTGGAACCCCACGAGCGATCATCAGCGATAGAGGAAGCCATTTTTGCAACAAAGTCTTCAATGCAATCTTAGCAGGATATGGAGTCCAGCATAGGGTCTCCATGCCCTACCACTCCCAAGCAAATGGACAGGCTGAAGTGTCCAACAGAGAGATCAAAGGCATCCTGGAAAAGGTCGTGAATTCGGGAAGAAAGGATTGGGCCCTCAAATTAGACGATGCACTCTGGGCATACAGGACGGCATATAAGACCCCGATTGGAGCCTCACCCTTTAGACTAGTGTTTGGGAAAGAATGCCATCTCCCAGTCGAACTAGAGCACAGGGCATACTGGGCGATACAAAAATTGAACATGGACCTCGACTTGGCTCAGGAAGCCCGCATGATGATGTTGAATGAGCTGGATGAGTTCAGATGGAACTCATATATCAGCGCGAGTCTTTACAAGGAAAGGACAATGAAATGGCATGATTCTAAGATTAAAGTCAAAGAATTTGAGGTGGGGCAGTAAGTGCTGGTGTTCGACGCTAAGCTTAAGCTTTTTCCGGGCAAACTAAGGACTAGGTGGGTTGGACCTATGGTCGTCACGAGAGTCTCCCCTTATGGAACCCTCGAGGTCTACAATGAGGCCTCGGGAGAGAGTTGGAAGGTCAATGGGCACAGGGTGAAGGTCTTCAATCCCCCCGTAGGCGATGACAATGGGCAAGCTCAACGCCTCGACCTCCCACCACCTCAGTGAAACATTTCCATGTCTGGCTGAGGACACTAAACCAAGCGCTCATTGGGAGACAACCCGACAGTCTAATTTCTTTTATTTTGTCATTTCGTTTTCTTTTATTTTGTCATTTCGTTTTTCTTTTGGTATTAGATTTTGGTACGCAAGCACGTGATCACGGAAAACAAAGGTAAACACGCCAAGAATCATCTATATTCTGACATGGACAAGGAATAAAATCCAAGAGCTTACACCAATACAGGTAATGAATATTTGATTCATTGAGTATCTCAATGCTTCTGAGAGAAATGTCAGAGGAGCGACTCGGTGTACAAGTAAGCCACACATATGCATAAGCTGATAAAGAGTGACAAGCCAATTGCATGACATGTCAAGATAGACTACACATAATTTGTTTGCATGCACTTTACAGCTTTATGATTTGTCCTCTAGCTAAGTCACGGAGTGCGTCCTCTAGCTTTAAGCCACCAGGCCATGCAGAGGAGAATTCTATAAATACCACCAATTGTCGCATGGTCAGTTGCACTGTAAATTACCTTTATTGTAGGCACATGGCAAATAACGATAGCGACTACACGGAATACCTGCGGGAATTCCTGGGCATTCCATATCCACCCGACTGGGACTCTGAAGAGGACGAAGAGTACACCCCTGACTCACCCCCACGGTTCGTCAACGACAGGGCGGCGAGATGGTTTGAGAGATCCGCCTACAGGCATATACTGGTGGAACGAAAATTTGAGGCCCCAGAACACACATTCAAAGAAGCAATCAGCTTCTACAAATGGGAACCTCTCACCTTCGCCCCAGCAGCATCCAATGTGGAAGTAGCCAGGGAATACTATGCCAATGCCCATGCAAGTTACACAAACTCGAACAACCACAATGGAGTTTATCTTAGAGGGACCTTTCTCAGGGTGACAAGCCACGCAATAAATGAGCACTATCGACTACCAGATTATCAAGAGAATGAATTCGAACAGTTGGTAGGAGCAGCCAATGTGGACTACTTAATTGAATATGTTGGGCTACCTGGAGCCTCCTAGGTGCGTAACGCCAACTCTGAAGCCGTTTATGTTAACACCAGGGACCTGACTGCGGCGGCCCGCCTGTGGCTAATGTTCATAAACTCAAAGCTTATACCCACAAGCCAAAACAGAAGAGCAACCAGAGAAAGAGTGCTTCTAATCTATGCCATCCAGCATCGGATGACGATCGATGTGGGGAGGGTGATCATGGCATCTATCGATCGGGCGAAAAAATGCTCTAGCACACCTATATATTTCCCATACTTACTGTCGCAAATGGCGAGGAGCCAAGGAATTGGAATATCTCCCACGGAGGAATCCCGACACTCTCTCGGCACTATCGGCAACCCACAATGAGAAATCTATCTAGAAGCGGAGCAGCAGGAACGGGCCCAGCCTGACACATAAATTGGGTAGACTCTTTCCTTTTACACAATGGGGACCATTGCTAATTTTAAGTGTGGGGGGAGGCCCGGCCTTGATGCTTGTGTGAATGTGCCTTAGTTGTATTATTCTGAATGTGTGTTAATTTTCTTATGCCTTGTGTGATGCGTTGCAGGGTGCAGTGGTGGTGTTTAGTATATTAGTAATAGGTGGTGTATATTTTTTTAATTGTTTTCATTTTTTTTAGTGTTGTTTGTGGAAATGAAAAACAAGGCAGTGACTAGCACTGACCTTGTGGTGTGCCTTAAGTTCTCAGTTGCGATGTAGTGTGTGTAGTGTGCTTTAAGTTTCAATGTGGAAAAGTGTTGATTGTGTTGTGCCAAATTTGCCAATATCCACTCATCACACTCGCACGCCCAATTTACATTCACAATCAAGACCTCATCAGCAAATTCATAAATGTTACCCTTGCGATGTATGCAAAAAATCTTTTTCGCGAGTTATCAGTTTTCAAGTATTGCGTGAAATTTGCTGAGTAAAGTGCGATGTTAAAGTAAGATAGAAGCGCCAGCAAAATTTTGACATAGGAGGGCCTTTATGATTCCTTGCGTGTATGTGCCTTCTACTCGTAAACACTTATTCTTGTATTTTGATTATATAGTCTATTGAAGACACACACGAACACGAATTTTTGTTAAAATTGTGCAATTGTGAAGAAAAACCCAATGGGCGAATAAAGGGAAAAAATAGCCACAAAACCCTGGGCAGCCAAGCACCAATGTGCCGCATGAATTAAAAATAAACACCAATGTGCAAGCACACCAATGTGTGAAATAGTTTTTTTACAATGTTTATGTTTAAGTGTTCGTGTGTGTGGACAAAAGGACTGTAGTGCAAGAATTTCTGATTAAGTGTTTACTTGAGTACTTTGCATAGACAGCGTAGGGATCATAAGTAACCCTCAGCACACACTTTCACGCTGACGGTTTGGTCTTTATTCGTTTCCCTTTACTCGACAAATTGTGTAAATGCAGTAAACTGTAAGCTTGCCCGTATATATAATTCCCTTTGCATGCGAAAATGTTTATAATGGATAGCTGATGATGTTGTGAGTGTTGAATGTAGATAGGGTAATCACTAGGTGTTGTGTGCTACTTTGCTCGGGACTAGCAAAGATTTAAGTGTGGGGGGATGATAAGTCGGGTTTGTACCGACTTATTCGTTTAACTTGTTTGATCTTTTGTATAAATTCTCTGTAAAAATTATGATAGATGAACAAGTATGTGTGGAAATGGTTCAATCCGATGAATTGGCTAAGTGTAGCATTTTTGTTATGAAAGTAATCATTTTTGAGCTAGGAAGCACACTTGGTCACGCATCACACCAAATCCCACCCGCACAGCACAAACACAAAACACACACACATAGGCGCCCGCACACCCACACACGCACACTTAAACATAAACATTGTAAAGAAACTATTTCGCACATTGGTGTGCTTGCACATTGCAAATTTGATGTTTGGTCAAACATTTAATTGCTTATTTAATTGGTTTAATATTAGTTTCTAATATACTTAAACCATTTTGAATGGATAAATTTAAAATATGATATACACATCTAACATGAAAAAATTTTCTACCTATAATTGGTGCACAAATATTTTTTTTAACTTAAAAACTCCTATGCGACCGTTTTATACATGTGACAGGATTAATGGCATGCCACCACGTATGTATTGCACTTTGCGTAAAAAGTATCACTGTTGTGGCATACTTGTATCGATTTTATCAATTGGCATAATTCGAATAGAAATATTATGATTCGTGTATAACGTATCAATAAATCACGTATCAAGTACGAATAATAGGATTTCAAAAGCTTTCTTATTGACGCATAAAGTATTATTCTGATTCGTGTATAATGTGTCAATATTTTGTGTGTTTGTGTATCAAGTTCCAACGTTAGCATTTTAATAGTTTTTTATTGGCATATATAGTACCAATCTGATTCCCGTATAACGTATTACTTTTGTCCCATATTCGCCTATGAAGTACAAATGTTAGCATTTTAATAGTTTTCTGATTAATGTATTGTAGTTTCTAAAGGCAACCTAAGAATGGGGTGAATTAGGTTTAAAGCAAACTTCGACTAATTAAAATTTTTTAACTAAGTTAGAGAGTTGAACTTGACAGAAACTTAATTCAACCTATTCAAGGTACTCAATAACAATAAAGAAATGGAAAGCAACAATGTATGAATCAATGCAAAAAATTTAATTAACTAGGGAATAATAATAGAGAGAAATAATAAACAAGAAATCATAAGAACATAATAAGAATTTAAAGTGGTTAGTCTTCCCTTGAAAACTCTACATCCACTACCTAAATACCTAGTTTGGGATTTTACAATTCACTCAATAGAATTTTTTCACAATGTGATAAGTCGGGTTTGTATCGACTTATTCGTTTAACTTGTTTGATCTTTTGTATAAATTCTCTGTAAAAATTATGATAGATGAACAAGTATGTGTGGAAATGGTTCAATCCGATGAAATGTTGAGAATTGGCTAAGTGTAGCATTTTTGTTATGAAAGTAATCATTTTTGAGCTAGGAAGCACACTTGGTCACGCACCACACCAAATCCCACCCGCACAGCACAAACACAAAACACACACACACTATGCACTATAGGCGCCTGCACACCCACACACGCACACAAGCTGTGCGGGCGCCAGGCGCCTGCACAGCCACACACGCACACACGCTGTGCGGGCGCCTGCCACACACCATGCACGCTGTGCGGGTGCCAGGCGCCCGCACAGCTACACACACACGCACGCTGGCGCCCGCACAGCACACACACACGCACGGCCTGGCGCCCGCACAGCCCACTCACGCACGCACACACGCGGGCGCCTATGCGCCTGCACCATCACCTCACACACATGCACTCTGCACATTTCATTCCTTGTGTATTTTTTTGTATTTTTCCTTTGTTAGATTTTTACTTAGGAATTTTGGCATACATTTCGTATACACTCCACTTCACATTTGGTCCAAGTGCACGTAGCAAACACCGCATCCAATCTATTTGATATTTTGCCTCGTCACTCTTATTTGTCAAATACACGTGTCTTCACTACATGCTTGGCTTATGTTTACAGAAGCACGTGTCAACATCCGGGCATAGCAAGGAAACTTCTAGGAAGCTCACTTGGCAAGGACATGAAAAGAAAACTATAAAAGCCAGAGGAGGACAAGAAGAAAGCAGCTTTTGGAGGGTCGAAGAACGGAGATCAATCAAGAGAGTTAGGGTCTCAAGAGAAAAAAGGAGATCAGAGTGGAGATCATTCCATTTTATCTTTCTGTAATAGCTATGTTTGATCTGGCTTTGTCAAACTTGTTTTCAAAGCCGATCAACATGATTGGCTAAACATTAGGTTGTTGCTTTGAGGGATTAAGTGTGATGACTCTAAATTGATTTGAGACATTGGTTTTGCATATTATGTGTTTGATATTGTTTTTTATATCTTGATGATGCTTTATTTCAATACTTACTCACTCACGCCTAGGCCCTTTATATGACTTGCAGTACCACTGAGGTCAATTTAGTGCTATTAATGGAAATTGAAATAATATCACTGGAATAAGGAACAACTTGAATGAGTCCTATGATCTGTCTAAGGATGCAACGTCAGTTGTGCATTACCAATGACAATTGAAGTTAATGTAATGGAAAGACTTAGGATTATTTGAACATTAGAACTCGGACTTTGGTTGACTGTCTTGTCCAAGGGAGTTGGGGTTCTAGTGTCAGGTAGGGATCGGGAATTAGGAAGCTGAGCCTTGGTCTTGCCCTACCAAGGGAAGATGAGAGGAGCAGGGTGAATTAGGATTGTGAGTCTTTTAAGTAGATCAACCCTAAGTTCGCTAGAAGAACGATCCCCTCATTCAGGTTCTTACACTAGTCAAGGATAATCAAATAGAGTCGTCACACTGACCTCCCTCAAGGCAACACCATTTCACTTCTTGATTGACTTACGTATTTGCTCATACTTGCTGCTTGCTTTATTGAACACTTTTTATTCTATCACCTCTACAATTCTTAATTCAATCCTCTCCCTGTTGGATACGATCCCGCTTGCCACTACTACTTGTTTTGGTGATATTGGGTAAAATTGTAAGGGTAGACGACGCTCTTGCCACAATGTGAGATTCAAATCCAATTGTTCACATATAAACCAATAAGGCAAGTTCAATTCAATATCTACTCTAAAATAAGATATGAAACTATTACACTCCACCAAGGAGAAACCTTCACAATCTAACTAATTTAGAATACAAGATTTGAAACCCTCTTCAAGGGTTGATGGAAACAATAAATGCTCTAACAATCATTCACTCCACCACTCTTAAATACAAGTAATAAATGTTAGCTCAAGATGAAAATATATCACTAATTGAAAGCTTAATTAATATGATTGTTAGAGATAAATTTTGCAGTTTAGGGAATGTTCTTGATAGAGAGAATTTTTTTCAGAGACAAATAGCTCAATAGTGTTCTTGATAATGTTTCAAGTGAATTTAAACTCTTTTACACAAGCCTAAATTAATTTGAGTAGGTGGTAAATTAAATGCTTAAAACACTATCCGTTATTAGGCTAAAAATGAAATTTGGATGACTTATTCAAGAATTCAGACGTTCGAATGTATTTTTAGAAAATCCTAATTTTCAAATTGATAAGTTGGTTTTGTACCAACTTAAATATGCTATTTCACTTAAGCTTTTGACTTGTTTTTCATATATTGTGCAGTGTTTTGTGCCAATGTGTGCAATTGTGTGTCTTGAAGTTTGAAATACTAAAATGAAGATAAAAGACCAAGAATGTGGCTAAATGAAACAAATGTGAGTTTCAAATTAAGGAACAAGAAATGATGCAAAGAGATTTGAAAGTCGGTCTTAATGTGTTTATTTTGAGTTTGGCAGAATGGTTGTCGTAATTCATTTGAGTGTATCTCTCTCGATTTTGATCCAAATGATGAGATCTTGGATGTTCTGGAAAGCTCTTTGAGTGGGCTTTAATTCTTATGCTTTAGGTTTCTTCTAAATCTATGTGCAAGTATAAGAAACGGGGGCATGTTTATGAGTGCCTTATTCAGATTTCCAGGGTTTTTATTACTTGATTCTATTGCCACAGTTTGGTAGATTGATGATATCTTGAGCTACAGATATCCAATTTTGATGATTCTTGAACTTATGGAAAGCCAAGAGGGAGTTATACAACTTTTATGTTTACTGTAGGACCTGATTAAAATTGGTCGACGATGTATCGTAACGATGCATCATCGTTATAAGAGATTTGTACCACGATGCATCGTTACGATGCATCGTGGTGTAAAATTCCATGCTGCCACATTTTAGTATTCCGGCCATAACTCTCTCATTTTAGGTCCGAATTAGATGATTCAAAAGGCTGTCGAAAGCTAAGACACAGGGCTATAACATTGATGTTTTAATTATTTCCAAAGTCACAACGCATCAAGGCCATATTGTGGTTGGAAGTTTCCTCATATTACATGCACTTCTTTAGGGCTTAATGGAATTTATATTGCCATAGTTGGGAAAGTTGTTGATATCTTGAGCTCTAGGCATCCTATGGTGTTATTTCTTGAACCATTGGAAAGATACGAGGAAGACTATAACTTTCATGTTTACACCAAGTTCTGATTTGAAATAGAAATTGATGATTTTGCGCCAAAAGGGAAGAAAACTAGAATGCATAAAGGACTTGTAAAATAACACTACGATCTCATCGTAGTGTTAATTTCAGTCTCTGCCAGGTCTCAGTATTTTGGTCATAACTCTTTCGTTTGAACTCGGATTTGGGTGATTCAAAATGCTATGGACAGCTAAGATCTGGAGCTACAACTTTTGTGCTTTAAGGTTTCCCAAATTCCCATGGCATCACATTCACATATTGGTTGGAAGTAGCTGGAAATAGTTGAGCAGTTGGACATTTTGAGCTTAAAAGTTGCACTACGATCTCATCGTGGTGCATTTGCATAATCAGATATTTTGCACTAAGAACTCATCGTAGTGCATTTGCACAAGCACAGAATTTACACTACGATGAGTTGATACACACACTGCACAACAAATCCTCACAAGCACAATCACTCTTGTTGTTTCACATATTTCACAAACACAATCACCTTGCATAACATTACCCAAAGCATTTAACACTACACTTCACTTGGACTTTGATGATTTAACTTTCAGCTGGAAATCATTTGTGTTAAAAATTGGTTCTTAAGTACAACAAGTTGGAAGCACACACAACATTACACATCTCAGTTCTACAAGTGAAATATCCTTTGGCAATTGCATTCCATTTCTTCACTAAGAATGATGGGATTTTGTTCATTCTTCACTCTACTTCACACACATATGTTCACTCTCTACTCAAACACACACATGCTCATTCTTCACTCAAACACACACAACTCACCTCATATAATACACTTAACACTCAGCACACAAGCACAACACTACGATGCATCGTAGTGAGGGCAGTTTTGAACCACGATGCATCGCTACGATGCATCGTGGCTGTGAAGTGTGTGTGCTACGATGCATCGTGGCGATGCATCATAGCTTTGTGTTGAGTGTGCTGCGATGCATCGTGGTGATGCATCGTAGCTTTGTGTTGAGTGTGCTGCGATGCATCGTGGCGATGCATCGCAGGTGTGGGTGTGTGTTTTCTTTGCTTTGAATTTAAAATGTTGTAGCTACCTTTCTCTTGTTCTTCATGTGTTGATTTTTCTTCCACTACATATTGTCACTTCATTCATGACATTCGTTGTAGTTATATACTTTGCAATCACAGCCTTTCCCAGATTTTGTTGTTCTCGAGCCTTATTTCAGATTTCATCTTCGTCGGGCAGAGAATGGAGCAAGAGAGCTGAAATGTGCTTGAGTGAGTTGAAGAAATTTTCTAAGTATGGAAGTTCTGAATTTTCAGGGTCAGCAAGGCAGATGAAGGCGTGACTTCGTAAAGGCTAGACTGCTTGGAGGTTCGCGGTGCCGTTGAAGGCTTGAAGATCCCAGGCTCGAAGGCGCTGGGATGTTCTGATTCTTCAGCTGCAGTTCCGAGCGGTGAAGGCGTGTGTAGCGGAAGCCTGAAGGCGCGCTACATATGACAGAGGCTGACAAAGGCGCTGGAGAATAATGCCAAAGGCGCTGGATTGCTGGGAAATGTTCTTCAACTTCAAATTTTCACATCTTAGGCTAATTTTTGGTCTTTTTATTCAAGGACACTTTTGTAATATCTTCAGATATTTTTAGTTAGCGTATTAGTTACATTTCTACTCCTCTATATATAGGAGATGTAGTTAGAATACGAGAAAACTTTTGACCCGGGGACCATTATTCATCATTCATTTTTCACAATTTCATAACCAACTTTTGAGAGCTAGAGAGCGGGAATTAATTGTGAGATCTACTTTCTCTCTCTAGTTTCTCTCTCTAGACTTTAGACTTCGATTCCTTTTCCGATTAAGGAATTGCTCCGATCATTGTAATTCTCATATCAATTAAGGAAGATCTTGGAAGAATTCAATTGGTAAACTCTTTCCATTTATTGAAAATGAATTGTTTCAAGTTCCAAATTGTTGATCGTGAATTGGTAATGGAGTTCTATGGTTAGATCTCTCATGTTCTAGAGTTTCAACCGGTTAAATGTATAATTAGACTATGCAATGCTATGCAATTGACATAATTTCTTAAGGATGAAATCATATGTGATTTTAATGATTAAATCTTGTTGAGTTTCGTGAATTCACACTTTTATTGAATGAATTGAACTTTGATTGTGTTCGCCATGCTGAGTTGAAGTGAGATTTACCAATATCTGTGAGAATTGCATGAAATGAAGACTAAATGTATGATGATTGAGTCTTCCACTTGCTTTGCTTGAATCATGATTTGAGATGCGGTCGCCATGCCGGTGGAGAATCACTGAGTTGTTAGGAAAAAGTGAGAAGAAACTCTCTAGAGTAAGCAAACACTCTAGGTCCTAGGTCAGGCCTCGCCATGGGATACCGTAGGAATTGCATGCTAGATTTGCTAACTTTGGAGAGTTGAGGCATTGCGGGTTGAATCCATTCTACTTAGGCCTCGCCATGGGAAAAGTGGAATGTTAAGGAGTATAGAAAACACTGTGGTCGTCATGCTAAGTGTTAGCTAGCCTCCTGGGCAATAGAGATCTCCTCATTGTTTTACTTGTGTGTCAAGAGCATTGCAATCATGGCCTAATGTGCATTCAACTGGTGGAAATACTCTAGAGCATCCACTCTCTTCCTGTTTTTTTTTTCACTTTAGTTGTTGCATTTGATTCTTTTATTTCTTTCGTGACATTCTGTGAGCAAACATTGAGATTCTTGATACCTCCTTTTCCCTGTGGATACGATACCTAGCTCACTGCTACTATAGTTAGTGGATTAGGATAAATTGACGAGCCACGACACTCGATATCACAAATCTCAATAGATTCGTACGTTCAAGACTCCTAGAGGTCGTTCGAATGCATTTTACAGATTAAATCAATGTTTAAGCAAAAAGTTAATTCAAACATCTGAATCAAGGAGAGGTCGTTCGAATTGAATATTTTTAAAAAATTTTAGAGTCTAGTTTCGAACTACCCAAAGTTCAAAAAGGGTGTCCAAATGTATTTTTTAGTAGAATAACAAAAATCTCAAAAAGGTGAATTTGGACGTCCGAAACCAGGGGAGGTCGTTTGAATGCAATTTATAGATCAATTTAGAAATTCATGAAATAGATTCGGACATCCAAATCAAGATGGAGGTTGTCTGAATTCATTGAAACTTGATTTTTTTAATCTTTTATTTTCTTGAAATTATTTTTGAAACATGTGATGTTATAAATTTGCCTTTGTCACATTCATTTGATGTAATGTATTACATAGATGTTTGTGCTTCCAAAGAGTAACTATTTCAAATAAGCTAACTTACATTTGTAGGGGCTTAGAGAACTTGTGTTTCTATATACACATTTGCTAGAGCTTAAGCTTCATCTTTGTCCATCCTTTGATTTCCCTTTGCATCTTTACACCCTAATTTAATCAATACTCAACAAATCATTAGTAAACATAGATATTGTTCATCATTAAAAGAAACGGACTAAGACTTAAAGTGTTTCAATCTCTCCTTTTTTAATGATGACAAACTTATTATGTGAGAGGATAACAAGTGAGCATATATCATCATTTTCAATTAACATGTAGCTTAACAACTTAACATGTAGTATATAACATGCTCCCCCTTAACATATACACTCCCCCATAACATATGCATAGTTTGTTCATATACAAACTTTCTCCCCCTTTTGTTGTCAACAAAAATGTGGTTAAGTGTTGAAATTTGCAAAAATTTGGGCAGAAATTTTCCTTAATTTGCATGATTTCATAAACAAACAACCAATATCTATGCAAGTTGCACAAGAATACAATAATTCACAAGAGACTTCCCGTCCAAAAAACCACACAAGCGTCATCAGAATATGGTATAACACACACAATGGAATCAACATATGGAATTTTTCAACCACAAGGAAGACATCAATATAAGAGGACCAAAAAACACACAAATAGCATTGTTCAAAAGTGAAAACTATATTGATACCGAATAAGCAAAAATGTTCAAAGGACAAACGAAAGTACAGATGCAAAAGTAAACCTATGTCTACCAAGAGAAATTGTTCAAAATGAAAATTGAACGATTAAAGGACCAAAAATATTGGTCAAAACAAAGACGAGCTACGCTATTATAGTGGAATGATCAATCTTATGCAAGGCCCTTGTCTTTGATGCGTTTTTGTGCATACACCTTATTTTGCTCATCCGTTATGAGCACGTCAAAGTCGTAGGGGACTTCACTTGCTAGGTTGTCCACACTAAGTGACAAACCATCAAATTTGGCATGAAGACTCGTAAAACTACTGTCCACACAATCACCTAGAGACTCAAAATATCCATTCATCATGTTTTGAAAATCTTTGTCAACCATGTGACCATTTGGGCATTGGGCTTGTGAGAAGCCACTTTTTTCACCTTGATGAAGTCCCTAAGGTACTTGTTCCTCCTTTTTGTCCTCGTCATCATCCTCCATTGCTACCTGTTTACATCCCTCTTTTTGGAAATGCCACTCCCCATCAATAAGAAAGATGTACATAGAGTTAAGGAACATGACATTATAATAGTTTTTTTTGGGAATAGTCTTAGTGGCTTGACCCTCTAAATTAACACTGGTGTCCCTAAGGATTTTTGTGATCAACAAAGGGTATGGGAGACTCTTTCTTTGATCCTTACTTACAAAATCTATATGTTGACCACAAAAATGAAGCCAAAATCAATCAGAATATTCTTTGAATAGAAAAATGGAGGAAGAGATTCAATGTGGTGGGCTTGGTTTTGTGACCTTGAGATAGAAGAAAGGTTTTGATCACAATATAAAAGAGAATACGATTGGGTGCACTCAATTTTTTGACCGGGGCTCTATAGGCAGAAAGAAAGGCTTTCCCATCAAACAATTCATCAACCATGTGTCCAAAGTCAAATTTATGAGCTTTGGTAGCCTAAGAATGTTGACGACAGTATTGAATGACATTTTTACCATCTTTAGTTCTTACGATTAGGATAATTGCAACAAAAAATAATGTTAAACTTGAAAGAGTCAAGTTTAATGGAAATGCCCAAAAATTGAGTGGACAAAATTAAAGTATTAATAGACATATGCAAACTGGCAAAGAATTCATAAAGATGTTCAGGATAAATAGGTTCTTCTATCGACACAATATTTCACCAATTTTGGTATGTCAAATTTTCAACTACCGTGGAAATCCAAAAAGATCATCGTTATGCACAATCCTAGGAATGATGATATATTAATTGGAACTAATGTAGCTATTATATTTACATGCACAATTATCATTGACAAACCTAGAGAGTGGAGATGGAGATAAGGTTGTGGAGGTAGAGGAGCACTATGACTTTGACAACATGATAATGAGCCATGGCAGATTGTGTGACTGACAGTGACCTTTAACTGCTTAGAATGTCCTTCCATTGTGAGAGATTGATCAAATTCCAGAATGGACTCAAAGTGAGGGTTTTGTGGTAGGTTTGTGAGATTCAAGTGACAAATTGTGATTTTGAATCGGGAAAAGTAAGTATTTGATGTTAAGAACAAGAGTTTAACACCAATTTGTTGAATAATCGGTTAAAGATTATGGATTGAGGAAGAGGGGTATTAGGATTCTTGAGAGAGGTTTGAAAGTTTAGAAAGAAAGTGCAGAAATCGATTTGAATATATTCTGCAATTGAAGAATTTGGGCATCTGAACCTAAGGAGGTCCTCTGAATTGGTCATCCAAATATAAGAAATAAAATCTGGCACCTCTCTGAAAAATGCATTCGAACGTCTGAAACTTGTTAAGGTTGTCCTAATTGGATTCTTGTTTGAAAAAATGTATTAAGACGACTAGGTCGTATGAATTACCCTTCCAAATTGAAAATTTTGCCAAAAAAATTTCCGTTTCTTCAAAACTTAATATTTTAGAACAATTCCTTAGTAACTACCTATTTGAGTTCTAAGAATTCCAAATTGTGCTTCCGAAAGAGGTTTTGTAAATATGTCCGCTAATTGATCTTTGGTGGAAATATTTTAAACTTGAACTTCATGATTGAGTACTAAATCACGAATAAAATGATGTTTAATGTCAATGTGTTTGATTCTAGAACGTTGAATGGGATTTTTTTGTGAGATTTATAGCACTTGTGTTATCACATTTGATATACACACACCCAAATTCTAAACCAAAATCTAGAAGAGTTTGCTTCATCCAAAATATTTGAGCACAACTTCATGCTGCTATATATTATGCTTCGGCGGTGGACAAGGACACGGAGGCTTGCTTTTTACTGGACCATGACACTAAACACTTCCCTAGAAAATGACATGTTCTACTAGTGCTCTTTTTATCAATTCTACATCTGGAAAAATCAGAATCAAATACCATATCCCATAATCGATTGTTCGCTTAAGATATTTAAAGATTCTTTTAACCGCCAATAAATGGGATTGTTTAGCACATGATTGAAATCTAACCCCATTTAAAAAGCATAAAGATGGAATTACTCTCAAAATCATTGGAAATGAAATCATATTTAAATTCATAATTTTTGTACATTCATAGAAATAACCCCATGTCTTCTGTTTCCAAATAGATCTAAATTTTCTAATACAACTTTTGTCTGAAAATGTGGTCTTGCTATTTCTTCTAGAAATCTTAATTCATTATTAGGTTTTGACTTAAACATTTCTTGTGATAAATTGGAACTACTTGTCTTAGGTATTGAATCTATTTTTATGGCTACTAAATTTATTTGTTGAGCTACAGTACTTAATATTTGATTAGAGTAATTTATTTATTGATTAACTTTTCATTCATCATCGATTTCTACGGGTCCTTTTTCTGATCTAGGTTCTCGAAATGGTGTTGCTATTATTTCTCCTGAATTAGTTTCAATTCTTAGATTAAGTAATGGCGGATGGACTGAGCTTAAAACTTCTCCATCACCTATTTGCCAATTTTTATATAATTGAGTCTGAACATTTATACTTGGATTATGATAAATATTATTAATGTTTTCTTTTAGAGTAGTATATTCTAACCATGCGAAGAAAAGAAAATTAAATTGTTTATTTTGTAATTCTTGCTTCCATTTAACCTGAAGTACTTTTTGAAATTTATAATCTATTTGATTATACCAATTTCTTTTCTCTAAATTCTCTTCATCATTGAACTCTTCTTCTAAATATTCATAATTTGGCTTAAATGGTTTATTAATAACATTTATTGAATCAGGTTTCATTTAGGAGTATGTTCGAGATTCGTTTAATGGTGCAAATAAATACTATAGTTCCAATAAAATTAAATATGCACCAATTTTCTTAAATATGTAAGAAAACTTCTTCTTAAAGTTGGTATATCTGATGTTGAATATCTAAAATTTTGACTATAATCACTTTTATTTGATCCATATCTATTTGATCTAATGTTATCAAAATGTATAACTATGCTACCATCATCTTGTTTAATCATATAAGTGGTATTGGTTTGTTGAATATTTCTAAATTGTTCTTGAGGTATTATAGTAAATGATTCTGGAATAGTTATTTCATGCCAATTTAAAGTTTTTGGTATATATACTGCAGATTTTGTTGAATCTTCCTCAAAGATTACAGTTTCATCTTGATTACTTTGCTATAATTTTAACTGTGGATCTATTAATGTTTTTATAATTTAAAATATAGTTTGTATAGTATTGCAAAACTTCTACTCCTATGATCTATTTTATTTTGATATATTTGAATATCCATAATCAATGAATCTAAAATTAAATCATCATAAAGACAAGCTACAAAATTAGGTACACAATTGAATGATATTGAACCATCGCAAATATTTTTTTGAATTAATGCTAATATGGAATTTTGATATTCTATTAATCTTTTATCTCTAAGAACTATGAATATTGGGTTATCTATACCTATTCTATGCATAGGTTTGACTAATACTTTTAACTAAACCATAATGAATATATTTAAAACCTTGCTGTTTATATTTATTAATTGCTATATTTGATAATAATCTAATTGTTTTTTTTTGTTTCTTTAAAATTAAGGTCTTGTTCATGTAATTCGATTGCATATGAATTATTGAAATTGAGTGCTCCTATATGGTAGATTGAACTAAGTGTTTTACTTGTTACATCAAATTGAATTTTATGACTTTGATTAACTATTGAATCATTTTCCATAGCATTAGTACTAGAACCAATAATAAACAGTTTCATAAAAATATTTAAATTCATAGTAAAATCGTACATTCGTTGCTTAATGCAACATGCAGAATGTAAGAGCGTATGGAGAACACAGGATGGCCTAACTGGGAACACCTTATGGCTGACAGGCTTACCAACGGGATCACAGGCTGCTCGACTGCTTACCAGACCTTACAGATCTCAATCCTCTATGCCGTATTAAGAATGAATGTACTAAGATTCTATGAACTTAGATGATTTTTGAAAAACTATTTAATTCTTGGCTCTGATACCAAATTGAACCCAGGATTCCAGGATGATAACAACAAAACAAAAGCAAAGCAATTAACAAAATAGTTTATAGGAATTAATTAAAGTACCTTGAATGTAAACTTTGAAAATAATAGAACTTTGAAAAGAAAGCTGAAGAAAGACTAAAGAAAAGAAGTGAATGGCAAATTGAAAATATTATTTCAAGACTAAAACATTCAATAATGAATACAAGATTTCTTCTTCCTTTTATAGAAGAGACAATCTACTATTCTATTACATTGTTTTGAATATCATTTTGAAATCCGAATCTGCTTTTTCTTTGAGTGGGTAACTTTAATGGCTGAGTAATTGTCTAACTTTTGAGTAGATCCTCCATGTTTGAGTGCTTGTGCTTGTCATGTCCTTTATGTTACATCATTTTGAATTCTTTTGACTTTTCTTCTTTTCAGCTTCTTTTCCTTGTTGTTGTATCATCTCTGTTCGGTAGCTAAAATAATTCTTCTTTGTCTTTTTGATATAGTAATTCCACCATGATTGAATATCTTCATCTTTTCCTGAATGTCTTGTTTACATTGAATCTTGATAACTTTTTCCATCTTGATGAATAACTTGTGGATTTGATCCACCAATTTCTCGTTTTTGCAGAAGTTTGTTGATGTTGATGGAGTTTTCTTCTTTCCTTGAATTGCAATCCATATTGAATCTTTTTGTAGTAAATACCTGCACACAAATTTTGTACATTTTATACTCTTTTTTTTACTTAATATAAGAATTGAAACTAATTAAGGAGAAATAATAGCAACACCATTTCGAGAAGCTAGATCAGAAAAAGGTCCCGTAGAAATCGATGATGTAAGAAAAGTTAATCAACAATTAAATTACTCTAATCAAATATTAAGTACTATAGCTCAACAAATAGATTTAGTTGCCGTAAAAATAGGTTCAATACCTAAGGCAAGTAGTTCCAATTTATCACAAGAAATGTTTAAGTCAAAATCTAATAATGAATTAAGATTTCCAGAAGAAATAGCAAGACCACATTTTTAGACAAAAGATGTATTAGAAAATTTAGATCTATTTGGAAACAGAAGACATGGAACATTGAATAAAATATTAGAGAAACTAGAAACATTAGATATAAAGAATAAACCTAGTACCAGCCAAATTCATAATATTGAGCAAGTAACCCTAGATCAAAATAATAGTACAAGCGAAGAAGATAATGAGGTAATATATGTTATTAATGAAATAGAAGATGAATTTCAAGATAATAATGAAATCAATAGAATTAGGAGATCTTATAGACCAAATAAATACTATAGTTCCAATAAAATTAAATATGCACCAGTTCAAAGAAAAAGTTATTATCCTAGAATCACACCACCTGATATTCAATTAGAAGAGAGAACAAAATTTGTAGGGGCTCAATATGATGGAAGGGCAGTATATGAATAGAATATATATGGAAAATATGAATATGAAATATTAAGGATGTTACAGGAAATGGGTTTAGCAAAAACAGCATATAAACAAGAAAGACATGATCAAAAATCAATAGCCACAGCATTTGCGTCCGGTTTTACCGGTCAATGAAAAAACTGGTGGGATAACTATTTGACAGTAGGTAACAAAAAAGAAATAATAGATCATGAAGTTGAAGAAGAAGAAAAAGATGCACAAGGTAATCCTAAGAAAGATGCACAAGGGAGAATTCAATATAAAAAAGTTAGTGATGCAGCAAAATTCTTAATTTCAGTAGTAGCTCATCAATTTATTAGAAATCCAAGAGAAGAATTACAGAGTTCAAAAATCTTTCTAACTAATTTAAGATGTCCAACATTATCTGATTTTAAATGGTATAAAGACATGTGTATGACATATGTATTCAAAAGACTAGATTGTGGTCAATTATTTTGGAAAGCAAAAATTATTACAGGATTCCCAAATTTATTTTCTCAAAGAATCATGACTAATCTTCAAAAAGAATCAGGAACAGAAGTAGTAGAATTTCATAGATTTTCATATGGACAATTGTTTGCTTTCATTAAACAAGGTTTAAAATTATGTCAAGAATTGAAAATTCAAGCTAAATATAGATCAGAAAGAAGAGAATTAGGTTCATTTTGTGAAGCATTTGGAATAACAGGTATTAAAGCGCCTTCGTCAAGATATAAGCAAATTAGCTATCCTTCTAAGTATAGACAAAAAAGATTAACTTATAGGATTAATAATTATGAACAACAAAATAAATATAACAATTAATATAAGAAATCGAACAAAAAGTACAATAAGCCTTATAAAAAGAAAAGAATTGTTTGTTATAAGTGTGGCAAACCAGGCCACATAGCTAGCAATTGTAGAACTAAAAAAAAATAAATAAAATATTCAACGAAGATTCAGAACTACGAGATAAATTAATGGCAGTAATGATTAATAATTCATCAGAAGATAGTGATATAGAAATTAATGAAATAGTAATTGAATCAGATGAAGAATATTATTCAGATTATTCATCTCCTTGTAAATGTAAAACTATTAATATGATATCTAGTAATAAAAATCAAGATAAAGAATTCTTATTCGATATTATTAGTAAAATAGAAAATCTAGAAGAAAAAAGAACATATTTATTGATATTAAAAGATTTAATATTAGACGAACCAAAACCACTTTCAATACAAGAACCATTTAGTTTGTCAAAACTTTTAGATAAATATTCCAATAATACATGTCTTCTAGAAATAAATAATAGTGTTACTAATCCTCAAGAAGAAATTAAACAACTAAAATTAGATATTAAAATACTTAAAGAAGATATAAAAGAATTAAAATCCAAAGATTTAGAATTAGAAGCAAAAATGGTATTAATAAATCAAATAGAAAAATTGGATATACCAGATAGCTCTTATAAGAATAATGGGAAAGGAATTTAAATTAATGAAGTAAATTATGCGAATATAATTGATAAAGTTAATATTGAAAAATGGTATGCAATGGTAACTATAGGAGTTTAAGATTTTACTACAACTTGTGTAGCTATCATTTATTATTACTGATGATATTACTCAACATGTTATATTAGGAAACCCATTCCTATATCAAATAACCCCATTTAAAAAGCATAAAGATGGAATTACTCTCAAAATCATGGGAAATGAAATCATATTTAAATTCATAACTCCTGTAAAGCAAAAAGAACTAGATTTAGTACAATCACGTTCAATCTATAATAGAGATAAAATAGATTGAAACGAACTAGATTTAGTACAGTCCAGTTCAATCTATTAGATCAAGAGTAATTTAATTGTTGATTAACTTTTCTTACATCATCGATTTCTACGGGTCCTTTTTCTGATCTAGCTTCTCGAAATGGTGTTGCTATTATTTCTCCTGAATTAGTTTCAATTCTTAGATTAAGTAATGGCGGATGGACTGAGCTTAAAACTTCTCCATCAACTATTTGCCACTTTTTATATAATTGAGTCTGAACATTTATACTTGGACTATGATAAATATTATTAATGTTTTGTTTTTGAGTAATATATTCTAACCATGCGAAAGAAGGAAAATTAAATTGTTTATTTTGTAATTCTTGCTTGCATTTATCCTGAAGTACTTGTTGAAATTTATAATCTATTTGATTATACCAATTTCTTTTCTCTAAATTCTCTTTATCATTAAACTCTTCTTCTAAATATTCATAGTCTGACTTAAATGGTTTATTAATAACAATTATTGAATCAGGTTTCATTTGGGAGTATGTTGGAGATTCGTTTAATGAATTATTGTTTATTATTTCTGGTAATGTAGATTTATAATGAGGGGGCGTTTGGTTCAAATTCTTCAATGGCAATCACAATGGGTTTGATTGAGGGGGTCAATGGCAATGGGAATATGATTGCATTGTTAATGTTTGGTTCAAATCCTATAATGGGTATTATTGTGATTGATGTTGTTTCAAATCCCATTACCCCTTCCCAAACATTAACAATGACAATCACTTTTGTTGATTACCCACTTCTATTCCCCCTTACCAAACGCCCCATGAATTCTTTGACTCCCTGTAATTGGAACTAAATAGATTTCCGGATTATTAGTTATATTAGTATGTTGACTAAAACTTGTTCTTAAAGTTGGTATATCTGATGTTGAATATCTATAATTTTGACTATAATCACTTTTATTTGATCCATATCTATTTGATCTAATGTTATCAAAATGTATAACTATGCTACCATCATCTTGTTTAATCATACGAGTGGTATTGGTTTGTTGAATATTTCTATATTGTTTTTGAGGTATTGCAATAAATGATTCTGGAATAGCTATTTCATGCCATTTTAATGTTTTTGGTATATATATTGCAGATTTTGTTGAATCTTCCTCAAAGATTACAGTTTCATCTTGATTACTTTGCTCTAACTTTAACTGTGGATCTATTAATGTTTTTAATAATTTAAAACATACTTGTATAGTATTGCAAAACTTCTACTCCTATGATCTATTTTATTTTGATCTATTTGAATATCCATAATCAATAAATCTAAAATTAAATCATCATAAAGACTAGCTACAAAATTAGGTACATAATTGAATGATATTGAACAATCGCAAATATTAGTTTGAATTAATGCTAATATGGAATCTTGATATTCTATTAATCTTTTATCTCTAAGAACTATGAATATTGGGTTATCTATACCTATTCTATGAATAGGTTTGACTAATACTTTTAACTAAACCATAATGAATATATTTAAAACCTTGCGGTTTATATTTATTAATTGCTATATTTGATAATAATCTAATTTTTTTTTGTTTCTTTAAAATTAAGGTCTTGTTCATGTAATTCGATTGCATATGAATTATTGAAATTGAGTGCTCCTATATGGTAGACTAAACTAAGTGATTTACTTGTTACATCAAATTGAATTTTATGACTTTGATTAACTATTGAATCATTTTCCATAGCATTAGTACTAGAACCACTAATAAACAGTTTCTTAAAAATATTTAAATTCATAGTAAAATCGTACATTTGTTGCTTAATGCAACATGCAGAATGTAAGAGCGTATGGAGAACACAAGAGGGCCTAACCGGGAACACCTTATGGCTGACAGGCTTACCAACGGGATCACAGGCTGCTCGACTGCTTACCAGACCTTACAGATCTCAATCCTCTATGCCATATTAAGAATGAATGTACTAAGATTCTATGAACTTAGATGATTTTTGAAAAACTATTTAATTCTTGGCTCTGATACCAAATTGAACCCCGGATTCCAGGATGATAACAACAAAACAAAAGCAAAGCAATTAACAAAATAGTTTATAGGAATTAATTAAAGTACCTTGAATTTAAACTTTGAAAATAATAGAACTTTGAAAAGAAAGCTGAAGAAAGACTTAAGAAAAGAAGTGAATGGCAAATTGAAAATATTATTTCAAGACTAAAACATTCAATGATGAATACAAGATTTCTTCTTCTTTTTATAGAAGAGACAATCTACTATTCTATTACAATGTTTTGAATATCATTTTGAAATTCGAATCTGCTTTTTCTTTGAATGGATAACTTTAATGGCTGAGTAATTGTCTAACTTTTGAGTAGATCCTCCATGTTCGAATCTGCTTTTTCTTTATGTTACATCATTTTGAATTCTTTTGACTTTTCTTCTTTTCAGCTTCTTTTCCTTGTTGCTGTATCATCTCTGTTCGGTAGCTAAAATAATTCTTCTTTGTCTTTTTGATATAGTAATTCCACCATGATTGAATATCTTCATCTTTTCCTGAATGTCTTGTTTACATTGAATCTTGATATCTTTTTCCGTCTTGATGAATAACTTGTGGATTTGATCCACCAATTTCTCGTTTTTGCAGAAGTTTGCTGATACGATCCTAGTCCCTAATGGATTCTAAGAGCGCAATCCCAAGATCAATTGAGGAATTTAAACGATGAATGAACTAAAAAGATGAATAGAATGTAAAGGAGGCAGCCCTAAATTCAAACAAGAATTAGAAACGTACCTATCATATAACGTAATAAACACCCTAAGAAAACCTGTTTCTTAGAACCCCCACTATCCAAGAATCCCAATCAATCAACTCTTGATGGAATGGAATGAATGTTCTTCGCAAAGAACCCAAGAAAGTTTGTATAAACCTCACAAAATATCAATATTCAAAATAGGCTGCCCAAAACGTACACAAAGTGATACCTTTTATAGGCTTACAACCCTAAAAACAATTAACGGTAAATAAAATTCGAAATAGAAAAATAGGCTAAAAATTCGTAAAGCTGTTTTGCCACACGTCGCGACGTCGGTGTCTCCACGTCGCGACGTGAGGATTTATGTCCTAATTAAATGTCGAATTTCTTTTCAATCTGCAATTTCCAGAGAGTTACGTCGCGACGTGGAAAAGCCTGGACGTCGCGACGTCGGTGCACGTCGCGACGTCTATGGTCGTACGTCGCGACGTTGGTGATTTCTTTAGACTTCATGTTTGCGATTTCTCCACGTCGCGACGTGGAACCCCGTGGACGTCGCGAGGTGGAGCTTCTTTAAACTCTTTGTCCATCTTGTTCAACACTTCTTGCTCCCAATGCTCCATTTCGATACACAACAACATTGTGCTCCATTTGTGATGCTTCCAAACATGAAATAAACACTGCATCCTTGTCACGAACTTCACGAACTAATTCACGGTCAAAAACATCTTCAATCAATGAATGTATATGTAAGGCTACTCTTATCCCTTTGGTTGTCCAATGCCTCAATTCATGATGACATTCTCCTACATTCTCCTTGAGGTTACCCATATTCTCATCATTCCTCCCCTCCTCAAGAAGATTCGACCTCGAATCTTGTGCCTTCTTAAAGATACCTGGATCAAAAACCTCTACTTTGAACTCCATCTTGGCAAGACTCAATTGCATTAGAAATTGTAACCTCCTAGGCCAACAAATTATCATACCCTGCAAAATATAACAAAACACTATACCCAAGGAAACGTTACGTGTGTTATGCAACAATAAACTGTAATTCACTATAACAAATTCATCCACAAAATTTCCTTGTTGGACAGCTTTATCAACTATTCCACAAACATAAAATCCTTTAAGAAAATCATCAAGGTATGTGTCATTCATGCCACAAAACATATAAGAAATCAAAATCAACCTTCTCATATCAATGCTAATTGAACAGTTTTGAATAAAAGTATCATGCTTCTGAACAAAAAAATTATACATGTAAGCATCATCTATTATGCTCCAATGAAAACATTGAAGGTTTGCTAAAACAACTTGGTCACATGAATGATTGTGACTCCATGCCATAACATCAATTAGTATTTTGGATTGTATATGGCGAGTAGAATCTCTTAAACTACAAACATGACAGTAGATTGCATACCAAAACTATCAATTGAAGAATATTCAACCAAATATTTCAACAAATTATAATCAAAATTTTTTAAGATTTGTGAAGAATCACTTATCATTTCATATTGCCCAGTTGGTAGAACATTACCTCTATGATAGAAATTCAATGCAAGACCTTTATGGCATAACTTGTCCATTGAAAAAGTCATCCCTTGAGGTGGGTTATTATTTGGAGTACCTCTACAAACCTACAAAAGAGAATTTACAAATACACTAGAAAACACATTATGAAGTGTGTTAGAGAAATTCACACCTTCAAGGTCACTCACACTTTCTTCCTCATCTCTTTCTCTTGCATAAACACTAATTTTCTTTTTATCAAAATTACGTTCTTTTTCTTTTTCTTCACTACTCTCTTTTTGAACGTCACTAGCTTTTGTACAACCACACTCTTGCTGCTCCCCTTTTCTAAATGAATTTTCTTTTGTCTCTCCACTCTTCGCACAAATTTTCTCGCCTTCAATCCTTTCTTTTTCCTCATTCCCCCTAACTAAGTCCTTTGACAACAAATCTTCTTTGTGAAATTCATGAGGATCATGATTTGCCGACAAGACATCTATTTTAGTCTCTCCCATTGAGTCAATGGAATTTTCCTTAAACTCTCCAACTGAATGGCAAGTCGATTGATAAGTTGGTTTTATACCAACTTAAATGGCTTAATCCACTTGGCTTTTGACTTGTTTTTTCATAAGTTAGTGCAATAATTTACTTGTTGTGGTGCATTTATGTGGTTGGCAATTGGTTGTACTAAAATGGTTAAAAGAGACCAAAAATGATGATGAACTTAGGCAATTGTGTGCTTGATGTTAATTGGTAAGGTTGAGAGATCAAAACAATTAGGAAATGGATGAAACCGAAATTGGTAAGCTAAATTTAGGGTTTTGGCAGATTTGGTTGGTGAAATTCATCTGGGCATAACTTTCTTGATATTAATCCAATTGGTGAGTTCTTTGGTGTTCTGAAAAGCTCTTTGAATGCATTACATTTCTTATGTTTTAACTATTTTCTAATTGTGTGTGTAAGACTATGAAATATGAGTTTCGTTTCGGAATACCATTCATTAGGGTTTTAGGGTTTTCTAGGGTTTTATTTGCTTGCCACAGTTTGGTGTTTTGATGATAACTTGAGTTTTAGGCATCCAATTGTGTTGTTTCTTGCACCATTGGAAAGCTAAGAGGAAGATATAGAACTTTTAAGTTCACCACCAAGTCAGAATCAGAGGCTAAGACACACTTATTTGGCAGGAAAGTAGGGTGTTGTGTTGGAATGGATACTTTGCCAACATTGTTTGCCAATTCGGCCAACCATTGTGCCAAGACCTTGCCAAGACCTTGACGAGCTTTGCCAAACCAATATGCCAAAACCATTGTGTCATGACCTTGCCAAGAACTTGCCAAGCCTTGCCAATCAATCTTGCCAAGCCATGCCAACTTGACAACACTTATGCACAACACTTATGTATTAGTCTTGCCATAACTTTGCCATGAAACTCATGCCACACATTTGCACCTTGGCACACCACTCATGTTGCACAATGAACTTCACAAACCAAGGCACACAACTTGGTATATAAAGAGCTAGGCAGCCGAGAACAAGAAGAGAATTGGCCTACGACATGTCGTAGGCCATTCTTGAAGGAGCTGTTTTTTGCCCACGACATGTCGTGGGCAAAAATGTGGAGATGGAAATTTGGCAATTCTGGAACAGCAACTTGTCGTAGGCTAATTGTTAGGAGGGTTGTGGAAAAATGGCAAAGTGTTGAAGAGTGTTTCATGGGTTTTAAGCTTTGTCACACTTTAGTAGTTTGGTCATAACTGTCTCGTTTTAGCTCCAAATTGGGTGATTTTGATGGCTATGGATAGCTAAGACAAGGTATTACAACATTCATGTTTTAAGTTTTCCTTAATTCACAGTGTATCATGATCAAATATTGGTGGGAAGTTGCTGCCATGAAGTACTTTGTGTTTGAGTTTAAAAAAAAAATGGCTAAGTGTTTAACTTCTGATTTTCTGAAATTCCAGGCAGCTGAAGGCGCGGTTTGCTTTGGCGGAAAGGCGTGAATTTCAAAACGCTGGATTCTTGAAGGCTCGCTGAGTTGCTGAAGGAGTGATCAATTGCGGCTTGAAGGCGTGGTTCAATTCTGATTTCTTCACTCGGCAGTCAGAGGCAACGAAGGCGCGACAACTTAAGCCCGAAGGCGCGCGGCTCGTGGCTGAGGTTGATGAAGGCGCTGGAAATTAACACCAAAGGAGCTGGAGTGCTGAATACTTTTTCAAACTTGGAATTTTTTGACATTTTTTGCTGATTTTTAGTTTCTTCCCTTAAGGACACTTTTGTAATATTTGATACATTTTACGTTGCGTATTAGTTATGTTTTCCCAACTCTATATATAGGGAAGGTAGCTAACATGTAAGATATAATTTTTCAATACTCACATTTTTCCATATCGTAACAGACTTTTGATTTTGAAGAGCGGGAAGTGTTTTTGAGATCCACTTTCTCTCTCTACTTTCTCTCACTAAGATTATTGCTTCATTTTGGATTCCGATCAAAGATTTACTTCCATCAATATACATCTCCTTGAAATTGAGAAGAAAAGTAACAATCCTCTCGGCATTTGGAAGCTTTTAAGACTCTTAATTGGTAAACTCTTCCAATTAATGATTATGAACTATTTAATCTTCCAATTTGTTGATTGTGAAGCTGAAATGGAGATTCGTGGCTAATTGTATGATAATCTAGGATACTGAGGGTGAATGCTAGGTTGAAATTGTAATTGTGCAGTAGAACTAACAATCTATTATAAGAAATGGAAATTCTCAGCTACGAATTGGAAAAACTTGTTGAGTACATGCTTTTGATATGAATTTGATGAAATGAGATTCTATTGCGGTCGTCATGCTGAATTGAGTCTTCTTTTGTAAGATTTGGATGAAAATCATGAATAAGAACCTGAGAATGCTTGAGTTCTTAAACCTGTTTGAATTTGCACAGATCTTAAGGCTAGACCTCGTCATAGGAAGCTTTGAGTCTGTATCATCCTAAGAACATGGTGATAAGAGATTCTCATACTCAAATGATGAATTTATATGCTAGGATCGGGCCTCACCATGGGAGATTCTAGGTGTTCATGCCTGAGTAATTTGAGTGGGGAATTGAGACAGCTTATTCACACTTCACCATCCTGAGGCCCGACCAGAGGATAGGATGGTGTCGGGAGACTAAAATTGTAGTGTAGTGACCATGCTAGCTATTATTTCCGTTTCCAATTGTGATTCTCCTCATCTGCTTTGCTAGTATGTTAGTAATACTGCATTTATGAGAAGTTGCATTCACCCGGAGGTAGCCTAGATTATCAGCTTTATTTTCTGGATAACTTTGTTCTTACTACCTTGAGTCTTACTTGTGCGTTCATTTAAATTCGTAATTGTGTGGAGTCAAATCAGTTTACTTCTTATTAATTTTTGTAATCAGCGTTCTTTTAATCTTGTTATATTTTGGTGACATAATTGAGCATATCAAACTTCTTGAATCGACTATTTCCCTGCGGAACGAAACCTAGCTCACTGCTACTATATTCAGTGAAATTAGGATAAATTGACGAGCCACGATACTCGCACATCAATTTTTGGCGCCGTTGCCGCGGAAAACTAGGCACAGTTCTTGGAATTTGTTTGTGTTCTGTTCTTAGTTGTGTGTTTTATTGCTTTGATTTAGTTATCTTGTTTCTTTACTGTGTGTGATTCTGTTGCTTTTACCATCTTGTATTGGTTTGGTTTATAGATTGATCCGTTTGTTCTCTTGATATCATTTGCTGTCCCTGTTTGTGTATGCCCATGTCTGTAAGATCTAGAGGAAAACCTGAATTTGAATTGGACCTTGAATTGGAAAGAACTCTAAGAAATCAAGCAAAGCAAAGAGCTATGGCTGCACAAGGAGTACAAGCACCCAGGTTCGGGGACCATTATGCAGTAAATTTTGACAATCGATTTGGTCATCAGGATATCGACGTGGAAAGTTACCACATTCCTCCACAAATAATCTCGATGATTACCCAGGGCCAATTCTTCCAAGGTCTTGACAACGAGGATCCTAATGATCACCTTGATTGGTTTCTCGGGTTATGTAGCACTTTTAAGTTGCCAAGAGTTGACAGGGGTGAGGTTCACAGAATTTTGTTCCCTTTATCTCTGCGTGGAAAGGCTAAACATTGGTTCAAGAGTATTGGGGGAGCAAATGCTGGAATGTCATTTGATGATCTACAGAAAAGGTTCTTGTCTAAGTACTTCCCTCCAGCTAAGCTTGAAAAGAGAAGGTTGGAAATTATTAACTTCCAACAACAAGACAGTGAGTCATTTCGAGAAGCTTGGGAGAGATTCATCGATTTGATTAGGCAATGCCCCAATCATGACTTGGGAGAAATTAGGGAGCTAAATACTTTCTTCAAAGGCCTAACTCCTGAATCATCTTTAATGGTTAAAGCTTGTGCTAATGGAGCACTTAAAGACAAATCTGTGACTGAAGTGCGTGAACTTTTTAACCAGATAGCTGAGGATGAATACCTTTTTCCAGAGACTAGAAAGCCATATGTCAGGAGACAGAAAGGAGTTCTTGATGTAGATGAGGAGACTTCACTTAGTGCTAAGTTTGAAGCATTGGCCAAGCAGGTGCAGACTTTAAAGGCAACTCAAACAAAAGCCCCAGTACTTTCATGTGGACTATGCAAGGGGGAACATCACACGGATGAATGTGCAATCACTACTGAATCCATTCAGTATGTGAACAATTACAGTAACAAACCCCAATATGGTGCGAACTATTCTGGGAGCAATTATAATGGAGGTAACAGACAATATGGTAGAAACCAAGGCAACTGGAATCAACAGCAGAACCAAGGAGGAAATTACTATCAAGGTAATGACTCAAGGAGAGCAATGAATCAACCACCTCCTGGTTTTGATAATCAGGCTAGCACATCAGAACAAAAGAAGCCAAATGTGGAGGATATGTTTCAAAAGCTGATGGAAAAGATGGATAAGAACGAACAGAGATTTGGAGGTTTGGAGTCCACTGTGAAGCATCACGAAGCCACTTTGAAGAATATCGAGATGCAACTTGGTCAGCTTGCTAATGCTGTACACCAGAGGCCAAAAGGAGCTCTTCCTAGTAACACAGTACCAAATCCCAAGGGGAGAGAAGCATGCAATGCTATTACTTTGAGGAGTGGAAAATTGTTGCCTGGAAGCAAACATGTAGAAGACAAGAGTGATGATGTAGAAGAGGACCAAAAAGATGAAGTTGAGATAGATGTGGAACTTGAGAAGAATGGTGAGCAAGAAGAAAATAAGTCTGAGAAGAAGAAAATACCAGCAAGGGTGGGAAATGAAATCACCAAAAATTCCAATCCTTATAACTTCCCAGATTATGCTCCAAAAGCTCCATTCCCAGAGAGGAAGAAACCTCCACATAAAAAGGGACCTCAATTCAATCGTTTCTTGGATATGATCAAACAAGTGAATGTCAATGTTCCTTTGTTGGATTTGGTTAAAGCCATGCCTAAATATGCTAAGTATTTAAAGGTTCTCATTTCAAACAAGGAGCAAATCTTGAGATTTGAAGTTCCAATGATGCTATCAGAGTGCAGTCAAGCATGGATGGTTCACAAATTTCCTCCAAAGCTTAAGGATCCAGGTAGCTGTACCATACCTTGCAAGATTGGAACCAGATATTTTGTAAAGGCCCTCTGTGACCTTGGAGCTGGAATCAACTTGATGCCATTATCCATTGCAATAAATGTGGATTTGAGTCCGGAGGATTCGACCAGTTTCAGTGACACTACAGTTGGCTGATAGATCCTTGGTGACTCCTACAGGCTTGGTGGAGGATGTGTTAGTAAGTATTGATAAATTTACATTGCCTGTTGATTTCATTATACTTGATATGGAAGAGGACCCTGAGGTTCCTCTCATTTTTGGTAGACCTTTTCTAGCCACTGGTGATGCTTTAATTGGTGTGAAAAACAAGACAGTCACGTTTAGGATTAACAATGAGGAAGTGGTCTTTGATGTAAACTATGCTATGAAGCAACCTCTAAATATGGAGTCTTGTTTTGCTATCAAAGCTATAACATGTTCTTCTCTGAATAATGTGAACAACATGCATGATTTTTCTATTGTTGATGAGTTAAGTGTTTGTGAGGATAATTTTGATGAACTTGACTTAGATGATGAGGACAAGAAAATTCTTTATGAAATTGAAGATTTCATTGAATGTTGTTATTTGGAAGAGTCAATTTGTGAATTGCAAAATGATGTTGTGGAAGTTAAAATGCATGAAACTGTAGGGGAACATGATCATGAACCTACTGTTTTGGCTAATGAAAATTTTACTCCCACTGAGGTGAGGACTAGTGAGAATTTGTGCAGGAATGAAAAGCTTTTACCTTCCATTGTGGTGGCACCAAAGCTTGAATTGAAACCACTTCCACCTTATCTCAAATATGCTTTCTTGGGAGAAAATGAGACATTGCCAGTTGTTATATCTTCAAAGCTTGAAGGTTGGCAAGAGGAGAAGCTTTTGGAAGTTTTGAGGAAACATAAGTTGGCTATTGGATGGACAATTGCTGATATAAAAGGCATAAGTCCAGGTTTATGTATGCACAAGATTTTGCTTGAGGAAAATATTGTGCCAGTACGGGATAGACAGAGAAGATTAAATCCTCAGATGATGGAAGTTGTGAAGAAAGAGGTTATCAAATTGCTTGACTTTGGGATGATTTTTCCAATTTCAGACAGCGAGTGGGTTAGTCCAGTCCAGTGCGTCCCTAAGAAGGGAGGGGTGACAGTTATAAAAAATGATGCTAAAGAACTTCTGGCAACAAGAGTGGTGAATGCTTGGCGAGTTTGCATGGATTACAGGAAGCTAAATAAGGCAACTAGAAAGGACCATTTCCCTCTTCCATTCTTGGAACAATTGTTGGATAGAATTGCTGGCTACCTTTTCTATTGTTTTCTGGATTGATATTCTGGGTACAATCAGATTGCAATTGATCCCAAGGACCAGGATAAGACAACTTTCACTTGTCCTTTTGGCACATTTGCTTATAAAAGAATGCCATTTGGTCTTTGCAACACCCCAGCTACCTTTCAGAGGTGCATGATGGCAATATTCCATGACATGGTGGAATCAATAATTGAAATATTCATGGATGATTTTTCTGTTTTTGGTATGACATTCGATGGTTGTTTGGAGAACTTGGCAAAGGTTTTGAAGAGGTGTGAAGAAACGAACCTTGTGTTGAACTGGGAAAAATGTCAATTCATGGTTCAAGAAGGAATTGTGTTAGGCCATAAAATTTCTCATGCTGGGATGGAGGTAGATCGAGCTAAGGTAGATGTCATTGCAAAACTTCCTCCACCTACCAATGTTAAGGGTATCAGAAGCTTTCTTGGACATGCTGGGTTTTATAGAAGGTTTATTAAGGATTTTTCAAAGATAGCCAGACCCTTGTGCAGTCTCTTAGAAAAAGATGTTAAGTTTGAGTTTGGAACAGAATGTGTTGAGGCATTTGAAACTTTGAAAACGAAATTGGTGGAAGCCCCCGTGATAGTCACTCCCCATTGGGGTGAACCCTTTGAAATTATGTGCGATGCCAGTGATTATGCCTTAGGGGCTGTCTTAGGCCAGAGAAGGGACAAAGTGTTTCACACTATCTATTATGCTAGCAGGCTAATGAATGAGGCCCAAATGAATTATACAACTACTGAAAAGGAAATGCTAGCAGTAGTCTTCGCATTTGATAAATTCCGTGCTTACCTTTTGGGATCAAAGGTAATTGTTCATACAGACCATGCCGCATTGAAGTATCTGCTTGCAAAGAAGGAAGCAAAACCACGTTTGATTAGATGGGTTTTGTTGCTCCAGGAATTCGATGTGGAGATTAAAGATAGGAAAGGCTCAGAAAATGTTGTGGCAGATCATTTGTCAAGATTGGAATCTCAAGAGCAAGATTCAACTGACATTTCGGTTAAGGAACACTTCCCTGATGAGCAGGTGTTCAAAGTGGGTGAACAGACACTGCCTTGGTACGCTGAGATTGCCAATTTTGTGGTTGCTGGCCAGATTCCATCTTATTATTCCAGTGACCAGAAGAAAAGATTGAGAAGTGATGCTAAGTATTACTTTTGGGAAGACAAGTCTTTATATAAAATCTGCAGTGATCAAGTGATAAGAAAGTGTGTCAAGGAAGAAGAAAAGGAGGACATCTTAAAGGCATGCCATGAAGGACCCTGTGGTGGCCATTTTGGATCAACTAGGACAGGCTTCAAAATCTTGCAATGTGGGTTTTATTGGCCACATATCTTCATGGATGCCAGAATTTGGGTTGGAAAATGTGATCGATGTCAACGAACTGGCAACATCTCTTCCAGAAATGAGATGCCCTTGAACAACATCTTGGAAGTAGAAATTTTTGATGTCTGGGGCATTGACTTCATGGGGCCTTTCCCTAAATCAAGTGGTATGGAGTACATTCTGGTGGCAGTGGATTATGTTTCTAAATGGGTGGAAGCTGTGGCTTTAGCTCATAACGATGCCAAAAGTGTAACTGCTTTCTTGAAGAAATACATCTTTAACAGGTTTGGAGCACCCAGGGCTATAATAAGTGATGGAGGGACTCATTTCTGTAACAAGCTCTTTGAATCTTTGTTGGCTAGATATGGTGTTACTCACAAGGTTTCAACAGCTTACCATCCACAAACTTCTGGTCAAGCAGAAATTTCCAATCGGGAGATCAAGAGGCTTCTTGAAAAGTGGTAAATCCAGGCAAGAAGGATTGGTCCTTGAAGCTAGATGATGCATTGTGGGCATACAGAACAGCTTACAAAACCCCAATCGGAGCTTCTCCATTTCGATTGGTTTTTGGTAAAGAATGTCACTTGCCAGTGGAACTTGAACATAAGGCGTATTGGGCAATTCAAACCTTAAACATGAATCTGTCTGAGGCTCAATCAAAAAGAATGTTGGAGTTGAATGAATTGGATGAATTCAGATTCAATGCGTACATGAGTGCCAAGTTGTACAAGGAAAGGACTAAAAGAATCCATGATGCAAAGCTTCAATCCAAGATTTTTGTTCCAGGACAATTGGTATTGCTTTATAACTCTAAACTTCGATTGTTTCCTGGCAAATTGAAATCAAGGTGGAGTGGTCCTTTTAGAGTGGTTGATGTAAAACCTTATGGGACAATTGAAATCAAGAATGAGAAGAATGGCAATGTGTAGAAAGTGAATGGCCATCGTCTCATGCCGTACTTAACTTCTCAGGACAAGGATAGCACTAATGTGGCACGAGATCCACATGAGCTATACTTAGATGATCCCATCATCTCAAATTGAGCTATGATGCACCGTCGGGCTGTGACTTTAAACCAAGCGCTCCTGGGAGGCAACCCTGATTTTCTTCCTTTGTTTTATTTGTTGTGATTTCTTTTCTTTGATAATCCTAGTTTGAATAGTATTGGGTAGCAATTTATGGCACAATCTCATAACATCACTCGGGTATATTTTTTGTAGAATCTCATAAGGATGTTGTGCATTATTGATAGAAGCAGGGAGTGCAATTTCTCTTTCCCATCCATGTGAGGTACAATGAGTCTACATTATTTACAACTAAGATACCAGCTTTGATGGTAAGAATTGTTGTTCATTCATGCATGATTGGTTAATCCGTGACCGTGCCTGCATGATTGGTTTGGATGGTTTCAATTATTGAGAAGAAAGGACATCAAGCTATGACTTGTCATTCACATGTGTTTGTTGGATAGTGAGGGTGTCATAAATATAAATTGCACATCTTCGTTTTGCATGCTCATTCCTCTTCTCTCTATAGTGCTTCCCTTGCTAGTAATTTTTTCACTTTCAAAGCATGGATTTCTATTCTCCCCACCAGAACCCTTTTGAATATGCTATCTTTAGTGAAGATTCTGGAACCACATCTTCTCCTTCTTCATCTTCTTCAGCTGATGAGGAGATGGTAATTGATTTTGAGCTAGCTACTTGTCCACATTTTGTTAATGCTTCTGCTGAAAATTTTTATCATGGCTTTACTAATAGATCAGTTAGGATTGAGCGACCATTTCAGGATCCTTCTAGGAGATTTGAGGATGTGATCTTCAGACAGTCGTGGTCTCATTTTGCTAGAGCCTCAGTTGTGGTGAATATGGACATAGTTAGGGAATTTTATGCTAATTCCCGAGCTAGTGGTGTTCATTTAGTGTTCGTGAGAGGAAAGTATTTGAGGGTCACCCGCCATAGTATTAATAGGCTTTATCTTCTTGATGACTTTTCTCGTAACACATATTGTAGGTTGTTGAGAGCTGCGAATACCGATCATTTGTTGGCTTCAGTAACTTTACCTGGTGCTACATGGGTGAGGAATGATCGACAAGAGGCTTTATATGTGCCTACTAGTGAACTCACAGCCGAGGCCAAAATATGGTTAATGTTTATCAATTCCAGGATTCTTCTTACTAACCGTACCAATATAGCATCTAGGGAACGAGTTCTGTTGATTTATGCTATTTTACATGATTTCTCTATTGATGTCGGGAAATTGATCTTAGAGTTTATCAGGCGGGCACAAAGAATTGAGTTTGCACCGATGTATTTTCCAGCTCTGATAACAGCCATGGCTCGTAGCAAGGGAGTTGATATCACGTCAAATGCTAATCCTCAAAATCCTGAAGGACTTCTGGGACCTCCTCAATGACCTGTGTTACAAGAGGAAGAAAGAATTGCAAGATTGTCTCGTGGTTTGCGAAACGTGGATGGCCAGGTTCCTTTGTTCTTGATTGTTCTTGTTTTATCACGGGGACCGTGTCTTAGTCAAGTGTGGAGGGAGGCTTCGCCATGTATCTAGATTATGGTTGTGGGTTGAACATGTATGGTTACCTTGATTATATGTTAAGGGGATTGTTTGCCATAATGGAGTTGAGTATAGTATTATAGTATAGTATTTTGTTATTATGTTTAGCATGTTACATTTGGCTCTTGTAAGGTTTGAATATTGTGTTGCGTTTGTGTGTTTAGTATTAAAGTAAAAAGGATTGTGTGCTAGTTTTAGTGTGAATTTTTGATGAGTTATTGGTGTAAATATTTTTGTGTGATTGTTACAATTTTTGATTCATGGTTTTCGTTTTCAACTTCACACACTTTCATTGATGATAATGATATCTGCAATTCTGAATATATCCGATAATGAATTTAATTTTCTGAAAAGCTGACAATTTGAGAGCATGATTGAGAAGCGTTCGACAGAAGAAATAGTTGCAAGCATTAAAGTAAAATGGTTCTATTTAAGTCGTGAAGCTTTTAGGTGATGTTGTTGTTGCTTTGAATGATATGAATGCTTTAGACTTGTCTTGTATTCATGTTGTGCAAGGTGAGTTGACCGAATTGAGTGCATGCAATAATGTTGATGTTGTAGTCTTGTGAGGAGTGAATGGCATAAGAAGTGGTAAAAGCTGAGAAGTTCACATGACTTGGATTATCAATGGGGCCCCACATTTTGAATGACTTGCTTGTTTGTAGTGTTTGGTGGGGAATGTTAATGTGGATGTTTCACATGACCGAAGTGCTTGTTTGTCTAGGAGTGGCAAGTTGTCTTCACTTTACGTCTTGGTGGGTTTCATAGTTGGTCTTGGTCTATAAATGCCATCTACCATTTGTATAATATGTAAGGCCAAGAGAGAATGAAACCATTATTGTTGAGCTAAGTATCATTTGTGGAAGCTTGTGCTGTATTCATCATCTTGCAATCTTCATTTCCTTCAAAAAGTTGACTCTAGCTTCCTATCAAGGTATGTTTCAAATCCTCCTTTAAGCTGTGTGAATCTTTGTTGTTCAAGTGAAATGTTAAAGTAATGAAAGTGAAGGCATGATTTTGAAAATATGGAAAACATGATGTTGATAGCCAAATGACAAATGCACGTTAAGTGTGGGGAAGCATGATCACAAAATCAGATTTTTGATTACTCCAGCTTTGCCATGTTGCTGTTTTTCAAGCATAACTTGAGTTAGGAATGATGAAATGAGGAGATTCCAGTTACATATTTTAGCTAACATGATGGTCTTCAATGTTTATGTTGTACATTTTTGCTAATTGTGGCTGGAACCTAGACTAAAAAATTTTTGAATTTGAAGTACATGTGAAATCCAGAATGTGAGATTTTGAATCTGCCAGGTTTGCCAAGTCTCGGTATTTTGGGTATAACTTGCAAATGGAATGTCCAAATATGTTGATTCCAGTGGTGGAATTTAGCTAAGCGGAAGGGCTATATTTCTTCTGTTGGGCACTTTTGATAATTCTGCCTGGAGCATGATCTAATTTTGAGGACAATGTGTGCTTATGTCATGAATTATAATCTGAGAAAATGCTGAATCTGAACATTTTTGGGACTGTCGGTATTTTACCCATAACTTGGTCATTTTGACTTCAAATGGGATGATTCTTGTCCTTGAATTTCGATTAAAGAGTGCACTACAACTTTGATGTTTTATGTGTGAGCTAATTCTGCTTGCTTCCAAGATGATTTTTACAATCTTATACTTCTGGTTTTCAGTTTTTGAGAATGTGTTTATATAAGAAAATGCAAGTGTTTAGTAATGTTCTTAATGTAATTGTTTTCTTTTGAGTATTATGTGACAAGCTGAACTTTTCTTAACAGAAATGACACCGAAGAAAGATTCAACTTCAAAAAGAGCCACGACTTCAAAGAAGGGAAAAGGAAAAGCTCAAGCACTCGATGAAACTGATTCTGACCCAGAGTATTTTCCGGATGATATGCAAATGTTTGAGGAACCTCCGCAATATGCAATGCCAGCTCCGACACCTAAGAAACGGAAAGGAGTCCCTGAGGTTGCTCTGTTTGTTGATGAGGATGCCATGAGACGTTGGGAACAAAGGTTCAATATGAAATATATACATATTGAACGCGGGTTCAGTGTGGAGAAAGGGCCGTTTAAGAAGTTGATAAAATTTTACAAATTCCATGAGAAGCTTACGGTTGCCCCTGAGTTTTGCAATGTGAACATTGGACGGGAATACTACGCAAATGCAGGGTCTCCGAGGGATGGAGCTGTCTATGTGAGAGGCATTTGGGTTCAAATCACGAGCGAGATTATCAATGCACATTTGGGCACACCTGATTATCCTGAGGATCCGATCAAATTTCCAACCAATGAGGCATTGGATGAAGCTTTGATAAAAGAGTTGGCACATCCTGGGGCAGTTTGGGAGCTTAATTCAAAGGGGGAGCATAAGCATATTCAGAATGAATACTTGAAGAGTGACGTGAAAATATGGTTGTTATTTGTGTTGTCTCGCCTCATGCCAAGTTCACAAAGAACCGAGGTGATTCGAAATCGGTTGTTCTTAATTTCTGCAATCCGAAGGAAGCGCAAGATCGACGTGGGACGAATCATTCTTGCGAGCATCAAAGATGGAACTGCCTAGAACAGTAAAGCACTGTATTTTCCTTTACTAATTCAGGAGCTTTGTGTGTCACAAGGTGTGGATGATCAGCTTGGTGGTTGGGAGAGGATGCAGTCTCCCATTCCTGAACAACTCTACTTAAAATACTTGGCACAGGACAAGGAATTGGAGCAAGCGAGGATTTCAAGTGCAGAGGCATCTCGGGTGGAGAGTGAAAATCCAACTTATGTTATAGATCAAGGGCAGCAGTCTTTTGATTTTGCATCTCTTCAAGGAGTAATTCAGGGTTTCCAGCTCTCAGTTGAAAATCGTTTTTCAAGCATAGAGGATAGGATGGATCGGCTGCAGGATGGTGTGAGAAACATAGATGAAAGGATGGAACGTATGCATGAAGGTTTGGACAATATGCAACAGGAGTGGACGTCACAAGCTGAACACATGGAGCATAGATTTGATGATTTATCCAAGGTGGCTCAGCAGCAATTTGAAGTGTTATATCATAGGCAAGTGTGCATGCAACGAGAGCTCGATAGGTGTAACAAGATGACGGTTTATTACCATTCAGATTCAGGACCCCCGAAGCCAACTCCAACTTCGGCACAGTTAGCAGGGTACCGAATCCCAAATCTGTCATGTGATATGGTTAGTGGTACAGTGCACGAGCTTCCACCTGGAGTGACAGCAAGCCCTTCTTTATATCCGTTACCCACATTTGGTCGTATACCTCCTATGCCTCATACTCCTACATTCATACCAAATCCAGAGTTTGCACCCGCTGCAAGGTTTCCATTGATAGCATCAGGCCAACCTCTTCAAGGACCTGTGCATGGCCCTTTTCATTATGTGCCACAGTCAATTGGTGTGCCCTCATTTGCTACGGCCTCTTTGGATGGACAATCTCTTTCCACACCAGTTGCGTTTGGATCTCCTTCTTCCTCAGCTCCATCATCGTCCTCTCAGGGAGTCCTTCCTCCCTCTTAGCTTATCACATTGAGGACAATGTTTAATTTAAGTGTGGGGGAGGGGGTGGAATTTTGTGTGATGTGTGCTGTGGTTGCTATGTTGTCTGATACTTTGTGGGTTGATTGTGTTGATTGAATTTTTTTTTATGCATACGGGTGCTTTATATTGTGAAAAGGGGGATTTGAAGTTGGGAGTGATTTTGAAGATTTCTGGACTTTCATGTTGATTGAGATATGCTGAGTTGAAGATTATGTGAAGTTTCTTGAAGTGAAGAATTTTGTGAAGTTGAAGAATGGAATTGTTCTACTTTGATGAATCTTGTGAAGTGGTGCCTTGCTAAAATTTGAAGTGTCTCTTTGAAGATTGTTGCTATGATGATTTGCTAATGCCATGGAGAAGGAAACGTTAAGAGCTTAGTGTGAAGTTTTTCTTATCGTATTGTTGAGTGATTAGAAAGCAATCTGTAGTTGCTACTTGTAAGGGTTTTAATGTATTATGTCTCTCGGGTTTGGTTGTGTGCAACATTTTGAATCAATGAAATTAAAGTGCGTAGTGTTGTGTGCAAGGGTTTGAATTATGATGTGAGTTGGTGAGAAGAAAACGATTTGGTAATGTTTTGAACCTATAGTCTTGATAAGAGGAAGAAGAGTACAAAAAGAGAGTGAATAAGAAAGATCAAATTGAGAAAATGAGTTATCACCCTGTATGTGAAAACTTTGTTCTTAGTTCACTTTGGCTTATTCCAAATTCATCATTATACTTGTTTTGAATCTTGCATGTGAAATTTTTTGTTCTTGGTACTAAGTTTGAAGAAATTGGTATATTTTGCTGACTAAGGCCCGATGTTAAAGTAAGATAGATATGCCATGCATAACTCAATTGACATAGGAGGTAATGGTTATGAATTCGTTTCCGTTTGTTATGCATTTATCTGGTGTCTCCAGAATTCGTGCATGGTTAGTCAATTTGGGATTCTTATGAACATGTGCTTGCACAAGAAATGATATGGGAGAAAAAGCCATATTGGCAAACTGGGAAGGAAAAAGCCATAAGAACCTGGCAATCAAATATGGAGAAAAAAGCCATAAAACCCAGGCATTATTTCAGTCATCAATATGTGCACCAATGTGCAGCACTAATGTGCAGAATAAGGGCAATGTCCCATAGAGTACCAATGTACGCATAGGTACCATTGATCTTGTGATTGCATGTTCATATGAGTGGACAAAGAGATTGGCATGTATTGAAAGGTATGTGAGACTAGCTAGAATGTGTATAACAAAGGAATAGATGAAGTGCACGTTCCTCAGCACACACTTGCACGCATGACATTTTGGTCTTTATTCATTGTACCTTAGTTGATAATTTGTATTGAAATCTGAGAGCTAGGTACCATGAACCATCAAAGTGTTGTGTGTGTAAAAAAATGTTTTGATGAATTTGGATGTGGTCAGTGTGGATGAATGAATAATGTGTTGCATATGGGTGATGAAAAGGGGTAAATTGTGTGTATCTTGGCTTGAGGGCAAGCAAGAGTTCAAGTGTGGGGGAATTTGATAAGTTGGTTTTATACCAACTTAAATGGCTTAATCCACTTGAGTTTGACTTGTTTTTTCATAAGTTAGTGCAATGATTTGTTTGTTGTGGTGCATTTATGTGGTTGGCAATTGGTTGTACTAAAATGGTTAAAAGAGACCAAAAATGATGACGAACTTAGGCAATTGTGTGCTTGATGTTAATTGGTAAGGTTGAGAGATCAAAACAATTAGGAAATGGATGAAACCGAAATTGGAAAGCTAAATTTAGGGTTTTGGCAGATTTGGTTGGTGAAATTCATCTGGGCATACCTTTCTTGATATTAATCCAATTGGTGAGTTCTTTGGTGTTCTGAAAAGCTCTTTGAATGCATTACATTTCTTATGTTTTAACTATTTTCTAATTGTGTGTGCAAGACTATGAAATATGAGTTTCTTTTCGGAATACCATTCATTAGGGTTTTATGGTTTTCTAGGGTTTTATTTGCTTGCCACAGTTTGGTGTTTTGATAATAACGTGAGTTGTAGGCATCCAATGGTGTTGTTTCTTGCACCATTGGAAAGGTAAGAGGAAGATCTAGAACTTTTAAGTTCACCACCAAGTCAGAATCAGAGGCTAAGATACACTTATTTGGCAGGAAAGTAGGGTGTTGTGTTGGAATGGATACTTTGCCAACATTTTTTGCCAATTCGGCCAACCATTGTGCCAAGACCTTGCCGAGCTTTGCCAAACCAATGTGCCAAAACCATTGTGTCATGACCTTGCCAAGAACTTGCCAAGCCTTGCCAATCAATCTTGCCAAGCCATGCCAACTTGACAACACTTATGCACAACACTTATGTATTAGTCTTGCCATAACTTTGCCATGAAACTCATGCCACACATTTGCACCTTGGCACACCACTCATGTTGCACAATGAACTTCACAAACCAAGGCACACAACTTGGTATAGAAAGAGCTAGGCAGCCGAGAACAAGAAGAGAATTGGCCTACGACATGTCGTAGGCCAAACTCAAGAAGACAAAAAATGGCCTACGACATGTCGTAGGCCATTCTTGAAGGATCTGTTCATGTCGTGGGCAAAAATGTGGAGACGGAAATTTGGCCTACGACATGTCGTAGGCCAATTCTGGAACAACAAATTTTAGCCTACGACATGTCGTAGGCTAATTGTTAGGAGGGTTGTGGAAAAATGGTAAAGTGTTGAAGAGTGTTTCATGGGTTTTAAGCTTTGTCATACTTTAGTAGTTTGGTCATAACTTTCTCGTTGTAGCTCCAAATTGGGTGATTTTGATAGCTATGGATAGCTAAGACAAGGTGTTACAACTTTCATGCTTTAAGTTTACCTTAATCAACAGTGCATCATGATCAAATATTGGTGGGCAGTTGCTGCCATGAAGTACTTTGTGTTTGAGTTTCAAAAAAAAATGGCTAAGTGTTTAACTTCTGATTTTCTGAAATTCCAGGCAGCTGAAGGCGCGGTTTGCTTTGGCGGAAAGGCGTGAATTTCAAAACGCTGGATTCTTGAAGGCTCGCTGAGTTGCTGAAGGCGTGATCAGTTGCGGATTGAAGGCGTGGTTCAATTCTGATTTCTTCACTCGGCAGTCAGAGGCAACGAAGGTTCGACAACTTAAGCCTGAAGGCGTGCGGCTCGTGGCTGAGGTTGATGAAGGCGCTGGAGTGCTGAATACTTTTTCAAACTTGGAATTTTTTGACATTTTTGGCTGATTTTTAGTTTCTTCCCTTAAGGACACTTTTGTAATATTTGATACATTTTACGTTGCGTATTAGTTACGTTTTCCCAACTCTATATATAGGGAAGGTAGCTAACATGTAAGATATAATTTTTCAATACTCACATTTTTCCATATCGTAACCGACTTTTGATTTTGAAGAGCGGGAAGTGTTCTTGAGATCCAATTTCTCTCTGTACTTTCTCTCACTAAGATTGTTGCTTCATTTTGGATTCCGATCAAAGATTTACTTCCATCAATATACATCTCCTTGAAATTGAGAAAAAAAGTAACAATCCTCTCGGCATTTGGAAGCTTTTAAGACTCTTAATTGGTAAACTCTTCCAATTAATGATTATGAACTGTTTAATCTTCCAATTTGTTGATTGTGAAGCTGAAATGGAGATTCGTGGCCAATTGTATGATAATCTAGGATACTGAGGGTGAATGCTAGGTTGAAATTGTAATTGTGCAGTAGAACTAACAATCTATTATAAGAAATGGAAATTCTCAGCTACGAATTGGAAAAACTTGTTGAGTACATGCTTTTGATCTGAATTTGATGAAATGAGATTCGATTGCGGTCGTCATGCTGAATTGAGTCTTCTTTTGTAAGATTTGGATGAAAATCATGAATAAGAACCTGAGAATGCTTGAGTTCTTAAACATGTTTGAATTTGCACAGATCTTAAGGCTAGACCTCGTCATAGGAAGCTTTGAGTCTGTATCATCCTAAGAACAAGGTGATAAGAGATTCTCATACTCAAATGATGAATTTATATGCTAGGATCGGGCCTCACCATGGGAGATTCTAGGTGTTCATGCCTGAGTAATTTGAGTGGGGAATTGAGACAGCTTATTCACACTTCACCATCCTTAGGCCCGACCAGAGGATAGGATGGTGTCGGGAGACTAAAATTGTAGTGTAGTGACCATGCTAGCTATTATTTCTGTTTCCAATTGTGATTCTCCTCATCTGCTTTGCTAGTATGTTAGTAATACTGCATATATGAGAAGTTGCATTCACCCGGAGGTAGCCTAGATTATCAGCTTTATTTTCTGGATAACTTTGTTCTTACTACCTTGAGTCTTACTTGTGTGTTCATTTAAATTCGTAATTGTGTGGAGTCAAATCAGTTTACTTCTTGTTAATTTTTGTAATCAGCGTTCTTTTAATCTTGTTATATTTTGGTGACATAATTGAGCATATCAAACTTCTTGAATCGACTATTTCCTTGCGGAACGAAACCTAGCTCACTGCTACTATATTCAGTGAAATTAGGATAAATTGACGAGCCACGACACTCGCACATCATCGATCTGTACTTGAGTTGGTCTATCATCTTGGAGAAAACTTTAGAAAGCTCTTCAAACTCCTTTTTAACAAACTCCAGTTCAGCTCTATTGGTTATTCGAGTAATAGAACTCATCTTGAATGTCTACAACAAATAGGTTAGTGATAAAACAAATTTGACATACCTCACCACTCCCTTAGTGTTTACACTCACACTCAAGTATCTCTCAAAATATTGAAACACTCACACTCGTGTATCACTCAAAATATTGAAACTCTCTAACTTCCTTTATGAGTTCTTTGAGTTGAACAAACCACTCACACACCAATCAAGAATCCAATTGAATAAGAAGATTTAAAGACAACAGAAAACTCTATGGAACAAGAATGATTACAAATCTCTTGAGCAATAGAATGAAAATTAGGCAACAAAAAGAAAAATGTTGCCACCACTAACAATAAAGGCTCTCAAGGATTTAAGAAAACATGAAACAATGGTTCACAAGACTTTGATATTTAAACCAAACAACAAATCTCAGCAATGACCAAAGTTCACCTTTCCACAAGTACAACACAATGAAATAAGATTGCAAGACACAAATAATTTCCAAAACCAACAAAACTATGCAATAATCCAATTTGTCTTATTGCAGCAACTTCTAAGCATATATTGATAAGGAAATTCTGCACAATTTGCAATTCAACCAATTTCACAAAGTTACCAAGAAATCAAGGTGAGAATGTTACCTTGAATGTTACCAAAACTGAAACTATAAGAATCAAAACTCAAATTGGCCTTCTTTTCGTTTTTTTTATCGTTTCTGCAAAGTTTTTTTTTCTGCAGTTTTTTTATTGAATTTTTTTTTTCTCTGCACTTTTTTTTTTCAATTGGCCACAATCTATCAAACAATGGAATCAACAATTCAACAATGACACAATATATCAAATTTACAGGAAAAACAATCAAAGATGAAATTCTTTGATGAAAAATTCCCCAATTTGGCTCTGATACCAAACTGATACGATCCTAGTCCCTAATGGATTCTAAGAGCGCAATCCCAAGATCAATTGAGGAATTTAAACGATGAATGAATTAAAAAGATGAATAGAATGTAAAGGAGGCAGCCCAAAATTCAAACAAGAATTAGAAACGTACCTATCAAATAACGTAATGAACACCCTAAGAAAACCTGTTTCTTAGAACCCCCACTATCCAAGAATCCCAATCAATCAACTCTTGATGGAATGGAATGAATGTTCTTCGCAAAGAACCCAAGAAAGGTTGTATAAAACTCACAAAATATCAATATTCAAAATAGGCTGCCCAAAACGTACACAAAGTGATACCTTTTATAGGCTTACAACCCTAAAAACAATTAACGGTAAATAAAATTCGAAATAGAAAAATAGGCTAAAAATTCGTAAAGCTGTTTCGCCGCACGTCGCGACGTCGGTGTCTCCACGTCGCAACGTGAAGATTTATGTCCTAATTAAATGTCGAATTTCTTTTCAATCTGCAATTTCCAGAGAGTTACGTCGCGACGTGGAAGGGCCTGGACGTCGCGACGTCGGTGCACGTCGCGTTGTCTATGGTCGCACGTCGCGACGTTGGTGATTTCTTCAGACTTCATGTTTGCGATTTCTCCACGTCGCGACGTGGAACTCGATGGACGTTGCGACGTGGTGCTTCTTTAAGCTCTTTGTCTGATAAGTTGGTTTTATACCAACTAATATGTATTAAATCACTTGGTTTTTGTTGTGTGTTTTATGTACATATGTGAGGTTTTGAGAGGTTTTATGCTTTTATATGTTTGCAATATGAAAATGATCAAATGGTGCAAAGAAGAGCAAAAATAGTGGTAATTGAAGTGAAAAATGTAGGATGAAAATGGAGGAACAGAAAATGCATATTTGGCCAAATTAGGGTTTTGGCAGCTTTGAGTGTGAATTTATTTTGAGCATAACTTCTTCAATATTAATCCAAATGATGAGTTCTTGGATGTTCTGGAAATCTATTTGAGTGTACTTCAATTCTTATGTTTTAACTTTCTTCTAATTCTGTGTGTACATATGAGAATCGAAAGCTTCTTGATGATTGTTACTTCAGAATTTAGATATGAAGTTCATATTGCCACAGTTTGGTAGATTGTTAATAACTTGAGCTACAGACCTCCAATTAGAGAGTGCACACATAGAAGAATGTGGTTACATAGATATGTCAAACTTTGAAAAGCCAAGTCAATCTTTGGTAGAGCATACCTCACAGGAAGCATGTGTTAAGAATTGTTCAAATGATAGTGATAAACATGTTTTACTTGATGATGATGATGAATGTTCTTTTCTTGATACTTTGATAAATTGCATAGAGTCACATCTGGAAGGACATTGTGATATCATAAATCAAAACAATGTGGACATTGCTGAGACTATTTGCAAATCATCAACTTGTGAAACTGTGAATGATTCTGAGTATGCAATTGGTACTTCACTTCCAGTGCATGATGAGAAATTTTTTTTACACAATGACAATGTTTTTCGTGATGATAATGTTGAGAAAATTTGTGGAGTCAAAAATGTTTGTTTTGATGATAAAAATGTTAACACTTTGAATGACAATGATAACATGGTGAACAAGTGTGAATTTGAGACATTTACTTTTGAAATTTCTGATGAGTTGATTGAGACCATGGATGTGTACTCCTTGGTTGAGCCTTGCAGGTCTACTATGGATAATGTGGTAGAAGAGGGCTGTGATGTGCTTCCAATGAATGTGAAATTTGGAGAAAGTTTTTCTCAAGATCCTGTGCTTACACATCTCCTCAACACTCCATTGTCTTCTGGGAAGAAGGAGCATGATAATGAGAGTTCATCTTTTGTGGGGTGCAGAGATGGATTTACTGAGTTTTTTTCATGACCAAGGTAAACGTTGTGGATGAATAAAGTCTAGCTGGAGACTACCTAAATCCAGAACTACTTCTTTTCCTTTAGTGTTATTAAGTAGTTTGTTTCTTCTTTACTTTTTGTCTTTACGTTTCTTTCATTTTGGATGTCATTCACTGGAACCACTCATGTTAAAGGTGTTTGACCAGGAAGGACATTGCAAGAAATTAGCCATGCACTCAAGAGGCTAAGTGTGGGGGAGTGATGCCATAGAATTTTTCATATGAGGAAGATGGATAAGGAAATCTCCACAATGCAAACATTGGAATTCAAGACAATATCAATACCAGGGAGCTCCTAAACCTATATTTTATTTAGATTGAGGACAATGTATGTTTTAAGTGTGGGGGAGTGTATGTTTGCTATGGTTTGTATCTCTTGAATTTTGGATGCTTATTATGCAAGTGGTGATGAAATTTTTATGAAATTTTGATGAAATTTTTTGTGAAGTTTTTTGTGCTATGTGATGAAGAATATGCTATTTTCTAAGTTTTGTGGTGAATTTTGAGTGTGAGCATATTATGTCTAGTTATATGTGATGTTTTTCATGTTTTGTGCAAGTTTTTCATGTTTTGTAAAAAAATCAACTTTTGGTGAAATTTTGAAATTTTTGTGAATAAATGTTGATCTTGTCTATACATAGTGTAATGTGGTGCTGATGTCCAAATGAAATGCAAAAGTGCAAGTAATGGAATGAAAAGAAAAGAGGTGTAGTGACAGTGAGAGCAATGGAATGAAATGTTGACACTTTGTGCTATGCTTTGTTCTTTTGTAAACTATGTTCAAAATTTGATGTTCATCCATCTTACTTTTGTATTGCATGCGAAAATTGTTTTAATGTCTTTGATTCCAATCTTGATGAAATTGGTACATTTTGCTGACTAAGGCCCGATGTTAATGTAAGATAGATATGCCATGCAAAAACTCAATTGACATAGGAGGTAATGTGTATGGATTCGTTCTTTTTGTTATGCAATTATCTGGTGTCTCCAGAATTCGTGCATGTTTAGTTAATTTGGGATTCTTATGAACATGTGCTTGCACAAGAAATGATATGGAAGAAAAAGCCATATTGGCAACTGGGAAGGAAAAAGCCATAAGAACCTGGCAATCAAATTTGGAGAAAAAAGCCATAAAACCCAGGCATTATTTCAGTCACCAATGTGTGAAACAAATATGCACCAATGTGCAGAATAAGGGCAATGTCCCATAGAGTACCAATGTACGCATAGGTACCATTGATCTTGTGATTGCATGTTCATAAGGGTGTACAAGGAGATTGGCATGTATTGAATGGTATGTGAGACCAGCTAGATGGTGTATAGCAAGGGAATAGATGAAGTTCATGTTCCTCAGCACACACTTGCACGCATGACATTTTGGTCTTTATTCATTGTGCCTTGGTTGATAATTTGTGCTAAAAGTTGATAGCTTGGAATTGAGGATATGTTAAGAGTTTTGATAGTGCATGAAAAATCTGTTTTGATGAACTCAAATGAGAACAAGTTTTACAGAAGAGTGAGGTCTAGTGCAAAGTGGTTTTGAAATGTGAGTTTTGTGTTGTGTCTTTGCTTGAGGACAAGCAAAAGTTCAAGTGTGGGGGAATTTGATAAGTTGGTTTTATACCAACTAATATGTGTTAAATCACTTGGCTTTTGTTGTGTGTTTTATGTACATATGTGAGGTTTTGAGAGGTTTTATGCATTTATATGTTTGCAATATGAAAATGATCAAATGGTGCAAAGAAGAGCAAAAATGGTGGTAATTGAAGTGAAAAATGTAGGATGAAAATGGAGGAACCGAAAATGCATATTTGGCCAAATTAGGGTTTTGGCAGCTTTGAGTGTGCATTTGTTTTGAGCATAACTTCTTCAATCTTAATCCAAATGATGAGTTCTTGGATGTTCTGGAAATATATTTGAGTGTACTTCAATTCTTATGTTTTAACTTGCTTCTAATTCTGTGTGTACATATGAGAATCGAAAGCATCTTGATGATTGCTACTTCATAATTTAGATATGAAGTTCATATTGCCACAGTTTGGTAGATTGTTAATAACTTGAGCTACAAACCTCCAATTAAGGTGATTCTTGATCCATTGTAAAGCCATGCGATAGCCCTAGAACTCTTATGTTACTATCGAGCCCAATTCAGATGTTAAGACATACGAATGTTGCTTGGAAGTTGCTTGTTGTTCTGAAATGGTGTCATCACACACTAAGCACTCACAAAACTCTAGCGGGCATTTTCACAAACACCTCACAAGCAATCCACTCTCGCACAACCTCACAGCTGTACACTCGCACACACTTATGCGGCGAGGTCACCTCGCCGCACAACACTCCTGCACACTCACACGCATCACTCGCATACACCTCACAAACACTCTCGCACACATGCACAGCATCACTTGCATAGCCTCACTCGCACATAGCACAACTTTACTTGCACACAAGCACTACACTAGCACCACTCTCATCGCATCACGCACACAAACTCACTTCATACACTATGCACACACTTGCGGCGAGGTCACCTCGCCGCATTCACCCTCACACACTCACTACAACACACGCACACACCTACACATTTGCATTCTTACAAGATCATACACTCATCTCACCACTCACATATTACTCACTCACACTTTATTAGTCATTCATATTACACACACACAATTCACTTCATTTTATTCCACACTTCATTTTGTCATTGATCTGCACTTCACAAACATTCACAACTCCTTATCAAATTTCTTCATTCAGTTTGTACACTTCACACTTCAAATGCATTTTTCTTCACTATATTCCATTCAACACTTGAATTCACTCAAAGCTTTACATCTTTAATTCATAACACAAATTTGCATTTCATCATTCAGTTTTGCGAACATCTACAACACCCGTAATCATTCATATTTCACATTCGGATTTAACACATTACACAACAATCACTCATATGCACAACATTTCACAGAATTCATATTTCAGATTTCACTTCACAAATTTACAATTCACTTCAACTTGTTATTTCATCACGATTTCATTCACTTCGTCTACTTTTATTTCATCAACATCACATCTGACTTGCATAAGCTCACAACACAACACTCTTTGTTTTCATTCATCATTCACCATTTCATATATTCATTTCACAACCACAGTTCACAACACTCCATACGATTCACAAACACAACACTCAATCTCACACTCGCACAGTGCATGGCGAGACCTCGCCGCGAGGTCTCGCCAGCAAGACATTTTCACGGCGAGGTCTCGTGGCGAGACCTCGCCAGCAAAAAATTTTATGTGGCGAGACCTCGTCACGAGGTCTCGCCAGTTAATTTCTTTGGTAGTTTTTTTTATGTTTTGGCAAACTTAAATTTATCTTGCGTGGCCAGCTGTGAGGAGTTGTAGTTGAGCAAGAATTTGTTGAGTTGTTTCAGCTTTAATGAGTTTCGAGTGAGCAGGAGTTTGTTGTGTGTTGGGTTTCTAGATTTGCTGAAGTTTGGAGTTTAGAAAATTGGCTAAGTGTGGGCTCTGAATTTTCAGATTGTAGCTGGCAAGTGAAGGCGTGGTGAGCGATGGATGGAAGGCGTGGAAGTTTGAAAGCTGGAATTGTAAGAAACTCGCGAGGAGGATGAAGACGTGATTGTCCGATGCTCAAAGGCACTGGAATTCTCTGATTCCTTCACTCAGCTTCTATGGAGTGAAGGCGTGATTCGCACTGGCCCAAAGGCGTTGGAATGACGCTGAAGGCGCTCAAGACCAAGCTTGAAGGCACACGAAAACAACTGAAGGCGCACGATGGAAAGCCTGAAGGCGCGGAATTGCTGGAAAAATGTTTTTCAACTTCGAATTTTCACATTTTTGAGCTGATTTTTGGTATCTCTATTCAAGGGCACTTTTGTAATACTTTAGGTATTTTACGGTTGCGTATTAGTTACATTTTCATAAGCTCTATATATAGGGGGGATTGGAGAGAGAATATTCTAGAGTTTAGAATTATTGTTTTGAATTTTAGCGGGAGCTTTTCTCCCTCTCATTTTCTCTCTCTAGATCTACTTTCTCTCACTAAACATTTCTTCTCCGATCTCAATTCCGATTGTGAATTTGGACTGGATTCTTCTTTCTTATTCTCAATTGACAAAGGAATCGACAATTCTCTCGACTAAATCGGTAAATTCTTCCAATTAAATGAGAATGAGCTTATCAATGTTGGAATTTGTTGATTTTGAAATGAGAAAGATGTTTTCTGGCTAAATCTATGATATCTTAGGATTCTTAATGGATGAATACGTGTTTTAGTAGATTGTATGCTATGCAATTGATCTAATTGTTGAGTATTGAAATAACATTTGAATTAAGCTTAAACTTATGTTGAATTTCATAATTCCTAGCTAATCTTGAATAGATCAAACCTCAATTGTGGTCGACATGCTAAATTGAGGAGTGATTAATCAAAGTTAGCGAAGTTGCATGAATCGAGAACTAAATTGTGATTGGTTAAGTCTTTGCACTTGTTTTCTGTAATCAAATCAATTCTGAGACTCAGGCCTCGCCATAGGAAGTGTTAATGAATTGAAACATTAGGAAAAGTGTTAAAGAAGCTTTCTATGTTAACAACAATGATATGTGAACCCTAGGATGGGCCTCGCCATGGGATTTCTTAGGACTTTGCATGTTAGAGTAGTTAACTGGGAGAGTTGAGACTTTGCGGAGCTTATTCCACCATTCTCGGGCCTCGCCATGGGAGAGGATGGTGATTTGGGGGTACAAGCAGTGGTGTGGTCGCCATGCTAACCATAGCTTGGACTTCTAGGCAATTTAGGCTTCCATTGCATTTAATTGTTTACTGATTGCATAGCATAGATTTACTAAGTCTGTGTTCATCCAATACAAGAATCCTGAGATATCTGTTTCATCCTTGCTTGTTGCTATATTTTGCTTCTTTGTTTTCGTTCTTTTGAGTTGAATTTTCCTCTTTCTAGTACTTAGATTTTGTGACAAGACTTTTAGAACAATTTGCTCACTATTCTTGACCTACGCCTTCCCTTTGGATTACGATCCCTACTTACGCTACTACATTAGTGTTTAGGGTAAAATTGACGAGGTGCGACGACTCGACATCAATTTTTGGCGCCGTTGCCGGGGAAGGCAATCGGTTCTGGAATTTGTTGAATTGTTCTCGATTTTTACTGGTTCTACTTTTTGTTTTTGTTTGTGACATTTACTTTAGTTTTCATTTTGTGTTGTTTTCTGTTCGTGTTCAGGATTGTGATCTGTTTCTGTGTTGCATATTCGAAGTTCTTGTTCTTTTGTTATTACACTTCACTACGGTGTGTTGTGTATGCCAAGGTCTAGCAGGTTTGCAGGAGAACCACAATTCTTATTGGATCTTGAGTTGGAGAAAACTTTGAGAGCACACTTGAAGCAACAGAGAGAAATGGCAGTTCAAGGAGCACAAGCACCGAGGTTTGGAGATCATTACGCAGTAAATTTTGACAATCGATTTAGTCATCAGGACATCGATGTGGAAAGTTACCACATTCCTCCACAAATTGTTTCCATGATCACCCAGGGCCAATTCTTCCAAGGTCTTGAAAATGAGGACCCTAATGACCACCTTGATTGGTTTCTCGGGTTATGTAACACTTTTAAGTTGCCAAGAATTGATAGGGGTGAGGTTCATAGGATTTTGTTTCCTTTATCTCTGCGTGGAAAGGCTAAACACTGGTTTAAGAGCATTGGAGGAACCAATGCAGATCTGTCATTTGATGATCTACAGAAGAGGTTCTTGTCCAAATACTTCCATCCAGCTAAGCTTGAAAAGAGAAGGTTGGAAATTATGAACTTCCAGCAGCAAGAAGGTGAGACATTTAGAGAAGCTTGGGAAAGATTCAACGATCTAATCAGACAATGCCCCAATCATGACTTGGGAGAGATCAGAGAACTAAACACTTTCTTTAAAGACCTAACTCCTGAATCCTCTTTGATGGTTAAGGCATGTGCTAACGAGGCACTCAAAGACAAGTCTGTGCCAGAAGTACGGGAGCTATTTAATCAAATTGCTGAGGACGAGTATATCTTCCCAGAGATCCGAAAGCCGCATGCCAGAAGACAAAGATGAGTTCTTGATGTAGATGAGGAGACATCTCTTAGTGCGAAATTTGAAGCATTGGCTAAGCAAGTGCAAACTCTAAAGGCAACTCAAGCCAAGACACCTGTGTTGTCTTGTGGAATATGCAAGGGTGAACACTATACTGATGAGTGCTCTGTCACCACTGAGTCCATTCAATACGTGAATAACTATGGCAACAGACCATAGTATTCTGGAAATTACTCAGGAGGGAACAACAGAGGATATGGAGGCAATCAAGGAACTTGGGGACAACAAAACCAAAGCCAGGGCGGCCAATACACTTAAGGAAATGAGCAAAGGAGAAATACCAATCCTCCAACAGGTTTTGATCACCAAGATAGTACATCAGCGCAAGAACAAGGGAAGCTATCTGTGGAATGAATGTTTCAAAAGTTGTTGGAGAGGTTGGACAAGAATGAGCAGAGGTCTGAGCAAAGGTTTGGAAGCTTGGAATCAAGTGTTAAACATCATGAAGCCATTTGGAAGAATATTGAGATGCAGATTGGTCAATTGGCTAATAATGTGCATCAGAGGCAAAAAGGAGCACTACCAAGTGACACAGTTCCGAATCCAAAAGAAAGGGAAGCACGCAATGCCATTACTTTGAGGAATGGAAAACTTTTGCCTAGGAATAAACTTTCAGAAGTTAAGGATGATTGTGCAGAGGAAGAAGACCAAGAAGATGAAGCTGAGGAAGTTTTGGAACTTAAGAATTATAATGAGCAAGAGGATGGTAAGACTGTGAAGAAGGACATACCAGCTAGGGAAGGAAATGAGATCACTAAGAACTCCAATCCTTACTACTACCCTGAGTATGCTCCTAAACCTCCTTTTCCAGAGAGGAAGAAACCACCTCCTCAAAAAGGCCCTCAGTTCAAGAGGTTCTTGGATGTACTCAAGCAAGTGAATGTGAATCTTCCCCTGATGGACTTAGTGACTTCAATGCCAAAATATGCTTAAGTATCTCAAGGATTTCATTTCCAACAAAGAGCAAATCTTGAGATGTGATGTTCCCATGATGGTTTTTGAGTGCACTCAAGCTTGGATGGTTCATGATCTTCCTCCAAAGCTTAAGGATCCTGGGAGTTGTACTATTCCATGCAAAATAAGTACAAGGCATTTTGCAAAGGCTTTATGTGATTTGGGTGCTGGGATCAATTTAATGCCATTGTCCATAGCTATCAGTGTTGGATTGGAGAGCCGAATTCGCCCAGTTGCGGTAACTCTACAATTGGCAGATAGGTCCTTGGTGACTCCTACAGGTTTGGTAGAAGATGTTCTGGTAAGAGTTGATAAATTCACTTTGCCTGTTGATTTTATTGTACTTGATATGGAGGAGGACCCTGAGGTACCTTTAATTTTTGGTAGGCCATTTTTAGCTACTGGTGATGCTTTAATTGGAGTTCGAAACAAAACTGTCACCTTTAGAATTAATAATGAGGAAGTAGTTTTTGACGTGAATTATGCAATGAACATTCAGGTTGTTGAATGTTCTCCTACTTTCGTTGATGAGGGTGTTAAGCATGACTATATTTCTGTTGATGAAATTGTGGATGATGAAGAAATTGATTGTGATGAGCTTGATGTAGAAGATTGCATGTTTTCATTAGAGAGTGCACACATAGAAGAATGTGGTTACATAGATATGTCAAACTTTGAAAAGCCAAGTCAATCTTTGGTAGAGCATACCTCACAGGAAGCATGTGTTAAGAATTGTTCAAATGATAGTGATGAACATGTTTTACTTGATGATGATGATGAATGTTCTTTTCTTGATACTTTGATAAATTGCATAGAGTCACATCTGGAAGGACATTGTGATATCATAAATCAAAACAATGTGGACATTGCTGAGACTCTTTGCAAAACATCAACTTGTGAAACTGTGAATGATTCTGAGTATGCAATTGGTACTTCACTTCCAGTGCATGATGAGAAATTTTTTTTACACAATGACAATGTTTTTCGTGATGATAATGTTGAGAAAATTTGTGGAGTCAAAAATGTTTGTTTTGATGATAAAAATGTTAACACTTTGAATGACAATGATAACATGGTGAACAAGTGTGAATTTTGAGACATTTACTTTTGAAATTTCTGATGAGTTGATTGAGACCATGGATGTGTACTCCTTGGTTAAGCCTTGCAGGTCTACTATGGATAATGTGGTAGAAGAGGGCTGTGATGTGCTTCCAATGAATGTGAAATTTGGAGAAAGTTTTTCTCAAGATCCTGTGCTTACACATCTCCTCAACACTCCATTGTCTTCTGGGAAGAAGGAGCATGATAATGAGTGTTCATCTTTTGTGGGGTGCAGAGATGGATTTACTGAGTTTTTTTCATGACCAAGGCAAACGCTGTGGATGAATAAAGTCTAGCTGGAGACTACCTAAATCCAGAACTACTTCTTTTCCTTTAGTGTTATTAAGTAGTTTGTTTCTTCTTTACTTTTTGTCTTTACGTTTCTTTCATTTTGGATGTCATTCACTGGAACCACTCATGTTAAAGGTGTTTGACCAGGAAGGACATTGCAAGAAATTAGCCATTCACTCAAGAGGCTAAGTGTGAGGGAGTGATGCCATAGAATTTTTCATATGAGGAAGATGGATAAGGAAATCTCCACAATGCAAACATTGGAATTCATGACAATATCAATACCAGGGAGCTCCTAAACCTATCTTTTATTTACATTGAGGACAATGTATGTTTTAAGTGTGGGGGAGTGTATGTTTGCTATGGTTTGTATCTCTTGAATTTTGGATGCTTATTATGCAAGTGGTGATGAAATTTTTATGAAATTTTGATGAAATTTTTTGTGAAGTTTTTTGTGCTATGTGATGAAGAATATGCTATTTTCTAAGTTTTGTGGTGAATTTTGAGTGTGAGCATATTATGTCTAGTTATATGTGATGTTTTTCATGTTTTGTGCAAGTTTTTCATATTTTGTAAAAAAATCAACTTTTGGTGAAATTTTGAAATTTTTGTGAATAAATGTTGATCTTGTCTATACATGGTGTAATGTGGTGCTGATGTCCAAATGAAATGCAAAAGTGCAAGTAATGGAATGAAAAGAAAAGAGGTGTAGTGACAGTGAGAGCAATGGAATGAAATGTTGACACTTTGTGCTATGCTTTGTTCTTTTGTAAGCTATGTTCAAAATTTGATGTTCATCCATCTTACTTTTGTATTGCATGCGAAAATTGTTTTAATGTCTTTGATTCCAATCTTGATGAAATTGGTACATTTTGCTGACTAAGGCCCGATGTTAATGTAAGATAGATATGCCATGCAAAAACTCAATTGACATAGGAGCTAATGTGTATGGATTCGTTCTTTTTGTTATGCATTTATCCGGTGTCTCCAGAATTCGTGCATGTTTAGTCAATTTGGGATTCTTATGAACGTGTGCTTGCACAAGAAATGATATGGAAGAAAAAGCCATATTGGCAACTGGGAAGGAAAAAGCCATAAGAACCTGGCAATCAAATTTGGAGAAAAATGCCATAAACAGTCACCAATGTGTGAAACAAAAATGCACCAATGTGCAGAATAAGGGCAATGTCCCATAGAGTACCAATGTACGCATAGGTACCATTGATCTTGTGATTGCATGTTCATAAGGGTGTACAAGGAGATTGGCATGTATTGAATGGTATGTGAGACCAGCTAGATGGTGTATAGCAAGGGAATAGATGAAGTTCATGTTCCTCAGCACACACTTGCACGCATGACATTTTGGTCTTTATTCATTGTGCCTTGGTTGATAATTTGTGCTAAAAGTTGATAGCTTGGAATTGAGGATATGTTAAGAGTTTTGATAGTGCATGAAAAATCTGTTTTGATGAACTCAAATGAGAACAAGTTTTACAGAAGTGTGAGGTCTAGTGCAAAGTGGTTTTGAAATGTGAGTTTTGTGTTGTGTCTTTGCTTGAGGACAAGCAAAAGTTCAAGTGTGGGGAATTTGATAAGTTGGTTTTATACCAACTAATATGTGTTAAATCACTTGGCTTTTGTTGTGTGTTTTATGTACATATGTGAGGTTTTGAGAGGTTTTATGCATTTATATGTTTGCAATATGAAAATGATCAAATGGTGCAAAGAAGAGCAAAAATGGTGGTAATTGAAGTGAAAAATGTAGGATGAAAATGGAGGAACCGAAAATGCATATTTGGCCAAATTAGGGTTTTGGCAGCTTTGAGTGTGAATTTGTTTTGAGCATAACTTCTTCAATATTAATCCAAAGGATGAGTTCTTGGATGTTCTGGAAATATATTTGAGTGTACTTCAATTCTTATGGTTTAACTTGCTTCTAATTCTGTGTGTACATATGAGAATCGAAAGCATCTTGATGATTGCTACTTCATAATTTAGATATGAAGTTCATATTGCCACAGTTTGGTAGATTGTTAATAACTTGAGCTACAGACCTCCAATTAAGGTGATTCTTGATCCATTGTAAAGCCATGCGATAGCCCTAGAACTCTTATGTTACTAACGAGCCCAATTCAGATGTTAAGACATACGAATGTTGCTTGGAAGTTGCTTGTTGTTCTGAAATGGTGTCATCACACAAAGCACTCACAAAACTCTAGCGGGCATTTTCACAAACACCTCACAAGCAATCCACTCTCGCACAACCTCACAGCTGTACACTCACACACACTCATGCGGCGAGGTCACCTCGCCGCACAACACTCCTGCACACTCGCACGCATCACTCGCATACACCTCACAAACACTCTCGCACACATGCACAGCTTCACTTGCACAGCCTCACTCGCACATAGCACAACTTTACTTGCACACAAGCAATACACTAGCACCACTCTCATCGCATCACGCACACAAACTCACTGCATACACTATGCACACACTTGACCTCGCCACATTCACCCTCACACACTCACTACAACACACGCACACACCTACACATTTGCATTCTTACAAGATCATACACTCACCTCACCACTCACATATTACTCACTCACACTTTATTAGTCATTCATATTACACAAACACAATTCACTTCATTTTATTCCACACTTCATTTTGTCATTGATCTGCACTTCACAAACATTCACAACTCTTTATCAAATTTCTTCATTCAGTTTGTACACTTCACACTTCAAATGCATTTTTCTTCATTATATTCCATTCAACACTTGAATTCACTCAAAGCTTTACATCTTTAATTCATAACACAAATTTGCATTTCATCATTCAGTTTTGCGAACATCCACAACACCCGTAATCATTCATATTTCACATTCGGATTTAACACATTACACAACAATCACTCATATGCACAACATTTCACAGAATTCATATTTCAGATTTCACTTCACAAATTCACAATTCACTTCAACTTGTTATTTCATCACCATTTCATTCACTTCGTTTACTTTTATTTCATCAACATAACATCTTACTTGCATAAGCTCACAACACAACACTCTTGGTTTTCATTCATCATTCACCCATTTCATATATTCATTTGACAACCACAGTTCACAACACTCCATACGATTCACAAACACAACACTCAATCTCACACTCGCACAGTGCATGGCGAGACCTCACCGTGAGGTCTCGCCAGCAAGACACTTTCACGGCGAGGTCTCGTGGCGAGACATCACCAGCAAAAAATTTTATGTGGCGAGACCTCGCCACGAGGTCTCGCCAGTTAATTTCTTTGGTAGTTTTTTTATGTTTTGGCAAACTTAAATTTATCTTGCGTGGCCAGCTGTGAGGAGTTATAGTTGAGCAAGAATTTGTTGAGTTGTTTCAGCTTTAATGAGTTTCGAGTGAGCAGGAGTTTGTTGTGTGTTGGGTTTCTAGATTTGCTCAAGTTTGGATTTTAGAAAATTGGCTAAGTGTGGGCTCTGAATTTTCAGGTTGTAGCTGGCAAGTGAAGGCGTGGTGAGCTATGGATGGAAGGCGTGGAAGTTTGAAAGCTGGAATTGTAAGAAACTCGCGAGGAGGATGAAGGCGTGATTGTCCGATGCTCAAAGGCGCTGGAATTCTCTGATTCCTTCACTCAGCTTCTATGGAGTGAAGGCGTGATTCGCACTGGCCCAAAGGCGTTGGAATGACGCTGAAGGCGCTCAAGACCAAGCTTGAAGGCGCACGAAAACGACTGAAGGCACACAACGGAAAGCCTGAAGGCGTGGAATTGCTGGAAAAATGTTTTCAACTTCGAATTTTCACATTTTTGAGCTGATTTTATTCAATGGCACTTTTGTAATTCTTTAGGTATTTTACAGTTGCGTATTAGTTACATTTTCATAAGCTCTATATATAGGGGGGATTGGAGAGAGAATATTCTAGAGTTTAGAATTATTGTTTTGAATTTTAGCGGGAGCTTTTCTCCCTCTCATTTTCTCTCTCTAGATCTACTTTCTCTCACTAAACATTTCTTCTCCGATCTCAATTCCGATTGTGAATTTGTACTGGATGCTTCTTTCTTATTCTCAATTGACAAAGGAATCGACAATTCTCTCGACTAAATCGGTAAATTCTTCCAATTAAATGAGAATGAGCTTATCAATGTTGAAATTTGTTGATTTTGAAATGAGAAAGATGTTTTCTGGCTAAATCTATGATATCTTAGGATTCTTAATGGATGAATACGTGTTTTAGTAGATTGTATGCTATGCAATTGATCTAATTGTTGAGTATTGAAATCACATTTGAATTAAGCATAAACATATGTTGAATTTCATAATTCCTAGCTAATCTTGAATAGATCAAACCTCAATTGTGGTCGACATACTAAATTGAGGAGTGATTAATCAAAGTTAGCGAAGTTGAATGAATCGAGAACTAAATTGTGATTGGTTAAGTCTTTGCACTTGTTTTCTGTAATCAAATCAATTCTGAGACTCAGGCCTCGCCATAGGAAGTGTTAATGAATTGAAACATTAGGAAAAGTGTTAAAGAAGCTTTCTGTGTTAACAACAATTATATGTGAACCCTAGGATGGGCCTCGCATGGGATTTCTTAGGACTTTGCATGTTAGAATAGTTAACTGGGAGAGGTTGGTGATTTGGGGGTACAAGCAGTGGTGTGGTCGCCATGCTAACCACAGCTTGGACTTCTAGGCAATTTAGGTTTCTATTGCATTTAATTGTTTACTGATTGCATAGCATAGATTTACTAAGCCTGTGTTCATCCAATACAAGAATCCTGAGATATCTATTTCATCCTTGCTTGTTGCTATATTTTGCTTCTTTGTTTTCGTTCTTTTGAGTTGAATTTTCCTCTTTCTAGTACTTAGATTCTGTGACAAGACTTTTAGAACAATTTGCTCACTATTCTTGACCTACGCCTTCCCTGTGGATTACGATCCCTACTTACGCTACTACATTAGTGTTTAGGGTAAAATTGACGAGGTGCAACAACTCGACATCATTGTCCATCTTGTTCAACACTTTTTGCTCCCAATGCTCCATTTCGATACACAACAACATTGTGCTCCATTTGTGATGCTTCCAAACATGAAATAAATGCTGCATCCTTGTCACGAACTTCACGAACTAATTCAAGCTCAAAAACATCTTCAATCAATGAATGTATATGTAAGGCTACTATCATCCCTTTTGTTCTCCAATGCCTCAATTCATGATGACATTCTCCTACATTCTCTTTGAGGTTACACATATTCTCATCATTTGCTGATGTTGATGGAGTTTCCTTCTTTACTTTAATTGCAATCCATATTGAATCTTTTTGTAGTAAATACCTGCACACATTGTTCATTTTATACTCTTTTTTTTACTTAATATAAGAATTGAAACTAATTAAGGGGAAATAATAGCAACACCATTTCGAGAAGCTAGATCAGAAAAAGTACCCATAGAAATCGATGATGTAAGTAAAGTTAATCAACAATTAAATTACTCTAATCAAATATTAAATACTATAGCTCAACAAATAGATTTAGTTGCCGTAAAAATAGATTCAATACCTAAGGCAAGTAGTTCCAATTTATCACAAGAAATGTTTAAGTCAAAATCTAATAATGAATTAAGATTTCCAGAAGAAATAGCAAGACCACATTTTTAGACAAAAGATGTATTAGAAAATTTAGATCTATTTGGAAACAGAAGACATGGAACATTGAATAAAATATTAGAGAAACTAGAAACATTAATTATAAAGAATAAACCTAGTACCAGCCAAATTCATAATATTGAGCAAGTAACCCTAGATCAAAATAATAGTACAAGCGAAGAAGATAATGAGGTAATAGATGTTATTAATGAAATAGAAGATGAATTTCAAGATAATAATGAAATCAATAGAATTAGAAGATCTTATAGACCAAATAAATACTATAGTTCAAATAAAATTAAATATGCACCAGTATAAAGAAAAAATTATTATCCTAGAATCACACCACCTGATATTCAATTAGAAGAAAGAACAAAATTTGTAGGGGCTCAATATGATAGAAGGGCAGTATATAAATAGAATATATATGGAAAGTATGAATATGAAATATTAAGGATGTTACAGAAAATGGGTTTAGCAAAATCAGCATATAAACAAGAAAGATATGATCAAAAATCAATAGCCGCAGCATTTGCGTCCGGTTTTACCGGGCAATGAAAAAACTGGTGGGATAACTATTTGACAGTAGGTAACAAAAAAGAAATAATAAATCATGAAGTTGAAGAAGAAGAAAAAGATGCACAAGGTAATCCTAAGAAAGATACACAAGGGAGAATTCATTATAAAAAAGTTAGTGATGCAGCAAAATTCTTAATTTCAGTAGTAGCTCATCAATTTATTAGAAATCCAAGAGAAGAATTACTGAGTTCAAAAATCTTTCTAACTAATTTAAGATGTCCAACATTATCTGATTTTAGATGGTATAAAGACATGTTTATGACATATGTATTCAAAAGACTAGATTGTGGTCAATCATTTTGGAAAGCAAAAATTATTACAGGATTCCCAAATTTATTTTCTCAAAGAATCATGACTAATCTTCAAAAAGAATCAGGAAAAGAAGTAGTAGAATTTCATAGATTTTCATATGGACAATTGTTTGCTTTCATTAAACAAGGTTTAAAATTATGTCAAGAATTGAAAATTCAAGCTAAATATAGATCAGAAAGAAGAGAATTAGGTTCATTTTGTGAAGCATTTGGAATAACAGGTATTAAAGCGCCTTCATCAAGATATAAGCAAATTAGTTATCCTTCTAAGTATAGACAAAAAAGATTAACTTATAGGATTAATAATTATGAACAACAAAATAAATATAACAATTAATATAAGAAATCGAACAAAAAGTACAATAAGCCTTATAAAAAGAAAAGAATTGTTTGTTATAAGTGTGGCAAACCAGGCCACATAGCTAGCAATTGTAGAACTAAAAAAAATAAATGAAATATTCAACGAAGATTCAGAACTACGAGATAAATTAATGGCAGTAATGATTGATAATTCATCAGAAGACAGTGATATAGAAATTAATGAAATAGTAAGTGAATCAGATGAAGAATATTATTCAGATTATTCATCTCCTTGTAAATGTAAAACTATTAATATGATATCTAGTAATAAAAATCAAGATAAGGAATTCTTATTCGATATTGTTAGTAAAATAGAAAATCTAGAAGAAAAAAGAACATATTTATTGATATTAAAAGATTTAATATTAGACGAACCAAAACTACTTTCAATACAAGAACCATTTAGTTTGTCAAAACTTTTAGATAAATACTCCAATAATACAAGTCTTCTAGAAATAAATAATAGTGTTACTCATCCTCAAGAAGAAATTAAACAACTAAAATTAGATATTAAAATACTTAAAGAAGATATAAAAGAATTAAAATCCAAAGATTTAGAATTAGAAGCAAAAATGGTATTAATAAATCAAATAGAAAAATTGGATATACCAGAAAGCTCTTATAAGAATAATGGGAAAGGAATTCAAATTAATGAAGGTCAAATTAATGAAGCAAATTATGTGAATATAATTGATAAAGTTAATATTGAAAAATGGTATGCAATTGTAACTATAGGAGTTTAAGATTTTACTACAACTTGTGTAGCTATCATTTATTATTACATATGATATTACTCAAGATGTTATATTAGGAAACCCATTCCTATATCAAATAACCCCATTTAAAAAGCATAAAGATGGAATTACTCTTAAAATCATGGGAAATAAAATCATATTTAAATTCATAACTCCTGTAAAGCAAAAAGAACTAGATTTAGTACAATCAAGTTCAATCTATAATAGAGAGAAAATAGATTGAAACGAACTAGATTTAGTACAGTCCAGTTCAATCTATTAGATCAAGAGTAATTTAATTGTTGATTAACTTTTCTTACATCATCGATTTCTACTGGTCCTTTTTCTGATCTAGCTTCTCGAAATGGTGTTGCTATTATTTCTCCTGAATTAGTTTCAATTCTTAGATTAAGTAATGGCGGATGGACTGAGCTTAAAACTTCTCTATCAACTATTTGCCACTTTTTATATAATTGAGTCTGAACATTTATACTTGGACTATGATAAATATTATTAATGTTTTCTTTTTGAGTAATATATTCTAACCATGCGAAAAAAGGAAAATTAAATTGTTTATTTTGTAATTCTTGCTTGCATTTATCCTGAAGTACTTGTTGAAATTTATAATCTATTTGATTATACCAATTTTTTTTCTCTAATTTCTCTTCATCATTAAACTCTTATTCTAAATATTCATAGTTTGTCTTAAATGGTTTATTAATAACATTTATTGAATCAAGTTTCATTTGGGAGTATGTTGGAGATTCTTTTAATGAATTATTGTTTATTATTTCTCGTAATGGAGATTTATAATGAATTCTTTGACTCCCTATAATTGGAACTAAATAGATTTTCGGATTATTAGTTATATTAGTATGCTGACTAAAACTTGTTCTTAAAGTTGGTATATCTGATGTTGAATATCTAGAATTTTGACTATAATCACTTTTATTTGATCCATATCTATTTGATCTAATGTTATCAAAATGTATAACTATGCTACCATCATCTTTTTTAATCATATGAGTGGTATTGGTTTGTTGAATATTTCTAGATTGCTCCTGAGGTAAAGCAGATTCGGATTTCAAAATGATATTCAAAACATTGTAATAGAATAGTAGATTCTCTCTTCTATAAAAGGAAGAAGAAATCTTGTATTCATCATCGAATGTTTTAGTCTTGAAATAATATTTTCAATTTGCCATTCACTTGCTTTGTTTAGTCTTTATTCAGCTTTCTTTTCAAAGTTTACATTCAAGGTACTTTAATACATTCCTATAAATTATTTTGTTAATTGTTTTGGTTTTATTTTGTTGTTATCATCCTGGAATCTTGGGTTCAATTTGGTTTTATTTGTTGTTAATTGCTTTAGTTTATATCAAGTTCCCAACTTCGAACAACAAGGGCGAGTATAAATCCCTCATTACGAGCATGAAGTTTGCCTTAGCCACCGAAGCCCAGAAGCTCAGAATCAATAGTGACTCTCAATTAGTAGTCAAACAAATAGAAGGACTATATGAGGCTCAAGATCCTACTATGATGAGTTACTTGAAAAAAGGCCGCTAGGTAGTTACAGCTTTTGAGAGACTCAAAATGAAGCGGGTCTCTCGAGCGAAAAACAAGCGAGCTAATGCCCTGAGTAAACTAGCACCTTCATCATATGCTCACCTCACCAAGAGAGTCCTACTGGATGTGATAAACAAGAAAAGCATTAGGGAAGACCAGTTATTGGCGATCGACAAACAAGTCAACTGGATGACCTCTCTCGTATAATACCTGATGGGGGAAATCCTTTTGAAAAACCAAGAGAAAGCCAGAAAAGTTCGAGTGAGGGTTGCGCATTACATGTTACATGAGGCATCTTATATAAGAAGGAATACCTCACCCCGTGGTTACGATGTGTCACCCTAGAAGAATCACAATATATCTTGACCAAGACACATTTGAGGTCTTGTATAAGCTACTTAGAATACCAAAACATGATATCCAAGGTCGTGCAGAAAGGGTATTATTGGCCAACCCTCCACTAGAATACCAAAAAAATGGTTAGGAGTTTTCAGAAGTATCAGATACATGCCATTATCTAGAGGACACCAAAATTTGACATGATCACCTTACACAGTCATTGGCTTTCTACCAGTATGTGATTGACATCATTGAGCCCATCTCGAAAGTTACCAGAAAAGTGAAGTTTTTAGTCGTGGCTGTGGATTATTTCACCAAATGGATTGAGGCTGAACTACTGGCCACAATTGCAAGGGCGAGCATTCTTAAATTCTCTTGGAAGAATGTGGTGTGCAGATTTGGTATACTTCAAATCCTGGTCTCGGATAACGGAAAACAGTTTGCCAATGACCCCTTCAAATCCTGGTGCCAAGAGTTGAACATCAATCATTACTTCACTTTTGTCGTGCATCCCCAGTCGAATGGTCAGATGGAGGTCTCTAATCGTACTATATTGTAAGGACTAAAGGCTCAATTGGACAAGGAAAAGGGGACTGGCTCGAAGAGATACCATATTTGCTATGGGCGTATTGCACTATAGCTTGAACACCCACTTGTGAGACTCCTTACAGCCTGGTTTATGGGTCAGAAGTTGTCATTCTTCCCAAAATAAGTGTGCCCATTGCCAGGGTCCTGAATCTTGACCCCAGGGATAGTGACAAGAGCCTACTAGTAAACTTGGAACTATTGTAAAAAAAGGAGATAACTCGGATTTGGGAGGCTCGCTACAAAACAGCAGTAACTAAGTATCATAACTCCAAAGTCAGAGCTATAACCTTCCTACCCAGGGACCTTTTCCTAAGAATGAATGATTTTAGCCCCAAAGACCAAAAAATTAGAAGCTAATTGGTAAGGATCCTATCAGGTAATGGAGTCCCACAAAGTGGGACATTGCAAGATATAAGGGCTAGCTGGAGAGAAAATCTCCTGAACTTGGAATGTGTGAAGTACCTAAAAAAGTTCAACCCTTAGCCTGAGAGAAAAGAAGGGGGAGCAATACTAAGGAGTTCACTTTCAGGCATTTGGACTTAGGTGGGGGCTCATGTAAAGTGCTATAAACCCTCCGTTTATTTTGTTAGTTACTAGCCCAAATTCTTCTTTTTTGTACTTCCATTTTATTGTTGTGAAAACCGCCCATCCCGCGGGGCAAAGATAATCTTGTAAACGATTTGGTCTTGTGGACCCATTTCGAACACCTAAATTGAAATGCAACATTACCTACATACATGTCAGGAATATGTAGCAAAAACGCAAATAGAAATCCTTAATTCATAAGTTCAGGAGTACACAAAAGGGGGAGGCCATATTAAAGAACACCTCCAAAGTATATTAGTGGGACATCTAAAAATACTAAAGATGAAATTAGAACCTGGGGTTCACTTCGGGACCTATATCTGAAGTATATGCGGCTCGAATAGAAGTTAAAAATCTTTTAGGGATGTCATCTAGAGAAGATTATGCTCTGAGGTTATATCCCGCAATGGCATCTAGAGACACATAAGCTAGGAGGCCTTCATGCAGTTTCAAGGCTTGAACATGTGCCTCTAAACCTTCGGTAGATGTGAGAGAATCTCGAATGAAATCCTTAAAAAGTTTGGACTGGATAAAGCAATCGATCGACTTAGTGATGCCCGAGCCCTCTAAGAAAGTCACCCTCTCCTTCATCGCTGCCACCTCTTGCCCTAAACGCTCATTTGCGTGGATCAACTTGATAGCATGGGATGCAGCACTTGTGTTCTCCTTCACCTCTCATTCTAGACGATCAACTCCAGTTGCCAAATCCTCCTTTTCGTGCTCAGAGCCCTGCAAAGCCTCCTAGGACTCTCTCAATTTATTTTTCACATGCAAGACGGTCAGCTGTAGAATTCGGCTTTGTTTTTCCTCTTAAACACATTTTGTCCCAGTGGGCCTCTAAACCTGACTTCAAGTATATCACCTTGAAGACTTGAATCTATTCCTCCAAGTTGACCGCATCTTCAGGTTCCCCTCAAACAAAGGTAGAGATGTGTGAACCAATGACAGCTAACTATAGATAATATATCGCAGGAAAAAAAGAAAATCAGTGATGCATTGGGGCACTAAAGTTTGAACAGAATCAGCGGATTAAGCTTAACCTGTCCTAAGAGATAAGCAAAGGTGTCCACAGGCTCATCTCTAGAAAGTGAGTGTGCAAAGGCCCGGTCTAACGAATGATACATTACTCAAGATAATGTGAGCAAGTGGAGAAGTTATCAAGGTGGTCACTGAGGGTTAGCCCTCCTTGAGGGCACCAATGTTTGCCCTTATGGTAGACCAAGGGTGTAAGAGGCGCTATTAGAGGGACAATTTTTGCCTTCTACCCTAGAGGACCGGGAAAGGTGAAACTTGTACTTGCAATAGGCCCCCTCATAGCATGAATCCGTAATGCCTTGGTGTTGAAAGAACCAGGAGGGGGAGCAGGAGCAAGATCAGATGCCCCAGAGAGAGACACATTCGACGTAGTATCGGTAAGATCATCAGTGATCAAAAAGTTGACTAAACCCTCAGGAAGGGATCTGCAAAGGATTCAAGGAGACTTCTCGAGCCCTCAGAAGTAGGGACCCTTACTAGTTTGATGAGCATGGTAGAATCGACAGTAGCCAATGATGAAGTGGGAGCTGTAAAGCTGACAAAAAACCTCAATAGACATAGCGGCCAAACTTTACCTAAGAAGATTATCACCAAGCCCTAGCTTCTAGCCAGGGAGTGCAAAAAAGGACCGATAAAACCAAGAGCCAAAGAGTGGGCAGCCATAGGAGTACCTAAACTAGAAGCACCCAAAGTGCCATTTTAACAATATAGTAAAAGAGAAATAAGGAAGAAGATAAATAAGGCAAGAAATGAAATTAGAATAAATGTAAAAAACAAAAAACAACAACAACAAATGACAATACAACACAAAAGAGAGGGGACACTTGAGAACCCCGTAACCTAAGGAAATTTTGGAAACATGACAAGGAGAAAATGTCCTTGAAGGCTCCAGAGCAAAACCAGCAAATATAGGAAAAGGAATACCAGATGGGGAGAGAGCTCGGAGTGGTAAAACTAGAATAGTGATAGCTGTAGGTACACATCTCAACGCAGATGTTTGAAGGTTCAAAAGAAAAGTTATCTTCAAAAAATGAGAAAGTAAAAACGAAGATATGTAATGGCAATATAGTCATAATCAGCAAGAGACATAGGTGAATAGGAAGAGTCTCACCCGATTTCGACTTCACAAAAAGGTAGTGAGACTTAGGCCAAGTGCCACTAGTTGGCGCTTTGTCAATGCTAAGGAGTCCACCGACACCATGCAAGTCAGGAACCTTTCTTGAGTCTTCACATAGAATATGAAAGTAGGAACTGAGTCTGGCTCAGAGGAACCAATGACTTTCCAGTGCCCCAACAGCTCTGGAGGCTCCCTTTATATGAAGAAGAACCGTAACAATAAAGCTAAGAATACATGGCTGTCACTGTTAAAAAAGCTGATGTTTTAATGATGGTGCTGGAGATAGAATAACTCATCTCTACCTAGCTTTCTTCTCAGGCAGAAAAAGCTTCAAAAAAGAGTGGTGTCGTATTAAAGATCAAGACGCTAGCACAGCACCTCAAACGACATGATGTATCAGACGGTGTTGGGAAATAACTGATCAACAACTATCCTATAGTGGTGAGACATGCCCAGGAAAAGAGAACTGAAGGGCACTCACATCCCTACAGTGAATTGGCCCTCAAAGAGGGAGATATACAGGTCGATTGAAAGAGTGCTGATCATCTTTATCAAGGGGCATGAAGGAAAAGGGGATATGAAACTTCCCTTGCAGTCTAGACGCCCACCCCTGATCAAAATGGGAAGTGACGGTAACATTGCTATCAATAGTAGCATCTGACAACTCTCCCTCTTCCTGAGACAGAGAGTCCTCCAGGTCAAGAGCAACAGCTGAAGGCCTAAGAGGAGAAGGGAGACCTGAGCTTTCAGAATCAGTTGACTCATCTACCAGAGACATAAAGAAGTGTTTAACCATGGGAAATGGAAAAGGTAGAGCGAGGTAAGATAGGAGCTTGCTAAAATAGGGAAAGTAGGAACCCTTATTTACTAGGAAATAGAGTGGTGTCCTTGCTTTTAAAATTTGAAAAAAAATAACGAAGGTTGAAGGAATGGAAACAAAAAGCTACCTTGTACCTCACGATTGAGATACATTACCTTCCTTTGATTGTTGGAAAGAGGCACTGACAACCTAGCATCATCAAACAGTTAGAAACAATTATAACTTCTTATGGGCCTAGAGAGAGGTTGTAGCTGAGGAAGGAGTCCAAGGACTCTCTTTCCAGCTAAGGGGAAATTGATAAGGCCTATTATAAATTACTTAGGCCCAATCCCATGCCAAGCCGGGCTAGTCTGAGGTGACAAAGGTAAGGCAATGGATCCAATGCCTAAGTAAGAACCCTACTTGGGGGGCAAAATTATAAATGTTGAGAGAGGATCTACTTACCATAAATATGTCCTAAACTTCAGCAATCAAGGTAAGAGGAATCTCAGTTGACACTTGGTAACTCTGGGATTGGAGGAAAATGACTAGAAACTCAAGTCAACAGGATCTCCAAACACACTGGCACATCCACAGATTTATCTATTCGCTTAAACTTGCGTACATGAGCTTACTCCACTCATTGAAAAGGTATCTCGGTTATCACCCTAGGTATATCTTCTTGTTGTAGGTTCAAGGTTAACGAGCTTCGAAAGTTCAATGGACTTGCCAGAAAAAGGGAACTTAATAGTGGGCAAGGTATATGCACTCCAAATATTGTTTTCAACATCATTTGAGGGTGGATAGGATTATAACGACTTTATATGCTTGGGTTCATATATTGGGAATTTGGCACCTTATTGATAGTCAAATAGGTAGGGTATTATGTGATGGCCAAGTTAACATGTTCCTTGATAATCGGCTTGGAAATGGCACTCTTGAGAAATGGGCAAATTTGATGGAAAATACATTTATGACATAGTTTATTTGTAATGGGGAGTGGGATATTTAGAAGTTGTATGCTTCTTTTCAAGATGAAGTGGTGAAGCGGATTGTGGTTTGTTCTGTTCTATTGGAGGACAAGTCGGATGTTATGCTATGGTTGCCTAAAACATCTGGATTCTTTACGGTGAGGTCAGATTATAATGTTTTGCGAAATGTTAAACCAACTTCTCTGTTATATTCTCGTATTTGGTGTTAGAATCTGCCTTTGAAAATTTTATTCTTTAATATGCGATTATTCTTTGGGCATTTACTGATACGAAATCATGTGTTGTTGCATGTTCTAAAAAATTCAAAGTGTTCGTTCCAATTGTGAAAGATGAATCTCACGTATGGAGTCTTGGAATTGGATGGAGAATAAGCCTCATTTGGTCCCAAGGAGGTCCGAGACTCAAAAATTGGATAACAAAGGAAATCATGACAAGAGGCGCAAATATTGTTTGTTGAGAGATTTGGCCCTATTTTAGTAATCCGGCCATATCTCTCTTATCGTAACTCGGAATGTGTGGATTCTTGCGGCATTAGAAAGCTACGATCCAGAGCTAAAATTTTGATGTTTTGCATGTTTCCAAATTCTGATGGGATCAAGGTGAAAAAATGTCGTTAAGCCGCACATCATGTCACAACGTGGTCAAATTTCGAGATTTTCAGTTTTTCATTTTTTCTGTGTTTTTTTCGTGTTTGTTATTTTGGGCTATTTCCTAAAGTGTTCGTAAGATGTTAGGGCCCAGAAATATGTCTTCTAATTATTGTTTAGTAGGAGTTTAAGTCGAGTTTTAATTTTGGACTTTTGTTTGGTCCATCTTTTTAGAAAGCTAGGGTTTTATCTTTTTTATAAACTTAGGGTTTATTTTGTAAGCCTATAAAAAGGCTATTATGCTTAAGTATTATTTAGATTTGAAATTAATGAGAATTGAGATAAACACAGGGTTATTTTTCTTTTTACGTGAGATGTTTTCCTGAGGAGGGATTATAATTTACATTGTAGGTTTTAGTTCCTGAGGAGGGGATTAAATCTTGCGTGACTTTCTTGTTAATTGTATGTGAGGAGCATCCAATTAATTGTGTTTCAAGCCAATCTACATAGATAGATTGATTCTACTTGTCCAAATTGATTTACGAAAAGATCATGGACACTTTTTTGCAACAAGGTATCAATCCACGTGAGGAGCGTGGCGAGATCCGTTATCAAGTGGTATCAGAGATCAAGGGATTTTTGAAATCAGGTTTTTCAGTTTTCCCTTAAAATTGAAACCCTAAATTGTTGTTATACGTAGCCTTGCAGGATTTGATAAATCTGTATTAGTTACAACAATTATATCTTTTAAATTTTGTGTTGAGAACATTAACGAAAAGAAAAAGTACAAAAAAAATTTGTTCTTATAGGTAGACGTCAAGTGGTATATTTGGATATTGTGACATTGGTGTTGTTTTAACTTGGAGTGATTTGAGTTGGAAACAACAACAGGTAGAAGTGAAGAGGTATTTATCGTATTCCTTACCTCCTAACACTAATGATGAAATTGAGAAAGAATTTAGGGATAGTTTACGTGCCTTGAAAAATCCCAAACCAGAAGTACCAAGATGTGGTACATGTCTTGGCTATGGATATATTGAGATTGATTGTACGAATCTTTTTGCAATGAATATGGTGGATGGTATTGTCCAATTTGAGGATCCCAATGGATATAATGTGACTAATGATCTTATTGATGTGGCAAACACAATTGAAGAGATCATTGTTGAGTCCGAATGTGAAGGCGAATTTCTTTCGGATATGCCTTGGCCAAAGGTTATTTTGGAGGATATTAAGCCTACCATTGAGGATAATGAATCCAAGGAAGATGAAGCTTCTTTGCAGGAAATTCACTCACCCATATTGGAGAAAGCTTTGTTATCAACAAAGACAAATCCAAATGAAGAGGTTGAAAAAATTACTACTCTTAAAGAACCTACTTGTGATGTAAATTCTTTTATTGTTTTAAGTGATTCTGCATTCATTGATAATTTTGTTGCATATCATGATAAGCAAGAAAAAGAATTGAGTAATGATTTCCATGGAAAAAGCCTTGAGGTGAGATTTGTAGCAATAGGCAAAGAGAGGAAACATGTTGAGTGTGACATTTCTTATATTTTGTCTTTTTGCCTTGACAATTTTTCAGGTTTTGTGCTGGATTCCCTTGTTACCAATCAACAAGATTTGAGGACAAATCTTTTTCAAGTGGAAGAGAATGATACGAAATCATGTGTGATTGCATGTTCCATAAAATTCAAGGTGTTCATTCCAATTGTGAAAGATGAATCTCATGTATAGAGGCCTGGAATAAGATGGAGAAGAAGCCTCATTTAGTCCCAAGGAAGTCCGAGACTCAGAAATGGGATAACAAAGGAAATCATGACAAGAGGCTTCAAATATTGTTTGCTGAGAGATTCTGCCATGTTTTATTTATCTGGCCATATCTCTCTTATCGTAACTCAGAATGGGTTGATTCTTGCCTCATTAGAAAATTAAGATCCAGAGCTAAAACTTTGATGTTTTGCATTTTTCCATATTCTGATTTGATCAAGGTAAAAACACGCCACAAAGCGGTCAAAGTTTGAGATTTTCAATATTTCAATTTCTTTTGTGTTTGTTTCGTGTTTGTTATTTTGGGCTGTTTCCTAAAGTGTTTGTAAGATGTCAGGGCCCATAACATGTCTTCTAATTATTGTTTAGTAGGAGTTTAAGTTGAATTTTAATTTTAGCCTTTTGTTTGGTCCATCTTTTTAGAAAGCTAGGCTTTTATCTTTTTTAGAAAGTTATGGTTTATTTTGTAAGCCTATAAAAAGGCTAGTCATGGGCACGGTTCCGGTTAAAACCGGAACCAGCCCGTAATCGGCTCGACGAGCCCGTCCCAAAGCCGTGAACCGGGTCTGCCGGGCCAAAATCGTGAACCGGAACCGGAACCGGCCATGGTGGGCCAATTCTGGTTCAATGTGCTAGGAACCGTAGAACCGCCGGTTCCAAAAAAATTAAAAAATAGATTTTTTTTATTTTGTTTTTAAAAACATATTATATTTCATTATTTCACACAAATTTCTTGAATTTTCTCACATATTCTCTCATAATCTCCTTGACTTTTAAAATTATTTCATTTTATTCAATTATTTACTTTAATATATTTCATTTCCTTCACTTTGTTATCTAATCTCATTGTTAGTTGTTTATTTTGTTATTTGTTATTGTTAGTTTAGAAGTAAGATTCTTAAATTTAATCACTTATGGTGTGTTTTACATTGAATCATGTATATTGATTTTCTTGTGAATGAAAAAGGTGATTAACTAATATATTGAATTATTAAATTTTCTCATTATCTAATAGTATTAATGGTTGGTTTTTTTTTATTTGGCTAACCTCTTTTTGAGGGTGGTCGCCACTCCATATTTATTAGAAATCTTGGTGGATGATAGACTTACCCTAAAATCATCCTTACAAAAGGGAGACCTTTTGAGAAAGGATCCATTTACATAGCCTAATGGATCCAAAGTCAAGAGGTTGATAAATTTAAACTTGGAGTACTTCCTCCATTTACAACAACTGATCACTATCCTTTTACTAGACAAAAAATAACCTATTCTAGTATACAAAAGACTCCTATCACGAGGAGTGACAAAAGGTCCCTTTTCCTTTGGACAAATACTAATACTATTTAGAGAATGTATTGGCCTGCTCAGCACAGTGATAGGTTTGGGTCCCTAATTTTCAAATATGCTGGTTGAGGCCACTAGTGGAGTGAACCGTGGAGAAATCATCCAATCATGTACAGCCGGAGATCGATGGAAGCAGAGAGCTAGTTTTCCTTGCTCCAAGTAATTTACCAGGCATAGTTCTTGCCTTTTTCCCTTATCAAGACAAGAACTTGCCAAAGCAGTCTTAAGCATCAAATTGTCTAACCGAGCATTCCAGGACAGCAAAGTAGGCAAGTCAGTTCTAACAACAGCAAACTGGGGCCCGAAGATAGTTAAGAGACAAGCCAGCCCTAACCTCAGCAGGCTGGTGCCAAAGATTTTACATGAGTTGGGGGGCTTCTGTGAAAGCTTATTATTGCAGGTAGTAGCCATTACCTTTCTTAAGTGCCAGTGAAGGAACTTGCTCTCTATCCAGTTTAAGCAGTGCCAAGAGCTGAGAGGAGTGGAGAGATCCCTGTTTCATGGCTAACATTCTAGCTGGCAGATTAGCTTCCTGCAGGGATACCGAAATAGAGGCCTTTTGTTGAATTTCCTCTAGCAGATGTCTAATCTTCCATTCTTTCCAGGACTTGGTGGCTTGAAACAAAGCATTTGAGTCTGATTCTAGGATAATTCCCATATTGTCTATTTCTCGGCATTTATTTATGAAGCTAATGGCTGCCAGAGTTTCCACCTGCAGACGCGACAGCATTAGGGGAAATAGGAAAACAGGAAGGGGGCATGAAAGAATACCTCTGTGATTTCTACATATTCCTCCTGCTCTCCAATGGGTTCCTACTTTAGCAACAGCAAAATTTATCTTGATGGCAGAGGCAGTTGGAGGGGTCCAGATGATACGCTGTAGGCTAGACTTTCTTCTGATCTTCATGCAAGCATCCCAGAAAGGAGACCATTCCATTGCAATCAGATTGACCCCCTGGAACCTTGTGTGGATGACTTCCTTTACTGATTTGAAGATTCTAGTAACTAGGGTCTCCAAATCCATTTTGGCTTTATCAAAAGTAATATTGTTTCTGAATTTCCAAAGCCACCAACAGATGAAGGAGGGGCAGACCTTAGTTAGGAAGCTACAGACCTCCTGCATGTTTTTGTGGTTTGTCCACCAAGTTTGTAGGGTGCCTACCAGAGTCTGTGACTGACATAGAATGCCAACTTCGGCAGCAAATGGTTTCCAGACCTTCTGAGCAAAATTACAAGATACAAACAGGTGGTCCAGAGTTTCCCCGCTAGAGCAGCACCATGGACAAATGAATGGGCCTAGGATGCCAACTTTGTGCAGATTAATGCCAATTGGTATCTTGTTTCTGATGAGTCTTGTCATTAGGAAGGATATCTTAATTGGTACCCCTGGATCCCAGATGAAGCTTGTAAGTGGGTGGAGTGGGCTATGAGTGCCTCTGATATGATCATAGGTCGATTTCAGACTGAAAGTTCCATCTGAGGAGAGGGACCAAATCATTCTATCCTTTTCTGCCAGCTTTATTTGATATTCAGAGAATACTTGAGTAGGTATAGGAGGGATAATGTTCTGAGCCCAATCCCAACCTTGATCCCCCAGAATTTCTTTCACTTTAGTGTTACCTGTAGCTTCGCAGAATTCAGATATCTTTCCTCGATGACTTCATTTTTCAAAAAACAAGCTGCATTCCCCATCTCCAATCTGAAACTAGATGAATTCTTCAGCAGCTGAGCCTGCTTTGATTAGCCTCTTCCAAATGTTAGAATCTCCTTTCCTGGCCTGAATGATAGATGGATGGAGCACACTGCAATACTTTGCCCACAAGAACCTTGCCCAGAGTGAGTCTTTTCCTCTGAATCTCCACCACAGTTTAAAGGACTGAGCTGTAACCTCCTGGTTGATATCTCTGAACCCTGGACCTCCTTCCTCTTCAGTGAGGCACAGTTCTGACCATCTAATCCAGTGATGTTTTGAGCCTTTTCCCACTGATGACCAGAGAAAGTTTGCTAGCATAGATTGTATCTGATTAAAAACTCTCTTTGGGGGGTCTAGGGACATGATAGTATAGAAAGGGACCGATGACAGGACACTCTTAATCAGGGTTATCCTTCCTCCAGTAGTCAAAAACTTAGAGCTCTAGCTTTCTATCTTTTGGCTTATCTTATCTATCAGGGGATCAAAATGAGCAGCAGGGATTCTCTTAAAGTGTAGTGGCAAGCCTAGATAATTAGCAGGAAAGGAGCCCCTAACAAACTTAGTAATCGAACCAATATAGTGTTTCCTAGCTAAAGGCATTTTATCATGAACTAAGTATGAGCTTTTGGCTGTATTAATCTTTTGTCCTGAAACCTTCTGGTAGTGTTGCAACTTCTCCATAATGGCTCTGATAGCCTGAGGTTTAGCAGACGAAAAAATTATTAGATCATCTGCATAAGCAAGGTGGGAGACCGTTGGACATCGTTTGGAGACACAGAAATCCATACCCTTTCCCACATTTTTTTTAGAAGCCTCGATAGGTACTCAGAACTAAGTACAAACAAGAGGGGGAGATAGGATCTCCTTGTCTAAGCCCTCTAGATGCTTTAAACCAACCCTTAGCTGCTCCATTAATTAGAACTGAAAACCAGACATTCGAAATCAATCTCCACATAAGGTCAATCCAAATCTCACCAAAGCCTAGAGATCTAAGAATCTGCAAGAGGAAAGGCTAATGAACCCTGTCATAGGCCTTTTCCATATCTAACTTTAATGCTACCTTGCCTTCCTTGCTTTTCCTAGTAATAGTAGACACCATCTCACTAGCCAGAAGGTAATTGTCAGTGATCAACCTACCTGCCACAAATCCACTCTGATTTTCAGAGATGATTTTTGGCAAAACAAAGGCTAATCTAGATGCTAGCAGCTTGGAGAGAATTTTATTTAGGAAGTTGCATAAGCTAATAGGTCTGAAGTTCTTGAAGGAGGATGGGTTTTGAATTTTGGGGATAAGAACTATAGAGGTTGCAGTCACAGCCTTCGGCAGCTCCTCACCATTTACAAATGACTGTACAGCCCTAAGTAAGTGATAAGCGAGTCGTATCACCTCGTCAATTTTACCCTAAACACTAATGTAGAAGCGTGAGTAGGGATTGTAATCCACAGGGAAGGCGTAGGTCAAGAATATTGAGCAAATTGTTCTAGAAGTCCTGTCACAGAATCTAAGTACTAGAAAGAGGAAAATTCAACACAAAAGAACGAAAACAAAGATGCAAAATATAGCAACAAGCAAGGAGGAAACAGATATCTCAGGATTCTTGTATTGGATGAACACAGGCTTAGTAAATCTATGCTATGCAATCAGTAAACAATTAAATGCAATGGAGACCTAAATTGCCTAGAAGTCCAAGCAGTGGTCAGCATGGCGACCACACCACTGCTTGTACCCCTAAATCACCATCCTCTCCCATGGCGAGGCCCGAGAATGGTGGAAGAAGCTCCGCAAAGTCTCAACTCTCCCAGTTAACTACTCTAACATGCAAAGTCCTAAGAACTCCCATGGCGAGGCCCCTCCTAGGGTTCACATATCATTAATGTTAACACAGAAAGCTCCTTTGACACTTTTCCTAAGGATTCAATTCATTAACACTTCCTGTGGCGAGGCCTGGGTTTCAGAATTGATTCGATTACAGAAAACAAGTGCAAAGACTTAAACAATCACAATTTAGTTCTCAATTCAAGCAACTTCGCTAACTTTGATTAATCACTCCTCAATTTAGCATGTCGACCACATTTGAAGCTTGATCTATTCAAGATTAGCTAAGAATTATGAAATTCAACATATGTTTATGCACAGTTCAAATGTGATTTCAATACTCAACAATTAGATTAAATTGCATAGCATTCAATTTACTAAAACACGTATTCATCCATTAAGAATCCTAAGACATCATAGATTTAGCCAGAAAACATCTTTCTCATTTCAAAATCAACAAATTCCAACCTTGATAAGCTCATTCTCATTTAATTGGAAGAATTTACCACTTAAGTCGAGAGAATTGTTGAATCCTTTGTCAATTGAGAATAAGAAAGACAAATTCAGTCCAAATTCACAATCGAGTTGAGATCAGAGAAGAAATGTTTAGTGAGAGAAAGTAGATCTAGAGAGAGAAAATGAGAGGTAGAAAAGCTTCCGCTAAAATTCAAGAGATAATTCAAAAATCTAGAATCCTCTCTCTCAAATTTCTCTACCTTTTTCCAATTAGCTACACTTCCTATATATATAGAACTAAGAAAATGTAACTAATACGCAACCGTAAAATATCTAAAGTATTACAAAAGTGCCCTTGAATAGAGAAAACCAAAAAATCAGCCTAAAATGTGAAAATTCAAAGTTTGGAGAAAAGTTCAGCATTCCAGCGCCTTTGGTGTTAATGTCCAGCGCCTTCTGTAGCTTCAGCTACCAGCAACACGCCTTCAGACTTAACAGAATCACGACTTCGCTGCCTCTGACTTCCAAGTGAAGAAATCAGTGTCAAATCACGCCTTCAGGCCTTTTCCAGTCACGCCTTCAGCATCCTCGCTATCTTCCAAGCAAAACAGCCTTCGGGAAATCACGTCTTCTTGCCAATGTACTTCACGCCTTCAGCTGCCTGAGAATTCAGAAAATCAAAGCTTCAACACTTAGCCATTTTTCTGGAAACTCAAACACAACATTCATGGCAGCAACTTCACACCAAAATTTGACAATGAAACGCTATGAATCAAGGAAAGCTTAAAACATAAAAATTGTAACTCGTTATCTTAGGTTTCTATAGCCATATGGATCACCCAATTTGGAGCTAAGATGATAGAGTTATGACCAACTCAAAACAGTGCAACAAAACTGAAACTCATGAAACAAAACTCCCAACACTTTGCCATTCCTTCAAGACTGCCAAACAAAATCCACTCCAAGAGCATCAAGCTGGCGAGGTCTCGTGGCGAGACATCGCTGTGTAGTGTGTGTGTGTGGCGAGACCTCGTGGCGAGGTCTCGCCGTGGAAATCTTTTGCTGGCGAGGTCTCGTGGCGAGACCTCGCTGTGCTGGGTGTTGGCTGGCGAGACCTCGTGGCGATGTCTCGCCAGCAATGTGCGAGTGTATGAGTGAGTGTTTGAGTGAAGTGGAGTGTAGTGAGTAAATGGTGCTGTGAAGAGTGAATGAGATGTACAAAGTGGATGTAAATGAAATGAAATAAAGAGTGAGTGTGTGTGAATTGCTAGACTGTGTGAAGTGTTTGTGAGTCATGAGAAAAATGTCATGCAAATGAAAATGAAATGCTTGTGAGTGTTGTGAAGTGAGGATGTAGCTACATGAGTGAATATTGGTGTTGTGGGTGTTTGCAAAACTGATTAATAGAACCCACTCAAGTGCTATGGAATACTTTGCAAATTTTTGGATGAAGAGCAACAAAATAACAAGTGAAGTAAATTGTGTAACAATGTGTTTTGAATGTATGAATTCAGTGAGTGTGTGAAGTCTCATGCGGCGAGGTGAGTTCGCTGCATGGAGTGTGTGCGTGGGTGTGTGCAGTGAGTGCGAGAGAGTAGTGTGCATTGATGCAAGAGTGTGTGCAGGAGTGCTGTGCTTGTGTGCGAGTGTAGTGAGCTAGGTGTGCGAGTGAGGATGTGCGGCGAGGTGACCTCGCCGCACAATGTGTGTGCGTAGTGTATGCGGCGAGATCACCTCGCCGCATGTGAGGTGTGTGGGATTGTGCGGGAGTAGTGTGCTAGTGTGCGAGAGTGATGAGTGCCCGTGAGGTGTTTGTGAGAATGCTTGTGAAGGTATTGTGAGTGTGTGCCTTGAAAATGGCTAAGTGTTCATTTCAGCTTTAGACTCAACTGCTATGCCAAATTCGTGTGACTTAACCCGTGAATTACACTTGGTAATGAACATGAAAGTTCTAGATTTATCTATTGGCTCTCTTATGGATCAGGAATCATCTTAATTGGAGGTCTTTAGCTCTAGTTATTAACAATCTACCAAACTGTGGCAATATGAACTTCATATCTAAATCCTGAAGTGGCAGTCATAAAGATGCCCCTGTTTCGCATATGTACACACAGAATTAGAAGAACGTTAAAACATAAGAAATAAAGTACACTCAAATAGCTTTCCAGAACATCCAATAACTCATCATTTGGGTTAGTATTGAAGACGTTATGCTCAAAACAAATTCACACTCAAAGCTGCCAAAACCCTAATTTGGCCAAATATGCATTTTCAGTTCCTCCATTTGCCTTTTGACAATTTTCACTTCAATTATCACCATTTTTGCTCTTTTTGCACCATTTGATCATTTTCAAATAGCTCATCTTCAAATATGCACAATACACATAAAACACCATACAATCACATGAAAATCAAAGCAAAAGCCAAGTAAATTAACACATATAAGTTGGTATAAAACCAACTTATCAAATTCCCCCACACTTGAACTTTTGCTTGTCCTCAAGCAAAGACAAAACACAAAACTCACATTTCAAAACCACTTAACACTAGACCTCACTCTTCTGTAAAACTTGTTCTCATTTGAGTTCATCAAAACCAATTTTTCATGCAATATCAAAACTCTTAACATATTCTCAATTCCAAGCTATCAACTTTTAGCACAAATTATCAACCAAGGCACAATGAATAAAGACCAAAATGTCATGCGTGCACGTGTGTGCTGAGGAACATGAACTTCATCTATTCCCTTGCTATACACCATCTAGGTGGTCTCACATACCATTCACTACATGCCAATCTCCTTGTACACCCTTATGAACATGAAATCACAAGATCAATGGTACCTATGCGTACATTGGTACTCTATGGGACATTGCCCTTATTCTGCACATTGGTGCACATATTGATGACTGAAAATATTCCTGGGTTTTATGGCTTTTTTCTCCAAATTTGATTGCCAGGTTCTTATGGCTTTTTCCTTCCCAGTTGCCAATATGGCTTTTTCTCCCATATCATTTCTTGTGCAAGCACATGTTCATAAGAATCCCAAATTGACTAAACATGCACGAATTCTGGAGACACCAGATAAATGCATAACAAAAAGAAACGAATCCATACACATTACCTCCTATGTCAATTGAGTTTTGCATGGCATATCTATCTTACATTAACATCGGGCCTTAGTCAGCAAAATGCACCAATTTCATCAAGAATGGAATCAAAGACATTAAATCAATTTCGCATGCTAAGCATTAGTAGAAATTGGATGAACTAAAATTTTTGAACATAGCTTAACAAAAGAACAAAGCATAGCACAAAGTGTCAACATTCATTCCATTGCTCTCACTGTCACTACACCTCTTTCCTTTTCATTCCATTACTTGCACTTTTGCATTTCATTTGGACATCAGCACCACATTACACCATGTATAGACAAGATCAACATTTATTCACAAAAATTTCAAAATTTCACCAAAAGTTGATTTTTTCACAAAACATGAAAAACTTGCACAAAACATGAAAAACATCACACATACGGGTAATAAACTCATAATGACACAACAAAACTAACATAACAAGCAAAAGTCCCAAAACAACACATATTTACACTAAGAAATTCATCAAAAAAACCACAAAACAGCAAAAATTCAAAAATTTCAAAACAGCATATAAAGCACAAAAAATTTTCATATGAAATATTTTCATATAAAGCACAAAAAGAAAACACAAACCACAGCAACATTCCCTCCCCCATACTTAAAATTTACATTGTCCTCAATGTAAAGTAAAGAGATAGGTTTAGGAGCTCCCTGGTTTTGAATCGTCATGAATTCCAATGTTTGCTTGGTAGAAATTTCTTAGTCCATCTTTCTCATGAGAAAAATTTCATGGCATCACTCCCCCACACTTAGCCTCTTGAGTGCATGGCTAATCTCCTGCAATGTCCTTCCTGGTCAACACCTTTAACATGAGTGGTTTTGATGAATGAATCCAAAATGAAAGAAACGCAAAGACAAAACAAAAAGAAGAAAAAAAACTACTTATTAAAGTTGAAGGAAAAGCAGTAGTTATGGATTTAGATAGTCTCCAGCTAGACTTTATTCATCCACAACATATGTCTTGTTCATGAAAAGAACTCAGTAAATCCATCTCTGCTCCACACAAAAGATGAACTTTCATTATCATGCTCCTTTTTCCCAGAAGACACTGGAGTGTTGAGGAGATGTGTAACCACAGGATCATGAGAAAAATTTCTCCAAATATCAAATTCGTTTGAACCACATCATAGCCCTCTTGTACCACACTATCCACAGTAGTCCTGCAAGGCTCAACCAAGGAATGCACATCCATGGTCTCAATCAACTCATCAGAAATTTCAAAAGTAAATGTCTCAAATTCACAATTGTTCACCATATTATCATTGTCATTCAAAATGTTAACATTTTTATCCTTAAAACAAACGTTTTTGACTCCACAAACTTTCTCAAAATTATCCTCACAGACAACATTGTCATTTCTTAACAAAAATTTCTCATTATGCACTGGAGATGAAGTACCAATTGCACACTCAGGTTTCTTCTCAGTTTCAAAAGTACCAATTTCCACATTAACATGATTTTTGGTATCCCAATGTCCTTCCAAATGTGACTCTATACAACTTATCAAAGTATCAAGAAAAGAACATTCATCATCATCATCAAGTAAAACATGTTCATCACTATCATTTGAACAATTCTTGACACATGCTTCCTGTGAGGTATGCTCTATCAAAGATTGACTTTGCATTTCAAAGTTTGACACATCTATGAAACCACATTCTTCTATGCGTGCACTCTCTAATGAAAACATGCTATCTTCTACATCAAGCTCATCACAATCAATTTCTTCATCATCCACAATTTCTTCAACATAAATATAGTCATGCTTAACACCCTCATCAACGAAAGTAGGAGAACATTCAACAACCTGAATGGAACACAAAGATTCTAAATGCATAGGTTGTTTCATTGCATAATTCACGTTAAAAACTACTTCCTCATTATTAATTCTAAAGGTGACAGTTTTGTTTCGAATTCCAATTAAATCATCACCCGTAGCTAAAAATGGTCTACCAAAAATGAGTGGTACCTCGGGGTCCTCCTCCATATCAAGTACAATGAAATCAACAGGGCAAAGTGAATTTATCAACTCTTACCAGAACGTCTTCAACCAAACCTGTAGGAGTTACCAAAGACCTATCTGCCAATTGGAGTGTTACTGCCACGGGGCGAATCCTGCTTTCCAATCCAACACTGATAGCTATGGACAATGGCATTAAATTGATCCCAGCAACCAAATCACATAAAGCCTTTGCAAAATGCCTTGTGCCTATTTTGCATGGAATAGTACAGCTCCCAGGATCCTTAAGTTTTGGAGGGAGATCATGAACCATCCAAGCTTGAGTGCACTCAGAAACCATCATGGGGACCTCACATCTCAAGATTTGCTCTTTGTTGGAGATAAGATCCTTGAGATACTTAGCATATTTTGGCATTGAAGTCACTAAGTCCATCAGGGGAAGATTCACATTCACTTGCTTGAGTACCTCTAAGAACCTTTTGAACTGAGGGCCTTTTTGAGGAGGTGGTTTCTTCCTCTCTGGAAAAGGAGGTTTAGGAGCATACTCAGGGTAGTTGTAAGGATTGAAATTCTTAATGATCTCATTTCCCACTCTAGTTGGTATGTCCTTCTTCACAGTCTTATCACCCTCTTGCTCATTATCCTTCTTAAGTTCCAAAACTTCCTCAGCTTCATCTTTCTGGTCTTCTTCCTCTGCACAATCATCCTTAACTTCTGACGGTTTATTTCCAGGCAAAAGTTTCCCATTCCTCAAGGTTATGGCATTGCATGCTTCCCTTCCTTTTGGATTCGGAACAGTGTCACTTGGTAATGCTCCTTTTTGCCTCTGATGCACATCATTAGCCAATTGACCAATCTGCATCTCAATATTCTTCCAAATGGCTTAATGATGTTTAACACTTGATTCCAAACTTCCGAACCTTTGCTCAAACCTCTGATCATTCGTGTCCAACCTCTCCAACAGCTTTTGAAACATACCTTCCACATATGGCTTCCCTTGTTCTTGTGCTGATGAACTAGCTTGGTGATCAAAACCTGGTGGAGGATTGGTATTTCTCCTTTGCTCATTCCCTTGAGTATATTGGCTTCCCTGGCTTTGGTTTTGTTGTCCCCAAGTTCCTTGATTACCACCATAGCCTCTATTGTTGCCTCCTGAGTAATTTCCAGAGTATTGTAGTCTGTTGCCAAAGTTATTCACGTATTGAATGGACTCAGTGGTGACTGGGCACTCTTCAGTATAGTGTTCAACCTTGCATAATCCACAAGAGAGAAGTGGAGCTTTTGTTTGTGTTGCCTTAAGAGTCTGCACCTGCTTGGCCAATGCTTCGAACTTTGCACTAAGAGAAGTCTACTCATCTACATCAAGTACCCCCCTTTGTTTTCTAACATGTGGCTTTCGGATCTCTGGGAAGATATACTCATCCTCAGCAATTTGATTAAATAGCTCCCGTATTTCAGGCACAGACTTGTCTTTGAGTGCCCCGTTAGCACATGCCTTAACCATCAAAGAGGATTCAGGAGTTAAGCCTTTGAAGAAAGTGTTTAGTTCCTTGATCTCTCCTAAGTCATGATTGGGGCATTGTCTGATTAGGTCGTTGAATCTTTCCCAAGCTTCTCTAAATGTCTCACCTTCTTGTTGCTAAAAGTTCATAATTTCCAACCTTCTCTTTTCAAGCTTAGCTGGAGGGAAGTATTTGGACAAGAACCTCTACTGTAGATCATCAAATGACATTCCAGCATTTGTTCCCCCAATACTCTTGAACCAATGTTTAGCCTTTCCACGCAGAGATAAAGGGAACAAAATTCTGTGAACCTCACCCCTGTCAACTCTTGGCAACTTAAAAGTGCTGCATAACCCGAGAAACCAATCAAGGTGGTCGTTGGGATCCTCATTGTCAAGACCTTGGAAGAATTGGCCCTGGGTAATCATGGAAACAATTTGTGGAGGAATGTGGTAACTTTCCATATCGATGTCCTGATGACCAAAACAATTGTCAAAATTTACTACATAATGGTCTCTGAACCTAGGTGCTTGTGCTCCTTGAGCTGCCATTTCTCTCTGCTGCTTCAAATGTGCTCTCAAAGTTTTCTTCAACTCAAGATCCAATAAGAATTGTGGTTCTCCTGCAAACCTGCTAGACCTTGGCATACACAACACAAAGTAGTGAAGTGTAATAACAAAGAAACAAGAACTTCAAATATGCAACACAGAAACAGATCACAATTCTCAACACGAACAGAAAACAACACAAAATGAAAGCTACGATAAATGCCACAAACAAACACAAAGTAGAACAAGTAAAAATCAAGAACAATTCACAAAATTCTAGAACTGATTGCCTTCCCCGGAAACGGAGCCAAAAATTGATAAGCGAGTCGTATCACCTCGTCAATTTTACCCTAAATACTAATGTAGAAGCGTGAGTAGGGATCGTAATCCACAGGGAAGGCGTAGGTCAAGAATATTGAGCAAATTGTTCTAGAAGTCCTGTCACAGAATCTAAGTACTAGAAAGAGGAAAATTCAACAAAAGAACGAAAACAAAGATGCAAAATATAGCAACAAGCAAGGAGGAAACAGATATCTCAGGATTCTTGTATTGGATGAGCACATGCTTAGTAAATCTATGCTATGCAATCAGTAAACAATTAAATGCAATGGAGACCTAAATTGCCTAGAAGTCCAAGCTGTGGTCAGCATGGCGACCACACCACTCCTTGTACCCCCAAATCACCATCCTCTCCCATGGCGAGGCCCGAGAATGGTGGAAGAAGCTCCGCAAAGTCTCAACTCTCCCAGCTAACTACTCTAACTTGCAAAGTCCTAAGAAGTCCCATGGCGAGGCCCCTCCTAGGGTTCACATATCATTATTGTTAACACAGAAAGCTCCTTTGACACTTTTCCTAAGGATTCAATTCATTAACACTTCCTATGGCGATACCTGGGTTTCAGAATTGATTCGATTACAGAAAACAAGAGCAAAGACTTAAACAATCACAATTTAGTTCTCAATTCATGCAACTTCGCTAACTTTGATTAATCACTCCTCAATTTAGCATGTTGACCACAATTGAAGCTTGATCTATTCAAGATTAGCTAAGAATTATGAAATTCAACATATGTTTATGCACAGTTCAAATGTGATTTCAACACTCAACAATTAGATTAAATTGCATAGCATTCAATTTACTAAAACACGTATTCATCCATTAAGAATCCTAAGACATCATAGATTTAGCCAGAAAACGTCTTTCTCATTTCAAAATCAACAAATTCCAACCTTGATAAGCTCATTCTCATTTAATTGGAAGAATTTACCACTTAAGTCGAGAGAATTATCGAATCCTTGGTCAATTGAGAATAAGAAAGACAAATCCAGTCCAAATTCAAAATCGAGTTGAGATCAGAGAAGAAATGTTTAGTGAGAGAAAGTAGATCTAGAGAGAGAAAATGAGAGGGAGAAAAGCTCCCGCTAAAATTCAAGAGATAATTCAAAAATATAGAATCCTCTCTCTCAAATTCCTCTCCCTTTTTCCAATTAGCTACACTTCCTATATATATAGAGCTAACAAAATGTAACTAATACGCAACCGTAAAATATCTAAAGTATTACAAAAGTGCCCTTGAATAGGGAAAACCAAAAAATCAGCCTAAAATGTGAAAATTCAAAGTTTGGAGAAAAGTTCAGCATTGCAGCGCCTTTGGTGTTAATGTCCAGCGCCTTCTGTAGCTTCAGCTACCAGCAACACGCCTTCAGGCTTAACAGAATCACGACTTCGCTGCCTCTGACTTCCAAGTGAAGAAATCAGAGTCAAATCACGCCTTTAGGCCTCTTCCAGTCACGCCTTCAGCATTCTCGCTATCTTCTAAGCAAAACAGCCTTCGGGAAATCACGTCGTCTTGACAATGTACTTCACGCCTTCAGCTGCCTGAGAATTCAGAAAATCAAAGCTTCAACACTTAGCCATTTTTCTGGAAACTCAAACACAACATTCATGGCATCAACTTCACACCAAAATTTGACCATGAAACGCTATGAATCAAGGAAAGCTTAAAACATGAAAATTGTAACTCATTATCTTAGCTTTCCATAGCCATATGGATCACCCAATTTGGAGCTAAGATGAGAGAGTTATGACCAACTTAAAACAGTGCAACAAAACTGAAACTCATGAAACAAAACTCCCAACACTTTGCCATTCCTTCAAGACTGCCAAACAAAATCCACTCCAAGAGCATCAAGCTGGCGAGGTCTCGTCACGAGACCTCGCCGTGTAGTGTGTGTGTGTGTGGCGAGACCTCGTGGTGAGGTCTCGCCGTGGAAATCTTTTGCTGGCGAGGTCTCGTGGCGAGACCTCGCCGTGCTGGATGTTAGCTGGCGAGATCTCGTGGCGAGGTCTCGCCAGCAATGTGCGAGTGTGTGAGTGAGTGTTTGAGTGAAGTGGAGTGTAGTGAGTAAATGGTGCTGTGAAGAGTGAATGAGATGTACAAAGTGCATGTAAATGAAATGAAATGAAGAGTGAGTGTGTGTGAATTGCTAGACTGTGTGAAGTGTTTGTGAGTCATGAGAAAAATGTCATGCAAATGAAAATGAAATGCTTGTGAGTGTTGTGAAGTGAGGATGTAGCTACGTGAGTGAATATTGTTGTTGTGGGTGTTTGCAAAACTGATTAATAGAACCCACTCAAGTGCTATGGAATACTTTGCAAATTTTTGGATGAAGAACAACAAAATAAGAAGTGAAGTAAATTGTGTAACAATGTGTTTTGAATGTATGAATTCAGTGAGTGTGTGAAGTCTCATGCGGCGAGGTGAGTTCGCCGCATGGAGTGTGTGCGTGGGTGTGTGCAGTGAGTGCGAGAGAGTAGTGTGCATTGATGCAAGATTGTGTGCAGGAGTGCTGTGCTTGTGTGCGAGTGTAGTGCGCTAGGTGTACGAGTGAGGATGTGCGGCGAGGTGACCTCGCCGCACAATGTGTGTGCGTAGTGTATGCGGCGAGATCACCTCGCCGCATGTGAGGTGTGTGGGATTGTGCTGGAGTAGTGTGCTAGTGTGCGAGAGTGATGAGTTCCCGTGAGGTGTTTGTGAGAATGCTTGTGAAGGTATTGTGAGTGTGTGCCTTGAAAATGGCTAAGTGTTCATTTCAGCTTTAGACTCAACTTCTATGCCAAATGCGTGTGACGTAACCCATGAATTACACTTGGTAATGAACATGAAAGTTCTAGATTTATCTCTTGGCTCTCTTATGGATCAAGAATCATCTTAATTGGAGTTCTGTAGCTCTAGTTATTAACAATCTACCAAACTGTGGCAATATGAACTTCATAACTAAATCCTGAAGTGGCAGTCATAACGATGCCCCCGTTTCTCATATGTACACACAGAATTAGAAGAAAGTTAAAACATACGAAATAAAGTACACTCAAATAGCTTTTCAGAACATCCAATAACTCATCATTTGGCTTATTATTGAAGAAGTTATGCTCAAAACAAATTCACACTCAAAGCTGCCAAAACCCTAATTTGACCAAATATGCATTTTCGGTTCCTCCATTTGCCTTTTGACAATTTTCACTTCAATTATCACCATTTTTGCTCTTTTTGCACCATTTGATCATTTTCAACTAGCTCATCTTCAAATATGCACAATACACATAAAACACCATACAATCACATGAAAATCAAAGCAAAAGCCAAGTAAATTAACACATATAAGTTGGTATAAAGCCAACTTATCAGTAAGTCCTTACAGATAATGTCCCAAGCAAAGTTAAAAAAGATTCCTGGTAGTCCATCTGGTCCTGGGGCACTTTTAGAGTTCATGCTTTGGACTGTAGCCCTCAGCTCCTCCATATCAGGAATCCTTGTTAGGGCCTCTCTATCATTTTCAGATAATGACATAGATAAAAGTTGTGGATCAATCCTAGAGGACACTGGTTCTGCTGAGTACAAATCAGAGAAGTACTGAATAGAAATTGAGGCTATGTCTTCCTCTTTCTCCACCCACTCCCTTTCCAGTTCTTGAATTTTTTGAATGTAAGATCTTGCATACCTGTTCTTAACATAGGCATGGTAAAATCTGGAATTTCTATCCCCCTCCTTTGCCCATCTAATGTTAGCTTTCTGTGACCAATACTGTTCTTCTATTCCTAAGTGATATTTGGCTTTTGCTGCAGCTTGGCTCAAGAGTGTCCTAGGGACAGGGTTGTTCTCATCCTCCTTTTCTAGCCTAAGCAACTCTTCCTCAACTTGTTCAGCTCTGGAAAAGATATTGCCAAAGGTCGATCTGTTCCAGGATCTTAGAGCCTGCTTGACTATTTTGAGCTTCTCTACAAAGATCCTAATAGGACTACCTATGACCTCTGAATCCCAAGCCTGTCTAATAATGGGAATACACTCATCATGAGAGGTCCAGAAGGACTGGAATCTAAATGATTTACTAGGAACCCCCTTATCCTTCTGGATGTTCAACACCAGGGAAGCGTGGTCAGATGGGGAACGAGCCAGATGAGATATATTAGCCAGTAGGTTACTGACTTGTTTTTCATATATTTTGTAGTGTTTTGTGCCAATGTGTGCAATTGTGTGGCTTGAAGTTTGAAATACTAAAATGAAGATAAAAGACCAAGAATGTGGCTAAATGAAACAAATGTGAGTTTCAAATTAAGGAACAAGAAATGATGCAAAGAGATTTGAAAGTTGGCCTTAATGTGTTTATTTTGAGTTTGGCAGAATGGTTGTTGTAATTCATTTGAGTGTATCTCTCTCGATTTTGATCCAAATGATGAGATCTTGGATGTTCTGGAAAGCTCTTTGCGTGTGCTTTAATTCTTATGTTTTAACATTCTTCTAAATCTATGTGCAAGTATGAGAAATCGGGGAATGTTTATGAGTGCCTTATTCAGATTTCCAGGGTTTTTATTACTTGATTCTATTGCCACAGTTTGGTAGATTGAAGATATCTTGAGCTACCAATATCCAATTTTGATGATTCTTGAACTTATGGAAAGCCAACAGGGAGTTCTACAACTTTTATGTTTACTGCAGGACCTGATTCAAATTGGTCAACGATGTATCATAACGATACATCGTCGTTATAATAGATTTGTACCACGATGCATCGTTACGATGCATCGTGGTGTAAAATTCCATGCTGCCACATTTTAGTATTTCGGCCATAACTCTCTCATCTTAGATCCGAATTAGATGGTTCAAAAGGCTGTGGAAAGCTAAGACATAGGGCTATAACTTTGATGCTTTAGGCATTTCCAAAATTGGTCAAGAGCGTCGTCTACCCTTGCAATTTTACCCAATATCACCAAAACAAGTAGTAGTGGCAAGCGGGATCGTATCCAATAGGGAGAGGATTGAATTAAGAATTGTAGAGGTGATAGAATAAAAAGTGTTCAATAAAGCAAGCAGCAAGTATGAGCAAATACGTAGGTCAATCAAGAAGTGAAATGGTGTTGCCTTGAGGGAGGTCAGTGTGACGACTCTATTTGATTATCCTTGACTAGTGTAAGAACATGAATGAGAGGATCGTTTTTCTAGTGAACTTAGGGTTGATCTCCTTATAAGACTCACAATCCTAATTCACCCTGCTCCTCTCATCTTCCCTTGGTAGGGCAAACCTAGGCTCAGCTTCCTAATTCCCGATCCCTACCTGACACTAGAACCCCAACTCCCATGGACAAGACAGTCAACCAAAGTCCGAGTTCTAATGTTCAAATAATCCTAAGTCTTTCCATTACATTAATTTCAATTGTCATTGGTAATGCACAACTGACGTTGCATCCTTAGACAGATCTAGGACTCATTCAAGTTGTTCCTTATTCCAGTGATGTTATTTCAATTTCCATTAATAACACTAAATTGACCTCAGGGGTACTGCAAGTCATATAAAGGGCCTAGGAGTGAGTGAGTAAGCATTGAAATAAAGCATCAACAAGATATAAGAAACAATATCAAACACGTAATATGCAAAACAAATGTCTCAAATCAATTTAGAGTCATCACACTTAATCCCTCAAAGCAACAACCTAATGTTTAGCCAATCATGTTGATCGGCTTTGAAAACAAGTTTGACAAAGCCTAATCAAACATAGCTATTACAGAAAGATAAAATGGAATGATTTCCAGTCTGATCTCCTTTGATCGTGAAGCCCTAACTCTCTTGATTGATCTCCGTTTCTGGATCTCTCTCCCCAAAAAAGCTCTCTTCTTCTTCTTGTCCTCCTCTGGCTTTTATAGTTTTCTCTTCATGTCCTTGCCAAGTGAGCTTCCTGGAAGTTTCCATGCTATGCCCGGATGTTGACACGTGCTCCTGTAAACATAAGCCAAGAATGTAGTGAAGACACGTGTATTTGACAAGTAAGAGTGACGAGGCAAAATATCGAATAGATTGGATGCGGTGTTTGCTACGTGCACTTGGACCAAATGTGAAGTGGAGTGCAAACGAAATGTATGCCGAAATTCCTAAGTAAAAATCTAACAAATGAAAAATACAAAAATTACACAAGGAATGAAATGTGCAGAGTGCATGTGTGTGAGGTGAGGCGGGTGAAAATGTGTAAAACAAAATGTGCAAGTGTGCGAGTGGTGGTGTGCGTGCGTGAGTGGGCTGGCGCCCGCACGGCCGTGCGTGCGTGTGTGCGCCCGCACAGTGTGCGTGTGTGGGTGTGCGGGCGCATAGGCGCCCGCACAGTGCATGGTGTGTGTGTGTTGTGTGCTGTGTTTGTGCTGTGCGGGTGTGCTTTGGTGTGGTGCGTGACCAAGTGTGTTTCATAGCTCAAAAATGATTACTTTCATAAAAAAAATGCTACACTTAGCCAATTCTCAACACTTCATCAGATTGTACCATTTCAACACATACTTGTTCATCTGTCATGATTTTTACAAAGAATTTACACAAAAGATTAAACAAGTGAGACGAATAAGTCGGTACATACCCGACTTATCATCCCCCCACACTTAAATCTTTGCTAGTCCCTAGCAAAGTAGCACATGACACCTAGTGATTACCCTCTCTACATCCAACACTCGCAACAATATCAGCTATTCCTTATAAACTTTTTCCCATGCAAAGGGAAATATATATACGGGCAAGCTACAGTTTACTTCATTTACGCAATTTGTCGAGCAAAGGGAAACGAATAAAAACCAAACCGTCAGCGTGCAAATGTGTGCTGAGGGTTACTCATGATCCCTACGCTGTCTATGCAAAGTTCTCAAGTAAACACTTAATCAGAAATTCTTGCACTACAGTCCTTTTGTCCACACACACGAACACTTAACATAAACATTGTAAAGAAACTATTTCGCACATTGGTGTGCTTGCACATTGGTACTTATTTGTAATTCATGCCGCACATTGGTGCTTGTCTTCCCAGGGTTTTGTGGCTATTTGTTTCCCTTTATTTGGCCATTGGCTTTTTCTTCACAATTGCCCAATTTCAACAAAAATTCTTGTTCGTGTGTGTCTTCAATAGACTATATAATCAAAATACAAGAATAAGTGTTTACGAGTAGAGGGCATATACATGCAAGGAATCATAAAGGCCCTCCTATGTCAAAATTTTGCTGGCGCTTCTATCTTACTTTAACATCGCACTTTACTCAGCAAATTTCACGCAATACTTGAAAACTGCTAACTCGTGAAAAAGATTTTTTTTTTTGCATACATCACAAAGGTAACATTTATGAATTTGCTGATGAGGTCTTGATTGTGAATGTAAATTGGGCGTGCGAGTGTGATGAACACAATCAACACTTTCACATTAAAACTTAAAGCACACCACACACACTACATCGTAACTGAGAAATGAAAAGCAAGCACACTACAAGGTCAGTGCTAGTCACTGCCTTGTTTTTCATTTCCACAAGCCACACTAAAAAAATGAAAAAAATTAGAAAATAAAAAAAATACACCACCTATTACTAATATACTAAACACCACTGATCCCTGCGGCATATAAGCAAACACACAACAATTCAAAGCAATTCAACGTAAAGGCGGCAAGTCTTACAAACACACAAGCATCAACCAACACCCAACAACCACACATGAACCTCCAGAGCATGCAAGACTCCCCCCTACACTTAGAATCAACAATGGTCCCCATTGTGTGAAAAGGAAAGAGTCTACCCGGTGCTAAGCGTCACGCCGGGCCCGTTCTTGCTACTCCTCTTCCAGATAGATTTCCCATTGTTGGTTTCCTATGGTTCCCAGAGATTGTTGGGATGTCTCTGTGGGAGACACTTCGATTCCTTGATTTTTCGCCATCTGTGCCAGTAAGTAAGGGAAGAACATTAGTGTGCCAGTACACTTCTGTGCTCGCACAATGGACTCCATGATCAGCCTCCCTACATCGATCGTCATCCGGTGCTGGATTGCATAAATCAGAAGTACTTTGTTTCGGGTAGCCTTGTTGTGGCGGTTTGTGGGTATGAGCTTAGAGTTTATGAACATCAACCACATGAGGGCTTCCGCCGTCAAGTCCTTGGTTTGCACATAAACAGCTTTAGACTAATTGTTACGTACCCACACGGCTCCTGGTAGCCCCACGGATTCGATCAAGAAATCAACGTTGGCTGCCTCCACCAATTGTTCAAATTCGTTTTCTGGGCAATCTGGCAATTGATAATTAGCATTGATGGTTTGGCTTGTTATTTTGAGGTAAGTTCCCCGGAGGTAAACCCCATTGTGGTTGCTCTCATTTGTGTAACTTGCATGGGAGTTGGCGTAGAATTCCCTGGCCAACTCCACGTTGGTCTCAGCTGGGGCAAAGGCAAGGGCTTCCCATTTGTAAAAACGGATAGTCTCGTCAAACATGGGTGCCGGAGCGATAAAGTTCCGTTCCACTATGATGTGTCTAAGGATAGATCTATAGAACCGTTTCACTGCTCTTCCGTTGACAAATCGTGGGGGTGATTCAGGAGTATATTCTTCCTCGCCTTCAGAGTCCCAGTCGGGTGGTTCTGGAATGCCAAGACTACCCGAAGGAACACCCTATAGTCGCTATCATCGTGTGCCATGTGCCTGCAATGAAGGTAATTTAGAGTGCAACTGGCCATGAAACAATTGACGGTATTTATAGAACTCTCCCATGCATGGCCTGATGACTTAGAGCTAGAGGACAAACCCCGTGATTTAGCTAGAGGACAAATCGCAAAGCTGTAATGTGCATGCAAACAAATTATGTGTAGTCTATTCTGACATGCCATGCACTTGGCTTGTCACCCTTTATCAGCTTATGCATATGTGTGGCTTACTTGTGCACAGAGTCGCTCCTCCGACATTTCTCTCAGAAGCATAGAGATACTCAAGGAATCAAATATTCATTACCTGTGCTGGTGTAAGCATTTGGATTTTATTCTTTGTCCATTTCGGAATATAGATGATTCTTGGCGTGTTTACCTTCGTTTCCCTGTGATCACAGGCTTGCTTACCAAAATCTCACACATCTCATGCTCCAGAAATGTGCCTTCCAGTGCCCACTGTCGTGCTTCCCAGGCTTGCCGCATTGACTTCCTGCGTGAAAGAGAGTTGGGATTATTTAGAGTCACTGATCATTGCAAACTTTAATTACTAAAAAAAACAAAATGACTGAATGAATGAAATTAAACCGTCGGGTTGCCTCCCGACAAGCGCTTGGTTTATTGTCCTCAGCCAGACATGAAATTGTTTTACTGAGGTGGTGGGTGGTCGAGGCGCTGAGTTTGCCCCTTGTCGTCGCCTACTGGGGGGTGAAGACCTTTACCCTGTGACCATTTACCTTCCACCTCTCTACTGAGACCTCATTGTAAACCTCGAGAGTTCCATATGGGTAAACTTTCGTGACGACCATAGGTCCAACCCACCTAGTCCTTAATTTGCCAGGAAAAAGCTTAAGCTTAGCGTCATATACCAGCACTTGCTGCCCCACCTCAAATTCTTTCACCTTAATCTTAGCATCATGCCATTTCTTTTTCCTTTCCTTGTAAAGACTTGCACTGATGTATGAATTCCATCTGAATTCATCCAGCTCATTCAACATCATCATCCTGGCTTCCTGAGCCAAGTCGAGGTCCATGTTCAATTTTTGTATCGCCCAGTATGCCCTGTGCTCTAATTCGACTAGGAGATGGCATTCTTTCCCAAACACTAGTCTAAAGGGTGAGGCCCCGATCGGTGTTTTATATGCAGTCTTGTATGCCCAGAGTGCATCGTCCAATTTGAGGGCCAATCCTTTCTCCCCGGATTCACGACCTTCTCCAGGATGCCCTTGATCTCTCTGTTCGACACTTCAGCCTGACCATTTTCTTAGGGGTGGTAGGGCGTGGAGACCCTATGCTGGACTCCATATCTTGCTAAGAGTGCATTGAAGACCCTGTTGCAAAAATGGCTCCCCCCATCGCTGATAATATCTCGTGGAGTTCCAAACCTGTTAAAAATGTTCCTCTTAAAAAATCCCATCACTCTTCTGCTGTCATTATGGGGGAGTGCCACCACCTCTACCCACTTGGATACATGGTCGACTCCTACTAGTATGTACTCGTTTCCACACGATCTCGGGAAGGGCCCCATGAAATCCAGCCCCCAGACATCAAACAAGTCCACCTCCAGTATGTTGTTGCGAGGCATCTCATCTCTACTGGATATATTTCCCACACGTTGGCACTTGTCACACTGGCTCACCCACAGTTTGGAGTCTTTAAACACATGTGGCCAGTATAACCCTGTTTGTAAGACCTTGTGCCCAGTCCGTGCTACCCCAAAGTGACCTCCGAATGGTGATTCATGACAGGCCCTGAGAATGTCCTCTATCTCCTCATCCGGTATGCATCTCCTAATGAGTTGGTCGCTACACCTCTTGAATAGGCATCCGCTCTTCCAGAAATAGTATTGGGCATCATGCTTGAGCCTCTTCCTTTTGTCACTTGATAGATGTTGTGGCATTTGCCCAGTGAACACATAGTTGGCTATGTCGGAGTACCAAGGCAACTCCCGCGGGTGGACCTTGAAGATCTGCTCATCTGGGAAGCTCTCCTTGATCCATAATTGCAGCTGTTCCTCACTGAGCCCACCCAGCTCGAGTCTTGACAGGTGGTCTGCCACCACATTCTCACATCCTTTTCTATCTTTTATCTCGACATCAAATTCTTGCAACAGAAGTACCCATCTAATGAGCCTCGGCTTTGCTTCCTTCTTTGCCATTAGGTACTTGAGGGCTGCATGGTCGGTATGAACTACCACCTTGGATCCCAAAATATATGCTCTGAATTTGTCGAAGGCAAAGACCACAGCCAACATCTCCTTCTCCGTTGTGGTGTAATTCAATTGCGCTCCACTCAGCAGTTTACTCGCGTAATAGATTGCACGGAAAATGTTGTCCTTCTTTTGCCCCAGCACAGCTCCCACCGCAAAGTCGCTTGCGTCGCACATGATCTCGAATGGTTGCCCCCACTCTGGGGCGATAATGATGGGTGTCTCCACAAGCCTTTTCCTCAAAATTTCAAACGCCTCCTTGCACTTCTCATCAAATACAAACGGGGTGTCTTTCTCCAGTAAGGAGCACAGTAGCTTGGCTATGCTTGAAAAATCCTTAATGAATCTTCTGTAGAAACCCGCGTGGCCCATGAAGCTTCTTACCCCTCTTACATTGGTGGGCACTGGCAGCTTGGCTATCACTTCGACCTTGGCCTTATCCACCTCCAGGCCCTCCTTTGAAATTTTGTGACCGAGCACAATGCCTTCATTAACCATGAAATGACATTTTTCCCAATTTAGGACCAAGTTGGTTTCCACACATCTTTGCAGCACCAGAGCCAGATTTTCCAAGCAACTATCGAAGGTCATCCCAAACACCGAAAAGTCGTCCATGAAAATTTCTATAATGTGTTCCACCATGTCTTGGAAGATGGCAATCATGCAGCGCTAGAATGTTGCTGGCGCATTGCACGGCCCAAAAGGCATTCTTTTATAAGCGTAGGTACCGAAAGGGCAGGTGAACGTGGTCTTCAATGGCTATTTGGTTGTAGCCCGAATAACCGTCTAAGAAGCAATAAAAAAGAAAACCCGCGATTCTATCCAGAAGCTGTTCCAAGAAGGGCAGAGGGAAGTGGTCCTTCCGAGTGGCTTTGTTCAGCTTTCGGTAGTCCATGCACACCCTCCGGGCATTGATAATTCTGGTTGCCAACAGTTCATTGGCTTCAGTGGTCACCACTGTTACACCCCCTTTCTTCGGCACGCACTGTACCGGGCTGACACATTCACTGTCGGAGATGGGGAATATCATCCCAAAATCCAGCAACTTGATCACCTCCTTTTTCACCACTTCCATCATTGCTGGGTTTAGCCTCCTTTGTCTCTCCCGAGTAGGAACAGCCCCTTCTTCCAGTAATATTTTGTGCATGCACACACTGGGGCTGATCCCCTTAATGTCGGCGATGGTCCATACCATGGCCTCCTTATACTTTCTCAAAACCTCCAAGAGTTTCTCCTCTTGCCACCCTTCCAATTTAGAGGATATCACTACAGGTAAGGTCTCACCTTTTCCCAAGTACGCATACTTCAGATGGGGTGGCAAGGGTTTCATTTCTAATTTGGGTGGCCTCAGAGTGGAGGGCACGAGCTTTTCGTTCCTGCATTCAACGATCTCAAGCCTCACCTCAGTGGGCACCACCTTGACCTTCTCATCAGTAGCAACATTGGCATAAGTCAAATTTTTACAGCATGCAATTTTTTTATCCTTCTTCTCACTTTTCATTTTCAACTCCATTTCACGACTGTGACCATGCACTTCATGATTTTCATGCACATTTTTCATTTCACTTAAATTCTCACTATTTTCTCAATTTTCATGAAATTCACATGCAAAGTCCGTTTCTTTCACAGAATCATCAATTTCATGCTTTTCATCACAAGAGCTCAATTCATGCAGTGTATCAGTTTCTTCAACAACTAACACAGTCTCAAAATTTTCACATATGTCATCATCAAAAAAATCATAAAGTGCACGTGAAGGCTTACTTTCATGTACAAAGTTCGAAGGTTGGAGGTTACCCTCCACCAAGCTTGCCAAGCAGCACTGCTCTATGGACTGAGGGTGCTTCATTGCCTAATCCACATTGAATACTACCTCCTCTCCATTAACTCTGAATGTTATGGTTTTTCCTTTAACCCCAATGAGAGCATCTCCTGTAGCTAGGAACGGCCTACCGAAAATGAGTGGCACTTTTGGATCCTCTTCCATATCCAACACTATAAAATCCAACGGAAGCACAAATTTATCCACAGAGACCAGAACATCCTCTATCATCCCTGTTGGTTGAACCAATGATCTATCTGCCAACTGGAGCATAACTGCCACCGGTTTGATCCTTTTTCCCATTCCTATACTCTCGGCAATGGATAAAGGCATAAGGTTTATGCCTGCTCCAAGATCACATAAGGCCTTGCTAAAAATCTTCCACCGATTGAGCACGGTACCGTACAGCTACCAGGGTCCTTGAGCTTGGGGGGCAGTTCGTTGTTGATCCAGGCTTGGCTCTCCTTGGTGAGTGGGATGGGTACCTCACATTGCAAGATCTACTCTTTGTTGGCAATCAAGTCCTTCAAAAATTTTGCATATCTCGGAACTGCTGTAACCAAATCTAGCAGAGGGACATTGACATTGACGTTCTTCACCATATCAAGGAACCTAGCGAACTGGACCCCCTTCTTTGGTGGAGGTCGAAGTCTTTGGGGGAAAGGTGGGGGTGGTGCATAAGGAGAGTCATCACATGGACTTGGAGCTCCCTTCTTCCTTTTACTCTCCTGCGCCTTCACACTCCCGTCCTTGCCCTGGGTTTCATCTTCCACCAGTGTGGTTTCCTCACTGACCTCTTCCTCTGGGGCTTCCTCTCCTTCTTTTCTCTTGTGACCATTTAGTTCCTTTCTAGATCTCAATGTGATGGCATTGCAGACCTCTGGTCCTTTACCTTTGGGATTCGGCTCTGTATCACTTGGGAGGGCTCCCTGAGGTCTTTGGTGGCTGGCCTTAGCCAATTGTCCCATCTGTATATCAATGTTCTTGATAGAAGCCTCCACATTTTTCACTTGACTTTCCAGTGTGGAGGTCCTCTTCTCATACATGTCCATTTTTCCCAGAATTTCATGGAGCAAATCCTCAGTTGTCTTCCTCTGTTCACGGTTGCTTGACTCCCCACTCTGGTAGTACTGCGGTTGTTGTAATTGGCAACATACTGGACTGATTCTTGTGTGAGCTCGCACTCGTCCGTGTGGTGATCTCCCTTACACAGCCCGCACATCAACACATGAGTGACCTTGGAAGCCTTTAGGTTCTGGATTTGTCTTGTGAGGGCCTCAACTTTTGCTTCCAGGGATGTCTCCTCATCCAGCTCTAGCACTCCCCGTTGCTTTCGCGCAGGCATCTTTCTAGTTTCAGGAAATAGGTATTCATCGTCTGCAATCGAATCAAAAAGTTCTCTGACCTCAGGAATGCTTTTATCTTTCAAAGCTCCATTGGCGCTGGCCTTCACCATTAATGAGGACTCCGGTAATAGACCTTTAAAGAATATGTTGAGCTCCTTGACCTCCCCAAGGTCATTGTTCGGGCATTGGCGGAGCAAATCGTTGAATCGATCCCAGGCTTCCTTGAAGGTCTCGCCATCCTGCTGCTGAAAGTTGCGGATCTCCAACCTCATTCGCTCCAATTTTGCGGGAGGAAAATACTTAGCTAAAAACTTCCGTTCAAGTTCCTCAAAGGTAGATATAGCAGGACCACCAATAGAGTTAAACCAATGCTTGGCCTTCCCTTTCAAGGACAATGGAAAAAGCACCCTTCTAACATCATCCGGAGTCACTCTTTGCAGCTTGAAGGTGTTGCATAGCCCCAGAAACCAATCCAAATGCTCATTAGGGTCTTCGTTGCTCAGGCCTTGAAAGATCTGCCCTTGGGTGATCATGGACAAAATTTGTGTTAGGATCTGATAGCTCTCGACGTCTATTCCCTGGTGATTGTTTCTCCTCTCAAAATTTACTGCGAAATGGTCCCCAAACCTTGGAGGTTGGGGCTGAGGTCTCTCCTCATTGTGCTCAGCCATTTCAATAACCCTTCTCCTTTGCCTCAAGGTTCTCTGCAATTCTAAGTCAAGTGCAAATTCCGGAGCTTCCCCTCGTAGCCTTGCTCTAGTTAGCATAAACTGTGAATTCTCACAAGAAAAGGAAACAGCACTTGGACAAAAGATCAGTAGAACAAAATTAGCAGAGACGAGTAATGAATTAAAATTTCAACCAAAACAAACAAATCAACAATTTCAAACAAGAATTCGTAAATTAACAACAAAGTAAAACTATCACAAACAACTCTCAACGTTGTGCCTCTCCCCGACAACGGCGCCAAAAATTGGTCAAGAGCGTCGTCTACCCTTGCAATTTTACCCAATATCACCAAAACAAGTAGTAGTGGCAAGCGGTATCGTATCCAACAGGGAGAGGATTGAATTAAGAATTGTAGAGGTGATAGAATAAAAAGTGTTCAATAAAGCAAGCAGCAAGTATGAGCAAATACGTAGGTCAATCAAGAAGTGAAATGGTGTTGCCTTGAGGGAGGTCAGTGTGACGACTCTATTTGATTATCCTTGACTAGTGTAAGCACATGAATGAGGGGATCGTTTTTCTAGTGAACTTAGGGTTGATCTCCTTATAAGACTCACAATCCTAATTCACCCTCCTCCTCTCATCTTTCCTTGGTAGGGCAAGACCTAGGCTCAGCTTCCTAATTCCCGATCCCTACCTGACACTAGAACCCCAACTCCCTTGGACAAGACAGTCAACCAAAGTCCGAGTTCTAATGTTCAAATAATCCTAAGTCTTTCCATTACATTAACTTCAATTGTCATTGGTAATGCACAACTGACGTTGCATCCTTAGACAGATCATAGGACTCATTCAAGTTGTTCCTTATTCCAGTGATGTTATTTCAATTTCCATTAATAACACTAAATTGACCTCAGGGGTACTGCAAGTCATATAAAGGGCCTAGGCGTGAGTGAGTAAGCATTGAAATAAAGCATCAACAAGATATAAGAAACAATATCAAACACGTAATATGCAAAACAAATGTCTCAAATCAATTTAGAGTCATCACACTTAATCCCTCAAAGCAACAACCTAATGTTTAGCCAATCATGTTGATCGGCTTTGAAAACAAGTTTGACAAAGCCTAATCAAACATAGCTATTACAGAAAGATAAAATGGAATGATTTCCAGTCTGATCTTCTTTGATCGTGAAGCCCTAACTCTCTTGATTGATCTCCGTTTCTAGATCTCTCTCCCTAAAAAAGCTCTCTTCTTCTTCTTGTCCTCCTCTGGCTTTTATAGTTTTCTCTTCATGTCCTTGCCAAGTGAGCTTCCTGGAAGTTTCCTTGCTATGCCCGGATGTTGACACGTGCTCCTGTAAACATAAGCCAAGAATGTAGTGAAGACACGTGTATTTGACAAGTAAGAGTGACGAGGCAAAATATCGAATAGATTTGATGCGGTGTTTGCTACGTGCACTTGGACCAAATGTGAAGTGGAGTGCAAACGAAATGTATGCCGAAATTCCTAAGTAAAAATCTAACAAAGGAAAAATACAAAAAATACACAAGGAATGAAATGTGCAGAGTGCATGTGTGTGAGGTGAGGCAGGTGAAAATGTGTATAACAAAATGTGCAAGTGTGCGAGTGGTGGTGAGGGCGCATAGGCGCCCGCGTGTGTGCGTGCGTGATTGGGCTGGCGCCAGCACGGCTGTGCGTGCCTGTGTGCGCTCGCACAGTGTGCATGTGTGCATGGCTGTGCGGACGCCAGCTTGTGTGCGTGTGTGGGTGTGTGGGCGCATAGGCGCCCGCACAGTGCATGGTGTGTGTGTGTTGTCTGCTGTGTTTGTGCTGTGCGGGTGTGCTTTGGTGTGGTGCGTGACCAAGTGTGTTTCATAGCTCAAAAATGATTACTTTCATAACAAAAATGCTACACTTAGCCAATTCTCAACACTTCATCAGATTGTACTATTTCAACACATACTTGTTCATCTGTCATGATTTTTACAAAGAATTTACACAAAAGATCAAACAAGTGAGACGAATAAGTCGGTACAAACCCGACTTATCAAAAGTCACAACGCATCAAGGCCATATTGTGGTTGGAAGTTGCCTCATATTACATGCACTTCTTTAGGGCTTAATGGAATTTATATTGCCATAGTTGGGAAAGTTGTTGATATCTTGAGCTCTAGGCATCCTATGGTGTTATTTCTTGAACCATTGGAAAGGCAAGAGGAAACTCTACAATTCTTGTGTTGAGCGCAATTTCTAATTTGGAAGAGAAAAGGGAGAATATTCGCCATGAATTGCTAAGATGAAATTTGCACTACGATGCATCGTAGTGCAAATGTCCAGTTTTGCCATGTCTTGGTATTTCGGCCATAACGTTCTCATCCAGAGTCCAATTTGGGTGATTCAAAAGCCTATAGAAAGCTAAGAAAGAGATCTATAACTTTCGTGTTCAAGGTGAAGACCAGTTCTGAAAGTAACGTTGGTAATTCAACGTGGGAAATGGAAAAACCAAATAAGGGTTTTAAGCCTATGTTGCATCGTAGGCTTAAATTTCATATTCTGCCAGGCGTCAGTATTTTAGGCATAACTCTCTCACCTGAGCTCCGATTTGGATGATTCAAAAGGCTATGGAAATCTAAGAGCAAGAGCTACAATATTGGTTCTTCAAGTTTCTCCACATTCCCAACGAATCACAGTTGAATTTTGGTTGGAAGCTTGCAGGGCAGTGAACTATTTTGAGCTAAAAATTGCACTACGATCTCATCGTAGTGCATTTGTGCATTTAGCTATTTTTACACTACGATGAATGTATTCTCAGTTCTCAACCAATTTGCACAAGCACAGAATTTACACTACGATGAGTCTATACGCACATTGCACAATAAATTCTCACAAGCACAATCACTCTTGCTGTTTTGCACAAATCACAAACACAATTCACAACACTCATTCCTTGCTATTTCACAAGGAAATCTTTGCAACTTCTCATTACATTCTGGAATCTTCACTTCTAGTTGTTCCATTCTTGAACATCTCATAACATTCACACATTTCACAAACACAGTTCACGTTGTTCACAAACACAAACCCAGCTCACAACACTTCACACAACTCACAAAATTCACTCACCTGCACACCAGCATAGCATCATTAAAATTGCACTACGATGCATCGTGGCGATGCATCGTAGGCATAGCAATTAACACCACGATGCATCGCCACGATGCATCGTAGTGTATTTCGGTTTGTGCTACGATGCATCATGGCAATGCATCGTAGTTGTGTTGTGTGTAATTTTGTGTTGTTCCAAGCTTTGAGGAGTCTTTGTTGTTCCAGCTTTGAGGAGTTTGTGTTGTTCCAAGATTTGAGAAGTCGTAAGTGAGCAATAGTTTGTTTGAAGTTTCCAGCTTTGAGGAGATTCGAGTGGGCAAGACTTTGTGTTGTGATGGGTTTCTTGTTTTGGTTTTGGAAATTTGGCTAAGTAATGAAGTTTTGATTTTCTGAATTTCCAGGTAGACGAAGGCGTGATTCTCACCGGCCCAAATGCGCTGGAGCTGAATTAAAGGCGTTATTCCTGATGGCTTGAAGACGCTGGAATTGTGATGAAGGCGCACGACGGGAAGCTAACACTGAAGGCGCTGAGTTGCTGGAATTGTTCTCCATCTTCGAATTTTCACATCTTGAGCTGATTTTTGGTCCTTCCATGCAAGGGCAATCTTGTAACACTTTAGATATTTTTAGTTAGCGTATTAGTTACATTTCTACTACTCTATATATAGGAGGTGTAGCTAGTATGGAAGGGGGAGACTTTTGGGGATCCCGGAGACTATTATTTTTCATCCATTAGATAGATTTTACATTTTGGAACCAACTTTTGAGAGCTAGAGAGCGGGAATTCATTTGAAGATCTACTTTCTCTCTCTAGTTTCTCTCTCTAGCTTTTGAGCTCCATTTTCTATTTCGATCAAAGATTTGCTCCGATCATTGTAATTCTCATATCAATTAAGGAAGCTCTTGGAAGAATTCATTGGTAAACTCTTTCCATTTATTGAAAATGAATTGTTTCAAATTCCAAATTGTCGATCGTGAATTGCTAATGAAGTTCTATGGCTAGATCTCTCATGTTCTAGAGTTTCAACCGGTTAAATGTATAATTAGACTATACAATGCTATGCAATTGACATAATTTCTTAAGGATGAAATCATATGTGATTTTAATGATTGAATCTTGTTGAGTTTCATGAATTCACACTTTTATTGAATGAATTAAACTTTGATTGTGGTCGCCATGCTGAGTTGAAGTGAGATTTTACCAATATCTGTGAGAATTGCGTGAGATGAGAACTTGAAAGTGATTTCCTGAGTCTTTCACTTGTCTTAGCCGATCAATTCATTACTGAGATTTAGGCCTCGCCATGGGAAACTTCGATGGAATGAAACTTTAGGAAAAAGTGTTAAAGAAACTCTCTGAGATAGCAACGAAGGCATTCATACCTAGGTCGGGCCTCGCCATGGGAGTTCCTAGGAATTGCATGTTAGACTTGCTAACTTTGGAGAGTTGAGACATTGCGGGTTGAATCCATTCTACTTAGGCCTCGCCATGGGAAAAGTGGAATGTTAAGGAGTATAGAAAACACTGTGGTCGCCATGCTAAGTGTTAGCTAGCCTCCTGGGCAATAGAGATCTCCTCATTGTTTTACTTGTGTGTCAAGAGCATTGCAATCATGGCTTAATGTGCATTCAATTGGTGGACATACTCTAGAGCATCCACTCTCTTCCTATTTTTACACTTTATTTGTTGCATTTGTTTCTTTACTAGTTAGTGTCTAGTTTTGTTTCTTTCGTGACATTCTGTTAGCAAACATTGAGATTCTTGGCCCAAGCCTTCCCTGTGGATACGATCCTTACTTACGCTACTACATTAGTGTTTAGGGTAAAATTGAGCTGATACGACTTTAAGCTATTAGTTACTATTATGAAATTGGTTGTTCACCATAGCTCTAAGTATATTAAAATAAGTATATTAAAATAATGGTTGGTTATTAAACTATAAGTATATTAAAATAAAAGATTACTTATGATTAACCATATTAACTTGAATATTCAAATAATATCAATTATTATCCATATTCATTATGGTACAACTATTAGTAACATGTTAATGGTAATGAATATTTAATTACTAACAAATATAAAGTATTTTTCATTTTATTATATTTTGTATATACATGATACATCATTACATCTACGTCGTAATTAAAGTTACTTTTCAATTATATCAAATTTGTATATATTGTATTTATTTTTTTTCAAATTTAATGTTAAAAAATTCGAATCGTAAAAAACCTTGAACAAACCGGAACCAGAACCGTGACGGAACTGTGAACTGGCGGTTCACGAACCGTAACTGTAACCGTAACCGTGAGGCCAAGGGCCGGTGTGGAATCGTGAACTGGCGGTTCACGAACCGTAACCGGCCGTTCGTGAACCGTGGTCATGTCTAAAAAAGGCTATTATGTTTACGTATTATTTAGATTTGAAATTAATGAGAATTGAGATAAACACAGGGTTGTTTTTCTTTTTACGTGAGTTATTTTCCTGAGGAGGGATTATAATTTACATTGTAGGTTTTAGTTCCTGAGGAGGGGATTAAATCTTGCGTGACTTTCTTGTTAATTGTATGTGAGGAGCATCCAATTAATTGTGTTTCAAGCCAATCTACAGAGATAGATTGATTCTACCCGTCCAAATTGATTTACGAAAAGACCGAGTAAAAGTTCCGCAGCAACGTATCAATCTACATGAGGAGCGTGGCGAGATCCGTTATCATTTACCATTATGTGAATGGTTATATATGATACAAATGGTTGGTCCATTTTAATGTTTCTATTGTGATTATCGTTTTAAGGAGACAATTGATCATGTTTTTGGGGATGGTGAATTTGTTATGGGTGTATGGCAATCTTTCTCTAATGTTTGTGGGGTGCGAATAGCTGGAATAGGATGGCAAGGCTGGTTTCTTGGATGGTGGAGACTTCAAGGGAATAGATATGTGAAGTACATGTCTAAGGTTATGTTGTTTTTCAAAATATGGAATTTTTTCAAGGTAATTTTATGACTGTCTTTTAGGTTCACCAAGCTGTTTTAAAGGAGGTATGTGTGATCTTTCATTTGTGTTTCCCAGAGATTCGATTTGATGGTTTCATTTGTGTTTTAAAATGAATTCATTTGCAAGTGTTTATCTGATAGAGTAGGGGATGGTATAATTGTATGAGATGCATATGGTAGCTTTGTGTTTGCACCTTCAATGGGGATTTCAGTTTGCGATACAATAAATACGACAGCTAGAGTGGCTTTTGAAAGTTTGAAGTTATGTGATACTCGTGGTGTTAATTGTATTGTGGAGATAGATTCTGGCATATTAGTAGAAATGTTACAAGGAATTTGACATGCGTTTTGCGGCTTAAAGACATGTTGGATAATATTTTGATTTTGCATTGTGTAGCTCAGTTTTGTATGGGCATAAGGGAAGCAAATCAGCTAGTTGGGTTACTAATCTTATGTAGGATATAACCTCCAACCAGTTCAATGTTATGATTCTTTTTCAGATCTTCCAAATAGGACTAGAGGTTATATTAAATTGGATAGGATGGGTATGAAGGCTTTTCAATTTTTATCTTGGTAAGGAGTGGTACTTCTTTTTAACTATTCCTTTCTAATGGTTTGAGTTAGTTTCATGTCCGCTTAAGCCCAATTTTTCAACAATTTCCTGATTAACAAAATATAGAGTTGGCATCCCTCCCCCATATATGGAGCTTGCTAAAAAAAATAGTAAACAAGTACGATAAGTAACACTATCTAAATATATATAAATTGACATAAATGTCCTTCATAAAAACCATTATCCATAAACTTAAGGGGCAAAGTGTGATTACATCTAAATTTTATTTTTTTTCATTTTCAAATTAGGCTATTCTCTAAAATATTTATAGTTCACTAAATTAAGCTATAATATTTTATAATAATTAATAAAAAAATTGAAATTTCAAAATATTTTGAAATATATTAATTATGACTAAAGATCTCTTTTGTACATTTTTTGTCAATGGAAAATTTAAATTTTTCATTCATTTTTTATCATATTTTTAAGAAGTGATATAGTTATTTCATTATAAAACTTTATTATATATCTATAATGTTGTCATCTTTACTTTATTTTTTTAGACTTCAAAATAAAATTAAATAATAAAAACTAAAAAAATTGCTGTATATTTTAATGCTAATCCAAATTATTGGATACAAATGTATGATTGATATTTCTTATATGTTTAGAATTTTTACTCCAATGAGATTCTATATTTAAATTTGAAAATTGACTTTCAAATCCCAAAACAAACAAAAACAAAAGAAAACTCAAATACAAACAAAAAATTGACTTAAAAATTAACATAAGTCTCTATTTGAATTAAATTATTTTTTATTTTGCAAATAAATCTTTTTTCTTATGTGAAATGAATATATTATATGTGTTTGGATTGATTAATTTATTTTGACAGAATTGATGTAGTAGAATATTTTATTATTAAAATTTTGAATTCAATTTTACTATGAAAAATAATATCTTATTGTTAATATTTGAAAATTTTAAATTTAAAATTAATATTATATAAGTGGATCCTATGCTGTTTATTAAAAACTCAAAAAAACTATTTCTATTTTGTTTTTACAAAATAAATGATAAATAAGATTTTTGGACAAAATACCTAAAGATAAGGGTATTTTTGTTCAAATATAAATTACATTAATGTGGGGTCATTTTGCATAATTATTATGTTGATTAACACTATTACTTTAAGTTAGTAAAGTATATATTTTCAAAGTAAAGGGTAGTGAATTGTTGTTACCCACAAAGTTTAGAGTGGCAAAATATAATTAACCATTAAAAGTATCAAAATCACTTTAAGAAATATAACTCTCGATTAGAAAAAGTATATATACAGCATCTTAAGCACATAAAATATTAGTGTTTAAAAACATTCACACTGAATTTAAAAAGTATTGTGATAAATTTTAAAAGTATCACTTTCAGTTACAAACACACTAGATGATTTAACAAAATATTATTCTCTACTAAAAAAATAACACACTAGGTAAAACTAAAAAGTATCACTCGACATAAAAATTATATACAATGGGTGTCAAAGAGTATCACTATCAGCATTAAAAGTATTACTAATGACAATAAAAAGTATCACTTTTGAAAGGTAAACAAAACACAAGCTTGAAATGTATAACACATGCTTGAAAGGTAAACAATACTATTATGATATTTACATGGGTAAATTATAAAAAAGCTCCATGTGATTTACCAAAATTTTAAGTTACCTACTTAAAAACTTATTATTTATCTCCTTGTACTTTAAACTAAAGTAAAAAAATGAACGGATTCTAAAGTAATGGCAAGACTAAAATTCCAAAAAGTCCCCAAATCATCTTCTTCGATGAATGTACATTATCCATGAAATGAAAAAATTTTAGATGCACAAATCCACAAAATAATTTGAATTATCTGTCACATAAGACTTTCCATTCTTATCAATGAAATAAGAGTTCTTGAAACCAAGACAAATAAATTTATCTCTGAATTAAATGAAAAGTTGCATAAGAATGAAATTTCGTTGAAGCCCAAGGACAAGATTCTTGAGGAAGAAGAGCAGAAGAGGTAGGATCTTGAAGAAAAAATTTATTTTCTTATGCTCCGTAGCATGAGATAAGTGCAAGGGAGACAAAATTATTTCAGTTGTCTTGCTAAGCTCTCCAATTAAAGGTCATATACCCCACTTGAGAAAGGCAAAAACAAGTTTTATTGTGCTTGAATTTATATTAAGTTTTGGATTTAGATGTGATTGTGGTGGTAACTAATAGAACACCTAAGCATGGCCATGGTTCCGAAACCGGCAGTTCCGATTCCGGTTCTGATTTCGGTTCCATTTTCATCACTGTTCCGGTTACGGTTACGGTTTTATCTCGATTTAGGTTACAATTTTATTTTCGTTTCGAATTTCAATTTCAACCTCCAAATTTGATTTTGAAATACTAAATTTTAGGTACTTAGATTTTAGTAGTTACAACTTAGAAATACTAAATTTTACAAGTTAGAATGAAGAAACTACTAAATTTTTATTTTTTTTTTGGCTAATCAATTAGGGACGCCACTCCCAAATTTTATTAATAGAAACCAAAGATACAAATGTTCAAGAAAAGAAAATTACAAATCCCATGAAGTTACACTGATTTCCTACGCTCCCAAAAATTCGGGACCATTAAACGATCTATAATAATGCAGCCCCTAACCTGCCAAGGAAGATCAGCAAAACTAGTAAATTCCAAATCCATCTGCCTCCGACAACCTTCCTTCGCAACACCATCAGCTGGCTGATTGGCCTCTCTGAATTCATTCTAAATTCATTCTGTCCACAATGGCCCTAAGCTTCCATGGAACATGCCCCTCTCCTGACATAAGTGATACAAACAACTTAGAATCCGATTCCACAAGAACATTGGTGCAATCAAAGCGTTCGCACAACTACAGCCCAACTAATAATGCAAGTGCCTCAGCTTCGAGACTCGTAAGAAAGTCAAATCCAATAGCTCTAGCAGCAACTAACCTTCTCAAACAATCCCTAATCAGAGCCCCACCACCCCTAGGACCCGGATTACCCATTGAACAACCATCAATATTCAGCTTCAAAAAACCTTGAGGGGTCGCAACCAACTTACCTGAGTAATCGACACAGGAATTGAGAGCCCCAACACCACATCAATAATGTTATTCCAATCCCCAGATATAAAGTTCTCAGGAAAACGGAAATGCCACAACATCATCAAATCCTTCACCACCAATCCATATACACGCTCCCAAGACGCTTCTTGACCCTCAAAGAACACAGTATTCCGCCTTTTTCATAAGTGCCAAGATATAAGGCATGGGACCCAACTGAACAGCACTCTACTGTACTCAGACCCTTTTAAGTTCCACCATAGCAGGCAGTTGTCCCTCCAAGACCGAGGCATCTGACGGACTCCCAAAGCCCTACCAAAATAAACCTTAGCGGCAAATCACCCCATCCAAACACATGTTCCAGGGTTTCCTCATATGGTTGATGAGGTGAATTTATTCACCTTTTATCTATTGTGTTATACTTGATTCTTTTGTCGTTCTTGTTCTTTTTTATTCGTTTTAGTGTTTTACGTGTAGGTTTGTCGACCATGGTGTATACTTCGAAGGGAAAAATCATACGAAAGTCGAATCAGGTCCAAAATGAGAGGAAAAGATTGAGAAAGATCAAGAAGCTGGTCCCGTGTTTCACAGGATATTTAAGGTGTTAATTCCAATTGTTCATGATCTATCCTACATATTTACACCTTGGATAGAGTGGCAAATAAGTTCCAAGTTGATCCCATGGAGGCTCGAGACTCCAAGAAGGGGTAATTTAGCAAAACACGTGGAAAGGCGATGAAGAACAAATGCTGAAGAAATTTGCCAGGGTTTAGTATGTTGATCATATCTCTCTCTATATATATCCAAAGCGGTTTATTCAAGTGCCATTGGAAAGCTAAGAGATAGAGATGCAACCTTCATGTTTTGGGTTTTTCCAAATTCGGTTGGAATCATAGTGAACTATGGCCTAGAATCCGGAAGTCGCGCGACGTGAGACCCTCCACATCGCGATGTCGGTAAAAAGAATTAAATTGGATTTTTTGGAAGAATTTTGGAAATTGGCAGAGAGTTACCTCGCGACGTGGGGATCCCTCCCTCATCGCGACGTGGGTGTACATCGCGACGTCAAGAAACGTCGGGAAACGTCGGGATCGCGACTTAAATTTGAAAATTTGCGATTTTGGCCCACTTTGAGTTTCTTTTCTGACAAGGCTTTCGTGAAGGACTTCTTTGCAAATACTTTCATAGAATTATTATATATAGAGCTAGGGTTTACAGATTTAAAGTGTGTGACACTTTTGAGAGATTTTAAGCAAGAGCTTTCTCTTTGTAATAGTTAGGGTTTTTATCCTCTTTTATTACTTGGAGAATTTCGTATATACGAAGTTGGGAACATCAATTATTATTGAATTCAATTCTTTTGGAGTAAAAGATTTCATCTACGGATTCACGAATCAAGGTGTTGTCTTTCTTGTTAAAGATTATGTTTTCAATAATGCTTTTCATTGTCAACCTTATGATGTTTGATATAGCCATGCTCGGCTAGATTTATTGTGCTCCCGGGATTATGAATAAGGGTTTTTGTGCTTAATTTACATGCTATATTCTATCTTATTGTCTTTGTTGAATAAGTTTTACTGTGTTCTTCATAATTATGCATGATTAAGGCCTGAATTATGTGTGATGAATATTTGCTTAAAGTGCAGTAAATTATTTAGAGATAACTTGCTTAAATCTTGACTCTTACCACATAGGAGGATTATTGTGGGTTGTTTGGAATCTTTTGTGGGTTGGTTGTGAATTTGTTAGATTAATTTCACTTTAATTCTTGCCTCTTTCCACATAGGAGGAGTTATGGAGGGTTAATTTAGCATTAGCGTGACTGGTTCGGGCGTTGCCTCTTACCGCATAGGAGCGGTTGAACTTGAGTGTTTGGTTGAGTTGGTTAGTTGCATTAGATTCCGGGTTAATTAAGGAAGTAAACCTTGCCTCTTACCACATAGGAGGGTTTAACGAATTAGTTAATATCTAAATAGGTAAGTGCCTAAATCATTCCTTGCCTCTTACCATATAGGAGGGTTTGAGTTATGTTATTTACCCTTGTTTTGCATGACCATAGATAGGATGTAAGTGTGTGCTTTTTATGTAACCGTAAATATAATCTCGGGAGTACACTTGCTTAATTTGAATTTTAATCAAATCACCATTTCAGTTTTAGTTATTTGTTATTTACTTACTTATCTTCAGTTTGATAATATAAAAAAAACCAAAATTATTTTCTTTAGAATTTCAACACAGTCCTTTCCATGAGAGAACGAACTCGCTTTACTATCACCTTCACGGGGGTTGTTTAGCATTATTTTTGAGAAGGGGTGAATAGCAACCACGATCACAATTTTATACACATATTTGCTCCGCATCAATGGTATATCACAGCACAAACACGGGTAAGGGCCATGCACGCCCATCTTCAATAACCAATTAGCCAATGGAACCCGCCCATAACAAAGTCGAAGGAGAAGAAAGGAAATCTTATACAGAATTCCCGGCTGCCAAATATATTTAAATAAGTTGGATTGGGGTCTTTTCAACCGAAAAAGATTATATGCTGATGCAATTGAGAATAACCCATTAGCATCACACATCCACAATGGATGGGCTCTCTTGGTCGATAAAGATAAAACAGATACCATGTTTACAATATCAGCTGGAAGAGAAAGATGATCAAGTATCCACTCACCATTAATACAGAGATCTTTAAGGTTTGTGTATCCATTCCCCTGGGCAAAATTCGACAGTGCGGTAACCCTCCACCAATTATCATGAAATAGATCAAGTGCACCATCTCCGACAAACCAACCAATAAATTCCTCACAAATAGACCGTATATCAAGCATGCGCCGCCAAACATGTGAGTCATTCCACGAGGCCCAAACCACCGCCGAGTGTTCTAAATGACAATATCGAGCATTCAGGTACTGGTCCCAGAAAGATTTTTGCGAACAAAAACTCCACCATAATTTAGCAGCAAAAGATTCCGCAATAGCTGTCAACTATTTTGCTGATTTGTACTCAACTGAACAGGTGATAGACAGGATTGATCCTCGCATTCTATCCATGATCCTGTAAGCTGAGGATAGGGAGAACCTTACTAGGATTCCTGACTTGGAGGAGGTACAGCAAACAGTTAAGCAAATGAACCCTGATAGTGCAGCAGGCTCTGATGGTTTCCCTGGTCTCTTCTTTAATTTTGCTTGGGATATTATAAAATAGGATCTGGTCAAGGCTGTTCAAGCCTTTGTAAATGGTGAGATGCTCCCTCAGGCTATAACTGCAACCTCCATAGTCCTCATACCTAAAATCCCCAATCCCTCTTCCTTCAAGCACTTTAGACCAATCAGCCTATGCAATTTCATAAATAAAATTGTATCTAAACTCCTAGTTTCTAGATTAGCCACTGTCATTCCAAGACTTATTTCAAAAAATTAGAGTGGCTTTGTAGGGGGAAGATTGATTACAGATAACTTTTTACTAGCTAGTGAGATGATTTCCACCATAAATAGGAAAGCAAGGAAGGGAAAGTAGCACTTAAATTAGACATGGAGAAGGCTTATGATAGGGTTCATTGGCCTTATCTACTTCAGGTCTTAAGACTGCTAGCATTTAGAGAGACTTGGATTGACATTGTGTGGAGACTGATATCCAATGTATGGTTTTCGGTCCTCATAAATGGGGAAAGTAAAGGATGGTTTAAAGCAACTAGAGGCCTACGCCAAGAGGACCCTATTTCCCCTCTATTGTTTGTCCTTAGTGCAGAATACCTATCTAGATTGCTAAACAGCAAGGTTAAAAAGGGCTTGGATTTTCCTATCCCTAGGAACTGCCCTAGGATTACACACCTCGCCTATGCAGATGACCTAATTAGTTTATCTTCAGTAAAGCCTCAAGCTATCAGAAAGATCATGAGCAAGCTGTAACATTATCAGCAAGTTTCAGGGCAGAAGGTGAATGCTAGCAAAAGTTCTTGTCTGATCCATGACAGTCTGCCAATAGCTAGGAAACACCAGCTAGTAGCAATCAATAAATTCAATAGAAGTACCTTCCTTGCTACCTATTTGGGTCTGCCACTGCATTTTAAGAGAATACCTGCACTTTCTAAGACCCCCTGGTAAGCAAGATTAGTCAGAAGATTGGAAGATGGAGCTCCAAGTTCCTAACCATGGGAGGAAGGATCACACTGATAAAGAGTGTACTTTTATCAATTACTTTTTACACTACCATGAGCTTAAATCCTCCTAAAAGAGTTCTCAACCAGATTCAATCGATGCTGGCTAACTTCTTATAGTCATCAGTAGAGAAAGGCCCCAAACATCACTGGATCAACTGGAGAGAATTATGCTATGCCAAATAGGAGGGAGGTGTTGGGTTCAGAGATCTCAATCATGTGGTTTTGGCTCAGTCCTTCAAACTGTGGTGGAGATTCAGGGAAAATAAATTTTTATGGGCAAAGTTTCTAAGGGGCAAAGTACTGCAGTTCCCTCCATCCCACACAGGTCCTGATTAGGAGAGGTGACTCCAATATTTGGCAAAGATTAATCAGTATAGCTGCTGCTGCTGAAGAACATATCCAATTTCAGATTAGAATTAGAGAATGCAGCCTGGCACTTGATAAATGGAGCCATAGGGGTAAATTATTGGAGCTGTTTGAAGTTCAAGAGAACTACAAAGTGGCAGATATACTTGATCCATAGGGATGGGACTGGGGTAAAATCCAACAGATGTTCCCACAGATTCCTAATAAGATATTCAGGGAAACCCTGTTCAGCTCAAGCCTCAGTGACAAACTGATATGGACCTTATCTCCTCATGGTGATTTCACTCTAGAATCAGCTCTAAATCAAATTAGGGGATCCCATAGGCCACTTCACCCTAACACTAGCTATATATGGGACCAAGTAATTTCTACAAAGATATCTTTCTTCATGCTCAGACTCATTAGGAATAAAATCCCGATTGCAGCTAATCATCATAAAGTAGGAGTCTTGGGGCCCTTTGGTTATCCTTGGTGCTTGGCTAATGAAGAAACCGTGGACCATCTAATAATTTCCTGCCCATTTGCACAAAAGGTATGGAGGATTTTTGAAGCTGAAATTGGAATATTAGGTCACTCACATTCTCTTGCAGGTTCCCTTCAAGTTTGGTGGCAAAATCATAGCAATATCCCAGAATATAGTAGATTCATCATAAAGGTGTGCCCATTATTAATCTGTTGGTGGCTATGGAAGCTAAGAAATCAGATGATCTTTGATAAAGCCATACCAGATTTGGAGGCCTTAATCTTCAGAATTTTCAAGTCACTGAGAAGAATAATGCATATTAAGTTCCAGGGGGTTCAGATTTTGGACTTGGAATTGAACACTTTCTGGGATATTTGCTCTAACATTAGAAGAAAAAAAATACTACAATGCATCAAGTGGAACCCGCCGGATCCTGCTAGTATAAAGATCAATTTTGCTGTCTCCAAAATGGCAGATTCATGGAGAGCTGGTGAAATATCTAGAAACAATGAAGGTATGATGGTGCTTCCTTTGCCAATTCTACTGTTTCCACTAACCCTTTCCAAACTACAGGTTGAAGCTCTGGCAGGAGCTAGTTACATACGTATCTACAGAGAAAGGAGTACTCAGCAAATCATACTAGAAACAGATTCTACTGAACTAAACTAGGGACTCAAATCGTGGAAAGCTGGGTACATTAGACATGTCCTCGAAGAAATTCATTGGAGCTCTCAAATTTCCGAATCCAAGAAGGAAGCCAATCACCCAGCAAAACTAATTGCATCCAAGAGGGATTCTCAAACTTCTACCTCTTTCCTAACTTTGCTGAAGATGGATCGAGAGAAAACCCCTTCCCTTGTTCTGAAAGAAGGTATTGGTTTCACGCTGATTCAGAGCATGAACAGAGATCATATACAGTTCCTGCCACATGCCAAGGTGTAGCTCCTAACATACAAAGTAATTGCCTTTATTTATATCCTTGATCCTCAAAATAAATCCAAGTTTTTTTATGGTAAGTTTGTTAACACTTGGGGCCCCAGCCTGCTGAAGTTAGGGCTAGTTTGCCATCCTGGATATAGGCCCCAGCTTGCTGAAGTTAGAGCTAGTTTGCCTTGTTTGTTCTTCTTCACAATTTTATGTTATATGAGAATAGACAATCTCCTTTTCCCCTTGGGTTGTTGCTGGTGTTATTGCTTTTGTTTGGTTACCGAGATAGGGAAGATGCTGCCAAGAATGGAAAGAAAAATATCCACTCGAACACACATAGCTCAGACAATTACACAACAGCTTAGTGTCTATAGCATTACCTGAATGGAAGGAAATCTGGGATCTGCACTTTCCTGCTCTTATGCTGGCTAAAGCCCTGACTGCCTGCCTTCACTATGATGAAAGGAAGCTCAACATAAACTGGATGTACTACACAAATCAATCTTGAAGAAATTCTCTTAGCTCAGCTTGCTATCTTTTGATCAGTCCAATTAATAAAGGACTTTTTGTCACTCCTTGTGATTATAGGAGTTTTTTTATTACATTATCTTGTCATTTGCTTATAAATGGAGGTAGTACTCCAAATTTACCTTTCCTATATAGGTTGCCTTGTAGAATATATAGATGCATAAATGTAATGGAGGAAGTACTCCAAATTTATTTCTCTATCTTCCTTTTGAGTTTTGATCCATGGTATCACTTTTGTAAATGGATCCTACCTCAAAAAGGACTCTTTTGTACGGATGGTTTTAGGCTAAATCCATCATCCACCCAATTAATTAATATATTAGGAGTGGCGCCCACCCTCAAAATGACGTTAGCCAAATAAAAAATAAAAAAAAAACTCCGCAATACTCTCAAAAGTACGAAAACCACCACCACCCTTATTCTGGGGAGAACAAAGTGTATCCCATGCAATCCAGTGTTGCTTTCAATCCATATTAGGGCCATCCCAAAAACATCTAGCACAAATATGAGTTACTTGATGAAAAACACTCGCGGAGGCAATGAAACCGCCAGAATATGCGAATGCAGAGACGCAAGCACATGCTTAACCAGTACAATTCTTCCCCAAATGATAAAAACTTATGTTGTCATCCCAATAATCGCCGCTGAACCGAAGACACCATATCTTGGAAGAAGCTAGAACTCTTCCTCCCAATATATATTGGGCAGCCCAGATACTTAAATGGAAATTCCGCTTGAGCAAAACCGGTAATTCTAGCAACCCTTCTATGAACCCCAAGAGATGATTTAGAATCCATAAAAAAAATTACTTTTCGAGACATTAACTTTTTGCCCAGAAATCTCCTCATATTCACCAATAACCTTACAAACAGACAAGAGTGAAGCCCGATCTCCAGATGAGAAAATCAAGATGTCGTCCGCATAAGCAAGATGTGTAATTGGAGGAGCATTCCTAGGCCCCCAAAAAGGAGAAAAAGCCTCCAATTCTAGTAGGCCATTCAGCCTTCTAGAGAGAAATTCTGCAACAAAAATAAATAAAGATGGAGATAGTGGGTCCCCTTGCCACAGACCCCTACTAGAGCGGAAAAAACCAGAAGGGGAACCATTCACCATGACCGAAAACCAACAGTTAGATATATATCTCCACACCATATCGATCCACCTTTCACCAAAACCAAACCGACGCAGAATGCCACATAGGAAAACCCACGAAATCCTATCATATGCTTTCATCATATCAAGCTTAAAAATCACCTTACCATGACGAGATTTAGAAGTCATCGAACATGCTATCTCCTGAGCCAACAAGACATTATCCGGAAGAGCCCGATCCTTTACAAAGGCACTCTATTACGGAGAAATAAGTCGGGAAAGATATACCTGTATCCGATTAGCTAGAATCTTCGTGATGATCTTATTAATAACATTGCACAAGCTAATTGGTCTAAACTCCGTAAATCTCTGAGGATGTTCACATTTAGAAATTAATACCAGTGTCGTCGTCGTAACCCCACGAGGAAGCTCACCACCAGAGAAAAAAATTCCAGTACAGCCTCAAAAAGATCACCCTTAATAATCTCCCATGCCACTTTAAAGAAGCAACTAGAGAAACCATCCACCCCAGGTGTGCTTGACTCATCAATATCATCCAAAGAATTTCGGATTTCCTCAATAGTTGGATATGCTTCCAGAACACTATTATCCTGTTCTCCCAATAAACAAGAAATCACTCCCAACTTTGCATCGTCTACTCTAGGAGAATTACAAGTCAATAAATTCGTAAAGAATTCCTTCGCAGCCGTCTAGATGCCATTCTCTTCACGAATCCATTCCCCATCCACACCTTGGATCACCTTAATCTCTGTTCTTGTCTTACGAGCTTTAACAGATGCATGGAAAAATTTCGTGTTCTTATCACCACAATCAAGCCACTTCACATGAGATTTCTGTCGCCAGTAATATTCCTCATCTTGCAAGGCAAATTGGAGTTACGACCGAGCTCGACTTAGAGCTACTCGAGTATCAATATTATCGTGAACTTCCAGTTCCATCTCCGTTATCTGCACTTTCTCCTCAGCAACCTTAAACCTGTCAAATACGTTCCCTACCTTATTAAGGTTCCACTCAATCAAGGCCTTCTTTAGATTCTATAATTTCTTACAGAAACGTACCAAATTGGGACACACCATATATCATGCACCACCTACAAAAAATCCGTCCGTAGAACCCAGAAGTTCTGAAATCGAAATGCCTTGTGGCAATCCACCATCTTAGGCCGCAAAGATAGCAGCAAAAGGGCATGATTAGACCCCGATCTACTAAGATGCTGTACCGATGAAATAAAAATATCCGACCATGCGTCATTCAATAGCGCACGATCCAAACGTTTCCAAATACGAGGAGGCCGACTCCAGTTATTGCACCAAGTGTAACGAGAACCCACAAAACCAACATCCAATAATTCATTATCCTCAATAAATTGGACAAAATCCTGTGCCTTCCTATTGTTAAATCGTGCACCCCCCTCTTCTTCTCATCCGAGAAGATGATTGAATTAAAGTCACCCCATACAAGCCAAGCCCTTTGTCCCCTCCTCAAATTAGACAGTTCCTTCCAGAGTTCACATTTGCCCGTAATGGTCGATAGGCCATGCACACAGGAGATGACCACATTATCTAATTGACCCTGACAGGCAATTGATACTGTAAGGTGTTGGATACCTTTTGCAACCACAGAAACTTGAATACAGTCCAAAAAGAACAGCCACAGTCAGTTTGCATCACTAGCAATTACATTATCAAACCTTAATTTTTTCCATATGGAGTCAGCTTCATGAATTTGCAATTTTGGTTCCGCTATACACAATATCATAATCTGATGTTCCTTAGTAATTCGTCATAATCTTATGATTGTATCACTATTACTAATTCCTCGTGCATTCCAGAAGAGGGACTTCATAAGGAAACAGGCCGAAGGGGGTCGTTTTTGGATGCACGAAGCATAGATCGAAGTACTCGGTCAAACATACAATATTTTCGTCGCCTGTTATCCTCCGAAGGATCAAGCTGGAAAGAATGAAGAACCATCATCCCCCTGCCAGATGTTTTATCCCCAAGGACTAGCTTATCATCCGAAACTTTAACCGCATCACCATTCTTAGCACAAACAGCAGTTCCCGATATAATCCGTGACAAACCCACTAGATTCTGCCAAGCATCCGTTAAACCAGGAGTCCTTTTATCAGTTTCCTTTCCAATGACAGCATTTGCCAAACCACCGTCAAATTTTGTGCTAGCAGAGTCATTCAAAACCTCTTTAGAAGTCCCATCCAATTTAGAGATATTCTCAGCACATCCATGTGGTATAGCAGATATTATAAGAGCATTTAATTTTTCAATAGAATTCCGATAACTAGTCTCACCCCCAACAATCATATTTGAAGAAATATCATTCTCAACATTAATCACAATTTCACAATCAGATGGGATTGAATTACCAACCTCATTCAAATGAGAATCCATCTCAGGTAGAAGATTTTTTGAAATTGGAATATCCGCAGCAGGAATTTATTTTTTAGTTTGGGGTCTGACTTCTCCAAATGCCCACTCTTGTTCGTTACCGCATCCACTAATCCTTCGCTAACTGGACTCGACAATATCATCTGAGGATGTTCAAGGTTCAGATCGTGTGTGCTGAGGAATACCTGTCCACTTATCCTTTTTGCATGCATCCCCCCTTTGTTTCAAGAAGATCTCATTGCATAAACAATCACCTTATCCACACACAAGAACTCCTAACACACAAGATCAATGGTCGCACATTGGTGCTACTATTAAGTGATATCATTTTCTTTTTGCACTTTGGTGCATTCACTTATAACACACATTGGTGTGTTTTAGCCTGGGTTTTGTGGCTCTTTTTCCCACTTTTTCGCCTGGGTTCTATGGCTATTTTTTCCCAATTAAGCTTGCCAAGGGAATTTCGGCTTTTCATTCCCAATTGCCAAAGGCTTTTTCTCCATATCCTTTCTTGTGTGACTAAAAGTTTCTGGATATCTTTAAGGGACTATGTATGCAAGAGCATCCAAAACACAGAAGTCATGCATATCAACAAGAACAAATTCGGACAAGATTCCTCCTATGTCAAGGTGTGATTTTGCATGGCATATCTATCTTACTTTAACACGATGCCTTGGCCAACAAAATATGCCAATTTCATCAATTTCAGAGTCAAAATAGAAAAAATTTCACATGCAATAAAAAGAAATTTTTTTTATGAACTACAAATTCGAACAAAACCAACAAGAGAACAAAGGCATAAAACAAAGTGATTTTCATTACACATGACACACTCAAATTTCTCATAACTCATTCAATTTCACATAACTCATATCTTAAACATTTACTCCAACACAACACTCACACTCTAGACATAACACACTAACACACACTCAAACCCTTCTTCAATACTACTGATCTTTGCAAGCTTCACAACTCCTAACATAGCATAGCATACTTCAGAAGGCTAGCAACAGATTCAAATGTCCACAAGTCTCTTAAACAATTCCAAAACAGTGCAACTATTCTCTAAATTCCAAACGAATTCAACATATCCATTTCAGCACAGCAACCGAAGCACAACATCTTAAAGCACACAAACATACTTCAGCAAAGCACCAATCATAGCAGTCCTTACCAACAACAACACCCTACACCTTCTCAACAAAACACCAAACAAAGCACCAAGCCGAAACATAACAACAACAACTCCCTACACCGCCACCATAACTACTACCCCCCCACACTTAGAGCACACATTGACCTCAATGTAAAAGATTAGGGAGAAGGGGCTCCCTGAGAAGAAGACGGTGCGGATGAAGATGGTGAAGAGAACGATGCAGTAGTAGAGAATGAAGGTCCAGTGAACGATTGCGCCACCTAATAAAACGGGCCAACTGTAGGTCCGTGAATAGGCTGTCTCGAACCAATCATTGGAATCCTTGTCTCTGGTATGAACTCAGGAGTCGGTATAAAACTAGGAGTAGGAGGCATAGGGGGAATACGTCCAAATGCTGGCAAAGGGTTAAGTGAAGACATTGCTGGGACCCCAGGTGGCAGCTCATGAATAGCACCACTGATAATGTCTCTTGTCAAATTTGGAATACGATAACCCGCCAATTGAGAAGAAGTAGAGGTTGGCTTGGGAGGTCCAACATCCGAATGGTAATAAACAGCCATTTTGTTACATCTATCCAGCTCCGTTTGCATGACTAGCTGTCTGTGATACAGCATCTCGAATTGTTGCTGGGCTACAGAAGAGATATCATCTAACCGAGACAGCATATCAGACGAGTGAGAAGTCCAATCCTGGTGCATGTCGTGCATCTGTTCATACATACTGATAAGTCGGTATTGTGCCGACTTATTTGCTCTGTTTTGTTAATCTCTTGCCTGGAATAACTTGTGAATCGATGCTTGATTACGTGACCTATGTGTTATATTGATTACAATTGAGTGTTACGGAGATTGACTTGAGTGCTGCGAATTTAGTTACAAAGTGTTGCATTTATTCACTCAAGTCACAATTCACTCCTCACGAAAGTCACAATTCATGAAAGTCACGGCACACAACTCACACTCACATGACCTCGCAACTCTTGCACCTCACAAAACTCTCAGAACACACCTCACAAACATACACTAACACACTACACAAACACACACACACATTATACGGTGCGGCCGCATACCACTCACACATTACACGGTAGGGCCGCACCATGCGGCCGCACCACAGACACGCACACATGGTGCGGCCGCACCACACACGCACACACAACATGCGGCGGCACCATGCGGCCGCGTCACTCACACCACACACATACACGTTTCATGTTTCACTTTCATGCATTTTCATATTTTCATACTTTTGTACATTCTCTGCTCACTTCATCATTTGCACACTTGCACAAACACTACTCTCTCAACCTTTGCATATAACACACACAAGCTTAAGCTCACACAAGCAAAGCATACGACATGTCTTTCTCACGGCCTCTAACTATTTCATAAAATGCTTTGATTATTCTTAAATGTTAAGCCTTGACCTTAACACGTGTCCTCACTTCAGTTCTATTTCATGTTTGTAGACACGTGGCGGCATTTCCGCAAGAGAAGGAAACTTCCAGGAATCTTACGAGACAAATCATCAAGGGAAGACTATAAAAGGGAGGAAAAGCCGCTGAAGCAAAGGAGGAAGCAGAAGGAAGAGAAAAAGGAAAGATCAGAGAAGAAAGCGAGAGATCAGGAAGAAAAACCCTAGATCAGGATTAGAAGCTCTATTTTATAAATCATGGGATATCAGCCGATCAATATAATAGGCTACACTTACAGTGTTGCCTGAGGGGTCAATTGTATGGATTCAATCTTGTTTGAGACATCTGTTTAGAATTTATCTTTTATGTGTGGAAGAATTTCATGTCTACATTTCTGCATTCGTTGTGTTTGATGATTTGCACTCTAGATTAACTTCACATTTAGGTCTGCGGTACCCACTGAGGTCGGTGTGAATATTCCATTGGCAATCAACCATGATATAATCTGATTGTAAACATTAATATGTGAATCTTAGGTCTTGTGAGACGTTGCGATCTTGGTTGTGTGGTATCCACTGGCAGTCAATGTCAATCTTTAGCGAAGCCCTAAGATGATTCTCGTACTGTTAGTCGAAGTTGTGAACTGGGTAGCTGCCCTACCAAGGGAGATAGTCAGGAATCAAATTAGATTAGCATTATAGGAATTGGGATCTGGGAGAGTCTTATTCGAGCCAAGAACTTGCCTTACCAAGGGAAGTTCGGGGAGATTTGAGAACGAGGTTTGTGAGAACTACCAAGTTAATCAGCCTTAGTTCTCTAGCAGAAAAGTCCCTCACATATGTCTACACATGTCCGTCAGTGATAACAAGAGAAAGGTCCATACACATTGTCATCTTTCAAGGCAACACATTCATCTTTATTGACTTCCCGTATCTCATTCCTTTGCTTGTTCGTATTGTGTTGTTCTATCAATTTTATTATATCATTGTTTTAACTCTTGACAACCATCCTCTCCCTGTTGGATACGATCCCACTTGCCACTACTACATTAGTTTGGTAAATTTGGGTTAAATTGGAGAGCCGCGACAGCTCGTCACCAATTTTTGGCGCCGTTGCCGGGGAGAGGCATAGCTTTGAGAGTTGTTTGTGATAGTTTTACTTTGTTGTTACTTTACGAATTCTTATTTGAAACTGTTTGTTTGTTTGATTTGTTGAAATCTTAATCTATTACTTGTCTCTGTTGATTTTGTTCTAGTACTGTTTCTTTTCTTGTGAGAATCCACAATTTATGCTACCTAGAGCAAGGTTACGAGGGGAAGCTCCGGAATTTGCTCTTGACTTAGAATTGCAAAGGACTTTAAGGCAGAGAAGAAGGGCTATTGAAATGGCAGAACAGAATGAGGAGAGGCCTCAGCCTCAACCACCAAGGTTTGGGGACCACTTTGCGGTCAAGTTTGAGAGGAGAAACACTCACCAGGGGATTGACGTTGAAAGTTATCAAATCCCGACACAAATTGTGTCTATGATCACCTAAGGGCAGATCTTTCAAGGGTTAAGTAACGAGGACCCTAATGAGCATCTCGACTGGTTTCTGGGGCTATGCAACACATTCAAGCTGCAGAGAGTGACTCCGGATGTTGTGAGAAGATTGCTATTCCCACTGTCCTTGAAAGGGAAGGCTAAGCATTGGTTTAACTCAATTGGAGGTCCAGCTATATCTACATTTGAGGAACTTGAGCGGAAGTTTTTAGCTAAGTATTTTCCTCCAGCCAAGTTGGAGCGAATGAGGTTGGAAATCCGCAACTTTCAGCAGCAAGATGATGAGACTTTCAAGGAAGCCTAGGATCGATTCAACGACCTGCTCTGCCAATGCCCAAATAATGACCTTAAGGAGGTCAGGGAGCTCAACACATTCTTCAAAGGTCTATCACCTGAATCCTCACTGATGGTCAAGGCCAGCGCAAAGGGGGCCTTGAAGGATAAAAGTATCCCTGAGGTCAGAGAACTCTTTGATTCGATAGCAGACGACGAATACCTATTTCCAGAAACTAGGAAGATGCCTGTGCGGAAGTAGCGAGGAGTGCAAGAGCTGGATGAGGAGACATCATTGGAAGCAAAAATTGAGGCCCTCACAAGACAAATTTAGAACCTAAAGGCTGCCAAGGTGGCTCTCGTGTTGATGTGTGGATTGTGTAAGGGAGAGCACCACACGGATGAGTGCGAGCTCACGCAGGAGTCAGTGCAATATGTAACCAACTACAACAACCGCCAACAATATGGAGGCTATCGAAATCAGTCAGGCCAAGGCAATTGGGGGCAGAGTAATCAGGGAAATCAGCAAAGGCAATACTACCAGAGTGGGGAGTCAAGCAACCGAGAACAGAAAAGGTCAACCGATGACTTGCTCCATGAAATTCTGGGAAAAATGGACATGTATGAGAAGAGGACCTCTACACTGGAAACTCAAGCGAAAAACGTGGAGGCCTCTATCAAAAACATGGAGATGCAGATGGGACAGTTGGCTAAGGCAAACCATCAAAGACCTCAAGGTGCCCTCCCAAGTGATACAGAACCGAACCCGAAAGGAAAAGGGCCAGAGGTCTGCAATGCTATCAAGTTGAGATGTGGAAAAAAGCTTGGTGGTACCAAGAGGAAAGAAGAAGAGGAAGCCTCAGTGGAGGAGGTCACTGAGGAAACCATTTTGATGGGAGATGAAGCCCAGGACAAGGACAGTATGAAGGCTCAGGAAAGTAAAAGGAAGAAGGGAGCTCCAAGCCCATGTGATAACTCTCCATATGCACCACCCCCTCTATTTCCCCAAAGACTTCGATCTCCACCTAAGAAGGGGGTCCAATTCACAAGGTTCTTGGATATGGTGAAGAATGTAAACGTCAATGTCCCTCTGCTGGATTTGGTTACAGCGGTACCGAGATATGCAAAATTTTTAAAGGACTTGATTGACAACAAAGAACAGATCCTGCAATGTGAGGTGCCAATTCAGCTCACCAAGGAGAGCCAAGCATGGATCAACAATGAACTGCCTCCCAAGCTCAAGGATCCTGGTAGCTGTACCGTGCCATGCTCAGTCGGTGGAAGATTCTTTAGCAAAGCCTTATGTGATCTTGGGGCTGGAATCAACCTTATGCCCTTATCCATTGCCGAGAGTTTAGGATTGGGAAAGCAGATTAAGCCCGTGGCAGTGATGCTTCAGTTAGCAGATAGATCATTGGTTCAGCCCACGGGGATGGTAGAAGATGTCCTTGTGTCTGTGGATAAATTTGTATTGCCAGTAGACTTCATAGTTTTAGACATGGAGGAGGACCCTGAGGTCCCACTCATCTTTAGAAGGCCATTCTTAGCTACAGGGAATGCTCTCATTGGTGTCAAGGGAAAGACCATAACATTCAGAGTCAACGGTGAGGAGGTCGTATTCAATATGGACTACGCTAAGAAACACCCTCACTCCATAGAACAATGCTGTTTGGCGAGCTTGGTGGAAGGTAGTCTCCAACCTTTGAGCTTTGAACACAAACATAAATCATCTTCTCTTGATTTATATGATTCTTTTGATGATAGCATTTGTGATGATTTTGAAACTGTGTTGATTGTTGAGGAAACTGATACACTGCATGAATTGAGCTCTTGGGATGAAAAACTAGAAATTGACTCGACTGTGAAAGAAATGAATGTTGCATGTGAAATTGATAGAAATTGTGAAAATAATGAGGAATTGAGGAAAATGGAAATTATACATGAAAGTCATGAAGTGTATGATCACAATGGAAAAATGACGTTGAAAATGAAAATTGAAAAGGATGATGAAAAATTGGTGTGTGGTGAAAATCTGACAAATGATGTTGTTGATACTGATGCGTGTGAGAAATTGTTAGAGGATTCTGTTGACACTAACAAGACTGTGGAGGTTGTGCCCACTGAGGTGAGGCTCGAGAAGGTCACTGACAGGGACAATACGTTGAAGCCTCCAGACGAAAAACGAACCAAGAAAAAGCAGCTTCCACTGCTTAAATATCTCACACGTATGGTTTGGCGAAAAAAGAAGACCTCAGAAGACCCACCACCCAGAAAGGTGGGAGTCAAGGGCTCGAATGCGAAGGAAAAAAAAAAGGGGCATGAAGCGAAAGTCACCCAATCATTTTGGAAAGACACTGGACACACCCAGTACCTCGACCTTCCACCATTTGGATAGCAACACTGCTGTGTCTGGCTGAGGACTATAAACCAAGCGCTGTGTTGGGAGGCAACCCGACCATTTAGTTTTTAATTTCTGTCTGTCTCTTTCAATAAAAAGATTGACCCCGATGGAACACCTGAGTCTAAAGCCCACCGTGTGTGCTTTTCTGCAGAACTTACGAGGAAACGAGGTCATCATGTGGCTGGGGTTGTGTATCCGGAGATCACGTGATTTAACAGGTAAAGGTGTTGTGAGAATATACTCCGCACTGACAAAAGGTGGGAATAAAATCTCAAACGTGATACCGGGTACAGTTTGGAAAATGCTCGATTTTTCTACACCTTAAATCTTTAAGTCGAAGTAACTTTGAGCCCTTTCCCAATTCAAGAAAGTATGCACTGACCAAATTCACTGTGAGTTGCAGGGACGAATCAAATCGACATTGGAATGACTGGCAATTCGTGTGGCACACTTATTGGCGAAAAAGTCATGCACACACCCATCACTGCACACATCATCTCCTCTTGCATCCTGAAAGCATTAACCGAAATGTGCATAGAAAAATAACAAAGCATGATAACAATTCATTGGAAAGCTTGTGAAATGACCAATCACTGCAACATGACAGATTGGATAAGTTTTTTTTGGTTGCATGGCATTTGTATTCTAGTCTGGATATAGCCGATTCATGCGTGGAATATCTCTACAAAAACCCATGAAGCATACGTACATGCATGTCATGTTTGGTAGACACAAGGCATGATGAGAACTTGTGATAATGTGGGGCCATCGATTTGTGTGGTTTTGGAAGTGTGCAAATGGCCGACAAGTGCAAGGAAAGTGACGATTAGAATGAACACATTTTATCTTCTTGCACTTGGTCATCTTGTGTTTGATCTTATACCCATTCACATGCTTTACCATAAGATGGAAAGCTTTGACCAACTTGTGAAATGAAATAAAAGTGGAGAAGAGTGAATCGGCCAAGTAGGAATGTAGGATAAAATGTGGGAGCCACAAACTTTGGTTGGTAGTGATATTTGGTGCAAGTGGCCGAATCACCCTATTAAAAGTGTGATTTGATCACACATGGTCTTGTTTGTATCCTTCTTGTCATTTAGGCATTTTGTCACCTAGTATCACATGTTCATTATTTGCTAGCATGGTGACAACCGAATCATGCACACCATCTCCCTATAAATGCCATAGATCATGCATTGCCATTCATTATATTTCGTGCATTCGTAGTGAGTGAAAGAAATTGGCCACAGAGAGAGCTAATTTCACACAAGCAAGCTACTCTACACGAATTGTTTTTTCTGGCATTGTAACGGCCTGAATCTCCAAGTCAAGTAAGTTCTACACCCCTGTGTTGCTTTACGGTTTAAATGAGATTATTGAAATGGTAAGTATATCTGAAGTGTTACAGCAAAACGGGGGGGGGGGGGGGGAATGCAAATGCTTTCATGTAACTCCCTGCCTTATCCTTTAACGGTATACTGACGGGAGCGTTAGATTACGTCCGACTCACGTCCGGGCTCAATACAAATAGCAACAATTCCGGATATTCATAATCATAACTTAATCTGGAATTCACGCTTATTCAACAGTAACTTATTTATTTCATACCAAAAATTTTCATCTCACTATTCAACATTCCAAAACTTAAGATTTATAATAGGAATCATAATCTTACAAACCACAAACTATCCTAGTTGCAAATATATTACATTCCAAAAGAAAAGCACTTCTAAAATATTAAAGTAGTCTAACATAACAAAAGACTAATTCAAACGACTCTTATACCTTAACCTTCCGTTCTCCTACCACACTATGCGTCTTTAGTCTTCAAATCCCAACCAGCTCCTAGTCTGTCCCGAATTGCTCTGAAAATAATTTATAAAAAGGGGGTGAGCTCAAAATAGCTCAATGAGGGGGTAGAGAATAATTTTGAGAAACACAATTTTAAAGACCAATACTATTTCTGTAAATACGTTTCTTTCCAAGCACAAATAGTAACATTGCACAATATATTACCGCACATATCATATCGCATTTTCACATATCAATGTCACATGTCATTTTCACAAATATGTATACCTGTCGATCGGTTCTACCGACCTTTACCAACCTTATCTCCCCGGGAAGTCTGTTGATGCGTGCACGACTTATGAAGCTACCTTATCCTTCCTTGTGGTCAGTGACCACTACAGCCCCGCAGGCCTAACATGGCATCCGGATTTGCCACTCCGACTCCCGTCAAACAAGACTAAAACCTCCTTAATCTTGTGATGGGGCTCACCGGCATAGTTTTGGCGTAACCGTCGGCCCAATGCCGTCTCGATTACTTTCCAAAACAACACCTACTAGGGCCCATACAATATAATATAATACACGTATGACAATCATGTATAAACCACGACTTCCCTAGCCTTAACAAGAGATAAGGCACATTCATGTATCAAGAAATCTATCATCAACCATTTTTCATGTTTGCATACGTGCCCCATTCTGAAGCTTGTGCTCCATGGAAAATATGCAAAAGAAGTCTTATTGGGTACATGTAAACATTTATGCATATATATATATATATATATATATGTATATATATATATGTCAAGATAATGAGATGATTCAATAATCTTAAAACAATAAAATATTAAGGATTTAGTGATTTAATCAAATGTTGATGTAATTCATAAACATCATGGCCGCGGTTTTTACTTCAAATAATGAGATGATTCATATATATATATATATATATATCACAATAAAGTGATGATTTGGTGATGTTAAAAACAATTTCCCAGTTCTAAATGAACAACATGCCATAATAACCCCATTTTAATCTATAATTCATCAAAACAAGAATGAAACGTTCAGGCATAAAAAATACATGATGAAGATTAAAGAAAAGCATCAGACAGAAAACTCCAATAAACATAAACTCTATTTCTTACCACTAAGCCAGGCCGACAAAATTCTCACCCATCAAACTCAAGCTTAATACCAAATGAAATCAAAGAAATTTAGGCTAAAAATCAAAACTCACCTCCACAAGTCAATTAATAACACAATTTAATATCAATTCAGATAAATTAACAACCGAAAAGAAACCCCTTTTTAATTGACAAGGCAGATAAATCCAAGAAACACAAATGAATGGGAAATAACATATATCAAAGCACAAAAAGGTTCAAAAATTCCTTGCAATCATTCACAAATAGAGGGATTAAAGAATTTCACTCACCTGTTTAATCGTCTTTCCTTTCCTCTTTTTTTTTCTTTCCAATTCTAACTAATGCTATAAATTAATAAGAAGGGCGGTGAGAGTTGTCTAACAAGCTTGGCCGTGATTATCCTTCATTTCTCTTTTTTTTTTTAAAGTTTTCTTAAATTGCCTTGTTATCCTTAGAGTTTAAAAGGGATCAAATAAAGTCCACTAATTTTTCTTTTTTTTTTTCTTTTTAATAATTCTATACAGTATAGAATTATGAGCAAAAATAATTTCCATTAATCTCTTGCCTGGAATAACTTGTGAATCGATGCTTGATTACGTGACTTGTGTGCTATATTGATTACAATTGAGTGTTACGGAGATTGACTTGAGTGCTGCGAATTTAGTTACAAAGTGTTGCATTTATTCACTCAAGTCACAATTCACTCCTCACGAAAGTCACAATTCATGAAAATCACGACACACAACTCACACTCACATGACCTCACAACTCTTGCACCTCACAAAACTCTCAGCACACACCTCACAAACACACACTAACACAATACACAAACACACACACACATTACACGGTGCGGCCGCATGGCCACTCACATATTACACGGTGCGGCCGCACCATGCGGTCGCACCACACACACGCACACACACCATGCGGCCGCACCATGCGGCCGCATCACTCACACCACACACATGCACGTTTCATGTTTAACTTTCATGCATTTTCATATTTTCATACTTTTGTACATTCTCTGCTCACTTCATCATTTGCACACTTGCACAAACACTACTCTCTCAACCTTTGCATATAACACACACAAGCTTAAGCTCACACAAGCAAAGCATACGACATGTCTTTCTCACGGCCTCTAACTGTTTGATTAAATGCTTTGATTATTCTTAACTGTTAAGACTTGACCTTAACACGTGTCCTCACTTCAGTTCTATTTCATGTTTGTAGACACGTGGCGGCATTTCAGCAAGAGAAGGAAACTTTCAGGAATCTTACGAGACAAATCATCAAGGGAAGACTATAAAAGGGAGGAATTGCCGCTGAAGCAAAAGAGGAAGCAGAAGGAAGAGAAAAAGGAAAGATCAGAGAAGAAAGCGAGAGATCAGGAAGAAAAACCCTAGATCAGGATTAGAAGCTCTATTTTGTAAATCATGGGATATCTGCCGATCAATATGATCGGCTAGACTTACAGTGTTTCCTGAGGGGTCAATTATATGGATTCAATCTTGTTTGAGACATCTGTTTAGAATTTATCTTTTATGTGTGGATGAATTTCGTGTCTACATTTCTGCATTCGTTGTGTTTGATGATTTGCACTCTAGATTAACTTCACATTTAGGTCTGCGGTACCCACTGAGGTCAGTGTGAATATTCCATTGGCAATCAACCATGATATAATCTGATTGTGAACATGCATATGTGAATCTTAGGTCTTGTGAGACGTTGCGATCTTGGTTGTGCGGTATCCACTAACAGTCAATGTCAATCTTTAGCGAAGCCCTAAGATGATTCTCGTATTGTTAGTCGAAGTTGTGAACTGGGTAGCTGCCCTACCAAGGGAGATAGTCAGGAATCGAATTAGATTAGCATTATAGGAATTGGGATCTGGGAGAGTCTGATTCGAGCCAAGAACTTGCCCTACCAAGGGAAGTTCGGGGAGATTTGAGAACGAGGGTTGTGAGAACTACCAAGTTAATCAGCCTTAGTTCTCTAGCAGAAAAGTTCCTCACATATGTCTACACAAGTCCGTCAGTGATAACAAGAGAAAGGTCCATACACATTGTCATCCTTCAAGGCAACACATTCATCTTTATTGACTTCCCGTATCTCATTCCTTTGCTTGTTCGTATTGTGCTGTTTTATCAATTTTATTCTATCATTGTATTAACTCTTGACAACCATCCTCTCCCTGTTGGATACGATCCCACTTGCCACTACTACATTAGTTTGGTAAATTTGGGTTAAATTGGAGAGCCGCGACAGCTCGTCACCACATACCCTCGAGCCGTTCCTCCAAGCGTTGGAATCGAGTATCCACCGATTGCTGGAAGTCATTAAGGGTACTGTGGAATGAACTGAAATCATATTGGTAAGGTTGTTGCTCTGACTGGTTAACATGGATAGGAAGCTCAGACTCATCTCGGGAAACACCAGACACAGTGGCTTGAGCTTTTACCATCTTACGATCAAGCTTCAAATACTTCTCATACAACGGAGGTGCAATAGGAAGCTTAGTTTTTCGCCAATCCCCGCCCAACTCATCAATGACACCTTGAGCTGTGCATAGTTCCTCAAGTAGCATAGGGAAATAAATCGAGGCGGTAGCTTCCTCAATCCCCACTCGAATGTCATGAAGTATGATCCGGCCTACATCAATAGGCCTCTATCCCTTACTAGCTGAAATTAGATAAAGCCGTTTCCGTAAAACCTTGGTCACTTGGGAGCTGGGCATCAGTCTTGAAATAATGAATATCAACCATATTTTAACATCCGCCCACAAGAACTGATGACGCACATGCTTATGATCTCCATGTTTGTTCACAACCCATTCAGCCCCAGGATGTGCCAATTCATCCAACATTCCCTGATCATCACCTTCATCCTCTGGACACTGGAAAGGATCGGAGGAAAAACTAGGAGTACTGAGTTGCTCGGTGATCAAATCACTAGTAGTTTCAACCTATACTCCTCTAACATAAACAACTCCATCCTTATTTGGATACCTCCCATTTGCATAGAACTCCCGAGCAATACTCACATTACAAAAGTCGGGTGCACTAACTAACCTTTGATCAAATTTGTGAAATTGTATCAACTTCCGAAATGGTCCTTTTTCAATCATAAAAGCTCGTTCCAAATGCAACTTCTTGACGGGTAATCCTTCCTCCCATCGTGCCCGTGCCTTATCATTAACCCATAATGATGGGGTTTTAACACCTTTCTGTTTCTTGGGGGTCGGTGTTGGAGTTTGAATTGTGACTGCAAAAGGATTCTCAAAAACTGGTAACTCATCGGGGAAGTATTCGGAATCCGAATCCATGTTCGCGGATGCCTTGCCCCTAGCCTTCCCTTTTCCTTTTGAGCGCTCACCTTTTTTTGGAGCCATATCTACAACAATCAACCATACAAGTTAATGTCTCATTGAACACCGTAGGCCAAAAACTCTAGACCTCGAAACCATATTCAAATACTAGATCACATGCAAGAATAATGGTTGAATCCAAAATACTCAATCACCATCTAATCACATAAACATTACCCTCCATCCAAACTGTACATCACCATTTAAACATCTCATGTTAACAACCTGTGACAACTAGAACAATTACCCAAAACAGAATCCACAAAATTGAGAAAATGACATGCAAGCAAGAAGAATTAGCCAAATTTAAAGAATCAAAATTGTAAAGCAAGATTTTAGCTGAATTTAGAAACTGGAATCACCCAATTTGGACTTCAAATGAGTTAATTATGCACAAAATACCGAGACTTACAAACTGGGCAGATTCAGCAATTTCTCTTACAGCAATTTCCAGTATGCACGTTACATTGTCTCGTAAAATGAAACATGTTCCAGTCACAACTAGCAAAAGTTCATAACAGAAACATTGTAGGCCATCCTCTTGACTAACTTATCCAACTAGAATCAACTCATTTAGACATCCCAATCTCAAGTTATAGCCAAATTACAGAAACCTGGTATAGCTGAAACTTTCTGAAATTGCAAACCAACTAAACCCCCTCCCCACACTTAGCATGCAGCTACTCTTAAGCAAACATTAATTCATCATCTCATGAAAACACCCATCTTCTCACCTCTAAAATCACTCGCCAACAAGCATAAAACCACTCACCAACACAAGATTATTCAGAAAATCAAAGAAGGAGTGGCGATGCATACCTTCTTGTTGAGTGAACCGATAATGTACTCGAAGCAAGTAGAAATTTGGTGTTTGTGAATGCTATCACTAAGCTCTTGAGCAATGCCGAATTCTTAGCAAGTCTGCTAGATATGATCTTGTAAAGTGAGCACAAGTGTGCATTTATAGAGCCACAAAGGAAATTCACATGTTTCGGTCAACACTCTATGAATATTCCCAACAACCATAAAAGACATTAACAACAAGACATAAGTGGGGCCATTTTTCATTCAATGCATGTGAACCTTATCTTCCTTCTGCCAAACTACACTAATGCACTCACATGTCACAAAATACCAAAGCATAAGGAAGTACAAAAAATTGAAAACGGCCAAAGATACAAAAACAATTGGTCTTCATGCCTTTCATTTCAAGATAAGTCATGCTGAATAGCATAAATCAAGAGAACTCGTTCCCGGGATGCCATATTGGTGCGGCGAGTAGGCAGGAGCTTAGAGTTTATAAATAGCAACCACATCTTTGCCTCTGCTGCCAGTTCACTCGTGGGTACATATAGTGCCTCATTCCTGGAATTTCGCACCCAGGTAGCACTAGGCAATGCCACAGTAGCCAATAAATGATCTGTGTTCTCCACCCTCACCTAACGGCTATATATATCACCAGGGTAATCGGGGAGAAGATAATGCAAGTTAATGCAGTGGCGATTGACTTTCAAATACTTGCCTCGCACAAACACTGAGTGGATACTGTCGGCACATGAATTGGCATAGAACTCTCGAACTATCTCCATGTTCACAACAACGGATGCTCTTGCGAAATGAGCCCAAGTGTGCCCAATAATCAACTCCTCAAATCTACGGGAAGGGTCCTCAAATGGTCTTTCGATGATGAATTCTCTGTTGACTGAACTATTGTATAAGCTCTCCGCAATAGCATTGACAAACTGTGGTGATTCAGCCGGATCATAGTCAATCACCATATCCTCATCGGCTGAAGAAAATGAAGAAGATGAGGAAGTAGTGTCCATATCCTCACTGAAAATTGCAAACTCATACGGGTTTGGATGGGGAAAGTAGGCCATCACCTTATAGACACTAAAAAAGAATGCGGATTAGTAAACAACGTGGTAGGTATTTATAGGGAAAATGTGAAGCACATAGCACTTCTATGCTAGCTACCAGACGAACCCTCATGAACGAATCTCAAAGACAGCACACATAGTGACAATATGTGTAAGAAAGAACCATAGCCCTCATGTCATCACTTGTTGCACACTTCACTCAATTATTGGAATCTTAGCAAGCCAACAAGCAAACAAGTTCACGGGTCTGATATCAATATTTACCTTGGATGCATTAACCTTTGTTGGGGAAAATGTGAAATCCACCTTACCCCTTTTCGAGTGAATAGCCGAGACTATTCACCATCTGACTGTTCATTCATCGCCATAACCATATGATAAGCTGCAAAATCCATCAACAAATTATGAGATTGCGCCATGAATTGTCAATACATTCTATAATAGCTAAGAGTAAAATTAAAAGTAGACAAAACAAACAAACAAAAACTTAGAATGAAAATCTTGGTTGCCTCCCATGAGCGCTTGGTTTACGGTCAACAGCCCAACTATGCTTCTTGTCTCACTGTGAATGTAAGGGATCATCCAAGAACAATTCATGTGGAGCTCGTGCTAACTCTATGATGCCCTTCTCCTGAGTCGTCAAATATGGTTTGAGCCTGTGACCATTCACTTGCCATTTTTTACCATTTTTGTCATTCTGGATCTCCACAACACCATATGGCTTAACTTTGACAACTCGAAATGGACCACTCTAATGCGACCTTAATTTCCCAGGGAAAAGCCTTAAGCGAGAATTGTACAATAACACCAACTGACCCAGAGCAAAACTCTTTTATTGGATTTTCGCATCATGAAGTCTTTTTGTCTTCTCCTTATAAAGATTAGAACTCATATAAGTATTGAACCTAAACTCGTCCAATTCATTCAACTCCAGCATCCTTTTTGATTGAGCTCCATGCAAGTCCATGTTCAGCTGCTGGATTGCCCAATAGGCCTTGTGTTCCAACTCCACTGGTAAGTGACACTCTTTGCCAAACATGAGTCTGAAAGGAGAAGCACCGATGGGAGTTTTATATGCTGTTCGATACGTCCACATAGCATCATCCAACTTCAATGCCCAATCTTTTCTTCCTGGGTTAACAACTTTCTCCAAAACTCTTTTAATTTCCGGATTTGAAACTTCAGCCTAGCCACTAGTTTGAGGATGGTATGCAGTGGATACCTTATGTTTCACTCCATACTTAGCCAAAAGAGCTTCAAAAATCTTATTGCAGAAGTGAGTGCTTCCATCACTTATCATTGCTCTGGGGGCTCCAAATCGATTGAAAATGTGTTTCTTCAAGAAGGCTGCCACACTCCAAGCATCATTGTGTGCGAGAGCTACGGCCTCGACCCATTTGGAAACGTAATCAACTGCCACCAAGATATATTCCATGCCTTGGGATTTAGGGAATGGAACCATGAAGTCAATGCCCCAAACATCGAACAATTCCACCTCAAGAATGTTATTTAGAGGCATTTCATTCCTTGAAGAAATGTTCCCTGTCCTTTGGCATCGATCACAATTGCCAACCCAAATCCTTGCATCCAAGGAAATATGGGGCCAATAAAATCCACATTGCAATATTTTGAACCATGTTCTTGTGGAACCAAAATGCCCTCCACAAGGTCCTTCGTGACAAGCTCTCAGAATGTTTTCTTTCTCTTCTTCCTTGGTGCATTTCCTTATGATTTGATCACTGCACACTTTGTACAATGCATCATCCTCCCAGAAATAAGACTTAGCATCACTTCTCAATTTCTTCTTTTGTTCACTGGAGAAATAAGAAGGGACTTGGCCAGCCACCACAAAATTGGCTATCTCTGCATACCAAGGCAAGGACTTCTCATCTACTCTGAACACTTGCTCGTCTAGGAAATGTTCTTTTACCAAAATAGTTGACCCCTCTTGAGCTTCTGACTCCAACCTTGAGAGATGATCAGCTACCACATTTTCTGACCCTTTTCTATCTCTAATTTCAACATAGAACTCTTGAAGTAATAAAACCCATCGAATCAATCTTGGCTTGGCTTCTTTCTTTGCTAGCAAGTACTTCAAGGCTGCATGATCTATGTGTACAATAACTTTCGATCCCAACAAGTATGCTCTAAACTTGTCAAATGCAAACACAACAGCCAACATTTCTTTCTCCATAGTCGTGTAGTTCATTTCAGCTTCATTTAGTAACTTACTGGCATAATAAATTGTGTGAAAAACTTTATCCCGTCTTTGGCCAAGAACAGCTCCTAATGCGTAATCACTCGCATTGCACATTATCTCAAATGGCTCACCCCAATGAGGGGTGACGATGACAGGAGCCTCCACCAATTTTGCCTTCAAAGTCTCAAAAGTATGAACACATTCCTCCACAAACTCAAATTTCACGTCCTTCTCCAACAGGCTACACAATGGTCTAGCAATTTTCGAAAAATCCCTGATGAATCGCCTATAAAAGTCTGCATGTCCAAGGAAGCTCCTTATGCCTTTTACGTTTGTTAGAGAAGGAAGCTTAGTAATGAAATCGATTTTAGCTCTGTCAACCTCAATCCCTTTGTGAGAAATCTTGTGTCCAAGCACTATCCCTTCTTGTACCATAAACTGACATTTCTCCCAGTTCAACACAAGATTAATTTCCTCGCATCTCTTCAGCACTTTGGCTAGGTTCTCCAAACAACCATCAAAAGTCATCCCAAAGACTGAGAAGTCATCCATGAATATTTCAATTATTGATTCCACCATGTCATGGAAGATCGCCATCATACACCTTTGGATAAGTAACCAGCCAAATGGCATCCTTTTGTAAGCAAATGTGCCAAAGGGACAAGTAAATGTGGTCTTCTCCTGGTCATTGGGGTCGATAGCTATCTGATTGTAACCAGAATATCCATCCAAGAAGCAGTAGAATGAGTAACCAGCAATTCGGTCCAACAACTGCTCCAAAAAGGGAAGTGGAAAATAATCCTTTCTTGTAGCCTTGTTAAGCTTTCTATAGTCCATACAAACTCTCCATGCACCAACAACTCTCGCCGCAAGAAGCTCGTTGGCATCATTCTTCACAACTGTGACACCCCCTTTCTTGGGCACGCACTGAACATGGCTTATCCATTCGCTATCCGAGATAGGAAAAATCATGCCGAAATCTAGCAACTTAATCACTTCCATCTTAACAACCTCCATCATCTGCGGGTTGAGCCTTCTCTGTCTATCCCTCACGGGTATAGCATTTTCCTCAAGCAAAATTTTATGCATACACAAGCCTGGACTAATGCCTTTTATATCCGCAATGGTCCACCCGATTGCCTACTTGTAAAGCCTCAAAACCCCAAAAAGCTTTTCCTCTTGCCATCCTTCTAGCTTTGATGAGATCACTACCGAGAGTGTCTCATTTTCTCCCAAAAAGGCATACTTCAAGTAAGGAGGTAGTGGCTTAAGCTCTAGTTTCGGGGCCACCATGATGGAAGGTCGAAGCTTTTTATTCCTGCATAAGAATTCTTCCCTCCTCACCTCAGTGGGAGCACAGGAATCATTAGTCAACAACTTGCATTCATCATCTTTTCCTAGCTTACTGACACACGTTTCCTGTAACATATCTTCCACAACACGTTCATGCATTCGAACTTCAACTACCTCAGTTTGCAATTCAAATATAAACTCATCCAGGACACAACATTCAACAAGGTATTCAATTTCAGAGATAATTTTCCTTTCCTCTTCATTCCAGTCACCCGTCTCAAATTCTTCCTCACATCTATTTAACTCATCAACCAACACCAAGTCATGCTTAACACTTTCATCATTCACTGTCACAGAACATGCAATAGCTTGAATAGCAAAACAAGACTCCACATTCATCGGGTGTTTCATAGCATAATTCACATCAAATAGAACTTATTCATTATTGATTCGGAATGTTATCGTCTTGTTGCGCACTCCAATCAGAGCATCACCAGTAGCCAGAAATGGTCGTCCAAAAATCAAAGGGACTTCTGGATCTTCCTCCATGTCCAACACAATAAAGTCCACTAGCAAGGTAAACCTATCGATCATCACAAGGACATCTTCTACCAAACATGTTGGTTTCACAAGTGATCGATCTGCCAATTGCAAAGTCACAGCTACTGGGCAGATTCTTCCTTTTAGCCCCACATTAATGGCAATGGAAAGAGGCATAAGGTTTATGCCAGCACCTAAGTCACATAAAGCCTTCACAAAGTACCTCGTGCCAATCTTGCAAGGGATAGTGCAGGTGCACGAATCTTTTAACTTTGGAGTCAAATTATGCTCAATCCATACTCCACTACATTCCGTGAGTGTCAAAGGCGCTTCACACCTCAAGATTTGCTCCTTGTTTGATATGAGGTCTTTAAGGAACTTAGCATACTTTGGTACTGCACCCACCAAATCCAACAATGACAAGCTCACGTTGACTTGTCTAACCACATTCAAGAATCTGTCAAATTAAGGTCCTTTCTTTGGTTTAGGCTTTACCCTCTCAGGGAATGGAGGTTTTGGAGCAAAGTCAGGGTAATTATAAGGACTCGGTGGTCCTCTAACCTTCTTGGTCACTGCTGTATCTCCATTATCTTGCACCCCCTCCTTCTCTGGTGCTATGTCCTCATTGGCACATTCTTGCTCATGGTCAGATTCCACGTCTTCCTTATCTGCACAAGTTTCCTCTCCAAGCTCGATAGATTTGTGCACCTCCTTTCCACTCCGTAGTGTGATTGCATTACAAGTTTCCTTTCCTTTTGGATTTGGAATTGTATCACTAGGAAGTGATCCACTTGGTCTGTGATGAACAGCATTTGCAAGCTATCCCAGCTGCATCTCAATATTCTTCAATGTAGCCTCATGATGCCGAACAGTACTTTCCAAGCCTCCAAACCTTTGCTCGTTCTTTTCCATCTTCTCCATCAACGTATGGAACATATCTTCAACCGATGGATTTCTTTGCTCTGAAGTACTAGCTTGATGATCAAAGCCAGGAGGTGCATTTGTTGACCTTCGTTGGTCATTTCCCTGAAAGTATTGCCCTCCTTGGTTTTGTTGTCCCCAATTACCTTACCCCCCATTGTAAGGTCGATTTCCACCATAGTAATTCCCTCCAGAATAGTTTCCACCATATTGAGGTTTGTTATAGTTGTTGACATATTGAAGAGACTCAGTTGTGATGGCACACTCGTCCGTGTGATGTTCGCCTTTACATAGACCGCAAGAAATCACAGGAGCTTTTACTTGAGTAGCTTTGAGAGTCTACACTTGCTTAGCTAATGCCTCAAACTTGGCACTCAGAGATGTCTCCACATCCAGGTCTAACACTCCCCTCTGCCTTTGACTATGCATTTTTCTTGTCTCAGGAAACAAATACTCATATTCTGCTATCTTGTCAATGAGTTCCCTAACCTCAGGTACGCTCTTATCTTTTAGTGCACCATTAGCACAAGCCTTCACCATCATTGAGAAATCAGCATTTAGACCCTTGAAGAAGGTGTTGAGCTCTCTGATTTTTCCCAAATCATGATTGGGACACTGCTTGATAAGATCATTGAATCGTTCCCAAGCTTCCCTGAATGATTCGCCATCGTGCTGCTGGAAGTTCATAATATCCATGTACATTTTCTCAAGCTTCGCAGGTGGGAAATACTTTGCCAAGAACTTCTTTTGCAATTGTTCAGAAGACATCACAGCATTGGAGCCTCCAATTGACTTGAACCAGTGTTTGGCCATGCCTTGCAAAGAAAGAGGAAATAAGATTCGATGCACCTCATCCCTTGGCACCCTTTGCAACTTAAAAGTGCTACACAAGCCTAGAAACCAGTCCAAATGCTCGTTCAGGTCCTCATTGTCCAGCCCCTGGAAAAACTGCCCTTGAGTGATCATTGAGACAATTTGAGTCGGGATATGGTAACTGTCCATATCTATGTACTGCATGTCAAAATTGTTCTCAAAATTTACTGCATAATGGTCACCAAAACGAGATGCTCGCACTCCAGCGTTAGCCATCTCTCTTTGCCTTAACTGAGCTCTCAAAGTCTTTTGCAACTCCAAATCAAGTGGAAACTCTGGCTCTCCAGAAGATCTTAGCCTGGGCATACAACAACGAACCACAAATGAAGTATGATAGAAACAAAACAGAAAACAAAAAGAGATAGAACAACTCAATATACGAATAACTCGAAAATGCAACAAATATACACAACACCAAGCTGAGAAACAGAGTAGAAACAAGACAGAACAACAACAAATAGAACACTAAATTTTAAGAAACAATCAAATCAATTTCAAGAAATCGTGCCTACCCCGGCAGCGGCGCCAAAAATTGAAAAACATGTCTTTAACCTTGCAGTTTTAACCCTAAACTAATGTAGTAGCAATGAGTAGGGTATCGTGTCCACAGGGAAGGGAGTGATTTCTTAAACTCACGTAATGTTGCTCAAATTGTGTTGCCAAATTTTCAATATCAAGAATCAATTAAAGTACTATCAAAACTAAGAAAATAAGGAACAAGTCAAATGCAAGAAAAATAGTAGGGAGGTAACAAGATATGAGACAGATGTCCTAGAGTTTAAGATCCAGACAACTGTGAATTAAACACGATCGCTATGCATTTGACCCCATGCATATTAGGTTAGGAGGAGACAATTATTGCCTAGGAGGCTAATGAACTCTCAACATATCGACCGCAAAGTTCTCTATACTCCCTAACATCCTACTTTTCCCATGGCGAGGCCTAAGCAAAATGAATGAACACCACAACGTCTCGACTTCCAAACACTAGCTAATCAACATACAAAACCTTAAGTCTCCCATGGCGAGGCCCGACCTAAGTTTCTAGGCTCTAACTAGCATCAATGAGTCTTCCTTCACTTGGTTCTAATGACTCAACGACCTTCGATTGGCATGGCGACCACATCTCGGATCATGAACACAGCCAAACAAGCGAAGAAACTCCATAGTCATACAATCGGTCCTCAATTCTTGTAATTTCCACTATTATTGGTAAATCAAGCCTCGACCTAGCATGGCGACCACGATCTAGGTTCAATTCACTCAATTCAAGTGTAGTTGTTATGAATCTTCACAAATTCAAGCAGTTAAAAAAACATGTATGAACTCTATCGTAAAGATTAGGTCAATTACATACCATTTAACGGTTCAATTACACAATTCTCCGGTGAAAACCCTAGGACATCATCGAATTAGCGACAAGACTCCATTTCCAATCCTCGATCAATAGTTCGCAATGTGAAGCAATTCATTATCATTAAATCGAAAGAGTTTACCAAATAAAATGCCTCAAATGCTCACAATTCGCAATGGAATTGCAAAAATCCTCCTCAATTGAGTAACGTCTTACAATGATCGGAACAATTTATCAATCAGAATCGAAAATCGGAGTGAAAACAGAAGAGAGAGAAAGTCTAGAGAGAAAAAATGTAGAGAGAGAAAATTCCCGCCGTCAAAATCAAAAGTTCAGTTCTATATTCTAGAATCATCCCGCAAAAGTCTAACTAAATCCTCTATTTATAGAGGTTACAAGACGTAAAAAATACGCTAACGTAAAATGAGTACAAAATTACAAAATATGCCACAACACATATTGACAAAGTTCAACAGTCACTTGAGCACAAAACCAAACCACGCCTCTGAGCCTAGGAGGTTCACGCCTTCTGCCGCCGCAACACGCCTCTGAGCTATCGACTTAACGCTCCCTTCAACCTTACCACGCCTTCGAGCCACTCGTCTCCACTCCTTCGACATCCCCTGCACAAGAAACAAAAGTCCCAGTACTTAGCCAAAATTTTGGCACGAAAACTCACAAAATGCCTACGATGCATCGCTGCGATGCATCGTAGAGCAATTCGGCTATACGCACGATGCATCGTAGCGATGCATCGTGCCTAATTTCAGCAAAGGGGCGATACATCGCGCACCAATTCATTATAAGGACGATCCATCTCTACGATGCATCGTGCCTTTAATCTTTTTGCCTACGATGCATCGTAGAACAATCGTGCATGTGCGCAAGTGAGGTGCTATGTAGTTTGCTGTGAGTTGTGTTCTAGGTTGGTGATGAAACGGATGAAAGAAAATGTGATAAGTGAGATGAATGAAATATGTTGTGATGTGTGATGATGAATGAAATGAGTGAAAAATGTGATAGACGAATTAAGCATGAAAAGTCTTGAAAATAAAGATGCATTATGAGTGCAAATGTGCACATGTAATATGCACGATACATCATGCATGTAATGCAAGAACCATGCCTATGGTGCATAAGTTGTGCATGCAACGTGCTATGAGTGTAAGTGCATAAGTGAGTAGCAATATGCATGAGGTCGTGCACAAGTAGTGTGGCAAAAAATCTAAGTGATGCAAGAGTAAGCTGTGATTTGTAATCAACTTCTGGCTCTGATTCTTTGTGAATTTGGAAAAGCTCAAAGCATGAACGTTATAGCCCCAAGTGTTAGCTTTCCATAGCCTTTTGCATCACTCAAATCGGATCTCGAATAAAAAAGTTACGCCCAGAATACCAAAGTACGGCAATGTAAGAACGATGCATCGTGGACTTAAAATCTAAGCCTGCGATGCATCGCCGAGTTGTTGCTTTCACAGCTATATATCACCTACTTCACTTCCGAATTAGAGCTTAAGGTCAACATGAGAATTGTAGATCTTCCTCCTATCTTTCCATAGGTTCAAGAATCAACATCATTGGAAGTCTGTAGCTCAAGATATCAACACTCTCCTGACCTGTGGCAGAAAGCTCAAAATTCAAAACCCTAAAGAAGTAATCACAAATTTGCCCCCGTTTCTCAAACTTGTACCCAGAATTAGAAGGAAGTTAAAACATATGAATTAAAGAACACTCAACGAATTTTCCAGAACATCCAAAATCTCATTATTTGGATTAGTATTGAGAGAGATACACCCAATTGAAGTAGCAATACCAATTCTGCCACAGCATGAAACTAAGCAATTAGACATGTTTAGGGTTTCCTCAAATCTCTCACACACCCTTCCCACTCTTTTAAACTCTTTCCTTGTCATATAACATCAAACACACATTTGCCTCATTTAATCATCATTTTTGGTCTTTTTCACCATTTTAACACTTCCAAATTGCAAGCCACATTAATGCACAAAATGACACAAAACACTATACATTTGCATGAAACAAAAGAAAAAAGCTAAGTGATTTAACACATATAAGTTGGTATAAAACCAACTTATCAACCTCGTTGCCACAGGATCACATTTCAGCATCGTCTCTGAACCTGACGGCAATATTGTAAACTTATCCTTCTTCGGCAGTGGCATCGGCACATTGCCCCCTTTGACATCAGGTTTCAACTTCCATTGTTTTTGCATCCGTGGTTCATTCATGTTATAACTTTCCTGTGAATGTCCTTGTCGAAAACACATAGAACAATACGCAGGCATATTTTCTGGAACAATACGCTGCCAGAAACCATCTCCATTATCACCATGTTCAATCCAAATTCTTGAGGGAATAACTCGTAGCAAATCAATTTCCACATTCACCCGGGCCACACTCGGTCTGAACAGATTAAGAAACACTGAATCAACTAAGATGGGAGCCCTCACAGCTTTCATAATGGAGAAAATGACACTCTTATCGAATAGATGACAGGGTAAGTTCGGCAATTCAAACCATACCGGCACCATTGATGTTTCTTTGGTTGTTTGGAAGGAGGGAGACCACTTGAAAACCCTCATAGGGAATTTCCCAATCTGCCAAATCCCTCTAGTCCATACACGATGGAAATCAGCCTCATTGTGAAACCGCAATAGTACATATCGATAGTCGATCAGCCCCACTTCAAGCGATCCCTTAAGGTCCATTTTAGAGAAGGTTTCTCGTGTTTTCTCCAATGAAGGACGACCATGAGAGAATTTTCCAACCAGTGCATACCTGAAAGGAACATCTAGTCGATCAATATCCGAAGAAAAAATCTTGATGGCAACCTCCCCCTTATGTGACGACAGAGGAAACTCCAGCAGCGGTTGAGGATCCTAGTAGAAAACCTGAGCAAATGATTTGTTGGAGAAATCCGGTGGTGGTGGCCGTTTGGGCAGTAGCCCTTCAGCCCTTGGTAGAAGGGCCTCCATGAAACCCTAGCAAGCAAGTTCTATAAAAGGAAAGAAGTACCGAGAGAGAAGAGAAGAGCACTGGATGGTAGAAGGTCACATACTTGAGACTTGAATTACTAAATTTTATTCATTCCGATAGAAAAATTAACAAATTAAGAATTTTTAAAAAAATTACAAGTTAAGAATTTTAAATCATAAATTTACAAGTTAGAAATTAATAAATGAAGAAACTACTAAATTTTATTCATTGGATAGAAAAATTTACAAGTTAAGATTTTTAAATCATAAATTTACAAGTTAGATAGAAAAATTTACAATTTAAGATTTTTTACAAGTTAGAAATTAATAAATAAAGAAACTACTAAATTTCATTCATTGGATAGACAAATTTACAAGTTAAGATTTTTAAATCATAAATTTACAAGTTAGAAATTAATAAATGAAGAAACTACTAAATTTTATTCATTGGATAGACAAATTTACAAGTTAAGATTTTTAAATCATAAATTTACAAGTTAGAAATTAATAAATGAAGAAACTACTAAATTTCATTCATTGGATAGAGAAATTTACAAATTAAGATTTTTAAATCATAAATTTACAAGTTAGAAATTAATAAATGAAGAAAATACTAAATTTCATTCATTGGATAGACAAATTTACAAGTTAAGGTATTAAAATCATAAATTTACAAGTTAGAAATTAATAAATGAAGAAACTATTAAATTTTATTCATTGGATAGACAAATTTACAAGTTAAGGTTTTAAAATCATAAATTTACAAGTTAGGAATTAATAAATGAAGAAACTACTAAATTTTATTGATTGGATAGAAAAATTTACAAGTTAAGATTTTAAATCATAAATTTATAAGTTAGAAATTAATAAATGAAAAAACTACTAAATTTTATTCATAATTGATGGTTTAAAATATAATATTGAATAGTATAATAATATAATTTCAAAATATATTATGATATACAATAATACAACTATAGTGTATATAAATAAAACTATGACATTAATTTATATAAACGAATATATAGTTATAGAAATCATAATATTTGAAAAATATAATAAATTATTTCAAATTTTCAATAATCTAAAAATGTACAATGTGAAATTTTTCTTCATTTTAATAAACTAATTGTAGTCGTCGTCGTCGTCATTATTGGCTCTATCGGCATCGGTGATAGGTGAATTAGTTGTACAAGTGGAGCTACCATCGGTGGTGGCGTCTAAATCTAAATCAAAATCTTCTTCTATATCTTGTTCTTGTTCTCTATAATCGGCTTTAGTCCAATCATCTACTAAAGCTTGAATCTCCAAGGACATGGGGCTCAAACGCAGTCGGGTCTCATCCAAAATGTTGCCACCTTGACTAAAAGCTTGTTCCACGGCTACGGTTGATGTCGGGGCCGCCAAAACCTCTTTGGCTATCGAAGCGATGATGGGGCACATCGTTGTCTTCTTCTTCCACCATTCCAATATTTTGAAGTTCTCAATACTATCACATTCAAACTTGTTATCACTAAAATCAAAAGAAGTGGTTAAATATTCGTCAAGTTCCGAACTAGTAATACCTTTGTGTTTTTTTAACGATTGAAACATTTCAAAACCAGGAAGATAAAAGAAGGCGAAGATCCAATATTTGAAGTTGAAAAACTATTGTGACTAGTGTTAGTGTTAATGGTACTACTAGTAGGAACTTGTTGTTGAAAATTAAAGAATATTCTTCATATAATGTATTTATCATATCTTTAGTCTCATTTATATATCTACTTACATTTAAATGTAATTGCATAATGTTCGGATCTAATGAAAAATATTCTTTTAACGTATTATAATAAAACTTCAAATATTGGTCTAAACCTTGAAATTTAAAACGAGGATCAAGAACAATAGCAACTAAATATAAAATTAGAATTTCTTTATAATAACTATGTCATTTTTCTAACATGTGAATAATACTTTGCGTCAAAGTTTCATCATTTATGTGCATTTTTAATGCACCAACTATATTACACGCTTCACTAGAATGTATCTAAAGAAACATGATCTAATAGCTTCTCTCAAAAAATTTTCTCTAGCTTCTCTCTAGAAATTACATCCGCTTAAGGGCCTTTAAGCTACTCAAATGAAAGGCCCGGTCCTTTTTCATCCACTTTCATTCCTTTTCATTCGTTCCTTTTCTACTGTAATGGAGCATTCACTTATACATTTCTTGTGGCGTTCATCAGAATCACACGGCAGCTCCCACAGCTCGATTTTTTAGATGTCAAATAGTACCAGCTCAAGGCATCTTCCTTTTCTAGATCTGAAAGGCCCAATCCATCGTTCCTTTTTCCCTACTATAATGGAGCATTTATTGATTCATTTGTTGTGCCTTTCAACGGATTCAAATGGGATCTCCCAACTCAAATCGGAGCTCCCTCAACCCCTCACAGCTGAACCAAATCGCGTAGCTCAGCTTAGCTCCCGCAGCTCCCTCGACTACCTCAGCTCATCAAAGCCTTCCAAATCGCTCAGCTCGATCAGCTCCCGCAGGTGGGAAGAACAAACTCATATGCTCCAGTCCAGTGCTCCTATGGTCAGATTAGAGATTTCACCTTCCGGAGCGTGGACTTTCAAGGCTCAGATCTGAGATCGGGATCTTGGCGTCCTCGCCTCTGCGGCTCCGACTTCCGAGATCCACCAAAAGTGTGCTCCGATCTGCCCACCAAACAAGTGCTCCGAGCTTCAAGCCTCCTACCCCGATGGTAAGTAGCGATTCACTTGGAATTGTTGGCTATTGTTGCAGAATACATATATTTATGTGTTGCCTCATTTGTTGGATAAAAATGAAATGCTAGTTGCTCTATACTCGGTGATGGCTTCACTTGGTTGAAACCTTGTGGTTAGTGAGTACTTGCTGTTGCCGGCTTGTGTTTGAACATTTTTCAATTGATCAGTAGTCTGGCTCAATTTCAATTGCTTGGTTAGTCATGCATTTGGTTCTGTGCTGGTCTTGTGCTGTGGTTCTGAGCAAAGGACAGCTTCGCTGCATATACTTAGGTTCCTGTGCTTACATTGCATTATTTGGGGGAAGAATTTTACTACTTTAGTATTTATCAAAACAGTTGCATTCTTCCCCAAATACATTACCAAGGGTCATGTGATTATCATGTCTTGAATTTTGATTAATCGAATAGGATAGTAAACTTATTGCATTTACTTCAAACCACATGTAATGGAGTAGTACTCCAAATTTCTAGCTTTCACTTTTGTAACGGTATATTCGGGTATATCCGGCACCGTATTTTGCCCACATATATATATATATATATTGCCAAAAAAAACTATATTACATGCTTCAACTAAAATAAATGAGAAGTTGGATAATACACACGTGAAAATGTACAAGTAGCATCCTTAAATACTTTTAAAACTTCTAACAATTTTAAACAAGAAGTCCAATGATTAGAAAGTAATACAATTCCAAGACAAGCGTTATCAATGAAAAAATTACATAACAATGAACTATATTTAGAAGAATCATAAAGTAAATCATAAGTTGAATTCCAACGATTTGGAACATCCTTTTTAAATCTTTTAGGCTTTTGTCCATGTTGTATACAATATTTTGCCCATGTTTTCATTAAATTTGGATGTCCGGTCAAATATTTAATTGCATCTTTAATTGGTTTAATATGACTTTCCAATGCACTTAAACCATTTTGAACGGATAAATTTAAAATATGGGCATACACATCTAATATGAAAAAATTTCCCACCTAAAATTGGTGCACAAATATTTTTTAATTCTTAAAATAGATGCATTATTAGCCAATGCATTATCAAAACCAATTGAAAAAATTTTATCATTTAAATTATATTCTTGTAAAATAATACTAATTAATCTAGATATATTTATGGCTGAATGAGATTCATTAAAAATTCTAAATGCAATTACTCTTTTTTGTAGAAACCAATTTGAATCTACCTAATGACAAGTTATACCCATATAACTATTCATTTGCCAATGATCACTCCAAATATCCTAACATATTGAAACACGAGAATCTAATTTTAAAAATATTCCGATAAGTTATTTTTTTCTTTTTTATAAATTTTTTTAATATCACGTGTTAAAGTTGCCTAGGAACACGTTTAACTTGTGAATTTGCATTTTCTTGTACTAATCTCACAAATTTTGGTTTTTCACCAAATGAGAATGGTAAATGTTGTACACAAACAAATCTAGCTACACCATCTCTCCATTTTGAATCACTAAATATAAATAAATTTAAATTACTCGAAGAAGAAGAACCTTGTTGAGCAAATCTGGTTAATTGTGCTTGTGACTTTTGAAGGCTGATTTCTTGAGGATATATTTTCTCCAAATGCTTGGTTAGTGTACCATATCTGTTCCCAATTTTGAAGGAGTATGATTTCTCGCAAAAATTGCATTTTGCTCTAATAAGAACTCTATCGGCATCAAAAAGTTTTGTGAAATATTTCACAAACATTTTGGATTTCGGATTCGTTGGTGGACGACGACTTGATTGTGATACATCACCAATATTAATTGGTTGTGATGAAGAACCAAAGCTATCCATTTTATAAAAATTTCAAAAAGATTAAAAAAAGAATGAGAAATTGAAAGAATAATATATTAAAAATAATAATAAATAATTTAACTAATAATTATAATAGAAACAATAGTTAGAATTGAATTTTATAGAATTTTGATGCTTGAGAATTGAGAAGAAGAGAATTAGAATATTGACAAAGAAGAGTAGAAATTGTGTGGGAAAAATTAAAAATTAATGGGGTATTTATAGATTAGAAAATGTTAAAAAAAGTATAAAAAAAAGGAATTGAGGAACGGTCAAATAATTGACTATTCCTCAGCAAATTCTATTTTGGACCATTGCCATGTTGGCAACTATCAGCTAAACTACTGCAACGGTCATTTGACCATTACATTTTTTTTGTTCACACGCGTCTTTATATTTTTTTAAAACATTTTTTAGAGCACGCGCCACGTGACGTCAGCACATTATGCTGGCGTGGCATATATATATATATATTTTAAATTCACGGTTTGGAAGCGGAACCGGAACCGCCGGTTCGGGTTCCAGTCCTAAAAATTGAGAAACATAACCGAACCGTCCATAGACAGTTTGGTTATGGTTCCGATTATGTGGGCCCATAGTTTCAGTTCCGGAACCGTGGGTTTGGCCATCTCTAAGAACACCCATGATCGGTTCTAACTTGATTTATTGGAATTGGGTTGGAAATCATAGATATCAAATTTCGAGAATATTGAAATTTGGATTAATGGTAAAAATTGCCACAAAAAATTAGTATTTGTAATTGAATGATAAGACAAGAATCAATTCAAGCACAAGAAGTTGACTGATTGATTCAAGTTGTTCCAAGAAACCTTGAGAAAAACTTTACGTTACAAAAGTTAGGTTATCAAAATTCTCTATCTAGCTTGGGGTAAAAGCTCCAATTTATAGAAAGAGGAAGCAAATAAGGGCACTTAAGTAATTACATCCATTTAAGGGAAGATGAGGGAACGTCCTTTACTAAGCTTGATTTGTCTTGAGCCTTCATGGATAAAGTCTCATCTTCATTGTCCCGTTTGATGATACTACAACCAAAATTTAGGAAAACTTAAAAAATAAACGTTGTAAATCTATCTTTTAGCTTTCTACAGAAATTTGAATTTTCAAAATCAAAATTTGTATAACAAAGTTATCCTCAAAATAAAAAACTATTTCACCAAGTAAATTCGTCACTCGAGATGACTAGTCATCCGGTCTTCCAAGGCATCTTATCTGGGGTCTGAGTCTGGGTATACATCCAAACTTGGTCTGGAGAGTTATGTTATGACTGCATGTGAACTGGCCGACACATTTATAGAGAAGTGGTTTAAACAATATGTTAGTTACCGATTCATATATCTTCTTTAGCAGTAAGTTATCTTCTTTAGAAGTTAGGTTTGGAAGTTATCAGTTAGTGACACGGTGTGTGCAGAATTGGAAAAATAGTCGTGATCTTGTTACGCTTGTATAAAACAACACTACAGGGGATTCTTGTGTATTAATTAAAGTTTGATAATAAAGTTCACTCTCATCATACTATTTTCTTCTCTCTTAACTCTCGTTCATTTCTAAACAATTCTTAAGGTAGATTTCTAGTATTGAATTCTCACATTTGGTATCAGAGACAGCGATCCTCTCATTCGATTCATCATGGTAGAAGGTACTAGAATGAAGACTCTTGAGGAACAAATGAAGAGATCTGATGTGCGACTTACGCAAGTTCTTGAATCTCAATTGCTTGATAAGCAGCATATGGAAGTAAAAGTGGATGAATTAGGTAATAAACTTGACAGTTTTATGACTTCTATTTCTGCCCAAATTATCGAATTATCTAAAATGATGCATATGGGTAAAGGAATTTTGGAAACACCACAAAATTCAACTGATAGAACCAATTTGTATTTGGGAAACAAGAATTTAGAAAAGGGTAAAGGGTGACGGGTTCGAGAGAAATAAAAATCCACAAGGATAGCCCAAAATTGATTTTCCTATTTCTGAGGGTGACCATCCCATAAATTGGGCTCGTTAATGTGAGAAGTATTTCTTTTTGTTCCAGATTCATGAAAATCAGCAAGTTGAATTAGCATAATTACATTTACAAGTCAAGGCTGACAATTAGTTTAAAAGTTATAAATTTGGAAAGGGGCATATTCGATAGGCAGATTTTATAGAGGATTTGTGTAGATGATTTGGTGAAGTGGGACAAGCTGATATAGTTGAACAATTTACCAAGTTGCATCAAACCTTAACTATCACAGCCTATTAGAAGCAATTTGAAGAACTGAAGGCCATGATTCTTGTGAAACTATCGGGGCTCATAGAATCATATTTCATTTCTTCCTTCTTGAGTGGATCAAATAATGAACCCAAGGAAATTGTTAGGATTCATAAGCCTACAAATTTGTTGGAAGCTTTTGAGATTTCTAGGCTTCAAGAATCTGCCTTTGAAGCCAACTCAAAGAAGCAAAGAGCAACTGCAAATAGTTTTTGGAACCCCTCTATTTCTACTCATAAATCTTTTCTGAATGCTTTACTTGTTCATGATCATTTATCCAAGAAATCATTTGGGGAAGCAGTTAGTAATAATAACTTGCCATTTAAGAAAATTTATCCTTCTGAGGTATAGTATAGGAGAGAAAACAATCTCTGTTTCAATTGTGGTGAGAAGTATTTTCCAAATCATAAATGCAAAAATAAGGAGTTACACATGTTAGTCTTGGAGAAAGATGAATGCACACAAAACCATGTAGTTGCAATAGAGGAGGAAGAAGTAAATGAATTTTAGTGAAAAGCTACTCAGAAAGTAGAATTTTTTGTGAATGATCTTTTAGTTAACTTGTTGCAAAGTACAATTAAATTGAAAGGAGTAGCTCAAAAGACGGATGTTTCAATTCTAATGGATAGAGGTAGTACTCACTGTTTTATCAAAATCAGGCTTGCAGAAATTTTTTTCCCACCATGTTCAAGAGTTACAACCATTTAAAGTCCGAGTAGCAAGTGGAAAATTCCTCCAATGTAGTAAGATGATTACCAATTTTAAATGGGATATGCGAGGATATGAATTCCAGCAAGACTAGTTTGTCTTAGATACCAAGCCCTATGATATCATACTTAGAGTTGATTGGATGAGGAAGTTGAGCCCGATTACTTTTGATTTTCAATAGTTGCAAGTCTCTTTTGATAGAGAGGGTTAGAGAGTTCTACTTCATGGGAATGAGAACATGAAACAAAGACATGATGTTGACCATAAGGCCTCATCTACTCCTAAGGCTATTCAGACAGCTGAAGCCCAACTGTCCAGGATGCATATTGATCAGGTATCCTCTTCTTTCATTGAAAACTTAAATGCTTTACTGAATGCATTTAAAGATCTGCTTAGAGAGCCAAAAACTTTACCCCTACCTAGGATTCTTGATCACCAAATTCCCTTGAAAGTGGAGCTCAACCTTTTAAGTTGGCCCACTACAGATATCCCTATGTTCAGAAGAATGAAATTGAAAAACAAGTGTATGAAATGCTTGAAACTCATATAATTCAACATAGCCATAGTCTATTTGCCTCACCTATAATTCTAGTGAGAAAAAAAAGATTGGTCACGAAAATTTTGCATTAATTATCAAAAACTCAATGACCTTACTATTAAAGATAAATTCCCTATACTTATAATCGATGAGATTTTGGATGATTTTTATGGAACAAAATATTTCACTAAGATTGATCTCATGTCTGGATATCACCAGGTCAGAATGCATGAAAATGATATTTCGAAAACGACCTTCAAAACTCACCTAGGATTATATGAATTTCTGGTTATGCCATGTGGTTTATCAAATGCTCCAGCCATATTTCAGGCATTAATGAATGAAGTCTTTGCTCAATTTCTGTGAAAATTCGTCCTTGTCTTCTTTGATGACATACTTATCTACATTTATGATCCTACTGAACACTTACAACACCTTCAACAAGTTTTAATTAGCATAAGAAATCATTTCCTATGTGCCAAGCTCTCTAAATGCTCTTGTGGACAAATTCTAGTAGAGTATTTAGGTTATATTGTCAAGAGTAAACTATAAAAAATGTCACTATACTTTCAAAAAGTGTCACTGTACATCACCATACTTTTTTTGTTCAAATAAGGTCACTAAACTATTAAAAGTGTATCATTGTTGACAAATTTACCAAGTTCTGTCATTTCTTACCTTTACAAAAAAACATTTTACAGCTTAATCAATGGCTCAATTGTGTTTTGTTCGTGTTTTTAAAATTTATGGAATTCCTATAAGCATTGTCACAAATAGGGACAAAATCTTTACAAATATTTTTTGGCAATAACTATTTTCTAAACTGGAAACTCAGTTAGCCTTCTCATCTGCCTATCATCTTCAATCTGATGGACAGACCGAGAGAGTTAATAGATGTTTAGAAACTTTTCTGAGGTATATATGTTTTCAACAACCTCGTAAATGGAAGCTCTATTTTTTATTGGCTGAATGGTGGAATAATACAAATTTTCACTGCTCTTTGCAAATCACACCATTTCATGCCCTCTTTGGGTTTCCACCACCTCAGTTTACTCTTTGTGGTACAAGTTATAATATACAGGTTGTGGAGGATTGGTTACAAACAAGTGGAATATCTTATTGAGAGAGAATCTATTAAGAAATGAGAACTGAATGAAACATTTTGCTGATTTGCATTGTAGTGATAGAAACTATGAAGTGGGGGATTTGTCTATTTGAAACTACATCCATATCGACATAACTCTGTGGCATTACGTAATAGTCTCAAGCTCACTTATAAGTACTATGGTCCCTTCAAAATAATTCAAAAAGTTGGCCATGTTGCAAATAAACTAGAACTTTCAATTGGCTCTTTAATTCATACAGATTTTCACATTTCAATGTTGAAATCTTCTACCAAAGGCACAAAACCAACATTCAATGTTGAAATCTTCTACCAAAGGCACAAGACCAAGTACTGTTTTACCTATATTAACAGGAGATGGACAATTTTGAGTTGCTTCTAAGGCCATTCTTGACAGAAAACTGGTTAAATGTCATAATGCTCCATTTGTTTAAGTTTTGGTGCACTGGAAAAACTAGTTTACACAATATGTTAGTTATATATTCATATATCTTCTTTAGCAGTAAGTTATCTTCTTTAGAAGTTAATTTTGGTAGTTATCAATTAGTGACACAGTGTGTGCAGAATTAGAAAAATAGTTGTGATCTTGTTAAGCTTGTGTAAAACAACATAAAGGGGATTTTTGGGCATTTATTGAAGTTTGATAATAAAGTTCACTCGTATCATGCTATTTTCTTTTCTCTCATTATTCTCTCTTAATTCTCTTTCATATCTAAATAATTCTTAATGTAGATTTCTGGTTTTGAATCTTCACAAGTTACTAGCAGTGTTGTTAAACTCGGACCGGACCGGCCGGTTCCAGGTGTCCGGTCCGAGTGAGTATTAAAAACCGGAGGTTCAAAAACCGGTCAAACCCGGTCAAAAGCCGGGTTCAACTGGGAAAATCGAAAACAGGTTAAAACCCGATTTTCGGTTTTTAGTTTTTTTTTTTACATTTACACCTAAATCTACTAAATACTATTTAATACTTTTCCATCAATATATCCCATTTGTCATTAATGATTCAAATTTAACATATTTTAATATATTTAAATTTGAATACATTCAATTGTCATAAATACTTTAATTTACTATATTCAAGATTTTTAATTATCATTAATGATTCAAATTACCATATTTTAATATTTTAAAATTTAAATACATTCAATCGTCATAAATACTTTAATTTATGATATTTAAAATTTTTAATATCTTGCAATTATCATAAATGCTTTCAATTTACCATATTTTAAGATTTTTAATAAATTCTAATTGTCATAAATACTTCTAATTTACCATATTACAAGATTTTGAATGAATATGAAAATTATGTTTTTCATCAATATTTTCCATCAATCACATTATACAATTGAAATAAATCTGAATTTTAAATTTTATCATATCATATTTATTGTTTTTTATTTAATTATTATTTTATAGCACACAAAATTAAATTCAGTATGATATGTCATTAATTTTTTTAATTCACAAGTTAAAGTATTGAAATAAATAAATTGTGTATTGAGAACTACATTTTCTAACTTATTTTAATATGATCGATTTGATATTAAATTAATTAATACTTTATTATATTTCATGTATTTTAATGAAATTTTATTAAATTATAAATAAAATAATTATTAGCATTATTAAACAATACGATCTATGAATTTTTTATTGATGAAAAACTAAGAACTTAATTGAACATTATTTTTTTTTATAATTTTATCATTTTATTTTAACATAAAATGTGAGATATGTTAATAATTAATTAATATATTTATATTAAATATACTTATGACGTCATCCGGTTCTTGACACCGATTCGACCGGTCCGACCAATTGACCCCTAACCCAATAGCTCTACCGATTCGCACTCCGGTCCGAGTTTTAAAACACTGGTTACTAGTCATCCGGTTCTCCAAGGCATTGAGTCATATCCCGAGTCTTGGTATACTTCCATATCAAGTCTGATTTGACATTATGTCTTTGCCTTTTCTCTTCGTCTTAGACAAGAATCATTATTCCTTTAAGCTCATCTCGAATGCTATCAGTGACTGACTTGCTTAGTAGTTTTGTTTGGTATCTCCATGGTGACGGCGGTGGCAATATCGACAGCCATGCAAAATGATTTCTGAAGACAATAGTGACCATGAAAGTTGAATTTTTGGGCGGCTGGGAAGGAGATTTCTGCGCTTGAGGTGTGGTCAAACATGGGTTGTTCTCTTTTTTCATTAATAACATGAGAGCGGATAGTTTTATTGTCTCAAGAATTAATTCTAGATTTAGAATCATTTTAAAAATTGAAACTCATTTTGTAAGCACGTGTCTATCAAAACTCGTTTAGTGAGTGAATGTCTGTCTATTTTGTTTTAAAAAAAAATCAAAGTACAAAGAGATAAATGGCAAATTTCCAAAAGTGAGGAAGGTAATTTAAAATTTTGGTAAATCACACAAAGATTTTTTGTAATTAACACTATTTACAAGTATTGATCTTCATGTTGAATCTCATTCACATATACCATATTTAACAATGATATTTATCAAGAACATAGAGTCACTTTTAAACTTAACGTTGATACAATTTAATATAACAATGTTATTTTAAAATACAATCCTGATACATTCCAATATAAGACTATTACTTTTAAATTTAAGACTTATACATTTTAATATAAGCGTGTTACTTTTAAGTTTAACACCAATATTTGTCAAGTAAAAAGTGTTACTTTTTTTTTTGGCTAACCTTCTCTATAGGTGGGGCGCCACTCCCAATATATTAGATAGATAGGTTGAGCGATAGACATAACTTAAAATCGCTCTTACAAAATTTAATAGATCCTTGAGACCAACTATCCATTTATATGCCAATGGCCTAATGGAGAGTTGTTCTTAAGGATATCACAAAAGAAATTAGAGTGGAGTACTACTCCATTTACACAATAGAATCATGAAAGCATAAATATAGAGTACTACTCCATTTACAATTTAAATATCCCTAAGGATTGTTCTATTGCTAGAGAACTAAAAACAAAAAGGGGTAAAATGGAATCTGTGTATATGTGTTCTTAAAATGGCCTTGGAAGAGAGCCTTCATGCCAAGAGTAGAGGTTATAGGCAGCTGAAGAGGGGAAGGGAAAATTCTGAGCCCCTTTAAGTTACTGTAGCAATCACATCTTAAAATCAGAAGGAGCAGTGGATTCGCGCCCGATAAAGAAAGGAGATGAAGTGAGAGATAACTAGTAAGGTCAACAACTCAGATATCACTAGTACAGTTACCATCAAGAAGACAAATGCCCTAACATCAGCAGGTGAAGAAATTTTCATTTGGCAACCTGTCCTAACAGCATCAGACAGGGGCCCAAACCTGATATTATTTTGAATCCAGGACTGTACATGTTTATAACTTTCCACATCTGTAGGCCGAGTTTGTTATAGCTTATACATTCTTGAAGGGAAGACCTTTAACCTTCAGTTTGGTTCAAGAATATGGAAGGTTTTGCTCCTCTTTCTGAAAATGTGGGGAGAGTTTGATACATCCGCTGTGTGTCTGAGGATCTGCCATACAGTGCTAGCAGTCTAGCTAGAGGGTTAAGTTCCTTGGAGACGTGCTTCAGTGCAGCTCTCTCTCTAATATGCTTCAGGTCAGCCCTCCAATGCCAAAATTTACCTGTATTCTGATGATCCATGGCCAGTAGTAGGACTGTAAAGCTTGATTCGATGGTGATGTCTGTGATTCCAAGTTCATAGCACCTGCAAATGCCTTCCAGATAGATCGCAATCTCCACCTACAAGTTAGTATCACTAGAAAACTGTGCAGTTCTAAAAATTTCAAGAAGTGTCTTTCCATTATGATCCCTTATCAAGCCACCCCCTTGAGGAGAGTCACCTAGGGTGGCAGTAGCTATGTTTATTTTAACTCCAGAGGTACTAGGGGGAGACCATTGATTCATATGGATGTGAACTATTCTTTTAATTTTAGGGATTAACTCCCAGAATCTGTTCTAATCAAGGGCCTAGAGGGATTGAATTTTACATTTCATTTGACATAAGCCCTTTTTCAAGAAGAAGATATCCTGAATTACGTGAGAGAGATCCGGTTTGGCATTCTTGAAGATAATTCTGTTCCTCATCTTCCATATGAACCAGCATATCAAAGAGGGAAGGATTTTGATCAAGACCTTTTGAATTTCAGGTTTTAGATCAGCTTTCCACCAGAGAGAGAAGTTGGAGTTCAAAGAAATAGTGTGATTAACTATACCCACCTCAGATCCCATGATTCTCCAGATTTGTGATAGCGAGTGTCGTGGCTCGTCAATTTATCCTAATTTCACTGAATATAGTAGCAGTGAGCTAGGTTTCGTTCCTTAGGGAAATAGTCGATTCAAGAAGTTTGGTATGCTCAATTATGTCACCAAAATATAACAAGACTAAAGAATACTGATTACTAAATTTAAAACTCAAAGAAGTAAAAGAAAAGTTCTCAAGAAAATTAAGCTGATAATCTAGGCTACTTCCGGGTGAATGCAACTACTCATACATGCAGTATTACTAACATACAATCAAAGCAGATGAGGAGAATCACAATTGGAAACAGAAATTATAGTTAGCATGGTCACTACACTACAATTCTAGTTTCCCGACACCATCCTATCCTCTGGTCAGGCCTAAGGATGGTGAAGTGTGAACAATCTATCTCAATTCCCTACTCAAATTACTCAGGCATGAACACCTAGAATCTCCCATGGTGAGGCCCGATCCTAGCATGTAAATTCATCATTTAAGTAGGAGAATCTCTTATCACCTTGTTCTCAGGATTATACAGACTCAGGATTATACAGACTCAATGCTTCCTATGGTGAGGTCTAGCCTTAAGATCTGTGCAAATTCAAACAGGTTTAAGAACTCATGCATTCTCAGGTTCTTATTCATGATTTTCATCCAAATCTTATAAAAGAAGACTCAATTCAGCATGACGACCACAATCAAATCTCATTTCATCAAATTCAGATCAAAATCATGCACTTAATAAGTTTTACCAATTCATAGCTGAGAATTTCCATTTCTTATAATAGATTGTTAGTTCTACTGCACAATTACAATTTCAATCTAGCATTCACCCTCAGTATCCTAGATTATCATGCAATTAGCCACGAATCTCCATTTCAGCTTCTCAATCAACAAATTGGAAGTTTAAATAGTTCATAATCATTAATTGGAAGAGTTTACCAATTAAGATTCTTAAAAGCTTCCAAATGCCGAGAGGATTGTCACTTTTCTTCTCAATTTCTAGGAGATGTATAATGATGAGAGCAAATCTTTGATCAGAATCCAAAATGAAGCAACAAACTTAGAGAGATAAAGTAGAGAGAGAAAGTAGATCTCAAGAACACTTCCCGCTCTTCAAAAACAAAAGTCGGTTACCATATGGAAAAAATGTGAATAGTGAATAATGAATCGGATCCCCTAAAATGTTGACTATTCCTCTATATATAGAGGTTACAAAAGAAACGTAAATGGTACGCAAACGTATAATGACTAAAATATTACATGAGTACCACTACTAAAATTGCCTAAGTAATGAAAATGTAGATAAGAAATCCAAAGTGTTCTTAAGACTGAACCAACGCCTTCAAGCTTGAAATCCGGCGCTTTCAGCTGTTCCTCAGCGCCTTCCAGCTTGCCTTGATCATGCCTCCAGTACAGTCTATGATTCCTTCTCTTTCAGCCTTCTTCACGCCTTTATAAGCTAGGATGACCGCGCCTTCAGGGACAAAGCTGCAACACTCATCTTCCACTCAGCACGCATGCGCCTTCTCGCCCTCTTGTATCACGCCTTCCCTCGCATATGTGCACCACCTGAAGAACAAGAGCAACACTTAGCCATTTTTTCTCCCAAACCAGAGTGTAAAGGGCGAGGTCTCGTGGCGAGACCTCGCCACTTTGTGTGTTTGGGTGGCGAGACCTCGCGGTGAGACCTCGCCGCGAAGTCTCGCCGTGCTCATGGTGAATGGCGAGGTCTCGCGGCGAGACCTCGCCGTGAACGTGCGAGTGTGCAAGTTTGAGTGATGAAAATGTGTTGAGTGTTATGAGTAGTTCGAGTGATCAAAAGTGTGAAGTGTTGTGAATGAATGTGAATTGTGAGTAGATGTGGAGATGTTGTGCATTCGAAATGAAGTGTTATGAAATAAAGATGCATATGTGTGAAGTGTTTGCAAGTTGTAAGTAATTGTGAAATGAATGTGAAATCGAATTTTGTGTAATCCAACTACAACTATGAGTGATTGTTGTGTATTGAGAATGAATGCTAATGTAGTGAATTTGGGTAGAAAATGATCATCAATGTTGTGAGGTTATTGAGCTGAGTAAAACTGTTGTGAAGCTGTGAATAAAGATTGGTACAATGAAATGTGAGCTTGTGGTGTGCAAGTGAAGTAAGTGATTGAGTGCTTTAGTGCATGTGTGCATAAGTGCATGCGGCGAGGTGATCTCGCCGCATGAGTTGTGTGCGTGTGTGAGTGCTGCGAGTGCGAGGCATTCATGCGGCGAGGTGACCTCGCCGCATGATCATGTGCGGAGTGCTAGAGTGATGTGCTTAGTGTGTGCGAGTGCTAGTGTTAGTATAGTGCAAGTGCAGTGCAAGAGTGTTGTGCGAGGTTCATGCGGCGAGGTGATCTCGCCGCATGGATGTGGTGCGCTGATGGTGCGAGTGTGTGCGAGAGTGTGCGAGAGTGTAACAAGAGTGTAGTGTGATTGTGGTGCGAGTGCAGTGAGGTATTATGCAATGAGTGCATGTGAGTGAAGTGTAGTGAATGCAAGAGCAAAGTGTGGTGAGTGCATAATTATTTAGCCAGAAAACTCATCCAACTTCCATGCAAGATTCGTATAACTTAGACTATGAATTGGACTTTTCAGTGAACATGAAAGTTATATAACTTCCTCGTGGCTTTCTATAGTTTCAAGAATCAACCTCATTGGATACCTATAGCTCAAGATATACAAAATTAACCAAACTGTGGCAGAAAGAGAACACTCTACCAAACCCTAATCCAAACACAACAAAGATGCCTTCGTTTCTCATAATTGCACACAGAATTTGGAGAAAGTTAAAACACAACATTTAAAGTAGAAACAAAGAGCTTTCCAAATCATCCAATATCTCCTCATTTGGATCAGAATTGAAAGAGTTATTCATAGAACAAGATACACACTCAAAACTGCCAAAAACCCTAATTTGGCCGAAAATGTATTCTTGAATTCCTTCATTTCCTCTTTGACATTTTTCACTTTATTTACCAACATTTTTGCTCTTTTTGCACCATTTGATCATCTTCACATTGCAAACATATAAATGCATAAAACCTCTTAAAACATCACATATATACATAAAGCACACAACAAAAGCCAAGCATTTCAACACATATTAGTTGGTATAAAACCAACTTATCAAATTCCCCCACACTTGAACTTTTGGTTGTCCTCAAGCAAACTCACACTCACATCCACTTAGCACTAAACCCTGCTCTTTTATCGACTCGTTCCCATTTGAGTTCATCGAAAACAAATTTTTCATGCAATATCAAAATCTCTTAACATATCCTCAATTCCAACCTATCAAATTTCAACACAAATTATCAACCAAGGCACGATGAATAAAGACCAAAATGTCATGCGTGCAAGTGTGTGCTGAGGAACATGCACTTCATCTATTCCCTTGCTATACACCATCTAGCTCGTCTCATACCCATTCAATACATGCCAATCTCTTTGTCCACTCTTATGAACATGCAATCACAAGATCAATGGTACCTATGCGTACATTGGTACTCTATGGGACATTGCCCTTATTCTGCACATTGGTGCATATTTGTTTCACACATTGGTGACTAACAATAATGCCTGGATTTTATGGCTTTTTTCTCCAAATTTGAATGCCAGGTTCTTATGGCTTTTTCCTTCCCAGTTGCCAATATGGCTTTTTCTCCCATATCATTTCTTTTGCAAGCACATGTTCATAAGAATCCCAAATTGACTAAACATGCACGAATTCTAGAGACACCAGATAAATGCATAACAAAAAGAAACGAATCCATACACATTACCTCCTATGTCATTTGAGTTTTGCATGGCATATCTATCTTATATTAACATCAGGCCTTAATTAACAAAATGTACCAATTTCATCAAGATTGGAGTTAAGGACATCAAAACATCTTTCGCATGCAACATATGAAAATAGCACTTGATGAACCACAAATTCAAACAAGACTTCAAAAGAGCTAAAGTCTAGTACAAAGCATTCTATCCTTAGAAAAAAAAACTTACAACAACTTACACTCCCACTACACTTTCAACATTCATTTAGTACAATCACTACCCAAATAAAAGAAAACTACACCATTTATTCAAACTCAACTTTTCCACTACAAGATAACATCACACATAAATTCTCGACTTCGCTTCACATACTTTCACACTCGAACTTCATAAGAAAAACTTCGAAAAAGCTCTTATCGATTCAATCTTCATGGCACTAGCTAATCATCATAGCAACAATCTTCCAAAGAACACTTCAAATTTCAGCAAGGCACCACTTCACAATTCATCAAAGTAGAAAACATTCCAAACTTCAACTTCACAAAATTCTTCACCTCAACTCAGAACATCTCAATCAACATGAAGTCCAAATATTGTCAAGATTACTCCCAACTCCGTATCCCCCCTTTTCAACAATATTAAGCACCCACATGCATTAAAATTTTTTTTTCCATCATCACACAGAATATCAATCAACATAACAAACACAGCACACATCACACAAATTCCCTCCCCTACACTTTAATTAAACATTGTCCTCAATGTAATAGGCTAAGATGGAGGAGAAACTCCCTGAGAAAACGATGATGAAGCTGATGAAGAAGGAGATCCGAACGCAGCTGTACATGGCAAAGACTGTCCATCCAATGGTGCTGTAACAAATGAGGAAGTACCAAACGATGATGGAGCAAAGGAAGTATGGAATTCAAATGCCGCTATAGATGACAATGATGCTGTAGCAAATGTGGGAGCAACAAAGGGCTGATGCACATACTGAAAAGGGCCGTGAGTTGGTCCTTCAATAATTTGATAAGTTGCTAACAATGGAAATCTTGTAGCAGGTGTAAACCCCGAATTTGGTAGGAATGTGGGAGTATAAGGCATAGAAGAAATTCTACCAAATGTAGGTAATGACGGAAGGGACGTCATCGCAGCTAACTGTACCGAAGTTGGAGTTGGTTTTGGAGGTCCTACATCCGAATGATAATAGACCGTCATCTTGTTGCTCCTATCGATCTCCTGTTGCATGCACCATTGCCTATGATAAAGCACTTCAAATTGCCGCTGGGCTACTGTGGTCATGTCATCCAATCTGTGATCCATGCTCAAGGCATGAGTTGTCCATTCCTGATGCATAGTCTCTATGCCCTCGTGCATCCTTTCCATCCTTTCATCTATTTTCATGAAGCGATGTTCAATAGTTTGTAGCCTCCCATCCATGTTCTCGGAACGATTTTCCATTGACTGCTGAAAATCCTGAATTGCTCCTTACCATGTCCCAAAGTCATACATCTGAGATCCCTTATCTACCTCACTAGGTGTAGGTCCAGATTTGCTCTTTGATTTCTTGGTGCCCGCTTGCTTCACTTTTCGCAGCTCCCTCTCTTCCCCTTGATACTTGATATACAAGGATGTTCCAATCAGTCCCGGATTTCTTCGCCAATCCCCAGCTACAGTGTCCACTCCCTGAGCCATACAGAGTTCCTCAAGCAATACCGGAAAATATAGAGCAGCACTGTCCATTGCAATTCCAGATTGAATAAGAGAATAAATCTTTCTCTCCACATCAATTGGCTTCCTTCCTCGAATTGTTGAAATCAAATGCAATCTACTTCGAAGCACCTCGGTGGATTGGGAGCTGGGCATAAGCCGAGATAATACAAACATTAGCCATATCTTAACATCACTCCTCAGCCACTCCCCTCGTATATGCTTACGCCCCCGCTTGTATTCATCTCCCATTTTGCTCCTGGCAGGGCAAGTTCTGTTGATAATGCAAAATCATATTCATCGTCGTTCTCTGTAATTGGCAAGGGATCATGAGAAAAACTGGGTGTCCCCAGATGACTGTTGATTATCTCACTCGAAATATGCACCCATTTCCCTCGAACATAAAATGCACCATCTTTATTTGGAAATTTGGCATTAGCATAAAACTCCCGTGCTAAACTTGCATTGCATAACCCCGGAGCACTGGTCAGCTTCTTGTCAAAACAATGGAATTCCATCAATTCTGGAAATGGCCCTCCTTCAACTGCAAACGCCCTTTCCAAATGCAATCTCTTCATGCCTATCCCTTTTTCCCATCTTTGTTGAGCTTGCTCATTAACAAATATAGATGGCTCCTGGCCTGATGCTCCTTTCCTTTTCTTTGGAGTGGTGGATTGTACTGTGTATTCAGGTGGATCCTTGAAGAGTGGCAAATCAACATCAGGGCAGTAATCAGAATCTGAATCCTCAACTAAAGGCTTTTTAGCTTTTCCCTTCTTAGAACTTTCACCCTTTTGAGTTGATGCTGCCTTCTTGGAAGCCATACTCTTTTGAGAAATTGAGTCCTTCTTTGGGGTCATCTCTGTAAGAATAACAACACCATAAATATCATAACAACATTTTTAGGCAATTCAAATCATAACCTCACATTTTTATGAGTTAGCTCAGAATGTATAAACTATCAACAATAAGTGACAGTATTGGATCGGTTTTCTCAAATGAAATTTCTAGCTTACACTCATTGAAACCCGAATGAATACCATCATAAGAAGGAAAAATTTTACAATACTTCAAACATGAAAATTAGCGAGCGTGATCTGAGCTAAAAATGTGGACAATCAATCAACCCATTTGGACTTATCATGAGCAAGTTACAGTGAAAATACCAAAGGCTACCCAAATGGGCCAATTCAGTATTCATAGCACTATTCCCTAGCTTCAGCTCTACCTTCCTCTATTCATTAGCCTATCTTCCAATTTCAATTAACTAAAGTGGTAAACACCAACATTGTAGGTTATCCTGTAGGCTAAAATCTGCAATTGGTCTCATTCCATTCGGATTAGAATTGAGGAAATTATAACCAGAAAACCGAGAAGTGTCAAAAAAATATGGTCAATTCAGCAATTTCAGCAGCATGAACATTTATTGTCTTCCAAAATGGACAATGATCCAGCTAAATCCAGCAAAAGTGTATAACATAAACAATGAAGCCCTTCATCCTAGCTAAACCCCACCACTGGAATCAACATATTTGGACATTTCATTTGCAAGTTCTACTCAAAATACCGTGACATGTCAAGCTGGGCAGATTCATCAAACTCAATCCTGATTTCAACATGTACTTCACATTCTAAGCTTTTTTAGCCTATGTGCCAGCCACAATTAACAAAAGTGTACAAAATAAACGTTGAAGGTTATCATGTTGGCTAAACAATGCAACTGAAAGCACATCATTTCAACATTCCTAACTCAAGTTATGCCCTAAAAACAGAGATGTGGCAAAGCTGGAATTCAAATTTTTAATCAATCCACCTCCACACTTAACATGTAGCTAGGCAACAAGTCATGTTTACTAATTATCTACATTATCCTAGCACAATTTTCATTCCTTGTTCATACAATGATCAACCATTTAGCATACAAGGCATAAGAAAAATTCACCAAACACAAATCAAGATGACAAAATAAAAACGACACAAATCAATTTTCATTCCTTTTTTGGGGCGTTAATACTCAATCCTTGAAGAAATGAACTTAAGAAGCTCAATGCCCACACTATGCTCTTACTAGTGCCAAAATGTGTGTATCTTTCTTGTGGTAACTTGAAATGAAATGTCAAAAAATGTTCTTTGTACTTATAGAAAACCAAAAATAAAGATACCATGCAAGAATTCAATCGGTCAACTAATATCACCAACATGCAATCAAGTCACTTACATGTGGGACCCAATCCTATGCAACAACATGTGAACTTTTCAACCTTCACCAATTCTTATGCATTCATTTTTCAATACAACACTATACCTTCTTTGGTCAACTCACCTTACACATCATGAATACAAGACAAGGCAAAAGCATTCATATCATTCAAAGCAATAACCACAAAGCTCCACTTACTCTATTCAATTCAGCCGTTCACTTCCAACAATGTTCTCAAACATTATGAACAACAAAACAAAACAAATAACTTCTACACTTTGCATGTGAACTTATCCTGCAACACATAGAAACGTCCAACAAAATGTCAGCCTTTTTCCTTTCATTTCATATCACTTTCCTATTCATGACTCAATAGCAATCCACTCTCCACGTCAATTTTTATCAGCTTTTCAGAAAATTGAATTCGTGTTCAGAAGGGTTCAAAAGTGCAGATATTCTCTTCATCAATGCATGTATGAATAAAGCCGAACATCACAACAAAGAAATTTCATTAACACGAAATACAGAAAACAACAAAAATTTAGACATTACAACCTATCTAGTAACAAAATCACAAAATGCTAATACTACTAATACTATACTCAATTCTATTATGGCAATTAATCTCCTTAAACATAATCATGGTAACCATACATGTTCCAACCACAACCATAATCAAGATATCTTGGCAAAATCTCCCCCCACACTTGCATAAGACACGGTCCCCGTGAGAAAACAATAACAATCAAGACAAAAGAACCTGGCCTTCCTCTTTCTACAAGCCACGAGAAAGTCTTACAATTCTTTCTTCCTCTTGTAACACAGGCCATTGAAGAGGTCCCAAAAGACCAAGAGGATGTTCAGGATTATCAGCTGAAGCGATATCAACACCCTTCTCACGAGCCATGGCTGTTATCAAAGCTGGAAAGTACATTGGTCCAAATTCACTTCTTTGTGCTCGTCTGATGAACTCTAACACCAACTTCCCAACATCAATAGAGAAATCATGTAAAATAGCATAAATCAAAAGAATGCATTCTCTAGATGCGATATCTGCACGATCAGTAGGTAAAAGCCTGGAATTGATAAACATTAACCATAATTTTGCTTCGGCTGTGAGTTCACTGGTAGGTACATATAAAGCCTCGCGTCGAGCATTCCTCACCCATCTAGCACCAGGTAAAGTCACTGAAGCCAACAACCGATCAATATCGGCAGCCCGAAGCAACCTACAATAAGTGTTACCAGGGAAATCATCAAGGCGATAAAGCATATTGATACTATGTCGGGTGACCCTCAAAAACTTCCCTCTTACAAACACTGAGTGAACACCATTAGCCCGTGAATTGGCATAAAATTCTCTGACTATGTCCATATTCACTACTACTGAAGCTCGTGCAAAACGAGACCATGATTGCCTGAAGATCACATCCTCAAATCTCTTGGAAGGGACCTCGAATGGCCTCTCAATCATAACAGCTCTATTGTTAAAACCATAGTACAAATTCTCAACATTAGCATTAATAAAATGAGGAAAGTTAGCTGGTTCAACATCAAGCACCACCGCATTATCATTAGAAGAGGAAGAAGAGGAAGAAGTAGTTCCTGGATCTTCACTAAAGATGGCATATTCATAAGAATTCTGATGAGGAGCATAAAAATCCATGATTCGAAAATGAGAGATATCGAGCAAGAAAAACAATTTAGAGAGAAGAGGAGTGAGCATGCAGAAGGAAGATGTGCAATATATATTCATGACATACTCACTTGCCAACAAACACATGTGAATGATTCTATCAACAAACGGAAACAGACATGTAATAGCTTGTTGTCCTCACTACTCAATAATTGAAACCATCCAAACCAATCATGCATTCAAGTGCACGGGATAAGTATCAATTCTTACCAACAGAACTTACACCTTAGTGGTAGACAACGTGAAACTCACTGTATCCACATGGATTGAAAAGTGAAATTTGACTCCCAGCTTCTATCAATAATGCCCATCATCCTTCTGAGACTCTACAAAAATGTACCCAAGTTATGTTATGAGATTGTGACCATAATTGCTACTAAATTCAACACAACGAAAATTACACACAAAAGAAATCACACAAACTATAACAAAGGAAAAAAATCAGGGTTGCCTCCCAGAAGAGCTTGGTTTAATGTCGTCAGCCTGACCATGCTTCAAAGCTCATGGTGAGAGTAAAGGATCATCCAAGTAAAGCTCTTGGGTAGCTTGTACCAAATTAGCACTGCCCTTGTCCTCAGATGACAGGTAAGGTTTAAGTTTGTGACCATTCACCTTCCACTTACTGCCATTCTTGTCATTTTGAATTCCCACAACTCCATAAGGCTTAACATCAATAACCCGAAATGGTCCACTCCACCTTGATCTTAACTTGCCAGGAAAGAGTCGCAATCTAGAGTTATATAACAAAACCAATTGACCTATTGAAAAACTCTTAGCTTGAATATGTGCATCATGCCATCGTTTAGTTCTTTCCTTGTACATCTTAGCATTCACATATGAATTGAACCGAAACTCATCTAATTCATTCAAATCCATCATGCGTTTCGATTGAGCTCCATCTAAATCCAAGTTAAGCTTTTGGATTGCCCAATATGCTCTATGATCAAGCTCCACAGGCAAGTGGCACTCTTTACCAAAAACCAATCGAAAAGGAGAAGCTCCAATGGGAGTCTTATAAGCTGTCCTATATGCCCACAAGGCATCATCGAGCTTTGATGACCAATCCTTTCGACTAGGATTAACAACCTTTTCCAGAACCCTCTTAATTTCTCGGTTTGAAATTTCTGCTTGCCCACTGGTTTATGGATGATAAGATGTAGACACTTTATGTGTCACTCCATATTTAGCTTGAAGAGCTTCAAAAAGTTTTTTGCAAAAATGTGTACCACCATCAGATATGATTGCTCTTGGAGTGCCAAATCGTGTGAAGATATGTGACTTCAAGAATGCTGTAACACTTCTTGCATCATTGTGGGCAAGTGCTTGAGCTTCAATCCATTTTGAAACATAATCGACAGCCACTAAAATGTATTCCTTGCCTCCTGACTTTGGGAAAGGACCCATAAAGTCTATTCTCCATACATCAAACAATTCAACCTCTAGAATATTATTCAAAGGCATTTCATTTCTTGAGGATATATTCCCAGTCCTTTGACATTTATCACACTGTCCAACCCAAACCTTGGCATCTAAGAAAATATTAGGCCAATAAAAACCAGATTAGAATTTTGAACCCTGTCCTGGCTGAACCAAAATGACCTCCACAAGGACCCTCGTGACATGCTCTCAAAATGTCCTCATTGTCTTCATCCTTGACACATTTTCTGATGATTTGATCACTGCAAGATTTGTATAAGGCATCACCTTCCCAAAAGTAATGTTTAGCATCATTCCTCAATTTCTTATTTTGTTCATGAGAGTAATACGTAGGGACTTTGCCTGCCACCACAAAGTTTGCAATTTTAGAATACCAAGGCAGACATCCCTTTTCTATCTTGAAGACTTGTTCATCTGGGAATTCTTCCTTTATCAAAATTCTTGCATCATCTTGAGCCTCAGTCTCCAATCTAGAGAGGTGATCAGCCACAACATTTTCACACCCTTTTCTGTCTTTGATTTCCACATCAAATTCTTGCAAGAGTAACACCCACCTTATTATCCGAGGATTTGCTTCTTTCTTGGCCAATAAGTACTTCAGAGCAGCGTGGTCTGTATGCACTATGACTTTGGACCCCAAAAGGTAAGCTCAGAATTTATCAAATGAGAACACAACGGCCAACATTTCCTTCTCAGTGGTAGTGTAGTTGAGTTAGGCTCCATTTAACAGCTTGCTTGCATAATATATGGTGTGGAAGATCTTGTTCCTTCGTTGCCCAAGGACAGCCCCCAATGCATAATCACTGGCATCACACATAATCTCGAAAGGTTCACCCCAATTTGGAGTGATTATCACAGGGGCTTCAACAAGCTTTGCTTTCAACGTGTCAAAAGCCTGAACACATTCTACTCCAAAATTGAATTTGACATCCTTCTCCAGTAAATTACAAAGAGGTCTAGCAATCTTGGAGAAGTTTTTTATGAACCGTCTATAAAATCCAGCATGACCAAGGAAACTTCGTACTCCTTTTACACTGGTGGGATGAGGCAGTCTTGAAATCACATCTATTTTAGCTTTATCTACCTCAATGCCTTTGCTCGAAATTTTATGACCAAGCACAATTCCTTCTTGAACCATAAACTGACACTTCTCTCAATTAAGCACTAGATTTGTTTCTTCACATCTTTGTAGTACCCTGGCCAAATTCTCCAAACACTTCTCAAATGTCATGCCAAAAACTGAAAAGTCGTCCATGAATATCTCAATTACATCCTCCACCATGTCATGAAAAATTGACATCATACACCTTTGAAAAGTGCCAGGTGCATTGCATAATCCGAATGGCATCCTTTTGTAGGCAAAAGTACCAAAGGGGCATGTAAAGGTTGTCTTGTCTTGATCCTTTGGGTCTATGGCTATCTGATTATACCCAGAGTATCCATCCAGAAAACAATAGTACAAGATCCAGCAATACGGTCCAAGAGTTGCTCAAGAAATGGCAATGGAAAATGATCCTTCCTTGTTGCTGAGTTGAGTTTCCTATAATCCATGCAGACTATCCAAGCATTGACCACCCTTGTTGCCAGAAGTTCATTTGCCTCATTCTTGACCACTGTCACACCTCCTTTTTTCGGGACGCACTGAACTGGGCTCACCCACTCACTATCTGATATGGGAAAAATCATTCCGAAATCCAACAATTTAATCACCTCTTTTTTCACTACTTCCATCATCTGAGGATTCAACCTCCTCTGCCTATCCCTTACAGGTACTGAATTTTCTTCTAAGAGAATCTTGTGCATGCATATGGAAGGACTAATGCCTTTGATGTCTGCATATGTCCAACCCAGAGCCCTCTTGTATTTTCTCAAAACAACTAAGAGTTCCTCCTCTTGCCAACCATCCAGTGTAGAAGATATCACTACAGGCAAAGTTTCTCCCTCACCAAGATAAGCATATTTCAAATAAGGTGGAAGTGGTTTGAGTTCAAGTTTTGGAGGTACTTCAATGGATGGCAGCAACTTCTCATTCCTGCATAAATTCTCATCTTTCCTCACCTCAATGGGAGTACACAACGTGTTAGTAGCAACAGGGCATTTTTCATCTTTCAACATTTCATGACAAGAATCATGTAACCTATCTTCTACCACACTTGTTTCCATTTAAACATCTAACACTTCATATTGCATTTCACCTATAGACTCTTCAATAACACAACATTCTACAAAATTTTCAAGTTCATTAAGAATTATGCAATCTTCCTTGTCTAACTTTATAATGTGAAAATCCTCATTGTGCATATTCAATTCATCAGTGCAAAAATAGTCATGAGCAACATCATCATCAAGCATATGCATTGAACATGCCACAGTTCTAATCACAAAACATGTCTCTACATCTGAAGGATGTTTCATGGCATAGTTGACATCAAAAACTACTTGTTCATCATTAATACGAAAAGTAACAGTTTTGTTCCTCACACCAATTAATGCATCACCAGTGGCTAAGAAGGGACGACCAAAAATGAGAGGAACCTCAGGGTCCTCTTCCATGTCAAGCACAATAAAATCAACAGGTAATGTAAATTTATCTATTCTTACCAAAACATCTTCTACCAACCCAGTGGGAGTTACCAATGACCTGTCTGCTAATTGGAGTGTGACTGCTACTGGTCGAATCCTACTTCCCAATCCAACATTCATGGCAATGGATAATGGCATTAAGTTTATGCCAGCTCCCAAGTCACATAAAGCCTTTGCAAAATGCTTTGTGCCTATTTTGCATGGGATAGTGCAACTCCCTGGATCCTTTAGCTTAGGAGGCAAATTGTGTACCATCCAAGCTTGACTACATTCTGAAAGCATCATGGGCACTTCACATCTTAGAATTTGCTCCTTATTTGAGATGAGATCCTTCAAATATTTCGCATACTTGGGCATGGCAGTCACAAAATCCATTAACGGAAGATTCACATTTACTTGCTTAATAACATCCAAAAATCTAGTGAACTGAGGACCTCTTTTAGGTGGTGGTTTCTTCCTTTCCGGAAATGGAGGTTTTGGTGCGTACTCAGGAAAATTGAAAGGATTAGAATTTTTAGTAATCTCATATCCTACTCTCCCTGGTATCTCTTTCTTTTCAGTAATAGTAAATTCTTGTTCACCTTCCTTCCTCTGTTCCAGAACTTCCTCAGCTTCCTCCTTTTGCTCTTCCTCTAGATTATCACTCTTGTCTTCTGCATGTTTGCTTCCAGTCAACAATTTTCCACACCTCAAAGTAATAGCATTGCATGTTTCTCTTCCCTTGGAATTTGGTACTGTGTCACTCGGAAGTGCTCCTTTTGGCCTCTGGTGTACAGCATTGGCAAGCTGACCAAGTTGCATCTCTATATTCTTCAGAGTAGCTTCGTGATGCTTCACAGTGGACTCCAAACCTCCAAATCTCTGTTCGTTCTTATCCATTTTTTCCATTAGCTTTTGAAACATATCTTCCACAGTTGGCTTCTTTTGTTCTGATGTGCTAGTCTGATTATCGAAACCAGGAGGTGGTTGATTCATTGCTCTCCTTGAGACATTACCTTGATAGTAATTTCCTCATTGGTTCTGCTGTTGATTCCAGTTGCCTTGGTTTCCACCATATTGTCTGTTGCCTCCATTGTAATTATTCCCAGAATAGTTTCCAGCATATTGGGGCTTGTTGCTGTAGTTATTCACATACTGAATGGATTCAGTAGTGATTGCACATTCATCCGTGTGATGTTCCCCTTTGCATAGTCCACATGAAAGTACTGGGGCTTTGGTTTGAGTCGCCTTTAAAGTCTGTACCTGTTTGGCCAATGCTTCAAACTTAGCACTAAGTGAAGTCTCCTCATCTACATCAAGAACTCCTCTTTGTCTCCTGACATGTGGCTTTCTAGTCTCTGGAAAAAGGTATTCATCCTTAGCTATCTGGTTAAACAGTTCACGCACCTCCGGCACAGATTTGTCCTTGAGTGCCCCATTAGCTCAAGCTTTAACCATCAAAGAGGATTCAGGAGTTAGGCCTTTGAAGAAGGTATTTAAATTCCCTAATCTTGCCCAAGTCATGATTGGGGCATTGTCTAATCAAATCGTTGAATCTCTCCCAAACTTCTGTAAATGACTCACTGTCTTGTTGTTGGAAGTTCATAATTTCCAACCTTCTCTTTTCAAGCTTGGCTGGAGGGAAATACTTAGACAAGAACCTTTTATGTAGATTATCAAATGACATTCCAGCATTAGCTCCCTCAATACTTTTGAACCAATGTTTAGCCTTTCCACGCAAAGATAAAGGGAACAAAATTCTGTGAACCTCACCCCTGTCGACCCTTGGCAACTTGAAAGTGCTACATAACCCGAGAAACCAATCACGGTGGTCATTAGGATCCTCGTTGTCAAGACCTTGGAAAAATTGGCCCTGGGTGATCATGGAATCAATTTGTGGAGGAATGTGGTAACTTTCCACATCGATGTCCTGATGACCAAATCGATTGTCAAAATTTACTGCATAGTGGTCTCCAAACCTCGGTGCTTGTACTCCTTGAGCTGCCATATCTCTCTGATTTGCTTGAATCCTTAGAGTTCTTTCCAATTCAAGGTCCAATTCAAATTCGGGTTCTCCTCTATATCTTACAGACCTGGGCATGCACAAACAGAAACAGCAAATGATATCGAGAAAAGAAACAACAACAAACACAGTAACAAGAATTCCAAATTTTAACTATAAAGGTAACAGCAATATAAACTCAAATCAAGTGAAGTAAAATTCAACACTTAAGTACACCAAATAAAACTGAACAAATGGATCAATCTGTATATCAAACCAATACAAGATGGTAAAAGTAACAGAATCAACACACAGTAAAGAGTAAAAATGTGAAATTCAAGAAACCTGGTACTAAGCAAATGAAATAACTAAATCAAAGAAATAAAACACACAAATTAAGAATAGAACAACCACAATTTCCAAGAACCGTGCCTAGTTCCCCGGCAACGGCGCCAAAAATTAATAGCGAGTGTCGTGGCTCGTCAGTTTATCCTAATTTCATTGAATATAGTAGCAGTGAGCTTGGTTTCGTTCCTCAGGGAAATAGTCGATTCAAGAAGTTTGGTATGCTCAATTATGTCACCAAAATATAACAAGACTAAAGAATACTGATTACTAAATTTAAAACTCAAAGAAGTAAAAGAAAAGTTCTCAAGAAAATTAAGCTGATAATCTAGGCTACTTCCGGGTGAATGCAACTACATGAGTTCTTAAACCTGTTTGAATTTGCACAGATCTTAAGGCTAGACCTCACCATAGGAAGCGTTGAGTCTGTATAATCCTGAGAACAAGGTGATAAGAGATTCTCCTACTTAAATGATGAATTTACATGCTAGGATCGGGCCACACCATAGGAGATTCTAGGTGTTCATGCCTGAGTAATTTGAGTAGGGAATTGAGACAGATTGTTAACACTTCACCATCCTTAGGCCTGACCAAAGGATAGGATGGTGTCAGGAAACTAGAATTGTAGTGGAGTGACCATGCTAACTATAATTTCTGTTTCCAATTGTAATTCTCCTCATCTGCTTTGATTGTATGTTAGTAATACTATGCAGAAATGTAGATGATGAGTTGGTTTTATACCAACTATTTTGTGCTTAAATTCTTGGACTTTGTCTTGTGTTAGTGCAAATGTGTGGTGTTTTAGGTGTTTCTATGCATATATGTGTTGTGTTAATTGGTAATGTTGAAATGGTGAAAAGAGAGTAAAAATGGTGGTAAATGGAGTTAAAAGTGTTAAGGAAAAGTGGAGGAACCGAAAATGCACAATTGGCTATTTTAGGGTTTTGGCAGCTTTGAGTGTGAAATTGTTTTGAGCATAACTTCTTCATTACTAATCCAAAGGACAAGATCTTGGATGTTCTGAAAATCGCTTTGAATGAACTTCAATTGTTATGTTCTAAGTTTCTCCAATTTCGGTGTGCAAGTATGAGAAACGGGGGTGTGTTTCCAATTGCTACTTCAGGTTTTCATACTTGAATTCAGATTGCTACAGTTTGGTGGATTGTCTATATCTTGAGCTACAAACCTCCAATTAAGCTGATTCTTGAACCATTGGAAAGCCACGAGGATTAGCTAGAACTCTTCAGTTCACCACCAAGTCTGAATCAGAGGCTAAGACACACTTATTTGGCATGAAGTGGGGTATTGAGCTGGAATGAGCACTTTGCCAATTCGGTCAACCACCTTGCCACACTTGGCACCTCACTTTGCCTTACCTTGCCAAGCAACACCTTGCCACAACAGCCTTGCCAACACACCATGCCAAGCCTTGACAACACACCTTGCCAAGCCTTGCAAACAGACCGTGCCAAGCCTAACCAAATCTGACCAACAAGCTGTGCCACACACCATGCCGACCTTGCTAAGCAACACCTTGCCAAGCATTCAACACACAACCATTGGCACACCATTTCACAGACGACCATGGCACGACATTGGCACGACTTTGGCACGACACTTACACACTCTTGGCACACCATTTGTGCACAACACAACATGCCACTCTTGGCGCAACATTTGCACCTTGACACACCACTCATTCACCTTGGCACAAACACTTGCATATTTCACTTGGCATGTTACCTAGCCATGCCACTTGAGCACAACTTATCACATTCAATAAGCAGTAGTTGGGATAGGAAAGGAAATTGGCCTACGACATGTCGTAGGCCAATCTTGAGAAGAAAAAAAATGGCCTAAGACATGTCGTAGGCCATTCTTTTAGGAATCGTTTTTTTTGCCCACGACATGTCGTGGGCAGAACTTGGGAGATGAAATTTTGGTCGTAGGCCAATTCTGGAACAACAACTTTTAGCCTACGACATGTCGTAGGCTAATTGTTAGGAGGATTGTGGAAAAAATGGCAAAGTGTTGAAGAGTGTTTCATGGGTTTTAAGCTTTGTCACACTTTAGTAGTTTGATCATAACTTTCTCGTTTTAGCTCCAAATTGGGTGATTTTGATGGCTATGGATAGCTAAGACAACGTGTTATAACTTTCATGTTTTAAGTTTTCCTTAATTCACAGTTTATCATGATCAAATCTTGGTGGGAAGTTGCTGCCATGAAGTACTTTGTTTGAAGTTTCTAGAAAAAAATGGCTAAGTGTTTAACTCTTGAATTTCTGAAATTTCAGGCAGCTGAAGGCGTGGTTTGATTTGGCAAGAAGGCATGATTTCCTGAAGGCTGTTCTGCTTGGAATCATGCGGAGAAGCTGAAGGCGCGGACTGTCCATGCTCAAAGGCGTGAGTTGGGTCTGAATTCTTCACTTGAGTTCTGAGAAGTGAAGGCGTGAAGCTGGCAAAACCAAAGGCGCTGGCGAGGAACTGAAGGCGTGCGACTGTTGGCTTAAAGGCGCTGGAATGCTGAATTTTTCTTCAAACTTCGAATTTTCATAACTTAGGCTAAATTTTGGTCTTTCTATTAAATGACACTTATATAATACTTTATACATTGTATGTTGCGTATGAGTTACGTTTTCCCAACTCTATATATAGGGAAGGTAGCTAACATGTAAGGAGGATTCTAGATTTTAGAACTATCTTTTGAATTTTAGCGGGAGCTTTTCTCCCTCTCATTTTCTCTCTCTAGATCTACTTTTTCTCACTAAACATTTATTCTCCGATCTCAACTCCGATTGTGAATTTGGACTGGATTCTTCTTTCTTATTCTCAATTGACAAAGGAATCGAGATCTCTCTTGATTTAATCGGTAAATTCTTCCAATTAAATGAGAATGAGCTTATCAATGTTGGAATTTGTTGATTTTGAAATGAGAAAGATGTTTTCTGGCTAAATCTATGATATCTTAGGATTCTTAATGGATGAATGCGTGATTTAGTAGATTGTATGCTATGCAATCAATCCAATTGTTGAGTATTGAAATCACATTTGAATTATGCATATACATATGTTGGATTTCATAATTCTTAGCTATTTTTGAATGGATCAAGCTTCAATTGTGGTCGACATGCTAAATTGCGGAGTGATTCATCAAAGTTAGCGAAGTTGCATGAACTGAGAACTAAATTGTGATTGTTTAAGTCCTTGCACTTGATCTCTGTAATCAACTCAATTCTGAGACTCAGGCCTCGCCGTAGGAAGTGTGAATGAATTGAAACATTAGGAAAAGTGTAAAAGGAGCTTTCTGTGTTAACAACGATGATATGTGAACCCTAGGATGGGCCTCGCCATGGGAGTTCTTAGGACTTTGCATGTTAGAGTAGTTATGTTGGAGAGTTGAGACTTTGCGGAGCTTATTCCACCATTCTCGGGCCTCGCCATGGGAGGAGATGGTGATTTGGGGGTACAAGTAGTGGTGTGGTCGCCATGCTAACCACAACATGGACTTCTAGGAAATTTAGGTCTCCATTGCATTTAATTGTTTACTGATTGCATAGCATAGATTTACTAGGCCTGTGTTCATCCGGTACAAGAATCCTAAGATATCTGTTTCCTCCTTGCTTGTCGCTTTATTTTGCATCTTTGTTTTCGTTCTTTTGTGTTGAATTTTCCTCTTTCTAGTATTTATATTCTGTGACAAGAGTTTTAGAACAATTTACTCAATTTTCTTGACCTACGCTTTCCCTGTGGATTACGATCCCTACTTACGCTACTACATTAGTGTTTAGGGTAAAATTGAGCTGAGACGACTTTAGGCTATCAATTTTTGGCGCCGTTGCCGGGGAAGGCAAACGGTTCTGGAATTTGTTAAATTGTTCTTGATTTTTACTTGTTCTACTCTGTGTTTTTGTGTGTGACATTTAATTTAGCTTTCATTTTGGTGTATGTTTTGTTCTGTGCATTGTTTTGAGTACGTGTTGAGATTTGTGGTCTATTTCTTTGTTGCATATTTGAAGTTCTTGTTTCTTTGTTATTATACTCCACAACTGTGTGTTGTGTATGCCAAGGTCTAGCAGGTTTGCAGGAGAACCACAATTCCTATTTATCTTGAGTTGGAGAAAACTTTGAGAGCACAGTTGAAGCAACAGAGAGAAATGGCAGCCCAAGGAGCACAAGCACCTCGGTTTGGAGACCACTATGCAGTAAACTTCGATAATCGATTTGGTCATCAGGACATCGATGTGGAAAGCTACCACATTCCTCCACAAATTGTTTCCATGATCACCCAGGGCGAATTCTTCCAAGGTCTTGACAACGAGGATCCTAACGATCACCTCGATTGGTTTCTCGGCCTATGTAGCACTTTCAAGTTACCAAGGGTTGACAGGGGTGAAGTTCACAGGATTTTGTTTCCTTTATCTTTGCGTGGAAAGGCTAAACATTGGTTCAAGAGCATCGGGGGAACAAATGCTGGAATGTCATTTGATGATCTACAGAAGAGGTTCTTGTCCAAATACTTCCCTCCAGCTAAGCTTGAAAAGAGAAGGTTGGAAATTATGAACTTTCAGCAACAAGAAGGTGAGAGATTTAGGGAAGCTTAGGAGAGATTCAATGACTTGATCAGACAATGTCCCAATCATGACTTAGGAGAGATCAGGGAACTAAATACTTTCTTCAAAGGCTTAACTCCTGAATCCTCTTTGATGGTTAAGGCATGTGGTAACGGGGCACTCAAAGACAAGTCTGTGCCTGAAGTACGGGAGCTATTTAATCAAATTGCTGAGGATGAGTATATCTTCCCAGAGATCCGAAAGCCACATGCCAAAAGACAAAGAGGAGTACTTGATGTAGATGAGGAGACTTCTCTTAGTGCAAAGTTCGAAGCATTGGCCAAGCAAGTGCAAACTCTAAAGGCAACTCAAGCCAAGACACCTGTGTTGTCTTGTGGACTATGCAAAGGGGATCACAACACGGATGAATGCGCCATCACTACTGAATCCATTCAGTATGTGAGCAACTCTGGCAATAAACCTCAATATAGTGGGAACTATTCTGGCAACAACTACAATGGAGGCAATAGATCATATGGTGGCAACCAAGGAAGTTGGAGTAATCAGCAGAACCAAGGAGGAAACTATTACCAAGGGAATGATCAAAGGAAAACAACCACTGCACCTCCAGGTTTTGATCACCAAGCCAGCACCTCAGAACGAAGGAAACCGTCCATGGAGGATATGTTCCAAAGTCTTATGGAAAAATGGATAAGAATGAGGACAGATTTGTTGCTTTGGAGACAACTGTAAGACATTATGTTGCCACATTCAAAAACATTGAGACGCAATTGGTGCAACTTGCTAATGATATACATCATAGGCCTAGTGGAGCTCTTCCTAGTGATACGGTGCCGAATCCTAAGAACAAGATTGGGTGTAATGCCATTGTGCTGAGAAGTGGTAAGGAAGTTCAGAAGTCATCTAAGCCTGAGAACGAGGAAAGTGTTACTGAGGAGGAAGGTGATCAAATGGAGAAAGATAGTATCAATGAGGATGTGGAGGATGTTGAACAGGAAGCTCTAGCATCTGAGAAAAAGGGTGAACAATCAGATACAAAAATTGTGAAGAAGGAAATACCAGCTAGGGTAGGAAATGAGATCACCAAGAACTCTAATCCTTATAACTACCCTGAGTATGCTCCAAAACCTCCATTTCCAGAGAGAAAGAAACCACCTCCAAAGCAAGGCCCTCAGTTCAAAAGGTTCCTAGAGGTACTCAAGCAGGTGAATGTGAATCTTCCTCTAATGGATTTAGTGACATCAATGCCAAAGTATGCTAAGTATCTCAAAGATCTCATCTCAAACAAAAAGCAAATCTTGAGATGTGATGTGCCCATGATGGTTTCTAAGTGCACTCAAGCATGGATGGTTCATGATCTTCCTCCGAAGCTTAAGGATCCTGGGAGCTGCACTATCCCATGCAAAATAGGCACGAGGCATTTTGCAAAGGCTTTGTGTGATTTGGGAGCTGGAATAAACTTAATGCCATTGTCCATTGCCATTAATGTTGGATTGGAAGCAGGATTCGGCCAGTTGCAGTCACACTCCAATTAGCAGACAGATCATTAGTGACTCCCACAGGTTTGGTAGAAGACGTTCTGGTAAGTATTGATAAATTCACTTTGCCTGTTGATTTCATTATACTTGATATGGAAGAGGACCCTGAGGTACCTCTCATTTTTGGTCGTCCTTTCCTGGCCACTGGTGATGCATTAATTGGTGTTCGAAACAAAACGGTCACATTTAGAGTTAATAATGAGGAAGTAGTTTTTGATGTTAACTATGCCATGAAACAACCCATGTACACAGAGTCTTTGTGTTCCATTCAAGTTGTTGAGTGTTCTACAACTTTAGTTGATGAGGGTATTAAGCATGACTACATTTCTGTTGATAAATTTGTTGATGATGAAGAAATTGATTTGGATGAGCATGATAAGGAAGATAGCATGATTTTACCTGACAATGCATCTGTGGTAGATTATTGTTCAATTGGTCCAATAAAGGAGGCAAACTTTGAATTATCAAGCCAAACTTTGGTAGATCATACCTCACAGGAAGCATGTGTTATCAATTGTTCAAATGATAGGGAGGGTCATGCTTTACTTGATGATGATGGCTGTTCTTTTCTTGATGTCTTGATTAATTGCATAGAGTCACATTTGTAAGAACATCGTGATACCCTAAATCAAAATAATGTGGAAATTGCTGAGATTCTTTATGGATCATCAACTCTTGAAACTGTGAATGTCACTGGAAACATACAACAAGTGTTACATGAGAAAGCCAATCATGTTAGTCTTGATGATAAAGATGTAAAGTTTCTTATTGATAATGATAACATGGTTAACAACTGTGAGTTTGAGACTTTTACTTTTGAACTTTCTGATGAGCTTGTTGAGACCATGGATGTGCATTCCTTGGTTGAGCCTGGCAGGATTACTGTGGATAGTGTGGTACAAGAGGGCTATGATGTACTTCAAATGAATGTGAAATTTGGAGAAAATTTTTCTCATGATCCTGTGCTCACACATCTCCTCAACACTCCAGTGTTTTCTGGGAAGGAGCATGATAATGAGAGTTCATCTTTTGTGTGGAGCAGAGATGGATTTACTGAGTTCTTTTCATGACCAAGACAGATGTTGTGGAAGAATAAAGTCTAGCTGGAGACTATTTAAATCCAGAACTACTTCTTTTCCTTTAGCTCTACTAAGTAGTTTGTTTTCTTGTTTTCGTTTGAAATCATTCAGCAAAACCACTCATGTAAAGGTGTTTTCTCAGGAAGGACATTGCAAGATATTAGCCATGCACCCAAGAGGCTAAGTGTGGGGGAGGGAATGCCACGGAATTTTTTTTATGAGGAAAATGGACCAAGACATCTCTACAGCGCAAACATTGGACTTCATGACTTACCAATATCAGGGAGCTCCTGAACCTATTCTTTTTACTTTACATTGAGGACAATGTAAGTTTTAAGTGTGGGGGAGGGAATGTTGCTTGCTGTGGTTTGTGTTTTATTTTTGTGCTTAGTTTGACGTTTGGAAATTTGATGTGTTGGAAATTTTTAAAAATTTGATTTTTTGTGTTTACTTTCTTCTCATGAATTTTTAGTGAAAATATGTGTTGCTTTGAGACTTTTGCTTGTAATGTTAGTTTTGTTGTGTTAGTTTGAGTTTATTACCCGTATGTGTGGTGTTTTCCATGTTTTGTGCAAGTTTTTCATATATTGAGGAAAATTTAAAAATTTAAAATTTTGGTGAAATTTGAAAATTTGGTGAATAAGTGGAATTTTGGTTTGAGTGGTGTGTTTTTAGTGGGATGAAGTTTTTTCTAAAGTGTTAAGGAGTGTGAGTGAGCAATAAGGTGTCAAATGTGTAATGAAAGAAACAAGAGTGTGGTGAAAGTGAGTGCAATGGCAGTAACACTTTGTGCTATGCTTTGTTCTTTTGTTAGGCTATGTTCAAAATTTGAGTTCATCCAATTTCTATTAATGCTTGGCATGCGAAAATGTTTTTGTTTCATTTGGTTCCAATCTTGATGAAATTGGCACATTTTGTTGGTCAAGGCATCATGTTAATGTAAAATATATATGCCATGAAAAATTATTCTTGGACATAGGAGGAAAATGATTCAATACATTCTTATTGTTGTGCATTATTTCGGTTGTTTTGGATGCTCTTGCATGCATAATCTTTTAGAGACATTTAAGAACTTGTAGTCACACAAAAGATGATTTGGAGAAAAAGCCTTCGGCAATTGGGAATGAAAAGCCGAAATACCCTTGGCAAGCATAATTGAGAAAAAACAGCCATAAAACTCAGGCAGCTAAAGGGGAAAAAGAAGCCATAAGACCCAAGGCAGGCACACCAATGTGTGCAATCAAGAGAAAGAGAGAAGAGAAAAGCACTAAAGTGCAAAAGTAAGTGAAATGTGAAGTCAAATATGAAAAGCACCAATGTGCACCATTGATCTTGTGTGATTTTTAGTTCTGGAATGTGGACATTGTGATTGTTATGCAAAGGGATGTTTTGGAACCAAGGATATAATGCATGCATAAGAGTGGATGAATTAAGATTCCTCACACACACTTGCACCATGACATTTTGGTCTTTATTCATCGTGCCTTGATTAATAACTTGTGTTGAAATTTGATGGATGGGATTAAAGACATGTTATGGATTTAATGCATGAAAAATGAATTTTGATGAACTTAGATGAGAACAAGCTTGATAGAGGAGTGAGGTCTAGTGTTAAGTGGTTTTGAAAAGTGAGTTTTATGTTGTGTCTTTGCTTGAGGGCAAGCAAAAGTTCAAGTGTGGGGGAATTTGATGAGTTGGTTTTATACCAACTATTTTCTGCTTAAATTCTTGGACTTTGTCTTGTGTTAGTGCAAATGTGTGGTGTTTTAGTTGTTTCTATGCATATATGTGTTGTGTTAATTGGTAATGTTGAAATGGTGAAAAGAGAGTAAAAATGGTGGTAAATGGAGTTAAAGTGTTAAGGAAAAGTGGAGGAACCGAAAATGCACAATTGGCTATTTTAGGGTTTTGGCAGCTTTGAGTGTGAAATTGTTTTCAGCATAACTTCTTCATTACTAATCCAAAGGACGAGATCTTGGATGTTCTGAAAAGCTCTTTGAATGAACTTCAATTATAATGTTCTAATTTGCTCCAATTTCTGTGTGCAAGTATGAGAAACGGGGGTGTTTTTCCAATTGCTACTTCAGGTTTTCATACTTGAATTCAGATTGCCACAGTTTGGTGGATTGTCTATATCTTGAGCTACAAACCTCCAATTAAGCTGATTCTTGAATCATTGGAAAGCCAAGCGGATTAGCTAGAACTCTTAAGTTCACCACCAAGTCTGAATCAGAGGCTAAGACACACTTATTTGGCATGAAGTAGGGTATTGAGCTGGAATGAGCACTTTGCCAATTCGGTCAACCACCTTGCCACACTTGGCACCTCACTTTGCCTTACCTTGCCAAGCAACACCTTGCCACAACAGCCTTGCCAACACTCCATGCCAAGCCTTGCCAACACACCTTGCCAAGCCTTGCAAACAGACCGTGCCAAGCCTAACCAAATCTGACAAACAAGCTGTGCCACACACCATGCCGACCTTGCTAAGCAACACCTTGCCAAGCATTCAACACACAACCATTGGCACACCATTTCACACACGACCATGGCACGACTTTGGCACGACACTTACACACTCTTGGCACACCATTTGTGCACAACACAACATGCCACTATTGGCACAACATTTGCACCTTGACACACCACTCATTCACCTTGGCACAAACACTTGCATATTTCACTTGGCATGTTACCTAGCCATGCCACTTGAGCACAACTTATCACATTCAACAAGCAGTAGTTGGCATAGGAAAGGAAATTGGCCTACGACATGAGAAGAAAAAAAATGGCCTACGACATGTCGTAGGCTAATTGTTAGGAGGATTGTGGAAAAAAATGGCAAAGTGTTGAAGAGTGTTTCATGGGTTTTAAGTTTTGTCACACTTTAGTAGTTTGATCATAACTTTCTCGTTTTAGCTCCAAATTAGGTGTTTTTGATGGCTTTGGATAGCTAAGACAAAGTGTTATAACTTTCATGTTTTATGTTTTCCTTAATTCACAGTGTATCATGATCAAATCGTGGTGGGAAGTTTCTTCCATGAAGTACTTTGTTTGAAGTTTCTAGAAAAAAATGGCTAAGTGTTTAACTCTTGAATTTCTGAAATTTCAGGCAGCTGAAGGCGTGGTTTGATTTGGCAAGAAGGCGTGATTTCCTGAAGGCTGTTCTGCTTGGAAGCATGCGGAGAAGCTGAAGGCACGGACTGTCCATGCTCAAAGGCGTGAGTTGGGTCTGAATTCTTCACTTGAGTTCTGAGAAGTGAAGGCGTGAAGCTGGCAAAACCAAAGGCGCTGGCGAGGAACTGAAGGCGCGCGACTGTTGGCTTAAAGGCGCTGGAATGCTGAATTTTTCTTCAAACTTCGAATTTTCACAACTTAGGCTAAATTTTGGTCTTTCTATTCAATGACACTTATATAATACTTTATACATTGTATGTTGCGTATGAGTTATGTTTTCCCAACTCTATATATAGGGAAGGTGGCTAACATGTAAGGAGGATTCTAGATTTTAGAACTATCTTTTGAATTTTAGCAGGAGCTTTTCTCCCTCTCATTTTCTCTCTCTAGATCTACTTTTTCTCACTAAACATTTATTCTCCGATCTCAACTCCGATTGTGAATTTGGACTGGATTCTTCTTTCTTATTCTCAATTGACAAAGGAATCGAGATCTCTCTTGATTTAATCGGTAAATTCTTCCAATTAAATGAGAATGAGCTTATCAATGTTGGAATTTGTTGATTTTGAAATGAGAAAGATGTTTTCTGGCTAAATCTATGATATCTTAGGATTCTTAATGGATGAATGCGTGATTTAGTAGATTGTATGCTATGCAATCAATCCAATTATTGAGTATTGAAATCACATTTGGATTATGCATAGACATATGTTGAATTTCATAATTCTTAGCTATTTTTGAATGGATCAAGCTTCAATTGTGGTCGACATGCTAAATTGAGGAGTGATTCATCAAAGTTAGCGAAGTTGCATGAATTGAGAACTAAATTGTGATTGTTTAAGTCCTTGCACTTGATCTCTGTAATCAACTCAATTCTGAGACTCAGGCCTCGCCGTAGGAAGTGTGAATGAATTGAAACATTAGGAAAAGTGTAAAAGGAGCTTTCTGTGTTAACAACGATGATATGTGAACCCTAGGATGGGCCTCGCCATGGGAGTTCTTAGGACTTTGCATGTTAGAGTAGTTAGCTTGGAGAGTTGAGACTTTGCGGAGCTTATTCCACCATTCTCGGGCCTCGCCATGGGAGGAGATGGTGATTTGGGGGTACAAGCAGTGGTGTGGTCGCCATGCTAACCACAGCATGGACTTCTAGGCAATTTAGGTCTCCATTGCATTTAATTGTTTACTGATTGCATAGCATAGATTACTAGGCCTGTGTTCATCCGGTACAAGAATCCTAAGATATCTGTTTCCTCCTTGCTTGTCGCTTTATTTTGCATCTTTGTTGTCGTTCTTTTGTGTTGAATTTTCCTGTTTCTAGTATTTAGATTCTGTGACAAGAGTTTTAGAACAATTTACTCAATTTTCTTGACCTACGCTTTCCCTGTGGATTACGATCCCTACTTACGCTACTACATTAGTGTTTAGGGTAAAATTGAGCTGAGACGACTTTAGGCTATCAGTAGACATGAAATTCATCCACACATACAAGATAAATTCTAAACAGATGTCTCAAACAAGATTGAATCCATACAATTGACCCCTCAGGCAACACTATAAGTCTAGCCGATCATATTGATCGGCTGATATCCCATGATTTACAAAATAGAACTTCCAATCCTGATCTAGGGTTTTTTTTCCTGATCTCTCGCTTTCTTCTCTGATTTTTCCTTTCTCTCTTCCTTTTTGCCTCCGCTCCTCTTGGCTCTAGCGGCTTTTCCTCCCTTTTATAGCCTTCCCTTGATGATTTATCTCGTAAGATTCCTGGAAGTTTCCTTCTCATGCGGAAATGCCGCCACGTGTCCACAAACATGAAATAGAACTGAAGTGAGGACACGTGTTAAAGTCAAGTCTTAACAGTTAAGAATAATCAAAGCATTTAATCAAACATTTAGAGGCCGTGAGAAAGACATGTCGTATGCTTTGCTTGTGTGAGTTTAAGCTCGTGTGTGCTATATGCAAAGGTTGAGAGAGTAGTGTATGTGCAAGTGTGCAAATGATGAAGTGAGTAGAGAATGTACAAAAGTATGAAGATATGAAAATGCATGAAAATGAAGCATGGAACGTGCATGTGTGTGGTGTGAGTTGTGCGGCCTCATGGTGCGGCCGCACCGTGTAAAGTATGTGTGGTGCGGCCGCATGGTGCGGCCGCACCGTGTGGGTGTGTGAGTGGTGCGGCCGCATGGTGCGGCCTCACCTTGTAAAGTGTGAGTGGTGCGGCCGCATGGTGCGGCCGCACCGTGTTATGTGTGTGTGTGTTTGTGTAGTGTGTTAGTGTGTGTTCGTGAGGTGTGTGCTGAGAGTTTGTGAGGTGCAAGAGTGTGAGGTTATGTAGTGTGAGTTGTGTGCCGTGACTTTCATGAATTGTGACTTTTGTGAGTAGTGAGTTGTGACTTGAGTGAATAGTGAATTGTGACTTGAGTGAATAAATGCAACACTTTGTAACTAAATTCGCAGCACTCAAGTCAATCTCCACAACACTCAATTGTAATCAATATAACACACAAGTCACGTAATCAAGCATCGATTCACAAGTTATTCCAGGCAAGAGTCTAACAAAACAGATCAAATAAGTCGGCACAATACCGACTTATCATCCCCCCACACTTGAATCTTTGCTAGTCCCAAGCAAAGTAAGAAATAGCGAAGCTCTTGTCCAAGCTCTTGTCCATCCCACACTCAAACACTCACAACCTCATCGACAGTCCATTTCCAAGATTTTCGCATGCAACAAGAAAATTATGATCAGTGAGTTTACAGTTCATCCAACTTACACAAATTGTCGGGTAAGGTGAAACGAATAAAGACCAAATCGTCAGCGTGGAGTGTGTGCTGAGAGTTTCTCATGCTCCCTCACATTGTCTATGCAAAGTACTCAACTAGACACTTAACAATAATTCTTGCACTACAATCTGTTGTCCACTCACACGAACGCTTTAAACCTTAAAAGATAAGAGCTATACGTTGTCTATGCTAAACTTACTGGGGTTTTTCCCCTGGGGTTTCCCCCTTATTCAATGCACATTGGTGCTTATTATTGATGCCAGGGTTTTGTGGCTCTTTTTTCCCTTTATTTGCATAATTCCGCACAACTTTGTGTTCATGTGTGTCTTCAATAGACTATATAATCAGAATGCAAGAATAAGTGTTTACGAGTAGAAAGCACATACAAGTGAAGAATCACAAGCTCTCTCCTATGTCAACATTGGTGCTGGCGTTTCTATCTTACTTTACCATCGCACTTTTCACAGCAGTTTGAATGCATCAAATGTATACTGTAAAACTTCACAAAAAAATTTCGCATACATCACAAAGGTAAAGTTTATGGACTTGATGATGAGGTTTGAAGTGCGAGTGCATTTTGGGCGAGCGGGTGTGCCAATTTGAGTAAGCCATGGAAAATTTCACAACACAACAACAAACAATACACGTTTATCGCAGCATGAAAATTTAAAGCACACTTACAAGGTCAGTGCTAATCACTGACTTGTTTCATCCCTCTACACAACAATCACAAAGAAAACAAAAACACACCACCTAAAATGATACTAATATAATAAACACCACCTCCTGCCCCCGTAACATGTAACACACACATAAAGTAAATTTCAAAGCAAAGGCACCAAGCCTCACAGACACAAGCATAAAGCAAAGGTCAACAGCCAATATCCACTAAGACATGCATATCTCCCCCCCACACTTGAAATCAACAATGGTCCCCATTGTGACAAAGGAAGGAGACTACCGAGTTTAAGGCTTCGATGAAGGCGTTCTAGATGTTCCATTTCCAGATAACTCTTCCACTATAGCCCGCCTATGGTTCCCATAGATTGTTTGGAGTCTTCTGTGGGAGACAATTCAATTCCTCGGCTTCTAGCCATTTGTGATAGAAGGAAAGGGAAGAATATAGGTGTGCCAGTGCATCTTTTAGCTTGCTTAATGGATTGCATGATCACCCTTCCCACATCGATCGTCATTCTGTGCTGAATGGCATAAATCAGAAGCACTCTCTTTTTGGTTGCTCTGGCATGTTGGTTCGTGGGCATGAGCTTGGAATTTATGAACATCAGCCACATGCGGGCCTCTGCAGTCATATCGTCGGTGTGCATATAAATGGCTTCGGATTGGTTGTTACGCACCCAAGAAGCTCCAGGTAGCCCAACAGATTCAATTAGGAAGTCCACATTGGCTGCTCCAGCTAACTGTCCAAATTCATCGTCTGGAAAGTCTGGTAGTTGATAATGTTCGTTGACTGTGTGACTTGTCACTTTGAGATAGGTCCCCAGTAGATAGACTCCATCGTGGTCGTTCTGGTTTGTGTAACTTGTATTGGCATTGGCGTAATTCTCCCGAGCCAATTCTACATTGGATGCTGCTGGGGCAAAGGTGAGGGTTTCCCATTTGTAGAAGCGGATTGCCTCCGTAAATGTTTGTTCCGGAGCGACAAATTTTCGTTCTACCAGTACATGTCGGTAGACGGATCTGTCAAATCGTCTCACCGCCCTTTCGTTCACGAACCTCGGGGGTGAGCCTGGGGTATACTCTTCATCATCTTCGGAGTCATAGTCGGAGGGGTCTTGAACGTCTAGGACTCCTCGGAGATACCTCCTGTAGTCATCATCGGTTCCTGCCATGTATCTAAACTGAATTCGATGTGAAACTTATCATGCAAAGTGAATGGTATTTATAGAGCTTTTTCATGCATGATTTGGGCGGCATTGAGCTAGACAACAAGACATGTGATCTAACTGAGAGACATTGGTACAAAGTGACAACACTTAGATGCAGTGAAAGGTCATTCTTAAATAATTGGGCTAAGTGACAACCCTTTATGGGTCCGCTATTTGCATGCATTTGGCTTGTCACTTACAATCCAATTATGCACTTGCCAGGTCGGCTCAAAGAATCTTTTATATCTTACCCGTGACAGTGCAGGAATGATTCTTAGCGTGATTACCTGCTCTTGCCCGTGACCTCAAGATACACTTACCACATTCTTGTCTCTATGTGCCCACCTCTTGCTTTAGTTGCCAGCTTGTGAGAAGGAGTCCTGAGAAATTAGGGAGTTTGATCAACCCTTTATGGATACAGCTCCTGGTGGCCTCTGCAAATATGCACGTATAATGGGCTTAGATTCAGGAGTTTTATTGAGGGTCAATTTTAATTGAAAATGACAAATAGAAATTAGAAACTAAATGGTCGAGTTACCTCCCAACACAGCGCTTGGTTTATTGTCCTCAGCCAGACATGAAATTGTTTTATCGAGGAGGTGGGTGATCAAGCCGTTGAGCTTGACCCTTGTCATCTATGGGGGAGTTGAAAGCCTTTACCCTTTGACCATTCACCTTCCAATTTTCCCCTGTTGCCTCATTGTGGACCTCAAGAGTTCCATATGGGGAGACTTTCGTGATGACAAAAGGTCCAACCCACCTGGACCTTAATTTGCCTGGAAAAAGCCTCATCTTAGCATCGTACACCAACACTTGTTGCCCCACTTCGAATTCCTTCACCTTAATCTTAGCATCATGCCATTTCTTCGTCCTTTCCTTGTAAAGGCTAGCACTGATGTATGAATTCCACCTGAATTCATCCAACTCATTCAACATCATCATGCGGGCTTCCTGGGCTAAGTCGAGGTCCATGTTCAATTTTTGTATCGCCCAGTATGCCTTGTGCTCTAATTCTACTGGGAGATGACACTCTTTCCCAAACACTAGCCTAAATGGTGAGGCTCCGATCGGTGTTTTATATGCTGTCCTGTACGCCCAGAGTGCATCGTCCAATTTGAGGGAGCAATCCTTTCTCCCCGGATTCACGACTTTTTCTAGGATGCCTTTGATCTCTCAGTTTAACACTTTAGCCTGTCCATTTGCTTGGGGGTGGTAGGGCGTGGAGACTCTATGCTGGAATCCATATCTGGCTAAGAGTGCATTGAAGACTTTATTGCAAAAATGGCTCCCCCTATCACTGATAATGGCTCTCGGGGTCCCAAACCTGTTGAAAATGTTCCTCTTCACAAATCCCATTACACTCCGGCTGTCATTATGGGGTAGTGCTACTGCTTCTACCCACTTTGATACGTAGTCGACCCCCACTAGTATGTATTCGTTTCCACACAATCTCGGGAAGGGTCCCATGAAATCCAGGCCCCAAACATCAAATAAGTCCACCTCCAGTATGTTGTTGCGGGGCATCTCATCTCTAATAGAGATGTTACCTATACGTTGGCATTTGTCACACTTACTTACCCAAAGCTTGGAGTCCTTAAATACATGCGGCCAGTAGAATCCGGTTTGTAAGACTTAGTGCCCAGTCTTTGCCACTCCAAAATGCCCTCCAAATGGCGATTCATGACAAGCCCTGAGAATGTCCTCTATCTCCTCATCCGGTACACATCTCCTAACAATTTGGTCGCTGCACCTTTTATAGAGACATTCGCTCTCCCAAAAATAATATTGAGCATCGTGCTTGAGTCTCTTCCGTTGGTCGCTCGAAAGATGTTGGGGCATTTGACCAGTGACCACATAGTTGGCGATGTCTTAGTACCAAGGCAGCTCCCGCGGGTTGACCTTGAAGATCTGCTCATCTGGGAAACTTTCCTTAATCCACAACTGCACCCAAGCTCAAGTCTTGACAAGTGGTCTGCCACCACATTCTCACATCCTTTCCTATCCTTTATCTCAACATCAAACTCCTGTAACAAGAGCACCCATCTGATGAGCCTCGGCTTGGCTTCCTTCTTTGCCATGAGGTACTTGAGGGCTGCGTGGTCGGTGTGAACTACCACCTTGGACCCCAGGATGTATGCTCGGAACTTGTCGAAGGCGAAGACCACGGCCAACATCTCCTTTCCCGTTGTGGTATAATTCAATTGTGCCCCATTCAAAATTTTACTGGCATAGTAGATGGCACGAAAAATGTTATCTTTCTTTTGCCCCAGTACAGCTCCCACCGCAAAGTCACTTGCGTCGCATATGATCTCGAAGGGTTCTCCCAAGTCTGGGGTGATAATGACAGGTGCCTCCACAAGCCTTTTTCTCAAAATCTCAAATGCCTCCTTGCATTTATCATCAAAGTCAAACGGGGTGTCTTTCTCCAGTAAGGAGCAAAGTGGTTTGGCAATCTTTGAAAAGTCCTTAATGAACCTTCTGTAGAAACCCGCGTGGCCCATGAAGCTTCTCACCCCTCTGACACTGGTGGGCTCTGGCAGCTTGGCTATCACTTCGACCTTAGCTTTGTCCACCTCCAGGCCCTCCTTTGAAATTTTGTGGCCGAGCACAATGCCCCCATTGACCATGAACTGACACTTTTCCCAATTTAGGACCAGATTGGCTTCCACACATCTTTGCAGCACCAGAGCCAAATTTTCCAAGCAACTGTCAAAAGTCATCCCAAACACCGAAAAATCGTCCATGAAGATTTCTATAATATGTTCCACCATGTCCTGGAAGATGGCAATCATGCAGAGCTGGAATATCGCTGGCGCATTACACAGCCCAAAAAGGCATTCGTTTGTAAGCGTACGTGCCAAAAGGGCAGGTGAACGTGGTCTTCTCCTGATCTCTGGGGTCAATGGCTATTTGGTTGTAGCCTGAATAACCATCTAGGAAGCAGTAAAAGAAATACCCGGCGATTCTATCCAAAAGCTGTTCCAAGAAAGGTAGTGGGAAGTGGTCCTTACGAGTAGCCTTGTTCAGCTTTCGGTAATCCATGCACACTCTCCAGGCATTGATAATTCTGGTGGGCAACAGCTCATTGGCTTCATTAGTCACCACTGTTACACCCACTTTCTTCGGCACACACTGTACCGGGCTGACCCATTCGCTGTCGGAGATGGGGAATATCATCCTAAAGTCCAGCATCTTGATCACCTCTTTTTTAACCACCTCCATCATTGCTGGGTTCAGCCTCCTCTGTCTCTCCCGAATAGGAACGGCCCCTTCTTCTAGCAATATTTTGTGCATGCACACACTGGGGCTGATCCCCTTTATGTCGGCTATCGTCCATCCCATGGCTTCTTTATATTTTCTCAAAACTTCCAGGAGTTTCTTTTCTTGCCACCCTTCTAGCTTAGAGGATATCACCACAGGTAAGGCCTCACCTTCTCCCAAGTACGCATACTTTAGGTGGGGTGGCAAGACCTTCATCTCTAATTTGGGTGGCCTCAGAGTGGAGGGCATGAGCTTTTCGTTCCTGCCATCTATATCTACAAGCCTCACCTCAGTGGGCATAACCTTCACATTCTTGTTAGTGTTAACAAAATCCTCTAACAATTTCTCATACGCATCAGTATCAACATCATTTGTCAGATTTTCACCACACACAAATTTTTCATCATCCTTTTCAATTTTCATTTTCAACGTCATTTTTCCATTGTGATCATACACTTCATGACATTCGTGCATAATTTCCATTTTCCTCAATTCCTCATTATTTCCACAATTTTTATCAATTTCACATGCAACATTCATTTCTTTCACAGTCGAATCAATTTCCAGTTTTTCATCCCAAGAGCTCAATTCATGCAGTGTATCAGTTTCCTCAACAATCAACACAGTTTCAAAATCATCACACATGCCATCATCAAAAGAATCATATAAATCAAGAGAAGACGATTTACGTTTGTGTTTAAAGCTCAAAGGTTGGAGACTACCTTCCACCAAGCTCGCCAAACAGCATTGTTCTATGGAGTGAGGGTGTTTCATGGCGTAGTCCACATTGAATACGACATCCTCACCATTGACTCTAAATGTTATGGTCTTTCCCTTGACACCAATGAGAGCATCCCCTGTAGCTAAGAATGGCCTTTCAAAGATGAGTGGGACCTCGGGGTCCTCCTCCATGTATAACACTATGAAGTCTACTGGCAGTACAAATTTATCCACAGACACTAGTACATCTTCTACCATCCCCGTGGGTTGAACCAATGATCTATCTGCTAACTTAAGCATCACTGCCACGGGCTTAATCCGCTTTCCCAATCCTATACTCTCGGCAATGGATAAGGGCATAAGGTTGATTCCAGCCCCAAGGTCATATAAGGCTTTGCTAAAGAATCTTCCACCGATTGAGCATGGCACGGTACAGCTATCAGGATCCTTGAGTTTGGGAGGCAGTTCATTGTTGATCCATGCTTGGCTCTCCTTGGTGAGCTGAATTGGCACTTAACATTGCAGGATCTGTTCTTTGTTGGCAATCAAGTCCTTTAAAAATTTTGCATATCTCGATACCGCTGTAACCAAATCCAGCAGAGGGACATTGACATTTACATTCTTCACCATATCCAGGAACCTTGTGAATTGGACCCCCTTTTTAGGTGGAGGTCGAAGTCTTTGGGGAAATGGAGGGGGTGGTGCATATGGAGAGTCATCACATGGGCTTGGAGCTCCCTTCTTCCTTTTACTTTCCTGAGCCTTCACACCCCCGTCCTTGTCCTGGGCTTCATCTCCCACCAAAATGTTTTCCTCACTGACCTCCTCCTCTGAGGCTTCCTCTTCTTCTTTTCTCTTGGTACCACCAAGCTCTTTTCCACATCTCAACATGATAGCATTGCAGACCTCTGGCCCTTTTCCTTTCGGGTTTGGTTCTGTATCACTTGGGGGGCACCTTGAGGTCTTTGATGGTTTGCCTTAGCCAACTGTCCCATCTGCATCTCCATGTTTTTGATAGAGGCCTCCACGTTTTTCGCTTGAGTTTCCAGTGTAGAGGTCCTCTTCTCATACATGTCCATTTTTCCCAGAATTTCATGGAGCAAGTCATCGGTTGACCTTTTTTGTTCCCGGTTGCTTAACTCCCCTCTTTGGTAGTATTGCATTTGCTGATTTCCCTGATTACTCTGCCCCCAATTGCCTTGGCCTGACTGATTTCGATAGCCTCCATATTGTTGGCGGTTGTTGTAGTTGGTTACATATTGCACTGACTCCTGCGTGAGCTCGCACTCATCCGTGTGGTGCTCTCCCTTACACAATCCACACATCAACACGGGAGCCACCTTGGCAGGCTTTAGGTTCTGAATTTGTCTTGTGAGGGCCTCAATTTTCGCTTCCAAGGATGTCTCCTCATCCAGCTCTAGCACTCCTCGCTGCTTCCGCACAGGCATCTTCCTAGTTTCTGGAAAGAGGTATTCGTCGTCTGCTATCGAGTCAAAGAGTTCTCTGACCTCAGGGATACTTTTATCCTTCAAGGCCCCATTCGCGCTGGCCTTGACCATCAGTGAGGATTCAGGTGATAGACCTTTAAAGAATATGTTGAGCTCCCTGACCTCCCCAAGGTCATTATTTGGGCATTGGTGGAGCAGGTCGTTGAATCGATCCCAGGCTTCATTGAAGGTCTCACCATCTTGCTGCTGAAAGTTGCGGATTTCCAACCTCATTCGCTCCAACTTGGCTGGAGGAAAATACTTGGCTAAAAACTTCCGCTCAAATTCCTCAAATGTAGATATAGCTGGACCTCCAATTGAGTTAAACCAATGCTTAGCCTTCCCTTTCAAGGACAGTGGGAATAGCAATCTTCTCACATCATCCGGAGTCACTCTCTGCAGCTTGAATGCGTTGCATAGCCCCAGAAACCAATCGAGATGCTCATTAGGGTCCTCGTTGCTTAAGCCTTGAAAGATCTGCCCTTGGGTGATCATGGACACAATTTGTGTCGGGATTTGATAACTTTCAACGTCAATCCCGTGGTGAGTGTTTTTCCTCTCAAAATTGACCGCAAAATGGTCCCCAAACCTTGGTGGTTGGGGCTGAGGCCTCTCCTCATTCTGTTCCGCCATTTCAATAGCCCTTCTCCTCTGCCTTAAAGTCCTTTGCAATTCTAAGTCAAAAGCAAATTCCAGAGCTTCCCCTCGTAGCCTTGCTCTAGGTAGCATAAACTGTGGATTCTTACAAGAAAAGAAATAGTACTAGAACAAAATCAACAGAGACAAGTAATGGATTAAGATTTCAACAAATCAAACAAACAAACAGTTTCAAATAAGAATTCGTAAAGTAACAACAAAGTAAAACTATCACAAACAACTCTCAACGCTATGCCTCTCCCAGGCAACGGCGTCAAAAATTGGTGACGAGCTGTCGCGGCCCTCCAATTTAACCCAAATTTACCAAACTAATGTAGTAGTGGCAAGTGGGATTGTATCCAACAAGGAGATGATGGTTGTCAAGAGTTAATACAATGATAGAATAAAAGTGATAGAACAACACAATACGAACAAGTAAAGGGAATAAGATACGGGAAGTCAATAGAGAGGAATGTGTTGCCTTGAAGGATAACAATGTGTATGGACATTTCTCTTGCTATCACTGACGGACTTGTGTAGACATACGTGAAGGGACTTTACTGCTAGAGAACTAAGGCTGATTAACTTGGTAGTTCTCACAACCCTCGTTCTCAAATCTCCCCGAACTTCCTTTGGTAGGGCAAGTCCTTGGCTCGAGTCAGACTCTCCTAGATCCCAATTCCTATAATGCTAATCTAATGCGATTCCTGACTATCTCCCTTGGTAGGGCAGCTACCCAGTTCACAACTTCGACTAACAATACGAGAACCCTCTTAGGCCTTCGTTAAAGATCGATATTGACTGTCAGTGGATACCGCACAACCAAGATCGCAACGTCTCACAAGACCTAAGAGTCACATATGCATGTTTACATTCAGATTATGTCATGGCTGATTGCCAATGGAATATTCACACTAATCTCAGTGGGTACCGCAGACCTAAATATGAAGTTAATCTAGAGTGCAGATCATCAAACACAACGAATGCAGAAATGTAGACATGAAATTCATCCACACATACAAGATAAATTCTAAACAGATGTCTCAAACAAGATTGAATCCATACAATTGACCCCTCAGGCAACACTATAAGTCTAGCCGATCATATTGATCGGCTGATATCCCATGATTTACAAAATAGAACTTCCAATCCTGATATAGGGTTTTTCTTCCTGATCTCTCGCTTTCTTCTCTGATTTTTCCTTTCTCTCTTCCTTTTTGCCTCCACTCATCTTGGCTTCAGCGGCTTTTCCTCCCTTTTATAGCTTCCCTGGAAGTTTCCTTCTCTTGCGGAAATGCCGCCACGTGTCTACAAACATGAAATAGAACTGAAGTGAGGACACGTGTTAAAGTCAAGTCTTAACAGTTAAGAATAATCAAAGCATTTAATCAAACATTTAGAGGCCGTGAGAAAGACATGTCGTATGCTTTGCTTGTGTGAGCTTAAGCTTGTGTGTGCTATATGCAAAGGTTGAGAGAGTAGTGTTTGTGCAAGTGTGCAAATGATGAAGTGAGCAGAGAATGTACAAAAGTATGAAGATATGAAAATGCATGAAAATGAAGCATGGAACGTGCATGTGTGTGGTGTGAGTGGTGCGGCTGCACCGTGTGTGTGCGTGTGTGCGTGTGTGGTGCGGCCGCACGTGTAAAGTGTGTGCGGTGCGGCCGCATGGTGCTGCCGCACCGTGTTATGTGTGTGTGTTTTTGTGTAATGTGTTAGTGTGTGTTCGTGAGGTGTGTACTGAGAGTTTGTAAGGTGCAATAGTGTGAGGTTATGTGATGTGCGAGTGTCGTGGCTCGTCAATTTATCCTAATTTCACTGAATATAGTAGCAGTGAGCTAGGTTTCGTTCCGCAGGAAAATAGTCGATTCAAGAAGTTTGATATGCTCAATTATGTCACCAAAATATAACAAGATTAAAAGAATGATGATTACAAAAATTAACAAGAAGTAAACTGATTTGACTCCACACAATTACAAATTTAAATGAACACACAAGTAAGACTCAAGGTAGTAAGAACAAAGTTATCCAGAAAATAAAGCTGATAATCTAGGCTACCTTCGGGTGAATGCAACTTCTCATATATGCAGTATTACTAACATACTAGCAAAGCAAATGAGGAGAATCACAATTGGAAACAGAAATAATAGCTAGCATGGTCACTACACTACAATTTTAGTCTCCCGACACCATCCTATCCTCTGGTCGGGCCTAAGGATGGTGAAGTGTGAATAAGCTGTCTCAATTCCCCACTCAAATTACTCAGGCATGAACACCTAGAATCTCCCATAGTGAGGCCCGATCCTAGCATATAAATTCATCATTTGAGTATGCGAATCTCTTATCACCTTGTTCTTAGGATGATACAGACTCAAAGCTTCCTATGACGAGGTCTAGCCTTAAGATCTGTGCAAATTCAAACAGGTTTAAGAACTCAAGCATTCTCAGGTTCTTATTCATGATTTTCATCCAAATCTTACGAAAGAAGACTCAATTCAGCATGATGACCGCACTCGAATCTCACTTCAACAAATTCAGATCAAAAGCATGTACTCAACAAGTTTTACCAATTCATAGCTGAGAATTTCCATTTCTTATAATAGATTGTTAGTTCTACTGCACAATTACAATTTCAACCTAGCATTCACCCTCAGTATCCTAGATTATCATACAATTAGCCACGAATCTCCATTTCAGGTTCACAATCAACAAACTGGAAGATTAAACAGTTCATAATCATTAATTGGAAGAGTTTACCAATTAAGAGTCTTAAAAGCTTCCAAATGCCAAGAGGATTGTTACTTTTCTTCTCAATTTCAAGGAGATGTATATTGATGGAAGTAAATCTTTGATCAGAATCCAAAATGAAGCAACAATCTTAGTGAGAGAAAGTAGAGAGAGAAAGTGGATCTCAAGAACACTTCCCGCTCTTCAAAATCAAAAGTCGGTTACGATATGGAAAAATGTGAGTATTGAAAAATTATTTCTTACATGTTAGCTACCTTCCCTATATATAGAGTTGAGAAAACGTAACTAATACGCAACGTAAAATGTATCAAATATTACAAAAGTGTCCTTAAGGGAAGAAACTAAAAATCAGCCAAAAATGTCAAAAAATTCCAAGTTTGAAAAAGTATTCAGCACTCCAGCGCCTTTGGTGTTAATTTCCAGCGCCTTCATCAACCTCAGCCACGAGCCGCACGCCTTCAGGCTTAAGTTGTCGCGCCTTCGTTGCCTCTGACTGCCGAGTGAAGAAATCAGAATTGAACCACGCCTTCAAGCCGCAACTGATCACGCCTTCAGCAACTCAGCGAGCCTTCAAGAATCCAGCGTTTTGAAATTCACGCCTTTCCGCCAAAGCAAACCGCGCCTTCAGCTGCCTGGAATTTCAGAAAATCAGAAGTTAAACACTTAGCCATTTTTTTTTTTGAAACTCAAACACAAAGTACTTCATGGTAGCAACTTCCCACCAATATTTGATCATGATGCACTGTGAATTAAGGAAACCTTAAAACATCAAAGTTTTAACACCTTGTCTTAGCTATCCATAGCCATCAAAATCACCCAATTTGGAGCTAAAACAAGAAAGTTATGACCAAACTACTAAAGTGTGACAAAGCTTAAAACCCATGAAACACTCTTCAACACTTTGCCATTTTTCCACAACCCTCCTAACAATTAGCCTATGACATGTCGTAGGCTAAACGTTGTTGTTCCAGAATTGGCCTACGACATGTCGTAGGCCAAATTTGTCGTGGGCAAAAAAACAGCTCCTTCAAGAATGGCCTACGACATGTCGTAGGCCATTTTTTGTCTTCTTGAGTTTGGCCTACGACATGTCGTAGGCCAATTCTCTTCTTGTTCTCGGCTGCCGAGCTCTTTCTATACCAAGTTGTGTGCCTTGGTTTGTGAAGTTCATTGTGCAACATGAGTGGTGTGCCAAGGTGCAAATGTGTGGCATGAGTTTCATGGCAAAGTTATGGCAAGACTAATGCGTAAGTGTTGTGCATAAGTGTTGTCAAGTTGGCATGGCTTGGCAAGATTGATTGGCAAGGCTTGGCAAGTTCTTGGCAAGGTCATGACACAATGGTTTTGGCACATTGGTTTGGCAAAGCTTGACAAGGTCTTGGCAAGGTCTTGGCACAATGGTTGGCCGAATTGGCAAACAATGTTGGCAAAGTATCCATTCCAACACAACACCCTACTTTCATGCCAACTAAGTGTGTCTTAGCCTCTGATTCTGACTTGGTGGTGAACTTAAAAGTTCTAGATCTTCCTCTTAGCTTTCCAATGGTGCAAGAAACAACACCATTAGATGCCTAAAACTCAAGTTATCATCAAAACACCAAACTGTGGCAAGCAATAAAACCCTAGAAACCCCTAATGAATGGTATTCCGAAAAGAAAGTCATATTTCATAGTCTTGCACACACAATTAGAAAGTAGTTAAAACATAAGAAATGTAATTCATTCAAAGGGCTTTTCAGAACACCAAAGAACTCACCAATTGGATTAATATCAAGAAAGTTATGCCCAGATGAATTTCACCAACCAAATCTGCCAAAACCCTAAATTTAGCTTACCAATTTCGGTTTCATCCATTTCCTAATTGTTTTGATCTCTCAACCTTACCAATTAACATCAAGCACACAATTGCCTAAGTTTATCATCATTTTTTGTCTCTTTTAACCATTTTAATACCACCAATTGCTAACCACATAAATGCACCACAACAAACAAATCATTGCACTAACTTACGAAAAAAACAAGTCAAAAGCCAAGTGGATTAAGCCATTTAAGTTGGTATAAAACCAACTTATCAAATTCCCCCACACTTGAACTCTTGCTTGCCCTCAAGCCAAGATACACACAATTTACCCCTTTTCATCACCCATATGCAACACATTATTCATTCATCCACACTGACCACATCCAAATTCATCAAAACATTTTTTACACACACAACACTTTGATGGGTCATGGTACCTAGCTCTCAGATTTCAATACAAATTATCAACTAAGGCACAATGAATAAAGACCAAAATGTCATGCGTGCAAGTGTGTGCTGAGGAACGTGCACTTCATCTATTCCTTTGTTATACACATTCTAGCTAGTCTTACATACCCTTCAATACATGCCAATCTCTTTGTCCACTCTTATGAACATGCAATCACAAGATCAATGGTACCTATGCGTACATTGGTACTCTATGGGACATTGCCCTTATTCTGCACATTAGTGCTGCACATTGGTGCACATATTGATGACTGAAATAATGCCTGGGTTTTATGGCTTTTTTCTCCATATTTGATTGCCAGGTTCTTATGGCTTTTTCCTTCCCAGTTTGCCAATATGGCTTTTTCTCCCATATCATTTCTTGTGCAAGCACATGTTCATAAGAATCCCAAATTGACTAACCATGCACGAATTCTGGAGACACCAGATAAATGCATAACAAACGGAAACGAATTCATACCCATTACCTCCTATGTCAATTGAGTTATGCATGGCATATCTATCTTACTTTAACATCGGGCCTTAGTCAGCAAAATATACCAATTTCTTCAAACTTAGTACCAAGAACAAAAAATTTCACATGCAAGATTCAAAACAAGTATAATGATGAATTTGGAATAAGCCAAAGTGAACTAAGAACAAAGTTTTACATACAGGGTGATAACTCATTTTCTCAATTTGATCGTTCTTATTCACTTTTTTTTTTACTCTTCTTCCTCTTATCAAGACTATAGGTTCAAAACATTACCAAATCGTTTTCTTCTCACCAACTCACATCAAACTTCAAACCCTTGCACACAACACTACGCACTTCAATTTCATTAATTCAAAATGTAGCACACAACCAAACCCGAGAGACATAATACATTAAAACCCTTACAAGTAGCAAACTACATACTGCTTTCTAATCACTCAACAATACAAGAAGAAAAACTTCACACTAAGCTCTTAACGTTTCCTTCTCCATGGTATTAGCAAATCATCATAGCAACAATCTTCAAAGAGACACTTCAAATTTTAGCAAGGCACCACTTCACAAGATTCATCAAAGTAGAACAATTTCATTCTTCGACTTCACAAAATTCTTCACTTCAAGAAACTTCACATAATCTTCAACTCAGCATATCTCAATCAACATGAAAGTCCAGAAATCTTCAAAATCACTCCCAACTTCAAATCCCCCTTTTCACAATATAAAGCACCCGCATGCATAAAAAACAATTTCAATCAACACAATCAACCCACAAAGTATCAGACAACATAGCAACCACAGCACACATCACACAAAATTCCACCCCCTCCCCACACTTAAATTAAACATTGTCCTCAATGTGATAAGCTAAGAGGGAGGAAGGACTCCCTGAGAGGACGATGATGGAGCTGAGGAAGAAGGATATCCAAACGCAACTGGTGTGGAAAGAGATTGTCCATCCAAAGAGGCCGTAGCAAATGAGGGCACACCAATTGACTGTGGCACATAATGAAAAGGGCCATGCACAGGTCCTTGAAGAGGTTGGCCTGATGCTATCAATGGAAACCTTGCAGCGGGTGCAAACTCTGGATTTGGTATGAATGTAGGAGTATGAGGCATAGGAGGTATACGACCAAATGTGGGTAACGGATGTAAAGAAGGGCTTGCTGTCACTCCAGGTGGAAGCTCGTGCACTGTACCACTAACCAAATCACATGACAGATTTGGGATTCGGTACCCTGCTAACTGTGCCGAAGTTGGAGTTGGCTTCGGGGGTCTTGAATCTGAATGGTAATAAACCGTCATCTTGTTACACCTATCGAGCTCTCGCTGCATGCACACTTGCCTATGATATAACACTTCAAATTGCTGCTGAGCCACCGTGGATAAATCATCAAATCTATGCTCCATGTGTTCAGCTTGTGACGTCCACTCCTGTTGCATATTGTCAAAAACTTCATGCATACGTTCCATCCTTTTATCTATGTTTCTCACACCATCCTGCAGCCGATCCATCCTATACTCTATGCTTGAAAAACAATTTTCAACTGAGAGCTGGAAAACCTGAATTACTCCTTGAAGAGATGCAAAATTAAAAGACTGCTGCCCTTGATCTGTAACATAAGTTGGATTTTCACTCTCCACCCGAGATGCCTCTGCACTTGAAATCCTCGCTTGCTCCAATTCCTTGTCCTGTGCCAAGTATTTTAAGTAGAGTTGTTCAGGAATGGGAGACTGCATCCTCTCCCAAGCACCAAGCTGATCATCCACACCTTGTGACACACAAAGCTCCTGAATTAGTAAAGGAAAATACAGTGCTTTACTGTTCTGTGCAGTTCCATCTTTGATGCTCGCAAGGATGATTCGTCCCACGTCGATCTTGCGCTTCCCTCGGATTGCAGAAATTAAGAACAACCGATTCCGAATCACCTCGGTTCTTTGTGAACTTGGCATGAGGCGAGACAACACAAATAACAACCATATTTTCACGTCACTCTTCAAGTATTCATTCCGAATATGCTTATGCTCCCCCTTTGAATTAAGCTCCCAAACTGCCCCAGGATGTGCCAACTCTTTTATCAAAGCTTCATCCAATGCCTCATTGGTTGGAAATTTGATCGGATCCTCAGGATAATCAGGTGTGCCCAAATGTGCATTGATAATCTCGCTCGTGATTTGAACCCAAATGCCTCTCACATAGACAGCTCCATCCCTCGGAGACCCTGCATTTGCGTAGTATTCCCGTGCAATGCTCACATTGCAAAACTCAGGGGCAACCGTAAGCTTCTCATGGAATTTGTAAAATTTTATCAACTTCTTAAACGGCCCTTTCTCCGCACTGAACCCGCTTTCTATGTGTATATATTTCATATTGAACCCTTGTTCCCAACGTTTCATGGCATCCTCATCAACGAACAGAGCAACCTCAGGGACTCCTTTCCGTTTCTTAGGTGTCGGAGCTGGCATCGCATATTGTGGAGGTTCCTCAAACATTTGCATATCATCCGGAAAATACTCTGGGTCAGAATCAGTTTCATCCAGTCCTTGAGCTTTTCCTTTTCCCTTCTTTGAAGTTGTGGCTTTTCTTGAAGTTGAATCTTTCTTTGGTGCCATTTCTGTTAAGAAAAGTTCAGCTTGTCACATAATACTCAAAACAAAACAATTACATTAAGAACATTACTAAACACTTGCATTTTCTTATATAAACACATTCTCAAAAAATTGAAAACCAGCAGTATAAGATTGTAAAAATCATCTAGGAAGCAAGCAGAATTAGTTCACACATAAAACATCAAAGTTGTAGTGCACTCTTTAATCGAAAATTGAGGACAAGAATCATCCCATTTGAAGTCAAAATGGCCAAGTTATGGCTAAAATACCGACAGTCCCAAAAATGTTCAGATTCAGCATTTTCTCAGATTATAATTCATAACGTAAGCACACATTGTCCTCAAAATTAGTTCATGCTCCAGGTAGAATTATCAAAAGTGCCCAACAGAAGAAATGTAGCCCTTCCTCTTAGCTAAATTCCACCACTGGAATCAACATATTTGGACATTCCATTTGCAAGTTATACCCAAAATACCGAGACTTGGCAAACCTGGCAGATTCAAAATCTCACATTCTTGATTTCACATGTACTTCACATTCAAAGATTTTTTATTCTAGGTTCCAGCCACAATTAGCAAAAATGTACAACATAAACATTGAAGACCATCATGTTAGCTAAAAGATGCAACTGGAATCCCCTCATTTCATCATTCCTAACTCAAGTTATGCTTGAAAAACAGCAACATGGTAAAGCTGGAGTAATCAAAAATCTGATTTTGTGATCATGCTTCCCCACACTTAACGTGCATTTGTCATTTGGCTATCAACATCATGTTTTCCATATTTTCAAAATCATGCCTTCACTTTCATTACTTTAACATTTCACTTGAACAACAAAGATTCACACAGCTTAAAGGAGGATTTGAAACATACCTTGATAGGAAGCTAGAGTCAACTTTTTGAAGGAAATGAAGATTGCAAGATGATGAATACAGCACAAGCTTCCACAATTGATACTTAGCTCAACAAGAATGGTTTTGTTCTCTCTTGGCCTTACATATTATACAAATGGTAGATGGCATTTATAGACCAAGACCAACAATGAAACCCACCAAGACGTAAAGTGAAGACAACTTGCCACTCCTAGACAAACAAGCACTTTGGTCATGTGAAACATCCACATTAACATTCCCCACCAAACACTACAAACAAGCAAGTCATTCAAAATGTGGGGCCCCATTGATAATCCAAGTCATGTGAACTTCTCAGCTTTTACCACTTCTTATGCCATTCACTCCTCACAAGACTACAACATCAACATTATTGCATGCACTCAATTCGGTCAACTCACCTTGCACAACATGAATACAAGACAAGTCTAAAGCATTCATATCATTCAAAGCAACAACCCCATCACCTAAAAGCTTCACGACTTAAATGGAACCATTTTACTTTAATGCTTGCAACTATTTCTTCTGCCGAATGCTTCTCAATCATGCTCTCAAATTGTCAACTTTTCAGAAAATTAAATTCATGATCAGATATAATCAGAATTGCAGATATCCTTATCATCAATGCAAGTGTGTGAAGTTGAAAACGAAAACCATGAATCAAAAATTGTAACAATCACACAAAAATATTTACACCAACAACTCATCAAAAATTCACACTAAAACTAGCACACAATCCTTTTCATTTTAATACTAAACACACAAACGCAACACAATATTCAAACCTTACAAGAGCCAAATGTAACATGCTAAACATAATAACAAAATACTACACTATAATACTATACTCAACTCCATTATGGCAAACAATCCCCTTAACATATAATCAAGGTAACCATACATGTTCAACCCACAACCATAATCTAGATACATGGCGAAGCCTCCCCCCACACTTGACTAAGACACGGTCCCCGTGATAAAACAAGAACAATCAAGAACAAAGGAACCTGGCCATCCACGTTTCACAAACCACGAGACAATCTTGCAATTCTTTCTTCCTCTTGTAACACAGGCCATTGAGGAGGTCCCAGAAGTCCTTCAGGATTTTGAGGATTAGCATTTGACGTGATATCAACTCCCTTGCTACGAGCCATGGCTGTTATCAGAGCTGGAAAATACATCGGTGCAAACTCAATTCTTTGTGCCCGCCTGATAAACTCTAAGATCAATTTCCCAACATCAATAGAGAAATCATGTAAAATAGCATAAATCAACAGAACTCGTTCCCTAGATGCTATATTGGTACGGTTAGTAGGAAGAATCCTGGAATTGATAAACATTAACCATATTTTGGCCTCGGCTGTGAGTTCACTAGTAGGCACATATAAAGCCTCTTGTCGATCATTCCTCACCCATGTAGCACCAGGTAAAGTTACTGAAGCCAACAAATGATCGGTATTCTCAGCTCTCAACAACCTACAATATGTGTTACGAGAAAAGTCATCAAGAAGATAAATCCTATTAATACTATGGTGGGTGACCCTCAAATACTTTCCTCTCACGAACACTGAATGAACACCACTAGCTCGGGAATAAGCATAAAATTCCCTAACTATGTCCATATTCACCACAACTGAGGCTCTAGCAAAATGAGACCACGACTGTCTGAAGATCACATCCTCAAATCTCCTAGAAGGATCCTGAAATGGTCGCTCAATCCTGACTGATCTATTAGTAAAGCCATGATAAAAGCTTTCAGCAGAAGCATTAACAAAATGTGGACAGGTAGCTGGCTCAAAATCAATTACCATCTCCTCATCAGCTGAAGAAGATGAAGAAGGAGAAGATGTGGTTCCAGAATCTTCACTAAAGATAGCATATTCAAAAGGATTCCGGTGGGGAGAATAGTAATCCATACTTTGAAAATGAAAAATGACTAGCAAGGGAAGCACTATAGAGAGAAGAGGAATGAGCATGCAAAACGAAGATGTGCAATTTATATTTATGACACCCTCACTATCCAACAAACACATGTGAATGACAGGTCATAGCTTGATGTCCTTTCTTCTCAATAATTGAAACCATCCAAACCAATTATGCAGGCACGGTCATGGATTAACCAATCATGCATGAATGAACAACAATTCTTACCACCATAGCTGGTATCTTAGTTGTAAATAATGTAGACTCATTGTACCTCTCATGGATGGAAAAGTGAAATTGTACTCCCTGCTTTTATCAATAATGCCCAACATCCTGCTGAGATTCTACAAAAAACATACCCAAGTGATGTTATGAGTTGTGCCATAAATTGCTACTCAATACTACTCAAACTAGGATTAACAAAGAAAAGAAATCACAACAAATAAAACAAAGGAAGAAAATCAGGGTTGCCTCCCAGGAGCGCTTGGTTTAAAGTCACAGCCCGACCGTGCATCATGGCTCAATTTGAGATGATGGGATCATCTAAGTATAGCTCATGTAGATCTCGTGCCACATTAGTGCTATCCTTGTCCTGAGAAGTTAAGTACGGCTTGAGACGATGGCCATTCACTTTCCACACATTGCCATTCTTGTTATTCTTGATTTCAATTGTCCCATAAGGTTTTACATCAACCACTCTAAAAGGACCACTCCACCTTGATTTCAATTTGCCAGGAAACAATCGAAGTTTAGAGTTATAAAGCAATACCAATTGTCCTGGAACAAAGATCTTGGATTGAAGCTTTGCATCATGGATTCTTTTAGTCCTTTCCTTGTACAACTTGGCACTCATGTAAGCATTGAATCTGAATTCATCCAGTTCATTCAACTCCAACATTCTTTTTGATTGAGCCTCAGACAGATTCATGTTCAAGGTTTGAATTGCCCAATACGCCTTATGTTCAAGTTCTACTGGCAAGTGACATTCTTTACCAAAAACCAATCGAAAAGGAGAAGCTCCAATCAGGGTTTTGTAAGCTGTTCTGTATGCCCACAATGCATCATCTAGCTTCAAAGACCAATCCTTCCTGCCTGGATTTACCACTTTTTCAAGAACCCCCTTGATCTCCCGATTGGAAATTTCAGCTTGACCAGAAGTTTGTGGATGGTAAGCTGTTGAAACCTTGTGAGTAACACCATATCTAGCCAACAAAGATTCAAAGAGTTTGTTACAGAAATGAGTCCCTCCATCACTTATTATAGCCCTGGGTGCTCCAAACCTGTTAAAGATGTATTTCTTCAAGAAAGCAGTTACACTTTTGGCATCGTTATGAGCTAAAGCCACAGCTTCCACCCATTTAGAAACATAATTCACTGCCACCAGAATGTACTCCATACCTCTTTATTTAGGGAAAGGCCCCATGAAGTCAATCCCCCAGACATCAAAAATTTCTACTTCCAAGATGTTGTTCAAGGGCATCTCATTTCTGGAAGAGATGTTGCCAGCTCGTTGACATCGATCACATTTTCCAACCCAAATTCTGGCATCCATGAAGATATGTGGCCAATAAAACCCACATTGCAAGATTTTGAAGCCTGTCCTAGTTGATCCAAATGACCACCACAGGGTCCTTCATGGCATGCCTTTAAGATGTCCTCATTTTCTTCTTCCTTGACACACTTCTTATCACTTGATCACTGCAGATTTTATATAAAGACTTGTCTTCCCAAAAGTAATACTTAGCATCACTTCTCAATCTTTTCTTCTGGTCACTGGAATAATAAGATGGAATCTGGCCAGCAACCACAAAATTGGCAATCTCAGCGTACCAAGGCAGTGTCTATTCACCCACTTTGAACACCTGCTCATCAGGGAAGTGTTCCTTAACCGAAATGTCAGGTGAATCTTGCTCTTGAGATTCCAATCTTGACAAGTGATCTGCCACAACATTTTCTGAGTCTTTCCTATCTTTAATCTCCACATCGAATTCCTGGAGCAACAAAACCCATCTAATCAAACGTGGTTTTGCTTCCTTCTTTGCAAGCAGATACTTCAATGCGGCATGGTCCGTATGAACAATGACCTTTGATCCCAAAAGGTAAGCACGGAATTTATCAAATGCGAAGACTACTGCTAGAATTTCCTTTTCAGTAGTCGTATAATTCATTTGGGCCTCATTCATTAGCCTGCTAGCATAATAGATAGTGTGAAACACTTTGTCCCTTCTCTGGCCTAAGACAGCCCCTAAGGCTATCTTTCAAATCACCCTAATGGGGAGTGACTATCACGGGGGCTTCCACCAATTTCGTTTTCAAAGTTTCAAATGCCTCAACACATTCTGTTCCAAACTCAAACTTAACATCTTTTTCTAAGAGACTGCACAAGGGTCTGGCTATCTTTGAAAAATCCTTAATAAACCTTCTATAAAAATCTGAATTTGATAGTGACCATGCTTGCTATTATGCAGTATTACTAACATGGTGTCGGGAGACTAAAGAAGACTCAATTCAGCATGATGACCGCAATCGAATCTCACTTCATCAAATTCAGATCAAAAGCATGTACTCAACAAGTTTTACTAATTCATAGCTAAGAATTTCCATTTCTTATAATAGATTGTTAGTTCTACTGCACAATTACAATTTCAACCTAGCATTCACCCTCAATATCCTAGATTATCATACAATTAGCCACGAATCTCCATTTCAGGTTCATAATCAACAAATTGGAAGATTAAACAGTTCATAATCATTAATTGGAAGAGTTTACCAATTAAGAGTCTTAAAAGCTTCCAAATGCCGAGAGGATTGTTACTTTTCTTCTCAATTTCAAGGAGATGTATATTGATGGAAGTAAATCTTTGATCGGAATCCAAAATGAAGCAACAATCTTAGTGAGAGAAAGTAGAGAGAGAAAGTGGATCTCAAGAACACTTTCCGCTCTTCAAAATCAAAAGTCGGTTACGATATGGAAAAATGTGAGTATTGAAAAATTATTTCTTACATGTTAGCTACCTTCCCTATATATAGAGTTGAGAAAACGTAACTAATACGCAACGTAAAATGTATCAAATATTACAAAAGTGTCCTTAAGGGAAGAAACTAAAAATCAGCCAAAAATGTCAAAAAATTCCAAGTTTGAAAAAGTATTCAGCACTCCAGCGCCTTTGGTGTTAATTTCCAGCGCCTTCATCAACCTTAGCCACGAGCCGCACGCCTTCAGGCTTAAGTTGTCGCGCCTTCGTTGCCTCTGACTGCCGAGTGAAGAAATCAGAATTGAATCACGCCTTCAAGCCGCAACTGATCACGCCTTCAGCAACTCAGCGAGCCTTCAAGAATCCAGAGTTTTGAAATTCACGCCTTTTCGCCAAAGCAAACCGCGCCTTCAGCTGCCTGGAATTTCAGAAAATCAGAAGTTAAACACTTAGCCATTTTTTTTTTTAAAACTCAAACACAAAGTACTTCATGGCAGCAACTTCCCACCAATATTTGATCATGATGCACTGTGAATTAAGGCAAACTTAAAACATCGAAGTTTTAACACCTTGTCTTAGCTATCCATAGCCATCAAAATCACCCAATTTGGAGCTAAAACGAGAAAGTTATGACCAAACTACTAAAGTGTGACAAAGCTTAAAACCCATGAAACACTCTTCAACACTTTGCCATTTTTCCACAACCCTCCTAACAATTAGCCTATGACAAGTCGTAGGCTAAAAGTTGTTGTTCCAGAATTGGCCTATGACATGTCGTAGGCCAAATTTCCATCTCCACATTTTTGCTCACGACATGTCGTGGGCAAAAAAATAGCTCCTTCAAGAATGGCCTACGACATGTCGTAGGCCATTTTTTGTCTTCTTGAGTTTGGTCTACGACATGTCGTAGGCCAATTCTCTTCTTGTTCTCGGCTGCCTAGCTCTTTCTATACCAAGTTGTGTGCCTTGGTTTGTGAAGTTCATTGTGCAACATGAGTGGTGTGCCAAGGTGCAAATGTGTGGCATGAGTTTCATGGCAAAGTTATGGCAAGACTAATGCGTAAGTGTTGTGCATAAGTGTTGTCAAGTTGGCATGGCTTGGCAAGATTGATTGGCAAGGCTTGGCAAGTTCTTGGCAAGGTCATGACACAATGGTTTTGGCACATTGGTTTGGCAAAGCTCGGCAAGGTCTTGGCAAGGTCTGGGCACAATGGTTGGCCGAATTGGCAAACAATGTTGGCAAAGTATCCATTCCAACACAACACCCTAATTTCATGCCAAATAAGTGTGTCTTAGCCTCTGATCCTGACTTGGTGGTGAACTTAAAAGTTCTAGATCTTCCTCTTAGCTTTCCAATGGTGCAAGAAACAACACCATTAGATGCCTAAAACTCAAGTTATCATCAAAACACCAAACTGTGGCAAGCAATAAAACCCTAGAAACCCCAAATGAATGGTATTCCGAAAAGAAACTCATATTTCATAGTCTTGCACACACAATTAGAAAATAGTTAAAACATAAGAACTGTAATGCATTCAAAGAGCTTTTCATAACACCAAAGAACTCACCAATTGGATTAATATCAAGAAAGTTATGCCCAGATGAATTTCACCAACCAAATCTGCCAAAACCCTAAATTTAGCTTACCAATTTCGGTTTCATCCATTTCTTAATTGTTTTGATCTCTCAAGCTTACCAATTAACATCAAGCACACAATTGCCTAAGTTCATCATCATTTTTGGTCTCTTTTAACCATTTTAATACCACCAATTGCCAACCACATAAATGCACCACAACAAACAAATCAACAACACTTTGTAATTAAAGTGACTTTCATAACAACACTTTGTGCTGTGAGTGTGAGTTGTGTGCCGTGACTTTCATGAATTGTGACTTTTGTGAGTAGTGAGTTGTGACTTGAGTAAATAGTGAATTGTGACTTGAGTGAATAAATGTAACACTTTGAAACTAAATTCGCAGCACTCAAGTCAATCTCCACAACACTCAATTGTAATCAATATAACACACAAGTCACGTAATCAAGCATCGATTCACAAGTTATTCCAGGCAAGAGACTAATAAAACAGATCAAATAAGTCGGCACAATACCGACTTATCAATGACCTTAAACATTGGTAAAATGGACTAACTTCAACAGCCATTGACCATTCATTGTGAGCATTTGTAAGTGTAAAATAATGGCATGTACCCTAATGATAAGTCGGTATTTTGCCGACTTATTTGTGTGAATTTCCTTATCTTTTGCTACGGACTTTGTGCGGAAATGATGCTTGGCATGTTGACCGTGTGCTAGAACTGCATGTTTTGGAGATTTGTATGAAAATGGCTAAGTGTTGTAAAACAACGGGAAAATGCTTTGATGTATGAAATATGCACAACACTTGGTCATGCACACCACCGACCTCCAAGCTGTCCTATACACCACCGACCTCCAAGCCTTCACGAAAGTCCACAAACCACTCACACCTGCACAGCACACTCACTTACACATTTAAGCTCACCACACTTACATGCTTGACCCCCACAACGCACAACACTTTGCACAAACATTCGCACACATGCACAGCACATGGCGGGCGCACTAAGCGCACGCCTCACACACAGAGGTCGCACTAGGCAACCGCCACACACACGGCGGGCGCACCACGCGCCCGCCTCACACACGCACACACACAACACGGCGGGCGCCGTGTGCGCCCGCCACCATCACGGCGGGTGCGTGGCCTCACACACATGCACTCTGCACATTTTATTCCTTGTGTATCTTTTGTATTTTTCCTTTGTTAGATTTTTACTTAGGAATTTTGTCATACATTTCGTGTACATTAGACTCCACCTCTGGTCCAAAAACATTCAGCAAACACCGCATCCAATATGTTTAATATTTTGCCTCATCACTCTTATTTGTTAAGTACACGTGTCTTCACCAAATTCAAGGCTTATGTTTACAGGAGCACGTGTCAATATCCGGGCATAGCAAGGAAACTTCCAGGAAGCTCACTTGGCTAGGACATGAAGAGCAAACTATAAAAGCCAGAGACGGAGAGAGCGGAAAAAAAAAAGATCGAAGAACGGAGATCAATCAAGAGAGTTAGGGTTTCAAGGAAAAAAGGAGATCAGAGTGGAGATCATTCCATTTTATCTTTCTGTAATAGATATTTTTGATCTGGCTTTGTCAAACTTGTTTTCAAAGCCGATCAACATGATTGGCTAAACATTAGGTTGTTGCTTTGAGGGATTAAGTGTGATGACTCTAAATTAATTTGAGACATTTGTTTTGCATATCACGTGTTTGATATCGTTTCTTATATCTTGTTGATGCTTTATTTCAATGCTTTCTCACTCACGCCTAGGCCCTTCATATGACTTGCAGTACCCCTGAGGTCAATCTAGTGCTATCAATGGAAATTGAAATAACATCACTAGAATAGGGAACAACTTGAATGAGTCCTATGATCTGAGTAAGGATGCAACGTTAGTTGTGCATTACCAATGACAACTGAAGTTAATATAATGGAAAGACTTAGAATTATTTGAACATTGGAACTCAGACTTTGGTTGACTGTCTTGTCCAAGGGAGTTGGGGTTCTATTGTCAGGTAGGGATCGGGAATCAGGAAGCCGAACCTAGGTCTTGCCCTACCAAGGGAAGATGAGAGGAGCATGGTGAATTAGGATTGTGAGTCTTATAAGGAGATCAACCCTAAGCTCACTAGAAGAACGACCCCCTCATTCATGTTCTTACACTTGTCTAGGATAATCAAATAGAGTCGTTACACTGACCTCCCTCAAGGCAACACCAATTCACTTCTTGATTGATTTACGTATTTGCTCATACTTGCTGTCTGCTTTATTGAACTCTTTCAATTCTATCACTTGTACAATTCTTAATTCAATCCTCTCCCTGTTGGATACGATCCCGCTTGCCACTACTACTTGTTTTGGTGATATTGGGTAAAATTGCAAGGTACGACGACAACCTTGCCAATTTTTGGCGCCGTTGCCGGGGAGAGGCACAGCCTTGAGAGTTGTTTGTGATAGTTTTACTTTGTTGTTACTTTACGAATTCTTATTTAAAATTGTTGATTTGTTGTTTTGTTGAACTCTTAATTCATTACTTGTCTCTGTTAATTTTATTCTACTGATCTTTTGTTCAAGTGATGTTTCTTTTTCTTGTGAGAGATCACAGTTTATGCTACCTAGAGCAAGGCTACGAGGGGAAGCTCAGGAATTTGCACTTGACTTAGAATTGCAAAAGACTTTGAGGCAAAGGAGAAGGGTTATTGAAATGGCCGAACACAATAAGGAGAGACCTCAGCCCCAACCACCTCGGTTTGGGGACCATTTCGCAGTAAATTTTAAGCGGATGAACAATCACCAGGGAATAGACGTCGAGAGCTATCAAATCCCGACACAAATTGTGTCCATGATCACTCAAGGGCAGATCTTTCAAGGCTTGAGCAACGAGGACCCTAATGAGCACCTCGACTGGTTTCTGGGGCTATGCAACACATTCAAGCTGCAAAGAGTGACTCCAGATGATGTGAGGAGAGTGCTGTTTCCACTGCAATTGAACGGGAAGGCCAAGCATTGGTTTAACTCAATCGGGGGCCCAGCTATATCTACATTTGAGGAACTTGAGCGGAAGTTTTTAGCTAAGTATTTTCCTCCCGCAAAATTGGAGCGAATGAGGTTGGAAATCCGCAACTTTCAACAGCAGGATCGCGAGACCTTCAAGGAGGCCTGGGATCGATTCAACGATTTGCTCCGCCAATGCCCGAACAATGACCTTGGAGAGGTCAGGGAGCTCAACATATTCTTTAAAGGTCTATTACCGGAGTCCTCACTAATGGTCAAGGCCAGCGCCAATGGAGCTCTAAAAGATAAAAGCATTCCCGAGGTCAGAGAACTTTTTGACTCAATTGCAGACGATGAATTCCTGTTTCCTGAAATTAGAAAGATGCCTGCGCGTAAGCAACGGGGAGTGCTAGAGCTGGATGAGGAGACATCCTTGGAAGCAAAAGTTGAGGCCCTCACAAGACAAATCCAGAACCTAAAGGCTGCCAAGGTCGCTCCCGTGTTGATGTGCGGGCTGTGTAAGGGAGATCACCACACGGACGAGTGCGAGCTCACACAAGAATCAGTCCAGTATGTCGCCAATTACAACAACCGCCAGCAGCAGTACGAAGGTGGTTATCGAAATCAGTCAGGCCAAGGCAACTGGGGGCAGAATAATCAGCAAAGGCAGTACTACCAGAGTGGGGAGTCAAGCAACCGGGAACAGAGAAAATCAACCGAGGATTTGCTCCATGAAATTCTGGGAAAAATGGACATTTATGAGAGAGGACCTCCACACTGGAAGCTCAAGTGAAAAATGTGGAGGCTTCCATCAAGAACATTGATATGCAGATGGGACAGTTGGCTAAGACAAGCCATCAAAGACCACAAGGCACCCTCCCGAGTGATACCGAGATAAATCCAAAAGGAAAAGGACCAGAGGTCTGCAATGCCATCACGTTGAGATCTGGAAAGGAGCTTAGTGGTAACAAGAGAAAAGAGGGAGAGGAAGTCCCAGAGGAAGAGGTCAGTGAGGAGACCACACTGGTGGGAGATGAAACCCAAGGCAAGGACGGGAGTGTGAAGGCTCAGGAGAGTAAAAGAAAGAAGGAAGCTCCAAGCCCATGCGATGACTCCCCATATGCACCACCCCCTCCATTTCCCCAGCGACTTCGACCTCCACCTAAGAAGGGGGTTCAATTCACAAGGTTCCTGGATATGGTGAAAAATGTAAACGTGAATGTCCCTCTGCTGGATTAGGTTACGGCGGTACTGAGGTATGCAAAATTTTTGAAGGACTTGATTGCCAACAAGGAGCAGATTCTGAGATGTGAAGTACCAATTCCGCTCACCAAGGAAAGCCAAGCATGGATCAACAATGAACTACCTCCCAAGCTCAAGGACCCTAGTAGCTGTACGGTACCATGCTCAATCGGTGGAAGATTTTTTACCAAAGCCCTGTGTGACCTTGGGGCTGGGATCAACCTCATGCCTTTATCCATTGCCGAGAGTATAGGATTGGGAAAACGAATTAAACCCGTGGCAGTGATGCTCCAGTTGGCAGATCGATCTTTGGTTCAACCAGCGGGGATGGTAGAAGACGTGTTGGTCTCTGTGGATAAATTTGTACTGCCCTTGGACTTCATAGTATTAGACATGGAGAAAGACCCCGAGGTCCCACTCATCTTTGGAAGGCCATTCTTGGCTACAGGGGATACTCTCATTGGAGTCAAGGGAAAGACCATAATATTCAGAGTCAATGGTGAGGAGGTCGTCTTCAATGTGGACTACGCTATGAAACACCCTCATTCCATTGAACAATGTTGTCTAGCAAGCTTGGTGGAATGTGATCTCCAACCCGTAAGCTTTGAACATAAACGTAAGTCTTCCCCTGATTTATATGATTCTTTTGATGATGACATGTGTGAAAATTTTGAGACGGTGTTAATTGTTGAGGAAACTGATACACTGCATGAATTGAGCTCATGTGATGAAAAACTTGGAATTAATTCGTCTGTTAAAGAAATGGACTTTGCATGTGAAATCGATGAAAATTGTGAAAATAGTGAGAGTTTAAGTGAAATGAAAAATGTGCATGAAAATTGTGAGGTGCATGATTACAGTAGGAAAAAGGAGTTGAAAATGGAAACTGACAAAAATGATGAGAAAATTGCATGCTGTAAAAATTTGACATATGCCAATGTTGCTACTGATGAGAAGGTTAAAGTGGTGCCCACTGAGGTGAGGCTGGAGATCATTGAATGCAGGAACGAAAAGCTTATGCCCTCCACTCTGAGGCCACCCAAATTAGAAATGAAGCCCTTGCCACCCCTTCTAAAGTATGCGTACTTGGGAGAGGGCGAGACCTTACCCGTTGTGATATCCTCTAAATTGGAAGGGTGGCAAGAGGAAAAACTCCTGGAGACATTAAGGGGATCAGCCCCAGTGTGTGCATGCACAAAATACTGCTGGAAGATGGGGCTATTCCTACGCGGGAGAGACAGAGGAGGCTAAATCCAGCAATGATGGAGGTGGTAAAAAGGGAGGTGATCAAGTTGCTGGATTTTGGGATGATATTCCCCAACTTCCGACAGTGAATGGGTCAGCCCGGTACAGTGTGTGCCGAAGAAAGGAGGTGTAACGGTTGTGACTAATGAAGCCAATGAACTGTTAGCCAACAGAATTATCAACGCATGGAGAGTGTGCATGGATTACCGAAAACTGAACAAGGCCACTCGCAAGGACCACTTCCCCCTGTCCTTCTTGGAACAGCTTCTGGATAGAATCGCCGGGTTTCTTTTTTATTGCTTCCTAGATGGTTATTCGGGCTACAACCAAATAGCAATTGACCCCAGAGACCAAGAGAAGACCACGTTCACCTGCCCTTTTGGCACGTACGCTTATAAAAGAATGCCTTTTGGGCTGTGCAACGCGCCAGCAACATTCCAGCGCTGCATGATTGCCATCTTCCAGGACATGGTGGAACACATTATAGAAATCTTCATGGATGACTTTTCGGTGTTTGGGATGACCTTCGATAGTTGCTTGGAAAATCTGGCTTTGGTGCTGCAAAGATGTGTAGAGACCAATTTAGTCCTAAACTGGGAAAAGTGTCAGTTCATGGTCAATGAGGGCGTTGTGCTCGGTCACAAAATTTTGAATGAGGGCCTAGTGGTCGATAAGGCCAAAGTCGAAGTGATAGCCAAGCTAACGGTGCCACCAATGCAAGGGAGGTGAGGAGCTTCATGGGCCACGAAGGGTTCTACAGAAGGTTCATCAAGGACTTTTCAAGGATAGCCAAGCCACTGCGCTCCTTACTGGAGAAAGACACCCAGTTCATCTTTGATGAGAAATACAATGAGGCGTTTGAAATTTTGAGACAAAGGCTTATGGAGGCACCCATCATCGTTGCCCCAGAGTGGGGGCAACCCTTTGAGATCATGTGCGACGCCAGCGACTTTGTGGTAGGAGCGGTGCTGGGGTAAAAGAAGGACAACATTTTTCGTGCAATCTATTACGCAAGTAAATTACTGAGTGGAGAGCAATTGAATTATACCACAACAGAGAAGGAGATGTTGGCCGTGGTCTTTGCCTTCGACAAGTTCAGGGCATACATCTTGGAGTCCAAGGTGGTAGTTCACACCGACCACGCAGCCCTAAAGTATCTCATGGCAAAGAAGGAAGCCAAGCCGAGGCTCATCAGATGGGTGCTCTTGTTACAGGAGTTCGATGTTGAGATAAAAGAAAGGAAAGGATGTGAGAATGTGGTGGCAGACCACTTGTCAAGACTTGAGCTTGGGGGACTCAGCGAGGAACAACTACAGTTATGGATCAAGGAGAGTTTCCCAGATGAGCAGATCTTCAAGGTCCACCCGCGGGAGCTGCCTTGGTACTCAGACATCGCCAACTATGTGGTCACTGGTCAAATGCCGCAACATCTTTCGAGTGACCAATGGAAGAGGCTCAAGCACGATGCTCAGTATTATTTTTGGGAAAGTGGATGTCTATACAAAAGGTGTAGCGACCAACTTGTTAGAAGGTGTATACCGGATGAGGAGATAGAGGATATTCTCAGGTCTTGCCATGAATCACCATTTGGAGGTCACTTTGGGGTGGCAAGGACTGGGCACAAGGTCTTACAAACAGGGTTCTACTGGTCACATGTCTTTAAGGACTCCAAGCTTTGGGTGAGTCGATGCGATAAGTGCCAACGAGTAGGGAATATATCCAGCAGAGATGAGATGCCTCGCAACAACATACTGGAGGTGGACTTATTTGATGTCTTGGGGGCTGGACTTCATGGGACCCTTCCCGAGATCATATGGAAATGAGTACATACTGGTAGGAGTCGACTATGTATCAAAGTGGGTAGAAGCAGTGGCACTACCCCATAATGACAGCAGGAGTGTAATGAGATTTGTTAAGAAGAACATTTTTAACAGATTTGGAACCCCACGGGCTATCATCAGCGATGGAGGGAGCCATTTTTGCAACAAAGTCTTCAATGCACTCTTAGCAAGATATGGAGTCCAGCATAGGGTCTCCACGCCCTACCACCCCCAAGCAAATGGACAGGCTGAAGTGTCCAACAGAGAGATCAAAGGCATCCTGAAAAAGGTCGTGAATCCGGGAAGAAAGGATTGGGCCCTCAAATTAGACGATGCACTCTGGGCATACAGGACGGCATATAAGACCCCGATTGGAGCCTCACCCTTTAGACTAGTGTTTGGGAAAGAATGCCATCTCCCAGTCGAATTAGAGCACAGGGCATACTGGGCGATACAAAAGTTGAACATGGACCTCGACTTGGCTCAGGAAGCCCGCATGATGATGTTGAATGAGCTGGATGAATTCAGATGGAACTAATACATCAACGCGAGTATTTACAAGGAAAGGACAAAGAAATGGCATGATGCTAAGATTAAAGTAAAAGAATTTGAGGTGGGGCAGCAAGTGCTTGTGTACGATGTTAAGCTTAAGCTTTTTCCGGGCAAACTAAGGACTAGTGGGTTGGACCTATGGTCATCACGAAAGTCTCCCCTTATAGAACCCTCGAGGTCTACAGTGAGGCCTCAGGAGAGAGTTGGAAGGTCAATGGGCACAGGGTGAAGGTCTTCAACCCTCCCGTAGGCGACGACAATGGGCAAGCTCAACGCCTCAACCTCCCACCACCTCAGTAAAACATTTCCATGTCTGGCTGGGGACACTAAACCAAGCGCTCGTCGGGAGGCAACCCGACAGTCTAATTTCTTTTATTTTGTCATTTCGTTTTTCTTTTGGTATTAAGTTTGCAATAACCAGTGGATCTAAATTCTCCCAACTCTACTCTACTCAGGAAGTCAATGCGGCGAGCCTGGAAAGCACAACAGTGGGCACTGGAAGGTACATTTCTGGAGCACGAGAAGCGTGAGATTTTGGTAAGCAAGCCCGTGATCACGGGAAACAAAGTTAAACACGCCAAGAATCATCTATGTTCTGACATGGACAAGAAATAAAATCCAAGAGCTTACACCAATATAGGTAATGAATATTTGATTCCTTGAGTATCTCAATGCCTCTGAGAGAAATGTCGGAGGAGCGATTCTGTGCACAAGTAAGCCACACATATGCATAAGGTGATAAAGAGTGACAAGCCAATTGCATGACATGTCAAGATAGACTACACATAATTTGTTTGCATGCACATTACAGCTTTATGATTTGTCCTCTAGCTAAGTCACGGGGTTTGTACTCTAGCTCTAAGCAACCAGGCCATGCATAGGAGAGTTCTATAAATACCACCAATTGTTGCATGGTCAGTTGCACTCTATATTACCTTCATTGCAGGCACATGGCACACGATGATAGCAACTATAGGGTGTTCATTCAGGGGGTACTGGGCATTCCAGAACCACCGGACTTGGATTCTGAAGGTGAAGAAGAATATACTCCTGAATCACCCCCACGGTTTATCAATGAAAGAACAATGAGGAGGCTCGAGAGATCTATCCATAGACACATCCTCGTGGAACGGAATTTTGTCGCTCTGGCACCCATGTTTGACGAGACTATCCGTTTTTACAACTGGGAAGCCCTCGCCTTCGCCCTAGCTGAGACCAACGTGGAGTTGGCCAGGGAATTCTACGCCAACTCCCATGCAAGCTACACAAATGAAAGCAACCATAATGGGGATTACCTCCGGGGAACTTATCTCAAAGTGACAAGCGAAACCATCAATGCTCATTATCAACTGCCAGATAGCCCAGAAAACGAATTTGAACAATTGTGGGGGGGCAGCCAATGTCGATTTCTTGATCGAATCCGCTGGGTTACCAGGAGCAGTGTGGGTACGTAACAATCAGTCCGAAGCGGTTTACGTGCAAACCAATGACTTGACGGCGGAAGCCCACATGTGGTTGATGTTCATAAACTCCAAGCTCATACCCACGAACTGCCACAACAAGGCAACCAGAAACTGAGTACTTCTGATTTATGCCATCCAACACCGAATGACGATCGATGTAGGAAGGCTGATCATAGAATCCATTGCTAGAGCACAAACGTGCACTGGCACACCGATATTCTTCCCATACCTACTGGCGCAGATGGCGAAAAATCAAGGGATTGATGCATCTCCCACAGAAACATCCCAACACTCTGGGAACTATAGGAAATCAACAATGGGAGATGTATCAGGAAGCGGAGCAGCAAGAACGGGCCCGACGTGATGCGTAGCACTGGGTAGACTCTTTCCTTTACCCACAATGGGGACTATTGTTGATTCTAAGTGTGGGGGGGAGACTTGCATGCTTTGGAGGTCCATGGGTGGTTGTCCTTGTGTGGCTTTAGCTTATGCTTGTGTTTGTAAGGCTGAGGTCCTTTGCTTGATTTTCTTAAATGTTATGCTTGTGTGCTTGTGTCTGTAAGCCTTGACGCCTTTTCTCTGAATCGCTTTGAATTGTTTTGTGTGTTTGCTTATATGTCGCAGGGGTCAGTGGTATGATTTTACTGCGGGGATCAGTGGTGTGCTATGATATTAGTAGTAGGGGGTGTTTTTTTTATTTCGTTTTATTTTCTTCTTTTCTTTGTGTTGTTGTGGGAATGAAAAACAAGGCAGTGACTAGCACTGACCTTGTAGTGTGCTTTCCATTTCAAAAGTTGTGATGCAGTGTGCTTTGATTTCCAGTTGTTATGAATATAAGAGTTTGATGTTTTGTTGTGCAAAGATTGCCACTGTCCATCTAACACACTTGCACATCTATTACATTCGCACTTCCAATTTCATCATCAAATCCACCAATCCACAAACTGTTCAATGTATGCGAAAATTTTTGAATTTTTACGGTATTCATTCGATTGCATACGATGTTGATAAGTAAAGTGCTGTGTTAATGTAAGATAGAAATGCCAGCACAAAATTTGACATAGGAGGGAGCTTATGTTTCTTTGTTTGTATATGTTTTCTACTCGTAAGCACTTTTTCTTGCATTTATATATATAGTCTCTTGAAGACACACACGAACATGGATTGCGACGAATAAAGGGAAAAAAAATAGCCACAAAACCCTGGCAACCAAGCACCAATGTGCGGCACAAGTTTCGAAAAGAAAGCAATAAGCACCAATGTGCATTGAATAAGGGGAAATCCCCAGTAAGCTTAGTTAAGTTCTTGTCTTTCATTTTAGTATGAAGTGTTCGTGTGTGTGGACAAAAGACTGTAGTGCAAGAATTCTTAACTAAAGTGCCTACTTGAGTACTTTGCATAGACAGACTAAGGGGAAATATGCATCTCTCAGCACACACTTGCACGCTGACGGTTTGGTCTTTATTCACTGCACCTTACTTGATAACTTGTATGAGGTCGAATAAACTGTAAACTTGATCAAATGTTTTCCTTTGCATGCGAAAATTTTAAGTGGAGAGCTGATGATGTTGAGAGTGTTGAATGTGAGGGTGGACAGTTGGTTATACTTTGCTCGGGACTAGCAAAGATTTAAGTGTGGGGGGATGATAAGTCGGTATTTTGCCGACTTATTTGTGTGAATTTCCTTATCTTTTGCTATGAACTTTGTGCGGAAATGATGCTTGGCATGTTGACCGTGTACTAGAACTGCATGTTTTGGAGATTTGTGTGAAAGTGGCTAAGTGTTGTAAAACAATGTGAAAATGCTTTGATGTATGAAATATGCACAACACTTGGTCATGCATACCACTGACCTCCAAGCTGTCCTGTACACCACCGACCTCCAAGCATTCACGAAAGTCCACAAACCACTCACACCTGCACAGCACACTCACTTACACATTTAAGCTCACCACACTTACACGCTTGACCCCCACAACGCACAACACTTTGCACAAACATTCGCACACATGCACAGCACATGGCAGGCGCACTAAGCGCCCGCCTCACACACGGCGGTCGCACTAGGCAACCGCCACACACGTGGTGCGCCCGCCTCACACACGCAAACACACAACATGGCGGGCGCCGTGTGCGCCCGCCATCCTCACGACAGGCGCACCACGCGCCCGCCTCACCTCACACACATGCACTCTGCACATTTTATTCCTTGTGTATTTTTTGTATTTTTCCTTTGTTAGATTTTTACTTAGGAATTTTGTCATACATTTCGTATACATTAGACTCCACCTCTGGTCCAAGCACATTCAGCAAACACCGCATCCAATATGTTTAATATTTTGCCTCATCACTCTTATTTGTTAAGTACACGTGTCTTCACCAAATTCTGGGCTTATGTTTACAAGAGCACGTGTCAACATCCGGGCATAGCAAGGAAACTTCCAGGAAGCTCACTTGGCTAGGACATGAAGAGAAAACTATAAAAGCCAGAGACGGAGAGAGCAGAAAAAAAAAGGATCGAAGAACGGAGATCAATCAAGAGAGTTAGGGTTTCAAGGAAAAAGGGAGATCAGAGTGGAGATCATTCCATTTTATCTTTCTGTAATAGATATGTTTGATCTGGTTTTGTCAAACTTGTTTTCAAAGCCGATCAACATGATTGGCTAAACATTAGGTTGTTGTTTTGAGGGATTAAGTGTGATGACTCTAAATTAATTTGAGACATTTGTTTTGCATATCACGTGTTTGATATTGTTTCTTATATCTTGTTGATGCTTTATTTCAATGCTTTCTCACTCACGCCTAGGCCCTTCATATGACTTGCAGTACCCCTGAGGTCAATCTAGTGCTATCAATGGAAATTGAAATAACATCACTAGAATAGGGAACAACTTGAATGAGTCCTATGATCTGAGTAAGGATGCAACGTCAGTTGTGCATTACCAATGACAACTGAAGTTAATATAATGGAAAGACTTAGGATTATTTGAACATTGGAACTCAGACTTTGGTTGACTGTCTTGTCCAATGGAGTTGGGGTTCTAGTGTCAGGTAGGGATCGGGAATTAGGAAGCCGAACCTAGGTCTTGCCCTACCAAGGGAAGATGAGAGGAGCATGGTGAATTAGGATTGTGAGTCTTATAAGGAGATCAACCCTAAGCTCACTAGAAGAACGACCCCCTCATTCATGTTCTTACACTAGTCTAGGATAATCAAATAGAGTCGTTACACTGACCTCCCTCAAGGCAACACCAATTCACTTCTTGATTGATTTATGTATTTGCTCATACTTGTTGTCTGCTTTATTGAACTCTTTCAATTCTATCACTTGTACAATTCCTAATTCAATCCTCTCCCTGTTGGATACGATCCCGCTTGCCACTACTACTTGTTTTGGTGATATTGGGTAAAATTGTAAGGTACGACGACAGCCTTGCCACCTAAGCACTTCATCATTATTCAATAGTTCTTTGCATAACACCGTGTACAGGGAAACAAGAAAGGAAGTAAACACCAATTAACAAAGGCTTTAGCGCATGGCTGATATAGTTACCTTGTTGTCCATAAGCTGCTCTACCCAAAGAACATAATGACATCAGAAGGGGGGCAAAGTCAGATCAGGGATATTATAAACCCAGCATAAGCATTAAAGAAACATAACTGTGAAAATCACCTTGGAGACTAAAATCTTTCAAATCAACATCACAAAGCTTATAAGCATTAGTCATCACTCCTGCCTTTTGTAGCATGGACCCAAAAACAGTTGAACAAATTATTGCTTTCCGATTTGTGACCAACATTTGCCTTTGTAACCCCGCAATGTAAGCATTTAAAGAACTACAACAAGAAGGACTTGGAGCAGCTACATTTCGACATGCCTCAAACACTTTGGATAGTTGCGTAAAATTCAGCAGACAAACTACATTCAGATAAAAACAATTAGAAGACAATTCAAGAAGCAAAGATATCACATTTACATTGTATTACTTGCTACTGTGCAATAAATACAATATTTCTGATTTTTCCTTCTTAGTTAACATAATGCTAATTTTGCTTCCCTTGGGTTCTTCCTGCTCTTTTTTCTTTCTCTTTCCTTTTTTTACAGTTTGAATCTACAGAAATTCATAAATTTTGGAATTAAGATATACAGCTCATCCTAGTGATGCCCTAGAAATTCATAAATTTCTTTCTCTTATCCCAACGCACACATTAAAAATATCACAAAAAAGAGCCAATGGAAGTAAAATTACCTATACCAGTTGTGGAATCCTCAAAAGGATCAATTTAAGAGAGTAAACATTTTTCTAGATGTTAGTCAGACTTGTATAATCATATGTTCATTAGTTTTCTTTTACGAATACGAAAACAAATGACTAAATATTACCTGTATAGTTGGTGGTACTAAAGGCCTCTTCCCCATTAGTACCCCTGATCCACATGATCCACATGATTGCTGCCAAAAGTAATGTTTCAGTCAGCAAGACGACCATCGGCTAGTACCCCTGATCCATATGATTGCTGCCAAAAGTAATGTTTCAGTTAGCATACACTTTTATCATTGTTCTAATTTTTTAGGAGTATTTCCTTGTACAAGGAGGAAGGAAAGATTAAAAAAAAGGATTAGTGGAAGAGTTTCGTTGTAATAGCAATGATTCATAGCTTATTAGTAGTGGCTCCATAAGTTGATCCGATGTTTCATATTAATCCCAGGAATCATATTCACAAGGAAGATCCTCAAGAAGGAGTTCCACCTGCTTTCTTGTCTTGAGAAGCTGAATTCAGAAGGAAAATCCTCACTAAGCAAAGCATTTTGCAGAACAGAAAGAAAAGACAAACTGCGAAAATAGCATTATTTAGCAGCTGGTTGCCCCCACTTGTTTTTGCTAAACATTTTCACTCCATTTTATCTGATGATACTGACACCCACATGTTCAAAAAATAATGTCGATTTCATAAGAAAAATATGCATTAATCCTTTCCATTAAGCATAGATCAAACTAGCCTTATCAAAATCTCAAATAGGTCTAGATCAATTCCACCTGCTGTACTGCACAAATGAAAATAGATACCTTTTCTTTAATATCACCGAGAATAATTCTATAAGATGTTATTCCTGGTCTCTGAGTCAAGCTTGGCTCCAAGAGCTTATGGAAGCTGGACCTCCCAATTTCAGATTCAGCAAACAAATTGTTGCAAATTTCGGCTTTCCTTGGTTTTATTATTCCTTCATTTTGCCATTAGATGTGTGGTAGTTCAGATGAGGATTGCGTTGCAGTTCCTTCAAAGAACAAGAGTGGCAGTGAGGGATTAATGAATGAGGGAGGCAGGAGAGGGAGACGGCGTATTGAGGCGGCTGATTGACATAGAAGATGGAGGCGGGAGACGAATGCGACAGAGGGAGGCGGCAAGGGGAGGCGACAGAGGGAGGTAGGAGATGGATGCTGGAGAGTAGGGCAGAGAGAGTTGGAAAAAAAATTGGGCTTTAGGTTTACAAAGTGTTGGCTGCGATATGCGCTTTGGGCTTTTTTTTGTATTTTTTTATTAAAATTCATTTGTTTAGTTTTTAAATAGTTTTAATTATTAAAAATTAAATTTTTATGTTCTTTTTTTCAATTCTATTATATTTATAAATGTTTTTACTACAATTTGTTTTCTTTTTTATACAAATTCTATTTTGAAATAGTTTAATTCTATTAAATACAAATGAATAGTAACAAATAATTAAGCTTAACAAATTAATGACATTATTCTTCATGTAAAGGTAGATATTTGTAATAATATAATATGATCATGCTAAAACATGACTAATTCAACTTATAAATAAACTAATTAATTATTTAATGCATCATGTAATACTTATAGTTATATTTTTTTATTTTTTCTTTACTAATTAATTTATACTATTTTATTATTTCATAATATACCAAAAAAAATTAACTAAATTTAATTAGCATAGATCGTACTCTTATTAATGGCTGTTTACTTTATTTCATGTTACTACATTTATTGTTAATAATTTTAAAATTAAAATTTACTAATAAATAAGAATAAAATATTAAATATAGTATTGTAAATTTAAACTAATATTGTAAATAAAATACATTTTGCCTAATTATATTATTGAAGAACCACTTAATTAATTATAGTAAGATTTTTGCCTAATGCGAGTTAGTGATATATTGTGCACATTTACTATTTGTCCAACACACTATTTAAATTAAGTATTGAGTTTTTAATTTGTGAATAATTGAGTTTCTTTCTATTTTCTAATTATGCACTTAATTATAAATTTAATGACATATATCACGTTAGTTAACTACATTATTTTCTTGTAATAGTGTATGGGTAAATTTACAAATATTAGGGTGTCATAGTATAATTAAACTAAATGTAGAACAACATTAAAAATATAGAATTTTTTTTTGTCATTTCATGTTATATAATTATTGATTTAAAATACTTATATATATATATATATATATTTATGTAACAATTATTTTTTTATATAAAATTAAATTTGTTATATTTATACACAAAAAATTAGCTTCTTATATATATATAATTATTGCTTTAAAATAATTATATATATATTTATGTAACAATTATTTTTTATATAAAAATAAATAACCAATTTGTTATATTTATAAACAAAAACATTAGCTTCTTATATATATCATTATTGCTTTAAAATACTTATATATATATTTATGTAACAATTATTTTTTTATATAAAATTAAATAACCAATTTGTTATATTTATACACAAAAATATTAGCTTCTTATATATATAATTATTGCTTTAAAATACTTATATATATATATATATATATTTATGTAACAATTATTTTTTATATAAAATTAAATAACCAATTTGTTATATTTATACACAAAAAATTAGCTTCTTATATATATATATATATATATGTATATATAACATTTTAAAAAGTGTTACATATTATATAAAGTGTTGCATATTATATAAGTATTACTTTAAATACCCAATAAAGGCAACACTTTGTAAATGTATTACATATTCCTATAATAATTGTAACACTTTTAGACAAGTGTTGCATTTAACATATATATGCAACACTTATTTGAAAGTGTAGGAACTTTTCTAAAAATTCTATTCAACTGCAATATTTTAAAAGTGTTGCCATGAAAGTGTTGCCACAGTTTCGTTTTGTAGTAGTGATATTTTTATCCTTATCTATTAAATCAAATTGTTTCTTTGGTTAATTTTTTAAATTTGAAAAAGTATCAATATAATATTTATACAATAAAAACTTTCACATGTATCAATTTTTGCGTATCACTGTTATGTTCAAAAGTAACACTCCTCAACAAGTATTAATTTTTGTATATTCATTTTTCAGCGCAAAAATATCGATTTAATACTTCTACAGTGAATTATCAATTTTCGCGTATCACTTTTCAGTCGAAACGAATAAATCTAATTCTTGTACAATGAAGTATCATTTTTCGCGTATCAATTTTCTGTTCAAAAGTATCAATCTAATACTTGTACAATGAAGTATCAATTTTTGCGTATTACTTTTCAGTCCAAAAGTATTAGATTGATACTATTGGACACAAATTTGATGCGCGGAAAAGGTTATACTTCTTGAAAATCACATTACACAAGTATTAGATTAATACTTTTGAGTTTAAAATTGATACATGAAAGTAAAAAACTGAAAAAAGAAAAAAGAAAAAAAAAGGCGGAAGTATATAAACATACGAGTGAGCATGCGTCATTAACTATCCGTTTAATATATAATCACATTCATATATGAATCGGCTCCATATAAGTTTTGTGTTTAATTAACTACCTTTTTCAAAAGCTCTAACAAAGTGCTTTTAATAATTTTAATTAAATACAAATTTATTATTATTTAATTACTCATTTATTTACCATAAATATTTATCTACTAATTAATAATAAAATTTTAAACAAAAAATTATAATATCACGTAAAAAAATCCGTATTTCTTACCAGGAGACAAAATTCTCTATATGACGAGTCCATTTTTTATACTAATTCCAATATCTTTATTTTTTGGTCGTCAAAAAGAAAATTGTGTCGCTTGGTCCATTTTCAATATCCCTCTTTGGCATTTCCTATAAAAAAAAAAAACTTCTTATTGCAATTATAAATTATATAACTTCAAATATATCATACATATATAAGATTCAAAAATTCACTAGTGGCACATAAAATTATATGTATTTCTAAGTTCAACAACAAAAAAAATTTACACTTAAAATATCCATAATCCTAAATATAAAAGGCAAGCCTTACCATTAAACCTGATTTTTAGTGCTTACAAATGGTAAATGACCACACCATCATTCATGACTCAACCTTGAAAAATAATTTCTCCTTCCATATTTTTGGCATAATTTTGTTATTCATATTCATATACACACATGACACTATCCATGACTACTAAATTTACATGGATTATAAACATGAAGGTTTCTTTTCTTTTTTTTTTCACTAACAATTTGGTCTTCCCACTATTGCAAGACTAAAAAAATAAATGGCATGCCATGATTTTTTCTTCGTACATCTATATAATTATATGGGAGAAGATGTCCAAATTTATTGAACAAATACATCCCGCCGCTTCTTTGGGTTGGCTCCTGCATCTGGATCCCCTTTCTTCATCATGGCCACAAACTCGTCATAGTTGATTCGACCATCCTGCAAATATTTTTAGAGAAATATTTGACTTCTTCTATTATATCACCACTTGGCGGCACCAAAAAAAGCTTGCGACCCACTAAAATGTAGGTTTACATGATAACTGACCAAGCTATATATAATACTGTTGTATATGATAGTTATTAGGTTAATTACTTGAATGTTACTAAACTGTTTAGATAATATACTTTTGATCACTAAATTATTTTTTATTTTAATTTGACCACTCATCTATGAAAAGTGGTATATCAGTAGTTAGTTAAATTTAACTGTTAACTTTGAAATTTTTTGCTATATTCATTCTTTTTTTTTTTAACTTTTTAAAGTAATATTATAGTTAAAAATATGGCAAAGTGATAGGATTTATATTTTAGCATAATGGGTGTTCATTTAACAAATTTGTAACTAAATTTTATACTTAAAAATATGATTTAGTGAAAAGAAATATTTGAATTTAACGAAAAAATTCAAAGATAAGGGTTGAAATTAATTAACAAGATAGTCATTAGTATACCACTTTTAATAGATAGTGACAAGAAATCAAAGGGTCTTCTACTTACATTATCACCATCAACTTCAGAAATGATTTCTTTTATATCCTTCCCATCGCTCATGCCGAAATCTCGAAGAGCTTGCTCTAGTTCCTCTATCGTAATGTACCTGGTTAGACAAAAGATTCTATGAATTTTGAAGCACAAAAATATAAACACGAAACTAAAACAAAGTACTGGAAACATTAAATTCGAAGGCAGTATCATAATGTACCCGCTATTATCTTTATCAAAGTATTGGAAGGCAGTATAAAGATGCTCTTCTCTGTCCATTCTATTCATGTGCATTGTCGCGGTAATGAACTCTTCGTAGTCTATGGTCCCATTTCCATCAGCATCAGCCTGTTTTGGAACCAAGATGAATTAAACAGTATGCATTGTTAAGCCGAATTTCTATGCATGGTTGGCTGTCTTACATTGTCACATCCAATTATATAAACTTTAAAATTGCTACACATATTGACATACATTACAATGATCAAGAAATCCATCCACATTGTTTTCTACCTTAATTAATGTGTTGGCTTATGAGATAATTACACTCATGATTATTTAATCTGGTATTATCTTAGAAGCTAAGATAAGTTGTATGCGAAATCAATCTATTGATACGCAGAATTACATTCTATAAGATAATGAAATCATCCTTATTCTAAGGTTTTCTTGTAGTACAAGGAAATGAGACTACTTGTCTATATATAGAGAATATACAAACTAAATAGAAGACTAGACGTATGCAATACATATCCTTCCTTCATTGTTGTGTTTGTGTTTGTTTCTTTGTTAGGTATTTAATTGGTAGATATTAGTAGAATCTTGAATAGGTTCTATTGCAGTGAGCGTTTTTGTACGTGTAAAGGACGTAGAAAAGAACATTATCGGAACTTCCAGACATCCAGGTTAGTTTCCTGGATATCCTTTATGATGTAACAATAACATCCTACCATATAATTTATCAAGAATAGTTTGCTTGATATATATAGCATAGCAACTTATGATGATTTAAAAGCTTACCGCTTCCATCAATTGTTTAACTTCATATTCTGATAGCTTTGTGCCTTGCTCTGCCAATCCTTGCTTCAGCTCCTCTAGTGTTATGGTACCACTATTATCAGTGTCCATTCCTTTGAACATTTGCTTCAGTCCCATGATCTCTTCCTCTGATAAGCAACCTGCAATAACCTATTCAATTCAAGAAACTAAAGGATCAGTTGAGTTGCTATTGTTTTCAGTATTCACGTCAAATAATTTTGAGTACTAATTTGGCTATGGAATCTTAAAATGTTATGCCCATGCTATTTGAATAAATTAAGGTTCTGATTTGTAAGTGGAGAATTTATTTGAAACAAAATTTGGAAGGTTTAAAATATGTCAATTAGGTATTATTTTATACAAGGACATGATGGTTACCCGAAGAGCAACTTTCTTGAATTTATTCATGGCTCTGAACTGTTTGAGCCTGCCCAAAACAGCATTGTCAAGAGGTGTGTCAGGTGCCTCTCCATCTTCCTTGATCCATGGATGATCTGTAGAAAATTGCAGAAAATTAGGGATTTATAGATATTCTAAATAATAAAGCTTCCCAACTTTTCTACAATTAGTGGTTAACATTTGCAAATAGAGTGCACTTGATTGTGTTTTGAGAAGCAAAAAAACAATTAAATTGTGCACCAATAACCAGTTGTAGTTATTTGGGAAAAATTTGATCTCTTTCAAGAGATTTCCAGATTGCTAATTCAAATCTAATAAAAGAAAAAGTATAATAGAAAGTGTAATACTCTTGAAACAAAATATTGAAAGCTATGTTTAAATGGGCTATTCCATTTCTATGTTTTTTCCTTTAAAAAAAAACAATTAGAGAAAATTATCTTGAGTCTTTTAGCTCATGAAATCACAAACTTTAAAAGCGAACAACTAATTTCCTGTGTTTCACATATATAAAATTAGAATTAATCGTGATTTTAACGAATAATAAAAATTGTAAAAAATTAAAATTATGATTACAACGTTTATTAAATGTCCATTTTATATATAAACCATGTTTTATGTATGAATCAATTTTACAAAAATTTTTGGGAAAAGGCAACATACTATTAAAGAGCTGATTGGATCCTTGTTTTCATTATCATGCCTTTCAGCATTTTGTAGCACGCATTGAAAAACTTGTTCATTGAAAACCATATAAAGCTTTAAAAATAATGCAACAAGAAAATTCGTCATGGCTAATTTTGGGTGGAAAATTTCCTGTTTTTCATACTTACTTAGAACTTGAAATGCCGAGAGTCTCTGCTTGGGGTCTGAAGTCAACATTTTCCTTACAAGGTCCTTCGCTCCAGTAGAAATAGAAGGCCATGGGTCACTTGTGAAGTCGACGTGGCCACGTAAAATTGCATTGAATATTCCATTCTCGGATTCTGCAAGAAAAGTTGAGTCACTATTATCGTGCAGCATTAATCTTCCTAAAATGACAAGAGTATAAATGGAAAAAAAGTAAAATTATCTCCAATTATCTTCTTATTGTTGTTACTATTATTATTTCATGAATTGAAATTAATTATAAAAAAAATGAATAATAATAAATTTTTACATAAGTAAATTTATCAAATTATATAAAAATATTTGTACTCTCCATTATTCCTTAAATGATAATTCTCCTATGCCAACTTTTTAAGATTGTTTCGATTCAGCCACTATATTTCAACTAGACGATTCCATTCTTTTGTGGTAAACAATTAATTAGGTTCTCATTACCGTAAACATGAAATAGAAAATATAGAAAAAAATGTGCAAAAAAAAAAAAAACTGAAAAAGAAGCATGCAAGCGAAAGCTTACGTAACATATATAGCATGTACATTAAATTAACTTTATAAATTAAATATATTAGTGAGACAAAAAACAAAAAAAACCTTCATAGATTACATTGATACCCCATGTCAACTTTTGATAGTTAACTTTTGTGTGCTATTTTATTTTTACCTTTTTTTCCTTTCTTACAACTACTGCGTTTGTCTTTAATGGTTACAACGTCTCTTGACATTATAAAGAAAATTTTATTTGAGAAAATGTAGGAAAAGTTAAAAAGTAAAATTTTCAGAAACTTAGGAAAAATCTATTATTACTTCATGCAGAAAACAAAACAATTGCATAGAGTTAAATTTCAAGCAGAAAAATGCAAAAGAAAAAAATACCAGCCCAGAATGGAGGAACTCCACAAAGAAGGATGTATAGCATGACCCCAACGCTCCAGATGTCAACTTCGGGTCCGTATCTTCTCTTCAAAACCTCGGGTGCAATGTAATAGGCACTGCCCACGATGTCTTTAAACGAATCTCCTGCAGTGAGAATGCACCAAAGATTTGGATCAATAAATTAACCCAAAAAAAAAAAAAAAAAAAAAGACAAAAAAGAAGGGAAAGAAGGAACCATATTTACAGTTTGTGTCATGGGACATGAAGTGCATGCAATGATATGATCCTGTTGTTTGAATATTATGTAATCTTCAATTTTCATTCGTTTGGGAAAATTTCTTATTTGACTCACGATTTCAATAAAAGTTTCAATCTTTGATATGTACTATTTCACTCCCTTTTTGGTTATTCTTTAAATAATTTCATTTTCATATCTCATGTTACAATTGGATTTCAAATCCTTTTTTATTCTCTTTTTTTTCCGCCTAAAATCCTAAACGAACAACTATTTAACATACATATAACAAATAAAAAGGCATAAAATTTATAGAATTAGACATTTCCATATCACATGCATAGTCATTCGAGTTAGATTCTTTTGCAAAAAAAAAAAAAAATAACAAATAACCACTAAAAATTAAAATTATAACATGAGGAATAAAACTATTTTTTTTTTTAAGAATTTGAACAAAAGTGAACTGAACATGCTAGTTAAGGAATTATTAAAGTAATTTACCCAAAAAATTAGTAATTGCATTATTAGTTTTAATCATCGTTTTATATTGCTTCGTAAAAATTAGTAACTGCATTATTAGTTTTTTTTTTCGCTCTAAAATCATTGAAGATAGAATAAAGATAATATACTTTACGTTAAAACAAAAGTTTGTATTGCTAATTTGGTGTGCCGTATCTGAACCTTATTATGTAAAATGCATAAATTTCATTTGGCCCTTAAACAAATATAAAATTATTATGGTTATTTTCTCTTTTAAAAAGAAATAGTTAAGGCTCAAGGATGTGAAATTTTGAGGAATGTGCAACATGTTTTTTGGTTTGACGTAAAATAATTAATTAGTAATGAATCAATTGTGTTATAAAAAAAAGCAATAATACATAAAAAAACAGGTAATTAAAAATTATATGTTTTGGAAAGGAAATTGATTTTTACCTTGCTTATAAAAAACAGATAGACCAAAATCTGTAGCCTTAAGAGGAGCATTTTCATCCTTGCTCAAAAGAAGAAAATTCTCCGGCTTGAGATCCCTATGAATGACCCCCATAGAATGGCAGGTGTGTACAATCTGAACAATTGTTCTCAGCAAAGATGCGGCAGCTCGTTCCGTATAATGCCCCCTGGCAATGATTCTATCGAAAAGCTCTCCTCCGGCGCACAATTCCATCACCAAATGAACTGAATGTTTATCCTCATAAGCTCCCTTAAGTTCGACAATATTAGGCTGTCCGGTCAGGTGATGCATGATTTGCACTTCCCTACGAACGTCCTCAATATCCTCTTTGTTAACTAATTTCCTCTTGGCTATAGTTTTGCATGCAAATTGCTCTCCTGTTTGTTTGTTCGTGCACAAATGCGTGACTCCGAATTGCCCCCTTCCGAGCTCCTTTCCAATGGTGTACATGGTCCGAACGTCTTCCATTGGACGGCCTAAAACCGGCCCAACCGGAGCGGCTTTGGCTGGTTTTGAAGAATGATTGGGAGAGGCTGAAGGAGGTGGAGTCCTAGGCGGTGTCGTCGAGGGATTTGTGTTGGGATTTTCAGCACCTTTGTGATCTGATTGCCCATTTTCAGCCGCGTTATCTTCCGGAGAAGCATCGGCTGTTCCACTCCTAGAACAACAGTGCCCCATTGAATAAGGGGAGCTGAAGAAACAAATGAAGCACGAGGAGGCCGAGGCCGAGGACAGATATGACGATATAGGAAAAAATATGATAAGAATAATTGAAATTGTTTAGGCCTGTACAGGAGACACGAGAATGGTGCGGCTTGGCGGGGGAAAGGCCCGAAGGGAGAGCAAAGATGAAAAATGGGGTTTTTGGGGGACCTTGAAAAGGAAAAAGACGCTTCAAAGATGGAGATCCATGCACGCACACACACACAAATGAAGTTAGAGGTGCATGAAAGAATATGCGGATTGCTACAATGAGGTGGTCATTGCAAATAGGACTGATGGTGAGAAATTCTAGGACAAATTTTGAGATTTTTAGTATAATATTGGTATTTCTCCAAACTTGTTTGAATGAGTCTTTGTGAGGTAAGAAGGAAATTGCAATTATTTACATAAGAATGGTTTAGAGAAATTCAAGGCATAAAAAGTGCTTCTAATTTTTTGGTGCAGAGTTAACTGCAAGTGTTAGAAATGTTGTACGGATGAGAACACTAGTGATTACAATTCTAGTTGGCTTTGAGTCTGTTTGACAATTTTTGAGTGGCATTAGTAGTCAAAGTTGAAGATTACATACTTATCGTGACTTGAACCTTTTAGTTTTCAATATGAATGCTTTTAATTTTAAGGCGTTACTATCATATTTTTATTCCAAAATATTCCCCCGCATTTTCTATTTCAATTTCTACTTCCCTCGTATAAGTACATGCTAATGTATTTAATACTTATATGTTAAAGTTTACTAATTATTCCATGTGATTTTAATCAAAAGTTTACTAATTATTCCATATGGTTTTAATCAAATGTACGTGTATTTATAAATTAAAATATGAATTAAAACAGAAAATTTAGAGTGCGTTTCTCTAATAAACAAAATCACATGATATCATTTTTGTTGTTGGCAAGTTTTGTTTGTTTACACCTTCTAGATGTTTTCTTTTACAAATCGTATTTATTTTATTTATTTTGTTAATTTTTTGGCAAAAATTTTTAGAACAAAAAATAATGCACGCTATGGTAATTATTTTTATTAGTTTTTTATTTTCGTTTATTGATAAATTATTACAGTTAACTTTGAATTTGAATTTTTTTAATAATAAATGGAGAGAATTTGTATTAAGGGTGCGCCTCATGTCTTTATAATTAAATGGGGTGCAACTTTAATATATTTATTATTAAGGGCGTTAAAATATCTATATTAGTTTAAATAATTAACCAATGACTTTATTATTCTTTTCATTAATTAAACAATTTATCACGATCAAAACACTTATTTTCTTTATCTTTTTATTACTAAAATATACCGATCTAATCATTAACTATATCTTAAAACTCTTTATCATTTACTGTTTTATAATTGTTATCAATAAAATTTCATATTAAGTTACTTCTTTTATTCTTTTATTACTGAAACACATTAATCTAATCATAAACTATTTTATCATTTATTATTTCATAAGTGTTATCAATAACTTTTAATATTAATTTTACTTAATTGTTATCCATAAACTTTCATGTAAATTTCAATCATTATTAAACTATTTTATACTGTAAAATTAAGTTTTAAAAAATACACAAGAATTTGTCAAACTAATATCACAAATCATAATCAATTTTAATGAATTTTAAGTTTTTGGGTATATTTTCAATGAACTTAATTATTTGATAAACACATAAGCACGTACACTTATTTATTATTAATTTTTAATTTTAAAGTTGTTGTATTTTTCGATGTTGTGTTATTTAATCATTTTTTAAAATTTAAATATATTCATGAAAAAATATTTACGATTTAAGATAATTTAATAATAAATATATTCATGACAATAAAAATTTACCTTTTGAAAGATTTTGACAATGATTATATTTTATTATTTAAGACATTACAAAAAATCTTAAAAATTAAAAGAGTTTGATGATAAGTATATTTTATTATTTAAGATAGTTTGATAATACTATCAAATTTTATCCACAAGAAATTATTAAAAATAACTAATAAAAGATTTGATAGTAAAAGATAGAAAGTTAGGTATTTAACTTAATCTTTCTTATAATTGATAAGAAGGGTACTAAAAACTTTTATTAATTATATAATATAACAAAGTTATTTTGACGCATAAATATATTAAAGTTATAACCAATAATAAGAGTATGAGACGTGCCCTTAATACAAATTCTCCCTAATAAATAAATCCCTCTAACACAAATTTTCACCAAAACAAACCTAATTAATAGGAATTCCTGCCAAAACAAATTCATGAATTTAAATACCACAAAAATATTTCTTTCTTATAATAAATTAAAAAAAAGATTTAATTATAAAACTAAAAAATTACCCAATTCCATTCAAGTGGAACCAGTGCTAATTCTCAAATGTTTTATACACGGGTCTACATGAGTCGCATATCTAAATTCTGAAGACATGTGGCACTTGAACAGAATTATGTAAGGACGCAAAACTAGTCTTGTGCAATTATCTAGTAATGGAGTTAAAATTGCAATTTCGGTTGGGATAAAATTTAATTATCTTGAAGCAGATACCAACAACTACGTACTTGTTTAGTACATAAAACATATTTCTTAAATTTAAGTTAAAGAAAACGTGAAATATTTATTTTAAAATTGAACTATCAAGTATCAAAATTTAAATAATTTTTTTAAACATTAATTTGGTCAAATCAGATCATAAAAAGCAATTTTATGTGCATGTGATTCAGGTAAAGCAAATGGCTTAGCAATATGAAGAAATAATTTTTTTTTCTACAACTAGAGTAAGAGTATATATTTTTAGTTTATTTTAGTTTATTTTATTTTTATGCTCTAACCTCTACTATAATGACTTTAGCTTATCTATTACTTTGAGATTTGAATGTACACAAAAAATTTCATGGAACCGATTCATATAAAACAGATAATTAATAGTGTGTTTTAAAATTAAATAGGAAGCGAAAATAACAAGAATAGAGTAGGCAATTTGTAAATCAAAAGTATCAATAGGATAATTGAAAGTATCACTTGCGTTTTAACATAATAAAATTAGTGAATAAACATTATGTAATTTGAAAAAGTATCATTCTATACAATGAAAGTAGTACTATCTATTTGAAAAGTACAAGTGTTAAGTTTAAATGTAACGCTCTAAACTTTATAAGTATCATTATTAAGTTTAAAACTAACACTCTTATATTGAAATGTATTAGTATTATATTGAAAAGTATTACTCTAAACTTCATAAGTATTAGTATGTATTTAAAAATAACACTATTATATTAATTTGTATCAGTGTAACACTTCTACCCCAAGAGGCTGGAGGCCTGGGTTCTAGAGACCTTTCCTCTCTAGTTACTGCTCAAACCTATAGGCTGTGGTGGAAGTTTAGAAAGCAGGATTCCCTTTGGTCTAGATTCCTATGGTTGAAATACTGCTTGCATATTCATCCTGTATTGTGTCAAAGAGGAGAGGAATCTTTATCATTTGGAAAAGAATGATTGAACAGGCTAACATGGCCGACGAACACATTTTATTCCAAGTGGGATCAGGAGAGTGTAGCTTGTTCTATGATAAGTGGAAACTCGAGGGTAGCCTGTTCCATTCTTTCCCCTATCAAGGTAATCACAAGATAAAAGAGGTTCTTGATCCTGAGGGGTGGAACACTCAGAAACTGAGTGAAATCTGTCCCCAAGTCCTTATTTCTTTCTTTACTTCAGAATCTATTCGGTGCTCAGAGTCCCCTGACTCTTTGATCTGGTTACCCTCTGAAAATGGTGACTTCAGTTTGAAATCTGCATTCAAGGCTGTGGTGGGCACTTCTCCTCTCCAACTCTCTTTCTCTAAGTCCTTGTGGGACCCTTCTCTTCCCACTAAAATATCATTCTTCATGGTGAGATTACTTAAGTATAGAATTCCTATTGGACAGAACACCCACAGAGTAGGCTTCATAGGTCCTACATATTGCCCTTTTTGCTACTCTCAGGGGGATACATTAAATCATATTTTCAGCAGTTGCAGATTTTCTGCACAAATTGATAAGTTGGTTTTATACCAACTAATATGTGTTGAAATACTTGGCTTTTGTTGTGTGCTTTATGTATATATGTGATGTTTTGAGAGGTTTTATGCATTTATATGTTTGCAATGTGAAGATGATCAAATGGTGCAAAAAGAGCAAAAATGTTGGTAAATGAAGTGAAAAATGTCAAAGAGGAAATGAAGGAATTCAAGAATACATTTTCGGCCAAATTAGGGTTTTTGGCAGTTTTGAGTGTGTATCTTGTTCTATGAATAACTCTTTCAATTCTGATCCAAATGAGGAGATATTGGATGATTTGGAAAGCTCTTTGTTTGTACTTTAAATGTTTTGTTTTAACTTTCTCCAAATTCTGTGTGCAATTATGAGAAACGAAGGCATCTTTGTTGTATTTGGATTAGGGTTTGGTAGAGTGTTCTCTTTCTGCCACAGTACCTACTGAGGTCGGTGTGAATATTCCATTGGCAATCAGCCATGACATGGTCTGAATGTAAACATGCATATGTGACTCTTAGGTCTTGTGAGACGTTGCGATCTTGGTTGTGCGGTATCCACTGATAGTCAATGTCAATCTTTAGCGAAGGCCTAAGAGGGTTCTCGTATTGTTAGTCGAAGTTGTGAACTGGGTAGCTGCCCTACCAAGGGAGATAGTCAGGAATCGAATTAGATTAGCATTATAGGAATTGGGATCTGGGAGAGTCTGACTCGAGCCAAGGACTTGCCCTACCAAGGGAAGTTCGGGGAGATTTGAGAACGAGGGTTGTGAGAACTACCAAGTTAATCAGCCTTAGTTCTCTAGCAGTAAAGTCCTTTCACATATGTCTACACAAGTCCTTCAGTGATAGCAAGAGAAAGGTCCATACACATTGTTATCCTTCAAGGCAACACATTCCTCTCTATTGACTTCCCGTATCTTATTCCCTTTACTTGTTCGTATTGTGCTGTTCTATCACTTTTATTCTATCATTGTATTAACTCTTGACAACCATCCTCTCCCTGTTGGATACGATCCCACTTGCCACTACTACATTATTTTGGTAAATTTGGGTTAAATTGGAGGGCCGCGATAGCTCGTTACCAATTTTTGGCGCCGTTGCCGGGGAGAGGCATAGCGTTGAGAGTTGTTTGTGATAGTTTTACTTTGTTGTTACTTTACGAATTCTTATTTGAAACTGTTTGTTTGTTTGATTTGTTGAAATCTTAATCCATTACTTTTCTCTGTTGATTTTGTTCTAGTACTGTTTCTTTTCTTGTGAGAATCCACAGTTTATGCTACCTAGAGCAAGGGCTACGAGGGGAAGCTCCGGAATTTGCTCTTTACTTAGTCTCCAAGGTGATTTTCATAGTTATGTTTCTTTAATGCTTATGCTGGGTTTATAATATCCCTGATCTGACTTTGCCCCCCTTCTGATGTCATTATGTTCTTTGGCTAGAGCAGCTTATGGACAACAAGGTAACTATATCAGCCATGTGCTAAAGCCTTTCTTAATTGGTGTTTAATTTCTTTCTTGTTTCCCTGTACACGGTGTTATGCAAAGAACTATTGAATAATATGAAGTGCTTAGGGTACATGCCATTATTTTACACTTACAAATGCTCGCAATGAATGGTCAATGGCTGCTGAAGTTAGGCCATTTTACCAATGTTTAAGGTCATAGGTTGTTGGTGTTAGATCTATTTGCAGTAATTTTTTCTCTATAAACATGTGACAGCCCTGTTGAGGCATTTCAACTACATTATAGTAAGCAAAAACTAAAAAAGGCCAATGGTTGCTGATGTTAGGCCATTTAGCCATGCACATCTGCTTTTTCTCTTTTTGCATCCCATCACAGTATATCAAATTGAACTCTCACTCTAGGTGAATGATGCACAAACTGAATTAAGTCACTAGGGAGTCTTTTGCAATAGCACTTAGAAATGCTTAAAATGAATGGTTAATGGCTGCTGATGTTAGGCCATTTTACCAATGTTTGAGTTCATAAGCTGTTGGTGTTTTGTTGCAATAGCACTTTGCAAGGAACCCTTTACTGGGTTAATGTGCATTAAAACTAGATTTTGTTTTGTTTTGTTTTTTGATTGTGCTCACGTTTATATATTCAACTTGTTTAAATAACTTATTTTTATTTTTTTTATGTCTTACACAGGAAATCATAATACTTTTGGTGAAGGACGTTTATTGCTATTTAAAGATACTTTTGTGGATATTCAACGACAACGTCACATCTATAGTACAAACATCGATAATAATTTTTGGAAGGTGCCATTAGTTGGACTAAATTTTGTAAATTCCTTGTTGGAATATTATTTGGCATAACTTCATATATTACTTTTGTATTTGACACTAGAAGTACTTTTGTAATACGAATATTATTTTGGATTATATATTTTATATTAGTGCATTTGAGTAAATGATATTGAATTAGTAACACTATAGTTGGAAAAATAAATGTTGCTATTAACGTGTACAAGTATTGTCTTTTTTAAAATGAAACACAAATAAGAGTGTTACTTATTCATAAAAAAGTGATGCTTTAAAGCAGTTCAATTTATGTAATACATTTGATAGGAAAAAGTGTTGCATTATTGGGTTAATAGAGTGCAAGAAGTGTTCTATTTTCGTAGCATAAAGTGTTGCTTTTCATCTTATAAAATGTTGCAATTGCTTAAAGGTAATAAATAAAAAAGTGTTGCATTTTTAGAGAAAAAACTGTTGCACAAATAAAAGCGTTGCATATTCTGACAGTTGCAACACATCTAAAAAAAGTATTTGTTAAAATGGAAAAAGTGTTGCTATAGATCTAAGGCGATATCTTTTTATAACACGCTTTGTAAAGTGTTGCTTTAGGCTTATAGCAACATTTTTAGGGCCTAAAACAACACTTTATGGGTGTTGCTATAGGCTCATTTTGTAGTAGTGTATTTTATTAACACAGATCATGGAAGATTTGTTGTAAAAATTTTTAAGGAAATGGTTGTTGTTATGCGAGAGTAACTATTAGCTTTTAGAGTAATAAATCATGGATATTTCCAATTTACCCTTAATCAATCAAACTATTTTACCCTTTCTCCATTTATCAATACAATTTATCTTTATTTTCTTTCTACCTTATCATTACAACTTATCAATTCTTTATAACATTTTCCTGTAACTTCTGGTTTCTTCTCATTTACATTGATTTTTCTCCACAATTTTTATTAACATAACATTTATTTTCACCCTCAAATTATAAGAAAAAAATTATATAAAAATAATATGACACTTATTTCTATTAAATGCTTTTATTGTTATCTCAATTAAATTATAAAATATTTACAAATATACTTCAAAAAATTTAGGCTCCATTTGTTTACTGTTATTTTATTGTTGTATTTCACAAATTCAATTTGATTTATTGTTTTGCACATTTTTTTCTATCAAAAATTTTAAAACAAAAAAAATAATGCTACAGTAATTATTTTTGCTACAACATTTTTTATATTTTTATAAATAAATTATTAAATTTAAATTTGAATTTTAAATATTTAATAATAAAAAATTCTTCTTAAAACATTTTTTACCAAAATTAACTCATAAAATATTAATTCAATTTTAAATTTTATTAATAAACAATTCTCGAATATAAATGTCCACCAAAACAAACTAATCAATCCAAACACCTCAAAAATATTTATATCTTATAAAAAATGTTCAAGAAAAAAATTCTACTATAAAACTAAAAAAATACTCTATCCAAGGCGAGTTATATTTTTTGTTAATATACTAATACATAAACATATGGCGCAACTATAAGTTATTGTTTTTGTTTCTAATAACCCTGCTCATAATAATATTTTATTAAAATAATTCACATAACTTAAAACTTAAAAAGAAGACACTACCACCATATATATAATAGAAATCTCGATTTCATGTATTTTTTTATGCTATAATTTAATTAATAAATTTTAAATATTAAAAAGACAACAACTTTTACTTCAGAATTTGAATGCATATATTCACTTCTATTTCTATTCTGAGTGTTTTTTTCCTTGCGATCTATTAACATTTTCAAATGTTAATTTGCTTATAATATAATTAAGTTGCTATTTTAGTTTTTAAATTTTCAATCGCTATGTTATTGAAAATTTTAAACAAAAACTATTTACTTATTATTTTCTTGGTTTTATTTATTAAACTAGTTCCTTTTTTAAATTTACATTTAATGTGAAACATGAATTTTAAATATATAGTTTGATTCAAAATTGATTTTTTTTATTTGGAACTTATTTTTGACTAAGGTGTATAATTTGTTTTTATATATCTTAGAGGTGAAAATAAGTGTTATATTAATAAAAATTTTGGAGAAATATCAATGTAAAGGAAAGAAACCGAAAGTTATAGAGAATATGTTAAAAAGAATTGATAAGTTGTGGTAATAATGGGGAAAGAAGATAAAGGGTTTGAATGAATAAGAGTAAATTAGGAAGATGAGTGATTTATTGTTGTGGAAATTAATAATCGCTCTGACATTAACAGCTGACTAAGGAAATACAATGGAGTTGTACTAACTATTACAATAAAGGAAAGTTTCAAATTGTGTATAAATACACTTACCTTAACACTTTTATTTGGTCTCTATTTATGCAATAATTCTAACACTAGGACAACAGAAAAGAATTTTGCAAGAGTCGTCTTTCTATTGAATACAGGTTTATTCACAGTAGACTTCCTATATTTAGACTTCTCATTCAACTAGAATTTCTTAATAGTTGTTAGGATTAAATTTTTAATAACTCCAAACGTATGTCTGAAATGGATAAGTATGTTGGAATAAGAGATACATCAATCAACTGTAATTGATATGTTATTAGCTAGGCCATCTCCAACACAGCGGGAAAATAGCATTGGAGATAGCATATGACAAAAATCGTCAAAATAGCACATGTCCAACCATGCGTTATTTTGACAGAAAAGTTTTGCGCAACATTTTTTTATTACTTTTTAATATTTTTAAAATTGAATTATGGTCCTTTTTTAAAGACTTTTTAAATAGCATTGGAGATAGCATACCACAAAAATCGTCAAAATAGCACATGTCCAACCATGCGTTATTTTGACAGAAATTTTTTCTGCAACATTTTTTTATTACTTTTTAATATTTTTTAAAATTGAATTATAGTCCCTTTTTAAAAAACTTTTAGTTTTTCTTTAAATAATTTTGTTTTTTTTGCACATTTTGGTTCATTATTAACAATTAATAATTACAATACTTAATTAAATAAAAAGTATTATAAAAAATTAATTAAAAAATAAATTTAATTTAAAATATTCTAAATAACAAATATTAAATTTAAAACACTCATATTTATCTAAACACACAAACATTACATAAAATAAACTTTCAAATTATATAGAAATACATAAGATTTAAAATAAACTTGCAAATAAATGCAAAAATTCATAATATTAAAATAAAAAAGTACAATATTTAATTAATAATTTGGTAAATCGGTTCCAGATCTACCAATGTTGGTGAAATAATTGCCAAAATCATCATTTTCAGAAGGTTCGGTTCTCTACTTTGTTGAGATCTTTTTGCTATAATTCGTCTTTGCTCAAATTTGACAAACGCATACATTTCTAGAGCAGTAATAGCGTTTAAGTCCCTCGCTAACATTTTATATTCTCGTTTCAATTCTTTGTGTGCCAAAGTTCTTGCTTTGATTTCAAGATCTTGTTGCCTTGTCAAAATATTTTACTCCATCACTCTTAAAATTGGTTGATTTTCTTCTTTGATACAATCAACGATATTTGAACAATCTCCATAAATTTTTCTCTTCAACTTGGCTTTTTTATGCCCGTTGGGCGTTTTGATGTCTAACAACTAGAAATATCATCCAAGTTTATAGAAAATGTTGACAAGTTGGGAGATGTCGATATCGGAGATTCATAAATGGGATTATCCGACTCGAATGAAACATTAAAATTTTTGAGTCATGTTGTACTTCTTGATGGTGTGATAATATCTTTAAATTTCTCAAAATTTTTTACATAATCCCATACGTGGTCGAACTTGAAACCCTTTTTATAGATATCATTACGCTTTAGCAACATCTTTGTTTGGTGTACCTACAATATATTTGAACCATTAGAATGTAATTGTTACTTAGATATAAACATTAATTGAAAGAAATAATTATTAGATAATATACTCACAATATATTTTTCCGAGACACCACTAGGATGCATATTTTCAACTTGGCGAATGCAACCGTTCAATTTTCGAAAAGCTTCATCTATTATTTGAATGCGACATTTTATAGATCTTTTGCTACGAACTTCAGAACCCTTATTTTTTTGGTTGTTGTATGTATCTTCTATACGAGACTAAATATATTTTCCATATTGGTGTTTTTCAATAATTGGATTTTGGGAGATATCTATATACACTTGGCATAGGAGCATATCCTCCTCAACACTATAGTTTGATCTCCGAGTAGACATTTTTTTTTGAAATGAAGTTGAGTGTGAAAATTAGAATACTATAAATGACTATAGAAGTTGACAAATGAGATAAATACTATAAATGAATATAGAAGTTGGAAAATTACATAAATCTAAACCAATGTATATATAGAAGATGAAAATATCATATTTGTCATTGTAGCCGTAATATGAATTTCATTTTAGACAAATGAGATAAATACTATAAATAAATATAGAAGTTGGAAAATTACATAAATCTAAACCAATGTATATATAGAAGATGAAAATATCATATTTGTCATTATAGTCGTAGTATGAATTTCATTTTAATTTCAATAATTAGATGAATTTGTATATTATCTAACATTATCATAATTGCTATAAACATCTCAACCTTTGGATGAATTTTATCTTAATCTCATCCATTGAAGGAATTTTATCCCCATCTTAACCATTGGATAGATTTTATTAACATCTCAACTTTTGGATGAATTTGTACATTATCTATTCTTATTATAATTTCTATCCTCATCTCAACTGTAAGATGGATTTCATTTTAATCTCATCTGTTGGATGAATTTCTTCCTCATCACAACCATTTGATGGATTTTAACTTAATTTCAACCGTTAGATAGATTTCATCTTAATTTCAATCACTTGATGGATTTTATTGTATTGAACGAATTGTAATTTTAGTTTTGTGTTTGTAATATTTTTTTGTCTATTTATCTAATCTAATATTAATATTTTTATATTTTTATTTATGTCTTAATATTAAGATAATTAATAATTTTGAGTGATACTTGTTATTTGTTACAATAATATTTATTTGTATTGGATTAATTTACAAAAGAAAATAAAGATTAAGAGTTGTTTGGTAAAATAATGAAGTAGTATGAAAGTTAGAAAAATGAATATAAAATGGGGTGTAAAAAGGAATCTATATAGAATATTCTTTTTAGAGTAAGAAATAAAGTTATGGTTGGAGCGAATTTACTGTACATAATAAAAAATAAAGTAAAAGGTTGTTGTAAAATGGAGTGTGCATTGGAGATGCCCTTAAAGCGCATCAACAACTGCATTTATGAAAAGTTTGAAAATTCAGAATTTTCAAAAATTCCCATACAGTGTTGTGATGCCCAGTGGCGGAACCAGAAATTTTTTTGAGGGGTGCTTTATTATACACGAATTTTTTTCCATAAAATACATATATGTAATTATTAAAATAAAATAAATATTCAATCACAGTAATTAATTAAAAATTACACAAAAAAATTTAAATATTACAAAATAAAAAGACATAAAAACAAAAAAAATACTCATATCACAAGACAACGCTAACTGTAACAGAAAGATTTTCACCGATTAGACTAATTCAATTGAATAACAATATGATGGAAGGAGTCAATAAATATGGGGTTATGAGCAAGAAGTATGTTGTAGACGAAGGAGGGAACAAGAGATAGAGGAATTCACGTTTACGAGTTCGATAGCTGGAGCAAGATAGATTAATTTATGTTTAAGAGTTTAGGAATTAAAATAGGATAAGATAGAGTTTGTGAATTAAAATAGGATAAGATTTTATAAAATAGGGATAGTAGGATTTTTTTTACTCTTTAATAAAACTACGTCGGTTCACTTAAGAGAATATATTTTTATTTTACTCTTACGTTTTACTTAAGAATATAAAAATTAAAAATAAATAAAAATTGGAAGACGAGAAGACTTCATCTTCTTCGCGATTTCTGCAATTTTAACATTTTGATGGCGCCCATGGTGAAAGGGGTGCTTCAATGGTGGAATATACTCTTTCTTACCCTCTCCTCAAACGAAGGGGGGGAGGGGGGGGGGCCGCACCGCCTCGCCCCCCCTTGGTTCCGCCAATGGTGATGCCATACAATTTGCAAATCTTCTATATTTGAGTCATGGGCTTAGAACCAAATCAGAAACAATAGCATCACAACGCATAAGGGCCCATTTGGATAGGTGTTTTATTTTAAGAATTGGAAAAAATAAGGTCTCGGGTTGCATTTTATGAAAGGTATATTTTTGAGAATAGAATTATGTGTTTGGATAGGTGTTTTCTTTTAAGAATTGGAAAAAATAAGGTCTTGAATTGTGCTTTATGAAATGTACATTTTTGAGAATAGAATTGTGTGTTTGGATAGATAAGTTTTGTTTTTATTGGTTTTTATGTAAATTAATTATTTTATTAAATAAAATTTTAAAATAAATTTTAGTTTTTTTCAACTTTTGGTGTTGGCCGATGGTGGTCAACGCCGTTGACCATCGGCCAGCTGGATTCCTGCCAAATTCAGGCTAAGTTTCCAGAATTTAACCAACCTTTGACCGCCGCCGGTCAACCTAATAATAAAAAAAATCAAAAAATAAAAAAACTAATTACAAAAGGCCAAAGTGCCCTTGTTTTTTATTTGGAAAAATTAGAAAGTTTTGTTTTGAAAATTGGAGATAAACAAACAAGGCATTTTGGAAAGAGATGGGAAATAGGTGAAAACACCCTAACCAAATAGAGCCTAAGCTTTCCAAGTTTGGCATCGTGATATAGAGTCGTGACACACAAACTTGAAGCTTTTAGCTTCTCTAGTGTTATGACGTATAAACAAATTTTATTTCATATTTGCATCTAAGAAAATTTGAACCACCTCAACTCTTGAAGAGGATTGAGCACATTGCCTGCAACTTTTATTTGCCAAGTAGCAATGGTAAAATGACTATCAATACAGTTAAGATTGTTAATTTGTGTTTGTTTATTGTAGGGATATAAGAACAATCAATATGGATTTGAGGACAAATCATTTTTAAGAGAAGGATGTAATCTCAGTTAAGACTCAAAAAGGCTCCAACATAAAGATAAGGGTTTTGGAATTCAAGGGAGTAAAATCAAGCTTAATTTTAAACTCAATGAAGTTGCAAGTTTTCCAAGTAGCTTCCAACAATTTATCAAGGGAGTTTACACTTCTAAATGTCTAATACATTGATGCATTGAGCTGATGAGATATGGTTTAATTTGTGGTAGCAACTGGAATTGAATCTAGATCTAAGTAACACAAATTGAATTCCGCATGATTTCAGTCTGATGAACCTTCTATTCATGAGTTTCTAGTCATGATTTGCTTGCTGTTACATTTGTGCGGTGCCCATTGACATTTGATGTCATATCTATTGGAAAGGACTTAGAGTTATCCTTATAGGGCTTTAAACACACGAATTGATTGTTTTCCTTGCCAAAGGAAATATCAAGTAGTGAATTAGAACTATCACACTAGATAGGGATCTGGGAGCTTTATTTGTGTCAAAACTTGTCTCAACTAGGAAAGTTTTGGAGTATGTGTTCTGAAGTAGAGTAAGTCTCCGGACTACTTGATCTTCAAAACACAAGTAGGGAAATCTCCTCATTAATTAACACTAGTCGATGAAACCATTAATTGATCTTTGAATGTTGGAGTCCCTCAAGACAGTAACACTTTTCTCTGTTGAACGTTTTACTTTATTTGCTTGTTGTTTTTTTGCATTTTATACATTTTAGACCACTAGAACAAACATCACTTGACTGCCTACCCTTCCCTGTGGAACGATCGTTTCATGACTACTTCATTTAGTGTGTTTGGATAAAATTGATGATATACGACTACTCCGCACCAGCTGCACAAGAGTAGACGAGTGAACTAAAAAGTAATGAATTTGAGTGATCTAGCTAAGAACGCATCCTGTTACATTAACCACTTAATTGGACGACTGATCTATAACAGTTTTAAAAAATAATCTAAAAAGTGTAGTGTATTAAATCCACTATTTCAACAATTAGAAACAATTATCATGTGTTAATGTTTGTATAAGTTTTTGTTGGGAAACACATTCAATTCCAAATACCACTTGTTGGGAATAAACACAACAACAAGAAAACAATCATACAAAAACACAACACTTAATGTGGTTTGATCTCAGCAAATCTAATCCACAAGAACTTCTATTCCAATTCACTATGAGAATAAAAGAGTTACACAATGTATATTCTCTCTCAATATACAAAGCCTCACCAGCCTCAATTTTTTTCTCTGTCTGTATCTTTCCCCGCACAAAATTTAGTACAAACAACATATATTTATACTAAAATTAAAACCTTATTGGGCCTAGTTTTCAAATTGGCCTTGGAGTTTTGAGGAGTTATCCTAAAAATTTTGATAATTAAGGTGAATTTATTCACCTTTTATTTAGTAATTGAACTTAATTCTTTAGTCGTTTTTATTCCATTTGATTTGTTATGTTTAATTTATTTTAGTGTGTTTTAGCATCATTGTCTTTTGGATTCATTGGTATTAGATTCGAGATTTTCTTCCAAGGATTTTATAATTCGAGGTGTTATCTTTCTTTTCAATCCATATATTTAATTGTATTCTAATTTATTAATCTTATAATGTTGCCATGCTCGGCTAAATCTAATGTGCTCCCGGCGTTATAAATATGGGTTTTTGTGTTTAATTTATATGCTTTATATTCTATTCTATGGTGTATATTTAATGAGTTTTACTGCCATGATATTAATAGTTATGAATGATTTAATGCATGAATTGTGTATCAATCATGCCCAACTTGCTTATCATATGCTCAAAATTAGGTCTTGCAAGCCCCTTAGTCAAAATGTCAGCTTTTTGTTGACTAGAAGGGATAAAGGGTAGGCAAATAGTTCCAGCTTCAACTTTTTCCTTGATAAAATGCCAATCAATCTCAATGTGCTTCGTCCTATCATGCTGGACAGGATCGTGAGCAATACTTATTGCAGCCTTATTGTCACAATATAGCTTTAAAGGTAGATCAACGGTTTTCTTGAGTTCTTTAAGAATTCGATATATCCATAATACTTCACAAATCCCATGGGCAATTGCTCTAAATTCAGCTTCAGAGCTACTTCGAGCAACAACATTTTGCTTTTTTCTTCGCCAAGTAACCAAGTTTCCCCACACAAAAGTGCAATACCCTGATGTAGACCTCCTGTCAACTGTAGAACCTGCCCAATCTGCATAATTAAATACTTCAACACTCCTCTGGTTAGTTTTTTTGAACAACAAACCTTTTCCAGGACTAGACTTCAAATATCTCAAGATTCGATAAACTGCCTCAAGGTGTTGCTCACGAGGTGTGTGCATGAATTGACTATCAACACTAACTGGGAGGGCAATATCCGGTCGAGTATGCGATAAATAAATTAGTTTCCCAACTAATCTCTGGTATTGACCAGCATTCACAAGAACACCTTCCTTTTCCCACAACTTCACATTCGGATCCATTGGAGTCTCAGCTGGTCTGTACCCACTCATCCCTGTCTCCTTCAAAAGATCAAGAATATATTTTCGTTGAGAAACAACAATTCCTCTCCTTGAACGCGCAACTTCCATGCCAAGGAAATACCTTAATTCTCCCAAATCCTTAATCTCAAACTCTAATGCAAGACTCTTCTTTAGTCTCTCTATCTCAATTACGTCATCACCTGTGAGTATAATATCATCAACATAAACTATTAGTACAACAATCTTTCCCTCAGAAGAAAACTTGAAGAATAAGGTATGGTCAGATTGTCCTTGCAAGTATCCTTGTTTTCTAACTAATCTTGTAAACTTCTCAAACTAGGCTCTTGGTGATTGTTTGAGACCATACAATGACTTTTTGAGTTTGCATACTCTTGAGCCAAATTTATCCTCAAAACCTGATGGACTATTCATGTACGCTTCCTCCTTCAGGTCACCATTGAGGAATGCATTCTTCACATCTAGTTGCTGCAAGGGCCAATCCAAATTAGTAGCAATAGATAGAAGTACTCTCACAGTGTTTAATTTTGCAACAGGAGCAAAACTCTTAGAATAATCGATGCCATAAGTTTGAGTGAATCCCTTGGCTACCAATCTAGCTTTGTATCTTTCCACTGATCCATCAGAATTGTACTTCACAGTGAACACCCATTTACAGCCCACAGTAGACTTCCTAGTAGGCAATGCTTCAACACTCCAAGTATTGTTCTTCTCAAGAGCTCTCATATCTTCAAACACCGCTTCCCTCAATTTTGGAACTTTTAAAGCTTTATGTATATTGTTAGGAATGTCTATACAGGACAATTTAGAGGCAAAAGCAACCATAGATGGAGATAATTTTGAGTAAGAAACAAAGTTAGATAATGGATGATTAGTACAAGATCTAACCCCTTTTCTAAGAGCTATAGGAATGTCAACATCTAAATTTGTAGACTGACTATTAAGGGAAGAGAGGGAATCACCTGTTATAGGCTGACTTTGTGGATCTTTCCTTGGATTGGAATCATGGCTGTGCTTATTATTCCTCTTTGAGTAAACAATCCCTTTCCAAGTTTGGTCACCCTCGTTGAATCTATTTCCTGCTGTTTTAGAACAATTATCATATTGTTGCATTATACTAGGTTGTCCCTTGTCTTTAGTTTCCAATGACTGCGTCCCAGAATTCTGTTTTTCATCAGAGTTTTCAGATGTAAGCCTAGACTCAGGAGAAACATTACTCATAGTGAGAGGAGTTTCCAAAAAAAAATCTTGGCCATTTGGTGTAGGTGCAGAATTTTGTCTAACATTATGTAATAGAAATACATTATTTGAATTTATACATGAATCTTCCTTAAAAGTCTCCCCCTGAAGATGAATACATTTATAAAATGGTTGATTTTCAAAGAAGGTAACATCTATAGTGACAATTTTTTTTTATATTTTGGATCAAAACATTTGTAGCCTTTCTGGGTTGAGGAGTAACCAACAAAGACACATTTTTCAGCCCTAGGCTCAAGTTTTCCAGCTGGTCTATGTTCATGTACAAATGCTGTACAACCAAATACTTTTGGAGGTAAATTAGCAAAAAGTCTAGCATTTGGAAAAAAATTTGTGAAAACTTTGAAAGGAGTTTGAAATTGCAAACTTTGGATGGCATTCTATTTATTAAGTATGCAGCAGTTAAAACAGCCTCTCCCCACAAATAGTTAGGAACTTTAGTTGTAAAAAGTAATGCACTAGCTACCTCCAATAAATGTTTATTTTTTCTTTCAACAATGCCATTCTGTTGGGGAGTATTAATGCAAGAACTATGATGAATGATACCTTTTCAAGATCCAACTCCTGCCACAAGGTCATCAATTCGTTGTAGTAGGAAGTTACGTTTCTATCACCTTGCTTTGCATGCCATAGTTTTGATTTTAATTCAAAAATCTGTGAAGAATTCTCCAAATCAGAATAATTTTCCTTCACAGCATCCCAAACATCTTTAGCAGTTGGTAGAAACATGAATGGCTTTCCAATTATTGGTTCCATTGAATTCAGTAGCCATGCAATAATCAGGGAATTTTTGAATTCCAGATTTTGAAAGTTGGGTCTCCGTCTGCAAGTTTGGTCACTGCTCCTGTTAGATAACCCAACTTCCTCTTGCCTTCCAAGATTAATCGAACAGTTTGCGACCATTCTATGTAATTCTTTTCATGTAGACGGTGAATATTCACTTGAAGTGAATTATTGGACCCCTCCGGACCATTGAACGAGATGGAAGAGTTCATATTTGAACGCACTGTACTTTCTCCAACAGCCACCGTGTCTTTACTGGTTTCACCAATAAGAGCTGTTTTCCATGGGGTTTGGTTTGCCGTAGATGATCAGAACTTAAGCTTTGATGCCATGTGAAAAAACAGAGCATCAATTCTGCTAGTATATTCTTCGAAATAAATATTACATCTGTCTTAAATAGAAGCGTAATAAGACCTAAATCCTAGAATTTAGAAACAAGGAAAAATGAAATAATCTAAGAAAGGAAAGATTCTATAATTTTGATAAATTCTAATTCTAATCCCTTATATCATGAGATCAGGTTTCCTAATTTCTAACTTCCTAATTTCCTACATTTACTTTAGTGTAGTAAATTACTATAGATAATCTGCTTTAATCTTGCATCTTACCATATAGGAGGATTATGGTAGGTTGTTTAGAATCTTTTGTGGTTTGTTGTGAATGCTTTAGGTTGATTTTACCTTAGCTCTTACCTTTTACCACATAAAAGGAGTTTGGAGGATTGGTTTAATATTAGTATGACTAGACTTTGCCGTTGCCTCTTACCACATAAGAGCGGTGTAATTAGAGGGTTGGTTGTTAGTAGATTACATTAGATTATGGGTTAATTAAGAAAGTAAACCTTGTCTCTTACCATATATGAGGGTTTAACAAATTAGTTAATATCTAGTAGGTATAAACCAGAATCAATCCCTGCCTCTTACCACATAGGGAGGGAGTGTGATAGGTTAATATGAATAAGATAGGTGCTCGATATAGAGACCTAGATTATGATTAAGCATTTGCCCTTATTTATTATGACCATAGATAGAATTTGTATGTGACTTTTATGAACTCTAAATATAATCTTGGGAGTGCACTTGCTCGAAATTCTTTTTAATAAGTTATTGTTATATTTCTTTCCTTAATTTCCTTTACATTATTGTTTTGCTAATTAAATATACAAAAATTCAAAAATATTTTTATAAGATTTCAATATTGTCCTTTCCCTAGAGGTACGAACTTTGCTATATTATCACGATTAGTGATTGTAGGGCATTATCTTTGATAAGGGGTAAAAAGCAATCTCAAGTATATTTTATACATATATTTAACCATATCAAATTTTGGCACCGTTGTTAAGGAAAGAAACTGTGTTGAAATTTTTGTTTTATTTTATTTTTCTATTTTAGTTTATTTTAATTAATTGAACTCTGAACTTGCAAAGACTTTGTGAGCTAAGAAGAAATTAGACTTTGAGAAGATGTTTGCACAAAGGGATCCATCGTTAGATATTGTTCCTACTATAATTCCACCAGTAATTCTACCAATGCAGCCAGAGGCACCACGACGAGGTTATGGTGAACATTATGAGCCCAGGATGGATGATTTGGATAACACTTGTATTGTGGATGCGAAAAATTATCAAGTGCTGCCTGCTTTGATCACTTTGGTTCAACATGGGCCAATATTCCAAGTTTTGAGTTATGAAGACCCGTATGCACATTTAAGGACATTCCTTAAATTGTGCAATACATGCAAGCTCAATCATATCCTCACGATATTATGAACAGTTTGTTGCTCCCATTCTCACTTCAAGGGGCAGCAGAGAGTTGGTATGACTCAATTAATTGGGGAAAGATTGAAACTTTTGATGAAATTGCAAAGAGGTTTATGACCAAATACTTTCATATATCCCAAATAGACAAGATCTGTACGAAACTCATGCAGTTTTGTCAAGGCAAAAATGAGTTGTTCATGGAGGCTTGGAATAGGTTGCGTGAGCTATTTCGTAAGTACCCAAATAGTGGGTAGGAGCCGGAAAGAGAGCTAAACTTCTTTTGCAATGGGCTTAATTGAGAGACTATGCATAATGTAAATCTCACAGTTGGAGGAAATTTGCGTGAAAAATCACCAGAACAGGTTAAAGAGATCTTCGAACACATAGTTAATAATAACATTATGTTTCCAAGTGCAAGGAGTAATCAAGGAAGGAGGCAAGTGGGTATGTTGAAATTGGACAAGACAGCTAACCTGGAGGTGGATATGGAAAGTATACAGAATACCTTGGCCAATATTTAGATAGTATTAGGGTAAAAAACAACACCATCTCATGGATTATATCAAGGAGTACATCATATGGATATGTGCCTTCAAATCACCAACGAATCCATATAATATGTCAACTACAACCAGAATTCTAATTCTAATAAATGGAAAAAGGCAAGGTAGTAACTAGTGGTATCAAAGAGGTCAGAATAGATAGTAGTATAATACACCAACAAGACTGACTTATCCACTGGATTTGAAAACCAACAAGGCACACAAAATGAGAGTCAAAAGCCTACTATGAAAGATATGATGATATGATAGTTGTGTTGGGAGCCAAAATGGACAAGCTTGTTACTACAGGTGAATAACAATGTGCTGCATTGAAACATTGGTGCAAAAATAGGAAAACATGTTGCAAATGCATGGAAGTATTTTAATAGAGCATGGTGCTACTCTTAAAAATTTAGAGACTTAAATGGGCCAAATGGCCAGTTTATTGCATAATAAACCCAATGGGTCTTCACCGGGTGATACTTTTCCCAACCCAAAGAGGACGGAGCAATGTTATGCAGTTACACTTCAAAGTGGTAAAGAATTGCAACAAGTGGTGATTTCTGAAAAAGAGCCTTTAATGGATGATCAAGTAGCAGTTGAGGTTTAGTCAAACATGAATGAAGTTCCAAAGCAAGTGGAACACAATGATGAAGGTAAAGAAAAAGGGAGGAAGAAAGAACCTCTAAGTGCATTTAATTTTAAAATATTTGTACTACCTTTATCTTTTCCTCAAAGGGTGAAGCTAGCAAAGAAGAAGATTCAGTTCAGCAAGTTTGGTGAGATTGTTAAGAAGCTCAACGTGGAAATTCCTTTGCTAGATTTTGTACGAAATGCCAACTTACACTAAGTTTTTAAATGATCTTATTTTGAATTACGAGTAGATTTTATAGTATAAGGAGGTGCTTCAGCTGTATAAAGCTGGGAAGTGCTTAATGAAGATGGATCTCCCTCCTAAGTTTAAGGATCCAAGAAGTTGCATAATTCCATATAAGATTGGTTTGAGAAATTTTGCAAGACATTATACAATTTGGGTGCATGCATTATTTTGATAACTTATTCAATTGCCGTTAGTGAGGGATTAGGAGATAAAGTTAAACCGGTCGCAATTACACTTTAGTTGGCGAACTGATCCATTATTACACTAAAGGGAATTCTTGAAGATGTTTTGGTAATAGTGGACAAATTCACTATCCTGATGGATTTTATTATCCTGGACATGGAGGAAGATCCTATTATCTTTGGGAGACATTTCCTAGCTACAGGAGATAATTTAATTGGCGTACGCGACAAGACTATTACCTTTTGCATTAATCATGAGGAAGTAACATTTAATGTTAATTACACTGTGAAGCATTCCCAAGATATTAATACTTGTTTTTTTCATGGATATTGTTGAATCTTCAGTTAATGCATGTAATTACATGAAATTATTAGGTATTAATGATAATAATTCTTTAATGCATATGTCTAGTTCTGAATTGTTTAAAATTGATGAAACTATTGCATTAGAATTGCAAAACACGGATGAATGTGTTGTTTTAAATTTGTCTATTTATGAGGTAACAAATTTTGCTGTGGAGAAGCCCACTGTGGTGAGATCTATTGAAGTTCTTGATTGTAAGGAAAATAGGCTAAAACCATCAGCCGAAAAGCCACCAGAATTTGAGCTTAAGTGATAAGTTGGTTTTATACCAACTTAAATGGCTTAATCCACTTAGCTTTTGACTTGTTTTTCATAAGTTAGTGCAATGATTTGTTTGTTGTGGTGCATTTATGTGGTTGGCAATTGGTTGTACTAAAATGGTTAAAAGAGACCAAAAATGATGATGAACTTAGGCAAATGTGTGCTTGATGTTAATTGGTAAGGTTGAGAGGTCAAAACAATTAGGAAATGGATGAAACCGAAATTGGTAAGCTAAATTTAGGGTTTTGGCAGATTTGGTTGGTGAAATTCATCTGGGCATAACTCTCTTGATATTAATCCAATTGGTGAGTTCTTTGGTGTTTTGAAAAGCTCTTTGAATGCACTACATTTCTTATGTTTTAACTATTTTCTACTTGTGCGTGCAAGGCTATGAAATATGAGTTTCGTTTCGGAATACCATTCATTAGGGTTTTAGGGTTTTTTAGCGTTTTATTTGCCTGCCACAGTTTGGTGTTTTGATGATAACTTGAGTTTTAGGCATCCAATGGTGTTGTTTCGTGCACCATTGGAAAGCTAAGAGGAAGACCTAGAACGTTTAAGTTCACCACCAAGTCAGAATCAGAGGCTAAGACACACTTATTTGGCATGAAAGTAGGGTGTTGTGTTGGAATGGATACTTTGCCAACATTTTTTGCCAATTCGGCCAACCATTGTGCCAAGACCTTGCCGAGCTTTGCCAAACCAATGTGCCAAAACCATTGTGCCATGACCTTGCCAAGAACTTGCCAAGCCTTTCCAATCAATCTTGCCAAGCCTTGCCAACTTGACAACACTTATGCACAACACTTATGCATTAGTCTTGCCATAACTTTGCCATGAAACTCATGCCACACATTTGCACCTTGGCACACCACTCATGTTGCACAATGAACTTCACAAACCAAGGCACACAACTTGGTATAGAAAGAGCTAGGCAGCCGAGAACAAGAAGAGAATTGGCCTACGACATGTCGTAGGCCAAACTTAAGAAGACAGAAAAATGGCCTACGACATGTCGTAGGCCATTCTTGAAGGAGTTGGTTTTTGCCCACGACATGACTTGGGAAATAAAATTTTGGCCTACGACATGTCGTAGGCCAATTCTGGAACATGAACATTTAGCCTACGACATGTCGTAGGCTAAATTGTTGGAGAGTTGTGGAAAAAATGGCAAAGTGTTGAGAGTTGCTTCATGGGTTTTCAGATTTGTCACACTTTATTAGTTGGGTCATAACTCTTTCGTCTTAGGTCCGAATTGGGTGTTTCAAATGGCTATGGATAGCTAAGACAAAGGTTTACAACTTTCGTGTTTTAAGATTCTTTTAATTCACAGTGCATCATGATCAAATCTTGGTGGGAAGTTACGGCCATGAAATGTTTTGTGGTTGAGTTTGCTGAAAAAATGGCTAAGTGTTGAATCTTTGAATTTCTGAATTTCCAGGCAGCTGAAGGCGTGAAGTTCGGTGGCAAGAGGGCGTGATTTCCTGAAGGCTGTTTTACTTGGAAGCTCGCGAGGATGCTGAAGGCGTGATTGGTTGCGGCTTGAAGGCGTGGTTCGATCCTGATTTCTTCACCTGGAAGTCTGAGAAGCTGAAGGAGCTGGTGCTGAAGCTGGAAGGCGCTGGAAGACTGACTGGGCAACCGAAGGCGCTGGAAATGAACATTGAAGGCGCTGGAATGCTAAACTTTCCTCCAAACTTTGAATTTTCATTTCTTGGGCTGATTTTAGTCATTCTCTTTGAAAGACACTTATGTCATACTTTGTACATTTTATGTTGCGTATTAGTTACGTTTTCCCAACTCTATTTATAGGGAAGGTTGCTAACATGTAAGGGAGATTGGAGATTTTGGAGAATTATCATTTTTGAATTTTAGCGGGAGCTTTTCTCCCTCTCATTTTCTCTCTCTAGATCTACTTTCTCTCACTAAACATTTCTTCTAGAATCTCAACTCCGATTGTGAATTTGGACTGGATTTGTCTTTCTTATTCTCTAAGATTTGTTAAAAATATTTTTGAAGTATTTAATTCTTCTTTTGGATTTCCTACAAAGTGTATAGCTACTACTATAATAAGAAATTCTGTTGCATCACTGTGTTTTCTTACTCTAATTCTTCCTTGAGCATCATTTAATAAAAAATGATATTAAATCATGAACATCAAACTGAAGAAAAAGAAATTCTGCTGCATCACTGTGTTTTCACACAATACACACATTTTGATACACTACACACATTTTCATACACTACATATATTTTTCATATATTACATATATTTTACACATTGTACACACATTTTCATATACTACAAATATTTTACGCATACTACATACATTTTCACACAATACATATATTTTCACACAATACACATATGACACACTACATGCATTTTCACACACTACACACACTTTCACACACTATATATATTTTTCACAATACTCCATATATTTTACACATACTACACACATTTTCACACACTACACATATTTTACACATAGTACACGTATTTTCACACACTACAGATATTTTACACATAGTACACATATTTTTATACACTACACATATTTTACACATAGTACACATACTTTCACACACTACACATATTTTTCACACACAATATATATATATATTTAAAATAGAATTTACACTCTAAAAACGCCAGGAGATTCGGTACAAATTTTCATTGGTGATGGTTTTATAATTAATTTACCTTGAGAATAAACAACACATGAGAATTCATTAGATTGAAGTTTTGGCACTTCAAAGAATGACCACGTGAATTCTCTAATATCCTTCGCATCATTATAGAACCGGGATGGCCTAACCGGTCATGCCAAATAATAAAATCATTATGATCAGTAAACTTCTGGTTTACTGTTGCATATATTTCAACTGTAAAAATATATGTATAATATAATCCAGATGATTAAGAAGGTAATTTTTAAAATACAATTTTCTTTCCAAAATCCATACTTGTAATATACAAGTATTCATTATTACATTCACTTTTAGTATAAATATGATATCCATTTCGGCGAATATCTTTAAAACTTAACAAATATCTTTGAGACTTAGAAGAAAATAATGCATCTTTAATGCAAAATTTTGTTCCTCCTGGCAAAATTATTATTGGTCTTTTGGAGCATTCAATCAATTTTGTACTACCAGATATAGTACTAACATAAGTTTTTTTCATGATTATATAACAAAAATATTTCTAATCTTTTAGTATGGAATATGTTGTTGCACTGTCTGCGAGACATAATTCTTTGTCAATGATGATTGAAACGTCAATATTTTTCACAAAAGAAATTTTCTAAATGAGAAATGTTTTAATTTCTTTAATTATAAAAGAAATATTGAAAACTAATGCATTAATAATAAATTCTTTATTTGAGTACATCTAATGAAGATATTTGTTCATTACATCAAAGTCAGAAACTAAAATGTTTATTCATTACATTAAAATAAGCAACTAAAATACTTATTCATTACATCAAAGTAAGCAACGAAAATTCTTATTCTTGGACATTTTCATCACCAACCAAGTGACTAGTATCACTTTCAGGGTGATTGATATAAAAATTCGTAACATCTAAAGAAGTAAAATTACTAAAATCATTGGCAATCAAACTATGATAAAAAACAACATCATTACTAATAAAATTTGTCTCTATATTTTTATCTTTATTCTTCAGTGATTCTTGATAGAGTTCAATAAGATGGTTTGGAGTACGGCAAGTTCAAGACCAATGACCTTTCATGGCATCATGGATAACACTTGTTATTCCACTTTTCTTTTTGGTTTGAAATTTCCCATTCTTTTTCCAATAGACTGATTCTCCTTAATTCTGGTGTGAGTTATACCCTTTATGGCATCGAACCCCATGATTATTGTCAGGAATTTCTATCATGGTTCACACGACCCACTGGACTACGACCTTTGATTTTGTCTCATTATTGCCGGCATGCCAGTAACTATCGGATCTTTACATCAAGAAAATTGGAGCCAGCAACCAGTTTGACGGACGGGACTTCATTCGATTCTTGTCAACAGAAAGCTTATTATTTTGGTCATCCATTCCAGTTACTTTTTCGCGCCTCACATTTGCTACTGAGACTAAATGTCGAAAAACATTGCTGAATTATATTCACCAATATATTTAAAATCTTGCAAACGCAAGTGCAACCAATCATAACGAGCTTTTGGAAGAATAACTGTTTTTTGGTGATCATACATTTCTTTTCAAATTTGTCCACAAGATAAATGGATCTTTTACTGTTAGGCACCCAATTTTCAACCCTTCATCAAGGTGGTGGCGAAGAAAAATCATTGCCTTAGCCCTTTCTTGAATAGTTAATTAATTTTCTTCTTTGATGGTTTCTCCAGGACCATTTGCATTTAGATGAATTTCAGTATCTAGTCCCATGACAAGTAATTCTTGCCAGTGATGTCAAAGTGCAAAAAATTCAAGTTTTGCAAGGTTAGCCATATCAATAATCAAAATCAAGAAAATAAAACTTACCACATTCACCCAAAGGAAGTTGATCAAAGTGGCTAGAGAATTCGTGCTAATAATGTGTTATAAAACTACTACAAACTTGTTGTGTTATATTAGGTAACAAATTATTATATAACTACTAGAAAGTAGAGATATAATGTTGTTACTATCCCTATAATACTAGTAGACTACAACAATCAAAAATGAAACAAATATATTAGAAAGATAGAGAGAAAAGTAAAGCAAAGTAAACCAAAATGTAGTATCTCTTCAACCTACTCTCTCTTTCACATAATCTTCTATTTAACAGACTTGAAATACCTTGTAAGTTACAATATTCTAAATGAGAATTACAAGAGTTACATAAGTTACATAGGTTACAAGGTAGTGAATAATGATGTTACATAAGTTATAGAAATAATAAGAGATGAAGTAGTAAAATATGGGATATTTGGATGGATATTCACAATATGTTCATCATAAACATTATCAATGGAAAAAATTAAAGTGGTTAAGGGTTAAATTAGCATAAGGTTAATAATATACGGTACCAAATGGCAAATTGTCCAAAGGAAAAAAAAAAATTTCTGAGTCAGTCACGCCAAAAGTAGGTGAAAAGCAGGAAAATAACAACTTCTATACTTCATCTCAATGCTCCATACTAAATACCATAACAACCAAAATTAAACACAGCCCTACCCCTACTTTACCGTTTCACTACGACAACACCCACTCCTGCCTTCACCTCCACCTATCTGCACTAAAATAACATCCTCTACCACACACAGTCACACCTAGCATTATATTACAACTTTGTATTATAACATAAATTTTTAAAATATTGTAAAAAAAACACGCACACACACAGTAGCATCCGCATAACTTATTAGAGAGAGAAAGAAAAAAAAGTGGTTGATTGGTTGGTTTATGCTGCTACTTTCTTCATCCTTCTTCACCTATCTACATTGAAAACACCCTCGAAAAAAAAAACCAAATTTTAACGAAGAAACGGATAAAGAAATTCGTCAGATTTCTGCACTCAGTAGATCTTCGACCGATCGGAGTTCCGTCAGCTAGCCGAGGAAATGTGAAGAGATTCTCTATTTTGGGCGATTTTTTTTGTCAGTTGGATTCAGTTGGAAGTAGGAGAAGTATAAGAGGAAAATGTCCGCTACACTTGCGGCATTTGAGCATCCTCGTATAGGCACTTCAAATATGGTAAATTTGTCTTTTTCTTTTTTTTTTAATGAAAATTTAATTTGTCTCCGTTTGGTTTTGATTGTTATTTGAGTAGTCATTGGTTGTTATAAGTGGACAAAATGTAGAAACAGAAAGAGTGGAAAGGGAAATGTAGGTCTTATGAAGTCAAATCGAGTAAGAAAAGAAGTGTCCAAAGTCAAAAATTAATTTTACATTATGAAATTTCGTAAAAAATGTGTAATAAACATTTCTTCTCGAATCTCAACTCCGATTGTGAATTTGGACTGGATTTGTCTTTCTTATTCTCAATTGACAAAGGATTCTACAATTCTCTCGACTTAAGTGGTAAATTCTTCCAATTAAATGAGAATGACCTTATCAATGTTGCAATTTGTTGATTTTGAAATGAGAAAGATGTTTTCTGGCTAAATCTATGATATCTTAGGATTCTTAATGATGAATACGTGTTTTAGTAAATGGATGCTATGCAATTTGATTTAATTGTTGAGTATTGAAATCACATTTGAACTGAGCATAAACATATGTTGAAATTCATAACTCTTAGCTAATCTTGAATAGATCAAGCTTCAATTGTGGTCGACATGCTAAATTGAGGAGTGATTAATCAAAGTTAGCGAAGATGCATGAATTGAGAACTAAATTATGATTGTATAAGCCTTTGTACTTGTTTTCTGTAATCAAATCAATTATGAAATTCAGGCCTCGCCATAGGAAGTGTTAATGAATGAAACATTAGGAAAAGTGTTGAAGGAGAGAATGGTGATTTGGGGGTACAAGAGGTGGTGTAGTCGCCATGCTAACCACGGCTTGAACTTCTAGGAAATTTAGGTCTCCAAAGCATTTAATTGTTACTGATTGCATAGCATAGATTTACTAAGCCTGTGTTCATCCAATACAAGAATCCTGAGATATCTGTTTCATCCTTATTTGTCGCTACCTTTTGTATCTCTGTTCTTGTTCTTTTGTGTTGAATTTACATTCTTTCTAGTACTTAGATTCTGTGACAAAACTTTTAGAACAATTTACTCAATTTTCGTGACCTACGCCTTCCCTGTGGATTACGATCCCTGCTTCCACTTCTACAGTAGTTGTTAGGGTAAAATTGAGGGTACGCGATAAGCCTGTTCAATTTTTGGCGCCGTTGCCGGGAAAGGCAATCGGTTCTGGAATTTGTTGAATTGTTCTTGATTTTTACTTGTTCTACTTTGTGTTTTGTTTGTGGTATTTACCTTAGCTTTCATTTTGTGTTGTGTTATGCTCTTTGCAATTTCTTTAGTACGTGTTGAGATTTGTGGTCTATTTCTGTGTTGCATATTTGAAGTTCTTGTTTCTTTGTTATAATACTCCACAACTGTGTGTTGTGTATGCCAAGGTCTAGCAGGTTTGCAGGAGAACCGCAATTCCTATTGGATCTTGAGTTGGAGAAAACTTTGAGAGCACACTTGAAGCAACAGAGAAACATGGCTGCCCAAGGAGCACAAGCACCTCGGTTTGGAGACCACTATGCAGTAAACTTTGATAATCGATTTGGTCATCAGGACATCGATGTGGAAAGCTACCACATTCCTCCACAAATTGTTTCCATGATCATCCAGGGCCAATTCTTCCAAGGTCTTGACAACGAGGATCCTAACGATCACCTCGATTGGTTTCTTGGATTATGTAGCACTTTCAAGCTGCCGAGAATTGATAGGGGTGAGGTTCACAGGATTTTGTTTCCTTTATCTCTGCGTGGAAAGGCTAAACACTGGTTTAAGAGCATTGGAGGAGCCAATGCAGATATGTCATTTGATGATCTACAGAAAAGATTCTTGTCTAAGTACTTCCCTCCTGCCAAGCTTGAAAAGAGAAGGCTGGAAATTATGAATTTCCAACAACAAGACAGTGAGTCATTTAGGGAAGCTTGGGAGAGATTCAACGACTTGATCAGGCAATGACCTAACCATGACTTAGGCGAAATCAGGGAACTAAATACATTCTTCAAGGGCTTAACTCCTGAATCTTCCATGATGGTCAAGGCATGTGCTAATGGGGCACTCAAAGATAAATCTGTGCCGAAAGTTCGTGAATTGTTCAACCAAATTGCTGAGGATGAATATCTATTTCCTGATACAAGGAAAACTCATGGCAAAAAGCAAAGAGGAGTCCTGGAGTTAGATGAGGATACTTCACTCAATGCAAAGGTCGAAGCCTTATCAAAGCAATTGCAATCTCTTAAGGCAACTCAAGCCAGGGCACCTGTGTTGTCATGTGGAATATGTAAGGGTGAACATTATATTGATGAGTGCTCTGTCACCACGGAATCCATTCAATACGTGAATAACTATGGCAACAGGCCACAGTACTCAGGAAACTACTCAGGAGGGAACAATAGAGGCTTTGGAGGTAATCAAGGTACTTGGGGCCAACAAAACCAAAGCCAGGGAGGCCAATACACTCAAGGGAATGAGCAAAGGAGAGCTTCCAATCCTCCACCGGGTTTTGAGCAACAACCAAGTACTCAGGAACAAAGTAAATCATCAGTGGAAGACATGCTCCGGATTCTTATTGAAAATGTAGATAAAAATGAGGAGAGATTTGTTGCTTTGGAGACAACTGTGAGACATCATGGTGCTTCATTTAAAAACATTGAAATGCAATTGGGACAACTTGCTAATGCTGTACATCATAGGCCTAGTGGATCTCTTCCCAGTGATACGGTGCCAAATCCAAAGAAGGTGGGTATTAATGCCATTATGTTGAGAAGTGGTAAAGAAGTGCAAAAATCATCTAAGCCTGAGGAGGAGGAATGTGTCATTGAGGAGGAAAGTGTTCAAATTGAGGAAGAGAATGTTTATGAGGAAATGGCACCAAAGAAGGTTGATGAACAGGAAACGATTTCATTGGAAAAGAAGGATGAGCAAAATGCTACAAAAACTGTGAAGAAGGAAATACCAACTAGAGTGGGTAATGAGATCACCAAGAACTCCAATCCTTTCAACTTCCCTGAGTATGCCCCTAAACCTCATTTTCCAGAGAGAAAGAAACCACCTCCAAAACAAGGCCCTCAGTTCAAAAGGTTCCTGGATGTACTCAAGCAGGTGAATGTGAATCTTCCTCTGATGGATTTAGTGACATCAATGCCAAAGTATGCTAAGTATCTCAAAGATCTCATCTCAAACAAAGAGCAAATCTTGAGATGTGATGTGCCCATGATGGTTTCTGAGTGCACTCAAGCATGGATGGTTCATGATCTTCCTCCGAAGCTTAAGGATCCTGGGAGCTACACTATCCCATGCAAAATAGACACGAGGCATTTTGAAAAGGCGTTGTGTGATTTGGGAGCTGGAATAAACTTAATGCCATTATCCATTGCCATTAATGTTGGATTGGAAAGCAGGATTCGGCCAGTTGCAGTCACACTCCAATTAGCAGACAGATCATTAGTGACTCCCACAGGTTTGGTAGAAGACGTTCTGGTAAGTATTGATAAATTCACTTTGCCTGTTGATTTCATTATACTTGATATGGAAGAGGACCCTGAGGTACCTCTCATTTTTGGTCGTCCTTTCCTGGCCACTGGTGATGCATTAATTGGTGTTCGAAACAAAACGGTCACATTTAGAGTTAATAATGAGGAAGTAGTTTTTGATGTGAACTATGCCATGAAACAACCCGTGTACACAGAGTCTTTGTGTTCCATTCAAGTTGTTGAATGTTCTTCAACTTTAGTTGATGAGGGTGTTAAGCATGACTGCATTTCTGTCGATAAATTTGTTGATGATGAAGAAATTGATTTGGAAGAGCATGATTTAGAAGATTGTATGATTTTACCTGACAATGCATCTGTGGTAGAATGTTATTCAATTTGTCCAATAAAAGAGTCAAGCTTTGAATTGACAAGCCAAACTTTGGTAGATCATACGTTACAGGAAGCATGTGTTAAGAATTGTTCAAACGATAATGAGAGCTATGCTATGCTTGTTGATGATGATGGTTGTTCTTTTCTTGATACCTTGATAAATTGCATAGAGTCTCATCTAGAAAAACATTCTGACACCATAACTCAAGAAAACGTGAAAATTGCTGGGATTTTCGTTGGAGCACCAACTTGTGAAGCCATGAATGAATCTAGGTGTGAATTTGGTACCTCTCCACAGGTGAACAATGAGCAATTTTTGTTAAACGATGACAATGCTGTTTGTGTTTGTGATGTTAACATTGGTAAAATGTGTGAAGTTCTTAACTCTAGTTTGGATGATAAAGATGTTATCATTTTGAAGGACAAGGATAGCATGTTGAACGAGTGTGAATTTGAGACGTTTACTTTTGAACTTCCTGATGAGCTTGTTGAGACCATGGATGTTCATTCCTTGGTTGAGCCTTGCAGGACTACTCTGGATAGTGTGGTAGAAGAGGGCTATGATGTGCTTCAAATGAATGTGATATTAAGAGAAAGCTCTTTTCATGATCCTGTGCTCACACATCTCCTCAACACTCCAGTGTCTTCTGGGAAGAAGGAGCATGCTTATGAGAGTTCATCTTTTGTGTGGTGCAGAGATGGATTCACTGAGTTCTTTTTATGACCAAGGCATACGTTGTGGATGAATAAAGTCTAGCTGGAGACTATCTAAATCCAGAACTACTTCTTTTCCTTTAGCTTTAATAAGTAGTTTGTTTTCTTCTTTTCGTTTTGTCTTTACGTTTATTTCATTTTGGAATTCATTCATCACAATCTCTCATGTTAAAGGTGTTTGCCCAGGGAGGATATTGCAAGAGATTAGCCATGCACTCAAAAGGCTAAGTGTGGGGGAGTGATGTCATGAGAATTTTCATATGAGGAAGATGGACCAAGACATCTCCACAAAGCAACGTTGGAATTCATGTCAATATCAAAACCAGAGAGCTCCTAAACCTATCTTTTCTTTACATTGAAGACAATGTATGTTTTAAGTGTGGGGGAGTGTATGTTGGCTATGGTTTGTATCTCTTGGACTTTAGATGATTATTTGTCTTGTATTTGACTTGCATGGGTGATGAAATTTTTTGTGATGAAAGTTTTTGTGAACAAGTATGCTATTTTTCTAGTTTGTTGGGTAAAAGTTGTGTCGTTTGCATATTATTTCCCATTACATGTTGTGTTTTTCATTGTTGTGCAAAATTTTAAAGTTTTTGGTAAAAATTTGAACTTTTTGAATAAGTGATGGAGTTGATGTGTTTCAATGAAATATGGTGTTAGTATGGGTGAGTGTTGTTGTGGAAAAGGTGTCAAGAGCTTGAGTGTTGGACTGGAAAGTGAATAGTGCACACGTATTTGAAACTTTGTTCTTAGTTCACTATGGCTTAATTCAAGTTCATCAACTTTACTCTTTTTGAGTTTGCATGTGAAAATTATTTGTTTCCTGGTACTAAGTTTGAAGAAATTGGTATATTTTGCTGACTAAGGTCCAATGTTAAAGTAAGATAGATATGCCATGCAAAACTCAATTGACATAGGAGGTAATGGGTATGAATTTGTTTCCGTTTGTTATGCATTTATCTGGTGTCTCCAGAATCCGTGCATGGTTAGTCAATTTGGGATTCTTATGAACATGTGCTTGCACAAGAAATGATATGGGAGAAAAAGCCATATTGGCAAACTGGGAAGGAAAAAGCCATAAGAACCTGGCAATCAAATTTGGAGAAAAAAGCCATAAAACCCAGGCATTATTTCAGTCATCATTATGTGCACCAATGTGCAGCACTAATGTGCAGAATAAGGGCAATGTCCCATAGAGTACCAATGTACGCATAGGTACCATTGATCTTGTGATTGCATGTTCATAAGAGTGGACAAAGAGATTGGCATTTGTTGAATGGTATGTGAGACTAACTAGAGGGTGTATAACAAAGGAATAGATGAAGTGCACGTTCCTCAGCACACACTTACACGCATGACATTTTGGTCTTTATTCATTGTGCCTTAGTTGATAATTTGTATTGAAATCTGAAAGTTAGGTACCATGAACCATCAAAGTATAAAGTTGTGTGTGTGAAAAAACGTTTTGATGAATTTGGATGTAGTCAGGGTGGATGTATGAACAAAGTGTTTGAATAGGGGTGATGAAAAGGGTTAAATTGTGTGTATCTTGGCTTGAGGGCAAGCAAGAGTTCAAGTGTGGGGGAATTTGATAAGTTGGTTTTATACCAACTTAAATGGCTTAATCCACTTAGCTTTTGACTTGTTTTTCATAAGTTAGTGCAATGATTTTTTTGTTGTGGAGCATTTATGTGGTTGGCAATTGGTTGTACTAAACTGGTTAAAAGAGACCAAAAATGATGATGAACTTAGGCAATTGTGTGCTTGATGTTAATTGGTAAGGTTGAGAGGTCAAAACAATTAGGAAATGGATGAAACCGAAATTGGTAAGCTAAATTTAGGGTTTTGGCAGATTTGGTTGGTGAAATTCATCTGGGCATAACTCTCTTGATATTAATCCAATTGGTGAGTTCTTTGGTGTTTTGAAAAGCTCTTTGAATGCACTACATTTCTTATGTTTTAACTATTTTCTAATTGTGCGTGCAAGGCTATGAAATATGAGTTTCTTTTCAGAATACCATTCATTAGGGTTTTAGGGTTTTCTAGGGTTTTATTTGCCTGCCACAGTTTGGTGTTTGGATGATAACTTGAGTTTTAGGCATCCAATGGTGTTGTTTCTTGCACCATTGGAAAGCTAAGAGGAAGACCTAGAACTTTTAAGTTTACCACCAAGTCAGAATCAGAGGCTAAGACACACTTATTTGGCATGAAAGTAGGGTGTTGTGTTGGAATGGATACTTTGCCAACTTTTTTTGCCAATTCGGCCAACCATTGTGCCAAGACCTTGTCGAGCTTTGCCAAACCAATGTGCCATGACCTTGCCAAGAACTTGCCTAGCCTTGCCAATCAATCTTGCCAAGCCTTGCCAACTTGACAACACTTATGCATTAGTCTTGCCATAACTTTGCCATGAAACTCATGCCACACATTTGCACCTTGGCACACCACTCATGTTGCACAATGAACTTCACAGCCCAAGGCACACAACTTGGTATAGAAAGAGCTAGGCAGCCGAGAACAAGAAGAGAATTGGCCTACGACATGTCGTAGGCCAAACTTTAGAAGACAGAAAATGGCGTACGACATGTCGTAGGCCATTCTTGAAGGAGTTGTTTTTTGCCCACGACATGTCGTGAGCAAAACTTGGAAAATGAAATTTTGGCCTACGACATGTTCTGGAACATGAACATTTAGCCTACGACATGTCGTAGGCTAAATTGTTGGAGAGTTGTGGAAAAAATGGCAAAGTGTTGAGAGTTGCTTCATGGGTTTTCAGCTTTGTCACACTTTATTAGTTGGGTCATAACGCTTTCGTCTTAGGTCCGAATTGGGTGTTTCAAATGGCTATGGATAGCTAAGACAAAGGGTTACAACTTTTGTGTTTTAAGATTCTTTTAATTCACAGTGCATCATGATCAAATCTTGGTGGGAAGTTGCGGCCATGAAATGTTTTGTGGTTGAGTTTGCTGAAAAAATGGCTAAGTGTTGAATCTTTGAATTTCTGAATTCCAGGCAGCTGAAGGCGTGAAGTTCGGTGGCAAGAGGGCGTGATTTCCAGAAGGCTGTTCTGCTTGGAAGCTCGCGAGGATGCTGAAGGCGTGATTGGTTACGGCTTGAAGGGGTGGTTCGATCCTGATTTCCTCACCTGGAAGTCTGAGAAGCTGAAGGCGCTGGTGCTGAAGCTGGAAGGCGCTGGAAGACTGACTGGGCAACTGAAGGCGCTGGAAATGAACATTGAAGGCGCTGGAATGCTGAACTTTCCTCCAAACTTTGAATTTTCATTTCTTGGGCTGATTTTAGTCATTCTCTTTGAAAGACACTTATGTCATACTTTGTACATTTTATGTTGCGTATTAGTTACGTTTTCCCAACTCTATATATAGGGAAGGTAGCTAACATGTAAGGGAGATTGGAGATTTTGGAGAATTATCATTTTTGAATTTTAGCGGGAGCTTTTCTCCCTCTCATTTTCTCTCTCTAGATCTACTTTCTCTCACTAAACATTTCTTCTCGGATCTCAACTCCGATTGTGAATTTGGACTGGATTTGTCTTTCTTATTCTCAATTGACAAAGGATTCTACAATTCTCTCGACTTAAGTGGTAAATTCTTCTAATTAAATGAGAATGACCTTATCAATGTTGCAATTTGTTGATTTTGAAATGAGAAAGATGTTTTCTGGCTAAATCTATGATATCTTAGGATTCTTAATGGATGAATACGTGTTTTAGTAAATTGAATGCTATGCAATTTGATTTAATTGTTGAGTATTGAAATCACATTTGAACTGAGCATAAACATATGTTGAAATTCATAACTCTTAGCTAATCTTGAATAGATCAAGCTTCAATTGTGGTCGACATGCTAAATTGAGGAGTGATTAATCAAAGTTAGCGAAGATGCATGAATTGAGAACTAAATTGTGATTGTATAAGCCTTTGTACTAGTTTTCTGTAATCAAATCAATTCTGAAACTCAGGCCTCGCCATAGGAAGTGTTAATGAATTGAAACATTAGGAAAAGTTTTGAAGGAGAGAATGGTGATTTGGGGGTACAAGAGGTGGTGTGGTCGCCATGCTAACCACGGCTTGAACTTCTAGGCAATTTAGGTCTCCAAAGCATTTAATTGTTACTGATTGCATAGCATAGATTTACTAAGCCTGTGTTCATCCAATACATGAATCCTGAGATATCTGTTTCATCCTTATTTGTCGCTACCTTTTGTATCTCTGTTCTTGTTCTTTTGTGTTGAATTTACATTCTTTCTAGTACTTAGGAGTTGTTGGCAGCTGGGATTATTAATGCATGAAGAGTTTGTATGGATTATTGAAATCTCAATAAGGTGAACTGCAATGACCATTTTTCACTATCATTCTCGGATCAAGTTTTGGATAGAATTGCCAGCTAACTGTATTATTGTTTCTTGGATGGGTATTTCGGTTATAATCAGATAACCATTGACCCAAAGGATCAAGACAAGACTACATTTACTTGTCCTTTTGGAACCTTTTCATTCAAGAGAATGCCTTTTAGGTTGTGCAATACAGCCACCACTTTTCAAAGGTGCATAATGGCCATCTTCCATGAAATGGTTTAAGATATTATTGAGGTTTTCATGGATGACTTCTCGGTCTAATGTTTGGATAATCTGCCAAAAGTGCTTGACAGATGCGTCGAGACAAATTTGATTTTGAATTGGAAAAAATGTCAATTCATTGTTCAAGAAGGCGTCGTTTTAGGCCACAAAATGTCTTCTAAAGGCATGGAAGTCGACAAAGCTAAATTGGAGCTTATTGCAAAACTCATTTACCTATTAATGTTAAAGGAGTAAGACATTTTTTGGGCCATGCCGGGATTTATCACGGGTTTATCAGAGATTTCTTCAAAATAACCAAACCTTTGTGCCATCTTTTGGAGAATGATGTTGTATTTGAATTTAATGAAGATTGCAAGGCGGCATTTTATTTTCTTAAGGGTCAACTAGTTGAAGCACTGGTAATTACAGCACCTAATTAGGGAGCCCCCTTTGAGATAATGTGCGAAGCAAGTGATTTTGCTGTGGGGACAGTTTTTGGTCAAAGGACAGACATGATAGTTCACACTATTTATTATGCAAGCTGTCTACTTGATGCAGCCTAGTTTAAATATACAACAACAGAAAATGAGATGTTAGTAGTAGTATTTGCTGTTGATAGATTTTGATCTTATTTATTGGGAGCTAAAGTGATTATTTACATAGATCATGTAGCAATCCGTTATTTTATGACCAAGAAGAATGTAAAACTGTGGTGAATCCACTAGGTACTTCTTCAAGAATTCGACTTGGAGATCTCGGATAAAAAGGGAGCTGAAAACCATGTCGCAGACCATCTTTCTAGGTTGGAAAAGTATGAACACTTGGAGGAGGACATTAATATGGAGATTCAGGAAATTTTTCCTAATGAGCAGTTATTCAGAGTTGAAGGGATGGATACGACTTTGTGGTATACTGGCATTGCCAATTACAAGGTTTCACTCAATTTATCTACTCTGTAGTGGAAAAGACTCATTCATAATGCAAGCTACTACTACTAGGATAAGCCTTATCTCTTTAAGGTGTGTAGTAATCAAGTAATAATTAGGTGTGTGCCCGAGAAAAACCAAAAAACAATTCTTCGTTCTTGTCATGAATCAAAATATGGATGGTATTTTGGAGGATGGCAAATAGCTTACAAAGTATTGCAGTCGAGTTATTATTGACCGAGAGCGGGCTAGAAATATTTCATTGAGGAACGAGATGCCATTGAATAATATTTTAGAGGTTGAGATTTTTTAAGTATGGGGCATTGACTTTATGGGACCATTACCAAAATCTAATGGGAATTCTTACATCTTGGAGCAATTGATTATGTCTCAAAATGGATAGAATCTGTTGCATTACTGACACATGATTCCAAAAGCGTGTTTGGATTTATCAAGAAATATATTTTCACATGCTATGGAACTCCAAAGTCAATTATAAGTGATGGTGGCAAACACTTTTGTAATAAAACTTTTCAAGTTTTATTAGCTAAATATGGAGTTCGGCACAAGGTAGCAACATCTTATTATACAAAAACAAGTGGCCAAGTGGAAGTATCCAACAGGGAGATCAAAAGGATTCTCGAAAAGGTCGTAAGCTGTCTCGCAATAATTGGGCAATAAAGTTGGATGACTCATTATGGGCATACCGCACAACCTAAAAATTCCCAATTGGTGCATCTCCATATAGGTTGGTTTTTTGGTAAGGCTTGCCATTTACCAATTGAGCTTGAGTACAGACATTTTGGATACTCATGAAGCTGAGTATGGATTATAGAAAAGCAGCTGAGCAATGGATGTTGGGGTTCAAAGACTTGGACGAGTTAAGCTTTGATGCGTATCAAAGTGCCTCACTTTATAAGGAGAGGACAAAGTAGTGGCATGATGAAGGCATCTCACATAAAAAGTTCAAGCCCGGGCAGCTTGTTTTACTCTATAATTCAAAGTTGAGACTCTTTCCAGGCAAGCTTAAGTCGAGATGGTATGCTCCGTATAAAGTGAATACGGTGTTTCCATATGGTACAGTCAAATTGTTAAATGAAAGGACGAGAAAGTGTTTACGATTAATGGTTATCAACTAAATATTTACCTTTCTTAAGGAGAAAAGGTCCAAAGAGATATTAGTAAGGTGACTCTTGAAAAGCCACCAAGGGAAGAATAAGCTTAGATGCATCTGGCTTTCAACGTTAAATAAAGTGCTTCTTGGGAGGCAACCCAAGTTTATTTTGATGCTTTTATGTTATGGCTTAAGTTTTTTTGTTTTTAGTGTTAATTAGGCTAATTTTATATTAATTGATAAGCGGTGTTGGATTGCCCGGCAACCGTGCTAATTTGATAACGGTTTTGAAGCTAGGGTCAAATGCAAAGGCCTAACCGAATCAAATACATTTATAACCATAATCTTCACGACATTTAAGGTGCATTAAGACAACGACATTTTGTAGCTAGAGGAAGTAGGGATCATTCCCATAGGGAGGGGATGAGTCTATGAAATTCGTGTTAACGTGTGTGAAGTAGTGGAAGTGAAAATAAGAAAGGAAATTACCTAAACTACACTATCACTAAATAATAAACATGGAAATGTGTGGAAGAAGAATCAAGTAAAGGAAATATACCCTTGGATTTGGTTATCTTTAATATGAGTGTTGTGTGTGGTTTATCCTATGAGATCACTAAAACTAAAGGTGAGCCAATTCAACTATGCCCCCCCTTTATGGCGGAGGCAAGAACTAGCTAACTAATGTCAACCGAAATTTCAATGTCTCTCTAATCTTTCAACTCTCTAATCCAACCTCTTTTATGGCTGAGGCAAGGGTCGAACCTAGTCACTCCCTTGGACGTCATTCCCTAATCTACTCACTCATTTATGGCGGAGGCAAAGATTAAACTAATTCATGTCTACCAAGTTCATCAAACATACATTGAACTCTCAATATCCTAATCAATTCCCCCTTTATAGTGGAGGCAAGAATAGACTAAGATATCTCTACTAATCCATCACCCACATACTAGTCTACCATAAGCATTACTACTATGGAATAATAAACTAGCTTGTAGGTCCTAATTCCTAGCTACCCATAGCATAAAACCACACATTAACACAATAAATCAACAACACATAACCACAATCCAAGGGTAATTATCAAATTAGCCTCTCATGGCACACAAAAGCTTCACAAACATATATAAATAAGCAAGGAAATAAGCTAAGAAGTGCAAGGAAAAGAAACTACCCATTTGATTTAACACAAAAGGAAGCCTTCCAAATGTTGATTCAAGGCAAAAGATACAAGCTTTACATTGATTCCAAGATCTTGAAGCACATAAGTATTACAAGAATCTCTTCCACAAAATGAAGGCACCAAGATCAACTTTAATCTACTCTAATCTAATCTACTCCTAAACTAACTATTTTGTGCCTCTTTGTTGTTCTCCTTCTTCTCCCCCTCTTCTTGCTCCCTTTTCTTCTTGCAAAACTTCACAATATATGAGGAAGGAATTAGGATTGACAATGTGTTTTTCAAAAGTTCCCAAAATGCCCTTGAAGACTCTAAAAACGGAGGGCAGAATAGGTAAAAGTGAGCTACAGTCGCGACCTCTCCGACACGTCAAAAACTTCTCCGGCGCGCAAGTAACTTCTCTGGCATGCCGGAGAGCCTAGAGAGCATTTGTCTCCGTCGCGCCAGAAAACTTTTCCCGATGCGTCGGAGCCTTCTGACTAAACCTCCGAAAATGTTTGAAAATAGCTCTTTTTGCTCCTTCTTCACTCCATTGCTCATAATTGGCCATAATGTTCTACAAAACACGTTAAAACACGTAAAAATGACATAGAAAAATGCCACAAGGACGCTCAAAACAAAAATGAAACGAATCTAATAAGGTGAAAATCATCACCTTATCATTATCCAAGTGTTAATTGTGTGCAAATTTTGTGCAAATTTCGTGTGTAGGGTAAATGATTGAAGTCTTGGAAGTTTTAGTGGAGAAAAGGCAATTTTTTTGTAAAAAACAATTGCCCATATAATGACATCCTGAAAATAGAAAAATTAATTTTCAGAACAGTGAGCCACGTCGCGACGTCCAGGGTCTCCCACATCCTGACGTCTGCCCACGTCTGAATGATCACACATCGTAACGTCTAGAGGTAAGTTATTTTAAGGTCATCTTTACCCACATCACGACGTCAAAGGCCTCCCATGTCGCGACGTTAGGAAATCATTTTGAAAAAAAAACTTTGTCCATGTCGTGACGCCCAGAGAGCTCAACGTCGCAAAGTCGGGCTTGTTCTTCAGATTTTAAAGGGTAGAAGACCTAATTCTTTTTAAATTTTTTTCGAAAACCCACAAAATTCTCTCAATCCTCCCTTTTATTCTCTAATTATCTTAGCAAATTGAACCGTCGATTGTTCTAGAGTGCTGTATGGGTGTTTAAACACCAATTTCATTGAATTCCACCGATTAAACACCCCTAAATCCCCAATTTTTTCAATTTTTTGCCAAAATCCAAATTCCTAAATTTGAAATTTGAGGGAAGTTCCATTGTATTGGTGGATTGGGATTTATTCTTAGAGGTTTTGGGAAGGTTAGATGTTGTTAAACACATCATAACACACACAAATTCTCTTCCTTGATTCTTGGACTTCAAGAGGTAAAAATTTCAAATTTTTACTTCTGTTTTGCTGAGATTTTGTTGTTTATGTTATTCCTTAAAATGTAGTTAATGATTTGTGAAGCTTATATGATATCATATTAATTCAAAAAGGCATTAATTCTCATTTTTGTTTTGTTTTGTGAATTATTTTCTTTTTTTGTCAATATTGAGGTTGTTGATTAAATTTGATAAATAATCATGATGTTGATAATATTGTGAATGCATTATAAGGATTACATGTTGTTTTTAACTGCAATCTGAACATATTGTTGAAAAGTTTTGATTCCTTTTTATTTATGTATACCAAGTGTTTGATTAAATGAATAAATGAATATTGGTTGAATTTTTGCTCATATTACTGCATTATGGTATTACATAATTTCTTTGAGATTGATTTCAGTTAATCTACATACAATGTGTTAGAATCTTGGTGAAGGTGTGTTATAAGAAAAATGGAACTAGTTAACAAGTGTTAATGCCATTTTACTAATGTTTTGGTGCGAAGTGATCGATGTGGTATTTATTATTAGATTCATGTTTAGATTGTTTATTTCTATATTTACGTGTTAGTAATGTTAGGCTTTTGTTATAGGTTTAGCGTTGCTATCATTTGTTAACACTGTTTGTTAGTAGTTTTATGTCGTCTTGAGTTTCTTAGAGTATCATTTTTTGCGACGTTGAGTAGTTTTATGTGTTTTGTCATATGGAATTGAATAGCAAATGTGTCCCTGAATTTATGTGTGGATTTATAGTAAAATGTAAGTGTGAGGAGTTGGTGTTCGTACATTTCTTTGTTTTTATGATTGTGAAATTGAGACGTTTATATTCATATGTTTTGGAAATATCAAATATAGGTGTTATGTTAACATTTATATTTTAGTACTTCAATTTCACATATTATGTACCACTTGTCATATTTAATTTTTATAATTTTACATTTTCTTTTAACAGATATTGCAATAGAACAAAGCGTTCACGAACTACTACTTCTGGAGCACCCTACCTATCTCCACCTCCCAACCACCCTAGCCAAATCCGGCGGGATTTGATAATTTTATATTCATGTGTAAGGAGACGGAGACGTTTCATAACAAGAAGCTAGCTTGGAAGACAATGATTAAGGAGTGGGGCATTAAGGTGACAGAGATGCCGGTTGTCACTCAAATCTATGCTCGACGCTAGTAGTAATTTTGTTGTTAGCCCGTAGGAGGCAATGCTACGATAGTTCATGAATATTACACAAACTATCTATTTGCTAGGGATGATAAAGTCCGGATTCAAGGTGTGGCTATTGGAATTAGACCGATGACATTTAATGTGCATTATAGACTTCCAGATATACTAGAGAGTGGCTATAGATAGTTTGTGGGTAGCAATTATCAGTCCATTCCAATCATTTCCACTATCACAACCTACCCTACTGCTACCATTAGTGCATCGTTCAGGATAACTGAGCTCAAGATTTCTCAGATGACCAGGCTTATGAAAGCCTGGCATTATTTCAATATTGGGAACCTCATTCCCATCATTTATCAGGCATCGAGTGATAACAACATGGTAGTGTTGAACTACGCTATTCAAACGGGATTGCCCATTGATGTCAGCTAGGTGATGGACATCGAGATAAAAAAGGTACGTTGATTTGTTAGGATTTGACTTTATTATCCTTCTATGATTGCGGCGATATGCTATATGGAGGGAGTGTAGGCCATGGATACTAACGAGCTTTGTGGGGTGTGTGATGATATTACACAGGCTATGTACGAGTTCGTACATAGTGAGCACCTATGAGCAGCCTGGTCACGATGTTCCCCAAGATCAAGAGCCCAGCAGGAGGATGAGCACGGAGAGCTTCCTTTTCCACAAGCACTACCACCACCTCCATCACTGACATGCAAGCCTAATACCAATGCCAGCATACATGTTCAACTTGATGAGTTGGAGATTTAGATGCATTCCCAGATGACTCATTTTGATGAGTGTTTTGACCAAATAAAGATGGTGTATGCTAATCTATCACACCAGTTTGGCCAGATATATGACATGGTCCAGTAGATGAGCCGTTAGTGATGACCTCCTAAGGAAAAGGATCCAGTTCACAGCCACCGTTGTGATAATATGCAATAGGACTAGGTGGTTCTTTTTCTTTCTCATATTGAGGACAATGTGGAGTTTAAGTGTGTGTGGGGGGGAGATTGTTGTTATTTTGGATAACTGTATTGAATTTTTATTTTTGTTTTAAATTTGTGCATTTTAATCAATTTGAGTTAATGAAATTTAGGATTTTGTTGTTATTTTGTAATATGTATTAGCTGTAATTCTTGTGTAGGGTTTAGTTAATAAATATGAAACTTGGTATTGACAATTCTTTTCTGGAGATATCCCCTGTTTAACATATTTTGTGTAGGTTTTGTTTAGGTTATACGTATGGTTATGTGTGCAAATTTTGAACTTTTTGATCTTATGTGCTGAGTTTTATGTTGCCAATGATAGCATTTTTATTCAAAGATTTGATGTGGGATACGAAAATAGCAATATGCTATCTAGAGGGAGTCGGGTCATTGATGAAAAGTTTGGCATTTTAGTAAATCATTTTTATACACTTAGGGGAACTACTAAGGGGATTGACAAGTTTATAATCATTAAGTAGGTTGGTGTATTTTTAATGTTTTGTTTAGTTGAAACTTATATAACTCACTTAAAGTTTATTCTTTAATGAATGTGCCTGCATAATTGTTTGCACTTAATGTTTTTGCATTGTTAAGCTTGTTATGCTCATTCTATCATCCCTATATGAGACTGCTTTGAATAATAACCTTAAGAGAACTCATATAGATAGTAACAGAGATTGGAAGCCGTAAAACTCTGGCTTTATATTGTCACTCCTCTTTGAGACTGCTTTTAAACTAAAAGTTAATGGAGAACTAGCATGAGTGGGAATGGGTTTAAAACCCGAAAGTGAGATAGTACTCTAGGTGGATGTCATGGGATTTCTTGTGAAATACCCATTGATTTGTGACAGTTTGGGAGAACGAGTATGATTTTTGAAACCTAAAGGTTTACCGAGAGTATCCTCATTAATATGAGTTTAAAAAATGAATTAATATGATAAGTGAGCAAGAGGAGTAGACAAAGATTTATTTGTTAGAACCTTAGCTTATGGCGTGGTTGTAGACGAGTTATGAGCTGAGGTAGAACCTGATATGAATGATCAAGATGCAGCACCTTGGACCCACTCGAAACCACCTCCTTTGGACCGTTGCTTACCAAATTATCACGAACAAGAACAAGAACCAACAAGGTGTGGAATTAACAAACAAAGAAAGTAAAAGATATTGACACGAAAAGATTTGATATGAAGCAATCAAACCCCCACGTATGAATCAAAAAGATTCGGATCACCTATGAAAATTCATAAGCTAAACAAATCAGTTTGGCTTGTTCTTTGAATCAAGAACTTGTAAGTTCACCTAAAGGTCTTAGCTTCTAGGTTCACGGTTCTTATGAAAACTCAATTAAACTTAATTGAATTAATTCACGTTTTGCTTCACAACTTTTCAAGGCTGTAAAAACACTTTAGGAAAGCTAAACTTTATCAAAATTCATCTCATAAAAAAACGTTAAAGGAGTCCTCCTTTTATAGGGAGTAATTCGGCCCTTACAAGAAAACCCTAACTCAAGTCTATTACAACTTGACTTCTAAGCTAGCTAACTTTCCATATTGGAATTGGAAACTAACAACTAACAAACTAATCCTTTTCTAATAAGGATTAGGGCACACGATTTTTAAAGGTGGCCAAACACGTTTTGGCTTCCTTTGTTTCCTAAACTACAAAGAAGCAAAACTCAATTTGACTTCTTAAGTTTCCTAAACTTTTACTTGCCATTATCATACAAGATAATTGGATCAAGTAATTACTTAACCCATAACTAAAACATAAAGACTTAAGCCCATAATTAAATGTTTAATGGACTTAATTATTACAACTTAAAAATAAATCCTATGACTTAAATAGATAATGGCGTGATCCATTGAAGGCAAAGCCCAAGCACGCCATCTTGGTCTTCAATGTAGTCCATGGATTTGCGACGGTAATCTGCTAGAATCACGTCACTCATCTTTGTAGGCACGTTCGACGATGATAACGTCCCCATCTCGGAAACTGTAAAGCATAAAAGTTGTAGCCCTATCTGTTATCGTTCCAGGGCTTCTTGAAGCACGTAATTCGGAGTTATATCGAGTGAGATACGTCCAGAATACCAAACTATGGCAGAATCTTTCGGGATGAATAATTGACATTAACACCATGGACAAGGACACGGGCTCATTCTCATCATTCCCTCCCTCCTCGGAAAGGATTCGTCCTCGAATCTTGAAATTGAGCTCCAGGGTCAAACACCAATATCACGAACTCCATAAAAATCAAGTCGAGTTGGAATGAAACAATTCTCAGCCAAATGCATAATATTCTGCGAGATCAAAACAAGTGTATAAGATAAACTTTCTCTGGCAGAATATTTATGTATGCATGAAGCTTATAAACACGATATTGTTAAAGAAAATTCATAACAATTATGCAAATAAACATCATGTATTAAATGCAACAAGTGATTCTTATTTGCATCATAAAACAATTTTAATACTTCATGTAAAAACGAATTGAGTAATTTTGTCAATATGGAAGTATTTAAGATAAACTTAGTAATAATATGCATGGACACATTAACACTAACAAAGAAAACAATTGCACTATTGTCATGTAATGTAAGAAAAGAACTTAAACATATATGAATGTAATTAAAAGGATTATCCAAATATACATAAGAATATTCATAGCAACTAAAACATATATATATCCCGGATGCAATGTAAATCACAATAACGTTTGAAACACTTTGCAAACACGTTAAAGTTATCAAGTATAAAAATACAATTCCAAAGAGTAGAATTAGAAGGTAGACAATCTAATAAATAGATGTAAACACAATACTTTACCTCTTGGAATTTAAAAGAAATTAGGAACTTAGATAACTTACCAAACAAGTGTTCAAAAACCAAAGTACCTCTTTGAACTTGATAGATTTGGATGTGTAATTCTCGAACAAAATAATCAAGACAAAAGTAATTCCAACAAGTATAAGTAATACTTTGTTTAGTGTACAGAAGGATTTGATTATGGTCGAAATTATTAACATAAAATTCAGAATGTAACTCATGTATTAAATAAGCAACATAACACACTAACAAACTATACATAGATTCATTCAATTCAAAATATATTGATGCAACTATTGAAGAATTATGTAAATCGATTTGCTTATCAAAACACAAGGTGTTAGACTCTAAAACATACTTAACAAAATTCCAAACCATTTGTGTTAAAGTATAGGCAAGCTTTTGAAATTGATTAAAAATAGATTGAAAACTTTGAAACTCAACCGAATTGATAATAACAAAGTTCTTAAAATTTGTAAGATCAAATTCAAGTGAAAACTTACCTAACTTACCTTGCTTACCTTGTGGAAAACAAGCTAAGGCAGATTGGACTCCTTCCAATTGATAATGAGTTGTTTGCAACTCCATTAGAGGTCTAGGAACTCCATAAACCTGCAAAACAAAAGAACTAGGCAGCAAACAATGTAAATTGTGATCACTAGAATTCATAAGTACAAGATGTTGTTGTTTGTCTTTCAATGAACTCTTATTCTCATACTTTCCATTACACTTATTTTGCTCATGGCCTATACTAACTAAATCACTCTTTTGATTTTTTTTTTTCAGCTTTTTCTATCTTTTGCTTTTCTAACTCACTCTTTTCTTTCTCTTTTTCTTCTCTCAAATCATTACAAGCTTTAGCAATTCTAGCTTGATCTTCAGAAACTTCACAAGGTGTTAAAGCACGAAGATTAAACTTTTTACCATCCTTCATGAATGAATAGCAATTTTTGAGCTCTTTATAAACACCCTTGCAAGCAAGTTGCCATGGCTTTCCCAATAAAAGATGGGCTGTTTGCATAGGAAATATGTCACATAGTACCTCATCTTTGTAATTCCCTATTAAGAATGAAACCTTGACTTGCATTGACACCCATACTTCACCACAACTATCACTCCATTGCAGCAAGTAAGGATTTGGATGTGGAGTGGTTTGCAATTTCAATCTTTCTACCATTAGCTCCTTCCCAAAGTTAGAGCTTCTTTCACAATCAATCTCCATAGCACACACTTTATCTTGGATTTTGCATCTTGTTTGAAACACCTTTTCACAAGACGTAGAAGTGATTTTAGCTTGTGATACTTGTTTATCACTTTTCTTCATTGTACCTGCACGTTATTAAAGAAACACAAGAAAATAGATGTATAATCTCACGGGTTCCTCACTATTTGGGTGAGTAGGTACACTCCTCTCTATTATGAAAGCTTTTCTCGTGTATACCCTATACTAATTCTCTCAAACTATGGAACTTACTGGTTCAATGATTGTAATAACAAGACTCAACCAATTAATTCCACCAACAAATTTTCACAAGTAAAAACCAAAGAAGTTTCAACAAATCACGTCAGGAGTATTTAAGAACACGTGTGGGTATAACTTGATTTAACTTTAGAAACTAAGAGAAACAGAAAGTAGATTTCAAGACGAAGAAAAAGCAATTTGAATCACTTAATTCCGAGTTGTATTGAGAAAGTTATGGCACTTTTAATCCAGGGTGGTTTTCAAGAACTACTTAAGAACCATGTGTTCTTTAAATAAAATAAATTAAATAAGAAAACAATAAACTAAAAATAATAAATAAATAAATTCCGAATATATATATATATATTTTTTTGTATTTGGCCTTTTTTTTTATAGTTCGGCCTCTTTGTTTTTTTTTTTTGAGTTGGGCCTTTTTTTTTTAAAATTCGGCCTCTTTTTTTTCTCTTTTTTTTGTTCGGACAACCTAGGACAAAACAAACTTTTTAAGGTTTGGACACAAACCTTGGACAATACTAGGTTTAAGGTTTTAAGACAAAAACCTAGGACAAGTACTTAGGTTTAAGGTTTGAGGACAAAAAACCTAGGATTAGGGTTTAAGGATGTTGTGTCTTTTGTCTTAACCTTAAAAAACCTTAAAATTTTCAAACTTTAATATCTCACCAAGAATTATGAATTTTCATGTGCCACTTTCACAAAATATTCAAGATTTATCAAGAAGATCATGAATATGGCTTTAGATTCAAATTTTGACACTTTTGGATTTTCAAGAAAATCAAGAAGTTCAAGAAAGTGTTCAAGAACTTATCTTTTTCAAGTGTGATAAAAGTTTGATAAAAACACACTTTGATATAGAGACAATAAAGAAGACAACACAAAAGAAAGAATGCAATTCGGATAAGAATCAAGGAAGTTACACAATTTGACCGAAACTAGGGTTTGTAAGAAACCCTAATTCTTGACTCAAAAACCCTAACAAGTTTGACGTGTGGACAGCCAATGAAAACACAAGAATTCAACACTATGAAAACAAGAAAAGTGCAGAATATAGACACCAAGAAACAGCAACAAAAACGTCAAGAAAACAGCAAGAAATCAACACAAAAATTCGCAAAAACCGAGAGCAAACAAACTAGCAATTTTTGGCACATTTCAACAAGAATTTTTATGCGATTTTTGGACAGAATTATGACGACTTTAGGACTGAATTAAGACACAAATTTACTGCAGAAAATTGACTCAATAAACAGCAACAAAAAGACACCAAAAATAGCAACACAAAACGAAGCAAAACAGCAAGACAAAACCGAGAAACAATGAAGACTCAAAACCGAGATTTAAACCTGAATTTGGAAGACAACCTTGAGCTCTGATACCAATTGATATGAATGATCAAGATGCAGCACCTTGGACCACTCGAAACCACCTCCTTTGGACCGTTGCTTACCAAATTATCACGAACAAGAACAAGAACCAACAAGGTGCGGCATTAACAAACAAAGAAAGTAAAAGATATTGACACGAAAAGATTTGATATGAAGCAATCAAACCCCCACGTATGAATCAAATCAGTTTGGCTTGTTCTTTGAATCAAGAACTTGTAAGTTCACCTAAAGGTCTTAGCTTCTAGGTTCACGGTTCTTATGAAAACTCAATTAAACTTAATTGAATTAATTCACATTTTGCTTCACAACTTTTCAAGGCTGTAAAAACACTTTAGGAAAGCTAAACTTTATCAAAATTCATGTCATAAAAAAACGTTAAAGGAGTCCTCCTTTTATAGGGTGTAATTCGGCCCTTACAAGAAAACCCTAACTCAAGTCTATTACAACTTGACTTCTAAGCTAGCTAGCTTTCCATATTGGAATTGGAAACTAACAACTAACAAACTAATCCTTTTCTAATAAGGATTAGGGCACACGATTTTTAAAGGTGGCCAAACACGTTTTGGCTTCCTTTGTTTCCTAAACTATGAAGAAGCAAAACTCAATTTGACTTCTTAAGTTTCCTAAACTTTTACTTGCCATTATCATACAAGATAATTGGATCAAGTAATTACTTAGCCCATAGCTAAAACATAAAGACTTAAGCCCAGAATTAAATGTTTAATGGACTTAATTATTACAACTTAAAAATAAATCCTATGCTTAAATAGATAATGACTTGATCCATTGAAGGCAAAGCCCAAGCACGCCATCTTGGTCTTCAATGTAGTCCATGGATTCGCGACGGTAATCTGCCAGAATCACGTCACTCCTATTGGTAGGCACTTTCGACGATGATAACGTCCGAATCTCGAAAACTGTAAAACATAAACGTTGTAGCCCTATCTGTTATCGTTCTAGGGCTTCTTGAATCACGTAAATTCAGAGTTATATCGAGTGAGATACGTCTAGAATACCAAACTATGGCAGAATCTTTCAGGATGAATAATTGACATTAACACCATGGACAAGGACACGGGCTCATTCTCATCAGAACCTATCATGCACACATACACATAATTGGCTCAAAGTGACTAGTTATGTACATTAAAGTATTTTAATGGCTTTTGGGGACGTATATTATGTCTACTTGACACTTGAATGCATAGATTATGAGGCATTTACATGACATTTGTTGATGAGAATCCATCTAAGCATTTTAATCCAAATCCGAATGGGAATAGGATTTCTCAACCAAATCCTAATGGGAATAGGATTTCCAAGCTGAATCCTAATAGGATTAGGATTATCTTGACAATGAGAGAATCCTTATCATGGATTAGGAGACTTGGATGAAATCTTGATAAAGACCAAGATGGCGTGCTTAGGCTTTGCCATTCATGGATAACGCCATTCTTAATTAATTATAGGATTTATTTGTTTTGTAATAAATTAAGTCCCAACGTTAATTATGGGCTTATTAATTTCATTTTTAATTTTAATAATCACATGGCCCAAGTTATCTTGCATGATAATGGCATGTAATGGTGATGAGAATGAGCCGTGTACATGTCCATGGTGCCAAAGTCATCATTTTGGATAAGATCATAACAAGGCATCAAACATTAAATGCTGAAAAATTCTGTCACATTTTGGTATTCTTGACATATCTCTCTCGGTATAACTCGGACTTTCGTGATTGAAGCGGCCCTGGACAGCTTAGAGATAGAGCTAAAACGTTTATGTTTTATGTTTTGCGAGATTCTGAAGTTATCATCGTTAAAAGTGCCTACCAAGATGAATGAAGTGATTTCATGGACCTTTTGAAGACCAAGATGGCGTGCTTGAACTTTACCAATATGGATCACGCCACTTGAAGTAAGATAGGATTTATTTTGTTTTGTAATAAATTAAGTCCATTAAACATTACTTTTGGGCTTAATATTTCGTTATTAAATAAGTAATTACTTGGCCCAATTATCTTGCATGATAATGGAAAGTAATTCCTTTTAGAAAGTAAACTCCTACATTTTACGAATAAGGCTATTTTTTAGGAGCTTGTGGCGTTTTTCTTTAGAGAAGCAAAAATGAATTTTGCTTGTTTTTTTAAGGAAATAAGTTAGTTATTAGTTTTCTATTCCAATTTGGAAAGTTTCCTAAATTGGGATTGGTTAGTTGGGAAGTCAAGTTGTAATCGACTTTCATTAGGGTTTCCTTGTTTCCTTTTTCCTTTTGGCCGATTAATTCCCTATTTAAAGGAGGGCCTTAAAATGTTTTTTATGAATGAAATTTGAATAATTTTAACCTTGCTAAATTGTTAAACACGTTGTGTTTAAAACCCTTGAAGTTCAAGTGATTTAAGTTGTGCTTCATACAATTCGCAAACCTTTAGCTAAGACTTTTAGGTGATCTTGATGTTCTTGAGTTCTGGAATGGCCAAATCTTTTAGTTTAGTCCTTTGATTTACATTGGCTAAGTTGAATTGTTTGTATAAGCATGGGGGTTTGGTTGGCTTATTACCAATCCTTTTCGTTTTCCCTTGATTTCACTTCCACCAATTGTTGTTCTTGTTTTGCGTAATTCTCTTTGTGTAATTTTTGGTGTCAATAACGGTCCAAAGATTGTGGATAACGAGTGGTCCAGGAGATCGAGCCTAGCCCATCCGTATCAATTGGTATCAGAGCAAAGGTTGTGCTTTAAAAAAATTCAGGTCAATTTTCCCGTTTTGTGTTTTTAATTCTTGTCAAAATTTTCTGAATTTTGAGGGTCACTTTGTCTTGTGTTTCTTGCATCTTTTGCTGCCATCTTAGAGTCAACTTATTGCTATTATTTCGTGATTAATTCTGCTCTAAATTCAGTCCTTATATTTGTGCAAAATCGCATAAAATAGCTAGCTAAAAATTGCCTCAAATTCGCTTACACCTTGCTGAAAAGATTTGCGCATTTTGTGTCTTTTTCTTGCTGTTTTTGTACATCTTTATAGCACCAATAATTTTGCTATTTCTTTGTGATTAAAACCGCATAGGACTTGCATATTTTAGTGCTGAAAGTTCATTTTATTGTTGCTACCAAATTTTTGTCCAAAAACCCTTATTTTCTAGGGTTAGGGTTTTTCGTTTCCAAAACTCTTGTTTCTTGTTACTTTCTAACTTGAACATTGTTGAGCATTCTTTCTGAAGTTTGCATTGCTGACTTGTGACACAATACATGTGCTGAAACATTGAGCTAAGACAACACCAAAATTGAAAACCCTAAGGTTGTCTTGAAAACCTAGTTTTCTGAACAAAAAAAAGGTCGTTAAAAAAAGGTCGTGCTATAAAAAAAAAGACCAAGTAGAAAACAGCCTAAAGGCAATTGGTCTGAATTCAAAAAAAAAAAAAGAGAGAGAGATTCGGACAAACACAAAATTGAATTTTAAGAACTAAGTGTTCTTAGTTGTTTCCAAAAGCACAATCAATTTAAAATTGTCATATTTTCTTCGTTATAAATTCGAATTAGTTGATTCAAGTCCTCAATTCATTGTTTCTTTCCCTATTTTCTGAATATCATAGTTTTCTGAGCTATACCAAGTTACACCCTTACGTTTTCTTAAAATACTCTTGCGGTTATTTGCTTTGAAATTCTATTTGACTTATCTCTTGTAAGTTTTTTTGGTTGAACTTGGGTTGAGACGTGTTCCTTTAATCAACGAACTTAGAGGACTCTTATAGAATAAGTGATTCCATAATAAGAGTGTGTTTAGTGTATCAATTAAAGAGAAAAACTACCAAAATAGAGTGGTGAGTACCTACTCTCCAAAGTGAGAAACCCGTGAGGTACATACATATATTTTCTTGTGTTTTCACTAACGTGCAGGTACAAATGGAGGGTGGTGAACAAAAATCATCACAAGGTGAACAAACATTCACTAATGATGTGATCATCAATATGATGTACCGAAGAGTTGTTAATGCACAACCACAAGTTGATAATGATTTGATTCATAGAGAGAACATCTTTCACACACGATGCATAGTACAAGATAAAGTTTGTAGTGTGATTGTTGATAGTGGAAGTTGTACTAATGTTGCAAGTACTTTACTTGTTAAGAGATTGAATTTAACTTGTGTGAAGCATCCTAAGGCATATAAACTTCAATGGCTTAATAATTCGGCTGAGACAAGAGTGACCAAGCAAGTAAAGGTACCATTTAAAATTGGTAATTATGTTGATGAAATTTTGTGTGATGTGGTTCCAATGGAGGCCGGTCACATCCTTCTTAGAAGACCTTGGCAATTTGATAGAGATGTTGTGTATCATGCCAAGCTGAATTACTATCACTTTGAGCATCAAGGTAAAAAGTTCAATTTAAGAGCCTTGAGTCCGACCCAAGTCTTTGAAGACCAAACAAAGATGGCAAAAGCTTTCAGTGAAATGCATGAACAAGAAGCAAAGGAGAAGTGTGAACTTGAAAAGAAAAAGAAAGTAAACACTAGTATAGGCCGTGAACTTGTAATTTCAAGTAGTAATAGCCGAGATAGTGTTAGTTCTAAAGCTTGTTGTTTTGCTTCTACAAGTGAGAAGGAGAGATTATTGAGAGCTAAGCAACAACAACTTGTACATATGAATTCTAGTGATCACCATTTACATTGTTTGTTGCCTAGTAATTTTGTTTTGCAGATTTATGGAGTTACTTACTATCTAATGGAGTTGCAGACAACTCAATATGCAATGGAAGGAGTTTAATTTGCCATGACTTGTTTTCCGCAAGGTAAGCAAGGTAAGTTAGGTAAGTTTTCAATTGATTTTGATTTTAAAACTATTAATAATTTCGTTGTTATCAATTCGGTTGAGCTTCAAAGTTTTCAATCTGTTTTTAATCAATTTCAAAAGCTTTCCTACACATTTCAACAATTGTTTCAAATTTTGTAAATTGTGTTTTCGAGTCTAAACTCACATGTTTTAATAAGCAAAGTGACTTAAATAATTCTTCAATGGTTACATCAATATACTTTGAATTGAATGAATCTATGTATAGCATGTTAGTATGTTATGTTGATTATTTATTACATGAGTTACATTCTGAATTTTATAACTATAATTTCGAACAAAACCGAAACACTTGCTGGATTAATCAAAGTGTTAATTATATTGATTATACTTGTTGGAATAGCCTTTATTTTGATCATTTGGTTCGTGAATTTATTCAAATTAGTCAAGATCAAAGAGGTTATCTAGTAGTTCAACACTTGATTGGTAAGTTATCTAAGTTCTTAATTTCTTTTAAATTCCAAAAGGTAAAGTATTGTGTTCCCATCTATTTATTAGATTGTGTACATTATGTTTCGAATCTTTCGAATTGTATTTTCATATTTGATAACTTTAACATGTTTGCAAAGTGTTTCAAACATTATGGTGATTTACATTGCATCCGGGATATATGTATATATATATTTAATTGCTATGAATATTCTTATGAATCCTTGGATAATATTTGTAATTACATTCATAATTGTTTGAGTCTTTTTCTTATTTTACAAATTAAAGTTGTTGTTTTCAATGTTAATGCTAGTGTGTCCATACATGTTGTTAAGACGTTTGTCTTGCATAGTTTTATATTTTTGAAAATATTAAATGCGTCTATATATGAGTTGTTATTCTTAAAGTTGTTTTATGTTGCATGTCGTAATTGGTTTTCTAATTTGCATTTATTACATGATGTATATTTGCATAATTGTTATGAATTTTCTTTCTAAAGTTATGTTTTTCATGACTTTAACATTTTGAATCATGCACAACTTGTTAAAAATAATGATTTCTTAATTGTATTAAGCATGAATATATATTCTGCCCAATCAATTCTTTTGGTGACAGAAATTCATGTAACGTATTATACTAGATTATTGAATTTTTCTTTACCTTATACACTTATTTTGTTCTTGAAGAATTTAAACAATTATTGCTCAAGATATGCGCCTTCACAATTTTATTTGGCTCGAGTTTGCAATGAGTTCATGATATTGGTGTTTGATCCAGGAACTCAATTTCAAGATTCAAGGATAAATCCTTTTCGAGGAGGGAGGGGTTGAGGAGAATGAGCCGTGTACATGTCCATGGTGCCAAAGTCATCATTTTGGAGAAGATCATAACAAGGCGTCAAACATTAAATACTGAAAGATTCTATCACGTTTTGGTATTCTTGACATATCTCTCTCGATATAACTCGGACTTTCGTGATTCAAGCGGCCCTGGACAGCTAAGAGATAGACCTAAAACGTTTATGTTTTATGTTTTGCGAGATTCTGAAGTTAGCATCGTTAAAAGTGCCTACCAAGATGAATGACGTGATTTCATGGACCTTTTGAAGACCAAGATGGCGTGCTTGGACTTTACCAATATGAATCATGCCACTTGAAGTAAGATAGGATTTATTTTGTTTTGTAGTAAATTAAGTCCATTAAACATTACTTTTGGGCTTAATATTTCGTTATTAAATAAGTAATTACTTGGCCCAATTATCTTGCATGATAATGGAAAGTAATTCCTTTTAGTAAGTAAACTCCTACATTTTAGGAGTAAGGCTATTTTTTAGGAGCTTGTGGCATTTTTCTTTAGAGAAGCAAAAACGAATTTTGCTTGTTTTGTTTTAGGAAATAAGTTAGTTATTAGTTTCCTATTCCAATTTGGAAAGTTTCCTAAATTGGGATTGGTTAGTTGGGAAGTCAAGTTGTAATCGACTTTCATTAGGGTTTCCTTGTTTCCTTTTTCCTTTTGGCCGATTAATTCCCTATTTAAAGGAGGGCCTTAAAACATTTTTTATGAATGAAATTTGAAGAATTTTAGCCTTGCTAAATTGTTAAACACGTTGTGTTTAAAACCCTTGAAGTTCAATAGATTTAAGTTGTGCTTCATACAATTCGCAAACCTTTAGCTAAGACCTTTACGTGAATTTGATGTTCTTGAGTTCAAGAACGGTCAAACCTTTTAGTTTAGTCCTTTGATTTACATTGGCTAAGATGAATTGTTTCTATAAGCGTGGGGGTTTGGTTGGCTTATTACCAATCCTTTTTGTTTTCCCTTGATTTCACTTCCGCCAATTGTTGTTCTTATTTTGTGTGATTCTCTTTCTGTAATTTTTTGTGTCAACAACGGTCCAAAGATTGTGGAGATCGAGTGGTCCAGAGATCGAGCCTAGCCCATCCGTATCAAATGGGCATTAATGGGTTTAGGAAGTAGCCTCCTACTTTTTAGGAGCTTCCTACTTTGTAGGAGAAGTAGTTCTTTTAGGAAAGTAAGTTGGTTATTAGTTTCCTATTCCAATTTGGAAGTTTCCTAAATTGGAATTGGTTAGTTAAGCTTGAAGTTCAATTCGAAACTGACTTCTTGCTAGGGTTTTACTATTCACATTTTTGTAAGCCTATTTAAAAGGCATATCTTTAACCTTTTTAAGATAGATGAAATATAGAAGAGATTTTATCTTTGCTAAACTTTTGCAAAACCTTGTTTTCCTACATTGAAGTTTAACTTATCTAAGTTGTTCTTTGAGAAATCCCGCGAGCCTTTAGTGAGGAACTTTAGGTTAGCCAACCCGTTCTTGATTTAAGGAACAAGCCAAACTAATTTAGTTTAGCTCTCCATTTGCATAAGCTAGATTAATTTTGTTTGTAATAACGTAAAGGGTTTGATTGGATTATCATCAACTCTTTTGTTTCCCTTAAATTCCTTCTGCCATTGTTTTTGTTGGGTTTTTTTTTTGTTTCTTGTTCGAATTTATTTTGCAAAACGGCCCTAAAAGGTGTGAGTTCCAAGTGGTCCAGGACATCAAGTCTCGGGCCATCCGTATCATTTGGTATCAGAGCCTATTCTTCACTGGTCGGTGCGCACATGTACAAAGGTTCTCTGCCACTCGTGTATGATGTGTGTGTACAAAGGTTCCCTGCCACTCGTGTACCAGGCACGAGTACGTGCATCACGAGTACGTGAAGTGCACGAGGACATGTAGTTTAAAGTGGTCGGGGATGATATGCCAACGAGTACTTAAAGTGCACGAGGACGTGCAGTCTAAAGGGGTCAGGAATGATGTGTCCTACATCAGTTAGGAAGAGAGGTCTAGGGTGTTATATATATGAGTTTGCAAACCTCCCCTCTTGAGCTAGCTTTTGGGGTGGAGTTAGGCAGATTCTTATCATTTGATGTGTCCCACATCGGTTAGGAAGAGAGGTCTAGGGTATTATATATATGAGTTTGCAAACCTCCCCTCTTGAGCTTGATTTTGGGGTGGAGTTAGGCAGGTTCATATCATTTGGTATCAAAGCCTACTCTTCACTGGTAGGTGGGCACATGTACGACGGTTCTCTGCCACTCGTGTATGAGGTGTATGTATAAAGGTTCCTTGCCACTCGTGCACGAGGCACGAGTACGTGCCCCACAAGGACGTGCAGTTTAAAGGGGTCGGAGATGATATACCAACGAGTACGTAAAGTGCACGAGGACGTGCAGTCTAAAGGGGTCGGGAATTATGTGTCCCACATCGGTTAGGAAGAGAGGTCTAGGGTGTTATATATATGAGTTTGCAAACCTTCCCTCTTGAGCTAGCTTTTGGGGTGGAGCTAGGCAGGTTCATATTATTGAATAATGAGAATCCATCAAAGCATTTAGTCCAAATCCTAATGGGAATAGGATTTCTCAACTAAATCCTAATGGGGATAGGATTTCCAAGCTAAATCCAAATAGGATTAGGATTATCTTAACAAGGAGAGAATTCTTATCCTGGATTAAGAGTTTTGGACGAAATCTTGATTAAGACCAAGATGGCGTGCTTGGGCATTGCCATTCATGGATCACGCCATTCTTAATTAATTATGGATTTATTTGTTTTGTAATAAATTAAGTCCAAACGTTAATTATGGGCTGATTAATTTTATTTTTAATTTTATTAATTACATGGCCCAAGTTATCTTACATAATAGTGGCATATAATAGGCTTTAATGGTTTTAGGAAAGTAGCCTCCTACTTTTTAGGAGTTTCTTACTTTGTAGGAGAAGTAATTATTTTAGGAAAGTGAGTTGGTTATTAGTTTCCTATTCCAATTTGGAAGTTTCCTAAATTGGAATTGGTTAGTTAAGCTTGAAGTTCAATTCGAAACTGACTTCTTGATAGGGTTTTACTATTCACATTTTTGTGGGCATATATTTAACCTTTTTAAGATAGATGAAATATTGAAGAGATTTTAGCTTTGCTAAACTTTTGCAAAACCTAGTTTTGCTACATTGAAGTTTAACTTATTTAAGTTGTTCTTTGAGAAATCCCGCGAGCCTTTAGTGAGGAACTTTAGGTTAGCCAACCCGTTCTTGATTTAAGGAACACGCCAAACTAATTTAGTTTAGCTCTTGATTTGTATAAGCTAGATTAATTTCGTTTGTAACAACGTAAGGGGTTTGATTGGCTTATCATCAACTCTTTCGTTTCCATTGAATTCCTTCTGCCATTGTTTTTGTTGTGTTTTTTTTTCTTGTTTGAATTTGTTTTGCAACACCGCCTAAAAGGTGTGAGATCTGAGTGGTCCAGGACATCAAGTCTCGGCCATCTGTATCATTTGGTATCAGAGCCTACTCTTCACTGGTCAGTGCGCACATGTACAAAGGTTCTCAGCCACTCGTGTATGATGTGTATATAAAAAGGTTCCCTACCACTCGTGTACAAGGAAAGAGTACGTGAAGTGCACGAGGACGTGCAGTTTAAATGGGTCGGGGATGATATGCCAACGAGTACGTAAAGTGCACGAGGACGTGCAGTCTAAAGGGGTCAGGAATGATGTGTCCTACATCAGTTAGGAAGAGAGGTCTAAGGTGTTATATATAAGATTTTGCAAACCTCCCCTATTGAGCTAACTTTTGGGGTGGAGTTAGGCAGATTCATATCATTTGATCTGTCCCACATTGGTTAGGAAGAGAGGTCTAGGGTATTATATATATGAGTTTGCAAACCTCCCCTCTTGAGCTAGCTTTTGGGGTGGAGTTAGGCAGGTTCATATCATTTGGTATCAGAGCCTACTCTTCACTGGTCAGTGGGCACATGTACAACGGTTCTCTGCTACTCGTGTATGAGGTGTATGTACAAAGGTTTCTTGCGACTCGTGTACGAGTCACGAGTATGCGCGCCACAAAGACGTGCAGTTTAAAGGGGTCAGAGATGATATACCAACGAGTACGTAAAGTGCACGAGGACGTGCAGTCTAAAGGGGTTGGAAATTATGTATCCCACATCGGTGAGGAAGAGAGGTCTATGGTGTTATATATATGAGTTTGCAAACATCCCTTCTTGAGCTAGCTTTTGGGGTGGAGTTAGGCAGGTTCATATTATTGAATGATGAGAATCCATCTAAGCATTTTACTCCAAATCCTAATAGGAATAGGATTTCTCAACTAAATAATGGGAATAGGATTTCCAAGCTAAATCCAAATAGGATTAGGATTATCTTAACAAGGAGAGAATCCTTATCATGGATTAAGAGTCTTGGACGAAATCTTGATAAAGACCAAGATGGCGTGCTTGGGCTTTGCCATTCATGGATCATGCCATTCTTAATTAATTATGGATTTATTTATTTTGTAACAAATTAAGTCCAAACATTAATTATGGGTTGATTAATTTTATTTTTAATTTTATTAATTACATGGTCCAAGTTATCTTGCATAATAGTGGCATGTAATAGGCTTTAATGGGTTTAAGAAAGTAGCCTCCTACTTTTTAGGAGTTTCTTACTTTGTAGGAGAAGTAATTTTTTTAGGAAAGTAAGTTGGTTATTAGTTTCCTATTCCAATTTGGAAGTTTCCTAAATTGGAATTGGTTAGTTAAGCTTGAAGTTCAATCCGAAACTGACTTCTTGCTAGGGTTTTACTATTCACATTTTTGTAAGCCTATTTAAAAGGCATATCTTTAACCTTTTTAAGATGGATGAAATATAGAAGAGATTTTATCTTTGCTAAAATTTTACAAAACCTTGTTTTGCTACATTGAAGTTCAACTTATTTAAGTTGTTCTTTGAGAAATCCCGCGAGCCTTTAGTGAGGAACTTTAGATTAGCCAACCCGTTCTTGATTTAAGGAACACGCCAAACTAATTTAGTTTAGCCCTTGATTTGCATAAGCTAGATTAATTTCGTTTGTAATAAAGTAAGGGGTTTGATTGGCTTATTGATAAGTTGGTTTTATACCAACTTAAATGGCTTAATTCACTTAACTTTTGACTTGTTTTTATGAGTTAGTGCGGTGTTTTGTGTGTTGTTGTGCATTTATGTGGCTTGCAATTGGTTGTACTAAAATGGTTAAAAGGGACCAAAAATGATGATGAACTTAAGCAATTGTATGTTTGATGCTAATTGGCAAGGTTGAGAGGTCAAAACAACTAGGAGGGTGAATGAAACCGAAATGAACTTGGTAAGCTTGATTTAGGGTTTTGGGCAGATTTGGTTAGTCAAATTCATCTGGGCATAACTCTCTTGATACTAACCCAATTGGTGAGTTCTTTGGTGTCCTGAAAAGCTCTTTGAATGCACTACATTTCTTATGTTTTAACTATTTTCCAATTTTGTGTGCAAGACTATGAAATATGAGTTTCTTTGCGAAATGCCATTTTAGGGTTTTAGGGTGGTATCTTTTTGCCACATTTTGGTATTTTGATGATATCTTGAGTTTCAGGTACCTGATGAGGCTGTTTCTTGATCCATTGGAAAGCTAAGAGGGGATATAGAACTCTTAAGTTCACCACCAAGTCTGAATTAGAGGCTAAGACACACTTATTTGGCATGGAAGTAGGGTGTTGTGCTGGAATGGACACTTTGCCAACATTTTGCCAACTCGGCCAACTTATCTTGCCAACACCTTGCCAACATCTTGCCAACACACCTTGTCAAGCCTTGCCAAGTCTTGCCAACACAACCTTGCCAAGCCTTGCCAACATCTTGCCAACACACCTTGCCAAGCCTTGCCAAGTCATGCCAAGCCTTGCCAACTCTTGCAAACACACTTTGCCAAGACCTTGCCAACTCGGCATGTCAGCTTTGCCAATACATTGCCAACGCCTTGCCAACTTGGCACATCAACCTTGCCGAGCATGGTGCCGAACCTTGCCACATACCATGCCAAGCACTTTGCCACATCTTGACACACTCATGCACTCATCTTGCCAAGCATTCACAACACACGAAACATATGCACATTAGCACCACATTTACACAGTTTGTGCATGGCATGTTTACTCATTGTTACACATTGCATTTGCACCAACGGTGCACGACACTCACACACATTTGATTCACATATAGCACGCAAAGTGAATTATTCATACCGCAACCTTGCCGAGCACTTTGCCACACTTTGTCACACACATGTACTTGTCTTGTCAGAAAAACACAACACACAACTCATGCACCACCATCACTTCACAACTTATTACACTAGCATACTCTCATTGGCACATCACTTGGCATGAAACTTGTACACGAGTTCATCAAGCACATCACTCTTGGCACACTACTCATGCATTCTTGGCACAACATTTGCACAATCTTGACATGGTTGCACACATTGGCATAGGATACAATCGGGCCAACTCACATATTTTCTCCACGAGATCTCTTGGAGAAAGAAAAAATGCGAAAATTTTCTCCACGAAGTCTCGTGGAGAAAACAAAAACACCAAAATTTTCTCCACGAGATCTCGTGGAGAAAATGAAAAGTGCCAAGATTTACTCCACGAGGTCTCATGGAGTAAAAAAATAGGTGAAAAATTTTGCCACGAGATCTCTTGGGCAAAACTTGAGTATTCTGATTTCAGAAAATCGACTAAGTGTTCTTGGTGTTCTTCAGGTGTTCGGGCACAGAGAGAAGGCGTGAGGGCTGTTGGTCTGAAGGCGTGTAAAAGCTGAGTTCAAAAAGGGAAGCGGTTGTTGGGTTCCTAAAAGCGTGCTCTCCTTCACTTATGAAGGCGCGATCATTGCTGGATAGGAAGGAAATTAGGCAGAAGCTTGAAGGCGCGATTCTTTTGGCAGAAAGGCGCTGGAGGTGCAGTAGAGGCGCGAGGGAGAACGGCGTGAAGGCATGAAGGTTGCTGAGCTTGACTGGTCCCTGGCTAAGAAGTTTGAAGGCGTGACTCCAAATGGCACAAAGGCGTGGTAGAGAAAATGGGAGGCGTGAACCAGATTTGCCTGAAGGCGCGAGGAGGTTCTTGAAGGCGCATATCCTTTGGCACAAAGGCGCTGGCGCAGTTCTGAAACCTTCTACTTTGATTTTTGTCATTTACATTACTTGGGCATTTTTAGTAGTGGTATTCATGTAATATTTTAGTCATTGTACGTTTGCGTATTATTTACGTTCTTTTTTAACCTCTATATATAGAGGAATAGTCAACATTTTAGAGTATCCGATTCATTATTGACTATTCACATTTTCCATATTGTAACCGACTTTTGATTTTAGAGCGGGAAGTAATTTCTTTTGATTGAGATCTACTTTCTCTCTCTACTTTCTTTCTCTAAGTTTGGTGCTTCATTTTGGATTTCGATCAAGGATTTGTTCTCATCATTGTAAATTTGCTGGAAATTGAGAAGAAAATTGACAATCCTCTTGGCATTTGGAAGCTTTTAAGACTCTTAATTGGTAAACTCTTCAAATTAATGATTATGAACTGTTCAACCTTCCAATTTGTTGATCGTGAAGCTGAAATGGAGATTTGTGGCTAATTGTGTGATAATCTAGGATACTGAGGGTGAATGTTAGGTTGAATTGTAAATGTGCAGCAGAACTAACAATATAAGATAAGAAAGTTACATTCTCAATATTGAATTTGTAAAACTTGTTAAGTTCATGCTTTTGATCTGAATTTGATGAAATGAGATTTGATTGCAGTCATCATGCTGAGTTGAGTCTTAATTTGTAAGATTTGGATGAAAATCATGAATGAGAACTTGAGAATGCATGAGTTCTTAAACCTGTTTGAAATTGCATAGATTTTAGGGCTAGGCCTCACCATAGGAAGCTTCGAGTCTGTGTAATTTTCGGAAACAAGGTGATAAGAGATTATTCTACTTAAATGACGAACTTACATGCTAGGATCGGGCCTCACCATGGGAGATTCTAGGTGTTTATGCCTGAGTAATTTGAGTAGAGAATTGAGACGGTATGGTTCTACTTCACCATCCTTAGGCCCGACCATAGGATAGGATGGTGTCAGAAGACTAAAATTGTAGTGTAGTGACCATGCTAACTATAATTTCGGTCTCCAATGGTGATTCTCCTCAATCGTTTTGATTGTATGTTAGCGAAACTGCATGTACAAGAAGTTGCATTCACCCAGAAGTAGCCTAGATTATCAGCTTGAATTCATTGAGAATTTTCCTTTTACTTTCTTTAATCTTACTTCTGTGTTCATTCCAATTTGTATTTGTGTGGAGTTAAATCAACCTATTTCCTGTTTTATTTTGTAATCAGTACTTTTGAGTATTGTTCTATTTTGGAGACATAATTGAGCATATCAAACTTCTTGAATCGACTATTTCCCTGAGGAACGAAACCTAGCTCACTACTACTATATTCAGTGAAATTAGGATAAATTGACAAGTCACGACAACTTGCTATCAATTTTTGGCGCCGTTCTTGGAATTTGTTTTTTGTTCTGTTCTTAGTTTGTGTGAGTTACTGTTTTGATATAGTTTCATTCTTTTTAAGTGTGATTCTTGGTTTGAGTACTTTTACTCTTTACTGTGTGTTGGTTCTACTACGTTTGCCATCTTTTATTGGTTTGATTTCCAGATTGATCCATTTGTTCTGTTTCATTTGGTGCATTTGAGTGTTGAATTTGTCTTCTCGTGTTCTGAGTTCATAGTGTTGTTATTTTATAGTTAAATTTTGAAATTTTGTTATTTTCTTTTCTTGATATCACTGGGTGTTTTTGTATGCTCGGGTCTCTAAGATCTGCAGGGGAACCTGAATTCATACTTGACCTTGAATTGCAAAGGACCTTGAGGAGGCAAAGAAAGGAAAAAATGGCTAACCCTGAGACAAGGCTTCCAAGGTTTGGAGACCACTATGCAGTGAACTTTGACAACCAATTCGGACAACAGGACATCGATGTGAAAAGCTACCACATTCCTCCACAAATTGTCTGCATGATCACTCAGGGCCAGTTTTTCAAAGGGCTTGATAATGAGGATCCTAACGACCACCTCGATTGGGTTCCTAGGCCTATGTAGCACTTTCAAGCTGCCGAGAGTTGATAGGGGTGAGGTTCACAGAATTTTGTTCCCTTTATCTCTGCATGGTAAGGCTAAACACTGGTTCAAGAGTATTGAAGGAGCCAACGTAGTTATGTCCTTTGACGATTTACAAAAGAAGTTCTTAGCAAAATACTTCCCACCATCGAAGCTTGAAAAGAGAAGGTTGGAAATCATGAATTTCCAACAACAAGACAGTGAGTTTTTCAGAGAAGCTTGGGAGAGATTCAACGATCTAATCAGGCAATGTCCCAACCATGACTTGGGGAAGATCAGGGAACTAAATACCTTTTCAAAAGGCCTTACTCCTGAAGCATCCATGATGGTTAAGGCTTGTGCAATGGTGCACTAAAGACAAGAGTGTGCCTGAAGTGCGTGAATTGTTCAATCAGATTGCTGAGGATGAATATCTTTTCCCTGAGACTCGTAAACCTCATGTTAGAAGCAAAGGGGAGTTCTTGATGTAGATGAGGAGACTTCACTCAGTGCAAAGTTTGAAGCATGGCCAAGCAGGTGCAGACTCTAAAGGCAACTCAATTGAAAACCCCAGTTCTCTCTTGTGGTTTGTGTAAGGGTGAACATCATACCGATGAATGTGCTATCACAACTGAATCTATTCAGTATGTGAATAACTACAGTAACAAACCTCAATATGGTGGGAATTACTCTGGGAACAATTATGGTGGAGGCAACAGGCAATATGGTGGGAACCAAGGGAGTTGGAATCAACAACAAAATCAAGGAGGAAATTATTACCAAGGAAATGACCCTAGGAGAACCACAAATACACCTCCAGGCTTTGATAACCAAGCCAGTACCTCAGAGCCAAGGAAGCCTTCTGTTGAGGATATGTTTCAAAAGTTGATGGAAAAGATGGATAAAACGATCAGAGGTTTGGAGGCTTGGAACTCCACTGTAAAACATCATGAAACCACTTTGAAGAATATCGAAATGCAACTTGGTCAATTGGCAAATGCTGTGCATCAAAGGCCAAAAGGAGCACTTCTAAGTGACACAATTCCAAATCCAAAAGGAAGAGAAGCTTGTAATGCCATCACCTTGAGGAGTGGAAAACTTTTTCCAGGCAACAAACATTCGGAAGATAAGAGTGATTGTCTAGAAGAAGAGCAAAAAGAGGAAGCTGAGGAAGTTCTGGAACTAATGAAGGAAGGTGAACAAGAAGTTTCTACTACTGAAAAGAAAGAGATACCTGGGAGAGTAGGATATGAGATTACTAAAAATTCTAATCCTTTCAATTTTCCTGAGTATGCACCAAAATCTCCATTTCCAGAAAGGAAGAAACCTCCACCTAAAAGAGGTCCTCAGTTCACTAAATTCTTAGATGTCATCAAGCAAGTAAATGTGAAACTTCCATTAATGGATTTGGTGACTGCCATGCCCAAGTATGCAAAATATTTGAAGGATCTCATCTCAAATAAGGAGCAAATTTTGAGGTGTGAAGTTCCTATGATGCTTTCAGAATGTAGTCAAGTATGGATGGTGCATAATCTCCCTTCTAAGCTAAAAGATCCAGGCAGTTGTACAATTCCTTGCAAAATTGGTACAAGACATTTTGCAAAGGCTCTTTGTGACTTGGGAGCTAGCATTAACCTTATGCCACTTTCCATAGCAATCAATGTTGGACTGGGTGGAAGGATTCGCCCAGTAGTTGTTACACTTCAACTTGCGGATAGGTCTTTGGTGACTCCCACAGGCTTAGTAGAGGATGTACTGGTAAGAATTGATAAATTTACTTTGCCTGTTGATTTCATTGTTCTGGATATGGAGGAAGATCCTGATGTTCCTTTGATATTTAGTAGATCTTTCCTAGCTAATGGTGATGCTTTAATTGGTGTGAGAAATAAGATAGTTACTTTTCGCATTAATGATGAACAAGTAGTTTTTGATGTCAACTATGCCATGAAGCATCCTTCAGATATAGAGACTTGTTTTGTAATTAGAACTGTTGCATGTTCAATGCGTATGCTTGATGATGAAGTTGCTCATGACTATTTTTGCAATGATGAATTGAGTTTGCACAATGAGATTTGTCAGATTGTGGAGTTAGACAAAGAGGATTGCATGATTCTTAATGAACTTGAAAACCTTGTGGAATGTTGTGTTATTGAGGAATCTATATGTGAAATGCAATATGAAGTGTTTGATGTTCAAATGGAAATATTGTGGTAGAAGATAGGTTACATGGTTCATGTGATGAAATGTTGAAAGATGAGAAATGCCCTGTTTCTACTAATACGTTTTGCACTCCCATTGAGGTGAGAAAAGATGAGAATTTGTGCAGGAATGAGAAGTTGCTGCCATCCATTGAAGTACCTCCAAAGCTTGAACTCAAACCACTTCCACCTTATTTGAAATATGCTTATCTTGGTGAGAATGAAACTTTACCTGTGGTGATATCTTCTACACTGGACGGTTGGCAAGAGGAGAAACTCTTAGTTGTTTTGAGGCAATACAAGACGGCTTTGAGTTGGACAATTGCAGACATAAAAGGCATTAGTCCTTCTATATGCATGCACAAGATTCTATTGGAAGAGAATTCAGTTCCTGTAAGGGATAGGCAGAGAAGGTTGAATCCACAGATGATGGATGTGGTTAAGAAAGAAGTGATTAAATTGTTAGACTTTGGAATGATTTTTCCCATATCAGATAGTGAATGGGTAAGCCCGATTCAGTGCGTCCCGAAAAAAGGAGGTGTGACAGTGGTAAAGAATGAGACGAATGAGCTGATTGCAACAAGGATTGTAAATGCTTGGAGAGTATGCATGGATTATAGGAAACTCAACTCAGCAACAAGGAAGGATCATTTTCCCTTGCCATTTCTTGAGCAACTCTTGGACCGTATTGCTGGTTTCTTATACTATTGTTTTCTGAATGGATACTCTGGGTATAATCAGATAGCCATAGACCCAAAGGATCAAGACAAGACAACTTTTACATGCCCCTTTGGTACTTTTGCCTACAAAAGGATGCCATTCGGATTATGCAATGCACCTGCCACCTTTCAAAGGTGTATGATGTCAATCTTTCATGACATGGTGGAGGATGTAATTGAGATATTCATGGATGACTTTTCGGTTTTTGGCATGTCATTTGAGAAGTGTTTGGAGAATTTAGCCAAGGTTCTACAAAGATGTGAAGAGACCAATCTAGTACTTAATTGGGAGAAGTGTCAGTTTATGGTTCAAGAGGGAATTGTGTTAGGACATAAAATTTCCAGTAAAGGGATTGAAGTGGATAAAGCTAAAATAGATGTAATCTCAAGACTTCCTCATCCCACCAGTGTAAAAGGGGTAAGAAGTTTCCTTGGTCATGCTGGATTTTATAGAAGGTTCATAAAAGACTTCTCCTAGATTGCTAGGCCTCTTTGTAATTTGCTGGAGAAGGATGTCAAGTTCAATTTTGGAATAGAATGTGTTGAGGCTTTTGACATGTTGAAAGCAAAGCTTGTTGAAGCTCCTGTGATAATCACTCCAAATTGGGGCGAACCTTTCGAGATTATGTGTGATGCCAGCGATTATGCTTTGGGGGCTGTCCTTGGGCAACGGAGGAACAAGGTTTTCCACACTATATATTATGCAAGCAAGCTGTTCAATGGTGCCCAACTCAATTACACCACCACTGAGAAGGAGATGTTGGCAGTTGTGTTCTCATTTGATAAATTCCGAGCCTATCTTTTGGGGTCTAAAGTCATAGTGCATACGGACCACGCTGCACTAAAGTACTTATTGGCCAAGAAAGAAGCAAAGCCTAGAATAATAAGGTGGGTGTTACTCTTGCAAGAATTTGATATGGAAATCAAAGACAGAAAAGGGTGTGAAAATGTTGTGGCTGATCACCTTCTTGACTGGAGACTGAGGCTCAAGATGATTCAAGGATTGTGATAAAGGAAAACTTCCCAGATGAACAAATCTTCAAGATAGAGAAGGGATGTCTGCCTTGGTATTCTGAAATTGCAAATTTTGTGGTGGAAGGCAAGGTTCCTACGTATTACTCTCATGAACAAAAGAAGAAATTGATAAATGATGCTAAACATTACTTTTGGGATGATGATGCCTTATACAAATCTTGCAGTGATCAAATTATCAGAAAATGTGTTAAGGAAGAGGACAAGGAGGACATTTTGAGAGCATGTCACGAGGGTTCTTGTGGAGGCCATTTTGGTTCAGCCAGGACAGGGTTCAATTCTTCAATCAGGCTTTTATTGGCCTAATATTTTCTTAGATGCCAAGATTTGGGTTGGACAGTGTGATAAATGTCAAAGGTCTGGGAATATATCCTCAAGAAATGAAATGCCCTTAAATAATATTCTAGAGGTTGAATTGTTTGACGTCTGGGGAATAGACTTTATGGGTCATTTTCCAAAGTCAGGAGGCAAGGAGTACATTCTAGTAGCTGTGGATTATGTTTCAAAGTGGATTGAAGCTCAAGCTCTTGCCCACAATGATGCAAGGAGTGTTACAGCATTCTTGAAGTCACATATTTTCACACGGTTTGGCACTCCACGGGCAATCATATCTGATGGTGGTACATACTTTTGCAATAAGCTTTTTGAAGCACTGCTAGCTAAATATGGGGTGACACATAAAGTTTCTACCTCTTACCATCCACAAACTAGTGGGCAAGCAGAAATTTCAAACCGAGAAATCAAAAGGGTGTTGGAGAAGGTTGTTAATCCTAGTCGAAGGGATTGGTCATTAAAGCTAGACGATGCTTTGTGGGCATATAGGACAGCCTATAAAACTCCCATTGGAGCTTCACCCTTTCGATTGGTTTTTGGTAAGGAGTGTCACTTGCCTGTGGAGCTTGAACATAGAGCCTATTGGGCAATTCAAAAGCTTAACTTGGATTTAGATGGATCTCAATCGAAACGTATGATGGACTTGAATGAATTAGATGAGTTCAGGTTCAATTCATATGTGAATGCTAAGATGTACAAGGAAAGGACTAAGAAATTACATGATGCAAAAATACTATCTAAGAGTTTTACTCCTGGACAAAAAGTTTTGCTATATAATTCCAGATTGAGGTTGTTTCCTGGCAAGCTTAAATCCAAATAGACTGGACCATTTACTGTTGTTACAGTAAAGCCATATGGAGTGGTGGAGATTCAAGATGAAAAGAAGGGTAATACATGGAAGGTGAATGGCCATAGGTTGAAACCTTATTTGCTTCCAGAGAACAGGAATTCGTTCCATGGTGTGGATGCCCCTCAAGCATTATATCTTGATGATCCTAGCATATCTCACTAAGACAGCAATTGGTCGGGCTGATGACATTAAACCAAGCGCTACTGGGAGGCAACCCTGATTTTCTTTCTTTGTCTCAATTAGTTGTGATTTCTTTTACTTGTGATTTTTTGTTTGTGTCTAACATAGCAACATAACATGGCAAATTTCTCATAGCTTGACTGATTTACATTTTGGCAGATTCTCAGAAGGATGATGGGCAGCATTGATAAAGCAGGGAGTGAAAGTTGCATTTTTCAATCCATTTGGGTCAAATGAATTTCGCATTGAAAGCCAGGTTCCTTTATTCTGGTTTTGTGATTATCACGGGGACCGTGCTTCTCGTTGTGTACTTTGTTGCTATTCTCGTTGTGTTTTGATGTAGTTTGTGTGGAGTAGGAGTTCTTGAGTGACAATATTTTCAGGAAGTTAGTGTGTTAGTTTAGAGGTTATGTGTTAAGGTTGATTCGGTTATGTGTGAGTCATTAGAGTTTAAGGTAGAGTTTAAGTTGTTTGTTTAAATATGGTGAAATTGAAAGCAATTCTTTTCTATTCATGAGTTGATATTCTGTCAATGTTCGGTCTTAATGCTTGATAAGAATGAACAAGGTCTTATATTTTTGCCTTGGTGGTCATAAATTTTGTCATTTTGTCTTCATTTGGCAGAGAATAGAGAAGGAATTGTTCATATGCATTAAGAGTGAAGTGGTTCCATTTAAGTCTTGAAGCTTTATTGTGAGTTGGAGTGCACATGGTAGGTTGACCGAAAGAATGTTCATTTGTTTGTGCTTGTTGTGTAGTAACATGTGAAGGTAGTAATGTTGGGCAGTGAGTGAGATGAAAGGAAATCACATGTCTTGCAATTTGTTGGGTCCCACCTTTGAATGACCAAATTGTTTGTTTGTGTTTGGTGGGCATATTAATTCTTCACGGTTGATAGAATGAATGCATTTACATGAATTAGCTTCCTTGGTGTCTTTATAAGTGTAAGAAGTGCTGTAGTTTTTGCAAGACATCACAAGAAACACAAGATCGTGAGTGAGGCCATTTAGCTTCTATTGAACTTCTCAGTTTCAATTTTCTTCCAAGACTAGATTCTAGTGCTCTAAAAAGGCATGTCTCTTCTTCTTTTGTTGTTATGAAAATCGTTTAATGTGATGAAAGTAGAGAGCATGGAAATGTTGATGTTGTTGCTTAGATAATGAAATGATGAATATGCAAGTTAACATGTTGTTAGCCAAGGAACCAAATGCATGATAAGTGTGGGGGCGGTTTAAAATGTTGGCTTCCAATTGTACCAGCTTTGCCATGTTATTGTGTTTTAATCATAATTGGAGCTTGGATTGTTGAAACTACATGATTCCAGCCCTAGAATTTAGCTAACAAGATAAGCTTCATTGTTTATGTTGGACACTTTGGCTAATTTTGACTGGGAAATAGACTAAATTGGCTTAAAACGTGAAGTGAAAGATGAAATCAGAATGCTGAATCTTTGAATCTGCCCAGTTTTACACCATTCGGAATTTTGGTCATAAATTTCTCAAATGTGGTCCAAATGAGGTGATTCCAGTTGGAGGATTTAGCTAAGAGATAAGGCTACAGTTTTGGTGTTGGGCATTCTTGCCAGTTTCGATTAGAAAGTAGACTTATTTCAGAATAAAAGCTGAATTCATGTTAGTGTGTACTCTGAAATTTCTGGAATTTGGCCTGTTTGGAGTACCTCGATTCTTTTGGCCATAATTTGCTTAATTTTGGTCCGAATGGTGAAATTCTTGTCTCCTAATTCTGCTAAGGTTGTACTTTATAAGGTTGCAATAGCAAGTTTTGATTAATTTGATTCGTTACACTATATTCTTGGTCTATTGCATTAAGAGGAAAAGCTGAAATTCGTAAACATTCTGTACAATGCATTTTGGTAATGAAGGAATTGCAATGTGGATATATGTTGTTTGCACTGTTTGTATCCAGCTCTTGGATTTAATCAAGTTATGACTTTATTCATGTGAGTTTATGCATTTTTTCTGTGGAGAATGGCTTGTTTAACATGTTATAGTCTTGGAAGTGTGATGTTGAAATGCTGAAATTTTGTTGTGAAAATGATTGCTAAATGGCCTTGTCCTATTTATGCTTTAGAACTTGTGGATGAAATGCTATATTGTATATGCTTGGCATGTGCTTAATGAATTTTGGGATATCATGATGACTATCATTTTGTTTAAACCTGAGTTGGTTGGTCTTAATAGGAATGGCACCAAAGAAAGATTCGACTTCAAAAAAAGCCACGAATCCAAAGAAGGGAAAAGGAAGAACTCAAGCACCACCTGTTGAATCTGATTCCAATCCGGAGTACTTCCCTGATGATATGCGAATGTTTGAGGAGCCCCCTCAGTATGCGATGCAAGCCCCAGCACCCAAGAAGAGGAAAGGCACTTCTGAAGTATCTTTGTTCATTAATGACGAAGCTAGGGAACGTTGGGAGCAAGGCATCAATATGAAGTATATACATCTTGAACGTGCGGTCAGTGTGGAAAAAGGGCCATTTAAAAAGTTAATGAGGTTTTACAAATTTCATGAGAAGCTTGCGGTTGCACCTGGTTTTTGCAATGTGAGCATTGCAAGGGAATATTACGCCAATGCAGGGTCCCCTGAGAATGGAGCTGTGTATGTGTGGGGGAAATGGATACGAATCACAAGCGAGATTATTAACTTGCATCTGGGAACAACCAATTATGCCTCTGATCCTATACAGTTTCCAGATGATGAGAGGTTGGATCAAGCTTTGACAGAAGAGTTGGCACACCCTGGAGCAACTTGGGTGCTCAATTCGGATGGTCAGCATAAGCATATTCGGAATGAATTCTTGAAAAGTGATGTGAAAATGTGGCTGTTGTTCGTGCTGTATCGCCTCATGCCGAGTTCACAGACTACCGAGGTGATTCGTTATCGGTTGTTTATGATTTCTACAATTCGAAGGAAGCGGCAGATCGATGTGGGTCGTTTAATCCTTTCAAACATCCAGGATGGAATTTCCGCAGGCAGTAAGGCACTTTATTTCCCATTACTGATTCAGGAGATTTGCGTAGAACAGGGTGTGATTGATGAGCTTGGTGACTGGGAAAAGGTTAAGCCTCCAATTACTGATCAACTTTATATGAAGTATTTGAGCTTGGACAAGGAAATGGAGCATGCAAGGATTTCGAGTGCAGAGGCATCTCGTGTGGAGAGTGAAAATCCGACTTATGAAGCGGGTCAAGGGCAGCATTCTTTTGATTTCGCATCTCTTCAAGGAGTAATTCAGGGTTTCCAACACTCAGTTGAAAACCGTTTCTCAAACATGGATGAGAGGATGGATCGGCTGCATGATGGTGTGAGAAACATGGATGAAAGGATGGCACGTATGCATGAGGGTTTGGATAATATGCGACAAGAATGGATAGCACATGTGTCAAGTTTAGATGGGAGGTTGGATGACTTGTCAACAGTGGCTCAACAACAGTTTGAAGTGTTGTATCACAGACAAATGAGCATGCAACTGGAGCTTGATAATTGTAATAAGATGGCTGTATATTACTATTCGGATTCTGGACCCCCTAAACCAACACCAACATCTGCACAGTTGGCTGGGTACCGTATACCAAATCTGTCGAAGGACGTTGTTAGTGGTGCCATTCATGAGCTGCCATTTGGGGTGCCTGCCGTACCTGCTCTTCAACCATTGCCTACATTTGGTCGTATACCTTCAATGCCTCCGACTCCTGAAATTCTACCGAATCCAGAATTCATGCCAGCGACAAGAATTCCATTAATTGCTTCAGGGCAGCCTCTTCCAGGACCAGTTCATGGTCCTTTTCATTATGTGGCACAGCCATTTACTGGTCCCTCATTCTCCACAGCAACATCATTTTCACCACCTTCCTCTTCTGCTCCAACTTCATCCCAGGGAGCTCCTCAATCTTAGCCTTTTTACATTGGGGACAATGTTCATTCCAAGTGTGGGGGGGAGAATATCGTAATATTTTTTTTGTTGATGCTATGTGTGAAATTATTATGGTAATGTGCTTTGGCTTGTGAGATTGTTGTGATGGAGTGGTTGATTGATTGTTGAAGTTGTGCTTAGATGTTTCTTTCATATTGCTGAAGTATTGTTGAGGTGGAGAAGCCAAAATGTCAAGCGTGTTACATTACTCAATTTCAAGAAGGTTGTAGGAGAGGCCATGATAGGTTGAAGTCAAGCTGTCTTACTTTGAAGAAAATGAAGAATGAAGAAATGCCGTGAATTACGTTGTGTTGATAAGTGTTGTTTGAGTGTTTTGAGCTTAGTATGAAGTTTTCTTTTCTTATGGTTGAGTGGTAGTGAGTAGTCTGTAGTTTGCAAGCTGCAAGGGGATGGAATGTACTATATCTCTCGGTTATGGGTGTGTTATCACTTTGAATTAATGAATTAGAGTGTGTGGTGTTGTGTGCAAGGGTTTGATTTGTGATGTGAATTGGTGTGAAAAGAGAACAATTTGGTAATGTTTTGAACCTATCGTCTTGGTGAGAAGAGGAATGAAATAAAAAGAGAGTGAGTAAAGGCAATCAAATTTGAGAGAATGAGTAACCACCTTGTGTGTGAAACTTTGTTCTTAGTTCACTTTGGCTTATTCCAAGTTCATCACTATTACTTGTTTTGAATCTTGCATGTGAAAACTTTTGTTTTTGGTGCTAAGTTTGAAGAAATTGGTACATATTGCTGATTAAGGCCCGATGTTAATGTAAAATAGATATGCCATGCAAAAACTCAATTGACATAGGAGGTAATGTGTATGACTTCTGTTCTTTTTGTTATGCCTAGAGTTTCCAATATTCGTGCATGTTATGTCAATTTGGGATTCTTATGAACATGTGCTTGCACAAGAAGGGATATGGAGAAAAAGCCATTTGGCAACTGGGAAGGAAAAAGCCATAAGAACCTGGCAATCAAATTTGGAGAAAAAAGCCATAAAACCCAGGCATTATTTTAGTCATCAATATGTGAAGCGATTGTGCACCAAGGTGCAGCACTAATGTGCAAAATAAGGGCAATGACCCATAGAGTACCAATGTACGCATAGGTACCATTGATCTTGTGATTGCATGTTCATAAGGATGTACAAGGAGATTGGCATGTATTGAATGGTATGTGAAACAACTAGATGGTGTATAACAAAGGAATAGATGAAGTTCATGTTCCTCAGCACACACTAGCACGAATGACATTTTGGTCTTTATTCATTGTGCCTTAGTTGATAATTTGTGCTAAAATCTGAGAGCTAGATACCAGGAATCACCAGAGTATAAAGTTTTGTGTGGAAAAATGTTTTGATGAACTTGGATGTGGTCATTGTGGAAGAATGAACAATGTGATTTGAATACGGGTGATGAAAAGGATTTGTGTGTGTCTTTGCTTGAGGGCAAGCAAGAGTTCAAGTGTGGGGGAATTTGATAAGTTGGTTTTATACCAACTTATATGGCTTAATTCACTTAACTTTTGACTTTTTTTCATGAGTTAGTGCGGTGTTTTGTTTGTTGTTGTGCATTTATGTGGCTTGCAATTGGTTGTACTAAAATGGTTAAAAGGGACCAAAAATGATGATGAACTTAGGAAATTGTGTGTTTGATGCTAATTGGCAAGGTTGAGAACAACTAGGAGGGTGAATGAAACCGAAATGAACTTGGTAAGCCTGATTTAGGGTTTTGGGCAGATTTGGATAGTGAAATTCATCTGGGCATAACTCTCTTGATACTAATCCAATTGGTGAGTTCTTTGGTGTCCTGAAAAGCTCTTGGAATGCACTACATTTCTTATGTTTTAACTATTTTCCAATTATGTGTGCAAGACTAAGAAATATGAGTTTCTTTGTGAAATGCCATTTTAGGGTTTTAGGGTTGTATCTTTCTGCCACAGTTTGGTATTTTGATGATATCTTGAGTTTTCGGTACCTGATGAGGCTGTTTATTGCTCCATTGGAAAGCTAAGAGGGGGATATAGAACTCTAAAGTTCACCACCAAGTCTGAATCAGAGGCTAAGACACACTTAGCTGGCATGGAAGTAGGGTGTTGTGCTGGAATGGACACTTTGCCAACATTTTGCCAACTCGGCCAACTTATCTTGCCAACACCTTGCCAACATCTTGCCAACACACCTTGCCAAGCCTTGCCAAGTCTTGCCAACACAACCTTGCCAAGCCTTGCCAACATCTTGCCAACACACCTTGCCAAGCCTTGCCAAGTCTTGCCAAGCCTTGCCAAGTCTTGCAATCACACTTTGCCAAGACCTTGCCAACTTGGCATGTCAGCTTTGCCAATACATTGCCAAAGCCTTGCCAACTTGGCACATCAACCTTGCCGAGCATGGTGCCGAACCTTGCCACATACCATGCCAAGCACTTTGCCACATCTTGACACACTCATGCACTCATCTTGCCAAGCATTCACAACACACGAAACATATGCACATTAGCACCACATTTACACAGTTTGTGCATGGCATGTTTACTCATTGTTACACATTGCATTTGCACCAACGGTGCACGACACTCACACACATTTGATTCACATATAGCATGCAAAGTGAATTATTCATACCGCAACCTTGCCGAGCACTTTGCCACACTTTGTCACACACATGTACTTGTCTTGTCAGAAAAACACAACACACAACTCATGCACCACCATCACTTCACAACTTATTACACTAGCATACTCTCAATGGCACATCACTTGGCATGAAACTTGTACACGAGTTCATCAAGCACATCACTCTTGGCACACTACTCATGCATTCTTGGCACAACATTTGCACAATCTTGACATGGTTGCACACATTGGCATAGGATACAATCGGGCCAACTCACATATTTTCTCCACGAGATCTCTTGGAGAAAGAAAAAATGCAAAAAGTTTCTCCACGAAGTCTCATGGAGAAAACAAAAACACCAAAATTTTCTCCACGAGATCTCGTGGAGAAAATGAAAAGTGCCAAGATTTTCTCCACGAGGTCTCGTGGAGTAAAAAAAATAGGTAAAAAATTTTGCTCACGAGATCTCGTGGGCAAAACTTGAGTATTCTGATTTCAGAAAATCGACTAAGTGTTCTTGGTGTTCTTCATGTGTTCGGGCACAGAGAGAAGGCGTGGGGGCTATTGGTCTGAAGGCGTGTGAAAGCTGAGTTCAAAAGGGGAAGCGGTTGTTGGGTTCCCAAAAGCGTGTGCTCCTTCACTCATGAAGGCGCGAGGGAGAACGGCGTGAAGGCATGAAGGTTGCTGAGCTTGACTGGTCCCTGGCGAAGAAGTTTGAAGGCGTGACTCCAAATGGCACAAAGGCGTGGTAGAGAAGCTGGGAGGCGTGAACCAGATTTGCCTGAAGGCGCGAGGAGGTTCTTGAAGGCGCAGATCCTTTGGCTCAAAGGCGCTGGCGCAGTTCTAAAACCTTCTAGTTTGGTTTTTGTCATTTACATTACTTGGGCATTTTTAGTAGTGGTATTCATGTAATATTTTAGTCATTGTACGTTTTCGTATTATTTACGTTCTTTTTTAACCTCTATATATAGAGGAATAGTCAACATTTTAGAGTATACGATTCATTATTGACTATTCACATTTTCCATATTGTAACCGACTTTTGATTTTAGAGCAGGAAGTAATTTCTTTGGATTGAGATCTACTTTCTCTCTCTACTTTCTCTCTCTAAGTTTGGTGCTTCATTTTGGATTTCGATCAAGGATTTGTTCTCATCATTGTAAATTTGCTGGAAATTGAAAAGAAAAGTGACAATCCTCTTGGCATTTGGAAGCTTTTAAGACTCTTAATTGGTAAACTCTTCCAATTAATGATTATGAACTGTTCAACCTTCCAATTTGTTGATCGTGAAGCTGAAATGGAGATTTGTGGCTAATTGTGTGATAATCTAGGATACTGAGGGTGAATGCTAGGTTGAATTGTAAATGTGCAGCAGAACTAACAATATAAGATAAGAAAGTTACATTCTCAGTATTGAATTTGTAAAACTTGTTAAGTTCATGCTTTTGATCTGAATTTGATGAAATGAGATTTGATTGCGGTCATCATGCTGAGTTGAGTCTTAATTTGTAAGATTTGGATGAAAATCATGAATGAGAACTTGAGAATGCATGAGTTCTTAAACCTGTTTGAAATTGCACAGATCTTAGGTCTAGGCCTCACCATAGGAAGCTTTGAGTCTGTGTAACTCTGGAAACAAGGTGATAAGAGATTCTCCTACTTAAATGACGAACTTACATGCTAGGATCGGGCCTCACCATGGGAGATTCTAGGTGTTTATGCCTGAGTAATTTGAGTAGAGAATTGAGACGGTATGGTTCTACTTCACCATTCTTAGGCCCGACCATAGGATAGGATGGTGTCGGGAGACTAAAATTGTTGTGTAGTGACCATGCTAACTATAATTTCGGTCTCCAATGGTGATTCTCCTCAATCGTTTTGATTGTATGTTAGCGAAACTGCATGTACAAGAAGTTGCATTCACCCAGAAGTAGCCTAGATTATCAGCTTGAATTCATTGAGAATTTTCCTTTTACTTTCTTTAATCTTACTTGTGTGTTCATTCCAATTTGTATTTGTGTGGAGTTAAATCAACCTATTTCCTGTTTTATTTTGTAATCAGTACTTTTGAATATTGTTCTATTTTGGAGACATAATTGAGCATATCAAACTTCTTGAATCGACTATTTTCCTGAGGAACGAAACCTAGCTCACTACTACTATATTCAGTGAAATTAGGATAAATTGACAAGTCACGACAACTTGCTATCAATTATCATCAACTCTTTCGTTTCTCTTGAATTCCTTCTGCCATTGTTTTTGTTGTGTTTTTTTGTTTCTTGTTCGAATTTGTTTTGCAACACGGCCCTAAAAGGTGTGAGATCCAAGTGGTCCAGAACATCAAGTCTCGGCCATCTGTATTATTTGGTATCAGGGCCTACTCTTCACTGGTCGGTGCGAACATATACAAAGGTTCTCTGCCACTCGTGTATGATGTGTATGTACAAAGATTCCCTGCCACTCGTGTACGAGGCAACGAGTACGTAAAGTGCAAGAGGACGTGCAATTTAAAGGGGTCGGGGATGATATGCCAACGAGTACGTATAGTGCACGAGGACGTGAAGTCTAAAGGGGTCGAGAATGATGTGTCCTACATCAGTTAGGAAGAGGTCTAGGGTGTTATATATATGATTTTGCAAACCTCCCCTCTTGAGCTAGCTTTTGGGGTGGAGTTAGGCAGATTCATATCATTTGATCTGTCCCACATTGTTTAGGAAGAGAGGTCTAGGGTATTATATATATAAGTTTGCAAACCTCCCCACTTGAGCTAGCTTTTGGGGTAGAGTTAGGCAGGTTCATATCATTTGGTATCAGAGCCTACTCTTCACAGGTCGGTGGGCACATGTACAATGGTTCTCTACCACTCGTGTATGAGGTGTATGTACAAAGGTTTCTTGCCACTCGTGTACGTGACACGAGTATGTGTTCCACAAAGACGTGCAGTTTAAAGGGGTCGGAGATGATATACCAACGAGTACGTAAAGTGCACGAGGACGTGCAGTCTAAAAGGGTCGGGAATTATGTGTCCCACATCGATTAGGAAGAGAAGTCTAGGTGATAAGTCGAGGTTTAGTCGACTTATCTGCTTTGCTTTCTTAATCTTTTGCTGTGATTTATGAGTGAAAATGATGCTTGGTATGTCAATGGTATGCAAGAATGTGCGTGATTGGGAAATATTGAGAAATGGCTAAGTGTTCGTGTAACAATGTGAATATTTTGTGATTTTATGCAAAATACTTAGTCATGTATGCCACTGACCTCCAAGATCACTGACCTCCAAGGTCGCTGACCTCCAAGGTCACCGACCTCCAAGGTCACCGACCTCCTTGCCATCATTGAAGTCCACAACTATTCACTAGCACACAACACACTTTGCTTAAAGTCCACAACTATTCACTTGATGACCATGAATATTCACACACTACACAAACACTCAGCACACAACACATTCAACACAACACGCACATTGCACATGGCGGTCGCATCGTGCGACCGCCAACCCCTCACGGCGGCCGCATCGTGCGGCCGCCCTCTCACACTCACATTGCACGATGCGGCCGCCACTCACACACGGCGGTCGCATCGTGCGACCGCCACACACACATGCGCACTTGCACAATTTTGCACTACTATGCATGTTTTCTTCCTTTGCCATTTTTCAGTTTAGTTTCCTTTGTTATATTTTCGTAAGTTAGGGATTTTATCAGACATCTTAGGGTCAATGTACACCACTTTCGAGTAAAAGCTTACTTAGCTAACTTAGCTTTCATTTTACATATAGTTTTGCCTTGATTATTCCCATTCATTAAGTACACGTGGCTTCACCAAATGCTCTGTTTGTAATTACAGGAGCACGTGTCAACATCCGGGCATAGAAAGGGAAACTTCAAGGAAGCTCACCAAGCAAAATCATGAAGCTCCACAATTCACTATGCAGAAGTCCATACCATGAAAGTCCACAATGCCGACCTCCAAGTTTTCATGGAAGAGCCACGTGTGGACATCCCAGCGGAAGAAGGAAGCTTCCAGGAAATTTACAAGCCAAATTATCTGGGAAAAACTATAAGATCGGGAGGGGAGAGAGAGAAGGCGACAGACAATAGTTTATAGCATTTTTTAGATTAGGGTTCATAGTTTAGTTTAGGATTTTCTCTTTCTTTTCCCTTTCGCACATTTTGCTGTCTTGAGGATCAATTGTATGGATCTTTAGCTTATTTGAGACATTCGTATTGCTCATTAAGTGTTTGATTTCTGTTTCCATATGTCATTTTCAAATTCATTCCAATATTTACTCACACACGATTATGCCTATACGTGGTTTGCAGTGCCCACTGAAATCAGTCTAGTGCGATAAACGGAAATTGAATTGAAATCACTTGACTATGGAGCAGCTTGTATGAGTCCTAGGATCTAATCAAGCAGTCGATTTGTACTGTGCATTGCCCAATGACAGTGGAGGTCAATATAACGGAAAAACCTAGGATTGATTGAACACTAGAGCTTGTCTGGTTATTAGTGTCAAATAGGGATCTGGATTTAGGAAGCGAGCCTTGATCTTGCCCTGCCCAGGGAAGATAATAGGAGTATGGTGAATTAGGATTGTGAGATCTGCCCAGATGAATGACCCTAAGCTCACTAGGGAACCGACCCCCTCATACATGCCTTTACACTAGTCAATGATTATAAGCTGAGATCTATATCAGTTGGTCTATCCTCAAGGCAGTGCTTTGTTTTTGCATTCATTCCCATTTTGCATTGATCCATATTAGCTTGCATTTGTCTTGTTCTTCCCTTTTATTTCATTTCAGTGTCTCTTGAACAAGTGATCTCTTGACAACTAAACCTTCCCTGTGGATACGATCCCACTTGCCATATCTACATTATTTGAGTAAGTTGGGTATTTGACGAGGTTGAACGACGAGCCTCCGCTCAAATTGGCGCCGTTGCCGGGGAAGGCACGGTTGTTGGAGATCAGTTGTTTTCTTGACTTGTTGAATTTTTGGTGTTTTCTTTTATTTTTATTTATCTCTGTTTTTGTGAGATTTTTTTCTTTTTTTTTGTGTGTTAGCTTTGCGTTCTTATTATATGCTACTGTTCTCAGCTTGTGGAAAGTGCAGGGAGATTTGAAATTTCATTGAGATTAAATTGTGCATACCACAAGAGACCAAATATGTCTAAGTGGTTTGGGGACTCCATTGAGCCTCGTTATGATTATCCACCAGATTGGATGGATGACACCCGACCAACCCCTGGAGTATTTGATAACTTCTCTCCACCCAGATATTTTGAATCATGGCATGACCACCAACAAAGCAATGAGTCTTATTCTGAAGAAGATGAAAATGTGCGAAACATATTGTTACAGATTTTGGACAAAATGGATAGAATAGAAACAAAGTGGGCTCAAATGGAAGACAAGGTTCCAGAGAAACAACAGAGTCTTGATCATATGAGTGTCTTAATGAGCGACATGACGGAACAACTTGAGACACCAGTTGAAGAAGCTCAAGGCCACTTAGAAGGTATATCTCTCATTACTGAAACACCAACTCTTAAGGAAATTTTTTTTGATATGAATGCCAACATTGATTGCGGTTTAAACTGTCCAAATGAGTTGGAGTCCACAAATGTTAGAGAGGTCATACCTGAGTGCTTTGTTGAGGAATCTCTTGTGCATGAATGTTTGAGTTCTTCTGATGAGAATGATGTCTCTGGTTATGAGCTTACATCTGATCAACTTAGGGCCTTTTTGGTTGCTTACTATCAATTTGGGGATTTGTCTAATGCTAGGTCTTATGTTGAATCCATGGAGTCCCATGAGAACATTGATGATGTTAGACTTCCTTTAGACACCTCTCCTTCACTTGAATGCCCTGTAAAATGCACTGAGACATCTCTCATTGATCCTTGTGTGAGCATGAATGAAATCAATGTTGCACATACTAAAGAAAATGACAACATGACATTGAGCATTTTGTTGAGGCACCAACGTTTGAGACTATGCATGAATCTGAAACTTTTAATGGTGACCAACAAATAGAGAGCATTGAGATACCTTTGTTGAATGTGCATAGTGAACCATGTTTTGACAGCAAAGAAAAGACCCAAAATTTCAACCATGTTAGGTTGTGTGATGATGATTTAATTCTTTGTAAAGAAATTTCTAACATGGTGGAGAATTGCTCTGTTGATGCACCCATTTTTGAAATTACTGATGAATTATTTGAGACCATGGATGCACAAACTATGGTTGAGCCTTGCAGGGTGTTAGAGCCAAAGGTGGTGGGAGAAGTGAAAGAGGTGATTCCTATAGGGGAACATACATGGTATAAAATGGAGTTTATTGAGATTGTTCCCCATGACCGTGAGCTCCCACACCTCTTTCTTGAAAGTGCTTGTCCAGTGCCCTACTGGAGAAAAAAGAGTGCTCATGAAAGAGCATTCTTCTGGTACAGAGATGGATACTCTGAATCTTGAAGAAGGAAGCTTCATGAATAAAGTCTAGCTGGAGACTGAATAAACCCAGAACTACTTAATCCACTTTCTTGAATAAATCGTTGTTTGAATTCTTAGCTTTCTTTTGTTTTTGTTTCGCTTATGTAGTTAGCTGTCTCTTGTGTGCAAGAGCCTCAAGCAATGGCTCTCGAATGCTAAGTGTGGAGGAGTGTCCTCAAAGTGCTGATAGCAGGACATATTATACACCACCATGACCCAAGGTCATGGTGTGGCACTCACTTGCACCCCACACTCATTTTCTATTCTCTCTCGTACATCAGAAACCACAACTCACACACACGCACAGTAGTTATGTAGCACCACCACTTTACCACCAATTTCCCAACAAGTCATTATTCACTCATATTTGCACAGTATAAGGTATGAGCTCATTCCCTTCTGATTTATTGGATTCCATTATTTGTGGGAAATACCTTCAAGGATGTTCATGGTTTATATGAGGTGAATGTTGTCTAGTTGGTTGGGTTGCAAATTGTAGAAAAAAGTGAAGTGGTAACCATGTCTAAGATTTTAATTGCTATGAACATAGTGCATTTTTGGGACGCCTTTCTTGCATGAAGCTCTGTTGTAAAATGGAAAACGTGGTTAGTGTGCCTACATGAACATATGATTCATACATATAGTGAGTTGGGTGCTTTTGATGCAAGGATTCTTGAGTCCAAGTGTGGGGGTCTGCAAAGGAAGACGCTGACCCAAAGCTATTAAGCACAAATGCTGGACCAAGTGCACCAAATTTCAGATATGCTCCACCGCCTTTCCCTGGTTTCTCCCGATTTGCAAACCAGCCTCCACCTCCAGGAACCTAAACTGGGTATACTCCTTCCTTTCTCACAATGGGGACCATTGCTAAGTTTAAGTGTGGGGGGGATAGTTGTGACTGTGGGTGCTGGTGGAGGTTGACTGGTGCTTATGCTTGTGTGACTTTACTGGCTTCGGTTGGCTTGCTGTTATGCTGATGTTTGTGAGGCCTAGGCCCTTTCGCCTTTGAAAAATTTCAAACTTTTATGCTATGTTTGCTATGTATGCAGGGAACCGAAGGTGGTGTGTAGTATAATTAGTATTAGGCGGTGTGATTTTTCGTGTCTTCTTTTCCGTTTATCTTATTTTCTTCCATATGTTGTTATGTTGGAATCAAAACAAGGCAGTGATTAGCACTGACCTTGAAGTGTGATGTTGTGATTTTTCCATTCCAAGTGTGCTGTAGTATGTGGCTTTAAATTTCAAGTGCTATGAAATGTGAAAGTTGATGTTGTGAGTGTGCAAAGGTCCACCACTATTCATTTAACACACTTGCACGTCTATAACACACTTCCAATCTCATCAGCAATCCATAAACTGTTTGATGTATGCGAAAATTTTCGTGAGTTTCACGGTATTCATTCGATGCATATAAAGTATTGAGTAAAGTACTATGTGAAAGTAAGATAGAAGCGCCAGCACAATATTTGACACAGGAGAGTGATTATTTTTTTTTCGTTGCTTGTATGTGCACTCTACTCGTACACACTTATTCTTGTATTTTGAATATATAGTCTATTGAAGACACTCACGAACACCAGATGTCTGAGTTATTATTTCGATACAAAGCAAAAGCCAATGGGCGAATAAAGAAAAAAACATAGCCACAAAACCCCGGCAGCTAAGCACAAAAGTGCCGGCATGAATAAGCACTAATGTGCATGTTAAGAAAAGTTTTGTACTTTACGAGTTTTATTTTTGTGAAATTTTCAAAGTGTTCGTGAGTGTGGACAAAGGGACTGTAGTGCAAGAATTTTTGTTTAAGTGTCTACTTGAGTACTTTGCATAGACAGTGCGATGGAAGTAAGGAACTCTCAGCACACACTTCACGTCGACGCTTTGGTTTTTATTCATGGTACCTTATTTGATACTTTGTGTAAGTTGAATGGACTGTGGACTTGCTGATTAAAACGTTTGAATTGCATGCGAAGGTTTTAGAATGGATAGTTGATGATGTTGACACTTTGAAGTAGGTGGTTGGATTAACTTTGCTCGGGACTAGCAAAGATTTAAGTGTGGGGGGATGATAAGTCGAGATTTAGTCGACTTATCTGCTTTGCTTTCTTAATCTTTTGCTGTGATTTATGAGTGAAAATGATGCTTGGTATGTCAATGGTATGCAAGAATGTGCGTGATTGGGAAATATTGAGAAATGGCTAAGTGTTCGTGTAACAATGTGAATATTTTGTGATTTTATGCAAAATACTTAGTCATGTATGCCACTGACCTCCAAGATCACTGACCTCCAAGATCACTGACCTCCAAGGTCGCTGACCTCCAAGGTCACCGACCTCCTTGCCATCATTGAAGTCCACAACTATTCACTAGCACACAACACACTTTGCTTAAAGTCCACAACTATTCACTTGATGACCATGAATATTCACACACTACACAAACACTCAGCACACAACACATTCAACACAACACGCACATTGCACATGGCGGTCGCATCGTGCGACCGCCAACCCCTCACGGCGGCCGCATCGTGCGGCCGCCCTATCACACTCACATTGCACGGCGGCCGCATCGTGCGGCCGCCACTCACACACGGCGGTCGCATCGTGCGACCGCCACACACACATGCGCACTTGCACAATTTTGCACTACTATGCATGTTTTCTTCCTTTGCCATTTTTCAGTTTAGTTTCCTTTGTTATATTTTCGTAAGTTAGGGATTTTATCAGACATCTTAGGGTCAATGTACACCACTTTCGAGTAAAATCTTACTTAGCTAACTTATCTTTCATTTTACATATAGTTTTGCCTTGATTATTCCCATTCATTAAGTACACGTGGCTTCACCAAATGCTCTGTTTGTAATTACAGGAGCACGTGTCAACATCTGGGCATAGAAAGGGAAACTTCCAGGAAGCTCACCAAGCCAAATCATGAAGCTCCACAATTCACTATGCAGAAGTCCATACCATGAAAGTCCACAATGCCGACCTCGAAGTTTTCATGGAAGAGCCACGTGTGGACATCCCAGCGGAAGAAGGAAGCTTCCAGGAAATTTACAAGCCAAATTATCTGGGAAAAACTATAAGATCGGGAGGGGAGAGAGAAAAGGCGACAGACAATAGGGTATAGCATTTTTTAGATTAGGGTTCATAGTTTAGTTTAGGATTTTCTCTTTCTTTTCCCTTTCGCACATTTTGCTGTCTTGAGGATCAATTGTATGGATCTTTAGCTTATTTGAGACATTCGTATTGCTCATTAAGTGTTTGATTTCTGTTTCCATATGTCATTTGCATATTCATTCCAATATTTACTCACACACGATTATGCCTATACGTGGTTTGAAGTGCCCAATGAAATCAGTCTAGTGCGATAAACGGAAATTGAATTGAAATCACTTGACTATAGAGCAGCTTGTATGAGTCCTAGGATCTAATCAAGGAGTCGATTTGTACTGTGCATTGCCCAATGACAGTGGAGGTCAATATAACGGAAAGACCTAGGATTGTTTGAACACTAGAGCTTGTCTGGTTATTAGTGTCAAATAGGGATCTGGATTTAGGAAGCGAGCCTTGATCTTGCCCTGCCCAGGGAAGATAATAGGAGTATGGTGAATTAGGATTGTGAGATCTGCCCATATTAATGACCCTAAGCTCACTAGGGAACCGACCCCCTCATACATGCCTTTACACTAGTCAATGATTATAAGCTGAGATCCATATCAGTTGGTCTATCCTCAAGGCAGTGCTTTGTTTTTGCATTCATTCCCATTTTGCATTCATCCATATTAGCTTGCATTTGTCTTGTTCTTCCCTTTTATTTCATTTCAGTGTCTCTTGAACAAGTGATCTCTTGACAACTAAACCTTCCCTGTGGATACGATCCCACTTGCCATATCTACATTATTTGTGTAAGTTGGGTATTTGACGAGGTTGAACGACGAGCCTCCGCTCAAATTGGCGCCGTTGCCGGGGAAGGCACGGTTGTTGGAGATCAGTTGTTTTCTTGACTTGTTGAATTTTTGGTGTTTTCTTTTATTTTTATTTATCTCTGTTTTTGTGTGATTTTTTTCTTTTTTTTTGTGTGTTAGCTTTGCGTTCTTGTTATATGCTACTGTTCTCAGCTTGTGGAAAGTGCAGGGAGATTTGAAATTTCTTTGAGATTAAATTGTGCATACCACAAGAGACCAAATATTTCTAAGTGGTTTGGGGACTCCATTGAGCCTCGTTATGATTATCCACCAGATTGGATGGATGACACCCGACCAACCCCTGGAGTATTTGATAACTTCTCTCCACCCAGATATTTTGAATCATGGCATGACCACCAACAAAGCAATGAGTCTTATTCTGAAGAAGATGAAAATGTGCGAAACATATTGTTACAAATTTTGGACAAAATGGATAGAATAGAAACAAAGTGGGCTCAAATGGAAGACAAGGTTCCAGAGAAACAACAGAGTCTTGATCATATGAGTGCCTTAATGAGCGACATGACGGAACAACTTGAGACACCAGTTGAAGAAGCTCATGGCCACTTAGAAGGTATATATCTCATTACTGAAACACCAACTCTTAAGGAAATTTTTTTTTATATGAATGCCAACATTGATTGCGGTTTAAACTGTCCAAATGAGTTGGAGTCCACAAATGTTAGAGAGGTCATACCTGAGTGCTTTGTTGAGGAATCTCTTGTGCATGAATGGTTGAGTTCTTCTGATGAGAATGATGTCTCTGGTTATGAGCTTACATCTGATCAACTTAGGGCCTTTTTGGTTGCTTACTATCAATTTGGGGATTTGTCTAATGCTAGGTCTTATGTTGAATCCATGGAGTCCCATGAGAACATTGATGATGTTAGACTTCCTTTAGACACCTCTCCTTCACTTGAATGCCCTGTAAAATGCACTGAGACATCTCTCATTGATCCTTGTGTGAGCATGAATGAAATCAATGTTGCACATACTAAAGAAAATGACAACATGACCATTGAGCATTTTGTTGAGGCACCAACGTTTGAGACTATGCATGAATCTGAAACTTTGAATGGTGACCAACAAATAGAGAGCATTGAGATACCTTTGTTGAATGTGCATAGTGAACCATGTTTTGACAGCAAAGGAAAGACCCAAAATTTCAACCATGTTAGGTTGTGTGATGATGATTTAATTCTTTGTAAAGAAATTTCTAACATGGTGGAGAATTGCTCTGTTGATGCACCCATTTTTGAAATTACTGATGAATTATTTGAGACCATGGATGCACAAACTATGGTTGAGCCTTGCAGGGTGTTAGAGCCAAAGGTGGTGGGAGAAGTGAAAGAGGTGATTCCTATAGGGGAACATACATGGTATAAAATGGAGTTTATTGAGATTGTTCCCCATGACCGTGAGCTCCCACACCTCTTTCTTGAAAGTGCTTGTCCAGTGCCCTACTGGAGAAAAAAGAGTGCTCATGAAAGAGCATTCTTCTGGTACAGAGATGGATACTCTGAATCTTGAAGAAGGAAGCTTCATGAATAAAGTCTAGCTGGAGACTGAATAAACCCAGAACTACTTAATCCACTTTCTTGAATAAATCGTTGTTTGAATTCTTAGCTTTCTTTTGCTTTTGTTTCGCTTATGTAGTTAGCTGTCCCTTGTGTGCAAGAGCCTCAAGCAATGGCTCTCGAATGCTAAGTGTGGAGGAGTGTCCTCAAAGTGCTGATAGCAGGACATATTATACACCACCATGACCCAAGGTCATGGTGTGGCACTCACTTGCACCCCACACTCATTTTCTATTCTCTCTCGTACATCAGAAACCACAACTCACACACACGCACAGTAGTTATGTAGCACCACCACTTTACCACCAATTTTCCAACAAGTCATTATTCACTCATATTTGCACAGTATAAGGTATGAGCTCATTCCCTTCTGATTTATTGGATTCCATTATTTGTGGGAAATACCTTCAAGGATGTTCATGGTTTATATGAGGTGAATGTTGTCTAGTTGGTTGGGTTGCAAATTGTAGAAAAAAGTGAAGTGGTAACCATGTCTAAGATTTTAATTGCTATGAACATAGTGCATTTTTGGGACGCCTTTCTTGCATGAAGCTCTGTTGTAAAATGGAAAACGTGGTTAGTGTGCCTACATGAACATATGATTCATACATATAGTGAGTTGGGTGCTTTTGATGCAAGGATTCTTGAGTCCAAGTGTGGGGGTCTGCAAAGGAAGACGCTGACCCAAAGCTATTAAGCACAAATGCTGGACCAAGTGCACCAAATTTCAGATATGCTCCACCGCCTTTCCCTGGTTTCTCCCGATTTGCAAACCAGCCTCCACCTCCAGGAACCTAAACTGGGTATACTCCTTCCTTTCTCACAATGGGGACCATTGCTAAGTTTAAGTGTGGGGGGGATAGTTGTGACTGTGGGTGCTGGTGGAGGTTGACTGGTGCTTATGCTTGTGTGACTTTACTGGCTTCGGTTGGCTTGCTGTTATGCTGATGTTTGTGAGGCCTAGGCCCTTTCGCCTTTGAAAAATTTCAAACTTTTATGCTATGTTTGCTATGTATGCAGGGAACCGAAGGTGGTGTGTAGTATAATTAGTATTAGGCGGTGTGATTTTTCGTGTCTTCTTTTCCGTTTATCTTATTTTCTTCCATATGTTGTTATGTTGGAATCAAAACAAGGCAGTGATTAGCACTGACCTTGAAGTGTGATGTTGTGATTTTTCCATTCCAAGTGTGCTGTAGTATGTGGCTTTAAATTTCAAGTGCTATGAAATGTGAAAGTTGATGTTGTGAGTGTGCAAAGGTCCACCACTATTCATTTAACACACTTGCACGTCTATAACACACTTCCAATCTCATCAGCAATCCATAAACTGTTTGATGTATGCAAAAATTTTCGTGAGTTTCACGGTATTCATTCGATGCATATAAAGTATTGAGTAAAGTACTATGTGAAAGTAAGATAGAAGCGCCAGCACAATATTTGACACAGGAGAGTGATTATTTTTTTTTCGTTGCTTGTATGTGCACTCTACTCGTACACACTTATTCTTGTATTTTGAATATATAGTCTATTGAAGACACTCACGAACACCAGATGTCTGAGTTATTATTTCGATACAAAGCAAAAGCCAATGGGCGAATAAAGAAAAAAAACATAGCCACAAAACCCCGGCAGCTAAGCACAAAAGTGCCGGCATGAATAAGCACTAATGTGCATGTTAAGAAAAGTTTTGTACTTTACGAGTTTTATTTTTGTGAAATTTTCAAAGTGTTCGTGAGTGTGGACAAAGGGACTGTAGTGCAAGAATTTTTGTTTAAGTGTCTACTTGAGTACTTTGCATAGACAGTGCGATGGAAGTAAGGAACTCTCAGCACACACTTCACGTCGACGCTTTGGTTTTTATTCATGGTACCTTATTTGATACTTTGTGTAAGTTGAATGGACTGTGGACTTGCTGATTAAAACGTTTGAATTGCATGCGAAGGTTTTAGAATGGATAGTTGATGATGTTGACACTTTGAAGTAGGTGGTTGGATTAACTTTGCTCGGGACTAGCAAAGATTTAAGTGTGGGGGGATGATAAGTCGAGGTTTATGAGTGAAAATGATGCTTGGTATGTCAATGGTATGCAAGAATGTGCGTGATTGGGAAATATTGAGAAATGGCTAAGTGTTCGTGTAACAATGTGAATATTTTGTGATTTTATGCAAAATACTTAGTCATGTATGCCACTGACCTCCAAGATCACTGACCTCCAAGATCACTGACCTCCAAGGTCGCTGACCTCCAAGGTCACCGACCTCCTTGCCATCATTGAAGTCCACAACTATTCACTAGCACACAACACACTTTGCTTAAAGTCCACAACTATTCACTTGATGACCATGAATATTCACACACTACACAAACACTCAGCACACAACACATTCAACACAACACGCACATTGCACATGGCGGTCGCATCGTGCGACCGCCAACCCCTCACGGCGGCCGCATTGTGCGGCCGCCCTCTCACACTCACATTGCACGATGCGGCCGCCACTCACACACGGCGGTCGCATCGTGCGACCGCCACACACACATGCGCACTTGCACAATTTTGCACTACTATGCATGTTTTCTTCCTTTGCCATTTTTCAGTTTAGTTTCCTTTGTTATATTTTCGTTAGGGATTTTATCAGACATCTTAGGGTCAATGTACACCACTTTCGAGTAAAAGCTTACTTAGCTAACTTAGCTTTCATTTTACATATAGTTTTGCCTTGATTATTCCCATTCATTAAGTACACGTGGCTTCACCAAATGCTCTGTTTGTAATTACAGGAGCACGTGTCAACATCCGGGCATAGAAAGGGAAACTTCCAGGAAGCTCACCAAGCCAAATCATGAAGCTCCACAATTCACTATGCAGAAGTCCATACCATGAAAGTCCACAATGCCGACCTCCAAGTTTTCATGGAAGAGCCACGTGTGGACATCCCAGCGGAAGAAGGAAGCTTCCAGGAAATTTACAAGCCAAATTATCTGGGAAAAACTATAAGATCGGGAGGGGAGAGAGAAAAGGCGACAGACAATAGGGTATAGCATTTTTTAGATTAGGGTTCATAGTTTAGTTTAGGATTTTCTCTTTCTTTTCCCTTTCGCACATTTTGCTGTCTTGAGGATCAATTGTATGGATCTTTAGCTTATTTGAGACATTCGTATTGCTCATTAAGTGTTTGATTTCTGTTTCCATATGTCATTTGCATATTCATTCCAATATTTACTCACACACGATTATGCCTATACGTGGTTTGAAGTGCCCAATGAAATCAGTCTAGTGCGATAAACGGAAATTGAATTGAAATCACTTGACTATAGAGCAGCTTGTATGAGTCCTAGGATCTAATCAAGGAGTCGATTTGTACTGTGCATTGCCCAATGACAGTGGAGGTCAATATAACGGAAAGACCTAGGATTGTTTGAACACTAGAGCTTGTCTGGTTATTAGTGTCAAATAGGGATCTGGATTTAGGAAGCGAGCCTTGATCTTGCCCTGCCCAGGGAAGATAATAGGAGTATGGTGAATTAGGATTGTGAGATCTGCCCAGATGAATGACCCTAAGCTCACTAGGGAACCGACCCCCTTATACATGCCTTTACACTAGTCAATGATTATAAGCTGAGATCCATATCAGTTGGTCTATCCTCAAGGCAGTGCTTTATTTTTGCATTCATTCCCATTTTGCATTCATCCATATTAGCTTGCATTTGTCTTGTTCTTCCCTTTTATTTCATTTCAGTGTCTCTTGAACAAGTGATCTCTTGACAACTAAACCTTCCCTGTGGATACGATCCCACTTGCCATATCTACATTATTTGAGTAAGTTGGGTATTTGACGAGGTTGAACGACGAGCCTCCGCTCACTAGGGTGTTATATATATGAGTTTGCAAACCTCCCCTCTTGAGCTAGCTTTTGGATTGGAGTTAGGTAGGTTCATATCATTGAATGATGAGAATCCATCTAAGCATTTTACTCCAAATCCTAATGGGAATAGGATTTCTCAACTAAATCCTAATGGGAATAGGATTACCAAGCTAAATCCTAATAGGATTAGGATTATCTTAACAAGGAGAGAATCCTTATCATGGATTAAGAGTCTTGGACGAAATCTTGATAAAGACCAAGCTGGCGTGCTTGGGCTTTTCCATTCATGGATCACGCCATTCTTAATTAATTATGGATTTATTTGTTTTGTAACAAATTAATTCCAAACGTTAATTATGGGCTTATTAATTTCATTTTTTATTTTATTAATTACATGGCCCAAGTTATCTTGCATGATAATGGCATGTAATGGGCTTTAATGGGTTTAGGAAAGTAGCCTCCTACTTTTTAGGAGCTTCCTACTTTGTAGGAGAAGTAATTCTTTTAGGAAAGTAAGTTGGTTATTAGTTTCCTATTCCAATTTGGAAGTTTCCTAAATTTGAATTGGTTAGTTAAGCTTGAAGTTCAATTCGAAACTGACTTCTTGCGAGGGCTTTACTATTCACGTTTTTGTAAGCCTATTTAAAAGGCATATATTTAACATTTTTAAGATAGATGAAATATAGAAGAGATTTTAGCTTTGCTAAACTTTTGCAAAACCTTGTTTTGCTACATTGGAGTTCAACTTATTGAAGTTGTTCTTTGAGAAATCCCCGTGATATGAAAGACCGAGGCTCGAACTCCTGGATCAATCAATTCCACAATCCATTGGACCGTTGTTGACACCAAAATTTCACAATAAGAACAAAAACGAAACGAATAGACAAAGTGGCGGATTTGAAGTCTAAGGAAAACGAAAAGATTTGGATTAAGCCAACCAAACCCTCACGCTTGTACAAGGCAGCATAGTGAAATTGCTAGTCACGCAGTGAAAAGTAAAGGGTGGAATTGCAAAAGAAATCCCCACAACATAACTACACATCATAATCATGCCATGCAGAAGATGTACCAAATCCTCATAGTGTGATCACACATCTTGATCACCCAGTTTTTTTTAAGGAAACGACCCTCTCAGCGGGTTGGGGATGCCAGCCCCTCATTTTATTAATTTACGAAATAGTGAGGCCAAATACCTCTTACATCCATGTAGGAACATAAGTTCTAATCAATGAAATACATGTAAAAGAAATTTAAGAAAACTTAATAATGCATGCACTATCCCAAACACTTCCTAATCCGAAAATTAGGAACATTCAACCGATCCATATTGATGCATCTGCGCACCTCTTTAGGCAAATCTTGAAATGTGTAATATTGAATATCATGTTGCAACTCACATCCTACATTAGCAAGTCTGTCCGCCGGTTGATTAAGTTCACGAAAAATATGTAGGATTGCTACCATGCAAGTGAATCCAAGAATTGTTTCTACAAGTTTTAAGAGTGTCCACAGAGAAACACTCTCCCCTTTAATAATTCGAACAGTCAGCATAGAATCCATTTCCACAATTACATGCAGAAGTCCTTGAGCCTTACAAAGTTCCAAACCTCCTAGTAACGCTAACATCTCCACTTGCAAGCTAGTAACAAATTGATATCCCATAGCTCGTGCCCTAATAAACTTAACATCTGGCCCTCGAATCAAAGCACCACCGCCACCACATCCCGGATTACCCCTAGAGCACCCATCTGTGTTCAACTTGTACATCTCACTCGGCGGTCGATTCCACATCACACGCACATAGCTAAATGTATTCGAGAAAGATTGAGCAACAGCCAGAATATCATGCCAATTAAATTTGTTCCCACATGATGACCACCAAGTAGCGCACCTCACTCTCCAACCACCATCCGTATATCGAATACCATAAGGTGAAATGAAAAATTGCCAAACCGTATCTGCAATATCCCCCGTAGCAAAGCAGTGATCAATTGATTCCTCTCTAGGTGTCGGACAGCACATGCATGGGAAAGGACCGTGAAATCCCACTTTAGCCAACCATTCTGCAAATGGAATGCGCCCAAAGTACAAGTGCAGTATAAAGAATGAAACCTTCAGAGGTATCCCTTTGCGCCAAATTTATTAAAAAATCAAACTTGAGCATATTTGATTCTAGCACGCTTATATGCAAACTTAACAGAGAAACGGCCATCCTGTGTCCCCATCCAAATCGCAGTTGGTGGTTTTGCTGAAAGCGATATCTTTAACAAATCATTCCTTATCTCAGAGGGAAGGAAAAATGCATTTAGCACCCCATGGCCATCCAAAATAATTGACTTGAGAGATATACCACTCTTACTCACAAACTCTGACAAAGCTCCCACCAAATGCCAATTATCATGAAAAAAATCAATCGACCCATCACCGGGTAACCATCCAATAAGAGATTCAGTAGACTTCCGCACCTGCAACATTTTCTACCATATATACGAAGCTGACCATGACGGTTAACTACTGAATGAATCTGCCAACAATATTTAGCGTATAAATTGAGACCATAAAGACACACCCTGGTGGAACAACCACTAACGCTTCCCCAAAAAAGCAGACACTCCCTCAGAGACATCTCTGAATCTAACGCCACCCTCAGATACCAGTCTACAAAGCTTTTGCCATGCAATCCAATGCTGTCCCGAATCCCCTTTGCTAATGCTATCAAGAAAGCCATGGTGCGATAGCCACCTTCACTACTCTACTACACATTGAGCCAAGAAGCTGGCTAAAAATGAGAAAGACAAAATGTGCTGGTGCAAGGGATGGACTAAGAAGGGAAATAGGCTAGGTCATGAAGATGTGCTCTTGGCTTAATCACATATTGTGACCACATCATATTAAAACTCCAAAAACACTATAGCATGGTCACGCATCGTGCCCACACCATTGAAAAAGCTAACAAGTAGACGAAACAAGGACCGGAAAGCCATAGACAATAGAACATGCTGAAGTGCACACAACTTGGCTACACATTGTAGTCCAACCGTATAGAAAAAGAACCAAAATGCATAGTGCAGCCACGAGCGTGACCACACCAAGTGCGCACCAGTAGCAACATGCAAGCAGCTCTCAGTAGCCTTTGGCAGCGAAGCAACAACAACTCCAACTCTAAACTCAGCAGAATGATCAATGAGATGACCACTCCATGAAGACTTATACAGCGTGATTGGCACATATGATGACCTCATTTTTGTACTTTTTGTACTATTTATCTTTCTTTTCAAGTTTAGTCCTTACTTTTACAAATTTGTGGTCCTAAAATATAATTTAAACTTTTTTGTATGTTAAGTTACAGTTTTCATTTGGTAATAACTCAAAAGATTATGTAAGAAAAATCTTTTAGAGAGTAATAAAGTTAGATTTGAGAAAAATGACAAGTAGGAAATTAGTAGAACACATTGTTGGTAAAAATACACCTTTTAGTGTGTATTGTTTTTTGAAAATTTTCTCTCAAGGAAGAAGACAATATTGAAGGAGAAAAAGCTATATCTTTTCTTGAAATTTTAGGAAGAAGAATCAATTTCACTTGGAAAAATTAAAAGGATTGTATCGTCTACCTATCTATGAAATTTTACAAAGTTTTTGTGATTTTATTTTGTGTTCTCTCTTCCATGAGTGGCTAGAGTTGTAATTTCTTTAGGTGATGGCGTGGATGTCATAAAATCTTGAGAAATAAATCCATTTATGTCATGGATTTTTTTATTGGAATAACCTCGTCGACGAGGGAGGGGGCACACCTAATTTTATTAAATAAGCTTTGTAGATGGCAGATAAAGAAGCTTTTTATGCCATTGGTTTTTTTAATTTTTTTTAATTTTACATATATATAAATGGAAATTGCAAAAGAGGATGGCAGTTATACCCAACACCATCCTTACATAATTAAAGTCTTTGAGATATGAGTGTAACTCCTTTACAAAAGCCCATAATAGAATATTACATGCGGATTTCCTCTTTTACAGTTGTTGAGAAGTCTAGAGTTTGATAGTAATATGGCTATTGCAAATAGCTAGAAGACGTACTAGGTTAACTTCTGGGCTCCCTATTCCAAAAAACTTCCTGATTTAGGTTGTTATGTTCAAAGGAGTATTCGAAAAACACAATAATTTTACATAAGTAAATTAGAACCCTTCATGTTTGGATATTAGCTTAGGCAAGAAAAAACTAGTTCTACTATACATCATCACGCCTCTGAAGCTTTCAAAATATTCTACTACTTACTTCACCAGAACCTTATCTTAGCATATTGCATAAATATGCATATTTACCAAATACCTTGCAATACAACCATGCAAATATGCCAAAGTCCAGCAACCAAAACCAAACAAAGTATCTATAGCAAACACCAATCAATGAAACTCCAGCAAACACTATGGACTCAGTACCCTAGAACATTAAAAGAATTATCCATTAAAAAATATCGAATTCCATACAGTCACAAGCATTCCTACAGTACTATAGAGTATTGCCGTAGTCCCAACAAACAAATTTTAGCAGGTTTAATCTTAATTTCTATCATCACATTTCAAATAAATGATTGCCAAAAACAACAGTTCCCTATCTACAGGACTGTAGGCTCCTGAGGTATTAGCTAAAATAAAAAAACAAATGTATTAACAAGGCTTATTTACCATAATAGTATACTAGAAGAAAAATAAAACAAATGCCACAATAGGGCCTTTTCACCATAATACTCGAGTGTAAGAAAAATGAAACAAGTACCACGTAAAGGTGTAAGCAAGTATGGACTCACTCATCCTGTCCAAAAAACTAGCAGAAATGTCTTATCAGCAAGATGGTTCACACTTAGATCAATATTAAGATAAGACACATAGTTGCACAAGAGCCCTATAAAATATAACACATAATAGCTTCAATTGGATCATCTCAAGATTCTAACAATTATGACCAGTCAAAATACATAACAGCATACTTGGCGATACTCAAAGTTTCAAGCCTAAGCCCTTAGAAGATACATTACCCCTCCTTATACCTTTAACAATAAGTGATAAAGTTTTAGAATTCCATTCAATTTTGGCCTTTGTTTTACCTTTTCTCTTTAGCCTATTTGCTTTCTTTTCTAATTTCTTTTGCATTTTCTTTTCCAATTTAGATTGATTAAACAACCTTGGGCATAAATCCATGTTTTCAGTTTCTTGAGTTACCTCAAGTTGATTTGAGACATAGTTCAAATCTCAAATTCAATGAAAAAAGAAAGTGGCTTCAATTCCTTAGCCTCAGTCCTTTTTACATGCTTTATTTTTTTTCCTTTCAATATAGTCTCTTGGTTTGGGGAGTATCTGTAATTTCCTCATGCTGATTTGAATTAGACTTCTAATCGATAGAGTCAATGAATGCACTGACTTTTCTTTCTTTGTTTCTGATCTATTAACAGGCTCCCTGTTTAACCTTATAGTTGTTCCTTGGTTTTAAGATTATGTGAATTCTTTTAACTCGTAGGATTTTTTTCTTCCATATATGAAACAACTTTAGTGAGAACATTCTTTATGTTTTTTTTCTAAACACAGCTTGATTCTGTAGGGAAATAACCATGGACCCATGATTATATGTGGCATCCCGTGTAGATATGGCAGCCTCATAGTAATCTTGGATGTTTATGATTGATTTTTTTTCCAATATCACGCTTTATTTTCTTAGTTTCTCTAGCTGGTCAATCCTTGAATTCTTGTCAAATTTTGTCTAGTTTTTTAGACTCTTCATATGGTCAGCGTTACCTTCTTCTTGAGTCTTGTTCATCCAACATACAGCCACTGAATGCCTAATTTTTACAGCATGTGCAAATCTTAGGAAAATTTTCAAACACCAAGTGCTGCCAAAAATCCATGCTTTCTTTACCAATCCAAACATTCTTTGGCACAAGTTTCCTAAGGTCTAATTCCACACAAGAGCAATACTGGATCTTGAGAGTGTAGATGTTGAAAAACCAAAATTGATTGGTGATGATTTGTAAAACCTGGCATGAATTAAACTTCAAACCCTGTAGTTTAACCAAATCAAATGTATTTATAAAATTCTAATTTCTCACGACTTTAAGGTGCATCGGGACATCGACATGTATAACAAATAAGAAGTGGGGGTTGATCTCACCAAAAAGAAGAGAACTACGATTAAGTGTACATGTGTGTAGTAGCAGACCACCAAAAAATAAAATGATAATTAAACTAAATTACTAAAAAACAAATAAAAGAGATAAGAGATGTTAGACAATTAAAACCACTCAAAAGTTAATGACTAAGTAATGCAATAGAATGAAAAGCACTCTTAAGGACAATGACTAAAGTTTCAAAAAGATTAAGTAAGAATTCAACGTCATGGGAACATTATAAATAAGGGTAAACAATTACTCATAGTCAAAGTCTCTATACCTAACACCCATCCTATTTATAAAAATCTAGCACACCCTCTTCTATGTGCCGAGAAATAAGGAATAATTAAGGCATTCACTTATTAGATATTAACAAGTTAGTTAAACCCTCCCATATGGCGAGATGCAAGATTTACTTCCATAATCAACCTAGAATCTACTGTTAACCACCAACTAGCAACTCTCAAATTCTACTGCTCATATATGACGAGATGTAATGGTGAACCAAGTCACGTTAATGCCAAGCTAATCCACCCAAACTTCCCCTATGTGGCAAGATATACGATTTAAAGAAAAATAAACAAATTCACAACCAACACACAGTAAATCCCAAACAATCTACTTTAATCCCCCATTGTGCCGAGAGGCAAGATTAAAGGTAAATTGTCTCCAGTAAATTACTTCATATCATGAAAAATCATACATAACTAATCAAGAACATGACAAGTAAAACATAACATAATCATCCTAATTAATAAACCCTAACAAAGCTTTTAAGGACAAAAATACATGGCAAAGATTAAGAGCACAATAAGTCTAGCCTAATATGGCTAGATCAAATATCAATATGATAGTTAAAAATAATAAAGAAATCATAAAATTTAAAGGAAAGAAAACACCTTAATTGAAGAACAATAAAAAGGACTCCTTTGATAAATTAAGGATAAGAGTATAGTTTCTTTCGAAAGATTGATGTTGTCTATGCAAAACTATGATCAAAGCCCTTGAGATCTTTCAATGTTCTCTCTCTACAAAAGAAGAACAAAAAAACCCCTAAAAGATGAAAAGCTAATCTACTCTAAACTATGATCTCTCTTTGAAAATTATATAATAGATAGCCTTATATTGGTAACAACTTTAAATCCTATAAAACATTGTTAAGATGCCATGTTTTTGGGCCTTAACATGTAAGGCACAAATTAGGAAACAACCCATAATAAAAAGAAATCTTAAAAGCATAAAAAGCTAAAAAAAAGGAAAATTTTGATGCAGGTTATAGTCCTGATGTTGTGAAATTGGATTCTTCACTTCTCAACGCCGAGATTGTTTTTTGGAATATTAATACTAAGCCACGTCATGACATGAAACTTTACACGTCGCGAAGTGCAACCTCTTGGCCACTTTTCACTGTGATCCCGGTAGAATTTGGAAAAATACAAAACATGAAATTTGTAGCCTTGGCTCGTAGCTTTATAATTATGTTTGAATCACCCAATTCGGGACTAAAATGATTGGTAAATGATAAAAATACTAAAATGTGGCAGATTTTCTCAGCATTTATTTTTTGTCATTTTTTTACGTGTTTCACTATGTTAATTCTCTTTAGAGTTTTAGACTTCCACTTAATCAACTTGAAACTTGCGTTCCACTCTATCCAAGATATTAAAACATAGGATTGATCATCAAAAATTGGAATTAACGCCTGAAACATTTCATGAAACAAGTAGACAAAATTGTGACTTTCAATGCTAAATCGCATATTTCTTGCTCTTTCTCAATCTTTTCCTCTCATTTTGACTTTCATAACCAATAATCTACAAAATATTCCAAAAAAATATTAAATAACATCAAGGACGGTGCAAAGTATAAGTGAAATAACATATATAGGGTTAACTTATTTCACCCTATCAATTGGTTTTCCAATTGTCTTGGCAATGTTGAATAAACGTTCAGCATTGAAAAAGTGAGAAGGTAGGCTAGGCAAAACCATCCACACTAAGGATGCCATAGAATCATTCTCTGAATTAAAATTTTTTGTCCAATGGAAAAATCTAATTCTAGAACCTTCGATGAACCAAGATTTCTTCGACCAACTTCCAATGAAATCTTGTTCTGTAAAATTTCTGATAAGAATGTGCTTGCTGTACAAAAGCCCAAATTTTATGCCTCTTATAAACCGATATGTTGAAAAATGTTCACGAATTTTCTCAATATTTGGTTTGTCTCTAAAATATTTTCTGATTAGAGCTAATCTGAAAGATGTTGCTAATTTGGCTTCTTCTTGTGCAGTCATGAAAATGGTTGGGTAACCCTGAAAATCCTAACTTTGAAATGGCTTATGAGACCATCAACAAAATTTAATGGCTCGATGTTTTTAGCGTGATTTTGTGCGCAGACATTGATGTTGGATTTAGGGTAGCCACCGTTAATGTTGGGTTTAGGGTAATAGGTTTGATGTGGACATAATATGGATTGGCCACTTCATCAGAGGCTGAAGGACCTCCCCCCTTAGGTTGTGTTGCTAATGGACATGTGGGTGGTTTAGAATTAGGATTTTTATTTTGGGAAAGATGCTAATCCTTTTTTGGATACAAAATAGTATAGAGAAGTTAGAGCGTATGTCATGGGTTTGAATTTACATGAAACGCATATTGCCTTGTTTAATTTGCATTGATGTGATTACAAACATACTTATGTGAATATTGGTGTGCAAGAAATGGTGCTAACTATATCTCCTCTTGTTGTTATAAATAGATATCCAAAAGGAATTCAGTTATCTTTTATTACCTCACTCTTCAGAAATTTGAGGGACATAAGGGATTTCACTTGATCAAAACCTTCTTTTTTTTTGGTATTTTGATAGTTAAAAATAGAGTTATTGAAAAAACAATCATTTCTTGCTCTCCAAATAGTCCAGCAGATGATTGAATGCAAAACTTTCAATAAAAATCCTATCTTTCTATTTTTGAACTTTATTAACCACCATGCATTTAGTGTAGACATTATTGGAAAATTATGAGAGATTCCTGCTTCTAATCTATATAACCTCCATAGACTTTTGGTGTGCGTGTATTTTGAAAACGATGGTTAATAGTTTCCCAAGAGTCTCTACATGGAAAACATTAAAAAGGGCCATGTAAATTAAATTTATGTAACTTCTGCCCTAATAGTATTATCCCTTTTATCAATTTCAGCATGAAAAATGAAATTTTAATAGGCAAAGGAGACTGCCAAAGACTAAAAAAGTGGTAGTGATTGTTATTTCTTTGTCTAGTTACTTCAAAAGTTGAAGACATAGAGAAACAACAAGCATGCTCCAACATCCATATTATTTTATGAAAGGCTTATCGCGTACTCTTCAATTTAACCCTAGAAACTACTGTAGTAGTGGCGGTAGGGATCGTATCTACAGGGAAGGAATTGGTTACTAAAAATGTTAAGGTTTTGTTCCAAGTATGTCACAAAGTTTAGTTTTCACGAATTAATGGACAATAGTAACACACAAGAGAAGACAAAAAAATGATCTAAAGATAGAACAGAGAGAGAGAGAACAGGACTCAATCTCACAAAAATAACAACAAAGATCACTACAATTCCAAACTAAATGAAAGCACAGAAATGAGATATCAAACTTTTAGTAAGATGTCCTAGGATTTATTCTCCGGATGTTCATGTAACTCGACTACTCTAATGCAATGCACTTGACACACTGGAAGACCAAGAGGAGATCAAACTGCCTGAGAACCTAGGTTTTGATCAGCATGGCGACCGCATCATTTTCTATGTTCCCTGACTCCACAATTTCCCATGGCGAGGCCTAGAGTGAAGAGTTAAACCTGCAGAGTCCCTACCTCCCGAATTTCGCTATTATTACATGCAAAGTCTAAGGTTTTCCATGGCGAGGCCTAACATAGGTCCAATTGTCTTTGCGAAGCTCGAAAAATCTCTTCTCACTTAGTTCTAAAATCTCAATGAACTTCCACCGGCATAACGACCGCATCTCGGTTCATGATCAAGCAATTCAAGTGAGAAAACTCAATTATCATACTTCATGTTCTCATTTGACGCATTTTACTCCTACCGATGAATCAAACCTTGACCTAGCATGGCGACCACAATCGAGGAAGAATTACAATGATAAAAGTTCAAACAAGTAAAACTTAACCAGATTTCAACATTAACCTCTAGTATGAGTTCATTCTTGATGAGTTACATCAATTGCAAGGCATTACATAGCCTAATTACATTCTCATCCGGTTCCAAGCCCTAGAACATAGCAAATTTAGCCACAAAGTTCCATTTCCAGTTCACGATCGTCAATAGATAACACTGAGCAAATCATATTCATTAATTGGGTAGAATTTACCAAATGATATGCTTCAATTGCTTCCAATTCCCGACAAAACCGTGAATTCCTCCTTAATTGAGTAGAGATTACAATGTTCGGAACAAATTCTCGATCGGAATTGAGAACGGAGCTAAAAATGCTAGAGAGAGAAAGTAAATCTCGAGAGAAAATTGAGAAATAAATTTCAAAAGTTGGTTGTGTTTCTAGAATCCCCCACTAAAAATGTAGACTAATTCCTCTATAAATAGAAGTTACAAAGTCGTAAACAATACGCAAACGTAAACTAATCGAGTATTTACAGGAATGCCACTGCACAATATTAAAAGTCCAAAATCAGCACGTGTATGAATTCCAAGCGGAACGCCAAGCTGAAGTTCAACACCTTCGAGCCTTCGGGGATCACAACTTCAAATTCCCTGCACAAGGAACACAACATCAAGCCTCAAAGTTCGATTAAGCCTGCGACGCGTCTCAGGCAAAATTTTATCCAATCCCAAATGGCCTGAGACTCGTCTCAGGCAAAATTTTCCTTCTTCTCAAATGGCCTGCGACGCGTCTTAGGAAAAATTTCATCCAATCCCAAATGGCCTGAGACGCGTCTCAGGCAAAATTTTCCTTCTTCTCAAATGGCCTGCGACGCGCCTTAGGCAAAATTTCATCCAATCCCAAATGGCCGAAGACGCATCTCAGGAAAAATTTTCCTTCTTCTCAAATGGCCTGCGACGCGTCTTAGGCAAAATTTCACATAGCCTGCGATGCGTCGCAAGCTATTTCAGTGCATGTGTGTGTTGTTTTGCAAATGAAGAGTGCTTGTGCATGTGTGGGCTGGAGTGTGTGTGTGCTCATGTGTTGTGTGCTGAAGGTTGTGCACGAATGGTGCAACATTTGTGTCCTCATGTGTGCAAAAATGTGCATGTGATGTGCTATGAGAAATGCATGTGTAGGGTGCTTGTGTCTTGGTGATGTACTTGATTGTGTAGCAAGTGTCATGCGTGGATGTATGCTGTGATGTGCATGAAGTGTGTATGTGGTGTTTGAAGTGTGTAATAAAAACAACAAATATGTGCATCAAATCCAACGCAAAGATACAAGGAAAACTTAAGCACATATACTTGGAACTTTTTACCTCTCAAATTCTGAAAACTTACAAACCCTCACCTTACAATCAAATTCTGGCCCTGATGCGTTGTGAATTTGGAAAAACCTAAAACATAGAATTGTAGCCCTACGTCTTAGCTTTCCACAGCCTTTTGAATCACCCAATTCGGAGCTCGAATGACAAAGTTACAACCAAAACACGGAGCTGTGGCAGGCTATTTGAAATCGCGTCGTAGGCTTAAAACCCCTAATCAGGTCTTTTCATTCCCACAATGATTTTCCAGCTGTCCTTTCCAAATTAGACTTTGCCTTGAACACCAAAGTTGTATATGTCTCTCTTAGCATTCCATAGGATCAGAAATCATCGAAATTGGAGGTCTGTAGCTCAAGATGTTGTCAATCTACCAAACTGTGGCAAAACAGTTAAACCATGAAAAACCCGAACTTAAGCACAACACAGAAGCCCCCGTTTCTCATGTTTTTACACAGAATTTGGAGACGGTTAAAACATAAAATTTGGAGTACACTCAAAGATCTTTCCAAAACATCCAAGTTCTCCTCATTTGGATTAGTATTGAGAAAGATACACTCTACTTAAATACACTATCAATTCAGGCCAACTCCAAACTAAGCAAGCTAGACATATTTAGGTTTCCCTCAAATTCTCACACACTATTTAAGCCCTTTTAAACTCTTTCCTTGTCATTTAACATCAAACACACATTTGCCTCATTTTATCATCATTTTTTGTCTTTTTCACCATTTTAGCACATCAAGTTATAAACCACATGAACGCACCACATAACACAAAACACCACACATTTGCATGAAAAACAAAGCAAAAGCTAAGTAAACTAAGCCATTTAAGTTTGTATAAAACCAACTTATCATTTTATCTTTTTCTTTAGAGAGGGAGGAGGGATTATTTTGTGGATAAGGGATTTCCATTGTGTTAGTATGTTAGTCTTTGAACATCCCACTTTCCATCTTTTATGAAATCTCTAACCATTTGATTTTCTTTTGATTGCAAATTCTGATCTAAACTTCTAGCCCCTGTCCAATTATCAAACTAGAAGTTACACTTTCCCTATTTACTTGGAATTATATATGTTTTTCAGTTGTCTTGGCCACCTACTTTAATATTTTCCATGTTAAACATGCATTAGTATTATTATCTTCTCCAATTTGATTAGAGTGCAAGTCTTTACAATATTTAGGTTGCATGAACTTAGCCTATAGGGACTCTTGCTACCTAAATCTCCACTAGAGTTTGTAAGATTAGACTTTTATAATATCCTCTAGAAGTCTAACGCCTAACCCTCCCTCTTTAGTAGGTAAACACAATTATTTCCACCTGATCCAATGAGCATTGTGGTGTTCCTCTTTTCTTCCCCCATAAGAAATTTACAAATATAGATTCCATTTGATATAGAATTTTTTTGAGGGGTTACTGACCATAAGTACAAACATAGGAAGGTAGATAAGGTTACTTCTAATCAATGTTATCTTCCCGCATATACATAAGAGTTTAGTCTATAGGACATTTTGTCTTTATTTTTGAATTAATTATTCAAAATAAATGGCTTTATTTCTGTCATAATATAAAGGAATACCCAAGTATGTTATTACGAAGCTGCCTCTTGAGAAATTTGTTATCTATGCACTTTATGTTTTTTCCCTAGACTAGGAATGATGTGATAAAAAAAGGTCTTATATTTTTATCTTTTGTCTTGAGACCTCTTCATACCATTTTAATCTATATATAGTGGCTGTCAGAGTTTTTGGGTATGTTCAAGTGAAGAAGATAATATCATCTGCATATTAGACATGAGATATAATAAGTCGGTTATGTACCAACTTAAATATTGTGATTTGCTTGGCTATTGTGCTACTTTATGATGTGTTTTGATCTAAATGTGTGCAAGTGAAAGAAATGTGCATCTATGTGCTTTGATAAGGAATGAAGATAATATGGATACTGGGTGAAAAATGCATGATTTGAGGGGTTAAAGTGTAGGTGTTAGTTATGTATGTTTTTGGAAATCTTGAATGTACAAAATGGTTATTCATTTGCACACAACATGTGCACTAGTATTACTCACATGTCCCACTTGCACATTTTACTTTCTCTCTCATTTTGCACCACACTCACTTGTATTGCAATTACACACTCCAAAGCTAGTACATCCAGTATTCAGGAAATTCAATACACAACACCACACAACATCACTCAACACAACACCACACAACATCAAATAGCATTATACAATAACACTAGCAAGAACACACACTTTACACATGGGTCGCACTGATTTCTTATATGGCAAAATGGAAAATAAATTTCAAATGAGTATATCTCTCGTAATACTTACCCAAATGAGGAGCTTTTGTATTTTTTAAAAAGCCCTTTGAGTGTACTTTAATTCTCATTTTTCGACCTTCTCCCAATTCAATAGTCATATATGAGAAAGGAGGGCTTCTTTCTAAGCACTCATCCAGTCATGGGTTCGTTCACATATTTTGGAAGAATGCTTATATCGTGCACTACAGACCTCTATAATTGATGATTCTTAGGCCTATGAAAACTAAGAGAGAGATTTACAACTCTTATTTTTACAACAAAGTCCAATTCTTAGCTGAAAGCCTTCAAAACCGCCCAATATTTGCACACACAACACATGTCGAGCAGCATCTCACAACACATACATATGGTGTGGCCGCACCTCAACACACCCACATTCTGGTGGGCGCACCATTTGCCCACCTCACACAACACAGATACACAAAACACTAGGGTGGGCGCACTCACAGAACATGCAAGCCTGCACCATCACACACACCCACACACGAGATTTTCAGTGTTGCCGTATTTTAGTAAAATGGTCATAACTTTGTCATCTTAGCTCTATATTGAGTGATTCAAAGTGTTATGTTTAGCTAAGAGTTAGGGCTACAATGGGCATGTTTTATGCTCTCTTAGAATCTGATGAGAGTATGGGCAACCTCAAGGAGAATGTAGGAGAATGTCATCATGGTTTGAAGGCATTGGATATGTTCAAGATGTTATAGAGGCATTGGAGAACCAAAGGGATAAGAGAAGCAATATATATACATTCATTGATTGAAGATGTTTTTAAGCATGAATTAGTTCGTGAAGTTCGTGACGAAAATGCAGCGTTTATTTCATGTTTGGAAGTATCACAAATGGAGTACAATGTTGTGGTGGATCGAAATGGAGCTTTGGAGGCAAGAATGGTTGAAGAAGATGGACAAGGAGCATAAAAAGCTCCACGTCACAACGTCCATATAGTCCCATGTCGCGACGTGGAGAATCGCAAAAGGGAGCTCAAGAAGAAAATTGCCAACGTCGCGACATGCCGCCGACGTCGCGACGTCCAGCAAAGCTCACCGATGTTGCGACATGCGACCACAGACGTTGCGACGTGCACCAACGTCACGATGTCCAGGACCTTCCACGTCGTGCGACGTGGCTCACTAAAAATTGCTGAAAAAAAAAAATCAAACAAAAAATTTGACATTTAATTGATATAATTCCCCACGTCACGACGTGGAGACCCCGACGTCGCGACATGCAAGAACGCGGGCTGTTTTGTTTTAAATTCGTTATTTCTTTAGGGTTTTAAGCCTATAAAAGGCAACCTTTGTGTATGTTTTTTAGGAGACTATTTTTGAACTATTAAGTTTATGAAACTTTCTTTTGTTCTTTGTGAAGAACAACAATTCTATTCAATCAAGGGTTTGATTGTTGGGATTTTGGATAACGAGAGTTCTAAGAAACAAGTATTCTTGGGGTGTTCGTTACTGATTTTGATAGGTAAGTTTCTCATTCATTCTTGAATTTGGGGCTGCCTCCTTGTTTAATTGTTTGAATTTCCTCAAATTGATCTTGGGTTTTTGTTCTTAATATCCATAGAGTGTCAGGTTCATATCAGAATCATCATGCTGCAAGGACAAAATGGAGGCTAAAGATGACTATTTTGCAGAATGTGTTTGTATTTTCAATACTGGTAGTGTCTTCTTTAAATACAATGTTACTCATTAAGTTGTGACTTGTCTCTACAAGGACACGTGTTGGAGGATCATTAGAAGAACGTGATTTTAAAAACATGCACGTGTTTGTTAGAGCGCAAGATTTCAATGTGGCCAGTCTATAAATTACTAGTCTGTTGAGACATTTTTGGAAAAAAGAGAGGGGGGAGCCAGATCACACAATAGAATAGATTTTTGTACTCATTTTCTCTCCCGCTTCGTTTAGGATAGCTTAGGTTCATTTTTCTCTATTCTCTCTCTATACTTTCTCTATCTAGATCTTATCAAGGATTGAGTGGTTCTTCATATTAGACTCATCAACAATTGTATTGAGAAAGCCTTTGGAGCTGAAAACACAAACTTCTATCAGTACATTTTTGGTTGAATTCATGAATATGCCTTTGATCTCATTCTTTGTTGTTGATTCTGAGCTGATCATTGATATGATCAGCTAATTTTGATCTTTTATTGAGGTATTTGTGAATTATTGCTCATTAATGGTAGAGAAAATATGAATCTCACATTATAGGTAACTGGAGTCATATTCATTGGCTTAACTTGTATGAGTTTGCATAGAATTGCAGGAATTTCACTATACTTGTAGTATCAACTAAGGTATGGTTAGATCAAGATATTTTGGAAGGAATTCATATATGTTAAGACCGATGAATAATAAAATGAGTTTCTATGCTTTGCTTTATCTTCACTTCCTTGTATGTAGTAACAACTGATGAATGTTAGAGAAATCTTATAGAAAAGGTGTAGAAATGCTTACTGGATATGAGTTGAGGTTACTGAGTTGATCTTTGCCTTGCCAAATGGGAGATTAGGGAAGTAGTCTAGATTCACGATGTCAGTAGGAAGGGATATAGAATTGATTTTGTGTCAGTGCTTGTCTCACCTAAGAAAGTAGCGGAGCTTTGTAGATTAGATTTGGTTGAGCCAACAGGCTAGCTGAATTTCAAGTTACTAGGCAGATAGTCTCCTCATGTTGGTTGTAAATGTCAAGGAAGCTGTGAATGAGTGTTAACTCACAAGAGTACATTAAGGTAGTATTTTCTTATTCTTTTTTGTGTGTTTGTTTAGTTTGTGTTTACATGTATTTTCACATTTGAGTTGAGGAATCAATAGATTCAAGACCACCATTCACCATGGATACGATCCCTCTCACTCTACTACATTAGTGTTTAGGGTAAAATTGATGGTACGTGATAAGCCAGTTCAATTTTTGGGGCCATTGCTGGGAAAGGCAAGGTTGTTGAAACTTGTTTGTTTTCTTGACTTTTTAGTTTTCATTTTTTTTATTCTATTTTTTGTTGTGTTTGCTTCTTCCTTGTGTGTAGTAGTTAGTTTTATATATTTTTCGTTCTTAGTTCAGTCTACTAGTTTAGCATGTGGAATATGCAGGGGATACTTGGATCTTAATTGAGAGTGAATTGTGCACGCCACAATAAACCAAGTATGTCTAGGTGGGTTGGGGACTTTGTTGAACCTTTTCATGGTTGCCTACCAAATAGGGTGGTTAAAACACGACCAACCCCTAGAGTATTTAGCAACTTATCTCCACCAACATATTATGAACCATGGCACAACCAACGACAAAACAATGGGTCTTATTCTATGCAAGAACAAAAACCTTCTATGGAAGACATGTTGTCTCAAATTTTGGGCATACTTGATAGAAGTGCACATAGTGAAACAAGGTTGGCTCAAATGGAAGAGGAGCTTCAAGGACAACAATAGAGAATTGATCAAATCAATGCCTTAATAAGTAACATAAGGGAACAAATTGAGACACCAGTTCAAGAGGCTCAAGGTACATCTCTCCTTAATAAAACACAAACTTCCGAGGAAAATTGTTTTGAAATGCATGCCAATGTTAATTATGGTTTAGAGTGTCCAAGGGAGTTGAGTCTACAAAAGTTGAGGATAGTGTACATGAGGGTATTGTTGATGAACCTTTGTTGCATGAGCTTTCAAGTTTTTATACTGAGAATGATGACTTATGTGATGAGCTTACTAATGATGAATTTAGGGCATTTTGGTTTCTTACTATCAAAATGAGAGGTGTTTCTAATGCTACGTCTTGTATTGACTCTATGTAATTCCATGAACAAAATGATGTTAAGAGACATTCATTAGATGCTTCTACCCTTGATTGCCATGTGAATTGTACAGAGACACATCTCAGTGATCATTGAGTTAGCATGAATGAAAATAATGTTGCACTTGCTATAGAAAATGATAGATGATTAAGATTTTTGTTGAGTCACCAATTCTTGAAAACATGAATGAACACAACGTTTTAAATGGTTGCCAACAAATAGAGAACAATGAGATACCCTTGTTAAATGTGCAAAATGACCTTTGTTTTTTTAAACAAGGAAGGACACAAGATGACCCCCTTGTTAGTTTAAATTATGAAGAGTTAATGCTTTGTAAGGAAATAGCTAACATGGTGGAGAATTGCTTTATTGACGCATCCATTTTTGAAATTACTAATGAGTTTGTTGAGACCATGGATGCACAAACTGTGGTTGAGCCTTGCAGGGTTTTAGACCCAAGCTTGGAGGAAGAGAAAAATGAGGTGTTTCCTATGGGGGAGCATACAGGTTCAAAGTGGAATTTATTGAAATTGTTCCCCATGTGCATGAGCTTCAACACCTCTTTCCTAATCATATTCATCAAGTGCCCTATGAGAGGAAAAGGGGTTCACATGAACAAACATTCTTTTGGTACCGAGATGGTTACTCTAAATCTTGAAGAATGAGTCTTCAAAAATAAAGTCTAGTTGGAGACTAAAGAAACCCAAAACTACTTTTTTTATATTACCTTGAATAAAGGATTTTGGTTAAGTTGATCTTTATGTTTCTTGCATTTGTTATACTCACTAAGGCACTCATGTTTGTAAGAACAAACATAAGGCTAAGTGTGGGGGAGTGGTACTATGGGCCACTCCTATGCTGCACACGATCATTTTCTTTTACATTTCAAGCATGAATTGTGTATGTGCCACTTATTGTTACTCATTGCACAATTTTACACCACTATGACTCCTAGTCATGGTACAATAATTTGGTTGCATGCTATCTCCTTGTCATGTCTACCTTGCACCAACATGTAGTGTACTTGAGTGAGTGACTTTTAATAAGCCTTGTTTCACCACGTGCTGGAACTTCATCAAACAAGTGAAAACTACAGACAAGGACACCTCACCAAGCAAACATTGGAATTCATGACTATTAACACCAGGGACCCCTAAACCTATCTTTACTTTACATTGAGGACAATGTAAGTTTTAAGTGTTGGGGAGGGAATGCTTGCTATGGTTTGTGTCTCTTGGACTTTATATGCTTATTCTCTTTCATGAATGAAATTTTTTGTGCTATGTGATGCAAAGCATGATACTTTTTAGTTTTATTGTGTATGTTTTGAGCTTTTGCATGTTATGCCCCGTATATGTTGTGTTTTTCATTTGTGTTTTGTGAAATTTAGGAAATGTGTACTTGTGTGGGAATAAGAATAAAATGTGTTGTGTTGTGTTATGTTTTGGTGGGAAGTGTTTCTCGTCTTTTTCTCAGCTCATTAGTCTCTTATTTTCTATGCCATAAATCAATTCATTCACCTCTTCCTTTTCAATTGTATGCATGCAAAAATTTTAGCAACAAACTTGATGAATTTTGTACAAGTTGTCGGCTAAGGTACTATGTTAAGGTAAGATAGATATACCATGACAATGTTCAAAAGACATAGGAGGGGATCTATATGAAGCTTGTTCTTTTTTGTGTACATTTCTTGTGAATTAAATGTTCTTAAATATATAGTCCTTTGAAGACACATACGAACATTGAGGTACTGTGAGAAATGATATGGAATGAGAAAAAGCCTATGGCAACTAGAAATGAAAAGTCGTTAAGACCCTAGCAAATAAAGGGAAGATCAAAAGCCATAAAACCCAGGCTGCTTAGCTCCAATGTGCGGAAATAAAAGAAAATAACATGTGTTGAAAATACACCAATGTGCAAGAAAAAAAGAGGGGAAATCCCCATAGAAGCACCAATGTGCGAATAGGAAACCGTTGATCTTATCGGTTCTAAGTGTTCATGTGTGTGGACAAGGAGATTGTTGTGTAAAGAATGGTAAGTGAAAGTGTTAAGTCATGTGCATATACAAAGAATACGTGAAGATGGAGAACCCTTAGTACACACTTTCACAATTGGCATTTTGATCTTTATTCGTTATGCTTTAGTTGCTAATTTGTGCTAAAGTTTTGAAAGTTTGAAGTTGGATAAAGTATTTGAATAAGTTCATTATGTTAAAACATTTTGGTGAAATTGGTGATTGGCACTGCAACTGAGTGACCATGTGTTGAGTGAAGATAAAGAATACATGATTTAAATAATGAGTTGTGTTGTGACGTCTTGTGGTTTACTTGGGACAAGCAAAAGTTCAAGCGTGGAGAAAATTAAAAAGTCGGTTTTGTACCAACTTATATATTGTGATTTTTTCGTATCAAATGTAAAAAATTATATTGATCAAAGAATGTTAATGTACAAAGTATACCGGGCATACCCGGGTCAAACACAATAATACCCAAAAATGAACTAGTCTAAAATAGAGACACTAGGGAACAAAGATAAGCCTACCCTGTACACATATGTCTTTATCCTATGAACAATATCCTGCTAAATAGGCACCAAGTCCTCAAATATAATATATTCCTAGTAAGCCAAATATAGTAGACCGTACAAGTAAAAGTGAGCCTACTCTTCCTAGTCCTCCAGGATGTCCCTCTACTCTCCTTCTTTAGCCACTTCAAGGCCGTATCCAAAGTGGTCATCTCTCTCTTCAAGCCACACCAACCTCGTAGGTCGTCCTAGATCGCCCTAGTGAAAGGGCATGCAAAGAATAAGTGTTGTACAGACTCCTTGATCGCCCCACAGAAACCAAAGCTCTGGTTTATGTGGAGATAATCCAGCCTGTCTCTGGTGGGTAGTCTCCCCCCTCACACCTAACCACACCATGAAAGAATACTTGGGCGGAATGTAAGAATTCCATATCGTTGACGCCCAAGTTACCTTCGAAGCTGAGGTGTAGAAGTAATGATATGCAGTCCTAGTGAGACCCGGTTGCTGCGATTCTTCCATCATAGCCATAGCCCGGGCCGCCGAAGCCTCCCTTGAAATGATCTGATCTCTGATTTGCTTGGCTATTATGTTGTTTTATGGTGTGTTTTGATCTAAATGTATGCAAGTAAGTGAAATAAATATGTATCTATGTGCTTTGATGAGGAATGAAGATAATATGGATACTGGGTGAAAAATGCATAATTTGAGGGGTTAAAGTGTAGGTGTTAGTTATGTGATTTGGAAATCTTCAAAGTACAAAATGGTTGTTCATTTGAACACAACAATGTGCACTAGTATTACTCACGTGTCCCACTTGCACATTTGCTTTCTCTCTCATTTTGTACCACACTCACTTGCATTGCACTTACATATTCCCAAGCTAGTACATCTAGCATTCACAAAATTTAATACATAACACCACACAATATCACACAACATCACTCAACACAACACCAAACAACATCACATAGCGTCACACAACAACACTAGCTACCACACACACTTTACACATAGATTGCACTGATTTCTTTTTCAGCAAAACGAAAAACAAATTTCAAATGAGTATATCTCTCTCAATACTCAACCAATGAGAAGCTCTTGGATGTTTTAAAAAGCTCTTTCAGTGTACTTGAATTTGCATGTTTCAACCGTCTCCCAATTCATAGTTATATATGAGAAATGGGGGCTTATTTCAAAACACTCATCCAGTTGTGGGTTCATTGATACATTTTGGGAGAATGCTTATATCGTGTGCTACAGACCTCCAAAATTAATGATTCTTGGATCTATGGAAATCTGAAAGGAAGATATACAACTTCTATGTTTACAAGAAGTCCAGTTCTGAGCCGAAAGTCTTCGAAACCGCCCAACATTTGCACACACTACACATGCGGCTGCACCGTGCGGCCGCATCTCACAACACACACACATGGTGCAGCCACACCTCAACACACCCACACACGGACTGACATACCATGCGCCCACCTCACATAACACACACAGACAAAACACAAGGGTGGGCATACCGTGTGCCCGCCTTACGAAACACGCACAATTGTGTTCACCCGCACCATTCCACGCATCCGCACACGAGATTTTCAATGTTGCCATGTTTTAGTAAAATGGTCATACCTTTGTCCTATTAACTCTAAATTGAGTGATTCAAAGTGCTATGTTTAGCTAAGAGTTAGAGATACAATGTGCATGTTTTATTCTTTCTCAGAATCATCGTGCTTTAAGGACACAATGGAGGCTAAAGCTGACTATTTTGCAGAATGTGTTTGTATTTTCAGTATTAGTATTATCTTCTTTAAATACGATGTTACTCATTTAGTTGTGACTTGTCTCTACAGGGACACGTGTTGGAGGCTCATTGGAAAAACGTGATTTTGAAGACATGCACATGTTTTTTAGAGCACGGGATTCCAACGTGGCTAGTCTATAAATACTAGTATGTTGAGACATTTTTGGAAGAAGAGATGGGGGAGCCAGATCACACAATAGAATAGATTTTTGTACTTATTTCTCTCCCGCTTAATTTAGGCTAGTTTAGGTTCATTTTCCTCTATTCTCTCTTCGTACTTTCTCACCCTAGATCTCATCAAAGATTAAGTGGTTCTTCATACTAGAATCATCAACAATTGTATTGAAGAAGCCTTTGGAGCTAAAAACGCATACTTTTATCGTTATAGTTTCAGTTGAATTCATGAATATGCCTTTGATCTCATTCTTTGTTGTTGATTCTGAGCCGATCATTGATATGATCGGCAAATTTTGAGCTTGCCTTGGTATTTGTGAATTATTGCTCATTAATGGTAGAGACAACATGAATCTCACATTACAGGTGACTGGAGTCACATTCATTGGCTTAACTTATATAAGCTTGCATAGAATTGATGGAATTTTGCTATACTTGTAGTATTAACTAAGGTTTGGTTAGATCTAGATATTTTGTGAGGAATTCATATATGTTAAGACCGATGAATGATAACATGAATTTCTATGCCTTGCTTTATCTTCACTTCCATGTATGCGGTAACAACTGATGAATGTTAGTGAAATCTTATGGAAAAGGCGTAAAAATGCTTACTAGATGTGAGTTGAGGTTTACTGAGTTGATCTTTTCCTTGCCAAAGGGGAGATTGGGGAAGTAGAATAGATTCACAGTGTTAGTAGGTAGGGATCTGTGAATTGATTTTGTGTCGGTGCTTGTCTCACCCGAGAAAGTAGTTGAGCCTTGTAGATTGGATTTGGTTGAGCCAACATGCTAGATGAATTTCAAGTTACTAGGCAGATAGTCTTCTTATATTGGTTGTAATATTAAGGAAGCCGTGAATGAGTGTTAAGTCACAAGAGTACCTTTAGGTAGCATTTTCTCATTTGTTTTTGTGTGTTTTTTAGTTGTGTTTACGTGCATTGTAACATTTGAGTTGAGGAATCAATAGTTTCAAGACCACCCTTCCCTGTGGTTATGATCCCTCTCACGCTACTACATTAGTGTTTAGAGTAAAGTTGACGTCACGCGATAAGCCAGTTCAAGATACTCTTGAACAACCCTTTGGAAAGCAGAAATCTGAGACATATTGTGGACTTTTTTTATTTAGGGATATAGATTGGAAATTTGCACTTAGTACAAAAATAATAGGAGATACGAATCTCCTTGTCTTAAACCCTTGGTAGATTTGAAAAAGCCATGGAAGATCCATTAATAGGTATGAAAAATCTAATATTACATATCAATATCCAAATTAGATCAATCCATATTTTTTGAAAGCCTATTGATCTCATCATTTGAAGGAGGAAAATCCATTCTACTTTATCATAAGCTTTTTCCTTGTTCAGTTTTAAAGCTATGTTTCCCCCTACACTCTTTCTTGTATTACTTGACACCATTCTTGTGCTAGTAGTAAGTTATTTATTATTTGCCCCCTTTGATTTTTCTTTCTATTTTGTTTTAACCCATTTGCTTTTAATTTTACTATTATTAAGTTATGTTTAAATTCTCATTTGGTATAGTGCTTTATTTGTAGGTAAAGGGAGATGCATGGGAATTGAATAAGGTGAAGAAATTGAAGAAATTAATGAATTCTATCCAAGTTCAAAAGAAGAGCTTCAAGGTACTCTTACATAAAGCTAAATGTTGATTCTTGTTTGAAACTTGTCTTGCCCAATATTTTTCTAAAGCACTTTAAAGGCATGAAATAATGGAGAATGCATGTGCACGTGTGTGGAGCTTAGAAATGGAACAAAGGATGCAAGGTACTAACATGTGAAGAATGTCTTGGAATTTGTTAGGATTTAAAGTGAAAGACTTAATCTTAACTCTAAGGTCAAAAGTCATACACTTAAGTCAAACTTGAAGTCACTCACACTTTTAATTCACCTCATTTTTTAAAACAAACTTGCACACTATCTCTCCTCCATTCCCTTCCCAAGGCCGAACGCGCACGAACACACACACACACGTATTCACAAACCCATTTGAATTATTTCTTGAACATTGTGCTTGAACCATATTCATCATCAATACAATCCATTTGAAAACAAGCACTTTTTCTTTCAATCTATATTATTTTCCTCAAGCATCCAAGTGATCCAAGAAGGCAAGAAAAATTCAAAAGGACAACATTGGTGAAAGTGAATTCCAACATTGGTTAGGAGATTTTACAACTTTTGAGTATTACAATTTTGGATTTCCATTGTCTCTTAAGGATTTTGGTCTTGGATTGAAGAATTCTTTTTGAGGATTTCATTGTTCAATGTGTTTTCTTTCTTTATAAGCTATGTTTTCAATTGTATTCTTTACTTTAAAATCTATGTTGTTGTTTAGTTTTTCCATACTCGGCTGTGCTCCCAGGGTTATGACTATAGGTTTTTATGCTTAATTTACAGGCTATGTTTTTTTCTATGAATTATATTTATTGAGTTTTTCTTGTCATGTTCTTCATAATTATGCATGATTTGGCGCACGAATTATGTATGATGAATATGCTTTATTAGTGCAGTAAATTACGGGAGATAACTTGTTCTAGTCTTGTCTCTTAGTACATAGGAGAATTGGGATAGGTTATTTGGAATCTTTTGTAAATTGGTTGCGAATGTGTTCAACTTGGTTTTTCTTTACTCTTGCCTTTTATCACATAAGAGGAGTTTGGGTAGATTAGCTTAACATTAGTGTGATTTGGTTCACCGTTACCTCTTACCTCTTAAGAGAGGTAGAATTAAAAGGTTGTTGGTTGGTAGTAAACATTAGATTCTGGATTAATGAAGAAAGTGAAACTCTTCTCTTACCACATAAGAGGGTTTAATTACTTGTTAATATCTAGTATGTAGGCACCTAAACCATTCCTTGTCTCTTACCACATAAAAGGGGGTATGCTAGGTTTTTACGAACATTATAGGTGCTTGGGATAGAGACCTAGGCTGTGGATAATTTTTTACCCTTATTTTGCATGACCATAGATAAAATTTGCATGTTACCTTTTTAAATCCTAATAATGATCTCGGAAGTGCGTTTACTCAATTGTTTAAGTTTTGATAAGTAATCTTGTTATTTATTCTTGTTTTTAAATTAAATAAAATAAAAATACCAAAAATATTTTACCAAATTTCAACATCAGTCATTTCCAAGAGCATACGAACTTTGCTAGATTAACACGGTTAAGTGATTGTAAGACATTATCTTTGATAGGCTATGAATAGTAACCATGCTAATTTTTATATTTATATTTATATTTATACCTATCATTATTATTTGACTATAACGTACTATTTTTTTCATGTATAAAGTACCATTTTAAACCAGATCAAATTCGCGTATACAGTATCACTGATTCCCGTATAACATATGAATTTTAACATTTAAAGTACCATTATGAATCACGTATAAAGTTTCAACAATTTGATGTGATTTTTGGAGTGTGGGTAGTATATATATATAGGAGATGAAAAGATGCTATTTTTTTATAAGAAGAAGTGAGAAAAAGTGAGAAATATGAAATGATGCAATTGTTTGAATGCACATTGAAATGATTTTTTGTAACTTGTGGTATATTAATTCAAGTGACATTATTTACTCAAAAAGTGTCGGATTGAAATCAAATCAACAACATTTTTTACTTGATTTAGGGTAAGATTTATACTATCAACAACAAAAAGTGTCGGTAACATTTTTTAAGACTTATACATTTTAATATAAGCGTGTTACTTTTAAGTTTAACACCAATATTTGTCAAGTAAAAAGTGTTACTTTTTTTTTGGCTAACCTTCTCTATAGGTGGGGCGCCACTCCCAATATATTAGATAGATAGGTTGAGCGATGGACATATCTTAAAATCGCTCTTACAAAATTTAACAGATCCTTGAGACCAACTATCCATTTATATGCCAATGGCCTAATGGAGAGTTGTTCTTAAGGATATCACAAAAGAAATTAGAGTGGAGTACTACTCCATTTACACAATAGAATCATGAAAGCATAAATATGGAGTACTACTCCATTTACAATTTAAATATCCCTAAGGATTGTTCTATTGCTAGAGAACTAAAAACAAAAAGGGATAAAATGGAATCTGTTTATATGTGTTCTCAAAATGGCCTTGGAAGAGAGCCTTCATGCCAAGAGTAGAGGTTATAGGCAGCTGAAGAGGGGAAGGGAAAATTCTGAGTCCCTTTAAGTTACTGTAGCAATCACATCTTAAAATCAGAAGGAGCAGTGGATTCGCGCCCGAGAAAGAAAGGAGATGAAGTGAGAGATAACTAGTAAGGTCAACAACTCAGATATCACTAGTACAGTTACCATCAAGAAGAAAAATGCCCTAACATCAGCAGGCGAAGAAATTTTCATTTGGCAACCTGTCCTAACAGCATCAGATAGGGGCCCAAACCTGATATTATTCTGAATCCAGGACTGTACATGTTTATAACTTTCCACATCTATAGGCCGAGTTTGTTATAGCTTATACATTCTTGAAGGGCAGACCTTTAACCTTCAGTCTGGTTCAAGAATATGGAAGGTTTTGCTCATCTTTCTGAAAATGTGGGGAGAGTTTGATACATCTGCTGTGTGTCTGAGGATCTGCTATACAGTGCTAGCAGTCTAGCTAGAGCGTTAAGTTCTTTGGAGACGTGCTTCAGTGCAGCTCTCTCTCTAATATGCTTCAGGTCAGCACTCCAATGCCAAAATTTACCTGTATTCTGATGATCCATGGCCAGTAGTAGGACTGTAAAGCTTGATTCGATGGTTATGTCTGTGATTCCAAGTTCATAGTACCTGCAAATGCCTTCCAAACAGATCGCAATCTCCACCTGCAAGTTAGTATCACTAGAAGACTGTGCAGTTCTAAAAATTTCAAGAAGTGTCTTTCCTTTATGATCCCTTATCAAGCCACCCCCTTGAGGAGAGTCACCTAGGGTGGCAGTAGCTATGTTTATTTTAACTCCAGAGGTACTAGGGGGAGACCATTGATTCATATGGATGTGAAATATTCTTTTAATTTTAGGGATTAACTCCCAGAATCTGTTCCAATCAAGGGCCTGGAGGGATTGAATTTTACATTTCATTTGACATAAGCCCTTTTTCGAGAAGAAGATATCCTGAATTACATGAGAGAGATCCGGTTTGGCTTTCTTGAAGATAATTCTGTTCCTCATCTTCCATATGAACCAGCATATCAAAGAGGGAAGGATTTTGATCAAGAACTTTTGAATTTCAGGTTTTGGATCAGCTTTCCACCAGAGAGAGAAGTTGGAGTTCAAAGAAATAGAGTGATTAACTATACCCACCTCAGCTCCCATGATTCTCCAGATTTGTGCAGAAAATCTGCAGCTGCTGAAAATATGATTTAATGTATCCCCCTGAGAGTAGCAAAAAGGGCAATATGTAGAACCTATGAAGCCTACTCTGTGGGTGTTCTGTTCAATGGGAATTCTATATTTAAGTAATCTCACCATGAAGAAGGATATTTTAGTGGGACGAGAAGGGTCCCACAAGGACTTAGAGAAAGAGAGTTGGAGAGGAGAAGATTTAAAAAACAATGTTAGCAAAACAAGATTGAAATGTAAGAACATTCTTAATTATACATTTGGAATTACTTTTGCTCACTACTGGTAAAAGAACTTTGGCCAATTCAACCTCATCTAGCCATAGCACACCAGCTGCTCAATACATTCGACAACCACATACAACTCCAAACACACAATATACTCCTCAACAAAGAACAATCATTCAAGATTCAGATATGGAGGAATTCATGAGATATATGGAATTCAAAAGAAATCGACAAATTCATCAAGATCCTCAAGCTTCTACAGCTTCAACTCCTCATAACACTCAAGAAGATCATTTCAGAGGACCCTTAGCACAGGATCCTTACGACTTTTAAAAAAAATGTTTTGGTATCAGAGCCATTCATTCAACTCTTTTAAACTAAATACAATCCTAAAGATTAGAAGTAACTTGGAAGTTTAATAAGACATAAGAATTAGAGTTTGCGTATGGTTTGGCAAGCAGTCGTAGCAGCCTTATAAACCCGTTGGTAAGCCGGCGTATGCCCAGGTGTTCCCGGTTAGGCACTCCTGTGATCCCCTACACTCACTCATATTTTGCATGTTGCATTAAGCAACCAAGGTACGTCTTTTATTATGGATTTAAATAAGTTTAAACAATTGTTTGGTTTAGGTTCAAATACTGATTCAGTAATAGATGATGATGTTAATCAAAGTCATGAAATTCAATTTGATATTTCAACAAGAACACTCAATAAAGTTTATCAAATAGGAAAACTTAATTTTAATAATTCCTATGCAATAAAATTACATGAACAAGACATAAACTTTAAAGAAACTTCAAAAACTATAAAATTATTAAACTCTGTATCTATTGAACATTATAGAAGACAAGGATTTCAATATATTCATTAATGGATTAAATAAAAAATTATAATTCAACCTATGCATAGACTAGTTATAGATAATCCAATATTTATAGCTCTTAGAGATAAGAGAATGATAGAATATCCAGATTCAGTATTATCTGTTAATTCAAACCAATATTTGTGACGGTTCAATATCTTTCAATTGTATTCCCAAATTTTGGTAGCTTGTTTAAATGATGAATTAATTAGAGACTCGTTAGTTATGGATATTCAAATAGATCAACATAAATAGACAGTAGAAAGTCGCAGTTTTGCTATAAGATATAAAGTCTGTTTTAAATTACTCAAAACAATTGATAGATCCACAATTAAAACTAGAACCAAGTAATAAGGAAGAAACAGTATTTTCAAAGAAAACTCTTACTAAATCAGCAATATATGTTCCTAAAACTTTAAAATGGCATGAGATACACAATTCCTGAATCCTTTATAGTAGTTCCTCAAAGAACAATTAAGAAATCTTTACTCAATCTAACACATCTCATATGATTAAACAAGATGATGGTAGTATTAAAATTCATTTTAACAATATAAGATCTAATTAAATATGGAGTTAATAAAATACAATACAATACTCCTTCTAGGCATTCAACATCTGATATTCCTTCAGAAGTTCCATTACTACAAAGAACTTTTAGTCAAAGCACTAATATGTCTAGTAATCCTGAATATATTCGATCCTATTACAGGAAGTCAACGAATTCATTATAAGTCACCTTTACCTGAAATCATCAATACTCCAGAATCTCCAACATTTTCAGATATGAAACCTGATCCAAGTATGAAATCAACAACAATAAATGTAATTAGCAAAATATTCACCCCTAATTATACATATTTAGCAGAACAATTTAATAATGACGAAAATGAAGAAAAACGAAACTGGTATAATAAATTATCTACAACATTTCAAAATATACTTCAAGAAAAATGGAAAGAAGAATTAAATAAACGACAATTTAATTTCCCCTTTTTTGCATGGTTAGAATTTATCACTCAAAAAGAAGATTTGCAAGATATTTATTCAGCTCCTAATATAAATGTGCAAACTCAGATGTATAAAAAATGGCATATTGTAGATGGAGAAATAATAAGTTCTGTACATCCACCATTATTAAATATAAAAATTTCAACAAAATCAGATGATGTTCTTGTTTAGGGAAGCTAGAACGGAAAAAGGTCCAATAGAAATTGACGATATAAAAAAGGTTAATCCACAATTGAATTATTCAAACCAAATATTATCAACCTTAGCTAATCAAGTAGATTTAGTTGTAACAAAAATAGATAATATTCCAAAGAATACCAATCAAAATCCCAGCACTACAACAAAATTAAAATTTCCAGAAGAAATATCTAAACAATATTTCACAGTAAGTGACCCTTTAATTCAAAATAAATTACAAAACTTTCATATTAATAAACAAACAACTTTACAAAAAAATCTTAGATAAATTAGACAATAAACCTAGTACAAGTCAAATACATAATATTCAACAAGTATCTTCAAAACAAGAAGATATTAACTATACTTCCTCAAGTAGTTCAGAAGAAACTGATAGTCAAGAAGAAATCAAAGACAAAATAAATGAGATCGAAGAAGAATTCGGTGAACTCAACCGAATCAAAAGATACAAAAGATATCCCAATAAACAAATATCATATGCACCATATCAAAGAAAAATTTTTTATCCAAAATTAACACCTCCCGATCTCCAAATAGAAGAACGAGCAACATTTGTAGCCAAAAGTTATGAAGGTAAAGGAGTTTATGACTGGAACATAGACGGTAAATCTGATTATGAAATATTAATATTATTTCAAGAAATGGGTATGGCTATTACAGCCTATACAGCCCAAAGATTTGATCAACCAACTACAGCAGCAGGACTTTTAGCAGGTTTTACAGGTCAACTCAAACATTGGTGGGATAGTCTCCTTACCACATAAACAAAAACTGAAATTTTAGATCATGAAAATGAAGAAGAAGAAGAAAAAGATGTCAATGGACACGTAGTTAAAGGACTAGATGGTCAACCATTCAAAGTAAAAAAGAAAGATGCAGCAAATTATTTAATATATGTATTATCAACGCATTTTGTGGGAATCCTACTCATGATGAAATTGGTACTCAAATATTCCTTACTAATTTAAGATGCCCAACACTAACTGACTTTAGATGGTATAAGGATATGTTTTTAACCTATTTATTCAAAAGAAAAGATTGCGAAGCTTCTTTTTGGAAAGAAAAATTCATTACAGGGTTACCTAATTTATTTTCTCAAAGGATTATGACTAGTCTTAAACATGAAGTAAAAAATGAGGTTATCAATTTTAATGAAATATCTTATGGTCAATTATTTGCTTTTATCAAATTAGAAGGATTAAAATTATGTCAGGAACTAAAATTACAAGCTAAATATGGTTCAGAACGAAGAGAAGTAGGTTCATTTTGTGAAGCCTTTGGTATAACAGGAGTACGAGCACCTTCATCACAGTATAGAAAGATAAAATATTCAAAACCTTACAAAAGAAATATTCTAAGTATAGAAAAAGAAGATTTAATAATCAAAATATAGAATCAACCCCTCAAAAAAATTTTAGAAAGAAAAAGTTCAATAGAAAAAGAAGCATTACTTGTTTTAAATGTGGCCGAACTGGTCATATAGCACCTAATTGTAGAATTCAAAGACGAATCAATGAAATATTTAATGATGACGAAGATTTAAAAAACAAAATGTTAGCAGTAATGATTAATGATGAAAATGAAGAAAGTGATCAAAATATTAATGAAATAGACTCAGAAAGTGAAAATTATACTAATTACTCATCACCTTGCAAAGGTAACACAATTAATGTTATATCAGATACAAAGGATAAAAAAGAATTTTTATTTGATATAATAAGTAAAATTCAAGACCCTAATGACCAAAACGAATATTTACTTAGATTAAAAGATTTAATATTAGAAGACAATATAAAGCCACCAACTATAGAACCTTTTAGCATAACTCAACTTTATGATAAATATTCATCAGGAACTAATCCATTTGGAATTCATAAAAATGTTCCTAATTACAAAGATGATATTCAAAATTTAAAGGCAGATGTCAATAAATTAAAGCAACAAATAAACGATTTAAAATCAAAAGATTTAGAAATAGAAACTAGACTTTTATTACAAAATCAAATTCAAAATGTAGAACCTTCAAAAAATAATAAAATGGGTATTCAAATTAATGAACAAAACGAAAATCCTACTCAATATATTAATATCATTGATAAAGTCAACATTGAAAAATGGTATGCTTTTATAACTTTAGGAGTTCAAGACTTTCAAACTACTTGTGTAGCTATGATAGATAGCGGAGCAGATCAAAGTTGTATTAAATCTGGTATAACACCACTCAAATATTGTTCAAAAACCAATAAAAAACTAGTAACTGCAAATGGCAGCCCCTTAAATATAAAATACAAAGTATCAAATGGACATATATGTAATCAAAACTATTGCTTTAAACATACTTTTATAATTATAGATGATCTAACCCAAGATGTTATATTAGGAAATCCTTTTTTATATCAAATTACTCCTTTTGAAAAGACAAATCAAGGAATTAGTGTAAATATAATGGAAAATTCAATAATATTCAAATTTATATCCACTGTTAAGCAAAAGGAATTAGATCTATTACAATCTAACTCAATTTTTACTAAACACTCCATAAGTAAGATGATTAATAGAAATGAACACCAAATAAATTTAATAAAAGAAGAAATTAGTTACACTCATATTGAAGTACAACTTCAAAAAGGTGAAATTAAAAAACGAATTCAAGAATTAAAAATTCAATTTAAAAAAGAATTATGAACTAACCATCCAGCAGCATTTTGGAATAGAAAAATTCATACAGTACATTTACCTTATGAAGATAATTTTAATGAAAAAGATATTAAAACAAAAGCACGACCTATACAAATGAATTCTGAATTATTAGAATATTGCAATAAAGAAATTCAAGAATTACTCGATAAAAAATTAATTCGAAAATCAAAATCTAAATGGAGTTGTCCAGCTTTTTATGTCAATAACCAAGCTGAAAAGGAACGAGGAATTCTTAGATTAGTTATCAACTATAAACCCTTAAATAAAGCACTCAAATGGATAAGATATCCAATTCCAAATAAAAAAGATTTGCTTGATAGATTATTTGAAGCAAAAATTTACTCTAAATTCGATTTAAAGTCTGAATATTGGCAAATTCAAATAGCAGAAGAAGATAAATATAAAACAGCATTTACAGTTCCATTTGGCCTTTATGAATGGAATGTTATGCCTTTTGGTTTAAAGAACGCACCTTCTGAATTTCAAAATATAATGAATGATATTTTTTCTGCTTACACATTCATGATTGTTTATATTGATGATATACTAGTATTCTCAAAAAATATAGATGAGCATTTTCGACATTTAAATATATTTTCAAAAGTAGTTCATAAACACGGCTTAGTTATTTCTGCACCAAAAATGAAATTATTTCAAACAAATATTCGATTCTTAGGACATGATATTCATAAAGGAACAATAAGACCTATTTCAAGAGCTATAGAATTTGGAGATAAATTTCCAGATGAAATTAAAGATAAAAATCAATTACAAAGATTTTTAGGTTGTCTGAACTATGTAGCAGATTTCTTCCCTCAATTACGTACACTTTGTGCCCCTTTATATCAGCGATTGCAAAAGAATCCGCCACCTTGGACACAAGAACACACTAAGATTGTTAGAGAGGCAAAAATCAAAATAAAAGCTTTACCTTGCTTAGGCCTTCCTCAGCCACATGCATTAATGATTGTTGAAACTGATGCACAGATGTTGGTTATGGAGGCATATTAAAACAACGCATTAATAATAAAGAACAATTAGTAAGATTCACTTCAAAAGTATGGAATGGTTCCCAAAAGAATTATTCCACAGTAAAAAAGGAAATATTAGCTATTGTTTTATGTATTTCTAAATTTCAAGATGATCTATATAACAAAAAAATTTTACTTAAAATAGATTGTAAATCAGCCAAAGAAATATTGCAAAAAGATATTCAAAATCTTGTTTCAAAACAAATATTTGCTAGATGGCAAGCTATTTTATCAGTCTTTGATTTTGATATAGAATACATTAGAGGAGAAAATAATTCATTACCTGATTTCTTAACACGCGAATTTCTTACAGGTAGACAAAAGAATGCCACAAATTCCAAGAAATGATGATTGGCAATGGATAAAAGATTATATTGACCATCCCAAAACTAAAAAGAAAATTCTTAAAATATATTCATTAAAAGAAAGAGTTATTCAAGATTCTGAATTTCCACACATTTATCATATACATAATATTAATCCTTTATCAGTAAAACATCAAGTATTTTTGCATCAAATATATTATTACAGAATGTTAGTATCATATTATACGCATAAGTCTACAAGAATCCCAGAAGTAAATATGGCAATATGGAGAAGAATAGAAAACTTTAGAAAAGAAATAGCTTTTATATAACTATTTCTAATATCGTTAATGTTATACAGGTACAATTCAAGATGTCAAAGAAACCTCAAGATTCATCATTCAAGAATTCCAAAGAATAGAGTCCTAGTGACTATGCATCAAAGGTAATGATTCCTAAACCACTATCACCAATTGTTCAACAAAGTAATAAATTCATCACTTTAGGAGAAGACTTTCCGAGTCTCCCTTATGTTCAAGTAGCAAGTACACCGTTTGCACAACTTCAACATCAGACAAGTCCTTTGAATATTGCCAGAAGTATGACTCCTCTTCCAAACACTCAAAATGGACAGTATACCCTTAAACCTCAGTCAGAAACACTTTTTCTTACTAAATATACTGAACCTCAAGATGTCTCAGAACTCAAAAAATTTACTAGTCGATTCTTCAATTCAAATTATAATTGGTTACCTGAAGATCCTTTAAAAAATCAAAATTTTATTTCTTAAAGGTATTATTATTTCTTATTATTTCTTATTAATATTAGCTTTTCTTATTTAGATCAATCCTTTGTTTGTTTTGGTATCAGAGCCCTTCATTCAACTGTTTTAAACTAAATACAATCCTAAAGATTAGAAGTAACTTGGAAGTTTAATAAGACATAAGAATTAGAGTTTGCGTATGGTTTGGAAAGCAGTCGTAGCAGCCTTATAAACCCGTTGGTAAGCCGGCGTATGCCCAGGTGTTTCCGGTTAGGCACTCCTGTGTTCCCTTACACTCACTCATATTCTGCATGTTGCAATAAGCAACCAAGGTACGTCTTTTATTATGGATTTAAATAAGTTTAAACAATTGTTTGGTTTAGGTTCAAATACTGAATCAGTATTTGACTTAAAAAAACTGTAAAATTATTAAACTCTGAACAATTAGAAATAAAATTTTGTTTAAACTTTAAGAAATAATAAGAAATAATAATACCTTTAAGAAATAAAATTTTGATGATAGAAAGTTGATATAAACAGGAAAATAGAATTGAAACGAAGTTTTCTTATTGCTCATAAAAAACTCATGCTTTACAATGTTATTGAGTGACATATTTATAGAAATACATTGACTAGAAAAACGTAAGCAATGACGTTAAATATAAAGAGACGTAAGCCATGACATCTTGCTGAGTAGGAAATTTTATTCCTTCTTATCTTCATCTTTGCTTTCTTCCATGTGGAGTAGGGACTCTAATGTTTCTTGATTTCTCTTTCTTCTTTTTGTCCGATTGCTTTTTTCATGTGTCCTTGCTTTTTCTTTTACTCGGCTCCATTGATCCATTTGTTGAGAAAATTGTAATAATTCTTGCATCTGTCTTTTGTGATAATAGGACCACCATCGTTGTAGGCAGAGAGTCTTTCCTTGCTACTTTTTAGTTGATAAAGAGAGAATAAGGTCTCGTCCTTCTTGTCTAATGATTTTTGGAGTGACACCACCAATTTCTCGCTGATGTATCAAGTTGCCAATATTTGATCTTTGAATCTAAAAATAAAAAAAAATTTGTGATGCATAGCTTTTGTTTTAATATTGAATAGATTGGGCTGAATGAGTCTGTAGTTTTGAATCACTGAAGGATTTGTTTTTCCAATTTCTCGAAGCTGGATTAATTGAGTAACATTTTTTGGAACCTTCTTCTTTCAAAGCCTTGGAGTTTTGGTATCAGAGCCATTCATTCAACTGTTTTAAACTAAATACAATCCTAAAGATTAGAAGTAACTTGGAAGTTTAATAAGACATAAGAATTAGAGTTTGCGTATGGTTTGGCAAGCAGTCGTAGCAGCCTTATAAACCCGTTGGTAAGCCGGCGTATGCCCAGGTGTTCCCGGTTAGGCACTCCTGTGTTCCCCTACACTCACTCATATTCTGCATGTTGCATTAAGCAACCAAGGTACGTCTTTTATTATGGATTTAAATAAGTTTAAACAATTGTTTGGTTTAGGTTCAAATACTGATTCAGTAATAGATGATGATGTTAATCAAAGTCATGAAATTCAATTTGATATTTCAACAAGAACACTCAATAAAGTTTATCAAATAGGAAAACTTAATTTTAATAATTCCTATGCAATAAAATTACATGAACAAGACATAAACTTTAAAGAAACTTAAAAAACTATAAAATTATTAAACTCTGTATCTATTGAACATTATAGAAGACAAGGATTTCAATATATTCATTATGGATTAATAAAAATTATAATTCAACCTATGCATAGACTAGGTATAGATAATCCAATATTTATAGCTCTTAGAGATAAGAGAATGATAGAATATCCAGATTCAGTATTATCTTTAATTCAAACAAATATTTGTGACGGTTCAATATCTTTCAATTGTATTCCAAATTTTGTAGCTAGTTTAAATGATGAATTAATTAGAGACTCGTTAGTTATGGATATTCAAATAGATCAACATAAAATAGACAGTAGAAGTCGCAGTTTTGCTATAAGATATAAAGTCTGTTTTAAATTACTCAAAACATTGATAGATCCACAATTAAAACTAGAACCAAGTAATAAGGAAGAAACAGTAATTTTCGAAGAAAACTCTACTAAATCAGCAATATATGTTCCTAAAACTTTAAAATGGCATGAGATAACAATTCCTGAATCCTTTATAGTAGTTCCTCAAGAACAATTAAGAAATCTTCATCAATCTAACACATCTCATATGATTAAACAAGATGATGGTAGTATTAAAATTCATTTTAACAATATAAGATCTAATAAATATGGAGTTAATAAAATACAATACAATACTCCTTCTAGGCATTCAACATCTGATATTCCTTCAGAAGTTCCATTACTACAAAGAACTTTTAGTCAAAGCACTAATATGTCTAGTAATCCTGAAATATATTCGATTCCTATTACAGGAAGTCAACGAATTCATTATAAGTCACCTTTACCTGAAATAATCAATACTCCAGAATCTCCAACATTTTCAGATATGAAACCTGATCCAAGTATGAAATCAACAACAATAAATGTAATTAGCAAAATTTTCACCCCCAATTATACATATTTAGCAGAACAATTTAATAATGACGAAAATGAAGAAAAACGAAACTGGTATTATAAATTATCTACAACATTTCAAAATATACTTCAAGAAAAATGGAAAGAAGAATTAAGTAAACGACAATTTAATTTCCCCTTTTTTGCATGGTTAGAATTTATCTCTCAAAAAGAAGATTTGCAAGATATTTATTCAGTTCCTAGTATAAATGTGCAAACTCATATGTATAAAAAATGGCATATTGTAGATGGGGAAATAATAAGTTCTGTACATCCACCATTATTAAATATAAAAATTTTAACAGAATCAGGTGATGTTCTTGCAACCCCTTTTAGGGAAGCTAGAACGGAAAAAGGTCCAATAGAAATTGACGATATAAAAAAGGTTAATCAACAATTGAATTATTCAAACCAAATATTATCAACCTTAGCTAATCAAGTAGATTTAGTTGTAACAAAAATAGATAATATTCCAAAGAATACCAATCAGAATCCCAGCACTACAACAAAATTAAAATTTCTAGAAGAAATATCTAAACCGCATTTCACAGTAAGTGACCCTTTAATTCAAAATAAATTACAAAACTTTCATATTAATAAACAAACAACTTTACAAAAAATCTTAGATAAATTAGACAATAAACCTAGTACAAGTCAAATACATAATATTCAACAAGTATCTTCAAAACAAGAAGATATTAACTATACTTCCTCAAGTAGTTCAGAAGAAACTGATAGTCAAGAAGAAATCGAAGACAAAATAAATGAGATCGAAGAAGAATTCGGTGAACTCAACAGAATCAAAAGATACAAAAGATATCCCAATAAACAAATATCATATGCACCATATCAAAGAAAAAAGTTTTATCCAAAATTAACACCTCCCGATCTCCAAATAGAAGAACGAGCAACATTTGTAGCCAAAAGTTATGAAGGTAAAGGAGTTTATGAATGGACCATAGACGGTAAATCTGATTATGAAATATTAAGATTATTTCAAGAAATGGGTATGGCTATTACAGCCTATACAGCCCAAAGATTTGATCAACCAACTATAGCAGCAGGACTTTTAGCAGGTTTTACAGGTCAACTCAAAAATTGGTGGGATAATCTCCTTACCACATAAACAAAAACTGAAATTTTAGATCATGAAAATGAGGAAGAAGAAAAAGATGTCAATGGACACGTAGTTAAAGGACCAGATGGTCAACCATTCAAAGTAAAAAAGAAAGATGCAGCAAATTATTTAATATATGTATTATGAACGCATTTTGTGGGAAATCCTACTCATGATGAAATTGGTACTCAAATATTCCTTACTAATTTAAGATGCCCAACACTAACTGACTTTAGATGGTATACGGATATGTTTTTAACCTATTTATTCAAAAGAAAAAATTGCGGAGCGTCTTTTTGGAAAGAAAAATTCATTACAGGGTTACCTAATTTATTTTCTCAAAGGATTATGACTAGTCTTAAACATGAAGTAAAAAATGAGGTTATCAATTTTAATGAAATATTTTATGGTCAATTATTTGCTTTTATCAAATTAGAAGGATTAAAATTATGTCAGGAACTAAAATTACAAGCTAAATATGGTTCAGAACGAAGAGAAGTAGGTTCATTTTGTGAAGCCTTTGGTATAACAGGAGTACGAGCACCTTCATCACAGTATAAAAAGATAAAATATTCAAAACCTTACAAAAAGAAATATTCTAAGTATAGAAAAAGAAGATTTAATAATCAAAATATAGAATCAACCCCTCAAAAAAATTTTAGAAAGAAAAAGTTCAATAGAAAAAGAAGCATTACTTGTTTTAAATGTGGCCGAACTGGTCATATAACACCTAATTGTAAAACTCAAAGACGAATCAATGAAATATTTAATGATGACGAAGATTTAAAAAACAAAATGTTAGCAGTAATGATTAATGATGAAAATGAAGAAAGTTATCAAAATATTAATGAAATAGACTCAGAAAGTGAAAATTATACTAATTACTCATCACCTTGCAAATGTAACACAATTAATGTTATATCAGAGCCAAGTTAGCAATCTTTTGACACTTTAAATTCGTTTCTCTTTAAAGCACACTTAGATTAGTGAATCAACATTTGGATTTGCAAAGTGTAAGGTTTGGCAAGCAGTTTGAGTATCTGTAAGACCGTTGGTAAACCGTTGCTAGGATAGCTGAAGGTGTTCCAGGCAAGGTACAACTGTGTTCCCCATATATTCTGCACTCTAATTGTTGTATTTACTAATCCAGGTACATTTTAAATTGTTATGAGTTTAAATAGTTTTAAAAAATTGTTTATATTTCGCAAAAATACTAATCAAGAAGTAAATGAAAATATTAATCAAAGTCATGAGATTCAATTTGATATAACTTAAAAAACATTAAATTATGTGTATCATACAGGAAATTTGAGTTTCAATAATGCATATTCAGTTAAGATTCATGAACAAGATCTAACTTTTAATGAAACGTCTAAAACATTAAGGTTATTATCTAGTATTTCTATAGAGAAATATAAATCACAAGGTTTTAAGTATATTCATTTTGGATTAATAAAGGTAGTTGTTCAACCTTTGCATAGATTAGGTATAGATAATCCAATATTTATAGCTTTAAGAGATAAAAGATTATCCAATTATAAAGATTCAATACTTGCTTTAATTCAAACTAATATTTGTAATGGAGCAATATCATTCAATTGTGTTCCTGACTTTATTGCTAGTTTAGATGATGCTTTAATATTAGATTCAGTAGTAATGGATATTCAAATAGATAAACATAAAATAGATCCAAGAAGTCGTAGTTTTGTAATAATATATAAACTATGTTATAAATTATTAAAAACCTATATTGATCCAAAACTTAAAATAGAACAACCTAATAAAAATGAAACTTTACTATTTGAAGAGGATTCAACGAAATCGGCTGTATATATACCTAAAACTCTTAAATGGGAAGAAATAACTATTGCTCAAACCTTTACAATAATTCCTCAAATTCAATCAATAAATATTCAACAAAATAATGCATCTAGAATAACTGAACAAGAAGATGGGAGTATATTAATTCAGTTTGATGAAATAAGATCTAATCGATATGGAGCCAATAAAAACATAATGCAACTTCCAAGATATTCAACATCAGATATTCCAACCCTAAGACGATCATTTAGTCAACATACGAATTTGGATAATACACCAGACATCTATTCTCCATCTCTTTCAGGAAGTCAAAGAATTCATTATAAAGCCCCAATACCTGAAATAATCAATCAAACAATACCTCAGTCACCTACCCATTTAGAAATGAGACCACCTACTAAAGCAGAAACTAGAGCTTATTCTGTAGATGTTATCAATATAGAATATATACCAAATTTTAGGTATTTAGATGAAGAATTCAATGATGATAAAAATATATACAAAAGAAATTGGTATAATAAATTAGATACGGAATTTCAACAATTATTAAACAAAAAATGGAAAGAGGATTTACATAACAGAAAGTTTAATTTTCCTTTTTTCTCTTGGTTAGAATATGAAACACAAAACATTAATAATTCAAAATTTTATAAAACGGAAAGTATAAATGTTCAAACATCTTTATATAAAAAATGGAATATAACAAGTGGAGAGGTCATAAGTTCTATACATCCTCCATTATTAAATATAAAGATACAAACACATTCAAAAGATGTAGTTGCAACACCATTTAGAGAAGGACGATCTGATAAAAGTCCTATCGAAGCAGAAGATATTCAAAAAGTAAATCAACAATTAAATTATTCAAATTAAATATTATCAACAATAGCTAATCAAATAGATTTAGTTTCTACTAAAATAGATTCTGTTCCAAAAACCCAGGAAAAGAAAGGTTCGCTATTACAATTTCCAAATGAAATAGGTAAACCTCACTTCCAAGTTAAAAATGCATTTACAGAAATTTCATTACCAAACCATGATAATACTCTTACAAAAATATTAAAAAAATTAGAAGAAAATAACCCAAATCAAGCATCAACTAGTCATATACAAAACATACAGCAAACGAATTCAATAAGTGATGATGATACCGATAGTGAAAATAGTGAATTAGAAGAAATTCAAAATATTGAAGACGAATTCCAACCTGAAAATATAAATAGAATTAGAAAACCATATAGACATAAGAAATATAATAAAACAAATTATGCACCTTTTCAAAGAAAAAATTATTACCCACAACTAACACCTCCTGATTTACAAATTGAAGAAAGAAAAAAGTTTGCAGCAAGTCAATATGATGGAAGAGCAATATATGAATGGAATATCGATGGTAAATCTGAATATGAAATATTAAGAATGTTACAAGAAATGGGAATGGCTAAAACAGCATACAAACAAGAAAGATATGATCAAAAAACAACTGCACTAGCATTAACATCAGGATTTACAGGTCAATTAAAAAATTGGTGGGATAATGCAATAACAACTACACAAAAAAATGAAGTATTAGATCATACAACAGAAGAAGAAGAAAAAGATGTACATGGAAATCCAGTTAAAGACTTAGCAGGAAACATCAAAAAGATAAAAGTACCAGATGCAACAGAATTTTTAATATATGTGTTAACATATCATTTTATTGGAAACCCGTCAATAGATAATAAAAGTTCACAAATATTTCTAACTAATTTAAGATGTCCAACGTTATCAGATTTTAGATGGTATAAAGATATGTTCCTAACATATGTATATAAAAGAGAAGATAACCAACAACCATTTTGGAAAGAAAAATTCATTACAGGATTACCAACTTTATTTTCTCATAGAATATTCAATGCTATAAAAGCTTCCACAAGAAAAGAAGACATTAATTTTTATGAATGGAGTTATGGTCAATTGATATCATTCATTAAATCTGAAGGGTTAAAATTATGCCAAGAATTAAGATTACAAGCTAAGTATGGTTCAGAAAGACGAGAAGTAGGTTCATTTTGTGACGCTTTTGGAATTAAAGGAAGTTATATAAAAAGAACTAATAATTATAAAGGAATTAGTTATCCGAATAGATCATATAGGAGAAATAGATATTTGCAAAATAATACTTACCAAAATAATGAACAAAGAAATTCAAGAGATTATAAGAAAAAGAAATATAAGAAAAAGAAAATTGTTTGTTATAAATGTGGTAAACCATGACATATTGCAACAAACTGTAAAACACAAAAACGAATTAATGAAATCTTTTACAAAGAAGAAGATAAAGAATTAAAAGACAAAATCATGAAATTAATGATTAAAGATCAACCAAATGAAAGTGAAAGTGATCAAGAAATAGAAGGAATATATTCAGATAGTGAAGAAGAAGAATATTTAGATCATTCATCACCATGTCAGTGTATTAATGTAATAATTAACGATAAAAGCAATCAAGATATATTATTTGAAATTATTAACAAAATTCAAGATCCACAAGAACAACGAGAATATTTGGTAAAGCTAAAAGATTTGATTTTAAAGGAGGATAAGAAACCAGAATTTGTGGAACCATTTAGTCTTGAAAAATTGTATAATAAATATTCTCAAAGTACAAATATTCAGGGATCCATTCCGAATTCTAATGAAATACAAGAACAAATTAAAGAACTAAAATTAGATAAAAGAAACATAAAACAAGATATTACAAACTTACAATTCAAAAATCTAGAATTAGAAGCAAAAACGTTAATACAAAATCAAGGGATAGAAGAAGATAAACCAGAAAGTTCAAACAAAAACAAAGGAATTCAAATTAATGATCAATTAGATGAAAAACAATATTTAAATATTATTGAAAGAGTAAATATAGAAAAATGGCATGTATTTGTAACTATAGGAGTTCAAGATTTTAACATTACTTGTATAGCTATGATTGATAGTGGAGTAGATCAAAGTTGTATCAAGGCATCAATAATTCCAATTAAATATTGTACGAAAACAAATCAAAGATTACTAACTGCAAATGGTAGTCCATTAAAAGTAAAAAATAAATTATCAAATGGATTTATATGTAATAATGATTACTGTTTTAAACATACTTTTATTATTGTAGAAGATTTATCAAATGATATAATATTAGGAAATCCATTTCTATATCAAATAACACCTTTTAAAAAGACAATAGAAGGAATAATAATAAAAATTATGGGAAAAAAGATAACTTTTGAATTTGTTACACCAGTTAGACAAAAAGAGTTAAATTTATTACAAGATCATAGTATATTTAAAATTAAACAATGTGAACAACACATTAATTCAATAAAAGAAGAAATTAATTATAAGCAAATAGAATTACAATTACAAAGGCCAGAAATAATCAAAAAAATTACAAAATTAGAAAATAAATTTAAAGAATCAATATGTGCAGATCATCCATCTGCTTTTTAGTCAAGAAAAACCCATATAATTCAATTACCATATGAAAAAGATTTTAATGAAAGAAATATTCCAACTAAGGCTAGGCCAATTCAAATGAATTCTGAATTATTAGCACATTGTAGATTAGAAATCAAATCATTATTAGAAAAGAAATTAATTCGACCTTCAAAATCTCCATGGAGTTGTTCAGCATTTTACGTCAATAATCAAGCAGAAAAAGAAAGAGGAGTTCCAAGATTAGTAATAAATTATAAACCATTAAATAAAGTATTAAAATAGATAAGATATCCTATACCTAACAAAAAAGATTTATTAAACAGATTATTTAATGCAAAAGTACATTCAAAATTTGATCTAAAATCTGGATATTGGCAAATCTAGATAGATGAGAAAGATAAGTATAAAACAGCATTTACAGTACCATTTGGACATTACGAATGGAACGTAATGCCATTTGGACTAAAAAATGCACCATCAGAATTTCAGAATATAATGAATGACATATTTTATGCATATACATTCAAAATAGTATATATAGATGATATATTAATATATTCCAGAACAATAGATGAGCATTTTAGACATTTAAATATATTTTTTAAATTAGTAGTTCAAAATGGATTAGTAATATCAGCATAAAAAATGAAGTTATTTCAATCTCAAATTAGATTTTTAGGACATGATATTAATAAAGGAACTATTAGACCTATTAATAGAGCACTTGAATTTGGTAGTAAATTTCCAGATGTAATTAAAGATAAAAATCAATTACAAAGGTTTTTAGGATGTTTAAATTATGTAGCAGATTTCTTTCCTAACTTACGAATATTATGTGCACCATTGTATGAAAGATTACAGAATAATCCTCCACCATGGTCTGAAAGACATACAAAAATAGTTAAGGAAGCTAAGGAGAAAATTAAGTCATTACCTTGTCTAGGTATTCCAAACCCAAATGCCTTAATGATTGTTGAAACAGATGCATCTGATATAGGATACGGTGGAATCCTAAAACAAAAAATGAACAATAAAATTCAATTAGTAAAATATACTTCAAAAGTTTGGATGACAGCTCAAAAGAATTAATAAACAATTAAAAAAGAAATTTTAGCTATAGTACTTTGTATTTCAAAATTTCAAGATGATTTGTATAATAAAAAATTTTTGTTAAAAATAGATTGTAAATCTGCAAAGGATGTACTTCAAAAAGATATTCAAAATCTAGTTTCAAAACAAATCTTTGCAAGATGGCAAGGAATACTTTCAGTTTTTGAATTTGATATAGAATATATTAAACGTTCAGAAAATTCATTAGTCAACATTTGATATTCCTTCAGAAGTTCCATTACTACAAAGAACTTTTAGTCAAAGCACTAATATGTCTAGTAATCCTGAAATATATTCGATTCCTATTACAGGAAGTCAACGAATTCATTATAAGTCACCTTTACCTGAAATCATCAATACTCCAGAATCTCCAACATTTTCAGATATGAAACCTGATCCAAGTATGAAATCAACAACAATAAATGTAATTAGCAAAATATTCACCCCCAATTATACATATTTAGCAGAACAATTTAATAATGACAAAAATGAAGAAAAACGAAACTGGTATAATAAGTTATCTACAACATTTCAAAATATACTTCAGAAAAATGGAAAGAAGAATTAAGTAAACGACAATTTAATTTCACCTTTTTTGCATGGTTAGAATTTATCACTCAAAAAGAAGATTTGCAAGATATTTATTCAGTTCCTAGTATAAATGTGCAAACTCAGATGTATAAAAAATGGCATATTGTAGATGGGGAAATAATAAGTTCTGTACATCCACCATTATTAAATATAAAAATTTCAACAGAATCAGGTGATGTTCTTGCAACCCCTTTTAGGGAAGCTAGAACGGAAAAAGGTCCAATAGAAATTGACGATATAAAAAAGGTTAATCAACAATTGAATTATTCAAACCAAATATTATCAACCTTAGCTAATCAAGTAGATTTAGTTGTAACAAAAATAGATAATATTCCAAAGAATACCAATCAGAATCCCAGCACTACAACAAAATTAAAATTTCTAGAAGAAATATCTAAACCACATTTCTCAGTAAGTGACCCTTTAATTCAAAATAAATTACAAAACTTTCATATTAATAAACAAACAACTTTACAAAAAATCTTAGATAAATTAGACAATAAACCTAGTACAAGTCAAATACATAATATTCAACAAGTATCTTCAAAACAAGAAGATATTAACTATACTTCCTCAAGTAGTTCAGAAGAAACTGATAGTCAAGAAGAAATCGAAGACAAAATAAATGAGATCGAAGAAGAATTCAGTGAACTCAACAGAATCAAAAGATACAAAAGATATCCCAATAAACAAATATCATATGCAGCATATCAAAGAAAAAATTTTTATCCAAAATTAACACCTCCCGATCTCTAAATAGAAGAACGAGCAACATTTGTAGCCAAAAGTTATGAAGGTAAAGGAGTTTATGAATGGAACATAGACTGTAAATCTGATTATGAAATATTAAGATTATTTCAAGAAATGGGTATGGCTATTACAGCCTATACAGCCCAAAGATTTGATCAACCAACTATAGCAGCAGGACTTTTAGCAAGTTTTACAGGTCAACTCAAAAATTGGTGGGATAATCTCCTTACCACAGAAACAAAAACTGAAATTTTAGATCATGAAAATGAAGAAGAAGAAAAAATGTCAATGGACACATAGTTAAAGGACCAGATGGTCAACCATTCAAAGTAAAAAAGAAAGATGCAGCAAATTATTTAATATATGTATTATGAACGCATTTTGTGGGAAATCCTACTGATGATGAAATTGGTACTCAAATATTCCTTACTAATTTAAGATGCCCAACACTAACTGACTTTAGATGGTATAAGGATATGTTTTTAACCTATTTATTCAAAAGAAAAGATTGAGGAGCTTCTTTTTGGAAAGAAAAATTCATTATAGGGCTACCTAATTTATTTTCTTAAAGGATTAGTACTAGTCTTAAACATGAAGTAAAAAATGAGGTTATCAATTTTAATGAAATATCTTATGGTCAATTATTTGCTTTTATCAAATTAGAAGGATTAAAATTATGTCAGGAACTAAAATTACAAGCTAAATATGGTTCAGAACGAAGAGAAGTAGGTTCATTTTGCGAAGCCTTTGGTATAACAGAAGTACGAGCACCTTCATCACTGTATAAAAACACTTAGAAAGAAAAAGTTCAATAGAAAAAGAAGCATTACTTGTTTTAAATGTGGCCGAACTGGTCATATAGCACCTAATTGTAGAACTCAAAGACGAATCAATGAAATATTTAATGATGACGAAGATTTAAAAAACAAAATGTTAGCAGTAATGATTAATGATGAAAATGAAGAAAGTGATCAAAATATTAATGAAATAGACTCAGAAAGTGAAAATTATACTAATTACTCATCACCTTGCAAATGTAACACAATTAATGTTATATCAGATACAAAGGATAAAAAAGAATTTTTATTTGATATAATAAGTAAAATTCAAGACCCTAATGACCAAAAAGAATATTTACTTAGATTAAAAGATTTAATATTAGAAGACAATATAAAGCCACCAACTATAGAACCTTTTAGCATAACTCAACTTTATGATAAATATTCATCAGGAACTAATCCATTTGGAATTCATAAAAATGTTCCTAATTACAAAGATGATATTTAAAATTTAAAGGCAGATGTCAATAAATTAAAGCAACAAATAAACGATTTAAAATCAAAAGATTTAGAAATAGAAACTAGACTTTTATTGCAAAACCAAATTCAAAATGTAGAACCTTCAAAAAATAATAAAATGGGTATTCAAATTAATGAACAAAACGAAAATCCTACTCAATATATTAATATCATTGATAAAGTCAACATTGAAAAATGATATGCTTTTATAACTTTAGGAGTTCAAGACTTTCAAACTACTTGTGTAGCTATGATAGATAGCGGAGCAGATCAAAGTTGTATTAAATCTTGTATAATACCACTCAAATATTGTTCAAAAACCAATGAAAAACTAGTAACTGCAATTGGCAGCCCCTTAAATATAAAATACAAAGTATCAAATGGACATATATGTAATCAAAACTATTGCTTTAAACATACTTTTATAATTATAGATGATCTAACCCAAGATGTTATATTAGGCAATCCTTTTTTATATCAAATTACTCATTTTGAAAAGACAAATCAAGGAATTAGTGTAAATATAATGGAAAATTCAATAATATTCAAATTTATATCCACTGTTAAGCAAAAGGAATTAGATCTATTACAATCTAACTCAATTTTTACTAAACACTCCATAAGTAAGATGATTAATAGAAAAGAACACCAAATAAATTTAATAAAAGAAGAAATTTGTTACACTCTTATAGAAGTACAACTTCAAAAAGGTGAAATTAAAAAACGAATTCAAGAATTAAAAATTCAATTTAAAAAAGAAATATGCGCTGACCATCCAGCAGCATTTTGGAATAGAAAAATTCATATAGTACATTTACCTTATGAAGATAATTTTAATGAAAAAGATATTAAAACAAAAGCACGACCTATACAAATGAATTCTGAATTATTAGAATGTTGCAATAAAGAAATTCAAGAATTACTCGATAAAAAATTAATTCGAAAATCAAAATCTAAATGGAGTTGTCCAGCTTTTTATGTCAATAACCAAGCTGAAAAGGAACGAGGAGTTCCTAGATTAGTTATCAACTATAAACCCTTAAATAAAGCACTCAAATGGATAAGATATCCAATTCTAAATAAAAAAGATTTGCTTGATAGATTATTTGAAGCAAAAATTTACTCTAAATTCGATTTAAAGTCTGGATATTGGCAAATTCAAATAGCAAAAGAAGATAAATATAAAACAGCATTTACAGTTCCATTTGGCCTTTATGAATGGAATGTTATGCCTTTTGGTTTAAAGAACGCACCTTCTGAATTTCAAAATATAATGAATGATATTTTTTCTGCTTACACATTCATGATTGTTTATATTGATGATATACTAGTATTCTCAAAAAATATAGATGAGCATTTTCGACATTTAAATATATTTTCAAAAGTAGTTCATAAACACGGCTTAGTTATTTCTGCACCAAAAATGAAATTATTTCAAACAAATATTCGATTCTTAGGACATGATATTCATAAAGGAACAATAAGACCTATTTCAAGAGCTATAGAATTTGGAGATAAATTTCCAGATGAAATTAAAGATAAAAATCAATTACAAAGATTTTTAGGTTGTCTGAACTTTGTAGCAGATTTCTTCCCTCAATTACGTACACTTTGTGCCCCTTTATATCAGCGATTGCAAAAGAATTCGCCACCTTGGACACAAGAACACACTAAGATTGTTAGAGAGGCAAAAATCAAAATAAAAGCTTTACCTTGCTTAGGCCTTCCTCAGCCACATGCATTAATGATTGTTGAAACTGATGCATCAGATGTTGGTTATGGAGGCATATTAAAACAACGCATTAATAATAAAGAACAATTAGTAAGATTACTTCAAAAGTATGGAATGGTTCCCAAAAGAATTATTCCACAGTAAAAAAGGAAATATTAGCTATTGTTTTATGTATTTCTAAATTTCAAGATGATCTATATAACAAAAAATTTTTACTTAAAATAGATTGTAAATCAGCCAAAGAAATATTGCAAAAAGATATTCAAAATCTTGTTTCAAAACAAATATTTGCTAGATGGCAAGCTATTTTATCAGTCTTTGATTTTGATATAGAATACATTAGAGGAGAAAATAATTCATTACCTGATTTCTTAACACGCGAATTTCTTACAGGCAGACAGAAGAATGCCACAAATTCCAAGAAATGACGATTGGCAATGGATAAAAGATTATATTGATCATCCCAAAACTAAAAAGAAAATTCTTAAAATATATTCATTAAAAGAACGAGTTATTCAAGATTCTGAATTTCCACACAATTATCATATACATAATATTAATCCTTTATCAGTAAAACATCATGTATTTTTGCATCAAATATATTATTACAGAATGTTAGTATCATATTATACGCATAAATCTACAAGAATCCCAGAAGTAAATATGGCAATATGGAGAAGAATAGAAAACTTTAGAAAAGAAATAGCTTTTATATAACTATTTCTAATATCGTTAATGTTATACAGGTACAATTCAAGATGTCAAAGAAACCTCAAGATTCATCATTCAAGAATTCCAAAGAACAGAGTCCTAGTGACTATGCATCAAAGGTAATGATTCCTAAACCACTATCACCAATTGTTCAACAAAGTAATAAATTCATCACTTTAGGAGAAGACTTTCCGAGTCTCCCTTATGTTCAAGTAGCAAGTACACCGTTTGCACAACTTCAACATCAGACAAGTCCTTTGAATATTGCCAGAAGTATGACTCCTCTTCCAAACACTCAAAATGGACAGTATACCCTTAAACCTCAGTTAGAAACACTTTTTCTTACTAAATACACTTAACCTCAAGATGTCTCAGAACTCAAAAAATTTACTAGTCGATTCTTCAATTCAAATTATAATTGGTTACCTGAAGATCCTTTAAAAAATCAAAATTTTTATGAATGTATTTTGGTCGATTCATCATCAGTGTCTATTACTCATAGAACTAATGAATATAAAACTATTACTTATTCCAAATGTACAATTAAGAATGTTCTTACATTTCAATCTTGGCAAGGAGCAGCAACATTAAAACCTTTTACAGTCAGGTTCAATCCTCCTGGTTACACTTATCAGGATTATAAGCATGCCTGGTATAGGGCATTTTATATTCATTCTTTTGATCATTCATGGTTTTTAACATTCTATAAAGATTGCAACACATATTTCCCTCTCTGGTTTTATGACTGGTGGGATACTCATGGAGCTCAAAATGATATTTTACCTCAAATAGCCAAAGATGGGTTTCAACAATTTCAAAAAGATTCAAAAATGAGCCCTTACACTTATCAATTACAATTTTTTTGTCTACTCAAAATACCATGGATCTGGTGCTGGAGTTTTCATATTCAGCAAATTAAACCTAGGCCCAATCCTATGTCTTTAATTCGACAATTCAAAGTTAAGTGGTGGGACAAATGTGCAACAAATATCTGCTGTCCAGAAGCAGTAAAACTTTTGCTCACTACTGGTAAAAGAACTTGGGCCAATTCAACCTCATCTGGCACTAGCACACCAGCTGCTCAATATATCCGACAACCACATACAACTCCAAACACACAATATACTCCTCAACAAAGAACAATCATTCAAGATTCAGATATGGAGGAATTCATCAGATATATGGAATTCAAAAGAAATCGACAAATTCATCAAGATCCTCAAGCTTCTACAGTTTCAACTCCTCATAACACTCAAGAAGATCATTTCGGAGAAATTGGAAAAACAAATCCTTCAATGATTCAAAACTATAGACTCATTCAGCCCAATCTATTCAATGTTAAAACAAAAGCTATGCATGACAAAAAAAAATTTATTTTTAGATTCAAAGATCAAATATTGGCAACTTGATACATCAGCGAGAAATTGGTGGTGTCACTCCAAAAATCATTAGACAAGAAGGACGAGACCTTTTTCTCTCTTTATCAACTAAAAAGCAGCAAGGAAAGACTCTCTGCCTACAACGATAGTGGTCCTATTATCACAAAAAACATATGCAAGAATTATTACAATTTTCTAAACAAATGGATCAATGGAGACGAGTAAAAGAAAAAGCAAGGACACATGAAAAAAGCAATTGGACAAAAAGAAGAAAGAGAAATCAAGAAACATTAGAGTCCCTACTCCACATGGAAGAAAGCAAAGATGAAGATAAGAAGGAATAAAATTTCCTACTCAGCAAGATGTCATGGCTTACGTCTCTTTATATTTAATGTCATTGCTTACGTTTTTCTAGTCAATGTATTTCTATAAATATGTCACTAAATAACATTGTAAGGCATGAGTTTTTTATGAGCAATAAGAAAACTTCGTTTCAATTCTATCTTCCTGTTTATATCAACTTTCTATCATCAAAATTTTATTTCTTAAAGGTATTATTATTTCTTATTATTTCTTATTAATATTAGCTTTTCTTATTTAGATCGATCCTTTGTTTGTTTTGTTTTGGAGTCATCTACCCCAGTGCGAGATGGTAATAATTAAGTAAATCTTTAATGAACTCTAAAAGGGGAAACCTCAGCCTGGCATCTAGTTGGTCAGTATAGACAGCTATGGTGTGATCAAGGTTATCCCTATTGAAATTATCGTCCTTTTTAGGAATGATGAGTTCAAATTCAGTTGGAAAATTGTATTTCTCTCTAATAGCTACAAGATCTATGTTTTGAATATTTGAAGTATAATATGACACCTCTAATTATGTTGACATTTTTGACAATTTTCTCTAAAAAGTAATTCTGTTTTTGGAGCATGGGTTGTATGTAGATGTAGGAGATGAAAAGACACGATTTTTCGAATAGAAGAAGTGAGAAATATGAAATGACGCGATTTTTTGAATGAGGACTTATAAAGTATCAATCGGATAAGGACGTATCATTATGAATCCCGTATAATTTATTCGTGTATAACATATCAAGTTTTAGCGTATCAATATTAACCAATCAAGTATCACTCAGATTCGCATATAATGTATCAAAGTTTAGCATATCAATATTAATCAACCAAGTATCACTCAAATTCGCCTTTAAAGTATCATGTATTTACATATAATAGCCCAAGGAGAATAATAAAGAATGAAAATAGAATAATATATGAATAATATGAATAGAAGTAGTACATTTGATTAAAATCCAAAAATTTGGAGAATTACAAAAGATATTTGAGAATTGGAAAACGTAAAGATAGAGAAGACTAAAAAATTCAATGCCCTCTAATGCTAACTTCCTAACATATTTATAATGCTAACATTCTATTACATTTGGAGTTTCATCTGCATTTGAATTTCATTCGAATCTTTTTCTTGAGTGGATGATATGATTAGTCTCTGTAGTGCTCTGTTGTTGCTTTTGTCTTTGTAGTAGTCCGCTTTAGTCATGTGCTCTTGTTTGTTTAGTCAAAAGTTGCAATAATTCTTTTCTTCTTTTTGTCTTATACCAGGTCCACCATTTCTGGATGAATTGTGCCTTGACTGACTGATTACTAGTGGATATGGAAATTATTGAGTCTCTTTCTTGGCTCTAAATAATTGTAGGATTGGTTCCACGTAATTCCCGGTGATGGATAAGATTGCATATATTGGTTGAATGCTAATGCTTCCAAGCCTGAAAATCCATGCTAGCCATTTTGTTCTTGAATACCTAAAAAATAAAATTTTTATTTTATATTTTGACACTTTTTTTTTAATAATCAAAAGGGTCTTGAGCCATTGGTCTACAAAAGAATTCATTATGAGTGGGGCTTTGAGTAGATACTATAGAAATTTGTGGTTCTTGAGTTATAGGTATTTGCTGTTTTTTTCTTATTCTTGTATGCTAAATATTACAAAAATTCTTCCATTACGTCTTTTTGAATAGTTGATTTCTCTTGAGTTGAGTAAACTGTCTGAGCTTGAGTAACTAGAGATGGAGTATTCTGAATTGGCATAGAATTTTGAGTAGTGGTTGGAGTTTGAGTAGGAGTTTGAATTCCTTGCTGATTTACCTACGTACGTTTACTCGTTGTTAAGTATGTGGATACTGCTTGTGGACAACATACATTAGCCATGCATGTATCCCACCATTTAATTCTATACTGCCTAACTAATGTCATTGGCTTAGGCTTTGGCTTGACCTGAATGATTTGAAAATTCCAGCACCAAATCTATGGAACCTTTAGTGCTGCATGCCACTGTACTTCCTCGATAAAATCCATCATATTGGTATCTCTTTTGAATTTGCTTAATCCTTCTTTGTCTAAGAAAGGCAGGATGTTCGCTTGGGATCCATAAGTGTCTAACCAATCATAAAACCATAATAGAAAATCGTTTTTGCATTCTTTGTGGATAGTAAAAGACCATGAATGATCAAATGGTCTAATATAAAATGCTTTATACCAAGCTTGCTTATAGTCTTTATATGAGTATCCCTCTGGAGTAAAAGGAATTGAAAATGATTTTTGAATATAAATTGAGTGCCACTCGTTTGGACTTAAAACTTTTTTAATTATACATTTAGAATGAGTAATTCTATTGGACTTATCCATATGATGTACCACATCAATAGATGATGAATTTACCAGAATTAGTTCATAAAAAGTTTGAGTTTTTGAAGAATCATCAGATAGCCAATAAAGACCATCAGTAAAAAACTTTTGAGTGCATGCTTTTAGAGTTGGAGTATCTGAAGTATCTTTGAATGATGTAAGTATTATATACTCAAACTGCTCCTTAATAATATATGGAGATCTTGAGGGTGAAGATGATGTTGAACTATGTTGAGTTAAAGGTAATGGGGTCATTGATCTTGGAATATGTGTTTGAGTAGACTGTTTACTTGCTTGATGTTGTAGTTGTGCTGATGGAGAACTTGCTATTTGTATATATGGTAAAGCTGGAAATCATCTAATGTAATGAATTTATTGCTTGTTTGAATTGCTGGGGATAAAGGTTTGGAAATTAATACCTTTGATGCATAATCGCTAGGACTTTGCATCTTTTGAGTGGAAAACGATTGTGCTGGTTTCTTTGACATTCTTGAGTTTCCCTATAAGAAATTCTCTAGTTAGAAAATTTGGTAAAGAATTATTTTCTCCTTTTATATACTCAATATCAAAATCAAATATTGAAAGTATTCCTTGCTATCCAGCAAAGATTTGTTTAGAAACTAAATTTTGAACATCTTTTTGCAAAATATCTTTTACTGATTTGCAATCAATTCTTAATAAAAACTTTTTATTGTATAAATCATGTTGAAATTTTAAAATACAGAGAACTATTGAAAGAATTTCTTTTTTAACTGTTGAGTAATTTTTTGTGATCCTATCCAAACTTTTCAAGTAAATCTAACTAACTGTTCTTTTTCTGCTAATTGTTGCTTTAATATCCCTCCATATCCTACTTCTGATGCATCTTTCTCAACTATCATGAATGCATGAGGTTGTGGAATACCTAGATAAGGTAGTGACTTAATTTTTTCTTTTGCTTCTTTAACTATCTTAGTATGTTGATTTGTCCATGGGGATAGATTCTTCTGTAATCTTTGATATAACGGAGCGCAAATTGTTCATAAATTGGGAAAGAAATCTGCTACATAATTAAGACAACCTAAAAATCTTTGTAATTGATTTTTATCTTTGATTTCATCTGAAAATTTTTCTCCAAATTCTAATGCTCTATTGATAGGTTTAATAGTTCCTCTATTAATATAATGTCCTAAGAATCTAATTTTACTTTGAAATAATTTTATTTTTGGGCTGATAATACTAATCCATTCCTTTTAACTACGTTACAAAACGTATTCAAATGCTTAAAATGTTCATCTATTGATTTAAAAAATATTAATATATCGTCTATATATACAATCATAAATGCATATGCTGAAAATATATCATTCATAATATTTTGAAATTCTGAAAGTGCATTCTTTAAACCAAATGGTATCACATTCCATTCATAATGTCCAAATGGTACTGTAAATATAATTTTATATTTATCTTTTTCTGCTATTTGAATTTGTCAATATCTTGATATCATATCAAATTTTGAATATACTCTTGCTAGATATAATCGATTTAATAAATCTTTTTTGTTTGGTATTGGATACCTTATCCATAGTAATACCTTGTTTAATGGTTTATAATTAATAACTAATCATAGAACTCCTCGTTCCTTTTCTGCTTGTTTATTTACATAAATGTTGAACAACTCCATGGAGATTTAGATTTTCTAATTAATTGTTTATTTAATAAATCTTGAATTTCTTTCTTACAATATTCTAGTAACTCTGAGTTCATTTGAACTGGTCTAGACTTGGTTGGAATATTTTTCTCATTAAAATCTTTTTCATATGACAGTTCTACTATATGACTTTTTCTATCCCAAAATGCTGTTGGATGATCAGCACAGATTTGTTCTTTAAATTGTTTTTCTAAATCTTGGATTTTGCTTAGTATTTTTGGTTTTCCTAATGGTAATTCTATATGAACATATGATACGTCTTCTTTGATAAAATTAATTTGTTTTTCTTTTCTTAAAATACAATTAATTATTTTTTCACGACTATAAATTGAATTTGATTGAAGTAAATTTAATTCCTTTTGCTTTACTGGAGTTATAAATTTGAATGCTATTTAATTACCCATAATTTTTAGACTTATTCCATTTTTCTTCTTTTTAAATAGTGTTATTTGATATAAAAATGGATTTTCTAATATAACATCTTGAGTAAGGTCCTCTATAATAATAAATTAATGTTTAAAACAATAGTTTTGATTACATATAAATCCATATAATAATTTATACTGAACTTGCAAAGGACTCGCATTTGCAGTTAATAATCTTTCATTTGTTTTTGAACAATATTTTGTTGGAATTATTCCTGATCTAATACAACTTTGATCTGCTCCACTATCTATCATTGCTATATAACTTCTTGTAAAATCTTGAACACTAATAGTTATTATTGCATACCATTTTTCTATATTTACCCCATTTATAATATTTAAATATCTATCATCTCTTGAAACATCTTCATGAATTTGAATTCCTTTTCCTGAACTTTCTGGGATATCTAGCATTGGATTTTGAGTTTGATGAATTAATTATAGTTTTGTTTCTATTTCTAAATCTTTTGCTTGTAATTCTTTTATCTCATCTTTTAATCTTCTGATTTCTGATTTCAATTGTTTTACTTCGTCATGCATATTTACTGAACTACTTAATTTTGTATTAACTATACCTGGAATTTCTATATTATGTGAATATCAATCTAAGAGTTTTGATAAACTAAAAGGTTCTAATATTTTTGGTTGTTTTGAATCATTTAAAATTAAATCTTTTAACTTGTTTAAATACTCTTTTTGATCTTCTTGATTTTCGATTTTGCTTATAATATCAAATAAAAATTCTTTATCCTTATTTCTACTACTTGAAATCATATTTAATGATTTACACCTACATAGTGATGAATAATCTGAATATTCTTCTTCTGCAGAGTCATCTTCTAATAAATTAACTTGGTTATCACTACCTTCTGATGAATTATTAATCATTATTGCCATTAATTTTTCCCTTAAATCTTTATCTTCATTAAATATTTCGTTGATTTTTCTTTGAGTCCTATAATTACTAGCTATATGACCTGGTTTTCCACATTTATAACATATAATGTTTTTCTTTTTGTATGGTTTATTAAATGATTTATTCTTTTTCCTATAATTTTTATATGGGTAAATTACAAAATACCTCCTTGTGGTTAGACGACTTTTTAAGTTACCTCCCTGACTTATAAAAATCTACAATTTACTTCCTTGTGGTTTGGACTAAAGTGAAAAATGACGGAAATATGATAAAGTAACGGTAGAAACTGAAATTCCTAAAATACCCTAACGATTGCTGAGTTTTGGGCAATCGGAAATAAAAATCTTTGAAGACTATTTTCACCAGTTCGGAACCTACTTTCACCGAGGTCTCAATCGGGCCTGGATCTTGCATATACTTTCACCGAGATCTCAACTTCACCGAGGTCTCAACCTGTTGTTCTGGGAGCTTCAAAGAATAGTCTTTCTTGGCTCTCTGAAGCTTGGGATCTCCTGATCGGAAGCTTGGATCGCCAGATCGAGTACTTGGCGAACACATCCTACAAGAGAGCTCCGAGTTGGGCTTGCTGACAAATCGAGAAAGCTCCGGTGATTATCGATCTGGGCTGTTTGCTGACAGATCGGGAGAGCTCTAAAGAGATTTTCGGCGACTCCACTATTGCTGGCAACTATTCACATCAGTGGCTGGAAGCAGTCGAGGAAGCTTCTGCTGCTCGAGAATGGGATCCCGGCGACTTCGAGCCCACTTCCTTATGCTGGTGACAGTCTAAAGTTGAAAGCATTGACACTGTAGGGGTAAAATTAATAGCTGAAAGCAGTTGAGCTGAACTGAACTTAAAATTGCTAATGCTGAGAGAGCTCAGTTCTTCACTTGCTTGAGCCGGTGGAAACTTAATTCCTGCTTGGTTTGGACTGCAAACTCATAACTCTTGGTGGGAATTAAGACTTTTTTGTTCGAATTTTAGTGTGTGAAACTGAACTTTCGGACTGATCCGAACTGCGATTCCGTTTGGTCTGCTTAGAACTCCTGGTGGGATTCAATTGTTTGTTTGGATTTTGGTGTGTGAAATGTGTTGATTAATGTTGTCTCACAGTATGTTTCATGTTCTCTGCTGATGAAGATGTTGATTAATGTTGTCAATTACTTGATTTAATTCGGCTATTCTGTGTGGATGTTCATTGGCGTGGATTAATCTTTTTCCTTGGAATAGCCATCTGATGAATTTTGTGTGTTGCATTAGTGAAATGGTGACTGCATTTTCTGAGCAATTGCTTGACAATGTGGTTGGATTAATCTTTGATGGCTGCAATGGTGATGAGATGATAACATGGGTTTTATTGTCTTATTAAAAATAATTTTTAAGTTAATAAACAAATTTGACATCTATACTCGATCTGCACGCGCGTCTCATTCAATCTCCGTTAAGTGATTGGATGTCCGTTCACTTTTTAAAAAAAACCCAAAGTACAAGGAGGCGAAGTATAGGTTTTAATATGTCAGGGAGGTAACTTAAAAAGTCGTCTAACCACAGGGAGGTATTTTGTAATTTACCCTTTTTATATTGATTCCTCTGATCATACCCTAGTTCATTATTACTCCTTCATTTCCGAAATCTTGTATATTTACTAATAGGTTTATACTTTGAGGAAGGTGCTTGGATTCCTGTTATTCCAAAGGCTTGACAAAATGATCTTAATTCTTTTCTTTCTGAACCATATTTTACTTGAATTTTTAATTCTTGACATAATTTTAATCCTGCTGACTTAACAAATGCAAATAATTGCCCAAATGATATATTTTGAAAATTTATTGTTTCTGTTCCCATTTCTTTTTGCAAATTTGTCATTATCTTTTTGGAAAATAAATTTGGTAATCTTGTTATGAATTTTTCTTTCCAAAATGAAGCATGACAATCTGGTCTTTTTAATACATATGTTAAAAACATATCTTTGTACCATCTAAAATCTGTTAATGTTAGACATCTAAGATTTGTTAAAAATATTTTTGAAGTATTTAATTCTTCTTTTGGATTTCCTACAAAGTGTATAGCTACTACTATAATAAGAAATTCTGTTGCATCACTGTGTTTTCTTACTCTAATTCTTCCTTGAGCATCATTTAATAAAAAATGATATTAAATCATGAACATCAAACTGAAGAAAAAGAAATTCTGCTGCATCACTGTGTTTTCACACAATACACACATTTTGATACACTACACACATTTTCATACACTACATATATTTTTCATATATTACATATATTTTACACATTGTACACACATTTTCATATACTACAAATATTTTACGCATACTACATACATTTTCACACAATACATATATTTTCACACAATACACATATGACACACTACATGCATTTTCACACACTACACACACTTTCACACACTATATATATTTTTCACAATACTCCATATATTTTACACATACTACACACATTTTTACACACTACACATATTTTACACATAGTACACGTATTTTCACACACTACAGATATTTTACACATAGTACACATATTTTCATACACTACACATATTTTACACATAGTACACATACTTTCACACACTACACATATTTTTCACACACAATATATATATATATATTTAACATAGAATTTACACTCTAAAAACGCCAGGAGATTCGGTACGAATTTTCATTGGTGATGGTTTTATAATTAATTTACCTTGAGAATAAACAACACATGAGAATTCATTAGATTGAAGTTTTGGCACTTCAAAGAATGACCACGTGAATTCTCTAATATCCTTCGCATCATTATAGAACCGGGATGGCCTAACCGGTCATGCCAAATAATAAAATCATTATGATCAGTAAACTTCTGGTTTACTGTTGCATATATTTCAACTGTAAAAATATATGTATAATATAATCCAGATGATTAAGAAGGTAATTTTTAAAATACAATTTTCTTTCCAAAATCCATACTTGTAATATATAAGTATTCATTATTACATTCACTTTTAGTATAAATATGATATCCATTTCGGCGAATATCTTTAAAACTTAACAAATATCTTTGAGACTTAGAAGAAAATAATGCATCTTTAATGCAAAATTTTGTTCCTCCTGGCAAAATTATTATTGCTCTTTTGGAGCCTTCAATCAATTTTGTACTACCAGATATAGTACTAACATAAGTGTTTTATTCATGATTATATAACTAATATATTTCTCAATGCTTTTAGTATGGATATGTTGTATGGGCACTGGTCTGCGAGACATTAATTCTTTTGTCATTGGGATGAACTTTGGAAACCGTCAATATTTTTCACACAAAGAAATTTTTCTAAATGAGGAAGTAGTTTTAACTTATCTTCTAAATTCATAAAAAAACTAATCTGAAAACCCTAATGCCAGTTAATAATAAAATTGCTTTTATTTGTAGTACATCTAAATTGAAAGATATTTGTCATTACAATCAAAGTCAAGAAAGCTAAAATGTTTTATCATTAATTAATAATAAGCGAACTAAATTGATACTATTTCATTAACATGCACAAGTAAAGCCAAGCGAAAATTACCTTGATTCATTGGGAACATTTCGTCATCAACCCAACCAAAGGTGGGACTAGTATCCCACTTTCAGGGGTGGATTGATCCATAGAATTCGTACATCTAAAGAAGTAAAATTACTAAAATCCATTGGGGCAATCAAACCTATGGATAAAAACAACATCATTACACCTATAAAAATATTCAAGTCTCTATATTTTTATCTTTATTCTTCAATGATTCTTGATAGAGTTCAATAAGATGGTTTGGAGTACGGCAAGTTCAAGACCAATGACCTTTCATGGCACAATGATAACACTTGTTATCCACTTTCTTTTTGTTTTGAATTCCATCTTTTTCATCACTATTCTCCTAATTCTGGTGGTGAGTTATACCTTTTGCATGACCACCATGATTATTGTAGGAATTTCTATCATGTCAACGACCACGACTACGACCTTGATTTTGTCCATTATTGGGATGCATAACTATCGCATTTACTTCAAGAAATGGAGCAGCACCAGTTGGACGGGATTCATGATTTTTCAACAGAAGCTTATTATTTTGTTCAGCAACAAGAAGACAAGAAACCAATTTAGAATATTTTTTAAAACCCCTTTCACAATATTGCTGCTGAAGGAGCACATTAGATACGTGAAAAATGGAGAATGTTTTCTCCAATAAATCTTCATCAGTTACTTTTTCCCCACACAATTGTAACTGAGAACTAATTCGAAACATTGCTGAATTATATTCACCAATATATTTAAAATCTTGCAAACGCAAGTGCAACCAATCATAACGAGCTTTTGGAAGAATAACTGTTTTTTGGTGATCATACATTTTTTTCAAATTTGTCCACAAGATAAATGGATCTTTTACTGTTAGGCACCCAATTTTCAACCCTTCATCAAGGTGGTGGCGAAGAAAAATCATTGCCTTAGCCCTTTCTTGATAGTTAATGTAATTTCTTCTTTGATGGGTTTCTCCAGGACCATTTGCATTTAGGATGAATTCAGTATCTGTCCCATGACAAGTAATTCTTGCCAGTGATGTCAAAGTGGCAACAAATTCAAGTTTTGCAAGGGTTAGCCATATCAAATAATCAAAATCAAGGAAAATAAAACTTACCAACATTCACCCAAGGAAGTTGATCATAAGTGGCTAGAGAATTCGTGCTAATAATGTGTTATAAAAATACTTACAAATTTGTTGTGTTATATTAGGTAACAATTGATTATATAACTACTAGAAAGTAGAGATTAATGTTGTTACTATCCCCTATAATACTAGTAGAGCTACAACAATCAATATGAAACAATATATTAAAAAGATAGAGAGAAAAGTAAAGCAAAGTAAACCAAAATGTAGTATCTCTTCAACCTACTCTCTCTTTCACATCATCTTCTATTTAACAGACTTGAAATACCTTGTAAGTTACAATATTCTAAATGAGAATTACAAGAGTTACATAAGTTACATAGGTTACAAGGTAATGAATAATGATGTTACATAAGTTATAGAAATAATAAGAGATGAAGTAGTAAAATATGGGATATTTGGATGGACATTCACAATATGTTCATCATAAACATTATCAATGGAAAAAATTAAAGTGTTTAAGGGTTAAATTAGCATAAGGTTAATAATATACGGTACCAAATGTCAAATTGTCCAAAGGAAAAAAAAAAAAATTTCTCAGTCAGTCACGGCCAAAAGTAGGTGAAAAGCAGGAAATATACAACTTCTCATACTTCACTCTCAATGCTCCATACTAAATACCATAAACAACCAAAATTAAACACAGCCCTACGCCTACTTTACCGTTTCACTACGACAGCACCCACTCCTGCCTTACACTCCACCTAATCTGCACTAAAATAACATCCTCTACCACACACAGTCACACACTAGCATTATATTACAACTTTGTATTATAACATAAATTTTTAAAAATATTGTAAAAAAAACACGCACACACACAGTAGCATCCGCATAACTTATTAGAGAGAGAAAAGAAAAAAAAGTGGTTGATTGGTTGGTTTATGCTGCTGCTTTTCTTCATCCTTCTTCACCTATCTACATTGAAAAACCCTCGAAAAAAAAACCAAATTTTAACGAAGAAACGATAAAGAAATTCGTCAGATTTCTGCACTCAGTAGATCTTCGACCGATCGGAGTTCCGTCAGCCAGCCGAGGAAATGTGAAGAGATTCTCTATTTTGGGCGATTTTTTTGTCAGTTGGATTCAGTTGGAAGTAGGAGAAGTATAAGAGGAAAATGTCCGCTACACTTGCGGCATTTGAGCGTCCTCGTATAGGCACTTCAAATACGGTAAATTTGTCTTTTTATTTTTTTTTAATGAAAATTTAATTTGTCTCCGTTTGGTTTTGATTGTTATTTGAGTAGTCATTGGTTGTTATAAGTGGACAAAATGTAGAAACAGAAAGAGTGGAAAGGGAAATGTAGGTCTTATGAAGTCAAATCGAGTAAGAAAAGAAGTGCCCAAAGTCAAAAATTAATTTTACATTATGAAATTTCGTAAAAAATGTGTAATTTTGCAACTTTAACCGGGTTTTTCTGATTGGTTTGGTTGACTGTGGGATTTTAGAGCTTTTTTATTGCAAAACGTTCAATTTTGTTAACGCTAAAATAATGCAGAGAAATGTAATCTGCATTTTGGGTTAAACTCTGTCCAAAGATTCAAATTCGTTTGGTAATATTCCATTGTTCGGTTTACAACGATGACTTATAAGGGGCGGAAGTTGTTTCTTGGTTACTCATTGTAATCTCCTTTATTGACGATAACTTAGGTGTGATCTCCCTACCCGCATTGGCTGTCTAATCATCATGTACCATTGTTCTTTTCTCATTGCCATTGAACTCCAGACGACCTAATAAGTAAACAGGACATATTGTCAAATTACAAGTTTTTGCTTTTCAAAGTGCGGTCCAAATGCTATAAACAATAAACAACAACTACTAAGACTTTTTCCCACTATATGGGGTCAGCTACATGGATCATATTTCGCCATGGATCATATTTCGCCATCATATTTATAGTTAAGTATATCATATCTTGTTTAATCGTTGCTTTTCAATTCATTTTAGGTCTCCCCCTTCCACTTTTAATTTGGGCTGATTTTTCTCTACTTTCTACACTTTTTAGGTCTCCCCCTCCCCCTCCCCCTTTTAATTTGTTTCTCTACTTTCTACACGTCGCACTGGTGCATCTACAATCTACTATGCACATGTCCAAACCATCTTAAACGTGTTTATTTCATTTTTTCATCTATTGGAGTTGCCCCCTCTTTATTTCTGATACATTCATTACTTATTCTATCTAATCTAGTTGGTCCAAATGCTATAAACCTGTTATGAACATAATTAAATTCAAAATTTAATCCTCATGGAAATAATTTTGTTGAATATAATACTGATATCAAGCTTTCTATATCCAACTGAATAGAGCCACCTGTTTGTAATTACTATTGGAAAACCATGCAAAGAGCTTGATTTAGAGACTAAAGTGAGATAACATATTTGTGATTGAAGTAGATTAAAGAGGATCATTTAATTTGGACTTGATGGCAGTTGAACATCTTTACGAATATTTGAAATACTTCTTGAAGGAGCACCAAGCTATGTTCTTGAAATTTGGAGTTTTAGAGTATCTATGCATGAAATGTTAAGCTAATTTTGTATGGAAAAAGAAGTAGAAAGATAAACAGAAGTGAAGTGGAGCTGCCCAAAGTGGTGATTGCAATCCCTTTCATACTGCATTGCACAATTGGTGTCTGATTACCTGAATCATGCATTGGTAGTGTATGCTTCTGAAGAACATTTAAGCTAGTTATCTCAGTTTTTCTTTGTGCAAGAACCTCAATAATAAGTCCTGACGAACTGCAAGGGGAGATGGACTCAAATTGTCACTTACGGAGATATCTAGTCGCCTCTTCATGATTTCCTTTCTGAGGTGAATGAATACAAACGGGAAATCAATCAGAAAGTAGGGCACAGACTTCCAGGCATTAGAGAAGGGGTTATTCTAATGGCTGTTAGTCTACATGGTCTTTAATGTCGGTTCCTTAATTAACTAAGCCTAAAGGCTATGCAACTTAAGGATGCAGACAGGGAGTCATCTTCTTTTTAGTTTTATAGAAAATGACAGTTCTTGTCTAACTTGGATGTCTTTTTAAATTTATTTCAATATGGAAGGAAATTTTTTGCTGATATTCTGTGGGCATGGCAAGTATTTGTCGTGAGCACTTGCGGTCTAAAAGGGAAAAGAGGGGAAGGGCTAGGGGTGAGATGAGGTAGGATGGATGAGTTTTTATTTTCTTTCAGTGTCACTCACTGTGTTTTCCCTTAATAATTTTAATTTGAAGGGCTTGCTTTTAGAAATGGGATAGTTGTTCTAAATTCATCTATTTGCTAGTTCTAGCAAAATCATGGTGTTGGCTTACAGTTGTGCTGAACTGCAGGTTTTCAAGAGTGGACCGCTGTTCATTTCCTCAAAAGGTGAGTACAAGAATCACCTATTTGTTACACTATCATGTGATTTGAATTGTTGAATTGCATGTATTTAAGACAATGCAATGGTTACTTGAAAGAACTGCTGCATATCTTGTTGATGGTTCAGGGAGATTACTTAAGTATTGGATATATTTAATAGGTTTGAAGTTTATGGATGAAATTAAAATGGTGTGTTGATGAGATGTAATTTTGAACAAGTTTAAGAGAATGGCATGCAGTGCCATCCTAACATTAATAATTACTGTGTAACAAAATCATAACAAAGGGATCTATCCCTCAAGGATTTGGTTTCGCATTAGTCATCTTTTGAAGAACTAATAATTTAATTTCTCACAAACACACCCTTTCACGTACGTCTGCAGTCCTTTCTTCGACGATATTGCACGCAAAGCAGCATAATATAGTCTGAAAAAACTTGAATAAATATATACCACGTCTTAAATAAGATTGCAGCCTATTATAAATAAATCCTACGGTGAAGAAATTTGTGGTTGTCTAGCTGTTGTTGCTCAGCCATGGATTAAAGATAGTTAGCGCATTTTGAATGAAATGTCCAAAAGGTAATAGCAAAATTGAACAGAGTGGCATTGCTCCAACTTGCACCTAAACTTCCAGCATCTTGAGGGAGCACAGGCAGCTAGCCTTTGATGGACTTGTCTTTGGGGACCTTGGGTCTCAGAAGGCATAGATCATAGTTATAATTGAAGGTATTTCTCAACCTACCCGACATTATGTTTCCATCATCACATTACTGCAAATGTTTGAAATGGTTGCATGATAAAGTAGGTTGCATTTTATGAGGTTCTTATGGTTGAAAATAGTACTGAGACCAGACTGTGAAGTCATGTCCTAGTCAAACAAAATGGTTTGCATCAAGCTCATTTGTTTTGAGGAGGCATGGGGGAATGGTATTTCGAGGATATTATGCAAAAGTAAGTGAGGCATGGATGCATTATGAGTAATAATTTCTGAGTTGGTTCAGATTAATTTGGGAAAGATGTTGATTCAATGGCTGTGGAGTGATGTACAAATCAGGTCACAGTAGAGGGACTCTTCAAACCTTGGGGGAGGGGGAAGATCCATATCAAGATAAATACTTTAGTCTACTTGTTTATTCTATTATTATGGCCTCTTTCTGTATTTGTTGAATCGAGAATTATGAAATAATTTTACGGTGGGGTGCTGTCATCCTTTTGCATATGACACGGTAAATGGTTTGGAGGATAAATGACAGAATTGGAGTGCAAGCTTTGACTTGTATAAGCGGTTTGGTTTGATAGATTGAACAAAAGTTGCATGGTGCATTGGTGAAAAAGGATGTATATTAACTTCTTCACATCTTTTCATGAATATTAATATATATGATGTAGGAGAAGTAGGGTAACTTCCCTACAAATGCTAGCGGAAGATAGAGAGATCTTTGGGTAGAAGAAGAATAATAGTTAGGGATTTGAGGAAATTGAAAGTAAATGAGTTAATAAGCAATAAAGTCTGAAGTTCTTTGCTATCAATTCTCTATATGTAGAATAAGCAAACTACATAAATATTCATACTTACCTGAAATCTGAGAAATATGATTTCTAGTGTCTTACTAAGTAATAATTCTAGAAGTAAATAGGATTCTGGACTAACTCAAGAACATTACTGAGAGAAAATTCAGAGGATAATTGAAAAGTCCAAAACACCCTTAATCTCTGAAGCTCGGTTAAACTACTCCTGACAATGTTTTACAGTTGATCATCTTTATGAACACTCCCTTTCACAAGCCTTCTCTTCCTGGACTGCTTCAGTAGACTATAAGTTTTGAAGTGCTACTGCACATCTTTGAGCTAGAATTGTCGCTTCAGAAGCTGGTTGATAGATAAGCTTGTGATGAATTACCATCTCATGTTAAATTTGAAGTTGTTAGAAGAGATAGCAACATATTTACTAGAATTTCAGATGGTCCCTCGCATGTGGGCCAGATATATTATGTTCTGAGAATGTTGACTCATCATAATGGGTAGTTGAGAGAATTGAACTTAGCGATTTTGTGGAATTTCTGAAGCAAGATTTGTTTTTTTATCCCACACTAAACGAGTAGTATATGGCCCCTTTTATAGATGAGAATTCCGTCTTTTAATTAGGAATAGCATCCTACCAAATCAAATCTCCTTAGCATGATAATTGCTAAAAATAAGTAAACCCGAATCTTTTGGGGTATGTTTGTTGGTTAGGAATGGTAAATGAATAGATGGGCATATGATATCTAGATGTATGGGATAACAAATACAACAACAGCAACAACAACAGCAACAACAACAACAATGCCTTTAAAAGAATTTTAAATTCCCTTTCTTATGTTTGGACATATCCAATACAATCAAAAATGAAAATATATGAAAACTACAATATCAAATTAAACACATAATTTTTTTTTAAAATTTTTAAAATTCTAAAACATGACATAAAAAGTAAAAAAAAATGTATAATAAATCTATGCACAAGATATTAGTAGATTACAGATTATAATAATAAAAATATATAAATATTACTTATTTGATTGAAATTACGCAAAAGATTAGAAACAATAATAAATGAAAAAATTCATATTTAATATTTAGTTACATTAACATTTCTGTATTTTTTGATAAAAATATTTAAGAAGAAGATTATGGGAATCTTATTTTTCTTGTTTTATTTATTCATTTTTTTATTTAAAAAAATTAATATTTTCTTTTCTATTTATTTTTAAAATTTATTATCTCTATTTTTTGGGTTGTCTACCATTGATATAAAATTAAGATTACTACTCGTATCTACTTCCTTTGTAAATTAATAAAATATTTTGTTAATATTTGAAGTCACAAAATAGTGAGGGGATGTGAGAGAAAATAATAAAAAATTATATTGTGAAAAATAAAGAGTTTTTTTAATTTTTTTTAAACTTATTGTTTTTTACATGGGAACCTAAGAATACGACTATTATTTGTCAGGCATTTTATTGAAGGAAGGTGCATCTCATTACCATTCCCATCATTCCCACGTTTGTTTGGTTTCATTCAATTCATTAAAGGAAAGGACATCTACTTTCTTAGTAATCAGATGACCTCTATTAGGGGTCATCAGAAAACCACCTAAATGGTGGTATTCTGAGATTTCCATATAATTTTTTTTAAACTAAAAAAACTTATTGTCTCACAATATATTTAGTTTGTTTAATATCTTTTTTATTTATAAATTTATTTTTTCAATTCTCCCCTCACTTCTATTTGATTTTAAACACTAAAACATGTTTTGTTAATTTATGTAGAAGTAAATATGAGTAGTAATACCTCCCCTCACTTCTATTTGATTTTAAACACTAAAAAATGTAATGTTAATTTATGTAGAAGTAAATATGAGTAGTAATAGTAGTTTTATCATAATGGTAAATAACCAAAATATTGGAGAAGAGAAATTTATAAAAATTAGACAGAAAAGAAAATATACAAATTATTATAAATAAAATAAGAATAAAGAAATTCCCATAATCTTCCTCGTAACTATTTTTCGTTAAATAAACAAAGAAATGTTAATGTACATAAATATTAAATATTAACTTTCTTTTATTACTTTTTCTAATTTTAATCAGATTGTAAGTAATATTTTTATATTTTCATTAGTATAATATGTATTTTACTACTAAATATTTCAGTAGATTTGTTATATATTATTTTTAATTATTATATCATGATTTATAATCTCAAATATATATTAAAAAAATTATGTAACTAATGTAATATTATAGTTTCCAAATATTCCCATTCCTATTTATACAGAATGTACCCAAACATAGAAAAGGGAATTTAACATTCCCTTAATTCTGGCCATCTGATATCTAGACACTAAATACTCTTCTACACATTACCATTCCTGGCCAACAAAGACATCTATATAGAGGTGGTTTTCTGATAACCTCCTATAGTAGTCATTTGATTATTGAGTGAATGGATGCCCATTCTTTTCATGAATTTAATTAAACTAACCAAACATGGGAATGGTAGGGATGGTAATCAGATGACCATTCCCTTAATGAAATGTTTGGCAAACAAACACACCCTTGAGTTATGGAAACAAATCAGATCTACTAGAATCCAGCAATCACTGATTAATCCTGAATATTGTGCATACATTCTACATAATTGGATATCATATTATGTTATTATCTCATGAATAAGTCTAAGTTTATACAACTGCCAAGTAATTTATGCATTCATGCATGCAAAACAGGTTTTCTTATATGACTTTGATACTGGAGTTGAGATCTATAAGAAGTGGTTGTTCTGGTTGGGCAACGTATGGTGTCTAGGACCAGTTGGTCCAGTAGGATGTGAAAACGGACTCCATATTTAGAGAGTGAGAGGAAAACATCAAAGCATGAGCTTTATCTACTATTAGATTGTTTGACCATTATGATCATGAGAGGCTTCAATGGCTAGTATTACATATTTGGAACAAGAGCTTTTATCATCATATTATCAAACCGACATTGAAGTTACTAAGCTGAGTGACCAGAAGACAAATTTCAAAGTGTGCCATGCACTTTGGAGCTTGCTCCGTGACCTAAGTGCTTGATATGTGATTCACAGAGTTGCACAACATCTGATCACAACCATTGTGGTCTGCCTTTTTGGCTTAGAATGCATTCATATCTGAAGATTTTGATGTGATTCTGGAGTCAAGATATTCGTAGTGAGAAACCAATTTGTTTATGAAGAATTGTAAAGTAACTTTAAGAAAAGATATTTTATATTAAAATATAACGATCAAATGAGCTTAGATCAAACATACAGGCGAAATGTGATCCATATAACCGATTCCACTTAGTGGGATGAAGGTTTTTTGTTGTTGTTGTATCACCTTTCAATGTTTACAAGAATTATATTTTTCATCATGTATCTCCTTTCAAGTTGGTTGTTGTATCACCTTTCCAGGAGATATATAATAATATATATATATATATATATATATTATTAAAGTAATAAGAAGCATTTCATTTATAGGAACTTCATCATGCTTCCAAGTGTCCTGTAGTCTTGGATTCTTATTCTTGGGGTCATTGTCAGTTTTTGGAAAGATTCAAATTAAGCCACCAGCAGAATCGGAAAGCAACATAGTACTTCTCCATACAATTTCTGTTTCAGTTTTTGTTTAATACTACACTTCAAAAGTAGTGATAAAATGTCTATTGTCAGATTATCATAATTTCTATTATCTCACTGCTGAAATTTTATTCATTATTTAGTGCAGGGCCTCTTTTTTTTATAAAAGTTTTAATCAAATTGACTCCCTCACTGGAATAAACTGGGGAAGTTTGAATATTATGTATATTGCAAATTACAATGTGGTAACTAACAAGTAAAAGAAAAAAAAAAATCAATTTTCAATGTTGCGAACCACTTATATTAGTTAAACCTTTTTCAGTGATAGGAAATTAGATACATCCATGACTTGAGAGGAACAAAATAAAGAGGGTGCCCAGCTGCCAGGGGAGAGCATTTAAAGATTCTCCCTGCTGGAAGGTGGGGGGTTTGACTTTCCATCTGTCATTTAAATACAGAGAGCTCAGAAATGGGCTACTCGGGGTTGGACTGGGGTGCACTTCCTTCCAGTTCCTGTTCCCCTGATGCCTCACTCTAAAGAAAAAAACCAAGTAAAGAGGGGGTTAGGTTTACTGTCTTTTTGACCTAAACAGTTTTAGCTTGTCTTGAAAATATTCATGTTCAAAACATCAAGAACTGGGTTGCATTTGATTTGAAATTTCATCCTTCTGGTTGCACTCAGATTGTAATGTTGGTTTTCAGTTTGTTTTTGCCCATTTACCAGTCTAGTTTGCAAGACATTATTTCAGTAGCTCTTTGTTTTATTACATAGATTTCTGTAAAACATGATCTAAAATATAATAAATGAAATGATGTGACTGTTAAGATGCACTATTTGTGAAAGCTGAGGATCCAAGGTTGTTGGATTAGACCAAATGGTAAGCTTTAATATGTCCTGAAATGGGTTGGGTGCACTTATAATATGCACGCAATCATGTGCCCTTCTTTTCCATTAACTATTTTTCTCATGGCAATTTTACTTATATTTGTTTAATTTTGCAGGTTTAGGTTGGAAGTCTTGGAAGAAGCGTTGGTTTATCCTTACTCGAACTTCTTTGGTTTTCTTCAAGAATGATCCAGTAAGTACCAATTAATTTTCTCGATTAGGAGTCTGTTCATTTTATGGTTTTCTTCTTGATGAAGTTCCATAATATAGGTAACTTTGTGTTTTTGTGGTGTTGTCTTCTTTCTGTTAGTAAGCTACAATTAAATGACCCGACTACTTGTCTCGTAACCAAGTATAGTGAAGAACTAAATTCTGGTCCATGGGTTATGGGAACTGAAATACCATTGGTTAACCAAATGTCATGATTGACTGGCCACTCTGTCTACTATGTTTGTACTTCTCGCTTTACCTTGGCTGCAATTAGTTGATGAGTCTCTTATGGTGTTGGCACTTTTCTGAATTAACTCTTAAAGGAATGAAGTTATTGCAAGATACAAGTGATTCATGGAACTAGTGCCAGAGTATAATGATGATTTAGTTAACTAAATGTTTATATGGACACACTCGACGGGACTTCAATTTTTGAGTTTATATTTCGCATTTGAATTGCAACATCCTAATATTTTGTAACTAAAGGTTGATTGCTATCCTTTATGATACACAAATTGTTTTACATTGTGCATGCATTAAACCAGGGCATGTTGCATATATTCATTTGGTAAGATAGATAAGTTTGCATTTTTACTTCATTAATATTATCGGATTTGACTATAATGCCAAGATTGTGGTATCAGTGATGTGAAAAGTTTTGCATTTCTTAAATCTGTTGAAATTATTCCCTCCACGAAGGAATTATACGTTTCCATTTGATGCAGCTCATTTGGTGAGGAGAATATGCTTGCAGAAATATAAAATCGTTTGCCGACACATACTTTCTGAAAGCTAACGATTCATTCAACCCCTAGAGAATGCATGATTATTTAATGGGTTTCTTTATAAAATGACATTGGAATCCGCCATGTTATCAGATTCATGCTAAAAGCTGAAAGCTCTGGGCATTCGATATATTTTGGTTTGCTACAATAGTTGCTGATAAAGTAGAGAGTATGGAGAGTATGATTACATTCACTGACTAACATCGACAGGTTTATTGTGCAATTTACATGACAGGTTATGTTATAATTTTAATTCAATTGCATTGAGGTTCAATTATTAGACGAAATGTGTTTGTATGACACTTTTTTAAGTGTTCTTCACTGTAAAAGACTCATCTGCCAACAAAATTTGCTCGCCAATCATTTTGTGGTATTTATGTCTCCCGTCAACTGGTTTCTCATCCTCCTTTGCTTTCTGGCACTTAATCTTTTTATATGGCTCTTGAGCTTGGTTTAAGGTTGAATGTGATGTTGCATTTGGTTGGAATTGATTTGTAAGGAAAAGATGAACCTCTTTGTATCTGAAAATGAGAATTATACATAAAGAATCTGATAACTAGATCTACAATTAGGACAAGCTGTGCCTCTGACATTATCTTCAATAAGGTACAAAAGGATATTTTCTGTGTAGGAGCTTGTGTAGAAGGAGAAGAGGTAAAATCAAGGAGACAGTCCATCCACGCAATTCTGAATCATTTGGATACAAGGAAATATCTGATTGTGTGACAGAATCGAGAAGATGGTCTAGAATTTGAAATAATAGATATTTTTTTAGTTATTGTGGCTTGAACCTCTTGGTGAGGACAGAAACAGGCATACTGAATGACAAAAACAAAAGTTGAAGAATGTTAGAGCATCTTCAAATTATTTTAGGATGCTGAACTGGAATTTCTCAGTCTGTTGGGCAAGCTTGGTAAAGAAACAGTAGCTTTAAGTTTGTTCGTTTGAGTTCAGAGTGGACCAATCAACAATCAAATTGGAGAAGTAAATAAATTAGTTGCATCTTAGCAATTGTTTGATTCTCCTGGAAGAGGAAGTTGTATGTTTTAATGGCTGATTGAACTACCCATGTGCCTTTGGAAACTTTTGTGCTTGGATTTCAATTTTTCAATCAGTTTTTGTTAATTCAAACTTAAAAAACAAGGTTAACTACCTGGAAGAAATAGTTTAATGCAGTCCCACAACTTAAGATCGCACTGTTACTAATATTACATTCATATAACTGGAAAGTGATATACTAACACCTTGGGAATGTTACCTGGTAGAAAATATGGGAAATGTGATACAACATTCAACAGCGTGAAAATAGCTTTCTTGACCGAAAGCTTTGCTAGACATGGACTGGATGAATTATAAAAGACCAAATGTTCCAAGGTTGGAGGATTTGTCAAAGAGGGTTAGAATCTGCATCCAAGAGGGGACTAAACCCCTTATGGTGGCAGTGGATGGAGTAAATGAGGAAACGAAGTCTAGCAATACCATGATAGTTTTAGATGCATTATATCTGCCACTAAATTGGATTGTATGAGTAAAGACGTGTATAAAGTAAAGACAAAGTAAATTAGAGTATAAAGTGAGAAAATGATATCTATGAATCATATGATTATTTTAGACGCATCTTATCTGTTACCAAGTTGCATTAATTGAACTTCTGATGGATACTCATTGTCCTCCTCCGCAGAGTGCACTTCCGCAACGAGGTGGTGAAGTAAATTTGACATTGGGGGGTATTGACTTAAATAACTCTGGAAGGTATGGATACCCTTTAGATACACATAGTTTCATAAACATACACTTATCTCACGCTATCTTTCACGAGCCTTTTATGACCATTCTCGTTTCTTAAAGCTAAATACTCTATTAAACCTGTAATGAGTCACCTACTGGTTGCATCGCAGTGTTGTTGTCAGAGAAGACAAAAAGCTTTTAACTGTATTGTTTCCTGATGGACGTGATGGCCGAGCATTTACTCTCAAGGTGCTGAATTAATCTGTTTTTGCGTGTATTTAATGAATTTTCAGTTTTAGTTCTCTTTTGAAATTTTTAATGATTGTGTATTGATAACCTATTTGATTCTGTATTTTTAGGCAGAGTCATCTGAAGACTTGTATGAGTGGAAGACAGCACTTGAACAAGCTCTTGCCCAAGCACCAAGTGCTGCACTTGTGATGGGGCATAATGGAATTTTCCGGAGTGATGCTAATGATACAATTGACAGTTCTTTCCACCAATGTATGATAAATATTTTAACATAGTAATTTTTTGTTTCTTTCATCTTCATATTTCAATGAGTATTTTCCTGATATGTCCTATTACCTTTCTACAATTTAAGTTTTCATGAACTGCTTGCTACCTTATTTCTTTTACTGGATTGCTTCCTAATTCAGGGAGGGATAAACGTCCGGTTAAATCTTTAGTTGTTGGACGCCCCATTTTGCTAGCACTAGAAGACATAGATGGTGGCCCATCCTTTCTTGAAAAAGCACTTCAATTTCTTGAGAAGTATGGTAAGGTTTTCATTTCTTTTCAGGGCATGAATTTTAGAAGCAATTTTAGTATCTTCAATGAAATGATTCTCTGTGAGTTCAAATGCTTGATTTCTCCCAGCATTATGATGCAGGAGAAAGTCTATTAATATTCATTGGTTACTGTAGATTTAGATTTTCAGCTGTTCTAGGACTTTATTTTTGCTACATACTTTCTTATGTGATTTAGAATTTTTTTAATTATTTAATTTCCTATCTGGTGTTATTTATTGAGGGAAACTAATTTCTACCTTAATTAGGATTCTAGGTTGGGGTTTGACTTCCATAAGTTGTAATAAGCTCTGTCATTTATTAATTCTTTTTTGAGAATAAGGAAAATTCTTTTCATTAAGATTATCTCATTGAACTATAGTCGTCTCATCATAGGGCTGTATCGTCTTCACTAAGTTAGCTACCTATTAAAGGTTGTCTCTTGGGTTAGCATTGAAACAAAAATTTTCATGATGAATCAAAGTGCTGTTTTTTCTTTGCTTTTCAGCCTGTGTCACTTGGTATCACAACCAAAGCTTGTCCATAAGATGATTTTTGATTTTTTGAAATGCAACTAAAATGTCCATAAGATAGTGAAATTGAAAGGGATTGAAATGCGGCTAAGATGGGAAAGTAGTCAGACATGATGAACAATTCATAAAATGTTCATTACAAAGAAGTGAGATATTTTGAGATATATGTTGATTCACTGGAAAGTAACGTGGGTAGATTCGAATTTTCCACCCAAATTTGATATGTGTATTCTGGTGAACAAAATCTACTTCCCTGGATCTTCTGGATGATCTTCTAAACTTTCAAAGGAGGAGCTGCTTTGAAGTGTTGGAACGAAGTCTTAAGGATAAAATTAAGAGATTTTCTGATGTTCAGCATGAATGGATCTCTTGTGGGATAGGATGTTGCTGCACAACCATCACAATGTCTGGAGGGATCCAATGCTGTAACATTTCACAGTTCAATTAGCCATTAAGAATGAATCTGTAGCTGAATGATTACCAATTTCAGCCACCTTATTATCTGTTAACCATTTTCACAACCAACTTATCCACCAAAAGCGAGAGCTGCCATCTTTAACAACAAAACAAATAAATTCAGCAATATTGAGAAGTTCTAACATATGATGCCAAGTACTAGATCTCAAATTTATTGCTTCAATGGCACAAGGATGATCCAGTTGACAATATTTGTGATGCACGAAATCTGCCCACAAAGAATTCCTCAATCTAAATCTCCACCAATTGACTCAAAGTTCAAGAAAGATATCCTAGAGAGAATCAAAGCCAGCACCCCCTTCTTTTTCTGGAAGACATTAGTCTTGCAATCTAATCCAGTGACATTTTGTCAGGCTGATCTGGCAAGAATCTTAATCCAAATATTTTCGGCATATTCATAATTATGAGACCATTTGCATGTGAGGATGAAATTTGTTTTGGCATGCAAATATTGTATTAGTTCCATGAGATTTCATCCTCAACTGGTGCACGAGTTAAGAGGTTAAGAGAGTATGGCGAGGCTTGGTAGGACATCCTTTCTATCTTGAGGACAAGGTTCTCTGCAACTAGATGTGGCAGGAGGAATGTAATTACTAGTGATGGGTTACTGATTCATGGCTACTATAACATTGTAGATTAGTTGATTACCCTTTTATTGAGACTTCTACATTCTTATTGTATTATCCAATTTTCAGGACTTTCCCATCAATATTATTTCCTTTTTTAAGTTGGTTTAGAACTAGTGATTATCAATGTAATTACTAGTGATGGACTACAGTTTGGACAAGCTGTCTTTGCCTTTTTTTGTTCTTGGTGAGAAGTGAGTGTTTGGGCAAAAAGTTTTTGGGCGTAAAATTACAGAAGTGGTTGGTTTTTTTTTTACTTCTATTTTTTCTGTTTCTGTTTTTAATTTTTAGTCAACAGCCGCTGGTGGTGTGGCTGCCAGACTTTTACAACAGCAACAACAACAACTGAGCCTCCACTAAGTGGGCTTGGCTACATGGATGCTTCAGCATTGTGTTCGGTCTAAACTCATTTTCTCACTTATATTTAAGTGTAACATATCTTTTCTTATGGTTTCTTTTCAATTCTTTTTTAGTCTTCCTCTTCCCATTTTAATTTGAACTAATAATTCTTTATTTTCTACACGCCATACTTGAACATTTAAAGCTATCCTATGCACATATCCAAACTATCTTAAGCATTTTTCTCTCAATTAAAGGCTGCCAGACTTTTATTTCAGAGAAAAGGAAATGTTTTAAAAATTGAACAATTAATAAAAAAATTTCAAACACAATTTATCGATCAAATAAAAATTATGAACCCAAACACCTGTTTCTTAATTGAAAAAACAAACTTATCTAACATGCAAACTCAGATTCACTTTTTCACCTGAAACCCAAAAAGTTGCTTTGTCCAGAGGCAATCAGGCTTATAGTTTATTATTTACCTTTTAGTAATTGTTATTTTGAGTTTGGTGGTGTTGGTTTTTGTTTCATTATTAATTAAATATGTCTCTTCTTTTAGTTTCTTGTCATAAGACTTTAAAGTTTGTGCCAAATTAGATCAGTAATCGTGAATCAAAGTGGTATTTCTTTCTCGTGCACTCTTGTGCCTGCCACATTTTCTCTTTTCTATTTTTAGTGTTGCATCTATGTGAATTTTTTATTGCTTGTTGTTAATCAATTTTCGACCTTACAGTGGGATAAAGGTTTAGTTGTTGTTGTTAAGGATGTTCACAATTATTTATATTGGGAAAGGAAGACATTCTGTAGCCCTTCTTTTCCCCTTGTTCCTTTTATGAAGTCTCACTACACAAAGGGATGGGGCCTATTGGGTTTACTTTTAGTTGAGCTGAAAAAGTTGCCGATGGGATCCCGAATCCTTATAATTTCAGCACCAGGAATACTAATAGTGTGATACGGTTTAGATTATATTGCAGTTATTGATTAGAGAATGGGTTTCTATGTGTAACAAAGCGGATTTGAACTCATTGGTCTGTGGTTGGTAGTTCTTTTTGTGAGCAAAAGGCTTGGGGAAAAACTGAGAGATTCAGGTTAAGCTTGATACTATTCAAACACAGCCAGTTGCTGGTAAAGGGAAAAAATGCCATGAAAGAAGTGACTAGAAGTAGGGGGAACTCTGTGCACCATATTTAAGCCTTTAGGCGGACATTCAGAAGAAGTGTTACACATCCATAGTTGAAAAATGGCAGTTTTCAGTGCATTCACAATGCAGTAAACCTGGTAATTGAAATTGTGGTTGCATTATTATTCTCATCATCCATTTTTTTCCCATTTGAAGGGATCATCTCTTCTATACTTGCACTTTATTATTTCGGTGGTATGATATTTATGATTTTTTTTGATATTTGATAGTCGAATAAAATTTATTTGGTGGATTCTGTCCCAATATGTCTTAGAGTTAACAACAACTGCAACAACAACAACAAAAACAACTTTGCCTTTATCACTATGTGGGTTCAACTACATGGATCATATTTCGCCACCGTATTCTATCTATGCTCATGTTTTTTTTTTATTTATATATTTAAATATATCATATATATATATATTATCGTTTCTTTCCATTTCTTTTTAAGTCTCCTCCTTCCCATTTTAATCTGAGTTAATGTTTCTCTATTTTCTACGCGCCGTATTGGTGCATCTGGAGGTCTCCTATGCACATGTCGAAACCATGTTAAGGGTACTTATCTCATTTTCTCATCTATTGGCGCTACCCCCACTTTCTTCTTAATGCATTCATTATTTAATCTATTCAATCCAGTTTGTCCACATATCCATCTTGACATTCTCATTTCTATTGCCCTCATTTTTTGTTCATGCTCATATTTAGTCGCCCAACATTCTGATTCATAAAGCATTGCTGGTTTTATGGCTGTTTATAAAATTTCCCTTAAATTTCAACGACGTTTTACAATCACAAAGTATAGAGGGTGCAATTCTCCATTGTTCAAACTTGCTTGATTCCTATGTATAACATCCTTATCAATTCCTCCATTTTCTTCAATGATAGATCCTAAATATTTTAAACTCTTAGATTCAAATTCGCAGCCACAAATTTTCACATTGATCCTATTGTTGCTTCTATGATTTCTAAAGTGGCCTTCCACATATTCAGTTTTACCTCTACTTATGGTAAAACCTTTCGAGTTTAGTGCTTTTCTCCAAACTTCTAAATTAGTGTTTACTCACTGTCGTCTCATCAATTAAAACTATATTGTCTGCAAACAACATACATTCAGGAATGACTTTTTGCAAATGCTTAATAATTTCGTCAATTACTAAAGCAAAGAGGTATGGGCTTAGAGTTAGCAAAAGAAAAAAATTGTCAACCTACTATACTTTTTCTTTCTCTTCCGGTGTCTCTTCAACTTCGGTTCATGCACCATCCATAAAATTTCCTCCAAGATATCCCACAGAGCAATGCACTAGTGTTGTAAGGTTGAATTGGTTTTTCAAGGTTCTATAAGGCAAAGGGATAAAAATTTCAATCTCAGCTAGGCATCATTTGTTTCTAGAAGTCTATATGCCAAAGGGAGGCATCTCTTCTTTCTGAACATACCAAATTTTCTTAGGGATTCTTTTGGTTTTTGGGGATCTGGGGGTGAGGGAGGAGGAGGAGGGGGGGGGGGGGTTGTGTTGGCGGAGAGGACAAATCAAGATCATCATGGGCTTGTAATCTAATCCTATGTCATGCTGTAGCCAAAATGAAGCCCATGTGGTATAAGGAATAGTGTTAAGATCAACTTGTAGTCAAACAATACAACTACCGCTAAGCCTTTATCCTACTTTGTGGGGTCGGTTATATGGATCATTGTTTGCTATCGTATTCTATCTACACACATGTTTTCATTTATATTTAAATGTATCATATATTTTCTTTATCGTTTCTTCCAATTCTTTTCAGGTGTTCCCCTTTTAATTCAAGTTAATGTTTTTCTATTTTTTACACGCCACACTGGGGCATTTAGAGGTTTCCTACACACATGTCTAGACCATCTTAAGCATGCTTTTCTCATTTTCTCATCTATTGGAGTTACCCCCACTTTCTTTCATTACTTGTTTTATTTGGTCTAGCATGTCCACATATCCATCTTAATATTTTCATTTCTGCCACCGTCATTTTATTGTCCATGCTCATATATAGTTGCCCAATATTCTGATCCAATATCGGAAAATATCTGAAATCTGCTAAATTTGAATGGATTAAGGGACCTAGTTGAGGAGGATATGCCAAGCATTAGTTTAAAAAAATGCCCGGATTTTAATAGACTTGGGAGAAGAGAATGATTCGTGTAGTTTACACCCAAGTGCATGGTACAAATCTTTGGTTGAGTTTAACTGAGTTGAAGTTGTTTGGTTGACAAAAAAGTCAGTGGGACTGTTGCAGGATGAGAATGTTTTATTCTTGAGAAAGTAATTAGTGAATAGCCTTTCTGGAATGACTCATCCTCTTGAAAATATGATTTTATATGCTGAGTACAACTTCTTGATACTAGAAGCACATTTTGCTACGGCACTTATCTTTGTACTCTGGAATTGGGATCTTTTAATATCTTAGCTGTTGTACAATGTGCCATTCTTGCTGATTGGAGATGGGATGTTTTGGATAACTTAATTCTTTTGTAGTTAGCAATGCTCTGTAAAATTAGATTCTTTGCAAACAAGAGCAGATTTGTATCACGTCTCAGGAAATCAAAATGAAAATTAGTGAGTTTGTAAATTTTTTCACTCTAATTTTTCGGCTTATGGACTATTTCTTTTCAGGAAGTAAAGTAGAAGGAATTTTGAGACAATCTGCAGATGTCGAGGAAGTAGATCGAAGGGTTCAGGAGTATGAACAAGGTTTTTCAACCTTTTCTTGTTTTGTTTATGAATGCTTTTCATGAATTTCAAGGTTTTCAAATTTTTCTTATTTTGTTTATGAATTTTTTTCATGAATTTCACTCGATGTCCAGCTTATAGGTCAGAAGTCGTCGTTGCAATGACTCTATCTGCTATTTTCAACTTGTAATCTCAATGCCCAAGAAGTACTTCAACATTATGTGTTTGAAGAAAATATTAAAAGCTCAGATGCCCACAATGTTATTATAAGTGATAACAGTGTCATCAATGTATACAGCCAACAAGATAAAACCATTCTCAGATTGTTGATAAGAAACAGAGTGATCATAGTTAATCTTCTTCATTCGAAACCCTTGAACTACCTCACTAGATTTACCAAACAAAGCACGGTGTGCGTTGTTTTTGCCCATAGAACTTTCAAAATCTCCAGTTGTTACCAAATTTCCCCTAAGAAACAAACCCACGTGGTTGCTCCACATGCACTTCCTCTTGTATGTCACTATGGAGAAAGGCATTTTTGACAATTAACTAGCATAAGGGCCAGCCATGCCTAGCAGCAACAGAGATAGACTATAGAAGAGATGCAAGTTTAACCACTACTGAAAAGTATTAGAATAAACTACTCCATATGTCCTAGTAAACCCTTTTTCAGTCGAATGGGCTTTTAAAGGAGAAGTAAAATCAAAAAGGAAAGTTACAAAATATACACTTGTAGAAATGATGAAACATTGAAAGATATAAAAAAACCAAGGAGGCGAAAAATGTAATAAATGACGCAAAGACAAATGCTTTCGAAGAATTTTGTAAAAGATTAGATACTAAGGAGCGAGGATACATATATAATGGCAAAAATGAAAGAAGAGAACTAGAGATTTAACGCAAATTACTAGTTTAAAAGATGAGATGGAAGAGAAACTTTTGTAACTTATTTAATCAAGTCAATGGTAGAGCGAAATAGAAATTTCACTTACAACGACAATAACGACTAAGCCTTTATCCCACTATGTGGGGTTAGATACATAGATCATATTTTGCCATCGTATTTTATGTATACCCAAAATAGAAATTTCACTTATTACCATAAAGTTCAACATTTGCAAGTAGAAAAGCACTAAATAAATTGAAATAAAGTAAAGTAGTTGGCCCCGATGATATTTCAATTGAGGCATGTAAGTGACTCAGAAAAGTTGGGATTGCATGGTTTACAAATCTATTTAATATAATTATGAACACTAAAAAAATAGCTAATCAATGGAGAAAAAATTTATTGATACTTTTATATAGGAATAAAGGAGACTTGCAAAATTGGCCGTCCATCCCCTTCTTCTACGATTACTCATAAAGGTGTGAAATGGGTGGTTTACATTGCATACGGTTAGATGAAGAGGACTACTTTGTAGAGGTAGCAGTGACATGATCTAGGTAGATGAAACCCTTTACTATACTTGGGAGGTTGTTTCTGGTGCATCAATTTGTTAAGGTAATTGTGACATGCTGGTTGGGCAGTCGTCATCGCCTTCTGTGCTTCAACGGAATAAGATTTCTGCCTAGATTTTTTTAAAACTAAAGTTAATAGACTCTTTGTACCTATGAATTTATCCCCAATTTCCTGTCTTCTAAAGAAATTTCTACTATCTGGAATGACTCATTTGTCTGGTGCATCATAGATGAATTTTTCGGTTGAACAAAAGCGAATCTCATAAGCAAAGATTAATTTATGCACATCTCATATTGTCTTGAGCATTTTTGTTCCTCGGAGTTCTGAGAATTGGCAACGAACATATTTTTGATTACCTTTATAGTATATTTTTAATCGGAGTTCATTGGCATCTCACAGTGTTTGATCACCATTTTAGTCTATTTTTACTTGGAAGATCAGCTAATACCTTTTGAGTATCAATGGGATGAGGGACTTATAGATGCCGTTATAGTTTGGTCGGACTATTGTGTTTCTTAGGTACTCGCAAAAGATATATTCCATTTCTGCCCTAATTGATTATCTTGCTTGATGCAGGCAAGTCTGAATTTGGTCCTGATGAGGATGCTCATGTGATTGGTGATTGTGTTAAGGTAAGCATGAGTTAATACTTCCAGCTTTGTTGTTCCTGTCTTGACTGCTGATCAAGTTAAAATTTTCTGAAACTACCTCTTATGCAGCATGTTCTTCGGGAGTTGCCTTCATCCCCCGTTCCTGCTTCCTGCTGCACTGCTTTGTTGGAGGCCTATAGTAAGTGTTTTTCCAATCTGTCTTTCTGAATGCTTGCCTATGATTCCAAGAGAAGAGGGGGGAAAAGGGAAAAAGGTATTTGTGTATTGGAGACTTGATAGTTTTACATTTTTAAGTTTTATATGATTCTTTCGTGCTCATTTTTCTCACACAGCACACACAGACCCATGAGCCCAAAGCCTATAGACACCAGAAACACTCCTGGGAACACAGAGACATGTAGAAGGGAATAAAGATAATTGGCAATGTAGCATAAATTGTATGGTTGTCATGTGTTTGTTTGTCCTTGCATGTAAATTAAATCCTCTTTTGATAGGGTTCTATGGATTTTCCATCAATAACTATTATGTACTCTTCCACCAGAATTCTTTACTTTAGGTTTGTGGCATTTGGCGTTCCCTATTCAGATAAATGTCTCCTACTCTTCTTTCCTCAACATAATACATGTATAATAACATGCACTAGGCTATATATGAAAATTATTTCTCTCAAATTTATTTAGTAATTTGAATTCATTCAGAGTGCATATTGTCGTTAACTCAATCTTTTGTTCATTTCCATATCATTACTTAAAATAGAAATTGATCGAAAGGAGGCACGGATAAATGCTATGCGCTCTGCAATATTGGAGACATTTCCTGAACCCAACAGGCGCTTATTGCAGAGGTAATTGGTTCTTGTTTGCATCTATAGGTGTGCATGTTTATTTCTTGTACACATGCCCTCATGCTTTTGCATTCCTTCTTATGTCCACTAAGTGACCAAGCTCAATCTCATTTACCGATGCATAGATTATAGGTCACAATTTCTTATGGCTTGGCTACTGTTCATGGGGGATTATTGTATCATTGCGGTTTCTAATTATTTTAGGACTTCATTGCTATTTCATCTCTTTGGAAGGTTTTAGAATCCTAGTTGATTTAGTTTCTATCAATTTCAATGGCTTGAAAAGCTAAAATTCTAATTAGACTAATTTTAGCATTTGGAATACTTCAAATCTGTTCCAAAGGTTTTCTCCTTGTTTTCCTTGAAAACCTATGCTTCTGTCATCAATCAGAGTAGTCCCTCTTTACCTTACTACCATCTGCATCATTTACTCTAGCGTTTAACCCTTTGGCTCTATGTATGGATGTATTTTAAGAATTTATTTGATCTGTATATTTTGTTGAAATAGCTCACCCCACAGTGGGATAAAAGCTTTGTTGTTGTCGTTGTTGTTGTATATTTTGTTGAAATGAGCTTAGTCGCTAATGATATTTCTCTCGGATCTTGAAAAGATTTTCTTAATTATTCTCCTATCCTCTGTATTTGTTTTCCTTTACATGTTACTTCGTATGGTTTCAAGAAATCTGAATTCTGGTGTGCTTCTTAATGCGGCAATGATTGGTCAAGGAAAGAGTATTGATGAAATGATTTTTACTAAGAGAGTTAGCATAGTGTATATGAATATGCATTCAGCTGTGCAAAGTATATGAATTTCCTCATTAACACTGTAGTGGAGGTCCTGAAAAGGATGTAAATTGTTCTACAAGAAAGGCATAAACTACTGACATCCGAAACATGTAAAGGTAAGAATTTATAGATGAGTTCAGTGGAGACTTCGATTGTTTAGTTGACGTAGAGCATTTTGCACTGCATTTTTTTTCTTTTTAGTTAGTGGAGACTTTTGGGTCTCTAAAACCATTAGCATTTTCTTATCTCCTTAAGCTCCATATGGACATAAACAGGATTTCATGTTTTTTCACTGGAACTTTATCTGTCCAACTTGGCAAGATTTCCATCTTTTATCATGTGAGAAAAATCATTTAACACCATAGAGGAAAACCAACATGCCAAGCTGCATTTCTACATGGTATCAAGAGGCAGTTGACACTTCGAAACAGATGATTCTATATCTCTTGTTCATTTGAAATTTTCATTTTGAACTCAAAGGCACTGCTGGCAAACATAGGCCATAACATGGTAGATCATGGAAGCCTCCTTTTTACTAGTGCTATGATGTTAAACTCTCTCTCTCTCTCTCTCTAATCATTTATCTAGTTCTTTTCACGCTAAAGCTGCTTTGAGGAGTCTTGTTTGCTTTGGACTTCTGCTTTTCAGCTTATCTTGAGTTGAAAAAAGCTGATTCTGATGAGCGCTGCACATGCACTGTTGCCTTGTTAAAACTTTTAAACCCAAAATTAGCTTTAATCTTAGGCGGCTTTTTGAAAGCTGAAACAAACATGAATACACTGTCTAATGGGAAACTTTTTTGGATACCAAGTTTGGGGAAGCTATTGAGACAATCAAAATTGTTTTTTTTCTTCTTGTTTTTGGGTTATTGAAGTCATTGGCTTTAGGCATTATTTTCTCGTCGTCTGGTGACTAATATACAACAACACCACCTAAGCCTTTATCCCACTACGTGGGGTCGGTTATATGGATCATATGTCTCCATCATATTCTATCCGTACACATTTTTATTTATATTTAAATGTACCATACTATATTTTTTTATCGTTTATTTCCTTTGTAGTCGAAACACAGTGGGATAAAGTTGTTGTTTCCAATTCTTTTTCGGTCTCCCTTTTCTCTTTTTAATTTGAGGTAATGTGTCTCTAACTTCCACATGTTGCATTGGGCATCTAGAGGTCTCCTACACACATGTGCAAACCATTTTATGCGTGCTTCTCTTATTTTCTCGTCTATTGTAGCTACTCCTACTTTCTTTCTAATGCATTCATTATTTATTCTATCCAATCTAGCATGTCCACATATCCATCTTAACATTCTCACTTTTGCCACCTCATGTTTTATTCATGCTCATACTTAGTCGCCCAACATTTTGATCCATAGAGCATCGCTGGTTTTGTGACTGTTTTGTAAAATTTCCCTTGAATTTCAGCTGTTCTTTATGATCACAAAGTATAGATGACGCATTTCTTCATTTGTTCCAAATCCAACGTACTTAAATCGTATGTGTGACATCTTTATCAATTCCCCTATTTTCTTCAATGATAGATCTTAAATATTTAAAACTTTTAGGTTCATTTAATTCCTGCTCACTAGTTTTCACACTTATTCTATTGTTACTTCTATAGTTACTGAAGTTGCACTCCATATATTCAGTTTTACCTCTACTAATGGTAAAACCTTTCAATTCTAGTGCTTCCCTCGAACTTTTAAACTTAGCATTTACTCTCTGTCTCACACTCTCTCTCTTTTTCTCTCTCTCTCATCTCATCAATTAAAACTACATCGTCTGGAAACAACATACATTCAGGAATGGTTTTTTGCAAATGCTTAGTAATTTCATCAATTATTAAAGGGAAAAGGTATGGGCTTAAAGTGGATCGTTGATGTAGACCTGTAGTATTGGGAAAATCACCCGATACTCCTACTGGCATCTGGTGACTCATATGGTGTAGAAACTTACTACAAAAGTGGACTTTGTCTTATTTCTTGTTTTCCTTTCAGTGTAAACTTTTGCATGTAAATGATTTAGCTTGAGGGTTCCTTCTCATTCAAAGATGAGGAGTACCAGTCCTCGTGCTTAAGTAAGCATTTGGTATTTCTCGACCGGTTTTGGTTTCCATTTTGTCTCGGGACACCTTTGATTGGAGTCAGACTCCGGATCTTTTATATCAGCAGTAAGATTAGGCTAACCAGCAGCTAGTTTTCTGTACTTAGTGCTGTAAGGTTTAGGAAATTGCTGATTTTGATGGCTGATAGTGTAAGCAGGAACTGCAGTGATTTATTTGGAAAGGTTGGCATCTTCTGTCACTGCTTACATTTGCAGAAAATAGGCCTTTAGAGAGTAGATTATAGCAGAAGCAGAAGAGGATTTTAGAAGAAATACAGCAGAAGTTATGTTTGGGGAAGAAGACTGAGAGAAGCTAATACAAAACATACTATATATATTGCATTAGGTTCAAGTCTAAGCTAACTTTGTTGTTAGGTAACTTGGTGATGGAGCAGAATTACTGAAGTATACTTCTTATTGGGTTGACAAAATGAATCTTCGAGTCACCACAGTGACAAATGTTTTCTGCTACTTTAAATGATAAAATGCTCTTCAATCCTAAGGAACATAAACTAATGCTACTATGCTTGCATGTAAATTTTCAAGTGCTAGATATGTTGCAGGCATGATTGAAACAGCAAGAAGAAGATAAACATATTGTACTTGATTGCTCCTGGGTGCTTTTTAATTGTGTATGGATCCTGGATTAATTAAGTGTACAGGATGCAAAATAGTTGTCATGGTATCCTGAGTATATCAAACATTTCAGGTACGAAGTGCACATTGTCGGGCTAATTGGTAATCCAAATTTATCTTACAAGTTCATTCTATTGCATACTTAGTACAATGCCTGATCGAACACTCCCTCTGTCCTGAGATTGGAGATGCTTTTTGATAACCAACTTTTCTTCCACAGTGACAAATTGATGTTTGAATTGAGTTTCATTCAAATTTACTTCAGCCATAATGTAGGATGAAATGATTTCTAAGAAAGATTTCCATGGGTCCCAGCTCTAGTTTTAACGAAATGCAAACTGAAACTCATTTCAGCAAGCTAGATTGGTTGTTGTTTTATGCGCACCCAGTTCTTGTGCACGGGTGATTTGGGAACACCTTTTGTAAACCTCAATTGAACTACTTATTTGCTTCTTAATATCTAATGCTTCTTATCTCCCATTTTATTAGTCAAAGTTGGCAATACAGACAGTCTTAGGAAATTTAGATTTGGCTGAGATAGATTAGTTGGCAATGCATTCTTTGCGTTGGTGTCCATTTATTGGTGGTTTGCAACTTGTAATCAGAAGTGAGGATGAGAGAATTCTATATCTTACTTCTTGAGAAAAAGAGGATAGATATTTATACAACATTTAGGTACTAATACTAGGAAAGAAATCAAATCAGAATTAATTGTAAATAAGGAATATATATAATTAATTCTGATCACTACAATTAGGCTTCTAATTAGGCTCCTATCTAATCCCTATAATTAAGTCTAATTACTGCAGAATATACATCTAAATAAGGAATATATATATATATATTTACATAACACTCCCCTCAAGATGGAGCATAGATGTCTATCATACCCAGTTTGTTACAAATATAGGAAATCCGAACTCCATTGAGAGCTTTTGTGAAAATATCCCTACCCGTTCCCCAGTCATCACATAAGCTATAGAAATCAAGTTTTGTTGAATATTTTCTCGAACAAAATGGCAATCTATCTCAATGTGCTTAGTTCGTTCATGAAAAACAGGATTAGAGGCAATATGAATTGCAGCTTGATTATCACACCACAGCTTTGTTGGAACTTGAACCTTAAAACCAATTTCAGTCAAAAGTTGGGAGTCCCATATAACTTTGCGTGAAACTTGTGCCATTGCACTTGATCGTGATACCACATTTTGTTTCTTACTCTTCCTTGAAACCAGATTACCTCCAACAAAAACATACCCAGTAGTGGATCTCCGATCAATCTTGGAACTTGTCCAATCTGCATCAGAAAAACACTCAATATTACTATGTCCATGATTCTGATATAGAATACCTTGTCCAGGAGCTCCTTTTAAGTAGCACAAGATTTGTTCCAAAGCTGACCAATGATGGATTGTAGGGGACGACATAAACTGACTAACTATACTAACTGAATAAGAAATGTCAGGACGGGTAACTGTCAAATAGTTCTGTTTTCCAACTATTCTCTTGTATCGTTCAGGATCATCAAAGCCCTCTCCATCTTTGGTAAGTTGATGATTAGGAAGCATTGGAGTACTGCGTGGTCTGGCTCCCAATTTTCCAGTTTCTGTTAACAAATCCAAAACATACTTCTGTTGAGATAGAAAAATACCCTTCCTACTCCTTGACACTTAAATTCCTAAGACGTATTTCAAAGAACCCAAATCTTTAGTATTGAACTGGTTCTGAAGAAATAATTTCAATGATGAAATTCCCTGCATATCACTTTCAGTGATAGAAATATCATCAACATAAACAAAAAGTAAAATGATACCAGAAACAGACTGCTTATAGAATACAATGTGATCACTCTTACTTTTCTGCATTCCAAACTTTTCTACTGCTTGGCTAAACTTTCCAAACCAAGCACGAGGACTTTGATACAACCCATACAATGACTTTCGAAGACGACATACTTTCCCAAACTCCCCCTGAGCAACAAACCTAGGAGGTTGCTCCATATAAACCTCTTCCACAAGATCACCATGTAGAAAGCATTCTTCACATCAAATTGGTACAAAGGCCAATTATTTATGACTGCCAAGGAAATAAATATACGATCAGAGGTCAACTTGACTACCGGAGAAAAAGTGTCAGAGTAGTCAATTCCATAAGTTTTGGCAAACAACCGAGCTTTGAGCAACCAACCGAGCTTTGAGATGTGCTATAGAGCCATCGGAATGAAATTTTACTGCAAACACCACTTACAACCAACAACTTTCTTGCCAGGTGGTAGCTCAACCATTTCCCAAATTCTATATTCAGTCTAGGCATTCATTTCATCAAGCATGGCTGCCCGCTAGCCAGGATGGGATAGGGCCTGATGAACTGATTTTGGGACTTCAACTGAATCAAGAGAAGCAATAAAAGAACAAGAAGTAGAAGATAACTGGTTATAGGTAACACAGGCGGAAATAGGACAAGTACACTGACATTTACCTTTTCAAAGAGCAATGGGTAAATCAATCTCACTACAGGGAGGATCCGATGGGGAAGACAATTCCGGTTCTGGAAGAGGATCAAGAGGTTGAGGTCATCTGGAGTATAAACATGATTAATAGGTGGTTGTGGTTGTAGGAGTGGTGGCGGAGGTGGGACAGGGTTCGAATCTGAATTGAGAACATGATAAACTAACACCTCATCATTTTCTTTGGACAAGTGGGGATGAACTGCCAAAAAATGGAATATGTTCATGGAAAGTGACATCAGCAGGCACCAAATATCTGTTTAACACCTGAGAAAAGCACCTATACCCTATTTGGAGATGAGAGTATCCCAAAAAAACACATTTCAATGACTTAGAATCTAATTTAGAAACTTGTGGACGAACATCACGAACAAAACTAGTACACCCAAATATATGAGGCTGAATAGGAAACACAGAGTTATTTGGAAACAAAATATGGTAAGCAATTTGATTTTGTAAAATAGTAGAAGACATGCGATTGATTAGGAAGCATGCAGTAGATATTACATTTGTCCAAAAATGTTTAGGCACATGAGCTTGAAACAAAAGTGCTCTTGCTGTCTGAAGAAGGTATCGATTTTTTCGTTCAGCCACTCCATTTTGGGATGGAGTATCAACATAAGATGATTGGTGAATAATCCCATTTTGGGTCATATATGTTTGAAATGGTGCAGAAAAATACTCTTTGGCATTATCACTTCTCAAGATTTTAACAGATGTAGTGAATTGAGTTTTAATTTCAGCACAATGATTAAAAATGTGAAAGTAGCTCAGCACGAGATTTCATAAAATAAAGCCAGGTCATACGAGAGAAATCAACAAACATGACAAATATCGAAATCCATTAGACAAAATAGAACAGGGTCCCTAAACATCAGATTGAACTAACTCAAAACTATGGCTAACCCTCTTATTAGTTATAGGAACCTTAGGCAAACGATGTTGTTTAGCAAATTGACAATGCTCACAATCTAAAGATAGCACATTATGAAATTCGGGGTTTTAATTTGTGTGTAAAAACAGAGAATGAATTCTGCTTGTATATTATTTGAAGTAGATATTACATCAGTCTTAAATAGAAGCGTAATAAGACTTAAATCCTAGAATTAAGAAACGAGGAAAAAGGAAATAATCTAAGAAAAGAAAGATTCTATAATTTTGATAAATTCCAATTCTAATCCCTGATGTCATGAGATCAAGTTTCCTAATTTCTAACTTTCCTAATTTCCTACACTCCCCCTCAAGTTGGTGCATAGATGTCAATCATACCCAACTTGCTTATCATATGCTCAAAATTAGGTCTTGCAAGCCCCTTAGTCAAAATGTTTTGTTGACTAGAAGGGACAAAAGGTAGGCAAATAGTTCCAGCTTCAACTTTTTCCTTGATGAAATGTCGATCAATCTCAATGTGCTTAGTCCTATCATGCTGGACAGGATCATGAGCACTACTTATTGCAGCCTTATTGTCACAATATAGCTTTTAAAGGTAGATCCACTGTTTGCTTGAGTTCTTTAAGAATTCGATATATCCATAATACTTCAAAAATCCAATGGGCCATTGCTCTAAATTCAGCTTCAGCGCTACTTCGGGCAACAACATTTTGCTTTTTGCTTCGCCAAGTAACAAAGTTTCCCCACACAAAAGTGCAATACCCTGATGTAGACCTCCTGTCAACCGCAGAACCTGCCCAATCTGCATCAGTAAATACCTCAACACTCTTGTTAGTTTTTTTGAACAACAAACCTTTTCCAGGACTAGACTTCAAATATCTCAAGATTCGATAGACTGCCTCAAGGTGTTGCTCACGAGGTGTGTGCATGAATTGACTAACAACACTAATTGGGAAGGCAATATCTGGTCAAGTATGCGATAAATAAATTAGTTTCCCAACTAATCTCTGGTATTGACCAGTATTCACAGGAACACCTTTCTTTTCCCACAACTTCACATTCGGATCCATTGGAGCCTCAGCTGGTCTGCACCCACTCATCCCTGTCTCCTTCAAAAGATCAAGAATATATTTTTGTTGAGAAATAACAATTCCTCTCCTTGAACGTGCAACTTCCATGCCAAGGAAATATCTTAATTCTCCCAAATCCTTAATCTCAAACTCTACTCTAATGCAAGACTCTTCTATAGTCTCTCTATCTCAATTACATCATCACCTGTGAGTATAATATCATCAACATAAACTATTAGTATAGCTGTCTTTCCCTCAGAAGAAAACTTGAAGAATAAGGTATGGTCAGATTGTCCTTGTAAGTATCCTTGTTTTCTAACTGATCTTGTAAACTTCTCAAACCAGGCTCTTGGTGATTGTTTGAGACCATAGAGGGACTTTTTGAGTTTGCATACTCTTGAGCCAAATTTATCCTCAAAGTCCGGTGGACTATTCATGTACACTTCCTCCTTCAGGTCACCATTGAGGAATGCATTCTTCACATCTAGTTGCTGCAAGTCTCAATCCAAATTAGTAGCAATAGATAGAAGTGCTGTCACAGTGTTTAATTTTGCAACAGGAGCAAAAGTTTCAGAATAATCGATGCCATAAGTTTGAGTGAATCCCTTGGCTATCAATCTAGCCTTGTATCTTTCCACTGATCCATCAGAATTGTACTTCACATTGAACACCCATTTACAGCCCACAGTAGACTTCCCAGTAGGCAATGCTTCAACACCAAGTATTGTTCTTCTCAAGAGCTCTCATCTCCTCAAACACCGCTTCCCTCCATTTTGGAACTTTTAAAGCTTCATGTATATTGTTAAGAATGTCTATAAAGGACAATTTAGAGGTAAAAGCAACCATAGATGGAGACAATTTTGAGTAAGATACAAAGTTAGATAATGGATGATTAGTACAAGATCTAACCCCTTTTCTAAGAGCTGTAGGAATGTCAAGATCTGAATTTGTAGACTGACTATTAAGGGAAGAGAGGGAATCACCTGTTATAGACTGACTTTGCGGATTTTTCCTTGGATTGGAATCATGGCTGTGCTTATTATTCTTCTTTGAGTAGACAATCCCTTTCCAAGTTTGGTCACCCTCCTTGAATCTATTTCCTGTTGTTTTAGAACAATTATCATATTGTTGCATTATACTAGGTTGTCCCTTATCTTCAGTTTCCAAGGACACCGTCCCAGAATTCTGTTTTTCATTGGAGTTTTCATATGTAGGCCAAGACTCAGGAGAAACATTACTCATAGTGAGAAGAGTTTCAAATAACAAATCTTGGCCATTTGGTGTAGGTGCAGAATTTTGTCTAACATTTTGTAATGGAAATACATTATATGAATTTATACATGAATCTTCCTTAAAATTCTCTCCCTGAAGATGAATACCCTTATAAAATGGTTGATTTTCAAAGAAAGTAACATCCATAGTGTTAAAAATCTTTTTTGATTTTGGATCAAAACATTTGTAGCCTTTTTGGGTTGAGGAGTAACCAACAAAGACACATTTTACAGTCCTAGACTCAAGTTTTCCTGCTGGCCTATGTTCATGTACAAATGCTGTACAACCAACTACTTTTGTTGGTAAATTAGCAGAAAGTCTAGCATTTGGAAAACAATTTGTGAAAACTTTGAAAGGAGTTTGAAATTGCAAATCTTTGGATGGCATTCTATTTATTAAATATGCAGCAGTTAAAACAGGCTCTCCCCACAAATAGTTAGGAACTTTGGTTGTAAAAAGTAATGCACGAGCTACCTCCAATAGATGTTTATTTTTCTTTCAGCAATGCCATTCTGTTGGGGAGTATCAATGCAAGAACTTTGATGAATGATACTCTTTTCAAGGAAAACATTTCCCAATGCCATGTTAAAAATCTCCTTCCCATTATCACTTTTGAAAATTTGTATGTTAGTTTGAAATTGAGTCTGCACCATATTGTAAAAATTTTTAAAGACCTGTTCAACCTCTGATTTCTCTTTTAGTAAATATACCCAACAAAGTCGAGTATGATCATCCGTAAACGTGATGAACCATCTTTTGCGAGCAGGTGTAATTATCTTTTTAGGACCCCAAACATCACTATGAATAAGAGTAAAAGGTTTTGATGATTTATATGGTTGTGAAGGAAAAGATGTTCGATGGTGTTTTGCTAATTCACATATTTCGCACCGAAACAAAGTCAAGTCTTGATCGCGACATAACTTAGGAAATAAATGTTTTAAATATTTAAAACTTGGATGGCCTAATCTTAAATGCCATATCATAAGATTATTATTAGAAACAGATTCAAGACAAAAACTTATTGGTTGAGATTGTCGCTTTGAACCAGATTTTCCATCCAAGAGGTAGAGTCCTCCACTCTCTTTAGCACTGCCAATCATCCTCCCCGAGGTTAAATCCTGAAACAGACAATGAGTTGGAAAGAAATTCATTTGGCAGTTTTTGTCATGAGTGAACTTACTAACAGATAATAGATTACAAGATAGTTTAGGAACATAAAGAACATCATGTAAAGTGATAGACGGAGACACTACAGTAGACCCTTTTTCTGCAATGGCTGAAAAAGAGCCATCTGCAGATTTAATTTTTTGATTTCCTGCACATGTGTTATATGAAGAAAAGAGACTGGACTTCCCTGTCGTGTGATCGGTTGCACCGGAATCGATGATCCAAGTGTAATCAGGGTTATTAGAGTTGTTGCTAGTGAGAGCAGTTTTTAAGGAATTACCTGGTTGAGCTAATGAACTGGAGGGGGGGTTTTGAGACTCAAGAAGTTTGTACAGCTGCTCTATTTGTTCCTTGGTGAAAGGAAGCCAACTTGAATTAGGCTGCTGCTCTTGATCTGAGACACTAGCTTGAAGTGCACGCCCTTCACCATTTTTCTTTTTCCAGTTTGGTGGTTTACCATGAATTTTCCAACACGTTTCCTGTGTGTGTCCTGTGCGTTTGCAATGGTTGCACCATGGTCGTTTACCATCCTTCTTCACTCCTTCCTGAAAATTTTGAGTGACAAGGGCAGAGTTTTCACCTTCTGAAAAGGAAAATTTGTTGTTGAGCATCACCCCTTTTCGTGCTTCTTCTCTTCGAACCTCCGAGAAGGCCTCACGTTTTGTTGGCAAGGGGTTTTTTCCGAAAATTCTGCCGCGTACCTCATCTAACTCCTTGTTGAGTCCTGCAAAGAACATGAAGACACGATCATTCTCTTGGCATTTCATGAATCTGACATTATCATTTGTGCACTCCCAAGCATCATCGTAACATAGATTCAACTCCCGCCACAAGGTCATCAATTCGTTGTAGTAGGAAGTTACGTTTCTGTCACCTTGCTTTGCATGCCATAGTTTTGATTTTAAATCAAAAATCTATGAAGAATTCTCCAAATCAGAATATGTTTCCTTCACTGCATCCCAAACATCTTTGGCAGTTGGTAGAAACATGAATGACTTTCCAATTGTTGGTTCCATTGAATTCACCAGCCATGCAATAATCAGGGAATTTTCTGATTTCCAGATTTTGAAAGTTGGGTCTCCGTCTGCAGGTTTTGTCACTGCTCCTGTTAGATAACCCAACTTCCCCTTGCCTTCCAAGATTAATCGAACAGTTTGTGACCATTCTATGTAATTCTTTTCATGTAGATGGTGAATATTCACTTGGAGTGAATTATTGGACCACTCCGGACCATTGAACGAGATGGAAGAGTTCATATTTGAACTCACTGTACTTTCTTCTACAACCATCGTGTCTTTACTGGTTTCACCAGTCAGAGCTGTTTTCCATGGGCTTTGGTTTGCCATAGATGATCAGAACTTAGGCTCTGATACCATGTGTAAAAACAGAGAATGAATTCTGCTTGTATATTATTTGAAATAGATATTACATCATTCTTAAATAGAAGCGTAATAAGACCTAAATCCTAGAATTAAGAAACGAGGAAAAAGGAAATAATCTAAGAAAGGAAAGATTCTATAATTTTGATAAATTCCAATTCTAATCCCTGATGTCATGAGATCAGGTTTCCTAATTTCTAACTTTCCTAATTTCCTATAATTTGGAGTACGTGTCATGTGATCTGTGGCACCAGAATCAATGACCCATTGTGAGGAAGAAGAAAGAAGGCATGTATTGTTGTTACTTGACTCAGCAAATGCAATGATGAGTGTTGTAGGATTTTTTAATGCTTCTTGATATTGTCTAAACTTTGCATACTCATCTCCAGAAATAGTAATGACCTACTCTGATGGTTGAGAAATTTCAGATATAGTGGCAACATGAGGTGACGAAGATCTAGAAGGCCCCTGGTGGTTTCGTAGTTTCTGGCAATAGCATACTACTCCAACACTCCGAACATTGTTACTACCACCTCTGATATTATTGTGACATCGAAGACGACGACATGCGCTGAAAAACCAAAATGAAATGTTCGGACTATTGATAGATATTGGTATTTGCTTTCCTAATGGACAAAGCAACACAACATAGGCAAGATTGAAGCCTAGGCAACCAGCAGCACAGATTCCGACGAGGAACAAAATGTCACTCCAAGAGGATGACCTAGATATAATAGCACGGCTGCTCACTTGGGCAGCAGGCACAGCTGCTCATTTGTGCAGCGAAGAAAAGAAAACAAATATGAACCCTAACGCTCTGTTACCATGTAATCAGAAGTGAGGATGAGAGAATTTTATATCTTACTTTTTGAGAAAAAGAGGATACATATTTATACAACATTTAGGTACCTATATTAAGAAAGAAATCAAATCTAATCAAATCAGAATTAATTCTGATCACTACAATTAGGCTCCTATCTAATCCCTATAATTAAGTCTAATTACTACAAAATATACATCTAAATAAGGAATATATATATATATATATATATACATAACACAACTCAAGAACCTTATTTTGGAAATTGTAGGAGCAGGATTAGCAAATAGTTCCTCATTTTTTTTTTCGACTTTTCAAATCATGACAAATGGTGTTACAAGGATAAAAATAATAACCCTGACTAACAAAATAGGATGGAGGTAGGACATATTGGTATATGAAGGTAAAAGTTGTGTGAGTCTTATTTTGAGGGAAGAAAGGATTGGAATCATGACAAACAAAAACAGTGGGAAAGATTATGTAGATCTGAAATTTTGGAATAAGGAACTCTGATGACCGGCCCGACATAGTGGGATAAAGGCTTAGTTAGGACATATTGGAATATGAAGGTAAAAGTTGTGTGAGAACGGTAGGATGGATATAGTCAAATGCAAGCAAATGCACACCATGTCAAATAAATCAATTTACCGACGTTTTGTTACAAGTGAGTAGTAGGGGTCGAACCCACAGAGGGGATTTGGACTAAAGAATTAGTACTAGTGTGTGTGGAAAGTAGTAAAAACAAACAGGAAACAAATAAGAAAATAGAGGAAAATAATGCAACAATCTAAGCTCCCAAGTGAACATAAAAGCTGGAAGAGAATTCAAGTAATAGAGATATATCCTTGGAATGTTGGATTAGATTACTGATTACTTTTGGTATAGATGCATCATGCTTAGGGTTGATTAGCTAATGGAGTGCAATGTTGCCTAGTCGTAAAGCTAAACTCGATTTTCCGTAGTACTCCAGCTCAAGCCACCTGTACTAATCCCTTCCTTTTCTCGGACAAGGATTAGTTTAATTAAACCCGCAACTCGTTGGATTACAACTCACCCAACTAAGCCCTAATTAGATGTTGGCTAAGGTGGTTAAAGTGATCCTTTGTTAGCCTTCTCAATCCGTGACTCTCATTTCTTTGGTGAACAACTACACAAGTTCCTTGGTGCCACTTTAAGCCATGACCTCTCCATGCATTTCTCCTCACAATTATGGAGTTTAGTCTTTGTGATGGCCCTTGAAGGCCACAGCCCCAACAAGCTCCCTTAGTCAATCTTTGGCCATTTTCCATCTCATTCTTCCCCATTGGGCTTCAACTTTCATCTTTTCTCCTTTGCCCTTGTTCTTGGTCTTTTCTTCGATTTTAGTCTACCAAGTTGATAATCCTACAAAGTGAACAAAACAACACCTAAACAACCATAAAAAGGTTATAAAACAAGTTTAAACCTTTAAGTGATAACATGGATATGAGTACGTGTTTTACTAACTCATTGTGGTGTGACATTTATTTTGAGGCAAGAAAGGAATGGAAACATGATAAACAAAAACAGTGGGACAGATTAAGGTGATCTGAAATTTTGGATTAAGGAACTCTGATGATCATTCCCACATAGTGGGATAAAGGCTTAGTTATTGTTTTTGTTGAACTCTGAATGATCTTTACCCAATAAATGTTAATGGTAGGTGGAGAAGCTTTAAGATTAAAATCTATGCAAATATTCTACTGTGTACCCAGATTTTTTTCTTTTTGAAATTCAATAAATTTAATGTCTTGACATGCAGTACCATTATATCCTTACACTGGTTCCATGCTGCATACAAGATGATGACTTCACAGAGGCTCCTTAAGAGTCCTTAACTAGAAGAAAACCAAACTTGTGAAAAACATGATCAGTGGAACTGAGTTGATATTGTTGTCAATGTTCGCCTAGGTATTGAATTCCGTCCATCTTCATGAACAGAAAAATCTGCTAGCAGATTGTGGGAAATGGCCACCTTTTCATACTATAAAGTTCACTTTAGTAAAAAATTTATCATTCAAGAGAGAGGTGAAGAAGGAAGATGGACAGAGAGATTAATCATTTTTTATGTTGGGTTTTACGCCCAGTTTAGCGTTCAGGAAGCTAACATGTTTGCTATTGCATTGTTTCAGTCAAGAGCAAATGATATTCTAATCCCCATGGACCTTACACTTTCTATTCGGCCTGGTGGTATGATTGGTGGTTTAAAATTCCACTTTAATAGTACTATAAATTGACTGCTGCTCAATGCAAACAAACTTCAATTACTGAAATGGCAGTTTCACATTATTCCCTTTTCAAGTATGTATTTTAACATGCTGTTTTACAGTCGGTTGTTAATAGATGGAAATCGTTTTAGTTTTAGCGAGTTCGCGAGTATGTTATATTGAAATTTTGTCTTGCCTGAAGCAAGCCTCACTTCATACTGTTTTGGGTGCCATATTTTGTCCCTGGGGGAAGATGTGGTGTATTACAACTTTGAAGATGATCTTAGAAACCTCTTTTCCGCTATTTACTAATATATCAAAATGCATAAAAGTTGAGCACTGATACGTAAAAGAATAAAAGTTGAGCACTGATACGTAAGTTAAATATCAGGTTAGCTGACGGTTGTTTATCTGATTTTCTTCCTATTCTTTTTCAGAATATTAAAGATGATGCACACAGTTTCATCCCATTCTTCAGAAAATCGGATGACACCTTCTGCTGTTGCTGCTTGCATGGCACCACTGCTCTTGCGACCTCTTTTGGCTGGTGAATGTGAATGTGAGGATGATTTTGAAATAGATGGAGATAATTCTGCACAGCTTCTTGCTGCAGCTAATGCTGCTAATAATGCCCAAGCTATTGTCACAACACTCTTGGAGGAGTATGAGAATATCTTCGATGTAAGTTCTTCAATATCTCTGTCCCTGGGATAAGTTATCATCCACAAGGCAAGGTTGCCCTATTGTTACCTATAGTTTAGTTTTGATAATTGCAATCAAACTTCTAGCATGCAGACATGATTTATTGATGTTAATGCTTTCTGGTCTGGCAGTTCACTGAGCCTTGTTTGCTGCTTGTGCACTTCAAGTGATTTCTTAATCGATAGCTGAAACATAATTAAATAAATAAAAAAGACATGCCCTGGGACTTCATTTCGGCATTTCTATAATTCTCGGTCTTTTTTATTCTTTGTTCTCCTTGTCAATTCTAAATGTTGTCTTTTACTAGCATACTAGAGAAACATTTATTTGTCCAACAGGTAGAAGTTATATATGTTATTTTAGTTTTGCTTAGTAGCTGTGTTATGTTCCTCTATCAGGATGATACTCTACAAAGATGCTCCATTTCAGCTGATTCTCATATTGAAAATAGTGGGAGTGAGGATTCAAGTGATGAAGAAACTCTGAATACAAAAGATAATGGTTATCATGATGCTGAAAATGAAGTTGACCCAGAAACTGATGATGATCATGATCGTGTACTCAGTGGGAAGTTAAGTGAAACTAGTGGTTCTATTGCCAGTGATCTTTATGACTTTAAGGTTCTCTCTCTCTCTCTCTCTCTCTCTCTCTCTCTCTCCAGCAAAGTAACCGAATGTTTGAACTTTTTGTTCATTATCAATTTTATTGAACAGCATGTGTCTCACCTGGTGATGCAAAAAATGCTCTGCGCTGTTCAAGTGTTTCTGCTTACTATTCTCATATGATTCTTTTTCTTTCGTGTGTTAGATCTGTATGAAGTAATAAGTTGATTGCACCTTTGTTTATGTTGTCTACAAAGGTTGCCCTTGGTTTGTTATCTAATGTGTGCATTTATTTGTAAGTTCAGGCTTGTGGAGGTGATGATTCAGACTTTGGATCTCCGAAGGGCAATTATGCTTTAGGAGCAAAATCAAATCCATCTGTAGAATCTCAGACCCGCAGCGATACCAGCATCCCCTTCAATGAGCAAGTTGACTTACAAAAGAAGACAAATTTGAATGAAATGGGTGCTTCTAGCCAATTAACTGGTACTGAGCCCCAGCGATCTATGGGGGAGATATTGTCATCAATGGATCATGGGATGCCTCAATCCATTTCTGGCCCTGAATCATCTGTTGAGAAGGCAACTAGCAGACTTACTACAAATGTCAATACTAAGAAGTCAACGTTTTGGGGAAGGAACAATGTAAGTTGTCTGATCTTGCTAATGAGGGACTTTTCTGTAGAATAACATTGCATACTTGAGGGAAATAGGTATCAGGACTACTTGTTGCAAGTATTAACTTTATTTTCTCAATACACCATGGGCATTGTTTCTTCACAGTCGAATAATACTCCTTACGTGTCCTTAAGCTGGACTAGAATGAATATTTGGACTCAGGTTTTAATGTATAGGTGTTAAATAAATTCAGAAACTGGTTATGATTAGTAATTTGTATTAATAACAGTAAATATGTGGTGGTTGGATGATATACATGTTCAGTTATGTGCAGTTGGACCTGAATTTTTAGCAGAAGTAGAAGTTCTTTAATCTATTTTGCTGTATGTTTCATGTAAAAATTCAAAGTCCATAGTGTGACGGTTGGATATTTCCTTTTTGACAGGCTAGAAAAACACCTTTGACAGAGTCTTTCGATTCATCAGGAGAGGAAGAGTAAGATTTTCTTTTGCTCATCATTATTGTTATGTTCATTTGATGAATTTTTTTATCTACCCCTACCATAAAATTCGGCCTTTCAATTTATGATCAATTGATAGCCTATGCTCTAGAAGAGAGTTGTATGCAGGTATTATCTATTTACAAATGCGAAATGAGACATTATGTATTCTTGCTTCTGTGGTTTCTCTCTCTTTTTCTTTTTATTTTTAGTTGTCTGGGATAGGACACTTCAAAGTTTTAGTACTAGTTAGGAAAATCAATGTACAGATACTTTTCTTGGTTGGGGGTTGCCTTTTTCTCTTTACTTTTGAATTCAGTTAATGGGGGTTGCTTGGTACTTTTCTAATCATGTGGCATGATATGCTGCAAAGAACTTGCAACTTTTTGTCTGACAGTGATATCTTGAGTGATCATTAAACCCATCCATGCTTGTGTGCCGGGTGTGCTACTATGTTCTTGACTACAATTAAGACAGCATCATTTGGTATAGGTCACAGACTCACAATAACAGAGTAATCGTTTCAACTCAGCGCTTAGGATGTAGATCATTAGTGTCTATATGACAAATTAGATTGTTGATTGAATGAATAGACGTGATGGAATCCTATCCTGATCAAAATTCTTATATTACTTTCACACACTGTAGCGATATCGAGAAGATTTATTTCCAAGTTCCTGTATAAGATAGCAAAATCTTAGATTTCAACAGGTCTTTTAAGTCTATGAGACTTGATACTGTTTTTCGTACACCTCTATCTTCCCAGTGCTTTCAGGGTGATGGGAATCCCACATCTTCAAAACAGATTGACCTTGACTTGGGTTCCTATCTCCTTAGGTCTTACTTGAGGAATGATTTTCTGTACAACTGGTCAAATTCTCTTTCTAAAAAGTCGTATATGTTGTCATTTTGTTTGTTTTTTGTGAAAAAACAGAGCATCAATTCTGCTCGTATATTCTTTGAAATAAATATTACATCTGTCTTAAATAGAAGCGTAATAAGACCTAAATCCTAGAATTAAGAAACAAGGAAAAGGAAATAATCTAAGAAGGGAAAGATTCTATAATTTTGATAAATTCCAATTCTAATCCCTGATATCATGAGAACAGGTTTCCTAATTTCTAACTTTCCTAATTTCCTACACTCCCCCTCAAGTTGGTGCATAGATGTCAATCATGCCCAACTTGCTTATCATATGCTCAAAATTAGGTCTTGCAAGCCCCTTAGTCAAAATGTCAGCTGTTTGTTGACTAGAAGGGACAAAGGGTAGGCAAATAGTTCCAGCTTCAACTTTTTCCTTGATGAAATGCCGATCAATCTCAATGTGCTTCGTCCTATCATGCTGGACAGGATCGTGAGCAATACTTATTGCAGCCTTATTGTCACAATATAGCTTTAAAGGTAGATCAACTGTTTTCTTGAGTTCTTTAAGAATTCGATATATCCATAATACTTCACAAATCCCATGGGCCATTGCTCTAAATTCAGCTTCAGCGCTACTTCGAGCAACAACATTTTGCTTTTTGCTTCGCCAAGTAACCAAGTTTCCCCACACAAAAGTGCAATACCCTGATGTAGACCTCCTGTCAACCGCAGAACCTGCCCAATCTGCATCAGTAAATACCTCAACACTCCTCTGGTTAGTTTTTTTGAACAACAAACCTTTTCCAGGACTAGACTTCAAATATCTCAAGATTCGATAGACTGCCTCAAGGTGTTGCTCACAAGGTGTGTGCATGAATTGACTAACAACACTAACTGGGAAGGCAATATCCGGTCGAGTATGCGATAAATAAATTAGTTTCCCAACTAATCTCTGGTATTGACCAGTATTCACGGGAACACCTTTTTCCCACAACTTCACATTCGGATCCATTGGAGTCTCAGCTGGTCTGCACCCACTCATCCCTGTCTCCTTCAAAAGATCAAGATTATATTTTCGTTGAGAAACAACAATTCCTCTCCTTGAACGCGCAACTTCCATGCCAAGGAAATACCTTAATTCTTCCAAATCCTTAATCTTAAATTCTAATGCAAGACTCTTCTTTAGTCTCTCTATCTCAATTACATCATCACCTGTGAGTATAATATCATCAACATAAACTATTAGTACAGCAATCTTTCCCTCAGAAGAAAACTTGAAGAATAAGGTATGGTCAGATTGTCCTTGCAAGTATCCTTGTTTTCTAATTGATGTTTTAAACTTCTCAAACCAGGCTCTTGGTGATTGTTTGAGACCATACAATGACTTTTTGAGTTTGCATACTCTGGAGCCAAATTTATCCTCAAAACCCGGTGAACTATTCATGTACAGTTCCTCTTTCAGGTCACCATTGAGGAATGCATTCTTCACATCTAGTTGCTGCAAGGGCCAATCCAAATTAGTAGCAATAGATAGAAGTACTCTCACCGTGTTTAATTTTGCAACAGGAGCAAGTCTCAGGATAATCGATGCCATAAGTTTGAGTGAATCCCTTGGCTACCAATCTAGCTTTGTATCTTTCCACTGATCCATCAGAATTTTACTTCACAGTGAACACCCATTTACAGCCCACAGTAGACTTCCCAGTAGGCAATGCTTCAACACTAGTATTGTTCTTCTCAAGAGCTCTCATCTCTTCAAACACCGCTTCCCTCCATTTTGGAACTTTTAAAGCTTCATGTATATTGTTAGGAATGTCTATAAAGGACAATTTAGAGGTAAAAGCAACCATAGATGGAGACAATTTTGAGTAAGAAACAAAGTTAGATAATGGATGATTAGTACAAGATCTAACCCCTTTTCTAAGAGCTATAGGAATGTCAAGATCTGAATTTGTAGACTGACTATTAAGGGAAGAGAGGGAATCACCTGTTATAGGCTGACTTTGTGGATCTTTCCTTGGATTGGAATCATGGCTGTGCTTATTATTCCTCTTTGAGTAAACAATCCCTTTTCAAGTTTGGTCACCCTCCTTGAATCTATTTCCTGCTGTTTTAGAACAATTATCATATTGTTGCATTATATTAGGTTGTCCCTTATCTTTAGTTTCCAATGATTGCGTCCCAGAATTCTGTTTTTCATCAGAGTTTTCAGATGTAGGCCTAGACTCAGGAGAAACATTACTCATAGTGAGAGGAGTTTCAAATAACAAATCTTGGCCATTTGGTGTAGGTGCAGAATTTTGTCTAACATTATGTAATGGAAATACATTATCTGAATTTATACATGAATCTTCCTTAAAATTCTCCCCCTGATGATGAATACCTTTATAAAATGGTTGATTTTCAAAGAAGGTAACATCCATAGTGACAAAATATTTTTTGATTTTGGATCAAAACATTTGTAGCCTTTCTGGGTTGAGGAGTAACCAACAAAGACACATTTTACAGCCCTAGGCTCAAGTTTTCCAGCTGGTCTATGCTTATGTACAAATGCTGTACAACCAAATACTTTTGGAGGTAAATTGGCAAAAAGTCTAGCATTTGGAAAACAATTTGTGAAAACTTCGAAAGGAGTTTGAAATTGCAAAACTTTGGATGGCATTCTATTTATTAAGTATGCAGCAGTTAAAACAGCCTCTCCCCACAAATAGTTAGGAACTTTTCTTGTAAAAAGTAATGCACGAGCTACCTCCAATAGATGTTTATTTTTTCTTTCAACAATGCCATTCTGTTGGGGAGTATTAATGCAAGAACTATGATGAATGATACATTTTTCAAGGAAAAAATTTCCCAATACCATGTTAAAAAATTCATTCCCATTATCACTTCTAAAAATTTGTATGTTAGTTTGAAATTGAGTCTGCACCATATTGTAAAAATTTTTAGAGACCTGTTCAACCTCTGATTTCTCTTTTAGTAAATATACCCAGCAAAGTCGAGTATGATCATCCGTAAACGTGATGAACCATTCATAGAGTAAAAGGTTTTGATGATTTATATGGTTGTGAAGGAAAAGATGTACGATGGTGTTTAGCTAATTCACATATTTCGCACCGAAAAAAAGTCAAGTCTCTATCACCACATAACTTAAGAAACAAATGTTTTAAATATTTAAAACTTGGATGGCCTAATCTTAAATGCCATAACATAACATTATCATTAGAAACAGATTCAAGGCAAAAACTTATTGGTCGGGATTGTCGCTTTGAACCAGATTTTCCATCCAAGAGGTAGAGTCCACCACTCTCTTTAGCACTGCCAATCATCCTCCCCGAGGTTAAATCCTGAAACAGACAATGAGTTGGAAAAAAATTCATTTGGCAATTTTTGTCACGAGTGAATTTACTAACAGATAACAGATTACAAGATAGTTTAGGAACATGAAGAACATCATGTAAAGTGAGAGATGGAGACACTACAGTAGAACCTTTTCCTGCAATGGCTGAAAAAGAGCCATCTGCAACTTTAATTTTTTGATTTCCTGCACATGTGTTATATGAAGAAAAGAGATTGGACTTCCCTGTCATGTGATCGGTTGCACCGGAATCGATGCTCCAAGTGTAATTAGGGTTATTAGAGTTGTTGCTAGTGAGAGCAGTTTTTAAGGAATTACCTGTTTGAGCTAATGAACTAGAGGGGGGGTTTTGAGACTCAAGAAGTTTGTACAGCTGCTCTATTTGTTCCTTGGTGAAAGGAAGCCAACTTGAATTAGACTGTTGCTCTTGATCTGAGACACTAGCTTGAAGTGCACTCCCTTCACCATTTTTCTTTTTCCAGCTTGGTGGTTTACCATGAATTTTCCAACACGTTTCCCGTGTGTGTCCTGTGTGTTTGCAATGGTCGCACCATGGTCGTTTACCATCTTTCTTCACTCCCTCCTGAACATTTTGAGTGACAAGGGCAGAGTTTTCAACTTCTGAAAAAGAAAATTTGTTGTTGAGCTTCACCCCCTTTCGTGCTTCTTCTCTTCGAACCTCCGAGAAGGCCTCACGTATTGTTGGCAAGGGGTTTTTTCCTAAATTTTTGCCGCGTACCTCATCTAACTCCTTGTGGAGTCCTGCCAAGAACATGAAGACACGATCATTCTCTTGGCGTTTCATGAATCTGACATTATCATTTGTGCACTCCCAAGCATCATTGTAACATAGATCCAACTCCTGCCACAAGGTCATCAATTCGTTGTAGTAGGAAGTTACTTTTCTATCACCTTGCTTTGCATGCCATAGTTTTGATTTTAATTCAAAAATCTGTGAAGAATTCTCCAAATCAGAATATGTTTCCTTCACAACATCCCAAACATCTTTAGCAGTTGGTAGAAACATGAATGGCTTTCCAATTGTTGGTTCCATTGAATTCACCAGCCATGCAATAATCAGGGAATTTTCTGATTTCCAGATTTTGAAAGTTGGGTCTCCGTCTGCAGGTTTTGTCACTGCTCCTGTTAGATAACCCATCTTCCTCTTGCCTTCCAAGATTAATCGAACAGTTTGCGACCATTCTATGTAATTCTTTTCATGTAGACGGTGAGTATTCACTTGGAGTGAATTATTGGACCCTTCCGGACCATTGAACGAGATGGAAGAGTTCATATTTGAACTCACCGTACTTTCTCCAACAGCCACCGTGTCTTTACTGGTTTCACCAGTAAGAGCTGTTTTCCATGGGTTTGGTTTGCCATAGATGATCAGAACTTAAGCTCTGATACCATGTGAAAAAACAGAGCATCAATTCTGCTCGTATATTATTTGAAATAAATATTACATCTGTCTTAAATAGAAGCGTAATAAGACCTAAATCCTAGAATTAAGAAACAAGGAAAAGGAAATAATCTAAGAAAGGAAAGATTCTATAATTTTGATAAATTCCAATTCTAATCCCTGATATCATGAGATCAGGTTTCCTAATTTCTAACTTTCCTAATTTCCTACATTTTTCAAACCATTACCTTCAGTATATTTAAGTTGCATTTGACTCTCCCTTGGCTCTTTCTTTCGAGTGGGATGGATTCGAGTCTTTGGATAGAACAAGGATATGGACAAGAAATTAACCAGAGTCCTTGACTTATTTAAGTACCAGGTTTGGTTGTTTTATTTCTCGTCCATTATATGTATGACCATAAAGCTGCATCACTAACATCGATACAAGGAGATTGTTTTACTGAGATTAATGACTCTTGAAAATTTAATATTCTGACTGCTCATTATTTTAGATATATACAGCTTAATTGAGAAAAACATGTTAAACTGTCAAGTATTCTAAGATTTTGTTATCCTTTTTGAGGCCAAATGACTTCTTACAGATCTTTATGACAAAAATCTGATTGATCTACTACAATGGATTGAAGATGTGAAAGATTCATCCTCTAGATCTCCAAGAGCAAATCCAAGTTTTTATTGTTTTACTTTAAAAATACTGATTGCTCGAATATTCTCATAAAACAATCTGCACAAAATTGATATTTACTTCTCTCGCCCTCTCTCTCCCCTCTATGTGGGATTCCTCCCTTTTTGATATGATAACCAGATTGCTGTTGGTGGTTTGCCAGTTTGTGTAGAATAGGTTTTGTTACACTTTTTTGAATTCTTTTGGCGATGATGACTAACTAGAGATATCTGTTGTTCCTTTAGTGATTCTTATGGGATCCCCTACTTCCTGCTAATTTCCATTGGTTTATTGGCATAAATATGAATTACTTGCCTTCTGTGTAGGCTTGCTATACAGAGACTTGAGATCACAAAAAATGACTTGCGACACCGAATTGCAAAGGAGGTATTGAGATTCAAACTTGTATTTTCATGCTAGTATTATGATGCTTTGGTGTTTTTACTAGATGGTTGTGTTTTCTCATGTTAGGCAAGAGGAAATGCTATATTACAGGCAAGCTTGGAGAGGAGGAAGCAAGCTTTACATGAGCGTCGTCTGGCACTTGAACAAGATGTATTACCTATCACCCTTTATCTCCATGCTTCCAGCTCCCTATGCCCTCCCCAATCTCCTATTGTAATCATATTATAATAATAGATTGCACAATCACACAAATAAAGGAACAAAACTTTTTAATGGTTTACTGTTAATCATGACTTTCACCCATCATATTCTGAATAGATACGTGGACGAGCCTGTATAATCTTCAGCAAAGAAAATAATTTGTAAAATTTACTACCCTAGGAAGATGATAATGCACTAGGATTGTCATGAAGATGAAATACATCCTCTTGTATAACTTTTCAAAAACATCAAGCTATGTTTTCTGTAGACTGGACCTAGTTGAAATAATTTTCGAAGATTCCTTGCACTTCTTAAAGACCTGTGAATTTGTTGTGATCAAAAGAGTGCAGGTGTTGTTCCTTTTCTTTTTCCTATATCTACTCCATTCTCAGCTACAGTTCATCTTTTTCCTTAAGTTTTAGTTGACTGATTAATTCTTTCCTCTCTTGCCTTGAATCCTTTGTTTCCCTTCTCATTTCCTTTCTTTTTGTATGCAACCATTCTCCAGTTATTGTCGGGCCTGGCCCCAGTCCGACCCCCTGCCAAGATAAAATTTCTTTTTCTCGTGATAATTGTTCAAACCCCTTTTGTTTGATTTTGTTGTTTTTTTTTTTCAATTATATTATGTTGGATTAGAAATCTTTATTCTAAAATTAGATGTTTTATTTCTGATTCACTTACTATATGGCTAATAGAATTTTTAAATCCTGGAACTTCCTAATATTGTTGCATTTTCTGCTTTTATTATTTGTGGAACTAGCTTGTAACCTTATTTTTCAAAAGTGCTACAGTTTCTGATATTCTTGTTTTTTCTGAAGCTTGTTCTAGCATGGCTATTTGTTTTCCCTTCTAGGCTGACATATTGGTACGAGTTTTTTTTATGATAATGGAAACTATGTTGTATAATGGATCCTGCTTATTCATGTTACCAGTGAATAGCTGTGAAATGAAATGGCCTTACTTTGTATTATAAGCACGTGTGTTTCTGAAGTTTAGAGTTGAATTTGCACTATGCTGTGTCTTGTGCCTTTTGTCAATGTATCTTACTGTGTTAAACTTTTTAAGGTTGCAAGATTACAAGAACAGTTGCAAGCTGAAAGAGATCTGAGGGCTGCGCTGGAAGTAGGGTTGAGCATGTCTTCAGGCCAGTTTTCTGGTTCTCGTGGCATGGATTCCAAGGTGTGTATTTATATTTCAAAATAGTTGAGTTGTGTTTTGTTTCTGATGATTTCCAGGCAAGTCCTGACTTTTTTGGGTTTAGACAAGGGCCGAGCTTGAGGAAATAGCTCTTGCTGAAGCAGATGTGGCCAGATTGAAACAGAAAGTTGCTGAACTGCACCATCAACTTAATCAGCAACGTCAACATCACTACGGCTCTCTGTCTGATGCAAGTGATCGTTATCAGCATGTCCCAAATCATATTTCTCAACAGTAAGTTCTCATATTCCATTTTTCGTGATATACAGGTTCCTTCCTCTTATGGGCAAAGTGTATTCTTGTTTCATTAACCATCCTAAATTGCTTTAAACATTTGGCTAATGTCAACAGTGGATCTGCTGACCTACAAAACGAAAAATGTTTCTGTGGTACTGTGAAATGTTTCTGGATCAGATGACCTGTTACTGACCTAAGTGTCAGTTGCAGAGAAGTTTGTCATTTCACGCTGTGGAAATGATTGCTTGCTAGTTGTAGTTTTGAAGAAGCCTCTGAAACATCTTCTTTTCTTAGCCTGAGGTGTTTTGAGGGAAAAATTCCACATCGAAGATTGAATTTTCATGAGTTTGGTTGACCGCCTATATTTCTTAATATGCTATAGAATATGATAGCAGAGACGATATACATTATTCACTATTTCCTTATTCTGAGAGGTTCTTTTGCATTCTGCAGAAAATATCTCCAGCAAGATTTTGATGCAACACTTGCTTTTTGTAACCATGAAAGAAAACAAAGAACTGAGGTAACTTCTTTCTTCATATTGTCTTTATTATGTATGTATAAAATTTCTGTTTGGCGGCTTTTACTGAGAATTCCCTCCCCACTTTGCAAAATCATTTTGATTTTTCGCTTCTCAATTAGAAAATCTTTTTCCTCCTGGTCTTCTTAACATTTTTGCGTTTTTAGTTCGGTTTTCCCAAGTGGCATTGATGTCAACTAAGATGTAACTTGCAACTATCTACTATTGTCTCTCTCCTTTTGTTTGCTTACGTAGATTCTTTTATACAACATTTTAACTGGAAGAAAAATAAATCAGCAGAATTAATTCCTTTTTTTGATTGATGGATAATTGGTGGAATTACGAATGTGGTTAGTGTTATTAGTTTCTTTGTAGGAGAAGCCATGAAATTTATAGGTGGCGGGTGCACCTCGCATCTTTTTCTTCTATTTATTTTTTGTATCTACTTGTTCTGTTTAGTTTTTTCTTTCCAAAATTGAAGAGTTTCTTCATTTCGGCATCTTTTTAATCTTTTAATTTCAAATCGTGTAATCAGAAAATGGGTCATTATTATATAGCTTCTCTATGCAAAGTGAAAATGGAATTCATCCTTTGTTTTCCCTTTCTATTCACTATCTCTATTGCCTAATAGGATTTCCAAAAGAACTAAAAATATTCTTTGTGGAAGCATTTGAATCTTCTTTCCAGTTCATTATCCTTAGTTTGGGATGTTTGATTTTGTCTGATGACTCAATCTGTCTGAATAATCTTCCTTCACTTGGTCGAGTGCCATGAAAATAACTATGTAGGATATTATGGAACTTGTAGTGCATTCACTTTTTGTACTGATAATTTCTCCTAATGGAGATCAGATATTTGCTTCAAAGAAACAATATTTTTTTTACGTGAATTTTAATAATTCATGCAGCATAATGAATTTTTTTGCCAGTGTCCCTAAATTGATTGCCCACTTTTCCTTGGTTGAAAGTAGGTGTGGCCCCAACTAATTCTTTGAAATTTGTAATTGGCACCAATGGAAGAATTTGATAAAATATTTCTAGATTGAGAATACCTTTTTACTGTAATAAGAAAGATCTTTACACATGGAGAGGTCAGTTCTTTAGGAAATCCGATAATATCAGTCTTGTTGTGTGACTTTATTCTTTCTATTACTATGATATATTACTGTTACTGCACATCACTAAAATCAAGGCATCTTAATCTGACCATGCCTTGATTTGGGTATGTTCTTGTTTTCAAATAATTCCTTGATGCAGTTAATTGATCCTCAGCCTTTAGAACTCAATTAATATTTTCTCATTATTTTCCTGCTCTTTTCTTATTTTTGTCTGAGCTAAGTTTGCCTTGAATTTTTGCAGGAATTATGTGGGGCAGATCTGAGGAATATTAAAGGACAACTGTTAACATCTGGCAGCAGTAGCAGGCAACCTGCTAGGAAGCAGCTAGTGGACTCAACAAGCTTGACTGATTCTAAAAGTACAGAAGCATCTACAAGTCTTTCCATGGATGAACTTGGTGCTGTTGATTCGTCGTCAATACCATCTACTTCAAGGGCAACGGAGGTAAGCATTTTTAAGAATTTTAGCACCTAATGTTATTTGTCCTCCGTACAAGGATTAATATGGGCTTATGGAATTATCGGAGGAGATTGACGGCTGCCAAATTTTTTGATCAATTTAAGCATTTGAATATTTCATTGTCAAACATTTTTGTTTGCTTTTCAAGTGTAAGGATAGGGCTTTATTGAAAGGACAAAACAAGGGGAGGGGATTGATGGGACATCAGAAAAAAGTGAATGAATTGACATTGACATCTAACAACAGCTACTAAGCTTTTATCCCACTATGTGGAGTCGGCTATGTGGATCATATTTCGCCATCGTATTCTATCCATATACATGTTTTCATTTATATTTAAACATTTCATATCTTTTTATATCATTTATTTCCATTTTTTTTCAACTTTCCCGCTTCCCCTTATATATGAGTTAATATTTCTCTAATTTCTACACGTCATACTGGGACATCTGAAGGTCTCCTATGCACATATTCAAACCATTTTAAGCGTGCTTCTCTCATTTTCTCATTTATTAGTGCTACCAACATTTTCTTCCTAATGCATTTGTTACTTATTCTTTCCAATCTAATGCGTCCACATATCTATTTTAATATTTTCATTTCAATTACCCTTATTTTTCATTCATACTCATAATTAGTCACCCAACGTTTTGATTCAAAAAAGTATCGCTGGTCTAATGACTTTTTTATGAAACTTTCTTTTCACTTTCAGCAGTATTTCATGATTGCAAAGTATAAAGAACGCACTTCTCCATTTGTTCTACCTACTTGAATCCTCTATGTAACATTTTTATCAGTTTTCCAATTTTTTCAATGATATATCTTAAATATTTAAAACTTTTGGATGCGTTTAATTTATGTGGACCAATTTTCGCATTTATCCAATCAATCGTCTATGGTTACTAAAATTGCATTCCATACATTCAGTTGTACCTTTATTTGTGGTAAAACTTTTTTCTTCTAATGTCCTTTCAAATTTTTAACTGAGATTTTACTTCCTCTCTCATCTCATCAATTAAAGCTATATCATCTACAAACAACATACATTCAAGAATGATTTTTTGCAAATGCTTGGTAATTTCGTCAATTATTAAAGCAAAAAGGTATGGGGTTAAAGATGATCCTGATGTAGACCTATAGCATTCGAAATCCACCAGATATCCTTATTTGGGTTATTAAAAAAGTTGTTACATCTTTATACATATCTTTTGTTACTCTTGTATATGCTACTCTTACTCATCTTTTTTCTAGTTATCTTGTTGGAGTGAGTGTAATATGATAGCTCAAACAGTGACAAAAAACTTTCGTTCCAGGTCTGGTGCTTTGCCTTTATTGAGGAGATGTTTTGGATTATGGTTTTTATTGGAGTGTAGGTAATAATGGTAGTTCAAAGAAGTGACAGAAAGTGGTCAGGCCAAACCTAGTGACATCCCTAAGAATATTGTCTGATCATCAGATGTATTTCAAAGATTGAACCTAACATGTTGTAGAAAATTCATACAAATAACTTGCATAAAAAAACTTGTAATGGGCTAATCCTTTACACTTGGCTTCATTGTTGATGAGTTTCGGTGCAATATAGAGATTTTGGCTTCCTGATTATGCATTACTCTTACTGCTAGCAACCCAAATGTGTCAAGTAGTAGAAGTCTGATTCTTAACATGAAAGGAATGGAAAATATATTTGTTCATATTTGATCCTAACTTTGTTAACCATTGCACGATCACAAAGCTCTTCAAGGATGTTGCTATTTGTAGAGCTATAATTCTTCCAACCTGAGTGTCACAAGTTGGTATACTACATCATCTACCTAATGAAGAAAACCTTTATTGTAGGTGGGTCAAATGAAATTGCACATAGACCTTGGGTAAGCTTTGAGCAATCTATCAGATCCGGTTAATCATTCTTAAACAAGATCATGTAGGCTGAAGAACTGAGAAGTATGAGAAAATTGAGCCACATGTAATATGTGGGTTTATAAATGTTCAGCTCATCAAGAGATCAAAAGAATAACAAATTTCCAGCATTGTATCTAGTTTGGAGAATAACTCATAGGGTCTTCATAATTACTTGACAGTATTTAGAACTAATCATTGCACATCATAAAATCAATGAGAGTATTCATGTACTGTTGTATCTTTTATTGTTGGTTGATAAATGATTACTACTATCATTTGACCTCAAACGTTGCGCTTTTGTATCAGGTGATAGATTATAGCAGAAATCCATCAACTGCATCTTCCACTTTGGTAGAGTTGACAACACGTCTTGATTTCTTCAAGGAACGGCGCTCTCAGCTGATGGAACAGCTCCATAACCTAGATTTAAACCATGGAACAACAACACAGGATCTAATGTACAAAGCAGCTTCTCCTCGATGGCATTGACTAAAGAGTGCTCGTGGAACTAGAAGTTTTACAATCTGTACATCCTTTGTATGATAAGATTTCTCCCATTTCAATTTATTTTTCTTCTTTTTTCTGGTGGAGGTTTTGGGTTATGCGAGAGTTAATTGGCATATACTCTCGCCATTTCTCATTAGTTTTATTTTTTTTTTCATTTATTTCATTGATGTGATGTGGCACACTCTGGTGGTCTCCTTGCAAGACAATAAACAGTTGTCATTTCTTGTGTATATCTTTTAGACGAGAGTTTTTGATTTAAGACAACAAACCTCTAGCTATAATTATGTTGAACATTTTTTTGTTTTTTTCATTTGGTGAGGAATTTAATGTAATACCTATATTGTGAAAGTGATGTTTCTTTTAGGGGCATCACGGGCAGGAATGGTTTCAATATTAATGATACCTATACATATTGTTTGTTTTGTGCTTATCGGAACAAGTGACTCCAGGTGTATTACATTTTTCTTCATTTAAAATGGGGCATTCTTATGTGATATGCAATTTGCATATTAATATAAAAATTAGTTTATATTATAAAAATACTACAAACTTGTAGTATTATATTGTGTAAAAAGTTGTTATACCATTACTACAAAGTAGAGATATAAATCTACCATTACAACTACTACTATTAAATATGAAACAAGTATGAAAAATACTAAAAAGATAGAGAATATTATAGAGTAAAGTAGATCAAAATGTAGTAAGCATTCAACCTCATTTCTCTTTCACATAATCCTCAATTTATAGGCTTGAGGTCCTTTGTAACTTACAATGTTTTCAATGAAAACTACAAGAGTTAAATAAGTTACATAGGTTACAAGGTAATGGTTGATAATGGGATGATGTTACATGAGTTATAGAAATAATGAGAGATAAATTGGTAGAACATGGTGTATTTGGATGGACATTCACAATATGTTCATAACACTCCCCCTTAGATGCCCATCTTTAAGATAAATGCCTCGTTAAAACCTTACTAGGAAAAACCCAATGGGATAAAAATCTAGTGAAGGAAAAAGGCCCATCTTTAAGATAAATGCCTCGTTAAAACCTTACTAGGAAAAACCCAATGGGATAAAAATCTAGTGAAGGAAAAAGAGTACATTTTTCATATATAACATCGTCTCGTTAAAAACCTTACCAGGAAAAACCCTAATGGAAAAAAACATTGGTTAAGGGAAAAAGAGTACAATGTATAATAACTCCCCCTCTTGAGCACATCATTTGACATCTTTCAATCGACGCATTCCAATCTTATATACCAACTTTTCAAATGTTGATGTCGGTAGTGATTTAGTGAACAAATCTAGAAAATTGTCACTCGAACGAATTTGTTGTACACAGATTTCACCATTCTTCTGAAGATCATGCGTGAAAAAGAATTTTGGTGAGACGTGTTTTGTTCTATCACCTCTGATGTATCCATCCTTCAATTGAGCAATACATGCATCATTATCTTCGAACAAAAAAGTGGAAACTTTCTTATCCAAATGCAAACCACAGGTTTCTCGAATATGATGGATCACTGATCTCAACCAAAAACACTCTCGACTTGCTTCATGAATTGTTAATATTTCAGTATGATTTGCAGAAGTAGCAGCTATAGTTTGTTTCATAGAACGCAAAGAAATAGCTGTACCACCACATGTGAACACATAACCTTGAAGGTAACAGAATATATGTTTTATACCATTCCAATGCCTTCGTATAGGTAAAAAACTATATCTTGCTTGTAGATTCACAACAAATGAGATATCAGGACGTGTATGACTAGTAAGATACATTAATGCTCCAATAGCACTAAGATATGGTACTTCTGGACCAAATAATTCTTCATCATTTTCACGAGGTCGAAAAAGACCTTTATGCACATCAAGTGATCTAACAACCATAGGCGTGCTCAAGGGATGTGCTTTATCCATATAGAATCTTTTAAGCACTTTAGATGTATAACCTGACTAATGCAAAAATATACCATTTTCCAAGTGCTCAATTTACAATCCAAGACAAAATTTTGTCTTTCCAAGATCTTTCATTTCAAATTCTTGTTTCAAAGAGTTAACAGTTTTTTTAGCTCTTCAGGAGTTCCAATAATATTTAAATCATCAAACATAAATTGCAATGATTGCAAATTCTGATGCATATCTTTTAACAAAAACATATGGACAAATGTGATAATTCATATAGCATTGTTTAATCAGATATTCACTAAGGCGATTATACCACATACGTCTATCTTGTTTTAATCCATATAAGGATTTGCACAATTTAATTGAATAAAGTTCTCGAGAACTGGAATTATTTTCCTTAGGCAACTTGAATCTTTCAGGGATTTTCATATAAATATCATTATCAAAAAAGCCATACAAATAGGCTGTTATAACATCCATTAAACGCATTTCAAGTCGTTCATTTGCTGCCAGATTAAGCAAATAACAAAAAGCTGTTGCATCCACCACGAGAGAATATGTCTCCTCATAATCAATACCCAATCTTTAGGAAAAACCTTGTGCAACAAGTTGAGCCTTATATCGCGCGCACAATTTCATTATTCTCATTTTGTTTTCGCACAAAGACCCCTTTATAACCCAGTACTGCACATCTTCAGGTGTGCGTATTATTGATCTAAAAACTTTACGTTTTGCCAACGAGTCTAACTCTGTTTGAATTGCATCCTTCCATTTTGGCCAATCATTTCTTCGTTTGCATTCATCCACAGACTTTGGTTCATGATCCTCGTTTTCATTCATGATAGTAATTGCTGCAGCATAGGCAAATTTATCATCGACGTCGATTTTATATCAATTCCACCTTTTCCCAGTCATGACATAATTTATTGAGATCTCATGATTATCATAATTTTCAGGTACCTGAACTTCGTTTGGAAGTTTATTATTTGTCATGTCGGGAATTTTCATTTTTGAAGATTCTTTTCTAACTTCAATTACCTCGATTTTGCCATCATTATTATTTGCTCCTTTTCTCTTTCGAGGATTTTTGTCTTTGGAACCGATTGGTCTACCACTTTTTATGTGTGTCTTTAATTGATTACTTGATAGAAATCCAGACGCACTGGATGGTGAACAACATTCCATTGACCCGTTACGTGGAATTGGTGGACCAATGACTCGAGCTAAAACCAAGAAGTTCAAGTTGGCTCTTAACGGTTTGATCATGGAAGTGATGGACGATGCATACAAGTGGTTGGAACAAGGTTTCAATGAAGTGAAAAGTGATTCAAGCCTTGGAACTTCATGGTTTTGACATTATATGGAGAAACTTCGTTGGAAAGCAAGAATGGACAAGAGTTGGATAATCGTGCCTCCACGTCGCGACGTCCACTGCTTCCCGTCGCGACGTGCACCGACGTCGCGAAGTCCGCCGTCCTCCACGTCGCGACTTAACTCTCTGGAAGTTTGAGGGTTGGAAAATTGGACTTAAAAATCCAATTTTAATTCACGTCAAGATTTCCGCACGTCGCGACGCGCGACCTTCCACGTCGCGACGTACACCGACGTCGCGCGACGTTGGGAATTTTTACAGCTTTTTAGGTTTTGATTTTTAATCGTTTTTATTTAATCTTTTCAATAAGGAACGTGATCTAATGTTCTTGCATGAACATTGATATATTCTATATGGTGTTTTCACATGGCTAAAGATCTTGCATGATTTAAGCATGTGTTAGTTCTATTTTAGGGAAGTTTATTCCAAATAAGAAACTATTTTTAGGAAAGTAGGGTTTACTTTATTGGCAAGTCTTTGTGCCTATTTAATGGCTTGTAAACCCACGAATTTGGAGATGATTTTTGAGATTGAAGTTGATAATTTTGCAGAGCAAAATTTGATCCCAAAACCCTAGAGACCTTAAGCTAATTTGAGCTTTTGTTCTTCTAAACCCTAAAGTGAGGCTAGACCAATAGTCTTGCTTTTGTTCTAAGTTTGAGAACAACCAAATCTGATTTGATTTAGGTGCCGCCTGAGTCAAGTTGGTTTTGTAATAGCGTTGGGGCTTTGGACAAGTTTCCATTGAATCGCGCTCCATATCTTTTTCTTATTCCTTTATTTGTTTCTTTGTGCTTCTTTAATTGTTTGTTCTACTCTTTGTTCTTATCGTGTTCGTTCATTGATCTTGTTGGTGGGAATTTTCTAAGCTAGACCTGTCCTGTGGATAAATAAGGTTGTCAAATCCACCCAAAGGTGGATCAAATCAACGGGAACCTCATCAAGTGGTATCAGAGAATTTTTGGTGCTTGAAAATCTCAGGTTATATTTTCCATCTCATAAACTTTTTAATTTTTGATTGAGTCTCGTGAATCTGGGTTGAATTTCGTGCTGCTAAATATTGAGTGATTGAATTCTCTTGCTGATATTCAAAAAAAAAAGAAGAGGAATTTGTCAAAAAAAAAAACGTGACAAAAAAAAAGAAGAGAATTACGTGAAAATAAAGGAGCAGCAAAATCTGAAAACAAAATTCTGGTTATACATTCACTATTGAAATCTGTTCTTGGTATTCGACATTGATTCTTGGTGTATTTATTTTCTTTTCTTGCTAATTTGTCCAAAATTGTGCCTTAACGTGTTCTAAATTGCAATTCTTCATAATTTTTTTCTCAATTCCTTACTTGATTTGTGTGGTATTTGAGTTGAATTATTGATAGGCGGTTTAAGAACTTAGTACTTGCAAAGCAGACTACGAGAGACCCCACATTTGTAGAGTAGATTAGGGAAAGCAATTATACACGAGAATAACCCTGTTGAAAGAGTGAAGTGAACCGACCATACCTAAAGTGAGAACCTGTGAGAAGCCATAATTATTATTATTGTTTCTTGTGGTTTTATCTAACTTGCAGGTATATCAAATGGCGGAGGAAACTTCAAAGAATCAATCTGAACAGCAAATTTCAAAGATTCAAGCTGAACAACAATTTCAGCTTGATTCACTGCGTAACATGATGCAAAAGATGTCAATTCAATTAGACAATCTGACGGAAGCTCAACATTCTACTTCTAGGAAGAAATCAAATTCAAGAAAACTTGAAGATGAATTTGATGAGGCTGATTTTGATGAAGAGGAGTTTATAGAATCTGAACAGTCAAAGAGCCGGAGCAAATCTGAGTTTGATGTGGCTTCAGTTAAATTTGATTTCCCGAAATTTCATGGTACTTCGGATCCCGACGCATTTCTGGATTGGATTTATACGGTGGAGCAAATTTTTGCTGGAAATTCTTATTCTGAAGATAAGAAAATGCGAATGGTGACCATACACTTTAAGGATTATGCAGCTCATTGGTGGACTCAATTGGTGAAGGACAGACAGCTAAAGGGGGAGCAACCAATTCGAACTTGGAGAGAGATACAATCCATTTTGAGGAGGCGATTTGTGCCATCATATTTTGCTAATGAATTGCGGATGCAAGTTCAAACCCTCACCCAAGGGAACCGATCCGTTAATGATTATTTCAAGGAGATGCAGTTACTCATGATAAAGGCACATATTGTGGAGGAACCCGAAACAACAATGGCTAGGTTCTTGGCAGGAATGACTCCCGCATTAGCCTACAAGATGGGATTTCAGAAATCCTATGACTTGACAGAGATGTTGCATAATGCTATTCAAATAGAACGTCACATGAAGCAAAAGGGACGACTTACACCTCGTCAACCTCCTTGGCAAAAGAACAACCGACCGACTCCACTTAATCCAGTTATGAAGAACAAGCCTTTTGGAGGCAATGCTACACCCAAGCTGGTGGAAAGAACACCACCATTTGTTCAGAAGTCAGCCCAAAACACACCCCAAAGATCTAGTGAGGTTAAATGTTATAAATGTCAAGGTTACGGTCATATGCAAGTGAATTGTCCCAGCAAAAAGGCTATTTACTTCCTTGACAATGGGGATGTTGCTAGTGTTCATTCAAGTGATGATGAGATGCCCGAACTTGAAGAAAAGACTTATGGTGAGGAATATGATGAGGATGCTCCAGAAAAGTTGGAATTTGCTGAGTCTCTTGTCACCATGAGAACCTTGAGTACATAGCCATAGTTGGAAGGCGAAGCAGTGCAACGAGAGAATATCTTTCACACCAAGTGCATTATTCAAAAAAAGTAGTGCAGTCTGATTATTGATGGTGGGAGTTGCACTAATGTGGCGAGTACATTATTGGTATCCAAATTGAAGCTTACTTGTTCAAAACACCCCAAACCATACAAGCTTCAATGGTTGAACCCAAGTGGAGAGGTTAAGGTAAACAAACAGGTGCGCTTATCTTTGTCAATTGGAAGATATACTGATGATATTTTATGTGATGTGGTTCCAATGGAGGCAGCGCATGTGTTACTTGGACGTCCATGGAAATTTGATAAACATGTCATGCATGATGGGCGAAAGAATCACTGTACCGTAGAGAAGGATGGTAAGAAGTACATTTTGGCTTTTTTGAAACCATGGGAGATATATGAAGATCAAGCCAAAATCTCCAAGGAATGTAGGCAATTGGTGCAGTCTGAATTAATGAAACAAGAAGTGGGAAACACCTCTACCCCTTCAAGCAAGAATGCAAAAAAATTGGAAGGCCAAAAGATGAAGCAAGAGGAAAAAGAAAAGAGATTAACAGTCTTTGCACAAAAAAGTGAAGTCAAAAGAGCAATACTAGATAGGCAAGAGATGTTTGTACTTATTTACAAAGATTTGTATTTGCTGTCTAGTGATCACCTTTCTACTTTGCCTAGTGCTGTGATTTCTCTTATACAGGAATTTGAAGATTTATTCCCCGAGGAGTTGCCAAATGGTTTACCTCCAATTCGAGATATAGAACATCAAATTGATTTCATTCCTAGTGCTTCAATTCCCAACAGACCAGCATATAGAGCAAGTCCTGAGAAGACAAAAGAAATTCAAATGCAAGTGGATGGTTTTCTAGAAAAAGGTATTGTTCCTGAAAGCCTTAGTCCATGTTCTGTGCCAGTTATTCTTGTTCCTAAGAAAGATGAAACATGGAGAATATGTGTTGACTGTAGAGCCATTAACAAGATAACCATTAAATATCGTCACCCTATCCCTAGGTTAGATGACATGTTAGATGAGTTATATGGTTCTAAAATTTTCACAAAGATTGATTTGAAAAGTGGCTATTATCAAATTCGCATGAAAGAAGGTGATGAATGGAAAACTGCCTTTAAAACTAAGTATTGTCTTTATGAGTGGTTAGTTATGCCTTTTGGATTGACTAATGCACCAAGCACATTTATGCATTTAATGAACCATGTACTTAGATCTTTCGTAGGGAAATTTGTGGTAGTTTATTTTGATGATATACTTGTTTACAGCAAAATACTTGAAGAGCATGTATTACATTTAAGAAGAGTATTTGTTGAACTTGGTAAAAATCAGCTTTATGCAAATTTTAAGAAGTGTGAATTCTGTACTTCGTCTGTTATCTTTTTAGGATTTGTTGTAAGTGCTGATGGAATTTCTGTTGATGAAAATAAAGTGAAAGCAATTAGAGATTGGCCCACACCTAAGTCAGCTAATGATGTTAGGAGTTTTCATGGTTTAGCTGGATTTTATAGGAGGTTTGTAAAGGACTTTAGTACAATTGCAGCCCCCTTACATGATCTAGTTAAAAAGAATGTGACTTTTGTTTGGACTGATGCTCAAGAAAAAGCTTTTAATACTTTGAAGCAGAAATTAACCAATGCTCCTGTTCTTATGTTACCTAATTTTGAGAAAGCTTTTGAAATACAATGTGATGCCTCCAGGAAAGGTATTGGTTCTGTTTTGATGCAGGAAGGCAAGCCCGTGGCATATTTTAGTGAGAAGCTTAATAGAGCAACACTGAATTACCCCACATACGACAAGGAGTTGTATGCATTGGTGAGATCTCTACAAGTTTGGCAGCACTACCTTTGGCCGAAGGAATTCATTATTCATTCGGATCATGAGAGTCTTAAGTTCCTTAAGACCCAAGGTAAGTTGAATAAAAGGCATGCTAAGTGGTTGGAGTTTATTGAGACTTTTTCTTATGTTGTTAAATACAAGGCTGGAAAGGAAAATGTGGTTGCTGATGCATTGTCAAGAAGGTATAATTTACTTACTTTCTTGCATACTAAACTGCTTGGATTTGATGTCATGAAAGGATTGAATGCTGAAGATGCTGATTTTAAACTTGTGTATGAGACTTGTTTGCATAAATCTGAAGGAGAGTATTATGTGCATGATGGTTTCTTGTTTAAAAAGGATAAATTGTGTGTACCTAATTGCTCTATTCGTGATTTATTGGTTATTGAGACGCATGGGGGAGGATTGATGGGTCACTTTGGTGTTAACAAGACATTACATATTTTGCAAGAACATTTTCATTGGCCTCATATGAGAAAAAGTGTTCATTCTGTTTGTCAAAGATGTATTGTTTATAAACAGGCAAAGTCTAAAATAATGCCTCATGGTCTATACACACCACTCCCAGTACCTTTGCATCCTTGGGTAGATATTTCCATGGATTTTGTTTTAGGATTGCCTAGATCACCAAGTGGTAAGGATAGTATTTTTGTGGTAGTTGATAGGTTCAGTAAAATGGCACACTTCATTGCATGTTCACGAACCAATGATGCTACGCACATAGCAGACCTTTTCTTTAAAGAAATTGTGAGATTGCATGGTATTCCTCAGTCTATTATGAGTGATAGAGATGTCAAGTTCCTTAGTCATTTTTGGCATACTCTTTGGAGTAAGTTGGGAACTAAGTTGTTATTTTCTACTGTTGCACACCCACAGACTGATGGGCAAATTGAGGTAGTTAATCGAACTCTATCTTTATTATTGCGTGCTATCATACAAAAGAATCTAATGAAATGGGAAGATTGTTTACCACACATTGAGTTTGCTTACAATCGTACTATTCACAGTTCTACTTCTTTTTCTCCATTTGAAATTGTATATGGCTTTAATCCATTGACGCCTTTGGATATTTTGCCTATTCCTATTAACGAGTTTGTTAATGTTGATGGCGCAAGCAAAACTACTTTTGTTAAGGACCTTCATGCTAAGGTTCGTGACAATATTGAGAGGAGAAATGAGCAGTATGCCAAGCAAGCCAATAAAGGTAGACGCCGTATGGTGTTCCTTCCGGGTGATTGGGTTTGGGTACACTTGCGTAAAGAAATATTTCCTGAGCGGCGGAAATCAAAGCTTCACCCAAGAGGCGATGGACCATTCCAAGTTCTCGAGCGCATTAATGACAATGCCTACCGCATTGATTTACCCAGTGAGTATGGAGACATTAGTGCTACATTTAATGTTTCTGATCTCTCTTTGTTTGATGCAGGAGATTCGAGGACGAATCCTTTTGACGAGGGGGGGTATGATGGGAATCCAGACGCACTTAATGGTGAACAACATTCCATTGACCCGTTACGTGGAATTGGTGGACCAATGACTCGAGCTAAAATCAAGAAGTTCAAGTTGGCTCTTAATGGTTTGAGGAAGTGATGGACGATGCATAGTTGGAACAAGGTTTCAATGAAGTGAAAAGTGATTTCAAGCCTTGGAACTTCATGGTTTTGACATTATGTGGAGAAACTTCGTTGGAAAGCAAGATTGGACAAGAGTTGGATAATCGTGCCTCCACGTCGCGACGTCCACTGCTTCTCGTCGCGATGTGCACCGACGTCGCGACGTCCACCGTCCTCCACGTTGCGACTTAACTCTCTGGAAGTTTGAGGGTTGGAAAATTGGACTTAAAAATCCAATTTTAATTCACGTCAAGATTTCCGCACGTCGCGACACGCGACCTTCCACGTCACGACGTACACCGACGTCGCGACGTCCACAACCCCACGTTGCGCGACGTTGGGAATTTTTACAGCTTTTTAGGTTTTGATTTTTATTCATTTTTATTTAATCTTTTCAATAAGGAACGTGATCTAATGTTCTTGCATGAACATTGATATGTTCTATATGGTGTTTTCACATGGCTAAAGATCTTGCATGATTTAAGCATGTGTTAATTCTATTTTAGGGAAGTTTATTCCAAATAGGAAACTATTTTTAGGAAAGTAGGGTTTACTTTATTGGCAAGTCTTTGTGCCTATTTAAAGGCTTGTAAACCCACGAATTTGGAGATGATTTTTGAGATTGAAGTTGATAATTTTGCAAAGCAAAATTTGATCCCAAAACCTTAGAGACCTTAAGCTAATTTGAGCTTTTGTTCTTCTAAACCCTAAAGTGAGGCTAAACCAATAGTCTTGCTTTTGTTCTAAGTTTGAGAACAGCCAAATCTGATTTGATTTAGGTGCCGCCTGAGTCAAGTTGGTTTTGTAATAGCGTTGGGGCTTTGGACAAGTTTCCATTGAATCGCGCTCCATATCTTTTTCTTATTCCTTTCTTTGTTTCTTTGTGCTTCTTTAATTGTTTGTTCTACTCTTTGTTCTTATCGTGTTCGTTCATTGATCTTGTTGGTGGGAATTTTCCAAGCTAGACCTGTCCTGTGGATAAATAAGGTTGTCAAATCCACCCAAAGGTGGATCAAATCAACGGGAACCTTATCATTACTAGTGGTAAAAAGGTCCTTCAGGGACATCAATTCGAATTGGAGCATTAACAGCCGGTATGTGTGACTTAGTTACACATTTTGGGTCAGTAAAAGCATCTGGCAATTGATTTGCTAAACGTTGCAAATGAATTATCTTTTGAACTTCCAGTTCACATTGACTTGTATGAGGATCAAAATGAGATAATGATAATTCATTCCAACTAATTTTCTTAACCAGCTGTTTATTTTCTCCTCCTAATGTTGAAAAAATTGATTCGTCAAAATGACAATCAGCAAAACGAGCTGTAAATAAATCTCCAGTTGTTGGCTCAAGATATTTCACTATAGATGGAGATTCATACCCAACGTATATTCTCAACCTCCTTTGAGGTCCCATCTATGTGTGTTGTGGTGGAGCAATTGAAACATAAATCGCATATCCAAAAATTCTAAGATGGGCAATATTTGGTTCCTGGCCAAAAATCAATTGTTGGGGAGAGAATTCATGATAATTTGTTAACCTTATGCGAGTTAGTGTTGTAGCATGCAAAATAGCATGTCCCCAAACAGTTGTTGGAAGTTTAGTTCTCAAAAGCAATGGTCTCACAATTAATTGAAGATGTTTAATAAACGATTCTGCCAAACCGTTTTGTGTATGAACATAAGCGACAGGATGTTCAACACTAATCCCAATAGACATACAATAACCATTAAAAGATTGGGATGTAAATTCACCAGCATTATCAAGACGAATTGTCTTAATAGGGTAATCTGGAAAATGTTCTCGTAACCGAATTAATTCCGCCAGTAATTTCACAAACTCCAGGTTGTGAGTTGATAATAAACATATATATATGTGATCATCTAGTTGATGCATCAATTAAAACAATAAAATATCTAAATGGTCCATAAGGTGAGTGAATAGACCCACAAATATCACCATGTATGCGTTCTAAAAATGCAGGAGATTCAGTACGAATTTTCATTGGTGATGGTCTTATAATTAATTTGCCTTGAGAACAAGCAACACATGAGAATTCATTAGATTGAAGAATCTTTTGGCTCTTCAAAGAATGACCTTTTGAATTCTCTAATATTCTTCGCATCATTATATAACCGGGATGGCCCAATTGGTCATGCCAAACAATAAAATCATTATGATCAGTAAACTTCTGATTTACTGTTGCATATATTTCAACTTTAGAAATATATGTATAATATAATCCAGTGGAATGAGAGGGTAATTTTTCTAATACAATTTTCTTTCCAAAATCTATACTTGTAATATACAAGTATTTATTACTACCTTCACTTTTAGTCTCAATATGATATCCATTTCGGCGAATATCTTTAAAACTTAACAAATTTCTTTGAGACGTAGAAGAATATAATGCATCTTCAAAGCAAAATTTTGCTCCTCTTGGTAAAATTATTATTTCTCTTCCGGAGCCTTCAATCAATTTTATACTACCAGATATAGTACTAATATGAGTTTCTTTCATGATTATGTAAGAAAAATATTTTTTATCTTTTAGTATGGAATGTGTTGTTGCACTATCTGCCAAACATAATTATTTGTCTTTGATCATTGAAACGTCAATTTTCTTTCCAAAATAAAAAGTTCTAAATGAGAATTGTTTTAATTTCTTTAAGTATAAAAGAAATATTTAAAATAAATGTATTAATAATAACTATTTTTATTATTATTTAAGGACATCTAATAATAACGTTTATTCATTACATCAAGATAAGTAACCAAAAATATTTATTTATTACATCAAAGTAAGCAACGAACATATTTATTCTTGGACATTTTCATCAGTAATCAAGTGACTAGTATCACATTCGGGGTGATTAACAAATAAATCCACATTATTTGATTTCAAACATTTGGTATTTGTTTTTCTTCAAGAAAACATACATTCATATCTTCTTCAGGAAGAATTTGAGACATTAAAATTAAACATTAATAAAAATATAAATAAATTACATAATTAAAAATTTACATAAAAGATACAAAATAATAAAATTATATAATCATATTACACCTTCAGGGTGATAAATAAAATATGATTAAATTGCACCTTCAGGGTGTTCTAAGTAATATAATATATTCAGATTCATCATATTTTATTAATAAAGTTTGTCTCAATATCGTGGCATTTTTTTTTCAATGATGTTTAATAAAGTTTAACGATATGCTTCGTAGTACAATAAGTACGAGTCCAATGATATTCTATACCACATTCGTAGTAACTCTTTTTGCCATTTTTTCTTTCAATTTCATTAACCCACTTCTGGAGGTTATTTTATTTCTTGTCACGGTAATCATTATTTTGATTATATGGCATATTTTTATCAAATATACCGAGCTTTTGAAATGACAACCAACGTCAAGTGGTTGAATTTTTCTTCCAAATTAATCCATATATAATATTTAATATATTATATCCAATAGTACAAATTCATAGTAGAAAATAAATTAATTGAAAATGAAAAGTATTACCATATGAACTTACCAAAATTCCAAACCTATACTTAACAATTCTTTCAATATGCAACTTGAATTTGATTTGCTCCAACATTCTCAATTGATAGAGAATTCGTGCTGATAACGTGTTATAAAAATACTACAAACATGTAGTATTATATTGTGTAACAAGTTGTTATACCACTACTACAAAGTAGAGACATAAATCTTATGTTACAACTACTACTATTAAATATGAAACAAGTATGAAAAATACTAAAAAGATAGAGAATATTATAGAGTAAAGTAGATCAAAATGTAGTAAGCATTCAACCTCATTTCCCTTTCACATAATCCTCAATTTATAGGCTTAAGGTCCTTTGTAACTGACAATGTTTTCAATGAAAACTACAAGAGTTAAATAAGTTACATAGGTTACAAGGTAATGGGTGATAATGGGATGATGTTACATGAGTTATAGAAATAATGAGAGATAAATTGGTAGAACATGGTGTATTTGGATGGACATTCACAATATGTTCATAACAGTTTATTATTTATCAAATTTCAATTTAGCATATTCAATATCAAATATTATTGTATCAAATATTAAATATTAACGTATTAAGTATAAAAAATTAGCGCATTAATTATTAAAAAATTAGTGTATCAAGTATCAATTATCAAATATTAGCGTATCTAAGGACTTATTTAATAAACTAACTTAAGTATAAAAATTAATTGATTTAAATTTTGATTAATTAGGTCTGTTTGATAACTAAAATTTGGATATTTTGATATTTTAAAGGCAGGCAAAAATATCAACAATATCTCACGTAATCTTAGCTAATCGCTTAATTTCAAGTGACAGAATATATTGGCAAAATTTAGCTTTTTAAAATTTAAGCGATAAAATTTAGCTTATCGCTTAATTTCACCACACGCTCACGTATTCTTTAAATTAAAATTTAATATACCATAAATATCAACAATATTTCTTTAATATCTTTTACCATCTCAATTTCTTTTTTACTTCTATATTTTAATATTTTTATTTATTATTTTTTCTTGCTTTTATATTCTAATATTTTTATTCAACAAATATTCTTTTTATTTTTTAATATTTTTATTTAATATATCTAATTTGATAAAAAAAATTATGTTTACAACTTGATTAATATTTTTTTACCTTATATTTATTTATTTAAATCAAGTTTTGGTTAATTAAAAATTATATTTATAAATTTTTTAAAAAATAACATCCAATATAATAGAACATATTTTATTTAATATACCTTTTTTTTATATTTTAATATTTGTATTTAATATACTTGATTTAATAAAAAAAATTATGTGTTACAGTTTGATTAATCCTTTTTATCTTTTCTCTTTTATTTCAATCAAATTTTGATTAATTAGAAATTATATTTTAAAATTTTTTAAAAGATAAAATCCAATATACTAGAAAACCATTAATATGTAGAGTTCATAAATATATGCACTTTTATGATAATATTCTATATTAAAAATACTAAATTTTAATTTTTTTTCCAAAATTATATTGTATATATATTTTTTAATAATTTTGATTTGTTGTTTGAAAATTAGTATATTGCACATTTATTAAAAGAATAATTAAAAAATAAAATCGTACTATTTGTCATTCAAATATCAGATCAATATGTTTATCAAATAAGCTTAATTATTTCAGCATTCAAACACTTATTATTTCATATTTCAGATTTCAATTTTCAGATTTTAGTTTTATCAAACATGCCCTAAGCATAAAAAATTAATGTATACAGTATTAAAGATTAGTGTATCAAGTATCAAATATTAAAAACTAGTATATCAAATATATAAAAATTAGCTTATTAAAGATTAGCATATCAAGTATACAAAAATAGCATATCAAGTATAAGAAATTCAAGTATTGCGTCGCATATATAAACTCATTTCACAATTGTTTTTCTACTTGAAAATTGTTGACCTCCATCTCAGACACTATCAAATTCATTCCTAATTTAAGTTAAATAATATCTCAAACAGAAAAACTCTTGTGTGACATTCTCATGTATGCGACGACATTACCTACTCACTACCACGTGCACTTAACATATAAATTATCATAGATTGGCGTATAAGATATCAATGAGTAGTAATATCATTCATCGCATATAATTTATGAATAGTTAGCGTATTATCATATAAATTGCCATTATATTAGAGTTTGAACAATTTTACAATTCACGTATAAAGTATCATTTTGATTGTCGTATAAAGTATCAATAATTCGCATATCATGGATTGTTGTATAACATATTATTGGGTAGTGATTATTACCATTCACGTATAACGTATGCATTATTAGCAGATTGACGTATAAACTGCTACTATATTAGCGTTTTAATAACTTTGAGATTCACGTATAAAGTATCATTTTGATTGGCGTATAAATTATCAATAATTCGTGTATCATGGATTGACGTATAACGTATTAATGACAAGTAATTACTATTATTTGCGTATAACATATGCATAGTTAGCAAATTGACGTATAAACTGCCATTATATTAGCAGTTGAATAGCTTTGTAATTGACGTATAAAGTGTCATTTTGATTAGCATATAACGTATTAATAATTTGCATATAAAGTACCAAAGTTAGCGTTTGAATAGTTTTACCATTCCCGTATAAAGTGTAAGTTTGATTGGCGTATAACTTATCAGTAATTTGCGTATAAAGTAAAAAGGGTAGAGTTTTTTTTTTAAACGATACTATATATACATAATGGGCAAAAGACGATGCCAGACATACCCGAATGCATCGTTACATAAGGGAAAATAGTAAATGTGGAGTACTACTCCATTACTCGGTTTGAAATTCAATGTAAAACGAGAAAAAAAGAAAGGATTTACTCTAGGATATCTAGAGTAAAGCTTTCTAGTTTCCCAACAAAATCCCTATGTCATTTAACAAAATATATGTATATGAAACCGTTCTTAAAAGAATAGTCAACATAGCCTAATCAAACTCAAAAGAAACTCGAGTAAGCAACATGGAATCATCTGATTGAGCTTCCCAAATCCTCCAAACTTCACCATTCTGGATGTGCCACATTACTACCTTGTCAATGTAGCAATTGTTCATCAAGGAATCACGGTTCTATTTTTACTAACTGTGAAGGAGGATGAATTGCTTTTAATAATTTATCATCAGATAATTTCCAAGTCTGATGAGCTTCTTCAAGAACATTTAGACTATATTGATCATCAATGTATTTTGGTTTTTGTTCAATAGAAACCAAGATATAAATGAAATTATGAGACCAGTAATTTTAATAAAATTATAATATTGATCTTGGAATTGTTTTTGTTGTTCAAAATTATAGGTTTTAAAAAACCAAGTTCTAAATGATGTATATTGTGGAAGAATATAATGATATCCACTAGCTACATGATTGATCTGCTGAGACATATTCATGAGACCCCATAAATTCCACTCAAATTCCATGTCCAAACAGGAGACAATATTAAGTTTAGTTCCAAGCGGAATTATATCCCAAGAGATGACATAGCATTGTACGAAAAACTGCTTGTCAAAGTTCTGTCACAACCAGATTAATTCCAGGAACTTTATCCCATCAAAATATGTCCAAGTATCACTAACCAGCAAGGTAAGTGACAAAGACTAATCATCTTACTAACAGTTTAGATTACGACATGAATGCAAAACTATTTATCATCAATCCACCACCAACAGAATAATTGTAGAATCATCATCACGTCAAAGGTTCCACTAACCAACAAAGTAAACCACGTGCTAGGTTATCTTACTACTGCATTCCTATTTTCATTAAGAAATTCCAACAGCATGAATGCAATCCTAGGCTATTTTCAGCAGTTCCACCAAATGAACCAATTAGTTTTATAATCAGTGCCCTCTCTAGACGACACTAAACTGCATATGAGCATTCAGCACATATATAATCACTCAAAATATTTCCAATCAATTGCATCACGATAGCTTTATACAAATGGCCAAACTGATCAAACACCGATAATTAGGGGCCTACACAAGTTGAAATCCCCTTGCCCAGGATTCCAATGTTTACCTTCCGAATAACTGATGAAGGTGTTCCTTTCCCTGAGCTTCCTTCCAGATTGGACACCAGCTTTAGGGCTAAGAAGTGCCTGCACATATTTCGTATGCTTCAAAGGTTCCTGACTTTTTCCATTTTCGCAAGGAACTAGCAATGTTCATCCTCGGACTCCTCTTCATAACTATTTTCTGTCCAATAGTCAGCTTCTTCCGCCTCTGATTCTGACTCCGTTGGAATATTTTGAAGATATTCCATGTCAGATTCTGAACTAACTTTTTGCATTTTTGATGATTCTCCTTCCTCCCAGCACATAGTAACATTGATCGCCTCAATTTTGGAGAGTTGATTGTTAACCTCCATGACTGGCGAGGTGCAAGATGGTTCCAAATATATACTAATAAGCTCTTTGTCCCCCTAACCTTGCTTCAATCTTTACTCCTGAATTTGATATCCTTGCTCCAAATTCGCCATGTTTGGATCCAGTTCAGCCTCTGTCTCACTGACTATCACATAATTGGGTCCTTTATAGGTAGTGGTCACTGGAGATAGGGTCTCTCTATCTTGGATCCCAATGTTATTAGGGATTTCTTGTGGGAGTTCTGCCGATAGATTAAGGGTCCTTCCATCTTGAAGTATAGTCAGTTAGCTGTATAACTCTTCATCCATGCTACCAGCAGCTAAATTGGAGGGTTCAGTCGTTGGATTTAGAGAATGTGATTTTGACGAAAGGTCCCCGATTGACTTATTTTGGGAGACAGTGACTGTTTCGGTGTCACCTTGGTCAATATCTCTCAGTTCCAATACCACCAGGTCTTGATATCCAGCTTTGTGAACAACTGGAATCCAGACCTTCTTCTTTCCTTTTCTAAGCACCCCGCTGCTGACATACTTGTGAGACTGTGGGGGTTTACATTGAGTGGCCGAGTGTCCCATTCTCTGACAGTTGGTGCAATATCAGGGTGGTCTTCTACTTCAATATTCTGCCATCTACCTCTCTCCCGACTGCCTATCCATACTCGGTGAGGCCAAGATTGAAGAACACCCAGCTCCACTAGGACTCCAGCTTCACTAGGTCTCAGGAGTTTATCAACATTGGCAGTGGACTGGTCGACTATGAGTAGGGTTCTAACGGTAGAGGCTATAGATTATAATAAGTCTTTGTCGAAGAAATGTAATGGGATCTGTGGAAATTTAATGCATACGGGGGCCACCGATGATTCAATGTCAGGGCTGAAATCCAGTGACCACCTGAAAATTCTTGCCTGAAAATCGGAAAAATTCCACATCCGACGTGACCACATCCTATGGAAGTCGTTCTCCACCTCAAACTTGAAAAAGACATGTCGATAATCTAGAAGGCCTGAGAAAACATCACCAACAAAAGAAGCTGCTAGGATCTCTTTTCTAATAGCTACCATTGATGGTTTTCCATAGCTGAATTTCCCAACTAAGGTGAAGTAGAAGGGTTGTGCTAGCTCTTTTCTTCCTACATTGACATAAGTAGGGCTGGCTCTCTATTTTGAGAGGAGAGGCGATTGTGTCTAGCTGAGGAGAACGAGACATCAGGTTGGTCGGTCCACTTTGAAGAGGTTGCCTCCTTAATTTTGCTAGAAGAATGGCTGGTTACCACCTCCTTGAAGGACTTGGAGGATATCGGAGCAGCCACCTTGGATGGTTGCGAAACATTCTGAGGTGGAGGATCTGCACTTGGTCCTGTCATAGGTGTGGTGGTAGGCTTCTGAAGAGGAGGGAGAGGATCTGGAACTATGGCCATGACGTGGTTCATAGCTGAAGGAAAATTAGCAATCGAAGCAACTTGGAGTAGGGAAGATGAGCGCTGATGTTGGCTGGTGAAATGTGCAACTTTATGGTTTCTCCTAAACGTGGAAGCAAGTTGGGGAAGGAGGGGTGGAAATGAGCTTGAGAGAAGGAGGGTGGCTGGTGAAGAGCCTTGTTTGAGCTAAAAGGGCTCAGCCATTGTGCTAGCTCTGCCGGGACTAGATGAGCTAACGGCGGAAGTGGGCAGTAGTGTTGTTGTTGTTGCCATGAGCTAACAGCCGATTGGTGGCTCCGGTCAAAGGCGGATGAAGTGATTAACTATCTGATTCAAAATGAATCAGGTTGTGTGGTATTGTTAATCATATGAAATATGGAGTGGATAAAGGGATGTGGGGCCGGTTGATGTTTGGTTGGTGAGGATAGTGTTTGGTTAGATGGAAATGAAGATTAGATATAGGGTTTCAAGGGGTATGTTGTAGAGAGAAGGAGGAGCATTCAAAATCTAGAAAGGAGGAGAATTCTAGTCAACCCCAACCTTTCAACACGCTCCTCACGTAGAGTTTATGATAACGATCTCACCACGCTCCTCACGTAGATTGATAGTTGTTGCGGAATAACGTGTTGATCTTTTCGTAAATCAAATTTGGACTGGTAGAATCACCCTATCTCTGTAGGATGACAGTATGCACAATTATTTGATGGCTCCTTACCAACAAACAACGAGACAGTCGCGTAAGATTTAATCCCCTCCTCAGGAACTAAAACCCACAATGTAAATTGAAATTCCCTCCTCAGGAAAACAACTCACATAAAAAAAAAACAACTCAGTGTTTTATTTCTCAAAATTCTACTCTCTCTCTAACTATTACAACTGATAAAAACGCCTATTTATAGGCTTATTACAAACCCTAAACGAATTAACCATAAAAAGAAACATTAATTAACTTAAAACCCCAGTTTCTAAAAACAGAAAAATAATTAACGCCAAAAATTTCCCGAACGTCGCGCGACGTTAAGATCCCAACGTCGCGACGCTGGGAACAAATTCCTAAAAAAAACTACTTAATTATCGGAACGTCGCGATGCTCGAAGTTGGACGTCGCGACGTTAGACTTTGGACGTCGCGACATTCGCCGCGACGTGAATTAACGTCGAAATTCATCCCTTTCTTCCTTTTAGGCCTCCAAACTCGAACCATTCTTCTTAAGCATCCCTTCATTCGCTCCAATGTCCCCCGAGGCTTTGATTTGGACTTCAATTTGCTATCATTCCCTCCCTGGTCGAAAGGATTTGACCTCAAATCTGATCCAACACTAGCATGTCGAAAATATTCAACACCAACTCTAGAATGCATAACCATTGCACACAAGTCCTCGTGATCTCCAGCATCAACTCCATTGACTTGTAAGCATTTAATATCTGACGTTGGTCTTTATATACCTCAGACGGATGTAATGATGTCAGCAAAACCTTGTGACCTTGCATTAAATGCATAAGTATTGTCTCGCCCATGATGCACAACATCTCGATCAAACAACCATGGCCGTCCAAGAAGCAAATGCCCCGCCGACATTGGCACCACATCACAAAGTACTTGATCCCGATATGCCCCAATTGAGAAGTCTAACTTGATTTGTCGAGTAACCTCCTCCGCAGTTCCCGCATTAACCCACTGAAGCTTATAGGGCTCAGGATGAGCAACTGTAGTCAACCCCAACCTTTCAACAAGTAATGAGGCGGGCAATATTCGTGCAACTACCACTGTCAATAACCACATTACACTGCTTACCACTGATAAGACATCGTGTATGAAATAATTGGTGGCGTTTATACTCGTCATCCGCCTTAGATTGTGCTGCTAAAAACTTGCCTTAACACCAATGCCTCACCTATCACATCCTCAGGACGAATTGATCTCTTCTCAGGACCCTCCAGCTGTGGCATCCCATCATATCAGAATCTACCTCCACGACATCACCATTAGGTTTAATAAGCATAGCTCGGAGGACTACCACACTGAGCAGCTACATGCCCATAAACATGACAGTTGAAGCACTGAACCGGTTTAGCCTTGGAAATCACAGTACGTTGTCTTTGTCCTACCCTTGGCTTCTGACTGGATGATCTTGTGTTGTTCCCTTGAAAACAGACTTCCAAGATCGTGTACCATCCAATCCAATTTGCTTCTCCATTTCAAGTTGTCGCTCCACCTCTTTTGGCCTTATGAAGCAAATCCTCCAAATCAGTATATTGATATAGAACAACATATTTAGCAATACTGATTCAAAGCCACTGACAAATCGCGCAATAGTCGCCGCCTTTTCCTCGTGGACTCGTGCTCGACTCATGATAGTTTGCATCTCCTGGTAGTACTCCTCAACGCTCTTATCTCCTTGAGATAAGTTTTGAAGCCTCAACCACAAACCTTGATAATAATGAGCTGGAACAAAGCGGGTTCTCATTAATTCCTTTACTTCATCACAAGTACGGATTGGTCGTTCTCCTAGTCGGTCACGTTGAATAAGTACATCTTCCCACCACGTGCTAGCATACCCAGTGAATTCCATAACCGCCAAACTAATCTTAGTTTCCTCAGAATAGTTATAGAATTCAAAGATTTTTTTCACCTTTCTAATCCAATCCAGAAACACTTCCGGACTTTCTGTACCCGAAAACGGAGGAACGCGTATCTTGCCTTTTTTTTCGGTAAAACCTCCCTTTCGGCCTTTGCCGGCGAACACTACCTTCGAAGTCAGCTCCATCTTCTTCCAAACCCTCAAACCAAGGATTCTTAGGTGGAGTCCTCTTTGGAGTACCCGTTCTAGATCCCAACTCCAACTGTTCAAACCGCAGCTTAAACTGTTGATTATCAGCTGATAGCTGTCGTAACTGTTCACTGATAGTAGCAAGTATACGTTCTACATTTTGGTTAATACTAGTACCTTCTGCCGGTTTACTCATGTTGACAATTAACCAAATTCCAATTGAATATTCACAAAATTACTTCAGCAAACAATTACCCACAAATATCCAAAATAATCAAACCAACAAACAATCACCAATTCAACCGGATCAAACTCTCACAATACCAATGAATAAAAAAACAAAAGATATAATTGTTGTAACCTTAACACAATAACCAAATCATGCAAGGCTGCGAATAACAACAATTTAGGGTTTCAATTTTAAGGAAAACTGAAAAACCTGATTTCGAAAATCCCTTGATCTCTGATACCACTTGATAACGATCTCACCACGCTCCTCACGTGGATTGATAGTTGTTGCGGAATAACGTGTTGATCTTTTCGTAAATCAAATTTGGACTGGTAGAATCACCCTATCTCTGTAGGATGACAGTATGCACAATTATTTGATGGGCTCCTCACCAACAAACAACGAGACAGTCGCGTAAGATTTAATCCCCTCCTCAGGAACTAAAACCCACAATGTAAATTGAAATTCCCTCTTCAAGAAAACAACTCACATAAAAAAACAACTCTGTGTTTTATTTCTAAAAATTCTACTCTCTCTCTAACTATTACAACTGATAAAAACGCCTATTTATAGGCTTATTACAAACCCTAAACGAATTAACCATAAAAGGAAACATTAATTAACTTAAAACCCCAGTTTCTAAAAACAGAAAAATAATTAACGCCAAAAATTTCCCGAACGTCGCGCGACGTTAAGATCCCAAAGTCGCGACGCTGGGAACAAATTCCTAAAAAAAACTACTTAATTATCGGAACGTCGCGATGCTCGAAGTTGGACATCGCGACGTTCAGGAACGTCGCGACGTTAGACCTTGGACGTCGCGACGTGAATTAACGTCGAAATTCATCCCTTTCTTCCTTTTAGGCCTCCAAACTCGAACCATTCTTCTTAAGCATCCCTTCATTCGCTCCAATGTCCCCCGAGGCTTTGATTTGGACTTCAATTTGCTATCAGTTTAATAGCTATAGAATTTAAGTATAAAGTATAATTTTGATTGGCATATAACAGATGAAGTATGAAGATATTATCACTAGCGTAAAATGTATAAAATGTCATTTAATCTCATATAAAGTATCAACATTTCAAATATTGCATTGATACAAATGTGATTCCCAAAGTTTTTGTATGTACAGTATAAAGATATTCACAAGAATAAAAATTAGAAACAAGAAATAATAATCTAAATTGTACGAAAAGCATTTTCATTATTGTGAAATGTTATCTTATTTCTTCATTTTTTTAATTATTTGTGGCTGTTGTAGCTCATGTTGCTGCTTCTTTTTAGGACCTATTTGATAAACTAACTTAATTTTGAAAATTAATTGATTCATATATTGACCATTTAATTTTGTTTGATAACTAAAAGTTGAATGTCTTAATGAATTAAGAGTGTTTGAAAAGGCATGCAAAATCCTTCTATGATTTTAAACGCTAAAATTTAGCATATTGCTTAATTTCATAATATGCTCAAACGTAATCTTTAAAATAAAATTTAATATACCATAAATATCCACAATATCCTTTTCATATCTTGTACTATTTCAATTTCCTTTTTACTTCTATATTTTAATATTTTTATTTATTGTTCTTTTTTTTTAAACCAACCACTGTACATAAGAAAATCATTAAATAAGGGATACTATCCCCTTACAAAACAAAAGGTAGTAAATGAGGGATACTATTCCCTTACAAAAAAAATATGATAATATGCTATTCAAAAACCAAAAGCTGATATACCTAATTCGTCAAAGATGGCTCCTTGCACATTCGAAGGAAGATGGGATTGGAAACTAAAAGTTCAAGTCATATGAGATGTAACACCAAACTCTGCTAATAAGGTCGCAAGAACATTAGCATTCATATGCACATATTGAACTCCTTTAAGGTACTTCACCCCCATATCTTACGAACTAAAACCTAGACTAACCAAGGAGGTAGTCTACAACGTTGTAATATTTCCCCCAAACAATTATCTGATGTTTCGACCTGAGCTATTAATCCCTGAAAAGAGCAAAACTCCAACCCCTCTAAAATTGCACCGGCCAACCCCATCCAATAAGGACACTCCATCAACGCTCCTTATTAATGCAAAAACCACTTCGCCCTCTTCGTTTCTTAGTATCACTCCAACCCCTTGAGACCGAAAATGTGTAACACCTGCGACTTTTATCTTGACAAACTATTTAGAAGGCTTTTGCCAATAAACTCGATACATCTCACGAGGTCTCTCCCACACCAAAGCCACATCCACCATATGATGCCAGTCACAATTCTAGAAGCCATATTGAGAGAACTTTAATTTTGTGTATTGGAAAACATCCAGCAGCACCCTTGCTCTCACTACTTCTAAAGAAAGAAATTGCTCCTGAAAACATGCTAAATTCTTCCTCTTCCACAAGTGCCACACAATGAGCATAGGAATCAATCAACACATAAGTCGCAATAGAGGTGATCCTTTCTTATCCCACCAATCTAACAACCATTCTCGCCAACCATTACCCATTGATCGAATCCCACATGCATTACCAAAGTGCGCCCAAGTCGATGCAACGGGAGAACTATCACCAAACACATGTGATAAAGACTTCTCAGCCAAAAAACCATAACATTTGCAAGAAAATGGGCCAGCAATACCTATCTTCATTAACCAATCACTTAAAGAGAGACGTTCCAACAAGAGTCTCATCCTAAAAAATGATACTCGCAATGGACAAAGATCCCAAATTTTTGTTAACAAAGGATTAACAGTACCCCTAACCGTTAATACCTCAAAAGTGGATTACATAGTAAATTTGCCTTCCACATATGGAATCCAAATCATTCTGTCAGCTTCCATGCCATCTGCAGTAGGACAGAACAGAATCTGATGGATAATCACCAAAGGAAAAAAACGATGCAACTTTTCCTCCTTCCACAAGCTTTCCTCCACAAATGTATCGTACCAAAATTCTTACTGCCACCCCATAGAAATTTTTCCATAATTCTATGCACCATATCAATAACCCATGATTGTGGATTACACACTACAAGTAGATGAACCACCATAGATGAGATCATATTTTTTATAAGAACAATATGACCACTGAATGAAAGAAATCTCATATGAAATGTCATTATCTGACATTGGATCTTCCCAAGCATATCCTCAAAATATAATACACGTTGCTGCCCCACAAAATTAGGACACCCTAAATACAATAATGGAAATTCCTTATGATGAAAACCAGTATGGCTATAAATAACCACATGGATACCATGATGGGCCTTTGGATGTACCATATAATGGGATTTAGATACATTCACCATATGGCACGAAATCCTTTGATACTCATTTATCACCTTCATAATATACATTAGAGACTAGAAACATGCTGTAGCAAAACTTAGGATGTCATTTGCATATGTCAAGTGCGTAACCACTAGAGGTCCCCTGGCCATCTTGAATGGAAATAAACCTCATTGATCTACTAATGTATTTAATCCTCGAGAGAAAACATCTGCTGCTAGTCTGAATAATAAGGGAGATAGCAGACCCGCTCTCCATAGACTGAGTTTCATTGGGCCTATGATATGCCAGTTCTGCAGGCAGGCAGAAGAAAGTGACAACCATTACTTTGCCAGCTGCTCATTTTTTAAGAAAATTTAGAGAACTTTTGCTGCAGAAATAAGGGTAATGGACCACTCTAACTCAGTCAAATTGGTTTGTCAAAAGTAGTGGGATACTCCAACCCTGAATACTGCACACAGTTTCTTAATATGTTCTCTGCCTTCCTTGATATGCTGGGAGCTATGGAAAACCAGAAATGCTGCTTTGTTTGATGGTCAAAGGATAGATGAAAATCGGACAGTCATTCAAATACTCTAGAAGGCTAATATGCTCCTATCAGTCAAATTCTCATATGAAGACTGGAAACTGGATGGATGGGGAAATTTTTGGGGAACAGTCTCAGATTTCAAAATCAGACACAAGATCATAATATGCAAATGGCAACGGCCTGCACCTGGGTGGTTTAAGATTAACATAGCACTCAAGGAACATGCAAGTGGAATGGTAGCAGCAGGGATCATCAGGGATCAGGCAAGGAATAAATGTCAAACCTTCTTGAATATGTATGATTCTGCTAACACTGAAGGCATAAACATATACAAGGCTTTGCTGGAAACAGCTGTCCAATGCATAAACTACTGCCTGGAAAGAGGATGGGACAAAATCCTATTGGAAACTAACCATCAAGGATTCTATAGAGCTGTGAATAAGGATGAATGCTGGACTTTGGCCGATGAGTGGTGGAAGGTGGTTCTGATCCAGAGGACTTGCAAAATATCAAAGTGTCGCGCGGAAGAGAACCAAACTGCCAGCTCCATAGCGTAAAAAGGCTACCAGAATGGCCAAGATGTAGAAGAGAGGATTCAAAAAGCTATGACAAGAGTTCAGAAGGGTTAGATTACAGAATGTTTGCATCAGAACTGGAGCCCTCCAAGGAAAAAGACAGGACTGTGCCGCAGATGAAGACCCTGGATAGGAACGAGGAGAGGAAACAGATTCTTAAGCAGGTAATGTAGGTAAAAAAATCCATCAAATTCTCTGAATGGGAATGTGACTCTAAGGGCGCTGGTTACTGTGTTAGGCCAGTTTCCTGTTTGTTTTTCTGAATGGAATTGTGAGGGTGAGGGCTCTGGTTGCTGTGTTAGGCCAGATTCCCTATGTTTATCTAGTCTGTGTTGTTTCTCATATAAATTAGTCGCCACTTGTGTCACAAGTAGTATGCAAATCTGTGGTTGGTGGTGGAAGGGATTTGGCTGTGTTGTTAGACCATTTTCCTAACCTCATGGGTGTTGCTGTACAGGGGTAAATGTGAAAATAGCTGGACTGTGTTATTCTTAATGGAATTGTGAAGGTGAGGTCCTGGCTGCATTTGGCCAGATTCCCTATGTCTAGCTTGTGTTATTTCTCCACGTTTTGGGTGCTGTTGCGCAGGGAAGAATACTGACGTCTCTAGTTACTGCAAACCTAATAAGTCGGAGTTGTACCGACTTATTTACCTTACATACACATCCTTTTTATATAGAAATTGAGTAAAGGGAACACTTTGTGAATGGCTTGTGCATATTATTGTTCATGAACTTACAATTGTTGAAAATAGCTAAGTGTGAGGAATATGTGTTAAGTTTGATTCAATTATGTGAAATATGCACACACTCTCCTTAGCCTCACAAGTCACTCACACTTCAAGCGTTGCACACAACTCACAACATGCACAGATCACACACAACACTCAACTCACAACACACATACACACACGTGCCCGCCCACTCACTACGCACACATGGGCGGGCACCTAGCGCGCCCGCCCCTCACTACATACGTACACACGGCGGGCGCATAGCGCGCCCGCCCCCACGCACCACTACACGGTGCGGGCGCCTAGCCGCCCACACCACACACTCACACGCGCATGGTGGGCGCCTAGCGTGCCCGCCCACCACACATGCACACACTCTTACGCACTCATGCATTTTCACTCGCACACTTGCACAGTTTATCACTTGCATATTCCTCACTGCACACATGCTCCCGCACATATTTTGCACACATTATCAGACAATCACACACGTTCAATGTTGAGCACCAAGTGCTTGTAGAAATGCATTAAAATTCCTTAATGACTAAGTCTTGAGTGAACTACGTGGCCTCACTTTACCTTTGCTGACTTATTCACAGACACGTGGCGGCTTCTTCGGAAAAGATGGAAATTTCCAGGAAGGTCACCCAGCCAACCCAGCAAGGGGAAAGTATAAAAGGAGCTGAAAAGGAAAGAGAAAAGGGAGATCGGGAGATTAAGGATCAAGAAGGAACTTAGAAAATTACAGAGAGGGAGAAGATCTTGGGAAATTGCCTATTTCATTTCTGTCTTGTAATCATGAATTCTGAGCCGATCAACATGATCGGCTAGACATAGAGTGTTGCCTTGAGGGGTTACATGTATGGATTTAATCTTGTTTGAGACATTTGATTTAGAATCTTATCCGTGTTATTTGTGTTCATTATTCTGTACTTGTTGTGTTTGATGTTTTGCATTAGATTAACTTCATATTAAATCTGCGGTGACCACTGAGATTGTTGTGAACTTGCCTAAGGAAATCAATCCCAACTTGTATTGATTATGAACATGCTTGTGTGAGTCTTAGTCCTGTACATTTCATGATTTAGAAAAGGGCAATGAGCGTTTTTGTATGGTGAGTTTAGATTACATCTGGGATGACTGCCCTGACAAGGAGTATATCCAAGTAATCGAGGCTCACTATTGTCACTATAGGAAAGGATTAAGAGTATTCTCGTATTGTGGATTGAGATTACATCTGGGATGACTGCCCTGACAAGGAATATATCCAAGTGATCGAGGCTCACAGTAGGAGAGTCGGGATCTGAGGGAGTCTCACTCGTACCTAGAACTTGCCCTGACAAGGGAAGTTAGAGGAGTATTGTGAAATGGGTTTGAGAGAACTGACAAGTTGATCGAATCCCAGCTCACTAGCAGAGAAGTCCCCTCACACTTGTTCACACAAGTCAGGGATAACAAGAGAAAAATCCATACTAGTTGTTCCACCCTCAAGGCAACACCTCCCGTTTTATTGAGTTATCTTTCGTTCCAACATTCCTGCATTTTAGTCTATTTACATATTGTTCCGTGTCTTTTTAATCGTTCATACTTGCTATCATTATTCAATACTTGATTACAACCCTCTCCTTGTGGAGACGATCCCACTCATCACTGCTGCATTTATTGTTGAGTTTGGGTAAAATTGCAGGGTAGCGACAACCCTTGACCAATTTTTGGCGCCGTTGCCGGGGAGAGGCTAAGTATTAGGAATTGATTGTGATAGTTTTATGTTTCGAATTTTTGGTATTTCGTATTTCAGTATTTGTTCTGTTTCTTTTGATTGACTTTTGATTACAGTTGGTGATCCTGTCAAGATTATTTCATCCCATTTCTACAGTTTGTTTGTGAATTCAGTAATCTATCTACGTGGGAGGTGTCTTTGGATTGTGTAGGTAATCCAGCTTATGCTAGTGGGAGCTAGACTTCGTGGGATAGAACCTGAGTTTAATTTTGATCCAGAGCTCCAGAGGACTTTGAGGCAAAGGAGAAGGGCTCTAGAAATGGCGGAACAGGGTGAAGAGAGAGCTAGGCCCCAACAGGGGGATGAGAGACCAAGAGACCGACCACCAAGGTTTGGGGACCATTTCGCGGTCAACTTCGAGCGGAGGAACAATAGGCAAGATGTGGACGTGGAAAGTTACCAAATCCCAACTCAAATAGTATCGATGATAACTCAGGGTCAGGTCTTTCAAGGATTGAGCAATGACGACCCAACCGAGCACTTAGATTGGTTTCTGGGATTATGTAACACTTTCAAGCTGCAAAGAATCACACCTGATGAGGTGAGAAGGATATTGTTCCCACTCTCTCTCAAAGGCAGGGCAAAGCACTGGTTTAACTCGATCGGAGGGCCCTCGGTAGCCACTTTTGAGGAATTGGAAAGGAAATTCCTGGCCAAATATTTCCCCCCATCTAAACTAGAGAGAATGAGACTTGAAATAAGGAACTTTCTGCAGTAAGATGGGGAGACCTTCAAGGAAGCATGGGATAGGTTTAATGACTTGCTCAGGCAATGCCTCAACAATGACCTTTGAGAGATAAGGGAGCTGAACACGTTCTTCAAAGGATTGTCTCCCGAATCTTCACTAATGGTTAAGGCCTCGGCTAACGGAGCCCTCAAGGATAAAAGTGTCCCAAAAGTAAGAGAGCTATTCGATTCCATAGCGAACGACGAGTATTTGTTCCCGGAAACTCGGAAGGCACCTGTAAGAAAACAGCGAGGAGTGCTGAAGCTGGACGAGGAGACTTCCTTGGAAGCAAAGATTGAGGCCCTAACAAGGCAGATCCAAACTCTCAAGGCCGCAAACACTGCTCCTGTGCTGATATGTGGTTTATGCAAAGGTGAACACCACACCGATGAATGTGAGCTCACCCAGGAGTCTGTTCAATATGTTCAGAATTACAACAACAGACAGCAATATGGACAGCAATATGGTGGCTATAGAAACCAGTCTGGTCAAGGGTCTTGGGGACAGAACAATCAGGAAAATCAGCAAAGACAGTACTTCCAAGGTGGAGAGTCGAGCAACAGGGAGCCGAGGAAGACCACAGATGAAATGTTTCAAACAATCATGGAAATGATGGACATGTATGAGAAGAGGACTTCTGTAGTGGAGGCCTCCATCAAGAACTTAGACGTGCAAATAGGCCAGCTGGCCAAGGCGAGCAACCAACGCCCTCAGGGCGCCCTTCCTAGTGATACCGAGCCCAACCCAAAAGGGAAGGAGAGAGAGATGTGCAACACCATCACACTAAGATGCGGTAAGGAGATCAAAAAGGATCAGAAGAAGGGAGGAAATGAAGAATCAGTGGAAGAAGTCCCAGAGGAGACTATCATTGTGGAAGAAGAAATACGGGAGGATGAGGAGGAAAGTGTGAAGGCTCCTGAGCCTAAGAAGAAGAGGGGACCTGCCAGCCCTTATAACTATCCGGAGTTTGCCCCCCTCCCACCTTTTCCCCAACGCGTTCCAGCGCAGGCCAAGAAGGGGGCCCGGTTTACAAGGTTCCTGGACATGGTGAAAAACGTCAACGTGAATGTCCCTCTTCTGGACCTAGTCACTGCAGTGCCTCGGTATGCTAAATTTCTGAAGGATCTGATCGCGAATAAAGAGCAAATATTACGTTGTGATGTGCCAATTCCGCTGACTAAGAAGAGCCAGGCTTGGATAAACAATGAGCTCCCTCCCAAGCTCAAGGACCCTGGGAGCTGTACAGTCCCTTGCACTATCGGAGGAAAATTTTTCAATAAAGCGTTGTGCGACCTAGGGGCAGGGATCAACTTGATGCCACTATCCCTCGCCGAGAGTATAGGTCTGGGAGAGAAGATTAAACTGTGGCTGTCCTCCTACAGTTAGCAGATAGATCTTTGGTACAACCGACTGGAATGGTGGAAGATGTGTTGGTGTCGGTAGACAAATTTGTACTTCCAGTGGATTTCATAGTCTTGGACATGGAGGAGGACCCCGAAGTCCCACTTATATTTGGCAGGCCATTCTTGGCAACAGGGGATGCCCTCATAGGAGTTAAAGGAAAAACCATCACATTCCGGGTCAATGGTGAAGAAGTGGTATTCAATATGGATTATGCGATGAAGCACCCTCAGACCATTGAGCAATGTTGCCTGGCAGGCCTGGTGGAGGGTCACCCTCCCTCACTTAAGTCAGAACATACAAGTAAGTCTCTTGCCATAACACATGACCCTGGTGAAAGTGATATGCATGATAATTTTGAGAATGTGTTAACTGATGAAGAAAGTGAATTTGTGCATGAATTGCAAAACATGATTGAACAACTTGTGTTGAATGACTCCGTTGAGAAAATGAATTCTGATCATGAATTTAATGGAAATTGCGTTGATGAGAGGAAAGTGAACGAAACAAAGGAAAATCTTGATTTTGTTGTCTCTACTGACGAAAAGGTGGAAATGGTGCCCACTGAGGTGAGGCTTTACAATATTGAGTACAGGAACAAGAGCTCACCCCAACCAGACAAAAAACCAACCAAGCGGAAATGCCAACCATTATTCAACTATCTGAAGCGCATGGTGTGGAAAGAGAAAAAGAAGCGCCACCTAGTAAGCAGAAATATGGGTGCCGAGACTTTGGGTGGGTCAAGTAAAGACAAAGGACACACCCAGTTCCTTGACAATCCACCTACTTGACAACAACCCATCCATGTCTGGCTGAGGACAATAAACCAAGCGCTTGTTGGGAGGCAACCCAACTGTTTACTTTTCCTTTGGTTTTATTTTACCTTTTTGCCAATAGTTGAATGACAATAATCAGTTGAACCTAAACTCCCTATCCTCTATCTAACATGCAGAAAAGTTGATGAGGACAGCCTGGACGTGTCAACAATGAGACTTGGAACTCATAGAGCCTACAGAGATCATGAAAATCAGGTAAACACGCGAGAATCATCTCTGTGACAACACAGACAAGGAATAAAATTTGAATGCTTACGCAAGTACAGGTAACGAATATATGATTCTTCTGAATATTCACTTCTTCTGAGACGACTCATGCAAGCTCAACCCTGCACAGTGCCCCACAGCTCAGTCACATCAAGATAGACTTGTCACAACTTTGTCTCTATGCACTTTGTTTTCTAGTTAAATCACGTGACTTGTCTCTTATCTGCTTGGTGACCCAATCTTGCATGAAAATTACCCTATAAATACCACCCACTCTACATGATCAAAGGCACTCCAAGTTTAAGTGTGTAGCCAACGGCCAATCGCAAGAATTTTCATTTCTCACATTTAGCTTAACTCCACACTGCCTTCATAGCATTGCCAAGTTCAGGAAAATGGTGCACATTGATGAGGATTATAGGACTTACCTTCGGGAAGCCCTAAGCAGCTCAGATTCAGACGAGGAGGAGTACGACCCGATCACACCCCCAAGGTTTGCGAACGATAGGGCATCGCGACAATTTGAGAGATGCATCTACAGAATTGTGATGGTGGAACGCCAGTTCACTGCCCCATCTCAAACATTTGAAGAAGCAATCCGCTTCTACAAATGGGAGCCCATCACCTTCGCACCTGCTACGGTCAATGTGGAAGTAGCCCGGGAATTTTACACCAACGCCAACTCACTGGGTTCAAACTTCACCCAACAGTATGTGCTGTACCTGCGAGGCACATATCTTAAGGTGACAAGCCTAATAATTAATCAACACTTCGGCCTATCAGACCAGCCAGAGGAGGAGTTTGAGCAATTAATGGAAGCTGGAAATGTTGATCACCTGATCGAGTCAGTTGGGCTGCCAGGAGCCACATGGATCCGCAATGCACGGTCCGAAGCAGTTTTGTAAGGACTGCGGATTTAACTGCTGAAGCCCGGATGTGGTTGCTATTTATAAATTCGAGACTTATGCCTACCAACCATCACATCAGAGCAACATGGGCACGGGTACTCCTCATTTATGCAATCTAGCACAGGATGACAATTGATGTAGGGAAGATAATCATGCAATCCATCCAGCGTGCACAAAATTGCAGTGGCGAACCTATACTTTTCCCACTCCTGTTGGCGCAATTGGCAACAAGGCACGGAGTTAACGTCGATCCAACGGAGGAATCCAGCCGTTCCTTGGGAACCATAGGCGGACCTCAATGGCAAGGTTACTTGGAGACCGAAGCAAGAGAAATGCTCAGGCGCAACGCTTAAACGCGGTAGTCTCTCTCCTTTACAATGGGGACCATTGTTCATTTCAAGTGTGGGGAGAGACATTCATGATTTGGGGGTGTGCTTGGAAATTGCTGATGTCTGTGTGTTTGGCTATGCTTGGGACTGCTTTGAAGTGATGCTTGTGTTTGTGAGGCCGAGGGCCTTTGTTTAAAAATTGCTTATGTGTGTTATCATATGTGCGGGAGACAAGTGATAGGGTGGATCGTTTAGTATTTAGGTGATGTGTTTTCTTGTTTTATTGTTCTTGTGTTCTCGTAAGCAAAAGTCAGTGTCTAGCACTGACCTTGTAGTGTGCTTGAATTTCCATATTATTGCGATAAATGTGAGTGGTTCTGCTGTGTGTGCAAATGTTCACTATCAAGTCCATTCCGCACACTTGCACGCCAAATCACACTCGCACTCCCAGCATCATTGCAAATCCATGAATGTTACTTAATTGTTATGTATGCAAATTTTTTTTTTTGAGATTTACAGTGCCTATTCGACGAGTACAATTTGATAAGTAAAGTGCGATGTCAAAGTAAGATAGAAACGCCAGCAACAAATTTGACATAGGAGAGAGCTTATCATTCTTTACGTGTATGTGCTTTCTACTCGTAAACACTTATTCTTGTATTTTGAGTACATAGTCTATTGGAAACACACACGAACACAAACTGTTTGAATCTGTGCAAATAAGAAAAAAATCCAGTGGGCGAATAAAGGGAAAAAATAGCCACAAAACCCTGGGCAGCCAAGCACCAAAGTGCGGCATGAATAAGCACCAATGTGCAAGTTAATTTCTGTTAAGTTTTGCAATAATAAGTGTTCGTGTGTGTGGACAAAAGGATTGTGGTGCAAGAATTTTCTTTAAGTGTCTACTTGAGTACTCTGCATAGACAATGTGGGAATCACGAGAAACTCTCAGCACACACTGCACGTTGACAGTTTGGTCTTTATTCGTTTCACCTTGCTTGGAAAATTGTATAAGTCGGATGAACTGTGAACTCGGCAACTAGATATTTGTGCATGCGAAAGATTTGAAAATGGATTGCTGATGATGTTGTTGCGAGTGTTTGAATGTGGAATGGATGGGGGCATAGTTTTCGTTTTTCCTTTGTTCGGGACTAGCAAAGATTCAAGTGTGGGGGGTTGATAAGTCGGAGTTGTACCAACTTATTTACCTTACATACACATCCTTTTTATATAGAAATTGAGTAAAGGGAATACTTTGTGAATGGCTTGTGCATATTATTGTTCATGAACTTACAATTGTTGAAAATAGCTAAGTGTGAGGAATATGTGTTAAGTTTGATTCAATTATGTGAAATATGCACACACTCTCCTTAGCCTCACAAGTCACTCACACTTCAAGCGTTGCACACAACTCACAACACTCACAGATCACACACAACACTCAACTCACAACACACATGCACATGGGCGGGCGCGCTAGCCACTACACGGTGCGGGTGCCTAGCGCGCCCACACCACACACTCACACGCGCACGGCGGGCGCCTAGCACGCCCGCCCACCACACATGCACACACTCTTACGCACTCATGCATTTTCACACGCACACTTGCACAGTTTATCACTTGCATATTCCTCACTTCACTCATGCTCCCGCACATATTTTGCGCACATTATCAGACAATCACACACGTTCACTGTTGAGCACCAAGTGCTTGAAGAAATGCATTAAAATTCCTTAATGACTAAGTCTTGAGTGAACTACGTGGCCTCACTTTACCTTTGTTGACTTATTCACAGACACGTGGTGGCTTCTCCGGGAAAGATGGAAATTTCCAAGAAGGTCACCCAGCCAACCCAGCAAGGGGAAAGTATAAAAGGAGCTGAAAAGGAAAGAGAAAAGGGAGATCGGGAGATTAAGGATCAAGAAGGAACTTAGAAAATTACAGAGAGGGAGAAGATCTAGGGAAATTGCCCATTTCATTTCTGTCTTGTAATCATGAATTTTGAGCCGATCATGTCATAGAGTGTTGCCTTGAGGGGTTACATGTATGGATTTAATCTTGTTTGAGACATTTGATTTAGAATCTTATCCGTGTTATTTATGTTCATTATTTTGTACTTGTTGTGTTTGATGTTTTGCATTAGATTAACTTCATATTAAATCTGCGGTGACCACTGAGATTGTTGTGAACTTGCCTAAGGAAATCAATCCCAACTTGTATTGATTATGAACATGCTTGTGTGAGTCTTAGTCCTGTACATTTCATGATTTAGAAACGGGCAATGAGCGTTTCTGTACGGTGAGTTTAGATTACATCTGGGATGACTGCCCTGACAAGGAGTATATCCAAGTAATCGAGGCTCACTACTGTCACTATAGGAAAGGATTAAGAGTATTCTCGTATTGTGGATTGAGATTACATCTGGGATGACTGCCCTGACAAGGAGTATATCCAAGTGATCGAGGCTCACAGTAGGAGAGTCAGGATCTGGGGGAGTCTCACTCGTACCTAGAACTTGCCCTAACAAGGGAAGTTAGAGGAGTATTGTGAAATGGGTTTGAGAGAACTGACAAGTTGATCGAATCCCAGCTCACTAGCAGAGAAGTCCACTCACACTTGTTCACACAAGTCAGGGATAACAAGAGAAAAATCCATACTAGTTGTTCCACCCTCAAGGCAACACCTCCCGTTTTATTGAGTTATCTCTCTTTCCAACACTCCTGCATTTTAGTCTATTTACATATTGTTTCGTGTCTTTTTAATCGTTCATACTTGCTATCATTATTCAATACTTGATTACAACCCTCTCCCTGTGGAGACGATCCCACTCATCACTGCTGCTTTTATTGTTGAGTTTGGGTAAAATTGCAGGGTAGCGACAACGCTTGACCAAGACCTGACTCCCTTTATCTAGATTGGTTGTGCTTTTGCTCATATAGATTAAGTCTTACGATTTGTCTGAACATCTGTTGCTGGTGGAGGGGCCTAGGCTGTACTGTTAGGCAATTTCCCCAATTTCATGCGTGCTGCTGTACAGGGACAAACAATAGAAAAGTAGGAATGGACTGTTGCTGGTGGAAAGGTCTTGGTCTTGGTGTAAGGCCAATTTTCCCACATTCGGTGTGCTGCTGTATTGAGGAAAATATTGAAATAGCAGGATTGTATATAACCTATAGATCCCTCTCCGTGTTTATGGAGTTTTGTATAAAGGGAATAGCTGTAGGAAAGGCATTTTGTAACTGTTCCATTCATAGCTTGGATAGGGCAGTTTGTATAAGTAGGAAATAGAGTAAATGGAGGAAGTAATACACTTTTATGATTTTGCAAATGCCTTTTGAAGCTCTCCCCATTAAGCCGGTGGCATGTAAATGGGTAGGGAATCAAAAGGAGCTACAATGTAAGGGTAGTATTAAGGTAAATCCACCACCCACAAATGAAATCATTATATTAGGGAGTGGCGACCCACCTCGCAATAGAGGTTAGCCAACCAATAAAAAAAGGGAGATAGCGGATCACCTTGACATAAGCCCCTTGAAGAATGAAAGATACCATGTGACTGAAAATTCATAATCATCGAGAACCAGCAATTAGAGATACTTCACCAAATCACATCGATCCAAATTTCCCTAAAACCAAACTTCCTTAACAATTGAATCAAAATATTCCAAGATACGCGATCATACGCTTTAGCTATGCCTAATTTCAAGATGACATTCTATCTGTGCTATCTCTCTCCCATCGATTGCACCAATTGTTGAGCGAATAAGATGTTGTCTGCAATTTTCCTTGCACGAACAAAACCGCTTTATTGCTCAGAAACAATCCGTGGGAGAACCCTTGCTAAACAGATAGAGAGAAACTTCGTAACAATTTTGTTCAAAACTGTGCATAGACTAGTTGGACAAAAATCACTCATACTCTTAGCATTAGGCTTTTTAGGAATCAAGATCAGCGATGTCGCTGTAAATGCACATGGGAATGACCCTCAACCAAAAAATTCATTAATTGCCTGAAACAAATCACCCCTACAATATCCCAATCCGAAACAAAAAAACCACTTCAAAAGCCATCTGGACCTGGGGCACTATCAACATCAAATTCTTTAATAACATTCAGTACCTCTTATTTTGACGGCCAAGATATCAATAGATTGTTATCCTCAATCGTTAGGAGACATAGTATTCCATTCAGTCCAGTCAAATCAACCACTTCTTGCTGCTTCGAAAATAACTCTTGATAGTAGGAAATTACTTCTTGAGCAATTTCAGTTGGTTGCTCAAGCCAAGATCCCGCTGCATTCTTTATCCAAAATATAGAGTTTACTGGACGTCATCCCTTGACATAAGAATGGAAATCTGAGTATTATGATCACCTTCCTTCTCCCATTTCACATATGCTTCTGCAGCCAAAACATATCTTCCTCGGACAAACAAGGCTTCAATTTTACTTAAGCTTTGTTATAATCTATCCAAGTTGCTAGTGAATCATCCATTTGAACCTAGATTTCTGCCATTTGTACCTTTTGTTCTGAAAACCTTGTTAACTCATGCAAATCCCCAATCATAGCTTTATGCCACCTTATCAATGCCACCTTCATTAGCTATAACTTTTGCCATAATTGCATCATGGACTGTCCTTCACCAAAATACCCTTGCCATGCTTCTTTCACCACTTGTAAGAAATCGTCTTGCCTGCCCAAAACCTTTTGAACTTGAAATATTTTATTGGCCGACATCAGGAAACCTCCATAGATATCAACAATGGATAATGGTCAGAACAAATTCGACTAAGGTGTTGCAATTTGGTTATGAAGTTCGACTTCCATTCACCATCTTTTAGAGCTCGTTCCAAACACTTTCAAACTCTAGGTTGATTGTGCCAATTATTACACCATGTGTATGCTGAACTCTAAAAATCAAAATCTAATAAGCTTGCATCACAAATAAATGTATTAAAATCCGCAGCTTCCCTTGCTGTAAATGGCAGACCCCTAAGTTTCTCCTAGGAATCCATAATAGTATTGAAGTTTCCTAGAAACAACCAAGGAAGTTCAACATGGTTCAAGTCTATAAGATTCTCCCATAATGCTCTCCTTAAAATAGGCATAGTAAAGGCATGAACAAATGAGATTATATATGAGGAATTCAAATGAGAGTTCAAAATATGTAAGGTAAGGGACTGTGCATCCTGATTAACTATTGAACAATTCAATTGGGAATAAAACACCCATATTCTACCCTCACAATTTGCCAAAACATGATCAATCCCCAATTTAGCTTTTATGTCTTCCAGTTCAGTTACCAGGATTGTCAGTTCACATATACATAAACAATTAACATTTTCTAACTTGCATATTTTCTTCAAACGATGAATTGTTTCCTTATTCGCCACATCCCTCACATTCCAGAATAGGATGTTATACATTAAAACTCCTTGAAGGAATTTAGAGAATTATTTTTTGACGAACGAATGGTGTGCTGATATTGAACAATCTTAGACTTCCTCCGCTGCTCTGTATCCTGTTTCAATCCTTCTGGTAGGCTACTTGATTCCAAATTCAGCTCTGCAAGATTCTTCTTCCCCGCCACTTTACTCAAACCACCATCTGCAGAATGAATAGACAAGGAATCATCCTCTTCCAATTCAACAACATCTTTTACTACACTCGGCAAGATGACCATCTCTGGATTATCATAAATCTTGATAAGGATAAACGATCTGAGATGATAAGTTCTAAGATAATGCATGAGACATGTATCCTTTACAAAGATAAAATCCGTGCTTAAGTATTCTCGGGATAAAGATAAGATCTCTGAGATAGAGATAATAATTGCATTCTTGAGATAAGGATAGAAGTTATCCATTTACAAAAGTTATCATAACACAGATATGCCTATAAATACAAAAAATACAACCCTATATGATACGATCCTAGATCCGTATGAATTCTAAGAACGTAAACCCAAGATCAATTGAGGAAAATAATTGAAAGAATTCAATTAGATGATTAGAATGCAATAGAACAAATGAGGCAGCCCCAAATTCAATGATTGAATGAGAAACTTACCTATCAAATTAAGCAACGAACACCCCAAAAATACTTGTTTCTTGGAACCCCCGTTATCCAAAATCCCACACAATCAAACACTTGATGGAATGGAATTGATGTTCTTCACAAAGAACCAAAGAAAGTTTTATATAAAACTCACAAAATTCAAATTATCCAAGTCCTAAAAGTCTCCTAAATACGTACACAAAAGTTGCCTTTTATAGGCTTACAACCCTAAAAACAATTAACGGTAATTAAAATTCGAAATAGAAAAAATAGGCTAAAAATTCATAAAACAGTTTTGCCGCACGTCGCGACGTGAGGATTTATGTCCTAATTAAATGTCAAATTTTTGGTGAATTTCTTCCAACTTGAAAATTTCCAGAGAGTGACGTCGCGACGTGGAAGGACCTGGACGTTGCGACGTCGGTGCACGTCGCGCGACGTCAATGGTCGCACGTTGCGACGTTGGTGATTTCTTCAGACTTCATATTTGCGATTTCTCCACGTCACGACGTGGAACTCCATGGACGTCGCGACGTGGAGCTTTTTAAGCTATTTGTCCATCTTGTTCAACACTTCTTGCTCCCAATGCTCCATTTCGATACACAACAACAATGTGCTCCATTTGTGATGCTTCCAAACATGAAATAAACGCCACATCCTTGTCACGAACTTCACGAACTAATTCATGCTCAAAAACATCTTCAATCAATGAATGTATATGTATGGCTACTCTTATCCCTTTGGTTCTCTAATACCTCAATTCATGATGACATTCTCCTACATTCTCTTTGAGGTTACCCATATTCTCATCATTCCTCCCCTCCTCAAGAAGATTCGACCTCGAATCTTGTGCCTTCTTAAAGATACCTGGATCAAAAACCTCTACTTTGAACTCCATCTTGGCAAGACTCAATTGCATTAGAAATTGTAACCTCCTAGGCCAACAAATTATCATACCCTGCAAAATATAACAAAACACTATACCCAAGGAAACGTTACGTGTGTTATGCAACAATAAATTGTAATTCACTATAACAAATTCATCCACAAAATTTCCTTGTTGGACATGTTTATCAACTATTCCACAAACATAAAATCCTTTAAGAAAATCATCAAGGTATGTGTCATTCATGCCACAAAACATATAAGAAATCAAAATCAACCTTCTCATATCAATGCTAATTGAACAGTTTTGAATAAAAGTATCACTCTTCTGAACAAAGCAATTATACATGTAAGCATCATCTATTAAACTCAAGTGAAAACATTGAAGGTTTGCTATAACAACTGTTTCACATGAATGATTTTCGCTCCACGCCAAAACATCAAGTAGTAACGTGGACTGTACAAGGCGAATAGAATCTCTTAAACTACCACATGTGAAAATAGATTGCAGACTAAATCTATCAACTGAAGAATATTCAACCAAGTATTCCAACAAATTACAATCAAAATTTGTTAAGATTTGTGAAGAGTTACTTAACATTCCATATTGCACAATATGTAGAATATTACCTCTATTATAGAAATTCAATGCAAGACCTTTATAGCATAACTTGTGTAACGCCCCACCCAATTCCCTTATACGGAAATGTGACGGGAACGTTAGATTATGCCCGACCCATGCCTGGGTCCTAACCTTGAACATTAATAAATTATAACCTGAAAATTTCAAATAAAATTTCGAACACAATATTCACCTTATGTTACATCCCCAACAGACAAACCATTCATCAACAATGAACTTTTGTTTATCAACGTGATTACAATCCAAATCTGACCAAAACTTAAGATTTATAATAGGAATCATAATCTTTCAAACCCCAAACTATCCAAGTTGTATATATATATATTACATTCCAAAAGAAAATAACTTCTAAAATATTAAAATAGTCTAACATAACAAAATTCTATTTCAAACGACTTTTTATACCTTAACCTCCTTATCTCCTATCACACAATGCGTCGTTAATCTTCGAATCCAAACCAGCCCTAGTTTGTCCCGAATTGCTCTGAAAAATAATTTAAAAAAGGGGGTGAGCTCAAAATAACTCAGTGAGGGAGTAATGGATAATTTTCAGAAAATTAGCTTTAAGAAAGCACAATTTCAGTGAAACATTTTTCAAATAACAAGATGACAATCATTTTTCCAATGCAAATAACCATATGACAAAGTCTCAAATATCACATAAAATATTGTGCAATGCACATATCCATATATCAAATAACTTTGTCATTAACTCCATATAAAACATTAGGCATATAATCGGTACCTGTCACGATCGGCCTTACCGAGCTTTACCAACCTTATATCCCCTAACAATTCATTGTTGCGTGCACGACTGAGAAGCTACCTTATCCTTCCTAGTAGTCAGTGACCACAACGGCCCCGCAGGCCTAACGTGGCATCCGGATTTGCCACTCCGACTCCCATCAACGGGATTAAAACTCCTTAATCGCGTGATGGGGCTCACCGGTGTGGTCTTGGCGTAATCGTCGGCCCGATGCCGTCTCGATCACCCTCCAAGCCAACACCTACTAGGGCCCATGCAAGCAAATACAATACAAATATGATACGTTCACAAAATCCAAAAAAAAATCATATGACAATCACTTTCACCAATCACTGGTAACGTTGGACTCTAGAGGTGGCTCTTACGGACTCTAGAGGTGGCTCCCGGCTTTAAAGTGGCGTAGCACTTAGCTCCGTACAGCACTTAGTTCCAACTTATCTAGTTTATCAATACATAATTTATGGACATGAAGTCCCACATATACACCGACATATCAATTACAATATATGTCAATGGTAAATGACGAGAAAAACTCATTTATCAAAAAGTGCACTCTTTAATGCAGGACAAGAGCGTGTCCACAATTCAAACAATGCCCTTCAATTATCAATTGACACAAAAACAAAACTATCTCAATATGAAAGGCTTTCAATAGATGAAATCCCGTAACAAATTCAGTTTGGCCATAGTGATTTCAAAAGGTCATAACTTTGTAACCAAAACTCCAATTAATATGAAATCAATAGCATATGAACTAGATTTATAATATTAAAACTTTTATGTTTTAGCAATCCCCAAATTCGTTCTAAAAATAGCTTTAAAAACTGTTCAAACTTCATGGATTGAAATCCCGTAATGGATTTCAGTTCTGCCATAGAGATTTCAAATAATCATAATTTTGTAACAAAAGATCCAAATAAGGTGAAACCAAAACTATATAAAAGTTGAATCAAAAGGCTAAAACTTTTGTGTTTTACCGAATTCCAAATTCAATCTGCAAAATAGGATAAAATAGTTCAAAGTCGTACAGATTGAAAACTCGATAACCCATATTTCTAGTTCTGCCGTAGTAGTTTAAATTGGCTATAACTTTATAACTGCATGTCCAAACGATATAAGGCCAAAACGGCATGAAACTAGACTTGAAACAATAAATTTCTTGAGTTTTGAAGAGTCCGGAATTCTGCCTACACAGAGTAAAAACAACACATCCAAAACTGCTGAAAACCTTAAGTTTCTGTCACAAAATTCTGTTCTGGCAGAACTACTTCAAATGACCATAACTTGGCAAGCAGATATCGAAATGGGATGAAACCAAAAGCATCTAAAACTAGGTTTATAGTACTAAAACTTTTATGTTTTACACAGTTCCAAATTATGCTTACAACAGAGTCGAAAATCAGTTTGAAATCGACCATGTATACAGCTTCCTTATGAATACAACTTTAACCTTCAGCTCACACTTCATTTAAGCATTATACCGAATAGGTTAAAGGCATAAAAATCAAAACCCATATAGCATAACAAAATTATGCAGCCTATCCAGTTTTAAAAAAAGAAGTCAATCATCTCACCAAAATTTCATAACCAATTTTTTTCCCAATAGCTTTCAAAAGAAATAAATTGGAATGAGCATTTAGAGATGGGAGAAATCGAGCATATTAACTAAATGAAGCTTGGTCGATTGGTCTGAGAGGACCGGATTGGTTTTGCTTTGACACTTTATCATTCGTAATGTTGGAATCTCAGATATTTTCAAACCTATAGCCTCCAAATTAGTATAAGAAATTTGGATTCTCCACCGCTTCACATAAAATGGAAACATGCTAAAAGCTGTGTCCATGAATTTTGTTCTTCAAATCCTTTCAACATAATTACAGTGATGCTATAAGGATAGTTATCTTTTGATATTGGTTGCATCATTCAGTTCTTTCACATGATTTTCAATAAGTAAAGGAAGGCACAGAAACATATTTAGATAATTAAACGGATTCAACAACAGAAAATAGAAAAAGGATTTCAAGACCACAACCAATTCAACAGGATAAAATCATGAGAAATACGAGTTCACCATAAGAATTTAACCAAAACTTTGAGTTCGTAAGGGATTAGATTTTACTCACAATTTAAAAGCTTCCACTATTTTCTTGAGTGAGCCAAAGTGAAATTGCCAAGCTTTTCTCCTCCTCCTTCTTCTTCTTCCCTTTTTCTTTTCTCTTCTTTTTTTTTTCTTTCTTTTCTTCCTTCCTCTCCCCTATTCCCGTCTTTCTCTTCCTTTGTTTTCTCTGCTTCCCTTTTTCCTATTTCCCCTTGATCCTTATCATTTTGCCAACAAAGGTGAAGTCTTTTAAGGCATCCTTTTCGTTTTTTTAATAATAATAATTTTCTTAATTTATCAATAAGTCCTTATTTTATATAAATACTAATTAAGACCCAAATTTAAGATTAATTAATATAATCAATTCCCTTATAATGTTCTAAAATTGACAATTAACTCCTTAAAATGAATAATTAATTAAAATGCAAAGTATCAAATTATTATTTTCACAAAGTGCCATGAATTCCAAATTTTTATTAATGCACAAGTTTAAAACAATCAAAGGTATTATTACTTAGAAATTTCAGGGTTTCACAACTTGCCCATTGAAAAAGTCATCCCTTGAGGTGGGTTATTATTTGGAGTACCTCTACAAACCTGCAAAAGAGAATTTACAAATACACAAGGAAACACATTATGAAATGGAATTGATGTTCTTCACAAAGAACCAAAGAAAGTTTTATATAAAACTCACAAAATTCAAATTATCCAAGTCTGAAAAGTCTCCTAAATACGTACACAAAAGTTGCCTTTTATAGGCTTACAACCCTAAAAATAATTAACAGTAATTAAAATTCGAAATAGAAAAAATAGGATAAAAATTCGTAAAACTGTTTCGCCGCACGTCGCGACGTCGGTGTCTCCACATTTCCTAATTAAATGTCGAATTTTTGGTGAATTTCTTCCAACTTGAAAACTTCTAGAGAGTGACGTCGCGATGTGAAAGGACCTGAACGTCGCGACGTCGGTGCACATCGCGATGTTAATGGTCGCACGTCGCGACTTTGGTGATTTCTTCAGACTTCATATTTGTGATTTCTCCACGTCACGACGTGGAACTCCATGGACGTCGCGACGTGGAGCTTTTTAAGCTCTTTGTCCTTCTTGTTCAACACTTCTTGCTCCCAATACTCCATTTCGATACACAACAACATTTTGCTCCATTTGTGATGCTTCCAAACATGAAATAAACGCTGCATCCTTGTCACAAACTTCACAAACTAATTCATGCTCAAAAACATCTTCAATCAATAAATGTATATGTATTGCTACTCTTATCCCTTTGGTTCTCCAATGCCTTAATTCATGATGACATTCTCCTACATTCTCTTTGAGGTTACCCATATTCTCATCACTATAGAGGGTAAGCAATTTTCTCACTTGTATTCATATTACTTTTGAGTAAAGTAAAAAGATCTAACTAAAGCATCGGAGTCTTCCTGGGATAGATCTTGTGGAAGATCTGACATTCGTTATTTCAGGCCCAACGCTCTCACACCGTACTCTGCATTCCTAAAGAGTTGGTTCCACGATTCATCAACTGGCGCCCATTGTGGGGCTATTATTGACGTTGTGTACGAGCGATGGCGGAGCGAGACCGAACAACGGGTGGAGAGGCCAACAAATCCCGACTAGATTTCCTAGTTGTCTTTAAGATGATTACTGAGGACATCCTCAAGTGCTTAGGGGATATTGAAGATCAACTTCCTCCAAAGCACAAGATCTCTCTAGAAGATGATAGAGAGAGTTCGGGTGAGAAGAGCCAACCAAAAGAACGAGCAAAAAGATTGGTAGATCGCTCTTCAGAATCTGAACGAAGATCTCCAGAAAAGAGTAAGAAAGCAACCAGCGAGTATTCAAGGGCGAAGAAAAGAACGCCGTTTACAAAGAAGATTAAAGAGACCAGGATTCCGCGAAATTTCTATCCTCCGGTGTTGAAGTCATTTGACAGGATAGGAGATCCGTCCGATCACATGGCACACGTGAACTCCGTACTAGACATGTTAAGTTTTTCTAACGATCAAAAGTGCCTAGTTCTTCCTTCCACGTTCGAGTTGGTGACCAAAAAGTGGTTTAGTGAATTGTTGGAGAGAAGTATTGCGTCGTGGGAAGAGTTGGACGTACAAGAGTTTCCAGACAAACTTCATAGGTAATGTGTATACCCAAAAGCCACCAACCCACATGATGAATATTCGGCAACGCGAGTCAAAAACCTTTCGGGAGTTTGTTGTAAGATTCACCACGGAGTCGATTCATATGACAGGGAAGGTCGATAAGTTGATGCTCACAGCTTTTATCAGAAGGCTTAGGCCGGGATTCTTCAATAGGAGCATTGAAGAGAACTACCCTGCGGCATATGTTGAGACTCTAAAACGTGCCCATGCTGCGATTATTGGAGAAGACTCCGATATCCACAAGAAAGATTGGTATTCATCGCAAAAGAAGGGAACACAGAGACAGCGAAGTCCGACATGTTCAAGTGGAGAAAACTGATCGCACGCTCTAGTGGGAGTTCTCAGGTTTACAAAACTCCCTATCAGCCGAAAGGGCGCCCCAGTTCATGGAATGTCCCAGAGGAAGACCTCACATCGTTGACAACGTCGAGAGTCGAAATCTTAGCCATGGTGCAATCTGAAAGAATACTCAAGCAGCCAGACAAGATGGCTGCTCTAGATCACGCTCGGGATAAGAATAGGTATTGTGAATACAATAGGTCCCATAGACATACTACGAACGAGTGTTTTAACCTGAAGCAGGAGATTGAGAAAGCAATAAGTCGTAGAGAGCTGAAGAATTTTGTGGGAAAAAGAGATAAAAAATGGAATAAGAAACCAAACCATGGAGATGGTGGGAAGAAAGATGGCGAGCGGCGTCGGGACCAATCTGAGAATTGCCCCAAGGGGAATAAAGGGTATGTTGGAGTAATCAAAACAATCTTCAGAGGAACCCTGGGGGGAGATTTAGGGTCTTAGAGGAAGTGCTATGCGCGAAAGAATGAGTTACTGGGTGATAAATGACGTCGCACATCGGATCAGGCAACCTCCGTAATTACCTTTTTAGACGATAATTTTTTCTTGCATGATGTTATGGATGATCCTCTAGTCATCGAGATGATAGTATCAATCTACCTGATAAAGGTGGTCCTGTGGATAACGGTAGTTCGGTAAATATAATGTATTCTCATGTGCTTGAGTCCCTGAATGTTGACAAAGCAAACCTGGAAGTTGTGAACATGCTATTGGTGGGTTTCGTGGGGAGGTATAACACGCCCCTTAGGCAAGATTAAACTTTCGGTAACCTTGGGGTGTGCGGGCAACGTCAGGATGAAGTTATTAGAGTTTATGGTAATAGGTGGGACCTCAGATTACAATGTCTTCTTAGGGAGACGTGGATTGCATGCTTTTGAGGCTGTATGTTCCAGTCTGCACTATGTTGTCAAGTTCCCGTCCTGCGGAGATGTGGTGACCGTGCGGAGGAACCAGAAGAAAGCTAGGCTTTGTTACGTGGCAATGGTGTGAGAAGCAACCAAGGTGGAGGTTTTAACCACGGAGTGTCTAGATCCCAAACAAGAAGAAAGTTTTAGCCCGGAGGGAGAGGTAGAAGAAATCGTTCTGGATCTTAATTTTCCAGAGAGAAAAGTGAGAATTGGCCATGATATGCCCCCCGACCTATGATCTCAGTTGATTGAGCTGCTGCGAGAGTGCAAAGTGGTTTTTGCATGGTCTGCAGATGACATGCCAAGAATTTCGAGGCATATAATTGAGTATGCCTGGGGATAGAAGAGACCTACAAGCCGGTTAAGCAAAAGAAGAGACTCGTCGCACCAGATCGGAGTAAGTTAGTGAACTTCGAAGTCGATAAGCTGCTAGTGGTGAGAATCATAAGGAAGGTTGACTACCCGGAATGGTTGTCCAATCCAGTGTTAGCAAAGAAACCTAGCAGTGAGTGGAGGATGTGCATTGATTTTACTGATTTAAACGCAGCTTGCCCAAAGGATTCATTCCCAGTCCCGAGGATAGACATCCTCGTGGATGTAACGTCTGGTTTCGCGTTTCTATGTTTCTTAGATGCCTATATGGGATATCACCAAATATTCATGAAAAAGGAAGATGAAAGCAAGACCGCATTTATCATAGATCGAGGAACTTATTATTACGTCACCATGCCGTTCGGTGTTAAGAATGTAGGAGCAACTTTCCAGAGAATAGTAAACAAGTTGTTCAAAGACCAAATAGGTTGGAACATAGAGGTATACATGGACGACATGCTTGTAAAGAGCAAGGAAGCTCATATTTGGTAAATGACCTCCGAGAAGCTCTAGAGATAATCCGAAAGTCGGACAAGCGTCTTAACCCGGATAAGTGTACTTTTGGGGTCAAAGCAGGAAAGTTTTTGGGATATATGGTGTCACAAAGAGGCATCGAAGCTAATATTAAGATGGTGCAGGCCATCCTTGACATGGTCTCTCAAAAGACTGTCAAGAAGGTTCAAAGGTTGACAGGACACCTAGTGGCCTTGAACAGATTTCTATCTAAGATCACAGAGCGGAGCATGCCTTTCTTTAAGACTTTAAAGAAGGGGCAGTTTGAGTGGATTGATGAATACAAAAAGGCCTTTGTAGGATTGAAGGAGTATTTGGCACATCTGCCAAGTCTATACACGCCGCAAGATGGAGAGGTTTTGGCGTTGTATCTCTCAGTAGGAGATGATGCAGTCAGTTCAGTTCTAGCTCAAGAAGAAGATAAGGTACAAAGGCCAATATAATTTGTAAGCAAGGTATTACAGGGACCCGAGAGGAGGTACCCAAACATTGAAAAGCAGGCATTTGCCTTGATGGTATCGGTAAGAAAACTACGTCCTTACTTCCAAGCACACTCAGTAAAAGTAATGACAAATACGCCATTGGGTAAGGTCCTGGGAAAACCCAGGAACTGGAAGATTTAATTAAATGGGCGATTAAACTGAGTGAGTTCGATATAGAGTTTGTCCCAAGGACATCCATTCAAGCTCAAGCCTTGTCCGACTTCATAGTGGAGTGTACTCATAGCCAGGAAGATCCTGAGGTCGCAGGATAATGGACAATGTACATTGATGGAGCATCGAACGGGGATGGTAGCGGCACAGGATTGCTACTCACAAGTCCAGAAGGTGATACATTCACTTATGCACTAAGATTCAACTTTGTGGTATCAAACAATGAGGAGGAGTACGAAGAACTCATTACAGGTCTGAGGATTGCCCTGAGGATGGGAGTAATAAGGCTTAGGGTTTTTAGTGACTCTCAGTTGGTGGTTAGCCAAGTAAAAGGAGAGTTTCACGCTAAAGGAGTAAGGATGAAGAAATATTTATCCAAGGCAAATGAGTGGATAGCGAACTTCGATGGTTTTGGCATAGAGTGAATTCCGAGGTCGCAGAATAAGAATGCAGACGCCTTGTTTACATTGGCATCATCTGTATATTCACACTTGACGAAGATAGTCCTAGTGGAGATACTAGTGGAGAGATCAGTAGACGAGACTCACGTCGCAGCAATTCAAGAGGAAGAATCGTGGATGACACCAATAGTCAAATATTTAACTAAGGGGATAGTTCCCACGTCGCACCTCGAGGCGAAAAAACTAAAGATTAAGGCGTTGAGATATGAGATGGTGGATGGGGCTTTGTACCGGAGGTCGTACTTAATGCCTCTACTTAAGTGTGTGAGTCCGGCCCAAGCCGAGTTAATCTTGATAGAGATGCACGAAGGTTGCTGTGAGGCACACGCCAGGTATAGGAGCATAGCAAAGAGGGCCATGATTGCGGGCTATTACTGGCCCACGATGTTCAAAGAGTCAGAGGAGTTGGTGCAGAAATGCGTCCAGTGTCAATTGCATTCTCCAATCTCCCAATTGCCAGGTACTGAAATGAAGGCAATGACCAGTCCATGGCCATTCGTGCAGTAGGTACTTAACCTATTAGGACCCTTTCCAAAGGCGAAGGGAGGAGTACAACATCTTTGTGTAGCGGTGGATTATTTCACTAAGTGTGTAGAGACCGAGCCACTAGCAACTGTGATAGGGTTTGTAGTCAGGAGGTTCCTGTGACAGAACATTGTATGCAGATTTGGCATCCCGAGGTCGGTGGTCACTGACAACGGGAAACAGTTCGTAGAACAATTCAACCAAATGTGTAAAGATTTAGAGATTATGCAGTTTTATAGCTCTGTTGGACATCCTCTGGCCAATGGACAAGCAGAGGTCACAAATCGGACGTTGTTGCAAGGGTTGAAAACATGTCTGCTTAGAGCAAAAGGAGAGTGGGCAGAGGAACTCCCAACTGTGTTGTGGGCATACAGAACCACCCCAAAGACAGCAACACGGTATACTCCATTTTTGTTAACATTTGATATGGAAGCCGTGATACCTGCAGAGATCGGTGTTCCCACATACAGGGTCACTCAATATGAAACCACACCAATGAGGAGAACTTGAAGCTAAGCCTAGATGAGGTTGAGGAGCGGCGGGAGATCGCCAACATAAGAGAAGCCAATTACAAGCAACAAATGGCTAAGTACTACATCGAGAAGCTACGAGAGAAGACTTTCAGGCCAGGAGACCTAGTTCTAAGGCGTAACGAGATCAACAGGAAAACCAGGGAGGCAAGTTAGACCAGAACTTAGAAGGACCATACGAGGTGGTGAAGGCTAGAAGAACAGGCAGCTACAAGTTAAAAGACCTGAGTGGGAAAGAAATCCCAGGTTATGGAATGCGGAAAATCTCCGAGTATTTTATCACTAGACGTAGTACTTTTCAATACGACCTAAGATCGTATTATGTTTACGACGTGGGGAGTTGATTATGTAAGATTGTTACTCTTACTCAAGATGGGTTAGATTTTCAATAAGATCTCAGGTCGTAAGTTGTTTACTATGTGGGGGAGTTATTTAAGATTTTTCCCAAAGATAGGTTAGCTTTTCAATAAGATCTCCGATCGTATTGTGTTTATGACGTGGGGAGTTGATTATTTGAGATTATTTTTCAAAGATGGGTTATAATTTCAATAAGACCTCAGGTCGTAAGTTGTTTACGACGTGGGGGAGTTATTTAAGATTTTTCCCAGAGATGGGTTAGCTTTTCAATAAGACCTCCGATTGTATTGTGTTTACGACGTGGGGAGTTGATTATTTGAGATTATTTTTCCAAGGGTTATAATTTCAATAAGACCTCAGGTCGTAAGGTATTTGCGATGTGGGGAGTTATTTAAAATATTTTTTCGAAAATGGGGTAGCTTTTTTAAATAAGACTTCAGGTCATGAGATGTTTCCTACATAAGAAGTTATTTAACAAATATTTCTAATAAATGGGTGTTTATTTAAACCCCTATGCCATGAGACTTCGGAGATGAAAGAGAAACTCAAAGGTTGACCCGCTTTAATTAAATAAGGTAAGAGGTAATAGCAAATAAACAAGTTCATTAAGAAGCAGATTGTGAAAATACAAGTTCCTACAAGCTATTTCCTAAGCTCGCTCTCTGGGGCCTGTTAAGTGGATTCGTCCTCCGTATCATAGCTGGCTTCAAGAGTGAGTCCCAAGCGAGCAATAACCTCACGATAACCGGCCTTCGGCCTGAAGTTTACACCCCTAAACCGAGTCAAAGAAAGAGTGGGAAAGAGTTTCTTCGTAGCTTGAAGTCCTTTCTTGTATCCATAGCTGACAAGAGGGGACAAAAACTCTTCAACGATATCATTGAAGGCAGAGGAAACCTTATAATCCGCGACAGCTTTTACCTTGATTGTGTCCCCAAGAGGAGAATTGAAGAACTCCTCTACGGCGTTATTCTTCAGTTCTTCGCATGCTACGGAAGACAGGAATTCCTCGATGGCTCAGGAGCAAGCTTGGAAAAAATGGCCTTGCATGGCTTTCCGCTCTTCTTCATGGCGGAGAGAGGCCTCGCTTAAAGCTTCCACCTGGGAGGATAAAGTCTTAATCTTTTTCTCGAAAGTATCCTGCTTGGAGAGTTCCTTTGCAGTTACCTCCCCTAGACGAGTCTCTCACTTCGGCGGAGGATCTCGCGAAATTTAGGTCCCTACGAAAATTAGCACAACAGTGAAAAATGCCATGAAGAACTGAAATTACAAAGTTTCTGACACAGGGAATACTTACCAAATCAAAAAGAGGGAGAATCTCTTGAGCAAGTTGCTGAGTGGTGCTGGATTCGAACCTCTCGAGGCTTGGGGCAACAACTGGCGAATCGGGGAGAATGATGGTTTTGCCACCAAGGTTTCCAGGGGATGGTGGCGAGGTTTCAGCGCAACGTTTTTAGTCGTGACCTCGGCAGTCGAAGATTTCGCAGCCTTTCGAGATCTTTTCAATTGTCGAGAATCTTTCGGTGTAGCACTGGAAGACACTTTAAGTGCAAGATTAGGGATTTCGTGGATGGGGACAGTATCGAGGTCACCAGTCTCGGGGTCGACATACATGAAGCCGAAACTCTTGAAGATGTCTGCAAGATACACAAAAATTTAATATAAGTACTAAAGGTACCTCAGAAGCAAGTTAAGAAATTGTACATAAGCGGTCGACGATCCGCGCAGGACTAAGACCAGCCCAGGCAAGCTCGGTCTCTGAACAATCAGGATTGACTAAGCGTAGGCCGCAGAAAGAGGATTTATATCCTCTTTGATCTCTAGGAAAGCCGCTGAACGAAGCTTATCTCCAACGGCCTGCTGGGTATGCCAGACATCGGGGATTCCTAAGTCTTCCAACGAAACGAAAAGGAACTTAGATTTCCATTCTTGTATTGAGGATGGAACTCCACGAACAATCGTGGGAAGGTTATTTCTTTTGCTGAAACAAAACTAGTTGGGTCGATGACCACTAATCTTCATACAGTAATAATGCCAAAATAAGTCAACATTGGGAATCACAACCGCATATTTTCAGAGAGTTTGAAAGTCCACGATTACCCTAATTGAGTTGGGAGTAAGCTGTCCCAATCCAACACGATAATGATGAAGGAGGTCTTGAGTGAATGAAGATAGAGAAAAGCAGAGGCCAGTGACAAATTGATCAAAGTATACCCCGATATAACCTTTAGGCGCAAATAATACACGATATAAATGTTTTAGGGGAAGTAAGGTTAGAAAAAGAGGTATGTAGATATGAGTGCAACATTGACGGACATCGCTAGCCTTCAAAGTTGAAGGAATGTGAGCAGCATCACGCTTTTCAACAGAGCCTTTTTTCCCTCTCTTAGTTATTGGGATATTTTCGGGGTCCATCTAACGGTCGTTATTTTGGAGGGAAGGTTCGAGAGGTAAAGGTTCTGCCGAGATGGTGGGAAGTAATGCCTTTTGAACGAATTTAAAAGAAAGTTTTTTACCTATTTTCGAGGCGCCGGCAACTTGAGATGAGGAACCATTGATGATAATCTAAGTGATTTGCAGAAAAAGTGGCTAAAACCTGGAAAATTTTGAGAATGGATGATGTTAAGAGACACTAAAGGTTTCCATAGGAAATATGAATCAAAATGAGGGATATTAAGGGTGAAGACGAACTTGCAAGAACTGGTACTTTAAAAGAGACGTACTCTTTTTGAAATTCAAAACGACGCAGTTGAGAAAATCGAGGTTCCGAATGAAATTCAGATTTTGAAAACTCTCCATGATTACAACGGCATTGGTTGACAGCTAGCATCTGACAGCTGATGACAACTGGAAATTACTTAGCGCCGTGGATAGCGAGAAGTCGCTCATCGCAGATCGAAGAGCGACTTAGGGGACTAGTTGATAGATCATAAATCTTGATAAGGATAAACGATCTGAGACGATAAGTTCTAAGAGAAAGCATGAGACATGCATCCTTTACAAAGATAAAAGCCGTGCTTAAGTATTCTCTTGATAAAGATAAGATCTCTGAGATAGAGATAATAATTGCATTCTTGAGATAAGGATAGAAGTTATCAATTTACAAACGTTATCATAACACAGGTATGCCTATAAATACCAAAAATACAACCCTATAGAGGGTAAGCAATTTTCTCACTTATATTCAGATTACTTTTGAGTAAAATAAAAAGATCTAACTTAAGCATCGGAACCTTCCCGGGATAGATCCCGTGGAAGATCTGACATTCGTTATTTCAAGCCCAACGCTCTCACGCCGCACGCTGCATTCCTGAAGAGTTGGTTCCACGCTTCATCAGCTGCATTACTATCAACTTCATGAATCCTCATAATTGTGTTAACAGTGTCCGGCCTCCCATCCTAAAGGCTTGGAGGCCTTTTCTTATCCTGTCTCCGCACTTCATCCAACCTCATATCCGAAGGCTTTGGAGGCCCTTCCTTCTCCTGTCTCCGCATTTCGTCTGTCCTCCCATCCTAAGGCTTTGGAGGCCCTTCCTCATTCTTTCTCAATATTTCAGCAGGCTGCTCATCCATCTCTTCTAGAGGCTTATTCTTTTTAGTCCTAGATATGTCATTATACTGAATGGCATCTATTATTGGACCTGTCATAACACTATCTGGTTCTCAAAATTTACTATATTTTACTTAGTTAAACCATTCGATCTCCCAACCAAAGACAATTCTTGGCTTTTCAGAATCACCGAATGCAATTCTTTAAATTCCCCAACAAAGTTGGTATCTGATCTTTATTCTTAATGCCAGATGATGTTGCAGTTTTGTTACTCTCATATCCAAATTGTTTCTAAATCTATCTGGCCACCTGTCGATGAACTTTTGACCACCAACAAAATTCTGCAGCATGTCTAAGTTTAAAACATGCATTACAATAATTCGGTACGTTGTCATAATCCATTATAATCCTTCACCCCGTAATTCCCCGACCAATCCAAATCTGATTAACCCTCGGCTTCTGTAAATCAATTTCTTGACAAACACTTGCTACGTTTGGCCATTGATGAGTTGGTTTTATACCAACCAATTTGTGTTAAATCTTTTGGCTTTTGTCTTGTGTTTGGTGCAAGTGTGTGGTAATTTGTACTGTTTTATGTTTATTCGTGATGTGCTAGTTGATAGTGTGAAATGGTGCAAAATGGTTAAAAATGATGGAAAATAAAAATATGTGTGCAGAGGTTGAGAATCAAGAAACTTAAAGTGCAATTTTGGCCAAATTAGGGTTTTGGCAGAATGTTGGTGCAACTTGTTTTGAATATAACTATTTCAATTCTTGTCCGAATGATGAGATCTTGCATGTTCTGGAAAGTCTTTTGGGTGCACTACATTTCTTGTGTTTTAACTATCTTCAAATTCTGTGTGCAAATATGAGAAACGGGCGTTTCTTTATGATTGCTACTTCAGGATTTAGTTTTTCAATTCATATTGCCACAGTTTGGTAGATTGTTAATAACTTGAGCTACAGACCCCCAATTAAGGTGATTCTTGAACCAAGGGAAAGCCAAGAGGATTAACCAGAACTTTTATGTTTACCACTGGGTCTAATGCAGAGGCTAAGACATATGAATCTGGCATGGAAGTAGAGCTTGGTGCTGGAATGAAGACTAAGTCACACATGGTCTTGCATTGTATCGTTTGGCATGTCATCCTTGCACGAGCTCGTCGGGCTCAACAACCTTGCCAACACAACTTTGCCAAACATTGCCAAGCCTTGCCAACACAACTTTGCCAAACATTGCCAAGCCATGCCAACACAACTTTGCCAAGCCTTGCCACACACCTTGCCACCATAGTGCACTTACCTTGCCACAATAACATCACACAAGTCGTCACCTTGGCACGTTTCATTGGCATTCATTTGCATACCAGTGAGCTTAGTCATGAACACTACTTAAGCATTCACAACACACAAACCGCATGCACATTGGCGATATTTGCACACTCTTGGCACACTACTCGTGCATTTTTGGCACAATATTTGCACATTCTTGGCACTCATGCACTCTTGGAGCAACACTGGGTCACATAAAGCACACAACATTCACTAACCTTGCCATGCACACGATTGTTATGCACTTATGCATACACATGCACACAATTGTTACACACTTTATACACTATTCATACACAACATGACTAGACATTAGAGCTAATGTTTCAGCATAAAGGAGTTGGGCAGAACTGGTTGTGTAAATTATTTTGAGTGTAACTCTCTCACTACTAGTCCTATTGCTGAGATCTTAGATGTTTTAGAAAGCTCTTTGAATGTACTTCATTTCTTATGTTTTAACTTTCTTCTAATTCTGTGTGCAGGGTGGAGAAACTGGAGCAGGTTTGTAATTGCTAATTCAGATTTTCTTCTTTGGCTTCTCATTGCCACAGTTCGGGAGAATGAGTGTATCTCGGGCTATAGACCTCCAATGATGCTGATTCTTAAACCCATAGAGTTCATCAAGGCAGCTGAAGGCGTGAAAGCTCCAGGCTTGAAGGCGTGAATTCGCAAAGGCTGGACTGCAATGACGTTCGCGGTGAAGCTGAAGGCGTGGAAGCTCCAGGCTTGAAAGCGTGAACTTGGTCTGATTCTTCAGCTGGACTTTCGGGCGATGAAGGCGTGAATCGTGGAAGCTGGAAGGCGCTGGGCAGCTGAGGAGCGAATGGAAGGCGTAATGTGCAATGGCTTGAAGGCGCTGAGTTGCTGAATTGTTCTTCATTTTCGGATTTTTTCACATTTGTGGGCTGATTTTGGTTCTTCCTTTTGAGGACACTTTTGTAATATCTTTAGATATTTTTAGTTAGCGTATTAGTTACATTTCTACTTCTCTATATATAGGGAATGTAGTTAGAACAAAGGGAGACTTTTGGATCCCGGAGACTATTATTTTCATCCATTAGTTAGGATTTTAGTTTGTAACCAATTTTTGACCTAGAGAGAGTGGGAATAAATTTGTGAGATCTACTTTTTCTCTCTAGTTTCTCTCTCTATCTTTTGAACTTCATTTTGGATTCTGATTGAGAATTTGTTCCGATTATTGTAAATCTCCTTGCATTTGAGAAGGCATTCCATAATCCTTTTGAGAATTGGAAGCTTTGAGACATCTTAATTGGTAAACTCTTTCCAATTGATGAAATGAACTGTGTAATCTTTCAATTTGTTGATCGTGAATTGGAAATGGAGTTTTCTGGCTAGATCTTGTGATATCCTAGGGTTTGAACAGATGAACGATTTAATTTAGTTGATGTGATGTCTTGCAATTGACTTAATTCACTAAGTATGAAGATACATGAAATGAGAACTTGAATGCGATTTCTTGAGTCTTTTCACTTGTTCAAACCGTTCATTGCATTTCTGAGATTCTGGCCTCGCCATGGGATGTTTTGAAGGAATGTACCTTAGAGAAGAAGTGTAAAAGAGATTTCCTAAGATAATAACGAAGGCATTCAAAACTAGGTTGGGCCTCACCATGGGAGTTCCTAAGCTTTGCATGTTGGAGTAGTTGTCTTAGGAAATTGAGATTCTGTAGTTTATAACACTAATCTTGGCCTCGCCATGGGGAAGGTAAGTGTTATGGGATCTAGCATGTAGTGCGGTCGTCATGCCGGCTATAGGTTAGATTCTCGGGGAACTAAGATTTCCTCTGTTCATATTTGCTTGTCAATTGCATCGCATCAAATCACTGAGAACTCAAGAATCCTAGGATATCCATTCACATTCGTTAATTGCATTTAGGTTTCATTTCTTGTGTTAATCTTGTATGATTTAGAGTTTGATACATAGTTGTAATTGTCACTCTTACTTGTTAAGTTTCTTTTACTCTTTTCTTTGTGACATTTTGTGAACAGAATCCAATTTCTTGATACCTCCTTTTCCCTGTGAATACGATACCTTGCTCACTGCTACTATAGTTAGTAAAATAGGATAAATTGACAAGACGCGACACTCGATACCAATTTTTGGCGCCGTTGCCGGGAAAAAGGCACGGTTTTCTTGAATTTGGATTTGTTATGTTTGGTTTTCTTTTCCTTTGTGTAGCTTAGTAGTTTGTTTTGTTTCATTTTGTGCAATTTTGTTGTTTTTGTTTTTGTGTTTTGCTTTGTCTACTTTGGTTTATTTGTGGCAAGTGTAGGATCCTGGAACTCAATTGAAATTGAGTATTGCTCACCACAAATATTCAAGCATGTCTAGATGGTATGAGGACTTCTCTCCACCACCATATAAAGAGAAATGTCAAAATTAAGCACAAAGCAACAACTCGTATCACTTTGGAACACAAGGACTTTCTGTGGAGTACATGTTTTCTCAACTTCTGGAAAGATATGATAGAGGTCTACAAAAGGAAGACCAAAGGCATCACCAACAACAAGGTAATGAGTGTCATCTCAGAGAAGAGGCAAAAATGGAAAACATGTTGTCTCAAGTTTTGGAGAGATTTGATAGAAGTGAAACAAGGTTGGCTCAACTAGAAGAGGAGCTTCAAGGGCAACAACAAAGACTCGATCGAATCAATATGCTAATCAGCAACATATGGGCACAAATTGAGACACCGGTTCTAGATGCCCAATACAACTCAGAAGGTACATCTCTCTTTACTAAAACACTCACTCCTAAGGAAAATCATTTTGATATGAATGAAAATGTTGACTGGGGTTACAAGTGTCCAAGGGAAGAGTCTACATGTTTTGGGGATGATGTACATGGATGCTATGTTACTGATTCTTTTGTGCATGAATATGTGAACTTTGATGTTGAGGATGATGACTTCTTTAGTGATCCTGATAGTGATGATTCTAGTGATCTAAGTTGCCATGTTACTAAGCTGGAAAGTGTGTCTAAAGAGGAAGCTTTCATTAATTTCATGGAATTCAATGAGTCATATGATGTTGATTACCTTTCTTTAGTTGTTTCTCCTCTTGATAGTTTTGTGAATTGCACAGAGTCATTTCTTAAGGATCAATGTGATTTCATAAAGGAAGATAATGTTGCATTTGTTAATGAGAGTGTTAACACATTGTTTGAAGCTCTTGTTGAGGCACCAATTTTTGAAATGATCAATGAATCTAAGTGTCTAAATGGTGATTCACAAGAAATGCAAAGTGAGATACTCTTGTTAATTGATGATAATGCTTGTTGTGCTGTTGAGAAAGAAAAGACTCAAAAAATTCCCCATGTTAGTCTGGATGATGAAGATGTGCCAATTTTCAATGAGATTGCCAACATTGTGGAGAATTGTTTTGTTGATGAATCCATTTTTGATATTACTGGTGGTTTTGAACTTACTAATGGTTTTGTTGAGACCATGGATGTAGAACCCTTGGTTGAGCCTTGTAGGATTGAAATGGTTAGTGTGGTGGGAGAAGTAAATGATGTGTTTCCAATGGAAGAAGAAGTAAAAGAGGTGCCTACAATAGGGGAGCCTCAGTGGTTCGAAATTAAATTTGTAGAGATTGCTCCCCATATGCTTGAGCTCAAGCACCTCTTTGCCACTATTTTACAAGTGCCATACTGGAGGATAATGAGTATTGTTGAAATATTATTTTTCTGGTACAGAGAGGGTTATTCCGATTCTTGAAGAAGAAAGTTACATGAATAAAGTCTAGCTGGAGACTTCAAAACCCAGAACTTCTTCTTGATCTTTTACCTTTTCTTTAGTTTTTGGTTTTCTACGTGTTTTGTTAGTTTGCATCTTTGCTTTAACTCACCAAGGCCACTCATGATGTAGGCATCCCTGAAGGAAGTTGCAAGGGAAATTGGCCATGCTCACAAGAGGCTAAGTGTGGGGGAGTGGTGCCATCACCCACTCCCACAATGCACATGATCACTTTGTCTTACATTTCAAGCATGATTGTGCATGTGCCATTTAGTGTTAATAGTTATATAATTTTACACCACTATGATTCCAAATCATGGTGCGACACTTTGCTTGTATGCTACCTCCATGTTATGTCTACCTTGCTCCAGTGTAGTGTTCTTGAGTGAGTGATCTCTAATAAGTTTTGTTTCACCATGTGCAGCAATTTGTTCATGCAAGAAAGAACTTCAAACAAGGACACTCCACAAAGCAAACATTTGAATTTATGCAGTATCAGGGAGTTCCTAATCCTATCTTTACTTTACATTGAGAACAATGTAAGTTTTAAGTGTGGGGGAAGGATGGTTTGCTTTGGTTTGTGTTTTTTGTACTTTATACGTTTTCTTTCATGCCATGTCATGCTTAGCATGTAATTTTTGCATTTTGTTGTATCATTTTTGAGCTATTTCCCGTATATGTGTGTTTTTCATGTTTTGTGCAAAGTTTAAGTTTTTTTGTGTTGGTTGTGTTTGAATTTTTGTGCAAATTTTAAACTTTTGCAAGCTTTTTGAATAAGTGATGGTGTTGAACATAAGCTGTGTTGTGTTGTGTTGTGCGTTGGTGTTGTGAAGACAAGTTGTGCAAAGTTTACAATGAGTTCATTTATAGAGTCAAACAAATTTTGTGTTGAACTTGTGAAAGAGTCAAATGCTAGAGTGAGTGAGCTAGAAAGTGGGTTTCATTCGTGTATTTGATACTTTGTTTTTAGTCCACTAAGGCTTATTTCAAGTTCATCAACTTTACTCTTTTTGAGTTTGCATGTGAAAATTTTTGTTTCTGGTCCTAAGTTTGAGGAAATTGGTACATTTTGCTGGCTAAAGCTCGATGTTAAGGTAAGATAGATATGCCATGCAAAACTAAATGACACAGGAGGTATGTGTATGGAAGCTTACTCTTCTTGCTATGCATTTGTCTGGATGTTTCCAGAGTTTGTGCATGCTAATCAACTTGAAACTCTTATGAACATGTGCATGCATAAGAGAAGACATGGAAGAAAAAGCTTTTTGGCATTTGGGAAGGAAAAAGCCACAAGAACCTGGCAAATGATTAAAGGGAAAAAACAGCCAAAATACCCAGGCAAATGGTACCAATGAGTATCACAAATGTACTAATGTGCTTAATAAGGTCAATGTCCCATAGAGCTGTGTGCGCATAGGATACCATGGATCTTGTGACTGCATGTTCATGAGTGTGGCTAAGGAGATAGGCTTGTATTGAATGAGTGAGACAACTAGATGGTGTATAGCAAGGGAATAGATGAAGTGCATGTTCCTCAGCACACACTTGCACGCGTGGCATGTTGGTCTTTATTCATTGTGCCTTAGTTGATAATTTGTGCTGAAATCTGAAGGCTTGGTGCCAGAAACCTTGGAATGAATTCTTGTGTGGAAAAATGTTTTGATGAACTAGGATGTGGCCATTGTGGATGGATGAACAATGTGTTAGATACGGGTGATGAAAATGAGTTTTGAGTGTACAATTTGCATAGAAGCAAGTTAGTGTGAATTAAGTTGAAATGGAAAGGAAAGTTGTTTCTATCAAGAGTTCAAATCATGGTGTGTGTGTGGCATGTTGTTGTGATTGAGTTTAAATGATATTTTGTGTCTTTGCTTGAGGACAAGCAAAAGTTCAAGTGTGGGGGAATTTGATGACTTTGTTTTATACCAACCAATTTGTGTTAAATCTTTTGGCTTTTGTCTTGTGTTTGGTGCAAGTGTGTGGTAATTTGTACTGTTTTATGTTTATTCGTGATGCGCTAGTTGATAGTGTGAAATGGTGCAAAATGGTTAAAAATGATGGAAAATAAAGATATGTGTGCAGAGGTTTCTTTATGATTGCTACTTCAGGATTTAGTTATTGAATTCATATTGCCACAGTTTGGTAGATTGTTAATAACTTGAGCTACAGACCCCCAATTAAGGTTATTCTTGAACCATTGGAAAGCCAAGAGAATTAGCCAGAACTTTTATGTTTACCACTGGGTCTAATGCAGAGGCTAAGACACATGAATCTGGCATGGAAGTGGAGCTTGGTGCTGGAATGAAGACTAAGTCACACATGGTCTTGCAATGTATCGTTTGGCATGCCATCCTTGCACGAGCTCGTCGGGCTCAACAACCTTGCCAAGCCTTGCCAACACAACTTTTCCAAACATTGCCAAGCCTTGCCAACACAACTTTGCCAAACATTGCCAAGCCATGCCAACACAACTTTGCCAAGCCTTGCCACACACCTTGCCACCATAGTGCACTTACCTTGTCACAATAACATCACACAAGTCCTCACCTTGGCACGTTTCATTGGCATTCATTTGCATACCAGTGAGCTTAGTCAAGAACACTACTTAAGCATTCACAACACACAAACCACATGCACATTGGCGATATTTGCACACTCTTGGCACACTACTCGTGCATGTTTGGCACAACATTTGCACATTCTTGGCACTCATGCACTCTTGGCGCAACACTGGGTCACATAAAGCACACAACATTCACTAACCTTGCCATGCACACGATTGTTATGCACTTATTCATACACATGCACACGATTGTTATGCACTTATTCATACACATGCACACAATTGTTACACACTTCATACACTATTCATACACAATATGACTAGACATTAGAGCTAATGTTTCAGCATAAAGGAGTTGGGCAGAACTGGTTGTGTAAATTGTTTTGAGTGTAACTCTCTCACTACTAGTCCTATTGCTGAGATCTTGGATATTTTAGAAAGCTCTTTGAATGTACTTTATTTCTTATGTTTTAACATTCTTCTAATTCTGTGTGCAGGGTGGAGAAACGGGAGCAGCTTTGTAATTGCTACTTCAGATTTTCTTCTTTTTCTTCTCATTGCCACAGTTCGGGAGAATGAGTGTATCTCGGGCTACAGACCTCCAATGATGCTGATTCTTGAACCCATGGAGTTCATCAAGGCAGCTGAAGGCGTGAAAGCTCCAGGCTCGAAGGCGTGAATTCGCAAAGGCTAGACTGCAAGGAGGTTCGCGGTGAAGCTGAAGGCGTGGAAGCTCCAGGCTTGAAAGCGTGAACTTGGTCTGATTCTTCAGCTGGACTTCCGGGCGGTGAAGGCGTGAATCGTGGAAGCTGGAAGGCGCTGGGCAGCTGAGGAGCGAACGGAAGGCGTGATGTGCAATGGCCTGAAGACGCTGAGTTGCTGAATTGTTCTTCATTTTCGGATTTTTTCACATTTGTGGGCTGATTTTGGTTCTACCTTTTGAGGACACTTTTGTAATATCTTTAGATATTTTTAGTTAGCGTATTAGTTACATTTCTACTTCTCTATATATAGGGGATGTAGTTAGAACAAAGGGAGACTTTTGGATCCCGAAGACTATTATTTTCATCCATTAGTTAGGATTTTAGTTTGTAACCAACTTTTGACCTAGAGAGAGCGGGAATAAATTTGTGAGATCTACTTTCTCTCTCTAGTTTCTCTCTCTAGCTTTTGAACTTCATTTTGGATTCCGATTGAGGATTTGTTCTGATTATTGTAAATCTCCTTGCATTTGAGAAGGCATTCCACAATCCTTTTGAGAATTCGAAGCTTTGAAACATCTTAATTGGTAAACTCTTTCCAATTGATGAAATGAACTGTGTAATCTTCCAATTTGTTGATCGTGAATTGGAAATGGAGTTTTCTTGCTAGATCTTGTGATATCCTAGGGTTTGAACGGATGAACGATTTAATTTAGTTGATGTGATGTCTTGCAATTGACTTAATTCACTAAGTATGAAATCACACATGAACCTTCACGTAGAATTTGTTAAATTTCTTATTTCTGAACTGGACTTGGATGATTTGAACTCCAATTGTGGTCGCCATGCCAAATTGGAGGGAGATTCACCATCATTTAGTGAGGATACATGAAATGAGAACTTGAATGCGATTTCTTGAGTCTTTTCACTTGTTCAAACCGATCATTGCATTTCTGAGATTCTGGCCTCGCCATGGGATGTTTTGAAGGAATGTATCTTAGAGAAGAAGTGTAAAAGAGATTTCCTAAGATAATAACGAAGGCATTCAAAACTAGGTTGGGCCTCGCCATGGGAGTTCCTAAGCTTTGCATGTTGGAGTAGTTGTCTTAGAAAATTGAGATTCTGTTGTTTATAACACTAATCTAGGCCTCGCCATGGGGAAGGTAAGTGTTATGGGATCTATCATGTAGTGCGGTCGTCATGCCGGCTATAGGTTAGGTTCTCGGGGAACTAAGATCTCCTCTGTTCATATTTGCTTGTCAATTGCATCGCATCAAATCACTGAGAACTCAAGAATTCTAGGATATCCATTCACATTCGTTAATTGCATTTAGGTTTCATTTCTTGTGTTAATCTTGTATGATTTAGAGTTTGATACATAGTTGTAATTGTCACTCTTACTTGTTAAGTTTCTTTTACTCTTTTCTTTGTGACATTTTGTGAACAGAATCCAATTTCTTGATACCTCCTTTTCCCTGTGGATACGATACCTTGCTCACTGCTACTATAGTTAGTGAAATAGGATAAATTGACGAGACGCGACACTCGATACCAGCCATGAAACCATTGCAGTAGCTGCATCTAATTTTAAAGGCAATCCCACAGCCGTTGCAATAGAAAATATCTCTACCTTGTCAAACATATGCAATGGGATATTCGAGAATGAAGCCCACACCGGGACAATTGATGATTCTGTCTCTAAGGAGAAATCCTTGGTCCACTTAAAGATCCGCATGACGAAACCTTGAAAATTCCTGGAATCTTTCAACCAAATCAATGATAATCCTCTTTGAGATCAAACCTGACTAACACATGCTGTGGATCTAACAAACCCGACCTTACCGATCCTTTGAATGCAATTGAAATCAATGCATTATGCAGATTTTCCATTGATAGTCGGCTGCTTGAGAATTTCCCTACCAATGTGTATTTGATTTTTTCCGCAAGAACATCATCTTCCTGTTCAGTGAAGATTATCATCGACTCGACCTTATATGTCGTTGGTGTTTTGAGAAAAACTTCCATGTGTTCTTGATTTGATAAAACATCCGCAAAGGATTGTGAACGATGCCCCTCAGTCATGTACTGATAGCCAACCATGACTGATCAAAGAAACTCTAGTTTAAATATAGAAAGTAGAGAGAAGATAAAGAGCATAGGGAAAAAGTTTTTATAGGATTTATTTATTTATTATTTTTTCTTTCTTCTTTTTATATGCTAATATCTTTATTCAATAAATATTTTTTCTATTTTTTAATATTTTATTTAATATACCTGATTTGATAAAAAAAATTATGATTTATAACTTGATTAACCTTTTTTTATTTAAATCAAGTTTTGGTTAATTAAAAATAATATTTTAAAATTTTTTAAAAAATAACTTCCAATATAATAGAACACATTTTATTCAATATAAATTTTTACTATATTTTAATATTTTTATTTAATATTCTTGATTTGATAAAAGAAATTTATGTTTTATAGTTTGATTAATCTTTTTTTTATTTCAATCAAGTTTTGATTAGTTAAAAATTATATTTTTAAAATTTTTAAAAGATAACATTTAATATACTAGAAAACCATTAATATGTACAGTTTATGTATTTCTATGATAATATTTAATATTCAAAATTACTAATTTTGAAATTTTTATTTTTTAAAAAAATTAAATTGTATATATATTTTAAATAATTTTTATTTGTTGTTTGAAAAGTAATATATTGCACATTTTTAAAAAAAATAAATAATTGAAAAATAAAATCTTACTATTTTCCATTCAGTTATCATATCAATATGTTTATGAAACAAGCTTAATTATTTCAGTATTCAGCCACTTATTATTTCAAATTTTAAATTTCAATTTTATTAAATATGCCCTTATCCTGTTCATCTATTCTTTTCTTGAGTTCAATCCAGCCAATAACGTATCCCTTGACATCCTTCAATACCTCTTTTTTCATGGAGTTGTTCAAAATAATTCTTGTACAATCGTATACACTTATCCTTCTATGTATTTTATCTGCATGAAGACATAAACATAAACTTGCTTAGTGTAAAATTATCAATAACTTTATAAAAAAAGAAAAAATTAGTAGAAGATATATCGTGTTTAACTCCGGTGTTTAATACACCTCTCATTTGAAGTGTTCAAAATTATGCATGAGGTAAATCCCGCAATCAACTTGATAAGTATAATTTTAGGTTTCATTATTTAGTATTTTAAGTTGTTATATTAGCAATAATTTGCATATTTTGTGCAGGATTTGTGGAGATTATGTGGAAAAACATTATTTACTATGGTAAATGATGAAAATCTGGAGTAGAAGTTGCTGATAAGAACCTGTGAAGTAGTCAAGTCAAATTTGTTGATACGTTGAAGCTTTTTCGGAATATCAATTTTGTTTCCTTAAATTGTGGAAGATTTGATTTTTGAGCTTAAGCAGGAAGACATTGAAGATTTTTAGGAATTTTTGGTTGTGTTTTTACCTATAAATAGAAGGGATAGATTAGTTTGAAAAATACCCCATCCCGATTCCATCTTTTGAATTCTGTCAATTTTATCTCAAGTTTAGTTTTTAAATTAGTTCGAATTTAAGTTTGAAGTTTTTATGCTTTGAAGTTTGTTTTAATTCAGTATTTGATTCTAATAGAATTCTTTTCCATTTGCATTGAATTATTTTCGGTTAAATCCATTAAGGAATTATTCAATTTTGAGTTTAATCTCATATTCAGATTTATTTAAGCACTGCATATTTGAAGTATTTTTATTTTTAAGAACTCAGACGTGCAAGTTCCGTATATTAATGAAATGATCAGATTGAATTTGTGAATGTTAAGTTACTGGATTAATACCATTGAATTTTTGTCCAGAGCCTAGAAGTTATTATCATTAAAAGTCTTCTTTTTGAGGTTTAATCATTGTCTTAAAGTTTCTTAAGAAGTCCGAGTCAAAATCTTAAGTAGATAATGTTCCATAATTTCGTTTCCTTGCCGAATGCATTTTCTACAATGTTAAGTCATGTTTCCATTTTAATTCATTAGTCGTTTAGTGTTTCAATAAATCATTTTTCTTAAGTTAAGTATATCTTATTAAATAAGATACCAATCCAGTTCATAATTAAGGGAGCAATCTGTTGTGGATTAACATTGGAAAAGGGTGGAGTCCATCTTGGAGTTCAACCAGTATCCAGTTACATCAACTGGTTCTCATTCATCCAAAGCAATAAGTTTTCTTCTACCTTCTCTCTTTTATTTTACTTTAATTTTATATTCAGTAATTAGTTTAATTGTTTCTTTAATTATGGTGATAGCTTAAGTTTATTTTCCGGCATTAATAATGAAGTGCTAATTAAAATATGATCGTGAGACCAAAATGCTTTTATTAAATTAACTTGGATAAATTCTGGAAATTCCCTGTGTTTAATGAATATGTTGAGATTAAATTAATCTTGATCACGTTTCTTTAATCAACACAATGCCAAATTAATTTCCTATTAATTATCTATAATTAATTGGTTAATTAATTAAGTGGTAAAACTACCATCAGGTAGGAGGGAATTAAAAGTTAGTAAATTATGACATACTGTTGATGATTATAATTTACTAAAATTGGGTTTTTCTAATTACTAATGCAATTAAATCTTTAAATTTAGTGTTGGCTGATTCCAGTTAAATTACGATATTATTAGGGGTAATTAATTTATAGCTGATTCTTGTTAATTACCTATTAATTAAGGAAAAATTGGATTATGTCAGAGCTGATTCTCGGTAATCTATAACCAATTGGTTTGTAAAAGTTAATTTATTTGTGAGTCTAGGATCGATCTAAAGTTGATTAGTATGGATTTATTAATTGCCGGATTTTTCTTATTTGCCAGATTATAATTTTTGTAATTTTCTTTTAATTGTTTTAATGAATTTTTAAGTTTATTTAATTTGACACTCTGAAATTAAATTGTGACATTGTTGAATTAACTAAAATCGATTGTATTCCCGTTCCTCGAGGGATCGACCCTACTTCCACGTGCTAATTATATTCTTTGAAGTAGGAATTTAATTTGGTACAAAACGACGTACCAATTTTTGGCGCCGTCGCCGGGGAACGGCGTTATACTTTTCATTTTAGTTAATTCTTTTTATCTCTTGGTGTATGACCCGTTCGTCTAACCATAATCTCTTATTTGATACAGAGATCGAGAAGACAGCAAGAAGATTAAGGAAAGAGACGAGGGAAAGACGCCAAGGGCGTTTTTCTGATTCTGTTCCAGAACCTCCGTTTGCCCAAACGGAAGATACTTCAGCAACAGAATCGGATCAAGACACATTCTTTGATAACTTTGACATGGCAGAAAATCAGAATGGAAATAACCAGGGTGGAGGACAACAAGCACCTGCTCGAGAAAGAACATTAAGGGAGTTAACTAGTCCCTTGATAAATTATCAGCCCTCTTGCATTGTATTGCCTGCTATAACTGTTGATTTTGAACTCAAACCGTCATACCTTAATTTGTTGCCTAAATTTAACGGTTTAGTTGGAGAGGACCCGCATAACTTCTTGCATGAATTTTTAAGAGTGTGTGGAACATTGAACAATCGGGGAGTAAATCAAGAATACATTAAATTAGCGAGTTTTCCGTTTACCCAAACAGGAGAAGCTAATTTATGGTTTAGTAGTCTAACTCCAAATTCTATACGTTCATGGCAAGAATTACAAGGAATCTTTTTACATAATTTTTTCCCTGCATCAAGAATTGCATCAGTAAGAAAAGAAATTTGTGGAATCAAACAAGATATTGATGAATCTTTGCAAGCATATTGGTTAAGATTTAAAAGACTTTGTAATAGTTGTCCTCAACATCAAATTTCTGAAGAGTTACTAATCCAATATTTTTATGAAGGTATGCTACCGGAAGAAAGGAGGACGGTTGATGCTTCAAGTGGTGGTGCATTTATGGATAAAACTCCGGCGCAAGCTAGAGCTTTGATTACACAAATGTGTGAGTCCCGACAACAATATCATGTTTCCCGTTCGGCCAAACCAGTAAATGCGGCGAACATGTCATTTTTTGAGACTCGACTTGATGCATTGACCACTTCAGTGGAACGTTTAGTGGCAACATTGGATAATACCCAACAGATTTGTGGAGTGTGTAATAATCTAGGACATCCAAATGATTTGTGCCCATCAGTTCAAGATGACCAAACAGCTTCGGTGAATGCAGCAAATCAGCAATATGATCCCCATTCTAATACATTCAATCAGGGGTGGAAAGATCATCCAAATTTGAGATATGGGAATAGACAACAGCCAGTTCCTGGAGTTTTATATCCTCCACAATATAGGCCACAACAGCAAGTAATGGCTCCGGTTGCTCAACAACCTTTCATACCCACTTCAAGAGGAGGTGTGCCTTTAGAGGATTTGATTACAACATTAGCCACCACCACTCAGAGTATGCAGCAAGGATTTATTAAGTCTCAAGTGGAGGCGCAAAAATTTCAGCAGGAAACTCGCGCAAGCATAACAGGGTTGAGTAATCAAATTACTCAGTTATCCACCGCCGTAAATGCTTTAGAAGGAAATCAAGGGAAGCTGCCTTCACAGGTTTTACCAAATCCAAAGGAAAATGTTAGTCAAATAACATTAAGGAGTGGAAAGCAGTTGGAGGAACCTACGTTGAAAATCAAGGAAAAACAAACAGGAAAAAGGGTTCCGTTAGACCAAGCAGATGACAGTCAGAAATCTGAGGTAAAAGTTGATTTAAATAATAATATTTCTGATATTAAAATACCTCCTCCTTTTCCTGGCAGGTTAAACCGAGATGTGAAGGATGATGACATGAGTGATATCCTCACCATATTCAGCAAGATTGAAATTAATATTCCTTTCCTTGAATCAATCAGGAAAATGCCAAAATGTGCAAAATTTCTAAAAGATTTTTTGGCCAGAAAAATTAAAAAGTCAAAGGATGAGAAAGTGGTGGTAGGTGAAAATGTTTCTGCAATAATTCAGAAAAAATTACCACCAAAATGCAAGGACCCAAGTATGTTTGCCATTCCATGTATAATTGGGGACAAACGAGTAGAAAGTGCTATGTTTGATTTAGGAGCATCAATAAATGTTATGCCTTTGTCTACATATGATGAATCTAGTATGGGACCCCTTTCTGAAACACGAGTTGTAATTCAATTGGCAGACAGATCATTAGCATATCCACTTGGTGTTCTTGAAAATGTGCTAGTTAAGGTGAATGAATTCATATATCCTGCAGATTTTTATGTTCTTGACACAGGAAAAAATTATGATAAAAAATCTGCAGTTTTATTGTTGGAAAGACCATTTTTAAAAACTGTGAAAGCCCAAATTAATATGGATAAAGGAACCTTAACTTGTGAATTCAATGGGGAGTTTTTGACCTTTAATATTTATGATGCTATGAAACACTCCAATGATGTTGAAAATTGTAATGTTGTTGATATTTTTGAGCCAATTGTCCAAGATCATTTTGAGATAAATTTTATGCAGGATAAATTGGAGTTAGCAATCACAACAGGTTTGACGGATGTTGAGGCAAAAGAATTGCAAAATGATGAACTCAGAGATGCTATTATGTCACTTTATTCTTTAGATGAATTTTCTAATAATTCTGAGTTCTCTCATTTGGTCAAACAGAACACAACTGATAAACTTTTGCCTTCTCTTTTGCAGGCACCCGAATTGGAATTGAAGGTTTTACCTGAACATTTGAAATATGTGTTTTTAGGTGAAAAAGAAACATTGCCTGTTATTATTAATAAAAATCTCAGTCAGAGTCAAGAAGATAGATTGATTAGACTTTTGAGAAAATATAAAGCGGCAATAGGGTGGACTTTGGCAGATATAAAAGGAATAAGTCCAAGTGTTTGCATGCATAGAATTTTTCTTGAACCAGATTCTAAACCGGTGAGGGATCCACAAAGGAAATTAAATCCAAATATGAAAGAAGTGGCGCTTAAAGAAATATTAAAACTTCTTGAATTGGGGATAATATTTCCTATTTCTGATAGCAAATGGGTTAGTCCAGTACATGTGGTACCAAAAAAATCTAGATTTGAATTGGTAAGAAATGAAAAAAATGAATTGTTTCCTGTGCGTCTCCGAACCAGATGGCGAATGTGTATTGATTTTAGGAAATTAAATTCTGCTACCAGGAAAGATCATTTTCCTTTGCCATTTCTAGATCAGATGCTTGAAAGATTGGCGGGTAAGTTATTTTTCTATTTTCTTGATGGGTATAGCGGTTATTTTCATATTTTTGTAGCACAAGAAGATCAGGAAAAAACCACTTTTACTTGCCCATTTGGAACGTTTGCATATAGACGCATGCCTTTTGGTTTGTGTAATGCTCCAGGAACTTTTTAGCGATGCATGATGAGTATATTTTCTGATTTAATAGAACATTGCATCGAAATTTTCATGGATGATTTTACTGTATATGGGAATTCTTTTGATGACTGCCTTGAAAAACTTGATAAAGTGTTGCATCGTTGTGTTGAAAAAGATTTGGTTTTAAATTATGAAAAATGCCACTTTATGGTTAGAGAAGGAATTGTTCTTGGACATGTAGTTTCTGAAAAAGGACTTCAAGTTGATAAAGCTAAGATTGATTTAATTTCTCAATTACCTTATCCATCTAATGTTAGAGAAATTCGTGGTTTTTTGGGACATGCAAGTTTTTACAGGAGGTTCATCAAAGACTTTGCAAAAATAGCACATCCCCTGACGCGTTTATTACAAAATGATGTTCCGTTTGATCTAACAGAGGAGAGGAAGTTAGCTTTTGATAAATTGAAGGAGAAATTGGTGTCAGCCCCTATTGTTCAACCACCCCGTTGGGAATTACCATTTGAGCTAATGTGTGATGCAAGCGATTACGCCGTAGGAGCTGTGCTTGGCCAAAAAGATGGAAAAGAGAGCCATGTGATTTATTATGCGTCAAAGACTCTAAATCAAACTCAATGCAATTATACTACCACCGAAAAAGAATTATTAGCTATAGTATTTGCATTTGAGAAATTTAGATCCTATTTACTTGGCTCTAAAATTATTGTTTATACTGACCATGCAGCTTTGAAGTATTTGTTACAAAAGAAAGAATCAAAACCCCGACTAATTAGATGGATTTTGCTCTTACAAGAATTTGACTGGGAGATTAAGGATAAAAAAGGAGCAGAAAACAATGTGGCGGATCATTTGAGTAGATTGGTTCGATAAGAAGACCGTTTGGCCATACAAGAGACCTTTCCAGATGAGCATCTTTTGACCATTACTGGTAAGATTGGTAAGGAACCTTGGTATGCGGACATGGTGAATTATTTGGTGAGTAAAGCATTTCCTAAAGGACTATCACATGCACAACGAATGAAAATTAGAAATGATTCAAAATATTTTTTATGGGATGAACCTTATTTGTGGAAAATTGGCTCAGATCAAATAATTAGAAGGTGCATTCCGGAAAGTGAAATTAATGAAATTTTGAATCATTGTCATATGTATGCATGTGGTGGACATTTTGGTCCAAAACGAACGGCTAGAAAAATACTAGATAGTGGTTTCTTTTGGAATACACTATTTAGAGATGCGTATTTGTTTTGTAAAAGTTGTGAGAGATGTCAAAAAATGGGAAATATAACAAACAATGATGAAATGCCCCAAATGCCGATAATTGTGTGTGAAATTTTTGATGTATGGGGTATGGATTTTATGGGCCCATTTCCTAGTTCATTTGGCAACTCGTATATTTTACTAGCTGTTGATTATGTATCAAAGTGGGTGGAAGCCAAGGCCACCAGGACTAATGATTCTAAGGTTGTTGCAGGGTTTTTAAAATCTAACATTTTTAGCAGATTTGGAGTACCACGAGCTATCATAAGTGACCAAGGGACTCATTTTTGCAATCGCACGATCGAAGCTTTAATGAAGAAATACGGAGTACACCACCGTTTGGCCACACCGTATCATCCGCAATCAAATGGCCAAGCGGAAGTCTCCAATCGTGAGATTAAGCAAATTTTGGAGAAAACCGTTAATACCTCTCGAAAGGATTGGAGTATGCAATTGGATGATGCTTTGTGGGCGTACAGAACAGCTTTCAAAACTCCGATCGGGATGTCCCCATACCGGCTCATATTTGGTAAACTGTGTCATCTTCCAGTAGAAATTGAACATAAAGCATACTGGGCTATTAAACAAATTAATATGGACACATTTAAGTGTGGGGAAGAGAGGAAATTACAACTTCAAGAGTTAGAGGAATTGAGACTGGAATCTTATGATAATGCTTTGTGGTATAAAGAAAAAACTAAAATGTTGCATGATAGAGTGATAAGAAAGAAACAGTTTCAAATAGGGCATAAAGTACTACTTTTTCAGTCTAAATTAAGATTGATGGGAGGAAAATTAAAATTTAAATGGATTGGACCCTTTGAGATAGTATCTGTTTACCCTAACGGAACTGTGGAAATTAAAGGCTTGGAATCAGGGAAGATTTTTAAAGTAAATGGACAGAGATTAAAGCCTTTCTATGAGAATGTTCAGGTTAGTACTGTGGAAGAGCTTAATTTGGCATTGCCAAAATATTTTTAATAACCACAAATTTCTTTGTCTAGCCAAAAACTTTAAATGAAGGCACTAATTGGGAGGTAACCCAATAATTTTATTTTTTTTTATTTTATTTTGTCTTTCATATGAATTTAATCTCTTCTAATTTTTTGTCTTATAGGTTTGAAGAAAAGGAGAAGTGGCAAGAATGGAGGATGAGAATAAAAATTAGTCTTTAATTTGCAAAAAAAAAAAAAAAAAAAAAAAAAAAAAAAAAAAAAAAAAAAAAGAACGAAAAAATCTGGACTAATTGTTTTAACTGCAATTGTTTTCTTATAGAATTTAAAGGACCCAGTTCAAAATATTGTTTGATAAAGATCAGATTTTAGTTAGTTTGTTAGAGTATTAGTCAAACTAGTCTTTTTTGACTTTGACTAAAAGTTTAACCCTTTTTTTTTCTTGTAGACCACAGACGGGGCAGCCTTCTTCTCCATCAAAGCTGCTGGAATTTTCTCTCTTCTCCATTAAAGTAGTGACTTTACTCTTCATACTCAACCATGGTCCAAATCCAATATTATGAAAGGAAAGCTTCAACACCTTTGGTTGATTATACACCATCACCAACACCATCTCCACCCTCCTCACCAAAGAATACTCAAGAAGTTGAAGACCCACTTCAAGCACCATTAATGGAAGAACAAGGTTTTGGGGAAGGAAACTATGATAAAAACATTGAAGGGTCTTTATTCCCCACAGAAATTGTTGGAGGAATTTGGGATATGGTAGTTTATCAACCTCCAATTCAGCCACAGCTCTTGCCAAAACCCACAAAAAGGAGATTGAGAAAATCTGTATCAAAGTGGGTTTCGTCACAACGGAGTTCTGCGAGGGTAGCAGCAATTCCATTGGAAGATTCAACACCAAAGTTTCCAAATAAACAATCTGAATATGATTCTCCTGTTGGGTCTTCACGTGGAAAAAATTCGAATTTACAGTCTCTGTCAGATGAACTTTCAGAACCCAATTTTTGTTCTAAAAAAATTCAACAAGCCCAAGTTCCTTTTAGACGTTCTAAGAGGCTTTGTACAACTGCTGCATCAACTCCAAAGACCAAAATGGAGAAGAAGAGAAAAAAGTCACCAGTCACAATATCATCTGATGAAGAAAAAGACGCAGATAGAATGGGCAACCAAAGCATCCAAATCCCAACAACAATCAAGTTCAGAAATATGGAGGAGAAAAACAGGTACATTAAACAATTGAATCGAAATATTTCCATCCCAAAGTATTTTAATTTTCAAAGCATAGCATGTTTAAGCCTGAGAAGGAAATTCGTGATTATTTTAATGCTGTGGGTTGGTCATGGTTCCTGCAATTAGATGTTAAAATCCTGTATCCTCATGAGTTGAGGGAATTCTTTGCAACTTTTAAGTGTTCATTTGAAACTGGAAATTCTGTTTTTAAAAAGGTCTTTGCATTCCGATTGTTTAACAAGGAATATAACCGATGTGAATAGGGAATTAGGCATAATTAGCAGTCAAAGGAAAACCAGTGATGCTTATTTATCTGCTGATTATGGCCTTCCTAGAGGAGTAGATTTTGAAGCTTTTTGGATTGAGATAGCCCCTAATGATTCTGAACTTTATGAACCCTCTAGATCAAAAGTCCATTTTATTAAGGATCGTGTTTTACTCCTGTGTCAGACTTTTCTGGCATATAATTTATTTGGAAGGAAGGGTAATCCAAATGTGGTGAGTACGAATGAACTGTATATCTTATGGGCTATGCGTAATAAAAAGAAAATTAGGGTTTTTGGATTGGTTATCAATGGGGACAGATAGCTACTCATACTAATCGACACTTGGCTCTTGGTTATTTCATTACTTTGTTTTTGCACAAAGAGAAATTTGTTAATCTTTCGAATGCACAATATATTAATCGTTCTGAACACATTGATTTGAAGTTGCTAAAGATAAAAATGTTGTTTTTGTGGATACTCATGGTCGAATTAAGTTCTGTGAGCCGGAGGAAATTCCTTCGAGCAACCATTCAAATGCAGGTTCCCTGATTTTGCGAGAAGAAGTGATTCTTTTGAAAGATGAAGTAAAGAAATTGAAGGAAGAAGTGAAACAAGAGATGGGTCTTATGACAGTTGAAGTTGGACGTCTCAACAAGTCACTTTCAGCAATTTTGAAGAGGAAGGAGGTTCAAGAACCTTGGAATAATTCAGGGCAGTAGTTCTATATTTCTTTGCAATATTTAATTTTCTGTTTTAAGTTTTAATTTCGATAGGTTGGGTAATTTGTTGAAGCCTTGTCCAGCTTATGCTTTTGCTTGGGTCAAGCAAAGTTTAAATGTGGGGAGGTGGATTATATGTGTTTTATTAAGTGTTTCAAAAATTCTTTCGTGATTTATGTTTTTTTTTTTTGACAAGAATCTAGTTTAAATATTAATCATGATAATCGAGTATGGTTTGGAAGTTGGTGGAATCCTTGTATTTAGAGTTCAAATATGTCATTGTATCTTTCAAAAAATGATAAAATGCAAGAATGAATTTTACTTATCTACCTAAAGTGAGGTTTGAGCCTAAGCATGCAAAACCACCTTTTGATGCTTGAATGATTTTTTTTTCTTGTTGAGTGAAAAGAATGTACATTGATGATCTTACAAATTTTGCATTGTTGTGCACATGGAACCATTGATGTTGGAATTATTATTACATGAAAATGATAAAGGCATTTAGGTTAACCAAGTTTGGCTTTAGTTTTTTTTTTTTCCTACCTTACAATAAATCTTTAGTTAACCCTTTTGAAGCCTGAAACTCTTTCTTTGATATGTAACCCATTTAAAATACACCTCAACCTTTTAACTTTCTATTTTCCTTTTTCTTCAAGGTGCTTAAAACAAAATGAATAATGTTTGAAATAATCCTCTTAGGTTGAAGAAAGCAAATTCAATTTGAAAGGGTGAAGAACTAAGTGTTCTTTTGATGAAAAGAAAAAAAAGGGGAAAGAAAAAAAAATGAAAAAAAGGGGGTTCTGTTTGATCAAACAAGAACAGGACAAGAAAATTGAAAAAGAGGTGAAAAAAGAAATATATTTGCTTGTTTGAAATTGATGCAAAAGACCTAGTGTGGGGATTATTTGCTTAGTTGTGATTGAAAGCACCTTGAGTAGATTTTTATCCATTTCATTATTCTTTTCTTTATCCTACCTCCTTTACCCTAGCCCCAATACAACCAATAAAAGTCCTTTTGATTCATGTATTTGGTTTTGGCAAGATATGGGTGAAATGTGACATATTTGCAAAATTATGGTAAGAAGTCTTGTACAATTTTGTTTGAGTGGATTACCTAAATGAGAGATTTTGAGTGCTTAGTTGAAGCTTCACTGATATTTTTGAGAGTATTCATTCTTGTACTTTTTAATTTTGAAGAAAAGGATATTTTGTGTCTTTAATACAAGGATTGGAATTGTGGAATGAAGGAAGAACTCGATTTGAATGTGAAATATTTAATTTTGGATTTCTTGTGAATAAGTGTTTTGAATAAGCTTGAGGACAAGCATAGTTCTAGTGTGGGGAATTGATAAGTATAATTTTAGGTTTCATTATTTATTATTTTAAGTTGTTATATTAGCAATAATTTGCATATTTTGTGCAGGATTTGTGGAGATTATGAGGAAAAACATTATTTACTATGGTAAATGATGAAAATCTGGAGTAGAAGTTGCTGATAAGAACCTGTGAAGTAGTCAAGTCAAATTTGTTGATACGTTGAAGCTTTTTCGGAATATCAATTTTGTTTCCTTAAATTGTGGAAGATTTGATTTTTGAGCTTAAGCAGGAAGACATTGAAGATTTTTAGGAATTTTTGGTTGTGTTTTTACCTATAAATAGAAGGGATAGATTAGTTTGAAAAATACCCCATCCCGATTCCATCTTTTGAATTCTGTCAATTTTATCTCAAGTTTAGTTTTTAAATTAGTTCGAATTTAAGTTTGAAGTTTTTATGCTTTGAAGTTTGTTTTAATTCAGTATTTGATTCTAATAGAATTCTTTTCCATTTACATTGAATTATTTTCGGTTAAATCCATTAAGGAATTATTCAATTTTGAGTTTAATCTCATATTCAGATTTATTTAAGCACTACATATTTGAAGTATTTTTATTTTTAAGAACTCAGACGTGCAAGTTCCGTATATTAATGAAATGATCAGATTGAATTTGTGAATGTTAAGTTACTGGATTAATACCATTGAATTTTTGTCCAGAGCCTAGAAGTTATTATCATTAAAAGTCTTCTTTTTGAGGTTTAATCATTGTCTTAAAGTTTCTTAAGAAGTCCGAGTCAAAATCTTAAGTAGATAATGTTCCATAATTTCGTTTCCTTGCCGAATGCATTTTCTACAATGTTAAGTCATGTTTCCATTTTAATTCATTAGTCGTTTAGTGTTTCAATAAATCATTTTTCTTAAGTTAAGTATATCTTATTAAATAAGATACCAATCCAGTTCATAATTAAGGGAGCAATCTGTTGTGGATTAACATTGGAAAAGGGTGGAGTCCATCTTGGAGTTCAACCAGTATCCAGTTACATCAACTGGTTCTCATCCATCCAAAGCAATAAGTTTTCTTCTACCTTCTCTCTTTTATTTTACTTTAATTTTATATTCAGTAATTAGTTTAATTGTTTCTTTAATTATGGTGATAGCTTAAGTTTATTTTCCGGCATTAATAATGTAGTGCTAATTAAAATATGATCGTGAGACCAAAATGCTTTTATTAAATTAACTTGGATAAATTCTGGAAATTCCCTGTGTTTAATGAATATGTTGAGATTAAATTAATCTTGATCACGTTTCTTTAATCAACGCAATGCCAAATTAATTTCCTATTAATTATCTGTAATTAATTGGTTAATTAATTAAGTGGTAAAACTACCATCAGGTAGGAGGGAATTAAAAGTTAGTAAATTATGACATACTGTTGATGATTATAATTTACTAAAATTGGGTTTTTCTAATTACTAATGCAATTAAATCTTTAAATTTAGTGTTGGCTGATTCCAGCTAAATTAAGATATTATTAGGGGTAATTAATTTATAGCTAATTCTTGTTAATTACCTATTAATTAAGGAAAAATTGGATTATGTCAGAGCTGATTCTCGGTAATCTATAACCAATTGGTTTGTAAAAGTTAATTTATCTGTGAGTCTAGGATCGATCTAAAGTTGATTAGTATGGATTTATTAATTGCCGGATTTTTCTTATTTGTCAGATTATAATTTTTGTAATTTTCTTTTAATTGTTTTAATGAATTTTTAAGTTTATTTAAGTTGACACTCTGAAATTAAATTGTGACATTGTTGAATTAACTAAAATCGATTGTATTCCCGTTCCTCGAGGGATCGACCCTACTTCCATGTGCTAATTATATTCTTTGAAGTAGGAATTTAATTTGGTACAAAACGACGTACCACAACTCCTTGTGTAGGGTTTTTCTTCAAAGCAAAGCGTACATTATGAAACTCGAAATTTTCTAGCAAATGAACTTTAAGATGATGGTTGTTTGTCAAAAACTCTGATACTATACATACCTGAAATTGGTAAATTAATATAATTGTAGAAATAATGCTAATATTGAAAATAAGCAAGTGTTTGATATGTAGTTTTTCTCACCAATAATCTTTTATTTTGATATAGTCTTTTTCTACTTTGTTAATTGGATTATCCAAGTAATGGATCGTTTCTTCCTTTAAGTCCATCACAATTGCAAAATAGTGTGCATACTGGTGAATTGGTACGTAAATCTACATACGTAATTGATGAAAAATTAGAGGAAGAAATTGTTGAACTATTATTAACGTTATATAGTGTTTGAAATTTCATACCATATCCACCAAAGCAATACTATTGTCAAATTGTTCCAACTACACATTCCAACTATAAATTGTTTCCTTCTTGTGTTTTTGCTCATGATCATTTCAAGATTTAACTTCATGCAATGCAATCTTTTGAAAATGCAAAAGAATCAATTCATTTGGCAATTAAAATTAAAAAACAAAAAACAAGCTATACTTAAATCATTTGGTATAGGAAAATAGAACTTGTTGGACTCATTTGTATGATTTTGTTTATTGTTCAAGTGTATACACTAGAAATCAATGGCAGTACTATAAATTTTTTAATTTTCATTAAAAGAACTAATATCTTTCTTGTCAAAATATTGTAGAAATCATAAATCCAAAAATAAAATTCACTTAAAATAGAAAAAAATATTTAATTAGAAGATGTAGATAAATTACATATGTAAGTTGCAAGAATAACAATTCATTGTTAAAGTCAGTCACCTGTTTTTAACACTTTGGCATTTTATCATGCAGTAGTAGTCTATATCGTGCTCTTTGCTCGATATCATAGTGAGTAAATGTTTATATGATGCCATGAAATTTGAAAGAAGAGTTGTGCAAGAACTGTGAGCCAATGATCTTCACATTCTTCTTCCTGATCTTGTACAACAATATCTTTTGCTTTCAGAACATCTTCACCAGAGTATGTAATTGAGTTTATCAAATAATCAAGATCAAAATATTCGTTCTGTTTGTATATTTGTAATAATGTGCTGTCTTGATTCTCAATAACATGTTCACCTGTTAGAATAGGGTATTTAGCTATGATGGAATGTGATAGTATATCTACCACATTCTGAAAGTCCTCTTCTAATGTTTGCATTGTTGTGACAATAGGTTCTTGAGATCTCTGAATAGAATCTTCATATGTGATAGGATGTGATTCTGATTCTGTCATATTTTGAATGACCTCTATTGATGTTTTCGTTTTTATAGTAGCAATCGGGTCTTCAAATGTGTGAACATGATCTTCAATTGTGACAGGATGTGATTCTGATTCTACTACATTCTGAATCACCTGTTCTAATGTTTCCATTGTGGTGGTAACAAGGTCTCCAAATGTGTGAATAGGATCTTTCGATGTAACATGATGTGATTTTGATTCTACCACATTTTGAATCACATGTTCTAATATTTCTACAAGAGGTTTAATGACCTCCTCAGTTGTCATAAATGTGAAATCCCATAGTATTATATAAATACATTTATCGTATATGATTGTTTAAAATGTTTAATTTTATTTGGTAGGGTAAACGTTTACGTTTTAGGGACCAAACTGTATAGAATTATTAAAAAGAAACAAAAAAAGAAAATTAGTGGACTTTATTTGATCCCTTTAAACTCTAAGGATAATAAGGCAATTTAAGAAACTTTTTTAAAAAAAAAAGAGGATAACCATCGCCAAGCTTGTGAAACAATTTTCACCGCCTACGCTAAACTTATAAACCAATTGTTGCTGCTTATTCTTATCAATAGGGGATCAACTAGAATACAAGAAAAGGAAAGAGAAGGACTACAGGTTTAAACAAGTGAGTAAAAACTGTGATCTTTTAATCCCTTTAGAGGAGAAATCATTTTTTTTTTTAATCTGATTTCGTGAATCATTTTTTTTGTTGAATCATTTAATCCCACTAAATCATTGAATCATGTATTTGAATTGAATCATTTTTTTTAGTTGAATCATTTAATCCCACTGAATCATTGAATCATGTATTTGAATTGAATCATTTTTTTTAGTTGAATTATTTAATCCCACTAAATCATTGAATCATGTATTTGAATTGAATCATTTTTTCTTTGAATTGAATCATTTAATCCCACCGAATTATTGAATCATTTTTTTAAAAAACTGAATAATTAAATCATTTTTTTATCCCATCGAATCATCCTATGACTCAATGATTAAATGATTGAATCATCATCACTTTATTGCTTTAACATCATTGAATCATTTAAGTCATAAGCATATTGGTTTTTTTTTTGTTTTGGGAAGGACATGTAATACTCCTTACTTTCGTGAACCAAATTTGAAACAAAATATACAGTGTATTAGCTGAAGTTTTAGTATAGTATTAACTTGTGTGATGATACAATGCCACAATGGTGATGAAATTTGACTTTAGTTATTGCGTAATTTGTGAACTTATATCTTGCTTGTGTGTGGATTTGGACAGGCACGGTTGAGTAAAAGAAATGGGCATGTTATACGTTTCTTTTTATATATACACTTTAAACAAAAATCCACGCAAATGTGATTGTTATTCACGAAGTATGCTTGAGATACTATATGAGCATTGTATTTGAATATTGTGGGCCCTAGTAGTTGTTATTTTGGAAAATAATCGAGACGGCATCGGGCCAACGATTATACCAAAACTACACCGGTGAGCCCCGTCACAAGATTAAGGAGGTTTTAATCTTGTTCGGCGGGAGTCGGAGTGGCAAATCCGGATGCCATGTTAGGCCTGCGGGGCCGTAGCGGTCGCTGACCACAAGGAAGGATAAGGTAGCTTCATAAGTCGTGCACGCATCAACAGACTTCCCGGGGAGATAAGGTTGGTAAAGGTCGGTAGAACCGATCGACAGGTATACATATTTGTGAAAATGACATGTGACTTTGATATTTGAAAATGCGATGTGATATGTGCGATAATATATTGTGCAATGTGATTATTTGTGGTTGGAAAGAAACGTATTTACAGAAATTGTATTGGTCTTTAAAATTGCGTTTCTCAAAATTATTCTCTACCCCCTCATTGAGATATTTTGAGCTCACCCCCTTTTTATAAATTATTTTCAGAGCAATTCGGGACAGACTAGGAGCTAGTTTGGATTTGAAGACTAACGAAGCATAGTGTGATAGGAGAACGGAAGGTTAAGGTATAAGAAGTCGTTTGAATTTGTCTTTTGTTATGTTAGACTACTTTAATATTTTAGAAGTGCTTTTCTTTTGGAATGTAATATATTTGCAACTAGGATAGTTTGTGGTTTGTAAGATTATGATTCCTATTATAAATCTTAAGTTTTGGAATGTTGAATAGTGAGATGAAAATTTTTGGTATGAAATAAATAAGTTACTGTTGAATAAGCTTGAATTCCAGATTAAGTTATGATTATGAAAATCCGGAATTGTTGCTATTTGTATTGAGCCCAAACGTGAGTCGGACGTAATCTAACGCTCCCGTCAGTATGCCGTTAAAGGATAAGGCGGGGCGTTACAAGTGGTATCAGAGCAATAATGCATATGAAGCCAGAAAAGATTCTTGGACCCTATGTGCATGGAATTTTTGGAAATTAGGTGAATTCATAAGTGTGATTATATATATATATATATAAGTGATAATATGAAGTTTGTGATATAGGACATGGCCGAAGAAGGAAGAAAAGTGATACGATACAGACATAGATGATGTGAGCCATATGAAATATTTGATCCAAAAGTTCCTACAGGACCTAGGCCAAAATGTGTTTGTGGGAAAACATACCCAGATTATGTCATGGAGTATGTGGCTAAGGAAAGGGATGAGCTCCTTCGAGACAATGAACAACTCGAGCGTGAAAATGAACAACTGGAAAAAGTAAAGCAGCAAATTCTATGTGATAAGGAGCAAAATCCAATGGACCCGACAGATTTGGAAGGAAAAGTTAGAGAACAGGAAAGGTTGATTGAAAAACTGAAAGGGGAACTCCAAGAAGAGTTTGTTCGTTCATATCAGGAGTTTATTGGGTGCCAGAGTTGGCAGAATCAATATGAAAAGATGAGAAGGATTCAAAAGGCTGGATTTCCGAAGATCTAAAATCAATATGTGGCTATAGGAGACACTATGGAACGAGTTTATGTGGAATATGGCAATCCTGGAAAGAGGGAACCTCCTCAGGATGAACAGTCAGTGAATCAGCCCGAGGCAGGCATTAGATTGAACGATCTTACTGATGGGGGAAACAAGAAAGTTAGGATTGAGATCGTTCAAGAAGGGTCAAAGCATGATTCAGTTTAGCAGCAAGGATGGGAGTTTAATACCTCTTGTGGTAGCTGTATATAACACTTTTGGGATGACTATGTATATTCTCGATGTAAATAGGGTTTGTAGTCGTTGACTAAACTAGGAATGTGTTATAACTATGTTACTTTTGTTAACTTAAATGACTGGGTAGGTAGACTAAGCCAGCGTTGTGTAGTATATAGTCTGACGCTTGAAATGTTTTGACTGTTAAAGGTATGAAACTAATCATTTTGTGTACATTTTGAGTTTTAATTATGTGAATTATCAGCAAATTCATTTTCTTTACGTAGATGGCAAACCACCAAGAATCAACGAATATGAATAGGGAAGAGGGTGGAACTTCTCGGGCAAGCACCGTTGAAGATAACCCGTTATTAACTCAGTTGGTGAAAGCGGTAACTATAATGTCTGAAGTTCTTACCGATAAGTCCAAGTCAAATGCCGTATCTGGAGAAGATAGTGCGTTGGAACGATTTATGAAATTCAAGCCCACTGAATTTCATGGGGAAATTGATGGAGATAAGGCCGAGCTATGGTTAGAACATATGGAAGATATCTTCTCCACTTTGAATTATGAGGATGAGAGAAAAGTGGCATTTGCTACTTTCCAACTGAGAGCGGCTGCACGCGATTGGTGGAAGACTATCCAAGAAAAATGGCGAGTTCTTCACACCGCTAAGACTTGGGGAAATTTCTTAGAAGAGTTTAATATTAAGTTCTTCCCAAATGCAAGTAGAGAAAAACGGGAGGAAGAATTTATCAACCTTAAACAAAGAGAGTTGACTGTAATGCAGTATGAGGCTAAGTTTAATCGTCTCTCTAAGTTTGCTTATCGGTTAGTGGATAGTGAGGAGAGGAAAGTACGTCGGTTTATTCAAGGGTTACGTTATGAGATACAAGATGAAATAATAACAGTAAAACCGACGACTATTGCTGAAGCTTTAGATTACGCTATTCGCATTGAAAATGCCAAAATGAGAAAAAGAGAGCGTGAAGGGCAGCGGGATAAGAATCAAAACCCTTCAAACTGGCGAAGGAATACCCAAGGGTTTAATAGAGGTGGAAATTCTACTATAAGGCCACCACCACCACCACAAGTTCGTCAACTTCTGCCATCGCAAAATCGTGGAACATGTGCTTTTTGTGGTCGTGGGAATCATGAGGAGAGTAAATGTTGGATAAAACAAAATAGATGTTTACGTTGTGGAAGTGCTGAACATTTTGCAAAAGAATGTCCAATTACACGAACCCCACAAAGAAGTGTGGGCTTCCAGAATGCAACACTGGGAGCACGTAAGAAGATGGAGAAGAAACCAAAGGTGCAGGCTCGGGTCTTTGCTATAGGCCAAGAGGTGATTCCCGATGGAGCGAATATCGTGGAAGGTACGTTCACCATCAATAATCATTATGTTAAAGCTCTTATAAACCCAGGGTCAACACATTCATTCGTTGCATCTGATTTTACTTCCTACTTGGAATTATCATGTGAGGAGTTGCCATACCTCGTAGAGGTTTACACACCTATAGGGGGTAAACTGATAACTGACACGATTTATAAATCGTGTGAAATAGGAGTAAGTGGTAATGGAATGAATGCAGATTTAATTTGTGCACCAATCCAGGGATATGATGTTATTTTAGGAATGGATTGGTTATCCCAACATTATGCACAACTTGATTGTCGGGGTAAGGTAGTAAAATTTTGCGAACCGGGACGACCAGTGATAAAGCTTATTGGGGAACAGGGTAAATTTTCGAAAATTTTAATTTCTGGGGTAAGGGCAAGGAAATTGTTACGTAAGGGAGGAATTGGATACTTAGCGTATCTAGCTGGCAGATTCCCAGAGAAACCAAAGTTAGAGGAAATTCCAGTAATCCATGATTACCCTGATGTCTTCCCTAGTAAATTAGAGTCATTACCTCCAGAAAGAGAAATAGAATTCGTCATTGACCTAATACCAGGAACAAACCCAATTTCAAGGACTCCCTATAGAATGGCACCGTTGGAATTGCAAGAACTCAAAATACAATTACAAGAATTAATTGAGTTAGGCTTCATACGCCCGAGTACTTCACCGTGGCGAGCACCGGTGTTGTTTGTGAAAAAGAAAGATGGATCTTTGAGATTGTGTATCGATTATCGAGGTTTAAATGACGTCACCATTAAGAATAAATATCCTTTGCCTTTAATTGATGAATTGTTTGATCAATTAGAGGGAGCTAAGGTGTACTCAAAATTTGATCTCCGACAAGGATATTACCAATTGAGAATTAAGAATGAAAACATATCCAAGACGGCTTTTAATACTCGATATGGACATTACGAATTTGTCGTGATGCCTTTTGGACTTACAAATGCACCAGCAGCTTTTATGGATCTTATGCATCGAGTATTCCAACCATATCTGGATAAATTTGTTGTGATCTTCATAGATGACATTTTGGTGTATTCTCGAAGTAAGCAAGAACATGAGAAACATCATAAATTAGTTTTGGAAATATTGAGGAAACACCGACTCTATGCTAAATTGGAAAAATGTGAGTTTTGGTTAAATCAGGTTTCATTCTTAGGACATATCATATCAGGAGAAGGAATCTCTGTGGATCCGGCGAAGGTGGAGGCAGTAATGAACTGGAAGCAACCGGAAACACCAACTGAAATTCGATGTTTTCTTGGACTCGCGGGTTATTATAGGAGATTTATTAAGGATTTCTCCCGAATAGCTGGACCCTTAACACAATTAACCCAGAAAGGTAAGAAGTTTGAGTGGAACGAGAAATGTGAGGGCAGTTTTCAAGAACTCAAGAATAGGTTGACAAGTGCACCGATCTTAACCTTACCAGATGGAACAGAAAATTTTGTGGTTTATACTGATGCTTCGAAGGAAGGGCTTGGGTGTGTAATAATGCAAAGAGGTAAGGTGATAGCTTATGCTTCTAGAAAGTTGAAATCTTATGAGCAAAATTACCCTACCCATGATTTGGAATTAGCTTCCATCGTCTTTGCTTTAAAGAAGAGGAGACATTACTTATATGGAGCAAAATTTGAGGTCTTCACGGATCATAAAAGTCTGAAATATTTATTTTCCAAAAAAGACCTAAATTTGAGGCAACGAAGATGGATAAATTTATTAGAAGACTATGATTTTTCCATTAATTACCATCCTGGAAAGGCTAATGTAGTTGCCGATGCTTTAAGTAGAAAAGCTCAACTAGCACAGATATGTTTGAACTTAAAACAGAATAGGTTCATGGTGGCGAATATACAGATCTATCCAAAAATAATTTTGGAAATTAAAGAGGCTCAACGATTGGATAGTGATCTTCAGAGTTTAGTTCCAAAAGTTCAGGAGGGTAAACTGCCAAACTTCACCATTGGGAGTGACAAAATAGTGCGCTTTCAATGACGGTTGTGTGTGCCTAATACAGGAAGCTTAAAGAATACAATTTTGGAAGAAGCCCATTGTTCAAAGTACTCAATTCATCCAGGAAGCACTAAGATGTATCGAGATCTTAAACAATATTTTTGGTGGAATGGAATGAAGCGTGATATAGCATTATTTGTAGCAAAATGTCTTACCTGCCAGCAAGTAAAAGCAGAACACCAACGACTATCAGGGTTGTTGCAACCGTTACCTATACCGGAATGGAAATGGGAACATGTCACAATGGATTTTGTAGCTGCATTACCTCGAACACCACAAAATCATGATGCAGTATGGGTTATTGTAGATCGCCTTACTAAAACCGCACATTTTCTACCGGTAAACACAAAATATTCCTTGGAAAGGTTAGCACGATTATATTTAGAGTAAAAAGTATGCCTCCATGGAGTACTAGTGAGCATAGTTTCTGATCGTGATCCTCGATTTACATCAAGAATGTGGCCACGTGTTCAAGAAGCTTTAGGTACTACATTAAAATTTAGTACCACAGCCCATTCCGATACAGATGGCCAATCTGAGAGGACTATTCAAATCTTAGAGGATATGCTCCGTGCGTGTGCCTTAGATTTTGGAGGAAGTTGGGATCATTATGTAAAGTTGGCAGAGTTTGCTTACAATAATAGCTATCAAACTACAATAGGAATGGCCCCATATGAAGCTTTATACGGCCGAAAATGTCGAACCTCAATATGTTGGAATGAAGTTGGAGAGATAAAGTTGATTGATGCTAAGGATGTACCGGTCATAGATGAGACAATTGACCGGGTACAATTAATTAGGAAAAGAATGCAAGCCGCTCAAAGCCGCCAAAAATGTTATGCCGATCTTCGTAGAAAGGACTTGGAGTTCCAACTAGGCGAAAAGGTATTTTTACGAGTGGCACCAAAAAGAGGGATAATCAAACACGGAAAAGGTGAAAAATTAAGTCCACGATACGTTGGTCCCTTTGAGATCATTGAAAGAATAGGACAAGTCGCGTATCGTTTGGCATTACCACCACAACTTGGAGGTGTGCATGATGTGTTCCATGTCTCCTTATTACGTAAATACATGCCAGACATAACTCACGTCATAGATTCCACTAGCTTACCATTACAAGCCGACTTGTCTTATGAATAAGGACCAATAAAGATTGTTGATAGAAAGCTCAAACAACTTCGAACTAAGCAAATTCCACTTGTCAAGGTCATTTGGAGAAATCATGGAGTGGAAGAAGCTACCTGGGAAACTGAGGAAAGCATGCAAAAACAATACCCTGAACTCTTTTCAATAAGCGGTAAGAATTTTGAGGACAAAATTTCTTTAAGGGGAAAAGGGTGTGAAACCCCATAGTTTTATATAAATACATTTATCATATATGATTGTTTAAAATGTTTAATTTTATTTGGTAGGGTAAACGTTTACGTTTTAGGGACCAAACTGTATAGAATTATTAAAAAGAAAAAAAAAGAAAATTAATGGACTTTATTTGATCCCTTTAAACTCTAAGGATAATAAGGCAATTTAAGAAACTTTAAAAAAAAAAGAGGATAACCATCGCCAAGCTTGTGAAACAATTTTCACCGCCTACGCTAAACTTATAAGCCAATTGTTGCTGCTTATTCTTATCAGTAGGGGATCAACTAGAATACAAGAAAATGAAAGAGAAGGACTACAGGTTTAAACAAGTGAGTAAAAACTGTGATCTTTTAATCCCTTTAGAGGAGAAATCGTTTTTTTTTTGTAATCTGATTTCGTGAATCATTTTTCTTTGTTGAATCATTTAATTCCACTGAATCATTGAATCATGTATTTGAATTGAATCATTTTTTCTTTGAATTGAATCATTTAATCCCACCGAATTATTGAATCATTTTTTTTAAAAACTGAATAATTAAATCATTTTTATTCCCACCGAATCATCCTATGACTCAATGATTAAATGATTGAATCATCATCACTTTATTACTTTAACATCATTGAATCATTTAAGTCATAAGCATATTGGTTTTTTTTTGTTTTGGGCAGGACATGTAATACTCCTTATTTTCGTGAACCAAATTTGAAACAAAATATACAGTGTATTAGCTGAAGTTTTAGTATAGTATTAACGTGTGTGATGATACAATGCCACAATGGTGATGAAATTTGACTTTAGTTATTGTGTAATTTGTGAACTTATCTCTTGCTTGTGTGTGGATTTGGACAGGCACGGTTGAGTAAAAGAAATGGGCATGTTATACGTTTCTTTTTATATATGCACTTTAAACAAAAATCCACGCAAATGTGATTGTTATTCACGAAGTATGCTTGAGATACTATATGAGCATTGTATTTGAATATTGTGGGCCCTAGTATGTGTTATTTTGGAAAATAATCGAGACGGCATCGGGCCAGCGATTATACCAAAACTACACCGGTGAGCCCCGTCACAAGATTAAGGAGGTTTTAATCTTGTTCGGCGGGAGTCGGAGTGGCAAATCCGGATGCCATGTTAGGCCTGCGGGGCCGTAGTGGTCGCTGACCACAAGGAAGGATAAGGTAGCTTCATAAGTCAAGCACGCATCAACAGACTTTCCGGGGAGATAAGGTTGGTAAAGGTCGGTAGAACCGATCGACATGTATACATATTTGTGAAAATGACATGTGACATTGATATGTGAAAATGCGATGTGATATGTGCGGTAATATATTGTGCAATGTGATTATTTGTGGTTGGAAAGAAACGTATTTACAGAAATTGTATTGGTTTTTAAAATTGCGTTTCTCAAAATTATTCTCTACCCCCTCATTGAGATATTTTGAGCTCACCCCCGTTTTATAAATTATTTTCAGAGCAATTCGGGACAGACTAGGAGCTGGTTTGGATTTGAAGACTAACGACGTATAGTGTGGTAGGAGAACGAAAGGTTAAGGTATAAGAAGTCGTTTGAATTAGTCTTTTGTTATGTTAGACTACTTTAATATTTTAAAAGTGCTTTTCTTTTGGAATGTAATATATTTGCAACTAGGATAGTTTGTGGTTTGTAAGATTATGATTCCTATTATAAATCTTAAGTTTTGGAATGTTGAATAGTGAGATGAAAATTTTTGGTATGAAATAAATAAGTTACTGTTAAATAAGCGTGAATTCCAGATTAAGTTATGATTATGAAAATCCGGAATTGTTGCTATTTGTATTGAGCCCAGACGTGAGTCGGACGTAATCTAACGCTCCCGTCAGTATGCCGTTAAAGGATAAGGCGGGGCGTTACAATAAAGACATTCAACTCTTTAGCCTTGGTGGTAGATTCATTGTTATGTGTCAAACTGGGATCTTGAGATGTCATAATAGGATCTTGATCTGTGACAGGATCGGATATTGTTTCTACCATATTTTCAATAACATATTTTGAGGTTTCTACAATAGGTTGTATGACATCCTTAGTTGTGTCAAATGCATTTAAATCTTCTTCTCCGGCGCCAAATTCAATGTTTTTAGTCAGAATATTGAAACCATTAATTTTATTTGAAGGTTTCAACAAATTCGAGTATCAACTTCTGTGATTTGTTTGCCTTTCTTCATCGGTGATGTTGTGTGATCTTGCAATTAACTCATTTTTTTAGGTGTTGACTTATTAATTGTACATGATCACGCTTCAATTTGTTATAGAAATCTTCTTGCCCCTATTTATTTAATTTTTTTATCAGTTTCACATGTGATAAAATTATGATAGAAATTTAGAACACCAATTTATTGTTATAATAGTAATGAAAAGAAGAAGATACAATACATAAAAAATTTGATGAAATAATTACCTCAAAATTAGTCTATATCTGTCTTGCAACAATGGTGGAAATCATTTTTAGTTTTCCATGCGCTTGATATTCTATTCTCATTTATGAACCCATTTCTACTTCTCCTTGTGTTAAAGTTTCTATTCTCATTGACAATATAGAATCTTTCAACATATTCCATTCTCCACTTCCAAAATATTCTTTAGTCATTTCTTCATCTAATCTACTCTTCATCTTCGCAGATGTCCAATGAAAAATTAATTGTAATGTAGATAGTTCTTCAGAACCTTTTAATTTCAACCTGTGGAAACAACACAACTGCAGCACTATGATACAACTACCCACATTTATTGCCTCTTTACTATCATTGTATCTTCCAATACTTTCACACAGCCTTTTGTGGACAAAAGAACACCAATTATATTCTTTTATCATATTTACATCAATTAAAAACTTTAATGAACTCAAGGCAACTTCTTTATTTATGGAGTGGTTCAGAAAGCTAAATAATGTGTAGAGAACAAAAATCCTCTTGAAGTCATCCCCTCCATCTTTCAATTCATTTGTCATCATATTCGTCAATCTTGTCAATAATATATGTTTTCCTGTAGCAATACCATATTCTTTCATCCAATTTTGTAGTAATGGAATTTTTTCTTTTTTCTTCAACAATTGTACATCTACATCAGGTTTTTGTGGAAGTGAAAAAATATCACAAATTTCATTTGGTGTAATGATAATAGACCAGTTGCTATTAATTTTTATGGTTAATTTCTAATTACCCTCTTGTGGTTTAGGAAACATACTAGTTACCTACCTATGATTTGTAAATATGAAATTTCCCACTATGTTTTGAGTTTTTTTTTTTGGCAAAACTAACATATCTATAAAGATCTAATAGTTTTGAGCAAAAAATCATACTTGCCCATCTTCATATTCTTCCATTGAGTTTTGCATTTCTTCTTCGAGTAAGTTTTTTCTTTCAAATCATCTTCAACTTCTTTCATGAGTTTTTGTCCACCTTCATCCATAATTACCTTTTGTCAATGTTATTGGTGGTTGATTTAATCCCCTCTCAAAAAAAAGAAAGAGAGCATTGTATACTTTTATTAAACAAAACTTCCAAATTAATAGTACTGCATCCAATAAATAAGAATGTGCTTAATACTATGAACCCCTGTACAAAAATAATGAGAAAGAAGGTGAGGGTACGTTTATTAAATTTGTAAAGATCTGAAGCAAGTGAAGAGCATGAATCCGTGACTGGGGAAAGAGAAAATCTATATAGAAATACATGTCCTGTGTATGGTTTGTTATTCATAAAATTCATGTTAATCTTCTCAAATTCTGGTGGTTATGGAAAAGATCTAGAAGCTTCTGTTCTTTCATAACATTACAAGCCTCAAATGCTTGATTTTGTCTAGTTTTCTTAGCTTTATGTAATTGACGAATCTTTGAGTTTGTTATTGTATAGTAGTCTCTAAAATTTGAATAGATTAGTATTCTTGAGTAGATTCAGTTATGGAAACGCTAGTTGTTGTGGCTAAGTATCGATATGAAGCAAGTGACAATCTATGGACTCAATACTCCAATAGAGTTTAGTGCCTCCAAATAAACAAAAACCATTTGGATCTTCATTGATGATACCTTTTTATTGCTAGTGTGATCCTTGTGGTAAAGGTGGTGGAGCGTCATCCTTGTGCTAAAAGTGGTAGAATATTGAGCCACTGAAGCAAATGTACAAAGAGGGTTGATGGAATCATTGAGGATGTATTCGGCATGAGGAGTTTTAGAGATAATCCAATTAGAAGATTAAATTCAATTTGGCGAGAAAGAACCAATTTATTTACATAAAGGGTTATCTTTGTCTTTTTATATTATTTTATTTGTTAATAACAAACTTATCAGCATTTACATATAGTTAGGAGATGAGAAGGGCTTTCTTTCAAACCATACTTGAGAAAATTCAACGGCGAATATTGGGATGGTAACACAAATCTCAATCATTAGGGGGTAGGCTCATCTTACTGAAGCATGTTCTATCCTCTCTTCATATACATATTTTTTTAGTAGCCTAGCCCCAAAGAATATCATTTGCCAAATGACCATCAATTTTGCTAAATTCTTTTGGAATGACATTAGAGATGGGAACAAGATGCACTGGATTACATGGGATAACTTATGCAGGCCGATAAAGGAGGATGGTATGGGACTTCAAAACTTGAAAGAAGTATTTCTTGCTTTTTTGGCTAAGTTGTGGTGGAATTTTAGGCACAAGGAGTCCCTTTGGGCTGAATTTATGCACTCCAAATACTGTTGTAGACATATTCCACTTGTAGTTTTTCTAACTCGTACATCATTGCTTGCATGGAGGAGGATGCTGGGGGTAAGGGATTTGTTTGAACAAAACATTGGCTGGGGTTCTAGAAAATGGTGCATTAGACTTTTTCTGAGGTAACTAGAGATGTTATGAGAACCTAGCAACTTATGCACATGGCCATGGCTCAAGCTTGCTATCTCATTTCTTTAAGGATGATGCGTGGAATAAAGTTGAACTGAGTTCCACACTTCTTGTATATATTGTGGAGGAGATTATGGCAGTTCATTCAGAGCCTTCAACTCAGAGTCCATTACCAGTGTGAATGATTACGAATAATAGATAGTTTAGTGGGTCCTTGGCATACGAGGCAATACAATCAAAGGTTCTTCAAAAAGGTAGTGGGATAATGGGTCCCATTCAAAATCTCTTATGCTTTGATTGGAAAGGGGTCAGTTACCACTAGCAGGGTTGTTACATAGGTTGGGATTCTATGGTCCTCTACCTTGCGTATGTTGCGCAGATCCAAAAGAGGAGATCATTTCTCATGGTTTCGGCATATTGAGCTTTGCCAAGGAGCTATGGAACACTTTTGGAGTCTACTATGGTTTGCCCGTGGTTGAGAATGGCTGGAAGGAGTTGCCTTAGGCAAAGGAACCTTCGAGGCAACTCTTTCTGTCTGGGGATCTTTTCATTGCTTTCATGTCTTGTGATTTGGCACTTACGGATTAGACGGAATAATGAGGTCTTTAAGGCAAATGGCAGCTTGGTACCACAATTACACCAACATGTGTTTGAGGATTTGCGAGATATTTGGGCAGTTCGATACCTTTCAATCAAGTTTCCTAGTTTTTGGATTGAAATCCTGACCGTAGGAAGCTTGAAGAATCCATTCGCAATAACAAGAATTTTATGAACTCTGTCCGACTTTGTACATATATACTAAACATGGATAGATGCTGTAAAGGAAATTGTAGTTTAGCTGGTGGTGGAGCATTGATTCAAGATCATATGGGTCAGTTGATAGGTGTAATGAGTATGGGTTTTTGATTAGTGACAAACTTGGATGCTGAGTTGCTAGCATTGCAAGGTGGTTTAGAGCTTGGTATGGAATTGGGGTTGTTGGAGGTCGAGGTTGAGTTGATTATTTGGTAGTTGTAGGAATGATTAATGGAAAATGTCATATTACTTGAAAGATACAAAACTTAGTGTTAAGAATAAGGAAGTTTTTATGTATAAGGAACTTGGCCTATATATACCGTGATGCAAATAAGCTAATATATACATTAGCGTATGAGGATTTTGCTCTACAACGGAATGTGTGATACTCAAGTTTTAAGGATTTGTCCGCTCAACAAGAGGGCGTTTAAAAATGGACAAACCTAATGTGCCAAGTTTTAGACATAGAAAACTAAGCACTTATAAAAGGAGGAACTCTCCCTTCTGAGGCTAGGTTTTTAGGAATAGGTACATGTTTTAAATATAAGGGAGTAGTAATTCTTATTTACAATTTTTAGACTAGGGTTTGATTGTAAGGGAATAATACTTTTTTTTAACCTCACACATGTCAGAGGATAGTATCCCTTATTTTTGATTTCTTGAGTGCAAATTTTGGTAGATGCCTTATGTCCACCACTAGTTTTTATAATTAATAAAATTAAGACTTACACCCCCATCCATAAAAGGGTGGTTTGCCAACTAAAAATAGTTATGGTGAAAATCCGTTACAGTTCAACCATTCCGTTGATTTTGCCAAAAAAACTCAAACCATATGGTGTAAATTACATGTTTATAAACCATAAATAGGTAACCAATCAGTTTCGTAAATTGTAGGAGGGTAATCATCAATTAACCCTAATTTTTAGTGTTCTTGTAAGAGGATCAAAAGTATCTGCTAACCATGGGAACATTTGAAATCGTTAGCAAATCTCCAAAATCTGTACTCTATACATCTTCTTTCTACTTTGTGCTTAATTTGTTCAGTAGATGATACAATCCTACTATTTGACATAACTTCGTAAAGTCTTTTTTTGTGCTATTTTGTTCTATTCAAGAACATTCAAAAAAAAATTAAACCGTATTGTAGCAAAATTATTTCAATTATAGTTGTGAATACTTTTAACCAAAATAACATATACATGTAACAAGAAAACTGAAATAATTTGAGAATTTGATCGCAACTACTTTAGAATTTGATTCGTCTTACAATAGTTTAGAATTAGTTTCTTTTTCTAGTGCATTTCTTTTCTAACTATACTATTTTTGGATTATAGTTAAAGAAAGAGTTGGTAGTTGAAGAAAAATTAGCAAATAGAAGTTATTTACAAAAGCCGCATTGCTATAGGATTTTATATGTTGAAGGCGATACACGAATAATATATGTGATTTTAGGGTTTTTATACATGGAATGCGATATGCTAATGTAACATGATACGCGAGTAAGTTGTTATACCCTAATACGCGAATAGTACATTTTAAATTTTTATACACTAAAGAAATTATGTTAATGAAAAATAATACAAGGTTAGTTTTTTATAAGCTTATTAAAAAATGATACATGAATATTACTTGTTGGAAAGTCATAATGTTTTAAATGGTTATACGTTAAATTTGTTACGATATTGAAAAAATGATACGCGAGTAGATTTTTGTATGCTAATAATGTTGCGCTAATAAGAAAATAGAAAAAATAATATGCGAGTAGTACATGTTTTCATATGCTAATATTACATGTTGAAAATTGATATGCAATGCATCTATTAGATTTTTGTCTTCTTGCTACTTCCATCTTCTAGAGTTTTTGTTTTTGTTAATGAAAGAATTATATCTAGCACAGTTTCTGTAGCAATACAAGCTTTTTGTCTCAATATCTTTAGGAGTTAACAGTTTGAATGATGGCATTGCATTAATTTTGGATTTTACTGTCAGAATTTTTTCAATAGCTTTATCAATACATCTTTGAACTTTTGGATTCAAAAAAAATTTTGGCTATGAAATTCAACTTCTTCAACGTCGGTGGGCTTTTCTACCCTATTTTCATTTGTCTAAATTCTATTCATCAAAATATTTGTGGAGCCATTATATTGTTTTTGAACCTGGCAATTTCTTTTTAAATGTCTTGCATTTAAAAAATATATATATCTGTGTGGAAGTGGATCTATTGGTGGAGCGGCCCAATCGTATTTGGATTGGCATGGAAACAGATGGCTTTTGGCAGGAAGTTATTTATGAAAAGCCTCCACAGTATTGCATTTCATGTAGGAAGTTGGGACATGGAAAAGAGGATTGCAACCCACAACAAAAGACGATGCCAATTCAGAAAGTGTGGCAGCTGAAGGAAAAGAACCCTCAAGCTAATTCGGAGACAATGAAAGATACAGATCTCGCTAAGACCTCCACTTCAGAGCCAATGGTAGTAAACTTGGAACAGGATCATCCAAAACAACCATCAGTAGCTCTGACTAACTCGACCTCCATTCCTAGGCCAATTGTTTTATCAGGCTGCCCTGAGAATACTTTGGGGGAAAAGGATTCTCCTGATAATACTCCAGGAAACCCAAAATTTGTGTTACATTCTTTGGCTCTCCATGGTTCTGCTCAGTCAGCGAAGGATCGTGGACATAAAGAGTATTCTGAAGCTACATTTTCGGATTCGGAGATTACAGACCGTCAGGCTGAAGAGGTTTCACTCAATAAACAAGATATAATGGATTTTAGTTCAGGCCTAGTTTTTCAACCAACTGTAGTCACGGACGAGCAACTTTTAGAGGCGGCTTTCCAGCTAGTATTGCCTCATCGCCGGAGGAGGAAGAATTATTTTGATCAACCGCAAACTATGATTACCCGATCACTGCATACGCGTGCTATAGAAAATCCTTTTAATGTTTAGAGGACTCATTTGGAACATAAGGGTTGTTGAGAATAAAACATCAATAAGACGCTTTCGAAAGTTGGTGAGACTTTATTCTTTATCTATTATAGTTTTATTGGAACCAATGGTAGATTGTTCACGAATGGATGATATTAAAAAACAATTACGATTTGATATGGGATATAGCTCTTCTTCAAATAAAATATGGCTATTTACTCGTGATTCATGGGTTGTAACGGACATACATGCTTCGGAACAGTTTCTACACTACAAGCTGAATTGCCCTGCGCAGCCCTCGCCTTTTTTGGCAACTTTTGTTTATGCAAAGGCAACCAGAGAGACCAAAATCTTATGTGGTATGACTTAGAGATTTTGTCGAATATACACAGGGATACTCCATGGATTGTGAGAGGGGATTTCAATGTTATTTCCTCAATGGAAGAATATTGTGGTCCTTCGACACCGGATCTGGGAGCGATTTCAGATTTCAATAGTTGTATGACGCTATGTGGTTTGCAAGACTTAGCCACTGTTGCGGGTTTGTTTACATGGACTGTGGTGAGGCAGAATGGGCGAGTCTGGAAACGTTTGGACAGGGTCTTCTTGAATCATGTTTGGCATGCTTCTTTTCCGGGTACGTTAGTTCAATTACTTAATCATACGTGTTCTGACCACAATCCTCTTCTGTTGGAATATCAAACAGCTAGTTCTGCTGTGCCTCGAAGCTTCCGATTTCAGAACACGTGGATTAAGTGTACCCAGCATACATGGAGGTAGTTAGGAACAGTTGGTATCAAGAGTCGGGAGTATTTGGACTTCTGCGTTTCTCAGTCAAATTGAGGCACCCTGGAATAAAAAACATTTCGGTAATGTCCATGATAACGTGGCAATGGCCGATGGGATTGTCCGTGATAAGGAGAAAGCTTATGAGGAATCTCAGCAGCAAGAAGATTTGATTCTCCTCAATCAAGCCAGAGCTAATCGCTTATCAAGATTATCTGAGGAGGAGTGTTTCCTGCGGCAAAAAGCAAGGATCAAATGGGCTGTCAAGGGGGATGCAAATACTGCTTTTTTCCATGCTACCCTAGCTCAGAAACATTCTAGAATGGCTATTTATAAGATCAAGGATTTGAATGGCTCCTGGTTAATAAATCCGTTGGAAATTGGTTCTCATGCAGCTGACTATTTCAAGGAACAGTTAACTGAGGGATGGGCATTGTCTAGTGCGAGCTGAAGAGTTATTGCAGCATATACCAAGGTTGGTTACGGTGCAGGATAACATAGACCTCTATCAACCTGTAAGTATGGAGGAGTTGAAAAGTGCGGTTTGGAGTTTAGATCGGGATAGTGCTCCTGGTTCGGATGGGTTCTCAGGAGTTTTTTACCGAACATCTTGGGATATAATTAAGCATGATTTGCTAGAGGCGGCATTAGATTTTTTTGCAGGGGTTCCTTTGCCGCGGGCGGTGGGTAGTACGAGAATTGTTCTTATTCCAAAGAAATCTAGTGTTACCTCGTTTGCAGACTTCAGGCCTATAAGTTTGTGCAATTTTCTTAATAAGGTGTTAACTAAGATTATCAGTGAGTGGCTTAAGCCGTTATTAAAAAACTTGATATCTCCGGAGAAATCTGCCTTTCTTGCAGGCGGAGATATAACGAAAAACGTGCTGCTTGCCCAGGAGATGGTACATTTCATTGGAAGGAAGTCTCGTGGAGCTAATGTTATTTTTAAATTGGATATGATGAAGGCATATGACAGGTTTCTTGGCCTTTTTTTGGAGAAACTGCTACTGGGTTTTGGTTTTAGTAACAAATTTATTCGGTTAATCATGGAAAATTTGCGGACAAACTGAGGCAAAAGGGCTCCAGAAGGAGGCAAAACGGGCCTTAACTGCTTTTCGAGAGGAAAGCCATAAGCTAAAGAAGAAAAATAAATCTTATTCCGAAAAGGTGTCAAGTTAGAGAGCACGTATTAAGGAACTGACTGAAGAGAAGAAAGCCTTAGAGGCCCACTGCAAATTTTACACTCGAGAGGGAGCCTCCCTGTTGGTCAGGAATCTTCTCAAGTCTCCGCAGTTTGTCAATTTCATGGCTAGCCTTTGCAATTCAGTGATGGAACAGGGATCTACCTCAGCATACCAAGAGGTCAAAAGGCTCCATCCCGAAATCGAGGTCAATCGGTTGAGTGGCTATAACGAGAGTTCCGCAGGAAACCTAAATATCTTGATGACAAATCTGACTACGGGTCGAGTTAACCTCCCTGCCAAGGATTTCGTTCCTCTATTTCCTGTTGAAACTACCACAGTCGCTCCTGGAGCTGAAGAAATCGGTGCTCCTAACGACCAGGAAAATTCAGGAACTGAGGCTACTACTCTTGATGGAAGCAGCCTGGGTAAAGACAACAAGGATACCATCTCAGGATGATCGCATCATAGATCAGTTGGTTCTATAGCCAGGAAACTTTGTGTAATAGGCTAGGCCTTACTTTCCTTATCTTTTATTGCTAGAAATGACATGCCTCAGAAGGGCACTTCAACAGTACTTATTTTATTATATGTGTAAGATCTTTTTGCTGGTTTATATATATATGTTTTTGCGTAGTTGCATCCATTCTTATTTTAACCTTTGTCTTTCCCCCTTGTGTATCTCTTTTTTAAACTGCCAAGTATAGAAAGGAGACCTCCTAAGGTTAACATGTAAATTACAGTACATTGTGTAAAAATGAATGCCTAAAAAAGAAAAGTGAACCTTGTTAATGCTTTCAGGCCTTTCTCACTTTTGGTTGAAGAGAGAGAGAGAGAGAAAGAGATGAGAAAATAACAGGCTGTTGTTGAGCATGGTTGTTATTAGGAAATCAATAGAGCCCATTATTCAATGAAAAGTACAATAATTGATTTTTACATGCTTTGATAGTTTATAAAAAAGGGAGAAAAACGCATTTTTATTACTGAATATTTGCATATTCCACACTTTCAATTCCTAATATTTTAACTTCAACACTTTTAGTGACCGAACTTACAAAAATGTTGCACATTTAATCCATTCAATGGAATTGGAGCTGGTTTTCTGTTCTAGTCAATGGTGTTTCTTATGGTTTCTTCCAGTCCTCAAGAGGTATTAAACAGGGAGACCCTCTTTCTCCATTTTTATTCATACTGCTTTCGGAGGCGTTCTCTAGGAGGTTAAATTATTTACAATAGGAAGGCATAATATACTCTTATTCTATGCCATGAGGTGCAATCTCTCTATCCCACTTATCATTCGTCGATGATCTCCTAGTATTCACCCGGTCGGATAGACAACCTCCGGTTGCCTTTAATTCTTTCTTGGAGGGTTATGAGATGGCTACGGGACAAAAGATAAATAAAGGTAAGAGTTTCTTCTTGGTTGGTCCGAAGTGCCAAAATGATCAGGTGCATATTATATCCTCTCTGTCCGGAATTCCCAAAGGAAATTTTCCTTTTTTGTATCTGGGTTGCATAAATTTACCATGGCAGGAAAAGGGTGGTGTATTTTCAGCATATTATAGATAAGGTAGAGGCTAAGCTATCTGGCTGGAATTTACGGTTTCTTTCAGCGGGAGCAAGACTAATACTGCTTAAGCATGTATTGGAAGCTATTCCCATGCATGTCCTGGCAGCTATGGAATTACCTGTGGGTTTCCAAAATTCTTTGAACTTCAAATTTAATCACTTTCAGTGGGATGGGAAGAGACATCGGAGAAGGTTGGAGAACTTGTGCTATCCTCTGGAGGAAAATGGTCTAGGTTTCCATAGTATTTCAGACACAACAAAAGCATTATCTTGTAAGCTTTGGTGGAAGTTTCATCGTAAGGAATCATTGTGGGCGGAGTTTATGCATTCGATTCCACAGGCTCGAAAGACATCTCAGTTATGGAGGTGTATCCAGGCTATTGAGGAGTTTGCAGTACAACAGACAAAGGTTATTATTCACGATGGTCGATCATCTTTCTGGGAGGATAATTGGTGTGATCTTGGCCCTCTTGCGGATCGGGTCATAGGGTTGATTGGTATAGATATGAGTTCTACTATTAGGGATTTTGTGTTGCATCGCAGTAGGTTTTTAATGCATCTGATTGGTGTGATAGATACGAAAGATCTGGATTTTTTATCATCGATAAATATTATTCTTGATGATGGCCCTGATGAACTGGTTTGGCAGCCCTCAAGTGCTGGGAATTTTACCTTAGCATCTGCCTATGAAACAGTGAGGGATTCAGGTTCTCGTCACCACTCACTAAGGCTGATTTGGCGGAAGGAAGTCCCTTGAAAGATTTCTTTCTTTACATGGAAGGCACCATCGCTTTGCTTCCATTTGTAGATGTCCTCCAACGGTTTGGATTCTATGGTCCCTCAAAGTGTGTTTTTTGTTCTACTGAGGAAACTTTGTTGCACACCTTGGGAGATTGCTCCTTTTCCTTTGAAGTCTAGAAGAATGTTGGCTCTACATTTGGGATTTTTGATGTATCTGGAATGCACTTTTAGGCCCTGCTAGATTTTTGGTGGATGCAGCCGGGTCTGCTTGCTGTTCTTCCGCTTTATGTCTGGTGGGAAATTTGGAAGGCGAGTAACAAGTGTATTTATGAAGAAACTCGGCCCCCTTCAGTTGATGCAGTGGTGCAGCAAATTCTCCAACATGTTCTTCTGTAGACAAGAATACATCCCCTGCCGGGAACAACTAGGAACAAACTTTGGTTACATAGTGGCTTGATTTCCTCTGTCAAACAGGGTGTCCCTAAGCTAGTACAGGCAGTATCGTGGCATTTGCAACCGCATGTTGCATTCAGGTTGAATGTGGATGGCTCGTCTTTAGGCAATGGAGATGGGGGAGGTGGAATAGTCCTTCGCTCGGGTATTGGTCAGTTAATGCATTCACAATCCTTTTTCTTTAGCAGTGTTAATAGCTTTGAGGCAGAAGTTCGAGCACTGATGGAGGGGCTTGGCCTTTGTTCTAGGATGGGTCTTCAGGAAGTTGTTGTTGAGTGTGACAATAAATCCTTGGTGGATATGCTGAATGGTAAATTGCAGTGGCCATGGAGATATAGGAATTTTCTGAAACAAATTCAGGAGAGGTTGCGTACATATTCACTATGTCATATCTTCTGAGAAGCTAACTCTGTTGCAGATGCATTGGCAAGAATGGGCAGTTCAAGAGTTTTGGGAACATATGGTATGCAAGATCTGAATAGCCATATAAGTGGTCTTATTATCCAGGATCAGAGAGAAATGCAATATCTACGTAAACGATAAATTGTTTTGTAATTGTTTTGTAATTGTTTTGTAATTGTACTTGGTTCGGGAACATTTTTCCTCTAATTTGTAAATGTTTTTTGTGTTAATAAAGGGGTAGCCAAACCCAACAGCCGGAATAAATGTCTGCTTTGATAAAAAAAATATACATAGCTAAGTATAAATATTTATGAAAAAAAGAACAACTAGTTAAAAAGAACAATAGGATGTTTAATAAAAAAATGTAACTTACATGTACAATTAACTCATCAATTTGTTTATCAACAAGATCATCATCTTGAAATGGTATGTTGATGAATCTTGAAGAGTTATTGTTACTGGCACTACCTTCGGATATACTATCCACACTGCGACATTTTATTATTAGTATGTTAATGAGAACGCTTGTTTCCAAATATTTTTTAACTCAATAGATAAGTGTTGAAATCTCATACTAATTGCCCTAAAATCCCAGCAGACATCTCATATGTTATTCTATTCTTTAATTTCTTTTTGTCCCAATGTTGAATGAGAGACTAGAATGTTCACCTTTTCCTTTCTAATTCAATATATGAAAATATAATAATTAAAGAACAAGAACACATTCAGTAACATTTTTTTATGGTTATTCTATTGTTAAACTTTTCTACAAACATACATAACTTCTTCATAACATAAGAACACAAGTAAAATGATTTAATTTGTTCTACATCTACAAGACATTGTAACACATTAAAATCAACTGATCTATTTGATGTTAGAGTAAGAAAGGATAATAAACTATAGAGAACAAATATTTTCTTAAAATCATCACCTCATTTGAAAAAAAAATGCAACTTACATGTACACTTAACTCATCAATTTGTTTATCGTCAAGATGATTATCTTTCAATGGTATGTTGATGAATCTTGAAGAGTTATTATTACCAGTACTAACTTTGGATATACTGTCCACATTGTGACTTTTATTGTTGGTATGTTAATGAGAAAGCTTGTTTATAGACATTTTTAAACTCACTAGATAAGTGTTGAAGTCCCATACTCCTTGCCCTAAAACCCCAACAGACATCTCATATGTTATTCTATTCTTTAATTTCTTTTTGTCCATTTGTTGAATGAGAGAGAACATAGAAGGTTCAACTTTTACTTTCCAATTCAATCTTTGAAAATATAATAATAGAAGAACAAGAACACATTCAGTAATATTTTTTTATAGTTATTCCATTGTTATACTTTTCTACAAACATACATAACTTCTTCATAATATAAGAACACAAGTCAAATGATTTAATTTGGTCTACATCTATAAGACTTTGTAAGACATTAAAATTGACTGATCTATTCAATGTCGAAGTAAGAAAGGCTAATAAACTATAGAGAACAAACATTCTCTTAAAATCATCACATCTTTTGATAAAAAAATTTTAACTTACATTACACTTAACTCATCAATTTCTATATTGTCAAGATCATTATCTTGCAATTGTATATTGATGAATCTTGAAGAATTATTGTTACTAGTAACACCTTTGGATATACTGTCCACATTGTGAGTTTTATTGTTGGTATGTTAATGAGAACATTTGTTTTTAGGCATTTTTGAACTCACTATTAGTGTTGAAATCCTATACTCCTTGCCCTCACTAGATTAGAGTTCAAAAATTGATTGATCTATTAGCCGTCAGAGTAAGAAAGGCTAATAAACTATAGAGAACAAACATTCTCTTAAAATTATCACCTCCTTTTATTAATTTTCTGCGCATTACATTGACCAAAATCCTCAGAAGAATGTTATCATTTTTGTCAACTTCATAATCTTTGTTCCATTTTTTTTTAATTTTCAAATCACTGTCATTCCTTGTTGATTCCAAAACATTGTCACCAAAATCTCTTGGTAACAAGAAAACATCACATATATCATGAGCCACTATAGCAAAATTTGTACTAGAATTAATTTGAAGTATCAGGCTTTTACCATTGAATTTTGTCACAAACAATTTTAACAATTTCACAGGTAGTGTCCTCAACGTTAATATCAGCAAACCTTTAATCCAATTGCTGATACATCTTATCTTTGTTCCAGGATCAACTTTTTGATCAAATCACACACTCCTTGTGGTCGACATTGTGTGATAAATTCTCTATCTTTATGATAATTCACTTTACTGCATAAAGAAAATAATATATATTTAGAATTTATTGATTCAATTTATAAATTGAAAACAATATATATTTTGAATACAAGTGAATGTTTGAAAATAAAAAAGCTCTCATGTTTTCATTGATAATAGTTTTATTCTCAACAATAGTTAACACTTGTTATGTTCATTAAAGACAGAGTAGTAGTTAGCAATTAATTAAATCATAAATTAATAAAATATTTATCATGAATAATAGAAAAAAATGTTTTATTTTGAATTGCATTACTTTTGTTTATGACAGAGCAACTGCTTCTTTTTTTAGAATATGGAAATAGATTTGTGTTTCCAATTTCAATCACCAATATCCCCTTTTATTTAGATTGATTTACACCACGAACAATATCAACTTGCTTCATCTTCATTCGATCAAAGTCACTCTGTACTTCTGGTTTTATACCAACTAAGATGTGTTAAATAACTTGGCTTTTGTTGTGTGTTTTATGTACATATGTGAGGTTTTGAGAGGTTTTATGCATTTATATGTTTGCAATATGAAAATGATCAAATGGTGCAAAGAAGAGCAAAAATGGTGGTAATTGAAGTGAAAAATGTAGGATGAAAATGGAGGAACCGAAAATGCATATTTGGCCAAATTAGGGTTTTGGCAGCTTTGAGTGTGAATTTGTTTTGAGCATAACTTCTTCAATACTAATCCAAATGATGAGTTCTTGGATGTTCTGGAAAGCTCGTTGAGTATACTTCATTTCTTATGTTTTAACTTTTGTCTAATTCGGTGTGTAAATATGAGAAACGAAAGCATCTTAATGATTGCTACTTCAGGATTTAGTTATTGAATTCATATTGCCACAGTTTGGTAGATTGTTAATAACATGAGCTACAGACCTCCAATTAAGGTGATTCTTGAGCCATTGGAAAGCTATGAGATAGACCTAGAACTCTTATGTTTACCATCAAGTCTAATTCTGAGGCTAAGCAACACAAATCGTGCGTGAATGTTGGTTGTTGTTTCTGTCTTAGCATTTATGCACTCATCACAACTCACTCTCGCACATCCTCACAAGCACTCACACAAACACCTCACGGGCACTCACTTCACACTACACTCTCGTACAGCTGCACACTACACACTCGCACACTCTCGTACACACCTCACATGACCTCGCCGCAACACTCTCGCATACACTTCGCACACACAATGTGCGGCGAGGTCACCTCGCCGCGCAACACTCACTCACAGATTCACTGCACACACCTCACTTCACTCGCACACATAGCACATCCTCACTTGCACACAAGCACTACATTAACACCATTCATGCACACACATCATGCGGCGAGGTCATGCTCACACACACTCACACCATGCATTTCAGTTTTTATGCATTTGCTCACAACATTCCTTTGCATTTCATTTCAATTCTTGAGCATATGTTTCACACTACAAAATATATGCACAACACATTCATTTACATTCCACTCATGATTTTCCATATGATAACTACACATGTTTAACACACAACTCACAAACATTCAAATTCAAGTTTTGGTTCTTATTTTTGCCAAAACTTACCCACATCTTCACTACATATTATCACACTCAAGCTCACTAATATATCCACATTCTTACACATTCACTCACAACTCACAGCCTCACCATTTGCACATTCACTCACAGCTCACAACACAGTACACATATCTTGATCACACAAACCTCACAACACTCCACACAGTTGTTCACTCAATCATCACACACATGCACAAGGCGGCGAGACCTCGCCGCGAGGTCTCGCCAGCCAAACACTCACATGGCGAGGTCTCGCCGCGAGACCTCGCCAGCAAACACTACAAACGGCGAGACCTCGCGGCGAGGTCTCACCACACACACACACTTCACGGCGAGACCTCGCCGCGAGGTCTCGCCATACAATTTTGTCCATGGAATGTTCAGCTTTGTGCACTAAAATGATTGGGTCATAACTCACTCATCTTAGCTCCAAAATGGGTGTTGCAAGCGGCTGTGGAAAGCTGAGATCAAGGGTTACAATATTGATGCTTTAAGTTTTCTTTAATTCATAGTGCATCATGATCAAATCTTGGTGGGAAGTTGCTGCCATGAAATGTTTTTATGTTTGAGTTTCCAGAAAAAAATGGCTAAGTGTTGAAGCTTTGATTTTCTGAATTGTCAGGCAGCTGAAGGCGTTGATTTCTGTGGCACAAAGGCGCAGCGATTTTGAAGGCTTGAATGCACGCGACTGGCGAAGAGGACGAAGGCGCGCTTGCTGTTGGCTCGAAGGCGTGGATCAAGTCTGATTCTTTCACTTGAGTCCGAGCAGTGGAAGGCGTGAACAGCTGGAGCTTGGAGGCGCGCTGTGCGTGGCGAGGTCATCTGAAGGCGCTGGAAGCTTGGCCTGAAGGCGTGGAGTTTTTGAGCAATATTCTTCAACTTCGAAATTGTCACATTCTTAGGCTGATTTAAAGCAATCCTTTCAAGGGCATTTTTATAATACTTTAGATATTTTACGTTTGCGTATCATTTACGATTCTTGAAACCTCTATATATTGAGGATGAGATTTTTAGAGACTGGAGAATATTCTAGAGTTTAGAATTATTGTTTTGAATTTTAGCTGGAGCTTTTCTCCCTCTCATTTTCTCTCTCTAGATCTATTTTCTCTCACTAAACATTTCTTCTCCGATCTCAACTCCTATTGTGAATTTAGACTGGATACATCTTGCTTATTCTCATTTTGACAAAGGAATCGACAATTCTCTCGATTTAATCGGTAAATTCTTCCAATTAAATGAGAATGAGCTTATCAATGTTGGAATTTGTTGATTTTGGAATGAGAAAGATGTTCTCTGGCTAAATCTATGATATCTTAGGATTCTAGATGGATGAATACTTGATTTAGTAGATTATATGCTATGCAATCGATCTAATTGTTGAATCTTGAAATCACAATGGAATTATGCATAAACATATGTTGAATTACATAATTCTTAGCTAATCTTGAATAGATCAAACTTCAATTGTGGTCGACATGCTAAATTGAGGAGTGATTAATCAAAGTTAGCGAAGTTGCATGAGTTGAGAACTAAATTGTGATTGTTCAAGTCTTTGCACTTGTTTTCTGTACTCAAATCAATTCTGAAACTCAGGCCTCGCCATAGGAAGTGTTAATGAATTGAATCCTTAGGAAAAGTGTCAAAGGAGCTTTCTGTGTTAACAACAACGATATGTGAACCCTAGGATGGGCCTCGCCATGGGAGTTCTTAGGACTTTGCATGTTCGAGTAGTTAGCTGGGAGAGTTGAGACTTTGCGGAGCTTGTTCCACCATTCTCGGGCCTCGTCATGGGAGAGGATGGTGATTTGGGGGTACAAGAAGTGGTGTGGTCGCCATGCTAACCACAGCTTGAACTTCTAGGCAATTTAAGTCTCCAATGCATTTAATTGTTTACTGATTGCATAGCATAGATTTACTAAGCCTGTGTTCATCCAATTTAAGAATCCTGAGATATCTGTTTCATCCTTGCTTGTCATTTCCTTTTGTATTTCTGACCTCGTTCTTTTGTGTTGAAATTACATTCTTTCTAGTACTTAGATTCAGTGACAAGACTTTTAGAACAATTTGCTCAATTTTCTTGACCTACGCCTTCCCTGTGGATTACGATCCCTACTTACGCTACTACATTAGTGTTTAGGGTAAAATTGACGAGGTGCGACAACTCGCTTATCAACTTCATGTCAGCTTGCGAAACACACAATCAAATATGGCACACAGGGGGTGTTTCTAAGAAAAAAGGATGGTTGCTACTTTATCCCTGGTACAATGCCAACTTGTGAAATGCGTGCTTTGGTCAGTGTGTTTTGAGACTTCAAGTAAAATTTATGGTCTTACCACCTTATAGAAGGGTGAGTAAGGTGTTGATTCCACAGGGAGGTACACTAGATAAAATATGTGATATGTTCAAAGGACTTGAAATATGTAGTAAAATATGCAATTCAACAAACAAACAAGTAACAGTGCAATAGACAGTGAGCTAATAAGGTACTCAAACGGAGAGAGAATGGTGTTCTTAGACTTGTGTTGTGAGAAATTCCATCTAGTGATCTAGTAACCTTGTATTGAGCTATGATGATTGATTTCATGGAGTAAAAGATTGTCCTCATGGAACGATCTTAAGTCATATTGGCCAGCACACCTAGGTTGAAACTCGTCAATTCTCCCATTTCCTTGATAGAGACAAGTTTGAATTCTTAATTAAAGGCACAACCTGTGACAATCGCCAACTATCAAACTAGTTTCATCGATGCTGATTAAGTGTTGAAAGAACTTAGCGTCCTTCTCTTGGTAGAGACAAGACCCCTTTCATCACAATCAAAACTAAGTATCCTTCTAGTCTTTACATGTAAGTTCTTAAGCATCACAAATACCAAGGTGACATTCTTCTACACATATGTAAAGCGATAAGTTTATTTAAAGTACGCAAACTTAAACCATTTATGGTGGTCTATACTTCTCTAGAGTAATTCACTATAAATTTCATCTTATTACATGTTAGTTAACTTGGAAATTAATCAAACACATAACAAACATGAATCCCTTGAATTCAACCCTTCAATGTCACATATTAGGAATTAACAAATTCGGTTTTCACAATTCCATCTTTTTCAAGAACACATAAATGGACCAATCATCATTATTCTCAACACAAAACTGTTATTTCGCATGGATTTCATAACTCACAATACTTTATCCGAGAACACCATAGTGATTTAGCCTTCCATGGCCAAATTCACCACACAAGTTAAAGACAAAAGAAGGAAATGCAAGAGATTACCCATCCACAGAGAAGGAATAATTCTTAGATTTTGATAAGTCAATAAAAGGTCCAAGCTTTACTTGTATTGCAGAGATCCTTAAGCAAAAGTATTACAAAGAAGCACATATCATTTCTCTCCAATTTGATCCTTACTATTGTTCTAGTTCTATTCTAAGACCTAAGATTTTGCTTCCTAGCAAAAAATGGAGCTCTAGATTTGGAATCCTTTTTTTCAAAGAAGTGGAACCCTTAAATGGTCTTGGGAGCTTCTATTTATACTTAACATAAAACTTGGAAACAAAGAAAATATACTTCTATATTTACAAAAAGGTACCTATGCTAGTACATTTTATTTATAATGTGATCCTCCTATGGGAACAAGTCTTCATCTTTAGCCATTCCCTTAGATATCATCCATGACGTTTCTTTCCTTTTTGAGGTCATTGCTTACATTTCATATCTTTAGATGTCATCCCTTATGTATGCACATTGGTTTGAGCTCTTCCTTGTGATGAACTTTGGCTTAAGTTTCATTTCCACTCTTACACAAGAAACAATGTTAAAATCACAATACACAAGTAAAGAAAAAGCATGAATAATGGCCCAGATGGCTAGACTAAAGGGTTCCTAGAGTGAAAAATGACCAAATCAACCTTAACCAAACAAAGTTAAGTCCTATTTAGTAGTTAAGTGGACACACTTAGGCTAAACTAATGAGACTCAGGTTATTCTAGTCATTCTAAGATAAACTAAGTAATACTAATTCAAACTAGCCTCGTTTAACCTAAATAATATTAACTAGAGTTTCATTAAGAGTGAGTTAGACAAATTAGGTCAAACTAGTTACACTAGCGTTTAACTAACCTAACTATTAGGGTTTTGATAGCAAATTGAAGTCCAAATCAAAGCCTCGGGGGACATTGGAGCGAATGAAGGGATGCTTAAGAAGAATGGTTAGAGTTTGGAGGCCTAAAAGGAAGAAAGGGATGAATTTCGACGTTAATTCACGTCGCGACGAACGTCGCGACGTCCAAGGTCTAACGTCGCGACGTTCCTGAACGTCGCGACGTCCAACTTCGAGCATCACGACGTTCGGGAAATTTTTGGCGTTAATTATTTTTCTGTTTTTAGAAACTGGGGTTTTAAGTTAATTAATGTTTCCTTTTATGGTTAATTCGTTTAGGGTTTGTAATAAGCCTATAAATAGGCGTTTTTATCAGTTGTAATAGTTAGAGAGAGTAGAATTTTCAGAAATAAAACAAAGAGTTGTTTTTTTTATGTGAGTTGTTTTCCTGAGGAGGAAATTCCAATTTACATTGTGGGTTTTAGTTCCTGAGGAGGGGATTAATTCTTACTTGACTGTCTTGTTATTTGTTGGTGAGGAGCCATCAAATAATCGTGCTTACTGTCAGCCTACAGAGATAGGTTGATTCGACTTGTTCAATTTAATTTACGAAAAGATCAACACGTTATTCCGCAACAACTATCAATCTACGTGAGGAGCGTGGTGAGATCGTTATCAAGTGGTATCAGAGCTCAAGGGATTTTCGAAATCAGGTTTTTCAGTTTTCCTTAAAATTGAAACCCTAAATTGTTGTTATTCGCAGTCTTGCATGATTTGGTTATTGTGTTAAGGTTACAACAATTATATCTTTTGTTTTTTTATTCATTGGTATTGTGAGAGTTTGATCCGGTTGAATTGGTGATTGTTTGTTGGTTTGATTATTTTGGATATTTGTGGATATTCAATTGAAATTTGGTTAATTGTCAACATGAGTAAACCGGCAGAAGGTACTAGTATTAACCAAAATGTAGAAGGTATACTTGCTACTATCAGTGAACAGTTACGACAGTTATCAGCTGATAATCAACAGTTTAAGCTGCGGTTTGAACAGTTGGAGTCGGGATCTAGAACGGGTACTCCAAAGAGGACTCCACCTAAGAATCCTTGGTTTGAGGGTTTGGAAGAAGATGGAGCTGACTTCGAAGGTAGTGTTCGCCGGCAAGGCCGAAAGGGAGGTTTTGCCGAGAAAGAAGGCAAGATACACGTTCCTCCGTTTTCGGGTAAGGAAAGTCCGAAAGTGTTTTTGGATTGGATTAGAAAGGTGAACAAAATCTTGAATTCTATAACTATTTTGAGGAAACTAAGATTAATTTGGCTGTTATGGAATTCACTGGGTATGCTAGCACGTGGTGGGAAGATGTACTTATTCAACGTGACTGACTAGGAGAACAACCAATCCGTACTTGGGATGAAGTAAAGGAATTAATGAGAACCCGCTTTGTTCCAGCTCATTATTTTCCAGGTTTATGGTTGAGGCTTCAAAATTTATCTCAAGGAGATAAGAGCATTGAGGAGTACTACCAGGAGATGCAAACTATCATGAGTCGAGCACAAGTCCACGAGAAAAAGGCGACGACTATTGCGCGATTTGTCAGTGGCTTGAATCAAGGTATTGCTAAATATGTTGTTCTATATCAATATACTGATTTGGAGGATTTGCTTCATAAGGCCAAAGAGGTGGAGCGACAACTTGAAATGGAGAAGCAAATTGGGTTGGATGGTACTCGATCTTGGAAGTCTGTTTTCATTGGAACAACACAAGGATCATCCAGTCAGGAAGCCAAGGGTAGGACAGACAGTACTGTGATTTCCAAGGCTAAACCGGTTCAGTGCTTCAAGTGTCATGGTTATGGACATGTAGCTGCTCAGTGTGGTAGTCCTCGAGCTATGCTTATTAAACCTAATATTGATGTCGTGGAGGTAGATTCTGAATATGATGGGATGCCACAGCTGGAGGGTCCTGAAGAAGAGATCATTCGTCCTGAGGATGTGATAGGTGAGGCATTGGTGTTAAGGCAAGTTTTAGCAGAACAACCTAAGGCGGATGACGAGTCTAAATGCCACCAATTATTTCATACACGATGTCTTATCAGTGGTAAGCAGTGTAATGTGGTTATTGACAGTGGTAGTTGCACGAATATTGCCAGCTCATTACTTGTTGAAAGGTTGGGGTTGACTACAGTTGCTCATCCTGAGCCCTATAAGCTTCAGTGGGTTAATGCGGGAACTGCGGAGGAGGTTACTCGACAAATCAAGTTAGACTTCTCAATTGGGGCATATCGGGACCAAGTACTTTGTGATGTGGTGCCAATGTCGGCGGGGCATTTGCTTATGCATTTAAATGGCAAGGTCACAAGTTTTTGCTGACATCATTACATCCATCTGAGGTATATAAAGACCAACGTCACATATTAAATGCTTTACAGTCAATGGGAGTTGATGCTGGGGATCACAAAGACTTGTGTGCAATGGTTATGCATTCTAGAGTTGGTGTTGAATATTTTCGACATGCTAGTGTTGGATCAGATTTGAGGTCAAATCCTTTCGACCGGGGAGGGAATGATAGCAAATTGAATTCCAAATCTAAGCCTCGGGGGACATTGGAGCGAATGAAGGGATGCTTAAGAAGAATGGTTCGAGTTTGGAGGCCTAAAAGGAAGAAAGGGATGAATTTCGACGTTAATTCACGTCGCGACGAACGTCGCGACGTCCAAGGTCTAACGTCTCGCGACGTTCCTGAACGTCGCGACGTCCAACTTCGAGCATCACGATGTTCAGATAATTAAGTAGTTTTTTTTGGAATTTGTTCCCAGCGTCGCGACGTTGGGATCTTAATGTCGCGCGACGTTCGGGAAATTTTTGGCGTTAATTATTTTTCTGTTTTTAGAAACTGGGGTTTTAAGTTAATTAATGTTTCCTTTTATGGTTAATTCGTTTAGGGTTTGTAATAAGCCTATAAATAGGCGTTTTTATCAGTTGTAATAGTTAGAGAGAGTAGAATTTTGAGAAATAAAACACAGAGTTGTTTTTTTTATGTGAGTTGTTTTCCTGAGGAGGAAATTCCAATTTACATTGTGGGTTTTAGTTCCTGAGGAGGGGATTAATTCTTACTTGACTGTCTTGTTATTTGTTGGTGATGAGCCATCAAATAATCGTGCTTACTGTCAGCCTACAGAGATAGGTTGATTCGACTTGTTCAATTTGATTTACGAAAAGATCAACACGTTATTCCGCAACAACTATCAATCTACGTGAGGAGCGTGGTGAGATCGTTATCAGGTTTTCTAGGGTTAACTAGTAAAACTAGGTCAACTAGTGTTAATTTGACTAAACTAGTGCTAATTAAGGTCAACTAGTCCTAGTTTGGCTAAACTAGTGTTAACTAGGTGAAGTTAGTGTTAACTAGGTAAAGCTAGTATTAACTAGTGAGACTAGCTAAAACTAAGGGTTCCACCCTAAGTGGGGTCTACTATAGAGCCTATGGTTCATGTGGGTTCATACGAGTTCATGTTGGTTATGGACCATACCCTATAGTCTATGTTGGAAAGGTTAAGTGGTTCTAATGTGTCTTGGTTGGAGGTAAAGGACAAAATAAGCTAAACTAAGGCCAATGGATGAAATAAGTGAAGTTTTAATGTGTATCATTGTCGTGACACAGATTCCACGGCAATAATTGCCTAGAATGGCTTGTTTTGAGAGAATGATGAGTTGTATTTGTATTTTTGCCGTGGCAAAAATGTGAGTGAATGTGAGGAATTTATGGTTTGGAGAGAAAAGTAAGGGTTTGAGTGTTCTATTATCTTGGCATTTATGCCACAAAAGCAAAAATGTGAGTGAATGTGAGGAATTTATGGTTTGGAGAGAAAAGTAAGGGTTTGAGTGTTCTATTATTGTGGCATTTATGCCACAAAAGCAATTGCATAAGGGTTCTAAGTGTATCCTAATTCTAGCATAGAGTTAGGTTCTAAGTTCTAAGGTTTGGTTCTAAAGGTTCTCTAAAAGTGTGGAGGGTTAAGATTTGAGATAAGTTCTTTAGAAAGATTATAAATACCTAGAGGTAGAGAGATGGGTCCTACATGTGTTAACACATAACACACATAACATTTTACACAAAACAAGTGTGCGAATGTAAAATGTAGTTTATTTTTACCATGGCATAGATGGCACGGCAGAAGGTGCATGTAACTTTAACCTAAATGACTTAAGTGTGCAAATATGTGTGTTTTTGTGTATTTTTGTCGTGGCATAAATGCCACGACAAAAGTGTGCTAGTGCGCAAGTGTTGTGTGAGTTGAAGGGTGTGTGTATGAGTGATATGTGTATTTCTATCGTGACACAGATGCCATGGGAAAACAGTGAATAAAACTACCCTAAATGTGTCTAAGAGTGCAAAGTGTGTGAAGTGTAGTGTATTATTGTCATGCCCTTTATGCGACGGACAAACTAATCTAGGAATGCCTAAGAATGATGTTTTAAGTTAAAATTGAAGGATTTTAGTGTATCTTTTCCATGGCATTTATGCCATGACCAAGATACACATTAAATGGAATGAAAAGAAGGAAATTTAGAACAAAAAGCAAAAAGTGCAAAGTTTATGTGCATTTCTACTATGACATAGATGGCCTGTATGTGTGTGTGTATGTGTTTTTGTTTTGTGTGTTATATGTGTTTCATGTGTCCTAGTTTGGGTTCTAAGGGTTAGTGGTTTTCTTAGGTGTTTTATGGTTTGAGAAAAGGCCTATGTTCTAGGGTTTTAAGGTGAGTCCTAGGGTTTGTGCCTAAAGTGTGCTAAAGTTGTGCGTGTGTGGTGTGCTAAGAATAGGTTCTAGGCCAAGACATTGGCTATGTGCCTTAGTGTTGGCCTTGAGAATCCTAAGGGTGAGGTTTTGATGTATGAGGGCTAGAGGTTGGACCTAAGTGCTTACAACTTTGGCCTTAGCTATGTGCCTTGGCCTAGAGGGTGTGGTTCTAAGGTGGTTTTCCTAAGGGAAAACATAAGCCAAAAGCATACTAAGTCTTTACTCAAATATGAACATTTACCTCTAAGGAGTGTATTCACTTGGCCAAAACTCATCTCCACCATGAATTGTGCTGCTCTCAAGCTCAAACCCTAAGGGCAAACCCTAGGGTTTAGGGTTTCTTCTCCTTGCCTTGTGGCTTCTCCTTTGAATTGTTGACTTGTTAACTTTTTGGTCATATTAGCCTCCAAATAAGCCTTTTTAGTACTTTAAACTCTCCACCTTGTAAATTCTACAATTAAGCCCAACAAGCACTTAAATACCATAAAAATACTCAAAAACAAGGAAAATTCTTAAGAAAAAGGAGATTAGAGGTAGTCTAAGATGGACTCTACACTTCACCACCGGATCCGTGATGAATTGAATGATCTTTTGGAGGTTCCATTCAAAACTGTTGTCTTTTGTGATAGAGGAGGTACTGACTCAAATGTACAAGTACAAGTAAGGGTTTCAAATTTAAGTGGTATATATTGTTGAAAGTGATAGAGTAATACATATATTTTTATTTAAATTAGACTATAATTTTTTTTATTAATTAATAAAAAGTAACATATTTTTTAGCATATAAAGTACAATCTTTCGCGTATGACATTTTATTGTATAATTATAAATATTTTCATACACTATTTTGTGTATAAATATTCGTATATATATTACCATTAGGATTGACATATAACATATCAATATTTTGCGTATAATCTACAATTATCTTGCATTATCAATGCTATTATGATTCTTTTATAAAGTTTCATTAATTCGCGTATAAAGTATCATTATGATTCCCGTGTAAAAAATATATACATTTCAATATAATTACGTTTGGCATATAAAGTATCAATAGTTTGCATATATATTACCATTAGGATTGGCATATAAAGTATCTACATTTCACGTATATATTACCATTAGGATTGCATATAAAGTATCAACATTTTGCATATAATCTACAATTATCTTGTGTTGTCAACACCATGCTTATGAAAGTTCAACAGTTTGCGTGTAAATTATAAACAGTTCGTGTATAAAATATCATTATAATTCTGGTAAAAATTATAAGTTCTGGCATTTTAATATCATTGTTATCCGTGTATAATATATGAACAGTTCGCTTACATATTATAAATATTTTATTTTTTTTATCAATGTTATTATGATTAGCGTATAAAGTATGAACAATTTGAGTATAAAGTCTCATAAAAGTGAGAATTTGTTATACCATTGGTATATATAGTATATGGAACTCCTTACAAGCCAAAACTTAAAATTTTATACTATAATATTGTATTCTAGCGAATCATCTTCAATTTGTGCTTCTTTTTCGCTTTCATGTATGTCTTTTATCTTATGTGCAAGCTTCCACAAAAGTTATCCAATTGATCAAGGTCAAATCAGTTTTCTGTTATCTATAATTTATAATTAACAATAATATAATTATTGTCAATATATTATTCTAGTTCATAATTGAAGCATAAATTTCACAGGATGAAAGATAAGAAAATTACTTATAATGTAAGGAAAGTCTTGTGAAAAACTGAATTTTTCAGGAGTTGATTTTAAGAATAACTTAATATAACAAAGAACAAATCTTCACAATCAATTGCATTTGTTTGTTGTGGTACCTAAGAATGATTGTTTTTAATTTTTTCAATAAGGAGAAAATTCAAGAATTCAGATTAAAAGATTTCATAGTAAACATGCCTTGAGAAATAAAATAGGAATTTTAAGAATTGTTTTTTTATCCTCTCCTCTACCGTTATTTCTGAAAAAATGTTAAAGGCAAAACTATAGGAATAGAAGAATGTAAATAAAACATGACAAGAAATAATCAAGTTATTCATTTTTTTTGGCTGGCTAACCTCTTTTTTGAGGTGGGTCGCCACTCCCGATTTTATAAATAAATTGGGGGACGATGGATTTACCCTAAAACCGTCCTTACAAAATGATATCTCTTGAAGTTGGATCCATTTACAAACCTAATGGATCCTAGTTCAAGGGATTTAAACAAAATTATAAATACGGAGTACTTCCTCCATTTACAAAATCAATATAATCTAATCAAGCTATTCAAAATACTCCTATAATCACAAGGAGTGACAAAAGAACCTTTTGAGAGGTTATTGTTCATCAAGCAGAATTAGATAATTTTCTTCTCCGAGACGGTGCATTGCTGCATTATGTTTTCCCTACAATCTCAGGGTCACTGCAGATTTGCAAATGAGATGCCACAGCAAAGCAGAGCTCCTTTTTGCCTAAAGACTGTGATTCACAGAGTTTGATGAAATCTGCCCAAGTCGTGGTCTTCTGTATCATCAAGCAAAATTCTTGGCAGTTCCTCAGCAACTGACCTCATCTCAGTCTTCTCAGAACTAGCCGACTCCCAATACATCGAAACAGAAAAGGAAGGGAACTTGACCAAACATATGTAACAGCAATCAAGTTATTCATTATAACAATAAATAATGTAAGTTTACTAAGAAGTATACTGTCTTATGTCTTCTTGAAAGCTCCGACTATCTTTTTTTCTCTCAATAGATTCCATAGCAAGATACATCGAGTTTTGTTAGTTGATTGTTGACTTTCATCGAAGTGGCAAAAGAACATCAGGTTCCAATGATTCCTAAACATCATATATTTGAATATTATAATACATTCAAATGACACAAAAGAATATATATATATATATATATGAGAAATGATATATAGAGTGAAAACGTAAAGTGATTGACGTGGCAGTTATAAATTGACAAACTTATCCATTATCGATTAGATTTCACTTATCATTTGGTTAGGGTATTAGTTTGTCTTTTTATAACTGCCACGTCAGTCACTTTACATTTTCACTCTAATTTTTCACTCCCCTTATCATTACTCTATATATATATATATCAAGAAACTTGGAATAAAACACATACCAAATTACAATGGGAACAATAACATATCTATTTCAAAAAATGTCATTTTTTTAATCTAGTTATATATTTTTGTCTATTACTAGTATCCTGGTACAAGTAAAATATCAACGGATCTAGATACGTAGATGTATCTATCTTTTATTTTGAAACCTCATGCCATATGTACCTATAATAATTTGTATTATCATAAACATAAATGTGAGTATAACTCAAATAAAAGTTTTAAGAAGATTATGAAGTAACGCTTACTCTAAGTAATCAGTACATGTGTTGGAGGATGGTCAAGAGCGTCGTCTACCCTTGCAATTTTACCCAATATCACCAAAACAAGTAGTAGTGGCAAGCGGGATCGTATCCAATAGGGAGAGGATTGAATTAAGAATTTTAGAGGTGATAGAATAAAAAGTGTTCAATAAAGCAAGCAGCAAGTACGAGCAAATACGTAAGTCAATCAAGAAGTGAAATGGTGTTGCCTTGAGGGAGGTCAGTGTGACGACTCTATTTGATTATCCTTGACTAGTGTAAGAACATGAATGAGGGGATCGTTTTTCTAGTGAACTTAGGGTTGATCTCCTTATAAGACTCACAATCCTAATTCACCCTGCTCCTCTCATCTTCCCTTTGTAGGGCAAGACCTAGGCTCAGCTTCCTAATTCCCGATCCCTACCTGACACTAGAACCCCAACTCCCTTGGACAAGACAGTCAACCAAAGTCCGAGTTCTAATGTTCAAATAATCCTAAGTCTTTCCATTACATTAACTTCAATTGTCATTGGTAATGCACAACTGACGTTGCATCCTTAGACAGATCATAGGACTCATTCAAGTTGTTCCTTATTCCGGTGATGTTATTTCAATTTCCATTAATAACACTAAATTGACCTCAGGGGTACTGCAAGTCATATAAAGGGCCTAGGCGTGAGTGAGTAAGCATTGAAATAAAGCATCAACAAGATATAAGAAACAATATCAAACACGTAATATGCAAAACAAATGTCTCAAATCAATTTAGAGTCATCAAACTTAATCCCTCAAAGCAACAACCTAATGTTTAGCAAATCATGTTGATCTGCTTTGAAAACAAGTTTGACAAAGCCTGATCAAACATAGCTATTACAGAAAGATAAAATGGAATGATTTCCAGTCTGATCTCCTTTGATCGTGAAACCCTAACTCTCTTGATTGATCTCCGTTTCTGGCTCTCTCTCCCCAAAAAAATCTCTTTTTTCTTCTTGTCCTCCTCTGGCTTTTATAGTTTTCTCTTCATGTCCTTGCCAAGTGAGCTTCCTGGAAGTTTCCTTGCTATGCCCGGATATTGACACGTGCTCCTGTAAACATAAGCCAAGAATGTAGTGAAGACACGTGTATTTGACAAGTAAGAGTGACGAGGCAAAATATCGAATAGATTGGATGCGGTGTTTGCTACGTGCACTTGGACCAAATGTGAAATGGAGTGCAAACGAAATGTATGCCAAAATTCCTAAGTAAAAATCTAACAAAGGAAAAATACAAAAAATACACAAGGAATGAAATGTGCAGAGTGCATGTGTGTGAGGTGAGGCGGGTGAAAATGTGTAAAACAAAATGTGCAAGTGTGCGAGTGGTGGTACGGGCGCATAGGCGCCCGCGTGTGTGCGTGCGTGAGTGGGCAGGCGCCCGCACGGCCATGCGTGCGTGTGTGCTGTGCGGGCGCCTAGCGCCCGCACAGTGTGCGTGTGTGCATGGCTGTGCGGGCGCCTGTGTGTAGCTGTGCGGGCGCATGGCGCCGGAACAGCGTGTGTGCGTGTGTGGGTGTGCGGGCGCCCAGTGCATGGTGTGTGTGTGTTGTGTCTTGTGTTTGTGCTGTGCGGGTGTGCTTTGGTGTGGTGCGTGACCAAGTGTGTTTCATAGCTCAAAAATGATTACTTTCATAACAAAAATGCTACACTTAGCCAATTCTCAACACTTCATCAGATTGTACCATTTCAACACATGTTCATCTGTCATGATTTTTACAAAGAATTTACACAAAAGATCAAACAAGTGAGACGAATAAGTCGGTACAAACCCGACTAATCATCCCCCCACACTTAAATCTTTGCTAGTCCCGAGCAAAGTAGCACATGACACCTAGTGATTACCCTCTCTACATCCAACACTCGCAACATCATCAGCTATTCCTTATAAACTTTTTTGCATGCAAAGTAAAATATATATACGGGCAAGCTACAGTTTACTTCATTTACGCAATTTGTCGAGCAAAGGGAAACGAATAAAGACCAAACCGTCAGCGTGCAAATGTGTGCTGAGGGTTACTCATGATCCCTACGCTGTCTATGCAAAGTACTCAAGTAAACACTTAATCAGAAATTCTTGCACTACAGTCATTTTGTCCACACACACGAACACTTAACATAAACATTGTAAAGAAACTATTTCGCACATTGGTGTGCTTGCACATTGGTGCTTATTTGTAATTCATGCCGCACATTGGTGCTTGGCTGCCCAGGGTTTTGTGGCTATTTTTTCCCTTTATTCGGCCATTGGCTTTTTCTTCACAATTGCCCAATTTTAACAAAAATTCGTGTTCGTGTGTGTCTTCAATAGACTATATAATCAAAATACAAGAATAAGTGTTTACGAGTCGAGGGCACATACATGCAAGGAATCATAAAGGCTCTCCTATGTCAAAATTTTGCTGGCGCTTCTATCTTACTTTAACATCGCACTTTACTCAGCAAATTTCACGCAATACTTGAAAACTGCTAACTCGCGAAAATGATTTTTGCATACATCACAAAGGTAACATTTATGAATTTGCTGATGAGGTCTTGATTGTGAATGTAAATTGAGCGTGCGAGTGTGATGAACACAATCAACACTTTCACATTAAAACTTAGAGCACATCACACACACTACATCGCAACTGAGAAATGAAAAGCAAGCACACTACAAGGTCAGTGCTAGTCACTGCCTTGTTTTTCATTTCCACAAACCACACTAAAAAAAACGAAAACAATTAGAAAAAAATACACCACCTATTACTAATATACTAAACACCACTGATCCTTGCGGCATATAAGCAAACACACAACAATTCAAAGCAATTCAACGTAAAGGCGGCAAGCCTTACAAACACACAAGCATCAACCAACACCCAACAACCACACATGGACCTCCAGAGCATGCAAGACTCCCCCCCACACTTAGAATCAACAATGGTCCCATTGTGCGAAAAGGAAAGAGTCTACCCAATTTATGTTTCTGGAGGAGGCGGTTGGCTGGAAAATCGAGAGAATCCTGGAAAACTGGGATTAGCTCCTCTGAATGTCGTTGCACTCGAACTAGGGTGAACATTCATTCCTTGACTCAGTACCACTCTTCGGCTGGAGGTGTTTACGATCATTTGTTGTGTCTGAGTGGCCATCTCCTCTAGTGGGGGAAAAAATGTGTTTGGTCCCCTAGACTTGTGGTGGTGGATCATCATTAAGCTCAGGTTGTGAATTCCTGATTGACATTGATTCAGTCGATCATCCATCGTTGTTCATCGAGTGTTCTGTTCCTGCACCAGAGTGTCTAGCCGGTCCCCTATTATCCCTATGCAACCGTACAGCCCAGTCCATCTCCCTTCCATTTCGTTCATATGTTGTGTAAGGGCATTTTGCTGATCTTGAAATGATGCTTGAATATTTTCCAGCACCTGTTGCATGTTGAAGTTATTGGGTGGTTAGGGTTCTACTGGGGGGTCGGCTCCCTGTGGTTGCTCCCGTTCTGGAAGAAGATCGTTTTGGTTTAGTCCTTCTGCAGCTTGTTGTATCCTTTCAGCATTCGCTCGCGCCTCTTGCTCTAGGCGTTGTCGGTCAGCGTGTTCTTGCCTCTTATACTTCCGCAGCTGTTTGTCATGGATGGGTCCCACGGAAGTTCGACTTTCTTCTCCCATGCATACCTTGACCCCTCTTTGTATCGCAAACTCCAGTAAAAAGTGAGGGAAGTATATGGTCAAATGCTCCTCATTCACGGCTTGATTAATGTATGTGGTGATGACTTTTCCCGCATCCACTGTCAATCGGTTCTTTACGGCATAAACTAAGAACATCCTTTCCTTCAGAATCTTGGTGTTGTGGGTGGTGGGCATCAACCTAGAATTTAGAAATAAAAGCCATATCTTGGTTTCTGCAATTAACTGCTTAAGGAACATATAAAGTGGATCCCCCCATGAATTCCTTGTCCAGTCTTCTCCTGGGAGTGCCAATGACTGAGCCACTATATCAGGGTTGCCTACTCTGAGAAATTCCGTGTACTCATCCACCTCAAAATCTGGGAGACCGTAATGCTCATTAATAGCTTGGCTGGTGATTTTTAAGTATTTTCCCCTCACATATGCTCCTTTCTCATTAAGCTCATCCGCATCAGCTGCGGAAGCGTTGGCGTAGATTTCCTTCGCGATGGCCACGTTGCAGGTCTCTAGGCCTTCCGTGAGGACTCCCCATTTGTTGAATTCTATCACGTCGCAATATGATTTTTCCGTGATGTAGAATTTTCGCTCCACATTGATTGACCGAATTGCGAACTCGCAGAATTTCTCGATGGCCTTGTCATTTAGAAACCGACGCTGCCCCGCAGCTTGTGGTGGTCCCTTCCTGTTCTTTTGGTTGGACACCCCCGCTTCTTGCATTTCGTAGTCTTCGGGCATGTATTCTTCGTCTGAATCTGAGTCATCTGATGGTGAGGGAGGCCCGACGGTTTTGCCTTTTCCTTTGGAGCTCTGCCCTTTCTTGTTGGAGGTTGGAATATTGCTGGGCTTTTTCGGTGCCATGGTACCTGGAGATCACAACATTGCATGAGTGGCATTCAATTCAAGTCCATGATAAGGAGGTCCACATATCACAAAGGCCAATTCCCACGAAACATTTTCACTTGGCACTTCATGGCAATCATGTATTGGACGAAAATTGCATATTAACTCATAGAGCAAGATTTCATGAAGTGAACATTTTGCTTATGAAAATTTTCGGTGGACTTTGTTTCCAAGGTTTTCCATTTCGGGTTCATGCATTTAACATTTTCACAACCAAGATCGAGTCAAGGCTAACCGTGCCACACCAAGAATTCAAAATTGTGAAAGAAAATCAAGAACATGATGACATGTATTTGCATGGCATTTTCGTGTAAGCTGGACCAACCAATTTTCGATAAAACACCCACAAATTAAGTTTGGCATCATTTCATGATGGGCTTGAAAATTCCATGCTACATCTCATGCTTTCCACATTCAACTCAAATGTACAAGAAGTTCACAAAATAGGCATCCTAAAAAAAAACTCGAGCACAAGGATTTCACATTAAACATCATTAACTGGCACTGTAAATGGATGTTCAAAGCCGTGAGGAACTTACTTGATATGGAGATTAAAATCCTAAAATGCAAACACGGGGAATGAAATTTTTGGTGGCCTCTGGACGCTTGAAGCAAATTGCTATTCTTGCTCCGTGCCCTCAGCCGAATTCACCACAATGATGAGTGCAAGTGATGGTGATTTTTGTGCATGCATGTTGATGGTATTTATAGACAAATTTGCATGCAAGAATCGGCTGAAGGAAAGCTAGAAAACAAATGCATGTGAGTGCACTAGAAAACAAAGTGGATGATGAAAAAATGCTAGAAAACAAAAGGTGATCAATCTTGTCATCACTTTTCTTGCACAATTCGGCCATTTGCACACTTTCACTATCAAACAACCTGATGGGCCCCCAATGTCATGCATTTGTCACAATTTTATTCAATTATGCCATGCCTTAGCCGATTCACAACCATAGAATGCATATTTCTTTTCACTCATGCATAAATCATGTCAAGCTCCATTCGGCCCTATCATGCATAGCATTTTATACCAAGACAAATCATTTAAAGGACCCAAATGTTATGCATCTTTTCTTTCACAATTATTTATGGTCATGCACCCAAGAAACGTTATCTACTATGCAATCCTTTCAACGTCCAATTTGATCTTCTCCTGCAATACTCAATCGAAAATGTCAGCCTATCTTGGATTTGTAATTATAGAGCAAGATTCGACTTGAAAGTATTTGGTAGGATCAAATATTCTCACATTGCCTTGGGAGCTACTTCTTGGAATTTATTCTCACCTTTTGCCAGTGTAGAGAATATTCTGCACTGTTACCTGTTGTATCGTGTGACATCCGGGTATATCGATCGTGGGTGTTGTGCCAAGGACCCTTGGGCTGCTCCTACAAACTGTCAACTCCGTGTGTTTTCCTTTCTTGGCCCCTCAACTTCCAATACCTGAAAAGATTTAAGAGAAGAGTCTCAATCATTTATTGTATCTAATCTACTAATACTAAATGGAACATAATAAAGACAGGAATTGTAAAGGTTGGGTTGCCTCCCAACAAGCACTTAGTTTAATGTCTTCAGCCCGACACAGCAGGGTGGTTATTCAATTCGTGGAGGGTCAAGGTACTGGGTGTGCCCAGTGTCCTTCCAGAATGATAGGTTGACTTTCGCTTCCTGGCCTTTGCTTCCTTTCTTCTCCCTTGAGGTCCCGACTCCCACCATTTTGGGGGGTGGGTCCGAGGTCTTCTTTTTCTCTCGCCAAACCATCCGTTTGAGATATTTAAGTAGTGGCGGCTGCTTCTTCTTGGCTCGCTTTTCGTCTGGAGATTTCAAGACATGGTCCCTATCGTTGACATTTTCAAGCCTCACCTCAGTTGGCATCACTTTCACCATTTCGTTAGTATCAACAACAGCAGTTGATAAATTTTCACACAAAGCAATTTTTTTATCAATCGTGACACTTTTGTCAATTTCCATTTTTAAATCCATTTTTTCACCATGGTCATGCACTTCATGATTTTCCTGCGAATTTTTCATTTTGCTCAATTTTTTACAATTCTCATGACCTTCATCAATTTCACATGCAAGGTCCATGTATTTCACAGATGACTCAAATTCTAGTTTTTCATCCCAAGGACTCATCTCATGCAATGTATCGGACTCTTCAATAATAAGTACAGTTTCAAAATTTTCATGCATGTCTTCATCCCAAAAATCATAAAGTGCACGTGAAGGCTTACTTTCATGTTCAAAGTTCAAAGGTTGGAGGTTACCCTCCACCAAGCTTGCTAAGCAGCACAGCTCCATGGACTGAGGGTGCTTCATTGCGTAATCCACATTGAATACTACCTCCTCTCCATTAACTCTGAATGTTATGGTTTTTCCTTTAACCCCAATGAGAGCATCTCCTGTAGCTAGGAACGACCTACCGAAAATGAATGGCACTTCTGGATTCTCTTCCATATATAACACTATAAAATCCACCGGAAGCACAAATTTATCCACAGAGACCAGAACATCCTCTATCATCCCTTTTGGTTGAAACAAATGATCTATCTACCAACTGGAGCATGACTGCCACCGGTTTGATCCTTTTTCCCATTCCTATACTCTCGGCAATGGATAAAGGCATAAGGTTTATGCCTGCTCCAAGATCACATAAGGCCTTGCTAAAAATCTTCCACCGATTGAGCACGGTACCGTACAGCTACCAGGGTCCTTGAGCTTGGGGGGCAGTTCGTTGTTGATCCAGGCTTGGCTGTCCTTGGTGAGTGGGATGGGTACCTCACATTGCAAGATCTGCTCTTTGTTGGCAATCAAGTCCTTCAAAAATTTTGCATATCTCGGAACTGCTGTAACCAAATCTAGCAGAGGGACATTGACATTGACGTTCTTCACCATATCAAGGAACTTAGTGAACTGGACCCCCTTCTTTGGTGGAGGTCGAAGTCTTTGGGGGAAAGGTGGGGGTGGTGCGTATGGCGAGTCCTCACAGGGGCTTGGAGCTGGAGCTCCCTTCTTCCTTTTGCTTTCCTGCGCCTTCACACTCCCATCCTTGCCTTGGGTTTCATCTTCCACCAGTGTGGTTTCCTCACTGACCTCTTCCTCTGGGGCTTCCTCTCCTTCTTTTCTCTTATGACCATTTAGCTCTTTTCCAGATCTCAATGTGATGGCATTGCAGACCTCTGGTCCTTTACCTTTGGGATTTGGCTCTGTATCACTTGGAATGGCGCCTTGAGGTCTTTGGTGGCTGGCCTTAACCAACTGTCCCATCTGCATATCAATGTTCTTGATGGAAGCCTTCACGTTTTTCACTTGACTTTCCAGTGTGGAGGTCCTCTTCTCATACATGTCCATTTTTCCCAGAATTTCATGGAGCAAATCCTCAGTTGTCTTCCTCTGTTCACGGTTGCTTGACTCACCACTCTGATAGTACTGCCTTTGCTGATTATTCTGCCCCCATTTGCCTTGGCCTGACTGATTTCGATAACCACCTCCGTACTGCTGCTGGCGGTTGTTGTAATTGGCAACATACTGGACTGATTCTTGTGTGAGCTCGCACTCGTCCGTGTTGTGATCTCCCTTACACAGCCCGCATATCAACACAGGAGCGACCTTGGCAGCCTTTCGGTTCTGGATTTGTCTTGTGAGGGCCTCAACTTTTGCTTCCAAGGATGTCTCCTCACCAGCTCTAGCACTCCCCGTTGCTTACGCGCATGCATCTTTCTAGTTTCAGGAAACAGGAATTCATCGTCCGCAATTGAGTCAAAAAGTTCTCTTACGCGCATGCTTTTATCTTGTGAGGGCCTTGACCATTAGTGAGGACTCCGGTAATAGACCTTTAAAGAATATGTTGAGCTCCCTGACCTCCCCAAGGTCATTGTTCGGGCATTGGCGGAGTAAATCGTTGAATCGATCCCAGGCTTCCTTGAAGGTCTCGCCATCCTGCTGCTGAAAGTTGCGGATCTCCAACCTCATTTGCTCCAACTTCGCTGGAGGAAAATATTTAGCTAAAAACTTCCTCTCAAGTTCCTCAAATGTAGATATAGCTGGACCCCCTATAGAGTTAAACCAATGCTTCGCTTTCCCTTTTAAAGACAGTGGAAATAGAACTCTCCTCACATCATCCGGAGTCACTCTTTGCAGCTTGAATGTGTTACAAAGTCCCAGAAACTAATCCAAATGCTCATTAGGGTCCTCGTTGCTCAGTCCTTGAAAGATCTACCCTTGGGTGATCATGGACACAATTTGTGTCGGGATTTGATAACTCTCGACGTCAATTCCCTTGTGATTGTTTCTCCGCTCAAAGTTGACCGCGAAATGGTCCCCAAATCGAGGTGGTTGGGGCTGAGGTCTCTCCTCATTGCGTTTGGCCATTTCAATAACCCTTCTCCTCTGTCTTAAAGTTCTCTCCAATTCTAATTCAAGATCAAGTTCTGGAGCTTCACCTCGGAGCCTTGCTCTAGGTAGCATAAACTGTGAATTCTCACAAGAAATGGAAACAGCCCTTGAACAAAAGATCAGTAGAACAAAATCAACAGAGACGAGTAATGAATTAAAATTTGAACAAAACAACAAATCAACAATTTTAATAAGAATTCGTAAAGTAACAAACAAAGTAAAACTATCACAGACAACTCTCAACGCTGTGCCTCTCCCCGGCAATGGCGCCAAAAATTGGTCAAGAGCGTCGTCTACCCTTGCAATTATACCCAATATCACCAAAACAAGTAGTAGTGGCAAGCGGGATCGTATCCAACAGGGAGAGGATTGAATTAAGAATTGTAGAAGTGATAGAATAAAAAGTGTTCAATAAAGCAAGCAGCAAGTATGAGGAAATATGTAAGTCAATCAAGAAGTGAAATGGTGTTGCCTTGAGGGAGGTCAGTGTGACGACTCTATTTGATTATCCTTGACTAGTGTAAGAACATGAATGAGGGGATCGTTTTTCTAGTGAACTTAGGGTTGATCTCCTTATAAGACTCACAATCCTAATTCACCCTGCTCCTCTCATCTTCCCTTGGTAGGGCAAGACCTAGGCTCAGCTTCCTAATTCCCGATCCCTACCTGACACTAGAACCCCAACTCCTTTGGACAAGACAGTCAACCAAAGTCCGAGTTCTAATGTTCAAATAATCCTAAGTCTTTCCATTACATTAACTTCAATTGTCATTGGTAATGCACAACTGACGTTGCATCCTTAGACAGATCATAGGACTCATTCAAGTTGTTCCTTATTCCAGTGATGTTATTTCAATTTCCATTAATAACACTAAATTGACCTCAGGGGTACTGCAAGTCATATAAAAGGCCTAGGCGTGAGTGAGTAAGCATTGAAATAAAGCATCAACAAGATATAAGAAACAATATCAAACACGTAATATGCAAAACAAATGTCTCAAATCAATTTAGAGTCATCACACTTAATCTCTCAAAGCAACAACCTAATGTTTAGCCAATCATGTTGATCGGCTTTGAAAACAAGTTTGACAAAGCCTGATCAAACATAGCTATTACAGAAAGATAAAATGGAATGATTTCCAGTCTGATCTCCTTTGATCGTGAAACCCTAACTCTCTTGATTGATCTCCGTTTCTGGCTCTCTCTCCCCAAAAAAATCTCTTTTTTCTTCTTGTCCTCCTCTGGCTTTTATAGTTTTCTCTTCATGTCCTTGCCAAGTGAGCTTCCTGGAAGTTTCCTTGCTATGCCCGGATGTTTGACACGTGCTCCTGTAAACATAAGCTAAGAATGTAGTGAAGACACGTGTATTTGACAAGTAAGAGTGATGAGGCAAAATATCGAATAGATTGGATGCGGTGTTTGCTACGTGCACTTGGACCAAATGTGAAGTGGAGTGCAAACGAAATGTATGCCAAAATTCCTAAGTAAAAATCTAACAAAGGAAAAATACAAAAAATACACAAGGAATGAAATGTGCAGAGTGCATGTGTGTGAGGTGAGGCGGGTGAAAATGTGTAAAACAAAATGTGCAAGTGTGCGAGTGGTGGTGCGGGCGCATAGGCGCCAGCGTGTGTGCATGCGTGAGTGGGCTGGCGCCCGCACGGCCTTGCGTGCGTGTGTGCTGTGCGGGCGCCTAGCGCCCGCACAGTGTGCGCAGGCGCCCGCACAGCTATGCGCTGTGTGTGGCTGTGCCCGCACAGCGTGTGTGCGTGTGTGGCTGTGCAGGCGCCTGGCGCCCGCATAGCTTGTGTGCGTGTGTGGGTGTGCGGGCGCCCAGTGCATGGTGTGTGTGTGTTGTGTGCTGTGTTTGTGCTGTGCGGGTGTGCTTTGGTGTGGTGCGTGACCAAGTGTGTTTCATAGCTCAAAAATGATTACTTTCATAACAAAAATGCTACAATTAGCCAATTCTCAACACTTCATCAGATTGTACCATTTCAACACATACTTGTTCATCTGTCATGATTTTTACAAAGAATTTACACAAAAGATCAAACAAGTGAGACGAATAAGTCGGTACAAACCCGACTTATCAGAGGATACAGTGCCTTCATTGTTGATTTTGTGTATATTTACATCTGTTATGTAAGTGTTAGCTATATCTTCATCTTTTGTATTTGCATCATCGTCGTGATTGACTTCAAAAAGATCTTTACCAAGACAACTATTTTCAATATTATTAACTTTTTCAATTAGTTAAATAAACAAATCATTTGCCTTCTCTTTGTAATAGATTGTTCGGATGTTGAAAGAAGGTTATTGACTAGAATACTTATTGATTATGCCAATAGGGTCATGTTTCAAGCAAACATAGGAATCTTCCATGCACTGCCTTTAAATATGTTGATTAAATTGATATATATATATACAATACTTAGGAAGTACATAGTGTTACTTTTGTATACTCACCTGTGTAGAACAATGATCAACCTTTTTTGGAACATTATCAATTATTCTCAGAATATATGGGACTAGCTGTAGGAGAGATTGATTATCTCTGTCATGATTCTCATCATTATCAGATCTTAATGTTATAGGATATGTTGTCATATCCCATTCTCCCTGACCAAAAGTACCTGAATCAAGTTCTTGTTTTACTCTATCTCGCATTTTTACATTTTTCCAACTCTCAATTAATGGTAAAGAAGATGACTCCACAAGGTCATTGTAGTTCAACCTATGGAAGTAATAGAATTGTAGGACAAAAGTACAACTACCCACATATGCCCTTTTTGGATTGTTGTTGTATTGTTTAGCTGCCCAACAGAGATTATTCATGACACAAGAAGACTAATCTAAATTCACTAGTACAAAAATAGCCTGTTACACCGGTTAAATCTGGATATTTACACCGGTTATTTTAAAAATGAACTATATATAGGCGGGTTTATAAAACCGGTGTAAAATGTCTTTGTTACACCGGTTATTTTTAAACCCAGTGTAACATTTTTTAATTTACACCGGTTATTTAACCGGTGTAAAAAGTTTAGTTTACACCGAGTTTTCTGTAACCGGTGTAATATGTATTTATAGTTACATCATTTTTCTTGTACCCGGTCTAATATGTATTTAAATTTACATCAATTTTTTTATACCCGGTGTAATATGTATTTTTTCTACGAATTAATTTAAATCATGCATTCACAGAACAAAACAAAACAGCCCAAAATACAGAGAGTTTATAAACATACCAATCCAAAATACATATTGAAAACAATGCATTCAACAATTGCCATTAAAAGTAACAAAAATTTTGTACATATATTTACAAATATTGATTTCTAAAGTCAAAAGTATTGCATATACATATATTTACATCTACATATATAATGTCCTAAGAAAATAATGAATCAAATCTATTTCTTTCAGTTTGCATCCATCAACGCTTGGAGCTCATGATTCATTACATAATTAGCCCATGCTTGTCGAACAATATTCAAATCTGTTTCTGTTAATGCTTTCACGTCTTTTTTGAAGCACTGATACATTAAAAAAAAGTCATTATATTATTAATAATTCATATGCAAAAAAAAGGAATTGAGTAGCAAAATACTATGATAATGAAATAATAAAACAAAACCCAATAAACTTCTTGAAATCCTTCTGCTCTATGACTTCTCGGAGTATGATCATTCGCATGTACCAAATGACATAATACCCACATTCCCAATTTGAGACTTGCCTCTTGTGCTACAATTAAATAATAATGTCATAAAAAAGTAACATTGTTTACATTAGAAAATTAAGTCGAACAATTGAACAAGCTTACATTTATATCTATCCATTGAATTGTTTTATGCGTCGACGAGTGATCCCCTTCAAGTTGTGACTGATATACCCTCGATACACTGTAAAAGACAACATTTAAAAGCTTATAAATAAGAATTAGCAAATAAACATGTGATAATATCAGTAATATAATATTCGAAAAATTATGAAGAAATATAAATACGTATTCATCAAATTCGTAGCATCATCTCGGGGGCCTGAATGTACTGGATCAAACTAGTATACAGTCATATCCTGTGGTTTTATTGCCATTAGCATCCAGTGTGCACTGAAAAATATTAATAACATAAAAAATTCCAACTTATCAATGAATAAACCTATTGAAAATGCGGTTAAAAAAGTAAAGCTATTTGAAATTTAATTACTTTAGAAAATTTAATTACTTGGTAGATGCTCTTGTTTCCATTCTTCAGGGTAGACACAATATACTATATTCTAGATGTTTCTTTATTCCCGAACGGTTGTATATGATCTGGAGATAGGAACCCTATCCCAGTTTGACCCTGGTCTATACATAGTGTATACATTGTCCTACAACATTCATTGACAAATATAAGGACACGCTTGATTAGTTAAACTATATTGCAAATTAACCAAAAAATAAAATAAAGTTGAAACTTTGAAAATATATACGAACTTAATGAACTTACTTTATGAACACTTGCATGCAATCACCCGTCACCATATCAAACGACAAGAAATCACTTAGGCTCTCATTAGTAAGATATGCAAAATACTCATTTCCCACTATTCCTTCCATCATCTTGATTGTGTAGGAAGAATCAGTCGAATGGTGGCTCACCAATATGCACAATTGCCATAAAGATCCATCGAGTTGAGATAATAATGGATTATCAGTTTCTTGCGGGTGGGCCACCATTTTTGTTTTCTTGGGTTGAGGGGATTTCTTCAACCCTTTAGAACCTTTCGGGTCCGGTACCTTTAAAAAATAACTCAGTAATTAGAGATGTTTATTAATAAATTTATAACAAAAAAACACAAAGAATCATATATAATTACACTTGCAAATCCTGCCAGGTACAAATCTCAACCAATGACCTTGGCCACTCTAACAGATTCCTAAATCCTGTCCCAACTGTCGTGGCCTCATCATTTGGAAATGGCAATGGAGCATCATGTTCGATCGAGTAATATATAACATTAGTCAACGTAAATATAATATAAATTGAAAGAAAATATGTGAAAAAACATTAAAACGGCCATTAATATCTTGCACGTACCAGTAACTCATCCCAAATCATGTCCTTTATGTTCGCATCGACTTCAGGCCATGAGTTAAATTGCACAATATTAACTTTACTGCGTGCCATCAACGCAATGAAACTAATCCATTCATTATGTGCTTTTTCAGTAGTAGGTTTACCATCCTCATCGAATACAATAGGTGTCTTTTCTCCCCTTGCCCTCCTTGCCAAAATCTCGCTACATTTTGTTCCTTTTCTTCCATAATGTGTATGGGTTTGATCATCGCCATCCCCGGTGCGTGATCGTCATTTGCTACCCATTTCAAGAAGGATAAAAAAGAATCTGGGCAAGGATAAAAAAGACAAGTGTTCAAAAGAATGCAAAATGACTTTCTTTACATATTGGTAATAAATAGATTCTTGGACAAAGAATTTTTAACCACCAGGCATATCCACACATCAAGCAATGCGGTTTAACTTCAAAGCGCAAGTAAAACACACCTTGAATTTTCAAAACAGAACCATTCCCAATTAATTTGATGCAATTTTTTGTGTAAGTGGAAATATTACATCATTTTAAATATGATTAATAAAAGAAATTTATTCAACAAATGTGAATGATTATTTTTACCATTTTTTCCCACTATAATGCCATGAACTTTTTAGATGTGTTGCTTATGTCTATTCTACTGCACCTCAACAAAAATTAAGCCGAACAAGTGGTTTTATTCCAATTTTATATATGATGATGCTGAATCTAATAATACATTATACATGTATATTTATTTAAGAAGATTCAAAACCAAATCCTAAAAGAGTTGGCAATCTTCTTAATCCATTCATTTTGATTCTAAACTCAATCCTAAAAAGAATTTTTGAACATGTTGTTTAGAGGTGCCGATATACTTCTTAATCCATTCATTTATATATGTTGAATGGAATTTGTCAAACAAGCAACAAAACTACTATAGAAAAGTTTTAATACCCCATCCCAACAATAAAGATTTTGTGAAATTGAAGTAAACACATTACATGTAACTGTTACCACAATTATCCAATTTTACAAATTCCATTTCCAATCTAAACTCTTTTAGGCCTTTCATCAAACATAAAACAAGCAACCGAACTGCTAGGCAAAAGGTCTACTACTTCATCTCCAAATTTAACTAAACAGATTTCTTTCACCTAAACTTTGCAAAAACACAAAGCAACAAGAACAGAACAAGAAATTCTGGTCCGGTCAAAAAACATCAAGAACAGAACAAGAAACTATTTTGCCCTACTCGAAATCCGATAAAGAAAAAGAACAAAAGATCATGAATTTTGTTGTTATTTAACCTAAGTTTGTGATAGACGAACTTGTATTCAAATGCTATGTGGAAACTACTGAAATTAGTTTAAAACGTCTCACATTTCAACATTAGAAAGAAGACAAGAAAGTTAAAAAACAATCCCTACTCGAACCTTTTTCAATCGGATGGTGAAGTGGGCACTTTCGTAATGCTTTCTGAGCTAGCTGAAGACTCCGTAGTAGTAATTAACCGGAGATGATTTCGAGCCTTTTTCAAAATTTTAGCCACAATTGTGGTGAGTTTTGGTAGAAGACGTACTAGGGCTTCTTACGCTAGGGCTTTTTGTTTACAAATGGAGGTGGAGGTGGAGGTGAAAATGGATGTGGAGGTGGAGGCTAATGTAGAGTTTTGGTAGGAAACTATGGAACGGCGCCAAGGTTTTTGGTTTAAAAACATTTACTACACTGGTTAAACTAATAACCGGTGTAGAAACAAGTATTCTTTACACCGGTTATTATTAACTAGTGAAAAAATACTTTCTACACCGGTTACTAATAATCGGTGTAAAAAACATTGCCTTTCTACACCGGTTATTAATAATAACCTGTGTAAAAAACAAACTTTCTACACCGGTTATTATTAACCGGTGTAACAAAAAAATTTCTACAACGGTTTCCTTTTGTAACCTGTGTAAAATATTTATTTTTTTGAATTTGTAAAATGCATAAAATTGTATTTTTCATTCCACAAGAAATAAAAAACATAAGAGTTATTTTTTGTATTTTTTTACCCTTCTATATTCGTACCAATATGCTTATGTGTGAACTATAATGAATAAGATAAAATCATATATAGTTGCAAAAATGAATATAAATAACTTAATTTTTAAAATTATAATTTACCAAGAAAAAGATATAAACACTAAAAAATGGTCCCTCACATCTCCATGACTTTTTATGTCTAGAAAGATTATTATTAAACAAGGTGTAACTTTTACCTTATTATTGTTAGAGCGAACATGTAGATAATTTAACTATTAAATACATTTATCAAAATAGTTATCGACCCTTTAATATTTTCTTTTAAGATCTATCAAACAACTATTTTAATCGTTAAATCCTATTAAAATTCTTGACTATTTAATTAATTGTTGGTATATAAAATATACCAACAATTTAATTAATTGTCTAATTTAATTAAAGCTTGATCACCTTTAATCTAATTAGGGTGAGCCAATTAATCCCTAGTTAAATCACTGGATTTAAATAGTAAGATTAATTAGTAGCGAAGCTACTGTCTTGGTAGACGGAAATAATTGGTTAACAAGTTGTTGCATGTTGATTCATGATATGATTTGTTAGAGTTAGGTTCTTCACTACTTGATGCATTTATAACATTAAATCTGGTGTTCGGCTGATTCCGGCCGGGTTATGTTATGAGTAGGGAATTAATTGATTAAGCCGATACTTGTCAATTAACGAGTAGTTAGGGAAGAATTGGATTATGTCAGAGCAGATACTCGGTAATCTATAACCAATTGATTAAATAGAGAATGTTATCTTTGAGTCAATGAACAATTAAGAATTGATTAGTGTGGATTTATTTATAGCCGGGTAGTCGTCTTTGATTAATTAATTTATGAATTTTATTTATTTTGATAATTCGTTATTTCGTTAATTATATTTCAGATTTCATAAATTTAATCATTGAATAAATTGTGGTTACTATTAGCAAATTAATTGAATTAGGAAATAGGACCGTTCCTCGTGGGATCGACCTTACTCACGCTATACTTAATTATCTTTATAGAGTAAGTAAATTAATTTGGTACAAAATGACTCACACCAAATTTTGGCGCCGCTGCCGGGGAACGACAATTATTTTCTATTTAGTTAATTTGTATTTGTTCTTTGGTGTATGTCCAGCTCGCAGATTGAAGAAAGAGACGAAAGAACATCGCTGAAGAACAAACTTTGGTTCAGGAAAATCCACGTCGTTCGACCATACGATGACCAGAAGAATCACAAACCCAGCTGAACCAGAATTTTCAACGTAGGAAACTTCCATGGCCAATCTTTCACCTCTGAACCAGCCTCTTGGCGATAATTTGTCACCGCTCGTGCATAGAAATCTAAGCCATCCTACAGTTATGTGTCAATTTGTTCAAGAGCATCCAAGGGCACAATTCAATACAATTGGAAGTTTTCATCTGCAAAATCATTACAGCCCTTATTCCAATACATACAATTCAGAGTGGTGGAACTACCTAAACTACATTGATGAGAATGTGGTGCAGAAACAGCCATCACCATGGACATGAGAGCAACAACAATCAATGGTTTCTTTTGGCCAAAACATTGCAGTACCCACTACAAGTTCAGGTACATCTCTTGAAGATTTAGTTACAAATTTAGCTAACTCAGTTAGAATTATGCAGAGAGACAACGTGCTAATACAAGATGATATATGGCAACAAGAGATGGTTCCATTCGTACCATACTTGAATGTGATGCAACAAGAAAGAGAAGCCACAATGGCCAGTTTTAAAGAATTGAGTAACCAAATTACTCAATTACATACACAAATCACTAACTGGATAAGTAATCAAGGAAAAATCACATCCCAAGTGTTGGTTAATTCAGGGGAAGACGTCAATCAAATGATGTTAAGTAGTGGACAAAAGATTGAAGAACCAGAGGCAGAGATCGAAATTCAACAACCCATTAGCCCAGAAATTCTGTCCGCGTCGTTCGACCGAACGATGAAGGAGCTGAAATCAGAGGTAACATCTAAATTGAATTTGCCTACTTCAGAATTTAAAATACCTCCACCTTTTCCTTGTAGGCTAACAAGGGATGTGAAGGATGATGACATGAGTGATATCTTAACCATCTTCAACAAGGTGGAGATTACAGACGCATTCCTTGAAGCAATTAAAAAAATGCCAAAGGTTGCAAAGTTTGAAAACGAGTTTCTTGCCAAGAGAAACCAACATCTAAAAGAGGAGATGGTGGTAGAATGTCATGACATGCCAATCATTCTTGAGGATACATTGTCATATGAATGCATAGAACTAGATTCTGTCATTGAAGAATTGAAAAATGAAGAGATTAGGAATGAAACAATGTCATTAAATTCGTTGGAAGTATTTTCAAGCAACCCAGAAAGTTCCCATTTGCCCAAACAAGATCCTGCTGAAACACTTTTTCCTTATATTTTGCAAGTTCCGATTCTACAACTTAGATCCTTGAATAAACATCTGAAACTTGTGTCTTTAGGAGAGTTAAAGACGTGTCCCATCATCGTATATCAAACTCTCATCCAAAGCCAATTGATCAAATTGATTTGGACTTAAAGGAGGCACAAAGCATCTTATGAAAGAACTTTGAGTTGCATACAAGATGTACCTTATCCAAGACCACCTCCGGAGCCTCCTCCAATGGTTTACTGAGTTCGACACATACTTGGTCTAGTCTAACACTTTAAACAAAGGCGCTTGTTGGGAGGCAACCCAATATTTCAATATTTCATTTCTTTTTAGTTTTCGTCTTTACTAGTTTACTTTTTATTTTCTTGCAATAGTTTTAATAAATTTACTTTTGTCCCAGGTTAATTATACACTTGAGGCTTTATAAGGTTCCATTACAAGCTCCCCCGTAGTGCTTCTAACGATTTTTTTTCAGTAATGGACTGATTTTAGATGATCTCACCAAGTGGGTTGTTCAAAAATTCTTTCTTTTTACCATAATCACTTGGTGGTATTTTATTTTCTCAGTTATGTGATCTTTGTTTGACACTCTAAAACTTCTTTAAGATCAGTTTGGCATAATATTTTTAAATCTAACCCAATTGCCTTGTTGTGCTTGCAAACTTCTGGTTTGAATTTTACTGATGTACTTGGAGCTTTAAGTTTTGTGAGTTGAGGGATTCTCCTTCGAGCTAAATCTCTTATACAGATCTTGTTGATATTCAAGAGGAGGTGATTGATCGCGTTTTTTGGTGTCTGCCATGGTCTCTAAAATTCCTTTAAAGTCAGAGCAGTCAAGATTTCAACTTCTAATATTTCCCAATTCTGCAGTTATCGTTCTCCCCCGCAGAGCCCCCATAATAATTCAGGCTGTCCCTTTTCTTTTCACTTTTATGTTATTTTGTTTTCCTCTTTCACTCTTGTTTAAGTGTGGAGAGAATTATATGTGTTTATGTTTAGGAAGTATTTTTTTTCCATTCTTTGTTTAAGGTTTTTGTGTTTAATAATGTTAGTTTGTTTTAAACAAAAATAAAAAAAATCAAAAAATGTTTTATTTTTTTCAATTTTATTTTTTGTTAAAATATTAGTGTTTTTGTGTTTCCAAACTTTCTTAGTTATTGAGTATTACTTAAGCAAATTGGAATTGTTATGGAAGTTTTGTGGATCCATTGTGTTGAATTTGTGCATGACTTTGTATGCTTTCAAGTATGATGAATACATGGAATTGAGTTTATTATGCCTACTTAAAGTGAGGTTTTGAGCCTAAGCACACAATAACCACTTTGTTGGTGCTTAATTGAAAATATTTCTTTGTGAGTGTTAATTGTACTTGGATGAATTACAGAATTTGCTTTGTTGTACATGGTAAGCCACAATGTTGAAATTGAATATGAATATGATTAAGGCATTTAGGATTTAAACCCATTTTGACTTTAGTTTTCATTCATATTCCTAATTGACCCTAGTTAACCCCTCTGAGCCTTTAATCTTTTCTTTGTGTTTCCACCACCTAAAATTTTCACCCAAGACCCTTTTTAGCTTTCTTTTGGCCCCCCAAGATGCATGTAGCTAAATAATTTATGTATGATTTATTTCCCCTTGATTGAACAGGAAAGAATTGCATGAATAAGTCTCTATGAATGAAGTATTTCAGTATGTGATGTGAAGTACAGTTTTGAATTCTGTTGTTCGACGAGACAACACTGGGCAGAAAAGAAAGAAGGAAAGAAAGAAAAAAAATTGCAGAATTCTGATTATCTGTGTTGTTTGCCTAAACTGTGGCAGGAAAAAAGAAAGAACAGCAGTGAGCAAAAAAAAAAGAGAAAAAAAGAAGTGATCTACAAACGAAAAATATGTGATAAAGCACAAAAATGAAATGATTGTTGTGCTGAAATTACTTTGAGTAGTTATCAATTATCAATTTTGAGACTTGATGCAAGATAAGTATGGGGAAATACTTGGTTAGATTACATTGCACTTTGGTTTTATTTATTTTTAACCCATTTTATCTATCGCTTTTATCCCACCTTAATTACCCTAGCCCTATTACAACCCAATAAAAGACCATTTGATTCATGTTTAATTGTGGCTTTGTGGTGAATCTTTGACATATTTGCAAATTTATAGTAATGCTTCGTGTACAATTTCTTTTGAGTGGATGAACCCGAACTTACATAATCTTTGAGTGCTTTGGAGTGATCCTGGAGAGTTGCTCATTTTCTTTGTATTTTGAATTGGAATAAATTGCTTATGCATGACTTTGATATAATGGATTTGAAATGAGGATTGAAGGTTGATATTCCAGTTTGTTTGGGTAATGCTTAATTTGTACAAGTTTGGATAGTGTGTTTTCTTTTCCTAGTATTCTATTTTTGTTTTGTTTTTCCCCTTGCTTAGGGACCAGCAAGTTCTAAGTATGGGGATGTTAGTGTGTTTGTGACTATGTGTTTATTTACGTAAATTAGCTGTCTATCCTTACATGTTTTTATTTCTTACGTCTAGTTTAAGTAGTTCGGTGTATAGTTTGATTTTTTTTTTGTTTTAAATGCTTAGGGACAAACATGGTTCAAGTGTGGGGATCTTGATAAGCATAAAATAGTTCTGTTATTGTTTATGATTTTATGTGCTTTGTGAGAGAAATCTGTGTTTAATTGTGTTTATTCTTGCAGAATTTAGAAGATCCTATGATGCGAAATTGGCAAGAGGAAGATTAACTAAATTGGAGTTTTCTAGAAGATCAAATACTTGGAGATAAAAATTGAGAGATTTGGCAACAAAAAGATTCTTGGCGATTAACAAATCAGTAGAGGAAGTAGATTAGGAAGCTTACTTTTTACAGCCGCATGTGGGTTTTTCGAATTTGGAAATAAGAAGGATTCAGTCTTTAAGTTGATTTAGGAAGTTATTGTTTTCTTCCCTATATAAGGGAGTAGATTAATTAGGGTAACAGGGTCTTGCTTTTACGTTTGTAGTTTTTCCTTCGCAGCTGGGTCTGCAGTTTTGCAGCTGCCCAGTTTTTAGCAGCTCGTCGTTCGACCGAACGACGGGCAAACTGGTTTGAATTTTTAGTTTAATTTAATTTCCTTTTCAATTATTATTCTTGATTTATTTTAATTATGTTTTGTGAGTAGTTTTCTTGTCTGGCTGTATTTAATGAAGCACTAATCATGCATAAATTGTGAGACCGAAGTGTTTGAATTAACTTTCTCTTATTTGATTCCAAGAGTTTTCTAAGCCTAAAGTTTATTGTCTAATTTAATTAAAGCTTGATCTCCTTTAATCTAATTAGGTAGAGCCAATTAATCCCTAGTTAAATCACTGGATTTAAATAGTAAGATTAATTAGTGGCTAAGCTACTGTCTCGATAGACGAAAATAACTGGTTAACAAGTTGTTGCATGCTGATTCATGATATTATTTGTTAGAGTTAGGTTCTTCACTACTTAATGAATTTATAACATTAAATCTGGTGTTCGGCTGAATCCGGCCGGGTTATGTTATGAGTAGGGAATTAATTAATTAAGCCGATACTTGTATTAACGACTAATTAAGGAAGAATTGGATTATGTCAGAGCAGATACTCGGTAATCTATAACTAACTGATTAAATAGAGAATGTTATCTTTGAGTCAATGAACAATTAAGAATTGATTAGTGTGGATTTATTTATAGCCGGATATTCGTCTTTGATTAATTAATTTCTAAATTTTATTTATTTTGTTAATTCGTTATTTCGTTAATTATATTTCAGATTTCATAAATTTAATCATTAAATAAATTGTGGTTACTATTAGCGAATTAATTGAATTAGGAAATAGGACCGTTCCTCGCGAGATCGACCTTACCCACGCTATACTTAATTATATTTAGAGAGTAAGTAAATTAATTTGGTACAAAACGACACACCACCTATCCACTTGTAAAACATAGTCCCTCCAAGTCGGTCCCCATTCTAGCCTAGGGAAGTGAACATTCATTCACTCTCTAACATCCTCCTAGATACTTGTGTGCAACATAGCCATAGATATTGCCATATTGGAAACAATCACATCATTTCTCCAGGGCCATAGATGCCAAACAATAAAAAAGGTAGAATTTTACAGACCCATTTTGATACCTTATTTCCTCTTGGTTCATACTAGAATAAGAACCAAACTCATTAGGAATATCCATCCCTATTTAGACCCAATCATCTGTAAATGATCTCTAAATCTAATTAGCAAAAGAGCACTTTTTGAATGCGTGTTCAATCTTCTCCAGGATGATTGATAACTTGGTAAATCACTAACTTATTGGCTTTATTTTATCATGAATTTACTTAAGTTCTCAAGAAATTATAGTCGTTAATGTTGAATTATGTGTTGATTTAGGTGGAAAGGCATAAATAAGGCTAAGAGAAGAAGAAAGAGTTAAAAGGTTCAAAAAGGGACACAGATTCAGAAATAAGAGCAGTTGGCATGACTTCAGTGAAGTTGTGCCATGAAATATCAAAGGACTAAAGCACAATGCAACTTTAGTCCTATTGTGCCAATCAGAGCTCTGCAGAATGGAGGCAACTCTCTCGTAGCGCACTGCAAGCCATGTTGTGAGAAGCAAATGAGCTTATATACCAAGCGTAACCACACGTAACCTACGCCAGCAAAATATAAGCAAAGAAGGAGCATTCAAACACTTTAAATGAGAAGAACAAAGGCCGGCGTAGTCGAGAGTAGGTCACTCCATAAAGAGAAGCTGCCAGGAGAGTTCAGAAGTGGCTCACATAGCGTGAGCCGGCCTACGTAAGACTCCTACAGAGGCATGGTGCAACATAATAGTAGCTATCCTAGCAGGAATCAGAGCGAGAAAGCTGAAGGAAGATACCACATAGCTAAAGCTTGCCCACACGAAGCACAAAATATCAATGAAAGAAGACAAGCGTGACCTATCAAGCCTATCCTTTTTTTAGTAAAGAGAAGAACCATCGAGTGATCAGAGCTAGCCTACGCCAAACTGTAGTATCACTGAAGGAAGAAGTCGCATGACTTACTACAAGCTACGATGTGTAAACTATGGCAAGATTTGCACAACCCAACCAGCGCTAGCCTACGCAAGCTGACATATCAGTATACTTTGTGTATTTTTTATAATATTTTACATTTGTGGTCCTTCGTCCACCTATTTTTTGGGGTCCAACATGTATTCTTAAGTTTGTTAGAGGTCGTTTTGTAAATCATAGAACAAAAAAGTAGCTAGAAAATGGGACTTATTTTTTAAATATGACAAGAACTATAGATTGAGCAACAAGACTAGGAGAGAGAACTTCTTCTTCTCTAAGCAAGAACTACACTAGAGCTTCAAGGTTAAATGAATTTTGATAGGAAAAGTTGGATCTTTTGAACAAAATTACAAGAGAAACTTTCATCTTTACTTAAGGGCGACATCCTTCTTGTTATTTATGGCTTTTATATCAATTTTCTATGTCTATTTTTCTTAACGCTACCATGACCGGCTAAACCTTGATAGGTTTCCATGAGGATGACTGATGAGTCTAGTAAAGTTTGATATTATGATGAATCTTGATTTGGGTATATTAAAGATTGACATTGCATGCTTAATTTTAATGGGATCCTATAGTAATGCACATTTTTAGACTATGTGACATTATGGATGAACTCATTGGTCTAATGGGAGAATCTAGCTAGAAGTGTGACAAGGGGTTATTTTTTATCCACTAACCTACTAGTAAAAATAAAGAACACGAATGTTTTTGTATGGCTTCTTTGTAAGGTTATAGAGCATGCCTATAGGTCTTGTGTGATAAGGAAAAAGGGAAGGACACCTTATTTGGTCTCTTTTTAAGGCCATAAGTCCTTCTCTAAGCTGAAAGCACATAAGAATGGTCGAATTCCATCTCAATGGGTGAAGTATTGACTTGAGAGCCAAGGGGTAGTTCTTAGTAAGCTATCCACTCTTGAGTCATACACATTGAGAGGTTGGTATAGGTCTTAGTAACTTATAACCTCCAATGGAAAACCTCTAGAACTTAGCACCCAAGGTAAATAGTCTAAGTATTAGTTTTAAGCCAACAAGTTACCCCATGGTACCCCTGTTTTCTCTACGTGTGTTTGTTTAGTATTTTATTTTGCATTTTTCATTGCTAAAATACCAATTGATTTATATCACTTGAATTCTTGTTACTTTTCCAATTCTATTTATTTGCAACTTGACAACTGAAAAATTCCTCCCTATGGGAATAATCCTTAAGCTATATAAGGTGATAGTTTAAGGTTATCAACTAGAGCACTTGAGGTTTAATTTGTTGATTAGACCACCTACCTGTTTGAGGTATTGATTTGTGATTAACTATGGTGATTGTGTGATTCTCTTAAAAGATAAATCTATAGCTACACATATTATGGTTTGGCTCGAACAAGTTTTTGGTGTCGCTGTTGGGGAAGGCAATTGGTGTTGGAGAGTTGCTTGAAAGCAATAGTTTTATTTAGAGTGAATTGCTTTTGTTTGTGTATTGTTGGTAAATCTATTTTGTAGGTTTAGTTACTTATTTTTATTTGTTGTTGTAGGTGATCTCAACAGCTTGTATTCATTTATTTATGTAAAGGAATACAAGATCAAGAGAAGTAATTGAGTTTGAATTGAATCAAGAATTGGAAAAAACCTTGTTGGTTGAAAGTATGTTACAAGCAAGAAAGGCAAAGAGGCAAGAAGAACCACCTTTACCTCATTTAGGTGATTACTATGAGCCACTCATGCAAAATGTCAACAATCACTTTGAAATTGAAGTTGAGAGCTTCTAAATACCATCTCAAATTGTGGCTATGATTAGTTAAGGAGCTATATTTCAAGGAAAGTAGTATGAAGACCCCCATGATCATTTGGAATCATTTCATGAATTGTGCAACACATTTAAGCTACCTCGAGTTCCCTAGGATGTGGTTAGACTTGTTTTATTTCCATTCTCCTTGAGAAAAAAGGCAAAGCAATGTTATAACTCCATTTGTGAAGCAGGCATAGAGTTTTTGACGATCTCCAAATGAGGTTTCTAGTCAAATACTTCCCACCTTCTTAATTGGACTGCATAAGGATGGAGATTTAGAATTTTAAGTAACATGATAGGGAGACTTTCAAGGAAGTATAAGAATGATTCAGTGACTTGATCCATGCTTGTCCCAACCATGATTTGGGAGATTTGAGGGCTATGAACATGTTTCTTCAAGAGCTAAATACCAAATCAATTGTCATGGTGCATGCAAGCACTGGAGGAGCAATCAATGGGAAAACGGTACAAGAAATTCAGTCATTTTTTGACAAGATAGCCGTGGATTGATGTATTTGGCCTGACACAATGAGACAATCATCAAAGAAAATAGCCAGGATCTCGAATTGGATAAAGGTTCATCGGTTAATGCAAGGCTTGATACACTTACAAATTTGATCACGAATATGCAAGTTAAGAAAGAAACCAAGCAAGCATTGGTATGTGGTATATGCAAGGAAGATCATCATACCGATGAGTGTTTTCTCACAATGGAGTCGGTACAGTTTGTGAATAACTTCAATAAGTCCTATAATGACAATTGTAATACACAAAAGAATGGAGGAAATTGGAAAGATAACCAACAAAAAAAAGGTTACTACCAACAAGCCCAAGGGAAAAGACCAGAAGTGGTTCCCACAAGACCATGTATCCAACGAGGTTCCAAAATGCACAATCAAGTGAAGAGGACAAAAATCAAAAGGTTATTGTGTACGATGCTTTGAGTATAATCATGAAGAGACTTGACAAGAGTGACATGGAAGTTGAGAAAAGATTGAACCGCTTAGAGGACCAAGATAACAACTGGTCACAAAGTTCAGCTGCGATAAAGAATTTGGAGATGCAAGTTGGGAAATTGGCTAAGCCACAAACTCAAGGATACAAGAATCACTCCCAAGTGATACCATTCTGAACCCTAGGGGCAAGGAGCAATACTATACCATCACGTTGAGAAGTGGCAAGAAAATTGCCAAGAATAATAAAAAAGAGAATAGGTTACCGGACCAAGAGGTGTCCCAACCACAACAAGAAGAAGATGTTAGGACTTTAAGGCAAGAGAAGGAGATTAGTGAAGAACCTCCGACCAAAAAGAAGAAGAAAGAGTTGAAGAAAACATTGAACTTCAAAGAGTGTGTACGACCCCTTCCTTTCCATCAAAGGGTGAAACCCACGACAAAGAAAGTTTAATATGACAATTTGTGGAGCTTATCAAGAAGTTTAATGTGGAGATTCCTCTTCTTGATTTGAGAAGGTTAGCGTCCACAAATGCCAAGTTTCTCAAGAACTTGGTGACGAACGGTGAGCAAATTCTACAATGTGGGAAAACAATCATGATGAATGAAGAGAGCAATTGTGTTGTGAAGAAAGATCTTCCGCACAAGTTAAAAAATTCGAGGAGTTGTACAATACCATGTATTGTAGGATCAAGATACTTTGCCAAAGCTCTTTGTGATCTAGGAGCAGGAATCAACCTCATGCCATAATTAACCACTGCAAGTGTTAGGTTTTACAAGCTAATCAGGCCAGTTACCATCACCCACCAATTCGCAGATCAATCCATAGTGCAATCGATAGGGATAATTAAGGACGTCTTGGTACGAGTTGATAAGTTCACAATTCTAGTTGACTTCATTATTTTGGATATGGAGAAAGATGAAGATGTCCCCATTATCTTTGGTCGACCATTTCTAGCAATTTGAGATGCTCTTACAGGAATGAGAAGTAAAACCATCACATTACAAATCAATAGAGAAGAGGTAACCTTTGATGTTAATTACTATTCCATGAAAAAACCTTGTTCTTTTGATACCTGCTATGTGATTGATGTCATTGATCAGTGTGTTAAAAAAAGTGGAAGTGGCAAAGCTTTAACTTATGAGCATATCTATGATGCATGTGACCTTGCAATGTGTAAATTGATGCCTTGTGATGAAGAAGATGAATGAATAATGCATGATGTTGAGAATGATGTTCAATTGCTTGTGTTTGATCATATGAGTTTGATTGAAGCTTTTGATTTTCTTAATAATGTATTTGAGCCCATTGAGATGAGTTTTGCCAATGATTTAGAGTGCATGCCCAAGAAGTTAAAACCGTCAATTGAGAAGCCACCTACGTTAGAATTGAAGTCTTACCAGCTCATTTGAACTATGCTCTTTTGGGTGACAATAGCACATTGCCGATTGTCATTTCCGTTTACTTGGGCCCAACCAAAAAGAGAAGTTGATCAATGTGATCAAGGAGTTCAAGGAAGCTATAACATCAAAGGAATTAGCCCATCCATATACATGCACAAGATCTTACTAGAATAAGGTGCAAGTCCAATGCGGGAGAGACAAAAGAGGTTGAATCCCATTATGATAGAAGTGGTGAAGAAAGAGATCATCAAACTTCTCAATTTTTGAATTGCATATGCTATATCCGACAGCTAGTGGGTCAAACCGATGCAATATGTACCCAAGAAGGGTGGAATGACTACTGTGAAAATCGACACGAATGAGCTTATTGCCGCAAAACTTTCAACCGCATGGAGGGTTTGCATGGACTATACAAGACCACCTGAAAGGATCACTTCTCTCTACCGTTTCTTGATCAACTCCTTGACCAAATTGCTGGATATTTTCTACTGCTTCTTTGACGGTTACTCTGGGTATAATCAAATTTTGATAGATCTGAGGACCAAAAGAAAATGGCATTCACTTGCCATTTTGGAACATTTGCCTTCAAGAGGATGCCATTTGGGCTATGCAATGCATCGGCCACGTTCTAAATGTGCATGATATCCATCTTTCATGATATGATTGGAGATGTAGTAAAAGTTTTCATGGATAACTTTTCAGTCTTTGTCCAGTCATTCGATGGATGCTTGGAAAATTTGATCTAAGTGCTCAAACGATGTGTTGATACTAACTTGGTTCTCAATTGGGAGAAGTGTCAATTTGTGGTCCAAAAAGGATTATTTTAGGGCATAAGATCTCACAAAGTGGAATTGAGGTGGACAAAGCAAAGATTGTAGTGATTTCCAAGCTCGCTCCTCTAGGCAATGTGAAAGGAGTCCAAAGCTTCTTAGGTTATGCCAGTCTCTATAGGCGGTTCATCCAAGACTTCTCCAAGATAGCAAGGCCATTGTGCAACTTGTTGGAAAAGGATCGGGACTTTGTGTTTGATAAAGATTGTGAGGAGGCATTCCGAATCTTGAAACAGAAATTGGTAGAATCTCCATCATTACTATACCCGATTAGACACTCCTATTTGAAATCATGTGTGATGCTTGTGATGTGGCAGTGAGAGTAGTCTTAGGGAAAAAGAAGGACAAAATTTTTAGGCCTATCTACTATGCAAGTTGAATGCTTGACAAAGCACAAGCCAACTACACAACGATGGAAAAGGAAATGTTAGCTATTATGCTTGCATTTGATAAGTTCAGAGCTTACATTTTGGGAGCTAGAGTCATTGTGCACACTGACCATTCCGCACTCAAGTATCTCATGACAAAGAAAGAAGCAAAACTAAGACTCATCTGATGGGTACTCCTCTTCCAAGAGTTTGATGTAGAATTTGTTGATAGAAAAGAGATGGAGAACCAAGTGGTGGATCACTTATCAAAGTTAAAGAAAAAAGAGTTGAATGAAAATAACTTGAGGCTTTTAATCAAGGAATGCTTCCTAAACGAGTAATTGTTTGCAGTTAATATGATGAACATGGCACCATGATACGCTGACATTGCCAACTTTGTAGTCACTGGACAGGTATCTAGGGAGATCCCTTACCAACGGAGGAAGAAACTCATGCATGATGCTAAATATTATTTGTGGGAAGAACTATACCTCTTCAAGATTTACAATAATAAAATTATCTAGTGATACATTCCCGAGATTGAGCAAGCAGAAATATTGAAAGGATGGGATGAATCTCTTTATGAATGCTATTTTGAGAGAAGGGAGACAACATTCAAGGTGTTGCAGTCGGGTTTCTATTGGGCAACATTTTTTAAGGATGCTCAAGAGTGTATGGCCAAGTGTCCACAATGCCAAAGAATCAGAAACATCTCATAGAGACAAGAAATGCCACTCACATCCTTGAAGTGGATATCTTTGATGTTTGGATGATTGATTTTATAGGGCCTTTCCCTCAATCTTATGGCAACAACTATATCTTGGTTGTAGTGGATTATATTTCAAAATGGGTAGAGGCCGTCGCACTCCCAACCAATGACAGCAAGAATGTAGTGAACTTCTTGAAGAGGAATATTTTCACACGCTTTGGCACACTAAAAGCCATCATAAGTGATAGGGGATTCAACTTTTGCAATAGAAGTTTTGAGGCCTTGCTAGAAAGATACGGTGTACACCACAAGGTTGCTACCTCCTATCATCCCCAAACTAGTAGGCAAGCTAAAATCTCAAATTGAGAAATCAAGAGGATTTTGGAGAAGGTAGCCGGACCAACTAGAAAAGATTGGGCAAAAAATCTCGAATATGCATTGTGGGCATATAGGGAAGCCTACAAGATTTCTATTAGAGTATCACCATATCGTCTTGTGTTTGGAAGGTCATGTCATTTGTTATTGGAGTTTGAATACAAAGCCTTGTGGGCTATCCAAAATTTGAACATAGATTGGAAGGAGACAGCCAATGGAATAATAGGAGTTCTCAATGAGATGGAAGAGTTCAGATTTTATTCATACCATAGTGCCACACTATACAAGGAGATGACAAAGGCAAGACATGACAAGGGTATTCTTGATAGACAATTTGAGTTGGGGCAAGGAGTATTTGTTTTCAATTCAAGATTGAGGTTGTTTCCAGGCAAGTGAAGGTCACAATGGACAGGGCCATACGTAATCACCAAGGTATTCCCATATGGCGCTCTTGAGGTTATGAATGAAGAAAAAGGGTATAGGTTCAAGGTCAATGGATAAAGAGTGAAGCATTACCTTGGATATTTGGATAACCTCGGCAAGTGGAAGAGGGCAGCAAAGTACCGTGAAGAACAAGAAACTATTTGAGCATTTAGGAAGAAATAAGTCGGGCTAACGACAAAAAACTTAGCGCTGCTAGGAGGCAACCCAAGATTCCTATTCTCAAACTTGTTCTTTCTTTCGTTTATTTTCTTTAGTTAGTAGAACTAGAAGTTTAATTATTTAGGCTAAGTGTTTTTGTAGGAATTAAGAAGGCAAGAGAAGCTATGACTTCAAGGAAGTGAAGAAGAAGATTGATAAGGGAGGTAATAGATAGCATGTGCATTCATTCATTGATGAAATCATTGACATATTGTACAAGCACCTCTAGAAAGTAGTGATCAAGCTTCATGATTATGATGAAAGTGTAAGTTAGCTACATAACTTGAGAAGAACTGAGTCAAAACCTTGGAGGAGTCAAGTTTAACTAGATATTAGTTAAACATGTCTATTTTAGACTTGAAATTAGGATAAAAAAAAGATTTTTGTGACTACCCATTAGTCATGCCATGAAATTAGTCTTTAGTTAATTGATTCAAACATTTCCAAGAAACATGGCGTAATTATACCTTGCCTACGACAACTATGATTTATGAAGGAAAGTATCACAGCATAGCCTATCTTACTCCATGAGAGAAATCAAATTCAGAGTGGGAGAGAAAATGCTTTTTGAAATGTGGAAAAATTCATCCTCCCTGAATCTCCCGTAGGACATCTGAAGCTGCGCTGTTGCAAAACATTCAAATCTTTTCAAACTTCTAGAAGTTGAACTTCATGATTTTCATGGCGCAAGCAAGTAGCAAGCCACACTTTGTTAAATTTCTTACAAACTCACACAAGCACTTTAATATTTTTGCATTGTGTAGTTTATCCATAATCATGCTGTGTTTGGAGAATAAGTGTAGGGGAGTTGTCAGATATACAACGTAATCTGAGCTAGACCACACGAATTCTATATCTGTAACCCTAAAGGCAATAAAAAATTCTCGCATAGGATCTTGATACGCTAAAGTCGTGTGTAAATCAATTTATCCCTAACACTAGTGTAGTAGAGGTGACAGGGTATCGTTCCTCACGAGAAGGGAGTGGTTCCAAGAATTCAAGTAAATGCTCAAGCAATTATCACACAAAAAGGGAAACAAGTAAACGCAACACAAAGAAGAATGTGAATGCAATCAAGTGGGAGATGTCCTAGGGTTCCTTCCCAGATGAATGCCCAACCTAAGCAACCTATGCAATGCTACTAACGTACGTGCAAAACTTAGAGAAGAGTTTGTTGCCTAGAAACCTAGACTACAGTCGGCATGTCGACCACACTGCAATCTAAACCTCCTGACACTATCCTTTCCCATGGTGAGGCCTAAGGACGATGAATTCATACCGCAACATCTCAACTCTCTGTTCCTAACTAATTTAGCAATTATCACCTAAAAACTTCCCATGGCGAGGCCTAAATTTAGATCCTTAAGTCTTCATCAGCAAACAAAGAATATCTTAACACTTTATTCTAAGGATTCTATGATCTAAAATCAGCATGGCAACTGCATTTTAGAAAACGAACAAACAAATCAAGTGCAAAGACTCAACAATTCATATTGCGGTTCTCATCTCACAAATTCCCAACATATATTGGTAAATCCAACTCTAATTCAGCATGGCGACCACAACTAATGTAAAATTCAACAATACCAGTGAGAATTCATGAAATTTCAACTAAATTCAAAAAGTAAATAGAGTATGAGTTCATTTCTTTATAGATCATGTTAATCGCATTGCATTTAGTGGTTTAAGTGAAGCATTCATCCATCGGAACCCAAGAACATAACAAGTTTAGCCAGAAAACTCAATTCTCATATCGTCGTTAAAGTGTATCATTGAACAATTCATATTCATAAATTGGAAGAATTCACCAGTCAAATTGCTCAGAATTGTAAAATGCTTCATGAATTGAGAATCGAATTCCAGTGATCGGTCCAAAAGTTCGATCGAAAGTAAAATCGGAGTTCGAGATCTAGAGCGAGAAAATTAGAGAGAGAATGTTCCCGCTCACCAATTTTTCGGAATAATCTGGTTAAAAGTTCAAAAGTTCCCAAAATAATGACAAAACCCTCTATTTATAAAGGGCTAGAGCTTATTCTACACGCTAACATAAACTAAGCACTTATTTACAGAAGTGCCACTAGAAGGGTAAAACTGTCCAAAATGAGCACATGCACTGGGAACCATGTCAACATCCTCTTCAGCATCTCACGCCTTCGAGCCAACACCTTTCACGCTTCCACTCTGCACTCCATGTTCTCAAGCTTCTCTCTCTTACGCCTTTCACCATCTGCACAAGGAAAAGTGGCATTTAACACTTAGAAAAATTTCAAAGGAAAATACACCATTTACACGGTGCGGCCACGGGGCGCAGCTACACCACACAAAATTTCTTCACAGTTATACATTTATTCTCACAACATTCTTGGACCCTTTGCCACACTTAACACCACACTTGGTGCAACAAGTAAACTACACAAATCAGCACTTAATCCCACACAATTTGTATTAAAACACCACAAAAGTCAAGTGAAAATAGCATTTACAAGTCGGTATAAAACTGACTTATCGGATCCCTCAAGCTACGCCAGAACAAAAATTTAGAAGAAAGAGATTTGAAGCTGAAAAATTGTTATCTTCTGAATGGGTGCAAATGTCACATAGGATACGCTATGCCATATGAAGGTTTCGAGAATTGAGATAATCTCTAACACGATGCAACCAGGCAAAATTCTACACAAAAGAAATTGTGTCTAAAAGGAAAGCAAAGCATTTTTGCAGCATACCTTGCGTAAGGCTACGCCTATCGCAAATGTGCATCTACTCCAAGGAAAATTTATCAAGGCATGAGATGTCCCTTACCATGCCAAAAGCTATGCATCAGTAGACAAAATGTTTCTCTGATTACCTACTTCAAAATTCAACTAGTTATGTAAACTCTGAAAATATTTTCCTCACATAACCTAGTTTATGGCAAGCTGTGTTGCTGATTATAAAGGATTCTAGAGTCTGCAAAACCCTCAGCATAGCACAACCAGAAGAAAGTCTACACCGTATGAAATAATGTGCGGTGTAACTTGGAGCAGGCTAAATGAAAACTAGTTGAAGCAAAGAAAATCTTCTCAAGTGAATTGTTGTATTAACATGTATATTTTTGCATTGAAAATAAATTTTTCCTAAGTGATGATGTAATCTCACACAAGAATTACTTTGTGTGACCTATTGCATCCTACGTTATGGAGCAAAAATGATTTTTCAAGAAAAAATTTCCCAAATGTTAACTCCATATGGCATGACATGAAAGATGCTATGCAAATAGAGGAATCAGAGTCATCACTCTTATACAGATGAACTTGCTTAACCTGTAAGAGCCCAAACTGCTATGACATTTAAGCAAAACTTTACTGAACCACAGATCGCATGGGATGAAGCAACCTATGCCATGATGTATACAGGTTATTTTTACACAGCATAGGTAGCTTTAGTTCACACCAAGGCACATCTATAAGTACCAACACTTAGAAAAATTTTCAAAAAAATTATCATTTTCACTTCAACTCAAACCAGCATAACACTAGGCTAGCCATGCTGCATTCAGTCCATTTCACACACTGCACCAATCCAAAACTTTCTCTACAAATCCACCTGTAGGAGTCTGCAAACACCTCACACACATATTTCTACCGAATCATCTCACTAGAAAACACCAAGGAATCATTGTATTCATCAGAACCCTAATTTATGCACAGAACATGTAAGTTTGGATTCTTTCTTCTTTGGTTGTTTTATGTTAAATTGAGCTTTTCAAAATGCTTCCTTAAGTTGAATAATGTTTGTTTGGAGCTAATTTAGCATGATTAACAACTATAGAATAAGAGACAAAGTTTATGCATTATTAATTTGTTATACTTTGTGAAGAATAATGCTATGATTTCCCCTTTGCAAATTGGTGTTGTAGTTTATTTCTACATGATTAGGAGATGTTATTCTGAGTGTGAGGGCTTGAAAAACATATAAATGGTTAGGAATGGAAATTTTGTGCACTCTAGAATCTCAGTGCTTTGAGTGGTTAAATAAAAGTTTTTTCAGTTTCTTATTATATCCTCATGAACAACTGTGTGTAGTTGCTTATTTACCTGTGTAGAGAGGAGTTATGTCTAGTTGTGAAATTGGTTGATGAGCATGGAAGATCATGGTAATTGACTCTCTGAGCATGCATCTTAGCTTTTCATGAGTATATAAATGTCATTACCGTCTTAAATTGTGAATAGAATTTGGTTTAAATGCTTGTGATGCCTTATTTAAGAATGAACTGAACTTTATTTAGGTGATAGAACACATTGAGTTCATTCTCATAGTGAATTTGTGGAATCCAGAAATCCATGAGCATAACTCCATATTTTGTGAGACATATAAGAGGCATAAAGTTTAAAATGAAAACAAAATTGAAATGTTAGAGGAGGCAGATACCTATAATTCATGCATTGTTTTGATAGATACTTATGCCCTATTTTGAATTGTCATTTTGTAGAAAGCCTAGTTCAAGTGGCTAAGAAGGTGCTTGCCTATCCCTAACTAGTTTTAATTGATTCATATGCCTATGCTTTGAAGGTATACATCCATGGCACCTAAAGAAAAGGGAAAAAAATAACAAAGAGGCAACAAGATATTGCCATCTCCAAGGGCCAATCCTTACAAGATTTGCCACCTACTAAGAAAGCCATGCCTCCACTCAAGTAGGAGCATCACCCTACTTAGAAGTTGTCAAGAAAAGCACCATCAAATTGGTGAGGCTAAAGAACCCCATCCAAGAAAGGGGGTTGGTGGTACAGATTAAGAACTTCAATGATATTATCAAATTCCACAAGTGGAAGAAGTTGGTCACCTAGGCAACCCAAGAGATGAACATTTCAATGGTGAAAGAGTTTTATTGAAATTTGACAATGACCAAGTAAGGGCAAGTGATGGTGAGAGGAAAGACAATCCCAATCTCAAGGGACATCATCAACAAACACTATGGACTGTCCACCATCAAATTTGATCAATATCACAATACTAATTTTTCTAACAAGGTAATAGAGATCATAAATATGAATCAATAAGTAGAATTGATCAATGTGAAAAAAAAGTTCCTCAATTTTCTAACCAAGTATGGCAGAAGTTTGTGTTGGAAAGCTTGTATCCGGGATGGCATGAGAGCACCTTTAGCCTAGAAAGAGCCCTCTTGATCTATTGCACCCACCAAAAACTAAAAATTGATTTGGGTAAGTTTATCTTGATGTAGATCAAACTAGTGCCCAAGTAAAAAAAAACAGGATTAGTTTTCCCTTGTTTGATCACATCCTTGTACCTAGTAGCTGGTTGCACGCAAGAGAAAAAAGATGTGATCATGAAGGTTACTGGAGTTGATGTGCGAGTGTCGTGGCTCGTCAATTTATCCTAATTTCGCTGAATATATTAGCAGTGAGCTAGGTTTCGTTCCGCAGGGAAATAGTCGATTCAAGAAGTTTGATATGCTTAATTATGTCACCAAAATATAACTAGATTAAAAGAACACTGATTATAAAAATTAACAAGAAGTAAACTGGTTTGACTCCACACAAATACGAATTTAAATGAACACACAAGTAAGACTCAAGGACGTAAGAACAAAGTTATCAAGAAAATAAAGCTGATAATCTAGGCTACCTCCGGGTGAATGCAACTTCTCATACATGCAGTGTTACTAACATACAAGCAAAGCAGATGAGGAGAACCACAATTGGAAACAGAAATAATAGCTAGCATGGTCACTACACTACAATTTTAGTCTCCCGACACCATCCTATCCTCTGGTCGGGCCTAAAGATGGTGAAGTGTGAATAAGCTGTCTCAATTCCCCACTCAAATTACTCAGGCATGAACACCTAGAATCTCCCATGGTGAGGCCCGATCCTAGCATGTAAATTCATCATTTGAGTATGAGAATCTCTTATCACCTTGTTCTTAGGATGATACAGACTCAAAGCTTCCTATGACGAGGTCTAGCCTTAAGATCTGTGCAAATTCAAACAGGTTTAAGAACTCAGACATTCTCAGGTTCTTATTCATGATTTTCATCCAAATCTTACGAAAGTAGACTCAATTCAGCATGATGACCGTAATCGAATCTCATTTCATCAAATTCAGATCAAAAGCATGTACTCAACAGGTTTTTCCAATTCGTAGCTGAGAATTTCCATTTCTTATAATAGATTGTTAGTTCTACTGCACAATTACAATTTCAACCTAGCATTCACCCTCAGTATCCTAGATTATCATACAATTAGCCACGAATCTCCATTTCAGCTTCACAATCAACAAATTGGAAGATTAAACAGTTTATTATCATTAATTGGAAGAGTTTACCAATTAAGAGTCTTAAAAGCTTCCAAATGCCGAGAGGATTGTGGATTGCCTTCTCAAATGCAAGGAGATTTATAATAATCGGAACAAATCTTTGATCGGAATCCAAAATGAAGCAACAAACTTAGAGAGAGAAAGTAGATCTCAAGAACACTTCCCGCTCTTTAAAATCAAAAATCGGTTACGATATGGAAAAAATGTGAGTAGTGAAAAAATATGTCCCCCTTACATGTTAGCTACCTTCCCTATATATAGAGTTGGGAAAACGTAACTAATACGCAACGTAAAATGTATCAAATATTACAAAAGTGTCCTTAAGGGAAGGAACTAAAAATCAGCCAAACATGTCAAAAAATTCCAAGTTTGAAAAAGTATCCAGCACTCCAGCGCCTTTGGTGTTAATTTCTAGCACCTTCATCAACCTCAGCCACGAGCCGCACGCTTCAGGCTTAAGTTGTCGCGCCTTCGTTGCCTCTGACTGCCGAGTGAAGAAATCAGAATTGAACCACGCCTTCAAGCCGCAACTGATCACGCCTTCAGCAACTCAGCGAGCCTCAAGAATCCAGCGTTTTGAAATTCAAGCCTTTCCGCCAAAGCAAACCGCGCCTTCAGCTGCCTGGAATTTCAGAGAATCAGAAGTTAAACACTTAGCCATTTTTAAGAAACTCAAACACAAAGTACTTCATGGCAGCAACTTCCCACCAATATTTGATCATGATGCACTGTGAATTAAGGAAAACTTAAAACATGAACGTTGTAACACTTTGTCTTAGCTATCCATAGCCATCAACATCACCCAATTTGGAGCTAAAACGAGAAAGTTATGACCAAACTACTGAAGTGTGACAAAGCTTAAAACCTATGAAGCACTCTTCAACACTGCCATTTTTTCTAGCACCCTCCTAACAATTAGCCTACGACATGTCGTAGGCTAAATTTTCATGTTAGCAAAATTTCATCTCCCATGTTGTCGTGGGCAAAAAACAACTCCTTCAAGAATGGCCTACGACATGTCGTAGGCCATTTTCTGTCTTCTTAAGTTTGGCCTATGACATGTCGTAGGCCAATTCTCTTCTTGTTCTCGGCTGCCTAGCTCTTTCTATACCAAGTTGTGTGCCTTGGTTTGTGAAGTTCATTGTTCAACATGAGTGGTGTGCCAAGGTGCAAATGTGTGGCATGAGTTTCATGGCAAAGTTATGGCAAGACTAATGCATAAGTGTTGTGCATAAGTGAAGTGTCAAGTTGGCAAGGCTTGGCAAGATTGATTGGCAAGGCTTGGCAAGTTCTTGGCAATGTCATAGCACAATGGTTTTGGCACATTGGTTTGGCAAAGCTCGGCAAGGTCTTGGCAAGGTCTTGGCACAATGGTTGGCCGAGTTGGTAAAAAATGTTGGCAAAGTATCCATTCCAACACAACACCCTACTTTCATGCCAAATAAGTGTATCTTAGCCTCTGATTCTAACTTGGTGGTGAACTTAAAAGTTCTAGATCTTCCTCTTAGCTTTCCAATGGTGCAAGAAACAACACCATTGGATGCCTAAAACTCAAGTTATCATCAAAACACCAAACTGTGGCAGGCAGATAAAACCCTAAAAAACCCTAAAATCCTAATGAATGGTATTCCGAAACGAAACTCATATTTCATAGCCTTGCACGCACAATTAGAAAATAGTTAAAACATAATAAATGTAGTGCATTCAAAGAGCGTTTCAAAACACCAAAGAACTCACCAATTGGATTAATATCAAGAGAGTTATGCCCAGATGAATTTCACTAACCAAATCTGCCAAAACCCTAAATTTAGCTTACCAATTTCGGTTTCATCCATTTCCTAATTGTTTTGACCTCTCAACCTTACCAATTAACATCAAGCACACAATTGCCTAAGTTCATCATCATTTTTGGTCTCTTTAACAATTTTAGTACAACCAATTTCCAACCACATAAATGCACCACAACAAACAAATCATTGCACTAACTTATGAAAAATAAGTCAAAAGCTAAGTGGATTAAGCCATTTAAGTTGGTATAAAACCAACTTATCAAATTCCCCCACACTTGAACTCTTGCTTTCCCTCAAGCCAAGATACACACAATTTAACCCTTTTCATCACCCATATTCAAACACTTTGTTCATACATCCACCCTGACTACGTCCAAATTCATCAAAACCTTTTTTCACACACACAACTTTATACTTTGATGGTTCATGGTACCTAACTTTCAGATTTCAATACAAATTATCAACTAAGGCACAATGAATAAAGACCAAAATGTCATGCGTGCAAGTGTGTGCTGAGGAACGTGCACTTCATCTATTCCTTTGTTATACACCCTCTAGTTAGTCTCACATACCATTCAACACATGCCAATCTCTTTGTCCACTCTTATGAACATGCAATCACAAGATCAATGGTACCTATGCGTACATTGGTACTCTATGGGACATTGCCCTTATTCTGCACATTGGTGCACATATTGATGATTGAAATAATGCCTGGGTTTTATGGCTTTTTTCTCCAAATTTGATTGCCAGGTTCTTATGGCTTTTTCCTTCCCAGTTTGCCAATATGGCTTTTTCTCCCATATCATTTCTTATGCAAGCACATGTTCATAAGAATCCCAAATTGACTAAACATGCAGAATTCTGGAGACACCAGATAAATGCATAACAACCGGAAACGAATTCATACACATTACCTCCTATGTCAATTGAGTTTTGCATGGCATATCTATCTTACCTTAACATCGGGCCTTAGTCAGCAAAATATACCAATTTCTTCAAACTTAGTACCAAGAACAAAAAGTTTCACATGCAAGATTCAAAACAAGTATAGTGATGAATTTGGAATAAGCCAAAGTGAACTAAGAACAATGTTTCACATACAGGGTGATAACTCATTTTCTCAATTTGATCTTTCTTATTCACTCTCTTTTTGTATTCTTCTTCCACTTATCAAGACTATAGGTTCAAAACATTACCAAATCGTTTTCTTCTCACCAACTCACATCATAATTCAAACCCTTGCACACAACACTACGCACTTTAATTTCATTGATTCAAAATGTTGCACACAACCAAACCCGAGAGACATAATACATTAAAACTCTTACAAGTAGCAAACTACATACTGCTTTCTAATCACTCAACAATACAATAAGAAAAACTTCACACTAAGCTCTTAACGTTTCCTTCTCCATGGCATTAGCAAATCATCATAGCAACAATCTTCAAAGAGACACTTCAAATTTTAGCAAGGCACCACTTCACAAGATTCATCAAAGTAGAACAATTCCATTCATCAACTTCACAAAATTCTTCACTTCAAGAAACTTCACATAATCTTTAACTCAGCATACCTCAATCAACATGAAAGTCCAGAAATTTTCAAAATCACTCCCAACTTCAAATCCCCCTTTTCACAATATAAAGCACCCGCATGCATAAAAAAAAATTTCAATCAACACAATCAACCCACAAAGTATCAGACAACATAGCAACCACAGCACACATCACACAAAATTCCACCCCCTCTCCCACACTTAAATTAAACATTGTCCTCAATGTGATAAGCTAAGAGGGAGGAAGGACTCCCTGAGAGGACGATGATGGAGCTGAGGAAGAAGGAGATCCAAACGCAACTGGTGTGGAAAGAGATTGTCCATCCAAAGAGGCCGTAGCAAATGAGGGCACACCAATTGACTGTGGCACATAATGAAAAGGGCCATGCACAGGTCCTTGAAGAGGTTGGCCTGATGCTATCAATGGAAACCTTGCAGCGGGTGCAAACTCTGGATTTGGTATGAATGTAGGAGTATGAGGCATAGGAGGTATACGACCAAATGTGGGTAACGGATGTAACGAAGGGCTTGCTGTCACTCCAGGTGGAAGCTCGTGCACGGTACCACTAACCATATCACATGACAGATTTGGGATTCGGTACCCTGCTAACTGTGCCGAAGTTGGAGTTGGCTTCGGGGGTCCTGAATCTGAATGGTAATAAACCGTCATCTTGTTACACCTATCAAGCTCTCGCTGCATGCACACTTGCCTATGATATAACACTTCAAATTGCTGCTGAGCCACCGTGGATAAATCATCAAATCTATACTCCATGTGTTCAGCTTGTGATGTCCACTCCTGTTGCATATTGTCAAAACCTTCATGCATACGTTCCATCCTTTCATCTATGTTTCTCACACCATCCTGCAGCCGATCCATCCTATCCTCTATGCTTGAAAACGATTTTCAACTGAGAGCTGGAAACCCTGAATTACTCCTTGAAGAGATGCAAAATCAAAAGACTACTGCCCTTGATCTGTAACATAAGTTGGATTTTCACTCTCCACCCGAGATGCCTCTGCACTTGAAATCCTCGCTTGCTCCAATTCCTTGTCCTGTGCCAAGTATTTTAAGTATAGTTGTTCAGGAATGGGAGACTGCATCCTCTCCCAAGCACCAAGCTGATCATCCACACCTTGTGCCACACAAAGCTCCTGAATTAGTAAAGGAAAATACAATGCTTTACTGTTCTGTTCCATCTTTGATGCTCGCAAGGATGATTCGTCCCACGTCGATCTTGTGCTTCTTTCGGATTGCAAAAATTAAGAACAACCGGTTCCGAATCACCCCAGTTCTTTGTGAACTTGGCATGAGGCGAGACAACACAAATAACAACCATATTTTCACGCCACTCTTCAAGTATTCATTCCGAATATGCTTATGTTCCCCCTTTGAATTAAGCTCCCAAACTGCCCCAGGATGTGACAACTCTTTTATCAAAGCTTCATCCAATGCCTCGTTGGTTGGAAATTTGATCGGATCCTCAGGATAATCAGGTGTGCCCAAATGTGCATTGATAATCTCGCTCGTGATTTGAACCCAAATGCCTCTCACATAGACAGCTCCATCCCTCGGAGACCCTGCATTTGCGTAGTATTCCCGTGCAATGCTCACATTGCAAAACTCAGGGCAACCGTAAGCTTCTCATGGAATTTGTAAAATTTTATCAACTTATTAAACGGCCCTTTCTCCATACTGAACCCGCGTTCAATGTGTATATATTTCATATTGAACCCTTGTTCTCAACGTCTCATGGCATCCTCATCAACGAACAGAGCAACCTCAGGAACTCCTTTCCGTTTTTTAGGTGTCGGAGCAGGCATCGCATATTGCGGAGGTTCCTCAAACATTTGCATATCATCCGGAAAATACTCTGGGTCAGAATCAGTTTCATCGAGTGCTTGAGCTTTTCCTTTTCCCTTATTTGAAGTTGTGGCTTTTCTTGAAGTTGAATATTTCTTTGGTGCCATTTCTGTTAAGAAAAATTCAGCCTGTCACATAATACTCAAAGCAAAACAATTACATTAAGAACATTACTAAACACTTTCATTTTATTTTATAAACACCTTCCCAAAAACTGAAAACCAGCATTATAAGATTGTAAAAATCATCTAGGAAGAAAGCAGAATTAGTTCACACATAAAACATCAAAGTTGTAGTGCACTCCTTAATCGAAATTTGAGGACAAGAATAATCCCATTTGAAGTCAAAATGGCCAAGTTATGGCTAAAATACTGACAGTCCCAAAAATGTTCAGATTCAGCATTTTCTCAGATTATAATTCATAACATAAGCACACATTGTCCTCAAAATTAGATCATGCTCCAGGCAGAATTATCAAAAGTGCCCAACAGAAGAACTGTAGCCCTTCCTCTTAGCTAAATTCTACCACTGGAATCAACATATTTGGACATTCCATTTGCAAGTTATACCCAAAATACCGAGACTTGGCAAACCTGGCAGATTCAAAATCTCACATTCTTGATTTCACATGTACTTCACATTCAAAGATTTTTTTGTCTAAGTGCCAGCCACAATTAGCAAAAATGTACAACATAAACATTGAAGACCATCATGTTAGCTAAAGGATGCAACTGGAATCTCCTCATTTCATCATTCCTAACTCAAGTTATGCTTGAAAAACAGAAACATGGCAAAGTTAGAGTAATCAAAAATCTAATTTTGTGATCATGCTTCCCCACACTTAACATGCATTTGTCATTTGGCTATCAACATCATGTTTTCCATATTTTCAAAATCATGCCTTCACTTTCATTACTTTAACATTTCACTTGAACAACAAAGATTCACACAGCTTAAAGGAGGATTTGAAACATACCTTGATAGGAAGCTAGAGTCAACTTTTTGAAGGAAATGAAGATTGCAAGATGAAGAATACAGCACTAGCTTCCACAAATGATACTTAGCTCAACAAGAATGGTTTTGTTCTCTCTTGGCCTTACATATTATACAAATGGTAGATGGCATTTATAGACCAAGACCAACAATGAAACACACCAAGACGTAAAGTGAAGACAACTTGCCACTCCTAGACAAACAAGCACTTCGGTCATGTGAACCATCCACATTAACATTCCCCACCAAACACTACAAACAAGCAAGTCATTCAAAATGTGGGACCCCATTGATAATCCAAGTCATGTGAACTTCTCAGCTTTTACCAATTCTTATGCCATTCACTCCTTACAAGACTACAACATCAACATTATTGCATGCACTCAATTCGGTCAACTCACCTTGCGCAACATGAATACAAGACAAGTCTAAAGCATTCATATCATTCAAAGCAACAACCCCATCACCTAAAAGCTTCACGACTTAAATGGAACCATTTTACTTTAATGCTTGCAACTATTTCTTCTGCCGAACGCTTCTCAATCATGCTCTCAAATTGTCAGCTTTTCAGAAAATTAAATTCATGATCAGATATATTCAGAATTGCAGATATCCTTATCATCAATGCAAGTGTGTGAAGTTGAACCCGAAGACCATGAATCAAAAATTGTAACAATCACACAAAATATTTACACCAACAACTCATCAAAAATTCACACTAAAACTAGCACACAATCCTTTTTACTTTAATACTAAACACACAAACGCAACACAATATTCAAACCTTACAAGAGCCAAATGTAACATGCTAAATATAATAACAAAATACTACACTATAATACTATACTCAACTCCATTATGGCAAACAATCCCCTTAACATATAATCAAGGTAACCATACATGTTCAACCCACAACCATAATCTAGATACATGGCGAAGCCTCCCCCCACACTTGACTAAGACACGGTCCCCGTGATAAAACAAGAACAATCAAGAACAAAGGAACCTGGCCATCCACGTTTCACAAACCACGAGACAATCTTGCAATTCTTTCTTCCTCTTGTAACACAGGCCATTGAGGAGGTCCCAGAAGTCCTTCAGGATTTTGAGGATTAGCATTTGACGTGATATCAACTCCCTTGCTACGAGCCATGGCTGTTATCAGAGCTGGAAAATACATCGGTGCAAACTCACTTCTTTGTGCCCGCCTGATAAACTCTAAGATCAATTTCCCAACATCAATAGAGAAATCATGTAAAATAGCATAAATCAACAGAACTCGTTCCCTAGATGCTATATTGGTACGGTTAGTAGGAAGAATCCTGGAATTGATAAACATTAACCATATTTTGGCCTCGGCTGTGAGTTCACTAGTAAGCACATATAAAGCCTCTTGTCGAGCATTCCTCACCCATATAGAACCAGGTAAAGTCACTGAAGCCAACAAATGATCGGTATTCTCAGCGCTCAACAACCTACAATATGTGTTACGAGAAAGTCATCAAGAAGATAAAGCCTATTAATACTATGGCGGGTGACCCTCAAATACTTTCCTCTCACGAACACTGAATGAACATCACTAGCTCGGGAATTAGCATAAAATTCCCTAACTATGTCCATATTCACCACAACTGAGGCTCTAGCAAAATGAGACCACGACTGTCTGAAGATCACATCCTCAAATCTCCTAGAAGGATCCTGAAATGGTCGCTCAATCCTAACTGATCTATTAGTAAAGCCATGATAAAAGTTTTCAGCAGAAGCATTAACAAAATGTGGACAAGTAGCTGGCTCAAAATCAATTACCATATCCTCATCAGCTGAAGAAGATGAAGAATGAGAAGATGTGGTTCCAGAATCTTCACTAAAGATAGCATATTCAAAAGGGTTCTGGTGGGGAGAATAGAAATCCATGCTTTGAAAATGAAAAATTACTAGCAAGGGAAACACTATAGAGAGAAGAGGAATGAGCATGCAAAACGAAGATGTGCAATTTATATTTATGACACCCTCACTATCAAACAAACACATGTGAATGACAGGTCAAAGCTTGATGTCCTTTCTTCTCAATAATTGAAACCATCCAAACCAATCATGCAGGCACGGTCACGGATTAACCAATCATGCATGAATGAACAACAATTCTTACCATCAGAGCTGGTATCTTAGTTGTAAATAATGTAGACTCATTGTACCTCACATGGATGGAAAAGAGAAATTGTACTCCCTGCTTCTATCAATAATGCCCAACATCCTTCTGAGATTCTACAAAAAATATACCCAAGTGATGTTATGAGATTGTGCCATAAATTGCTACTCAATACTACTCAAACTAGGATTATCAAAGAAAAGAAATCACAACAAATAAAACAAAGGAAGAAAATCAGGGTTGCCTCCCAGGAGCGCTTTGTTTAAAGTCACAGCCCGACCGTGCATCATAGCTCAATTTGAGATGATAGGATCATCTAAGTATAGCTCATGTGGATCTCGTGCCACATTAGTGCTATTCTTGTCCTGAGAAGTTAAGTACGGCTTGAGGCGATGGCCATTCACCTTCCACACACTGCCATTCTTGTCATTCTTGATTTCAATTGTCCCATAAGGTTTTACATCAACCACTCTAAAAGGACCACTCCACCTTGATTTCAATTTTCCAGGAAACAATCGAAGTTTAGAGTTATAAAGCAATACCAATTGTCCTGGAACAAAGATCTTGGATTGAAGCTTTGCATCATGGATTCTTTTAGTCCTTTCCTTGTACAATTTGGCACTTATGTACGCATTGAATCTGAATTCATCCAGTTCATTCAACTCTAACATTCTTTTTGATTGAGCCTCAGACAGAATCATGTTCAAGGTTTGAATTGCCCAATACGCCTTATGTTCAAGTTCCACTGGCAAGTGACATTCTTTACCAAAAACCAATCGAAAAGGAGAAGCTCCAATTGGGGTTTTGTAAGCTGTTCTGTATGCCCACAATGCATCATCTAACTTCAAAGACCAATCCTTCCTTCCTGGATTTACCACTTTTTCAAGAACCCTCTTGATCTCCCGATTGGAAATTTCAGCTTGACCAGAAGTTTGTGGATGGTAAGCTGTTGAAACCTTGTGAGTAACACCATATCTAGCCAACAAAGATTCAAAGAGCTTGTTACAGAAACGAGTCTCTCCATCACATATATTAGCCTTGGGTGCTCCAAACCTGTTAAAGATGTATTTCTTCAAGAAAGCAATTACACTTTTGGCATCGTTATGAGCTAAAGCCACCGCTTCCACCCATTTAGAAACATAATCCACTGCCACCAGAATGTACTCCATACCTCTTGATTTAGGGAAAGGCCCCATGAAGTCAATCCCCCAGACATCAAAAATTTCTACTTCCAAGATGTTGTTCAAAGGCATCTCATTTCTGGAAGAGATGTTGCCAGTTCGTTGACATCGATCACATTTTCCAACCCAAATTCTGGCATCCATGAAGATTTATACATTGCAAGATTTTGAAGCCTGTCCTAGTTGATCCAAAATGACCACCACAGGGTCCTTCATGGCATGCCTTTAAGATGTCCTCATTTTCTTCTTCCTTGACATACTTTCTTATCACTTGATCACTGCAGATTTTATATAAAGACTTGTCTTCCCAAAAGTAATACTTAGCATCACTTCTCAATCTTTTCTTCTGGTCACTGGAATAATAAGATGGAATCTGGCCAGCAACCACAAAATTGGCAATCTCAGCGTACCAAGGCAGTGTCTGTTCACCCACTTTGAACACCTGCTCATGAGGGAAGTGTTCCTTAACTGAAATGTCAGGTGAATCTTGCTCTGGAGATTCCAATCTTGACAAGTGATCTGCCACAACATTTTCTGAGCCTTTCCTATCTTTAATCTCCACATCGAATTTCTGGAGCAACAAAACCCATCTAATCAAACGTGGTTTTGCCTCTTTCTTTGCAAGCAGATACTTCAATGCGGCATGGTCCGTATGAACAATGACCTTTGATCCCAAAAGGTAAGCCCGAAATTTATCAAATGCGAAGACTACTGCTAGCATTTCCTTTTCAGTAGTTGTATAATTCATTTGGGCCTCATTCATTAGCCTGCTAGCATAATAGATAGTGTGAAACACTTTGTCTCTTCTCTGGCCTAAGACAGCTCCTAAGGCATAATCACTGGCATCGCACATAATTTCAAAAGGTTCACCCCAATGGGGAGTGACTATCACGGGGGCTTTCACCAATTTCGTTTTAAAAGTTTCAAATGCCTCAACACATTCTGTTCCAAACTCAAACTTAACATCTTTTTCTAAAAGACTGCACAAGGGTCTGGATATCTTTGAAAAATCCTTAATAAACTTCTATAAAACCGAGCATGTCCAAGAAAGCTTCTGATACCCTTAACATTGGTAGGTGGAGGAAGTTTTGCAATGACATCTACCTTAGCTCGATCTACCTCCATCCCAGCATGAGAAATTTTATGGCCTAACACAATTCCTTCTTGAACCATGAATTGACATTTTTCCCAGTTCAACACAAGGTTCGTTTCTTCACACCTCTTCAAAACCTTTGCCAAGTTCTCCAAACAACCATCGAATGTCATACCAAAAACAGAAAAATCATCCATGAATATTTCAATTATTGATTCCACCATGTCATGGAATATTGCCATCATGCACCTCTGAAAGGTAGCTGGGGCATTGCAAAGACCAAATGGCATTCTTTTATAAGCAAATGTGCCAAAAGGACAAGTGAAAGTTGTCTTATCCTGGTCCTTGGGATCAATTGCAATCTGATTGTACCCGGAATATCCATCCAGAAAACAATAGAAAAGGTAGCCAGCAATTCTATCCAACAATTGTTCCAAGAATGGAAGAGAGAAATGGTCTTTTCTAGTTGCCTTATTTAGCCAGAAGTTCATTAGCCTCATTTTTTATAACCGTCACCCTTCCCTTCTTAGGGACGCACTGGACTGGACTAACCCACTCGCTATCTAAAATTGGAAAAATCATCCCAAAGTCAAGAAATTTGATAACCTCTTTCTTCACAACTTCCATCATCTGAGGATTTAATCTTCTCTGTCTATCCCGTACTGGCACAACATTTTCCTCAAGCAAAATCTTGTGCATACATAAACCTGGACTTATGCCTTTTATATCAGCAATTGTCCATCCAATAGCCAACTTATGTTTCCTCAAAACTTCCAAAAGCTTCTCCTCTTGCCAACCTTCAAGCTTTGAAGATATAACAACTGGCAATGTCTCATTTTCTCCCAAGAAAACATATTTGAGATAAGGTGGAAGTGGTTTCAATTCAAGCTTTGGTACCACCACAATGGAAGGTAAAAGCTTTTCATTCCTGCACAAATTCTCACTAGTCCTCACCTCAGTGGGAGTAAAATTTTCGTTAGCCAAAATAGTAGGTTCATGATCATGTTCCCCTACAGTTTCATGCATTTTAACTTCCACAACATCATTTTGCAATTCACAAATTGACTCTTCCAAGTAACAACATTCAATGAAATCTTCAATTTCAGCAATAATTCTCTTATCCTCATCATCTAAATCAAGTTCATCAAAATATCCTCACAAACACTTAACTCATCAACAATAGAAAAATCATGCATGTTGTTCACATTATTCAGAGAAGAACATGTTATAGTTTTGATAGCAAAACAAGACTCCATATTTAGAGGTTGCTTCATAGCATAGTTTACATCAAAGACCACTTCCGCATTCTTAATCCTAAACGTGACTGTCTTGTTTTTCACACCAATTAAAGCATCACCAGTGGTTAGAAAAGGTCTACCAAAAATGAGAGGAAACTCAGGGTCCTCTTCCATATCAAGTATAATGAAATCAACTGGCAAGGTAAATTTATCAATACCTACCAACACATCCTCCACCAAGCCTGTAGGAGTCACCAAGTATCTATCTGCCAACTGTAGTGTCACTACAACTGGTCGAATCCTTCCACTCAAACCCACATTTATTGCAATGGATAATGGCATCAAGTTAATTCCAGCTCCAAGGTCACAGAGGGCCTTTACAAAATATCTGGTTCCAATCTTACAAGGTATGGTACAGCTACCTGGATCCTTAAGCTTTGGAGGTAATTTGTGAACCATCCATGCTTGACTGCACTCTGATAGCATCATTGGAACTTCACATCTCAAGATTTGCTCCTTGTTTGAAATGAGATCCTTTAAATATTTAGCATATTTAGGCATGGCTGTCACAAAATCCAACAAAGGAACATTGACATTCACTTGTTTGATCATATCTAAGAAACGATTGAATTGAGGTCCCTTTTTAGGTGGAGGTTTCTTCCTCTCTTGGAATGGAGCTTTTGGAGCATAATCTGGGAAGTTATAAGGATTGGAATTTTTGGTGATTTCATTTCCCACCCTTGCTGGTATTTCCTTCTTCTCAGACTTATTTTCTTCTTTCTCACCATTCTTCTCAAGTTCCACATCTATCTCAACTTCATCTTTTTGGTCCTCTTCTACATCATCACTCTTGTCTTCTACATGTTTGCTTCCAAGCAACAATTTTCCACTCCTCAAAGTAATAGCATTGCATGCTTCTCTCCCCTTGGGATTTGGTACTGTGTCACTAGGAATAGCTCCTTTTGGCCTCTGGTGTACAGCATTAGCAAGCTGACCAAGTTGCATCTCGATATTCTTCAAAGTGGCTTCGTGATGCTTCAGAGTGGACTCCAAACCTCCAAATCTCTGTTCGTTCTTATCCATCTTTTCCATCAGCTTTTGAAACATATCCTCCACATTTGGCTTCTTTTCTTCTGATGTGCTAGCCTGATTATCAAAACCAGGAGGCGGTTGATTCATTGCTCTCCTTGAGTCATTACCTTGATAGTAATTTCCTCCTTGGTTCTGCTGTTGATTCCAGTTGCCTTGGTTTCCACCATATTGTCTGTTACCTCCATTATAATCGCTCCCAGAATAGTTCCCACCATATTGGGGTTTGTTACTGTAATTGTTCACATACTGAATGGATTCAGTAGTGATTGCACATTCATCCGTGTGGTGTTCCCCCTTGCATAGTCCACATGAAAGTACTGGGGCTTTTGTTTGAGTCGCCTTTAAAGTCTGCACCTGCTTGGCCAATGCTTCAGACTTAGCACTGAGTGAAGTCTCCTCATCTACATCTAGAACTCCTCTTTGTCTCCTGACATGTGGCTTTCTAGTCTCTGGAAAAAGGTATTCATCCTCAGCTATCTGGTTAAAAAGTTCACGCACTTCAGTCACAGATTTGTCTTTAAGTGCTCCATTAGCACAAGCTTTAACCATTAAAGATGATTCAGGAGTTAGGCCTTTGAAGAAAGTATTTAGCTCCCTAATTTCGCCCAAGTCATGATTGGGGCATTGCATAATCAAATCGTTGAATCTCTCCCAAGCTTCTCGAAATGACTCACTGTCTTGTTGTTGGAAGTTCATAATTTCCAACCTTCTCTTTTCAAGCTTAGCTGGAGGGAAGTACTTAGACAAGAACCTTTTCTGTAGATCATCAAATGACATTCCAGCATTTGCTCCCCCAATACTCTTGAACCAATGTTTAGCCTTTCCACGCAGAGATAAAGGGAACAAAATTCTGTGAACCTCACCCCTGTCAACTCTTGGCAACTTAAAAGTGCTACATAACCCGAGAAACCAATCAAGGTGATCATTAGGATCCTCGTTGTAAAGACCTTCGAAGAATTGGCCCTGGGTAATCATCGAGACTATTTGTGGAGGAATGTGGTAACTTTCCACGTCGATGTCCTGATGACCAAATCGATTGTCAAAATTTACTGCATAATGGTCCCCGAACCTGGGTGCTTGTACTCCTTGTGCAGCCATAGCTCTTTGCTTTGCTTGAATCCTTAGAGTTCTTTCCAATTCAAGGTCCAATTCAAATTCAGGTTTTCCTCTTAGATCTTACAGACCTGGGCATACACAAACAGGGACAGCAAATGATATCAAGAGAACAAACGGATCAATCTGTAAACCAAACCAATACAAGATGGTAAAAGCAACAGAATCACACATAGTAAAGAAACAAGATAACTAAATCAAAGCAATAAAACACACAACTAAGAACAGAACAACAACAAATTTCAAGAACCGTGCCTAAGTCCCCGGCAACGGCGCCAAAAATTGATGTGCGAGTGTCGTGGCTCGTCAATTTATCCTAATTTCACTGAATATAGTAGCAGTTAGCTAGGTTTCGTTCCGCAGGGAAATAGTCGATTCAAGAAGTTTGATATGCTCAATTATGTCACCAAAATATAACTAGATTAAAAGAACACTGATTACAAAAATTAACAAGAAGTAAACTGGTTTGACTCCACACAAATACGAATTTAAATGAACACACAAGTAAGACTCAAGGACGTAAGAACAAAGTTATCAAGAAAATAAAGCTGATAATCTAGGCTACCTCCGGGTGAATGCAACTTCTCATACATGCAGTGTTACTAACATACAAGCAAAGCAGATGAGGAGAACCACAATTGGAAACAGAAATAATAGCTAGCATTGTCACTACACTACAATTTTAGTCTCCCGACACCATCCTATCCTCTGGTCGGGCCTAAGGATGGTGAAATCTGAATAAGCTGTCTCAATTCCCCACTCAAATTACTCAGGCATGAACACCTAGAATCTCCCATGGTGAGGCCCGATCTTAGCATGTAAATTCATCATTTGAGTATGAGAATCTCTTATCACCTTGTTCTTAGGATGATACAGACTCAAAGCTTCCTATGACGAGGTCTAGCCTTAAGATCGGTGCAAATTCAAACAGGTTTAAGAACTCAGGCATTCTAAGGTTCTTATTCATGATTTTCATCCAAATCTTACGAAAGTAGACTCAATTCAGCATGATGACCGCAATCGAATCTTATTTCATCAAATTCAGATCAAAAGCATGTACTCAACAGGTTTTTCCAATTCGTAGCTGAGAATTTCCATTTCTTATAATAGATTGTTAGTTCTACTGCACAATTACAATTTCAACCTAGCATTCACCCTCAGTATCCTAGATTATCATACAATTAGCCACGAATCTCCATTTCAGCTTCACAATCAACAAATTGGAAGATTAAACAGTTCATTATCATTAATTGGAAGAGTTTACCAATTAAGAGTCTTAAAAACTTCCAAATGCCGAGAGGATTGTGGATTGCCATCTCAAATGCAAGGAGATTTACAATAATTGGAACAAATCTTTGATCGGAATCCAAAATGAAGCAACAAACTTAGAGAGAGAAACTAGAGAGAGAAAGTAGATCTCAAGAACACTTCCCGCTCTTTAAAATCAAAAATCTGTTACGATATCGAAAAAATGTGAGTAGTGAAAAAATATGTCCCCCTTACATGTTAGCTACCTTCCCTATATATAGAGTTGGGAAAACGAAACTAATACGCAACGTAAAATGTATCTAATATTACAAAAGTGTCCTTAAGGGAAGGAACTAAAAATCAGCCAAACATGTCAAAACATTCCAAGTTTGAAAAAGTATTCAGCACTCCAGCGCCTTTGGTGTTAATTTCTAGCGCCTTCATCAACCTCAGCCACGAGCCGCACGCCTTCAGGCTTAAGTTGTCGCGCCTTCGTTGCCTCTGACTGCCGAGTGAAGAAATCAGAATTGAACCACGCCTTCAAGCCGCAACTGATCACGCCTTCAGCAACTCAGCGAGCCTTCAAGAATCCAGCGTTTTGAAATTCATGCCTTTCCGCCAAAGCAAACCGCGCCTTCAGCTGCCTGGAATTTCAGAGAATCAGAAGTTAAACACTTAGCCATTTTTAAGAAACTCAAACACAAAGTACTTCATGGCAGCAACTTTCCACCAATATTTGATAATGATGCACTGTGAATTAAGGAAAACTTAAAACATGAAAGTTGTAACACTTTGTCGTAGCTATCCATAGCCATCAAAATCACCCAATTTGGAGCTAAAACGAGAAAGTTATGACTAAACTACTGAAGTGTGACAAAGCTTAAAACCCATGAAGCACTCTTCAACACTTTGCCATTTTTTCTAGCACCCTCCTAACAATTAGCCTACGACATGTCGTAGGCTAAATGTTCATGTTCCAGAATTGGCCTACGACAAAATTTCATCTCCATGTCGTGGGCAAAAAACAACTCCTTCAAGAATGGCCTACGACATCTCGTAGGCCATTTTCTGTCTTCTTAAGTTTGGCCTACGACATGTCGTAGGCCAATTCTCTTCTTGTTCTCGGCTGCCTAGCTCTTTCTATACCAAGTTGTGTGCCTTGGTTTGTGAAGTTCATTGTGCAACATGAGTGGTGTGCCAAGGTGCAAATGTGTGGCATGAGTTTCATGGCAAAGTTATGGCAAGACTAATGCATAAGTGTTGTGCATAAGTGAAGTGTCAAGTTGGTAAGGCTTGGCAAGATTGATTGGCAAGGCTTGGCAAGTTCTTGGCAATGTCATAGCACAATGGTTTTGGCACATTGGTTTGGCAAAGCTCGGCAAGGTCTTGGCAAGGTCTTGGCACAATGGTTGGCCGAGTTGGCAAAAAATGTTGGCAAAGTATCCATTCCAACACAACACCCTACTTTCATGCCAAATACGTGTGTCTTAGCCTCTGATTCTAACTTGGTGGTGAACTTAAAAGTTCTAGATCTTCCTCTTAGCTTTCCAATGGTGCAAGAAACAACACCATTGGATGCCTAAAACTCAAGTTATCATCAAAACACCAAACTATGGCAGGCAGATAAAACCCTAAAAAACCCTAAAACCCTAATGAATGGTATTCCAAAAATAAAATCATATTTCATAGCCTTGCACGCACAATTAGAAAATAGTTAAAACATAAGAAATGTAGTGCATTCAAAGAGCTTTTCAGAACACCAAAGAACTCACCAAGTGGATTAATATCAAGAGAGTTATGCCCAGATGAATTTCACCAACCAAATCTACCAAAACCCTAAATTTAGCTTACCAATTTCGGTTTCATCCATTTCCTAATTGTTTTGACCTCTCAACCTTACCAATTAACATCAAGCACACAATTGCCTAAGTTCATCATCATTTTTGGTCTCTTTAACCATTTTAGTACAACCAATTGCCAACCACATAAATGCACCACAACAAACAAATCATTGCACTAACTTATGAAAAACAAGTCAAAAGCTAAGTGGATTAAGCCATTTAAGTTGGTATAAAACCAACTTATCAGGAGTCATCACAGATTCCACATTGAAAAAGCTCCAAGCTACTATCACAGCTATGGAATCTAAAAGAAGGCAATCAAGTAACGGACATTGACCACTCCCTTGGCTCCATTAATTGGATAGCTAGATTAGTAGCTATAGAGAAGATGGTGGAATCTATGGACAAAGATGTGAAGGATATCAAGGATAAAGTGAGAGAAATCAAGAAGAAAGCAAGAGAAATAAGGGAAGCAATAGCCACTTTTATGGCTTTGATGGGGCAGCATATATAAGGAGAAATTGGGCAAAATATGGAGGCAAAAGTTCCTGTCATACCACAAAAGACATTCCCACCTCATCCCAAGAACCAAAATAGAAAACATGTCAAAAGGTGATTACAGTGGAGGTAGTCATACCTAATCAAGTTCCAAGTGAAGTCCACCCCATCCAAGTGCAAGATCAAGCTGAGAAGAAAGTTTAACTTCACAATTAGCAAACACAAGAAGCTACCTAGCATAATACCAAAAACTTGCAATTGATGCTGATCTAACCTCAACTTGATCCTACAAGAGTTGTGTAAAAAGTGCTGAAAAGTATAAACAAAGAAAGGATAAATCCTTTAGAGTTAAAGGAGCCAGCAAATTATTAATATAAGCAACTAGAGAAAGAAGTAGAGCTACAAATTCAACAAACCTTGAAAGCTATTTCTAAGAAGGCCAAGGAGGGCAATTCAAAGAGTAGCAAATCCAGGAAGAGGAAAGGAGAAGATGAGCTTCCTGAGAGTTCAGAAAAAGAAGAAAGTCAAGTCTACAAGGAAACGTGTTCAGAAATAAGAAGTGGTTGTAGCAGTTGAGGCACAACAAACTCAAGAATCCAAAGAAGAAGAGAAGATGGAAGTGCAACAACAATAAGGCATAGAAATAGCTCCAAAGGACATGAATCCACAGCACTCCATATGAGGGGGGTCTTTTTTGGTCCCTTACTAAAAAAGTGCTTGAGGATAAGTACCCCATTAAGTGTGGGGGGCATGCCTTTTATTCTGAAATTGTTTTGAAAATTTTTGCTGAAGTTGTGCTGCTAATCTTGGTGAACTGAATTGATTGTGTTAAGTTTTATTGAATTAAAGAATGGATGACTTGTTATGTGTTGAGATGAAAGTTGTGACAGTTCTGGTTTGTGGTGTTTTAATGTGGTGATTTGTATGATTTAAATTTGCTATGGAATGAATAAGAAAGTAATGTTAATATCTTTTGCATTGGTAGGTTTTTCTCTAGTGTTAGTAGAAAGTAGTTGTTTTGGGATAAATGTGTATGTTAGATCCCAATATGTTTGTGGAAGTTTTGTGCTTTGATTGATAAATGAAAATTCAAGTTGTTATGTTGAACTGTCAATCTATGTTGAAAATGTTTATAGGTAAAAATTATGAGTGGGTAGTGAATTAAAATGTGAGCTTGCACACCTTTATTCTAAATTACATGAGATGGAGAACATATAGTAGAAAACGAAACTATAAAAAGGAACAAGGTGTCAAGTTAAGTAGCTTAGCTATATGCCTCTAAGAAATGTGGGTGAACATGCGTGCATTGAAGAGATGATGTGAGCCAAGGTTTATTTTATGTGCTTAATGATGCTCAAAGGAGCATATATTTCCAATCCAAGAGCAGGACTATCTTTCAAACTTGAAAGAATGTTTGAACTATATAAGGAACTTGTATGATTGGGAATAAGGTAAAAAAAGCCATAAAACCCTTGGCATGTGCTTGCATTGTTAAATTTTCTTGCCCATCCTCCATGAGATTGCCTATTGAATGGAAGTTACATTGGCACATGGAAATCATATGATTGGGTAGAGGTAAAAAGATGCCAAAAACCCGAGGCACATTTATTTTCTTATTTGTGTAGGGAATAAGGTTCATTGATCTTCGATATAATAAACGAGTGTAAGGATGTTATATGACTTGGGAGACATGGTTAAGGGAAGATGTTAGTTTTTATGACCTAAATTTATGCTTACTCCTATCTTGCTTGATTAGTGGCAATTTTTGAATATGTGGTATCTATGCACAAAAGGGGTGCAACCTTACAATTATTGGCATTGATGAAATCTCATCATGTTAACCTTGGTTTTGAGTTTAATACACTAACTAACAACTTGTTTCCAAATGAAACGTTGAAGTTTGAGATTAATAGGAGCACATGTTATGCATTGAGGGATGAATCTTTATTTTGATATTCATCTCAACTTCTTTGGATTTAGATTTTGTGGTATTGCTTGAGGATAAGCAATGTCTTAAGTGTGGGGGGTTTGATAAGTTGGTAAATCACCAACTTATTGGCCTTACTTTATCATGAATTTACTTAAGTTCTCAAGAAATTATAGTTGTTAATTTTGAATTATGTGTTGATTTAGATAGAAAGGCACAAAGAAGGCTAAGAGAAGAACAAAGAGTGAAAATATTCAAAAAGGGACACATATTCAAAAATAAGAGCAGTTGGCATGACTTCAGTGAAGCTATGCCATGAAATATCAAAGGACTAAAGCACAATGCAACTTTAGTCCTGTTACGCCAATTAGAGCTCTGCAAGATGAGACGCAAACCTCGCATGGTGCACTATAAGCCACAATGTGAGAAGCAATGGAGCTGACATATCAAGAATAACCACATGTAGCCCACGGCAACAAAATATAAGCAAAGAATGAGCATTCAAACACTTGAATCGAGAAGAAGAAATGTTGGCATAGTTGAGAGTAAGTCATGCCACGAAGAGAAGCTTCTAGAAGAGTTCAGCAGTGGCTCACATAGAGTGAGCCAGCCTACACGAGAATCCTGCAGAGGCATGGCGCAACATAATGCCGCTACACGAGTAGGAATCAGAGCAAGGAAAAAGCTGAAAGAAGATCCCGCGTACTTAAGGCTTGCCCACGCAAAGAACAAAATATCAACAAAAGAAGGCAAGTATGACCTCGTCAAGCCTACACTTTGTTCAGCAAGAGGAAGAACTGTAAGGTCTAAGGCAACCTAAGAGGGGGTGAATTAGGTTTCTAAAAATTTCTTATACAACAATCAAATCAATTTGAACAAATTCAATCAACAATGATGAGTGAGTAGTGTGACTTGCATCAAGTGTAATGTAAAATGATGTTTGATGTAATATTCCAACAACACAATGAATATATACTTAAATCCAAGTGCAGTAAATTAAATCATGAACAATATGAAATAATAGTAAAAACTGAAAGCAATAAAGAGCAATTGACACAATCAATTTAGAGTGGTTCAAGTCTCCCCCTTGGAGCACTCTACATCCACTACCCAAGTTCTCCAACTTAGGATTTCAACCTTCACTATGAATTGATCTTTTTCTTGTGGGGAGATCAAAAGAACCACTTTTACAACCCAAGAATCCCAACTTAGGATTTCAACCACCCAAGTATCTAACTTAGGATTTCAATTACCCAAGTATCTAACTTAGGATTTCAACCACCCAAGTATCCCTACTTAGGATTTCAACCTCCTCACAATAGAAGATTTAGAATGAAATTACAACCCACTATAATTTGGGTGGATATGATAAATTGAAGCTCACAATATGATTCCTATAATGAAATTTACAACTCAAACTATATAGCTCAAGAATGAAATGAAGAACTTAAAGAAGGCTCAAGAATTTTGATCTTTTGTTTCTTGATGAATCAAAGATGAAGTGCAAGAGTTGTAGAGAGTGTTTTTCAAGATTAGAAGCTCAAGGAATCAAGGGAGAAGTCTACTAAACGTTTGTGCATTTGGTGGTATTTAAACTACACAAAAAATGACAAGAAAACGTTCATGTTTGACCTTTAAAAAACTAGCCGTTATGAGTTTCGGACGCCTATTTCGGAAGGGTAGGTCGTTCGAAAGTATCGTCCGAAACTGGACAGTAAGAACATTTTCTCTGGACAGTTTTGGACGGCAGGTTCGGCTTGTGAGCCATGTTTCGATATGATCCCAACGGAATTTGGAAAGTCGTAAAACATCAAAGTTATAGCTCTAACTCTTAACTTTCTAATGGCACCAGAATCACTCCATTTGGATTTAAAATGAGAGCGATATGACCAAAATACTGAACCTTGGCAGAAAGAACATTTTCTCTGGACAGTTTCGGACGGCAGTTTCGGCCGGCCGAAACCTGTGAGCCATTTTGCAATATGATCCCGATGGAATTTGGAAATTTGTAAAACATGAAGGTTGTAGCCCTTTCTCTTAGCTTTCTAATGACACTTTAATCACTCCATTGGGACTTAAAATGAGAGAGATATGATTGAAATACTGAACCCTGGCAGATTTCTTCAGCTTAATCTCAATTTTTGTTTTCCAAATCATTTGTGCAACTCTTTGTGACTTTGTGCAAGTGTGTTCCTCACTTTTATTACTACTTTTGAAGTTCATTTGAGGACTAACAACATTTTGAAAACATTTTTACTTGAGCATCATTTGAAGATTAAAAATACTTTGAAAACATTTTTGCTTGAGCCTTAAAAGAGTAAAACAACTTCTTGAGCTATTTACACAAATTAACTAATTTACCATACTTTCATAACTTTTGCACTTCCAATTCTTTCTTCATGCAATCCAACTCCATGCTTGGCTTCTTTTGAATCTTTTCATCTCTTTTGCACTTCCAATTATTTCTTCATGTATTCCAACTCCATGCTTGGCTTCTTTTGAATATCTATCACATTGAAACACTTTTTCAACCATTAGCATAAACATAATTGTTTGTTAATCATCAAAATAAGTAAGATTAAGACTCTAAGTCTCATAATCTCCCCCTTTTTGATGATGACAAACCAATTATGTGATTTAGTAAATAACAAGTGTAATGCATGAATATTTCTCCCCCTATGTGTGTACTTTGTAAATATATGAACATTTAAGTATATGCTCCCCCTAAATGATTACTTCATTTTCATGTTATTTTTCTCCCTTTACATATACATCTTATAACTTATAATTTTCATCACATAATATATATATATTTCTCCCCCTTTTGGCATCATCAAACTAAGAAGGTGAAAATAACATTTCATTCTTTTTGTTTTTCTCTCCCTTAAATTTATATTGTATAACAATACTCATCACTTAATCACATAGACTACCTTTCTCCCCCTTTTGTCATCAACAAAATAAGTGAGCTAAAATGACATGATACCATAACATTTATCTCCCCCTTTCATTCTTTTGTGTTTCTTTTTCTCAAACAACGCATCTTTCTCCCCCTTTCATTCTATTTTTGTTTTTCTCCGCCTTTTTGTATACTTCCATTTCATTGTATGCTTTAGTTTTCTCTTTTCTAATATTCTTCTTCCTTTTGTTCTTTTATCCATTACATGATTCCATTCTTTTCCCTTTTATTTTTCTCTTTTCTTCTTCCCCTTTTTGACATCATCAAAATAAGAATGTGAAAATAAGAATGTGAGCACATATAAAATTATGTTATATCTTTTCATTTACCTTGTTTCCTTTACCTTTGAACAACAACATATGATATAGGAAACCATCAACAAATCATAGGACTACCTTTCCACTCTTTGCAACCTAATGGGTGGCTAGGCAACACTAAAATGGTTAAGTATAGGAAATTTTGTAAACATTTTGGCAGAGTTTCCTTTGTTTATAAACTAATTCCACATGCCATCAACCCAAAATTTTGACAAAAATCCAATGTACAACATATAAGTATGCAATCATATGATATTCACAAGAGTCATAAAGACTAATGCACAATTAAAATTTCATCAAGGATGATAGTAAAGACCACAAATTTTGAAACAACATGGATACCAAATTAAACCAAGAATGATACCAAATTAATGACATCATCGTCGTCAATAATGAATCATAGGAAAAACATAAGAAACTTATCAAGCTATCTTAGTGATCACATGATTCTTCTCTACAATGTGTTCATTGAAGTGCATAAGGCCATCATAATGCCAATTGAAAAGGAAATCTTCTCAAATGTTTACTACCCAATACAAGCCACAAAAATGCACAATATACCATATTTCAAAGTTTTGCAACTTTAATTTGCACAATATACCATATTGCAAAGTTTGCAAACAAATTACTTCACCGTTTTGCACAAAATATAAGAACACGATTAACATTCAATTTAATCTTTCACCAATGAAAATAGTCAAATTCAAGAATGGTTAAACAAATGAAGGAATGAGATAAAGATCATCAAGATTTCAATAATGAAACACAAGAGACTAATGCAAATCCTAGGGTACTACAATCCATGTTCTATCGTTCCATTGATGTATCATTTGTCATTCACAAGAAGCATAAAAACTAATGCACAATTATATTTCCACCAAAGGAAATAGCACCATACAATAAAGACTTCAAATCCACCATGACTTCTAATGTTTAATTGCCAAGCTTGATTCTCATTCATTTTCTTGATGTTAGCACAAATTTCAACGTAATACCAAACAATTTTCTTTACAAAACTTACCATTATCATACCATTAAAATTAACAAGATGATTTGTATTCAAACATGAATTTTAAGAAGCAATGAGCAAAGTTGGAAACCATTTTCTTCGCACAAATGAATCGAATTCATGAAATTTGTTTTGTCCATACTTTCCTTGAGAGAAAATAACACACTCTCTATGTAAGAACATCATAAAATGTTTGACACATTTAGCAAACCACAAGTACTCAAAACTGAAATCAATTTCATGTAAGACACTTAGAATTTTAAGAATTCCAAACTGCCCTACCAATTTATCCTCATGTGTATATTTTGCAAGTGACTCACCTATAGGCACCCAAACTCTAGTATCTCTAAATAAACACTCAATATGCTCAAAGTAGTCATCATATAAAAGTTTAGCACAATATTTCCGCACTTTACTTCTTTCAAATTTATTTAGTTCTTCTTGAATAGCTATGATCTAATTATCATCTTTTAAAGCTTCATTCACATTTTTTGGCTCAATTTGTGAGAGGAAGACCAAGTTATTATCTAAATGCAAAGATGACCTAGTGTTGACTCCTCTAGATGGACTTCCTATGATTAAGTCTTTTGGATGACTTTGAATGAATTTCCAAGCTTTTGGAGGATCACTCAATATATTGAAACTCTCTTAATTTTCTTTACGAGTTCTTTGAGTCAACCAAGATTCAAAAAATATAAGAATGAATTGTGAATATTTAGGAAATATTGAAAGCTCTAAGGAACAAGAATGAATTCAAGAATCATAATAAATATTGTGACAACAAGAACAAGAATGTTATCACTACTATCAATAAAGACTCACAAGGATATGGAAAGCATATGGAAGTGAGCTTAAAATCTATATTCACCAAATGATCAAAGGTTAACTTCTTTTCTACATCATTGGTGGAACAATTCAAGAAAAGGCAAACTATATAATCTTATCATTAGTGTAATTCCATTAATCATATTAAAATCGGAGGTCCGGGAGCAATTAAAATATTCCACATTCATCCAAGCAAATAAAGCATTCACCAAAGTTCCACATTCATCCACATTTACACTTATCTCATTTTGAACCCTTTTTTAAATAATCTTGCATATTCTTTAAAGGTATCACTTTTATGTGCCAAAAAATATTACCCAAGTAAACCTAGAATAGTCATCTACAATCACAAACACATATCATTTGCTACCTAAGTTTGTAGTTTGTGATGGTCCAAACAAATCCATATGTATTAATTTCAAAGGGTTAGAAGTAGTTAATATGTTTTTAGGTTTGAATGAGCTTTTAGTTTGTTTTCCATATTGACATGAATCAAAAATTTTGTCTTTCTCATATTTTTGCTAAGATGAGCCTCTAACTAGTTATTTAGTTGCTAAATTATTTATGTGGTCTATTCCTTCATGAGCTAATTTCCTATACCACAACCAAGTTATGTCATGTATCATACTAAGACATTTCATGTCTTGTTCCATATAACACATAGATGAACTTATATTCATTGTTATGCCTAGAACCGGTAAAAATGAGTTTATCATCTATTGGATCAACAACTACACAATTTTCACATTTAAACAATATGTCAAAATCTTTATCACATTTTTGACTTATGCTAATCAAGTTGAATTTCAAGTAATCAATCAAAATGCACATTCTCAATCACATTGCTATAATTATTTGCTACATTGCCAAATCCAATTATTTTTCCATTTTTCATCATTTCCAAAAATATTAAACAATAAGGAATCTTCTATCATGAGTCTTGAGCATACACTATCAAGAAACAAATTTTTGTATCCAAAATTTTATTTTCTAAACATATCTACATTCAAGAATCAAACATGTGACTTTAAGCACTTACGTTTTCTTAGCAATGATATCTTTTCTTATCCATGTTTTTGATCCATTTTCAACATCCATTCTTGCAAAGCATTTTCTTGAGGTATGTCCCTTTTTACAACAATAATCACATATTACATGATATTTAAAAGAGTGTGAAGTCTTATGATAAGGATAAGGTCTAGCATTGTTAAACCTAGGTTCAAAGTTATGCATCTTATGTCCATAATGTTGATTATGTGTGTTTTGCATTCCATACCTATGATGTTGGTGAGGTCTATTTTTAAAACTTTCTACCCCTTTTTCATGATTATGTGATGTGTGAGCATTTTTCACAAATTTGGAGGTGGAGCTTTGATTGCCTATCTCATGTGAATATCCTAATCCATGTCTACTATTTCCAATTCTTTGATTTCCTAAAAGTTTTTCTAAGTTATCCTTTCCTTGTGTGAATTTAGCTAAGCAATTACTAAGGTCTTCAATTCTCTTTTTCAACTCTATATGTTCTATTTTAACTTCATCATATTTCTTAGCTTCTTCCCTAACCTTGTTGCTTTCTATTGTTATCTTCTCATTTTCAGCTTTTAATGTACAATTTTCTTTAACTACACAATCATACTTAATGACTAACTCTTGATTACAAGTAGTGATTTCTTCTATTTTAGCCTTAAGCTTTTTGTTTTGAATTTTAATTTTCCTTAATTCATCTACTAGCTTAGCAATATACAGCTCTAGTTCATCTTGATCATTGCAATTATCATCATCATCATCACTAGAAGAAGTACTTACCTCATGCTCTTCAATTCCTATAAAGCACATGTGTGCAAATCCTTCCCTTCTTCTTCAATTTCCTCTTTGGATTGGTCATCATCCCATGTGACTTTGGAGCTTCTTCTTTTGCCTTTTTTGTCATGTTTAAGCTCCTTCTTTCTTGTTGGACAATCTGCCATAAAATGAGTAGGTTGATTATATTCAATACATGTGTTGATTTTGGAGGTTTCTCCCTCATGTATTTCCCTAAGTTTCTTCCAAATATCATGTGCATTTTTGCACCCCTTAATCCTACTTGTTTCATTAACATCTAGAGAGTTGTATAAAACATTTGTGACCTTAGCATTCAAAGTAAGATTTCTCCTATCATATTCATCAAGTTCACTTCTCTTATTTTCTCTAGTTTCATTTCCTATGGTTATTTCAGCTATGTAAGGCCCTTCCTCAACTATATACCACATTTCAATGTCTATGGATTTAAGGTAAATTTCCATCCTATCTCTCCAACTACTATAGTTGGTTCCATTAAACATTGGGGGCCTAGAAATAGATTGTTCCTCCATAAACATAGCATTGTTTGTAGCCATAATCTTTACTCTAAGGTTGTTAAGCCTAATTAATTAGAGACCAAGCTCTGATACCAATTGTAAGGTCTAAGGCAACCTAAGAGGGGGGGTGAATTAGGTTTCTAAAAATTTCTTATACAACAATCAAATCAATTTGAACAAATTCAATCAACAATGATGAGTGAGTAGTGTGACTTGCATCAAGTGTAATGTAAAATGATGTTTGATGTAATATTCCAACAACACAATGAATATATACTTAAATCCAAGTGCAGTAAATTAAATCATGAACAATATGAAATAATAGTAAAAACTGAAAGCAATAAAGAGCAATTGACACAATCAATTTAGAGTGGTTCAAGTCTCCCCCTTGGAGCACTCTACATCCACTACCCAAGTTCTCCAACTTAGGATTTCAACCTTCACTATGAATTGATCTTTTTCTTGTTGTGAGATCAAAAGAACCACTTTTACAACCCAAGTATCCCAACTTAGGATTTCAACCACCCAAGTATCTAACTTAGGATTTCAATTACCCAAGTATCTAACTTAGGATTTCAACCACCCAAGTATCCCTACTTAGGATTTCAACCTCCTCACAATAGAAGATTTAGAATGAAATTACAACCCACTATAATTTGGGTGGATATGATAAATTGAAGCTCACAATATGATTCCTATAATGAAATTTACAACTCAAACTATATAGCTCAAGAATGAAATGAAGAACTCAAAGAAGGCTCAAGAATTTTGATCTTTTGTTTCTTGATGAATCAAAGATGAAGTGCAAGAGTTGTAGAGAGTGTTTTTCAAGATTAGAAGCTCAAGGAATCAAGGGAGAAGTCTACTAAACGTTTGTGCATTTGGTGGTATTTAAACTACACAAAAAATGACAAGAAAACGTTCATGTTTGACCTTTAAAAAACTAGCCGTTATGAGTTTCGGACGCCTATTTCGGAAGGGTAGGTCGTCCGAAAGTGTCGTCCGAAACTGGACAGTAAGAACATTTTCTCTGGACAGTTTTGGACGGCAGGTTTGGCTTGTGAGCCATGTTTCGATATGATCCCAACGGAATTTGGAAAGTCGTAAAACATCAAAGTTATAGCTCTAACTCTTAGCTTTCTAATGGCACTGGAATCACTCCATTTGGATTTAAAATGAGAGCGATATGACCCAAATACTGAACCCTGGCAGAAAGAACATTTTCTCTGGACAGTTTCGGACGGCAGTTTCGGCCGGCCGAAACTTGTGAGCCATTTTGCAATATGATCCCGATGGAATTTGGAAATTTGTAAAACAGGATGGTTGTAGCCCTTTCTCTTAGCTTTCTAATGACACTTTATCACTCCATTGGGACTTAAAATGAGAGAGATATGATTGAAATACTGAACCCTGGCAGATTTCTTCAGCTCAATCTCAATATTTGTTTTCCAAATCATTTGTGCAACTCTTTGTGACTTTGTGCAAGTGTGTTTCTCACTTTTATTACTACTTTTGAAGTTCATTTGAGGACTAACAACATTTTGAAAACATTTTTACTTGAGCATCATTTGAAGATTAAAAATACTTTGAAAACATTTTTGCTTGAGCCTTAAAAGAGTAAAACAACTTCTTGAGCTATTTACACAAATTAACTAATTTACCATACTTTCATAACTTTTGCACTTCCAATTCTTTCTTCATGCAATCCAACTCCATGCTTGGCTTCTTTTGAATCTTTTCATCTCTTTTGCACTTCCAATTATTTCTTCATGTATTCCAACTCCATGCTTGGCTTCTTTTGAATATCTATCACATTGAAACACTTTTTCAACCATTAGCATAAACATAATTGTTTGTTAATCATCAAAATAAGTAAGATTAAGACTCTAAGTCTCATAGGAACCATTGCCTAGTTAGAGCTAGCCTTCACCGAACTGTTGATAGCAATCTGCCCATGTCCATGGTACCAAAGTTGACTTCACATGATCCCTTGGCGAACCTTGATGAACCAATGACAAGATCAAGGAGCAAAAGGATGAAAACCGCCTTGCAAACAATATTGTCATTACATTGTGAAGATTTGAACAACATTGAAGATCACTTGGCGTCTCCACCATCATCAACTCAACATGAAGTTGTTTGGAACATTTCTTGTATCACAATTCATGAAGAAGTTCGTAGGAGTTCTACATTGGAGCTTAAGGAAATTCCACCTTGAAGAAGTGTTCATGAAGTACATTGAAGACCAAGATGGTGTTCTTGGATTTTCACATCTTGGATTCACGCCATTTCGTAAGTAATTAGGATTTATTTTTGAGTTGTAATAATTAAGTCCATTAATATTTAATTCTGGGCTTGAATTTTTTATTAAGTGTTAATTACTTGGCCCAATTATCTTGCATGATAATTAGGAAAGTAATCTCCTATTTTCTAGGAAAATTTAGGAAAGTAAAGTCCTAAATTTTAGGAGCATAGCCAAAATCCTATTTTTGTAGGAGATAGGCGTGTTTCTTGTTTTGTTTTGATTTAGGAAACTAGTTTGTTAGTTAGTTAGGAAGTCAAGTTATAATTGGCTTTCACTAGAGTTTCCTAAACACCATGGCCAAATTTACTCCTATTTAAAGGAAGGCCATTGACGTTTTTTACATACATAAAATTGAAAGAATTTTAGCTTTGCTAAAAAGTGAAACACTTAGTGTTTTAAAAATCTCGCGAAGCCTTTAGTGAGGAGCTCTAGGTTTAGCCCATCTGTTCTTGAGATCAGGAACAGCCAAACTAATTAAGTTTGCTATTGAGTACATTAGCTAGGTTGATTATTTTGTAATAACGTTAGGGTTTTATTGGCTTAACATCAACCTTTTCGTTCCATAACTCTTTTCCACCTTTTTTTTGTTTTGTTTTCTTGTTTGTGTTGTTCGAATTTGCTAGCCAACAACAATCCAAAGAGAGTGGATTGGTGGTCCAGGATATCAATTAGTATCAGAGCACCGATTTGTTACTTCAAATTTCAGGTTACAATTTTCAATTCTTGAGTCTTCTTGTTGTCGCATTTTCTTGCTAGGTTGATTATTTTGTAATAACGTTAGGGTTTGATTGGCTTAACATCAACCTTTTCGTTCCATAACTCTTTTCCACCATTTTTTTGTTTTGTTTTCTTGTTTGTGTTGTTCGAATTTGCTAGCCAACAACAATCCAAAGAGAGTGGATTGGTGGTCCAGGATATCAATTAGTATCAGAGCACCAGTTTGTTACTTCAAATTTCAGGTTACAATTTTCAATTCTTGAGTCTTCTTGTTGTCGCGTTTTCTTGCTATTTTTGTCGTCCTTTGTGCTGCCATTTTTGTGCATCCTTTTGCAGTTGTTTGAGTCATCTTTCTGCTATTATTTCATGTCTAATTCTGCACTTTTATTACTCATAATTGGTGCTGAAAAGTTCGTTAAATTCTTGCTGAAATTTGTCCAAAAAAATTGTCTCAAATTTTGCGTCTTGTCTTGTTGTTTTCCTTTCGATTTGGCTGCTATTTTTGTCCCATTTTGTTGCGTTAATTTTCTGCTAAAATTCTGCACTTTTTGTGTTGCATTGTGTGTTGAAAATCGCATAGGAATTGCATGCAATAGGGCTGCAAAAATCGTTAAGTCTTCTTGTTCAAAATTCGTCACAAACCCTAGTTTTTAGGGTTAGGTCTTCTTGTTTCCAAATTCATAACTTCTTTGTTGCTATCCGACTTGATCATTGTTTATTATTCCTGAAGTATTTACTACTGTTTTGTGACAATATAAGTGCTGGAACATTGAGCTAAGACAACACAAAATTAAAAACCCTAAGTTGTCTTAAAACCCTAATTGTCCGAAAAATTCAAAAAAAAGGTCGTGATATAAAAAAAATGCCAGTGATAAAAAAAAAGACCAAGTAGAATACATCCCAAAGGCAATTGGTCTAAATACAAAAAAAAATGGTTCGTACAATTAAGAGAAACCAAATTTGATTTCAAGAACTAATTGTTGTTATTTTGTTTCCTAAAAGCACACTCAAATTGAAATTGTCATATCTTACTCAATATATATCGGAATAAGGTGATCGAAGTCCCCATCTTCTTGTTTTTCTTTCTATTTTCTGAATTCAGTAGTTTCCTAAGCCATATCAAATTCTACCCTTACGTGATCGTAAATACTCTTGCAGTTATTGCTTAAATAATCTAATTGACTTGTCTAGTGTAATTTTTGTGCTTGGCTTATTAGTTGAGACGAGTTCCTCATCTCAATGAACTGTTATGTCTAAATTAGACTAGGTTAATAAACAATAAGAGTATATCTAAGGTATACACGAGGGAAACTATCTAAATAGAGTGGTGCGTACCTACTCCCTAAAGTGAGAATCCATGAAGATACTTTATAGTCTTCTTGCTATTTTTTTTCACTAACTTGCAGGTACCATGGAGGGTGATAAGACTGTATCACAAGCATCATGACACATTGATAATGATATGCTCTTTAACATGCTTCAAAAGATGCAAATTCAACTTGATAGCTTAGCTTCAGATTCTAAGCGTCAAACCGCTAAGAACTCCACTTCAAAACATCTTTATTTTGATGAAGTTGCATCCAATAATGAATAAGAGGAATTCATTGGTTCGTCTAAAAGTGGAAAAAAATCTGAATTGTCAATTGGTTCTGTTAAACTGATATTACCTACTTTTCATAGAAAGGCAAATCCCGAAGCATACTTTGATTGGGTGTGAGACCTTGATCTCTTCTTTGAAGGCAATGCTTATCTAGAGGATAAAAGGTACCACCTAGCCTTTATGCATCTCAAGGATTATGCTAGTTTATGGTGGGATGAGGTAATGAAAAACAGACGCCAAGATGGCGAAAGACCAGTCAACACTTGGAACCAAATGAAAGTTCTCATGAGGAAGAAATATGTGACTTCACATTACAACTGTGAACTCAATAGAAAATTACACTCTCTTGTGCAAGGAAGCCGTTCCGTGGAAGAGTACTACTATGAGATGGAAGCACTCATGATTAAGGCTAATGTTCAAGAAGATCCGGATTCCACAATTGAAAGGTTTCTTCGAGGTATGAGGTCCGAGTTAGCTTATCATGTTGATCTTCAAAGTTATGTTGATATTAATGAGCTTGTTCATAAAGCTATTAAAATTGTAAGACACATGAAAGGAAAGGGCCGAACTAACCAATCTTTCACACAACCACAACCACCTTAGAGGAGAGATTCAAAACCGAACACTACTCCTTACACTCCGCCATCAAAGCTGCGGACCTTCACTCCAAATCCGTCTTCAATTGCACCATCAAACATCCAAAAATCAGTCCCAAAGAGCACCACTCCAACATCCCAAACGGCGTCACAACCTACTCAAAGGTTGAGGGATATTAGATGTTTTAAATGTCAAGGCTATGGTCATATTCAATCCAATTGTCCTACTCGTAAGTTGATATTTATTAATGACAATGGAGAAGTTGTTAGTGATAATGATGATGATGAATGCATTGACATGCCCGAACTTGAAGAGAAGTATGAAAGTGAAGAGAGTGAATCACATGATGCATACACTGTTGGTAATTATTGTTTGGTAACTCGCCGAATCTTAAATGCACAACCACATTTTGATAATGATCAATTACAGCGTGAGAACATATTTCATATACATTGTAAGGTTCAAGATAAAATTTGTACTGTGATCATTGATAGTGGGAGTTGCACAAATGTGGCAAGTATGTTACTTGTCAAGAGGATGAACTTAACTTGCATGAAGCATCCAAAGCCATACTGACTTCAATGGCCTAGTCAATCTGCCGAGACAAGAGTGACCAAGCAAGTAAAGGTACCATTTAAAATTGGTAATTATGTTGATGAAGTGTTATGTGATGTTGTTCCAATGGAGGCCGGTCACATCCTTCTTGGAAGACCTTGGCAATTTCAGATGTGTTGTATCATGCCAAAAAGAATTACTACGGTTTTGAACATGAAGGAAAAAATATCAACCTTAAAGCCATGAGTCCGTCCCAAGTCTTTGAGGACCAAGTAAGACTTGTTAAGGCTTGTAGTAATTTACGTGAATAAGAAGCAAAAGAAAGAAGTGAGAACAAGAAACAAAAGCTTGTAAACCCTAGCATAGGACATGAACTTGTAAATCCAAGTTGTAATAGCTGAGTTACGGTTAGCTCTAAATCTTGTTGTTTTGCTTCTAAGAGTGAGATTAAGAGAGCAATACTAGATAGGCAACTATTGTATTTACTTTTTTGCAAGGATGTACTTATTGTTGATAGTGATTACCTTGCTTCTTTGCCTAGTGTTGTTTTGTCTCTTTTACAGGAATATAGAGATGTGTTTCCCGAGGATTTACTAATAGGTCTACCACCTATTCGAGTATTGAACACCAAATTGACTTCGTGCCAGGAGCTCAAATTCCAAACCGTCTAGCTTATAGAGCAACTCTGAGGAAACAAAAGAGATTCAATGTCAAGTGGATGAACTCCTTGACAAAGGTATTGTTCGAGAATCTCTTAGTCTATGTTCAGTTAAAGAATGAATCTTGGGGAATATGTGTTGATTGCCGTGCTATTAATAAAATCACCATCAAGTATAGACATCCAATTCCTAGATTAGATTATATGCTTTATGAATTGCATGGTTCTTGTATTTTTACCAAGATTGATTTGAAAAGTGGCTACTATCAAATTAGAATGAAAGAAGGTGATGAATGGAAAACTGCCTTTAAAACAAAGTATAGTTTGTATGAATGGTTAGTCATGCCTTTTGGTCTAACTAATGCACCTATTACTTTTATGAGGCTAATGAATCATGTTTTTAGATCTTTCATTGGAAAATTTGTTGTAGTTTATTTTGATGACATCCTTATTTATAGCAAATCACTTGATGGACATGTTGAACATTTAAAACTCGTGTTTGCTATATTTCATTAGAACAAATTGTATGCTAAATTTAAAAAGTGTTCTTTTTGCATAGAATCAATTATCTTTTTAGGTTATGTTGTAAGTTCTCAAGGTATTTCTGTTGATGAGTCAAAAGTCAAGGCAATCATGGATTGGTCGAGACCTAAAAATACTAGTGATGTTAGAAGTTTTCATGGTATAGCAAGTTTTTATAGAAGGTTTGTTAAAGACTTTAGTTCTATAGCTGCACCTTTAAATGAACTTGTTAAAAAGAATGTCACTTTTGAATGGAAAGAAGAACATGAAAACGCCTTTAACACATTAAAGCACAAATTGACTCACGCCCCTCTTCTTGCTTTGCCAAATTTTCATAAAGATTTTGAGATACACTGTGATGCCTTCAGGATAGGTATTGGTGCTGTTTTGATGTAGGAATCAAAGCTGGTGGCTTATTTTAGTGAAAAGATTAATGGGGCAGCCATGAAGTATGCAACTTATGACAAGGAGTTGTATGCTTTGGTAAGATCATTATAGGTTTGGCAACACTATCTATGGCCTAAAGAATTCATTATTCATTCTGATCATGAAAGCCTTAAATTCTTGAAAACTCAAGGTAAATTGAATAAAAGGCATGCTAAATGGTTGGAGTTTATTGAATCTTTTCCATATGTGATCAAGTATAAATCTGGTAAAGAAAATGTAGTAGCTGATGCATTATCTAGGAGATACATGTTATTTACCTATTTGCATGCTAAGTTACTTGGTTTTGATTTGATTAAAGATTTGTACAAAGATGATCCTACTTTTAACGCCACCTATGATCTATGTTCTTCAAAACCAAATGGTGAATTTTATGTGCATGATGGCTTCTTGTTTAAGAAAGATTAATTATGCATACCATAATGTTCCATTCGTGATTTACTTGCTAAAGAAACCCATGGGGGAGGGTTAATGGGGCACTTTGGAATTGCTAAAACACTTGCTGTTTTAAATGAACACTTTTATTGGCCTAACATGATTAAAGATGTTAAAACTGTTTGTGAAAAATGCATTGTGTGTAAACAATTAAAATCGAAAGTGGTGCCTCATGGTTTATATACACCTTTGCCTGTTCCTAGTCATCCTTGGATTGATATTTCTATGGATTTTGTGCTTGGTTTGCCTAGGTCACGCAATGGTCATGATAGCATATTTGTTGTAGTTGATAGATTTAGTAAGATGTCACACTTCATTGCATGTTCTAAGTTTAATGATGCTACACATATTGCTGATTTATTCTTTAAGAAAGTTGTAAGATTTCATGGCATTCCACAAAGTATTTGTTAGTGATAGGGATGTTAAATTCTTGTCTCATTTTTGGCGTACTTTATGGAATAAGTTAGGCACTAAATTGTTGTTTTCTACTATTGCACATCCACAAACTGATGGACAAACTGAAGTAGTTAATCATACTTTATCTACCTTGCTTCGTGCCATTATCCAAAAGAACTAAAAGAATTGGGAAAGTTGTTTACCTCATATTGAGTTTGCATACAATAGGACTTGGCATAGTTGTACTAATTGCTCACATTTTGAAGTTGTTTACGAATTTAATCCATTAACTCCACTTGATATTTTGCCCGTTCCTATTAATGAGTTTGTTAATATCAAAGGTAAAAAAAAGCTGATTTTGTGAAGGAGTTACATGAGAAAGTTCGAAATAATATTCAAAGGCGTAATGAACAAGTTGCTAAGCAAGCCAATAAGGGTAGAAAACAAGTGATATTTGAACTGGGAGATTGGGTTTGGATTCACTTGAGGAAAGAGAGGTTTCTCGAGAAAAGGAAATCTAAGCTTCATCCAAGAGAAGATGGCCCTTTTCGAGTCTTGGAAAGGATTGGAGATAATGCTTACAAGATAGAACTACCAAGTGAGTATAGCACTGTGTCATCTAAATTTAATGTTTCTGATTTATCTTTGTATGATGTAGGTGATTTGAGGGTGAATCCTTTCGAGGAGGGAGGGAATGATAGCAATCTGCCCATGTTCATGGTGCCAAATTCGACTTCACATGATCCCTTGGCGAACCTTGATGGACCAATGACAAGATCAAGGAGAAAAAGGATAAAAGCCGCCTTGCAAACAAAGTTGTCATTACATTGTGAAGATTTGAACAACATTGAAGATCACTTGGTGTCTCCACCATCATCAACTCAACATGAAGTTGTTTAGAACATTTCTTGTATCACAATTCATGAAGAAGTTCCTAGGAGTTCTACATTGGAGCTTAAGGAAATTCCACCTTGAAGAAGTGTTCATGAAGTACATTGAAGACCAAGATGGTGTGCTTGGATTTTCACATCTTGGATTCATGCCATTTCTTAATTAATTAGGGTTTATTTCTGAGTTGTAATAATTAAGTCCATTAACATTTAATTATGGGCTTGAATTTTCGATTAAGTGTTAATTACTTGGCCCAATTATCTTGCATGATAATTAGGAAGTAATCTCCTATTTTCTAGGAAAATTTAGGAAAGTAAACTCGTAAATTTTAGGAGCATAGCCGAAATCCTATTTTTGTAAGAGATAGGCGTGTTTCTTATTTTGTTTTGATTTAGGAATCTAGTTTGTTAGTTAGTTAGGAAGTAGAGTTGTAATTGGCTTTCACTAGGTTTTCCTAAACACCATGCCAAATTTACTCCTATTTAAAGAAAGGCCATTGACGTTTTTCACATAAATGAAATTGAAAGAATTTTAGCTTTGCTAAAAAGTGAAACACTTTGTGTTTTAAAAATCCCGCGAAGCCTTTAGTGAGGAGCTCTAGGTTTAGCCTATCCGTTCTTGAGATCAGGAACAGCCAAACTAATTAAGTTAGCTATTGAGTACATTATCTAGGTTGATTATTTTGTAATAACGTTAGGGTTTGATTGGCTTAACATCAACCTTTTCGTTCCATAAGTCTTTTCAGCCTTTTTGTTGTTTTTTTTTCTTGTTTGTGTTGTTCGAATTTGCTAGCCAACAACGATCCAAAGAGTGTGGATTGGTGGTCCAGGATTCGAGCCTCGACCATTCATATGAATCGTAGTATCACTGGAGAAGAAGTTGCGTGACTTACTGCAAGCTACACTGTATAAACCGTGGTAAGATTTGCATGGCGCAACCTACACTAGCCTACGCGAGCTGACATATCATTGTACTTTGTGTACATTTTGTACTTTTTATAGCTCTTTACATTTGTGGTCTTTCTCCCACCTACTTTTTGAGGTCTAACATGTATTCTTAAGTTTGATAAAGATTGTTTTGAAAATTGTAGAACAAAATAAAAGATGCTAGAAAAGGGGACTTAGTTTGTAAATAGGACAAGAATCACAGATTGAGCAATAAGACTTGGAGAGATAACTTCTTTTTTTGGAAGCAAGAATTACACTACAGCTTTATGGTTGAAAGGAAATTTTGATAGAAAAAGTTGAACCTTTTGAACAAAATTGAAAGAAAAGTTTTCATCTTTACTTAAGGGTGACATCCTTCTTGTTATTTATGGCTTTTATATCAATTTTCTATATGTTTATTTTGCTTGAAGCTACCATGAGTGGCTAAACCTTGATAGGTTGTCGTGGGGATGACTAGTGTGTCTAGTAAAGCTTGATATTGTGATCAATCTTGCTTTGGGTATATTAAAAAAGGACCTTGCATGCTTAATTTTAATGGTTAATGCATTTTTTTAGACTATGTGAAGTCATGGATGAACTCATTGGTCTAATGGGGAATCTAGCTAGAAGTGTAACAAAGGGTTGTTTAGAATCCACCAACCTACTAGTAAAAATAAAGAACTAGAATGTCTTATCATGGCTTCTTTGTAAGGTCATGGGACATGGCTCTAGGTCTTGAGTGATGAGGTAAAAGGGAATGACACCTTAGTTTGGTCTCTTTGTAAGGCCATAGGCCCTTCTCCAAGTTGAAATCATATAAGAAAGGTGGAATTCCTTCTAAATTGGTGAAGTATTGACTTGAGAGCCAGGGGAGTAGGTCTTAGTAAACTATCCACCCTTGAGTTATGCACATTGAGGGGTTGTTATTGGTCTTAGTAACTTATAGCCTACAATGGTACCCCTGTTTTCTCTATGTGTGTTTGTTTAGTATTCTATTTTGCATTTTTTATTGCTAAAATACTAATTGATTCACGTAACTTGAATTCTTGTTACTTTTCCAATTCTACTTGTTCGCAACTTGACAACCAAAGAATCCCTCCATGTGGGAATGATCCTTAAGCTATACTAGGGTGATAGTCCAAGATTATCAACTAGAGCACTTGAGGTTTAACTTGTTGATTAGACCACCTACCTCTTCGAGGTATTGATTTATGATTAACTATGGTGATTGTGTGATTCTCTTAGATGATAAATCTATAGCTATACACGTTGTGGTATGGCTCAGACAATGATCATAGCAACCCATACATGTAAAAGGACCATACACACCCCATCTCGATAACCAACTAGCTAAGGGTAACTGGCTCCTCCATAACCTAAGCATAAAGATTGAAATCCACAGAGGAATACGCTGATGCAACAATTTACTTATCATGGGATTAACAATTTATTTAGGGCGGAAAATCTCATATGTCGATGCTAGAGAAAACGAGTCAGAGTGTTAGGTCTCTAGTAACAGGCAAGAGCGGTCTCATCTATGACTCGGATATGTAATATATTCTCCACCAAATTGGGTGGCAACATACAACTTAAACGATTTAGTCACTAATTTCCTTCACGCCAAAAGTTCCCAAGTGAGCTATAACCTTGTCCAATAGCAAAATCAAAAAGCACATTGTCTCACAACCATCTATCAAAGAAGAAATCCACAGAATTCCTCTTCAGCATCTAACTAATATTTGGCTTAATCATAACTCGAATAGCCAACATACACTTCCAAATAGGTAATGTCGATGCCCTTACTATTGCACATACTGGATGAATCTGGGAGCAATATTTTGCCTTTATAAATTTAGCCGATATGGATGACCCCTCATGAAATCGCCACCAGAACTTAACCGAGAAAGCATCCACTAATACATCAATCCAATGGATCCCTAACCCTTCCTTCTCAACTGGAAAAAAAATTGATCTCAAGCAATATACTAAAAGTTTCTTTCAGCTTCAGTAGAACCCCAAAGAAAACTCACCATAAGGCTATTCACCTTTTTATCACTCCAAGAGATGGTGAAGCCACCGAGAGCAAATGAATGTGTAAAGATGATAGCACATGCCTCACCAAGACTAGAGGACCACCAGAGGATAATAATACCCCTGTCCACGAAGATAATCTGCTATGAATCTTTGTAATAACAATCACAGTAACTTTAAAAGAGTATAGAAAAGATTGAAAAATACAAGAATTTCTTTTGCAAACAATTGTTTTTTAAAAAAATTTCAATAGAAAAAAAGGTCAAAAGTGGAGAACGACAGATACGAGTGGTAAATGAGTAAACTACTCGCAAGTAGTTCGGTCAACTACTCAACTTGAACTTAATTGGACATATTTTGAGTTGAGTTCAAGCTCATATTAAATAGACTTAGCTAGTGAGCTAGTGAAGCACATATTTTGTTTTGTACAAAAACTCCTATGCGACTATTTTATAAATGTGACGAGATTAATGATGCGTGCCCACACATACGTGTATTACAATTCGCGTATAAAGTATCAATTTTTCTCATATCAAGTATCAATGTTAGTGTATAAATTATAATACCAAGTATTATTATGTATGACATATAAAGTATCACTTTTTTGAGCATAATGTTTGAATTTTTCGCGTATCATGTATAAAGTATCATTTTTTGGCATATCATGTATCAATTTTTCACATATCATACATAAAGTATCACTTTTTGTCGTATCATGGATTAATTTTTTGCATATCAAGTATCAATTTTTAAAGTATAAAATATCAATTTTTCGCATATAAAGTATTAATTTTTTGTGTATCATGTTTAATTGTGTATCGGGTGTAGAGTACATCTTAAACTACATTTAATCACTCTTTTATTAATAATTTTACCTTGTTTTTTATTGTTTTTATAGTACTTAAGTGCCTTTTGGGCTTAAATTTAGAATTTACAAGATGGAGAGCTTAAAGTGCCAAAAAGGCTTATTTGGAGATTATTTTGACCAAAAAGTCAACAAGTCAAAGAAGAAGGCAAAAGGCAAGAAGGAGACACCCTAACCCTAAGTTTTGCCCTAAGGGTTGAGCAAGGGTTTTTGCGCACAACTCATGATGAAAGTGGACCTTGGCCAAGTTAATGCACTCTTTGGAGGTAAAGGTTCATATTTGAAGTAAAGACTTAACATGTTTTTGGACTATATATTGCCTTAGGAAGACCACCTTAGCACTACACCATCAAAGCCAAAGCATATAGCCAAGGCCTAAGTTGTAAGCATTTAGGGCTAGCACTTAGCATTCATGCACCAAAACCTCATCCTTCGGATGCCCAAGGCTAATACCAAGGCGCATAGCCAAAGTCTTATTCTAGAACTTAGCACTAGCACACCACACATACACAACCTAGCACACCTTAGGCGTAAACCCTAGGCTTCCCAAAACCCTACCGCATAGGCTAGTTTTCCAATCTTTGAGCACCTTAGGCTACAACTAACCCTTAGAACCCAAACTAGGACACTACAAGCACACTTCTGTCGTGGCACAAATGCACACAAAAGTGCAATTTGTGCACTTTTGTTTCTCACTTCTCCTCTTTTCTTCATTTTTATGTGTAGTTTGGCCATGGCAATGGTGCTACGGTAGAAATACACTAAGTTTTCATCATTTCTAATCCTCCACTTCATTATTAGGTATCCTAGGCTAGTATTGTCATGGCAATAGTGCCACAAAATAATACACTAACACTTTACACACTTTGCACTTTAAGGCATTTTAGGACATTTAGGGTAGAAAACATGCATAATTCTGTCCTGGCACCATTGCCATGGCAGAAATACGCACTAAACTCATACACACCACTCCTAAAATACAAAACACACACATATAAAGCACATTTTTGCTGTGGCAATGGTGCCATGACAGAACTACACACAAAACTCACACGCTCTCACATTCCATGTAGTTTTAGGTAGATTAGGATATTTTCATGCATTATTCTACTATGGCAATGGTGCAATGGCATAAATACACTAGATTTACACTCTCACACACAAAAACTCACAAAACAAATGCACACACACACACTTCGGCCATGGCAATAGTGCTATAGGAGAAATGCACTAAAACCACTCTCACTTGTACTCGTTTCTTAGATTTTTAGGATTTGCATCTAGTTCTATCGTGGCAATGGTGCCACAGTAGAAATACACTATGATTTGCATATGTTTATGTGTGTGTTGTGTAAAAGGTTGTGTGTTAGGTGTTAGCACATATAGGGCCCATCTCTCCACCTCTACGTACTTAAAATCTGTCTAAAGAACCTATCTCAAACTAAAACACATATTCTTGGGACCACTTTCTAACCTTCCCAACATGGACCATAAGGCATGATCGATGCCCAACATGAACCCACTTGAACCATAGGCACCATAGTAGACTCCACTTAGTCTAGAACCCTTAGTTTAGTCTAGTCTTACAAAGTTGTGCTAGTTTCACCCAGTTAACACTAGTTTAGCAAAAATAGGACTAGTTTTTCTTAATTAGCCCTAGGTTATTCAAATTAATACTATTTGACCTAGTTTGACTAGTTAACCATAGTTAACCCCAAGAAAACCCCATTAGTTAACCCTAGCTAGATTAATCCTAGTTTGACTAGTTTGATTTAGTTTGACGTAGTTTGACTAAAGTTGACAAAGTTTTACCAACTCACATTTAATAAAACTCTAATTATGTGTTATTTAGGTTAAATGAGGGTTGGTTTGAATTAGTTTTACTTAATTTATCCTTAATTGGGTAGAATAACCTAAGTTTCATTAAGTGATTCCACTTTTTTTTTAGCAGAACCTTCTTTTGAGGTGGGGCGCCACTCCCAATTTATTTCATAACTTGGTGGATGATGGATATACCCAAATTCATCCTTACATAACTCAGAATCCTATGATCAATAGTAATCCACAACATTGGATTACTATTGTTCAAAGGATGTTGCAAAATGAAACTGGGAGTACTTCCTCCCTTTACGACTATAATAAGCTGGCCTCTATCGTGTCTATCAACATTATATCCCAGCCAAGCCCTAGTGCTAACAAAAATCAGATATTCCATGAACAAAACTCCTAAGTAAAGGAGGGGGAATACCCTTTTACTAACAGAAAATTGATTACATTTCTTGAGGAAATTAGCCTAACTTCAGCAACCAATATCCAGAAAAAAGGTGGAAAATTGGCCTAACATCAGCAGCCAATGTCCTATTAGTTTTGTACAGCTCCCACTTACCAACCGTGACTGCTTGCTCAAATGAATTGAAGTTAGAGTTGATGTTTTGAGCCTGCCCTTCATGAATTCTTGTTTCCTTTCACCTTTATTTTTCTCCAATTTGGTAGTTGTAACTTGTCTGCTAGTATGAGTTTAGAGAGTTCTGCAGGAACGACACTGGTTTCTGTTGTCATATATAATGAAGCAATCCAAATTGCAGGTTTGTTGGAACATTTCTGAGCTTTTACTAGAGTAGCATTAGAACTTATCAAAGTAATCAGCTTCTTTAAGTGGCTATGTCTCCATGGTAGTTCATTCTTTGGGTTTAGAACCCTGTGAAAGCATTCAGAACTTGATTCCGGCTGGATATTAGTATAGCCCATATTTCTGCTTACTTGAATTCCTGTAGCAGCTGTTACAATCTCGGCCTGCACTTTTGAAGTTATTGAGCAGTTAAAGTTACATATTGATTGAAAAAATAGGAGCTTACCTTCACCATTTCTGATTAGCATGCCTCCTTGAGCTGAGTTGTTTCTTACCGTACTTGCAATGTTGATTTTAACCTGTCCATCTGTTGGAGGATTCCATTTGTAGATTTGTATATGAAGTCTTCTAGGGGGGTTAATTCTAGAATCCCAGAATTCCCCCCAAGTAGACTTTTGTGAGTTCATGTATAACATAATATCTTCAAATGAGGCTTTAAACAAGTCATGGAATTCAATGTTCTGATTTTCAAATATCACTTTATTTCTGAATTTCCAAATTTCCCAGCTCAGAATCAAAGGAATAATTCTTGTAAGGCTTTTTAATGCATTGTTTCCATTTTTGTACTGCTGCCATATTTGTAGGTTGGTATTCAGAGATATTGATTCTCTGAAGATTCCAACTTCAGCTCCAAAGACTCTCCATAACCTACTTGTGACTATACATTCTGCAAATAGATGGTTGACTGTTTCCCCACTCTTTTTGCATAAAGGACATAGAAAAGGACCATGAATGCCAAATCTCATTAGATTAGGACCAAGGGGTAACTTATTTTTCCTCATTCTTAAGTTGAAGAAGGAGATTTTTGTAGGCACCTGTTTACTCCAAATGATCTCATAGGATGAGGTATCGGAGCTGTTTCTTTGCCTGACTTTTTGGAAAGCTGAAGAAAAAGAGAATAGTCCATTTTCCTCAAGATTCCATATCATTCTATCCTTTTCCAAGTAAGAAGGGGAATGGCTGTGTCTAAGGGCTTCTAACCATTCGTAGGGCAGAATATTTTCCAAGGCAGGCATGTTCCATCCCTGAGGTGTAATGAACTGAGCTAGTGTGTGATTTTCCACCTGACTTACAGCCTGTGCTAAAGTTCCTTTTCCAAGCCAATTATCATACCATTGACTATATTTTCCTTCATTAACCTGGAATTGGATAAATTGTTCAGCAAAATCAGCTATTGAAAGCATCCTTTTCCAGATTTCAGAGGCCCCTCTGGACTGTTTTGCAACAGTTGGATGGTCTCTGTGGCAATATTTAGAATGCAAGAATTTAGCCCATAGAGTGTCATTCTTTCTAAACTTCCACCAAAGCTTGATGGATTGTGTTTTCACAATGTCCCCTAGAGCCTTAAAATCTAAACCCCCCCCCCCCTCCTCCTTTGGATAGCATAATCTATTCCATTTGATCCATTGATATTGTTTATGCTCATCTGTACCTCCCCACAAGAAGTTAGCTAGTATAGTTTCAATTTGGTTTAGCACTTTTTTGGGGGGGTTCAATGCCATAGTATTGTATAAAGGAATGGATGCTAAAACACTTTGAATAAAAACTATTCTACCTCCTTTTCCAATTATCTGTGAGTTCCATGTGGCTGTTTTGGTTGTTATCTTTTGAATTAATTCAGTAAAATGTGAGGACTGGATTCTCTTATAGTGTAATGGAAAGCCCAGATAAATAACAGGAAATTGACCTCTTGGGAAGTTTGTGATTTTTCTGATCAAGTGCACCTTTTCATAACTCAAGCATTTGTGAGCCAAAAAACAACTCTTATTAGGGTTAATTTTCTGACCCGAAACACTAGCATAATGTTGAAGAGTATTCATGTTTAACCTTAATGATTTTGAATGTGCAGCAGTAAATATAATGACATCATCAGTATAAGATAGATGGCTAATAATCTTGAACTGTCTAGGCACACAGAAATGAGGGATTGACTTCTGAGAGCTTAACCAATTTAGGTTTCTACTTAAGTATTCGGCCCCTATAACAAACAATAAAGGGGAGATTGGATCCCCTTGCCTTAATCCTCTAGTAGATTTAAACCATCCATAGGGAACTCCATTTATTAGAATAGAAAACCAAACATTTGATACCAATCTCTAGTGTGAGAAATGACCACATCACTCCTGACCAAACCAAATTAAACATTATTTTGTAGTTAAGTGGAATCACTTAACTACAAAATAATGTTTAATTTGGTTTGGTCAGGAGTGATGTGGTCATTTCTCACACTAGAGAACCTTAGGGACCTATTAGTTAGCCAGTAGGTCATTTTCATGTATTTTCTTTATATGATCTTAACCTTTGTTTCTCCGATGAGAGTGCAAATGAGACTTGAGCCAAGGTTCACCAAAGAAATCTCGACCTAAGAAGCATATGTAAGGGATGACATCCAAGTATCCAAAAATATAAGCAATAACCTCAAAGAGGTAAAGAATGTCATGGATGACATCCAATGGATGGAAGCTTGACATTTACATGTATTAAGAACAAGTATGATTTCATTCTTAGAATTTGTGTCAATTGCATAGCTCTTCATCGTCTAATTACATAATCGTCTGGTCTAAACCCTAGAACACTATCAACTTAGCTACAAAACTCCATTTCTAATTCACGATCGTCAATACGCAACAATAAGCAATTTATTCTCATAAATTGAAAAGATGACACCTGATTAAATTGCTTTGAATCCTCCAATTCACAAGTGAACTATGATTTTCCTCCTTAACTGAGAAGGGAGTTACAATGTTCTGTTCAAATCCTCGATTGGAATCAAAAAAAATAGAGCTAAAATGGTAGAGAGAGAATCTAGAGAGAGAAAGTTTTTAGAGAGAAAGTTCCCGCTCACAAAATCAAAAGTCTGGTAAAAAATCTAGAATGATCGACCCCTCATAATGTTGACTAATTCCTCTAGATATATAGGGGTTACAAAACGTAAGCAATACGGAACTATAAACTAAACCCTAATCTACAGAAATGCCACTATGAGGAAAGCCTGTCCACAACCAGCACGTACATAATGCACCACGTTAGCAATAATTTCAGCCTCACACGCCTTTGAGCCTCCACACTTCACCTACATTCAGTACAACACGTCCCCCGAGCCACAAGATAAGATGCTTCCAAAGATCTGCACAAGAAGAAGAAAAAAGTTAAACACTTAGAAAATTTTGGAAACAGAAATCATGCAAATACAAGGTAAAAAAACACACAGTTTGGCCGCCCGATGCGGCCGCACCATGAAAAAAGAAACACGGTGCCGCCGCCCGATGTGGCCGCCCGATGGAAATATTTACACGATGCGGCCGCCCAATGTGGCTGCACCATGGAAATATTTACACGATTCGGCCGCCCGATGTGGCTGCACCATGGAAATATTTACATGGTGCGGCGGCCCAATGTTGCCGCACCATGTATTCTTTATAGTATGTGCTATGCTCATGTGTATGTGAGTGTGTTATGCAAGAAGTGTGCTTGTGAAATGAGCTACATGATGCATGTAGTGCTTTGAATGCTTGTATGGTGTTGTACTTGTGTAGTGCTTATGATGCTTGGAATAATGAAAGTAGCATAGCAAATGTGCACATGCATGTAGTGTAGCAAAGGTTTGTATGCAAGAACACAAGTGCAGTGCATGAAGTGTACGTTGGATGCATGCATTATGGTACGTGTTATGGTGCATGAGTGTGCTAAAGTATGTGCTGTGGTGTAAACAAAGTGTGTGATGTGTTGTGCATGAATGTGCATGAGTAGTGTGCCGAGTGGTGCGGCGGTGCGAGTGTGGTGCGCAACGATATGGGCAATGGAGTGATGAGTATGTGCGGCAAAGTGAGTGCGATGTGTAAGAGTGTGTGCATGTGTTGTGCCTTCCAGAAAACACCTCCAGTACCCTTACACAATTTTTACCCTTCTTCTATCGAACATCCCGCACACAACTCTTCACTTAAACTTGTAAATTACATACAACATCACACCGATCATCACAAATACACAACAGTTAAAGTCAAGCTCACACATTACAAATTTAACACTTTCCAGTTTTTTTCATCCGATGATGCTTTGCACCATCCTTTACACAAACTCACTGATTTCTACACATTCTACACATAAAATGCCCTAAAACATACAAAAGCCAAGTGAAAACAACATTACTAAGTCAGTATAAAACTGACTTATCAATTTCCCCCACACTTGCACTTTTGCTTGCCCTCAAGCAAACACTCACACTTCACATGCTAATCACTTCATTCAAAACTTTGCTCCCTTGTCTACTACATCCTTCTTTAAGTTCATCAAAATGTTTTCTCGCACAAAAACTCAGAAGTCTTCTAGATTCCCAACTCTCCGGTGTCTAGCACAAATTATCAACCAAGACACAATGAATAAAGACCAAAATATCAAGCGTGCAAGTGTGTGCTCAGGACTATTGGCCCAACTTCTCTTCTCGTATGCATAACCCTTTGTATTCTGTCCCACAATTCATTGTATTGCAATCTCCTTATCCACACACAAGAACAAATAGCACACAAGATCATTGGTAACCTAGGTGCACATTGGTGCTTCTATTAGATCATTCAAATTGTACTTTGGTGCTTCCTTTTGTCACACACATTGGTGTATGATTGCCTGGGTCTTGTGGCTCTTTTTTCCCGCTTTTTGCCTGGGTTTTATGGCTGTTTTTTTCCCAAATAAGCTTGCCAGGGTATTATGGCTTTTCATTCCCAGTTGCCAAAGGCTTTTTCCACCAAATCGTTTCTTGTGTAACCACTAGTTCGTATATGCCTTTAAGGGACTATACATGCAAGAACACCAAATACCAAGGAAATGCATAACAAAAAGGACAACTTAAACCAGATTACCTCCTATGTCAATGATTGGTTTTGCATGGAATTTCTATCTTACTTTAACATCATGCCTTGGCTAACAAAATATGCTAGTTCCTTTCAAATTTGGAACCAGAACAAAAAAATTTTGCATGCATCATCATAGAAGAGAACATTGATGAACTAGAGCTTAAACATAGCCAACAAGAGATCAAAGGTTCAAATGCAAAATGATCCTTCATTCTACTCATTTCATTATAGCACATCACACACTCTATCACTAAGCTTCTTTCCATTTCATTACTCATACCACATTTATTTCATTTATCTCAACACACAATCTTAGACACTTAAAGAACTGAAAACAACAACAACACTCAAACACTTCAAACTTCTAAGCTCAAGCACATTACACCATACTTCAAAATGAACAACTTCATAGTCAAGGTCTTCCTCCTAGCAACAACTCATAGCTTAACTAACACCACCCCCAACATAGCTTCATGCCCCAACATAGCTTCATATTTCCAGAAAAACTCTAAAACAACAGCCAACAAGAAAACTTCAAGAAAAGAACTCCCCAACATTCATACAAAGGCATCCCCACAAGCTTAACACCCATCAAGTCAACTCAGCAGAGTAGCAAAACACACATGGCAAAGGAACACAGTCACGGCATACAAACTTCACAGCATCATAGCTCACAGAAACAATCATAACAACAACCCCCCATTTTCAATCACCCCAAAGTAACTTCAGCATAATAATCACAATTACAGCATCATATTCAATCATCGACAACCCCCCCCCCCCCATGCTTGAAACAAATAGTGTCCTCAATGAAAAAAAGAAGAAGGAGGGGCTCCCTGAGAGAATGAAGACGTAGATGAAGATGGTGATGAGAATGATGCCTTAGTAGAAAATGAAGGGCCGCTAAATGGAGGTACCACCCAATGGAATGGTCTATAAATTGGCCCTTGGAGTGGTTGTCCTTAACCAAACATTGGTATCCGTGTTGCTGGCATGAACTCCGGATCTACACGAAAAGTAGGAATAGGAGGTGCTTGTGGAATACGGCCAAATGTTGGCAAGGGTTGAAGAGAAGATTTAGCAGAGACCCCTGGAGAGAGTTCTAGTACACAACCAGTTTCATCCATCGACAAATTCAGAATTCTGTGTCCCGCCAGTTGCGCCTGAGATGGAAATAGTTTTGGTGGCCCCGGAGTGAAATGATAATACACAGCCAGTTTATTGCACTTATCCAATTCCATTTACATCATGAGCTGCCTATGATAGAGCACTTCAAATTGTTGTTGGGAAATTGAGGAAATATCGTCCAGCTAGGTTACCAGGGTAGAAGCATGCAAGGTCCATTCTTGTTGCATGGCATTTATTAATTTATGCATGCTTCCTAGGTGCTCATCCATGACTTGGAAACGAGTATCTACAGACTGTTGGAAATCTTGAAGTGCACAGTTAGAAGTCAAAAAATCAAATGATTGAGGCTGACAGTCTTGGTATCCCGAAAGGCCTGGAATATCGTCTGAAAGCCTACTAGTTGAAGGAGGAGCTCTAACCAGTTCTTTATCCATCCGCAAATACTTGACATACAGAGGCATGGTGATGGGGAATTAAACCTGCCGCCAATCAGCACCCATGGCATCCTCTACTCCTTGGGCACGACACAAATCGGCGAGAAGCATCGAAAAGTAGATTGCGGTTGCATCCTCCTCAATTCCAGCTAGTATGTGATTAATAATGATGCGCCCCACGATAGGCTTGCGATTCTAAATTACAGAAATCAAATATAAGCGCCCTCGCATAACCTTTGTGACATGGGAACTGGGCGTAAGACGAGACAAGATAAACATCAACCAGATCTTTGCATCACTCCTCAAAAATCGTTAAAAGACGTGTTTACGCTCACCCCGCTAATTCACTACCCATTCAGCCCCTGGGTGTGCCAGTTCTTCCAGCAGGGCTTGATCCGCAACTGCATCATCCAAGCACTCAAAATCATTTTCAGCATAATTAGGCGTGCCCAAAAACTCATTCACTACTGCATTGTTAATGTTAATCCATTTCCCTCTAACATAGATTGCTCCGTCCTTATTTGGGAATATTCCTTTTGTATAGTATTCTCGAGCAAATGTTGCAGAAGTCCAGCGCCAAAATCAACCGCTCATTGAACTTATGATATTTCATCAATTTCCTGAAAGGCCCCTTGTCCACAACAAAGGCTCACTCCAAATGTAGTTTCTTGTTATACACATCGTCTTCCCACCTTTGCCGCGCTTCCTCGTTAAAAAACACAGACACTGGAGAGTTGCTTTTACGCTTCTTGGGAAAAGGTGGGTTTACTGTAACTTCTGGAGGATCTTCAAACATTGACATATCCTCAGGGAAGTACTTGGTATCTGAGTCAAAAAGCACTCGTGCCTTGCCCTTTTCTTTTCCTATGCGACGGTTACCGCCTTTCTTCGGTCCTATGATGAAGCACCTGAAGGGAGTGAAACACAAATTACGCTTGACAAACTAAAAAAAACCTCGAAAGCACATCAAGACATAAAGTCCCAATCTCGCAGACTCACGCAAGCATTTGGCAATATGAGCCTTGGAACTACACAAAATTCATGCAAGCTATCACAAGATCTAGCGCCTATTTGCTAACACCACACACCACACACCACACACCCTAAAAAGAAGATTACCCACTTGTCACAACAACAGCAGATAGCTACATACGCATGTATACCCTTGTAACCACTCAAGCATATCACGCACAACTTCACGCAGATCACGAAGATATACCAAGCACTGATAAGTCAGGTTTATACCGACTTATATGTTGCAATTCCTTGAACTTTTGTATGGATTTGTAATGACAATCATACTTGAGGAATGATTTATGTGTAAACATGTTTATGAACGAATTTGTGAGAAGTTTGTGAGGAAGTATGAAAATGTTGTACAAATTATGTCCTATTTGCATGCATTGAGGGAGTACACGTTTTGACAAAATTCCTCTCACAACTCTCAAGCATGCACACACAAAGTCTCACAGCAAAAGACATCACACACAATCACATTTCAGCACACAAACACATATCCAACACACAACACACATGCACAAACATAACAAAAAAACACAGCAATTGTGCGGGCGCCTAAGCACCCGCAGAACACGCGCACACACAAGCCTGTGCGGGTGCCACAGCACACATACACGCACACACACGGCGGGTGCCTAGGCACCCGCCCACAACACACACACATGACACGGTGCGTGCCGCCCGCACAAGCATACCACACATTCACTTGCACATTCTCATGCATTCACTCGCTCACTACCTCACTCGCATGCATACATTTATACAATTACACACTAAGTCTCGCATTCACTTTTACACTTGCATATAATTATATGCATTTCACCACACTACACTCTTACATGCACTTAGCATATTCAGTAACACTAGTCACTCAAACACAGCTACTTGAGAGCACCACCCGTTCGATAAAATGAATGCTTAATGCTTAAGGAAAGTTTCCAACTAGCTAACTTATGTGCAAACTCACTTATGCAGGCACGTGGAGAAATCTAAAAGTGAGACAAAGCTTCTATCCAACATGATTGAGACAAATCACCCAAGAGAAGTTTATAAATAGCAAGAGAGCCCAAGGTTGAAAAGGGGGATGGAATAGGGAGAGAGGGCGGCTGCACACAAAACACACACAACAGACTAGGGTTCTTAGTCCTTAGTTTAGATTAGGATTTTCTCTCTCTTTTCCCTTTCTTACATTATACTGTCTTGAGGGTTCATCTGTACAGATCTAACTTAGTTGAGACAATTAAATTGATTCTATCTGTGTTCATTACTGTTACTTGTTCTTTACATGTCTAGATTCAATGGCCTTGTATGATTTTGTTCAAATTTATGCTTAATCTGCGGTACCCACTGAGATTGGTGTGGATCTACCAAAGACAATTGAACTTTATATGAATTGAATCAGGAACATTCTTGTGTGAGTTTCATGATCTGTTTGCCTTGTGATCTTGCTTGTGCGGTACCCACTGACAAGTGAGATCAATTTCATGAAAAAGACTTGAGATTATTCTTGTAGGATAATTTGAATGCTTGCATTAGTTAGCTGCCCTACCAAGGGAGATAACTGAGAATTGAACTAGGATTGTCCTCTAGAGTAGGGATCTGGGATTATCATGTGTGCCAAGAACTTGCCCTAACAAGGAAAGTTTAAGGAGTTTTGTGAAATGGAGTTGTGAGAACCACCAGGTTAATCGACTTCATGACACTATCAGAATAGTCCCCTCACAAGTCGATGATACTAGGGAGAGATCGGTACATGTTGGAATCCCTCAAGGCAGTGCTTGAATACTAACATTTTGCATTCATTCTCACATTGCATTCATATTAGCTTGCATCTAGTTTTGCTTCCTTTCTTTCATTTCATGCTTCTGTAGTGTCAGGTGAACATGTCTCTGAATAACCAACCCTTTCCTGTGGATACGATCCCTCTCACCACTACTATAGTATTGTTAGGGTATTTGTTGAGGTGATACGACTAGCCGACCAAGCTCACAATTCATGCATTCAAGATACTACATTTTAGCACAAATGTCAATTTCAAACCATAATTGGAACAGAGCTCAAGGATAATCACGCAAAATTTAAAACACAAAAATTGTAGCCTTACGGGTAAATTAAAATTAACACATTGAGGCATCTCATTTGGACATGAATTGATGAACTTATGCTCTGAATACCGAGTGATAGCACAAATGGGCAGAATACTCAACAGAAATTCCAATTTCAGGCACTAGCTAAATATTTGGAATAACATGCCAAGCAGGTAAATTTAGCCAAAACCTATACAATCAAATTTGAAGAGCCAGATCTTGGCTAAATTAAGGAACAAGAATTATCCGATTTAGAGCTCAAATGAAACAATTATGGGCAAAATACCGCAATGTGTCAAACTGGGCAAATTCAGCAACCATCACACTACTAATTTCAGCATGAAAGCACTATTCCTCAATCAAAATAGCTATGTTCCATCCAGAACTAGCGAAAGTGTAAAGCATAAACATTATATCTTATCCTCTTAGCTAAATTTCCCAACTGGAATCATCAAATTCGGACATCACATGCTCAATCTATGTTGAATTTACAATTACTACTTCCCCCACACTCAACATGTGCTTATCAGTCGTAACAATCAAACAATGCATCATCTCAGTAAATCATCATTTCCGTAAAATCTTAACAAATTAACAAATTTCGATCATGCATATTTACTTAACAACTCCTCTTTGAAACATGGAATGAATTCCAAGAAATTAAGATGAGAGAACCAAAACATACCTCTAATCCGGATAATAAAGAAGATGCTTTGAAAAGAATAGAAATTGAAGATGAAGAATGTTCCCTTGAGCAACTGCCGAGCTTGAGCATTCAGCTTGTAAGTGAAGTGAGATATGAACCATGGTGAGTATTTATAGAATCAAAAATTAAATTCAACAACCACTCGGTCGAAGCAAATTCCCTTCCAAAGCACAAAAAAAACATTAACACCAACACATGTGTTGGACCATGTTCATTCCATTTATATGAACTATCTTATCTTCCTACTGCCACACGACATAATACATTCACATGCCATAAAGAATCAAAACAAGCGCTCAGCTTTATGTCTTTCTATGTTCACTTCAAATCTATCCAATTCACTATTACAAGATTCAGCTTTTAATTCATTTTTCAGCTTTTCAGAACATTAAATCATGGTCAAAGAAGTAAATTTCAAGATCATAATGCCGGGTGTGTATGTGCCTTACCATTCAACTCAACCTTTATTCATTGAAACCCCGAGCTATCCAAATGTACTAAACACTTGTGCACCTGCAGTACAGCATTAGCATTTATGTAAGGACTTATTTTAAGTAATAACACTAAGAAAAAGTTCAATGATGCCAACTACGTAAAGAAGAATAACAAAAACAAAACAAAATCAGAAAACGCATGCTGGGTTGCCTCCCAAGAGCGCTTGTTTTAATGTCGACAGCGCGACCATTGTTGTTTCAATGTGAAGTCAAGGGATCATCCAAAAGCAACTCTTGCGGAGGTTGGGATTCCTTCAGCATGTCTTGATCCTCACGTAATGCATACGGTTTAAGCCTATGGCCATTTACTTGCCATGTATTGCCATTCTTTTCATTCTGCACTTCAACCACTCTATAAAGCCTAACTTTGATAACGCGAAAAGGACCAGACCAGCGTGATCTCAACTTCCCTGGGAAAAGCCTAAGCCTGGACTTATACAACAACACCAACTGTCCTGGTGCAAAACTCTTTGCTTGAATCTTAGCATCGTGGATTCTCTTTGTTCTCTCTTTATACATCCTTGCATTCACATAAGAATTGAACCGGAATTCATCCAATTCATTCAACTCCATCATTTGCTTTGATTATGCCCCACTCAGATCCATGTTAAGCCTCTGAATCGCCTAATATGCTTTATGTTCCAGCTCCACGGGCAAGTGACATTCTTTGACAAATACTAGCCTAAAAGGTGAAGCACCAACTGGAGTCTTGTAAGCTATTCTATATACTCAGAGAGCATCATCTAACTTAAGAGCCCAATCCTTTTGGCTTGGATTTACCACTTTCTCCAAAACTTGTTTATCTCTGGGTTGGATATCTCAACCTAGCCACTAGTTTGAGGATGATATGTAGTAGAAACCTTATGCTTTACTCCATACTTAGCCAAGAGGGATGCAAAAATTTTGTTACAGAAGTGTGACCCTCCATCACTGATGATTGCCCTTGGAGTTCCAAATCTGTTGAATATATGTTTCTTGAGAAATGCAGCAACACTCCTGGCATCATTGTGTGGGAGTGCCACTGCCTCCACCCATTTTGAAACGTAATCTACTGCAACCAAGATATACTCCATTCCACATGATTTTGGGAAAGGTCCCATGAAATCAATACCCCAGAATCAAACAATTTTACCTCCAAGATGTTATTCAAAGGCATCTCATTTCGTGTAGAAATGTTTCCGCTCCTCTGGCATCTGTCACATTGACCTACCCAAATTCGTGCATCCAAGAAGATGTGTGGCCAATAGAAACCACATTGCAACACTTTGAAGTCAGTTCTTGTAGGCCCAAAATGTTCTCCACAAGGACCTTCAGACAAGCTTTCAAAATATCATCTTTTTCTTCATCTTTCACATACTTTCGGATGACCTAGTCACTACAAACCTTATACAACGCATTATCATCCAAGAAAAAGTATTGTGTATCACTCCTCAATCTTTTCCTCTGCTCATGTGAGTAGTAAGAAGGCATTTGCCCTGCCACCACAAAATTAGCTATTTTCGTATGCCATGGCAAGCCTTCTTTATCTACTTTGAAGATTTGCTCATCCGAGAAATGTTCTTTTATCAAGATTTTAGGCTCATCTTGGGCTTCTGATTCCAACCTCGAGAGGTGGTCGGCTACTATATTCTCTGAGCCTTTACGATCACGTATTTCAACATCAAACTTCTGAAGAAGAAGCACCCATCTTGTAAGTCTTGGATTTGCTTCCTTCTTGGCTAACAGATATTTCAATGCTGCATGATCTGTGTGCACAATTACTTTTGATCCCATCAAATAAGCACGAAACTTATCAAATGCGAACGCAACAGCCAACATTTCCTTCTCAGTAGTTGTGTAATTCAGTTGAGCTTCATTCAACAATTTGCTCACATAGTATATTGTGTGGAAAACCTTGTTCTGCCTTTGCCCCAACACAGCCCCCAACGCATAGTCCCTTGCGTCACACATTATTTCGAATGGTTCTCCCACTGGGGTGTGACTATAATTGGTGCCTCTACAAGCCTTTTCTTCACGGTCTCAAAAGCTTCATAGCATTTCTCACTAAAATCAAACTTCACATCCTTCTCCAACAAACTACATAGAGGTCTCGTAATCTTTGAAAAATCTTTAATAAACCTATAATAGAACCCTGCATGTCCAAGGAAACTCCTAATACCCTTCACATTGGTTGGATGAGGAAGCTTCGCAATGACATCCACCTTTGCTCTATCAACGTCAATTCCCTTGCTGGAGATCTTGTGTCCAACTACGATGCCTTCTTGCACCATGAATTGGCACTTTTCCCAGTTAAGCACCAAATGTGTTTCTTCACATATCTACAATACATTTGCTAAGTTTTCCAAGAAACCATCGAATGTCATACCGAACACTGAAAAATCATCCATAAAAATCTCTATTATGGACTCCACCATATCATGGAAACTTGCCATCATGCACCGTTGAAACGTTGCAGGAGCATTGCATAAGACAAAGGCCATGCGCTTGTATGAAAACGTGCCAAAAGGACAAGTGAAGGTGGTTTTCTCTTGATCATTAGGATCAATTGCAATCTGATTGTACCCAGAGTAGCCATCCAAGAAGCAAAAAAAGAGAAATCTAGCAATCCTATCCAAGTGCTACTCCAAGAAAGGTAGTAGGAAGTGGTCCTTCCTTGTCGCTTTGTTGAGCTTGCAGTAGTCCATACATACCCGCCAAGCACTGATGATTCTTGCTGCAAGGAGTTCATTGGCATCAATTTTCACCATGGTTACACCACGTTTCTTTGGCACACACTGCACTGGGCTCACCCATTCGCTATCTGAGATTTGGAAGATCATGCCAAAGTCCAAAAGTTTAATAACTTCTTTCTTCACAACTTCCATCATCTGAGGGTTAAGCCTTCTTTGTCTATCTCGCACTAGAACAGAGTTTTCTTCCAGCAAAATCTTGTGCATACAAATGCTTGGGCTAATGCCCTTGATATCTGTGATAGTCTACCCAATGGCTTGCTTTGTTATCTCAAGACTCCCAACAATTTCTCCTCTTGCCAAACCTCCAACTTACAAGAAATCACCACTGGTAATGTTTCATTATCACCTAGAAACACATACTTCAAATACGGAAGCAAAGGTTTGAGTTCCAGCTTTGGTGGCACCACAATAGAGGGCATAAGCTTTTCATTCCTACACCAACTTTCTTTGCTCCTCACCTCAGTGGGTGCACACACTTCATTAGTTGAAAACATACATTTATCATCATTTCGCATTTTTTTAACACATGCTTTCTCCAATGTATCTTTCATTACGCATTCACTTTCCACTTCAAAAACTTCATTTTGTATTTCAAAAATAGACTCGTCTACTACACAACATTCAACAACATTTTCAATTTTAGATACAATTTTCTATTTTCATCATCTAACTTAACCTCATTCATTTCTTCACAAACATCCATTTCATCAACACGCACAAAGTTATGTTCTATATTTTCCTCAATCACATTTACAGAACATGCAACAGTTCGAATAGCAAAACAAAACTCAATATGCATAGGATGCTTCATGGCATAATCAACATAAAAAATCACTTGTTCATTGTTTATGTGAAATGTTATGGTCTTGTTTCTAACTCCCTATCAAAGCATCACCTGTTGCAACAAAAGGTCTACCAAAAATCAAATGTACCTTAGGGTCCTCCTCCATATCGAGAATATTGAAATCCACTGGGAGAGTAAACTTGTTCACCACAGCTAGCACATCTTCAACCATGCTTGATGGTTTTACCAGAGACCTATCAGCAAGTTGCAATGTCACAGCCATAGGCCTTATTCTCTCACCAAGACCCACATTCAAAGCAATAGATAAAGGCATGAGATTGATTACAGCCCCCAGATCACAGAGTGTTTTCTCAAAAAATCTAGTGCCAATTTTTCAAGGTATGGTACAACTACCAGGGTCTTTTAATTTTGGTGGCAAATTGTGCCCAACCCAAGCTGACACACTGTAAATGTCAAAGTCATTTCACATCTAAGAATCTGTTCCTTATTTGATATGAGATCCTTTAGAAACTGATACGAATGGTCTTCGGATGGAGATCCTCAACCACACGAAACCCTCTTCTTTGGACCGTTTGTTCACCAAGATTCACGAACAACAAGAAGAAACAATAACAATGCGGAAACAACAAAGAAAACAAGAAGATATTAAACGGGCTGTTTTTGATTGAAATCAACCAAACCCAACACGTTACCACAAAGTGATTTCAATTCAACCTATGTAAATCAAGAGTTGAAAAGATCTCAGTTCGGCTTGTTCTTTAAATCAAGAACGGGTAGGTTCTTCCTAAGGTCTTAGCTTAAGAATCACAGTTCTTATGATCACACAATTGAAATCAATTGAGTTCTCACGTATTTTCCTAGAGCTTGTCACGTCTGCAAGGTTAATTTAGCAAAGGCTAAAATTATCAAAATTCAACTTATTATTTCATGTGAAAAACTCACCTATAAATAGGCTATAAAAACATGAAACCCTAGCTTAATCCTATTACAACTTAGTTTCCAAATTGGAAAAGGAAACCATTAACTAAAAGACAAACATTAAGTTTCCTAAACTTGTAAAATCGGTTACAAGGAAGTAAAAACCGATTTGAACTCTTACTTTCCTAAATTCTCCTAAAAAGTAGGAGATTACTTTCCTAATTACCATGCAAGGCAATTGGATCAAGTAATTACTTAGCCCACAATTAAAACATAAAGACTTAAGCCCATAATTAAATGTTTAATGGACTTAATTATTACAACTCAAAAGAAAACTAAATAATTATCAAATGGCATGATCCAACATAGCAAAGCCCAAGCACGCCATCTTGGTCTTCAATGTAGTTCATGAAATTCGAGATGAAAATCTGGCCAGAATCCCGTCATCAATTTTGGATGGCATTTTCGACGGTGATAAATTCAGAATCTTGGAAAACTTAAAACATGAAAGTTGTAGCTCTATCTCTTATCGTTCCAGGGCTTCTTGAATGGTGCAATTTCGAGTTATATCGAAAGAGTTATTCCAAGAATACCAAAACGTGACAGAAATTTTCAGGATGAAAATTTGACTTAACACCATAGACGTGAACACGGGCTCATTCTCATCAGAAACTTTGAGTATTTAGGCACCGCAGTCACCAAGTCGAGAAGAGGTAGGCTTACGTTCACTTGTTTAACCACATTCATAAATCTATCAAACTGTGGCCCTCTCTTTGGCTTTGGTTTCACCCTTTCTGGGAATGGAGGCTTTGGAGTATATTCTGTGAAGTTGTAAGGACTTGGAGGCCCTCTGACCTTCTTAGTCACTTCCTTATCTCCATTTTCTTGCACCTCCTCCTTCTCTGGTGCCATGTCCTCATGAACACAATCTTTCTCAAGTTCAACAACTACTTTCTCCTCATCTTCACAAGCTTCATCTCCAGGCTTAGTAGTTTTATGCACTTGCTTTCCACTTCTCAACGTAATAGCATTACAAACTTCCTTCCCTTTTGATTTGGAATTGTAACACTTAGGAGTGAACCACTAGGTCTATGATGCACAGCATTGGCAAGTTGTCCCAAATGCATCTCAATGTTCTTAAGTGTGGCCTCATGATGTCTTACCATTGTTTTCAAACCACCAAATCTTTGTTCATTCTTATCCATCTTTTCCATAAGTTTATGGAACATATCTTCTATGGAAGGTTTTATTTGCTCATTCGTATTTTGCTGGTGATCAAAGTCTGGGGGTGGATTTACATATCTTATTTGCTCACCACCTTGAAAATACTGACCTCCTTAGTTTTGATTTTGATGCCCCCAACTACCTTGGCCACCACCATACTGTCTATTGCCTCCATTGTAATTGCCCGAGTATTATGGCTTGTTATAGTCATTCACATACTGTAGTGACTCAGTTGTGATAGCACATTCATCTGAATGGTGCTCTCCCTTACACAAGCCACAGGACAAGACTGGAGCTTTTTCTTGTGTAGCTTTCAATGTCTAAACCTGTTTAGCTAGAGCTTCAAACTTAGCACTTAAGGAAGTTTCTTCATCAAGGTTTAAAACACCTCTCTGCCTCCTACCATGTGCCTTTATTATCTCAGGGAAAAGGTACTCATCCTCAGCAATCTTGTCAAAGAGTTCCCTCACTTCAGGCACACTCTTATCTTTTAATGCACCATTAGCAACAGCTTTAACCATCATGGAGGATTCAACTGTGATTCCCTTAAAGAAAGTGTTAAGTTCTCTGATTTCCCCCAAATCATGGTTAGGACATTGTCAGATTAAGTCATTGAAACACTCCTATGCCTCTCGGAATGACTCTCCATCATGCTCTTGAAAGTTCATTATATCCATACGCATCTTCTCCAATTTGGCAGGAGGAAAGTATTTGGCCAAAAAATTCTCTTGAGTTGTCACAGTATTTGTTCCTCTAATAGACTTAAACCAATGCTTTGCCTTTGCCTCTCAAAGACAATAGGAATAGAATTCTGTGAACTTCACTTCTTGGCACTTTTTGAAGCTTGAAAGTACTACAAAGGCCCAGAAACCAATCAAGATGTTCATTCGGATTCTCGTTGTCAAGGCCTTGGAAGAATTGGCCCTGAGTGATCATGGATACTATTTGAGTTGGAATGTGATAGCTTTCAACATCAATGTCTTGTTGATCAAATCCATTCTCAAAGTTGATAGCATAGTGATCACAAAATCTTGGTGGTCTTACTCCTTGGTTAGCCATTCTTCTCTCTTTCTGTTGAATTCTCAAGGTCTTTGGCAATTCAAGATCGAGTGAATATTTAGGTTCTCCAGAAGACCTTAGACACCTAGGCATACACAACACACCATAAGTGAAGTATAGTATGATAGGGAAGAAACAAAAACAACAAGAATCTCAAATGTACACAAAAGAAACAGAACAAAATAGAACAACACAAGAAATTTCACGAAACCGTGCCTTCCCCGGCAGCAGCGCCAAAAATTGACAGGCTTATCGTGTACCTCTTCAATTTATCCCTAATTTACTATAGCTAGCAGTGTAGGGTATCGATCCACAGGGGAGGGGATTGGTTTCAAGAATTCAGTAAAATTGTTCTGTAGAGTGTCAAAAAGTAGAGATAACAAAACAAACTCAAGAAATAAGGAGAAACATAGCAACAACAAAATTAGCAAAGGTAAAGTGAATCAGGTATAACGTAGATGTCCTAGGGTTCGAAAGCCGGATAATTGCAAGTTAAACAACTCAGCTATGCAGCTGAAACACATACAAATTAGGAGAAGACCAAAGCTGCCTAGGATTATAGAATGTAGCTAGCATGGCGACCACGCAACATTCTACCCTCCCTAACGTCACTCTTTCCCATGGCGAGGCCTAAGGGTGACGGATGCAATCCGTAACGTCTCAACTCTTGATACTAACTCCTCAAGCATACAATACCCGTAAGTTTCCCATTACGAGGCCTAACCTAAATTTTTGTACTTCCGTTAGTATCAAAAATCATTCTACACTCTCTTTTAGTGATTCAATGACCTCTGATTGGCATGGCGACCACATCTCGGATCATGAACAGACTCAATCAAGTGAAGAAACTCCATACTCATACATTCAGTCCTTATTTTATGCAATTCTCACTCAAATTGATGAATCGAGCTTCAACAAGGTACAATTCAACCAATGAAAGTGCAAAAATTGTGAAGCTTGACATTTACATGTATTAAGAACAAGTATGATTTCATTCTTAGAATTTGTGTCAATTGCATAGCACTTCATTGTCTAATTACACAATCGTTCGGCTTAAACCCTAGAACACCATCAGCTTAGCCATAAAACTCCATTTCTAATTCATGATCGTCAATACGCGACAATAAGCAATTCATTCTCATAAAATGAAAAGAATATACCAATTAAATTGCTTTGAATCCTCCAATTCACAAGTGAACTATGATTTCCCTTCTTAACTAAGAAGGGAGTTACAATGTTTGGTTCAAATCCTTGATCGGAATCAAAAAATAAAGCTAAAATGGTAGAGATAGAATCTAGAGAGAGAAAGTTTTTAGAGAGAGAAAGTTCCCGCTCACAAACTCAAAAGTTTGGTAAAAAATCTAGAATAATCAATCCCCCTCATAATGTTGACTAATTCCTATAGATATATAAAGGTTACAAAACGTAAGCAATAGTGATAAGTTGGTTTTATACCAACTTATATGTGTTATATCACTTAGCTTTTGCCTTGTTTTTCATGCAATTGTGTAGTGTTTTGTGTCATTGTGTGCATTTATGTGGTTTTGAACTTGGTGTGCTAAAATGGAGAAAAAGACCAAAAATGATTATTAAATTAGCAAATGTGTGTCTTATGTTAAAGAACAAAGAAAGAACAGAAAAAGGGTTTGATATTAAGCTTGTGGAGTTTGAAGAATGCCATTATATGCTTACTTTGTGTTTGAGCAGAATAGTTTGGGTACTTCATTTGAGTGTAACTTTCTCAATACTAATATTTGGGTGTACTTCATTTCTTATGTTTTAACTTTCTTCTAATTCTGTGTGCAAGTATGAGAAATGAGAAAATCTTTGCAATTGCTCATTCAGGTTTACATTGTTGAGCTCACTGCCACAGTTTGGTAAATTGTTCATATCTTGCGCTACAGACCTTTAATAATGCTGATTCTTGAACCAATGGAAAGCCAAGAAAAAGATCTAAAACTCGTATGTTTACCACAAAGTCCAATTCAGAGACTACGACACACATATATTTCATAAAAGTGGAGTGTTGTGCTGAAAATGGTTGCATTGCCACACACAAGCATAGCATCCTTGCACAAGTCCTCACCTCGCTGCACGAATGAGCAGTGAGCTCACTCATCCGTGCGGCAAGCTCATGCACAAGCACACACAGCTTTACCACACTGTAGTATATTGGTCATAACGTTCTTGTCCAAACTCCAAATTGAGTTATTCAAAGGGCAATGGAAAGCTAAGACTTAGGGCTATAACTTTTATGTTTTAGGATTTGCCAAATTCATAGCACTTCAGGGCCAGATTTTGCTTGGAAGTTGTTGCGCACTTGCACACAACAGTTTTAACTCACACGCATGCATTTACATGGAGAGGCCTCGCCAAGAGGTCTCGCCACTTGAAAATCTGTGAGGGCGAGACCTTGTGGCGAGGTCTCGCCACTAAGAATGATGTGAGGGCAATTGTACATTCCAAACACACACATTTCATTCATTCTTTGTATACACTTTACCTAGTTTTGATGTATTTGTTCATTCATGTTGTGAGCTCAAGTTTAATTGTTTTCTTTAAAACATTTGCAACTTCATGTAAGCATTTACGTTGCACTCCATGATTTGAGAATGTTTACATGCATTATATTTTCCATTTCATGAGTGAAGGATGAATCACGTTGTTACTATGGCATTCTTCATTTCCACTTTCACTTAGTTCCATCATGTTATTCTCACACTCATCTTCATAGCATCTCATTGCCATTCTTCTTTAAACTTCAATTGCATTCATTCCCAAGATATCTCACAATCTTTCATTTACTCTCTTCATACATCTTACTTCTTAACACATACATTTCATAGCACATACATTTCATTAACACATTCTTGTGTTTGCATTACATACTTTGTGTCTCACAACGTTTCCAACATACGTTTTTGCATGTTATCACTTCATTCTTCAACACTTCGTTCGTTTGCAATAATTCCTTTTGCATTCATTCATTCTTGCACACACTTCACAACACTCATGCACACTTGCACATAAAATGGCGAGACCTCGCCACGAGGTCTCTCCACTTTCGGTGTTGTGAGGGTGAGACCTCGTGGCGAGGTCTCACCATTTTTGGTGTTGTGAGGGCCAGACCTCGTGGCGAGGTTCGCCACTCAAAATGTGTGAAGGCCATGAATTTTTTGGCTTGTGATGTGTTAAATTCTCTAAGTGTTGGATTTCTTTCTTTTTTCACAAGGTCTATGTTGGAGTGATCAACGAAGGGTCAAAGGCGTGGTGGACGTTACAGTGGCGCGGAGAGCCAAGCTTGAAGGTGTGAGCTAATGCACTTACTGCGCTGAGTCTTTTAGGACTGTTGGATGTACACAGTGGCATTTATGTAATATAACATCCATTTTACGTTTGAGTATTAATTACATTTTGTAACCTCTATAAATAGAGGATTTAGTCATAGATTGGGGGTGGATCATTCTAGACACTTAACAGACTTTTGATTTTAGAGAGCGGGAGCTTTCTCTCACTAGAAATTCTTTCTCTCTCTAGATTTTCTCTCTTTTCCATTTCTTCTCCGATTGTGATTCCAATTGAACTTGTGAACTGAGCAAGGAATTCTCATTCTCAATTAACGGAGTTTTTGACAATTCTTACACAATTACTTGTAAATTCTTCCAATTTATACGAAAATGAATTGTCTTGAATTTAAATGTGAAGCTCGTGATATGAGAATGAGGCTTCGTGGCTAGATCAGTGATGTCTTAGGGTTGAGGCCGGATGATTGTGCAATTAGACTACGCAATGCCTTGCAATTGATACAACTCGTGAAGATTGAGATCGTACTTGAAATGAGCGCTTGAATCCTGTTAAGTTTTATGTATTTATGCTTTTATTGACTGAGTTTTGCCTCGATTGTGGTCGCCATGCTAAGTCGGGGTTAGAATCACATTTAGGAGTAAGGAATGCATGAAATGAGAACCTAACGTATGAAAATTGAGTCTTCTCACTCGTTTTACCTGTTCATGAATGGAGATGCTGTCGCCATACCGGTGGAAGTTCATTGAGTCATTAGAATAGAGTGAGGGGAGACTACCTCAAGCTAGTGAAGGCAAACGAACCTAGATTAAGCCTTGCCATGGGAAAACCTCAGGATTTCCATGCTAGAGTAGCTAGTCTTGGGCAGTTGAGATGTTGAGGTGTTCATCCATCACTCTAGGGCCTCGCCATGGGAGAGATTGGTGACAGGGAGTATAGGATAACATGCGGTCGCCATGCTGATGGTATTCTATGTTCCTAGGCAATTTTATCTCCTCTCTGTTTGTCTTGTGAGGCAATTGCATTGCATTCGAGTAGTCTGTTAGTGAATCATCAGACACCTAAACCCTAGGACATCAGTTGTGTTACTTGGTTTTGCACAACACTTATTGTTCTTGTTTCTTGCATTATTTTCAAGTTCTCTGTCTTAATTAGTTAGTACTCAATTTCTTGTTATCTTTTTCTTGTGACAATCTCGGAACAAATACTGAATTCTAAGAAACCATCCCCTTTCTTGTGGATACGATCCCTCTCACCATATCTAATATATGAATAGGGTAAATTTGCTAGGTACACGACAAGCCTGCCAAATAGCAACCGTAAACTAAGCCCTAATCTATAGAAATGCCACTATGAAGAAAGCCTGTCCACAACCAGTACGTACATAATGCGCCACGTCAGCAATAATTTCAGCCTCACACGCCTTTGAGCCTCCACACTTCCCGCTTTCATTCCCTACAACACGTCCTCGAGCCACAAGATCACACGCTTCCAAAAATCTACACAAGAAGAAGAAAAACGTTAAACACTTAGAAAATTTTGGAAACAAAAATCATGCAAATACACTGTGCGGCCGTATCCATGAAAAAAACACATGGGCAGCCGCACCATGAAAAAAGAAACACAGTGCTCGATATGGTGGCACCATAGAAATATTTACACAGTGCGGCTGCTCGTTGTGGCCGCACCATGTATTCTTCATGGTGTGTGCTATGCTCGTGTATGTATGTGAGTGTGTTGTGTAAGAAGTGTGCTTGTGCAATGAGCTACATGATGCATGTAGTGCTTTGAATGCTTGTATGGTGTTGTACTTGTGTAGTGCTTATGATGCTTGGAATGATGAAAGTAGCATAGCAAATGTGTGTATGCATGTAGTGTAGCAAGGGTGTGCATGCAAGCACACAAGTGCAGTGCATGAAGTGTACGTTGGATGCATGCATTGTGGTACTTGTTGTGGTGCATAAGTGTGCTGAAGTATGTGCTGTGATGTAAATGAAGTGTGTGCTGTGTTGTTCATGAATGTGCATGGGTAGTGTGCCGAGTGGTGCGGCGATACGAGTGTGGTGCGCGATGATATAGGCAATGGAGTGATGAGTGTGTGCGGCAAAGTGAGTGTGATGTGCAAAAGTGTGTGCATGTGTTGTGCCTTCCAGCAAACACCTCCAGCACCCTTACACAATTTTTACCCTTCTTCTACCGAACATTCCGCACACAACTCTTCACTTAAAATTGTAAATTATATACAACATCACACCGATCATCACAAATACACAACAGTTAAAGTCAAGCTCACATATTACAAATTTAACACTTTCCAGTTTTTTTCATCAGATGATGCTTCGCACCATTCTTTACACAAACTCACTGATTTCTACACATTTTACGCATAAAATGCCCTAAAACATACAAAATTCAAGTGAAAACAACATTACTAAGTCAGTATAAAACTGACTTATCAGATCCTCATGAGAAGGCTTTAACAAAAAGGATCTCTACCAAGAAGGGGTTGAACAAAAGGTAAAGCCCCAAGAGCATGAAAAAAGTAAGATCACTTGGGAAGAGGCTCTCAGTGAGCTAACTGAACAATTGAAGCCCTTCATAGAACTCTCCAAGAAGGTGAATATTCTTCTAACACAACAAGAAAATAGCCATAGGGCGGTAATTAAGAACTTGGAGACTCAAGTGGGGCAACTTGCCCAAACTATCCAACAAAGATTTCAAGGGTCTTTGCCAAGTGATACCTTCACTAATCCCAAGGGTAAAGAGCATTGCAATGCCATATTCATGGCATCAAATAAGATGATTGGAATTGAGGAATTCTCTTTAGATCCAAGTGAGGATGAAGAGGAAGACACTCTCTATATAGATATTGAAAATGACAATGAGCCTAACGAGGATTACACAGTAAGGCAAGAGTCTGAATCTAGCAATATGAAGGAAGAGCAAAGTAAATCCTTAGAATCTGATCCCAACATAGTAGAATATGAGGATTATGTGACCATTCACTTGGCATTAGAAGCTAGGGAAAGAGCAAGGATCAAGCACGAAGAGGAAGTGGTGTCCAAAATTTCAGATTTTGAAGAAAGCATCATAAATGCACCAAGTGAAGAATTTGAAGCTTCACCAAAACACGCCAAGTCCTATAAGAAGTCTCTCCCAAAATATGGAAAGATAAATGATGAAGGGGTAGTGAAGGTTAAAGGAAATGACTTTCAAGAAGTGCTAGCCCCAAAGGCTAGTGATCTGGGGTGCATCACAATCCCGTGTGCAATTGGACCAAGGAAGTTCAAGAATGCCTTTTGTGATCTTGATTCAAGCATTAATGCCATGACATTGCCCACTGCTTTGGAGATTAGCTTAGGGAAAATCATGCAACCCACCAAGGTAGACCTCCATTTGGCAAACCTCACATAAGTAAGACCAGTTAGAAGAATACAAAATGTCATGGTTAGGGTGCACCCCTTCATTTTCCCAACCAATTTCTTTGTGATTGATATGAAAGAAGATAAGGAAGCTCTCATCATTCTAGGGAGGCCCTTATTAGCCACTGGAAATATCTCATTAGGGAAAGAGAAAGGATCATAATCTTTAAGGTGGGTGACCAAGAGTTAACTCTCCAAAATAGCAAGGAAAGGCCAATGTAAGAAAGGAAAATGGGCAAAGAAGAAGTGTCTAGTCAAGTCACTACCAAAAGAGAAGCTAAGAGATCTTCAAGTTTTGGTCATGGAAGCATGGAAAATCAAGAGAATTCTCTTCTTTGGGAAAAGAGAATGAGTAAGGCAAAGAAGAATAAGATGGCACCCCACAACCAAGGATGATGAAGAAGAAAAGAATAAGTCCGGATGAAGACAATAAACTTAGCACTCTTGGGAGACAACCCAATGATTTTCTACATCTTTTCAATTTGCTAGTAATTTTTACTATAGTTTTGTTGAAGTATTTATTCATGTTTTTGTAGGTGGAAAAGAATACAAGGAATGAAAAAGTGAAGGCTATGAAGAAAACAATTCATGTCTTGGAAAGGCAAGCCTAAGAAATGGCTTGATGCATGGTGAGAACAATTTGTCTTGCCAAGACATTGAATTTGAAGCATAATATGAGCAAAACAAAGTGAAAAGTACACGGCACAAGTGGGCCCAAGATGGTAAGTTTGAAAGAAAACAAGAGAAGTAAATAAGGCTCTGTTTGGACAGCCATAATTTATATCTAATCTGTAAAACCAAAATAAATTTTGTTTGGCAGTGGCATTCCTCTACGTTTGTAATTCAGATTGTAAAAAACTAATTAGTAAAAATATCCTAGCCTATTATTAAAATAATGAACAGTTTCCGAATTGAGTGTCGGTGGTTACAACTTTATTGCCTTTTCTTCGTTTTCTTCCTTTTCTTTCTTTTCTGTCTTTTCTCATCTTCTCCTTCAGCAATTCTTCAACAAAATCGAATCCCTGTGATATTAGCCAACAACTGGAGCTGTGCGTAGCCAACAACTGAAAGAGCTAAGCAAAAGAGCAACTGAACCTGAGCTCTGAGACGAGATTCCGATTGTAAATCGTGGAAGATCCGACCTCAAGATCTGGCACCTGAACCCCTGGCTTCAAGAGTGAAATCACCGACCGAAGAGAGCTCCGATCTGAACTCCGAGAAGTAGACCATTGCTACAAAGGCTATGCTTTCCGTCCGGACTTGAACAGCATAACTACAAGAAAACTAGGCCAACGAACTCACTCTCTTTGTCCTGGGTAAGTGTCTCTGTTATGTAATTTGGTTTGGCCTATGACTACTGAAGTTTGGTCATATTAGCCTCTTTCATGTAACCTTAATTGTGAGCTTTGAGTCATATTGCTGGACTTGATTCATGCTTACAGAATGGGAAATAACACTGGTTTGAGGAATTCATAGATTTGTTGACTGGGCTTAGATTAATTTGTTGTTAGATTGGTGGAGTCTTGGAATTCAATCTTGGAATGTAAAACATGTATTTCGGGTCTGTGAGCTTAGCGATGCTGAGAAGCTAATGAACTCCTGTTTTCTGAAAGAAAAAAAATTGTTAACATTATCACTGTAAACCTTCACGTTTCTGCCTGTCATTTAGCTGCTTGTTTATGCCTCCACTCCCTTGTGGAAAATTAATGTCGTTATGCCCCACTCAGTTTGCTTTGTTTTACTTTATCTTCTACCACTAGGCATCTTTGAATTTTTTTTTATCTATATTGTCAACTCTTTTTTTGTGTAAAGATTATGAAACTTATAAAATCTCACTCTTTTTTGCTTTATTTTTATGCAATTTTTTCTTAGGCATGTCCCCATAAAGCCAACTAATGGTCCCTATGTATATATATGTTAATCTTCTGTATTGTTGTAGGAATGGTGCCAAATGCAAATTTGATTACAATAGAATCTTAACCCTTTTCGAATCTTGATAAGCTTGAAGAACCAGGAATCTGGGCTAGGATGGAGGAGAGTTTAATTATATTATGTATAGTTTAGTGTGCTTGTTTGTGATTGAATTGGCTTGCAGTTGCATCATATCATATGCTTCAAGTGTTAACTTTTAAATCCTCTTGGCATACAACTCTAATAGACTTACATTGTTAATGGTTGATATAATAACTGATTCATAAATATAGATTGGTTGATCTTAATAGAAATTGTAGCAAGACTAATGCTGTTTGTAAAATACATGTATGTCATTCAGTAATATGAGTTTATATATAGCAGTTACAGAAATTCGTTGCCTTCTAATCCATTCGGTGTTAATGCCCAATATATCTTCCAAATCTAACCCAGGTATGTATATGCCTTTACTTCACATCTTATGCTAAGTTTACATGTATAAATCTGATAAAATTTTGCAACTTTCTATTTTTTATGTTACATATATTTAGTGTGCTTCATTCTTTGGTATTTTCATTGTACTTGATGTGCATACAATGAGTTGAACATTCTTTTGAAATGCAAGGTCCTCGAGCTATCAAAAATTACACTTCATCCATTTCAGTACAATCGCATTCAAATTCCAACGATCTAATAGCGTGTATATTAAACTCCTTGAAGGTAGTAATTGCTTTATTTTGATTTATATACATTCATATCATTATTAGTGTGCAATAATTCTATATCATCTCTCTATTGTGCACATAGAATATGGACAACAGATCTGATGACTCTGACATTGAAAGCAAAAGAGTGGAGTGGGGAGAAGAAGACGAGGCCCACTTTGTTCACATTTTAATAGAGTTCAAAAATAATGGTTATTTGACATCTAACAATTTAAACCAGCGACATACCATAAGATAGCTCAAAAGTTGTGCCGTAGGACGAACAAAAGCTTTCCAGTTGATAAATTACAAAGCAAATACAATAGGTTGAGAAAGGAGTGGCGGTTGTACCGCGACTTAAGGAAAAATCGAACTGGTTTCGGTTTTGATGCAATAACAAATCAAATAATCGCATCAGATGAAAATTGGCGGCAACTTGTTTCGGTAATTTTCTTACTTAGTTTATGATTTCACTATTATTTAAATAAAATTCAATTGTATGGTTCATGTTTAATAATCATCAAATATGTATATTTTTTACTCTCTTTTATTGTTCTCGTTTGAGCGGAGGTCGGTCGCTCGACCTCGTCAAATACCCAAACTTACTCAACTAATGTAGAGGTGGCAAGTGGGATCGTATCCACAGGGAAGGTTTGGATGTCAAGAGATCACTTGCTCAAGAAACCAAAGTAAATGGAACTAATGCAAAACAATATGAATGCAAAAATGAGAATGAATGCAAGGTTAGTATGCAAGCACTGCCTTGAGGATGAACCAATTGGTATGGACCTCAGCCTATTATCATCGACTTGTGTAACAGCATGAATGAGGGGGTCGACCTTCTAGTGAGCTTAGGGTTGATCTCCTTATAAGACTCACAATCCTAAGTCACCATGCTCCTCTCATCTTCCCTTGGTAGGGCAAGACCTAGGTTCGGCTTCCTAATTCTCGATCCCTATCCGACACTAGAACTCCAACTCCCTTGGACAAGACAGTCAACCAAAGTCCGAGTTCTAATGTTCAAACAATCCTAAGTCTTTCCATTATATTAACTTCAATTGTCATTGGTAATGCACAACTGACGTTGCATCCTTAGACAGATCATAGGACTCATTCAAGTTGTTCCCTATTCTAGTGATGTTATTTCAATTTCCATTGATAGCACTAGATTGACCTCAGTGGTACTGCAAGTCATATGAAAGGCCAAGGCGTGAGTGAGTAAGCATTGAAATAAAGCATCAACAAGATATATGAAACAATATCAAACACATGATGTGCAATACGAATGTCTCAAATAAGCTAAAGATCCACACAATTGATCCTCAAGACAGTATGATCTAAATAAGGAAAAAGAGAGAGAAAATCCTAAGCTAAACTATGAACCCTAATCTAAAGAATGCTATGTTATGTTGTGTGCGGCCGCCTTCGAATGAATAGTCCCCTGCTCCCAAATCCATCTCTGCCTTTTATAGTTTTCCTCCGGATAACTTGGCTCGTAACTTTCTGGAAGCTTCCTTCTTTCTAGGGGATGTTGACACGTGTTTCTGTAGATATTAATCAAAGTTCAAGTGAGGATACGTGTCTGGTGCAAGACTTAACAAATAAGTATTATCAATGCAAATTATCAAACAGTTGGTGCTCGTGATAAAGACCTATTAAGTGTCTTCTTGTGTGAACAGAAGTTTGTGTGCTACATGAGATGTAGGAACAAGATGTAGTGCGTAGTGTTGGTGCCAGTGTGCGAGTGAGGGTGCGGGCGCATAGGCGCCCGCGTGCTTGCGTGTGTGCATGAGCTATGTGCTGGCGCCCGCACAGGCGTGCGTGTGTGTGGCCTATGCGAGCGCCAGGCGCCCGCACAGGCGTGTGTGCATGTGTGGCGCCCGCACAGTTGTGCAAGTGTGTGGGCTGTGCGGGCGCCAGTCGCCCGCACAGGCGTGTGTGCGTGTGTGCGTGTGTGCTGGCGCCCGCACAGGTGTGTGTCTGAGCGTGCGGGCGCATGGCGCCCGCATAGTGTAATATGTGTGTGCGTGTGTGAAGTTGTTGTGCGAAGTGTGTGAAGTGTGTGCAAGCAAGTGTTGTGTAGTGGACTTGTGCATTGGAGTGCTTGGGACTTAATGTGGTGCATGACCAAGAGTGTTACATAACTCAAAAATCATTACTTTCTTCACAAAAACACAACTCTTAGCCAATTCCCACATTTCACCTGATGTAAACATTTCAACCACATACTTGTTCATCTGTCATCATTTTCATGAAAAGTTTATACAAAAGATCAAACAAGTGAAGCAAATAAGTCGGTACAAACCCGACTTATCATCGTTGCTTTGCACTATTGTTACTTTTACATGTGTAATCTTCTGTGTGTGTGTGTGCGTGGGTATGAGTACATATTCTAAACGTTTCTAACCTAGGTAAATTTTTCTCCACATTTTTTGTTAGGTTAATCGTGATTATGCAAAATTTAGAGCAAGAGGGCTGCATAATTACGAAGAATTGACGAAATTGTTTCAGAATACGACTGCTACTGGAGACTTTGCATGGGCTTCTTCTCAACCAGCTCCAACGTCGGATGAGGAGCATGATATGGAGAGAATAATTCGGCAACAAGCTAGAAGAGCTGAAGGTTTTGTAGATATTGATGCTACTGGTTTTGGGTCTACCAGTGGACCTACTATGCCCATGTCAAGCAAAGCTGCTGGAAAGCGTAGAGCAAATTTCGACATCTCTCCAACTGGTCGTGCAAGTTCTGGTAGCAAAAGATTGCGTTCAAACAGATGTTGCACAAGAGGACTCGCTTAATGCCATTGGACAATATTTCCAAAAGAGAAATGAGAAAATGGGGAGTGCTGCCATGGCTGCTGAAGATCCTTACTAGGCTGTGAAATGCATGCAAGTTATAACATCCCTAGGAATAACCGATCATGCCAAGGTACTAAAGAGTTGTCAATATTTTCTAGATGTGAATTGGAGGAAAATGTTCTTGAACATGGATGAATCCTTGCAGATAGCTTGGCTTATGTCTCTGTAAGCATGCCACTTTGGTTGGGTTATGGATGAATTCCTAATATTGCACACTTGTAGTATGAAGTTAACAGTTGTGAATTTTTTTAACATTTGTATTGATGTAATGTATGTGAGTTGTGATTAGTTGTGAAAGTTATTGTAAATAACTTTAGTTCATGCTATTAATTTTCTGAAAATGATAATAGTTGCAGGAATCATGATACTGAAATGGGGCTGGAAAATTTGGAAAGCAAAAGTATATTTTTTCCTAGAATATTAAGAAAATAATTCTTGATATATATATATATATATATACCTCAGAAACCATATCATTAAGAGCCATAGCTAAAGTTCCCATATGTAGCAGCCATCTTTGGTCTAAGTATCTTGGCTTTTTCTTCACAATATTGTCAAAACCATGCGGCCAGCAGTGAAATTACAACCCTCAATTTGGGTGGATAAGATAAATTGAAGCTCATAGTATGATTCCAATAATGAAAATTACAACTCAAACTATATAGCTCAAGAATGAAAATTAAGAACTCAAAGAAGGCTCAAGAATTTTGATCTTTTGTTTCTTGTTGATTCAAAGTAAATTGGGAGAGTTGTAGAGAGTGTTTTTCAAGTGTGAAGCTCAGGGAATCAAGTGTCTAACGTTAATGTTTTTACTTCTATTTAAACTATCTCAAAAGATGGCTAAAAGTTGTATAGCATTGCGTTCTGTTGAAAAAATGACTTTCGGACGGTCTTTCGGACCCTTGGGGTCATCCGAACCCATTTAACTGAAAGCACATTAAATTGGTCACGACAGTTTCGGACGGCCGAAAACCCAAGTCGTCCGATCCTATATTTCGGACGGCCGAAACTTCCCTGCACCATCAGAACCTAAACATCAAAGTTGCTTCATTTTTGTTCAAAATTTCGGACGATCAATTTACCAAGAGGGGCATCTGAACCTATCGTTCGGACGGCCGAAAATATGCTTAGGTCATCTGATCCTTTTTTTTTTGAACTTTATATTTCATTTTCGTTTTCCAAATCGTTTGTGCAACTATGTGTGACTTTGTGCAAGTGTGTTTCTCACTTTTACTACTTCTTTTGAGGTTCATTAGAAGACTAAAAACATTTTGAAATCATTCTTACTTGAGCCTTAAAAGAGTAAATTAACTTCTTGAGCAAATTACATAATATAGGGTTTAGGGTTGGGGAAATGACCTAATTTACCATACTTCCATATCTTTTGCACTTCCAATTCTTTCTTCATACGATAAAGCTCCATGCTTGGCTTCTTTGTATATCTATCACATTGAAACACTCTTTGAACCATTAGCATAACATAATTGTTTGTTAAACATCAAAATAAATGAGGTTAAGACCCTAGGTCTCACAGTACATCAATTAAAGTAATAAAATACTTTAGATAACATACTAGGGATAGCCATTGACAACTATAAGATGAGTGAATGAAATGAAGACTTTTGGAAGGGAAAAGTCTTCGGTTAAAAAAACCAGGAACTCAAGTGAAAAAACATGGCCCAAAGCCAGACTTGAAAATGGTACTGAAATCGTTACTGGGAAGATCATTGAAGAATATCTGATATTCTCTGGTGATTTATGGCCTAAACATTTGCATATTTCATCAATTGTTTTGAACAATTCCGAAACTGCTAGGAAAGAGTTTGGATATGAAGAACAAACAAAACCGCAAATTTGTCATTCTTCATACGAATTCAATATCAATGGTAACATCCCCTAAACAATTCAAAATAAAAATATACATTCTTCGAACGAGTTACAATATAAAATATTTGTCCCATATACCATAATGGCTTATAGTGCTTAACATTAATTTCTAGATGTCACCCACATATTATGAGCCATTTCCTCACGAAATTGATTCCAATGAATAACAGCAGGGTCTGAACAGTCAAACTCTTATGAAACATAGTTTGGGTGCATCTCACCTTCTCCATCGATAATCATTTCATCCTAAAAATGTTCTAAAAAATATACGTCATATGGCAAATTTTCCATGATGAAATTATGAACTGCACAACATGTAATCACCATCGAGGTTTGTCTAGCCATCATGTAATTTGGCATTGGGTCTTTTAAAAATAGAAACCTCTTTTTCAACACACCAAATGATCTTTCAATAACATTACGTATTGATGAGTGTCGGTGGTTAAATAGTTCTTTGCACCCTCTTGGGCCTCCACCTATGCCACTAAATTCTTGTAAATGGTAACGATTACCACGAAACGGTGCAAGAAATCCAGCCATGTTTTTGTAAGCCGAATGAAAAACATAATATTTTCCTATACATACCAAAAGTTAAAACAAATGTTATGTTAATGTGAAAAAATGTATATATGTGTGTGTGTGTGTGTAAATCATAACACATGTAAAAAAATTATTTCCTATAATAAAATCAAAGGAAAAAAAATTGTGTTTGAAATAAAATTTTACGTTAACCTAATCGATATTAGTACCTGGTGGAGGCATAGGAAAATTAACACCTTCTCGAGTGCATGCATCTAAAAATACTCTAGCATCATTTGCACTTCCTTCCCAACCGGCATGAGTAAAGACAAATCGCATGTCATGATCACATGCAGCCAAAACGTTTTGAGAGATTTCTGATTTTCTACTTCGAAATGCATCTAGCCTACAAGCAGGAACCCATGCAGAGACTGAAGTACCGTCAATTGCTCCAACACAGTCCTGCAACACACCCAAAATTTTATTCGTAAGTAATTACTTTGCGCTGAAATTGATATTCATACGAATATTATGGAGAAAATTGCTCATTCACCTTGAACCAAGGATAAAACTTTGAGTTGCGAAGTATCTTTTCATGAGTGTTGTGCACATTTCTTGGTTGTATGATCACGGAGCTAAAGTGAACAATAGCTCTGACAACTTGACGCACATTGTGATTTATAGTTTCAGTGGAGTGTTGAAATCTTTCAGCCAATGCCCGTTGTCTACTGTCAGCACTTTTTTTTTAACAAAAATAGGCCTCATATATATCATACAAAAACCGAAGCTGGGCATACCCATGCAATCCGTTACAACGCACATGAAGGAAAATCCAGTACATGAAGATCTACCACTATGTTTAAAGGAAAATACAAAAGCATTAATTTCGTCAAGACAAAATTAAGGCCTTTTTATCTTCCTATCTATGAATTTTAATACGCAAAAGGAATAAATGTGGAGTACTTCCTCCATTTACAAAACTTATCAACAAAATATTGCCAATTCTATTTGCAACATTTCCAATCTAAATAGACTAAATGACTACCCTATATATGCAAGGATGTCCAAGAGAATCCAAGAAGATTGCCCAAAACAGCACCCGGTCAACAAAATCCAGGGGCTGGCCTTCCTTTATTCCAGTCGAATATCAACATCACTACCCATTCGTCCCTTATTTAAGGGCACTCTAAGCAAGTGTATGCAAAAGTTAACTGCCTATATCTATGTATCAGGCTTCACTACCTATGTACCAGCTAACAAATCCCAAAAATAGCTAAAACAATTGCATCCGGGCACTGCCTTCCCTCCAACAACCAAGTGAGGCCATTATTAAAACCAGTAAATTCAGCCATCATATGAAGATAGCCTATTCTCCTTTGAAGTTCATCCAAAGAATAAAATCAGGATCTGATCAAGTTAGCTTCCATTTATTAAAAGAGCTGCCTATATTTGGGCAGCATCTCCCCTGTATTCACCCTCATGCCACAAACAACACCAAAGCAGTAAAATAATAGGAATAGGGTATCATCTTGTTTTGACCACAAATTCCTCACAAAACATTACAATGAAGTTGAATAATGAATTCAAAATTTCCTCTGGCCAAATGATTTAAACATCGGTAATCATGGACCTTCACAATAAACAAACAAGGGTTACCTTTGATTCCACTTTTTGCCTTCGGAATAGCAAATGCGAGGATTACGATCTCTAAGTTTTCTCCCTGAAAAGGCATTGACTTTGGGGCTAACCAGTGCTTCCATGTATTTGGTTTGCTTGTGTGGCTTACGACAATTTTCCATTTTTTCCAGGAACGAGCCGAGCACATCTACGGGTTCTTCCTCATAGCTATTTTTCGTCCAAATATCCTCACCGTCCTCCTCATCTTCTGATTCTGTTGGGATAGATTGGAGGGTCGCTAAATCCGATGTTGAGTTAACTTCGTGTAATGTCGAAGGTTCCCCTTCTTCCCACATAACCCTAACATTGATCGGCCCTTTTCTCAGCTCCTTGCTAGGCAGATTTAGTGGAACATAGCTCCTTACTGTCAGCACTTGCTAAAACTAAAAACATAGCTACTGCTTCTTCAACAAACACACGTGTATGGGGATTTTCTTCAATATAACCCCTATCTCGTAAAAGGTGACAAAATAATAAGAATGTAGATACGTCCATTCTGCAATTTTCAAAAATACGAGCGTGATGACCATTAATTAATTCTTGTACCCATTGTTGGCCAGTAAGAGAAGAAGTACGGCAAGGTTCTCTAGGAATATATGACATCATCGAGGAAGACAATATATAAGCAAAGCTTGCAATTGCATCTTCATCGTCCAAATTATAAGAACTATTATTATGGCTAGACGAACCGTCCATATTCTGCAAGGTGTGAAAATTTTTAAAAATAAAAAAATATGTGCATAGTTGTGAGACCCCGAAAATTTTAAATAATAATACCATCGATTATTTTAAGCTTACCATGTGGAATTTAAAATTTTAATGGCTTGCACCTTAATTGATTATTAATTTTGAGGATTCAATTGTTAATTTTAGAAAGTTATAAAAAATTAATTATATTAATTAAAACTAAATTCAGGTAGTAGTTAGCGATTATAAATTACAATGACTAAGTTATAAATTAAAAGAATTGTTTTAATTAAAATAATTTATAGTAACAAAATTAATTAATTAGGCCAGCTAATTCAAAATTAGATTAATATAATAACCCTGGGCACATGTGTAGGCTACTGATGCTCCACGTCATTACTAAGATGACTCAGGGTGAAACTTTTGTAAATTACAAAAAAAAACTAAAGTAAAGAAAAGGAACGACAGGGAGAGAGACAGAGCAGAACGGGAAAAAAAGAAGAAAGGAAAGAAGAAGAGAAAAGAAAAGGGAAGAGAAAGAAGGAAGAAGAGAAGGAAAAGAGGAAGAGAGTATAAGGGAGAAAAGTTTATCAACTCCACTTTGGCAAGCTCAAGAAAACAGTGGAAGCTTTTAAATTGTGGGTAAAACGATTTTCAACTTTAGATATCTTGTGGGTGTGTTTTAATTTCAAAATTTTGATTAAATTCTTATGGTGAACCCGTATTTCTGATTGAATTCCTCTTTGAATTGGTTGATACTATTTTAAAGGCCTTTATTACAAATTTTGAGGGTTTATAAAGTATAATACATTGTGGGTAAATTTTATTCTTGAATTCTGATATACAAATTAAACATGCCCATATGTTTCATGGGTTAATTTTCTCTGGTGTTGGGATTGAATTGTTCTTTGAATGGGCTGTAACGGTGGGTGAGTTTAGTCACATGACATGATAGTTGCCGAGCTCTCCTTTCTTTTATTTTCGTGAATGATAGATCTTGTTAGTTGTTGGTAAGAATATTGATGTATATATTTTGATGTGCTGTATGTATAGATTTGATTTGAGTAGACTTGGTGGCGTAGGATTTTGTGGAAGTGAGAACTCTAGTATTTGATTTAGTAGCTTTTCTTATGAAACACTATTATTCTTTTCCAAATTACTGGTTAACATGTAAGCTCCCATGTTAGCTTGTAGTCCTGAACTAAAGGAGCTTGAACTCTAGATTAATTTTGGTGCAGTTTGTTTTTCCAATTTTCCTAGTTTCATCTCTCATAATTTTGACACGAGAGCTGGAATTGTGCTTTCTGTGAGCCTGTGGTGGAATTGTTTACAATATGAGGTTTTGGAATCTTGATTGTGCCTTTAACCTATTCGGTATAATGCTTAAATGAAGTGTGAGCTGAAGGTTAAAGTTGTATTCATAAGGGAGCTGTATACATGGTCGATTTCAAACTGATTTTCGACTCTGTTTTATGCATAATTTGGAACTGAGTAAAACATAAAAGTTTTAGTAATATAAACCTAGTTTTAGATGCTTTTGGTTTCATCCCATTTCGATATCCGCTTTCCAAGTTAGGGTCATTTGAAGTAGTTCTGCCAGAACATAATTTTGTGACAGAAACTTAAGGTTTTCAGCAGTATTGGATGTTTTATTTTTACTCTGTGTAAGCAGAATTCCGAACTCTTCAAATCACAAGAAATTTAGTGTTTCAAGTCTAGTTTCATGCCGTTTTGGCCTTATATCGTTTGGAAATGCAGTCACAAAGTTATAGCCAATTTAAACTACTATGGCAGAACTATAAATCTGGGTTACCGAGCTTTCAATATGTACGACTTTGAACTGTTTTTATCCTATCTTGCAGATTGAATTTGGAATTCTATAAAACAAAAAAGTTTTAACCATTTGATTCAATTTTTATATAGTTTTGGTTTCACATTATTTGGATCTTTTTTTGCAAAGTTATGATTAATTGAAAACTGTATGGCAGCACTGAAATCCATTACGGGATTTCAGCCCTATACGAAATTTGAACAGTTTTAGGAGCTATTTATAGAATGAATCTGGGGATTTATAAAACATAAAAGTTTTAATATTACGAATCTAGTTTCAAATGCTTTTGGTTTTATATTAATTGGAGGTTTGGTTACAAAGTTAAGACCTTTTGAAATCAGTATGGCAGAACTGAAATCCCATAAATTGAAATCCCGATTTCAGTTCTACATGAAGTTTGAATAGTTTTTTTTAAAGCCTTTGTAAATTGAATTTCGAATCTCATTAAACCTGAATATTTTAGACTTTTTAGTCTAGGTTCACATAGTATTGATTTCATATAAATTAGGTCATTAACTAAAAGGTTATAACTATTTGAAACCACATTGACAAAACTTAATTTATATGAGAAGATTTTAAATCTCTAGAACTATTCTTTTAAATTACCTTTTGAATAGGTTCTATGTGGAACTTGGTATTCAAAGAGACATGAACATTTTATTATTTGAAATCTAGTTTACATTTTATTATCTGAAATCTAGCTTTATATAGTTTTAGTTTTACATCATTTGAATTTTTAGCTATAAAGGTTTAGCCATTTGAAACCACGATGGCAAAGCTGAAACTTAGCTTCAAATCTGTTGTGACCATGATCGAAGACGAATTTAAATGCCTTCATTACAAATTTTAAGGATTTATAAAATATAATATATTGGGGGTTTTGAGTTTAGCTTTATTGGGGACTAACCCTAAATTTTATCTGATTTGTTCCCATCATCTTTGAAAGTGGAGAATGAGTCTTATTGGGAATCTACGAGCAAATTTCGAGTTTGTTTGAAATGGTTATTATTATGATGTCTCAAACTTCCTGATATTGCACCAACTTGTTTTTATTGTATTAATTATATGTGATATGTCTGAAATATCGGTTTCGTGCTGTTTGGAACTAAGTGCTTCGCTTATATGCATGTGAGAGCCACCTCTAGAATCCACACATGCCGCTATTGATTGTGGCACACCGACATGGTGTGAAATATTTGTGCATGGCATGTATTTGCTTGTGCTGTGACTGTTTGATTGATTGGGGCCCAGTCATGGTGGCTTATCGATGTCAGGAAGGCAAGGGCCGACGAATTCATCGTAAGTTCACCGTGACGTTTAACCCTTGTCAAGTGGAACTAAGGAGGTTTTAGTTTCATGAGAAAGGGTACTGTTTATCCGGATATATCCTACTGTGCCTGCGGGCAAATTTTGACTGTGGAGGATAAGGTAGCTTCAACAGTGTTTTGATCAGCCACTAACCATAAGGCGATATAAGACTGGTACTGGATTGGTAATGTTTTCTATCCGATTTATATGACACCTCTACTATTTGTGTTGTGCGATATGTGTATGTTATTGTGAGTCTTTCTTGGAATGTATAAATTATTTTGGCACTTGATATTTCGAAAATGTAGTCCTAGATTCTTTTCTGTTTTACAAAAGAACTATACCCAATTCCCACCCACTGAGCGAAAAAGGCTCACCCCGTTTTCTTAAATATTTTCAGTAAAGTAACCAGAGAAGACCGTGGAGGATGGATAAGTGGAGGTACCGTCAGTGATGGAGATACGTTTGGCATCGAACCTTGGAGTACAGATTAAGTTGTAATATAATTTTGTAGATGTGAAATTACATTGTACTAGTTATGATCATTGGTGTTGTTTAAATGAAAGGGAAAAATTCCTTGAGGTTTCACTTTATGTTTAGGTTTGTTGACTGACTGGACAACCCGATTCACTTTCCAACTAGGGGGTGGGTCGGGGCGTCACAATAGTAGAGGACATTCTAATACCCAACGAGCCTATAAGTGAACATATACAAAAGTTTGAAATTTTTATGCATGAAAGGAAAAAATTTCATCCGTAACAATGAAAAGGATGTTATTCACATGTTCAAATTTATTTTCTTTATACATATAACTAAAATTAGCACGACAACTTTATCATTCAAAACATGTATACATATGATTTATTTTATGAAAAAAAATGTAAAGCGTACTTTAAAAATGTGTGTGAGCTCATAAATTTGGATATAAACTTGAAGCAAAAATTGAATATTATCTCTGGCAATAATATTTCATAAATTAATATAATTATTGGCAATATCAGGGAAGAAATTATTTCAATTGCGATATTGTAAAAAAACAATTACAGTCATTTTAATACAATATGGATAAAATACAAAAATCAAATAAAATCAAAAGATGTAAAAGTGATAATAACATTTGTAACTCACTGTTGGTAGATAGAAAGTGATAATAACATTTGTCACTATATGTCCAATTTGATGGACAAACAATAATTTATTGGCCATAATTTGAAAAAAGGACAACCCAGAATACTGAAAATCACAGCGCCAATTTCGAGGACGCAAAAATAGTCAATTGCTTTTAACATCCCAATTTCAGATTTCTCTTTTCGTTGCTTATTGCTGTTACAAAACTCTCCAGAAAAATAGGAACACAAGCATGATTTCATTTCACAAGTAGAAGACAACTAAGGCAATGTTGGGACTCAAATATCAGTCTTTTCACAAGCAGAAATTGCCATAGACATAGTTTGGAACAAATACAAATACAAATATCGTAAAAGTATTCCCATGAAATACAACTGCATGAAGGATCTGATAAATAGGACAAATCTCAGATGATAAACATATTTGTGCAAAAAATATTGGTTCCGAGTTTTGATAGTTCAAAAAGACGAAGAATACTGTTATATGGATCTTGTATTAAATACATCAGTACAGTCTTCTCCTCGGTGTGTAGTATTTTCCTGATTACCTGCAGTTTGATTATCCTGTCAGTCTCTGCCCATGGGCCGTCGTCTACTTTGTGTGTCTGCCCAAAGTATACAAATGATGGTTTAAGCTTTCTACAACAGTCTACCAATATTTACTCTACGTCCCATCCCGGAATATTTGCAGTTGCTTCATTCACCATTTTCACAAGTCTTACCTGCAGAAATAATATAAAAGTTAAAATACAACATACAGATTTGCTTTTTAGTGCATAAGTACTTGAATGCATTGGTAGAGCTCTCTTTATCTGAGTAAATCTAATCCATTTTACTTTAATTTTCCAAGCGGAATGAACCATAAAAAATGAAATTGGATCCCATTTGCAAAAATTGTTTTTTGAGATGATTAAGTGATTATTAGAACTATTCACAGAAATGAAAGCATGATGCAAAAGCAAAACGCTGTTTTGAAAAGCAAATGGATTGCCACTTCTCATAATCAGGTAGAAATCAAAAGCAAAAAAGTAGCTAAAACATCCTTAGCTTAAGAAAAGGCTCCAATCAGTTGACAGTAACCTAAAGCCGCAGTGAAGCTCAGAAGACTACTTTATATGTGAATGTACTTGTTCTTCCCTAATTTCATAATCAGTCATTATGACAAACCATACAACATGATAATACAATCAAACAAGTAGTCATATTCCATGCGTTACTCTTACATGTACCATTACTTGGTATTCTCTTCGGTGCGTACATTCAGCAATTTATAACAAGATCCAGGTATTCCTGTTCCTTTTCCAGCCACAGCTGAATGATAATAAATAATTGAGAATTTTGGTAACTTAACGAACAGTTATGTCTTAAAAAGTATCTTTTACATTAAGTTGCACTCATTATGGAGTGAAAATGTAATTCATTCACAATAATGTATTACGAAGGAAGCCCATTATCACCTAAATAAAAAAACAACCATTCACTGATTTCCTACATGGTGAAAAAAGGATTAAATTCAGCATTTCATCCCACGAAATCTCTACTTTCAGCTATATCTATTACTGCCTGTCTAGCTGGAATGCTGCCTTTGGCTTGTGAAAGCTATTAACTGATACCCTCTTACTGTTCAAGCTCAGAACTTCAGCCCTCAAGCGTAGAATAGATTTCAAGATGAAGTAACATTGAAGGAATCTGTCTTGGCAATCTGCCTTTATTCGTGTTCACACAGTCCTAGCCTAGTAAAACATGAATGAAAATTTTCAGGTGTCCAAAACTAGTGTCTTCACTGTCAAGACATTTCTTGAAGAAGTAACAATTCTTTGTGCATATCATAAATAATCTCCTAGTTTGCTACTCTCTCTCTCTCTCTCTACAAGTCAAGTCTTGAACAGGATGAGCAGATCAGTATTATTTTCTATATGGTCAATCCCGTGCCTAAGAGTGAAACCTACGCTGTTCTAAACTCATTTCATTCTCATAAGCTGGAGTTATTTTGTTAAGACTTGAAAGTGAAAAGTATTGCAGCGGCAGTTTGATAATGCAGCTTCTTTTAGTTTCACCTTTTTGTCCCACTGAAACCTATAATAGCACACTTTGGTTAAGTTGTTTTTACTGTTGTGATATTTTCAACGTGTTTTACAAGCCAAGTATATTTTTCATAAACTCTCCAAATTTAATACAGACAAGAATGACACTCCATGAATGACTCTTAAACTTCAAATGCTGTATGCAGGATATGTCTGAGGCACTGGTCTTATTTCCCTCATTTCTTATCCCTGTCCTTTACTTTTCAAATCTATAGACTGTTGTCCCCCCCATCTGCCTCGAAGCTAAACCAAGAAAACCTACAATAACAGCCACCAAAACTGCAATTGTATCTAAGTTCAAGCAAACCTATATTTTCCAGGGCTATCCCAGAGTTAACATCAAACATCTAAATAAATCAAGAGAAATATAGGGCCCCCCTTATGAGGACAGGGTGGTATATTGGGCAGAAGTAAAACGCATGACGATTTCATCGTAATCAAGGAATTCTACTAGTTTGAATTTTTAAAGTACCAAAAAAAGTTAATCATATTTTTAGTAAGTTGTCAAATTGTATTGTGAAATATGGATGAATATGCCAAATGAATTGCTGCTTACACAAGGATGAGATTCTATTTGTCTCATTGAATCTTTGTTAACCTTGGTCCATTAAATTTTCAAAGTTAATTTTCAATCTTCAATTAGTCTCAACATTGGCCCATTTTGTCTCATGAATTAAATGCATCTAAAAGTTTTAGATCTTTAAAGATGCTATGATTGAAGAAGATGGGGAAATTGATAAAGATGCTATACATAAATTCAAACAACTTGGAACAAACAGAAAATTGTGCCTTCTATACTCTATGATAATAAAGTACTGCTAAAATATTGAAGGAAAAATTTTATAAAGAGTAAAGTGTAAAAAAAGTCACTAATTATCACCAACTAGGGGTTAAAATCAATCGACTGTTTTTTTTTTTTTTTTTGTGAAAAAGATCACTCAACTATCTTTTACACCAAGAAAGGTCATTCCCTCCATTTTGAACGTTAAATATATAACGGATATGAATTTGTAAGGGCAAAAATGTCAAGTCAAAGTGTACTCCCAAAAATAAATCAAATTATTGCAAAATCTTGTTCATTGTTATTGCAAAGTTGTTATTGTAAAATTCTCTTCATCGTCGTCGCCAAAAGATCAATTCACTCACTCTCTTAAAAATCATCAAAAAGTTTCAGTAATATTAATCTGAACCATATTCACATCTAGACATTCAGATTTAGATCTAGATCCAACTGTTCGAAAATTGTAGGACAGAATCCATAACAGACTCTGTTCGCAAATTAAAGACAAACTCCTTAACAGACTTTGCAAACTCACATACTGATTATATGGGGATTCAGTCGCATTCTGCAAAGATGGCTTACACTCAAATTCAACTTGTGAGGCTCCTCGAAGCAAACACAAGATACCAATTCATGAGTTCTCATGTAGTTTGAACTGCAAAAATCCTAAACCAATTTTTGTCCAAAACCAATTCTTTCCAAAACCAATTTTTATCCAAAATCAATCCAATTTCATCATATCCATCCATGTGGATAGACCATCACCTTTCACTTCAACACGTCACATGTTTCTTTGGATGAGTATGTCCACAACCCCAATTGGGCCAAAGTCTAATGGGAGGGAGCAGTGGCCGCCATTAATTCTGTGGCTCTAATCACCTCGATTTTGTGAGATTGGATTTGAGTTTTTGTCCATTTATATTAAAAAAAAAAAGAAATGAGTAAACGTGTTTAGATATTGACACAACTGACCCTCAATTTGACAGAAAAATAAGAGTTTAGTCTCTATAGGTGACGGAATGACCTTTCTCGCCAATAATAAAAATTTAGAGAATTTTTTACCCAAAAATGAAAAGTTTAGTGACCAAAACCCGGATATTGGACTAGTTCAGAGACTATTTCCGCCTTTTGCTCTTTTACAAAACCACCATAAATAGCAATGCTTCATGGATCAAAGTATTGGACAACTAGATATGAAGATGGACAAAAAGTGAGGGAATATGAGAATGTTGAGATTGATATGTAGATTCACTAGAGTAGATAGAATAAGTAATGAATGCATCAGAAAAAAGGTAGAGTACCTCCAATATATGAGAAAATGAGAGAAGCACGCTTAAAATGATTTGGACATGTGCGTAGAAAACTTTTAGATGCCCTAATACCGTGTGCGAAAAATAGAAAAACATTAACTCATTAAATTAGAAAGGGGAAAATATATTAAAATAAAAACTTGAAAAGAAACTAATAAGAATGACATGATATACTTAAATATAAATGAGAACATGTATGTAGACTCAGGAAGACATTATAACTTAAATACTTAAATATAAATATAATCCATACAGCCAAAGCCCGCATAGTAGGATAGAAGCCTAGTTGTTATGAAGTCTCAATGATCAGAAATAAAGATTCCCTGCTTTACTGTCTCTTTCAGTTAGGTTACCAGATAACATTGATAACTCAAGAAGAGGAAGGTAATCTTCATTTCCAGGCTCATTACCATTTAGTTTCCTTTCCATGTTTTCTAGTGGTGTACAAAATATTTAGAAATCAGTTTTAGGAACTCCGAAAGATTCAGAAGACAGGAGAGGAAAGAATAAGTACTTTGGGAGAGAACCAAAGAAAGAGAAAAATATTAGAAACAGTAGAAATTGTAGAAATTCCGCCTAGATTTCTTTAGGTTATCCTCGCAAAGGCTGACTTCACACAAACAAATCACACAAACAAAGCACAACATGATCGTGCATCCAACCCAATAATTTCTTTTCAGCTTTGCCATCCTCTCTAATGCTAACATATATATAGGACACAAGACTTGGTCGCCAGAGATTCTTAGGGGTTAAGCAAACTTATAGCCAAGAAAGCAAAAAGATGGAAAATTGTAGGATTTTAAGATGAATTTGATTACTTTACGAGACAGCTATAAGAAAGCTAAAAGCTGGAAAACTATAGGAATTCAACATGGAATTGATTACCTTAAGTGAGACAGCTATAAGAAAGCTAAAAGCTGGAAAAATATAGGGATGCAAGATGGATATAACTACCTTAAGAGAGGCAATCAACAAATTTGACTTCTAACACCCTAAGCTTGACTCCAACAGAAACTTAACCTAGTAGACCTAAAGATTCTACCTGTGCTGCAGCAGTGACCTGGCTTCACCATCCTCTAGTACATTGAATTGAACCTAAAACATATTAAGCTAATAATGGAAAAGCAAGAAAATCCAGAAATTTATGATTCATGAAATTCCTCAATGATCTTGCTCTTGTCCTTAATTAATGTTTTACAAAAGTCATGAATAAGTTTTGGCCTTTTGGATAGCTTTGGATGCATTGCTTGTAACAACCAGGAAGGAACAGGTGGGTAAAACACAAAGGCAACACTATCGTAGTCCTCACCACAGGAGCAAAATAAATAATGTAAGTGTTGAAATCCCAAGTTATCTGGAGCAATTAGTGAGAGACATTGTCTAGGGATTTAGTGTATAATTGCGCAGATTTCTTATCATTAATTTAGGAGATTTTTCTCTTATTTAGTTTCTTGTTGCAGCATAAATCACTAGCTTGTATAAGTTTTCTAAAGAATTAAGAAAAGGATTCTTCAGCTTTCACGGTATCAGAGCTAGTGTTTTCTAACCTTAGCTCTAACTGTCAAAAAACACTAACACCCGAGATTAGTGTCCTTTGAAACTCATATGTGCAAGAAAGAGGCAATCTCCATCATGGGTTCAAATGGACACGATAGCTTGTATTTGTCCTTCTAACACACAGTGGAGAAACTAGATAGAAAAAATTTCCGTGGATGAGCTCAATTAATTGGCTTGTTAGTGACTGTAAAAGGAAACTAGGTTTATCTCAACCGCGAGACAAAGAAGCCAGGCCTTGCCCCTCTACGAAAGTGGAAGTCAGAAAACTCAATGGTGACTGCTTGGCTTGTTATTTTCATCAAACCTTTCATTTCAAGAACCTATCTATTCCGGAAGACAGCAAAAGGATGTCTAGGATGCTGTTCAGCCAAATGTTGGAAATCCGTCTCAAATCTTCAAGATTAAGACTTGACTACGGTAGATGAAACAAGGGAAAATGGAAGCCACGAAATACTACATGGAGATGACAGCCCTCTGGGAAAGACCTTGACCTGAGTTTCGAAGAAAATGAGAATGTCCCAACGACAACATTAGATACAAGAAGAAACTAGAGAATGAAAAGATGTACCAATTCCTTACTGGCTGAACTGTGACTTGGAAGATGTTAGAGGAAAACTTCTCAACTGGCATACCATGCCTTCAACACATGAAATGTTTTCTGAGGTGAGACAAGGTGAAAATAAGCAGAGATGATGCTAAAAGAGACTACTCCAATTTGGTTTGTTGGGCCTGAGATATGTGCCTTCTAACTCGAAAACCGTTGTTCAGTTCAGCTAGGCCCAAACCAAATAGGAAAAATATCCATCGTGTGAGCATTGTTGTAAGACCGCTCACACAAAGGAAACCTGTAGGGATATAGTGGAAAGCCAACTGATTGGAAACCAAGGCAGAACAATAGAAATTGTGGCTCCCACGCAGCTATAGACTATCAAACTGAGAAACCTCAAAGGTAAAAATAACAATCTCATCTACAAGATGTTTTCTAATTTGCAAACCTTCTGTCAGTCTTCCACCAACACTTCTTCTGGTTCGTCAGAGGCAGTTTTTTTACAGCCTTAAGTGCCACTTCTCATACTAAAACTCCTTGGATTATTGACTACGTGCTTCTGATCACATGATTCATTATTACCAGAGTTTCTCCTCAGACTTACCTTGTGCTAGTAAATCTTAAAGTAAAAACTTCACATGGTTTACTCTCGTCTGTAGCAGGAAAAGGGAGTATCCCAATCTGTCTCCATAACACTAAATTCTGTTCTTCATGTTCGAAATTATCATGCAATTTGTATTCCATTAAACAATTGACGAAAAAATCCAGTTGCTCAGCCTAGTTCCTCCTACTAATCGTGTTTTTAAAGATCTATCTTCGGGGGAAGACAATTAGCAGTGCTAAGTAGCCTGATGAACTTTGCCACATTGATGAGGCCAATGAAGGTAAACAACGTCAAGTAGCAATTTCTGATTTCGCATCTGCATCTAAGAATAGTGAAATTTTGTTTTGGCACTTTAGAATGGGTCATCCCAATTTTCAATATATGAAACATTTATTTCCATCAATCTTTTTGAATAAAGTCTTTAGATTCTCCATGTGAAATATGTGAATTTGCAAAACACCAGCGCACTTCATTCCCAAAATTCAAACATAAACCACCCAAACCATCTCCTTTAATTCACAGTGATTTATTGGGATCTTATCGTACTCTTAATAATAGTCACACAACATGATTTATTATGCTTATTGATGATCATATACTCTAGGTCTATCTATTGAAAGGAAAAAAAAAATGAGGCAGGTTCTACATTTATCAACTTTCATTCGATGATTCAAACACGAATCCAGACACATTCAATTTGTATTCCAGAAACCAACATTCATAAACTTTCCTACATGTTCCCCAAAACTCAGCAAACAAATTCCCACTATTTATCACAATGAAAACCCAGATAAGATAATGACAAAAAGGAATAAAGCAGTGGCATCTCCATGTTTGGCTTTTTGCTTATGAAACAAGAAAATAACCGACAATTAAGCTGTCTGAAGTTACTTCAAAATTACCAAAAAAGAAGAAAAACTAAGAAAACAAATTATACAAATAGCAGGAACATTGTTCTAGCATCAACCATCATATCTGGATCAAGAGATACACAAAAACATTTGGGAGATGAATGAATGCAGCACCTATCGTCTTGATTGTTTAGTTTTAAATGATGGCAATGGAATAGAATGGTACTCTTTTAATTGACGGGCTAGAATTTGTTTTTTTAATTCTAGGATCAAGAGGCATATTGTAGAGACAATCCATTGTGACAACTTTTTGTACTAAAAATAGTTAATCAATCAATCACGTCCTGATATTCAAATTTCAGAGCTCTTCTCAGCTTGTATAAGAAAAAAATCATACAGAAATGCGAGGGACCATTACATATAGATACCATGAGAGAGAATGAAGATTTCAAACAAAAAGGAGAAATGGGAGGAAGAAATCAGAGAAAGTAAATGAACTTAAGAATACAATAAGGAACCTTAATCAAGCTGAACAAGAAAGCAAGCGTATGTTAAACAGCAAAGTAGAAAGTAAGACATATCCATGGACAAGTTAATATAATTTTCTCCAATGGAGAATATGTTACGTTTGACCAAAGAGCACATACTAACAGAATCTCCACTGATTTTAGAGAAGCTGCTTCAAATGATTGGTTACACAAAGCTACTATGAATTCATAACATTAGTTAATACTTACCACACTATCAGGAACCCCTGGAGGGGGTAAGGAGAGATTTCTAGGTGGAGGACCGCGAAGGTAAGACCTCTTGTCAAATCTCCATTCCCCTATCTTTCCATATGTCAACTCCCCCTGTTACATTGCGAAAAAACTCAATTACTTAAATGAATTTAGGTCCTCTGAGGAAGCATTTTCAGTTTGAGCAAGAAAAATAGGTAGGAGAGAGAGAGAGAGAACTGTAATCACTATGACATCTCAGTCAATACAAACTACATAACTATGAGAAATAAAAATAAGAAGTTTAAAATAAAAAATAACAAAGTATGGCATAAAGAACAAACGGCTACCTTCATGGAATAATCACATCCATACGTATAGTGTATTATGAACTTCTTCCCAACTTCCAAATCCCAAGGAGGCTGCATTTTGTTTAATAATTGTTAAGAAAAAATAGGAGAAAGATAAATTACAGCATACTAGAAGGCTACCCAACCTGTAACATAAAGTCTTTACGGAGAATGTGACGCACGTCATGTAAAGCAGATGCTACTGCATAGCCATACCTAAAATAGCATAGAAGCAATCCAACTACAAGTCAGAAGAGCAACCAGTAAATTCATAAACAGTCTTAACAGTTTTTATGAAGAAACCCTAGCACTTTTCTTAGACAGAACGCACATTTCCAAAACCCAGCCAAAAGCCTTGTCAGTTTCCACGTCATCTTTCATCCGCAAAGAAATGTTCATCCATGTAGGAGCAATTTTCTCCATAAGTGCCTGCCACAGGTCAATTGGTTAACAGCTGCAAACAACAGAACTTTCAGCTTAAAATGCAAAACAGGATAAAAGACAATTGAATTATTTATCGTTTGATGTGTTGCTTCTATGAGATTGATAACTGTAGTTATCACCTGTTTGCATTTGATTACAACTGAGACCATGGTTGAGACCCTAAAGAACAAGATTAACTCATGTTGCAACAATAATCATGGTATTTAATGAAAAACTGAGACTTGAAATCTGAAATGTAAATGGTGACTAATGAAAAGTGCTCACGTCATCTCAATCTTGACACTCAAGTCCTTTGCAATGTTTATGAAGAATATGCAATTATATAAAAAATACTTCCTTAAACAAATAAATCATCCTCTAAGCATTTCCATCGCATAAAGATCCTATTAAATTAAAAATACACCCAGCAACCCCCCTCACCATCCAAATCCACGGGTTCACATCCCAACTTAAATTTTCACTTGAAACACATCAATATTTCAGAACCCAAATTCTGTGTGTTCTGCAAATCATCGTATATCAAAAGATATATGGGAACTAAGCCACAAAAAAAAAATTGAAGTTTGAGTCTGCCCTTTGTGTAACAGTGGCAAAGGTCAACCAGCAAAAGAAATGACAAGTACACAGATAAAAAAATATTGCTATATGTGCATTGTATTTACACACACATACACACACACACACACACACACACACACATATATATATATGTATACTGAGACAGATGGAGTGTAAGTAGCATTAGGCAATATTACAATCTAAAAAATAAAGCAAAATACCCCTCCCCAACACCATTTTATTCCTTTAAATGTCACTCTTTGTTTCACAAAAACAAAAGAACTCTTGCACTCCAATCCAAGAAAATATGTGGTTATTCTGGAGCTTCGGGTTAATAATTGTGTCTAAAGTGATTGTAAATCGTTTTCAGCAGAAATAATTTTGTTTACTGGATACCACGTTGAAAAAGGAAAAGGAAAAGTTTATACCTTCTTAATAATTACAGGAGAATTGCCTATTGGATCAACATTAGTCACAGGACCCTTTTCCTCAGGATAATATTTCCGGATAATTTTCTCATTCTCTGCTGGTTTTATGTAGAAGAAAGGGAATGCAGCAGGATGGTCTCCATGGGACAAATTAGGCAAGGGGTTTGCAAATACATGATCAGGTTCTGCCATCAGAATGTATCTGCATCAGACATAACATGGGCTAGAACTCAGATTAAACTATAATAAGATGCAGCTGGCTCTTCACAATCAAGCCTAAGAGCTTACTCTTCTTCTATAATTGCTTTCTCCAGCCACTGGACAAAAGCCCACGGTCTATTTAAGACAATGTAACCCTGATTCAACATTTAAAACAGTACAATCACAAAAAAAAATACAGTTTTAGTAAATATAGCAGCAAAGAGTAAGCAGTACATTAACTATTAAAAAATAGACACGAAAATAAATAAAGAATCAAATCATTAAAGGCCTGAAAAACATTACAAAACAGTAGTTTTTATATATTCATCCATGATGAATTCCTCAAAAGCATGTGGTAGAAGAAGAAATAGCAACCTCAAACTGATATGCAAGTTTCATGCAACTTGCATGCAGCTGCATTTTTCATCTTAGTGACAGTCACCTTACTCATAGTTGGCATTTTAGTAGAGGCACATAAATCAAACTTTTTGCTACAGTTGGCAAAAGCTCTTCAGTAAAAGCATCTGTAAATAGATAGAACTAAAAAAACACAACTTAATATGTAATACTTTCTAGCACTTCTCCATATTCTCGCTCTGTTATCTTGAATCTACTGGACTTGAAATCATTGCCTTAACAATTTTGTATAATATCATATGAAAAGAATTTGAGGTTGACACTCATTAAACTACAACATGCACAGGATAAAAGCTCCCTAGGTACAAGGGGCGGAGCCAATTCCTGTACAGTTATGTCAAAAATAAGCTTCATTTATATTATTGTTTAAAATAAGTCACACGCAACTCTAATTATTTTTATGAATTTATCCAATGTCTTTAAAATTATTTGCCATTCAATCCAAGTTTCATTATTTTCTACATCCAACTCTATGATAGTTGGAAAAAATTATTTGTGAGGCACGCAAAATTGGGATAACATTGAAGTTCACAATATTTTGGGGGCAATTGTGAGACAAGTTCAACAATTGAACATTTTTATGCCCAACTCTCCAATTCTTCCAAAGCTGAGGAGAGCAAGTTGCCCAACAACTTTAGTACCTAAAACCAAATTACCTGGTAGAAGGAAATCAATGATATCCAAGATGAGATATTTAATATTTTGGGAACAACTTACACCAAACATAATAATAAGTTCACAAAAAGTGATCAAGTGTTCAAAGATCCACATATTGCAGAAAATACTAGTATGTAAACCAAAGTATATATCATGCTTTCAAAATCTTTTTCTTACAGCATATAGTGGATGTTGTCAAGTCAAAGTACAAAATTTAGTATGTCTACAGTGTAAGTCACTAAATTCAAGCAAAGCACACATCCAACCAAGTCATATGTAATCTGAAGTTTTAGCTACTAACAACAACATCTAAGCCTTTATCCCACTAAGTTGGGTCGGCTATTCTTTATTATCCCTCCTACCATAATAAAATTATGCAACTAACGGGGCACCAACCTTTTCCAAACAGAACATTATAGAGCTTGGACTCCATTTTCACCAAATGACAAAATACTAGGACAACCAAAAAGAACATAAGTACATTATCCGATGATGTTTAGCTGGTCTACTAGACAAATGAAAAAAGATAAAAGATAATCTTATAGAAATAAATATTTGCACTTTAGTTAACAGGTTGCATGTCAAAAAAAGCTAATCTAATGCATAAGATGCCATTTGGGCTCTGCTGGAATTATAGTGTTCTGAACATGACAAAAAAGCAAAGCTACAGCATCAGATACCATTTGGCTGTGCTTTACTAAACTAGTTACAGTTTGCTATACGTGAGCACAAACATACAATCCCAAGAAACACCAAAATGCTTCTTCAGTAGGACAATTAGCCTTCCTCTTTCCTATGCTTTCATTAATTATGTTGTAAAAGAGGGTTTTCTAATAAAATCCATTTCTCAAGTGCAATGAAAGCATATGACATGGAAAAAGACAAAATCATGTTACTAGAAAATCTTTGAGCATTTTCCAAAACAGTAAAGGGTAGCACTTCTATGCTTCTTTCCAACGCTATTGATCATTTTCTTCAAGGGCTTCAACAATAAATATTATACAAGTATGTCTTGGTATATCTCATATAGCTGATCTTTAAGATGTTATGAAGATTCTCAATTATTTCAGACTGATAAATGGGTAGTATGACTACACCACATGCAGGCATGCATACTCAGAAAAATTAATTAAAAAAAAAAAAAAATCCATTGTAACAAGGCACAACAGTGTGGACAATTAAGCTGTGGCATTCAGCTTATTCATGTTTATATAAAATCGAAGTTTTGATAGTTCCATGAGTTTGCCTCATTATTTGTTGCCCAAAAATTAATAGCAAAATTTAGCTAGTTCAAATACAAAAGATTCTCAAATAGAGTAATGTCCCCTCATGAAAACATCACCAACTAAACCAATTACGAACTCGAGGGTTCAGAAGCACTCTGTAATACTCACATCCTATATTTGAGAAGACCAATAAGACTAACACAGTTCATCCTAGATACGCACATAAATATTAAAAATTTAGCTTTCCACAATCCAAGGCAGAAAGAAATCCAACATTTACAACTACAAAAATGAAAGAGAACTACACTACATAAACAGAAATGAAAACAGGAGTTCTCACCCTATCCAGCCCTTCTGGAAGAGGATCAACAACAAAAGTGGGAATCTCCTCCATCAAATTATCAGGCTTCCCCGAATGTAACACCCGCGTAAATCCTCCCATATCTGACTTTTGCATATCCTTCATTTTCTTATACCAATAATACATAATCCGACACTGCCATTTGCTATAAGGGGCATCAGTTGCTGTTAAAACAACATGAAACTTGGCATTCAAGCCCCCTCCACCCTTCACCTCATCAGGCATCATAGTCACTGGATCAAACCACTCAGAACCCTCACTTGGTACCGAAAATTTCCCTGAACCCAACCCTTTATTGTGCATCACCATTGTTAACAAGTTATATGTTGCAAAACCAAATCCTAGTGCCAGTAATACCAAAAGTAAAGGCGAAGCTTTCCCCATATTTTTCTTTCCTATCATCTTCCACTACTTTCACATCAAAAACTTCCACCCCAAACAAAATGCAAGGAAAAAAAAAACTTCCAACAGTCAACCGACGAGATTTTCTAAAGATACAATCATTACTATCAGAAAATATTTTTCAGTATTTGAAAATCTTGCTGAAATTCACCATTGAGCAGAAGGAACTGAAATTAAACCTGCAATCAGAATCATAAACAGAGATTAACCACTGTGAAAAGAAATAGTAATTGCAGCTGACCCACAAAAAGTACTTGCTTATACATGAAGATTGAACTCACAAGTGATGAAACAAAATAAGAACACAACAGATCCGAGAATATACCACAGGGGAAAAACGGGAAAACCCAGAGGAGATTTGGTAACATGGAATGTATAAACAAATGTTGTGATTGAAGATTAAATGAGTAATTGATGATCTGAGGGTTAATTTGACTTTCATGGAGAGAGGAAAATGAAACGGACCAAGAGAGAGATACTGTAAACAAAAGAGCAAATTTCAATTTTTTAATGCTCTCACGCGGATAGTTGAAGAAAAGTAGCATAAAATACTCAAACAGGGACACCAAGACTAGTTTGTATTTCAGGTTAGGCCTACCTGTTCCACATGGCCGTGCGAGATGCGCAATTTCTTGCAAAATATTGAAACATATTTTAGAAATCTAATTTGACTTTTTTTTCCATCAAATATAAAAGGATGAGTCGTGTACTGTGCTAGGTAGCCTCCTACAAAACCAAATTTACTTCTATTTGGCTCCTCAGCTCCCTTTCGTTCTCGTTTCAATATATTAATGTAACGCAAAAACTCTTGTGCGTTATACCTGAATATGTTATATTTGATACATAAATTTTTTTACATTTAATATGTGAATTTTTTTTATACATTAATATTGACATACTTTATATAATAATTTTTTATATGTTATGTGCTAATTTTTTATACGTTATATGCTAATATGCTAATATGCTAATTTTTTATACTTTAAATACTAATTTTTTATATTTTATACGCTAATATGCTAATTTTTTTAATACATTATATGCTAATATTTAATAGTTTATACGTCAATACGCTAATTTTTTATACTATACCCTAGTTATTTATACTTTAAACGCTAATTTTTTATGCTTTATACGCCAATTTTTTATACTTTATAAGTTAATTTTTTATACTTTATATATTAAAGAGAAAATTGATTCGCTAATTTTTCTTATACGCTGATTTTTTGAATTTCATACGCCAGTCACATATATGCGACAGTTGTACAGAAGAACACCTCTTAATGTAAATAGTAAACAGTGTTGGTGAAAAATTTGTGTAGGTTCGGAAATTGTTTCTGAAAAGTGAAAATAAAATTTTGAAATCTAAAGTTTGACATTAATTATACGCAAAAACTAATATGAAATGGGTTCATGTATAAAATGTAATACGCTATTTTTTATACTTGATACACTAATTGTTTTATACTTAATACGCTAATTTTTATATTTGATACACCAATTATTGGATACGTTAAAATGAAAATTTGATTTGACAAAATGAAAATTCGATACATTAATTAAAATTTTATGCGTTAAAATAAAATTTTGTTTTGCTAAAGTGAAATTTGATATGCTAATTGATAATTGATATGCTAAAGTAAAATTTTGATACGTTAAAGTAAAATTTTGATACAATAAAGTGAAATTTTGGCGTGATAATTGATAATTTGATACGTTAAAGTGAAAATTTGATACGGTAAAATAAAAATTGATAGCGAAAATTTGATACAATAAGTGAATTTTTATTTTTGGACTCAAAATTGATACTCTATTTTTTTATACTTGATACACTAATTTTTGGATTAATACTTTTGGATTGAAAATTAATAAGTTAATCTTTTATAATTAATATGCTAATTTTTAATTAATACGTAGGTCACATATATTAACCCGTTTCACAAGAGAATGCTATTTAATCATATTCGTTTGATTATTTAATTAATTGAAATTCTTATATAGTAAACTCAAACAACATTACTATACTTTTTAGATTTCTCACTGTTCATCACCATACTTTTTTTCTTTGCAAAAAAAGTCACTGTACTTTATAAATTCTATTATTAAGATATTTTTGCAAAATAACTTATTTTCTATAAAATCTAATCAAAAGGGTAAGTGTTATGTGAAACAGTTTTATATATACGACGGATATGCGCGCGTACTAAACATTGTTGATGCACGAACTATTGATACATTATACGTCAATCAAAATGGTGTTAAAACTCTAATATTGATAGTTTATACGCGAATACGTGATCTATTTATAGAATCGGAATGGTATTAGAACGCTAACATTAATAATTTATATATGAACTATTTGCACGTTATATGTGAATCATAATGATATTAGAACTCTAACATCGATAATTTATACGTGAGCTATTTTCACGTTATACGTGAATTAGAATGGTGTTAGAACTCTAACATTGATAATTTATAGCAAATACACGAACTATTTACATGTTATAAGTGAATCAAAATGGATATTACAACTCTAACATTGATAATGCGAATACACGAACTATTTTCACATTATATGTGAAATCAGAATGATGTTAGAACTATAACATTGATAATTTATACGTGAACTGTAATACACGTGCAAGTGGGGGCGCATCATTAGTCCAATCGCATATATAAAACGGTCATAGAGGAGTTTTCGTGAAACCAAATCGACATACTCTTAATTTATATTCCTTAAATAACACCTTTTTAGTCATGCATACTTTAACTATCTACCGCGGAAGAAAAACATATTACATCCTCTCACTTAATTTCCAATTTAAAAAGAGTTTTAATAAATAAAAAAAACTATTACTTGGTTTAGACATGCCAACTAGTTCAGTTCAATTTGGAATCGAATCGAAACCAAATCAGCGATTCCGATTCTAGAATCAAAATTGAATCCAAACAAAACGGTGATTCTAAAACCGAATCTGAAATCGGGGGTTAACAGCTTAAAATTAGAATTGAACCGTCTCTAATCGAACCAGTGATTCCAGTTGGATAATGCTTCAAAATCGAAATCAAACCATTCAGTTATGGTTCTAGAAATTTGAAAATAGAACCAGAACCAACGATTCCAATTCGATTTTATTAAAAGAAATCAAAATACTAAAACTGCCTTAAGACATGTCCCTAGGGGTGTTCAACCGGCCGGTTACTCTTGAATACTCTTGAAAGTTAAAACAACAAACTAATAATAAATTAAGTATGTTTGAAATGTAAAATACTAAAATTGAATATTTAATTCAACATATTAAATGATAAAGTTCATGTAATGTAAGGATGTGTGGATGTTAAAAAAAATACTTAATTAATGTACTAGTTAATTATATTAAAGTATTATTTACTTATGTAACCTATAAATATACTTATTTATTTAGTTAATGTACTAATTACTTACATTTAGAGTCTAATTTACTTATAACCCATAAATATAATGTATTTAGTTAATGTACTAATTATATATATATATATATTTATGAACTCATAGTATTATTTAAAATCTAAAACATACTTATTTTAATTACTTGTTATTGTTATTAATTTTAATAATATCAATTAGTACTAATGTTTATTTGGTGTCTTCTCACTATTATATTCCGCCTTATAATAATAGCTAATTATAATAAAAATTACAATAGTTACATATTAAATTAGTAAATCATTAAACCATGTTATTGTTAGCCATAATACTTACGTGTTAAAAATTATAATATATTATTAACATTTTTGGTTTTACATTATAAAATATATATTGTTAATTATAATTTATAAATTATAAGTTAATTAATAAATTTGAATAATAAATAACTATTAAAATAAAAATTAAAATTATTATTAATTACTGGTTAACCGGTTACCGGTTAAACTGGAAATTCGATTAACCGATTTATACCGGTTATCCGGTTTAACAGGTTGGAAAATTATTCCACCCGATTCCGGTTACCACAGGTTTCAGTCTAGTTACCGATTTTCCAACGTTTTTTGAACAACCCTACTTGTCCCATTTAAAGGCACTTGTGGAGCCATTATTTTTTTAAAAAAAATATACGGATGTGTGTCACACACACACGTTACAATTCACAAAAAAAAAAATCACCAATGGTCAGTTCCTCGTTATTTTTTTTTTTCCAATTTCTTTTCATTTTCTAATTCTATAAATACCCCTCACCTCTCAATTTTTCATCTTTTTCCACACAATTTCTACTTCTTTTTCTCATCATTCTAATTCTCTCTTTTTCTATTCTCAAGCATCAAAATTTTATGTAATTCAATTTTAATTATTTCTTCTATTATAATTGTTAGTTAAATTAATATTTTTTTAATATTATTCTTGAATTCCTTATTATTTTTTAAACTTTATAAATAAAAATTATATTGTGAATAACTTTGGTTTTCATCTCAAATAAATAATATTTATGATAAAAGTGCAAATTCATCACCATCTACACCATCAAGTCGTCGTCCACTAACAAATCCAAAATCCAATATTTTTGTGAAATATTTCACAAGAAGTTTTTTTGCCGATGAAGTTTTGTTAGAGCAAAATGCGATTTTTAGGAAAAATTATATACATTCAAAATAGGGAGTGGATATAGTACACTAAATAAGCATTTAGATATAACACATTCTCAAAAAATCAGCATTCACAACACAAGTCACAAATGTAACTAACCAGATTCGCTCAACAAAGTTCTTCTTTTTTTTTTAGTTTAAATTTATTTTAAATTTAGTGATTTAAAATGGAGAGATAGTTTAGCGAAATTTATTTGTACATAATATTACCATTTACATTTGGTGAAAAATAAGATTTTGTAAGAGTAGTACAAGAAAATGCAAGTTCTAAAGTTAAACGTGTCCCTATAACAACTTTAACACATAATATTAGAAAATATTATAAAAATAAAAAAATAATTTATCAGAATATTTTCAAAATTAGATTCTCGTGTTTCAATATTTTATATATTTAGAGTGATTATTGACAAATAAATAGTAATATGGGCATAACTTGTTATCAGATATATTCAAATTAGTTTATACAAAAAGAGTAATTGAATTTAGAGTTTTTAATAATTTTCACACGGCCCAAAATATATCTAGATTAATTAGTATTATTTTAAAAGAATATAAATTTGATAGATAAAATTTTTTCAATTGGTTTTGATAATGTATCAACTAATAATGCATTTATTGTAGAATTAAAAAATAGTTGTGCACCAATTTTAAGTAGAATTTTTTTTTCATGTTAGATGTGTATGTCATATTTTAAATTTCTCTGTGCAAAATGATTTAAGTACATTAAAAAGTAATATTAAATCAATTAAAGAAGCAACTAAATATTTGACCGGAAATTCAAATTTAATGAAACAATGGGCAAAATATTATATACAAAATAGACTAAAACCTAAAAGATTTAAAAAGGATGTTCTAAATCGTTAGAATTCAACTTATGACTTACGTAGCGATGCTTCTACATATAACTCATTGTTATGTAATATTTTTATCGATAACTTTTGTCCTGGAATTGTATTGCTTCCTACTCATTGAAATTCTTTTTTAAAATTGTTACAAGTTTTAAAAATTTTTAAGAATGCTACTTGTACATTTCATGTGTGTATTATCTAATATCTCATTTATTTCTAGTTCAAACATTGTGCTAAGAAGTCATATGAACAATGAAACTTTGATGCTAGGTATTATTAACATGTTGAAAATGGCTTAATTATTATAAAAAAAATTCACTTTTATATTTAATTGCTATAGTTCTTAATCCACGTTTATAATTTGAAAGGTTTATAACAGTATTTAAATTTATATTATAATATGTTAAAAGATTAATTTCCATATAATTCACAAATTATATGATTAGATGCAAGTAACATAAATAAGACTAAAAATATAATAAATGCATTATATGATGAATATTTTGTTAATTTTCGTCATCAAATTCCTACTAGTAGTATCACTAGCACTAGCACTAGTCACAATATTTTTTCAACTACGGATTTTGGATCTCCCTTTATTCTTTTTGGTTTAGAAATATTTCAATGAAAATCAAAATGATTCCTAATTTTATGGATATTTGTTGCTGTATCTTTTTAGTTGTTATTAAGTTGGGAAGGTTATACATAATTTTAATAGTTAGTTTTTTGGTTTTGCCTATAAGAGGGAGGAGAAGAACAACTTTAAGGGTAGCTTTAATTTAAGTCTGGATTTGAGTAGTCTTTAATTTAGTCTAGAATTTTGGGTCTGTTTGGGCAACCCTTTTTTTTATCTATTTGTAAAACAAATATAAATTGTGTTTGGTTGTGCATTTTTCAACCTGTTGCATTTACAATTGTAAAACACTACTACACTAACATTATTTTAAGGCCCACGTAATGCAATCATAAAGTTTATCATTTCTACAGCTTTTTTTGTTTGACCAATATTTTTTTTTGTAAGGCCCACAAGCATAAGTATGCACATGTCGTTGTGACACGTGCATACAAAAACAATACACAGCCTGCAAACAATGTTAGTGGGACCCATTATTTTAAAAAATTAATTATATAATAATATATAAAATAATTATTATATATATATAATAATAATTTTTTTATACACAATTTTCAATAAATTAACCAAATTTATCTATCCAAACACATCTAATCATTTTATCAATATTCCTTTCTCATAACAAAATCCGATAAAATCATTTCATAAATAAAACCAAAAAACACCTTATCCAAGCGGAGCTAAGTTTTGTTGGTTAAGTTTTTAATTTAGGTTTTAATGTGTATAATTATTTTATCAAACAAGTTTTCTAGTTTTAACTAAAATTCTCTTTTGCAAATTTCACTCAGCAATCAATTCTTACGCATTTAGTTCCAGTTTTTAATTCTCACGTAATTAGTTAAGTTTTCCAATTTTTAATTTAGTAATCAATTCATTTGTTTAATTAAAATCCAGATTTTAGTTCTTTAATTAAGTCCTGTAAGTGTGTTAATTTGAATTTCCCAAAAAGGATTTAGACTATTTTGAGTGTTTCATAATGAATCAGAGGCCTTAGTTTGTTGGAATTAAAATTCAAGAAGGTGAATATTTTTAATCTCTTTTAAAAGATAATTTTAATTGGTTTTATCTTCTTTCCAAATTTCAGTAACTAAAGTTTTGGTTCCCAATTTTAAATTTTGAAGGACATGTTTAGAAGTAGCAGTTAAATTTGGTATCCAAATCTTTTAGTTAATTAAAGGTTTTGTTTTCTACTTAAATGTTCATAAAGGAGACCAGATCCTCTGTTCAATATTTATCGTGTTTTATTTTGTCCAACGTTCAAAACTACGTAGTTTCATTTAAAGTAAGAACTAAATGAATAAATATCATTAAAATTACTTTACAATTATTAGACCCTAACCAAGAGATTAATTAGTTTTAATTAAGACAGAATAAGACAGACAAAATCATGAATAGAAGATCTGGTATCTTCATAAAGATAGGATTAGTTTAGTTAGAAAGTGAGAGAGAGTCAATGCTACATAATTACATTTACTAAATAGATCAGGTTTATTGGAGTGATTTTTTTTACAAGGAGTCCACACTTGGTGCAGTCCACGACCGTTAGGCCCTTCACCCGAATAATCAATAAGCTTTCTTTTTTATTTTCTCTTTTAGTTTAATTCATTATGTATTCAATTATTTTCCTTTATGGTGCTTGAATTATGTCTTTGGAGTAAATTTGTTTTTCGGTATTAATAATGAAACATTAATTAATATGTGATTGTGATACCAAAATGTTCATATCAGATTAACTTCAACAAATTTTAGAAATTTTTAATAAATATGTTGCGATTAATTAAACATTGATCACGTTTCTTTAATGTATACAATGTCAAATTAATTTTTTATTAATTATTTATAATTAATTGGTTACTTAATTAAGTAGTAAAGTACTCTCATGTAGGAGAGGATTGAAAGTTAGTAAACATACTGTTTATGATTATAACTTACTAAAATTGGATATTTTAATTATTAATGCAATTAAATCTTTAATTTAGTGTTAGCTGATTCCAACTGAATTAAGATTTAATTAGAGAAGTAATACATTTAAGTTGATACTTGTTAATTACCAATTCAATAAGAAAAAATTTGATTATGTTAGAGCTGATTCTCAGTAATATTTAACTAATTGGTTTGTTTAAATTAATTAATTTGTGAGTCTATGATCGATCTAAATTGATTAGTGTGGATTTATTAATTGTCGAATTTTTGCTATTTTGATTTCAATTATTTTGTGTTAATTTGTTTAAGTTAGAGAGTTTCTACTAAAAAAATCAAGAAAATCATTTTGTGACTATTTGTTGAATTAACTAGAATAGAATTGTATTCTGTTCCTGGTGGGATCAACCTTCCCTGTTGTAAATTTTATCCTTTGAAGTGGGTATAAATTTTGGCTTAAAAACGATGAGCCAATATACAAAATAATACACATTTAACTAGTCAATAACTTAGATAGGTAATATCTATGAGACCCCAAAATTTTTAAGTAATAATATCCTTGGTTATTTTAATTTGCACGTTAATATAAATTTTGAATTCATGGCACTTTGTGAAAATGGTAATTTAATATTTTACATTTTAATTAATTATTCATTTTAAGGAGTTAATTGACAATTTTAGAATATTATAAGGGAATTGATTGTATTAATTAATCTTAAGTTTGGGTCTTAATTGGTATTTATAAAAGATAAGGACTTATTGATAAATTAAGAAAAGTATTAAAAAAATAAGAAAAAAAAATCTGGCTACCAAACGTGTAACCATTAAAGGCTACATGCTTGGCAGCCTCAAATTTAGTATGTTATTGACTCATGACAAGGCCTTTGTAAAGCCTTCAAAAGAAAAAAAACAAAAGGAAAAGAAAACGGAAGCAGAGAACGAGAGAAGAAGGAAGGAAGAAAAGGAAAGAAGAAGAGGAGAGAAAAGGGGAAAAGGGAACAACGGAGAGAGAGAGAGAGCGGAACAAGGAAAAAATGGAAGAAGAAGAGGAAAAAGGGAAGAAGAAGAAGAGGGAAAAGGAGACACCGTGTTTTGCCGATTCAAGGAAGATCGAAGAATTCATGAAACTATTAACAGGTGGGGAATACTTAGCAATTGTTGCTCGTAAAGTTGTAGCTTCAAAGGTAGATTCTTTTGATATATGTATATGGCTTGTGATACAACTGTATAGTAACAGGGGCTCATGGATTTATGTTCTCCTTTCTTGATATTTGTTCCTTGAATTGAATCAGTTTGTGTGAGTCTCATGGTGGGATAGATGCAAGGAAATTCCCTTTTTGGTGTTGTGGTAATTTTAACAAGCTGGAGATTGGTTCTGGTGATTGGGCCTACATGGCGGTTAATTTTGCTTTGTTTGGTATTTTGATTTCCTGTGAAAGTAGACAAAATTAGTGTATTTAATAAGGAGGGTGAAACTTAGGTGTGTTGATCACCTTTACGTTGTCGTATGTTAGAGGAGGTAAGGAGAAAAGAAAGAGAAGAAGAAATATGGTGGGTTTCATTTTTCCAACTCTCAGGCTATGATTTAAAATGTGTGTAACAGAGGGATTGTTGAGATAGAACAATTCACGGAAAAAAAAGAGAGACAAGTGAAGAGTTTGATAAGTTGATTTTATACCAACTTAAATGGCTTAATTCACTTAACTTTTGACTTGTTTTTCATGAGTTAGTGCGGTGTTTTGTGTGTTGTTGTGCATTTATGTGGCTTGCAATTGGTTGATACTAAAAATGGGGGTTAAAAGGGACCAAAAATGATGATGAACTTAAGGCAATTGTGGTGTTTGAATGCTCAATTGGCAAGGTTGAGCAGGTCAAAACACCTAGGGTAGGGTGAATGAAACCGAAATGAACTTGTAAAGCTTGGATTTAGGGTTTTGGGCAGATTTGGTTAGTGGAAATTCATCTGGGGCATAACCCTCTGATACTAACACTCAATTGGTGAGTTCTTTGGTTTCCTGAAAAGCTCTTTGAATGCACTATATTTCTTATGTTTTAACTATTTTCCAATTTTGTGTGCAAGACTATGAAATATGAGTTTCTTTGCGAAATGCCATTTTAGGGTTTTATCTTTCTGCCACAGTTTGGTATTTTGATGATATCTTGAGTTTCAGGTACCTGATGAGGCTGTTTCTTGATCCATTGGAAAGCTAAGAGGGGGATATAGAACTCTTAAGTTCACCACGAAGTCTGAATCAGAGGCTTAGACACACTTATTTGGCATGGAAGTAGGGTGTTGTGCTGGAATGGACACTTTGCCAACATTTTACCAAACTCGGCCAACTTATCTTGCCAACACCTTGCCAACATCTTGCCAACACACCTTGCCAAGCCTTGCCAAGTCTCGCCAACACACTTTGCCAAGACCTTGCCAACTCGGCATGTTAGCTTTGCCAATATATTGCCAACGCCTTGCCAACTTGGCACATCAACCTTGCCGAGCATGGTGCCGAACCTTGCCACATACCATGCCAAGCACTTGGCCACATCTTGACACACTCATGCACTCATCTTGCCAAGCATTCACAACACACGAAACATATGCACATTAGCACCACATTTACACAGTTTGTGCATGGCATGTTTACTCATTGTTACACATTGCATTTGCACCAACGGTGCACGACACTCACACACATTTGATTCACATATAGCACGCAAAGTGAATTATTCATGCCACAACCTTGCCGAGCACTTTGCCACACTTTGTCACACACATGTACTTGTCTTGCCAGAAAAACACAACACACAACTCATGCACCACCATCACTTCACAACTTATTACACTAGCATACTCTCATTGGCACATCACTTGGCATGAAACTTGTACACGAGTTCATCAAGCACATCATTCTTGGCACACTACTCATGCATTCTTGGCACAACATTTGCACAATCTTGACATGGTTGCACACATTGGCATAGGACACAATCGGGCCAACTCACATATTTTCTCCACGAGATCTCGTGGAGAAAGAAAAAATGCAAAAATTTTCTCCACGAAGTCTCGTGGAGAAAACAAAAACACCAAAATTTTCTCTACGAGATCTCGTGGAGAAAATGAAAAGTGCCAAGATTTACTCCACGAGGTCTCGTGGAGTAAAAAAATAGATGAAAACTTTTGCCCACGAGATCTCGTAGGCAAAACTTGAGTATTCTGATTTCAGAAAATTGACTAAGTGTTCTTGGTGTTCTTCAGGTGTTCGGGCACAGAGAGAAGGCGTGGGGGCTATTGGTCTGAAGGCGTGTGAAAGCTGAGTTCAAAAAGGGAAGCGGTTGTTGGGTTCCCAAAAGTGTGCTCTCCTTCACTTATGAAGGCGCGATCATTGCTGGATAGGAAGTAAATTAGGCAGAAGCTTGAAGGCGCGATTCTTTTGGCAAAAAGGCGCTGGAGGTGCAGTAGAGGCGCGAGGGAGAATGGCGTGAAGGCGTAAAGGTTGCTGAGCTTGACTGGTCCCTGGCCAAGAAGTTTGAAGGCGTGACTCCAAATGGCACAAAGGCGCGTGAACCAGATTTGCCTGAAGGCACGAGGAGGTTCTTGAAGGCGCAGATCCTTTGGCTCAAAGGCGCTGGCGCAGTTCTGAAACCTTCTACTTTGGTTTTTGTCATTTACATTACTTAGGCATTTTTAGTAGTGGTATTCATGTAATATTTTAGTCATTGTACGTTTGCATATTATTTACGTTCTTTTTTAACCTCTATATATAGAGGAATAGTCAACATTTTAGATTATTCGATTCATTATTGACTATTCACATTTCCATATTGTAACCGACTTTTGATTTTAGAGCGGGAAGTAATTTCTTTTGATTGAGATCTACTTTCTCTCTCTAAGTTTGGTGCTTCATTTTGGATTCCGATCAAGGATTTGTTCTCATCATTGTAAATTTGCTGGAAATTAAGAAGAAAAGTGACAATCATCTTGGCATTTGGAAGCTTTTAAGACTCTTAATTGGTAAACTCTTCCAATTAATGATTATGAACTGTTCAACCTTCCAATTTGTTGATCGTGAAGCTGAAATGGAGATTTGTGGCTAATTGTGTGATAATCTAGGATACTGAGGGTGAATGCTAGGTTGAATTGTAAATGTGCAGCAGAACTAACAATCTAAGATAAGAAAGTTACATTCTCAGTATTGAATTTGTAAAACTTGTTAAGTTCATGCTTTTGATCTGAATTTGTTGAAATGAGATTTGATTGCGGTCGTCATGCTGAGTTGAATCTTAATTCATAAGATTCAGCTAAGAATTCATGAATGAGAACCAGAGAATGCAAGAGTTCTTAAACCTGTTTGCATTTGTACATGTCTGGGAGCTAGGCCTCGCCATAGGAAGCTCTTAGACTGTGAAGTTAGTAGAACAAGGTGATAAGAGATTCTCCAACTTGAATGATGAACTTACAAGCTAGAATCGGGCCTCGCCAAGGGAGATTCTAGAAGATAATGCTTGAGTAATTTGAGTAGAGAATTGAGAAAGGCTTAGGTTCTACTTCACCATCCTTAGGCCCCGTCATAGGATAGGATGGTGTTGGGAGACTAGAATTGAAATGTGGTCGCCATGCCAACTACAATTTCGGTCTCCAGTTGCCTTCTCCTCATTTGATTTGATTGTAAGTTAGTAGTACTGTGCTGATAAGTTGCATTCACCCGGAAGAAGCTCTAGATTATCCATCTCAATCATTTGTGATTTCCTTGTTACTTCTTAGTGTTTACCTTGTGATAGTTTCATTTCCTGTTTGTGTAATTACAATTGATTTCCTACTAGTTCTTTTGAGTCTTGATCTTACTTTGGTGACATAATTGTGCAAATCGAAATTCTTGAATCCTCATTTTCCCTGTGGATACGATACCTTGCTCACTGCTACTATAGTTAGTGAAATAGGATAAATTGACGAGTCGCGACAACTCGCTATCAATTTTTGGCGCCGTTGCCGGGGACTTAGGCACGGTTCTTGGAATTTGTTTTTTTGTTCTGTTCTTAGTTCGTGTGAGTTACTGTTTTGATCTAGTTTCATTCTTTTTAAGTGTGTTTCTTGGTTTGAGTACTTTTACTCTTTACTGTGTATTGGTTCTACTACGTTTGTCATCTTGTATTGGTTTGATTTCTAGATTGATCCATTTGTTCTGTTTCATTTGGTGCATTTGAGTGTTGAATTTGTCTTCTCATGTTCTGAGTTCATAGTGTTGTTATTTTATAGTTAAATTTTGAAATTTTTGTTATTTTCTTTTCTTGATATCACTGGGTGTTTGTGTATGCCCAGGTCCCTAAGATCTGCAGGGGAACCTGAATTCATACTTGACCTTGAATTACAAAGGACCTTGAGGAGGCAAAGAAAGGAAAAAATGGCTAACCCTGAGGCAAGGCTTCCGAGGTTTGGAGATCACTATGCAGTGAACTTTGACAACCGATTCGGACAACAGGACATCGATGTGGAAAGCTACCACATTCCTCCACAAATTGTCTCCATGATCACTCAGGGCCAGTTTTTCCAAGGGCTTGATAATGAGGATCCTAACGACCACCTCGATTGGTTCCTAGGCCTATGTAGCACTTTCAAGCTGCCGAGAGTTGATAGGGGTGAGGTTCACAGAATTTTATTCCCTTTATCTTTGCGTGGTAAGGCTAAACACTGGTTCAAGAGTATTGGAGGAGCCAACGCAGTTATGTCTTTTGACGATTTACAAAAGAAGTTCTTAGCAAAATACTTCCCACCATCGAAGCTTGAAAAGAGAAGGTTGGAAATCATGAATTTTCAACAACAAGACAGTGAGTCTTTCAGAGAAGCTTGGGAGAGATTCAACGATCTAATCAGGCAATGTCCCAACCATGACTTGGGGGAGATCAGGGAACTAACTACCTTTTTCAAAGGCCTTACTCCTGAAGCATCAATACATTTCTCAGAAAGGATCTTATATTTAACAAGAATATCTTCTTCTGTGTTTCATCTTCGTCTTCGTCACTATAAGTTGACATATTTTTGGTGACACTACGTGTAACATTCTTGACAACACCAGTGTCTGATTGTTCAGTTTTCGAAGCAAGAGCCACATGATTATTATGAAATTCATCTTCTCTATCTGACTCATCTTCACTCAAGAATGTGTTGAGAAAATTCTTCTTTTTCTTCAATGTATTAGCACATTCCGCTTGAACATGCCCAAAGCCATCACATTCTCTACATCGAATTCCCCTGCTGTTGAATGGTTGGTCAGATGCATGATTTTTTCCCCTGTACTTCTTAAGGCTTGTGCCAATGGTGCACTTAAAGACAAGAGTGTGCCTGAAGTGCGTGAATTGTTCAATCAGATTGCTGAGGATGAATATCTTTTCCCTGAGACTCGTAAACCTCATGTTAGAAAGCAAAGGGGAGTTCTTGATATAGATGAGGAAACTTCACTCAGTGCAAAGTTTGAAGCATTGGCCAAGCAGGTGCAGACTCTAAAGGCAACTCAATTGAAAACCCCAGTTCTCTCTTGTGGTTTGTGTAAGGGTGAACATCATACTGATGAATGTGCTATCACTACTGAATCTATTCAGTATGTGAATAACTACAGTAACAAACCTCAATATGGTGGGAATTACTCTGGGAACAATTATGGTGGAGGCAACAGGCAATATGGTGGGAACCAAGGGAGTTGGAATCAACAACAGAATTAAGGAGGGAATTATTACCAAGGAAATGACCCAAGGAGAGCCACAAATGCACCTCCAGGCTTTGATAACCAAGCCAGTACCTCAGAGCCAAGGAAGCCTTCAGTTGAGGATATGTTTCAAAAGTTGATGGAAAAGATGGATAAAAACGATCAGAGGTTTGGAGGCTTGGAATCCACTGTAAAACATCATGAAGCCAATTTGAAGAATATCGAAATACAACTTGGTCAATTGGCAAATGCTGTGCATCAAAGGCCAAATGGAGCACTTCCAAGTGACACAATTCCAAATCCAAAAGGAAGAGAAGCTTGTAATGCCATCACCTTGAGGAGTGGAAAACTTTTGCCAGGCAACAAACATTCGGAAGATAAGAGTGATTGTCTAGAAGAAGAGCAAAAAGAGGAAGCTGAGGAAGTTCTGGAACTAAGGAAGGAAGGTGAACAAGAAGTTCCTACTACTGAAAAGAAAGAGATACCCGGGAGAGTAGGATATGAGATTACTAAAAATTCTAATCCTTTCAATTTTCCTGAATACGCACCAAAACCTCCATTCCCAGAAAGGAAGAAACCTCCACCTAAAAGAGGTCCTCAGTTCACTAGATTCTTGGATGTTATCAAGCAAGTAAATGTGAATCTTCCATTAATGGATTTGGTAACTGCCATGCCCAAGTATGCGAAATATTTGAAGGATCTCTGTTGAGTGAGTTTGTCGTGCAACCCAAACAAACAAATACCCTAACTCTAAATATGTAACACTTGGAAGCAAGGGGTCGAATTCCACGGAGAGGGGGGTCTTGTTAAGAGTTCGTGTCTAGTATGTAGAGTAATGAAAAATGCAACTAAGGAAAGAAAACAAGAAAAAATACAACAAGACTAAACCTACACTAAAGTCAACCTAATTGATCTAGGACTTAAGCTTCAAAATTAGGGAGTAGAAATCAAGTATATAAGTGTATCATTGGAATTTAGGACTAGGTTTCTCAATCATTTGTAGCATTGGTGATTCATGTAATAGCTTGAAGAATGTGGTTTAATGTTGTTGATAAGTGGGTTTTATACCAACTTATAAATGCTTATTTTACTTGGCTTTTGACTTGAAGTGTATACATTTATGTGGTGTTTTGTGCTAATATGTGCATTAATGTGATATGTAACTTGAGGTGCTTAAATTGAGAAAAAGACCCAAAAATGTTGAAAAAATGAGGTAAATATATGTTTGGTGTCAAATGGTAAGAAAGAGTTTAAAAGACTTGAGTGATGTGTGAGATTATGGAGGAAAACCTTAATATGCTTAGAATGACCTAGCTTTTAAGTTGGATAGACCTAGTTAGTACACTTCATTTGAGCATAACTTTCTTAATACTAATCCAATTGGTGCGTTCTTTGATGTTCTGGAAAGGTCTTTGAGTGCTCTTTAATTCTTATGTTTTAACCATTTGCTAATTCTGTGTGCAATGCCAAGAAACGGGGGCTTCTTTGTGACACATTATATTAGGGTTTTAAGAATTCTGATTGCCACAATTTGGTAAAATGTTGACATTTTGAGTTCTAGACGTCCAAAGATGATGTCTCTTGAACCATTGGAAAGATGAGAAGAAGAGCTATAACTTTCATGTTGATGCCAAGTTCTGATTCGAAATGGAAACTGATGAATTGTGCCAAAACAAGTGATAAAACTGGAATATATAAAAGGTTCAAGAAATAACACTACGATCTCATAGTAGTGTTAATTTCAGTCTCTGCCAGGTCTCAGTGTTTTGGTCATAACTTTCTGGTCTGAGCTCCAATTTGAGTGATTCAAAATGCTATGGAAAGCTGAGATCGGGGGCTACAATTTTGTGTTTTAAGGTTTCCCAAATTCCTATTGCATCATATTCGAATATTGGCTGGAAGTAGCTGGAAATAGTTGAGCATTTGGACATTTTGAGCTTAAAAGTTGTACCACGATCTCATCGTGGTGCATTTGTGCATTCAGCTATTTTTACACTACGATTTCATCGTAGTGCATTTGTACAAGCACAGAATTTACACTACGATGAGTTAATACACATATTGCACAACAAATTATGGCAAGCACAATCACACTTGCTGTTTTGCACAAATCACAAACACATTTCACAACATTCATTCTTGCACTACACAATTTTCACTACAACTCTTCCACAACATTTAACACCTTCACACTTACATTGCATTTTGTTTACACTTTCAGCTACGGATTATTTGTGTCAAGCTGGTTCTTATGCACAACATTTTGAAAGCACATACAACATTCAATATTTCAGATTTACAAGTTTGGATTATCAATTTTTTGTACTAATCTTTAGCCATTGCAATTCTTCTTGTCTTCTTTTCTTCATTCAGTCATTTGATCTTGGAATTCCTGCTGCTTACTCTTCATTATTGATTAACTCACAACACTCCAAACGATTTGCAACACTTCACAACACATTACTTCTCGCAAGATAACTTCGTCGATGCACTTCACAAACTCTTGTCATACATGAACACATTGCAGTGAGAAGGGTGTAAAGGCACGATGCATCTCCACGATGCATCATACTTTTGGACAGAATGCACCACGATGCATCGCTACGATGCATCGTGGTGATGTGTGTGTGCGCTACGATGCATCACCGCGATGCATCGTAGTTGTGTAGGTTGAATGCTACGATGCATCGTGGCGATGCATCGTAGCTTTGTGTTGATCCAAGTTTTGCGGAGTTGTGAGTGAGCGAGAATTTACTTTGTGATTTCAGTTTTGTGGTATTTTGAGTGAACAAGAGTTGGTTTTGTGTTGGGTTTCCAGCTTTGAGGAGAGGAATTTCGAGTGAGCAAGAAGTTGTGTTGTGATGGGTTTCTAGTTTTGTTCTTGTTTTCTGAAATTTGTCTAAGTATTTGGTCTCTGAATTTTCAGGGGAAGACGACGAGATGAAAGCGTGCAGTTACGAGGCTTGAAGGCGTGGCTTCCAAAGGACTGGACTGCTTGGAGGATTGCGAGGCCACTGAAAGCGTGACCAGCTCAGGCTCATAGGCGTGATTCGACTCTGAATCCTGCACTCAACTTCCGAGCGATGAAGGCGTGATTCCTGCTGGCTTGAAGGCGCCAAAGCCGGACTGAAGGCGCGATTCTGCAAAGCTGAAGGCGCTGGATTGCTGGGAAATGTTCTTCAACTTCAAATTTTCACATCTTAGGCTAATTTTTGGTCTTTTTATTCAAGGACACTTATGTAATATCTTTAGCTATTTTTAGTTAGCGTAATAGTTACATTTCCACTTCTCTATATATAGGAGATGTAGATAGAACAATAGGAGACTTTTGATCCCTGGACCATTATTCATTAGATAGATTTTACATTTTGTAACAAACTTTTGAGAGCTAGAGAGCGGGAATTAATGGTGAGATCTACTTTCTCTCTCTAGTTTCTCTCTCTAGCATTTGAGCTCCATTTCCTATTCCGATCAAGGATTTGCTCCGATCATTATAATTCTCATATCAATTAAGGAAGCTCTTGGAAGAATTCAATGGGTAAACTCTTTCCATTTATTGAAAATGAATTGTTTCAAGTTCCAAATTGTTGATCGTGAATTGGTAATGGAGTTCTATGGTTAGGTCTCTCATGTTCTAGCGTTTCAACCGGTTAAATGTATAATTAGACTATGCAATGCTATGCAATTGACATAATTTCTTAAGGATGAAATCATATGTGATTTTAATGATTAAATCTTGTTGAGTTTTATGAATTCACACTTTTATTGAATGAATTGAACTTTGATTGTGGTCGCTATGCTGAGTTGAAGTGAGATTTAACAATATCTGTGAGAATTGCATGAAATGAAGACTAAATGTATGATGATTGAGTCTTCTACTTACTTTGCTTGAATCATGATTTGAGATGCGGTCGCCATGCCGGTGGAAAATCATTGAGTTGTTAGGAAAAAGTGAGAAGAAACTTTCTAAAGTAAGCAAACACTTTAGGTCCTAGGTCAGGCTTCGCCATGGGATGCCGTAGGAATTGCATGCTAGATTTGCTAACTTTGGAGAGTTGAGGCATTGCGGGTTGAATCCATTCTACTTAGGCCTCGCCATGGGAAAAGTAGAATGTTAAGGAGTATAGAAAATATTGTGGTTGTCATGCTAAGTGTTAGCTAGCCTCCTGGGCAATAGAGATCTCCTCATTGTTTTACTTGTGTGTCAAGAGCATTGCAATCATGGCCTAATGTGCATTCAACTGGTGGAAATACTCTAGAGCATCCACTCTCTTCTTGTTTTTTTTACACTTTATTTGTTGCATTTGATTCTTTACTAGTTAGTGTCTAGTTTTATTTCTTTCGTGACATTCTGTGAGCAAACATTGAGATTCTTGATACCGCCTTTTCCCTGTGGATACGATACCTAGCTCACTGCTACTATAGTTAGTGGATTAGGATAAATTGACGAGCCACGACATTCGATATCAATTTTTGGCGCCGTTGCCGGGGAAAAGGCATGGTTTTCTTGAATTTGGATTTGCTCTGTTTTGTTTTCTTTTCCTTTGTGTAGCTTAGTAGTTTTGTTCTGTTTCATTTGGTAAATTTTGTTGTTTTTCTTGTTTTTGTGTTTTGTTGTCTACTTTGGTTTATTTGTGGCAAGTGCAGGATATTAAACTTGACTGAAATTGAGTATTGCACACCACAAGTACCCAAGCATGTCTAGATGGTATGAGGACTTCTCTCCACCACCATATGAAGAGTAATGGCAAAATCAAGCACAAAGAAACAACTCATATCATAGTGGAACACAAGGACTCTCTGTGGAATACATGTTTTCTCAACTTCTGGAAAAACTTGATAGGGGCCTACAGAAGGAAGAGCAATGGCATAACCAACAACAAAGCAATGAGTGTCATCTCAGAGAAGAGGCAAAAATGGAAAACATGTTGTCTCAAGTTTTGGAGAGATTTGATAGAAGTGAAACAAGGTTGGCTCAACTAAAAGAGGAGTTTCAAGAGCGACAACAAAGATTCGATCGAATCAATGCTTTAATCAGCAACATATGGGAACAAATTGAGACACCAGTTCTAGATGCCCAATACAACTCAGAAGGTACATCTCTCTTTACTAAAACACTCACTCCTAAGGAAAATCATTTTGATATGAATGAAAATGTTGACTGGGGTTTCAAGTGTCCAAGGGAGGAGTCTACAAGTAGTGGGGATGATGTACATGAATGTTATGTTGCTGAATCTTTTGTGCATGAATATGTGCATTTTGATGTTGAGGATGATGGCTTCTTTAGTGATTCGGATAGTGATGACTCTAGTGTTCTAAGTTGCCAAGTTACTAAGTTGGAAAGTGTGTCTAAAGCTGAGTCTTGCATTAATTTCATGGAATTCAATGAGTCATATGATATTGATTGCCTTTCTTTAGTTGCTTCTCCTCTTGATAGTTTTGTGAATTGTACAGAGTCACTTCTTGAGGATCAATGTGATATCATAAAGGAAGATAATGTTGCATTTGTTAATGAGAGTGTTAACACATTGTTTGAAACTCTTGTTGAGGCACCAATTTTTGAAATGGTCAATGAATTTAAATGTCTAAATGTGGACTCACAAGAAGTGTAAAATGAGATACTCTTGTTAATTGATGATAATGCTTCCTGTGTTGTTAACAAAGAAGAGACTCTAGAAATTCCTCATGTTAGTCTAGATGATGAAAATGTGAAATTTCTCAATGACATAGCTAACATCGTGGAAAATTGCTTCATTGATGAATCTATTTTTGAGCTTACTGATGAATGTGTTGAGACCATGGATGTACAAGCCTTGGTTGAGCCTTGCAGGGTTGGAGAGCTTAGTATGGTGGAAGAAGTAAAAGAGCCTATGAGGGAACCTCAACCTTTGGTTAAGCTGTGCATGGTTGAAGAGTCTAGTATGGTAGGTGAAGTAAAGGAGGTGCCTACAATGGGGGAGCCTCAGTGGTTCAAAGTTAAATTTGTGGTGGTTGCTCCCCATGTGCATGAGCTTAAGCACTTCCTTGCAAATATTCTTCAAGTGCCCTACAGGAGGATAATAAGTCTTGTTGAAATATCATTTTTCTGGTACAGAGATGATTATTCCGATTCTTGAAGAAAAGAGTTTCATAAATAAAGTCTAGCTGGAGAATAATTAAACCCAGAACTACTTTCTTTCATTTTACCTTTACTTCAGTTTTTGGTTCAATTAATTGTTATGTTATTTAGCCATGCACACATGTGGCTAAGTGTGGGGGAGTGGAGTCATGAACCACTCCCACAATGCACACATTCACTTTGTTTTACATTCAAGCATAAATTGTGCATGTTCCACTTAGTGTTGTTAGTTGCATATTTTTACACCACCATGACTCCTAGTCGTGGGGCGACACTTTGCTTGCATTTTACCTTCATGTCATGTCCACCTTGCATCAACATGTGGTGTACGTGAGTAAGCATATTCTAATAAGTTTTGTTTCACTTTGTGTAGGAATCGTGTCTTCATGCGTAAGGGAATTATGGACAAAGACACTCCACCAAGAAAACATTGGATTTCTTGACATATCAGGGAGCTCTTTCACCTATATCTCTTTACTTTACATTGAGGACAATGTAAATTTTAAGTGTGGGGAGTGAATGTTTGCTATGGTGTGTGTCTCTTGAACTTTATATGCTTACTTTTCTTGCATGAATGAAATTTTTTGTGCTATGTGATGCAAGGCATGTTTCTTTTAGTTTTGTTGTGTATTGTGAGCTTTTGCATATTTCATTAGTTGTGCACGTTTTAAGTTTTTTGGTAAAATTTTGAATTTTTGTGCAATTTTGAACATTTTGAACGCTTTGTGAATAAGTGATGGTTGTGAAATTGTGTTGTGAACTTTTTGTGCGGAAGTGTTTACAGTGGAGTTGCATGTAGAGAGCAATGAAAATTTTGACCTTTTGAGCACTTTGGTGCGAAAGAGAGCAATGAAAATTTTGACCTTTTGAGCGACTTTGGTGCGAAATTTTGAACTCTTTAAAAGATGTAATGCTTAAGAACACAATTTGAATCTTTCTTGTAGAAAAACTTAACTATCTATGGAAAACACATTAACACTAGAGTTGGTTGTGAATTTGAAAAGGCTTGAAAAAGGGCTCAAAGTGGTGAGGTTAGCTCAATACTAAGTGGTAAGAGTCAAAACATAGAGGGAAAGTTTGCACTTTAACATGGTTGGTTTTTTCTAAGCACTTAAAAGGCATACATACTTGGATGGTTAAACTTATGTGAAAAGGTGAGAAGTAGAGAATTTGTTTGAAAAATTTTCATTTATCAAGTTAAGTACTCCTTGAGAACTTGTAGAGACATTTTTGCACTAGAGGAAATGATTTGGTTGGAAAAGGCAGGTTATGCCAAACGATAAATTGTACTAGATGCTAAGTGCGTGGACAATGTTCCAAAAGTACACAAAATGAACCACTCCTCTACGGGACTGCTCTATCACACAAAGTGTGCAATTGTTGAGAATAATCCGTATGAGTGGGGATGGAAATCAAAAGCCCTAAAACCCAAGGCAAAATTTGGTGAGATAATGAGTACCCCAGTGTAATAATGTCATGTGCAAATGAAGGTAAAGTACTAAAGGATGACGACCTGGGGGAAAGAGTGGTAAGAAACGAGGGCGGCCAATGATCCTTATTATAGTGCATTGATGTTTATACAATGTTTACAAGTTGAGGACTTTGAAGAGCTACTAATTAAATTATTTGCATTCTCTACCATTGCTTTGAACATAAGTAAGACTTGAGAAGTATGAAAGCCTTTGCACACAACTCACACATCCATGTTAAGGTGTTAAACGAGTACAACTTAGTTTTGATGATTACCATGAAGAGTTGAGTATGTTATTTAGAGACTAATTGGTTACGAAAAAAATGTGCACATCCAACAATAGTGTGAATTGTGTTTGAAGTAGATAGGAAGGTTTATCTACCAAAAGTTTAAAGCATGGTGTGTGTGTGGAATGTGTTGTGTGATTGAGTTTAAATGATAATTTGTTTCTTTGCTTGAGGACAAGCAAGAGTTCAAGTGTGGGGGAATTTGATAAGTGTTTTATACCAACTTATAAATGCTTATTTTACTTGGCTTTTGACTTGAAGTGTATACATTTATGTGGTGTTTTGTGCTAATATGTGCATTAATGTGATATGTAACTTGAGGTGCTTAAATTGAGAAAAAGACCCAAAAATGTTGAAAAAATGAGGTAAATATATGTTTGGTGTCAAATGGTAAGAAAGAGTTTAAAAGACTTGAGTGATGTGTGAGATTATGGAGGAAAACCTTACTATGCTTAGAATGACCTAGCTTTTAAGTTGGACAGACCTAGTAAGTTGATAGCTTAAAGTCGTATCAGCTCAATTTTACCCTAAACACTAATGTAGTAGTGTAAGTAGGGATCGTATCCACAGGGAAGGCTTGGGCCAAGAATCTCCATGTTTGCTCACAGAATGTCACGAAAGAAATAAAACTAGACACTAACTAGTAAAGAATCAAATGCAACAAATAAAGTGTAAAAAACAGGAAGAGAGTGGATGCTCTAGAGTATTTCCACCAGTTGAATGCACATTAGGCCATGATTGCAATGCTCTTGACACACAAGTAAAACAATGAGGAGATCTCTATTGCCCAGGAGGCTAGCTAACGTGATACGAATGGAGTAGGATGAAGTCCAATCCACACGAATTTTCCACAAGTTCGGACCGTTGTGCACCAAAAACTCAATTCAAGAAACAAGAACACAATTTGCGGAAAAGAGATATGGAACGAAAAGGCAAGATTAAAATTAACCTAACCCCAACGTTAACACAAATTGAATCAGTTCAACTAATGTAAATCAAAAGTTTAAACCTATCAAGTTTGGCCGGTTCTATAAATCTAGAACTTGTAAGCTTCACCTAAAGTTCCTCACTTAAGGTTTGGCGGGTCTTATGAATTATTTAAGAATAACTCACGTTGGTGATGTCAAATTTAATTTAGCAAAGCCAAAATTCTTTCAATTCAACATGCTTAAAAACGTTACATAGCTTTCCCTTTTATAGGGAGTAGTTTCGGCTTTTCTAAAAGGAAAAGGAAATAAAACCCTAGAAGTTGTAAATTACAACTTGACTTCTAAGCTAACTAACTTTCCAAATTGGAATTGGAAACTAACAACTAACAAACTAATAAGCTAATCCTTTTCCAAAAAGGATTAGGGCAAACGGTTATTCCAAAGGTGGCCAAACACGATTTGGCTACCTTTGTTTCCTAAACTATGAAGTAGCAAAACTCAATTTGACTTCTTAAGTTTCCTAAACTTTTACTTGCCATTATCATGCAAGATAATTGGGCCAAGTAATCTTTATTAAAAACCAAATTAATGAAGCCCAAACTTAATGTTAATGGACCAAATTAATTGCATAATAAAATCCTAAAACATTAAAAATTGGCGTGAACACATAATGAAGCCCAACACGCCAAAGCTTGGTCTTCTCGGCCTTCTTGATATTTCTTCAAGGTGGATCATGAATTGTGATTGAAGAAATATTCCAAAGTACTTCATCTTGAGATGGATGCATCGAACTACTTGGAACAATGTCCATTGCCTCACAATGTGTTGATAACAATGCTTGTAAGGCTTCCTTCATCCTCTTGCTCCTTGATCTTGTCATTGGACCACCAAGATTTGTTAATGGATCATGGGAAGCTGGATTTGGCAATGTGGACTCGGGCTCATTCCTATCATTCCCTTCCTCCTCGAAAGGATTCGTCCTTGAATCACCTACATCATATAAACTCAAATCAGAAACATTGAAAGTAGATGAAATATTACCATACTCACTAGGTAGTTCGATTCTATATGCATTGTCTCCAATCCTTTCCAAGACTTGAAAAGGACCATCTCCTCTTGGATGAAGTTTAGATTTCCTCTTTTCAGGAAACCTTTCCTTCCTCAAGTGAATCCAAACCCAATCTCCAGGTTCGAAAATCACTTGTCTTCTGCCCTTCTTGGCTTGTTTTGCAAATTGCTCATTACGCCTTTGAATATTTTTGTAAACCTTTCATGCAACTCCCTTACAAAATCAGCTTTAGCTTTACCTTCCACATTAACAAACTCATTAATAGGAAGAGGCAAAATATCAAGGGGAGTTAAAGGATTAAATCCATACACAACTTCAAAAGGCGAATAACCAGTAGAACTATGAACAGTTCGGTTATATGCAAATTCAATGTGTGGCAAACAATTCTCCCAATTCTTTAAGTTTTTCTGAATGATAGCACGAAGCAAATTAGACAATGTACGATTTACTACTTCTGTTTGACCATCAGTCTGTGGATGTGCAATAGTAGAAAACAATAATTTTGTGCCTAATTTATTCCAAAGTGTACGCCAAAAATGTGACAAAAACTTGACATCTCTATCACTGACAATACTCTTAGGAATTCCATGCAAACGTACAATATCCTTAAAGAAAAGGTCAGCAATTTTGGTAGCATCATTAGATTTAGAACATGCAATGAAGTGAGCCATTTTACTAAATCTATCAACTACAACAAAAATGCTATCACTACCAGTGCGTGATCTAGGTAACCCTAACACAAAATCCATAGATATGTCATTCCAAGGGTTGCTAGGAACAGGCAGAGGTTGATACAAACCATGAGGCATTACTTTGGACTTAGCATGCTTACACACAATACATTTTTCACAAACACTTTTAACATCTTTAATCATGTTAGGCCAATAAAAGTGCTCATTCAAAACAGAGAGTGTTTTAACAATACCAAAATGCCCCATTAACCCTCCCCCATGGGTTGTAAATCACGAATGGAACATGAGGGAATGCACAATTTATCCTTGCGAAACAAGAATCCATCATGCACAAAATAATCACCATTCGGCCTTATTGAACAAAGATCATAAGATTTGGCAAAGTCAACATCTTCCTTATACAAGTCTTTAATCAATTCAAATCCAAGTAGCTTTGCATGTAAATAGGTAAATGAAGCATATATCCTAGATAAAGCTTCAGCTACCACATTCTCTTGACCAGATTTATATTTAATCACATAAGGAAAAGTTTCAATGAATTCCAACCATTTTGCATGTCTCTTATTCAACTTACCTTGAGTCTTTAATAATTTGAGACTTTCATGATCAGAATGGATTATGAATTCTTTTGGCCATAAGTAGTGTTGCCAAACCTGCAATGACCTTACCAATGCATACAACTCCTTGTCATAAGTTGCATACTTTAAAGATGCCCCATTAAGCTTTTCACTGAAATAAGCCACGGGCCTTGATTCCTGCATAAGAACAGCACCAATACCAATCCCGGAGGCATCACAGTGTATATCAAAAGCTTTATTGAAATTCTGCAAAGCAAGTAAAGGGGCATGAGTCAATTTATACTTCAAAGTGTTAAAGGCGTTTTCATGTTCTTTATTCCATGCAAAGGTGACATTCTTTTTAACAAGTTCATTTAAAGGTGCAGCAATGGAACTAAAGTCTTTAACAAATCTCCTATAAAAACTTGCTAATCCATGAAAACTTCTTACCTCACTAGCATTTTGTGGTCTCGGCCAATCTATGACTGCCTTGACTTTTGACTCATCAACAGCAATGCCTTGAGAACTTACAACATAACCCAAAAAGATAATAGATTCCAAACAGAAAGAACACTTTTTAAGGTTAGCATATAATTGGTTCTCACGCAATATAGCAAACACAAGTTTTAAATGTTCAACATGGTCATCAAGTGATTTGCTATATATCAAGATATCATCAAAGTAGACTACCACAAACTTTCCAATGAAATGACGAAAAACATGGTTCATAAGCCTCATAAAAGTACTAGGTGCATTAGATAAACCAAAAGGCATAACTAACCATTCATACAACCCATACTTTGTTTTAAAAGCAGTTTTCCATTCATCTCCTTATTTCATTCGTATTTGGTAGTACCCACTTTTCAAATCAACTTTGGAAAATATGGAAGATCCATGCAATTCATCAAGCATATCATCTAATCTAGGAATTGGATGTCTATACTTAATGGTAATCTTATTAACAGCACGGCAATCTACACACATTCGCCAAGTATCATCATTTTTAGGGACTAAGATAACAGGAACTGAACATGGACTAAGAGACTCACGCACAATACCTTTGTCAAGGAGTTCATCCACTTGACGTTGAATCTCTTTTGTTTCCTCCGGATTTGCTCTATAAGCTGGTCGGTTTGGAATTTGAGCTCCTGGGATGAAATCAATTTGGTGCTCAATGCCACGAATAGGTGGTAAACCTATTGGTAACTCCTCGGGAAACACATCACTATATTCCTGCAAAAGAGAGTACACGGCACTAGGCAAAGAAGCAAGGTTATCACTGTCAACAACAAGTATAAGTTCCTTGCTAAACATTAAGTATAAGGACTGCCTATTAATCAATGCTCTCTTAATCTCATTAGAAGAAGCAAAACAACAAGATTTCTTATTAACTACCTCTCGGCCTAAATTAGATTTTTCGTTTTGTTGTTTTTCTAGTTCATTCTTCTTCTTAGCTTCATTTATATCTTTACAAGCTTGTGCAATTCGAGTTTGATCTTCAAAAACTTGAGCAGGAGTTAAAGCATGAAGACTATACTTTTTACCATTATGCACAAAACTGTAAAAAATTTTCTTGGCATGATAAAGCACATCACAATCAAATTGCCAAGGTCTACCAAGTAAAATATGACTAGCCTCCATTGGAACAACATCACATAAAACAATATCAACATATTTACCAATGGTGAAAGAAAACTTTACTTGTTTAGTGACACGAGTTTCAACTGAATTATTTAACCATTGAAGCCTATATGGTTTTGGATGTTTCATGCAATTCAAATTCAGTTTGTTAACAAGTAAGGTGCTCGCCACATTTGTGCAACTACCACTATCAATAATCACACTACAAACCATGTTTTGCACTAAACAGCGTGTGTGAAATATGTTATCACGTTGCATCAAATCATTATCTTCCAAAGGTTGAACATTAAGAACACGGCGAGAAACTAAAGAAAAGTTACCAACTGAATAGGTCGGCTCTTCAAGCTTTTCACCCTCATCACTTTGATCATCTTGGTACTTTTCTTCTAGAGGTGGCATGTCGGCACAATCATCATCACTTACCACTTCTCCAGTATCTAAAGTAATCATGATCCGGGCAGTAGGACAATTGGCTTGCAAGTGACCATAGCCTTGACATTTAAAACATCTAATATCCCTCAATCTTGGAGCAGAAGTTGTCGCCGGTTTAGGGGCATTTTCAGCAGCTTTGGGGACTGATTTTGGGACATAAGGAGGCGCACTAGATGGCTGGTTTGAGATAAATTGCCTCGGTTTTGTTGGTGGAGTGAAAGGGGCTGATTTAGGTTTCAAATCCCTTTGCCATGGTGGAATCTGTTGTGTGAACCTGTTCTTATCTTTCATATGCCTTTCAATCTTAATAGCTTTATGAACAAGCTCATTAATATCAACATAAGATTGTAAATCAACATGATAAGACAATTCAGAATTCATACCTCTAAGAAATCTTTCAATTGTTGAATCGGGATCTTCACGAACATTGGCCTTGATCATGAGAGCTTCCATCTCATGGTAGTATTCCTCCACGGTTTTGTTTCCTTGCACAAGGGAGTGCAATTTTCTGTTGAGCTCTCGGCTATAATGTGATGGAACATACTTCTTCCTCATAAGCGCTTTCATTTGCTTCCAAGTTTGAATAGGTGGTTCGTCATCTTTACGTCTAGATCTCATTACCTTATCCCACCACAAACTTGCATAATCCTTGAGGTGCATGAAGGCTAGGCGATACCTCTTATGTTCGGGATAACTATTACCTTCAAAGAAGTGTTCAAGCTCACGAACCCAATCAAAATAAGCTTCCGGATCTGCTTTACCATGGAAAGTAGGCAATGTTAGTTTAACTCCACTAATTGACAAATCAGATTTCTTACCATCTTTAGGAGAATCCATGAACTCCTCATTCTCCTCATCACTAGGCCCGACTTCTTCATGTTTATTCTGTCGAGAAGTAGAACCTTTTTTTGGTGAAGGAAAAATGGTTAAATTATCAATCTTTAGATTGAGTTTTCGGATCATATCAAATAGAACATCATTAACATATTTTTGATCCGTTTGTATCATCTCCCTCCATTGTTCCTGCAAGTTAGTAAAAACAACAAAAGATAGCAAAATAAAAACCTCTCGGGTTCTCACTTTTGGTGAGTAATACTCTTCTCTCTAGTGTAATGGCTTTTCTTGTGTATACCCTATCTAAACACTCAACAATGAATCTCTCAAACTAATTGAAGCTTACTGTTTGTCGATTTTAAGAACAAGTCTCAACCAATTAGTTCAAACAAATCAATTCACAAAAGCAAAACCAAAGAAGTTTGAAAAGAAAAATTCACGTCACAAGAAGATTTTAAGATAACGTATGGGGTATAAACAGATTAACTTCAGAAAGCTACGAATTCAGAAACTAGAGAAGATAACAAGAAAATGTGTTTTTGAATCACTCAATTCCGATTAAAAATGAGAAAGTTATGAAGGTTTGAGGATTATAGTGTATATTCTCTCTCTGCCGAGTTTCGGACAGTAGATCAAAGGTTCGGACGGCCGAAAGTGGCGTCCGAAACTTTGTTAAAAAAATTTCAAATCTCTGTCGAGGATCGGACGGTAGTTTCGGACGGGTCAAGGGTCCGAAAGTGGCGTCCGAAACTTTTGTGAAAATTTGTGACTTCTCTGTCGAGGTTCGGACGGTAGTTTCGGACAGTTAAGGGGTCCGAAAGTGGTGTCCGAAACTAGAAAATTAAATACGAAAAAAATAATTTTTTTTTTGTTTTTTTTTTCACTTTAGACCAAATGCCTTTGGGCTGATTTTTACTTGGTCCTCTTTTTTTTTTTGTAATGGCCCCTTTTTTTTTTGTAATGGCCTCTTTTTTTTTTGACAAAAAACTTAAATAGGGTTTTTGAGGTTTTTGATAAACCCTAAATTTTCAACCACTTCAATGTATCAAGAAGTCAACAAAATTTCGGATTTTGAAGATACCATTTTTACCAAAGATTCAAGAAATATCACAAAGAACAAGAATATGTCTTCAAAATTCAAATTTGAGCACTTTCGGATTTTCAAGAAAAATCAAGATTTTCAAGAAAGTGGTCAAGAACTCGTCTTTTTGAGATGGTGAAAAAGTTTGATCAAAACACACTTTGATTGCAATAGAATTATGAAACTAACACAAAAGAAAGATCAAGAAAAGGATGAGAAACAAGGAAGTTATGAAATTTTGAATAAGAAACCCTAATTTCACAAACCCTAGTTTGACAAACCCTAATTCTTTGGACGTGATTTCAGCAAGAATGACTCAAGAATTCGACACTATGATGATGAACAAAAACAATGCAGAATTATGAAGAAAAACAACAGCAAAACACGACACAAAACAGCAAGAACAACACAACAAAAATCGCAAAAATCCGAGCAAGAGATGAACACGAATTGGACAGATTTTAGCAAACAAATTGCATACGATTTTGACGTAATTTAAAGGCTGAACTATGACGACCTTGGACAGCAATAAAGACACGAAAACAACAACAAAAAGACACCACAAAAACTGCAGAAATTGACGCAACCAAAAGAAGCAAGAACGACGCAAAAAGAAGGACAAAAATCCGAGAGAGAACAAAACGCAAAACCTGAATTTTTTTGATGAACAACCCTTTGCTTTGATACCAATTGATATGAATGGAGTAGGATGAAGTCCAATCCACACGAATTTTCCACAAGTTCGGACCGTTGTGCACCAAAAACTCAATTCAAGAAACAAGAACACAATTTGCGGAAAAGAGATATGGAACGACAAGGCAAGATTAAAATTAACCTAACCCCAACGTTAACACAAATTGAATCAGTTCAACTAATGTAAATCAAAAGTTTAAACCTATCAAGTTTGGCCGGTTCTATAAATCTAGAACTTGTAAGCTTCACCTAAAGTTCCTCACTTAAGGTTTGGCGGGTCTTATGAATTATTTAAGAATAACTCACGTTGGTGATGTCAAATTTAATTTAGCAAAGCCAAAATTCTTTCAATTCAACATGCTTAAAAACGTTACATAGCTTTCCCTTTTATAGGGAGTAGTTTCGGCTTTTCTAAAAGGAAAAGGAAATAAAACCCTAGAAGTTGTAAATTACAACTTGACTTCTAAGCTAACTAACTTTCCAAATTGGAATTGGAAACTAACAACTAACAAACTAATAAGATAATCCTTTTCCAAAAAGGATTAGGGCAAACGGTTATTCCAAAGGTGGCCAAACACGATTTGGCTACCTTTGTTTCCTAAACTATGAAGTAGCAAAACTCAATTTGACTTCTTAAGTTTCCTAAACTTTTACTTGCCATTATCATGCAAGATAATTGGGCCAAGTAATCTTTATTAAAAACCGAATTAATAAAGCCCAAACTTAATGTTAATGGACCAAATTAATTGCATAATAAAATCCTAAAACATTAAAAATTGGCGTGAACACATAATGAAGCCCAACACGCCAAAGCTTGGTCTTCTCGGCCTTCTTGATATTTCTTCAAGGTGGATCATGAATTGTGATTGAAGAAATATTCCAAAGTACTTCATCTTGAGATGGATGCATCGAACTACTTGGAACAATGTCCATTGCCTCACAATGTGTTGATAACAATGCTTGTAAGGCTTCCTTCATCCTCTTGCTCCTTGATCTTGTCATTGGACCACCAAGATTTGTTAATGGATCATGGGAAGCTGGATTTGGCAATGTGGACTCGGGCTCATTCCTATCATTCCCTCCCTCCTCGAAAGGATTCGTCCTCGAATCACCTACATCATATAAACTCAAATTAGAAACATTGAAAGTAGATGAAACATTACCATACTCACTAGGTAGTTCGATTCTATATGCATTGTCTCCAATCCTTTCCAAGACTTGAAAAGGACCATCTCCTCTTGGATGAAGTTTAGATTTCCTCTTTTCAGGAAACCTTTCCTTCCTCAAGTGAATCCAAACCGAATCTCCAGGTTCGAAAATCACTTGTCTTCTGCCCTTCTTGGCTTGTTTTGCAAATTGCTCATTACGCATTTGAATATTTTTGTAAACCTTTTCATGCAACTCCCTTACAAAATCAGCTTTAGCTTTACCTTCCACATTAACAAACTCATTAATAGGAAGAGGCAAAATATCAAGGGGAGTTAAAGGATTAAATCCATACACAACTTCAAAAGGCGAATAACCAGTAGAACTATGAACAGTTCGGTTATATGCAAATTCAATGTGTGGCAAACAATTCTCCCAATTCTTTAAGTTTTTCTGAATGATAGCACGAAGCAAATTAGACAATGTACGATTTACTACTTCTGTTTGACCATCAGTCTGTGGATGTGCAATAGTAGAAAACAATAATTTTGTGCCTAATTTATTCCAAAGTGTACGCCAAAAATGTGACAAAAACTTGACATCTCTATCACTGACAATACTCTTAGGAATTCCATGCAAACGTACAATATCCTTAAAGAAAAGGTCAGCAATTTTGGTAGCATCATTAGATTTAGAACATGCAATGAAGTGAGCCATTTTACTAAATCTATCAACTACAACAAAAATGCTATCACTACCAGTGCGTGATCTAGGTAACCCTAACACAAAATCCATAGATATGTCATTCCAAGGGTTGCTAGGAACAGGCAGAGGTTGATACAAACCATGAGGCATTACTTTGGACTTAGCATGCTTACACACAATACATTTTTCACAAACACTTTTAACATCTTTAATCATGTTAGGCCAATAAAAGTGCTCATTCAAAACAGAGAGTGTTTTAACAATACCAAAATGCCCCATTAACCCTCCCCCATGGGTTTCTTTAACAAGTAAATCACGAATGGAACATGAGGGAATGCACAATTTATCCTTGCGAAACAAGAATCCATCATGCGTTCCTTCAATTGCCCTGAACGTCACGACGTTCAGCCTTTTTCAGCTTTTCTTGAATTTTCAGCATTTTCTCTCCGGCGCGCCGGAGAGCACTGGAAGTTGCATTTCTTGGCCCTTTTTAAATGTTGATTTTTCGGCGCGCCGGAGAAGTCTGGCCTTTTTTCCAACTTCCGACGTGCTTCAAAACGTGCTCTTGTCATCGTTCTTCACTCCGTTGCTCTTCCCACGCCATAATGTCCTACAAATACATTAAAAACACATCAAAACACATAGAAACATGCTACAAGGACACTCAAAAGATGAGTAAAATGAATCCAATAATGTGAAAATCCTCACATTATCAACATTGCAGTGAGAAGGGTGTAAAGGCATGATGCATCGCCACGATGCATCGCACTTTTGGATAGAATGCACCACGATGCATCGCTACGATGCATCGTGGTGATGTGTGTGTGTGCTACGATGCATCGCCACGATGCATCGTAGTTGTGTGGGTTGAATGCTACGATGCATTGTGGCGATGCATCGTAGCTTTGTGTTGATCCAAGTTTTGCGGAGTTGTTAGTGCGCGAGAATTTGCTTTGTGAATTCAGTTTTGTGGTATTTTGAGTGAACAAGAGTTGGTTTTGTGTTGGGTTTCCAGCTTTGATGAGAGGAATTTCGAGTGAGCAAGAAGTTGTGTTGTGATGGGTTTCTAGTTTTGTTCTTGTTTTCTGAAATTTGTCTAAGTATTTGGTCTCTGAATTTTCAGGGGAAGACGACGAGATGATGGCGTGCAGTTACGAGGCTTGAAGGCGTAGCTTCCAAAGGATTGGACTGCTTGGAGGATTGCGAGGCCGCTGAAAGCGTGACCAGCTCAGGCTGAAAGGCGTGATTCGACTCTGAGTCCTGCACTCAACTTCCGAGCGATGAAGGCGTGATTCCTGCTGGCTTGAAGGCGCCAAAGCCGGACTAAAGGCGCGATTTTGCAAAGCTGAAGGCGCTGGATTGCTGGGAAATGTTCTTCAACTTCAAATTTTCACATCTTAGGCTAATTTTTGGTCTTTCTATTCAAGGACACTTATGTAATATCTTTAGCTATTTTTAGTTAGCGTAATAGTTACATTTCCACTTCTCTATATATAGGAGATGTAGATAGAACAATAGGAGACTTTTGATCCCTGGACCATTATTCATTAGATAGATTTTACATTTTGTAACAAACTTTTGAGAGCTAGAGAGCGGGAATTAATGGTGAGATCTACTTTCTCTCTCTAGTTTCTCTCTCTAGCATTTGAGCTCCATTTCCTATTCCGATCAAGGATTTGCTCCGATCATTGTAATTCTCATATTAATTAAGGAAGCTCTTGGAAGAATTCAATGGGTAAACTCTTTCCATTTATTGAAAATGAATTGTTTCAAGTTCCAAATTGTTGATCGTGAATTGGTAATGGAGTTCTATTGATGAGAATAGAAGCCCGTGTCCATGTCCGTGGTGTTAAAGTCAAATTGTCATCCTGAAAGTTTCTATCACGTTTTGGTATTCTTGCCATAACTCTTTCGATATAACTCGGAATTGCATGATTCAAGAAGCACTAAAACGATAAGAGATAGAGCTACAACTTTCGTGTTTTAAGTTTTTCAAGATTCTAACGTTATCACCGTTGAAAGTGCCTTGCAAAGTTGATGACGGGATTCTGACCGAATTTTCATCTCGAATTTCATGGATTACATTGAAGACCAAGATGGCGTGTTTGGGCTTTGCCATTAATGGAGCACGCCATTGTTAATCTTTAGGATTTATTTAAGTTGTAATAATTAAGTCCATCTAACTCTTAATTATGGGCTTAAGTCTTTGTGTTTTAATTATGGGCTAAGTAACTACTCGATCCAATTATCTTGCATGATAATGGCAAATAATAGTTTAGGAAACAAAGGAAGTCAAATTGAATTTGGCCACCTTTGAAACCGTGTTCCTTAATCCTTTTTGGAAAATGATTAGTTTGTTAGTTGTTAGTTTCCCATTCCAATTTGGAAAGTTAGTTAGTTTAGAAGTTAAGTTGTATTTTACAACTACTAGGGTTTTATTTCCTTTATTCATTAAGCATGGCCGAACTGCTCTCTATATAAAGAGAAGCGATTGTAACGTTTTTAACAAGAAGTTGAATGAATGAAAGTTTTAGCTTTGCTGAAATTAAGAATTAACACTTTGTGTTGTTCAAGCCTTGGAGAATTATTTAATTGTCCATTGTAGAAGAATACCTTTAGCGTGACCTATAGGTGACTTCACCATTGTTCTTTATTTAAAGAGCAGGCCAAATTAACTTGTTTAACTAATTGAATTTTCATAAGTTAAATTGAGTTCGTTTGTATTAAAAACGTGGGGTTTTGATTTACTCAATAACTTGGCGTTTTTCCCTTGAATTTCTTCCACCCGAATTGATTCTTGTTTGTGTTCTAGTTCGTGGATTATCTTGATAGTGCAGCACGGTCCTTACTTGTGTGTGGAGATCGAATTTGGTCCAGGAGTTGGAGCCTCGGCCAACCATTCGCATCAATTGGTATCAGAGAACAAGTTGTTGCCAAAAAAATTCAGGTTAATCCGTTCTAATCTTTCCGCGAAAATTCTGTTTTGTTCGTGTCTTTTCTGCCCGTATTTTTGCGTCTATTTTCTGCAGTTTTTCGTCCATCTTTCTTGCTGTTATTTGGTGTCCTTCTTGCTGTCCTAGGTCGTCATTATCTAGTCTCTAAATTTCGTCAAAATCGCATGAACATTGCATACTCAAATCTGCCCGAAATTGAGTCTCTTGTGTTTTGCGTTTTTTGTGATCTTTTTGTGTTGTTTCTTGTTGCATTTTCTTGCTGTTTTTCGTGTCTAAGTTCTGCACTGTTTTGTCATAATCATAGTGTAGGATTCTTGAAGTTTTCCTTGCTGTTTTTCACGTTTAGTGTCTAAAAATTAGGGTTTTCCACGCTAGGGTTTTCTCGGTCCAATTTTCATAAGTTGCTCAATTTTTATCCGTTTCTTGATCTTCTTTTTGTGTTAGTTTCTTTATCTTATTCTTGATATAGTGTGTTTTGATCAAACTTTTATCACACTTGAAAAAGACAAGTTCTTGAACACTTTCTTGAACTTCTTGATTTTCTTGAAAATCCAAAGTTGTCCAAATTTGAATCTTGAGCCATATTCTTGATCCTTGTTAAAAATCTTGAATATTTTGTGAAAGTCGCACATACAAATTCCTTTTCCTTGGTGAGATATTAAAGTTTGATAATTTTAAGGTTGTTAAGGTTAAGACAAGAAGACAAAACATTATAAACCTTAAATCCTAGGTTGTTGTCTTCAAACCTTAAACCTAAGTACTTTGTACTAGGTTCTTGTCTTAAAAACCTTAAAGTTTGCATTGTTTAAGGTTCTTTTCCGAACCTAGTAGTTTTTGTTTGTCCAAGGTTTGTGTTCAAAACCTTAAAAGTTTGCTTTTGTCTTGTAGTTGTCCGAACAAAAAAAAAAAAAAAAGAGACCGTATATAAAAAAAAAGGTCAATTCAAAAAAAAAAAGAAAAAAAAGAAAAAGAACAAAAAAATATATAAATTCGGACTTTAATTTATTTTATTCTATTATTTCTGTTATTTATTTTATTTAATTTTTTGTTGAAGAACACATTGTTCTTGAGTTTGTTACTTGAAAACCACCTTGGATTAAAAGTGCCATAACTTTCTCAATACAAATCGGAATTAAGTGATTCAAAAGCCATTCTCTTCATCTTTGAGTCTAGTTTCTGAATTTCATAGTTTCTGGTGGTAAATCAGTTTGTAACACACACGTGTTCTAAACCTCTTAAGACGTGATTTCTTTGTTAACTCTCTTGATTTTTCTTGTGAAAGTTTTGTGTGGAACTTGTTGATTGAGATTTTGCTATTTAAGTAATTGAACTTGGTGAGTCTTAATCATCCCAACACATTCATTAATTGAGAGTTTTAGCTAGGATAAACAAGAGAGAACACTACCTAAATAGAGTGGATAGTACCTACTACCCAATAGTGAGGAACCCGAGAGGTATATATACATCTATTTTCTTGTGTTTCTTTACTAACGTGCAGGTACAATGGAGGAAAGTGATAAACAAGTATCACAAGCTAAAACCACTTCTACGTCATGTGAAAAGGTGTTTCAAACAAGGTGCAAAATCCAAGATAAAGTGTGTGCTGTGGAGATTGATTATGAAAAAAGCTCTAACTTTGCTAGTGAGCTAATGGTAAAAAGATTGAGTATGCACACCACTCCACATCCAAATCCTTACTTGCTACAATGGAGTGATAGTTGTGGTGAAGTATGGGTATCAATGCAAGTCAAGGTTGCATTCTTAATAGGGAAATACGAAGCTGAGGTACTATGTGACATATTCCCTATGCAAACAGCCCATCTTTTATTGGGAAAACCGTGGTAACTTGCTTGCAATGGCGTTTATAATGATCTGAAGAATTGCTATTCATTTAGGCATAATGGTAAAAAGTTTAATCTATGTTCTTTAAAGCCTTGTGAAATTTCTAAAGATCAAGCAAGAATTGCTACATCTTGTGCTCAAATGAGATATGAAAAAGAGAAAGAGAAGAGTGCACAACAAGATAAGCAAAAGATTGTAAATATTAGCATTGGCTGTGAACTTGTAAATAAGAGTGATAAAAAGAGTGATGAGCTGAAAAATTCAGAAAGTGAGATGAGTGTTCAAACTCAAAAGAGAGAAAAGAGTTCATTGAAAGTTGAACAACATCTTGTACTTATGAATTATAGTGATCACGAATTATATTGTTTGCTGCCTAGATCTTTTCTTTTACAGATTCATGGAGTTCCTAGGCATCTAATGGAGTTGCAAACAACTCATTATCAATTGGAAGGAGTCCAATCTGCCTTAGCTTGTTTCCCATAAGGTAAGCAAGGTAAGTTAGGTAAGTATGAAAGCTCTTTGATTGATTTTAATGGTTTGAATGTCAAGAACTTTGTTAATGTCAATGCTATTGATTTTCAAAGTTTGAATTCTGTTTTGAATCAATTTCAATGTCTTTCACCTACCTTTGATGTTTTGGTTAAAAAATTTATACCATGTGTTTTAAAGTTTGATGATTTGTGTTTTGGTAAGCAAATTATTTCACATAGTTCTTCAATTATGAAATCTACCTATTTCGTTTTGAATGAATTTATGTATAGTTTCTTCACATGCTATGTTGCTTATCTCATACATGAATTATATTTTGAGCTTAATGTTGGTCATTACGAGCTTCACAAAATCCTTGTGAATAAAAGTGTTGTTTGTAGTGCATATACTTGTTCGACTAACTTTTCTTTTCATTATGGGGATCGAGAGTTTACACATGTTATTGTCACTAGATTCCATAACCGATTTCATGAAGTTCAAACAGGTAATCTTGTAACTCAACACTTGTATGGTAAGTTATCTCCGTTCCAAATTTCTTTTGAATTCCAAGAGGTAAAATTTTCTGTTTACAACTATTCAATAGATTGTTTAAATTCTAGACTTTGGAATTATATTATCATATTTGATAACTTTCGCATGTTTCTAAAAGTATTCATACGTTATTGTGATTTGCACTTTGTCAAGGATGCATATATGTTTTCTTGTTATGAATATTCTTGTACTTATGATTCTATTCATATATGTTTACGTCCTTTGCTTACATTATATGTTCATAATGTAAATAATATGTTAATGAATGTTGCTATTTAATTCGTTTTGATTAGTTCTCCAATTCAGAACATTCGATTTTCTGATTTACATAAACTACATGATAGTTATTTTGCATCATTGTTTTGAATTCATTAACTTCAACATTATGACTCATGCAAAATTGGTTAAGACTAGTCATGCTATATGTATTTTGATTTTGCATATATATTCTGTCAGTTCTATTCTTTTGGTGAAAGGAAATTATTCTAAGTCTTGTTCTAGATTATTGTACTTTCTTTTACCTTATACATTTGTCTTGTTTTGGCAGGATATAAATTTTTGTTGGCTGAGATTTACATCTTCCCAATTTTACTTGGCTCGAGTTTGCAATGAGTTTGTGATATTGGTGTTTGACCCTGGAACTCACTTTCAAGATTCGAGGACGAATCCTTTCCGAGGAGGGAGGGATTGATGAGAATAGAAGCCCGTGTCCATGTCCGTGGTGTTAAAGTCAAATTGTCATCCTGAAAGTTTCTGTCACGTTTTGGTATTCTTGCCATAACTCTTTCTATATAACTCGGAATTGTATGATTCAAGAAGCACTGGAACGATAAGAGATAGAGCTACAACTTTCGTGTTCCAAGATTCTGACGTTATCACTGTTGAACGTGCCTTGCAAAGTTGATGACGGGATTCTGGCCGAATTTTCATCTCGAATTTCATGGACTACATTGAAGACCAAGATGGCGTGCTTGGGCTTTGCCATTAATGGATCACGCCATTGTTAATCTTTAGGATTTATTTAAGTTGTAATAATTAAGTCAATCCAACTCTTAATTATGGGCTTAAGTCTTTGTGTTTTAATTATGGGCTAAGTAACTACTTGATCCAATTATCTTGCATGATAATGGCAAGTAATAGTTTAGGAAACAAAGGAAGTCAAATTGAATTTGGCCACCTTTGAAACCGTGTTCCTTAATCCTTTTTGGAAAAGGATTAGTTTGTTAGTTGTTAGTTTCCCATTCCAATTTGGAAAGTTAGTTAGTTTAGAAGTCAAGTTGTATTTTACAACTACTAGGGTTTTATTTCCTTTATTCATTAAGCATGGCCGAACTGCTCTCTATATAAAGAGAAGCAATTGTAACATTTTTAACAAGAAGTTGAATGAATGAAAGTTTTAGCTTTGCTGAAATTAAGAATTAACACATTGTGTTGTCCAAGCCTTGGAGAATTATTTAATTGTCCATTGCAGAAGAATACCTTTAGCGTGACCTATAGGTGACTTCACCATTGTTCTTTATTTAAAGAGCAGGCCAAATTAACTTGTTTAACTAATTGAATTTTCATAAGTTAAATTGAGTTCGTTTGTATTAAAAACGTGGGGTTTTGATTTACTCAATAACTTGGCGTTTTTCCCTTGAATTTCTTCCACCCGAATTGATTATTGTTTGTGTTCTAGTTCGTGGATTATCTTGATAGTGCATCACGGTCCTTACTTGTGTACCATTCGCATCATCTTTGGTTAGTCTCTCATGTTCTAGCGTTTCAACCGGTTAAATGTATAATTAGACTATGCAATGCCATGCAATTGACATAATTTCTTAAGGATGAAATCATATGTGATTTTAATGATTAAATCTTGTTGAGTTTCATGAATTCACACTTTTATTGAATGAATTGAACTTTGATTGTGGTCGCCATGCTGAGTTGAAGTGAGATTTAACAATATCTGTGAGAATTGCATGAAATGAAGACTAAATGTATGATGATTGAGTCTTCCACTTGCTTTGCTTGAATCATGATTTGAGATGCGGTCGCCATGCCGGTGGAAAATCATTGAGTTGTTAGGAAAAAGTGAGAAGAAACTTTCTAAAGTAAGCAAACACTCTAGGTCCTAGGTCAGGCCTCGCCATGGGATACCGTAGGAATTGCATGCTAGATTTGCTAACTTTGGAGAGTTGAGGCATTGCGGGTTGAATCCATTCTACTTAGGCCTCGCCATGGGAAAAGTAGAATGTTAAGGAGTATAGAAAACATTGTGGTCGTCATGCTAAGTGTTAGCTAGCCTCCTGGGCAATAGAGATCTCCTCATTGTTTTACTTGTGTGTCAAGAGCATTGCAATCATGGCCTAATGTGCATTCAACTGGTGGAAATACTCTAGAGCATCCACTCTCTTCTTGTTTTTTTTACACTTTATTTGTTGCATTTGATTCTTTACTAGTTAGTGTCTAGTTTTATTTCTTTCGTGACATTCTGTGAGCAAACATTGAGATTCTTGATACCGCCTTTTCCCTGTGGATACGATACCTAGCTCACTGCTACTATAGTTAGTGGATTAGGATAAATTGACGAGCCACGACACTCGATATCAGTTGTCTAGTGGAAATTTGGTGGTTAAGACTATAACCGAACCAAACTCAACCACAATTAATAGAACAATCAAAGCAAAATTGATTCTATATCGTTTCAAATCCACAACTTCCAAGCCAAGTCCCCAACAAGGTTGTCATGCTAGTGTTGACTTGGTTTCCATATGCTTAGGGCTAATTCATGGTATAGATTCAATCAACATTATCATGGACAAAGAGGTCTCTTCTTCACAACATGCAATGGATTAATATTCTACTCACAACATGACCCAATTTTCACTTTCAAGTTAAGGATATTGCACAAGAAATGTGACCTTAAAATCAAGCATATGAAACATATAATCAAGCCCATAACATTTCATCACCATACAAACAAATTATCAAAAGCCCATAGCCTAATTCCAAAGACACCACACAATTTAGCCAATCATGGCTAATTAGAGCAAACCCAAATGGTAGATTAAGCAATGAATTAGCAAGAAAGTGCAAGGAAAGAGACAACTCAATATATGTGGTCTTCCAAATGTTGATTCCAAGCTAAAGGTCCAAGCTTCCTTTTTATTTCCACTCCAATTAACCAAAAGTTCATAGAATTCTATCCCAAGAAATGAAAACCCCAAAAACACACACTAAATGTGTGTTCTTATGAGCTATTGCTAATTGTGTCCTAGATACCTAACTTAGTGTTTAAGAAATCTTATATAATTAGTAAAATGACTAAAAATCAATAATTACATAAAGTACCCCGCTTATTCTAAAATAGGGGCCGAAATGCAATTTTCGGAAGTGTTGGTCCCGCAGCCACTTTTTCAGGATTTCAGACAGCACACTTTGATGATATTGGGACGCGATTTTGAATGTCGTCCGTGCAGAACTGGGCATTTTGGTCTTCATAGGAATTGTAGCCCTACCTCCTGGCTTTCTAATGCATCAAAAATCATTGAATTTGGAGGTCTTTCACTCACGATATGCACATTCTACCAAACTGTGGCAAAAGGCTCAACAATGCAAAACTCTAAATCAACAATCATAAAGATGCCCCCGTTTCTCCTACTTGCACACAAAATTAGAAGACAGTTAAAACATAAGAAATGAAGTACACCCAAATAGAGTTCCAGAACATCCAAGATCGCCTCATGTGGATTAGTATTGAAAGAGTTACACTCAAATGAAGTTTGACCTACATTCTTCCCAAACCCTAAAACAAGCCTATTAACATGTTAGAGTTTTCTCAATGCATCATTTCCAACCTTTTCCAATTCTTTCCTTGTTCTTGAACTTCAAATACACACTTGACTCATTTGAACATCATTTTTGGTCTTTTTCACCATTTAAACACTTTCAACTTGCAAACCACCTTAATGCACAAAATTGCACAAAACATCACACATTTGCATAAAACACAAGACAAAAGTTAAGTGATTTAACACATATAAGTTGGTATAAAACCAACTTATCAAATTCCCCCACACTTGAACCTTTGCTTGCCCTCAAGCAAAGACACAACATCACATTACACAACTCATGTTAATCACTCATGTTCAAACCGTTACTATCTTGTTTACTAAGTCTATCTCTAAGTTCATCAAAACATTTTTCACACAAAAATGTTTACTAATGTTAATCACTCACATTCAAACCGTTACTCCCTTGTTTACTAAGTCTATCTCTAAGTTCATCAAAACATTTTTCACACAAAAACTCTAAAAGGTTCCCCCGTTCCAAATTTTTAGATTTCAACACACATTGTCAACCAAGGCACAACGAATAAAGACCAAAATGTCATACGTGTAAGTGTGTGCTGAGGAATATCAGCTTAATGCTCTTCATGTATGCATAACCCTTTAATTCTATCTTACGATTCACTGCATATCAATCTCCTTATCCACACATAGGAACAAATAGCACACAAGATCAATGGCGCACATTGGTGCTTCTCTTAGATCATTTACATTCAAATTGCACTTTGGTGCTTTCTTTGGTCACACACATTGGTGTATGATTGCCTGGGTCTTGTGGCTCTTTTTCCCACTAGCTGCCTGGGTTTTGTGGCTATTTTTTCCCCAATTATGCTTGCCAAGGGTATTTCGGCTTTTCATTCCCAATTGCCAAAGGCTTTTTCTCCATATCCTTTCTTGTGTAACCATTAGTTCGTATATGTCTTTAAGGGACTTTATATGCAAGAACACTAGAATTCCAAGGAAATGCATACCAAAGAACAACTCAAACCGAATTACCTCCTATGTTATTGATTATCTTGCATGGCATATCTATCTTACTTTAACATCATGCCTTGGCCAACAAAACGTGCCAATTTCTTTCAAATTTAGAACCGGAGATGAAAAATATTTTCGCATGCATTAACATAAAAATTTGATGAACCAAAGGTTGAACATAGCAAAACAAAGGTCAAAATGTAAAGTGATACTTCATCTCATTCAATTCATTGCCCACACTATCACTACACCTCTTTCATTTCATTTCACATGTTACCCTTTATTAGCACACTCACACTCCTAAAACTTAAAAGAACTAACCAACCAAAACAGCAACACTCAACACTTCTCACATTCCATGGACAGTCACATCTTGCCACAGATCAACTACACAAAACTTGTGTTCTTAACATCACTTATTCACAAAAAATTTCAAAATTTCCACAAAAAATTTTAAACTTACACAACAATGAAAGACACAACATATAACGGGAAATAATATGCAAACACTCAAATTTAACACAACAAAACTAAAAAGTAACATGCTTTGCATCACATAGCACAAAAAACTTCATGCACGAAAGAAAATAAGCATAAAAAGTGCAAAAGACACAAACCAAAGCAAACATTCCCTCCCCACACTTAAAACTCACATTGTCCTCAATGTAAGTCAAAGAATAAGGTAAAGAACTCCCTTTTTAGTAGGCAATGAACTCCAATGTTCGCTAAGTTGATTTGGCTTGCTCCTAGCTCCATACTTGTTGAAATGTCCTCCTTTTTTTTCTTCATTCTTTTTGTGGCATCCTCTTGGACTCCTTCAAAAGAATTCAACCTAATTCACTACAAAATAATAAAATAAACAACTCAAAGCAAAGAAAAAATAACTAAAGTCAAAAGAAAAGAACAAGAGATTAGAAGTAGTTCTAGGTTTATTAGTCCCTAGCTACACTTTATTGCTATTATCATGGTTTGTTTCCTTGGAGTTCCTTCTTCCTCTTTGCTTTGTTCATTTTCCTCTCCATGCCAACACTATTACCATTTTCTTGTGATTCACTCATGGCCATCCAAGTTTGCTTTGGCACTTTTCCCTTGTTAACTCCTCTCTTCGTTTTCTTTTCCTCTTTCGATGCTTTGGGCTTTGGTATGAATGTGCCACTAGTTATTGGATGAATCCTACCATGAAGCATTGACCTCCTCTATTAGGGTTCTTCTCTTCTTCACCAACCTTGAGAGTGATAAGCTTGATCTTCAATCTTGAATGTTATTGTTCTACTTTGCACCCCAATAGTTGCACTCGCGATAGCCAAGAATGGTCTCCCAATTATAATGGGAATATCTCTATCCTCCTCTTATGTCCAAAATCACAAGTCCTACCGGGAACACAAATTCATCAACGGTCACATAGACATCTTCAATTTTCCCAATTGGACTTACCAATGATCGATCCGGCAAGTTGAAGATTTATCAAGGTAGGCCTAATTCTTTCCTTTAAGCCAACACTCAAAGCGGTTTGAGAGGGGCATTAAACTAACTCCCGCTCCCAAAATCACATAAGGCTTTAGGAAAATACCTTGTACCGATCAAACATGGAATAGTAAAACTACCCGGATCTTTCAACTTCTTAGGCATCTCTCGTTTGATCAAACAACTAAAAATCTCTGTCAAAGAGATCACCCCCTCACATTGAAGCTTCTCCTTGTTAGCAATGAGTTTCCTAAAGAACTTTGAATATTTTGGTATATTGCTCAAGAGCTCAACAAGGGGCACATTCACATTAATCTTTTCAAGCATTTTCACCCACCTAGCAAATTGCGCATCATGCTTAGTTCTTTTCACAAGCCTAGAAGGATATGGAGGACATGGCAATCATTCTCAATTCAAGAGAGTTGGGACTTCCTTCATAGTCTCCATCAATTCCGGTTCAAACTCCAACTCTTCTCCTTTAATGGCCACATCTTCCACATTATCTTTTTCACCACTTTTCCTCTTTCTCTCACTCGTGGTTTCAACTTTCTCTCCACTTCTCAAGTAGATGGCATTACATTGATCTTCAACATCTTGGCTAGGCAAAGAGTTACTAGTGGTAATCTCTTGAGGTTTACTTTGGGTAACTTGGGCTAATTGCCCCAATTGATCTCGCATACTCATTACCATAGCTTCAAGGTTCATGATGCTTATATCATTTTGATTCAACCTTTGCTCCATTACCTCTATCTTTGTGACAATCTTATCCAAGATGTTACAAAACATTTCCTCAACCATAGGCTTCTTCTCTTCTTACTTCAAAGGTGGAACCTTCTTTTGAACTTGACTCTCAAAGTTGCTCCCAAGATGTATATGATCTCCCGATTCCAAATTTGCCCCATGGAGTGAAATAACATCCCGTTCTATTACTCATCGTTGTGTCTTTTGTAGAGAGATTCTAGTCTTTGGCCAAAATTCCTCCTCTTCGGCCATGCGTGTCAAGAGCTCTTCAACTCCTTGAATGGACATGGATGATAAAGAGCCCCCCGCACTCATTCTCACCTCTCTCATAGTATCATAAGTCAACCATTTGCAAAATACTTGCAGGTGTCTTCCATTATCAAAACCATGATTTGGGCATCTCCTCAACATCTCTCCAAACCTTTTCCAAACCAAGAGATTCTCCTTCATCTTGACAAAACATGAAGATTTCCATCCTCAATTTCTCAACCTTGCTAGGGGAAAGAGTTTCATGATAAACCTCCTTCTTAGCTCCTCAAATGTTGCCAAAGAAGAGGCTCTCAATGTCTTGTACCATTTTTTTGCTTTCCCTTCCAAGGAAAATGGAAAGAGAATTCTTCTCACTGCATCTCGAGAAACTCCTTGTATCATAAATGTGTTGCATATATGGAGAAAATCCTCAATATGGTCATAAGGATCTTCACTCTCAAAACCTTGGAAAACAACCTTCTCTTGAATCAAACATATGAGATTGGGAGAAATGAGAAAGCTTTCAACATCAAGTTCACACAAGTTATTACGATCTACAAATCGAGGCTCATATAGCTCCCCAAACGTTCTTGGACGTTGTTCATCATGGGTAGCCATCTTTTCTAAGATTGAACCTTAACACAAAAAGGAATCCTCAAGTGCCTCCAAATTAACCTACAATAGCCACAAAATAATAACAAGTAAAATGCACCAAAGACAAAAGAGCAAGTAAAACACCAAACTATAAAATCACAAGATTGACAAGACCACAAAACACAAAACGAGTAAAATGGACTAAATGTAAAATAGCAAGTCAAAAACGAAAACAAAATAATAAAAAAAAATTCAAGACAACACAAAATGCGAAAACTATGCACAAAACAAAAAAAAAGTATGCAAACTACTCAAAATACCAAACACTAATCTCAACACAAATAGCCCCTCCCCGGCAACGGCGCCATTTTGTTGAGTGAGTTTGTCGTGTAACCCAAACAAACAAATACCCTAACTCTAAATATGTAACACTTGGAAGCAAGGGGTCGAATTCCACGGAGAGGGGGGTCTTGTTAAGAGTTCGAGTCTAGTATGTAGAGTAATGAAAAATGCAACTAAGGAAAGAAAACAAGAAAAAATACAACAAGACTAAACCTACACTAAAGTCAACCTAATTGATCTAGGACTTAAGCTTCAAAATTAGGGAGTAGAAATCAAGTATATAAGTGTATCATTGGAATTTAGGACTAGGTTTCTCAGTCATTTGTAGCATTGGTGATTCATGTAATAGCTTGAAGAATGTGGTTTAATGTTGTCTAGTGGAAATTTGGTGGTTAAGACTATAACCGAACCAAACTCAACCACAATTAATAGAGCAATCAAAGCAAAATTGATTCTATGTCATTTCAAATCCACAACTTCCAAGCCAAGTCCCCAACTAGGTTGTCATGCTAGTGTTGACTTGGTTTCCATATGCTTAGGGCTAATTCATGGAATAGATTCAATCAACATTATCATAGACAAAGAGGTCTCTTCTTCACAACATGCAATGGATTAATATTCTACTCACAACATGACCCAATTCTCACTTTCAAGTTAAGGATATTGCATAAGAAATGTGACCTTAAAATCAAGCATATGAAACATATAATCAAGCCCATAACATTTCATCACCATACAAACAAATTATCAAAAGCCCGTAGCCTAATTCCAAAGACACCACACAATTTAGCCAATCATGGCTAATTAGAGCAAACCCAAATGGTAGATTAAGCAATGAATTAGCAAGAAAGTGCAAGGAAAGAGACAACTCAATATATGTGGTCTTCCAAATGTTGATTCCAAGCTAAAGGTCCAAGCTTCCTTTTTATTTCCACTCCAATTAACCAAAAGTTCATAGAATTCTATCCCAAGAAATGAAAACCCCAAAAACACACACTAAATGTGTGTTCTTATGAGCTATTGCTAATTGTGTCCTAGATACCTAACTTAGTGTTTAAGAAATCTTATATAATTAGTAAAATGACTAAAAATCAATAATTACATAAAGTACCCCGCTTATTCTAAAATAGGGGCCGAAATGCAATTTTCGAAAGTGTTGATCCCGCAGCCACGTTTTCAGGATTTCAGATAGCACACTTTGATGATATTGGGATACAATTTTGAATGTCTTCCGTGCATATATGGGCGTTTTGGGCTTCATAGGAATTGTAGCCCTGCCTCCTAGCTTTCTAATGCATCAAGAATCATTGAATTTGGAGGTCTATAACTCACGATATGCATATTCTACCAAACTGTGGTAAAAGGCTCAACAATGCAAAACTCTAAATCAGCAATCATAAAGATGCCCCCGTTTCTCCTACTTGCACACAGAATTAGAAGACAGTTAAATCTTAGGAAATGAAGTACACCCAAAGAGAGTTCCAGAACATCCAAGATCGCCTCATTTGGATTAGTATTGAAAGAGTTACACTCAAATGAAGTTCGACCTACATTCTGTCCAAACCCTAAAACAAGCCTATTAACATGTTAGGGTTTTCTCAATGTATCATTTCCAACATTTTCTAATTATTTCCTTGTTCTTGAACTTCAAATACACACTTGACTCATTTGAACATCTTTTTTGATCTTTTTCACCATTTAAACACTTTCAACTTGCAAACCACCTTAATGCACAAAATTGCACAAAACATCACACATTTGCATAAAACACAAGACAAAAGCTAAGTGATTTAACACATATAAGTTGGTATAAAACCAACTTATCAATCTCATCTCAAATAAGGAGCAAATTTTGAGGTGTGAAGTTCCCATGATGCTTTCAGGATGCTTTCAGAATGCAGTCAAGTATGGATGGTGCATAATCTCCCTCCTAAGCTAAAAGATCCAGGCAGTTGTACAATTCCTTGCAAAATTGGTACAAGACATTTGCAAAGGCTCTTTGTGACTTGGGAGCTGGCATTAACCTTATGCCACTTTCCATAGCAATCAATGTTGGACTGGGTGGAAGGATTCGCCCAGTAGCTGTTACACTTCAACTTGCGGATAGGTCTTTGGTGACTCCCACAGGCTTAGTAGAGGATGTACTGGTAAGAATTGATAAATTTACTTTGCCTGTTGATTTCATTGTTCTGGATATGAAGGAAGATCCTGAAGTTCCTTTGATATTTGGTAGACCTTTCCTAGCTACTGGTGATGCTTTAATTGGTGTGAGAAATAAGACAGTTACTTTTCACATTAATGATGAACAAGTAGTTTTTGATGTCAACTTGCCATGAAGCATCCTTCGGATGTAGAGACTTGTTTTGTAATTAGAACTGTTGCATGTTCAATGCGTATGCTTGATGATGAAGTTGCTCATGACTATTTTTGCAATGATGAATTGAGTTTGCACAATGAGATTTGTAAAATTGTGGAGTTAGACAAAGAGGATTGCATGATTCTTAATGAACTTGGAAATCTTGTGGAATGTTGTGTTATTGAGGAATCTATATGTGAAATGTAATATGAAGTGTTTGATGTTCAAATGGAAACATGTGTGGTAGAAGATAGGTTACATGGTTCATGTGATGAAATGTTGAAAGATGAGAAATGCTGTGTTTCTACTAATACATTTTGCACTCCCATTGAGGTGAGGAAAGATGAGAATTTATGCAGGAATGAGAAGTTGCTGTCATCCATTGAAGTACCTCCAAAGCTTGAACTCAAACCACTTCCACCTTATTTGAAATATGCTTATCTTGGTGAGAATGAAACTTTACCTGTGGTGATATCTTCTACACTGGACGGTTGGCAAGAGGATAAACTTTTAGTTGTTTTGAGGCAATACAAGAGGGCTTTGGGTTGGACAATTGCAGACATAAAAGCATTAGTCCTTCTATATGCATGCACAAGATTCTATTGGAAGAGAATTCAGTTCCTGTAAGGGATAGGCAGAGAAGGTTGAATCCACAGATGATGGATGTGGTTAAGAAAGAAGTGATTAAATTGTTAGACTTTGGAATGATTTTTCCCATATCAGATACTGAATGGGTAAGCCCGGTTCAGTGCGTCCCGAAAAAGGGAGGTGTGACAGTGGTAAAGAATGAGGCGAATGAGCTTATTGCAACAAGGATTGTAAATGCTTGGAGAGTATGCATGGATTATAGGAAACTCAACTCAGCAACAAGGAAGGATCATTTTCCCTTGCCATTTCTTGAGCAACTCTTGGACCGTATTGCTGGTTTCTTATACTATTGTTTTATGGATGGATACTCTGGGTATAATCAGATAGCCATAGACCCAAAGGATCAAGACAAGACAACTTTTACATGCCCCTTTGGTAGTTTTGCCTACAAAAGGATGCCATTCGGATTATGCAATGCACCTGCCACCTTTCAAAGGTGTATGATGTCAATCTTTCATGACATGGTGGAGGATGTAATTGAGATATTCATGGATGACTTTTCGGTTTTTGGCATGTCATTTGAGAAGTGTTTGGAGAATTTAGCCAAGGTTCTACAAAGATGCGAAGAGACCAATCTAGTTCTTAATTGGGAGAAGTGTCAGTTTATGGTTCAAAAGGGAATTGTGTTAGGACATAAAATTTCCAGTAAAGGGATTGAAGTGGATAAAGCTAAAATAGATGTAATCTCAAGACTTCCTCATCCCACCAGTGTAAAAGGGGTAAGAAGTTTCTTTGGTCATGCTGGATTTTATAGAAGGTTCATAAAAGACTTCTCCAAGATTGCTAGGCCTCTTTGTAATTTGCTGGAGAAGGATGTCAAGTTCAATTTTGGAATAGAATGTGTTGAGGCTTTTGACATGTTGAAAGCAAAGCTTGTTGAAACTCCTGTGATAATCACTCCAAATTGGGGTGAACCTTTCGAGATTATGTGTGATACCAGCGATTATGCTTTGGGGGCTGTCCTTGGGCAACGGAGGAACAAGGTTTTCCACACTATATATTATGCAAGCAAGCTGTTAAATGGTGCCCAACTCAATTACACCACCACTGAGAAGGAGATGTTGGCAGTTGTGTTCTCATTTGATAAATTCTGAGCCTATCTTTTGGGGTCCAAAGTCATAGTGCATACGGACCACGCTGCACTGAAGTACTTATTGGCCAAGAAAGAAGCAAAGCCTAAAATAATAAGGTGGGTGTTACTCTTGCAAGAATTTGATGTGGAAATCAAAGACATAAAAGGGTGTGAAAATGTTGTGGCTGATCACCTTTCTCGACTGGAGACTGAGGCTCAAGATGATTCAAGGATTGTGATAAAGGAAGACTTCCCAGATGAACAAATCTTCAAGATAGAGAAGGGATGTCTGCCTTGGTATTCTGAAATTGCAAATTTTGTGGTGGCAGGCACGGTTCCTACGTATTACTCTCATGAACAAAAGAAGAAATTGAGAAATGATGATAAAAATTACTTTGGGGAGGATAATGCCTTATACAAATCTTGCAGTGATCAAATTATCAGAAAATATGTTAAGGAAGAGGACAAGGAGGACATTTTGAGAGCATGTCACGAGGGTCCTTGTGGAGGCCATTTTGGTTCAGCCAGGAAAGGGTTCAAAATTCTTCAATCAGGCTTTTATTGGCCTAATATTTTCTAAGATGCCAAGATTTGGGTTGGATAGTGTGATAAATGTCAAAGGTCTGGGAATATATCCTCAAGAAATGAAATGCCCTTAAATAATATTCTAGAGGTTGAATTGTTTGACGTCTGGGAAATAGACTTTATGGGTCATTTTCCAAAGTCAGGAGGCAAGGAGTACATTCTAGTAGCTGTGGATTATGTTTCAAAGTGGATTGAAGCTCAAGCTCTTGCCCACAATGATGCAAGGAGTGTTACAGCATTCTTGAAGTCACAGATTTTCACACGGTTTGGCACTCCACGGTTAATCATATCTGATGGTGGTACACACTTTTGCAATAAGCTTTTTGAAGCTCTCCTAGCTAATATGGGGTGACACATAAAGTTTCTACCTCTTACCATCCACAAATCAGTGGGCAAGCAGAAATTTCAAACTGAGAAATCAAAAGGGTGTTGGAAAAGGTTGTTAATCCTAGTCGAAAGGATTGGTCATCAAAGCTAGACGATGCTTTGTGGGCATATAGGACAGCCTATAAAACTCCCATTGGAGCTTCACCATTTCGATTGGTTTTTGGTAAGGAGTGTCACTTGCCTGTGGAGCTTGAACATAGAGCCTATTGGGCAATTCAAAAGCTTAACTTGGATTTAGATGGAGCTCAATCGAAATGTATGATGGACTTGAATGAATTAGATGAGTTCAGGTTCAATTCATATGTGAATGCTAAGATGTACAAGGAAAGGACTAAGAAATTACATGATGCAAAGATACTATCTAAGAGTTTTGCTCCTGGACAAAAAGATTTGCTATATAATTCCAGATTGATGTTGTTTCCTGGCAAGCTTAAATCCAGATGGACTGGACCATTTACTGTTGTTACAGTAAAGACATATGGAGTGGTGGAGATTCAAGATGAAAAGAAGGGTAATACATGGAAGGTGAATGGCCATAGGTTGAAACCTTATTTGCTTCCAGAGGACAGGGATTCGTTCCATGGTGTGGATGCCCCTCAAGCATTATATCTTGATGATCCTAGCATATCTCACTAAGACAGCAATTGGTCGGGCTGATGACATTAAACCAAGCGCTACTAGGAGGCAACCCTGATTTTCTTTCTTTGTCTCAATTAGTTGTGATTTATTTTACTTGTGATTTTTAGTTTGTGTCTAACATAGCAACATAACATGGCAAATTTCTCATAGATTGACTGATTTACATTTTGGCAGATTCTCAGAAGGATGATGGGCAGCATTGATAAAGCAGGGAGTGAAAGTTGTATTTTTCAATCCATTTGGGTCAAATGAATTTCACATTGAAAGCCAGGTTCCTTTATTCTGGTTTTGTGATTATCACGGGGACTGTGCTTCTCGTTGTGTACTTTGTTGCTATTCTCGTTGTGTTTTGATGTAGTTTGTGTGGAGTAGGAGTTATTGAGTGACAATATTTTCAGGAAGTTAGTGTGTTAGTTTAGAGGTTATGTGTTAAGGTTGATTCGGTTATGTGTGAGTCATTAGAGTTTAAGGTAGAGTTTAAGTTGTTTGTTTAAATGTGGTGAAATTGAAAGCAATTCTTTTATATTCATGAGTTGATATTCTGTCAATGTTCGGTCTTAAATGCTTGATAAGAATGAACAAGGTCTTACATTTTTTCCTTGGTGGTCATAAATTTTGTCATTTTGTCTTCACTTGGCAGAGAATAGAGAAGGAATTGTTCATATGCATTAAGAGTGAAGTGGTTCCATTTAAGTCTTGAAGCTTTATTGTGAGTTGGAGTGCACACGGTAGGTTGACCGAAATAATGTTCATTTGTTTGTGCTTGTTGTGTAGTTACATGTGAAGTTAGTAATGTTGGGCAGTGAGTGAGATGAAAGGAAATCACATGTCTTGCAATTTGTTGGGTCCCACCTTTGAATGACCAAATTGTTTGTTTGTGTTTGGTGGGCATATTAATTCTTCACGGTTGACAGAATGAATGCATTTACATGAATTAGCTTCCTTGGTGTCTTTATAAGTGTAAGAAGTGCTGTAGTTTTTGCAAGACATCACAAGAAACACAAGATCGTGAGTGAGGCCATTTAGCTTCCATTGAACTTCTCAGTTTCAATTTTTTTCCAAGACTAGATTCTAGTGCTCTAAAAAGGTATGTCTCTTCTTCTTTTGTTGTTATGAAAATCGTTTAATGTGATGAAAGTAGAGAGCATGGAAATGTTGATGTTGTTGCTTAGATAATGAAATGATGAATATGCAAGTTAACATGTTGTTAGCCAAGGAACCAAATGCATGATAAGTGGGGGGGGGGGCGGTTTAAAATGTTGGCTTCCAATTGTTCCAGCTTTGCCATGTTATTGTGTTTTAATCATAACTGGAGCTTGGAATGTTGAAACTACATGATTCCAGTCCTAGAATTTAGCTAACATGATAAGCTTCATTGTTTATGTTGGACACTTTGGCTAATTTTGACTGGGAAATAGACTGAATTGGCTTAAAACGTGAAGTGAAAGATGAAACCAGAATGCTGAATCTTTGAATCTACCCAGTTTTACACCATTCGGAATTTTGGTCATAAATTTCTCAAATGTGGTCCAAATGAGGTGATTCCAGTGGAGGATTTAGCTAAGAGATAAGGCTACATTTTTTGTGTTGGGCATTCTTGCCAGTTTCGATTAGAAAGTAGACTTATTTCAGAATAAATGCTGAATTCATGTTAGTGTGTACACTGAAATTTCTGGAATTTGGCCTGTTTGGAGTACCTCGGTTCTTTTGGCCATAATTTGCTTAATTTTGGTCCGAATGGTGAAATTCTTGTTCCCTAATTTAGCTAAGGTTGTACTTTATAAGGTTGCAGTAGCAAGTTTTGATTAATCTGATTCGTTACACTATATTCTTGGTCTATTGCATTAAGAGGAAAAGCTGAAATTCGTAAACATTCTGTACAATGCATTTCGGTAATGAAGGAATTGCAACGTGGATATATTTTGTTTGCACTGTTTGTATCCAACTCTTGGATTTAATCAAGTTATGACTTTATTCATGTGAGTTTAAGCATTTTTTGTGTGGAGAATGGCTTGTTTAACATGTTATAGTCTTGGAAGTGTGATGTTGAAAAGCTGAAATTTTGTTGTGAAAATGATTGCTAAATGGCCTTGTCCTATTTATGCTTTAGAACTTGTGATGAAATGCTATATGGTAACGCTTGGCATGTGCTTAATGAATTTTGGGATATCAGGATGACTATCATTTTGGTTTAAACCTGAGTTGGTTGTCTTAATAGGAATGGCACCAAAAAGAAAAGATTCGACTTCAAAAAAAGCCACGAATCCAAAGAAGGAAAAGGAAGAACTCAAGCACCACCTGTTGAATCTGATTCCGATCCGGAGTACTTCCCTGATGATATGCGAATGTTTTGAGGAGCCCCCTCGGTATGTGATGCAGAGTCCCGGCACTCAAGAAGAGGAAAGGAACTTCTGAAGTATCTTTGTTCATTAATGGACGAAGCTAGGGAAACGTTGGGAGCAAGGCAATCAATCGTGAAGTATATACATCTGAACGTGCGTTCAGTGTGGAAAAAGGGCCATTTAAAAAGTTAATGAGGTTTTACAAATTTCATGAGAAGCTTGCGGTTGCACGCTGAATTTTGCAATGTGAGCATTGCAAGGGAATATTACGCCAATGCAGGGTCCCCTGAGAATGGAGCCTGTGTATGTGCAGGGGAAATGGATACGAATCACAAGCGAGATTATTAACTGTGCATCTGGAACAACCAATTATGCCTCTGATCCTATACAGTTTCCGGATGATGAGAGGTTGGATCAAGCTTTGACAGAAGAGTTGGCACACCCTGGAGCAACTTGGGTGCTCAATTCGGTGGTCAGCATAAGCATATTCGGAATGAATTCTTGAAAAGTGATGTGAAAATGTGGCTGTTGTTCGTGCTGTCTCGCCTCATGCCGAGTTCACAGACTACCGAGGTGATTCGTAATCGGTTGTTTATGATTTTTGCAATTCGAAGGAAGCGGCAGATCGATGTGGGTCGTTTAATCCTCTCAAACATCCAGGATGGAATTTTCGCGGGCAGTAAGGCACTTTATTCCCCATTACTGATTCAGGAGATTTGCGTAGAACAGGGTGTGGATGATTGAGCTTCGGTGACTGGGGCAAAAAGATTAAGCCCTCCAATTACTGATCAACTTATATGAAGTATTGAGCTTGGACAAGGAATGGAGCAGGCAGGATTTCGAGTGCAGAGCATCTCGTGGTGGAGAGTGAAAATCCGACTTATGAAGCGGGTCAGGGCAGCTTTTCTTTTGATTTCGCATCTCTTCAAGGAGTAATTCAGGGTTTCCAACACTCAGTTGAAAACCGTTTCTCAAACATGGATGAGAGGATGGATCGGCTACATGATGGTGTGAGAAACATGGATGAAAGGATGAAACGTATGCATGAGGGTTTGGATAATATGCGACAAGAATGGATAGCACATGCGTCAAGTTTAGATGGGAGGTTGGATGACTTGTCAACAGTGGCTCAACAACAGTTTGAAGTGTTGTATCACAGACAAATGAGCATGCAACTGGAGTTTGATAAGTGTAATAAGATGGCTGTGTATTACCATTTGGATTCTGGACCCCCTAAACCAACACCAACATCTGCACAGTTTGCTGGGTACCGTATACCAAATCTGTCGAAGGACGTTGTTAGTGGTGCCATTCATGAGCTGCCATTTGGGGTGCCTGCCGTACCTGCTCTTCAACCATTGCCTACATTTGTTCGTATACCTTCAATGTCTCCTACTCCTGAAATTCTACCGAATCAAGAATTCATGCCAGCGACGAGAATTCCATTAATTGCTTCAGGGCAGCCTCTTCCAGGACCAGTTCATGGTCCTTTTCATTATGTGGCACAGCCATTTACTGGTCCCTCATTCTCCACAGCAACATCATTTTCACCACCTTCCTCTTCTGCTCCAACTTCATCCCAGGCAGCTCCTCAATCTTAGCCTTTTTATATTGGGGACAATGTTCATTCCAAGTGTGGGGGGGAGAATATCGTAATATTTTTTTGTTGATGCTATGTGTGAAATTATTATGGTGATGTGCTTTGCCTTGTGAGATTGTTGTGATGGAGTGGTTGATTGATTGTTGAAGTTGTGCTTAGATGTTTCTTTCATATTGCTGAAGTATTGTTGAGGTGGAGAAGCCAAAATGTCAAGCGTGTTACATTACTCAATTTCAAGAAGGTTGTAGGAGAGGCCATGATAGGTTGAAGTCAAGCTGTCTTACTTTGAAGAAAATGAAGAATGAAGAAATGTCGTGAATTACGTTGTGTTGATAAGTGTTGTTTGAGTGTTTTGAGCTTAGTATGAAGTTTTCTTTTCTTATTGTTGAGTGGTTAGTGAGTAGTCTGTAGTTTGCTAGCTGCAAGGGGATGGAATGTACTATATCTCTCGGTTATGGGTGTGTTATCACTTTGAATTAATGAATTAGAGTGTGTGGTGTTGTGTGCAAGGGTTTGATTTGTGATGTGAATTGGTGTGAAAAGAGAACAATTTGGTAATGTTTTGAACCTATCGTCTTGGTGAGAAGAGGAATGAAATAAAAAGAGAGTGAGTAAAAGCAATCAAATTTGAGAGAATGAGTAATCACCTTGTATGTGAAACTTTGTTCTTAGTTCACTTTGGCTTATTCCAAGTTCATCACTATTACTTGTTTTGAATCTTGCATGTGAAAACTTTTGTTTTTGGTGCTAAGTTTGAAGAAATTGGTACATATTGCTGATTAAGGCCCGATGTTAATGTAAGATAGATATGCCATGCAAAAACTCAATTAACATAGGAGGTAATGTGTATGAATTCTGTTCTTTTTGTTATGCATTTGTCTGGAGTTTCCAATATTCGTGCATGTTAAGTCAATTTGGAATTCTTATGAACATGTGCTTACATAAGAAGGGATATGGAGAAAAAGCCATTTGGCAACTGGGAAGGAAAAAGCCATAAGAACCTGGCAATCAAATTTGGAGAAAAAAGCCATAAAACCCAGGCATTATTTTAGTCATCAATATGTGAAGCGATTGTGCACCAAGGTGCAGCACTAATGTGCAGAATAAGGGCAATGTCCCATAGAGTACCAATGTACGCATAGGTACCATTGATCTTGTGATTGCATGTTCATAAGGATGTACAAGGAGATTGGCATGTATTGAATGGTATGTGAAACAACTAGATGGTGTATAACAAAGGAATAGATGAAGTTCATGTTCCTCAGCACACACTTGCAAGCATGACACTTTGGTCTTTATTCATTGTGCCTTAGTTGATAATTTGTACTGAAATCTGAGAGCTAGGTACCATGAACCATCAGAGTATAAAGTTTTGTGTGAAAAACGTTTTGATGGACTTGGATGTGGTCAGTGTGGATGAATGAACAATGTGTTTGCATACGGGTGATGAGAATGTTTTGTGTGTGTCTTTGCTTGAGGGCAAGCAAGAGTTCAAGTGTGGGGGAATTTGATAAGTTGGTTTTATACCAACTTAAATGGCTTAATTCACTTAACTTTTGACTTGTTTTTCATGTTGTTGAGCATTTATGTGGCTTGCAATTGGTTGTACTAAAATGGTTAAAAGGGACCAAAAATGATGATGAACTTAGGCAATTGTGTGTTTGATGCTAATTGGCAAGGTTGAGAGGTCAAAACAACTAGGAGGGTAAATGAAACCGAAATGAACTTGATAAGCTTGATTTAGGGTTTTGGGCAGATTTGGTTAGTGAAATTCATCTGGGCATAACTCTCTTGATACTAACCCAATTGGTGAGTTCTTTGGTATCCTGAAAAGCTCTTTGAATGCACTACATTTCTTATGTTTTAACTATTTTCCAATTTTGTGTGCAAGACTATGAAATATGAGTTTCTTTGCGAAATGCCATTTTAGGGTTTTAGGGTTTTATCTTTCTGCCACAGTTTGGTATTTTGATGATATCCTGAGTTTCAGATACCTGACGAGGCTGTTTCTTGATCCATTGGAAAGCTAAGAGGGGGATATAGAACTCTTTAAGTTCACCACCAAGTCTGAATCAGAGGCTAAGAGACACTTATTTGGCATGGAAGTAGGGTGTTGTGCTGGAATGGACACTTTGCCAACATTTTGCCAACTCGGCCAACTTATCTTGCCAACACCTTGCCAACATCTTGCCAACACAATCTTGCCAAGCCTTGCCAACATCTTGCCAACACACTTTGCCAAGCCTTTCCAAGTCTTGCCAGCACACTTTGCCAAGACCTTGCCAACTCGGCATGTCAGCTTTGCCAATACATTGCCAACGCCTTGCCAACTTGGCACATCAACCTTGCCGAGCATGGTGCCGAACCTTGCCACATACCATGCCAAGCACTTGGCCACATCTTGACACACTCATGCACTCATCTTGCCAAGCATTCACAACACACGAAATATATGCACATTAGCACCACATTTACACAGTTTGTGCATGGCATGTTTACTCATTGTTACACATTGAATTTGCACCAACGGTGCACGACACTCACACACATTTGATTCACATATAGCACGCAAAGTGAAATATTCATGCCACAACCTTGCCGAGCACTTTGCCACACTTTGTCACACACATGTACTTGTCTTGCCAGAAAAACACAACACACAACTCATGCACCACCATCACTTCACAACTTATTACACTAGCATACTCTCATTGGCACATCACTTGGCATGAAACTTGTACACGAGTTCATCAAGCACATCACTCTTGGCACATTACTCATGCATTCTTGGCACAACATTTGCACAATCTTGACATGGTTGCACACATTGGCATAGGACACAATCGGGCCAACTCACATATTTTCTCCACGAGATCTCGTGGAGAAAGAAAAAATGCAAAAATTTTCTCCACGAAGTCTCGTGGAGAAAACAAAAACACCAAAATTTTCTCCACGAGATCTCGTGGAGAAAATAAAAAGTGCCAAGATTTACTCCACGAGGTCTTGTGGAGTAAAAAAATAGGTGAAAAATTTTGCCCACGAGATCTCGTGGGCAAAACTTGAGTATTCTGATTTCAGAAAATCGACTAAGTGTTCTTGGTGTTCTTCAGGTGTTCGGGCACAGAGAGAATGCGTGGGGGCTGTTGGTCTGAAGGCGTGTGAAAGCTGAGTTCAAAAAGGGAAGCGGTTGTTGGGTTCCCAAAAGAGTGCTCTCCTTCATTTATGAAGTCGCGATCATTGCTGGATATGAAGGAAATTAGGCAGAAGCTTGAATGCGCGATTCTTTTGGCAGAAGGCGCTGGAGGTGCAGTAGAGGCGTGAGGGAGAACGGCGTGAAGGCCTGAAGGTTGCTGAGCTTGACTGGTCCCTGGCCAAGAAGTTTGAAGGCGTGACTCCAAATGGCACAAAGGCGTGGTAGAGAAGCTGGGAGGCATGAACCAGATTTACCTGAAGGCGCGAGGAGGTTCTTGAAGGCGCAGATCCTTTGGCTCAAAGGCGCTGGCGCAGTTCTGAAACCTTCTACTTTGGTTTTTGTCATTTACATTACTTAGGCATTTTTAGTAGTGGTATTCATGTAATATTTTAGTCATTGTACGTTTGCGTATTATTTACGTTCTTTTTTAACCTCTATATATAGAGGAATAGTCAACATTTTAGATTATCCGATTCATTATTGACTATTCACATTTCCATATTGTAACCGACTTTTGATCTAGAGAGAGCGGGAATAAATTTGCAAGATCTACTTTCTCTCTCTAGTTTCTCTCTCTAGCTTTTGAACTTCATTTTGGATTCCGATTGAGGATTTGTTCCGATTATTGTAAATCTCCTTGCATTTGAGAAGGCATTCCACATTCCTTTTGAGAATTGGAAGCTTTGAGACATCTTAATTGGTAAACTCTTTCCAATTGATGAAATGAACTGTGTAATCTTCCAATTTGTTGATCGTGAATTGGAAATGGAGTTTTCTGGCTAGTGAGTGATAATATAGGTTTCTAATGGGTGAATGCTTGGTTGAATTGATAATGTGCGGCATAAATTAACAATCTAAGAAGAGTAATACAACATTCTCTATATTGAATTTGTAAAACTTATTAAGTTCATGCTTTTGATCAGAATTTGTTGAAATGAGATTTGATTGCGGTCGTCATGCTGAGTTGAATCTTAATTCATAAGATTCAGCTAAGAATTCATGAATGAGAACCAGAGAATGCAAGAGTTCTTAAACCTGTTTGCATTTGTACATGTCTGAGAGCTAGGCCTCGCCATAGGAATCTCTTAGACTGTGAAGTTAGTAGAACAATGTGATAAGAGATTCTCCAACTTGAATGATGAACTTACAAGCTAGAATCGGGCCTCGCCAAGGGAGATTCTAGAAGATAATGCTTGAGTAATTTGAGTAGAGAATTGAGAAAGGCTTAGGTTCTACTTCACCATCCTTAGGCCCTGTCATAGGATAGGATGGTGTTGGGAGACTAGAATTGAAATGTGGTCGCAATGCCAACTAGAATTTTGGTCTCCAGTTGCCTTCTCCTCATTTGATTTGATTGTAAGTTAGTAGCACTGTGTTGATAAGTTGCATTCACCCGGAAGAAGCTCTAGATTATCCATCTCAATCATTTGTGATTTCCTTGTTACTTCTTAGTGTTTACCTTGTGATAGTTTCATTTCTTGTTTGTGTAATTACAATTGATTTCCTACTAGTTCTTTTGAGTCTTGATCTTACTTTGGTGACATAATTGTGCAAATAGAAATTCTTGAATCCTCCTTTTCCCTGTGGATACGATACCTTGCTCACTGCTACTATAGTTAGTGAAATAGGATAAATTGACGAGTCGCGACAACTCGCTATCAGAGTTCTACTAAAGTCAACAAAAGTTTCAGCATTAGTGGCTTTCTTTAAAGTATTGCTGGGAACTTTTGAATAGTTAAAGGAAATAAAGCCTAAAGATTAAAAAAAAAAGGAACGAAGAAGCAGGACCAATTTAACATGATATTAAGTAATAAGTAACCCATGAAAGGGTGCATTAAATGGTAGATAAAATAATGAAGGTGATGAGGATAATAACCTAGCAAATAAGGAAACAAGTAATAAAACAATGAGTACCACCAATATGAAAATAATGATAATCTAAATCATGATTAAATTCCTCTAAATATGTATTTATGCACACGGCAATACATATACATATACATACAAATATAGGAACATTCATATATTGAAACACAATACTTGTACGTAAAAGCATAAAAATGAGAATCGCGTTACTTGATAAATCCTTAATTAATACATTTTAATTAACATGTTTTCCTTGGTAAGAATAGAATTTATATTATACTGTACCTTTTATTAAGTTACTATTTGGGTTAGGGGGCTTGGCAAGAACATGTGACCTTGGCCAAAATGAGTAATTGTTGTGCTTGTTATTTATTTCTTTATTAATAGTATAAACTGCACATTCTATGAACTTTATATTATTTTGTTGGTAGATTTATTTAATTTTAGTTTCACATCATTTGAATGTTTTATCTCAAGTTATGATGGATTGAATTGAATGTGATAGAACTAGATGTTTGCTATGGGTTCTTAAAGTCCTTGCATATGTTGGAATGTTTGCCAACACTTTCAATGGAGGATATGGAATTTTATAAAATATAAGAAGTTCAAAGTGCACTTTGAAACTGTCTATTGAATGTATTTCATATTGGATTTGAAGGTGATATGGGCATTATTTGAATTATGAACAATCTCCTTTCTTATATTAGAAAGGTATTTCAGGATGAATGAATTTTTATAATTCACTATAATCTTGCATTTATTGAATTTGGTAAATATGATGCGATATGATTGAAATATTGGTTTTGTGCTGTGTGGAACTAAGTGCTTTGATGATATGAATGCGAGAGCCACCTCTAGAATCCACACAAGCCGCTATTGATTGTAGCACACCGACATAGTGTGAAATCTTTGTATATGGCATGGGTTTGCCTGTACTGTGACTGCCTGACTGACTGGGGCCCAGTCATGGTGGCTTATTAGTGGCCGGGAAGGCAAGGGCAGACGAGTTCATCATAAGTCCACCGTGACGTTCAACCTTGTCAAATGGAACTAAGGAGGTTTTAGTTTCATGAGAAAAGATACTGATTATCCGGATATATCGTACTGTGCCTGCAGGCAATTACTGACTGTGGAGGATAAGGTAGCTCTAAGTCGTGACGCAATTTGCCTGGAGTCGTATGGCTGGTATTGGGTCAGCTTGGTTGACCACAGGTAGCAAATCTAAACTATTATATACTCTATTACGGGACATTGTGCTACCTGAGATGAATACTCTTTGTGACTGATTATTATCAGTCTTTTTGTGACTGTTTATTGTTAGTATCTTTGTGGCTGTTATTGTGAATTTCTCTTGGAATGTATAAACTATTTTGGCACTTGATATTTTGAAAATGTAGTTCTAAATTATTCACCATTTCAAAAAGAAACTATACCCAATTCTCCACCCACTGAGCGACAAAGGCTCACCCCGTTTTCTTAAATGTTGTCAGTAAAGTAACCAGAGAAGGCCGCAGAGGATGGATGAGTGGAGGTACCGTCAGTGATGGTGAGACGTTTGACGTTGAACCTTAGAGTACAAATTAAGTTGTAATATAATATTATAAATGTGAGATTACGTTGTACTTGTTATGGTTATTAGTGTTGAGAAAAAATAGAAAAGAAAGAAAATTTTTCCTCGAGGTTTTACTATTTGTTCAGGATTGTAGACTGACTGAATGATCCGATTCACTTTCCAACTAGGGGGTGGTCGGGGCGTCACAGGTGGTATCAGAGCATTTTTGCTCATAAGCCAGGATAAGATTCTTGGGCTTTGAAATTGTAATTTACTAAGTTTGAACTTAGATGAGAAGTGTGTGGTAAGAGTTAAAGAAAACATTGCTAACCTTATTGGTTCCAGTTAGGAATGAATTTCTTAAGAAAGAATGTTAAAATTTAAGTTTTAATCCTGATTTGGTTGGATTATTTTCGTTTGTGATTGTTCAACTTTATATTTGGGATTCTTTTAAATCCGTTCTTAAGCTGTGGTCCTAAGAAAATTTCGGAGGACTCCGTGAATAGTGAAAGACATAGAGTGGATTTTCAATTTTGAAGTATTACATAGAGTTAGGTGTGATGTAAAACCAAAGAACTTTTGGGAGAATTAAAGAGATGTGATAAAATTTCATATTCGGGGTAATAGAGATTGTGTGTTTTTTTTATGATATCAATGAACATATAAGAATAGTGAATAAAGGTTTATTGAAAATGGAGAAATTTGAAGCAAGACATTGATACTAACTGTTTACTAATTGTAAGACTTTGGAAATTATCAATTTCTAAAAAAATAAATTGATGAATAGTGCTAGGCCTAAATTGGGTTTTTAGAATTGTGATGTCCTTGGTATAACACTAAGAAATTGATTTTACAAATTTGAAAAGTTGATAATTATAGATTGTGTGTCATTTAGGTGAGAATTGGGGATAAAACACAATACACATAAATCTTTGAATTTATGATTTAAGTTTGACTTGATTAAATAAAATTGAATTGAATGGAATTTATATATATACATATAATGATGCAAGAAAATTTACAAGTCATACTTAAACACTTAATGACAGTGTGAAAGTTTTTCATGAATAAAAATAAAATAAAATAAAATTGAGTAAGAAATGACTCTATTTTCTTTTGAACTCTTTTGTCACATGTATAACTTAAAATTTTGGATTAGCTCAATAAGCGCGTAGTGAGCTTTGAAATAAAATAGAATGGATATCGCACCATGAACTAAGATTACATTTAGAGATTGCCTAAACAATATAAGTTGATAAGAATTCACCTTTGGTGATTTACTAGAAAAGAGATTAAAAATTTTCATGATTACTATATGCTAAAGAAACTAAGTCGAGGCTAGTATTAACAATCATTAGGGAATGATTGTTTTTTTTATTGTTCAACTGAGATGTCCTAATGGGACATGATTGTTGAGGAACAAATAGTGTTACCTATCTTGCTTAAGAAAATTTATTCATTATCCAAGGTGAACATTAGGTGCATTGATTTGAAAAATAAAGAATGAAATAAAAGTTTCTGGTAAAAAAATTATTGCTGTATACATATGATGCACAAGACAATTTATTTTAAACATTAGAATGTACACTAGATACATAAGTATAAATATTAAGGTATGAATTAGAATTTCAATAAGAAATATAATTTTGATATAATTTTTGTCAGATGGATGATCAATTGATTTAAATTGAAGAGTAAAATATTAGCATACAAATATAATAATCCTTTATAAGTATGATGACCTAAATACTAAGAGATTCACTACAAGAAAAATGGGCTTTGGAGACATACAATATATAGTCACCAAAGAGCCGAAAGTGGTCACCAAAAGCATTTGGTGACAAATTATTGATTTGTCATCCGCTTGTCACTAATGCCCACTCACTGGGGTGACTGATTTTGTTGTTGGTCACCAAAGGATAATTTTGGTGACTATCACCAAAATAGTGACTGAAAAAGTGGTCACCAATTTAGTCACAAAAAGTAGCATGTTGGTCACCAAAAGTGCCAATTTATGGTGACCAAATGTTGACCAACCAATAAATGAGTGATGGTCAAATAGCACGTAACGTGATGTTTGGTGAGCAAAAATATGGTCACTAATGATGATGAATTTGTGACTAAATATTTGGTCACCAAAGGTCAAACAGTTGTTTTGCTGACTAAAATTGTGGTCACTAAAGAATAATTGGTGACCATATTATAGACAAGTATTGGTGATTAGTATGGTAGTCACCAAATGGTGACCAAATATTTGGTCAATAATGGATTAGTATGGTAGTCACCAAACGGTGACCAAATATTTGGTGACGACATATTGTTGGTCACTATTCAAAAACTTTGGTCAATTTGCTGACTAAAATATTGGTCAATAATGGATAAAATATTGTCAACATTTTCATTTGGTGACAAAAAAAAAATCCTGTTCATAATATGAATAAATATCACCAATATATCGAACAAACATTAAAATAAAACCTGTTCACCAATATATCGAACAAACATTAAAATAAAACCAGTTCGCAAAATATACCAATACATGGCAAATATCCAATATTGTACTATCCAAGAAATATACCATAATATTAATAATATTCTAATATTCAAGAAATATAACACAAAAGTACTAATCCACAATACAAAAAGTTGATACTTCAATTCTGTAGTGTCAAGAACGCCCACCATTTCTTTCTTCATCCATTAAGAGAGTTGACACTTCAACTCTCTAGTTTTCCTCAACCTTCATAATAGTTCGAATGAACAAGTTAAAAACTTTTTGTAATATATCATGTACCATTATAAAATATCACAAACATGAAGAAATAATATAATATCTCAATTTAAAAGCAAACCAATAACTATTCAAACCTTTAAAGTTAATGAATAGCAACATTCAAAACCAAAAAAGATTTGGGAAGTATTCTTCTTTCATATTTAACAAATTTTAAGCCAAACCAAAGTCTATTTTGAATGCGTAACCGTGCTAATTTATACAAAGTTTCACAATTTGAGGTAAAAGAATGACAATATTCCACACCAAAAAGCTAAGGTTTGCAGCTGTGAGCATATGAAGCTATGATAACAGGCTGCAATATATGTGAAATAAAAGGGCAATAATAAGAGGTTCCCACCAACTGTTATCAAGGGCATGTTAGCAGACACTTTGACAAAGCATGTACGGTGAGAATTTCTCAAGAGACAAAGTGTGAAAGCTTCTGTAATAATTCATAAGGTTTGTCCAAAATGATCCATAGTCAAATACAAATGCATGAAACAAGAGAAAATTCCATATGTTAGCACATGCTAGGTTGCAAGGAACAACCTGATCTTTTTCAAAAGAGACTCTGAGCTTCTGAAAGAATGAGATGACAGCCTTGGCAGTACCAGATGTGTCCTTTTTGCTAGCTTGATGGGACTCCATCACCTAAAAGAGAAAAAGGGTCAGCGTGCCTTCTCTGAGATATCAAGTAAATATAACTCAAGCAGTTAAGGATCAAATAAATTAGTTATATATATATATGTTGTTAAATTGTGAGCCAGTCTTACTCGAGTTTGCTGAAAAACTCTGCACAATGAAGAAAGTTATATAGCAGATTTATGGTCATTCCTATTGATGCGAATGGCCTTGGATTGTAACCCTTGACCACACAAAACCCTCTCCTTTGGACCGTTGTTCCACCATAAAATTCGATCAAACAAACTCAAAACACAATTGCGGAAGTAAACAACAAGAACACGAAAAGATATTGAACGGCAGAATTGATTAAGCAATCAAACCCACACGTTATTACAAAAAGATTTCAGTCCAACCTATGTAAATCAAGAGTTGAATAGATATCAGTTTGGCTTGTTCTTTAAATCAAGAACTTGTAAGTTCTCTCTAAGGTCTTAACTTAAATCACGGGTCTTATGAAGATTCAATTGAAATCAATTGAATGGATTCACGTTTTTACAACTTTTTACGGCTGCAAGGTTTTAGCAAAGCTAAAGATTATCAAAATTCGTCTATCTTTAATTCACGAAAAAGTTCACCTATAAATAGGCTACAAAAACGTGAAACCCTAATGGTTATCAAGTACAACTTGACTTCCAAACTAACCAATCACAATTTAGGAAACTTTCCAAATTGGATTTGGAAACTAACAACTAACTAACTAACAAACTAGTTTCCTAAACAGTAACAAGCAAAACACAGTTTTGCTACCTCGAAAAAAAACGTGTTTATCCCCTAAAAAGTAGGAGATTACTTTCCTAAACTTTTACTTGCCATTATCATGCAAGATAATTGGGCCAAGTAATTTATTGATAACTGAATTAATTAAAGCCCATATTAAGTGTTTTGGACTTAATTAATTAACAACAAAATAAATCTTATAATGCTGAGAATGGCGTGATCCAACTTAAAGCCCAAGTACACGCCTTCTTCTTGGACTTCATTCGGCCATGTGATTTCTTCAAGGTGGAATTTCCTTAAGTTCCAATGTAGAACTTTGAGAAATATCTTCATGAATTGTTATTGAAGAAACATGCCATAAAACTCCATGTGAATGAGATGTAAATGTCGTTGCAAGATCTTCCTCAAGTCCTTCACAAGTTGACGCCATTAATGAATGCAAGGCTGCCTTTATCTTCAAACTTCTTGATCTTGTCATTGGACCATCAAGATTTGCCAATGGATCTTGTGACGTCAGTCTAGGCAAGATGGACACAGACTGATTTCCATCACCTATAGCACTCAAACTACTCCAGTAAGTATCATTGGGGTCCAAGAAAATCAGACAGTGATTACTTGATCTAGAGTCAAGTAAACCACAAACTTCAACAACCTCTTAAAACTTTCACAAGGCACTGCCTCAATGCATTTTCAGCAAATTTATGTAATCTTCAAGTTGACATGCATGTTAAATCAAGATTTTAATAGGTACTTTCATTGACATAAAAATTTGACATGTATATTTTTAAAACAAAATGAGTTCCATTAAATAGCAGTCAACTCACTACATCATTCAATCCAGTTCCACCATAAATCCTAAAGGGGAAAATTATGTTCTATTTTTCAAACTCATGGAGGCTTGTATGCGTGCTGCCAACAAAATGAGTTCAATTTAACTGTAGTCAACCGAATTGATTATTCAATATAGTTCTACTTCCAGGCCAAAAATAAGGGGAAGATATCTTTTTGTCAACCTTAGGGAGGCTTTCTTCACATTAAAATAACTTTAAATTTGATATTAAATATAGCTCGGTGATCAAGGATGAACAGTCTTAATTCTTTGCCTTAAGAATATGCTGCCTTGTGTTTTTGTAACTATTGAAACAGATGCACTTAGAAACAACAGTACCAAAAATACTACAGTTTAAAGCATAGACTAGACAGGTTTTGCCTCTATATTGAATGTCCTTCAAATAAATTTTACCATTCAAGCTACCATTTGATTTTGATTATTTTCCTCATCAATTATTCAAAAATCAATACTAAATAAAATAAATTTTCACTGAACGCATACAATTTACTATGGATAGCATTTTCAAAGTGCAAACATAATCTACATTAAGTAATCCTATTTCATTTTTTACATATATGATTGTCATAGATATTGAGTTCAAAATTATAATGTTTGTATCTAAGGCAAAACAAAACTTTGTACAATTAAACGAGGAAAGAATCAGGTTTTTAACTAAATCATTATAATCATTATGGCTGAAGAAAATAAAATTAAATCTTCATTAAATCAGTTTCATATACCAAACTACAAAAACATTTTGATCCAAAAGAGGTCCATATCTTGGTTCTAAGTCAGGCTAACCATAAAGGTTCTTCAGTTGAACCAAATTCTAGATCATGGCATATTTGAACTTTAGCACTATCCTGTTATCCAAAATAGACAACATTCCCATACAATTTAAGCATGTTAAAGACAACTCTATCAGCTCAACCAGGTAAACAGGTAATATATTTGCAAAACAAGATAAGAAGTAAAAGTCGCAGTGATTGATTTCTTCCACTGAACACAGCAGATTATCCTCACATGACCTCACTGAAAACTCATGTACTAAGGCTTGCAACAATTTTGACTTGACAACTCAAATATCACCAATGTACTATTGCAAGCTATTTATTTTGCAACATTAATTGAAAATTAATACATATCCTGTCATTATGCATATTGGTAACTTCCTAACATGTCCGAGCAGGTTAGAAATATTCAGTAGCTACCTAATTTAGCAGACATCCAGAATAATGACAAGGATTCACAAATAAGCCAGTTAAGAAACTGTATGTTTTTTCTTAATCGTGTTCTATAGACAGGTCAAAGTTGCCACATGCTTGTAACTGAGGCAGGGTGAGTTACAACACAAAATTATTTAGCAATTAGGTCTGATTGGACTTGGAAATTACCCGACAAGTATGTTTTAGTAAATACTTAACCCAAAATCAGAGTCAAGTAAATACCTGCATACTATACCCAGAGAAAGCTACCACCGGTGAATTTCCATTGCTGCAAGAAATGGTACCACCAGTGAAATAGTTCTGCTATTATTTCAATTGCTGCAAGAAATGCTACCACCGGTGAATTTCTTGTCAGACGTTGAAGATGTTAGAGCAAGGTTAATGTCCGGCTATTTGAGAGAGAAAGAGGGGATTGTTTGATTGAAGAAATCCTTGAGGGGAAGGGCAACCGAGAGGAGATCTAAGGAAATTAAAGGAGGAGGCTGTGGTGGTGATGGAGGTGGAGGTGGTGAAGGTGGTGGTGGCGGCCACAGATCCATAAAAGGCATGGGGGCATATAGACGCTAAGGTTACAGTTGCACAATAAGAACATTAGAAAATGGAAGTAGGTGTTTGTGGTGGTATTTGCCTATTTGGGACTAAGAAAGATTAAGAAAGATTGTAGGAGATGAGGCTGTGATTTGGATTTTGAATAAATTTAGCCAAGTGCGGGACAGAAGGAGCCGAAGATAGGTGAAAGTTAGGGCTGGCTTCCCCCTCATCTCCTCCCTCCCATTTTTAGCATTATATTTTAAAATTTTGCTTTAAAATTTTGCTAAAACAAAATAAAATGACTAACTCTAGTAAATTTTTTGTTTTCATAATTCTTTTCGTAGATTAAAATTTTATGATTATTTAATTTATAGCTTTAAATGCATCTTTTAAATTAATTAAATATGGTGTAATACAAAATAAAGATTCATTCAGTAAATAATAAAATACAAAATTTATGAATTCATTCTTATTCCACAACTATCTTTATTTCTTAATAATGTTTTGGAGTTTTAATTTATATCAATCTAGTTATTGAAGTAATTAAAATCTAAACACTAGAAATCCCACACAAATTCATAGGGTGGTTTAGAATTATTAATAAAACTTAAATACCGTGTAAAGATAAAATTGGAAGTAATTTTAAGTCTTGAAAGCTATTTTGTAATTTAATTTAAGTATTTAATTACAAATCATTTTAGTTCTAAAAGTTCATATAAGAATAACTAAGTATCATATTATCTTTAGTCTAAAAAATTTACCATTTAATTTAAGTAATTTTAAATTTAAGTGTCAAATTATAATACAAATCCCATAATTTAATTATTTAAGTGATTTTAAAATTTGAGGTAGTCTCATGTAAAATGGGTTCATATATGTGACCTAGACGTACGTGTATTTTTTTTTACTATGAATTTCGCGTATTAATTTAAATTCTAAAGTATCAATTTTTGCGTATCACTTTTCAATAAAAAAGTATCAATTTAATACTTGTACAATGAAAACTTTCAACAAGTATCAATTTTTTTTGTATCACTTTTGTGGTCAAAAGTAACCTCCCTCAACAAGTATCAATTTTTGAGTATCACTTTTAAGTCCAAAAGTAACAATCTAATACTTGTAAAATGAAAATTTCAAACAAGTATCAATTTTTGCGTACCACTTTTCCATCCAAAACAACATTTATCATTGTAAAAGTAACATTATTATTTTTTCTTCATGCAACAAGTATTATATTGATACTTTTGTACATAAATTTGATACGCAAAAAAGTTATATTTCTTTATACGTAAAAAATTATTAGATTGTTTACTATAGTTTCATGTTACTTCATTTATTATTAATAAATCAAATTACAAAAATTTTAAACTTATATTTTACTAATAAATAATATTAAAATATTAAAAATACTATTACAAAAATAATATAACATGACTTAGTATGAGTTGGGTCTTTTGGAAGGTGTCACTTACATCATTCATTTGACAATTTAACCAATGTAGGCTATTTAGACAAGTATAGTTGAAATTAAAGAAAAGAATAAACTTTTAAAATTGAAGTGTTAGATATCCTCAACAAACTTTTAAAATTAATAAATTTAAATAGATTATTTGATTATTTTTAACTAACACTGCATTTAATAAATAAAAGAATTAACTATGGCCTTCAATCATAATGTTATGGGGCAAAAAAAAATATTAGGGTGTCTTATTATAATTTGTAATAAGTTAATAGGTCCACTATAAATAATGATTAATTATTTTAGGACTTTCAGCCAATAAGATGCTTGTGGACATTATATTGTTGGGCCATTAAATTGGTCCAAATTTAATTCTTATCAAATATTACATTGACCCCATTAATATTGAAGAACCAATTAAATAATTTTAGTGAGCTTTTGGCCCAATGTGAATTAGTGATAGATTGGGCCCATTTACTCTTTGTCCAACACATTAAATTAAGTATTAGGATTTTAATTTATGGATAATTAGGTTTTTTTTATATTTTCCTAAATATGCACTTAATTGTAATTTTTACCAAATATATCACTTTAGTTATTACAACTTTCATATAACAGTTTATAGGTAAATTTACAAATATTAGTAGGATTCCATATTATAATTATTTTAATATGTCCAACACAAATAATGATTCATGATTGTGGCCTTAATTTAGCCATCAATTCCTTTGGGCGCTATATTATATTGTTAGGCCATTAAGATGGCCCAAATTGAATTCTTATCAAATATTACATTTATAAGCCAAATATTTTTTTACGTATTTGTGGTATTTCTTAAATTAATTTAGCCTTCATTGAATTCTTAAATTAATTTAAGATCAATTCGAATTTATAAGGCCATTTTTGTTATTTAATTAGAGATGTAATTCAAATTTATAAATTTGAGGGATCAAAGTGCAATTTCTTGTTAAAAACCCCCCAACGTATTTTTGTTGTTTAATTAAAGAACTAATTTCTTTAAATTAAGATCAATTGAAATTTATAAGGCTATTTTTATTATTTAATTATAAATCTAATTGAAGATATAAACTTGAGAGACTAAAGTACAATTTCTTGTTAAATCCCCCAATTCAAATTTATAAGACTATTTTTATTATTTAAGTATTAGAGATCTAGATATAAATTTGAGGGACCAAAGTATAATTTATTATTAATTTCTCAAAAAAAAAAGGATTTCAATGTAGAGAGATTCGAACATGTGACCATAGACTTTATACTTAATAAACTTGCCACTTCACCAACCTCAAAATTAATGTAATTTGAAGCATTTTATTAATTTTATTAAGACAATAACTTTTATGGAAATATTTATTTTAGATATCACAATATAGCACGTGAGATTCAAACACAAAACTTTCCCTATATAACACCCACAAGTTAAATGTTTTGCCATTTTAATAGTCATTTATTATTTAACCTACTTAAGTTTATATGATAAACAACAAATTAATTCTATTAATAATTGGTGACCACATTTCTGGTCACCAAAATATTCAAAAGTGATGGAAATCTCATTTTCCTATGACCTTTGTTGACCAAAAATATCGTCACTAAACATTTTCATATTAGAGACCACTTTTCTGGTCACCAAAGGTTTTGTACCCAAGCTTTATTGACTAAACATTTTCTCGTCACCAAATTTGGTCACCAAAGGGTGTGTGATAGGCGGGAATCCTTCCAGCCATGGCGTTTAGTGACCAAATATTGACGAATTTTTTTTTCTGGTTACCATTTAGTGACTGAACTTGTTTTGGTCACCAAAAGGTACTCTTAGGTGACCAAAAGTTTCTGGTCATTAAGATTTCAGTCACCAAAGGCCTTTTTTCTTGTAGTGATTATGGATAGCACTACACTAACATAGGACTTTACATCCCTATGGAAAATTTCCATTTAGTCGATGTGTAACAATTAGATAGTGTAATAGATTTGAATGTTTGGGAGATTTTTGAAGAATAAATGAGAAGGTTAAAAGGATAAAAAAAATTGAAGGGACAACTTTTGTAGATTAATGTATATGTCAAGGGTGAATATAGAAGTCGAAGAAAGGATATAGTGGCTTAGTATTATGATCAAATATGGCACGAGGTATCTATATTTTTGAAGTTAACAAGTTGAACTTGAATAAAAATAAATTATTGGTGACTAAGGCATTTAGCTGATACGTACATTTGATATTAAGTAATTATTTAAGGAAATAATTTTATTTGGTAGTATCATATACTAGGAAAATAAAAATGATTATGACATATATGATACGAAATTTAAGCACATTCGATATAAGAAAATCTCACTTGTTAAGGTAATTTAGGAAAGCATGTTGTTGAGGAAGCTAGATGAAAAATTTAGGAAAATATACTAGAATCATACCCTAAACATTTTTGCTAGTCCGAAAGAATTTCGAGGACGAAATTTCTTTTAAGGAGGGGAGAGTGTGAGACCCCAAAATTTTTAAGTAATAATATCCTTGGTTATTTTAATTTTCACGTTAATGAATGCAACAGAGGGATTGTTGAGATGGAACAATTCACGGAAAAAAAGAGAGACAAGTGGAGAGTTCTACTAAAGTCAACAAAAGTTTCAGCATTAATGGCTTTTTTTTAAGTATTGCTGGGAACTTTTGAATAGTTAAAGGAAATAAAGCCTAAAGATTAAAAGAAAAGAGGAACAAAGAGGAATGACCAATTTAACATGATATTAAGTAATAAGTAACCCATGAAAGGGTGCATTAAATGGTAGATAAAATAATGAAGGCGATGAGGATAATAACCTAGCAAATAAGGAAACAAGTAATAAAAAAATGAGTACCACCCAATATGAAAATAATGATAATCTAAATCATGATTAAATTCCCCTAAATATGTATTTATGCACACCGCAATACATATACATACAAATATAGGAACATTCATATATTGAAACACAATAGTTGTACGTAAAAGCATAAAAATGAGAATTGCGTTAATTGATAAATCCTTAATTAATACATTTTAATTAACAAGTTTTCCTTGTTAAGAATATAATTTATATTATACTGTACCTTTTAGTAAGTTACTTTTCGGGTTAGGGGGCTTAGCAAGAACATGTGACCTTGGCCAAAATGAGTAATTGTCATGCTTGTTATTTATTTCTTTATTAATAGCATAGACTGCACATTCTATAAACTTTATATTATTTTGTTGGTAGATTTATTTAATTTTAGTTTCACATCATTTGAATGTTTTATCTCAAGTTATGATGGATTGCATTGAATGTGATAGAACTGGATGTTTGCTATGGGTTCTTAAAGTCCTTGCATAATTTCCAACACTTTCAAGGAGGATATGGAATTTTATAAAATATAAGAAGTTCAAAGTGCACTTTGAAACTGTCTATTGAATGTATTTCATATTGGATTTGAAGGTGATATGGGCATTATTTGAATTATGAACAATCTCCTTTCTTATATTAGAAAGGTATTCCAGGATGAATGAATTTTTATAATTCAATATAATCTTGCATTTATTGAATTTGGTAAATATGATATGATATGATTGAAATATTGGTTTTGTGCTATGTGGAACTAAGTGCTTCGCTGATATGAATGCGAGAGCTACCTCTAGAATCCACAAAAGCCGCTATTGATTGTAGCACACCGACATGGTGTGAAATCTTTATATATGGCATGGGTTTGCCTGTACTGTGACTGCCTGACTGACTGTGGCCCAGTCATGGTGGCCGGAAAGGCAAGGTTGACGAGTTCATCATAAGTCCACCGTGACGTTTCACCCTTGTCAAATGGAACTAAGGAGGTTTTAGTTTCATGAGAAAGGGTACTGATTATCCGGATATATCGTACTGTGCCTGTGGGCAATTACTGACTGTGGAGGATAAGTTAGCTCTAAATCGTGCACGCAATTTGCCGAGAGTCGTATAGCTGGTACTGGGTCAGCTTGGTTGACCACAAGTAGCAAATCTAAACTATTATGTGCTCCCTTACGGGACATTGTGCTACCTGAGATGAATACTCTTTGTGACTGATTGTTATCAGTCTTTTTATGACTGTTTATTGTTAGTATCTCTGTGGTTGTTATTGTGAATTTCTCTTCGAATGTATAAACTATTTTGGCACTTGATATTTTGAAAATGTAGTTCTAAATTATTCACCGTTTTGAAAAAAAACTATACCCTATTCTCCACCCACTGAGCGATAAAGGCTCACCCCATTTTCTTAAATGTTGTCAGTAAAGTAACCAGAGAAGGCCGCGGAGGATGGATGAGTGGAGGTACCGTCAGTGATGGTGAACGTTTGGCATTGAACCTTTAGAGTACAAATTAAATTGTAATATATTATTGTAATTTTACGATAATATTTGAGAACTTTACAATAATATTTATTATATAAATCATCTTGAAATTTAGATATACTTAAGACTATTGCTAACATTTCTTTTTTAACTGTTGAGTAATTCTTTTGAGAACCTGACCATACTTTAGACATATATCTAACTAATTGAGTTTTATTATTTAATTTTTGCTTTAGAATTCCTCCATATCCTATTTCTGATGCATCGGTTTCTACTATCATAAATGCATCTGGGTGTGGAATTCCTAAACATGGTAATGATTTAATTTTTCCTTTTATGGGAAATAAAATAACATTTCAATTTATAACTCCAGTTAGACAAAAAGAATTAAATATGTTACAAAAGAATAGTATATTTAAACAAATTAAAGAAAAAGAAAAACAAATTTTATTAATAAAAGAAGAAATTACATATAATCAAATTGAATTACAATTACAAAGGGAAGAAATAGTCAATAAAATCAAAGAATTACAATTAAAATTTACAAATACAATATGTGCAGAACATCCCTCTGCATTCTGGTCAAGAAAAACTCATATTATAGAATTACCTTATGAACAAGACTTCAATGAAAAAGAAATACCAACAAAAGCAAGACCAATACAAATGAATGCTGAATTAGTACAACATTGCAGAAAAGAAATAGAGAACCTATTAGATAAAAAGCTAATAAGAAAATCAAAATCTCCATGGAGCTGTCCAGCATTCTATGTTAATAATCAAGCTGAAAAAGAAAGAGGAGTTCCAAGATTAGTCATAAATTATAAACCATTAAATAAAGCATAAAAATGGATAAGGTATCCAATACCTAATAAAAAAGATTTATTAAGTAGATTATATAATGCAAAAATTTACTCTAAGTTTGATTTAAAATCAGGATATTGGCAAATTCAAATAGCAGAAAAGGATAGATATAAAACAGCATTCACAGTACCATTCGGACACTTTGAATGGAATGTAATGCCTTTTGGATTAAAAAATGCACCCTCTGAATTTCAAAATATTATGAATGATATATTTTCAGTATATACTTTCATGATAGTATATATAGATGATATTTTAGTATTTTCAAAATCAATTGATGAACATTTTAGGCATTTGCATATATTTTCAAAAATAGTAGTTCAAAATGGATTAGTTATATCAGCTTCGAAGATGAAATTATTCCAAACAAACATAAGATTTTTAGGACATGATATTAATAAAAGTACTATTACACCCATTAATAGAGCCTTAGAGTTTGGTGAAAAATTTCCAGATGAAATTAAAGATAAAAATCAATTACAAAGATTTCTAGGATGCCTTAATTATGTTGCAGATTTTTTCTCAAATTTAAGAACTTTATGTGCACCATTATATGAAAGATTAAAAAAGAATCCACCTCCGTGGTCAAAAATACATACTAAAATAGTTAAAGAAGCAAAAGAAAAAATTAAATCATTACCATGTTTAGGAATTCCACACCCATATGCATTTATGATAGTAGAAACCGATGCATCAGAAATAGGATATGGAGGAATTCTAAAGCAAAAATTAAATAATAAAACTCAATTAGTTAGATATATGTCTAAAGTATGGTCAGGTTCTCAAAAGAATTACTCAACAGTTAAAAAAGAAATGTTAGCAATAGTCTTAAATATATCTAAATTTCAAGATGATTTATATAATAAAATTTTTTTATTAAGAATAGACTGTAAATCAGCTAAAGATATAATTCAAAAAGATATTGAGAATTTAGTTTCTAAATAGATATTTGCAAGATGGCAAGGTATTTTGTTAGTATTTGATTTTGATATTGAATACATAAAAGGGGAAGAAAATTCATTGCCGGATTTTCTAACAAGAGAATTTTTGATAGGTAAAATTCAAAAAGATGGCAAATAAAGGAGAGTCATCATCCTCATTCAAAAATCACAAAAAACAAACAGCAGTAGACTATATGTCAAAGGTGAATACTCCAAGACCCTTATCCCCAGTCATTCAAACATCAAATAAGTTTGCAAGTCTAGAAGAATTTCCATTACTCCCACTCACGTATACTCAAGTAACTCAAACACCTTTTGCACAATTAAGAAACAAAGAGTCTAGTTCAACACAAACACCAGTAGCAATGACCCCACTTCCTATTGTATCTACACAAAATATTGAAGCAGGAAAAGCATCCTATCAACTAAAAAAACCCTTTGAATATTTGTGTCTAACAGAATTTACTACTAATATTCCAGTTACTTATTTAAATAACTATACTCAACAATTATTCCGAAATGATATGCTATGGTTTTCAGATGATTTATTGAAAAATCAAATGTTTTTCGAATTCATTTTGGTTGATTCAGAATCTGTGGAAATCACTCATATTCATGAAGAAGGAACTCAAAAAATAGCTTACTCAAAATGTGTCATTAAACAAGTATTAGATATAGAAGATTGGCCAAATGCTTTTACCAAAATACCATTTTCTATACCATTCCAACCTCAAGGATACTCCTATGAAGATTATAAACAGGCATGGAAGAAGGCCTTTTATTTAAGGTCTTTTGATCATTCTTGGTTTTTTCAATTCCACAAAGATAGCAAAGTCAAATTCCCATTATGGATCTTCGACTGGTGGGATACTCATGGATGTCAGCCAGATATTATGCCAATAGAAGCTCAGCAAGGATTACAATATTGGAACAATAATAGCAAAATGAAGGAATATCATAAAGAAATTCAATGGCATGTGTCTCTTAGAGTGCCATGGATATGGTGTTGGAATTTTCAAATAATGCAAATCAAACCAGCACCAAGGCCGATGTCACTGATTAGACAATTCAAATGCAAATGGTGGGATACCTACAAAAAAATTCCTCATGGATGATTAGATTAAAAATAATTCAAGCAGTTCAAGCAGCAACATTACAATTCTTCTACAACAAAGAGAGATAGGAAGATCTAATCCTAAAGTTTTTCATCAAAATATATATCAAGATTTGTTAGAAGACGGAACTAAAGGAACAAGACAACATATTCAATCTTGGTGGACATATTATACTCAAAAAACTAAGCAAGATTATTGGTTCTATCGTACTCAAGCTTTCAAGAAGAATAGTCAAAGACAAAATGGGGGCCCAAACCCATGTGAAGACTAAGACTTTCATTCAAAAGAAGACTAAGACTTCCACTCAAAGACATACCCATGTGAAGTTCACAAGATGAAGAAGACTGCCATTCAAATAAAGACAATGAAAATGTCTACTCAAATAAAGTAGTATTCGGATTTCAAAATATTATTCAATGTAATAGATTAGTTTCAGTTATAAATAGGTATCATTCCAATGTATTAGGCATCGCATGTTTTCAAGTTTGAAAACAATAAAAATTTCAGCTTTCATTCACTCTCTTCTTTATCCCTTCTTTTATTTAAATTTTAAATTTCAGGTAAAATTTATTTTGATTTAATCTTTAGTTAATCAAATATTTTGTTTATCAACGATCCTACTTATTTTGGTATCAGAGCCATGTTTATTCAAGTTCTTTATAATTTAAATTCTTAAATTTTAAAATTTACCTAAATTATTAGTAAAGTTTTTAGAATACCGATCGTAAGGTTTGGTAAGCAGTGAAGCCTTGTAAGTCCGTTGGTAAGCCATTGCCCAGTGAAGCTTAAGGTGTTCTAGGTCTAGGCACTCCTGTGTTCCCCATACACTCTGTATTCTGTTAAGTTGCACTAAGACTTTCAGGTACGTTTTAAATTATGAATTTAAATGCTTTAAAGAAGTTGTTTAATATTGGTAAGATTATTGAACAAGTAGATACTAATAATGTTAATCAAAGTCATGAAGTAATATTTGATATAAATTCAAAAACAGTAAATTCTGTATATCATATAGGAAATTTAAATTTCAATAATTCATATGCAGTCAAAATACATGAACAAGATTTAACATTTAGAGAAGTTTCAAAAACAATAAGATTAATGTCTAGAGTAGCAATTGATAGATATAAATCTCAAGGATTTAAATATATTCATTATGGTTTAATCAAAGTAATTATAAAACCTCTGCATAGAATAGGTATAGATAATCCTATTTTTATTTCTTTAAGAGATAAAAGATTTATAGAATATGAAGATTCCATACTTGCATTAATGCAAACTAATATTTGTAATGGAGAAATATCATTTAATTGTGTACCTAATTTCTTAGCTAGTTTAGATGATGAATTAATATTAGATTCATTAATAATGGATATACAAATTGATCAAAATAAGATAGATGCAAGAAGTCGTAGCTTTGTAATTCTATATAAATATGTTTTAAATTATTAAAAACAGAAATAGATCCAAAATTAAAATTAGAACAAACAAGTACAGAAGAAACAATAATATTTGAGGAAGATTCTGATAAAGGTTCAGTATATATTCCCAATACTTTAAAGTGGAATGAAATAACTATTCAAAAAACGTTTACAATAGTTCCTCAAATACAATCAAAAAATATTCATCAACATAAGACATCAAGAATAGAAAAACAAGAAGATGGTAGTATAACAATACATTTTGATGACATAAGATCAAATAAATATGGAGCAAATATGCAACCAGTAAGACATTCAATTTCAGAAATACCTACTACAAGAAAATTATATAATCAAAATACTAATATAGATACAAATCCTGAAATATATTCAATACCAGTTACGGGTAGTCAAAGAATTCATTATAAAGCACCTTTACCAGAAATAATAGATACAACCTCAACATTTATACCATCACCAACTAGATCAGAAATGAAACCAGATTCAATTAATGTTCTTACCAATGAATTTAAACCTAATTATAAATATTTAGATGAAGAATTCAATGAGGATAAGAATATACAAAAAGACAATGGTATAAAAATTTAGAAGAAAAATTTCAAAAAATACTAAACATTAAATGGGAAGAAGCGTTATTAAAACAAAAATTTAATTTTCCATTCTTTTCATGGTTAGAATATGAAACACAAAATATAGGAAGTAAAAAATTATATATAAATGATAGTATAAATGTACAAACATGATAAGTCGGGTTTGTACCGACTTATTCGTCTCACTTGTTTGATCTTTTGTTTAAATTCTTTGTAAAAATCATGACAGATGAACAAGTATGTGTTGAAATGGTACAATCTGATGATGTGTTGAGAATTGGCTAAGTGTAGCATTTTTGTTATGAAAGTAATCATTTTTGAGCTCTGAAACACACTTGGTCACGCACCACACCAAAGCACACCCGCACAGCACAAACACAGCACACAACACACACACACCATGCACTGGGCGCCCGCACACCCACACACAGTGCACAAGCTGGCGCCCGCACAGCAACACACAGCGCACAACTGTGCGGGCGCCGGGCGCCCGCACAGCCATGCACACACGCACACTGTGCGGGAGCTAGCGCCCGCACAGCACACACGCACGTACGTCCGTGCGGGTGCCAGGCGCCCGCACAGCCCACTCACGCACGCACACACGCGGGCGTCTATGTGCCCGCACCACCACTCGCACACTTGCACATTTTGTTTTACACATTTTCACCCGCCTCACCTCACACACATGCACTCTGCACATTTCATTCCTTGTGTATTTTTTGTATTTTTCCTTTGTTAGATTTTTACTTAGGAATTTTGGCATACATTTCGTTTGCACTCCACTTCACATTTGGTCCAAGTGCACGTAGCAAACACCGCATCCAATCTATTCGATATTTTGCCTCGTCACTCTTACTTGTCAAATACACGTGTTTTCACTACATTCTTGGCTTATGTTTACAGGAGCACGTGTCAACATCCGGGCATAGCAAGGAAACTTCCAGGAAGCTCACTTGGCAAGGACATGAAGAGAAAACTATAAAAGCCAGAGGAGGACAAGAAGAAAAAAAGCTTTTTTGGGGGAGAGACAGCCAGAAACGGAGATCAATCAAGAGAGTTAGGGTTTCACGATCAAAAGAGATCAGACTGGAAATCATTCCATTTTATCTTTCTGTAATAGCTATGTTTGATCAGGCTTTGTCAAACTTGTTTTCAAAGCCGATCAACATGATTGGCTAAACATCAGGTTGTTGCTTTGAGGGATTAAGTGTGATGACTCTAAATTGATTTGAGACATTTGTTTTGCATATTACGTGTTTGATATTGTTTCTTATATCTTGTTGATGCTTTATTTCAATGCTTACTCACTCACGCCTAGGCCCTTTATATGACTTGCAGTACCCCTGAGGTCAATTTAGTGTTATTAATGGAAATTGAAATAACATCACTGGAATAAGGAACAACTTGAATAAGTCCTATGATCTGTCTAAGGATGCAACGTCAGTTGTGCATTACCAATGACAATTGAAGTTAATGTAATGGAAAGACTTAGGATTATTTGAACATTAGAACTCGGACTTTGGTTGACTGTCTTGTCCAAGGGAGTTGGGGTTCTAGTGTCAGGTAGGGATCGGAAATTAGGAAGCTGAGCCTAGGTCTTGCCCTACCAAGGGACGATGAGAGGAGCAGGGTGAATTAGGATTGTGAGTCTTATAAGGAGATCAACCCTAAGTTCGCTAGAAGAACGATCCCCTCATTCGTGTTCTTACACTAGTCAAGGATAATCAAATAGAGTCGTCACACTGACCTACCTCAAGGCAACACCATTTCACTTCTTGATTGACTTACGTATTTGCTCATACTTGCTGATTGCTTTATTGAACACTTTTTATTCTATCACCTCTACAATTCTTAATTCAATCCTCTCCCTGTTGGATACGATCCCGCTTGCCACTACTACTTATTTTGGTGATATTGGGTAAAATTTCAAGGGTAGACGACGCTCTTGACCAATTTTTGGCGCCGTTACTGGGGAGAGGCACAGCGTTGAGAGTTGTCTGTGATAGTTTTACTTTGTTTGTTACTTTACGAATTCTTATTTAAAATTGTTGATTTGTTGTTTTGTTGAAATTTTAATTCATTACTCGTCTCTGTTAATTTTGTTCTACTAATCTTTTGTTCAAGGGCTGTTTCCTTTTCTTGTGAGAATTCACAGTTTATGCTACCTAGAGCAAGGCTCCGAGGTGAAGCTCCAGAACTTGATCTTGACTTAGAATTGGAGAGAACTTTAAGATAGAGGAGAAGGGTTATTGAAATGGCCGAACGCAATGAGGAGAGACCTCAGCCCCAACCACCTCGGTTTGGGGACTATTTCGCGGTCAACTTTGAGCGGAGAAACAATCACCAGGGAATTGACGTCGAGAGTTATCAAATCCCGACACAAATTGTGTCCATGATCACCCAAGGGCAGATCTTTCAAGGACTGAGCAACGAGGACCCTAATGAGCATTTGGACTGGTTTCTGGGACTTTGTAACACATTCAAGCTGCAAAGAGTGACTCCGAATGATGTGAGGAGAGTTCTATTTCCACTGTCTTTAAAAGGGAAAGCGAAGCATTGGTTTAACTCTATAGGGGGTCCAGCTATATCTACATTTGAGGAACTTGAGAGGAAGTTTTTAGCTAAATATTTTCCTCCAGCGAAGTTGGAGCGAATGAGGTTGGAGATCCGCAACTTTCAGCAGCAGGATGGCGAGACCTTCAAGGAAGCCTGGGATCGATTCAACGATTTGCTCCGCCAATGCCTGAACAATGACCTTGGGGAGGTCAGGGAGCTGAACATATTCTTTAAAGGTCTATTACCGGAGTCCTCACTAATGGTCAAGGCCAGCGCCAATGGAGCTTTGAAAGATAAAAACATCCCTGAGGTCAGAGAACTTTTTGACTCAATTGCGGACGATGAATTCCTGTTTCCTGAAACTAGAAAGATGCATGCGCGTAAGCAACGGGGAGTGCTAGAGGTGGATGAGGAGACATCTTTGGAAGCAAAAGTTGAGGCCCTCATAAGACAAATCCAGAACCTAAAGGCTGCCAAGGTCGCTCCTGTGTTGATGTGCGGGCTGTGTAAGGGAGATCACCACACGGACGAGTGCGAGCTCACACAAGAATCAGTCCAGTATGTTGCCAATTACAACAACCGCCAGCAGCAGTACGGAGGTGGTTATCGAAATCAGTCAGGCCAATGCAACTGGGGGCAGAATAATCAGCAAAGGCAGTACTACCAGAGTGGTGAGTCAAGTAACCGTGAACAGAGGAAGACAATTGAGGATTTGCTCCATGAAATTCTGGGAAAAATGGACATGTATGAGAAGAGGACCTCCACACTGGAAAGTCAAGTGAAAAACGTGGAGGCTTCCATCAAGAACATTGATATGCAGATGGGACAGTTGGCTAAGGCCAGCCACCAAAGACCTCAAGGCGCCCTCCCAAGTGATACAGAGCCAAATCCCAAAGGTAAAGGACCATAGGTCTGCAATGCCATCACATTGAGATCTGGAAAGGAGCTAAATGGTCATAAGAGAAAAGAAGGAGAGGAAGCCCTAGAGGAAGAGGTCAGCGAGGAAACCACACTGGTGGAAGATGAAACCCAAGGCAAGGACGGGAGTGTGAAGGCGCAGGAAAGCAAAAGGAAGAAGGGAGCTCCAGCTCCAAGCCCCTGTGAGGACTCGCCATACGCACCACCCCCACCTTTTCCCCAAAGACTTCGACCTCCACCAAAGAAGGGGGTCCAGTTCACTAGGTTCCTTGGTATGGTGAAGAACGTCAATGTCAATGTCCCTCTGCTAGATTTGGTTACAACAGTTCCGAGATATGCAAAATTTTTGAAGGACTTGATTGCCAACAAAGAGCAGATCTTGCAATGTGAAGTACCCATCCCACTCACCAAGGAGAGCCAAGCCTGGATCAACAACGAACTGCCCCCAAGCTCAAGGACCCTGGTAGCTGTACGGTACCATGCTCAATCGGTGGAAGATTTTTTAGCAAGGCCTTATGTGATCTTGGAGCAGGCATAAACCTTATGCCTTTATCCATTACCGAGAGTATAGGAATGGGAAAAAGGATCAAACCGGTGGCAGTCATGCTCCAGTTGGCAGATAGATCATTGGTTCAACCAACAGGGATAATAGAGGATGTTCTGGTCTCTGTGGATAAATTTGTGCTTCCGGTGGATTTTATAGTGTTGTATATGGAAGAGGATCTAGAAGTGCCACTCATTTTCGGTAGGCCGTTCCTAGCTACAGAAGATGCTCTCATTGGGGTTAAAGGAAAAACCATAACATTCAGAGTTAATGGAGAGGAGGTAGTATTCAATGTGGATTACGCAATGAAGCACCCTCAGTCCATAGAGCAGTGCTGCTTGGCAAGCTTGGTGGAGGGTAACCTCCAACCTTTGAACTTTGAACATGAAAGTAAGCCTTCACGTGCACTTTATGATTTTTGGGATGAAGACATGCATGAAAATTTTGAAACTGTACTTATTATTGAAGAGTCCGATACATTGCATGAGATGAGTCCTTGGGATGAAAAACTAGAATTTGAGTCATCTGTGAAAGACATGGACCTTGCATGTGAAATTGATGAAGGTCATGAGAATTGTAAAAAATTGAGCAAAATGAAAAATTCGCAGGAAAATCATGAAGTGCATGACCATGGTGAAAAAATGGATTTAAAAATGGAAATTGACAAAAGTGTCACGATTGATAAAAAAATTGCTTTGTGTGAAAATTTATCAACTGCTGTTGTTGATACTAACGAAATGGTGAAAGTGATGCCAACTGAGGTGAGACTTGAAAATGTCAACGATAGGGACCATGTCTTGAAACCTCCAGATGAAAAGCGAGCCAAGAAGAAGCAGCCGCCACTGCTTAAATATCTCAAACGGATGGTTTTGCGAAAGAAAAAGAAGACCTCGGACCCACCCCCCAAAAGGGTGGGAGTCGGGACCTCAAGGGAGAAGAAAGGAAGCAAAGGACAGGAAGCGAAAGTCAACCTATCATTCTGGAAGGACACTGGGCACACCCAGTACCTTGACCCTCCACGAATTGAATAACCACCCTGCTGTGTCGGGCTGAAAACATTAAACTAAGCACTTGTTGGGAGGCAACCCAACCTTTACAATTCCTGTCTTTATTATGTTCCATTTAGTATTAGTAGATTAGATACAATAAATGATTGAGACTTTTCTCTTAAATCTTTTCAGGTATTGGAAGTTGAGGGGCCAAGAAAGGAAAACACACGGAGTTGACAGTTTGCAGGAGCAGCCCAAGGGTCCTTGGCACAACACCCACGATCGATATACCCGGATGTCACACGATACAACAGGTAACAGTGCAGAATATTCTCTGCACTGACAAAAGGTGAGAATAAAATCCAAGAAGTAGCTCCCAAGGCAATGTGAGAATATTTGATCCTACCAAATGCTTTCAAGTTGAATCTTGCTCTGTAATTACAAATCCAAGATAGGCTGACATTTTCGATTGAGTATTGCAGGAGAAGATCAAATTGGACGTTGAAAGGATTGCATAGTAGATAACGTTTCTTGGGTGCATGACCAGAAATAATTGTGAAAGAAAAGATACATAACATTTGGGTCCTTTAAATGATTTGTCTTGGTATAAAATGCTATGCATGATAGGGCCGAATGGAGCTTGACATGATTTATGCATGAGTGAAAAGAAATATGCATGCTATGGTTGTGAATCGGCTAAGGCATGGCATAATTGAATAAAATTGTGACAAATGCATGACATTGTGGGCCCATCAGGTTGTTTGATAGTGAAAGTGTGCAAATGGCCGAATTGTGCAAGAAAAGTGATGACAAGATTGAACACCTTTTGTTTTCTAGCATTTTGTCATCATCCACTTTGTTTTCTAGTGCACTCACATGCATTTGTTTTCTAGCTTTCCTTCAGCCGATTCTTGCATGCAAATTTGTCTATAAATACCATCAACATGCATGCACAAAAATCACCATCACTTGCACTCATCATTGTGGTGAATTCGGCTGAGGGCAAGGAGCAAGAATAGCAATTTGCTTCAAGCGTCCAGAGGCCACCAAAAATTTCATTCCCCGTGTTTGCATTTTAGGATTTTAATCTCCATATCAAGTAAGTTCCTCACGGCTTTGAACATCCATTTACAGTGCCAGTTAATGATGTTTAATGTGAAATCCTTGTGCTCGAGTTTTTTTTAGGATGCCTATTTTGTGAACTTCTTGTACATTTGAGTTGAATGTGGAAAGCATGAGATGTAGCATGGAATTTTCAAGCCCATCATGAAATGATGCCAAACTTAATTTGTGGGTGTTTTATCGAAAATTGGTTGGTCCAGCTTACACGAAAGTGCCATGCATATACATGTCATCATGTTCTTGATTTTCTTTCACAATTTTGAATTCTTGGTGTGGCACGGTTAGCCTTGAATCGATCTTGGTTGTGAAAATGTTAAATGCATGAACCCGAAATGGAAAACCTTGGAAACAAAGTCCACCGAAAATTTTCATAAGCAAAGTGTTCACTTCATGAAATCTTGCTCTATGAGTTAATATGCAATTTTCGTCCAATACATGATTGCCATGAAGTGCCAAGTGAAAATGTTTCGTGGGAATGGGCCTTTGTGATATGTGGACCTCCTTATCATGGACTTGAATTGAACGCCACTCATGCAATGTTGTGATCTCCAGGTACCATAGCACCGAAAAAGCCCAGCAATATTCCAACCTCCAACAAGAAAGGGCAGAGCTCCAAAGGAAAAGGCAAAACCGTCGGGCCTCTCTCACCATCAGATGACTCCGATTCAGACGAAGAATACATGCCCGAAGACTACGAAATGCAAGAAGCGGGGGTGTCCAACCAAAAGAAGAGGAAGGGACCACCACAAGCTGCGGGGCAGCGTCGGTTTCTAAATGAGAAGGCCATCGAGAAATTCTGCGAGTTCGCAATTCGACCAATCAATGTGGAGCGGAAATTCTACATCACGAAAAAATCATATTGCGACGTGATAGAATTCTACAAATGGGGAGTCCTCACGGAAGGCCCAGAGACCTGCAACGTGGCCATCGCGGAGGAATTCTACTCCAACGCTTCCGCAGCTGATGCAGATGAGCTTAATGAGAAAGCGGCATATGTGAGGGGAAAATACTTAAAAATCACCAGCCAAGCTGTTAACGAGCATTACGGTCTCCCAGATTTTGAGGTGGATGAGTACACGGAATTTCTCAGAGTAGGCAACCCTGATATAGTGGCCCAGTCATTGGCACTCCCAGGAGAAGACTGGACAAGGAATTCATGGGGGGATCCACTTCATATGTTCCTTAAGCAGTTAACTGCAGAAACCAAGATATGGCTTTTATTTCTAAATTCTAGGTTGATGCCCACCACCCACAACACCAAGATTCTAAAGGAAATGATGTTCTTAGTTTATGCCGTAAAGAACCGATTGACAGTGGATGCGGGAAAAGTCATCACCACATACATTAATCAAGCCGTGAATGAGGAGCATTTGACCATATACTTCCCTCACTTTTTACTGGAGTTTGCGATACAAAGAGGGGTCAAGGTATGCATGGGAGAAGAAAGTCGAACTTACGTGGGACCCATCCATGACAAACAGCTGCGGAAGTATAAGAGGCAAGAACACGCTGACCGACAACGCCTAGAGCAAGAGGCGCGAACGAATGCTGAAAGTATACAACAAGCTGCAGAAGGACTAAACCAGAATGATCTTCTTCCAGAAAGGGAGCAACCACAGGGAGCCGATCCCCCAGTAGAACCCCAACCACCCAATAACTTCAACATGCAATAGGTGCTGGAAAACATTCAAGCATCATTTCAAGATCAGCAAAATGCCCTTACACAACATATGAACGAAATGGAAGGGAGATGGACTGGGCTGCACGGTTGCATAGGGATAATAGGGGACCGGCTAGACACTCTGGTGCAGGAACAGAACACTTGATGGACAACGATGGATGATCGACTGAATCAATGTCAATCAGGAATTCACAACCTGAGCTTAATGATGATCCACCACCACCAGTCTAGGGGACCAAACACATTTTTTCCCCCACTAGAGGAGATGGCCACTCAGACACAACAAATGATCGTAGACACCTCCAGCCGAAGAGTGGTACTGAGTCAAGGAATGAATGTTCACCCTAGTTCGAGTGCAACGACATTCAGAGGAGCTAATCCCAGTTTTCCAGGATTCTCTCGATTTTCCAGCCAACCGCCTCCTCCAGGAACATAAATTGGGTAGACTCTTTCCTTTTCGCACAATGGGGACCATTGTTGATTCTAAGTGTGGGGGGAGTCTTGCATGCTCTGGAGGTCCATGTGTGGTTGTTGGGTGTTGGTTGATGCTTGTGTGTTTGTAAGGCTTGCCGCCTTTACGTTGAATTGCTTTGAATTGTTGTGTGTTTGCTTATGTGCCGCAGGGATCAGTGGTGTTTAGTATATTAGTAATAGGTGGTGTATTTTTTTCTAATTGTTTTCATTTTTTTTAGTGTGGTTTGTGGAAATGAAAAACAAGGCAGTGACTAGCACTGACCTTGTAGTGTGCTTGCTTTTCATTTCTCAGTTGCGATGTAGTGTGTGTGGTGTGCTTTAAGTTTTAATGTGAAAGTGTTGATTGTGTTCATCACACACGCACGCCCAATTTACATTCACAATCAAGACCTCATCAGCAAATTCATAAATGTTACCTTTGTGATGTATGCAAAAATCTTTTTCGCGAGTTAGCTGTTTTCAAGTATTGCGTGAAATTTGCTGAGTAAAGTGCGATGTTAAAGTAAGATAGAAGCGCCAGCAAAATTTTGACATAGGAGGGCCTTTATGATTCCTTGCATGTATGTGCCCTCTACTCGTAAACACTTATTCTTGTATTTTGATTATATAGTCTATTGAAGACACACACGAACACGAATTTTTGTTGAAATTGGGCAATTGTGAAGAAAAAGCCAATGGCCGAATAAAGGGAAAAAATAGCCACAAAACCCTGGGCAGCCAAGCACCAATGTGCGGCATGAATTACAAATAAGCACCAATGTGCAAGCACACCAATGTGCGAAATAGTTTCTTTACAATGTTTATGTTAAGTGTTCGTGTGTGTGGACAAAAGGACTGTAGTGCAAGAATTTCTGATTAAGTGTTTACTTGAGTACTTTGCATAGACAGCGTAGGGATCATGAGTAACCCTCAGCACACATTTGCACGCTGACGGTTTGGTCTTTATTCGTTTCCCTTTGCTCGACAAATTGCGTAAATGAAGTAAACTGTAGCTTGCCCGTATATATATTTCCCTTTGCATGCGAAAAAGTTTATAAGGAATAGCTGATGATGTTGCGAGTGTTGGATGTAGAGAGGGTAATCACTAGGTGTCATGTGCTACTTTGCTCGGGACTAGCAAAGATTTAAGTGTGGGGGGATGATAAGTCGGGTTTGTACCGACTTATTCGTCTCACTTGTTTGATCTTTTGTGTAAATTCTTTGTAAAAATCATGACAGATGAACAAGTATGTGTTGAAATGGTACAATCTGATGAAGTGTTGAGAATTGGCTAAGTGTAGCATTTTTGTTATGAAAGTAATCATTTTTGAGCTATGAAACACACTTGGTCACGCACCACACCAAAGCACACCCGCACAGCACAAACACAGCACACAACACACACACACCATGCACTGTGCGGGCGCCTATGCGCCCGCACACCCACGTTGAATTGCTTTTAATATTATTGTAAAATTATATTATTGTAACATTTTAATAATATGGCAAAAGTAATTTTTGATTAGTTTTTGAATAATATTTTAATGGTATTATTCCTGTTTTTATACAACTTTGATCTGCTCCACTATCTATTAAAGCTACACATGTTGTGTTAAAATCTTGAACTCCTATTGTGACAAAAACATACAATTTTTCAATATTAACTTTATCAATTACATTTAAATATTCTTTGTTATCTTTTTCTTCTATTTGAATACCTTTTCCTTTATTACTACTTTCTATTGTCTCTTCATTATCTATTTTATCTTGATTTTGTATTATCATTTTTGCTTCAATTTCTAAATTTTGTAACTGTAAATTTTTTATATCGTTTTTTATTTCTTTCATTTCTATTTTTAATTCTTTCAATTCTTCTTGTTTATTTGTTGTTCTATCACATACTCCTGGAATTGATGAATATGAATATGTATTATATAGAGTAGTTAAATTAAATGCTTTAACAAATTCTGGTTTATTATCTTCTTGTATAATTAAATCTTTTAATTTAACTAAATATTCTCTCTGTTTTATAGGATCCTTTATTTTACTTATTATTTCAAATAAAATGTCTTTGTTATTCTTTTCTTCTGTAATAACATTAATACATTTACATGGTGATGTTTCATCTGAATAATATTCACTATCACTGTCAGTTTGTAATTCATTGATATTTTGATCACTTTCTTCCGATTCAATTCTAATTTATTAGTTTTTCTCTTAATCTTTATCATTGTCATTACTAAATATTTCATTAATTCGTTATTTAGTTTTACAATTTGTTGCAATGTGGCCTGGTTTGCCACATTTATAGCAAACTAATTTCTTATTTCTATATTTCTTTTTCTTAAATTCTCTGTTTGGTCTATATTCATTTTGATTTATATGACTTTGATTTTGTTTACGGTATGATTTCCTGAATTTTTTATGTGGATTGTAAGTAATTATTTTATTATCTCTTGACGGAGCTCTTAGTCCTTGGATTCCAAAGGCTTCATAAAAAGATCCTAATTCTCTTCTTTCTGATCCATATTTGATAATTCTTGACATAATTTTAATCCTTCTTCTTTTACTAAAGCAATTAAATGACCAAAAGTCCAGGTAGTGAAATTAATTTATTCTTGTCCTGTTGATGCTCTTATAGCATTAAATATTCTTTGAGAAAATAGATTTGGTAATCCAGTAATAAATTTTTCTTTCCAAAAAGGTTGTAAACAATCTGGTCTTTTATATAGATAAGTAATAAACATATCTTTATACCATCTAAAATCAGTAAGAGTAGGACATTTTAAATTTGTTAAAAATATTTGAGAACTTTTTTGGTCTTGAGAAGGGTTTCCTAAAAAATGAACTGCTAGTGCAAATATTAAAAAATCCGCACAATCTGATACTTTTATTTTTCTTGGTTCTCCCTTATCATCTTTTAATATATTTCCTAATACATCTTTTTCATCTTCTTCTTTTGTGTGTTTCATGACATCTTCTCTATCTTGTGCAGTGAGTAAATTATCCCACCAATTTTTTAGTTGTCATGTAAAACCTGCAACGAATGCTCCAGCTGTTGTTTTTTGATCAAATCTTTGTTGTCTATAAGCTGCTTTTGCCATTCCCATTTCTTGTAATACTCTTAAGATTTCGTACTCTGATTTACCATCTACATTCCATTCATATATTGCTCTTCCATCATATTCTGTTGCTCTAAATTTTCCTCTTTCTTCTATTTGTTAATCTGGAGGTGTTAATTTTGGATAATAGTTTTTTCTTTGATATGGTGCATATTTTATCTGATCATTATAGTATTTTTTCGACTTATAGAGTTTATACTGTTTTCTTATTCCATTTATTTCATTAAATTCATCTTCTATGTTATCTATTTGTTCATATATTTCTTCATTTTCTGAACTTAACTCTTTTTCACTATCTATTTCACTATCATTTTCTTGCATTGGATTTGTTAATTGAATATTTTGAATTTGACTTGTTTTTACTTGTACTAGGATTGGTTTCTTCTAATTTTTTTAAAATCTTTTGTAATGTATCTTGTTCATTATTTGGGAATTGTAAATTTGAAAATACATCATTTACTTGAAAATGAGGTTTTGCTATTTCATTTGGAAAGTTTAAACTGCTATTTTTAAAAGGTTTTTTTATTATTGATTCTTTGTCTTTTATTTTTTCTCTTGGAATTGTTTCTATTTTTGTATGAACTAAATCTACTTGATGTGCTATTGTTGATAGTATTTGATTTGAATAATTTAATTGTTGATTAATTTTTTTTATATCTTCGATTTCTACTGCCCCTTTTTCTTCTCTAGCTTCTCTAAATGGAGTAGCTACTACTTCTCCTTTTGTTGTTTGAATCTTTATATTTAAAAGAGGTGGATGTACTGAACTTAGTATTTCTCCCCCAATTATATTTCATTTTTTATATAAAGATGTTTGTACATTTATACTATCATTTATATATAATTTTTTACTTCCTATATTTTGTGTTTCATATTCTAACAATGAAAAGAAGGGAAAATTAAATTTTTGTTTTAATAACGCTTCTTCCCATTTAATGTTTAGTATTTTTTGAAATTCTTCTTCTAAATTTTTATACCATTGTCTTTTTTGTATATTCTTATCCTCATTGAATTCTTCATCTAAATATTTATAATTAGGTTTAAATTCATTGGTAAGAACATTAATTGAATATGGTTTCATTTCTGATCTAGTTGGTGATGGTATAAATGTTGAGGTTGTATCTATTATTTCTGGTAAAGGTGCTTTATAATGAATTCTTTGACTACCCGTAACTGGTATTGAATATATTTCAGGATTTGTATCTATATTAGTATTTTGATTATATAATTTTCTTGTAGTAGGTATTTCTGAAATTGAATGTCTTACTGGTTGCATATTTGCTCCATATTTATTTGATCTTATGTCATCAAAATGTATTGTTATACTACCATCTTCTTTTTTTTCTATTCTTGATGTCTTATGTTGATGAGTATTTTTTGATTGTATTTGAGGAACTATTGTAAACGTTTTTGGAATAGTTATTTCATCCACTTTAAAGTTTTGGGAATATATACTGAAGCTTTATCAGAATCTTCCTCAAATATTATTGTTTCTTCTGTCTTTTTTGTTCTAATTTTAATTTTGGATCTATTTCTGTTTTTAATAATTTAAAACATACTTTATATAGAATTACAAAGCTACGACTTCTTGCATCTATCTTATTTTGATCAATTTGTATATCCATTATTAATGAATCTAATATTAATTCATCATCTAAACTAGCTAAGAAATTAGGTACACAATTAAATGATATTTCTCCATTACAAATATTAGTTTGCATTAATGCAAGTATGGAATCTTCATATTCTATAAATCTTTTATCTCTTAAGGCAATAAAAATAGGATTATCTATACCTATTCTATGCAGAGGTTTTATAATTACTTTGATTAAACCATAATGAATATATTTAAATCCTTGAGATTTATATCTATCAATTGCTACTCTAGACATTAATCTTATTGTTTTTGAAACTTCTCTGATGAGTTGGTTTTGTACCAACGATTTTGTATTGAAATCCTTGGCTTTTGTCTTGTGTTTGATGAGAACGTGTGGTGTTTTATGTATATTTGAGATGTGCTAGTTGATAGTGTTGAAATAGTGCAAAACGTATGAAAATGATGGTAAATGAAGAGAAAAGTGTAGAGGTTGAGAATTGAGAAATTAAAATGCATATATGGCCAAATTAGGGTTTGGACAGTTTTGATATGCAAATTCATTTGAGCATAACTTCTTCAATACTAATCCAAATGAGAAGTTCTTGGATGTTCTAGAAAGCTATTTGAGTTTACTTCATTTCTTATGTTTTAACTGTCTTCCAATTCAGTGTACAAGTATGAGAAACGAAAGCATTTTTATGATTGCTACTTTAGGATTTAGTTATTGAATTCATATTGCCACAGTTTGGTAGATTGTTAATAACGTGAGATACTGACTTCCAATTAAGGTGATTCTTGAACCCATAGAAAGCCAATAGAAAGCTCTAAAACTTTTATGTTTACCACGAAGTCTGATTCAGAGCCGAAGACACGCGAATTCTGCATAGAAGAAGGACGTTTTGCTGAAGCAAGAAATTTGCCCACGACTTGTCGTGGACAAACTTTGAGAACAAAAGTTTGGCCTACGACATGTCGTAGGTGGCAAGAGCGTCGTCTACCCTTGCAAATTTACCCAATATCACCAAAACAAGTAGTAGTGGCAAGCGGGATCGTATCCAACATGGAGAGGATTGAATTAAGAATTGTAGAGGTGATAGAATAAAAAGTGTTCAATAAAGCAATCAGCAAGTATGAGCAAATACGTAAGTCAATCAAGAAGTGAAATGGTGTTGCCTTGAGGTAGGTCAGTGTGACGACTCTATTTGATTATCCTTGACTAGTGTAAGAACACGAATGAGGGGATCGTTCTTCTAGCGAACTTAGGGTTGATCTCCTTATAAGACTCACAATCCTAATTCACCCTGCTCCTCTCATCGTCCCTTGGTAGGGCAAGACCTAGGCTCACCTTCCTAATTCCCGATCCCTACCTGACACTAGAACCCCAACTCCCTTGGACAAGACAGTCAACCAAAGTCCGAGTTCTAATGTTCAAATAATCCTAAGTCTTTCCATTACATTAACTTCAATTGTCATTGGTAATGCACAACTGACGGTGCATCCTTAGACAGATCATAGGACTCATTCAAGTTGTTCCTTATTCCAGTGATGTTATTTCAATTTCCATTAATAGCACTAAATTGACCTCAGTGGTACTGCAAGTCATATAAAGGGCCTAGGCGTGAGTGAGTAAGTATTGAAATAAAGCATCAACAAGATATAAGAAACAATATCAAACCCGTAATATGCAAAACCAATGTCTCAAATCAATTTAGAGTCATCACACTTAATCCCTCAAAGCAACAACCTAATGTTTAGCCAATCATGTTGATCGGCTTTGAAAACAAGTTTGACAAAGCTAGATCAAACATAGCTATTACAGAAAGATAAAATGGAATGATCTCCACTCTGATCTCCTTTTTCTCTTGAAACCCTAACTCTCTTGATTGATCTCCGTTTCTGGCTCTCCACACTCTCCCTAAGCTCTTGTCCTCCTCTAGCTTTTATAGTTTTCTCATCATGTCCTTGCCAAGTGAGCTTCCTGGAAGTTTACTTGCTATGCCCGGATGTTGACACGTGCTCCTGTAAACATAAGCCAAGAATGTAGTGAAGACACGTGTATTTGACAAGTAAGAGTGACGAGGCAAAATATTAAACGTATTGGATGCGGTGTTTGCTACGCGTGCTTGTACCAAATGTGGAGTGTAATGTATACTAGATGCATGATAAAATCCCTAAGTAAAAATCTAACAAAGGAAAAGTATAACAAAGAACGAAAATATGACAAAGGAAAAATATAACAAAGAACAAAATGTATGAAATTATCAAGTGTGCAGAGTGTGCAAAAGTGAGTGAGGCGGGGGCGTGGTGCGCCCGCCGTGTGAGTGGCGGCCGCCGTGTGCGGCCGCCGTGTGGGTGGCGGGCGCCATGAACGCCCGCCGTGTTGTGTGTGTGCATGTGTGAGGCGGGCGCGTGGTGCGCCCGCCGCGTGTGTGGTGGTCACCTAGTGCGACCGCCGTGTGTGTGGTGGCGCCATGTGTAGTGCATGTGTGCGAATGTTTGTGCAAAGTGTGTGCGGGTGTTTGTGCAAAGTGTGCGCGTGTTGTGGAGGTCAGACATGTGAGTGTGGTGAGCTTAAATGTGTAAGTGAGTGTGCTGTGCAAGTGTGAGTGGTTTGTGGACTTTCGTGAAGGCTTGGGGATCGGTGGTGTGCAGGACAGCTTGGAGGTCAGTGGTGTGCATGACTAAGTGTCTTGCATATTTCAAGCATCAAAGCATTTTCACGTTGTTTTACAACACTTAGCCATTTTCACACAAATCTCCAAAACATGCAGTTTTAGCACACGGTCAGCCTACCAAGCATCATTTCAGCATAAAGTCCATAGCAAAAGGTAAGGAAATTCACACAAATAAGTCGGCAAAATACCGACTTATCATCCCCCCACACTTAAATCTTTGCTAGTCCCGAGCAAAGTATAACCAACTGTCTACCCTCACATTCAACACTCTCAACGTCATCAGCTCTCCACTTAAAATTTTCGCATGCAAAGGAAACATTTGATCAAGTTTACAGTTCATTCGACCTCATACAAGTTATCAAGTAAGGTGCAGTGAATAAAGACCAAACCGTCAGCGTGCAAGTGTGTGCTGAGAGATGCATATTTCCCCTTAGTCTGTCTATGCAAAGTACTCAAGTAAGCACTTTAGTTAAGAATTCTTACACTACAGTCTTTTGTCCACACACACGAACACTTCATACTAAAATGAAAGACAAGAACTTAACTAAGCTTACTGGGGATTTCCCCTTATTCAATGCACATTGGTGCTTATTGCTTTCTTTTCGAAACTCGTGCCGCACATTGGTGCTTGGCTGCCAAGGTTTTGTGGCTGTTTTTTCCCTTTATTCGTCGCAATCCATGTTCGTGTGTGTCTTCAAGAGACTATATATATAAATGCAAGAAAAAATGCTTACAAGTAGAAAACACATACAAATAAAGAAACATAAGCTCCCTCCTATGTCAAATTTTGTGCTGGCATTTCTATCTTACATTAACACCGCACTTTACTCATCAACATCGTATGCAATCTAATGAATATCGTAAAAATTCAAAAAATTTCACATGCATTGAACAGTTTGTGTATTGGTGGATTTTGCTGATAAAATTGAAGTGCGAATGTAATGGATGTGCAAGTGTGTTAGATAGGCAGTGGCAATCTTTGCACAACACAACATCACACACTTACATTTATAACAACTAGAAATCAAAGCACACTACATCACAACTTTGAAATGGAAAGCACATTACAAGGTCAGTGCTAGTCACTGCCTTGTTTTTCATTCCCACAACAGCACAAAGAAACGAAAAAATTGAAACTAAATAAAAACACCTCCTAATACTAATATACTATCACACCACCTCCGATCCCTGCAACACATAAGCAAACACACAACAATTCAAGGTAATTCAAAGCAAAGGCGCCAAGCCTTTCAGATACAAGAATCAACTAAACATCAACTAAGGATTAGATAACCACACATCACAAATGGACCTCAGCATGCAAGTCTCCCCCCCACACTTAGAATCAACAATGGTCCCCATTGTGGGTAAAGGAAAGAGTCTACCCAGTCTAGGTTGGTGGAGATTGCCCAGCAAAATGAGAGAACCCCGTGAATTGAGTTTGTGCGGGTCTAAAATTTGCCGCATTCGGTCCCGCGCTGGAACTTATCCCTTGTTGCATGACCACTCATCTACTACTGGAAGTGTCCACGATCATTCGTGCATGGGTGTCCATTTCTTCCAATGGTGGAAAGTACGAGTCCGGTCCTCGGCTTTGGTGGTGGTGCACCATCATTAAGTTGAGGTTGTGCACTTCTGTTTGGCATTGAGTGATCTTGTTATCCATTGCGGTCCATTGGGTGGTCTGTTCCTGCATTATGGTATCTATCCTGGTTCTAATAATTCCCATGCAATCCTGCAATGCAATCCAGCGCCCCTCCATGTCGTCCAGATGCTGCGTGAGGGAGTCCTGTTGATTTTGAATCGAAGTCTGCAGTCCCTCCAATGCACGTTGCATGTGCTGGAAGTTACCGAACGCCTGAAGCGGTTGTGGGTTAGGCGGAGGTCAGGCTGACCCAGCTTGGGGTTCCTCTACATCAATATCATCCATTTCGTGCTCTTGCTCTGCCCTTTCTCTTTCCCTGGCTTCCTCTTCCCGTTGCTCTCTCTCTGTCTTTTCTTGAGCTTGATACAGCCTGATTTGTCCATTCTTTACGGGGAGTACTGGGTTCCTGCTTTCATCTCCTCCAGACACTTTCACACCCAATTTCACTACTTGTTCATAGAGGAAGTGTGGGAAATACATGGCTGGATGATTTTCAGCCAGGGCATTGTTGATGTAGGTGATTATGAACTTTCCCACATCCACTGTCATTCAGTTCTTAATGGCGTAGACAAGAAATAGCCTGTTCTTTGAGATCCTTGTGTTGTGTGTGGTGGGCATTAGGCGGGAATTGATGAAGAGTAGCCACATCTTAGCTTCTGTAGTCAGGTCCTTCAGGTTGGCGAATCTTGGTTCGCCGTGATGAGTTCTTTCCCAATCAGTCCCAGGAAGGCTCAGTTCACGCAGGATCGCATCGGGGTCTCCGGTCTTCCTCAAGTCAGTGATCTGGTCATGTGGATAGTCCTTGAGTCCATAATGTTTATTGACCAGTTGAGGTGTGAGCTTCAAATATTTTCCCCGTATGAAAACACCTTTTGAAATCACATCCCTGGCCTCGGCTCCAGCGGCATTGGCGTAGAATTCCTTAGCAATGGCCACATTGCAACTACTTGGAGCCTCTGTCAACTTCTGCCAGTTGTAGTAGTGGATGGTTTCAATGTAGGGATTTTCTGTGACTCCGAATGCTCGTTCAACGTGAATATGTCTGATGGCGAAATCACAGAATTTTTCCTGGGCATCGGCGTTGCAAAAACGCTGAAGAACAACCTGCTGTGGGATTTTTCTCTTCTTTTGGCTAGTGTCAAGCACTTCCTCATCTCCCGAGAAATATTCCTCGTCTGACCCTGAGTCGTCAGATGTCTCATACTCCATGACCTTGGCCTTGCCCCTTGATGCTTGACCTTTCGAGGAGGCTGCGGGAGTTGTCTTCTTTGGCTCCATGTTTAGGTACCTGAAAAACACAGCCTCAGTGAGTGGATTTTCAACAGGAGGTCCATGTGTGGACTTTCACAAGGAGGTCCATGTATGGCAATTTGTGGTCACAGAGCATTATCACTAGGCATCGCATGACAATAAAATTTCTCATAAAAAATCATGCATTAGCTACAACATTATACTCGCAATTGCCAAACAATTATTCCACCAAAAATCATACATTTAATCACACGCATGTTCAAGTCGAAGTCACCACCAAGCTCTAACTCGTCCTTTCCAACATGCCAAGATTCAATTTTTTTACACGCATATTGCAACACATTTATTCTCCTTCCAGGAAATGAAATTTTTCATGCATCCTCGTAGACTTCAAGAAAATTCAAGTAAATGGAAACACACATATATCATGATTGCCTTTTAATTCGTGAGTTCCATGCAAACATTAAAACCCATGCATCAAGATTTGTTAATGATTAAAGCATGCCAACGTTTCATCATTCCATATTCCCGTCACCAATATCCAACATTTAATATCATCGCATTTCAATTCAAGCTCCATAGCTAGCAAGAATTTAACACTTACTTGATTGAAGATTAACAATGCTAATGTGCAATTCTAGCAAAATTCGTGCAGTCCCAACTCAAAAGTCGACGAATTGGCTCCTCTGTATTTGTTGATAATGCATGTAATTGTAGTGCTGAAGGTGAACTGCGTAACTCATGGTTTTTATAGACAAAACTTCATGCATGCCTAGGCTATTCGACAAGCTAGAGTAACAAATGCATGTGACTTTTCTAGCAGACTTTCCATTCACTCACGAAAAGAAAAGCTATGGCATTCAAACAAAATTTGTTTAGTCTTGTCAACTATTTTGGTGAGAATCGGCCAACTCATGATCCAAGTAAGCAATGGACATGTGAATATATTAAGGACAAACCGCTAGAGTACAAAATGAATGCAAACAAGTGCTTGATCAATCCAATCATCTTTCTCTCACAATTTTCGGCCATATGCATACTTTCACTACCAAACAAATTGGTTGTCCCACATGTCATTGCTTTGTCACTATTTTTCCAATTCCTTGCTTGCTTCACCCGATTCTCCCCATGTCATGTAATTGCTACCATTTATCTTACCTTGACTGATTTATAATCATGGCATGCCTATTTCTTTCACTCATGCAAAAATCTTATCGAGCTCCATTCAGCCATACCATGCATAATCTTTCATAGAACAAACAAATATTCAAGGGACCCAAGTGCCATGCATATTTTCTTTCACAATTATTTCTGGTCATGCATCCAAGAGATATTTGGCATGCGCACGAGTTAGGTCTTCTTCTGCATCACTCAAGTAGCACGTCAGATTACCTTAGAAGTTGGAATTTGGCAAAAATCGACTTGAAGGCTTTTGGTGGAATCAAATATATTTTTGGTTACCTTGGTGGATATTTCTCAGATTTTATTCTCGCACAGAGAATATTCTTCACTATTTACCTGTTACATCTCCTGAAATCTGGATATGCGTGTTGTGCTGAATCTCGAGACTATCTGCATTCAAAAGACGAGCGTCCTTCATGTCCATCATTTATTTAGACCAACTTACTACTAAATAAAGGAAAAATAAAGACAGAAACTATGACGGTTGGGTTGCCTCCCAACAAGCGCTTGGTTTATTGTCTTCAGCCAGACACTGCAGTGTTGCTATCCAAGTGGGGGAAGGTCGAGGTACTGGGTGTGTCCAGTGTCTTTCCAAAATGCTTGGGTGACTTTCGCTTCATGCCCTTTTTCCCCCTTCTTCGCTTTTGAGCCTCTGACTCCCACCTTTTTGGGTGGTGGGTCTGCTGAGGTCTTCTTTTTTTCTCGCCAAACCATACGTTTGAGGTATTTAAGCAGTGGAGGCTGCTTCTTCTTGGTTCGCTTTTCGTCTGGGGACTTCCAAGTATTATCCCTGTCAGTGACCTTTTCAAGCCTCACCTCAGTGGGCACCACTTTGACCTTCTCGTCAGTATCAACATTGGCATATGTCAAGTTTTCACAACATGCAATTTTTTTATCACTCTTTTCAATTTTCATTTTCAACTCCATTTAACCACTGTGACCATGCACTTCATGATTTTCATGCACATTTTTCATTTCACTTAAACTCTCACTATTTTCACAATTTTCATCGATTTCATGCAAAGTCCATTTCTTTCACAGATGAATTAATTTCGAATTTTTCATCACAATAGCTCAATTCGTGCAGTGTCTCAGTTTCTTCAACAACTAACACAGTTTCAAACTTTTCACACATGTCATTATCAAAAGAATCATATAAATCAGGGGAAGACTTATGTTTATGTTCAAAGCTCAAAGGTTGGAGATCACCTTCCACTAAGCTTGCCAAACAACACTGTTCTATGGAATGAGGGTGTTTCATAGTGTAGTCCACATTGAATACGACCTCCTCACCATTGACTCTGAATGTTATGGTCTTTCCCTTGACTCCAATAAGAGCATCCCCTGTAGCTAAGAATGGCCTCTCAAAGATGAGTGGGACCTCAGGGTCCTCCTCCATGTCCAGCACTATGAAGTCCACTGGCAATACGAATTTATCCACAGAGACCAGAACGTCTTCTACCATCCCTGTTGGTTGAACCAAAGATCGATCTGCCAACTGAAGCATCACTGCCACGGGTTTAATTTGTTTCCCCAATCATATACTCTCGGCAATGGATAAAGGCATGAGGTTGATCCCGGCTCCAAGGTCACATAAGGCCTTGCTAAAAAATCTTCCACCGATTGAGCATGGCACGGTACAGCTACTAGGGTCCTTGAGCTTGGGTGACAGTTCATTGTTGATCCATGCTTGGCTCTCCTTGGTGAGCTGAATTGGCACCTCACATTGCAGGATCTGTTCTTTATTGGCAATCAAGTCCTTCAAAAATTTTGCATATCTCGGTACCGCTGTAACCAAATCTAGTAGAGGGACATTGACATTTACATTTTTCACCGTATACAGGAACCTTGTGAACTGAACCCCCTTCTTAGGTGGAGGTCGAAGTCTTTGGGGGAATGGATGGGGTGGTGCGTATGGAGAGTCATCGCATGGACTTGGAGCTCCCTTCTTCCTTTTACTCTCCTGAGCCTTCACACTCCCGTCCTTGTCTTGGGCTTCATCTCCCAGCAGTGTGGTCTCTTCACTGACCTCTTCCTCTGGGGCTTCCTCTCCTTCTTTTCTTTTATGACCATTGAGCTCCTTTCCAGATCTCAACGTGATGGCATTGCAGACCTCTGGTCCTTTTCCTTTTGGATTTATCTCGGTATCACTCGGGAGGGTGCTTTGTGGTCTTTGATGGCTTGCCTTAGCTAACTGTCCCATCTGCATATCAATTCTTGATGGAAGCCTCCACGTTTTTCACTTGAGTTTCTAGTGTGGAGGTCCTCTTCTCATACATGTCCATTTTTCCCCGAATTTCATGGAGCAAATTATCGGTGGACTTTCTCTGTTCACGGTTGCTTGACTCTCCACTCTGATAATACTGCCTTTGCTGATTATTCTGTCCCCAGTTGCCTTGGCCTGACTGATTTCGATAACCACCTCCGTACTGCTGCTGGCGGTTGTTGTAATTGGCAACATACTGGACTGATTCTTGTGTGAGCTCGCACTCGTCCGTGTGGTGATCTCCCTTACATAGCCCGCACATCAACACGGGAGTGACCTTGGCAGTCTTTAGGTTCTGGATTTGTCTTGTGAGGGCCTCAACTTTTGCTTCCAAGGATGTCTCCTCATCCAGCTCTAGTATTCCCCGTTGCTTACGCGCATGCATCTTTCTAGTTTCAGGAAACAGGAATTCATCGTCTGCAATTGAGTCAAAAAGTTCTCTGACCAAGGGAATGCTTTTATCTTTCAAAGCTCCATTGGCGCTGGCCTTAACCATTAGTGAGGACTCCGGTAACAGACCTTTAAAGAATATGTTGAGCTACCTGACCTCTCCAAGGTCATTGTTCGGGCATTGGCGGAGCAAATTGTTGAATCGATCCCAGGCCTCCTTGAAGGTCTCGCCATCCTGCTGCTGAAAGTTGCGAATTTCCAACCTCATTCTCTCCAATTTTGCGGGAGAAAAATACTTAGCTAAAAACTTCCGCTCAAGTTCCTCAAATGTAGATATATCTGGGCCCCCAATTGAGTTAAACCAATGCTTGGCCTTCCCCTTCAAGGATAGTGGGAATAGCACTCTCCTCACATCATCTGGAGTCACTCTTTGTAGCTTGAATGTGTTGCATAGCCCCAGAAACCAGTCGAGGTGCTCATTAGGGTCCTCGTTGCTCAAGCCTTGAAAGATCTGCCCTTTAGTGATCATGGACACAATTTGTGTCAGGATTTGATAACTCTCGACGTCTATTCCCTGGTGGTTGTTCCTCCGCTCAAAGTTTACTGCGAAATGGTCCCCAAACCTTGGAGGTTGGGGCTGAGGTCTCTCCTCGTTGTGTTCGGCCATTTCAATAACCCTTCTCCTCTGTCTTAAGGTTCTCTCCAATTCTAAGTCAAGAGCAAGTTCTGGAGCTTCCCCTCGTAGCCTTGCTCTAGGTAGCATAAACTGTGAATTCTCACAAGAAAAGGAAACAACACTTGAACAAAAGATCAGTAGAACAAAATTAACAGAGACAAGTAATGAATTAAGAGTTCAACAAAACAACAAATCAACAATTTTAAATAAGAATTCGTAAAGTAACAAACAAAGTAAAACTATCACAAACAACTCTCAACGCTGTGCCTCTCCCCGGCAGCGGCGCCAAAAATTTGGCAAAAGCGTCGTCTACCCTTGCAAATTTACCCAATATCACCAAAACAAATAGTAGTGGCAAGCGGGATCGTATCCAACAGGGAGAGGATTGAATTAAGAATTGTAGAGGTGATAGAATAAAAAGTGTTCAATAAAGCAATCAGCAAGTATGAGCAAATACGTAAGTCAATCAAAAAGTGAAATGGTGTTGCCTTGAGGTAGGTCAGTGTGACGACTGTATTTGATTATCCTTGACTAGTGTAAGAACATGAATGAGGGGATCGTTCTTCTAGCGAACTTAGGGTTGATCTCCTTATAAGACTGACAATCCTAATTCACCCTGCTCCTCTCATCGTCCCTTGGTAGGGCAAGACCTAGGTTCAGCTTCCTAATTCCCGATCCCTACCTGACACTAGAACCCGAACTCCCTTGGACAAGACAGTCAACCAAAGTCCGAGTTCTAATGTTCAAATAATCCTAAGTCTTTCCATTACATTAACTTCAATTGTCATTGGTAATGCACAACTGACATTGCATCCTTAGACAGATCATAGGACTCATTCAACTTGTTCCTTATTCCAGTGATGTTATTTCAATTTCCATTAATAGCACTAAATTGACCTCAGTGGTACTGCAAGTCATATAAAGGGCCTAGGCGTGAGTGAGTAAGTATTGAAATAAAGCATCAACAAGATATAAGAAACAATATCAAACACGTAATATGCAAAACCAATGTGTCAAATCAATTTAGAGTCATCACACTTAATCCCTCAAAGCAACAACCTAATGTTTAGCCAATCATGTTGATCGACTTTGAAAACAAGTTTGACAAAGCCAGATCAAACATAGCTATTACAGATAGATAAAATGGAATGATCTCCACTCTGATCTCCTTTTTCTCTTGAAACCCTAACTCTCTTGATTGATCTCCGTTTCTGGCTCTCTACACTCTCCCTAAGCTCTTGTCCTCCTCTGGCTTTTATAGTTTTCTCTTCATGTCCTTGCCAAGTGAGCTTCCTGGAAGTTTCCTTGCTATGCCCGGATGTTGACACGTGCTCCTGTAAACATAAGCCTAGAATGTAGTGAAGACACGTGTATTTGAGAAGTAAGAGTGACGAGGCAAAATATTAAACGTATTGGATGCGGTGTTTGCTACGCGTGCTTGGACCAAATGTGGAGTGTAATGTATACTAGATGCATGATAAAATCCCTAAGTAAAAATCTAACAAAGGAAAAGTATAACAAAGAACGAAAATATGACAAAGGAAAAATATATCAAAGAACAAAATGTATGAAATTATCAAGTGTGCAGAGTGTGCAAATGTGAGTGAGGCGGGCGCGTGGTGCGCCCGCCGTGTGAGTGGCGGGCGCCATGAGCGCCTGCCGTGTTGTGTGTGTGCGTTTGTGAGGCGGGCGCGTGGTGCACCAGCCGTGTGTGTGGCGGTCGCCTAGTGCGACCGCCGTGTGTGTGGTGGGCGCACCATGCGCCCGCCACGTGTAGTGCATGTGTGCGAATGTTTTTGCAAAGTGTGTGCGGGTGTTTGTGCAAAGTGTGCGCGTGTTGTGGAGGTCAGACATGTGAGTGTGGTGAGCTTAAATGTGTAAGTGAGTGTGCTGTGCAAGTGTGAGTGGTTTGTGGACTTTCGTGAAGGCTTGGGGATCGGTGGTGTGCAGGACAGCTTGGAGGTCAGTGGTGTGCATGACTAAGTGTCTTGCATATTTCAAGCATCAAAGCATTTTCACGTTGTTTTACAACACTTAGCCATTTTCACACAAATCTCCAAAACATGCAGTTTTAGCACACGGTCAACCTACCAAGCATCATTTCAGCACAAAGTCCGTAGCAAAAGGTAAGGAAATTCGAACAAATAAATCGGCAAAATACCGACTTATCAGTAGCCAATCTTAGAAGGACGCAAAATGGCCTACGACATGTCGTAGGCCATTCTTGAAGGGGGAAATTTGCTCCACGACATGTCGTAGGCTATTTAAGAGGAATGGAAGTTTGCTCCACGACATGTCGTAGGCTTAAAATCCAGTTTTGCCACGCCTCAGTGTTTCGGTCATAACTCTCTCATATTAACTCCAATTTGGATGATTCAAAAGGATGTGGAAAGCTACGACCTTGGGCTACAACTTTCGTGCTTTAGGTTTTGCCCAGTTCACAATGCATCATGGCCAAAGTGTGGTTGGAAGGTGGCGGTTTGTAAGTTTTCAGAATTTGAGAGGTAAAAAGTTCCAAGTATATATGCTTGTGTTTTCCTTGTATCCTTGAGTTGGATTTGATGCACTCATTTGTTGTTTATCTTACACAAATTGATGCCATAGGTTATGAACAATACTTTGCCCGTTGTGGCATATGTGCACACAAGTATCACACAACCTTGCCAACACCGTGCCAATACTTTGCCACAACCTTGGCAACACTTTGCTAACGCCTTGCCGCACACATGCACCAACCTTGCCATACCTTGAGGGACCTTGCCAAGCACCACGCCACACTTAGGCACCTCACTATGCCATGCCACACATTTGCACCTTGGCACACCACTCATCACAAACCAAGGCACACAACTTGGCATAGGAAAGAACTAGGTAGCCAAGCACATTTTGCCCACGACATGTCGTGGGCAAACTTTGAGAATAGAAGTTTGGCTTACGACATGTCGTAGGCCATTCTTGAAGGGAGAATTCTTGCCCACGACATGTCATGGGCAAAGTTTGAGAGAAGACATTTTTGCCTACGACATGTCGTAGGCTTAACTTTTTGTGCTCAGATTTCGATCTCCATGATTTTGGCTAAGTATGGATTTTGTGTTTCCTTGTGCAGGAGACCCGAAGGAGTGGCATCTGGAGGCTCGAAGGCGTGACGCGTTAAGCGGGTGCAGGTGTCGGTGAGCGGAGGCGTGATCCGTCTAGCTTATGAAGGCGTGAAGCTACTGGGCAAAGAGTGGGCTGTGAGCTGAGCTTGGAGGCGTGAATTTCAGGAGCCTGAAGGCGCGTTGAATCATTTGAAGGTGCACGTCCGAAAGCATGATGGCGCTGGAATGCTGAACAAATTCTTCAACTTCGGATTTTTTTTTCACATCTTAGGCTAGTTTTTGGTCTTTCTATTAAAGGACACTTTTGTAATAATGTAGATATTCTTAGTTAGCGTATTAGTTACATTTCTACTTCTCTATATATAGGAGATGTAGTTAGAATATGAGTAGACTTTTAGATCCCGGAGACTATTATTTTTCATCCATTAGTAGATTTTACAGTTTGTAACAAACTTTTGAGAGCTGGAGAGCGGGAATTCATTTTGAAGATCTACTTTCTCTCTCTAGTTTCTCTCTCTAGCTTTTGAGCTCCATTTTCTATTTCGATCAAAGATTGGCTCTGATCATTGTAATTCTCATGTCAATTAAGGAATCTTTTGGAAGAATTCAATTGGTAAACTCTTTCCATTTATTGAAAATGAATTGTTTCAAGTTCCAAATTGTTGATCGTGAATTGGTAATGGAGTTCTATGGTTAGATCTCTCATGTTCTAGAGTTTCAACCGGTTAAATGTATAATTAGACTATACAATGCTATGCAATTGACATAATTCCTTAAGGATGAAATCATATGTGATTTTAATGATTGAATCTTGTTGAGTTTCATGAATTCACACTTTTATTGAATGAATTGAACTTTGATTGTGGTCGCCATGCTGAGTTGAAGTGAGATTTTACCAATATCTGTGAGAATTGCGTGAGATGAGAACTTGAAAGTGATTTCCTGAGTCTTTACACTTGTCTTAGCCGATCAATTCATTACTGAGATTTAGGCCTCGCCATGGAAAACTTCGATGGGATGAAACTTTAGGAAAAAGTGTTAAAGAAACTCTCTGAGATAGCAACGAAGGCATTCATACTTAGGTTGGGCCTCGCCATGGGAGTTCCTAAGAATTGCATGTTAGATTTGCTAACTTTGGAGAGTTGAGGCATTGCGGGTTGAATCCATTCTACTTAGGCCTCGCCATGGGAAAAGTGGAATTTTAAGGAGTATAGAAAACACTGTGGTCGCCATGCTAAGTGTTAGCTAGCCTCCTGGGCAATAGAGATCTCCTCATTGTTTTACTTGTGTGTCAAGAGCATTGCAATCATGGCCTAATGTGCATTCAACTGGTGGAAATACTCTAGAGCATCCACTCTCTTCCAGTTTTCACACTTTATTTGTTGCATTTGTTTCTTTACTAGTTAGTGTCTAGTTTTATTTCTTCCGTGGCATCCTGTAAGCAAACATTGAGATTCTTGGCCCGAGCCTTCCCTGTGGATACGATCCCTACTTACGCTACTACATTAGTGTTTAGGGTAAAATTGAGCTGATACGACTTTAAGCTATCAATTTTTGGCGCCGTTGCCGGGGACGGCGCGGTTTCTTGAATTTTGATTTGCTCTGTTTTGTTTTCTTGTTATTTTTCATTTTGGTAACTTTCGTTGCATTTTGTAGTTTTCGTGTTTTGTTGTCTGCTTTGGTGTATTTGTGTCAAGTGCAGGACATTGAAGTTCACTGTAATTGAGTATTTGACAAGTACCCAAGCATGTCTAGATGGTATGAGGACTTCTCTCCACCACCATTTGAAAGGCAATGGCAAAATAAAGCACAAAGCAACAACTCACACCACATTAGGACACAAGAGCTTCCTGTGGAGGACATGTTTTCTCAACTTATGGAAAAACTTGACAGAGGCTTACAAAAGGAAGAGCAATGGCATTACCAACAACAAAGCAATGAGTGTTATCTCAGAGAAGAGACAAAAATGGAAAACATGTTGTCTCAACTTTTGGAAAGAATTGATAGAAATGAAACAAGATTCGCTCAACTGGAAGTAGAGCTTCAAGGGCGACAAGAAAGGTTTGAACGAATAAACGCCTTAATAAGCAATCTATGGGAAAAAATTGAGACACCAACTTTAGATGCACAATACCACTCACAAGGTACACCTCTCATTCCTGAGGACAATCATTTTGATATGCATGCTAATGTTGATTGTGGCTTAAAGTGTCTAAGGGAGGAGGAGTCTACATGTTTTGGGGATAGTGTACATGAGTGCTTTGTTGCTGATTCTTTTGAGCATGAATATGTGCACTTTGATGTCGAGGATGATGGCTTCTTTAGTGATCTTGATAGTGATGACTCTCGTGTTCTAAGTTGCCATGTTACTAAGTTGGAAAATGTGTCTAAAGTGGAGTCTTGCATTAATTTCATGGAATTCAATGAGTCAAATGATGTTGATTGCCTAGCTTTAGATGTTTTTCCTCTTGATAGCTTTGTGAATTGCATAGAGTCACTTCTTGAAGATCAATGTGATTTTCTAAAGGAAGAAAATGTTGCATTTGTTAATGAAAGTGTTAACACATTGTTTGAAACTCTGGTTGAGGCACCAATTTTTGAAATGGTCAATGAATCTAAGTGTCTAAATGGTGACTCCCAAGAAGTGCAAAGTGAGATACTCTTGTTAATTGATGATAATGCTTGTTGTGTTGTTGAGAAAGAAAAGCCTCAAGAATTTCCCAATGTTAGTTTTGATGATAAAGGTGTTAACATTTTGAATGACTGTGAGTTTGAGTCATTTGTTTTTGAACTTACTGGTGGTTTTGAATTTACTGATGGTTTTGTTGAGACCATGGATATAGAACCCTTGGTTGAGCCTTGCAGGATTGAAATGGTTAGTGGGGTTGGAGAAGTAAATGATGTGTTTCCAATGGAAGAAGAAGTAAAAGAGGTGCCTACAATGGGGGAGCCTCAGTGGTTCGAAATTAAATTTGTAGAGATTGCTCCCCATATGCATGAGCTCAAGCACCTCTTTGCCACTATTTTACAAGTGCCATACAGGAGGATAATGAGTATTGTTGAAATATCATTTTTCTGGTACAGAGAGGGTTATTCCGATTCTTGAAGATGAAAGTTTTATGAATAAAGTCTAGCTGGAGACTACAAAACCCAGAACTACTTCTTTTCATTTTACCTTTACTTTAGTTTTTTAGTTCAATTAATTGTTATGTCATCTTGAATTTTTGCTTATACTCACCAAGGCCACTCATGATGTAGGTGTATGCAAAGGAAGGAATTGCAAGGGAAATAAGCCATGCACACATGAGGCTAAGTGTGGGGGAGTGGAGTCATGAACCACTCCCACAATACACTTATTCATTTTATCTGCATTTCAAGCGTGATTGTGCTTATTCCATTTAGTGTTAATAGTTGTCTAATTTTACACCACCATGACTCCTAGTCTTGGTGTGACACTTTGCTTGCATAATAGTTCTATGTCATGTCTACCTTGCACCAACATGTTGTGTGTTTGAGTGAGTAATTCCTAATAAGCTTTGATTCTCCATGTGTAGGATGTTTTCTCATTCAAAGAAGGAACTAAGGAACTGTGGACAAAGAGATTCCACCAAGCAAACTTTGGATTTCATGATATACCAGGGAGATCCTAACCCTCTCTTTACTTTACATTGAGGACAATGTATATTTTAAGTGTGGGGGAGTAAATGGTTGTTATGGTGTGTGTCTCTTGAAGCTTATATGTTACTCTTCTTGCATGAATGAATTATCTTGCATGACTGAAATTTTTTGTGCTAGGTGATGCAAATTGTAGTATAAATGTGTGTTGTTTTGTGACTTTTTCTGTTATGTTAGTTTTGTTGTGTCATTTTGAGTTAATACTCATGTGATGCTTAGCATGTAATTTTTGCATTTTGTTGTATCATTTTTGAGCTATTTCCAGTATATGTGTGTTTTTCATGTTTTATGCAATTTTTCATGTTTTGTGCAAAGTTTAAGATCTTTGTGACATTTGACATGTTGAAATTTTTTTTTTGTGAAAATTTTGGTGAAATTTTGAACTTTTTGTGAATAAAGTGATGGTGTTAAACATAGATTGTGTGTTGGTGGTTTCATTTCTTTAAATGTGAGTTGAGCTGAAATGAGAAAAATGAGTGTGGGTAAAGTAATGAGAAGAAAATTCGTGAAAGTGTGAGTAAAGTGGTGAAATGGATAGAATGGAGAAACACTTTGTACTATGCGTTTACTTCTTTCATTAAGCTATGTTCAAAATTTGAAGTTCATCCATCTTTACTTTTGTTTTGCATGAGAAAATGGTTTGTTTTCTTTGATTCCAATCTTGATGAAATTGGTACATTTTGCTGATTAAGGCCCGATGTTAATGTAAGATAGATATGCCATGCAAAACTCAATTGACACAGGAGGTAATGTGTATGAATTCTATTCTTTTTGTTATGCATTTATCTGGTGTCTCCAGAATTCGTGCATGTTCAGTCAATTTGGGACTCTTATGAACATGTGCTTGCACAAGAAATGATATGGGAGAAAAAGCTATATTGGCAACTGGGAAGGAAAAAGCCATAAGAACCTGGCATTCAAATTTGGAGAAAAAAGCCATAAAACCCAAGCATTATTGTTAGTCACCAATGTGTGAAACAAATGTGCACCAATGTGCAGAATAAGGGCAATGTCCCATAGAGTACCAATGTACGCATAGGTACCATTGATCTTGTGATTGCATGTTCATAAGAGTGGACAAAGAGATTGGCATGTATTGAATGGGTATGAGACGGGCTAGATGGTGTATAGCAAGGGAAAAGATGAAGTTCATGTTCCTCAACACACTTGCACGTATGACATTTTGGTCTTTATTCATCGTGCCTTGGTTGATAATTTGTGCTGAAAGTTGATAGGTTGGAATTGAGGATATGTTAAGAGTTTTTGATATTGCATGAAAAATTTGTTTTGATGAACTCAAATGAGAACAAGTTTGACAGAGGAGTGATGTCTAGTATTAAGTGTTTGTGAAGTGTGAGTTTGCTTGAGGACAAGCAAAAGTTCAAGTGTGGGGGAATTTGATGAGTTGGTTTTGTACCAACGATTTTGTATTGAAATCCTTGTCTTTTGTCTTGTGTTTGATGAGAACATGTGGTGTTTTATGTGTTTTATGTATATTTGAGATGTTCTAGTTGATAGTGTTGAAATAGTGCAAAACGTATGAAAATGATGGTAAATGAAGAGAAAAGTGTAGAGGTTGAGAATTGAGAAATTAAAATGCATATATGGCCAAATTAGGGTTTGGACAGTTTTGATATGCAAATTCATTTGAACATAACTTCTTCAATACTAATCCAAATGAGAAGTTTTTGGATGTTCGGGAAAGCTATTTGAGTGTACTTAATTTCTTATGTTTGAACTTTCTTCAAATTCTGTGTGCAAATATGAGAAACAAAAGCATTTTTATGATTGCTACTTCAGGATTTAGTTATTGAATTCATATTGCCACAGTTTGGTAGATTGTTAATAACTTGAGCTACTGAATTCCAATTAAGGTGATTCTTGAACCCATGGAAAGCCAAGAGAAAACTCTAAAACTTTTATGTTTACCACGAAGTCTGATTCAGAGCCGAAGACACACGCATTCTGCATAGAAGAAGGACATTTTCCTGAAGCAAGAAATTTGCCCACGACATGTCGTGGACAAACTTTGAGAACAAAAGTTTGGCCTACGACATATCGTAGGCCAATCTTGGAAGGACGCAAAATGGCCTACGACATGTTGTAAGCCATTATTGAAGAGGGAAATTTGCTCCACGACATGTCGTAGGCTATTTAAGAGGAATGGAAGTTTGCTCCACGACATGTCGTAGGCTTAAAATCCAGTTTTGCCACGCCTCAGTGTTTCGGTCATAGCTCTCTCATATTAACTCCGATTTGGATGTTTCAAAAGGCTGTGGAAAGCTAAGCCCTTGGGCTACAACTTTCGTGCTTTAGGTTTTGCCCAGTTCACAATGAATCATGGCCAAATTTTGGTTGGAAGGTGACGGTTTGTAAGTTTTCAGAATTTGAGAGGTAAAAAGTTCCAAGTATATATGCTTGTGTTTTCCTTGTATCATTGAGTTGGATTTGATGCACTCATTTGTTGTTTATCTTACACAAATTGATGCCATAGGTTATGAACAATACTTTGCCCGTTGTGGCATATGTGCACACAAGTACCACACAACCTTGCCAACACCGTGCCAATACTTTGCCACAACCTTGGCAACACCTTGCTAACGCCTTGCCGCACACATGCACCAACCTTGCCATACCTTGAGGGACCTTGCCAAGCACCACGCCACACTTAGGCACCTCACTATGCCATGCCACACATTTGCACCTTGGCACACCACTCATGTTGCACAACGAACTTCACAAACCAAGGCACACAACTTGGCATAGGAAAGAACTAGGTAGCCAAGCACATTTTGCCCACGACATGTCGTGGGAAAACTTTGAGAACAGAAGTTTGGCTTACGACATGTTGTAGGCCATTCTTGAAGGGAGAATTCTTGCCCACGACATGTCGTGGGCAAAGTTTGAGAGAAGACATTTTTGCCTACGACATGTCGTAGGCTTAACTTTTTGTGCTCAGATTTCGATCTCCATGATTTTGGCTAAGTATGGATTTTGTGTTTCCTTGTGCAGGAGACCCGAAGGCGTGGCATCCGGAGGCTCGAAGGTGTGACGCGTTAAGCGGGTGCAGGTGTCGGTGAGCGGAGGCGTGATCCGTCTAGCTTATGAAGGCGTGAAGCTACTGGGCAAAGAGTGGGCTGTGAGCTGAGCTTGGAGGAGTGAATTTCAGGAGCCTGAAGGCGCGATGACTCATTTGAAGGCGCACGTCCGGAAATATGAAGGCGCTGGAATGCTGAACAAATTCTTCAACTTCGGATTTTTTTTTTCACATCTTAGGCTAATTTTTGGTCTTTCTATTAAAGGACACTTTTGTAATAATGCAGATATTCTTAGTTAGCGTATTAGTTACATTTCTACTTCTCTATATATAGGAGATGTAGTTAGAATATGAGGAGACTTTTAGATCCCGGAGACTATTATTTTTCATCCATTAGTAGATTTTACATTTTGTAACAAACTTTTGAGAGCTGGAGAGCGGGAATTTAATATGAAGATCTACTTTCTCTCTCTAGTTTCTCTCCCTAGGTTTTGAGCTCCATTTTCTATTCCGATCAAAGATTGGCTCCGATCATTGTAATTCTCATATCAATTAAGGAAGCTTTTGGAAGTATTCAATTGGTAAACTCTTTCCATTTATTGAAAATGAATTGTTTCAAGTTCCAAATTGTTGATCGTGAATTGGTAATGGAGTTCTATGGTTAGATCTCTCATGTTCTAGAGTTTCAACCGGTTAAATGTATAATTAGACTATACAATGCTATGCAATTGACATAATTCCTTAAGGATGAAATCATATGTGATTTTAATGATTGAATCTTGTTGAGTTTCATGAATTCACACTTTTATTGAATGAATTGAACTTTGATTGTGGTCGCCATGCTGAGTTGAAGTGAGATTTTACCAATATCTGTGAGAATTGCGTGAGATGAGAACTTGAAAGTGATTTCCTGAGTCTTTACACTTGTCTTAGCCGATCAATTCATTACTGAGATTTAGGCCTCGCCATGGGAAACTTCGATGGGATGAAAATTTAGGAAAAAGTGTTAAAGAAACTCTCTGAGATAGCAACGAAGGCATTCATACTTAGGTCGGGCCTCGTCATGGGAGTTCCTAAGAATTGCATGTTAGATTTGCTAACTTTGGAGAGTTGAGGCATTGCGGGTTGAATCCATTCTACTTAGGCCTCGCCATGGGAAAAGTGGAATGTTAAGGAGTATAGAAAACACTGTGGTCGCCATGCTAAGTGTTAGCTAGCCTCCTGGGCAATAGAGATCTCCTCATTGTTTTACTTGTGTGTCAAGAGCATTGCAATCATGGCCTAATGTGCATTCAACTGGTGGAAATACTCTAGTGCATCCACTCTCTTCCAGTTTTCACACTTTATTTGTTGCATTTGTTTCTTTACTAGTTAGTGTCTAGTTTTATTTCTTCCGTGGCATCCTGTGAGCAAACATTAAGATTCTTGGCCCAAGCCTTCCCTGTGGATACGATCCCTACTTACGCTACTACATTAGTGTTTAGGGTGAAATTGAGCTGATACGACTTTAAGCTATCATTCTCTAAATGTTAAATCTTGTTGATGTATTTTGACTGCATATGAATTATTGAAATTTAAATTTCCTATATGATATACAGAATTTACTGTTTTTGAATTTATATCAAATATTACTTCATGACTTTGATTAACATTATTAGTATCTACTTGTTCAGTAATCTTACCAATATTAAACAACTTCTTTAAAGCATTTAAATTCATAATTTAAAACGTACCAGAAAGTCTTAGTGCAACTTAACAGAATACAGAGTGTATGGGGAACACAGGAGTGCCTAGACATGGAACACCTTAAGCTTCACTGGGCAACGCCTTCCCTATGGATTACGATCCCTGCTTCCACTTCTACAGTAGTTGTTAGGGTAAAATTGACGAGGTACGACACTCGCACATCAATTTTTGGCGCCGTTGCCGGGGAAGTCAATCGGTTCTGGAATTTGTTGACTGTGTTGTTCTGTTCTTAGTGGTGTGCTTTATTGCTTTGATTTAGTTATCTTGTTTCTTTACTGTGTGTGATTCTGTTGCTTTTACCATCTTGTATTAGTTTGGTTTACAGATTGATCCGTTTGTTCTCTTGATATCATTTGCTGTTCCTGTTTGTGTATGCCCAGGTCTGTAAGATCTAGAGGAAAACCTGAATTTGAATTGGACCTTGAATTGGAAAGAACTCTAAGGAATCAAGCAAAGCAAAGAGCTATGGCAACACAAGGAATACAAGCACCCAGGTTTGGGGACCATTATGCAGTAAATTTTGACAATCGATTTGGTCACCAGGACATCGAGGTGAAAAGTTACCACATTCCTCCACAAATAGTCTCAATGATTACCCAGGGCCAATTCTTCCAAGGTCTTGACAACGAGGATCCGAATGATCACCTTGATTGGTTTCTCGGGTTATGTAGCACTTTTAAGTTGCCAAGAGTTGACAGGGGTGAGGTTCACAGAATTTTGTTCCCTTTATCTCTGCGTGGAAAGGCTAAACATTGGTTCAAGAGTATTGGGGGAGCAAATGCTGGAATGTCATTTGATGATCTACAGAAAAGGTTCTTGTCTAAGTACTTCCCTCCAGCTAAGCTTGAAAAGAGAAGATTGGAAATTATGAACTTCCAACAACAAGACAGTGAGTCATTTCGAGAAGCTTGGGAGAGATTCAACGATTTGATTAGGCAATGCCCCAATCATGACTTGGGTGAAATTAGGGAGCTAAATACTTTCTTCAAAGGCCTAACTCCTGAATCATCTTTAATGGTTAAAGCTTATGCTAATGGAGCACTTAAAGACAAATCTGTGACTGACGTGCGTGAACTCTTTAACCAGATAGCTGAGGATGAATACCTTTTTCCAGAGACTAGAAAGCCACATGTCAGGAGACAGAGAGGAGTTCTTGATGTAGATGAGGAGACTTCACTTAATGCTAAGTTTGAAGCATTGGCCAAGCAGGTGCAGACTTTAAAGGCGACTCAAACAAAAGCCCCAGTACTTTCATGTGGACTATGCAAGGGAGAACACCACACGGATGAATGTGCAATCACTACTGAATCCATTCAGTATGTGAACAATTACAGTAATAAACCCCAATATGGTGGGAACTATTCTGGGAGCAATTACAATGGAGGTAACAAACAATATGGTGGAAACCAAGGCAACTGGAATCAACACCAGAACCAAGGAGGAAATTACTATCAAGGTAATGACTAAAGGAGAGCAATGAATCAACCACCTCCTGGTTTTGATAATCAGGCTAGCACATCAGAACAAAAGAAGCCAAATGTGGAGGATATGTTTCAAAAGCTGATGGAAAAGATGGATAAGAACGAACAGAGATTTGGAGGTTTGGAGTCCACTGTGAAGCATCACGAAACCACTTTGAAGAATATCGAGATGCAACTTGGTCAGCTTGCTAATGCTGTACACCAGAGACCAAAATGAGCTCTTCCTAGTGACACAGTACCAAATCCCAAGGGGAGAGAAGCATGCAATGCTATTACTTTGAGGAGTGGAAAATTGTTGCCTGGAAACAAACATGCAGAAGACAAGAGTGATGATGTAGAAGAGGACCAAAAAGATGAAGTTGAGATAGATGTGGAACTTGAGAAGAATGGTGAGCAAGAAGAAAATAAGTCTGAGAAGAAGGAAATACCAGCAAGGGTGGGAAATGAAATCACTAAAAATTCCAATCCTTATAACTTCCCAGATTATGCTCCAAAAGCTCCATTTCCAGAAAGGAAGAAACCTCCAGCTAAGAAGGGGCCTCAATTCAATCGTTTCTTGGATATGATCAAGCAAGTGAATGTCAATGTTCCTTTGTTGGATTTGGTTACAGCCATGCCTAAATATGCTAAGTATTTAAAAGATCTCATTTCAAACAAGGAGCAAATCTTGAGATGTGAAGTTCCAATGATGCTATCAGAATGTAGTCAAGCATGGATGGTTCACAAATTACCTCCAAAGCTTAAGGATCCAGGTAGCTGTACCATACCTTGCAAGATTGGAACCAGATATTTTGCAAAGGCCCTCTGTGACCTTGGAGCTGGAATCAACTTGATGCCATTGTCCATTGCAATAAATGTGGGTTTGAGTGAAAGGATTCGACCAGTTGCCGTGACACTACAGTTGGCAGATAGATCCTTGGTGACTCCTACAGGCTTGGTGGAGGACGTGTTGGTAAGAATTGATAAATTTACTCTACCTGTTTATTTCATTATACTTGATATGGAAGAGGACCCTGAGGTTCCTCTCATTTTTTGTAGACCTTTTCTAGCCACTGGTGATGCTTTGATTGGTGTGAAAAACAAGACAGTCACGTTTAGGATTAACAATGAGGAAGTGGTTTTTGATGTAAACTATGCTATGAAGCAACCTCTAAATATGGAGTCTTGTTTTGCTATCAAAGCTATAACATGTTCTTCTTTGAGTAATGTGAACAACATGCATGATTTTTCTATTGTTGATGAGTTAAGTGTTTGTGAGGATAATTTTGATGAACTTGATTTAGATGATGAGGATAAGAGAATTATTTCTGAAATGGAAGATTTCATTGAATGTTGTTATTTGGAAGAGTCAATTTGTTAATTGCAAAATGATGTTGTAGAAGTTAAAATGCATGAAACTGTAGGGGAAAATGATCATGAACCTAATGTTTTGACTAACGAAAATTTTACTCCCACTGAGGTGAGGACTAGTGAGAATTTGTGCAGAAATGAAAAGCTTTTACCTTCCATTGTGGTGGCACCGAAGCTTGAATTGAAACCACTTCCACCTTATCTCAAATATGCTTTCTTGGGAGAAAATGAGGCATTTCCGGTTGTTATATCTTCAAAGCTTGAAGGTTGGCAAGAGGAGAAGCTTTTGGAAGTTTTGAGGAAACATAAGGTGGCTATTGGATGGACAATTGCTGATATAAAAGGCATAAGTCCAGGTTTATGTATGCACAAGATTTTGCTTGAGGAAAATGTTGTGCCAGTACGGGATAGACAGAGAAGATTAAATCCCCAGATGATGGAAGTTGTGAAGAAAGAGGTTATCAAATTGCTTGACTTTGGGATGATTTTTCCAATTTCAGACAGTGAGTGGGTTAGTCCAGTCCAGTGCGTCCCTAAGAAAGGAGGGGTGACGGTTATAAAGAATGAGGCTAATGAACTTCTGGCAACAAGAGTGGTAAATAAGGCAACTAGAAAGGACCATTCCCCTCTCCCATTCTTGGAACAATTGTTGGATAGAATTGCTGGCTACCTTTTCTATTATTTTCTGGATGGATATTCTGAGTATAATCAAATTGCAATTGATCCCAAGGACCAGGATAAGACAACTTTCACTTGTCCTTTTGGCACATTTGCTTATAAAAGAATGCCATTTGGTCTTTGCAACGCCCCAGCTACCTTTCAGAGGTGCATGATGGCAATATTCCATGACATGGTGGAATCAATAATTGAAATATTCATGGATGATTTTTCTGTTTTTGGTATGACATTCGATGGTTGTTTAGAGAACTTGGCAAAGGTTTTGAAGAGGTGTGAAGAAACGAACCTTGTGTTGAACTGGGAAAAATGTCAATTCATGGTTCAAGAAGGAATTGTGTTAGGCCATAAAATTTCTCATGCTGGGATGGAGGTGGATCGAGCTAAGGTAGATGTCATTGCAAAACTTCCTCCACCTACCAATGTTAAGGGTATCAGAAGCTTTTTGGACATGCTGGGTTTTATAGAAGGTTTATTAAGGATTTTTCAAAGATAGCCAGACCCTTGTGCAGTCTCTTAGAAAAAGATGTTAAGTTTGAGTTTGGAACAGAATGTGTTGAGGCATTTGAAACTTTGAAAACGAAATTGGTGGAAGCCCCTGTGATAGTCACTCCCCATTGGGGTTAACCCTTTGAAATTATGTGCGATGCCAGTGATTATGCCTTAGGAGCTGTCTTAGGCCAGAGAAGAGACAAAGTGTTTCACACTATCTATTATGCTAGCAGGATAATGAATGAGGCCCAAATGAATTATACAACCACTGAAAAGGAAATGCTAGCAGTGGTCTTCGCATTTGATAAATTCCGTGCTTACCTTTTGGGATCAAAGGTCATTGTTCATACGGACCATGCTGCATTGAAGTATCTGCTTGCAAAGAAGGAAGCAAAACCACGTTTGATTAGATGGGTTTTGTTGCTCCAGGAATTCGATGTGGAGATTAAAGATAGGAAAGGCTCAGAAAATGTTGTGGCAGATCACTTGTCAAGATTGGAATCTAAAGAGCAAGATTCACCTGACATTTCGGTTAAGGAACACTTCCCTGATGAGCAGGTGTTCAAAGTGGGTGAACAGACACTGCCTTGGTATGCTGAGATTGCCAATTTTGTGGTTGCTGGCCAGATTCCATCTTATTATTCCAGTGATCAGAAGAAAAGATTGAGAAGTGATGCTAAATACTACTTTTGGGAAGACAATTCTTTATATAAAATCAGCAGTGATCAAGTAATAAGAAAGTGTGTCAAGGAAGAAGAAAAGGAGGACATCTTAAAGGCATGCCATGAAGGACCCTGTGGTGGTCATTTTGGATCAACTAGGACAGGCTTCAAAATTTTGCAATGTGGGTTCTATTGGCCACATATCTTCATGGATGCCAGAATTTGGGTTGGAAAATGTGATCGATGTCAACGAACTGGCAACATCTCTTCCAGAAATGAGATGCCCTTGAACAACATCTTGGAAGTAGAAATTTTTGATGTCTGGGGAATTGACTTCATGGGGCCTTTCCCTAAATCAAGAGGTATGGAGTACATTCTGGTGGCAGTGGATTATGTTTCTAAATGGGTGGAAGCTGTGGCTTTAGCTCATAACGATGCCAAAAGTGTAACTGCTTTCTTGAAGAAATACATCTTTAACAGGTTTGGAGCACCCAGAGTTATAATAAGTGATGGAGGGACTCATTTCTGTAACAAGCTCTTTGAATCTTTGTTGGCTAGATATGGTGTTACACACAAAGTTTCAACAGCTTACCATCCACAAACTTCTGGTCAAGCTGAAATTTCCAATCGGGAGATCAAGAGGGTTCTTGAAAAAGTGGTAAATCCAGGCAGGAAGGATTGGTCTTTAAAGCTAGATGATGCATTGTGGGCATACGGAACAGCTTACAAAACCCTAATTGGAGCTTCTCCTTTTCGATTGGTTTTTGGTAAAGAATGTCACTTGCCAGTGGAACTTGAACATAAGGCGTATTGGGCAATTCAAACCTTGAACATGAATCTGTCTGAGGCTCAAGCAAAAAAAATGTTGGAGTTGAATAAACTAGATGAATTCAGATTCAATGCTTACATGAGTGCCAAGTTGTACAAGGAAAGGACTAAAAGAATCCATAATGCAAAGCTTCAATCCAAGATCTTTGTTCCAGGACAATTGGTATTGCTTTATAACTCTAAACTTCGATTGTTTCCGGGCAAATTGAAATCAAGGTGGAGTGGTTCTTTTAGAGTGGTTGATGTAAAACCTTATGGGATAATTGAAATCAAGAATGACAAGAATGACAATGTGTGGAAAGTGAATGGCCATCGTCTCAAGCCGTACTTAACTTCTCAGGACAAGGATAGCACTAATGTGGCACGAGATCCACATGAGCTATACTTAGATGATCCCATCATCTCAAATTGAGCTATGATGCACGGTCGGGCTGTGAATTTAAACCAAGCGCTCCTGGAAGGCAACCCTGATTTTCTTCCTTTGTTTTATTTGTTGTGAATTTTTTTTTGTTAATCCTAGTTTGAGTAGTATTGAGTAGCAAATTATGGCACAATCTCATAACATCACTTGGGTATATTTTTTTTTAGAATCTCAGAAGGATGTTGGGCATTATTGAGAGAAGCAGGGAGTACAATTTCACTTTTCCATCCATGTGAGGTACAATGAGTCTACATTTTTTACAGCTAAGATACCAGATCTGATGGTAAGAATTGTTGTTCATTCATGCATGATTGGTTAATCCGTGACCGTGCCTGCATGATTGGTTTGGATGGTTTCAATTATTGAGAAGAAAGGACATCAAGCTATGACCTGTCATTCACATGTGTTTGTTGGGTAGTGAGGGTGTCATACATGTAAATTGCACATCTTCGTTTTGCATGTTCATTCCTCTTCTCTCTATAGTACTTCCCTTGCTATTCATTTTTCATTTTCAAAGCATGGATTTCTATTCCCCCCACCAGAATCCTTTTGAATATGCTATCTTTAGTGAAGATTCTGGAACCACATCTTCTCCTTCTTCATCTTCTTCAGCTGATGAGGAGATGGTAATTGATTTTGAGCCAGCTACTTGTCCACATTTTGTTAATGCTTCTGCTGAAAACTTTTATCGTGGCTTTACTAATAGATCAGTTAGGATTGAGCGGCCATTTCAGGAGCCTTCTAGGAGATTTGAGGATGTGATCTTCAGACAGTCGTGGTCTCATTTTGCTAGAGCCTCAATTGTGGTGAATATGGACATAGTTAGGGAATTTTATGCTAATTCCCGAGCTAGTGGTGTTCATTCAGTGTTCGTGAGAGGAAAGTATTTGCGGGTCACCCGCCATAGTATTAATAGGCTTTATCTTCTTGATGACTTTTCTCGTAACACATATTGTAGGTTGTTGAGAGCTGAGAATACCGATCATTTGTTGGCTTCAGTAACTTTACCTGGTGCTACATGGGTGAGGAATGATCGACAAGAGGCTTTATATGTGCCTACTAGTGAACTCACGGCCGAGGCCAAAATATGGTTAATGTTTATCAATTCCAGGATTCTTCCTACTAACCGTACCATTATAGCATCTAGGGAACGAGTTCTGTTGATTTATGCCATTTTACATGATTTCTCTATTGATGTTGGGAAGTTGATCTTAGAGTTTATCAGGCGGGCACAGAGAAGTGAGTTCGCACCGATGTATTTTCCAGCTCTGATAACGGCCATGCCTCGGGATAAAGGAGTTAATGTCACTTTAGCTGACAATCCTCAAAATCCTTTTGGACTGTTGGGACCTCCTCAGTGGCTTGCTCTTCAAGAGGAGGAAAGAGTTGCGAGACTTTATCGTGGGTTGTAGAAGGAGGACGACCAGGTTCCTTTGTCTTGATTGTTATGTTTTTTCTCACGGGGACCGTGTCTTATTCAAGTGTGGGGGGGAGATTTTTTCCAAGATATCTTGATTATGGTGGTGGTTGGAACATGTATGGTGACCATGAGTATGTTTAAGGAGATTAGTTGCCATGTTGCCATGATTGGAATTGAGTCTAGTATTAGCATTTTGTGGTTTTGTTATTAGATAGGGTGTAATGTCTAAATTTTTGTTGTAAATTGTTTGTTGTTTTCGTGCTAATATAATTTCTTTGTTGTGATGATCAATTTTATTCACACATGCATGGATGATTGAATTCAATTTTTTGAAAAGCTGGTAAGTCGTGAATAAGGAATTGACATGAAGGAACAAAGAAAGCTGACATTTTGTTGGACGTTTCTATGTGTTGCAGGATAAGTTCACATGCAAATGTAGAAGTCGTTTGTTTTGTTTTGATGTTCATGTGTTTGAGAACATTATTTAGGAGTGAACGGCTGAATTTTAATAGAGTAAGTAGAGCTTTGTGGTTGTTGCTTTGAATGATGTGAATGCTTTAGTCTTAGCTTGTATTCATGATGTGCAAGGTGAGTTGACCGAATTGGGTGTATGCAATAATGTTGATGTTGTAGTCTTGTGAGGAGTGAATGCAAAAGAATTGGTAAAGGCTGAAGAAGTCACATGCTTGAGTAAGAGAGGGGTCCCACCTTTGAGTGATTAGAGTGTTTGATAGTGTTTGGTGGAAGCATTTACTTTCTTTCGGTTTACCGATTTCATGCACTTTATGTTTATAAATGCATGAGAGCATGGCTGGTACTTCATTTCAAACCACCACAAGTGAGATATACAAAATTCGGTACTAGTAAGAGCATAGTGTGGACATAGCATTTCAGAACTCCAATTTCTTCTTCGAGACTACATTCTGTGCTCTCCATAAAGGTATGTTCACTCGTATTAAAGCTTTGTGATTTGTGCTTAAGTTGCAGTATGAAAATTGTTTAAGGTGGTGAAAGTATAGAGCATGGAAATGCGATTTTGTTGCCTTTATATTGGAAATGCTGAATAAGCAAGTTAAGGTGTTGATTAGTCAGGGAACAAATGCATGATAAGTGTGGGGGAGTGATTCAACATTGTGATTTTCAATTTTTCCAGCACTGCCATGTCTCTGTGTTTCAAGCATAACTTGAGTTAAGAATGATGAAATGAGGAGATTCCAGTTGCATCTTTTAGCTAACATGATGGTCTTCAATGTTTATGTTGTACATTTTTGCTAATTGTGGCTGGAACGTAGACAAAAAAAATCTTTGAATGTGAAGTACATGTGAAATCAAGAATGTGAGATTTTGAATCTGCCAGGTTTGCCAAGTCTCGGTATTTTGGGTATAACTTGCAAATGGAATGTCCAAATGTGTTGATTCCAGTGGTGCAATTTAGCTAAGAGGAAGAGCTACATTTTTTCTGTTGGGCACTTTTGATAATTTTGCCTGGAGCATGATCTAATCTTGAGGACAATGTGTGCTTACGCTATGGATTATAATCTGAGAAAATGCTGAATCTGAACATTTTTTGGACTGTCGGTATTTTAGCCATAACTTGGCCATTTTGACTTCAAATGGGATGATTCTTGTCCTCACATTTCGCTTAAAGAGTGCACTACAACTTTGATGTTTTATGTGTGAACTAATTCTGCTTGCTTCCTAGATGATTTTTACAATCTTATAATGCTGGTTTTCAGTTTTTGGGAATGTGTTTATAAAAGAAAATGCAAGTGTTTAGTAATGTTCTTAATGAAATTGTTTTGCTTTGAGTATTATGTAACAAGCTGAATTTTTCTTAACAGAAATGGAACCAAAGAAAGATTCAACTTCAAGAAAAACCACAACTTCAAAGAAGGGAAAAGGAAAAGCTCAAGCACTCGATGAAACTGATTCTGACCCAGAGTATTTTCCGGATGATATGCAAATGTTTGAGGAACCTCCACAATACGCGATGCCAGCTCCAACACCTAAGAAACGGAAAGGAGTCCCTGAGGTTGCTCTGTTCGTTGATGAGGATGCCATGAGACGTTGGGAACAAGGGTTCAATATGAAATATATACACATTGAACGCGGGTTCAGTGTGGAGAAAGGGCCGTTTAAGAAGTTGATAAAATTTTACAAATTCCATGAGAAGCTTACGGTTGCCCCTAAGTTCTGCAATGTGAGCATTGCACGGGAATACTACGCAAATGCAGGGTCTCCGAGGGATAGAGCTGTCTATGTGAGAGGCATTTGGGTTCAAATCACGAGCTAGATTATCAATGTACATTTGGGCACACCTGATTATCCTGAGGATCCGATCAAATTTCCAACCAATGAGGCATTGGATGAAGCTTTGATAAAAGAGTTGGCACATCCTGGGGCAGTTTGGGAACTTAATTCAAAGGGGGAGCATAAGCATATTCGGAATGAATACTTGAAGAGTGACGTGAAAATATGGTTGTTATTTGTGTTGTCTCGCCTCATGCCAAGTTCACAAAGAACCGAGGTGATTCAGAATCGGTTGTTCTTAATTTCTGCAATTCGAAGGAAGCGCAAGATCGACGTAGGACGAATCATCCTTGCGAGCATCAAAGATGGAACTGCCCAGAATAGTAAAGCACTGTATTTTCCTTTACTAATTCAGGAGCTTTGTGTGTCACAAGGTGTGGATGATCAGCTTGGTGCTTGGGAGATGATGCAGTCTCCCATTCCTGAACAACTCTACTTAAAATACTTGGCACAGGACAAGGAATTGGAGCAAGAGAGGATTTCAAGTGCAGAGGCATCTCGGGTGGAGAGTGAATTTCCAACTTATGTTACAGATCAAGGGCAGCAGTCTTTTGATTTTGCATCTCTCCAAGGAGTAATTCAGGGTTTCCAGTTTTCAGTTGAAAATCGTTTTTCAGTTATAGAGGATAGGATGGATCGGCTGCAGGATGGTGTGAGAAACATAGATGAAAGGATGGAACGTATGCATGAAGGTTTTGACAATATGCAACAGGAGTGAACCTCACAAGCTCAACACATGGAGCATAGATTTGATGATTTATCCACGGTGGCTCAGCAGCAATTTGAAGTGTTATATCATAGGCAAGTGTGCATGCAGCGAGAGCTCGATAGGTGTAACAAGATGACGGTGTATTACCATTCGGATTCAGGACCTCCGAAGCCAACTCCAACTTCGGCACAGTTAGCAGGGTACAGAATCCCAAATCTGTCATGTGATATGGTTAGTGGTATCGTGCACGAGCTTCCACCTGGAGTGACAGCAAGCCCTTCTTTACATCCGTTACCCATATTTGGTCGTATACCTCCTATGCCTCATACTCCTACATTCATACCAAATCCAGAGTTTGCACCCGCTGCAAGATTTTCATTGATAGCATCAGGCCAACCTCTTCAAGGACCTGTGCATGGCCCTTTTCATTATGTGCCACAGTCAATTGGTGTGCCCTCATTTGCTACGGCCTCTTTGGATGGACAATCTCTTTCCACACCGGTTGCGTTTGGATCTCCTTCTTCCTCAGCTCCGTCATCGTCCTCTCAGGGAGTCCTTCCTCCCTCTTAGCTTATCACATTGAGGACAATGTTTAATTTAAGTGTGGGGGAGGAGGTGGAATTTTGTGTGACGTGTGCTGTGGTTGCTATGTTGTCTGATACTTTGTGGATTGATTGTGTTGGTTGAAATTTTTTTTTATGCCATGCAGGTGCTTTATATTGTGAAACGGGGGATTTGAAGTTGGGAGTGATTTTGAAGATATCTGGACTTTCATGTTGATTGAGATATGCTGAGTTGAAGATTATGTGAAGTTTCTTGAAGTGAAGAATTTTGTGAAGTCGAAGAATGGAATTGTTCTACTTTGATGAATCTTGTGAAGTGGTGCCTTGCTAAAATTGAAGTGTCTCTTTCAAGATTGTTGCTATGATGATTTGCTAATGCCATGGAGAAGGAAACGTTAAGAGCTTAGTGTGCAGTTTTTCTTATTGTATTGTTGAGTAATTAGAAAGCAGTATGTAGTTTGCTATTTGTAAGGGTTTTAATGTATTATGTCTCTTGGGTTTGGTTGTGTGCAACATTTTGAATCAATGAAATTAAAGTGCGTAGTGTTGTGTGCAAGGGTTTGAATTATGATGTGAGTTGGTGAGAAGAAAACGATTTGGTAATGCTTGAACCTATAGTCTTGATAAGAGGAAGAAGAATACAAAAAGAGAGTGAATAAGAAAGATCAAATTGAGAAAATGAATTATCACCCTGTATGTGAAACTTTATTCTTGGTTCACTTTGGCTTATTCCAAGTTCATCACAAATAAACTTGTTTTGAATCTTGCATGTGAAAATTTTTTGTTCTTGGTACTAAGTTTGAAGAAATTGGTATATTTTGCTGACTAAGGCCCGATGTTAAAGTAAGATAGATATGCCATGCAAAACTCAATTGACATAGGAGGTAATGTGTATGAATTCGTTTCCGTTTGTTATGCATTTATCTGGTGTCTCCAGAATTCGTGCATGATTAGTCAATTTGGGATTCTTATGAACATGTGCTTGCACAAGAAATGATATGGGAGAAAAAGCCATATTGGCAAACTGGGAAGGAAAAAGCCATAAGAACCTGGCAATCAAATTTGGAGAAAAAAAGCCATAAAACCCAGGCATTATTTCAGTCATCAATATGTGCACCAATGTGCAGCACTAATGTGCAGAATAAGGGCAATGTCCCATAGAGTACCAATGTACGCATAGGTACCATTGATCTTGTGATTACATGTTCATAAGAGTGGACAAAGAGATTGGCATGTATTGAATGGTATGTGAGACTGGCTAGAAGGTGTATAACAAAGGAATAGATGAAGTGCACGTTCCTCAGCACACACTTGCACGCATGACATTTTGGTCTTTATTCATTGTGCCTTAGTTGATAATTTGTATTGAAATCTGAGAGCTAGGTACCATGAACCATCAAAGTGTTGTGTGTGTGAAAAAATGTTTTGAGGAATTTGGATGTAGTCAGGGTGGATGTATGAATAATGTGTTGCACATGGGTGATAAAAAGGGTAAATTGTTTGCATCTTGGCTTGAGGGCAAGCAAGAGTTCAAGTGTGGGGGAATTTGATAAGTTGGTTTTATACCAACTTAAATGTCTTAATTCACTTGGCTTTTGACTTGTTTTTCATAAGTTAGTGTAATGATTTGTTTGTTGTGGTGCATTTATGTGGTTGGCAATTGGTTGTACTAAAATGGTTAAAAGAGACCAAAAATGATGATGAACTTAGGCAATTGTGTGCTTGATGTTAATTGGTAAGGTTGAGAGGTCAAAACAATTAGGAAATGGATGAAACCGAAAATGCACAATTGGTTATTTTAGGGTTTTGGCAGCTTTGAGTGTGACTTTGTTTTGGGCATAACTTTCTTGATATTAATCCAATGGGTGTGTTCTTTGGTGTTCGGAAAAGCTCTTTGAATGTACTACATTTCTTATGTTGTAACTATTTTCTAATTGTGTGTGCAAGACTATGAAATGTGTGTTTCTTTTCGGAATACCATTCATTAGGGTTTTAGGGTTTTTTAGGGTTTTATTTGCCTGCCACAGTTTGGTGTTTTGATGATAACTTGAGTTCTAGGCATCCAATGGTGTTGTTTCTTCCACCATTGGAAAGCTAAGAGGAAGATCTGGAACTTTTAAGTTCACCACCAAGTCAGAATCAGAGGCTAATACATACTTATTTGGCATGAAAGTAGGGTGTTGTGTTGGAATGGATACTTTGCCAACATTGTTTGCCAATTCGGCCAACTATTGTGCCAAGACCTTGCCAAGACTTTGCCGAGCTTTGCCAAACCAATGTGCCAAAACCATTGTGTCATGACCTTGCCAAGAATTTGCCAAGCCTTGCCAATCAATCATTGCCAAACCATGCCAACACCACTTTGCCGACCTTGCCAAGCAACCCCTTGCCAAGCACCACCTTGCACACTTTGGCAAGACACTCAAACATTCTTGGCACGCCATTTATACACTTTGGACCACCATCTCTTCACAGCTTAATACACTAGCATACCCTCATTGGCACATCACTTGGCATGAAACTTGGAATTGAGTTCAACAAGCACAACACACTTGGCACCTCACTATGCACTTACCTTGGCACAACATTTGCACACTCTAAACATGATTGTACTCACATTGGCATAGGAAAGAACTAGGTAGCCAAGCACATTTTTTCCCACGACATGCTTTGAGGACATAAAATTTGGCCTACGACATGTCGTAGGCCAAACTCAAGAAGACAAAAAAATGGCCTACGACATGCCGTAGGCCATTTCTTGGAGATGATTTTTTTGCCCACGACATGTCGTGGGCAAAAACTGTGGAGATAAAATTTTGGCCTACGACATGTCGTAGGCCAATTCTGGAACATGAACTTTTAGCCTACGACATGTCGTAGGCTAATTGTTAGGAAGGTTGTGGAAAAATGGTAAAGTGTTGAAGTGTGTTTCATGGATTTTAAGCTTTGTCACACTTTAGTAGTTTGGTCATAACTTTCTCGTTTTAGCTCGACATTGGGTGATTTTGATGGATATGGATAGCTAAGACAAAATGTCACAACTTTCATGTTTTAAGTTTTCCTTAATTCACAGTGCATCATGATCAAATATTGGTGGGAAGTTGCTGCCATGAAATACTTTGTGTTTGAATTTCTTAAAAAAATTGGCTAAGTGTTGAACTTCGGGTTTTCTGAAATTCCAGGCAGCTGAAGGCGCGGTTTGCTTTGGCGGAAAGGCGTGAATTTCAATACGCTGGATTCTTGAAGGCTCGCTGAGTTGCTGAAGGCGTGATCAGCTGCGGCTTGAAGGCGTGGTGAACTTCTGATTTCTTCACCTGGATCTGTGAGCAGCAAAGGCGCGCGAAGCTGAGCCAGAAGGCGCGACGTAGGATGCTGAGGTTGATGAAGGCGCTGGAAATCAAAACCAAAGGCGCTGGAGTGTTGAATACTTTTTCAAACTTGGAATTTTTGACATTTTTGGCTGATTTTTTAGTTCCTTCCCTTAAGGACACTTTTGTAATATTTGATACATTTTACGTTGCGTATTAGTTACGTTTACCCAACTCTATATATAGGGAAGGTAGCTAATATGTAAAAAAATTATTATTCACTACTCACATTTTTCCATATTGTAACCGACTTTTGATTTTAAAAGAGCGGGAATTCTCATTTTCTCTCTCTAGATCTACTTTCTCTCACAAAACATTTCTTCTCGAATCTCCACTCCGATTGTGAATTTTGGACTGGATTCTTCTTTCTTATTCTCAATTGACAAAGGAATCGACAATTCTCTCGATTTAATCGGTAAATTCTTCCAATTAAGTGAGAATGAGCTTATCAATGTTGGAATTTGTTGATTTTGAAATGAGAAAGATGTTTTCTGGCTAAATCTACGATATCTTAGGATTCTTATTGGATGAATACGTGTTTTAGTAGATTGTATGCTATGCAATTGATTTAATTGTCGAGTATTGAAATCACATTTGAGTTGAGCATAAACATATGTTGAATTTCATAATTCCTAGCTATTTTTGAATGGATCAAGCTTCAATTGTGGTCGACATGCTAAATTGAGGAGTGATTCATCAAAGTTAGCGAAGTTGCATGAATTGAGAACTAAATTGTGAGTGTTTAAGTCTTTGCACTTGTTTTCTGTAATCAAATCAATTCTGAGACTCAGGCCTCGCCATAGGAAGTGTTAATGAATTGAAACATTAGGAAAAGTGTTAAAGAAGCTTTCTGTGTTAACAACGATGATATGTAAACCCTAGGATGGACCTCGCCATGGGAGTTCTTAGGACTTTGCATGTTAGAGTAGTTAGCTTGGAAAGTTGAGACTTTGCGGAGCGTATACCACCATTCTCAGGCCTCGCCATGGGAGAGGATGGTGATTTGGGGGTACAAGCAGTGGTGTGGTCGCCATGCTGGCCACAGCTTGGACTTCTAGGCAATTTAGGTCTCCATTGCATTTAATTGTTTACTGATTGCATAGCATAGATTTACTAAGCCTGTGTTCATCCAATACAAGAATCCTGAGATATCTGTTTCGTCCTTGCTTATTGCTATATTTTGCATCTTTGTTTTCGTTCTTTTGTGTTGAATTTTCCTTTTTCTAGTACTTAAATTCCGAGACTAAGACTTTTAGAACAAATTTTGTTCAATTTTCTTGACCTACGCCTTCCCTGTGGATTACGATCCCTGCTTCCACTTCTACAGTAGTTGTTAGGGTAAAATTGACGAGGTACGACACTCGCACATCAGAGTGCCATGGATATGGTGTTGGAATTTTCAAATAATGCAAATCAGACCAGCACCAAGGCCGATGTCACTGATTAGACAATTCAAATGCAAATGGTGGGATACCTATAAAAAAGAATTATGCTGTCAAAAAGCAGTGGCCACTCTCATGACTACTGGCAAAAGGACATGGATTAATCCCACTACTAATACAACCACTCCAACTGGACCCCAACAAAAGACCACTCATCAAAAGACACCAACAAATTCAGCATCAGCAACAGCAACTCAAAAAGGAAAATTCTCAGAAGAAGATATAGAACAATTTTTCCAATTTATGGAATATCAGAGAAGACGTAATCAACAACAGCCACCACAACCGCAAATGTCAATAGATTCCACTCCAAGTCCATCCCCTCAAGATATGTTCGGAGGACATTGTGGTCAAGATCCTTTTGAAGAATAATCAATATATTTTATTTTGCAGGTTTTCTTTGACAAAAAATTCCTCATGGATGATTAGATTAAAAATAATTCAAGCAGTTCAAGCAGCAACATTACAATTCTTCTACAACAAAGAGAGATAGGAAGATCTAATCCTAAAGTTATTCATCAAAATATATATCAAGATTTGTTAGAAGACGGAACTAAAGGAACAAGACAACATATTCAATCTTGGTGGACATATTATACTCAAAAACCTAAGCAAGATTATTGGTTCTATCGTACTCAAGCTTTCAAGAAGAATAGTCAAAGACAAAATGGGGGCCCAAACCCATGTGAAGACTAAGACTTTCATTCAAAAGAAGACTAAGACTTCCACTCAAAGACATACCCATGTGAAGTTCACAAGATGAAGAAGACTACCATTCAAATAAAGACAATAAAAATGTCTACTCAAATAAAGTAGTATTCGGATTTCAAAATATTATTCAATGTAATAGATTAGTTTCAGTTATAAATAGGTATCATTCCAATGTATTAGGCATCTCATGTTTTTTGTCTGAAAAGCAATAAAAATTTCATCTTTCATTCACTCTCTTCTTTATCCCTTCTTTTATTTAAATTTTAAATTTCAGGTAAAATTTATTTTGATTTAATCTTTAGTTAATCAAATATTTTGTTTATCAACGATCCTACTTATTTTGGTATCAGAGCCATGTTTATTCAAGTTCTTTATAATTTAAATTCTTAAATTTTAAAATTTACCTAAATTATTAGTAAAGCTTTTAGAATACTGATCGTAAGGTTTGGTAAGCAGTGAAGCCTTGTAAGTCCGTTGGTAAGCCGTTGCCCAGTGAAGCTTAAGGTGTTCCAGGTCTAGGCACTCCTGCGTTCCCCATATACTCTGTATTCTGTTAAGTTGCACTAAGAGTTTCAGGTACGTTTTAAATTATGAATTTAAATGCTTTAAAGAAGTTGTTTAATATTGGTAAGATTACTGAACAAGTAGATACTAATAATGTTAATCAAAGTCATGAAGTAATATTTGATATAAATTCAAAAACAGTAAATTTTGTATATCATATAGGAAATTTAAATTTCAATAATTCATATGCAGTCAAAATACATAAACAAGATTTAACATTTAGAGAAGTTTCAAAAACAATAAGATTAATGTCTAGAGTAGCAATTGATAGATATAAATCTCAAGGATTTAAATATATTCATTATGGTTTAATCAAAGTAATTATAAAACCTCTGCATAGAATAGGTATAGATAATCCTATTTTTATTGCCTTAAGAGATAAAAGATTTATAGAATATGAAGATTCCATAATTGCATTAATGCAAACTAATATTTGTAATGGAGAAATATCATTTAATTGTGTACCTAATTTCTTAGCTAGTTTAGATGATGAATTAATATTAGATTCATTAATAATTGATATACAAATTGATCAAAATAAGATAGATGCAAGAAGTCATAGCTTTGTAATTCTATATAAAGTATGTTTTAAATTATTAAAAACAGAAATAGATCCAAAATTAAAATTAGAACAAACAAGTACAGAAGAAACAATAATATTTGAGGAAGATTCTGATAAAGCTTCAGTATATATTCCCAAAACTTTAAAGTGGAATGAAATAACTATTCCAAAAACATTTACAATAGTTCCTCAAATACAATCAAAAAATATTCATCAACATAAGACATCAAGAATAGAAAAACAAGAACATGGTAGTATAACAATACATTTTGATGACATAAGATCAAATAAATATGGAGCAAATATGCAACCAGTAAGACATTCAATTTCAGAAATACCTACTACAAGAAAATTATATAATCAAAATACTAATATAGATACAAATCCTGAAATATATTCAATACCAGTTACGGGTAGTCAAAGAATTCATTATAAAGCACCTTTACCAGAAATAATAGATACAATCTCAACATTTATACCATCACCAACTAGATCAGAAATGAAACCAGATTCAATTAATGTTCTTACCAATGAATTTAAACCTAATTATAAATATTTAGATGAAGAATTCAATGAGGATAAGAATATACAAAAAAGACAATGGTATAAAAATTTAGAAGAAGAATTTCAAAAAATACTAAACATTAAATGGGAAGAAGCGTTATTAAAACAAAAATTTAATTTTCCCTTCTTTTCATGGTTAGAATATGAAACACAAAATATAGGAAGTAAAAAATTATATATAAATAATAGTATAAATGTACAAACATCTTTATATAAAAAATGAAATATAATTGGGGGAGAAGTACTAAGTTCAGTACATCCACCTCTTTTAAATATAAAGATTCAAACAACAAAAGGAGAAGTAGTAGCTACTCCATTTAGAGAAGCTAGAGAAGAAAAAGGGGCAGCAGAAATCGAAGATATAAAAAAAATTAATCAACAATTAAATTATTCAAATCAAATACTATCAACAATAGCACATCAAGTAGATTTAGTTCATACAAAAATAGAAATAATTCCAAAAGAAAAAATAAAAGACAAAGAATCAATAATTAAAAACCCTTTTAAAAATAGCAGTTTAAACTTTTCAAATGAAATAGCAAAACCTCATTTTCAAGTAAATGATGTATTTTCAAATTTGCAATTCCGAAATAATGAACAAGATACATTACAAAAGATTTTAAAAAAATTAGAAGAAACCAATCCTAGTACAAGTAAAACAAGTCAAATTCAAAATATTCAATTAACAAACCCAATGTAAGAAAATGATAGTGAAATAGATAGTGAAAAAGAGTTAAGTTCAGAAAATGAAGAAATATATGAACAAATAGATAACATAGAAGATGAATTTAATGAAATAAATAGAATAAGAAAACAGTATAAACCCTATAAGTCGAAAAAATACTATAATGATCAGATAAAATATGCACCATATCAAAGAAAAAACTATTATCCAAAATCAACACCTCCAGATTTACAAATAGAAGAAAGAGGAAAATTTAGTGCAACAGAATATGATGGAAGAGCAATATATGAATGGAATGTAGATGGTAAATCAGAATACGAAATCTTAAGAGTATTACAAGAAATGGGAATGGCAAAAGCAGCTTATAGACAACAAAGATTTGATCAAAAAACAACAGCTGGAGCATTCGTTGCAGGTTTTACAGGACAACTAAAAAATTGGTGGGATAATTTACTCACTGCACAAGATAGAGAAGATGTCATGAAACACACAAAAGAAGAAGATGAAAAAGATGTATTAGGAAATATACTAAAAGATGATAAGGGAGAACCAAGAAAAATAAAAGTATTAGATTGTGCGGATTTTTTAATATTTGCACTAACAGTTCATTTTTTAGGAAACCCTTCTCAAGACCAAAAAAGTTCTCAAATATTTTTAACAAATTTAAAATGTCCTACTCTTACTGATTTTAGATGGTATAAAGATATGTTTATTACTTATCTATATAAAAGACCAGATTATTTACAACCTTTTGGAAAGAAAAATTCATTACTGGATTACCAAACTTATTTTCTCAAAGAATATTTAATGCTATAAGAGCATCAACAGGACAAGAACAAATTAATTTCACTACCTGGACTTTTGGTCATTTAATTGCTTTAGTAAAAGAAGAAGGATTAAAATTATGTCAAGAATTAAAATTACAAATCAAATATGGATCAGAAAGAAGGGAATTAGGATCTTTTTGTGAAGCCATTGGAATCCAAGGAGTAAGAGCTCCGTCAAGAGATAATAAAAGAATTACTTACAATCCACATAAAAAATTCAGGAAATCATACCGTAAACAAAATCAAAGTCATATAAATCAAAATGAATATAGACCAAATAGAGAATTTAAGAAAAAGAAATATAGAAAGAAGAAATTAGTTTGCTATAAATGTGGCAAACCAGGCCACATTGCAACTAATTGTAAGACTAAAAAATGAATTAATGAAATATTTAGTATTGACAATGATAAAGAATTAAGAGAAAAACTAATGAAACTTATGATTAGAGATGAATCAGAAGAAAGTGATCAAAATATCAATGAATTACAAACTGATAGTGATAGTGAATATTATTCAGATGAAACATCACCATGTAAATGTATTAATGTTATTACAGAAGAAAAGAATAACAAAGACATTTTATTTGAAATAATAAGTAAAATAAAGGATCCTATAGAACAAAGAGAATATTTAGTTAAATTAAAAGATTTAATTATACAAGAAGATAATAAACCAGAATTTGTTGAAGCATTTAATTTAACTACTCTATATAATACATATTCATATTCATCAATTCCAGGAGTTTGTGATAGAACAACAAATAAACAAGAAGAATTGAAAGAATTAAAAATAGAAATGAAAGAAATAAAAAACAATATAAAAAATTTACAGTTACAAAATTTAGAAATTCAAGCAAAAATGATAATACAAAATCAAGATAAAATAGATAATGAAGCGACAATAGAAAGTAGTAATAAAGGAAAAGGTATTCAAATAGAAGAAAAAGATAACAAAGAATATTTAAATGTAATTGATAAAGTTAATATTCAAAATGGTATGTTTTTGTCACAATAGGAGTTCAAGATTTTAATACAACATGTGTAGCTTTAATAGATAGTGGAGCAGATCAAAGTTGTATAAAAACAGGAATAATACCATTAAAATATTGTTCAAAAACTAATCAAAAATTACTAACAGCAAATGGAACCCCATTAATAATTAAAAGTAAATTATCAAATGGATTTATTTGTAATAATAATTATTGTTTTAAACATTCTTTTATTATTATAGTTGATTTAACTAATGATGTAATATTAGGAAATCTTTTTTTATATCAAATCACTCCTTTTAAAAAGACAACTGAAGGATTAAATATAAATATTATGGGAAATAAAATAACATTTCAATTTATAACTCCAGTTAGACAAAAAGAATTAAATATGTTACAAAAGAATAGTATATTTAAACAAATTAAAGAAAAAGAAAAACAAATTTTATTAATAAAAGAAGAAATTACATATAATCAAATTGAATTACAATTACAAAGAGAAGAAATAGTTAATAAAATCGAAGAATTACAATTAAAATTTACAAATGCAATATGTGCATAACATCCCTCTACATTCTGGTCAAGAAAAACTCATATTATAGAATTACCTTATGAACAAGACTTCAATGAAAAAGAAATACCAACAAAAGCAAGACCAATACAAATGAGCGCTGAATTAGTACAGCATTGCAAAAAAGAAATAGAGAACCTATTAGATAAAAATCTAATAAGAAAATCAAAATCTCCATGGAGCTGTCCAGCATTCTATGTTAATAATCAAGCTGAAAAAGAAAGAGGAGTTCCAATATTAGTCATAAAATATAAACCATTAAATAAAGCATTAAAATGGATAAAGTATCCAATACCTAATAAAAAAGATTTATTAAGTAGATTATATAATGCAAAAATTTACTCTAAGTTTGATTTAAAATCAGGATATTGGCAAATTTAAATAGCAGAATAGGATAGATATAAAACAGCATTCATAGTACCATTCGGACACTTTGAATGGAATGTAATGCCTTTTGGATTAAAAAATGCACCCTCTGAATTTCAAAATATTATGAATGATATATTTTCAGTATATACTTTCATGATAGTATATATAGATGATATTTTAGTATTTTCAAAATCAATTGATGAACATTTTAGGCATTTGCATATATTTTCAAAAATAGTAGTTCAAAATGGATTAGTTATATCAGCTTCGAAGATGAAATTATTCCAAACAAACATAAGATTTTTAGGACATGATATTAATAAAGGTACTATTAAACCCATTAATAGAGCCTTAGAGTTTGGTGAAAATTTTCCAGATGAAATTAAAGATAAAAATCAATTACAAAGATTTCTAGGATGCCTTAATTATGTTGCAGATTTTTTCCCAAATTTAAGAACTTTCTGTGCACCATTATATGAAAGATTAAAAAAGAATCCACCTCCGTGGTCAAAAATAAATACTAAAATAGTTAAAGAAGCAAAAGAAAAAATTAAATCATTACCATGTTTAGGAATTCCACACCCAGATGCATTTATGATAGTAGAAACCGATGCATCAGAAATAGGATATGGAGGAATTCTAAAGCAAAAATTAAATAATAAAACTCAATTAGTTAGATATATGTCTAAAGTATGGTCAGGTTCTCAAAAGAATTACTCAACAGTTAAAAAAGAAATGTTAGCAATAGTCTTAAGTATATCTAAATTTCAAGATGATTTATATAATAAAAAATTTTTATTAAGAATAGACTGTAAATCAGCTAAAGATATAATTCAAAAAGATATTGAGAATTTAGTTTCTAAACAGATATTTGCAAGATGGCAAGGTATTTTGTCAGTATTTGATTTTGATATTGAATACATAAAAGGGGAAGAAAATTCATTGCCGGATTTTCTAACAAGAGAATTTTTGACAGGAAAAATTCAAAAAGATGGCAAATAAAGGAGAGTCATCATCCTCATTCAAAAATCACAAAAAACAAACAGCAACAGACTATATTTCAAAGGTGAATACTCCAAGATCCTTATCCCCAGTCATTCAAACATCAAATAAGTTTGCAAGTCTAGAAGAATTTCCATTACTCCCACTCACGTATACTCAAGTAACTCAAACACCTTTTGCACAATTAATAAACAAAGAGTCTAGTTCAACACAAACACCAGTAGCAACCCCACTTCCTATTGTATCTACAACAAATATTGAAGTAGGAAAAGCATCCTATCAACTAAAAAAACCCTTTGAATATTTGTGTCTAACAGAATTTACTACTAATATTCTAGTTACTGATTTAAATAACTATACTCAACAATTATTCCGAAATTATATGCTATGGTTTTCAGATTATTTATTTAAAAATCAAATGTTTTTCGAATTCATTTTGGTTGATTCAGAATCTGTGGAAATCACTCATATTCATGAAGAAGGAACTCAAAAAGTAGCTTACTCAAAATGTGTCATTAAACAAGTATTAGATATAGAAGATTGGCCAAATGCTTTTACCAAAATACCATTTTCTATACCATTCCAACCTCAAGGATACTCCTATGAAGATTATAAACAGGCATGGAAGAATGATAAAAAATCATAGCAATTGAAGAAGTCAATAGTTTAAGAGAATTACCTATTGATAAATTGATTGGCTCACTTAGTCTTTCGAATTAAAAATTAGATCCAAAATCAAGGAGGAGAAGCCAAAGGTGAAAGAGAGCATCACTCTTAAACCTCACTATGATGAAAGTGATGAAGAGAAGGAAGCTTCTTACATGTGTTTCATGGGATTTGAAGATCATGAGGTAAGCTTCTCTTGCAATAATGATGATTACAATAATGATTGTGACGATGATCATGATCATGGACTAGACTTGTATGTAATTAAACTACTTGATGAATTAAAAAAGAGCCAAAGCCTAAACAAGCGATTTAAGGCAAAATTAAAGAAAGTTAAAAATTGCAATCAATATTTGATCACAAAATGTGATGGTTAGTGAATGAAAATGATCAATTGAAGATTTAAAATGAAAGGCTAACCTTAGAAAATATTAGAGTCAAGGAAGAGGTTAAGAAATATGATGAGGTAAAGAAAGAGCATGTAGACTTGAAGAAAAGATGAGGATATTAACATTTGCTTATCTAAGTTCACTCAAGGAACAAAAAAATTTAGAGAAGCTCTTAGGAAGTCAAAGGTTAGGGAATAATAGATATGGACTAAGGTATGCACATGGTGAAGGTGCACAAAAATCAATCCCTAGGTTTGTTAGAGCTAATCATAGCTCAAATCATCACCATTGTGATAGTAGAGTGCAAAACTATAAAAATGATTCACACAATCATAATTATGGATTTCAAATGCATAAATCACATAATCACCACTTTGGAAGAAAACATGACAATGGTGTGCACAATGCATATTATAGGCTTGATACGGCTAGGAGTGGCACTTTTCCTTATGCATTCTTCCGGTTTTCAATATAATTTGATATGTACTTATTGTTGTAAGAAAGGGCATGTATCCAAACATTGCTTTGCTAGAAGAGTAAAAAATGACACAAAGAAATGGGTAAAAATGAAAATTAAGAAGTACCTAAGCTTAAATGTGATAAAAATGAAATATGAAGTGCATATGCTTAGGAAGAGAGTCATAGAATGATTAGAAATTTTCTTAATTAACTAAGTTTGACAATGGTATAACAATTAGGTTAAAATGTCTCATACTCTAAGAGTACTTTACCTTTGCTTAGTTTATGTAAGCAATCATTTGAAAGACCGTGAATGATCTCCTTGAATTTATTGTTTTGAAAAATGATTAAAATGATCAATCATTGATGTGTGCTTGTATGTTGGATCACTATATGTTGATATTTTGAAATTGTGTTTTGTGTAAAACAATTGGGTTATTGGCATATAGGAAATGGTCCAAAAACAAAGGAAACTATGCCAAAATTTTTCTAAAATTATACACTTAGCCAATTTTTGAAATTTGAATGAAGTTTTGAAACCTAGCCACCAATAAGGTTGCAAGAAGTAGAAGGTAAAACCTTGAAAGAAAAAGAAAATAATTTAGCATAACATGATTTAGAGTATGACTTATTTGATGTCAAAATTGAATGCTAAATGACTATTTGGTATAAGAGAATTATTTCAATATGTGGTATCATTTTAACAAGTGGCATCACTTCTACAAAATGATACTATGATTGATTGACAATTTGGAACCACATTGATGAACAAGCTTTTATTTGTTTTGATGAATTTATTTGTGTAAATTTCTCTCATATGCATATAGTGCTTGTATGATTTTGTTGATGATAAAGGGGAGAAATAAGAGAATTATGTGATTATGTGAATTCTCATATAAGCAATGAGAAATGACAATAGAAAGAAAAAGAAGAACATTAAGAATGTAAAAATGACAAAGGGAGAAAAGTATTGATGAAAAAAGGGGGAGAAAAAGATCATATGTTTAGGGTGAGCATTTGTCATATTATGTTCATGTTATGTAACATATAAATTGCTTTCTATTCTTTTATTTATCTCCTCGCATAATTAGTTTGTCATCATTAAAAAAGGGGAGATTGAGAGACCTACTGTCTTAAATCTACTTCGTGTTTTGATGATTAACAAACAATTATGTGTACTAATGTTTCAATAAGCTTCTTGAGAGTATTGGTATGCAAATTGGAAAAGGTGAAACTTAAAGCTTTGAAGAAATAGAACTAGGTATATAGGGTAGATTCCCCAACCCCAACTCTAGTTGTACATTGGCTCTAACATGTTTGATTCATTGAAAAGCTCAAGTAAAACGAATCCAAAATGAAACTTGAAAAAATGTATTTTTAGTAAACAAAGTCTTTTACAAAAGTTGTTTTTCAAGTTTATCAAAATATTTCAAGAAAGTGAAAAATCATATTTTGATGTATTCGAATGACCTTCTATTGAATTCGGACGTCCAAATCTAGTTTTGTGATTTTCTAAATTGAATATGGAAAATGCATTTGGACGACCTTCTTGGAGTTCCGACGTCTGAACCCATTGATTTTAGGAAATCCAAGTCTTTTTAGAAATGAATTCAGTTGACCCCTTGTTGGTTCAGACGCCCGAATTCCCCAGGTTTGTAAGTAATGGCTAGTTTTTTAAAAAATGTTTTTCTTGTCCATTTTGCCTCACAAACCATTCATATAGATACCTTGAACTATCGTAAATGATTTCTAATGATCCTTGATCTATTTTTATCTAATAAATACTCTTCAAAAGAAAAAGAAAAGAGTTGTGAAAAATCAAACCAAAGGATCAAAATCTTGAGCTTTAATTTATGTTCATATTCTTGAGGCAATCTTTCCTCATTGTAAAATCATTCATTGAGAGGAAGTTTAGTGAGAGCTTTCAATTATATCATCCACCCTATTAAGAGGGTTTTCAAGGGTTGTGATATTTCAATATTTGGTAAGTTGTAAACATTTCTCCAAGAGGGAGAATAAAACCAATTCTTATAGCATTGGTTGCTAGTAAAATTGGTTAACCTTAAAGGTTTGCAAAGATTTGAATCTCACATTTGGTGAAGAGATTCTTGTTTAGTGGATTGTTGAATCCTAACATTGAGGGCTTAGGTAGTGGATGTAGAGTTATTCAAAGGGAGACTTAAACCACTATAAATCTTATGTTCATTCCTTTAAAGTTTTATCTTTAATTGCTTTATAATTGTGCAATATCAATTGCTTAATGTTCTTTTGATTATTGTATTTGAATATTTATCATGTGATTCTGGAAATTGATATTGTGCTTATTTGATTTTAATTATTGTGTTTATATTGTTTGATTGTGAATTAGACTTGGTGAATTCAATTGCTATTGAAGTTCACTAAGAAGACTTGATTTAGGAAAAAATAGTTTTTGAATATGATTAAAATTGGATAACCTAATTCATCTCCCTCTTAGGTTGCATATAGGGCTCACAATTGGTATCAGATCCTATTCTATATACGTTTAGGATTAATATCCTTAGAGAAACAATTATGGAAACCAATAGTCTTATGTTTTTAGAAGGGCAATCAAACATGAAACATCACTTGTTTAATGGAACCAACTATGTTTGTTGGAGAGATAGAATGGAAATCTATCTCAAATCCATCAATATAGAATTATGGTACATTGTCGAAGAAAAATCTTATAGGGCCTTAATCACAATAGATGGAGAAATTAGGGAGAAAATTAGGAGTGAACTAAGTCAAGATGATGGAAAAAATCTTACCATTAATGCAAATGCAACAAATATCTTATATAATTCACTTGATTAAAGTGAATTTAGTAGAATCAAAGGATATAAGAATGCCTTTGAAATTTTGAAAAATCTTAGGAAAATTCATTAAGGATCCGAAAATGTTAAAGAAGAAAAGAAGTCAATTCTACTGGATCAATATGAAAAATTTGAAATGGAAAGCCATGAGTCCATTGATTCAATGTATCGTAGGTTCAATAGCTTAATTAAGGACTTGGAAAAGTTTGAAAAATTCTACCCTTTAGGTGAACAAAATAGAAAAATCTTAAATGCATTGCCTAAGGAATGTGAATCAAAAGTTATAACAATTGAAAAAGCCAAAAATTTAAGAGAATTACCAATTGATCAATGAATTGGGTCATTTATGTATTTTGAATTGAAAATTATATCCAAAATAAAGGAGAAGAAGCCAAAGGCAAACAAAAGCATTGCTCTTAATCCTCACTATAAAAAAAGTGGTGAAGAGGAGGAAGCTTCTTAATTACCTGTGTTTCATGGGATTTTTATACCATGAGGTAAGCTCCTCTTGCAACAATGATGATTGTGATAATGAATATGATGATGATCATGACGATGGACTAGAATTGTATGCAATTAGACTACATGATGAATTGAAAAAGTTGGTGGCAGATCAAATGTCAACTCATCTGAATGGAGGCAATGGCTCGTGTGACGAAAGGATGCAGAGTGAGCAGCAGAGTTTGAAACTGAGCCAAGATACTGTCTCTTGGGATATTGTGGAATATAGAGAAGTAGCTGAAAAGGGAAGACAACTTAATCACTTCCTGGTAAACCTTGGGCATCTGCTGGACCTCATCAAAGCACAAGAAAAAGAAAAGGAAATAGAGACCCCTGAGGTAATAGGTTTGAATGAGAATGAAAATAAAGGTATAGAGAAAAGAAAAGGTTTGAACACGGATCCGATAAAAGTGACAATTAATTGGGAAGAAGGAGAATCCTCCAACAGGGGTGTAGGAAGAACCATGTCAGAGCTAGAAATTATCCAAGCGATGCCAACTATTATGTGGAATGAAGGAGAATGGATCCCCATTCAGGAAGAATGTTCCACAATTGAGAATGAATGGACAAAGAAGCTGAGGACCAGTTCCACCTCGGATTTGTCCCAACTACCATCATCCAGACTGATTCAGAACCTGAGGATGATCGTGATGACTGCTGGACTGAGCATAGTTATGAAGATGAACCTGAGGATATGCTCAACAGCTTTATCCACAAAATGGAAAAGTGCCGAAAGCCTTCAAAGCACTCAAAATACATGGAAGCATTAATAAGTCCCAAAGCGAGCATTTCTTCCAACAGGAAGCTCAGGGAAAGGAATCCTTCCATTTGCTACACGGAAGGTAGACGCTGGAATCCAGGGTAAGTTTTTACTTGGGTATGTTGGCCCCTGAATGCTGGTGTTAGTTCAGTTTGGCCATTGTTCATATTTGAGGTTTCAATTGATTTTGGACTTTCTGGGATTACTGAGTTAATAGTAGTTATGGCTTGTTTCGGAATCAACTTGGTTGATGCTTAGGTCTCTATGGTGGAAGTGGTTAGGGGAACCATGCCTGTTGGGGGAACTGAGGATTATGGTAATCTGATTAGGATCCTTTTGTCTGTTGTAGCGTGGAGAGGTTATTTGGCTAGGTTGATGATTGAGGATAGCAGTGGAACACTTGGTTATTGGTTCTGTGCGCTAAATTTATTGGAAGGTTATTGTTTTGGTCTGAGGTCTGCTTAAGGTTGAACTAGGACTGTTTCAAGAAATGGGCTAAATGGATTACTGAACCTATTTTCCTAATCCTTAATTTTTCATCACTTATTTTGCACACCTAATTAAATTTGTTGTACTGGAAATAGAAAGCCATATTCTAGGAGCCCTAGAATAAACCTTTCTTCTTTCCAACCTTTAGGGACAATTACACAATGTAATGGAGCAACACTCCACATTTACTGATTTCTACATTGTAACGGTGTTGCTGGGTAAGTCCGACACCGCATTTTGCCTAGTATGTATATATAGCTGCTTTTATTTAAAAAAAAAAGAAAAAGAGTCAAAGCCTAAACGAGCGGTTTAAGGCAAAACTAGAGAAAGTTACAAATTGCAAACAAGATTTGATTATAAAATATGATAGGTTAGTGAATGAAAATTATTGAAGATTGAAAATGAAAGGTTAATCTTGGAAAATAATAGAGTCAATGAAAAGGTTAAGAAATATGATGAGATAAAGAAAGAGCACGTAGACTTGAAGTAAAGAATTGAGGATGTTAACATTTGCTTATCTAAGTTCACTCAAGGAATAAAAAAATTTAGAGAATCTCTTAGGAAGTCAAAGGTTAGGGAATAATAGATATGGACTAAGGTATGCACATTGTGAACGTGCACAAAAATCAATCCCTAGGTTTGTTAGAGTTAATCATAGATCAAATCATCACCATTGTGATAGTAAAGTGCAAAATTATAAAAATGATTCACACAACCATAATTATGGATTTCAAATGAATAAATCACACAATCACCACTTTGGAAGAAAACATGACAATGGTGTGCACAATGCATATTCTAGGCTTGATACGGCTAGGAGTGGCACTTTTTCTTATGCATTCTTACTCTTTTCAATATAATTTGATATGTAATTATTGTTGTAAGAAAGGGCATGTATCCAAACATTGCTTCGCTAGAAGAGGAGTAAAAAATGGCACAAAGAAATGGGTGAAAAAGAAAATTAAGAAGTAACTAAACTTAAATGTGATAAAAATGAAATATGAAGTTCTTGTGCTTAAGGGGAGACTCATAAAATGATTAGGAATTTGCTTGATTAACTATGTTTGACAATAGTGTAACAACTAGGTTAAAATGTCTCATACTCTAAGAGTACTTTACCTTAGCTTAGTCTATGTAAGCAATCATTTGAAAGACCATGAATGATCTCATTGAATTTATTGTTTTGAAACATAATTAAACTGATCAATTATTGATATGTGCTTATATGTCAGATCATTATATGTTGATATTTTGAAATTGTGTTTTGTGTAAAAAAATTGGGCTCTTGGCATGGGAAATGGTTCAAAAACAAAGGAAACTATGCCAATTTCTTTTAAATTATATACTTAGCCAGTTTTTGAAATTTGAACGAAGTTTTGAAACCTAGCCACCAATAAGTATGCAAATTTATGAAACTTGACAAATTCATGCATTCACGAACACATATGATCTAATTCTTAGAATGTGGGCCAATTGCATAGCATTTCACGATTGAATTACACAATCGTCTGGTCCAAACCCTAGGTCATCATCAATTTAGCCATAAGACTCCATTTTCAGTTCACGATCATCAATATACGACAACAAGCAATTCATTCTCATTGATTGGAAAGATTATACCGATTAATTTGCATTGAATACCTCCAATTTCACAAATGATCTCGAAATTTCCTTCTTAATTGAGTCGAAGATTACAATGATCAGTCCAGATACTTGATCGGAATTGAAAACAGAGCTAGAATTCCAGAGAGGGGTAATTCTAGAGAGAGAAAGTTAAAGAGAGAAAATTCCCTCTCAAAAACAAAAGTCTGTAACAATTCTTGAATGATCGATCAAAGTCCAAAAGTCTGATAAGTTGGTTTCATACCAACTTATATGTGTTAAAACACTTAGCTTTTGTCTTGTGTTTTCATGCAAATGTGTGATGTTTTGTGCTATTTTGTGCATTAATGTGATATGCAATTGGTTGCGCTTGATTGGTTAAAAAGGACCAAAAATGTTGTTAAAATGAGGCAAATGTGTGTTTGATACTAAATGATAAGGAGAGAGTTAAAAAGGGCTAGAACGGTGAGTGAGAATTTTGGAAAAAACCGAAATGTGCTCTTTAGGTTAGAATGGGGTTTAGGCAGTTTTGGTTAATGAATTTCATTAGAGCATAACTTCGTCTATACTTGTCCAATCGATGCGTTCTTTGATGTTCTGGAAAGGTCTTTGAGTGCTCTTTAATTCTTATGTTTTAACCTTTCGCTACTTCTATGCGCAATGCCATGAAACGGGAGCTTCTTTGTGAGCACTACATTAGGGTTTTTAGGGTTTTCCTTTCTGCCATAGTTTGATTGTTGATATCTTGAGCTATAGACCTCTGATTCCAGTGATTCTTGATCCATTGGAAAGCCGAGAGCTAGGCCTAGAACTTTTATGCTTACCATCAAGTCCAATTTAGGAGATAAGGCACATGCATTTGGTGTAGAAGTTGGGTCTTAAAGCTGAAACAAGCACTCAGCCACAATGAAGGCTCACATGCACAATATTTTCTCGGGCATTCTCACAAACACCTCACGAGCACTCACTTCACACAACACTCATGTACACACCTCATGCGACGAGCTCAGCTCGTCGCATACACTTTTGCACACACAATGTGCGGCGAGGTCAGCTCGCCGCACAAGCACTCACGCACACACTTGCGGCGAAGTCACTTCGCCGCAAGCACAGACGCACACCACCTCGCACATCACTCGCACACGAGCACTCACCTCACGCACAACACTATGCACACTCACCTCGCCGCAACACTCATGCGCACAGACCACACTATCATCGCACACAGTTGTGCGGCGAGGTCACCTCGCCGCACAACCATCTCGCACACACTCACGCATTCCCTCTCGCACATCTGCACACACTCACCATGCGGCGAGGTCAGCTCGCCGCATGCACTTATGCACACACATGCATTAAGGCATTCAATCACTCACTGAACACAAATTGCACATGTACATGAACTACTCTACTCATTTCATTTGCATACCACAAACTCGCACTTCATTTTACATTGCATTTCAATCTTTATTCACACTTCACAACTTCGCAACAATTTTTCAGCTCAATAACCTCACAACATTGACGCTCATTTTCTACCCAAAACACACTACATTAGCATTCATTCTCAGTATACAACAATCACTCATAGTTGTAGTTGGATTTCACAAATTCAATTTCACATTCACTTCACATTAACTTACAACTTGCAAACACTTCACACATATGCATCCTTATTTCATAAAATTTCATTTCAAATGCACAACATCTCCACATTTACTCACAATTCACATTCACTCACAACACTTCACACTTCACTCAAATTCACACACTCGCACACAAAGTGGCGAGACCTCGCCACGAGGTCTCGCCCATATGCACCATGCACGGCGAGGTCTCGCCGCGAGACCTCGCCGGCAAAGACACCGCGAGGTCTCGCCAGCTTGTTTCTTTCGAAGCTTTATCTTGGCAGAAAATGTGCCTAAGTGTTGGAGAATTTTTGTGATGTGTACAGGTGCAGTGGAGGCGTGATCATGGAGGGCTTGAAGGCACACAAACGCTGAGTTCAGAAAGGGGAGCTGAAGTGGAGATCCCGAAGGCGTGATTTGCCTAACCTATGAAGGCGTGGAACTTGCTGAACGAGAAGGGATTTTCAACTGACATTGAAGGCGCGATTCTTCTGTGCAAGAAGGCGTTGCAGCTGCTGTGAAGGCGCATTCCAGAATAGCCTGAAGGCGCGAAGAAGCAATTGAAGGCGCACGATCGAAAGCCCAAAGGCACTGGAATGCTGGGCATTTCTTCAAATTTCGAATTTACACTTCTTGGGCTGATTTTAGACATTTCATTGGAGGACACTTTTGTAACTTTGTAGGTATTTGGCGGTTGCGTATTAGTACTTTCCTAATTCTATATATAGGAGATGTAGCTAATATATAAGGAGATCCTGGAGACTATTATTTTTCATCCATTAGATAGATTTTATATTTGGTAACAAACTTTTGAGAGCTGGAGAGCGGGAATTAATTTGAAGATCTACTTTCTCTCTCTAGTCTCTCTCTCTAGCATTTGAGCTCCATTTTCTATTCCGATCAAAGATTTGCTCCGATCATTGTAATTCTCATATCAATTAAGGAAGCTCTTGGAGGAATTCAATGGGTAAACTCTTTCCATTTATTGAAAATGAATTGTTTCAAATTCCAAATTGTTGATCGTGAATTGGTAATGGAGTTCTATGGTTAGATCTCTCATGTTCTAGAGTTTTAACCGGTTAAGTGTATAATTAGACTATGCAATGCTATGCAATTGACATAATTTCTTAAGGATGAAATCATATGTGATTTTAATGATTAAATCTTGTTGAGTTTCATGAATTCACACTTTTATTGAATGAATTGAACTTTGATTGTGGTCGCCATGCTGAGTTGAAGTGAGATTTACCAATATCTGTGAGAATTGCATGAAATGAAGACTAAATGTATGATGATTGAGTCTTCCACTTGCTTTGCTTGAATCATGATTTGAGATGCGGTCGCCATGCCGGTGGAGAATCATTGAGTTGTTAGGAAAAAGTGAGAAGAAACTTTCTAAAGTAAGCAAACACTCTAGGTCCTAGGTCAGGCCTCGCCATGGGATACCGTAGGAATTGCATGCTAGATTTGCTAACTTTGGAGAGTTGAGGCATTGCGGGTTGAATCCGTTCTACTTAGGCCTCGCCATGGGAAAAGTGGAATGTTAAGAAGTATAGAAAACACTATGGTCGTAATGCTAAGTGTTAGCTAGCCTCCTGGGCAATAGAGATCTCCTCATCATTTTACTTGTGTGTCAAGAGCATTGCAATCATGGCATAATGTGCATTCAACTGGTGGAAATACTCTAGAGCATCCACTCTCTTCCTGTTTTTTAGATTTAATTTGTTGCATTTGATTCTTTACTAGTTAGTGTCTAGTTTTATTTCTTTCGTGATATTCTGTGAGCAAACATTGAGATTCTTGGCCCAAGCCTTCCCTGTGGATACGATCCCTACTTACGCTACTACATTAGTGTTTAGGGTAAAATTGACGAGGTGCGACACTTGATATCAATTTTTGGCGCCGTTGCCGGGGAAGGCACGGTTTCTTGAATTTTGATTTGCTCTGTTTTCTTTTCTTGTGTAGTTTAGTAGTCTTGTTATTTTTCATTTTGGTAACTTTTGTTGCATTTTGTAGTTTTCGTGTTTTGTTGTCTGCTTTGGTGTATTTGTGTCAAGTGCAGGACATTGGAGTTAATTGTAATTGAGTATTGCACAAGTACCCAAGCATGTCTGGATGGTACGAGGACTTCTCTCCACCACCATATGAAAGGCAATGGCAAAATCAAGCACAAAGCAACAACTCACACCACATTGGGACACAAAAGTTTCCTGTGGAGGACATGTTTTCTCAACTTATGGAAAAACTTGACAGAGGCTTACAAAAGGAAGAGAAATGGCATAACCAACAACAAAGCAATGAGTGTTATCTCAGAGAAGAGGCAAAAATGGAAAACATGTTGTCTCAAGTTTTGGAGAGAATTGATAGAAATGAAACAAGGTTCGCTCAACTGGAAGAAGAGCTTCAAGGGCGACAAGAAAGGTTTGATCGAATCAATGCTTTAATAAGCAACCAATGGGAACAAATTGAGACACCAACTTTAGATGCACAATACCACTCACAAGGTACACCTCTCATTACTAGAACACCAACTCCTGAGGACAATCATTTTGATATGCAGGCTAATGTTGATTGTGGCTTAAAGTGTCTAAGGGAGGAGGAGTCTACATGTTTTGGGGATAGTGTACATGAGTGCTTTGTTGCTGATTCTTTTGAGCATGAATATGTGCACTTTGATGTTGAGGATGATGGCTTCTTTAGTGATCTTGATACTGATGACTCTCGTGTTCTAAGTTGCCATGTTACTAAGCTGGAAAATGTGTCTAAAGTGGAATCATGCATTAATTTCATGGAATTCAATGAGTCAAATGATGTTGATTGCCTAGCTTTAGATGCATTTCCTCTTGATAGCTTTTTGAATTGCATAGATTCACTTCTTGAAGATCAATGTGATTTCCTAAAGGAGGATAATGTTGCATTTGTTAATGAGAGTGTTAGCACATTGATTGAAACTTTGGTTGAGGCACCAATTTTTGAAATGGTCAATGAATCTAAGTGTCTAGATGGTGACTCACAAGAAGTGCAAAGTGAGATACTCTTGTTAATTGATGATAATGCTTGTTTTGTTGTTGAGAAAGAAAAGCCTCAAGAATTTCCCAAGGTTAGTTTTGATGATAAAGATGTTAACATTTTGAATGACAATGACAATGAATGCCATGCTATATTTGATGATGATGATTGTTATTCGCCTAATGTAACTTTTCTTGATGACTTGATAAATTGCATAGAGTCATATCTTGATGAACATTGTGATATCATGAATCAAGATAATGTTGAACGTGCTAATGAAAATGTCGATATTAGTCTAGCTGCTAAAGATGTTAACATTTTGAATGACTGTGAGTTTGAGTCATTTGTTTTTGAACTTACTGGTGGTTTTGAGTTTGCTGATTTGTTTGTTGAGACCATGGATGTACAAGCCTTGGTTGAGCCTTGTAGGGTTGGAGAGCTTAATGTGGTGGAAGAAGTAATCGATAGGCCTAGTAAGGTGGAAGAGTTGAATGATTTGCCTCCAATGGTGAAAGAGTTTAATGAAGTGCCTTCAATGGAGGAGCCTCAGTGGTTCAAAGTGGAATTTGTAAAGGTGGCTTCCCATGTACCAGCGCATAAGCACCACTTTAAAAACATTCATCAAGTGCCTTACAAGAGAAAAAAGAGTGCTTATGAAAGAGCATTTTTCTGTTATAGAGAGGGTTATTCCGATTCTTGAAGAAGAAAGTTGCATAAATAAAGTCTAGCTGGAGAGTACAAAAACCCAGAACTACTTCTTTTTCACTTTACTTTCACTTCAGTTTGTTTTTGGTATAACTAGTTGTTATGTTATTTTGCATTTTTGCTTATACTCACCAAGGCCACTCATGATGTAGGTGTATGGAAAGGAAGGAATTGCAAGGGAAATAAGCCATGCACACATGAGGCTAAGTGTGGGGGAGTGGAGTCATGAACCACTCCCACAATACACTTATTCATTTTATCTACATTTCAAGCGTGATTGTGCTTATTCCATTTAGTGTTAATAGTTGCCTAATTTTACACCACCATGACTCCTAGTCTCGGTGTGACACTTTGCTTGCATAATAGTTCTATGTCATGTTTACCTTGCACCAACATGTTGTGTACTTGAGTGAGTAATTCCAAATAAGCTTTGATTCTCCATGTGTAGGATGTTTTCTCATTCAAAAAAGGAACTGTGGACAAAGAGACTCCACCAAGCAAACTTTGGATTTCATGATATACCAGGGAGCTCTTAAACCTAACTTTACTTTACATCGAGGACAATGTAAGTTTTAAGTGTGGGGGAGTGAATGTTTGCTGTGGTTTGTGTCTTTTGAACTTTTTATTCTTATTGTCTTGCATGAATGAAATTTTTTGTGCAAAGCATGTTATTTTCTAGTTTTGTTGTGATAATTTTGAGCGTTTACATATTATGCCCCATATATGTGTGTTTTGTGTGTTTTGTGCAAAGTTTAAGTTTTTTTTTTGTGACAATTGAACACATGTTGAAATTTTTTGAGTTTTTTGGTGAAATTTTTGAACTTTGTGAATAAGTGATGGCGTTGGTGAGCACGGGTCGAGTTGTGTGTCGATGAAATATGGTGTTAGTGTTGGTGGGTGTTGATAGGGGTGTCAAAAGTTTGAGTGTGTGGATTATAACGTTAATATCACACATGTATTTGAAACTTTGTTCTTAGTTCACTATGGCTTATTTTAAGTTCATCACTTTACTCTTTTTGAGCTTGCATGCGAAAATTTTTTGTTTCCGGTCCCAAGTTTGAGGAATTTGGTACATTTTTGCTGGCTAAAGCCCGATGTTAAGGTAAGATAGATATGCCATGCAAAATTAAATGACACAGGAGGTATGTGTTTGGAAGCTTACTCTTCTTGCTATGCGTTTGTTTGGATGTTTCCATAATTTGTGCATGTTTAGTCAACTTGAAGCTCTTATGAACATGTGCATGCATAAGAGAGGATATGGAAGAAAAAGCCTTTGGCATCTGGGAAGGAAAAAGCCACAAGAACCTGGCAAATGATAAAAGGGAAAAAATAGCCACAAAACCCAGGCAATGATACCAATGAGTATCACAAATGGTCACAAATGAAGCACCAATGTGCTTAATAAGGGCAATGTCCCATAGAGCTGTGTGCGCATAGGTTACATGGATCTTGTGACTGCATGTTCATGAGAGTGGCTAAGGAGATGGGCTTGTATTGAATGAGTTGAGACAACTAGATGGTGTATAGCAAGGGAATAGATGAAGTGCATGTTCCTCAGCACACACTTGCACGCTTGGCATGTTGGTCTTTATTCATTGTGCCTTAGTTGGTAATGTGTACTGAAATCTGATAGCTAGGTAGCAGGAAGCATAACATAAGTTTGTGTGTGAAAAATATTTTGATGAACTTGAAATAGGTTTTAGTGGATTGGGAGTGAGGAGTCAATGCAATGTGATGAAAATGTGTTGAACGAGTTTAAATAATAATTTGTGTCTTTGCTTGAGGACAAGCAAAAGTTCAAGTGTGGTGGAATTTGATAAGTTGGTTTCATACCAACTTATATGTGTTAAATCACTTAGCTTTTGTCTTGTGTTTTCATGCAAATGTGTGATGTTTTGAACTATTTTGTGCATTAATGTGATATGCAATTGGTTGTGCTTGATTGGTTAAAAAGGACCAAAAATGTTGTTAAAATGAGGCAAATGTGTGTTTGATACTAAATGATAAGGAGAGAGTTAAAAAGGGCTAGCATGGTGAGTGTGAATTTTGGAAAAAACCGAAATGTGTTCTTTAGGTTAGAATAGGGTTTAGGCAGTTTTGGTTAATGAATTTCATTAGAGCATAACTTCCTCTATACTAGTCCAATTGGTGAGTTCTTTGATGTTCTGGAAAGGTCTTTGAGTGATCCTTGATTCTTATGTTTTAACCTTTCGCTACTTCTTGTGCAATGCCATGAAACGGGAGCTTCTTTGTGAGCACTACATTAGGGTTTTTAGGGTTTTCCTTTCTGCCACAGTTTGGTAGATTGTTGATTTCTTGAGCTATAGACCTCTGATTCCAGTGATTCTTGATCCATTGGAAAGCCGAGAGCTAGGCCTAGAACTTTTATGCTTACCATCAAGTCCAATTTAGGAGCTAAGGCACATGAATGTGGTGTAGAATTTGAGTCTTAAAGCTGAAACAAGCACTCAGCCACAATGAAGGCTCACATGCACCATATTTTCTCGGGCATTCTCACAAACACCTCACGAGCACTCACTTCACACAACACTCATGCACACACCTCATGCGACGAGCTCAGCTCGTCGCATACACTTTTGCACACACAATGTGCGGCGAGGTCACCTCGCCACACAAGCACTCACTGATAGCTTATAGTCGTATCAGCTCAATTTTAACTCTAAACACTAATATAGTAGTGGAAGTAGAGATCGTATCCACAGGGAAAGCTTAGGTCAAGAATATTGAGCAAATTGTTCTAAAAGTCTTGTCTTAGAATCTAAGTACTAGAAAGAATGCAATTTCAACACAAAACAACGAGAACAGAGATTCAAAAGGAAACAACAAGAAAGGTTGAACAGATATCTCAGGATTTCTGTACCGGATGAACACTGACTTAGTAAATATATGCTATGCAATCAATAAATAAGCAAAGCAATATCTGAAGGAGACCTAAGTTGTCTAGAAGCCCAAGTTATGGTTAGCATGGCGACCACACCACTTCCTGTACTCCTTGACACCATCCTCTCCCATGGCGAGGCCTGAGAATGGCGAAATTCACTCCGCAACGTCTCAACTCTCCGAGCTAATTACTCTAACATGCAAAACCTAGGAAATCCCATGGCGAGGCCCAACCTAAGCTTCAAATGTCTTTGTTTATTAACACAGAGAGTTTCTTTAACACTTTTTCGTAATGTTTCAATTCATCGAAGCTTCCCATGGTGAGGCCTGATTCTCAGAAATGAAATAATCACAAAGAGCAAGTGTAAAGACTCAGATATTCACACTTTAGTTCTCACTTCATATTTCTACACTAAGATTGGTTAATCACTCCTCAATTTAGCATGTCGACCACAATTGAAGCTTGATCCATTCAAAATTAGCTAAGAAATATGAAATTCCATAGATTTCTATGATTAATTCCAATGTGATTTCAACATTCAACAATTAAATCAATTGCATAGCATATAATCTACTAATTCACGTATTCATCCATCTAGAATCCTAAGATATCATATATTTAGCCAGGAATCATCTTTCTCATCTCAAAGTCAACAAATTGCAATATTAATAAGCTCATTCTCATTTAATTGGAAGACTTTACCGATTTAATCGAGAGAATCGTCAATTCCTTTGTAAATTGAGAATCAGAAAGATGAATCCATTCCAAGTTCACAATCAAAGTTGAGATCGGAGAAGAAATGTTTAGTGAGAGAAAATAGATCTTAGAGAGAGAAAGTGAGAATTCCCCGCTTTAATTCAAAGGATGGTTCTCTATTCTAGAATATTCTCCTGTCCATCCCCTTACATATTAGCTATACCTCCTATATATAGAGTTATGAAAATGTAACTAATACGCAACTGTAAAATATCTAAAGTGTTACAGGATTGCCCTTGAATGGAAGGACCAAAAATCAGCTTAAGTTGGGTAAATTCGAAGTTGAAGATCATGGTTCAGAAATTCCACGCCTTCAGCTTCAGCATCATCGCGCCTTCAACGTCCTCGCCCTGCACAGCACGCTTCCAAGCCCATGAGCTTCACGCCTTCACTCCTCAGAAATCCAAGTGAAGAAATCAGAACAATCCAGTGCCTTCAAGCTTGTCAGCTTCACACCTTCATCGCCCACGCAAGTCTTCATGCGCTCCAGTACTCCAGACTTCACGCCTTTGGGCTCCGGAACTCCACGCCTTCATCTGCTTGTTCGAGACCTGAGAATCAGTCTTCAACACTTAGCCAATTTCCAGCACCTCACAACTCTAGCAGCCTCCTTGCACCTCAAGAGTCTTCCTGCATTCCAGTCTTCAAGAAATTACGCCCTTGTGGCTAGCTAGATCACGCCTCCATGAATCTGTGCTCAAAGAAAGGAGAAGAACCCATACTTAGTCGATTTTGTTCTTGGCAGCTTAAGCTTACTTTTCATGGCGATGCATCGCAGTAATGGATCGCCGTGAATAATATTTCTATGGCGACACATCGCAGCGATGTGTCACCGTGCAACAAAGAGAATATAGCGATGCATCGCCACGATGCATCGCCGTGGTGCTATGTTCATGGCGATGCATCGCAGCGATGCATTGCCGTGAATTGTGCGTGGAGTGTGAGAGACATGTCGCGAGATGAGTTGTGTTATGTAGTGAAGTGTGTGAAGTGTATGAAGAGTGGAGAGTGTTGTGAGATTTGTGAGAGTTATGGTATGAAGTGAGAAAATGAGATGCTATGCAAGTGTGAGTATGTATGCTGAAATGTACAAGAATGTGCTAGTGTGCAAGTGAGGTATGTGAGAGTTGTGAGTGTTGTGATTGTTTGTAAGTGAAATTGCAAGAAGTGAAATCTGAACTATGAACACAAAGAATGCTACGCTAAACGTTTGTAAAGTGTGACGAAGAAATGTGCAAAAGAGTGAGAACAAGAATGAAGAAAAGAATGAGAATAAACTGCTATGTGGGTGAATTGTTGTGAAAGATGTTATGAAGTTTGTGTGTTGATGCAAGAATGAATCTTGTGAAGTGCAAATTAACACTACGATGAATCATGGTATCAAAATGTATGTGGATGAATTCTCACTATGATTCATCGTGGTGCAAATATGTGCTGGGCAGAATTGCACTACGATGAATCGTAGTGAAAATCTAAACACTTATGAACAAAATTCAGCAATCGTCCACCCGAAATTCAACTGTGATACATTAGGAATTTGAAGAAACTTAAAGAACCAAAGTTGTAGCTCTTGCTCTCAGCTTTCCATAGCCTTTTTAATCATCCACATCGGAGGTCAGGTGAGAGCGTTATGCCCAAAATACTGACGCCTGGCAGAATATGAAATTTAAGCCTACGATGCATCGTAGGCTTAAAACCCTGATTTGGTTTTGCCATTTCCCACGTTGAATTTCCAACTTTCCTTTCAGAACTGGCCTTCACTTTGAACATCACAGTTATAGATCTCTCTCTTAGCTTTCCATAGGCTTTTGAATCACCCAAATTGGACTCCAAGTGAGGGCGTTATGGTTGGAATACCAAGACATGGCAAAACTGGGCATTTGCACTACGATGCATCGTAGTGCAAACTTCATCTTAGCGATTCATGGCAAAAATTTTCCTTTTTCTCTTCCAAATTAGAAATTGAGCTCAACACAATAATTGTAGAGTTCCTTCTTTCCTTTCCATGAGTACAAGAAACAGCACCTTTATACCACTAGAGCTCAAGATATCAACAATCTCCCAAGCTGTGACAATGAAGGCAACATCGAAACCTTAATATAGTGTCTACAAAGAAGCCCTCGTTCCATGACTTTGCACACAGAATTTGGACAAAGTTCAAACATGGCAAATGAAGTTCATGCTAAGAGCTTTTCATAACGTCCAAGATCTCACGAATTGGATTAGAATTGAACAAGTTACACTCAAAACAATCTGCATATTCAATTCTGCCCAAAAACCCTAATTTAGCCAAGAGATCACATTAAGTTTCTTCAATTTTTTCCTTACACATTTCACTTCATTTTCCATCATTTTTCACTCTTTTTGCATCATTTTAACATTATCAACTTGCAAATCACAAACATGCATAAAACACATAAAACACCACTCATTACATCAAATACAAGACAAAAGCCAAGAGTTTTCAGTACAAAATAGTTGGTATAAAACCAACTCATCAAATTCCCCCACACTTGAGCCTTTGCTTATCCTCAAGCAAACTCACATTCACAACCACTTAGCACTAAACTCTGCTCCTCTGTCGACTCGTTCTCATTTGAGTTCATCAAAACAAATTTTTCATGCAATATCAAAAACTCTTAACATATCCTCAATTCCAACCTATCAACTTTCAGCACAAATTATCAACCAAGGCACGATGAATAAAGACCAAAATGTCATGCGTGCAAGTGTGTGCTGAGGAACATGAACTTCATCTATTCCCTTGCTATACACCATCTAGCTCGTCTCATACCTATTCAATACATGCCAATCTCTTTGTCCACTGTTATGAACATGCAATCACAAGATCAATGGTACCCATGCGTACATTGGTACTCTATGGGACATTGCCCTTATTCTGCACATTGGTGCACATTTGTTTCACACATTGGTGACTAACAATAATGCCTGGGTTTTATGGCTTTTTTCTCCAAATTTGAATGCCAGGTTCTTATGGCTTTTTCCTTCCCAGTTGCCAATATGGCTTTTTCTCCCATATCATTTCTTGTGCAAGCACATGTTTATAAGAATCCCAAATTGACTAAACATGCACGAATTCTGGAGACACCAGATAAATGCATAACAAAAAAAATAGAATCCACGCACATTACCTCATGTTTCATTTGAATTTTACATGGCATATCTATCTTACATTAACATGATGCCTTGATTAACAAAATGTACCAATTTCATCAAGATTGGAATTAAGGACATCAAAACAACTTTCACATGCAAAATATGAAAATAACACTTGATGAACCACAAATTTAAACAAGATTTCCAAAGGAGCCAAGCATAGTACAAAGTGTTCTACATTTCATTGCTCTCACTATCACTACACCTCTTTTCCTGGTTTTGACACTTTCTAGCACTTTTGCACTCACTAGCACACTAACTTTAATGCTTTAAACTTCATCCCACCAAAACACACCACGAACATCACAACAATCCATGGTTATGAACATTCTGCCACAGAAATGTCAACTACACAAAACTTTGTGTTCAAACATCACTTATTCACCAAAAGTTTCAAAAATTCCACAAAAATTAAAAACGTGCACAACAATAAAAACACCACATATAACTGGACATAATATGCTAACACTCAAAATTCACCACAAAACTTAGAAAATAGCATATTCTTCACAAAAAATTTCATCAAAATTTCATCACTCATGCAAGACAAATAAGCATCTAAAGTCCAAGAGATACAAACCATAGCAAACATACACTCCCCCACACTTAAAACATACATTGTCCTCAATGTAAAGAAAAGATAGGTTTAGGAGCTTCCTGGTATTGATATTGTCATGAGTTCCAATGTTGCACGGTGAATTGTCTTTATCCATAGTTCCCTCGTTGAATGAAAAACTCCTCCCCCACACTTAGCCTCATAGGTGCATTGCATATTTTCCTTTGCAAATCTCTTCCTTTGCATACACCTACATCATAAATGGTTTTAGTGAATGACATCAAAATTGATATTGTAAACAAAAGACTAATCGAACCAAACTATTTTATTAAAACCAAAGGAAAAGAAGTAGTTCTGGATTTAGATAGTCTCCAGCTAGACTTTATTCATCCACAGCGTATGTTTTGGTCATGCTTGGACTTCGGTAAATCCATCTCTGCACCAAACAGAAGATGAACTCTCATAGGCACACTTCTTATTCTTGGAGGACACTTGAGAGGTAAAATCAATGAGATGTGCAAGCACATCAACTTGAGAAGAACTTTCTCCAGATTTCAATTTCAACTGAAGCACATCATCGCCCCTTTCTATCACACTATCCATATTAATCCTGCAAGGCTCAACCAAGGAATATACATCTATGGTTTCAACAAACTCATCAGCAAGTTCAAAAGTGAACGTCTCAAACTCACAAATGTTCAACATGTTATCATTATCATTCAAAATGTCTTTATCATCAAAACTAACATCATGGGGTTTCTCATTTAGCACTTGTTGTGCGTTTCCCATGACATTCACAGTTTCAAAAATTGATGCTTCACAAAGAGTCCCAGCAATTTCCACATTATCTTGATTCATGGGATCACAATGTTCTTCCAAATGAGATTCTATGCAATTTATCAAGACATCAAGAAAAGAACAACCTTCATCATCACTAAGTATAACATGACCCCCACCATCATTTGAACAATTCTTAACACATGCTTCCAGTGAGGTATGCTCTACCAAAGATTGACTTGGCATTTCAAAGTTTGATACATCTATGAAACCACATTCTTCTATACGTGCACTCTCTAATAAAATCATGCAATCTTCTACATCAAGCTCATCACAATCAATTTCTTCATCATCAACAATTTTATCAATAGAAATGTAGCCATGCTTAACACCTTCATCAACGAAAGTTGGAGAACATTCAACAACCTGAATGGAACAGCAAGACTCTAAATTCATAAGTTGTTTAATTGCATAGTTCACATCAAAAACTACTTCCTCATTATTAATCCTAAAGGTGACAGTTTTATTTCGAACTCCAATTAAAGCATCACCAGTAGCTAAAAATTGCCTACCAAAAATTAAAGGTACCTTCGGATCCTCCTTCATATCAAGAACAATGAAATCAACAGTCAAAGTAAATTTATCAACTCTTACCAGGACATCTTCAACCAAACCTATAGGAGTCACCAAAGACCTATCTGCCAATTGGAGAATTACTACAACTGGGCGAATCCAGCTTTCCAATCCAACACTGATAGTAATGGACAATGGCATTAAGTTTATTCCAGCTCCCAAATCACACAAAGCCTTTGCAAAATGCCTTGTGCCTATTTTGCATGGGATTGTACAGCTCCCAGGATCCTTAAGCTTCGGAGGAAGATTATGAACCATCCATGCTTGAGTGCACTCAGAAACCATCATGGGAACATCACATCTCAAAATCTGCTCTTTGTTTGAAATGAGGTCTTTGAGGTACTTAGCATATTTTGGCATTGATGTCACTAGATCCATTAGGGGAATATTTACATTCACTTGCTTGAGTACATCCAGGAACCTATTGAATTGAAGGCCCTTTGTTGGTGGTGGTTTCTTTCTTTCTGGAAAAGAAGGTTTGGGAGCATATTCCGGGTAGTTATAAGGATTAGAGTTCTTGGTGATCTCATTTCCTACCCTAGCTGGTATTTCCTTCTTCACAGTCTTACTAGCCTCTTGCTCATTATCCTTCTTAAGTTCCAAAACTTCCTCAGCTTCATCTTTCTGGTCTTCTTCTGTACAATCACTCTTAACTTATGAAGGTTTGTTCCCAGGCAAAAGTTTGCCACTCCTCAAGGTTATTGCCTTACATCCAATATTGTTCTTAGGATTTGGCACCGTATCACTAGGAAGAGATCCACTACGTCTATGATGTATAGCATTCGCGAGTTGACCCAATTGCATCTCAATGTTTTTTAATGTGCCATCATGATGTCTTACAGATGTCTCCAAAGCAACAAATCTTTCCTCATTTTTATCCACCTTTTCTATAAGACTCCGGAGCATTTCTTCCACTGATGAGTTCCTCGGCTCTGAGGTACTAGCTTGCTGATCAAACCCTGGTGGAGGATTGGAAGTTCTCCTTTGATCATTCACTTGAGTATATTGACCTCTCTGGCTTTGGTTCTGTTGTCCCCAAGTTCCTTGATTATCACCATAGCCTCTATTGTTGCCTCCTGAGTAATTTCCAGAGTACTGTGGCCTGTTGCCATAGTTATTCACGTATTGAATGGACTCAGTGGTGACAGAGCATTCATCAGTATAATGTTCACCCTTGCATATACCACATGAAAGAAGTGGAGCTTTTGTTTGTGTTGCCTTAAGAGTCTGCACCTGCTTGGCCAATGCTTCAAACTTCGCACTAAGAGAAGTCTCCTCATCTACATCAAAAACCCCCATTTGTTTTCTAACAAGAGTTTTGCGGGTCTCTGGGAAGAGATACTCGTCCTCAGCTATTCGATCAAATAACTCCCTTACCTCCTGGACACTTTTATCTTTGAGAGCACCATTAGCACAGGCCTTAACCATCATTGAGGCTTCAGCAGTAAGGCCTTTGAAGAAAGTATTTAGTTCTCTGATCTCTCCCAAATCATGGTTGGGGCATTGCCTAATCAAGTCGTTGAATCTCTCCCAAGCTTCTCTAAATGTCTCAATATCTTGTTGTTGGAAATTCGTAATTTCCAACATTCTTCTTTCAAGCTTAGCTGGAGGGAAGTAATTGGACAAAAACCCTTCTGTAGATCATCGAATGACATTCCAGCAGTTGTTCCCCCAATACTTTTGAACCAGTTTTTAGCCTTTCCATGCAAAGATAAAGGGAATAAAATTCTGTGAACCTCACCCCTATCAACCTTTGGCAGCTTGAAAGTGCTACATAAGCCGAGAAACCAATCGAGGTGGTCGTTAGGATCCTCGTTGTCAAGACCTTGGAAGAATTGGCCCTGGGTGATCATGGAAACAATTTGTGGAGGAATGTGGTAACTTTCTACGTCGATGTCCTGATGACCAAATCGATTGTCAAAATTTACTGCATAGTGGTCTCCAAACCTCGGTGCTTGTACTCCTTGAGCTGCCATTTCTCTTTGTTGCTTCAAGTGTGCTCTCAAAGTTTTCTCCAACTCAAGATCCAATATGAATTGCGGTTCTCCTGCAAACCTGCTAGACCTTGGCATACACAACACACAGTTGTGGAGTATAATAACAAAGAAACAAGAACTTCAAATATGCAACAAAGAAATAGACCACAAATCTCAACACGTACTCAAAACAATGCACAAAACAAAACACAACACAAAATGAAAGCTAAAGTAAATGTCACACACCAAAACACAAAGTAGAACAAGTAAAAATCAAGAACAATTCAACAAATTCCAGAACCGATTGCCTTCCGTGGAAACGGCGCCAAAAATTGATAGCTTATAGTCGTATCATCTCAATTTTAACTCTAAACACTAACATAGTAGTGGAAGTAGAGATCGTATCCACAGGGAAGGCTCAGGTCAAGAATATTGAGCAAATTGTTCTAAAAGTCTTGTCTCAGAATCTAAGTACTAGAAAGAATGCAATTTCAACACAAAACAACGAGAACAGAGATTCAAAAGGAAACAACAAGCAAGGTTAAACAGATATCTTAGGATTCCTGTACCGGATGAACACTGACTTAGTAAATATATGCTATGCAATCAATAAACAAGCAAAGCAATATCTCAAGGAGACCTAAGTTGTCTAGAAGCCTAAGTTATGGTTAGCATGGCGATCACACCACTTCCTGTACTCCTTGACACCATCCTCTCCCATGGCGAGGCCTGAGAATGGCGAAATTCACTCCGCAACGTCTCAACTCTCCGAGCTAATTACTCTATCATGCAAAACCTAGGAAATCCCATGGCGAGGCCCGACCTAAGCTTCAAATGTCTTTGTTCATTAACACAGAGAGTTTCTTTAACACTTTTTCGTAATGTTTCAATTCATCGAAGCTTTCCATGGCGAGGCCTGATTCTCAGAAATGAAATAATCACAAAGAGCAAGTGTAAAGACTCAGATATTCACACTTTAGTTCTCACTTCATATTTCTACACTAAGATTGGTGAATCACTTCTCAATTTAGCATGTCGACCACAATTGAAGCTTGATCCATTCAAAATTAGCTAAGAAATATGAAATTCCACAGATTTCTATGATTAATTCCAATGTGATTTCAACATTCAACAATTAAATCAATTGCATAGCATATAATCTACTAATTCACGTATTCATCCATCTAGAATCCTAAGATATCATATATTTAGCTAGGAATCATCTTTCTCATCTCAAAGTCAACAAATTGCAACATTAATAAGCTCATTCTCATTTAATTGGAAGACTTTACCGATTTAATCGAGAGAATCGTTAATTCCTTTGTAAATTGAGAATCAGAAAGATTAATCCAGTCCAAATTCACAATCGAAGTTGAGATCGGAGAAGAAATGTTTAGTGAGAGAAAATAGATCTTAGAGAGAGAAAGTGAGAATTCCCCGCTTTAATTCAAAGGATGGTTCTCTATTCTAGAATATTCTCCCGTCCATCCCCTTACATATTAGCTATACCTCCTATATATATAGTTATGAAAATGTAACTAATACGCAACTGTAAAATATCTAAAGTGTTACAGGATTGCCCTTGAATGGAAGGACCAAAAATCAGCTTAAGTTGGGTAAATTCGAAGTTGAAGATCATGGTTCAGAAATTCCACGCCTTCAGCTTCAGCATCATCGCGCCTTCAACGTCCTCGCCCTGTACAGCACGCTTCCAAGCCCATGAAGAAATTAGCTTCACGCCTTCCCTCCTCAGAAATCCAAGTGAAGAAATCAGAACAATGCAGCGCCTTCAAGCTTGTCAGCTTGACGCCTTCATCGCCCACGCAAGTCTTCATGCGCTCCAGGACTCCAGACTTCACGCCTTTGGGCTCTGGAACTCCATGCCTTCATCTGCTTGTTCGAGACCTGAGAATCAGTTTTCAACACTTAGCCAATTTCCAGCACCTCACAACTCCAGTAGCCTCCTTGCACCTCAAGAGTCTTCCTGCATTCCAGTCTTCAAGAAATTACGCCCTTGTGCCTAGCTAGATCACGCCTCTATGAATCTGTGCACAAAGAAAGGAGAAGAACCCATACTTAGTCGATTTTGTTCTTGGCAGCTTAAGCTTACTTTTCATGGCGATGCATCGCAGCGATGCATTGCCGTGAATAATATTTCTATGGCAACACATCGCAGCGATGTGTCGCCGTGCAGCAAAGAGAACTTGGCGATGCATCGCCACGATACATCGCCGTGGTGCAGTGTTCATGGCGATGCATCGCAGCGATGCATCGCCGTGAATTGTGCGTGGAGTGTGAGAGACATGTCGCGAGATGAGTTGTGTTATGTAGTGAAGTGTGTGAAGTGTATGAAGAGTGGAGAGTGTTGTGAGATTTGTGAGAGTTATGGTATGAAGTGAGCAAATGAGATGCTATGCAAGTGTGAGTATGTATGCTGAAATGTACAAGAATGTGCTAGTGTGCAAGTGAGGTATGTGAGAGTTGTGAGTGTTGTGATTGTTTGTAAGTGAAATTGCAAGAAGTGAAATCTGAACTATGAACACAAAGAATGCTACGCCAAACGTTTGTAAAGTGTGATGAAGAAATGTGCAAAAGAGTGAGAACAAGAATGAAGAAAAGAATGAGAATAAACTGCTATGTGGGTGAATTGTTGTGAAAGATGTTATGAAGTTTGTGTGTTGATGCAAGAATGAATCTTGTGAAGTGCAAATTAACACTACGATGAATCATGGTATCAAAATGTGTGTGTATGTATTCGCACTATGATTCATCGTGGTGCAAATATGTGCTGGGCAGAATTGCACTACGATGAATCGTAGTGAAAATCTACACACTTATGCACAACATTCAGCAATCGTCCACTTGAAATTCAACTGTGATGCGTTAGGAATTTGAAGAAACTTAAAGAATCAATGTTGTAGCTCTTCCTCTCCGCTTTCCATAGCCTTTTGAATCATCCACATCGAAGGTCAGGTGCGAGAATTATGCCCACAATACTAACGCCTAGCAGAATATGAAATTTAAGCCTACAATGCATCTTAGGCTTAAAACCCTGATTTGGTTTTGCCATTTCCCACGTTGAATTTCCAACTTTCCTTTCAGAACTGGCCTTCACCTTCAACACCAAAGTTATAGATCTCTCGCTTAGCTTGCCATAGGTTTTTGAATCACCCAAATTGGACTCCAAGTCAGGGAGTTATGGTCGGAATACCAAGACATGGCAAAACTGGGCATTTGCACTACGATGCATCGTAGTGCAAACTTCATCTTAGCAATTCATGGCAAAAATTCTCCCTTTTCTCTTCCAAATTAGAAATTGAACTCAACACAAGAATTGTAGAGTTCCTTCTTGCCTTTCCATGAGTACAAGAAACAACACCTTTAGACCACTAGAGCTCAAGATATCAACAATCTCCCAAGCTGTGACAATGAAGGCAACATCGAAACCTTAATATAGTGTCTACAAAGAAGCCCTCGTTCCATGACCTTGCACACAGAATTTGGACAAACTTCAAACATGGAAAATGAAGTTCATGCTAAGAGCTTTTCATAACGTCCAAGATCTCATGAATTGGATTAGAATTGATCAAGTTACACTCAAAACAATTTGTATATTCAATTCTGCCCAAAAACCCTAATTTAGCCAAGAGATCACATTAAGTTTCTTCAATTTTTTCCTTATACATTTCACTTCATTTTCCATCATTTTTCACTCTTTTTGAATCATTTTAACATCATCAACTTGCAAATCACAAACATGCATAAAACACATAAAACACCACTCATTACATCAAATACAAGACAAAAGCCAAGAGTTTTCAGTACAAAATAGTTGGTATAAAACCAACTCATCACTCACGCACACACTTGCGGCGAAGTCACTTCGCCGCAAGCACACACGCACACCACCTCGCACATCACTCGCACACGAGCACTTACCTCATGCACAACACTATGCACACTCACTTCGCCGCAACACTCATGCGCACAGACCACACTATCATCGCACACACTTGTGCGGCGAGGTCACCTTGCCGCACAACCATCTTGCACACACTCACGCATTCCCTCTCGCATATCTGCACACACTCACCATGCGGCGAGGTCACCTCGCCGCATGCACTTATGCACACATATGCACTAAGGCATTCAATCACTCACTGAACACAAATTGCACATGTTCACGAACAACTCTACTAATTTTATTTGCACACAACAAACTCGCACTTCATTTTACATAGCATTTCAATCTTTATTCACACTTCACAACTTCGCAACAATTTTTCAGCTCAATAACCTCACAACATTGACGCTCATTTTCTACCCAAAACACACTACATTAGCATTCATTCTCAGTATACAACAATCACTCATAGTTGTAGTTGGATTTCACAAATTCAATTTCACATTCACTTCACATTAACTTACAACTTGCAAACACTTCACACATATGCATCCTTATTTCATAAAATTTCATTTCAAATGCACAACATCTCCACATTTACTCACAATTCACATTCACTCACAACACTTCACACTTCACTCAAATTCACACACTCGCACACAAAGTGGCGAGACCTCGCCACGAGGTCTCGCCCATATGCACCATGCACGGCGAGGTCTCGCCGCGAGACCTCGCCGGCAAAGACCCGCACGGCGAGACCTCGCGGCGAGGTCTCGCCACACATATGCACAAAGCAGCGAGACCTCGCCGCGAGGTCTCGCCAGCTTGTTTCTTTTGAAGCTTCATCTTGGCAGAAAATGTGCCTAAGTGTTGGATAATTTTTGTGATGTGTACAGGTGCAGTGGAGGCCTGATTGTGGTGGGCTTGAAGGCGCACAAACGCTGAGTTCAGAAAGGGGAGCTGAAGTGGAGATCCCGAAGGCGTGATTTGCCTAGCCTATAAAGGCGTGGAACTTGCTGAACGAGAAGGGATTTTCAACTGACATTGAAGGCGCGATTCTTCTGTGCAAGAAGGCGTTGCAGTTGCTGTGAAGGCTCATTCTAGAATAGCCTGAAGGCGCGAAGAAGCAATTGAAGGCGCACGATCGAAAGCCCAAAGGCGCTGGAATGCTGGGCATTTCTTCAAATTTCGAATTTACACTTCTTGGGCTGATTTTAGACATTTCATTGGAGGATACTTTTGTAACTTTGTAGGTATTTGACGGTTGCGTATTAGTTACACTTTCCTAATTCTATATATAGGAGATGTAGCTAATATGTAAGGAGATCCCGGAGACTATTATTTTTCATCCATTAGATAGATTTTACATTTGGTAACAAACTTTTGAGAGCTGGAGAGCGGGAATTAATTTGAAGATCTACATTCTCTCTCTAGTCTCTCTCTCTAGTATTTGAGCTCCATTTTCTATTCCGATCAAAGATTTGCTCCGATCATTGTAATTCTCATATCAATTAAGGAAGCTCTTAGAGGAATTCAATGGGTAAACTCTTTTCATTTATTGAAAATGAATTGTTTCAAGTTCCAAATTGTTGATCGTGAATTGGTAATGGAGTTCTATGGTTAGATCTCTCATGTTCTAGAGTTTCAACCGGTTAAGTGTATAATTAGACTATGCAATGCTATGCAATTGACATAATTTCTTAAGGATGAAATCATATGTGATTTTAATGATTAAATCTTGTTGAGTTTCATGAATTCACACTTTTATTGAATGAATTGAACTTTGATTGTGGTTGCCATGCTAAGTTGAAGTGAGATTTACCAATATCTATGAGAATTGCATGAAATGAAGACTAAATATATGATGATTGAGTCTTCCACTTGCTTTTCTTGAATCATGATTTGAGATGCGGTCGTCATGCCGGTGGAGAATCATTGAGTTGTTAGGAAAAAGTGAGAAGAAACTTTCTAAAGTAAGCAAACACTCTAGGTACTAGGTCAGGCCTCGCCATGGGATACCGTAGGAATTGAGTGCTAGATTTGCTAACTTTGGAGAGTTGAGGCATTGCGGGTTGAATCCGTTCTACTTAGGCCTCGCCATGGGAAACGTGGAATGTTTAGGAGTATAGAAAACACTGTGGTCGTCATGCTAAGTGTTAGCTAGCCTCCTAGGCAATAGAGATCTCCTCATCGTTTTACTTGTGTGTCAAGAGCATTGCAATCATGGCCTAATGTGCATTCAACTGGTGGAAATACTATAGAGCATCCACTCTCTTCCTGTTTTTTACATTTAATTTGTTGCATTTGATTCTTTACTAGTTAGTGTCTAGTTTTATTTCTTTCGTGACATTCTGTGAGCAAACATTGAGATTCTTGGCCCAAGCCTTCCCTGTGGATACGATCCCTACCTACGCTACTATATTAGTGTTTAGGGTAAAATCGACGAGGTGCGACACTCGATATCAAAGTCCAAAAAAATAAAATCCCCAAATTAATGACTAAATCCTCAATTTATAGAGGACTGCAGCTTATTCTGTACGCTAACATAAAATGACTAAAATATTACAAAAATGCCACTGCATATATCAATTGTTAAAAATCAGCACATGCACAAATTTCAATTAAGCAAGCAATCTGAAGTCCAGCGCCTTCAAGCCATGACCAGTCACGTCTTCAACATCCCCATACGCTTTCACGCCTACAGAAACCAAGCCACCAAATTCCCTGCAAAAAAAACAAGGCTTCCAACACTTAGCCAACTTTTTGACATGAAATCTCAGATGTTCACATAGTTACATGGCGATGCGTCGCTAGCGTGTAAATGTCTTCAGGGCGATGCGTCGCTAGCGATGCGTCGTCGTGTGAATATCTTCAGAGCGACGCGTCGCTGTGTGAATGTATGTGCTTGTTAAGTGTGTGCCAAGGATGAGTGTTGCGAGGTGTATACTAACAGGTGTAAGTGAGGTGTGTGCTAAAGAGTGTAAGTGAGGTGTGTGCTGAAAATGAGTGGTGTGCAGGAGTGTGGAGTGTTGTGAGGTGTGTGTCGAAGAGTGAAAGTGAGGTATGCTGGGTATTGCAAATGGGTGCTTTGAAGTGAATGCATATGCGGTACTGCATGCAACAACACCTGCGAGGGCTAGGCGATGCGTGCACATGCATGTGGTGATGCGCACCCATGCATGCTATGATGCGTGCACATGTATGCGGTGATGCAGGCCCATGAATGCGGCGATGCATGGTAATGCTTGCATGTAGTGTGTGGCGATGCGTGAGTTGTTGCGTAGGATGTGCGGCGACCTCATCCCTTGCGTGCGGCAACTTGAGCATTGTGTAAAGCGTCCCGCACTAGTGCTGCAAGGTCTGTGTTCGTGTTTGTGCAAACCTATGCGGTGGTGTGTGCAGGTGACTCCGACGATATCGTGCAGTGTATGCGGCGACCTTGTGTGGAGTGTGCGCTTGAATGTGTATGTGTTTTGCCTTCATGCAATTCATCTCTAAAAACACATAACACCTCAACACACATTTGCACATATTGAGCTCCTCTTCTACTTAATCACACCACACACACTTGTTCACATAAACACATAAATCCCACACTTCATCACACATAAATCACACACTACAAAAGTTAAAGTTAAACTCCTACATTACATACTCATTTCAGCCTTTTTTAATTCAGATAATGCTCACACCATTCTTTACACGATCACACCAAATTCAACAATCTTTCTACATAAAGTGCAGCAAAATCTACAAAATTCAAGCGAAAACAACTTTATTAAGTCAGTATAAAACTGACTTATCATGTGTGTTTAAGGATAAAGAACACGGAAAGAATTAAAAAAGGCTTGATATGATGTTTGTGAAGTTTGAAGAATGCCTTAACATGCCTTCTTTGTATTTGGCCAGAACAGCTAGCTTAATTTCATTTGAGTGTAAATTTCTCAATACTAATCCCAATTATGAGATCTTAGATGTTTTGGACAGCTCTTTGAGTATACTTTAATTCTTATGTTTTAACTTTCTTCTAATTTTGTGTGCAAGTCTGAGAAATGGGGGAATATTTGTGATCACTACTTCAGTTTTTCATTATTGACTTCACTGCCATAGTTTGTTGATTACTCATATCCTGAGCTACAGACCTCCAAAGTAGATGATTCTTAAACCTATGGAAATCCAAGAGAAAGATCTACAACTCTTATGTTTACCACAAAGTCCAATTCGGAGAAGAAGACACACATATATTACCTGCAAGTGAAACATCAAGATGAAGGAAACAATTACATGGCGACGCATCCTGACGATGCGTCGCGCCGTGAAAACCATTGCATGGCCGATGTATCGTGACGAAGCATCGCCATGAAATTTTCTCCTTGCCAAACTTTAGTATTTTGGTCATAACTTTCTCGTCCAAGCTCCGCATTGAGTGATTCAAAAAGCTAGGAAAGCTATGAAATAGGGCTACAAAGTTAATGTTTTAGGTTTTGCCAAATTCACAACACATCAGGGCCAGATTTTGGCTGGAAGTTATTGCACACTTCAGCAAACATTGCCACACGAGTTGCTGCACGTCGCCGTATGTGTTGCTACACGTCGCCGCATGAGTTGCTGCACATTGCTGCATGAGTTGCTGCAAGTCGCCCCATGAGCTGCTGCACATCGTCAGACGCTTCGCGCGCGCAGCTGTTGCACATAGCCACGTACGCCGGGGTGCGCGGCACACACAAACACACGAGCGCGTGCAGCTCTTGCCATTCCCGCGCGCGTGCACACGGGCTTCTCTGTACCAGCGCGCACCCATGCGCGCGGTAGCACCACAACAGTAGCACTTCACAGCACACTCATTCACTCACTTGCGTCACTTCATAGCACACTCATGCACTCTCTTATGGCACTTCACAGCACACTCATGCAACACAAGCTGTGGAAGTTTTGGAGTTCAAGGCTGAATATTTTTTCAAAGTGTTGAGCTCACCTCGTTTATGTGGACGTTCTGGAGGTGTGAACTAGTGAGGCTCGAGAGTGTGTTTGCTGCGATGAAGGTGTGGAGTTTTGGGGCTCAAAGGCGTGGATGCTATATTGAACAAGCTGAATTTGGGGCAATTGATATATTACAATTGCATTTTTGTAAATAAGTGTTCATTCTACTTTTGCGTATTGTTTACGTTTTGTAACCTCTATATATAGAGGAATTTGTCATTATTTTGGGGAGTTGGGCATTTTTGGGAGAGAGACACTTCTAGAATTCTTTAACATATTTTTTATCTTGAGCGGGAATTTCTTTCTCTAGAATTTTTCTCTCTCTAACATTATAGCTCCGTTTTCAATTCCGATCAAGGATTTCGATCGATCATTGTAATTCTCTTCTCATTTAAGGAGGAAATTCACGTTTCTCTAGTGAATTTAAAGCTTTTTGAGGCAATTCAATTGGTAAATTCTTTCGATTTGATTAACATGAGCTGCTTTAACTTGCAATTTGATGAACGGGAGTTGAAAATGGAGTTTTGTGGCTAAATTCATGCAATTGATACAATTTCTAAAGTATGAAATCATACTTGATATTAATGAGTGAATCTTGTTAAGTTTCATAAATTTGCACTGGAATTGACTGAATTATGCTTCAATTGTGGTCGCCATGCTGAGTTGAGGTTATATTCACCAATGACTATGGGAATGCATGTTATGAGAACTGAAAGCATGATCTTTTGAGTCTTTTCACTAGCTTTACATGTTCATGTTCTAAGATGCGGTCGTCATGCACGTTTAAGTTCATCGAATCATAAGAATAGAGTGAAAAGAGGCTCTCTGTTGCTAATGAAAGATTAAGAACCTAGGTCAGGCCTCGCCATGAGAAGACTTTAGGAATTACATGTTAGAGTAGTTAGGTGTGGAGAGTTGAGACATTGCAGTTTATATCCGTCACTCTTAGGCCTCGCCATGGGAAAGAGTGAAGTTAGGGAGGGTAGAATGTAGTGCGGTTTCCATGCTAGCTGCATGCTAAGGTTCTAGGCAGTTTTGATCTCCTTTTGATTTGCATGTGTGTCAAGTGCATTGCATAGTTGTCTGGTCTGCAATCATCCCGTGCATAAACCCTAGGATATTTGTCTTCTACTAGATTTCACATCACACTTATTGTTCTTGTTATTTGCATCACTTCTCATTTCTCTGTTTTTGTCTGGCTAGTGTTCGATTTTGTAATCTCAATTCTGTGACAACTTCCTGACAAACAATGCACTTATCTCACTTCACTCTTGCAGACACTCACACTACAATCATACACTCAACTCACTACCCACATATTATTCACTCACACTTCACAACATTTTCAGCTTAATAATTTCATAACATGTAAGCTCATTTTCTACCCAAGTATATCATATTTGCTTTCATGTCCAGTACACATCATAGCATTCATTTTGCACACAATACTCGCTCACAGTTTACATTTTCTTCTTCACTTCACAAGCTTCACAATTTTCACTCACATCTCACACTTCGTCCTACATTTGCATCTCACCACTTCACACCTCTGAACTTTCCAATTCACTCATTTCACTCCACTCTCATAGTCACTTCACTCATTACTTCACAACACTTCACATGACACACAAACACTCAAACTCACACACTCGCACATTGCTGGCGAGACCTCGCCGCGAGGTCTCGCCAGCCAAACACTTACACGGCGAGGTCTCGCCGCGAGACCTCGCCAGCAAATGCACACACGACGAGACCTCGCCACGAGGTCTCACCACACACACGCACTTCACGGCGAGACCTCACCGCGAGGTCTCGCCATTCAATTTTTCTATGAAATATTCCAGTTTTGTGCACTAAAGTGATTGGTCGTAACTCCTTCATTTTAGCTCCGAATTGGGTGATTTAGATGGCTACGAAAAGTTAAGACAAAGGGTTACGACTTTTATGTTTTATGTTTTCTTTAATTCACAGAGCACCATGATCAAATCTTGGTGGGAAGTTGCTGCCATGAGATGTTTTGTGTTTGAGTTTCCAGGAAAAATGGCTAAGTCCTGAAGCTTTGATTTTCTGAATTTTCAGGCAGCTGAAGCCGTGATGTTCGGTGGCAAGAAGGCGTGATTTCCTGAAGGCTGTTCTGCTTGGAAGCTCGCGATGATGCTGAAAGCGTGATTGGTTGCGGCCTGAAGGCGTGGTTCAACTCTGATTTCTTCACTCGGAAGTCAGAGGCAACGAAGGCGCGACAACTTAAGCCTGAAGGCGCGCGGCTCGTGGCTGAGGTTGATGAAGGCGCTGGAAATTAACACCAAAGGCGCTGGAGTGCTGAATATTTCTTCAAACTTGAAATTTTCACGATTTAGGCTGATTTTTAGTCATTTCTTTTAAGGGCACTTTTGTAATACCTTAGATAGTTTATAGTTGCGTATTAGTTACATTTTCATAGCTCTATATATAGGAGATGTAGCTAACGTGTAGGGGATCCCGGAGACGATTATTTCTCATCCATTAGTTAGATTTTACATTTGGTAACAAACTTTTGAGAGCTGGAGAGGGGAATTCAATTGAAGATCTACTTTCTTTCTCTAGTTTCTCTCTCTAGCTTTTGAGCTCCATTTTCTATTCCGATCAAAGATTTGCTCTGATCTTTGTAATTCTCATATCAATTAAGAAAGCTCTTGGAAGAATTCATTGGTAAACTCTTTCCATTTATTGAAAATGAATTGTTTTAAGTTCCAAATTGTTGATCGTGAATTGGTAATGAAGTTTTATGGCTAGATCTCTCATGTTCTAGAGTTTCAACCGGTTAAATGTATAATTAGACTATACAATGCTATGCAATAGACATAATTTCTTAAGGATGAAATCATATGTGATTTTAATGATTAAATCTTGTTGAGTTTCATGAATTCACACTTTTATTGAATGAATTGAACTTTGATTGTGGTCGCCATGCTGAGTTGAAGTGAGATTTTGCCAATATCTGTGAGAATTGCGCGAGATGAGAACTTGAAAGTGATTTCCTGAGTCTGTACCCTTGTCTTAGCCGATCAATTCATTACTGAGATTTAGGCCTCGCCATGGGAAACTTCGAAGGAATGAAACTTTAGGAAAAAGTGTTGAAGAAACTCTCTGAGATAGCAACGAAGGCATTCATACCTAGGTCGGGCCTCGCCATGGGAGTTCCTAGGAATTGCATGTTAGAATTGCTAACTTTGGAGAGTTGAGGCATTGCGGGTTGAATCCATTCTACTTAGGCCTCGTCATGGGAAAAGTGGAATGTTAAGGAGTATAGAAAACACTATTGTCGCCATGGTAAGTGTTAGCTAGCCTCCTGGGCAATAGAGATCTCCTCATTGTTTTACTTGTGTGCCAAGAGCATTGCAGTCATGGTCTAATGTGCATTAAACTGGTGGAAATACTCTAGAGCATCCACTCTCTTCCTGTTTTCACACTTTATTTGTTGCATTTGATTCTTTACTAGTTAGTGTCTAGTTTTATTTCTTCCGTGACATTCTGTGAGCAAATTCTGAATTCTTGAACCATCCCCTTCCCTGTGGATTACGATCCTGCTTCCACTTCTACAGTAGTTGTTAGGGTAAAATTGAGCTGATACGACTTTAGGCTATCAATTTCCAGTCTTTTTATATTCAGATAATGCTCACACCATTCTGATAATGATCTCTCCACGCTCCTCACGTAGATCGATAGTTGTTGCGGAATATTGGTCACGATCTTTTCGTAAATCAGTTTGGACAGGTAGAATCAATCTATCACCGTAGATTGACAGTATGCTCAATTAATTGAATGCTCCTCACATACAATTAACACGACAGTCACGTAAAGAAAGCTCCCTCCTTAGGAAAATTCATCACAAAGTAAATCAAAATTCCTCCTCAGTAAATCAACTCACATAAAAGAAACAACTCTGTGTTCTTATTTCAAAATTCAAATCTCCCTATTACAACTGATAAAAATGCCTATTTATAGGCCTAACATTAACCCTAGACGTCCTAAACCATAAAAGGAAACATTAATTAACTTAAAACCTAAAAATACCAAAAAAAAAGAAATTAATTAACGTTAAAAATTCCCGCACGTCGCGACGTGGGGGAGCCCGACGTCGCGACGTCGGGAAACAGACACGAAAATAAAAAAAACTCAAACTTGCTGGACGTCGCGACGCGCGACGATGGACGTTGCGACGTGCATGGACGTCGCGACGTCGAAAGGGCTCCACGTCGCGACTTGAGTTTCTGTTTTGCTGCCCACGTCGAAATTCTCTTCTTTCTTCCTTTTAGGCCTCCAAACGCGAACCATTCTCCTTAAACACCCCTTGATTCGCTCCAAGGACCCCGAGGCTTTGGTTTGGACTTCAATTTGCATCATTCCCTCCCCGGTCGAAAGGATTTGTCCTCAAATCTGATCCAGCATGCCAAAAATCCCCAACACCAACTCTAGAATGTAGAACCACTGCGCACAAGTCCTAGTGATCTCCAGCATCAACTCCCATTGACTATAAAGCATTTAATATCTGACGTTGGTCCTTATATACCTCAGACGGATGTAATGATGTCAACAAAAACTTGTGACCTTGCCATTTAAATGCATAGGTATTGTCTCACCCATGATGCACAACATCTCGATCAAACAACCATGGCCGTCCAAGAAGCACATGCCCCGCCGACATTGGCACCACATCACAAAGAACTTGGTCCCGATATGACCCAATTGCGAAGTCTAACTTGATTTGTCGAGTAACCTCCTCCGCAGTTCCCGTATTAACCCACTAAAGCTTGTAGGGCTTAGGATGAACAACTGTAGTCAACCCCAACCTTTCAACAAGTAATGAACTGGCAATATTCGTGCAGCTTCCACTGTCAAAAACCACATTACACTGCTTACCACTGATAAGACATCGTGTATGAAATAATTGGTGGCGTTTATACTCGTCGTCCACCTTAGGTTGTGCTGCTAAAACTTGCCTTAACACCAATGCCTCACCTATCACATCCTCAGGACGAATGATCTCTTCTTCAGGACCCTCCAGCTGTGGCATCCCATCATACTCAGAATCTACCTCCACCATGGGTGATTGAACTTCCTGCAAAGAAGCTTCATCTTTCTTTGGATTTATTTTTGTTGATGACAAAGCTTCCTCCAACAAAGGATCTTCATTAATGGTCTCCACCATTGCTTCAACAATTTCATTAACTGGATCCATCTCCACTGGAGGCAATTCATTATCCTCATGATCTTCCACAAATTCCAACAATGGTATAGTAACAACTTTGACAGTTGGGTCTTTCTTCGGAGATTCAACATACAAATCATACCATCTTGGACAACTAATAGAATTATGACCTATAGCCATACATATAGCACATCGGATTGGTTTTGGCTTAGACTCTTTCAAACCCTCAACCCAAGGATTCTTAAATAGAGTTCTCTTTGGAATACCTGATCTAGATCTCGACTCTAACTGTTCAATCCGCTGCCTATTCTGTTGATTATCAGCTGATAACTGTCGTAACTGTTCACTGATAGTAGCAAGTATACCTTCTACATTTTGGTTAACACTAGTACCTTCTGCCTGTTTATTCATGTTGAAAATTAACCAAATTCCAACAGAATATCCAATATGTTCAAACCAACAATCAATACTAATTCAACAATAATAATTATATAACTGTTGTAACCTTATCACAATAACCAAATCAGGCAAGGCTGCGAATAACAACAATTTAGGGTTTCAATTTTAAGAAAAACTGAAAAACCTGATTTCGAAAATCCCTTGAGCTCTGATACCACTTGATAACGATCTCTCCACGCTCCTCACGTAGATCGATAGTTGTTGTGGAATATTGGTCACAATCTTTTCGTAAATCAGTTTGGACAAGTAGAATCAATCTATCTCCGTAGATTGACAGTATGCTCAATTAATTGAATGCTCCTCACATACAATTAACACGACAGTCACGTAAAGAAAGCTCCCTCCTCAGGAAAATTCTTCACAAAGTAAATCAAAATCCCTCCTCAGGAAATCAACTCACAAACAAAAACAATTAAGGTTCGGACAAGAACCTAGTACAAACAAACTTTTAAGGTTTGAAGACAACAACCTAGGATAAGGGTTTAAGGATGTTGTGTCTTTTGTCTTAACCTTAAAAACCTTAAAATTTTCAAACTTTAATATCTCACCAAGAATTATGAATTTGCATGTGCCACTTTCAGAAAATATTCAAGATTTATCAAGAAGATCAAGAATATGGCTTTAGATTCAAATTTTGACACTTTTGAATTTTCAACAAAATCAAGAAGTTCAAGAAAGTGTTCAAGAACTTATCTTTTTCAAGTGTGATAAAAGTTTGATCGAAACTCACTATGACAAGAATGAAACAAAGAAACTAACACAAAAGAAAGATCAAGAATTGGATAAGAAACAAGAAAGTTATGCAAACTTGACCAAAACTAGGGTTTGTGAGAAACCCTAATTCTTGACTTCAAAAACCCCTAACAAGTTGACGTGTGGACAGCCAATGAAAACACGAGAATTCAACACTATGAAGACAAGAAAAAGTGCAGAATTAAGACACCAAGAACTGCAACAAAACGCAACAAGAATTTCAGCAAGAAACAACACAAAATCCGTCAAAACGCAAAAGCAAGATGAAACCGATTTTGGGCAGATTTGAGCAACAATTTTTTATGCGATTTGCTTGACACTTTTAAGACGAAATTAGAGCAGAATTAAGACACAATTAACTGCAGAAAGAAGACACAAAGGACAGCAGCAAGGATCGAAAGAAAACAGCAAGACAAAACAACACAAAAATCGCAAAACGCTAAAGCAAGGTTATACGATTTTGGGCAGATTTTTAGGGCAGATTTGCATGCGATTTTATGGACAGAATTATGACGAATTAAGGACTGAATTAAGACACAATTTACTGCAGAAAAATTGACTCAAGAACAGCAGCAAAATGACGTCTAAAACAGCAGCAAAAAATCGAGACACAAAGCAACAAGAAAACCGAGAAACAAGAAGACTCAAAAACCGAAACTTAAAACCTGAATTTGGAAGACAACCTTGAGCTCTGATACCAATTGATATGAATGATCAAGATGAAGCACCTTGAACCACTCGAAACCACCTCCTTTGGATCGTTGCTTACCAAACTCCACGAACAAGAACAAGAAGAAACAATGGTGCGGAATTGACAAAACAAGAAAATAAAGATATTGACACGAAAAGATTTGATATGAAGCAATCAAACCCGCACGTATGAATCAAAAAGATTCAGCCAACTTATGAAAATTCATAAGCTAAACAAATCAGTTTGGCTTGTTCTTTGAATCAAGAACTTGTAAGTTCACCTAAAGGTCTTAGCTTCTAAGTTCACGGTTCTTATGAAAACTCAACTAAACTTAATTGAATTGATTCACGTTTTTCTTAAAGCTTCTCACGGCTGAAAGGCAATTTTTAGCAAGGCTAAATTCAACAAAATTCATCTTATTAAAAACGTTTACAATGATGGCCTTATATAGAGGCAAATTTCGGCCATGCCTTGTAAAAACCCTAGCTTAAGTAAATTACAACTTGACTTCTAAGCTAGCTAACTTTCCAAAGTGGAATTGGAAACTAACAACTAACAAACTAAATCCTTTTTGAAAAAGGATTTGTGACTCACGGTTTTGCCAAGTAGCAAAACTCAATTTGACTTCTTTGTTTCCTAAACTTTTACTTGCCATTATCATGCAAGATAATTGGGCCAAGTAACCTTAATTAATTTCAAAATTCCAAGCCCATTATTTAATAAATTAAAACGTCTAATTGGGCTTAAAATAACATAAAATAAAACACTAATAAATTAGGGTTTAATGGCGTGATCCATTTATGAAACCCAAACACGCCTTCATTGGACTTCATTGTGATTGATCCATCTCTTCATGGATTGTGAGAGAAGATATATTCCATAAAGCTCCATTGGTGGAAGATGCTTGGACCGGATCATAATGCTCTTCAAAGATGTCCAATTCTTCACAATGAGTTTTCAATAATGCTTGCAACGCCTCCTTCATCTTCTTGCTCCTTGATCTTGTCATTGGACCATCAAGGTTTGTCAATGGATGAACACTTGAAGTCGGCTTTGGCATGGACATGGATGGATTGCTATCATTCCCTCCCTCCTCGAAAGGATTCGTCCTCGAATCACCTACATCAAACAAAGATAAGTCAGTAACATTAAAAGTAGATGAGACATTGCCATTGGCACTAGGAAGCTCTATCTTGTAAGCATTATCTCCAAACAAAACCGAACAATTGTCACACGAAGAAGGCAGCAACAAGAACGACACAAGAACAGTAACAAAACAATAAATTTTTTTCCCAAAAAACAAGAAGAAGAAAAACACGACACAAAGAAGAAGATATAACCTAAATTTTATGCAACAACATGAGCTCTGATACCAATTGACGCGGATGTGTCGAGGCTTGATGTCCTAGACCACCGAATATACCACAATTTTAGACTATGCTGCAATAAACTCGTCCAAAACACAAAGAAATAATAACAAAAAAAATAGGGGAACGGAATTCAAAGAAAAATGTGAAGATTGGAAGATAGACAATCAAACCCCCACACCTATAGCAAACAATATTAACCTATCTCATGTAAATCAAGAGACTAAACTAATAGGTTTGATGTGTTCCTAAAGTCAAGAACGGATTGACTCACCTAAAGGTCATAGCTATAGGTTTGCGGTTTGAATGAAGATCAACTAAACTTAATCAAAACTTCAAAGGGTTAGCACGAATGCTATTTAGTAAAGCTAAAATAATTATAAATTCTTCATTATAAAAATCGTGTAAAGTGTGGCCTTAAATAGGCTACAAAATAAAACCCTAATTTCTTTTTAGGAAACTTCCTAATTGGAATGAATTACTAACCAATGAATTAACTTTTCTAAAACTGAAATTACTTTCCTAAAACTACCCTTAATGAAGTTGGATAGATCCCCTTGTTTGTCCAACTTATTATTAAAGCCCTTGAAGCCCATTACATGCCATTATCATGCAAGATAACTTAGGCCATGTATTTAATTAAATTAAAAATGAAATAATAAGCCCAATAATTAACGTTTAATGGACTTAACCTTATTGGCGGGGAAGGGAGGAGATGGTGCGATTATTCGGGATTGGAAGGGAGGACATGTGGCTGCTAGACTGTTGGGATTTGATTTTGTTACGAGTCTAGAGGCTGAGGCCTTAGCCTTACTGGCGGGTCTTGAGTTATGTGATAGTTTATCTCTCTCGGGGATTCTGGTGGAATCGGATTGCAAGCTGTTGGTGGACCTGGTAAATGGCGTGGGATGTATTCCTTGGAAACTGAGGGATATTTTGGATAGGGTGTACTGTCTATTTGTCATATTTATAGAGAGGCGAATCAATCGGCGGATAGGCTTGCAAAGGAGGGTTGTCTTACTCAGCAAGATTTGGTTTTTCATTCCATTGGGGAATTACCTTGGCAGGTTCGGGGATGTTTTAATATGGACAGACTTGGTGTTCCAAATTTGAGGGCTAGACGTCATAACGTTTAGTTTTATTTTGTTTTTATATTTTCACCGTGTATTTCCCGTTGGGGTATTTTATGTTCTAATAGTAAAACTGGGAGTGGCGCCCCGTTTTTAATTGCCAAAAAAAATGGACTTAATTTATTACAAAGCAAATAAATCCTATTTTAATTAAGAATGGCGTGATCCATAAATGGCAAAGCCCGAGCACATCATCTTGTTCTTCAATGAGATTGCTCCATGAATATTCTTCAAAACTCTTAATCCATGATAAGGATTCTTTCTTTGTCATGATATGGATTAAAGTAGCATATGATCAATCTTTGCATATCAAGGATAAGTGAATCCTAATCCCATTTGGATTGTGAATCCTAATCCCATTTGGATTGTGAATCCTAGTCTCGTTTGGAGTAGAATGCTCGGATGAATTCTCATCATTGCCACATTGATGCAACTCCCACTATCACTGATCATACCAAAAATTTTATTTTGAACCATACAATGTGTATGAAAGATATTTTCATGCTGCATCAAATTATCTTCAACTTGTGGTTGTGAATAAAGAATCCCTTAGGTCACTAAACAAAAATCTCCAACCTAATAGGCTTGAACTTCTTCACTCCCTTCACTATCTTGGTTCGAGATTTTTATGCTACACGGTCCAAAGTTTGTGAGTATTCTCTTGTGGTCTAGGACATCATGCCTCGATCATCCGCATCAAATCCTTTAAACCTTGTCTAGATCTTCGAAATGGTATATTATTTCTAAAAAAAAAGGAAATTGTATGACAAAGTTATGCCCATTTTATCGAGATTGCGAAAAGGACAAATTTTGACAAGACAATAATTTAAAGAAAATCAAAATTTTAAAGAAAGTGGTCAAGAACAACTCGGATTGACTTAATAAAGAACATAACTAAATCCTAACGAAATATATATTCAAAATTAACAATAACATAACAATTTTGATAGAAATAATATGCTAAAATGAATAAGAACAAAAGAAAAAGCAATCTAAATTTTTTACTCCCTATGAAATTGATTCTTCCAAAAATGTTTACACCTACATATCTAGATGTAAATAGGAACCAAACAACACAAGAAAAACGAAAAACAACAAGAATCGAACAAGAGCAAAACTAGGACCGAAAAGGCAAATTCAGAAACAATAAAGATAAAAATTGTGCAACGTGTCTCTAATACAAATTAGACGCGTTAAGGTAGTGAGAGATGTTTTGACCCCACTAGCTTGGCAGTTATATTTCTTACCTAGCAAAAAAATTAAGAAAACACAAAAGAGCACGCATGGAATAATGCACAAAACACACACAAACTTGATTTTTGATTCGAAGATTATAGTGCATGAGTCACTATCGACAAACCATAACCATTTTTTGCACAAAAATGGCAGACTTTCTAATGAATGGACGAAAATGCACTTGTACAGTGCCATTTTATGACTTGAGTTTTTTTTCCAAACATTTTGATTTTAATGTCAAAACAAGGGTTTGCAAAAAAATAGGACCAAAAAAGAACATGTAGGCATGTTTTTAGGCATTTTCCTATCTTTTGGCTAAAAACTGATTGTTTGGCTAAACAATGATGTTTTTGGAAAAAACAAGGTGACGTAGAGATAGACGTCGCGATGTGGAGGCATGGGAGACCAATACTTGTCCAATCTTGCTCTCCATTGAAGTATCTTCACATAATGTCGAAACCACAAGGTTCCAAGGCTTAAAATCATTCTTTCCTTCACCAAAATCTTGTTTCATCAACTTGTAAGCATCATCCATCACTTCCATGATCAAACCATTAAGAGCAAGCTTTAACTTTTTGTTTCTAGCTCGAGTCATTGGTCTAACAATTTCACACAATAGGTCAACATATTGTTGTTTACCATCAAGCACATCTGGATTCCTATCATTCCCCTTGCCTCAAAAGGATTCGTCCTTGAATCTCCTGCATCAAATAAAGAGAGATAAGAAACATTAAAAGTAGCACTAACGTCTCTATACTCACTGGGCAGATCAATGTGATATGGATTATCATTAATACACCCAAGAACTTGAAAAGGTCCATCACATCTAAGGTGAAGCTTTGATTTCCATTTCTCAGGAAATCTTTCCTTTGGCAAATGTATCCAAACCCAGTCACCTGAGTGGAACACCAGTTGGCATTTTCCTTGATTGGCTTGCTTAGCGTACTGCTCATTTTCACGAAAACTAGCATGAAGGTTCTTAAGAAAAGTAGCTTTACTTGCACCATCGACATTAACAAACTCATTAATAGGAATAGGCAAAATATCCAAACGTGTAAAGGGATTAAATCCATACACAATTTCAAATGGAGAAAAAGAAGTAGAACTATGAATAGTGCGATTATAAGAAAACTCAATATGTGGTAAACAATCTCCCAATTTCTTTAGACTCTTTTGTATGATAGCACGTAATAATGTAGATAGAGTTCTATGAACTACTGCTGTTTGTCCATCAGTTTGTGGGTGTGTAATAATAGAAAACAACAACTTAGTTCCCAATTTACGCCAAAAATGACTAAGGAACTTGACATCTCTATCACTAATAATAGAAGTATGAATACAATGCAATCTTACAACTTCTTTAATGAAAAGGTCAGCTATGTGATAAGATCCTAGATCAATAAAGAATCTAAGAATGTAAAATCCAAGGATCAATTTGAGGATTTCAATTTAGAAACAAGGAGGCAGCCCTAATTTCAATCGATGAATTAAAAACATACCTATCAAATTCATATTACAAACACCCTAAAAAAACTTGTCTTGTAGAACCCTCGTTATCACAATATCCCAATCTGTCAGACCCTTGATTGATTAGAATTGTTGTTCTTCGCAAAGAACAAAAGAAAGCTTTTCAACTCTCGAGAATAGGTTTAAACCTCAATAATGAATAATCTCAATAATCTGCTTAATACATAATGAAAGGTTGCATTTTATAGTAGGCTTACAACCCTAAATTAATTAACAGTAAATAAAATTTAAAAATAGAAAATATTTAAAATTTGCAACAGTTTTCCACACGTCTCAACGTCGGGAGTGCTCCACATCGCGACGTGGGGAATTATTCACAAATAAATTGAGATTAATCGCTCTGAAATAAAATTTCCAGTGAGCCATGTCGCGATGTGGAAGGGACTGGACGTCGCGACATTTGTGGTTGCACGTCGTAACCTTGGCGATCCTCTTTGGACTTCCTTTTTGATAGCGAGTGTCATGGCTCGTCAATTTATCCTAATTTCGCTGAATATAGTAGCAGTGAGCTAGGTTTTGTTCCTCAGGGAAATAGTCGATTCAAGAAGTTTGGTATGCTCAATTATGTCACCAAAATATAACAAGACTAAAGAATACTGATTACTAAATTTAAAACTCAAAGAAGTAAAAGAAAAGTTCTCAAGAAAATTAAGCTGATAATCTAGGTTACTTCCGGGTGAATGCAACTACTCATACATGCAGTATTACTAACATATAATCAAAGCAGATGAGGAGAATCACAATTGGAAACAGAAATTATAGTTAGCATGGTCACTACACTACAATTCTAGTTTCCCGACACCATCCTATCCTCTGGTCAGGCCTAAGGATGGTGAAGTGTGAACAATCTGTCTCAATTCCCTACTCAAATTACTCAGGCATGAACACCTAGAATCTCCCATGGTGAGGCCCGATCCTAGCATGTAAATTCATCATTTAAGTAGGAGAATCTCTTATCACCTTGTTCTCAGGATTATACAGACTCAACGCTTCCTATGGTGAGGTCTAGCCTTAAGATCTGTGCAAATTCAAACAGGTTTAAGAACTCATGCATTCTCAGGTTCTTATTCATGATTTTCATCCAAATCTTACAAAAGAAGACTCAATTCAGCATGACGACCGCAATCAAATCTCATTTCATTAAATTCAGATCAAAATCATGCACTTAATAAGTTTTACCAATTCGTAGCTGAGAATTTCTATTTCTTATAATAGATTGTTAGTTCTACTGCACAATTACAATTTCAACCTAGCAGTCACCCTCAGTATCCTAGATTATCATACAATTAGCCACGAATCTCCATTTCAGCTTCACAATCAACAAATTGGAAGTTTAAACAGTTCATAATCATTAATTGGAAGAGTTTACCAATTAAGATTCTTAAAAGCTTCCAAATGCCGAGAGGATTGTCACTTTTCTTCTCAATTTCTAGGAGATGTATAATGATGAGAGAAAATCTTTGATCGGAATCCAAAATGAAGCAACAAACTTAGAGAGATAAAGTAGAGAGAGAAAGTATATCTCAAGAACACTTCCGGCTCTTCAAAAACAAAAGTCGGTTAACATATGGAAAAAATGTGAATAGTGAATAATGAATCGGATCCCCTAAAATGTTGACTATTCCTCTATATATAGAGGTTACAAAAGAAACGTAAATGGTACACAAACGTATAATGACTAAAATATTACATGAGTACCACTACTAAAATTGCCTAAGTAATGAAAATGTAGATAAGAAATCCAAAGTGTTCTTAAGACTGCACCAACGCCTTAAGCTTGAAATTCGGCGCTTTCAGCTGTTCCTCAGCGCCTTCCAGCTTGCCTTGATCACGCCTCCAGTACAGTCTATGATTCCTTCTCGTTCAGCCTTCTTCACGCCTTTATAAGCTAGGATGACCGCGCCTTCAGGGACAAAGCTGCAACACTCATCTTCCACTCAGCACGCATGCGCCTTCTCGCCCTCTTGTATCACGCCTTCCCTCGTATATGTGCACCACCTGAAGAACAACAGCAACACTTAGCCATTTTTTCTCCCAAAACAGAGTGTAAAGGGCGAGGTCTCGGGGCAAGACCTCGCCACTTTGTGCGTTTGGGTGGCGAGACCTCGCGGCGAGACCTCGCCACGAAGTCTCGTCGTGCTCATGGTGAATGGCGAGGTCTCACGGCGAGACCTCGCCGTGAACGTGCGAGTGTGCAAGTTTGAGTGATGAAAATGTGTTGAGTGTTGTGAGTAGTTCGAGTGATCAAAAGTGTGAAGTGTTGTGAATGAATGTGAATTGTGATTAGATATGGAGATGTTGTGCATTTGAAATGAAGTGTTATGAAATAAAGATGCATATGTGTGAAGTGTTTGCAAGTTGTAAGTAATTGTGAAATGAATGTGAAATCGAATTTTGTGAAATCCAACTACAACTATGAGTGATTGTTGTGTATTGAGAATGAATGCTAATGTAGTGAATTTGGGTAGAAACTGAGCATCAATGTTGTGAGGTTATTGAGCTGAGTAAAACTGTTGTGAAGTTGTGAATAAAGATTGGTACAAGTGAAGTAAATGATTGAGTGCTTTAGTGCATGTGTGCATAAGTGCATACGGCGAGGTGATCTCGCCGCATGAGTTGTGTGCGTGTGTGAGTGCTGCGAGTCCGAGGCATTCATGCGGAGTGCTAGAGTGATGTGCTTAGTGTGTGCGAGTACTAGTGTTAGTATAGTGCAAGTGCAGTGCAAGAGTGTTGTGCGAGGTTCATGCGGCGAGGTCCTCGCCGCATGGATGTGGTGCGCTGATGGTGCGAGTGTGTGCGAGAGTGTGCGAGAGTGTAACAAGAGTGTAGTGTGATTGTGGTGCGAGTGCAGTGAGGTATTATGCAATGAGTGCATGTGAGTGAAGTGTAGTGAATGCAAGAGCAAAGTGTGGTGAGTGCATAAGTATTTAGCCAGAAAAATCATCCAACTTCTATGCAAGATTCGTATAACTTAGACTATGAATTGGACTTTTTAGTGAACATGAAAGTTATAGAGCTTCCTCTTGGCTTTCTATAGTTTCAAGAATCAATCTCATTGGATACCTATAGCTTAAGATATACAAAATTAACCAAACTGTGGCAGAAAGAGAATACTCTACCAAACCCTAATCCAAACACAACAAAGATGCCTTAATTTCTCATAACTGCGCAAAGAATTTGGAGAAAGTTAAAACACAACCTTTAAAGTACAAACAAAGAGCTTTCCAAATCATCCAATATCTCCTCATTTGGATCAGAATTGAAAGAGTTATTCATAGAACAAGATACACACTCAAAACTGCCAAAAACCCTAATTTGGCCGAAAATGTATTCTTGAATTCCTTCATTTCCTCTTTGACATTTTTCACTTCATTTACCAACATTTTTGCTCTTTTTGCACCATTTGATCATCTTCACATTGGAAACATATAAATGCATAAAACCTCTCAAAACATCACATATATACATAAAGCACACAACAAAAGCCAAGCATTTCAACACATATTAGTTGGTATAAAACCAACTTATCAAATTCCCCCACACTTGAACTTTTGGTTGTCCTCAAGCAAACTCACACTCACATCCACTTAGCACTAAACCCTGCTCTTTTATCGACTCGTTCCCATTTGAGTTCATCGAAAACAAATTTTTCATGCAATATCAAAATCTCTTAACATATCCTCAATTCCAACCTATCAAATTTCAACACAAATTATCAACCAAGGCACGATGAATAAAGACCAAAATGTCATTAGTGCAAGTGTGTGCTGAGGAACATGCACTTCATCTATTCCCTTGCTATACACCATCTAGCTCGTCTCATACCCATTCAATACATGCCAATCTCTTTCTCCACTCTTATGAACATTCAATCACAAGATCAATGGTACCTATGCGTACATTGATACTCTATGGGACATTGCCCTTATTCTTCACATTGGTGCATATTTGTTTCACACATTGGTGACTAACAATAATGCCTGGGTTTTATGGCTTTTTTCTCCAAATTTGAATGCCAGGTTCTTATGGCTTTTTCCTTCCCAGTTGCCAATATGGCTTTTTCTCCCATATCATTTCTTGTGCAAGCACATGTTCATAAGAATCCCAAATTGACTAAACATGCACGAATTCTGGAGACACCAGATAAATGCATAACAAAAAGAAACGAATCCATACACATTACCTCCTATGTCATTTGAGTTTTGCATGGCATATCTATCTTACATTAACATCGGGCCTTAATTAACAAAATGTACCAATTTCATCAAGATTGGAGTTAAGGACATCAAAACATCTTTCGCATGCAACATATGAAAATAGTACTTAATGAACCACAAATTCAAACAAGACTTCAAAAGAGCTAAAGTCTAGTACAAAGCATTCTATCCTTAGAAAAAAAAACTTACAACAACTTACACTCCCACTACACTTTCAACATTCATTTAGTACAATCACTACCCAAATAAAAGAAAACTACACCATTTATTCAAACTCAACTTTTCCACTACAAGATAACATCACACATAAATTCTCGACTTCGCTTCACGTACTTTCACACTCGAACTTCATAAGAAAAACTTCACAAAAGCTCTTATCGATTCAATCTTCATGGCACTAGCTAATCATCATAGCAACAATCTTCCAAAGAACACTTCAAATTTCAGCAAGGCACCACTTCACAATTCATCAAAGCAGAAAAAATTCCAAACTTCAACTTCACAAAATTCTTCACCTCAACTCAGAACATCTCAATCAACATGAAGTCCAAATATTGTCAAGATTACTCCCAACTCCGTATCCCCCCTTTTCAACAATATTAAGCACCCACATGCATTAAAAAATTTTTTTTTCCATCATCACACAGAATATCAATCAACATAACAAACACAGCACACATCACACAAATTCCCTCCCCCACACTTTTATTAAACATTGTCCTCAATGTAATAGGCTAAGATGGAGGAGAAACTCCCTGAGAAAACGATGATGAAGCTGATGAAGAAGGAGATCCGAACGCAGCTGTACATGGGAAAGACTGTCCATCCAATGGTGCAGTAACAAATGAGGAAGTACCAAACGATGATGGAGCAAAGGAAGTAGGGAATTCAAATGCCGCTGTAGATGACAATGATGCTGTAGCAAATGTGGGAGCAACAAAGGGCTGATGCACATACTGAAAAGGGCCGTGAATTGGTCCTTCAATAATTTGATCAGTTGCTAACAATGGAAATCTTGTAGCAGGTGTAAACCCCGGATTTGGTAGGAATGTGGGAGTATAAGGCATAGAAGGAATTCTACCAAATGTAGGTAATGACGGAAGGGACGGCATCGCAGCTAACTGTACCGAAGTTGGAGTTTGTTTTGGAGGTCCTGCATCCGAATGATAATAGACCGTCATCTTGTTGCTCCTATCGATCTCCTGTTGCATGCACCATTACCTATGATAAAGCACTTTAAATTACTGTTGGGCTACTGTGGTCATGTCATCCAATCTGTGAACCATGCTCGAGGCATGAGTTGTCCATTCCTGATGCATAGTCTCTATGCCCTCGTGCATCCTTTCCATCCTTTCATCTATGTTCATGAAGCGATGTTCAATAGTTTGTAGCCTCCCATCCATGTTCTCGAAACGATTTTCCATTGACTGTTGAAAATCCTGAATTGCTCCTTGCCATGTCCCAAAGTCATACATCTGAGATCCCTCATCTACCTCAGTAGGTTTAGGTCCAGATTTGCTCTTTGATTTCTTGGTGCCCGCTTGCTTCGCTTTTCGCAGCTCCCTCTCTTCTCTTTGATACTTAATATACAAGGATGTTCCAATCGGTCTCGGATTTCTTCGCCAATCCCCAGCTACAGTGTCCACTCCCTGAGCCATACAGAGTTCCTCAAGCAATATCGGAAAATATAGAGTAGAACTGTCCATTGCAATTCCAGATTGAATAAGAGAATAAATCTTTCTCCCCACATCAATTGGCTTCCTTCCTCGAATTGCTGAAATCAAATGCAATCTACTTCGAAGCACCTTGGTGGATTGGGAGCTGGGCATAAGCCGAGATAATACAAACATTAGCCATATCTTAACATCACTCCTCAGCCACTCCCCTCGTATATGCTTACGCCCCCCTTGTATTCATCTCCCATTTTGCTCCTGGCAGAGCAAGTTCTGTTGATAATACAAAATCATATTCATCATCATTATCTGTAATTGGCAAGGGATCATGAGAAAAACTGGGTGTCCCCAGATGACTGTTGATTATCTCACTCGAAATATGCACCCATTTCCCTCGAACATAAAATGCACCATCTTTATTTAGAAATTTGGCATTAGCATAAAACTCCCGTGCTAAACTTGCATTGCATAACCCTAGAGCACTGGTCAGCTTCTTGTCAAAATAATGGAATTCCATCAATTCTTGAAATGGCCCTCCTTCAACTGCAAACGCCCTTTCCAAATGCAATCTCTTAATGCCTATCCCTTCTTCCTATCTTTGTTGCGCTTGCTCATTAACAAATATAGATGGCTCCTGGCCTGATGCTCCTTTCCTTTTCTTTGGAGTGGTGGATTGTACTGTGTATTCAGGTGGATCCTCGAAGAGTGGCAAATCAACATCAGGGCAGTAATCAGAATCTGAATCCTCAACTAAAGGCTTTTTAGCTTTTCCCTTCTTAGAACTTTCACCCTTTTGAGTTGATGCTGCCTTCTTGGAAGCCATACTCTTTTGAGAAATTGAGTCCTTCTTTGGGGCCATCTCTGTAAGAATAACAACACCATGAATATCATAACAACATTTTTAGACAATTCAAATCACAACCTCACATTTTTATGAGTTAGCTCAGAATGTATAAACTTTCAACAATAAGAGACAGTATTGGATCGGTTTTCTCAAATGAAATTTCCAGCTTACACTCATTGAAACCCGAATGAATACCATGATAAGAAGGAAAAATTTTACAATACTTAAAACATGAAAATTAGCGAGCGTGATCTGAGCTAAAAATGTGGACAATCAATCAACCCATTTGGACTTATCATGAGCAAGTTACGGTGAAAATACCAAAGGCTACCAAAATGGGCCAATTCAGTATTCATAGCACTATTCCCTAGCTTCAGCTCTACCTTCCTCTATTCATTAGCCTATCTTCCAATTTCAATTAGCTAAAGTGGTAAACACCAACATTGTAGGTTATCCTGTAGGCTAAAATCTGCAATTGGTCTCATTCCATTCGGATTTGAATTGAGGAAATTATAACCAGAAAACCGAGAAGTGTCAAAAAAATATGGTCAATGTGATCATGTCTAAATATAAGTAATTCAATGCAAATATAAAATTACCTAAACAATATGGATTCAAAGGGAGGGTGGCCTTTGATATTTCAATAAATATGCTTTCAAAAAAGGTTAATTAAATTCTCACCCATAAAAAATTCAAATTAAATTTCTATTAGTAATGTTATATAATTTCACATCTCTAAAATCTATTTTTAAATCTGTCACTGGAAGTAAAAGTTCCAAAATATCACCCTATGTAAAGAAATAATAGTTAATTTTAGTTATATCTAATATATTAATAATAAGACAAATAAGACATGGTCGTCCAATTTTAATATTCTTAATGAAACAAACTATTTTAGTATAAGTTGTATCTTTAAGTGAAAGATATTTGTGAATTTATTGAACTGTATAGAGCTATAGAGGATAGTAGTTAAGAAATTATTATGAGAAACCTTTAATTTGATAAAAGATGTTTCTTTACTATCCAAAAGGAAAATAAACTTTTACTTCTATTTGCAGCCCTCCAAATACATTAGCAAGCAATGCCTAATTTAACTATTAAGTTACATCTTTGTGTTATAATTAATATGCCCAAGACAAGATCAATTTTTCAAGATAGGGTTCAAATTTTATGTTCTATAAATGGTTTTGCACAAAAGTTTACTTGATCTATAGAAAGATAGGAACAAAGTAAAAAGATACATATTTATATAGCGAATTGTTTAATCGCTAGAGGGGTAGTTTTTAAAATATGTTGTTAATAAGTTCATTTATCAGTTTTTTTGTTTGCTTGCTTTCTTTGTCAAATGCTTGCTCCAAGATTCTCTTAGTCAGGCACATGTACGACGGACTTAGTTGTTTTTGCCTTGTGTTCAACTTTACACATGCACTGTAAAGAAAGTGTTTTTGAATTGCATCATCCAAATTGTCCAACAACATACCGTGATCGAATTGTCTGCAGGGAATACAGGTGATAATACTTACATCACAAATTAAGAATATATCTTTTTCTAAAGTGGTATTATAAAATTCAAACCATATATACGAATTTGAGAAGCCAAACTTGCATATGATAAATCAGATTTTGAAACTACATAACTTAAGAAGCCAAAAATATGTGACGTTTTTCCTAACAAGAACAAGAGTTCCAATTGATGTAGATATTATGCCAAAACAAATAGCCAATCTCACTGATGAAACAAGAAACCACCAAGTCGTCCAACGTTGTGCGACGTCCGAAACAAACCACCTGGAACAATAACACTGCGTCAAAGCTTCCACGGGATCTATCCCGGGAAGACTCCGATGCCTAATTTAGGTGCTTGATATTCAAAAAGTGTAATGAATATATTCAGAATTGCTTACACGTAATGGGGTTGTAGTATGGTATTTATAAGTATACCTGTAATCGGATCATACTTCGTGAAGCTGATAACTCTTATCGTTATCTCCAAGGCATTAGTCTTGTGTTAGGAGTCTTTTAGCATCTGTCATGGTTATCTTCATCTCAGGATAATGCGTCTCGCACATCACCCAGCTCAAAGCCAATCGTCTTAGATCGCTTATCCTTATCAGGATTTAGGATATATCAACTGGTCCCCCAAGTCGCATGATAAGTTGGTTTTATACCAACTAATATGTGTTAAATCACTTGGCTTTTGTTGTGTGTTTTATGTACATGTGAGGTTTTGAGAGGTTTTATGCATTTATATGTTTGCAATATGAAAATGATCAAATGGTGCAAAGAAGAGCAAAAATGGTGGTAATTGAATTGAAAATGTAGGATGAAAATGGAGGAACCGAAAATGCATATTTGGCAACATAAGGGTTTTGGCAGTTTTGAGTGTGAATTTATTTTTAGCATAACTTCTTCAATACTAATCCAAATGATGAGTTCTTGGATGTTCTGGAAATCGATGTGAGTGTACTTCAATTCTAATGTTTTAACTTTCTTCTAATTCTGTGTGTAAATATGAGAAACGAAGGCATCTTTATGACTGCCACTTCAGGATTTAGTATTGAATTCATTTTGCCACAGTTTGGTAGATTGTTAATAACTTGAGCTATAGACATCTAATTCCAGTGATTCTTGATCCATTGGGAAGCCATGAGATAGAACTAGTACTTTTATGTTTACCATCGAGTCCAATTTAGGAGCTAAGGCTCATGAATTTGGTGTAGAAGTTGGGTTCTAAAGCTGAAACAAGCACTCAGCCACAATGAAGGCTCACATGCACAATATTGTTTCGGGCATTTTCACAAACACCTCACGAGCACTCACTTTGCACTACACTCTTGCACAGCTGCACACTCTTCCTCGCACACTCTCGCACACACCTCACATGCGGCGAGGTGATCTCGCCGCAACACTCCTGCACATATGCTGTGCGACAAACTCACCTCGTCGCACGCATCACTCGCACACCTCGCACATCACTCTCGCACACACCTCACATGCGGCGAGGTGATCTCGCCGCAACACTCCTGCATATATGCTGTGCGACAAACTCACCTCTTCGCACGCATCACTCGCACACCTCGCACATCACTCTCGCACACTCCGCACAAGACTCTCGCACACACCGCACAACACACATACGCACACTTGCACACTACCTCGCACACACATGTGCGGCGAGCTCACCTCGCCGCACAGGCCTCACGCATCACTCGTACACATGCACCTCACAGCTCATGCATCTCACCACAACACTCACACACAAGCATTTGCACACTCTCGCACACTACTATGCACACTACTATGCACACACACATGCGGCGAGGTCATACACACACATACACATATCATCCATCTCACAACACTCATACCATTCACTTCAGCTTTCAGCATTTGCACACAACATTGTTCGTATGATATCCACACACATTCAGCACACAACTCATAAACAATCTAACTCACGATTTGCATTTGTATTCACTAAAACTCACCACACTACATACACCTTATATCATTCACGATTATTATCTACCCAAGTACACTACTTCATTCAAATCAAGTACGCCTCATAGCATTCATTTTCAGCACAAAATATTCATCATTCATATTCAAGTTCTTCACATCTCATTCTCATGTTTTACCAAACTTCTTTCACTCACTCTTACGTTTATCACATAACAACATTACTTGTGACATTCTTGCATATCTCACACTCCATTTCACAACATTCATTCACTCATTGTCTACACTTTATTTCACATTCACTTCACCTCACTTTACATTCATTTCACTATGTTTGCACTACACCTAAAACTCACACACTCAAGCACAAGGCGGCAAGACCTCGCCGCGAGGTCTCGCCAGCCGAACGGCGAGGTCTCGCCGCGAGACCTCGCCAGCTGAAGGCCTTTGAGTTTTTTTTCTTAGCTGGAAAAAAATGTAAAGTGTTGAGTCGATTGTTTGAGTGTGCAGGTAGCATTGGAAGGCGTGGAGATGATTGAACTAAAGGCGCACGGTTGCTGAGTTCAGAAAGAAAGGCTGAAGTTGAGTTGTCAAAGGCGTGTTCTGCCTACGTTATAAAGGCGTGATATTGCTGGGTTTTGAAGCAAAGTGGGCAGAAATCGGAGGCGTGATTCTGTCTGGCCTGAAGGCGCTGGAAGACTGTTTGGGCAGCTGAAGGCACTGGAAATGAACATTGAAGGCACTGGAATGCTGAACTTTTCTCCAAACTTTGAATTTTCATTTCTTGGGCTGATTTTAGTCATTTCTTTGAAAGACACTTATGTAATACTTTGTACATTTTATGTTGCGTATTAGTTACGTTTTCCCAACTCTATATATAGGGAAGGTAGCTAACATGTAAAAGGGAATTGGAGACAAGGATAGAATTTTTAGACGGAGAGAGGAGAGGATTCTAGAGTTTTGAGAATTATCGTTTGAATTTTAGCGGGAGCTTTTCTCCCTCTCATTTTCTCTCTCTAGATCTATTTTCTCTCACTAAACATTTCTTCTCCGATCTCAACTCCTATTGTGAATTTAGACTGGATTCATCTTGCTTATTCTCATTTTGACAAAGGAATCGACAATTCTCTCGATTTAATCGGTAAATTCTTCCAATTAAATGAGAATGAGCTTATCAATGTTGGAATTTGTTGATTTTGGAATGAGAAAGATGTTCTCTGGCTAAATCTATGATATCTTCGGATTCTAGATGGATGAATACTTGATTTAGTAGATTATATGCTATGAATCGATCTAATTGTTGAATCTTGAAATCACAATGGAATTATGCATAAACATATGTTGAATTTCATAATTCTTAGCTAATCTTGAATAGATCAAACTTCAATTGTGGTCGACATGCTAAATTGAGGAGTGATTAATCAAAGTTAGCGAAGTTTCATGAATTGAGAACTAAATTGTGATTGTTTAAGTCTTTGCACTTGTTTTCTGTACTCAAATCAATTCTGAAACTCAGGCCTCGCCATAGGAAGTGTTAATGAATTGAATCCTTAGGAAAAGTGTCAAAGGAGCTTTCTGTGTTAACAACAACGATATGTGAACCCTAGGATGGGCCTCGCCATGGGAGTTCTTAGGACTTTGCATGTTCGAGTAGTTAGTTGGGAGAGTTGAGACTTTGCGGAGCTTGTTCCACCATTCTCGGACCTCGCCATGGGAGAGGATGGTGATTTGGGGGTACAAGAAGTGGTGTGGTCGCCATGCTTACCACAGCTTGAACTTCTAGGCAATTTAAGTCTCCAATGCATTTAATTGTTTACTGATTGCATAGCATAGATTTACTAAGCCTGTGTTCATCCAATTTAAGAATCCTGAGATATCTGTTTCATCCTTGCTTGTCATTTCCTTTTGTATTTCTGACCTCGTTCTTTTGTGTTGAAATTACATTCTTTCTAGTACTTAGATTCAGTGACAAGACTTTTAGAACAATTTGCTCACTATTCTTGACCTACGCCTTCCCTGTGGATTACGATCCCTACTTACGCTACAACATTAGTGTTTAGGGTAAAATTGACGAGGTGAGACAACTCGCATACCATCGCATGTCATTCATTGACGTGCGACCTTGACTTCAAAACCACGCGGATACGTAACGTCAGGCACATTTGCCAATGACAGCTGTAATCATTATGTTTTCGAAATTTGAAACGCCAGCCGTCTTGTTTCCCCCTATACCATTAATTCAAATTTCAATCCTGGCTGATCCTAATAACCATTTGCCTTTTCAAACTTTCCCTTTAGCTTAGCTTATTAGAAATTCATCCCGAAAAGTCTCCCCCTTTATCGCTGCATTTTTATTTCAAGTCCCTCTCTTGTTTCATCGCCTTCTTCGTCAATTCCACAGATTATCGACAATGGCTTCTTCATCCCAAGCTCCCGAGACCTCCAAAACAGGTAAAAATCCACCCAAATTTGTTCAACAAACATTACTTTTGCCACTGTTAGACAAACCTCCGTCTTCCACCGTTGCACTGGAAAACGACAGTGGTCGTCCCGACAACGATGAACTCCCTCTAATAAAAAGAAAAGGAATGGGAGTCCCGGTTGAAGATGGCGACGCCGCACGAATCGTGTCGTCTGTGAAGACCAAGGATCTTCACCATCTCCGCTCGAAGTTCATCATTCCCCTATCGCTCCAACTCCGGGCTCCACAATCTTCTGATAGGGTATTTTTTGCACCCAAAGGATTTATCAGCGTGTACATAGATCAATTAGTCGCGGGACTCAGCTTCCCTCTTTCGACTTTTACCCAGAGTCTTCCGTTACATTATCGCATTTGGTTGGGGCAACTTACTCCCAACTCCATCCGGATAATGGTGGGTTTCCAGGCCTTGTGCCGTTACGCCGCGGTAGTCCCTAGCGTCGAATTATTTCGACGCTTCTATTGTTTGAAGATCAGCGGTCAGCGCCCCAATTGGTTTTGCTTCAGCAAGAGGACTGACCTTCCTCTGATTGTTCGTGGAGTTCCGTCATCGATACAGGATTGGAAGTCTAAGTTCTTTTATGTATCGTCGGAGACCTTGGGGATTCCTGACATGTGGCTAACACAACAAGCAGTTGGGGATAAGTTGCGACATGCGGCTTCCACCGAGGTCGAGGAGTCTATGAACATGCTTTCTGCGGCCTTTATCCTCATCAACCCTGACCTCTAAGAGACCAAGCTATCCTGGGCCGGCCTGAGTCCTGCCCGGATCATCGACCGCACATGTATAATTTCTTGTTTCTTTTCATAGAATATCTCGTACTCATATTAAATTCTTGTGCATCCCGCAGGTGTTTTTAAGAGGTTCGGCTTCATGGACGTTGATCTTAGCGGAGAAGATCTTGACACCCTCCCAGTCCTCGAGCTTCCTGATTCGGCTCCGGAAGAATCTTCCAGCGCCACTCCTGACGATTCACCGCTCTTGAAACGAGTTCGTAAGACTCTGACAGCTCCAACCACTGAAATGGAGGGTCGAGAAGCAACGATCATCCCCACGTCGGAGGTCGAGATTGAGATCATTGCAGAGCACATCCCCGATCCCCCTCTGCAGAAAGATGGCCATGACACCTTGGGTTTTGTGGAGACCTCCGCTGCTCATTCTTCTGAGAGGTTTGAGTCCTTATCATTCCAACAATTGCTCCAAGAGAGCATTGGCATGGTAATCGTCCAGACTCCGGTCTCTTCTGTCTTCGCTAGCTACCATTGATTTTCCTCATTTAGCAACTTTTTGCATATCCCGAAACTTCGCGAAGTACTTCGCCGGAGCGGGAGAATGGACACCCGTTTAGGGGAGGTTACTGCGGCCGAGTGGGCAAAGCGGGAAGCCTTAGAGCGAAAGAAGAAGAAACAATCCGCTGAGCTGGACTCTCTAAGGGAATCCTCTTCCAAGCGTGAGGATGAGAATCGAGAACTGCGAGCTAAGCTGGCCGTGACACTGTCTCAGCTGGCTGATGCTCGATCCCAGCCATCAACGACTTTCTCAACTCAGCGGACTGCGACGACTTGAAGAAAAAAGCCGTGGCAGACTTCATGGATTCCCCTGCTGGCGACGACTTCAAACGGAAAGCCGTTGCTGAGTTCAAGGTCTCTCCCGCCTTCAATGACATGGTTGAAGAGTTGATAGCCCCCTTGGCCAAATATGGCTATAAGAAAGGACTGCAGGCTGCGAAGAGTCTTATTCCAAATCTCCCCCTCTCCCGGTTTCCCGAGTTCACTCCCCGCCCCAAGGCGATGTATCGCGATGTTATTGCACGGTTAGGACTGGCTCTTGAGAGTGGGTACGACACCGAAGATGAACCCTCTTCGCAGGTCGTTGAGAGTGAAGCTAGGAAATAGCCTGTTTTACTTTTTTAACTTTTTCAATGAACTCTGTTTCGTTCAATGCCTTTTGGCATTCTGTATATCAATTTCATCTTTTGATGATTTCAACTTTTTATGTCGCTCACATCTCTTATAGACAACAAAATAACTCTTCATGTCATAAAAATTCTTCGACCTGAAATCTTTTATTAACCAATCTCATGGAAAATAACATTCATAATGACTCCTCAGGTCATAAGAATGCTACGACCTGAAGTCTATTGGATATTAACCAATCTTATGGAAAATAACAATCTATAAATAACTCTCCATACCGCAAAAACTCTACGACATGAAGTCTATTGAATATTAACCAATCTTATGGAAAATAACAATCTAAAAAAAACTCTCCATGCCGCAAAAACTCTACGACATGAAGTCTATTGAGTATTAACCAATCTTATGGAAAATAACAATCTAAAAATAACTCTCCATGCCGCAAAAACTCTACGACATGAAGTCATTATTGCTATGATGATCCTGACTAATGATAAAATCGTCGGAGATTGACTGCATTCCATGACCGCGGAATCTCTTTCCCGCTCATGTCGCTCGACTTGTAGCTTCCTGTTCTCCTTGCCTCCACCAACTGGTACTGTCCTTCCCAGTTCGGGTTCAACTTGCCCTCCCCGGCTTGCCTACTGACCTCGTTTCTCCTCAGAACCAAATCTCCTGGCTTGAAGATCTTTTCTCGCACCTTTTCGTTGTAATATTTGGCAATTTTTTGCTTGTACTTGGCCTGCCTTATGCATGCAGTCTCTCGCCGCTCTTCAACTTCATCCAAGCTCATCTTTGAATTTTCTACATTAATGTCATCTTGGTATTGGGTGACCCTGAGAGTGGGAACACCGATCTCCGCAGGTATCATGGCTTCCATACCGAAAGCTAATGAGAACGGCGTGAACCCAGTGGCTGTCTTTGGAGTGGTTCGGTGTGCCCACAAAACTGTTGGGAGTTCTTATGCCCATTCTCCTTTGGCTTGAAGTAGCCGTGTCTTTAGTCCCTGCAATAGCGTCCGGTTGGTGACTTCCGCTTGACCATTTGCTTGAAGATGCCCGACGGAAGTATAGAACTGGGTTATGCCCAATCTTTCGCACATTTGGCTGAACTGTCCTATGAACTGCATCCCATTGTCTGTTACCACCGACCTTGGGATGCCAAACCTGCAAATGATATTCTTCCAAAGAAACTTTCGAACTGCAAAGCCGGTTATAGTAGACAATGGTTCTGCTTCCACCCACTTGGTGAAATAGTGCACCGCTACGCAAAGGTGTTGGAATCCTCCTCCGGCTTTTGGAAATGGTCCGAGCAAGTCAAGACCCCACTAAACAAAGGGCCATGGACTGATCATCGTCTTCATCTCCATTGCCGGTAACCGCGGTATCGGAGAATGCAACTGGCACTGAGCGCATTTCCTAACCAACTCTTCTGATTCCTTGAACATTGTTGGCCAGTAATACTCTGGGACCATGGCTCTTTTTTCTATGTTACGGTATCCGGCGTGCGCTCCGCAACAACCCTCGTGCATTTCTCTCAGAATAGTCTCTGCTTGAACTGGACCCATACATTTGAGGAGAGGCATTAAGTACGATCTCCGGTACAAACTTCCATCTACAATTTCATATCTCAATGCCTTGACCTTCAACTTTTGGGCTTCGAGATACGATGTGGGGAGCTTCCCCTCTGTTAAGTATTGTACTATCGGGGTCATCCATGATTCCTCCTCTTGAACTGTGGCAACAAGAACTTCTTCCACAGAACGCTCCTCTAGTACTTCTACCAGGACTGATTTTGTTAGATGCGAATACACGGAAGAGGCTAACTTGGACAAGGCATCCGCGTTCCGATTTTGCGACCTTGGGATTCTCTCTATTGCGAACTCATCAAAGTTTGCAATCCATTCAGTGGCCTTAGCCATGTACTTCTTCATTATCACCTCTTTAGCCTCAAACTCACCCTTGACTTGACTCACAACTAGCTGCGAATCACTAAAAGCTCTGAGTTTTTTCGCGCTCATCCTTATGGCTATCCTTAACCCTGCGCGATAAGCGCCTCGTATTCCGCCTCATTGTTGGATGCTATGAAATTGAATCTTAGCGTGTAGGTGAATGTGTCACCCTCCGGGTTCGTAATGAGCAACCCCGCACCACTCCCGTCACCATTTGAGGCTCCGTCCACAAACATAGTCCACTTTTCGTCTTCAAGCGAGTGTCCTGCGTGAGTGCACTCCACTATGAAGTCTGATAGGGCCTGAGCGCGGATGGAGATTCTTGGGACGAATTCAATATCGAACTCACTTAGCTCGACTGCCCACTTTATTAATCTTCCAGAATTCCCTGGCTTCCCCAAGACTTTACCCAACTGTGTGTCTGTCATCACCTTAACGGAGTGGGCTTGAAAATAAGGGCGTAATTTCCGCGCAGTCACCATCAAAGCAAATGCCTGTTTTTCGATGGTTGGGTACCTCTTCTCAGGTCCCTGCAAAACCTTGCTCACAAAGTAGATTGGCCTTTGTATCTTGTCGTCTTTGCGTACTAGCACCGAACTGACCGCATCATCTCCCACCGACAAGTATAACATGAGGACTTCTCCGACCTGTGGAGTTGATAACCTGGGAATCTGCGCCAGGTACTCATTCAAGTCTGTAAAGGCTATCTCACATTTATTTATCCACTCAAACACTCATTTTTTCAGGGTCTTGAAAAAAGGGAGGCTACGTTCTGCGATTTTGGCAAGAAACCTGTTTAATGCAGCTAACCGCCTTGTTAACCTTTGAACCTCCTTGACAGTCGTCGGGGACGCCATGTCCAAGATTGCTTGCACTTTCTCCACGTTGACCTCAATACCCCTCTGAGACACCGTGTATCCCAAGAACTTGCCGGCTTTCACTCCAAAAGTGCATTTGTCTGGGTTCAGACGCATGTCTGATTGTCGGATTATCTCCATCGCTTCTCGTAGATCGTTCACCAAATCGCAGGGCCTCTTGCTCTTCACCAGCATATCATCCACGTAAACATTCATGTTTCTGCCAATTTGATCTTTAAACAGCTTGTTGACTAACCTCTGGAAAGTTGCTCCTGCGTTTTTTAGACCAAAGGACATGGTCACATAGTAGTAGGTCCCGCGATCTGTGATGAATGAAGTCTTACTCTCGTCGTCCTTTTTCATAAAGATCTGGTGATATCCCTTGTACGCGTCTAAGTAACAAAGAAACGCAAAGCCTGACGTCGAGTCGACGAGGATATCTATCCTTAGAACTAGGAATGAATCCTTTGGGCACGCCTTATTCAGATCCGTGAAGTCGATGCACATCCTCCATTCGCCGTTAGGCTTCTTTGCTAGACCGGGTTCGATAACCACTCTGGGTAATCCACTTCCCTTATGATTCTCACGACCAGCAGCTTATCTGCTTCAGAATTTACTATCTTGCTCCGATCTGGGGTGAATAGCCTCTTCTTCTGCTCGATCGGTCTACGAGTTTCGTCGATTCCCAGACTGTGCTCAATTATGTGCCTCGGAATCCCTGGCATATCATCTGCAGACCACGCAAAGACCACACTGTATTCTCGCAGCAACTCTATCACCTGAGAGCGTAGATCAGGAGGCATATCTCGGCCAACTTTAACTTTCCTCTCTGGGAACGTGGGATCCAGCACCACTTCGTCCACCTCCCCTTCTGGACTAAAGCTTTCTTCTCGCTTGGGATCCAGGCACTCCGTCGTTAAAATGTCCACTTTTGTTGCGTCCCGCACGGTGGCCACGTAACATAGCCTGGCTTCCTTCTGATTTCCTCTGACCGTCACGACCTCTCCACAGGCGGGAAACTTGACAACATAGTGTAAACTAGAACACACAGCCTCAAAAGCATGCAAACCTGGTCTGCCTAAGAAAACATTGTATGCCGAGGTCCCGCTTATCACCAAATTCCAATAACTCTGTCCGGACACGGCCTGCATTCCCTATAGTTACAAGGAACTTAATTTTTCCCAAGGGTCGCGCTATTCCCCCTGCGAACCCAACCAGTGGTGTGTTGACGACCTCCAATTCTGCTTTATCGACGTTCAGAGATTCCAACACGTGGGAATATATGATATTTACTGAGCTTCCATTATCCACCAGCACTCGTTTCACCAGGTAGTTTGATATCGCCACCTCGATTACTAGCGGATCATCTGTAACTTCATGCAAGAAATAATCCTCGTCGGAAAAAGAAATAGATGGAGTTACCTCATTCGACGTGCGACACCTCTTGTCACCAGGTATTTTATTTGTTCGTGCGTACCGCTTTCTTGCGGATCCGGAATCTCCTCCCAAGGTTCCTCCTGAGATTGTGTCGATCACCCCAGCATACCCTTTATTTCCTTTGGGCGAATTGTCACTGTGATCCCGACGTCCGTCAGCATCCTTCTTCCCTCCATTTCCATGGCTTTGCTTCTTTCCCTATTTCTGCTCTTTTTTTCCTACAAAATTTTTTAACTCCCCACGCCTGATGGCTTTCTCGATCTCCTGCTTCAGATCGAAGTAGTCATTGGTGGTATGACCATGAGACCCATGGTACTCACAATACCGGCTCTTATCTCTCTTGTGCTCTGGAGCGGCGATCCTGTCAGGTTGTTTGAATATTCCCTCTGATTGTACTGCAGCTAGCACCTCTGCTCTTGTTGCGGTCAACGGAGTCAAATCCTCTTCAGGTATGTTTCTGGACCTCGGACGTCCTCTTAGTTGATATGGAACGTTATAGACCTAAGAGCCTCCACCAGATCTTCGATCTCTTTTTTCTCCCCTTGCTCTTTGCGGACTGTGTTGTCTTTGGCTTTGTGTGCCCTTCTTATGGGACAAATACCAATCTTTTTTGGTAGAATCCAAGTCTTCTCCGATGGTTGCCGCATGTGCTCGTTTCAACGCATCCGCGTACATTGCCGAGTAGTTCTCCTGCATACTCCTGTTAAAGAACCCCGACTTTAGCCCTCCAATAAAAGCTGTGAGCATCAACTTATCGTCTTTTCCCGTCACATGGTTTGACTCCGTGGTGAATCTTTCCACATATTCTCGCAGTGTCTCTGACTCGCGTTGTCTGACATTCATCATATGTGTCGGTGGCTTCTGAGTGTAGGCGTTGCCCATGAAGTTTGTCTAGAAACTTCTGTCCAACTCATCCCAGGACGCAATGCTTCCTTCTGGTAGTTCGCTGAACCACTCCTAGCCGCCAATTCAAACGTGGAGGGGAGTACCAGGCACTTCTGGTCATTGGTCAGGCTCAGGATATCCAACACTGAATTAACATGCGCCATATGGTCAGACGGATCGCCTGTTCCGTTAAATGGTTTCAACACTGGTGGACGAAAGTTGTGAGGCATCTTAATCTCTATGATCTCCCGTATAAACGGTGTTCTTTTCTTCGTTCGTGATGACGCGCCCCTGACTCTCTTATTTTCCGGAGACTGGTGACCGGACTCACCGGAGTACTCCACGAATCTTTTTGTTCGTTCGTTCAGGTGGCGCTTCTCCCCCGAACTCCCTTCTTCACCTTCCCGTGAAGGCTTGTGCTTCGGAGGAAGACGCTCTTCGATATCCCCCAAGCGCTTGAGGATGTCCTCCGTGATCATTTTAAAAGCATCAACAAAACTTTGTGGATTCTCGCCACTGTCTCCACCTAACGTTCCAGTCTGCTCCGCCATCACTCACGCAACGACTTTAATGGCTCCACGGTGGGCGCCAGTTGATGAAACAAGAAACCACTAAGTCGTCCAACGTTGTGCGACGTCCGAAACAAACCACCTGGAACAATAACACTGCGTCAAAGCTTCCACAGGATCTATCCCGGGAAGACTCCGATGCCTAAGTTAGGTGCTTGATATTCAAAAAGTGTAATGAATATATTCAGAATTGCTTACCCCTAATGGGGTTGTAGTATGCTATTTATAAGTATACCTGTAATCGGATCATACTTCGTGAAGCTGATAACTCTTATCCTTATCTCAAAGGCATTAGTCTTGTGTTAGGAGTCTTTTAGCATCTGTCATGGTTATCTTCATCTCAGGATAATGCGTCTCGCACATCACCCAGCTCAAAGCCAATCGTCTTAGATCGCTTATCCTTATGAGAATTTAGGATATATCACTCACACTATGGCACACTGTAGAATTTGCTCTTCTCCTAATTACATCTGTGGGCTTGAACTTGGAAACACTACAAACATACAGATCTTCATCTATCTTTCCTGAAATAATATCTAATGCATCGTAAATCATGCTTCCTTCTGCATGCGAGCAATCATGATTGATGAACTGGAGAGTCTTGCTATTGTACTCAACCGAGCTACGTGCAATAGTATTCCTCAATCCATGGTTCTCCATGCAGTACCTTACACGCTCTACATCTGCCCATCTACTAATTCCAGCATACATGTTAGATAGCAAGACATAACAACCAGTGTTATCATGCTCTAAGGATAAAATGTGGTCTGCAGCAACAAAGCCAAGGATAAAATAAGGATATTATGCTCTAAGGATAAAGATTTGCAACAAAGCCAAATAAGATAAAAAATAAGAAGAAAAATTAAAACAAAAGAGGTACCAAAAGAAAAGAAAATAGGAAATAGAAGAAAATAACACAACTCAGAAACAGAGAATTAACAATTAATAACAAACAATAATAGACAAACCTTTGTTGTAACCTTGATGAATCTGCAAAAAGTTAAATCATAGAGTCGTTAAAAAAATTATGTTGACAAATTAGAGCCAAAAAAATAAATAATACCACTTAACCACAATTTATCAAAATCTGTAAAAAAAAATAAAAAAAAGAAAAGGATGAAATATACGAATTCCAGACATATCCAAAAGCATCAAGGATTTGAACACCGAATCGCCATAGCCAATTTGAAGAGATCAAGAAATAAAATAAAAAGAAGAGCAAAGATGCCGCAGCCAAGCAAAGAACCGTGTAAGAAGCAGGCTTGTGATATTCAAGCTTGCCTGTCCAAGAACAATTTCACCGCACACAAGTACGTCTTTCTTTTTTTTTTTTTTTTGGATCGAATACTGAAGGAAAATAAATCATTGCTGGTTATGATTAAACCATTGACAATTTAATTGAATAAAAGCAGTGTTAAGAGAGATTGGTACCTGATAACCTCCAACCAGGTGAAGAACAATGCAGGCATTAGCAAAGTTAGCAGCCAATATGGCTCATAAAACCCAAATCCTGTCAAGAGATTTCCTGGAGTGGAATTTCCGAAAGCTCCACAACCAAACCCTCCACAACAAAGGTAAAAAAATGTTATGATGCAGACGGCTGTAATTGATGCCTTCTTCATTGTGGACTTTTCTGGTGGAGATGGCCTCAAAGTGTCCTTTAAGAAATACCCAAATAAAAATTTATCACTATCACTAAAGTTCTTAATATAAAAAATATGTATATATCTTAGCAAAATAGCAAATTGTTTATGCACCTGTATATTCAGAAAAATAAGAGAGCACATATGTGAATTTTTCCTAAATTAATCCTAATAAAAAGCAAAAAGCACAAAAGTTCTTTATGACTTGGAAGAACCTTGTGACCTCAGGCAGCATAAAATTCAAGAAATCGACGGCGAATGGAGTCACCACTATTCGGGAAAGCCTTGAATTTCTCTTCCACAAGTTCCTCAGCAATAGGTCGCAGCGAAGCTGGAATGAAAACCAGAAAGTTTAAGAACTTGTAGAAATGGAGCATATTTGAACTATAGTAGTAAAATCAAGAATAAGAAAACACGAGAAAGAAATTATGTACCTCTTGCGCAGTTAAGTATATTCTTTTCGTGGAATGTGCAAAAGTGGAGGTATTAGGATAAGAAAGCTCCCAATGTCTGCGAAACAAAGCCTGGGAAACTTCTCCAACCTGTTTTCAATGTTCATGATATTTTCAATGTTCATGATATTGGCGTATAAACTTTGAAGCATTGAACAGCACACGACCCACACTCAATTGTTCGCATTTAAAACATAGCCTGAGAATCCTTTAACTCCCATCTAATTCTACACAATATTATCAACAAGGATAGAAACCATGAAGTTCCATAATCTCTATCGTGCACGTGCACTAATAATAAGCCTGACAATTTCGAGCCTACCTAACGGAATTAGGTGTATTACTTTCTCCATATCTGAGAGAATTGAAGAAATTATAGATCTGCAAAATAAATCTGCAAAAAAAAAAAAAAATATCTGCAAAAAAAAAAAGGATAAAATTATTTCCCATAGATCGATATGATATCTCTGATTTTTCAATAAGCCCCACTGACTAAACTCTACAAATACTAAGGATAAAATTATTTCCCTTTGATCTCTAACACAATCATTAATTAATGTTGCAAACACTGAAGTGAAACTAACACCGATTGGAATCCCAACAATAACAATTTAGAAATGCAATAAAATAAAATTTAGAGAATTAATTAATTGAGTCCCTTTCTGAGTTCTACCATTATTTTGACAAGAACTATATTATAAGTATTAAAAAAACAATATTAGACTTTCGTAAATGTTAAATTAGAACATCATTAATTTCAACATTAATATTCAAGAATTCATAACTTGATCGAATTTTCGTTGATATAGTCAAACGCACCCATGCTCAAACATATTTTTCAATTTTCTTTTCTGGGATTTGTGGACACACACGAGTGCATACATATAAATACAGACACACACGAATGTTAGAAAAAAAGAAAAAAATGGTGAGTATTTATAGATCTATGGGAGTTAAAAAAATTCATAGATCGATTAATAAAACCTACCCATAGATCGATGATAAAACCCATAGATCTGCATAAAAAAGGAGAAAAATTCAGAATAGATCGATATGATATAAAATTATTTCCTATAATCGATGATAAAACCCATAAATCTGCAAAAAAAGGAGAGAAAATCAGAGATATTCTAGATCTGCAAAAAAATTCATAGATCGATGATAAAACCTACCCATTGATCGGTGATAAAACCCATATATCTGCATAAAAAAGGAGAGAAATTCAGAAACATTATAAATTTGCAAAAGGAAAAACTCATAGATCGATGATAAAGCCTATAGATATGCAAAAAAACATGTAAATTAAAGAAAGTCAGCATTACAAAGTGAGGAATAAATACAAAAACAAACAACAAACCCGGAGCAACAAAGATGGAAAAAGAAAGAAGAGAAAAAAACAAGAAAAAAAAAGCCAAAGAAGGCCAAGGTCAGGAAAGGAAGAAGGTAAAAGCACAGAAAAAAATAGAGAGACGAAGGTGAGAGAAAATAAGAAACGGCAAATGACAAGTAACAATGGGAAATAAGGTATTTATATTGTGAATAAAAGCAAAAAGTTGAACCCAAAAAAAAAATAAATGGCTGATGACAACCGGACTACATTCGGACTTATGTCCGGACATCCGAATGTAGTCCGCATGAACAAATTGTTCATCCGGATACCTCGGGCGTCCGGATGCCAATTTTTTTAATTTTTTTTTTAACTTTGCAAATTGAAACCAAGAATGAAAAATAAATAAGATATTTATATGACCCTTCATAACCCTAATAAAAGCAAAAATTTTCAAATTTTTCCTAAATTAATTACTTTGAAATATTTTTAAAATTACTTTAAAATATTTTTTACATATGTGAATCAAATTTTTTATTCCTAAATTAATGTACTTCAAAACATTTTTTCCAATTAATTTTTTATAACAAAATAAAATAACAACATAATAAAATGTAATAATATAATTACTGCAAATTATGTTTATAAATAACAAAATTTCCTTTTAAATAATTTTATACTTATTTAGAAAAAATTTAAAAATTATTCAGAAAAAATTGGCATCCTGGATTTTATAAAAAAAATCATTACAAAAAATTATATTAACAAATATTTAAAGTAATTATACAAGTAAAGTACATATAAAATTGTACATATAAAATTATTTAAAAAAAAGTAAAATTTTAACATAGATGTTGAAAAAATAATCGAATTTGTTAAAAAAATTAGCATCCGGACGTAAGTCCGGATGAACTTTCATCCGAACGTTCGGATGAACAACTCGGGCGTCCAGATGCGAATTTTTTTAATTTTTTTTAACTTTGCAAATGGAAACCAACAATGAAAATATTTATATGACCCTTTATAACCCTAATAAAAAAGCAAAAAGTTCAAATTTTTCCTAAATTAATTACTTGAAATATTTTTAAATTACTTGAAATATTTTTTACATATGTGAATTCAAATTTTTCCTAAATTAATTACTTCAAATATTTTTTCCAATTAATTTTTTTATACCAATATAAAATAACAACAATAAAATGTAATCATATAATTACTGCCAATTATGTTTGTAAATAACAAAATTTCCTTGCATATAATTTTATATTTATTTAGAAAAAATTTAAAAATTTTTCAGAAAAAATTGGGATCCTGGATTTTATAAAAAAAACTCATTACAAAAAATTATATTAACAAATATTTAAAGTAATTATATAAGTAAAGTACATATAAAATTATTTAGAAAAGTAAATTTTTAACATATATGAATATCAAATACAACAGAAAAGCAACCATTAGTAAGCCTAAAATAAGAAATATATATATAAAAAAAATCATCCGGACGCAAGTCCGGATGAACTTTTGTTCATCTGGAAGCCCATTCGGACGTCCGGACGCAAGTCCGGACGTGGTTTTATTTTTTTTTTCTATTTTGATGAATTGTTATTGGCTGAAAAAATGACCCACACAAAAGGGTACCGAACAAGTTAAGAATTGAAATTTAACACCACACAATACAACACAAAACCGAGGGGACACCGGGGCTTGATACCGTGCAAATGGGGCAGGGGCTGTCAACTTGAACTCGCGCTTTAGTATATTAAGATTACGCATGTTAGAAATGATGTAATTTAGTCATTTACATAAAACAAATTCACCAAATTGGTTTCTTAAACAAACAAATTCACCTTTTTTTTTACAGAAAAGAACATGTGCACATCATGTGATATTTTATGGAGGGTGAAAGTGAAAAAAGAAAAATTTATCTGCTTCAAGAACAAAATCGGCAATCTCAAATTCAGTAACAAATGAGCAAATTTAACCAAATTTTGTCAAGCAAATTACTCAAATCTTTTAGTCTTACAAGCTATCCAATTCAAGAACACTCAATCCTATCAAGTTCTTCAATCACAGCCTTGGCTTCGAAATATCATAATTGATGAGTCTAAAAATTTACCGATGTGCTTCCACGTCGGTTTGTCCATGGATGACTTACAACTTGCAGCACAATGGTTAGACAAGCACTCTAGGAGTCCCGGGGGCTTGCTCCGATGCCTAAATCAGTAAAGATTTAATATGGAATAATTGCAAGTAGCAAATAAGGAGAGCGTCATTAGTGCGTAATGAGAACGTATCCGTTATGTGATGAATAAGGGTTTATTTATAATATCCATACCCAAAGTATAATTGGATTAGGATTGTAGTGTAACCACCAAAAAGATGGTGTTTAGTCCAAGTATCTCGGAATACCTCAAGTAGTAGGACTTATGTAATTGAATCCCTACAGGTTCTGGATAAAAAAAGATAAGATTTGATGTTTTAGTGTCGATGTAGAATTTATCCTCATCAATAATGATCATCAGAAATAACTTGATGATGCTTCTTATATGACACATAAAACGAATGCTTTGGTCTTTTGTTAATTATTATGTTTTTATTTTTTACATCGATCACGATGGTAAAATGAAATTCATATAACTAATCACACTTAGTGTGGATAAAGTTGTTCTTTTGATTAAGCACCGCAGCTTCAGTCGTTATGATGAGCCGACAATTTAGGCTGGAGACAATGTTGCATTTGTCAGTGACGTCAACCTTAATACCTGTAAGAAGTTCTGAGCACTGCAAAAATGAACTGTGGGTGTTTTCTTTTCTAATATTTTTTTAATTTATTATTATAAAAACTCCAATTTTGGTCCCCCAATATTACAAGCGGTTGCAAAATTAGTCCCCAATGAAATGTTTTGACTACATATGCCCCAATCTTCCAAATTTTGTCTAATTTAAGACACTTAGCAGATTTTTTTTAATATTTTAACAGATTTAGTCACGTGAATCTCACGTGTTTGTTAGTTTCAACAATATCTCTATTTTATCAAATAAAAAATACAAAGCATATTCTTATATGTTAATTAAACAAAACTCTATCTTAATAACCACTACCCCCTTTTCACAACACTGCCACCACCGCCACTATCACCACGACCTCTATCTCTCCCTCTCCCCCTCTGATGCGATTATTGGTCGCAAGGTATGTACTCACACCAAACAACAAAAATGTATGCTCACAAGTCACGGATCTATTCAACACAACCACAACAAGAACATGACAATCACCTATTAAAAAGATAAAATAAAATAGTAAAAATATTAAACATGATTACTTGAATTTGATGTCGATCCAAACCCTCACATTATACGAATTAATCCACCCGGTCCGTGTATTCACGATCCCAAGTTTTCAGTTCGGCATGTTCTATACTCAGAACAGAAAGGCTCGCCTAAAGGTTCCCTAAAGGTTTACAAAATTGAAGAACAATTTACTAAATTGAAACTTCAAGGTTTTCCAGAAATCTTGCTCAAAGGGTTTTTTTCATTCAACGTTAGTAAAATTCATAGTTTACAAAGCCTTAAATAGATCAAAGGCAATTGAGCCACAAAACCCTAACTTATTAGGATGTTTCCTAACTTGACTCAAATACTAAAACTTAACTACGTAAATAACACATACCTTTACTATACAAGATCTTAAACCATGTAAAATGGCACCAAACAATCAACCAAAGTTCATGCAAGAACCATTGATCAATCACTTATTGATTAAAATTTAAATCAAAAGCAATGTAGAAAAAACGTAAATAAAATTCTGCTAAAAATCCCTGACGTCGCGACGTGCAGGAGCAAAATCACACATGTTGCGATGTGGAGGTCTAGACATCGTGACGTGCAGGAATTCTTCACCAGTACGTTTTATTGAAGACGTAAAAAATCTTCAAATTTCAGAGAGTGACGTCGCAACGTAGGAGCTGTTGGACGTCACGACGTGGAGGAATCTTTGCCAAATTCATAGTTTTCAACTTTATTTTACAAAGATAAGTTCTCAATCTCCACGTGTGAACCTTGGGGAGCTTCTTCATGAATCATAATGGAAGATATGTTCCAAATGACTCCATTCCCCAGCTTAGATAAGGAGAATTCTTCAAAATCCCCATTGTGTTGGGTGGACAAAGAATGCATAGCTTTCTTGACCTTTTTGAATTTCACCCTAGCCATTGAACCATCAATACGAACCAACGGATCTTCAAGTAATGATGCGTCACCTACATCAAACAAGGATAACTCAAAAACATTGAATATAGAGGAAACATTACCATACTCACTTAGAAGCTCAATCATATAAGCATTGTTGCCAATTCTTTGAAGAACACAAAATGAACCATTTTCTCGTGACAGAAGTTTAGATTTCCTCTTTGCAGGAAACTGCTCCTTACGCAAGTGAATCCAAACCCAATCTCTCGGGTCAAAAGATCACTTGTTGTCTACCCCTATTTGCCTTATACGCATACACTTCATTCTTCTTTTCAATAGCAGCACGAACCTTACTATGTAACTCTTTAATAAAATCTGCTTTTCTTTTATCCTCAACATTAACAAACTCATTAGATGGCAAAGGTAAAATCTCAATAGGAGTTAAAGAATTAAAACCATAAACAACCTAAAAAGGAGAACAAGAAGTAGAACTATGCACAGTTCGATGTACAAACTCTATACGAGGTAAAGCATTCTCCAAATTCTTTAAGTTTTTCTGGATAATGGCTCGAAGTAAGATAGACAAAGTCCTATTTACTACTTCAGTTTGCCCATCAGTTTGTAGGTGTGCAACTGTAGAAAACAACAACTTTGTACCAAGCTTATTCCACAAAGTACGCCAAAAGGGAGATAAAAACTTTACATCTCTATCACTAATAATACTATGTGGAATGCCATGTAATCTAGCCACTTCTTTAAAGAACAAATCAGCAATATGGTGTGCATAATTTGTTTTAGTGCATGCAATAAAATGTGCCATCGTACTAAACCTATCAACCACAACAAAAATGCTATATTTTCCATTTCTAGATCTAGGAAATCCAAACACAATATCCATGAAAATTTCGACCCGAGGATGACTAGAAACATGCAAATAAGTATAAAGACCATGAGGCAAAATTTTAGACTTGGATTGTTTATACACAATGCATTTATCACAAACACTTTTAACATCTTTAATTATGTGAGGCCAATAAAAATGTTTATTCAAAATATCAAGTGTCTTAGAAACCCCAAAATGCCTCATTAACCCACCCCCATAGGTTTCTTTGACAATCAATTCTCGAATGGAAAAAAAATAAATACACAACTTATCTTTACGAAAAAAAATTCATTATGCAAGTAACAATCTCCATCCAGTTTCAACAAACATTGGTCATACATGGAAGAGAAATCAGGATCTTCTTTATATAAAGATTTAATCAAATCAAATCCTAACAACTTAGTATGTAAAAATGTCAGTAAAGAGTATCGTCTAGACAATGCATCAGTTACCACATTCTCTTTACCAGCTTTATGCTTAATTATATATGAAAAAGTCTTTATAAATTCTAACCATTTAGCATTCATTCTATTCAAATTACCTTACGTTTTCAAATACTTAAGGCTTTCATGATCAGAATGTATGCTAAACGCTTTAGGCCATAAGTAATGTTGTCATACCTTTAACAACTTTACCAAAATATACAACTCATTGTCATCAGTAGCATACTTTAAAGCTGCCTCAGTGAGCTTCTCACTAAAATATGCCACCGACTTTGATTCCTACATCAAAACAGCATCAATACCAATCTTGAAGGCATCACATTATATCTCAAAAACTCGAGAAAAATTAGGTAAAGCAATTATAGGAGCATGAGTTAACTTATCTTTTAATGTATTAAATGCCTTTTAATGCTCAGTTTTCCATTCAAAAACAACATTCTTTTTGACAAGTTCATTAAGAGGAGCCGCAATATAACTAAAATCTTTTACAAATCTCCTATAAAAACTTGCTAAGCCATGAAAGGATCTAACTTCACTAGCTGAGGTGTAGGCTATTCATTAATTTCCTTAACCTTTGACTCATCAACAACAATAACTTGAGAATTAGCCACATACCTTAAAAAGATTATTGATTCCATGCAAAAAGAACACTCTTTAAGGTTGGCATACAATGTTTGCTCTCTTAAAACAGTAAAAACACAATTAAGATGTTCAACATGCTCTTCCATTGTTTTACTGTATATGAGAATGTCATCAAAGTATACTACCACAAATTTGCCAATGTAAGAACGAAAAACATAATTCATAAAATGCATAAATGTATTGGATGCATTAGTTAAACAAAAAGGCATTACCAACCACTCATACAATCCATATTTAGCAATAAATGCAGTTTCCCAGTCATCACCTTCTTTAATCCTAATTTGGTAGTATTCACTTTTTAGATCAATCTTGGAGAAAATTCGAGAACCATTCAATTCATCAAGCATATCATCTAATCTTGGAGTAGGATGTATATATACTTAATGGTGATTTTATTAATGGCTTCACAATCAACGCAAATACGCCAAGATGTATATTTTTTTGGAACTAAAATCACAGGAACTGAACATAGACTCAAGGATTCTCGAACGATACCTATGGCAAGGAGTTCATCCACTTTCCTTTGTATTTCCTTGGTTTCTTATAGATTTGCTCTATAAGCTGGCTAGTTTGGAATGGTGGATCCAGGTATGAAATCAATTTGATGTTCAATACCTCGATTTGGAGGCAATCCAATAGGTAAATCCTCGGGAAACATATTTCTATATTCCTGCAACATTCTGAACAACAAGCTATCAATCAAGTACAAATCCTTTCGGATCATTAAGTATACTGGTTCGCTATCTAGAAATGTATTATTTATTTCACGTTTAGATACAAAACGACAAGCTTTTACATTTAAATCTTCCACACATTCTGAACCAGAACTAGATCCTCCTTTCTTCACAAGCTCATCCTTTGCATCTTTTTCCCTCATATCATGAAAATCTTTAGCAATAATAGATTGATCTTCATACACTTGCCAAGGCTTGAGAGCTGCAATGTTAAATTTCTTACCCTTAAAAATAAGGCTGTAGGAATTCTTCTTGGCATGATAGATCACATCACGATCAAATTGCCATAACCTTCTAAGCAATAAATGACTGGCTTCTATTGGGACTACATCACACCATACTTTATCACACTATTCTCTAATAGAAAAAAGGCACTTTTACTTGCTTTGTGACACCAATTCTCAAGAATTATTCAACCATTGTAGTCGGTAAGGCTTAGGGTGTTTAACACAAGATAACCCTAACTTTTTAATAAGCAAAATACTGGTGACATTTGTACAACTTACACTATCAATTGTAAATTCCATATGAAGTGAAGATTCAAACAAAAAAAAACGAGGAACCACATCTTACTGACTGAATGAGAAAGAGCTCTTTATGTAGTCTCACTTTACAACCATCTAAAATGCGCAAAACATCGATTGGTGAAAGCCAGTCCATAAAGATTCTCCATTTTCTTACGTGCAATTCCCCTCTTTCGGTAAGAATAACCAAACTACATACCTTCCCATTAATGAGACAGCGTGCATAGAAGATATTATCTAGATGAATGTCCTCAAATTCGATCTTGGGTTGTACTTGTAAAATTCGTCTTGTCACCAAAGTCAGCTTATTATTCAATCCAGTCATGTATTCAGCTTCCTCATTATCTTCATAAGAATCTTCTTGAAGTCTAGGCATGGCATCTCCATCAGATTGATCACTCATCACTTCTCTATTATCAATAACATACATTAATTTTCTTGTTAGACAGTCAGCTTAAATATGCCCAAACCCTTGACATTTAAAACATCTTACATCTCGCAATCTTCCTCCCGGTTTGTTTTTTGAATAGATGCACCATTTTCAACACCTTTTGAAGTGAATTTGGGTGCTAAATTCACGTTATTCTGAGACTAAAATGGATTTGCCTTAGGAGTCACTTATTGATTAGATTGAACCGGCTTGCTGTCCTTCCTCCGTGCGGGTTGTGGAACTAGATATCGGTTTTTATTTTTCATGTGTTTCTCAATTTTAATTGTTTTGAGAACCAGTTCGTCCGTATCCACATAACTTTGAAGATCTACATAGTATGCCAATTCTTGGTTCACTCCTTGAAGGAACCACCCAATTGTCATGTCAACACTCTCCTCAATTCCAGCCTTAGCCATGAGAATTTCCACCTCTTGATAGTACTCCGTCAAAGGTTTATTTTCTTGTACCAGTTGGTACAATTTTAGATTCAACTCTCGGCCATAATGTGAAGGGATATATTTCTTTCTCATGAGTATTTCAATTCAATCCAAGTCTGGATTGGTCTTTTTCCCTCCTATCATCTAGCACTCTGCACTTTATTCCACCAGAAACTAGCAAAATCCTTGAGATGCAAAAATGTTAATCAGAACCTTGGATCTTCAGAATAATTACTTCCCTCAAAGATGTCTTTCAATTCTCGTATATAGTCAAAATACAGTTCGGGATCCGACTTGCCATGGAAGGTAGGTATATTGATCTTACCACTTCAGAGTACCAATGGGAAAAACAGACTTCTTACCACTTTGGACTACTCAAAAGCAACCTCATATTCAAATTCGGAGTCAACTCCTCTTCTTCATATCTTAGCTTCTTAGAAACCGAAGCTTTTAAGGCTGATTTGGTTGATGACACATTATTGTCCAATCGGATATTGATCTTTTGGATCATGTTGAAGAGTGAGTCCATCACCATTTTAGACTCTTGGGGAGCCTGAGATTTATCTTCTTCGTCCATTATACCTGCAAGAGTTAGTAAAAACAAACCAAAAAATACAACAAAGTAATACTTCCTCGCGTGTTCTCACTATGGGGAGTAGATAGTCACCACCCTATTTAGGTAGGATTCTCTCAATTATCTATTATACCTAGCAAAAAATTAATTTCAGAACTTCTCTCAATCTAAGAACCTTGTTTATTCTGAATAAGTAACAAGTTTCACTGCCACTTGATCTCACAAATACCCAGAACGAGCAAACATCAATCAATCAAAAAAGAACATAAATTTAGAACACGTATGGTTGGTGAAACGCGTCGCACACTTCCAATTTAACCCAAACACACTATTATGTAGTAGTGGTGAAGGGATCGATCCAACAGGGAAGGGTTGATGTCTAGGAGATTGTAAATGATGATTGATTGAAAAGTACAAAATGGAAATAAACAAGTAAATCACAGTGAATTAGAAACAGAAACAAGGATATTGCCTTGAGGGTTTTCAACATGCGTAGGTCCATTTATGGCATCTTTGACTAGTATGGATAAGTGATGGGATTTAGCTGTCTGTGTCATGTAAACTAAGTGACCGGGCGACTCACTCAATTTCACTTCACATACTCCAAAATCCTCCCCAGGTAGGGCAAGTTTTAGGCACTAATTTTAGTTCCCAAATCCCTATTCTGTAAAGCAATCCTAGTTCACTACTTGTTAACTCCATTGCCAGGGCAGATGATCAAGTCATGTGTTCAAAGTGAATTACAAGAACAATTCTAAGTCCTTTCCTACGGATCTGACCTCAAATGTCAGTGGGCACCGCACATAAGAAATCAGCAAACAAATTAGGAATAAAATCTCACGTATCGAAGGTTCTCATCATTCAATCATGTGAAACTTAGTTCAGATTAAGTGGATCTAAGTAAATTTCAGTGGTTACCACAAATCAATCTTAAATCTCAGCAATTCCGCGCACATGAGTTGAATTTTCACAATCAAGAATTAAAGAACACATTCAATCACAAATGTATAACAATAAAGATGTCTCAACCATGAATAATTCTACACATAATGAATCCTCAAGGTAATACTAACAATTTAGCCAATTATTGAAATGATCGGCTCAGAGAGTATGATATAGTTCTCAAAATCAGACATCATAGGATGATCTGGGGTTAAAGTTATTACAAAAGGTGCAATAAGAATGTTTCTTTTTGCTAGCACTCTGTCCTCTCTAATTGTCCCAGCTTCAACCCTAGAATTCTCTCTTCTTCGCGTCTTGATCTCTTTTCTAGGTTCTCTCTGTTCTATCTTTATGACCTAATTTGATTACCTCTCCATCTCTCTCAATCTGTCTCCTTCACTTCTGTCTTGTGTTTTTCTTTTATACCCTTCCCTTATTGATGTGTTACAATCAAGGAGTTCATGTGTCTTTTTCCTTTAGATTTAATGCCAAGTGTCCTGCAAATGTAATCCATAATTGAAGTGAGGTAATCTAGGGTCATACTGTCAATTTTGATTACTTAACCATGAATAATTTATTTTATCAAACACTTGGAGTTATAACGAATAGCTGTACGGAAGTCAATTGAGTGTTCTAAGTGTTATGCCTTGTACACGTGCAACGAGTGTAAATGAAAGTGTTAGGCAGTGTAGGTGATGAATGTATGGGAGTGCAAGTGTGCATATGTAGTGAGTGAATGAATAATGAGATTACGTGCAAGTGTGTGTGAGTGTAGGTGTGAGTGTGTGCGAGAGTAGAGGTGAGTGTGTGTGAGGCGCTCACATGTATATGAAGGAGCCCGCACGCTGGGTGCGCACGGCTGTGTTGTTGTGCGAGCTGGGCGAGCACACTAGGCCCCTTCCTAGCTGTGAGTGCGAGAGGGGCTGGCGCACTAGGCGCCAACCCGTGTGTGGGTGCGAATGTAGACGCCCGCACCCTATGTGCAATTAGAAGGGTGGGCGCACAAGTCGCCCGCACGTGTGTGGGTGCGTGAGTAGTGTGGGCGCCTAGTGCGCCCGCACCGTATGTGTATTTACAAAGGACGGGCGCACTAGGCACCTGCCCGTGTGTGGGTGCGTTGGTTGTGTGGGCTCCTAGTGCGCCCGCACAACTTGTGTGTGCGCTGTTGGGCAAATGCACAACGTCCTCCCATGTGTGTGTTTTGTGTGTGCTGAGTGTGTGCTTGAGGTTTTATGTGTTTTAAGTGTTTGATGTGTGCAATGTCATGTGCTGGGACTTTTGTGAGTGTGTGAGAGTTGTGAGAATAGGTATGTCAATTTGTGCATTCAACCAAATACATGTATGCTTCACGTTATTTATGCAACAAATTTCACACTTCTTCACAATCTCTACCAATGTTACTTCTTACTCAATTAATCACAGAAATCACACAATTCATACAAGAATTTACATTATATCCAAACAAAAAATCAAGGATTCATAACATATAAGTTAGTCTATAACTCACTTATCAAACCCCCGATACCTGAACTTTTGCTAGTCCCGAGCAAAACACAACACTTATGTATTTTTCCAACCCTTTTCGACACCCAATAGTGTAATACCACTATCCTATCCAATCCTAAAAGGTTTTCGCATGCACAAGTTTTTTGATTTTCTTTTTCCTGTCCCAAACTTCACACAAGTTTATATCAGTTATTAGTCAAAGGACAATGAATAAAGACGTCCAAGCTGCCAACGTAAAGTGTGTGCTGAGGCTCTTTATGTGAACTTCCTCTGTTTATATAGAGTACTCAAGCAAACATTTTTCTTTTGGAATTCTTCCACTACAATCTGTTATCCACACACATTAACACATATACTAAAGGTCATAGATGTTTTCTTCACACAGTGCTTTTCTAAGGTTTTTTTACCTCTTTCTCTGCACACATTGGTGCGAAAAAATGTTCTTCACTTTTGCTTCACTTTGGTACTGGCTGCTAGGGTTTTGTTGCTATTTTTTCCATTTGTTTGTCCATGGCTTTTTCTCTTTTGTTCACATCTTTTCCCAAGCAATTCATGTCCATGTGTGTCTTTAATATATTATATACTATTGATAGGCTAGTCACATAACCTAAACAAACAAATACCCTAACTCCAAATATGTACCACTTGGAAGCAAAGGGTCGAATTTCATGGAGATGGGGGGTCTTTTTAAGAGTTCGTGTCTAGTATGTAGAGTAATGAAAAATGCAACTAAGGAAAGAAAACAAGATAAAATACAACAAAAACTAAACCTACAATAAAGTCAACTTAATTGATCTAGGACTTTAACTTCAAAATTAGGGAGTAGAAATCAAGTAGATAAGTGTTTCATTGGAATTTAGCATTAGGTTTCTCAATCACTTGTGCATTTGTGATTTATGTGATAGCTTGAAGAATGTGGTTTAATATTGTCTTGTGGAAATTTGGTGGCTAAGACTATAACCGGACAAAACTCAACCACAATTAATAGATCAATCAAGCCAATCGATTCTATGTCATTGCAAATCCACAACTTCCAAGCCAAGCCCCCAACTTGGTTGTCATGCTAGTGTAGACTTGGTTTCCATATGCTTAGGGCTAATTCATGGAATAGACTCAATCAACATTATCACGAACAAAGAGGACTCTTCATCACAACATGCAATGGATTATATTCTACTCACAATATGACCCAATTCTCACTTTCAAGTCAAGGATATTGCACAAGAAATATAACCTTAAAATCAAGCATATAAAAATATAATCAAGCCCATAATATTTCATCACCATACAAACAAATTATAAAAGCCCATAGCTTAATTCCAAAGACACCACACAAATTAGCCCCTCATGGCTAATTAGAGCAAACCCAAATGGTAAATTAAGCAATGATTTAGCAAGAAAGTGCAAAAGAAGAGACAACCCAAGATATGTAGTATGCCCAAATGTTGATTCCAAGCTAAAGGTCCAAGCTTTCTATTGATTTCCACTCCAATTAGCCAATAGTTAATAGAATTCTCTCCTAAGAAATGAAAACACTAAGAACACACACTAAAAGGTGTGTTCTTGTGAGCTATTGTTAATTGTGTCCTAGATATCTAACTTAGTCTTTAAGAAATCTTAAATAGTTAGCGAAATGACTAAAAATCAATAATTACATAAAGTACGCAGCTTATTCTAAAATAGGGACTGAAATGCAATTTTTGAAAGTGTTGGTCCCGCAGACACTATTTTTCAGGATTTCAGACAACACACTTAGGTGATATTGGAATGCGATTTGGAATGTCTTTCGTGCAGAACTGGGCGTGTGGGTCTTCATAAGCATTGTATCCTGCCTCTTGGCTTTCTAATGCATTAAACATCATTTACGTTGGAGTTCTGGAACGAAAGTTATGAACATTCTCCCAAACTGTGACATAGGCTTATGATTTTCTGAATTCTTTGGTGTATGTTGACTTAAGCCTCAATTTCAACCATCTTGCCAGCCGATTTGGGAGTAATTTCAAACTTAAGAGTTTTAGTACTCTAATAGATCTTTACAAAACATCCAATAACTCTTCTTTTTGTTAAGTAGAAGCTGAGATATTCTTATTTGAACTTTGCTTTGTGTTCTGCTCAATTTTGCCTTGCATTCCCATATTTGTTCCTTTGTGCCATCTTGTGTTTGGTAATCCGAATTCAGTGATTTTTGGTTCTTTTTCCCACTATTTCATATCAAATATGGATTTTGTTTCTTTTAGCCTCATTGAACTTGAAATCCTGCATTTATTCCAAAAATAACACATAAACAACAATAAAATCCTCAAAGATAAGCATAAACTTAAGTAAATGAGGGGGTAAAAATAGGTATTTTTAGCCCCGATCAATCCCCCCACACTTAAAGTGTTGCTCATCCTCGAGTAAACAAAACAAAAGAGAACTAAACATAACACATAACTTGGTTTGCCACTTGCAAAGATAACATCCCATCCATTTCATGTGCATTCATGTGAACAATGAATTTCGTGTGCCTTTATTTCAAAAAACCTATTTAACTTTTATGGAGAGGATATATTCAATGCTTCATAATAGTTGTTTAGGCTAAGTAGTACTCACTTAATACTCTAACACATTTGTGTGTGTAGTGTGCAACGGGTTCCACATGGTCAAAGTTTATGTCACTATATAAGCAATATTAGGGAATGTATAGTTTCTAACTTTTAAAACTAGCTCTTCTTTTGCACAAATAATCTACATGCCAACTAGCATACATACACTTATACATTTTATTGAGGATTAATGAACTTTATTCCCTACGAATATAAGTAATTTGATGTGCCTTGGATTTTTGCCATTTTTATACCTCTACCCAATCATATGATTTCTATGCACGAATGTCATTTTCACTCAAGATGCTATCTCATAGAGAACGGGTAAGAAATTCAACAAATTAAACATATGCCAAAGGTTTTATGGCTGTTTATACCTATTCCCAATCATACAAGTTCCTTTGATTTCAAACTTTCTTTCAAGTTCAAGAGGCAATCTCACATCGAATTGGGAATGTGTAAAAGTAAGACAATTAAAAGAAAGCTATAGTTCAAATCATATCCTCCAATGCGTATGTGTTCACACTACTTTTCACAAGATCACTAAGTAAAAGGTAAGCTTTATTCTTTTTGAAAAAGACATCCCTAGTTCTCACTATGTTTTATGACTCAACCTATCCGATATGTTTCCCCACTTGTGCTTGAAAACAAATGTATTGAAACACAAACTTTCCACACTATGCTTCAACTTCTATCACTTAGCACTAAGTTATCCTCAACCATTAAGTCTTATTGCTTAAAACTTGTATCATTTGTTATACAAAAATTCATTTCCTACATTAGTTCACTTTTCATAGATAGTTATGATCTTTAATAAAGTTCCCAACCTTACACTTTGTGTCAAAAATACAACTTATTCACAAGATCACAAAAATTTTGAAAAAGTTCACAAATATAACTAAACACATAACATACGGGGTAAAACATGCAATATTGATTCACTAGCAATTCACTTTGAACAATAAGCTCAAAATAAAAACTAAATGAAAACTAACAACAAACATGTATTGCATCAACTCTTTCATTCAATTCCTTCCAACAAGGATTATTATCATTTCCTAACGTAAGCAAGAATTAACAAAAGCAAACATTCCCTCCCCCATACTTAGAATCTTACATTGTCCCCAATGTAATTCAGTAGGCAATGAACTCCAATGTTTGCTAAGTTGATTTGGTGTGCTATCTCGCTCCATCCATGTTAGAATGCACTCCTCTAGCTGATAACAACACCAAAGAACACTATTAACAAAAAGAAAATAACATGTCTACAAGACTTCCAAGAAAGAATGCATTTCCACATTGTTATCCTAAACATCTCAACTCACATCATGGCATGAATACAATTTCCCCACTTATGTGCACATAATTCACAAGGTGTTTAAACATGAAGTAGAACATAATGCACATAAAGGCATCCCAATATTGCACTAAGTTCATGGAAGTATTCAATCCCACAAATAATGATCAATTTTACACTTTTGAAAATATGCACTTAAATCACCCAACTAGCATTCATTCACATCAAGTGACTCAATGTAAGCTCAAGAAGGTATTTCCCATGGCAAAAGAAATAATTCTATGAATAACAAGGGAATGAGCTTATACCTATTAACTTTAAGAATTTGAGTGAATGATTACATATCATGAACTTGGTACCACTATAGAAGTACATGAGTGTGTTGTGAATGTGTGTGATTTGGTGCTTGTGTTGTGCAAGACGAGGTAGAGAATAGATGAAGTGTGCAAGTAAGTGCCACACTATGAACTTTGGTCATGGTGGTGTATAATGTATCATGACAATAGCACTTGGGCGAAGTTGTATAGGGGATGTCAAAATGAAGCCTCAATACACACACCCCCACTCTTTGCCATTTTACTTCGCTTGACTAGTTCTCTCCCTCTCCCACACTTGAATCTTTGTGTGGATTCTTCTTGAAATTTCTACAACATGACAAACATCTAATGAAAAGCAAGAAACATAAAAAAAACTTAACAAAAAACTTTATTCAAGACTATGTAAAGAAGTAGTTATGGGTTTCTTTAGTCTCCAGCTAGACTTTATTCTTGAAGCTATCTCCTTCAAGAGTCGGAATATCCATCTCTATACCAGAAAAATGCCCATTCATAAGCACTCCTATGCCTCTTGTAGGGCATATTTTGTAACTTCTTTAGAAGGTGCTTGAGCTCATGAACTTGAGGAACAACTTCTATGAATTTCACCTTGTACCATTGTTGTTCCTCCAAGGTAGACACCTTCTGTTCTTCTTTCATTATGAATCTTGGGATTTCCAATGGTTCAACTTCACTTGGAAGCATTCGTGTCTCATCCCTACTAGTCCATTCTTCCCTACAAGACTCAAAAAATGGCTTTGCACACAATGATTTATCAAACTCAACAATAAGCTCATCAATGTATGCATCAACAAAGCAAGATCACACTATGTTAGTTTTCTTTACAAATCATCAAATTCTCACCATTTAAACCAACATAGTGACTACTTGGAAACTTTTGTTCACAAGTTAGGCAATCAACATAAGAAGCATATATGCGGGGTCTAAAGATATCAAAGCCCTCTTGGAGGTCAAGAGATCTCATGAACCAAATTACTTTATTCCAACAACCCGTTATATTGACAATGTCCTCATGTAATATAAATTCATTGTTACTCAAGTCAATATTTGAGTAGTGCTTCCCTTCAATAACGCATGGAGAAGAAAGATTTTTACCAAATTTTACCTCGCTTTGTCTCCAAGTTGCATTAATTGAATACAACCTTGATTGCCTTATTTCAATAAGTGCATCCAAAGTCTCCAACAACTCATTGCTTTGATCGTTGATTAGCCATGACCCTTCATATATAGCCTTTATGATGCTCAAACACCATTTCAACATAGCTCCTGCAGTGAGCAATAATATATCCCCAAGTAGTTTTAACAACATTCAATTTACAATTCAAATCAACCAATTGAGACTCAAGGGACTCCCAACACTCCAATAGGAATAAGGCATCAAATAGTCTAGATTGGGGTTGCGTGTGATCCACCATATTCGGTGGGTCAATATGATTAAGCTCAAGATGATCACCAACAAACTGAGACATACCTTGAAGAACGACCAAAACATAAAAAGAAAAACAACACAAAAAAATGAAAATAACTAAATGTTAAATAGCAACTAAAACACCAAAACTAGAAAATCACAAAAATCAAGACACCACAAAATGAAAAAACAATACCTAAAAGCAAAAACATGAAAACATTTACATTTAATACTCAAAATACCAAACACTAATCTCAACACAAATAGCCCCTCCCCGACAATGGTGCCATTTTGTTGATAGGCTAGTCACATAACCAAAACAAACAAATACCCTACCTCTAAATATGTAGCACTTTTTATATAGAGGGGGGTCTTGTTAAGAGTTCGTGTCTAGTATGTAGAGTAATGAAAAATGCAACTAAGGAAAGAAAACAAGATAAAATGCAACAAAGACTAAACCTACAATAAAGTCAACTTAATTAATCTAGGAATTTAGCTTCAAAATTAGAGAGCAGAAATCAAGTAGATAAGTGTATCATTGGAATTTAGCATTAGGTTTCTCAATCATTTGTAGCATTTGTGATTTATGTGATAGCATGAAGAATGTGGTCTAATGTTGTCTTGTGGAAATTTGGTGGCTAAGACTATAACGGGACCAAATCAATCCAATCCATCTATGTCATTACAAATCCACATCTTCTTAGCCAAGCCCCCAACTAGGTTGTCATGCTAGTGTAGACTTGGTTTCCATATGCTTAGGGCTAATTCATGGAATAGACTCAATCAACATTATCATGGACAAAGAGGACTCTTCATCACAACATGCAATGGATTAGTATTCTACTCACAATATGACCCAATTCTCACTATCAAGTCAAGGATATTGCACAAGAAATGTGACCTTAAAATCAAACACATGAAACATATATTTCATCACCATACAAACAAATTATCAAAAACCCATAGCTTAATTCCAAAGACACCACACAAATTAGCCCATCATGGCTAATTAGAGCAAACTCAAATGGTAAATTAAACAATGAATTTAGCAAGAAAGTGCAAAGGAAGAGACAACCCAAGATATGTAGTCTTCCCAAATGTTGATTCCAAGCTAAAGGTCCAAGCTTCCTTTTGATTTTCACTCCAATTAGCCAGAAGTTAATAGAATTCTCTCCTAAGAAATGAAAACACCAAGAACACACACTAAAAGGTGTGTTCTTGTGAGCTATTGCTAATTGTGTCCTTGATACCTAACTTTGTCTTTAAGAAATCTTAAATAGTTAGTGAAATGACTAAAAATCAGTAATTACATAAAGTACCCAGCTTATTCTAAAATAGGGACTGAAATGCAATTTCCAAAAGTGTTGGTCCCGCAGCCACTATTTTTCAGGATTTCAGACAGAACGCTTAGATGATATTAGGATGCGATTTGGAATGTCTTTCGTGCAGAACTGGGCATGTGGGTCTTCATAAGAATTGTAGCCCTGCCTCTTGGCTTTCTAATACATTAAACATCATTGACTTTAGAGCTCTGGAACGAAAGTTATGAACATTCTCCCAAACTGTGACATAGGCTTATGATTTTCTAAATTCTTTGGTGTATGTTGACTTGAGCCACAATTTCAACCATCTTAACAGCCGATTTGGGAGTAATTCCAAACATAGGAGTTTTAGTAATCTCATATATCTTTCTAAAATATCCAATAACTCTTCTTTTTGTTAAGTAGAAGTCGAGATATGCTCGTTTGAACTTTGCTTTGTGTTTCGCCCAATTTTGCCTTGCATTCCCATATTTGCTCCTTTATGCCTTCTTGTCTTTGGTAATCTAAATTGAGTGATTTTTGGTTATTTTTCCCACTTTTTCACATCAAATCTGGATTTTGTTTCTTTTAGCCTTATTGAATTTGAAATCCTGCATTTATTCCAAAAACTACACATAAACAACAATAAAATCCTCAAAGACAAGCATAAACTTAAGTAAATGAGGGGGTAAAAATAGGTATTTTTAGCCCCGATCATATACTCAGATGCAAGAACAAATGTTTACAAGTAGAATACAAAAACAAAAAAAGAAACACATATGTTCTCTCCTATGTCAAAGAATCTATTGGCAATTCTATCTTACTTTAACATAATGCTTTGATCAACAACATATACTAATTGAATGAATTTTGGAACTTAAGAAACGAAAATTTCTCATGTAGAATTTGAATGAATGAGGATAGATTGGACTCTGGCATTGCAGTTGTTAGCGTTGCATATGGACTAGGGCAAATTTTTCACAACACAACACAACATAGCACACTTTCACATTTATCGCATAAAATAACAACATCACATAGCAAGGTCAGTGCTAGTCACTGCCTGTTTCATTCCACACTAAACAAAACAACACACCACCTATATGAATACTAATATAAGCTACACCACCTCTATTTCCCTTAACACTTCACACAAATAAAGCACATAAAAAAAATAAAGGCACAACAGGCCTAACAACAGTACTTCAAACACACAGCATCATTCAAAGCATAAATTTCTCCAAGCATCCCACAACCCAGCATCACACTCCCCCACACTTAAAATGGATAATGATCCCTATTGGAAGGAAAGTGGAAGGAGAGTACCCTGTTCAGATGCCTTGGCGGAAACGCTTCTCACTCTCCATGTTTAAGAAGCCCTGCCACTGGGGTTCTTCTATAATGCCTAGGGATGTTCGACGATCTTTTGTCATTGCAATTTCGACTCCGTGCTTAATTACTAGCTCTGTCAATAAAAGCGGGAAAAACATCGGAGTTGAATCTAGTATCCGTGCCCGATTTATATGCCCATCAACCAAAAGCTTAACATCAATTGTAAGTCTGTGCTGAATAACATAAATAAGGAAAAAATTTTTCCTTGAAGTTTTGACACTGAGTTTGGTAGGCATGATTCCGGAGTTGATGAAGAGCAACCACATTTTAGCTTTGGCAGTTAAGTCACTTGACAGCACGTACATTGATTCAGAGCATGCATTCCGCACCTTTACTACGCTTGGGAATCCCACTGATTCCAGCTCAAAGTCTAGGTTACCAGCTTCCACGAGATGTCCGAAATCATCCTGTGGATAATTGGGTAGGGAATAGTGCTTATTAACGCTTTCACTAGTTACTTTCAGAAATTTTCCCCGTACAAATACTCCTCTCGCCTTTACTTCTTCAGGGTCACTTGCGATCGCGTTGGCATAAAACTCCTTTTCCATAACCACATTGCATGACTTCGGAGCTGCTGTCAATGGCCCCCAATTGTAATGCTGAATTGTATCTACAAAATGTGCTTCGAGACACTGAACTGCCTCTTTACGAAGATTGGTCGCATGGCAAAGTTGCGGAATTTTTACTGTGCAAGGTCATTGACAAAGTGTTGAATGGCATCTTGCAGCGGTGCTTTCCTTTTCTTTTTCTGACCCGGGTATGGCCCCCTTCGAGTTTCACATTTTTCTGGTGTGTAATCACAATCAGAATCAGAGTTATCTGAAGATGTGGTAAACATGGCAAATTGGTTCTTGCTTCTTAACAGTTTGCTCTTGGAAGTGGATGCAGGAGTGTTCGTTGCCTTCTTGGGTGCCATGTGTCTGTATCGCAAAATAGCACGTATCAAAGTAGGCTTATCAAAGCACACAGACAAGAAATCATATGATCAAGGCATGCACACTCCCCCCACACTTGGCTCTAAGCATGTACATTCATTAGGATTAGACAGTACCAATGTATGGATTTAACATCTCACGATCAATTTAAAGTGCATCTGATGAACATAACTCAGAACAAAAAGAGAATCTTGAACATGAAAAACATTCTGGGATCAACATTATCAGAGCAAAACAATTTGGTTCAAATGAATCTAGTTTCAATGTGTTCCTATTTTTTTCCAAAATGTTCATCTCCCCTATCACCACAATAGGTCAACTACATTTCACACTTTATCAAAGCACAAACCAGAACATTCATTGTAGTAGTAATCTCTAAAAAGGAATTAATCACGAAATTAACATGCTACCACTGTTTTGAACTTTTGCCCCTCAACTTAAGGTTTTGCAATCATTAACAACCACAACATTTGATTGAAGTCTTTTATGCTCAAGGAATTAACATGCACCAATGATCCTAATATGATTTTTCAAGTATTCCAGAAGACACAACAGTGCATGGCAAAAAATTCAAACCAACCTCACATTCTTGTTTCATGCGTTTCAATTCACATGACGCTAAACTACTAAGATAGGGTATTATTTCACTCCACCAAAATTTGCAAAACATTATAACACCATTCACACATGATTTAGAGACCACTCATGTTATGAACCAGGAGATCTCTTGGTCAACATTTTATGTACCCACATTGAGTTTCTTTTTAACATTTCATCTACTGCATTTCAACTAGAAACTTAACATGGCATCATGCACATCAAATTCCCAGAACCGACACAACTTAATCTCAAGGAAGATTATGCTAACATTTGGAATTTGAAATTGCACCACAACAGATCGAGCTAAGTTGTCACAGCATATGCTTCAAAATTCAGCTTGACTACACGAAATCATGCACTAGAGAGAAAAGAAATAACCAGTAATCATTGATGGAGGCAAATATGTGTAATAAAAATGTGATCGTGGTTGCTATTTACCCTTACTCAAAATAATGCCAAACAACCCCTTAATGGTGTAATTATTGCAAGTTCGTTCCCACAGAGAAAGGACTATGTTGAAATTCTAAGAAAATCTTTTTGGTTTTTTCTGTATTTATTAAACTAAAACAAAGACGGTGATTTGATTTAAATTACCAATTAAGCAAGTTTACACCCGAGATTATATTTTAGGGTTACATAAAAAGCACATACATACATTATTTCTATGGTCATGCAAAATAAGGATAAATAACATAACTCAAGCCCTCCTATGTGGTAAGAGACAAGGAATGACCTAGGAATTTACCTATTTAGATATTAATTAATTCATTAAACCCTCCTATGTGGTAAGAGGCAAGGCTTACTTCCTTAATTAACCCGAAATCTAGTGCAACTACCAACTCAACCAAACCCTCAAGTTCAACCGCTCCTATGTGGTAAGAGGCAATGCCCGAACCAGTCACGCTAATGCTAAATGGCTGGGGTTGTCACTACCCTGCAATTTTACCCAAACTAAACAATAAATGCTGCAGTGATGAGTGGGATCGTCTCCACGAGGAGAGGGTTGTAATCAAGTATTGAATAATGATAGCAAGTATGAACAATTAAAAAGGCACGAAATAATATGTAAATAGATTAAAATGTAGGAATGTTGGAACGGGAGATAACTCAATAAAACGGGAGGTGTTGCCTTGAGGGTGGAACAACTAGTATGGATTTTTCTCTTGCAATCACTGATTTGTGTAAACAAGTGTGAGGGGACTTCTCTGCTAGTGATCCGGGATTCGATCAACTTGTCAGTTCTCTCAAACCCATTTCACAATACTCCTCTAACTTCCCTTGTTAGGGCAAGTTCTAGGTACGAGTCAGACTCCCCCAGATCCCGATTCTCCTACTGTGAGCCTCAATTAGCCTGGATATACTCCCTTGTCAGGGCAGTCATCCCATATGTAATCTCAATCCACAATACTAGAATACTCTTAGTCATATCCTATAGTGGCAGTAGTGAGCCTCAATTACTTGGATATACTTCTTGTTAGGGCAGTCATCCCAGATGTAATCTAAACTCACCATACAAAGACGCTCCTTGCCCTTTTTTAAATCATGAAATGTACAGGACTAAGACTCACACAAGCATGTTCATAATCAATACAAGTTGGGATTGATTTCCTTAGACAAGTTCACAACAATCTCAGTGGTCACCGCAGATTTAATATGAAGTTAATCTAATGCAAAACATCAATCACAACAAGTACAAAATAATGGACATAAATAACACGGATGAAATTCTAAATCAAATGTCTCAAACAAGATTAAATCCATACATGTAACCCCTCAAGGCAACACTCTATGTCTAGCCGATCATGTTGATCGACTAAGAATTCATGATTACAAGACAGAAATGAAATGGGCAATTTCCCAAGATCTTCTCCCTCTCTGTAATTTTCTAAGTTCTTTCTTGATCCTCAATCTCCCGATCCCCTTTCTCTTTCCTTTTCAGCTCATTTTATACTTTCCCCTTGCTGGGTTGGCTTGGTGACCTTCCTGGAAATTTCCATCTTTTTCGGAGAAGCTGCCACGTGTCTGTGCATAAGTCAGCAAAGGTAAAGTGAGGCCACGTAGTTCACTCAATACTTAGTCATTAAGGAATTTTAATGCATTTCTTCAAACAATTGGTGATCAAACGTGAACGTGTGTGAGTGCCTGATAATGTGCGCAAAATATGTGCGGGAGCACGAGTGCGGTGAGGTGTAAATAAGCAATGAAATCGTGCATGTGTGCAAGTGAGTGAGTGAGTGCGTAGTGGTGGGCGGGCGTGCTAGGCGCCCGCCGTGCATGTGTGTGTGCGTGGTGCGGGCGCGCTAGACGCCCGCACCGTGTGTTCATTAGGGGGGGCGGGAGCGCTAGGCGCCCGCCATGTGTGTGCGTGTGGGTGAGGCGGGCGCGCTAGGCGCCCGTCCTGTGTGTGTGTGTTGAGTGGGCGGGCGCCTAGTGTGTTGTGTGTTGAGAGGTTTGTGTGTGTGTGTGAGTGATTTGTGAGTGTTGTGAATTGTGAGTGACTTGTGAGGCTAAGGAGAGTGTGTGCATATTTTACATACTTGGATCAAACTTAACACATATTTCCCACACTTAGCTATTTTCCTCAATTGTATGTTCATGAACAATAATATGCACAAGCCATTCACAAAGTATTCCTTTTACTCAATTTCTATATAAAAAGGATGAGTATGTAAGATAAATAAGTCGGTACAACTCCGACTTATCAACCCCCCACACTTGAATCTTTGCTAGTCCCGAGCAAAGGAAAAACGAAAACTATGCCCTCATCCATTCCACATTCAAACACTCGCAACAACATCATCAGCAATCCATTTTCAAATTTTTCGCATGCACAAATATCTAGTTGCCGATTTCACAGTTCATCCAACTTATACAATTTTCCAAGCAAGGTGAAACGAATAAAGACCAAACCGTCAGCGTGCAGTGTGTGCTGAGAGTTTCTCGTGATTCCCACCTTGTCTATGCAGAGTACTCAAGTAGACACTTAAAGAAAATTCTTGCACCACAATCCTTTTGTCCACACACACGAACACTTATTATTGCAGAACTTAACAGAAATTAACTTGCACATTGGTGCTTATTCATGCCGCACTTTGGTGCTTGGCTGCCCAGGGTTTTGTGGCTATTTTTTTCCTTTTATTCGCCATTTGGCTTTTTCTTCATATTTGCACAAATTCAAACAGTTTGTGTTCGTGCGTGTTTCCAATAGACTATGTACTCAAAATACAAGAATAAGTGTTTACGAGTAGAAAGCACATACACGTAAAGAATCATAAGCTCTCTTCTATGTCAAATTTGTTGCTGGCGTTTCTATCTTACTTTGACATCGCACTTTACTTATCAAATTGTACTCATCGAATAGACACTGTAAATCTCAAAATTGTTTTTGCATACATAACAATTAAGTAACATTCTAGGATTTGCAATGATACTGGGAGTGCGAGTGTGGTTTGGCGTGCAAGTGTGCGGAATGGACTGGATGGTGAACATTTGCACAGCACAACAGAAACACTCACATTTATCGCAACAATAATAAAATTCAAGCACACTACAAGGTCAGTGCTAGACACTGACTTTTGCTCACAACAACACAAAAACAATAAAACAAGAAGAAAACACACCACCTAAATACTAAACAATCCACACTATCACTCGTTTCCCGCACATATGATAAACGCACATAAGCAATTTTTAAACAAAGGCCCTCGGCCTCACAAACACAAGCATCACTTCAAAGAAGTCCCAAGCATAGCTAAACACACAGACATCAGCAATTTCCAAGCACACCCCCAAATCATGAATGTCTTCCCCCACACTTGAAATGAACAATGGTCCCCATTGTAAAGGAGAGAGACTCAGCGTTTAAGTGCCTGGAGGTGGGGGTTGGTTGGAGAAACGGGAGAAGCCGGGGAAGGATGGTGGAGTATTTCTGACATTTGGTGCACTCGAACCCGCAGTAGAGCTCATCCCTTGGTTCATGACTACCCTTCGACTGCTAGTATCCACAATCATTCTGGCTGGGTTGTCCATCTCCTCAATTGGGGGAAAGTAAGAATTTGGTCCCCGGGATTGATGGTGGTACACCATCATCAAATTGAGATTGTGGACTTCCGTTTGGCACTGGTTGATCTTGTTGTCAATGGCCTTCCACTGTGTGGTCTGCTCTTTTTCCATTGATTCTATTCGTGTCCCAATGATGTCCATGCAGTCCTGCAGTCCAGTCCACCTGCCTTCCATTTCGTCAATGTGTTGCATGAGGGAATTGTGCTGGTTTTGGAATGTCGTTTGAAGTCCCTCAAGTGCAAGTAGCATATTGTTGAAATTATCGAACCCTTGCGGTGGTTGCTGGTTGGGCGGTTGTTGGTGTGGCTCGGCTGGGTTTGAATCGACATCAATGTCATCCATTATCGGTATTGGTTCCACCCTTTCTCTCTCCCTTGCCTCAGCTTCTCTTTGCTGTCTGTCTTCTTTTTCTTGATTCTGATAAAATTTTAGTTGGCCATCCTTGACTGGTCCTGTTGACACTCAGCATTCCTCTCCGGTGGACACTTTCACTCCATGCTTGATAGCTTGCTCCAGGATCAAGTGTGGGAAATACATGGCTAGATTGTGCTCAGATATGGCCTGGTTGATGTATGTGGTCATGAACTTTCCCACATCTATAGTTAACCTTCTTTGGATGGCATACACAAGAAAGATTCTGTCTCTGGTTACTTTTGTGTTATGGGTGTTGGGCATGAGGCGGGAGTTGATAAATAGAAGCCATGTCTTAGCCCCCGCTGTCAAATCCTTGAGCCGCGCATGTCTCATGTCGCCGTGTTGGTTTCTCACCCAATCTGATCCCGGAAGAGTCAGTGCTTGTAGAATAGTATCTGGGTTTCCCATTTCGATCAGGTCACTAAGCTCGTCGGTGTCGTAGTCCGGGAGCCCATAATGCTTATTCACCATCTCGCTGGTGAATTTTATGTATTTGCCTCTCATGAATACCCCCTTCGCCTTGACCTCTTTCTTGTCGACCGCAGCAGTATTTGCATAGAATTCCTTAGCAACAGCTACATTGCATGTCTCTGGAGCTACTGTCAACGGTTTCCACTTGTAGTTCTGGATGATGTCTGTGTATGGCTTTTCGGTGATGCGAAAGGATCGTTCAACATGGATGTGTCGGACGGCAAATTCACAGAATTTTTCTTGAGCATAGGCACTGACAAATCTTTGGAGGACCACCGATTGAGAATTTTTCCTTTTCTTGCTACCAGTGTCTTGTGTGTCCTCAGCTTCATAATTCTCGGGAAAATATTTCTCGTCTGACTCAGAATCGGATGAGGTTTCATCCACCAGGACCTTGGCCTTTCCTTTCGACGCTTGACCTTTGGAAGTGGTAGCAGGAGTTTGATAGGATTTCTTTGGTGCCATGATACCTGAAAATTCCAACATTGCATGAGTTGTGTAACACCTAATTCCATCATGTCTTTTGGATTCACGTAAAACCCAAGCATGCGTCACCATACAAGATCATGAAAGTTTCTCATTAAGCTTTGCAAGGCAATTACACCCCACTGTCTAATTCATGCTATACAACATTCCAGGATTCTCATTATGCCATACAAGATAGTTGGACATACATGGGCAGTTAAAAGACGTGAAGCGCATTTGGGAATTGTCTTACGTAAAAATCGGCCCCAAAATTATATCACAACTACTCACAATATCATTAGCACACCAAAATTCGTTCATCACAATTTATCAACATCATTCATTTCCACGGTGGAGCATGGAAGCATTAAAACATCATGAGCGTAACTCATTCGGCATTAGTTCAAATCATGGAAAATTACTCTCACAAGCTAATATTTTCAGAATTGACAGTGCACAAAAGTAAAGAACTTCCTTGAGGTAATATTTAGCATGCGAAATTCAAAGAAGGAAGGATGATAACCACAAACAGTTCAACAGCCTATTACGCCAACAGTCCATTACAATAATTAAATTGTACATTCTAATTGAGCTGTTCAAATTTGCATGGTCATTCTACGTAAATCATCACATCTTGGAAATTGACCAAATGAGCATAGAGCTAAAGAATGAGAGATGCTTACTTGGTTGGAAGACTGGGCACAACAAAATTGCAAAACAAAGAATCGAATTTTTGTGGAGTACTACCAACTTCTCGAAATGGCCTATTCTATTGCTGCATTTCCTCTTGGCCGAATATGCACACTTTGATGCATGTGAATTGCTTGATGAATGGAATGCACAATGCATGGTATTTATAGGGAAATTTTCCATGCATGGTTCGGCTATCTCAAGGTAGAAAACAATTATCATGTGACTTCACAAAATGACAAAATGACTACATGACAAGAAGGATGCAAACAAAGCATTGTGTAATCAAATCAACTTTCCTTTTGCATAATTCGGCCACTTGAACAATTGATTGCTACCAAACAAAGTTTTTGGCCCTACATTATCACATGTCATCAATATTTCACCCATTTTCTCATTCATGGCCGATTTCTTTTTGAACACAATTGAGGTCAAGCTTCTCAAAGTGTCGGTGCTAATATTGTGTGCAGTGATGCATGTGAGGATGTCATTTCACTATTGCCCATTCCTTCTCTCCAAATTGATTTGAGAGTTCCCTGTCGACATCCGGGTGTACGAAACTCAGCTGGTTGACTCCATGTCGATTCCGAGGTTCCTGCAGATATGCACACATGATGGCTTTTAAACTCAGGTGTTTTATTGGGGTCACAATGTATTGAAATAAACCACTATCAAATAACTAAAAGTAAATCGGGTTGCCTCATAACACAGTGCTTGGTTTATTGTCCTCAGCCCGACATGGAAGAGTTGATGTCAAGGAGTTGGACTATCAAGGAACTGGATGTGTCCGTTGTCTATACTTAACACACCCCTAGTTTCTGAACCCACATTTCTGCTTACTGGGTGGCGTTTCTTTTGCTCCTTCCACACCATACGTTTCAGATAGTTGAATAATGGTTGGCATTTCCGCTTGGTTGGTTTTTTGTCTGGTTGGGGTGAGCTCTTTTTCCTGTACTCAATATTCTCAAGCCTCACCTCAGTGGGCACAATTTCCACCTTTTCGTCAGTAGAGACAACAAAATCAAGATTTTTCTTTATTTCGTTCAATTTCCTCTTATTAACACAATTTCCATTAGCTTCATGATCAGAATTCATTTTCTCAACAGAGTCATTCAACACAAGTTGTTCAATCATGTTTTGCAATTCATGCACAATTTCACTTTCTTCATCAGTTAACACATTCTCAAAATTATCATGCATATCATTTTCACCAGGGTCATGTGTTGAGGCAAGAGACTTACCTGTATGTTCTGACTTAAGTGACTGAGGGTGACCCTTCACCAGGCCTGCCAGACAACATTGCTCAATGGTCTGAGGATGCTTCATCGCATAATTCACATTGAATACCACTTCTTCACCATTGACCCAGAATGTAATGGTTTTCCCTTTAACTCCTATGAGGGCATCCCCTGTTGCCAAGAATGGCCTGCCAAATATAAGTGGGACTTCGGGGTCCTCCTCCATGTCCAAGACTATGAAATTCACCAAAAGCACAAATTTGTCTACCGACACCAACACATCTTCCACCATTCTAGTCGGTTGTACCAAGGATCTATCTGCTAACTGTAGGAGGACAGCCACAGGTTTAATCTTCTCTCCCAGACCTATACTCTCGGTGAGGGATAGTGGCATCAGGTTTATCCCTGCCCCGAGGTCGCACAACGCTTTATTGAAAAATTTTCCTCCGATAGTGCAAGGGACTGTGTAGCTCCCAGGGTCCTTAAGCTTGGGAGGGAGCTCATTGTTTATCCAAGCCTGGCTCTCCTTAGTCAACGGAATTGGCACCTCACAACGTAATATTTGCTCTTTATTCGCGATCAGATCCTTCAGAAATTTAGCATACCGAGACAGTGCAATGACGAGGTCCAGAAGAGGGACATTCACGTTGACGTTTTTCACCATGTCCAGGAACCTTGTAAATTGGGCCCCCTTCTTGGCCTGTGCTGGAACGCGCTGGGGAAAAGGTGGGAGGGGTGCAAACTCCAGATAGTTGTAAGGGCTGGCAGGTCCCCTCTTCTTCTTAGGCTCAGGAACCTTCACACTTTCCTCCTCATCCTCCCGTATCTCTTCTTCCACGATGATAGTCTCTTCTGGGACTTCTTCCACTGATTCTTCATTTCCTCCCTTCTTCTGATCCCTTTTGATCTCATTACCACATCTGAGTGTGATGGCGTTGCACACCTCTCTCTCATTTCCTTTTGGGCTGGGCTCGGTATTACTAGGAAGGGCGCCCTGAGGGCGTTGGTTGCTCGCCTTGGCCAGCTAGCCTATTTGCATGTCTATGTTCTTGATGGAGGCCTCAACTGCAGAAGTTATCTTTTCATACATGTCCATCCTTTCCATGATTGTTTGAAACATTTCATCTGTGGACTTCCTCAGTTCCCTGTTGCTCAACTCTCCACCTTGGAAGTACTGTCTTTGCTGATTTCCCTGATTGTTCTGCCCCCAAGACCCTTGACCAGATTGGTTTCTATAGCCACCATATTACTGTCCATATTGTTGTCTGTTGTTGTAATTTTGAACATATTGAACAGACTCCTGTGTGAGCTCACATTCATCGGTGTGGTGTTCACATTTGCATAAACCACACATCAGCACAGGAGCAGTGTTTGCGGCCTTGAGAGTTTGGATCTGCCTTGTTAGGGCCTCAATCTTTGCTTCCAAGGAAGTCTCCTCGTCCAGCTCCAACACTCCTCACTGTTTTCTCACAGGTGCCTTCCAAGTTTTCGGGAACAAATACTCGTCGTCAGCTATAGAATCGAATAGCTCTCTTACTTCCGGGACACTTTTATCCCTGAGGGCTCCGTTAGCCGAGGCCTTAACCATCAGTGAAGATTCGGGGGACAATCCTTTGAAGAACGTGTTAAGCTCCCTTATCTCTCTAAGGTCATTGTTGGGGCATTGCCTGAGCAAGTCATTAAACCTATCCCATGCTTCCTTGAAGGTCTCCCCATCTTGCTGTTGAAAGTTCCTTATTTCGAGTCTCATTCTCTCCAGTTTAGATGGGGGGAAATATTTGGCCAGGAATTTTCTTTCCAATTCCTCAAAAGTGGCTACCGAGGGCCATCCGATCGAGTTAAACCAGTGCTTTGCCCTGCATTTGAGAGAGAGTGGGAACAATATCCTTCTCACCTCATCAGGTGTGATTCGTTGCAGCTTGAAAGTGTTACACAATCCCAGAAACCAATCTAAGTGCTCGGTTGGGTCGTCGTTGCTCAATCCTTGAAAGACCTGACCCTGAGTTATCATCGATACTATTTGAGTTGGGATTTTGTAACTTTCCACATCCACATCTTGCCTGTTGTTTCTCCTCTCGAAGTTGACCGCGAAATGGTCCCCAAACCTTAGTGGTCGGTCTCTTGGTCTCTCCTCCCCCTGTTGGGGCCTAGCTCTCTCTTCACCCTGTTCCGCCATTTCTAGAGCCCTTCTCCTTTGCCTCAAAGTCCTCTGGAGCTCTGGATCAAAATTAAACTCAAGTTCTATCCCACGAAGTCTGGCCCCCACTTGCATAAGTTGTATTACCTACACAAGCCAAAGACACCTCCCACGTAGATAGATTACTGAGTTCAAAAACAAACTGTAGAAATGGGATGAAATAACCTTGACAGGGTCACCAGCTATAATCAAAAGTCAATCAAAAGAAACAGAACAAATACTGAAATACGAAATACCAAAAATTCGAAACATAAAACTATCACAATCAATTCCTAATACTTAGCCTCTCCCCGGCAACGGCGCCAAAAATTGGCCGGGGTTGTCGCTACCCTGCAATTTTACCCAAACTCAACAATAAATGTAGCAGTGATGAGCGGGATCGTCTCCACAGGGAGATGGTTGTAATCATGTATTGAATAATGATAGCAAGTATGAACAATTAAAAAGGCACGAAATAATATGTAAATAGATTAAAATGCAGGAATGTTGGAACGGGAGATAACTCAATAAAACGGGAGGTGTTGCCTTGAGGGTGGAACAACTAGTATGGATTTTTCTGTTGCAATCACTGATTTGTGTAAACAAGTGTGAGGGGACTTCTCTGCTAGTGATCCGGGATTCGATCAACTTGTCAGTTCTCTCAAACCCATTTCACAATACTCGTCTAACTTCCCTTGTCAAGGCAAGTTCTAGGTACGAGTCAGACTCCCCCAGATCCCGATTCTCCTACTGTGACCCTCGATTAGCCCGGATATACTCCCTTGTCAGGGCAGTCATCCCATATGTATTCTCAATCCACAATACTAGAATACTCTTAGTCCTATCCTATAGTGGCAGTAGTGAGCCTCGATTACTTGGATATACTCCTTGTCAGGGCAGTCATCCTTGATGTAATCTAAACTCACCATACAAAGACGCTCCTTGCCCTTTTTTAAATCATGAAATGTATAGGACTAAGACTCACACAAGCATGTTCATAATCAATACAAGTTGGGATTGATTTCCTTAGGCAAGTTCACAACAATCTCAGTGGTCACCGCATATTTAATATGAAGTTAATCTAATGCAAAACATCAAACATAACAAGTACAGAATAATGGACATAAATAACACGGATGAAATTCTAAATCAAATTTCTCAAACAAGATTAAATCCATATATGTAACCCCTCAAGGCAATCAGAATTCATGATTACAAGACAGAAATGAAATGGGCAATTTCCCAAGATCTTCTCCCTCTCTGTAATTTTCTAAGTTCTTTCTTGATCCTCAATCTCCCGATCCCCTTTCTCTTTCCTTTTCAGCTCCTTTTATACTTTTCCCTTGCTGGGTTGGCTTGATGACCTTCCTGGAAATTTCCATCTTTTCCGGAGAAGCTGCCACGTGTCTGTGAATAAGTCAGCAAAGGTAAAGTGAGGCCACGTAGTTCACTCAATACTTAGTCATTAAGGAATTTTAATGCATTTCTTCAAACAATTGGTGATCAAACGTGAACGTGTGTGAGTGCCTGATAATGTGCGCAAAATATGTGCGGGAGCACGAGTGCGGTGAGGTGTAAATAAGTAATGAAATCGTGCATGTGTGCAAGTGAGTGAGTGAGTGCGTAGTGGTGGGCGGGCGCGCTAGGCGCCCGCCGTGCATATGTGTGTGCGTGGTGCGGACGCGCTAGGCGCCCGCACCGTGTGTGCATTAGGAGGGGCGGGCGCCTAGTGTGTGTGTGTTGAGTGGGCGGGCGCCTAGTGTGTTGTGTGTTGAGAGGTTTGTGTGTGTGTGTGAGTGATTCGTGAGTGTTGTGAATTGTGAGTGACTTATGAGGCTAAGGAGAGTGTGTGCATATTTTACATACTTGGATCAAACTTAACACATATTTCCCACACTTAGCTATTTTCCTCAATTGTAAGTTCATGAACAATAATATGCACAAGCCATTCACAAAGTATTCCCTTTACTCAATTTCTATATAAAAAGGATGAGTATGTAAGATAAATAAGTCGGTACAACTCCGACTTATCACTAAACTAACCCCCTAACTCCTCCTATGTGGTAAGAGGCAAGAGCTAAGGTAAAATCAATTTATCAAATTCACAACCAACCCACAAAAGATTCCAAACAACCCACTCTAATCCTCCTATGTGGTAAGAGGCAAGATTAAAGCAAGTTATCTCTAAATAATTTACTTCACTTTAAGAAAATATTCATCATACATAATACTCGCGACATATCATATATAATTATGAAGAACACAGAAAAACCTATTCCACAAAGAGCATAAAATAGAACTTAGCATACAAATTAAGCACAAAAACCCTTATTCATAATCCCGGGAGCACAATAAGTTTAGCCGATCATGGCTAAATTAAACATCATCATCATATTAATAATTAAGCACAACATTGAAAACATAAATTAAAAGGAAAGAAAACACCTTGAATTGCGAATCCGTAGATGAAATCTTTGTCTCTAAATAAATGAATTCAATAATTAATGATGTTCCCAATCCATACAGCTTCAATTTTCCTTAGATAGCCAAAAGAATGAAACCCTAGCTATTACAAAGAAGAAAAACCTTTGCTTTTATTCTCTCAAAGCTGTCCTACCTTAAAAAGCTGTAACCTAGCCCTATTTATAGTAATTCTATACAAATATTAGCAGATAAGTTCCTCACGAAAACCACGTCGGATAAGAAGTCTCAAACTGGGCCAAAATCACAAATTTCCAAAATTAAGTCATAAAACTGCGTTTTTTCCCGACGTCGCGACGTGCAAGGTCGCAAGTCAAAATGTCCACGCACGTCGCGACGTGAAAGGGTCCCGATGTCGTGACGTGGCTCTCTGGAAATTTCTCAAAAATCGTCCAAAAATCGACCAAAAAATTAATTTAATTCACATTTTTGACGTCGCGAAGTGGAGGGTCTCACATCGCGACGTCCACCCACGTCGCGACGTGGTGGAGTTTTCCATGAATTCACGAACTTTCTTCTATTTTTTCTCCACTTTGCATCCGATTTGACTCTAGTATGATTTTCCTCTTCCAAGCATGCACCATGATCGACAGCCCTACAAATAAAACCCTAAAACGAATAAAAACGAACAAGAACGATCAAAGAATTAAGTATAAACACTACATCAAAGATGAATAAATTCACCTCATCAATTTACCCCACACTTAACCTTTGTTCGTCCCCGAACAATCTAAACCAAAAATAACAATCCTAAACCAAAAACCAAACATAAAGATCCTAACAAAATACTAACACATAACATCAAAAAAGCATCCAACTACATCAATTAAATCTAAGGACAAATGCTACGTAAATATCTCATAATCTCAAGTATTCAAATGTTAAGTAAACATAATATACGTCCCCAACAGTTATCAAAGTACATTAATGTAGTCATTTAGACACGTTGAGCCAATCATGTGTGTGTGCGCGATAGGTTCCACCTCAGTTCATAACTCATCTACAACCACACATAAATCAGGGTTTCAACAACTAAGTCTTCGTCTCAACTTTTCCTCACTAACATATTAACAATTCATTATTAAACTCATATTAATGAGGATTCGCTCGACAAACCTTTAGGTTCATAAATAAAACACTCGTTCCCCCAGACTGTCATACTTAATTAGGGCATTTCGGGTTTTAGACCCATTCCCACTCATGCAAGTTCTCCATTAACTTTTCGTAAGATATGAAGCCAGAGTCTTACAGCTTCTAATCTCTGTTACCATCCATATGAGTTCTCTTAGGGTTATTATTAAAAGCAGTCTCATAGAGGGTTGATAGTATGAGCAAAACAAGCTTAAAAATGCAAAAGCATTAAGTGCAAACAATTATGCAAGCACATTTATTAAAGAACACATTTTAAGTGAGTTATATAAGTTTCAACTAAACAAAGCGTTAAAAACACACCAACCTACTTAATGATTACAAACTCGTCAATTCCCTCAGTAGTTCCCCTAAGTGCATAAAAATGATTGATTCAAAATGCTAAACTTTCCATCAAAGTCCCGACTCCCTCTAGATAGCATATTACTTTCCTATCCCATATCGAATCTTTCGATAAAACCCAATCATTGGCAACATAACATTTATCGCAACAAGATCAAAATTTCCCAATCCGTGCTCATGAGTTGAATTTTCACAATCAAGAATTAGAGAACACATTCAATCACAAATGTATAACAATAAAAATGTCTCAACCATGAATAATTCTACATATAATGAATCCTCAAGGCAATACTAACAATTTAGCCGATCATTGAAATGATCGGCTCAGAGAATATGATAGAGTCCCCAGAATCAGACATTGTTGGAAGATATGGGGTTAAAGATATTACAAATGGTACAATAAGAATGTTTCCTTTTGCCAGCACTCTGTCCCTTCCAATTGTATTAGCTTTAACCCTAGAATTCTCTCTATTTCTCGTCTTGATTTCTTTTCTTAGTTCTCTCTGTTCTATCTTTCAGACCTAATTTGATCGCCTCTCTGTCTCTCTCGATCTGCCTCATTCACTTCTGTCTTGTGTTTTTCTTTTATACCCTTCCCTCATTGATGTGTCACAATCAGGGAGGTCATGTGTCTCATTTCATTCAGATTTAATGCCAAGTGTCCTGTAAATGTAATCCATAATTGAAGTGAGGTAATCTAGTGTCATGCTGTAAATTTTGATTACTTAACCATGAAGAAAGCATTTTATCGAACACTTGGAGTTATAACGAATCGCTGTGCTGAAGTCAATTAAGTGTGCTAAGTGTTTCTTATACATGTGCAACGAGTGTAAATGAAAGTGTTAGGTAGTGTAGGTGATGAATGTATGGGAGTGCAAGTGTGCATATGTAGTGTGTGAATGAATAGTGAGACTAAGTGCAAGTGTGAGCGAGTGTAGGCGTGAGTGTGTGCGAGTGCAGATGTGAGTGTGCGCGAGGCGCGCATCGTGCATGCACCGTGTGCAAAGAATCCCGCGCACTGGGCGCGCGTGGCTATGTTGTTGTGTGCTGGGCTGGCGCACTACCTAGCTATGAGTGCGAGAGGGGCTGGCGCCTAGCGTGGGTGCAAATATGGTGCATACACACCCTATGTGCAATTAGAAGGGCTGGCGAACTAGGCACCCGCCTGTGTGTGAGAGGCATCCGCACCCTATGTGTATTTACAAAGGGCGGGTGCCTGTGGGTTCATTGGTATGCGCCCGCACAACTTGTGTGTGCGGTGATAGGCGGACTCACAATGCATCCGCCCATGTGTGTGTTTTGTGTGTGTGCTTGAGGTTTTATGTGTTTTAAGTGTTTGATGCGTGAATGTCGTGTGCTGGGACTTTTGTGAGTGCGTGAGAGTTGTGCGAACAGGTACGTCCATTTGTGCATTCAACCAAATACATGTATACTTCATATCATTTATGCAACAAATTTAACACTTCTTCTACTCCTTACTCAATTAATCACAGAAATCACACAATTCATACAAGAATTCACGTTATATCCAAACAAAAGATCAAGGATTCATAACATATAAGTCAGTCTATAACTGATTATCAATGGTCATTTCGACAATAAGAAGAAATACCAAAGAATGCAAGGATTCTAAAGGTGGTATGACAATTCTTTTAATAGGTGATCCACCAAAAACCCAAAATTCAATTTGTTGCTCAAATTTCAATTTTTTTTCTAGTTTTTTAAATTATCATATGATTTTTTTTTAGCTCTTGGAAAAACAATAATAATCGTTGTTTATGGATTTTTTAGGGTTTTCAAGACTTGATTTCAAATATCACCATCAAGAATCAAGAAACCAAAGCAATTTCAAGATTCACACAATAGTCGCTACAACGAAACAGAAATCACTTGCAAAAAAGAAACGATAGCAAGAAAATAACAAGAATACGAGCAAGAAGAGTGGAAAAAAAAGAAAAACCTGAATAAAAGTTTCTTTAAATAACGAATTCTGTGTGTGTGTGAAAAACTTGTTTCTCTTATACCAATTGATGCGATTATTGGTCGCAAGGTATGTACTCACACAAAACAACAAAAATGTATGCTCATAAGTCACGGATCTATTCAACACAACCATAACAAAAACACAAAAATCATGTATTAAAAAGATAAAATAGTAAAGATATTGAACGTGATTACTTGAATTCGATGTTGATCCAAACCACCACGTAATATGAATTGATCTACCCGGTCCATGTACTCACGATCCTCAACTTTCAATTCAGATTGTTCTGTACTCAAAATGGAAAGGCTTGCCTAAATGTCCTCCCTGAAGGTTTGCAGAATTGAAGAACAATTTACTCAATTAAAACTTCAAGGTTTTCAAGCAATCTTGTTCAAAGGATTTTTTTTATTCAATGTTAATAAAATTCGTAGCTTACAAAGCCTTAAATAGGCCAAAGGTAATTGAGCTACAAAACCCTAACTTATTAAGAAAATTCCTAAATTGACTCCAACACTAAAACGTAATTACGGGAATAACACATGCCTTGACCATGCAAGATCTTAGACCATGTGAAATGAAACCAAACAATCAACCAAAGTTCATGCAAGAACCATTGATCAATCACTTATTGATTAAAACTTAAATCAAAAGCAACATAGAAAAAATACAAATATAATTCTGCTAAAAATCCCCGACGTCACGATGTGGGGTGTCGTACGTCGTGACGTGTAGGATCAAAATCACCAACGTCGCAACGTGCGGAAATTCTTCACCGGCAAGTTTTCTTGAAAACATCAGAAATCTTCAAATTCGAGAGAGTGACATTGCGATGTGGTAGCTGTTGGACGTCACAATGTGGATGAACGTCGCGACGTAGGGACCTGGACGTCGCAACATGGAGGAATCTTCACCAAATTTGTAGTTTTCAACTTTGTTTTGCAAAGACAAGTCCTTAATCTCCACTTGTGAACCTTGGGGAGCTTCTTCATAAACCACAATGGAAGATATGTTCCAAATGACTCCATTCCCCCGCTTAGGTATGGAGAATTCTTCAAAATCACCAATGTGTTAGGTGAACAAAGAATGCAAAGCTTCCTTGACCTTCTTGGATCTCACTCTAGTCATTGGACCATCAATACAAACCAATAGATCCTTCAAGTCTGATGCCACATTCGCATCACCCTCTGCCACCACCACTATTTCAACTATTTAATCTGTTGTTCCAACTTTTCCCAACTTTTCCACATAAAAACAATTTCTTTGAAAACTTGATTGAGCATAAAAACAATACACTTTGGTGGATCTAATTTACCCTCATATTAGAGGACTTTACTGCAGACTAGTTCATGAGGATTCACAAAGCATATATGATTCTATCTTATCCCAAAGAGATGGATGCTCAACAATTTGCCTTATGTGATATTGTCGGTAGGCACTAGATATTCCGGCTACACTCACCAGATTTTAGAGAATGACCAGTGTTAGTAATCCAAGATGGTAAAATTAATTATTGTCGTACCAGAAAACTTTATCAATTAATCATTAGCTCATTATTCTCCATAGATTTAGGAGTATTATTAGCTCATTATCCCCATAGATTTTGAGTTGTAAAGTCTGTATCTGTATTTTCTATAGTCAAATTAATCTTTGGTAATGAGTTTTAAATCTTCATTTTCAAAATATTTAAAATAAAAACTCAACATCCTAAATATACAAAACGTAATAACATTTTCGCAAACTACACATATTTTACACATACTTTATATATTTTTCACACACTACACATATTTTTACATGATACACACACTTATACACGCTACATATTTTACACACACTACATACATTTTCACATACTATACATATTATACACATATTATACACATTTTTATACACTACGCATATTTTACACACATTAACCACATTTTTTGCGCACATTACATACACTTTACACGTTACACATATTTTATACGTACTACATATATTTTATAAATGCTACGCATATTTTTACACACTACACAATTTACACATACAACACATATATTTGCACATACTACATAAATTTACAAACAAACCATACTTTGTTGTATGTCATGCAAATGAACAATCTCCTTAAAGAATAGTTCCGCTATATAAGTTGAATCATTGGTTTTAGCACAGGCAATAAAGTGAGTTATCTTGCTAAAACTATCAACAACAATAAATATGCTTGGCATCATCATTTTTATACCAAATAAATTACCTACTTTAAAGTATGAAAAATAGCAAAGTGAAAGTAAGGTCGAATCCCACGAGGACGGAGTACAATTTCTTTTAGTTAATTTATGGAATTCCAATTTTAAAAGAGTGATTATTACTAGTAACTAAAATCAACAAAATAAAGCAAGCAAAGTGATAAACTAATATTCAATTAATTAAAAGCTTCGGTATTAGTGAATTCACAATAAATAAGTTTACATCGGTTGATAAGTCGGTATTGTACCGACTTATTTGTCTTGTTTCTTTGAGCTTTTGCATGGTTTTATGGTGAAAATCATATTTGCTTGTGTGAGTTATGTGCTAAATGTTCATGAAATGATATTTGTGGAGTTGGTGAAGAAGTGTTGGATTTGTGCATGAAGTAGGTAAAGCATACATGTATTTGATCTAATGCACATCTTGACACAACTATTCCCACAACTCACAAACAAGCACACAAGAAAAGTCCTAAGCACAACAAGCACATCAAAAGCACACTACAACACTAGCACACACATTTGATACATGGGAAGCACTAATTTCTTATTCGGCAGAACAGAAAACGAACTTCAAATGAGTATATCTCTCTCAATAGCAATCCAAATGAAGAGAGCTTGGATGTTCTGGAAAGCTCTTTGAGTGTACTGCATCTATTATGTTTTAACGTGATTCTAATTCTGTGTGCTAGTATGAGAAACGGGAGCATCTTTGCAACTGCTCCTACAGGTCTTCACATTTGATTTCGTATTGCCACAGTTTGGTAGATTGTCCATATCCCGAGCTACAGACCTTCAATGATGCTAATTCTTGAACCTATGGAAAGCTAAGAGAGAGATATACAATGCATATGTTTAAGACAAAACCCAGTTCTCAACCGAAGGCCTTCAAATTCGCACAACACTAAGCACACACGGCTGGACCTACACTCATTTGCACACTTGGACGGCCGTCAGCACTATTCCACACATTTGCACATTCATTTCACAGCATACACATGCACTCTTACACTCACTTATACACTTGCACATGCACTCAAATATATAAAATTTATTCATATGCACATGCACTCACAATTCATCCACTCATCACTTCAACGACACACACACACTACATTTAGTCTTCATTATTCATTCACTCAAGCACACACCTCACTGCACTCTTGGCTGAACACTCACAAGCACACACCTCACAAGCCACTACATTTGCACATTCATATTCACATCTATCCATTCAGCTCTCACACTTGCACATTCATTCATCAAATTAATTCAACACATTCACATGCACACACTTCAGCCTGTCACATTAATTCATTAATACACAACACAACACACACACACATAGGTCGACCGACCAACCAGTCGGCCGACCAAGCACACACCTCACTCTCACTTAATTCATCACATTTATTCATTCATTCACACAAGCACACACCTCACAAGCACTCACCTCACTCACCATTCTTGCACCAAATTTTTGAACTACACTTCATATACACATGCATGCTAGGATGAATTACATACACTATATTAACCCGTCACACACACATAACAAATACTCTCCACTCACTTCACTCTTAGCTGAGCATGCATTTGCACACCACCACTTCACACAACACATAAACATTCACAATCACATGCATTGCAACACACACAACACAAGTTGGACGGCCGACACTCCTGACGGCCGTCACAACCACACACACCCACTTGCATCAACAATTTACACATGCATTCGATTACCACACTTGTACACATGCACTACATTCACCATTCATGCATTACACTCATCTCACACACTTACACCCTTTCACCTCACAAACACCCAACAAAAAAACACACAAACACGTTGGTCGGTCGTCACTCCTGACGGCCGGCCAAACACACACTCACACATTAGTCGGCCGTCACTCCTGACGGCCGACCAAACACACCGTCACACACACTCACACTCATGCACACACAACTCCTCTACACTAATTCATGCATTCTTTCACTACACTTGCATGTTTGCATCAACATTACTCACTTCCTATTCACTCACAACTCACTTCATTACCTTCTTCCCCTAATTCTTTCCATTCTACTAGCGCAATTCGCAGAATTAGAAGCCTTTGCACAATTTGCTTCTAAACCCCCGAAGAGCAGCTGACACTCAATCACCTCACTCATGCACTAGCACACTACTACACTCTCACATGCACACTTCCATCAGCTCATCACCACTACACGTGCACACTCAATTGCATCCATAGCACAAATGCACTCAAGATTCATACACACATGTGCACACGCAAAGGCATGGCACAAAACACTCACCAAACACACAAGGCATAAGCATAACATTTCATATGTTCACTAGGTGTTTGTGATTGTGCATTTCTAACTCGTAATGATTAAGTCATAGGGGTGACCACGTGAGCTCATTTTATTATTTGATTGGTACAGGACACGTGGAGGAATCAAGGAGTTAGAAAAAGAAGCTAAGTGGTCAAGATCAAGCTACAGGAGGAGAGGAAGGTATAAAAGGAAAATGAAGCAACCCTAGGAGGAGGGACAGCGAGGAGCAAGGGAGAAAATTACAGAGAGAGAGAAGAGCCTAAGATACTGCCCATTTCACCTCACTCTTGTAATCATGAATTCTGAGCCGATCAACATGATCGGCTAGATTTATTGGGTTGCCTGAGGGTCAATAGTATGGATTTGATCTTGTTTGAGACATTTGTTATGGAAATTATCTGTGTTATTTCATGTTCATAATTCTGCACTTGTTATGTTTGATAATTTGCACTCTAGATTAACTTCATACTAGGTCTGCGGTACCCACTGAGGTCGGTGTGAATACTCAATAGGCAATCAATCATAACATGAAACGATTTTGAACATGCATTTGTGAATCTTAGTTCCTGTGACATTTGTGATCTTGATTGTGCGGTACCCACCGACAGTTAGGTTCAACCCTTAGGAAAGGTCTAAGAGAGTCCTCGTAGTGTGAGTCGAAGTTGTGAACTGGATAGCTGCCCTACCAAGGGAGATAGCCAGGGACCGAATTAGATTTGTGTCAGGCGAATTGGGATCTGGGAGAGTCTGAATCGTGCCAAGATCTTGCCCTACCAAGGGTGGGTCGGGGAGTATTGTGAGCTAGGATTGTGAAAACTACCAAGTTGATCAACCTTAGTTCACTAGCAGTATAGTCCCTCACATATGTTTACACAAGTCCAGGATAGCAAGAGAAAATCCATATGAATTATCACTCTTAAGGCAACACACTCCTCTTTACTGATTTACCGTATTCCAATTCCTTTTTGCTTGTTTACATTGCACTGTTTTGACACTCATCCACTCTATAATTAATTCAACTTTTTATCCAATACCTCTCTCTGTGGGAACGATCCCACTCACCATTGCTACATCTGTTTGGTGAATTTGGGTAAAATTGGGAGCCAACGACAGCTCGCACCAATTTTTGGCGCCGTTGCCGGGGAGTGGCACAACGTTGAGAGTTGTTTGTGATAGTTTTACTTTGTTGTTACTTTACGAATTTTTATGTGAAATTGTTGATTTGTTTGTTTTGTTGAAATCTTAATTCATTACTGTATCTGTTGATTTTGTTCTACTGATCTTATGTTTTAGTGCTGTTTCTTTTTCTTGTGAGAATTCCCAGTTTATGCTACTTAGAGCAAGGTTACGAAGAGAAGCTCCGAAATTTGCTCTTAACTTAGAATTGCAGAGAACTTTAAGGCAGAGGAGAAGGATTATAGAAATGGTTGAACATAATGTGGAGAGACCTCAGCCCCAGCCACCTAGGTTTGGGGATCACTTTGCGGTAAACTTTGAGAGGAGAAACAACCACCAGGGAATTGACGTCGAAAGCTATCAAATCCCAACACAAATCGTGTCCATGATCACCCAAGGGGAGATCTTTCAAGGCTTGAACAATGAGGACCCTAACGAGCATTTGGATTGGTTTTTGGGACTTTGCAACACCTTTAAGCTGCAAAGGGTGACTCCAGATGATGTGAGAAGGGTTCTGTTCCCCCTGTCTCTAAAAGGGAAGGCGAAGCATTGGTACAACTCAATCGGTGGACCATCCATAGCCACCTTTGAGAAGCTTGAGCGGAAGTTTTTAGCCAAGTATTTTCCGCCTGCCAAGTTGGAGCGAATGAGGTCGGAGATCCGCAGTTTCCAGCAGCTGGATGGCGAGACCTTCAAGGAAGCCTGGGATCGATTCAACGATCTGCTCCGCCAATGCCCAAACAATGACCTTGGGGAAGTCAGGGAGCTCAACACATTTTTTAAAGGTCTATCACCGGAGTCTTCGCTGATGGTCAAGGCCAGTGCCAATGGAGCTTTAAAAGACAAGAGCGTACCCGAGGTGAGGGAGCACTTTGACTCGATAGCGGACGACGAGTACCTGTTTCCAGAAACTAGAAAGATGCCTGTGCGGAAGCAACGAGGAATACTAGAGCTGGATGACGAGAGTTCTTTGGAAGTAAAACTTGAGGCTCTCACAAGACAAGTTCAAAACCTAAAGGCTGCTAAGGTCGCTCCAGTATTGATGTGCGGGCTGTGTAAGGGAGAGCACCACACAGACGAGTGCGAGCTCACTCAGGAGTTAGTGCAATATGTCACAAACTACAACAACCGCCAGCAAAGGCAATCAGGCCAAGGCAACTAGGGACAGAGTAATCAGGGAAATCAGCAAAGGCAATACTACCAGAGTGAGGAGTCAAGCAACCAGGAACAGAGAAAGACAACCGATGATTTGCTCCATGAAATTCTGGGAAAAATGGACATGTATGAGAAAAGGACCTCCACATTGGAAACTCAAGTGAGAAACGTGGAGGCTTCTATCAAGAACATTGATAAGCAGATGGGACAGTTGGCTAAAGCAAGCCATCAGAGACCTCAAGGTGCCCTCCTAAGCGATACAGAGCCAAACCCAAAACTGAAAATGAAGAAGGAGGAGTGCAATGCCATAACCCTCAAATGTGGAAAGGAGATCGGTGGAAGCAAGAGGAAAGAAGCGAAGAAGATTCCTGAGGATGAAGTCATGAAGGAGGCCATTGTTGTGGAAGAGGAGCTCCAGGCAGAGGACAAAGATGAGATTGTAAAGGCACCCGAGCCTAAGAAGAAAAGGGGACCTCCAAGCCCTTATAATTACCCTGAATACGCACCACTCCCACCTTTTCCTCAACGAGTCCCACCTCCAACTAAGAAGGGAGCCCAGTTTACGAGATTCGTGGACATAGTTAAAAATGTTAATGTGAGTGTTCCATTTATGGATCTTGTCACGGCTGTACCGCGATATGCCAAGTTTCTGAAGGATTTAATCGCGATCAAGGAGCAAATTCTGCGTTGTGATGTACCAATTCCACTGACAAAGGAGAGCCAAGCCTGGATCAACAATGACTTGCCCCCAAAGCTCAAGGACCCTGGGAGTTGCACAGTTCCATGCACTATTGGAGGAAAATTTTTCAACAAAGCATTGTGTGACCTTGGGGCGGGAATCAATCTCATGCCATTATCCATTGCTGAGAGCATAGGCTTGGGAGAGAAAATTAAGCCGGTGGCCGTACTTCTCCAATTGGCAGACAGATCCCTTGTGCAACCAACTGGAATTGTAGAGGATGTCTTGGTATCAGTGGATAAATTCAAGCTTCCGGTGGATTTCATAATCTTGGATATGGAGGAAGACCCTGAAGTTCCGCTTATTTTTGGCAGACCATTCCTCGCCACGGGAGATGCCCTCATAGGAGTCAAAGGGAAAACCATCACTTTCAGGGTAAATGGTGAAAAAGTAATGTTCAATATGGATTACGCAGTGAAGCACCCTCAGACCATTGAACAATGCTGTGTAACAAACCTCGTGGAAGGTAACCTTCACTCACTGATATCAGAGCGCACAGGTAAATTTCCTATTTCAACACATGTATCCTGCAAGGATGATATGCAAGTAAAATTTGAGAGTACATTGATTGATGAGAAGAGTGACATCTTGCATGAATTGCAAAACATAAGTGAACAACACTGTAAGTTTTCCCCTGCACTGTGATGATGAAAGGCATGAGAAATGTGAAAACGTTTTAACTGATGAGGAGAGTAACAATATGCATGAAATGCAAACAACGGTTGAACTAAATGTGATAAATACATGTGTTGAGAAAGTGAATTTGAGTGGTGAAAATGATGAGAAGTTGAATAAAATGAGTAATGTCCTTGGAAATAGTGAGATGAATGATCCTAATGAGAAAGTGAAGCTGAAAAATGAAATTGACAAAACCAAGGAACGTGTTGAGTTGTGTGGAAAATTGTTAGATGTTTTTGCTGACACTAACAAAAATGTGAAAGTTGTGCCCACTGAGGTGAGGCTTGGAAATGTGGATGGCAGGAACAAAGGCTCACTACAATCAGACAAGAAGCCAATCAAGCAGGAGAGTCGACCTCCATTCAACTATTTGAAGTGCATGGCTTGGAAGGAGAAGAAGAAACGCCACCCACCAAAGTCAAGCTGGAAGGACAAAGAATACACCCTGTCCCTTGACTGCCCACTCCCTTGATAAGCAGCTCTTTGATAAGTCGATGTTTAGTCCACTTATTTGCTCCGCTTTCTTTATTCTTTGTTGTGAATTATGAGTGAAAATTATGCTTGGTGTGTCAATGGTATGCAAAATGTGCAGTATTTGGAAACATTGATAAATGGCTAAGTATCGTGTGATAATGTGAATATTTTGTGATTTTGTGCAAAATATTTAGTCATGTATGCCACTGACCTCCAACTCTTCTTTGAAGTCCATAACTATTCACACAAGCACACATCACACAAAGCTTAAAGTCCACAACCATTCACACTACACAAACTCTCACAAGCACACAAACGCACAACTCATTCAGCACACACAAAAACAATCACACACGGCGGTCGCACGATGCGACTGCCCACACACACACACATGCACGGCGGCCGCATCGTGCGGCTGCCAACCCCTCATGGCGGCCGCATCGTGCGGCCGCCCTCTCACACACGCACACACCGCGGCCGTATCGTGCGGCCGCCACTCACACACGGCGGTCGCACGCACCCCACTGGCACACGAGCACTGTTTGTTGTTCTTGTTGCATCTTTTCTTTTCTGTTTTCATTCCATTTTATTCATGCATTTCTCTTGAACGTTTGGCATGCATCAACTTCACACACATGCACTTCAATGCATATTTCCTCCCTTTTTTATTATTAGTCTATTTTACTTTTGTCATGTCTTGAGTGAGGAAGTCTTTCATGCATTGTTACTTCATCATTTTAGTTAGTCATATCCTCATGCATTTCGTAGACACCAACTCCGCATTCTGTCCAACTTATTTGGCAAACTTAGTAGTTAAGCTTTCCAATATTGTGGCCTGATTGTTGTCATCTCTTAAGTACACGTGTCTTCACCAAATGATCTGTTGTAAATGCAGGAGCACGTGTCAATATCTTGGCACACAAAAGAAATTTCCAGGAAGCTCACCAAGCTAAGTCGGCAATGCAAGACTATAAAAGTTGGAGAGAAAGGAAGATCAGGAGTTTTTCGGGACGAGGGAATCAACTGAGAAAAGAGAGAGGAGTTCTGAGAGTCTAGGGTTTTAAGGATCAGAGTGGAGTTCATTCAACTCTATCCGTTTGTAATAGCGATGTTTGATCTGGCTTTGTTAAATTCATTTTCAAAGCCGATCAACATGATCGGCTAGATTTTTAGTGCTGCTTGAGGGATTAGGTGTAATGACTTAATATCGTTTTGAGACATTTGAATTGCGAATTTGTGTTTGGTTTAAGTTCCATGTCAGTTAGTGTTTCATTTCAATATTTACTCACTCACGATTACGCCTTTATATGATTTGCGGTATCTATTGAAATCAATTCAGTGCAATTAAAGGAAATTGGAATGAAACCAACAGAACATAGAACAACCTATGTATGAGTCCTAAGATCTGAGTGAGGAAGCTATTTTCTACTGTGCGGTTTCCACTGACAGTGGAGGTCAAGGAATGAAAAGACTTAGGATCATTTGCACACTAGTACTTGTCTTAGTGTAGTGTCAGATAGGGATCTGGAATTAGGAAACGAGCATAAATCTTGCCCTATCAAGGGAAGATAGAGGAGCATGGTGGTTTAGGATTGTGAGACCTATCAAGGAGATCAATCTTAAGTTCACTAGAAAACCGACCCCCTCATACATGTGTTAACACTAATTTAAGGATAACCGATTGAAGTCATTACCACTGGCCTCCCTCAAGGCAGCACATCTTTCTCCTTTTGGTTGATTTCTCGTTTGTTTTCTATTTAGTCTACACATCGCTTAATTGCTTATTCTATCACTGTACAATTCTTAATTCTACCCTTTCCTTGAGGATACGATCCCACTTACCGCTTGCTTCTAGTTAGTTGTTTTGGGTAAAATTGCGAGAGTAGACGACGCTCTCGCCAATTTTTGGCGCCGTTGCCGGGGATAGGCACATCGTTGAGAGTTGTTTGTGATAGTTTTACTTTGCTTGTTACTTTATGAATTCATATTTGAAATTTTTGGTTTGTTTGTTTTGGTTGAAATTTTAATCCATTACTTGTCTCTGTTAATTTTGTCCTACTGATCTTTTGTTCTAGTGCTGTTTCTTTATTTTGAGAATTTCCAGTTTATGCACCCTAGAGCAAGACTACGTGGTGAAGCTCCAGAGTTGGCACTTGACATAGAATTAGAAAGGACTTTAAGGCAGAGAAGAAGGGAAATTGAAATGGCAGAACAGAATGAAGAGAGACCTCAGCCCCAGCCACCTCGGTTTGGGGACCATTTCGCGGTCAACTTTGAGAGGAGAAACAATCACCAGGGAATTGACGTTGAGAGTTACCAAATCCCGACACAAATTGTGTCCATGATCACCCAAGGGCAGATCTTTCAAGGCTTAAGCAACGAAGACCCTAATGAGCATTTGGATTGGTTTCTGGGACTATGCAATACCTTCAAGCTGCAAAGAGTGACCCCAGATGATGTGAGAAGGGTGCTCTTCCCACTGTCCTTGAAAGGAAAGGCAAAGCATTGGTTTAACTCAATTGGGGGTCCAGCTATATCAACATTTGAGGAACTTGAGCGGAAGTTTTTAGCTAAGTATTTTCCTCCAGCAAAGTTGGAGCGAATGAGGTTGGAGATCCGCAATTTTCAGCAGCAGGATGGCGAGACCTTCAAGGAGACATGGGACCGATTCAACGACTTACTCCACCAATGCCCAAACAATGACCTTGGGGAGGTCAGGGAACTCAACATATTCTTCAAAGGTCTATCACCAGAAGCCTCACTAATGGTCAAGGCCAGCGCCAATGGAGCTTTGAAAGATAAAAGCATCCCCGAGGTCAGAGAACTTTTTGACTCAATTGCAGACGATGAATTCCTATTTCTTGAAACTAGAAAGATGCCTGCGCGAAAGCAACGGGGAGTGCTAGAGCTGGATTAGGAGACATTCTTGGAAGCAAAAGTTGAGGCCCTTACAAGACAAATTCAAAACCTAAAGGCTGCCAAGGTCGCTCCGATATTGATGTGCGGGCTGTGTAAGGGAGATCACCACACGGACGAGTGCGAGCTCACACAAGAATCAGTCCAGTATGTCTCCAATTACAACAACCGCCAGCAGCAATACGGAGGTGGTTATCGAATCAGTCAGGGCAAGGAAGCTGGGGACTGAATAATCAGCAAAGGCAGTACTACCAAAGTGGGGAGTCAAGCAACCGGGAACAGAAAAAGTCCACGGATGATTTGCTCTATGAAATTCTGGGTAAAATGGACATGTTTGAGAAAAGGACCTACACGGTGGAAACTCAAGCGAAAAGCACGGAGGCCGCCATCAAAAACCTCGAGATGCAAGTGGGCCAGTTGGCTAAAGCCAACCATCAAAGACCTCAAGGCGCCCTTCCAAGTGATACGGAGCCAAATCCCAAGGGAAAGGAAATGGAGATGTGCAATGCCATAACGTTGAGGTGTGGAAAGGAGCTTAGTGGAACCAAGAGACAGGAGGAAGAGAAAGTTTCAAATGAAGAAAAAAAGGATGATCCTGAAGAGGAAGTCATGGACGAAGAGATCGTTATGGAGGAGAAGATCCTAGAAGGGGACAAAGGGGAGTGTGTGAAGGTCCCAGAAGGTAAAAAGAAGAGGAGAGCTCAAGAGCCATGCGACGAGTCGCCATATGCACCACCCCCTCCCTTCCCCCAGAGACTTCGACCTCCACCAAAGAAGGGGGTCCAATTTACAAAATTTTTGGACATGGTGAAGAATGTAAATGTGAATGTTCCATTGCTGGATTTGGTCACAGCCGTGCCGAGATATGCGAAATTCTTGAAGGACCTAATTGCCAACAAAGAGCAGATTTTGCGTTGTGAATTACCAATTCCACTCACTAAGGAGAGCCAAGCATGGATCAACAATGAGCTGCCTCCTAAACTCAAAGACCCTGGAAGCTGTACAGTTCCATGCTCCATTGGTGAGAGATTTTTCAGCAAGGCCTTGTGTGACCTTGGAGCAGGCATCAACCTCATGCCTTTATCCATAGCAGAGAGCATAGGATTGGGGTCACGAATTAAACCGGTAGCAGTCATGCTCCAATTGGCGGATAGATCATTGGTTCAACCGACTGGGATGGTGGAGGATGTTCTGGTATCTGTGGATAAATTTGTACTCCCCGTGGACTTCATAGTGTTGGACATGGAGGAAGACCCTGAAGTGCCACTCATAGCTACAGGCGATGCTCTCATTGGAGTAAAGGGAAAGACCATAACTTTTAAGGTCAACGGTGAGGAGGTCATCTTCAATGTCGACTATGCCATGAAACACCCTCACTCCATAGAACAATGTTGCCTAGCTAGCTTGATGGAAGGTAATCCCCAACCTCTGAATTTTGAGCATAAACGGAAATTTTCTCTTGCTGAAAATGATTTTTGGGATGATGACATGTGTGAAAATTTTGAAACTGTATTGGTCATTGAAGAGTCTGATACATTGCATGAATTGAGCCCTTGGGGTGAAAAAGTTGAAAGTGAGTCGTCTGTGAAAAAAATGGACTTTGCATGTGATTTTGATGAAAGTTATGAAAATGGTGAAAGTTTGAATAAAATGGCAAATGTGCATGAAATTCATGAAATGCAAAATTTTGGAGAAAAATTGAAGTTAAGTGTTGAAAAGGATAAACAAGAAGAAAAATTTGCATTATGTGACCAATTGTCTGATGCCATTGTTGAGACTGACGAAAAGATGAAAGTTGTGCCCACTAAGTTGTGCTCACCAGACGAAAAGCGGACCAAGAAAAAACATCCCCCACTGCTTAAACATCTCAAACGTCTGATTTGGCGAGAGAAAAAGAAGACTTTAGACCCACCACCCAAAAGGGTGGGAGTCGGGACCTCAAGAGAGAAGAAAGGAAACAAAGGTCATGAAATGAAAGTCAACCAACCACTTTGGATGGACACTGGGCACACCCAGTACCTCGACCCTCCACAACTTGGATAACAACACTGCTGTGTCTGGCTGAAGACAATAAACTAAGCACTCTGTTGGGAGGCAACCCAACCTGTTTAATTCATGTCTTTATTTTGTTTCGTTTTGGTAGCACGATAACTCCAATAAATAATTGGAACTCATCTCTCGAATCTTTTTAGGAATGAGGAAGCTAATGGGCCCCGAAGGAAAACTGAGAAAAATCGAAAAAGGGGCACAAGAGGTCAATGGGACAGAGTTGCCCGAAAGACGAGATAGGCACAATTAGGATGTCAGGTAACAGTGTAGAATATTCTCTGCTCTGACAAAAGGTGAGAATAAAATCTGTGATGTAACACCCAAAGCAATGAGAAAATATTGGATTCTACCAAACACTTTCACGTGAATCTTGCTTGTACTTGTAAATTCCAAAGCAATCTCAGCATAGGGAAGAATCACGCCAATCGTGTCAAGAGACAGGGTAGTATAGTCGAATGCAGTATGAAAAGATTTATGCATGGGTGAAAAGATTTTTGCATAACATGATAATTGGTGGGTGATCGGCCAAGCAAGGGAAATTGAAAAATGGTGATAACATGTGATGATGTGGACCCACACTTATTGTTTGGTAGCTGAAATCACTCTTGCATGACCGAACTCTTTGAGGGCTTGAGCATTTGATGGCTTGTGAAATGCGGGGGCCATAAGCATAATTTGATGACCAAAATTTGTGTCAAATGGCCGAAACTAGCTAACAAAAGGTTGATGTGATTTTACAAATCTTTGTTGTCACCTTCTTGTCAAGTAGTGAATTGTCTTGTAATGAAGTCACATGCTAGTCGTTTTCTAGTTCTCTCTAACCGATTCAAGCATGAAATTTTGCCCATAAATACCATGAACATGCATCTGCATTGCATCACATGATTTGTGCACAATAGCTCATCTTGAAAAGGGCCATAACACCTGCACGACCGAAATTGACATCATTGCATGCATTCGTGTGAAAACTCGGCCAAGAGGAAAAGCAGAGGAAAGAAAAAAAATTTTCCAAAGAGCCAAGGAGCTGCACGGTTCCCACTCTTTGCATTTTTCAATCGACACTTTTAGTGGGTTAATCTCTAGCCAAGTAAGTTCTCTACACCCATGTTACCTTACAATCTAAATTGAATTCTTGCAATTGTGGATATCATGGGGTTGTAGTAAATGAGATGGGAGGAATGTTGATGTTTTCATTATTTCGAGACTCTTTGTTTTTTTTTATGCTTTCGTAAGGAACTCATGTTCGTGAATGGGATAAAATTTGTCAAACGATATGCCTACATGCATGTGGAATTCTGGTGTGTAAATGACGATAGGCTATGAAATGTGGAAATTTTGATTTTGATGGCACGAACGAACCTGAGACATAAATTTTTGTGGAAATGAAATCATGTCATAATTTCATGAGCAAATTTTATGCCTTGTGAAATCTTGTGAAGTTCAATGCTTTCGTGATTAATTCATGGGTTATGTTCTCTGAAAGACATGGGATTGAAATGCAATGATGAGTATGAGAACTAAAATTGTGGCATGATGGTTGGGAACTAGTGAAAGCCCTTGTGTTGCAAATTGTCAATGTAATGCGCGACTTTATTCCAGAAGCCTTAATTGTTTGATGAAAAATGTTACCATGAAAATCAAATTAAGGTTACTACTCAGGCATACTCCTTTGAATAGTTGTGGACCTCATTATGGTATGTTGAGCTTGAATGGAACTCTGCTTATTGAGACTATAATTTTTTCAGGTATCACAACATGGCACCCAAGAAAGCATCACAGACCACTGCGACCACACAAAAAGGACAAGCGTCTAGAGGGAAAGCCAAAGTGAGGGAATACGAATCATCTGACGACTCTAGTTCAGACAAAGAGTATGCCCCAGAGGGAGAGGACGTGCAAGACACCACTCAGAAGAAAAGAAAGGTTGCTCAGCAGAACATCCTTCAGCGATTTTATAACGCCGAGGCCCAAACAAAATTCTGCGAGTTCGCCATTAGACCCATCCACATAGAAAGGGCACTGATCATTACAGAAAAGTCCTACGTCGATATCATCAAGCACTACAATTGGCAAAAACTGACTAGGGCACCTGATAGTTGCAATGTGGCCATCGCCAAGGAATTCTACGCCAATGCTGCTGGGGCGGGTGAGAAGGAAGTGCTCTCAAAGGGTGTATTCATACGGGGGAAGTACATTAAGCTCACGCCCCAATTAGTGAACGAACATTACGGGCTCCAGGACTGTGCTCCAGACGATTTTGATGAGCTGAAGAACGCGGGAGACATGGACATAATCTTGGGGGCACTGAGTCTACCGGGGGTCGATTGGGTCAGAAGTCGACATGGCCACCCAAGATACGTCAAGCTAAAAGATCTGACGGCGGAAGCCAAAACTTGGCTACTCTTCATCAACTCCCGCCTGATGCCTACAACCCACACCACCAGGATTTCCACCAATAGGCTTTTCCTGGTATATGCTATTAAAAACAGACTCACGGTGGATGTGGGCCAGCTTATAATCACATACATCGGTCACGCACTAGCTGATGAACACCAAGCCCTGTACTTCCCTCTCTTTCTGTGTGAAAAAGCTGTGAAAGCAGGGGTCAAATTGAATGCTAGAGAGGAGAGTCGCAACCCGGCCCTGCCCATAAAAGATGGCCAACTCAAGCAATATCGAACTGTAGAGAGAGCAGACAGAGAAAGGTTGGAAGAAGAAGCAAGAGAAAGGGACAGAGAAACGCAAGAACAAATGGATAATATTGATGAGGATCAAGCCGCACCAGCTCAACCCCAGCCTAACCGATAGCCACCTCAGCTGCTAGGGAATTTCAACCATATGCAGCATGCTTTAGAGGGAATGCAAACAGCAATTCAAAATCAACAGAACGCCCTGACGAAGCATATGGAAAACATAGAGGGGCGGTGGACGGGAGTGGAAACTTGTATGGGGCTCATTGGTACAAGGATAGATTCAATAAGTAAAGAGCATACCACTCAATGGACAACACTGGACAACAAAATAACCCAGTGCCAAACAGAGGTCCACAACTTGAACTTAATGATGGTACATCACCACAAAACTCGAGGCCCAGATTCATATTTCCCTCCTCTGGAAGAAATGGAAGGTCACTCCCGTATAATTGTGGATACCTCGAGTACTACACGAGTGGTGATGCAACAAGGCATGAGCTCCAATGCTGGTTCGGCCTCACCAAACTTCAGGCCAGCGCAAACCCAATTCCCAGGATTCTCCCGTTTCTCTGGCCAACCACCACTTCCCGACGCTTGATACTGGGTAGACTCTTTCCTTTCTCACAATGGGGACCATTGCTTCATTCTAAGTGTGGGGGGGAGAGTTTTGGCTTATGGTGGTGGCTGTGAGTTATGTTTGTGTGAACTTGCTGGCTTGATGGTTTATGCTTGTGTGAATGATGCTTACTTCCTGTTATGCTGATGTTTTGTTTGTGAGGCCTAGGGCCCCTTGAAAAAATTTCAATTGCTGCGTTAGCTACGTGCAGAGGTGTGTAGTTGGTGTGTAGTATATTAGTATTAGGAGGTGTGTTTTTCTTGTATTTTTTGTCTATTTTCTTTCACGTGTTGTTGTGTTGGAATTAAACCGAGGCAGTGATTAGCATTGACCTTGAAGTGTGTTATTGTGAGTTTTCCATTCCAAGTAAGATGTAGTGTGTGGCTTTAAATTTATGAATGTGAAAGTTGATGTTATGATTGTGCAAGAGGTCCACCACTATTATTCATTTAACAAACGCACTTCCAATTTCATCAACAATCTACCAAGTGTTTGATGTTTAATGTATGCGAAAAATTTTCTTTCACAAGTTCACGGTATTCAGTCGATGCATACAGAGTGCTAAGTAAAGTATAACGTTAAGGTAAGATAGAAGTGCCAGCAACATCTTTGACATAGGAGAATGCTTATGCTTCATAACTTGTATGTGCACTCTACTTGTACACACTTGTTCTTGCATTTTTAATATATAGTCCATTGAAGACACGCACGAACACGAATGCTTGAGTTATGATGTTTATGCTAAGAAAAAGCCAAATGGGCGAATAAAGGGAAAAAATAGCCACAAAACCCTGGCAGCCAAGCACAAAAGTGCGGCACGAATAAGCACCAATGTGCATATTAAATTTTATGTTTGTTAAATGCTCAAAGTGTTCGTGTGTGTGGACAAAGGGACTGTAGTGAAAGAATTTTGGGTTAAGTGTCTGCTTGAGTACTTTGCATAGACAACGTTGTGGGCATAAGAAATTCTCAACACACACTTCACGTGGGCGCCTTGGTCTTTATTCGTAATACCTTACTTGGCGACTTTGTGTAAATCGAATAAACGGTGGACTTGCTTATTCAAACGATGTTATGCATGCGAAAGTTTTATAATGGATAGTTGATGAGGTTGAGAGAGTTGTTTGTGAAGTTGGTGGTTGGATTTACTTTGCTCGGGACTAGCAAAGACTTAAGTGTGGGGGGATGATAAGTCGATGTTTAGTCGACTTATTTGCTCCGCTTTCTTTATTCTTTGTTGTGAATTATGAGTGAAAATGATGCTTGGTGTGTCAATGGTATGCAAAATGTGTAGTATTTGGAAACATTGATAAATGGCTAAGTATCGTGTGATAATGTGAATATTTTGTGATTTTGTGCAAAATATTTAGTCATGTATGCCACTGACCTCCAACTCTTCTTTGAAGTCCATAACTATTCACACAAGCACACATCACACAAAGCTTAAAGTCCACAACCATTCACACTACACAAACTCTCACAAGCACACAAACGCACAACTCATTCAGCACACACAAAAACAATCACACACGGCGGTCGCACGATGCGACCGCCCACACACACATACACATGCACGGCGGCCGCACAACCCCTCACGATGCGCCGCCCTCTCACACACGCACACACGGCGGCCGCATCGTGCGGCCGCCACTCACACACGGCGGTCGCATCGTGCGACTGCCACCCCACTAGCACACGAGCACTGTTTGTTGTTCTTGTTGCATCTTTTCTTTTCTATTTTCATTCTATTTTATTCATGCTTTTCTCTTGAACGTTTGGTATGCATCAACTTCACACACATGCACTTCAATGCATATTTCCTCCCTTTGTTATTATTAGTCTATTTTACTTTTTTCATGTCTTGAGTTAGGAAGTCTTTCATGCATTGTTACTTCATCATTTTAGTTAGTCATTTCCTCATGCATTTCGTAGACACCAACTCCGCATTCTGTCCAACTTATTTGGCAAACTTAGTAGTTAAGCTTTCCAATATTGTGGCCTGATCGTTGTCATCTCTTAAGTACACGTGTCTTCACCAAATGATCTGTTGTAAATGCAGGAACACGTGTCAACATCTTGGCACACAAAGGAAATTTCCAGGAAGCTCACCAAGCTAAATCGGCAATGCAAAACTGTAAAAGCTGGAGAGAAAGGAAGATCAGGAGTTTTTCGGGACGAGGGGATCGACTGAGAAAAGAAGAGGAGTTCTGAGAGTCTAGGGTTTTAAGGATCAGAGTGGAGTTCATTCAACTCTATCCGTTTGTAATAGCGATGTTTGATCTGGCTTTGTTAAACTCATTTTAAAAGCCGATCAACATGATCGGCTAGATTTTTAGTGCTGCTTGAGGGATTAGGTGTATGACTTAATATCGTTTTGAGATATTTGAATTGCGTATTTTGTGTTTGGTTTAAGTTCCATGTCAGTTAGTGTTTCATTTCAATATTTACTCACTCACGATTACGCCTTTATATGATTTGCGGTATCCACTGAAATCAATACAGTGCAATTAAAGGAAATTGGAATGAAACCAACAGAATATAGAACAACCTGTGTATGAGTCCTAAGATCTGAGTGAGGAAGCGATTTTCTACTGTGCGGTATCCACTGACAGTGGAGGTCAAGGAATGAAAAGACTTAGGATCATTTGCACACTAGTACTTGTCTTAGTGTAGTGTCAGATAGGGATCTGGAATTAGGAAGCGAGCCTAAATCTTGCCCTATCAAGGGAAGATAGAGGAGCATGGTGGGTTAGAATTGTGAGACCTATCAAGGAGATCAATCTTAAGTTCACTAGAAAACTGACCCCCTCATACATGTGTTAACACTAAGTCAAGGATAACCGATTGAAGTCATTACCACTGGCCTCCCTCAAGGCAGCACACCGTTATCCTTTTGGTTGATTTCTCGTTTGTTTTCTATTTAGTCTACACATCGCTTAATTGGTTATTCTATCACTGTACAATTCTTAATTTTACCCTTTTCCTGAGGATACGATCCCACTTACCGCTTGCTTCTAGTTAGTTGTTTTGGGTAAAATTGCGAGAGTAGACGACGCTCTCGCCACTCTTCCATGTCTGGCTGAGGACAATAAACCAAGCGCTGTGTTGGGAGGCAACCCGACCACTTAGTTTCTACTTTCTGTCTGTCTCGTTCAATAAAGATTGACCTCAATAAAACACCTGAATCTAAAGCCCGTCATGTGTGAATATGTGCAGGAGCCCTAAGCAAAAGCCTCTCAAATGCTAAGTGTGGGGGGGGCATCTATAAATAGAAGGAGAGTCTTCAAGTGCAAGGTGGACATAAGAAGAGCAAAAGTTGTTGAATTTGGTGCATATAGAGTTTCAAGGTCCACAGTGTCATGAAAGGGAAGTTGAGGACAAAGGGCACTCAAACCAACAAACAATGGATGCCATACTCTACAAACATAGGGGAGTTCCTGAACCTGTTCTTTCACCTTATATTGGGAACAATGTAAATGTTAAAGTGTGGGGGGGCAGGAAGGTTAGCCATGGTTTATGCCTTTGTGAATCCAAATGTTTATTTTCCCTTCATGAAATTTCTTTATGTTATGCGCTTGCTTGGTTAGCTTCTCTACGGGTGATGTTTTACTTGACACTGTGTTGTGATGTTTGAAAAGTTGTGTTAGGCATGGTACGCCTTTGAACTTAATATGATGTGTGTTTGATGTGTGCTAAGAGAAATTGTGGTGGTGTTGGGCTATTAGAATTCATGTAGGTAGCATTCCTATGTGTTTTGTGTCTAGTATGGAATAAAAGGCAGTGACTAGTTGTGTTGTGTTGTGTAGTGTAGTGGTCCATGACTTACTCCATTCAGCACACATGCACGACCAAAGTACACTCGCACTCTAAATCTCATCAACAAATTCAATAAATGTTATCCTTGTGATGTATGCGAAATTTTTGCGAGTTTTACAGTAAACATTTGATGCATACAATTTGCTGGGTAAAGTGCGATGTCAAAGTAAGATAGAAACGCCAACATATTCTTTGACATAGGGGAGAGCTTATGTTTCCTTACATGTATGTGCCTTCTACTCGTAAACACTTGTTCTTGCATTTTGAATATATAGTCTATTGAAGACACACACGAAAACGAATTGTTTGAAAAGATGCAAATGTGAAGAAAAAGCCAGTGGGCAGCCAAACACCAATGTGCGGCATGAATAAAGGGAAAAAATAGCCACAAAACCCTGGCAGCTAAGCACCAATGTGTAGCACAAAGTTCAAAGAAAACAATATTCAGCACCAATGTGCTATGTGAAGCTCAGTTAAGTTAGTAATGTTTATGTGATCGTGTGTGTGGACAAAAGATTGTAGTGCAAGAATTCTATTCTAAGTGTCTACTTCAGTACTCTGCATAGACAATGTGAGGGAACATGAGGAACTCTCAGCACACATTTGCATGCTGACGGTTTGGTCTTTATTCGTTGCACCTTACTTGACAAATTGGATAAGTCCGATGAACTGTGAACTTGCCCGAATACATGACTCCTTTTGCATGCGAAAAAATTATAATGGATAGTTGATGATATTGCGAGTGTTGAATGTGGAATGGATAATATGAAGTGTTTGTTGTTTTGCTTTGCTCGGGACTAGCAAAGATTTAAGTGTGGGGGCTTGATAAGTCGGTATTGTACCGACTTATTTGTCTTGTTTCTTTGAGCTTTTGCATGGTTTTATGGTGAAAATCATATTTGCTTGTGTGAGTTATGTGCTAAATGTTCATGAAATATATTTGTGGAGTTGGTGAAGAAGTGTTGGATTTGTGCATGAAGTAGGTAAAGCATACATGTATTCGATCGAATGCACATCTTGACACAACTATTCCCACAACTCACAAGCACACAAGAAAAGTCCTAAGCACAACAAGCACATCAAAAGCACACTACAACACTAGCACACACATTTGATACATGGGAAGCACTAATTTCTTATTCGGCAGAACAGAAAACGAACTTCAAATGAGTATATCTCTCTCAATAGTAATCCAAATGAAGAGAGCTTGGATGTTCTCGAAAGCTCTTTGAGTGTAATGCATCTATTATGTTTTGACTTTATTCTAATTCTGTGTGCAAATATGAGAAACGGGAGCATCGTTGCAACTGCTCCTTCAGGTCTTCACATTTGATTTTGTATTGCCACAGTTTGGTAGAGTGTCCATATCTCGAGCTTCAGACCTTCAATGATGCTAATTCTTGAACCTATGGAAAGCTAAGAGAGAGATCTACAATGCATATGTTTACCACAAAACCCAGTTCTCAACCGAAGGCCTTCAAATTCCCACAACACTAAGCACACACTGCTGGACCTACACTCATTTGCACACTTGGACGACCGTCAGCACTATTCCACACATTTGCACATTCATTTCACAGCATACACATGCACTCTTACACTCACTTATCCACTTGCACATGCACTCAAATATATAACATTTATTCATATGCACATGCACTCACAATTCATCCACTCATCACTTCACCGACACACACACACTACATTTAGTCTTCATTATTCATTCACCCAAGCACACACCTCACTGCACTCTTGGCTGAACACTCACAAGCACACACCTCACAAGCCACTACATTTGCACATTCATATTCACATCTATCCATTCAGCTCTCACACTTGCACATTCATTCATCAAATTAATTCAACACATTCACATGCACACACATCAGCCCGTCACATTAATTCATTAATACACAACACAACACACACACACATAGGTCGGCCGACCAACCAGTCGGCCGACCAAGCACACACCTCACTCTCACTTAATTCATCACATTTATTCATTCATTCACACAAGCACACACCTCACAAGCACTCACCTCACTCACCATTCTTGCACCACATTTTTGCACTACACTTCATATACACATGCATGCTAGGATGCATTACATACACTATATTAACCCGTCACACACACACACAATAAATACACTCCACTCACTTCACTCTTAGCTGAGCATGCATTTGCACACCACCACTTCACACAACACATAAACATTCACAATCACATGCATTGCAACACACATAACACAAGTTGGACGGCCGACACTCCTGACGGCCGTCACAACCACACACCCCCACTTGCATCAACAATTTACACATGCATTCGGTTACCACACTTGCACACATGCACTACATTCACCATTCATGCATTACACTCATCTCACACACTTACACCCTTTCACCTCACAAACACCAACAAAAAAAACACACACACACGTTGGTCGGCCGTCACTCCTGACGGCCGACCAAACACACACTCACACATTGGTCGGCCGTCACTCCTGACGGCCGACCAAACACACCGTCACACACACTCACACTCATGCACACACAACTCCTCTACACTAATTCATGCATTCTTTCACTACACTTGCATGTTTGCATCAACATCACTCACTTCCTATTCACTCACAACTCACATCATTACCTTCTTCCCCTAATTCTTTCCATTCTACTAGCGCAATTCGCAGAATTAGAATCCTTTGCACAATTTGCTTCTACCCCGAAGAGCAGCTTACACTCAATCATCTCACTCATGCACTAGCACACTACTACACTCTCACATGCACACTTCCATTAGCTTATCACCACTACACGTGCACACTCAATTGCATCCATAGCACAAATGCACTCAAGATTCATACACACATGTGCACACACAAAGGCATGGCACAAAACACTCACCAAACACACAAGGCATAAGCATAGCATTTCTTATGTTCACTAGGTGTTTGTGATTGTGCATTTCTAAGTCGTAATGATTAAGCCATAGGGGTGACCACATGAGCTCATTTTATTATTTGATTGGTACAGGACACGTGGAGGAATCAAAGAGTGAGAAAAAGAAGCTGAGTGGTCAAGATCAAGCTACAGGAGGAGAGGAAGGTATAAAAGGAAAATTTAGCAACCCTAGGAGGAGGGAGAGCGAGGAGCAAGGGAGAAAATTACAGAGAGAGAGAAGAGCCTAAGATACTGCCCATTTCACCTCACTCTTGTAATCATGAATTCTGCGCCGATCAACATGATCGGCTAGATTTATTGTGTTGCCTGAGGGGTCAATAGTATGGATTTGATCTTGTTTGAGACATTTGTTATGGAAATTATCTGTGTTATTTCATGTTCATAATTCTGCACTTGTTATGTTTGATAATTTGCACTCTAGATTAACTTCATACTAGGTCTGCGGTACCCACTGAGGTCGGTGTAAATACTCCATAGGCAATCAATCATAACATGAACCGATTTTGAACATGCATTTGTGAATCTTAGTTCCTGTGACATTTGTGATCTTGATTGTGCGGTACCCACCGACAGTTAGGTTCAACCCTTGGAAAAGGTCTAAGAGAGTCCTCGTAGTGTGAGTCGAAGTTGTGAACTGGATAGCTGCCCTACCAAGGGAGATAGCCAGGGACCGAATTAGATTTGTGTTAGGAGAATTGGGATCTGGGAGAGTCTGAATCGTACCAATGTCTTGCCCTACCAAGGGGGGGTCGGGGAGTATTGTGAGCTAGGATTGTGAGAACTACCAAGTTGATCAACCTTAGTTCACTAGCAGTATAGTCCCTCACATATGTTTACACAAGTCCAGGATAGCAAGAGAAAATCCATATGAATTATCACCCTTAAGGCAACACACTCATCTCTAATGATTTACCGTATTCCAATTCCTTTTTGCCTGTTTACATTGCACTGTTTTGACATTCATCCACTCTATCATTAATTCAACTTTTTATCCAAGACCTCTCTCTGTGGGAACGATCCCACTCACCACTACTACATTTGTTTGGTGAATTTGGGTAAAATTGGGAGCCAACGACAGCTCGCACCATCGATCATTGATCCTCATATGAATTAATAATTGTAAACCAACCAGTTATAGATTATCGAGAACTGACTATGGCGTAGTCCAATTCTTTCGTACTTGATTGGTAATTGACAAGAACACAATAAATTAAGTACTTCCCTAACCAAGACACAACTTGGCTGGAACCAACCAACACCCAATTTAATGTCTTAACAGCATTACAAAATAGAAGAACCCAGTTCTAATAACTTGTAATAATTTGTCAGCATGTCACAAATTACTAACCAATTACCCTCGTCTACCTGATAGTAGATTCACCACTAATTAATCCTATCTTTTAAATTTAGAGAATTAAAAAGAGATTGATTGGTTCTACCTAGATTAATTAAATATGGCAAGTATTTAAAGAAGCTAAGCAATTATCGTTAGACGGAAAGGACTCTTGAAATTTACAAGTTTATTAATTTGTGTTTAAGCACTTGAATCTCACGACTTCACTTTCATTATTGCTTTATCACTTAGCACCGAAAAAGTAAACTACTCACAACTCATGATGACAAATAATAAAGATATAATTAAACGTATAATTAATTGAAAGATAAATGCATTACTGCCCTTAAGTATGCGTTTGTCTGGACAGACGGCTACAATCCCTAGAGCTACTAACGAACAACTGCAAGCAATATAAAATACTTCCTAACTAATTTAGCTTACTTTCCTATCCGTGGTTGTTTTCTTTATATAGAATGCAACTCTCTTATTCAACAAATCCTAAAATCACTCAACCTTATCATGATAATTAGAAAGTATAATTTGTTTTCAAAACTTTAAATGCCACAGGAGGCAAAATAAGGCACGCACGCCCTAAAAAGAATTCTTTCCTAATCTTCTCTTATCTCATTTTAAAAACTGATAAGGAAAATTTTCTTATCAACATCTTTAATGCTAGTAGAATTCTTTTCAAATCTGAATTGTCAAATCAAAGCAATATTCTCTTTCCAAAACTCTCCAACCTCTTTGTTCCTTCTAAATTAAGATAAGGAAATCTTCTTTTCCAAGTTCTTTTGAAAAGCTTCCAAATAACTTCATATTTGACATCTTTCCTTATTCTTCTCGCACAAACCGCCAAGTCTACCAATCAACTATAATATGCAACTAAACAACTAATCAGTGCAAATCTATTCAAATTATTCTATAATAAACTCATAAATAATATAACATAAAACGCAGAGTCCATAGATATATCTACCCAATAATGACTAGGAACGAGAAAATGTGTTTACAAACCATGAGGCATTACTTTTGATTTATCTTGTTTACAAATAATTCACTTTTCACAAGCACTATTAACATCTTTTAACATATTTGGCCAATAAAAATGTTCGTGCAAGACATCATATGTTTTAGGTATCTCAAAATGCCCTATTAACCCTCTATCACGGGTTTCTTTGACAAGTAATTCTCGAATAGAACTAAGTGGAATGCACAAATTGTCTTTTTTATAAAGAAAACCATATTGCACATAAAAATCACCATTCAATTTATACAAAAAAGATCATAAACACGTTGAAACTCAACATCAATGGCATAAATCTCTTTAATCAATTCAAAACCAAGTAGCTTAACATGCATAAAAGTAAGTAAAAAGTACTTCCCAGACAGTGCATCGATTATAATGTTATCTTTTCTAACTTTATACTTAATCACATATGGGAAGGATTCAATAAATTTTAACCATTTAACATGCCTCTTATTTAAAACTTGAGTCTTCAAGAATTTGAGGCTTTCATGATCAGAATGAATTACATAAATTCTTTCGGCCACAAGTAATGTTGCCATACTTGTAAAGCTCTTACCAAAGTATACAATTCCTTGGCATAAGCTGCATACTTCAAGGTTGCTCCATTTACCTTTTATTGAAGTAAGCCATAGGCTTTGATTCCTGAATTAACACAACACCAATACCTATCTTGGATGTATCATCGTATATCTCAAAAACTTTACTAAAATTAGGTAATGCAAGCACAAGAGCATGAGTTAATTTTTCCTTAAGTATGTTAAAAGTCTTTTCATGTGATTCTTTCTATTCAAAAGTAAAATTTTCTTAACAAATTCATTTAAATGTGCAGTAATAGAACTAAAGTCTTCCACAAAATGCCTATAAAAACTTGTAAGACCATGAAAACTCCTAACATTACTAGTAGAAGAAGATATTGTCCAATCAAGAATCGCCTTAACCGTTGACTCATCAACAAATATTCTTTGAGAACTAATAACATACCCTAAAAATATAATGGACTCCATGCAAAAAGAATACCTTTTAAGATTAGCATACAATTTATGTTCTCTTAATATAGTAAGCAGATTAAAAACTTTACTAAAATTAGGTAATGCAAGCACAATAGCATGAGTCAATCACTAGTACAAAACGGGGATTTTACACCGAATATTATAAAAATGAATTGGTGTATATACAGGCGGGGTAAAATGTATAAATTTCTTACACCGGTTTTATAAACCGATGTAAAAAGTATTTCTTACACCGATTTTCTTATAACCGATGTAACAAGTCTTTCTTACACCGGTTTTATAAACCGATGTAACAAGTATTTCTTACACCGGTTTTCTTATAACCGATGTAAAAAGTCTTTCTTACACCGGTTTTATAAACCGATGTAAAAAATCTTTCTTACACCGGTTTTATAAACCGATTTAAGAAGTCTTTCTTACCCGGTGTAAGAAATTTATTTTACACCGGTTAAATAATAACCGGTGTATTAAATTTTAATTGTTTTTTTAACATTTAATTTGGTTTTCTAGTACCCGGTGTAATATGTATTTAAACCTTTTCTGCGAATTATTTATAATCATACATGCAAAAACAAAACAGCCCAAAATACAGAGAGTTTATAATCAAACCAATCCAAAAGTATTGCATACACATATTACATCTACATAATGTCCTAACAAAATAATGAATCAAATCTATTTCAGTTTGGATCGATCAACGCTTGGAGCTCATGATTCATTACATAATTACCCCATGCTTCTCGAACAATATTCAAATCTTTTTTTGTGAATGCTTTCCCATCTTTTTTGAAGCACTGATACATTCAAAAAAGTCATTATATTATTAATAATTCATATGCAAATGAAAAGAAATAGACTGGCAAATGCAATGATAATGAAATAATAAAACAAAAACCAAAACCTTCTTGAAATCCAAGTGCTCTATGTCTTCTCGGAGTATGATCATTCGCATGTAACACATGAAATAATACCCACATTCCCAATTTCCTACTGGCCTCTTGTGCTACAATTAAATAATAATTTCATAAGTAAATAAAATTATTTGCATTAGAACATTAAGTCGAACAATTGAACAAGCTTACATTTATCTCTATCCATTGAAGTGTTTTATGCGTCGGCGAGTGATCCCCTTCAAGTTGTGACTGATATACCCTCGATACACTGTAAAAGACAACATTTAAAATCTTATAAACAAGAATTAGAAAATAAACATGTGATAATATCAGTAATATAATATTCAAAAAATTATGAAGAAATATAAATACGTGTTCATCAAATTCATAGCATCATCTCGGGGGCCTGAATGTACTGGATCAAACCAGTACACAATCATATCCTGTGGTTTTATGGCCATTAGCATCCAGTGTTCACTGAAAAAAAATAAAAAAATAAAAAATGCCAACTTATCATAAGAATAAACCTATTGAAAATGCGGTTAAAAAAGTAAAGCTATTTGAAATTTAATTACCCTAGAAAATACGGCGCTAGGTAGATGCTCTTGTTTCCATTCTTCATGGTAGACACAATATATTTTATTCTAACTATTTCTTTATTCCCGATCGGTTGTATATAATCTGGAGATAGGAACCCTATCCCAGTTTGACCCTGTGCTCTACCTAGCGTATACATTGTCCTACAAAATTCATTGACAAATAGAAGGACACGTTTGATTAGTTAAACTATATTGCAAATTAACCAAAAAATAAAAAAAGTTTAAACTTTAAAAATATATACGAACTTAATGAACTTACTTTATGAACACTTGCATGCAATCACCTGTTACAATATCAAACTCCAAGAAATCACTGAGGTTCTCTTTAGTAAGAAATACTAAATAATCCTTGCCCACTATTTCTTCCATCATCTTGATTGTGTAGGAAGAATCACTCGAATGGTGTCTCACCATTATGTACAATTGCCGTAAAGATGCATCAAGTGTAGATAATTATGAATTATTCGTTTCTTGCGGGTGGTCCACAACTGGAGTAGTCTTGAGTTGAGGGGGGGTGAATTAGGTTTCTAAAAATTTAGTACACTAATCAATTCAACTTCAACACAAGTGAGTGAGTAGTGTGAATCACAACAAGTGTAAGGTATATATTGATATTCCAGAAATGTAATCAACAATTTCAACACATTAACATCAATAAATCAAAGCATAAGCAAATCAAAATAAGTGCAGAAATAAAGGCAATGGAAATCAAGGACACAATCAATTTAGAGTGGTTCAAGTCTCCTCCTTGGAGTACTCTACATCCACTACCTAAGTTTTCCAACTTAGGATTTCAAACCTCTTTACTATGAATTGATCTTCTTCTTGTGGTGAGATCAAAAGAACCACTTTTACAACCCAAGTATCTCAACTTAGGATTTCAACTAAGGTTCAACCTTTTCACTAGCTATCCCAAGCTATGTGCTCAAGGTTTTTACTCTTACTTGAGAAACCTTTTACAATCACTCACAATAGATGTTTGATAATGAAATTACAACCCTCAATAAGGATGAATAAGATGAAGTGAAGTTCAAAGTATGATTCATATTAAGAAAATTACAACTCAAACTATATAGCTCAATGATGAAATGAAGAACTCAAAGAAGGCTAGAGAAACTTTTGATCTTTTGTTTCTTTTGAAATCAAATTGAAATGTGAGAGTTGTAGAGAGTGTTTTTCAGATGTAAAGCTCAGGGAATCAAGTGTTGTGTCTTGCCAAACGTTCATGTGTTGGCTTGTATTTAAACCTCTCAAAAGATGACAAAAAAATGTATATGTTCGACTTTTAAAAAACTAGCCGTTATTTGAAAATCTGAGTTTCGGACGCTAGTTTTGGACCCTGGGAGGCGTCCGATCCTAAGTTTCGGACGGCTGGAACTTCCCTGAGGCGTCCGAACCTAAACTACTGAGAACTTGATTTTTCACCAGAGTTTTGGACGGTCAGATGACCAATGAGAGGCTTCCAAACCTAAGTTTCGGACGTCCGAAACTCTACCCTCAGCGTCCAAACCTATTTTTCTCAAACTTGTTTTCAATTTTCGTTTTCCAAAACATTTGTGCAACTATGTGTGACTTTGTGCAAGTATGTTCCTTACTTTTTGAAATGCATTTGAAGACTAATAACATTTTGAAATCATTTTTACTTGAACCTTAAAGGAGTAAAACAATTTCTTGAGCTATTTACATAATTAGGGTTTAGGGGTTGGGAAATGACCTAATTTACCAACTTTGTATCTTTTGCACTTCCAGTTCTTTCTTCATGCACTAAAGTTCAATGCTTGGCTTCTCTTGAATATCTATCACATTGAGACACTTATTTGAACCATTAGCATAAACATAATTGTTTGTTAAACATCAAAATAAGTAAGATTAAGACCCTAGGTCTTTACAAATATGCATGCACCGTGCAACTCATCCAACATGTCATCAAGTCGAGGAATAGGATGACGATACTTTATCGTAATTTTGTTGACGGCTCGGCAGTCCATACACATCCTCCAACTAGCGTCCTTCTTGGGCACCAAAATGACGGGCACTGCACACGGACTAAGACTTTCTCTCACAGCCCCATTTTGCAACAGCTCCTCCACTTGAGCTTGAATCTCCTTGGACTCCTCCGGATTAGCTCGATAGGCTGGATGGTTTGGTATAGAAGCACCGGGAATGAAATCAATTTGGTGCTCTATCCCCCGCAATGGTGGAAGTCCTGTAGGCAACTCCTCGGGAAAAACATTCTAGTATACTCATGCAATAAAAACACCACTTCTCGAGGCAAAAGATCAAGCATCTTAGCATCAAGCAAAAACACATCTTTATACAACAAAATAAACACACTCTCTCCCTCACTCAATGTTTCTTTCACCTCTCTTTTTGTTGCAAAAACACTCAATTTCTTTTTCTCATTTTCTGATTTTTCTTCCTCACTTTTGATGATTTCCTCTCGGCTTTTACTCTCCCTAGATTCGCCTTTTTCTTTCTTTTCCACAGTCCTAATCTGATTTTCATGCGTCTCCTAAGGTTTCAAAGGCACCAAAGTATGCTTGCGATTGTTCATCTCCAAAGTGTATCTATTAGTATACCCATCATAGACTACCCTTCTATCAAACTGCCAAGGACATCCCAAAAGAATATGAGCAGCTTGCATAGACACCACATCACACAACACCACATCCTTATACCGCCCTATCACAAACTCAACCTTCACTTGCTTATTCACCTTTGCCTCCGAACTAGTACTCAACCATTGTATCTTATAGGGTTTAGGATGTTTAAGTGTCTTTAACCCCAATTTCTCCACTAACAATGTACTAGCTATGTTAGTACAACTCCCACTATCTATGATCAAGCTACACACCTTCCCTTGCAAATGGCACATAGTATGAAAAATGTTATCTCTTTGCACCAATTCCCCCTCTAGCTTAGGTTGAACATTTAAAACCCTTAAGTTAACTAGTGCCTCTCCCCCCATTGGTAACTCTTCCTCTCCATCACTCTCCTCACCCAATGGTATATCTTCCTCGTCATCGGAATACTCACTCTCATACTCCCCATTAGGTAACAAGAACATGGTCCTTTTGTTAGGACATTGAGTTTGAATATGCCCTATCCCTTGGCATTTATAACACCTAATGTCCCGACTCCTCCCAACTGCCTTCTCCTCAACCTTCTCCTTCCTGGTTCCCCATTTTTGTTTTACCTTAGGTTTGGAGTCAACCTTTGCATTTCCGAATTTAGTGTTTGACACTAGCTTGTTATCCTTCCAAGAACTCTTCCAAGTACTCTTCACCCTAGCCTTAACAATCCTCTCAACTTTCAAGGCCTTATGCAACAATTCTTCCATGTCAACATATTGTTGCAACTCTACCACATCAGCTATCTCCCTATTCAAACCCGCTACAAATCTACCCATTGTAAATTCAGGATCCTCCTCTATATTAGCCCTGATTAATGCTGTCTCCATTCCTGAAAATACTCCTCTACGCTCTTACTACCTTGGGTCAAGGTTTGAAGTTTCCTCACAACATCTCGTTGGTAATGGTTAGGAACAAATCTCTTCCTCATTATCCTCTTAACCTCCTCCCAAGTCCTAACTGGTCTCTCCCCATATCTCCTCCTATTGTATACTAATTGGTCCCATCAAATTGAGGCATAATGGGTAAACTCTACAACCGCTAACTTCACCTTTTTCTCTTCCGAATAATTGTGACAATCGAATACATAACCTACCCTTATTTCTCACTCTAGATAAACCTCGGGATCATTCTTCCCTTGAAATTCTGGAATCTTCATCTTAATGGACCCCATGTGATTGTCCCTTCTCCTATCATTCCTATCATTCCTACTATTCCTATCTCTACCCCATGTTCCCCCTTCTTCCTCCTCCGACTCTTTCTCATGATTTCCCCTCTCAAACAATGGATTTCTACCCGCTCTCTCCCTAGTTGGTTGTTCATTGGATTCCAAGAAGTTAAGCCGAAGATTGATTTTATCAAATTGGGCTTGAATGGCTTTAAAGACAGTTTCAATGTTAAAAGAAGGACTACTTGTTCCCTCCCCACTCATGATGAATTTAGGAACAATAAATTTATCCTTTCCACTTCCTAAGTGTTTACACTCACGCTCGTGTATCACTCAAAAGATTGAAACCCTCTAACTTCCTTTACAAGTTCTTTGAGTTGAACAAACACTCACAAACTAACCAAGAATTCAATTGAATAAGAAATGTAAGGAAAACAGAAAACACTAAGGAACAAGAATGATTATAAGACTCTTGAGCAATGGAATGAAAATTAAGCAACAAGAACAAGAATGTTACCCAATACTAACAATAAAGACTCACAAACTTTAAGAAAAGGCAATAATACAATGGTTCACAATGATATGACACAGATATCACCCTTTCACAATTACAACACAATGACTGTAGATTGCAAGAAACAATTAATTCCTCAAAATAACAAAACTATGCACTATTCCAAAAATTGACTTAGTGCAGCAGCCCCCTAAGCATATATTGATAAGGAAATTCTGCCCAATTTGCAATTCAACCAATGTCACAAAGTTACCAAGAAATCAAGGTGAGAATGTTACCTTGAATTTTACCAAAACTGAAACTCAAGAATCAAAACTCAAATTGGCCTTCTTTTCTTTTTTTTTATCGTTTCTGCAGTTTTTTTTTATCGAATTTTTCTGCAGTTTTTTTTTATCGAATTTTTCTGCAGTTTTTTTTTATCGAATTTTTCTGCAGTTTTTTTTTCAATTGGCCACAATCTATCAAACAATGGAATCAGCAATTCATCAATGACACAATATATCAAATTCACAGGAAAAACAATCAAAGATGCAATTCTTTGATGGAAAAATTCCCCAATTTGGCTCTGATACCAATCTGATACGAACCTAGACCCTGATGGATTCTAAGAACGCAATCCCAAGATCAATTGAGGAATTAAATGATTAAAAAGATAAATAGAATGCAAGGAGGCAGCCCCAAATTTAATGAATAAATTGAAATGTACCTATCAATTGTCACGTAACAAACACCCTAAGAAGACCTGCCCTTAGAACCTTTATTATCAAGAATCCCACACAATCAAACTCTTAATTGAATGGAATGGATTGTTCTTCACAAAGAACACAAGAAAGTTTACAACTCTCAAACTTTCAATATTCAAAAATAGTCTCTTGAAAAACGTACAATAGGTTTCCTTTTATAGGTTGGAAACCCTAAGAAAAATAACGGCTAACAAAAATTCAAACAAACAGTCCGTCGTTCCCGCACATCGCGACGTCTATGGTTGCACGTCGCGACGTGGGGAATATTCTTGATTTAATGTCGAATTTTGGTGAATTTTCTTTCAACTTGAAAACTTCCAGAGAGTTATGTCGCGCGACATGAAAGGGCCTGGACGTCGCGACGTCGGTGCACGTCGCGATGTCTAAGGTCGCACGTCGCGACGCTGGCGATTTCTTCTAAACTCCCTTAAGTGTTTCTCAACGTCGCGACGTGGAACTCCATGGACGTCGCGACGTGGAGCCTTTTATGCTCCTTGTCCATCTTTTGAGCTTCTGCTTCTTTCCAATGCTTCATTTTGGTCCACCACAACATTGATCTCTATTCTTGTCTCTGCTAAACAAGAAATGAATGTTGCATCCTCCTCATGAACTTCACGAACTAGTTCACGCTCGAAAATATCCTTCATCAAAGTGTGTAGTGCACTCTTCATTCACTTAGTCCTCGAATGAGTTGATGGACCTCCAATTCCTTGCAATGGATCATCTACATGACTCCGTGGACTGGCTTCCTCATCAGTAATTATAAATTCTTGACTCAAGTATTCTCTATTTCGATCTAATCGAAATATTTTAATACTTTTATCAAGTTATTTTTCAACTTCAATTTTGTATTCTTTGAACTTTTCAAAGAATTTAGTTATATACTTCAATAAGTACATATCTGACTATATTTAATATAATGATTCGAAGTTTGAAAAACTTTCTCTAATTAGAATTAACATAGGTCTACATACATCAATATGTATTAGACTTAGTAATTCAGTAGATCTTTCAGCTTTTTAAGTAAAAGGTAAATTGGTTACTTTCTAATAAATAAGATTCACATTTATCAAATGATTCATAATCAAGTGATTCCAAATAAACATATTTATGCAATTTGGCTATGCGTTTCTCATTTATATAACCATATCTACAGTGTTAGAGACAAAATTATCAATTTTTTGTTTCTTTGTGTTTATGTTTGAAAAGAAGATTATCCAAATCAAATATATAAAGTTTGTTATCCAATTAACTAGCACCTTGAAATGTTGTCACAATAAAAAGAACAACATTTATTCTTTTGAATTATTGTAAATCTATTCATGTCAAACATGAAATAAAAATAATATTTTAGTAAGTACTGATAATAACAATCCTTTATATTAAGGATTAATCTTCTGAATAAAGAAAACTTTATATTCCTATAGTTAATGTAACAACTTTTGTCGCATTCAATTACCACATATAAGAATACATTTTCTTTACCCAACTTTCTACTTATCCTTAAATCTTGCATATTTATGTAAATATGAGATCCAAATCTGGTATCTAATACCCAAGATTTTATTTATAAGCAAAAACATTTATTTCAATCATAAACATATTTGAAGTAGAAACTTTACAAAGTTTCTTCTGCTTCAAAATCTTGATGAACCTTTTAATTCTAATTTCAATGTCTATCTTAATAGACCATAGTAGAATTTAATACCATTTAAACTGTTATCCTTATTATTTTGTGTTAAGTTTGAGCACCCTTTTATTGATTTTCTCAAAATCAGGGTCCAACTTCACTTTCTTGGAAAACTCAAGTATTAACACAATTTCTTTTTTCTTCTTGACTGAATCCTTTGTTGTCTTATTAAGCAATTCAAGCAAATATTTAGATCTCAACTTTGTTCATAACAAAATTAAAAAATCTAATTTTCAATGAGACTAATTACCTTTAGCACATTATATGATACTAAAGATTATTTGCCATTTTGCTCTAAATGAATTCGTAAGAGAGATATCATATATCTTCAATTTTAACTCTTATATCATACAATCATTTCATCTAATGAAATATCGTAAAAGCATACATATTCATATACAACTATTGTAATTAAGATTCATGAATGCCTTTTTAGCATAAGAAAATATACATTATCAAAATCATCTTTATGTTTTTGACATGTATCCTTGATTACTTGATCAATATCATCATCAAGAAAAAGATTTTAAGGACATAAAATAAACTTCTCATACCTAAAACAAATTTTAGGCTATAAAATTCAATCCATAAAGTTTGAACAATTAATATATTGTCAAACAATATATTATAGATAATTTTCTACAACAGAAAATAAAGATATAATAATATTTCATATTTATGCAATAAGCAAAACCAAAATAAAATAAATATGGACTTATAAATTTTTTGATTTTGCTCCCACTATTTTATTCAAATCAATATCCCTTAAATTGATTCGAGAATTTTTACAAAACTTCTTTGTGGCTAAGATCTTATTTTAATTATTTTTAACCTTGAGGTAGCTCAACAAGTCAAAATAATCTCAACAAGTAGGTAACAATTACCAATTACAACAAATTGTAACTCTTAGATAGTTAGGCCATAAACTCTTTATATACATATCTCATATGTCCCCTAACTCTTTGCCTCAAAAACATTTTGACCTTGAGGTAACTCAACAAATCAAAAGTCTTTGTTAAATTAAACCCATTATTCAGAGATCTTATCTCATAGCATAAATATATTTAAAGTAAAACAATCTTGAGGTAACTCAACAAGTTGCTCTAATAAAAATTGTTTAAACTAAAATAATGGAAGGAAACTAAATATGATTTAATATTTAATTAAGGAATTTATTTATGGTCTCATCATACATACATATCATATGTAAAAATTATTTGATCAGTTGAACATATAGTATGCAATTAAATAAATATATTATTTTATCAAATACAAATCACATATGACATGTTATTCAAATAATCACATTAAATGAATATATAATAAATTTATATCACATATAAATCATATATGGCACATGTTACTCAAATAATCATATTAAATGAATATATAATAAATTTATATAACATATAAATCATATATGACACATGTTACTCAAATAATTATATTAAATGAATATATAATAAATTTATATCAAATATAAATTTTATATGACATGTTATTCAAATAATCATATTAAATGATAGATTCATATCAAATATAAATTACATGTCGTCTTATTCAAATAATTACATTAAATGAATATAAAATAAATTTATATCAAATATAAATTACATATGTCATATTATTCAAATAATCACATTAAATGAATATATAATAAATTTATATCAAATATAAATTACAAATAATCACATTAAATGAATATATAATTTTTCTGTCATGAATCTATATGTATATTATTTCTAATTATATTAGAAATCTTTTAATTGAATTTTTGAAACTTTTATGGGTCAAAATATAGTTTTCAAAACTATAGGGCCAATTGATCATAAAAGAATAAAGATTTGGGAGGATTAATATTTAATTAAGAAAATATTTTTCTTAAAGACTCCATATTGGTTTTCAAAAACCACGCTTTCAGTTTTTTTTATTATTTTTATTATATAATAAAAACATATGATGATGACTGGCGTCATCATCATCTTCACCAAAAAAAAATCGCAGAGCAACTTCTGCTTCTTTTTTTCTTTCTTTCTTTCTAATCAATCTCCACCGACTGACCAAGTTTCGTCACACAAACTTTCCCACCGACATTGCACATCGATCTAATCAACAGCAGCCTCAACTTTGTCAGATTTCGATTAAATCGAACTCCGTTCTTCTCAGCTCCATCCATGAGTTGTCGACGGGATTAATTTTCGACTGTGGCAAAACTATTTTGGCCACAGTTGAGGATCTTTGGTAGCGATCCGACTTGACAAACTATTTGGCTTGATTTGGATCCAACTCAGACCTTTCACGTTTTTTTTTTGAAAATTTCAAAATCAATTTTGAATAAAACAAAATTGCATATTTGACCCACAATATTTAAAAAATTAATTTTAAACACATCAACTAAATCAATATACATATATAAACAATTTATCATTTATGACATGGCATATGATATATAGATAAATCAAATTTGGCTCTGATACCACTCTAAGGAAATCAACATAATAACAACGCAGTGAAAAATATAACAATTATATTATAATTAATTTCCATAGGACCTTTATTGACAATCTATATAAAATATACATCGAGAGATGCTAGCAAAATCCTTGAGCGAAGTTTATTCGATCAACAAGCAGCACACGTGTCCGACCTCTAACGGTAATCCACACGAACAACTTTCGGGATCCTCAAAGGATTGATTTTAACATTAGGTTAATAAGCTAGATCCCTCTAAACAACACTTTAGAAATCTAATAAGAAAAACCATTTTTCTTATTTACATGATTTCTTATTGAGAGATTTGTGTTGTCTTTGACCTAACATTAAGCATCTATGTATAATAATACAGCCTTCCAAAAAGGTTATATTGTCAAACAAGAAACAAATTATTACCAAACTCAATTCACTTTCCAAAAGTTAATATAAGAGTATAATAGATGCCATAATTATCATATAATTATATAAATCATTTTAACCCAACAAGTAATTCTATTGTGTGTGACCCTTTAGGTTCCTAATCACTTGGCAATAAATATAAATAATAATCTTAGAATTAAATTAGCTTTTGTACAAAACCAACAGAGAATTGGGTTAGCACAGTAGCAATAAATAGTGGCAAGCAACAAGCGATTCGGTAAAGAAAAATTATGTTTGCATAGAAAGATTTCGGTGAATTTTTGGATTTCAAATGTGATGATAAACCTGGTTGGCAGTTCAGACTTCCTTGGACTTTAATGAAGTATCAAATTCACTCATTTGGTTGTTTAGCATTATAATTAAATTAGAATTTAACTTGATACGAAACTCGGATCGATTCGCTCCAAACCCTGGCTTGTATATTACGGAAGCAATTGCAGGAACTTCGAATAAAATCGATGAACAAAAACAACCCAACAACTCGTGAGTTGGAAATTAAGGAACCAACAAATTAGTCCGCTTCACACAAACTAACAGTTCTCAATTGATGTAAATAGGCAAACCCTTCACAGGAATACAAATTTACACGTAAGAAATCAATTGCTGAAATCTTATTAAAATACTTCTTAAAAACATTCCCTTTATATTTCAACTGAAAGAAACACCTATTTATAGGCCTAACACAAACCCTAGACGAATTATACCATAAAAGGAAATTTTAAACAACTTAAACACTAAATTACCAAAAATAGAAAATAATTTACGCTAATTATTTCCCGCACATCGTGACGTTAGGACAGCCCGACGTCGTGACGTCGGGAACAAACCATAAAAAAACTACTCGTTTTCTGGATGTCGTGACGCGCGACGATGGATGTCGGAGGCCCTCTACGTCACGATGTGGCTTGCTGCCCTTGTCCTTGAACTCTTTATTCACATCAGTCCCTCCGTCGTGGAAAAGATTTGTCCTCAAATCTGCGACATTACTTGGAAGGACATCAACAGCTGTGCATATCAATGCATATTTGTTATCAATCTCCGTGTGGCCAGCTCCGGTTCCCTCAACGAATTGCATATCCTGGGCAATCTTACACTGATCCTTGTACACCTCCGACAGATGAAGAGACATTAGTTCCATTTTTCGGCCATTCTTTTTGAAAAAAATACACATTATCTGGCCCAAAATGTTTCACTCCGTGATCATACATCCATGGCCTTCCTAGAAGAACATGACTAACTGTCATTGGAACCACATCACATAATATTTCATCCCAATAAGCTCCAATCGACAATGAAATCAGAGTTTATTTAGTAACCTTTGTCGAAGATACTTGTTGCATCCATTGTAAGCTATAGGGAAAAAGGTGATCTTCCACAGGTAGCTAAAGCTTATTCAGCATCAAGGTACTAAAAATATTAGTTCAACTCTAACTGTCCACGAGCACATTGCAAGTGTTACCATTAATTGTACCTCGGTATGGAAAAATTGTGTACGCTTGTAATCTTCAGTCTCCCATATCGGATGTGATATTAAAACCTGTCGAAGCACTAAGAGTTCACCGTTTTCTGGCTCACAGCACACTTCCTCGGCCTCTTCAAGAGTTGGCATATCGGGGTCAAAATCCATTTCTTTCACCACAACTCCATTTGGATGGACGAGGAATGCACTTTTGCTAGGACATTGAGCTGCAACATGTCCAAATCCTTGACATCTATAACACTGATGAGGTCTAGCAGGCGTTTTGGCACTTGACTTCCAAAAAGCTTCCACTTTCTCTTGCACCTTAACCTTAGGATGGTTAACCGGCGGTGATTCTGCCATAACTATCTTCCACGGGGAAGTTGAACTATATCTCTATGTCCTCTCAAGCATTAACTATTTTTCCACCTCCGTAGCCTTATGGACCAAATCATCAAGGTCAAAATAATGATAAAGGACAATAACCTTAAAAATTTCGCGATTCAAACCACTAATGAATCTAGCAATAGTTGCATCTTTATCTTCATGAACCTTTGCTCGACTCATCACCATCTGCATATCCTTATAATACTAGTCAACGCTTCGATCCCCTAGAGTCATATTTTGTAACTTCAACCACTGGTCCCTATAGTAGTGGACTGGAATAAACCTCTTGCACATAATGGACTTAACATCATCCCAAGTCCGAATTGGCCTCTCTCCCATCCTTTCTCGATGAGCATGTAGGTCATCCCACCATGTGCTAGCATACCCAAAAAACTCCATAACTGCTAGACGGATTCGCATCTTCTCAGAATATTGATAGAAGTAAAAAATGTGGTCAGCCTTGCGAACCAATTGCAGAAACTCTTCAGGATCCTCACTGCCCATAAATGTCGGCACCTTCATCTTTCCCTCCTTTTCAGTGGCAGTAGTTTTTGGTGTCCATTGATAAGTTGGTTTTATACCAACTTATATGTGTTAAATCACTTAGCTTTTGTCCTGTGTTTTAGGCAAATGTGTCATGTTTTGTGCAATTTTGTGCATTAAGGTGGTTTGCAAGTTGAAAGTGTTTAAATGGTGAAAAAGACTAAAAATGATGTTCAAATGAGTCAAGTGTGCATTTGAAGTTCAAGAACAAGGAAAGAATTGGAAAAGGTTGGAAATGATGCTTTGGGAAAACCTAAACATGTTAATAGGCTTGTTTTAGGGTTTGGGCAGATTTGGTATCTGAGCTTCATTTGAGTGTATCTCTTTCAATACTAATCCAAATGAGGAGATCTTGGATGTTCTGGAAAGCTCTTTGAGTGTACTTCATCTAAAACATAGTGGGAAAGTTTGAACTTTAACATAGTTGTTTTCAAGCACAAAATGGATTACATACATGGATGGTTGCACTTATGTGAAAAGGTGAGAAATATAGAATTTTTGAAAATTTTCTTGAATTAAGTTGAGTAATCCTTGGAAACTTGTAATGACATTTAGGCACCAGGGGAAATGATTTAGGAAAAAAGGCAAGTTATGCCAATGTGAAATGTATTGAATGTTAAGTGCATGGACAATGTTCCAAAAGCACATGTTATGAACCACTCCTCTGCGGGACTGCTCTATCACAGTAAGGGTGCAATTTAAGAGAATAATCCGCATGAGTGGGGATGGAATTCAAAAGCCATAAAACCCGAGGCATTAATTGGAAAGGCCAAGGAGTACTCCAGTGTAATAATGTCATGTGCAAAATGAAGGTAAAGCAGTAAAGGATAACAACCTAGGGGAAAGAGTGGTAAGAAACGAGGGAAACCAATGATCCTTAATTTGGTGCATTTATGTCTATACAGTGTTTACAAGTTGAGGACTTGAAAAGAACTAATAATAAAATCCTTGCATTCTCTATTTTTGCTTAGATCATAAGTGAGACTTGAGATGTATGTAAGCCTTTGCACACAACTCACACATCTATGTTAAAGCTTCAAATGAGTACAACTTGGTTTTGATGAATACCATGAAGAATTGAGCATATCCTCACAACTAGAGTTTAATTGGTTTAACTAAGAAATGTGCACATCCAATAAAAGTGTGAAATGTACTTAAAATGGATGGGTAGGTTTTTCTACAAGAGAGTTCACTATGTAGAATTGTGTGTTGTGTGTTGGTGTAGTGTTGTGGCCGTGTTTGAGTTGTGTAAGTGTATTGTGGTGTAAGTGTGATGTTGTGTCTTTGCTTGAGAGCAAGCAAAGGTTCAAGTGTGGGGGAATTTGATAAGTTGGTTTTATACCAACTTATATGTGTTAAATCACTTAGCTTTTGTCCTGTGTTTTAGGCAAATGTGTCATGTTTTGTGCAATTTTGTGCAGTAAGGTGGTTTGCAAGTTGAAAGTGTTTAAATGGTGAAAAAAACTAAAAATGATGTTCAAATGAGTCAAGTGTGCATTTGAAGTTCAAGAACAAGGAAAGAATTGGAAAAGGTTGGAAATGATGCTTTGGGAAAACCTAAACATGTTAATAGGCTTGTTTTAGGGTTTGGGCAGATTTGGTATCTGAGCTTCATTTGAGTGTATCTCTTTCAATACTAAATCAAATGAGGCGATCTTGGCTGTTCCGGAAATTGCTTTGAGTGTACTTCATTTATTATGTTTAAACTTTCTTCTAATTCTGTGTGCAAGTATGAGAAACGGGGGCGTCTTTCCAATTGCTACTTCAGGTTTTCATACTTGAGTTCATATTGCCACAGTTTGGTCAATTGTCTATATCTTGAGCTACAGACCTCCAATAAAGCTAATTCTTAAACCAATGGAAAGCCAATAGAAAGATCTAAAACTTTTATGTTTATCACAAAGTCCAATGCAGAGGCTATGACACACATATTTTGCTTGGAAGTAGTTTGCAGTGCTGGAACGGTTGCATCGCACACACATGCACTCACCTTGCACATACATGCACACCTCGTCGCACAAGCTGTGCGACGAGCACACCTCGTCGCACAGAACACTCACCTCGCCGCACACACATGCACACCTCGTCGCACGTTCATGCGACGAGCTCACCACCTTCATGCGGCGAGCTCACGCACAGCGCACACAGCTTTACCACACTCCAGTATTTTGGCCATAATTTTCTTGTCCGAGCTCCGGTTTTGGTGATTCAAAAATTTATGGAAAGCTAAGACATAAGGCTACAACTTTCGTGTTTTACGTTTTCCCGAATTCACAATGAATCTAAGCCGGATTTTGGTTGGAAGTGGCTGCTTGTTTTTGCATTGGCACATTAGCACATTTGTTCACAATTCCATTTCGATGCTCACACACTCATTTTGTGGGCAAGATGACCTCGCCCTTTGTTCTCATGTTTTCCAGTTTAAGAGTGAAGAATAAAATTCATTGCAATATGCTTGAGTGTGCATTACATGCTTTGTGTTTCGCAATATTTCATTATTCATGCTTTGCTTGGTTAACACTTGATTTATACTCATTCTTCACACTTCACTCACCATTTATCATTCACTTCATCTCTACTTCACTCTTCATCGCATTTCATAACAGCACTTCTCACAACACTCAACACACTACATTTCACTCACATCTCACAGCCTCACTTCCCACATACTTCACATTCACTCACAACTCACAAACACTTCACACATTCACCTCACTTTTACATGGCGAGACCTCGTAGCGAGGTCTTGCCCACAAACACTTTACAAGGCGAGGTCTCGTAGCGAGACCTCGCCCACACAACTTTACAATACGAGACCTCGCCGCGAGGTCTCGCCCTCACACACTCACAAGGCGAGGTCTCGTGGCGAGACCTCGCCATGAAATTTCCTTCTTCGCCACAGGTCGGTGGTTTGGCCATAAATCTCTCGTCCTAGATCCGAATTGGATGATTCAAAAGGATGTGGAACGCTAACACATAAGGCTATAACTTTGGTGTTTTAAGCTTTCCCAAATTCACAATGCATCATGGTCAGATTGTGATTGTAAGTTGATGCCATTAAGCATTATGCGTTTGAGGATGAAAATATTTTCTAAGTGTTGGAATGTTGGTTCTTTTGTGCAGGTTGACAAAGGCGTGGTGGATGTTAGCTTAAAGACGTGCGGGGGTTGATGAAGGCGTGGAGATTCAAGGCTCAAAGGCGTGGACTGAAGCTTTGACCGAGATGATTTTCTTGGATTTCCATTATACACGGTGGCACTTTTGTAACAATGTAATCATTTCACGTTTGCGTAATGTTTACGTTTTTCTCTGTAACCTCTATAAATAGAGGATTTAGTTAGATTTTAGAGGGGGAGGATGGGAGGATAGTTAATAGACTTTTGAACTAGAGAGAGAAAGTTTCTCTCTCTAACTTTCTCTCTCTAATATTTTCTCTCTCTAGAAATTGTTCTCCGTTTTCATTTAGATCGTGACTGTGTACCGAAGATTACATATTGAACTCAATCGAAGGAGCATTTGACATTCCTCTACACTTTAATCAGTGAAATCTTTCAATTTGATGGAATTTAATTGCTTAATGCTGGAATTTGATGAATATGAGTTGAATATGGAATTTTCTGGCTAATTGTGTGATATCTTAGGGTTCTAAACGGATGAATACATGATTTAGAAGATTTGATGCTATGTAATTGACGTAATTGATAAAGATTGAAATCGCATTTGAATTTATCACTAGAAATCTGTTGAATTTCATATCTCTGCACTGATTTTGAATGGATCGAGCTTCGATTGTGGTCGCCATGCTAAGTTGAGGATTGATTCACCAACGTTAGTGAAGATACATGAAGTGAGAACGAAAGTGTGATTGTCTTAGTCTTTACACTTGCTTTCTATGAGTATTTCATTTCTGAGATTCAGGCAGCGCCATGGGAAGCTTTGATGAATTGAAACATTAGGAAAAAGTGTTAAATAAGCTCTCTGTGTTAATAAACAAAGACATTCAAACCTAGGTCGGGCCTCGCCATGGGATTTCCTAGGATTTGCATGTTAGAGTAGTTAGCTTGGAGAGTTGGGACCTTGCGGAGTGAAAACCGCCATTCTCGGGCCTCGCCACAGGAGAGAATGGCGTTAGGAAGTACAGGGAGTGGTGTGGCCTCCATGCTAACCACAACTTGAGCTTCTAGGCAACTTAGGTCTCCTTGAGAATTGCTAGTTCGTCAATTGCATAGTATTGATCAGCTAGGTTTGAGTTCATCCGGCACACGAACCCTAGGATATCTTGTTATTCTTGATTGTTATTACTTCATAGTTCTCTGTTCTTGTTTACTTTTGAGTTGATACCACATTCTATTTGTTGTGATTTGCTACCGAGACGATACTTAGAACAATTTCTGAATTCAAGAATCCATCCCTTTCCCTGTGGATACGATACCCTACTCATTGCTACTACACTAGTTTAGGGATTAAAATTGCAAGTACGCGACATACTTGTCATCCATTGTCAAGAAATCTCCTCATATTCCAAACCCACTTCATCTATATCATCAAGTAAAGGTTTTTGCACGGGTTTAGGAGCTGGTGAACTCAATTGATCCACCTGTCGTTGCAATCGCTGATAATCAACAGACATTTTGGTGAGTTATTCTAGCATAGCCGCCAATTGCACCTCAAGATTCTGATTAATGCTAGCTTCACTTTGTTTGCTCATATTATCAAATTCAGGAATGCCAACAAACAAATCAACCAAGAATAATAATGATATAACGAATAACACCACACAAGATATAATCGTTGATACTCAACACAAATCAAGATCTATGCTAAGCTTGTGATTATCAAACAACTTGAATTCAATTTTTGAAATGAAACATTGAAAACCTGATTTTTGTTCGAAGACCTTGAGCTTGGATACCACCTGGTACGAAACCCCGATTGATTCGCTCCAAACCCTGGCTTGTATATCACGGAAGCAATTGCAGGACCTTCGAATAAAATCGATGAACAAGAACAACCCAACAACTCGTGAGTTGGAAATTAAGGAACTAACAAATTAGTCTGCTTCACGCAAAACTAACAGTTCTCAATTTATGTAAATAGGCAAACCCTTCGCAGGAATACAAATTCACACGTAAGAAATCAATCGCTGAAATTTTATTAAAATACCTCTTAAAAACGTTCCCTTTATATTTCAACTGAAAGAAATACCTATTTATTGGTCTAACACAAACCCTAGACAAATTATACCATAAAAGGAAATTTTAAACAACTTAAACCCTAAATTACCAAAAATAGAAAATAATTTACGCTAATTATTTCCCGCACGTCGTGACGTGGGACGCGATGTCAGTAACAAACCCTAAAAAAAACTACTCATTTTCTGGACGTCGCGATGCGTGACAATGGACGTCGCGACGTTAGAGGCCCTTGACATCGCGACCTGGCTTGCTTCCCATGTCCTTGAACTCCTGATTCACATCATAACTCTTATAGAAACTTACTTAATTCTTGGTATATATATTAAAATAACAACAACAAAATAAACCTTTATTTGAGGTTGGCTTTATAGATTATATTTTTCAACGATGTTATACATATATATATATATATATATACATATATTCATTTATATTTAATTATAAAATATCATTTTTAATAGTTTATTTTTTAATTTTTTAGAATTGTTTTTTAATTTGAATTAATATTTCTCTATTTTTTATATACCCTATTAGAGAATTTAATGTTCTTTTATGCACATGTAAACTAACTTAAACGTGATACTTTTATTTTTTTTCTCTGATTGCATTCACTAGTTATTCTATCTAAGTTAGTATATTAATAGGAGTCAAGCCAAGATTTGTGACTGCTTATCCTTGGAGATTTGTAATAACATATAAAACGATGTTCAAAGAGTTCCAATTGAGATTCAAGGAACCTAAGATGAAAGACCAGTTGATTAGAGGGCAAACTATGAAGCAAATTGATGATTGGAATTCAAGATCATAGGCATGTCATAGTAAGAGAAGTCTAGTTGCGACCCAACAATCTGTAAAAGACGTGAAGTTGCAAAATGTAGAAGTCGCACCATGGATTGAAGTGCGATTTTCTTTTTTCTTGTTTTATATTTCATGTTGTCTTTGATCTAGACTCTTTTCTAGTGTGTTTCTTAGTAAGTCAAACTAACTAGTGTTCGAGACCTGAGAGGTGTATGTGTGGTTTTATATGTTGAAAAAAAAATAGTAATGGGTTCATATATGCGACTTACGCATGCAATTGTTTTTTTTATCAATTTAATTTATCTATTTTTCTGTATCACTTTTCTTGAAATGTATCAATCTAATACTATTTTACTCAATGAATTAACTATTTTTAGCGTATCAGTTTTATGTTCAAATGTATTAATCTAATATTACTTTGCATAATGAAGTAGCCATTTTTCGTGTAACTATTCTTTCTTCAACAGTATCAATATAATATTACTTTGTACAATGAAATAGTCATTTTTTCGTATCACTTTTTAGTCCAAATGTATCAATATAATTTTTTAATTTTCGTGTATCACTTTAATGTTCAAATGTATCAATCTAAGACTACTTTTTACAATAAGTAACTATTTTTTGTACATCACTTTTTTGTAGCTAGGATAGTATCAATCCAATATTTGTATAATGAAATAAACATTTTTCGAATATCACTTTTCTGTCTTAAAAAGTATCAATTTAATACTATTTTGTACAATAAAGTAACAATTTTTACATATTAGTTCTCATTCCAAATGTATCAAACTAATATTTATACAATGAACTATCAATTTTCATTATAAAAGAATTAATGGTTAAAGTAATCTTACATTAGGAGCCCAATTCAATGTCCTAAACTATATTCCTTGAACTAGAGTTTATACTCTGCACAAGTCTTTAAAAATGCCCATTGATTCTCGGTTTTCTTCCTTTTATCACTGATCGAGCAGGATCCAAAACTATTGTTGAACTGCTATCTGTTGCAAAATGCTCATCTTGATCTCTAATGTTATTGATGGCATTCTTAATTGCAACAACCTTCCTGCTGTAATTCTCTTCAAGTATCCTTCTTGTTTGTTCAGATTCTTGGCCTTTGAGTACAAGGTTATAGTACTTCCAAATTATTTAATGACGCCAAGGGATAGAAAAATTAGGATTCTTAGAAGTTGATAATGTCTCATTGATCTTATCCCACACTTCTTCTTTAGCCAATTTTATCCATCTTTTTGTGATATAAAGTTGTGGTATTTCTAGAACAGAGTGAAAATTAAGCAGAATTAAATAGTAGTGACACAGTATACCACACTACTCAAAGTATTTGCAAGAGTATGATACGAACTTATTGACAATGTTGAAGATGACACATTTTGGAGTGATTTCAGAATCATCCAAAATATGATAAATTGTTATCTTCAATAAGTACGATGTCTGAATTTGCAAGAATAGATTTTAAAACCCGAGTTTCAAAATCTCTGAAAATTATAAGTGTGTATACCTCTGTTGCAAGTTTCACCATTCCAATTAATGGTAGAATAGAAGTAGGAGCCAACCTTGAGCATTGGAATTCATTAGCTTGGTTAATATTTCTCCAACGATTTACTATTTCTTTGAAAAGTCTAAAGAAATCAGTTAAGCTGGTAGTGTTTTTGCATTAAAGCCTATGGTGATGTTTATGCTTTCACCTATAGCGCTATTTGTACTTTTACTTCTTTGTGAGGATTGTATTCCAGTAAAAAAGAAATTCTTATTGAGTGGAGTACACTATTTTTCCTTCAAGGCATTTAATCTCTTAAACCAAGAATGATTTTGCAAATTGTATGTTGATATTATAGAACTCAAGTAGGTTTCAAATTCAGATTCATTAACACATAACATTTGTTGAATTGTTCTTTTAAAGAATGATGATCATGTTTCAACTGCCCATAGTGGCTTACAACATTTTGAATAAGGTACCATAAGCATAGTCTGTGCCTTATTTGAGTAAAAAAACTATAATGCAGTTGAATCAGTATGTATCAGATTTAGTATTGTCAAGTATCATTTATAAAATAAAATTATAGACTTCTATTGTATTAGCAATAGCATGGTCTTGATTCGTGAAGATAGTTATAGAACTTTTGCCACCCATGGACTTTTATGGAAACCCATGCAAACATTGTGTTTTTTTAATGATTGTTGATACTAATTAATGGTGCACATATTAAGTTCTACCTATTTATTTGACAGGTGGTATCAAATACTGCATGTCTTTAAAAATGCCCATTGATTCTCGGTTTTCATCCTTTTATCATTGATCGAGCAGGATCCAATACTATTGTTGAACTGCTATCTGTTGCAAAATGCTCATCTTGATCTCTAATGTTATTGATGGCATTCTTAATTGCAACAACATTCCTGCTGTAATTCTCCTCAAGTATCTTCCTTGTTTGTTCAGATTCTTGGCCTTTGAGGACAAGGTTATAGTACTTCCAAATTATTTAATGACGCCAAGGAATGCAAACATTAGGATTCTTGGAAGTTGATAATGTCTCATTGATCTTATCCCACACTTCTCTTTTAGCCAATTTTATCCATCTTTTTGTGATATAAAGTTGCGGTATATTTAGAACAGAGTGAAAATTAAGCAGAATTAAATAGTAGTGACACAGTATACCACACTACTCAAAGTATTTGCAAGAGTAAGATACAAACTTATTGACAATGTTGAAGATGACACGTTTTGGAGTGATTTCAGAATCATCCAAAATATGATAAATTGTTATCTTCAATAAGTATGATGGCTGAAGTTGCAAAATTAGATTTTAAAACTGAGTTTCAAAATCTCTGAAAATTATAATTTTGTATACCTCTGTTGCATGTTTCACCATTCCAATTAATGGTATAACAGAAGTAGGAGCCAACCTTAAGCATTGGAATTCATTAGCTTCTTTAATATTTCTCCAACGATTTACTATTTCTTTGAAAAGTCTAAAGAATTCAGTTAAGCTGGTAGTCTTTTTGCATTAAAGCCTATGGTGATGTTTATGCTTTCACCTATAGCGCTATTTGTACTTTCACTTCTTTATGAGGATTGTATTGTAGTAAAAAAAGAAATTCTTACTGAGTGCAGTAAACTATTTTTCCTTCAAGGCATATAATCTCTTAAACCAAGAATGATTTTGCAAATTATATATTGATATTATAGAACTCAAGTAGGTTTCAAATTCAGATTCTTCAACACATCACATTTGTTGAATTGTTCTTTTAAAGAATGACGATCATGTTTTAACTGTGCATAGTGGCTTACAACAATTTGAATAAGGTGCCATAAGCATAGTATATGCCTTATTTGAGGAAAAAAATCGTAATGCAGTTGAATCAGTATTAGATTTAGTATTGTCAAGTATCATTTATAAAATTAAATTATTGACTTCTATTGCATTAGCAATAGCATGGTCTTGATTCGTGAAGATAGTTATAGAACTTTTGCCACCCATGGACTTTTTAAATATGCTATAAAGCTGTTCAAATGATTTTATCTTTTCATAGATTATGGAAACACATGCAAACATTGTGTTTTTTAATGATTGTTGATACTAATAAATTGTGCGCATATTAAGTTCTACGTATTTGTTTGATAAGTGGTTTCAAATACTGCATGTCTTTAAAAATGCACATTGATTCTCGATTTTCTTCCTTTTATCACTGATTGAGCAGGATCCAAAAATATTAATGAACTGCTATCTGTTGCAAAATGCTCATCTTGATCTCTAATGTTGTTGATGGCATTCTTAATTACAACAACAATCCTGCCGTAATTCTCTTCAAGTATCTTCCTTATTTGTTCAGATTCTTGGCCTTTGAGGACAAGGTTATAGTACTTCCAAATTATTTAATGACTCCAAGGGATGGAAACATTAGGATTCTTGGAAGTTGATAATGTCTCATTGATCTTATCCCACACTTCTCTTTTAGCCAATTTTATCCATCTTTTTGTGATATAAAGTTGTGGTATTTCTAGAACATAGTGAAAATTAAGCAGAATTAAATAGTAGTGACACAATATACCACACTACTCAAAGTATTTGCAAGAGTATGATACGAACTTATTGACAATGTTGAAGATGACACGTTTTGGAGTGAGTTCAGAATCATCCAAAATATGATAAATTGTTATCTTCAATAAGTACGATGGCTAAAGTTGCAAAAATAGATTTTAAAAACTGATTTTCAAAATCTCTGAAAATTATAAGTTTGTATACCTCTGTTGCATGTTTCACCATTCCAATTAATGGTAGAACAGAAGTAGGAGCCAACCTTGAGCATTGGAATTCATTAGCTTGTTTAATATTTCTCCAACGATTTACTATTTCTTTGAAAAGTCTAAAGAATTCAGTTAAACTGGTAGTCTTTTTGCATTAAAGCCTATGGTGATGTTTATGCTTTCACCTATAGTGCGTAATTTCACTTCTTTGTGAGATTTGTATTGCAGTAAAAAAAAAATTCTTACTGAGTGCAGTACACTATTTTCCTTCAAGGCATATAATCTCTTAAACCAGGAATGATTTTGCAAATTATATACTGATATTATAGAACTCAAGTAGATTTCAAATTCAGATTCATCAACACATCACATTTGTTGAATTGTTCATTTAAAGAATGACGATCATGTTTCAACTCCTCATAGTGGCTTACAACAATTTGAACAAGGTGCCATAAGCATAGTATGTGCCTTATTTGAGGAAAAAAACTGTAATGCAGTTGAATCAGTATCAGATTTCGTATTGTCAAGTATCATTTATAAAATTAAATTATAGACTTCTATTGCATTAGCAATAGCATGGTCTTGATTCGTGAAGATAGTTATAGTACTTTTTCCACCCATGGACTTTTTAAATATGCTAAAATCTGTTCAAATGATTTTATCTTTTCATAGATTATGGAAACACATGCAAACATTGTCTTTTTTTAATGATTGTTGATACTAATAAATGGTGCACATATTAAGTTCTACCTATTTGTTTAATAGGTGTTATCAAATACTGCATCACCACTATAAATGTTATAATCTTCTTTCATCATTGAGCCTCTCTAGAAGACACTAGATAATCTGGCCATATCATCAAATTTTACTTGGAAAGAGAAGTCATCTTCTTCTATTGCATGTTGATGCAACATATCAATAATCATTTATGTATTCCCTGCTTCTATTGCCTGCACCTTCATACGATTAACAAAGTTCAAATGATCGCTCATTACATGGCCAAGGGATTGCTCGCCTCTACCATCAAGAATTATATATCAAAAGGAATTTGTTGGTCGAATTCTAGAAGAAGTTAGTGTAAGGAAATCAACATAGTAACAACGCAGCGGAAAATATAACAATTATATTATAATTGATTTCCATAGGACCTTTAATGATAATCTATACAAAATATACCTTGGAGATGCCAGCAAAATCCTTGAGCGAGGTTTAATCGACCAACAAGCCGCACACGTGTCCGGCCTCTAACGGTAATCCACACGAACTACTTTCGGGATCCTCAAAGGATTGATTTTAACATTAGGTTAATAAGCTAGATCCCTCTGAACAACACCTTGGAAATCTAATAAGAAAACCCTTTTCTTATTTACGTGATTTCTTATTGAGAGAGTTGTGTGTTGTCTTTGACCTAACATTAAGCATCTATATATAATAATGCAACCTTCCAAAAAGGTATTCTTGTCTAACAAGAAACGAATTATTACCAAACTCTATTCACTTTCCAAAAGTGAACAAGAGTATAATAGATGCCATAATTATCATATAATTATGTAAATCATTTTAACCCAAGAAGTAATTCTATTGTGTGTGACCCTTTAGGTTCCTAATCACTTGGCAATAAATATAAATAATAATCTTAGAATTAAATTGGCTTTTGTACAAAACCAACAGTTAGGTCTTGTATAGCTGTGGTTTTTTCTGCTTTGATATGTTTTTCAGAATGATAAAAGTGACTCCATTTTGTTATTATGAGTGTATGATTGTGTGACAACATATGGTGAACCACTTACTAAACACCATTTTGATCTAACTTGACTCTTAGGGATACATTGCACCATGTTCATAAAATACCGATATTTCTTTTTTTAGACTAGACGAAGAAGATAGATCATGAAAAGATAGCTTATTTTCATTCAAACCAACATTAGAACATAGAAAATACTTTTTTACCACAATGCTATCTTTTTTGGTGAAATATCTAGAAGTTCCTTTTCTAATACTAAATTCAATATGTCGAGCTTGACCACAATATAAATTATGCATCTCCTCAATATTTTTGCTTTTTAATCCAACTAGTGAACCGATGATGTCATGATCATTGCATATCAATCTAATATCTGTATAGAATAAAAAGATAGAGTGAAATGTATCAATCTAAAATGTGTGCAATGAAGTATCAATTTTCATGTATCACTTTTATGTTCAAAAGTACCAATCTAATACTTGTACAATAAAGTATCAATTTTTGCATATCACTTTTATGTTCAAAAGTAACATTCCACAACAAGTATCAATTTTGTGTATTATTTTTTGCGTATCACTTTTCAATTAAATAGTATGAATCTAGTACTTGTACAATGAAAAATTTCAAATAAAAGTAAATTATAAACTATTACCTTTGAAATAAAAACAAAAAATTATTTACAAAATTCATTCAATTTTTTTGTTCCAATCTAACAAGTAAAGCAATGGAGCCATAATGATTAGAAAGTAAAATGATGTGTGAAGATGTGAGAAGTCACCAAGTGCTGTGAGGTCTTCCTGAGGTTACATGCACCTTTAGTTGTCACTTGAATCTTAACAGACCTGCAATACAAACGTCAGAAATACACCCCGAGCTATATTGAGGAGCATGCTCAGAAGCTTAAGTTAGTTTGGGACCCTGAGCAACAAGCGTAATATGTAATTAAAATGGTAGAGAAAGTAACCCCGTACCATGTGATAGTTGGGTTCCTTTTATAGAGTCGTACATAATAGAGTTCCAGTAGGATTAGAACTCCTCAATTCATCAGTAGACTTACTCCTAAGAACTCGGGTTCAGATAGGATTTCAACAAGAAAAGTCATAGTACGTATAAGTCTACCATTATCAATAGCCTCTCAGATTAGTTGTGATTCCTTCGACCTTACCTGATATGATCAACACAACATTCCCGACCTCCACACCCAACAGGCATCTAATCTCCGTCCGTGTACCTTGCCTTACAAGCCCCAAGAATATTGGAACTATCCTAACAATTAATATGAAAATACTGAACTTCGTGGTTCTAATTCAATGCGATCTTTGTATTTGTGCCATAGTGCTAACTCGAACTCAGACCAGTTGTGGTGAAATGCATAATTGCCTTACATCTAACCTGAAATTTAGTTATGTGTTCTAACCGACCTTCAGAAGCATCATATCGGGTATGCCACAAGTACATTCAATCCAAACACCCAAAGCTCGTATGACTGATCATAGAATTATATTTCCTCATATTTTGTGATCGAGAGACCTTATATCTCATCCAACCTTCGGAAGTCGTCGCAAATGTACACACACAACAGCTATGTGGTGGAATATTTTATCATGATATAAAATTAGCCCCAGTTCGGTATTTACTTGTGCAGTCCTTTGAAATAGCAAATTATATGCTAAACTCCGGACCATGACCCATCTCGCTCGCATGCGGCTTAGTTATTGCTAGCTATTCATGTGCGAATCCCAAGATAAGATCAATGCCTAAAATTATTCAACCCATTAGCCTATGGAACTGCTATAAATAGCAGCCTCAAAAAAATTTCCTCTTCACTCTTTTTAATTTACAGCGTCTCTGCAACTTGTATCCTTAGCTTGGATTTCTTATCCTTCAAATTCAAGCTTATTTACCAATTCAGCTCCTCATTCTCAACAAGTAAGTATGTCTTCTTTTGATCATTCAAAGTCTTTCGCTTTTAATTCCGCATTTAGTTCAGGGGGGCTAGGTAGCCCTAGTCCCCCGAACTCATGCATTGGATTAGTAGAAAATCATGAGACTTTAGAAATCCGATCTGAGGAACAAAATGCCACTTCATATTGTCATAGAATATCCGATCTCGAAACTAACAACTCAAAGCCCGAAAGTAGAATGAATCCCAATCTAGCCCTTTCTCCGGATGAATACATTGAACTAGAAAACGCATTCGATATAAATAGCAAGCCCATATCTAAGTTAGATACTATAGATTCTATTCTTTCATATGATGAAGTAGCTAATGTGGCAAAGGAATACCATATTTCTGCTGACCTGGGGGCCCGAACTCCGCTACTTGGCGAAGTTGTGAGCAAGCCCCCAGTAGGATTTGTTAGCATATTTTTCGATCAATTCGTAGCTAGATTGAGACTTCCTCTTTCCACTTTCTTAGAATCTATTTTATCCACTTACACCATATCAATAATCCAATTTACTCCGAATGCTATCCGAACTCTGGTAGGGTTTGAGATGCTTTGTACATACTTAAAATTTGCATGTACCTTACCCCTCTTTAGATATGTATATAGTTTGAAGATTTCCGGTCAAGATACTGTGATAAGGTTCCCGTTGATTTGATCCACCTTTGGGCGGATTGACAACCTTATGTTAACCACAGGACAGGTCTAGCTTGGAAAATTCCACCAACAAGAATGAATAATCACACACAAGAAGAACAAAGGTTAGAATAACAAAGAAAGAATCAAGAAACAAAGAAAAGGGTTAGAACAAAGAACAAAGAAAGAACAAAAGAAAGACAAAGAAACAAAGAAGATATTGAGCGCGATTCAATGGAAACTGGTTCAAAGCCCCAACGCTATTACAAAACCAACTTGATTCAGGCGGCACCTAAATCAAACCAGATTTGGCTGTTCTCAAACTTAGAACAAAAGCAAGACTATTGGCTTAATCTCACTTTGGGTTTAGAAGAACAAAAGCTCAAACTTAGCTTAAGGTCTCTAAGGGTTTTGGGATCAAATTTTGCTTTGCAAAATTATTAACTTTCAATAACAAAAATCATCTGCTGAAATTCGTGGGTTTACAAGCCTTTAAATAAGCACAAAGAATTGCCAACAAAGTAAACCCTACTTTCCTAAAAGATAGTTTTCTTATTGGAATAAACTTCCTTAAAATGTAATTAACACATGCTTTAATCATGCAAGATCTTTAGCCATGTGAAAACACCATATAGAACATATCAATGTTCATGCAAGAACATTAGATCATGTTCCTTATTGAAAAGATCAAACAAAAACGAATTAAAAACAAAACCAAAATAAAACTGAAACAGCTACCCAGGTCGTACGTGGGGCGTCTGAACGTCACGACGTCGGTGTACGTCGCGACGTGGAATGTGGCGACGTGCGGAAACCCTCGACGTGAAACTCAATTCTCAGAGACACACGTCGCGACGTCGGTGCACGTCGCGACGTGAAACTGTGGACGTCGCGACGTGGAGTTCTGAGCTTCCAACACTTGTCCAATCTTGCTCTCCATCGAAGTGTCTTCATATAATGTCAAAATCACGAAGTTCCAAGGCCTAAAATCAGTCTTATCTCCATCAAATCCTTGTTCCAACAACTTATACGCATCGTCCATCACTTCCATGATCAAACCATTAAGAGCCATCTTGAACTGTTTGGTTTTTAGCTCGAGTCATTGGTCCACCAATTCCACGTAACGGGTCAACCGAATGCTGTTCACCATTAAGTGCGTCTGGATTCCTATCATTCCCCCCCTCGTCAAAAGGATTCGTCCTCGAATCTCCTGCATCAAACAAGGAGAGATCAGAAACATTGAAAGTAGCACTAACGTCTCCATACTCACTGGGTAAATCAATACGGTATGCATTGTCATTAATGCGCTCGAGAACTTGGAATGGTCCATCGCCTCTCGGGTGAAGTTTGGTTTTCCGCTTTGCAGGAAACCTTTCTTTACGCAAGTGAATCCAAACCCAATCACCCGGGTGGAACACTATGCGGCGTCTACCTTTATTGGCTTGCTTGGCATACTACTCATTTCTCCTCTTAATGTTGTCTCGAACCCTAGCATGAAGGTCCTTAACAAAAGTAGCTTTGCTTGCACCATCAGCATTAACAAACTCGTTAATAGGAATAGGTAAAATATCCAAAGACGTCAAAGAATTAAAGCCATATACAATCTCAAAGGGAGAAAAAGAAGTAGAACTGTGAATAGTACGATTGTAAGCAAACTCAATGTGTGGTAAACAATCTTCCCAATTCTTTAGATTCTTTTGTATGATAGCACGCAATAATGCAGATAGAGTTCTATTAACTACCTCAGTTTGCCCATCCGTTTGTGGGTGTGCAACAGTAGAAAATAACAATTTAGTTCCCAATTTACTCCAAAGAGTACGCCAAAAATAACTAAGGAACTTGACATCCCTATCACTCACAATAGTCTGAGGAATACCGTGCAATCTCACAATTTCTGTAAAGAAAAGGTCTGCTATGTGCATAGCATCATTGGTTCGTGAACATGCAATAAAGTGTGCCATTTTACTGAACCTATCAACTACCACAAAGATACTATCCTTACCACTTGGTGACCTAGGCAACCCTAAAACAAAATCCATTGAAATATCTAACCAATGATGCAAAGGTACGGGCAGTGGCGTGTATAGACCATGAGGCATTATTTTTGACTTTGCCTGTTTACAAACAATACATCTTTGACAAACAGATTGAACACTTTTTCTCATATGAGGCCAATGAAAATGTTCTTGCAAAATATGTAATGTCTTGTTAACACCAAAGTGACCCATCAGTCCTCCCCCATGCATCTCAATAACCAATAAATCACGAATAGAGCAATTAGGCACACACAATTTGTCCTTTTTAAACAAGAAACCATCATGCAAATAATACTCTCCTTCGGATTTATGCAAACAATTCTCATATACAAGTTTAAAATCAGCATCTTCAGCATACAATCCTTTCATGACATCAAATCCAAGCAGTTTAGTATGCAAGAATGTAAGTAAATTATACCTTCTCGACAATGCATCAACAACTACATTTTCCTTTCCAGCTTTATATTTAACAACATAAGGAAAAGTCTCAATAAACTCCAACCACTTAGCATGTCTTTTATTCAACTTACCTTGGGTCTTAAGGAACTTAAGACTCTCATGATCCGAATGAATGATGAATTCCTTCGGCCAAAGGTAGTGCTGCCAAACTTGTAGAGATCTCACCAATGCATACAACTCCTTGTCGTATGTGGGGTAATTCAATGTTGCTCTATTAAGCTTCTCGCTAAAGTATGCCACGGGTTTACCTTCCTGCATCAAAACAGAACCAATACCTTTCCTGGAGGCATCACATTGTATTTCAAAAGCTTTCTCAAAATTAGGTAACATAAGAACAGGAGCATTAGTTAATTTCTGCTTCAAAGTATTAAAAGCCTTTTCTTGAACATCAGTCCAAACAAAAGTCACATTCTTTTTAACTAGATCATTTAAAGGGGCTGCAATTGTACTAAAGTCTTTCACAAACCTCCTATAAAATCCAGCTAAACCATGAAAACTCCTAACATCATTAGCTGACTTAGGCGTGGGCCAATCTCTAATTGCTTTCACTTTATTTTCATCAACAGAAATTCCATCAACACTTACAACAAATCCTAAAAAGATAACAGATGAAGTACAGAATTCACACTTTTTAAAATTTGCATAAAGCTGATTTTCACGAAGTACAACAAACACTCTTCTTAAATGTGATACATGCTCTTCAAGTGTTTTACTATAAACAAGTATATCATCAAAATAAACTACCACAAATTTCCCTATGAAAGATCTAAGTACATGGTTCATTAAACGCATAAATGTGCTTGGTGCATTAGTCAATCCAAAAGGCATAACTAACCACTCATAGAGACCATACTTAGTTTTAAAGGCAGTTTTCCAGTCATCACCTTCTTTCATGCGAATTTGGTAATAGCCACTTTTCAAATCAATCTTTGTGAAGATTTTAGAACCATATAACTCATCTAACATTTTCATCTAACCTAGGGATAGGGTGACGATATTTAATGGTTATCTTGTTAATGGCTCTACAGTCAACACACATTCTCCATGTTTCATCTTTCTTAGGAACAAGAATAATAGGCACAGAACATGGACTAAGGCTTTCACAAACAATACCTTTTTCTAGGAGTCCATCCACTTGTGTTTGGATTTCCTTTGTCTCCTTGGGACTTGCTCGATATGCTGGTCTATTGGGAATTGAAGCACCAGGAATGAAATCAATTTGATGCTCTATTCCTCGAATCGGAGGTAAACCAATTGGTAACTCCTCGGGGAACAAATCTTCAAATTCCTGTATAAGAGAAATCACAGCACTAGGCAAAGTAGAAAGGTGATCACTAGACAGCAAATATAAGTCTTTGTAAATTAATACAAATATCTCATGCCTATCTAGTATTGCTCTTTTAACTTCACTTTTTTTTGCAAAGAGGTGTGTCCCACTTCTTGTTTCATTTGCTCGGCTTGCACCAATTATCTACACTCCTTGGAGATCTTGGCTTGATCTTCATATACTTCCCATGGTTTCAAAGAAGCCAAAACATACTTCTTTCCATCCTTCTCCACGGTGTAGTGATTCTTCCGTCCATCATGCACGTCGCGACGTGAAGCTGTGGACGTCGCGACGTGGAGTTCTGAGCTTCCAACACTTGTCCAATCTTGCTCTCCATCGAAGTGTCGTCATGTAATGTCAAAATCACGAAGTTCCAATGCCTAAAATCAGTCTTATCTCCATCAAAGCCTTGTTCCAACAACTTATACGCATCGTCCATCACTTCCATGATCAAACCATTATGAGCCATCTTGAACTGTTTGGTTTTAGCTCGAGTCATTGGTCCACCAATTCTACGTAACGGGTCAACCGAATGCTGTTCACCATTAAGTGCGTCTGGATTCCTATCATATTGGGTGATTTTATTTCGCCCGTCGTTGGGGTAGATCATATTTGTTTGAGGGTAATCCGAATTCCATTCACGACTAGAAAGATAAATTTCTTTTCGTTGGAGATCAGGCAGTAGGTAAAGAAATATTTTGGCACCCCGATGAGTCTGTCTCAGATCGGGCTTCTAAATGTAATTCTTCTATTAAGGAATCTTTAACCAAATTAGAAGACTTAGTGAAAAAACAAGGCAAACTTTGCCTTACTAACATCCCAGAACGGGTATTAGTATCCTTAAAATTGAGCCCCGCCGAACTGGGACGCGACCATCAGGATGAAGTGGACGAGCGCGGTCACAATGGTACACACTTTTCTGAAAGTATTTATTGCACATTTTACATTATGTGTTTAACTTATTTCTGGTCATATCCCTTTTATAGTTACGCAGCTCAAAGACATCCTAGGTGGGTTTAAACCAAAGAAGACCAAAGCTGCCAAAACTAAGGTTACCGAAGCTGTTTTGGCTTTGGAGAGTAGTTCCGTTCCTCCCTCATCCTCATCTCTACCATCTCAGCACGAAAAAGAATTGCCATCGTCCAAACTATCGAAACAAGGGCTTCTAACAACTCACCCTTTGGAAGGACTGACAACCCCTTCATATGAAAGTTCCGAAGGACAAATGATTCCTACTTCTTCAACTTGCCCCAACTGCAAAAAACGAGCTGAGAATGCACTAGCACAGGTTAACAAGAGAATGAAGACTATCTCTGAGCTTCCCAGACCTTTGATGTTCGGTGAATTAGTTGTCCCAAGGTATACCTTTGGAGAGGGTACTATCGAGGTGCCCGAGTACCAGTTACTCCCGAACTGGAGTTTAACTGGTAATGATAGGCTCTCTATCGACACTGCTCTTGAATTTGTCAGGTCAGTTGTCCCACCTCAGGACAAAAATGCTCTACATAGCTTTGAGAAGCAAGAGTTACGAAGGGGCACTGCGCTCGAAATTTCTCAGGTTTTTTTCTGTCATTTGTTTATTGTTATGTATATCCTACATTCCTGCTGATATTTCTTCGTATTTTGCAGACTTTAGTTCTGGTTAGAGAAATGATATCTCGTTCTGAAGACAAAGAGAACGATCTTAAACAACTCCAAGCTGATCTAAAGACTTCGGATAGAAGAAGAAGCAAGTTGGAGAGTTTCAATCAGAAGCTTGGATACAGGACCAGAATCTGAAGACCGAGCTTGGGAAGACTCAAGATGCGTTGAAGGTGTCTGAGGACGAAGTGGCTAAATTGAAAATGGAAAACATCGAGCTCAAACAGCAAGTCTTGGCAGAGAAAACCAATAAAAATTTCTTCAAAGGTGAATGAGCTTCTTATTAGTCCACGAGAGATTCAGCTCAAAAGAATTTGGCAAGTTTCTCGGAGAACTTCTCACTCCCATGAAAAACTACGGATATCATCTCTCCTCGGAGCACCTTAACTCCCAGCATCCTAAGCTACACTTGGAAAATGAGGGCTATAATGAAGAAGCTCACGTTGATATAGATGCCAAATTGGACGAGCTGAAAAGTGGAAATATTTCTCTACATATTACTGATTTCATTCCAGCATCTCTGGTTGTTCAATTTTCTCCATATAGAGAAGGTGAAGAGTACAAAAAGATACCCATCCGAGTTGAAGACCCTTATGCAAAAAATAATACTGTAATAGATTAGGATTCTATTTTGAGTTGTATCTCAGTTCGGGATGAAAATATTTTTTTTTGAATTTATCATATTGTTGCTTTATTGGAATATTAGAGGATTTTTCGTTTCCTAACTTCCTAGTCTTAAGCAATGAAATGTATCCTTTGTCCTTGTTTTATTTCATTACTCCGCAGTTCGGTAATCTTTTCTGAATTCAACGTCATGTCATTTCATCTGAATGTCTGATATTTTCGTCTTCCATTTTAAATAATGAAAACAAGCTCTATTGTATTTTCACTATCTTTCTGTAGTTTCGAGAAAATTGTTGTCAACTAATCTTTCCGAACCTCGTTCTCTTTACCTTGAGACCATACTGCTTTCTTATATTTGGTCTTGGAATTGTATCATTTTTTAGAACCTGAGTTCTTTAAACTAGTTTTTCTGAGGGTGCGACTCTATATTGAATGATTAATCTTACAAATGAGCTACTACTTCATTGTTTTTACTTGACTTTCCCAACAACGATTGTTTTTACAAATGAGCTACTACTCTGAGATTTTTGATTTAGAGATAGCCTTGTTTATCTCCATTCAATGATTCTCAAAAACATTTTGAGATTCGAATAGCATGCTTTTTTTTTCTTTCTAGAATTAGGGTACTTGGTGTTTCTGCGAATATAGGAGAAAACCAAAAATAATGAGATAAAAAGGAACGTCAATAAGTAATCCTTTCAACATCCTAGAGAATAATTGGACAAGATGAAAATTCGAGCTGCACAGCTTATTCACAATCCAATCGGTCTCAACTGAACTGCGCAACTCTTTATTGCTAACATAGTATTTAAAATGACTATATATAAAACTTCCTCAAGTGAGCAATGTTCCATATTCGCAGAATCATTTTCCCATCTAAAGTTGATATCTTGTAATTCCCAGTTCGTCCAGTTTCGACAACTTGATAGGGTCCTTCCCAATTTAGGTTTAACTTTCAAGTTCCCTCCACCTTACTTACTTCATTTTTTCCTCATCACCAGATCTCCAAGTTAGACGTAAGTGCTCTTAACTAGTTATTGTAGTATCGCTTCATGTCTGAATTGTACTTTGCTTCTCGAATAAACGCGGCCTCTCTTTTCTCTTCTATTAGATCTAGACTAAGGAGTAGAGATTCATTATTCATGTCTTGCTCATGATTAAGTAATCTGGTACTCGGGATGCCTATCTCGGCTGAGATAACTGCTTCAAATCCGTACACCAAGGTGAAAGGAATTTCTTGCGTAGCTGTCCTTGGAGTAGTTCGGTATGCCCATAGCATATTCAGAAGGTTTTCTACCCATTCTCTCTTGGCATTTTCTAATCGAGTCTTTATCCCTTAGATGATAATTCTGTTCATCACTTCGATTTGACCATTAGTTAAGGATGAGATACCGATGTAAAGTGCTGATGAATCCCGAGCTCTTTGCACCAGCTCTTTAATGGATCCCTTGCAAATTGTGTTTCATTATCGAATACCATTATTTTTGGTATTCCATATCGACAAACTATATTTTTCCAGAAGAATTTCAATATATTTTCCCAGTTATTCTTGCCAACGACTCAACTTCAATCCACTTTGTAAAATAATCCACTTCTACTACCAAGAACTTAACTCGCCTTGGTGTTTTTGGAAAAGGTTCTGCAATGTTTATCCCCCATTGCATAAATGGCCAAGGACTTTGCATCGTTAACATTTCAGACTGAGGTATATGATGAATCCTCGCATACTGCTGACATTTGACATATTTTTGTACTAATTCATGAGCATCATGATGGATTGTGGGCCAATAATATCCTGTTCGGATAGCTTTTTTAGCTACCATCTGAGCTCCCACGTGATTACCGCATGACCCTTTGTGGATTTCTCTTAGCACGTACTATGCTTGATTTGGCCCTACACACCTCAACCATGATGTTAGATATCATTTTTTATACAGGACCGTATCCTTTACTTCATATCTAACATATTGAATTCTCAATTTTCGAGCTGCTACTTTGTTGTTTTGGGTTTCTCCCAAATTGGTGAACTTTATTATTGGAGTCATCCAATTTTCTTCATCCTCTTCAATGAAATGAACTAACTCTTTATCAATACTCCTTGAAGGAAGCACTTCTACCAATACCCATTTAGTCAGGTGTACATACGCTGATGATGCCAATTTGCTGAGTTCATTAGCTTGTTTGTTCTGAGCTCGCAGATCTCTATCAATCGTGAAGAGATCAAATCACTTAGCCATTTCCTCGGCCTTTTCCTTATATCTTTTCATAATTGGTATCGAGCTTCATATCCCCCAGTTACCTGATTTACAATGAGTTGTGAGTCACTGTAAGCCTGTAACTCTTGAACCCCCATCTGTCTTGCTAACTTCATCACGGTGATGAGAGCCTCGTACTCTGTTTCATTGTTGGTAGCTTTAAAATCAAAGCGAAAGGCGTAAGTCAACTCCTAACCTTGGGGATTTTTTAAAATCAGATCTGCCCCAGATCTTTCTTCACTAGAATCTCCATCCACAAATAACACCCACACATTAGTGGTTCCGCATACCACAACATCCATAGTCTTGTTCATATGATCTAATGTCCGCATATCCCACTCTTGCGGTGTTTTGGCAATAAAATCAGCAAAAACTTGTCTTTTTATTGTCGATCTCGGTACAAATGTGATATCATGTTCGCCTAATTTAATAGCCCATTTCATTAGACGACCATAATGATTCGGTTTGTGCAATACTTACTTCAAAGATTTATCTGTGAAAACCCGAATGGAGTGAGCTAGAAAGTAGGGGCGTAGCCTTTGAGTTGCAATAATTAGTGCCAACACAAACTTTTCGAATCTCGGATATCGTTGTTCAGCCCCTTGCAAAGCCTTGCTTATATAATACACCGGCTTCTGAACATTGTTATATTCCTTCATCAAAACCGTACTTACTGCTCTGTTACTTGCAGTTAAGTACAAAGAGAGAGTTTCACTATGAATTGGAATGGCTAAAGCTAGTAACTCGCATAAGTACTGTTTGAGCTCTTCAAAGGCCTTATAACATTCTTCTGTCCATGAAAATTTTTTTGCTGTCTTCAAAGTAGCAAATAATGGAAAGCAACATTTAGCCGATCTAGAGAGAAACTTATTCAACACGGCCAATCGTTCAGTTAAAGTTTGAACTTCATGGACATTCCGAGTTAGGGTCATTTTCAGAATTACTTCAACCTTCTCGAGATTTGTTTCGATACCCTTCTTAGAGATCATATATCCTAAGAATTTTCCATATCCAACTCCAAAAGTACACTTCTTGGGATTAAGCATCAGACTTGTAGATCTTAATGTTTCGAAAATTTTTTTGACGTCAGTTAACCTATCTGCCACCTTCATACTCTTGATGAGTAGATCATCAATATACACCACCATATTGCGACCAATCTGAGAATCGAATACTTTGTTCATCATTCGTTGATAAGTTGCTCCCGCATTTTTAACCCAAAAGGCATATTTACATAACAATAGATGCCCTTCTTAGTTATGAAAGCGGTTTTCTCAGCATCCACTTTATCCATGAAGATCCGGTGATATCCTTTATATGCATTAAGAAAACAAAGTGTTTCATATCCTGCGGTTGCATCTACTTTCTGATCGATCAAGGGTAATGGATAAAAATCTTTCAGCCATGCCTTGTTCAAGTTTGTATAATTAATGCACATCCACCGTCCTAAATTAGTTTCTTTACCATGACCGGATTAGCCAACCAGGTCAGATAGAAGACTTCTCAGTTGATTATTGCCTTAAGAAGTTTATCCACTTTGTCACAAATAGCTTTATTCCTATCCGAAGCACACGGCCATTTTTTCTGCCGAACTGGTGATAGAGTGGGATCTATGTCCAACTTATGCATTGCTAAGTCTGGAGAAATACCCTTCATGTCCTCAGGTTCCCATTCAAAAACATCCTTGTAATGCTGAAGTAATTGCTTCACTTCCTTGGGAAAAGTCGCACCTATCTTTACTGTCCAATTTAGGAAGGTTGTATCAACGATTACTTCTTTCAAGTTATCTGTTATCATTCTGTGACCTCCTGAATTCATCAACTCAAGCCCAGCGTTGGACTCTTCTGTTATAGGCGACAACTCTCCAGCTATGCAATTTACCTTTGAAGTACGGGGCATCTTATTTGCATCCCTCAAAGCAATCATATGACATTCTCTTGGCCATATTTTGATCACCTCGAATAGTAGCAATTTCACCAGCTATGGGAAATTTCATCACCAAATGATAAGCCGACCAGATAGCTTTGAGTTGAACCATTGTTGATCTACCAAGGATAATGTTATATGTGGAGGTAATATCAACCTATCTTTTGGAGCTTCCCCCAAGGTCACCAGTAAAGAAATCACACCAATGGCTTGCGTTGCTTCCACCAAAAATCCAATCAGTGGGCTAGGACACTTTTGCAACTTCTCTTGTGGAATATCCAATTTTTCAAATGCATTTCGAAAAATAACATCTTATGAACTGCCATTATCTACATATATTCTATGGACTTCCTTAATTGCCACAATCGCTTTAATTAACAAAGCGTCACAGTGATGAAACTTACTTGGAATAGCATCCTCCTCGGAGAAAGTAATAATCTCTGAGTGTTTGAATTATTTATGAACTGGCTCCTATTCAGGAATTCTCCGTGACGATGACTTTCGCGCAGATCTGGATTCACCAACTAGACCTCCCACAATGGTATGGATTACACCGGTTACATTCTTATATGTATCTTTAGGTTTGATATATCCCTCCTCCTTGAGCTTCTTATCATTCTCATATCTTCTTTTATGTTGAGATCGGCCCTTTCGTCGACCCTTATGATATGTTTCTTGCACAAAATCACGGAGAAGACCCTTGCAATTAGTTCATCAATTTCGTTTTGAAGATCTCGGCAATCTTCTGTATCATATCCTGTTTGATCATGGAACTTACAAAAAGACCTTTATTTCTCTTGCCTTCAAGGGTAGTCATTTTCGGATACGATTTAACTAACCTTTTTTGTTCCATAATAGCCAACATTTCAGTTCGGTTTTGAGGAGCTGAGGGCCTTTTATAATTAGTTAATGGTTGAGTTCTAGACTTATCAAAAGAGAGCCTATCAAATACTGGTGTGTTTACCACCAATTTCAAATCGGCTATTATAATTATCCTTCTTTTTCTTTGAACCGTGATCCATATCTCTTTTTTTCCTGTCTGCATCTTCTCCCTTAGGAAACGTGTTAGTTCGGTCCATCAGCTCTAGCTTCTTATAAAGTCTCCTAGGTCGTAACCCATTAACAAAGGCACCCACCACATCTTTGGGTCTTGACCTGCACACTTTCGTCATAAAATCGATTGACATATTCTCGAACTGATTCATTTTCACCTTGCCAAATATTTAAAAGCTCCACAGATGACTTGTCAAATTTCTTTATTTGCAAAAATCACTTATAGAAGAGCTGAAAAAGTTGCTCGTAGGAAGAAATTGAGTTCGGCTTGAGGCCTTTAAACCAACCACGTGCTTTTCCAACCAAAGTCATTTCAAAGTCCTGACACATAGTTGTCTTTGAAGCTTGCTCAAATTTCACGAGCAACGTGAAACATGCCAAATGATCTCTCGGGTCGGTATCTACAGAGTACATCTCCATTGACGGGATTTTGAACTTATGTGGTTTAGGAAAACGACTAATAGCCTCCACAAATGGTGTCACCCATTCTGTAAGCTTCCCCAACTCCTACCACCAGAATATTGTGGACCTCATTACGAATACGATTCGTGATCTGAGTGTCCTGATCATCATGATGGTCATAGTTTGGATTGTGTCGATACCAATCTGTGGAAGGATTCAAATGCTGCTGTTCGTAGCTATGGATTCCTTTACTCTGTAGTGGAGATCGGTTTAAAGAACGTCGTCATTCAACGTCATTATAACCCTAAGATTCCGTATCATAGGGTGAAAAAATTTGCATTCTGTCATACATATCCAAAGCTCGTTCAATTTTCTTGCTAGGTCACTGACCGAGTTCTTTCACGATCGTCTTGATATGCTCAAAATTCTCAGTAAGAAATTTAATCATCTTCGGAGAATGAATGTCAATAGGAGGATTGCCATCATTACCAGTTGTTGCTCTGTGTGGAGGTCGACTGGTATTAGCTTGATTGTTAGGAAAGTTCTTGGTGTTCCGTTATGAACGAGTAAGCGTCATCGAAAAAGCTTGTAATCGAATCACACAGACAGTGCCAATTTGATGATGTGAAAAGTCACCAAGTGCTGTGAGGTCTTCTTGAGGATACGTGCATCTTTAGTTGCCACTTGAACCCTAGCAGACCTGCAACACAAATATCATAAATACACCCCGAACTATATCGGAGAGTATGCTCTGACGCTTAAATCAGTTTGGGACCCTGAGCAATAATCATAATGTGTAATTAAAGTTGTAGAGAAAGTAACCCCCTACCATGTCATAGTTGGGTTCCTTTTATAGAGTCGTACCTAGTAGAGTTCCAGTAGGATTAGAACTCCTCAATTAATCAGTAGACTTACTCCGAAGAACTCGGGTTCAGATAGGATTTCAAAAAGAATAGTCATAGTATAACTCTACCCTTACCAATGTGTATATAAAGTAAACAAAGATGGCAATTGTAGAATCATATAATTGTTTAAGAATCTGAAATTTGTTTTATTACCTTTATTATAATCGTCTTGATGTTGAGTACAGTATTGATTTGAAATTTGTAGTAATGATAATGTAGGTTGAAGATTATTAACTGTTAGCTATGTTTAAATTTTAGACAAAAATTGATCATACAACATTGTGTATAAATTATTTATATTTGTGGAAGATCAAAAGATAGACGAAAAAGAAAGTATGGGAGAAAAAGTAAAGATGGACAATATATGAAATCTAAACATTTATTGTGAATGTTCAATATATGAAATCTGAACGTTTGTTGTGGATTCATATTCGCGTGTCACTTTTCAATTCAAATGTATCAATGTAATACTTGTACCGTGAAACATCCATATTTGCCAATCACTTTTATATTTAACGGTATCAACTTTTACGTATCACTTTTCAGTTCAAATATATTAATCTAATATTTTTATAATGAAGTATCCATATTTGTGTATCACTTTTATATTGAAAAATATCAGTTCAATATTTGTACAATGAAGTATCAAATTTCACGTACCGCTTACTTGTACAATGAATTATCAATTTTTTTGTATTACTTTTCAGTTCAAATATATCAATCTAATATTTATGCAATGAAGTATCAATTTTTAATCTACATGTAACAATCTAATACTTCTACAATGAAGTATCCATATTCGTGTATCATTTTCATATTAAAAAGTATCAATCCAATATTTGTACAATGAAACATCCATATTTGCGTTTCACTTTTATATTCAACAGTATCAATTTTCATGTATCACTTTTCAATCCAAATCTATCAATTTAATATTTGTACAGTGAAGTGTCCATATTCGTGTATCACTTTTATATTGAAAAGTATCAATCCAATATTTGTACAATGAAGCATCAAATTTTGTGTATCACTTTTATGTTTAATATTATCATTCTTATACTTGTACAATGAATTATCAATTTTCTCGTATAATTTTTTAGTCTAAATATATGTACAATGATGTTTCAATTTTTGCGTATCACTTTTCAGTCCACGTATATCAATCTAATACTTCTACAATGAATTGTTTATATTCACGTATAAATTTTATATTAAAGACAAGACAATCTTTTTGGAAGTTTATATTATTATAACACAACTCTCTCGGTAAGAAATCCCATAAATAAGAAAATAAATTTTGTTATTAGATTTTTAATGCATTGTTTAGAGGGATCCTAACTCATTAACTTAGTATTAAACCAAACTTTCGAGGATCTCGTAAGTAGTTCATATGGATTACCTTTAGAGGTTTGACACTTGTATGACGTATTGATCGATTAAATCTCGCTCAAAGATTTTGCTAGCATTTCTCGATGTATATTTTATATAAATTATCATTAAAGGTCATGAGAAAATCAATCATAATATAATTATTATATTTTTCATTGTGTTATGTGCTTTTTTGATTTTCTTACAAGGGGATGCTGGCATCTCCTCCCTGTGTACGGGATTTGCGGACTAAAAAAAAGAAGAGATGAAAGCAGGGGAATTTGGCCAGGTAAATCATGAAATTTTGGGGGTTGCAATTCCTTCAGTCACTGATGAAGTTCCAAAAGTAGTGGAGTATAATAATGTTGAGGGAGTGAAGTTGATTAAATGCAGAGTTGCTGATGATAATCAGCAAGTTGATGCTGCATCGAAAGAGGTAATTTTTTTATTTAAGTTGCAATGTATTAGTTATTTTATTTTATTCATGTTAGGGTAATAAGTTTGAGTCAAATGAAAATGTATCCCTATTAGATATATGACCAATTATTGGATTCAAATATAGGACATGAAAAATTTCTACATGCGGCTGGAGGATGATCTTCTTGATGTAATCAGTCAGCATTTTAGTCGATTTTGAGACATAAACAGCTGCCAAGAAAATTAAAAAAAAAAATTATCAACAGGAGAAAACGAATGATTTAGTTCTTGAAATGATTGAAAAAATTAAGAAAATTGATGATTGGAGTTTCAATGTAAAATTGGATAAAAAAGCCAATATTTAGACTAGCAGGGATGAGGTTGAAGAAGCATCTGATTTCATACCAACTTAAGCGAATATTGAGCTTCAAGAAACAATTCAAGATACAGTGTAAGGAACAAATATTCAACTTCAAGGAGCCTCACATTTTGTGCTGGCTGAAGATATGTCTCCTTAGCTTACAACGAATCCTTAGTTGAAGCTAATATTGAGCTTCAAAGAACATCAGTTCAGAAATAAGAAAATAAAAAACTTGAAGGAGCACCCAATTTTGTGTTAGCGAAAATCTCACAATGAAAGATAAATTAGAAGAAGTAGAAGCCAATATTGAGACTATTCGAGAGATCAATGTTTAATATATTGAACTTTAAGAACATCAATTCAAGATACAGTACAAGAAACAAATATTCAACTTATTCTGAGTCTCACATTTTGTGCAAGCTGAAAATGTCTCCTTAACTGACTAGAAATTCTTAGTTGAAGCAAATATTGAGCTTCAAGAAATATGAGTTCAGCAAGAAGAAAATAATGAACTTGAAGGAGAATCTAATTTTTTGCAAGTTGAAGATCTTACAATGACGGGATTGATAGATGTCGCTAAATATTTGAATGATGAAGAGGTGCAAGATGTTGAAATTGCTGGATTGATAACAAGAATAGTTCAAGAAAATAATTAACCCAACTTTATCAAAATTAAAATATACTAAACAGATTGAAAAAGAGAATATTGGAGAAGACCAAACACAAGAATCTAAAAGGCCTTCCAATCCAAATGAAATCTATGTTTCAATATTTATCGACTCCAATATTCATTTACTGGGTGGGATAAGCAGCATGCAAAAAGATGTCATAGATTATTGCATATTGGAACACCCCAGTATTTCTATATGGTGACCATGTTTAAAATTGTGTTGTTATTTATGCAAGTTCTACATATAATTATTCCACATGTTTTGATTCTGTTCCCTGTGTTATTTTTAGTGATTTTGTATTATCATTTGGAAGTTTCTTAAATATTGGGAGGAATGACATCGTTTCTTGTACGAGAAACAAATGATTTATAATTCAATTATTGAAACATGGTGCATAATCTTGAATAGTAAAGGCACGATGCTGATCAGGTTGAGAAAGTTTCATTTCTATCTTTCAGATAGTGTATCTTTTTTTTAAGTTTACATTATAAATATATAATTGTTATAATTACAGATTGAACTATTTTTACTCTGATAAAATATTGCATTAGAAAAATTATTGTACATCGAGAATATTGAAGAAAACAAAGAAAAAAATAATAGGTTTTTGGAAACCATGGTTGGAAGTGCATCATAAAAACATGGATATAATTTTTATGGATATGGTATGAGATTTGAAATATTATAGACTAGATTTTGAAATAGAGCATAACAAATCAATTTTCTAATTGTATGTAAATTAGTACTCATGCAGTTTTAAGTCACTACTACAAAATTGCCTTTTTAAACCGCCCCTTTTACACTAGTTAAACATAACCCGGTGTAATTTATAAAAATGCGGTGGCATTATCATAATATTAAACAAGAATTTAGTGAATAGGAGCACTTTTTACACCGGTTATAAGATAACCGGTGTAAGAAGTTAACTTTGTACACAACTTTTTACGCCGGTTATAAGATAACCGGGGTAAAAAGTGAGTTATTTTTTTTTTTAAGCACTAACTTTTTCCACAACGTTTTACACCGGTTATAAGATAACCGGTGTAAAATGTTCACTTCAAAAGTGAGTTTTTTTTTTTAGCACCAACTTTTTACACCGGTTATAAGATAATCGGTGTAAAAAGTTCAATTTTTACACAACTTTTTACACCGGTTATAATATAACCGGTGTAAAAAGTTAGTTTTTTTTTTTTTTTTTTTTTTAAGCACCAACTTTTGAAGTTGTTTACCGAGAGAATAAGATCTTGATGTAATATTAGTATCAGTTTACAGTGTCATTATAGGGATTTTATCAAAGTGAAATAAAGATTAGATAATGGTTATATGTTTGCGAACTCATCAGTAGTAACACTAGTCAAAGTTGTACTTATGAGTGAATATCGGATTACTTGGACAATGATTAGTGAGCATCATTAACAAATCTGTTTGTTAAAAGCAAGTTAATGGTTTTATCTTTGTTCAATTGTTTGTTAAAAGCAAGTTAAAATTTGTACTTATCTTCATCTTAAGTTTAAATTTATTTATAGATAAGAATGATTGGAGTTATCTATTATTCGAATACATTGCTGTTTTGAAGCCGTCAAATGGATAATTAAGCAATTAACATTTACGAGTGGTATTTAAAAGACTTTTTACACCGGTTATAATATAACCGGTGTAAAAAGTGGTGTTTTTTTTAATCACCAACCTTTTACATCGGTTATCTTATAACCGGTGTAAAAAGTGAACTTTAAAAAAAACACTTTTTACACCGGTTTTATTTTTACACCGGTTATTTTATAACCGGTGTAAAAAGTGAACAATAAAAAAAAGCTTGGTCTTCTACAAAGTCATGGCAACTTCCAAGTTATCCCAGTTATGTCTATTCATCAGACAGTAGAGTAATTGGAGTGAAGAAAAGCTTGGTCTTCTACAAAGGAAAAGCTCCAACCTTAATCAAGTCATCCCAGTTATCAACATTTATGCAGTAGAGCCATGGCAACTTCCAAGTTCGTTTTGAAGATATTCATCATGATTTCTCTGCATGGCTATATATATATATATATGGTATTCGACATGATTCCGTTTTGTTTTTATGGATATTTGCAGAGCTTGCGGGAGAATTGTGCAATGGGGATATTGAACAATGGTTCTTTTTTGTACCAAGACAAGAAAGAGAAGCGCGAGGCGGAAGACCTAGCCGGACCACCACTTCAGGGTACTGGAAAGCTACGGGTTCTCCCAGTTATGTCTATTCATCAGACAGTAGAGTAATTGGAGTGAAGAAAAGCTTGGTTTTCTACAAAGGAAAAGCTCCAACAGGAAGAAAAACAAAGTGGAAAATGAACGAATACAGAGCTATCAAAGAAGAAATATTGCCTTGTTCATCTACTTATTCTATTCCTACGGTTAGTACTAATACTGATTTGTTTGCATACTTTTTCATTGATTTTTGTTCAGTTTTAAACATTTTTTTCTTCTGGGATTTGCAGTTAAGGCATGAGGTGAGCTTGTGCAGAGTTTATGTTATATCGGGCAGTTTTCAAGCATTTGATCGAAGGCCAGTAGTAGGGGTGGTAGGGACTTCGAGGGAGACAATGACTCTTGAATTTTCCCACCTCCAAGATGAATTTTCCCAGAGTTTATGTTAAATTTTGCACTTACCTTTCTCCAAATGAATTTTCCCACCTCCAAGATAATTTGAAAAACTGTATGACGATGTATATGAGACTATTCGGTTGTGATCGGCAAGGTTTGAAATCGGGATTTCATGTATGATTGTATTGTGGTCAATATTGTGGATGGCTATTCTACAGCATCTTCAAGTGAGGAAGATGATGAATAGTAACTGGGTTTTAAATTTGAAAATCTTTCTGGACAAAAACGATTCCCCAAATTTGGTTGTAAAAAAATATACAATTTTTTTATTATAAAAACGGTGGAAAAAGTGTTATCTTTTTTACACCGGTTCAATACAAAACCGGTGTAAAAAAAGATACAATTTTTTACACCGGTTTCTAATAACCGATGTAAAAAACTTGTACTTTTTACAGCGCCTGTATATACACCGGTTCGTTTTTTGAATAACCGGTGTAAAATATGTAAGAAAAAACCGGTGTAAAAACCATGTTTTGTAGTAGTGCGTACCAACACTAATGCATGAAAATATTTTGCGTTTTGTGTTTTCAAAGCCATGATGCTACATTATTTGGATAATACTATGCACAAGAAAGATGGGGAATATATAGCTGCAAGAGATCTATTGACAAGCAAAGTACATTTTACAAGTAACACTTATTCGAGCCAAACTAAGCCGCTTCAGAGACGCCGCAGCCAGGCTTGGGCAGAATAGCAGAGACACAGGAATGTTAAATCCATCTCCGGGAGTACGTAAAACCATACCAGACGGTACAACCAACGCCTATTTGGGCCAACACATGGGTTGCTGGGCATGCAAGTTTGATGTAGCCCATTTGATACCTTCGTATCCGAGAATCAACAAACTCGACTCCGCATTGCTCACAGAATTTCGGGTCGGGCCAATATTCAAATGAAAGCAAGGTTTTCTCTTGGGGAAGGGATGAATACGAGCTGTCGGAAGAGCTGCTCTCTCAGAAGCAACCAATCCAAGAATTTCTTGATTCCAGCAGGGTTAGGAAAGAAAGAATTCTCGTGGCGGGTGCAGAAGCTAGTCTAGCGCATCGTCTAATTGAACTCGCTTTCTTCTATTACATAATTTCGGCTAAAGAAAAGGTTCCATCCGAACTAGGAGAAGAAAGAAAAGTAGTCAAGGAAGCAGAGAGGGAGCGTCTAGCTTTTGATTCCCATACTCTTTGACTCAGTCCCGAAGTCATCGTATTGTCCTTCATGTTCATTGCTCCGGTTAGAGTATCAATGATCAATATAAAATTAACATGCATAATTTAAAAGAGTATCAGTATTACCGATGAACAGTAAAAAAATTTTGAATCCTCGCTAATTTAATATTTAGCGAGGAAATTAAACTTCATCGCTAAATTTATGGTCGCTAATGGCCTTTTTTGTTGTAGTGATTATATTAATTCGTTTTTTAATTAGCAAAGTCTACTTTGAACATTTTTGAAACAAAAAGGTCATCCACAAGCTAATCTCGTATCAAATTTTGAGGTTGATGATGTGAAATTTACTTGGAAGACAGACATCAGACCGAACTGATTGCAGGTTTTGCTTATGCATCACTTGAAAAACTTCAAAGGAGAGTTGTATGCATATCCAGATTTAAACAAGGATCTTCTATTATTTTTCCATATAGCGATTCAAAGAATTTTATGCAATAAGATTGCATTTATGTTTTGATACACGTAGTCATGCGAAAAATCTTTAGAGCAGAACTTTGTTTGAAAATTGTTTTGAGCAATTTGAATGTTGTGAAAGAAGAGTTATTGGAGAAGGTCCAGAAATTTATTAAAGATACTACTGATCTCTACAATCAAATGGAAATTCAAAAGTAAAAGATAAAACTTATTAGTACAATAAACTCATATATTTGTAGTATTGTTGAACAAAAACTTAAAGTTAACACAAAATTTAAAAACCAAAGGAAAGGAAAACAAATTCAAAGGTAATACAAAATCCAAACCCAAATACTTTTGATAACCGGTTTGAATATTTTTAACGGAGTTGGCCGGTCAAATATTTTTGACAATAGGTTCAAATATTTTAGTTGGGTTGGTAGGTCAAACCTGAATTTTGACCAATTTTGACATAATTTGTTTTTTCAAATCTGGTTTTGTACGTAAAATCAGACTGAATCTAATCAGTCCTTGGTCTAACTGGTCAATCCGGCCGGTCGGATCTAATTTTCAAAACGTGAAAGCAATTATTATGCACAGAGGAAAAACATAGAATGCAATTGAACATAAAATATTTAAAGAGAACTTATGATAATTTCATTTAAACATTATGCGTTAATTATATTTTAAGCATTTCGAGACCATTCAAATGGTATGCCATTTTTCCACTTAGTCTGCAGAAAATGGATGGCACTTGATTCATTTGGATTTTCTTTTTTGCAAATGTCCAAATTATTTACTCTTAGCTATTGTTCAAGAGATTGTCCATCAAAACCTGTAAGACTGGATTTTGACAAATGATATGCAGAGTAAAAGTTTACAATAAAAGGATAGAGTGATTGACTTGGATGAATTGTCTACTAATGTTTATTGCCAATTAATCATGTAATTAGTCTACGTCAATTATTAGATCTATCTTTTTATTATAAATTTTCACTCTACATATTATTACTCTTTTGACAATATACTTGTATAAATAGTTTATATTGTTCTATTCTTTGACTATGACGTAAATATAAGTAAAAAATGGTTGATATATATATATATATATATATAAAAACTATTGTTCTATTCTTTGACTATGACGTAAATATAAGTAAAAAGAGGTTGATATATATATATATATATATATATATATATGTAATAGGTAGTTTTCTGAATTATGTTAAGAATAGGAATGTTGCCTTTTATTTTAATTTGAAAGTTTTGAAGTTTGAATAGAGCTTTTTCATATGTCTGTCAGCTAGTGGCGGAAGTAGGTGAGGGTTGGTGGAGGCTTCAGGTCTCACAATAGTGGATGAAGCAGAAAAAAAATTGAGGGGTACTCATGAAGAGTATAAAATAAAAATATAAAAATTCTTGTAAAATCGATTTATATATGAGACGTGTTTTATATATAAAACCGACATTTAATGGTCGTTGAAATTATAATTCTAATTTTTTATCACATTATTGTTTGTAAAAATTGTGATTAACTCCTATTTCATATATATAATCCGGCTTCACATGCAATAATGTGAAATAAAAATTTTCATTATATATATATATATATATATAACTAATAAAGTATTAACTTGATAAACATAATATGAAAATATAAATATATACACATAATAAACTTTGCAAAATTTATTCATTTTAATCATATCTTCAATGTATACCAAATTCGTGGTACAAAAAATTTTTCTTATTAAAAGAAATGCCTTAATAATTACCCCTAATGAGAAAAAAAACTCACAAAATAAATTTAATTAGTGTTTCAACATATTCAAAATTTTGAGTATCTCCTCAATTTAGTGTTTCAACATATATAGATTTATTTTCAGCTTGAATACTTTGATTAAGTTGTTTATTTTTCTAAATTTGGTAAAGAAAATTAACTTCTTTATTTTATGATAAGCCAAGTAGTTAAAATCAAATTTGACTTGCGCTTTTCACTATCGTTAATTAAAAGATAAACGAGAAGTGGAGACCAGATCCTATCTCTCAAATTCTAATCATCCAACTAAGTAGAAACCAATCCATAAGATTCACTTCCCCATTCTATCTCTACAACCTTTGCCTCTATACAACCACCATAGATCAATTGCAGAGATGTTTCTGTCGCATTTTTTACTATATTGGCGGGCTGACGGGCGAGAGTTACCGGTGCTTAACCTATAAAAATAAGAACAGTAACTCTCAATTTCGGTAATAAGGGGAGGGCCGCTGCACCGGCTCGCGCCCCTTTAGTTTCGCCCATGCTCATCAACCCCACCAAAAACCTTAGGAGGGTTTTTCCGTTAAAATCGCCGCCTTGCTCAGTCCTCTCCACTGTGAAAGAATTTGAGAAATAGGGTTGGGGAATGGGGAAGACGATCGACTTGTAGATTAGGGGGATTTGAATTTTTTATTAAAAATAAAAAAGAATACCACTTAACAAAACCACGTCGTTTTTTTAAGTGGGAAAAGCATCCCACTTATCAAAACGATGTTGTTTTGATTATTTTTTAAAGGTCTACTTCATTTATTCACCAACAAATAAGCCTTCTCATTCTATCAAGCGTCCAAATTGGGAGCAAAGAAAGCAAAACGGGACCAGCAGCAAGGGCAAGACAACCAACAAAGCTAAACCCAAATGAATTTCTTCATTTTTATTTTTCATCAAAATATCTCAATTTTTACTTTCATTTCCTTTATTTACTCTCTCCATTTTTCCTCTCTCTTTTTTTAAAATTTTTTCCCCTCTTCATTTTTTCTCTTTGGACAAAGGTTAGTTTTTTTGTCATTTTATTTAGAATTTTTGTTATTTATATTTTTTTGATTGTAAGTTAGGTTGTTGTAAATTATTAATTCAATTTGAGTGTTTGAATAATTTAATTAAAATTTTATAAATTAAAATAGTAAAATTAGGGATTTGGACATGAACTAATATTAGGAATTTTAGATTTGGATATGAACTAATATTAGGGATTTTGAATATGATATAATATTAGGGATTTGAACTAATATTAGGGATTTTGAATATGAAATAATATTAGTGATTTGAATTTAGATTAGGGATTTTAAATATAAACTAATATTAGGGATTTGGGATATGAGCAAATATTAGGGATTTTGAATTTATGGATTTTGAATATAAACTAATATTAGAGAATTTAAATTTAAATTATGAATTTTTTTTATGAAGCTTAGTTTAGAAAACTCTTATTTATTCAATTTATTTTATTTCTAAATTAATTATAAATTGTGATTGAATTACACTATTTATATGAATTTATTTTTAATTTTTTATTTATATAGAATATGGAGAGGTTTTTTAAACCTAAACGAATTTGTAGTGGTACATAAGAGATCCTCCATCTTCGTCGTACAAGCATGACGAAATCTAATAATTTATCAAGTATCTACTAATAGTATAGTTATGTATATTATATATTTTTATCGTTTTCATAATGGTAAATTTAGAATTTCACCTGTTGAATACATTTATTTAATCATAAAAAAAAATTAGTTTATAACTAGCCCTCACTAAAATTTTGTTCTAGTTCTACCACTGCTGTCAGCTATTTTTCTTCTATTGTATAATCTTTGTTTTTGAGATAATATTAATAACTCTATTAATGGTGAACGTTATATTAGATTCAGGAGATCAGTTTCTCTATCTAATAATTCTACAAATGTTTTTCCAAAATAACATAGTTTCTAAAATATTCCCAATCTAATATACTTTCAAATTTAATTCCCTAACGAACATTTCTTTTTGCCACGTATACTTCAACTATCTACAATGGAATAAAAAGTTACAATATTCTCTCACCTATTTTTCAATTTAAAAAGAGTTATAATAAAAGACAAACAATTAATCTCTTCCACTTTTTCTCTCTCTCTCTCTCTTAATTCAAAGTTATCTTCTCTATCTTAATTTTCAATTTTAGAAGTCATTACTTTATATCAATTAATAAAAAATTTATTACTTTGTCTTGGAGAAATAATAGTTTTTTTCCAAATCATTCAATAAAATACATGAAAATACCTATTAGAATTCTTTAATAAATGACTTTAATAGAGGGTCATAGTTGTTAAATGAGCATCCAACCCAAAACCAACTGGCAATGGGTGGAGTAGCCCAAGGATCTTATATATTAGTTCAAGAGCTCTTACCTAACCGATGTGGGATATTTTTCCCTTAACATCCCCCTTCAAACATGAGTATTTTCTCCCTACTCATGTTTGAAAAGCTGGCTCTGATACCATGTTAAATGAGCATCCAACCCAAAACCAATTGGCAATGGGTGGAGTAGCCCAAGGATCTTATATATTAGTTCAAGAGCTCTTACCTAACCGATGTGGGATATTTTTCCCTTAATAATAGTAAGAAATTTAATATCATTCATATTGGTTAAACAAAATACATACTTTAATTAGAATTCTTTAAATACATAATTTTTAATTATAATTTTTTAATCAATGGTCACAATAAGAAAATTCATATCAATATTATTTACTAAAAAGCACAAATTTAATGATACATGAATTTTAATTTTTGTGATTGCTCAAAATTATAAATCACTATGGAGTTTTCTTACCTTCATTGATATTTATTGTGTGTGGATTATTTTTCTCAATTTTAATTAGTAGAATAACGTTTAAATGGAGATGAGTAGGTTTTCTTCAAAATTATTTACAATTAGTTTTAATTTCAATTAATTCTTTCATTTATAATTAGTTTTCTTTGTAACAATTTTACTTTAAATTATTTTATTGTGTTTTAAAATTTGTCCATCATGATATTGAGTTTTGATAAAGTAAAAAATATGGGAATTTTGATAAGGAGAAAAATTAAAAGAAGAAAATAAGGAAAAATTAAAAGAATATAAAGAAAAAAGAGAAAGGTGGAGAGAGAAAATTATTTGTGAAGAGAGATTAAAAGAAAAAAAAAGGAAAGATCAAAGAGATAGATGGAAAGAGAAAATTATGGGAGAGAATAATTTTAGGAAAGAGATAATAATTTGTCATTCGCATTGGCTAACTGAGACTTATATTATTTTGGTAATATTTTTTTTGAAAGTATGTTATTTTTGGGGAAAAAAATGGGTTTATTGTGGTTAGTAGGAGAGAGAAAAAAAAATTAGTTGTCTTATGTGGCAAATAATGATCTACGTGGTGAAAACAATGTTAGTTAGGGAATTAAATTTGAAAGTGTGTTATATTAGGAATATTTTTTAGAAATTATGCTATTTTGGAAAAACGCTCTAATTCTACGACATTATTGTGCTAAAATCGTGACTAAAAACATGACAAAACAACGTAATTTTACTAAAAGTATAGTCATGATCATTTGTGATATTGTCACTTTGTGTGTGTGTGTGTGTGTTTTATTTATTTATTTATTTATTTTGGAAAACCAACTTTATATACAACCATGGGTAAAATATGGTGCCGGATATACTCGAACACACCATTACAGTACATGAAAGTATAGTCATGATCATTTGTGATATTGTCACTTTGTGTGTGTGTGTGTGTGTGTTTTTGCTATTTATTTATTTATTTTTTTTGGAAAACCAACTTTATATACAACCATGGGCAAAATATGGTGCCGGATATACCTGAACCCACCATTACAATACATGAAAATCATAATAAAAAAAATGAGTACTACTCCATTACATGAATTTGCCTATAGTCTAAGAGAGGGATTTAGAGAAAAACTACTTAAAAGCCCTGCGGAAGTAGTAGTGGTCTTTATCCCACAAAGTGTTAGCTGCCTATACATAATAAGAGAAATACAACAATTTGGCCAGAACACCTACACATACCAACATCCTTCCCACAATTTCCACAATTACCACCGCTGTGAGCTTCATGCAGAAGGCTTCCACGGCTCTTTGAAGCCATATTCCACCGCTGTGTTTTGGCTATTTATTACTTGTTCATTTGTTGACTAGTAGTGTTCTTGAAAGTAGGTGCAACTTGAGTCATTTCAATTATTGTCAAGAAAATTAGAATCCGTTTGGATTGGGTACTTTTTTTATTTTATTATAGAATTTTTTTTTCTCGGATTTATTATAAGAAAAAAATATTTGGAGGTGTTTGAATAGAGAAGTTTGTTTGGTGAAATTTATATTGGATAATTTTTTGTTAATAAAAAGGGGCATTCTCCTGTTAAACGGGTTCATATATGCCAACTTATATTTCAATCCAAAAACTAGGGCATCAAGCATCAAGTTTTCAGTTTCTAGCATATCAATTATAAAAAATTAGTTTATTAAGTATTAAATATCAATGATTAGCGTATCAAATATTAATTATAAAAAATTAGCGTAAAAAGTGTCTAATATTAGTGTATCAAGTATGAATTATAAAAAATTAGCGTATCAATTATAAAAAATTAGCATTTCAAGTATACAAAAATTACGGTATCAAATATAATATTAGCGGTTAAGTATATAAAAATTAACGTATCAAATATAACAAAATTCACGTATCAAAATTTGAATTAATATTTTTGATGAGTGTGTTTTGGTAGAAATTGTGTTAAAAATAGAAGTTTATATCAAAATTTAAAATACAAATACAAATTTAATATTTTAATTATTTAAAAAAATATAAAAGACAGTCTGGAAAATATAATTATTGTAGCATTATTTTTTGTTTTAAAAATTTTCCTAAAAAGGATACACAAAACAAACAAGTAAAATTGGACTTGAGATAAAAAAAAAAAACTAAAACAACAATAAGCAAAGTGACCTTAAAATAGTTCTTCCTCATAACTTTACAAATCTTTCATGAACTTTAGAATACAAGCACATCGAGAAGAACTGAGCTTATATTTTCTACAAGCTATTTATATTTCTAGAATTTCATTTATTCGGGTTTTACTAAGCTATAATCTCATCCACTTTGCACTCTCTGAACATGATTTCAGCTTTTCCAGTATCGTCTACATCAACAACATCGCAACATTCCGCTCTATGAACCTGCAATAAAGAGAGAGAAAAAGAACAAAAAATTTTTTTGTCTGAAATTCTGAATTAATAACAATATATCATGCACAACAATTTGACCATTATGGAGATACTTTTTTTTCTTTATTAATTACAAGTATTATATATATATATATTTAAAATTGACGAGTTACAGCCTCTGTACATTAAGAACAATTAATAGAGGTAAATTAATTATCTGCCTTTTCTTCTTCTTTCCAGTAAAAGAAAGACAATAAATGCAGACGCAATTATTCATTGCACGTCTTTGCAAAATTACACTGATCAAAAAGAAAATTAATATGAGCAAATTTAGAACTGAGGTTATCATGAAAAAATACATTTGAAAATACTCCACAGTTCTCTAATAAGCGTCGTTTCACATATCTGAACACTAATTAAGAAAATTGATAAATTCTCCTATTTATCCATATTTATAACTATAACTTTATTTCTTTTATTTTAAATAAGATTACATAGATAAATGGGACAGAGGGTAAAATTGGAAGCTTGTAAATTTGTAAAATTACACTATTTAAAAACAAAAAAAAAAAATAGAGCTAAAACGACAGAGAACAGATAGAGTAGTTTCCAAAATCCAACTGAATAATTTAAATAACATTTATGTTGTTTCTATCCTTAAAATCATTTCCCAATTAGGCTAAACATTAAATAAAATAATGTAAGTATTGATGTCAAAATTTAGCTGACCTCAAGACGTTTTGTTGCCGGTGAGAAAACGTGAATTTTTGAGACAAATTCTGCAGAATGGTTGCCGCTGGGACTACAAGAAAGTAACTGACGTGGTTCTTTTCTTGCATAAATGGTGAGAATTTCATTTTCGGACTTTTTTGCTATTGACTCAAAGAAAAAAACATGAGGGGCTTTACAAGGATCATCAGAGGATCTTCTTGTTTTAAACATGTAAAGTGGTAGTTGATCATCGGATGACCAACCATTGAAGGTTTCAATTGGGGCCATTAGCGAACTTCTGCTCATCATTGATTCGTATATGTGAGCTGAATAACCCCAAGAAACCGAAAATGACCAGTTTGTGCTCCTATGATGGCATATAGTTTGTTGAAACAGACGGGATTGGTCTACATTTCCAGCCTTCATTAGGTGTTGAGCTGATTCAGATCGATCCATGGAGGGGAAAATTGGTTCAAAGACATCCCAATGGTGGATGGACAAAACCAGCTCCTTCGGATGGGATGACAAAAAGCCAGAGTAATCTCCTCGTAAATCATTCTGTAGAAATAAACAATTCAGTAACAAATAGGAGTACGTTTATTCTTGGTACAAGAATGTTACACATATTTGCATTCAAAATTGGAATCATCAAAATTCACACATCTCAAGATTTTTTAAACATAAAAAAAAAGAATGGAGTTAATAATTAACCTTATGAAATGTATAAAGGGTTATTTTCTTTTAGAAATTATTTTGGAGTTAAAAGTTCGAAAGAAAAGCAAATGCGTTTCTTTTGCATTCCAATTTCAATTCTTTTTTTAATTTATAAATAAATAGTATATTTTAATAAAATTCTATCAAATAATTAATAAACATCTGTATTTTTGTCTGTTTTTATAGATTGAATCATAATTGTAACAAAAATCCATTGGTGCAAAATTTAGGAAAGAAAATTATGTATAGATCGATGTACATGATGCAATAAATTGACATGAATAAGTTAAATGACATATGAGAATTGAAGGGTTATTACCTGATGAATACCCTTATGGGGAGTTAAATTAACACCAATGTCTGCTAAACATAACATGGTCATCAGATCAGCTGACTTATTTGAATATTCTCTAAGGCAACGATCCATGTCATTGACGAGCGCTTTCACCAGAGGATAACTGAGAATTATCCCACCTCCACCAAATGCCTGATTGAAATCGAACCAAAAGTTGGACAAAACAAATTCAGATGGATATCCGATGTAGTAGTACTTTGTATGATCATACTTCGAAAGGACATCCACCAAATTATCCACAAAAAACATGGTATCATCATCGCCCATGATTAACCACCTAAGTCCCTCATGTTCTTCACGAAACAACTCCAGTATCCCATGAACCATGCGAGGCATAAGAGGGTTTTTTGGTTCGATTTCTTGAATCAATTTGCTGATATTGTCATTGATTCGATATTGTGGCGAGGTTAGAGACCAAGGGAGAAGATCACCCGTTGGGGCTCTATCAAGGAAGACATAACCCCTTGTTTTGTTTGGCTTCCACCAGGCTTCCACATAAGCCTTTCTGAAATGATAGGTTTCTTCAGAACCTTGAAGGCCAAAAGCCAAATGACTAACATTTGTGGGGTATTCATGTGCAATTGAAGTTTTTTCATAGCTTATTGGGAGCATTTTCCAATAAGAAAACATCATGGAAGAAGAACAACTCGGATCATTGAAAAAACGCAAAAAGATCACCAAAAAAATCAAACCAGAAATCAACATTAATTGACAAAAATTTTTTACCAGAAAATTTTCTGATAAAAAGCTGAACTTTTGTTGAAGTTGGCTAACTTTAGTGACCATAGCTGACGGCATTTTAACAAATTTCAACAAGGCTACGGCGAAAAAAATGAGAGGAGAGATTTTTGCAATAGAAACAGAGAGACAATCAAGATTATGAACTCTGAATTCTGGAAGATGATGCATGTATAGGTGCTGGAGACTGGTATTTAAGGTTGCTTTGGTTACTTTCCATTATTTGTCTTTTTGTTTTCCAAGTTTGTCATTTATGAGCATTAGCATCAGATTAATGAAATAAGATTTTTAGTCAATGAAGTATATGGTAAAAAGTTCAGATGCATGCAATGAATATTAATTCAACTAAATACATTTTTTCACCATAAAAGAAAATTTTACATAATCTTGTGTCACAAATCATAATCTGATTTTATATTATGTTAACAAGGAAGATGTATTTATTTATGATATTTTGTTATTCGATGAATTTTATGTTCCAGTTTCAAATATTGTCCTAATCCCTATATGGTAGTTGGGACATATGGAGCAATTCTACGCTTCTATTCAACAGTTGCGACTTGCAACAATGAACTGATGTAGTGATATATCAATTCCTTAATGCATTTTAACATTGGCTTCATTAGACTCGAAGCGGAAGATGAAATCTATAGACAAAAATTTTTTTTAGGAAAAAAATGAAAAAAAATGTGTGTATCAAGTCATTATTATAAAATAGGCCGTAACTTTAACGTATTTATTATTAAAAGAGTTAAAATAATTTTATTGTTTTACATAATTAAAAAAAAACTTTGTTATTCTCCCAAACACGTATTGATGAAAAGGATTACAAATTTTTTTCTAATTTAAATTTATCACAAAAATTAAAGACACAACACAAAAATAGAATCATGCAAATAAAGGATTTAAATTAGCGATAAAAACGTTAAGAAAAATAGTATTTGAGAGTATGTTAATGTATAGGCAGGGGAGATGATTACACATTTTCTCTAATTATATAAAATAATAAAATTATTTTGACGTCATTTTTCTAAATTTCTCATTTGTTTTACTCAATAATGTAAAATATAGAGATAATCCAACTAGTACTCCATAAGGTGAATTACAATGTTCTTTTTTTTTTGTAATTACTAAAAAAACAATGATTATGTTAGATTCCATTTAGCTGCATTATATATGATCTCTGTTAAATTTTGAGAAAGGTTAACTTAAATGAATATTTGAAAAAATTGAGAGAAAACAGTAATTAGACCATATACGGTAATATCATAGTGTTAGGAGTTAGGGCTATTGACTGTTGTGCGAAAGGGTACAAATTAAATTTGTTAGTAATCTTTCAACGGGATATAGTTTAAATGAGTCCAGAATCTCTTGCATTGTGGTTACTTTTTTTTTTCATCAAAAGCAAGATCAATTATCATTAATTAAATGCTCAAATTTACATAGTTAATAGTTAGCCAACTTGGTGCAAATTTGTTTGCTCCACTTGAACCAACCAATGAGGAAACTGATAAGACCAATTCAGAGAGACTTTGGACTCTCGTGTTTTTCTAGCAAGTAAATGTTTAACATTGTTAAAAATTTCTCTTAATCGAAGGAAAAGAACATGAAGAGAAATTTTGTTGCAACAAGAAAATATCTTTAGTAACTGTGGAAACCTCTAAAGAATGAGAGGTTTTTCAGCTATTATGGTTATTGCGGATGTACATGGTACATTTTATGTAGTTTTGCATATTTATTTACTTATTTTAAATAAACCATGCATGATATGCAATTTAAGTAAAATCCAAACCATTATTACAACAACTAAGAATTTATCAGAATATATGTAGTTAGATTGGTGGATTATATTTTGTTAAGCAGTGGAAGATTTGAAAATAATTAGAAAGAAACCAAAAGTGATGTTTAGATATATATATATATATATATATATCTAAACATCACTTTTGGTTTCTTTCTAATTATTTTCAAATCTTCCACTGCTTTATTATTTTGAGTTAATATTTCTCACCGTGGCAGGTAGCTGTAAGCTACTTTAGCACATGTTGAAACAATCATCAACTACTACATATTAACATCGTGGATTGCGATGTTTCATTTCATGGGAAGATGTGGCGTGGGTATGTAAATATACGACATTAAACTGCTGTAAATTAAGACAATGTTTATGTTGTGTGATGTCAAGTTAAACATGTTATATTAAACAAATATAACGAAAGAAAAATACTGCCGCAACTCGCAAGTAAAGACATGACTTTAACAAAAATTTTGAGAACTAATAGACGAGCATAGGATGTGAAATTAAAATAAAAAGAATTAAAAGTAACTCTCTTTAAAAGTGCTATAACAATCCAATAAGTGATTATTTAAAATCCAATTTCTATTACAACCACAAAAAAAAAAAAAAAAAATTAAATTTGAGAAGACCAAAATGAAAGGAAAAAATTCAATCATTTTACGCATTGTTGAGAAAATAAAAATAAAAATAAGATAAATATAGGGGGAGGAAAAAGAGTGATATTTACCTATTTGAATTTGAAAACATATGCCATACATATTCTTTTTCTGGGATTCTAAAAATATCGAAGAAATTAAGAATAACACAAGTTCGAAGAAAGACGGTAATAAAGGCAAAGTATCAATGTCTATCTAATTTTGCATATATATGCTAGTACATTTCGTATTATATTCTTGTGGTGCAATTATTACACGATACTATTATTACAAAATTAAGCCAAACCACATTATATGATTTTGAAAATTTGTAACCAAAATCAACAACCTAACCAAAAAAATTGTCATTCGGTTGTGGATGTTAAAGGTAATTGATGAGTATAGAAAATCTCACGTTGTTTGGGCAGGTCTTCTGGTCGTCCGGGTACCGAATACTTGCAAAAAGTCCGTGGGATTGTTCCCAGGGAGTAAACTCTGAAGCTTAAGTTAGTAATTAGCCTTAAGCGATTATCGATATTTAATTGAGAATACTCGTCTCGAATCCCCCTCCAAAGTAATGGGGGGAGGTATTCATAGAATACATACCTGAATTAGTGTTGTAATGAAACTCTAGTAATGTACCTCAAAGAAGGGTTTGTAGTGTAAGAGTTGTAATATGATTGTAACTCCTAATATGCATGAGAAATAGAAATAATAGCTGAAAAGGAGTTGGACTCCTATGAACAAAAGAGTACCTGTTGTGGTGGAAGTCTATTTCTGAGGTATTATACTTGTGGTAAAATTCAACCCTCATCAATAGCCTCTCAGGTCGGATGGTATTTATCCATTTCGATCTAAACAATATTTTGGTATAATACCGATATGCCATGTACAAGTTCAACACTTTGAACTTCGTGCCCGAGAAACACGCTTACACATTTTAAACCATATCTTAACTGACAGACGTTTCGACTGCACGTTCTCCAATACAGCTGTCACGTCCGTTCGAATTCCCACAGCCTTCTCCTATAAATAGAGTGTCTCAAGATTCATTTGTTTCATTCTTATTTTAGAGCTCTCATCTTTCAGTTCAGATTTCAGAAATTCTTGTGTGTTTACTTCCAGCTCTCTCATCTTTCAGCTCAGCTTTCCTAGGTCGTCTACGTCTCCTCAGTCACAAGTAAGTAATGTCCATTTCAGAACATTCTAATTCTTCTTCTGAAATTAGGTCTGTTAGTAACCCAGGTTAAGAATCATCTGCACACGAATCTTCACATATATCTAGTGGTTACTTTGATTCTTCTTCTAGTCCATCCAATAGTTCACATAATCGAACCAATTTAGCTAAAATGTTAAAAATCACAAAGAAGTATAGTTTAGTTCAACTTCAAAAGAAAAACATGAAAGAAGATCAGCGCTTTGGGTTAAACGATTCAACTCATCATAAAAATTTAAGTGTAGATTCAGATCAGTTCGTCACCCATGCCATCCCTTTATCAATAGAATTTCCTGAAAACCAGCCTTCCTCTAGCTGACCAACCAGTGAGGACCTCAGAAACCAAATTCAACCAAAGACCCTGTTGTCGTTAAATTAGAAACACTAACTTCAACCACAACTTCTTCCTCCTTAGTTAATATTATCAAAGACTTTCACATCAGCCCCCAAATAGAAATTAGGGCCCCTAGAGAGGGAAATGTAGCCAGCTGACCACCAGAAGGCTTTGTAAGCATCTTTGTAGAACAGCTTAGAGCCGGACTGAGATTTCCATTATCTCAGTTCGTCAAAGATATTCTTGCTGACTATATGATCAGCTTAACCCAGTTAACTCCAAATGCGATTCTGATCGGATTTGAGTTGTTTTTCAAACATATAAACCAAAAGGTTTCAGTTCCTTACTTCAGGCACTTCTTTTGCCTAAATCATCTGGAAAAGATCCTGGCTGGTATTACTTCACCCGTCGATTAAAAAAATAACAACTTCTGGGAGGAAAACCCAGTTCAATTCACGAATGGAAAGTCAAATTCTTCTATCTGAGCCTCAGCTCGCTAGACCTGGAGTGGTATTGGAAAGACGCAGGTCACGTTTCTGATCCCATTTCAATAAAAAAACTTCCTAAGGATCTCGCTGAAAAGTTAGAATAGGAAAAACGAGTCCTTCACACTAACTTTTTCCCTGAAAGAGTATTAGTATCAGCAGAAGTAAGTCCAGCCGATCTTCCGTCCGACCACATGGAGCATGTGGCAAATGGGAAAGAGGGTATAACCTTTTAATCCCTGATTCGCATCTTATTTTTATACTCATGTATGATTCTGAACGCTTTTGTCTTTTTTTTAGTGGTGAACATCGAAGACCTCATGGGCGATCTACCTGATCCCTCAGCAATCTTGACAGCTCCAGCCGATACTCCGAACAAGGAAACCCCCACGAATGAAGGCAAGTCGGAAAAGAAAATTTCCAAACCGACGTCCTTATTGGTTAAACAAAAAGAGAACAAAATTCCTCCTAGATCGGGGAAACCCTTCAAAAAACTTGTGCAAGCCGCCACTAAGAGCAAACCGGACAGTCCCACAGCCGAGGCACAAAAGAAACCTCGGATGGTGGAAATTGAGGTCAATGAAGCTGAAGTGTTCGGCCCAACACTTCTTGGAGACATTTTCATTCCTTTTTCCAAGGTCTCCGAAGGGGAAGGCTCTTATCCTTTGAGTTCATTCCGTCCTGATCCAAAGATTGACATTAATGATAGGCTAACCATCGATACAGCTCTTCCCTTAGCCTACAACTCTATCCCTCATCGGGATAGGAAAATGTTAAGAAAACTTGATAATGAATCTCTCCATCAGTGTCTTGCCCTCGGCATTGCGCAAGTAATCTTACTTTCTTTCTGTTAATTCAATTTTCACGCTATTAATAATTATCAATAATCCAACTATAATTCAGATCATGGGTTTGGCTATTGAAGCCATTGATCGTAGCGAAGTAGCATCTGAAAAGCTTGAAGAGATGTCAGCGCAAAAAGATGCTGATCAACTTGAGATTAGTACTATTTCAACTCTTCTCCAAGGTGAAGGAAAGAAAATTGCTGAGCAGGAGAAAGAAATTGACCTCCTTCAAGACGATTTAAAGTCTATTCGCACTTCTAACTATGAGTTAGATGCAAAAAATGCAGCGTTGGAGGTGAAAAATGCAGATTTTCAGCTCGGGTGGCTTTTTTGGAGGGAGAGGGTTCTTCTCAACTTATCTCGAATTTCTTGTCTTCTGAAGAGGGGAGGAATCTGCTCGCAAGACTATGTGCTCCTGCGCACAACCTTGTCTATCACAAAGCCTTAGTTGCACTTGGCCCAAGGTGTCCTGAAGTAGACATTACCTCTGAGAAAGGCTACAACGCCATATCTGACGAGGACTTGAATCAGGCATTTGCCGACCTGAGGTCGGTGAGAGTAGACTGGCGTCAATACGTACCTCCGACTTCTTAGATAGATAACGAAGCGAACGAAGGAGAAGAGAACTGAGCCTGCGAGCTCTAGTATCGTTTTACATGTTGTTTCGTTAAATATTCTGCAATGTGTTGAACAACAGTTGGACCAGTTTTTGGTCTTTTGATTAATGCTCTTGAATTCTTCTATTTGAGAATTCCCAGCATATTTTGGTGTCATCTGAATTATGTGTTTCGTACTTAGATAATTCCATTTGACCTGAATTAATACGTAAGCAAATAATTCATATATCTCAAACTTAGACGAAGTCGTTTATCTTAAACGAAAACTAAGTTTAAATGTCAATATGACATGAAATCGAATAATGACGTGATCTGAAATCAAATAGCCGACATGAATTGGCTTTAGTTGCATGTTTTCCTTCTTACAAAAAATCAATGAAATCAAATAGTTCGTAGTGAATCAAACTTTTCAATTTGTATATTTTCCTTTTTTGGCGGAAAAATGAATGTGAAATCGTATAATCCGAAGTGATTCAGATTTGATTTGCATAAAATTTTGATGTTTTCCTTTTTGGTGGAAAATCAATAATATGATCCGAAATTGAATAATTCAAGCTGAATTATAGTGAATATGGCTTAAGAAGTATAAAGAGCATTACTGAGCTGAACACAAGATCAATTTATAATGATAAACTCATAATGAGTTATTTTATTAATGTGTATCATTTAAGCTGCATTACACTTATTAAAGCATCAATATGCTTATTTTGATAAAAACGAGCTGAAAATAATGACTAAAGTTACTGAAAATACTTCTTCAAGTTGATGATGTTCCACATCCTCGGGATAGTTCGCCCATTCAGAGTTTCCAACTTATAGCTTCCTCCCCCTCTAACCTAAGCAACCCTATAAGGCCCTTCCCAGTTCGGATCAAGCTTTCTGAGGCCTTCAACTCGACTCGCTTCGTTTTTTCGCAGAACCAAATCTCCAAGTTGAAGTTGAGTATTTCTGACTCGCCGATCGTAATAACGAGCCATATCAGCTTTATACTTAGCCTCTGCGAGGTGTGACATCTCTCGTTTTTCCTCCAGCAAGTCCAAGCTTAATCGCAGCTTTTCGGAGTTTGTATACGAAACATAGTGGATTGTCCTCTTGGGTGTCCGATTTCAGCAGGGATCACAATTCAGAACCATAAGCTAAGCTGAATGGAGTTTCTTGAGTAGCCGTTCTTGGGGTAGTTCGGTACACCCATAGAACGTTTGGCAGTTCTTCGACCAAATCTCTCTTAGCCTTTTCTAACCTTGACTTCAAACCTTGAATAATTATTCTGTTGGTGACCTCAGTTTGCCCATTTGCTTGTGGGTACGCTACTGACGTAAAATGCTGTCTTATATTCAGCTCTTTACTCCAGCTTTTGAAGTGATCATTTCCAAATTGCGTGCCATTATCAGATATGATCGTGTTCGGTATCCCGAACCTGTATACTATCTGTCTCCAGACGAACTTAACCATACTTTTTTCGGAAATTTGCACAAGTGGTTCGGCTTCTACCCATTTAGTGAAGTAATCAATAGCCACTACTAAGTGCTTTAGTTGTCCAGGAGCCTCGGGAAATGGTCCTGCTATGTCAATTCCCCATTGAGCAAATGGCCATGGACTCTGGATCGTGATCAACTCGGTGTGTGGAACATGTCTGACAATTGCATGAATCTGACACTTTGGGCATTTTTTCACCAATTCATGAGAATTTGCACTTATCGTAGGCCAGTAGTATCCTGATCGCATTGTCTTTTTAGCTAACATGCGTGCTCCGACGTGACTTCCACATGAGTCGAGGTGGATTTCTCTCAAAACGTACATCGCCTATTCTGGTTCTATGCAATGCAACCAAGGCATGAGATAACCTTTTTTAAACAAAATTCCGTTTTGGATTGCGTACCTGGCTGATCGCAAGACCAATTTACGAGCTGCACTTTTGTCTTGTGGCAGTTCTCCATTTGTCAAGAACTTAATAATTGGAGTCATTCAAGTATCTCCCACGTCTTCGACCACTAAAACTTGTAGCACTTCTATGCTCCTGGTCGGTAAAACCTCAACTAAAAGCTTCTTTGTGAGGTGACCATGTGCTAATGACGCCAATTTACTGAGTGTGTCGGCACGTTTGTTCTGAGCTCGGGGTACTCTTTCGTTCAGAAATTGTTGAAATTTTTTCTTGAGATCTTCAGTTTTCTCCAACTACTTCTTTATATTCAGATCTCGGGCCTCATAGCCCCTAGTTACTTGGTTTATGATGAGTTGAGAATCGCTGTAAACTTGTAACTTTTTAACTTCAATTTGATAGGCTAACTTTATTCCAGTTATTAATGCCTCATATTCTGCTTCATTATTTTTCACCTTGAATTCAAAACGTAAAGCATACGTAAATTCTTGTCTATTTGGGTTTGTCAATATCAACCCAGCTCTTGAACCATCCTCACTCGAGGCTCCATCCACGAATAAGACCCAAAAGCCTTCTTTTTCTTTAAAAGGGTTTCTCAGGTCGTCCTCCTTTAAAAGATCTTCTTCTATAACAGAAACTTCTGCTATGAAATCAGCAAGTACCTGACCTTTTATTGCCGTCCGAGGTGAAAATGTGATGTCGTATTCTTCCAACTCAATTGCCCACTTCATAAGTCTTCTAGAAGAATCAGGTAAAAGGTGGAATCCTGCGTAAGTAATTATAGTAAGTTGTGATGGCCCCTAATTACTGGAGTTAGATCAGTTTGGCCACTTGATGTAGAATTGTTTTCTGTAATTAAGCTTGACTGGTTGACAATGGAGTCACCCTCATACGTAGAGGTCCCTTTTGCTTGTATTTTCTTTGTTGATTTGTGGTTAGTAGAAAAGAATCTTGGTGTGTTGAGCTATCATTTGGTATGTACTGATTGGGGACCTGCTGCCGTGCTTGTGGAATTTGGTAGTGAGGTTTCTATTTTGGCACAGATTGAAGAAATTTTGTGCTTTCACTTGGTAGTACTGTTTTATCCCGTGGATGCTGGTTCATATTGGGTGGAGCAGTAGTTTTGCTGTACCTAATTATTGGCCTCGGGACTTTGCAAAACGGATGATTGTGGGATATTGAGTTGGAAGGGAGTGTTGCATGTAATTTGCTTAGTGTTATTACAAAGGTAATAGCCCAAAGTGCTAGTTTATACTAGCAATGGGGCTCTTTTATTGCTGACTCACAAGATTGGTAGGATGGAACAGTTTGTTAAAAAGCTGGCCTTATGTTAAGTTTTATACTATAATCATTCTATAGAGTCAGGTACATAATACTAGGGAACTTAGAGTAGGGCTACTTTGACTAGAAGTCGCATTCCTCTAAGTCTCTTCATTAGATGAAAGAAACGTACATGTAATGGAGTAGTACTCCAATTTTTGCGTTTACTTTGTAACGGTGTGGTCGGGTATATCCGGCATCGTATTTTGTTCATGGGAAATTTAAGAAACGTTTTTTTTTGAAAAAAAAAGAATCAGGTTTTTGCAAAACTTGCCTTAGAGGTTTATCAGTTAAGACATGAATTTCATGTGCTTGAAAATAAAGTTTCAATCTTCTCGAAGCGTTAATAAGTGCAAGTGCCATTTTCTCCATCGTAGGATATCTTTGCTCGTCTCCATGCAGAGCATGACTTGTGTAATACACTGGTCTTTGTACTCCTTGATCTCCTCTAACTAAAACTGCACTAATTGCTGCGTCACTAGCTGCCAAATACAGATACAAGATTTCTCCATGAACCGGGGTGGTCAACACTTGTATGTTTGTCAAATATGTCTTCAATTCATCAAATGCTTTGCTGCAACTCTCATCCCACTCAAAGTTCTTTGCTTTCCTTAATGCTTTAAAGAACGGTAAGTTGCGATCTGCCGATCTCGACAAGAAACAATTCAACGCAACTAGACAACCTGTAAGTCTTTGAACGTCATTTTTAATTTTGAGGTGGTTTCATATCTAAAATTGCTTTGATCTTTTCCGAATTTGCTGCAATTCCTTGGTTTGAGACCATATGACCAAGAAATTTTCCTGATCCAACTCTGAATGTGCACTTCTTTAGATTTAACTTAAGACCAGTTGTTCGTAATTTCTCCAAAGTCTCTCTTACGTCATCCAAGAAAGTTTTTATCCTTTTGCTCTTAATGAGAATATCATCAACATAGATTTTCATATTTCTCCTAATTTGATCAGAAAATATCTTATCCACCAATCGTTGGTATGTAGCACCAGTATTCTTTAATCCGAAAGGCATTTTTGTGTAACAATACATGCCTTTCTCTGTTATGAAAGCTGTCTTTTCCGCATCATCTTCATCCATCTGAATCTGATGATAACCTTTGTATGCTTCCAGAAAGCATAAGACCTCAAAATCGGAGGTCGCATCCACCTTCTGGTCAATTATCGGTAAAGGATAACAATCTTTTGGACAATTCTTATTCAAATTTGTGTAATCTATACACATCCTGAGTGAAGCATCTTGTTTCGGAAGCATGTCTTGATTGGCAAGCCAAGTCGGATAAAACACTTCTCTAATTATCTTTGCCTGTAGCAACTTATCAACTTTTTCAGATATGGCCCAATTATGATCTGGCGAATAATTTCTTTTTTTTTTGTCTGACTACCTAAGCAGACTTATTAATGTTCAGCTTATGAACTATCAGGTCAGCAGATACCCCTTTCATGTCATCTGGACTCCAAGCAAATACATCCTTGAATTCTGACAAGAGATTTGTTAATGAACTTTTTATTCCTACGGGCAATGATGAACCGATGAGAACTGTCTTGTCTGCTTCAAATTCATCTAAGGAGACAGCTTCTACCTTGTCTGTTAACATCACAGGTTCAGCTCGGTTTTCAGTTCCTACATAATTCACGTTTACTTCTTGCTTCTTCTTATTTCCTTTTAAGGCAATCATATGACATTCTCTTGCCAACTTCTGATCACCTCGTATCATTGAAACTTGATAAGTTGGTTTTATACCAACTTAAATGGCTTAATTCACTTAGCTTTTGACTTAATTTTCATGAGTTAGTATGGTGTTTTGTGGGATGTTGTGCATTTATGTGGTTTGCAATTGGTTGTACTAAAATGGTTAAAAGGAACCAAAATTGATGATGAACTTAGGTAATTGTGTGTTTGATGCTAATTGGCAAGGTTGAGAGGTCAAAACAACTAGGAAGGTGAATGAAACCGAAATGAACTTGGTAGGCTTGATTTAGGGTTTTTGGGCAGATTTGGTTAGGGAATTTCATCTGGGCATAACTCTCTTGATACTACCCCATTTGGTGAGTTCTTTGGTGTCCTGAAAAGCTTTTTGAATGTACTATAATTCTTATGTTTCAACTATGAGCTAATTTTGTGTGCAAGACTATGAAATATGAGTTTCTTTGCGAAATGCCATATTAGGGTTTTAGAGTTTTATCTTTCTGCCACAGTTTGGTATTTTGATGATATCTTGAGTTTCAGGTACCTGATGAAGCTTATTCTTGATCCATTGGAAAGCTACGAGGGAGATCTAGAATTCTTAAGTTTATCATCAAGGCTGATTCAGAGGCTAAGACATACTTATTTGGCATGGACGTAGAGTGTTGTGCTGGAATGGACTCTTTGCCAAGACCTTGTCAATACTTTTCCAAAACTTTGCCAACTCGGCAGCCAACACTTTGCCAGGACCTTGCCAATACCTTGCCACATACTGTGCTGAACAATTGGTCACATTTTGCCACACTCATGCATTCATCTTGCCAAGCACTCATAACACACAAACCCTAGGCACATTAGCACCACATTCACACAGTTTGTGCATGGCATGTTTAATCATGTTTACACAATACATTTGCACTAATGGTACACGACACTTTGGCACATTACGGCAAGCATTTTACTTTGAAACGCCTTGCCAAGCACTTTGCCAAGCCTTGCCAACACCTTGCCGACCTTGACACACTTTGCCAAGCACTTTGCCAAACTTTGCCAAGTCTTGCCGATTTACCTTGCCACAAACACATAACACAAAAACTCATGCACCACTATCGCTTCACAACTCATTACACTAGCATACTCTCATTGGCACATCACTTGGCATGCAACTTGTACACGAGTTCACCAAGCACATCACTCTTGGCACACTACTCATGCATTCTTGGCACAACATTTGCACACTCTAAACATAGTTGCACACATATTGGCATAGAAAACAAACGGGCAAACTCACACATTTTCTCCACGAGATCTCGTGGAGAAAGAAAAAATGCTAAAGATTTCTCCACGAGGTCTCGTGAAGAAAACTGAAACACCAAAATTTTCTCCACGAGATCTCGTGGAGAAAATGAAAAGTGTCAAAATTTACTCCACGAGGTCTCGTGGAGTAAAAACCAAAAGAAAAATTTTGCCCACGGGATCTCGTGGGAAAAAATTGTGTAGATTGATCACAAAAATTGACTAAGTGTTTGCTTGTGCTCTCAGGGTGCAGTAGGTGGACGAAGGCGTGGTAGTGGTTGGCCCGAAGACGCATGGAAGCTGAGTTCAGGAAGTAGTGGTGAAGCCGGGAGACCAAAGGCGTGCTTGGTTACATTTATGAAGGCGTGATGTTTGCTGTTTTGAATGAAGTTGGGCAGAACCTGGAGGCGTAATTCTTGCTGGACTGAAGGCGTGCGGAAGATATCGAAGACGCTGGATTCCTGGCTCAAAGGCGTTGAGGCAGCATTGGAGATCTTCCACTTTGGGCTTTTGTCATTTACATTACTAAGGCATTTTTCTTGTAGTAGTGACATTCTTGTAATAATCTAGTTATTTTACGATGGCGTACTAGTTACTTTTCTATGTTCCTCTATATATATAGGAAACGTAGCTAGGAGAGGGCGATTATGACATTAGAGAATATTCTAGATTTCATAACCGATTTTTTATTTCTGAGAAAAGGAATATTATTTTCTTTCATCTTTCTTCTCTCTCTAGATCTACTTTCTCTCTCTACAAATTCAATCTTCATTTTCACTTCCGATCGAGAATTTGGACCGATAATTATAATTCTATTATCAATCAAGGAAGCTTTTACGGATTCTTTTTGCATTAGAAGCAATTGAAGCGGAGTATTTGGTAAATTCTTCCTAATTGATGAATATGACTTACTATTTGTTGAAATTTGACAATCGTGGACTGGAGATGGAACTCTGTGGCTAAATTCGCTATGTTCTAGGGTATTGATCCGGATGTAATGTAATTAGACTACGTATTACCTTGCAATTGAATTAATTCATTAGAATGAACTCATACTGGTAAATATTGTTTAAAACTTGTTAGAAATCACTCATTTGAGCTTTTGTTGTCTGAATCACCCTTCGATTGTAATCGCCATGTTATGTCGGAGTTTAATTCAACAATAGGAGTTATAATGCTTGAATTGAGAACATAAAATTTGGAAAATGAGTCTTCTCAATTGATTTGATAGATCATGAACCAAAATGCGGTCGACATGCCGGTGGAGGTTTGATGAGAGGTTAGAACTGAGTGAGAGGAGATCTTTGGAGTTTCGTGAAGACGATTGGAATTAGGTTCGACCTCGCCATAGGAAAACCTAAATTTACATGCAATAGTAGTGAAACTCCGAAGGTTGGGAGTTTGCGGGATTAATTCTTCACTCTAGGCCTCGCCAAGGGAAATTGTGGAGTCAGAGAACATAGAGAATGAAGCGGTCGCCATGCCAGTCATAATCTAGGTTCTCAGGCAGTTGATCCCCTCTCATTTTTCATTTGAGTCAATTGCATTGCACTTTACGAAGTTAAATTACATGATCATCCGAAAAGAAACCCTAGGACATCTTTCTTATAGTTGATATCTCAATTCCTTGTTTGTTTTTAGCTTTATTTTCGTTCTTCAACTGTTCTTGAGTGCTACTATTGTCTTTAAACTTGTGAAACACTACTCGTGAATTTTCTGGAACATTTCATTAATATTTTAGTCTAAGGCTCCAGTACTCTCTTGTGGATTGTGTAAAGGTGAACATCACACAGATGAATGTGCCATTACAACTGAGTTCATTCAGTACGTGAACAACTACAGCAACAAACCTCAATATGGTAGAAACTATTCTGGAAACAATTACAGTGGAGGTAACAAATCATATGGAGGAAATCAAGGAAATTGGAATCAACAACAAAATCAAGGAGGTCAATATTATCAAGGAAATGACCAAAGGAGAGCAACCAATGCACCTCCTGGGTTTGATCATGAGGCTAGTACATCAGGACAAAAGAAACTATCGGTGGAAGACATGTTTCAAAAGTTGATAGAAAAGATGGATAAGAATGAGCAAAGGTTTGGAGGCTTGGAATCAACCGTTAAACATCATGAAGCAACTTTGAAAAATATTGAAATGCAGCTTGGACAATTGGCAAATGCTATACATCAGAGACCAAAAGGAGCACTTCCAAGTGACACAATTCCAAATCCAAAAGGAAGAGAAGCTTGCAATGCCATCACCTTGAGGAGTGGAAAGCTTTTGCCAGGAAACAAACCTTCAGAGGATAAGAGTGATTGCATAGAGGAAGATCAGAAAGAGGAGGCTGAAGAAGTTTTGGAACTCGAGAAGGATGGTGAGCAAAAGGCTAGTAATCCTGAGAAGAAGGAAATAACAGCAAGGGTTGGGAATGAGATAACAAAAAATTCTAATCCTTATAATTTTCCAGAATATGCTCCAAAACCTCCATTTCCAGAGAGGAAGAAGCCACCACCTAAAAAGGGACCTCAATTCAATCATTTCTTGGATATGATCAAACAAGTGAATGTCAATTTGCCTCTGTTGGATTTGGTGGCAGCCATGCCCAAGTATGCCAAGTATCTAAAGGATCTCATTTCAAATAAGGAGCAAATCTTGAGGTGTGAAATTCCAATGATGCTATCAGAATGTAGTCAAGCTTGGATGGTTCACAAATTACCTCCAAAGTTGAAAGACCCAGGCAGTTGTACCATTCCATGTAAGATTGGAACTAGACATTTTGCAAAGGCATTTTGTGACCTTGGAGCTGGGATCAACTTGATGCCACTCTCCATTGCAATAAACGTAGACTTGAGTGGAAGGATTCGACCAGTTGCAGTCACACTTCAGTTGGCAGATAGGTCCTTGGTGACTCCTACAGACTTAGTGGAGGATGTACTGGTAAGTATTGATAAATTTACCTTGCCTGTTGATTTCATTATTCTTGATATGGAGGAAGATCCAGAAGTTCCATTGATTTTTGGTAGGCCTTTTCTAGCTACGGGTGATGCATTGATTGGAGTTAGAAATAAAACAGTTACGTTTAGAATTAACAATGAAGAAGTTGTTTTTGATGTGAACTATGCCATGAAGCATCCAAGACATGTTGAATCCTGTTTTGCCATCAATGCTGTAACATGTTCTTCTGTGCATGAATTGAATGATAAACATGGTTATTCTGTTGTTGACGAGTTAAATGTTTGTGAAGATGATTTTGAAGAAATTGATTTAGATGATGAGGATAGGAAAATTATTTCTGAAATTGAAGATCTTATTGAATGTTGTTATTTGGAAGAGTCAATTTGTGAAATGCAAAGTGATGTTGTAGAAGTTAAAATGCATGAAACTGTTAGGGAAAATGAACATGAATCGTCTGTGTTAACTAATGTGTTGGCTAATGAAATTTGTAATCCCACTGAGGTGAGGAAATAAGAGTTTATTTGCAGGAATGAAAAGCTTTTACCTTCCATTGTGGTGGCACCAAAGCTTGAGTTAAAACCTCTTCCTCCATATCTCAAATATGCTTTCTTGGAAGAGAATGAGACATTACCGGTTGTTATATCTTCAAAACTTGAAGCATGGCAAGAGGAAAAGCTTTTGGAAGTATTGAGGCAACATAAACTGGCTTATTGGATAGACAATTGCTGATATAAAAGGTATCAGTCCAGGTTTGTGTATGCACAAAATCTTGCTTGAGGAGAATGCTGTGCCAGTGCGGGATAGGCAACGAAGACTCAACCCACAGATGATGGAGGTTGTTAAGAAGGAAGTGATTAAATTGTTAGACTTTGGAATGATTTTCCCCATATCTGATAGTGAATGGGTGAGCCAGATTCAGTGCGTCCCAAAGAAAGGAGGAGTGACTGTTATAAAGAATGAGGCAAACGAGCTCCTTGCAACCAGGGTAGTCAGTGCCTGGAGAGTCTGTATGGATTACAGAAAATTAAACAAGGCAACGAGAAAAGATCATTTTCCTCTTCCATTCTTGGAACAATTGTTGGATCGAATTGCTGGGTACCTCTTCTACTGTTTCTTGAATGGTTATTCCGGTTATAACCAAATTGCAATTGATCCCAAAGATCAAGATAAGACCACTTTCACCTGTCCCTTTGGTATATTTGCGTATAAAAGGATGCCATTTGGTCTTTGCAATGCCCCAGCTACCTTTCAGAGGTGTATGATGGCGATCTTTCACGACATGGTGGAGTCTATAATTGAAATATTCATAGACGACTTTTCTGTCTTTGGGATGACCTTTGATGGATGTTTGGAAAACTTGGCAAAGGTATTGAAGTGGTGTGAAGAGACGAACCTTGTATTGAACTGGGAAAAGTGTCAGTTCATGGTTCAAGAAGGAATCGTGTTAGGTCATAAGATTTCTCATAAAGGCATTGAGGTGGATAGAGCAAAGATAGATGTCATTGCAAAGCTCCCTCCACCTACCAATGTAAAAGGGATCAGAAGCTTCCTTGGTCATGCTGGGTTTTACAGACGTTTCATTAAGGATTTCTCAAAGATATCTAGACCCTTGAGTAGCCTCTTGGAAAAAGATGTCAAGTTTGAGTTTGGAGCTGAATGTGTTGAGGCATTTGAGACTCTGAAAGTGAAATTGGTGGAAGCTCCTGTGATAGTTACTCCTCACTGGGGTGAACCGTTCGAGATTATGTGTGATGCGAGTGATTATGCTTTGGGAGCAGTCCTTGGCCAAAGGAGAGACAAGATTTTTCACACCATCTATTATGCTAGCAGGTTGCTGAATAAAGCACAAATGAATTACACAACTACAGAAAAGGAGATGTTGGTTGTGGTTTTTGCATTTGATAAATTCCGTGCTTATCTCCTGGGATCTAAGGTCATTGTTCATACAAACCATGCAGCATTGAAATACTTGCTTGCAAAGAAAGAGGCAAAACCTCGTTTGATTGGATGGGTGTTGTTGCTCCAAGAATTCGATGTGGAAATCAAAGATAGGAAAGGCTCTGAAAATGTTGTGGCGGATCACTTGTCCAGATTGGAGTCTCAAGAGCAAGACTCACCTGATCTCTTGGTTAAGGAACATTTCCCTGATGAACAAATTTTCACAATGGAGACAAAGGGTTTGCCTTGGTATGCTGAGATTGCTAATTTTGTTGTGGCTGGCCAAGTGCCTTCATACTATTCATCTGAGCAAAGGAAGAAATTAAGAAGTGATGCAAAATACTTCTTCTGGGAAGATGGTGCCTTGTATAAGGTGTGCAGTGATCAAGTGATACGTAAGTGTGTTAAGGAAGAGGAGAAAGATGAAATTCTTAGAGCATGCCATGAAGGACCTAGTAGAGGTCATTTTGGTTCTGTGAGAACTGGCTTCAAAGTTTTACAATGTGGGTTTTAGTGGCCTCATATTTTCTTAGATTCAAAGATTTGGGTAGGGAAGTGTGATCGTTGCCAAAGGACTGGGAACATATCCTCTCGAAATGAGATGCCTCTAAACAATATTCTGGAAGTGGATATATTTGATGTTTGGGGCATTGATTTTATGGGACCTTTTCCCAAATCTGGTGGAATGGAATATATCTTAGTTGCTGTTGATTATGTCTCAAAATGGATTGAAGCTAAGGCTCTTGCTCACAATGATGCACAAAGTGTTACTGCATTCTTGAAATCACATATCTTCACTCGGTTTGGCACTCCTAGGGCAATCATATCTGATGGTGGCACTCATTTTTGCAATAAACTCTTTGAAGCTCTACTAGCTAAATATGGGGTAACACACAAAGTTTCTACTTCTTACCATCCACAAACCAATGGACAGGTTGAAATTTCAAACAGAGAAATCAAACGGGTTCTGGAAAAAGTTGTGAACCCAAGCAGGAAGGATTGGGCTATGAAATTGGAGGATGCTCTGTGGGCATATAGAACAGCCTTTAAGACTCCTATTGGTGCACACCCTTCCGGCTTGTGTTTGGGAAGGAATGCCATTTGCCCGTGGAGCTGGAACACCGTGCTTATTGGGCCATTCAAAAGCTGAATATGGATCTCACTAGAGCTCAATCCAAAAGAATGATGGAGTTGAATGAACTTGATGAATTCAGATTCAATTCTTATGTTAATGCGAGGATGTACAAAGAAAGAACCAAACGATGGCATGATGCACATATTCAAGCCAAGAGTTTTGCACCGGGTCAATTGGTTTTGTTGTATAATTCTCGTTTGAGGTTGTTCCCTGGGAAGTTGAAGTCTCGATGGAGTGGTCCATTTCGTGTTATCAAGGTCATGCCTTATGGTGTTGTGGAAATTCAAAATGAGAAAAATGGAAATTCATGGCAGGTGAATGGTCACAGGCTCAAAGCTTATGTGCCAGCTGAAGACAGGGATACCAAAGTTTTGGAGGGAGGCTCACAAGAGCTATTCCTTGATGATCCTATCATTTCCCAGTAACTCATGAAGCATGGTCAGGCTGAAGATCGTAAATCAAGCACTCCTGGGAGGCAACCCTGATTTATTTTCTTTGTCTTTTGTTTTCTTTTACTTGTTAATTTTTAGTTTGTGTTTAACATAGCAACAATACATGGCAAAAATCTCATACCTGGTTGTTACATTTTGGGCAGATTTTCAGAGGAAAGATGGTGATCTATGTTAAAGGAAAAGAGTGAATCTTTGTTATTCATTGGCTCAAGAGTAAGATGCATTCATTTTTCCTTCAACCAAGGTAAAGGCAAGGCGTATTTTCAGTCCCGTGAACTTGAGAACATTATTGATGCAATATTGGACCACATGCTATGACATATGTGTTTTTGTTTTCTGTTCGTTCACATGTGGTTGTTTGATAGCAAGTATGAAATTTTTATATATATTGAACATTTCTTATGCTTGTTCATATCTCTTATGCTTGTTCAATACTTTGTTACCTAAGCTCTTTCTCTTGTTAGAAACTCTTCCTTTTCAAGTCATGGATCCCTCTCCTCACCATTTGAATCCTTATGAGTATGCCATCTTTAGTGAAGATCCAGGAACTACATCATCTCCTTCTTCTTCTTCTTCTGCTGATGAGGAAATGGTGATTGATTTTGAACCAGCTAACTTGCCCCATTTTGTTAATGCTAATGCTGAGAATTTGTACCATGGCTTGATCAATAGACCAATTATGATTGAGAGACCATTTCAGGATCCTTCCAGGAGATTTGAGGAGTTGATATTTAGACATTCTTGGGCTCATTTTGCACGAGCCTCTGTTGTGGTGAATATGGATATAGTCAAAGAATTTTATGCAAATTCCCGAGCTAATGGTGTTCACTCAGTGTTTGTGAGAGGGAAATTTTTGAAGGTTACCCGACATAGCATCAATATGCATTTTCTTCTTGATGATTTTCCTGGTGACACTTATTGTAGGTTGTTGAGGGCCGACAATACAGATCACTTGCTGGCTGCAGTGACTTTACCTGGTGCTACATGGGTAAGAAATGCTAGACATGAGGTTATGTATGTGCCCACCCGTGAGCTAACAGCCGAGGCCAAAATGTGGTTAATGTTTATCAACTCTAAGATTTTTCCTACTAACCACACCAATATAGCATCTAGAGAACGAGGTCTGTTGATTTATGCTATTCTACATGATTTTTCTATTGATGTTGGGAAATTGATGCTAGAGTTCATCAGGCGGGCACAAAGAAGTGAATTTGCACCAATGTAGTTTCCAGCTTTGTTAACAGCAATGGCTCGTAACAAAGGAGTTGATATCACTTCAGATACTAATCCTCAACATCCTCTGGGTCTTTTGGGACCTCCTCAATGGCGTGCATTTCAGGAAGAGGAAAGACTAGCCAGAATTTCCAGAGGCTTGTAAACAAGTGGAAGGTCAGGTTCCGTTATTCTGGTTTTGTGTTTTTGATCACAGGGACCGTGGCTTCATTTAAGTGTGGGGGGTTGTGTTTGAGAGATGGTTTTGCCAGATATTGAATTTAGTGTGGTTTAATTGAATTTAGTGTAGTATTAGTAGTAATATTTCACGCTTTGTTTAGCATTTTATAGTAGATGTCTTGATATCATAGTTTGTAAATTTTTTTTATGATGACTAATTCGCACAAGCATTGATGATTCATCTGCACCATCTGAGCACAAATTAGATCATCTGAAAAGCTGATGAAATATTGAATTAGATGTTGGAGTGTAATAGTCTTGTGAATAGGATGATGAAATGAAATGAAATGAAAAGTTGCAGTATTGGTTTGGACGTTTTTGTGTAGAGGTTCACATGCAAAACCTAGGCTTTGTCTTGTTGTTACATATAATGGAATGCATGTTGAGTTGACCGAAGTAAGTATAGTGCTATTGTTGTTGTTGTGTGAGGAGTAAAGGCATTGCTATCAATGAAAAGCAGAGAATTCACATGGCTTGGTTTTTAATGGGTCCCACATTTGATTGATTAATTGTTGTTAGTGTTGGTGGGAGCCTTTATTGATTTTTCTCTTGTTGACCGATTCCTCTCCTCTTGTGTCTATAAGTGCAATGAGTTCCTTTTGCGAGCTACTGCAAATACATTTCAAGAAGGAAACGCAAGTGTGGTGGTAGTAAGGCATAGTGTTTACATTGAATCTCTCAAGTCCATTTTTTTTTTCTTCAAAGACTAAGTGTAACTCTCCACAAAGGTATGTTTCACTTCTCTCAAAGCTTTGTGAATTGTTGTTGTTGTATGAAGCATGCAAAGTAATGAAGTAGAGAGCATGGAATTGTTGATATTGTTGCTTAGATAATGAAATGATGAATATGCAAGTTAACATGTTGATTAGCCAAGGAACCAAATGCATGATAAGTGTGGGGGGTGGTTTAAAATGTTGATTTTCAATTGTCCAGCTTTTCCAGATTTTTGTGTTTTAATCATAACTTGAGTTAGGATTGTTGAAAATGCATGATTCCAGTTCCAGAATTTAGCTAACATGATGAGCTTCAATGTTTATGTTGTACGTTTTTGCTAATTTTGACTGGAAAATAGGCTAAATTGGCTTAGAATGTGTAGTTCATGCTGAAAACAGAATGTTAAATTTTTGAATCTGCCCAGTTTTACACCATTCGGTACTTTGGTCATAAATGTTTCAAATATGGTCCAAATGAGGTGATTCCAGTTGGAGAAATTAGCCAAGAGATAAGGCTACATTTTTTGTGTTGGGCACTTTTGCCAATTTTGATTAGGATGTAGTCTTATTTCAGAGTAAAGGTTGAGTTCATGTTATTGTGTACGCTGGAATTTCTGGAATTTGGCCTGTTGGAGTGCCTCGGTTTTTTGGCCATAATTTGCTTAATTTTGTTCCAAATGGTGTAATTCTTGTCCTCCAATTCAGCTTAGGATGTGCTTAATAAGTTTGCAGAAGAAAGTTTTGACTAAATCAAAATGTTTCATTATGTTCCTTGGACTATTGTATGAGGTGTTAAAGCTGGAATTTGAGAACCTTGTGTACGACATAATTCGAGAATGAGAAAATTGCATTTTGGTTATATTTTGGTTATATTGATTATTTCCAGCTCTTAGAATTTTCCATGATATGATATGATTATGTTCATTTGAGGTTTTACATCTTTGTGGGTTACATGTTAAAGTTTGAGAGTGTGGAATTAGAGAGGAGAAATGTGTTTTGTTGTGGAATTGGAAATTTGAGAATAAGGGTATACGAGTTGTATGACATGAGCTTTACACTGTGCTTGGGATGTTTTCATGTTCATGATTGCTTGAAGCAATAGAGGAATTTCAATGTCATATTTTCATTGATGTTATGTGGAGAGTGAGTCTTGACATTTTACACTTTGAAGATTATTGGTCAAGTTTGTGTCAAATGTTCACATGGACTAGTTGGTTGGTCTTAATAGGAATGGCACCAAAGAAAGATTCGACTTCAAAAAAAACCACGACTTCAAAGAAGGGAAAAGGAAGAGCTCAAGCACCACTTGTTGAATCTGATTCCGACCCGGAGTACTTTCCTGATGATATGCGAATGTTTGAGGAGCCCCCTCAGTATGCGATGCAAGCCCCGGCACCCAAGAAGAGGAAAGGCATTTCTGAAGTATCTTTGTTCATCAATGACGAAGCTAGGGAACGTTGGGAGCAAGGCATCAATGTGAAGTATATACACCTTGAACGTGCGTTCAGTGTGGAAAAAGGGCCGTTTAAAAAGTTAATGAGGTTTTACAAATTTCATGAGAAGCTTGCGGTTGCACCTGGTTTTTGCAATGTGAGCATTGCAAGAGAATATTACGCCAATGCAGGGTCCCCTGAGAATGGAGCTGTATATGTGTGGGGGAAATGGATACGAATCACAAGCGAGATTATTAACTTGCATCTAGGAACAACCAATTATGACTCTGATCCTATACAGTTTCCGGCTGATGAGAGGTTGGATCAAGCTTTGACAGAAGAGTTGGCACATCCTGGAGCAACCTGGGTGCTCAATCCGGAGGGCCAGCATAAGCATATTCGGAACGAATTCTTGAAAAGTGATGTGAAAATGTGGCTGTTGTTCGTGCTGTCTCGTCTCATTCCGAGTTCACAGACTACTGAGGTTATTCGTAATCGGTTGTTCATAATGTCTGCAATTCGAAGGAAGTGGCAGATCGATGTGGGTCGTTTAATCCTTTCAAACATCCAGGATGGAATTTCCGCGCGCAGTAAGGCACTTTATTTCCCATTACTGATTCAGGAGCTTTACGTCGAACAGGGTGTGGATGATGAGCTTGGTGACTGGCAAAAGATTAAGCCGCCAATTACTGATCAACTTTATATGAAGTATTTGAGCTTGGAAAAGGAAATGGAGCAGGGAAGGATTTTGCGTGCAGAGACATCTCGTGTGGAGAGTGAAAATCCGACTTATGAAACGGGTCAAGGGCAGCATTCTTTTGATTTCGCATCTCTTCAAGGAGTAATTCAGGGTTTCCAGCACTTAGTTGAAAATCGTTTCACAAACATGGATGAGAGGATGGATAGGCTGCATGATGGTGTGAGAAACATGGATGAAAGGATGGAATGAATGCATGAGGGTTTGGATAATATGCGGCAAGAATGGATAGCATATGCGTCGAGTTTATGCTTAGCGGGGATCCTCGTGTTCCCCCAACTAATGAAGAGATCTTGGCGGAATTGCCACATAGTCAGAAGAAATGGTTCGATCCTCTTATTTTAATTTCTCGATCCGAGAGATCCTTGGATGACTTGTCAACAGTGGCTCAACAACAATTTGAAGTGTTGTATCACAGACAAATGAGCATGCAATTGGAGCTTGATAAGTGTAATAAGATGGCTGTGTATTACCATTCGGATTCTGAACCTCCTAAACCAACACCAACATCTGCACAGTTGGCTGTGTACCGGATACCAAATCTGTTGAAGGACGTTGTTAGTGGAGCCATTCATGAGCTGCCATTTGGGGTGCCTGCCGTACCTGCTCTTCAACCATTGCCTACATTTGGGCGTATTTCTTCAATGCCTCTGACTCCTGACATTCTACCGAATCCAGAATTCATGCCAGCGACAAGGATTCCATTAATTGCTTCAGGGCAGCCTCTTCCAGGACCAATTCATGGTCCTTTTCATTACAAGGCGTAGCCATTTACTGGTTCTTCATTCTCCACAACAGCATCATTTTCACCACCTTCCTCCTCTGCTCCAACTTCATCCCAGGGAGATCCTCAATCTTAGCCTTTTTACATTGGGGACAATGTTCATTCCAAGTTTGGGGGGAGAATCGTAAAATAATTTTTTCTTGATGCTATGTGTGAAATTATTATGGTGATGTGCTTTGCCTTGTGAGATTGTTGTGATGGAGTGGTTGATTGGTTGTTGAAGTTGTGCTTAGATGTTTATTTCGTATTGCTGAAATATTGTTGAGGTGGAAAAGCCAAAATGTCAAGCATGTTACATTATTCGATTTCAAGAAGGTTGTAGAAGTGGCCATGATAGGGTGAAGTCAGGCTGTCTTACTTTGAAGAGAATGAAGAATGAAGAAATGCTGTGAATTACGTTTTGTGTGCTAAGTGTTGTTTGAGTGTTTAGAGTTTAGTATGCAGTTTGTTTTTCTTATTGTTGAGGGATGGAATGTACTAAGCCATGTTGGAAGTTTGTAATTCTTTGTGTTTACCATTTGGCATTAATGAAATTAGAGTGTGTAGTGTTGTGTGTAAGGTATGAATTGTGATGTGAATTTGTGTGAAAAAAAGAACAATTTGGTAATGTTTTGAGCTTATCATCTTGCATTCGAAAATTTTTAAGGTGGAGTTGAAAGTGTTGTGTGAAAAAGAAAAAGGTAGCTAAGAGTGAAATGAATGAATGCAAAACGGGGAATGGAATGAAAAGAGAGTGAACAAGGGCAATCAAATTTGAGAGAATGAGTAATCACCTTGTATGTGAAACTTTGTTCTTAGTTCATTTTGGCTTATTCCAAGTTCATCACTATTACTTGTTTTGAATTTTGCATGTGAAAACTTTTGTTTTTGGTGCTAAGTTTGAAGAAAATGGTACATTTTGCTGATTAAAGCTCGATGTTAATGTAAGATAGATATGCCATGCAAAACTCAATTGACATAGGAGGTAATGTGTATGAATTCTGTTCATTTTGTTATGCATTTATCTGGTGTTCCTAGAATTTGTGCATGTTAGTCAATTTGGGACTCTTATGAACATGTGTTTGCACAAGAAAGGATATGGAGAAAAAGCCATTTGGCAACTGGGAAGGAAAAAGCCATAAGAACCTGGCAAGCAAATTTGGAGAAAACAGCTATAAAACCCAGGCATTATGTTAGTCACCAATGTGTGAAACGAATGTGCACCAATGTGCAAAATAAGGGCAATGTCCCATAGAGTACCAATGTACGCATAGGTACCATTGATTTTGTGATTGCATGTTCATAAGGGTGTACAAGGAGATTGGCATGTATTGAATGGTATGTGAGACAAGCTAGAGGGTGTATAGCAAAGGAATAGATGAAGTGCACGTTCCTCAGCACACACTTGCACGCATGACATTTTTGTCTTTATTCATTGTGCCTTAGTTGATAATTTGTACTGAAATCTGAGAGCTAGGTACCATGAACCATCAGAGTATAAAGTTTTGTGTGGAAAAACATTTTGATGAACTTGGATGTGGTCATTGTGGATGAATGAACAATGTGTTTGCATACGGGTGATGAAAAAGATTAATTTGTGTGTGTCTTTGCTTGAGGGCAAGCAAGAGTTCAAGTGTGGAGGAATTTGATAAGTTGGTTTTATACCAACTTAAATGGCTTAATTCACTTAGCTTTTGACTTGTTTTTCATGAGTTAGTGTGGTGTTTAGTGTGATGTTGTGCATTTATGTGGTTTGCAATTGGTTGTGCTAAAATGGTTAAAAGGAACCAAAATTGATGATGAACTTAGGTAATTGTGTGTTTGATGCTAATTGGCAAGGTTGAGAGGTCAAAACAACTAGGAAGGTGAATGAAACCGAAATGAACTTGGTAGGCTTGATTTAGGGTTTTTGGGCAGATTTCGTTAGGGAACTTCGTCTGGGCTCTCTCTTGATACTACCCCATTTGGTGAGTTCTTTGGTGTCCTGAAAAGCTTTTTGAATGTACTATAATTTTTATGTATCAACTATGAGCTAATTTTGTGTGCAAGACTATGAAATATGAGTTTCTTTGCGAAATGCCATATTAGGGTTTTAGAGTTTTATCTTTCTGCCACAGTTTGGTCTTTTGATGATATCTTGAGTTTCAGGTACCTGATGAAGCTGATTCTTGATCCATTGGAAATCTAAGAGGGAGATCTAGAATTCTTAAGTTTACCATCAAGGCTGATTCAGAGGGTAAGACATACTTATTTGGCATGGAAGTAGAGTGTTGTGCTGGAATGGACTCTTTGCCAAGACCTTGTCAATACTTTGCCAAGACTTTGCCAACTCGGCATGCCAACACTTTGCCAGGATCTTGCCAATACCTTGCCAAGCCTTGCCACATACAGTGCCGAACAATTGGTCACATTTTGCCACACTCATGCATTCATCTTGCCAAGCACTCATAACACACAAACCCTAGATATATTAGCACCACATTCACACAGTTTGTGCATGGCATGTTTACTTATGTTTACACAATACATTTGCACTAATGGTACACGACACTTTGGCACATTACGGCAAGCATTTCACTTTGACATGCCTTGCCAAGCACTTTGCCAAGCCTTGCCAACACCTTGCCGACCTTGACACACTTTGCCAAGCACTTTGCCAAACTTTGCCAAGTCTTGCCGATTTACCTTGCCACAAACACACAACACAAAAACTCATGCACCACCATCACTTCACAACTCATTACACTAGCATACTCTCATTGGTACATCACTTGGCATGCAACCTGTACACGAGTTCGCCAAGCACATCACTCTTGGCACACTACTCATGCATTCTTGGCACAACATTTGCACACTCTAAACATAGTTGCACACACATTGGCATAGAAAACAAACGAGCAAACTCACACATTTTCTCCACGAGATCTCATGGAGAAAGAAAAAATGCTAAAGATATCTCCACGAGGTCTCGTGGAGAAAACTGAAACACCAAAATTTTCTCCACGAGATCTCGTGGAGAAAATGAAAAGTGTCAAAATTTACTCCACAAGGTCTCGTGGAGTAAAAATCCGAAGAAAAAATTTTACGCACGAGATCTCGTGGGCAAAAATTGTGTAGATTGATCGCAAAAATTGACTAAGTGTTTGCTTGTGCTCTCAGGGTGCAGTAGGTGGACGAAGGCGTGGTAGTGGTTGGCCCGAAGGCGCATGAAAGCTGAGTTTAGGAAGTAGTGGTGAAGCCGGGAGACCAAAGACGTGCTTGGTTACACTTATGAAGGCGTGATGTTTGCTGGGTTTTGAATGAAGTTGGGCAGAACCTGGAGGATTGATTCTTGCTAGACTGAAGGTGTGCAGAAGCTGTCGAAGACGCTGGATTCCTGGCTCAAAGACGTTGAGGCAGAATTGGAGATCTTCCAGTTTGGGCTTTTGTCATTTACATTACTTAGGCATTTTTCTTGTAGTAGTGGCATTCTTGTAATAATCTAGTTATTTTACGATGGCGTACTAGTTACTTATCTATGTTCCTCTATATATATAGGAAACGTAGCTAGGAGAGGGCGATTACGACATTTGAGAATATTCTAGATTTCATAACCGATTTTTGATTTCTGAGAGCGGGAATATTATTTTCTATCATCTTTCTTCTCTCTCTAGATCTACTTTCTCTCTCTACGAATTCAATCTTCATTTTCACGTCCGATCGAGAATCTGGACCGATAATTGTAATTCTATTATCAATCAAGGAAGCTTTTACGGATTCTTTTTGCATTGGAAGCAATTGAAGCGGAGTATTTGGTAAATTCTTCCTAATTGATGAATATGACTTACTATTTGTTGAAATTTGACAATCGTGGACTGGAGATGGAACTCTGTGACTAAATTCGCTATGTTCTATGGTATTGATCTGGATGTAATGTAATTAGACTACGTATTGCCTTGCAATTGAATTAATTCATTAGAATGAACTCATACTGGTAAATATTGTTTAAAACTTGTTAGAAATCACTCATTTGAGCTTTTGTTGTCTGAATCACCCTTCGATTGTAATCGCCATGTTAGGTCGGAGTTTAATTCAACAATAGGAGTTATAATGCTTGAATTGAGAACATAAAGTATGGAAAATGAGTCTTCTCACTTGATTTGATAGATCATGAACCAAAATGCGGTCGACATGCCGGTGGAGGTTTGATGAGAGGTTAGAACTGAGTGAGAGGAGATCTTTGGAGTTTCGTGAAGACGATTGGAATTAGGTTCGGCCTAGCCATAGGAAAACCTAAATTTACATGCAATAGTAGTGAAACTTCAAAGGCTGGGAGTCTGCGGGATTAATTCTTCACTCTAGGCCTCACCAAGGGAAATTGTGGAGTCAGAGAACATAGAGAATGAAGCGGTCACCATGCCAGTCATAATCTAGGTTCTCAGGCAGTTGATTCCCTCTCATTTGTCATTTGAGTCAATTGCATTGCACTTTACGAAGTTAAATTACATGATCATCCGGAAAGAAACCCTAGGACATCTTTCTTATAGTTCATATCTCAATTCCTTGTTTGCTTTTAGCTTTATTTTCGTTCTTCAACTGTTCTTGAGTGCTACTATTGTCTTTAAACTTGTGAAACACTACTCATGAATTTTCTGGAACATTTCATTAATATTTTGGTTACCAACCCCTTCCCTGAGGATACTATCCCTACTTCCACTTCTACAGTAGTTATAGGGTTAAATTGTGCGAATACGACTTATCGCTACCACAACTCCAGCTTCTGTAGGAAATTTCATAACAAGATGATATGGAGACCAGATAGCCTTTAATTGCACCATGGCAGGTCGTCCAAGAATAACATTGTATGGAGACGTGACATTAAGGACCGTGAAATCAACATATATGAGCCTTTCCTTGGGATATTCTCTCAATGCCACTGGCAGGTTTATCGTTTCGATTGGCAACGATGTTTCTCCTGAAAATCCAATTAGGTGTGAATGACAAGGTTTTAACTGTTTCTCGTCAATACCCATTTTTTTGGCAAGTTTCGTAATAGAGAATATCGGTTGAACTGCCGTCGTCTACATATATTCTGTGAACTTCCTTATTAGCTATGATTGCTTTAATTAGCAATGCATCAGCATGTGGAAATTTGGTCGGTACCGCATCTTCTTCTGAAAAGGTGATAGTATCTGTTGGCTTAAACCGTTTATGGACTGGCTCTTGTTCAGGAATTCCTCTGTTCTTCAACTTTTTGGAGGTCATAGAATCTCCATCGTACCGTCCCCCGATAGTGGTGTGGATTATTCCCGTGATGTTTTTGTCTACATCGGGATTTTTTATCATTACCATTATCTCTTCTCCTTTTTTCATCAGGAAGATCTGAATCTTTCTTATCTTCAGGTCGACTCGATGAATTTCCAGCTCAGACAAATTCTTTTAAATGACCGTTCTGAATCATCTCTCCTATATATTTCCTGAGATCTTTGTAATGCTCAGTGTCGTGACCATGTTGATTATGAAATCGGCAAAAGAACTTTTTATTCCTTTTGTTGTCCGGACCTGACATCCGTTGTGGATACCTCACATTTCCTCAGTTCTCCAAGATAGCAAGTACCTTAGTTCTTGTTTTATTCAATAAAGTGTAATTCTTGTGTTCTCTAGTTGCGGACGAGTTAATTTGCACTTTATCTAATTTTTGCTTCTGATTTCCTCCACCAGATGCTTTGGCCTTTTCATTTTTCTTCTTTTCAGGTCCTTTATCATTATCTCATTTTTGTTTATCCGCATCTTCACCTTTTGCGAATTTTCGAACTCGTTTCATCATGTCTTCAACACTAGTAGGAGGATCTATTACAAAATCTTTGTACAATCTTCCAAGTCGTAATCCATTAGTAAAAGCTCCGATGACACTTTTTCCAATTTGTGCCCTACTTCCAAACTTTCGTTTATGAATTTTTCAATGTATTGAGTTAACGACTCAGAATCTCCTTGCTTCTCGTTGAGTAAACACTTGTTTTCACAAACTTTTATCTTTGCACAAATCTGCTTTTAAAAGCTGCTTTGATGTCGCTGAACTTATGAAATGCCTTAGGCTTGAGGTTGTCGTAACACAATCAGGTAGTTCCCATCATAGTTATGCCAAAACATTTGCATAGGATTTGATCTGGATAATTACAAATCCTCATGCTTTGTACATAGTGATGCACATGTTCTGCTGGATCCCCTTCTCCATTATAATATAACAAATTTGGCATTTTGAATTTACGTGGAAGAGGATAATTTTCCACATCATCCACAAATGGAGAATTTACCTCTAAATCATTATCATGCCTTGACAGTGATGTGGGTGGCATGTCGGATGGACCTATGTCTCCAAAACGGAAATTCTGATCCCTTGGCTGTTCGTACGGCATATACAGGTCATCATTGCGACCTTCCGCTCTCGTGCGTTGACGATAATGCACTTGTCTTTTGTTCCTGGACGAAGATCTTGAATCTCTTCGGCGAGATGAGACTGAAATATGATCTTCATCCCTTCTGTTAGCACGTTCTTCTACCCTCATCCTGAGCTCCTGCTCTTCCCGAAGCTTTTGACGGAGGTCTCGTTCACAAATAGCTTGATTACGTTTTTCTTGTTGTCGAGTAGTGCGAGCTTGTTGTTCAGCCAAATTAAACCGGAGCGTAATTTGCTATCATTGTTTTGACTCATTCTCCGTTCTCGATCAGAAACTTGAGTACATCAGGTGAATCCAAGTCAACGACAGGAACGGAACTACCATTTTAGTTCTGAGAACTAGCACATGTTCCTTCCTGAATAGGGGTTATGGTGAACGAACTTGCTGGGCTTTCTCTTATCGGAGGATCATTCTCCTCCTGATGCTCAGAAGCTGGAGAATTCTAAACCGGCTGTTTGTCACGCTTTGACAATTGCAAATGAGTAGTCGGCATGTTGCTTTCGAGCCCTACAGTGGGCCCCAATTGATGAGTATAGAAAATCTCATGTCATCTGGGTAGGTCTTCTGGTCGTCCGGGAGCCGAATACCTGCAAAAAGTCCCCGGGATTGTTCACAGGGAGTAAACTCCGAAGCTTAAGTCAGTAATGAGCCTTAAACGTTTATCGATATGTAATTGAGAATATTCGTCTCAAATCCCCCTCCAAAGTAATGGAGGGGAGGTATTTATAGAATACATACCTGAATTAGTGTTGTAATGAAACTCTAGTAACGTACCTCAAAGAAGGGTTTGTAGTGTAAGAGTTGTAATATGATTGTAACTCCTAATATGCATGAGAAATAGAAATAATAGCTGAAAAGGAGTTAGACTCTTATGAACAAAAGAGTACTTGTTGTAGTGGAAGTCAATTTCTGAGGTATTATACTTGTGATAAAATTCAACCCTCATCAGTAATCATACAATGAAAAATTTTGTCCAACCTGGTAACTGGAATATACACTTTTTTTTCTTTTTTTTAAAAGAGGATCAATAATGGTACCCCATCTACCCCCTTGGTGACTCGAACCCGTGACCTATTGGTTCACAGGTGAAGATGTAAACCATTTGATCTACACTTCGTTGTCAACTGGAATATCCACCTACTAAATAAAAATGTTCACCCTCGATTAGAGCAACAAATTATCATGCACTATGTTCCGATCAGAGAAGTAGATGATAAAATAATGTGGAAGCTATCTAATTGTGAACTTTCATGTTAAAATCTGCTCTTCATTGCTCCAGAAATATGTTTGAAAGTGCTGCCTCTTTGGGAAATTTATTTGGAACAATGCTATACCAAAAAAATCTCTTTCTTTATAACAAGAATGATGAAAGGAGGCTACAAATATTGGATCTAAACTGTTGAAGTTAAATTTTCATGGTCCAGTTCGTTGTTTAAATTATTTCTATGAATCTATTGATCATGTTTTTACAATATTAGATGTGACTATAGCAGGGTGGAACTTTTTTTGGATGGAATGTGGATACAAACTAAGGGAATTCATCTATCAATATGGTACTAAATGATTGGTGAATTATAAAAAATAAATGTTGGCTTTGTACAAAAGACAATTTAATTCTAAGATTATTATTTATATTTATTGCCAAGTGATTAGGAACCTACAGGGTCACACACAATAGAATTAATTCTTGAGTTAAAATGATTTATATAATTATATAATAATTATGGCATCTATTATACTCTTGTTCACTATTGGAAAGTGAATAGAATTTGGTAATAATTCGTTTCTTGTTTGACAAGATGACCTTTTTGGAAGGCTGTATTAGTATATATAGATGCTTAATGTTAGGTCAAAGACAACACAACTCTCTCACTAAGAAATCACGTAAATAAGAAAAATGATTTTTCTTATTAGATTTCTAAAGTGTTGTTTAGAGGGATCTAGCTTATTAACCTAACTTTAAAATCAATCATTTGAGGATCTCAAAAGTAGTTCGTGTGGATTACCATTAGAGGCCGGACACGTGTGCAGCTTGTTGATCGATTAAACCTCACTCAAGGATTTTGCTAGCATCTCAAGGTATATTTTAGATAGATTATCATTAAATGTTCTATGGAAATCAATTATAATATAATTGTTATAATTTCTGCTGCGTTGTTACTACGTTGATTTCCTTACAGTGGTATCAGAGCCTAATTTGATTTATCTATACATAATATACCATGTCATGAATGATAAATTGTTTATGTATGTATATTTGATTTAATTTTATTATTTGATATGTTTGTGAAATTATTTTAAAATTACGTTTTAAATATCTATTTTGTTTTTATTTTTATTCTTTTTCAAATAGTTGAAAACTAATTTTAAAAAAAAAATCCAAAATTCTTGGAAATTCGTTTTTAAAAAAAAAACGAGGTTAAACTGGACGAGACTGGATCGGATCCGGAAACTCAGCCCAAATCTCGATCGAGCAACAGCCGGCCACACAGTGTAGGAAGTTTGGTATCAGAATTCGATTTGATTGAACATTCGGCAAATTCGAATGGCAGCAATGGCGACATGGTTGCGATTTCGTGAGGCCAAGAAATCTCCGCCAATTTCTTCTTTGTCGCCGAAACAACGCGAGATGTGATCTTGGCGTTTGTTATGACTAAATCTTGCAAAGAAATTATCGAAAAGAAAGAAAAAAAATCAAAACAGAAGTTGAACCTTTTTTTTCTGGATTATTGCTGAAGATCAATTAAGAAATTAAAAAAAAGGGATTGCCGGAAGGCATGATTTTAGAAACACGCCTTCTAGAGCATAAAGAGAAGGGTTTTCTTTATTTCTATTTTGACCCTATAACTTTGTTTTCTTTACTGATCTGGTGGCCCTGTATTTTTAAAAATTATATTTTGACCCACATAGTTTAAAAAATTCAATTAAATAATTTCTAATAAGATTTAAAATAATATGCATATAGATTCATAAAAGAAAAATTATATATTCATTTAATGTGATTATTTGAATAATATGACATATGTAATTTATATTTGATATGAATTTATTATATATTCATCTAATGTGATTATTTAAATAATATGACACATGTAATTTATATTTAATATAAATCTATTTTATACTCATTTAATGTAATTATTTGAATAAGACGACATGTAATTTATATTTGATATGAATCTATCATTTAATATGATTATTTGAATAACATGTCATATACAATTTATATTTGATATAAATTTATTATATATTCATTTAATATGATTATTTGAGTAACATGATTTATATATGATATAAATTTATTGAATATTCATTTAATGTAATTATTTGAATAACATGTCATATGCGATTTGTATTTGATAAAATAATATATTTATTTAATTGCATATTGTATGTTCAATTGATCAAATAATTTTCACGTGTGATATGTATGTATGATGAGACCATAAATTAATCCCTTAATTAAATATTAAATCATAATTAGTTGCTTTCCATTATTATAGTTTAAACAAATTTTTATTAGAGTAACTTGTTGAGTTACCTCAATGTTGTTTTACTTTAAATACGTTTATGCTATGAGATGAGATATCTGAATAATTGGTTTAATTTAACAAAACATTTTGGCTTGTTGAGTTACCTCAAGGTTAAAACATTTTTAAGGCAAAGAGTTAGGGGACATATGAGATATGTGTATCAAGAGTTGATGGCCTAACTATCTAAGAGTTACAATTTGTTGTAATTGGCAATTGTTACCTACTTGTTGAGATTATTTTGGCTTGTTGAGTTACCTCAAGGTTAAAAATAATTAAAATGAGATCTTAGCCACAAAGAAATTTGTGAAAATTCTCGAATCAATTTAAGGGATATTGATTTGAATAAAATAGTGGGAGCAAAACTAAAAATTTTCATAAGTCCATATTTATTTTATTTTAGTTTTGCTTATTGCATAAAAATGAAATATTTTTCTATCTTTATTTTTTGTTGTAGAAAATTATCTATAATATATTGTTTGACAATATATTAATTGCTCAAACTTTATGGACTGAATTTTACAACCTAAAAATTGTTTTAGGTATGAGAAGTTGATTTATGTCCTTAAAACCTTTTTCTTTCTTGATGATGATATTGATTGAATAATCAAAGATACATATCGGAAACATAAAGATGATTTTGATAATATATATCGTCTTATGCTAAAAAGCATTCATGAATCATAATTGCAATAGTTGTACGTGAATATGTACGCTTTTACAATATTTCATTAGATGAAATGATTGTATGATATAAGAGTTAAAATTGAAGATATATGATCTCTCTTACGAACTCATTTAGAGCAAAATGGCAAATAATTTTTAGTATCATCTAATATGCTAAAGGTGATTAGTCTTATTGAAAAATTAGATTTTTTTAATTTTGTTATGAACAAAGTTGAGATCTAAATATTTGCTTGAATTGCTTAATAAGACAACAAAGGATTCAATCAAGAAGAAAAAGAAAATTGTGTTAATAATTGAGTTTTCCAAGAAAGTGAAGTTGGGCCCTGATTTTAAGAAAATCAATAAAAGGGCGTTCAAACGTTATACAAAATAATAAGGACAAAAGTTTAAATGGTATTAAATTCTACTATGGTCTATTAAGATAGACACTAGAATTAGAATTAAAAGGTTCATCGAGATTTTGAAGCAGAAGAAACTTAGTGAAGTTTCTACTTCAAATGTGTTTATGATTGAAATAAATGTTTCTACTTATAAATAAAATCTTGGGTATTAGATACCAGATTTGGATATTATATTTACATAAATATACAAGATTTAAGGATAAGTAGAAAGTTAGATAAAGAAAATGTATTCTTATATGTGGTAATTGAATGTGACAAAAGTTGTTACATTAACCATAGGAATATAGAGTTTTCTTTATTCAGAAGATTAATCCTTAATATAAAGGATTGTTATTATCAATACTTACTAAAATATTATTTCTATTTCATGTTTGACATGAATAGATTTACAATAATTCTTTTTTTTAAACAGAGATATATATTACTGTAACAAAAGATGGTGCCGGATATACCCGACCACACCATTACAAAAGTGGAAAAACAAAAAACATAAGTTTGGAGTACTACTCCCTTACATGAAAATCTTAATCCAATATGTGAAAAGGAAATAGATATAGAAAAACCCTACTCTAGAACAATGTCTAAAGTAACTTGATTCTATTTCCCCATCATAGTATGTGTGTCAAATTCTGATCAAACAGAAAGCAACGTATATGGGAGTGAGCTTTAGCTCATCCAGCAAATGGCAACACTAGAGTCAATGTGAGACCCAAGACAAATTTCCAAAGCAGCCAATCCATCAAATGCCGCATTTCAATGGAGGGGAAGGGGTACAACATTTTCCTATCTCGGCTCTCCCCTTCAACACTGCCAATGGAGCCTTTGAGCCAGTAAAGACAACAAATATATGTGTATGAAGAGCAGGGTCGTCAACCCAAGCACATGAGAGATTATCAAAGCACAAGACAATGTGGGATTCCGAGTCGTCTATCAAGCACATAAGGCAATATACTAGAGCCAGAATCTCTTAACAATTTAGGATTTTTGTTGGAATTCACCTCACATGTTGTCACACATTTCACCAAAAAATTCCAAAATGATACCAGCTCTCAGCAATTGGAAATGCAAGCACAAAAATATTGGATTCTTTGAGAATTTCTCCCAAATTAATCAATACCAAAGCAAAAATCCAGTTTATTCATCACACGTTAAACCAAAGGCTGGATTAATCCAATGTTGTCTCTCAAAATGACAAAGTATATGAATGTTATCACCAGCAAAAGAGTAACCAAAAATTAGTGCAGGTAATTAAAAGTCCACAGCAAATCAAAATCAGTGCTTATCAATCATTCGTCAACATACCAAGCAGGTGGCTTTTTCTCAAAGCATTCCTCCAGGAACAGGATTCAGGCAATGGTAGCAAAAATCGACTGAAATTATGCCAAAAAAATAAGAATCCGTGAAGGCAAGCGCCTCCACAGCCCCCCAATCAACGTCACAGTCAGAAAACACCACCAGCAACACGCACAATTCATTACTACAGTAGTAGCCATAACGCCACATTTAAGTAAATGAAGGCAAGCTTACCTGCTCGGGCAAAGCTTGCTGCTCTGAAGAGGATTCGTCATTCTGGTTAAGAGCTGCGACTGAAGGGACTATTGAGGCAAAGGGGTGCCGAGGTGAGGGATTATTTCCGACCGAGTCTTGATTTGGAGCAAAGGAGGCAACCTTTCTTCTAAAGAAATTCGTTTTCAACTGGAGCTTGAAGACTGGTGGCGAGAGCAACTGCACATCTACCTAGATAGGTGTCGGAGCTCTCTTGAGCTCCGGTAGTCGCTCGAAAAGGTCGGCGCTCGAAAAGGGTCGGATGTCGGAGCTCGCTTGTGAGACTGATTTTGGAGCTTTCTTGGCCCAGAAAAAGTCGGCGCTTGGAACAATTCATTATGGCAGATCGGGGCTCTCTTGTGCACCGATCTGAAGAATTAGCTTCAGGCCGGAGCTCAGATGTAGCTCCAATTTCCTCGGTGTAAAGCTCCGGTGGCCCGATCTGAAATCTTGTGTGGCCCGAACTGGAGCTCCGAGTTCCTCGGTTGCTCTGAGATGGATTCAGATCTGTAAGAGTAAGCCGACAATGATTCTTCAACTGTTCTGAATATTGGGCGATAAAGTCGCGTGCATCCGGGTGAGACCCCGTTGATGAGCTCAAATTCGTCGCGTACATCCGGGTGAAAGGTAGCGTCTTGAATCTGGACTATGAAGCTCCCGTTGAAGAATCGAAGACTCTGAAGTTCTGATCTTTGAATGGTTTGACGTCCTAGAGAATCTGAAGTTGTAAATTTTTTAAGCTCCCTTAAGATCTAATAAGGCCGAAGTTCTAATATTTGATTAATTGCAATATTTGGATCGGGGCCTTTCAGCTAAAAAAGCTGAAAGGCCCGAAGAAGGATCTCTAGTGAGAAGGCAGAGGAAAAATTTTTAAACGACAAGAAAGTTCTAGATTTACAATAATTCAAAAGAATAAATGTTGTTCTTTTTATTGTGACAATATTTTAAGGTGCTGGTTAATTGGATAACAAACTTTATATATTTGATTTGGATAATCTTCTTTTCATACACAGAAAGAAACAAAAATTGATAATTTTATCTCTAACACTGTAGATATGGTTATATAAATGAGAAACACATAGCCAAATTTCATAGAGATGTTTATTTGGAATCACTTGATTATGAATCATTTGATAAATGTGAATCTTATTTATTAGAAAATAACCAATTTACCTTTTACTAAAAAAGGTGAAAGATCTACTGAATTACCAAGTCTAATACATATTGATGTATGAAGACCTATGTTAATTCTAATTAGACAAAGTTTTTCATATTTCAAATGATTGTATTATATATAGTCATATATGTACTTATTGAAGTATATAACTAAATTCTTTCAAGAGTTCAAAGAATACAAAATTGAAGTTGAAAAACAACTTGATAAAAGTATTAAAATATTTCGATTAGATCGAAATAGAATACTTGAGTCAAGAATTTATAATTATCTTAATAAAATGAACTTGTTTCTTTATTAAAGTAATAATAGAATTTTATTAGATATTATTCGATTAATGATGAGCCATACAATTCTCTCAAAATTGTTTTCAGAATATATCCTAAATATTGCATTTGATCTTTTAAAGTATGTTCCATTTAAACTTATCAGTTCTACCTCATATGAGATATGGTATGGGAAATAACCAAAATATTTGGGAGTGTCCTATATTTTATAAAAGGTAAAATCTGATAAGTTTGATACAAAATTTTCATATATTCTATTTTGTGGAATGTCCAAAAGAGAGTTTTGGACATTATTTCTATAATCCCAATGAGCACAAAATGTTTGTCTCAAAATATGTCATATTTCTAGAAGAATAGTCTATTCTAGAAAAGGCAAGTGGGAGCATATAGAACTTGATGAAGTTCTTAAACCATAATTTAGTAATGAAAAGAAGATGGAATTAGAGTTTGTACCTCATGGTGATGCGGTAGGACATGAAGCTCTCAATACACAAGTAAATTGTATGTTTAGTAGGATAAATCGTCCACATGAGATGATGTGTTTATCATTAAGAATGATAAACCTACTATCTACAAATAAGTCTTATTTAATAAGAAATCTAAAAGTGGTTTGGAACCATAAAATCCAAAATGGATTCCATGTATGACAATAAGGTATAGACCTTAGTCAATGCATCTAAAGGGATAAAACTCATAAGGTGCAAGTGTGTCTTCAAAAGAAGACAAATATGGATGGTAATATTGTTACCCATAAAGCATGAATATTGGTCACTAAAGGTTACACAAAATCATAGTATTGACTATGATGAATTTCACCAATTACCGTGTTAAAATCCATTAAGATTTTACTTGCTGTAATTTGCAAAAGGATTACTATATAATACAATCTAAGGGTTTTTATGTCTAAATACCCTAACAAAGTATGCAAATTTTAAAAGTCTATTTATGGATTAAAGCAAGCTTTTAAGAGTTCAAATATTTATTTTGATGAGATAATCAAAAAGTTTGATTTAATCAAAAACAAATATAAATCTTGTGTATATAAAAGATTATTGGCAATATTATTGTATTTCTCAAATTATATGTAGATGACATATTAATAATGAGAATTCATATAACTACTCTTAATTAGTTAAGGTGTAGTTGTTCAAAAGCCTTCTCAATTAAAGATTTTTGGAGAAACAACTTATGCATTGGGAAAAGTCTATAGAGATAGATTTGATAAGTTGTTATGTCATATACAATCAATATATATATATATGTCTATATATATAAATAAAATGTTAAAGACATTTAACATGCATGGATCTGTTAAAAGGTTTACATTCCTATATTTGATGGGATTTACCTTTCCTAGGACATGTATCCAAAGACTGATATTAAGAAATATAGTATACAAAATGTTCTTAACCTATAGGATCATTTATGTATGCTATACAGCAATATAAGATCAAGTGTCTCCCATGCTCTAAGTATTATGAGCAAATTTCAATCCAATACTAGTGAGAGTCACTAGAAGTAATTAAGAATTTTCTTAAATACTTGAGAAGAATTAAGAACCTATTCTTGAATGTTGAGATTATAACAACATATTCTACAATAGAGATGAAGTATATAGCTGCTTGAGAAGTTGCTACAAGATTGTTTGAATGGAAATAGTTTCTTCAATAGTTGAGGAACTAAGGTCTTATCAATAATCCAAACATGTACTAAAATTTTATCATTTGATTAGAGTAATCATTGATAGAATTTAAGTAAAAATACAAGAGATTACTATAAAGGATAATATAATTATTCATTGACTAAACCATTATCTCAAAAGAAACATGATAGTCATGTTCATTCATTCGGTATAAAGTTCTAAATGATTGGTTTGAGTCATAATGGAAGAATGATTATGTAATTTTATGCAATAAAGATATGTCATATTTATCATTTTTTAAAATATATATATGTCGATATATATACAATATGATAATGTCCTTAGAATAATATTTATTATTCTTAAATTTCCCTAGTCATAGTATTAACAATAACAAGGACGTTGTTAATGCGGATATACATAGTTATAGATGGGTGAATCATTGGAGAATGTGTTTACTGAAATGATCCGCTTAGAGATTTCCATATAGTTGACTATTTGAGTGCCAATGGTATAATCTCTATGTGACAGTAGTGTAAACGATCCTTTGACTTGAGATCATAAGAGTATCTTCAGTGTAGATATTATGTTTTGACTCTATTTGTCCATAATCATAATTGTATATGTGAGCGGTAGACGTTGGATATAACAAGAAGCACAGATTGATAGTTTATAATCGATATAGGATTCACCACTCCTAATAGTGGGAGATTATATTCCTTTCTGGCGCCACTTGTTGAAGTTCAACTCAAAGTGCACATATTTATGGCAACTTAAAATGATTTATATAATTAAATGATAATTATAGCATCTATTATACTCTTGTTCACTTTTGGAATGTGAATAGAGTTTGGTAATAATTCGTTTCTTGTTTGACAAGACGACCTTTTTGGAAGGCTGTATTATTATATATAGATGCTTAATGTTAGGTCAAAGACAACACAACTCTCTCACTAAGAAATCACGTAAATAAGAAAAATAGCTTTTCTTATTAGATTTCGAAAGTGTTGTTTAGAGGGATCTAGCTTATTAACCTAACGTTAAAATCAATCCTTTTAGGATCCCGAAAGTAGTTCGTGTGGATTACCGTTAGAGGCCGGACACGTGTGCAGCTTGTTGATCGATTAAACCTCGCTCAAGGATTTTGCTAGCATCTTGTGGTATATTTTATATAGATTATCTTTAAAGGTCTTACGAAAATCAATTATAATATAATTGTTGTATTTTCCGCTGCGTTGTTACTACGTTGATTTCCTTACAATAAGAACGAAACACTAAAAGTTGACTTGGGGATTTTACCATTAATTATCGGTTGACATATTTAGAAGCACATAAATGACCATTTCTTCAATGGAAATTGCATGAATATTAACATGATATGTTCGAATGAAACTATGATTATATATGGTGCATGCTAAATTCCCTATGTTGAAATACTGTGCTTTGTATTGGGTAGATTTCTGGAATTCCATATCAAATGTTAGAAGTCAAGTTAGATATATACAAATAGATTACACTTACGGGGTATCCCCCTGAGATGGATTATTTGTTAAATACTAATGCCAGTTTTAAAGGAAACTAGAATATTGGGTGGGGTTGGAAAAGTACGATGTATTTTGCTCTTGCATGTAATTTAGGAAGTTGCACAAACCTACAAGCTGAAACTAAAGTATTGTTATTTAAAATTAAATTATGTTTGGCTCGATGTATTTATAATTTTATTTTTGAAGTGGACTCACATGTAGTGATACAGTCATTATAGGGAAAAATCAAGCGCCAATGGATTATTGATGCAGTAGAAATGATCCTCCAACTGCTGCTAAATTTTAAAAGTTTACCATGTTTAAGGAAAGCAAACAATTCAACAGATAGTTTGATGAGAATCGGACCATGAGGGAAACGAAACTCGATCGATTAGACGTCCTCAAGATCGTTTCTACAGTAGGTTGCTAAGGATGGAGATTCTTGACCCATTGTTTAACAAACATGAGCCTCAAATCGGTAGAAGACGCCACAATCAAAGGTGATTATTTGATTGATAAGTCAAGGGGTGAACGCCACAAGCCATGAGGCTTGATAAGTTCCAAAAATGGTGTTCTAGTTAAAGAACTCAAGAGAATAACTCTCATATTTTCATTTTCATCAAAGTATTCTTATTATGGACGAAATTACAACATATTTATAGGTAAGAAACCCTAATCTAGATGTTACATAAAACAAGAAAACTAATAAATAAAGTCTAGATAACCAAAAGGCCTAATTAAGACTAGTCTTGGAATTAATGTATTCAAAGGAAGTTAGACCAAGACCAGCCTTGATTCCAATGTTTTCTTGAGCTTTTGAATTGTATTTAATTTGGTTTTAAGCATCCAAGGCAAGCCATGACCGAAATTAATGAGCTTTGATCAAAACAGCCACCATTGTTGACCAAAATTGAATAGCTTTGACAGGTTGAGTTTTTCTTGCCATAGCTTGACTCTTGAGCTTTCCAACCTTGATCTTTGCTAACTTAGACTCTATTTCAATCCTCATTAATTGCCCACACGAAATTCCATAAAACATATGCACCAAAACTACAAAACATCAAAACAAGTAAAAATAATAATGTTTGTCCTGCAGTCACCATTCTTCAGGATTTTAGACAAAACACTTGTATGATGTTCGGATGCTATTTGGAGTGTCTTCCAAGTCGATCTGGGTGTTGGGGTATTCATAAGATATTTAGCCCTGCTTCTTGGCTTTCCAATGCCACACGAATCATCAAAGTTGGAGTTGTGGAACGAAAGTTATGATTAAGCTCCCAAACTGTGATAGTGACTTTTGATTGCTCAATATTCTTCGATGTGTGTTAACTTGAGTATCACATTTGACAATCTTTCCAACCGATATGGGAGAAAATCCAAACACAAAACTTTCAGTACACTCAAAGGGCTTTCCAAAACATCAAACAACCCTTCATTTCGATATGTAGAAGCCGAGATACACTTTTTTGATTATTGCTTTACGTTCTGCCCAGATTTTACCTTGAATTCCCAAACAATTGTCAATTCAATTGGATCCTTCTATGTAGGCTTGCCGGTATCATATCATAGTTTAACTGATTATGGTAGACAAATTGATTCTTTTATATGCTTCACTGCTGAAGCGGATCTACCAAGAAAAGTTAGAAATGCTATTAGACTAGATAGATTAGATTTCCCATTTTCAAAGAAATGTAAATAACTAATTCTATATCTGTAGTATAAGTAGATGACTATATTTTGTAAGCAGCGGCGAAAGTGAAATATATTTTAAGAGGGGCTTTAATTGTAAAAGGATAAAAAATTCATATAAAATAAATATATATAGCTACTAAAGTATCGAATTGATAATCATAATAATAAAAATACAAATATACATATACCAATAAATTAATTATTTATTCATGCTTGAACTATTAGTATTGAGAGCACAAATAAGAGGAGACAACCTTGTTCTAAGAATCTGCATCTGTTGAAAACATTGCAAACTTTGTTCATTCTCAATTGTGGCAAAAATTTCCTTTTCAATGTATACTATATATCAAACTATCATTCATCCACTCATCTCTTATTCTATTATTCAAATCAATTTTGATAGTTTTCATTACATAGAAAATCTTTTCAACATAAGCATTTGCAATTGAGATAGAGAAATTCATATGTAGAAGTTTACGAATTAGGGTGGGAATAAAATTTTAATAAATTGCGCTATCATAATTTTTTTTTATTTTTCTTTACTTTTAAGTAAAATGAGGTCATTTGATTGAAGAGTTTTTTTTTTGTTTTGCTATATAGTAAAATGATGTTTTTCTACTTTTATACAAGGATCAGGGACTCAGGTGCTCTATAGTTTGCTCTATATTTCGTTAGGTGGTGCTATGACGGAGTAATGAATATGGAGAGCAGAATTGGTGGAGGATGATTACCAACTATATATTACCCTACTCTATAGGAAGAAGAGGGGCTGCTGTCAGTGGCGAAACCAGAAAATATTTTCAGGGGGGCTTAGCTATATAACCGAAAAAAAAAATTCTCATAAAATAAATACGCAAAAATTCATGAGATAATTTCATATAAGTGAATTATACTGATACGTACATTAATACAATAATTATTTACATATTGTGCGCTGATATTTGATACTTTATACACTAATACGCTATATTTTTATATTTTTTATAATCTTTAATAGTTTATATGCTAATTTTTTATATTTTATACGAGTAAAATTAATACGCAAGTCTCATATATGATACGGTCTCACAAGAGAATGACTCAAATAAATATATGTAATGCTAAAGTATCGAACTGACAAAAAAAACTTTCTATGATGAAAATTAACAAAAAGAATTACAAGCTCTCTTATTTTTTCGTAACAAATAAATATAATTTATAAATTTAAAATTAATTAATCACAAACACAATTCACAAATATTTATTAATAAATATTCAATCACAATAATCAATTACAATCCACAAAAATATTTAAAAAAAATTAAATATTACTAATATTAGAAAAAATAAAAACATAAAAAATTTACACCAAAATCGGTGCTAGTGGCAACGAAATAAGTTTTAGCATACTAGAATTGACTGTCAATGGAGGTCCGAAACTAAAGGAAGGAGACAAAGAGTTGACTTTCTATCTAGAGATATGAGATTGTGAGAAGAGAGGGAGTTTGGGAGAGAGAGTACAAGAGAGTGAGAGATATCAGAGTAAAAATAAGAATTAGACTGGGTTGCTGTAAGAAATTTTATTAAAATCACGCAAGGTTTTTTTTTTAACTTTGTAATAAGTAAAACTACGGCATTTTATTTTAAATGATGTCATTTAACTTAAATTTAAGAATAAAAGATTTTTTAATTAGAACGACATCGTTTAAAACAAAATGAAGTCGTTTAACTTTAGAATAAAAAAAAAAACGAATTCAAGTCATCTTCTTCCAGGAAAGCAGGGAAGTTCTGATTTTGTAAAGCTGCGGTGGCGGGCGGCGAGCGGCGGGTGGCGAGCGACGACAAGGGATGCTAGATTGGTGGAGAAGAAATCCTATTACCTTCTTCTTCAAAAGGAAGGGGGGCGTCTGCACTGACTCGCCCCCTAGTTCCACCACTGGCTGATATAGCAACTCATCACCCCTTAGTTTCGCTAGTGTTTGTAAGGAGATTACTTTTTAATGTCTTCTATTTTGGATTCAACAATTCATGGGTGGATTGAAATGTAACTATTATTATTTTTTATTTTTCAAATTCATATTAGCGTCTTCCCGTGAACGGTGTTTGCCAACTAAAAAAAATGTATCTTGGTTTGATTAATGTAATAGCTTTTCCATTTTATTGAATACCCCAATTGTTTAGGATATTATAACTATTTTGATTTTGACAACAAAAAATGACAAACTAGATGTCAAAAGAGAGAATAATTTTAATTGCTACTTGAAACTCTCTCTGCTTCCTTCCAAAACAAAAGGAACCTAAGACAAAGAAATCAATAGTTACATTTCATTATCCATCCAAGCAAACATTCTATTAGGTGCATTATGCATTTTATATTTTTTTCAAAAAATCTAAAGCCAAAATAGGGAAGGTAAACGGACTTGTTAGTAAAATATGGCCCTATAATTTAAGGGTTTTATTTGTTTCTCTTTTAACTTTTAACAACTAAAAGAAACTATCGTTTAACATAACTTCAAAAGGAAAACAAATCTATTTTCACCCTTTGAGTAAATGTTATAATTAAATAAAAAAGTCTACCAACATAATGTAATAAAGGATCTATAGTTGTTTATATAGTGATTAGGCTATGTTTTGATAGAGTATTTTTTGTTTTGAACAATTGTCTTTTTCTCTATTTTTTTATAAGAAAGTAATATTTTTGAAGTGTTTGAAATAATGAGTAATAAAATAAAAAAACACATGAAGCGATATGCATGTATTTATTTATCACAAGAATATGTTTGGAAAAAGATGAATACAATTACAATATCACATGTATGGCACATTTACAATATAGTAACACCATCCATTAGTGGCAGAATTTCTTCAAGTCAGAATGACTTTTTTCCGCGCCCTCTTTGAGGTAACTCTTTCTTCCTCTACCTACAAAGGCCCTTAATACCCTTTATTTATAAAGTAATTACAACTTTGAAATATAAAAAAATTTGGAGAATGAATTCCTCACAAATTCTAATTTGTAAAGAAAAACAATCTAATAAAAATAAGTCATACTCAGAATAAAATTCCCAACTAATTAAACTTAGTTTAATATACCAACAAACTCCCCTTTAAACTAATCTTTCCATGCACGATTAACATCTTCACGCTCTCGATTTTGTATTTGATCTTCATCATTACAATGCACGATTAACATCTTCATGCTCTCGATTTTGTATTTGGTCTTCATCATCACATACAACTTAAAGAAATAATTATTGTAGCATTATTTTTATTTTAAGAATTCTTCTGAAGAAAAAAAAAACAAATCAAATTATATTTATAAAGAACAAATTTTAAAGTGACATAAACAAATAGACTCTTAGATATATTAGATCTTATTGATACAACATATTATCCATTAACTCAAGCCCTTCTCATAGTTATGCTCAGTTAACTAGTACTTTTAGGTGATTTTAAGATTTTAACCCTTCATAGCACACAATAAAAAAGAGATAGAGAGAGAGAGAGGAAATATTATCTATATAGTAGATTTGTTGTTTATTAAATGACAATTCACTCTAAACGAACTAAACAAAGAACAAGTTTATTTATGAAGGTAGCACAATGCCTACATTTGTGCATGCGAGACAAATTAAAGAGAAGATTCAAGAAATTCTATATGCGTTGAGCTCTATTTCTACCATTGTAGTGCAAGAGAATTTAAGAATTTAAATTGGATTTTTTTTTCAAAATAAGACTGGGTAAAACTCAATATTGATGGGTCAGTAATAGGCAATTCGAGGTTAGTTAGAGGTGGATGTCTTCTTCGAATAGACCAAGGAGACTAGGAGTTTATATGAATATCAAATAAAGTGACAACATAACTGCTAAACTTTGGGTAACATGGCAAGGGTTTAAAGTTGTGTGAGATTTTGAAATAAAAAAGTTAGAGATGGAAGTAGACTCATAAGTTATTTTGAATATGATCAATAATGCTCTACCAAAGTTCTCTCAATTTAATTTAATTATTCAAGAGCTATTTTAAAAAGAGTCTGAGATTGCAAAATCAATCACTTTTGAAGAAAATGAAATTCTTGCATTGATATGTTGGCTAAGAAGAGTTTAAATATGAAGTTTGGAATAACGTTACTCCTTGATTCACTAAATAAGGTGAAACCTCTTTGTATACTAATGTAGGCATTATACAATGCAAAACTGTATTGATCAGTTATTGATTTTGACCTCCAACTTACAAAAAAAGAAAGAACATAAGCAATTAAATTGGACCTATTATCGCCACATGAAACGGATTTGATAATTAAATGAACTAACTATATAGTTGTTTTCCAAAAACAAAGTTTTTATGGAGATATGCAATGATTATATACATTTAGATGAACGGAATTTTGATTAAGTTACTTTATGGTTGAATTTACGCTATAGCCCTAAACTTTAAAATGGGTACACATGTATTAAAATTGGTGAAAAAAAAGTTTCTTTTTCAAATAACGTTATGAGAAAGTTTGTTTTAAAACCTAAGCGTGATTCTTATTCTTTCTAAAGATGAAAAATTAGAAAAGTGATAATAACAATGACTGTGAGTGTATATAAGAATCTCTTTTTTTTAAAAGAAAGATGGTATATTTGTCTAATGTTTGGAGGTGGATGAAATAGTCAAGATACATATCGTCCAATGTCCTGATCTTAGAATCATGAGTTTAATTGATTGTTGAAGAACTTACTCTATCCAAGGCAAAAAAAGAATTCGGTGGAATATTACTACAACAAATAAGGTTATTGATGTGGGAAAAAAAACATAGACATTCAAGCATTGAAATTTATGGCTAAATGTATGAAATGATTTCCTTGCTTAAATATTTTCGCCCTAGACCGGCATTGTAAAAGGGTTTAGGTAGAAAAAAATGAGATTAGTATTGGATTAGTTTTATATAATAGATTTAAAATTTTATTTTATATCTTATACGATATAGGTGGAAAAAAAAGATGAGAAAAACAAAAAGTAAAAGAGAAAATAAAAGTAGGTTATATTGGACTATGTGCAAATTGAGAGACAATATTTAGTTTTCTCACTATTGATCTTACTGCTATTTTCTAATTTTGATGTTTTGCAAGAAACACATGTTCTGGTTATAAGAAACTATATTTTAGAGAAGAAACATGCATGCAATTTTGTTTTATATTCAACCAGAGTATCTTATTTTCTCACTAACCAAAGAAAAACTCGTCACTATTACATAATTGAAATGATGAGACCTTTCTCTCCAAAACAATTGTGATAAAACATGCATGGCAAGAAAAAACTTTTTCTACACTAATTATGTCAGTTTAAATTTTGTATCCTCACTAATTGATAAATTTCTCGAGGAATATCAGTTTTTTCACCAAATATTTATCGCTAAAACACATATTTGTTGTAGTGATGTACTTCCCTAGATGCCAAGTATATGTCAACAAGGAAACTGCATCATCTTTGGTACCATGATTGTCATTGTTAAAATGCCAGTTAAATCATTCTGAAAAAGAAATTAAGATAAAATGGTTTGGTTTGACATTCGAAGAAACTTATTTCATTCATTTCCCTTAGCAGCTTTAGTAGCACAGATCGATGATGCCCTTTAGGCATTATATATAAAAGGCAACTCCACTTCTCAAATATATCAGCCTCAAATTTTGTCTGTGTAATAGAGATTCTTTCATGAAAATTCTCAGTTGGATTAATCGTTGGTTCAATTTAATTAGCCCACGACAGAAAGGGGAATTTGTTTGATGATGAAGTGAAATATCTCCAAGTACTGTGAGGTCTTCTTGAGATTACGTGCACCTTGATTCGTTAATTGAACCCTATTAGACCTGTAATACAAATGTCAGAAATACACTCCGAACTGTACCGAAGAGTATGCTCCGATACTTAAGTCAGTATGGGTCCCCGAGCAATAAGTGTAATATGTAATTAAGTTGTACAGAAAGTCACCCCTTACCATGTGATAATTGGGTTCATTTTATATAGTCGTACCTAGTAGAGTTCCAGTAGGATTAGAACTCTCACTTCATCAGCAAATTTATACCGAAGAACTCGGGTTTAGATAGGATTTCAATAATGATAGCCATAATATAACTCTACCCTTATCAATAGCCTCTCAGATTGGTTGAGATTCTTTTAACCTTATCCGATCAGATCAACGCCGTTTCCAACCTCCCCACACATCATGCGTTGTCTATTCTCCGTACACATTCTTTGCCTTTCAAGCCCCAAGTATATTAGAACAATCCTAACAATTAAAACAGAAATATAGAATTCTGTAGTTCACCTCAATCATGATTTTTGTACTTGTGCCATAATACTAATCCGAACTTAAACAAGTTATGGCGAAATGTATAATTGCCTTGTCTGTTTTGAAGTTTTTGGTATGTTCTCTCCGACATCCGGAAGTATCATATCGGGTATGCCACAAGTACAATCATCCAAACTCCCAAAGTTCGCACAACTGATCATAGAATTATATCTCTTTATATTGTGTGTTCAAAAGACTTTACGTCTCAACCGACCTCCGGAAGTCATCACAGATATGCATGGTTTTTGTTTTTATTTGCAAACAAAAACCATGCAAACTCTTTTTCCTCACCGTTTTTATTTGCAAACTTTTGTGTGTTCAAAAGTTCGCCAACTCTTTTTCCTCACCGTTTTTATTTGCAAACTCTGTTAATTATTCCCTCACTTTGGACTTTTGATCATTACTAAACTCCAGCTTATTCCTAAATTCAGCTCGTCATTTTTAACAAGTAAGTATGACTAGATGTATAAGTATAACTAGTCATGGTTTTTGGTCTCAGAATGCTCTCTAATTACTGTTCACAACTTTAGACAAACGGTGGCCTTAATTCTTTGGACCAGTGGTTTTTATCATACCGTTAACCTCAGTTGTCTCTAACGATAATACTTTGATATCTAAGTCTACCCTCCCCCGCCATGGCGGAGGTGGAGGTCCATCCTCCTCCTCCTCCCTCTGCCCCCCCTCCTCTCCTGTACAAACAAGCCCTAGGCCAGTCTCCAGAGAACCCCATTTCCTTTTCTTCTATTAAAAATCGAAAGCCCCTCTCCCTTCATAAATGTGAGCCAGCCCTAATATTATCGGAAGAAGAAGAAGATTAGCTTGCAGAAGCCTTTCAATGGACATTGGTAGCCAAATTTTCATGTGGTCGACCGTCCATGGCGAATCTCAGAAAAGACATCATCGCAGCGGCATTCCTTGGAGAATGTCATGCTGGCCTCCTTGATAACAGACACATTCTTCTCAATTTTGACAAAGAGCAAGACTTCCAACGAGTCTGGCATAGAAAGACCTGGTATTTTGGGGGTTTCGCAGCGCGCATATTCAAATGGACAAAGGAATTCGATCCTGCTATCGAACCTTCGACTACCCCTGTTCGGGTTAGATTCCCATTACTGCCCCTGCACTATTACAACAAGGAGACGATGTTTTCATTAGCTTCGCTACTGGGGCAACCCCTCAAGCTCGATACAGCTACTGCTAATCCTTCCAACCTTGTCCGGCCGAGGAAAACTCGAGTTTGCGTTGAACTGGATGTTACAAAGGCTATCCCATCAAGAATCTGGATAGGAAGCCATGCGAAAGGAAAATGGCAATTAATCGAGATTGAGGAGAAACCAGATTACTGCTTCAACTGCAAAAAACTTGGTCACAATAGCAAGAGCTGCAGCCCACAGTGGCCAGCAAACAAAGCACCTCCACTTAAGAAGAAGACTCATCCGGAAGGTCAGGCTCCAAAGCAACACTCACAAGAATGGATACTGGTTACAAAAAAGGGGCACAGCAAACCCTCTGCTCAGGTTAACAACTCTGAGCCGCCGCAGATTAACCAAGGGCCTCAATCTGCTAAAGGCAAGGAAGTGGCTCAGACAGTAGAATTCCTTCCCCCCCCTGAACAAGACTTATCGGAATTCTCCAACTTGAGGTTACTTCCCAAATCGACCACGAGGGAGGGGATCCTAGAACCACAATCCACAATCCAGATATCAGAGAAAGGTGATGCCGACAAGTCTATGGAGGAAAGTCCCCAACAGTCAAGTTTATCTCCTATTCCTCTGATTGAAGTTGAGGAGCCTGGTGTTGAAATTCAAAGCCTCACTGGGACTTCTGAACCTGATCCACACCCGATAGAAGGATCTAAGGACTGCATTAACGTAATGGTGATGGAGGACAAAACACTCCCAACAAATGGAACCGGTTTAGGACGTACAAGCCCTAGAACCTCAGAGCCTAGTATATCAGATAGAATAACGAGAATTCAGTCCTCAATCAATGTGCAAGAAGTGGATACTTCCTCAGAGGAGGAAAAAGAGGACATATGGGAGCAACAAAATAGGATAATTTTAGCGTTTCCTTCCAAGGATTTCTCGCCACAAGCTATTATAGAGGCTAACCCCAAGTCTTGGGCAAAATTGCCATCAGGTATGGTCACTCAAAGTCAGAGATCAGGTACTGTCACTACCCCATCCCTCTCCGATGATTGAATTGGTTTATTGGAATATTCGAAGTGCTAATAAAACCCCTAACTTCAGGAGATTAAAACACTTGATCAAGAAACACAATTGTAATTTTGTCGTTCAGGCTGAACCTTTTGCTAATTCTGTGAAAATGAATGCCATAAAGAAAAAATTGAATTTTGAATATGCTGTAGGGAACTCTGTCAATTCTATATGGATCATGTTCAGGTCACCTTTTACGTGCTCTGTAGTTAATAACTCCTTGCAGCACATCTCCATCACTATATTACACCCCTTGCTAGCTACCCCCCTCTTACTATCTAATGTATATGCTAGTTTGCACAGAAATCAGTAGGAAAGAAACTATGGGAGTCCACTGGTAAATTTAAGACAGTTATAATATGCCTTGGATACTTTGGGGTGGACTGGAACTGCATCCGAATTCGAGAGGAGAAAAGGGGGGAGACCATTCACTATGGAGTGAGGCTTTAGATTTTAATACCTTTATTAACTCTCAGGACCTATGTGATGTTTCCTTCATATTGGGCTTAGGTTTACTTGGTGCAATAAAGAGAAGGGAGGGCTAGAGTGTGGAAAAGCTGGACAGGTGCCTTATCAATTTAGAAATCCTTAATAGCCCTTATTTCTTCACTGTAGATCATCTAGCTAGAGCCCCATCAGACCATGCCCCTCTACTGTTAAAGATTAACAAGAAAGAAAAAAGTAGTTCAAAACCCTTTAGATTTTAGAACTGGTGGCTTAACCATGACTCCTGTCTCCCTATGATCCAAGCAGCTTGGAGTGTTCAGATCAGTGGAAACCCCATTAAGAGGTTTTGTGAGAAACTTAAGCAAGTCAAAATGGCCTTAAAAAGTTGGAATAAAAGCACCTTTGGGGATATTTTCTCTAATGTAGATAGGGCAGAAAAGGAGATACTCAGATTGGAGCAATTGGATGAAACTCATGATGTGTCTAGGGAGTCCCTAAATCTTGCCAAGGCCAATCTCCATTACCAGCTTAATCTTCAGGAACTGTTCTGGAAACAGAAGGCAAATGCTAGCTAGATATCTGAAGGAGATCGAAATACTAAGTTTTTCCATTCTTACGTTAGGCAGAGACAATTAAGGTCCTATATCCATAAAATCAAAGACCAGCATGGCTTATGGGTAGAAGGGGAAGAAAAGATTGGGGAATTAGCAGTAAGGCACTTTTCTAGCTTATACAAATCTGAACCACATCACCTGAGGTTACAGTCGAATCTGATCCCCCAACTGCTAAGTGAGGAAGACAGAAGCTTCCTCACAAGAATGCCTGACTTAGAAGAAGTCCATAATACTATCTTGAAAATGTACACAGGAAGTGCCCCAGGCCCTGATGGCTTCATTGGTTTCTTTTATAATACAGCCTGGGAAATCATAAAAGAAGACCTTCTTCTAGCTATCCAGCACTTTATGAATGGAGGTGACCTCCCAAGGGCTTTAACAGCCACTTCGATTGTCCTAATTCCAAAAGTCCAATCCCCTTCTTCATTTCAGAATTTCAGACCCATAAGTCTATGCAATTTCATTAACAAAATAGTCTCCAAGCTTCTTGCTCTTAGACTAGCCACTGTTCTGCCCCGCTTAATTTCAGAAAATCAAAGCGGCTTTGTTATGGGTAGGAATATCTCAGATAATTACTGCTTAGCTAGTGAACTAGTATCATCCATTAGTAGGAAAAGAAAGGACGGTAGTGTTGTACTCAAACTGGACATGGAAAAGGCTTATGATCGAATTGAGTGAGACTACTTACTCCAAATAATGAGATTAATGGGATTCGGGGAAGTATGGATAGATACTATATGGAGACTTCTCTCCAACATTTGGATGTCAATCCTAGTCAATGGGGTCCCTAGGGGTTGGTTCCAATCATCTAGAGGGCTAAGGCAAGGTGACCCTATCTCCCATCTTTTATTCATTATTGGAGCTGAATATTTATCTAGAAATTTCAATGACAATGGCCCTTATGGCTTGGACTTTAGAGTTCCAAGTACATGCACTAAGATTACCCATCTTTCTTATGCTGATGACATGATCATCTTTTCCTCTTCCAGCCCTCAGATTATTCGTTCCATCATGAACAAATTGAAACACAATGAAGAGGTGTCTGGCCAAAAGGTGAATCCAGCCAAAAGTAGCTTTCTAGTGCATCCTAGACTCCCCTTAGCTAGGGCTCAAGTAGTGGGAAGCATTACCAAATTCTCTAGGGGCTCCTTCCCAACTACATATCTAGGTATTCCTCTACACTATAAAAGAATCCCCACTACATCTTTTAGCCACTTAGTTCAGAAAATTGCCTCACGGATTCAGAGTTGGAGTTCTATGTTTTTATCCATGGGAGGTCGCATAACCTTAATTAAAAGCGTTCTGGCCTCAATCCCTGTTTATACCACTATGAACCTCAATCCCCCTAAGAAAATCATTCACCAAATAGAAGCCATTTTGGCTAACTTTCTGTGGTCAGGTTCAGATCTCCAGCCTAAATACCATTGGATAAGTTGGAAATCATTATGCAGGCCAAAAGAGGAAGGGGGTGGGTTTCAGAGATCTCCAATCCTTGGTGACTGCCCAAACCTTCAGGATGTGGTGGAAATTTAGGAAGAAAGATTCTCTTTGGGCCAAATTCCTCTAGGATAAGTATTGCTTTGACTGCCATCCCCTCCAGTGCCAACCTAAGAGGGGAATCTCTTCAATTTGGAAGAGACTGCTACTACACGCCCCACAAGCTGATGAACATATCCTCTTTCAAGTGGGATCAGGTGAGTGTAACTTTTTCTTTGATAAATGGCTAGAAGAGGGCAGTATCTATGAGCAGTATAACTGCTCAGGTCAGCTGAAACTAAAAGAAGTCTTGGGTCCAAGGGGCTGGGATGTACAGAAAATAAGAAACTTCTGCCCTCAGATCCATTCCTCCTTTTTTGACTATAGACCCTTACATTTGACTGCATGCCCAAATTCTATAATTTGGAGTAGAACTGAACATGGTAACTTTAGTCTATAGTCAGCCTTCCAGGTAGTAAGAGCCCCTTCAGGCAGGTTTTTTCCTTCCCATAAATTTATTTGGGATCCAGTCATTCCCAGCAAGGTTTCTTTCTTTATGTTGAGACTAATCCAAACTAGACTCCCTCTTGGTCAGCTGCTGGATAGAGCAGGAATAATTGGCCCTTCCTGCTGTCCTTTTTGTCAATTTTCTGGAGAATCCATTACTCACATCTTTTCTGCTTGCAGCTTTACTACTAATATATGGAAAATCATGGGTGCAGAAGTAGGCATCACTATGCATTCCCTATCCTTCTACAGCAATCTATACTTCTGGTGGAAATCTGAGGTGAAAGTTGAAGTTCAGGCCTTTATGCTGAAGCTTATCCCTTCTTTGATCTGCTGGGCTATCTGGAACATGAGAAACAAAATTATTTTTGAGAATGCGAGGCCAAATCAGAATGTAGTGATACAGAACATCTTCAACTTGGCCACACAAATTTTAGCCTCCAAGTGTCAAATAAAGGAACTTCAGTCCACGGATTGGAAGGAATTATGGAACTCAGTTCCTAAGCTCAGAAGGAAAGTCCAAATCTTCATGATTAAGTGGAATCCCCCTGATCCAAATCATATCAAGATCAATATTGCCTCCTCTATCTTGGCTGACCAGTTCTGTACAGCTGGGTTGGCAAGGAACTCCGAAGGTAAGATGCTTTTCCAGATTGCTCTATCGATCTGCCCTACTAATGAAACTAAATTACAGGTGGAGTTAAGCAGCTGCCTGGGAGGAATCAGGATGAGTAACAGTCTGGGGTACCATTCCATCCAAATAGAGACAAACTCTAGCCTGCTCCTACAAGCCTTCAAGCAACACAAATCATGGAGATTCAGAAAGTGGGAAGCAATCATCCAACAAATTCGAGCTCAAGCCTCCGTCTCTTTAAATCCTAAAGAAGCTAACAAGCCAGTCATCTACTTGGCCCAGAATCTCGAGCCTAATATTGCCATGCTAAAAACACTCATCCAAGATGACAGCTCATCCTACCCACATGTTACCAGAAAAAGAAGCAGCACATACATTCTTCACTAGGCTAACATCCTGTAATCCTAACTTGGGCAAAGGTAAAATATGTGGGTATTCTGGTCCCAGTCTGTTGAAGTTAGGACTGGTTTGCTACTATTTTCTAAGGCCCCAGTTTGCTGAAGTTAGAGCTGGCTTGCTCCTCCTCAATTATATTCTGCTCCCCCTGGTTTGGTCTTGCTATGGCTCTCTTGCAGTTTGGAATTTGCGAACAACTTAGCTACTGGATGCCCAAGCTGCCAAAGAAGACATTATTGATATGACACTGATGAATGCTGATCAGCCCAAGGAACTCTTCAAATACCTTCCTTATACTACTGGTTCCTTCAGCTGCTTGGTCCACCTTGGATATCTTCTACACAAAGCAGACTTTGAACATAAGCCATATAAGATCATGCTCACATGCACCTACTTCTACCTGAATCGAAGTATGGTAGGCCGAGCTTGAACCACAGTTTAGCTCCTGAAATGCAGAAGAAATGCGAGACCCACATTCTAAAATTGATTGGTTCATGGCTTGCTATGTCCCTGTAGTTGAAGAAAGACACGCAGTTTTGTTTTAATGGCTCCACTGTGCTAATATTGGAAATCAGAAGGAGGAGCAATGGCAAAGTTCTGGTAAAAGGAACAATTATTACAAGTCTCTTTTGCTGAATATACATTTGGTAAATATTAGTCCCAATAAAAAGGGACCTTTTGTCACTCCTGGTGATTGGATGAGTCTTTTGGTCAATACATTTATTACATTTGCTTGTAAATGGAGGAAGTACTCCAAGTTTCCCTTTTGTTAAACCTCTTGATCACGGCTCCATTAGGTCTTGGGCATGTACATGGATCCGTTTTCAATAGGTCGCTCTCTGTAAGGATGATATTAGGGTAAGTCCATCATCCACCAATTCAATTAATACATAGGGAGTGGCGACCCACCTCAAATAGAGGTTAGCCAGCTTAAAAAAAAGTATGACTAGATTCTCTCACTAGATTTTCCTCTCTAACTCTAGGCGTACATTTTCAAAAGGCCAGAGCCGGTCAACCGCTCGACATCTTTATTCACCTAATCATTTAAGCTCCTTTTCTTTCTTTCTATTCATCTCCTCCACTCTACTGTAAAAGAGCATTTGAAGATCGAGCTGCTGTGGACACCAATTTCAGATCTCAAACGGGAAACTCAAAAACCCGATCTTATCCCGTTTCACGTAAACTCCTTTTCCTTCTTACACCAAACGGGTACCCGATCTTCCCGGGATCTTTTCTACTGAACAACTGAAGAGGTAGCTGCCCGGTTCATTAGCAAACAGAAGCTTCCAGCAAGAGAGCTCCGACGACAGATCCTAGAACAAAATTGTTGCTGGAAGGTCCAAGGTAAAGATCTAATACCTCAAACTGGAAGCTCCAAGCAGCTCAAACCCCCGACTTCAACTTGATTTCAGCTGAAGAACATAGAAGAGGAAGTCAGACCAAACCCTTGTGTTGGTCTGCCGAAGGGTTCGACCCAGACCATCGATCTACCACCTTTGCCCATCTCAACCTCCCAAAGATAACTCGGTTTTCCTACCTTGTTCACCTCAAATACTTCATGAGCCCATAACACTAGATCCAAACTCCAATGGTGTAGATCAAGGTGAACCGGTTGCTGACAGAGAGCTCACGTACTAGGGAAGATAGGGCAGTGGCGAATATGTGTGTGGAGGTGGATCCAAGGTCCGATTCTGGAATCAAAACCTCGATCTACAGAGGAAATTTTAGCTGATTTCACGGTGATTTTAGCGATTTGTTAGCTTTGATTTTGTGATTCTAGTAGCTGATTTATAGATATGTCAAGCTCTGATTTTGCCCATGGATTTTTGTTAGGTTCTGTTTGCTTTGATTTGGAATTCTCGAGCCTTGCTGGCTATTGACTGAATTTGTTGAATGCATATATTTATGTGGTGCCTCATTTGTTAGAATGTTCCAATACTCGGTGATGGCTTTACTTGATTGCAACCATGGTAGTGGAAGTTATGAGAACTTCCATTTCTCAGATTGGCGTGCTGAATCCATTATTTGGTAAATTCTGTTGATGTGAATGTCATGTCGATTTCCCCTGAACTGTGCTGTGGTAATGGAAGGGATACAAGTTCATATTATTTGGTCCATTCTCACGTGTCTTCAGGTTGAGGCTTTGTCCATGTACTTGTGTGTTCAGTTGGCTGATGCACTTGGCAAATGCTTGGTGAGAAATGTTTAGGTTTGAATATTTTCCTATACTTACGGTTGCTGCCTTGTGATTGAATAGTTTCATTGATGTATTTGGTCTTGTGATGGCTTTTTTGTAACTGGATTTTGCTGTGGGTTTGAGCAAAGGTCAGCTCCTGTGCATATACTTATTTTACTGTGGTTACATTGCGTTAATTTGGGGAAGAATCCTAATACTTTGGTATTTACCAAAGCAGTTGTATTCTTCCCCAAGTATATTATCAAAGGTCATGTTACTGTCATATTTTGTAAATTGATATACATGTAATCGAATAGGACAGCAAAGTGACTTCATTTACTTCGAATCACATGTAAGGGAGTAGTACTCCAAATTTATTGTTTTAACTTTTGTAACAGTGTATTCGGGTATATCCGACACCTTATTTTGCTCATATATAGATATATATATTTTCTGAAAAAAAAAGTATGTCTTCTTCCGAACAGTCGAATTCTTCTTCCGCTATTAATTGTGCATCTAGATCAGGGGAGTTAGGTTTCTTGACTTCTCCAAACTCACATATTAATTCAGTAGAAAATCATAACACAGTAGAAATCCGATCTGAGGAACAAAATGCCACTTCAACTTATCTTAGAATACCTGACCTTTAGACTAACATAAATACCAAACTAGCCCATCCTCCGGATGAAAACACCGAACTAGTGAACGCATCCGATATAAATACTGAGCCCATATCCAAGTTATATACTCTCGATTCTATTCTTTCATATGATGAAGTAGCTAATGTGGCAAAAAGATGCCATATCCCTGCTGATCTGGGGGCACGAACTCCGCTACCTAACGAAGTTGAGAGCAAGCTTCCAGAAGGATTTGTCAGTATATTTGTCAAATCAATTCGTAGCCGACTTGCGACTTCCGCTTTCTATTTTATTAAAATATATTCTATCTACTTATACCATTTCAATAATTCAATTTACACCAAACGTTATCCAAACTCTAGTAGGGTTTGAGATGCTTTGTACACATTTAGGCATTGCATGTACAATACCCCCTTTTAGATATTTATACAATTTAAAGACCTCCAGTCAAGATATCGGGTGGTTTTGTTTCTCCCGTGGTAGAGGTAGATTATATTTTTTTGAAGGTAATCTGAGTTCTATTCACGACTGGAAAGATAGATTTCTTTTTGTTGGAGCTCGAGTGATAGGTAAAGAAGCATTTTGGTGCCTCGATGAATTTGTTTCAGATCGGGCTTCTAAGTGTACCGCTTATATTAGGGAATCTTTGGCGAAATTAGAATACTTAGTGAAAAACCAATGTAAACTTTGCCTTACTAACAATCCAGATCGGGTGCTATTATATTTAAGAATGAGCCCTGCTGAACTGGGACGCGACCTCCGGGACGAAGTGGACGAGCTCGGTCATAAAGGTACACATTTTCTTAAAAAATGTTTACATCTCATATTTCATTTTTTTGCAACTTGTTTCTGATCATCTTTCATTTACAGTTATGCAGCTCAAAGATATGCTATGTGGGTTCAAACCCAAGAAGACCAAAGCAGCCAAAGTCCCCGAAGCAGTTTTGGCTTTGGAGAGTGGCACTGTTCCTTCCTCCACATCTCTGTCACCGCAAACCAACACTGAGCTTCCATTGTCCGAATAGCCGCAACAAGTATTGTCAAAAATTGACGAACCTTCTGGAAGGAGTGAAAATCCTTCTCTCGGAAGTTCTGAAAGGCCAATTCTGTCTGCTGCCCCAGTTGGCGCCAACCGCAAAAAATGAGCTGAGGATGCCTTAGCTCAAGTAAGTAAGAGAATGAAGACCATTTTCGAACTGCCTCGTCCTTCATTATTCGGCTAGAGTTTCCGAGATATACTTTCGAGAAAGGTAGCACCGAAGTGCCTGAGTACCAGTTACTCTCGAATTGGGGTTTATCTGGTAATGATAGGCTCTTTGTCGACACTACTGTCGAGTTTGTCAAGGAAGTTGTCCTACATCAGGATAAAGACGCGTTGCACAGTTTCAAGAAGAAACAGTTATAGAGGCGCACTGCCCTTGGAATTTATTAGGTTTTTCCTATTGTCTGTGTATTGTTATGCCTCCCAAACATAAGTGCTGATATTTCTTAGTAATTTTCAGACTTTAGCTCTGGTTGGAGAACCGATGTCTCATTCTTAAGACGGCGAAGATGATTTGAAGCAACTCCAAGTTGATCTGAAGACTTCTGGTAGTGTCGTTTTTGTACCAAAATATTACTCTAAAGAATAAACAATAATTTAGCGAGAGTAAGATTGATCCCACGAGGAACGAAAGCACTATCTCTTCTAGTTAATTCAAGAAAATTGTCGCAAATAATATTTATTAATGATTAAACTAAAATAACTAAAACAAATTAATGGAAAGAAATACACAAAATAGAAAAGCCCGGCAAACAAGTAAATTCACATTAACTAATTATCTATCGATCATAGTGATACGAATGGAGTAGGATGAAGTCCAATCCACACGAATTTTCCACAAGTTCAGATCGTTGTGCACCAAAAACTCAATTCAAGAAACAAGAACACAATTTGCGGAAAAGAGATATGGAACGAAAAGGCAAGATTAAAATTAACCTAACCCCAACGTTAACACAAATTGAATCAGTTCAACTAATGTAAATCAAAAGTTTAAACCTATCAAGTTTGGCCGGTTCTATAAATCTAGAACTTGTAAGCTTCACCTAAAGTTCCTCACTTAAGGTTTGACGGGTCTTATGAATTATTTAAGAATAACTCACGTTGGTGATGTCAAATTTAATTTAGCAAAGCCAAAATTCTTTCAATTCAACATGAGAAAAAAAACGTTACAATGATGTCCCTTTTATAGGGAGTAGGTTCGGCCATGCTAATCCAAAAAGGAAACAAAACCCTAGTAGTTGTAAAATACAACTTGACTTCTTAACCAACTAACTAACAACTAACAAACTAATCCTTATTGGAAGACAAGGACAAGCTCCTAAAATTTAGGGAATTACTTTCCTAAACTTAAACAAAGACTAAAATCGGTTTTGCCTTGAAGAAGCAAAATTCGATTTTACTTTCTAAAACTTTACTTTCCTAATTATCATGCAAGATAATTGGATCAAGTAATTACTTGGCCCATAATTAAAACATAAAGACTTAAGCCCATAATTAAACGTTTTAATGGACTTAATTATTAAAACAACATAAATAAATCCTATGACTTAAATAAATAATAGCGTGATCCATTAATGGCAAAGCCCAAGCACGCCATATTGGTCTTCAATGTAGTCCATGAAATTCGAGATGAAAATTCGGCCAGAATCCCGTCATCAACTTTGCAAGGCACTTTCAACGGTGATAACCTCCGAATCTTGGAAAACGTAAAAACACGAAAGTTGTAGCTCTATCTCTTATCGTTCCAGGGCTTCTTGAATGGTGCAATTTCGAGTTATATCGAAAGAGTTATGTCAAGAATACCAAAATGTGACAGAAACTTTCAGGATGAAGAATTGACTTAACACCTTGGACATGAACACGGGCTCATTCTCATCATTCCCTCCCTCCTCGAAAGGATTCGTCCTCGAATCTTGAATTTGAGTTCCTGGATCAAACACCAATATGATGAACTCAATGCAAACTCGAGCCAAATAAAATTGGGAAGATGCACATCTCGAGCAACAAGAAATTATATCCTGCCAAAACAAGACAAATGTATAAGGTAAAAGAAAGCACAATAATCTAAAACAATACTTAGAATAATTTCCTTTCACCAAAAGAATAGGACGGGCAGAATATGTATGCAAAATCGAAATACATATAACATGATTAGTCGTAACAAATTTTGCATGAGTCAGAATGTTGAAGTCAATGAATTCAAAACAAGTATGCAAATAACTATCATATAGTTTATGCAAATCAGAAAATCGAATGTTCTTAATTAAAGAACTAATCAATATGAATTCACTAACAACATTCATGAACACATTATTTACATTATTAACATGTAATTTAAGCAAAGGATGTAAACATAAATGAATAGAATCACAAGACACGAAAATTCATAACAAGAAAACATATATGCATCCTTGAGAAAGTGCAAATTACATGAACGTATTAAGACCTCTAAAAACATGCAAAAGTTATCAAATATGAGAGTGTAATTCCAAAGACTAGAATGTAAACAATCTATAGAATAGTTGTAAACAGAAAATTTTACCTCTTGGAATTCAAAAGAAATTTGGAACATAGATAACTTACCATACAAGTGTTTAATTACCCATGGACCTCTTTGAACTTGATGAATGTGAGCAAAATCACGAAATAAATAATCAAAAAAATCATTAACCCAACAAGTAGAGTCAATATAATTAACACTTGAATGAGTGCATACAAAGGTTTGATGTAGTTCGAAATTATCAATATTAAGCTCAAAATATAATTCATGTATTAGATAAGAAACATAGCATGTTAAGAAACTATACATAAACTCATTCAATACAAAATAGTTAGATTTCATAATTGAAGAATTATGTGAAAGAATTTGCTTACTAAAACACAAACCATCAAACTTTAAAACACATGGTATAAATTTTAGAACTAAAACATCAAAGGTAGGTGAAAGACATTGAGATTGATTCAAAACAGAATTCAAACTTTGAAAATCAATAGCATCGACATTAACAAAGTTCTTAACATTCAAACCATTAAAATCAACCAATAAACTTTCATACTTACCTAACTACCTTGCTTAACTTGTGGAAAATAAGCTAAGGCAGATTGGACTCCTTCCAATTGATAATGAGTTGTTTGCAACTCCATTAAATGCTTAGGAACTCCAAAAACCTACAAAACAAAAGAACTAGGCAGCAAACAAGAAAATTTGTGAACACTATCACCAAGTAAGTACATTGATTGCCTAGCTAGTAATGCTCTCTCAACCTCACTAGAAGAATCAAAATTACAAGATTTTGAAACAACTAACTCTGGGCTATTACAAGATGAAGAATCACTCTCTCGGCTTAAGCTAGCTATTTCCTTCTTTTGTTTCTCTTGTTCAATCTTTCCTTTGCTTCTTGATCTCTTAAATCACTCCAAGCTTTTTCAAGTCTTACTTGGTCTTCAATGACTTGTGCGGGAGTTAAGGCATGAAGCCTAAACTTTTTACCTTTATGTACAAAGCTGTAGTAATTCTTCTTGGCATGATAAAAAGCATTTCTATCAAATTGCCAAGGTCTTCCAAGAAGGATGTGACCAGCCTCCATTGGCACCACGTCGCACACGACTTCATCAACATAGTTTCCAATTTTGAATGGAACCTTTACTTGTTTAGTTACTCTAGTCTCGGCGGAATTGTTAAGCCATTGAAGTTGATATGGCTTTGGATGTTTCATACACGTTAAGTTCAACCTCTTGACAAGTAGAGTGCTTGCCAAATTAGACCAACTCTCACTATCAATGATGACACAACAAATTTTATCTTGAACCATACAACGTGCACGAAAAATATTCTCCTCCATGGTACCTGCAAGTTAGTAAGAAAACAAGAAGAACACAATTGAAGTCCTCTCGGGTTCTCACTATATGGTGAGTTGGTACACTCCTCTCTAGTGTAATGGCTTTTCTCGTGTATACCCTATCTAAACACTCAAAAATGAATCTCTCAAATTAATTGAAGCTTACTGTTTGTCGATTTTAAGAACAAGTCTCAACCAATTAGTTCAAACAAATCAATTCACAAAAGCAAAACCAAAGAAGTTTGAAAAATATTCACGTCACTATATTAATTTAGAGATCACGTATGGGGTATGAAAAGATTAATTTCAGAAAGCTACGAATTCAGAAACTAGAGAAGATAACAAGAAAATGTGTTTTTGAATCACTCAATTCCGATTTAAAATGAGCAAGTTATGGTACGTTCAATATTGGTGATTTTCAAGAGCAAATAAGAACGAAAATTAGTTCTTTTCTTGGGCTGTCTTTCATTTTTTTTTATATATAGTCCGACTTTTCTTTTCTTTTCTTTTTTTTTTAATTGGGCCTTTTTTCTTTCTTTTCTTTTTTTTTTCAAGAGCAAATGTGTTTTTTTTTTCTTGGGCTGCTTCGAAAAAGGCTCGAAGTTTGGGTAGATAGCTCAATTGGCATCATGATCGGCGGTTGTTAAAGTGGCCAAAGCTTTACCTCTTTTAGTAGCAGTAGAACGGCGCGAAGAAAACGGTGGTGGTTGCGGGACCGATTTGTCATGCCTCTGAGCAACTAGGCGATGCGATTGACGGCAGCCGGTGGTTATTGGTGTGGAGTCTCCTCCGCCAGCGTGGACTATGTGGTCGGTGAAGATTCCTCTCATGAAGTTGAAGATTTCAGCAGGAAAGGGGGAGCAAACTTCATATTCACCATTGTGGTGGACTTTGTCAGCGATAATGAAGGGTTGACGGTGCCGGTTGTAGAAGGGTTGATGGCAAGGCCGCTAGTTAAGTAAGAAAGATAATGGTGATGGCTGTTAATTAGAGGAGGACAAAATTAGGGAATGTTGATTGGGACCACTTGTGACTAGTGATACCATTCCAAACTCTATAGGAAATGAGCAATGCCATACCATTACGTTGAGGAGTGGCAAAGAAGTTGTCAAGAAGAATGAAGAAGAGCTAGACTTGAATGACCAAGAGATGTCCCAACCACAACAAGGAGAAGATGTTGGAACTTCAAGGCAAGATAAGGAGATGAATGATGAACCTCAAGCCATTGGCAAGGCTGTCATCGTACCTTGCAATTTTACACAGTATTACCAAAACAAGTAGTAGCGGCAAGTGGGATCATATCCAACAGGGAGAGGATTGAATTAAGAATTGTGCAGGTGATAGAATAGAAAGTGTTCAATAAGGCAGACAGCAAGTATGAGCAAATACGCAAATCAATCAAGAAGTGAATTGGTGTTGCCTTGAGGGAGGTAAGTGTAACGACACTATTTGATTATCCTTGACTAGTGTAAGAACATGGATGAGGGGGTCGACCTTCTAGTGAGGTTAGGGTTGATTACCTTTTGAGTCTCACAATCCTAACTCACTATACTCCTCTGTCTTCCATTGGTAGGGCAAGACCTAGGCTCGGCTTCCTAATTCCAGATCCCTATCTGACACTAGAACCCCAACTCCCTTGGACAAGACAGTCAACCACAGTCCGAGTTCTAATGTTCAAATGATCCTAAGTCTTTCCATTATATTAACTTCAATTGTTAGGGGCACTGCACAATCGACGTTGCATCCTTACACAGATCATAGGACTCATCCAAGTTGTTTCCTATTCTAGTGATGTTATTTCAATTTCCATTGATAGCACTAGTTGACTTCAGGGGTATTGCAAGTCATATGAAGGGCCTAGGCGTGAGTGAGTAAGCATTGAAATAAAACACCAAAAAGATATATGAAACAATATCAAACACATAATGAGCAATACGAATGTCTCAAATCAATTTAGAGTCATCACACTTAATCCCTCAAAGCAACAACCTAATGTTTAGCCAATCATGTCGATCGGCTTTGAAAACAAGTTTGACAAAGCCTGATCAAACATAGCTATTACAGAAAGATAAGATGGAATGATCTCCACTCTGATCTCCTTCTTTCCTTGAAACCCTAACTCTCTTGATTGATCTCCTTTCTGCCTCTCTACCCGCTCTCTCCGTAAAGCTCTCTATCTTCTTCTCCTCCTCTGGCTTTTATAGCTTTCTCTCCATGTCCTGGCCAAGTGAGCTTCCTTGAAGTTTCCCTTCTACGCCCAAATGATGACACGTGTCCCTGTAAATATAAGCCAAGAATTTAATGCAGACACGTGCACTTAACAAATGAGAGTGGCGAGGCAAAATATCAAACATATTGGATGCGGTGTTTGCTAAATGTGCGTGGAGCAAGCGTGGAGTGTAGTGTATATAAAATGTATGAAAGAATTCCTAACCAAAAATATAACAAAGGAAAAATGCATGAAAGAAACAAAGTGTGTAAACTGTGCAAAGTGGGTGTGTGAGGTTAGGCGGGCACGTGGTGCGCCCGCCGTGTGTGTGGCGGTCGCACGTGTGTGAGGCGGGAGCACATGTGTTGTGCATGTGTGTGCGATGTGTTGTGCATGTGTGTGCGATGTGTTTGTGCAAAGTGTGAGTGCTGTGCAAGTGTGTTGTGGTTGTGGACTTTCGTAAAGGCTTGGAGGTCAGTGGCGTGCAGGGCAGCTCGGAGGTCGATGGTGTGCATGACCAAATGTTGTGCATATTTCAAACATCAAAGCATTTCTACGTTGTTTTGCAACACTTAGCCATTTTCACCACAATCTCCAAATCATGCAGTTCTAGCACACCGTCAACACACCAAGTATCATTTTCGCACAAAATTCATAGCAAAAGATAAGGAAATTCACACGAATAAGTCGATGAAATACCGACTTATCATCCCCCCACACTTGAATCTTTGCTGGTCCCGAGCAAAGTAAAACCAACTGTCCACCCCACATTCAACACTTTCAACATCATCAGTCATCCACTTAAATTTTCGCATGCAAAGGAAAATATTTGATCGAGTTTACAGTTTATCCGTCTTCATACCAGTTATCAAGTAAGGTGCAGTGAATAAAGACCAAACCGTCAGCGTGCAAGTGTGTGCTGAGAGATACATATGTCTCCTCATTCTGTCTACGTAGAATACTCAAATAGGCACTTTAGTTAAGAATTCTTGCACTACAGTCTTTTGTCCACACACACAAACTCTTCATACTAAAAAGAAAGACACAAACTTTACTAAGCTTACTGGGGATTTCCCCTTATTCAATGCACATTGGTGCTTATTGTTTTCTTTTTGAAACTCATGCCGCACTTTGGTGCTTGGCTGCCAGGTTTTGTGGCTATTTTTTCCCTTTATTCATCGCAATCCATGTTCGTGTGTGTCTTCAAGAGACTATATATATAAATGCAAGAAAAAGTGTTTACGAGTAGAAAGTATATACAAACAAAGAAACATAAGCTCCCTCCTATGTCAAATTTTGTGCTGGCGTTTCTATCGTATGCAATCGAATGAATACCGTAAAACTTCAAAAATTTTTGCATACATTGAACAGTTTGTGGATTGGTGGATTTGATGATGAAATTGGAAGTGCGAATGTAATGGATGTGCAAGTGTGTTAAATAGACAGTGGCAATCTTTGCACAACACAACATCAAACTCCTATATTTATAACAACTGGAAATCAAAGCACACTGCATCACAACTTTGGAATGGAAAGCAAGCACACTACAAGGTCAGTGCTAGTCACTGCCTTGTTTCTCATTCCCACACAAACAACGCAAGGAAATGGAAAATAAATAAAATAAAATAAAAAAAATACACGCCCTACTACTAATATAATATCACACCACTGATCTCCGCAGTAAAATCATACCACTGACCTGCGTCACATAAGCAAACACACAAAACAATTCAAAGCAAAGGCGTCAAGCCTTACAGACACAAGCATAAGCCAAAGCCATACGAGGACAACCACACATGGACCTCCAAATCATGCAAGTCTCCCCCCAAACTTAAAATCAACAATGGTCCCCATTGTGGATAAAGGAAAGAGACTACCGCGATTAAGCTCCAGGTGGTGGAGGTTGGCTGGGAGGTCGTGAGAATCCAGGGAAGGTAGGTTTGACGCCTCTAAAGTTTGGTGCATTGTTTCTCCATATGTGCATTCATCCCCTCTTGCATCACCACTCTCCTACTCGAAGTATCCACAATAATGTGTTGTGCTTGAGTGTCCTTACACTTGCACACCCCCACACTTGGACTTATGAATCCTTGCATCAAAAGCACACAACTCACTATATGGATAAATCATACATTTAGATAGCACACTAACCATGTTTTTCATCCTAGAGTAGAACTCCATGCAATAAAGGCGTCCCAATAATGCACTATGTTCATGGCATGTTTAAACTTCACATGGTCAACACTTCACCTTTTCTACAATATGCATGAAAACCCAACCAACTAGACAACATTCACCTCAAATAAATCATGAAAGTTCAAGAAGGTATTTCCCATAGAGAATGGAATTCAATAAATCACGAGGGAATGAGCTCATACCTTTTACTGTACCAATATGAGTGCACAGTGACTTGTAGAACACTTGGTGTTAAAGTGGTGGTGCTACATAAATAGACTGTGCGTGTATGAGTTGTGACTTGTGATGTGCAAGAGAATAGAGAACAGAAAAAAAATGTGGCGTGCAAGTGAGTGCCACACCGTGACCTTGAGTCATGGTGGTGTATAATATGTCCAGTTTATAGCACTTTGTCAACTGCCCACACTTGGCATTTAAGAGGTCCATGCTTGAGGCTCCTTTGGGTGTATATCTCGGATTTTATTCTCGTGCAGAGAATATTCTTCACTGTTTACCTGTTACATCGCATGACATATGAATACGCATATCCTAGCTGCTTGCGTGGAATTCTGATTATCTGCGTTCGAGATATGAGTTTCAATCATTTATTGGAACTAACTTACTACTAAAAACGAGACAAACAACGACAGAAATTGAAAAGGTTGGGTTGCCTCCCAACACAGCGCTTGGTTTATTGTCATCAGCCCGACACAGCAGTGTTGCTCTCAGAGTGGTGGAAGGTCGAGGTACTGTGTGTGTCCCGTGTCTTTCCAAGCTGACTGGGTGATGTTCGCCTTAGGCCCCGTGTCTCTCCACCTTGCGTCTGAGGTCCCTACTCTCACCTTTCTGGGTGGTGGGTCTTCTGAGGTTTTCTTTTTCTCTCGCCAAACCACCCGTTTGAGATATCTGAGTAGGGGCGGCTGTTTCTTCTTAGGTTGCTTTTTATTTCGAGGCTCTAGGGCCTTGTCCCTGTCATCAACATTTCCGGACCTCACCTCGGTGGGCACCACTTTGACCACATCATCAGTATCAACATTGGCATTTGTCAAATTTTCACAAAATGCAATTTTTTCATCATTTTTGTCAGTTTCCATTTTCAACTCCATTTTTCCACTGTGATCATACATCTCACGATTTTCATGCACATTTTTCATTTCACTTAAATTCTCACTGTTTTCACAGTTTTCATCGATTTTACATGCAAAGTTCATTTTTTTCACAGACGAATCAATTCCAAGTTTTTCATCACAAGAGCTCAATTCATGCAGGTATCAGTTTCTTCAACAATCAACACAGTCTCAAAATCTTCACACATTTCATCATCAAAAGAATCATATAAATCAATGGAAGACTTACGTTTATGTTCAAAGCTTAAAGGTTGGAGATCACCTTCCACCAAGCTTGCCAAACAACATTGTTCTATGGAATGAGGGTGTTTCATGGCATAGTCCACATTGAATACGACCTCCTCACCATTGACTCTAAATGTGATGGTCTTACCCTTGACCCCAATAAGAGCATCCTCTGTAGCTAAAAATGGTCTCCCAAAGATGAGTGGGACCTCGGGGACCTCCTCCATGTCCAACACTATGAAGTCCACTGGCAATATGAATTTATCCATAGAGACCAGAACATCCTCCACTATCCCGGTTGGCTGAACCAATGATCTATCTGCTAATTGGAGCATCACTGCCACAGGCTTAATCCGTTTTCCCAATCCTATACTCTCGGCAATGGATAAAGGCATGAGGTTGATCCCAGCCCCAAGGTCACACAGGGCTTTGCTAAAAAATTTCCACCAATTGAGCATGGCACCGTACAGCTACCAGGGTCCTTGAGCTTGGGAGGCAATTCGTTGTTGATCCATGCTTGGCTTTCCTTGGTGAGCGGAATTGGTACTTCACATCGCAGAATCTGCTCTTTGTTGGCAATCAAGTACTTCAAAAATTTTGCATACCTCGGTACTGCTGTAACCAAATCTAACAGAGGAACATTCACATTGACATTTTTCACCATATCCAGGAATCTTGTGAATTGAACCCCCATCTTAGGTGGAGGTCGGAGTCGTTGGGGAAATGGAGGAGGTGGTGCATATGGGGAGTCATCGTATGGACTTGGAGCTCCCTTCTTCCTTTTACTCTCCTGAGCCTTCACACTTCCTTCCTTGCCTTGGGCTTCATCTCCCACCAGTGTGGTCTCCTCACTGACCTCTTCCTCTGGGACTTCCTCTCCCTCTTTTCTCTTGTTACCACTAAGCTCATTTCTAGATCTCAAAGTGATGGCATTGCAGACCTCTGGTCTTTGATGGTTTGCGTTAGCCAACTGTCCCATCTGCATATCAATGTTCTTGATGGAAGCCTCCACGTTTTTCACTTGAGTTTCCAGTGTGGAGGTCCTCTTCTCATAAATGTCCATTTTTCCAAGAATTTCGTGGAGCAAATCATCGGTTGACTTTCTCTGTTCCCGGTTGCTTGACTCCCCACTCTGGTAGTACTGCCTTTGCTGATTTCCCTGATTATTCTGTCCCCAATTGCCTTGGTTTGACTGATTTCGATATCCTCCGTATTGTTGGCGGTTGTTGTAGTTGGCCACATACTGGACTGATTCTTGTGTGAGCTCGCACTCGTCCGTGTGGTGATCTCCCTTACACAGCCTGCACATCAACACGAGAGCGACTTTGGCAGCCTTTAGGTTCTGAATTTGTCTTGTGAGGGCCTCAATTTTTGCATCCAAGGACGTCTCCTCATTCAGCTCTAGCACTCCCCGTTTCTTACGCGCAGGCATCTTTCTAGTTTCTGGAAACAGGTATTCGTCGTCTGCAATCGAGTCAAAGAGTTCCCTCACTCCGGGCACGCTCTTGTCTTTTAAAGCCCCATTGGCTCTGGCCTTGACCATCAGTGAGGACTCCGGTGATAGACCTTTAAAGAATGTGTTAAGCTCCCTGACCTCCCCAAGGTCATTGTTCGGGCATTGGCGGAGCAAGTCGTTGAATCGATCCCAGACTTCCTTGAAGGTTTCGCCATCCTGCTGCTGAAAGTTGCGGATCTCCAACCTCATTCGCTCCAATTTTGCGGGAGGAAAATACTTAGCTAAAAACTTCCGCTCAAATTCCTCAAATGTAGATATAGTTGGGCCCCCGATTGAGTTAAACCAATGCTTGGCCTTCCCTTTAAAGGTCAGTGGGAATAGCACCCTTCTCACATCATCTGGGGTCACTCTTTGCAGCTTGAATGTGTTGCATAGCCCCAGAAACCAGTCGAGGTGCTCATTAGGGTCCTCGTTGCTTAAGCCTTGAAAGATCTGCCCTTGAGTGATCATGGACACAATTTGTGTCGGGATTTGATAGCTCTCGACGTCTATTCCCTGGTGATTGTTCCTCCGCTCGAAATTTACTGCAAAATGGTCCCCAAACCGAGGTGGTTGGGGCTGAGGTCTCTCCACATTGTGCTCAGCCATTTCTACAACCCTTCTCCTTTGCCTTAAAGTCCTTTGCAATTCTAAGTCAAGTGCAAATTCCGGAGCTTCCCCTCGTAGCCTTGCTCTAGGTAGCATAAACTGTGATCTCTCACAAGAAAAAGAAACAGCACTAGAACAAAATATCAGTAGAACAAAACAACAAATCAACAATTTTAAATAAGAATTCTGTAAAGTAACAACAAAGTAAAACTATCACTAACAACTCTCAAAGCTGTGCCTCTCCCCGGCAGCGACGCCAAAAATTGGCAAGGCTGTTGTCGTACCTTGCAATTTTACCCAGTATAACCAAAACAAGTAGTAGCGGCAAGTGGGATAGTATCCAACGGGGAGAGGATTGAATTAAGAATTGTGCAGGTGATAGAATAGAAAGTGTTCAATAAGGCAGACAGCAAGTATGAGCAAATACACAAATCAATCAAGAAGTGAATTGGTGTTGCCTTGAGGGAGGTCAGTGTAACGACTCTATTTGATTATCCTTGACTAGTGTAAGAACATGGATGAGGGGGTCGACCTTCTAGTGAGGTTAGGGTTGATTACCTTCTAAGTCTCACAATCCTAACTCACCATACTCCTCCGTCTCCCTTGTTAGGGCAAGACCTAGGCTCGGCTTCCTAATTCCAGATCCCTATCTGACACTAGAACCCCAACTCCCTTGGACAAGACAGTCAACCAAAGTCCGAGTTCTAATGTTCAAATGATCCTAAGTCTTTCCATTATATTAACTTCAATTGTCAGGGGCACTGCACAATCGAAGTTGCATCCTTACACAGATCATAGGACTCATCCAAGTTGTTTCCTATTCTAGTGATGTTATTTCAATTTCCATTGATAGCACTAGATTGACTTCAGGGGTACTGCAAGTCATATGAAGGGCCTAGGCATGAGTGAGTAAGCATTGAAATAAAACACCAAAAAGATATATGAAACAATATCAAACACATAATGAGCAATACGAATGTCTCAAATCAATTTAGAGTCATCACACTTAATCCCTCAAAGCAACAACCTAGTGTTTAGCCAATCATGTCGATCGGCTTTGAAAACAAGTTTGACAAAGCCTGATCAAACATAGCTATTACAGAAAGATAAGATGGAATGATCTCCACTCTGATCTCCTTCTTTCCTTGAAACCCTAACTCTCTTGATTGATCTCCTTTCTGCCTCTCTACCCGCTCTCTCCGTAAAGCTCTCTATCTTCTTCTCCTCCTCTGGCTTTTATAGCTTTCTCTCCATGTCCTGGCCAAGTGAGCTTCCTTGAAGTTTCCCTTCTACGCCCAAATGATGACACGTGTCCCTGTAAATATAAGCCAAGAATTTAATGCAGACACGTGCACTTAACAAATAAGAGTGGCGAGGCAAAATATCAAACATATTGGATGCGGTGTTTGCTAAATGTGCGTGGAGCAAGCGTGGAGTGTAGTGTATATAAAATGTATGAAAGAATTCCTAACCAAAAATATAACAAAGGAAAAATGCATGAAAGAAACAAAGTGTGTAAACTGTGCAAAGTGGGTGTGTGAGGTTAGGCGGGCACGTGGTCCGCCCACCGTGTGTGTGGCGGTCGCACTGTGCGACCGCCGTGTGTGTGGCGGGCGCCGTGTGCGCCTGCCGGGTTGTGTGTGTGCGTGTGTGAGGCGGGCGCGTCGCCACGGGCGCCTAGTGCGCCCGCCATGTGTTGTGCATGTGTTTGTGCAAAGTGTGTGTGCTGTGCAAGTGTGTTGTGGTTGTGGACTTTCGTAAAGGCTTGGAGGTCAGTAGCGTACAGGGCAGCTCGGAGGTCGATGGTGTGCATGACCAAATGTTGTGCATATTTCAAACATCAAAGCATTTCTACGTTGTTTTGCAACACTTAGCCATTTTCACCACAATCTCCAAATCATGCAGTTCTAGCACACCGTAAACACACCAAGTATCATTTTCGCACAAAATCCATAGCAAAAGATAAGGTAATTAACATGAATAAGTCGATGAAATACCGACTTATCATCCATGGAGAAGAAAAAAGAGTTGGATGAAACATTGAACTTCAAGAAGTATGTTCCACCCCTTCCCTTCCCTCAAAGGGTGAAACCTTCTCCAAAGAAGGTTCAATATGACAGATTTGTGGAGCTTATCAAGAAAATATACGTGGAGATTCCTCTTCTCGACTTGTGTAGGTCAGCTCCAACATATGCTAAGTTTCTCAACGATTTGGTAACAAATCGTGAGCAAATCTTACAATGTGGAGAGACAATTATGATGAATGAGGAGAGCAAATGTGTTGAGAAAAAATATATACCGCCCAAGTTAAAGGATCCCTGGAGTAGTACAATACCATGTTTTATAGGATCAAGATACTTTGCTAAACCTCTATGTGACCTAGGAGCTAGGATCAACCTTATGCCACAATCAACCACTGCAAGTGTGGGGTTTGATAAGCTAATCAAACAGGTTGCCATCACTCTCCAATTGGTGGATCAATCTATAGTGCAATCGATAGGGATATTTGAGGACGTCTTGGTGCGAGTTGATAAGTTCACAATCCCGATAGACTTCATCATATTAGACATAGAGGAAGACAAAGATGTGCCCATTATATTTGGCCGACCATTTCTAGAAATAAGAGATGCTTTCATAGGGGTGAGAAGCAAGACCATCACATTGCGGATCAATAGGGAAGAGGTAACCTTTGATGTTAACTATGCCATGAAAAATCCTCGTGCTTTTGATACATGCTATATGATTGATGTTGTTGGTGAGTGTGTTAGGAAGAGTGCTAGTGTCAAGGTTTTTTCAATTGAGTATAGCTTTGATACACGTGACCTTGAAAAGTGTGAGTTGATATCTTGTGATGAAGAAGATGAAAGAATAATGCATGATCTTGAGAATGATGTTCAATTTCTTGTGTTAGATCATATGAGTTTAATTGAAGGTTTTGATTGTGTTAATGATTTGTTTGAGCCCATTGAGGTGAGGCTAGCCAATGGTTTAGAGTGCAAGCCCAAAAATTTGAAACCATCAATTAAAGAGCCACCTACATTAGAGTTGAAACCTTTATCGACTGATTTGAAGTATGCTTAATTGGGTGACAACAGCACATTACAGGTTGCTATTTCAGCTTACATGGAGCCCGAGCAAGAAGAGAAATTGATTAAGTTGCTCAAGGAAGCCATAAGTTGGACTATTGCCGACATCAAAATCATTAGCCCATCCACATGTATGCACAAGATATTACTAAACCCGGGAGAGGCAAAGAAGGTTGAACCCTATCATGATGGAGGTGATGAAGAAAGAGATCATCAAGCTTCTTGACTTTGGAATGGCATATGCCATATCTGATAGCAAATGGGTCAGCCCACTGCAATGTGTGCCCAAGAAATGTGGGGTAACGACCATAAAAACTGATGCGGATGAGCTAACTGCAATAAGACTTGCAATCACATGGAGGGTTTGCATGGACTATAGGAAGCTAAATAATGCTACCCGAAAGGATCACTTCCCATTACCATTTCTTGACCAACTCCTTGACCGGATTGCTGGATATATTTTTTATTGTTTCTTGGATGGTTACTTTGTGTATAATCAGATTTTGATAGTTACGAATGACCAAGAGAAAATGACATTCACTTGCCCATTTGGGACATTTGCCTTTAAGAGGATGCTATTTGAGCTATGCAATGTGTCAGCCACGTTCTGAAGGTGAATGTTATCCATCTTTCATGATATGATTGAAGACAAAATAGAAGTATTTATGGATGATTTTTTCAGTTTTTGACCGGTCGTTTGATAGTTGTTTGGAAAATCTGGCTTTGGTGCTCAAATGATGCGTTGACACCAACTTGGTACTCAATTGGAAAAAGTGTCAATTTATGGTCCAAGAGGGATTGTTTCTGGGCACAAGATATCAAGAAGTGGAATTGAAGTGGATAAAGCCAAGATTGAAGTGATTGCCAAGCTAGCATCTCCAAAAAATGTGGGGGAATCCGAAGCTTCTTTGGTCATGCCGAGTTTGATAGGAGATTCATCTAAGACTTTTTCAAGATAGCAAGGCCATTATGCAACTTATTGGGAAAAGATTGGGAATTTGTGTTTGACAAAGATTGTGAAGAGGCATTCCGATTGCTGAAACAGAAGTTAGTAAAAGCCCCTATCATGACTATACCCGATTGAAACCTCCAATTAGAAATCATGTGCAACGCGAGCGACGTAGCAGTGGGAGCAGTTCTCGAGCAAAAGAAGGATAAATTTTTCAGGGCTATCTACTATGCTAGCCGAATGCTAGATAAAGCTCAAGCTAACTACACAACGACGGAAAAAGAGATGTTAGCCGTTGTGTTAGCTTTTGATAAGTTCAGAGCTTACATCTTGGGAACAATAGTCATAGTGCACACGGATCACTCAACCATCAAATATCTCATGACAATGAAGGAAGTAAAATCAAGACTCATTCTATAGGTACTCCTCCTTCAAGGTGTTGCAATCGAGATTCTATTAGCCAACATTATTTAAAGAAGCTCAAGAGTGTGTGGCTAAGTGTCCAGAATGCCAAATAACCAAAAGCATCTATTGAGACAAGAAATGCCACTAAAAAACATCCTTGAAGTGGATATCTTTGATGTTTGGGGGATTGATTTTATGGGACCCTTCCCACAATCTTATGGCAACAACTATATCTTGGTTAAGGTGGATTACATGTCAAAATAAGTAAAATCCGTGGCACTTCTAATTAATGAAAGCAAAAATGTGGTGACCTCCTTGAAGAGAAATATTTTCACACAATTTGGTACTCCAAAGGCCATCATAAGTGATGGGGGGATCCCACTTCTGCAACAGAAGTTTTGAGGCTTTTTTAGGAAGATATGGTGTTCGCCACAAGGTTGCCACTCCTTACCACACCCAAACTAGTAAGCAAGCTGAAATCTCAAACCGTGAAATTAAGAAAATCTTGGAGAAGATAGTTGGACCAACCCACAAGAACTGGGCAAAAAAACTTGACGATGCATCGTAGGCATATAGGATAGCCTACAAAACTCCTATTGAAGCATCCCTATATCATTTTGTGTTTGGAAGGTCATGCTATTTGCCATTGGAGCTGGAACACAAAGCTTTTTGGGCTATCCATAACCTAAATATGGATTGGAAGGAGGTAGCTAATGGAAGAATGGGGGTTCTCAATGAAATGGATGAATTCAAGTTTCATTCATACTATAGTTCTGCACTATACAAGGAAATGACCAAGGCAAGGCATGACAAAGTTATTCTTGATAGACACTTTGATGTAGGGCAAAGAGTGCTAGTTTGCAATTCAAGATTGGGGTTGTTTCTGGGCAAGTTGAAATCAAGATGGATGGGACCCTTTGTAATCACCAAGGTATTCCCATATGGCACATTTGAATTCACAAATGAAGAAAAAGGGTACTAATTCAATGTCAATAGATAAAGAGTGAAGCAAAACCTTGGGGATTTGGATAACCTTGGCAAGTGGAAGGCGGTATCAGAGTGCCAAGAAGAACAAGAAAGTGTTTGAGCATGGGAGAAGCAATAAGTCGGGCTAACGACAATAAACTTAGCGCTACTTGGGAGGCAACCAAAGATTCTGACTCTCAACCTTGTTCTTTCTTGTGTTATAGTCTTTAATTAGTAGAAATATAAGTTTGATTAATTAGGTTAAGTGTTTTTGTAGGATTTAAGAAAGCAAAGGGCTAGCTGGAGTTGCAAGGGAAGCTTGACTTCAAGAAAGTGAAGAATGAAGATTGATAAGAGAGGTAAAAGATGGCATATACATGCATTCATTCATGAAAGTTTTTGACACATAAATAGGCACTTACATATGCATAAGCACCTCTAGGAAGTAGTGACCAAGATTCATGATCATGGTAAAAGTGCAAGTTGGCTACATAACTTGAGAATTTTTGAGTCAAAACCTTTGAGGAGTCAAGTATAACTAGATGTTGGTTAAACTTGTGCATTTCAAAGTCAAAATCTGGATGAGAAGATGATTTCGAGTGACTAACCATTAGTCACACCATGAAATTGGTCTTAAATCAATTGGTTCAAAAATTTGCAAGAAGCAGGCATAGCTTCACTCAAGCCACGCCAAATCTGATTTGTGAAGGAAAATTCCATAGCGTAGCGCGAGAAATCACATTCAGAGGAGGAAAAGAAATGCTTTGAAAAATGTTGAAAATTTTATACCTCTTGAATCTCGTGTGGGCTTACTTGAGCTATGCTGTGGTAACATTTTCAATCTTTTTCAAACTTCTGGAAGTTAAAATTCTTAATTTTCATGGGGTAAGCAACCAACAGGTCACGTCGCGTAAACTTTCCTACAGAAATCACAAAAGCGCTGAAGATTTTCACATGGTGTGAGTTGTTTATAACCATAATGTGTTTGGAGGATAAATGTGGGGACGTGTTCGATATACTACGTAATCTGACTTAGACCACACGAGTTGTATATCTATACCCTTGAAGGTATTACACAGATCTCGCGTAGGCTCTTCAACCCACGCCAGAACAAAAATTCAAAAGGAAGAGTATTTAAGCTAAAAATTGTTGATTTCTAAAAGAATATAAACTTCGCGTGGGTTATGCTCGGCCATGCCAAATCCAATTTGTGAAGGTTCTGAGAGCACGGCGAAACCAAGTAAAATCCTACGCGAGGGAATTTTAGCCTAAAGGATTAGCGAAGCATGTTTGTAGCGTAGCTTGCCTAAAGCTACGCCTATTGTAAATGTGTAGCCTTTCGAAAGGAAATTTAACATGTCGTAATATAACCTCTACCACGAGAAAAATCATGCATCAGCAGTTAATATGTTTTCCTTGATTTGTACCTAAAAATGTAGCTGCCGATGAAAGTTCTGAAACTAATTTTCTTGCATGATCTAGCTTATGTCACGTCGTGCTGATAATTATAAAGGACTCTGATAGGGTGAATTATATTCATCCTATTTAGACCGTTTCATGCTCTCTTTGCGTAGTTCTCACAATTATTTGATACATTTTGTGCATGTTTTGTAGGACATTGAGCAAACGAGGGCTAGAGACGGATGAAGAGCAAAAAAAAAGACAATATTTTGAAGAAATGTTGGAAGAAGATTATTTTGCTGAAATGATATCTTACCATTTTTGCCCTCCATCAACAAGGGTAAAAATGGTAGAAATGGAAATACAAAGGCTGAAATAATGGTCTTCAAAAAACGTTTTTGGGGAGAGCTAGAGAGAAGAGAGAGAAAAAAAACGTAATAGAGCTCTCTCTCTTGTGAGTGTTCTTGAAGTAGTGATAACTAGGGTTTTATTTTGGAAGCTCAATCTTTTGTACAAGGAAGGGAATTCCATCATCTATTGTGGACAAAGCTTGTAATGAATGCTTATATTTATTAAAGAAGACTTCTTTCCATCCAAGATTGGTAATTTTCCTTCTTTAATGTCATTTATTATTTTGCTTGTGGTATTTATTGCTTCCATGATGAATGTTCTAGCTATGTTAGGCTAGAACTTATTGTGCTCCTTAGGTTGTTGTTGGCTAGGTTGATGAATTGATTGTTGATTGATAGAGTTTTCCCAAAAGACATCTAGTGAGTGGGTTCTATAGACTTTGAATGAAAAGGTACCTAGTTGGCTTAGTTGTTGACTAGTAAGTGTTTGATAAAAGGCTCGAGTGAATCTCTAAGCCTTAGGGTTGGAAGTAGAATAGAGGAAGTGCTTGAGTTGACCTTGCATCCACCATACATGAGGGGAGACGAATAACATTCGTGCATCACGTTAGCTTGTGCACCCGAAGTCGAGAACCAAGCTAAATCTTGCCTCCGCCATAGAGGGAGAGTGAGCTTAGGAAAAGACTTTAGAGGGGAGTGACTAGGACCGGTTCTTGCCTTTGACATAAAGGGGGAACGGGTCTTGAGAGTGGTAAGATTGGGAGAACGTAGATGATACAGCTAGCTAGGATTGAGTAGTTTTGCCTCCACCATAAAGGAAGACAACTTCACCTAGTTAAATCCTCTAGATAGACGCCCCCTTTAGCTCTAGCTTCCACCATAGAAGTGGAGTCCAAAAGGGGCGATTGTCCCTACTCCCTAGAAGCACTTTAGGTCGAACCCTTGATAGAGCCAACCTTAGTAACCCTAGCCGACAACACCCGGGAGCATATCGTACCTTCCTTGCTTTTAACTCGATCTTTTTAAGCAATTTAGTTGTTGATTATCTTTCCTTCATAACTACTTGTTTTAAGTCATCTAAATATTTAAAAAAAACACAAAATCTTGCGACATCGATTCCCCTTCTTCATGGGATCGAACCTTACTACACTACAACATCAACCACCTCTTTTGGGTGAGATGTATGTGTAAGTATTGATTAATTTTGCTAGTGTAGGATTTCAACTAGAATAGAGATCATTAAACCTCATTCTATTTTGTTAATACCATACATCTATCAACATTTTGGCGCCGTTGCCAGGGAAGGCAATTGGTATTAAGATTTTGGTGTAGGATAATATTTAGATAGATTTTCAATTTTCTTTGTCTTGTATTTACATATTTTGGTGTGATTATCTTTCGTTGGTTCAACTTTACTCGTTCAAACTCTATTCCTTTGTAGGTGATCTTGGAGTTCATTGGAACCCCGTTTGTGCATGCCAAGGACAAGAGCTACCGGAGGAGCCGAGTTTGAATTTGACGGGGAATTGGCAAGGACATTGAGAAGGGCAAGAAGGAAAGAAGTCCTTGAGACCGTCATTGAAGAGGAATTTGAAAGGGAAGAAATGGCCAAAGAGGGACCACCGAATCCAAGGCCAAAGCTTTTTGGTAGCTTTAATGAGCCGAGAGTGGAGTATTATAACAACCAAGGCGAGATAGCGGCCACAAACTACCTTATCCCACCACCACTCATCAATCTCATTCAACATGGCTCAATATTCCATGGGTTGAGCAACGAGGACCCCAATGTACACTTGAGGGCATTCTTGAAGTTGTGTAACACGTTCAAGCTCAACGATGTGCCACATGACGCCATTAAGAGACTTTTATTTCCATTTTCATTGAGTGGCCAAGCACTTGGGTGGTATGATTCGTTGAATGGGCCGGATATTGTGGACTTTGAAGAGCTTTCTAAGAAATTCATCACGAAGTACTTCCCACCTGCAAGGATGGAAAAGTTAAGAGAGGAGATCATGCAATTCTGACAAGGAGATGGGCAATCCTTTACCGAAGCATGGGATAGGTTCCGAGATATGCTAAGGGTATGCCCGAATCATGGATTGGAGCCCGGTTTGAATGGTGGAACGATGAGGCTTGTTAGTGCTAGCGCCAGAGGAACGTTGAAATACAAAACGATTGAAGAGGTGGAAGCACTCTTCGACCTTGTAGCCGAGAATGAGAGCACATAGACAAATGGAAGGAGTGGAACTACAAAGAGACAATCGAGGTTGTTGGAACTTGATAGAACGGCAAACTTGGAAGCCCAAATGGAACTATTCAAAACACATTGGCCAATATCCAAACGGCCATGGGAACCAAACCGGTCTTAGCATGTGGATTGTGCAAAGGCGACCACCACATGGATGAGTGCCATCTCACTAAGGAGTCGATTCAATTCGTCAACAACTACAACAATCGACAAACCAACTCTAACCAATGGAAGGGGCAAGGAAGTGGTGGTCAATTGCACAACACCAACCAAGAGAAATCACAAAAGCGCTGAAGATTTTCACATGGTGTGAGTTGTTTATAACCATAATGTGTTTGGAGGATAAATGTGGGGACGTGTTCGATATACTACGTAATCTGACTTAGACCACACGAGTTGTATATCTATACCCTTGAAGGTATTACACAGATCTCGCGTAGGCTCTTCAACCCACGCCAGAACAAAAATTCAAAAGGAAGAGTATTTAAGCTAAAAATTGTTGATTTCTAAAAGAATATAAACTTCGCGTGGGTTATGCTCGGCCATGCCAAATCCAATTTGTGAAGGTTCTGAGAGCACGGCGAAACCAAGTAAAATCCTACGCGAGGGAATTTTAGCCTAAAGGATTAGCGAAGCATGTTTGTAGCGTAGCTTGCCTAAAGCTACGCCTATTGTAAATGTGTAGCCTTTCGAAAGGAAATTTAACATGTCGTAATATAACCTCTACCACGAGAAAAATCATGCATCAGCAGTTAATATGTTTTCCTTGATTTGTACCTAAAAATGTAGCTGCCGATGAAAGTTCTGAAACTAATTTTCTTGCATGATCTAGCTTATGTCACGTCGTGCTGATAATTATAAAGGACTCTGATAGGGTGAATTATATTCATCCTATTTAGACCGCTTTGCGTAGTTCTCACAATTATTTGATACATTTTGTGCATGTTTTGTAGGACATTGAGCAAACGAGGGCTAGAGACGGATGAAGAGCAAAAAAAAAGACAATATTTTGAAGAAATGTTGGAAGAAGATTATTTTGCTGAAATGATATCTTACCATTTTTGCCCTCCATCAACAAGGGTAAAAATGGTAGAAATGGAAATACAAAGGCTGAAATAATGGTCTTCAAAAAACGTTTTTGGGGAGAGCTAGAGAGAAGAGAGAGAAAAAAAACGTAATAGAGCTCTCTCTCTTGTGAGTGTTCTTGAAGTAGTGATAACTAGGGTTTTATTTTGGAAGCTCAATCTTTTGTACAAGGAAGGGAATTCCATCATCTATTGTGGACAAAGCTTGTAATGAATGCTTATATTTATTAAAGAAGACTTCTTTCCATCCAAGATTGGTAATTTTCCTTCTTTAATGTCATTTATTATTTTGCTTGTGGTATTTATTGCTTCCATGATGAATGTTCTAGCTATGTTAGGCTAGAACTTATTGTGCTCCTTAGGTTGTTGTTGGCTAGGTTGATGAATTGATTGTTGATTGATAGAGTTTTCCCAAAAGACATCTAGTGAGTGGGTTCTATAGACTTTGAATGAAAAGGTACCTAGTTGGCTTAGTTGTTGACTAGTAAGTGTTTGATAAAAGGCTCGAGTGAATCTCTAAGCCTTAGGGTTGGAAGTAGAATAGAGGAAGTGCTTGAGTTGACCTTGCATCCACCATACATGAGGGGAGACGAATAGCATTCGTGCATCACGTTAGCTTGTGCACCCGAAGTCGAGAACCAAGCTAAATCTTGCCTCCGCCATAGAGGGAGAGTGAGCTTAGGAAAAGACTTTAGAGGGGAGTGACTAGGACCGGTTCTTGCCTTTGACATAAAGGGGGAACGGGTCTTGAGAGTGGTAAGATTGGGAGAACGTAGATGATACAGCTAGCTAGGATTGAGTAGTTTTGCCTCCACCATAAAGGAAGACAACTTCACCTAGTTAAATCCTCTAGATAGACGCCCCCTTTAGCTCTAGCTTCCACCATAGAAGTGGAGTCCAAAAGGGGCGATTGTCCCTACTCCCTAGAAGCACTTTAGGTCGAACCCTTGATAGAGCCAACCTTAGTAACCCTAGCCGACAACACCCGGGAGCATATCGTACCTTCCTTGCTTTTAACTCGATCTTTTTAAGCACTTTAGTTGTTGATTATCTTTCCTTCATAACTACTTGTTTTAAGTCATCTAAATATTTAAAAAAAACACAAAATCTTGCGACATCGATTCCCCTTCTTCATGGGATCGAACCTTACTACACTACAACATCAACCACCTCTCTTGGGTGAGATGTATGTGTAAGTATTGATTAATTTTGCTAGTGTAGGATTTCAACTAGAATAGAGATCATTAAACCTCATTCTATTTTGTTAATACCATACATCTATCAACATTTTGGCGCCGTTGCCAGGGAAGGCAATTGGTATTAAGATTTTGGTGTAGGATAATATTTAGATAGATTTTCAATTTTCTTTGTCTTGTATTTACATATTTTGGTGTGATTATCTTTCGTTGGTTCAACTTTACTCGTTCAAACTCTATTCCTTTGTAGGTGATCTTGGAGTTCATTGGAACCCCGTTTGTGCATGCCAAGGACAAGAGCTACCGGAGGAGCCGAGTTTGAATTTGACGGGGAATTGGCAAGGACATTGAGAAGGGCAAGAAGGAAAGAAGTCCTTGAGACCGTCATTGAAGAGGAATTTGAAAGGGAAGAAATGGCCGAAGAGGGACCACCGAATCCAAGGCCAAAGCTTTTTGGTAGCTTTAATGAGCCGAGAGTGGAGTATTATAACAACCAAGGCGAGATAGCGGCCACAAACTACCTTATCCCACCACCACTCATCAATCTCATTCAACATGGCTCAATATTCCATGGGTTGAGCAACGAGGACCCCAATGTACACTTGAGGGCATTCTTGAAGTTGTGTAACACGTTCAAGCTCAACGATGTGCCACATGACGCCATTAAGAGACTTTTATTTCCATTTTCATTGAGTGGCCAAGCACTTGGGTGGTATGATTCGTTGAATGGGCCGGATATTGTGGACTTTGAAGAGCTTTCTAAGAAATTCATCACGAAGTACTTCCCACCTGCAAGGATGGAAAAGTTAAGAGAGGAGATCATGCAATTCTGACAAGGAGATGGGCAATCCTTTACCGAAGCATGGGATAGGTTCTGAGATATGCTAAGGGTATGCCCGAATCATGGATTGGAGCCCGGTTTGAATGGTGGAACGATGAGGCTTGTTAGTGCTAGCGCCAGAGGAACGTTGAAATACAAAACGATTGAAGAGGTGGAAGCACTCTTCGACCTTGTAGCCGAGAATGAGAGCACATAGACAAATGGAAGGAGTGGAACTACAAAGAGACAATCGAGGTTGTTGGAACTTGATAGAACGGCAAACTTGGAAGCCCAAATGGAACTATTCAAAACACATTGGCCAATATCCAAACGGCCATGGGAACCAAACCGGTCTTAGCATGTGGATTGTGCAAAGGCGACCACCACATGGATGAGTGCCATCTCACTAAGGAGTCGATTCAATTCGTCAACAACTACAACAATCGACAAACCAACTCTAACCAATGGAAGGGGCAAGGAAGTGGTGGTCAATTGCACAACACCAACCAAGAGAAATCATGGTACCAACCAAGGCAAACATACACACCCGGTTTTGGCAACCAACATTCCAAGCAAGAAGAACACAAGCCAACTTCTTTGGAGGATTTGATAGCGAGTTTGGGATCCAAGATAGACAAGTTGAGCACAACAAATGAGGAAAATCTGCTCACTTGGAAACAATGGTGAGAAAGCAAGAAGCCGTTATGGAAACTCATGGGGGAATTCTTCGGGAACATGGGGCAGCTTTGAAAAATTTAGAGACTCAAATGGGGCAATTGTCTCATCTAATACATCACCGGCCTCAAGGGTCACTCCCAAGTGACACCATTCCAAACCCCAAAGGCAAGGTGCAATGTAATGCTATCACATTGCGTAGTGGAAAGAATGTAGGGGCTCTGGAAAGAGAGGAATTCAACGATGAAGATAAGGATCAAGAACCCATGGTGGACCATGAAAAAGGGGAAAGCTCTACCCAAGAATATCAAGATGATGAAGTAATAGCAAAAGGGAGAAAGAGAGAGCTTCCAAGTTCTTTCAACTTCAAAGATCATATTCCACCCCTACCTTTCCCACAAAGAGTCAAGCCGGAGAGAAAGCATCTTCAATTTCAAAAATTCACAAACATGGTGAAAGGGCTAAAGGTGGAGATTCCCTTGCTAGACCTAGTGAGAGCCGTTCCTACCTACACAAAATTTCTCAAGGACTTTGTGACCAACAAGGAGGAGATCCTACAATGCGAAGAGGTATTGTACTATAGAGAAGTTGGAAGTTGTACGGTGAAAAGCGATTTGCCTCCAAAATTCAAGGACCCCGGAAGTTGCACAATTCCATGTGTCATTGGCACGCGACACTTTGCCAAGGCACTTTGTGATTTGGGAGCAAGGATGAACCTTATGCCTCAATCTATTGCTTCGAGTGTCGGATTGGAGAGTCGCATCAAAGCCGATGGCAATCACTTTGCAATTAGCGAACCGTTCAATTGTTCACCCAACGGGCATCATTGAGGACGTTCTCGTCACCATTGACCGGTTCACCATACCGGTAGATTTTATCATCCTTGATATGGAGGAAGATGAGGAAGTCCCGATCATATTTGGGCGACCATTCTTAGCCACGGGAGACGCCATAATTGGTGTGAGGAGCAAGACAATCACCTTTCGCATCAATGGCGAGGAGGTAACTTTTGATGTCAATTATGCAATGAAGCATGCTAGAGATTTTACCACATGTTATTTTATAGATGTTGTGGAGTCAAGAATGAAATTTGATTGCCCTATAAAATCTTTGTGTGTTGGAATGATTGAAAAGCATGAATTGACAAAAAGTTCTATGCATGAACCCTTACATGTTTTTGATGAAAATGATGAATAGATTGCATGTGAACTTCAAGAAATGATTGAATGCATAGTTGTTGATGAGTCCATTTATGAGGTGACCCACATATCTTGTGAGCCCACCGCGGTGAGGCCGATGGAAATTTTTGAATGTAGGGAAAACCAAATCAAGCCATCCATAGTGGAGCCACCAACCTTGGAGCTAAAACTGTTACCACCTCACCTCAAATATGCATTCCTTGGCGAAAAGGACACATTACCGATGGTCATTTCGGCTTTGTTGGAAGAGTGGCAAGAAGTCAAGCTAGTGGAGATTTTGAAAGAGCACAAGGAAACGATTGGGTGGACTATAGCCGACATCAAGGGCATAAGTCCATCCATTTGCATGCATAAAATTCTCTTGGAGGAAAACTAAATGCCGGCGCGAGACCGCCAAAGAAGACTCAACCCAATGATGATGGACGTTGTGAAAAAGGAGGTCATTAAGCAATTGGACTTTGGCATGATATACGCCATATCGGATAGCGAGTGGGTGAGCCCGGTCAAATGTGTGCCAAAGAAAGGAGGAGTTACGGTAGTCAAAGCGGATAATGATGAGATGTTGGCCGCCCGAATTGTGAATGCATGGAGGGTGTGTATGGACTACCGAAAATTGAACAAGGCGACTAGGAAGGACCATTTTCCCTTACCTTTCTTGGATCAATTGCTAGATCACATTGCAGGATACCTTTTCTATTGTTTCCTTGATGGTTATTCGGGATACAAACAAATCCTCATTGACCAGAATGACCAAGACAAAATGACCTTCACATGTCCGTTTGGAACGTTTGCCTACAAAAGAATGCCGTTTGGGTTGTGTAATGCTCCGGTGACTTTTCAACATTGCATGCTCTCTATTTTTCATGACGTGGTGGAGAACATCATTGAGGTATTCATGGATGACTTCTCTGTCTTTGGGCGATCATTTGATATATGCTTAGACAATTTGGCCAAAGTCTTAAAAAGGTTTGAAGAAACCAACCTAGTCTTGAATTGGGAGAAATGCCAATTCATGGTGCAAGAAGGGGTGGTTCTTGGGCACAAGATTTCGGCGAATGGGATTGAGGTGGATCGTGCAAAAGTTGAAGGTATTGCCAAACTCTCACCGCCGGTCAATGTCAAAGCAGTCCAGAGTTTTTTAGAAAATGCCGGGTTCTACCGGCGATTTATTAAGGACTTCTTCAAAGTGGAAAAACCCCTTTGCAATCTACTCAAAAAGGATGCACCGTTAGAATTTAAAGATGAATGTATGGTGGGCTTTGAGTACTTTAAGAAGAGGTTGGTAGAGGCGCCGATTGTGCAAGCACCGGATTGGAATTTGCCATTCGAGGTGATGTGTGACGCTAGCGATTACGCTATTGGAGCTGTTTTGGGTCAACGCAAGGACTGGGTATTCCATGCTATGTACTACACTAGCCGAATCCTCAATGATGCCCAAGGGAACTACACCACCATGGAAAAGGAGATGCTAGCGGTGGTATTTTCTTGTGAAAAATTTCGGGCATACTTGTTAGGAGCCAAGGTCACGGTATTCACAGATCATGCAGCAATCAAGTACCTAATGTTCAAGAAAGAGGCAAAACCAAGGCTAATCTGGTGGATCCTCTTATTGCAAGAGTTTGACCTAGAAGTAAAGGACAAGAAGGGAACGGACAACAAAGTGGCCGATCATTTGTCTAGGTTGGAAAGCAACGAAGAGATTGAAGAGATGGTAAAGGGATTGATTCAAGAGGTATTTCCTGATGAGAAGTTGTTTGCCATCAAAGAAGTGAATGGGGCACCATGGTATGCGGACTTGGTAAATTATGTTGTCTCCCAACGTATTCCACCCGAACTCACATCACCCCAAAGGAAGAAGTTCATTCATGAGTCCGGATATTACGTGTGGGATGAGCCTTATTTTTTTCGCATTTGTAAGAACCACGTCATCCGACGTTGTGCACCCGAGGAGGAACAAGCGAACATCTTGAGAGATTGCCATGAGTCACAATATGGTGGACATTTTGGAGGCAAGAGGACGGCATTCAAGGTTTTGCAATCCGGGTTTTATTGGCCGCAACTCTTTGGAGATGCACATGAATGGGTAAAAAGATGCGAAAGGTGCCAAAGAGTGGGCAACATATCTTGGAAGAATGAGATGCCATTGAATAATATGCTTGAAGTTGAATTGTTTGACGTATGGGGCATCGATTTCATGGGGCCGTTTCCCCCATCATATGGGAACTCATACATCCTAGTGGCCGTAGATTATGTCTCCAAATGGATAGAGGCGTTTACATTTCCAACAAATGATGGGAAGAGCGTGGTGAAATTCTTGAAGCATAACATCTTATCACGCTTTGGGACACTGAGGCCATAATTAGCGACGGAGGCACACACTTTTGCAACCGAAGCTTTGAAGCATTGTTGGGCAAGTATGGTGTAAGGCATAAGGTGTCCATTCGGGGAAGCAGATGTTAGAATTGAACGAATTGGATGAATTTTGGTTCAATGCCTACCGAAGTGCGGCCCTTTATAAGGAAATGACGAAAAAATGGCATGACAAGAGGATCCTTCACAAGGAGTTCACACCGGGACAACGAGTGTTATTGTACAATTCCAAGTTGAGACTTTTTCCTGGAAAACTAAGGTCAAGGTGGGATGTACAATTACTCATTCTCTTTACATACAGGCCAGCGTAGCTCAGAGTAGGTCGCGCCTCAGTTGATCCGATTTTTCATATGTACCAATCATGAAATCTTTGCACAAATCCATCCGTAGAAGTTTGCATACATACCACACAAAATTCTACCAATTCATCTCCTCAAAAAACATCAAGGAATCACTGCATTCATCAAAATCCTAGAATCTGTTCGAAGAGGTAATTTTTGATTCTCTACGCTTTGTTTGTTTAATGCTTAATTAAGCTTCTTAGAATGCTTCTTTATGTTAGATAATACTGAACTGGAACTAATTGGGCATAATTGACAACTAGAGAATGAGAGATGAAGTTGGTGAAGAACTGATTTTTTACGTTTGATGAACTGCAAATTCGTGGTTCATTCTTTGTAATGTGATGTTGTAGAATCTTTCTACATGCTTGAGAGATGTTATTCTGAGTGTTTGAGCATGAAAAGCACAAAAATTATTAGAATTGTAGATTATGGGCATCTTGAATTTTCAGTGTTTGAATAGCTCATGAGTTGTCTGAGTCCTGATTTCCTTGATCAATGATTGTATACAGATGCTTGATTAGCTTGTGATATAGTGAGTACTTCAGAGGTGTCCAATTGTTGTTGTTCATGAGAACTCATAGGGCCTGAAATTCTCAGTTTCAATTGACTGTAGATACGCTATCATTGTTTTGAATTATGCAAGTATTGTGTTTGCATGCTTATAATACTTTATATGGACATGAACTTAACTTCATTTAGGCATAAAACACAATGTGTTCAGTTTCATAATGAAATTGTGAATTACACTTTCAGGAACACACCACTTTGTTTTGTGCGATACATGTGAGGCATGATGTTGATATTGTAAAATGTAATGCCTTGAATAGGCTAGGGCCTGTAAGTGTGACGATATGTTGCTACAAGCTTGATGCCATGTTTTCAATTGCTAGTTTATCCATATGCCTAAGAAAGAGTGAACCTCGTTTATTTAACCATGCCTTGATTGGACAAGTTTGTTGAGTGTTTCAATTGCAATACTATGTGATTTGCATATCCAAGATATTAGTGTTGGTTACATGACTTGGTGTATTTTGTAGGTACACACTACACATCCTTGGTACCTAAGGGAAAGACTCTAACCAAGAGGCAACAAGATCTTGCCATCTCAAGAGGCCAAGCTTCCCAAGAAGAGCTACCAACAAGAGAAGCCACTCCTCCACCTTAAGTAGGAAACTCTCCCTACTTGGAAGCTATTAAGGAGAGCATGATGGGAGCAAATATGTATGTAAAATGTGATCGTGGTTGCTATTTACTCCTACTAAAAAATAAGCTAAACAACCCCTGTAAGGTGATAGTAAAGCGAGTTCGTTCTCTCAGGGAAAGGACTATGTTGAAGTTTAAATAAAATCTTTTGATGTTTTAACAATTAACAAACTGAAAGTAACAAAAGGAATAACAATTAACTAAAATAAAGATGGTGATATGATTTAAAACACAATTGAAGCAAGTGTACTCCCGAGATTATATGATAGGGTTACATAAAGACATATACATTCATTCTATCTATGGTCATGCAAAATAAGGATAAACACACATACTCACACCCTCCTATATAGCTGTAGGAAAGGAGTGATTGATGCACTTAACTACTTAGATATTAAAAAACTCAGTGAACACTCCTATATTGCGGTAGGTACAGTTCACTTCATTAATTAACCCGGAATCTATTGCAACTACCAACTCAACCAAACCCTCAAGTTCAACCGCTCCTTTATGGCCGAGGCAACGCCGGAACCAATCATGCTAATGCCAAACTAACCCCCCAAATTCCTCCTATATAGCGGTAGGCGAGAATTAAGGTAAATCAATCTAACAAATTCACAACCAACCCATAATAGATTCCAGACAACTTACTCTAACCCTCCTATATAGTGGTAGGACATATTAAAACAAGTTATCTCTAAGCAATTTACTGTTCTTTATGCAAATATTCGTCATACATAATTAAGGCCTTAAATCATGCATGATTATGAAGAACACAATAAAACTCATTTACAAAGACCATAGAATAGAACTTAGAATGTAAATTAAGCACAAAAACCCTTATTCATAATCTCTGGAGCACAATAGATTTAGCCGAGCATGGCTAAATTGCACATCATAGTATTATCAATTAAGCACAATATTGAAAACATAATTATAAGGAAAGAAGACACCTTAGATATGATCTCGACTTGTAAAAACATGAATCCAATAAGAGATGATGTTATTCTCCAGATAGTAGAAGAGGTAGAAAACCCTAGCTATTACAAAGGAGAACCCTTGCTTGAAATCTCCTAATAATGTCACACCCAAAATGTATAGACCCTAGCCCTATATATAGTAATTCTATGAAAGTATTTGCAAATAAGTCCTTCATGAAAGTCTTGTTGGGAAAGGCAACTCAAATTGGGCCAAAATCGCAAGTTTCCAAAATTAAGTCAAAAATCAGCGTATAACGTCGATCCCCGACGTCGCGCGACGTGCGACCGTCCACGTCGCGACGTGAGCCGATGTCGCGATGGGGAAGGGATCCTCACGTCGTGACGTGCGTGGCTGTTACTTTCTCAAAATCTGCTGAATCTTGATGTCGCGACGTGGAAGGGGTCCCCACGGCGTGACGTCGGCGGCTGTCTTGACGATTTTCTCAACTTTTCCTCCACTTTTGCATCCAATTCATCTTTTGGATGATTTCTTCCTTCCCAGAACACCATGGTTGACAAACCTACAAATGAAACACTAAAACAACTCAAAAAAAACAAGAACGAGCAAGGAATCAAGTATAAAACCACAGATAAAAGGTGAATAAATTCACCTCATCAGAGCACAATCAAACTAGTAAGACTGAAGAACCCAATCCAAGAGAATGGATTGGTGGTGTAACTCAAAGATTTTAATGATATCATCAAGTTTCATAACTAGAAGAAGTTGGTTGCCCAACCAACTCAAGAGATGAACATCTCCATGGTGAGGGAGTTTTATTGCAACATAACAATATCCAAGGAGCGACAAGTGATGGTGAGGGAGAAGACAGTTCCCATTTCAAGGTCCATCATCAACAAACATTATGGACTATCTACCATTAAGTATGATCATACCACAACATTGACTTCTCAGACAAGGCAATAGAGATAACTGATATGGCAGTGAGGCCAAGGAAAGAGTGGAAGATCAACCAACAAGGGGGAGGTGATAAATGTCAAGCAACAACCAAGGCGTGGCAGAAGTTTGTATTGGCAAGTTTGTATCCAAGGCAGAATGAGAGCACTCTAAGCTTAGCAAGAGACCTCTTGATCTACTACATCCACCAAAAGTTAACCATTGATGTAAGAAAGCTCATCCTAATGCAAATTGAGTTGGTGCCTAAATCTGAAGAAACATGATTATTTTTTCCCTGTTTGATCACTTCCATGTGCTTTGCAGCTGGTTGTCAACAAGAGAAGGAAGATGTGATTGTGACGCTAACTGGAGCAATCACAGATTCCATAGTGACAAAGATCCAAGCCACCATCACATTTATAGAGTCCAAGAAAAAAACAATGGAGAAAGGGATCTTGACAACTCCTTTTTCCCAATCAGTTGGAAAGGCTAGAATTGCAGCAATAGAGAAGAGAGTGAAATCTGTGGATAAAAATGTCAAGGAAATAAAGGAGATCAAGAAAGAGGCCAGAGAAATAAAAGAAGCCCTAGCAACATTCATGGCCCTAATAGGGCAGCATGTTGGAGAGTAGATTGGCTAACAAATGGAGGCAGCAATTTCTGTGTCAAGCCAAAGAAGGATATCCCCTCCACATCTCAAGAGCAAAGCAAAGAAGTGGGACAAAGATGAATTAAAATGGAGGTAATAATGCCTGAATAGTTAGGAGGTGAAAACAACTCCATTCATAAGGAAGAGCAAGCTGAAGATGAAGTCCCTTCCCATAGGGAGAAAACCCAAGAGGTTGATAATTATAATCCTTAGAAACTGCAACTGATGGTGTTTCAACCCCAAGTTGATCTCACAAGAGTGGTTCAAGAGGTCTTTAGGAGCATAAATGAAGGGGAGGTTGAAATGGAGCCATTAATAATGCAAGAGCAAAAAAATGATGAAGTTTAATAGCTTGAGAATGAGATAGAGTTGGAGATTCAAGAGACTCTAGATGCCATATCCAAGGAAGCCAAGTAGGGCAAATCTGAGGAAATCAAATCCAAGAAGAGAAAGAAGGAAAGCAAGCTCCCTGAAAGTTCAGAGAAAATTAAGAAAAAGAAAAAGAAGAAGACCAAGCATGCAAATGAAATTGTTGAGCAAGAAGCATTAGTTGCAACCATAGAAGCACAACCAATTCAAGAACCCACAAATGAAGAGGATGCAACACTAAAGTATAGGGATCCAGAGCACTCCACATGAGGTGGGTCTTTCCTGTTCCATTACTCAAGTGCTTGAGGACAAGCACCCCATTAAGTGTGGGGGGGCATGTGCCTTTTTATTTTTAAATTTTTGAGTGGAATTTTTGTGTTGTGCTACTGGTTTAACTTGGTGAATTGAGATGTGATGTGTGACTTGAAAGGGTGAAGACAGTTTGTGTTTGATGTGAAGATTTCTGTGTTGGATGTTTTCTGTGATGAGTGATAAGTTCTTTTTTATTTGTAGTTTATTTTTAGTTTTTATTAGAAAGTAGTTGTTGTGGGATAAATGCATGTTGGATCCCAATTGTGTTGTGAAAATTTTGTGTTTTGATTGATGAATGAAAATACAGCTGTTGTGATGAATTGTTAATCTATGATGAAATTATCATTGGTGAAATGATGAGTGGGTAGTGTAAACAGAAAACTGTTTGGTTGCACATCTTGGTACCAAAAGACATAATATGGAGAATATATAAGAGGAATTGGAACTATGAAAGAGGACAAGTTGTGGAATAAGTAATTTTTGAAAACATTAATAAAGCTCATTTTTAACTAAATGCCTCTTAGAAACTTGGTGTGAGCATACGTGTATTGAAGAGATGATGTGAACCATAGTTTTTTTTCTGTGCTAATGGTGCTCAAAAGTGTGCAACTTCCTATTCGAGAACTAGATTGCCTTGCAAGCATGTGGAAAATGCTCAAATGTTATGAAGAACAAGTTTGATTGGATGTGGGGTATAAAATTCCATAAAAACCTTGGCATATGGTATTTGTGTATAATATTTGCCCATCCTCTATGAAATTGCCTAATTAATGGAAACTACATTTGCATATGGAATTCATATGATTGGGTAGAGGTAAAAAGATATAAAAAACCTGAGGCACATTCACTTTCTTATTTGTGTAGGGAATAAGGGTCATTGATCTTTAATGTAATGCACGAGTGTAAGGATGCTAAGTGACTTGTGAGACATTGGTTAAAAGAAGAAGCTAGTCTTATAAGTTTAATTGATGCTTACTCCCATCTTTCTTGATTAGTAGTGAAAGTTTTGAATATATGGTACCTATGAACACACACTTGCACAAAAGGGGTGCAACCCTACAATCTATGGCATTAATGCACTCTTATAATGTAAACCTTTGTTTTGAGATTGACAGTCTAACCATCAGCTAAATTTTCAATTGAATGATGAATTTTGAAATCCATATGAGTACAAATTATGCATTGAAGGATGAATGTGACTTTTGTGTTCATTTTAAATTTCTTTGGATTTAGTTTTGTGATATTGCTTGAGGACAAGAAATGTCTTAAGTGCTGGGGGTTTGATAAGTTGGTAAATCACCAACTTTGTGGACTTATTTTATCATGAATTTGCTTAAGTTCTCAAGTAAATACAGTTATTAAAGTTGGATTATGAATTGTTTTAGGTGAAAGATCGCAAAAGAGCCTAAGAGATGAAGAAAGAGTAAAAAGATGCAAAAAGGGACACAAATTCCAAAATCAAAGCAGCTGGCGTGACTTCAGGAAAGCTACACCATGAATTGTTCAAGAGGCTAAAGCACAGGATGACTTCAGCCAGGCCACGCTAATCAGAGCACTAAAGGAAAAATGGAAGATTTCGCGTGGCGTAATGCAACCAAAGCCGTGAGGAACAAATGAGCGAATAGCTATGGCATAACCACACACAGCGCACGCCGACAATAGAAAAGCTAGTAATGAGAAACTCAACATTTGAACCAAGAAGAAATATTGCTAGCGTGGTTGGGAGCAAGTAATGCTATGAAGAGAAAGGACAAGAAGAGTTCAAAAAAGTTTTGCATGGCATGAGCTAGCCTATGCAAGACATCTGTAGAGGTTGGCGCATCATAACTTAGCTTACACAAACAAGTATCAGAGTAAGAAGAAAGAAGAGAGAGTTCACATAACCAATGCTCGCCCACGCGAAGTGCAAGATCAGCAGTATGAAGGAAGACGTGACCATGCTTAGCCTGCACTAGATCCAGAAGAGAAGAATTGCATTGGTGTGGTTAGAGACCGCCCACGCCTACAGAATTGCAGAGACAGAGAGCTCACATGACCTTCCACAGGTTAGCCATGTAGTCTAGGGCTGCATTTACACGGTGCAGCTTGAGGCAGTCTATGTGAGCTGGCGTATATTTGTAGTTGGTGTACTTTTTATATTTTTTACAACTTTTTACTTTAGTGGTTCTTCTCCCACCTACTTTTTGGGGACCAACATGTATTTCTAAGTTTCCTAGAGGCTTATTTACATTTTTAGGACTTAAAAAGTAGCTAAAAAACGGGGACAAAATTTGTAATTAGTACAACAACAAAGGAACAATAGATTGGTCAACAAGTCTTGGAGAGAGAATATCATCTTCTCTAAGCAAGAACACTATTAGAGCTCAAATGTGGAGAGCAAAACTTGATAGAAAAGTTGGAAATTTTGATTCAATTAACAAAAGAAGCTTTAATCTTTTGCTAAGAGTGACATCTTCTTATTATTTATGGCTTTTATATCAATTTTCTTTATACTAAATGCGCTTGAAGCTACCATGAGTGGATAAACTTTAAAGGGTAGCCATGCGGATGACTAGTGGGTCTAGTAAAACTTGATATTATGATGAATCTTGTCTTCGTTATGCTAATAAAAGACCTTGCATACTTAATTCTAATAGGCTTTTATAGTAATGAACAATTGTAGACTATTGAAGCCAATGGTTAACTCATTGGTCTAATGGGGGAATCTAGCCATTTGTATAACAAGGAGTTGTTTAGGATCTATTCTCCTAGCTATTAGAGTAAAGAACTAGAATGTCTTTGCATGGCTTCTTAGTAAGGTCATGGGACATGACTCTAGGCCTTAGGTGATAAGGCAAAAGGGAAGGATACCTTTGTTTGGTCTCTTAATAAAGCCATAGACCCTTTTCCTAGCCAAGAGCACATAAGGGGGTGGAATTTCTACTCAATTGGTAGGGTATTGACTAAAGGGGGGTAGTTCTTAGTAAGCTATCCACCCTTGAGTCATACACTTTGAGGGATTGTTATAGGTCTTAGTAACTTATAGCCTTTGAAAGAAAAACCTCTAGAACCTAGCACCCCAAGGCAAGAGAGTAGTCTAAGTATTGGCTTGAAGCTCACAATAACCACGTGGTTTCTCTATTTTCTTTAGTGTGTTCATTTGATTCTCTATTTTGCATTATTATTGCTAAAATATCAATTCATTCACAACATTTGAATTCAATTACTTTTCCAATTTTTCTTGCTGGTAACTTGACAACCGAAGAATCCCTCCCTGTGGAAATGATCCTTAAGCTATGCTAGGATGATAGTCCATAGATTATCAACTAGAGCACTTGAGGTTTAACTTGTTTATTTGACCACACAACTCTATTGAGGTATTGATTGAGCTTATTTGTGGTGATTGTGTGACTCTATTAGTGGGTTAATCTATAGCTACACATACACTTTTTGTGGTGGCTCAAGTTCAAGACAGTATTCCTTAATAGTTTTACAAAAAGGAAATGTGGAGATTGAGGCAGATTTCTTTCCAGGTTTGCATGCCTTATTTGCGACCTGTGGCTAAGTGTGTTTTGGAAACAATAGTTATTTCCTAATTCTCATATATTTAGAATTTATCGTTTCTCGGGTTTACAAAGTTAATAATTCATCCTTATAAAAAGAGGATGAAAAGATAACCGCAAGGGTGCGCGGTTATTTTTTCTTCATTAGGAAGTTCTAAGTTTCTCGACAATTATTCAACATTAGCTCGCTAGGTTGTATTCGTCCACTCAGACAGAGACAGACTTGAGGGCAGTACTTTAGTTATCTTTATTACATTATGTTTTTAGATATAACTGTTTTGTTTCTTACTATGTTTTGTGAGTAGTTTACTCTTTCCGGTGCTAAGTGATGAAACAATAACAAAGTTCAATGTCGTGAGATTCTAGTGCTTAAATTTAGATTGATGAATTTGTGAATTTCAAGAGTTCTCTATGTCTAATGATAATTACTTGGATTCTTTAAATACTGGTCATACTTAATTATTCTAAGTAGAACCAATTAATCTCCAGTTAATTCTCTTGATTTAATGGATAGGGTAAACTAGTGGTAAAGCTACTGTTAGGTATAGGAGGATAATTGGTTAATAATTTGTGACATTCTGACAACTGATTGCAAGTTATTAGAATTGGGTTCTTCTATTTCATAAGGCTGTTAAGACATTAAATTGGGTGTTGGCCAGTTCCAGCCAGTTGTGCCTTAATTAGAAAAGTAATTAATTATGCCGAACTCTTGTTAATTAATGATTAAGTACGGAAGAATAAGAATACATCGAAACCAAATTCTTGGTATTCTATAACTGTTTGATTCGCATTTGTTAATTCAAGCTATGTAAATGATCGATGTGAACTAAGTTATTGTGGAATTGCTACTGCCAAAACTTTTACTTAATTGAATTTCTTACATTGTTTTATTTGCATTGATCTCATAATTTTAGTTGATAATAATAATCACTTTTTTGAATTAGAATTATTATGTGAATTAACTAGGTAAATTGGTAAATCAATCCTTGTGGGATTCGGTCCTGCTTTTGCTATACTAGTTTTTATGCTAAAAAGTAGGTAATTATTTGGTAGTTAGAACGACGCTACCAATAAGATTACTATTAAGTACAGATATTCAATCACTAGGTTAGATGACATGCTTGATGAATTTTATGGTTCAAAAATTTTCATCAAGATAGATCTTAAAAGTGACTACTATCAAAAAGAATAAAAGAGATTGAAATTGTTCAAGGATGCCTTAGGGTTACAGAACCCATCTCAGTCAGACGACTCCATTTCTTTCACCTCTGACCAAAAAAAGGAACAGCTGTCAATATTCAAAGGCGAACCAGTCTTGTTCATAGCTGAAGAAGAAGAGGAGAACCTAGCTCAAATCTACCAATTGACTCTTGTGGGGAAGTTTTCCTGGGGCCATCCATCCATGATTAACCTCAGGAAAAAGTTGTTGGTGCCGGCTTCAAAGGGGAGTGCCATATAGGGCTTTTGGACAGCCGACATGTGTTGTTCAAATTTGATCTCGAATGCAATTTTCAGAGAATGTGGCTCCGTAAGGTATGGTATTTTCAAGGATTTCAAGCTCGAATTTTTCGTTGGAGTAAGGATTTTAATCTGGCTTTGGAACCCTCGGTTGCTCCTGTTTTGATCCGGTTCCCTCTTTTGCCTATCCACCTGTTTGATAAAAACAAGCTGTACACACTTGCTACCGCTGCCGGAATCCCTCTGAAACTAGACACAGCCACAGCTTCTGCTACTCGATTAATTCAACCAAGTCCCGTGTTTATGTGGAAATGGACGTTATAAAGCCAACTCCTAACAGGATATGGATTGGTAGTAAGGAGAACGGGAAATGGCAGGCCTTGGAAGTTGATGATCAGCCGGAGTATTGCTTTACTTGTAAAAAACTTGGGAATGGCAGCCTCACCTGTAACCCTATCAGAAAATGCCGAGAGTTCTTACTGCAGAACTCAAACGTAATGCACCCCAATCGGCTCTAATAAGCTCCAAGTCTCAGAAGGATTGGGTCCAAGTTACTAAGAATTCCTCACAACTGGAACAAAATAGGGGAAATAAAGCTATGGTCCCTGGGGTTCAATTGGATTTGCATAAACAAACAGGGAAAGAAACTGAGAAAGCAGCCTCGTTGTAATTTGTCCTCCAAAAGATCTTCCAGGTCCTTCAGGGGTGAACAAGGAGAACCAAGGAATCTGTGATACCACAGGCATTGCTGTAAAGGAAAAGGGTGCCCTACTACCCCAATCAGAACAGGTGATCACACCTAAGGTTTCCATAACTAGTTTGACTAAAACATTTTGCTCTACCAACTTGCAGGAATAGGATCCCTCTTCCGAGGAGCATGGAAAAGAAAAGAGAATCCTGCCTAGTTCATTTAGGGACCAGCAGACTGTCCTACGCGAAGAAGGGGAACAGGACCAAGAGGAGCAGGAGGACATGCAGGAGATAGCCACAGAAAACAATGAGCAAACTGAGAATGAAGAAGAATCAGAGGAGGAAAGCCCGGCAGATGAAGTCGTTCAAATGGATGAAGAAGCCTTCACACTGGTGGAATCAAAATCACAAAAAAGAGAGAAGGCTAAGCTAAGAAAACAGGAATGCATTGCAAAAGTAGCTCAATCTACTACAGATCGCCAACTCAAAACCAAAACTTCGGATAAAAGTATAGAATGCAACCTTTATCAGAAGCTGCATATGTCTAGTAGCAAGAGCAAAAGTAAGTAATATAAGGGGCTCCAGCTGCTGAGTTAGGCTGGTTTCCCCTAAATATAGTCCAGCTGTCGATGTTAGGCTAGACATTTTTCATTGACTGTCTTCAACATGAATACATGAATTAGAAGCTGGGGATTTGTTACTACCTTGACAAAATATTACTGCGTACTGCGGAATGTGTGCTTGTGCTTCTTGTTTACAGTACAGCCCTGTAAAATGCTATTTTAATGCTTATGTGTTCACACATTTTGCATAACTGTTTGAACCTGCCTATCTAAAATGGTGGGTACTGCGTTGTGCATTTCTGTGTGCTCACATCTTTTTAGATGACCTGGAATAAGAATGTGGTAATGTTGTGCACTCCAAGTTATATGATTAGAAGGAACAGTATTGAATGAGGGGTGGACTTTAGGTATTTACTACTGTTGTTTTCTTGGCATTAATGCGTGCCTGTCCGTTTGTCTGTAGGCCGGCAAGAGCAAAGGTAAGCAATATATGGGGCTCCAGCTGCTGAGTTAGGCTGGTTTCCCCTAATATCGTCTTGCTGCCGATGTTAGAGTGGCAGCATGGACATTCTTTGCAAACAAGTAATGTCTAGGTTCTGGATGCTCTTGAGTAGGCCTTTGTTGGTACTTGGAAAGAATCGGTATTCCACGGTGATATTAGAACTACAAAGTGACTCTGGGAGTTGCTGTAGCACTACTTTATTGCAATATGTATCCTGTAGTTCTGTTGAATTTTTTTCTGCAGGTTTCAGTAAATGGAATAGTTTTGCTTCTTCTCAGTTTTTGCTCCTAATCTAGAGGTGCACATTCTTGTAAATGGAGTAGTACTCCAATATGATGCTTTATTTACCTCAAACTTGTACATGGAGTAGTACTCTAATCTGATGCTTTAAATTTTTAGTAAGTTGTAAAAGGAGTAGTACTCCACTTATGGTTTTGCCTCTTGATTATTAAACCATTAGGTTCATGCTTATAAATGGTCTAGTGATCAAGGTGGCCATCTTTTGTAAGGGTGATATTAGGGTATATCCATCACCCAAAACCTCTATCAATAAAATTAGGAGTGGCGACCCACCTCGACATAGAGGTTATGCCAAAAAAACCTTTAACACAAAGTATGAATTTTAGAAATAGTTATTCATGTCTTTTGGTCTAACTAATGCACCTAGTACTTTTATGAGGTTGATGAATAATGTATTTAGATCTTTTATTGGCAAATTTGTTGTAGTTTACTTTGATAATATTCTGATCGATAGCTATCACTTGATGACCATGTTGTGCATCTTAATAATGCGCTTACTGTATTAAGAGAACACAAATTGTATGCTAATCTTAAAAGGTATTCTTTTTGCATGGAGTCCATTATCTTTTTAGGGTATGTTATTAGTTCTCAAAGAATATTTGTTGATGATTCAAAGGTTAAGGCGATTCTTGATTGGCCAATATCTTCATCTACTAGTAATGTTAGGAGTTTTCATGGTCTTACCAGTTTTTATAGGCATTTTGTGAAAGACTTTAGTTCTATTACTGCACCTTTAAATGAATTTGTTAAGAAAATGTTACTTTTGAATAGAAAGAATCACATGAAAAGACTTTTAACACACTTAAGGAAAAATTCACTACTACAAAATGGCGGATTCAAACCGCCCTTTTTAGAGCGGTTAAATATAGTCCAGTGTAATTTATAAAAACGCGGTGGCATTATCGTAATATTAAACAAGAATTTAGTGACAGGAGAACTATTTACACCGGTTTTATTGTAACCGGTGTAAAATTTAAACTTATTACACCTGTTTAAACAATAACCGGTGTAAATAGATATATATATTACACCGGTTTTCTTATAACCAGTGTAAATAGTTTATATATTACAGCGGTTATAAGAAAAGCGGTGTAATATATAACTATTTACATCGGTTATTGTTTAAACCGGTGTAATAAGTGTTAAATATATGATCCATATATTTTTCCTTCTGCTCCAGCTGTAAGTCAGTTTTGTATCCCTGTCGCGAAGACTTACAATTTTTTTCAAAAACCTGCGCACAAAATCTTTTTGAAGGCCAAATCAGAAGCTACAATTAATCAACTTATGTTCTTGCAACTCAACCATCTGAGGTTAGCTAGTTATATATAAACTGATAACTTTATATGATTTTGCTTCTCATTTGTCAAAGCATTGACTCATATATATATATATAGATATATGGATCTGGATTTTATTTTTTGTAAAACAGTTGTAAAATTGTAGATTTCAATATATATGCTTTATATGTGTAATAAATGTAATTAAAATGATGTTTTGTTATTTTATTTAGGCATTCACATGTGTATATTTTTTAGATTTATTGATAGATTGCATAATACAAATTTATTAATTATTAATGATTTTGTCCTTTATTTAATTTGTGGAAGCAAATATTTTTATCAATGTCTATTTTAATTAAAATTAGAAACAGATTTTGTTGATTAATATATATAATGTAATATTATGAAAGCATCAATGCATTTATTTTGTTGGTTAACTTATTATAATTTTTTTCATAATTTAAAGGGTGCCATAGTCATGGATCGTAATGATATTATATTTGGTGACCGGACAACATCTGCGTATGAAGAAGAGGTTGAGAAATTTATTAAATTTGCTTATAAAAATGCCAAGTACATCTATTGTCCATGTAAGGATTGTCAGAATTTTGCGGTGTTCGACGACCGTGACACTATAAGAGACCATTTGTATCGGAGGGGATTTGATCCTGCTTATAAAATATGGAAATGGCACGGCGAGAGTGAAAATTCATCGAAACAAGAAGAATATGAGGTAGAAGATGATGTTGCGATTAAAAATGATCGATTGGATGATATGGTTGAGGATGTGGTCGGTAGTTTTGCAGATAAGACTGATATTCTTGCTTCGTTGTTGAATGATAGCAAAAAGCCTCTATATCCTGGGTGTATTAAGTACACACGATTATCGGTTACTTTAAAACTGTACAATTTGAAAGCGATAAATGGGTGGACTGATACTAGTTTTACAGCACTGTTGAATTTACTGAAGGATGTACTGCCGGAAGGTAATGAACTTTCGAATCGCATTAATGAGGCTAAAAAATCTTGTGTCCTATGGGTATGGAGTATAAGAAAATATATGCTTGCCCAAACGATTGCATACTATATAGGAATGAATACGAAGATTCGTTGTAGTGTCCTAAATGTCAGGTTTCTCGTTTCAAAAAGAAGCAAATTGGTGATGAAGTTGAAGGTTATATAGTTGCGAAGAAGAAATCATCACCGGTGAAAGTGTTATGGTATCTCCCTATAATACCGAGATTCAAGCGATTGTTTGCCAATTCTGGATATGCTAAAAATTTGACATGGTATGCAAATCGAAATATTTCCCCAGAGGACAAGATGATAAGGCATCCTGCAGATTCTGATCAGTGGAAAAAGATTGATTCGGTTTACCCCTTATTTGGTGGAGATGCAAGAAATCTGAGATTAGGATTGTGTACGGATGGGATGAATCCTTATGGTTGTCTAAGTAGTACACATAGCTCTTGGCCAGTAATGTTGGTTATTTACAATCTACCTCCTTACTTGTGTATGAAGCGCAAGTATATTTTGATGTCATTAATGATTTCAGGCCCACGCCAACCTGGAAATGACATAGATGTTTATTTAGCCCCCCTAATTCAAGACTTGAAGAAGTTGTGGGATGAAGGGGAGTTGATGTTTGATGCACATCGTCAGGAGTCATTCACATTGCGTGCCATGATATTCTGTACTATAAATGACTTTTCTGCATATGGTAATTTATCTGGATTTTCTGTTAAAGGACACCAAGCATGTCCTATATGTGAGGAGAATACAGATTCTTGTCAGCTTGTACATGGGAGCAAGACGGTCTATGTTGGACATCATAGATTTCTTCCTGATTCCCATTCATATCGTCGAATGAAAAGATCTTTCAATAGGAAACAGGAGTTCAGAAGTGCTCCAATTGCCTTGAGTGGGAAGCCAGTTCATGATCGTGTGAAGGATATCAATGTGGAATTTGGAAAACATACAAAGTCTCGCAAGAATGATAAAAGCTGTTGGAAGAAAAAATCAATCTTTTTTGATCTTCCATATTGGGAGACACTAGATGTTAGACATTGTCTCGATGTGATGCATATTGAAAAAAATATATGTGACAGTTTGTTGGGTACTATTTTGAATATACCTGAAAAAACAAAAGATGGTTATAAAGCGAGACTTGATTTGGTTGATATGGGTATTAGGGCGAATTTAGCACCTGTGATTCGAGAACAGCGCACGTACTTGCCCCCCGCTTGTTATACATTGTCACGGAAAGAGAAACAGAGTTTGTGTGAGAGTCTCCAGAGCATCAAGGTCCCATCAGGATATTCTTCAAATGTAAGTCGACTTGTTTCGATGGGAGATTTAAAATTGGTTGGATTGAAATCTCATGACTGTCATGTGTTGATGCAGCAGTTCTTACCTATTGCTATTCGATCTATCTTGCCAAAACATGTCAGATACAGCATAACTAAGCTTTGTTTCTTTTTTAATGCGATATGTAGTAAGGTAGTTGATCGTGATGGAGTTGATGAGCTACAAGATGAAATTGTCATAGTTTTGTGCCAACTTGAAATGTATTTTCCACCTGCCTTTTTTGACATTATGGTGCACTTGGTGGTTCATTTGGTTAGGGAGATAAAGATTTGTGGGCCTGTATATTTGCACTGGATGTATCCATTTGAGCGATATATGAAAGTCTTCAAGGGTTATGTAAAAAATCGCTATCGTCCTGATGCAAGCATTGTTGAAAGGTACATAGCTGAAGAGGTTATTGAGTTTTGCACTGGGTACTTGTCTGATACCAATGCTATTGGACTACCAAAGCCTGGCCATGATGAACGGATCAAAGGAAAAGGGACATCGACAGGTAAGTTGTTTACCCCTTTTAATGATGAATTAAAAAATGCGCATCTATATATCTTGCGCAATTCTGAAGAAGTACAGCCTTATATGAATGCTCATATTTGTGAAATAAAGGAAAGTCATCGTGGTTGGACTGACAGATACGTACTCAATGAACACAATCAAACATTTGTGAATTGGTTCCGTGCTGCTGTTCGGGACCAAACTATTACAGAGACATTAAGGTGGTTAGATTATAAGCCCAGTCACATTGTGTTATCATATTCAGGCAATGACATAAATGGATTTTCATTTGCTACTAAGACTGAAGATGACAGGAGCACAACGCAAAATAGTTACATGTGTCTAGTTCGAGAGATAGAAATCCAGTGTATGCCAATATGTCTTATTATAGGGTGATTGAGGAGATATGGGAGCTTGACTATATTAAATTCAAAGTCCCAATTTTCAAATGCAAATGGGTTGACAACAACAATGGCGTTCGAACTGATGAATTGGGATTTACGCTAGTGGATTTGAACAGAGAAGGTTTCAAAGGGGAACCATTCATACTTGCTTCCTAGGCAAAACAAATATTTTATGTCTCTAATCCTATTGACAAAAAATGGTCCCTTGTCCTACAAGGGAAAAAATTGCATGTCAGTGATAAAATTGATAATGATAATAATAACGATGTGCCGCCATTCTCATCAGGTTTTCCCCCACTAAGCACAATTGAAGAGGACCGCAATATAGATGGATTCATTTTCCGCACTGATCACGTGGAAGGCATATGGGTTGATGATCCTTTGTCAAATAAAAGAAAGACCTTGTCGTGAGATATAGTCTGTAAGTTATTATTCACGTTTGTGTATTTAGATTTTTCATTGTACTTATTTTGTTTTGTACCAGATTTGGATAGTTTTATGCTTCACTAACTGTTGTGACTTAATTTGTTTATTTTTTTGTTAATTTTAGTACAGGTGAATGTCTTGGATAATATGAGCTTCATGCAACATAGGCTTTACTTATGGCTATTAGGGCATTTTTTTTGTTTTACTAAGTTTATTCAATGTATGATGGTGTCTCAACCTAATTATATCTTTTACTGGAACTTAGGCTTGTTATTATTAGTGATCGATATTTATTGTGGTATAAAGTTGTATACATTTAAACTTGTTTTTGACAGGGAGTTTTGCTCTAGTTACAGGGGATACCATGCAGATTGTTTTTCTTGGTAATGCATGATAGTTGGTTTAATATTAAGGGAAAATTTCTATTAAGGGCGCGCTTAATTAGAAGCATTATTATTAAACAGGGCATAACTATGAGCTAATTATTGTTTAGGGTGTATGGATAATTTAACTATTAAATACATTTAACAAAATACTTAACTACCCTTTAATCTTATCTTTTAACACCTATCAAACAAAATTCAACATTCCAATTGCTCCAAAACTTAAAAAAAAAATTAAATAAATAATTATTTAATATACCAAGAATTTTTAGATTTGTATATTTTATATACCAAGAATTATTTAATTAAGAAGAGTTTTAATAGGATTTAAAGACCAAAAATTAAAACACTAAAATATTAAATCATCAACACACTTCTATTTAATCATGTATAATATCAATTATATTCTAATTATGATTGGATTTTATATTTTATACACCAATGATTAATTAATTAACAAGAATTTTAATAGGATTTAACGATTAAAATAGTAAAACACTAAACCATCAACATGCTTTTAATTAAATAATCGTGTATAATATTATTTAATTAATTAGGTATAATATTATATTTTAATTCTGATTGAATTTCTATATTTTATATACAAATAATTAATTAATTAAGAAGAATTTTAAAAGAATTTAAAGACTAACACTAAAACATCAATATATTTTTAATTAAAATATAATGAAATAATCATGTATAATATTATTGAATTAATCATTTATCATATTATATTCTAATTATGATTAGATTTGTATATTTTGTATATGTGATTGATTATATTTAATTATATTTGGTAAAACTTATCTAATTTCTTATAATATTTGTTTAGTATTTTTTATTACATTTTATTATCTTTAATCTTTAATTTAATATATAGACATATAAAAATGAATATTTTACACCAGTTACTACACGAAACCGGTGTAGAAAAGTTTTAATGTTTTTTTACACCGGTTATTCTTTTAACCGGTGTAGAAAGGTTTTTTTTACACCGGTTATTCTTTTAACTAGTGTAGAAATGTTTTTTTTACACCGGTTATTCTTTTAACCGGTGTAGAAAGGTTTTTTTTACACCGGTTATTCTTTTAACCAGTGTAAGTTTCAATTGTTTTTTAAACAAAAAGCCCTGCTAGTACTCTTCAGTCTCCTACCAAAACTCTTTCTCTCCCGTGCGGCGCCGTCTCCATCATTACCATCTCCATCGTCGCCGTCTCCATCGTCGCCACCTCCACTTCATCTCGTCTCCATCTCCATTTTTTACGATAGCACGCTCTTCGAGGTATTGTGTTGTAATGGGTTCACTTGTTTCATTTTGTTAATGTTATATGACTGCTATTTGGAGTTGCGGTGATAAATGGTGGTTGGATGTTCATTTGATGTGATGTTACATCAAACTAGCATTCCATTCTCAATAATCGTAATCCTCTGTTTTGCTTGTAATTAATTGATATTGTGGGAGTAATTTGGAAAAGGCTTTAGACGGAGGTGTGGAATTTTTGAAATTTCCTATCTGCCTTGTTTCTTACACTTTATTTTGCTGAAAATTCTCATATGTTTGGGTCGTAGTTTTAGTATATTGGATTTGGGACAGTGATAAAATTGCTTCCTGAATTTCACTGAATGTGGAATTTTGGTGAAATCGATTGGTGAGTTATGATGGATTTTTTGGTGGAAAATTCTGTGGAATATAATCTGGCTCACCTTTTTTCTTTAATTTGATTCATGCTGCTAGAGAACTGGTTTTTGAATTCTGAACTAGTTTGTTCATGTGCATTCTGTGGCTTTTTGGTGGAAAATTCCCATTCCAATTTCTGAATAGATGAACTGTTCCTCCTCAAGGTAACAACAAAAGTTGATTACAATTTTCAGCAAGCAACGTAGCATCGCGAAATTCTTCGCATTGAAAATGTAAAAAGTTTCGGTGTCCTTTTTGCCTCCAAAATTCAATTTTTTTGCCACAAAAAAATGTATTCATCAACACTGGGTTTGGGTAACAACAGTCAAATACATGTATATGATTAGCTTATATGACCCGTTTGATTATATGATTAGCTTATGGTGTTCCCAATGCCATTTAGGCATGTGAAACTTTTAATCAATAAGGAAAAAGTTATAAGTGTTCTTGTTAGAAGTTAGAACTGATGATAAAATAGTTTTAGTAGTGATAGTGCCCTTGTTACTGTTTATAATTTGTGTGCATGTGGCCTTGTATGTCTTCCTCAACCTTTTGATTGCTCTTTTGACTATAGCCTTTTATGTCTCCTTTTAGATAAAGACAGAGATCCTTGCTCATTTGCCTCTTGTTAATGTTTCTTTAACATAATTTTTTTGCAAAAGGCTTTCTTTTTTATTAGTTTAGTGGTTTATGCAAAACTGGGATTTTTTAACTTTATTAAACTGAATTTTACGTTATTGTGCTTCACCACTGTTTTGTTTTTTTTGACAAAATTTATTGTTGTTAGGTAACCCTCATATCATTTTGGATGGGTACTAAACGACGATCACGCACCGAGGAGGGCGATGATCAAACCCATGCACCTTATGGAAGAAAAGGAACAAAATGTAGCGAGATTTTGGCAAGGAGGGCAAGGGGAGAAAAGACACCTATTTTATTCGATGAGAATGGTGAGCCTACTACTAAAAAAGCACATAATGAATGGATTAATTTCATTGCATTGATGGCGCGCAGTAAAGTTAATATTGTACAATTTAACTCATGGCCTAAAGTCGATGCGAACATAAAGGACATGATTTGGGATGATGTAATGGTATGTGCAAGATATTAATGGCCCTTTTAATGTTTTTTCACATATTTTCTTTCAATTTATATTAAATTTACGTTGACTAATGTTAGATATTATTTTTTCATCAGAATACCTTTGAATTTCAGTCCACACCAAAACTGAAGAAGAAGTGGTTAGTGACCGCTGGGGAACGTCGGCGGGATTGGAAGACAACCTTAAACCGTTATATATTTGGAAGCCTAAACGATGAGGACCCATGTGCTATATATCCGTATCTTAGTAGGGATACATTGGAGAAGTTCTGCAACAATCGATTAACCGAAGAATGGCAAGTAATATATTTATTTTTTTCAATTTTTTTTATTCATTTCATTTAAAGTTAACAATTTGAATGATATCTAATTCTTTTTTTTGGACAAATAGGTAAAGCGTGTTTCTAGCCAAGAAAGTTCGAACAAGAACAAACTCCATCACACAATGTCTCGTGGTGGATATTCAAAGTTACAAAAAAAGATAATGAATGACAAAGTTGAGGAAAAAATACAAACAAATATTGAATCCGGTATGACAGAAGAGGAGGCCCGTAGAACAACTTCTCCCCCTTCACCAATTCCCCGTCATCTTCTCTTCAAGGAAGGTCACAAAACAAGCATGGTGACTTTTCAACCGACGCGGCTAGAGATGTTAGTATGACAATTGTAAGTATATTTTATTCAATTAAGTAAAATGTTTGTTAATATTATTTAATAATGTGAATTATATTAAGAATAATGTTGGATACAATTGATCAGGATGATTTGACCAATCGCGAGAGTCAAGGAGAGTGCCTTGGAGATGGAAAAAATGACATTCTTGTCATTGCTACTGGGAAGAAAGATCACCCCGGTCGCATAAGGGGTGTTGGGGGTCGGATGTGGATGTCTCAAGTTTTTGAAGCCTCAACGTCCGGTCGTACTACGAATGTAGATACTCACGCTCAATGCAAAGAGGAAATTAGGTTCTTTTCTGAAGCACTGCAGGACCTATACAGAGATTTGGGCAAACCAGTTCCAGTTTTTCCTAAGAGACATGGCGGTTCGAGTAATATTTTTCCTAGTATGGAATCATCATTGAATCAACCAAAGATAAAGAATCGGGAATCTCTATAATACTAAAGGGAGGCGTCTTGTAGCTATCGGGAGTCTTTATAATTTATCAATGAATCACGGGAAAAAGGTAATGCCGGACAGAGTGAAGGTTAATATAATTACCTCGATCGAACACGATGCTCCATTGCCATTTCCAGATGATGAGGCCACCACAGTTGGGACAGGATTTGGGAGTAGGTTAGAGTGGCCAAGGTCATTGGTTGAGATTTTTACCGATCCGGGTTTGCAAGTGTAATTATATATGATTCTTTGTCTTTTTTTGTTATAATTTATTAATAAACATCTCTAATTACTGAGTTATTTTTCAAAGGTACCGGACCAATGGAAGAAGCTATACACGAAAGGTACCGGTTCTAAATGCCTTAGAGCTTACAATTGGTATCAGAGTTTGGTTTCTATTTGCTTAGGCTTAAAAACCTTAGGAGTAAAGATTATGGCAACAAACAATGCTATGTTTATGGAGGGACAATCTATCTCTAGGCCTCCAATGTTTAATGGAACCAACTACAGCAGCTGGAGAGATAGAATGGAAATCTATCTCAAATCCATTGATATTGAGATGTTGTATATTGTAGAAGAAGGACCTTATAAGGCTGAGATAACTATAGGGGATGAAACTAGAGAAAAGAAAAGAAATGAACTCACTGAAACCGATAGGAGAAACCTCACCCTAAATGCTAAAGCCACAAATGCATTATATAACTCACTAGATGTCAATGAATCAAGTAGAGTTAAAGGATGTAAAAATGCACATGATATTTGGAAGGGAAATTCATGAGGGAACCGAAGATGTAAAAGAGGAAAAGAAATCATTGCTAGTAACACAATATGAAAGCTTTAAAATGGATAGTAATGAATCCATAGATAAGATGTTTTGTAGATTCAATAGCATAATCAAAGATACGGAAAGTCTAGGAAAAATCTATTCCTTAGGTGAGCAAAATAGAAAGATTTTAAATTCATTACCTAAGGAATGGGAGTCAAAAGTCATAGCAATTGAAGAAGCTAAAAATCTGAGAGAACTACCCATAGATCAACTAATTAGTTCACTTATGTCATATGAGCTAAAGATAAAATCTAAAACTCAAAAAGAAGAAGACACTAAGGCTAGGAAGAACATAGCACTTAAAGTGTCAAAGAATGAGAATGATGATGAGGAAGATGAGGAAGATATAAATGAACAAGATGATAATGATCTTGTTTTTCTAACTAGAAAGCTATCTAGGATGATTCAAAGTAGGAAAAACAAGTTTAATAAAGGAAGGAACTTCAAGAGCAAAGATTGGATGAAAGAAAAAGGGGAAACATCAAAAGTCAATAAATGTTATGAATGTAATCAACCTGGACATTTTATTGCAGATTGCCCAAGAAGGAAGAAGGAGTTCAAACAAGACAAAAAGGGCAAAGGAAGAAGCTTCAAGGTCACATGGGATGATGACCAATCCAAAGAGGAAACCGAAGGAGAAGAAGATGGAGTTGCTAACATGTGCTTTATGGGATTTGAAGACCATGAGGTAAGTCTTTCTTCTAGTGATGATGATGATGATAATTGTAATGATCAAGATGAACTTGAGCTGTACATTGCTAGACTAGTAGATGAGTTAAAGAAAACCAAAACTCAAAACAAGAAGCTTAAGGCCAAAGTGGAAGAAATCACTTCATGTAATCAAGAGTTAATCACTAAGTATGATTATGTAGTAATAGAAAATTGTACATTAAAAACAGAAAATGAAAAATTAACAATAGATAGTAACAAGGCTAGAGAAGAGATTAAAAAATATGATGAAGTTAAGAAAGAACATATAGGATTAAGAAAGAGAATTGAAGACCTTAGTGATTGTTTAGCTAAATTCACTCAAGGTAAGAACAACTTAGAAATACTTTTAGGAAATCAAAGAATGGGAAATAGTAAATATGGATTAGGATATTCACATGAGATAGGTCAAAGCTCCACATCCAAACCTGTAAAAATTACTCACACATCACATAATCATGAAAGAGGAGTAGAAACTTTTAAACATAGACCTCACCAACATCATGGATATGGAATGCATAACACTCATAACCAGCATCATAGAGTGCATTATAGACATAAGAAGTATAACTTTGAGCCTAGGTTTAACAATGTTAGACCTTACTACAAGACTTTACACTCTTTTAAATACAATGTGATATGCGATTATTGTTGTAAAAAGAGGCATACCTCAAGGAAATGCTTTGCAAGAATGGAAGTTGAAAATGGATCAAAAACATGGATAAGAAAAGATATCAATGATGTAAGAACTTAATGCTTAAAGTCACACATTGATTCTTCAATGTAGTTATGTTTAAAAAATACAATTTTGGATACAAAATGGTTCCTTGATAGTGGATGCTCAAGACACATGACCGGTAATCCCTCATTGCTTAATAACTTGGAAACAAGAAATAAAGGTCATGTTACTTTTGGCAATGATAAAAAGGGGAAGATTATTGGTATTGGTGATGTAGCCAATAATAATAGCAAAGTGATTGAAAATGTGCTTTTGATTGATGACTTGAAATTCAATTTGATTAGCATAAGTCAAATATGTGATAAAGATCTTGATGTGTTGTTTAAACGTGAAAAATGTGTTATTATTGATCCAATAGATGGTAAAATAGTTCTTATCGGATCTAGGCATAACAATATGTATACACTTCATTTGTGTGATATTATAGAACAAGAAATGAAATGTCTTAGTGTGGTACATGACACAACTTGGTTGTGACATAGGAGGCTAGCTCATGTGGGAATAGATCACATAAATAATCTAGTAGCAAAAGAACTAGTTAGAGGCTTACCTAAACAAAAATATGAAAAAGATAAAGTGTGTGATTCATGTCAATTTGGAAAACAAACTAAAAGTACATTCAAACCTAAAAACATGGTAACAACTTCAAAACCCTTAGAGTTAATACATATGGATTTGTTTGGACCTTCAAAAACTACAAGTTTAGGTGGCAAAAGATATGTTTTTGTAATATTAGATGACTATTCTAGATATACTTGGATAATATTCTTGGCACATAAAAGTGATACATTTAAAGAATATGCTAGACTATTTAAAAAGGTTCAAAATGAGTTAAATTTAAATGTGGTGAAAATTAGAAGTGATAATGGAACCGAATTTGTAAATGAAAGCTTTATAAATCATTGTGATGAAAATGGTATTACACACAATTTTTCAGTAGTAAAATTACCACAACAAAATAGAGTAGTTGAAAGAAAGAATAGAACACTTCAAGAAATGGCTAGAACTATGCTTTGTGAAAATGACTTGCCTAAATACTTTTGGGCCGAAGCGGTTAACACCGCATGTTATGTCATGAACCGTGCTTTAATTAGACCATTATTGAAGAAAACTCCATATGAATTAGTATATAAGAAAACTCCAAATGTTGAATATTTTAAAGTCTTTGGTTGTAAATGCTTCATTCTTAATGTAAAAGATACCTTGGGAAAATTTGATAAGAAATCGGATGAAGGAGTATTTTTAGGATATTCCGAAATTAGAAAAGCATATAGAGTGTATAACAAAAGAACCATGATAATAGAAGAGGCAATTCATGTAAACTTTGATGAAGGTGACACAAGTAAAAATCATGAAGAAAGTGATGAAGAAATAGGAATAGAAGAAAATCCATCTAATGAGCAAGATAAAATTGAACTAGACAACAATTCATCTTCACAAATTGATCCTAAAGAAAATATTCAAAACGTAGATAATAATCCACAAAAGAGTGATCTTCCAAGAGCTTGGAAATTCATCCAAAGTCATCCTAAAGACTTAATCATAGGAAGTCCATCTAGAGGAGTCAACACTAGGTCATCCTTGCATCTAGATAATAATTTGGTATTCTTCTCACAAATTGAGCCAAAAGACATAAATGAAGCCTTAAAAGATGACAATTGGATCATAGCTATGCAAGAAGAATTAAATCAATTTGAAAGAAGTAAAGTATGGAATCTAGTAGAAAGACCTAAAGACACTTCAATTATAGGAACTAAATGGATTTTTAGGAATAAACTAAATGAAGTAGGAAATATAGTAAGAAACAAAGCTAGATTGGTGGCTCAAGGGTACAGGCAAGAGGAAGGTATAGACTATGATGAAACCTTTGCTCCCGTAGCAAGGCTTGAGTCTATCCGCATGTTACTTGCATATTCTTGTTTTAAAGGATTCAAACTTTTTCAAATGGATGATAAAAGTGCATTTTTAAATGGATTCATTCTAGATGAAGTATATGTAGAACAACCTCCCGGTTTTGAAAACAATAAGTTCCCTAATCATGTATATAAATTGGTCAAAGCACTATATGGATTAAAACAAGCTCCTAGAGCTTGGTATGAAAGACTTAGTGGATTTCTAATAGAAAAGAACTTTCACAAGGGAATAATAGATACTACATTGTTTACAAAGCATTATGATGATGAATTACTTATCGTTCAAATATATGTTGATGATATTACTTTTGGTGCTTCAAATGAATCATTATGTGAAGAATTTTCAAATTTAATGAAAGATGAATTTGAAATGAGTATGATGGGAGAATTAACTTTCTTTCTTGGGTTACAAATAAAACAAATGGATGATGGAATTTTCATAAGTCAAGAAAAGTACACTAAAGAGTTACTTAAAAAATTTGGTATGGAAGAATCAAAACCAAATGGAACACCTATGAGTACTTCAACTAAGTTAGATAAAGATGAAAATGGTGTGAAACTTGATGAAACCCAATATAGGGGAATGATAGGAAGCTTTCTATACTTGACTGCTAGTAGATCGGATATTATGTATGCTGTGTGTTTATGTGCTAGATTTCAATCATGTGCTAAACAATCTCACCTCTTGGCTGTAAAAAGAATACTAAGATACCTTAAAGGAACATTAGAACATGGATTATGGTATCCTAGGACAAACACGTTTGAATTAGTAGGGTTCACCGATGCCGACTTCGCCGGGTGTAGGGTTGATAGGAAAAGTACAAGTGGAGCATGTCAATTCTTAGGAAAATCTCTTGTATCATGGTCTAGTAGAAAACAATCTTCCGTATCCTTATCAACGGAGGAAGCCGAATACATAGCCGCCGGAAGTTGTTGTTCTCAAATTCTTTGGATGAAACACACTCTTCTTGATTTTGGTTTAGATTTCGGATGTGTATCCATTAAATGTGATAACACCAGTGCCATTAATCTAACCAAGAATCCCATTCAACACTCTAGATCAAAACATATTGACATTAAACACCACTTCATTCGTGATCTTGTTCAAAATAAGGAAATCCAAATAGAATATGTTTCCACTAAAGAACAATTGGCGGATATCTTTACCAAACCACTCCTAGAGGACCAATTTTCTATCTTAAGAGATAGCATTGGTATAATACAATTAAAGTGATCCGAAAACATCGATTTTATATCTTAAAAATGAATTTTAAAATTTCATAGAAGTTTCGGACGCCAGTTTCGGACGCTTAGGACCGTTCGAACCTAAATTTCAGAGAAGAGTAAAATAGTTCAGAAGTTTCGGACACCTATAACAGTCCGAACCTAAACTTCTGAGAGGGTGCATTTTCGCTAGAGTTTCAGACGCCAGTTTCGAACGCCCTCCATAGTTTCGACCTTCCGAAACTATCGCGTCAAGGTTAAAAATCCTGATTTTCAAAGCAGTTTCTCACAAAATTTCAAAGTCTTCAAACCTTGTTCTCGCGCCTCCCAAACCCAAATCAAATTACAACCGATTAATTTTCAAATTTTTCCATTAAAATCATTCCTTGATATCTAGAGAACATTTTCACCTATTCAAAACACAAGATTTCATAATACATTTCGCTCACTTGATTCCTAGCCCTAAGAATTGGGTAAACCTCAATTTTGGCATTCTTGGTTGGACTTCTTCAAGAACGTGATCATAATGAGTTCATCAAGGGGAAGAAAGCGAACGAAGGTTACGGCACCTCCACAAACAACGGCCAACAATTCTCCATCTCCGTTTATCAATGGTGAGTGTGCTTCTAAGTACAATAGTTATGTTATCAATCAGAAGAAGATTATTGTACCTAGGATTGTGAGGAATGAAGACTTTGTTGATGCCTTAGACATCCTAGAATTATTTGACTATCAAGATTGGAATGACATTTTATTCACAAATGAGCCTATTCCTACATTGTTAGTTTATGAGTTTTTTGCCAATTTGCATTCGCCAAAAGGTGTTGCTGGGGTTGATAAGTTATGTACTAGAGTCAATTCTGAGGATATCACCCTAACACCTGAAAGCCTTAATACTTTGTTCAAAACTGATCATCCAAATGCCGTAGCTAAAGATGGCAAACCTATCATGAAATACTTTAGGCTTCATTATTGGTCGGATGCCTCTCACGGATTTAATTTCAATGATTTGGTAGCAAGTGCTTTCAATGGTGAGACCTTTAGTAGGGCAAGTGAAGCACCAATCAAGAATATGAGTCCTAAACACCGCATTCTTTTTCACATCATTACCAAAATCATTCTTCCAAATCATGGCCATAAGACCGATCCCAACACTATGAACCTTTACCTCCTATATGCTCTTATTAAGCAAATTCCTGTCAATTTTGGATATTTAATGCTTAAATACCTTGATGTTCATATTAAGGATCAACGTCGTAGTTTACCATATGGCTTGCTCATCACAAAAATCCTTAGGCATCATGGCATAATTGTGGATAATGTCGCTGAGTACCCCGTGTCTTCCCGTAATTTTTATGATTCGATATTTCTTAAGTCCATGGGAATATATGTGGTGAATGGAGCTTGGACATTTCACAAGCCAATTGAAGGCCAAGAAGAGGATGAAGACATGATGGAAGGTGATGATGAGGAGGCAGAAAATCAAGGTCAAGATGCACCGGAGCCTGCCCAAGCACATAACATAGATGAAGACTTCAAGACCCTTTTTCAAGGGTATTTTGACTCTTTAACTGATCGCATTGATAGTGGTATTGCTGGCGTGCATGCTAGTTTGGATAACAGCATGGCGGAGATAAGGGAACAATTGGACACCTTAACTGTTAGGGTGGATGATTTGGGGAGTGAGATTCATTATGGGCATGAAGTGCTTATGACGAATGAGCAACGTGAAGCTTTGGCTCAAGCTCGCCTCAAAGGAAAGGCACCGGCACATGACTAGCTATTCTTGTAATAGACTAGGAACTGTTTTCATGTGTTTCTTACATTTGGTATTTCTTGATATTTTGGTTGATTTTTAATTACTCTTGACCTTTCTTGATGCTTTGATGTTTTCTTGTTGAATCATGGATCTAATACTTTCTTGTTGATAATTAGTTGTGTTTGAATAATCTTTGATGTCTTGATAATTTGAGGATTTGACATTAATGGTGCTTATTTCATGAAATGCTATATTGTATTATTTTGTGGAAATGTATGGGTTGTTGATAGGTGGAATCAATCCATATACAAAGGAAACTCTGTCAAAAGTTTTCAAAAATTATTTCACTTAACCATTTTTTATGCCTGGCCACCCATTAGGTTGCAAGGAGTGGAAAGGTAGTCCTAAGATATGAAGTTGTTTTTCTAACACTATATTTCTCCACAACAAATGGAAACAAGGTACATCAAAGTTAATGTTGTTTTTGTTTTTGTTATGTATTATTTTGATGATGTCAAAAGGGGGAGAAGAAAAGAGAAAAATAAAAGGGGAATTATATTTGTGATGTAAAAAGGGGAAAAGAAAAGAGATCAATATTGCATGTTGGTATTATGTAATGAATGTAATGAATATAATGGAAGTATACACATAGGGGGAGAAAAATAAAAATAAAATGGAAGTATACACATAGGGGGAGCATATATCATCTCTTTAATTAAAAAGTAAATTATTGCACTTGTTATTTATTCTCTTACATAATTGGTTTGTCATCATCAAAAAGGGGGAGATTGTAAAGACATAGGGTCTTAATCTTACTTATTTTGATGTTTAACAAACAATTATGTTTATGCTAATGGTTCAAATAAGTGTCTCAATATGATAGATATTCAAGAGAAGCCAAGCATAGAACTTTAGTGCATGAAGAAAGAATTGGAAGTGCAAAAGATACAAAGTTGGTAAATTAGGTCATTTCCCAACCCCTAAACCCTAATTATGTAAATAACTCAAGAAATTGTTTTACTCCTTTAAGGCTCAAGTAAAAATGATTTCAAAATGTTATTAGTCTTCAAATGCATTTCAAAAAGTAAGGAACATACTTGCACAAAGTCACACATAGTTGCACAAATGATTTGGAAAACGAAAATTGAAAACAAGTTTGAGAAAAATAGGTTCAGACGCTGAGGGTAGAGTTTCAGACGTTCAAAATTTAGGTTTGGATGCCTCTCATTGGTCATCTGACCGTCCGAAACTCTGGTGAAAAATCAAGCTCTCAGTAGTTTAGGTTCGGACGCCTCAAGGAAGTTTCGGCCATCCGAAACTTAGGATCAGACGCCTCCCAGGGTCCAAAACTAGCATCCGAAACTCAGATTTTCAAATAACGGCTAGTTTTTTAAAAGTCAAACATAAACGTTTTATTGTCATCTTTTGAGAGGTTTAAATACAAGCCAACACATGAACGTTTGGCAAGACACAACACTTGATTCCCTGAGCTTTACATCTGAAAAACACTCTCTACAACTCTCACATTTCAATTTGATTTCAAAAGAAACAAAAGATCAAAAGTTTCTTGAGCCTTCTTTGAATTCTTCATTTCATCATTGAGCTATATAGTTTGAGTTGTAATTTTCTTAATAGGAATCATACTTTGAACTTCACTTCATCTTATTCATCCTTATTGAGGGTTGTAATTTCATTATCAAACATCTATTGTGAGTGATTGTAAAAGGTTTCTCAAGTGAGAGTAAAAACCTTGAGCACATAGCTTGGGATAGCTAGTGAAAAGGTTGAACCTTAGTTGAAATCCTAAGTTGAGATACTTGGGTTGTAAAAGTGGTTCTTTTGATCTCACCACAAGAAGAAGATCAATTCATAGTAAAGAGGTTTGAAATCCTAAGTTGGAAAACTTAGGTAGTGGATGTAGAATACTCCAAGGAGGAGACTTGAACCACTCTAAATTGATTGTGTCCTTGATTTCCATTGCCTTCATTTCTGCACTTATTTTGATTTGCTTATGCTTTGATTTATTGATGTTAATGTGTTGAAATTGTTGATTACATTTCTAGAATATCAATATATACCTTACACTTGTTGTGATTCACACTACTCACTCACTTGTGTTGAAGTTGAATTGATTAGTGTACTAAATTTTTAAAAACCTAATTCACTCCCCTCCCTCTTAGGTTGCCTTAGAGCTTACAATATTTTCTAAGGTCGATTTGAAAAGTGGATATTTCCAAATTCGCATGAAAGAGGGAGATGAGTGGAAAACCGCTTTCAAAACAAAATTTGGTTTATATGAGTGGCTTGTCATGCCTTTTGGTTTGACAAATGCGCCTAGTACATTCATGAGATTAATGAACCATGTTTTGAGATCTTTCATAGGGAAGTTTGTTGTTGTTTATGTCGATGACATATTAATTTATAGTAAGTCATTGGATGAACATGTGTTGCATTTAAGAGAAGTTTTCATTGTGTTAAGAGAACATAAATTATATGCTAATTTGAAGAAATGTTCTTTTTGCAAGGATTCTATTGTTTTTCTTGGTTTTGTTGTGAGTGCTAACGGCATTAAGATAGATGAAGAGAAGGTTAGGGCAATCAAGGAGTGGCCTACACCAAAGAATGCCAGTGAGGTCCGGAATTTTCATGGTTTGGTGGGATTTTATCGAAGGTTTGTTAAAAATTTTAGCACTATTGCCGCACCATTGAATGATCTTGTTAAAAAGCATGCTGTATTTAAATGGGAAAAAGTGCATGAAAAGGCTTTTAACATGTTGAAGGACAAACTCACACAAGTACCTGTTTTAATGTTGCCAGATTTCAATAAAGTTTTTGAAGTTCAATGTGATGCCTCTGGGCTTGGGATTGGAGCTGTTTTGATGCAGGACTCGAAGCCGATAGCGTATTTTAGCGAGAAAATGCATGGGGCTGTCTTGAACTATCCAACGTATGACAAAGAGCTTTATGCTCTCGTGAGAGCGTTGCAAACTTGGCAACATTATTTGTGGCCAAAGGAGTTTGTTATCCACTCCGATCATGAACCACTCAAGCATTTGAAGTCTCAAGGGAAGCTGCACCGAAGACATGCTAGGTGGATGGAATTCATTGAATCTTTTCCTTACGTCATCAAGCACAAGAAGGGTAAGGAAAATGTAGTGGCAGATGCTTTGTCACGAAGGTATGTGCTTCTTACTTTCTTGCAGTCGAAGTTGTTGGTATTAGATTTACTTAAGGGGTTGTATGCGGGTGATAGTGATTTTGGTGAAATCTTTGTTAACTGTTCACAAACTGCATGGAATGATTATTTTCAGCATGATGAATTTCTTTTTAAGAAAGGAAAATTGTGCGTGCCTAAGAGTTCTTATCGTGAATTGCTTGTTAAGGAGGCACATTGTGGGGTCTTATGGTGCATTTTGGTATCACAAAGACACTAGACATGTTGCATGAACATTTTTATTGACCTAAAATGCGAAATGATGTTAAAAATTTTTGTGCAAAATGTATCTCATGTCGTCAAGCAAAGTCTAAGGTCATGCCTCACGGTTTTTATACCCCATTACCCGTTCCTAGTCATCCATGGGTCGACATATCGATGGATTTTGTATTAGGGTTACTCAGGACACAGTCGGGTCATGATAGCATCTTTGTGGTAGTCGATCGCTTTAGCAAAATGGCGCATTTTATAGCATGTAATAAGACTAATGATGCATCGCATATTGCTGAATTGTTCTTTCGTGAAATAGTCAGATTGCATGGTATTCCAAAGACAATAGTTAGTGATCAGGATGTCAAGTTTTTGAGTCATTTTTGGCGCACATTGTGGTCTAGGTTAGGCACGAAGCTTTTGTTTTCCACGGCTGCACATCCGCAGACGGATGGGCAAACTGAAGTTGTTAATCGAACACTAACAACCTTGCTTCGAGCTTTAATTCAGAAAATTTTGAAAAGTTGGGAAAAATGTTTGCCACATGTATAATTTGCATATAATAGGGTCATGCATTCCACTACATCTTATTCTCCGTTTGAAGTGGTTTATGGATTTAATCCACTAACGCCTTTAGATGTATTGCCTATTTCTACTAGTCACATTTTGGATTTAGATGGTAAGCGAAAGGCGGATCACATCAAAGAAATGCATGCCAAGGTTCGAGCAAACATTGAGCGTCGAAATGAACAAGTTGCTAAACAAGCAAGTTGCGGGAGAATCAAGGTTTCTTTTGAACCTGGAGATTGGGTATGGGTATATGCGAAAAGAACGATTCCCACAACAACGGAAATCTAAGCTCCAACAAAGGGGAGGTGGTCCTTTTCAAGTTTTAGCTAAAATTAATGATAATGCATATACTATTGAATTGCCTGGTGAATTTGGTGATATTTCTAGCACCTTTAATGTTAGTGATCTTTCATTGTATGACGTAGGTGATTCGAGGACGAATCCTTTTGAGGAAGGGGGAATGATGAGGAAGCCAGTGCACGGAGTCATGTAGATAATCCATTGCAAGGAATTGGAGGTCCATCAACTCGTTCGAGGACTAAGCGAATGAAGAGTGCACTACACGCGTTGATGAAGGACATTTTTGAGTGTGAACTAGTTCGTGAAGTTCGTGAGGAGGATGCAACATTCATTTCTTATTTAGCAGTGACAAGAATGGAGATCAATGTTGTGGTGGACCAAAATGAAGCATTGGAAGGAAGCAGAAGCGCAAAAGATGGACAAGGAGCATAAAAGGCTCCACGTCGACATCTATGGAGTTCTACGTCGCGACGTGGAGAAACACTTAAGGGAGTTCAGAAGAAATCGCCAGCGTCACGATGTGCGACCTCGTACGTCGCGACATGCACTGACGTCGCGACGTCTAGACCCTTCCACGTCGCGACGTAACTCTCTGGAAGTTTTCAAGTTGGAAGAAAATTCACCAAAATTCGACATTAAATCAAGAATAATCCCCACATCACGATGTGCGACCATAGATGTCGCGACGTGCATGAACGACGGACTGTTTGTTTGAATTTTTGTTAGCCGTTATTTTTCTTAGGAAACCTATTGTACGTTTCCAATAGGTTTCCCACCTATAAAAGGAAACCTATTGTACGTTTTTCAAGAGACTATTTTTGAATATTGAAATTTGGAGAGTTGTAAACTTTCATGTGTTCTTTGTGAAGAACAATCCATTCCATTCAATTAAGAGTTTGATTGTGTGGGATTCTTGATAACAAAGGTTCTAAGGGCATGTCTTCTTAGGTTGTTTGTTACGTGACAGTTGATAGGTACGTTTCAATTTATTCATTAAATTTGGGGCTGCCTCCTTGCATTCTATTTATCTTTTTAATCGTTTAATTCCTCAATTGATCTTGGGATTGCGTTCTTAGAATCCATCAAGGTCTAGGTTCGTATCAATTATCTTAATAAAAATGAAATTGTTTCTTTATTAAAGAAATAATTAAATTTTATTAGATATTATTCAATTAATGATGAGCCATACAATTCTCTCAAAATTGTTTTGAGAAGATACCCTAAATATTGCATTTGATCTTTTAAATTATATTCCATTTAGACCTATCGATTCTATCTCATATGAGATATGGTGTAGGAAAGAACCAAAATGTTTGGGAGTGTCCTATATTTAATGAAAGGTAAATAAGATAAGTTTGATACAAAATTTTCATATATATACTATTTTTTGGAATGTCCAAAAGAAAGTTTTGGATATTATTTCTATAATCCCAATGAGCACAAAATGTTTGTCCCAAAAATATGTCATATTTCTAGAAGAATAGTCTATTCTAGAAAAGGCAAGTGGGAGCATATAGAACTTGATGAAGTTCTTAAATCATAATTTAGTAATAAAAATAAAATAGAATTAGAACTTGTACCTCATGGTGATGCGGTGCGACATAAACCTCTCAATACACAAGTAAATTGTATGTTTAGTAGGATAAATCATCCACATGAGGTGATGTGTTTATCATTAAGAATGATAAACTAACTATATACAAAGAAGTCTTATTTGATAAGAAATCTAAAAGTGGTTTTGAACCATAAAATCTAAAATGGATTCCATATATGACAACAAGGTATAGACTTTAGTCTATATATATATATAATGTTTTGCCTGGCATATATATATATATGCCTGGCACCGTGTTTTGCCTGGCATATATATATATATACCCAACACCGTATTTTGCCTGGCATATATATATAGTGTTTTTTGTTAAAAAAAAAAGGTATAGACTTTAGTCAATGCATCTAAAGAGATAAAACTCATAAGGTGCAACTAGGTCTTCAAAAGAAGACAAACATGGATGGTAATATTGTTACCCATAAAGCATGAATATTGGTCACTAAAGGTTACACAAAATCATAGTATTGACTATGATAAAACCTTTTCACCAATTGCCGTGTTAAAATCCATTAAGATTTTACTTGCTGTAATTTGCAAAGGGATATGTATATGATACAATCTAAGGGTTTTTATTCAAAAATCCTAGCAAAGTATGCAAATTATAAAGTTCATTTTTGGACTAAAGGGAGCTTTAAGAGTTTAAAGATTTGTTTTGATGAGATAACCAAAAAGTTTGATTTAATCAAAAACAAATACGAATCTTGTGTATACAAAAGATTATTAGCAATATTATTGTATTTCTCATATTATATGTAGATGACATATTAATAATGAGAATCTACATAACTACTCTTAATTAGTTAAGGTGTAGTTGTTCAAAAACCTTCTCAATAAAATATTTTTAGAGAAACAATTTATACATTGGGAAAAATCTATAGAGATAGATTTGATAAGTTGTTTGGTCACATACAGTCAATATATATATATGTATATATATATTGATAAAATGTTAAAGACGTTTAACATGCAAAGATCAGTTTAAAAGGTTTACATTCCTATATTTGATAGGATTCACCTTAGGACATGTGTCCAAAGACTGATATTAAGAAATAAAATATACAAAATATTCTTAAGAAGTAAGATCATTTATGTATATTATATAAGACCAAATGTCTCATGTGCTATAAGTGTTATGAGCATATTTCAATCCAATTCCAGTGAGAGTCACTAGAACTAAGTAGTCAAGAATTTTCTTAAATACTTGAGAAGAATTAAGGACCTATTCTTGAACGTTGAGCTATATATATATATAGATTCATAGATACTAGTTTTCAATCTTATAAAGATTATTGAAAATATCAAGATGGATATGTATTTATCCTAAATATAAATGTTGTTATTTGGAAATGTTCCAAATAGATTATAACAACATATTCTACAATAGAGATTAAGTATATAGTTGCTTGAGAAGTTGCTACAAGATTGTTTCGATGGAAATAGTTTCTTTAATAGTTGAGAAACTAAGGTCTCATCAATGATCCAAACATATACTAAAATTTTATTATTTGATTAGAGTAATCACTAATAGAATTTAGGTAAAGATACAAGAGATTCATGCAAAGGATAATATAATTATTCATTCACTAAACCATTATCCCAAAAGAAACATGATAGTTATGTTTATTAATTCGGTATAAAGTTCTGAATGATTGGTTTGAATCATAATAGAAGAATGATTATGTAATTTTATGCAATAAAGATATGGCATATTTATCATTTTGTCACATATATATATGTCGATATATATACAAATATGATAAAGTCCTTAGAATAATATTTATTATTCTTAAATTTCCCTAGTCATAGTATTAATAATAACAAGGACGTTGTTAATGCGGATAGACTAGTATATATAATGAAATGTGGGTGAATCATTAGAGAATGTATTTACGGGAATGATCCGCTTAGAGATTTTCATATCTATGTGATAGTAGTGTAAGCGATCCTGTGACTTGAGATCATAAGAGTATCTTTAGTGTGGGTGTTATGTTTTGACTCTATTTGTCCATAATCGTAACTATATATGTGAGCGGTAGACGTTGGATATAATAAGAAGCACGGATTGATAGTTTATGATCGATATAGGATTCATCACTCCTAATAGTGGGAGAGTATATTCCGTTCTGGCGCCACTTGTTGAAATTCAACTCAAAGTGCACATATTTAGTAAGTAAATTTGGAAAAGTTATAAATTTATTTACAAGGAGTTGAATTTTGGTACAAGAAAGAAATATAATTAGTACAATAAAGAGTTGGCACTTATACTTTACTCTTGTACTAATTGGAATATAGGATGGTGAAAGGATGATAATTACATAGTACCAAATTCATGGATAGGTGATGTCGATCAATTGACTTTTCCTAACTCTTGGGTGGTCATGATGTCTTGGTTAGAGGCCGCTCTTGATCTATAAATATAAATGAATTAATTGTTGAATTAACAATAAATTAAAGTTGTTTAATTTATCCTATCTTTGAAGCTCCATGACTAAATTGTCTTTAGTCCAAGTGGGAGTTTGTTGGTTTTGTACGAAAGCTAATTTAATTCTAAGATTATTATTTATATTTATTGCTAAGTGATTAGGAACCTAAAGGATCACACACAATAGAATTACTTCTTGGGTTAAAATGATTTATATAAGTATATGATAATTATGGCAACTATTATACTCTTATATTCACTTTTGGAAAGTAAATTGAGTTTGGTAATAATTTGTTTTTTGTTTGACAAGATAACTTTTTTGGAAGGCTGTGTTATTATATATAGATGCTTAATGTTAGGTCAAAGACAGCACAACTCTCTCAATAAGAAATCAAGTAAATAAGAAAAATGGTTTTTCTTATTAGATTTCTAAAGTGTTGTTTAGAGGGATCTACCTTTTTAACCTAATGTTAAAATCAATCCTTCGAGAAACCCAAAAGTAGTTCGTGTGGATTACTGATAAGTTGTGTGTGCACCAACTTATTTGTGCTTAATTGTTCTTATTACTTGAACTTTGCATGCATTTACGATGAAAAGAGCATATGATGAACATCTTTTGTGTGAAAATGTGTTGAAGCTATCAAATGTGAAATTTGGTAGAGTGTTGAGAAAATGTGTCATGAATTGATGCAATTGTGTGATGAAGGATGAACTAAGAAACATGTTGTGCTTCACAAGGTTTACAAAATCACATACATTAGCACACCAACACTTCACAACCACCGACACAACACACACAACACACACACTCACAGTTGGTCGGCTGACCAGTTGGTCGGCCGACCAAACGGTCGGCCGACTCACACACACAACACACACAGGTTGGTTTGGGTTGGTTGATGTTTTGAATGCAGTATGATGAATAAACGTATGATGAAAATGGTTTTCTGAGATGAAGTGTTAACGAGACATGAAATGAGTTGTGCATGCACTGAATTTGTAAATCAAACACCTACACTAGCACTTCACATAAATGCATACACATTCATCCATTTACATACCTTCAACACTCTCTTGCACTTCACTCACTCACAACCTTCACAAACACACACAACACAAAAAAACACACACAAACACACACAAACACACACATAGGTCGGCCGACCATTTGGTCGGCCATCCGGGTTGGTCGGCCGTCAGTCCCGACGGCCGACCCTCTCACGCACCTCACACACTCATGTAATTTTTTTTACACTAAATTCATTATCCTACTCACTCTCATTGCACTGATGCTCAGCACATAGCTCACCCACTCACTTCATCTATGCACTAGCTCACAAGTCATACATTGTCACACTCAATGTCACTATAGTCTTACACACATGTGAACACATAAGGCAAGGCACGTTACATACACCAAATGCACAAAGCATAAGCATAGCAATTGACATGTTCACTAGGTGTTTATAATTGTGTATTTCTGATTCTTAATGTTTAAGTCAATGGGGTGACCACGTGAACTCATATCATTTTCTGATTGGTGTAACACAGGACACGTGCAAGAATCAAAGAGGGGAGCAAAGATGACTCAACCAACATGATCAAGAATGACACGAGGAAGGGATAAAAGGAGGAAGATGGAGAGAGTAAAAGGAGCAGTCGGGGAGGAAGAGAGAGAAAAATTCCACAGCAAGATACCAAACCCTAAAAAAACGATTGAGAGTAGAATAGAGACGGGGATAGTTTGTAGCTTGAATTTTCTGATTGTAATCATGGATTGTGAGCCGATCATCATGATCGACTAGACTCATGGTGTTGCCTTGAGGGTTTAATTGTATGGATTTCTAGTTCGTTTGAGACAATTGAAATAGAATTTATCTGTGCCAAATCTTGATTGATGTCCATTGCTTGTTTTATATCAATGAGTTCATATAATTTCATCCAAATCCTAACTTGATCTGCGGTACCCACTGAGATCTATGTGGATCTACCTAAGTCAATTGGATAAAACCTGTAATGAATTGAAATCTATGTCTTGTGAGTCTCAGTTACCTACTTGCTTTGTGATCTGGGTTGTGTGTTGCCAAATGACAATCTTAAGGTCAATTACATGATAAGGTCTGAGTTTATCTGTATGGTTCAATTCGAATGCTTAACTTAGTTGGTTGCCCTACCAAGGGAGTCAGTTGAGATTAGAACTAGAATTGGCCTATAGGATAGGGATCTAGGGTATTAATTGGAACCGAGATCTTGCTCTAGCAAGAGAAGATTTAGGGTACTTGTGATCTGGAGCTGTGAGGGCCAACAGGCCAATCAACCTCACATCACTGGTAGATAGTCACCTCACATGATACACAAGTCCATGATAATGAACAGAAATCCATGCTAATTGTTTCCCCTTGAGGCAACGCATTTTCCCTTACCGATTATTACCTGTTTCATTTAGCTTGTTCAGTGTTAGAGTGTTCGAGTAATATCATTTCATTGTTCTTTGCTATCATAATTGAAATCGATACATAACCCTCTCCCTGTGGAGACGATCCTTCATCACTACTACATAGTGGTTTAGGTAAAATTGACGAGCCCACGACAGCTCGTGTCAATTTTTGGCGCCGTTGCCGGGGAGAGGCTAATTGCTAGAGATTGATTGTGATAGTTTTTGGTTTTTCGTTTGTTTTGGTATCTATTTTGTGTTGGAATATCTGTGGTTTGATTGTTTTGATTTTTGTCGAGTCTCGATTTCACGCTATTGAGTTGTTCCCTTAAGTACAAATTATTGTTGATTTTGGTGCTATTGATCTATCTACTTTTGTGGGATTTCTGGATTTTTGCAGAGAAGTCTTAGTTTATGCAACCTGGTGCAAGACGTAGGGGGGAAGTTCCAGAGTTTGAACTCGATTTGGAATTTGAGAGGACTTTGAGGCAAAGGAGAAGGGCATTAGAAATGGCTGATCAGATTGAAGAGAGAGCTAGACTTCCACTGGATGGAGAGAGAGTTGGACCCCAACCTCCAAGATTTGGGGACCATTTCGCAGTAAGCTTTGAGAGAAGGAATAACCGCCGAGGAATAGACGTTGAGAGCTATCAAATACAAACCCAAATCGTCTCCATGATTACTCAAGGACAAATTTTTCAAGGCTTGAACAATGAAGATCCGAACGAGCATTTAGATTGGTTCTTAGGACTCTGTAACACCTTCAAATTACCGAGAATCACGCCTGATGACATGAGAAGAGTTTTGTTCCCATTGTCCCTCAAGGGTAAGGCAAAGCACTGATTTAACTCAATCGGGGGACAGTCCATAGCCACTTTTGAAGAACTTGAGAGAAAGTTTTTGGCCAAGTACTTCCCTCCAGCCAAATTAGAACGGATGAGGATGGAAATTCGCAGCTTCCAACAGCAAGATGGCGAGACGTTTAAGGAAGCGTGGGATAGGTTCAATGATTTACTCAGGCAGTGTCCAAACAATGACCTTGGGGAGGTCAGAGAGCTCAACACCTTCTTCAAGGGTCTGTCACCAGAAGCCTCACTGATGGTTAAGGCATGTGCTAACGGAGCCTTGAAAGACAAAAGTGTGCCCGAAGTTAGGGAGCTCTTCGACTCAATTGCGGATGACGAATGCCTGTTCCCAGAGGCCAGAAAAACACCGATGAGGAAGCAACGAGGGGTATTGGATCTAGATGAGGAGACTTCCTTAGAGGCAAAGGTCGAAGCTCTAACAAGGCAAGTTCAGACCTTAAAAGCAGCAAAGACAGCCCCAGTGCTATCATGTGGTTTATGTAAAGGGGAACACCACACCGATGAATGTGAGCTCACACAGGAGTCTGTTCAATATGTTCAGAATTACAACAACAGACAGCAATATGGACAGCAATATAGAGGGTATAAAAACCAATCAGGTCAAGGTGCTTGGGGACAGAACAATCAAGGCAATCAGCAAAGGCAGTACTTCCAAGGTGGGGAATCAAGCAACACCAACAGGGAACCGAGGAAGACTAATGAAGAGATTATGCTTCAAAAGATCTTGGACAAGATGGACATGTATGAAAAGGAACAATCGGATACTAAATCTCAAGTGAAAAACTGTGAAGTTGCTATAAAGAACCTGGAGATGCAAATGGGCCAGATGGCCAAGGCAGTACATCAGAGACCCCATGGGACTCTCCCAAGCGATACTGAACCAAATCCAAAAGGAAAGGGGCCAGAAGTCTGTAATGCCATAACTCTGAGGTGTGGTAAGGAATTAAGTGGAAACAAGAGGAAAGAACAAAAGGACGATCCTGAAGAAGAAGTCATGGACGAAGAGATTACCATGGAGGAGGAAATCCAAGAAGAGAACAAAGAGGAGAGTGTGAAGGCGCCTGAACCAAAGGAAAAAAGGGGACCTCAAAGTCCCTATAACTACCCAGAGTATGCACCACTACCCCCATACCCTCAGAGAGTCCCACCTCAAGCTAAGAAGGGAGCCCAATTCACAAGGTTCTTTGATATGGTAAAAAATGTGAATGTTAATGTACTCTTGTTGGACCTAGTTGCAGCCATGCCCCGATATGCTAAATTGTTAAAGAACCTGATTGCCAACAAAGAACAGATCCTACAGTGTGATGTCCCAATACCCCTTACAAAAGAGAGTCAGGCATGGGTAAACAACGAGCTGCCCCCAAAGCTGAAGGATCCAGGGAGCTGCACCATACCATGTACAATTGGTACTAGATTCTTCAACAAAGCCCTTTGTGATCTTGGAGCGGGTATTAATTTGATGCCCCTCTCCATTGCTGAGAATGTCGGGTTGGGGGGTAAAATCAAACCAGTGGCAGTGTTACTCCAGTTGGCTGATAGATCTTTGGTGCAACCCACCGGGATGGTTGAGGATGTGTTGGTAACTGTAGATAAATTTGTGATCCCTATTGATTTTATCATATTGGATATAGATGAGACCCAGAAGTGCCATTAATATTTGGGAGACCCTTCCTAGCTACAGGGGATGCACTCATAGGGGTCAAGAGTAAGACCATTACATTCAGGGTGAATGGGGAGCAAGTGATCTTTAATGTGGACTACGCAATGAAGTACCCCAAATCAGTGGAGCAGTGTTGCTTTATACACCCTGTGGAAGGTAATCCTTGTCTTCTTGAACTAGAACATAAACGAAAGTTTTCTGTTTCTTTACTTGAAACCTCAGATCAAGACAAGGATGAATCCATTGAATTTGTTTTGAATGATGAAGAGCTTGAGATTATGCATGAATTGACGAATTTGATTGAATGTTGTGTAATAGATGAGTCTGTGGCAGAAATGAATTTAGAAAATGTTTTTGATGAAAATGCAGAAGACGATGCAATGTGTGAAATGTTATCAACTGCTATTATTGAAACTGATGAATATGTTGACTTGAAGCCCACTGAGGTGAGGCAAGAAAATTTTGAGTGCAGGAATGAGAAGTTGCTACCCTCCATTGTGAGGCCACCCAAATTGGAGCTGAAACCTCTGCCTTCCCATTTGAAGTATGCATTTCTTGGTGAAAATGAAACCCTGCCTGTGTTTATATCATCTACATTGGAAAAGTGTCAAGAGGCGAAGCTGTTGGGAGTTCTAAGAATGCATAGGGAAGCCATAGGCTGGACTATAGCGGATATCAAGGGAATAAGCCCCAGTGTCTGTATGCTCAAGATCTTACTGGAAGAATGGGCTATTCCAATAAGAGAAAGGCAAAGAAGGTTTGAACCCACAAATGATGGAAGTGGTAAAAAAGGAAATCATCAAGTTGCTTGATTTTTGGATGATATTTCCTATATCAGATAGTGAGTGGGTTAGCCCGGTACAATGCGTACCTAAAAAGGAGGGGTGACTGCGGTGACAAATGAAGCAAATGAGATGTTGGCAACCAGGGTTGTTAATGCATGGAAAATATGCATGGACTACAGGAAGTTGAATAAGGCTACCAGGAAGGATCATTACCCTCTGCCTTTTCTTGAGCAACTTCTGGATCGCATAGCTGGGTTCCTCTACTATTGCTTTCTTGATGGCTACTCAGGATATAACCAAATTGCCATTGACCCAAAAGATCAGGAGAAAACAACCTTTACCTGCCCCTTTGGAACTTACGCTTACAAAAGAATGCCCTTTGGACTCTGTAATGCACCAGCCACCTTTCAGCGCTGCATGATGGCAATCTTCCAAGACATGGTGGAAAATATCATAAAGATCTTTATGGATGACTTTTCAGTGTTTGGAATGACATTCGAGGGTTGCTTGGAAAATTTGTCGCTGGTACTTAAGAGGTGTGTGGACACCAACTTAGTGTTGAACTGGGAAAAGTGTCAGTTTATGGTGAATGAAGGGGTTGTGCTGGGACATAAAATTTCCCAAGCTGGATTGGAAGTGGATAAAGCCAAGATAGAGGTGATAGCAAAACTCCCAGACCCAACCAATGTGAAAGGGGTGAGAAGTTTCATGGGACACGCTGGGTTTTATAGAAGGTTCATAAAGGATTTCTCAAAGGTGGCCAAACCATTGTGTACGTTGCTAGAAAAGGACACTCCCTTTGTCTTTGATGAGAAGTGCAAAGAGGCCTTCGAGTTGTTGAAAACCAAACTGGTAGAGGCACCTGTGATAGTCACACCAGTGTGGGGGGAGCCCTTTGAAGTGATGTGCGATGCCAGCGACTATGCAGCGGGGGCAGTGCTGGGACAAAAGAGAGACAAAATCTTTCATGCGATATATTATGCAAGCAAGCTGCTGAATGGGGCACAACTCAATTATACCACCACCGAGAAGGAGATGTTTGCAGTGGTGTATGCATTCGATAAATTCAGAGCTTACCTCCTGGGTTCAAAGGTCATAGTCCATACGGATCACGCAGCACTTAAGTACCTTATGGCAAAGAAGGAAGCCAAACCCAGGCTGATTCGTTGGGTCTTGTTGTTACAAGAATTTGATGTCGAAATCAGGGATAGGAAGGGCTGCGAAAATGTGGTAGCAGACCACTTGTCCCGGCTTGAAATGGGGACTCTGAATGAGGGACAATTACAGTTGTGGATTAAGGAGCATTTCCCAGATGAGCAAGTCTTTAGAGTTCACACCAAAGAGCTGCCCTGGTTTTCTGAGTTAGCTAATTTTGTAGTTGCGGGACAGATGCCAAACCACTATTCCAGTGATCAAAAGAAGAAGCTCAAACATGATGCCAGATATTATTTTTGGGAAGATGGTAGTCTGTACAAATGGTGTAGTGACCAAGTTATCAGAAGGTGTGTGCCAGAAGAAGAAAAAGAAGAAATTCTCCAGGCATGTCAATGATCACCCTATGGAGGACACTGTGGAGTAGAAAGGACTGGACACAAATCTTGCAGACAAGGTTTTATTGGCCACACATATTCAAGATTCAAAGATTTGGGTGAGCCAGTGTGACAGATGCCAACGAGTAGGAAATATATCCAGTAGAGATGAGATGCCCCCGCAACAATGTGATGGTAGTGGATTTATTTGATGTCTGGGGGCTTAGATTTTATGGGTCCATTCCCACGATCTTGTGGGAATGATACATATTGGTTGGAGTTGACTACGTATCAAAGTGGGCTGGACTGTAGCCTTACCCCCATAAGACAGCCAAAGTGTCATGGGGTTTGTCAAGAGAATATCCTTAACAGAATTGGGACTCCAAGGGCTATTATCACAGATGACGGCGGGAGCCACTTACCTTGTAACAAATGTTCCAAGCCCTCCCTGACTAGCGTTATGAGGGTCCAACCATTAAGTGTCCACAGCCTACCATTTCCCAACCCAACTGGATAAGCTGAGTGGTCAACCGTGGAAATCAAGAGAAATAAGAGAAGTGATAAACCCAGGAAGCAAAGATGGGCCACTCAGCTTGATGATGCACTGTAGGCCTTGTAGACAGCTTATACAGACCCCATTGGAGCTTCACCACTTCCAGCGCCTATGTACTTCTGGAAAGGAAGCCACCATTCCCAGTCGAGTTGGAGCAAAAGGCTTATTGGGCAGTGCAGAAGCTAAACAGGACGTAAATTGGCCCAGGAAGCAATGATGATTAGAAACTCATGACGCCTAGATGAGTTTAGATGGAACTCTTCCATCAGTGCATAACATGTACAAGGAGAGGACTAAAAGGTGGCATGATGCCAAGAATTAAGCTGAAGGAATTTGAGGTGGGAATCAAAGTGCTTGTTATGACTCCAGGCTGAGATTGTTCCCTGGTAAGCTGAAATTCACAGATGGGTTGGACCATTCACCATCACCAAGATTTTCCCATATGGAGTTGTTGAGGTGCAAAAGGAAGCTTCTGAGGCAAGCTGGAAAGTGAATGGACATAGAGTAAAAATCTTCAAGTCAGCTGTGGACTACAAGGACAAGGGACAAACTGAGTTCCTTGATGATCCATCACATTAACAAGAAACCTTCCATGTCTGGCTGAGGACAATAAACCAAGCGCTGTATTGGGAGGCAACCCAATCATTTCAATTCTTGTCTTTGTTTTGTTATTTTCTGTAGTTACGTTTTTTCAAATAAATGGTTGAATCTCTCCTTTCTTCTCTGAACAGTGCACACAAGATGAAGACAAATCCCCCAAGGAAGCTAAGAACATCTCCTCCAGAGGTCACGGGATAAAAAAGGTAAAAAGGCAGAAGAATATTATCTACACTCCAAAGGTCAGGAATAAAATCCGAGAGTAGGTCATCTGAGCATTGAAAAATATTTGATTCTTCTAATCTCTTTGCGTGATTATATCTTTTCTTCTTGTTATTAATTTATCTAAGCATTGCAGTGAAGAGTCAAATCATCCAGGGAGTGAGGCAGCGACCAGAAAAGCGAAAAGATTTCATGCATACATTCATACATTTAAAACTGCACACAACCATTTTGTTTGATAGCAAAAAGCTTGCATGACCGAAAAATGTAAAGAAAGAAAATGATGATGAACAATGCAGGAAGAAGAAGCTATGAATTATGGTGTAAATAGGTATGGGTTGTGGACCATCAAAAATCATTGCTAGCATGAATTGTGGAGAAAATCGATTGAAGTAGTAGATTGGACTTGACATAATAATGCTTGCTTGAATATTTTTTGGTAATGGAATGCAAAGTAGGAAAGGCAAAGAATTGCTAGGGCCCACAAATTTTGCTTGAAAGAGAAACATCTTGTAGTGGCCGAATGGTGCACTGATGAATTGATTCAACTTGACAATGCTTTGGAAGCTTGTGACTTGTTACCCATCAACTTGATCTCTAGCACCATCACATGCCTTTGGATTTTTGTTGCACATGACCCACTCATGCATGACAATGTCATCTATAAATACCATAACTCTTGCAGCATACACTCATCATCTACACTTGCACACACTAGTTGAAATTTCACCGACAAATCGTGCACACATAGCTGGATTTCGGCCGAGGACTCACTTCGTGGAGTAAGGAGCTGTTTTTCTTTACGTTGCATTTAATTGTAATCATCTCCAAACAAGTAAGTCATCCACCTCCATACACTTGTTGGATTCATGATTGAAATGTATATTGATCTTTACATGCTTGGAGGAATTGTTGAATTCAAATGTATTGACCTGAATTCGTAGATTGTTTCAGCACTGCCACGTTTCACTATTTTGTGCATAACTTGAGTTTGGAAGATCGAAATTGCATGATTCCAGTTGCTAAATTTCGATAACATGATAACCCACAATGTTTATGTTGGACACTCTTGCTAATTGTCACTGGAACATAGACTAATGAGGCAAGGAAAGTCAAGCTGAATCTGAGTTGCTAAATTGTTAAAAGCTGAATGACCCAGTTTGGCACCTTACGGTTTTTTGGCTATAACTTGCTCAATTTTGGTCCAAATTGGGAGATTCTTGTCCTTAAATTTAACTCAGATCATGCTTTACAATTTTGATTTTTTAAGTTTTGACTGATTCTCATTGCTTTGCACGATTACTCAAACGTTTTTGCGGCGACACAAAGCTGAAAAATTCTGTTCACATGGTCACAAGCAGTTAACACATGCATTGGTGGAAAAATCTAGTTTACCAGAATTGATAATAGATAAAAGGGACGAATTGCTGTGTTCAGTTCATGTCAAGCTTTTATGACCATGAATGGTGTCCCCATGTAACATGTTTTGAACTTGGGTCTCAAAGTTGAAATATCATTGTCAATTGGTGTGAATTGCAATCATGTGTTACGTGTGATAGAAATGGCATGATAACATGATCCAAAGATACATGAATTGTGAACTTTGAAAAATTAGACTCTATTGCATGTGAGAAGGCTCCCAAGCTTTGTATGAATTTTGTTGCCAAAATCATGTCTTGACACCAATGACTGATATGGGATGTTGTGTTTTAGGAACCATTCCTCCCAAGAAAGCTGGGCAAGCTTCGACCTCAACGTCAAGAGGCCAGAAGGGAAAAGGAAAGATTGGCGTGCCCACGCAAGTGATAGATGACTCCAGCTCAGGTGACGAATATTTCCTAGATGACATGGAGGAAGAAGAGGAGTTAGACCAAGAACAAAAGAAAAGGAGGACCTCATCTATACCAAAGTTTGTAAATGAGAAGGCTCAGACCAAGTACTGTGACTTTGCTATGAGACTCGTACATGTTGAGAGACCGTGCATAATCACAATGAGTCCCTACACCGATACGCTCACAGAGTATGGATGGCAGCCGTTGATGGATGCTCCTCAAAGCTGCAATGTGGCAATTGCTAGGAAGTTCTATGCTAACGCCACCGTAATAAAAGAGCAAGACAGAAAGGAGAAGGGTGTATATGTACGAGGCATGTATTTGAAACTGACATCTGAAGTGATAAACAAGCATTATGAACTCGATGATGACCCTCATGATCAACTAAGTGAGCTGAGCAGGATGGGAGACCTAGACAGGATACTGAGCACAGTGACAATTCCAGGATTCGAATGGGTTAGGAACCATCAAGGGCATCCAAAACACGTGGCACTGAAAAACCTAACTGCCGAAGCAAAGACATGGCTTCTGTTCATCAACTCCAGGATCATGCCAATGACCCCCAGCAGTAAGATTGCCAAAGACAGGGTGAATCTGATATACGCCATCAAGCACGGGCTAACAGTGAACTTTGGGAGGATTGTCATGAATCATATTAACAGAGCCATAACGGATGAAACTCAGGCCATGTTTTTTCCACATTTCCTATATGAGTATGCAGTGAAGCAGGGAGTAAGGATTGCCCCAAGTGATGATTGCAAGGCATCAATGAGCCCCATCAGAGACAGCCACTTGAGAAATTACCAGCAACAGGAGAAAGCAGAAAGAGAAAGAAGGGAAGAAGAAGCTCAAGAAGCATACCCAGACAATGAAGAGATTGAAGAGGAGCCAGAACAGCAGGCACACGACACGCAGCCAGTCCAGGACTCTACCAATTTTGTACCCATACAGAACGCCCTAGCAGAAGTTCAAGGGTCAATGACAGAACAGCACCTCTCGATGGCCCGTCACCTTGATGAAAGGTGGGGAAATTTTCAGACAAGCGTGGAGACGCAGTTGAACTCGATGACACAGGAGCATAACAGACATTGGTCGGAAATAGAGAACAGAATGAATCAATGCCAGACGGGAATTCACAATCTACACTTGATGATGGTGTATCATCATCAAACGAGGAGCCCTAATTCATACTTCCCATCAATAGAGGAATTGGAAACACAGAGAATGGTTGTAGACATCTCAAGGAGAGTGGTAACGCATGGGGTAAATGTACATCAGGGGGCGGCACCGCAGACTTCGGTATGCAACCTGGTAGCAGCACTTCCAACTTTAACATGCATCTGGGGAGCAGCCCATCTTTCAACATGCAACCGAGGGGAGGCACGTCCAATTTCAACAATAACCCCAACATGAGAAACATGAATGCTCCATTCCCTGGTTTTTCACGTTTTTCAACTCCACCACCTCCACCTGGCACCTAGACAGGGCAGTGTCTTTCCCTTTATCCCCAATTGATGTCATTGCATACTACAAGTGTGGGGGGGGGAAAGGGAGTGAGAAGAGAGTGGGGGTATTTTCTGGGCTGTTGCTGCTGGTTGATGTCTGGGTCGATGCTGTTGTTGATTGCTGTCTTTATTGTTGTTCTCTGGATTATTGCTGTTGTATGATGTCTGGGTCGATGCTGTTGTTGATTGCTGTCTTTATTAATGTTTTCTGGATTATTGCTGTTGTATGATGTCTGGTTGATGAGGTTGATCGTGAGAATGATACCTGACTGTTTAAGCTTGTTATGTGTGAGTGTTTTAGAATTAAAATGTTGAAGGAGTGTTGTACTTAAACCTTTGAAAGTTTGTGCTGTACGCTGGAAATCATTCTGTTGTGTGACTTTAGGGTCCAGAACTTAATGTATGTGTGTTGTAGTGTTTGATTATGAAGAAAGAAAGGCAGTGTCTAGCCCTGGCCTTACAATAGTTGTAATGTGTTGAGTTGATTTGTGGAAATGATGAATATGAAGTGTTTGTTGTGTTGTGAGAATATTGTTGTCAAATCCATAAGCACACCAGCACTTCCAATACCATCACCTACTCTACTTGTATACTCAAGCGTTTCATGCATGCTAAAAATCTTTGTTAGTTGCAGTACTCATTCGATTCATGCAAGTTGCTGGCCAAGGTGTGATGTGAAGGTAAGATAGAAACGCCAACAAAAATCTATCTGACATAGGAGGGAACTTATGTGATACTTAACCTGTATGTGCTATGTACTTGTAAACATTTGTTCTTGCATTTCAGTATATAGTCTATTGAAGACACACATGTACATGAGGTGTTGGAGATAAGATGTGGAAAAAAAAAGAAAAAAGCCTGTGTGGCAAATAAAGGGAAAAAAGAGCCATAAAACCCTGGCAGCCAAGCACCAAAGTGCGGCAAGTTTAAAGTAAATTGAGGCACCAAAGTGCACTGAGAAAGAAAGAAAAAGAACTTCAAAGTTATGTGAATAAATACCATTGATCTCTATGTGCTGAGTGTTAATGTGTGTGGACAACAGACTGTAGTGCAAGAATTTGTAATAAAGTGTTTGCTTGAGTACTTGGCGTAGACAAGGTGAGGAAGCATAGGAACTCTCAGCACACACATCACGTTGGCGGTTTGGTCTTTATTCGTTACACCTTGGTTGATAATGAGCGAGAAGAAAATGGACTGTAAACTCGTGCCCTTAAAACTTTCTGCATGCGAAAAAAATTTTGATGGTATTGGCAAGTGCTGGGTGTGAAACCAGACAAAGAGATGTTAATTGATAGCTTTGCTCGGGACTAGCAAAGGATAAGTTGTGTGTGCACCAACTTATTTGTGCTTAATTGTTCTTATTACTTGGACTTTGCGTAAATTTACGATGAAAAGAGCATATGATGAACATCTTTTGTGTGAAAATGTGTTGAAGCTATCAAATGTGAAAATTGGTAGAGTGTTGAGAAAATGTGTCATGAATTGATGCAATTGTGTGATGAAGGATGAACTAAGAAACATGTTTTGCTTCACAAGGTTTACAAAATCACATACATTAGCACACCAACACTTCACAACCACCGACACAACACACACAACACACACACTCACAGTTGGTCGGCTGACCAGTTGGTCGGCCGACTCACACACACAACACACACAGGTTGGTTTGGGTTGGTTGATGTTTTGAATGCAGTGTGATGAATGAACGTATGATGAAAATGGTTTTGTGAGATGAAGTGTTAACGAGACATGAAATGAGTTGTGCATGCACTGAATTTGTAAATCAAACACCTACACTAGCACTTCACATAAATGCATACACATTCATCCATTTACATACCTTCAACACTCTCTTGCACTTCACTCACTCACAACCTTCACAAACACACACAACACAAAACAACACACACAAACACACACACAGGTCGGCCAACCCTTTGGTCGGTCGACCGTTTGGTCGGCCGTCCGTTTGGTCGGCCGTACGGGTTGGTCGGCCGTCAGTCCCGACGGCCGACCCTCTCACGCACCTCACACACTCATGTAATTTTTTTTACACTAAATTCATTATCCTACTCACTGTCATTGCACTGATGCTCAGCACATAGCTCACCCACTCACTTCATCTATGCACTAGCTCACAAGTCATACATTGTCACACTCAATGTCACTATAGTCTTACACACATGTGAACACATAAGGCAAGGCACGTTACATACACCAAATGCACAAAGCATAAGCATAGCAATTGACATGTTCACTAGGTGTTTGTAATTGTGTATTTCTGATTCTTAATGTTTAAGTCATTAGGGTGACCACGTGAACTCATATCATTTTCTGATTGGTGTAACACAGGACACATGCAAGAATCAAGGAGTGGAGCAAAGATGACTCAACCAACATGATCAAGAATGACACGAGGAAGGGATAAAAGGAGGAAGATGGAGAGAGAAAAAGGAGCAGTCGGGGAGGAAGAGAGAAAAATTCTACAGCAAGATACCAAACCCTAAAAGAACGATTGAGAGCAGAATAGAGACGGGGATAGTTTGTAGCTTGAATTTTCTGATTGTAATCATGGATTGTGAGCCGATCATCATGATCGGCTAGACTCATGGTGTTGCCTTGAGGGTTTAATTGTATGGATTTCTAGTTCGTTTGAGACAATTGAAATAGAATTTATCTGTGCCAAATCTTGATTGATGTTCATTGCTTGTTTTATATCAATGGGTTCATATAATTTCATCCAAATCCTAACTTGATCTGCGGTACCCACTGAGATCTATGTGGATCTACCTAAGTCAATTGGATAAAACCTGTAATGAATTGAAATCTATGTCTTGTGAGTCTCAGTTACCTACTTGCTTTGTGATCTGGGTTGTGTGTTGCCAAATGACAATCTTAAGGTCAATTACATGATAAGGTCTGAGTTTATCTGTATGGTTCAATTTGAATGCTTAACTTAGTTGGTTGCCCTATCAAGGGAGTCAGTTGAAATTAGAACTAGAATTGGCCTATAGGATAGGGATCTAGGGTATTAATTGGAACCGAGATCTTGCTCTAGCAAGAGAAGATTTAGGGTACTTGTGATCTGGAGCTGTGAGGGCCAACAGGCCAATCAACCTCACATCACTGGTACATAGTCCCCTCACATGATACACAAGTCCATGATAATAAACAGAAATCCATGCTAATTGTTTCCCCTTGAGGCAATGCATTTTCCCTTACTGATTATTTCCTGTTTCATTTAGCTTGTTCAGTGTTAGAGTGTTCGAGTAATATCATTTCGTTGTTCTTTGCTATCATAATTGAAATCGATACATAACCCTCTCCCTGTGGAGACTATCCTTCATCACTACTACATAGTGGTTTAGGTTAAATTGACGAGCCCACGACAGCTCGTGTCAATTACCGTTAGAAGCCGGACACGTGTGCTGCTTGTTGATCGATTAAACTTCGCTCAAGGATTTTGCTAGCATCTCTCGAGGTATATTTTATATAGATTTTCAATAAAGGTACTATGGAAATCAATTATAATATAATTGTTATATTTTTCGCTGCATTGTTACTATGTCGATTTCCTTACATTCTCGTTATCATGTTTTATACAGTGTTATTAAACCCGGACCGGACCGGCCGGTTCGACCGGTTGGACCGAGAACCGGCAATAGGTCCGGTCCAAGTTATGTGAAAAAACCGCCGAGCAAAAAACCGGTCAAACCCGGTCAAAAACCGGGTTCAACCGGGAAAACCGGAAACCGGTTGAAACCCCGTTTTTTTTTTTTTTGAACTATTCAAGCAAAACATTCTTGGAAACCAGCGCCTGCAACATTCTTGGAAACCACAGGCCCGTCCAATTGCCTTCCTTGGCCTTTGCTAGCTTTTGTTGTTAATGTTCCAATTATATTAAATTTATTGGTTCAAATTCGTTTTTCTGTAATAGCATAGATTATGCTTAATTTTCTTTTTTGGGTTATATAAAGCCCCATAATTCCATTGTAATTGATTTATATTTATATACATAATTGTTTCCTTTAAAAAAAAAAGATTAAACCTAATTCATAGTAGTTAATGGTTTTTCATCAATACACCCAAATTGTCATTAATGATTTCAATTTACCATATTTTAATATATTAAAATTTGAATACATTCAATTATCATAAATACTTTAATTTACCATATTCAAGATTTTAATTATCATTAATGATTCCAATTTACCATATTTTAATATTTTAAAATTTGAATACATTCCATTATTTTAAATACTTTAATTTACCATATTTAAGATTTTTAATATCTTTCAATTATCATAAATGCTTCAAATTTACCATATTTTAAGATTTTTAATAAATTCTAATTGTCATAAATACTTCCAATTTACTATATTACAAAATTTTGAATGAATATGGAAATTATGTTTTTCATCAATATTTTCAATAAATCACATCCATACAATTTAAATAAATATAAATTTTAAATTTTATCATATAATATTTATTTTTTTTATTTAATTATTATTTTATAACACACAAAATTAAATTCAAAGTATGATATGTCATTAATTTTTCTTAATTCACAAGTTTAAGTTTTGAAATAAATAAATTGTGTGTTGAGAACTACATTTTCTAACTTATTTTAATATGATCGATTTGATATTAAATTAATTAATACTTTATTATATCTTGCATATTTTAATAAAATTTTATTAAATTATCAACAAAATAATTATTAGCATTATTAAACAATACGATTTATGATTTTTTTTATGGACGAAAAACTAAGAATTCAATTGAATATTATTATTTTTATAATTTGGTCATTTTATTTTGATATAAAATGTGAGATATGTTAATATTTAATTAATATATTTATATTAAATATATTTATGACGTCATCCGGTTCTTGACACCGGTTCGACCGGTCCGACCAATTAACCCCTAACCCAGTAGCTCTACCGGTTCACAATCCGATCCGAGTTTTAAAACACTGGTTTTATACACCAAGTACAAGCAATGGCTTTTGTAGCTGGTCCTGCTACTATAATGAGTTGTTAAGAACTTGCTCAGCCTAGCGAAGTCACCAGCAAATTTCGTCTTGAAAATGCATGAATGATGATGAAGCAAAATTGGGAAGGATACAGAGAATATTAGCTTGGCCCCTAAGCAAGCAAGCGACAATCCTTAATCAAATGTGCTGGCGGATGTAACAGCAATGGGAGAAATCAGACATTGCGGCTTTTTCAGCCCTTGAATTCTTGGTCGCAGTCACCAATGCATATTTGTTTAGTTTCCGTCATTATTCACACCGTTTACTATTGTTGTCTCTTCCAAACTATATAAAAAAATTTAATGCACCAATCTAACATATAAATTATAAAAAAATAATTTATAAAATATTTAAAATAAACGTATAAAATATAAAAAAAATTAGTATATTATCGTGCAAAGTATCAAATATTAGCGATATATAAGAGATAAAAAAATTAGTGTATTATCGTATAAAATATAATTCACGTATCAGGTCTCATATATAATACGGTTTTCCAAAAGTTTTTGCTAATTTTAAATCCTTATAGTTTTCATTAGTTTAATTGTTTAATGACTTTCATTTAATTTTAAAGATATTATGTAACATAAGAGATACAATAAAGTTGTATGGCTACATGCAACATTACAAATTTTAAAACTTTATTGAAAACTTTCTACTGCATTTACTCATTCCATTCTCTAATAAGTGTCGTTTTAAAGATAGGCATACTAATTAAGAAAAGTGATAAATTTTTTTATTTACTCATATTTATAACTTAAACTTTCTCTCTCTCTTTTTAAATAACATTACATAAATAAATGTGACAAAGAGTAAAATTGAAATCTTTTAGATTTTTTGCATTGATATTTGTAAAATAATAATTATTTAAAAACAAAAAATATAAATTAAAACAACAATTATTAAAGAATTAATAAAGTATGCTAAATTTGTCATTGTGATATTAAAATCAATCCTGTCAAAATCATGTCACATATGTCTATATCAATCTACATGACGAAAGGTGAATTGACGCAACTCCAATTCTCCAATTCTCCAATTAGTGTGTGTAGTCGTTTGTTGCATTTCGGCAACGCGGCATTAGGGGGATTTGGAAATTTATGTAATTGACTTTGTGAATGCACGGAAAATTAGAATTTTTAACAAAAGGAAAAAATTGGTTAAGAATTATTAACATATGTTGCTTGCTACAAGTACCAAAAAAATAACTTGCTCGTGTTGTTGTTTTAATGTTTATTTTATAAATTCAAATTTTCTTGTTTGTTTTGTTCATTTCTTGGACCAATATTTTAAAAAACAAAAATAATTTTATAGTAATTATTTTTACTACACTGTCTTTTATGTTTTTTCATAAATAAAATATTATATTTGAATTTAAATAATTAAGAACTCTATCTAACATAATTTTTCATTAAAACAAGTTGATAAAATATTAATTTTAATTTAAAATTTAAAAGTTTATTAATAAAAAATTTCTCTCATACAAATTCCTACAAGAATAAACTTATCAATCCAAACACTTTTAAAATATTTTTTTATAACAAATAAAAAAATGATTATAATGCTAAAAAGTACCATAGCCAAATAGAACCTTAAGTTTTTAGTACTAATTCTAGATTATGGATTCAAAACAAAAAATTTGCATATTATAATAGAACTCTGTTCATTAAGTAGAACACATTAAGTGTCTACTTTCCAGTTTGACAATAAAGATTGGTGAAGGACAATCGCTCATTTGTTGGTAAAATTGAACAAAGAGTCAAGCAAAAAATGGGATAGTTTATTATTCTTCTGGTTAAATTTAAATAAATGGAGTAGAATAGACTAATTTGGTTTACGAGTTTATGAGATTTTCTCTTTCTAATCTCTTAAATCCAAATGAGTCTCCCATTAGTATACGTAGTGCACCCATTTGGTTTATCAAATAAGATTCTATTCCTCTAATTTCTTAAACCCAACGAACCTCCCATTAGTAAACAGTTAAACACAGATGAATCTCCTCTTAGAGTACATTAGTATAACAGAGATTAATTTAAAAATAGGCTAAAATATTACCATTAATATAAAAAATTATATCATATATATTATTTTTGAATTACCACAATGGAGAATCTCTCTAACAAAACTAAATTCCTTTATGGTACGACCTTGTTCTTTTATAATACTTTTACCTTATTTTCTTTTATTTTTTTGTTATATGAGTAAATATAAAAAATATAAATTTTTTTAAGAATGATAGTAATTTTAGTTAGGTAGAATTTTATTATTATTTAATCACTTATTTTTCCAAATAAAGCTTGATTTATCAAATAAAATTCTAGTAATCCCTGTCATTACTCTCTTTGTATATGGTCAAGTCTCTATAACTACGCTATGATCGAGACGTTCAAAGTTCAAATTTATATTTCCTTTTCAGGACAATTGTAGAAAAAGACAGCAATTATAGTTAGAATTGTACTACTCTTATACTTAAAATAGAAACACGCACAAATTAAGAAAATGAGAAATTTGACTGATTAGCCATAATAATAATGACTGTACAAATTACTATCACTTTGATTAGTAATTAATACCATCAGATATTTAAAAATAAAATAAGAGTAGAATTGAAACTTTCTTCATTTTTTTTATTGAAATGTGGAAAGGAACACTTTTTTGAAAACAAAAAAACGTGGTAGTTAGGATACTTAAAAGAGCACATAGGAAGTCTTAGATAACAGTTCGGATTATAGATGGACACAGTCCACACATTTATTTGTAAAATTAGAAAAGAAGTTAAAATTTCACTTTTTCCTCCAATTTATTTGAATCCTTAACTTTTTATCTTAACTCTTCAACCTTCCCAACCTTTTAAATCCTTTTCATTTTATGTCCCTATTTTATGACCCACACAATTCTATTGAGGGTTAATTTCACTCTTGAGATTTCATGAAAGTACCGAACCAATATGATAGTCTTAGAAAATAATGGTCACCTTCTCATTCATTTGACAAAAAACTCTAACTTATTTTGAATGATGGACAATGTTACGTGACTAATAGTGTTGTTTGTCAAATGGATGAAAAATGAGTTGAAAATCAGTTATGTGACAAAATTCAAATTCCGCGACTAAAATATAAGGTTTTCAAGATTGGGGACTAAAAATAATACTTACTCCTAAGTTAAGAAATTATTGGAGTCATTTACTCTAAATAGTTTTCTAATATTTGAATATTTAATTTGTAAGTATTTATTTTAGTTCTGCTAAATTCCTTTTTATACTATTAGATGTAAAGTATAGAACATAGTTATTAACAAGATGTAAAAACGCAATTTTTTAATAGATGTCTTGACAATAAAAATTTAAAATCAACTTTGAAAGAAATGAATGAGGACAATATATCCATGCCGAAACTTAAGGGAAAACAAAAGAAGATGATGAAAGCTTTATACAACGTTTAATTTAATTACTGATGATCAATTCAAATGACTCTAAAGATTCACTGAATGCAAATGTTATTTTTTTTTAATCATTTTTTCCCTTTTTTTTGGCTAGGTTTAAGTGCACTAAGGGGAAATACTATATAAGAAGCCATTATCCTTCTGCCAAACTATGACCATGTATATTCTTGTCAAATCTGCCTTGCTCTTCATAATAATTGAGATTATGCATCATACATGAAACAAGTGACCATTTTATGTAAAAGAATTCTTCAAAATGTCTAAATTTATTCCAAATAAATTTCTGATAAATAATAAAACATGTCCATGCACAACTAATGAAATTAATAGGCAGGTGAAAGCATGAACTGTAGAGTTGAGGCTCTTATTCTTATTTATTAGCAAACAAATGATGAAATGGTTTGGTAAATATATTACAAGGAAAACATTCAGGTTCCATGCCGATCATGTTTTATAGTAAAATAGATTTTGGAATTTCGAGTTTGCATTGGCTTTGGGTGCCATTAAGTGTATGAGAAGATGATATATATCCGTTTTAGTAGTTATCTAATTTTAAAAATTAAATTAAAACCTATCTGAATGATAAGTGAACTTAAAGAATAAGTGATTGCAGTGGCGGAACTAGAATGTTTTTTGAGGGGGGGCTTATGACAGCAGCACACTTGATCGGCGGTAGCGGCGGCAGGCGGCAGCAAGAGCTCGTTCAATTTGTTAGGCGGCAGCAAGAGCCAAGAGGCAGTGGCTGAAGGAGAAGTTTCTTTGATTTTTTTGGTTGAAATTTCGTTGAAAAGGGAGAGAGGCTGAGGGCTGCTGACTGGGACACTAAATGTTTTTTTTTTTTTACACTTAAGTAAAACGATGTCGTTTTAATTAAGTGTAAAAAAAAAAAACAAGAAAACAACATTTAGTCGTCTTCTTCCTCAGACTCTTCAACCTTCTTCTGATTCTTCTCACTTCTCAGGGCTGGGCGGCTGGGCTGCTAGGCGGAGGGCGGGACAGAAGCCACCCAGTGCTAGGGGGTGGTTTGTATATACCACCCCCTTGCTCCCCCAAAGGAAGGGGGGGCAGCACCGGCTCGCCCCCTCCTTCCGCCACTAAGTGATTGTATACATATAATTTTCTCGACACATAGATTGGCTCACAAAAATTGACATATGAGACCCAATGCCGTTAGCATTGCCTCTAATAATGACAAATATAGCGAAGCTAATAGCTAGTCAATGTGTTGGCAAATGTGGGTTCTGGCCTTGAATGCATGACAATTTACGAGTCCTTTGATCAGCTTCCACAACGGCATTGCCTCCAATAATGACAAATACAGAGAACCTAATAAATAAAGTTGGCAAATGTGGGTTCTGGCCTTTAATGCATGACAATTTACGAGTCCTTTGATCAGCTTCCAATTTTAGCTTGTGTGTCAATAAATATAGATAAGACTTCACATTGTATTTTTTAGATTTTGGAAAACTATATATATAAATTTCAAATTTTGTAAGGAAGTACTACTTATTTGCGATGTCATATTTTTTGTCCAAAATTATTTTGTATTATCTGTTTAATATTTAAAATGATGTCGTTACATTAATATAAGAAATTAAAAGTATAAATAAGATTCATTTATACTTGAGTTAGGGGATAATAATTGTAAATTTAATTTTAATAGTATTTATGCTTTTAATTTATAGTTTTAATGAAACGATATAATTTTGAATATTAAACAGTATAAGACTACTCTTGTTAAACAGAGTATATGATCCCCTAATTTATATTAGCTTTGCTCATTGTAATTGGGAGGTAAAGTTTACTTGATGCCTCTCGTTTTGATTTTGGTGGTTTATTATCAATATAAAAGTTGTATTGACATCTCATTGTCGTTTACGGTTTTGCTAAAGAAAAGCGATGAAGATATTATCGCCATAAAGTTTACTATAATGATATAAACTCTGCCGATAGAGAGTAACGTTTACTGAATAGATTTTTATGAATAGACAAGTGAAAGAGTAATGTTTTACATGCAATATAGATGAAATGGTATATTTTTATTTAAAAATGTCATCTATATAGTCAAGAGTTTGAATCTGAAAATAAGCCTGATCATTAATTAACAATGGGACCTCAAACTTCTAGAATTCATGGTGCGCTGTATATGGTGATAATTCTGGCCTCTGTTTGGATGTAAGAGTTTTAATTATTTATTTCACAAATTGAAAATACTTCATTTGTTTTGCCTATTTTTTCTATCAAAATTTTTAAATAAAAAAAAAAACAATGCTACAATATTTATTTTTGTTATAGTATTTTTTTAAATAAAATATTAAATTTAAAATTTTAATAATAAATAATTATTTTAACACAATTTCCAACCAAAACAAACTTATAAAATATTAATTCAAATTTGAATTTTAAAATTTTATTAACAAAAAATTCTCACATACAAATTTTAACAAAGCAAACTCATCAATTTAAAAACTTTAAAATATTCATTTCTAATAAAAAATTCTAACAAAAAAAATTTCATCATAAAATAAAGAATACCCAATTCAAATAGAACCTTAAGTTTTTTCATTTAGAATAATAGTTATGTGTCGTATACTCGTATACATTACCAAGAGACTCATATGGTCAAACAATGATCGCCCCGCTCTACATCTATACCCTTTAACTAAATAAAAAAAAAAAAAAAAACTTGGATGATCTAAATTGATGGGGCCAAAATGCAAATTTTGACGTCAAAGAAACTTGCATCATCACGTGTACGTCACAGAATGATGCCATTTATATATATGGCTTGCATCCCAATCAAACAATTAACTTAAAACTATCAAAATTATTGAACGTGCTCTCTTTCTTAACATCTTGTTTAAGAAGAAAATATGAATCCAATTTCGGCCAATCAGTCAGGTAGATGCAATCGAAAAGAAAAGGAGAAGCTTAGAAGGATGCAAATGAAGAGTCTTCATTCGAAACTTGCCTCTGTCATCCCTACTCTAACCGCCAAGGTCTCTGATTTGTTTTGTTCGGAATATTCTGTTACATTTTGGTGTTTCCTTTCCTTTTTCTATTCCATGTTATTATGCTGTCTTCAACAATTTTACTTCACTAAGCACACTTCAACTGCGCGGAACATTTGTTCAAAATCTATATAGTCCCATGTCGACTTTTAAGTCCTTCTGTTCATCTTCCATCTTTAATTTGTAAAATTTGGAGTCTCCTTAACTCCAAAAATTTTAAAAATAAAAATTCACTCATTACTTGGTGGGCAGGAATGCTAGCAAAAATCTATCTTTTTCTGCTCGTGGTATTAATAAAAATGCAAATATAATATTTTTCATTAAAATTGACGGTATATTGTTAAATATGTCTTCACTTGTACCCTCGAATATAAAGTAATATAAACAAATAAAGTTATCATTTTTGTATAATTCAGCTCAATTAAAGAGAAACTAAAAATAAAATTTTTCATAAATGATAATTTGAATTTTTTTTTTACTTCATACATGGGTACAATAAGTGACATTTCACAACACAAAATCAATTTGAAGGAAAAATATTATGTTTAGACTTTTGTCAATAATATATAGAGAAAAAAAGTAGAGTTTTATACAGTAAAGGGTTTACGTATTTGTTAGATATACTACCCGGGAGTTGACAATAATTTACTCATTTCTCGAGTCTCATTATTGCTATTGCAACACCATACTCTACTCTCTCTATGTCGCATTAAGGAAAAAAAAATTGTGTGCTTTAATTATTTAATAAATTAGATGAATAAAGGATAATAAGATGGGATGAGGGGGGGGGGGGAAAGGGAAAAATGATAGACATATAAGTAATCTAAGACTTATTCTTCTCCCCGTTTTTTTTTTTTTTTTTTTTTTTGAGGTGTAAAAGTTTATAGATTCTTGAAAGTACGTACTATATAAATGCAGGAGAAGTTGCCTTTACCAGCCTTGTTGGATGTATCTGTAAACTATGTGAAGAGTCTAACACAAAGGGTAGATGAGCTAAAAGCCAAGAAAGAACAACTTGAAGGTGTCAGCACCAGTGCTACAAGAGGATTAGTTCCACCAACGGTTGAAGTGCATGACACAGGTTCAAATCTAGAAGTCAACTTAGTCACAAACTTGAACAATACCTTCATGTTTATTGAAGCCCTCAAAATTCTTGAAGAAGAAGGTGCTCAAGTTGTAAATGCAAGCTATGCAAAAACTTCCACGGACAGTATCATATATTCAATTCATTCTCAGGTTGATCTTGACTATGTTACTTTTTAAAATTATTTATTATTATAAAAATGATATAACGTACCAATACTTTTACGTAATTTAGGCTGCATTTAGATTGTGTATTTTTCAGTTTTATAAGAAAGTAATATTTTGAAAGTGTTTGAATTGATGACTTGGTTTTGTTGAGAATTTATATTGGAGAATTTTTGTTAATAAAAATTTGATTGAAATTTGAATTAATATTTTATTATTTATTTTGGTTAAAAATTGTGTTAGAAAAAATTATTTATTATTATAATTTTAAATTTAATATATTATTTATAAAAATAATGTAGTAAAAATAATTGCAATATCACTGTTTTTGGTTCTAAAAATTTTGGTAAAAAAATAGATAAAGAAAACAATTAATTCAAATTAGATTTGTAAAATAAATCACTAAATTAAAACTTCCTTTACCAAATAGAGCCTAGTAACTCAATTAAATTACTTACTCAAAATTCTATCATCACTTATTTACTTATTTATTTGCAGTTAATTCCAATTTATTGAGTCATAATAAAACTTCATGTAAGTGAAATTGTTAGATCTCTTAAAAACTTTCCTACTCCCTATAAATGATTATATTATTACTTATTACTTGAGTTTAACTAATTATGATGATTACAAATTTAGTAAATAGACTTATTAGTTAATTACTATCCATCAAGTTTACATGCTGCACGGATACAAACGCACTAAAATTATATACAAATTTACTTAGTAAAAGTCATTAATTTCAAACGGATCTTCTATTTTAGTAACACATAACCAATAACTTTGTGAAAATCAAGTCACAATATGCACAAACTTTTACTAAGTTTGCATACATCGTGGTACATACTAAGTTTGCCCAATTAAAGATCAGTTACTTATTTGGTGCAGAATAAAATAATTATGTTTTCTTTCCTTATATATTATTTTTTTATAGGAGGAATAATTTAAATTATATATACAAGAAGAAAAAGGGAAAAAGTAGACCTCATGGTTAAAATCTAGAACTTCCTGGAACCTAATTGAGGTCTCAAACTAATTAATTGTAAATTAATTTAATACTTCATGGTGGTTATTAATAAAATCATATTCATAATTCAGTTTCAAAAATATAATGGTATAAAATTTTGGTCTCGGTAAACGATTTTGATCAAATATTAGGCTACGCTTGGATAAGGTGTTTTTTGGTTTTATTTATGAAATGATTTTATTGGGTTTTGTAATGAGAAATGAATATTTATAAAATGATTAGATGTGTTTGGATAGATAAATTTGGTTAATTTATTGAAAATTGTATATAAAAAATTATTATTATATATATAATTATTATGTTATATAATATTATATAATTTATTTTTTTAAAAGTGGGTCCCGCTGTTTGACGTTATACTTCTGCACGCTGACCATAAATTATGAACATAAATTATGGCTGACCAAATGCACACGAATATGTAGCAATAAAGTACTAATGGACTGAAGAAACGAGGCTGACAAAATTGCAGACATTGTGCAATGTTCATGTGACATTGTCATATTCATTTTTTTAATAATAGGCTACAAAAATTTTTAGTGTACACTCTTCTGTCGCAATTGCAAACACAATACTTATGCACTGCCAAACGTTATTATTTTTTATTTTACGAATAGATATAAATTTGACGAAACCAAACTGAGCCTTAATAATTAATGTTGAACAAAATTCGTTGACTTTAGAGGTTATCAAGAATTCTGTCATAAAATACACATATACTCTAGAGGTGGCCCTGTTTACGTGAGAAATTAGTACCGTTTAACTTATTGCATTGTAAAGGTACAATGGGTTTAATTTGGATAATGAATCTGAGCCACCCGAAATGAACCTTTTTAACTTCTAAAAGGTCCGCATTTACATTATTTCTAGTTGGAGATCTTTATTTTGCCAATAATGTTCACTTTTGTCACATTCTCGGTGACTGATTAGTATATCACTTCAAAAATTTTCAGGCTTTCTCTTCTAGAATTGGCATAGATACTTCAAGAGCGCTTGAGCGATTGAAGAAATTATCAGTTGAAGGATACAAGCCAACAACAATTTGAAGGGAACATTCTTAATGGGAAGATAAAGATATATTTGTGGGAAAATAAGAGATCAACGTCTTTGACCTGTGACCAAACTTTTCGTTTAAACCCTTAACTTTATTGGCGACTTCTAATAATAAATTTCTTGTTTGTTTTAATTAATTTTATGTGAAACGAGTTAATATATAAAATGGGAGTAATAACAATTTTAACGAACAATAAAAATAATAAAAAATTATAATTATAATTTCAATAATTATTAATTACCTGTTTAATATATGAAACATATCTCATATAAAAATTATTTTAATATATAAAAGTGTCTCATATATAAACATGTTTCATATACTTAAAAATATATTTCATAGGAGTTTTTGTCTTATTTGTTAGGTGGAGTAATATTTCAAGGAAAATGTGCTATACTATATAGTAAAGGATGTTCAAGTGACACAGGACCTTACCAAAGAAATAGAAATGGGATTTTGATCAGTAAACTATTCTCGTTGCATCTGCACCTCTCTTTCGATTTTTCGTAGCGTATGTCAATGAGTGTCCAAATCACAAGTGACGAAAAACAAAAAGCGGTAACTTATAAATGTCTAGGGTTAGTTAAAAAGTTTTAGAGACTAAACAAAGTGAGGAAGTTTCCCACATTTTACTTCTAGTGTAAAATTTGAATCTAGGAAACTAAGAATTGTATGACAATTAATATACCAAATATAATATGGGATTTTCTGTCCAAGATTTTATCTCTCTTATTTTATCTTAATTAAAACTACGTCATAAGGTTCATTAATCTCTTGATTAGAGTCTAATAATTGTAAAGTAATTTTAGTTATATTTATGCATTTAGTCCCTACTTTTAATGAAACTACGTCATTTTGAACGTTAGACAGAATAAGATAGGATAAATATTGGACAGAGGATCTGATCTCACCAAATACCTAGTAATATATATATATATATCACATAAATTCTTGTGAAAAGGGTTCATATATGTGATGTTATACACTAATTTTGTTGAATTTGATACGCTAATTTTTGTATACGCTAATATTATATTTGATACGCTAATTTTTGTATACTTGATATGCTAATTTTTTGTATTGGATTGATACGTTTGGATTGAAAATTGATATGCTAAAGTGAAGATTTCATATGCTAAAGTGAAAATTTGATCATTTTATATGCTAAAGTAAAATTTTGATACAACTAAAGTAAAAATTTGTTAAGATAAAGTGAAAATTTGTTGCACTAATTTTTTGAACTTGATACGCTAATTTTTTAATTGATACTTTGAAGTGAAAATTGATAGTTGATTCGCTAATTTTTGGATTGATACACAGGTCGCATATATGAACCAGTTTAATAGCGTATCAGTCCAAAAACTAGCGTATCATGTATCAAATTTTTAGTTTAGCATATCAAATATCAAAGATTAGCTCCTGTGGAATGGGTGACCTGTGTATCACACTAAAAATTAGTGTATCACATATCAAATTTTTAATTTTTAGTTTAGCGTATCAAATATCAACGATTAGCATATCAAGTATTAAAAATTAGCATATCAAGTATCAAAAATTAGCGTATCAAATATCAAATATTAGCGTGTCAAGTATCAAGTATAAAAAATTAGCGTATCAAATATCAATTATCAAAGATTAGCGTATCAAGTATAAAAAATTAGCGTATCAAATATCAAAGATTAGCATATCAAATATACAAAAATTAGTGTATCAAATATAATATTAGCATATCAAGTATAAAAAAAATTAGCGGAAATATAACAAAATTTGTGTATTAAGTCACATATATAAACCCATTTCAGAAGTTTTTTTTGATATATATGGCAAGTGATTTATGTTGGGTAAGATAATTATCCATAACTACTTATCCAATTAGAAAATGACGCATGTATATGTATAATCATAACGGAGTAAGTTATATCTTAAAGAGATATATATCCTATTCGGATTACTGTGACAACTCGTATCCCCGAGTTTTGGCAACAAACACCGTGGTCAAGGATGAAAGCAGCACCAACCAAAACTTCAAATGAAAATCGCGAAAGGATCAAGCATATTCAAGTGTCCATAGCCAAAACCTTTCATGCATTATTGATAAGGTGAAATATGTTCACCTTATATATGCTATTTTCACTTGTACTTTGCATCGTCTTTGTGCTATTTAATGTGTTTTTAGTGTGTTTTGTAGGTTATTAATGTTGGAGGCCAAAATGAGAGGAGAAAAATCAAGAAAGATGTGATTTAGATCAAAAACGTGTTTTTCGTCACGAAGAAGCTGGTTCCGTGTTTCACAAGATGTTCAAGGTGTTAATTCCAATTTTTGAAGATCAATCCTATATATTAAGACCTTGGATAGAGTGGCAAATAAGTCCAAAGTTGATCTCATGGAGGCTCGAGACTCCAAGAAGGGTTGACATAGCGAAACACGTGGAAAGGTGATGAAGAAAAAATGCTGAAGAAAGCTTCCAGGGTTTAGTATTGAAATCATATCTCTCTCGATATACGTCCAAATGGGATGTTTCAAGTGCCATTGGAAAGATAAGAGATAGATCTACAACGTTTATGTTTTGGGTTTTCCCAAATTCGGCCCGGATCATTGAGAAATATGCCATTTATGGACGTTGGAAAGTAGGATAAGCTCCAAGTCGAGACTTGGAACACCGTTTACATTCTTTTTATAATTCATGGACGTCGCGCGACGTGGGGATCTGGACGTCGCCGATGTCCGCAACCAAAACAGCGCGGAATTTTTTTTTTTTAGTTTTTGATGCTTTTAAGATGTCTTTTTATTTTGGTTTGTTTTCTAACTTGTTCCTTACATCTTAGGGCCCAAAAACATGCTATCTTATTAATTTTTCATTAGGGTTCAACTTGTTTCCTATATAAGGCTATCTATTATGTAATTTTCAAACGAGAAGATCATAGAAGAATAGAGTTCATAGTTTAGAATAGATTAGGGTTTCTTTCTTTCTTTCTTTTTTAGGGTTTCATATAGCTTTAGGGTGGTGACAACTTTGAAAGAATTAAAGTTTTCTTCTTTGTAATAGCTAGGGTTTCATTATTTTGGCTATCTAAGGAGAATTGCAGCTGTACGGATTGGGAACGTCATTAATTATTGAATTCATTTATTTAGAGACAAAGATTTCATATACGGATTCGCTATTCATGGTGTTATTTTTCCTTTTAATTTATGTTTTCAATATTGTGCTTAATTAAAAATATTATGATGATGTTTGATTTAGCCATGCTCGGCTAAACTTATTGTGCTCTCGGGATTATGAATAAGGATTTTTGTGCTTAATTTACATGCTAAATTCTATCTTATAATCTTTGTGGAATAAGTTTTGTTGTGTTCTTCATAATTATGCATGATTTGGCCAGATTATGTATGATGAATATTTGTTTAAAGTGCAGTAAATTATTTAGAGATAACTTGCTTTAATCTTGCCTCTTACCACATAGGAGGATTATAGTGTGTTGTTTGGAATCTTTTGTGGGTTGGTTGTGAATTTGTTAGATTGATTTTACCTTAGCTCTTGCCTCTTACCACATAGGAGGAGTTATGGGGGTTAGTTTAACATTAGCGTGACTGGTTCGGGCATTGCCTCCGCCATAAAGGAGCGGTTGAACTTGAGTGTTTGGTTGAGTTGGTTAGTTGCATTAGATTCTGGGTTAATTAAGGAAGTAAACCTTACCTCTTACCACATAGGAGGGTTTAATGAATTAATTAATATCTAAATAGGTAAATTCCTAGGTCATTCCTTGCCTCTTACCACATAGGAGGGCGTGAGTTATGTTATTTATCCTTTTTTTGCATGATTATAGATAGAATGTATGTATGTGCTTTTAATGTAACCCTAAATATAATCTCGAGAGTACACTTGCTTAATAAATCACCGTCTTTGTTTTAGTTATTTGTTTTTAGCATTCTTATTTTTGGTTTAATAAATATAAAAAACCAAAAATATTTTCTTTAGAATTTAAACACAGTCATTTCTCTGTGGGAACGAACTCGCTATACTATCACCTTTACGGGGGTTGTTTAGCATTATTTTTGAGTAGGGGTAAATAGCAACCACGATCGCATTTTTATTACACATATTTGCCCCCATCAATTATCTATATATATATATATATACTAGGAATGGAGCTCGTGCAAGGCAGATGCAGCAGTGCCCGCCGATGGTGGGGAAAGGGGTCGAGTTTGTTGTTCGGATGAAATTTGAGACCATCAGGCTTTACATTCCTACTTGGAGCATTACAACAACACATGATTGCAAAAAATTGGATCATTAATGTTTGAGAAAAAAATCAGCTTGTCATTGCTTGGGAATTTAGCATCAATGAACTCTAATGTGTCATGTTAACTGAATTGGGATGTAAAATCAACTAAGATTGTGCTTAAAGATAAGATCAATATTTGTTCTTTTTTTTGAAACTAAGCTGAGACTAGGTTTGCTGATAATGTGAGATATCACCAAGTGATATGAGGTCTCCCTGAGGTCACGTGCTCCTTGTATTGTTATCAAAACCCATACGACCTGCTACACGTTAGAAAATACCCCCGGGCTATACAAGGGAGTATGCTCCGATGCTTAAGTCAGTTTGGGACCCTGAATAATAAGCTTAATACTAATAAAAGTTGTAGAGAAAGTAACCCCTTACCAGGTGATAATGAGGTTCCTTTTATAGAGTCGTACCTAGTAGAGTTCCAGTAGGATTAGAACTCCTCAGTTCATCAGTAGACTAAACCCGAAGAACTCGGGTTCAGATAGAATTTGCATAAGGATAGTCCTAGTACAATTCAACCATTATCAATAGTCCCTCAGATCTGTTGAGATTACTTGGATCTTGTCCGATCTGATCAATGCCGTTTCCATCCGTCACATATCATATGGAATCCGACCTCCAAACGCTTGTGTCATCTTACCAAGCCCCAAGTACATTAGAACCATACAAGAATTCCGTACTCCGTTGCTCTCAATCCTGATTATTGCACTCATGATTGGTCTAACCCGAGCTCGGACGAGTTGTAGTTAAATACGTGAAATGTATAACTGCCTTATCTATGTGGTATATTCTTTGTGACCTTCAGAAACATGTTGAATTTAACACAAGGACAATTACCTCCGAACTCCGGAAGTTTATATAATTACTCCCGAACTGTTAAAGCTTGTGGCTCTATTCATAGAATATTCCTCATTTGTTGTAATCAAAAGACCTTATACTGGATCCGACCTGCGTAAGTCGTTGAAAATGTGCATACAACAGCTACGTTTTTTGGAATATTTCATCATAATACATTTAGCCCCAGTTTGGTATTGATTTGCACAATCCCTTGAAGTAGCAAATTATATGCCGAACTTCGAAACTTGCTCAAATGCTGGTTAGTCTGTGCCAGCTGCTCGTTTTACGAATCTCTAGACAAGATCAACAGCTGAGATTATTGGGCCCAATAGCCCATAAGGCCACTATAAATAGCCCCACCTTGAAATTTCAAATTTTCACCTTTTGCAATTTGACATCTCTAAGCGGTCTGACTTCCTAGCTCGGATTCAACATTCCTTCGAATAAAAGCCTAAACCCGAACTCAGCTTATCTTCTTTACTCAAGTAAGTATGTCTACCTCTGAACATTCTAATTCCTCCTTGGCTATTAACTCAACATCTGGGTCAGGAGAATTAGGTAGTCCTAATTCTCCGAACTCAGTTTCTAGTACCATAGGAGAACGTAGAATAGTAGAGAACCGAACTGCAGATCAGAACACTGCAATTTCAAGTTATTATTTAACTAACCTCCACACAACCTCGTTTACAGCTCAAATTGCAAACCAGAATACCGATCTAGAAAACCCTTCTGATGAACATGATAATCCCATATCTAAATTAGATACTTTAGATTCCATCATTTCCTATCATGAAGTAGAAAACGTAGCAAAACGAAGCTGTATTCCAGTCGATGTAGGAGCCCGAACTCCATTGCCTGGTGAGATTGCTAGCTGACCTCCGAAAGGCTTCATTAGTGTATTTGAAGAACACTTCGTGGGGGGGGGAGGGGATTAAGATTTCCCCTTTCTAACTTCTTCAAAGACATTTTAATTGAATATGCTATTTATAATGCCCAATTCACTCCCAATGCCATCCGAATTCTAAGAGGATTCGAGATGATCTGTCAGCACTTAGATATTCCATGCTCCGTGCTGTTATTCATATATATATATATAGCTTAAAAACCTCAGGTTGGGATGTTGGGTGGTTTTATTTTACCCATTGTAGAGGTAGGATAGATCTCTTTGAGGGAAATCCAAGCTTAATTCACGATTAGAAGGATAAGTTCCTTTTTTTTCAGAGCTCGGGCAGTTGGTGAGGAAACTTTCTAGTGTCCTGACGAGTCGGTCTCAGATCTATCACCCAAAAGTATCTCTACTATCAAAAAATCGTTAGCCAAATTAGAGACCTTAGTGAGTAAATGTGGCAAACTGTGCCTCGCTAACATCCCAGAATGGGTGTTAGTGTCTTTAAGATTGAGCCCTACTGAGCTGGGAATTGACCATTAAGATGAGGTGGATGAACTCGGTCATAAGGGCACATGTCTTGTGTAGTTTATGACTTTTGATATCACGGTTGTTTTTTAAGCATGTCTAACTCTTCCTCTGTTCGGATACAGTTATGCATCTTAAGGATATGTTCGGTGGCTTCAAGCCCAAGAAACTCTGAGCTACGAAAACAAAGGTGGTAAACCCAGTTGTCATATCGGACGACAACGCTTCTCCCTCAGCTATATTAGCACTTCCTACCCAAGAAGGAAATGTCAGCGCTGAGCTGACCCTCTAAGGCCCCCAGCTCGTGGAAGCTCCTTCCAGGCAAACTTCAGGTCCAGGGAGTTCCCAACCTCTCGTTACCACTTTGCTCCCTGGTAACAGTTGCAAGAGGTAATTTGAGAAAGCGTTAGCACATGCTAACAAGCAGATGAAGAGCCTCGCCGAGCTGTCGGGTCCTTCCTTATTTGGAGAGCTAATTGTTCAACGACAGACTTTCGGGAGTAGGATTATTGAGGTGCCAGAGCACTACTTGCTCCCGAACTGGGGCTTATCTGATAGACTATCTATAGACACCACCCCCGAGTTTGTCAAGGAGAGTGTCCCACCTCGGGATAAAGAGGAGCTCCAGAGTTTCGAAAAGATGGAAATAAGAAAGCGAACTGCCATTGGGTTTGCTCAGGTTATTTTCTTTTCTACTTTTTGATTATTCGTATATATGTTTTAGAACTTTTAAGTTAATCAATTTTTATGTTGCAGACTCTAGCTCTGGTCGGTGAGTGGATGTCTTTAGCTGAGGAAGATGATGCCGAACTCAGCAAACTCCACACCGACCTAAAGAAAGCTGAGGCAAGGATCAGCGATCTAGAGAGCTTTAATCAGGAGCTGGGGTATAGGGAGCAGCATTCTAAGTCTGAGCTCAGGAAAAGTTCAAGTAGCCCTGAAAGCTTCTGAGGATGAAGTGGCTAAGCTCTGAATTGAGAACCATGCCTTAAAGCAACAAGTTGTTTGATAAGTTGGTTTTATACCAACTAATATGTGTTAAATAACTTGGCTTTTGTTATGTGTTTTATGTACATATGTGAGGTTTTGAGAGGTTTTATGCATTTATATGTTTGCAATATGAAAATGATCAAATGGTGCAAAGAAGAGCAAAAATGGTGGTAATTGAAGTGAAAAATGTAGGATGAAAATGGAGGAACCGAAAATGCATATTTGGCCAAATTAGGGTTTTGGCAGCTTTGAGTGTGAATTTGTTTTGAGCATAACGTCTTCAATACTAATCCAAATGATGAGTTCTTGGATGTTCTGGAAAGCTCTTTGAGTGTACTTTATTTCTTATGTTTAACCTTTCTTCTAATTCTGTGTGTACATATGAGAAACGGGCTCAGCTTTATGACTGCCACTTCAGGATTTAGTTATGAAGTTCATATTGCCACAGTTTGGTAGATTGTTAATAACTAGAGCTACAGACATCCAATTAAGGTGATTCTTGATCCATTGGAGATCCATGAGATAGATATAGAACTTTTATGTTTACCATCAAGTTCCGTTTAGGAGCTAAGCCATATGAATTTGGTGTAGAAGTTGGTGATTAAAGCTGAAACAAGCATTCAGCCACAATGAAGGCTCACATGCACAAAACTCTCGCGAGCATTTTCACAAACACCTCACGAGCACTCAATTCACACTACAATCTCGCACACAATTCACAGCTCACGCACACTAACTATGCACATACCTCATGCGACGAGCTCAGCTCATCGCATATACTTTGCACACACCTTGTGCGGCGAGGTCACCTCGCCGCACATCCTCACTCGCACACACTCTTGCATTACCGCACACAAGCACACTACCAGCACAACACCCTCGCACACACTCTTGCGGCGAGGCCACCTCGCCGCATGCACCTCACCACAACACTCACACACAAGCGCATGAACACTTTAATCATTCTAGCATTTCACACACTCACTTCATTTCCACAAACATACACAAGCATTCATATGCATAAACACTTATCCACACCAAGCAGAAAGAGTACATGGACTCCTAACATTCTCCATTTTCATTTGATTATCATAATGTTCAACACTCATTGACATTTGATTGTGTTACACTTCACAATTGCAGTCACATGCATATTCTCTCATATCTCGACATTTTCAATTCACAACATTTGGTTGCAGTTTATCATTCATTTTTGTAACCATTTACAACATCAACATTCATTAACATTTTTCTTCCAAAATATGTACACACTCACACTTCTCACAACATTCCACATTCACTCACTATTCACGAATGCTCACAACACATTACACATATTTTGATCACACAAACCTCATAACAATTAACACACACTTTTGCTCACTCATCACTCACACACTCGCACATTGCATGGCGAGACCTCGCCACGAGGTCTTGCCAGCAAAACATGTTCACGGCGAGGTCTCGCCAGCAAAAAGTTACACGGTGAGACCTCGCCGCGAGGTCTCGCCACACACACACACTTCACGGCGAGACCTCGCCGCGAGGTCTCGCCACTATATTTGCCTTGGGGTTTTATGTTTGGATAAAGTGGAAAAAAATGGCAAAGTGTTGGAAGGTTTATTTCATGAGTTTCATTTTTGTGGCACTGTTTTGAGTTGATCATAACTCTCTCATCTGAGCTCCGAATTGGGTGATTTAGATGGCTATGGAAAGATTAGACAAAGGGTTAAGACTTTCATGTTTTATGTTTTCCTTAATTCACAGTGCATCATGATCAAATCTTGGTGGGAAGTTGCTGGCATGAAATGTTGTGTGATTGAGTTTTCTGCAAATTCGTCTAAGTGTTGAAGTATTAAGTTTCTGATTTTCAGGGCAGACGAAGGCGTGTAGAACAGAGGTAAGAAGGCTCAGTTTCGCTGAAGGGCTGATCTGCAGAAATGCGCGCGCATGTTGAAGTCGTGGAGGATGCAAGCATGAAGGCTTGATTTGAGTCTGAATCTTCAAGCTGGAGCCAGAAGCAGCGAAGGCGCGACAGCTAAAGCTTGAAGGCCTGTTGCTGGTTGCTGAAGCTACAGAAGGCGCGATTTGCACAAGCCAGAAGGCGCTGGAATGCTGAACTTTTCTCCAAACTTTGAATTTTCACATCTTAGGCTGATTTTTGGTTTTCTCTATTCAAGGGCACTTTTGTAATGATTTAGATATTTTACGGTTGCGTATTAGTTACGTTTTCCCAACACTATATATAGGGAAGGTAGCTAACATGTAAGAGGGATTTTTATGGGAGAGAGAATATTCTAGAGTTTAGAATTATTGTTTTGAATTTTAGCGGGAGCTTTTCTCCCTCTCATTTTCTCTCTCTAGATCTATTTTCTCTCACTAAACATTTCTGCTCGTATCTCGACTCCGATTGTAAATTTGGACTGGATTCTTCTTTTTTATTCTCAATTGACAAAGGAATCGGCAATTCTCTCGATTGAATCGGTAAATTCTTCCAATTAAATGAGAATGAGCTTATCAATGTTGAAATTTGTTGATTTTGGAATGAGAAAGATGTTTTCTGGCTAAATCTATGATATCTTAGGATTCTTAATGGATGAATACGTGTTTTAGTAGATTATATGCTATGCAATTGATCTAATTGTTGAGAATTGAAATCACATTTGAATTGAGCATAAACATATGTTGAATTTCATAATTCATAGCTAATCTTGAATATATCAAACTTCAATTGTGGTCGACATGCTAAATTGAGTAGTGATTAATCAAAGTTAGCGAAGTTCCATGAATTGAGAACTAAATTGTGATTGTTTAAGTCTTTGTACTTGTTTTCTGTAATCAAATCAATTCTGAGACTCAGGCCTCGCCAGGAAGTGTTAATGAATTGAATCCTTAGGAAAAGTGTCAAAGGAGCTTTCTGTTTTAACAACAACGATATGTGAACCCTAGGATGGGCCTCGCCATGGGAGTTCTTAGGATTTTGCATGTTAGAGTAGTTAGCTGGGAGAGTTGAGACTTTGCGGAGCTTATTCCACCATTCTCGGGCCTCGCGCCATGGGAGAGGATGGTGATTTGGGGGGTACAAGCAGTGGGGTGGTCGCCATGCTAACCACAGCTTGGATTTCTAGGCAATTTAGGTCTCCATTGCATTTAATTGTTTATTGATTGCATAGCATTGATTTACTGAGCCTGTGTTCATCCGATACAAGAATCCTGAGATATCTGTTTCATCCTTGCTTGTTGTTATATTTTGCATCTTTGTTTTCGTTCTTTTGAGTTGAAGTTTCCTCTTTCTAGTACTTAGATTCTGTGACAGGACTTTCAGAACAATTTACTCAATTTTCTTGACCTACGCCTTCCCTGTGGATTACGATCCCTACTTACGCTACTACATTAGTGTTTAGGGTAAAATTGACGAGGTACGACAAGTCGACATCAATTTTTGGCGCCGTTGCCGGGGAAGGCAATCGGTTCTGGAATTTGTTGAATTGTTCTTGATTTTTACTTGTTCTATTCGTGTTTTTTGTTTGTGGCATTTACCTTAGCTTTCATTTTTGTGTTGTTTTCTGTTCTTGTTGAGAATTGTGATCTGTTTCTTTGTTGCATATTTGAAGTTCTTGTTTCTTTGTTATTACACTTCACTACTTTGTGTTGTGTATGCCAAGGTCTAGCAGGTTTGCAAGAGAACCACAATTCTTATTGGATCTTGAGTTGGACAAATCTTTGAGAGCACAATTGAAGCAACAGAGAGAAATGGCAGCTCAAGGAGCACAAGCACATAGGTTTGGAGACCATTATGCAGTAAATTTTGACAATCGTTTTGGTCATCAGGACATCGATGTGGAAAGTTACCACATTCCTTCACAAATTGTTTCCATGATTACCCAGGGCCAATTCTTCCAAGGTCTTGACAATGAGGATCCCAACGACCACCTTGATTGGTTTCTCGGGTTATGTAGCACTTTTAAGTTACCAAGAATTGATAGGAGTGAGGTTCACAGGATTTTGTTTCCTTTATCTCTGCGTGGAAAGGCTAAACACTGGTTTATGAGCATTGGAGGAGCCAATGCAGATATGTCATTTGATGATCTACAGAAGAGGTTCTTGTCCAAATACTTCCCTCCAGCTAAGCTTGAAAAGAGAAGGTTGGAAATTATGAACTTTCAGCAACAAGAAGGTGAGACATTTAGAGAAGCTTGGGAAAGATTCAACGACCTAATCAGACAATGCCCCAATCATGACTTAGGAGAGATCAGGGAACTAAACACTTTCTTCAAAGGCTTAACTCCTGAATCCTCTTTGATGGTTAAGGCATGTGCTAACGGGGCACTCAAAGACAAGTCTGTGCCTGAAGTACGGGAGCTATTTAATCAAATTGCTGAAGATAAGTATATCTTCCCAGAGATCCGAAAGCCACATGTTAGAAAACAAAGGGGGTACTTGATGTAGATAAGGAGACTTCTCTTAGTGCAAAGTTCGAAGCATTGGCCAAGCAGGTGCAGACTCTTAAGGCAACACAAACAAAAGCTCCACTTCTCTCTTGTGGATTATGCAAGGGTGAACACTATACTGATGAGTGCCCAGTCACCACTGAGTCCATTCAATATGTGAATAACTATGGCAACAGACCACAGTACTCTGGAAATTACTCAGGAGGCAACAACAGAGGATATGGAGGCAATCAAGGAACTTGGGGACAACAAAACCAAAGCCAGGGAAGCCAATATACTCAAGGGAATGAGCAAAGGAGAAATACCAATCCTCCACCAGGTTTTGATCACCAAGCTAGTTCATCAGCACAAGAACAAGGGAAGCCATCTGTGGAAGTTATGTTTCAAAAGCTGTTGGAGAGGTTAGACAAGAATGATCAGAGGTTTGAGCAAAGGTTAGGAAGTTTGGAATCAAGTGTTAAACATCATGAAGCTATTTGGAAGAATATTGAGATGCAGATTGGTCAATTGGCTAATGATGTGCATCAGAGGCAAAAAGGAGCATTACCAAGTGACACTATTCCGAATCCAAAAGGAAGGGAAGCATGCAATGCCATAACCTTGAGGAATGGAAAACTTTTGCCTGGGAAGAAACCGTCAGAAGTTAAGGATGATTGTGCAGAGGAAGAAGACCAGGAAAATGAAGCTGAGGAAGTTTTGGAGCTTAAGAAGGATAATGAGCAAGAGGATGATAGAGCTATGAAGTAAGAGATACCAACTAGAATGGGTAATGAGATCACCAAGAACTCTAATCCTTACAACTACCCTGAGTATGCTCCTAAGCCTTCTTTTCCAGAGAGGAAGAAACCACCTCCTCAAAAAGGCCCTCAGTTCAAGAGGTTTCTGGAGGTACTCAAGCAAGTGAATGTGAATCTTTCCCTGATGGATTTAGTGACTTCAATGCCAAAATATGCTAAGTATCTCAAGGATCTTATCTCCAACAAAGAGCAAATCTTGAGATGTGAGGTTCCCATAATGGTTTCTGAGTGCACTCAAGCTTGGATGGTTCATGATCTCCCTCCAAAGCTTAAGGATCCTGGGAGCTGTACTATTCCATGCAAAATAGGCACAAGGTATTTTGCAAAGGCTTTATGTGATTTGGGTGCTGGGATCAATTTAATGCCATTGTCCATAGCTATCAGTGTTGGATTGGAAAGCAGGATTCGCCCCGTGGCAGTAACACTCCAATTGGCAGATAGGTCTTTGGTAACTCCTACAGGTTTGGTTGAAGACGTTCTAGTAAGAGTTGATAAATTCACTTTGCCTGTTGATTTCATTGTACTTGATATGGAGGAGGACCCTGAGGTACCTTTAATTTTTGGTAGACCATTTTTAGCTACAGGTGATACTTTAATTGGAGTTCGAAACAAAACTGTCACCTTTAGAATTAATGATGAGGAAGTAGTTTTTGACGTGAATTATGCAATGAAACAACCTATGCATTTAGAATCTTTGTGTTCCATTCAGGTTGTTGAATGTTCTCCAATTTTCGTTAATGAGGGTGTTAAGCATGACTATATTTCTGTTGATGAAATTGTGGATGATGAAGAAATTGATTGTGATGAGCTTGATGTAGAAGATAGCATGTTTTCATTAGAGAGTGCATGCATAGAAGAATGTGGTTACATAGATGTGTCAAACTTTGAAGAGCCAAGTCACTCTTTGGTAGAGAATACCTCACAGGAAGCATGTGTTAAGAATTGTTCAAATGATAGTGAGAGACATTTTTTACTTGATGATGATGATGAATGTTCTTTTCTTGATACTTTGATAAGTTGCATAGAGTCACATTTGGAAAGACATTGTGATACCAAAAATCATGTTAATGTGGAAATTGGTACTTTTGAAACCGAGAAGAAATCTGAGTGTGCAATTGGTACTTCATCTCCAGTGCATAATGAGAAATATTATTTAAGAAATGACAATGTTGTTTGTGAGGATAATTTTGAGAAAGTTTGTGGAGTCAAAAACGTTTGTTTTAAGGATAAAAATGTTAACATTTTGAATGACAATGATAATATGGTGAACAATTGTGAATTTGAGACATTTACTTTTGAAATTTCTGATGAGTTGATTGAGACCATGGATGTGCATTCCTTGGTTGAGCCTTGCAGGACTACTGTGGATAGTGTGGTACAAGAGGGCTATGATGTGGTTCAAACGAATTTGATATTTGGAGAAAGTTTTTCTCATGATCCTATGGTTACACATCTCCTCAACACTCCAGTGTCTTCTGGGAAAAAGGAGCATGCTTACCAGAGTTCATCTTTTGTGTGGCGCAGAGATGGATTTACTGAGTTCTTTTCATGAACAAGACATACGTTGTGGATGAATAAAGTCTAGCTGGAGACTATCTAAATCCAGAACTACTTCTTTTCCTTTAGCTTTAATAAGTAGTTTGTTTTCTTCTTTTTGTTTTGTCTTTGCGTTTCTTTCATTTTGGAATTCATTCATCAAAACCACTCATGTTAAAGCTGTTTGACCAGGAAGGACATTGCAAGAGATTAGCCATGCACTCAAGAGGCTAAGTGTGGGGGAGTGATGCCAAAGAATTTTTCATATGAGGAAGATGGATCAAGAAATCTCCACCACGCAAACATTGAAAATCATGACAATATCAATACAGGGAGCCCCTAAACCTATATTTTCTTTACATTGAGGACAATGTATGTTTTAAGTGTGGGGGAGTGTATGTTTGCTATGGTTTGTATTTCTTGAATTTTGGATGCTTATTTGCCTTGCATGAGTGATGAAATCTTTTGTGAAGTTTTGTGCTATATGCAAATTTTTTTAAGTTTTGTGGTGAATTTTGAGTGTTAGCGTATTATGTCTAGTTATATGTGATGTTTTTCATGTTTTGTGCAAGTTTTTCATGTTTTGTGAAACAAATCAACTTTTGGTGAAATTTTGAAATTTTTGTGAATAAATGTTGATATTGTCTATACATGGTGTAATGTGGTGTTGATGTCCAAATGGAATGCAAAAGTGCAAGTAATGGAATGAAAAGAAAAGAGGTGTAGTGACAGTGAGAGCAATGGAATGAAATGTTGACACTTTGTGCTATGCTTTGTTCTTTTGTTAAGCTATGCTTAAAAAAAATTTGAAGTCATCCATTTAACTTTTGTATTGCATGCGAAAATGCTTTTGTTTCTTTGATTCCAATCTTGATGAAATTGGTACATTTTGTTGACTAAGGCCCGATGTTAATGTAAGATAGATATGCCATGCAAAACTCAATTGACATAGGATGTAATGTGTATGGATTCGTTTCTTTTTGTTATGCATTTATTTGGTGTCTCCAGAATTCGTGCATGTTTAGTCAATTTGGGATTCTTATGAACATGTGCGGGCACACGAAATGATATGGGAGAAAAAGCCATATTGGCAATTGGGAAGGAAAAAGCCATAAGAACCTAGCAATCAAATTTGGAGAAAAAAGCCATAAAACCCAGTCATATTTTCAGTCATTAATATGTGCACCAATGTGCAGCACTAATGTGCAGAATAAGGGCAATGTCCATAGAGTACCAATGTACGCATAGGTACCATTGATCTTGTGATTGCATGTTCATAAGGGTGTACAAGGAGATTGGCATGTATTGAATGGTATGTGAGACCAACTAGATGGTGTATAGCAAGGGAATAGATGAAGTTCATGTTCCTCAACACACACTTGCACGCATGACATTTTGGTCTTTATTCATTGTGCCTTGGTTGATAATTTGTGCTAAAAGTTGATAGCTTGGAATTGAGGATATGTTAAGAGTTTTGATATTGCATGAACAAAAAAAATTGTTTAGATGAACTCAGGTGAGAACAAGCTTGACAGAAGAGTGAAGTCTAGTGCAAAGTGGTTTTGAAATGTGAGTTGTGTGTTGTGTCTTTGCTTGAGGACAAGCAAAAGCTCAAGTGTGGGGGAATTTGATAAGTTGGTTTTATACCAACTAATATGTGTTAAATAACTTGGCTTTTGTTGTGTGTTTTATGTACATATGTGAGGTTTTGAGAAGTTTTATGCATTTATATGTTTGCAATATGAAAATGATCAAATGGTGCAAAGAAGAGCAAAAATGGTGGTAATTGAAATGAAAAATGTAGGATGAAAATGGAGGAACCGAAAATGCATATTTGGCCAAATTAGGGTTTTGGCAGCTTTGAGTGTGAATTTGGTTTGAGCATAACTTCTTCCATACTAATCCAAATGATGAGTTACTGGATGTTCTGGAAAGCTATTGGAGTGTGCTTTATTTCTTATGTTTTAACTTTCTTCTAATTCTGTGTGTACATATGAGAAATGGGGGCATCTTTATGACTGCCACTTCAGGATTTAGTTATGAAGTTCATATTGCCACAGTTTGGTAGATTGTTAATAACTAGAGCTACAGACATCCAATTAAGGTAATTCGTGATCCATTGGAGAGCCATGAGATAGATCTAGAACTTTTATGTTTACCATAAAGTCCAGTTTAGGAGCTAAGCCATATGAATTTGGTGTAGAAGTTGGTGATTAAAGCTGAAACAAGCATTCAGCCACAATGAAGGCTCACATGCACAAAACTCTCGCGAGCATTTTCACAAACACCTCACGAGCACTCACTTCACACTACAATCTCGCACACACTTCACAGCTCACGCATACTACCTATGCACATACCTCATGCGACGAGCTCAGCTCGTCGCATATACTTTGCACACACCTTGTGCGGCGAGGTCCTCACTCGCACACACTCTTGCATTACTGCACACAAGCACACTACCAGCACAACACCCTCGCACACACTCATGCGGCGAGGCCACCTCGCCGCATGCACCTCACCACAACACTCACACACAAGCGCATGAACACTTTAAGCATTCTAGCATTTCGCACACTCACTTCATTTCCACAAACATACACAAGCATTCATATGCATAAGCACTTATCCACACCAAGCAGAAAGATTACATGGACTCCTAACATTCTCCATTTTCATTTGATTATCATAATGTTCAACACTCATTGACATTTGATTGTGTTACACTTCACAATTGCAGTCACATGCATATTCTCTCATATCTCGACATTTTCAATTCACAACATTTGGTTGCAGTTTATCATTCAGTTTTGTAACAATTTACAACATCAACATTCATTAACATTTTTCTTCCAGAATATGTACACACTCACACTTCTCACAACATTCCACATTCACTCACTATTCACGAATGCTCACAACACATTACACATATTTTGATCACACAAACCTCATAACAATTAACACACACTTTTGCTCACTCATCACTCACACACTCGCACATTGCATGGCGAGACCTCGCCACGAGGTCTCGCCAGCAAAACATGTTCACGACGAGGTCTCGTGGCGAGACCTCGCCAGCAAAAAGTTACACAGCGAGACCTCGCCGCGAGGTCTCGCCACACACACACACTTCACGGCGAGACCTCGCCGCGAGGTCTCGCCACTATATTTGCCTTGGGGTTTTATGTTTGGATAAAGTGGAAAAAAATGGCAAAGTGTTGGAAGGGTTGTTTCATGAGTTTCAGTTTTGTGGCACTGTTTTGAGTTGATCATAACTCTCTCATCTGAGCTCCGAATTGGGTGATTTAGATGGCTATGGAAAGCTTAGAGAAAGGGTTAAGACTTTCATGTTTTAAGTTTTCCCTAATTCACAGTGCATCATGATCAAATCTTGGTGGGAAGTTGCTGCCATGAAATGTTGTGTGATTGAGTTTTCTGCAAATTCGTCTAAGTGTTGAAGTATTAAGTTTCTGATTTTCAGGGCAGACGAAGGCGTGTAGCTCAGAGGTAAGAAGGCGCAGTTTCGCTGAAGGGCTGATCTGCAGAAATACGCGCGCATGTTGAAGGCGTGGAGGATGCAAGCATGAAGGCGTGATTTGAGTTTGAATCTTCAAGCTGGAGCCAGAAGCAGCGAAGGCGCCACAGCTAAAGCTTGAAGGCGTGTTTCTGGTTGCTGAAGCTACAGAAGGCGCGATTTGCACAAGCCAGAAGGCGCTGGAATGCTGAACTTTTCTCCAAACTTTGAATTTTCACATCTTAGGCTGATTTTTGGTTTTCTCTATTCAAGGGCACTTTTGTAATGATTTAGATATTTTACGGTTGCGTATTAGTTACGTTTTCCCAACTCTATATATAGGGAAGGTAGCTAACATGTAAGAGGGATTTTTATGGGAGAGAGAATATTCTAGAGTTTAGAATTATTGTTTTGAATTTTAGCGGGAGCTTTTCTCCCTCTCATTTTCTCTCTCTAGATCTATTTTCTCTCACTAAACATTTCTTCTCGGATCTCGACTCTGATTGTGAATTTGGACTGGATTCTTCTTTCTTATTCTCAATAGACAAAGGAATCGGCAATTCTCTCGATAAATTCTTCCAATTAAATGAGAATGAGCTTATCAATGTTGGAATTTGTTGATTTTGGAATGAAAAAGATGTTTTCTGGCTAAATCTATGATATCTTAGGATTCTTAATGGATGAATACGTGTTTTAGTAGATTATATGCTATGCAATTGATCTAATTGTTGAGAATTGAAATCACATTTGAATTGAGCATAAACATATGTTGAATTTCATAATTCCTAGCTAATCTTGAATAGATCAAACTTCAATTGTGGTCGACATGCTAAATTGAGGAGTGATTAATCAAAGTTAGCGAAGTTGCATGAATTGAGAACTAAATTGTGATTGTTTAAGTCTTTGCACTTGTTTTCTGTAATCAAATCAATTCTGAGACTCAGGCCTCGCCATAGGAAGTGTTAATGAATTGAATCCTTTGGAAAAGTGTTAAAGGAGCTTTCTGTGTTAACAACAACGATATGTGAACCCTAGGATGGGCCTCGCCATGGGAGTTCTTAGGACTTTGCATGTTAGAGTAGTTAGCTGGGAGAGTTGAGACTTTGCGGAGCTTATTCCACCATTCTCGGGCCTCGCCATGGGAGAGGATGGTGATTTGGGGGGTACAAGCAGTGGGGTGGTCGCCATGCTAACCACAGCTTGGATTTCTAGGCAATTTAGGTCTCCATTGCATTTAATTGTTTACTGATTGCATAGCATAGATTTACTGAACCTGTGTTCATCCGATACAAGAATCCTGAGATATCTGTTGCATCATTGCTTGTTGTAATAATTTGCATCTTTGTTTTAGTTCTTTTGAGTTGAAGTTTCCTCTTTCTAGTACTTAGATTCTGTGACAGGACTTTCAGAACAATTTACTCAATTTTCTTGACCTACGCCTTCCCTGTGGATTACGATCCTTACTTACGCTACTACATTATTGTTTAGGGTAAAATTGACGAGGTGCGACAACTCGACATCATTGTTACTGAGAAGATAAAGCATGAGTTCTTCAAAGGCGAGGGACCTCTCAAATGGTGCAACAAATATTCAGCTCGGATGCCTTTGGTACTTTCTTTGGGAAGTTGCTGACGCCTGTAAAGAACTACGGGTATCATTTGGCTCTCGCCCACTTGCACTTCAAGCATCCCGAGCTCAACTTAGATAACAAAGAGGGCTATGACGAGGAAGCTGAAGCTGACATGGATGTCATATTGGATGAGCTGAAGAGTGGAAAGATTAATCTTCCAATTGAGTTGTTCATACCTTTTTCTCCGGAGGTCGGCTCAATTTCTGAGGGCGAGGTCCTTGCCTCTGATCATGCCAAGGAGTCCATCCGAGCTGAAGACTCTCTTGTCCAAAGCTAATTGCTGAGAGTTGTAATAGTTTTAGAATTTTGTTTTGACAAGTATACTGTAGTTCGGAATTTTTTTTTAGCTTTGTGTTTTGACAAATGTAATTTAAGAACAACTTTCAGCTTGCAGATATATATATATATATTTGTTCACAAGTATATCGCATATCGGAATTTTTCACAACTCGCTTCCTTTAATTATTTGATATTTTTGTCTTCCATTATTCATAATGAAAACCAATTGTAAATGAGCTACTGCTCATTATTCGATTTATCATTCTCGAGAACATCTGGGATTATGATTCAAAGATAAATTTGTTTATCTTCGTTCCATGATTCTCAAAAACATTTTGAGATTTGAATAGCATGCTTTATTATTTTTTTCTTTCTTTCTAGAATTAGAGTATTTGGCAATTCTGCAAAAATAAGAATCAACCAAATTCGATGAGATAAAGAGGAATGTCAATAAGTAATACTTTTGATATTCCAGAAAATAATGGGACAATATAAAATTCCGAGCTACACATCTTATTTACTATCTAATCGGTCTAAACCAAATTGTGCAGCTATTTATTGCTACCATAGTATTTAAAATGACTATATATAAAACTTCATAAAGTGAGTGATGTTTCACATTCTCGGAACCATCTTCCCATCTAAAGTTGACAGCTTGTAATTCCTAGCTCGTTCAGCTTCAACAACTTGATATGGTCCTTTCCAATTTGGGTCTAACTTCTGAGTTCTTTCTGCCTTGCTTATTTCATTTTTCCTCATCACTAGATCTCCGGGGCAGAAATAAGTGCTCTTAACCCGTTTATTGTAGTATCGCGCGTCATATATGACTTTTACTTAGCTTCTCGAATAAACGCGGCCTCTCTTTTCTCTTCCGTTAGATCTAGGCTGAGGAGCATAGCTTTATTATTCATATCTTGCTTATGATTAAGCACTCGGGGTACTTGGGAGACCTATCTTAGCTGGGATAATTGCTTCAGACCCGTATACTAAGCTGAAGGGGTTTCTCGTGTAGCTGTCCTAGGGGTAGTTCGATATGCCCACAACATATTTCGAAGGTGTACTACCCAATCTCCTTTGGCGTTTTCTAACAGAGTTTTTAATCCTTGGATAATAATTCTGTTCATCACCTCGGTTTGGCCATTGGCTTGAGGATGAGCTACGGAGGTAAAGTGCCGGTGAATCTTGAGTTCTTCACATAGCTCTTAAATGGATCACTTGCGAACTGTGTTCCATTATCCGATACCACAATCTTTGGTATTCTATACTGACAAACAACATTTTTCCAGAAGAATTTAAGTATATTCTTCCCAGTTATTGTTGCTAACAATTCCGCTTCAATCCACTTCGTGAAGTAATCCACCTCTATTACCAAGTACTTAACACGCCCTGGTGCTTCTGGAAAGGGTCCTGCAATGTCTATTCCCCATTGCATAAACGGCCATAGACTTTGCATAGTCACCATTTCAGCCTAAGGTATGTGATGAATCTGCGCATGCTGCTACTTGACATATTTTTGCACTAAGTAATGAGCGTCGCGGCGAACGGTGGGCCAATAATATCCTGCTCGAATAGCTTTTTTAGCTATTGTTCAAGCTCCTTCATGACTACCGCATGACCCCTCATGGATTTTCCTTAGTACATATTCTGCTTGATTCGGTCCCACACACCTTAGCCATTGCGTTAGATATCTTTTTTTTGTACAGAACCCCATCCTTTATTTCATACCTAACAATTTGGATTCTCAATTTCTGAGCTGCCACTTTGTTGCTTGGGGTTTCTCCCGAGCTGAGGTACTTTATTATTGGGGTCATCCAATTTTCTTCTTCCTCTTCGATGAGCTGAATTGTTAGTTCATCAATACTCCGAACTCCCAACACTTCAACTAATACACACTTAGTCAAGTGTGCATAGGCTAACGATGCTAACTTGCTGAGAGCATCAACTTGTTTATTCTGAGATCGCAGAATTCTATCAATTGTGAAGAGATCAAATCTCTTAGCCATTTCTTCCTCCTTTTCGCGATATCGTTGCATCATTAGGTCTCTAGATTCATATCCCCTAGTTAACTGGTTTACAATGAGTTGAGAATCGCTGTAAACCTGTAACTCTCGAACTTCAATCTCCTTAGCCAACTACATTCCGGTTATGAGGGCTTCATATTCGGCTTCAAATCTCTTGGCCATTTCTTCCTCCTTTTCGCGATATCGTTGCATCATTAGGTCTCTAGATTCATATCCCCTAGTTAACTGGTTTACAATGAGTTGAGAATCGCTGTAAACCTGTAACTCTCGAACTTCAATCTCCTTAGCCAACTACATTCCGATTATGAGGGCTTCATATTCGGCTTTATTCATTAAAACGAAGGGCATAAGTGAACTCCTGACCTTTGAGATTTTTTAAAATAAGACCTACCCCAAATCCTTTTGATAAGGAATGGGCGAGGCTTGAAAATCCTGGACCACACAAACCACAACTTTGGACCGTTGTTGACACCAAAATTACACAAAAGAAAACACACGAACAAGAACAAAACAATTAGCGGAATTGAAGTCAAAGGAAAATGAAAAGATTTGGTAATAAGCCAACCCAACCCCCACGCTTATACAAACAATTTAACTTAGCCTTATGTAAATTAAGAGACTAAACTAAAAGGTTTGGGCGTTCCTGAACTCAAGAACAAAAAGGCTCACCTATAGGTCGTAGCTAAAGGCTTGCGGAAAGTTTAAAGAACAACTAAACTTAATTGATCTTTAAGGTTCAACGCAAAGTGCTTGTAATTTAGCAAAGCTAAAATCTTATTACCATTCATCAATTTGTGGTTGTACATTCAAGATTCGACGAGTTACTAGGCAAAAATCACCTACCGAATAAGGCTCATCTTCCTCATTACCTTCACTTTCATACTTTTCTTCAAGTGCAGGCATGTCATCACATTCTTCATCACTTACCATATCTCCATTGTCAAGAATATACATTATCTTACGAGTAGGGCAGTCGGCTTACATGTGTCCATATCCTTCACATTTAAAGCAACCAATGTCCCTCAATCGTGGCACGGATTTTGACGCCATTTGGGAGGTAGATTCAGCAACTTTATTGGATGGTTTTGGAGTGGTTGACGGTGTGAAGTTGGTCGATTTTGATGTGAAAGGCTTCAGCTTTGGTGGCCGAGTAGATTGTGTAGCATTCGGCTTGAATTCTCTTCGCCAAGGTGGATTCGATTGTGTGAGCCGATTCTTTCCTTTCATGTGCTTTTCAATCTTGATTGCCTTATGAACAAGCTCATTAATATCAACATAACTTTGAAGATCAATATGATAAGCTAATTCGGAATTCAAACCTCGAAGAAACCTTTCAATTGTGGAATCTGAATCTTCTTGGACATTAGCCTTAATCATAAGTGCTTCCATCTCATGGTAGTATTCCTCCAAAGTTCGACTTCCTTGCACAAGAGAGTGCAATTTTCTATTGAGCTCACAGTTGTAATGTGAAGGCACATACTTCTTTCTCATAAGCACTTTCATTTGGCTCCAAGTCTTAATTGGTATTTCGCTATCTTGGCGCCTATTTTTAATTACCTTATCCCACCATAAACCAGCATAATCCTTGAGATGCATGAAGGCTAGGCGATATCTCTTATCCTCGTGATAATTGTTGCCTTCAAAGAGGTGATCTAGGTCTCAAACCCAATTAAAATATGCTTTGGGATCTGCTTTTCCATGAAAAATAGGTAATATTAGTTTAAAAGTACCAGTAGACAAGTCGGATGTTTTACCACTTTTGGAAGATCCAATGTATTCCTCTTCATTATCGGATGCAACTTCATCAAAATCAATTTGTCTTGAAGTGGAATTCTTTGTAGTTTGATGCTTAGATTTTGAAGTTAAATCATCAAGTTGAATTTGGTAAGGACCTGAATTGAGTGAGCTTGAAAGTAAAAGCGTAGTCTCCGAGCTGCAACAATTAGTGCCAACACTAATTTTTCAAGTCCCGGATATTGTTGTTCAGCTCCTTACAATGCCTTACTTACATAATACACCGGCTTTTGGATATAATTATGTTCCTTCATCAAAACTGCACTTACCGCTTTCTCAGTTCCAGCTAAGTATAGAAAAAGAGTTTCACCATGAAGTGGAATAGTTAAAGCGGGCAATTCGCATAAGTACTGCTTAAGCTCTTCAAATGCTTTTTGACATTTCTCTGTCCATGAAAAATCTTTTGCTTTCTACAATGTAGCAAAGAATGGCAAGTAACGTTCAATTGAACTAGAAAGGAATTAATTCAATGCGGCCAAATGTCCAGTTAAAGTTTGGACTTCATGGACATTCCGAGGTGAGGTCATTTTCAGAATTACCTATACCTTCTCAGGATTTGCTTCGATACCTTGCTTTGAAACCATATATCCCAAGAATTTTCCTGAACCAACTCCAAAAGTGCACTTCTTGGAATTTAGCATTAGACCTGTAGATCTTAAAGTTTCGAAAGTTTCCTTGACTTTACTAGCATATCTGCCATTTTCCTACTCTTAATGAGTAGATCATCAACATACACCTCCATGTTACGGCCGATCTGAGAGTCAAACACTTTGTTCATTTTTCGTTGATAAGTTGCTTCCACATTTTTTAACCCGAAAGGCATTTTCACATAATAGTAGATATCTTTTTCCGTTATGAAAGCGGTTTTCTAGGCATCTGCTTCATCTATGAAGATCTGATGGTATCCCTTATATACATCAAGGAAACAAAGTACTTCATATGCCACGGTTGCATCGACTTTCTGATCAATTAGGGGTAGGTGATAGAAGTCTTTCAGACGTGCCTTGTTCAGGTTTGTGTAATCAATGCACATCCGCCATCCTGAGTCTGGTTTCTTCACCATGACTGGATAAGCCAACCAGGTCGGATATAAGACCTCCCGAATAATTTTGGCCTTGAGAAGTTTATCAACTTCGTCACATATAGCTTTATTTCTATCCGGGCAAATGGTAATTTTTTCTACCAAACTAGGGGTAAAGCTGGATCTATGTCTAACTTATGCACCTCCAAAGTTGGTGAGATACCTTTCATATCCTTAGGTCCCCATGTGAAAACATCATTGTATTGCTGGAGTAACTTAATGAGTGATTGCTTCATTTTTTGAGGCAAATTTGCGCCTATTTTACCTATCAGATATGGGAGTTTTGCATCAACACTTACTTCTTCCAAATCATCTATTATCATTCCATGACCTCCTGAGTTTATCAATTCTAGATCTTTGTAGGGATCTTCCACTGTAGGTAGCAACTCTCCAGCTATGCAATTTATCTTTGATGCATGGGTCGTTTTATTTGCATCCCTTAAAGCAATCACATGACATTCTCTTGCCATATTTTGATCACCTCGGATAGTGGCAATCCCACCAGATGGGAGAAACTTCATCACCAGATGATAAGGCGACCAGATAGCTTTGAGTTGAATCATTGTTGGTTATCCGAGAATAATGTTTAAGGGGAGTTAATATCAAGAACTGAAAAATTAGTATTTATTAACCTATTGTTTGGAGCTTCCCCCAAGGTAACAGGTAAAGTAATCATACCAATGGGTTGCTTTGCTTCCCTCGAAAATCCAATTAGTGGGCCAGGACATTACTGTAGTTGTTCTCGTGGAATACCCAACTTTTCAAATGTATTTCGATAAATAACATCTAAAGAGCTGCCATCTTCCACATATACTCTATGGACTTCCTTATTCGCCACAATTGCTTTGATTAATAAAGTATCAAAGTGAGAAAAGTTACTTGGAACTGCATCCTCCTCAGAAAAAGTGATGATCTCTGAGTGCTTGAAGTGCTTATGAACTGGCTCCTATTCGAGAATTCGTCGTGACGATGGTTTTTTTGCCGATCTAGATTCACCAATCGGACCTCTCACAATGGTATGGATTATACCCGTAACGTTCTTGTCTTCCTCTTTTGGCTTAACATACTCATTATCTTTAGGCTTCTTATCATTCTCAGATCCGCCTCTATCCTGAGATCGGCCTCTTTGGTGACCCTTCTGATATGCTTGTTGCACAAAATCTCGAAGATGTCCACTTGTTTTGAGTTCGTCTATTTCCTTCTTGAGATCTCGGCAATCTTCGGTGTCATGTCCCATTTGATCATGAAACTTAAAAAAATGGCCTTTATTTCTTTTTCGTTCAGGGGTAGTTATATTCGGATATGACTTGATAATAAGTCAATTTTATACTGACTTGTTATTGTTAGTTTCGCTTGGCTTTTGTAGATTCTAGTGCACTTTATATGAAGAATGTGTAGAAATGAGTGAATTGTGCAAAGAATGGTATGAAATGTTATTGGGCAAAGAATGAGCTGAAAATGGTAAAATTATAATGTTGGAATTGACATGGTTGTTGTGTGAATTAGGTTCCGTGTGTTGAGGTATTGTACATGAAGTAGGAGTTCATGTGCTTATGAGTAAAGTGTGTGATAAATTCTTGTGGATATTGTGTGTGAAGTATGTTAAGTAGAAGAGGAATCAAATTGTGTGTATAGAGTTTGCATGAAACACACATTCACTTGTCATTGAATTGCTGCAAGCAGTGTCGCACACAAGCACAATGTATCACATTTGGTCGCCGCATGCATCACATTTGGTCGCCGCAATTTATTCGCACACATTAGCACACAACGCTGCTCATGCCCGCACTCTCGCACACACTCACAATCAGGTCACTGCTACACTCATGCAGCGACCTTGCATCCTTTGCACGCATTCACATTAGGTCGCCGCAACACTCATGCGGTGACCTCGCACTGGTCGCGCGCTTATGTGCGGCAACCTTGCACCTCTCAGCACACACCGCACTTAACACTGCACATCATAACTTTTGTAGCTAGGTTAAGGCACATAACTCACATAACTCTTAGGCGCACAACTCACACAACTCTTAGGATTTCGTGCACTAGGCCATAAGGTAGTTTGTACACAACTTGCATAAGCTCTCTTACACTCACTTGTACTCTTCAACACAAAATTCACGATACTCATTCTTAACACACATGAACACATGCACACTTTTAGCACACACTTGAACACATTACATGGCGATGCATCGCCATAGAAAAGTGAACATAGAGACGCATCGCTGCGATGCATCACCATAGGAAAGTTATACATGGCGATGCATCATAGCGCGCGATGCATCGGCCATGTAAATGATGATTTTCTTTGGTCCAAAGTTTTCTAAGTACTGAAATCTTGTTCTCGTGCAGGGTTTGTGAACGCGTGTTTTCTCCAAGCTTGGGGGCGTGATAGAGGTGGTGAAAGTGTGATGCATAACAGCTTGAAAGCGTGAGAGAAAATTCTACGCACTTGTGAGAGAAAATTAGAGAGAGAAAGTTGTGAAGGCGTGTTTTCTCCACCTTTGTGCCGAGCATTTCATTTTGATTCTCAATTGACGAAGCATTTGACAATTCTATGCACTCTAATTGGTAAATTTGTCCAGTTTAATGGGATGAATTGTTCAATGTTGTATTGTGATGAATATGAGATGAAAATGGAGTTCTCTGGCTAAACGTGTGATGATCTAGTGTTCTAATGGATGAATGTCTACTTTAGATAACTTAACGTGGTGCAAATAACGCAATCTCTTAAGAATTGAATCATACTCAGATGTGTTTGTGAATTTCAGTTAAGTTTCATGTATTCACCCTGGAATTGTTGAATTGAACTTGTACTACGGCCGACATACTGAGTCTAAGATTAATACACCAAAACTAGTTGTGAATATTGTGGAATGAGAACCGGAGTGTGAATCGAGTCTTTTCACTTGTTTTGCATGTTTGTCTTCTAGAATGCGGTCGCCGTGCCGATTATAGATTACGGAATCATAAGATTAGAGTGTAAAAGAAATCCTCTATTGCTAGGAAGTGCATTTGACCTTAAATCCAGGCCTCGCCACGGGAAGTTTTTAGAAGATGAGAGCTAGACTTATTAGGAACAGTGGATTAGAATGTTGCAGGTTTAAACCAACGTCCTTAGGCCTCGCCATGGGAAAGGACGCTGTCAGGAGGCCTAGGTCGTAGTGTGGTCGACATGCTAGCTATGATTTAGGACTCTAGGCAACTTATCTTCCCTCTTGCTTAGTACGAACATTCTCTTGCATCGTGTGAGTGTCTTAGTATGCATTCATCCAGAGAAGAACTCTAGAGCATCCCCTATTAACATTTGCATTTACTTTCTTTTAACTGTGTTTGTGTTCTGGTTATTCTAGTTCCTATTAGTGCAACTTGTTCTTGTGACATTTAGTAGAGCTTATACTTGAATTTGTGAAACCATCCCCTTCCCTGTGGATACGATCCCTCTCACTGCTACTACCGTATTTAGTGTAAAATTGAAGAGTTACACGACTAGCCTATCAATTTTTGGCGCCGTTGCCGGGGAAGGCACGATTTCTTGATTTCTTTGTTTTGTGTTATTCTAGTTTTTTTTACTTCTGTCTTCATATTACATTCTTGTGACTTTGTTGTTGCATTTCTCTATTACGAGGTGTGATCTATTCTTTAAGTTCTTGAGTTGAGTGTTTTGTTATGTTTCTTTTGTTTACATTTACAACTTTTGTTACTATTGTGTTGTTTGTGTTTTTCTATTATTTGTGGTGTGTTGTATGCCCAGGCTTAGATCTGCAGAAGAACCAAAATTTTCACTAGATCTTGAATTGCCAAAGACTTTGAGAATTCAACTGAGACAGAGAGAAATGGCTAACCAAGGAGTGAAACCACCGATATTTGGTGACCACTATGCAATCAATTTTGAGAATAGTTTTGATCAACAGGATATCGATGTTGAAAGTTACCACATTCCAACTCAAATAATATCCATGATCACCCAGGGCCAATTCTTCCAAGGTCTTGACAATGAGGATCCGAATAAACATCTTGATTGGTTCTTAGGCCTTTGCAATAGTTTCAAGCTTCAGAGAGTGGATCGGAGTGAAGTTTATAGAATTCTTTTCCCTTTATCTCTAAGAGGCAAGGCAAAGCATTGGTTCAAATCCATTGGGGGTACAAATGCTGTGACAACTTTTGAGGAACTCCAAAAGAAATTTTTGGCCAAATACTTTTCTCCTGCTAAATTGGAGAAAATGAGAATGGATATAATGAACTTCCAACAGCATGACAGAGAGTAATTTTGAGAAGCATGAGAGCATTTTAATGATTTAATCTGGAAATGTCCAAACCATGACTTGGGAGAAATCAGAGAATTGAATACTTTCTTTAAGGGACTCACATCTGAATCGTCCATGATGGTTAAAGCTTGTGCTAATGGTGCATTGAAAGAGAAGAGTGTCCCTGAAGTGAGGGAACTCTTTGACAAGATTGCTGAGAATGAGTACCTTTTCCCTGAAACGAGAAAATCACATGGTAGGAGGCAAAGAGGTGTCTTAGACCTTGATGCAGAAACTTCCCTAAGTGCCAAGTTCGATGCTCTAGCTAAGCAGGTGCAAACACTTAAGGCCACACAAGCCAAGGCTCCAGTGTTATCATGTGGTTTGTGTAAGGGCTAGCATCATACAGACGAATGTACTATCACTACTGAGTCTCTACAATATGTGAATAACTATAACAAGCCACAATACTCAGGCAATTATAATGGAGGCAACAGACAATATGGTGGAGGCCAAAGTAGCTGGGGGAATCAAAATCAAACTCAAGGAGGCCAATACTTTCAGGGAAATGAGCAAAGAAGATCTGCCCAACCACCTCCAGGCTTTGAATAGTCTAATGCTTCCGAGCAAAGGAAACCTTATATAGAGGACATGTTTCATAAACTTATGGATAAGATGGACAAGAATGAACAGAGGTTTGGTGGGTTGGAGACTACTGTAAGACATCATGAAGCTACATTGAAGAATATTGAGATACAATTGGGACAACTTGCCAATGTTGTGCATTATAGGCCTAGTGGATTACTTCCAAGTGATACAATTCCAAATCCAAAAGGGAAGGAAGTATGTAATGCTATCACGTTAAGAAGTGGTAAGCAAGTGCATAAAACCACTAAGCTTGGAGATGATGCTTGTGAAGATGAGGAGGCAGTTGTTGTTGATACTGAGAAATATTGTGCCAATGAGGACATGGCACTAGAGAAAGAGGAGGTGCAAGATAATGGAGATAAGGAAGTGACTAAAAAGATTAGAGGGCCTCAAAGTCCTTACAACTTCCCAGAATATGCTCCAAAGCTTCCATTTCCTGAAGAGTGAAACCAAAGCCAAAGAGAGGGCCACAATTTGATAGGTTCTTAAATTTGGTTAAACAACTGAATGTGAGCCTACCTCTTCTTGATCTGGTGACAGCAGTGCCAAAATACGCAAAGTTTCTAAAGGACCTTATATCAAACAAGGAACAGATTCTTAGGTGTGAAAGCTTTATGTGACCTTGGTGCTGGGATTAATCTTATGCCTTTGTCTATTACTTTGAATGTGGGTCTTGGTGAGAGGATACGGCCTGTGGCTGTAACCTTACAATTAGCTGATGAAGAAGATGTGCTGGTCTTGGTGGACAAATTCGCTCTTCCAGTGGACTTCATTATTCTTGATATGGAGGAGGATCCGGAGGTACCTCTCATCTTTGGAAGACCATTTCTGGCTACTAGTGATGCTCTGATTGGAGTGCAAAGCCAGATGGTAACATTCCGAATCAATATTGAACAAGTTGTTTTTGATATAGATTATGCTATGAAACATCCTATGCATGTTGAGTCCTGTTTTACCATTAAAGCTATAGCATATTCTCCTTTGCATGGAATGAATGAGAATGTTAAGCATGATTTCTCTTATGTTGATGAATTACATGTTTGTGAAGAAGAATTTGATGAGTTTGAGTTAAATAAGGAAGATAGAGAAATTTTGTCTGAAATTGAGAATGTTGTTGAATGCCGTGTGTTAGATGAATCCATTTTGGAATTGCAAAATGAAGTTGTTGAAGTAGAAAGTGAATGTACAATAAAAGATACGTTGGAGAAAGTATGTGTTAAAGAGTTGAAAAATGATGGTAATTGTGAGTTTTCAACTAATGAAGTGTGTGCACCCACTGAGGTGAGGAGCAGAGAAAGTTTATGCAGGAATGAAAAGCTTATGCCTTCCATTGTGGTGCCACCGAAGCTGGAACTCAAGCCATTGCCTCATTATTTGAAGTATGATTTTCTAGGGGAAAATGAAGCATTGCCAGTGGTGATTTCTTCTAAGTTGGAGGCTTGGCAAGAGGAGAAATTATTGGGAGTCTTGAGGAAATACAAGCAAGTTATTGGGTGGACCATTGTAGATATCAGGGAATAAGCCCAAGCATTTGCATGCACAAGATTTTACTGGAAGAAAATTATGTTCATGTGCGAGATAGACAGAGAAGATTGAATCCTCAGATGATGGAGGTTGTAAAGAACACTACTACAAAATGAGCCTATAGCAACACCCATAAAATGTTGTTTTAGGCCCTAAAAATGTTGCTATAGGCCTAAAGCAACACTTTACAAAGTGTGTTATCAGAAGGTATCGCTTTAGATCTATAGCAACACTTTTTCCATTTTAAGCAAAACTTTTTAAATGTGTTGCAACTGTCAGAATTTGCAACACTTTTCTTTGTGCAACACTTTTTTTCTCCAAATGTAACACTTTTTTTTCTATTACCTTTAAACTATTGCAACACTTTTTTTTATCAAATGCAACACTTTTTACAATTTTGTTACCCAATAATGTAACATTATTTCCCATAAACTGCATCACTTTTTTGTATATAAGTAACACTTTTATCATTCAAATGCAATTATTTAAAATTGATAATTCAAAATAATATTTTTTATTATAAAAATATTCATAGTGCCAAATACAAAATTAAATGATAAAGTTAGTATCAAACTATATACCCCTACTGGAATTTACAAATACAAGCCAACTAATGGCACATTGCAAAAATAATACTACAAAAGTATGGATATTTCTACTACAAATTCTGCAATGCAATTTGTTCATCAAGTCTTTCTTCTCATGCGATTCATCTTTCAACATCTTCTAAAACTTGACAATCTCTGAATTTTTTAAGCCTGAAGAACAACAAACAATCACCATCATCAATTTCATCACATAAACTTCTAGCAAGACTATGTAGGATACAACAATATAAACAAAATTTCACACAAATCATACCTCCAACAATTTCCATTGAAACAGCTTAATCTCATAGTAGAGTTTTATTTTTAAGCAACTGTTTAACCTCGTAGATCTTACTCTTAAAATATAGGAGCCTACAAAACAAAGATAATCATTGTAAAAGTGACACCAAGTAGGTCCCCAAAACTAATCCTAACTTGTGCAACAAAGAGATGTCATGTATGTAGCATGGGCAAATACATAAAAGGGAGCAACATCATAATAGCCATTCTTAACATTTTTTTATCTCTGCTACTAAAGGCTGAACCCGAGCAAGAAACTGAAAGAAACACTCATGATTAATCAAATAGATAGACAACATCTTAATTCTTAAAGCTATAGAAAACTAAAACCAGATAATTAGAATCAAATTAAAGAAAGACCTATGCTTGGAAGAAATTTCAACAGAATTAGAATCAAATTATATACATCAATAGTTTCTTTTAGCATGTAAAATAGGCCACCCTCAAAATCAGCTACTGATTGTCCCAAAATAGGCAGGTTTGGTCATTGCTTGTCTAAACTTTTTAGACCAACTATGCTGAAGTTCTTTCGGTGGAAGCTCCTGCAAAGTAATAGTAAACTAAAAAAAACAAGCAGTTAAAACAACATACATGTGCAACTAAACATATGACATACATGCTGGGAAAGTTTTACAAAGGAAAGGAAGCAAAGAGAGTAAAATGAGTAAGATAAGGCAAATAGAAAGCAGTCTACCGTGCATATTTGGCATGAGAGTATTCATTAGAGAGAAATAGGCCACTATTTTTGTGGTTGATATCGGTAATCATTTGACAAATTTTACCACAAAGAAATGAACAATGTAATAACAAAGTTCAAAGTCAATTAAGTAACCCTTCTCAAAGCTAAAATGAAATTCAATTTCATATGTATATTTCTTCTTCAAAGAACTAATCCAGTGGTGGAGAGAAACAAATAAATTAGACAAACTCTAAAGGCACTTAGTATAGTAAAATTATGCAATAAAACGAAGGAGCACAAAATACTCATTATTTATTTAGGACCCAACAACATATTACCTATAGTATCTGTCCATCCTACATTTGTACAAAATTCAGGAAACCGAAAAAATACTCAATCTTTTTCTTCTAGTAAGCTTTTGACAAATAAAGGCACTAGTCCTAGCAATTGGCTTCCATGCATGTTAGATGTCAACTTAACTTCAACGTCTACATCATTATTTATTCAGGACGATCTCTACACGTTAATTGAAATCAAACAAGAGCAAAACAAGTGCACTTAAAACTTTCTTCCTAGAAATGATTTTCCAAAACTAGCAAAATTTCAGTAGAATGATAGAAACAAGGGAACATTACCATTTTAGGAGAATTTTTCTCTCTCTTGTATGTTCAGCCTTGCCAGATGCTACTTCTTATCCAATACATATGCTTTATCAGTCTTCCTTTTTGGCATCTTCTGTAATTGAGTATCTATAGACATTCTTTAGGTTGCAGATTTATCAAATTTCTTAAAGAGGCTATAAGGGAGATGTTAATTTGAAAAAGATTTTCCTTCAGAAGAAAAATCAAGAGAATGGAGCAATCAAATAGCACCTTATATCAATCTACATTTGAGAGAACATAAACCTTAAATAAAATAAAGATTTTAAGTTAATGTCATTGTGCTTCATGACTAAATGAGACCAAAAAATGAAAACTTCTTATCACAAAAGGATCAGATTTTCAAGTATGATATTATGAACAAAAATGTAAAACTAAAAATAATGGTCATTTGAATGTCTTCAGTCTTCCTTTTAAAATGTATTTTTTTATATATGTTTATGGAACTTTCACAAGCAAAAGAAAAAAATTATGCATATATCATCTTATAAATTCCTTAAGTACCAATTTTCTGAACCAGATTTTTGTTCTGCTCTTAGAAGATCACCAACACCAAGGTGAGTGTACCGAAAGTGCTAAACAATGTTTGCACATTGGGTCTCCTTGCCAATACATGGGCCACCTATTCAATTTTTAATGAAAGGAAGACATAACATCCATTATTCATGTTGCTTCAATAGATAAACAAAGAAAATATAAGAAGAAAAAGAATTCAGATACTCACCAAAGACAAAAAACAACTGTAACCTTCTTGTCACTTAACAAACTACCGTTTGCTTCTTACAATAGAAGTTAATACGTGTATGTCAACAAATGAGTAATAGACAAAGTAATAAGATGGTATTTTAGGTGGATTGTATCCTAGAGCAAACGTTTACTTCTCTTTTCTTGACCATTGACTTTTTTAAACACTATATACTTTCACTGTTTAACAGCCTCCAGCGAGAAAGAATTCATTGCATTTCATGAACTAAACAGAGCCCAATAAGTTATAGACTTTTGAATTCTTTGCTTAACTTATTCAGAAGATACTTCAAAAAGTTTGCTTGATCGCTTATTTTCCAATAAGATTCAATAACGCAATAAGGTGACCAAAACAACCTTATTTGTGGCATCAATAGCAGTTCCCAGGAGTGCCAACTAAAGTTTGATGCTTTCTAATACCTGCAAGAGAATCACTACTAAACATAAGACAACATCGATAGAAACTTGAATAATTTTCAAGGGCTGTTAAACAATAAATTTCACATTGTTTTATACTATTAACTGCCAGACATAAGATTATCATATATCCACCTTGCATAAATAGTGGTTAATGCAACCCAAATGATAACCAAAAGCTAGTAGCAATAAAAATTAGAAAATAGAATAAAGGAGAAACTTTTCTTTTTAACAAGAAAATAGTGCAATTTCCCCAAGATGTAGACTTTGAAATTTTCAGATTCTGATTATGTTAAACATTTTTTGCTACAGCCACTCTCCCCTTACTTTAATTTTGTTTAACTGGACAAGAATAAGCATTCATCACTAAAGCATTAAAACCACACAAAATGACAAAGATACATTTTACAAACTAATAAACCAAAAGAAATAAAAAAATACATTGTAGTAGAAATAAAACAAAAATATTTAACATATATTCTAGAGAGGATAGATACAATTTATCTTTACATACATACATTCATTCAGTAAATTTCAAAACGAAAAGATAAAATTAATGTAATTCTATAGAGAGAACCTTAAAAACGAAGACGATAATTGACCTTATTTTTGAAATTGCGTAATTGTAGTGATGAAATCCAAAGAGACTAGAGGTGAGCTTCGTCGAATTTGGTTGGAAATTGATGAATGGAATATAGATTGAAATACCTTAAAACCTTCTTCTTCTACTCCTCATCGAAACCCTTCTTACACAATCACAACTATGCATTTTCATCAAGTTTTAATAATTTCATAACCATGGCTTCTCGCTGCTCATCATATTGATGATTTAGCAAGAAATGTAGAAGCACAGATGAGAATTGGGATAAAAATAATCTATCGGCAAAATGGAGGATTTGAGTACAGAGTTGCTGGGAGCATTTTAGAATTGAAATGTTAGGGCAATGGATCGTTTTGCTCACTAAATGTATTTAGTTGAGCAAAATGGCGTCGTATATATTAGAGCAATTTTTTTTATTTTTTCAAATTTGTTTCTTTTCATTTTTTTGGAAAAAAAAACTTGAAGGGCAACTAGTATTATTCAATAAATACTTTTCAAATTCTTTGAAAGTAATTCCTTTATAAAGACATTTTATCTTTCCATTTATATGCCCTATGTTAAATTTTCTCACTAAACTATTAAAACTAATCAATTGCAATAGATTACTTGAATATTATTAATTAATAAGATAAGAATTTTAACACAAATTATCATTTATTATTGTAAGGCTAACTTAGCTTATAAAATACTTTGTGGGCACTATATTGTTTTACCATATATATTTGAATAGAGTATTTTGAAAGTATAAGTATAATTTAACTTTTGAACTAATGATTTTTGAAAACTAGTTTGGATACTTAACCATTTACTGATATTATTTGGGTATTTGTTTGCTTATTTTCTTTCACAATTAGTTTTGATTTCTTATGATTTTTTTTGAATATGCTAAAACTATAAAAATACATAAAAATAAATGGAACAAAAAATAATATAATGGGTTGATTAGATTTACCTTCTTTGTGGTAAAGTCATATTATATATCGAATCTTGTAATTTCACTATAATATTGGACTTGTATGAAACATTTTATATAGTGCGGCATATATATATATGTGTGTCAATTTACAAATATTAGGGTGTCATAGTATAATTAAACTAAATGTAGAACAACATTACAAATATAGAAATTTTTTGTCATTTCATGTTATATAATTATTGCTTTAAAATACTTATATATATATTTATGTAACAAATATTTTTTTATATAAAATTAAATAACTAATTTGTTATATTTATACACAAAAAATTTAGCTTCTTATATATATATATATATATATATTTATATAATTATTGCTTTAAAATACTTATATATATATATTTATGTAACAATTATTTTTTATATATAAAATTAAATAACCAATTTGTTATATTTATAAACATCAACGTTAGCTTCTTATATATATAATTATTGCTTTAAAATACTTATATATATATATATATTTATGTAAAAATTATTTTTTATATAAAATTAAATAACCAATTTGTTATATTTATACACAAAAACATTAGCTTCTTATATATATATATATATATATAACATTTTATAAAGTGTTACATATTATATAAAGTGTTGCATATATTATATAAGTATTGCTTTAAATGCCCAACAAAGGCAACACTTCTTAAACGTATTACATATTCCTATAATAATTATAACACTTTTAGACAAGTGTTGCATTTAACATATTTATGCAACACTTATTTGAAAGTGTAGCAACTTTTCTAAAAAACCTGTTCAAATGCAATATTTTAAAAGTGTTGCCATGAAAATGTTGCTACAGCTTCGTTTTGTAGTAGTGGAAGGAAGTAATCAAGCTGTTGGACTTTGGTTTGATATTTCCCATTTCAAATAGTGAGTGGGTAAGTCCTGTGCAGTGTGTGCCAAAGAAGGGAGGGGTGACTGTTGTGAAAAATGATGCAAATGAGCTTCTTGCGGCATGGATAATTAGTGCACGGAGAGTTTGTATGGATTACCGCAAGCTCAACAAGGCAACCAGAAAGGATCACTTCCCACTTCCCTTTTTGGAGCAATTATTGGACTGAATTGCAAGCTTCCTTTTCTACTGTTTTCTGGATGGATACTCGGTCTAAATTAGATAGCAATCGATCCAAAGGACCAAGAGAAAACCACATTTTCTTGTCCCTTTGGCACTTTCATATACAAGCGCATGCCCTTTGGCCTATGCAATGCTCCTGCAACTTTCCAACGTTGTATGATGGCGCGCGCCATATTTCATGATATGGTGGAGTCTATCATTGAGATCTTCATGGACGACTTCTCTATATTCGGCAAGACATTTGATGGTTGTTTAGAGAATTTGGCCAAGGTACTATAAAGATGTGAGGAGACACATCTAGTGCTTAACTAAGAAAAGTGCCAATTCATGATTCAAGAAGGAATAGTCTTGGGGCACAAGATTTCTCAAAAGGGGATTGATGTCGATAGAGAAAAGATCGATGTAATTGCAAAACTTTCTCTTCCGACCAATGTGAAAGAGACTAGGAGTTTCCTTGGACTTGCAGGGTTTTACAAAAGATTTATCCAAGATTTCTCTAAGATTGCAAGGCCCTTGTGTAGTCTCTTGAAAAATGATGTGAAGTTTGATTTTGGTACAGAATGTGCTGAAGCCTTTGAACTACTGAAAGCCATGCTTGTGGCAGCACCAGTCATAGTCACTCCACAATGGGGAGAACCATTCGAAATAATGTGTGATGCAAGTGACTATGCATTGGGTGCTGTTCTGAGGCAGAGAAGAAACAAGGTTATTCATACCATTTATTATGCAAGTAAATTGCTGAATGAAGCTCAACTGAATTACACAACTACTGAGAAGGAAATGTTGGCTGTTGTGTTTGCCTTTGATAAGTTCCGTGCCTATTTGTTGGGGTCGAAAGTCATTGTTCACATAGATCATGCAGCACTAAAATATCTGTTAGCCAAGAAAGAAGAAAAGACGAGACTCATAAGATGGGTTCTTCTTCTTCAAGAGTTCGATGTTGAAATTAAAGATAGAAAGGGATCTGAAAATGTCGTAGCTGACCACCTTTCAATGTTAGAATCAGAAGCCCAAGATGAGCCTAAAATCTAGATAAAAGAATATTTCCAGGATGAGCAAATCTTCAAAGTGGATAAAGAAGGCTTGCCATGGAATTCAAAGATAGCTAATTTTGTGGTGGCCAGGCAAGTGCTTTCTTACTACTCACATGAGCAGAGGAAGAAATTGAGGAGTGATGCTAAATATTTTTTTTTGGTATGAGAATGCCTTGTCTAAGGTATGTAGTGACCAAGTCATTCGGAAGTGTGTGAGAGAACAATAGAAAGATGAAATCTTGAGAGCTTGCCATGAAGGTCCATGTGGAGGTCACTTTGGTGCTACAAGAACTGGTGTCAAGGTATTACAATTTGGATTCTATTGGCTACACATATTCTTGGACCCACGAATTTGGGTAGGACAATGCGACCGATGCCAAGGACGTGGAAATATTTCTTCAAGAAATGAAATGCCTCTCAATAACATCTTGGAGGTAGAACTGTTTGATGTTTGGGGGATCGATTTCATGGAACCTTTCCCAAGATCATGTGGAATGGAGTATATCTTAGTTGCAGTGGATTACGTTTCAAAATGGGTTGAGGCCAGAGCACTCCCACACAAGAATACTAGGAGTGTTGCTGCATTTCTCAAGAAATATATCTTTAACAGATTCGGAGCTCCAAGGTCAATCATCAGTGATGGAGGTTCTCACTTCTATAACAAGATCTTTGCATCTCTCTTAACTAAGTATGGGGTAAAGCATAAGGTTTCAACTGCATACCATCCCCATACAAGTGGTTAGGCTGAGATATCTAATAGGGAGATCAAACGAGTTCTAGAGAAGGTGGTGCATCCAAGTAGAAAAGACTGGGCACTCAAGCTAGATGATGCTCTTTGGGTGTACAGGACAGCTTACAAGACACCAATTGGTGTTTCACCCTTCCCGCTTGTATTTGGAAAAGAATGCCATTTTCCAGTGGAGCTGGAACACCGAGCATATTGGGCAATTCAAAAGCTTAACTTGGATCTTAATGGAAAACAGTCTAAGAGAATGATGGAACTGAATGAATTGGATGAATTTTGGTTCAATTCTTATGTGAATGCGAGGATGTATAAAGAGAAAACCAAGAGAATCCATGATGCTAAGATTCAATCAAAGTGTTTTGCACAAGGACAATTGGTCTTGTTATATGATTCTAAGCTGAGGATTTTTCCAGTAAAATTGAGATCACGCTGGACTGGACCTTTTCATGTGATCGAGGTCATGCCTTATGGAGTGGTGCAGATTCGGAATGAGAAGAGTTACAATATATGGCAAGTGAATTGCCACAGGCTTAAACCATATGTGTTACATCAGGATAAAGATGTGTCAAAGGAATCACATGCTCCACGAGAGTTATTTTTGGATGATCCCATAACTTTACATTGAGACAAGGCATGGTCGGGCTGTCGACCTTAAAACAAGCGCTCTTGGGAGGCAAACTAGCATGAGTTTATTGCATTTACTTCGTTTTTGCTATTTTGTGTTATGTAGTTGATTTCCTTGAATTTTTGTTTAGTGACTGTTAATTAGTTTGATTCCTTACATGAATGCCAACTCTCAAATGCAGGTGCATTAAGAGTGGAGTATATCTTGGATAGCATCGAATTTCAATAAACACAGAGTAAGGTTGATGGTGAGGTATTTTCATACTAGAGCATTTATGTTATGGAAAGTTACCCTCTGAGTATGATTGAATTCGTTATTCTGAAAAGTGAAACCGCAATTAAAAGCTAAAAATAGAATAGTGAATTGGATAAAATGTGTCATGAACATTGAAAGACATAAAGCTGAGGTTGTTTTTGGTTTTATATGGCATGTGAATGAGTAATATCGTTTAGTAGGGGAAAGATAGGATAGTTCACATAATTGAATGAACATGGCCCCACATTTGTCTTGATGTTAATATATTCTTGTGTTTGGTTGGGAACAATATTGCTATCCTTTGACTGAATGGTAGAGCATTACACTTTTGGTTCTATAAATGTCCAACACTATTACTCACATTCAAGTCAGGCATTAGTGGAGAAGTTCAAGATCGGAGATTTTTCAAGCAAGACAATACTTTATTTCAATCTTTCCTTGTATTCGAAGTTTTTCTTGTGTTTTCAAGCAAAGGTATGTTCACTTTTCTTGTCCTTAAATCTTTTGGGATTCATTACATGTCTTAAAGATGTTTGAACTGTCAAGGAAATGACGAGTTAATGAAATATTGTAGTGCTTGTTCAAGAGTTAAACACATGCTAAGTGTGGGGGAAACGATAACACGACTTAATGAGATTGGTTTCAGCTTCGACAAGTTTTTGTGCATCTCACATATTTGAGCATGTGTTATCCAAAATGGATAAGTCTAGTTGGGAATTATAGCTGAGTTGATGGACTACACTGTTTATGTTTTAAACTTTTGATAGTTATGGAGGGAACGAATTCATTTTAATGAAGGAATGTGGTTTTCATGCTGAAATTAGTAATGTGTGATGTTTGTGGAATATGCCCAGTTTGACATGTTGCGGTATTTCGGTCATAATTGTCTCATTTTAGCTCTAAATTGGGTAATTCTTGTGCCTAAATTTTGCTAAGATCTTGATTTACAACTTGGTTATTTTAAGTTTTGGCTGATTCTTCTATACTGAGCATGTTATTTCTGATTTTTAGTTGATGAGGAAAGCTGGAAACTTTGTGTGTGAACTATCTATTCCTGCCATGCCTCGGTATTATATGCATAACTTGTTTAATTTTTGTCCAAATAAGGTGATTTAACTTGCTAAATGCAGCTTACACATAAGGCTAAGATAGCATCATTCTATTTTTTCTGCATTCCTAATTTGGTGCAAAGTTTATAATTGTGCTGTAATACCAATGTGAATGTAGTGTTCTTTGCTTGTGTTGTATCTTCTGGATAGCATTTGGATAGTCTGTCATCATTTGTGAGTTTGTGTTAAGATGGTTGTTGCATATGAAGTAAAATTGATTGTAATGTTGGAAGTATTGGTTTCATGTGTGTCTTAGTTTCCATGTACTTCAATTCGGAATTTTGTTTCTAAGTGGAGTTACGCCCATTTGCCATAAGCATGTAATTATAGGTTTCTTATTCAGGTTTCATACAATCATGCCCCTAAGAAAGGTGAGGGTTCGCAGAAGGGGAAAGGGAAAGGCAAGGCTTCGAAGCCTCTTGAAGACTCGGATTCTAAATATTTTCCAGAGGAGTTGCCAATCTTTGAAGAACTGCCTGCGTACACTTTACAAACACCAATTCCGAAGAAAAGAAAGGGCTCATCCGAACCATCTTTGTTTTTTAATGCTGAAGCGCAGAAGCGATGGGAGGAAGGGATGAATGTGAAGATGTTGCACCTCGAACGAGCATTTGTTGTGGAAAAAGGGCCATTCAAGAAATTGATGAAGTTCTATCGATTTGATAAGAAGCTCGTATTTGCACCAGAGTTTTGTAATGTGAGTTTGGCCCATGAGTTCTATGCTAATGCAAGTATCCTAACAACGATGGCACTGTTTATGTGAGGGGGCAGTGGATTGAATTCACTAGTGAGATCATTAATTCACATCTTGGCACACCTAGCTTTCCTACTGATCCTTTGCAGTTTCCAAAGGATGATGAATCTGACCAGGCTTTATTGGAGAAGCTTGTACATCTCGGGGCCGAATGGGTACTTAATTCACGAGGAGAACATAAGCATATTCGTCATCAGTTTTTGCGATGTGATGTCAAGATATGGCTCACGTTCATTTTGTCCTGCCTTATGCCTAGTTCGCAGGTTACTGAAGTGTTGCATAACCGTCTATATTTGATTTTAGCAATTCGAGGAAGACGATCAATAGATGTTGGTCGAATCATTCTTACCAACATTAAGGTTGGAATTGATGCTGATAATGCTGCCCTATATTTCCCAGTTTTAATTGAAGAGATTTGTAAAGCCCAGGGTGTGGACAATGAAGTTGGCGATTGGCGCAAAATTAAGTTCCCAATTGGTACACAGTTGTATCTGAAGTACTTACGCCTTGACAAAGATATGGTGCGCGAACGGACAGTGGGAGCTGGTGTCGCTCGCGACAAGTTTGAACCCCCAATATATGCTGTAAACCAGGATCAACAGCCATATGATTTTCATTCTTTTTAAAGTGCACTGCAAGAATTTCAACAATCTGTTGATCATCGCTTCCAAAGTATGGATGAAAGACTTCACGAGATGTATGAGCAAGTGAATGATATGCATCAAGATTGGACTTCTCATGCTTCTAATATGATCACCAAGCTGGATGATATTTCTTCGATAGCCCAATAGCAATTTGAGGTGCTTTATCATAGACAGCTAATGATGCAAATGGAGTTGGAAAAGTGCAATAAAATGCCTGTCTATTATCATTCCTCTCCAGGGCTACCAAAACTAGTTCCTTCTCAAGCACAATTGGCTGGTTACAGAATTCCAAACTTATCTATGGATGAAACTGGTGATGTGCACGAACTTCCTCCAGGGGTCTCTGCCAAGTCTTCTCTTCAATTCTTAACAACGTTTGGCCGGATTCCACCAATGCCTCTTACTCCTACTTTTCGTTTGGATCCAGATTTCATGCTAGCAACGAGAATACCAATGTTGTGTTCAGGACCACCACTCTAAGGACCAATTCATGGACCATTCCATTGGGTGACACCTCCGTTCAGCGGACCTTCTTTTTCTACTACGGCATCATTCTCATCACCATCTTCATCTGAGCCTTCATCCTCTCAAGGAGCCCCTCCTTCTTAATTTTTCATTGAGGACAATGTGTGTTTCAAGTGTGGGGGTTAGTTGTTGATGTGATCCCATATGATGCCGTAATTGTTTTTTTTATGCTGGAAGTTCCTGCGGGTGATTGCAAAATGAGGGGGTGTTGTCATGAGTTTTTTTTATTGGCTGAAGCTGTGAAGTTGGTTTGCGGTGATTATTCTGTTGCTATGATTGTGTGGGTACTGTGTTTGAGTGTATTGGTGGGTGCTAAGTGAATTGGTGGGTACTAGGTTTGATTAATGTCGTGCTAGGTTTGGGTGATGCCATATTCTTGAATGATGAGGCGTTCTGCTTGGTTTCCAAGTCTTATGGTTGTTTTTGAAGTTTTCTTGAACGTTTTGACGCATAAGCTGTGTGTGCTATGGTGTTCAGTTTGTGTAAAGATGCATGGTTGAGATAAGAAGTTGTTGTTAGAACGAAGAAGTGAAATGTGGAGTTGTTGCTAGTATGCTACAATGTGCTTTACATTAGATGTTTGAAGAGTTAAGTGTTGCTGTTGTGGTTAATGCCTCTAGTCTCTAGGAGTGTCAGTGTATTGAATGAATGAAATGAGTGTGTTAAGTGTTCTGAAATGAAAATAGGTCTAGTGACAATGTGAGTGTGTGATGTAATGAAACATGTTAAATGAAAGATCACGTTGCATTGAGCCCTTGTTCCCTTGTTGGCTATGTCTGAATTTGAGTTCATCAACTGTCTCTTTCATGATAATGTATGCGAGAAATTTTGCTATCCTGGTTCTGAATTTAAAGAGGAATTAGTATATTTTGTTGGCCAAGGCATGATGTTAAAGTAAGATAAATATGCCATGCAAATCATTCATTGACATAGGAACAAGTGGATACACAAGAGAGGATTTGGTAGAAAAATCCTTTGGCAATTGGGAATGAAAAGTCATAAGACCCTGACAAGTTTATTTGGGAAAAAACAGCCATAAAACCCAGGCAAAAAGTGGGAAAAAAGAACCACAAGACCCAGGCAAATTATACACCAATGTGTGTGGCAAAAGTAACCACCAAAGTGTAATTTGAATGAATTAATAGAAGAAACAATGTGCATCTAGGTTACCATTGATCTTGTGTATGATTTGTTCTTGAGTGTGGATAAGGAGATTGTTATGCAATGAATTGTGAGACAGAATTAAAAGGGTGATGCATATAGAAAGAACACTGAACCAACATTCCTCAGCACACACTTGCACGGTGACATTTTGGTCTTTATTCATTGTGCCTTGGTTGATAATTCGTGCTGAAATCAGATGGTTTGGAGTCAAGAAGTTTTCAAGAGTTTTTTTGTGTGAAAAATGTTTTGATGAACTTAGACTAGGGCATAGTAGACAAAGGAGCATTATCTTGAATGTAAGTGATTGACATATGAAGGTTGAGTTTGGCTTGAGGGCAAGCAAGAGTTCAAGTGTGGGGGAAATTGGTGAGTCAGTTTTATACTGACTTGTTGTTGTTAGTTTCCCTTGGCTTTTGTAGATTCTAGTGCACTTTATATGGAGAATGTGTAGAAAAGAGTGAATTGTGCAAAGAATGGTATGAAATGTTATTCGGCAAAGAATGAGCTAAAAATGGTAAAATTATAATGTTGGAATTGAAATGGTTGTTGCGTGGATTAGGTTCCGTGTGTTGAGGTATTGTACATGAAGTAGGAGTTTATGTGCTTGTGAGTGAAGTGTGTGATAAATTCTTGTGGATATTGTGTGTGAAGTATGTTAAGTAGAAGAGGAATCAAATTGTGTGTATAGAGTTTGCATGAAACACACATTCACTTGTCATTGAATTGCTACAAGCATTGTTGCACACAAGCACTGCGTATCACATTTGGTCGCCGCATGCATAACATATGGTCGCCGCATTTTATTCGCACAACATTAGCACACAACGCTGCTCATGCCCGCACTCTCGCACACACTCACAATCAGGTCGCCGCTACACTCATGCGGCGACCTTGCATTCTTCGCACGCATTCATAGTGTGCGGCGACCTTGCACCTCTCAGCACGCACTGCACTTAACACTGCACATCATAACTTTTGTAGCTAGGTTTAGGCACATAACTCTTAGGCACACAACTCACACAACTCTTAGGATTTCTTACACTAGACCATTATGTAGTTTGCACACAACTTGCATAAGCTCCCTTACACTCACTTGTACTCTTCAACACACAATTCACAATAATCATTCTTAACACACATGAACACACGCACACTTTTAGCACACACTTGAACACATTACATGGCGATGCATTGCGCTATAGAACATAATACACGGTGATGCATCGTAGCGATGCATCGCCATAGAACATTTAACACGACGATTGATAAGTCGGGTTTGTACCGACTTATTCGTTTAACTTGTTTGATCTTTTGTATAAATTCTCTGTAAAAATTATGTTAGATGAACAAGTATGTGTTGAAATGGTACAATCCGATGAAATGTTGAGAATTGGCTAAGTGTAGCATTTTTGTTATGAAAGTAATCATTTTTGAGCTATGAAGCACACTTGGTCACGCACCACACCAATTCTCACCTGCACAGCACAAACACAACACACACACACACACTATACACTATGCGGGCGCCTATGCGCCCGCACACTCACACACACACTCGCACAAGCACACACACACACAAGCTGTGCGGGCGCCAGGCGCCCGCACAGCCAAACACGCACACAAGCTGTACGGGCGCCAGGCGCCCGCACAGCCACACGCCGCGCACAACTGGCGCCCGCACAGCCATACACACACGCTGGCGCCTGCACAGCACACACGCGCGCACGACTGTGCGGGCGCCAGCCCACTCACGCACGCACACACGCGGGCGCCTATGAGCCCGTACCGCCACTCGCACACTTGCACATTTCTTTTTGCACATTTTAACCCGCGCACTTGTACACACTGTTATTCTCACAATTAGGTAGATAAATTGCTTTGAGTCTCACCCCACTCATGCTCCCAAGCTTCACTCGCACAGGCATATTTAAAGCCAAGCATGCACACCCATTTGAAGGCACCAACTGTTAGATAATTTGCACATCCAATGTTTATCAGTTGACCTCACTACTTTTGTTGACTGAACTTTTTCAGACACTTGGCATTCCCCCATAGGAAGGAAGAAGTTTCTAGGAAGCAACAACGGACACGTGTCACTCTCCCCGTGGAAGGAGGAAATTTCCAAGAAACATCATCAACATTTCCACGGGGAGAAATGTATAAAAAGCGGAGAAAACCAGAAGTAAAGGGACTTTGGGGGAGAGACTTTCAGAGAGGCGGAAGCAGAAAGCAAAAGAGAGGAGATTTAGGGTTTCAAGAGGAGATCAAAGTGACAATTGTTCACACTAATCTTTCTGTACTAGCCATGTTTGATCAGGCTTTGTTAAACTTATTTTCAAAGCCGATCAACATGATCAGCTAAACATTTTGGATGTTGCCTTGAGGGATTAAGTGTAATGACTTGAGAAAACCGATTGGAGACATTTGAATTGCTTATTATGTGTTTGATTTTTGTCCAATGTCTTTTGATGATTCATTTCAATGCTTACACACACACGCTTATGCACTTAATTTGATTTGCGGTGCCCACTGAAATCAGTTTCGAGCTTTTAATGGAAATTGGAATATCATCACTGGAACATTGAACAAACATGTGTGAGTCCTAGGATCTATGCATAATTGAGACATTGATTGTGTAATGCCCACTGACAATCGAGGTCAACTTGAATAGGAAGAGACTTAGGATTGCTTGAGTATGAGACTTTAACCTCCAAGTCGATTCACTGTCTTACCAAGGAAGGGAATTAGAGAGGGAGTTAGGGGGTAAGTACCAAGTAGGGATTCGAGAATTGGGAAGCCGAGCCTAGGTCCTGCCCTTCCAAGGGAGGATAGAGGAGAATTGTGAATTAGAACAGTGAGAACTGCCAAGTTAATCCGTTCTATGCCACTAGGAGGTGAATCCCCTCATACATGCATTTGCACTAGTCAAGGATAATCGGGAAAAGTCATTGACACTAGCCTCCCTCAAGGCAACACCAATCCCCTCTCTGATTGTTTTAACCACTTGCATCTGTTTAGAGTTCACACCTTTCTGTTACTATCACTCACTCATACCTTGATAACAACCCTCTCCCTGTTGGATACGATCCCACTTACCACTCCTACATTCTTAAAGTGATTTTGGGTAAAATTGCAGGGTAGCGACAACTCCTGTCAATTTTTGGCGCCGTTGCAGGGGAGAGGCAGAGTGTCAAGTTTGATTTTTGTGATAGTTTCACTTTGTTGTTGATTTACGAATTCTTTTTTTAAATTGTTGATCTGTTTGTTTCATTGAAATCTTAGTTCATTATTGTCTCTGTTGATTTTGTTCTACTGATATTTTGTCTAGTGCTATTTCTTTTTCTTGTGAGAATTCCCAGTTTATGCTACCTAGAGCAAGGCTACGAGGGGAAGCTCCGGAATTTGCTCTTGACTTAGAATTGCAAAGGCCTTTAAGGCAGAGGAGAAGGGTCATAGAAATGGCGGAACAGAATGAGGAGAGACCTCAACCCAAACCACCTCGGTTTGGGGACCATTTTGCGGTTAATTTTGAGCGAAGAAACACTCATCAGGGGATCGATGTTGAAAGTTATTAAATCCCGACACAAATTGTGTCCATGATCACCCAAGGGCAGATCTTTCAAGGCTTAAGCAACGAGGACCCTAATGAGCATCTCGACTGGTTCTTGGGCCTATGCAACACATTCAAGCTGCAGAGAGTGACTTCAGATGATGTGATAAGAGTGCTATTCCCACTATCCTTGAAAGGGAAGGCTAAGCATTGGTTTAATTCAATTGGAGGTCCAGCTATACCTACATTTGAGGAACTTGAACGGAAGTTTTTAGCTAAGTATTTTCCTCCAGCCAAGTTAGAGCGAATGAGGTTGGAAATCCGTAAATTTCAGCAGCAAGATGGTGAGACCTTCAAGGAAGCATGGGATCGATTCAACGACCTGCTCCGCCAATGCCCAAATAATGACCTTGGGGAGGTCAGGGAGCTTAACATATTCTTCAAAGGTCTATCACCTGAATCATCACTGATGGTCAAGGCCAGTGCAAATGGGGCCTTGAAGGATAAAAGTATCCCTGAGGTTCGAGAACTCTTTGACTCGATAGCAGACGACGAATACCTCTTTCCAGAAACTAGGAAGATGCCTGTGCGGAAGCAGCGAGGTGTGCTAGAGCTGGATGAGGAGACGTCATTGGAAGCGAAAATTGAGGCCCTCACAAGACAAATTCAAAACCTAAAGGCTACCAAGGTGGCCCCCGTGTTAATGTGTGGATTATGTAAGGGAGAGCACCACACGGATGAGTGCGAGCTCACGCAGGAGTCAGTGCAATATGTAACCATCTACAACAACCGCCAACAATATGGAGGATATCGAAATCAGTCAGGCCAAGGCAATTTGGGGCAGAGTAATCAGGGAAATCAGCAAAGGCAATACTATCAGAGTGGGGAGTCAAGCAACCGGGAACAGAAAAGATTAACCGATGACTTGCTCCATGAAATTCTGGGAAAATTGACATGTACGAGAAGAGGACCTCTGCACTGGAAACTCAAGCGAAAAACGTGGAGGCCTCTATAAAAAACATGGAGATGCAGATGGGACAGTTGGCTAAGGCAAACCATCAAAGACCTCAAGGTGCCCTCCCAAGTGATACAGAACCGAACCCGAAAGGAAAAGGGCCAGAGGTATGCAACGCTATCACGTTGAGATGTGGAAAAGAGCTTGGTGGTACCAAGAGAAAAGAGGGAGAAGAAGACCCTGAGGAAGAGGTACAAGAGGAAACCCCATTAGAGGGGGAGGAATCTCAAGACAAGGAAGGGAACGTAGAGGCTCAAAAGAGTAAAAGAAAGAAAGGAGCTCCAAGCCCCTGTGAGGACTCGCCATATGCACCACCCCCACCTTTCCCCCAAAGACTTCGACCTGCACCAAAGAAGGGGGTTCAATTCACAAGATTCCTGGATATGGTGAAAAATGTCTACGTGAATGTCCCTCTGCTGGATTTAGTTACAGCGGTACCGAGGTATGCAAAATTTTTGAAAGACTTGATTGCGAACAAGGAGCAGATCCTCTAATGTGAGGTACCCATCCCACTCACCAAGGAGAGCCAAGCCTGGATCAACAACGAGCTGCCCTCCAAGCTCAAGGACCCTGGTAGCTGTACGGTACCATGTTCAATCGGTGGAAGATTTTTTAGCAAGGCCTTATGTGATCTTGGAGCAGGCATAAACCTTATGCCTTTATCCATTGCCGAGAGTATAGGAATGGGAAAAAGGGTCAAACCGGTGGCAGTTATGCTCCAGTTGGCAGATAGATCATTGGTTCAACCAACGAGGATGATAGGGGATGTTCTGGTCTCTGTGGATAAATTTGTGCTTCCGGTGGATTTTATAGTGTTGGATATGGAAGAGGATCCAGAACTGCCACTCATTTTCGGTAGGCCGTTCCTAGCTTCAGGAGATGCTCTCATTGGGGTTAAAGGAAAAACCATAACATTCAGAGTTAATGGAGAGGAGGTAGTATTCAATGTGGACTACGCAATGAAGCACCCTCATTCTATAGAGCAGTGCTGCTTGGCAAGCTTGGTGGAGGGTAATCTCCAACCTTTGAACTTTGAACATGAACGTAAGCCTTCTCGTGCACTTTATGATTACTGTGATGATGACATGTTTGAAAATCTCGAGACTGTGTTAACCATTGAAGAGGATGATATTTTGCATGAGTTGAATCCTTGGGATACTGAAATTGATTCGCCTGTGAACAAAATGAATATCGCATGTGAAATTGATGAAAGCTGTGAGAGTAATGAGAATTTGAGCAAAATGAAAAATGAGCCAAGAAATCACATAATGCATGATCACAACCAAAATTTGGAATTGAACGTGATAACCAACGAAATTGATGAAAATTTTGCATTATGTGAAAAATTGTCAAATTCTATTGTTGATACTGATGAAATGGTGAAAGTTGAGCCCACCGAGGTGAAGCCTGGAAAAACCCCTGTCAGAGACGGTACTTCAAAACTTCCGAATGGGAAGCTACCTAAGAGAAAGCAACCACCCTTACTCAGATATCTCCAGCGAGTGCTCTGGAAAGAAAAAGGAAAAATGCCAGAAAACCCACCACCCAAAAAGGTGGGAGTGGGGACCCCAGGTGCCAAGCGAAAAGCTAAGGGACTTAATGGGCACATGGCCAGATCAACTTTGGAGAACATGGGGCACACCCAGTATCTAGACCTCCCAATTCTTTGACAGCAACCCTGCTATGTCTGGCTGAGGACAATAAACCAAGCGCTGTGTTGGGAGGCAACCCAACATTTTATTTAGATTTTTTTGTCTTGCTTTGTCTTGGTTTTAGCAGTTACGTTAATCCCAACAAATAATTGAAACTCTCGAATCTCTCAGGTACTAAAAGGGGAAATTGATGGGCCAAAAAAAAGGGAACAGTGTAGAATATTCTCTGCACTGACACAAGGTGAGAATAAAATCCCGGGTCTGACACCAAACCCGGTTCGGAAATATTGATTCTGCTGAACCTATGATGAGCGAAATTTCCCATCAACTGGTAAGGCTTAAATTTGGAAGACTGGGCAAAAATCAAATCAACACTGGAAAAGGGTGAATCATATAATGTGCACAAAAGCAAAACAATGTCACTCACACACGCAAGCATCACTGCAATGCATTATCACTGGTGATGTGAGGGATGATAGCCAAAAGGTGGAGAATAATCGGCTAAAGGTTGATGAAAATTGGAAAAAGATGACAATATGTGATAAAGTGGGTGCCAAGAGTTTTGTTTGATAGCAAGTTTACATCCAAGTGGCCGAATAGTGCAAGAAAAGTGGTGATTAGATTGAACACATTTACTTTGTTGCATTTCGTCATCTAGTGTGTTGTCTCCTAGTACATTCACATGCATTTGTTTTCTAGCTTCCAAATAGCCAAATTCATGCATGCATTTTGTCTACAAAAACCATGAATCATGTATTGGCATCCAATCCATGCATTGTGGAGTTCGGACGACAGAAGAAAAATACGAAGGAGCCATAGTTTCTCTTGAGTTGAGGCTGCACGAAGTTCTTTCATAATTTACATTTAGCTTTGCCTAAATCAACCAAGGTATGTCCTCGGTCCGTTCTTAATTCTAGAAGCAGGATTAATTGTTTATCAATTGATAACAACATAATGGCTAAAATATGAAATCCTTCCATGTTTAATGCTTAAAGTTGTTGCCAAGTCTTGATTGGTGTTCCTTAAAATTATTGGTACATGGGAATTGTGATTAGAGCTTATATGTTAAACGACATGCATGATGTATATGTATGGTTACCTTCTTGATAATTTTGGTGGGAAACAGAGAAGATTGGTGCTTCGTGGAAATTATGAATCGACGTGAAAAACAACTCACACATAGTTGTAATTTTTTGTTAGGTACCATGGCACCGAAGAAGCCTAGCAATACTCCAACCTCTAACAAGAAAAGGCAGAGCTCCAAAGGAAAAGGCAAAACCGTTGTGCCTCCCTCACCATCAGATGACTCCGATTCAGACGAAGAATACATGCCCGAAGACTACGAAATGCAAGAACCGGCGTTGCCCAACCAAAAGTAGAGGAAGGGACCACCACAAGCTACAGGGCAGCGGTGGTTTCTAAGTGACAAGGCCATCGAGAAATTCTGCGAGTTCGCAATTCGGCCAATCAATGTGGAGCGGAAATTCTACATCACGAAAAAATCATATTGAAACGTGATAGAATTCTACAAATGGGGAGTCCTCACAGAAGGCCCAGAGACCTGCAACGTGACCATCGCGAAGGAATTCTACGCCAACGCCTCCGCAGCTGATGCAAACGAACTTAATGAAAAAGGGGCATATGTGAGGGGGAAATACTTAAAAATCACCAGCCAAGCTGTTAAAGAGCATTACGGTCTCCCAGATTTTGAGGTGGATGAGTTCACAAAATTTCTCAGAGTGGGTAACCCTGATACAGTGGCCCAGTCATTGGCACTCCCAGGAGAAGACTGGACAAGGAATTCATGGGGGGATCCACTTCATATGTTCCTTAAGCAGTTAACTGCAGAAACCAAGATATGGCTCTTATTCCTAAATTCTAGGTTGATGCCCACCACCCGCAACACCAAGATTCTGAAGGAAAGGATGTTCTTAGTTTACGCCGTAAAGAATCGATTGACAGTGGATGCGGGAAAAGTCATCACCTCATACATTAATCAAGCCGTGAATGAGGAGCATTTGACCATATACTTCCCCCATTTTTTACTGGAGTTTGCGATCAAAAAAGGGGTCAAGGTATCCATGGGAGAAGAAAGTCGAACTTCCGTGGGACCCATCCATGACAAGCAGCTGCGGAAGTATAAGCGGCAAGAACACGCTGACCGACAACGCCTAGAGCAAGAGGCACGAGCGAATGCTGAAAGGATACAACAAGCTGCAGAAGGACTAAATCAGAACGATCCTCTTCCGGAAAGGGAGCAACCACAGGGAGCCGATCCCCCAGTAGAACCCCAACCACCCAATAACTTCAACATGCAACATATGTTGGAAAACATTCAAGCCTCATTTCAAGATCAACAAAATGCCCTTAAACAACATATGAGCGAAATGGAAGGGAGATGGACTGGGCTGCACGGTTGCATAGGGATAATAGGGGACCGGCTAGACACTCTGGTGCAGGAACAGACTACTCGCTGGGCAACGATGGATGATCGACTGAATCAATGTCAATCAGGAATTCACAACCTGAACTTAATGATGATCCACCACCACCAGTCTAGGGGACCAAACACATTTTTTTCCCCACTAGAGGAGATGGCCACTCAGACACAACAAATGATCGTAGACACCTCCAGCCGAAGAGTGGTACTGAGTCAAGGGATGAATATTCACCCTAGTTCGAGTGCAACGACATTCAGAGGAGCTAATCCCAGTTTTCTGGGATTCTCTCGATTTTCCAGCCAACCGCCTCCCAGGAACATAAATTGGGTAGACTCTTTCCTTTTACACAATGGGGACCATTGCTAATTTTAAGTGTGGGGGGAGGCCCGGCCATGATAAAGTTGATGCTTGTGTGAATGTGCCTTGGTTGCATTATTCTGAATGTGTGTTAATTTTCTTATGCCTTGTGTGATGTGTTGCACGGTGCAGTGGTGGTGTTTAGTATATTAGTAGTAGGTGGTGTATTTTTATTGGTCTAGTATTGTGTGTGGGAATGAAAACAAGGCAGTGACTAGCACTGACTTTGTGGTGTGCTTTAAGTTCTCAGTTGCTATGTAGTGTGTGTGGTGTGCTTTAAGTTTTAATGTGAAAGTGTTGATTGTGTTGTGCCAAATTTGCCAATATCCACTCATCACACTCGCACGCCGAATTTACATTCACACTCAAAGATCTCATCAGCAAATTCATAAATGTTACCCTTGTGATGTATGCAAAAATCTTTTTCGCGAGTTAGCAGTTTTCAAGTATTGCGTGAAATTTGCGGAGTAAAGTGCGATGTTAAAGTAAGATAGAAGCACCAGCAAAATTTTGACATAGGAGGGCTTTTATGATTCTTTACGTGTATGTGCCTTCTACTCGTAAACACTTATTCTTGTATTTTGATTATATAGTCTATTGAAGACACACACGAACACGAATTTTTGTTGAAATTGTGCAATTGTGAAGAAAAAGCCAATGGGCGAATAAAGGGAAAAAAAATAGCCACAAAACCCTGGGCAGCCAAGCACCAATGTGCGGCATGAATTACAAATAAGCACCAATGTGCAAGCACACCAATGTGCGAAATAGTTTCTTTACAATGTTTATGTTTAAGTGTTCGTGTGTGTGGACAAAAGGACTGTAGTGCAAGAATTTCTGATTAAGTGTTTACTTGAGTACTTTGCATAGACAGCGTAGGGATCATAAGTAACCCTCAGCACACACTTGCACGCTGACGGTTTGGTCTTTATTCGTTTCCCTTTACTCGACAAATTGTGTAAATGCAGTAAACTGTAAGCTTGCCCGTATATATATTTCCCTTTGCATATGAAAAAGTTTATAATGGATAGCTGATGATGTTGCGAGTGTTAAATGTAGAGAGGGTAATCACTAGGTGTTGTGTGCTACTTTGCTCGGGACTAGCAAAGATTTAAGTGTGGGGGGATGATAAGTCGGGTTTGTACCGACTTATTCGTTTAACTTGTTTGATCTTTTGTATAAATTCTCTGTAAAAATTATGATAGATGAACAAGTATGTGTTGAAATGGTACAATCCGATGAAATGTTGAGAATTGGCTAAGTGTAGCATTTTTGTTATGAAAGTAATCATTTTTGAGCTATGAAGCACACTTGGTCATGCACCACACCAATTCCCACCCGCACAGCACAAACACAACACACACACACACTATACACTATGCAGGCGCCTATGCTCCCGCACACTCACACACACACTATGCACTGTGGCGCCCGCACAAGCACACACGCACACAAGCTGTGCGGGCCACAGGCGCCCGCACAGCTACACACACACACAAGCTGTGCGGGCGCCAGGAGCCCGCACAGCCACACACCGCGCACAACTGTGCGACACACACGCACACTGGCGCTCGCACCGCCACTCGCACACTTGCACATTTCTTTTTGCACATTTTCACCCCCACACTTGTACACACTGTTATTCTCACAATTAGGTAGATAAATTGCTTTGAGTCTCACCCCACTCATGCTCCCAAGCTTCACTCGCATAGGCATATTTAAAGCCAAGCATGCACACCCATTTGAAGGTACCAACTGTTTGATAATTTGCACATCCAATGTTTATCAGTTGACCTCACTACTTTTGTTGACTGAACTTTTTCAGACACTTTGCATTCCCCTATAGGAAGGAAGAAGTTTCCAGGAAGCAACAACGGACACGTGTCACTCTCCCCGCGGAAGGAGGAAATTTCCAAGAAACATCATCAACATTTCCACGGGGAGAAATGTATAAAAAGTGGAGAAAACCACAAGTAAAGGGACTTTGGGGGAGAGACTTTTAGAGAGGCAGAAGCAGAAAGCAAAAGAGAGAAGATTTAGGGTTTCAAGAGGAGATCAAAGTGACAATTGTTCACACTAATCTTTCTGTACTAGCCATGTTTGATCAGGCTTTGTTAAACTTATTTTCAAAGCCGATCAACATGATCGGCTAAACATTTTGGATGTTGCCTTGAGGGATTAAGTGTAATGACTTGAGAAAACCGATTGGAGACATTTGAATTGCTTATTATGTGTTTGATTTTTGTCCAATGTCTTTTGATGATTCATTTCAATGCTTACACACACACGCTTATGCACTTAATTTGATTTGCGGTGCCCACTGAAATCAGTTTCGAGCTGTTAATGGAAATTGGAATATCATCACTGGAACATTGAACAAACATGTATGAGTCCTAGGATCTATGCATAATTGAGACATTGATTGTGTGGTGCCCACTGACAATCGAGGTCAACTTGAATAGGAAGAGACTTAAGATTGCTTGAGTATGAGACTTTAACCTCCAAGTCGATTCACTGTCCTACCAAGGAAGGGAATTAGAGAGGGAGTTAGGGTAAATACCAAGTAGGGATTCGAGAATTGGGAAGCCGAGCCTAGGTCCTGCCCTGCCAAGGGAGGATAGAGGAGAATTGTGAATTAGAACAGTGAGAACTGCCAAGTTAATCCGTTCTAAGCCACTAGGAGGTGAATCCCCTCATACATGCATTTGCACTAGTCAAGGATAATCGGGAAAAGTCATTGACACTAGCCTCCCTCAAGGCAACACCAATCCCCTCTCTGATTGTTTTAACCACTTGCATCTGTTTAGAGTTCACACCTTTCTGTTACTATCACTCACTCATACCTTGATAACAACCCTCTCCCTGTTGGATACGATCCCACTTACCACTCCTACATTCTTAAAGTGATTTTGGGTAAAATTGCAGGGTAGCGACAACTCCTGTCAACGATGCATCGCTACGATGTGTCGCTATGAAAATTTTTACACGGCGATGCATCGTAGAGATGCATTGCCACGTAAATAGTGATTTTCTTTAGGCCAAAGTTTTCTAAGTACTGAAATCTTGGTCTCGTGCAGCGATGCATTGCCACGTAAATAGTGATTTTCTTTAGGCCAAAGTTTTCTAAGTACTGAAATCTTGGTCTCGTGCAGGGTTTGTGAACTCGTGTTTTCTCCAGGCTTGGGCGAGTAATAGAGGTGGTGAAAGCGTGATGCATAACAGCTTGAAAGCGTGATGCATAACAGCTTGAAAGCGTGGATCGTTGCTTTGCACGAGCTGATTTCTGGACTTTGTCTATATTGCAGTGGCATTCTTGTAATATTTTAGTCATTTTACAATTGCGTACTGTTTACATTTTGTATCCTATATATATAGAGGAGTAAGTCATTAATTTTAGGGAGATCATTCTAGAATCGTAATAGACTTTTGGATTTTGAGAGCAGGAACTTTCTCTCTCTAATTTTCTCTCACTAGTAATTTCTCTCTCTAGAAATTGTTCTTCGATTTGGATTGCGCTCGCACCTTTATACTGAGCATTGCATTTTGATTCTCAATTGATGAAGCATTTGACAATTCTACCCACTCTAATCGGTAAATTTATCCAGTTTAATGGGAATGATTGTTCAATGTTGTATTGTGATAAATATGAGATGAAAATGGAGTTCTCTGGCTAAACGTGTGATGATCTAGGGTTCTAATAGATGAATGTCTACTTTAGATAACTTAACGCGGTGCAAATAACGTAATCTCTTAAGAATTGAATCATACTTTGCTGTGTTTGTGAATTTCAGTTAAGTTTCATGTATTCAACCTAGAATTGTTGAATTGAACTTGTACTACGGCCGACATACTGAGTCTAATCTTAATACACCAAAACTAGTTGTGAATATTATGGAATGAGAACCGGAGTGTGAATCGAGTCTTTTCACTTGTTTTGTATGTTTGTCTTCTAGAATGCAGTCACCATGCCGATTATAGATTACGGAATCATAAGATTAGAGTGTAAAAGAAATCCTCTATTGCTAGGAAGTGCATTTGACCTTAAATCTAGGCCTCTCCATGGGAAGTTTGTAGGAGATAAGAGCTTGACTTGTTAGGAACAGTTGATTCGAATGTTGCGGGTTTAAACCAGCGTCCTTAGGCCTCGCCATGGGAATGGACGCTGTCAGGAGGCCTAGGTCGTAGTGTGGTCGACATGTTAGCTATGGCTTAGGACTCTAGGCACTCTTGCTTAGTTCGAACGTTTTCTTGCATCGCGTGAGTGTCTAACAGTGCATTCATCAAGAGAAGAGCTCTAGAGCATCCCCTATTAACATTTACATTTACTTTCTTTTAACAGTGTTTGTGTTCTGGTTATTCTAGTTCCTATTAGTGCAACTTGTTCTTGTGACATTTAGTAGAGCTTATACTTGAATTCATGAAACTATCACCTTCCATGTGGATACGATCCCTCTCACTGCTACTACCGTAGTTTAGGGTAAAGTTGAAGAGGTACACGACTAGCCTATCACTTGATCAACCCTTTTCGTTCCATAATAGCTAGCATCTCAGTTCGGTTACGAGGAGCTGAGGAACCCTTGTAATTATTCAAAGCTTGATTTTGAGGTTTATCAAAGGATAGCCTATCAAATACCGGAGTGCGTTTTCCTCTAGTTCCAGATATGCTATTATAATTATCCTTAGTTTTCTCATAACCTTGATTCATATCTCATTTTGTCCGGTCCGCATCTTCTCTTTTAGCGTACTTGTCAGTTCTGCCCATTAGCTCATGCATGTCCTTAGGTAGGCCAGTGACAAGCTTTCTGTAAAACCTCCCAGGTCATAACCCGTTGATGAATGCACCGACCACCACATCTTCAGATTGGGTCTTGACTTGCACAGTTTCGTCATAAAACTGATCAATATATTCCCGAACTGATTCCTTTTCATCTCGCCGAATATTTAGGAGCTCCGTAGACGAGTTGTCAAATTTCTTCCTTTGCAAAAACCTCTTGTAGAAGAGCTGAGAGAGTTACTTATAAGAAGAAATTGAATTCGGCTTGAGTCCTTCAAACCAACCAGGCGCTTTTCCAGCCAGAGTTGTTTCAAAGGCCTAACACATAGTCACCTCCGGAGCTTGCTCAAATTTCATAAGAGACGTGAAACATGCTAGATGATCCCTTGGGTCAGTATCTCCGGAGTACATCTTTATAGATAGAATTTTGAACTTTTGTGGTTTAGAAAAATGGCTAATTGACTCCACGAATGGTGTCACCGTTCGATAAGCTCCCCCAGCTCCTATCTCCAGAATATTGTGAACTTCTTTATGAATACGGTTCATAATATGAGAATCCGGATCATCATGATCATTATGACCATGATTGTGATGTCATCGATGTCTCTCTGGGAAGGGATTCAAGTGTCTATGTTCGTAGCTATTATTTTTGTTATTGCAGACGGAAGATCGGTTCAGAGGTCTTCGGCGGCATTTGGCCATACATATTCGAAGCTCGTTCCCTTTCGTTGACAAGTCATTGACCAGGTTCTTTTACAATCGCCTTGATATGTTTGAAATTCTCGATAAGGAATTTAACCATCTCCGGAGAGTGATTGTCAATGGGAGGAATATTACCGCAGCCAATACGCATTGGAGGATCTTGCTGCCGCTTGGGAGGATTGTTGCCTCCATCAATGCGCAGTGGGGGATTTGGTTCACGTCACAGATTTTGTTGATCTGCACCAATATTCCCCTTATTACCTGTAGTTTCTCCGCGTAGAGGTCTACTGGTAGTAGCTTGAGTACTAGGAATGTCTTTGGCGTTCCATTGTGAACGAGTAAGTGTCATCGAAAAAGCTTGTAATCGAATCGCACAGACGGCGCCAATTTGATAACGTGAAATATCACCAAGTGCTGTGAGGTCTTCTTGAGGTCACGTGCTCCTTGTATTGTCACCAAAACCCTAGCAGACCAGTAACAAAGACGTCAGAAAATACCCCCCGACTGTACCGGAGAGTATGCTCCGATGCTTAAGTCAGTTTGGGACCTTGAACAATAAGCTTAATACGTAATAAAAGTTGTAGAGAAAGTAACCCCTTACTAGGTGATAATGAGGTTCCTTTTATAGAGTCGTACCCAGTAGAGTTCCAGTAGAATTAGAACTCCTCAGTTCATCAGTAGATTAAACCCGAAGAACTCAAGTTCAGATAGGATTTATGCAAGGAGAGTCCTAGTAAAATTCAACCATTATCATTTGCTACGTAAGTGAAACTAGTCTGTTGAGATTAAATGCCAAAGTGTAAAATTCTTCATTTCTGTTATCGCCTCTAAATATTCTAAATTTCACCCATCATGGCATAGTGTGATCATTTTTTGATTTTTCTACCTTTGATATGCTGCTAATAAATAGAACAATGATTAATGCTTCTGTTGGTGGAGAGGCAAATACTTTGTTCAAAAAGGCATTGAATTGTACATAGAAAAAAGACGAATGATAACAAATTAGCGCAAGTCAATAAAGTAGATTTTACGGTAAGGAGATCAAATTTATAAACAAAATTCAACCAATCCTTGTGACGACATTTGCATGTTCAGAGGCAAGCATATTTCTTCTTAATGTAGTTTTTTGGCATAACTTGATTCCAAGCATTTTGAAACTTTTACTGAGATTTTGATCACCTTTCAAAGAGTACTCAATACTTGATTTTAATATAAATATCTCATAAATTGAAACACTTGTCCAAATTCATGTTTCAAAAGCTCTCTTTTGTAGCCAAAAAGGAAGGTAGGTATATTCAAGAACCATTAATAAAATAGATAGTTTGCTTCTTGAAGATGAACTCAATGAAAGTTGATAGCTTGCTTCTGAAAAGATAATCTGAATGAAGTAAATTCACCATGTAAAGAAATTTATAAAGATTCACATAGAATCAGAATAAACAATTACCATCAATACCTAATTATTTAATACTACTATGATTTAAATTTTTGATTTGATATTACAAAGTATCAGTCAGAAAATAAAATGAAGCGGCAAAAAAAGAAAAATAACAAAAACAACTTTTGAGAAGAGACCTACAACCTTTTGCAAGAAACACTTAGAATTTCAAGACGCATGTGGAGAAACATCCTTTGAAATAACTGTGTCGAGATTACTGCATTAAACCAAGTTCACCTATAATAGTTTAGTGAAAATTTCACTTCTCCAATGACATATTTTTGCAATTTTTACATAAGCAATGACCACCAGTAAACAATCTAGCGGATGAATTACCTTATCGTGTAACATAGGAAATCACTTGTCTTTGGTTGTGTTTATGTGCTCTAGTAATCTTGATGCCACAAATGAGTTGTTGCCCCAAGACCCTTACATTCTCTTTGAACCAATTCCATTCCGATGATGTCAAAGAAGACTCCCTTAAAAAAAGATAAGCTAACAAGTGTTATATGCAAAGGAAGCATCATCAAGAGCTTTTGTTAAACAACCTTTTCCATTATAAATTCCAGCAAAATTTTAGTTAAGATAGTCAGGCATTGACATCTAAATTGTATTTTGAAAAATGAAATAGCAAACTCGGGAGAAACGATATGAAGGTTCACATTACATATGATACAATGTTAGAAATAAAAATCTTTGATACTAATGTTAGAACTATAAAATAGCTATAATACCAATTTGATAATACAATGAAAGCGATTTTATTTATAAAAAAATATATGTTTGGGAGGAAATAAATATAATTACAATATCACATGTATGACATAACAACCACAAAATAACACCATCTATCGCGCGGAATTTCTACAAGCTGTATGACTTTCTCTCACACCTATTGGAGATATTTCTTCTCCAACTCTTCTACCTATAAAGACCACTAACACCCTCTATTATATGGTAAGAAAGTTTCTAATGTATATTGGAATTAATTAAGAAACTAAACCTATTAAGAAACTAACTATTATAGCTTTTTCTTGGCATTTCTAACTATTATTTTCTATTGAAGCTAAAATAAAGTTTATTTCGCATGAATCACAACTTCTTCAAAATTTAAACCATAAATAATATACATACTCTATTCTAAATATTTAATATGGTATAACATAAGTTTATTACAATTTCAAAGTATTAAATTATTTATTTGTTATATCACAAGTTTTGTAAAAGTAATTTACTAATAAATTTTTACTTTGACTTGTGTGTTTAAATATTCAAACTTACTGCATATAAATTTGGTGAGAAAAAATTTAGTCACCAATATGTAGATACAATATTTAAAAAATTTAGTTCCAATTTTAAAAAAATATGTCCATTTATTGACTAAAAGACGCGTCTCTAAAATATTACTAATTGGTAACCACTTCTCTTGTCACCGTAGATGTATTGAAAAACTTTTAATGACTTGTTATTTCTTCGTCACCAAAGTTGGTCACAAAAATGTTTCAAATTAGTGGAACCAATTTCTCCTATGACTTTTGTTGACCAAAAAAATATCTTCATTAAACATTTGCAAATTAGTGACCACTTTTGTGGTCACCAAGTGATTATTACGTAAGTTTAATAACCAAATTTGGTCACCAAAGGGTGTCTCACTAGCGGGAATGCTTCCTGCCACAGACTTTAGTGACAATTTTTTCTTTTGGTCAATAAATTTTTAAATGTGACTAGAATTTAATGACCAAAATTTTTCATGTCAACAAAAGTACTCTTTGGTGATCATAAATTTTTTGGTCCCCAAAACCCATTTTTCTTGTAGTGTAAGCTTTTCATGTGAGATCAACGCCATCGCTATCATGTGCTTTAGTTTCTTTTAAAATTTCCTATGCATTTGTAATCTTATATTTGATCTTTATTTTCATCTTCATCTTCGTCTTCATAGGTAACTCGAGACGAATTTTGTATCTCCAGATCTTGAAACTGGCAAAAATGTTTTCGACTTCCTTTTCTTTATAAAAAACAATCTTTTTTTATGGCAATATCCCTCTTAGCGGGCTGGGAGCGCCAATCCGAGAAATTTTATTAAATAACCGAACGGCCATTACAAAAAAACATAATAACAAACGAGGGATACTATCCCTTTACATGGTGCCAAAAAACTCTATTGCCGAACAAATCTAAAGCTCGGAAATCGAAGCCGAACCAGTTGAACAAGGCCTTTCACAGAACCCAGGAGTAGTCGTAAATGCATAAACTCCTTTCTTGACTTCAACTCCAAGCCAATTCCTACTAAAACACTAGCTGGGCGATTACCTTCAACATGGATCCGGGAAACATTACCAATCATGGCGCCGCCCGACTTCCCCCATCAAGCCCCTAATCCTGCAAGGCACACCAATCTTCCCACTCAAAATGTGCACAAGCATCGTGGAGTTAAGTTCCACATCAATGCAAACCGAAGCCCATTTCGCACAAAGTCGACGACCTTCCACTAGCGCATCCACTTCCACTTGTAAGCATGAACACCCTCGGTACCGCAGCGCAATTGCCCCAACAAAATGCCCATTTGAATTTCCCACAAAAACCCCCACCACCTTGGCCATCACTACGCCGAACCTTGCTTATCACATTGATCTTGAATTGGCCAACTGGAGGTGGGTTCTAGCGAACAAGAACAGATCGAAAGGAAGACTGAGCACCACAACACTGTTCCACGATATCCTGCCACTCAACCCCTTGAACTTCGATACTGAAATGAGCCTTCAATAACACCTGAAGCTCCCTTAAGATCGACTGCAAAACCCCCACTAAACTTACCTTGACACCATCAAATAGAACGGCATTGTGCATCTTCCATATATGCCAATATATAAGAAGAGGCATCGCTCGCACCACAAATTTCGCACACTTCGTATGACCCAGATTCCACCACTCAAGGCAAAGGCTCCGCCAATTCAGGAACCCATGCAGGATACCCAAATTTTCCGTGAAGTATTTCTTCACAAAAGACGTAAAACGGCACCAGCCAAACAAATGGTCACTAGATTATTCATCCTCATCGCACAGATAACAACGAAATAGACCATGCACTCTGATCGTCGACAACCAAGGCAGCATGGGCAATCTTCCATTCCATAGCCGTGTCATAAATATAGATATCTTGATGGGCACTCCCTTGCACCACACATTCGACAAGAAAGGCTGTGACTCCCGAGGTTCAACAAACAAAGTATATGCCGATGTTACCGAAAAGCCACTCCCACCCTCCAGGTCCCAAAATGGTTCTGTCACTTCGTAAATATTCTGTTTCTAGATCAAGGATACACAGTATATAGGCACAACATTCATCAATTTCTCCACTAGCCATCTTCCATCGCACCTGAAAGCACTAACTGGACAATAACCCGCATTGATAGAAAATTCCGCTAGCATCCCGGAAGGCAGCCACCGATCAAAGAAAAAGTCCACATTTGAGTCCCCGACAACCACCCAATGTGCTCCTCTACTTTATCCCAAATCCGTATCATTCTCCTCCATATCAACGAATCTGAAGGCCGCAACTGAACCACCACAGGATGCATCTCACGACAATACTTGCGCCACATAAAGTCGGACCACAATGAATTCCCTTTTCGAAAAACCCACCATAGTTTTGTAGAAAAAGACTGAACAATGTGCTCTAGCCGACACATTCCCAGACCACCACTTTGTATCGCGCGACATACCTTTTCCCAACTTAACCAATGCACACCCCTGTTATTATTCTCACAACCCGAAAATATGTTGATAATGTTACATGTGATGTGGTTCCAATGGAAGCAAGTCATATCTTGCTTGGCCGCCCTTGGCAATTTGATTGTGATGTACTTTATCATGCCAAGAAGAATTTCTATAGCTTTGTTCATAAAGGTAAAAAGTTTAATCTTCGAGCCTTAACCCCGGCACAACTCTTTGAAGATCAAACTCGAATCATTCAAGCTACTAGAGATATGAATTCCGCCAAGGAGAAGAAAGAACAAGAGAAAAGCAATGTAATAGATAGCTTAGGCCAAAAGCATGAATCTAATTCTTGTAATAATGTAGGCCGAGAGTTAGATGTCAAGAAGTCTTGTTATTTTGCTTCTTCTAGTGAGATTAAGAGAACATTAATAGATAGGCAGTCTTTGTACTTAATGTTTCGCAAGGATTTTGTACTTATTATGGATAGTGATCACCTTGCTTCTTTGCCTAGTGCTGTTTACTCTCTTTTACAGGAATATCAAGATGTGTTTCCCGAGGAGCTACCAAATGGTTTGCCGCCTGTAAGAGGTATTAAACATCAAATTGATTTCATACCTGGAGCACAAATTCCAAATCGTCCCGTATATAGAGCAAATCCGGAGGAAACAAAAGAGATTCAATGTCAAGTGGATGAACTCCTTGACAATGGTATTGTTCGAGAATCTCTTAGTCCTTGTTCAGTTCCTGTGATTTTAGTTCCTAAAAAGGATGAGTCTTGGCGTATGTGTGTTGACTGTCGTGCCATAAATAAAATAACTATTAAGTATAGACATCCAATTCCTAGATTAGATGACATGCTTGATGAGTTATATGGTTCATGCATATTTACCAAGATTGATTTGAAAAGTGGATACTACCAAATTCGCATGAAAGAAGGTGATGAATGGAAAACTGCCTTTAAAATAAAGTATGGGTTGTATGAATGGTTAGTGATGCCTTTTGGTTTATCTAATGCACCTAGTACTTTTATGAGGCTTATGAATCATGTCTTTTGTCACTTTATTTGCAAATTTGTTGTGGTATATTTTGATGACATCCTTGTGTATAGCAAAACACTTAATGAGCATGTTGAACATTTAAAACAAGTGTTTGTTGTTTTGCGTGAGAACCAATTGTATGCTAATCTCAAAAACTGTTCTTTTTGCATGGAATCAATTATCTTTTTGGGATATGTGGTAAGTTCTCAAGGCATTGCTATTGATGAGTCTAAAGTCAAGGCAATCATGGATTGGCCAAGACCTACATGTGCTAGTCAAGTTAGGAGTTTTCATGGACTTGCAAGTTTTTATAGGAGATTTGTTAAAGATTTTAGTCCTATAGCAGCCCCTTTAAATGAACTTGTAAAGAAAAATGTCACATCTGTATGAAATGATGAGCATGAAAACGCCTTTAACAAGTTAAAACATATGTTGACTCACGCCCCTTTACTTGTTTTGCCTAATTTTAATAAAGCTTTTGAGATACACTGTGATGCCTCCGGGATTGGTATTGGTGCTGTTTTGATGCAGGAATCAAGGCCCGTGGCTTATTTTAGTGAAAAGCTTCATGGGGCAGCTTTGAAGTATGCAACTTATGACAAGGAGTTGTATGCTTTGGTAAGGTCTTTACAAGTTTGGCAACATTATTTATGGCGAAAGGAATTCATAATACATTCTGATCACGAGAGTCTTAAGTTTTTGAAAACTCAAGGTAAATTGAACAAAAGACATGCTAAGTGGTTGGAATTTATTGAAACCTTTCCATATGTTGTTAAATACAAATCTGGTCATGAGAATGTGGTAGCCGATGCATTATCTAGGAAATACACTTTGTTTACCTATATGCATGCTAAACTACTTGGCTTTGAATTGATTAAGGATTTGTATAAGGATGATCATGATTTTCAAGCCAACTTTGACCTTTGCTTAAATAAACCGAATGGTGATTTCTATGTGTATGACAGATTCTTGTTTAAGAAAGATAAGTTATGCATTCCCCAATTTTCCATTCATGATTTACTTGTTGAGGAAACCCATGGGGAATGGTTAATGGGGCACTTTGGTATTGCTAAAACACTTGCTGTTTTGAGTGAGCACTTTTATTGGCCTAACATGATTAAAGATGTTAAAAGTGTTTGAGATAAATGCATTGTGCGTAAACAATCGAAATCTAAAATAATGCCTCATGGTTTGTATCAACCTTTGCCTGTTCCTTGTCATCCTTGGATTGATATTTCTATGGATTTTGTACTTGGTTTGCCTAGGTCACGCAATGGTCATGATAGCATATTTGTTGTAGTAGATAGATTTAGTAAGATGGCACACTTCATTGCTTGTTCTAAGTCTAATGATGCTACTCGAATTGCTGATTTGTTCTTTAAGGAGATTGTAAGGTTGCATGGATTACCTAAGAGTATTGTTAGTGATAGAGATGTTAAGTTTTTGTCACATTTTTGGCGAACTCTTTAGAACAAGTTAGGCACTAAGTTATTATTTTCTACTGTTGCACATCCACAAACAGATGGACAAACTGACGTAGTTAATAGAACTTTGTCTACTTTACTTCGTGCTCTCATACAGAAATACCTTAAGAACTGGGAAAATTGTTTGCCTCATATTGAGTTTGCTTACAATAGGATTGTTCATAGTGCTACTAATCTTTCACCTTTTGAGATTGTATACGGTTTTAATCCTATAACTCCATTGGATATCTTGCCTTTTCCTATTAATGAGCTTGTTAATGTTGAAGGTAGAAAGAAAGCTGATTTTGTTAGGGAGTTACATGAAAGGGTTCGAGCTAATATTCAAAGGCGAAATGAGCAATATGCTAAGCAAGCCAATAAGGGTCGAAAACAAGTGATTTTTGAACAAGGAGATTGGGTTTGGATTCACTTGAGGAAAGAGAGGTTTCCTGATAAAAGGAAATCTAAGCTTCATCCAAGAGGAGATGGTCCTTTTCGTGTGTTGGAAAGGATTGGAGATAATGCTTACAAGATTGAACTTCCAAGTGAGTATGGCAATGTCTCATCTACTTTCAATGTTACGTATTTATCTTTGTTTGATGTAGGTGATTCGAGGACGAATCCTTTCGAGGAGGGAGGGAATGATGGAAATCAACCCAAGTCCATCTTGCCGAAACCAACTTCACAAGATCCCTTGTCTAATCTTGATGGTCCAATGACAAGATCAAGGAGTTCAAAGATGAAGGCATCTTTGCAATCATTAATGGTGACAAATTGTGAAGGCCTTGAGGAAGCTCTTGCGTTACCATCTCGAGATGAAGTTGTATGGAATGTTTCTTTAATAACAATTCATGATCCACCTTGAAGAAAGTCCATGCATTTCGAGAAGACCAAAGAATGGCGTTTTGGGCTTCATAATGTGATCACGCCATTTTGGGTTAATTTTAGGCTTTATTTTAAGTTGTAATACTTAAGTCCATTAAACATTTAATTATGGGCTTGAATTTCGATTTTTAATAAGTATTACTTGGCCCAATTATCTTGCATGATAATTAGGAAAGTAATCTCCTACTTTTTAGGAGAATTTAGGAAAGTAAAGCTCCTATCTTTTAGGCAGCTTTTTAGGCGTGTTTGTAAGGAAGCAAAAACGTGTTTTGCTTTCTTAGTTTCCTAAAGTTTTAGATTCTTAAACTTCCAAGTTTCCTAAACTTGAAGGAAGTTGATTTGTGTTAGGATTTAGTTAGGGTTTCATGTTTTTGTAGCCTATTTATAGGTGAGTTTTTCACATGAAATAATAAGTTGAATTTTGATAATTTTAGCCTTGCTAAATTGTTCTTGCAGACGTGACAAGCTTGTAGGAAAAACGTGATTTCTTCAATTGATTTAAGTTGAAGATTCATAAGAACCGTGATCTTTAAGTTAGGACCTTAAGTAGAACTTACCCGTTCTTGATTTAAAGAACAAGCCAAACTGAAAACTGTTCAACTCTTGATTTACGTAGGTTGGATTGGATTCTTTTTATAGTAATGTGAGGGTTTGATTGCCTTCAATCAATTCTGTCCGTTCAATATCTTTTCTTGTTTTGTGTTATTTCTACATTGTTATTGTGTTTTCTTGCTTGTTCGTGATTCTTGGTGAACAACCGGTCCAAAGAAGAGGGTTTCGTGTGGTTGAGGATCTTCAATCCAAGGCCATTCGTATCATTTTCTTTTGTGAATTTGATTTTGACAAACATATTTCATTGCTGCACTATTGGCAAAGCAGTATGAAAAAGTACTGGTATGATTCTCTCTTTCTCTCTCTGTACAATCCTTCTTTTATATATTTGATTTTCTAGTTTTGTACCTTTTTAGGTAAAAATATAGCTTTGTATTGATATAAAAAAGAAAGCTTATACAAGATCAATGCATGATGTAATCCCTAGCTAACAAGCTACTAAAGATTTTTAGATCTTTTAAAAAATATGAAAATTAAAATCCCACTCAATAGCCAATTTTTGACTGTTAGCTATTAAGTTCTTCCAAGATTCTTGTTGTGCCACTGGTGATTTTAGTTATGCTAAGTAAATTTGATTTAATTGTATAGAATTATGTATGGATTAATCTACAAAAAATACCTCCTCGTTTTATCTAAGTCATTCTCCAAGGAATATAGCAAAGCAAATGCTATTGTGGGGCAGGCCATTAATTCCATCAAAATTGTATATTCATTCACTGCTGAAAGAGGCATTGTATAGAAGTACTCATCAATATTGGATCACACCACAAAGCTGGGGATCAAGCAAGGGATTGCAAAAGGTCTTGCTATTGGAAGTACGGGACTTTGTTTTGCAATATGGGCTTTGCTTGCTTGGTATGGGAGTCATCTTGTTATGTACAAAGGAGAAAGTGGAGGAAGAATTTATGCAGCCGGCATTTCCTTCATATTAGGAGGATTGTACGTAATTTCTCTCCTTAAAAAGCTATTAATTTTAACTTAATTTCCAGCTATCAGCATCAATAATCATAGCTTTATTCTGTTTCAGTAAGACAACATATCTAGGATATATTCTTCATATTCAATAGTAATATTTCTCGTTGTTCAGCATGATTTCTATGCATTATTATGGGATTGTCTTAACCAGATGGCTCTATTTTCCCAAATGGCCTACTAGACAGTTCAAACTAAAGGTATCCCAGGTTGCAAACTGCGTAGGGCCGTAAGCTTTGGAGTTGGAAAAATATTGGTCGGCTACCAGTCTGTAGGATCATTTCCTTTAGGTTTTGAAAGAATTCATTAATGAGCATGTTAGGAATCCTTCTTGAATGCATTACTATACAATGAAAGTGCCTTTTTCCATAAATGATGCTCCTTAGGCTTAAATATCATTGTTTCTCACTTCCATAACCAAAAACAAAAGACTAATTTATGTTTCTCACTTGATCACTTCATTTTACTGTGCCTTGGAGAGAGATTAATCGATTTTACCGGCTTTAGTTTAAATTGACGTTGCATCAGCTGGCTAGTGTCTGATTCAGCATATAAGCATTGATGATGACATTATTTTTCTATATGTAGTTTGTTGTTCCATATGTCCAAGATATTGTAGTTTGTCAAGAGAGCGAACTTCACTCAAATATTTCCATATATATTTTGTAGTTTAACGATTCCTAGCTAAATCATGGTACAATCGTTAGATGTTTTTCTTAGAATTAATCATGGCTCTCTCTGATATGAATGGTCGAGGCTCAAGCTCCTGGACCAAACAAATCTCCACAATCTTCGGATCGTTGTTGCACAAAACGTTAGAACAAGAACACCAAAACAGAATTTGGGCGGAAAGCAATCAAGGGAAACGAAAAGGAATGACTTGAAGCAAATCAAACCCTCTATGTTATTACAAATTGATTTGGGTTACTGGCAAAAATTCAGGAGCTAAATTTAGTCGATTTGGCTTGTTCTAGAAATCAAGAACTTGGTGAAGTCACCTAAAGGTCACGCTAAAGGTAGACTATCTACAATGAAGAACTAAATTGCACTTCAAGGTTTGAAAACACAAAGTGTTATTCGGTTTTAAGCAAAGCTAAAACTTCAAAATTCTCTATCTTTATTTCACGAAAAACTCACCTTAAATAAGGCTTACAAAACCTAATGGAAATCAAGAACAACTTGACTTCTTAACAAACTAACAAACTAACAAACAAATCCTTCGATTTGACGAACTTCCGGGGCCTCGACTGCCTCAGTCGGCGATCTGTCAGTCGCAACCCAAGGAGCATGGTGTGGTTCGCACAAGTATGGCTCTGATACCAAATGATAAGGTGGACCCTAACTCAACCTGAAAATCATGGTGTCCAAGTGAGATTTGACCCAACCTTATATACTAGCCTGTACCTCCTTGTGGAACCGATGTGGGATTCACATCACTCTCTAAAGTCAAAATATGTTTTTCTTAGAATCCATTGATTTATTTTCTGTTTAGCCACCTAACATTTGGTTAAAGACATAGATGTAAAACTGTTTGAACTTAAACCATCATCTATCTAAGCTAAGCTCTCGCTTTTGAACATTCTTTGGGGTTACTATTAAGCTGATTTGATGTCCGATACTCAGTTTAATTCTTATTCTAAGTTAGCTTGAGAAAAATTTAAAAAACAATTGGATAATGTAAGTTTTCAACAATATAATATGTATATGCATAATAAAGTATTTCCTGCAAATCCTAACTATTATTTAACTGAAACTGACCTTGAAAATGAGTTTTTGTTATGTTCAGTATATATGATTTCATAAATCCATAGTTCACAGAACAAAAAGAATTTCATTTTCCTCATTTACATATAATATATAACATTTGTATATTTTTGTGTTTCTAAATGCTCATCTCCTTTGTGTATATTTTTGAATCACAAGTTCAGAATAGAACATGCATGTTTCCATTTTAGTACTGATAATTTATGTAACTTTCATTACTTTAATGATACTCTCCTGGCGCATTGTTGCTAATAGTTCGACTAAATCGTGAAACTTTAGTTAAATTGGCACGGGTACATTTTGAAATACAATTTGATTGATTTAAAATGTGTTAAATCCAAAAGAATATGTATTGCAATGTCTTATGTATACTTGTTGTCAATATCTTGGTTGTTGTTAAATATTGCTACTTTAAATGCTTGAACATAGTTCTTGTGGCATATTGTTGCTAATATTGGAATTAAATTTGTCAAGCCTACCAGAATATGTATGAACATATCTTATGTAAGCTTGTTACCCAAGTTTATTTTGGTTTCGAATATTACCATTCATTTATCTTTAAATGCTTGAATATAACTATTGTGGTATATTTGTTGCTTTTGGTTGGACTAAATTGTGAAACTTTGGTTAAATTGACATAGTTATACATTCAAAATACACTTTGATTGATTTAAAATTTGGTAAATGTGTAATATTATTCATGAACATGTCTAATGTATAATTACTTCCAAATCTTTTTTGGTTTCGAATGTTGCTATTCATTAACTTTAAAGGTTTGAACAGTGATTGTTTTACTTTTAAATTGAGATATTATATTATTTCTTCATGTTTGTGATATTTTATAATGATGCATGATATAGTACAAAATGTTTTTAACTTGTTTATTCGAACTATTATGAAGGTTAAAGAAAACTAAAGAGTTGAAATGTCAACTCTCTTAATGGATGAAGAAAGAAATGGTGGGTGTTCTTGACACTTGAGAGTCGAAGTATCAACTTTTTGTATAGTGGATTAGTACTTTTGTGTTATATTTTGAAGTATCAACTTTTTGTATGGTGGATTAGTACTTTTGTGTTATATTTCTTGGATATCAGAATATTATTAATATTATGGTATATTTCTTGGATAGTACAATGTTGGATATTTGTCATGTATTGGTATATTTTGCAAACGGGTTTTATTTTAATATTTCTTCGATATATTGGTGAACATGTTCTATTTTAATGTTTGTTCGATATATTGGTGAACAGGTTTTATTTTAATGTTTGTTCGATATATTGGTGATATTTATTGTTATTATGAACATGATTTATTTTTTTGTGACCAATTGAAAATGTTGATAATAAATTTATTGAATAGTGACCAACAATATTTCAACACCAAAAACTTTGGTCACTATTTTAGTCAAAAACATTACATTGCGACTACACCATTATAGACCAAATATTTGGTCACCATTTGGTGACTACCATATTAATCACCAATGCTTGTCTATAATATGGTCACTAATTATTCTTTAGTGACCATAAGTTAATCCATAATATGGTCACCAATTATTCATTGGTGACCACAAATTTAGTCAGCAAAACATCAACTGTTTGAACTTTGGTGACTAAATATTTAGTCGCCAATTCGTTATCATTGGTGACCATATTTTTGCTCACCAAACATCACGTCACGTGCTGATTGACCATAGCTCATTTAGTGATGACAAAATGTTGGTCAACATTTGGTCACCAAAAATTGGCATTTTGGTGACCAACCTCCTACTTTTGGTAACTAAATTGGTGACCACTTTTTTGGTCACTATTTTGGTGACCGTTTTTGTTCTAGTCACTAAAATTATCCTTTGGTGACCAATAACAAAATCAGTCACCCCAGTGACTGGGCATTGGTGATATGATGGTGGCAAACCAAAAATTTGTCACCAAACGCTTTTGGTGACAACTTTTGGCTCTTTGGTGACCATATCTTGCATGTCACCAAAGCCCATTTTTCTTGTTGTGATTATATAGATCACATTAGAAATCGTGTCTTAGATCAAGTATGGTGACAAAGTATGACACATATAGTCGATCCCATTTAGGGGGGGATAAAGGCTTAGTTGTTGGTGTTGTATAGAAACAAAAGATTTAATTAGAACTAGTGATAGTTTTTGAGTGTATAAGATAGAGACATTTCTATATTTACTACTATTAAATGGGCCTAATAGTAGTTGTCTATGACATTTCTATATTTACTACTATAAGATTAGTTGTCTATGCTATACTTTTCATTACTTAATACTTTCTCATGCAATGCCATACTTTTTACTTGTAAATTAGTACATGAAGCTAAATTACATGCAAATGATAATATCGTTTCACCATTGTTATTTCTTAAGGTACCACCCCCTGCTACTCTGCTATGAGTACTTTTACACCTTTCATCAGTATTTAATTTTAACTTTCCTAATTTGAGTGTATACCATATTATTTTTTTCATCTAAGAGGACATCTAGCATTTGAGATGAAAATTAAAAATTCAAACCTATGCTTAGTATTCTAAAGTAGGAAATCTAATATGCATCAATATTTGAAATTCATCTCATTATGACAATGTGTAGGAAGGACCAATGGTCCTTGGGTATTCTACAATCTTTCTCCTGTATATTGACATGTTACTCAATAAGCCCAAGTTTAATAAATAATTATGATATTACAACTAAAAAATAACAATTAATATTTATTACATGGAAAAAATCAGCGAGAAAAGTAACATACAGAAAAGGAAGATAAAGATAGTGATAGTAAACAACAACAAAATTTTACAGCCTTCACATGGAAGCATCATCATTTAAATGCTATATCCAATTGTAATTATGTGGAATTTGATTCTAAATAATTTGTCACTCCTTCAAAGGGAATTTTAAAAGAGAAATACTCACCAAAATTTCAAATGCAGCAATAATAACATTTAAGACGTACAAGATAATGACATAATTATAGAATACTAGTTGTTTTCCTTTATGTGTATTTTCTACATCAAACAAACATTTGAACACCAAATCCAAATCTTCAATAAGGATCACACAAAAACTCCTATAAAATTGATTCATATATTAAACGGAAAATTAATTTCCTTTGAAATTGTGATTCTAATTTTCTACCGTTTTTATCATGTGTTAAAATTGCGATTAACTCACCATTGAATATATGAACTTACTTCATAGGAGACCACCTACACATATCATCTGCCAAAGATACTGACGAAGTAAGAAAAGGTAGCATGGTAGGAAAAAAACCAATTATTTTCCTTTTCCCCCATTGTTTCCTAATTTGTTCTTCTTGAAACAACACCAGATAAGTTCACAAAGGTTTTCTGGCAATGAATTTCAAAATAGAAGTTATTGCAAAGTTTGAAAGGAAACTAGGATGGTTACCATTCATCTGGTGCAAAAATCTAGTATTGGGAATTAAATAATGATAAATGGAACCTATAAGTTATATAAACCATAAGACAAAACATAACAGTTAATTAGTCCATTTTCTCTGGCTCTTGCTCTTAATTATAGTGAGCAAAAAGAATGGAAATATTCCTATTCAAACCTATATAGCCAAAGGTGTACAAAATCTAAAAATGCAAATTCAGGAATGGAATGCCTTGGCCTTGTTGCATATGTGTTCGAGGAATTTTCAATTATGTGCTGCTTTTGAAAAAAATTCCATTTGTATGTTTATTTTTAATTGTGTTTCCCAAAGAGTGGAGATCTCATTTGCCATATGGAATTCTGAAAAAATGAGAACTCTAATTTAAAAAAAATCAAAATTCCTCAAATTAAAAAATTCTAAGTTTCTTTCAATAAAAAAATATATTTAAAACAATATTTTATAATTTTAATTTATTAACATTTGAAAGAAAATAAGTTATCTTCAATAAAAAGAAATTTATAATTTTAAATTTACTAAATTAACACTTAACAAAAATTTGATTATAAAATTCATATATATAAGTTTAAAATTTGAGTTTGACCTTTTATTTGGCAAATGCAAAATCTCTCACTCTGAATTTTGTTATTTTTTCTTTAAAAAAATGCAAGGTTTAGAGTTCACATTTGGCGTATGAAATGTTAATAAAAAAATGAAATAGCTTTCACCATCAAAATGCAATATTGTCCAAAATATGAATAGCTTTTCATTCAAGTGCAAATGTCGCTCAAAAAAGAAAAAATAAGATTTCATTGACTCTAGATTTTGCTATTAAATTTATTGAAATTCTCTCCAAAATTGGTGGGTCGTAGGTTTTCAAATATATTTAAAATATTTAGTATTAAAAAATTTCTATTTAGTGTTATTTGAAAGAAAATAAATTATCTTCAATGAAAGAAATTATAAATTATTAACTAAATTACCATTTAGCAAAAAATTGTTAAATCTCGCGTTTGCCAAATGTAAAATCTATTTGAATTTTTTTTAGAAAATGCAGGTTTAGAGTTCACATTTGGAACATGTGAACTCTATTAATATATATATATATATATAGTGATAGCAGACAGAATCTTTGAAGTTTCAGAGTTTAAGATTTTGCAAAACTAATTGGTCAAGCTCCTGTCGAGCTTTGATTTCTCTAACTTCCATTTTGAGTTTTGCAACTTCAGTTTCCAAGTCTTGAATAGTTATCTGTTTAGAAGATTTTTGAGGAAATCTATTCAAGATATTTGTGAGGTTATATGTATTTAGTACCTTTGGATGGTTTGCAGGATTGTCACTTTTGAATTTAGAATTAGACGGTTGATCACTGGCTACCTTCTTCAACTGGCTGAGATAGTATTTTTTCTGTTCTGGATCTTCCAGATTATCGATCATTTCCAGAAGTAAATCCTGTTCTCTGGTTAAAACATTGACAATTGGGCCTTCTGGATGTGAATCATCTTGAAGAAGAACTGTCAATATCATCATCTGCCATCTGGTTGATATAATTATCCTCACTATATCATGATACTTCATGCTCTATTTCAACAAGAAGGTTTGATATCTGGTTTAAAATATTGTCATCTATCTCTAGATTCTGAATTCTCTTTCTAAGATGACAATATTTGGCAATGTGTCCAGGTTTGTGACATTTGTGACAAATGATGTTTGGCAAAGCTAGTCTTGGGGGTTGGTATGGTTTAGGTTGTGGATTATTTGGTTGTGGCAAGGCATTAGGTTGTCTATATGGAAGTCTTCTTTTGGGAAGATGTTTGTTATATCTGGGTTTAGATATGTGTTTATGATGTTTTAGTTTTTGGGTTTGGCTACAACTAGGAAGTCCAAACTGCTCACAGAAAGAACCAAGATCCTTTCTCCTTTGTGTCCTGTCTTTTGCCAGTTGTCGGAGCATTTTGTCTTGCCTGCAGATTCGCAAGGCAACCTGTTGGATTTGTGTTGTCAACTGTCCATATGTAATTCGTTCATATGGGACCACTCCAGTATATGTGTTTCTGAGTTCTTCTTGAACCATATCCCTTAGTGATTTTGGAAGTCCATCCAGAAATATCTCCTTCCAATATGCCTGGTTAACATCGGGTCTGGCATATATCCGAGTAAAGAAGGTGTCTTTGTACCATCGGAAATCAGATAAATTTTTGCATTTCAGATTATTCAGTAATTCTGAGGATTGATCTCTGAATATACCTGGATCACTGACAAAAGTTTTGGCAATAGTAATTATCAAATTAGATACAGCATCAGAGATTGTATCACCATCTTGCATAATTGGTTCGCCTTGATCATCAGTCTTACCTGAATGCATAATACTTTGTCTATCCTCTTCAGTAAGATGTTCATCCCACCATCCTTTTAATTGCCATGTAAAACCAGCAACTAGAATATGAGCAGCTAACTGGTCTGTGTAAGCAAGAGATGTTCGGTATGCTGTTGCCACCATTGTCATCTGCTGGAGAACAATCATCATATTATACTCCGTTTGTCCATCTATGTTCCATTCATAGATGTTGTTGGCATTATAACTGTTTTGGAGGATATTGGGCTTTCCTTCCAATACCATATCTGGATAAGTTGCTTTGTGATAGTACAACTTCTGAGGCCTTTTCCAGTTTGACAGCTGTTTATCACCATATGAACTTCGATGTCTTAATTTAGCAATCTCAGCTGCTGGTGATTCTGATGGTGATTGTTCCTCTTCTTCTCATATGCCTCCTCTATCTAAGACACACATGGCTTGATTAACAGAAGCTGAGGCTGAAGCTGGATCACTTGATTTTTGCTTAGATTTTGGGGTAGTAAAGGATTCTTCAATCTTTGCTATCCTTTTTTCTAACTCGGTTAGAGGTCTGTTTACTAACTGGTTAGCTATCTTGGAGGGTATTTCATGTGGTTTGAAGAGAGGTTTATTTGGGAAAGTGTTTGATACATGTGAAGATGTAGATGTAGTTTGGATAGGGTTGGTAAGGAGATGTTCTCCAATAGCTTGAAGGTATTTGTTGGTGTAGTTGTTTTGCTCATAAATGCTCTGAATATCTCTTGCATTTACTGGACCTGTATCTTTTGTTTCCTTTTGTTTAAAAGGAATTGCCTTGATTTCCACTCACTTATATGAAGTTGTGAATGATGATGGTGGCAGAACCATCAATAACCTGCCAAGTCTTTGTAACACATATCTCTTTTTCATTTGAAAAAGGATAATCTATATAATTGTTAGTTGCGTAATATTCAAACCATGCAAAAAATGCTAAATGCAACTCGTTTATTTTCAAGAAATCATAATATTTTTCTTGCATTTCTTTTTTATTTTAATTTTTATCGTTTTCAAAAAATCATTTTCTTTTTTCTTGGTGTTCTTTACTATAAAATTATTCTCTAAGTATTTCTTTGTCCATCGAAAAATCTTGTTTGAGCATCCTTAATTCTCCTACATTATTTGTCATAGTAGAATATATAGGTGACCTAGGAAGGCTGTTGCTTTCACTTTGTTCAGGGGAATCTGTTTGAGATTCTACTATATATCTAGCTTGTGGTATCCTAGATGAATTGTCTAAACCATGGATACGTGTATCAACAGAAGATGTTGAAGCTCTTGCTGGTTGTCTAGAAGATTGGGCTTCAAAAGACCTTCTAGAACCTTGGCTACTAATGTTTCCTATGATCCTAAGACTTTGTTTAATACTCGATACCGCTGTATTTTGGACTGGTACCGGAGGGTTTGCTTCTGGCAAGAACCAGTTTTTAAGCAGAGTTACTTGACTGCATTTTATGTTTCTAGGGATAGACAACCTAGATTTAGTCAGATATGTTTGAAATATAACTGTTTTACCCTCTTTTGAAGCAGTTACTGCACCTATGTTAAAAGCAAAATTCGTGGCTTTATACTGAATTCAAAACAAGATTGTTACAGGGAGTGTTCCTGTTTTAGCTTTAAAGTTTGCAACTTTAACATTTAAGGTTAAAGCATTAAGTATATTTCTATCTTGCAGAGAAGCAGTAAAGTTTGGAAAACAATCAAAATAAACTGGTTCTTCACATAGGCTAGTTTCAATCATGCCAAGCAAAGAGTCTTCAAAGTTAAAAAATCTACAATCTCTAAGACAAAGAAGTAAATATGTATTTAAACCTTCTGTGTTTAGTGGTTTTGTAGCTACTTGAACTAGTCCAAAGTGCAGATAATTATATTTTTGTCAATGTTTTTCTATTGTCTTTTTAGACAATAATCTTATGTTTTCATAGTCATTATTTAAATTAACGGCTTGTTCTACTGTCTTAACAGTATAGTCTAACATCAAATTCCATTTATCTTTATAAACTTCATTTGATGGTTTTTTTGAAATTTTCCAATTGTCTATAGCTTGTTCAATATTTTCAAGATTTATTTCTTCCTTGAAAATAACGTTTTCTGAAGAATTTGAAGAAGAGGGGTTTGAAGAGGAACTTGAAGATCCCTTTGAAGAACGATTAAAAAGGAAAGACATACTGAAATTAACAGAGATATAAAATAAACAACAAATAACGGATAAGAAATAAACACGTTTAAAGAGTCAGATGTAAAATCCCTCCGATTGGCATATTACCGTCGAGATCCATGAGATCTAACCTGGTGTTTCATGGTTTCTGGACTGAGATTATGTAGATCTGGTAATTTGCATTGTAAATTTCATACTTTAACTTGTTACTATACCAGATCAGATCTGGTACCCTCAACACGATCCTTTTAGCCTTTCACTCTCAATACGGCTTCGGATCCGTGTAGGTAAACAACAGGCACCAAGTTCAAGTTCAAATTCACCCTGCAAGTTAGTATATCTGCAAAATCTAAATACAGATGATGAAAATCAGTACGTGGCGTTGTTTACACCAAGTCTACGGAGAAATTCAAGAAATATCATTTTCTTCTGACAGACATGGTTTCCAGCCGATATACTGATCTTGCCATGAAACAACAAGTTACATCCCACTTCCCCCTCTGGCTCTATTACCAAGAGCGGTGAAATTCAATTGGTTGTACAAAATAACTTTGTACCTGTCAACATATATGGAGGAAATGAGAATTCTCTGTAAGTTGTTGAAATTTACACCGCTCTAATACCAAGAGCGGAGTTAGGCCCTGGGGGGAATAATTAAAATTAAAATTGCAAAAAGGAAAGTGGGTCGCAGTCGGACTGCCACTGAATTGGTAGAAGATCAGTGTTAAGTTAGATAACAAAAATTAAAAGACATGAAAGTAAATGACAGAAAATAAAATTTAGATAGTTAGAAAGTTAGATTTCAAATAATATGAAAGATAACATATTATAAATAACAATAAAATAAATTACAAGTTCATATGATTAAGGATCTTACACAAGATTGGTCCTTAATCCAAATCCAAGTGGTCTTGAGCTAAGGGATCCAAGCAAAGGTATCCTTGCAAAGGTTCGAAAGCTAAGGAAGTCTTGAGTCTTCAAGAGAAGAGAATAAAAGAAAAGATAAGAAGAAAGAAAGAAAGTAGAGAGAAGGGAGAGCAAATTTGCTTAGAGAGAGAGAGTAGGAAGTCTGAATGCTAAGGAATGAAAATTCTGCCCTCTATTCCCAAAATGAGGGTATTTATAAAAATTTTTTTATTGTTTGACTACACTATTACAGTCAAAGTCTAGTCTTCAGTTATTATGGTATTTGAGAAAATATACCATAACAATCATCTTCATTTTGATCCGGGTCAATCAGCATGTATTCCTCGTCTGTTCCCGAGATTGGGCTTGCTTGTGTTAGGCCAGTGCTTGATGTACTGGGCTCTTCTTTTGTAGAACTGCTAGCTTGTTTGAATTGGGCCAACAAGTTTTCAAGTTGTTTGACATAATCATCTTTGTTTGAAATTGCTACCAATTTCGAAGCCATAAGCGATTTTTGTTGAAGAAATTGGCATATCTTTGGATCTGCTGATGGGAGAAATTGTGGATTTTTTTGAAACCATGCATCAATTTTGTGAGGATGCACACACTCAATGTCGAAATCTTTCCACCACTTTGTATAACCTTGTTGGATTAATAGTGGAGGAAATTTGTTCTCCTGCTTAGAAAATTCAAACTTCCAAGCATAAATCCATGATAAAGAAAAGATTGAATAGAAATGCAATAATACTGGAACATGTATTTAAGTGGTTGTAAATTTTTCTGAAAATTTTTGTAATCCCAACTGAACCTCTGCTGGAAGAATTTGTGGATTTGATCCAAAACAATTCCACCATTGAATAACCAGATTAGAAAATCGTATTTGGTTCCTCTTTTAAAATAGAAAAACCAGGAGTGTTTGTTTACTTGGTTTTGTTTTGAAAAGGTTTTAAACCAAACTTGTCTATAATCACAATATGTAAATCCTAGGGGGAGAAAAAGGCTATGAAAAATTTCGAGGTATATTCAAATTGGTTCCCCAATCTGATGGTTTGAGGATTTTGAGGATTTTGAGGATTTGGGCGGTTGAATGAGTAATCAATGTTCTATTCTTTAGGTCAAGATAGTGCTGTAGGGCAATAGATTTAGTATCTACAAGAATAAACTCATAGAAATTTTGGGTTTTGTTTGGTGTTTGCTCAATAAAATTCGAAGTTTTTGGAAGAATAGCCTCTGCTACTTCATTTGGATTATTTACAAAGAAATCAGGTTCGGTTTGGCAAACAAAAGCATAAGTTTGATTTTTGAAATATTCTTTGTTTCGAAACTGTTTTTTTCAAAACATTTTTTTAAATTTGTTTTGTATTTGTGGAGCTAGATGCCACCACATTCGAATAATTTGTAGGGCTTGGAACCACTACAGAAGTTTGAGTATTTTTCAAATTAGTAGGGTTTGAAACCACTACGAAAGTTTGAGTATTTTTGAAATTAGTGGGGCTTGATGCCACCACTGGAGTTTGTGGGGATTTCACAAGTTGAAATCCTACTGATGCAGCCCATTTCTGGATAGTCTCCAATTCGGTTATTTTCATCTTCTTCTACCATTTCGGCCCAAACTCTTGGGTTGACTATTGAAATGGGCAAGTTTGAAGTTTCTGTTTTCATGGTCTCTAATTGGATTGGGCTCAAAGCATAGTCTTTGGGCTGTTTGTCTGTAGATATTTGTGCAAGGGTTTATTTTAAAGATGAAGCTTCATTTGGTTTTTTGGTATAATGTGTTTAGGCATTGGAGGTGGAGGTTCTTCCTTCTTCTTTCTGGGCGGCATTATCTACCCTACAAGAATTCACGAGTCAAAAAGTCAGGCAAAGAATATGTTTCTCCTTTAATATAATCAATATCAAAGTCAAAAACAGACAAAATGGCATGCCATCTTGCAAAAATTTGTTTAGAAGCAAGATTTTTAACATCTTTTTGCAAAACATCTTTTGCAGATTTACAATCTACTCTAACAAGAAATTTTTGGTTAAGTAGATCAGATTGGAATTTAGAAATACATAAAACAATTGCTAAAATTTCTTCTTTTAATTGTGAAATAGTTCTGTTGAGCACTATTCCAATGTTTGGAAGTAAAGGCAACAACTCTTTCTTTGTTGTCTTTTACTTGTTTAAGTATTCCGCCATAACCCATATCAGATGCATCTGTTTCAATGATCTTTGAAAGATTCGGGTTTGTTTGATTTAGACAAGGCAAAGCCTTGACTTGGGTTTTCACCCTTCTTACCGCCACAGTATGGACGTCGGTCCATGGTGGAGGTGTTTTCTTCAACCTGTCATGTAAAGGTTTAATAATATTAGCTAATTCAGGAATGAAATCAGCTATATAATTTAAACATCCTAGAAACCTTTGCAGTTACTGCTTTTCTAAAATTTGGTCAGGAAACCTATCTGCAAACTAGATAGATTTTTCTATATGGATAATTGTTCCTAAGTGGATATAATGTCCTAGGAACCGAATCCTAGTCTGAAATAGACTAATCTTTTTCTTTGATATAACTAGACCATTTTCCTTAACAACCTGCAAGAAGATGTTAAGATGCTTAAAGTGTTGATCTATGTTGTTAGAAAAGATTAAAACATCATCAATATAAACAATAGCAAAATTTGAATAAGGATTAAAAATATCATTCATAATCCTTTGAAATTCTGATTGAACGTTTTTTAAATCGAAAGGCATAACGTTCCATTCATAATGGCCAAAAGGTACAATTAAAGCCGTTTTGTACCTGTCAGATGGGTTAATCTGAATCTGCCAAAATCCAGATTTCATGTCAAATTTAGAAAATACCTTTGCTGCATTAAGCCTTTGCAGAAGATCTTTCTTGTTAGGAATTGGATACCTGATCCACTGGAGTGCTTTGTTTAAAGCCTTATAATTTATTACTAACCTGGGCACTCCTCTTTAAATTTCTGAACTTTTGTTTACATAGAATGCAGGGTAACTCCATGGTGATTGGCTAGGCCTAATAATCTGTTTTTTCAGGAGATCATTTATTTCTGTCTTGCAATGTTTCAGAAGTTCCTGATTCATCTGGATTGGTCTGACTTTTGTTGGAATATCTGCCTCTTTGAAATCCTTTTCATAGGGGAGATAAATAGTATGTTGCTTTGTTTTCCAGAAAGCAGTTGGCACCTCAGCACAAACCTATTGCTCAATTTTCTCTTGTAATCCCTTGATTCTATTTTGAATCATTGGTTGAGCCAATTGTGCCTCAATTGTTTTGTACTCAATTTCTTCTTTCAAGAAATTGATCTGCTTGATTTTGTTAGTCAATGGGTTCAGTTCCTTGTGTACTGGAGGCCTAGTAAAAGGAAGAAGAACATTTTTTCCCAGATTTTGTGGCAAAATTCCTTCAAATGTCGTCATATAAGGCATCAATTGTATAATAAAATCCGTACCCAAAATAACTGGATGAGTAAGGTTCTTAGCCAACAGAAATGATACCTTGATTGTTGCTTAAGAAAACTTAACCTCAACATCAGTACGGTTGTAGAAAATGTTGAGTTTAGACCCGTTTGCTGAACGAAGTCCTTCTTTAGTTTTCTGAAAGAATTTTGATGGAATGATTTCTTCATTAATGCAGCTAAGATCAGCTCCTGTATCCCATAATGCTGCTGTTTCTAATTCAAAGTTATTTCGTACAACCAATTTAATCCGAACATCAAGTCTCCTAAAAGTGATAGCAGGCAAAATCTTTAGAGTTTCAGATTTTAAGGGTTCGAGGAATTGTTCAGCTTCTATTTCTTCCTCCTTGACCTTACCCTTATTTGTCTAATCTATCTGTCCAACCAGATTTTGCAAAACTAATTGGTCAAGCTCTTGTTGAGCTTTGATTTCTCTAACTTCCATTTTAAGTTTTGCAACTTCAGTTTCCATGTCTTGAATAGTTATCTGTTTGGAAGATTTTTGAGGAAATCTATTCAAGATATTTGTGAGTTTATAGGTATGTAGTATTTTTGGGTGGTTTGCAGGATAGTCACTTTTGAATTTAGAATTAGACGGTTGATCACTGGCTACCTTCTTGAACTGGCTGAGATAGTATTTTTTCTGTTCTGGATCTTCCAGATTATCGATCATTTCCAGAAGTAAATCCTGTTCTCTGGTTAAAACATTGACAATTGGGCCTTCTGGATGTGAATCATCTTGAAGAAGAACTGTCAATATCATCATCTGCCATCTGGTTGATATAATTATCCTCACTATATCCTGATTCTTCATGCTGTATTTTAGCAAGAAGGTTTGATATCTGGTTTAAAATATTGTCATCTATCTCTAGATTCTGAATTATCCTTCTAAGACGACAATATTTGGCAATGTGTCCAGGTTTGTGACATTTGTGACAAATGATATTTGGCAAAGCTAGTCTTGGAAGTTGGTATGGTTTAGGTTGTGGATTATTTGGTTGTGGTAAGGCATTTGGTTGTCTATATGGAAGTCTTCTTTTGGGAAGATGTTTGGTATATCTGGGTTTGGATATATGTTTATGATGTTTTGGGTTTTGGCTACAACTGGGAAGTCCAAACTGCTCACAGAAAGAACCAAGATCCTTTCTCTTTTGTACCCTGTCTTTTGCCAGTTGTCGGAGCATTTTGTCTTGCCTGCAGATTCGCAAGAGAACCTGTCGGATTTGTGTTTTCAACTGTCCATATGTAATTTGTACATATGGAACCACTCCATTACATGTGTTTCTGATTTCTTCTTGAACCATATCCCTCAGTGATTTTGTAAGTCCATCCAGAAATTTTTCCTTCCAATATATCTGGTTACCATCGGGTTTGGCATATATCCGAGTAAAGAAGGTGTCTTTGTACCATCGAAAATCAGATAGATTTTTGCATTTCAGATTATTCATTAATTCTGAGGATCATATTATACTCCGTTTGTCCATCTATGTTCCATTCATAGATGTTGTTGGCATTATAACTATTTTGGAGGATATTGGGCTTTTCTTCCAATACCATATCTGGATAAGTTGCTCTAGGATAGTACAACTTCTGAGGCCTTTTCCAGTTTGACAGCTGTTTATCACCATATGAACTTCGATGTCTTAATTTAGCAATCTCAGCTGTTGGTGATTCTGATGGTGATTGTTCCTCTTCTTCTAATGTGCCTCCTCTATCTAAGACACACATGGCTTGATTAATAGAAGCTGAGTCTGAAGCTGGATCACTTGATTTTTGCTTAGATTTTAGGGTAGTAAAGGATTCTTCAATCTTTGCTATTCTTTTTTCTAACTCGGTTAGAGGTCTATTTACAAACTGGTTAGCTATCTTGGAGGGTATTTCATGTGGTTTGAAGAGAGGTTTATTTGGGAAAGTGTTTGATACATGTGAAGATGTAGATGTAGTTTGGATATGCTTGGTAAAGAGATGTTCTCCAATAGCTTGAAGGTATTTCTTGGTGTAGTTGTTTTGCCCATAAATGCTCTGAATATCTCTTGCATTTACTGGACCTGTATATTTTGCTTCCTTTTGTTTAAAAGGAATTGCCTTGATTTCCACTAACTTATATGAAGTAGTTAATGATGATGGTGGCGGAAGTTCTGACCTTACTGTCTCACCATCAATAACCTGCCAAGTCTTTGTAACACAGATCTCTTTTTCATTTGAAAGAGGATAATCTATACAATTGTTAGTTGCATAATATTCAAACCATGCAAAAAATGCTAAATGCAACTCGTTTATTTTCAAGAAATCATAATATTTTTCTTGTATTTCTTTTCTATTTTCATTTTTATAGTTTTCAAAAAACCATTTTCTTTTTTCTTGGTTTTCTTTACTATAAAATTCTTTTCTAAGTATTTCTTTGTCCATTGAAAAATCTTGTTTGAGCATCCTTAATTCTCCTACATTATCTGTCATAGTAGAATATGTAGGTGACCTAGGAAGGCTGTTGCTTTCACTTTGTTCAGGGGAATCTGTTTGAGATTCTACTGTATATCTGGCTTGTGGTATACTAGATGAATTGTCTAAACCATGGATACGTGTATCAACTGAAGATTTTGAAGCTCTTGCTGGTTGTCTAGAAGATTGGTCTTCAAAAGACTTCTAGAACCTTGGCTACTAATGTTTCCTGTGATCCTAAGAGTTTGGGTCCCATAAAATGTGATCTGGACACCTCCACTAAGAAATTGTTTAATACTCGATACCGCTGTATTTTGGACTGGTACCGGAGGGTTTGCTTCTGGCAAGAACCAATTTTCAGGCAGAGTTACTTGACTCCATTTTATGTTTCTAGGGATAGACGACCTAGATTTAGTCAGATCTGTTTGAAACATAACTGTTTCACCCTTTTCTGAAGCAGTTACTGCACCTGTGTTAAAAGCAGAATTCATGGCTTTATACTGAATTCTAAACAAGATTGTTACAGGGAGTGTTCCTATTTTAGCTTTAAAGTTTGCAACTTTAACATTTAAGGTTAAAGCATCAGGTATATTTCTATCTTGCAGAGAAGCAGTAAAGTTTGGAAAACAATCAAAATAAACTGGTCCTTCACATAGGCTAGTTTCAATCATGCCAAGCAAAGAGTCTTCAAAGTTCAAAAATCTACAATCTCTAAGACAAAGAAGTAAAGATGTATCTAAACCTTCTCTGTTTAGTGGTTTTGCAGCTACTTGAACTAGTCCAAAGTGCAGATAATTATATTTTTGTCTATGTTTTTCTATTGTCTTTTTAGACAATAATCTTATGTTTTCATAGTCATTATTTAAATTAACGGCTTGTTCTACTGTCTTAACAGTATAGTCTGACACCAAATTCCATTTATCTTTATAAACTTCGTTTTATGGTTTTTTTGGAATTTTCCAATTGTCTATATTTTGTTCAATATTTTCAAGATTTATTTCTTCCTTGAAAATAACGTTTCCTGAAGAATTTGAAGAAGAGGGGTTTGAAGAGGAACTTGAAGATCCCTTTGAAGAATGATTAAAAAGGAAAGACATACTGAAATTAACAGAGATATAAAATAAACAACAAATAACAGATAAGAAATAAACACTTTTAAAGAATTAGATGTAAAATCCCTCCGATTGGCACATTACCGTCGGGATCCATGAGATCTAACATGGTGTTTCATGGTTTTTGGACAGAGATTATGTAGATCTGGTAATTTGCGGTGTAAATTTCATACTTTAACTTATTACCATACCAGATCAGATCTGGTACCCTCAACACGATCCTTTTAGCCTTTCACTCTCAATACGGCTTCGGATCCGTGTTGGTGAACAATAGGCACCAAGTTCAATTTCAAATTCACCCTACAAGTTAGCAGATCTGTAAAATCTAAATACAGATGAAGAAAATCAGTACGTGGCGTTGTTTACACCAAGTCTACGGAGAAATTCAAGAAATCTCCTTTTCTTCTGACATACAAGGTTTCTAACCGATAGAATAATCTTGCCATGAAACAAGTTACAGCCCACTTCCCACTACAAGAAAAACTGGTTTTAGTAACGAAAATCTCAGTGACGACAATAGATCTTGTGTCTGAAAGCCATATTTAGTTACTAGACAAAATGTCGTCACTGTTATAATCTTAATTAGTAACAAAAACAAAAATGTCGTCCTTATGTCGTTACAGAAACACTTGGCGCCAACCATTCGCGCATTTTAGTAACAATATATTGTGACAACGTTTGTTGGTCGTTATTGTTTCTTTTATAGTGACGACTTAAAGTCGTTGAAGATAATAAATTTTTTTAAGATGACTAGTAATGTTTGGCGGGAAAATTTCGCGCCTAGACAACACTAATTTTAGGGACGACATATTGTCGTCCCAAAAATGAAAAAAAATTCATTTCATATCATATTTATAAAATCTATTTAGAAATAAAAAAATTAAAAATATAATTTTCAATTTACTTTTTTATGATATCATATTTTTTACAAAAAACTTCTATAATTTATATATCCTAATTAAGGGACATGACACCTTTAAGTAATACTTTTTATCATTTAAAAACTTTAAACTTTTATATGAAAATTTTATTTTTTAATTTTTTTTACTATCAAATAATTAAAAAATATAGTTTGTTATATACGTAAGTAATGTTTATATACGCAATCTTTATGAACTTGATTGTTCAATTTTAAGTAAAAAAATGAGGGCAACGATTACATAAATATCATAAAAATGATTAATTTCCAAGTTATTAAAGAGTGATAAATTAGATATGAAACATATAAACAATTTAACTCAAATATATATTTGGCAATAAATAATACTAACAATAAAATATAACATAATTATCTCATGGAAAAGGCGCACAAGGAAATTAAAAGCGCTCTTGGAAGTAATAAATTATAAACACTTAAACATAAATTTCTTTTTCTAAACCCACGCCCTAGTCATTGCCATCCTTCAAATTTTAGCTTTCTTACCATCCTTTAAAGTTTTCGCCGCCGAAGTCATCTGGGGAAGTGAAGGAACGCCGCTGAAGTCATCTGGGAAAGTGAGGGAAGGATTAAATCGACCAAAGTGAACTCAAATCGAAGGAAGGCCAAACAATCAAATCAACCGGTAATTTTTTGGATACTTTGAAATATAGTTTATATTGTTGATTTGTGTGTTTCGCCTAAAATTTGTGGATAATCGCCTGAATTAGTAACAAATTTTCCCTTATCTTCATTGTCCCAACGGACTCTGACACACTCTGCTTATTAATTTCTAAGTTCAACTCAGTATGCATATTATTTTATAATGCTAAAAAAAGTCAGACTGACTGCTTAAAAAATATATCATCAGTTGAGGGCTATACAACAGAAACTCTTGGATTGTAGGTTACTCAATGGTGTAGAAAAGGATTACAACTATTTTTGTTCAATACTTGTAAGTTGTCATGTTTTCTGTGTGGCTGTTCATTTTGTAGAAATTTTGGAAATTGTTAAAGCTTTGATTTAATATATCTCTAACTTTCTTGGATTCAACTATCCCATCCCTATCAAAAATCCCAAAACATGAATAAATACATAATATTAATTGGGGTTTGTGAAATACTGAAGTCTGATTCGGTTTGTAATCAAAATGGTCATTAGTTTTATGTGATTAATTATTCTAAATCTTTTGTGTTAATTATGTTTATTATATCTTGGTGGAATTTCTTTATGGGGTTCATTTGTTTTTTGTTTTTTTCAATTCTAATATAATGTTTTGTTTATGTTTTGTTTTTTGGAATTTCTTGTTTCTTTCTTTGTTAATTTTGATTCGGTGAGTAGTCTGTAGTAATCCCGAGACTTGGTTTTTGTGAAATCTGATTTGGGTTGTAATCAAAATGGCCAATAAAATTCTCTGTGATTTTTCAATCATTCTTTCACAAGAGCATATGAGTACTTTTATGAGCATGGTGTTGATTTTTCATAATCAAAGTATCAATCATGTAAAATTGGTTGATTTTCACATGCTTGGCTCTAAGTCCAAGGAACAGGTTAGGGGAAGGGTGGAGGGGGGTGGGATTTTTCTTTCTTGCTATTTTTATTTTAATTTTCTGTGCATTCTTTATTTCGATGAATGCAGAATTTATGATGCTCATGCAAAGTAAAACTGATTTTTAAGGGGATGTTGGGTTTTTGCGGTAAAATATAGTATATTATTGCTAGTTTTCAGTTTCATTTCTGGAGACTGGTTTAAAATAGAAGAATTTATGGTGTTAGTAATTATACTTGATGAATTCACTACTTGTTTTGTTCATAATCTTGCCAAAAATCTGGCTGACTTGTTCACTTAGATTAATGTTTGGTGCACCAACACAAAATGAACATGAAAAAATAGGTGAAAAAAAAGAAACCAACTTCAAAAGGCTGTTTGTCTGGATATGTACAAGATTTTACTACTTAATTTAATATGTTATCTATTTTGAAATAATTTGCCTTAAATTTATTAAGTTAAATATTGACATGTAAACAATCCATGATTTTAACTTGAAGGGCAGACAATAGTGTTTGCAATCATACTCATAATTATCCTTTATAGAAGTTTTTGTAGTGTGCAAAACAGCCATACTTAGTTTGTACTCCAATTTGGTAATGCATCAAGACTTAGATTAGTTCTATCATCTATGTGGACTGTTCTATAGTAATGAGTCTGTTGTCCCAAGTTATTCAGCCAGGAAAAGAGTGTGCCCATTTGTAAAGTTTTGTCCAGGTTGGTTCTTGAAAAAAATAGGTTGCATTGAGAGATATTTGATGTTGGGTTTGGGTGATTATTGAAATTATAGTCTGCCACTGGTGAATTTGTGAAGAAATTTCATGGAGACAGGAGAGTTTTCCAGCACAAACATGTTAGAGAATAATGTTAGGATGCCAATGAAATTCAAGTTCAATGATGAAAGTACCAAAGTATTGTTCATATAATCAACATCTTGGACAACTGGGGTTGGCCTCTTATGGTTTGCATTAAATTCAAGTTCACCGCATCTAATTTCTGGTCAATTGGGTTTGGGTCTCTCAACTTATCAAAATACTAAATAGCATGCATGAAGCTTGGTTCTAAATCTGAAGCATTTCACCTCGATGACCAATCTTGGTAAATCACACTTTTTGTTTTTGGTTTTTAATTCTGAAATTTAAACCAACGTGATATTGTTATGTATGAATTATATATTGGTTTATTGGGTTTTCCAAAACATAAAATTATATAATTGTGAAAAAGAAAGTATAAGAGTTGAAAAAGATTCCAGTAACATGTGCGATTCATGTGGAGAGGAATTTGAATCAATGTAGCCACATAATATATTAGAACTGCAGTTGGACCTTGTTTCGTGTAAATGGAAATTTGTAGTTGATGAGTTTATGGAAATTTCAAGTCAAAATAATGGAACAAATTTCTAATCATTTAAGGTTTTTGAAAAGTCACTACAGTGCACCTTTTCAAGCTACGACGAGGTAAATATTTTATACTTGGAAATTCATTTCATTTAATAAGATTTTCCAAAATGCCAATGCATACATGCTTCTATTTTCTGTGCTCCAAGTCATATCTGGTCCAGGTAATTTGTGCATTCTCAAAATACTTTACTGGTTAGTATTAGGATTTAAAGGATCGTTCATAATGTTATAATTCTTTTAAACTTTGTAGCACAAAAGAATCTTGGTTAGTAATAGGATTTAAAGGATCTTGATAATGTTATAATTCTTTTGAACTCTGTGGCACAAAAGATATAAAGCTTAAACATGAAACTGGCAAATAGGGAAATTATTAGTTTGTGGATAGCATTGGAGTGCATCACACTTAGTTTTAGTGGATTTATAGATCTGAAATAGCTGGAATCAGATCAGTTATAGTAGTATGAACAAGAAAATACAGAAATTTTTTGTTTTAGTATGTAGTTATTGAAGTCCAATGCAGTGCTCATTACTAAATCACAGTTAGTAAACCAGAAGTTTTGGTTAGAACTAGCTTGCTGAATCTCTTTACAGTTAGTAAACAGAATTTCCTTAACCAAATGGTTGTTCCACACTTTAAAGGAAATACGTCAAATCAACCAAATTTAATTAATAATTATTGCTACATGGTGCAATTGTGGGCTCTTGTAAGACTAATAATGAGTATAACATTTGGTTAAGAACGAAGCTTAGATAAAATGGTTCACATCTTTACTTTCATGGATCATGCATTTGAACATTTTTTTTATCTAAGTTGACTATAAAAAGTTAGGGAATATTAGTTGACTAGTGCTCTTATTTGGTTATGAAATGACTTTATTCTTTGGAATGATTTATTACCTTTACTTATATTATTGTTATTATATGCTTTGTTTTCAAAATTTAATAACTATTGAGGTTCATAACTTATTCCTATATTTTAATAGGTCATGGATAAATCTTGGATGAATAAAAGAAATAGAAATGGACATGTGTACAGAAATAGAGTAGATGAGTTTCTAAACTTTGCATATAGGCAAAAAGACAAGGATAGCAAAATTCCGTGTCCTTGCAAACTTTGTAACAACTTTCGTGATCAGCCAAGAGATATAGTTAGAGGTCATTTGATTAAGACTAGAATTCGCGTGAGTTATGTTAAGTGGATATATCATGGTGAGGCATTTGATAATGATTTAGACGAATTCCATGATGTTGTAGAGAGCAGCGACGTAGATAGTGATGAGAATGATATGAATAATATGTTGAATGATTTTCGGACTGCAAACTTGGGGGTTGATTGGAATAATAGTGAATATGCAAATAATTCGAATCCATCTCAAGAGGAAATTGAGACTGATGCTTTCCTTAATTTGTTGAACGATGCAAAACAAGATCTTTATCCTGGTTGTAAGAATTATTCTAAGTTGTCTTTTATTATAACTCTACTCTATTTAAAGACAATGAATGGGTGGACATCAAATTCCTTTGACATGTTCCGTTGACATTTTATTTTTTCTTGGTTTTCTTTACTATAAAATTCTTTTCTAAGTATTTCTTTGTCCATTGAAAAATCTTGTTTGAGCATCCTTAATTCTCCTACATTATCTGTCATAGTAGAATATGTAGGTGACCTAGGAAGGCTGTTGCTTTCACTTTGTTCAGGGGAATCTGTTTGAGATTCTACTGTATATCTGGCTTGTGGTATACTAGATGAATTGTCTAAACCATGGATACGTGTATCAACTGAAGATTTTGAAGCTCTTGCTGGTTGTCTAGAAGATTGGTCTTCAAAAGACTTATAGAACCTTGGCTACTAATGTTTCCTGTGATCCTAAGAGTTTGGGTCCCATAAAATGTGATCTGGACACCTCCACTAAGAAATTGTTTAATACTCGATACCGCTGTATTTTGGACTGGTACCGGAGGGTTTGCTTCTGGCAAGAACCAATTTTCAGGCAGAGTTACTTGACTCCATTTTATGTTTCTAGGGATAGACGACCTAGATTTAGTCAGATCTGTTTGAAACATAACTGTTTAACCCTTTTCTGAAGTAGTTACTGCACCTGTGTTAAAAGCAGAATTCATGGCTTTATACTGAATTCTAAACAAGATTGTTACAGGGAGTGTTCCTATTTTAGCTTTAAAGTTTGCAACTTTAACATTTAAGGTTAAAGCATCAGGTATATTTCTATCTTGCAGAGAAGCAGTAAAGTTTGGAAAACAATCAAAATAAACTGGTCCTTCACATAGGCTAGTTTCAATCATGCCAAGCAAAGAGTCTTCAAAGTTCAAAAATCTACAATCTCTAAGACAAAGAAGTAAAGATGTATCTAAACCTTCTCTGTTTAGTGGTTTTGCAGCTACTTGAACTAGTCCAAAGTGCAGATAATTATATTTTTGTCTATGTTTTTCTATTGTCTTTTTAGACAATAATCTTATGTTTTCATAGTCATTATTTAAATTAACGGCTTGTTCTACTGTCTTAACAGTATAGTCTGACACCAAATTCCATTTATCTTTATAAACTTCATTTTATGGTTTTTTTGGAATTTTCCAATTGTCTATATTTTGTTCAATATTTTCAAGATTTATTTCTTCCTTGAAAATAACGTTTCCTGAAGAATTTGAAGAAGAGGGGTTTGAAGAGGAACTTGAAGATCCCTTTGAAGAATGATTAAAAAGGAAAGACATACTGAAATTAACAGAGATATAAAATAAACAACAAATAACAGATAAGAAATAAACACTTTTAAAGAATTAGATGTAAAATCCCTCCGATTTACACATTACCGTCGGGATCCATGAGATCTAACATGGTGTTTCATGGTTTTTGGACAGAGATTATGTAGATCTGGCAATTTGCGGTGTAAATTTCATACTTTAACATATTACCATACCAGATCAGATCTGGTACCCTCAACACGATCCTTTTAGCCTTTCACTCTCAATACGGCTTCGGATCCGTGTTGGTGAACAATAGGCACCAAGTTCAATTTCAAATTCACCCTACAAGTTAGCAGATCTGTAAAATCTAAATACAGATGATGAAAATCAGTAAGTGGCGTTGTTTACACCAAGTCTACGGAGAAATTCAAGAAATCTCCTTTTCTTCTGACATACAAGGTTTCTAACCGATAGAATAATCTTGCCATGAAACAAGTTACAGCCCACTTCCCACTACAAGAAAAACTGGTTTTAGTAACGAAAATCTCAGTGACGACAATAGATCTTGTGTCTGAAAGCCATATTTAGTTACTAGACAAAATGTCGTCACTGTTATAATCTTAATTAGTAACAAAAACAAAAATGTCGTCCTTATGTCGTTACAGAAACACTTGGCGCCAACCATTCGCGCATTTTAGTAGCAATATATTGTGACAACGTTTGTTGGTCGTTATTGTTTCTTTTATAGTGACGACTTAAAGTCGTTGAAGATAATAAATTTTTTTAAGATGACTAGTAATGTTTGGCGGGAAAATTTCGCGCCAAGACAACACTAATTTTAGGGACGACATATTGTCGTCCCAAAAATGAAAAAAAATTCATTTCATATCATATTTATAAAATCTATTTAGAAATAAAAAAATTAAAAATATAATTTGCAATTTACTTTTTTATGATATCATATTTTTTACAAATAACATCTATAATTTATATATCCTAATTAAGGGACATGACACCTTTAAGTAATACTTTTTATCATTTAAAAACTTTAAACTTTTATATGAAAATTTTATTTTTTAATTTTTTTACTATCAAATAATTAAAAAATATAGTTTGTTATATACGTAAGTAATGTTTATATACGCAATCTTTATGAACTTGATTGTTCAATTTTAAGTAAAACAATGAGGGCAACGATTACATAAATATCATAAAAATGATTAATTTCCAAGTTATTAAAGAGTAATAAATTAGATATGAAACATATAAATAATTTAACACAAATATATATTTGGCAATAAATAATACTAACAATAAAATATAACATAATTATCTCATGGAAAAGGCGCACAAGGAAATTAAAAGCGCTCTTGGAAGTAATAAATTATAAACACTTAAACATAAATTTCTGTTTCTAAACCCACGCCCTAGTCATTGCCATCCTTCAAATTTTAGCTTTCTTACCATCCTTTAAAGTTTTCGCCGCCGAAGTCATCTGGGGAAGTGAAGGAACGCCGCTGAAGAGGGAAGGATTAAATCGACCAAAGTGAACTCAAATCGAAGGAAGGACAAACAATCAAATCAACTGGTAATTTTTTGGATACTTTGAAATATAGTTTATATTGTTGATTTGTGTGTTTCGCCTAAAATTTGTGGATAATCGCCAGAATTAGTAACAAATTTTCCCTTATATTCATTGTCCCAACGGACTCTGACACACTCTGCTTATTAATTTCTAAGTTCAACTCAGTATGCATATTATGTTATAATGCTAAAAAAAGTCAGACTGACTGCTTAAAAAATATATCATCAGTGTAGGGCTATACAACAGAAACTCTTGGATTGTAGGTTACTCAATGGTGTAGAAAAGGATTACAACTATTTTTGTTCAATACTTGTAAGTTGTCATGTTTTCTGTGTGGCTGTTCATTTTGTAGAATTTTGGAAATTGTTAAAGCTTTGATTTAATATATCTCTAACTTTCTTGGATTCAACTATCCCATCCCTATCAAAAATCCCAAAACATGAATAAATACATAATATTAATTGGGGTTTGTGAAATACTGAAGTCTGATTCGGTTTGTAATCAAAATGGTCATTAGTTTTATGTGATTAATTATTCTAAATCTTGTGTGTTAATTATGTTTATTATATGTTGGTGGAATTTCTTTATGGGGTTCATTTGTTTTTTGTTTTTTTCAATTCTAATATAATGTTTTGTTTATGTTTTGTTTTTTGGAATTTCTTGTTTCTTTCTTTGTTAATTTTGATTCGGTGAGTAGTCTGTAGTAATCCCGAGACTTGGTTTTTCTGAAATCTGATTGGGGTTGTAATCAAAATGGCCAATAAAATTCTCTGTGATTTTTCAATCATTCTTTCACAAGAGCATATGAGTACTTTTATGAGCATGGTGTTGATTTTTCATAATCAAAGTATCAATCATGTAAAATTGGTTGATTTTCACATGCTTGGCTCTAAGTCCAAGGAACAGGTTGGGGGAAGGGTGGAGGGGGGTGGGGTTTTTCTTTCTTGCTATTTTTATTTTAATTTTCTGTGCATTCTTTATTTCGATGAATGCAGAATTTATGATGCTCATGCAAAGTAAAACTGATTTTTAAGGGGATGTTGGGTTTTTGCAGTAAAATATAGTATATTATTGCTAGTTTTTAGTTTCATTTCTGGAGACTGGTTTAAAATAGAAGAATTTATGGTGTTAGTAATTATACTTGATGAATTCACTACTTGTTTTGTTCATAATCTTGCCAAAAATCTGGCTGACTTGTTCACTTAGATTAATGTTTGGTGCACCAACACAACATGAACATGAAAAAATAGGTGAAAAAAAAGAAACCAACTTCAAAAGGCTGTTTGTCTGGATATGTACAAGATTTTACTACTTAATTTAATATGTTATCTATTTTGAAATAATTTGCCTTAAATTTATTAAGTTAAATATTGACATGTAAACAATCCATGATTTTAACTTGAGGGGCAGACAATAGTGTTTGCAATCATACTCATAATTATCCTTTATAGAAGTTTTTGTAGTGTGCAAAACAGCCATACTTAGTTTGTACTCCAATTTGGTAATGCATCAAGACTTAGATTAGTTCTATCATCTATGTGGACTGTTCTATAGTAATGAGTCTGTTGTCCCAAGTTATTCAGCCAGGAAAAGAGTGTGCCCATTTGTAAAATTTTGTCCAGGTTGGTTCTTGAAAAAAATAGGTTGCATTGAGAGATATTTGATGTTGGGTTTGGGTGATTATTGAAATTATAGTCTGCCACTGGTGAATTTGTGAAGAAATTTCATGGAGACAGGAGAGTTTTCCAGCACAAACATGTTAGAGAATAATGTTAGGATGCCAATGAAATTCAAGTTCAATGATGAAAGTACCAAAGTATTGTTCATATAATCAACATCTTGGACAACTGGGGTTGGCCTCTTATGGTTTGCATTAAATTCAAGTTCACCGCATCTAATTTCTGGTCAATTGGGTTTGGGTCTCTCAACTTATCAAAATACTAAATAGCATGCATGAAGCTTGGTTCTAAATCTGAAGCATTTCACCTCGATGACCAATCTTGGTAAATCACACTTTTAGTTTTTGGTTTTTAATTCTGAAATTTAAACCAACGTGATATTGTTATGTATGAATTATATATTGGTTCATTGGGTTTTCCAAAACATAAAATTATATAATTGTGAAAAAGAAAGTATAAGAGTTGAAAAAGATTCCAGTAACATGTGCGATTCATGTGGAGAGGAATTTGAATCAATGTAGCCACATAATATATTAGTACTGCAGTTGGACCTTGTTTCGTGTAAATGGAAATTTGTAGTTGATGAGTTTATGGAAATTTCAAATCAAAATAATGGAACAAATTTCTAATCATTTAAGGTTTTTGAAAAGTCACTACAGTGCACCTGTTCAAGCTACGACGAGGTAAATATTTTATACTTGGAAATTCATTTCATTTAATAAGATTTTCCAAAATGCCAATGCATACATGCTTCTATTTTCTGTGCTCCAAGTCATATCTGGTCCAGGTAATTTGTGCATTCTCAAAATACTTTACTGGTTAGTATTAGGATTTAAAGGATCGTTCATAATGTTATAATTCTTTTAAACTCTGTAGCACAAAAGAATCTTGGTTAGTAATAGGATTTAAAGGATCTTGATAATGTTATAATTCTTTTGAACTCTGTGGCACAAATGATATAAAGCTTAAATATGAAACTGGCAAATAGGGAAATTATTAGTTTGTGGATAGCATTGGAGTGCATCACACTTAGTTTTAGTGGATTTATAGATCTGAAATAGCTGGAATCAGATCAGTTATAGTAGTATGAACAAGAAAATACAGAAATTTTTTGTTTTAGTATGTAGTTATTGAAGTCCAATGCAGTGCTCATTACTAAATCATAGTTAGTAAACCAGAAGGTTTGGTTAGAACTAGCTTGCTGAATCTCTTTACAGTTAGTAAACAGAATTTCCTTAACCAAATGGTTGTTCCACACTTTAAAGGAAATACGTCAAATCAACCAAATTTAATTAATAATTAATGCTACATGGTGCAATTGTGGGCTCTTGTAAGATTAATAATGAGTATAACATTTGGTTAAGAACGAAGCTTAGATAAAATGGTTCACATCTTTACTTTCATGGATCATGCATTTGAACATTTTTTTTATCTAAGTTGACTATAAAAAGTTAGGGAATATTAGTTGACTAGTGCTCTTATTTGGTTATGAAATGACTTTATTCTTTGGAATGATTTATTACCTTTACTTATTTTATTGTTATTATATGCTTTGTTTTCAAAATTTAATAACTATTGATGTTCATAACTTATTCCTATATTTTAATAGGTCATGGATAAATCTTGGATGAATAAAAGAAATAGAAATGGACATGTGTACAGAAATAGAGTAGATGAGTTTCTAAACTTTGCATATAGGCAAAAAGACAAGGATAGCAAAATTCCGTGTCCTTGCAAACTTTGTAACAACTTTCGTGATCAGCCAAGAGATATAGTTAGAGGTCATTTGATTAAGACTAGAATTCGCGTGAGTTATGTTAAGTGGATATATCATGGTGAGGCATTTGATAATGATTTAGACGAATTCCATGATGTTGTAGAGAGCAGCGACGTAGATAGTGATGAGAATGATATGAATAATATGTTGAATGATTTTTGGACTGCAAACTTGGGGGTTGATTGGAATGATAGTGAATATGCAAATAATTCGAATCCATCTCAAGAGGAAATTGAGACTGATGCTTTCCTTAATTTGTTGAACGATGCAAAACAATATCTTTATCCTGGTTGTAAGAATTATTCTAAGTTGTCTTTTATTATAACTCTACTCTATTTAAAGACAATGAATGGGTGGACATCAAATTCCTTTGACATGTTCCGTTGACATTTTATTTTTTCTTGGTTTTCTTTACTATAAAATTCTTTTCTAAGTATTTCTTTGTCCATTGAAAAATCTTGTTTGAGCATCCTTAATTCTCCTACATTATCTGTCATAGTAGAATATGTAGGTGACCTAGGAAGGCTATTGCTTTCACTTTGTTCAGGGGAATCTGTTTGAGATTCTACTGTATATCTGGCTTGTGGTATACTAGATGAATTGTCTAAACCATGGATACGTGTATCAACAGAAGATTTTGAAGCTCTTGCTGGTTGTCTAGAAGATTGGTCTTCAAAAGACTTCTAGAACCTTGGCTACTAATGTTTCCTGTGATCCTAAGAGTTTGGGTCCCATAAAATGTGATCTGGACACCTCCACTAAGAAATTGTTTAATACTCGATACCGCTGTATTTTGGACTGGTACCGGAGGGTTTGCTTCTGGCAAGAACCAATTTTCAGGCAGAGTTACTTGACTCCATTTTATGTTTCTAGGGATAGACGACCTAGATTTAGTCAGATCTGTTTGAAACATAACTGTTTTACCCTTTTTTGAAGCAGTTACTGCACCTGTGTTAAAAGCAGAATTCATGGCTTTATACTGAATTCTAAACAAGATTGTTACAGGGAGTATTCCTGTTTTAGCTTTAAAGTTTGCAACTTTAACATTTAAGGTTAAAGCATCAGCTATATTTCTATCTTGCAGAGAAGCAGTAAAGTTTGGAAAACAATCAAAATAAACTGGTCCTTCACATAGGCTAGTTTCAATCATGCCAAGCAAAGAGTCTTCAAAGTTCAAAAATCTACAATCTCTAAGACAAAGAAGTAAAGATGTATCTAAACCTTTTCTGTTTAGTGGTTTTGCAGCTACTTGAACTAGTCCAACGTGCAGAGAATTATATTTTTGTCTATGTTTTTCTATTGTCTTTTTAGACAATAATCTTATGTTTTCATATTTATTATTTAAATTAACGACTTGTTATACTGTCTTAACAGTATAGTCTGACACCAAATTCCATTTATCTTTATAAACTTCATTTGATAGTTTTTTTGGAATTTTCCAATTGTCTATACTTTGTTCAATATTTTCAAGATTTATTTCTTCCTTGAAAATAACGTTTTCTGAAGAATTTGAAGAAGAGGTGTTTGAGAAGGAACTTGAAGATCCCTTTGAAGAATGATTGAAAAGGAAAGACATACTGAAATTAACAAAGATATAAAATAAACAACAAATAACATATAAGAAATAAACACTTTTAAATAATTAGATGTAAAATCCCTCCGATTGGCACATTACCGTCGGGATCCATGAGATCTAACATGGTGTTTCATGGTTTTTGGACAGAGATTATGTAGATCTGGTAATTTGCGGTGTAAATTTCATACTTTAACTTATTACCATACCAGATCAGATCTGGTACCCTCAACACGATCCTTTTAGCCTTTCACTCTCAATACGGCTTCGGATCCGTGTTGGTGAACAATAGGCACCAAGTTCAATTTCAAATTCACCCTGCAAGTTAGCAGATCTGTAAAATCTAAATACAGATGATGAAAATCAGTACGTGGCGTTGTTTACACCAAGTCTACGGAGAAATTCAAGAAATCTCCTTTTCTTCTGACATACATGGTTTCTAACCGATAGAATAATCTTGCCATGAAACAAGTTACAGCCCACTTCCCACTACAAGAAAAACTGGTTTTAGTAACGAAAATCTCAGTGACGACAATAGATCTTGTGTCTGAAAGCCATACTTAGTTACTAGACAAAATGTCGTCACTGTTATAATCTTAATTAGTAACAAAAACAAAAATGTCGTCCTTATGTCGTTACAGAAGCACTTGGCGCCAACCATTCGCGCATTTTAGTAACAATATATTGTTACAACGTTTGTTGGTCGTTACTGTTTCTTTTATAGTGATGACTTAAAGTCGTTGAAGATAATAAATTTTTTTTAAGATGACTAGTAATGTTTGGCGGGAAAATTTCGCGCCTAGACAACAATAATTTTAGGGACGACAATAAATGAAAAAAAAATCATTTCATATCATATTTATAAAATCTATTTAGAAATAAAAAAATTAAAAATATAATTTGCAATTTACTTTTTTATGATATCATATTTATTACAAAAAACATCTATAATTTATATATCCTAATTATGGGACATGACACCTTTAAGTAATACTTTTTATCATTTAAAAACTTTAAACTTTTATATGAAAATTTTATTTTTTAATTTTTTTTTTACTATAAAATAATTAAAAAATATAGTTTGTTATATACGTAAGTAATGTTTATATACGCAATCTTTATGAACTTGATTGTTCAATTTTAAGTAAAAAAATGAGGGCAACGATTACATAAATATCATAAAAATGATTAATTTCCAAGTTATTAAAGAGTGATAAATTTGATATGAAACATATAAATAATTTAACACAAATATATATTTGGCAATAAATAATACTAAATATAAAATATAACATAATTATCTCATGGAAAAGGCGCACAAGGAAATTAAAAGCGCTCTTGGAAGTAATAACTTATAAACACTTAAACATAAATTTCTGTTTCTAAACCCACGCCCTAGTCATTGCCATCCTTCAAATTTTAGCTTTCTTACCATCCTTTAAAGTTTTCGCCGCCGAAGTCATCTGGGGAAGTGAAGGAACGCCGCTGAAGTCATTTGGGAAAGTGAGGGAAGGATTAAATCGACCAAAGTGAACTCAAATCGAAGGAAGGACAAACAATCAAATCAACCGGTAATTTTTTGGATACTTTGAAATATAGTTTATATTGTTGATTTGTGTGTTTCGCCTAAAATTTTTGGATAATCGCCAGAATTAGTAACAAATTTTCCCTCATCTTCATTGTCCCAACGGACTCTGACACACTCTGCTTATTAATTTCTAAGTTCAACTCAGTATGCATATTATGTTATAATGCTAAAAAAAGTTAGACTGACTGCTTAAAAAATATATCATCAGTTAAGGGCTAAACAACAGAAACTCTTGGATTGTAGGTTACTCAATGGTGTAGAAAAGGATTACAGCTATTTTTGTTCAATACTTGTCAGTTGTCATGTTTTCTATGTGGCTGTTCATTTTGTAGAATTTTGGAAATTTTTAAAGCTTTGATTTAATATATCTCTAACTTTCTTGGATTCAAATATCCCATCCCTATCAAAAATCCCAAAACATAAATAAATACATAATTTTAATTGGGTTTTGTGAAATACTGAAGTCTGATTCGGTTTGTAATCAAAATGGTCATTAGTTTTATGTGATTAATTATTCTAAATCTTGTGTGTTAATTATGTTTATTATATCTTGGTGGAATTTCTTTATGGGGTTTATTTGTTTTTTGTTTTTTTCAATTCTAATATAATGTTTTGTTTATGTTTTGTTTTTTGGAATTTCTTGTTTCTTTCTTTGTTAATTTTGATTCGGTGAGTAGTCTGTAGTAATCCCGAGACTTGGTTTTTGTGAAATCTGATTCGGGTTGTAATCAAAATGGCCATAAAAATTCTCTGTGATTTTTCAATCATTCTTTCACAAGAGCATATGAGTACTTTTATGAGCATGGTGTTGATTTTTCATAATCAAAGTATCAATCATGTAAAATTGGTTGATTTTCACATGCTTGGCTCCAAGTCCAAGGAACAGGTTGGGGAAAGGGTGGAGGGGGGTGGGGTTTTTCTTTCTTGCTATTTTTATTTTAATTTTTTGTGCATTCTTTATTTTGATGAATGCAGAATATATGATGCTCATGCAAAGTAAAACTGATTTTTAAGGGGATGTTGGGTTTTTGCTGTAAAATATAGTATATTATTGCTAGTTTTCAGTTTCATTTCTGGAGACTGGTTTAAAATAGAAGAATTTATGGTGTTAGTAATTATACTTGATGAATTCACTACTTGTTTTGTCCATAATCTTGCCAAAAATCTGGCTGACTTGTTCACTTAGATTAAGGTTTGGTGCACCCAGAAAACATGAATATGCAAAAATAGGTGAAAAAAAGAAACCAACTTCAAAAGGCTGTTTGTCTGGATATGTACAAGATTTTACTACTTACTTTAATATGTTATCTATTTTGAAATCATTTGCCTTAAATTTATTAAGTTAAATATTGACATGTAAAAATCCATGATTTTAACTTGAGGGGCAGACAATAGTGTTTGCAATCACACTCATAATTATCCTTTATAGAAGTTTTTGTAGTGTGCAAAACAGCCAAACTTAGTTTGTACTACAATTTGGTAATGCATCAAGACTCAGATTAGTTCTATCATCTATGTGGGCTGTTCTATAGTAATGAGTCTGTTGTCCCAAGTTATTCAGCCAGGAAAAGAGTGTGCCCATTCGTAAAATTTTGTCCAGGATGGTTCTTGAAAAAAAAAGGTTGCATTGAGAGATATTTGATGTTGGGTTTGGGTGATTATTGAAATTATAGTCTGCCACTAGTGAATTTGTGAAGAAATTTCATGGAGGCAGGAGAGTTTTACAGCACAAACATGTAAGAGAATAATGTTAGGATGCCAATGAAATTCAAGTTCAATGATGAAAGTACCAAAGTATTGTTCATATAATCAACATCTTGGACAACTGGGGTTGGCCTCTTATGGTCTGCATTAAATTCAAGTTGACAGTATCTAATTTCTGGTCAATTGGGTTTGGGTCTCTCAACTTATCAAAATACTAAATAGCATGCATGAAGCTGGGTTCTAAATCTGAAGCATTTCACCTCGATGACCAATCTTGGTAAATCACACTTTTTGTTTTTGGTTTTTAATTCTGAAATTTAAACCAACGTGATATTGTTATGTATGAATTATATATTGGTTCATTGGGTTTTCCAAAACTTAAAATTATATAATTGTGAAAAAGAAAGTATAAGAGTTGAAAAAGATTCCAGTAACATGTGCGATTCATGTGGAGAGGAATTTGAATCAAGGTAGCCACATAATATATTAGAACTGCAGTTGGACCTTGTTTGGTGTAAATGGAAATTTGTAGTTGATTAGTTTATGGAAATTTCAAGTCAAAATGATGGAACAAATTTCTAATCATTTCAGGTTTTTGAAAAGTCACTGCAGTGCACCTTTTCAAGCTATGACGAGGTAAATATTTTATACTTGGAAATTCATTTCATTTAATAAGATTTTCAAAAATGCCAATGCATACATGCTTCTATTTTCTGTGCTCCAAGTCATATCTGGTCCAGGTAATTTGTGCATTCTCAAAATACTTTGCTGGTTAGTATTAGGATTTAAATGATCGTCCATAATGTTATAATTCTTTTAAACTCTGTGGCACAAAAGAATCTTGGTTAGAATTAGGATTTAAAGGATCTTGATAATGTTATAATTCTTTTGAACTCTGTGGCACAAAAGATATAAAGCTTAAATATGAAACTGGAAAAGAGTGAAATTATTAGTTTGTGGATAGCATTGGAGTGCATCACACTTAGTTTTAGTGGATTTATAGATCTGAAATAGCTGGAATCAGATCAGTTAGAGTAGTATGAACAAGAAAAGACAGAAATTTTTTGTTTTAGTATGTAGTTATTGAAGTCCAATGCAGTGCTCATTACTAAATCACAGTTAGTAAACCAGAAGTTTTGGTTAGAACTAGCTTGCTGAATCTCTTTACAGTTAGTAAACAGAATTTCCATAACCAAATGGTTGTTCCACACTTTAAAGGAAATACGTCAAATCAACCAAATTTAATTAATAATTAATGCTACATGGTGCAATTGTGGGCTCTTGTAAGACTAATAATGAGTATAACATTTGGTTAAGAACGAAGCTTAGATAAAATGGTTCACATCTTTACTTTCATGGATCATGCATTTGAACATTTTTTTTATCTAAGTTGACTATAAAAAGTTAGGGAATATTAGGTGACTAGTGCTCTTATTTGGTAATGAAATGACTTTATTCTTTGGAATGATTTATTACCTTTACTTATATTATTGTTATTATATGCTTTGTTTTCAAAATTTAATAACTATTGATGTTCATAAATTATTCCTATATTTTATAGGTCATGGATAAATCTTGGATGAATAAAAGAAATAGAAATGGACATGTGTACAGAAATAGAGTAGATGAGTTTCTAAACTTTGCATATAGGCAAAAAGACAAGGATAGCAAAATTCCATGTCCTTGCAAACTTTGTAACAACTTTCGTGATCAGCCAAGAGATATAGTTAGAGGTCATTTGATTAAGACTAGAATTCGCGTGAGTTATGTTAAGTGGATATATCATGGTGAGGCATTTGATAATGATTTAGACGAATTCCATGATGTTGTAGACAGCAACGACGTAGATAGTGATGAGAATGATATGAATAATATGTTGAATGATTTTGGGACTACAAACTTGGGGATTGATTGGAATGATAGTGAATATGCAAATAATTCGAATCCATCTCAAGAGGAAATTGAGACTGATGCTTTCCTTAATTTGTTGAACGATGCAAAACAAGATCTTTGTCCTGGTTGTAAGAATTATTCTAAGTTGTCTTATATTGTAACTCTACTCTATTTAAAGACATTGAATGGGTGGACATCAAATTCCTTTGACATGTTGCTTGGAGTTTTAAGGAATGCATTGCCTATTTGTGACTCAATTCCAAAATCATTTTACGAGGCTAAGAAAATCATTCGAGATTTGGGATTTAGATCTGAAAAAATCCATGCATATGTGAATGATTGTTTTCTCTTCTGCAATCAATATGCAACATTGATTACTTGTCCGAATAATTTGTGTAAAGAACCTCGATATAAGTGATTGGACTCCAAAGTGCCTAGGAAGGTGATACATTATTTTCCATTAAAACCTAGGTTACAAAGGTTATATGTGAATATAGAAATAGCTTGTGACATAAGATGGCATAAAGAGAAGCGTGTCGATGATGCTAACATAATGAGGCATCCAGCGGATGGCAAGTTGTGGAAGCACTTTGATAAGACTTATGAAGATTTCGCTCAAGATCCTCGCAATATTCGCTTAGGACTTGCCACAGATGGGTTCAATCCTTTTGGAAACATGAGTAATGCATATAGTATATGGCCTGTTTTTGTCGTCCCTTATAATTTACCTCCATGGAGATGTATGAAAGATCCATTTGTGATAATGTCGATGTTGATTCCTTGTCCAAATTCTCCTGGGAATGATATTGATGTTTACATGCAACCCTTAGTTGATGAATTGATGGAGTTATGGCACGAAATTGAAACATATGATGCTTACACACATGAAAAATTTGTTCTACGTGCTGCTTTATTATGGACAATAAATGACTTTCCTGCTTATGCCTCGTTGTCATGATGGAGCAATAAAGGTTATGATGCATGTCTTATTTGCATGTCTGAGACAAATTGTTCATATTTGCATCATAGTGAAAAGATGTGTTATAGAGGACATCGTAGGTTCTTGCCTACAAACCATCGATGGCGGAAAGAGAAAAAACCTTTTGATGGCAATGTTGAGTTTAGGGATCTGATAGTACCATTATTTGGCCATGAAATTATAAAACAATTAGAAATATTTGAAGGAGAAGAATTCTTTTTTGGGAAGGCAGCTAGGTTAATCAAACAAAGGAAGCGGAAGCATGACAAGAATCCTCTTAAATGGAAAAAAAAGAGTTTATTCTTTCAGTTGCCGTATTGGACATAATTGAAATTGAGGCATAATTTGGACATCATGCATATTGTGAAAATTGTGTGTGAGAGTGTTGTTTCCACAGTAATGGATATTGGATGTAAAACAAAAGATACTTGGAGGGCAAGGAAAGATTTGATGGAGTTAGGATTTAAAAAAGAGTTGCATTTGATTCCTCAAGGTAATTCCTTTGTCATGCCGATGGCGTGCTATAATCTGACGAAAATTGAAAAGTAAAAGGTTTGCAATTTCTTGGCATCAATCAAGTATCCTGATAATTTTGCTTCCAGCATTTCCCGATGTATGAAAAATGGTGAATTCCAAATTTTTGGCATGAAAAGTCATGACTTTCACGTTCTCATGCAAAGAATATTACCGTCAGCAATTAGGGGATGCTTGAATAAGGAAGTTCGATAGGTGTTATTTGAATTAAGTGATTTCTTTAAGAAGCTATGCTCAAAAATATTGTTGAATGATGTTTTGGATGTCATGGAAACAAATATTTCTCTTATTCTATATAAATTGGAAAGGTTAATGCCTCCTGCCTTTTTCGACATTATGGTTCATTTGATGGTTCACCTACTAACTGAAGCCAAGTTGGCTGGTCCGTCCCAATATAGGTGGATGTTTCCATTTGAAAGGTAAATAATAAACTATCACAATTAATTATAAAGTAGTTTTACATTTATTTAATTAATTCTGCATGTTGCTAATATGTTTTTCTTATCTAAAAATAGAAAAATGGGTACCCTAAAGGGCTATGTACATAACAACTGAAGCTCGGCCTGAAGGCTGTATTGCTGAGAGATACATAGATACAGAATGTTTAACATTCTGCTCTTTGTACTTGAATGACATTTCCACAATATTCAATAAAGGGGAACGCAACATGAAAATGAAGGAGATTTTGAAAGCATATCGATTTTTTCTTGCAAGAGTCGACCATTTGGCGGGCCTAAACAAGATTCTTTAGACAGCCAAGAACTAGAAAAGATTCACATTTGTGTGTTGAATAATTGCTCTGAAATTGAGGAATACGAAGTAAGTTTACTTTCACATGTAACGTTATTTGAATACTAACAATAAAAAAAACATGATAACTGACTAATTAATTTTCTTAGTGAGCATAAACAGAAACTTGAAGCTGAAAGTTGTGATAATATTGACCAACGACATGATTGAGAATTTGCTTCATGGTTTCAAAAATGTGTAAGACATTATGTTTTTCCCTATGTTTGGCTTCAATATGTTTTCAAAGCATTCAAGAATACTAATAAAATTTATAATGTATTATTTATTTTTAATTGTCTCAACAGGTTATGTGTGGATCTGAAAGGTTTAGTGAAGAAATTAGAGCATTATCTATAGGTTTAGATGATAGAATTAGGAGGTATAGTGGTTGCATGGTAAATGGGTATAGGTTTCACACCCAAGAACGTGAACACCAAAGAAAAACACAAAATAGTGGTGTTGTAGTGCAGGGAGATCATGGAAACAATGCAATTGACTTTTACGGTGTGGTTCAAGAAATAATTGAAGTGGAGTACTTTTTGGGTAAAAAGAGAGTGGTGTTATTCAAGTGTGATTGGTGGAGGGTAGGGGATAGTTCTGGACTATAAGTTGATAAATCATGGGGAATTACTAGTGTGAACATATCCAGAAAATGGTATGAGGACCAACCTTATGTTCTTGCATACCAAGTTGAACAAGTGCTTTATGTTGAAGACATGAAATTAGGTGAAAATTGGTACGTTGTTCAAAGGTTCAGTCCACGTGGCTCTTATAATGTTCCAGAACAGTTAGTTAAGAGATTAGATAATCAAGAAATCCACCAAGAAGAAGAACCAGACGAAGTCATTACTATAGACGAATCAGATGAAGTGGCTTCTCTTTTAAAGGAAGGGTTGGTGTCATTACATGTTGATTTCTCCAATTTTCAGAATGAAGTTTTGGAGACAATGATTTTAAAAATGATGAGGAAAACATTGATACATATCATACTAATACCGAAAATGAAGACGAGGAGTTGTGGACTGATAATGACAATGACTCCATCTAGGTTTGGTCTTTACCTTATAGGTAACAATATCCTATTGTCTATTTAACAGTGCTCTACATAAATCAAGATTGTTTATAATTTGTGTTTTTATGATGCATATTCGTAAATATTTATATTATATGTATGAAAAAATCCAATGAGATATATATTTGTAAATATTTGTATTATATACATAATTATGATTCTTGCATTACATATTTGTACATATAAGTGTTTTTCAAAGTATGAATGCATTTCTGATTCTTGCATTTCTAATTCTCACATTTCTAATTCTCATATTTCTGATTCTTGCATTACATATTAATGTTTTTATTTATTACAGAATGGCAGGTCCAGGAAAAAAGGGAAAATATTTTAACAACAAGCGACAGAAAGTGAACCAATCATCAGCAAGGACTTTAATTGATGAGAATGATGAAGATGAACACAATACCCTCGAATCCAATAAGCATGATATAGGTATGAAACTATAATAGTTAACATATTATGACAAAAGTGAAATGGTAATGAAATTAACATTGTTTTTATTAAAGTGAATGTTTCAAAATTCCAACTTCTGAATTTGTCTTATGTTATTCACTTATTTTGAAATCTTGGTGGACAATGATGTTTCTTGACATAGTTACAAATCTTTTTATGTTGTCTACTTAAAACATCAATTGTGAAGTATCTACACAAAACTAATCATCAACAAGGGCAGTTGATATACAAATTGAGGAAGAAATGCAAAATAGCCCCCAAGAATCTGATGATGATCTTCAAACTCGAATGGATTCGGATGAAATCGGTAACAAACTTTCTAATTATGTTCTTGGAATATTTGGAAATCATTTGATTTCATTTTCTGCATTTTTCTTTCACATTGTTCTAATTGCAGCTAAGTCAACTTCACGTGCAACGAGAGGAGCAACCAGGAACTTGAGTTTGGGTAAAAAAAAGGATCAAGGAGTGTTGTTGGATGTTGAAGTTGATGAAGATTCGGGGTGCTTAGTAGGTTCTGGTTCATGAAATCTTATTAGTGAGATAGGATGTGTGTTAAGAAAAAAGGCAAGGTATAATGTTGCACAATGGTTACATCTTTATGACGCACATAAGAATGACCTCTACAATAGTGTTAAGGCAAGATTTTCTAAATATTGAGTACCACTATTTTTCAGGAGGGTTTTCGTATGAAGGATCCAGAACGAACAAAAGTGGCCATTATGAAACAAAGGCAATCTCAGCATAAGAATCACCGCAATAAGTTGCATAACATTTTCAAAAGCAAGGAAGAAGCTTTGAACCATGTACCGCTGGGTCTTTGTAGGGATGATTGGACATTCCTTCGTGATTTGTTTAAATCTGAAAAGTTTCAGGTTATAGTATTTATCTTGGTTTGTGTTTGCATAATATTATATACTATGAAATAAATTACATATTGAAAATTTTTATTATATTATATTCATATTACATTTTTTTTACAAATATCAGGAAAGGAGTGCACGAAATACGATCAATAGAAAAGCAAACAAAACTCCTACGACGAATGGAACAAAATCTTTAGCAAGGGTTGACCATGAAATGGTAACTTTCTATATTTTTATAATTTCTTTTCCATATTTGATCTTTATTTTTAGTTTATATTTCCCATTAATGATCTCATAAGACGGATCAGGGAAAAGAGATTTCAGCTATTGATAAGTATGAAATAAGTCATACTTCTAAGAAGTTAGGTGGACTTGTCAATGATGTGGCCAAGGAGAAATTGGTGTGTATCCTAAACTTTTGAACAATTGAAACTTGTTCATTTCTAGAATGATTATGACATGAATAACAATTTATTTTCCTATGTATATAGGGTAAAATGAAAGAATTTCAAAGCACAACAGCAATGACTCCTGAAGACATTTGTTTGCAAGAAGTTGGACGTATGCCTGGACATGCAAGAGGAAAGTGTATGGGCAAGAAGGAAAGTGCGGTTGCTACAGGATATAGATATGAAAATGAAGAACTTAAGAGAAAGGCTGAAGAGGCTGAGTTTAAAAGTGCAGAACTGAGTGAAAAGCTAAAAGCCACAGAAGTTGAGATTTCTAATATAAAGCAAATGCACGCTGTACAAATGAGACTTGTTCAATGATGTATGCAAACTTGTCACATCTCTTACCATCTCAAAATCATAACTAAAACTGTAAGTTAAAAATGCTTCACTAGTCTTAGCATGACTAATTGGTGGTAATATTAGGTTGTAATTGGACTGATGGTTGCTGATGTTAAGCCATCCTAGTCCTTATGTGTTGATCTACTGCACCCGTATTCATAGATCATGTATGTTATACTGCCTTATTTTAACTTGTCTTAGCATGATTAATTGGTGGTAATATTAAGTTGTAATTGGACTGATGGTTGCTGATGTTAGGCCATCCTAGTCCTTATGTGTTGACCTACTGCACTCGTATTCATAGATCATGTATGTTATACTGCCTATTTTAACTTGGCTTAGCATGATTTGATTGGTGGTAATATTAGAGTTGTAATTGGACAAATGGTTGATGGTTTTAGGCCATCATAGTTCTTATATGCTTGATCATCTTAAAAATAATTTGCAATTTTTTTTTTCGCAACATTAAGGAACCCTATATTTAAAGATAGTTACAGAATCATCTTCTTCTTGATCTTTATTTTGTTGCAATTGTTGGGCTAGCAACCTGTTGAGTTTACACTTCTGTTTGCTCATTTAATTTTTCTTTTTCTTTCTTTCTTTTGACCATAAAATGTAAAAATATCCGCATAAGAAAAAAACTAAATTTTCTATGGCAGATTCTAATGAGGCATTGAAACAGAAGAAATTTTTGAAGAAAAAAAATGCAAAGAAAGGAACATGCATGCAACAAAAGAGAAGAAGAGAAACATTAATATGAATGAGTAATCCTAAAATGGTACTTAAGTAATAACTAAAATTCTTTCCAACTCAAATTGTTATTATTGTTTGCCTTCAAAAATTGTGGTTCAAATTTTAGAATTTGATAATGGAAGTTCATAGTTGCTAAATATATACTTTTAATTTTGCAGGTTTTTTGTTAATATCTTTTGCACATAGTAGTCACTTGGTGGTCGCTTAAAGGGATCGATGCTAGTATATTGTTGGACACTTGGTGGCTGCTTAAAAGGATCGATGCTAGTACATTATTGAACAGCTATAGTTTGGCATTGTTTCATTTTGAGGGTTTTAATTTGCTTATAAAATATTGATGCATATACTCTTTACTTGAGATATGATGTTATTTTGGATATTATATACTGAGCTACTAGATCGAGCTTTCATAAAACTTATGAATACCGTTGATATGTGATTGTGACAATTTGGTTATTTTTTATTGATGACAGTGAACATCTTCAAGCTCTTAAAATTTTATTGCATTTTGGGTTTGGTTTTGTACTGAATTTGTAAAAATAATAGGCTGTGGCAAAATATTAATAGTGACGATTTATATATATAGGGAATGACACTTGTCATCCGTATTTATATTTTTTCCCTTCCTTTTGGGACGACATTTTTTATTTTACAGGGACAACATTTTACAAATCTACAGGGACGACATTTTACAAATCTACAGGGACAACATATTTTATTTTACAGGGACGACAAATCACATATCTACAGGGACGACATTTTTGTCCGTTACAATATATTTGGAATTAGCAACGATATTCTGTGTCACTAAACTGTATGACATGTCAAATTGCCACGTGTTATGTCAGTGCCACGTATGATTTTAGTAACAATTTTAACCACTTTATGTTACAACAAAAAGTAGTCGCTAAGTGACTACAATTAGGGACGACATTGACAATCAGTAACGAAAATATAAATGTAGTCGCTATTGGAATTAGCGACGGTGCTATAGGAACAACTAAATGACGACTTAAAAGTTGATACAAAATATCTATAGGGACGACATGTTGACCATTAGACACAAAAACATGTCGACACTAAAGTCCATTTTTCTTGTAGTGTCCCCCTCTGGCTCTGATACCAAGAGCGGAGAGTTAGGCCCCGGGGGAAATAATTAAAATTAAAATTGCAGAAAGGAAAATGGGTCGCAGTCGTACTGCCACTGAATTGTTAGAAGATCAGTGTTAAGTTAGATAACAAAAATTAAAAGACATGAAAGTAAATGACATAAAATAAAAGTTAGATAGTTGGAATTTGGAAAGTTAGATCTCAAATAATATGAAAGACAAAATATTATAAATAACAATAAAATAAATATATATATATATATATATTAATTTAAAATTTATATTTGCCAAATGAGAATTCTCTTTTTATTAATAGTATTCTGTGCAACATATATGGAGGAATTTTGATTTTTTTTAAATTAGAGTGTGCATTTCTCATAATTCACATTTGCCAAATGCGAATTTTACACTTTAGGAAACAAAATTAAAAAGCAACATACAAATGGATTTTTTTTTTAAAAACAACACATAATTGGAAATTATTCTACTTTTAATTTTATGATGACACTTTTTAATGTTATAATGATACTTTTAGATGCATTGCAACTACTTTTTTTGGCACCCACTATATTAATTTGATAATAATTAGTGATACTTTTCAAAGTAAGAAGATCACGATTAACTCGTGATCGCATATATGAAGCCTCTTTACACAAGATTCGATATAAAAACTTAAAACAAAAACTCATTTAAGGGTAAGAATATTGGTCCTAAATTCCTATTTCTAGACTTGTTCAAAGAAACTGTTGTGTCAAACCACTAACTTCAATTGATACATGTATACATTATTAAAGTCCTAAGCACATATCACTTAAGCAACTGAGCTCATAGCTCATAACCTAAGTGCCATTAACGAAGTGATGATGGAGAACTGTAAAGGCAGAAGGTCAAAGAATCTACAAGCACCAGTGCATATTGAACATATAGACACAACTTCTAAGCAATGTCAGAATCAAAGAGTACATGCTCTTGTTCTATTTGTACATCAAAGAGTGTAAAAAGAAGCAGACAACAAGTGAGAATAACACATAGGACAAATACTTCATTGCAAGATCATCATAGTACTCCTTAGTCTTGATTTCAGAATAGGGCTCACGATCTTGAAATCTCAAATTAGGTATCTTGCTAGATTTGTCAACCTATAGAATACAACCAAATTCAATTAACAAATCTACTCAATTGACCATTGCCTGGATGACAAGAGGTGATGCACTGTATTTTGTATTTGTATTAGTTTCGCAAATGTGTAACTACATATGGAATGTTTAAATTCTTACAAGTTAAGTAATTTTTTAAGCCCATTTAAGTGATATCAATAATTATGTAATACAAAAATTCATCTAAAACTGGTTCATATATAAGACATAGTTCATATATATATATATATGAAATTGATAATTAATTGCTGTTGAAATTGTGATTCTAATTTAATGCTATTTTTATACATGTTAAAATCGTGATTAACTCGCCACTGCATTATGAACTCGTCTAATTATATAATAAAGTTTCTTTCACATGTAACAATTAAGACTTCAATCGAGTAAGGCAGATATCTCATAATATATTTCAAAATATCACTTGCAATTGTGACATTCACTTGGTTGAGTGTTCTTTAATGCTCAGAACATATATTGTTGGCATATGGGATAATTACGCCAATGATATTTTAGTCTGATATTATCTCAAAGTATGAGATAAAGTTATATGTTTTTGATACGTATATCAGATTCTGATAAAGATAAGAAGACTATACCTATCTTAAATCTTTCTTGTAGCTCAAAGATAGGAGTCTATTATCTTTATATATAGAGAATAACAGACTTGGAAAAAAACAACGATAGAAAATATCATTATACGTATTCTCCTCCTCATTATTATATCTGGTTATATATTTTGTATCTAATTGGTGAATCACAATAGATCCTCGAGTAGTTTCTATTACCGGGAGTTCCTTTTTCTATTAGAGAGTGAATTCCATATATGGAGTAGAACAAGATCTCAGCTTCTGCTCTTCCAGGTCAGTTTCCTAGAAAACCTTCATTGGTATCAGAGCCAATGGTAAAGTTCTTCCCATGTTTTTCCATGTAATTACTTATTATATGAGTTTTAAATGGAAATTATGAATTTTTTATTTATTATTTTTCCTATGGAAATAAATCGTGAAATTCATAATTACAGATCTGATTCTTGCCATTTTTTTGACTCACTTATCGTATGAATTAAATGATAAGTAATACATGGCTAGAAATTAGACTAACAACGAATCCAATGGTATAAAATATGTGGACTGTGCAAGTCAAGCCCATAATGCTTACAAATCTGCATAGCTGGGCTTGGTAACACGGGCTTGTAACACAAATGGGATTGGTACTGATCTTAGTATTCTCAGTCCTGTAGTTTTGGTAAGCCTGGTCCTTTTATGAGTGAAAGGCTGTAGGCTGTATTTGATCCATTGTTGAGAGGCCTTAAAAGAATAGCGGGCTAGCCCTTTCAAGGGCCTAACAAAAAGGATTAGGGAAAACAGTAATGAGTTTCTGTTTTATATATATATATATTGTAATTTTAATTTAAAAGCATGCCTATTTCTTATTTTGTGAATTTGCACAAAAATTAAAATAAATATAAATAAATTACAGAAATATCCAGAAAAATCATATTAATATTTTGAGGTGTTATTTAAGTTCCAGAATGTTAATTTTGAATTTTTCTAACTATGATTTTTTTTTTTGTGATTTAAAAACATGCCTATTTCTTATTTTGTGAATTTGCACAAAAATTGAAATAAATATAAATAAATTACAGAAAAATCCAGAAAAATTACATTAATATTCTGAGGTGTTATTTATGTTCCAGAATGTTAATTTTAAATTTTTCTAGCTGTGATCATTTGTTTGTAATTTAAAAGCATATCTTTCACCGAATGAATTTAATGAGACTTAAAGCTTGAATTGCTTAAAAACTCTTTAGACTTCTTGTAAATGAAAAATTTTCAGTTAATTAATAGTTGCTAGTAACGTTCGCAATAGACTACATTTAACTAATTATTTTTCTCTTACTCGCTTCAAAGTCAAAACTGCTCACATTAATCCTTTAGACCTTCTCACGGATATGCAACAATTACACATTTATTTTTCATGTCTTTTGTAGTATAGATTGATCTAGAAGTGCAAAGGAAATTGACAAGTTAAAAATCCTTGTTATGTGAAAATTTGTTTTAAAAAAAAGAAATCAATTCTTTAGGAGGACTCATAACATTAGATGATAAAATATGTTAATATTTTCTCTTACAAATTACCAAAAAAAAACAATATGTTGCATAAATAACGAGAAAGAGTTGCATGATAATCATTGATAATAATACAAAAATGCATTAAAAAAATTGATCTCAAGATCTATTAACCAATAATTGCAACCCAATTAAGCAATTCATGCATGCACATTTTTGTTTTTCAATTTTCATCTTACTATCTATTTTACTAATTTTTAAAGTAATATGGTCATTGATACATTGAGTTTTGGAGTATAAACAGATATAGAAATAAATTATAGCATTGTTCGTTTGTTATATATGTATATGAAAGATCAAGGTTAGATATGCGGTGTCCTAATGGATTGGAACATTAGGTGTGACACTAATAATAATAGCGATAATGGACAATATTAAAATGCGGAAAAATAAAGAGATAGGAGATTGGTAACGCAGTTCGGCAATTGCCTATGTCTGCGGGGCCACACCCAGATATAAAAACAATTCACATGGTTTACAAAGTTACAAGCCACCCAGTCTAACACAAACCAACACTCCCTCTTTTCTTTGTCGCTTCCTCTTCCTAACTCTCCAAGTGAATCTAATTTTTTGCAAGCTTCCCTTGACTTGAGATCGATTCTTCCTAGAATCTATAAGAGACAAGATCCCCTTGTCAATGGTGACTCCTCCCGAAATTCGTGTATGGAAAGATCCCCTTGCCTACGATCAGAACTCCTTTCGAGTTCCAGATACCCTCCTCCTGAGACTGAATTTCAACAAAGATCACAAGGAATGCACCTTCGATTCATCATAACACTGAACATTGTCTTCAGATGCGATTAGCCAATACATTAATAAAACAAAGAATTCCAACTAAAACAAAGTGTGATCACAGTCTCTCACTGACCGAATGAATAATTACTTCTTGCATACCAAAAAACATGAGAGAAGAAAGAACTTATAATGTGCATCAAACATTTCTATGTTTATCTCCACTATTATCTCCAATCAGATTGCACAGAAAGAGGAAATTGTTTACCAAGAAATCGTGATCAGTGAAACTGGATGCGGCATAATCGGATAGTGCTACCAAAAAAATCAGGAACGATTCCCAAAAACGCTGTGATTGCTTATCTTGTCACAATCCAACTAATAGCACCACAATCTCGAGATGATCCTCCAAAGATAATTTTCAAAAATACCAAGATAGCAACCAAAATCAACATTCCTTGCATAGATTGATTCAGTTGATTATTGCAGCTATTCGCAATCTTTCTTTATTTCCAAAAAATCAATGCCAACATAATCTTTAGCATTTACAATCTCCCCATTTAGCATTTTTTGGCAAAATCAAAACTCTCCATATATGCTGGACTTAAGTTCGATGAAATTCCCCCTGAACAGGAACTTACAAAAAAAAAACATCATTGCACAAGACATCGTGCATGACACATAAAAAGACATCAAGATCCCAGCATACAATGTTTTAGGGATGACAATAACAAAATAGTCCCCCTTTTTGCCACAAAAAGACAAAAGGGTATAAAAACAACTAACAACATAACAAATTGTCTTAACAAAACATAAAAATCACTACAGCAACATCAAGCGAATCATTATCATAGGGCATGAGGCCGATCGAATACGCTAGCAACTGAATTCCAACATCATTTCCTTGTACAGATTCATCGTTATCAGCAACAAACCCACCGGATTGGGCACTGGAAGGACCATGAGTGTCTCTGACACCAGGAATGACACTTGGAGAAACCTCACCAAAAAGACCAGAAGGAACATGAGTTTCTTTCGCAACAACTTCTTCATCAGAAACAACGTCTTCATTTTCTTCCACTGTAGAAATCTCTGGCTCTATCTAAGACTCTCTAAAAACAGAAGATAAGTTTTGGGAAATACCTTCTGTAACACCCTTAGTGACATCAGGTGGAACATCTGACGAACCAGCAATATCAGCCACTACAACATTCTCCTTCACATTAAAACATTTTTCCTCTCAGCAGCATCAACAGCAACTTATTTAGCAGACCTTACTCCTACAAGGTCATCAAGCAATTATGAAACTTCTTTCCTCCTCTTCCTAGTAACAGACTGCTAATTGGTCAGGACCTTTAGCTCATTTTCAAGCACCATGATAATGTGAGATAATAAGGTAGAATGATACGATCCTAGACCCTTATGGTTTCTAAGAACACAAACCCAAGATCAATTGAGGAAATTAAACAAATGAATTAATAAGATGAAAAGAATGCAAAGGAGGCAGCCCCAAATTTAATGAATAAATTGAAACGTACTTATCAATTGTCACGTAACAAACACCCTAAGAAGACCTTCCCTTAGAACCCTTGTTATCAAGAATCCCACACAATCAAGCTCTTAATTGAATGGAATAGATTGTTCTTCACAAAAAACACAAGAAAGTTTACAACTCTCAAAATTCAAAATTATCAAAGTCTAATTCCCCTAAAAACGTAGACAAAGGTTGCCTTTTATAGGCTTACAACCCTAAAAACAATTAACGGTAATTAAAATTCGAAATAGAAAAATAGGCTAAAAATTCGTAAAACTGTTTCGCCGCACGTCGCGGCGTCAGTGTCTCGACGTCGCGACGTGAGGATTTTTGTCCTAATTAAATGTCGAATTTTTTTCAATCTGCAATTTCCAGATAGTTATGTCGCGACGTGGAAGGGCCTGGACGTCGCGACGTCGGAGCACGTCGCGACATCTATAGTCGCACGTCGCGACGTTGGTGATTTCTTCAGACTTCATGTTGGCGATTTCTCCACGTCGCGACGTGGAACTCTATGGACGTCGCGACCTGGAGCTTCTTTAAGCTCTTTGTCCATCTTGTTCAACACTTCTTGCTCCCAATGCTCCATTTCGATACACAACAACATTATGCTCCATTTGTGATGCTTCCAAACATGAAATAAAGCTGCATCCTTGTCACGAACTTCACGAACTAATTCACGCTCAAAAACATCTTCAATCAATGAATGTATATGTATGGCTACTCTTATCACTTTGATTCTCCAATGCCTCAATTCATGATGATATTCTCCTATATTCTCCTTGAGGTTGCCCATATTCTCATCATTCCTCCCCTCCTCAAGAAGATTCGACCTCGAATCTTGCCCCTTCTTAACAATACCTGGATCGAAAACCTCTACTTTGAACTCCATCTTGGCAAGACTCAATTGTGTTGGAATTGTAACCTCCTAGTCCAACAAATTATCAAACCCTTGCAAAATATAACAAAACACTATACCCAAGGAGACATTACGTGTGTTATGCAACAATAAATTGTAATTCACTATAACAAATTCATCCACAAAATTTCTTTGTTGGGCAGCTTTATCAAATATTCCACAAACATAAAATCCTTTAAGAAAATCATCAAGGTATGTGTCATTCATGCCACAAAACATATAAGAAATCAAAATCAACCTTCTCATATCAATGCTAATTGAACAGTTTTGAATGAAAGTATCATGCTTCTGAACAAAACAATTATACATGTAAGCATCATCTATTAAACTCAAGTGAAAACATTGAAGGTTTGCTAAAATAACTTGGTCACAAGAATGATTGTGATTCCATGCCAAAACATCAATTAGTATTTTGGATTGTATATGTCGAGTAGAATCTCTTAAACTACCAAACATGATAGTAGATTGCATACCAAAACTATCAATTGAAGATTATTCAACCGAATATTTCAACAAATTATAATCAAAATTTGTTAAGATTTGTGAAGAATCACTTATCATTTCATATTGCCCAATTGGTAGAACATTACATCTATTATAGAAATTCAATGCAAGAACTTTATAGCATAACTTGTCCATTGAAAAAGTCATCCCTTGAGGTGGGTTATTATTTGGAGTACCTCTACAAACCTGCAAAAGAGAATTTACAAATACACTAGAAAACACATTATGAAGTGTGTTAAAGAAATTCACACCTTCAAGGTCACTCACACTTTATCCTCATCTCTTTATCTTGCATAAACACTAATTTTCTTTTTATCAAAATCACGTTCTTTTTCTTTTTCTTCACTACTCTCTTTTTGAATGTCACTAGCTTTTGTACAACCACACTCTTGCTCTCTCCCCTATTCTCAATGAATTTTGTTTTGTCTCTCCACTATTCGCACAGAATTTTCTCACTTTCAATCCTTTCTTTTTCCTCATTCCCTCTAACTAAGTCCTTTTGACAACAAATTCTTCTTTGTGAAATTCATGAGGATCATGATTTGCCGACAAGACATCTTCTTTAATCTCTCCCATTGAGTCAATGGAATTTTTCTTGAACTTCTCCAACTGAATGGCAAGTCGATGTGTACTGGAGTTGGTCTATCATCTTGGAGAAAGCTTTAGAAAGCTCTTCATACTCCTTTTTAAACAATCTCCAGTTCAGCTCTATTTTGTTATTCGCTGTAGTAGAAATCATTTTGAATGTCTACAACAAAAAGGTTAGTGATTAAACAAATTTGACATATCCTCACCACTCCCTTAGTGTTTACACTCACACTCAAGTATCTCTCAAAATATTGAAACACTCACACTCGTGTATCACTCAAAATATTGAAACTCTCTAACTTCCTTTATGAGTTCTTTGAGTTGAACAAACCACTCACACACCAACCAATAATCCAATTGAATAAGAAGATTTAAAGACAATAGAAAACTCTAAGGAACAATAATGATTACAAAACTCTTGAGCAATAGAATGAAAATTAGGCAACAAGAAGAAGAAGGTTTGATAAGGTTAGTCATGCGGCTGGATAAGGTTTGTTCTTTAACCATCTGCTGGGACAGTTTTTGACATGGCCTGATCATTTTGGCTGTGCCCTCAATTTCTCCCAATAAGGAAAGGCCAACTAATGGAAAGATTTGGTGCAAATAGTAGGACAATATTTTGTGTGTGGCTGGTGTGATGATTGATGCAAATATCTGTCCTTTGGCAGCCAGCCTCGTGTGGTTTATAGAAATTAATAAAACTGATTTTAGAGGTGCACAATTATTTTATTGTTAAGGATATAAGCATTTTGTTGTGGAAAATAGAAAAACATACTCTAGTTGTTCTAGAGTAAACACTTTCTCCTTTCCCCTTTAGACATTGACTCAGGAATGATGTAATGGAGTAGTACTCCACATTTACTGTTTTATCTTTTGTAAAGATGTGCTTGGGTATATCCAGCATCTTATTTTCTTCATTATTAATATAAATCCGGTCGGTTATTATTAAAAAAAAACAACAAGAATGTTACCACCACTAACAATAAAGACTCTCAAGGATTTAAAAAAACATGAAACAATGGATCACAAGACTTTGATATTTAAACCAAACAACAAATCTCAGCAATGACCAAAGTTAACCTTTTCACAATTACAACACAATGACTGTAGATTGCAAGCCACGATTAATTCCTTCAAAACAACAGAAGCTATGCAATAATCCCAAACTGATTTTAGTGCAGCACTTCTAAGCATATATTTGAAAAAGGAATTTTTCTGCACAATTTTGTAATCCAACAATTTCAATAAGGTTTGCTACGAAATCAAGGTGAAGAGGTTACCTTGAATGTTACCAAAACTGAAACTCAAGAATCAAACTCAAATTGGCCTTCTTTTCTCTTTTTTTTTTTATCAATTTCTACACTTTTTTTTCACGTTTTCTGGGCACTATTTTTTTCACGTTTTCTGGCACTATTTTTTTCTGCAAATTTTTTTAATTTTCTTCTTGGACACAATCTGCAACAATGATAAGAAGAACACAATACCAAACAATGGAATCAATAAATGCAACAATGACACCAATATATCCAAATTCACAAGAAACAATTAAAGATGCAATTCTTTGATGAAAAAATTCCCAATTTAGCTCTGATACCAATCTGATACGATCCTAGACCCTTATGGTTTCTAAGAACGCAAACCCAAGATCAATTAAGGAATTTAAACGAATGAATTAATAAGTTGAATAGAATGGAAAGGAGGTAGTCCCAAATTTATGAATAATTTGAAACATACCTATAAATTGTCACGTAACAAACACCCTAAGAAGACCTGCCCTTAGAACCCTTGTTATCAAGAATCCCACACAATCAAGCTCTTAATTGAATGGAATAGGTTGTTCTTCACAAAGAACACAAGAAAGTTTACAACTCTCAAAATTCAAAATTATCAAAGTCTAATCCCCCTAAAAATGTACACAACGGTTTACTTTTATAGGCTTACAACCCTAAAAACAATTAACGGTAATTAAAATTCGAAATAGAAAAATAGGCTAAAAATTCGTAAAACTGTTTCGCCGCACGTCGCGACGTCGGTGTCTCCACATCGCGACGTGAGGATTTATGCCCTAATTAAATGTCGAATTTTTTTCAATCTGCAATTTCCAGATAGTTATGTCGCGACGTGGAAGGTCCTGGACGTCGCGACGTTGGTGCACGTCGCGACATTTATAGTCGCACGTCGCGACGTTGGTGATTTCTTCAGACTTCATGTTTGCGATTTCTCCACGTCGCGACGTGGAACTCCATGGACGTCGCGACCTGGAGCTTCTTTAAGCTCTTTGTCCATCTTGTTCAACACTTCTTGCTCCCAATGCTCCATTTCGATACACGACAACATTATGCTCCATTTGTGATGCTTCCAAACATGAAATAAAGCTGCATCCTTGTCACGAACTTCACGAACTAATTCACGCTCAAAAACATCTTCAATCAATGAATGTATATGTATGGCTACTCTTATCACTTTGATTCTCCAATGCCTCAATTCATGATGATATTCTCCTACATTCCCCTTGAGGTTGCCCATATTCTCATCATTCCTCCCCTACTCAAGAAGATTCGACCTCGAATCTTGCCCCTTCTTAACAATACCTGGATCGAAAACCTCTACTTTGAACTCCATCTTGGCAAGACTCAATTGTGTTTGGAATTGTAACCTCCTAGTCCAACAAATTATCAAACCCTTGCAAAATATAACAAAACACTATACCCAAGGAGACGTTACGTGTGTTATGCAACAATAAATTGTAATTCACTATAACAAATTCATCCACAAAATTTCTTTGTTGGGCAGCTTTATCAAATATTCCACAAACATAAAATCCTTTAAGAAAATCATCAAGGTATGTGTCATTCATGCCACAAAACATATAAGAAATCAAAATCAACCTTCTCATATCAATGCTAATTGAACAGTTTTGAATGAAAGTATCATGCTTCTGAACAAAACAATTATACATGTAAGCATTATCTATTAAACTCAAGTGAAAACATTAAAGGTTTGCTAAAATAACTTGGTCACATGAATGATTGTGATTCTATGCCAAAACATCAATTAGTATTTTGGATTGTATATGGCGAGTAGAATCTCTTAAACTACCAAACATGACAGTAGATTGCATACCAAAACTATCAATTGAAGATTATTCAACCGAATATTTCAACAAATTATAATCAAAATTTGTTAAGATTTGTGAAGAATCACTTATCATTTCATATTGCCCAATTGGTAGAACATTACCTCTATTATAGAAATTCAATGCAAGAACTTTATAGCATAACTTGTCCATTGAAAAAGTCATCCCTTGAGGTGGGTTATTATTTGGAGTACCTCTACAAACCTGCAAAAGAGAATTTACAAATACACTAGAAAACACATTATGAAGTGTGTTAAAGAAATTCACACCTTCAAGGTCACTCACACTTTATCCTCATCTCTTTATCTTGCATAAACACTAATTTTCTTTTTATCAAAATCACGTTCTTTTTCTTTTTCTTCACTACTCTCTTTTTGAATTTCACTAGCTTTTGTACAACCACACTCTTGCTTCTCCCCTATTCTCAATGAATTTTGTTTTGTCTCTCCACTATTCGCACAAATTTTCTCGCTTTCAATCCATTCTTTTTCCTTATTCCCTCTAACTAAGTCCTTTGACAACAAATCTTCTTTGTGAAATTCATGAGGATCATGATTTGCCAACAAGACATCTCTTTTAATATCTCCCATTGAGTCAATGGAATTTTTCTTGAACTCTCCAACTGAATGGCAAGTCGATGTGTACTGGAGTTGGTCTATCATCTTGGAGAAAGCTTTAGAAAGCTCTTCATACTCCTTTTTAACAATCTCCAGTTCAGCTCTATTTGTTATTCGCGTAGTAGAAATCATTTTGAATGTCTACAACAAAAAGGTTAGTGATTAAACAAATTTGACATATCCTCACCACTCCCTTAGTGTTTACACTCACACTCAAGTATCTCTCAAAATATTGAAACACTCACACTCGTGTATCACTCAAAATATTGAAACTCTCTAACTTCCTTTATGAGTTCTTTGAGTTGAACAAACCACTCACACACCAACCAATAATCCAATTGAATAAGAAGATTTAAAGACAATAGAAAACTCTAAGGAACAATAATGATTACCAAACTCTTGAGCAATAGAATGAAAATTAGGCAACAAGAAGAAGAAGGTTTGATAAGGTTAGTCATGCGGCTGGATAAGGTTTGTTCTTTAACCATCTGCTGGGACAGTTTTTGACATGGCCTGATCATTTTGGCTGTGCCCTCAATTTCTCCCAATTAGGAAAGGCCAACTAATGGAAAGATTTGGTGCAAATAGTAGGACAATATTTTGTGTGTGGCTGGTGTGATGATTGATGCAAATATCTGTCCTTTGGCAGACAGCCTCGTGTGGTTTATAGAAATTAATCAAACTGATTTTAGAGGTGCACAATTATTTTATTGTTAAGGATATAAGCATTTTGGTGTGGAAAATAGAAAGACATACTCTAGTTGTTCTAGAGTAAACACTTTCTCCTTTCCCCTTTAGACATTGACTCAGGAATGATGTAATGGAGTAGTACTCCACATTTACTGTTTTATCTTTTGTAAATATGTGCTTGGGTATATCCAGCATCTTATTTTCTTCATTATTAATATAAATCCGGTCGGTTATTATTAAAAAAAAAAGAACAAGAATGTTACCACCACTAACAATAAAGACTCTCAAGGATTTAAGAAAACATGAAACAATGGTTCACAAGACTTTGATATTTAAACCAAACAAATCTCAGCAATGACCAAAGTTAACCTTTTCACAATTACAACACAATGACTGTAGATTGCAAGACACGATTAATTCCTCAAAACAACAGAAGCTATGCAATAATCCCAACTGATTTAGTGCAGCACTTCTAAGCATATATTGAAAAGGAATTTTCTGCACAATTTTGTAATCCAACAATTTCAATAAGGTTTCTACGAAATCAAGGTGAAGAGGTTACCTTGAATGTTACCAAAACTGAAACTCAAGAATCAAAACTCAAATTGGCCTTCTTTTCTCTTTTTTTTTTTAATCAATTTCTACAATTTTTTTTTCACGTTTTCTGCACTATTTTTTTTTCACGTTTTCTGCACTATTTTTTTTCTGCATTTTTTTTTAATTTTCTTCTTGGACACAATCTGCAACAATGATAAGAAGAACACAATACCAAACAATGGAATCAATAATGCAACAATGACACAATATATCAAATTCACAAGAAACAATCAAAGATGCAATTCTTTGATGAAAAAATTCCCAATTTAGCTCTGATACCAATCTGATACGATCCTAGACCCTTATGGTTTCTAAGAACGCAAACCCAAGATCAATTGAGGAATTTAAACGAATGAATTAATAAGATCAATAGAATGGAAAGGAGGTAGTCCCAAATTTAATGAATAATTTGAAACATACCTATCAATTGTCACGTAAGAAACACCCTAAGAAGACCTGCCCTTAGAACCCTTGTTATCAAGAATCCCACACAATCAAGCTCTTAATTGAATGGAATAGGTTGTTCTTCACAAAGAACACAAGAAAGTTTACAACTCTCAAAATTCAAAATTATCAAAGTCTAATCCCCCTAAAAATGTACACAAAGGTTTCCTTTTATAGGCTTACAACCCTAAAAACAATTAACGGTAATTAAAATTCGAAATAGAAAAATAGGCTAAAAATTCGTAAACCTGTTTCGCCGCACGTCGCGACGTCGGTGTCTCCACATCGCGACATGAGGATTTATGCCCTAATTAAATGTCGAATTTTATTCAATCTGCAATTTCGAGAGAGTTGCTCCCAATGCTCCATTTCGGTACACAACAACATTGTGCTCCATTTGTGATGCTTCCAAACATGAAATAAATGCTGCATCCTTGTCATGAACTTTACGAACTAATTCAGGCTCAAAAACATCTTCAATCAATGAATGTATATGTATGGCTGCTCTTATCCCTTTGATTCTCCAATGGCTCAATTCATGATGACATTCTCGTACATTCTCCTTGAGGTTGCCTATATTCTCATCACAGAATCAGAGGCATTACTGGGGTCAGGAACACCCTCAGGAACATCTTCTATATCATTAATATGAGCAACCTTCAGAAGCTTATAGCTAATTCTAATCTCTTCCTTGTCCATCTCAAGAACCTCTTGAGCTCGAATCACAGCTTGTTGAGAAGAGATAATACCATAGATCAAACAAGGGAAGGGATGAGTTATCCTTTTATTTTTGAAGAGCTAATATTTTTGAGAATTTGCTTTACTGACACCAGATGTGACTCTCGAGGATTTGCTTGAAATCGAGCACATAAACTGTAAGAAATATCCGATCGACTAGTAGTTAGGTACAAGAGACTACCAATCATACTCCTATATAAGCTTGCATCAATAAGAATCCCCTTCTCATCTTTAAATTGCTTCTCATGAGTCCCAATCGGTGTTCTCCTTGGACGAGCATTCTCCAACTCAAACCTTTTCAACAAACTCTTGGCATACTTGCTTTGAGAAATAAAGATCACATCATTTCGCTGTTGAATCTGAAGACAAAGGAAATAATTATGCTCACCAACCATACTCATATCAAATTCCTCAGTCATTTGAGTGACAAATTTATCCACATTATCAATCATAGTATCCTGATCTGTAACACCACATGTGACACTAGTGGGAATACTAGCTGGAACACTCGAGCTTTCATCTAGGGACTGTATCACGCCTTCTTCAGAAACATCGGCTATTTCCAGGCACTACTACAAAATGAGGCTATAACATCACTTCGAAGGCAACACTTTAAAAAGTAGTGCTACTGAGAAATTTTTTAGAAAAGTTGCAACACTTTGAAATAAGTGTTGCATATAAAAGTTTAATGCAACACTTTTTTACAAGTGTTGCAATTACTATTAGAATATACAACACTTTCAAGAAGTGTTGCATTTATTTACTATCTAAAGCAACATTTATATAATATCTGTAACACTTTATAAAATATTGCATACAAGTCCAATTAGGTAGGAAACATGAATTCACGAGTTTAATTATTTTTGTGAAATTGCTAAGGAAAAAAGGTAAAAACACTGATGAAATAATTGACCTAAAGCTTAAAGGATGAGACTTTGAGTAATTTGTTATTTTAAATACAAGTTCTAAATTTTTAGATGAAAATTTCATATTTTATTTATTTATTCTTGAATATTCATTAAATTAGTTTTATTTGAATAAAAAAGTTTGCTAAGTGATATTTTACTTTAATTAATTAAATAAAAACATTGATTATTTAATTTTAAATAAAAAGATTGTATTAATATTTTAAAAAATTAATAATTGTTGAGTTAAGAGAATATTTAAGTATACACTAATTCTTATTGTCAACATATAAAATATTTGTAAATGTTATCATAACATTAAAAAATTATGAAGCTTAATATAGTTTATAATAGCCTTATAAATAAATATAAAAAAGTAGACAGCTTGGAAAAAAAGAAAATTAGATAAGAAAAATTGAAAATAAAATAAAAATATTCATTAACAACAAAACGACGCCGTATTTTCTTCTATTATCAGTATAGTGGACTCCCTAGACAATTTTTTCAACTCGATCTGTAAACGAATCAAACCTTTCTACTATACTCTGAAGCCATCTCTTACATAATTGCCTAATCAATCAATCCTTCTTCAAAATCTTACAATCTTTACACATTTAAGCCTCGTATCTAACAATCCTTGCAGCTTTTGAACCAGTAAGGCTCCGAGGAAGCAATTGGCAATGAAGGCAGCAAGGAAGTCAGCTCCCGCCACTGGAGGAGTGAAGAAGCCTCACCGTTTTAGTCCTGAAACAGTCGCTCTTCATGAGATCCGCAAGTACCGGAAGTCCATCGAGCTGCTGATCCGCAAGTTGCCCTTCCAGAGGCTTGTTCGTGAGATTTCCCAGGACTTCAAGATAGATCAGAGGTTTCGGAGCTCAGCCGTGGCTGCACTGCAGGAAGCTGCTGAGGCTTACTTGGTTGGGCTCTTTGAGGACACTAATCTCTGCGCCATTTATGCCAAGGCGGTCACTATCATGCCCAAGGAGATCTAGCTAGCTAGAAGGATTAGGGGTGAAAGGGCTTAACTGTAGCAATCATGAAATTTTTGGGTTCAACTTTTATGTTAGGGTAAATAAGAGTATTCAGTGTAATAGTAGGTCTGCTAGTAATCTCTACGAGTATCTTAATTTTGAATCTTGTATTGTGGTTTAGTGTTTCAGTAATCCGAATATGCATTTGGATTTTGTAGTGCTAAAAAAAGGTTTTGATTTTCCAACAAAGAATAGGGAGGTGAGGATTTGGTGGTTTGATCTGCGAAGTGAATGACGGGAAAAAATCCATTCAGAGAAGTGAAAATAGAAGGAGTGAAAGACACAATTGATTTGCCCAGGTAATTTATCAATGCCTACAAAAATCTGTATATTTTCATGAGTTTTTTGTTTCTTTTGTAGATTAGTACTTTCCTATTTTTGTTGTTTAATTTTTTTAGGAATATAATTAAAGACTAATTTTTGTTAAATTTTTTTGGAGCCTAATTAGATCTTAGTTTTTTGTATTACTGAAGGAGTAGTTTTTCTGTGGTTTTTGGGCAGCCACCATCAAACTGTTTGTGCTTTATATTTTTTGAAAATTTCTCTCTGTATTAAGTGTGAATCAAGAAAAGGGATTGGATTTTGAATTTTTTTCTGTACAAAATGATGATTGTCCCTTGATTGGATTGTGTTCTTAATTTTTTTTGTCATGCCGAAGGCAGAATCCTAACACTTGTTGTGCAGTCACAGACATACAGGCTGTTGGTAGCACATTTTACACGTTTTTCTGTGTTGCAACCTTTGGAGAATCTCATTGTGGTGGTGCTGGATGTGTTATTGATAGATGTCCTCCTCAGATACCATTTTTTGAAGCTGATATTCAAGGAGAACTAGATAGAAGGCACTTCTTTGTTTGTCTTTCTGTTAATCCTTTAATAATTTAATTTCAATAGCTTTTACAAGTGGGATTGCTTTAGTCTTGCTTGTTATGTTTCTACTACTAAGTGGTGCTTGTAATTCTTTTCATTTATGAGGCTAATTGTGAATCTAAAACTTGAAAATGTCACTTTAGGAGACCAGGTCAAAGCTGAATCACCACTTCTAGGAAGGAGATAGATACGTGCTCAATCAAATCTTGCGTTGTTGATGGATAAAACTTTATAAGAATTTCTTTACATATAGTCCTGGTTTTTTGTTTCTGTTGCACATGCATTTTGGTATTTGACTGATATTTGGTTTATCAATTTGAAAAGTCACCACTGGAACTCCAATTATAATAGTAGTACCTATTATATATCGGAGAGGGCATGTAAGTGCTTATGCTTCTGGCTTTTTCTCAAATGAGCAAAATTTATTTTTGAATTAGTTATGAGAAATATAATACAAGTTTAGGCACCAGGTAGAACTGCAGTGAGCAATTGCCGAATGTTTGTTTATGGAAATTCTTTTACCCCACAAATTGATTTGAGAAGTGCAATATAATTCCATTCATAGAAGAATTCCACTTCCACTTTGATTCTTTAGTTTGCAGAGTGAACTCATTTACCTCCATTTAGTTTGCAGAATTCCACTTCCACTTGATTTAGGATTTATGTGTGTTTTATGTTTTCTTTTTGTTTCTGCGAGAGCTCAGAGCTATGTATTTTAGTATTTAAAATGCACAGGTTGCTTACTTTTACTAGTTGTTGTGGCATAAATGGAGCTAATTTGGACATTCTTATTTTCTCAAGTTATTATGTTCAGAGAGGTTGAGAGATAGGACTAATTCTTACTTGATCAGGGTCCTTGCCTTATCGTAAGTCAAACACCTTGATCGATTTCCCTTCCCTTAAGAGCCTCATCTAGTGGTCCTAAATTTCTAAACTACTGCTTTAGGTTCATCACCGCGTTAGTCTTTATTTTCTAGCCATATATAAGTAATTCTGAATTTTCTAAATGTTTTATGTGATGGTGCCTGTGCATTACAAAGTTATGAATTTTAATACTGCAGGACTACAGTGAAATGCAGAAACATATAGGCCTTCTTATGGAAATTTTGTATATGATGAAAAGTATGGTGTGCGATTGATGCAGGTAAGTCATTATCGAGATCCAGTAACACTAATAATTCCATAAACATTTTTATTGTAATGTATTTTATTTTACTTAGAGAATTAACATGTTATTCTGTGATCCTAGGATATGGTAGATCTTTTCTGTGATCATACGATGTGGTATTGCTAGAGAACTTATTGGGAGAGTTGCTGAAGGAGCGATTGCCAAGAAAATTCTCAAGCTAAAATCCGGAATTGAGGTATGCTTATTAAAGTGGGCTGACTCAATTAACTAGCTGTTAATAATTTTGTATGCACTTGAATTTTTTTAGCTTGATTTCTTTAGCATAATTGAAATTATATCATATGGATTTACTCCTAGTGTCTATCAGCAGCTGTTTGAGATCAGAATTGTTATTAACTTATATGAGTTCTAGATAATAGACAACATACTCCATGAAACTGGCTATGGCTGGAATCATCGTTGACTTGCAAGTTCCTGGTTGACCATGAAACAGATAACCCCTCTTCAAGTCATGCCAATCTTCTCATAGTAATCATTTCCATTCTTAAAAGCTTCAATATCCTTGACGATTTCCTACTACTTCTTAGGCTCGATTGCAAGAGTATCAAAAGGTGCATGATGCTTGAAGTGTATGTGGCTCTATTTACCATTATTCCAGTACCAATTTTCACTATCTTTATTATAGATCTTCCTCTTCCTTTTACCGAGTTCAATTTCCTTGGCCTTTTTCATTACATGTTCGAAGTAAGTTTATATAACTATATCTCCATATCTCTCCTGGAAACAAGAACATAATAGTTCTTCTCTAGTGGAATACCCTTAAATGCCTATAAAACATGTTATCATTTATTTTTTTTCCTAGTAAGCCGTCCAATTTAACTGAACAACTTTGAACACATCAATTGTATCTTCCCCATCATCCAATCTTGGATTCAAAGATTTACTATTTCCAGGCTTATCAACTATGAAATTTATTGCTTTCTTCTTAGACTTAGTACCAAGGTAAGTTTTAATGCAAGAATATGCTTTATTCAGCATGCCTGTACTATATTCATGGAATTTAATTTGCACATAAGGATAGAAATAACCATATAATATACTCCACAAATTCTCTACATTATTGCTTACACTCTTTAGGATTGCTTGTTTAACTTTGCTACAAAGGAACATTAATCCAGCGAGTATAGAGAAAAATTATGCACTTGTTCCTACTGCCTCCATTTAGAAGAACATCTTGAATTTTTCTTTTTTATGAAAAGTAAGAAACAAGTGAAAATATGAGAAGCATTGATGCAAATAAATGATTCTTTATTGCGAAAGAATAAAGAAATTACTCCAGAAACCATTACATAAAGATTGAGAAAGCTAAGAATGAACAAGAAGAGACTTTACAAAAGATAAAGAAAGTTTGTTATGAAAGTAAAAAATAAGTTAGAATTCTTCCATTTTGCTGTCTAAGAACTGAAACAAAAAGATATGTTAGTTCTTCAACTTTTGGTCAAATGAGATAAGCTTGGTATTGGCATAGACCATATGGGATACCCGGCCGATTGGAATTCAAGATGTGGTTTGATTGATCCACTATATTGTAACAATCTTTGCAGGTGACAATGGCTGCCCTTTGGGTGTTATTCAAAGAAGAACGTGGTATCATGGTTTTGCTTGGCGACTGCTAAGGTTTTTATAATTTTTATCTCAAATTTTCAAAATGCAATTCATATTTTCAAAACTAATGAAACCCTTACTTAGGAGGTGATTGCTTCAGAAAACCATTGTGTGTTGGACAACACCTTTGGATTTCCTAATTGTGCAACCCTACTTTAAGTACCAATGACATATTTGAAGTGTTTTATCATTTTAGTCCATCTGTAACTTGTTTTATGTATCTTCTTATATGCATATTATTTATCCTCTTCAAAGTGCATCCACTGAAATTGAAATGCACAGGACATACTAAGGCCACCATTAGCTACTGCTCTGTGTCTTACACTTAAAGTTCTTGAATATAAAGTCTTCCACTTCTGTCCAATGAAGGTGAGCCTTCATAATGAGTTTTAGTCTATTTTACAACATAGGGTCTATATTAAATTTTTTCATGATGTCCATTGATGATAAATTGTGAAGCAGGAAATGACTGCATTTTTCATCTCATTTGCACCAATTAGTCTACTGAACATGCTCCACAACAGTAGTGGTGTTGAATAGTTTGATGTCCAACAAACTTTAGAGCACAAAGTATAAAACTTTGATAGTGAAGATTCAAATGAGACTTGTGATTCTCTAATGCGCTACAACAAACTCAAGTCAGCAATGATCATATTATTGGAGGCAGATTGCAAAGTGGTGATATTTGAAGATTCAAATGAGACTTATGATTCTCTAATGCGCTACAACAAACTGAAGTAAGCAAGGATCATATTATTGGATGTAGATTGCAAAGTGGTGATATTTGTGGACTAATTTTTTTGTAGATGTTCATGAAGCCGTTAAAATCAATGGTGGAAATATTGATATTATTTTCTTTGTTTTCTATTTCAAGAAGGTGCTAGTAGTTGGGTTAAATTTTGTAAATTTCTTTAGGCAATATATTTTAGCACTAATTTGATCAATTACATTTTTAGTTGACACTATAAATACTTTTGTAATACGATTTACAGAATTTCATTTGAATAAATGATATTGAATTAGCAATAATATAAAAGTGTTATTTATATACCAAAAAGTGATGCATATTACAAGAAAAAGTGTTACATTATTGGGTTAAAAAATTATAATAAGTGTTGCATTTTGTAATAGGAAGTGTTGCAATATTTTAAAGGCAATAAATAATAAAGTGTTGTGTTTGGAGATAAAAGTGTTACAATTGTTTAAAGGTAATATTTAAAAAAGTGTTTCATTTGAAAAGAAAGAAGTGTTGTACTAGCAAAAGCGTTGCATATTCTATAAATTGCAACACATTAATAAAGTGTTGCATAAAATGGCAAAAGTGTTGCTATAAGTCTAAGGCGATAAATTTTTATAACACACTTTATAAAGTGTTGCTTTAGGCTTATAGAAAAATTTTTAGGTCCTAAAACAACACTTTTGGGGTGATGCTATAGGCTCATTTTGTAGTAGTGAGGGAATCATCGACTTGAACATTTGCAAATTCTATGACAGTCCATGACGTGGGATGATCGAGGCTTTATGTCCTAGATCACACGAACTAACACCTTTGGACCGTTGTTGGCATAAAACAGCTCGAACAAGACAATTAAGACAGTGGAAAAAAAACAAATAGAAGAAAAACAAAACAAGACAAAGGATATTGAAACAAAAAGATTTGATATTAGCCAATCAAAACCCCACGTTTATTACAAACGAATTGGCTTAGCTTATATAAATCAAGAGCTAAACTAATCAGTTTGGCGTGTTCTTGAAATCAAGAACTTGTAGGCTCACCTAAAGGGCTTAGCTAAAGGCTTGTGGATTTTATGAAGAACAACTTAAATCAATTGTAACTTCAAATGTAGCAAAACAAGTTTGCAAATTTTAGCTTAAGCTGAATAATTCGTCATGTCATAAAAACGTTAATAAGGTTGCCTTAAATAAGGCTACAAAAAAGAAACAAAGAAAACCCTAATGGTAGTCAATTACAACTTGACTACTTGACTTGCCAATCCAATTTTAGGAAACTTCCAAATTGGAATGGAACACTATCAAACAATCTTACTTTCCTAAACTAATTACTTTTCCTAAAAAGTAGGAAGTTACTTTCCTAAATCCATTACATGCCATTATCATGCAAGATAATTGGGCCAAGTAATTAGTTAACTTAAAAACGAAAATAATAAGCCCACTAATTACATTTTGGACTTAAATTATTACAAAGCAAATAAATCCCTTTTTAAATTAAGAGTGGTGTGAACCATAAATGGAAAAAGCCCAAGCACGCCATCTTGGTCTTCAATTTCGTCCATGAATATTATTCAAGGTGGAATTTCCTTAAGCTCCAATGTAGAACTCTTAGAAACATCATCATCATGTATTGTAATTGAAGAAATATTCCACATAGCTCCTTTTTGAGATGTAAATGCCGTTAGATGATCTTCTCCAAATTTATCCAAGTCTCCACAATATGTTGTCAACAATGAGTGCAAGGCGGCCTTCATCCTCTTGCTCCTTGATCTTGTCATTGGTCCATCAAGATTCTTCAAAGGATCAACATGTGAAGTGGGCTTTGGCACCATGGACATGGGCGGATCATCATCAATCCGAGTTCTTTTGTTATAGACTAGATAGGCTCGGCTATTGATAGCATACCCAAGGAAAATAGCTTTATCCGTCTAAGGATCTAGCTTCCCTCTATGTTCTCTGTCATTCAACAGATAACACGTACTATCAAAAGGATGGAAATAGTTAAGATTTGGAGTTTTACATTTTTATATCTCATAGGGTGTCATCGTAGTTCCTCCATGGAGATACACCCAATTTATGGTGTAACATGCTGTGTTCATAGCTTATTCCAAGAATCTTTGTGGAATATTTCTTTCGTGTAACATTACACATGACATCTCTGCTATAGTTCGATTTTTTCTCTCAACGACTCTGTTTTGCTGAGGAGTTTTAGTTGCAGAGAATTCATGAGCTATGCCATACCAATTACAGAAGTCCGAGAATTCTGAGTTTTCAAACTCTCTCCTATGGTCACTACAAATGCAAATAATCTTCACGATGACGCAATATTTCTCATGTTGAAGATGAATACACAAGACTTGAGGGCATTGAATGTGTCGGACTTTTCTCGAAGAAAATTCCACCCATGTATATCAAGAGAAATCATCAACAGTCACATAGGCATATCGTTTTTCTCCAATACTCTCCAAATGCGTAGGACCCATCAGATCCATATGAAGCAGCTCAATTACACGAGTCGTTGCTGGTATCTGAGACTTTCGATGTGACACCTTGGTTTGCTTCCCAATCTGACATGGCCCACATACTTTGTATTCATCAAACTTCATCACGGAAATCCCACGGACAGCTCCCTTAGAAATAATCTTTTGCAGCATCCTAACATTCACATGACCCAACTTTCAATGCCATAGGACAAAATCTTCCATGCTTGAATGAAAATAGGTAGACGAAGCAGAAATGAGATAACAATTGTCAGAAGATCTCACTCCTTCCATGATGCACATGTTGTTTTGATTGAACACCAAGCACTTCCCACGAGTGAATTTCATATTCATATCTTGATCATACAACTGACTAATACTAGGTTATAAAGGAGAAAGCTCAATGTCACAAACCATGTCAATGAAAGGTGATGATTACAAAGGTAAGCAAGTTGCTATGAATACTGCAAAAAACGTGAAGAAGTCAAATCCTCATTATTCTTATCATGCTCCTAGAGACGAAGGTAACAAATTTATTCCTATTTGCCATTATTGCAATCGCCATGATCATATTCGCCCTAGATGCTTTACTTATCTAGCTGATTTGAGACAAGGTACTACTAGAATGTTTTCTTCTTGCAGAGATGGGTAAAAAAGTCTAATTTGAAGTGCAATGTCATGTATACTTCTCTAAAAAATTCTAATTTGAAGTGCAGGGTACTTTGACAGTGGATGTTCTAGGCACATGTCTGGTGAAGATAAGTTTTTGAAAAATATTATTTCCAGAAATATGGGAAAAGTGACGTTTGACAATGATGTCACAGCGAGTGTCATTGGAAGAGGTACGCTAGATATGCCAAGACTACCAAAGTTGGACAATGTTCTTTTTGGCTAACTCACACGTAGAAATGAGTCTAAACTGAATGGGATGAACGTCGTTGAAAATAGCGTTAAGAGCCTTTGAATTACTGTTTGCCAAGGCATCTTCAGTAGCAGACCAACTTTCTCCAGGCTTGGGAGATATGACAACACACTCTGTTTCGGTAATCATCGGAGGGTCCCATTCTATCAGAATTGATTTCCAAGCCTTCTCATCTATAGCTTTGATAAAGGCTCTCATTCTAGCCTTTCAATACACATAATTGCTGCCATCCAATAAAGGTAGACGCATTGTTGAACCTCATTCCTTCATAGGGTCAATCGGCACCAAAAACCAAGATCAAGTCCTGCGGATCCCTCCTAAAAAACAAAGACGACCCTCTCTGATACTAATTGAAAGATTAAGGTTAGATACACTGTATCCTAATGGGTTGGAATACTAGGTGTGACTCCGATAATAACAGCGATAATGGACAATATTAAATTGCGGAAAAATAAAGAGACAAGAGATTGGTAACGCAGTTCAGCAATGGACTATGTCTGATGGGCAACTCTCAGATATAAAAACAATTCACATGGTTTACAAAGTTACAAGACACCCGGTCTAACACAAAGCAAGACTCCCTCTTTTCTTTGTCGTCACCTCTTTATAACTCCCCAAGTGAATCTGTTTTTCCGAGCTCCCCTCGACTTGAGATCGATTCTTCTCGAGACAAGATCCCCTTGTCAATGGTGACTCCTCCGGGAATATGTGTATGGCAAGATCCCCTTGCCCACAATCAAAAATCTTCCCTAGTTCCACGCAGCCTCCTTCTGAGACTGAGTTTTAATAAAGATCACAAGGAATACACATTCGATAAGTCAGAACACTAAACGTTGTCTTCAGATGCGATCAGCCAATACAATAATAAAATAAAGAATTCCAACCGAAACAAAGTGTGTTCATAGTTTCTCACAGACAGAATGAATAATCACTTCTCGCATATGCAAAAACGTGAGAGAAGAAAGAACTTATAATGCACATCAAATCTTTTTGTGTTTATCTCTAATATTATCTCCAATCAAATCACACAGAAAATGGAAACTGTGTGCCAAGAAATCCGGATCAGTGATGCTGGATGCGACATAATCGGAAAGTACTACCACAAAAATCAAGAACGAATCCCAAAAACACTATGATTGCTTATCTTGTCACAATCAAGCTAATAGCACCACAATCTTTGAGATGATCCTCCAAAGATAATTACTAAAAATACCAAGATAGTATAATCTCCAAAATCAACCTCCCTTGCATAGATTGATTCAGTTGATTACTGCAGCCAATCACAATCTTTCTTTATTTGCCAAAAAATCAATGCCAAAATAATCTTTAGCATTTACAGTATCTTTAATCATTTTTGGTCCTCTCTTAACCTTTCATGTTGATGTATGTTGATAAAAATGTTACAAAATATTATTGTGCAACAATCTTTGGCTTTCAAACCAAATTAAGCTTAAAACTCTTTGAAAAGAAGTGGGAAATAATATAAGTAGATAAAAAAATGAAGTTATTGAAGCGCAATGATATAAGTTATTTCTAAGAAAAGTAATATAGGGAAAAGGGTTAAAGTATAAAAAATAAAATCCAACCGTCAAATTAATGTCCACATAGAGTTTGTAGAAAGTTGGGATACAAAAGGATAATGTGCATTGTCTACAAAGAGGTTTTAGTATGCTACACATGTTTTGCATGATGTTAACGTGCCCGATTGAGCTGATTGCTATATTGGGTTGTGACTTTCTAAAAGTGTGGGTTTTCTCTGCTTTGTGGGGGTCTGAGGTGTTATCACTTTGGATTAGAATAGCTATGCGAGTTTTTGTTTGTAGATTAAGTTGATATCTATTTTAAAGGAGTTGCTCTCCTTAGTTATGCTTTTGGGATGTTTCGTCCTCCAATCTTTAATGGATTTTTAATTTAATAAGCTTGGGAATGGCACTTCTCCCCGTTTGGGTTTAAAGAAAAAAATTAATTTTGCAGATTTTTATTTTCTATGGTTAAAACCAACATTGTTATATTTTTTCTCTTGAACAGACTACTAATGGCTCAATTATGCAGACCTTCTGTATATGGAATTTGTAGAGTGAGTGATTATTAGTGAAGGTTATCGCCACCTTCCAATTTTACCCAATATGCACTAAAAGAATGTAGTAGTTAGAAGGGGTTGTGTTATGGTGATTGATTAAATGACAGTATAAAATAGGGTAAATGTAACAACTAACAAAATCCGAAGTATTAAACGATAGGTTAAGTGGTATTGCCTTGAGGGGTGACAATCGGTACAGATATCTTCCTAATATCACCGACTAGTGTGTATGCATCAGGGGACTTCTGCTAGTTTCATAAAATAGATCAACCTGGTGGTTCTCTCAATTTTACCTCACTGACTCCTCAAACTTCCCCAGGTGGGGCAAGTTGTTGGCACGATTTAAGAACCCAGATCCCTATCCTGTACATCAATTTTAGTTCAATTCTTGACAATCTCCCTTGGTAGGGCAGCTAACCAATTCATTCATTCAAATTGTTCAACAAGAATAATTCTAAGTTTTGTCTACAGATTCGATTTCAATTGTCAATGGGTACCGCACAAATGGAACCACAAAGAAATCAGATTTTAAGGCTCATGCAAGAATGATTCTCAAATTCATTTCATGTTAAGTTAATTTTCCTTCGGTAGACCTAAAGCAATCTCAGTGGGTACCGCAGATTGTGATAAGTTGGTTTTATACCAACTTAAATGTATTATTTCACTTGGCTTTTGCCTTGATTTTCATGCAAATTGTGTGGTGCAATGTGCTATATTGTGTGTTTATGTGGTTTTCAACTCATAGTGTTTAAAGGGTGAAAAAAAGACAAAAAATGTTGTTAAAATGAGGAAAATATATGCTTGGTGTCAAATGACAAGGTTTAGAGTTTGAAACAATGAGAATGGTGAGTGGGAATTTAAGAAAAACCGAAATGAGCTTATTTGGCCAAATTAGGGTTTGGGCAGAATGTTGGTGTAATTTGTTTTGAGTGTAACTCTTTCAATACTTATCTAAATGACTAGATCTTACATGTTCTGGAAAGCCCTTTGAGTGTATTACATTTCTTATGTTTTAACTGATTTCCAATTCCGTGTGCAAGCATGAGAAACGGGGAGGGGGGGGGTTTATGATTGTTACGCTCAGGTTTTTCATATTTGGGTTTATTGCCATAGTTTGGTAAAATGTGTATAACTCAAGCTAAAGGTATCCAAGGATGCTGATTCTTGAACTGGTGGAAAGCCAAGAGGATTAGCTAGAACTTTTATGTTTACCACTGGGTCTAAATCAGAGGCGAAGACACACTAACTTGGCATGGGAGTAGGGTGTTGTGATAGAATGGACACCTTGCCAACACCTTGCCGAACACACACACTTGTCTTGCCAAGCCTTGCCAAGTCTTCCCAACACACCTTGCCACACTCATGCACTCTTGACACACCACTTATCCACTCTTGGCATACCACTTGCACCTTGGCACAACACTTGGCATGCCACTCGTGCACGGGTTCACTAGGCACAACAACCTCGGCACGCCATTTGTGCAACCTCGGCAAACATTTGCACATCACACTTGGCACATAACCTTGCCAACTTTGCCAACCTTGCCGACCATGCCGACACCTTGCCAAGCATTCAACACACAGCCTTGGCACACCATTGGCACACTTTGGCACGACACCTGCACCTTAACACGCCACACATGCACACACCTTGCCATTCAACATGCACCTATCTTGCTAAGTACTCACCGCACACAACCCACTTGCACATGGGCAACATTTACTCATTCTTGGCACAACATTTGCACCACAAAGGCACAGCACATACATCTCTTGATTCACAAACAAAGTGCGCACCATTATTGCACATCAGACTTCACACTTAGGCACACACCTTGGCATAGGGAGCAAAACGGGCAGCCAAGCATATATACTCCACGAGACCTCGTGGAAGAAAAAAAATGAGCAAATATTTGTCCACGAGATCTCGTGGAAGAGAAAAAAATGTTGGAAAATTACTCCACAAGGTTTCGTGGAGTAAAAAAAGGGAACAAAAATTTCGCCACGAAGTCTCGTGGAGAAAATTATGGAGTTGCATGCCACAATTTTGGCTAAGTGTTGAAAGGTTTGCTTCATGAAATTTTCAGCTTTGTTGCACTTCAGTAATTGGGTCATAACTCTGTCATCTTAGCTCCGAATTGGGAGATTCGAAAGGCTGTAGAAAGCTAAGACAAAGTGTTACGACTTTCATGTTTTAAGTTTTCCCTAATTCACAGTGCATCATGAACAAATCTTGGTAGGAGGTTGCTGCCATGAAGTGTTTTGTGCTTGAGTTTCCAGAAAAATAGCTAAGTGTTTAACTTCTGAAGTTCTGATTTTCAGGGCGGATGAAGGCGTGAAGCTACGGGGCAGGAAGGCGTGATCTCATGAAGGCTAGACTGAGTGAATGTTCGCGGAGTTGCTGGAGGAGTGATTTTGAATGGCTTGAAGGCGTGAAGTGACTCTGATTTCTTCACCTGGAGCTCTGAGCAGTGAAGGAGCGCGAAGCTAAGCCTGAAGGCGCGAGGAAGAACGGCAAGGATGATAAAGACGCTGGAACTTGATGCTGAAGGCACTGGATTGCTGGGAAAAGTTTTCCAACTTCGAATTTCACATTTTTGGGCTGATTTTGGTTCTTCCTTTCAAGGACACTTTTGTAATATCTTTAGATATTTTTAGTTAGAGTATTAGCTACATTTCTACTACTCTATATATAGGAGGTGTAGCTAATATGGAAGAGGGACTTCTGGATCCCGGAGACTATTATTTTCATCCATTAGTTAGGATTTTAGTTTGTAACCAACTTTTGACCTAGAGAGAGCGGGAATAAATTTGTGAGATCTACTTTCTCTCTCTAGTTTCTCTCTCTAGCTTTTGAACTTCATTTTGGATTCCGATTGAGGATTTGTTTTGATTATTGTAAATCTCCTTGCATTTGAGAAGGCATTCCACAATCCTTTTGAGAATTGGAAGCTTTGAGACATCTTAATTGGTAAACTCTTTCCAATTGATGAAATGAACTGTGTAATCTTCCAATTTGTTGATCGTGAATTGGAAATGGAGTTTTCTGGCTAGATCTTGTGATATCCTAGGGTTTGAACGGATGAATGATTTAATTTAGTTGATGTGATGTCTTGCAATTGACTTTATTCACTAAGTATGAAATCACGCATGAACCTGCACGTAGAACTTGTTAAATTTCATATTTCTGAACTGGACTTGGATGATTTGAACTCCAATTGTGGTCGCCATGCCAAATTGGAGGTAGATTCACCATCATTTAGTGAGGATACATGAAATGAGAACTTGAATGCGATTTCTTGAGTCTTTTCACTTGTTCAAACCGATCATTGCATTTCTGAGATTATGGCCTCGCCATGGGATGTTTTGAAGGAATGTACCTTAGAGAAGAAGTGTAAAAGAGATTTCCTAAGATAATAACGAAGGCATTCAAAACTAGGTTGGGCCTCGCCATGGGAGTTCCTAAGCTTTGCATGTTGGAGTAGTTGTCTTAGGAAATTAAGATTCTGGAGTTTATAACACTAATCTAGGTCTCGCCATGGGAAAGGTAAGTGTTATGGGATCTAGCATGTAGTGCGGTCGTCATGCCGGCTATAGGTTAGGTTCTCGGGGAACTAAGATCTCCTCTGTTCATATTTGCTTGTCAATTGCATCGCATCAAGTCACTGAGAACTCAAGAATCCTAGGATATCCATTCATATTCATTAATTGCATTTAGGTTTCATTTCTTGTCTTAATCTTGTATGATTTAGAGTTTGAAACATAGTTGTAATTGTCACTCTTACTTGTTAAGTTTCTTTTACTCTTTTCTTTGTGACATTTTGTGAACAGAATCCAATTTTTTGATACATCCTTTTCCCTGTGGATACGATACCTTGCTCACTGCTACTATAGTTAGTGAAATAGGATAAATTGACGAGACGCGACACTCGATACCAATTTTTGGCGCCGTTGCCGGGGAAAAGGCACTGTTTTCTTGAATTTGGATTTGTTCTATTTTGTTTTCTTTTCCTTTGTGTAGCTTAGTAGTTTGTTTTGTTTCAGTTTGTGCAATTTTGTTGTTTTAGTTTTTGTGTTTTGCTTTGTCTACTTTGGTTTAATTGTGGCAAGTGTAGGATCCTGGAACTCAATTGAAATTGAGTATTGCTCACCACAAGTACCCAAACATGTCTAGATGGTTTGAGGACTTCTCTCCACCACCATATGAAGAGCAATGGCAAAATCAAGCACAAAGCAACAATTCATATTACATTGGAACACAAGGACTTTCTGTGGAATACATGTTTTCTCAACTTATGGAAAAACTTGATAGAGGCTTACAAAAGGAAGAGAAATGGCATAACCAACAACAAAGCAATGAGTGTTATCTCAGAGAAGAGGACAAAATGGAAAACATGTTGTCTCAAGTTTTGGAGAGAATTGATAAAAATGAAACAAGGTTCGCTCAACTGGAAGAAGAGCTTCAAGGGCGACAAGAAAGGTTTGATCGAATCAACGTTTTAATAAGCAACTTATGGGAGCAAATTGAGACACCAACTTTAGATGCACAATACCACTCACAAGGTACACCTATCATTTCTAGCGTACCACCACCTGAGGACAATCATTTTGATATGTATGCTAATGTTGATTGTGGCTTAAAGTGTTTAAGGGAGGAGGAGTCTACATGTTTTGGGGATGATGTACATGGATGCTATGTTGCTGATTCTTTTGTGCATGAATTTGTGAACTTTAATGTTGAGGATAATGACTTCTTTAGTGATCCTGATAGTGATGATTCTAGTGATCTATGTTGCCATGTTACTAAGCTAGAAACTGTGTCTAAAGAGGAATCTTTCATTAATTTCATGGAATTCAATGAGTCATATGATGTTGATTGCCTTTCTTTAGTTGTTTCTCATCTTGATAGTTTTGTGAATTGTACAGAGTTATTTCTTAAGGATCAATGTGATTTCATAAAGGAAGATAATATTGCATTTGTGAATGAGAGTGTTAACACATTGTTTGAAACTCTTGTTGAGGCACCAATTTTTGAAATGATCAATGAATCTAAAGTGTCTAAATGGTGATTCACAAGAAGTGCAAAGTGAGATACTCTTGTTAATTGATGATAAAGCTTCCTGTGTTGTTAACAAAGAAAAGACTCTAGAAATTCCTCATGTTAGTCTAGATGATGAAGATGTGCAAATTTTTGATGACATAGCAGACATTGTGGAGAATTGCTTTGTTGATGAATCCATTTTTGAAATTACTGGTGGTTTGGAACTTACTAATGGTTTTGTTGAGGCCATGGATGCAGAACCTTTGGTTGAGCCTTGCAGGATTGAAATGGTTAGTGTGGTGGGGAGAAGTAAATGATGTGTTTCCAATGGAAGAAGAAGTAAAAGAGGTGCCTACAATAGGGGAGCCTCAGTGGTTCGAAATTAAATTTGTAGAGATTGCTTCCCATATGCATGAGCTCAAGCACCTTTTTGCTACTATTTTACAAGTGCCATACAGGAGGATAATGAGTATTGTTGAAATATCATTTTTCTGGTACAGAGAGGTTATTCCGATTCTTTGAAGAAGAAAGTTACATGAAATAAGTCTAGCTGGAGACTTCAAAACCCAGAACTTATTCTTGATCTTTTACCTTTTCTTTAGTTTTTGGTTTTCTACGTGTTTTGTTAGTTTGCATCTTTGCTTATACTCACCAAGGCCACTCATGATGTAGGCAACCCTGAAGGAAGTTGCGAGGGAAATTGGGCATGCTCACAAGAGGCTAAGTGTGGGGGAGTGGAGTCATGAACCACTCCCGCAATGCATATAATCCTTTTGTCTTACTTTTCAAGCAAGATTGTGCATGTGCCATTTAGTGTTCTTAGTTGTAAAATTTTACACCACCGTGGTTCTTAATCATGGTGCGACACTTCGCTTGCATGCTTCCATATCATGTCTACTTTGCCACCAACATGTAGTGTACTTGGGCGAGCAATTTGTAATAAGCTTTGTTTCACCATGTGCAGGGATTTTTCATGCAATAAAGAACTTCAAACAAGGACACTATACCAAGCAAGCATTGGATTTCATGATATATCAATACCAGGGGGTTCCTAAACCTATCTTTACTTTACATTGAGGAAAATGTAAGTTTTAAGTGTGGGGGAGGGAATGTTTGCTATGATGATGACTTCTTTAGTGATCCTGATAGTGATGATTCTAGTGATCTATGTTGCCATGTTACTAAGCTAGAAACTGTGTCTAAAGAGGAATGTTTCATTAATTTCATGGAATTCAATGAGTCATATGATGTTGATTGCCTTTCTTTAGTTGTTTCTCCTCTTGATAGTTTTGTGAATTGTACAGAGTCATTTCTTAAGGATCAATGTGATTTCATAAAGGAAGATAATATTGCATTTGTGAATGAGAGTGTTAACACATTGTTTGAAACTCTTGTTGAGGCACCAATTTTTGAAATGATCAATGAATCTAAGTGTCTAAATGGTGATCACAAGAAGTGCAAAGTGAGATACTCTTGTTAATTGATGATAAAGCTTCCTGTGTTGTTAACAAAGAAAAGACTCTAGAAATTCCTCATGTTAGTCTAGATGATGAAGATGTGCAAATTTTTGATGACATAGCAGACATTGTGGAGAATTGCTTTGTTGATGAATCCATTTTTGAAATTACTGGTGGTTTGGAACTTACTAATGGTTTTGTTGAGGCCATGGATGCAGAACCTTTGGTTGAGCCTTGCAGGATTGAAATGGTTAGTGTGGTGGGAGAAGTAAATGATGTGTTTCCAATGGAAGAAGAAGTAAAAGAGGTGCCTACAATAGGGGAGCCTCAGTGGTTCGAAATTAAATTTGTAGAGATTGCTTCCCATATGCATGAGCTCAAGCACCTCTTTGCCACTATTTTACAAATGCCATACAGGAGGATAATGAGTATTGTTGAAATATCATTTTTCTGGTACAGAGAGGGTTATTCCGATTCTTGAAGAAGAAAGTTACATGAATAAAGTCTAGCTGGAGACTTCAAAACCCAGAACTTATTCTTGATCTTTTACCTTTTCTTTAGTTTTTGGTTTTCTACGTGTTTTGTTAGTTTGCATCTTTGCTTATACTCACCAAGGCCACTCATGATGTAGGCAACCCTGAAGGAAGTTGCGAGGGAAATTGGGCATGCTCACAAGAGGCTAAGTGTGGGGGAGTGGAGTCATGAACCACTCCCGCAATGCATATAATCCTTTTGTCTTACTTTTCAAGCAAGATTGTGCATGTGCCATTTAGTGTTCTTAGTTGTAAAATTTTACACCACCGTGGTTCTTAATCATGGTGCGACACTTTGCTTGCATGCTTCCATATCATGTCTACTTTGCCACCAACATGTAGTGTACTTGGGTGAGCAATTTGTAATAAGCTTTGTTTCACCATGTGCAGGGATTTTTCATGCAATAAAGAACTTCAAACAAGGACACTATACCAAGCAAGCATTGGATTTCATGATATATCAATACCAGGGGGTTCCTAAACCTATCTTTACTTTACATTGAGGACAATGTAAGTTTTAAGTGTGGGGGAGGGAATGTTTGCTATGATTTGTGTCTTTTGGACCTGATATGCTTACTTTTTGTTATGGAAATTTCTTTTGTGTTATGTGATGCAAAGTATGTTACTTTTAAGTTTTGCTGTGTTATTTTGAGTTTTTGCATATTATACTTGGTATATGTTGTGTTTTTCATTTTTTGTGCAAATTTTGTGCAATTTTTCATTTTGAATGTTTTTGGTGAAATTTTTGAACTTTGTGAATAAGTGATGGCTTTGGTGAGTACGAGTTGTGTTGTGTGTCAATGGAATATGGTGTTAGTGTTGGTGTGTGTTGAGGAGGGTGACAAAAGTTTGAGTGTGTGGACTATAAAGTTAATATCACACATGTATTTGAAACTTTGTTCTAGTTCACTATGGCTTATACAAAGTTCATCACTTTACTCTTTTTGAGCTTGCATGTGAAATTTTTTTGTTTCCTGGTATTTAGTTTGAGAAAATTGGTACATTTTGCTGGCTAAAGCCCGATGTTAAGGTAAGATAGATATGCCATGCAAAACTAAATGACACAGGAGGTATGTGTATGGAAGCTTACTCTTCTTGCTATGCATTTGTCTGGATGTTTCAAGAGTTCGTGCATGCTAATCAACTTGAAACTCTTATGAACATGTGCATGCATAAGAGAAGACATGGAAGAAAAAGCCTTTTGGCATCTGGGAAGGAAAAAGCCACAAGAACCTGGCAAATGATTAAAGGGAAAAAACAGCCAAAATACCCAGGCAAATGGTACCAATGAGTATCACAAATGCACTAATGTGCTTAATAAGGGCAATGTCCCATAGAGCTGTGTGCGCATAGGATACCATGGACCTTGTGATTGCATGTTCATGAGTGTTGCTAAGGAGGTAGGCTTGTATTGAATGAGTGAGACAACTAGATAGTGTATAGCAAGGGAATAGATGAAGTGCATGTTCCTCAGCACACACTTGCACGCGTGGCATGTTGGTCTTTATTCATTGTGCCTTAGTTGATAATTTGTGCTGAAATCTGAAGGCTTGGTGCCAGAAACCTTGGAATGAATTCTTGTGTGGAAAAATGTTTTGATGAACTAGGATGTGGCCATTGTGGATGGATGAACAATGTTTTAGATACGGGTGATGAAAATGAGTTTTGAGTGTACAATTTGCTTAGAAGCAAGTTAGTGTGAATTAAGTTGAAATGGAAAGGAAAGTTGTTTCTATCAAGAGTTCAAAGCAAGGTGTGTGTGTGGCATGTTGTTGTGATTGAGTTTAAATGATATTTTGTGTCTTTGCTTGAGGACAAGCAAAAGTTCAAGTGTGGGGGAATTTGATAAGTTGGTTTTATACCAACTTAAATGTATTATTTCACTTGGCTTTTGCCTTGATTTTCATGCAAATGTGTGGTGCAATATGCTATATTGTGTGTTTATGTGGTTTGCAACTCATAGTGTTTAAATGGTGAAAAAAAGACCAAAAATGTTGTTAAAATGAGGAAAATATATGCTTGGTGTCAAATAACAAGGTTTAGAGTTTGAAACAATGAGAATGGTGAGTGGGAATTTAAGAAAAACCGAAATGAGCTTATTTGGCCAAATTAGGGTTTGGGCAGAATGTTGGTGCAATTTGTTTTGAGTGTAACTCTTTCAATACTTATCCAAATGACGAGATCTTACATGTTTTGGAAAGCCCTTTGAGTGTATTCCATTTCTTATGTTTTACTTGATTTCCAATTCTGTGTGCCAGCATGAGAAACGGGGGGATTTGTATGATAGTTATGCTTAGGTTTTTCATGTTTGGGTTTATTGCCACATTTTGGTAAACTGTGTATAACTCAAGCTACAGGTATCCAATGATGCTGATTCTTGAACTGGTGGAACGCCAAGAGGAGTAGCTAGAACTTTTGTGTTTACCACGGGGTCTATATCAGAGGCTAAGACACACTTATTTGGAATGGGAGTAGGGTGTTGTTCTGGAATGGACACCTTGCCAACACCTTGCCGAACACACACACTTGTCTTGCCAAGCCTTGTCAAGTCTTCCCAACACACCTTGCCACACTCATGCACTCTTGGCACACCACTTATCCACTCTTGGCATACCACTTGTACCTTGGCACAACATTTGGCATGCCACTCGTGCACGGGTTCACTAGGCACAACAACCTCGGCACGCCATTTGTGCAACCTCGGCAAACATTTGCACATCACACTTGGCACATAACCTTGCCAACTTTGCCAACCTTGCCGACCATGCCGACACCTTGCCAAGCATTCAACACACAGCCTTGGCACACCATTGGCACACTTTGGCACGACACCTGCACCTTGGCACGCCACACATGCACACACCTTGCCATTCAACATGCACCTATCTTGCTAAGTACTAACCGCACACAACCCACTTGCACATGGGCAACATTTACTCATTCTTGGCACAACATTTGCACCACAAAGGCACAACACATACATCACTTGATTCACAAAAACAAAGTGCGCACCATTCTTGCACATCAGACTTCACACTTAGGCACACACCTTGGCATAGGGAGCAAAACAGGCAGCCAAGCATATCTACTCCACGAGACCTCGTGGAAGAAAAAAAATGAGCAAAACTTTGTCCACGAGATCTCGTGGAAGAGAAAGAAATGTTGGAAAATTACTCCACGAGGTCTCGTGGAGTAAAAAAAGGGAACAAAAATTTCTCCACGAAGTCTCGTGGAGAAAATTATGGAGTTGCATGCCACAATTTTTGCTAAGTGTTGAAAGGTTTGCTTCATGAAATTTTCAGCTTTGTTTCACTTCAGTAATTGGGTCATAACTCTGTCGGCTTAGCTACGAATTGGGAGATTCAAAAGGCTGTAGAAAGCTAAGACAAAGTGTTACGACTTTCTTGTTTTAAGTTTTCCCTAATTCACAGTGCATCATGATCAAATCTTGGTGGGAAGTTGCTGCCATGAAGTGTTTTGTGCTTGAGTTTCCAGAAAAATAACTAAGTGTTTAACTTTTGAAGTTCTGATTTTCAGGGCGGATGAAGGCGTGAAGCTACGGGGCAGGAAGGCGTGATCTCATGAAGGCTAGACTGAGTGAATGTTCGCGGAGTTGCTGGAGGCGTGATTTTGAATGGCTTGAAGGCGTGAAGTGACTCTGATTTCTTCACCTGGAGCTCATAACAGTGAAGGCGCGCAAAGCTAAGCGTGAAGGCGTGAGGAAGAACGGCAAGGATGATAAAGACGCTGGAACTTGATGCAGAAGGCGCTGGATTGCTGGGAAAAGTTTTCCAACTTTGAATTTTAACATTTTTGGGCTGATTTTGGTTCTTCCTTTCAAGGACACTTTTGTAATATCTTTAGATATTTTTAGTTAGCGTATTAGCTACATTTCTACTACTCTATATATAGGAGGTGTAGCTAATATGGAAGAGGGACTTTTGGATCCCGGAGACTATTATTTTCATCCATTAGTTAGGATTTTAGTTTGTAACCAACTTTTGACCTAGAGAGAGCGGGAATAAATTTGTGAGATCTACTTTCTCTCTCTACTTTCTCTCTCTAGCTTTTGAACTTCATTTTGGATTCCGATTGAGGATTTGTTCCGATTATTGTAAATCTCCTTGCATTTGAGAAGGCAATCCTTAATCCTTTTGAGAATTGGAAGCTTTGAGACATCTTAATTGGTAAACTCTTTCCAATTGATGAAATGAACTGTGTAATCTTCCAATTTGTTGATCGTGAATTGGAAATGGAGTTTTCTGGCTAGATCTTGTGATATCCTAGGGTTTGAACGGATGAATGATTTAATTTAGTTGATGTGATGTCTTGCAATTGACTTAATTCACTAAGTATGAAATCACACATGAACCTGCACGTAGAACTTGTTAAATTTCATGTTTCTGAACTGGACTTGGATGATTTGAACTCCAATTGTGGTCGCCATGCCAAATTGGAGGTAGATTCCCCATCATTTAGTGAGGATACATGAAATAAGAACTTGAATGCGATTTCTTGAGTCTTTTCACTTGTTCAAACCGATCATTGCATTTCTGAGATTATGGCCTCGCCATGGGATGTTTTGAAGGAATGTACCTTAGAGAAGAAGTGTAAAAGAGATTTCCTAAGATAATAACGAAGGCATTCAAAACTAGGTTGGGCCTCGCCATGGGAGTTCCTAAGCTTTGAATGTTGGAGTAGTTGTCTTAGGAAATTAAGATTCTGTAGTTTATAACACTAATCTAGGCCTCGCCATGGGAAAGGTAAGTGTTATGGGATCTAGCATGTAGTGCGGTCGTCATGCCGGCTATAGGTTAGGTTCTCGGGGAGCTAAGATCTCCTCTGTTCATATTTTCTTGTCAATTGCATCGCATCAAGTCACTGAGAACTCAAGAATCCTAGGATATCCATTCACATTCATTAATTGCATTTAGGTTTCATTTCTTGTGTTAATCTTGTATGATTTAGAGTTTGAAACATAGTTGTAATTGTCACTCTTACCTGTTAAGTTTCTTTTACTCTTTTCTTTGTGACATTTTGTGAACAGAATCCAATTTTTTGATACCTTCTTTTCCCTGTGGATACGATACCTTGCTCACTGCTACTATAGTTAGTGAAATAGGATAAATTGACGAGACGCGACACTCGATACCAGATTGACTATAGATAAACGTTGTAATGTAAGCCCATTGAAATTCAGCACGCAATGAATAGAAAACACAATAAAACACAGATCAATTGTAATTTAAATGTCTCAATAAGTTAAGACCATACAAGTCAAACCCTCAAGGCAACACTTCAAATGTAGTCGATCATGTTGATGATCAGCTCAGAGAAATGAATTGAAAACCCAAGATTAGACATGGAAGTATGGTCTGAGATTCAGTGATTACAAAGGGTACAATTAAGATAGATATGAAAAATGGCATTCTATTCCCTATTGTAATTCTCCAAAACCCTAGAATCACTGATTATTCTTCTCTCCTTTTTGTGTGTGTTTTGTTCCCGATCCAGCTACCCCTTCTGATGGCAATCTCTTTCTCTTTATACTCTTTGTTCCTTGATGTGTCAGAATCAGGAGGGTTGAGTGCTTTCCTTTCTGCCTAGATTTTTCCACGTCTTCTGCAAGAGTTATTCATAAATCACAGTGACATCATTATGAGTCATGGTGTTAGGTTGGTTGCTTAAGCATTAAGATTATAATTCATCAAACACTTGGTGAACCTCTGAATAGCTATGTTTGTGCTTCTTGATTCTTGTGTGCTAAGTCCCATGCTTTGTACAAGAATTGTTTGCGCTGTTGTGTGTTCTGAGTAGCAACTGGTGAAGAGTGTATGCATGAACAATACATGTGTGGGAATGTAGTAATCGTATGTGCGAGGGTGAGTGTGGCGAGGGACATGCACGCATGAGTGTCCAAGTGTGGGATGTGCGTGTGTGATGGGTGGGCACGCCAGGTGCCAGCTCAGTGTCTTGTGTACAAGGCAGGGCACCAGCCCTGCCTTGTGCTTGTGTGTGATGAGCAATGTGTGAGCGTGGTTACGGGCGGGCGCCTAGCGTGCCCACCTGTGTGTACGGTGCGAGTGTGAGTGGGCACCTAGCGCGCCCGTATTATGTGTGTGTGTGTTTTGTGTGTGTTGAGTGCATGTAATGTGTGCATGTGAGGTGCTTGACTGTGTTTGTGTAATTTGCTTGAACTCTGAGTGTGTGTATGCTCGAGAATTGTGAGACAGAAGTGTCAAAGCATGTATCCACTTACAAAACATGCAGTAATCACATCTTTTGTACAACATTTTCACACTTACTCACAATCTCCCACGAATATCAATTTATGAACATTTTCACACATAACTCATGCATCAAGTAAGATTTTCACAACAAATTCATACAAAAGCTCAAGGAATCGTGACATATAATTTGGTATAAACCCGACTTATCAAACCCCCCACACTTGAACTTTTGCTAGTCCCGAGCAAAATATAGCATTCACAACTCCTTATATCCATCTTCAACATTCCGCACTCCAACACCATCATCTATCCATTCCTATAATTTTCGCATGAAAAAAACTTTCATCCTTTTTAGTTCACAGTTTATCTAAGTTATACTCATTGTCAGGCAAGGGGCAACGAATAAAAACAAAACCACCTAAGTGGTGTGTCTGCTGAGAGTCTTTATGCTCACTCTCTTGTTTATATAAAGTACTCTTGCAAACACTTAGATAACAATTCTTGCACTACAATATTTTGTCCTCGCACATAAACATTTTGTACCAAAGATACAAGATGGTTTTTTTTCATAAAGCTCATTGGGGTTTCCCCTCTTTTCTAACGCACATTGGAGCATGATGTTGTCTTTTAAGATCAATGTCGCACATTGGTGCTTGGCTGCCAGGATTTTATGACTATTTTTCCCTTTATTCGCCACTGCCTTTTTCTCTTTCGTTCACGACTCCTGCCCAGCACTCCATGTTCATGTGTCTTCAATAGACTACATACTCAGAATGCAAGAACAAGTATTTACAAGTAGAGTGTACAAACAAGTCAAAAGATATATAAATTCTTTCCTATGTCAAATGCATTGTTGGCAATTCTATATTACTTTAACCTTACACTTGGTTAACAACTTGCACAAATCAAACGAATTCTGTAAACTTAAAAAAAATCGCATGAATGAATCACTTGAGTGAATAATGGTGGCTTAGATGAGGGTATTTAAAATGCTGGTATTTGCAAATGGATAAGGACAATTCCCACACATACAACAATGACACTTCACATTTATCGCAACTTGAAATAGAAAACACAAAGCAAGGCTAGTGCTACTCACTGCCTATTTTTTCACCCAAAGCACAACACAAAATCACACCTTCTACATGATATTTATATAACTACACCACCACCAATTTCCCTTAACACACAAAAACAACACATCCAATTAAAATCAGAAGCACACTGTGCCTAGCACAGCTACGACACAACTTTTCCAAGCATTAATCACAACACAACATCATATAAAAGAATAATCAGCTCAAGGCATCCATAAACACCACTCTTCTCACTCCTCCCACACTTGAAATATGCCCTGTTTATGTGAAGAAAAGGGAAAGAAACTGCCATGTTTATGTTCTTGGTGAAGGAGGCTGGTTGGAAAACCTCGAGAACCCAGGGAAATTGGGACTGACACCTTAGTAGTTTGGTGGATTGCCCCCAGATTAGGAACTCATTCCTTGTTGCATTACCACCATTCGGCTTGAGGTATCCACAATCATGCATTGAGCCTGGGTATCCAATTCCTGTAGTGGAAGAAAGTTTGAATTAGGCCCCCTCGTTTGATGGTGATATACCATCATTAGATTTAGGTTGTGGACTTCAGATTGGCACTGAATTAGCCTAGTGTCCATGGCCGTCCATTGAGTAGTGTGTTCCCTTACCATTGAATCCAACCTCGTTCCCATATCCTCTTGATATACCTATCCTCTATTACATAAATATGACAAATGACCGTATTGTGTTGTTCCAGCAATGATGATTGGAGATTTGCTAAGGCAGTTTGCATAGGTGTGAAATTATCGAATGCTTTAGGAGGTGGTTCATTAGGCATGTCTTGATCCACCATTATTGGATGCTAATTCCTCATGATTCTTTCGGTTGCTGGCAGGTTTCTTGTTGTATTTCCCCTTTCTTCTTCTTTTCTACACTGTCTCTCCGTACGTTCCACATTCTTGTGATTCCTAAACTGAGAATCTTTTATGGCTCCCATTATTGTCCTGCATTCTTCCCCCAAGTTGACTCCCACTGCCTATTTTATCGCATATTCCATTAAAAAGAGGGGAAAGTACGTAGCTATATTTTCTTCATCCAGTGCCTGGTTAATGTATGTCACTGTGAATTTACCACATCCACATTAAGATGGTTCATGATAGCATAAGTAAGGAAAAGCCTATCTTTTGGAATCTTGGTGTTGTGGGTGTTTGGCATGATTCTGGACTTGAAAAATAGTAGCGCCATGTTTTTGCTTCTATGATCAGGTGTTTTAGAATGACTTGTGTGGGCTCACCATATTGAGTGCGCACCCTGATAAGTCAGTTTTATACTAACTTGTAAATTCTAGTTTTGCTTGGCTTTTGTTGTGTTTTAGTGCATCTTGTGCAAAATTGTACGTGGATTTGGTAGTTTATGTGATTAATTGTGTGAAGTGTTATTTGGTGAAAAATGGCCGAAATTGGTGCATTAGTGTGTCACAAGTGTTACATGAAAACTCAAGTGTGTGCATGAAGACACATCGCTAGGCAAACATCTTGCATACACTTGCTAAGCATTATTTGCACACAGGCACTTGCACTGCACTCCATGCACACACCTCAGACAAGGCCGCACATATGTCGCCTCATGCACCGCTCTCATCGCACACCTGCCGCACACACCTTGCATGTGTAGTGCACACACCACACGCTGCTGCATGAACCCTGCATGTGAGCACCGCACACTTGCACCAACATTTGCACTAACCTTGCATACACATCGAACACATTGCACATACTCATCGCATAGTGCATGCCTCGCATGCACAAATTTTGGCTGCAAATTCATCATGAACATTGCCCACATTGCATGCATATAGCACCGCACATGCATATACTTGGCAGCATTGCACCTCACGGCACATGCATCCACTCTTCATAGACACATTTTCTACTCATGCTTGCACAAACCTCGTAAAAGTATCACGGCCCCTGTGCACAAACACCATATTACATGCATGCATGCTACACAACATTCACACTTATGTGAACATGAGCACCTTTTGTTGCACACTTGTGCCACGGTATGCGGCACATTCGAACATACCTGTACACAACTGTGTACAACTTCAGCACACACGAGCATCATGGTTTATGTAGCACTCACGCCGTGGCAGCCATGCACAACACATCACACAACACACCTGTATACCATCAATGCATTTGCACCAATTGCACAAGTTTCATGAGAATTGCTGGCGCGGTCATGCCGAAGAGATGTATTGCATGGCGCGGTCGCTTCGGACGACCACGCCAAGTGATTTCTTTGCATGGCGCTGTCACATCGGACGACCACGCCATGTGTTGTTTTCTGTGGCGCCGTCGCATTAGGCGACCGCGCCGTGTGTTACGTGAGCGTGGCGCTGTTGCATTGGGTGATCGCATCGTCCGACCGCACTGTGTAAATGCAATGTTTTGATGCCTGAAATTTTATAAGTATGAAACTTACCCTTTTTACGTGTGCAGATGTGGAAGCGTTGTGGCTTGAGGCTCAATGGCGTGTGTTGCGCAGTGGTGGCGTAGAAGACTGCTGGTTGAATGCATGAAGCTGAGGTTTTGGTGCTGACTTGGAGTTTCATGCATGTGAACATTTTTGAGATATTTTCTAGTATAGTGGCATTTTTGTAATTAAGTAATTAGATTATGTTAGCGTATAGATGAAGCTTTAGATTTCTATAAATAGGGGGTTTTGTCATTATTTTAGGGACTTTTTGAAATTTTTGGATTTTTAACTTTTAGATAGATTAGATTTTGGGGGAGACTTTGACCAGATTTTAGAATTGGAGAGCGGGAATTTTCTCTCTCTAGAATTTTAGCTCTGTTTTCAAGTTCGATAGAAGCTTCGGACCAATCGCTGTAATTCGATTCACAATTAAGGAAGCTTTAAGCAATTCTCTTATGTTTGAGAGCTCGTTGACACATTTTAATCTGTAACTTCTTCTAATTAAACGAGATGAATTGTCCTTTGTTTCAATTGCTGCATTTTGATAAATGTGAGTCGGAAATGGTGACGATCGGCTAAATTCGTGATGTTCTAGGGTTTCAAATGGATGAATGCATGATTTAGATGACTTGATGCTATGCGATTGACATAATCTCCAAGGAATGAAATCATACTCAGATTTAATACATGAATCCTGTTAAGTTTCATGAATTTACACGGATGTTGAATGAATTGAACTTTAATTGCGGTCGACATGCTAAGTTGAGGTTAGATTTACCAATATACATGATAATGCATGAATGAGAACTAGAAGTATGAATTATTGAGTCTTTTCACTTGCTTTGTTTGTTCGTGTCCTGAGATGCGGTCGCCAAGGCGGTTAAAGAACACTTGAAACATTAGGCATAAGTGAGAAAGGGCTCTCTTGTGCTAAGTTAAGGTCCTAGGTCAGGCCTCGCCACGGGAAGATTTTATGAATTGCATGCTAAATTTGTTAGACTCGGAGAGTTGAGACGTTACGGTACGAATTACATCGTTCTTAGGCCTCGCCATGGGAAATGATGGAGTTAGGGAGCGTAGAATGTAGTGCAGTCGACATGCCGGCTGCAGGCTAGGCTTCTAGGCAACTTAGGTCTCTTCTAGTTTTGCATGTTGTTAATTGCGTAGCTTGAGTTATCTGATCTGCATTCATCCGGTATAAGAACCCTAGGAAATATGAACTATACTTGATTGCACATCTCAGTTGTTTTTCTTATTACTTTTGTTACTTCTTATTTCTCTATTCTCGTTTTTGTTATCACGTGTTCCTGTAATTTCATTTTTGTGAAAAACCTTGAATTCAGGAATCACCCCCTTCCCTGAGGAACGAAACCCTCTCATCCCGACTACACTAGTGTTAGGGATAAATTGGTGAACATACGCGCGACTAAACGCATAAAGTTTTGGCGCCGCTGTCGGGGAAGGCACGATTTCTTGATTTTTCTTATTTTGTTTTGTTTTGTTTTCTTTTGTTTACATTTGCAAATCTTATTACTATTGTTTGTGTTTTTTTTCTATCAGACTTTACTCTTGGTGTGTGTTGTGTATGCCCAGATCTCTTAGGTCTGCAGGAGAACAAGAGTATTATCTTGATCTTGAGCTGGCGAGAACTTTGAGAAATCAACAAAGAGAAAAGAGGATTGCTAATCAGGAAGCAAGACCACAGAGATTTGGAGATCACTATGCCATCAACTTCGAGAATGGTTTTGAACAATAAGATATTCATGTGGAGAGCTATGATATTCCTACACAGATAGTATCCATGATCATTCAGGGGCAATTCTTTCAAGGATTGGATAATGAAGACCCAAATGAGCACTTGGACTGGTTTTTGGGCCTTTGCAGTACTGTCAAACTTTAACGAGTGCCTTGAGGTAAAGTTTATAGAATTCTTTTTCCTCTATCATTGGGAGGTAAGGCAAAGCACTGGTTTTTTTGTTTTTTTTCAGCCATAATAAACCTCTCAGCTGGCTGGGACAGCCAATCCCATGATTTTATTATCAATAATAAAAAACGCAACATTACAAAAAAAATATCCAGAAAAAGCTGAGGCATCAAACCTATACAAAGCTAGTTTCACAATTCCACTAAAATAAACAAAGTCCCTAGCACCCAACAAAACGGAAAACCGGTAAGTTAAGGCGATCCATTTGCAACGAACCCCGTACTGGTCTAGGCAGATCAATGACATTAGCAAACTCCTTCCGCCCTCCAGACTTCAATCCAATTATAGCCATCCCCCTAGCTGGTCCATTACCCTCAACAAACATATGTGTAATGTCACCTATTTTAGCTCGCCACACCTCTTCAACCAATCTCCTCAACCTCCAAGGTATAACCTCCTTACGGTCCAACATTCGTACTAAGCCTGGGGAATTGAGTTCCAAATCGATGAGCGAAAAAACCCATTGTCGACAATACATCAATCCCGCTAATAGTGCCTCCACCTCAACCTCCAAAACTCCTTTCCCAGAACAACCTAAAGCCAGGGCCCCAATACACAGACCGGATGAATCCCTAATGACCACACCACCACCTCCTCTTCCTTCCCGAACAATCCCAAAGACATTCAGTTTAAGTCTACCCTCCCGCGGTCGTGACCATCTTAAGATAATTGATCTAAAGGATGGTCTCCCATTCCAAAAAAAATCCACAACCTCCTGCCAAGAACCCCAATTACCAACCGACCCGAAGCGCACTCGTAGCAAAACCAGTACTTCATTCGAAATCTTCCGGACAACCTCCTCCAACATCACCTTGTCATTATCAAAAAAGATGGAATTTCTTGCCTTCCAAATGTCCCAACAAATAAGAAGAGGCATTACCCGTACAACATAGCCTCCGACCTTAGATCTTCCCAATGCCCACCAATGCAGACACCTTGCACGCCAATCCCGTTCGTAAGAATCAATGCCCATACCAACCGAAAACCTTTTCCATACCAAGGAAGAAAACTTGCATTGCACGAACAAATGATCCCCCGACTCCTCCTCCACCTTACAAAGGCAGCACCGAAAAGGACCATTGAAACCAATCATGGACAGCCACGAGCTCAGGAGCAGCCTTCCCCACCAAAGCCTTGTCATGAAGATCGAAATTTTCACTGGGAAACCTGAGATCCAAACTCTTGTCAAAAACGAATTATTATCCGACGACCCAGCCAATAAATGAAAGGCCGATGCAAACGTCAAAGCTCCACCAGGTTCCAGCTTCCAAAAAGGTTCCGTGACACCCTTAACCCCATGTTGCACGATTCGCACTACCCAATCCATCGGCACTGCTAGTACCAACAGCTCCATCCACCAGCGACCATCAAGTCTGAAGTTCCTAATCGGGCAGTAACCCAAAGAAGGAGCAAACTCCGCCATTGAGCCCTCAGCCAGCCACCTATCAAAATAGAAATCCACCTCCTCATCCCCGACAAACCACCGTATAAATTCCTCCACACTATCCCGTATACGTAGCATTCTTCGCCAAATCACAGAATCGGACGGCCGAAGAGTCACCACCACCGGGTGATGTTTATGACAGTATTTAGACTTCAGAAACTTCGCCCAAAGAGACTTGCCTACTCGAAAACTCCATCAGAGCTTAGCAGAAAAGGAGGCAACAATATGATCTAGTCTCCTAACTCCCAAACCCCCACTTTCAACCGGGGTACAAACCTTATCCCATCCCATCCACCGAACCCCCCGTTGCTGCTCATTTCCGTCATTCCCCCACAAAAATGCCGCAAAAATCCTTTGAAACTCATGAAGCACCGTCTTAGGCGGATCACATGCAGCCATTAAATGAATAGGAACAGACATAAGAACCGACTTAAGTAAAGTAAGTCTTCCCCCACTAGATAATTTAGCAGTCTTCCACCCTCCCATCAAACGACGAAACTTAGTGATCATATACTGAAAATAGCTGACCCTTTTCCTCCCAATAAATACCGGAACTCCCAAATAAGTTATAGGAAAAGTACCTTGCGTAAAGCCAGTAATACGCGAAACCCGCCGAGAAATAACACTCTTTGGATGAACAAGAAAACTACTTTTTGAAGCATTGACAAGCTGGCCAGACACAGTTTGATACTCCTTCAAACCCTCATAACTTGCTTCAGAGACCCCCTCTGGCCAGACGAAAAAATTAACACATCGTCTGCATACGCCAAGTGGGACACAGACAGAACACCCCGACTACTCCGAAATCCCACAAAACCCGGCGACAACAACATCTCATTCAGTATCCACGAAAGGTATTCCGCTGCAATTATGAACAGGGCTGGAGAAAGGGGTCCCCTTGGCGGAGACCACGTGAAGAATGGAAGAAACCAGCTCGCCCACCGTTAATAATAATAGAGAACCAGCAGTTCGAGATACATCGATAAACCATGTCAATCCACACCTCCCCAAACCCCAGTTTTCGCAGAATTTAACACAGGAAATTCCACGACAACCGATTATAGGCCTTAGCCATATCCAATTTAAGTACAACATTCCTATCTCTGGACGTAGTTGTCATCCCACCTATTAGTTCCTGAGCTAGAATCACATTCTCCACAATGGACCGACCTTTGATAAATGCACTCTGATTACTCGATATAATATTCGGCAAAACCCGAGCCAACCTATTAGCTAACAACTTGGAAATAATTTTGTTAAGAACCGTACATAGGCTAATAGGACGGAACTCCCCAAATGATCTTGGGTTGTCACATTTCGGAATTAAAATCAACAAAGTAGATGTATAACCACGAGGTAATACTCCACCACAAAAAAATCAATCACCGCTTTATGAATATCCTTACCCACAATCTCCTACGCCACCTGGAAGAATTTGCTAGAGAAACTATCGGCTTCAGCAGCACTGTTGCAGTTTAATCCCATAACAACATCCCTTACCTCCTCCATTAGCGGTAGTTCTTGAAGTTTGCCACATTCCAAATCAGTAATCTGCCGATTAGGAAAATTTGTATTCAAGTGAACTGGCGAAAAACCCCCATCATCCATGAGCAATTCCTGGAAATATCGGACTGCCTCCGTCTCAATATCTGCAGCACGGTCCAAATGCACCCCATCTACATCAACCACTCCATTAATAACAGTCCTTTTCCTCCGCTGACGAACAAAGGAATGAAAAAAAGCCGAGTTTCGATCACCATCAGCAAACCATCTCAGATTAGCTTTTTGACGCCAGAATTCTTCCTCATCCGCAAGTGCAAGATTCAGGTCTTCCGTGGCTTTGCTATATTCCTTACGACACTCCATCGACTGAGATTCTTGCAACTCAGACTCAAGCACAACCATTCTCTCCTCCGCCTTTTTAATTCGGTCATCAAACCGCCCCACTCTTAGCTTATTCCATTCGATCAAAGCCTTCCGCACCTTCATCAATTTCAACCACAGTACCATTAGAGGCCTGCCCTCCACCTGCTCTTGCCATGCTTGCTATACCACATCAAGAAAATCATGTCTGCTTGACCAAAAGTTCAAGAATCTGAACTGAGGACGATTATGCACAGTCAGTCTTTCCATTTTCAAAAGTAAATGTGAGTGGTCTGATGCCGCCTTCCCTAAATGTTGCACAGAACAGGAGAAATTATTAGACCAACGATCATTTATAAGAGCCCTATCCAGTCGCTTCCAGATTCTAGGACTACGTTTCCAGTTGTTGCACCAGGTAAATTTCGGACCCGTGAAACCAATGTCATGCAAAGCTAGATCATCAATAAAATCACAGAAATCTCGGGCTTCACCGTCTTGAAAAGGTCGCCCTCCTTTCTTTTCCTCAGCCGCAGTAATCGAGTTAAAATCTCCCCAAACCAACCACGGGCTGATGCCAGTCTGAAGATTCCGCAACTCCGACCACATTTGCACTCTTTCCCTTTGGGTACAGAAACCATGAATACAAGAAACAATAAGTTCAACGTCCACACTGGTTTTGGTCACTCTAATCGAGAGAACCTGTTCCGACTGCTCCACAGTGGTACATTGTATGGAATCAGAATAAAACAACCATAAACGGTTTGATGAATTTGTCAGAAAATTAGCTAGCCCCATCCTGCCAGCAGTCTCCCCTATTTTATTTAATTCTAGTTTCGGTTCTGCGATACAAACCAATTCTAATTTGTATTCACACACCATTCTTCTCAACCTCCTCAAGGTAGGCTTATTGCCGACCCCCCTTGCATTCCAATACAACCAATTCATTATAAACTTTCGATTGAGTTACAACTTTTTTTTTTGATGAGCGTAGTATAGGCGGAGATGGTCTTTTCAACTTAGAAAGCAAGCCCACTACCGCGTCCAAATTCAAATTATCCGTGACCTTTTGAATTAGTTTACTTTGAGCATCTCGAAAGGACTGGCACCTATCAATTGAACGTACTGAAGTCACATCATTTAAGTCATCCCCAGAGTCACTCTCTGCCATGACAAAGTCTGCTATACCCTCGATCATACCCTCCCCTATTTGTTTCGTGAGATCCTCAGCAATTTGATGTATTCTGTTCAATTCTTCTCTTGATGGGGACGCCTTCTCCCTTACCTGATTCTCCCTCGAAAGGTCTAGGGACTTAGCATTAAATTCAAAAGGCACCAAAGTAACCTGAGATGAGTTTGTTAATTGATCCATACCCAAATCCAAATGCCCCCCTTCAAACAGATTGCCCTGACCTACAACTAACCCTTTATCACTATCAACTATGCTCGACGTGATGTGGACAGTAGCAGCATCAGTCTCCGGAGCCACTTCAGGCTTACCCCTCTCTGAGTTGGAATTAATCAGACCTACTGAGCTATCCTCCCCCTGCACAGTGAGTAAGCTCACATTCTCCTTAATCGCACCAATAGATTGCAGGTCTACTAAATTTACCCTCATTGGGCTCTCTCGCGCATAGTTCCTTTCTCATCACGCTTTTCTTCAGAGATCACCTCATCAGTATGAACCTGAGGTATATTGCTCCTATCTTCCGTGGTGGAGTTGTTCACTACTACCGGAATGATGGCCCCTTCCTGATTTCCTTTTACAGCGGTAGTAGGTTTCTCCTTCCATATCTGCGTTGGGTTTGCAACATGTTTGTCTTCCTTAGCTCGAGTTTTCCCTTCCTCGGTTCTACCTTCCAAGATAACCATGGAAACCTTCTCCTTACTGTCTACCGACTTAGGCATCATCGACCTACATGTCTCAATTCCATGCCCTTGTCTAAAACACAGTGAACAATAGAGCGGAAGCCTGTCTGAAACAATGTCCTGCCAGAAACCTTCTCCCGTGTCTCCACAGGCGATCCATATACGGTTCGGTAAGTCCTTGAGCAAATCAACCTCCACGCATATACGAGCCGTACTTGGTCGAGTCAAATTTACAGTAGCGTTGTCCATAAGAATGGGAGTCCCAACTGCTTGCATGATAGAAAAAAGGCACTATTTGTTGAAAAATTCGATCGGCAAATATGGCAGTGAGAACCATGCCAGGGTGAGGGAGGACTCTCTCCTCGGATTGAACATCGGTGTCCATTTGAATATGCGCATAGGGAATTGGCCCATCTGCCATAATCCTCTTGCCCAGAGTCGGTGATAATCCACCTCCAATTGGAGTTTAAGCAGCACATGCCTATTATCCAATAACCCCACTGTACAACTTCCCTTCAAGTCTAACGAAGATATGAACTTTCGAATCGCTTCCAAGCTGGGTCTACCATGCGAGAATTTACCAATCAAAGCTCGCTTGAAATGGACTGCAAGTGCTTCCAATTCCGCCGAGGAAAACTGAACCGCAACTTCACCACGGTGCGATAGAATTGGTTTAAGATCAATCTTGGTTTCAACCGGTTGTTTGAAAAGTTGTGAGAAGAATTTTTTAGCGAACGGACTAGTCGGAGCAGGTTCCGGTGTCGACAGATGCGGCGACCCTTCAGCATGAGGCTGAAGAGCTACCATGGAGGAACTTGCGATAGAATATAGGGTTTCCAAATAAGGAAACTTTTTTAGAGAGAATAGCTGTTAGCTGGTTTTTCAAGTGTGTTATAACTTAATTTAAAATTTCTAAAGCACTGGTTCAAATCTATTGGAGGCACTACGGCTGTGACATCTTTTGATAAAATCTAGAAGAAATGTTTGGCAAAGTATTTTCCACCTGCAAAATTAGAGAAAATGAGGATAGACATAATGAATTTTCAACAACATGAGGGTGAGACATTTTGTGAGGCTTGGGAGCGTTTCAATGATTTGATCAGACAATGTCCAAACCATGACCTTGGTGAAATCAGAGAATTGAACACTTTCTTTAAGGGACTTACTGTAGAGTCTTCAATGATGGTTAACGCTTGTGCCAATGGAGCCTTGAAAGACAAAAACGTTCGAGAAGTAAAGGAGCTATTTGACAAAATTGATGAAAATGAATATCTTTTCCCTGAGACTAGAAAACCGCATAGAATGAAGCAAAGAGACGTCTTGGATCCTGATGATGAAACGTCCCTAAGTGCTAAATTTGAAGCCCTTGAAAAACAAGTGCAAACATTGAAGGCCACACAAACCAAAGCCCTAGTACTCTCTTGTGGTTTGTGCAAGGGTGAGCATTATACTGACGAGTGTGCTATTACTACAGAGTCATTGCATTATGTCAACAACTACAACAAGCCACAATACTCTGGTAATTACTCTGGTGGTAATAGACCTTATAGTGGTGGCCAAAGCAATTGGGGATAGCAAAATCAAAATCAAAGAGGCCAATATTTTCAAGGCAATGATCAAGGAAGGTCTTCCAATCCACCTCCTGGGTTTGAACATCAGCCGAATGCATAAGAGCCAAGGAAGCCTTTTATGGAAGATATGTTCATGGACAAGTTAGACAAGGGTGAAAAACGGTTCGCAGCGCTAGAAACTAGTGTCAAGCACCATGATGCCACAATTAAAAACATTGAAATGCAGTTGGGGCAACTAGCCAATGCGATGCATCATAGGCCTAACGGATCTATTCCGAGTGATACAGTTCCGAATCCCAAGGGCAAAGAGGTTTGTAATGCCATCACTTTGAGAAGTGGCAAACAAGTGAGAGGGGCTACTAGTACAGGAGGTAACACAAATGACATTGAAAATGAGGATGTAGTTGGGCTTGAGAAAGAGTGTGCTCATGAGGCCATGGCACTAGAGAATGAGGAGGTGCAAGACAATGAAGGAAAGGAGGTGACCAAAAAGGTTAGAGGATCACCAAGTCCTTGCAATTTTCCATAGTACGCTCAATCTCCTCCATTTCTAGAAAGAGTGAAACCACCACTAAAGAGAGCGCGCCACAGTTTGATCAATTTTTGAATGTTGTAAAACAAGTCAATGTGAGTCTTCCGTTGTTGGATTTGGTGAGTGCTGTGCCTATGTATGCAAAATTCCTCAAGGATCTCATCTCCAATAAGGAGCAAATTCTTCAGTTCGAAGCTCCAATGATGCTCAGGGTGTGTAGTTAGGCTTGGGTAGTGCACAACTTACCTCCTAAATTGAAGGATCCTGGTAGTTGCACCATTCCTTACAGGATTGGCACAAGATACTTTGAAAAGGCACTATGTGATCTTGGTACTAGAATTAATCTAATGACTCTCTCAATTGCAAATAAATGTGGGGTTGAGTGGAAGAATTCATTATGTGGCTGTAACTTTGCAACTTGTAGACAGATCTTTGGTTAAGCCCAAAGGCATGGTGGAGGACGTATTGGTGATGATAGACAAATTCACATTACCTGTGGATTTCATTGTGCCGGACATGGAAAAGGACCCTAAGATACCTCTTATTTTTCGAAAACCATTTCTTGCCACTGGTGATGCCTTGATAGGAGTAAGAAGCAAAATGGTAACATTTCGAATTAACAATGAACACGTTGTTTTTTAGGTTAACTATGTTATGAAAAATCTCATGTATGTACAGTCCTATTTTGCAATTAGAGCTATAACATGTTCTATGCATGTGGATGAAGAAAATGTGAAACGTGATTATATTTGTGTTGATGAGTTGAATGTTTGTGAAGAGGAAATAGAGAATGATGAGTTAGATGGTGAGGATAGCAAGATTGTGTCCGAGATCGAAAATCTAGTTGAAAGTTGTGTTTTAGATGAATAAATTTTTGAGATGCAAGATGAATTTGGTGAATTGAAAAATGAAATTGTAGTAAAAGACATGTTACAGGAAGCGTGTGCTAGTGATTTGGAAAATGATTATGAATGCAATGTTTTAACAAATGATGCATGTGCACCCACTGAGGTGAGGAATGAAGAAATTTTATGCAGTAATAAAAAACTCATGCCTTCCATCATGGTGCCACCCAAGCTAGAACTTAAGCCTTTGCCACTATATTTGAAGTATGCTTTTTTGGGTGACAATGAAACACTGCCAGTAGTGATTTCCTCAAAGCTAGAGAGTTGGCAAGAGGGGAAATTGTTGGGCGTTTTGCGAAGATATAAACAAGCCATAGGGTGGACCATTACGGATATAAAGGGAATTAGCCCTAGCATATGTATGCATAAAATTTTGCTAGAGAAAAATTCAGTTCCTATGCGTGATAGGCAAAGAAGGCTCAATCCTCAAATGATGGAGGTTGTGAAGAAGAAAGTGATTAAGCTTTTGGATTTTGGCATGATCTTCCCAATTTCAGACAGTGAATGGGTGAGCCCTGTACAATGTGTGCCGAAGAAAGCTGGAGTTACAGTAGTAAAGAATGATGCTAATGAGCTTCTGGCGGCAAGAATTATAAACTCTTGGCGCGCGTATGTATGGACTACAGCAAGCTCAACAAAGCAACAAGGAAAGATCATTTTCCATTACCCTTCTTGGAGCAACTCTTGGATATAATTGCTAGATTTCTCTTATATTATTTTTTGGATGGATATTCAGGTTATAACCAAATTGCAATTGACCCCAAGGATCAAGAGAATACTACATTTACTTTGCCCATTCGGCACATTTGCATACAAACGAATGCCTTTTGGCTTGGGCAACGCTCCTACAACTTTTCAAAGATGCATGATGGCCATATTTCATGACATGGTGGAATCCATCATTGAGATCTTCATGGACTACTTCTCGGTGTTTGGCATGACATTTGATAGATGTTTGGACAATTTGGCAAAAGTGCAGCAAAGATGTGAAGAAACTTACTTGGTGCTTGTTTGGGAAAAATGCCAATTTATGGTGCAGGAGGGTATAGTTCTAGGACACAAGATCTCTCATAAAGGAATCGAAGTGGACAGAGCTAAAGTTGATGTCATTGCCAAGTTACCCCCTCCCACCAATATCAAAGGCATTAGAAGCTTCTTGGGGCATGTTGGATTCTATTGTAGATTTATTAAGGATTTCTCCAAGATTGCTAGGTCTTTGTACAGTTTATTAGAGAAAGATGTGAAGTTCAATTTTGATGCAGAATGTTTAGAGGCTTTTGATCTGTTAAAGGCAAAACTCGTGGATGCCCCAGTCATCGTTACACCATGATGAGTTGGTTTTATACCAACTATTTTATGCTAAAACTCTTAGCTTTTGTCTTGTGAATGATACAAATGTGTGGTGATTTATGTGGTTATATGCTTATGTGTGGTTTGCTAGTTGATAATGTTGAAATGGTGCAAAAAGGGTAGAAATGATAGTAAATGAAGTGAAATGTGTTAATGAAAGATATGAAGGAATTCAACGTGAACTTTTGGCCAAATTAGGGTTTTGGCAGTTTTGATGTTCAACTTCTTTCGTGAATAACTCTTTCAATTCTAATCCGAAAGGTGAGATTTTGGTTGCTATGGGAAGCTCTTCGTGTGAACTTCAGTTGTCATGTTTTAACTTTCTTCAAATTCTGTATGCAACCATGAGGAATGAGAGCTTCTTTGTTGTATTTGGATTAGGATTCAATAGGGTTTACCTTTCTACCACAGTTTGGTAAGATGTGCATATCTTGAGTTTTAGGTGTCCAATGATGTTGATTCTTGAATTAGTGGAAAGCTAAGAGATGGACCTAGAACTTCTATGTTTATCACCAGGTCTAATTCATGGGATAAGACATATATATTTTGCATGGAAGAAGAGAACTTGAATGAAATGAACACTTTGCCATTTTAAATTTCATTGCATTTGGCCTTTTGTACTCACTGCACATTAGCGCTCACCTCTCGCACACATCTTATAGCAACTCTCGCACACTATGCAGTACTCTCGCACAGACTCACACTACACTCTCACACACATGCACGAGCCATGCTGCACACTAGTTCACAATCATCGCAGCATCGTCGCACATCCGCACGAGGACGCCATGGCATCGCCGCACGCTGCACACACATCGTCGCAATATCACCGCACATATTCACACACCATAGTTGCACACTTGCACACATTGCCGCAACTTCAGCACCACAACTCATGCGTTCACAACATTTGCACTTTCACACAAACTCATACTTATCTTTAGTTCTGAACTTACATGACATCCTTTACTTGTTCACGACACTTTTTCATTCGTTTCACAACATTTTCTCTCACGATATTGTATGCTATATTTTCATCATTCAATGTTCCAACATTTTCTGTCTTGCATTTTCGATTATTTCAATGATTTCCAGTGTACACCATTTTCTCTTAACATTAGTTCTTTAGTTTTTCATAACATGCATTTTTCATACTTCACTCTTCATTCTTCACTTTTAATCATTTCATCACTACACCTCATTTCATTCTATTTCACTTCACATTTCACAACACTTCGTTTCACTTAACACTTCACTCACACACCACACAAAATGCACGGCGATGCATTGCAGCGATGCATCGCCATGAACACAGCACCACGGCGACACATCTCTACAATGTGTCGCCATGAAAAATTTGCACAGCCATGGTTTTTGTTGCACGGCGACACATCTCTACGATGTGTCGCCATAGAAAAGTTTTCACGGCGATGTATCGTACCGATGCATCGCCCTGAAATTGTTTTGGTTGCTTGAAATTTTTTCTAAGTGTTGAAGTTTTTTGTGTTTTGTGCACAGGTGAGTTGAAGGCGCGATATCTGGAAGCTAGAAGGCGTGACGTGCTAAACGGGTACAGGGGCTTGAGATCAAAGACGTGTTTCAGTGTGCTTATGAAGGCGTGAAGCTACTGGACTAAGAGTGGGCTGTGAGCTGATTTTTGGAGGCGTGAACTTCAGAAGCTGGAAGGCGTGGAAGCTCAATTGAAAGCGAACGGCTGTTAGCTTGAAGGCACTGGAATGCTGGGCATTTCCGCAAATTTCGAATTTGCACTTCTTGGGCTGATTTTAGACATTTCGTTGGAGGACACTCTTGTAATAGTGTAGTTATTTTACGGTAGCGTATTAGTTACATTTTCTTAACTCTATATATAGGAGATGTAGCTAATGTGAAAAAGGGGATTCATTATTGAATATTCACATTTTTCATTGTGTAACCGACTTTTGATTTTTGGAGAGCAGGAAGTGTTCATCTTTGAGATCTACTTTCTCTCTCTAATTTCTCGCTCTAGGTTTTCATCTTCAAATCCGATCTTTGATTGCTTGGAAGCTCGGCATTACTTAATCTTCTCAATCGAAGGAACTTAATACAATCCTCTTGATTCTAAAAGGTAAAACTCTCCAATTCGATGGATGCAAATCACATAATGATGGAATTTGTTGAGATTGAGTTGATTATGGCAAGGTCTGGCTAGTGTGTGATAATCTAGGATTCTAATGGGTGAATGCTAAGTTTATAGGATAATGTGTGGTGAAATTGCTTGAGTAATTCAGGTAGGGAATTGAGAAGACTATAGTTTCTATTCACCATTCTTAGGCCCGACCATAGAATAGGATGGTGATGGGAGGCTAGGGTTATAGAGTGGTGGCCATGCCAATTGTGATTAGGTCTCCTGGTTGCTCTTCTCCTCTTGTTGCTTGAATTGCATGTCAATGGCACTGCATTAGTCATATAAATACAAAATGCATTCACCCAGAAAAAGACCTAGGTTATCTATCTTAATCATTTTGTGAATTCCTTGTTCCTCATTTGTGGTATTCTCTGTGATTGTTCAATTCCTGTTTGTCCTTATAAGTTTCTTTTTCATTCAGTACTTGAGATTACCATTGTGACTACTACTTCAACAAAATCAAATTCTTGAATTTTCCTTCTTCCCTGTGGAACGAAACCTAGCTCACTGCTACTACAGTTAGTGGAATAGGATAAATTGACGAGCCACGATAACTCGCTATCAATTTTTGGCGTCGTTACCGGGGAAGGCACGGTTCTAGGATTTGATTAAGTGTTCCTTGAATTTCACTGACCCATTTTGTTTGTGTTGAACTGTTTCTTGAATTTTACTTTTTTTTGTGTTCTGTTCTTTGTATTTTCTAATACATATTGAGAATTGTGGTTTGCTTCTTTGCTACACATTTGAAGTTGTTGATTCTTTGCTATTATCCTTCATGACAGTGTGTTGTGTATGCCAAGAACTAGCAGGTCTGCAGGGGAACCGGAATTTCAATTGGATCTTGAATTGGCAAAGACTTTGAGGGCACAGTTAAGACAACAAAGAGAAATGGCTGCCCAAGGAGCACAAGCACCTAGGTTTGGAGACCATTATGCAGTGAACTTCGACAACAGATTTGGGCAATAGGACATCGATGTTGAAAGCTACCATATTCCTCCACAGATAGTCTCCATGATCACTCAGGCCCAGTTTTTCCAAGGGCTTGACAATGAGGATCCTAATGACCACGATTGGTTCCTAGGATTATGTAGCACTTTCAAACTGTCGAGAGTTGATAGGGGTGAGATTCACATGATTTTATTCCCTTTATCTCTGCGTGGTAAGGCTAAACACTGGTTCAAGAGTATTGGAGAAGCCAATGCAGCTATGTCTTTCGATGATTTACAAAAGCGATTCTTGTCCAAATACTTCCCTCCAGCTAAACTTGAAAAGAGAATGTTAGAAATTATGAATTTCCAACAACAAGATAGTGAGTCATTTAGGGAAGCTTGGGAGTGCTTTAATGACTTGATTCGGCAATGTCCCAATCATGACTTGGGCGAGATCAGAGAATTAAATACCTTCTTCAAAGGTCTTACTCCTGAGGCATCCATAATGGTAAAGGCTTGTGCCAGTGGTACACTCAAAGATAAAAGTGTGCCTGAGGTGCGAGAGTTGTTCAACCAGATTGCTGAGGATGAATATTTGTTCCCTGAAGCTCGTAAACCTCATAATAGAAGGCAAAGAGGAGTCCTGGAGTTAGATGAGGAAATTTCACTCAATGCAAAGGTCGAAGCCTTAGCATAGCAAATGCAATCCCTTAAGGCAACTCAAGCCAAGGCACCTGTGTTGTCTTGTGGAATATGCAAGGGTGAGCATTATACTGATGAATGCTCTGTCACTACTGAATCCATTCAATACGTGAGTAATTATGGCAACAGGCCACAGTACTCAAGAAATTACTCAGGAGGGAACAATAGAGGCTATGGAGGTAATCAAGGAACTTGGGAACAACAGAACCAAAGCCAGGGGGGCCAATATACTCAAGGGAATGATCAAAGGAGAACTTCCAATCCTCCACCAGGTTTTGAGCAACAACCAAGTGCTCAAGAACAAAGGAAACCATCAGTGAAAGACATGCTCCAGAGTCTTATGGAAAAGATGGATAAAAATGAGGACAGATTTGTTGCTTTGGAGACAACTGCAAGACATCATGATGCCATATTCAAAAATATTGAGATGCAATTAGGACAACTTGCTAATACTATACATCATAGACCTAGTGGATCTCTTCCAAGTGATACGGTGCCAAATCCTAAGAACAAGGTTGGGTGTAATGCAATTATGTTGAGAAGTGGTAAGGAAGTGCAAAAGTCATCTAAGCCTGAGGATGAGGAATGTGTTATTGAGGAGGAAAGTGTTCAAATTGAGAACGAGAGTGTCAATGAGGAAATGGTACCAAAGAAGGTTGGTGAACAGGAAGCTCTTGCATTTGAGAAGAAGGGTGAGCAAACAGATACAAAAACTCTGAAGAAGGAAATACCAGATAGGGTAGGAAATGAGATCACCAAGAACTCCAATCCTTACAACTACCCTGATTATGCCCCCAAACCTCCTTTTCCAGAGAGAAAGAAACCACTTCCAAAAAAAGGCCCTCAGTTCAATAGGTTCCTGGATGTACTCAAGCAAGTGAATGTGAATCTTCCCTGATGGATCTAGTGACATCAATGCCAAAGTATGCTAAGTATCTTAAAGATCTCATCTCAAACGAAGAGCAGATCTTGAGATGTGATGTTCCTATGATGGTTTCAGAGTGCACTCAAGCATGGATGGTTCATGATCTTCCTCCGAAGCTTAAGGATCCTGGGAGCTGCACTATCATATGCAAAATAGGCACAAGACATTTTGCAAAGGCTTTGTGTGATTTGGGAGCTGGTATAAACTTAATGCCATTGTCCATTGCCATTAATGTTGGATTGGGAAGCAGGATTCGACCAGTTGCAGTCACACTCCAATTAGCAGACAGGTCCTTGGTAACTCCCACAGGCTTGATAGAAGACGTTTTGGTAAGAATTGATAAATTCACTTTGCCAGTCGACTTCATAGTACTTGATATGGAGGCGGATCCCGAGGTACCACTCATATTTGGTAGGCCATTTTTAGCTACTTGTGATGCATTAATTGGAGTCCGAAATAAAATAGTCACATTTAGAATTAATAATGAGGAAGTAGTTTTTGATGTGAACTATGCCATGAAACAACCCATGTATACAGAGTCTTGTTTTTCAGTTCAAGTTGCCGAATGTTCTACAACTTTAGTTGATGAGGGTGTTAAGCATGACTACATCTCTGTTGATAGAATTGTTGATGATGAAGAAATTGGTTGTAATGAGCTCGATGTAGAAGATTGCATGATTTCATTAGAGAGTGCACACATAGCAGAATGTGGTTTCATAGATGTATCAAACTTTGAAGTGCCAAGTCAATCTTTGGTAGAACATACCTCACAGGAAGCATGTGTTAAGAATTGTTCAAATGATATTGAGGGCATGCTACACTTGATGATGCTGATGACTGTTCTTTTCTTGATGTCTTGATAAATTGCATAGAGTCACATCTGAAAGAACATTGTGATACCATAAATCAAGATAATGTGGAAATTGTGGGGACTCTTTGTGAAGCATCAACTCTTGAAACTGTAAATGTCACTGGAAACACACAACAAGTGCTAAATGGGATAGCCAAGAATGTTAGTTTTGATGATAAGGATGTAAAACTTCTTATTGACAATGATAACATGGTGAACAACTGTGAGTTTGAGACATTTATTTTTGAACTTTCTGATGAGTTTGTTGAGACCATGGATGTGCATTCCTTGATGGAGCCTTGCAGGATTACTATGGATAGTGTGTGATAGAAGAGGGCAATGATGTGCTTCAAATGAAAGTGAAATTTGAAGAAAGTTCTTCTCATGTTCACGTGTTTACACATCTCCTTGATGAAGCCACTCAAGTGTACTCTAAGAAGAAGAAGAGTGCTTATGAGATTTCCTCTTTTGTTTGGTGCATAGATGGATTTACCGAGTCCTATTCATGACCAAAACCTAATTCGTGCTTGAATAAAGTCTAGCTGGAGACTACCTAAATCCAGAACTACTTCTTTCCTTTAGCTTTAATAAAATAGTTTAGTTCACAATTACAAGAACTACTCACTTATTACAAGGTGTTACTGCTCAGCACATTAAGTTTTTGGCATTTCGGCATAACATTGTACTTGTAGGCTTCATTTCTTCGATTCTCCACGTCTTTTCCTCTATTGTTAGCACTGGGGACCATTGCTTCGTTTAAGTGTGGGGGCAGATGGTGATCACGATGTCATGTTATGTTTGCTTTAGTTCGTGGTTATGAACAAAGAATGGCATTTGAGTTAATGGTTTGTCTTCAAGATTAGTCAGTTGGTAAGTCATGGCTGGTAAGTCTTACACAATTAAGCATTAGCATTTAGGAGCTGAAAAGTTGAAAGTAAAGTTGAAAGTTCGGGAGGAATATATGGGAAGTTGTGTGAGGAATCTAGGCTGAAAAATTTGACCATGTTATGGATGCGGCAAGCGTGTAGGGTAATGCACTATTGCTCACAGTCAAGGCAAAGCTGCCATTTCATTTACTTGGGTAGTAAAACAAGTGGGCCACCATGTAAGTAAATTGTCATCTTGTAGTTGGAAGCTTTAAATGGAGAATGTAATGTGTAGTTTGAGTCTTTAAATTCACTAGCCACACACCATTGCATACATGTTTCATTTCTTTTTCTTTGCACATCAAGTTAAAATCCTTGTGGTGTGTTTCTTCCTCTCGGCTATTCCAAAAGCCCGCCATTTCCATTTGGTCACTTTGACATCTCACGCTTCTAAGGTATGTGCCAGCTTGCTCCTTCCTTTGTAATATGTTATGAAATGCGCAAGTGTTTCATGCTTACAAGTGATGCTTTAGATGCGTTACATGCTTAACTTGTGTTGAGTACATGGAGTTCATACCTAGAAATTGAAAATGAAGACTAATTGTTGAAGCTCAAACTGAAACCCACATTTCCAGCCTGGTCACATCTCTGGTATATGGCTGTATCTTGAGAAATTCTTGACCAAATGGAGTGAATCCAGTGGCATATTGTAGCTAAGATGTTGGGCTATCATGTTTATGTTGTACATTTTAGCTTACTATGATGGGAAGACAGTGTAATGTTAGTGAGAACCTATAGTTCAAAAGCTGGATTTAGGAAAGTTGAAATTCTGATTTTTCCCAGTTCTGCCATGTATCTGTTTTAGTGCCATATTTTAGGCATTTGAGGTCCAAATTGCATGATTCCAGTGGGAGATTTTAGCTAAGACTATGAGCTACAAAGTTTATGTTTGTCATTTTTACTGGTTTTGACTGGCATGAAGACTAAATTAGATGGAAAAGTGAAGTTTAATTTGATAGAATTTCTGGAATTCGTTTAAGCTACCCAGATTTACCACGTTTCTGTAAATAGGCCATAACTTGAGCATGGAATGTCCAATTGTGTTGATTTCAGTTGGAACATCTAGCTAAGAGGAAAGGCTACATTTCTTATGTTATATACTTTTGCTAGTTCTGCCTGGAACATGGTCTAATTTTGAGGACAATATGTGCTCATGTTATGAATTATGGTTTGTGAAAATGCTGAATCTAAACAGTTTAGTGACTCTCGGTTTTTTAGCCATAATGTGGTCATTTTGACTCCAATTTGGGTAATTCTTTTCTTCAAATTTCGCTTAAAGAGTGCACTACAACTTTGATGTTTTGTCCTTAATGCTCTTGTTTTGCTTGGAGTATTGTTTGACAAGCTGAACATTTGTTTCAGCCATGGCACCTAAAAATGAGAGACCTCTCAAAAAGAAAAAGGAAAAGGGAAAGCAAAAGTAAAAGCTTCAAGGCCAGTGGATACAGATTCTGATTATGTTGATGAGGACTTGGGCACTTTCGATGAACCTCAGGAGAATATGCTCCACACTCCTACTTCAAAGAACAATGCTACAACAAAGAAGGCCAAGGGATCCAGTAAGGCATTTATGCTTACTGATGATGTTGAGTCTGATTCAGAGTGTTTGGCAGAAGAGGATGTGGCCATGTTTGAGGACCCGCCTACATATATTCTGCAAGTTCCAACAGTTCCAACACAAAAGAAGAGGAAAGGATCCTCGGAACCATCTTTCTTTTGTAATCCTGCAGTTCAGGAGCGTTGGGAAGGAGGCATGAATATTAAGAAGCTACATTACTAGCGTGGTTTTATTGTGGAAAAAGGACCTTTTGCGAAGCTGATGAAGTTTCATCGTTTTGATTTCAAGTTTGTTTCTGCTTCGGAGCATTGCAACGTTAGCTTGGCAAGAGAATTCTTTGCCAATGCTAAGTTTCCTAACAAGGATGGGGCTTTCTATGTGAGGGGCAAATGGGTTGAGCTTACAAGTGAAATCATCAACACTCATTTGGGTACACCGAGTTATCCTACCAATCCTTTTCAGGTACCTGTTGATGATGATGCGGCGGATCGAGCAATCTTGGAAGACTTAGCTCATCCAGGAGCTACATTGGTCCGAAATCAGCAGGAAGATTCTCGACATATTCGCCATCAGTATCTCAAAAGTGACGTGAAGTTGTGGTTGATGTTTGTGTTGTCCCGTTTGATGCCTAGCTCCAAATTAACTGAGGTGGGGCGTACACGACTATACTTGATTTCTGCAATTCGGGAGTGTCGTTCAATTGATGTGGGGCGTATTATCTATGCCAACATCAAAGCTGGAATTAACATGGATAATGCGGCACTTTATTTTCCGGTCTTAATTCAAGAAATTTGCAAAGAGCAAGGCATAGATGTTGAGGTTGGTGACTGGCGTAGAACAAAATTTCCCATAGCTACTCCTTTGTACTCGAAGTATTTGAAGCAAGATAAAGCGATAATTAGGCAGTATTTGGAGGGAGCTAATGAAGAGATGGATCCTCCTGCCTATGTTGCTAATCAAGGGCAACAACAGTACAATTTTCAAGTTTTTCATGAGTCACTCCAAGAGTTTCTGCAATCAGTTGACACAAGATTCCAGCAAGTGGATGAACGTTTAGAGAGTATGCACGAAATGATAAATGACATGCAGCAAGGATGGAATTCAACTACGGATACTATGGTGCATAAGTTGGATGACATGTCGTCCATTGCTCAGCAACAATTTGAAGTTCTTTACCATCGCCAGGTAGTTATGCAAGCTGAGCTAGATAGGTGTAACAAAATTTCTGTCTATTATCATTCGAATCCAGGACCACCGAAACCCACACCAACGAATGCTCAATTAGCTGGTTATAGGGTGCCAAATTTGTCAAGTGATGTGATTAGTGGTGAGGTTCATGAGCTTCATTCTGGGGTTCCTGCTGTCTCTTTTTTTGGGCCTTTGCCGACATTTGGACGTATTCCTCAGATGCCCCCTACTCCCCCTTTCCTACCTGATCCCGAGTTTATGCCTGGTACTAGGATTCCCTTTATTGTAGCTGGCCAGCCACTCCAAGGTCCCATGATTGGTCCGTTCCATTACAGAGCACAACCATTCACTGATGCTTCATTCTCCACAACAGCATCATTCTCTCCACCTTCTTCTTCTGCTCCATCTTCATCCCAGGGAGCTCCTCAATCTTAATCTTTTACATTGGGGACAATGTTTATTTCAAGTGTGGGGGAGGGAAATTAAAAATTTTTATTGATGCTTTGTTGTGGATTTATTATGGTGTTGTGCTTTGTCTTGTGAAGTTGTTGCGAATGTAGTGGTTGATTGATTGTTGAAGTTTGTGCTTAGATTTTTCTTTGTATTGCTGTAGTATTGCTGAAGTTGAGCCGTGGTTTATGGTGGAAATTGTAGCTTTAACAAGTCAAGCATGTTATGAGTACTCATTTTCAAGAAGATTGTAGAAGTTGCCATGCTAGGTTGAAGTCAAGTTGTTTAACTTTGAAGAAAATGAAGTCCATGAAGAAGATGCTGTGAATTGCTTTGTGTTGCTTAGTGTTGTTTGAGTGTTTGGAGTGTAGAATGTATTTTTCTTTTCTTATTGTGAGTGATTAGTGAAGTAGTCTATAGTTTGTTAGATAGGGGAGTGGAATGTAATATGTTATGATGAAGGTTTAGAATTCTCTCTCTCGGCTCTTGGTGTGTTTATCACTTTGCATTAATGGAATTGGAGTGTGTGGTGTTGTGTGCAAGTTTATGAATTGTGATGTGAATTTGTGTGCAAGGGATTGCAAATTGGTGATGTTGAACTTACTAATGTTGATTAAATTGAGTTAAAAAGTGTAATGAAATCAATGCAAGAAGAAGGAAGAAAAGGGAATGAACAAAACTAATCAAAATTGAGAAGAATGAGTAATCACCTTGAATTTGAAACTTTGTTCCTAGTTCATTATGGCTAAATCCAGGTTCATCACATAAATCTCTTTGATCTTGCATGTGAAAATTTGTGTTTCCTGGTACTAAGTTTGAAGAAATTAGTACATTTTGCTGACTAAAGCCTGATGTTAAGGTAAGATAGATATGCCATGCAAAACTCAAATGACATAGGAGGTAATGTGTATGGATTCTGTTCTTTTTGTTATGCATTTATCTGGTGTCTCCAGAATTCGGGCATGTTTAGTCAATTTGGGATTCTTATGAACATGTGCTTACACAAGAAAGGATATGGAGAAAAAGCCCTACTGGCAACTCGGAAGGAAAAAGCCATAAGAACCTGGCAATCAAATCTGGAGAAAACAGCCATAAAACCCAGGCTTTATTTTTAGTCACCAATGTGTGAAACGAATATGCACCAATGTGCAAAATAATGGCAATGTCCCATAGAGTACCAATGTACGCATAGTTACCATTGATCTTGTGATTGCATGTTCATAAGAGTGGACAAAGTGATTGGCACATATTGATTGGGTTGTGAAACAAGCTAGATGGTGTATAGCAAAGGAATAGATGAAGTTCATGTTCCTTAGCACACACTTGCACGCATGACATTTTGGTCTTTATTCATTGTGCTTTAGTTGATAATTTGTGCTGAGGTCTGAGAATTTGGTGCTAGAAACTTTGGAATAAACTTGTGTGTAGAAAATGTTTTGATGAACTTGGATATGGCCTTTGTGGATGAATGAACAAGGTTTTAGAAACAAGTGATGAAAATGGGATGTGAAGTGCGAGTTTGCTTGAGGACAAGCAAAAGTTCAAGTGTGGGGGAATTCGATGAGTTGGTTTTATACCAACTATTTTATGCTAAATCTCTTAGCTTTTGTCTTGTGAATGATGCAAATGTGTGGTTATTTATGTGGTTTTATGCATATGTGTGGTTTGCTAGTTTATAATGTTGAAATGGTGCAAAAAGGGTAGAAATGATAGTAAATGAAGTGAAATGTGTTAAGGAAAGATATGAAGGAATTCAACGTGAACTTTTGGCCAAATTAGGGTTTTGACAGTTTTGATGTTCAACTTGTTTCGTGAATAAATCTTTCAATTCTAATCCGAATGGTGAGATTTTGGTTGCTATGGGAAGCTCTTCGTGTGAAATTCAGTTGTCATGTTTTAACTTACTTCAAATTCTGTATGCAACCATGAGGAATGAGAGCTTCTTTGTTGTATTTGGATTAGGATTTGATAGGGTTTACCTTTCTTCCACAGTTTGGTAAGACGTACATATCTTGAGTTTTAGGTGTCCAACGATGTTGATTCTTGAATTAGTGGAAAGCTAAGAGATGGACCTAGAACTTCTATGTTTATCACCAGGTCTAATTCATGGGCTAAGACATATATATTTGGCATGGAAGAAGAGCACTTGAATGAAATGAACACTTTGCCATTTTAAATTTCCTTGCATTTGGCCTTTTGTACTCAATGCACATTAGCGCTCACTTCTCGCACACACCTTATAGCAACTCTCGCACACTATGCAGCACTGTAGCACACACTCAAGCTACACTCTCGCACACATGCACGAGCCATGCTGCACACTAGTGCACAATCATCGCAGCATCGTCGCACATCCGCACGAGGTCGCCATGGCATCGCCGCACGCTGCACACACATCGTCGCAATATCGCTGCACATATTCACACACCATAGTTGCACACTTGCACACATCGCCGCAACTTCAGCACCACAACTCATGCGTTCACTACATTTTCACTTTCACACAAACTCATACTTATCTTTAGTTCTGAACTTATATGACATCCTTTACTTGTTCACGACACTTTTTCATTCATTTCACAACATTTGCTCTCACGACATTGTATGCTATATTTTCATCATTCAATGTTCCAACATTTTCTGTCTTGCATTTTCGATTATTTCAATGATTTCCAGTGTACACCATTTTCTCTTAACATGAGTTCTTTAGTTTTTCATAACATGCATTTTCCATACTTCACTCTTCATTCTTCACTTTTCATCATTTCATCACAACACCTCATTTCATTCTATTTCACTTCACATTTCACAACACTTCGTTTCACTTAACACTTCACTCGCACACCACACAAAATGCACGGCGATGCATCGCAACGATGCATCGCCATGAACACAGCACCACGGCGACACATCGTAGATGTGTCGCCATGAAAAATTTGCACGGCGATGCATCGCTACGATGCATTGCCATGGATTTTGTTGCCCGGCGACACATCTCTACGATGTGTCGCCATAGAAAAGTTTTCACGGCGATGCATCGCATGAAATTGTTTTGGTTGTTGGAAATTTTTTCGAAGTGTTGAAGTTTTTTGTGTTTTGTGCACAGGTGAGTTGAAGGCGCGATATCTGGAAGCTAGAAGGCGTGACGAGCTAAACAGGTGCAGGGGCTAGAGATCAAAGGTGCGTTTCAGTGTGCTTATGAAGGCGTGAAGCTACTGGACTAAGAGTGGGCTGTGAACTGATTTTTGGAGGCGTGAACTTCAGAAGCTGGAAGGTGTGGAAGCTCAATTGAAAGTTCATGGCTGTTAGCTTGAAGGCGCTGGAATGCTGGGCATTTTCGCAAATTTCGAATTTGCACTTCTTGGGCTGATTTTAGACATTTCGTTGGAGGACACTCTTGTAATAGTGTAGCTATTTTACGGTAGCGTATTAGTTACATTTTCTTAACTCTATATATAGGAGATGTAGCTAATGTGAAAAAGGGGATTCATTATTGAATATTCACATTTTTCATTGTGTAACTGACTTTTGATTTTTGGAGAGTGGGAAGTGTTCATCTTTGAGATCTACTTTCTCTCTCTAATTTCTCGCTCTAGGTTTTCATCTTCAAATCCGATCTTTGATTGCTTGGAAGCTCGGCATTACTTAATCTTCTCAATCGAAGGAATTTAATGCAATCCTCTTGATTCTAAACGGTAAAACTCTCCAATTCGATGGATGCAAATCGCATAATGATGGAATTTGTTGAGATTGAGTTGATTATGGCAAGGTCTGGCTAGTGTGTGATAATCTAGGATTCTAATGGGTGAATGCTAAGTTTATAGGATAATGTGTGGTGAAATTGACATGTTTAAGAAAGTAATTCAACATCCTATGTTTTGATCTATAAACCTGTTTAATTTCATGAATTTGAACTGAATTGGTTGAGATGAGTTTGATTGCGGTCATCTGCTGAGTTGAATTTCATTTCACTAGTTTAGGATAAGAATTGCATGAATAAGAACTGGATGTTGCTTGAGTTCTCAAACATGTGTGCAATTGATCACAATATACAGCTAGGCCTCACCATAGGAAGCTCAAATTGTGAATTCCTTAGATCAAGGTTGTGTGGAGAGATTCTCTTACTTGAATGATGAATTTACAAGCTAGGAACAGGCCTCGATATGGGAGATTCTACGAGAATATTGCTTAAGTAATTCGGGTAGGGAATTGAGAAGACTATAGGTTCTATTCACCATCCTTCGGCCCGACCATAGGATAGGATGGTGATGGGAGGCTAGGGTTACAGTGTGGTGGCCATGCCAACTGTGATTAGGTCTCCTGGTTGCTCTTCTCCTCTTGTTGCTTGAATTGCATGTCAATGGCACTGCATTAGTCATATAAATGCAAAATGCATTCACCCGGAAGAAGATCTAGGTTATCTATCTTAATCATTTTGTGAATTCCTTGTTCCTCCTTTGTGGTATTCTCTGTGATTGTTCAATTCCTGTTTGTCCTTATAAGTTTCTTTTTCATTCAGTACTTGAGATTACCATTGTGACTACTACTTCAACAAAATCAAATTCTTGAATTTTCCTTCTTCCCTGTGGAACGAAACCTAGCTCACTGCTACTACAGTTAGTGGAATAGGATAAATTGACGAGCCACGACAACTCGTTATCACACCACAACAGGATGAACGTTTTGAGATCATGTGCGATGCAAGTGACTATGTACTTGGGGCTACGTTGGGGCAAAGAGGAAATAAAATCTTCCATACAATATATTACGCAAGCAAATTGTTGAATGAGGCCCAATTGAATTACACTACAACTGAGAAAGAAATGATTGCTATAGTTTTTGCCTTCGACAAATTCGTGCTTACTTACTGGGGTCAAAGGCCATTGTGAATACTGACCATGCGACATTGAAGTACTTGCTGGCCAAAAAGAAAGCCAAGCCAAGACTCATAAGATAGGTGATAAGTTGGTTTTATACCAACTTATATGTGTAATATCACTTAGCTTTTGCCTTGTGTTTCATGCAATTGTGTAGTGTTTTGTGCCATTGTGTGCATTTATGTGGTTTGCAACTTGGAAGTGCTAAAATGGTGAAAAAGACCAAAAATGATGATGAAATGAAGCAAATGTGTATTTAGGTTGAAAACCAAGGAAAAGAGCCAAATTCGTTGGAATGGTGTTTGTGGAATTTGAAGAATGCCTAAATATGCTTATTTCATGCTTTGGCAGAATATATAGCTTAACTTGAATTGGGTGTATCTCTCTCAATACTAGTTCAAATGATAAGATCTTGGATGTTCTGGAAAGTTCTATGGGTGTACTAAATTTCTTATGTTTTAACTTTCTTCTAATTCTGTGTGCAAGTATGAGAAACGGGAGGATCGTTGCGACTGCTCCTTCAGGTTTACATTGTTGAACTCACTGCCACAGTTTGGTAGATTTCCATATCTTGAGCTACAGACCTCCAATGATACTTATTCTTGAACCAATGGAAATCCAAGAGAAAGATCTAAAACTCTTATGTTTACTACAAATTTCAATGCAGAGGCTAAGATGCACATATATTGCATAGAAGTATAGAGTTATGCTGAAAATGGTTGCATCGCCACACACTAGCATAGCATCCTTGCACAAGTACACACCTCGTCGCACACCGCACACACCTCGCCGCACATTCACACACCTCGTCGCACACACCACACACACCTCGCCGCACATTCACTTACCTCGCTGCACTCACGCACAGCACCCACAGCTTTTCCACATCTCAGTATTTTGGCCATAACTTTCTTGTCCGAACTCCGAATTGAGTGAGTCAAAAGGCTATGGAAAGCTAACACTCAGGGCTACAACTTTTCATGTTTTAGGATTTGCCAAATTCATAGCACTTCAAGGTCAGATTGTGGTTGGACGTTACTGCATACTCCTAACATTTCACTTCACTTATGCTCTGTATACATTTCACTTAGTATTGAGATAATTCATATTGTGAGCTCATGTTTCATTGTTTCTTTATAACATTTGCAACTTCATGAAGCAATAATTTTCCATTCCATGATTGAGAATGTTTTGCAAACGTTACAATCTCCATTGCTTGAGTAAAGAAAGCATCACACAGTTATTTGAGCAATCTTCACTTCTAGCTTGTTATCCTTATTTCCATCTTCATAGGATCTTATTAACATTTTTCTTTAGACTTCAATTCATTCAGTAACGTGATGTCTTATAAGTCTTTCATATTTCCTCTCCATATATCTCTCTCTTCTACCACTTACAGTTCACAACACATTTATTTCATTTCAACAATCTTGTGTGTGCATTACATACTTGGTGTCTCACGTTTTGCACGCATACATTGTGAATGTTAGTACTTCATTCTCCATTCATGTAGTCATTCATATTCTCATTTCACAACATTAACTTCACATGCATTTCACTTTTCACCACATTTCATGCTTCAATCATTTGTCATTCATTCTTGTACATTTGCACATTACATGCACATTACACACTCAACGCACACTTGCACATTACATGGCGAGACCTCGCTACGAGGTCTCGCCGGTTTCGTTGGTACATGGCGAGACCTCATATCGAGGTCTTGCCGGCTTTGGTATTTCATGGCGAGACTTTGACATGGAGAGAACTCGTAGCCGAGGTCTCGCCGGCTTTGGTATTTCATGGTGAGACCTCGCTACGAGGTCTCGCCGTGTTGTGGGTTTAAGTGGTGAGACCTCACTGCAAGGTCTCGCTTTGAGTATACATAAATATCATGCATTTGTCAATTTCTCTTATGTGTATTGATGTTGCAGGATTCGGCTAAGTGTTGGAAATGTTTTTCTTGTGAGCAGGTGCGGGAAGGCATGCTCAAGGATGGCTCGAAGACGTGTTGCTGGTGGAGAAGGCGTTGAAGTCGAGGCTCAAGGGCGTGAACCGGAAATATTCTTAAGCTTTTGTTGAATGTTTTGCTGTACACGGTGGCATTTATGTATTATTACATCCATTTTACGTTTGCTTATTTGTTACATTTTGTAACCTCTATATATAGAGGAATTAGTCAAAGATGAGAGGAGATCATTCTAGATTCTAAACAAATAATAGATTTTTGTATTTTCGAAGCGGGAATTTTTCTTTCTACATTTTCTATCTATAGAATTTCTCTCTATACAAATTGAACTCTGATCTCAATTCTGATCGCGGTTTTGGTCTGGAAATTGCTTCCTCATTCTCAATTGACGAAGAAATTGACAAATCTCAGGACTTTTATCGGTAAAATCCTCCAATTGAATGGAAATAATTTTGTTAATGTTACAATTTGATGAAACTTGGATGAAGAAGGAGTTTTCTGGCTAATCTGTGATGTCCTAGGGTCTCTATGGACGATTGTTCTGTTTAGATAGCGAAAGGTGGTGCAATTGATATGAATTAGGAATAAATGAATTCACGCTCTTATTTCACTTACGAATTCTATTAAATTCTATTAAATTGGACTAATGATGAGGAGTTGAACTCTCATTCCGGTCACCTTGCTGAATTGGAGTTTAGTTCACCAATCGTTAGTGCGAATGGTAATGGAATTAGAACTTGGGAGTGAATTGAGTATGTACACTTGTTTTGATTGTTCGTACTCCATTAATGTGGTCATCATGCTGGTTTTTTATTATGAAATCCTCCGGAAAAAGTGTAGAGAAGTTCCTAGTTGTTAACGAAGAATAGAGAATCTAAACTCAGGCCTTGCCGTGGGAAGTGTTTAGAAGCAAATTACCATAGTAGTTAAGAACAAAGAACTGAGACGACGGCGGCATACATCTACTACTCTTAGGCCTTGCCATGGGAAAAAGTAGTGTTAAAAAACCTAGAATGCGGTGTGGTCGCCATGCTGACCATAGGATAGGTTGCTAGGCGATAGTGTTCTCCTCATGAAATGTTTTGTCTATCAATTGCATGGCCTGAGCAATCTAAATGAGCAATCGTTCTGATGAAGTACTCTAGGACATCTGTTTTCTCCTCTCTGAATTCACAAATTACTTAGTTCTTGTTTTTTTGGAGTTACATTGTGTTGCATTTACTTGCTTTCTAGTTTGTTGAGTATTTGAATTTGCCTTGTGCTTTGTTACTAGTTCTCAGAACAAAACTTTTGAATTCTTGAACCATCCCCTTCCCTTTGGATACGATCCCTCTCACCAAATCTAAATTAGTTAATAGGGTAAAATTGCAAGTACGCGACACGCTTGTCAATTTTTGGCGCCGCTGCCGGGGTAGGCACAGTTTCTTGAATTTGCTTAATTGTTTCTTGTATTTGTTTGTTCGGTTTTGTGTTGTGTGAATTTTCATTCTTCGATTTCTTGAAAAATTTTGTGTGTCTGTTTTTGTTTTGTTTCTTTTATTTGCATTAGATACTTTTGTTTTTGTGATCTATTGTTCTCTTTCCTACCATACTCCACGTGTGTTATTTGGTGTATGTCCGGGTCTCTAAGGTCTTCTAGAAAGTCTGAATTTCAACTTGATCTCGAGTTACCAAAAACCTTGAGAAGTAGACAGAAAGAAAAGCAAATGGCCAGCAAAGGGGAACGAGCACCACGATTTGGTGACCATTACGCAATTAATTTCGAAAATGGCTTCCATCAGCAAGATATAGACGTTGAGAGTTATCATATACTGACACAAATTTTCTCAATAATTACTCAAGGGCAATTCTTTCAAGGCCTTAATAATAAAGACCCCAATGATTACCTCGATTGGTTCTTAGGCCTCTGTAGTACTTTTAAACTTCCGAGAGTGGATCGAAGTGAAGTCCATCAAATTTATTTACTCTATCTTTAAGAGGTCAAGCTATGTATTGGTTTAAGAGTATTGGGGGAGCAAATGCAGCAATGTCCTTTGATGAATTCCAAAAGAGATTTTTAGCCAAGTATTTCCCTCCTGCAAAATTGGAAAACATGAGAATGGAGATAATGAACTTCCAACAATAGGATGGCGAGTCATTCAGAGAAGCATTGGAGCGTTTCAATGATCTAATCCGTCAATGTCCTAACCATGACCTTGGTGAAATAAGGGAGTTTAACACATTTTTCAAAGGCCTCACAGCTGAGTCTTCTATGATAGTGAAAGCTTGTGCTAACGGTGCATTGAAAGATAAGAGTGTGCCAGAGGTTAGAGAGTTGTTTAACCATATTGCTGAAGATGAATATCTTTTTCCTAAGACACGGAAACCCCAAGGCATGAGGCAGGGAGGAGTGCTGGATCTTGATGAGGAAACTTCTTTGAGTGCCAAGTTCGAAGCCTTAGCTAAGCAAGTGCAACCTCTAAAAGCTACACATGCCAAAGCTCCTGTGTTATCATGTGGATTGTGTAAAGGTGAGCACTACAAGGATGAGTGTGCCACTACAACTGAGTCTCTACAGTACGTGAATAACTATAACAAGCCACAATATCCTAACAACTACTCTGGAGGCAATAATAGATAATATGGTGGTAGAGGCCAAAATTGTTGGGGAAACCAAAATCAAACTCAAGGTGGAGGCCAGTACTATGGAAATGAACAAAAAAGAGCCACGCAACCATCTCCAGGCTTTGATCATCAACCAAATTCCTCAGAGCAAATAACGCCATCTATAGAAGAGATGCTCCATCGACTTATAGAAAAAATGGAAAAAAATGAGGAAATGTTTGCTGTTTTGGAGACTACTGTGAGACATCATGAAGCTACCTTGAAGAATATTGAGATGCAATTGGGACAGCTTGCCAATGTTGTGCACCATAGGCCAAGTGGTTCATTTCCAAGTGACACAATTCCAAATCCGAAAGGGAAAGCAGTTTGTAATGCAATCACATTAAGGAGTGCAAAGGAAGTGCATAAAACCACTGAACCTAGAGGTGAGGATGTCCAGTTTGAAGATAAAGCAAGAAGAGAAGTTGAGCAAGAGTGTGTACATGAAGCCTTAGCACCTGAGAAGGAAGAAGGGAAAAACAATGAAGAGAAGTAGGTGACTAAAAAGGTTAGAGGACCACCAAGCCCTTGCAACTATCCTGAGTATGCTCCTAAACCTCCATTTCCTGAAAGAGTAAATCCACTATCGAAGAAGAAAGGGCTGTAATATGATCGATTCTTGAACGTGGTTAGACAAGTTAACATGAGCCTACCATTGCTAGATTTGGTGAGTGCATTTCCTAATTATGCAAAATTCCTTAAGGATCTGATTTTGAACAAGGAATAGATTCTTTAATGTGAAGCTTCGGCGATGCCCATGGAGTGTAGTGAAGTTTGGGATGGCCACAAGTTTCCACCAAAGTTGAAGGACCCGGGAAGTTGCACCATCCCTTGTACCATAGGTCAGAGGTACTTTGACAAATCATTGTGCGACTTAGGAGCAGGAATCAACCTCATGCCTCTTTCTATTGCCATAAATGTTGGGTTGAGTGGAAGAATCCGTCCAGTGGAGGTCACTTTACAACTCGCTGATAGATCATTGGTGAAGCCCACGGGCATGGTTGAAGATGTGCTGGTGAGGATTGATAAGTTCACACTTCTTGTGGACTTCATTGTGCTGGACATGGAAGAGGATCCCAAAGTGCCTATCATTTTTGGAAGGCCATTCCTTGCTACTGGAGATGCGTTAATTGGCGTGAGGAACAAAAAGGTAACATTTAGAATTAATGATAAACAAGTTGTTTTTTATGTCAATTATGCTATCGAGCATCCCAGACATGTAGAACATTGTTTTGCAATTAGGGCCATAACTTGGAACATGCGTGTGTTTAATGAAGATGTGAAAAGTAACTACATATCTCTTGAAGAATTGAATACGTGCAATGAAAAAATTGAGATGGTAGAACTGGATAAGGAAGATTGCATGATTTTATATGAGATTGCAAACATAGTAGAATGCTGTTTTATAGATGAATCAATCTTTGAAATGCAAGATGAAGTGTTGGTAGAACAGACCTCATAGGAAGCATGTGTTAAGAATGTCCCAAATGGTAGTGAGTGCCATGTTATAATTGATCATGTTGATAGTCATACTTTGGATGTGTCGTTTCTTGATGTCCTGATAAATTGCATTGAGTCATATCTTGATGAACATGGTGAAATCATGAATGAAGATAATGTTGCACTTGCTAATAAAAAGGATAACCCATTGATGGAAACTCTTGCGGAGGTCCCAAATATTGAAACTATGCTTGAATCTAAGTATCTTAAAGGTGACTCACCAGAAGTGCTAAATGAAATTTCCTTGATAACTAATGATAATGATTTTTGTGTTGTTAAGAAAGAAGAGACTGAAGAGATTTCGCATGTTAGTCTAGATAAGGAAGATGTGCGAATTTTGAATGACATTGCTAACATGGTGGAAAATTGCTTATCGATACATCTATTTTTGAACTAACTGATGGGTTTGTTGAGCCTTTGGATGAAAAACCCTTGGTTGAGCCTTGCAGGATTAAAATGGTTAGTGTGGTGGAAAAGGTAGATGATGTGCTACTAATGATAGAAGAATTGAATGAAGTGCCTCCAATGGGGGAGTCTCAGTGGTTCAAAATGGAATTTGTAGAGTGTACTCCCCATGTCCATGAGCTTAAGCATCTCCTTGATGATACTCCTCAAGTGTCCTACAAGAGGAGGAAAAATGCTTATGAGATTTCTTCCTTATGGTATAGAGATGGTTATTCCAAATTTTGCAGGGATGGATATTCTAAATTGTGAAGAAGAAAGCTTGAGAAGGATAGTCTAGCTGGAGACTTACAAAATACAGAACTACTTCTTTTTCCCTTAGATTTAATAAAGTGTATTGGTCAACATAGTATTATGTTTCTTGTATTGTGTATGTTCACTAAGTCACTCATGTTATCAGGACATGCATATGGAAGAAGTGGCAGGAGGAATAGGCTATGCACACATGAGGCTAAGTGTGGGGAGTGGAGCAAAGGACCACTCCCATGCTGCACACTATCATTTTGTTTTACATTTCAAGCATGAATTGTGCATATGCCATTTAGTGTTACTAATTGCATACTTTTATACCCCCATGACTCCTACTCATTCTGAGACACTTTGCTTGCATGCCACCTCTATAAGTATACTTGAGTGAGTAATGTCTGATAAGTTATGTTTCACCTTGTGCAGGACATTTTTCATGCAAGAGGAAACTACAAACAATGATACTCATTAAGAAAACATTGGACTTCATAACATATCAACACCAGGGAGCTTCTAAACCTATCTTTACTATACATTGAGGACAATGTAAGTTTTAAGTGTGGGGGAGGGAATGTTTGCTTTGGTTTGTGTTTTCTGGATTTGTTATGTGTACCTTCTTTCATGAACGGAACGAAATTTTTTGTAATTTGTTTCTTGTGCTATGTGATGCAAAGCGTGTTATTTCTTTTATGGATGTGTTGTGTTATGTTGAGTGTAATATGTTATGTTTTTCATTTGTTGAGTGACTTTGAAGTTTTTTGTGAATTTGTGTGAATAAGTATTGTTCTTGAAGACAAGTTATCTGTAGTTGACATTTCGGTGGAAATACTTGTCAATACATGGAATGTGTGAAGTGTTGAGAGGTGGTGTTTTGGTTGCTTAGTGTTTTTAAGTTTTTTTTAGGAGTGAGATTGTGTCCTAATAAAGGGTAACGGGTGAAATGAAATAAAAAGAAGTGTGTGAGAGTGCGGGCGATGGAATATAGAAAATGAAGTATCACTTTGTGTTTGAACTTGTGTTCTTCTGTTAGCTATGTTCAACTTCTTGTTCATCAAGTTCTTATGTTAATGCATGCGAAAAATTTTTCATTTCCGGTTCTAAATTTGAAAGAAATTGGCACGTTTTGTTGGCCAAGGCATGATATTAAAATAAGATAGATATGCCATGCAATCTATTCAATGACATAGGGGGTATTTGGTTTAAGTTGTTCTTCTGTTATGCATTTCTTTGGTATTCTAGGGTGTTCTTGCATGTTTAGTCCCTTAAAGACACATACGAACTAGTGGTTACACAAGAAAGGATTTGGTGGAAAAAGCCTTTGGCATCTGGGAATGAAAAGCCGTAAGACCCTGGCATGTGTATTTGGGAAAAAATAGCCATAAAACCCAGGTAAAAAGTGGGAAAAAAAGCCACAAAATCCAGGCAATCATACACCAATGTGTGTGACAAAAGAAAGCGCCAAAGTGCAATTTGAATGTAAATGATATAATAGAAGCACCAATGTGCGCCATTGATCTTTTGTGCTATTCGTTCCTATGTGTGGATAAGGAGATTGATATGCAGTGAATCGTAAGATAGAATAAAAGGGTTATGCATACATGAAGAGCACTGAGCCAGTATTCCTCAGCACACACTTGCAAATGTGACATTTTGGTCTTTATTCATTGTGCCTTGGTTGTTAATGTGTGTTGAAATCTAAAAATTTGGAACATGGGAAACTTTTGAGAGTTTTTGTGTGCAAAATGTTTTGATGAACTTAGAGATGGACTTAGTAAACATGGGAGTAATAGTTTTAATATGAGTGCTTTACGTTTGAGCTTGCTTTAGGGTGTGAAGATTGTGTTGGTGTGATATTGTGTCCAAGCTTGAGGGCAAGCAAGAGTTTAAGTGTGGGGGAAATTGATAAATTGGTTTTACACCAACTTATATGTGTAATATCACTTAGCTTTTGCCTTGTGTTTCATGCAATTGTGTAGTGTTTTGTGCCATTGTGTGCATTTATGTGGTTTGCAACTTGGAAGTGCTAAAATGGTGAAAAAGACCAAAAATGATGATGAAATGAAGTAAATGTGTGTTTAGGTTGTAAACCAAGGAAATGAGCCAAATTCGTTGGAATGGTGTTGTGGAATTTGAAGAATGCCTAAATATGCTTATTTCATGCTTTGGCAGAATAGATAGCTTATTATCAATTGGGTGTATCTCTCTCAATACTAGTTCAAATGATACGATCTTGGATGTTTTGGAAAGCTCTATGGGTGTACTGCATTGCTTATGTTTTAACTTTCTTCTAATTCTATGTTCAAGTATGAGAAACGGGAGGATTTTTACGACTGCTCCTTCAGGTTTTCATTGTTGAGCTCACTGCCACATTTTGGTAGATTGTCCATATCTTGAGCTAAGGACCTCCAATGATGCTTATTCTTGAACCAATGGAAAGCCAAGAGAAAGCTCTAAAACATGCCTGCCACAAATTTCAATGAAGAGGCTAAGATGCACATATATTGCATAGAAGTATAGAGTTGTGCCATACAAGTCAGAACCAAAATCCCCCACCTGTGAGGATTTCTCAGCCGCCCGTGAAGTCCTACAGGGAGGCAGTGTCGGCTGTGTGGGCTCAAAAATGTGGATGTTTCCTTCACTCCTTCATCGGTGTCAGCCTTATCAACACATAATGGAGAGCCGGCTCTGTTCATTACAGATGATGCCGAATCGCGTTTGGCTGAAAAATTCAAGTTTGCCTTAATTGGTAAATTCAACCATGGAAGACCAGCAATGGCAGACAATCGTAAAGACTTATAAGCTGCCGGTTTCAGTGGTGAATGCCACGCAGGGTTAATTGATCAACGCCATGTCATTTTCCATTTTAAGTTTGAAGCCGATTTTCAAAGACTTTGGATGAAAAAAAGCTGGAGTTTCCGTGGGTTTCAGGCAAAAATTTTCCATTGGTCTCCTGATTTTAGTCCACAGAAGGAACCGTCTATAGCTCCTGTATGGATTAATTTTCCACTGCTCCCTGTCCATTTGTGCAATAAAGAAACCTTATTTACATTGGGCTCGGCGGTTGGAAAGCCACTTAAGCTAGACTTGGCGACGGCGGCAATGGAAAAGGTTTTGCGTCCAAGTGAGGCGAGAATATGTATTGAAGTCGATGTTGTCAAGCCCCTTCCTCACCGTGTTTGGATTGAATCGTGGAAGAGAGGTATGTGATAACAGATTATTTACGAAGATTTACCGAAATATTGTCCTAACTGTGCAAAAATGGGCCACTCCGATTAAAAGTGCAACCTCAATAAAGCAAAGAAAGTCTGGGTACCGAAGGAGAAGGTGGTACCCAATAGTAAGGAGCTTCAATCTGATGAGTCCTCTCCAAAGGATATGGAAATCGGCAATGGTGTTGAAGTGGTGCCACAGACTGATCAATCAGGGGAGACAACGAATGCCCAAAGTGGAAAGAAGCAAGAGGGAAACAAGTCCTTTTCAGAGGAAGAAGGGCAGCAAATTAGCTCAGGAAATGACCCGGAGGGGTCTGAAACTTTAAACCCAGCAGTTGTCGGTGGAACTGACCAAGCAATGGTGCTGGCAACCTTACCATCGAATTTGGCAGGTAGAATTGGCAAACAGTGAAAGCCTGATCACGGACAATATCAAAGTTACCATAAACTGGGAAGAAGGAGAATCCTCAAACATGGTCAAAAACATCTCCAGGACAGAATTGTCAATTCTAAAAGCCATCCCAACGCTTAGGTGGGACAAAGGAGAGTTCGTGAAAGTCAGTACTGATTCGGATTTCACAGCCCTACAAGACATCACATATGAATTCGAGTTGGGAGAAGAGGAGGATGACTGCTGGACGGAGAACAGCTTTCAGGAGGATCCACAAGATGAGCTAGATATGTATCTCGATAAAATAGAAAGATACCAGAAACCAGTCAAATATTTGAAGCTCATGAGAGCTTTAGTGAGCCCCAAAGCTAGTCTTGCATCGGGGAGGAAACTCAGGGACCGCAACCCCTTCATATGCTACTCCGAAGGTAAAAGGTGGAACTACAGGTGATACTCCTATGCATAATTTTCCGTTTAATGGCCCCTGATTACTGGAGTTTGCATCAGTTGGCCTGTTCGGGGATGTTTAATTTGCTTGAGCATCACCTCTTAATGAGTTAGGCTGTTCTTGTTTTCGTGTTCGAATGTGGAAACATAGTATGTATTTTGTCTGTTTGGACTGGATTGACTGGTGAGCTGGTGGCTATTTGGTATTAGCGAGTTTGTCTCAAATCTGTTGATGAATGGTGTGAGATTGGAAATCTGTATTGGAAATCTTGGGAGGTTCAAAATTCTGGAAGGATAATGCTTTCACTGCTGACTTCTGTTGGCTTTCAAACCTGTTGGATTTTGTGTGTATGGTATTGTGCTATGCTGTTAGTTCATATGGGCAGATGTGATCCTATAATTTTGGCCAGATTAGCTGGAATTTAATGTAGACTTCTGTTTCAAAGTTTGCTCCCCACATTTATGCTCTATTATCTGAATATGTCTTTGTTTGAATATGTTGGAGACGAGGCTCTTGAAATTCTGACCTGGTGTTGGGGCTTTGCCATTGGTTTGGAATAAGGTGTTCTATAGGGGAAAGGCTGCTAATTTTGCCAGATTGCCTTGCATAAGTTGGCTCAAGTGTAATGGTTTTCTTGCTCGATTTCTGTTGTTAGGTGACAGACCTTTTGCTGGTGCTGCAAGCTTTTTTGGGTTTGGCTTTCTTTTGGCATAAGGGTGGTGATACTGCTCTTTAATGGAAAGTAAATATCTTGTGTCCATTGGCTACGAAGCACTTATAACTGGTTCGAGAGTTCTCAGAATTTGCTCTCAATTCTTGTATTTAAATTCTGTGGACTCTTAACCTCCACACATACTCCTCGATTTATGTTAATCTCATTGTATGAAAGCTTTTGGTCCCAAAGTGTATGGGAGTAATACTCCTCGTTTATGGCTTTCCTTTTGTAACTAGGTGTCGGGTATATCCGGCCTCTACCTATTTTGTTATATTAATAAAATTGGTCTGTTCTCTAAAAAAATATGTATATATATATAGAGTTGTGCTGAAAATGGTTGCATCGCCACACACTAGCATAGAATCCTTGCACAAGTACACACCTCGTCGCACACACCTCGCCGCACATTCACTCACCTCGCCGCACTCACGCAGAGCACACACAGCTTTACCATGTCTTAGTATTTTGGCCATAAATTTCTTGTCTGAACTCCGAATTGCATGATTCAAAAGGCTATGGAACGCTAACACTTAGGATACAACTTTCATGTTTTAGGATTTGCCAAATTCATAGCGCATCAAAGGTCAGATTGTGGTTGGACGTTACTACATACTCCTAACATTTCACTTCACTTATGCTTTGTATACATTTAACTTAGTATTGAGATAATTCATATTGTGAGCTCATGTTTCATTGTTTCTTTATAACATTTTCAACTTCATGAAGCACTCATTTTCCATTCCATGATTGAGAATGTTTTGCAAACGTTACAATCTCCATTTCATGAGTAAAGAAAGCATCACACAGTTATTTGAGCAATCTTCACTTCTAGCTTTTTATCCTTATTTCCATCTTCATAGCATCTCATTAAGATTTTTCTTTAGACTTCAATTCATTCAGTAACGTGATGTCTTATAAGTCTTTCTTTTTTCCTCTCCATACATCTCTCTCTTCTACCACATACATTTCACAACACATGTATTTTATTTCAACAATCTTGTGTGTGCATTACATACTTGGTGTCTCAAGTTTTGCACGCATACATTGTGAATGTTAGTACTACATTCTCCATTCATGTATTCAATCACATTCTCATTTCACAACATTAACTTCATATGCATTTCACTCTTCACTACATTTCATGCTTCAATCATTTGTCATTCATTATTGTACATTTGCACATTACACACTCAATGCACACTTGCACATTACACGGCGAGACCTCGCGCTATGAGATCTCGCCTATTTCGTTGGTACATGGCGAGACCTCGTAGCGAGGTCTCGCCGGCTTTGGTATTATGTAGCGAGGTCTTGCCGTGTTGTGGGTTTAAATGGCGAGACCTTGCAGCTTTGAGTATACATATGTATCATGCATTTGTCAATTTCTCTTATGTGTATTGATGTTGCAGGATTCGGCTAAGTGTTGGAAATGTTTTTCTTGTGAGCAGTTGCGGAAAGGCGTGCTCAAGGATGGCTCGAAGACGTGTTGCTGGTGGAGAAGGCTTTGAAGTCGAGGCTCGAGGGCGTGAACTGGAAATATGCTTAAGCTTTTGTTGAATGTTTTGTTGTACACGGTGGCATTTATGTAATATTACATCCATTTTACGTTTGCGTATTTGTTACATTTCGTAACCTCTATATAGAGAGGAATTAGTCGAAGATGAGACGAGATCATTCTAGATTCTAGACAGAAAACAGATTTTTGTATTTTCGGAGCTGGAATTTTTCTCTCTACATTTTCTCACTATAGATTTTCTCTCTCTACAAATTGAACTCCGATCTCAATTCTGATCGCGGTTTTGGTCTGGAAATTGCTTTCTCATTCTCAATTGACGTAGGAATTGACAAATCTCAGAACTTTTATCGGTAAAATCTTCCAATTGAATGAAAATGAGTTTGTTAATGTTACAATTTGATGAAAGTGGGATGAAGAAGGAGTTTTCTGGCTAATCAGTGATGTCCTAGGGTCTTTATTGACGATTGTCCTGTTTAGATAACGAAAGGTGGTGCAATTGATATGAATTAGGAAGAAATGAATTCACGCACTTATTTCACTTATGAATTCTGTTAAATTCTATTAAATTGGACTAATGATGAGGAGTTGAACTCTCATTGCGGTCACCTTGCTGAATTGGAGTTTAGTTCACCAATCGTTAGTGCGTATGGTAATGGAATTAGAACTTGGGAGTGAATTGAGTCTGGAAATTGCTGAGCAAGTGCCTACATATTACTCGCATAAATAGAGGAAGAAACTGAGGCATAATGCAAGTTATTTCTTTTGGGAGGACAATGCTCTCTACAAAGTTTGCAGTGACCAAGTAATAAGAAAATGCGTAAAGAAAGGTGAGAAAGATGACATCTTGAAGGCTTGTCATGAAGGCCCATGTGGAGGTCATTTTGGTGCAACTAGAATTGGTTTCAAGGTGCTACAAAGTGGATTCTACTGGCCACATATCTTTGTAGATGCACGCATTTGGGTTGGCCAATGTAATAAATGTCAAAGAACTGGTAATATCTCCTCACGTAATGAAATTCCCTTAAACAACATTTTGGAAGTTGAGCTCTTTGATGTATGGGGCATTGACTTCATAGGACCATTCCCAAAATCATGCGACATGGTATATATACTGGTTGGGGTAGATTATGTGTAAAAGTGGTTTGAGGCCATTGCACTTCAACACAATGATGCCTGAATTTTAGCCGCATTTCTGAAGAAGCACATATTCAACAGGTTTGGCACTCCACGTGCAATAATAAGTGATGGGGGTTCACACTTTTGCAATAAGATTTTTGCATCACATCTGGCCAAATATGGTGTAAAGCATAAAGTTTCTACTGCCTACTACCCACAAACAAGTGGGGAAGCCGAGATCTCCAACTGAGAGATTAAAAGGGTTTTGGAAAAATTTGTATGACCAAATAGGAAGGGCTGGGCTCTCAAGTTGGATGATACATTGTGGGCATACCGCACAGCATACAAAACTCCTATTGGTGCTTCACCCTTTTGGGTTGTGTTTGGTAAGGAGTGCCATCTACCAATGAAGTTAGAGCATAGGGCTTTCTGGGCTATTCAAATGTTAAACATGAATTTGCATGATGCATAATCAAAGAGGATGATGGAGCTCAATGAACTTGATGAATTTCGGTTTAACTCTTATGTCAGTGCTAAAATGTATAAAGAAAGAACCAATAGGTTACATGATGTTGGGATTAAAGTGAAGAGTATTGCACTGGGTCAATTGGTCTTATTATATGATTCTAGGCTCTGACTCTTTCCAGGAAAATTGAAGTCACGTTGGACTGGCCTTTTTCGTGTCATTAAATGATTCAACATTAACCATTCTAACATAAGTTGACGTTTCCTCTCTTATATGCACACATTGTTATCAACTTACTCTCTGATACCACTAAATGTCATGCCCCAATCCGACGTGGCACGGCCACACGAGTGGAGATCGATTCCAAACGTGCGAAGCCTCACTTTTCGATTATCTTTAGTATCCTCAAGTCGTCGATTTAACTTAACAATTCATAACATTCATCATAATCACTAATCTAGTATCCTCTATGAATAAACATAACATTTGGGCAATGAACGTAAGATTTAAAACCTTGGAAAACAATTAAAATTCGAAATTTTCTTCGTTGCTGAAAATCCCCACGCGTCGCGACGCACAGCCCTTCAGCGTCGCGACACCGGTGCGCGTCGCGACGCACAGCCCTTCAGCTTCGCGACACGGACAGAACAATTCACTGCCATGTTTTTACCCTCTGGGCGTCGCGACGCGGAGTACGGGTGTCGCGACGCTGGGCCGTTTTCCACAAAAAAATCGATTTTTCCTCTTCTTTTTCTTTCCAACTCAAAACCATTTCAAAACCACATCAATTCTATGTACCAAAACTGCATATACATCATTCCAATCTCCCAAACCATTCATTTCTATTCGCATTACGTATTCACACATCATTAACAACATTACGCCACAAATCATTCACTATAACCAAAAGAGTATACAACATGTTCTAACATCAACAATTCCATCTTACATATTGGCATCAAAATTAACATATAACTATACATATTGACATCAAATCTTATGTACACACATCATTCTTTCCAAAATAGTTCTATACAATTTCCTATGATCTATACAAAACCATAAGTCTACAAAATAGCTTTCCCTACTTGTCATCCACAAAATCTTCACGGGAAATCTTAAACTCTGCAAAAATGACAATAATAGTGGTATGAGCAAACACTATGCTCAGTAAGTAATAATGACATTCCTTTATCGGTTTGAGCATGTTATATACATAATATACTTTCATAAAACCTTTCAATACATGAAAACTCACATTTGTAAACATTTCCAATTCACACACACATATATATATACAAATAGTAAGTGGCACAATCATTTATCAAATCACTTTCACCAATACATAGAATACTTGTGTCATTTAGCTCATGAATAATTCAAATCACTTTCGGTGACATAACTTGATCAAGTCCTGACTGTTTATCCCGTCAGGTAGGCCAGAACAGAGGGGTTCCTAGCTATTTATCCCGCTAGGTAGGCCAGAACAGAAATTTGGAACATGTTCCTACCAATCGATCATTAAACATTCAATGAGCTCAAAGCAATTCAAATTCCTTGAAATCATTTCACAAAATGATTCACATTCACAAAGGCCACTTACATACATTTCATATTCATCAAAATCATAATCCAATACATGCTCAAGCCATTTTAGTATAAGAACATAATCACTTTCTCAAAAATTGGTTTCCTCCAATAAATATAAAAACGTAAAAGAATGTCATAACCACTTATCCTAATCAATATCCACTATAGCCTTGATTCTTAAGGTTTCCACCACCCTTTTCAAATAACTTTCCTATAGAAAACATACACATATATAAAAGACAAATCAATTAGAGCCTAATAACTCTTAAGACAACTTTCTTAATCTAAGAACACTTCTTTTCCTTCTTATTCTTAAAAATCCCTCTTTTTTTTTACATCTTACTCTCATATTTTTCTTCCACAACATTATACTCACAATTGGGTTTAAATTCATCAATTCATGTTCTCTCCTTAATCAAATGAATGATAGAATCCTTAGATTGGTTTTCTTGAGCTTACATGATCAAACCCATATTCTATCACTACACAACTTCAAACCCTTACTATTCTAAATCTCTAAATAAGGAAATTAATTTGGATAAATCACTAGATAACTTCCTTACCTTGTTTAGAATAGAGTTGGAGTGAGAAAGCTTCCTTGTTCCTCCTTCAATCCCCTCTCTCTTCTTGCTGCCCTAAATGGAGAAAAATAGGGGAAAATGTTGAAGGAAAGAATGGCAAACAAAGCTGGAAAACGTTGGGTTGAAGACCAACTTTTCCAATTTTGCAAAACAGCCCCTATAATTTTCCCTATTTATGGAATAGCCCTCAATTTGGTCATGGGTATTATATAGTCTCTTTCCTTATTATTTTCGCATAAATCGCCTAATTTGCCAATCAACTAGAATCCTGCAATCAGTGCAAATATATTCAAACTATTTCATAATAAACCCACAAATCATGTAACATGAAATGCAGTCATCAATTATTATTTGATAGAAATGAAATCCGAGAAGAAATTCATCATGGTATTTATATTAACACTATGGCTTTTATCATCATCGCCATCGTCAGGCTCCATAGAGTATTGATTCATCTCAATCTATTATGTGAATAATTTGAGAATAGGATTGCTAGATGAGATATCTACATGTCATATTAGTGATTTTATATAGGTAAAATTTGTAAGCCTTTTGTCATTTATTGATAATTTTTGTGATAAGTAGGTGGTAGTTAGTTAAATTTATTCCAATGTTAATTACTTCCATTATAGGGTCAAGCCATCGAAGTAAATGATATTTTAGGAATCTATTTCATTCCTTTGATAATGTTGAAAAAAATGATAATATTTATGACCCCAAAAGGATAAAATGGGAAAAAAAACTAAAAATTGCATAGAATATGACTGGATTTGAGGGGAAAAAGTCACGAATTGAAAAGAAGATGACTGAATTGAATCATGATTCCTTCAAGGTCATTCATTAGGGGTGAGGGACATTCTTTAAGAGTTTATAATTCATTATAATATACAACAAATATTCTAGAAACATAAGCAAATAAAATAGAGAATAAATAAAATAAGAGCAAGTACCGATCTTGCAAAATAGATGCGCATAAGATAAATATGCAAGTCATGTGCTAGAGTTCCCATTAGATTTAACCATTTACATTGAGGGATTGACCTCAATAATATACTTTTAAAAGTATAGAGATGTTTTTTTGCCAAAAAAAATTTTAGTGATTAACAGTGAGATTTTCAAACAGTATAGTGATTTTTTGGATTTTGCTCGTATTTTTAAGTAAGAATTCTTTCATGGCAAGTTTGTAGGTAGGTAGCAGTTAGTTTGAGTTTATTACACATTAATCACTTTCTTGGTAGAGTAGGGACATTGAGATAAACAAAAAGGATTAATTGTATCTATTTCTTATGGAAAAAAACTATAATGCTAGTGACCCAAAAATGGAAAAATTATAATAGAATGTGACTGGAATAAAATTTTTCCATTTCATTGGGATTTAAAGGAAGATTTATCAATCCCCTAAAATGTTCACTTTCTCAAAAGCAATACTTCATGAAATCAAAACCATATGTAAAAATATCAAAACTGTAATGAAATATTAAATGTGGATATTCATTATTTATTCAATGGGTTCTTATATATCCCCTCTGGATTCATCCCCTTTGTAAATGTCTAGATTTAATGAATCTCAAACTTCTAGACTAATGGATAACTATCAGTTATCATCTTAAAATACTAAATTAATAAACAATTCAGCTACCTGGTTTAGCTACCTTGCTTCATCTATAAATAGAACCCATTTTAGTTTATTTTAAAAATCCTTTCGAAACCCTGTACGAACTTTGAAAGCTTGTAATACTGGAAAATCTCTATAGAACCCCTATTGTAGTAACCACACTTGTACTGTAAATTGCTATCAATAAAAGTTAGTAAATAGAGCCACAAATTCCACCTACTTCTTTGTGTATTTCTCTTTATTGTAATTTTTTTTTGCACTGTTATTCAGTTGTATTGCATAGAAGTAGTAGTTTTACAACACGCTATCAGCAAGAGACTCCACCACTAGAGCAAATCTGATCCAAATCTGGACGTTGAAGCTTTTCTAGTTACATATCTTTGCACGAGGCTCTACCACTGGAGTAAATCAGGTTCAAATCTAAATTTTGAAACAATTGGTGGTTACATATCTTCGGTAAGATCTTCAGATTTTCATTTTTAGTAAGTTCACGAAGTAATATTTCTTTCTTTTTCAATTAATTTATTTTAACCATAAATTTGTGCTTTTTTATATTCTTGAAATAACAACTTATCAAGAATATTGAGAAATATTCAACCACCTGAAGTCGGTTGTAATTCCAAAAGTTCGACCATGGCATAAATTGCCTTATAATGATTACATATTACCGTGATAAGAAATAAAATAACCTTTAGAAGAGGTGATGATAAGAAAAATGGCAAAAATAAATGCCCCTAATGTGTTATAGAAGGCCAATGATCTCGTACATGTTGTACAATAGATCCTCTTGTTAAATTTTATCAAGCATCATTGGAAACAAATTACCAAGATGTCGAAACAAATTTCATTGATCAGATTTCTCAGCCTGAAGGTGTAATTTTGATCATATTTACTTGAACTCCCTGAAGGTGTAATATGATCATATTTATACACCTTGAAGGTGTAATATGTTTATGTAATTTTTATTTATTTAATAGTTCTAGTTTTCACATCTTTAAATTTTATTTGCGTCTTTTATGTAATTTAATTATAAAGTCTATTTATGTTTCTTTATAATTTGATACATTCTTCCTAAATAATAGATTGATATATTTCTTCCTGAAGAAAAAACTGGTATATTTCTTCTTGAAGAAGAAATTGGTATATTTCTTCTTGACGAAGAAAATTGATACATTTCTTCCTGACAAAGAAAGTTGATATATTTTTTCCTGGCGAAGAAAGTGGATATCTTTCTTCCTGACGAAGAAAGTTGATACTTTTCTTCCTGACGAAGAAAACTGATATATTTCTTCTTGACGAAGAAAACTTATACATTTCTTCCTGACGAAGAAAACTAATACCTTTCTTCCTAACGAAGAAACTGGTACTTTTCTTCCTAAAGAAGAAACTGATATTTTATTCTTGAAGTTTATTTATGTTTATTGTTTAATGATTATTTATTAAAGTTTATTTATATTTTGTCATATTCTTCCTGACGGAGAAAGTTGATACCTTTCTTCCTGACGAAGAAAATTTGATACATTTCTTCCTGACGAAGAAAGTTGATAGCTTTCTTCTTGACGAAAAAATTTGATACCTTTTTTCCTGAAGAAGAAATGGATATTTATCTTTCTGAAGAAAAAATGAATGCCAAATACATGGGATCAAATAATTGGTGATGATATTTGCCTTATTAATAGTGCTACTACTCACACTATCCTTAAGATGAGAAGTATTTTTCCTACCTAAAGATGGAAAAAATTAATGTTAATACAATATGTGGTAGTGTTAAACTAATTGAAGGCTCCGGAAGAGCCACTATATTTCTCCTTGAATGAACTAAAATTGTTATAAACAATATACTACTATCTATAAAGTCTCAAAGAAATTTATTGAGTTTTAAAGATATTCGCCGAAATGGATATCATATCGAGACTATGCATGAGATAAATGGTGAATTTTTGTTAATTACAAATACCATTTATGGAAGAAAATATGTATTAGAAAAATCACCATCTTATTCATCTGGTTTATATTATGCAAAAATAAGTGCAATTGAAAGTTATCATCTAGTAGACCAGAAGTCTACAAATTCCAAAGATTTTATGATAAGGCATGACCGTCATGGACATCCTGGTTCTATAATGATGAGATGGATAATTGAAAATTCACATGGCCATTTATTGAACAATCAAAGGTTTTAAACTCTAACGAATTCTATAGTATTGCTTGCTCCCGAAGAAAGTTAATAATTATACTGTCACCAATGAAGATGGGGACTGAATCCCCTGCATTTCTAGAACGAATTCATGGTGATATATGTGGGCCTGTAGATCCATCATCTGGACCATTTAGAAATTTTATGGTGTTGATCAACGCATCAACAAGATGGTTATATGTAAGTTTATTATCTACTCACAACTTGGAGTTTGCAAAATTACTTAGATAATTAAACTACGAGCACAATTTTCAGATCACCAAATTAAGAAAATTCGTCTACATAATTCTGGTGAATATTCATCGCTTTCTTTTGATGATTATTGCATATCGATTGGAATAAGTGTTGAACATCCTGTAGCTTATGTTTATAAACAAAATGGTCTAGCTGAATCATTTATTAAACAGTTGCAATTAATTGCTAAACCGTTACTTATGAGGTCTAAACTTCCTTTATTTGCTTGGGGACATACTATATTACATGCAACAACACTTGTGAGAATCAAGCTGACAAGTTATCATAATTACTCCCCCATACAATTAGCTATTGGTTATGAGCCCGATATTTCTCATTTGAGAATTTTTGGTTGTGCAGATTATGTCCCGATTGCACCACCACAACATACTAAATTGGACCCCAATGAAGATTGAGGATATATGTTGGATATGAATCACCTTCTATAATTAAATATGTTGAACCATTAACAAGTGATTTATTTACTGCGAGATTTGCTGATTGTCATTTTCATGAATCGCATTTTCCGACATTAGGGGGAGATAAAGTTCAATCGAAAAAGAAATTAAATGGAAAATATCACTTGATTTCCTTGATCCTCGTACAAAAGAATGTGAACTGGAAGTTCAAAAGATTATACATTTGCAAAGAATTGCAAATCAATTACCGGATTCATTTTTTGACTCCAGAATAGTTACTAAATCACATATTATTGCAGAAAATACTCTGGTTAAAATTGATATCCCTGAAGGACAAATTACAAGTTCTAATGAATCTCAAGTACGCATGAAGCGCGGTAGAGCTATCGGTTCCAAAAATAAAAATCTTCGAAAAAAAGAGGATTAAATGAGAGTATAGAACTCCAAAATACTATTAGTGATAAAATTCAATCTCTTGAAGAGGTTGCTTCTGAAGAGCCTACTACTGAAGAGGTAACTCCTAGGGAGAGTGATATTATAGAAACTGCAATAACTTTTGTCACTACAAAAAAATGTTGGAATCGAAAAGAAACAATTATTGATAATACTTTTGCATTTAATGTTGCACTTGATATTATGGAAAAAGATGAGGATCATGAATATAGATCGGTTAATGAATGTCAAAAAAGAAATGAGTGGCCAAAATAGAAAGGTGCGATCCAATCTGAATTGGATTCACTAGCAAAACAAAAAGTATTTGGACCTGTAGTCTGAAAACCAGAAGGTGTAAAGCCAGTTGGTTTTAAATGGGTATTCGTGCGAAAAAGAAATGAAAACAATGAAATTGTGAGATATAAAGCACGACTTGTAGCCCAAGGATTTTCAAAAAGACCTAGATTTGATTATGATGAAACATATTCACCTGTATTGGATAGAATTACATTTAGATATCTTGTCAGTTTAGTAGTGTATGAAAGCCTTGATATGTGCCTGATGGACATGGTCACTGCTTATTTATATAGGACATTAGAAAATGATATCTATATGAAAATCCCTGAAGGATTTAGTATGCCTGAAACATATAAATCAAATCCCAAAGAAAATTATTCTATTAAATTACAAAGGTCTTTGTATGTATTGAAGCAATCTGGACGTATGTGGTATAACAGTCTTACTAAATTTAACCAAAGAAGGTTATACAAATGACCCGATATGTCCATGTGTTTTTATGAAGAAAAATGGCTCCAAATTAGTAATCATTTCCATATATGTTGATGATCTCAATTTAATTGGAACTCCTGAAGAGATCCAAATGGCATTTGAAAATTTAAAGAAAGAATTTGATATAAAAGATTTTTGAAAGACGAGATTTTGCCTTGGTTTGCAAATTGAACATGCAAAATGGGATTTTTGTTCATCAAACTGCGTATACCCAGAAGGTATTAAAACGCTTTTATATGGACAATGCACATTTATTGAGTACCCCAATGGTCTTTCGGTTACTAGATCCTATTAAGGATCTTTTTAGACCAAGAGAGGATAATGACGAAATTCTTGGTCCTGAAGTATTATATCTTAGTGCAATTGGTGCACTAATGTATCTTGCTAATCAATAGCTACCACATCTTTAAATCATGCTGAAATTATAGCAATTCATGAGGCCAGTCGAGAATGTGTTTGGTTAAGATCAATAAACCATTATATCCAGAAGAATTGTGGGTTATCTTTTGAAAATCCTCAAACTATATTATATGAAGATAATGCTTCTTGTATAGTGCAATTAAAGGGAGGATATATTAAAGGAGATAGAACGAAACATATTTCACCAAAATTCATTTTTTTACTCATGATTTGCAAAAGAATGGTGAAATTGATGTGCACCAAATCCGGTCAAATAATAATTTGACAGATTTATTTACCAAGGCATTGCCGACTACAACTTTTGAGAAATTAATCAGGAATATTGTAATGCGTCAGCTAAGAGATCTTTAATGATCTTCGAATTAGGGTGAGAAATAAATACACAATAATGATGTACTTTGTTTTCTTCTCTAGATTTTTTTTCCCGACTGGATTTTTTTCTAGTAAGTTTTTAACGAGGCACACTCTTTGTGTAGATGAGCATCCAAGGGAGAGTGTTATAAAAAATTAAATGTTGATGTTCATTATCTATTAAATGGGTTCATATATATCCCCTCTGGATTTATCCCCTTTGTAAATGTCTAAGATTCAATGAATCTCGAACTTATAGACTAATGAATAACTATCAGTTATCATTTCGAAATTCAAAATTAATAAACAATCCAGCTACCTTGTTCAACTACCTGGTTTCATCTATAAATAAAACCCATTGTAGTTTATTTTAAAAATTCTTCTTAAACCCTGTAGGAACTCTGAAAACTTGTAATACCAGGGAATCTCTATAGAAACCCCATTGTAGTAACCACTCTTGTACTGTAAATTGCTATAAATAAAAGTTAGTAAATAGAGCCACAAATTCCACCTACTTCTTTTGTGTATTTCTCTTTATTTTAATTTCCTTCTGCACTGTTATTTACTTGTATTGCATTGAAGTAGTAGTTTTACAATAGAAACTAATACGATTGATATGGCGAATAATCAAACTAAAGTCATAATATTGCCCAAATGTTTCACTCAATAAAAATGGAAAAAAACAACTTTAAACAATTCATTGTTCAAATTAGATTTAGCATCATTTGACTATTTTTCCCCACATAAAAATATGAATTTATATTTTAATTAGTAAATGTTTTTTTAAATTACACATTGAATTTCGAATATTAATATTTACTCATCAGGAAATATAAGAAAAAAAATACAATTTTGATCCCCAAATTTTAGATTGTGCCACTTTTGATCCCTAATTATTTCGGATGACCTGATATGATTCTTAAAATTTTAAATTGTTACCAATATAGAACAATTGATATATTTTTTCTTTGAATATAAAAAATAGACACATGACAATCACATGTCCGTTAATGGACATTGTATTTTGTTGGTAGTTTTTTTTTAAATTTGAGAATTTTGAAATTGATGGTTTAAATGGACAAAAAAGAACCTAAAATATAACATGTGCAAGTCACATGTTGGAGTTCCCATTATATTTAACCATTTACATTGAGGGAAAGTCAATGATACACTTTTAAAAGTATACTGATTTTTTTTGCTCAAAAAAGAAGTTCAGTGATGAACAATAAGATTTTTAAAAAAATCTAGTGATATTTTTTAGATTTCACTCTTTTTTTGGTAAGAATGCTTTTGTGGTAGGATGGTGGCAGTTTAAATTTATTACAATATTAATTACCTCCTTTATAGAGTGCAAGCATCGAGATAAAGAATAAGAATTACTTGTATCTATTTCATGTTTGAAAAAAAAAGTAGAAAACTTAAGAAAAATTTAAAAAAAATCATAATTGCATAGTATATGACAAGATTAGAATTTTTCCATTTTATTAGGGTTTAAAGGAAAGTTTATCGATCCACTAAAAAGTTTACTTTCTCAAAAATTAGTACTTCAAGAAATCGAAATCATAAGACAGTATCAAAGCTAATATTATTGATAGAGCGAATAATCAAACTAAAGTAATAATCTTTCGTCAATCTTTCACTTAATAGAAAGGCAAAAAAAAAAATTCGACAATTGATTAATTAATTCATATTTAGCATCATTTGACTACTTTTGTCATCATAAAAATATGAGTTATATTTCAATTAGTGATTTCTTTTTTAATTACACTTTTTTTTTGGGAAAGAAAAAACTTATATATATCAGGGGCAAAATATGATGCTGGGTATACCCAAACGCATCGTTACAATTAAAAATGAAGAAAGAAAAGAACATAAACAGAAAAAAGAAAGCGATAAATATGGAGTACTACTTCATTACATGAGTTTGTGATTAAATGAAAAAGATAGAAAACAAAAAATATCTACTCTAGAACCGACTAGAGTATAAATTTTCTATTATCCGATCAAAATCCTATGCATATATGATGTCTAGCTAGTAAATGAAAGTGAAGTTGTAGAAGATCCAATCCATACATTTTCCTCAATGTACAGCAATCAAAGTAACTGATCCCCACTCCAAGAACAGTTTATTTCCCATTCAGGGGGGAATTAGTCAAATAGGCTCCCTTGTTGGCATAGAACATCACCAATCTGTATAGCAACTTTCTAATTACACATTGATAGGATAAAAATACAATGTTTATCCACAAAGGTTTTTACTGTGCCACTTCTAGTTCCTAATGATTTTGGATGATTTAATCTAATCACCAAAATTTCAAATTGTGACCATATAGGACAATTGAACGAAAATAGTCATTGACAAGCACATGCCTGTTAATAAATATTGTATTTTGTGGTTTTTCTTTTTTGATTTGGAAAATTAGAGATGAATAGTTTACATGGATGTACAAAATGATCCTAATATGTAACATGTACAAGTTACATGCGTGAGTTCCCATTAGATTTAAACCATTTACATTGACAGTGACATTGATAAACACTTTTAAACGTATAGTGATGTTTTTTTGCCCAAAAAAGAGTTCATTGATGAAAAGTGAGAGTTTTTTCGAAAAAAATTGTGATCTTTTAAGATTTTACTTTTAGTTTTTTGGTAAAAATTCTCTTACGGCAGGTTGGCAGTAGTTAGTTTGAATTTATTATATTATTAATTAATTACCTTGTTAATAGGGTCGATCAAATGAGATAAAGAATAATAATTAATTGTATCCATTTCGTATTGCAAAAAGCCTTTCTTTTGACCAAAAAAATGAAGAAAAATGAAAAAAAAATTCATAATTGCGTTGACTACGACTAGATTATAATTTTTTTTATGTCATTAGGCGTAAATGGAAGGTTGATCGATCCCCTTAAAAGTTCACTTTCTCAAAAAGGAGTACTTCAAGAAATTAAAACCATATGTAAACATATGGAGACTAATATAGCTGACATTGCGACAATTAAAATTATGTCTTAATCTTTCACCAATTGTTCACTCAACAAAATAGAAAAAAATAACTTTTAATAATTGATTGATAAATTAAGATTTGGCATCATTTGACTTTTTTTTTGCCCTAATCAAAATACGAGTTAATTTTTATTTAATGAAAATTGTTCTTAATTACACACCGAATTTCGAATATAAATATGTACTCATTAAGAGATATTAGAGAAATAAAATTTTGATCTCCAGATTTTTAACTTGTTGCATTTGCTCTCTAATAATTTTTTACAGCCCAATCTAATTCCAAAGATTCACATTGTCACCAATATAGTGATGTGGCAAGCACAAGTCTATTAATGGTTATTGTATTTTGTGGTTGCTTTTTTAAGATTTGGGAATTTAGGGTTAAATGGTTTAAATAGACAAAAAAGACCCTAAAATGTAACATGTCCAAATCAAGTGTCAGATTTCCCATTAGATTTAACCATTTAACTTGAGGGTGTTATCCCAAGAATGCACTTTCAAAAGTATGGAGTTGTCGCTTTTCCATGAAAACAATTACTTTTACTTCACAATAATAGACAATAGTATATTAGAAATAAAGTCATCTCCCAAAGAAAACATTAGCACAATTTGTTTTCAGTTAATTCAAAGAGTTGCTTAAAAGTGATTATTATTAACAAAGCAAAATTAAATGAAACAAATTGACGAAAGTAGATTTTTGCAAAGACAAGTAAATCAAATTGAATAAAATACCCATTAACAGTAAATCTAAACTAGCTAGTTATCAAATTGATCATCCATGTAATATGATCAATTAATCCTCACTAACCAACCAATTATAAGCTATCAAAAATTGGGTCCGTTGTAATCCAATTCCTTCTTAGTTATTCGATAATTAATAAGAATTAGGTTAATTAATTGCTTCCCTAATCAAAACACAACTCGATTGAAATCAACCAATACCAGATTTAATATTTCAACAGAATTAAAAATTAGAGAAATCAAATTCTAATAAATTACAATCAAAATCAGCTGTCACAATTTATTAGTCTATTATTTCCGTCTACTTGATATTAGTTTCACCATTAATTAATCATATATATATATTCATTAGATACAGATAAATAATTAGATAATAATTGATACTGATAAGAGGGATTAATGTGATCAGAATTTAAATTATATAACACATAAGTGTTATACACATATAATAATTTAGAATTCATAGAATATTAATTTAGCATGAACAATTCAGTCTCACGACACAAAAGCAGCTAATGCTTCATTTCTTTAATAATGGAAAAGAAATCTATCCACTAACATAATCATATAAAATCAAATAACATGTATAGAAAACATAATAACATCGAACTAAAAAGTTAAGGGTAAGAAATCTTATGCTACTTATGACGTTGCCACATGCTTGGCCAAACGGCTGCTAGTCTAATACAAAAGAGAACTACGTACAGAAATAGAAAAATTACTGCACTTAATAACAACAAATGTAACTACAGAACTTGAATTATAACTTTTTTAAACTAAGAACATATCAAAGTAATTAAAACTATGGAACTGCTAAAATTTTGAAACATAAAAACAACTACTGTATATAAAACTCTAACTAAAACTATATAAACTATAAGCTAAAATTACTTCTACTTGTTCAACTCCAAGATCAACCCTTTCTTCTTATAAAGAGAAGAAGTTTTACACTCTTAGAAAACTTATCCCATAAGCAAGTAATACTTGCTTCAGATTCTTCAACATCAAAGAAAACAAATAATTTGTTTTTCTTTAAAAATCTACCACATGTGGCCAATAGAGAAAAGAACAATAAATGAAGGCAAGCAAAATGGTTCCAAATCCACCATGACCATAATTGATTGTGTGTAGTTCGGAAAGATTTTGTCCTATAAAGGAATAAGCACGATCCAATGCATAGAATTAATTTATTTGAGTTATATTCACTACATCTAATTGAAGCACTTAAATCAACAATTTTGACAAGTCATGGTTTGTGAGTTAACACTTGACATTTATTAAAAGTCATTTGGCATGATTTAGTTGTATGTGTAATTCTTTTTTCTGGTTATAAATTGAATATTTTCTAATGGATATCAATTCAAAGTTCATAAAATTTTTAGTCATGACAATTACACAAGGTCAAGATATAAATATAATAAACATTTTCTTTATAAGTAAAGAATCACTTAATTTTTTATTATAATGGCTAATTATTTTTGTCTAGGTTTCTTAATTAATTATTTAAATGGTATTTGCAATCAATAACCTAGAATTATCATTTGTTATTTTTGAATAAGAAATTATAATTTTGAAAACAAATTTTAAGCCCACTAAGATTGAATTTTCTTTGGCATGGATTAGTTAAGAATGTAACAAGCAAATAATGAATTTTCTACCTAAGTGCATAAAAATTCCTATTATGAAAAATAAATTTTGGTTCCAATCCACACATTATTTTCTGTATTGCCACATACAAGATATTGTCCACTTTGAACTATTATGCCTATTATTGTTTCTAAAAAAGACATATCATATTTTTAGTAATATTTATCGGTGGGAGGTAACACCAAGAGACCACTAGAAACTCAATAAGAAGGTAGAAACCAACTTGAATAAAAAAGGTTAAACCAATAATGAGTTTTAAATCCTTACCCACTTATTGCACACTAGTCATGAATCCTAACAAACCTCCCATTCATGAGTAGTCCTTTACATCAAAATCCAAACACCCATTAACCCCATAGTAGTACTTTTTTTGCAAGCCAATTTCTTCTTCTCAACTGGACCTTACTCCTACTGTATATAAGTCCACTTTTCTTTATAGACACCGAACCTAAGCCCATGGCATTCACTGAGTCTAAATCCAAGAATACCTTGTCCCAAGGTCATAGATCAACCACCACCTGTCGGCGACTAGCCCAAATCTAATACAAAAAAATAGCACACATAGCCCATACCATCTAACTTACAATTGACTAGCCCAATTACCTAAGATTCATAACATTGGACTATGATAGCACTTGTTAAGGATGTTTGCTAATGAAATGTAATACCAAGAGACCAATAGAGGTTCAATAAAAAGGTAGAAACCAACTTGAACCCAAAAGATTGTATGCATATTACACAGATTCTCAAGGCATATACTATCTAATTTAAACTTGCTTAAGTTTGTATGCATGGATTTTGACACTTCTTGTATTTTTGTGAAAAAATATTTATTTTTTTTTTCAAAATTGTGGATCACAAATTAAGTCTATAGTATTTTGATTATGAAATTAGATTATTTACATCTGTCGTTGGTTTGAATAATTTTTATTTTTTTTTCTCAATTTTTGTTTCATTTTGTTTTATAATTTTGGGTAGGTTTTAATAACTTTATTCCTTTTCATGTCGTACATTCCTTCACAATTTTACCATACAAGATGGCTATGGTGATTGATACTCCATCCATTTCTAAATATATGTCGTTTAACAATTTTTCACACTAATTGAGAAATATTCTAAAGTGACTAAAAAAATCTTAATTAATGATTTACATCAATAATAAAAATTAAATTTCTATTGGAGCCAATGTAATCTACTTTTTTTTAACTTCTTTTTCTTGCCTCATCTATTAATACATGTTATCTCTCAGCATTAATGTATAGTTCTCTCTGGTAAGTCCTCTGATCTCTTTCTTAAATTAAAGTGCATTGTTCATGCATACACTCTCCACCAGTTGCTTCTCAGAACACACAACAGCACAAACCATTCTAGCACAAAGCATGGGACTTAACACAAACGATTCAAGAAGCACAAACATATCTATTCAGAGGTTCACTAGGTGTTTGATGAATTGTAATCTTAATGCTTAAACAACCAACTTAACACTATGACTCATGATGACCTCACTGTGATTTATGAATGACTCTTGTAGAACACGTGGAAAAATCTGAGCAGAAAGGAAAGCACTCAACCCTCCTGATTGTGACACATCAAGGAACAAAGGGTATAAAGAGAAAGAGATTCCCATCAGAAAGTGTAGCTGGATCGGGAACAAAACACACACAAAAAGGAGAGAAGAACAATCAGTGATTCTAGGGTTTTGGAGAATTACAATAGGGAACAGAGTGCCATTTTTCATATCTATCTTAATTGTACCCTTTGTAATCGCTGAATACCAAATCATCCTTCCATGTTAGATGTTGGGTTTTCAATTCATTTCTCTGAGCTGATCATCAACATGATTGGCTAAATTTGAAGTGTTGCCTTGAGGGTTTGACTGGTATGGATCTTAACTTAGTGAGACATTTGAATTGCAATTGATATGTGTTTCATTGTGTTTTCTATTCATTGAGGTCTCAATTTCAATGGGCTTACATTACAACGTTTAAATCTAGAGTCAATATGTGGTACCCACTGAGATTGCTTTAGGTCTACCGAAGGAAAATTGACTTAAGATGAAATGAATCTGAGAACCTTTCTTGCATGAGTCTTAAGATCTGATTTCTTTGTGGTTCCATTTGTGTGGTGGTACCCATTGACAATTGAAACTGAATCTATAGACAAGACTTAGGATTATTCTTGTAGAATAATTTGAATGCATGAATTGGTTAGCTGCCCTACCGAGAGAGATAGTCAAGAATTGAACTAAAATTGCTGTACAGGATAGGGATCTAGGTTCTTAAATTGTGCCAACAACTTGACCCACCCGAGGAAGTTTGAGGAGTCAGTGGAGTAAAATTGAGAGAACCACTAGGTTGATCTTTTTTATGAAACTAGCAGAAGTCCCCTCATGCATACACACTAGTAAGTGATATAAGGAAGAAATCTGTACCGGTTATCACCCCTCAAGGTAATACCACTTCACCTATCATTTAATACTTTGAATTTTGTTAGTTGTTACATTCAGCCTATTTTATACTGTCATTTAATCAATCACCATAACACAACCCCTTCTCTTTGGAACGATCAAATTTATCACTACTTCATTCTTTTAGTGCATATTGGGTAAAATTGGAAGGTGACGATAACCTTTACCAATTTTTGGCACCACTGCCGGGGAACACATGGTGTTAAGGATTGATTTGTGATAGATTTGTGTTTTTTTTGTGTTTCGTTATTGTTAGTTTTACTATTTTGAGTTTGTTGAGTTTTGTTGTTTTTGCAATTACGTTGTCGAAGTCATTTGATTCATTCCCTTCTATTGAATAAGTTTATTCTATTGATATATCTACGTGGGAAGTGTTCTTAAACTTTACAAAAAATTCAGTTTATGCAAAGAGGAGCCCGTCTTCGTGAAGTAGACCCAAAATTTGAATTTGATCCGGAGCTTCAAAGGACCCTAAGACACAGAAGAAGAATTCCGGAAATGGCTGAGCAAGAAGAAGAGAGGCCTGGACCTCAACCTTAGAGGTTTGGAGATCATTTTGCTGTGAACTTTGAAAGAAGGAAAATCTATCAAGGAATTGATGTGGAGAGTTATCAAATTCCCAATCATATTTTTTCCATGATCACTCAAGAACAGATATTTCAAGGGTTGAGCAACGATGACCCAAATGAACATTTAGATTGGTTTTTGATGTTGTGCAACACCTTCAAGCTAGAGAGGGTACCTCACGATGAAGTAAGGAGGGTGCTATTCCCATTGTCATTGAAAGGAAAAGCTAAACATTGGTTTAAGTTAATTGGGGGATCATCCATCACCACTTTTGAGGAGCTAGAGAAAAATTTCCTAGCAAAATATTTCACCCCAGTGAAATTGGAATGGATGAGGTTAGAAATCAGGAGTTTTCAGGAACAGGATGGAGAGACTTTCAAAGAGGTCTGGGATAGATTCAATGACCTATTGAGACAATGCCCAAATAATGATTTGGGTGAAGTACGGGAATTGAACACATTTTTCAAAGGATTGTCTCCAGAATTATCACTTATGGTCAAAGCTTGTGCAAATGGAGCTTTAAAGGAGAAGAGTGTACCAAAAGTCAAAGAGTTATTCGATTCCATAGCTGATGATGAATATCTTTTCCCATAAGAAAGGAAACCAATTGTGAGAAGACAGAGAGGTGTGTTTGATTTAGATGAGGAAACGTCTTTGGAAGCCAAAATTGAAGCATTGACAAGACAAGTGCAGACGTTGAAAATAGCCCAAACCACCCAAGTCTTATCCTGTGGCTTATGCAAGGGTGAACACCACACTGATGAATGTGCAGTTACAAAGGAGTCGGTACAGTATGTCAACAACTACAACAGACAACAATATGGTGGTGGTTACAGATATCAGAATGGGCAAGGCACTGGGGACAGAGCAACCAATCTGGATAATTTCACCAAGAAGGTGAATCGAGTAACAGGGAACCCAGAAGTTCTAACATGGAAGATATGCTCCATAAGATCATAGAGAAGGTGGACAAGAATGATTAAAGAATATAAGGTATGGAAACTCAATGGAAAAACCACGATGCCTCTATAAAGAACATTGAGGTTCGGCTGGGCCAATTGGCCAAGGCAATTCATCAAAGACCCCAAGGTACTCTTCCAAGTGACACTGAACCAAACACAAACGGTAAGGAACTATGCAATGCTATCACTCTAAGATGTAGAAAGGAACTCAGTGGGAACAAGAAAGACAGGATGGAAGAGACTCTAATGGAGGAAGCCACTGAAGAAGTTATTGATGAGAACATTGAGAAGGAGCCTCAGAGAGAAAATGATGGAGGAAGTGTGAAGGCGTCTGAGCTTAAGAGAAAAAGAAGGCCTCCAAGCCCATACAACTATTCGGAATATGCACCACTGCCTCTCTTTCCTCAAAGAGTCCCTCCTCCAACTAAAAAAAGGGCTCAGTTCACAAGGTTTTTGGACATGGTAAATAATGTGAACGTGAATGTCCCATTATTGGATTTGGTCACAGTAGTTACGAGATATGCAAAATTTTTGAAGGACCTAATAGCAAACAAAGAGCAAATCCTCCAATGTGAAGTACCAATCCCACTCATAGAAAGAGCCAAGCTTGGCTGAACAATGACTTGCCAGCAAAGCTCAAACACCCTGGGAGCTGCACAATACCATGCACCATTGGAGCCAGGTTTTTCAACAAAGCTTTATGTGATCTTGGAGCTGGGATAAATTTGATACCCCTCTCCATTACTGAAAATGTTGGATTGGGAGACAAGATCAAACAAGTGTCTATGTTACTTCAGTTAGCTGATAGATCTTTGGTTCAACCTACGGGAATGATAGAGGATGTTTTGGTGTCAGTGGACAAGTTTGTGCTACCGGTGGATTTCATAATATTAGACATGAAGGAAGACCTGGAGGCTCCTCTAATTTTTGGTAGACCATTCTTGGGAACTAGCGATGCTCTCAAATGAGTGGAGAGCAAGACCATCACATTGAGAGTTAATGGGGAGCAAGTGGTCTTTAATGTAGATTATGCTATGAAATACCCCAACTCAGTGGAGCAGTGTTACTTAATGCAACCATGGGAAGGTAACAAACACTCACTTGAGCTTGCCCATAAAGATAAATTTTCAATTACTTTGATTGAGGCCCCTAATGAAATGATGGATGAAAAACATGAGCATGTTTTAAGTGTTAAAGACAATGAAATTATGCATGAATTGGAAAACTTAATAGAATGTTGTGTGATAGATGAATCCATCTTAGAATTGATTTTTAAGAATGAATTAGATAAGAATACTGAATTATGTTCCGAATTTTCACATGATGTTGTTCATACTAATGATAATGTTGAGTTGATGCCCACCGAGGTTAGGCCTAAAATTTTTGAGAATAGGAACAAAAAATTATTGTCATCTATTGTGAAACCACCCAAACTGGAGTTGAAGCCTCTTCCTCCCAAACTGAAGTATGTTTTTTTGGGGGAGAATGAGACTTTACCAGTAGTTATTTCATCCAACCTGGAGAAGTGGCAAGAAGAAAAATTGTTAGAGGTGCTGAGGATGCATGAAGAAGAAATAGGCTGGACTATAGCAGATAAAAAAAAAATCAGTCCTAGTGTTTGTATGCACAAAATCCTACTGAAACAAGGGGCTATACCTACACAGGACAGGCAGAGAAGCTTGAACCCATAAATGATATAAGTAGTGAAAAATGAAATTATCAAGCTTTTGCACTTTGGGATGATCTTTCCTATATCTGATAGTGAGTGGGTCAGTCCAGTGCAGGGTGTGCCCAAAAAGGGGGGGGGGGCGTTACTGTGGTTACAAATGAAGCCAATGAGTTGTTGGCCACAAGAATCATCAACACCTAGCGTGTGTGTATGGACTATAGGAAGTTGAACAAGGCCACACGCAAGGATCACTTCCTTCTGCCTTTCCTTGAACAACTTTTGGACAAAATAGATGGGTTTTTGTTCTATTATTTTCTTGATGGGTAGTCTGGCTAAAACCAAATTGCCATAGACCCTAAGGATAAGGAGAAGACCACTTTAACTTGCCCCTTTGGAACGTACGCGTAGAATAGAATGCCATTTGGGCTTTGCAATGCTCCAGCTACATTTCAAAGATGCATGATGGCTATCTTTTAGGACATTGTGGAGAATATCATAGAGATTTTCATAGATGATTTCTCAGTTTTTGGGATGACATTTGAAGGTTGCTTGGAAATTTATCCCTTGTGCTAAATAGATGTGTAGACACTAGCTTGGTCTTGAACTGGGAAAAGTGTCAGTTTATGGTAAATGAAGGTATTGTGCTGGAACATAAAATTTCCCAGGCAGGATTAGAAGTGGATAAATCCAAAGTGGAGGTGATAGCAAAGCTCCCAGCCCCAACCAACGTGAAAGGAATCAGGAGTTTTATAGGACTTGCTGGATTCTATAGGAGATTCGTAAAGGATTTCTCAAAAAATTGCCAAACCTCTTTGTGCACTGTTGGAGAAATATGCACCATTTGTTTTTGATGAAAAATGCAAGAAAACCTTTGAGCTGTTAAAGAATAAGCTAGTAGAGGCTCTAGTCATAGTCACACTTGAATGGGGAGAACCTTTGAAATTATTTGTGATGCAAGTGACTATGCAGTTAGGTCTTTGTTGGGTCAAAAAAGAGGAAATATTTTCCACACTATCTACTATGCTAGTCTGTTAAACGAAGGTCAGATGAATTACACCACTACAGAAAGGAAATGTTAGCAGTGGTGTTTGCCTCTGACAAATTCAGAGCTTGCTCATTCGTTGGGTTTTATTGTTGCAGGAGTTTGATGTGGAAATCAGGGACAGAAAAGGATGTGAGAATGTGGTAGCAGACCCCTTGTCTAAAATGGAAGTAGAAACATTGAATGAAGACCAACTCAATCTGTGGATTAAGGAAAATTTCTCAGATGAACAAGTTTTCAAAGTTCATACTCAAGGATTACCATGGTTTTCAGAGATAGTAAACTATGTGGTAGCTGGTCAAGTGCCAAGACATTTTTCCCATGAGTAGAGGAAGCGGCTCAAACATGATGCTAGATAATATTTTGGGGAAAGTGGTAGTCTGTACAAAAGATGCAATGACCAAGTCATTAGAAGATGCGTTCTAGAGGAAGAGAAAGAAAAAATGTTGAGAGCTTGTCATGAGTCACCCATTCGGGGGTCATTTTGGAGGAACACGCACAGGGTACAAAATTCTACATACTAGATTCTATTGGCCACATATTTTCAAAGACTCAAAAATATGGGTGAGCCAATGTGAACGATGCCACGTGTTGGGAACATATCTTGGAGAAATGAAATGCCTCTTAACAATGTGTTAGAGGTAGACTTGTTTGATGTATGGGGATCGGACTTTATGGGACCATTTCCACAATCTTGTGGGAATGAGTATATATTGGTTGTTGTGGACTATGTGTCCAAATGGGTAGAGACAATGGCTTTACCTCATAGTGATAGCAGAAGTGTTTTGCGCTTTGTCAAGAAGACTATCTTTAATCGTTTTGGAACTTTTAGAGCCATCATTAGTTATGGGGGGAGCTATTTCTGCAACAAAATATTCGACACCCTCTTGATAAAATATGGTGTATAGTAGAGATGGCCAAACCCACGGTTCCGGTTCCGGTTCCGGAACCGTTGGCCCCCCAAAACCGGAACCGTAACCGAACCGCCTATGGGCGGTTTGGTTACGGTACCTATTTTTGAGTTTTGGAACCGGAACCGGCGGTTCCGGTTCCGGTTCCAAACCGTGATTTTTTTTTTTATTTATTTACAATTTCTAATCTATAAATACCCCTTAATTTTTCATTTTTCCCACACAATTTCTACTCCTCTTTTTCAATATTCTAATTCTCTTAATCTCACTTTCTCAAGCATCAAAATTCTATAAAATTCTATTCTATTTATTATTTCTATTATAATTATTAGTAAAATTATTTATTATTGTTTTTAATATATTATTCTTTCAATATTTCTATAAACCGTGGCCATGCTTTAATTTCTTAGTTTTCTATACCACTTCATTTTTATCACATAATTTCTTAGTTTTCTAATCTTTATATTGTAAGTTTTAACGTTTATAGTTTACGGTTTAGGGTATCAATTTTTTTAATTAATTATTCTAATTATATTGTTCAATCATTCTTTCAATACTCTTAATCTCTTATGAGTCTTATCATTTATATATTATATTATATATCAACTTAATTTTCTAATCTAAACCCTAAACCCTAAACCCTAAACCCTAATCCCTAATCCCTAATCCAATTATATTATACTCTAATCTAAACCTTAAACACTAAACCCTAATCCCTAATCCAATTATATTATACTCTAATCTAAACCCTAAACCCTAATTCAATTATATTATATATCAACTTAATTTTCTAATTTATATTATCCTAATTCTATTATTATATTATGCTAATATACTATTTGAATTCCAATTAATAGTTCGATCATTCTCTCAATACTCTTATTCTTTCTATATCTTTTTTTCTCACTTATCTAATATTCATAATTCTATTATTTAAAAAATTCATATATTAGTTTAATTTTAACTACTATTCTAATTATGTTATTATATTATACTGGTTGAATTCTAATTAATAATTCAAATATTATTTTAATATTCTTATTATTTTTATATCCTTGAATCTCACTTATCTAATTCTTCCTAGTTCTATTATCTAAAAACTATATATTAATTTAGTTCAATTGTAACTATTATTATTCTAAGTATATTATTATGCTGTATTATTTGAGTTTCAATTAATAGTTTAATAATTATTTCAATAGAAATCAAATTTAAAAGTGGGATTATAATCGAAATTCGAAACTAAAAATCAAAAAAAAAAATCGAAAATGGAACAAAACCGGAACCGAAACCGGAACCGGAACCGAAACCGGAACCGGGGCGGAACCGGCGGTTCCAGAACCGTGGCCAACACTAGTGTATGGCATAAAGTCTCCACTGCTTACCATCCGCAAACAAATGGACAAGCTGAAGTTTCCAACCGGGAGATAAAGAGAATACTGGAAAAAATGGTGAATTCTGGGAGAAAAAATGGTGAAAAAAAAAAACTTGATGATTCATTGTGGGCATACAGGACAGCCAACAAGACATCCATTGGAGCTTCACCATTCAGGTTGGTATTTAGAAAAGAATGTCATCTTCCAGTGGAGTTGGAGCATAGGGCTTACTGGGCAGTGCAAAACCTTAACATAGACTTGGACTTGGCTCAAGAAGCACGGATGTTAATGATCAATGAACTGGATGAATTTAGGTGGAATTCATATGTCAGTGCAAGTCTCTACAAAGAACGCACCAAGAAGTGGCATGATGCAAAAATCAGGGTGCAGGAATTTGAAGTAGGACAACATGTGGTAGTCTATGACTCCAGGTTGAGACTCTTTCCTGGTAAGTTGAAATCCATATGGGTTGGACCCTTCACTATCACCAAGAGTTTTCCTTATGGGGTTGTTGAAGTGCAAAGTGAGACCACTGGTGTATGTTGGAATGTCAATGGGCACCAAGTGAAAATCTTCAAATCTGCTGCAGAAGACAAGGGACAATCTCAGTTCCTTGATGGACCCTAATCTTGAAGAAGCACATCATATATGTCTGGCTGAGGACAATAAACCAAGCGCTGTGTTGGGAGGCAACCCAACCAAATAAAGTGTTTTGTTTTTTTTAGTAGTTGTAATGTTTCAATAAAATGATTGAACCTCATATTCCTTTGTGTGAATCACGTGTAGGGCAAAGCTGAAAGCAAATGAAAATGAGATGCTGAGACAACTGGACTAGCTGCCCCATTAAGCTTTTCACTAAAGTAAGCCACCGGCTTTGATTCATGCATCAAAACAGCACCAATACCTATCCCGGAGGCATCACAGTGTATCTCAAAAGCTTTATAAAAATTCGGCAATGCCAACAAAGGCGCGTGAGTCAATTTGTTCTTTAATGTGTTAAAGGCGATTTCATGTTCTTCTTTCCACACAAAAGTGACATTCTTTTTAACAATTTCATTTAAAGGTGCAGCTATAGAACTAAAGTCCTTAACAAACCTCCTATAAAACCTTGCTAAACCATGAAAACTTCTAACATCACTAGCACAAGTAGGTATTGACCTATCCAGGATTGCCTTAACTTTTGACTCATCGACAGAAATACCTTGAGAACTAACAACATAACCTAAAAAGATAATCGATTCCATGAAAAAGAACACTTTTTAAGGTTAGCATATAATTTGTTCTCACGCAATGTAGCAAACACGAGTTTTAAATATTCAACATGTTTATCAAGTGATTTGCTATAGATAAGGATGTCATCAAAATAAACTAAAATAAATTTACCAATGAAGTGACAAAAAACATGATTCATGAGCCTCATAAAAGTACTTGGTGCATTAGATAAACCAAAAGGCATAACTAACCATTCATACAAACCATACTTTGTTTTAAAGGCTGTTTTCCATTCATCACCTTCCTTCATTCTAATTTGATAGTAGCCACTTTTCAAATCAATCTTGGTAAAAATGCAAGAACCATACAATTCATCAAGCATATAATCTAATCTAGGAATTGGATGTCTATACTTAATGGTGATTTTATTAATAGCCCGAAAATCAACACACATTCTCTAAGATTCATCCTTTTTAGGGACCAAGATAACAGGAACTGAACATGGACTAAGAGATTCTCGAACAATACCTTTATCAAGGAGTTCATCAACTTGACGTTGAATCTCTTTTATTTCCTCAGGGTTAGCTCTATAAGCTGTACGATTTGGAATTTGCGCTCCAGGGAAAATATCGATTTGAAGTTCAATGCCACAAATAGGTGGTAATCCTATTGGCAAATCCTCGGGAAACACATCTCCATATTCCTGTAAAAGACAAAACAACACTAGGCATGGAAGTAAGGTGATCACTATCAATGATAAGTACATCTTTGCGATACATCAAGTACAATGGTTGCCTATCTAGTATTGCTCTCTTTATCTCACTCATAGAAACAAAATGACAAGACTTAGAACTAACACTAGCACTAGGTACAATTTCTCGACCTATACTATTGTTTACATTCTTTTTCTTTTCAAGCTAACTTTTCTCCTTTGCTTCTTTTTCATACATATCACGGAAAGCTTTTTCCATATTTGCTTGGTCTTCAAAGACTTGGGTCGGACTCAAGGCTCTTAAGTTAAACTTTTTACCTTGATGCTCAAAGTGATAGTAATTTGGCTTGGCATAATACACAACATTTCGATCAAATTGCCAAGGCCTTTCAAGAAGTATATGGTCGGCTTCCATTGAAACCACATCACACACAACTTCATCAACATAATTCCTATTGGTGAATAGAACCGTTACTTGCTTGGTTACTTTAGTCTCAGCCGAATTATTAAGCCATTGGAGTTTATATGGCTTAGGATGTTTCACACAAGTCAAATTCAATCTCTTAACAAGTAAAGTACTCGCCACAATAGTAAAACTTCCACTATCAATAATCGCACTACAAACTTTATCTTGTACCATGCATCGTGTGTGAAAGATGTTCTCTCTATGAATCAAATCATTATCGACTAGTGGTTGTGTTTTAAGAATTCAACTAGAAACTAAAGAATAATTGCCAACCTCATATGTAGTACCATCAAGTTCTTCACTCTCATCATCTTGGTACTTCTCCTCAGGTGCGGGCATGTCATCACATTCATCAACAGTATCACATCTCCATTGTCATTAATATACATCAATTTTTGGGTAGGACAATCGGATTGCATATGACCATAGCCTGACACAACATCGGATTTCTCTAAACCTTGTTAGAGGTTTTGAAGCCGATTGTAGGGAAGATTCAGCAACCTTTGAAATGAACTTTGGTGCATTGGACATAGTGTTTTGAGGTGGATTTAGCGTGAAACTCCGTGGTTTTGGAGGCAGAGCAAATGGAGTGGAATTCGGTTTTGCATCCCTTCTCCAAGGTGGTTGTGGTTGTGTGAACCGAGACTTTGATTTCATATGCTTCTCAATATTAATAGTCTTGTGAACAAGCTTATTAATGTCAACATAACTTTGAAGATCAACATGACATGCCAATTCAGAATTCATACCTCTAAGGAACCTCTCAACGGTGGAGTCGGGATTCTCTTGAATATTGGCCTTAATCATAATTGCTTCCATCTCATGGTAGTAATCTTCAATAGTTCGACTTCCTTGCACAAGAGAGTGCAACTTTTGATTGAGTTCACGATGGTAATGTGAAGGCACATATTTCTTTCACATGAGAACTTTCATTTGGCTCCAAGTCTTAACTGGTCATTCGCCATCTTGCCGTCTAGATTTAATTACCTCATCCCACCACAAACTAGCATAATCCTTGAGATGCATGAAGGCTAGGCGGTACCTCTTATCCTTGGGATAATTATTGCCTTCAAATTGATGATCAATGTCTCATGTCCAATCAAGATATGTTTCGGGATCTACTTTTCCATGAAAAGTAGGTAATATTAATTTGAAAGAACCAAACAGTAAGTTCAGATGTTTTACCATGCTTAGAAGAACCAATGATGTGCCTCTCTTCATTATCGGATGCAACCTCATCAAAATCAGTTTGTCTTGAGGTGGAACTCTTAGTGGTTAAATGCTTAGGTTTTAAAGCTAATTCATCAAGTTGTACTTGCATCCTTTGAATCATGAGAAAACGTTCATCAACATCAATTTTTTGTGAGGCTTGTGATACGGATTTATCTCCCTCCATTTGTACCTGCACGTTAGTCAAAAACAAAAAAATATATGTATATACTTCACGGGTTTCTCACTTTGGGGAGTAGCTACTCACCACTCTATTTTGGTAGTTTTTCTTGTGTTCCTATCTACACTCTTTCAATGCATTACTTATTCTATATTAGACCTATCAATTCTTTGATTAAAAGAACAATTTCTCAACTAAGAAATCCAATCAATCAAGAAAACATAAGACAAATCAAATAGAATAATAAAGCAAAACCGCAAAGAGTTGAAAAGTTCACGTAAGGGTATAGCTTGGTATAGCTTTGGAAACTACTGAAATTAGAAAGTAGAAAGAAAGACAAAAATATGAGGACTTGAATTACCTTATTCCGATTTATAACAAAAACGATGCGACAATTTTAACTTTAGTGTGCTTTTAAGAAACAAAGAAGAACACTTAGTTCTTGGAAACAATTTTTTTTTCTTTCTTGTCCGAATTTTTTTTTTTAATTAGACTAATTTCCTTTGGGCTGTTTTCTATTTGGTCTCTTTTTTTTATCACGGAATATTTTTTTGGGACAAACCCTAACTAGGGTTTTGAGACAACTTTGTGTTTTGATTATTGTGTTGTCTTATCTCAATGTTCCAGCACTTGTATTGTCACAAAATCAGTAGCAAAAACTTCAGAATAATGAAGCAACAATGATCAAGTCTGATAGTAACAAGAAACAAGGGTTTTTGGAAACGAAAAAACCCTAATCCTAGAAAACAAGGGTTTTTGGACGAAAATTTAGTAGCAACAATAAAACGAATTTTCAGCCCTAAAATATGCAAGTCCTAAGCGGTTTTAATCACAAAGAAATAGAATATTTATAGCAGAATTAATGATGCTATAAAGATGAACAAAAACAGCAAGAAAAGGACACAAAATACGCAAAACATTTCAGCAAGGTGTAAGCTCCGAATTTGAAGCAATTTTCAGCTAGCTATTTTATGCGATTTTTGCACAACTATAAGGACTGAATTTAGAGCAGAATTGATCACAAAATAACAGCAATAAGATGACTCTAAGATGGTATCAAAAGACGCAAGAAACAAAAGAGAAAGTGACGCTCAAAATTTGGAAAAAATCCGACAAGAATTTAAAACACGAAACGGAAAATTGACCTTAATTTGAAGCAACAACCTGGATCTGATACCAATTGATACGATTGGGCGAGGCTCGAACTCCTGGACCACCGAATCTCCACAATCTTTAGGACCGTGTTGCATGACTCAATTCAACAAACAAGAACAGAAGACACAAAAACAAATAAAGGCGGAAGAGAATTCAAAGGAAATGGAAAAGGAATGGTAATTAGCCAACCAAATCCCTTACGTTATTACAAACAAGAATGATTAATCTAATGTAAATCAAGAGTTTAATTTCCAAGTTCGGCTTGTTCCTGAAATCAAGAATGATAAGTTAATCCTATAGTTCTTCAATAAAGGCTTCGCAGGGTTTTAAAAACAAAAAGTGTTTTCAGCTTTTGCAAGGCAAAAATCTTTATTATTCTCTATGAAAAACGTCAAAAGGCCTTTCCCTTTTATAGGAATAAATTCGGCCAAGTACAAAAAGGAAAACCTAATGAAAGCCAATTATAACTTGACTTTCTAACTAACTAACAAACTAGTTTCCTAAATTCAAAACAAAAAGGAAAAACGCCAAACTTCCTACAAAGTAGAGTTTCGGCTATGCTCCTATAATTTAGGAGTTTACTGTCCTAAATTTTCCTACAAAATAGGAGATTACTTTTCTAATTATCTTGCAAGATAATTGGGCCAAGTAATTAACACTTAATCGAAAATCCAAGCCCATAATTAATTGTTAATGGACTTAATTATTACAACTCAAAAATAAACCCTATATTACTTTAAGTGGCGTGATCCAAAGTGTTAAAGTCCAAGCACGCCATCTTGGTCTTCAATGTACTTCATGAACACTTCTTCAAGGTGGAATTTCCTTAAGCTCCAATGTAGAACTCCTAGGAACTTCTTCATGAATTGTAATGCAAGAAATATTCCAAACAACTTCATGTGATTGAGATGGTGATAGTGACGTCAAGTGTTCCTCAAAGTTGTTCAAGGCTTCACAATGTGTTGACAATAAAGTTTGCAAGGTGGCTTTCATCTTTTTGTTCAATGATCTTGTCATTGGTCCATTAAGATTTTCCAATGGATCATGTAAAGTCGGCTTTGGCTCCTTGGACATGGCCGGATTGCTATCAACCGTGTTGCACAATTTAACCAAAACAAGAACAAGAAAACAAACAATTTGCGAAATAGAATTCAAGGAAAACGCACAAGATTTTAAATTAAGCCAAATCAAACCCGTTACGCTATTACAAACAAATTAATTAATCTTAAGTAATCAATAGATCAACTAATTTAGTTTAGGTTGTTCCTGAATTCAAGAACGGGTAGGCTAATCCTATAGCTCCTCACTAAAGGCTTCGCGGGTTGGGGTAAAAACACAACGTGTTTTCAAATTTAGCAAAGCTAAAATTCTTATCATTAATCTTATGAAAAAAAACGTACAAAACATGCCTTTAAATAGGCTAAAAAACATGAAAGAAATAAGCCCTATTGAAGAAGTCGATTTCGAATTGAACTTCACTAACTAATCCAATCCCAATTTTAAGAAACTTTCCAAATTGGAATAGGAAACTATTAACTAACATACTTTCCCTAAAAGATAGGAAGCTCCTAAAATGTAGGAACGCTCCTAAAAAGTAGGACAAAGCCTTAATCCAAAAATATAGGACACGGTTTTGGCTTTCTATAAAATAGGACTCTACTTTCCTAAATCCATTACTTGCCATTATCATGCAAGATAATTGGGCCAAGTAATTAATTACTTATTAACAAAAATATTAAGCCCAAATTAATGTTTATGACAGGGACATATCTGTAAGCGACCCTGATGAAATAAGCAACAAAGGAGTATTTATGAGAGGGATATATCTGAAAGTGACAAGTCACAACATAAATAAGCACTATCTATTACCTGACTATCCACAACACGAGTTTAGTCAGTTAGTGGATGAACTTGGAGAAGTAATTGAGGCTGGGAATCTAGACACTGTGCTGCGTTATTTAGGGTTTCCAGGAGCTGAGTGGGTGTGATGCGTTTAGTCGCATGTTCACCAATTTATCCCTAACACTAGTGTAGTCATGGTGAGAGGGTTTCGTTCCTCAGGGAAGGGGGTGATTTCCAGAATTCAAGGTTTTGTCACAAAAATTAAATTACAAAAACACGTGATAACAACAGCGAGAATAGAGAAATAAGAAGTAACAAAAGTAACAAGAACAACAACTGAGATGTGAAATCAAGTATAGTTCAGATGTCCTAGGGTTCTTGCACCGGATGAATGTTGATCAGACAACTTACACTACGCAATTGACAACACGCAAAACTGGAGGAGACCTAAGTTGCCTAGAAGCCTAGCCTGCAGCCGGCATGTCAACCGAACTATATTCTACGCTCCCTAACACCATCATTTCCCATGACAAGGCCTAAGAATGATGTAATTCGCACTGCAACATCTCAAATCTCTTAGTCTAACGAATTTAGCATGCAATTCCTAAAATCTTCCCATAGCGAGGCCTGACCTAGGTCCTTAGCTTTCATTAGCACAAGAGAGCCCCTTCTCACTTATACCTAATTTTTCAAGTGTTCTTTAACCAATTTGGCGACCGCATATCAGGACATGAACAGACAAAGCAATTGAAAAGACTCAATAATTCATACTTCTAGTTCTCATTTAATGCATTATCACGTATATTGGTGAATCTAACCTCAACTCAGCATGTCGACTGCAATTAAAGTTCATTTCATTTAACATCCGTGCAAATTCATGAAACTTAACATGATTCATGTATTAAATCTAAGTATGATTTCATTCCTTAGAAATTATGTCAATCGTATAGCATCAAGTCATCTAAATCATGCATTCATCCTTTTGAACCCCTAGGACATCACAAATTTAGCCGATCGTCACCATTTCCGACTCACATTCATAAAAATGCAGCAATTGAAGCAAAGAACAATTCATCTCGTTTAATTTTAAGAAGTTACCGATTAAAATGTGTCAACGAGCACTCAATCGTAAGAGAATTGCTGAAAGCTTCCTTAATTACGAATCAGATTACAGCGATCGGTCCAAAGCTTCGATCAGACTCGAAAACAGAGCTAAATTCTAGAGAGAGAGAATTCCCGCTCTCCAATTCTAAAATCTGGTCAAAGTCTCCCCCAAAATCTAATCTGTCAAAAAGTTCAAAATCCAAAAAGTTCAAATGTCCCTAAAATAATGACAAAACCCCCTATTTTTAGAAATCTAAAGCTTCATCTATACGCTAATGTAATCTAATTATTTAATTACAGAAATGCCACTATACTAGAAAATATCCCCAAATTCACGTGCGTGAAACTCCAAGTCAGCACCAAAACCTCAGCTTCACGCCTTCAAGCATTAGTCATCCACGCCACCATTGCGCAACACACGCCATTGAGACTCAAGCCACCACGCCTCCACATCTGCTCATGTGAAAATGGTAAGTTTCATACTTAGAAAAGTTCAGGTATCAAAACATTGCATTTGCACGGCACGGTCGCACAATGCGACCACACCACACGCACGTAACACACGGTGTGTCGCCCGATGCGACTGCACCGCACACAACAATAACACAAATAAATCACCTGGCGAGGTCGTCCAATGTGACTGCGCCACATATTTTTCCCTCGCGGCCTGCTCGTTTAACGCGACCGCGCCATGCAATGCATCTCTACGACGCGGTTGCCCGGAGCAACCGTGCCAGCTATTCTCATGACACTTGTACAATTGGTGCAAATGCATTGACGGTATGTAGGTGTGTTGTGTGATGTGTTGTGCATGACTGCCTGGGCGTGAGTGCTGCTTAAGTCATGATACTCGTGTGTGCTAATGTTGTGCACAATTGTGTGCATGTATGTTCGAATGTGCCGCATGCTGTGTACAAGTGTGCAACAAATGGTTCTTATGTGCACATAAGTGTGAATGTTGTGTAGCATGCATGGATGTAAGATGGTGTTTGTGCGTAGGGGCCGTGGTGCTTTTACCAGGTGTGTGCAAGCATGAGTAGCAAATGTGTGTATGCACAGTGTATGCATGTGCCGCAAGGTGCAATGCTGCCGAGTGTATACATGTGTGGTGGTATATGCATGCAATGTAGGCAATGTTCGTGCATAACTTGTAGCCAAAATCTGTGCATGCGAGGCGTGCACTATGCGATGAGTATGTGCAATGTGTGCGATGTGTGTGCAAGGTTAGTGCAAATGTTGGTGCAAGAGTGCGGTGCTCGCATGCGGGGCTCGTACAACGGCGTGCGTAAGTATGTGAACTACACATGCGAGGTTTGTGCAGCAGGTGTGAGATGAGAGCGGTGCATGAGGCGACGTGTGTGCGGCCATGTGCGGTGTGTGTGCATGGCATGCGGTGCAAATTCCTGTGTGCGAATAATACGTAGCAAGTATATGCAAGGTGTTTGCCTAGCGATGTGTCTTCTTGCACACACTTGAGTTTTCATGTAACATCTGTGACACACTAATGCACCAATTCCGAACATTTTTCACCAAATAACACTTCACACAATTAATCACATAAACTACCAAATCCACGTACAATTTTGCACAAGAGGCACTAAAACACAACAAAAGCGAAGCAAAACTAGCATTTACAAGTCAGTATAAAACTGACTTATCAATTTCCCTCACACTTAGACTTTTGCTTGTCCCAAGTAAAGCTCACACCCCTCACCTCTTAACATTTACTTATCACCTGAATTCATCACACTACCCCTTTATTCACAGTACCCATCACCAAGTTCATCAAAACATATTACACCCTAAAAAATACTTCTGAAATTTATCCTAGCTCCAAACTTTATAAATCCAGTGCACATTATCAACCAAGGCATAATGAATAAAGACCAAAATGTTATGCGTGCAAGTGTGTGCTGAGGAACTCTGTTGTCCTTTGCTCTCTCTGTATGAACCCCATTGGCATTTTTCTAATCATTCATTACACAATAATCTCTATGTCTACACATATGAACATATATATTACACAAGATCAATGGCAACCTATTGCACATTGGTGCTTCTAGCAAATATTTTAACATTTTTTCTTCTTTCATATTGCACTTTGGTGCATAAATTGCCACACTCATTAGTACTTGGCTGCCTGGGTTTTGTGACTTCTTTTTCCCACTTTCCTACCAGGGTCTTATGGTTGTTTTTTACCATAATTACTTGCCAGGGTCTTACGGCTTTTCATTCCTAGTTGCCAAAGGCTTTATCACTATATCTCTTCTCATGTAAGTGCATGTTCATAGATGTCTTCAAGGGACTATATATGCAAGAATACAAAAATCCAAGGAGAAAACATAGCAAAAGAAACAACCTCAACACAGTTTCCCTCCAATGTAAATTTAGTTTGTTTGCATGGCATATCTATCTTACTTTGACATCATGCCTTGACCAACAAAATGTGCTACATTTATCAAGTAGACAGAAAATATATTTTGCATACATAACAACAAAAAAATAAGGTGATAAACTTGGATCATGGCATAATGAATTCGGAGACAAGTGCCCTAACAAAAAATGATTCAACACTATTTTCCAACACTCACAAACACTCAACTCATTTGATTCATTTAATTTCCCATCACACACTACATTGCATTCTCGAAATACATAGCAAATATTGCACACTCAACTAAACGTTACACCTTACGAAGCCATACTACATTTTGATAGCACTCACACTTAGCAGTACTGACCTAGCATTCCATATTTCGCATATCCTCACTAAGCAAAGTAACAGGTCACTAATTTCCACCCGAACATCTTAAACTCAACAACTGCATGGCAAAGCAACATATAGTGCAACCATTTGCAACTAAACAAAACTTAAAAGAAAGAAACAAACAAGCACTCAATTACTTCAACACATCATATCCCATTTAATAATCACCCTCAGCACAAACATATTGCTCCAATCCCCAAGTAACTTCAGCATAAAAGAACAATCATGTCATCACTCAACCACAACCACTATCATCGCAAAAAAACTCCTCCACACTTGAAATTAACATTGTCCGCAAGGAAGACTTAAGATTGAGGAGCTCCCTGAGAAGATGATATTGCAGACAAGGAAGGTGGCAAGAACGACGTAGTAGTGGAAAAAGATGGTCCGCTAAAGGTGGTGCAACCCAAGTAAATGGTCCATGGATAGGTGGTGCAACCCAAGTAAATGGTCCACGACTCAAGTGTGCTCGTCCATTGTCAAATTTGGAATTTGATACATCGCCAACTGTCCAGGAGCCGGCTGGGGTTTTGGTGGCCCTGGAGGAGTATGGTAGTAAACCGCCATCTTGTTATACTTATCAAGCTCCACCTGCATTTTGAACTGGCGATGGTAGAGAACTTCAAACTGCTGTTGTACAATAGAGGTAATGTCATCCAACTGGGCTCCAATTGTAGAAGCATGAGAAGTCCAATTCTGATGCATGTCATTCATCATCTCATGCATGCTGCCGAGGCGCTCATCCAGGAGCTGAAATCGAGTATCAATAGAAGTTTGAAAATCATTTAATGCTCCAGTGAAATAAGAAAAGTCGAATACCTGAGGTTGTTGCTCAGGACTTCCGTACTGGACTGAGGAATCAAAATTTGCCTGAGGTTTAGTGCAAGAGAACTTAGCCAACTCCATAACCATGCGCAAATATTTCAAGTACAATGAAGTAGCAATAGGTGGCTTAACCTTTCTCCAATCCGTACCCATATCGTCGTCAGTCCCTTGCTCGTGGCACAAGTCAGCAATAAGCGCATGAAAATGCTTGCCCTTATGTGATCGACAATAATGCGGCCAACATCCAAGGGTCTGCGATTTCTAATATCCGAATTCAATTGCAACCAGCTATGCACAACCTCTGTGATGTGTGAGCTAGGCATAAGCCTCGACAACACGAATAGCAGACAAATTTTCACATCACAACATAAATCACAATGGAAGATATGCTTGCACTCTCCTCGTTGATTGATGAACCATTCGGCCCCAGGATGAACTAGTTCCTTAAGCAAAATCTGATCTGCAGATTTATAATACACACAGGGAGTACGCTCAGTCGGAAGGCTCGGAGTGCCCAAATAAGTGTTGACAACCTCACTATCAATATTTATCCACCGACCTTGAACATACACCGCTCCATCTTTATTTGGAAATTTCCCATTTGCATAATATTCTCGCGCGCTAAACTGTCATTACAAAACTCGGGAGCATGCACCAACTTCTCAGTAAACTTGTGAAACCTCATCAGCTTCTTAAATGGACCCTTATCAACAATTAAAGCCCGTTCCAAATGCAGTTTCTTCACATGTACACCATCCTACCAATGTTGCCGTGCATCATTATTTATAAACACTGAGATTGAAGATGTACCCTTCCTCTTTTTTGGCAAGGGGGAATTCAGAGTGATTTCAAGGGGGCCTTCGAAGACAGGCAAGTCCTCAGGAAAATACTCGGTATCCAAATCAGTAGGCATTCTTTCCTTGCCTTTTCCTTTTCGAGAAATGACACCTTTTTTAGGCCCCATGGAATTTCCTGAAAACAAGTAGCACGAAGTAAGCTCCAGCATACATTGTGGTGTACAAACATATCAAGTCATGACCTTACACTCGCAGAGAGTAAACACGTTACACATCTATGCACATATTCGACTCAAGTATCACATGCGTCACTCATACACCACACATACGCAGCCCAAGCACTTCATGCAAAACATAGCTCATATCTTATGCACACTACAACTCTAGCATAGTCAAGCACACACATTCAAACAAACATGCCCAACATTAAACCCGAATTCAGCTAAGGAGTTTGGTGACCTCACACGCACACATATTAACAAAAATTGACCTCATGCATATGAGCTGTATGCACTAGTTTGCTAATACCAGCTATAGACCAAGAAAGCATAAGGCATGCATAAAGCACCAGGACTCAATTGGCAACAAGTTCACAAAATGCATATTGGGCGTAAGAGATTCAGTACCAACACGTTAAGAATTTCAGTACAAACATGAAATGGACACTTGCTTTAGAGCACAGCACAAATAGTATTTCGAAGAAGGGAAAACAAAAAATGCATAGTTCTAAATGTGGGCTTAAAGCAGCAATTGAGAACATCGGATTTGGATTTATTTTGACCAAATTACGGACAGAATACTGAAACATGGCAACCGGGCAGAATATATAAACAAGAATTCCAGCTTTTAGCACCAATTAAACGAACTAATTAACATGCCAGACATAAAGAATTAGCTAAAACTTTCAACATAGAAATTATAGAGCCAACTCTCATCTAAATACAGGCAATAATATCACCCAATTTGGAGCTCAAATAATCAAATAATGGTCAAAATACCGAAAGGTGTCAAAACTTGGCGAGATGAGCCTATCAGCACGACTGATTTCAGCTTGAACTACATGTTACTATCAAAAATGGACTATCATCCATGCACAACTACCGAAATGGAAAACATGAACTTTATAGCTCAACATCTTAGCTAATTAACCCAATTGGAATCACAAAAATTAGATGTCACATGTTCAAGTTATACTGTATTTATAGAACAGTGGCAATGCTGACTTAAACATGTAAGCAAATAACAAATTCCACCACACTTAGCGTGTGATTACACTTAGTAAAAACAATGCCTCATTATTCCATTAGCTCAGTATATCCTTTAATTCTTCAACAAGCTTTCGTCATAAAATAACCACTCACAATATCTCCTTGAACCGTGAACTAAGCCTTCCATCAAATAAGTAAGATAAGGAAGAACAAACATACTCTTACTTGGAAGAGAAAAGAAACTACTATAGAATGGAAATTGGAAAAGAAATGTTCCTTGCAACAAACGTCCCACTTTGAATATATAAGTGGCTTAAAGTTGCGGGTGGCTTGAGATATTCATTCATGGTGATTATTTATAACACCAAAAAGCAAGTTCACCCACTTTCAGTCAAAGTTCAATTAAAGAATCCAACTGATGTGCGGTATTTTTGAGCTAGGGTCTAATACTAAGGCTTAATCGAATCAAATAAATTTATTACCCTAATCCTCACGCATTTAAGGTGAATCAAGACACCGATGTTTCGTAGTTAGAGGAAGTAGGGATCGATCCCACAGGGAAGGAATGATTCTATCAAATTAATGTAAATGTGTGTGTTGTAGTGGAAGTGAAAACAAGCAAAGGAAAATATCATAAGCTACACTAATGTTACCAAATAAATATAAAAGTGTGTGGAAGAAGATTCAAGTAATTTAAGTACACCCTTTGATTTGGTTATCTCAAATGTTAGTGTTATGTGTGGTTTGCATAAAGAGTACATGCATACATCCTTTCTATGGTAATGCAAGATGAGGATAAACAACATAAGTCACACCCTCCTATGTGGCAAGAGGCAAGGAATGATTTAGTTATTTATCTATTTAAGTGTTAATCAATTCTTTAAACCTTCCTTGTGGCTATTAAGGCAAGATTTATTTCATTAATTAACCTAAAATCTTGTGTAAAATCCAACTTAACAAACACTGAAATTCAATTGATCCTTGTGGCTATTAAGGTAACAATTGAACTAGTCACACTTATGTTGGATTATTTTACTTTTACTCTCCCTTGTGGCTATTAAGGTAAGAGCTAACTAAAATTGATCCAACAAATTCACAACAAACCACACAAGATTCTAAACAATCTACTCTAATCCTCCTTGTGGCTATTAAGGTAAGATTAGAACCAATTATCCTTAAATAATTTACTGTACTTTTACAAAATGTTCATCATATATAATTGATCAAGTCATGTATAACTAATTAAGATCACAATAAAACTCATTCCACAAAAACCATAACATAGGACTTAGCATGTGGTTCTTAATTCTTAAATATCCATAGCCTAAAACCACACATTAACACAATATATCAACAACACATAACCATAATCCAAGGGTGATAGCAAATTAGCACATCAAAGCTACTAAGAACATCACAACAAATGAATTAAAGCATGAATTAAACCAAGAAAATACAAAGAGTAGCACTCCTCTTTGATGTTCCAAGTCCAAGCTCCAAGATTTACATGAAAACAAATCCTTAGAGCCAAGATTATACAAGAAATCCTCTCCACAATATGCTACTTCCACCAAGAACACACACTACTTGTGTGTTCTTGTGGAAGAGCTAAAGAGAAAATGCTCTCTAATCTAACAAAACTAATCTAACTAATGGTGGCTACTTGTTATATCATGGCCTTTTTCTTTTTAGCTCTCCTCCACCTCTTATAGGCTGAAAATAAGGCTCTTAAAACGCCCCAATTATGTCTCCACCGACACTCCACCGACACATGCACCTACCATGATGATTGGAGAATCATTTTCAATAATAAAGCTGCAGATTTCACTAACGTCGCGACGTGCAGGGTCGAATTTCGCGACGTTCCCACAGGAATGCATTCTGGCCCTTTTTGTTCCTCTCCACGTCGCGACGTGGAGAGTCCACTTCGCGACGTGGACTTCGAAGCCATTGTTATATATGCTCCATACCGAATTAGGAAAAACGTAAAACATAAAAGTTGTAGCTCTTCCTCGTAGATTTCCAATGGTACCAGAATCATTCCATTCGGATGTAAATGGAGAGAGATATGATCAAAATACAAAACACTGGCAGATTTTTTCAGCATTTGTTCTTCAGCACCCTTTTTTGGCCTAAATCACACCTTTCTTGATCTTTCTCAATCTTTTCTTCCACTTTGCATCCAATTTGGCTTTTCCATGATTTATTTCTTCAAATCATCCACCATGGTTGATAAACCTACAAACAAGACACTAAAATGAATAAAAAGGAACAAGAACGATCAAAGAATTAAGTATAAACATTTTATAAAAGGTGAATAAATTCACCTCATCAAATTCCCCCACACTTAACCTTTGTTCGTCCCCGAACAAACTAAACTCAAAATACAAAATCAAAACAAAAAGGTCAACACATAATAATGAGACACATCCAATTTCATCAATTCAATCCAAGGACAAGTGATATGTAAATGCCTCATCATCTCAAGTAGTCAAGTGTCAAGTACACATAATATACATCCCCAAAAGTTATCACAGCATGTTAATGTACTCATTTAGACACGTTGAGCCAATCATGTGTGTGTGTGCGATAGGTTCCACCTAAGTTCATAACTCATCCGTAAACACGCTATAAGTTAGGGTTCCAACAACTAAGTTTTTGTTTCAACGTTTCCTCACTATTCATATTAAAATTCATTATTAACTCATATTCATGAGGATTCACTCGGCGAACCCTTAGGTTCATATATATAAACACTCGTTCCCCCAGACTGTCACATTTCATTAGGACATCTCATTGGAAGTCCCGTGACATCCACCTGGAGTACTGTCTCACCTTTGGGTTTTAGACCCATTCCCACTCATGGAAGTTTTCTATTAACTTTTCGTTTAAGAGCAGTCTCGCAGAGGAGTGGCAATATGTAGCCTGCATCTATAAAACATGCTTAAAATTTCAAAGCATTAAGTGCAAACATTTATGTAAGCACGTTCATTAAAGAGCACAATTTTAAGCGAATTATATAAGTCTCAACTAAACAAAGTGTTAAAAACACACCAACCTACTTAATGGTTACAAACTCGTCAATCCCCACGGTAGTTCCCCTAGGTGCATAAAAATGATTGACTCAAAATGCTAAACTTTCCATTAAAAACTCGACTCCCTCTAGATAGCATATTACTTTCCTATCCCACATTGATTTTTTTTTAACCCAATCATTGGCATCATAACACTTATCACACTTATCACATTTTGGATACATCTTCATTATTATTAGTTGCCTATCAACACAAACAAAAAATTGACACAAAAGCTAATTAACCAATAATCAAGGCATAACATCCACACTTCAACTCCCAAGAATTTACGCATAAAGATATACAAAACAACATGGAATAAATAACATGAATTTCATCCAAATTCCCCCCCACACTTAAAATACACATTGTCCTCAATGTATGAGAAAACAAAAATTCACTTATTATCCATGTACTCTTTGGTAGGTTTGTTGTGTAGTTGAAGCCTTGACAATATCTCAAATAGCTTTCTTTATTCAACAAACAACTAAAATCACACCTAAACAAGAAAACACTAAAAATTCAAGTTTAAACATCCATAATTCACAAAATATACACTTTAGCACAATTTCAAGCATCTTCAACAATATTATCCCTCCACACTTAAAATATGCATTATTTTCGAAAGATAAGAAAGGGATAAGAAAACACCCTAGTTCTTTGTGTCTCCAAGGTGTATGTATTTTGGCCATCTCTTTATTAAAATTGGCCATTGTGAAGATGTCTCTCATGTTTGCCTTCTCATGAATGGAAAACCTGAAAAAAAAAATAAAAAATAGGAAACAAGTAAACTAATTCCATGCATTTTAACAAATAAGCTCTATACATGACACTCAAACGTAATCACTCAAAACAAAAATCTTCACAATCACTCTATGGCATGCATGAGAAGATTTTACATTATGCTCATGTGAGTGCTTTTGTGCTAGGTGTGCATCACAATCATGCTCAAATTCTAATCTCATTCATTAAGCTCATGTGCACTTGAGTCCTAATGAATTCATGCTAGATAAACAATGAATGTCATTAACCACATATATGAAAATTGCACACATCAAGCTTTTGAAACCTCACCACATATGCTAACTTATGCAATTTAACAATGAAAATCATGAAGTGATTTAGAGTGAAAAGTGTGTTTGTGTGCCATTGACGATGAGAGTGAAAAAGAATAAAGAATTAAGCAAGTTTGTGAGAGGTATGCGTCCCCCCACACTTAGCTCTTTTTATCACTTATGCACATTTTTCATTTTCTCATATTCATTCTTTCACATTTATTTTCTTTGAACTCCTACAAGACAAACAAAATAAATTACATTAAACACACAAAACAAACACAAAAACTAACATTTAAATAAAAATAAACAGAAAAAAATGAAAAGAAATAGTAGTTCTAGGTTTATTTGGTCCCTAGCTAAACCTTATTCTTGTGGATACTCCCTCAAGATTCGGAATAACTATCCTGATACCAAAACAATGCCCTTTCATAGGCACTTCTATGCCTATTATAAGGCACCATTTTAAAGCTTTTGAGGAGGTACTTGAGCTCAAATACATAAGGAGCATCTTCAATAAATTCTACCTTGTACCATTGTTGCTCCTCCATTGTAGGTTCCTCCTTTTTCTCTTCCACTTTGTCTATTGGTATCACAAATGACTCAACATTCCCTAAGACATCCTCACTTACCATGCTAAGTGCTTTCTTTCTACATGGCTTGTCTAAAGGCTCTACATCCAAGATCTCTTCATCATCATAAGACATTTCACATATGGATGCATCAACAAAGCTATTTTCAAACAGGTTAGCTATTTCACGAAAATTATTCATATCTTCCTCATCAAAGCTAACATAGAATTTAACTTGAGATTTACCCTCTATATCACATTGTGCATCACAATCATTTAAGGGTTTCTCATTGTACGTACACCTAATGACATCTACATTTTCATGCACATCTTTAAATTCCTCATAAGATGTCAACATTGCACATGAATACACTATGACAGCTAGCTCTCGACAAATTAACAAATCATTTTCATCCAAGCCATCATATGTATCAATATGTGGTGTCTCCTCATTCCTAAGGTGATCAAGCTTAAGAGGGAGGGAATACTCAAAGCTTTGTCTATGGCTAAACCATTGTTCATTATAGCTCAATTGACCTACAAGATTTGAGTGTGGGTAAGGTAAAAGTGTATCCCTACTCACTTGAACTTGTATATCATTCAAAGTTTTGGTCATTTCAACCAATTGTGCCTCAAGCCTAGCATTTCTAACCTCAAGTTCATCATTCACAAAGCATGGAAAAGGGGGATATCCTAGTGGTTCATTTTGTCACCATTCATTGTTGTCCCAATATCCCAATGGAGAGAAGTCTCCAAACACCCTAGGTTGTGGTCTTGTATCATCCACCACAATTGGTAGGTCACCATGATCTAGTTCAAGATAGTATCCAAACAACCTAGACATATTTGGACAAACCTTAACACAAAACAAAATAAAACTAAAAATGAGGGAAACACAAGAAACAAATATGCACAACATAAATATTTACAACTACTCAACACACAAAAACACCAATTCTAAAATCAATTTCCTTCCCCGGCAACGACGCCGATTTGATGTGCGGTATTTTGGAGCTAGGGTCTAATACTAAGGTTTAACCGAATCAAATAAATTTATTACCCTAATCCTCACGCATTTAAGGTGCATCAAGACAACGATGTTTCGTAGCTAGATGAAGTAGGGATCGATCCCACAGGGAAGGAATGATTCTATCAAATTAATGTAAATGTGTGTGTTGTAGTGGAAGTGCAAACAAGCAAAGAAAAATATCATAAGCTACACTAATGTTACCAAATAAATATAAAAGTGTGTGGAAGAAGATTCAAGTAATTAAAGTACACCCTTGGATTTGGTTATCTCAAATGTTAGTGTTATGTGTGGTTTGCATAAAGAGTACATGCATACATCCTACCTATGGTAATGCAAGATGAGGATAAACAACATAAGTCACACCCTCCTATGTGGCAAGAGGCAAGGAATGATTTAGTTATTTATATATTTAAGTGTTAATCAATTCTTTAAACTTTTCTTGTGGCTATTAAGGCAAGATTTATTTCATTAATTAACATAAAATCTTGTGTAAAATCCAACTTATCAAACACTCAAATTCAATTGATCCTTGTGGCTATTAAGGTAACAATTGAACTAGTCACACTTATGTTGGATTATTTTACTTTTACTCTCCCTTGTGGCTATTAAGGTAAGAGCTAACTAAAATTGATCCAACAAATTCACAACAAACCACACAAGAATCTAAACAATCTACTCTAATCCTCCTTGTGGCTATTAAGGTAAGATTAGAACAAATTATCCTTAAATAATTTACTGCACTTTTACAAAATGTTCATCATACATAATTGATCAAGTCATGTATAACGAATTAAGATCACAATAAAACTCATTCCACAAAAACCATAACATAGGACTTAGCATGTGGTTCTTAATTCTTAAATATCCATAGCCTAAAACCACACATTAACACAATATATCAACAACACATAACCATAATCCAAGGGTGATAGCAAATTAGCACATCAAAGCTACTAAGAACATCACAACAAATGAATTAAATCATGAATTAAACCAAGAAAATACAAAGAGTAGCACTCCCCTTTGATGTTCCAAGTCCAAGCTCCATGCTTTACATGAAAACAAATCCTCAGAGCCAAGATTATACAAGAAATCCTCTCCACAATATGCTATTTCCACCAAGAACACACACTACATGTGTGTTCTTGTGGAAGAGCTAAAGAGAAAATGCTCTCTAATCTAACAAAACTAATCTAACTAATGGTGGCTACTTGTTATATCATGGCCTTTTTCTTTTTAGCTCTCCTCCACCTCTTATAGGCTGAAAATAAGGCTCTTAAAACGCCCCAATTATGTCTCCACCAACACTCCACCGACACATGCACCTACCATGATGATTGGAGAAACATTTTCAATAATGAAGCTGCAGATTTCACTAACGTCGCGCGACGTGCAGGGTCGAACGTCGCGACGTTCCCACACGAATGCATTCTGGCCCTTTTTGTTCCTCTCCACGTCGCGACGTGGAGAGTCCACGTCGCTACGTGGACTTATAAGCCATTGTTCTATATGCTCCATGCCAAATTAGGAAGGACGTAAAACATACAAGTTGTAGCGCTTCCTCTTAGCTTTCCAATGGTACCAGAATCATTCCATTCGGATGTAAATAGAGAGAGATATGATCAAAATACAAAACACTGGCAGATTTTTTCAGCATTTGTTCTTCAGCACCCTTTTTTGGCCTAAATCACACCTTTCTTGATCTTTCTCAAACTTTTCTTCCACTTTGCATCCAATTTGGCTTTTCCATGATTTATTTCTTCAAATCATCCACCATGGTTGATAAACCTACAAACAAGACACTAAAACGAATAAAAAGGAACAAGAACGATCAAAGAATTAAGTATAAACGTTATATAAAAGGTGAATAAATTCACCTCATCACCAACCAACCAGCCCAAAAGAAGACATTAACTACACATGTGTGGGACCGTTACTTCATTCGATTATGTGATCTATCTTGTCTTCCCAGCTGCCAATGGATAACTACATACACTATCCGATTGTATTACTACTCACTTCACAAAAAGTTGCTCAAGGATTTCAGCTTTTGCTCTCTTTCTTCTTTACACCCTTTCCCATCAAACTCACTATTTCATGTTTCAACTTTTCAGAATATTAACTCACGCTCAGAGAGCTAGATTTCAAGATCATAACTCCATGTGTTTGTGTGTGCCTTACCATTGGTCTTACCCTTCATTCATTGCAGTCCCTAGCTGCCAAAAATGATACTATGCCCTCATGCACCTGCAGTAAATAAATGGAACTTCAGTAAGACTGACACAAACAATAATTCGAACTAAAAAAAATGTAACATCAAGATTATCAAAGACGAAGAGAAAAATAACAAAACTAAGAAATATAAGTGAAATCATGCTGAGTTGCCTCCCAGGAGTGCTTGTTTTAACGTCGAAAGCTTGACAAGCTCATGGCAATGCTAAGTTATGGGATTATCCAAGAACAACTTATGTGGAGCTTGTGTCCTTTCCAGCACGTCCTCCTCTTTATGGAATACATAAGGTTTGAGTCTGTGTCCATTGACTTGCCATGCATTCTCAGTCTTCTCATTTCGTATCTTCACAACACCATTCGTCATTACTTTGATCGTTCCTTCTTTTGGATATAGTAAAAGAATCTTAGCGTAATGATGTTTGTAGTTATGTCAATAAGTAAAGTGAATTGTAATGAATGTTTTGGGTTGTCGGAACGATGTTTTATTTGATTTTGGTGTGTAGATTTCATGATGGTTTGAAAAGGAAGTGTAGGTTGAAAAATGGAGTTTCGGACGGCCAAAACTTCTAAGGAGTCGTCCGATCCTAAGTTTCGGACGGCCGAAACTCCCCTGTGCCGTCCGAACCTATTCATTAGAAAGGCCTCAATTTGCACAAACTTTCGGACGGTAGTTTCGGACGACCATCACCGTCCGAACCTAACTTTCGGACGTCCGAAAGTCTGTATAGGTCGTCCGATGCTATTCATTTTGAACTTGTTTCCAATTTTGTTCTCCAAATCATTTATGCAATTGGGCAATTGGATTTCCTACATCTTACTACCTCTTTTGAAGATCATTTAAGACCCTATGTTGAATCAATATTGTACTTGTTAAGAATATCATTGTATTTGTTTCTTTTTCCTTCCTTCTCTTTCTTTCTTCTTAATGCTCATACGAAATGAACATTCGGTTGATCTGTTATAATAGGATGATGGAACCGAATCGGGAAAGTGAAAAAAATTCCGACATTGTGATAGTGTTATAAGAGCCTAAGTTGATAAAAAAAAAGAGGCTTAAAGATTTTCATGATCATTATATAATACAAACTAAGCCAATGCTATTATTAAGAATCATTAGAGAATGATCATTTTTTTTAATTGATCAATTGGAATGCCAATGGGAATTGATTGTCGAGAAACAATTGAGGTTACCTATTTTACATAAGGAAATTTATTCGGGAGTCAAGGTGGACATCGGATGCTTAGGTTTGTAAAGAGTTTAATGGCATTTTTCACTAGGAAATTATCGGTGTTTACATATGATACACAAAAAGATTTATTTGAAATTAGTGTGTGCATGGGATATATAAGATTAAATATTAAGGACTGAATTAGAATTTTCTAATGGGAATATAAGTATGATATAGTTTATGACGAATGAATGATTAATTATTATTTTAAATTGAAGAATATAGTATTGATATACATGTTTAATAAGTGTTTGCTAGTATTATGATCTGAATGATAAAAAGTCGTTGATAGTATTACACTTGTGTGAAGATTTACACCCTTATGAGAAATTCTCACTCTAAGATATTGAATGCTATGTGAAGTAGTCAATGTGCAATAATTTGATAGTGTAATAGATTTACATGTTTGGGAGATTTTTGAAGAATGAATGAGAGCAAAAAGGATAACAATGTAAGAGACGACTTTTTGCACATTTAAAGTATATGTCCAAAGATAAATGTAGAATTTGAGGAATGATATATGTGGCTTAGAGATATGATCGGATTGGCTCGGATTATCTACATATATATATATAGTATATTTAGCTTAAAAAGTGATGTTCGAATGACAAGTATATTATTGGTGACTAAAGCAATTAACTGATGCTTACAATTAATACGAAGTGATTATTTAAGGAATGATTTCATCTGACAATACCATGTATTACGGAAGTAAAGGTAAGAATGATATACATGATATGGAAATTTAAGTATATTCGATCTAAGGAAATCCCATAAGTTAAGGTTATTTCAAAGAATAATGATGTTGAGAAAGTTACATGGAAAGTTGAGGAGAAGATATGGAAAATGTGAGTAAAATTCTTCAAAAGATGATGATAAAGTTTTGTGAGTTGAATTCTTTTAATTGCCCTCTTTATTATGTGGAGGAAGATCGAATCTTTTAGGATTGCTAATGTAGGTATTGGATCTACACCCCAAGTATTCTTGTTGAGTTTTGGATTTTGCAACTTAATTGATTTAAGTTCTTGAAGAAAATGGATTTACTTTCTAGAGTTGTATTTAACTTGTAAAGTAAGGTTTAAGGCATATTTCTTAGCTGATTTGTATTAGAATATGGATGTGTACGGGATTTAAAAATTTTTGGTTCAATTACTATGGTGAATTTGATAATTCTCTTAGAGTTCCCTTCATCTCTTGGTGAATTTTACAGGTTCTTGTTGGAGTGAATTGATATAAAAAAAAAAAGTTGTTAGTGATGGGGGAAAAAGACAGTGAAGCAAGCATAAAGATAGGATTTTGTTTTTAAGGGGTTGTTAATCTTTGCAGTTTTGATTTATGATTTCTTAAGAATCCATCTGACTTATTTCTTGTCCTCCATGGATTTTGCTGCATATCTGTCGATTTCAAACTGATGTTCGACTTAGTTGTACGCATAATTTGAAACTGATTAAAACATAAAAGTTTTAGTACTATAAACCTAGTTTTATATAGTTTTGATTTCATCCCATTTTGATATCTTCTTGTCAACATAGGGTCATTTGAAGTAGTTCTGCTAGAACAGAAATTTGTGACAAATTTATGGTTTTTGACAATTATGGATGGTTTCATCTTCCTCTTTGAAGACAGAATTTTGAAATTTCTAAAGTAAAAGAAATTTTGTATATTAAGTCTAGTTTCATACCGTTTTGGTTTTATGTTATTTGGACTTTTAGTTACAAAGTTATAGCCAATCTAAACTACTATGGCAGAACTAGAAATCTGAGTTAGAGAGTTTTAAATCGGTACAACTTTGAACTGTTTTTACTCTATCTTGAGGATTGAATTTGAAATTTTATAGAACACAAAAGTTCTAGATTTTGGATTCAACTTTCATATAGTTTTGGGTTCGTATTATTTTGGGATGTTTTTGCTAAGCTACATTGACTTGAATTAAACACGACTTTTCCGAATTTTGATATAAGAATTTCATATTATTCTTTAAACTAACTTTGAACAAGTTCCATGAGGAACTTGGTATTCAAAGAAACATGAATGTTTTACCATTCGAAATCTAATTTCATATAGTTTTGATTTTTCGTTATTTTGATCTTTGGCTATGGAGATTTAGCCATTTGAAACCACGATAGCAAAGTCGAAACTTAGTTACAACTTTTATGACCATGATCGGAGACTAATGTAAGTGCTTTCATGACAAATTTGGAGGATTTATAAGACATAATACCTTGTAGGTTTTAAGTTTAGTGTTGTTGGGTACCAAACCTAAATTTATCCGATTCGTTCCCATCATGTGTGAAAGGGAAGAATGAGTTCTATTAGGAACCTGTGATTATGGATGTTGTTAGTGGTTTACTGAAAACAATGACGGGCCAAGATTTGTGTATAGATTTTGCGAAAGTTTTAATAAAACATTAGGGACTAAGATGAGCTTAGCACAGTTTTCATCCACATACGGATGATCTATCAGAAAGAACCATTCAAACACTTGAAGATATGTTGAGAGCAAGTGTTTAGACGAAGAACAATTCCATAGGTAAACGTACAATGATCCAAGCACACCCCTCGTGAACTTGGGAGTTGAAAGAAAATGTGAAAATATATATATATATATATCCACACTTGTTTGAGAAACAAGATACGTTAAGTTTCGAGGCCGAAACTTTATGTAAGGAGGGTAGAATATAATACCCATGACCAAATTGAGCTTTCTCACTCCAACTCTATTCTAAACAAGGTAAGGAAGTTATCTAGTGATTTATCCAAATTAATTTCCTTATTTAGAGATATAGAATAGTAAGGGTTTGAAGTTGTGTAGTGATAGAATATGGGTTTGATCATGTAAGCTCAAGAAAACCAATCTAAGGATTCTATCATTCATTTGATTAAGGAGAGAACATGAATTGATGAATTTAAACCCAATTGTGAGTATAATGTTGTGGAAGAAAAATATGAGAGTAAGATGTAAAAAAAAAAGGGGGATTTTTAAGAATAAGAAGGAAAAGAAGTGTTCTTAGATTAAGAAAGTTGTCTTAAGAGTTATTAGGCTCTAATTGATTTGTCTTTTATATATGTGTATGTTTTCTATAGGAAAGTGATTTGAAAAGGGTGGTGGAAACCTTAAGAATCAAGGCTATAGTGGATATTGATTAAGGTAAGTGGTTATGACATTCTTTTAAGTTTTTATACTCATTGGAGGAAACCAATTTTTGAGAAAGTGATTATGTTCTTATACTAAAATGGCTTGAGCATGTATTGGATGATGATTTTGATGAATATGAAATGTATGTAAGTGGCCTTTGTGAATGTGAATCATTTTGTGAAATGATTTCAAGGAATTTGAATTGCTTTGAGCTCATTTAATGTTTAATGATCGATTGGTAGGAACATGTTCCAAATTTCTGTTCTGGCCTACCTAGCTGGATAAATAGCTAGGAACCCCTCTGTTCTGGCCTACCTGACGGGATAAACAGTCAGTACTTGATCAAGTTATGTCACCCGAAAGTGATTTGAATTATTCATGAGCTAAATGACACAAGTATTCTATGTATTGGTGAAAGTGATTTGATAAATGATTGTGCCACTTACTATTTGTATATATATATGTGTGTGTGAATTGGAAATGTTGACAAATGTGAGTTTTCATGTATTGAAAGGTTTTATGAAAGTATATTATGTATATAACATGCTCAAACCGATAAAGGAATGTCATTATTACTTACTGAGCATAATGTTTGCTCATACCTGGTCAAGAGCGTCGTCTACCCTTGCAATTTTACCCAATATCACCAAAAAAAGTAGTAGTGGCAAGCGGGATCGTATCTAACAGGGAGAAGATTGAATTAAGAATTGTAGAGGTGATAGAATAAAAAGTGTTCAATAAAGCAAGCAGCAAGTATGAGCGAATACGTAAGTCAATCAAGAAGTGAAATGGTGTTGCCTTGAGGGAGGTCAGTGTGACGGCTCTATTTGATTATCCTTGACTAGTGTAAGAACATGAATGAGGGGATCGTTTTTCTAGTGAACTTAGGGTTGATCTCCTTATAAGACTCACAATCCTAATTCACCCTGCTCCTCTCATCTTCCCTTGGTAGGGCAAGACCTAGGCTCAGCTTCCTAATTCCCGATCCCTACCTGACACTAGAACCCTAACTCCCTTGGACAAGACAGTCAACCAAAGTCCGAGTTCTAATGTTCAAATAATCCTAAGTCTTTCCATTACATTAACTTCAATTGTCATTGGTAATGCACAACTGACGTTGCATCCTTAGACAGATCATAGGACTCATTCAAGTTGTTACTTATTCCAGTGATGTTATTTCAATTTCCATTAATAACACTAAATTGACCTCAACGGTACTGCAAGTCATATAAAGGGCCTTGGCGTGAGTGAGTAAGCATTGAAATAAAGCATCAACAAGATATAAGAAACAATATCAAACACCTAATATGCAAAACAAATGTCTTAAATCAATTTAGAGTCATCTCACTTAATCCCTCAAAGCAACAACCTAATGTTTAGCCAATCATGTTGATCGGCTTTGAAAACAAGTTTGACAAAGCCTGATCAAACATAGCTATTACAGAAAGATAAAATGGAATGATTTCCAGTCTGATCTCCTTTGATCGTGAAACCCTAACTCTCTTGATTGATCTCCGTTTCTGGCTCTCTCTCCCCAAAAAGCTCCTTTTTCTTCTTGTCCTCCTCTGGCTTTTATAGTTTTCTCTTCATGTCTTTGCCAAGTGAGCTTCCTGGAAGTTTCATTGCTATGCCCGGATGTTGACACGTGCTCCTATAAACATAAGCCAAGAATGTAGTGAAGACACATGTATTTGACAAGTAAGAGTGATGAGGCAAAATATCGAATAGATTGGATGCGGTGTTTGCTACGTGCACTTGGACCAAATGTGAAGTGGAGTGCAAACGAAATGTATGCCAAAATTCCTAAGTAAAAATCTAACAAAGGAAAAATACAAAAAATACACAAGGAATGAAATGTGCAGAGTGCATGTGTGTGAGGTGAGGCGGGTGAAAATGTGTAAAACAAAACGTGCAAGTGTGCGAGTGGTGGCCACGTTGTATGTCTCTGGGCCTTCCGTGAGGACTCCCCATTTGTAGAATTCTATCATGTCGCAATATGATTTTTTCGTGATGTAGAATTTTCGCTCCACATTGATTGGCCGAATTGCGAACTCGCAGAATTTCTTGATGGCCTTGTCATTTAGAAACCGACGCTGCCCTGCAGCTTGTGGTGGTCCCTTCCTCTTCTTTTGGTTGGACACCCCCGCTTCTTGCATTTCGTAGTCTTCAGACATGTATTCTTCGTCTGAATCGGAGTCATCTGATGGTGAGGGAGGCCCGACGGTTTTGCCTTTTCCTTTGGAGCTCTGCCCTTTCTTGTTGGAGGTTGGAATATTGCTGGGCTTTTTCGGTGCCATAGTACTTGATATGGAGATTAAAATCCTAAAATGCAAACACGGGGAATGAAATTTTTGGTGGCCTCTGGACGCTTGAAGCAAATTGCTATTCTTGCTCCTTGCCCTCAGCCGAATTCACCACAATGATGAGTGAAAGTGATGGTGATTTTTGTGCATACATGTTGATGGTATTTATAGACAAATTTGCATGCAAGAATCGGCTGAAGGAAAGCTAGAAAACAAATGCATGTGAGTGCACTAGAAAACAAAGTGGATGATGACAAAATGCTAGAAAACAAAAGGTGTTCAATCTTGTCATCACTTTTCTTGCACAATTCGGCCATTTGCACACTTTCACTATCAAACAACCTGATGGGCCCACAATGTCATGCATTTGTAACAATTTTATTCAATTATGCCATGCCTTAGCTGATTCACAACCATACCATGCATATTTCTTTTCACTCATGCATAAATCATGTCAAGCTCCATTTGGCCCTATCATGCATAGCATTTTATACCAATACAAATCATTTAAAGGACCCAAATGTTATGCATCTTTTCTTTCACAATTATTTCTGGTCATGCACTCAAGAAACGTTATCTACTATGCAATCCTTTCAACGTCCAATTTGATCTTCTCCTGCAATACTCAATCGAAAATGTCAGCCTATCTTGGATTTGTAATTACAGAGCAAGATTCGACTTGAAAGCATTTGGTAGGATCAAATATTCTCACATTGCCTTGGGAGCTACTTCTTGGATTTTATTCTCACCTTTTGTTAGTGCAGAGAATATTCTGCACTGTTACGTGTTGTATCGTGTGACATTCGGGTATATCGATCGTGGGTGTTGTGCCAAGGACCCTTGGGTTGCTCCTGCAAACTGTTAACTCCGTGTGTTTTCCTTTCTTGGCCCTTCAACTTCCAATACCTGAAAAGATTTAAGAGAAGAGATTCAATCATTTATTATATCTAATCTACTAATACTAAATGGAACATAATAAAGACAGGTATTGTAAAGGTTGGGTTGCCTCCCAAAAAGCGCTTAGTTTAATGTCTTCAGCCCGACACAGCAGGGTGGTTATTCAATTCGTGGAGGGTCAAGGTACTGGGTGTGCCCAGTGTCCTTCCAAAATGATAGGTTGACTTTCGCTTCCTGGCCTTTGCTTCCTTTCTTCTCCCTTCCCACCCTTTTGGGGGGTGGGTCCGAGGTCTTCTTTTTTCTCGCCAAACCATCCGTTTGAGATATTTAAGCAGTGGCGGCTGCTTCTTCTTGGCTTGCTTTTCGTCTGGAGGTTTCAAGACATGGTCCCTATCGTTGACATTTTCAAGCCTCACCCCAGTTGGCATCACTTTCACCATTTCCTTAGTATCAACAACAGCAGTTGATAAATTTTCACACAAAGCAATTTTTTTATCAATCCTGACACTTTTGTCAATTTCCATTTTTAAATCCATTTTTTCACCATGGTCATGCACTTCATGATTTTCCTGCGAATTTTTCATTTTGCTCAATTTTTTACAATTCTCATGACCTTCATCAATTTCACATGCAAGGTCCGTTTCTTTCACAGAATCATCAATTTCATGCTTTTCATCACAAGAGCTCAATTGATGCAGTGTATCAGTTTCTTCAACAACTAACATAGTCTCAAAATTTTCACATATGTCATCATCAGAAGAATCATATAGATCAGGGGAAGATTTACGTTTAAGTTCAAAGTTCACAGGTCGGAGGTTACCCTTCACCAAGCTTGCCAAGCAGCACTGCTCTATGGACTGAGGGTGCTTCATTGCGTAATCCACATTGAATACTACCTCCTCTCCATTAACTCTGAATGTTATGGTTTTTCCTTTAACCCCAATGAGAGCATCTCCTGTAGCTAGGAACGGCCTACCGAAAATGAGTGGCACTTCTGGATCCTCTTCCATATCCAACACTATAAAATCCACCGGAAGCACAAATTTATCCACAGAGACAAGAACATCCTCTATCATCCCTGTTGGTTGAACCAATGATCTATCTGTCAACTATAGCATGACTGCCACCGGTTTGATCCTTTTTCCATTCCTATACTCTAGGCAATGGATAAAGGCATAAGGTTTATGCCTGCTCCAAGATCACATAAGGCCTTGCTAAAAAATCTTCCACTGATTGAGCACGGTACCATACAGCTACCAGGGTCCTTGAGCTTGGGGGGCAGTTCGTTGTTGATCCAGGCTTGGCTCTCCTTGGTGAGTGGGATGGGTACCTCACATTGCAAGATCTGCTCTTTGTTGGCAATCAAGTCCTTCAAAAATTTTGCATATCTCAGAACTGCTGTAACCAAATCTAGCAGGGGGACATTGACGTTGACGTTCTTCATCATATCAAGGAACCTAGTGAACTGGACCCCCTTCTTTGGTGGAGGTCGAAGTCTTTGGGGGAAAGGTGGGCGTGGTGCGTATGGCGAGTCCTCACAGGGGCTTGGAGCTGGTGCTCCCTTTCTCCTTTTGCTTTCCTGCGCCTTCACACTCCCGTCCTTTCCTTGGGTTTCATCTTCCACCAGTGTGGTTTCCTCACTGACCTCTTCCTCTGGGGCTTCCTCTCCTTCTTTTCTCTTATGACCATTTAGCTCTTTTCCAGATCTCAATATGATGGCATTGCAGACCTCTGGTCCTTTACCTTTGGGATTTGGCTCTGCATCACTTGGGAGGGCGCCTTGAGGTCTTTGGTGGCTGGCCTTAGCCAACTGTCCCATCTGCATATCAATGTTCTTGATGGAAGCCTCCACGTTTTTCACTTGACTTTCCAGTGTGGAGGTCCTCTTCTCATACATGTCCATTTTTCCCTGAATTTCATGGAGCAAATCCTCAGTTGTCTTCCTCTGTTCACGGTTGCTTGACTCACCACTCTGGTAGTACTGCCTTTGCTGATTATTCTGCCCCCAGTTGCCTTGGCCTGACTGATTTCGATAACCACCTCCGTACTGCTGCTGGCGGTTGTTGTAATTGGCAACATACTGGACTGATTCTTGTGTGAGCTCGCACTCGTCCGTGTGGTGATCTCCCTTACACAGCCCGCACATCAACACAGGAGCGACCTTGGCAGCCTTTAGGTTCTGGATTTGTCTTGTGAGGGCCTCAACTTTTGCTTCCAGGGATGTCTTCTCATCCAGCTCTAGCACTCCCCGTTGCTTACGCGCATGCTTCTTTCTAGTTTCAGGAAACAGGAGTTCATCGTCCGCAATTGAGTCAAAAAGTTCTCTGACCTCAGGAATGCTTTTATCTTTCAAAGCTCCATTGGCGCTGGCCTTGACCATTAGTGAGGACTCCGGTAATAGACCTTTAAAGAATATGTTGAGCTCCCTGACCTCCCCAAGGTCATTGTTCGGGCATTGGAGGAGCAAATCGTTGAATCGATCCCAGGCTTCATTGAAGGTCTCGCCATCCTGCTGCTGAAAGTTGCGGATCTCCAACCTCATTCGCTCCAACTTCGCTGGAGGAAAATATTTAGCTAAAAACTTCCTCTCAAGTTCCTCAAATGTAGATATAGCTGGACCCCCTATAGAGTTAAACCAATGCTTCGCTTTCCCTTTTAAAGACAGTGGAAATAGAACTCTCCTCACATCATCCGGAGTCACTCTTTGCAGCTTGAATGTGTTACAAAGTCCCAGAAACCAGTCCAAATGCTCATTAGGGTCCTCGTTGCACAGTCCTTGAAAGATCTGCCCTTGGGTGATCATAGACACAATTTGTGTCGGGATTTGATAACTCTCGACGTCAATTCCCTGGTGATTGTTTCTCCGCTCAAAGTTGACCGCGAAATGGTCCCCAAACCGAGGTGGTTGGGGCTGAGGTCTCTCCTCATTGCATTCGGCCATTTCAATAACCCTTCTCCTCTGTCTTAAAGTTCTCTCCAATTCTAAGTCAAGATCAAGTTCTGGAGCTTCACCTCGGAGCCTTGCTCTAGGTAGCATAAACTGTGAATTCTCACAAGAAAAGGAAACAACCCTTGAACAAAAGATGAGTAGAACAAAATTAACAGAGACGAGTAATGAATTAAAATTTCAACAAAATAACAAATCAACAATTTTAAATAAGAATTCGTAAAGTAACAAACAAAGTAAAACTATCACAGACAACTCTCAACGCTGTGCCTCTCCCCGGCAACGGCGCCAAAAATTGGTCAAGAGCGTCGTCTACCCTTGCAATTTTACCCAATATCACCAAAACAAGTAGTAGTGGCAAGCGGGATCGTATCCAACAGGGAGAGGATTGAATTAAGAATTGTAGAGGTGATAGAATAAAAAGTGTTCAATAAAGCAAGCAGCAAGTATGAGCGAATACGTAAGTCAATCAAGAAGTGAAATGGTGTTGCCTTGAGGGAGGTTAGTGTGACGACTCTATTTGATTATCCTTGACTAGTGTAAGAACATGAATGAGGGGATCGTTTTTCTAGTGAACTTAGGGTTGATCTCCTTATAAGACTCACAATCCTAATTCACCCTGCTCCTCTCATCTTCCCTTGGTAGGGCAAGACCTAGGCTCAGCTTCCTAATTCTCGATCCCTACCTGACACTAGAACCCTAACTCCCTTGGACAAGACAGTCAACCAAAGTCCGAGTTCTAATGTTCAAATAATCCTAAGTCTTTCCATTACATTAACTTCAATTGTCATTGGTAATGCACAACTGACGTTGCATCCTTAGACAGATCATAGGACTCATTCAAGTTGTTCCTTATTCCAGTTAATGTTATTTCAATTTCCATTAATAACACTAAATTGACCTCAGGGGTACTGCAAGTCATATAAAGGGCCTAGGCGTGAGTGAGTAAGCATTGAAATAAAGCATCAACAAGATATAAGAAACAATATCAAACACGTAATATGCAAAACAAATGTCTCAAATCAATTTAGAGTCATCACACTTATTCCCTCAAAGAAACAACCTAATGTTTATCAAATCATGTTGATCGGCTTTGAAAACAAGTTTGACAAAGCCTGATCAAACATAGCTATTACAGAAAGATAAAATGGAATGATTTCCAGTCTGATCTCCTTTGATCGTGAAACCCTAACTCTCTTGATTGATCTCCGTTTCTGGCTCTCTCCCCAAAAAGCTCCTTTTTCTTCTTGTCCTCCTCTGGCTTTTATAGTTTTCTCTTCATGTCCTTGCCAAAGTGAGCTTCCTGGAAGTTTCCTTGCTATGCCCGGATGTTGACACGTGCTCCTGTAAACATAAGCCAAGAATGTAGTGAAGAAACATGTATTTGACAAGTAAGAGTGACGAGGCAAAATATCGAATAGATTGGATGCGGTGTTTGCTACGTGCACTTGGACCAAATGTGATGTGGAGTGCAAACGAAATGTATGCCAAAATTCCTAAGTAAAAATCTAACAAAGGAAAAATACAAAAAATACACAAGGAATGAAATGTGCAGAGTGCATGTGTGTGAGGTGAGTCGGGTTAAAATGTGTAAAACAAAATGTGCAAGTGTGCGAGTGGTGGTGCGGGCGCATAGGCGCCCGCGTGTGTGCGTGCGTGAGTGGGCTGTGCGGGCGCCTGGCGCAAGCATGGCCGTGCGTGCGTGTGTGCTGTGAGGGCGCCTAGCGCCCGCACAGTGTGCGTGTGTGCATGGCTCGCACAGCTGTGCGCTGTGTGTGGCTGTGCGGGCGCATGGCGCCCGGTCAGCTTGTGTGCGTGTGTGGCTGTGCTGGCGCCTGGCGCCCGCACAGCTTGTGTGCGTGTGTGGGTATGCGGGCGCCTGCATGGTGTGTGTGTGTTGTGTGCTGTGTTTGTGCTGTGCGGGTGTGCTTTGGTGTGGTGCGTGACCAAGTGTGTTTCATAGCTCAAAAATGATTACCTTCATAACAAAAATGCTACACTTAGCCAATTCTCAACACTTCATCAGATTGTACCATTTCAACACATACTTGTTCATCTGTCATGATTTTTACAAAGAATTTACACAAAAGATCAAACAAGTGAGACGAATAAGTCGGTACAAACCCGACTTATCAATACCACTGTTATTGTCATTTTTGCAGAGTTTAAGATTTCCCGTGAAGATTTTGTGGATGACAAGTAGGGAAAGCTATTTTGTAGACTTATGGTTTTGTATAGATCATACGAAATTGTATAGATCTATTTTGGAAAGAATGATGTGTGTACATAAGATTTGATTTCAATATGTATAGTTATATGTTAATTTTGATGCCAATATGTAAGATGGAATTGTTGATGTTAGAACATGTTGTACACTCTTTTGGTTATAGTGAATGATTTGTGGCGTAATGTTGTTAATGATGTGTGAATACGTAAAGTGAATAGAAATGAATGGTTTGGGAGATTGGAATGATGTATATGCAGTTTTGGTATATAGAATTGATGTGGTTTTGAAATGGTTTTGAGTTGGAAAGAAAAAGAAGAGGAAAAGTCGATTTTTTTGTTGAAAAAGGCCCGGCGTCGCGACACCGGTACTCCCCGTCGCGACGCCCAGAGGGTAAAAACATGGCAGTGAATTGTTCTGTACGTGTCGCGACGCTGAAGGGCTGTGCGTTGTGACGCGCACCGGCGTCGCGACACTGAAGGGCTGTGCGTCGCGACGCGTGGGGATTTTCAGCAATGAAGAAAATTTCGAATTTTAATTTTTTTCCAAGGTTTTAAATCTTACGTTCATTGCCCAAATGTGATGTTTATTCATAGAGGATACTAGATTAGTGATTATGATGAATGCTATGAATTGTTAAGTTAAATCGACGACTTGAGGATACTAAAGAAAATCAAAAAGTGAGGCTTCGCACGTTTGGACTCGATATCCACTCGTGTGGCCGTGCCACGTTGGATTGCTGCGTGACAGACTACATATGAAGTTATTTGGAAGCTTTTGAAAAGAACTTGTAAAAGAAGGCTTCCGTATCTTAATTTGGAAGGAGCAAAGATGATAGAGAGTTTTAAAAAGAGAAGATTGGTTTGATTTTTGCAATTCAGATTTGAGAAAAATTCTATGAGCATTAAAGATGTTGATAAGGAAGTTTTCCTTATCAGCTTTAAAAAAGAGATAAGAGAAGATTAGGAAAGAATTCCTTTTGGGGCGTGCGTGCCTTGTTTTGCCTCCTGTGGCATTTAAAATTTTGAAAACATAGCCTATCTCTTAGTTATCATGATAAGGTTTGAGGAATTTTAGGGATTTGAGTGATTTTAGGATTTGTGGAATAAGTGAGTTTTACATTCTATATAAAGAAAGCAACCACAGATAGGAAAGGAAGTTGGATTAGTTTGTATGTTTTATATTTTCCGCTGCTATTTGTTTGTAGCTCTAGGGATTGTAGCCGTTTTCCCAGATGGATGCATACTTATGGGCAGTAAGACTTTTTCAATAAATTATAATTTTAATTATATTTGTTTTGTTTTTCATTATGCGTTGTGAGTAGTTTACTTTTCGGGTACTAAGTGATGAAGCACTAATAAAAGTGAAGTCGTCAGATCTAAGTGCTTGGTACGGTCATTTTTATACCAAATTAAAAATCCTACTTCAAAGGATCAAAATTAATAATGAGGGAAAGTTTAGTTTACTCAACTCAGTGTCACAACTCAATTTCAATTAATAAAATCAAAATAATTAAATTTAAAATAAATCAAACAACTTAACAAAAATGATCATAATAAAAATACAAGATGTTAAAGTCTGGAAAATAAGTAAATCCACATTAATTAAATAATCATTGATCATTCAGAGAATAATTAATTAACGTTCATGAACCAACCAGTTACAGGTTATCGAGAATCAACTCCGATGTAACCTAATTCCTTCTTAGTTCATTGATAATTATCAAGAATCAACTTAAACTAATTATTTCTCTAATTAAGACACAATTCAATTGGAATCAATAAACAACAAATTTAATGTCCTAACAACATTAAAAATTAAAGAAACCCAATTTAAACAAATCACAATCAAAATCAGGAGTCGTAATTTGTTAACCTATTGTTCTCGTCTACCTGACAGTAGTTTTACCACTAATCAATCCTATCCACTAAATATAGATACTTAATGGAAGATTAATTGGCTTTATTAAAATTAATTAGATTTGATCAAGATTTAAATAACCCAAACAATTAACGTTATACATAGAAAACGTTTCAGAATCCATTAAACATTAATTTATCATGCACATTTTGATCTCTCGAATATTAATTAGAATTTCATTACTTAATGTTGGAAAATAAAACTATTCACAAGACATAATCACGAAAACAGAATCAACAAACCTAAATGACATACTGAAATCAAACTAAAAACAAATAGAGATAGAGAAATCTTATTCTACTATTCAGGCAGTCTTCCGTTTGGATGAATGAGACCCTCTTGATTGCAAATGTAAATGAAAATCTGCACCTTCTCTAAATGACGAAAAATGTTGTATCATAAATTAAATTAGCTCTATTGACTGTATAAAATTTTTTCAATAATTCCTTCTCCTAAACTCTACTCACATGAAAAGAACTAAACTTGAAATTAATCTTTAATAAAAGTAATGGAATCACTAAAGTGCAATTTTTATTTTATCATACCTTAATGATACCTATTAATACTATAGATTTTAATGCTACTTAAATTGACACTCTATTATTCATTAACAATAAACTAAAATTCCGAAAGAAAGCTAAAGAAACGAAAACAAAATATCTCTATAACTCTAAAGAGTAATTAGTATTGAAGACTAAAAACATGCAAATCAAAATTACTCTCACTAAATCTAGATTGCAATTTTAGCTTTGTCTAATTTTGTCTTAAACTTTCTATTTAGGCTTTGACTCTTTTTCATTCATCAAGTAGCCTAACTACATAACATTTTAGTCTATCATCAAGATCATCATCATAATCATGATCATCAACATTATCATTGGAAGAGGAACTTACCTCAAGTCCTTCAAGTTCCATGAAGCACATGTATGAAGCTTAATCCTCTTCACCACTTTCGACATGTTGAGCGTTAAGAGTGATGCTCTTTTTCGCCTTTGGCTTCTCCTCCTTGATTTTAGACATAAGTGAGCTAATCAACTGAGTAATAGGTAATTCTCTTAAATTTTGGCTTTTTCAATTGCTATGACTTTTGATTCCCATTCTTTGGGTAATGCATTTAAGAATTTAATATTTTGTTCACCCAATGGGTAGAATTTTTAAAAATTTTCAAATCCTTAATTAAGCTATTAAACCTACAATACATTGAATCTATGAACTCATGGCTTTCCATTTCAAAATTTTCATATTGATCTAGTAGAATTGACTTCTTTTCTTCTTTAACGTTTTTGGATCCTTCATGAATTTCCCAAAGATTTTTCCAAATTTCAAAGGCATCCTTACACTCTTTGATTATACTAAATTCACTTTCATCAAGTGAATTATGATAAGAAAGTTTTATGCTGACTTATATGTGTTATTTTGCTTAGCTTTTGGCATGTTTTCGAGCGATTTTGTAGTGTTATGTGTCATTTTGTGCATTTTATGTAGATTATAACTTGGAGTGCTAAAATGAAGAAAAAGACAAAAAATATTGATTAAATAAGACAAATGTGTGTTTTAGGTTAAAAAATAAGGAAAGAATTCAAAAAGGTTTGAAAGGACGTTTGTGGAGTTTGAAGAATCTCTTAACATGCTTATTTCTTGTTTGGGCAAAACGGATTGTTAAACTCAATTGTGTGTAAATTTTTCAATACTAATTTAAATGAGAAGATCTTGGATGTTCTGGAAAGCTCTTTGAGTATACTTCAATTCTTATGTTTTGACTTTCTTCCAATTCAATGTGAAAGTATGAGAAACGGGGGCATCATTGTGATCACTCTTTCAGTTTTGAGTGTTGAGTTCACTGCCATAGTTTGGTAGTATGCTAATATCTTGAGCTACAGACCTCCAAAGTTGATGATTCTTAAACCTATGGAAAGCCCCAAGAGAAAAATCTAAAATTATGTCTACCAAAAAGTTCAATTTGGAGCCAATGAGATACATAGATTGCCTAGAAGTAGAACAAGGCTCTAAAAATCAAAATTGTGCGCGGCCGCACTATAAGAAGATATGCACTGTGCGGACGCACCATGAGAAGGTTTGCATGACGTGGGCGTGCCATTAAATTTCTTCATTGGCACAGTTTAGCGTTTTGGACATAATTTTGTCGTCCGAGCTTCGGATTGAGTAATTTAAAAAGTTGTGGATAGCTTAGACATAGGGCTACAAAGTGTTTGTTTTGGGTTTCACCGAATTCACAAAGAATTAGGGACATATTTGTGTTGCAATATCACAATTTGTTATTTCGAAAGCAAGAGAGGTGAAATGTTCCAATTTCATACGTTTATCATGCATGCTTGTGTTTTCCTTGTATCTTTGAGCTGAATTTGATGCACACAATTTTTGCCCACATGTTATACACAACTTTTTGCACATTTGTGGCATATGTGCACACATGCACACACTGCGCGCATTGTACGTGTACCACACGCACACACTAAACACACGCTGCACACGCATCGCGCTTAGCCCTCACACACACGCACAAGCCCGAGCGCATGCGCGCGGACACCCTCGCACATACGCTGTTGTACGCATGGCGTAGCAGGTTGAGCGCGCGGCAGCACTTTCATGAATGGACATGGCACACAACACTTGCATTTGCTGCACACTCTTGCTACACTTATTGCACACACTTGCTACACTACATGCACTACACTAAGGCGCACTACATGCACTGCATATGCACACAACTTTTGCATACTTTTGCTATGTTGATGCACACTACTCAGTTCATGCACATAAGCATAAACATGAACACACCAACACCAACACTCGCATAACACTTACACAACAAGCACAATAATGAGAACACTAACACTTGCACATCGACACGTACACACCATGCACAAAGTTTACATGATGCGCGTCTGCGCCATGAAAACTTCTACATGTGCAGCCGCACCATGGAAAAAATTGTATGGTGCGGCCGTGTCATGTGGTTGCACCGTGAAAAGTTTTTGTGTAGTGCAGCCGCGTTGGGCGGTCACACTGTGAATTTTTTGTCTTCCATTGTCAAATTTTTTCTAAGTGTGAAAACTTGGTTTTGTTATACAGGTTGTGAAAAAGTATAAATTGTGGCTCAAAGATGTGGAGTGCAGTATGGAAGAGTGACCCGTGTTAGCTCAAAGGCGTGTAAATGCTGGAATAGAGTGGTGACGTGGAGTAGCGTGCATGTGCGTATATAGGATAACTTTTTCACATAGTGGCATTTTTGTATATAAGTGTTTAGTTTAGGTTTATGTATTGATTAAGCTTTTGACCTCTATAAATAGAGGGATTTGTCATTATAGGAGGAGAGAATAGAGAGATTAATTTTGAGACTTGTGAGCGGGAAACTTTTTCTCTCTATAATTTTCTCTCTCTAGAATTCGTTCTCCGATCGGCGATCGTTGGAATTCAATTCTCAATTAAGAAAGCATTGAACAATTCTCTTTGTGATTTTGAGCTTATTGAAGCAATTTAATCGGTAAATTCTTCCAATTTATGAAGATGAATTGTTTAATACAACACTTTGTTGATTATGAGTTGAGAATGACTTCTTCCGGCTAGATTCGCGATGTTTTAGGGTTCGGAAGAATGAAAACTCCATTTAGGCAACTTTATGCAGTGCAATTAATCTGATCTATGAAGAATGAAATCATACTCTATTTTTCTCAATTAATTCGATTAAATTTCATGAATTTGCACTGGTATTGTTGAATGAATTTTAGTTGCAGTCACCATGCTAAATTGAAGCTAGATTCATTAATATTCCTTGAGAATTTGTGGAATGAGTACTGGAGTATGAAATTAAGTATTTGCGCTTGTTTTGCCTTGTTCGTTTTCTGAAATGCGGTTATCATGCTGATTTTGAATCTCAGAATCTTTAGATCTAAGAGTAAGGAAATTTCTCTTGTGCTAATGAAGACATAAGAACCTAAATTCAGACCTCATCATGGGAAGACTTTACGAAATGAATACTAGAGTATTTAAAAAAGAGAATTGAGAAGTTACGGGGTAAAAGCATCACTCTTAGGCCTTATCGTGGGAAAAGAGTGATGACAGGAAATCTAGGATGCGGTACGGTCATCATGCTGATTGTATGTTAGGTTTTCAGGCACCTAGTTCTACATTTGTTTTGCACGCATGTTAATTGTACTGCATGAGTAGTTTAAGTGAGTATTCATCAGGTGGAGGAACCCTAGGACATCTTCTCTCTTTCTGCATCTATACTTTAATTGTTGTTCTGTTCTTGTTAACATTGTGATGAGTAATTCATAGAATTTTGAAACCAACTCTTCCTTGAGGAATGATACCCTACCATCACTGCTACAGTTAGTTAGGGATAAATTGATAGGCACGCGATAATCCGCATCAATTTTTTGCGCTGCTTCTAGGAAAGACACGATTTATTAAATTTTGATTTGCTCTATTTTTTTGTGTAGATTAGTAGTTCTGTTATGTTTCATTTTGGGAAATTTTGTTGTTTTTTTTTTTGTTTTTGTGTTTTGTTAAGTCTACTTTAGTTTATGTGTGGCAAGTGCAGAATACTAGAACTCAATTGAAAGAGAATAGTGCACACCACAAGTACCCAAGTATGTCTAGGTGGTATGGGGACTATTTTGATTCTTATCATTTTTGCCCACCAATTGGGGTGGTTGACACACGATCAACACCTAGAATATTTGGGAACTTTTCTCCACCACCATATGAGGAGCACTGGCACAATCAAGAACAAAGAAACAAGTCGGATCTCATTGGAAACCAAAGACTCTCTATGGAAGGCATGTTTTCTCAAATTTTAGAAAGACTCGATAAAAGATCACAAAAGGAAGAAATGAGATTTTCTCAAAAAGAAGAGTTTAAAAGGAGTCAAGAAATAAGTACACAACTAGATGCATTATTGAGCAATGTGAGAGACCAAAGTGAGTTACCAACTAAAGATGCACAATGCTATCCACAAGGTACACCTCTAATTGCTAGTATACCAACTCCTGAGGAATATCATTTTGAAATGCAAGCTAATGTTGAATGTGGTGAAAAGCATCCTAGGGAGTTGGAATCTACAAATATTGAGGTTGTCTCATAAAAATGCATTGTTGATGAACCTTTGTTGCATGAGTCAAATTTGAGTTGTTATACTAAGAATGATATCTCCTGTGATGAGCATGACAATGATGAATTTAAGGCCTCGTGGTTTGTTACTATCAAGATGGAAAGTGTGTCTAATGTTGAGTCTTGCATTAATTCTACAAAAGTCCATGAGACAAATGATGTTGATAGCCATTCATTAGATGTTTCTCCTTTTGATTGCCTTGTGATATGTACAAAGACACACCTTGATGATCATTATGATAGCATGAACAGAAATAATGTTGCAATTGCTAATGAGAATGTCAACACATTGTTTGAAACTCTTGTTGAGGCACCAATTCTTGAAACGGTGAATGAATATAAGAGTCTAAATGGTGACTTACAAGAAGTAAAAAATGAGATACTCTTGTTAACTGATGATAATGCTTTTTATGTTGTTAACAAAGAAAAGACTCAAGAAGTTCCCTATGTAAGTCTAGATGATGAAGATGTGAAAATTTGTAAAGACATTGCTAACATGGTGGAAAATTGCTTTGTTGATGTAACCATTTTTGAGCTTACTGATGAGTTTATTGAGACTATGGATGTACAACCCTTGGTTGAGCCTTGCAGGGTTACAGAGCCTAGTATGGTGGAAGAAGTAAACGGAGGAGCCTCCAATGAGGGAGTCTCAGTGGTTCAAAGTCAAATTTGTAAAGGTTGCTCCTCATGTACATGAACTTAAGCACTTCTTTGAAAATATTCCTCAAGTGGCCTACAGGAGGAAAAAAAGTGCTTATAAAATATCATTTTCTGGTATAGAGATAGATATTCTGAATCTTGAAGAAGAAGGCTTAATGAATAAAGTCTAACTGGAGACTAAAGAAACCCAAAACTACTTTTTTTTCACATTACCTTAAATAAAGTATTTTGGTTCAGTTGATCTTTATGTTTCTTGCATTTTGTTATGCTTAGTAAGCTACTCATGTTTGTCAAGACATGTACATGAAAGAAGTTGCAAGGGAAATAGGCAATGCACACATGATGCTAAGTGTGGGGGAGTGTTGCCATGGACCACTCCCGTGCTACACACAATCACTTTATTTTACGTTTCAAGCATGAATTGTTCATGTGCAACTTAGTGTTGCTAGTTGTATATTTTTACACCACCATGTTTCCTAGTCATGGTGTGACACTTTGCTTGCATTCTACCTCCATGTCATGTTAAATTTGTACCAATATGTAGCATACTTGAGTGAGCAATTTCTAATAAGCGTTGTTTCACCATGTGCATGAAATATTTCATGCAAGAGAGAACTATGAACAAGAACACTTCACATAGCAAACATAGGAATTCATTACCTATCAGCACCCGGGAGCTCCTAAACCTATCTTTACTTTACATTAAGGACAATGTAAGTTTTAAGTGTGGGGGATGGAATGTTTGCTATGGTTTGTGTCTCTTAGACTTTATATGCTTGTTATCTTTCATGAATGAAATTTTTTGTGCTATGTGATGCAAAGCATGATACTTTTTAGTTTTATTGTGTTAGTTTGAGCTTTTGCATATTATACCCCGTATATGTTGTGTTTTTCATTATTCATGCAAATTTAAACTTTTTGTGAAATTTGGAAATTTTTTTGAATAAGTGATGTTTTTGAACACAAGTTATGTGTAGTTAGAATTTTTGTGGAAGAACTTGTCTATCCGTAGAAAGTGCATTAGTACTAGAATTGGATGTGTGTTTAAAAACTTGAATAAAAATGCTTAGTGGTGAGGATAGTTCAATGCCAAGTGATAAGAGTTAAGAACTTAGTGGGAAAGTTTGAAAATTAACATAGTTGTTTTCAAGCACGAAAATGGAATACATACATGGATTGTTGAACTTATGTGAAAATGTGAAAATAGAGAATTTTTGAAAATTTTCATGAATTAAGCTGAGTAATCCTTGGAAACTTGTGTTGACATTTAGGCACCAGGGGGAGATGATTTGAAAAAAAAAACAGGTTCTGCCAATGTGAAATGTGCTGTATGCTAAGTGCATGGACAATGTTCCAAAAGCACACATTATGAACCATTCCTATGTGGGACTGCTCTACCACACTAAGTGTGCATTTTAAGCGAATAATCCACATGAATGGGGATGGAATTCAAAAGCCATAAAACCCAAGGCAACAATTGGAAGACCAAGGAGTACCCCCAGTGTAATAATGTCATGTGCGAAATGAAGGTAAAGCACCAAAGGATAACAACCTTGGGGAAAGAGTGGTAAGAAATGAGGGAAACCAATGATCCTTAAGATGGTGCATTTATGTCTATACAGTATTTACAGGTTGAGGACCTGAAAAGAACTAATAATAAAATATTTGCATTCTCTACTATTGCTTTGATCATAAGTGAAACTTGAGTTGTATGTAAGCCTTTGCACACCACTCACACATCTATGTTAGAGCCTCAAATGAGTATAGCTTAGTTTTGATGATTGCCATGAAAAATTGAGCATATCCTCGCCACTAGAGTACAATTGGTTAACTAAGAAACATGCACATCCAATAATAGTGTGAAATGTTCTTGAAGTGGATATGTAGCATTCTCTACAAGAGTTCACCTTTGTAGCGATGTGTGTTATGTGTTTGTGTATTTTTGTGTCTTTACTTGAGGGCAAGCAAGAGTTCAAGTGTGGTGGAAATTAATAAGTCGGTTTTATACTGACTTATATGCGCTATTTCGCTAAGTTTTTGGCTTGTTTTCAAGAGATTTTGTAGTGTTATGTGTCGTTTTGTGCATTTTATGTTGATTACAACTTGGATTGCTAAAATGAAGAAAAAGACAAAAAAATGTTTGATTAAATGAGACAAATGTGTGTTTTAGGTTAAAGAATAAGGAAAGAATTCAAAAAGGTTTGTAATGATGTTTGTGAAGTTTGAAGAATCCCTTAGCATGCTTATTTCTTGTTTGGGCAGAACGGATGGTCCATTTTAATTGTGTGTAACTTTCTGAATACTAATCTACATGAGAAGATCTAGGATGTTCTGGAAAGAACTCGGAGTGTACTTCAATTATTATGTTTTGACTTTCTTCTAATTCAGTGTGTAAGTATGAGAAACAGGGGAATCTTTGTGATCACTCCTTCAGTTTTGAGTGTTGAGTTCACTGCCATAGTTTGGTAGAATGCTAATAGCTTGAGCTACAGACCTCCAACTTTGATGATGCTTAAACCTATAGAAAGCCAAGAGAAAGATCTAAAACTCTTATGTTTACAAAAAAGTCCAATTTGGAGCCGATAAGATACATAGATTGCATAGAAGTAGAACAATGCACTGGAAAAAAATTGCAAGGTGCGGCCGCGCCCCACAGCCGCACCGTGAGAAGGAAAGCACGGTGCAGCCACGCCGTGCGGCCGCACCATGAGAAGGTTTGCATGGCACACCCGCATCATGAAATTTCTTCATTGGCACAGTTTAGAATTTTGGGCATAATTTTGTTGTCCAAGCTCCGATTTGAGTGATTGAAAAAGCTATAGATAGCGGAGTTATAGGGCTACAAAACTTATGTTTCGAATTTTACCGAATTTACAAAGCATCAGGGACATATTTGTGTTGAAAAATCACAATTTGTTATTTTGGAAGCTCGAGAGGTGAAATGTCCCAATTTCATACCTTTGTCATGCATGCTTGTGTTTTCCTTGCATCTTTAAGCTGAATTTGATGCACACATTTTTGTTTATCTTACGCAATTTTTTTTATATAAAAACGCTATATATATATGCTAGGCAAAATATGGTGCTGGATGTACCCACGCATCGTTACATAATTAAATCCAGTAAATTTGGAGTATTACACCATTACATGTTTCTAATTGAAGTAATACATCAAAGATAAAGAAAGAACTGCCCACGACTCGTATAGTGCCTCTCTTATCTCCGGTCCAAATGAGGAATCTCAGTAAATGTTTTATCAAGAGATCTATGGATTCGGCATTACCTTCTCTCTTGGAATTCATCAATGTAGTAGATGTTTACACAGTGTTTATCTTACACAAGTTGAAGCCCACATTTATACGCAACACTTTGCACATTTGTGGCATGTGTGCACACATTCACATGCTGCACGTACGGTGCGTGCAACACACGCACACACCGCACACACGTTGCGCGTGCACCACGCGCATGTATTGGGACACCCTCGCACACACACTGCTATTTGCACTGTGCAGTAGCTTGGTATCAGCCGCGCGCGCATACGCATGGCAGCATACACACATGCGTGCGGGCACATACACCAGCTGCGCGCGCCGATGCGTATGGCAGCACTTCCATGTACGGACATGGCACACAACACTTGCATTTGCTTCACACTCTTGCTACACTACATGCACTACACTCTTGCTACACCAGAGGCACTACACTAAGGCACACTACATGCACTGCAGATGCACACAACATTTGAATACTTTTGCTATGTTGATACACGCTACTCAGTTTATGCACACAAGCACAAACATGAGTACACCAACACCAACACTCGCATAACACTTACAGAACAAGCAAAAGCATGAGCACACTAACACTTTCACATCGACACATACACACCATGCACGAAGTTTACAAGATGCGGCCGTGTCTTGCGGCCTCGTTATGAAAACTTCTACACGGCGCGGCTGCACCAAGAAAACAATTACATGGCATGTTCTCACCGTGGAAAACATTGTATGGTGCGGCCGCATTGTGAAAAGTTTTTTTGTACGCGACCGCACCATACATTTTTTATATTCTAGTGTTGAATTTTTTCTAAGTGTGAAAACTTGGTTTTGTTGTGCAGGTTGTGAAAGCGTATAAATTGTGGCTCAAAGGCCTGGAGTTCATTACGAAAGTGTGACCAGTGTTGGCTCAAAGGCGTGTAGATGCTGGAATAGAGTGGTGACATGGAGTGGCGTGCACGTGCGCATATTGGATTATTTGTTCTCACAGTGGCATTTTTGTAAATAAGTGTTTAGTTTACATTTATATGTTGACTAAGCTTTTGACCTCTATAAGTAAAGGGATTTGTCATTATAGGAGGAGAGAATGGAGAGATTAATTTTGAGACTTGTAATCGGGAAACTTTTTCTTTCTAGAATTTTCTCTCTCTAAAATTCGTTCTCCGATCGCGATTTCGTTTGAATTTTGGACCGATCGTTGGAATTAAATTCTCAATTAAGGAAGCATTGAACAATTCTCTTCATAATTTTGAGCTTTTTAAAGCATTTTAATCGGTAAATTCTTCCTATTTATTAAGATGAATTGTTTAATACAACATTTTGTTGATTATGAGTTGAGAATGACTTCCTTCGGCTAGATTCGCGATGTTCTAGGGTTCAGATGAATGAATACTCCATTTAGGCAACTTTATGCAGTGCAATTAATGTGATCTATGAGGAATGAAATCATACTCTGTTTTGCTCAATTAATTCGGTTAATTTCATGAATTTGCACTGGTATTGTTGAATTGAGCTTTATTTGCGGGGTCATCATGCTGAATTGAAGCTAGATTCAATAATATTCATTGAGAATTTGTGGAATGAGAACAGGAGTATGAAATGAAGTCTTTGCACTTGTTTTGCCTCCTTTGTTTACTGAAATACAGTCATCATGCTGATTTTAGATCTCGAAATCTTTAGATCTAAGTGTAAGGAAATTCTCTAGTGCTAATGAAGACATAAGAACCTAAATTCAGGCCTCACCATGGGAAGACTTTAGGAAATGAATACTAGAGTAATTAAAAATAGAGAATTCAAAAGTTGCGGAGTAAAAGCATAACTCTTAGGCCTCATCATGGGAAAAGAGTGATGGCAAGAAATCTAGGTTTTCAGTCAACTAGTTCTCTTTTGATTTTGCACACATGTTAACTGTACTGCATGAGTTGTTTAAGTGAGTATTCATCCAGTGAAGGAATCCTAGGACATCTTCTCTCTTTCTGCATCTGCACTTTAATTGTTGTTCTTGTTGTTCTGACCTTTTTAACATTCTGATGAGTAATTCATAGAATTCTGAAACCAACTCTTACCTGAGGAATGATACCCTGCCATCACTGCTACAATTAGTTAGGGATAAATTGATAGGTACTCGATAATCCACATTACATTATATAAGACATTTGTTACCTTTTCACTAAGGGTGAGATTTTTCCTATCATCTTGACTTAATTCACTCCTAGTTTTCTCCCTATTGTCTCCATCTATTGCGATTAAGTCTCTATAAGGTCCCTCTTCTACAATATACCATAATTCCACATTAATGGATTTGAGATAGATTTCCATTCTATCTCTACAACAAACATAGTTGGTTCCATTAAACAGGAGAGGTCTGAAGTTCGATTACCTTTCTAAAAACATAACACTATTGGTTGCCATAATCGTTCTCTAAGGGTTTGAATCCTAAATTTATAGAGATTAGGCTCTAATTCCACTTGTTGACCTTATATGCAACCTAAGAGGGGGGGGTGAATTAGGTTATCCAAGTTTAATCCTATTCAAAACCATTTTTTATAAATCACTGTCTTGCAAGTTGATAATTTAAATCAAGTCCAATTCATAATCAAATAATATAAACACAATAATTTAAATCAAATATACACAATATCAATTTCCAAAGTCACATAATAATTATTAAAATCACAATGATCACAAGAACATTAAGCAGTTGATATTGCACAATTATAAAAGCAATTAAAGATAAAGCTTAGACACTAGATTTTTCTCTCACTAGAACCCTCTCTGCCTTCTCACTATGAATTTTTCTTCGGGCCTTTCAGCTGAAATCCAATATGTACTGTACTGTAATAGTCTCCCAGATCTTAAACCGAGCAAACTCACAAACTTCTTAGTATCGAATTTAGCTAAAAAGCAACGGCGCCCCTCACAGCGGAAGAGGAAGAATCAAGAACCGCTAGAGCTCCAAAGATCCAAATAAATATCAACTTTCAGAGCTCCAAAGCAGCTGCCGCTTAGAAATTAAAATCAACTATCGGAGCACCTAAGCAGCTGCTGTCCTTTTGCACTTGGTCTGATGAAGGGTCTGACCCGAATCCGATTCAGTATTCAACAGATCAAACCTTGATTGCAGAGGTATAATCTTGTAAACTGAAACTAAGATCTTCAATTTGGGTTTTCTGAGTTTTGTGGTGAATTAAATCTCTAGAGAAATTTCATAAAAGATTTTAGTGGCTTATTAGCTTTAATTTTAGTGTTTTAGCTGATTTTCGAAATTTCAGCTCTGATTTTCGTGTATGCATTGTTAGCTTTGTTGTTACCGTATGCTTGTTTTTGAATTACTGGAGCCTTACTATGATTTAGCTACAACGATTTACATTGTCTGGAGCACTTGATCGATGATCAGTAGCCCTTTTCTGGAATTTCGTTGGATATTGACTTAATCTGCTGAAGGCTAGATTTTGCAAGTTGATTTTAATGCACTTATTCGTATGTTGCATTACATTTGTTTATCCTATTTTGGACATTCAATTCTGCACCCTCATTGTTTTGGGCGGTGACAGACTGAAGTCGTATTCCTCAATTTTAACCCTAAACTAATGTAATAGAAGTGAGTAGGGGATCGTATCCACAGGGAAGGGGATGGTTCGAGAATTCAAGTATTGCTCTAACGAGTATCACACAAATGTCACAGAATAGAAATAAAATGCTACTATATAAGACTAACAAGTAAAAGTCACAAAACGAAGATAAAATGTAAAGTCAAGAAAGAATTGGATGTCTCAGGGCTTTTCTACCGGATTAGTGCATTATAGACTACTCTGATGCAATCCAATTGATTTTCAAGTTAAGCACAGAGTAGACCAAGCTGACTAAGAGCCTAAGGTGCACCAACATGGCGACCGCTTGCTATCTTACACTCTTTGACACCACTCTTTCCCATGGCGAGGCCTAAGAGTTGTGGTTTCAACCCGCAGAATCTCAACTCCCCAAGACTGACTACTCTAGCATGCAAATACTAGGATCGTCCCATAGGAAGGCCTGACCTAGGTTCGTTTGTTTTTGTAAGCCAAGGGAAGCCTCTTCTCACTCTATTCTAAGGTCTCAATGAACTTCCATCGGCAAGGCGACCGCATATCAGATCATGATCAAAGAAAGCAAGAGAGAAGACTAAATTATCATACTCAATGTTCTCATTTTATGCATTCCTTACTCCTATATGTGAATCTAATCTCGACTTCCGGAGATCCAAATAAATATCAGAGCTCCAAAGATCCAAATAAATATCAACTTCCAGAGCTCCAAAGCAGCTGCCGCTTAGAGATTAAAATTAACTATCGGAGCACCTAAGCAGCTGCTGTCCTTTTCCACTTGGTCTGATGAGGGGTTTGACCTGAATCCGATTCAGGATTCAACAGATCAAACCTTGATTGTAGATGTATAATCTTGTAAACTGAAACTGAGATCTTCAATTTGGGTTTTCTAAGTTTTGTGGTGAATTAAATCTCTAGAGAAATTTCATAAAAGATTTTAGTGGCTTATTAGCTTTAATTTTAGTGTTTTTAGTAGCTGATTTCAAAATTTCAGCTCTGATTTTCATGTATGCGTTGTTAGCTTTGTTGTTACCGTATGCTTGTTTTCGAATTACTGGAGCCTTACTATGATTTAGCTACAACGATTTACACTGTCTGGAGCACTTGATCGATGATCAGTAGGCCTTTTCTGGAATTTCGTTGGATATTGACTTAATCTGCTGAAGGCTAGATTTTGCAAGTTGATTTTAATGCACTTATTCGTATGTTGCATTACATTTGTTTATCCTATTTCAGACTTTCAATTATGCACCCTCAATGTTTTGGGCGGTGACAGAATGAAGTCGTATTCCTCAATTTTTATCCTAAACTAATGTAGTAGAAGTGAGTAGGGGATCGTATCCACAAGGAAGGGGATGGTTCGAGAATTCAAGTATTGCTCTAACGAGTATCACACAAATGTCACAGAACAGAAATAAAATGCTACTACATAAGACTAATATGTAAAAGTCACAAAACGGGGATAAAATGTAAAGTCAAGAAAGAATTGGATGTCTCAGGGCTTTTCTACCGGATGAGTGCATTATAGACTACTCTGATGCAATGCAATTGATTTTCAAGTTAAGCTCAGAGGAGACCAAGCTGTCTAAGAGCCTAAGGGGCACCAGCATGGCGACCGCTTGCTATCTTACACTCTTTGATACCACTATTTCCCATGGCGAGGCCTAAGAGTGGTGGTTTCCACAGAATCTCAACTCCCTAAGATTTACTACTCTAGCATGCAAATCCTAGGATCGTCCCATGGGAAGGCCTGACCTAGGTTCGTTTGTCTTCGTAAGCCAAGGGAAGCCTCTTCTCACTCTATTCTAAGGTCTCAATGAACTTCCACCGGCATGGCGATCGCATATCAGATCATGATCAAACAAAGCAAGAGAGAAGACTCAATTATCATACTCAATGCTCTCATTTTATGCATTCCATACTCCTATATGTGAATCTAATCTCGACTTAGCATGGCGACCACAATCCAAGAGAGATTCAGTCAAGAAAAGCATGAATTCACAAAATTTAACAAGATTGGAGAGGTAATTTCATGTATGAATTCAATCTTCACAAAATGTGTCGATTGCAAGGCATCGCATAGTCTATTCACACAATCATCTGGTCTCAACCCTAAGACATCACAGATTTAGCCGCAATACTTCATTACCAATTTGCGAATATCATAATTCATTTCTTCCAAATTGTACAAATTTACCGATTAAAGTGCGTAGAATTGTCAATCACTTTGTCAATTGAGAATCGAATGAAGTAATCAGCTCAAATATTCAATCGTAGTCACAATCGGAGTTCAGTTCCTAGTGAGAGAGTAAAGATAGAAAGTCAAGAGAAAGAGAAATTTCCGGCTCTGAAAATCAAAACTCGGTTACAATTCTAGAATGATCTCCTTCTCCCTAGTATATGACTAAATCCTCTATTTAAAGAGGTTACAAAACGTAATAAATATGCAAACGTCAAATGACCATAATATCACAAAAATACCACTGTAATCAATTTGTACAGAAGAACAACTCAGTCAATGTAGCACTCCACGCCTTCAAGCCTTGAATGATCACGCCAATATGCATATTTGCACCAAAAGAACAAAATCCATACTTAGAAAATTTTTCACAATTAACACAAACAAAAAAAAAACACATAGCCCATACATGTTCAAAGTGGCGAGACCTCGCCACGAGGTCTCGCTCTCACAACAACAAAAACGGCGAGACCTCGCGGCGAGGTCTCGCTCTCACATAAATTGAAAACGGGGAGACCTCATAGTGAGGTCTCGCCACTTCCTATGCAAGTGTGCAAAAATTTTGTGAAGTGGGATTGTGAAGTGAAGTGTAAGTGTTCATGAAAGAATGAATTAAGAATGAAAAGATCACACAAAAGGACATGCAAGAGTATTCACATCCAAAGTATGTAATGCACATCCAAGAGTCTTACAATGAAATGTATGAACCATGAAATATATGTATAAAGAAATGCAATGTATGAAAATAATCAAAGAAGAAGTGTTAGACATCTTGAACACGTATGCACTTGAAGTTTAAAGAAGAGTTGCAATTGCTATTGGGAATATCTCACAATTCTTCAAGACATAAAATGCAAAGCGCTCTCATTCATGAAATGAACAATGAAGTGTGTAGAGTATCCTAAAAACATAAAATGCAAAGCGATAACTTACATGAAATGGCAAATGTTGTAAAGAAATCAATGAAATATAAGCTTTCAACATGAATAAACAATTGCTTCACAACTAGGTGAAGTGTATACAAAGCATGAATGAAAATATAATGAGATGAAAATTAGAATGCATGAAACATAATGAAACAAAGTGAAAGTGGAGATTGATGAATGCCAATGTAAATATGCAATGCATATGAAGTATGTAAAAGAGTGAAAATGTGATGTGAAGAGAATGAATGTGAGTGTTATGATGACGAGTGAAATGTGTGTGAGTTAGAAGTGTTGTATGCAAGTGTGCAGCAACTTACAACCAACCAATGGCCCTGATGTGCTACAAATTTGGCAACTTCTAAAACATGCAAGTTATGGCCTTAAATCGTAGCTTTCCATAGCCGTTTGAATCACTCAATTTGGAGTTCTGACATGAAAGTTATGGCCAAACTACTGAAGTGTGGTAAAGCTGTGTGTGCTGTGCGTGAGCTCGCAGCACATCTCGCCGCACATTAGCCCGCACAACACCAAAAATGGCGAGACCTCGCCACGAGGTCTCGCCCTCACAAATGGCTATGCAACCCGTTTCATCACAACTCTCCACTTCTATGCAATATATGTGTGTCTTAGCCTCTGAATTTGATTTTGTGTGAAACATAAGAGTTTTAGATATTTCTCTTGGCTTTCAATTGGTTTAAGAATCAGCATAATTGGAGATCTTTAGCCTAATATATGAACAATCTACCAAACTGTGGTAGAGAGCTCAACAATGTAAACCTGAAGGAGCAGTTGCAAGGATTCTCTCGTTTCTCAAATTGCACATAGAATTAGAAGAATGTTAAAACATAAGAAATGAAGTACACTCAAAGGGCATTCCAGAACATCCAAGAGCATGTCATGTGGATAAGGATTGAGAAAGTTACACTCAAAGGAAGTACCCTAACAATTCTGCCCAAATACAAAATAAGCAAACTAACATGTTAAGGTTTTCTCACACTCCTCGAGCATCATTTGCAACCTTTTTTTAATTCTTCCCTTGTTCTTGAACTTCAAATACACATTTGACTCATTTAATCAACATTTTGGCATTTTTCTTCATTTTAACACTTACAAGTTGCAAACCACATAAATGCACACAATGGCACAAAACACTACACACATGCATGAAAAACAAGTCAAAAGGTAAGTGAAATAAGTTATATAAGTCGGTATAAAACCAACTAATCAATTTACCCCACACTTGAACTCCTGCTTGCCCTCAAGCATGGACACAACATCACACTTACACTACTCATGTTAATCACTCACATTCAAACCGTTACTCCCTTGTTTACTAAATCTATCTCTAAGTTTATCAAAACATTTTTCACACAAAAACTTTCAAAGGTTTCCCCGTTCCAAATTTTTAGATTTCAACACAAATTATTAACTAAGGCACAATGAATAAAGACCAAAATGTCATAAGTGCAAGTGTGTGCTGAGGAATACTGGCTTAGCGCTCTTGATGTATGCATAACCTTTTTTATTCTATCTTACGATTCACTGCATATCAATCTCCTTATCCACACATAGGAACAAACAGCACACAAGATCAATTGCGCACATTGTTGCTTCTCTTAGATCATTTACATTCAAATTTCACTTTGGTGCTTTCTTTTGTCACACACATTGGTGTATGATTGCCTGGGTCTTGTGGCTTTTTTTTCCTACTTTTGCCTGGGTTTTATGGCTGTTTTTTCCCAATTATGCATGCCAGGGTCTTAAGGCATTTCATTCCCAAATGCCAAAGGCTTTTTCCACCAAATCCTTTCTTGTATAACCACTAGTTTGTATGTGTTTTTAAGAGACTATATATGCAAGAACACTAAAATTCCAAGGAGATGCATAATAAAGAACAACTCAAACCAAACTACCTCCTATGTCATTGAATAGTTTGCATGGCATATCCAGCTTACTTTAACATCATGCCTTGGCCAACAAAAAGTGCCAATTTTTTTCAAATTTAGAACCGGAAATGAAAAATGTTTTTGCATGCATTAACATAGAAATTTGATGAACCAGAGGTTAAACATATCTAACAGAAAGTACAAAGGTCCAAATGCAAAGTGTTACTTCATTTCATTCATTTCATTGCCCACACTATCACTACATGATTTTTCATTTCGTTTCACACATTGCCCTTTATTAAGACGCAATCACACTCCTAAAAGACTTAAAAACACTAACCAACCAAAACAGCAACACTCAACTCTTCAAACATTCCATAGTTAGACAAATTTTCCCATATAAATAACAACAACAGATAACTTGTCTTTAAGAACAACACTTATTCACACTACTTCACAAAAAAAATTTCAAAATCGCTCAACAAATGAAAAACATAACATATTACGAGATATGATATGCAAAAGCTCAAAATAACACAATATATCCACAAAAGAAATAAAATGCTTTGCATCACATAGCACAAAAACTTTCGTTCATGAAAGAAGGTACACATAACAATTCCACAAAAAAATTTTAAAATCTCTCAACAAATGAAAAACATAACATATTACGAGATATGATATGCAAAAGCTCAAAATAACACAACATATCCACAAAAGAAATAACATGCTTTGCATCACATAGCACAAAAAATTTCGTTCATGATAGAAGGTACGCATAACAATGCCACAAAAAATTTTGTTCATGATAGAAGGTACTACGCATAACAATTCCAAAAGACACAAACCAAAGTAAACATTTACTCCCCCACACTTAAAACTTACATTGTCCTCAATGTAGAGTAAAGATAGGTTTAGGAGCTCCCTGGTGTTCATATGTTATGAGGTCCAATGTTTGCTTGGTGGATTGTCTTTGTCCATAGTTCCTTCTTGCATCAAAAATGCCCTACACAAGGTGAAAATAGCTTATCAGACATTACTCATTCAAGTATACTACATGTTGGTACAAGGTAGACATGACATAGAGGTGGCATGCAAGCAAAGTGTCGCACAACTAGGAGTCATGGTGATGTAAAAGTATGCAATTAGTAACACTAAATGGCATATGCACAATTCATGCTTGAAATGTAAAACAAAATGATATTGTGCAGCATGGTAGCCTCATGTATGCACTGTCTGTTTCCCTTGCAACTTCCTTCATGTGCATGCCCCTACAACATGAGTGGCCTTAGTGAGCATAAGCAAAAAGTAAGAAACAACCTAACGATCATCTTAACCAAAACACTTTATGGAAGCTAATGGGAAAAAGAAGTAGTTCTGGGTTTTATAAGTTTCCAGCTAGAATTTATTCATTAAGCCTCCGTCTTCAAAATTTTGAATATCCTTCTCTGTACCAGAAAAACGCTCTTTCATAAACACTATTTCTCCTCATGTACGGCACTTGAGGAATATTTTTTAGGAGGTGCATAAGCTCATGCACATGGGGAACCAACTCTACAAATTTCACTTTGAACAATTAAGGCTCCCCCATGAGAGGCAGCTCATTTAATTCTTCCACCATTGGAGGCACATCATTTACTTCTTCCACCACATTAGATGTTTTATCCCTGAAAGGCTCAACCAATGGACGCATCAATAAAGCAATTTTCCACAATGTTTGAAATCTCATTCAATATTTTCACATCTTCTTCATCTAGATTAACATTAGTCAGCTCATCTAGACTAACATCAGTAACCTCAAAAATAGAGGCATCAACAGAACAATTTTCCACCATGTTAGCAATTTCATTAAAAATTTTCACATCTTCATCATCTAGACTAACATGTGGAATTTTTTGAGTCTTTTCTTTGTTAATAACACAAAAAGCATTATCATCAATTAGCAAGAGTATCTCATTTTGCACTTCATATGAGTAACCATTTAGACATTTAGATTCAGTCACCATTTCAAGAGTTGGTGCCTCAACAAGATTTTCAAGCAATGTGTTGACATTCTCATTAGCCATTGCAACATTATCTTCATTCAAGATATCACAATGATCATCAAGAAGAGTCTCTATACAATACACAAAGCAATCAAAAGGAGAAGACTCTAATGAATGGTTATCAACATCATTTGACTCATGGAATTCCTTAAAAGTAATGCAAGACTCAGCATTGGTCACACTTCCCATCTTTTCACAAAGAAAGCATAAGGCCCTAAATGCATCAATATCAAACTCATCATCAGAGTCCTCATCCTCACTAGAAACGCTAAAATTTGACTCATACCGCAAATGTTTTTCAACAATGCATTTTTGTGAAACAACCTCAATATTTATAGATTATACCTCCCAAGGATAAATTTCGCCACATTTAATATTAGCTTGCATTTCAAAATGATATTCCTCAAGAGTTGGTATTCTATAAATTAGAGGTGTACCTTTTGGATAGCATGGTTCATATTGACTTGGTTGCTCACTTTGTTCTCTGTCATTGCTCCATAATGCATCTAGTTGAGTACTCCTTTGTTGGCCTCTTGAAAACTCTTCCTGAGAAAATCTTATTTTGTCCTTTTGTGAGTTTCTATCAAGTTTTTCCAAAAGTTGAGAAAGCATGTCATACAACTTATTGCTTTGTGCTTGATTATGCCATTGCTCCTCATATGGTGGTGAAGAGAAGTCCCCAAATGTTCTAGGTGTCGGTCGTGTATCAACCATCCAATCTGATGGGTAATCATAACGAGGCTGTACAAAGTACCCATACCACCTAGACATCTTGGGTACTTGTGGTGTGCAATATTCTTTTTCAATTGAGTTCAAATATCCTACACTGGCCACAAATACACCACAGTAGACAGAACAAAACACAACAAAAACAACACTTTCTCAAAATGAAACATAACAAGACTACTAAGCTACACAAGGGAAAAGAAAACAAAACAGAGCAAATCCAAATTCAAGACACCGTGCATACCCCATCAACAGCGCCAAAAATTGATAGGCTGAAGTCGTTTGCCTGAATTTTAACCCTAAACTAATGTAGCAGAAGTGAGTAGGGGATCGTATCCACAAGGAAGGGGATGGTTTGAGAATTCAAGTGTTGCTCTAATGAGTGTCACACAAATGTCACAGAACAGAAATAAAATGCTACTATATAAGAATAACAAGTAAAAGTCACAAAACGGGGATAAAATGTAAAGTCAAGAAAGAATTGGATGTCTCAGGGTTTTCTACCGGATGAGTGCATTATAGACTACTTCGATGCAATGCAATTGATTCTTAAGTTAAGAATAGAGGAGACCAAGCTGCCTAAGTGCCTAAGGTGCCACCAGCATGGCGACCGCTTGCCATCTTCACTCTTTGACACCACTATTTCCTATGGTGAGGCCTAAGAGTGGTGGTTTCAACCCGCAGCTTCTCAACTCCCCAAGACTAACTACTCTAACATGCAAATCCTAGGATCATCCTATGGTGAGGCCTGACCTAGGTTCGTTTGTCTTCGTAAGCCAAGGAAAGCCTCTTCTCACTCTATTCTAATGTCTCAATGAACTTCCACCGGCATGGCGACCGCATATCAGATCATGATCAAACAAAGCAAGAGAGAAGACTCAATTATCATACTCAATGTTCTCATTTTATGCATTCCTATCTCTTATATGTGAATCTAATCTCGACTTAGCATGGCGACCACAATCGAAGAGAGATTCAGCCAAGAAAAGCATGAATTCACAAAATTTAACAAGATTCAAGCGGTAATTTCAAGTATGAACTCAATCTTCACAAAATGTGTCAATTGCAAGGCATCACATTGTCTATTCACACAATCATCTGGTCTCCACCCTACGATATCACAGATTTAGCCGCAATACTTCATTACCAATTCGCGAATATTATAATTCATTATTGAACAATTCATTTCTTCCAAATTGAACAAATTTACCGATTAAAGTGCGTAGAATTGTCAATCGCGTCGTCAATTGAGAATCGGAATGAAGTAATCAGCTCAAATATTCAATCGGAGTCACAATCAGAGTTCAATTCCTAGTGAGAGAAAGTAGAGAGAGAAAGTCAAGAGAAAGAGAAATTTCCCGCTCTGAAAATCAAAACTCGGTTACAATTCTAGAATGATCTCCGTCTGCCTAATCTATAGCTAAATCCTCTATTTAAAGAGGTTACAAAATGTAATTAATACGCAAACATCAAATGACCACGATATCACAAAAATGCCACTGTAATCAATTTGTACAGAAGAACAACTCGGTCAATGTAGCACTCCATGCCTTCAAGCCTTGAATGATCACACCAATATGGATATATGCACCAAAAGAACAAAATCCATACTTAGAAAATTTTTCACAATTAACACAAACAGAAAAAAGCAATAGCCCATACTAGTTCAAAGTGGCGAGACCTCGCCACGAGGTCTCGCTCTCACAACAACAAAAACGACGAGACCTCCCGGTGAGGTCTCGCTCTCACATAAATTGAAAACGATGAGACCTCGTGGCAAGGTCTCGCCACTTCCTGTGCAATTGTGCAAAAACTTTGTGGAGTGGGAATGTGAAGTGAAGTGTAAGTGTTCATGAAAGAAAGAATGAAAAATGAAAAGATCACACAAAAGGACATGCAAGAGTATTCATATCCAAAGTATGTAATGCACATCTAAGAGTCTTACAATGAAATGTATGAACCATGAAATATATATATATGAAGAAATGCAATGTATGAAAATGATCAAAAAAGAAGTGTTAGACATCTTGAACATGTATGCACTTGAGGTTTAAAAAAGAGTGGCAATTGCTATCGGGAATATCTCACAATTCTTCAAGACAATAAATGCCAAGCACTCTCATTCATGAAATAAACAATGAAGTGTGTAGAGTATCCTCAAAACATAAAATGCAAAGCGGGAACTTACATGAAATGGCAAATGTTGTAAAGAAATCAATGAAATATAAGCTGTCAACATGAATAAACAATTACGTCACAACTAAGTGAAGTGTATACAAAGCATGAATGAAAATATGATGAGATGAAAATGAGAATGCATGAAAAATAATAAAACAAAGTGAAAGTGGAGATTGATGAATGCCAATGTAAATATGCAATGCATATGAAGTATGTAGAAGAGTGAAAATGTGATGTGAAGAGAATGAATGTGAGTGTTATGATGACGAGTGAAATGTGTGTGAGTTAGAAGTGTTGTGTGCAATTGTGCAGCAAATTCCAACTAACATCTGGCCCTAATGCGCTACGAATGTGGCAACTTCTAAAACATGAATGTTATGGCCCTAATCGTAGCTTTCCATAGCCTTTTGAATCACTCAATTTAGAGTTTGGACAAGAAAGTTATGGCCAAAATACGGAGTGTGGTAAAGATGTGTGCGCTGTGCATGAGCTTGCCGCACGAGCTCGCCGCACATTCGTGCGACGAGGTGAGTGTGGTGTGTGTGTGACGAGGTGTGGCGAGGACTCGTGGCGAGACCTCGCCCTCGCAACACCAAAAATGGCGAGACTTCACCACAAGGTCTCGCTCTCACAAATGGCGATGCAACCCGTTTCAGCACAACTCTCTATTTCTATGCAATATATGTGTTTCTTAGCCTCTGAATTAGACTTTGTGGTAAACATAAGATCTTTCCCTTGGCTTCAACTGGTTTAAGAATCAGCATCATTGGAGGTCTGTAGCGCAAGATATGAACAATCTACCAAACTGTGGCAGTGAGCTCGACCATGTAAACCTGAAGGAGCAGTTTCAACAATTCTCTTGTTTCTCATACTTTCACACAGAATTAGAAGAATGTTAAAACATAAGAAATGAAGTACACTCAAAGGGCATTCCAGAACATCCAAGAGCTTGCCATTTGGATAAGTATTGAGAAAGTTACACTCAAATGAAGTACCCTAACAATTCTACCCAAATGCAAAATAAGCAAAATAACATGTTAATGTTTTCTCAAACTCCTAAAGCATCATTTCCAACCTTTTTTAATTCTTCCCTTGTTCTTGAACTCCAAATACACATTTGACTAATTTAATCAACATTTTGGCATTTTTCTTCATTTTAGCACTTACAAGTTGCAAACCACATAAATGCACACAATGGCACAAAACACTACACACATGCATGAAAAACAAGTCAAAAGCTAAGTGAAATAAGTCATATAAGTCGGTATAAAACAAACTTATCAGGCGGATTTGTGGAAATTCGTGTACTCCTCTTTCTGAACCGTACTGTAACAAGGGAAAGGCTACAGCCGGGGTGAAAATTATGCTTTTATGCTTGAATGGTTTCTGCCTTTTACATTCTCTTTGATTAGATTTTGGTTCACATTCTGGTGGGATAATGATGCAAACGGAGGTCTGAACACATAATCTGGTGCAACGTGCATTGTGCTTAATGTATGGTTTTCATGTGCTTAAAGTATTCTCGTGTACTTGCGTTTCATACTTCTAAGAAAGTGGATGTTTTGTGTTTTTTGTCAATTACTTCTTATCTTGGCTGCCATGCATGGAGTGTTTGCACCTTCGATTGTGGCCACATATTTCTTGGACTGATCATGTTTGTAATTGGAGTTCATGTTGTGATTTATATTGCCATTGAAGAAACTTGGACAGTGGCTTTGATTCATAGAAGATGCACTGGATTGCTGATGGAAAACAGAAAGATATACTCTAGATTTTCACTAGAGTAGACACTTTCTTAATCCCAGATTAGTCATTTAATTCTAAGATCATGTAATGGAGTAGTACTCCATATTTTTAGCTTTCCTTGTGTAACAATGCATTTGGGTATATCCAACATCGTATTTTGCGCATTATGTATATATATGCTAGTTTCTTTAAAAAAAATTTTAAGATAAAGCTTTAAAGGAATGAACACGAGATGTTTAGTGGTTCAAGTCTCCCCTTGGAGCACTCTACATCCACTACCTAAACCTTCAAGCTAAGGGTTTCAACAATCCACTAAAATGGATCTCTTCATCAAATGTGAGATCCAAACCTTTTACAAACTTTTAAGGTTAGCTAATCTTACTAGCAACGAATGCCATAAGATGTGGTTTTACTCTCCCTCTTAGAGAAACCTTTCAAGCTTACTAATGTTTGGAGACTACAACTCTTGAAAGCCCTCTTAATAGGGTGAATGATACAATTGAGGCTCTCTAAAATTGCCTCTCAAGGAATGTTTTACACGGAGAGAAAATATTAGCTTAAGAAGATGAAGAACAAGATTAAAGTTCAAGATTCTTGATCCTTTTGATTGATTTTCAAATCTCTTTTCTTCTATGTTTGGAGATTGTTTTTAGACAAGATTTTGCTCAAGGATCATTACCAATATCATTATACAAGTCCATGGTATTTATATGAAAGATTTGTGAGGCAAATTTGACAAAAAATGGATTTTTCAGAAAACTAGCCGTTACTCACAAATCTGGGTAGTTTGGATGGCCAAAACTCTCAGGGGGTGTCCGAATGTACTTTAATTAGTACGGTCAAAACTCTAAGGGGGTGTCCGAATGTACTTTTTAGAAAAATTTGAGAAATCTTAAATTGACACTTTTGGATGACAAAAATTCAAAGACGTTGTCGGAATATATTTTCTAGGAGCTTTTCCAAAAGTTTCAAAGGCAAGATTCAGACATCCGAAACTCAAAGAGATTGTTTGAATCTACTTTTCAGAAATCTTTTCCAAAAAATTTAAAACCAAGGTTCAGATGGCCAAAATCCTTAAGGTTGTCCCAATCTATCTTTTTCTCAAATTTCTGATTTTTTTTTCTTGAAACATTTTGATAAACATGAAAAATAACTTTTGTAGAATACTTTGTTTACAAAAAGACACATTTAGGGCTGGGGTTGGGGAATCTACTCTCATTTACCTGGTTTCTATTTCTTCCATTTCTTCAACTCTTTAAACTTCTCATTTTCCAATCTTCATTCTTATAATCTCAAGAAACTTGTTGAAACATTAGTATGCATAATTGTTTGTTAATCATTAAAACACAAAGTAGATTTAAGACACTAGGTCTCTCAAATGCAACCCTTTAATAAACAATCTCCTAATTATCTACTTTTTAAATTTAGATATAGCCCAAAACATGATAAACCATTCTTCTCTTACAAATCAAACTCTTAATGCCTTCAAGTAATCTCTAAATCCTTTCAAAATTTCCTTGTACGTATCAAATCCACTCACTATTGATCTTCATTCCTTTCTTTATGCACAACTATGCTTCTTTTCAAAATTATCCAATTCTTCACTAAAAACAATTGTTAATGCATAGAAATATTACAATTAAATACCAAAACCTTAAAAATAATAAACATGAAAAATGGAGTTATCAGTGCTTACACATCAATTAATATTCTTGTAAATTTCAAGAGTTCTCTGTGTCTAACAAGAATTTCTTAGGTTCTTTAAATACTGGTCATGTTTAATTAATCTAGATAGAGCAAATTAATCTTCTGTTAATTCTCTGGATTAATTAGTAGTGAAGCTACTGTCAGGTAGACGAGGTAATTTGTTAGTAATTTGTGATATGCTGACAACTGATTACATGTTATTAGAATTGAGTTCTTCTATTTCATAATGCTATTGAGACATTAAATAGAGTGTTGGTCAGTTCCAACAAGTTTGTGTCTTGGTTAGGGAAGTATTAATTTAGTCAATTATTGTTAATTACCAATTAAGTACAGAAAAATTAGACTATGTCGGAGTCGATTCTCGATAGTCTATAGCTGCCGTGTTTACAATTATTAATACATACGATGATCAATGATTGATGTAAATTTAGTTATTGTGAATTCACTAATGTCGGGGCTCTTAATTATTTAAATATTCGTTTATCATTTTGCTTGCTTTATTTCGTTGATTTTAGTTGCTAGTAATAATCAATATTTTGAAATTAGAATAACATAAATTAACTAAAGGAAATTGTATTCCGTCCTCGTGGGATTCGACCCTACTTTAACTTTGATATTTTGTATGCTTTAAAGTAGGTAATTTATTTGGTATAAAAACAATGATACCCAATTTTACGCCATTGCCAGGGATGGTGTTTACTTTTAACTTTAGTTGATTTACTTTTTTTCTTTGGGTTATGTCCAGGTTTGCTAATTCAGAATTGATATATGATTTTGAGATTAAGAAGACAACAAGGCGATTAAGGAAAAAGATCGAGGAAAAACACCAACTAACTACTTCTAGGTCTACAAGCATGCGGTCTAAGCATACGAACCCGAAACAAATTTGATTTTTCCAAGGATATTGACATCACCATGGCTCAAGTACCACGTTAGGAAAATCAAGAGGCTGAACAAACTATGAGGGAATTGACAAGCCTAAACATTGATTAACGACCATCTCCCATAATCCTACCAACATTAGAGGTTGATTACAAACTTCGTTGAGGATATCTGAATCTATTACCGAAATTCTATGGAAAAGTTGTTGAAGACCCGCATAATTTTCAACACGAGTTCCTGAGGATATATGACACAGTGAATAACAGAGGAGTGTCACATGAATATATAGCATTGGCGAGTTTTCCATTTACACAGACTAGGGAAGCAAAATTGAGGTATAAAAATTTAATAACGAGATCAATAACAATATAAAATGAGTTGCAGTGATTGTTCTTGAACAGAATTTTCCCTACTTCAAAATTTGCAGCATTCACCAAAGAGATTTGTAAGATTAAGTAAGAATATGAAGAATTATTGCACATATATTGGAACAGATTCAAGGGGTTATGTGACAGTTGTCGTCAACATCGCATATCGGAAGAGCTATTGATACAATATTTCTATGAGGGACTGTTGTTAGAGGAGAAAATGAAGCTAGATGCAACTAGTGGTGGTGCTTTCATGGACAAACCCCCACTCAAGAAAAAATATTGATCTTACAAACATGTGAGTACAGATAGCAATATCAGGCTCCTGGCCATCTGACTAAACAAGTGAATAAGATTTAATTAACATCTATTGAAAGCAGACTAGATGCAGTTACTTTATCCATGGAAGGATTTGCAATGAGTAAAGGAGTAGTTCAACACAAAAAACCATGTGGTGCTTGAGGGAATTACGGTCATACAACTGATGCATGTCAACTTTGGCAAGATGATCCGAATGCTCAAGTAAATGTCATTGGAGGTTTTTAACCCCAGAGTTAGTATGACCCACATGCCAACATATTCAATCCAAAATGGAAAGATCATTCGAATCTCAGATATGGGAATATGGGACAACGACAAGCTCTACCTGGATTTCAAAATTAGTAACAAAGTGCTTAGATATTTCACTCACAACATGTACAGAACCCTCCAATAGGAGGCACAACAATGGAAAATCTTGCGTGTCAAATGTCTGGCTTGACAAAAGCATTCCAAGAAGGCATATAAGTTCAACAAGAAATTTACTAATCAATGCAGGACGAACTTCAGAAATTTAAATAGGAGACTAGAGCAAGTATACATCTAATCAACAACCAAATCAGTAAGTTGTCAACACAAATGAATACATACGCGAAGAATCAGGGTAGTCTACAATCTCAAGTGTTAGTAAATCGACATAAAATTTTTTACCAAGGCATATAGCCAAGGTCTTGGCCTAAACCAAGCATTAGCACTCCACACATGCACAACCCTAGAACACATAGACACAAACCCTTACGACCATCAAAAACCCTAGTGCCTAGAGCTATTTCCTAACCTTAGGACACCATAGGAAACCACTAATTCATAGAAACAAAACTAGGATAACCGAGACACAACACACAAAATAAACACACACACACATAGGCCATTTTTTGCCATGGCATGAATGCCACTGCAGAACTGCACATAAACCATGCATATCTTTACATTTTCATCACTTTCCACTCTTCTCTCTCCATTTTATGAACATCTTTGCCTTCACATTCTAGCCACAGAAAATATACACTAGAATCTCATTATTTTCTTTCCAAAAATAATTTTTTACTTTCTTTGGCTAGTTTTACGTGGCATTTATGCCACAACAATAATACACTAGAATCACATTTTACACACACTTCACTCTAGGATTGCTTTTAGGAACCATTGGTTGGGAATATTTTTGCTGTGCATGAATACACATGAAACACACACACATTACACACATCACACCACACTCACACACAAACACATTTCTTATATGGCATGAATGCCAAAGCAGAAATACACTACACTCAAACGCACTTTCCTATTTTTCATGTAGTATAGATTTTCATTCATAGTTCTATAGTTGCTTGAATGCCACGATAGAAATGCACTTATTTTTGCATTCCATGCATTTTGTTTTTTGTACTATTAAGTGCTGTTAGGTATTAACACATGTAGAACCCATCTCTCTACCTCTAGGCATTTAGAATCTTTTTAAGGAACCTATCTCAAGCCTTAACCTTTTACTCTTTTAGAGAACCTTTAGAACCAACCCTTGGGACTTAAAACCTAACTCTAAGCTACAAGTAGAACACATTAGAACCCCATATGCCATTATTTCGATGGAAATCATGCCATGGAAATAATACACACATTACATCGCCTTTCTTACCAAAACCCTAAAATCCCTAAAACTTAGGCCATTTTTGTCGTGGCATGATTGCCACGGTAGAAATACACACCACACCTCTCCTCTCTCTCTCAAACTTGGATATTCCAGTCTATTATTGTTGTGGCAATCATGCCGCGACAATAATGTACATGAATTTTCACTTGTTTGAACTTTTGGCCTTAATTTAGTTCTTCTTTTCAGGCAAATGTTACCCTCTCATCGGGTTTAGAATTACCAGCCCAAAAATTTTATTAAATATAAATAGCATTCGTAAATGTAGAACAACAAACACATTTCCAAAAAACTAATAAAAAGAACCAACATAAAAAATTAAGCTTTTTACAACGCAATTGAGGTAAACCAGACTTATCTAAATTAACCAAACCCCAAACTTGTTGAGGGAGCTCTATAAAATCAAGATATTAAATTCGTTTCTTAGATGAATAACCAAGACTCGCCAATGCATCAGCTGAAGCATTACCTTCTCGAAAAACATGCAAATCACTCACAAAGTAGTGATTCAAATGCCAAATAGCTTGCAAAGTTTGCCGAATCCTCCAAGGCAAGGGAACCTTTTTGAAGATAATGGACTGTAGTATAAGGGAATCCACTTCAATCTAGACCGACCAAAATTGATGAATAACACAAAACTTCAAACCCTGAAATAGAGCAACCGCTTCTGCTTCCATGTTAGTAACATTAATCAAACCAAAAGATAAAGCCCCTAAAAACCTTCCCAAATCATCTCGTACAATCGATCCACCTCCTCCATCTCAAGGATTTCCTTTAGAACAACCATTCTAATTCAGCTTAAGCATAACAAAATTCGATTTAATCTTACAAACAACCTGAATGTTAATCCAAAAGATCGAGCTCTCAAGATATGCAAATAATCAATAAAAGATCCTGCCAATTACAGGCCTGGAAATCTTATTGAACAGCACTTCTTAACATCATGCCAAATATTTAGATAAAGCCATTGTACCGGACAGCATTTACCCACATAAAACATCAAATTTCTATTCTTCCAAATATGCCAAAGAATAAATCTTGGCAATACACACAAAACAAATTTTTAATTTGATTAGCATTCACATTCCAAAACAAAGTGCACCATTCATTAATATTCCTTATTTCATCATTGTTAGCGTCAAACAAGAAAGATTCCCACACCCGAATGGAAAATACAGAACATCCAAACATATGTTCCACTGTCTCCACATCTGATCAACAGATCATACAAATAGAAGGGCCATGAATTTAAAACGCCAAAGCCAATCAAAAAAAGGAATCTTACCAAACCATAATTTCACCAAGAAATAGGAAATCTTTAAAGGCATGACAGTATTCCATAGCCTATCTATATCCCAATACACCCACCCTTTCTGTCGCAACCACTCATAGGCTGATGGTGTGAAACCCCAGAATTTTCATACAAATAAATATTGTATTTAATAGTTTAAAATGTTACGTTTTACGTCATATGAATTTTAGTTTAGAAATGAATATATATTTAACTAGTTTTTTTGTCTAACATATAGGAATTTTGATTTAAAATCACTATGAGAAAAATATGTGTCGATTATTATTTGTAAGTTTATGAACCAACACGAGAAGATATTGGAATTAATTGTACAATCAAAAAGTTTTCCAATACTTAATTGTATAAACTAGATAAAAGTTGTGGGTTCTAGTTAATCACTTTAAACTCCAAAGACCATGTGGCAACTTATAAGACTTAAAACAAAAACAAAACAAAAAATCCACCGCCAATGACAAGCTCGCTGAATACATATAGCCATATGCTCTACTTTTTGGGTTAGGGCAGTAGACGAATTAGATAGAGAAAACAAAATCGTGAAAAAAAGAAAGACATGAGTAGAATGGGAGAAGAAGGAAGAAGAAAAAAAAGAGGAAGGAGAAAACAAGAGATGGAAAAAAAAGAAAGAAAAGAGAATAAAAGAGGGCAGCAAGAAGTGAAGCAAGAAGAGAATGGAAAAGGTGAGAAAATCAGATTTTATATGCTATTTGATTCTCTCTTCTTGAAAAGAGTATATTGATATCAGTCTTGACTTCTAATTTTTCGTAGTGGGTTTATGATTTGAGATTTATTCAAGAATTTTGCTGAATTGTTCATATGTTTTTATATATGTTGTGGTAAATTTTAGACTTAATAATGCTATTTTCACTTGGTTATTACTGTGTTCTAGTGCATTTCGTGAGGAAATTGTATGATTAATTTGTAAGAGAATGTGATTGTTTTGTGTAGAGTTATGTGGTGAGAAAAGGGCTAAAATTTCTGCAAGTGTGTATAATGTGATTGCATGAAGGCACAGGTGTAAGTATGAAGTCACAACACTCTTGCATGTGCACCACATCCATCGCACATACCATGCACAAATTCATGCATAGACCTTGCACCAAATGCCGCACACACTTGCTGTATGCTCGTATAGCTCCTGCACGACTATGCTGCAAATCTCGCACATAACCATATGTGCATGCATGCACACACCCTGTACCAGCTGCCGCACAAGTTGCACACATCATGCCGCAGCTGCCGTGCAGGCATCACATGCATGACTTGCGAGCCTTGCTGCACTTCCAACACATACCGCAAACAAATTTTGCACGCAACTCGCACGAATCATTTGCAGCACTCAGCATATACTTACCGCACTCATCGGACACACTGCACTTACATGCTGCACATACCTCATGCAGAACATGCACACGCTCGGTCGGACCGTGAACAGACTTGCTGCACATGCAAACACCATGCCATACCCACCCCACACACTTGTGCACAACACTTGTACATTTAGGCACACCTCACAGCACTCAACTCGCACAACATGGCGGCACATACTCGCATATATATGCACTTACCACGTACCACAACACACATGCACAAAGTAGCTGCACAATCATGCACACACTTGAGTAATTCTCTAGGCATATTCTTGCACCATCTATAAGCACACTGTATGCACTCTACACTCACTTACACGTTAGGTACATCATCAAGGCACTCTTGCACCCAAACAAGCACTACTCTAGAGCACACTTATGCCCACCTCACTGCACTCACCATGCACATCATTGCTGCACATGCTCGTACACATTGTGATAGCAATCCATCCATGTCCACGTGCCAAGTCTGAATTCACGAGATCCTTTTGAGTGTCTTGATTGACCAATGACAAGATCAAGAAGCAAAAGGATGAAAGCCACCTTGCTAACATTATTGTCAACACATTGTGGCAATTTTGACAATATTGAAGACCACTTGGTGTCACCCTCTTCACCATCTCAACATGAAGTATTTTGGAACATTTCTTGCATCACAATTCATGAAGAAGTTTCTAGCAGTTCTACATTGGAGCTTAAGGAAATTCCACCTTGAAGAAGTGTTCATAAAGTGCACTGAAGACCAAGATGGTGTGCTTGGATTTTTACATCTTGGATTCACACCATTTCAGTAAATTAGGTGTTAATTGCTTTGTAATAAGTTAAGTCCATTAAACATTAATTTGGGCTTATATTTTGTTTAAGTAGTTAAATAATTACGTGGCCCAATTATCTTTTATGATAATGGAAAGTAATTGTTTTAGAAAGTAGCTTCCTATTTTCTAGGAAAGTTTAGGAAAGTAAACTCCTAAAATTTAGGAGCACGGCCGAATTCCTATTTTGTTTGAGATTGACGTGTTTTGTTCTTTGTTTTGATTTAGAAAACTAGTTTGTTAGTTAGTGATGCGAGATGACATAGGAAAGATCATTGATTACACGAATCTCCACACACTTAGGACCGTTGTTACACCAGACACACGAACAAGACACGAGTAAAGAACTCAATGTGGAATTGTAAAGGAACGAAAAGGATTGATTGAAGCAACCAAACCTCAATGTTAACACAAAAAGATTCAGCTCAACTAATGTAAATCAATAATTAAACCTATCAGTTTGGCGTGTTCTATAAATCTAGAATGGGTAAGCTCACCTATTGCTCCTCACTATAGGCTTCGCAGGTCTTATGAATATTCAAATAAAATTAGAAGAATAACTCACGTCTTACAACTTTTCAAGGCTGTAAATTTCTTTTTAGCAAAGATAAATTTCGTAATTCATTCATTGCATAAAATGTTAAGAGAAAGGCCCTTTAAATAGGCTACAAAAAGTGTCAATGATTGGTATTTTTCCAATGTGGGATAATTGCCTATCATGTTTCCTAATCCTACTCTAACCAACTAACAAACTAGTTTCCTAATCCTAAAAGGAAACAAAGAAATGGTTTTGGTGAGGAAGCAAAGTGCAAATTTTCTTTCCATAAACACCAACTTTCCTAAAATATTACTTTCCTAATTATCATGCAAGATAATTGGGCCAAGTAATTAACTTAACACTTAAATAAAAATGCCACAATTAAGCCCATTAAAAACGTTAATTGGACTTAATTAAAATAACAGAAATAAATCCTAATATTAACCCAAAATCGCATGATGCAAAACACAAAGTCCAAGCACGCCAAGTCTTGGTCTTCAATGTAGTCCATGAACTTCGCGACGGTAATATGCCAGAATCACGTCACTCAATTTTGTATGTAGGTTTGATGATGATAACATCCGAATCTTGCACAACGTAAAACATAAAAGTTGTAGCTCTATCACTTATCGTTCCAGAGCTTCTTAAATCACCAAATTCCGAGTTATATCGAAAACGATATGTCAAGAATACCAAACTGTGGCAGAATCTTTCAGCACATAAAATTTGTCTTTGATTCCGTGGACATGGACACGGTTCATTCTCATCAATTCCTCCCTCCTCGAAAAGGATTCGTCCTCGAATCTTGAAATTGAGTTCTTGGATCAAACACGAATGTCACGAACTCATTGCAAACTTGAGCCAAGTAAAATTGGGAAGATGAAAATCGCAGCCAATATGATTTTCTATTCTGCAAGATCAAACCAAATATATGAGATAAAAGAAAATTTAACAATCTAGAACAAGACTTAAAATGATTGTCTTTCACTAAAAAAATGTGGCAAGAGCGTCGTCTACCCTTGCAATTTCACCCAATATCACCAAAACAAGTAGTAGTGGCAAGCGGGATCGTATCCAACAGGGAGAGGATTGAATTAAGAATTGTAGAGGTGATAGAATAAAAAGTGTTCAATAAAGCAAGCAGCAAGTATGAGGAAATACGTAAGTCAATCAAGAAGTGAAATGGTGTTGCCTTGAGGGAGGTCAGTGTAACGACTCTATTTGATTATCCTTGACTAGTGTAAGAACATGAATGAGGGGATCGTTTTTCTAGTGAACTTAGGGTTGATCTCCTTATAAGACTCACGATCCTAATTCACCCTTCTCCTCTCATATTCCCTTGGTAGGGCAAGACCTAGGCTCAGCTTCCTAATTCCCGATCCCTACCTGACACTAGAACCCCAACTCCCTTTGACAAGACAGTCAACCAAAGTTCGAGTTCTAATGTTCAAATAATCCTAAGTCTTTCCGTTACATTAACTTCAATTGCCATTGGTAATGCACAACTGACGTTGCATCCTTAGACAGATCATAGGACTCATTCAAGTTGTTCCTTATTCCAGTGATGTTATTTCAATTTCCATTAATAACACTAAATTGACCTCAGTGGTACTGCAAGTCATATAAAGGGCCTAGGCGTGAGTGAGTAAGTATTGAAATAAAGCATCAACAAGATATAAGAAACAATATCAAACACGTAATATGCAAAACAAATGTCTCAAATCAATTTAGAGTCATCACCCTTAATCCCTCAAAGCAACAACCTAATGTTTAGCCAATCATGTTGATCGGCTTTGAAAACAAGTTTGACAAAGCCAGATCAAACATAGCTATTACAGAAAGGTAAAATGGAATGATCTCCACTCTGATCTCCTTTTTCTCTTGCAACCCTAACTCTCTTAATTGATCTCCGTTTCTGGCTCTCCAAAGCTCTCTTTCTTCTTGTTCTCCTCTGGCTTTTATAGTTTTCTCTTCATGTCCTTGCCAAGTGAGCTTCCTGGAAGTTTTCTTGCTATGCCCGGATGTTGACAAGTGCTCCTGTAAACATAAGCCGAGAATGTAGTGAAGACACGTGTATTTGACAAATAAGAGTGACGAGACAAAATATTAAACGTATTGGATGCGGTGTTTGCTACACGTGCTTGGACCAAATGTGGAGTGTAATATGTACTAGATGCATGATAGAATCCCTAAGTAAAAATCTAACAAAGGAAAAGTATAACAAAGAACGAAAATATGACAAAGGAAAAATATAACAACGAACAAAATGTATGAAATTATCAAGTGTGCAGAGTGTGCAAATGCGCCCGCCGTGTGAGTGGCAGCCGCCGTGTGGGTGGCGGGCGCTTTGAGCGCCCGCCGTGTTGTGTGTGTGCGTGTGTGAGCCCGTGTGTGTGGTGGTCGTCTACTGTGACCGCCGTGTGTGTGGTGGGCGCACCATGCTCCCGCCATGTGTAGTGCATGTGTGCGAATGTTTGTGCAAAGTGTGTGCGGGTGTTTGTGCAAAGTGTGCGCGTGTTGTGGTGGTCAGACGTGTGAGTGTGGTGAGCTTAAATGTGTAAGTGAGTGTGTTGTGCAAGTGTGAGTGGTTTGTGGACCTTTGTGAAGGCTTGGGGATCGGTGGTGTGCAGGACAGCTTGGAGGTCAGTGGTGTGCATGACTAAGTGTCTTGCATATTTCAAGCATGAAAGCATTTTCACGTTGTTTTACAACACTTAGCCATTTTCACACAAATCTCAAAAACATGCAGTTTTAGCACACGGTCAGACTACCAAGCATCATTTCAGCACAAAGTCCATAGCAAAAGGTAAGGAAATTCACACAAATAAGTCGGCGAAATACCGACTTATCATTCCCCCACACTTAAATCTTTGCTAGTCCCAAGCAAAGTATAACCAACGGTCCACCCTCACATTCAACACTCTCAACATCATCAGCTTTCCACTTAAAATTTTCGCATGCAAAGTAAAACATTTGATCAAGTTTACAGTTCATTCGACCTCATACAAGTTATCAAGTAAGGTGCAGTGAATAAAGACCAAACCGTCAGCGTGCAAGTGTGTGCTGAGAGATGCATATTTCCCGTTAGTCTGTCTATGCAAAGTACTCAAGTAGGCACTTTAGTTAAGAATTCTTGCACTACAGTCTTTTGTCCAGACACACGAACACTTCATACTAAAATGAAAAACAAGAACTTAACTAAGCTTACTGGGGATTTCCCCTTATTCAATGCACATTGGTGCTTATTGCTTTCTTTTCGAAACTCGTGCCGCACATTGGTGCTTGGCTGCCAGGGTTTTGTGGGTGTTTTTTCCCTTTATTCGTCGCAATCCATGTTTGTGTGTGTCTTCAAGAGACTATATATATAAATGCAAGAAAAAGTGCTTACGAGTAGAAAACACATACAAACAAAGAAACATAACCTCCCTCCTATGTCAAATTTTTGTGCTGGCATTTCTATCTGGCAAGAGCGTCGTCCACCCTTGCAATTTACCCAATATCACCAAAACAAGTAGTAGTGGCAAGCGGGATCGTATCCAACAGGGAGAGGATTGAATTAAGAATTGTAGATGTGATAGAATAAAAAGTGTTCAATAAAGCAAGCAACAAGTATGAGCAAATACGTAAGTCAATCAAGAAGTGAAATGGTGTTGCCTTGAGGGAGGTCAGTGTGACTACTCTATTTGATTATCCTTGACTAGTGTAAGAACATGAATGAGGGGATCGTTTTTCTAGTGATCTTAGGGTTGATCTCCTTATAAGACTCACAATCCTAATTCACCCTGCTCCTCTCATCTTCCCTTGGTAGGGCAAGACCTAGGCTCAGCTTCCTAATTCCCGATCCCTACCTGACACTAGAACCCCAACTCCCTTGGACAAGACAGTCAACCAAAGTCCGAGTTCTAATGTTCAAATAATCCTAAGTCTTTCCATTACATTAACTTCAATTGTCATTGGTAATGCACAACTGACGTTGCATCCTTAGACAGATCATAGGACTCATTCAAGTTGTTCCTTATTCCAGTGATGTTATTTCAATTTCCATTAATGACACTAAATCGACCTCAGGGGTACAGCAAGTCATATAAAAGGCCTAGGCGTGAGTGAGTAAGCATTGAAATAAAGCATCAACAAGATATAAGAAACAATATCAAACACGTAATATGCAAAACAAATGTTTCAAATCAATTTTAGAGTCATCACACTTAATCCCTCAAAGCAACAACCTAATGTTTAGCCAATCATGTTGATCGGCTTTGAAAACAAGTTTGACAAAGCCTGATCACATATAGCTATTACAGAAAGATAAAATTGAATGATTTCCACTCTGATCTCCTTTGATCGTGAAACCCTAACTCTCTTGATTGATCTCCGTTTCTGGCTCTCTACTCTCCAAAAAAGTTCTTTTCTTCTTGTCCTCCTCTGGTTTTTATAGTTTTCTCTTCATGTCCTTGCCAAGTGAGCTTCATGGAAGTTTCCTTGCTATGCCCGGATATTGACACGTGCTCCTGTAAACATAAGCAAAGAATGTAGTGAAGACACGTGGATTTGACAAATAAGAGTGACGAGGCAAAATATCAAATAGATTGGATGCGGTGTTTGCTATGTGTACTTGGACCAAATGTGAAGTGGAGTGTAAACGAACTGTATGCCAAAATTCGTAAGTAAAAATCTAACAAAGGAAAAATACAAAAAATACACAAGGAATGAAATGTGCGGAGTGCATGTGTGTGAGGTGAGGCGGGTGAAAATGTGTAAAACAAAATGTGCAAGTGTGCGAGTGTGGCTGTGCGGGCGCCAGCTTGTGTGCTTGTGTGGGTGTGCGGGCGCATAGGCGCCCGCACAGTGCATGGTGTGTGTGTGTTGTGTGCTATGCGGGTGTGCTTTGGTGTGGTGCGTGACCAAGTGTGTTTCATAGCTCAAAAATGATTACTTTCATAAAAAAAATGCTACACTTAGCCAATTCTCAACACTTCATCGGATTGTACCATTTCAACACATACTTGTTCATCTGTCATGATTTTTACAAAGAATTTACACAAAAGATCAAACAAGTGAGACGAATAAGTCGGTACAAACCCGACTTATCACTATCTTCCATTAACACCGCACTTTACTTATCAACATCGTATGCAGTCTAATGAATACCGTAAAAATTAAAAAAACAAATTTCGCATACATTGAACAGTTTGTGTTTTGGTGGATTTTGCTGATAAAATTGGAAGTGCGAATGTAATGAATGTGCAATTGTGTTAGATAGACAGTGGCAATCTTTGCACAACACAACATCACACTATCACATTTATAACAACTGGAAATCAAGCACACTACATCACAACTTTGAAATGGAAAGCACACTACAAGGTCAGTGCTAGTCACTACCTTGTTTTTCATTCCCACAACAGCACAAAGAAACTAAAAAAAAATAAAACGAAATAAAAACACCTCCTAATACTAATATACTATCACACCACCTCCGATCCCTGCAACACATAAGCAAACACACAACAATTCAAAGCAATTCAAAGCAAAGGCGCCAAGCCTTTCAGATACAAGCATCAACTAAGCATCAACTAAGGATTAGATAACCACACATCACACATGGACCTCTAGAGCAACAACTACGCATGGACCCTCAGAGCATGCAAGACGGACTCCCCCCCACACTTAGAATCAACAATGGTCCCCATTGTGTGAAAAGAAAAGAGTCTACCCAGTTTATGCGTCACGCTGGGCACGTTGTTGCTGCTCCGCTTCCAGATAGATTTCCCATTGTGGGTTGCCGATGGTGCCGAGAGAGTGTCGGGATTCCTCCGTAGGAGATATTCCAATTCCTTGCTTGCTTCACCCGATTCCCCCCATGTCATGCACTTGCCACCATTTATCTTACCTTGACTGATTTATAATCATGGCATGCATATTTCTTTCACTCATGCAAAAATCTTATCGAGCTCCATTCGGCCATACCATGCATAATCTTTCATAGAACAAACAAATATTCAAGGGACCCAAGTGCCATGCATCTTTTCTTTCACAATTATTTCTATTACATCTCCTGAAATCTGGATATGTGTGTTGTGCTGAATCTCGAGACTATCTGTATTCAAGAGACGAATGTCAGTCGTGCCCATTGTTTATTGAGACTAACTTACTACTACTGAAGGAAACTAAATAAAGACAGATGGTTGGGTTGCCTCCAAAAAAGCGCTCGGTTTATTGTCTTCAGCCAGACACAGCAGTGCTACTATCCAAGTGGGGGAAGGTCGAGGTATTGGGTGTGTCCAGTGTCTTTCCAAACTGATTGGTTGACTTTCGCTTCCTGCCCTTTTTCTCCTCCCTTCGCTTTCGATCTCTTGACTCCCACCTTTTTGGGTGGTGGGTCTGCTGAGGTCTTCTTTTTTTCTAACCAAACCATACGTTTGAGGTATTTAAGCAGTGTAGGCTGCTTCTTCTTGGTTCGCTTTTCGTTTGGAGGCTTCCAAGTATTATCTCTGTCAGTGACCTTTTCAAGCCTCACATCAGTGGGCACCACTTTGACCTTCTCGTCAGTATCAACATTGGCATATGTCAAGTTTTCACAACATGCAAATTTTTCATCATTCTTCTCACTTTTCATTTTCAACTCCATTTCACCACTGTGACCATGCTTTTCATGATTTTCATGCACGTTTTTCATTTCACTTAAATTCTCACTATTTTCACAATTTTCATGGAATTCACATGCAAAGTCCATTTCTTTCACAGATGAATTAATTTCAAATTTTTCATCACAATAGCTCAATTCGTGCAGTGTATCAGTTTCCTCAACAATTAACACAGTTTCAAACTTTTCACACATGTCATCATTAAAAGAATCATATAAATCAGGGGAAGACTTACGTTTATGTTCAAAGCTCAAAGGTTGGAGATCACCTTCCACCAAGCTTGCCAAAGAACACTGTTCTAGGGAATGAGGGTGTTTCATGGCATAGTCCACATTGAATACGACCTCCTCACCATTGACTCTGAATGTTATGGTCTTTCCCTTGACCTCGATGAGAGCGTCTCCTGTAGCTAAGAATGGCCTCCCAAAGATGAGTGGGACCTCGGGGTCCTCCTCCACGTCTAGCACTATGAAGTCCACTGGCAATACGAATTTATCCACAGAGACCAGCACGTCCTCCACCATCCCCGTTGGTTGAACCAAAGATCGATCTGCCAACTGGAGCATCACTGCCACAGGCTTAATCCGTTTTCCCAATCCTATACTCTCGGCAATGGATAAAGGCATAAGGTTGATCCCAGCACCAATGTCACATAAGGCCTTGATAAAGAATCTTCCACCGATTGAGCATGGCACCTTACAGCTACCAGGGTCCTTGAGCTTGGGTGGCAGTTCATTGTTGATCCATACTTGGCTGTCATTGGTGAGCTGAATTGGCACCTCACATTGCAGGATCTGTTCTTTGTTGGCAATCAAGTCCTTCAAAAAATTTGCATATCTCGGTACCGCTGTAACCAAATCTAGCAGAGGGACATTGACGTTTACATTTTTCACCATATCCAGGAACCTTGTGAACTGAACCCCCTTCTTAGTTGGAGGTCGAAGTCTTTGGGGAAATGGAGGGGGTGGTGCGTATGGAGAGTCATCGCATGGACTTGGAGCTCCCTTCTTCATTTTACTCTCCTGAGCCTTCACACTCCCGTCCTTGCCTTGGGCTTCATCTCCCAGCAGTGTGGTCTCTTCACTGACCTCTTCCTCTGGGGCTTCCTCTCCTTTTTTTCTCTTATGACCATTAAGCTCATTTCCAGATCTCAACGTGATGGCATTGCAGACCTCTGGTCCTTTTCCTTTTGGATTTATCTCGGCATCACTCGGGAGGGTTCCTTGTGGTCTTTGATGGCTTGCCTTAGCCAACTGTCCCATCTGCATATCAATGTTCTTGATGGAAGCCTCCACGTTTTTCACTTGAGTTTCCAGTGTGGAGGTCCTCTTCTCATAAATGTCCATTTTTCCCAGAATTTCATGGAGCAAATCCTCGGTTGATTTTCTCTATTCCCGGTTGCTTGACTCCCCACTCTGGTAGTACTGCCTTTGCTGATTATTCTGTCCCCAATTCCCTTGGCCTGACTGATTTTGATAACCACCTCCGTACTGCTGCTGGCGGTTGTTGTAATTGGCGACATACTGGACTGATTCTTGTGTGAGCTCGCACTCGTCAGTGTGGTGATCTCTCTTACATAGCCCGCACATCAACACGGGAGTGACCTTGGCAGCCTTTAGGTTCTGGATTTGTCTTCTGAGGTCCTCAACTTTTGCTTCCAAGGATGTCTCCTCATCCAGTTCTAGCACTCCCCGTTGCTTACGCGCAGGCATCTTTCTAGTTTCTGGAAACAGGAATTCATCGTCTGCAATTGAGTCAAAAAGTTCTCTGACCTCAGGGATGCTTTTATCTTTCAAAGCTCCATTGGCACTGGCATTGACCATTTGTGAGGACTCCGGTAATAGACCTTTGAACAATATGTTGAGCTCCCTGACCTCTCCAAAGTCATTGTTCGGGCATTGGCGGAGCAAATCGTTGAATCAATCCCAAGCTTCCTTGAAGGTTTCTCCATCCTGCTGCTGAAAGTTGCGGATCTCCAACCTCATTCGCTCCAATTTTGCGGGAAGAAAATACTTAGCTAAAAACTTCCGCTCAAGTTCCTCAAATGTAGATATAGCTGGACTCCTGATTGAGTTAAACCAATGCTTGGCCTTCCCCTTCAGGGACAGTGGGAATAGCACTCTCCTCACATCATCTGGAGTCACTTTTTGCAGCTTGAATGTGTTGCATAGCCCCAGAAACCAGTCGAGGTGCTCATTAGGGTCCTCGTTGCTCAAGCCTTGAAAGATCAGCCCTTGAGTGATCATGGACACAATTTGTGTCGGGATTTGATAGCTCTCGACGTCTATTCCCTGGTGATTGTTCCTCCGCTCAAAATTTACTGCGAAATGGTCCCCAAACCGAGCTGGTTGGGGCTGAGGTCTCTCCTTATTGTGTTCAGCCATTTCTATAGCCCTTCTCCTTTGCCTCAAAGTCCTTTGCAATTCTAAGTCAAGTGCAAATTCTGGTCCTTCCCCTCGTAGCCTTGCTCTTGGTAGCATAAACTGTGAATTCTTACAAGAAAAGGAAACAGCACTTGAACAAAAGATCAGTAGAACAAAATTAACAGAGACAAGTAATGAATTAAGAGTTCAACGAAACAACAAATCAACAATTTTAAATAAGAATTCGTAAAGTAACAAACAAAGTAAAACTATCACAAACAACTCTCAACGCTGTGCCTCTCCCTGGCAACGGCGCCAAAAATTTGGCAAGAGCGTCGTCTACCCTTGTAATTTTACCCAATATCACCAAAACAAGTAGTAGTGGCAAGCGGGATCGTACCCAACAGGGAGAGGACTGAATTAAGAATTTTAGAGGTGATAGAATAAAAAGTTTTCAATAAAGCAAGTAGCAAGTATGATCAAATACGTAAGTCAATCAAGAAGTGAAATGGTGTTGCCTCGAGGGAGGCCAGTGTGACGACTCTATTTGATTATCCTTGACTAGTGTAAGAACATGAATGAGGGGATCGTTCTTCTAGTGAACTTAGGGTTGATCTCCTTATAAGACTCACAATCCTAATTCACCATGCTCCTCCCATCTTTCCTTGGTAGGGCAAGACCTAGGCTCAGCTTCCTAATTCCCGATCCCTACCTGACACTAGAACCCCAACTCCCTTGGACAAGACAGTCAACCAAAGTCCGAGTTCTAATGTTCAAATAATCCTAAATCTTTCCATTACATTAACTTCAATTGCCATTGGTAATGCACAACTGACGTTGCATCCTTAGACAGATCATAGGACTCATTCAAGTTGTTCCTTATTCCAGTGATGTTATTTCAATTTCCATTAATAACACTAAATTGACCTCACTGGTATTGCAAGTCATATAAAGGGCCTAGGCGTGAGTGAGTAAGTATTGAAATAAAGCATCAACAAGATATAAGAAACAATATCAAACACGTAATATGCAAAACAAATGTCTCAAATCAATTTAGAGTCATCACCCTTAATCCCTCAAAGCAACAACCTAATATTTAGCCAATCATGATGATCGTCTTTGAAAACAAGTTTGACAAAGCCAGATCAAACATAGCTATTACAGAAAGATAAAATGGAATGATCTCCACTCTGATCTCCTTTTTCTCTTGAAAAACTAACTTTCTTGATTGATCTCCGTTTTTGGCTCTCCAAAGCTCTCTTTCTTCTTGTTCTCCTCTGGCTTTTATAGTTTTCTCTTCATGTCCTTGCCAAGTGAGCTTCCTGGTAGTTTCCTTGCTATGCCCGGATGTTGACACGTGCTCCTGTAAACATAAGCCAAGAATGTAGTGAAGACACGTGTATTTGACAAATAAGAGTGACGAGGCAAAATATTAAACGTATTGGATGCGGTGTTTGCTACACGTGCTTGGACCAAATGTGGAGTGTAATGTATACTAGATGCATGATAAAATCCCTAAGTAAAAATCTAACAAAGGAAAAGTATAACAAAGAACGAAAATATGACAAAGGAAAAATATAACAAATAACAAAATGTATAAAAATATTCAAGTGCGCAGAGTGTGCAAATGTGACTGAGGCGGGCACGTGGTGCGCCCGCCGTGTGAGTAGAGGCCGTCTAGTGCGACCGCCGTGTGTGTGGTGGGCGCACCATTCGCCCGCCATGTGTAGTGCATGTGTGCGAATGTTTGTGCAAAGTATTTGCGGGTGTTTGTGCAAAGTGTGCGCGTGTTGTGGAGGTCAGACGTGTGAGTGTGGTGAGCTTAAATGTGTAAGTGAGTGTTCTGTGCAAGTGTGAGTGGTTTGTGGACTTTCGTGAAGGCTTGGGGATCGGTGGTGTGCAGGACAGCTTGGAGGTCAGTGGTGTGCATGACTAAGTGTCTTGCATATTTCAAGCATCAAAGCATTTTCACGTTGTTTTACAACACTTGGCCATTTTCACAGAAATCTCCAAAACATGCAGTTTTAGCACACGGTCAGCCTACCAAGCATCATTTCAGCACAAAGTTCATAGCAAAAGGTAAGGAAATTCACACAAATAAGTCGGCGAAATACCGACTTATCAGAACGGATCAAGCAGAGTATGTTTGCATGTGTGAATCACATAAGCCATGATTATTCTTAACAAGCTGTGCGAGATGTATATTGTTAAAATCATGAAAAACACAACATTGGAAAGAAAATTCATAATAATTATGCAAATATACATCATGTAATAAATGCAAATCAAAATCCTATTAGTAACTGCATCACAAAACAATATTAAAAATAACACTTCACATAAAAACACATGTAGTTTCGAGAATATGAAGATATTCAAGACAAACTTTCTAATAACATGCGTGGACACATTAACGACTTTAATATGTAAAGTAAGAAAAAGACTCAAACATTTATTAATGTAATTACAAATATTATCCAAGGATCCATAAGAGTATTCATAGCAATTAAACATATATACATCCCGGATTAAATGTAAATCACAATAAATAAGTTTTAAACTATTTGCAAACACGCTAAAGTTATCAAATATGAAAATACAATTCCAAAGAATAAAAACAGAATGTAAACAATCTAATACATAGATGTAAACATAATACTTTACCTTTTCGAATTGAAAAGGAATTAAGAACTGAGATAACTTACCAAACAAGTGTTGAACTACATGATTACCTCTTGGAACTTTATGAAATTGGATATGGAGCGGATTGACAACAATATGTACAAACTCTCGATCCCAATATTCAAAGGAAAAGTCATTCCAACAAGTATATCCAATATAATTAACACATTTATACACAAGAATTTGATTATGGTTGAAGTTATTAACATAAAATTCAGAATTTAACTCATGTAATAAATAAGCAACATAACACACTAACAAACTATACATAGATTCATTCAATTCAAAGTACCTCGAAGTAACCATTGAAGAATTATGTAAATTAATTTGCTTATTAAAACACAAGATGTTAGACTCTAAAATACTCTTGGCAAAATTTTGAACCATTTGTGTAAAAGTATAGGGAAGCTTTTGAAATTGATTAAAAATACATTGTAAAATTTGAAACTCAACCGAATTGATAATAACAAAGTTCTTAACATTTTTAAGATCAAAATCAAGTGAAAACTTACCTAACTTACCTTGCTTACCTTGTGGAAAACAAGCTAAGGCAAATTAGACTCCTTCCAATTGATAATGAGTTGTTTGCAACTCCATTAGATGTCTGGGAACTCCATAAACCTGCAAAACGAAAGAAGTAGGCAGCAAGCAATGTAAATCGTGATCACTAGAATTCGTAAGTACAAGATGTTGTTGTTTGTCTTTCAATGAACTCTCATTCTCACCCTTTCTATTACACTTGTTTTGCTCAAGGCCTACACTAACTAAATCACTCTTTTGATTTTCCTTTTCAGCTTTTTCTTTCAATTCTTTTTCTCTCTTTTGTTTTTCTAACTCACTATTTTCTTTCTCTTTTTCATCCCTCAATTTAGCACAAGATTGCGCAATTCTTACTTCATCTTCAGAAATTTCAAAAGGAGTAGAAGCTCGGAGATTAAAATTTTTACCATCATTCATGAGTGAATAGCAATTTTTGAGATCATTATAAGCACCCTTGCAATCAAGCTGCCACTGTTTCCCCAATAAAATATGGGCTGTTTGCATAGGAAAGATATCACATAATACTTCAGCTTTGTATTTTCCTGTAGAGAATGCAACCTTGACTTGCATTGACACCCATACTTCACCAAAATAATCACCCCATTGTAGCAAGTAAGGATTTGATGCGGAGTGGTTTGCATATTCAACCTTTCTACCATTAGCTCACTAGCAAAGTTAGAGCTTTTTCCACTATCAATCACTATAGAACACACTTTATATCGGACATTGCACCTTGTATGAAACTTTTGTACACATGCTGAAGATGTGGTTTTAGACTCCTTTATTTCATCAAACTTGAGTTTCCTTGAAGCGGAACCCTTAGATGCGTATTGCATGTTGACAACTTTGATGGCCAACTTTTTGATCATGTCAAAGATCACATCATTAGTGAACTTTTGATCTACTTGGGGTTTCTTCTTGGGGTGTTTTTCCGTCTCTCTCCATTGTACCTGCAAGTTAGTATAGAAAACAAGAAGAAAACAAGATATAGTCCTCTCGGGTTCTCACTTATTTGTGTGAGTAGGTACACTCCTCTCTAATGTGAAGGCTTTTCTCTTGTATACACTAACTAATACTCTCAAACTATGAAAACTTATTGGTTCAATGATTATAAGAACACGTCTCAACTAATAAATTCCACAACAAGATTCACACAAGTAAAACTAAGGAAGTTTTAAGCAAATCACGTCAAGAGTATTTAAGATCACGTATGGGGTATAACTTGATTAACTTCAGAAAACTACAAAAAATGGAAACTAGAGCAGAAAAGAAGAAGATTGGTTTTTGAATCACTAAATTCCGAGTTATGTTGAGCATTATATGGCACTTTTAATACTAGTGATTTTCAAAGAGCAAACAAGAACTTAGTTCCTATCTTGGGCAATTTTTTTTTTGTATATGGTCCGATTGTTTTTTTTAATTGGGCCTCTTTTTTTTTTGTTCGGACACAAACCTCGGAAAAATCAAAGTTTTAAGGTTTTTAAGACAAGAACCTAGTACAAGTACTTAGGTTTAAGGTTTTAAGACAAGAAACCTAGGATTCAAGGTTGTTGTTTTGTCTTAGGTTGTCTTAACCTTATTTTCCTCAAAAACTTCAGCCAACAAGAATTGTAATTATCTCACCAAATATTATGACTTTCAAGATGCCACTTAAACAAGATATTCAAGATTCAAGGCAAGGATCAAGAATCAAGCTCAAGAATCAAATTTTAGCTCTTTCGGAATTTCAAGAAATTCAAGATTTTCAAGTAAGTGTGCAAGAACTTGTCTTTTTGACTTGTGGTAAAAGTTTAATCAAAACACACTTTAATAAGAATAGAATGATAGAACTAACACAAAAGAAAGATCAAGTATTGAATAAGAAACAAGTAAGTTATGAAATTTCTACCGAAACCCTAGTTTTGACAAACCCTAATTGTTTGGAAGTGTAAACAACAATGAAAACTCAAGAATTCCACACTATGATGATAAAAAAAACAATGCATAATAGACACGAAAAAAACAGCAGCAAAACACTAAACAAAATAGCTCAAGATCGACACAACAATATGCAAAAATAGCTAACAAGACTAGTATGATTTTGGGCAGAATTTAGCACGAATTTTGCATGCGATTTTTGGGCAGAATATTAACAAATTTAAGACTGAATTAAGACACAAATTTATTGCAGCATATTGATTCAAGAACAGCAGTAAAAAGATGCATAAACAGCAGCACAAAAAGATGCGACAAACAGTAAGCAAAAACAATGACGATTTGGACAAAATTCATCATGAATTTTCATGCGATTTTGGGCAGAATAAAAACAAATTGAAAAGCTGAATTTATCACGATCTAAGACAACAATATAGACTCTAAAACTGCAGCTAAATGATGCAAGAATATAGCATGTTAATGCACACGTGGAGTAGCATTTATTTTAATTGGCATTGATTTTTTGGCAAGATAAGGAAAGATCTTTTTGGAAGCATAAATCAAATCAAATCAAATCAATGTACACAAGGAAGATTGATTTGGAGATTAATGCTATCTTGATATTTATGGGAGCTTATCTTGGTATTTTTTGAAGTTATTTATCTTTGGAAAAGATAAGCATTGAAGGCATAAGGTTTTACATCTTTCCATTTGAATTATTTGGAAATAATCTTGTAGATAAATATGGGAAGATTTGGAGATAAACTTGGGAAGGATTTGTGTGCCTATATGATATTTTTACCACACGTATTTTCAAGGGTGCAAGGCGTGCGAATTGTTTGAATTATGTAGAGCCTTGATGTTTATTTCGGTATTCATTAGACTGTGAACAAACTTCTTTGTTGGAGATCTTTGATCAAAGTGTGTTGGCTTGTTCGCATCTTAATGCAAAAATATTGAAGATGTAATCCTTGTTTTCTTTATTATAATCCAGCAACAGGAGGAGGTTGTTGAAGACCTCGGGAGAGTTCAAACGTGGGCAATGGGATCTTGTATCTACCATGGATTCCGGGAGGAGTCGCCATTGACAAGGGGATCTTGTCTTCATTGTGGGCAAGGGAACTTGCATTAACCACAGATTTCGGGAAGAATCAACACAAGTCGAGGGAAGTTCGCACAATCCATTCACTGTGGAGTTAAGAAGAGGCGGCGTCAAAGATAAGAGGGAGTCTTACTTTGTGTCAGACCGAGTGTCTTGTAACTTCTGAACTTAGTGGATTGTTTTTCTGGGCGTGGCCCCGCAGACGTAGGCAATTGCCGAACTGCGTTACCAACCTCCTGTCTCTTTATTTTCCATATTTTTGTTATTGTCCATTACTGCTTTATTATCGGTGTCACACCTAGTGTTGCTAACCCACTGAGACACCGCGCATTATCCTTGATCTTTCAATTGGTATCAGAGCGGGTCGTCTTTGTTTCTTAGGCGGGATCCGTATGACTTGATCTTTGTTTTTGTGCAATGGACTTTATGATGGAAAGAGGTCTCTTCATTAGCTGATGATGTCCCTGGATCTTCAAATGTTCCACTTGATGTTACTCCAGATGTTACTGCAGTTGACTCTGATTCTGCGGAGGAAGTTGTTGCAAAGGAAACTCCTATTCCTTCTGTTGTTTCTGGTGTCACTCCTGGTGTCACGTCTGGTGTCACTGACAGTCATGCCCCTTCCAGCGCCCAATCTGATGGGTTTGATGCTGGAAAAGATTATAATGTTCCAGAAGCTGCTGCTGGTGTTCATTTACTAGCAGAATCAGTTGGCTTAGTGCCTCATGATGCAGAGGATTCTGATTGTTATGGCTCTGATGTTTGTTTATGATCCTTTGCTTAAGACAATTTTTATGTTTTATTGTTGTTTTTGTGCCCTTTTGTCTTTTTGTGGCAAAAAGGGGGAGTAATTTGGGATATTCAGGTATTTGTTTTGTAATCCCTTAACCAATTGTATGCTGGGATCTTTGTGTCTCTTGTTGTGTCATGCACAATGTCTTGTGCAACAATGTTTCTTAGGGAACTTGGTTTCTTTTGCTGTGTCATGCACGATGTTTTGTGCAGTGATGTTTCTTTACCTAGTTCCTGTTCAGGGGGAGATTTCAAGACCTTCCGATTTAGCATACAGTGGGAGTTTTGATTTTGCCAAAAAATGCCAAAAGGGGATATTGTTAATGCACACGTGGTGTAGCATTTATTTTAATTGGCATTGATTTTTTGGCAAGATAAGGAAAGATCTTTTTGGAAGCATAAATCAAATCAAATCAAATCAATGTACACAAGGAAGATTGATTTGGAGATTAATGTTATCTTGATATTTATCGGAGCTTATCTTGGTATTCTTGGAAGTTATCTATCTTTGGAAAAGTTAAGCATTGAAGGCATAAGGTTTTCCATCTTTCCATTTGAATTATTTGGAAATAATCTTGGAGATAAATATGGGAAGATTTGGAGATAAACTTTGGAAGGATTTGTGTGCCTATATGATATTTTTACCACACGTATTTTCAAGGGTACAAGGCGTGCGAATTGTTTGAATCATATAGAGCCTTGATGTTTATTTCGGTATTCATTAGACTGTGAACACACTTCTTTGTTGAAGATCTTTGATCAAAGTGTGTTGGCTTGTTCGCATCTTAATGCAAAAATATTGAAGATGTAATCCTTGTTTTCTTTATTATAATCCAGCCTCGGGAGGAGGTTGTTGAAGAGCTCGGGAGAGTTCAAACATGGGCAATGGGATCTTGTATCAACCATGGATTCCGGGAGGAGTCGCCATTGACAAGGGGATCCTGTCTTCATTGTGGGCAAGGGAACTTGCATTAACCACAGATTTCGGGAGGAATCAACACAAGTCGAGGGGAGCTCGCACAATCCGTTCACTATGGAGTTAGAAAGAGGCGGCGTCATAGATAAGAGGGAATCTTACTTTGTGTCAGACCGAGTGTCTTGTAACTTGTGAACTTAGTGGATTGTTTTTCTGGGCGTGGCCCCGCAGACGTAGGCAATTGCCGAACTGCGTTACCAACCTCCTGTCTCTTTATTTTCCATATTTTTGTTATTGTGCATTACTGTTTTATTATTAGTGTCACACCTAGTGTTGCTAACCCACTGAGACACCGCGCATTTATCCTTGATCTTTCAATTGGTATCAGAGCGGGTCGTCTTTGTTTCTTAGGCGGGATATGTATGACTTGATCTTTGTTTTTGTGCAATGGACTTTATGATGGAAGGAGGTCTCTTCATTAGCTGATGATGTCCCTGGATCTTAAATGTTCCACTTGATGTTACTCTAGATGTTACTGCAATTAACTCTGATTCTGCGGAGGAAGTTGTTGCAAATGAAACTCCTATTCCTTCTGTTGTTTCTGGTGTCACTCCTGGTGCCACGTCTGCTGTCACTGACAGTCATGCCCCTTCCAGCGCCCAATCTGGTGGGTGGTAAAGATTATAATGTTCCAGAAGCAGCTACTGGTGTTCATTTACTAGCAGAATCAGTTGGCTTAGTGCCTCATGATGCAGAGGATTCTGATTGATATGGCTCTGATGTTTGTTTATGATCCTTTGCTTAAGACAATTTTTATGTTTTATTGTTGTTTTTGTGCCCTTTTGTCTTTTTGTGGCAAAAAGGGGGAGTAATTTGGGATATTTAGGTATTTGTTTTGTAATCCCTTAACCAATTTCATGCTAGGATCTTTGTGTCTCTTGTTGTGTCATGCACAATGTCTTGTGCAACAATGTTTCTTAGGGAACTTGGTGTCCTTTGCTGTGTCATGCACGATGTTTTGTGCAGTAATGTTTCTTTACCTAGTTCCTGTTCAGGGGGAGATTTCAAGACCTTCCGATTCAGAATACAGGGGGAGTTTTGATTTTGCAAAAAAAATGCCAAAGGGGGAGATTGTTAATGCACACGTGGACTAGCATTTATTTTAATTGACCTTGATTTTTTGGCAAGATAAGGAAAGATCTTTTTGGAAGCATAAATCAAATCAAATCAAATCAATGTATACAAGGAAGATTGATTTGGAGATTAATGTTATCTTGATATTTATCGGAGCTTATCATGGTATTCTTGGAAGTTATCTATCTTTGGAAAAGATAAGCATTGAAGGCATAAGGTTTTCCATCTTTCCATTTGAATTATTTGGAAATAATCTTGGAGATAAATATGGGAAGATTTGGAGATAAACTTGGGAAGGATTTGTGTGCCTATATGATATTTTTACCACACGTATTTTCTCGGGTGCAAGGCGTGCGATTTGTTTGAATAATGTAGAGCCTTGATGTTTCGGTCTTCATTAGACTGTGAACACATTTCTTTGTTGGAGATCTTTGATCAAAGTGTGTTGGCTTGTTCGCATCTTAATGCAAAAATATTGAAGATGCAATCCTTGTTTTCTTTATTATAATCCAGCATGGGGAGGAGGTTGTTGAAGAGCTCGGGAGAGTTCAATCGTGGGCAAGTGGATCTTGTATCAACCACGGATTCCGGGATGAGTCGCCATTGACAAGGGGATCTTGTCTTCATTGTGGGCAAGGGGACTTGCATTAACCACAGATTTCGGGAGGAATCAACACAAGTCGAGGGGAGCTCGCACAATCCGTTCATTGTGGAGTTAGGAAGAGGTCAAAGATAAGAGGGAGTCTTACTTTGTGTCAGACCAAGTGTCTTGTAACTTGTGAAGTTAGTGGATTATTTTTCTGGGCTTGGCCCCGCAGACGGAGGCAATTGCCGAACTGCGTTACCAACCTCCTGTCTCTTTATTTTCCACATTTTTATTATTGTCCATTACTGTTTTATTATCGGTGTCACACCTAGTGTTTCTAACCCACTGAGACACCGCGCGCATTTAACCTTGATCTTTCATAGCAGATTTTTTTTATTTGGCTAACCTCTTTGTGAGGGTGGGCGCCACTCCTAATTTATTAGATAAATGGTTGGATGATGAACATACCCTAAAATCATCCGTACAAAAGAGCCCTTTTTGGGGGTGGATCCATTTACAAAAACCTACACTCATGAATCCAACCTCAAGAGGGAGTATAAGCAATAAACTTGGAGTACTTCCTCCATTTACATGTGATAGCTTACATTCCATATACATCATCGTACTTTTACAAAGCAATAGTAAATTTGGAGTACTACCTCCATTTTCAAACTGTAGGATCTCTATGTTAACCAAAAGACTCCTATAATCACAAGGAGTGACAAAAAGTCCCTTATTATTTGAACTAGGTAAAATTATGATAATTAGTTTAATACTCAAAAGCGGCAGCAACCTGAATGGGCTTCTTCTCCTATATTCTTCCATTAGCTCGACAAGTGAGCACTCAATGGTAGCATCCTTTCCATGATGTGCTTCACCTCCCATAGCTATCTTATAGTGCAGCACGTGGAATTCCTTAAAAGTAGCATCCTTTCCCTGCTTAACTTCCACATCCAAAACTTGGAACTCAAAGTTTTTAGATACCCCAAGCAATATCCGTGTAGCAGGTCTCATTTTACAATGTAAGTAACAATGGATTAACAGGTAATAGTTAGACAAACCAGCTCTAACATCATCAAGCTGGGGCCTATTTCTAGGGTGGCAAATCAGCCCTAACTTCAGCAGGCTGAGGCCTCGGATGGGAGAAATATAATGTTGGTACATACCTGTAAAGCAATGCTAGATGAAGTAACTGCCATTGAGCTGGGGTGTTGATCTAATTGAGGTCTGCGCCTTATCAGTTGGTAATGGCTGCTGGTGCTCTCCAGATGTGCTTTGTGTTATAAAGAAACCAGGGTCATCTTTCAGAATCAGAGATGGAGTTTGTTTTCTGTCCATCTTCAACAGAGACAAAAGGTAGGTTGAGGACTGAGAATCCTTTTTGGAAGCAATTAGTTTTGCTGGAAGGTTGGCTTCTTTCATTGTTTCAGAGATGAAAAAAAGCTGGTGGATTTCTTCCAGAATAGGTATGATCAGCTCTGCTTTCCACGACTTAAGACCTGATTTATTTCATTTGAATCTGTTTCTAATATGATTTTAAGGGAACTGCGATCTCTACATCTTCGAATATAGCTAATACCTGCTATGACTTTTACCTGTAGTTTTGATAGAGTTAGTGGAAACAAAATAATTGGTAAGGGAAGCAGCATCATACCTTTGTGGTTTCTAGCTATACCACCAGCTCTCCATGCATCTGTACTCTTTGAAACTGCAAAATTAATCTTAATACATATAGTGTCTGGTGGGTTCAATTTAATGCATTTTATAACTTCCCTTCTTCTGATCTTTGTACAGACCTCCCAAAAGTTGTTCCACTCCAAGTCCATAATCTGAATGCCCTGGAACTTGATGTGCATGATTTCCTTGAGGGACTTGAAAATTCTGAGAACTAATGCCTCCAAATCTGGGGTGGCTTTGTCAAAAATCATCTGGTTTCTTAGTTTCCAAAGACATCAGCAGCTTAATGAGGGGCACACTTTAATGAGGAACCTCCTATATTCAAGGATGTTAGGATGATGTTGCCACCAGACTTGAAGTGAACCTGCAAGAGATTGTGAATAGCATAATATACCAATTTCAGATTGATAGATTTTCCATACCTCTAGTGCAAAAGAGCAAGATCTAAAAAGATGATCCATATTTTCCTCATTGATTCGACACCAAGGGCAAGCAAAAGGTTCCATAACTCCAACTTTATGAAGGTTGGTCCAATTGGGACTTTCTTCCTGATTATTCTTGTCATGAAAAAAGAGATCTTTAATGGAAGCACTGAATCCCATATGTATCTGGTGTGAGGGTGAAGAGGCCTGTGTGACCCTCTGATCTGGCTAAGGGCTGATTTAACAGTGAAGGAACCATGAGTGGTCAAAGTCCAAATGAAGTTTATCCCTTAGACCTGTCTAGATCTGAGTCTCAGTGAAAATCTGACTTGGAATCCCTGGTAGCATCTGTTGAAGTTTGTTCCAATTCCATCCTTGTGAATCAAGAACCTGAGACACTTTATAGTTCCCTTGCACTGCAAATAGATTAGTTAATCTACCTCTATGGTTCCACTTGTCCCTTGTCAAGCTGCAATCTCCTTGGCCAATCTGGATCTAAATATGTTCTTCAGCAGCACCGGCAACACTAAGTAGTCTTTTCCATATATTAGAGTCCCCTCTCCTGATGATAGCCTGAGAAGGGTGGAGGGAGCTGCAATACTTTGAGCATAGGAAATTTTCCCATAAGGAGTTATGTTCCCTAAATCGCCACCATAGTTTATAGGATTGAGCCAGGACCACATGATTTAGTTCTCTAAAACCTAGACCTCTCTCCTTTTTTGTGTAGCACAGCTCCTCCCAACTGATCCAATGATGTTTAGATCCCTTTTCTACTGAAGACCATAAGAAATTTGCAAGCATCGACTGAATCTGATTGGTAACTCTTTTAGGTGGATTAATGCTCATAGTGGTGTAGAAAGGGATTGATGATGGTACACTCTTAATCAATGTAATCCTCCCTCCCATAGTCAGGAACTTAGAGCTCCATCCTCCTATCTGTTGACTGATCTTGGTTACTAGAGGATCATAGAAGGAGGCAGGTATTCTCTTAAAATGTAGTGGCAAGCATAGGTAGGTGGAAGGGAATGTGCTTCTAGTAAACTTTGTGATTGCCCCTAATTGGTGTTTCCTAGCTATAGGCATCCTATCATGGGTCAAATAAGAGCTCTTTCCTGCATTCACTTTCTGCCCTGACACTTGTTGGTAATGTTGAAGTTTGCTCACGATCTTTTTAATGGCTTGGGGCTTTGCAGATGAAAAAATAACTAAGTCATCTGCATAGGCCAGATGAGTGATCCTAGGGCACTTCCTAGGAGTGCAGAAATCTAGTCCTTTTTCAGGTTTTCAATCTAGGAGTCTAGTCAAATAGTCTGCACTAAGGACAAACAAAAGAGGTGATATAGGATCACCTTGACGAAGTCCACTAGATGCTTTAAACCAACCTTTACTCTCTCCATTTATGAGGACTGAAAACCATATATTGGAAATCAGTCTACACACAATGTCAATCCAGATTTCTCAAAATACTAAAAGTCTTAGTACCTGTAATAAAAAAGGACAATGTACCCTATCGTACGCCTTTTCCATATCTAATTTTAGCACTACATTACCCTCTTTGCTTTTCATATTGATGGTGGAGACCATCTCACTAGCTAGCAGAAAGTTATCTGTAATTAATCTCCCCTTTACAAAGCCACTCTGATTTTCAGAAATCAGTCTTGGCAGGACAGTGGCTAATCTTGATGCTAGTAGTATAGACACAATTTTGTTTAGGAAGTTACACAGGCTAATTGGTCTAAAATGTTTAAAGGATGAGGGGTTGGGAATTTTAGGAATCAGGAATATGGAAGTTGCAGTCAAGGCCTGACGGAGAGTCTCTCCATTCACAAAAGCTTGAACAGCACTTAGCAGATCTTTTTTAGTGACCTTCCATGCAAAAGTGTAGAATATAACTGGAAAGCCATCGGGGCCTGCTGCACTATGGGGATTCATTTGTTTCACTGTGTTCTCCACTTCTTTCATGTTAGTTATCCTAGTGAGAAATTCCCTATCCTCATCAGTGAGGATTGATGGTAGCAACTGTGGGTCTATCCTATCTAGGACCTGTTCAGTCTTATGTAAATCATAGAAGTAGTTGACTGCTATTTCTGCTATTTCCTCCTTATCTTCACACCAATTCCCTTCCTGGTCTTTAATTTTGTTGATATAGGCTCTTGCTTGTCTATTTTTCACATAGGAGTGAAAAAACATAGAGTTTCTATCTCCCTCCTTGACCCATTTTAGGTTTGCTTTCTCTTCCAGCCTTGCATGGTATTTTGCTTTGGCAACAGCTTTGTTCAGTTCTATCATAGAGACAGGGCTGATCTTATCCTTTTTTTCAAGCTGTTGAAGCTCTTTCTCTGCCTCTTCAGCTTTAGAAAAGATGTTCCCAAAGGTGGATATGTTCCAGAGTCTCAATGCTTTCTTCACTAATTACAGTTTCTCAGTGAAGATCCTAATGGGATTCCCTGTAAGGTCTGATTCCCATGCCCTCTTGATAACTGTGAGACACTCAGCATGACTAATCCAGAAAGACTGAAATCTGAAGGGTTTGGGGGAAGTCATTTTCTTCCTCTTGATTTCCCGAATGAGAGGGCTATGATCCGAGGGGGCTCTAGCAAGGTGAGTCAAATTTGCATCCAAGTTACTACTCAAGAATTGGCTATCCACCATAGCCCTATCTAGTCTCTTCCATATCCTAGCCTTACCCTCCCTATTATTACACCAAGTGAAAGTGGTACCACTAAAGTTAACCTCAGCTAATCCTAAGGTGGTAGCTAAACCTAATAACTCCCTGGCTTCCCTAATGTTAAAGGCTTTCCCTCATTTCTTTTCCACACTTGTTCTAATACAGTTCCAATCACCTCACAGAACCCAAGGGTGATTAAAATGTTGCATAGCCTCTAAAGATTGCCACAGTTCTTGTCTCAGCTCCTCTGTGCATTTCGCATAAACATTGGAGACGAGAATGGGACCAGGTTGCTTAGGATGCATAACTTTTAGAGTTATGTGTTGCTCTGAGGAATAAATAAGTGTACAGGAAAAAGGTTTCCTAAACATCACCCATATGGAGCTCCTTATGTTGGAAAAGGCTATTTCGAATTTTAGTCTTATTTTCATTGTTTCTAACCTATGGCTAGCAGCAAAAGGTTCAGCTAATGCAAGAAAATCACTTCTATGATTACACAGGATTTTTCTCAATTTCCTAAAGTTTGGCTTCCGGCCAATGCTTCTAATATTCCAATAGATGAACTTAATCATTGAATAACTCTTGATTTTGAACCCGTTAGTGCACTCTTGTCTCTTAATTGCCTACTAGATAGGAATTGCGGCCAAGACTTTGGGTTTTTCCCTCCATTACCTTCCTGCTCTACTACTATCCTATTCCCAGATTCTTGTGACCCTTGTGGCACCCTTGGTAGGATAGATTGTGGGCCTGACTCTTACAAATTTAATGAAGGATCCAAAACCTCCTCCTCCCTCCCTGCTCCCTGCAAACCATCCAAAGAAGCTAGATCAGTTAACTGATTTAAGATCTGTTCACAATATACCTGTTCCTGTATTTGTTGGCATATCAGTTTGTCCTGTTGAATATCCTCCTGGGATTTTGTCTGGGTAGATGTTGGTTCCAATGTTGGCCCTTCCTTTGAAAGGTCTTCCATATGTTTTTGAAGCAGTTCATTCTCTTCCTCTTGGGCATTTTCCTGAACTGCAAACTTATTGCTATATAATTTCTGAGTCTCAGCCACAGCTGCATTTACAACCACCTTCTTGATTGCAGTCTGAGTCCTAATCTGATCGAAGCCTTCTGAAGTTACTTCCATCTCCAAATTTCTTTTTAATTATTCAGGGATTTTGCTAGAAGGATGACTTATTGGTGGGCTAGAAATCTCCTCCTTTCCCTTCGAAGCCCCTTGTTTCTCTGTTTGTGTGTCCTTCCTTGTGATTACCAGCCACTATTTGTTTCCTGAATTCAATGTAGCAGTGTTCTTACTTTGTTCCTGTGCGATGTTTTTGTTCCCTGGTTGCTTCTGTTTTCGCAATGGATCACAATCCTTACCATCGTGTCCTAATTTCCTGCATTTTAAACAGTAACTAGGACGATCTTCAACTTCCAAAGGTTGCCACTTTCCTTTCTCTTTGGTGCCAATCCAAATCCTTGAAGGCGTTGGCTTTGTTAAATCCATCTCAACACAAACCCTAGCTTCACTAGGGAGTAGTAGATCAGATGCCGCTGCGGTGGCTGAGTCCTGTTTAAGAGGCTTTCCGACGATCGAGGCTAATGTGTACAGTCTTTCTTTTTGGAAAAAATGTAGTGGTAATAGGGGAAATCTTATCCAAACCGGCGCAATTGAGGGTTCAATTGCCGGATCAAAATCTTTGGACCATTTGAATATTCTAGCCTGAAATCCCTGGAATTGCCAAATCTTTCTGGTCCATAATCATTTAAAATTCGATTCTTTATCAAATTTGAAAAGCATATGTCGATTATCCAGGAGCCCTACTTTGCAATCTCCCAAGAAACCTGCAACAATTATCTCTTTTCTGATTTGAGCCATGGCCGGCCATCCCCAAGAAAATTTAACTACAAGGGTCCATTCAAAATGCTGTGCTAGGGCGGCTTCTTCTTATTCGGTGATAAACATAGCAGGCTCTCCTTTAAACATTGATAAAGGGGTTTTGTTTTGTATTGAGGAAAAGGATATGGAGTGCTCCTTGGTGGTTGTGGAGGATTGCTCCACCGCCATTACATACGAAGGAGGAGATAGAGTTTCCCTCTCCTCCGCATGGGCAGGGGGGAAGAGGGCGTGAAGATGACCGTTAGGCAGCTAAATTGTGTGTAACAGTAATAATTTGGGAAAATCGGTAGAAAATTTTGTGGTAAGCACAAGTGTGATTTTTGAGACAAAATTTCTTTTAGGTTAATGGAAGATAAGTAAGAATATAGCAGATTTATTGACGCAAAACAGAAGCAAAGACGCGAAAAAAACAGCAAGGAAATCGCACGAAAAAGATAAAACAGAGAAGAAAAAAGCAAGAATGAAAAACAAAATTAGAAATCAGAATTTGGGAGACAACCTTTGCTCTGATACCAATTGATGCGAGATAACCTAGGAAAGATCCTTGATCACACGAATCTCCACACACTTGGGACCGTCGTTACACCAAACACACGAACAAGACACGAACAAAGAACTCAATGCGGAATTGTAAAGGAATGAAAAGGATTGATTGAAGCAACCAAACCCCAACGTTAAAACAAAAAGATTCAGCTCAACTAATATAAATCAATAGTTAAACCTATCAGTCTTGCGTGTTCTATAAATCTAGAACGGGTAAGCTCACCTAAAGCTCCTCACTATAGGCTTCACGGGTCTTATGAATATTCAACTAAAATTAGAAGAATAACTCACTTCTTACAACTTTTCAAGGCTGTAAATTTCTTTTTTGTAAAGCTAAATTTCGTAATTCATTCATTGTATAAAACATTAAGAGAAAGGCCCTTTAAATAGGCTACAAAAAGTGTCCATGATTGGTATTTTTCCAATGTGGGATAATTGCCAATCATGTTTCCTAATCCTACTAACAAACTAACAAACTAGTTTTCTAATCCTTAAAGGAAACAAATAAACGGTTTTGGTGAGGAAGCAAATTGCAAATTTGCTTTCCAAAAACACCAACTTTACTAAAAGATTAATTTCCTAATTATCATGCAAGATAATTGGGCCAAGTAATTAACTTAACACTTAAATAAAAACGCCACAATTAAGCCCATTAAAAACGTTAATTGGACTTAATTAAAATAACATAAATAAATAAATCCTAAGATTAACCCAAAATAGTGTGATCCAAAACACAAAGTCCAAGCACGCCAAGTCTTGGGCTTCAGTGTAGTCAATGAACGTTTAACGATGATAACTTCCAAATCTCGCAATCCGTAAAACATAAACATTGTAGCTCTATCTCTTATCATTCCAGGGCTTCTTGAATCACCAAAGTCCGAGTTATATTGAAAGAAATATATCAAGAATACCAAACTGTGGCAGAATCTTTCAGCACATAAAATTTGTCTTTGACACCTTGGACATGGACACGGTTCATTCTCATCAGTTAGTTAAGAAGTCAAGTTATAATTGGCCTTTAATGAGGAGAATTTTTAATATGTGAAATTGAAAGAATTTTAGCTTTGATAAAGTGAAACAAATTGTGTTTGCAAAATCCCGCGAAGCCTTTAATGAGGAGCTATAGGTTTAGCCTATCCGTTCTTGAGATCAGGAACAGCTGACCGGAGCGATGTCGTTACTCGCCTCAATTTATCCTATTTCACTATATGTAGAAGCAGTGAGTTAGGTTTCGTTCCTCAGGGAAATAGTGAAGTTCAAGAGAATTAAGGTTTGTTCTTACAATAACACAAAAACAAATCACAAGACAAGAAACAACACACTAGCAACAAACACAAGTGAAATACCGAAGAAATTAACACAAATTTCACAAAAGTTCACAAGAGATAACCTAGATTCCTTCTGGGTGAATGCATTCAAGTGTTACATGACTAGTGTGGTGCAATTAAACTACAATTTAAGCAAAAGGAGGAGAAGAATCACCAGGAGACCTAAGTCACAGTTAGCATGGTCACCACACTGTAACCCTAGCCTCCCATCACCAACCTATCCTATGGTCGGGCCTAAGGGTGGTGAATAGAACCTATCATCTTCTCAATTCCCTACCCAGATTACTCAAGCTTTAATCCCTAGAATCTCCCATGGTGAGGCCTGATTCTAGCTTATAAATCATCACCCAGGCAAGAAACCTCTCCATACAACCTTCATCTAAGAGTTCACAAATTAAGCTTCCTATGGTCGGGCCTAGCTGTAATTTATGTTCATTCATGTACAGGTTGGAGAACTCAGTCAACTTCCAGTTCTAATTTATGAAATTAACAAATTAGTAGTTCTGAGCAAAGGAGTTGAATTACTTCTTTCATCATTTCAATTGCACCACACAATATCACATAACTAGCATTCACCCATTAAGAGCCCAGATTATCACACACTAGCCAGATATTTCCATATTCAACCCAATTTTACACAATTCCATGTTCATACAAATTTCTCCCATCAATTGAAAAGTTTTACCGATTAGATGCTAGAGGAGTGTATGAATTCCCTTCGATTGAGTTGGATATGTAATCTCTAGCACAAGACACTGGAAAATGGAATCGAAAAAGTAAAACCCTAGAGAGAGAAAACTAGTGAGAGAAAGTGGATCTCCAGAACAAGAACAACTTTTTCTTCCAGAAAAGTTTTCTATCTCAATAGTCCTCCTTTTTTTTTTAGTCCCTCCCCTCTCCTTTTCCCCTCTTTTTTTCTAAGTCGGAGAGTGGAAAACTTAACTCTTACGCTTACTAGAAATATCTAGGAATATTACAAAGTAGTCCTCAAGAGAAAATGTTCACAAAAATCGACCCAAAAGGTAGTAGAAATGAAAAGTCAAAAGTTGAAGAAATTCTGAAAATTGTTGGGAAATCAGAGCAAAATCACGGCTTCAGTGTATTCTGGATCACGTCTTCAGCGTTTTCGCGAGCTTCCAAGAATTCCAGCAGCTTAATAATCACGCCTTCAGGCCATTCGGGATCACGCCTTCAGTTTCCTCGAAATTCAGAACTTGAGTTTCAACACTTAGCCAAATTTCTGAACTTTTCAACTTTTGAAGCTGGTCAAGACTCCATCTTCATGTGCCTATAAAATCTAATGCAAAGATTGGAAGAGGATGAAACCAAAAATAAGTTCTTCTCCACGAACATAGGAAGCTACTGGATGTCTTGGTTGGCACAAAGAACATCTGGATAGCCACGAATAAGCTCTTGAAGTTGGCGTCCAAACCAGCTTTTCAAAATTTCTGGAAACTTTCAACTCGAAGCTGGTTGAGCTACGATCTTCACATGCTCCCCAAATCCAATCCAAGCCTCCAATAAGCGTGAAATCTGGCCAAACCTATGCTAGAGGAACATGTGATGATAAAGCAAGTCTTGCATGGCATATGCAACGTAAGGATGAAGAGAAATCATCACACGAAGAAGGGCACCAAACCAGCTTCTAGCTTTCCAAAGTATTTGCCAAAACTTCATCCATTCTTCAGCTGGCTTGTCGAAGCTTCGTCAATTCTCACGAGGTCTCGCCAGCTCTCCACTGCAGCTTCACGAGGTCTCGTCAGCTTCCCGAAGTCTCGCCATTTTGGCGAGATCTCATCAGCTTTTTGAAGACTTCTTGCTCCAGCTCTTCTTCAACTTTGTTCTTGCTCCTACTCCATGAAGTCCCTCAGAATCCTCAAAGCTTCATCCATGCATTGTGAAGATATTCCAGATTTCTTTCACTAAATTTAGTGTCTTGAAGTCTTGCAAGAATGAATCATGATTTGCCTTTGTGAGAATCCTGTGAAGTGAGAAGAAGGAATGAATGAAATCTTGAAAAATCAAGTGCAAAGTGTGTGTGTGTGTGATGTGCAACGAATTGCACTTCGTGGGCAGCAAGTGTGCGAGGATGGTGCAGCATGTGTGCGGCGAGGCTGCCTTCGTGTGCAGCAAATGTGCAGCAATCGTGCAGCGTGTGTGCGGCGAGGCTGATTTCGTGGGCAGCAAGTGTGTGCTTCGCGGGCAGCAACTTTGAGCCAGTGTTCGAGTGTGATGTGATGGGAATTTCGGGAAACTTAATTCACAAACGTTATAGCCATGTAGCTCAGTTTTCCACAGCCGTTTGAATCACCCAAATCGGAGTTCATATGGCAAAGTTATGACAAAAACAATTAGGCATGTTGAACAGCATATTGTGAAATCCAAGTTTTCATTCATCATTTGTTCAATCCAAATTCTTGGCTCTTCTTTAGCACAATTCATCCATTTCCATTGCGAATCTGGTTTCGGGGATAGCACAACAAATGTAGGTCTACCTCTTAGCTTTCAAATGGTTCAAGAATCAACACAATTGGACAACTAGAGCTCACGATATGAACAATCTACCAAACTGTGGCAATCAAGAACACATGAAACTCTAATTGCACAACACACAAAGGTGGCCCCGTTTCTTGACCTTCCACTCAAACGCTGAAATTTGTTAAAACATAAGAATTAAAGAGGACTCAAAGACCTTTCTAAAACACTAAAGAACACCCCAATTGGATCAGAATTGAGAGAGTTATGACCAATTGAAGTTCAGCTACTATGCTGCCCAAAACCCTAATTTCACCCTTTAAAGCACTTCTTAGGTTTTTTTTCAAATTCTCTCACATCAACTTCATTGTTTGAACCTTAAACCTTGTTCATTGACCCTAAGCATATATTTAACATATTTTACCAATATTTTGGGCCTTTTTCATCAATTAATCACATTAACTTGTATTGCAAGTTAAAGCACAATTTAGCACATAATCACATATAAATGCACAAAATGTAAGTCAAAAGCCAAGTGATTTAACAAATATAAGTTGGTATAAAACCAACTTATCAACAGCCAAACTAATTAAGTTAGCTATTGAGTACATTAGCTAGGTTGATTATTTTATAATAACATTAGGGTTTGATTGGCTTAACATCAACCTTTTCGTTTGATATCTCTATTCCGCCTTTTGTTGTTCTGTTTTTGTGTTTGTGTTGTTCGAATTTGCTTGTCAACAACGATCCAAAGGGTGTGGATTGGTGGTCCAGGATTCCAAGCCTCAGCCAACGGTATCAATATCATAGCCCAAGTTGTTGCATCAAATTCAGGTTTTTAATTTTCGTTTTTTAGTCTTCTTGTTGTTTCTGCAAATTTTGCAATTTTTTTTCTTCAATTGTGCTGCTCTTTTGTTTGTGGTTCAACTGCTGTTTTTGGATTCTTTCTTGTTGTTGAAATTCGTGTGTTTCTGTACTTTTATTACTCATAATTGGTGCTGAAAATTTTGTTTTAATCCTTGCTGAAATTCGTCAAAAAATCCTCTGAAATTTTGCGTCTTGTCTTGCTGTTTTCCCTTCGTTTTTACTATTGTCTTGGTCCTGTTTTGTTGCGTCAATATTCTGCTGAAATTTTACACATTTTAGTGTTGAATTGTGTGTTGAAAACCGCATAGAAATTGCATGCAACAGGGCTGAAAAAAATTCGTTTTATTCTTATTTCCATATTCATAACTTCTTGTTGCCGTTCAACATGATCATTGTTGCGTTATTATTCCTAAAGTTTAATACTACTATTTTGTGACAATATAAGTGCTGGAACATTGAGATTAAGACAAAACAAAATTAAAAACCCTAAGTTGTCTTAAAACCCTAGTTGTCCGAAAAATTCAAACAAAAAAGGGCCGTGATATAAAAAAAAGACCAAGTAGAAGACAGCCCAAAGGCAATTGGTCTAAATACCAAAAAAAGGGAGAAAATTCGGACAATTAAGAAATAAAATTGCTTTCAAGAACTAAGTGTTCTTATCTATTTCCTAAAGCACACTCAAATTGAAATTGTCATATCTTATTGAATATAAATCGGAATAAGGTGATTCAAGTCCCCATATTCTTTTTTTTTTCTTTCTATTTTCTAAATTCAGTAGTTTCCTAAGCCATATCAAATTTTAACCTTACGTAATCTTAAAAACTGTTGCAGTTATTTCTCAAATAATCTAATTGACTTGTCTAGTGTAATTTTTTGTGCTTGGCTTATTAGTTGAGACGAGTTCCTTCTCTCAACGAACTGTTAGGTCTAAATTAGACTAGGTTAATCAACACTAAGAGTATAGCTAGGGTATACATGAGGACAACTACCTAAATAGACTGGTGCGTACCTACTCCCTAAAGTGAGAACCCGTGAAGATACTTTATAGTCTTCTTGCTATTTTGTTTTCACAAACTTGCAGGTACCATAGAGGGTGATAAGATTGTATCACAAGTATCGCGAAACAATGATAATGATATGCTGTTTGACATGCTTCAAAAGATAAAAATTCAACTTGATATCTTAGCTTCGGATTCTAAGCGTCAAACTGCCAAGAACTCCACTTCAAAACATCTTGATTTTGATGAAGTTGCATCCGATAATGAAGAAGAGGAATTCATTGGTTCTTCTAAAAGTGGTAAAAAATCTGATTTGTCAATTGGTTCTGTTAAACTGATATTACCTACTTTTTATGGAAAGGCAGATCCCGAAGCATACTTTGATTGGGTTCGAGACCTTGATCACTTCTTTGAAGGAAATGCTTATCCAAAGGATAAAAGGTACCGCCTAGCCTTCATGCATCTCAAGGATTATGCTAGTTTATAGTCGAATGAGGTAATGAAAAACATATGCCAAGATCGCGAAAGACCAATCAACACTTGGAACCAAATAAAACTTCTCATGATGAAGAAATATGTTCCTTCACATTACAACCGTGAACTCGATAGAAAATTGCACTCTCTTGTGCAAGGAAGTTGATAAGTGGAAGAGTACTACCATGAGATGGAAGCACTCATGATTAAGGCTAATGTTCAAGAAGATTCGGATTCCACAATTGAAAGGTTTCTTCAAGGTATGAGTTCTGAGTTAGCTTATCATCTTGATCTTCAAAGTTATGTTGATATTAATGAGCTTGTTCATAAAGCTATTAAAATTGAAAGACACATGAAAGGAAAGGGCCAAACTAACCAACCTTTCACACAACCACAACTGCCTTGGAAGTGAGATTCTAAGCCGAACACTACTCCTTACACTCCGCCATCAAAGCCGCGGACCTTCACTCCAAATCCGCCTTTAAGTGCACCATCCAACATCCAAAAATCAGTCCCAAAGACCGCCACTCCTTCATCCCAAATGGCGTCACAACCTACTTAAAGGTTGAGGGATATTAGACGTTTTAAGTGTCAAGGCTATAGTCACATTCAATCCAATTGTCCTACTTGTAATGATGATGATGTTTATTAATGACAATGGAGATATTGTTAGTGATAATGATGATGATGAATGCATTGACATGCCCGAACTTGAAGAGAAATATGAAAGTGAAGAGAGTGAATCACATGACGCATACATTGTTGGTAATTATTGTTTGGTAACTCGCCGAATCTTAAATGCACAACCACATTTTCATAATGATCAATTGTAGCATGAGAACATATTTCATATACATTGTAAGGTTCAAGATAAAATTTGTACTGTGATCATTGATAGTGGGAGTTGCACAAATGTGGCAAGTATGCTACTTGTCAAGAGGATGAACTTAACTTGCATGAAGCATCCAAAGCCATACCGACTTCAATGGCTTAGTCAATCCGCCGAGATAAGAGTGACCAAGCAAGTAAAGGTACCATTTAAAATTGGTAATTCAGTTGATGAAGTGTTATGTGATGTCGTTCCAATGGATACTGGTCACATCTTTCTTGGAAGACCTTGGCATTATGATAGTGATGTATTGTATCATGCTAAGAAAAATTACTACAGTTTTGAACATCAAGGCAAAAAGATCAACCTTACGGACTTGAACTCATCACAATTCTTTGAGGACCAAGTAAGACTTGCTAAGGCTTGTAGTAATTTACGTGAAGAAGAAGCAAAAGAAAGAAGTGAGAACGAGAAACAAAAGCTTGTAAATAGGTCGTGAACTTGTAAATCTAAGTTGTAATATCCGAGATAGGGTTAGCTCTAAATCTTGTTGTTTTGCTTCTATGAGTGAGATAAAGAGAGCAATACTAGATAGTCAACCATTATATTTACTTTTTCGCAAGGATGTACTTATTGTTGATAGTGTTCACCTTGCTTCTTTACCTCCTGTTCTTTTGTCTCTTTTATAGGAATATGGAGATGTGTTTCTTGAGGACTTAACAATAGGTTTGCAACCTATTCAAGGTATTGAACATTAAATAGACTTTGTGCCAGGTGCACAAATATCTAATCATCCAGCTTATAGAGCAAACCCTGAGGAAACAAAAGAGATTCAACATCAAGTGGATGAACTCCTTGACAAAGGTATTGTTCGAGAATCTCTTAGTCCATGTTCAGTTCCTGTTATATATTTGGTCCCTAAAAAGGATAAATCTTGAAGAATGTGTGTTGATTGCCATGTTATTAATAATATCACCATTAAGTATAGACATCCAATTCCTAGATTAGATTTTATCCTTGATGAATTGCATGGTTCTTGTAATTTTACCAAGATTGATTTGAAAAGTGGCTACTATCAAATTATAATAAAAGAAGGTGATGAATGGAAAACTGCCTTTAAAACAAAGTATGGTTTGTATGAATGGTTAGTCATGCCTTTTGGCCTAACTAATGTACCTAGTACTTTTATTAGGCTAATTAATCATGGTTTTAGATCTTTCATTGGAAAGTTTATTGTAGTTTATTTTGATGACATCCTTATTTATAGCAAATAACTTGATGAACATGTTGAACATTTGTATGCTAACCTTAGAAAGTGTTCTTTTTGAATGGAATCAATTATCTTTTTGGGTTATGTTGTAAGTTCTCAAGGTATTTCTATTGATGAGTCAAAAGTCAAGGCAATCATGCATTGGCCGAGACCTAAAACTGCTAGTGATGTTAAAGTTTTCATGGTTTAGCAAGTTTTTATAGAAGGTTTGTTAAAGACTTTAGTTCTATAGCTACATCTTTAAATGAACTTGTTAAAAAGAATGTCACTTTTGTGTGGAAAGAAGAACATGAAAACCCCTTTAACACATTAAAGCACAAATTGACTCACGCCCCTGTTCTTGCTTTGCCAAATTTTCATAAAGCTTGGCGATACATTGTGATGCCTCCAGGATAGGTATGGGTGCTGTTTTGATGCAGGAATGAAAGCCGGTAGCTTATTTTAGAGAAACGCTTAATGGGGCAGCCATGAGGTATACAACTTATGACAAGGAGTTGTATGATTTGGTAAGATCATTACAGGTTCGGCAACACTATCTATGGCCTAAAGCATTCATTATTCATTCTAATCATGAAAGCCTTAAATTCTTGAAAACTCAAGGTAAATTGAATAAAAGGCATGCTAAATGGTTGGAGTTTATTGAATCTTGGGCGAATTTCCTTTTTACCCCCTTGTGGTTAGGCATAATCACCCCTTCACTACCTCGTAGTTTCAAAATACCCACATAACCCCCTCATGTTTTGAACTAATGTGGAAAAGCGACGGAATCCGTCAGTTTTTACGGATGTCAGTAAAATTACAATAACACCCTTACTTCGTTATATAGTCAAACATTGATGAGTCAAACAACCTATAAAAATGAAGATGTCAAAATGAAATATCTCTTCTCCATTGTTCCAAACCCGAATCCTCACTAGCAAAATCAATGGAATTCTTTCCCAAAATCAACAGTTAGGCATAATCTTCAAGTTTATTAACACACACCTCAATCCTCTTTTCGATGGATTCATCTTAAATCGCCATTGTCAGTGAAGAGTTTGCTCTCGTAAGCTGCGAAGAAGATGAATCTGCTACAGTACGAACTCTTCACTGAGTATCGACTTGAGTCCACACCAATACAATCAAATTTCAACACAAGAAGATGATAATGAACAGTGTTTTTGCAATCTGCCCAAACCGAGAAAATGGATAAAACCCAACCAAAATCTTGATGGAAAAATCCAAAAAATGCACAAAAAATCCCAAAAAATGTAGGGAATAATCTCGTTCAATCAAAACGACCCAATCAGCACTAGTAATAAATGAATAATTGGGCCATATTGACGAATTTTCGAGAGGCAACGAACCAAAAATTTCCCCAGCTCCACTCAATTCTGGCGATGGCTGATGATGCTAGTGATAATACCAAAGAAATCCAAGCAAGAATACCCAAGAACAATCGGTGTAGAAGAGTTTTTGTAAGCAAACCCCAAGTTGAGGGGTTGAGAGAATCTATCTGAGTAAGTTCACTAACATAAATCCGGACTCAGATAAAGTGATGAGTTTTTGTCTATCAACAACTCCACTAACATAGATCCGGACTAAGATCGGCTCACAGATCTATCCAGGAAGATCAGTCAAAAGCAAACCCCAAGGTGAAGTGATGAGTTTTTCCCAATAAAGTGATGGTTTGATTATAAGGTGGTGTGTTGATGAAAGAAATTTAGACGGGAAAGACGACGGGGAAGACGAAGGGAAAGAGGGGAAAAAGAAAGAAAATAAAAAAAAGAAAAAAAGACGAGAAAATGTGAATAAGGGTAATTTTGTAACAAAACTTGTATTTTAATCGCGCTTTGTTTTTCCACGCGCATATTCAAGCACGTGTAGCACACATCCATCAGTTTAGACGGATTCCGTCGCTTTTCCATATTAGTTCAAAACACACGGGGGTTATGTGGGTATTTTGAAACGACGAGGTAGTGAAGGGGTGATTATGCCTAACCACAGGGGGTTAAAAAGGAATTTGCCCTTGAATTTTTTCCATATGTGATCAAGTATAAATCTATCAAAGAAAATGTTGTAGATGATGCACTCTCTAGGAGATACACGTTATTCACCTATTTGCATGCTAAGTTACATGATTTTGATTTGATTAAAGATTTGTACAAAGATGATCCTACTTTTAACGCCGCCTATGATCTATGTTCTTCAAAACCAAATGCCGAATTTTATGTGCATAATGGTTTCTTATTTACGAAAGATAAATTATGCATTCCCTCATGTTCCATTCGTGATTTACTTGTTATGAAAACCCATGGGGGAGGGTTAATGGGGCACTTTGGAATTGCTAAAACATTTGCTGTTTTAAATGAACACTTTTATTGGCCTAATATGATTAAAGATGTTAAAAGTGTTTTTGATAAATGCATTGTGTGTAAACAATCAAAATCGAAAGTGATGCCTCATGGTTTATACATGCCTTTGCCTATTCCTAGTCATCATTGGATTGATATTTCTATGGATTTTGTGCTTGGTTTGCCTAGGTCACGCAATGGTTATGATAGCATATTTGTTGTAGTTGATAGATTTAGCAAAATGTCACACTTTATTGCATGTTCTAAGTCTAATGATACTACACGTATTGCTGATTTATTCTTTAAGGAAGCTAATAGATTGCATGGCATTCCACAAAGTATTGTTAGTGATAGGGATGTTAAATTTTTGTCTCATTTTTAGCGTACTCTATGGAATAAGTTAGGCACTAAATTGTTGCTTTCTACTGTTGCACATCCACAAACTGATGGACAAACTAAAGTAGTTAATCGCACTTTATCTATCTTGCTTCGTGCCATTATCCAAAAGAAATTAAAGAATTGGGAAAGTTGTTTACCTCATATTGAGTTTTCATATAATAGGACTTTGCATAGTTCTACTATTTGCTCACCTTTTGAAGTTGTTTAAGGATTTAATCCATTAACTCCACTTGATGTTTTGTCTCTTCCTATTAATGAGTTTTTAAAGTCGAAGGTAAAAAGAAAGCTGATTTTATAAAGGAGTTACATGAGAAGGTTCGAAATAATATTCAAAGACGTAATGAACAAGTTGCTAAGCAAGCCAATAAGGGTAGAAAGCAAGTGATATTTGAACCGGGATATTGGGTTTGGATTCACTTAAGGAAATAGAGGTTTCTCGAGAAAAGAAAATCTAAACTTCATCCAAGAGGCGATGGTCATTTTTGTGTCTTAGAAAGGATTGGAGACAATGATTACAAGATTGAATTACCATGTGAGTATGGCAACGTGTCATCTACATTTAATGTTTTTTATTTATCTTCGTATGATGTAGGTGATTCGAGGACGAATCCTTTCGAGGAGAGAGGGAATGATAGCAATCCGTCCATTTCCATGGTGCCAAGTCCGAATTCACGAGATCCTTTGGAGAGTCTTCACGGACCAATGGCGAGATCAATGAGCAAAAGGGTGAAAGCCGCCTTGCAAACATTATTGTCAACACATTGTGGCAATTTCGACAATCTTGAAGACAACATGGTGTCACCCTCTTCAACATCTCAACATGAAGTTGTTTGGAACATTTCTTGCATCACAATTCATGAAAAAGTTCCTAGGAGTTCTACAATGGAGCTTAAGGAAATTCCAACGTGAAGAAGTGTTCATAAAGTGCATTAAAGACCAAGATGGTGTGCTTGGATTTTCACATCTTGGATTCACGCCATTTAAGTAAATTATGTTTTAATTGCTTTGTAATTAGTTAAGTCCATTAAACATTAATTTTGGCTTATATTCCGTTTAAGTAGTTAAATAATTACTTCGCCCAATTTTCAAAAACCTTTTGAGATACACTGTGATGCCTCTGGGATAGGTATTGGTGCTGTTTTGATGTAGGACTCCTAAAATTTAGGAGCATGGCCGAATTCCTATTTTTTAGGAGATTGGCGTGTTTTGTTCTTTGTTTTGATTTAGAAAATTAGTTTGTTAGTTAGTTAAAAAGTCAAGTTGTAATTGGCTTTCACTAGGGTTTCCTAAACACCATGATCGAATTTATTCCTATTTCAAGGGAAGGCCATTGAATTTTTTTTAATATATGAAATTGAAAGAATTTTAGCTTTGCTAAAGGGAAACACTTTGTGTTTGCAAAATCCCGCGAAGCCTTTAGTGAGGAGCTATAAGTTTAGCCTATCTGTTTTTGAGATCAGGAACAACCAAACTAATTAAGTTAGCTATTGAGTACATTAGCTAGTTTGATTATGTTGTAATATCATTAGGGTTTGATTGGCTTAACATCAACCTTTTCGTTTCATATCTCTATTCCGCCTTTTGTTGTTTTGTTTTCGGGTTTGTACTGTTAGAATTTTCTTGTCAACAACGATCCAAAGAGTGTAGATTGGTGGTCCAGGATTCCAAACCTCGGTCAACCATATCACACTGGAACCATTCATGCATAGCACTGCACTCACTCACCACTTCATCCACCACCCACACACACTTGCGCTAATGCATGCAAGATGTTGGACTACAAGCACACATGGACACAACACACGAGCACGAGCACACAATGAATGTTTTATGGTAGCGGCCGCACCATGATAAATACTCCATGGAAGGGGCCGCATCGTGAGAATAATTTCATGGTGCGGCCGTTTCGGGCGGCCGTACCATGTGAATTGTATGCTTTACCTTTGATTAATTTCATGGTGCCTTTGTTTATGCAGTGTGTTGAAAGGGCATTGTCTTGGGGCTCAGAACCGTGGTTGGTGCTGAGGAGGCATAGTGCAGCTTGGCTCAAAGGCGTGAAGACTCCAGAATGGTTGCCGATGTGGCGCATAGTGCACGTGCCTATTTTGGACAGTTTTACCCACGCAGTGGCATTTCTGTAAATTAGTGCTTATGTTACGTTAGCGTATATAATAAGATTTAGACCTCTATAAATAGAGGATTCTTGTCATTATTAAGGGAGATTCGACACTTCTAGATTTTTTACCAGATTTTTGATATCAAGAGCGGGAAATATTTTCTTTCTAACTTTCTCTCTCTACAATTTCATCTCTATTTTGGATTCCGATCGCATTGGAGTGTGTCCATTTCGTGTCATCCAAGTGCGTCCTTATAGAGTGGTGGAAATACAGAGTGAGAAAAGTGGGAATTCTTGGCAAGTTAACGGCTATAGACTGAAGCCTTACATAACACACAAGGAGAAGGATGTAAAAGAGTTGCCACAAGAAGCTCCACAAGCTTTGTTTCTGGATGATCCTCTGAACTTGCAGGGCAATACCTATGTTGGGCTGTCGACATTAAAACAAACGCTATTGGGAGGCAACCTAAACATGATATTTTCTTACATTTGTTTTGTTATATTCACGTTCTTTCTTATAATTTCGGTTGTTTTGTGTTAATTTCAGTCTTAATGATTTCATTTATAATTTTAGTCTAATGGACATGTTGATAAATTTTGCGGTGTACGTGTGCATAACCGAGGAGCTTGAACGTTCGGTAAAGGCCAGGGTCGATAAAGGCTAGGGTCAGTAAATGCAAGGAGTAAGGTGTTGGTAAGGTGCACACATAAACATGGAACATTTAAGATCATGAACTGGCTTCCGATGTTTTGGCCATAACTTATGCTTATTAGCTACAAACTAAGTGATTTTGGTCCCTATTTGTAGCTACGAGTTAGTTCTACAACTGTCATTTTGGAAGATGTGGCCAAATCATCCTGCATGGCAAGTTATTTTGCCCGCCTTTGGAATGGTTTTTGTTGAAAAGTCGCATTTGAGCATTTTGCCCAGTTTTACAAGGTCTTTGTAATTTGAGCATAACTTGGTTAATTTACATCGAAATTAGGTGCTTGAAATTGCTAAATTCAGCTTACATGCAGGGCTATAATTGGCGTTTTAAATTTTGCGTGTTAAGCTCCAATTTAAGTGTAAAGCTGCGCTTAGGCTGAGATTTCAGTTTACTTGATATGCACTGTTTACATGTTTTACCATATACTAGCAATTTGGCATAACTCTATTATTTTGTTCCTAAGTTGATATTCTGGATTGTAAAGCATAGCACTTGCTAGGCTTGAAATCTTGTGTCATGGGTATGCATGGATGGAACTCCATGTGGTGTGGAAATTTGTGGTTCACATTAAATCTCTCTTGTATTATTGGTTGAAGTGTGGTGAGTGACAGTGTAGCCTTCAAAGAATTCAGTGCTATGCATACCATGTGAGGCATTAAATTTCATTTGTGGGAGCTTAACTTGTTTCAGTTGATGTTATAGAGCTTACATATCGAAAGTGTTCATGTCACAAATTTTGTTCTGCTGGATAATGTAGTTAGGGTGTTGGCATGAATTTACTGCATGGGTCCAAGTTGATAGCTTGAGGTGCTAAATTCATGATTGTGTTTCTTCTCTCAGGAATTCCTTATCGGGCCAAAGAAAGGCACTAACCTGCGGAAGGGCAAGGGTAAGGCAAGAGTGCCAACTTACTCCGAAACCGATTACTTTCCTGGGGACCTCCCTATTTTTGAGTACCCGCCAAAGTTTACAGTGAACCCACCTTTACCAAAGAAGCGTAAGGGCGAATCTTCTGTATCGGTTTTTATCAATAAGGAAGCTCAACAAAGGTGGGAGGACAGTGTGCACATCAAGAAACTACATTTGGAGTGAGCCTTAATAGTGGATAAGGGACCTTTTAAAAAGCTGTTGAAATTTCATAAATTCAAAAAGAGGTTGGTCTTGGCGCCAGACTTTTGCAGCATTAGCATTGCTAGGTAATATTATGCGAATGGAAAATTTCCAAATAAAGATGGAACGATTTATGTCAGAGGAAATGGATTAACTTTGATAGCGAGGTGGTGAACGCTTTTATTGGAATGCCTAATTATGCTAGTAATGATTTTGAGTGCCCTATTGGAAGAGCTCGCCCACCCGGGGTCTGAATGGATAGTAAATCAGGGTGGGGAGCGTAAACACATCCTTCAGAGGTTCTTGTTGAGTGATATAAAAATTTGGTTGATGTTCATATTGTCTCGGCTCATGCCCAGTTCCCACGTCACAAAGGTTATGCAGAGGCGCTTATACATGATTTCTACGATTCGGAATCGCAAGCCTACGGATGTTGGGCATATCATTATTGACCACATATGGAATTGATGAGTATGATGCCACAGTATACTTCCTGGTGCTTATTGCAGATATGTGTCGCGCCCAAGGAGTAGACGACGAAATGGGTACAGACTGGTTCAAGGCCCCATCGCCATGTCTCTCTATGTCAAGTATGTGCGCATTGACAAAGAACTGGCTTGGGCACCTCCTTCAGCTACTAGGCCTCTAGGTAATACTCCTCACCCTTCTGGCCACTATGACTTTCAATCTGAATCTTTTGATTTTTTGTCTTTCAATGGTGCACTTCACGATTTTCAGCAATCGGTGGACACTCGCTTTCAACTCCTGGATAAGTGCCTTGGAAGCATGCATGAGCTGATAAATGACATGCATCGGGATTGGACTTCTCATGCTTCTACAATTGGAAATAGTTGGATGACATTTCCTCCATTACGCAACAACAATTTGAATTTTTATACCACCGCTAGTTCAATAAGCAGTCCGAGATGGATCAGATCAATAAGATGATGGTCTACTAACACACTACTCTGGGGCCTCCTAAACCACGTCCCGATTTGGACAAGTTTGCCTCATATCAAGTGCTGAATTGTACAATGAACCCGCGTACTGGTATGATGCAAGAGCTTCCTCCTGGAGTGCCCGCAATCTCATCTCTTCAACAACTACAGTCCTTTGGATGCCTGCCTCCGTACCCTCCCACGCCTACATTTTGCCCGGATCATGCATTTATGTCAGCCGCGTGGTTGCCTGTCTTTAGTACTCATGATGCGGTGTGCATTAGGCCATTTCCTGGACCATCATTTTCTACCTCAGCCACATTTTCCATGCCTTTATCTTATACATCCATGCCTTTCACTAGGCATTCGCCTCCTACGCCGTCGTCATCAAATTAGGAAGCCTCTCGTTCTTATTTTTTCATTGAGGAAATGTTGTTGTTTAAGTGTGGGAGAGGGCATATATGCATGTTTTGCTGTGGTGGTAGGAGGGAGGATGAGTATTGTTGTGCTTATGGTCTATTGAGTATTTGTTTTTCTGTGGTGTGGTGATACCTTACTTCTTGCTTGATTGATTGGTCTGATGAATAGTGTTGAGCTTTCCATGGAGTCTAAAGGTTGGGGTAGTGCTAGAGGTTGCTTTGCCATGCAGTTGTTTAGTGGAAGAAGATTTTTGGTTGTGTTGCCTTCCCATGCATTTGTTAGTTGAAGATGTTTCGATTGTTACTTTGCTTAATAACGATATGCAAAATATGAAATGTTAGTGCAGTAAGTGCTAAGTGTGAGTGCTTTGAAAAGTAGTGGGGCCTTGTAGGGTGTAAGTGGTTAGTTGAGTGTGCAATATTTGCTTTGTAGTTTGAAAATGCAATGTAGTGTGTGATTGGAAATAAAATGAAACGAATGAGTGAATGTGTGTGAGTAGGGTCAAATCATTGTGTGTTTGTGCAATTATCTCTGAATTTATTATGCCACGATCCAAGTTTATCCCCATATATTTTTTATGTATGCGAAATATTTTTTTGTCTAAGGCACCAAGCTTGAAGAGATTAGCATATTTTGTCGGCCAAGGCATGATGTTAAAGCAAGATAGATATGCCATGCAAAACATCCTTAATCGACATAGGAGGTAATCTAGATTGAGTTTGCCTTTTTGTATGTGTCTTCCTTGTGTTTTGGTGTTCTTGCATGCATAGCCCCTTGAAGACACATATGAACAAACGGTTAAATAAGAAAAGATATGGAGAAAAAGCCTTTCAAACCTAGGAATAAAAAGCTCGCTGGCAAGTAAATCTGGGAACAAATAGCCTTAAGAACCAGGCGATTTGTGTGAAAAAAGAGCCATAAAACCCAGGCGGCCAAACACCAATGATCATGGCGATATATGCACCAAAGTATAAGATGAAGGAAAATGGAAGTTTCAATAGAAGCACCAATGTGTGCTTAGGTTACCATTGAACTTGTGTGCTGTTTGTTCATATGTGTGGACAAAGAGAGTGTCGTGAAATGAAATATTAGACAGAATGTAAAGGAATCTGCATACAGAGAGGGCAACTAAAGTCAGCATTCCTCAGCACACACTTTCACTCAAGACATTTTGGTCTTTATTCGTTGGGCCTTAGTTGATAATGCGTGCTAAAATCTAAGAGCCAGAACCAGGAAACTTTTGGGAGTTATTGTGTGAAATATGTTTTGATGAACTTGGAGATTGGCGTAGTAGATGAGGATACTTGTGTCAAATGACATAAATAAATTTGTGGAGTATGAGTTTTGCTCGGGACAAGCAAAAGTCTAAGTGTGGGGGAAGTTGATAAGTCAGTTTCATACTGACTTAATAATGCAAGTTTCACTTGGTTATTGCTATGTTCTAGTGCATTTCGTGAGGAAATTGTATGATTAATTTGTAAGTTTGTGTGATTGTTGTGTGTAGAGTTATGTGTTGAGAAAAGGGCTAAAATTTGTGCAAGTGTGTATGAAGTGATTGCATGAAGACACAAGTGTATATTTGAAGTCCAACACTCGTGTGTGTGCACCGCATCCATCGCACATACCATGCACAAATTCATGCACAGACCTTGCAATAGCTGTTGCACATGCTTGCTACATGCTTGTATAGCTCCTACACGAATGTGCTAAACATCTCGCACATCACTGTATGTGCATGCATGCACACACCCTGCACCAGCTGCACACACGTCGCACACATCATGCCGCAGCTGCCTCACGGGCATCGCGTGTATGGCTTCCGAGCCTTGTTGCACTTCCACCACAGACCGCACACAAATGTCGTATACACTTCGCACGAATCGTGTGCAGTACTCAGCATATACTCACCATACTCATCCCACACACAGCATTTATATGCTGCACATACTGCTTGTACATAATGCACACACCTCACACACAACATGCACACGCTCGAGCAGACCGTGCACATACTTCCTGCACATGCACGCAAAATGCCGCACCTACTCCACACACTTGTGAACAACACTTGCACATTTAGGCACACATGCACGAGCACCACGACACACACCTCACAGCACTCAACTAGCACAACATGGCGGCACATGCTCGCACACATATGCACGTACCACGCACTCACCACCGTACACATACACATAGTAGCTGCACAATCATGCACACATATATGCAATTCTTTAGGCACATTCTTGCACCATCAATAAGCATATTGCATGCACTCTATACTCACTTGCACATTAGGTACATCGTCAAGGCACTCTTGTACCCAAACAAGCACTACTCGAGTGCACACTTATGGCCACCTCACAGCACTCACCATGCACATCATTGCTGCATATGCTCACACACACTAGCACCACTCATGCATAGCACTGCACTTACTCACCACTTCATGCTCAACCCACACACAGTTGCACTAATGCATGCAAGATGCTGGACTACAAGCATACAGGGACACAATTCACTAGCACAAGCACACTATAAAAGTTACATGGTGCGGCTGCTTTGGGCAGCCGTACCGTGAAAAAAAATTCATCGTAGGCGGCCGCACCGTGAGAATAATTTCATGGTACGGCTACATCGGAAGGCCGCACCGTGAAGAGATTTTCATGGGGCGACCGCTCCATGTGAATTGTATGCTTTCATTTTGCAAATTTTTCTAAGTGTTTACTCTAGCTTTTGCTTGTGCAGTGTGTTGAAAGGGCATTGTCTTGGGCTCAGGAGCGTGATTGGTGCTGAGGAGGCGTGGTGCAGCTTGGCTCAATGGCGTGAAGACTCCAGAATGGTTGCTGATGTGGCACATAGTGCACGTGCCTATTTTTGACAGTTTTACCCACGCATTGGCATTTCTATAAATTAGTGCTTATGTTATGTTAATGTATAAAATAAGCTTTAGACCTCTATAAATAGAGAATTTTTTGTCATTATTCAGGGAGATTCGACACATCTAGATTTTTTTACCAGATTTTTTTTATCAAGAGTAGGAAATTTTCTCTCTCTAACTTTCTCTTTCTAGAATTTCTCTCTCTAAAATTTCATCTCTGTTTTGGACTCCGATCGCACCTTTGGACGGATTACAGCATTTTGATTCTCAATAGACGAAGCATTTGACAATTCTCCACACCTAACTTGTCAATTCGTCCAATTTAATGGGAATGGATTGTTCAATGTTGTAATTTGACGAGTATGAGATGAAAATGGAGTCTTCCGGCTAAATTGTGTGTTGTTCTAGGGTTGTAAACAGATGAATGTGTACTCAAAAAACTCGAGGCTATGCAATTGACATAATTCATAAAGAATGAAATTGTGATTGCTTCTAATACATAAAATTTGTTAAACTTAACAGATTCTCATTGTCATTGAATGAATTGAACTTTAATCGCGGTCGACATACTGAATTGAGGTTAGATTTACAAATGCTTGTGAAAATAAGAACTGTTCGTTTTCTCAAGTGCGGTCGCCAAGCCGGTTTGTGATCACGGAATTTGTAGACTAGAGTGTAAAAGAGACTCTCTGTTGCTAACGAAGACATACGAACCTAGGTCAGGCCTCGCCATGGGAAAACTTTAGGAAGTGATTGCAATAGTAGTTAGGCAAAAGAGAGTTGAGACGTTGCGGTGCAGATTCAACATTCTTAGGCCTTGCCATAGGAAAGAATGATGTCTGAGAGTGTAGAGTGTAGTGTGGTCGACTTGCTAGCTATAGGCTAGGCTCATTTGAAACTGAGATCTCATCCAGTTTTGCATGATTGTCAATTACATAGTGTTAGTTATCTGGTATGCATTCATACGGTGCAAGAACTATAGGGCATCTGCTCTATATTTGATTTCACATCTCACTTACAATTCTTGCTATTTTATATCCTGTTTTTGTCATTTTGTTTTTGTGAGAACTGTTAGAACAATCACTGAATTCATGAACCAGCCTTTCCTGTGGAATGAAATCATATCACCACTAGCTATAGTTAATTAGGGATAAATTGGGACGTACACAACTAAAACGTCAACAATCATCATGATGAATTGTGGGTAAGACATGTTGTAATCTTATTGTGCATTCATAGTGATTTTGTTTTCAGTTTTTCTTTACTCGTCTTAAACTTGTGCTATGTTTTCTTTATGATCCTTTTTACATTATACTCCATGAAAATTCTTCATATTTCTTGATTAAAGTCTGAATACAACATTTGTTAAGCTTATGAATAAATCATGGAATTAATGGAAGGAAGTAGACACCAGACTGATGGGTTAAATTTTTGCAAAAAGGTCACGAAATTGAGGAAACAATTGTTGGCTGCTTTCTCTTGCTTACATGATTTAATTGGATTGATTTCTACATGAACTGTTCTGTGTGGTACAATTGGTTATGCTTTATAGATTTGGAATCTTATTTATGCCTTTAACCCATTTGGTGTAATGCTTGAACGAAAAATGATCTAAAGTTCACTGTTTATTAATGGTATAGCTGCATACCTACTATTTCAAACTGATTTCAGACTCCGTTGTGTGCATAATTTGATACGGATTAAAACATAAAAGTTTTAGTATTCCAATATAGTTTTATATAGTTTTAGTTTCATCCTATTTAGATATTTGGTTGCCAAGTTATGGTCATTTGAAGCATTCCTGCCAGAAACTGAATTTCATGAGAGAGGCTTAATGCCATCAATGATTTTGGTTTGTTTTGTTTTCTACTTTTTAGGCCGAATTCTGAACATTGAATAAAAGATGAAATTCTGGATATTAAGCCTAGTTTTATACGGTTTTTGTTTCACATTTTTTGTATTTTTGGTTATAAAGTTCTGACCTTTTGAAATAAGTATGGCAGAACATAAATCTGTTACTGGATTTCAGTCCTATATGAAGTTTGAGTAGTTTTTAAAGCTATTTTTAGAATGCATATGGGGATTGATAAAACATAAAAGTTTTAATATTATAAATCTAGTTTCATGTGCTTTTGGTTTCATATTAATTGTAAATTTCATTACAAAATTATGACAATTTCAAATTACTATGCAAGGACTGAAATATGTTATAGAATTTCTATAAATACAAAAATCATGTCCCGTTTTGCACTACTTTCTATACTGAATCCGGAGTTTTACAGAACATAAAAGATTCAGAATATTTGCCCTAGATTTACATGGTTTTGGTTTCACATCATTTGGATATTTGATTACAAAGTAATGACTATTTGAAATCACCACGTCAAAGCTGAAATTTTTTACTGAATTTCAGTTATTATAGCCACTTCGGACAATTTTTAAGACCACTTTGTAAATCAAATTGGGAATTTCCTACAACATTAACTTTTTAGAATTTTGATTCCATGTTTACATCATTTTGTATGCATATCATTTTGGATATGTCATTTTCAACTTACACTAGTTCCAACTAAGCACGAAAGTTCTGGATTTTGAAAAAACAATTGCTAACCTTTCTTTCTAAGCAATTTGGAGCAGTTTCTATATCGAATTTCAGATTTGGAGAAACATGAATGTTTCAGTGTTCCAAAGACAGTTTCAAGAGTTTTTTATCTACATTATTGGAATGTTTAAATATTGATTTATATCGGATTGAATTGAATATGATGGAACAGAATTTCTGTTACCTGATTCTAAATCATTATAGCAATTTTGAACATTATTTCCAATATGTTGCATACTGAATTATGTAAATAATGAAACATGTAAATTTGATTATTATGAGTCTATTTTCATTTACTTTTAGTTTCACCTCACATAATTTGGATATTTTCATATCAAATTATAGCAGAATGAATTGAATATGATAGAATTGAATCTTTGTTTTGGGACCTTAAAGCCCTTGTACATTTTAAATAGCTTTCCAACACTTTTAATGCAAAATTTGGAAGTTCCTAAAATAAAAGAATTTTCTTAATTTGAGTATGGTTTTATTTAGTGATGTATTCATATCGATTGGATATGACGTTATCATGCTACATTGTTTCGAATCAAGCAAGGAGTCATGAATTCAGCTATAAGAAGTTCAAATTGCACTTTGGAACTATCTATTGAAAGCCTTTCATATTGAGATGGTTTTGTTTTTGTGTAAACTAATAATTGAAGAGCATTATTTGAATTGTGGACACTCTCTTGTCATGCATTAAAGAGTGCACTTTTGATAAATGGGTTTTTTTCTCGTCATTTGTCCATTGACATATGTTGTAATTAATATGTCGGTGAATATGTGGGACTTCACGTCCATAAATTATGTATTGATAAACTAGGTAAGTTGGAGCTAAGTACTGGACGGAGCTAAGTGCTACGCCACTTTAAAGGCGGGAGCCACCTCTAGAATCCGTATGAGCCACCTCTATAGTCCAACATTACCAGCGATTAGTGAATAATTGGGATATACTTGGTGAAAAGTGATTGTCATATGATTTTTTGAATTTTGTGAACGTGTCATATTTGTATTGTATTTGATTACATGGGCCCTAGTAGGTGTTGGCTCGGAGGGTGATTGATACGGCAACGGGCTGATGATTATGCCAAGACCAAACTAGTGAGCCCCGTAACGTGATTAAGGAGTTTTTAATCCCGTTGACGGGAGTCGGAATGGCAAATCTGAATGCCACGTTAGGCATGCGGAGTCATTGTTGTGAGACCTCAAATTTTCTTTTAGTAATACTACCTCATAGTTATTTTAATTTGCATATTAATATAAATTTTGAATTTATAGTACTGTATGAAAATGGTGATTTAATAGTTTGCATGTTGATTAGTTATTTATTCTCAGGAATAAGTAGTTAATTTCAGAATATTATAAGGATATTAATCGTATTAGCTGGTATTAAAGGGGTCTTAATTAGTATTTGTGAAAGATAAGGTTATGTTAATAAATAAAGAAATAAAAATAATAATAAATAAATAATAATATGTGATATATGTGGAAGCTTAACAACTTACACGTAATCACCATCAATGATTCATGGCAATGCTTTGAGTTAAATATATAGGTGGGAAAGGGGCGAGGAAAAGGAAACAACAGATAAGAAAAAGAAAACAATAGGAAAAGAGAGAAAAGAAATGACAAAGGATAATAGAGAGGGAGAGCGGAACAAGAAGGAAAGAAGAAGGAGAAAATAAGAAGAAGTAGAAGAGGAGGAAAAGGAAGAAGAAGGATGAAAAGAAGGAGTCCAAAGCAATTTGGAAATTCTTAGCAGGTGGGGAAAAAGTTTATCAATTGCTGGTTGTAAGTATGGTCTCAAATCTATGTGTTTGTAAATATATATAAGTATTGTTTATGATATGGTTGTGTAGTATTAGAGAATTTATAAGATAAAAGTAGAGATATTCTCTTCTTCTTTGAAATTGGTTGCTCAAGCTTAATATGCATGTGAGATTTTCCTGAACCATTCGAAGCAATGGAATCCTTTTCTAAAGTTTTGGAATAGGTTGAATGGGTTAAGGATTAAATGAGAGTGCTTTGATCATTCTTTGATGGGTAAGCTGGGGCGGTCAGGAGGGAGAAGAGGTGGGTTGCATATTTGAAAAAAAAACTCTATCTTGGAGAGGATGTTGGGGATTAAAAATCGTGCAGGGGAAATGGTGGGGGAAGAGACAGAAGAAGATTTTGTTAAAATTATCTTAAAGAATTCTAAAATCTCATGATAAAGGAAAAGAAATCTAGCCAAAGGAAAAAGGGAAAAAACTGGCTTAATTTAGTATGATTTGGGTTGTTCAAACATTTGGTTAGGGTGTAAAGTGGAACCATTAGGATTGCGTTTCAGAGCCTTTATCGTTTGGGCTTCATCCCAACTGTACCTAGTAGTCTGGTGAATTAACTGGAGTGGGTTATATAATTGAAATGAGGCTTTTAAGTTTAATTTGAGGTGGGCCTTTTAAGAGTGGGCTTTTAGTACATCACCAGTTTGGGCTATGGGCATGAATAGAATACTATACAACTATTTTTTATGGGGATTAGTGGTAGTATTCGATTTTAAAACCTAAACTCAAATAAATAATAATAATAATAATAATAATGTTTTATTTAAAACTTAATGCCAGCTTCTAAAGAAATTCATGTTAACTTAATTATGTAAGGACTTGGTTTTAAAGGCAATAACATTAGTAGGAAAAAATAACATTAATACCAATGATCGTAGCCATATTCGGAATGATATTATTTGGAACTTCTAGCCATTTAAGACTACACTAGCAAAGCTGAAATTCAGTTTCGCACTTGTTAGACCCATGATATTGCATCAACTTGACATAACTATGTTTAAAATATACGTGATTTGATAGAAAATATTTGTGTGGCATGTGTTTGCCTATACTGTGATTCTTTGATTGATTGGGGCCCAGTAATGGTGGCTTTTCGATGGTCGCGAAGGCAAGGGCCGACGATTTCATCATAAGTTCACCGTGACATTTAATCCTTGTCGAGTGAAACTAAGGAGATTTTAGTTTCACGAGAAAGGGTATTGGTTATCCGGATATATCCTATTGTGCCTGCAGGGCAAATTTTGATTATGGAGGATAAGGTAGCTTCAACAGTGGCCTGATCATCCACTGATCATAAGGAGATATAAGGCTGGTACTGTATTGGTAATGTTTTCTGTTCGATTAATATGACTCTTTTACTGTTTGTGCATATTCCACTTTAAAATACTTTCGTACACAAGGCTGGCATGTTAATTTGTTATATTAAATTGTATTTGTGAGATTCCATTATGTTCTGATGTCATGTAATCCTATCGCCTCCCCACTGAGGATTTTAGCTCACCCCATTTTCAAAAACCCTTTTGTTTCAGGGGACACAGAAGGACTTGGTCAGGAAAGGCTAGTTTAGTGGGCCTAGAAGGGAGTAGAGTCACGAAGCCTGTTAGACAGAATTTTGAAGTTGGGTATATTGCGAAATCAATGAGTGCTTGCTTATCAAGTTATTTATGTAATTTTGGAACGGATTGTAAATAAGGTTTCTATGATATTGTGTTATGGTTTATCGTTGTTGTAAGCATATATGTTATTTTGATGTTGTGTAGTAAGGTGCATATTAGTGTTTAATCTGCGAACAAGATTGTGTGTGATAACTGAAGTTTTAGTATTTTCAAGTAAAAAGATTATTTTGCCTGGACGTGAAATGTGTTTGACGTAAGGTACAGGTTTAACGAACCAACTCGTTCCAGCCGAGGGGGTTGCCACAGGTGGTATCAGAGCCTATGTAATACTAAGTTAGTATGACTTGGTGGATTGATTAGTGGGTCATAAGACTTTTAATTCATTATAAGTTTATGTTTTATCAAAACAAAATGTACTAACATAGAATATTGATGTGTATTAGGATAGCTGATGATTGGCAGGGAGTTTGGTATCAAGACGGCCCTAAGAGGCGTCCTAGGCGGTATGATTCTCGTTTAATAAAGGCATTTGGGCGTGAGTGTCGCTGTGGACGCTCCTACCCTGACTTTGTTGTGCACCACTTGGTGGAGAAGCGTGATAGAGAATGTCATCAGGCCAATATTTATTATATTGAGGCACTAGGGAGTCGCCGAAGAATTGGGGAATTAGAAGCACACACTGAATGGTTGGAAAGAGAGAATTAACAATTGGCAGCTCGGCACTACCAAGAATATTATCGGTGCTTAGAAGCCGAGGAAAGGAAAAATAGATGGCATCAACATTTAGACGAACTCCACCACGGTTGACGAACTCTGCGGGCACTGGTCGAGGAAATACAAGCAAGGCTTGGGGTACCTATTCCTCCACCTCCTCAAGTAGAATTGCAACCCGAACCACCGATTGAGCCTAATGATGATATTGAGGAGGATCCTGAAGAAGACCCTGAGGAGGATCCTGAAGAAGATCCCGAGAAAGACCCTGAGGAGGATCCTGAAGAAGTCCCTGAGGGGAATCAGGAAGGGGAAAATGTTGCAGGAAATTTCTCGCCGGGCGGCTCAGGAATAGTGGAAGATTAAGAGGAGTTCGAGTAATAATGATAGTTTGTAAATATTAGAACTTGTTGTATAAATATCGTTGTAGGTTGGCAAGTTTCCTTTTATGTACTTCTAACAAGAGTAGGTATGAGAAGTTGTTAGTAAAATAAAGATGGGTAGACCAAGATCTCTGAAATTGTTGTATTTTCCGTTTGTGTGAATATAACATATGTTTGTGTGTACATAGTCGTAAATATATTTGGAATTAGATATATGCCAGCCTGTACGGAGGTGGTTGAAGGTACACTTATAGCCTATGGGCATTATGAATTTGTGATAATGCCATTAGGGCTCACTAATGCATCTGCTGTCTTTATGGATTTGATGCATAAAATATTTCGGCCATACCTAGATCAATTCGTGGTTATTTTTATTGATGATATATTGGTATATTCCAAAAACTATGAGGAGCATGAGAAACACCATAGGTTGGTACTAGAAACATTACGAGAGCACAAACTCTATGCAAAATTTGATAAATGCGAATTTTGGTTAGAGAGAGTGACATTTCTAGGGCATGTTATCTCAAGAAATGGTTTCGTCGTGGATCCCTCAAAAGTGGAATCTGTGACCAAATGGAAGCAACCAGAGACTCTAACAGAAGTGCGCAGTTTTCTTGGTCTTGCCGGTTATTATCGAAGATTTATTAAGAATTTCTCAAGAATAGCTTGTTCATTGACTCGATTAACTCAAAAGCGTGTTCCGTATAAATGGGATGAGGAATGTGAGATTAGTTTTCAAGAACTCAAGAGGAGACTAACAACATCACCAATACTTTCCTTACCTGAAGGGAAAGAAAATTTTGTGGTATACAATAATGCATCCAGGGAAGGCTTAGATTGTGTCTTGATGCAAAAAGGCAAGGTAATCGCTTATGCATCTCGAAAGTTAAAACCCTAAGAGCAAAACTACCCTACACATGATATAGAATTGGCGGCTGTAGTTTTTGCATTGAAGAAATGGAGATATTATTTGTATGGGGTCACGTTTGAGGTGTTTACTGATCACCAAAGTTTAAAATACTTGTTTACTAAGAAAAACTTGAATTTGAGGCAACGTAGGTGGATGGAATTGTTGGAAGATATGATTGTACAATCAATTACCATCCGGGTAAGGCCAATGTAGTGGCTGCTGCATTAAGCCGAAAGGCTCAACTTGTAATTGTAGAGCTAAAATACCTTGCAGGGGGTGTGGTAAGATTATCTAATATACAAATTTACCTCTTATTAGACAACAAAGTTAAAGAAGTTCAAAAAGGGGATTCTGGTTTACAGGAGATGAAACAGAAGGTTAATGAGGGAAAACTACCAGACTTTGTAGTGGATGCTGATGATGTGATCTATTTTCGAGGTCGGTAATGTGTTCCAAATATGGAGGCTCTGAGAACTGAAATTCTTAGGAAGGCCCATGGTTCTAAATATTCCGTCCATCCCGGTAGCATCAAAATGTATCGAGGTCTTAAGAAAAACTTCTGGTGGAATAATATGAAGAGAGAAATAGCAGAATTTGTTTCTAGATGCTTAACTTGTCAGCAAGTCAAAACAGAACATCAGAGACCCTCAGGAATTTTACAACCATTGGCCATACCAGAATGGAAATGGGAACACATAACCATGGATATTGTAACTGGATTATGAAGAACACAAAGAAATCATGATGCGATAAGGGTAGTAGTAGATCGCCTCACTAAAAGTGCCCATTTCTTGCCAGTGAATGTGAGATATCTGTTGGAGAGACTTGTTAAGTTATATCTGGATGAGATTATAAGTGATACGAACCTAGACCCGTATGAATTCTAAGATCGTAAACCCAAGATCAATTGAGGAAAATAATTGAATGAATTCAATTAGAGGAATATAATATAAAGGAAGCAGCCCCCAATTCAATACATGAATAAAAAACGTACCTATCACAGTTAGGAACAAACACCCTAAGTGGACTTGCCCTTAGAACGTTTGCTATCAACGATTCCCAATCAATCACACCTTTGATTGAGTGGAATGGAATGTTATTCACAAAGAACAAAAGAAAGCTTCAAACTCTCAAGTTTTGATTTCAAAATAGTCTCCCCAAAAGCGTACACAAAGTTTCCTATTTATATGTGGGAAACCCTAAGAAAATAACGGCTAATAAAAATTAAACATAACAGACTGCCGATCCCGCACGTCGTGACGTCGGGGAACTCCACGTCGCGACGTGGAACCTTCTAGACGTCGCGACGTCTGTAGCTGTCAAGCTCCTTGTTCATCTTTTCCAACTCTTCTTCCCTTTGACACTCCATCATGTTCCACCACATTGAAATACTTCGCTTGGGACACTTCCGAACATGATGTGAATGTTACTTCCTTCTCACGAACCTCACGAACTGATTCACGATCAACCATGTCCACAATCAACGCATGTAATGCACTCTTCATCCTCTTAGTCCTTGAACGGGTTAACGGACCTCCAATTCCAGTCAATGGATCATCCACAAAGCTTCTTGGATGAACTTCCTCATCATTCTCCCCTTCCTCAAGAGGATTCGTCCTCGAATCACCTAGGTCATACAAAGAAAGATCACTAACATTAAATGTGCTAGAAATATTACCAAATTCACTAGGCAAATCAATAACATATGTATTATCATTAATTTTGGATAAAACTTGAAATGGACCATCTCCCCTTTGTTGAAGCTTTGATTTCCGTTGTTGTGGAAATCGTTCTTTGCGCATATGAACCCACACCCAATCTCCGAGTTCAAAAGAAACTTTGATTCTTCCCTGACTTGTTCTCTTAGCAACTTGTTCATTTCGACGCTCAATGTTTGCTCGAACCTTGGTATGCATTTCCTTGATGTGATCCGCCTTCTGCTTACCATCTAAATCCAAAATATGACTAGTAGAAATAGGCAATACATCTAAAGGCGTTAGTGGATTAAACCCATAAACCACTTCAAATGGAGAATAAGATGTAGTGGAATGCATGGCCCTATTATATGCAAATTCTACATGTGGCAAACATTTTTCCCAACTTTTCAAATTTTTCTGAATTAAAGCTCGAATCAAGGTTGTTAGTGTTCGATTAACAACTTCAGTTTGCCCATCCGTTTGCGGATGTGCAGCTGTGGAAAACAACAACTTTGTGCCTAACCTAGACCATAATGTGCTCAAAAAATGACTCAAAAACATCACATCTGGATCACTAACAATGGTTTTGGGAATTCCATGCAATCTAACTATTTCACGAAAGAATAACTCAGCAATATGAGATGCATAATTAGTTTTATTGCATGCTATGAAATGCGCCATTTTACTAAAGCGATCGACTACCACAAAGATACTATCATGACCCTACTGTGTCCTAGGCAACCCTAACACAAAATCCATATGTCGACCCATGGATGACTAGGAACGGGTAATGGGTTATAAAAACCGTGAGGTATGACCTTAGACTTTGCATGACGACATGAAACACATTTTGCACAAAAACTTTGAACATCATTTCTCATTTTAGGCCAATAAAAATGTTAATGCAATATGTCTAATGTCTTTGTGATTCCAAAATGCCCCATAAGACCCCCACAATGTGCTTCCCTAACAAGTAATTCACGATATGAACTCTTAGGCACACACAATTTTCCTTTCTTATAAAGAAAACCATCATGCTGAAAATAATCTTCAAATGCAGTTTGTGCACATTCAGTAAAAATTGCACCAAATTCACTATCATCAACATACAATCCCTTAAATAAGTTAAATCCCAACTACTTCGACTGTAAAAAGGTAAGTAGTACACACCTTCGTGACAAAGCATCTGCCACTACATTTTCCTTACCCCTCTTGTGCTTGATGACGTAAGGGAAAGATTCAATGAATTCCATCCACCTAGCATGCCTTCGATGCAGCTTCCCTTGAGACTTCAAATGCTTGAGTGGTTCATGATCGGAGTGGATAACGAACTCCTTTTGCCACAAATAATGTTGCCAAGTTTGCAACACCCTCACGAGAGCATAAAGCTCTTTGTCATACGTTGGATAGTTTAGGACAGCCCCATGCATTTTCTCGCTGAAATACGCTATCGGCTTCGAGTCCTGCATCAAAACAGCTCCAATCCCAAGCCCAGAGTCATCACATTGTACTTCAAAAACTTTATTGAAATCAGGCAACATTAAAACAGGTGCTTGTGTGAGTTTGTCCTTCAACATGTTAAAAGCCTTTTCATGCACGTTTTCCCATTTAAATACAGCATGCTTTTTAACAAGATCATTCAATGGTGCGGCAATAGTACTAAAATTTTTAACAAACTTGCGATAAAATCCCGCCAAACCATGAAAGCTTCGGAACCTCACTGGCATTCTTTGGTGTAGGCCACTCTTTGATTGCCCTAACCTTCTCTTCATCTACCTTAATGCCGTTAGCACTCACAACAAAACCAAGAAACACAATTGAATCCATACAAAAAGAGCATTTCTTCAAATTGGCATATAATTTATGTTCTCGTAACACAATGAAAACATCTCTTAAATGCAACACATGTTCATCCAACGACTTACTATAAATTAATATGTCATCGAAATAAACAACAACAAACTTCCCTATGAAAGATCTCAAAACATGGTTCATTAATCTCATAAATGTGCTAGGCGCATTTGTCAACCCAAAAGGCATGACAAGCCACTCATATAAACCAAATTTTGTTTTAAAAGTGGTTTTCCACTCATCTCCCTCTTTCATGCGAATTTGGAAATAACCACTTTTCAAATCAACTTTAGAGAAAATACATGCACCATGTAACTCATCCAACATATCATCAAGTCGAGGAATAGGATGACGATACTTTACCGTAATTTTGTTGACGGCTCGGTAGTCCATACACATCCTCCAACTCGCGTCCTTCTTGGGTACCAAAATAACAGGCACCGCGCATGGACTAAGGCTCTCCCTCACAGCCCCTTTTTGTAGCAACTCCTCCACTTGAGTCTGAATTTCCTTAGACTCCTCCGGATTAGCTCGATAAGCCGGTCGGTTTGGAATAGATGCTCCCGGAAGGAAATCGATTTGGTGTTCGATTCCTCGTAATGGTGAAAGTCCTGAAGGCAACTCCTCCGGAAAAATGTCCTCGTATTCCTGCAATAAAAACACCACTTCTCGAGGCAAAAGATCAAGCATCTTAGCATCAAGCAAAAACACATCTTTATACAATAAAAGAAATACACACTCTCCATCTCTCAATGTTTCTTTTATCTCTCTTTTTGTTGCAAAAACACTCAATTTCTGTTTTCCATTGTCTGATTTTTCTTCCTCACTTTTGATGATTTCCTCTCGGCTTTTACTCTCACTTGATTCGCCTTTTTCTTTCTTTTCAAAATCTTTTACAATGCGAATCTGGTCCTCATGCGCCTCCCAAGGTTTCAATGGCACCAATGTATGCTTGCGATTATTCATCTCCAATGTGTACTTATTAGTATACCCATCATACACTACCTTTCGATCAAACTGCCAAGGACGCCACAAAAGAATATGGGCAGCTTGCATAGGCACCACATCACACATTACCTCATCCTTATACCGATCTATCACAAACTCAACCTTCACTTGTTTGGTCACCCTGGCCTCCCCACTAGTACTCAACCACTGCAATCTATATGGTTTTGGATGCTTAAATGTTTTTAACCACAACTTCTCCACGAACAATGTACTAGCTATGTTAGTACAACTCCCGCTATCAATGATCAAGCTACACACCTTTCCTTGCACATGACACCTAGTGTGAAAAATATTGTCCCTTTGCACTAACTCTCCTTCTATCTTAGATTGGACATTTAGAACTCTTAAGTTGACAAGTGCCTCTCCCCCCATTGGTAGCTCTTCCTTTACATCACTCCCCTCAACACATGGCATATCATCCTCATCATCGGAATGCACACTCTCACACTCCCCATTAGGTAACACGAACACTGTCATTTTATTTGGACATTGGGACATTATGTGTCCTATACCTTGGCACTTATAACACCTTATGTCTTTACTCCTCACATTTTTTTTCATCTCAACCTTATCCATCCCGGCTCCCCATTTCGGTTCTACCTTAGGCTTGGAGTCAACATTGGCATTCCCAAATTTGGTGTTAGTCATTGGCTTATTATCCTTCAAAAAATTCTTCCAAGTACTCTTCCCTCTAGACTTAACAAGTCTTTCAACTTTCAAAGCCTTATGCAACAACTCCTCCATATCGGCATATTCTTGCAAGTCTACCACATCGGCTATCTCCCTATTCAAACCTACCAAGAATCTACCCATTGTAAACTCAGGATCCTCATCTATGTTGGCCCGAATCAAGGATACCTCCATCTCCTGAAAATACTCCTCCACACTCTTATTACCCTGGTTCAAGGTTTGCAATTTCCACACTACATCCCTTTGGTAATGAGTAGGAACGTACCTATTTCTCATTATCCTCTTAACCTCTGCCCAAGTCCTAACTGGCCTCATTCCATACCTCCTTCTATTGTGTACTAACTGGTACCACCAAATTGAAGCATAAATTGTAAACTCCACTACGGCTAACTTCATATTTTTCTCCTCCGAATAGTCATGACAGTCAAAAACATGATCTACCCTCCTTTTCCACTCTAAGTAAACCTCAGGATCATTCTTCCCTTGAAATTCTGGAATTTTCATTTTAATAGACCCCATGTGATTATCCTTCCTCCTATCATTCCCATCATTCCTGTGATTCCTATTATTCCTACCTCGACCCATGTCCTTTCTGCTTCCTCGTCCGACACTTTCTCATAATCTTCCCCCCTCAAACAATAGATTCCTACCTGCTCTCTCCCCAGTTGTTGGTTCATTAGACTCTAGAAAATCAAGTCTAACATTGATTTTATCAAACTGTATTTGAATGGCTTTAAAACAGATTCAAGATTGAATGTTGGTTCACGAGTACCTTTGAGATTACTAGTACCTGTAGGATTGCTAGTACCTTCCCCACTCATAATGAATTTAGGAAGGTAAGTTGTCCTTTCCACTCCCTAAGTGTTTACTCTCACTCTCGTGTATCACACAAAATAACGAAAAACTCACTCAGCTCTCTTTATAAGTTCTTTGAGTTGAACAAAAACTCACACACCATCCAAGAATGCAATTCAATTAGAATGTTTAAAGAATAGCAGAAAATTCTAAGGAACAAGAATGAATACAAGAACTCTGGAACAATGGAGTGAAATTCAGGCAACAAGAACAAGAAAGTTACCCAATAACAAAAATAAAGACTCACAAAAAGTTAAGCAAAAGTAATGGAACAATGGTTCACAATGATAGGACACAAGAGTTGGCTTAAACCAAAACAAATTTTCAGCAATGTCCAAATACCACGTTTCCACCAATGCAACAAAATGGCTTATGATGGCAAGACTCAATTAACTTCCCAATACCAACAAAAACTTTGCACTAACACAAATTGACTTAGTGCAGCAACTTATATTCATATGTTGATAAGGAAATTCTGCACGATTGTGCAATTCAACAAGTTCAAGAAACTTTTTCAAGAAATCAAGGCAAAGATGTTACCTAGAAAACTTCAAGCTGAAACTTAAGAATCAAAACTCAAATTGGCCTTCTTTTCTTCTTTTTTTTATCAATTTCTGCCCTTTTTTTCACTTTTTTTGCACTATTTTTTTTTCACGTTTTTCTGCAGTTTTTTTTTATATAATTTTCTTCTTGGCCACAATCTATCAAACAATGATAAGAAGATCACAATACCAAACAAGAACAACAATATAGAAAATTCAAAACACACACAATCAAAGATGCAATTCTTTGATGAAAATTTCCCCAAATTAGATCGGATACCAATCTGATACGAACCTAGACCCGTATGAATTCTAAGATCGTAAACCCAAGATCAATTGAGGAAAATAATTGAATGAATTCAATTAGATGAATAGAATATAAAGGAGGTAGCCCCCAATTCAATACATGAATAAAAAACGTACCTATCACAGTTAGGAACAAACACCCTAAGTGGACTTGCCCTTAGAACCTTTGCTATCAAGGATTCCCAATCAATCACACGTTTGATTGAGTGGAATGGAATGTTCTTCACAAAGAACAAAAGAAAGCTTCAAACTCTCAAGTTTTGATTTCAAAATAGTCTCCCAAAAAACGTACACAAAGTTTCCTATTTATATATGGGAAACCCTAAAAAAATAACTGCTAATAAAAATTAAACATAACAGACTGCCGATCCCGTACGTGGCGACGTAGGGGAACTCCACGTCGTGACGTGGAATTATTCGCGATCTGCCAGAAACAACAGAGACTCACGTGGAAATGATGGACGTCGCGACGTGGAACTGTCTGGACGTCCCGACGTCTGCAGCTGTCAAGCTCCTTGTTCATCTTTTCCAACTCTTCTTCCCTTTGACACTCCATCATGTTCCACCACATTGAAATACTTCGCTTGGGACACTTCCGAACATGACGTGAATGATGGACGTCGCGACGTGGAACTGTCTGGACGTCCCGACGTCTGCAGCTGTCAAGCTCCTTGTTCATCTTTTCCAACTCTTCTTCCCTTTGACACTCCATCATGTTCCACCACATTGAAATACTTCGCTTGGGACACTTCCGAACATGACGTGAATGTTACTTCCTTCTTACGAACCTCACGAACTGATTCACGATCAACCATGTCCACAATCAACGCATGTAATGCACTCTTCATCCTCTTAGTCCTTGAACGGGTTAACGGACCTCCAATCCCAGTCAATGGATCATCCACAAAGCTTCTTGGATGAACTTCCTCATCAATAAGGTTACATGAAATACCTGTTATTATTGTGTCAGATCGAGATCCTCGTTTTACTTAACGGCTATGGCCTAAGGTGCAAGAGGCTTTAGGAAATGGTTTAAAATTTAGTACCAGTGCACATCCCGAAACTGATGGTCAATCTAAAAGAACTATTCAGATATTGGAAGATATGTTGCGGGCGTGAATGTTGGACTTTGGAGGTAGTTGGCACCAACATGTAGCACTTATTGGTATCAGGAAGGCCTTGGGAGGCGTCCTGGTAGTATGATTCTCGTTTAATAGAGGCACTTGGGCATGAGTGTTACTGTAGATGCTCCGACACTAACTTTGTTGTGCACCAGTTAGTGAAGGAGCGTGATAGAGAATGTCATCAGGCCAATATTTATTATACTGAGGCACTAGGGAGTCGCCGGAGAATTGGGGAATTAGAAGCACACACTAAATGGTTGGAACGAGCGAACCAACAATTGGCAGCTCGGCGCCACCAGGAATATTATCGGTGCTTAGAAATGGATGAAAGGAATAATAGATGGAATCAACGTTTAAACGAACTCCACCACGATTTAGGAGTTATGCGGGCACTGGCAACGGAAATACATCCAAGGCTTGGGGAACCTATTCCTCCACCTCCTCAAGTAGAATTACCACCCGAACCACCGATTGAGCCTAATGATATTATTGAGGAGGATCCTGAAGAAGACCGTGAGGAGGATCCTGAGGAGGATCCAGAAGAAGATCCCGAGGAAGATCCTGAGGAGAATCCTGAAGAAGTCCTTGAGGGGAATCAGGAAGGGGAAAATGTTGCAGGAAATGTCTCGCCGGGCGGCTCAGGAATAGTGGAAGATTAAGAGGAGTTCGAGTAATAATGATAGTTTGTAAATATTAGAACTTGTTGTATAAATATCGGTGTAGGTTGGCGAGTTTCCTTTTATGTACTTCTAACTAGAGTAGGTATAGAAGTTGTTAGTAAAGTGAAGATGGGTAGACCAAGAACTCTGAAATTGTTTTATTTTTCGTTTGTGTGAACATAACATATGTTTGTGTGTACATAGTCATATATATGTTTGGAATTAGATATATGTCATTATTATTCTCTTTAAGTCATTGTAATCTTAATAGATGGCAGGAGAGACCAGTCGAGATGATCAGAAAACCAATTTTGGAAATGAAACCCTTCCCATTAATGAGATAGAAACCAACCCTTTATTAGCCCAGTTTGTCACTGCTATTACCCACTTATCTGAAACCATACGAAAACAAGGGCAGCAAACCAATTCGCCTTGAGAGGATGGTGCTTTAGAGCGGTTCCTGAAGTTTAAACCTTCTGAATTTTATTGGGAACCTGATGATGAAAAAGTTGAACCTTGGTTGGAGCATATGGAAGACATATTTTCCACTTTGCAATATGGGGGCGAAAGACGAATTACTTTTGCTGCATTTCAAATGAGGGCAGCAGCACGGGATTGGTGGAGAGTCACCCAAGAGAAGTGGAAACTAGTACAAACACCAAGGACTTGGTAAATTTCCTTCAGGAATTTAATGCTAAATTCTTTCCCAGTATGACCAGAGAAAGGCGTGAGGAAGAATTCATAACCCTTAAGCAACGAGATCTGACGGTAGCCCAATATGAAGCTAGATTCACTAAACTCTCTAAGTTTCCTCCTCTAATGCTTGAAACTGAGGAACGTAGGGTGCGGACATTTATACAGGGCCTATGATATTGTATTCATGATGAAATGGTAACCGTTAGGCCAAATACTATCCAAGAAGCAATGAAAATTGCTTCAAGGATTGAGTTAGCTAATGCTCAGAAAAGGGAACGAGCAAGTCAAAAAGGGAAACGACAGTCAACCCCTCCTGGAGGAGACCTCCATATGGTGTCACATAACGGGGGCAGTCGGTTGGGGTTCAGCGCCCACAACTGCAAGTTGGACAACTCTCTGTTCGTGAAGTTGTGAGGAAATGTGAGTATTGTGGACGGCCAGGGCATAGTGAACAAAAGTGTTGGCAGAAGGCAAACAGGTGCATTCGATATGGAAGTGGTGATCACTTTATTCGGGATTGTCCAAAACATCACACTCAGGTACCAAAGACTACTAACCCTCAACAGATGGAGAGTGGAAACAAACAAGGGGTTAGTAAACCTAAAGTCCAGGCCTGAGTTTATGCCATGGGAAAGGAAGAACTTCCAGCCTGTGCGGAGGTGGTTGAAGGTACGCTTATGGAGGGGGCACCAGTATTATTTGTGAAGAAGAGGGATGGATCATTGCGAATGTGCATTGATTATCGGGGTTTGAATAGGGTGACTGTTAAGAATAAATATCCTTTGCCCTTCATTGATGAACTGTTTGACCAGCTAGAAGGATCTAGAATGTACTCAAAATTTGATCTCCGTCAGGAATACTATCAGTTGAGGATCCAAAAGGAGGATATACCAAAAACCGCCTTCAATACTCGATATGGGCATTATGAATTTGTGGTAATGCCATTTGGGCTCACTAATGCATATGTTGTCTTTATGGATTTGATGCATAGAGTATTTCGGGCATACCTAGATCAATTCGTGGTTATTTTTATTGATGATATATTGGCATATTCCAAAATATCTGAGGAGCATCAGAAACACCATAGGTTGGTACTACAAACATTACGAGAGCACAAACTCTATGCAAAATTTGATAAATGCGAATTTTTGTTAGAGAGAGTGATATTTCTAGGGCATGTTATCTCAGGAGAGTGATATTTCTGTGGATCCCTCAAAAGTGGAATCTGTAACCAAATGGAAGCAACCAGAAGTGCACAATTTTCTTGGTCTTGCCGGTTATTATTGAAGATTTATTAAGAATTTCTCAAGAATAGCTGGTCCATTGACTCAATTAACTCAGAAGCGTGTTCGGTATAAATGGGATGAGGAATGTATGATTAGTTTTCAAGAACTCAATAGGAGACTAACCACATCACCAATACTTTCCTTACCTGAAGGGAAAGAAAATTTTGTGGTATACATTAATGCATCCAGTGAAGGCTTGGGTTGTGTCTTGATGCAAAAAGGCAAGGTAATCGCTTATGCATCTCGAAAGTCAAAACCCTACGAGCAAAACTACGCTACACATAATATAGAATTGGTGGCTATAGTTTTTGCATTGAAGAAATTGAGACATTATTTTTATGGGGTCACGTTTGAGGTGTTTACTGATCACCAAAGTTTGAAATACTTGTTTACTCAGAATGACTTGAATTTGAGGCAACATATGTGGATGGAATTGTTGGAAGATTATGATTGTTCAATCAATTACAATCCGGGTAAGGCCAATGTAGTGGCTGATGCATTAAGTCGAAAGGCTCAACTTGTAAATGTAGAGCTAAAATACCTTGCATGGGTTGTGGTAAGACTATCTAATATACAAATTTACCCCTTATTAGGCAACAAAGTTATGGAAGTTCAAAAAGGGGATTCTGGTTTATAGGAGATGAAGCAGAAGGTTAAGGAGGGAAGACTACTTGACATTGTAGTGGATGATGATGATGTGATCTATTTTCGAGGTCGGTTATGTGATCCAAATGTGGAGGCTCTGAGAACTGAAATTCTTAGGAAGGCCCATGGTTCTAAATATTCCGTTCATCCCGGTAGCACCAAAATGTATCGAGGTCTTAATCAAAACTTCTGGTGGAATAATATGAAGAGAGAAATAGTAGAATTTGTTTATAGATGCTAAACTTGTCAGCAAGTCAAAGCAAAACAACAGAGACCCTCAGGACTTTTACAACCATTGGCTATACCAGAATGGAAATGGGAACACATAACCATGCATTTTTTAACTGGATTACTAGGAACACAAAGGAATCATGATGAGATATGGGTAGTTGTAGATTGCCTCACTAAAAGTGCCCATTTCTTGCCACTGAATGTGAGATATCCGTTGGGAGACTTGTTAAGTTATATCTGGATGAGATTATAAGTTTACATGGAATACCTGTCAGTATTGTGTCAGATTGAGATCCTCGTTTTACTTTATGGCTATGGCCTAAGGTGCCAGAGGCTTTGGGAAATGGTTTAAAATTTAGTACCAGTGCACACCCCAAAACTAATGGTCAATCTGAAAGAACTATTCAGATACGGGAAGATATGTTGCGGGCATGTATGTTGGACTTTGGTGGTAGTTGGGACCAACATGTAGCACTTATTGAATTTACCTACAACAATAGCTACAAGGCATCTATTTTAATGGCCGCGTATGAGGCACTATATAGAAGAAAATGCCGAACCCCTATTTGCTGGAGTGAGGTTGGAGAGAAGAAAATTGTTGAAGCTGGGAGCATACCAGTTATCGACTAGACCTTAGAGAAGGTGCAAGTAATTCGCCAGAGAATGCGAATAGCACAAGATCGACAAAATAGCTATACTGACACTTGTAGAAAGGATTTGGAATTTCAAAAAGGAGATAAGGTGTTTCTCCTAATTGTACCAAGAAGAGGATTAATTAAGCATGGCAAGGGTGGTAAACTCAGCGTACATTGGACCATTGGAGATTTCAGAAAGGTTAGGGCCGGTAGCTTATCGCTTACTCCTACCTCCTCAGTTAAAAGGAATACATGATGTGTTCCATGTTTCTCTTCTTTGAAAATATTTACCTGATCCTACCCATATCATTGAACCTCAAAATATCACCCTCGAAGATGATTTATCATATTCCGAGAAACCAGTGAGAATTGTAGATCAGAAACTCAAACAGTTGCGAACAAAACAAATTCCTCTTGTTAATGTTTTGTGAAATCATTTGGAGTGGAGGATGCCACATGGGAAATGGAAGAGGAAATGCTTAAACGGTTTCCTGAGCTTTTCATATTCCAGGGTAATAATTTCGAGGACGAAATTATTTTAAGGAGGGAAAATTGAGAGACCCCAGATTTTCTTTTAGTAATACTACCTCATAGTTATTTTAATTTGCATATTAATATGAATTTTGAATTTATAGCACTTTATGAAAATGGTGATTTAATAGTTTGCATTTTGATTAGTTATTTATTCTCAGGAATAAGTAGTTAATTTCAGAATATTATAAGTATATTAATCGTATTAGCTAGTATTAAAGGGTCTTAATTAGTATTTGTGAAAGATAAGGTTTTGTTGATCAATGAAAGAAATAAAAAGAATAATAAATAAATAAATAAGTAAATAAATAATATGTGATATATGTGTAAGCTTGACAGCTTACACGTAATCACCATCAATGATTCGTGGCAATGCTTTGAGTTAATTACATAATTGGGAAAGATGCGAGGAAAACGAAACAACTGATAAGAAAAAGAAAAAAATAGGTAAAGAGAGAAAAGAAACGGCAGAGGAGAATAGAGAGGGAGAGCGGAACAAGAAATAACGAAGAAAGAGAAAAGAAGAAGAAGAAGAAGAAGAGGAAAGGCAAGAAGAAGGGAGGAAAAGAAGGAGTTCAAAGCAATTCGGAAATTCTCAGCAGGTGGGGAAAAAGATTATAAACTGTTGGTTGTAAGTATGGTCTCAAATCTATGTGTATGTAAATATATATATATGTATGGTTTATGATACGGTTGTGTAGTATTAGGAAATTTATAATATAAAAGTAGAGATCTTCTTTTCTTCTTTGAAATTGGTTGCTCAAGCTTAATATGCATGTGAGATTTTCCTGAACCATTCGAAGCAATGGAATCCATTTCTATAGATTTTGAATAGGTTGAATGGGTTAAGGATTAAATAAGAGTGCTTTGATCATTCTTTGATGGGTAAGCTGGGGCGGTCAGGAGGGAGAAGAGGTGGGTTGCATATTTGAAAAAAAAACTCTATCTTGGAGAGGATGTTGGGGATTAAAAATCGTGCAGAGGAAAAAGGGACAAAACTGGCCTAATTTAGTTTGATTTGGGTTGTCCAAACATTTGGTAAAGGTGTAAACTGCAACCATTAGGATTGGGTTTCAGAGCCTTTATCATTTCGGCTTCAGCCCAACTGTACCTAGTAGTAGTGGTGAATTAACTGGAGTGGGTTATATAATTGAAATGAGGCTTTTAAGTTTAATTTGAGGCGGGCCTTTTAAGAGTGGGCTTTAGTACATTACCAGTTTGGGCTATGGGCATGAATAGAAATACAATACAACTATTTTTTATGGGGATTAGTGGTAGTATTCGATTTTAAAACCTAAACTCAAATAAATAATAATAATAATAATAATGTTTTATTTAAAACTTAATGCCAGCTTCCAAAGAAAATCATGTTACCTTAATTCTGTAAGGACTTCGTTTTAAAGGAAATAACATTAGTAGGAAAAAATAACATTAATACCAATGAGCGTAGCCATATTCGAAACGATATTATTTTGAACTCCTAGCCATTTAAGACTACACTAGAAAAGTTGAAATTCAGTTTCGCACTTGTTAGACCTATGATATTACATCAACTTGACATGACTATGTTTAAAATATACGTGATTTGATAGAAAATATTTGTGTGGCATGTGTTTGCCTATACTGTGATTCTTTGATTGATTGGGGCCCAGTCATGGTGGCTTATCGATGGTCGGGAAGGCAAGGGCCGACGAGTTCATCAGAATTTCACCGTGACATTTAATCCTTGTCGAGTGAAACTAAGGAGATTTTAGTTTCACGAGAAAGGGTATTGGTTATCCGAATATATCCTATTGTGCCTGCAAATTTTGGTTATGGAGGATAAGGTAGCTTCAACAGTGGCCTGATCATCCACTGATCGTAAGGTGATATAAGGATAGTACTGTGTTGGTAATGTTTTCTGTTCGATTTATATGACTCTTTTACTGTTTGTGCATATTCCATTTTAAAATACTTGTGTACACAAGGCTGGCATGTTAATTTGTTATATTAAATTGTATTTCTTAGATTCCATTACGTTTTGACGTCACGTAATCCAATTGCTTCCCCACTGAGCATTTTAGCTCACCCCATTTTCAAAAACCCTTTTGTTTCAGGGGACACAGAAGGACTTGGTCAGGAAGGGATAGTTTAGCGGGCCTAGAAGGGAGTAGAGTCACGAAGCCTGTTAGACGGAATTTTGAAGTTGGGGTATATTGCAAAATCAATGAGTGCTTGCTTATCAAGTTACTTATGTAATTTTGGAACAGATTGTAAATAAGGTGGTGTTATGGTTTATCATTTTTGTAAGCATATATGTTATTTTGATGTTGTGTAGTCAGGTGCATATTAGTGTTTAATCTAAAAACAAGATTGTGTGTGATAACTGAAGTTTTAGTATTTTCAAGTGAAGAGATTATTTTGTTCCTGGAAGTGAATTGTGTTTGACGTAAGGTACAGGTTTGACGAACCAACTCGCTCCAGCCGAGGGGGTCGGCACAGGTGGTATCAGAGCCTATGTCATACTAAGTTAGTATGACTTTATGGATTGATTAGTCGGTCATAATACTTTGAATTGATTATAAGTTTAGGTTTTATCAAAACAAAATGTACTGACATAGAATATTGATGTGTATTAGGATCGTTGATGATCGGTAGGGAGTTTGGATCAGGAAGGCCCTAGGAGGCGTCCTAGGCGGTATGATTCTTGTTTAATAGAGTCACTTGGGCATGAGTGTTGCTGTGGACGCTCCTACCCTGGTGGAGGAGCGTGATAGAGAATGTCATCAGGCCAATAATTATTATACTGAGGCACTAGGAAGTCGCCGGAGAATTGGGGAATTAGATGCGCACACTGAATGGTTGGAATGAGAGAACAAACAGTTGGCAGCTCGGCGTCACCAAGAATATTATCGGCGCTTAGAAGCGGAGGAAAGGAATAATGGATGGGATCAACGTTTAGACGAACTCCACCACGTCTTAGGAACTATGCGGGCACTGGTAGAGGAAATACAACCAAGGCTTGGGGTACCTATTCCTCCACCTCCTCAAGTAGAATTACTACCCGAACCACTGATTGAGCCTAATGATAATATTGAGGAGGATCCTGAAGAAGACCCTGAGGAAAATCCTGAAGAAAATCCCGAGAAATACCCTGAGGAGGATCCTAAAGAAGTCCCTGAGGGGAATCAGGAAGGGGAAAATGTTGCAGGAAATGTCTCGCCGGGTGGCTCAAGAATAGTGGAAGATTAATAGGAGTTCGAGTAATAATGATAGTTTGTAAATATTAGAACTTGTTGTGTAAATATCATTGTAGATTGGCGAGTTTCCTTTTATGTAATTCTAACTAGAGTAGGTATGAGAAGTTGTTAGTAAAGGTAGACCAAGATCTCTGAAATTGTTGTATTTTCCGTTTCCATGAATATAACATATGTTTGTGTGTACATAGTCATATATATGTTTGGAATTAGATATATGTCGTTATTATTCTCTTTAAGTCACAAACTGAATGTTGTAATCTTAATAAATGGTAGGAGAGACCAGTCGAGATGATCAGGAAACCAATTCGCGAAATGAAACCCTTCCCATGAATGAGATAGAAACTAACCCTTTATTGGCCCAGTTTGTTACTACTATTACCCAGTTATCTGAAACCATACGAAAACAAGGACAGCAAACCCATTCGCCTGGAGAGGATGGTGCTTTAGAGCGGTTCATGAAGTTTAAACCTTCTAAATTTCATGGGGAACCTGATGATGAAAAACCTGAAGCTTGGTTGGAGCATATGGAAGACATATTTTCCACTTTGCAATATGGGGACGAAAGACGAATTACTTTTGCTGCATTTCAAATGAGGGCAGCAGCACGGGATTGGCGGAGAGTCACCCAAGAGAAGTGGAAACTAATCCGAACACCAATGACTTGGGTAAATTTCCTTTTGGAATTTAATGCTAAATTTTTTCCCACTATAACCAGAGAAAGGCGTGAGGAAGAATTCATAACCCTTAAGCAACGAGATCTGACTGTAGCCCAATATGAAGCTAGATTCACTAAACTCTCTAAGAAAGCTCCTCATATGCTTGGAACCAAGGAATGTAGGGTGCGGAGATTTATGCAGGGCCTACGATATGATATACAGGATAAAATGGTAATCGTTAGACCAAATACTCTCACAGAAGCATTGGAAATTGCCTCGAGGATTGAGTTAGCTAATGCTCAGAAAAGAGGACTAGCAAGTCAAAAAGGGAAACGACCAGTCAACCCCTCCTGGAGGAGAACTCCGTATGGTGTCACACGAGGGGGGCAGTCCGTTAGGGGTTCAGCGCCCACAGCCGCAAGTTGGACAACCCTCTGTTCGTAAAGGTGTGAGGAAATGTGAGTATTGTGGACGGCCAGGGCATAGTGAACAAAAGTGTTGGCAGAAGGCGAACAGGTGCATTCGATGTGGAAGTGGTGATCACTTTATTCGGGATTGTCCAAAACTTCACACTCAGGTACCAAAGACTACTAACCCTCAACAGATGGAGAGAGGAAACAAACAAGGTGTTAGTAAACCCAAAGTCCAGGCCCGAGTTTAAGCCATGGTAAAGAAAGAACTTCCAGCCTGTATGGAGGTGGTTGAAAGTACGCTTATAGTCTCGGGTATCAGTGCTAAATTTCTTATAGACCCTGGATCTACTAATTCATTTGTAGCTTCTAAATTTGCGGAGTGCTCGTGTGTTCCACGTGATGAGTTGCCATTTTTAATGAAAGAAAATTTTGTGGTATACACTGATGCATCCCGGGAAGGCTTGGGTTGTGTCTTGATGTAAAAAGGCAAGGTAATCGCTTATGCATCTCGAAAGTTAAAACCCTACTAGCAAAACTACCCTAAACATGATATAGAATTGGCGGCTGTAGTTTTTGCATTGAAGAAATAGAGACATTATTTGTATGGGGTCATGTTTGAGGAGTTTACTGATCACCAAAGTTTGAAATACTTGTTTACTCATAAAAACTTGAATTTGAGGCAACACAGGTGGATGGAATTGTTGGAAGATTATGATTGTACAATGAATTACCATCCTAGTAAAGCCAATATAGTGCCTAATGCATTAAGCCGAAAGGATCAACTTGTAAATGTAGAGCTAAAATACCTTGCAGGGGCTGTGGTATGATTATCTAATATACAAATTTACCCCTTATTAGGCAACAAAGTTAAGGAAGTTCATAAAGGGGATTCTGGTTTACAGGAGATGAAGCAGAAGGTTAAGGAAGGAATACAACCTGACTTTGTAGTGGATGCTGATGATGTGATCTATTTTTGAGGTCGGTTATGTGTTCCAAATGTGGAGGCTCTGAGAACTGAAATTCTTAGGAAGGCCCATGGTTCTAAATATTTCGTTCATCCCGGTATCACCAAAATGTATCGAGGTCTTAAGCAAAACTTCTGGTGAAATTATATGAAGAGAGAAATAGCAGAATTTGTTTCTAGATGCTTAACTTGTCAGCAAGTCAAAACAGAACATCAGAGACTCTCAGGACTTTTACAACCGTTGGCCATGCCAGAATGGAAATGGGAACACATAACCATGGATTTTGTAACTGGATTACCAAGAACAAAAAGGAATCATGATGCGATATGGGTAGTGGTAGATCACCTCACTAAAATTGCCCATTTATTTCCAGTGAATGTGAGATATCCGTTGGAGAGACCTGTTAAGTTATATCTGGATGAGATCCTCATTTTACTTCACGGCTATGGCCTAAGGTGCAATAGGCTTTGGGAAATGGTTTAAAATTTAGTACAAGTGCACACCCTGAAACTGATGGTCAATCTGAACGAACTATTTAGATATTGGAAGATATGTTGCGGGAGTGTATGTTGGACATTGGAGGAAGTTGGGACCAACATGTAGCACTTATTGAATTTGCCTACAACAATAGCTACCAGGAAACTAATGGAATGGCCCCGTGTGAGGCACTATATGGAAGAAAATGCCGAGGTTGGGAAGAAGAAAATTGTTGAAGCTGGGAGCATACCAGTTATCGATGAGACCTTAGAGAAGGTGTAAATAATTCGCCAGCGAATGCAAATAGCACAAGATCGACAAAATAGCTATGCTGACACTCGTAGAAAGGATTTGGAATTTCAAGATGGAGATAAGGTGTTTCTTAGAATTGTACCAAGAAGAGGATTAATTAAGCATGGCAAGGGTGGTAAACTCAGCCCAAGGTACATTGGACCATTGGAGATTTCTGAAAGGCTAGGGCCGGTAACTTATCGCTTACTCCTACCTCCTCCGTTAAAAGGAATACATGATATGTTCCATGTTTATATTCTTCGAAAATACTTACCTGATCCTACCCATATCATTGAACCTCAAAATATCACCCTCGAAGATGATTTATCATATTCCAAGAAACCAGTGTGAATTGTAGATTAGAAACTCAAACAGTTGCGAACAAAACAAATTCCTCTTGTAAAGGTTTTGTGGAATCATCATGGAGTGGAGGACGCCACATGTGAAACAGAATAATAAATGCGTAAACGGTTTCCTGAGCTTTTCAAATTCAAAGGTAATAATTTCGGAGACGAAATTATTTTTAGGAGGAAAAAGTGTGAGACCCCATATTTTCTTTTAGTAATACTACCTCATAGTTATTTTAATTTGCATATTAATATGAATTTTGTATTTATAGCACTGTATGAAAATGGTGATTTAATAGTTTGCATGTTGATTAGTTATTTATTCTTTGGAATAAGTAGTTAATTTCAGAATATTATAAGGATATTAATCGTATTAACTGGTATTCAAGTGGTCTTAATTAGTATTTGTGAAAGATAAGGTTTTGTCGATAAATAAAACAAATAAAAATAGTAATAAATAAATAAATAATAAAAAATAATATGTGATATATGTGTAAGCTTAACAGCTTACACGTAATCACCTTCAATGATTCGTGGCAATGCTTTGAGTTAAATATATAACTGGGAAAGGGGCGAGGAAAAGGAAAAAACAGAGAAGAAAAAGAAAAAACATGAAAAGAGAGAAAACAAATTGCAAAGGAGAATAGAGAGGGAGAGCGGAACAAGAAGGAAAGAAGAAGGAGAAAAGAAGAATAAGAAGAAGAGGAGGAAAGGGAAGAAGAAGGAGAAAAAGAAGGAGTCCAAAGTAATTTGTAAATTCTTAGCAGGTGGGGAAAAAGTTTATCAATTGCTGGTTGTAAGTATGGTCTCAAATCTAAGTGTATGTAAATATATATATGTATGGTTTATGATGTTGTTATGTTGTATTAGGGAATTTATAAGATAAAAGTAGAGATCTTCTCTTCTTTTCTGAAATTGGTTGCTCAAGCTTAATATGCATGTGAGATTTTCCTGAACCATTCGAAGTAATGGAATCCTTTTCAATAGTTTTGGAATAGGTTGAATGGGTTAAGGATTAAATAAGATTGCTTTGATCATTCTTTGATGGGTAAGCTGGGACGGTCAGGAGGGAGAAGAGGTGGGTTGCATATTTGAAAAAAAAATCTATCTTGGATAGGATGTTGGGGATTAAAAATCGTGCAGGGGAAATAGAGGGGGAAGAGGCATAAGAAGATTTTGTTAAAATGATCTTAAGGAATTCTAAAGTCTCATGATAAAGGAAAAGAAATCAGGCCAAAGGAAAAAAGGGACAAAACAGGCCTAATTTAGTATGATTTGGTTGTCCAAACATTTGGCAAGGGTGTAAAGTGGAACCATTTCAGAGCCTTTATCATTTGGGCTTCAGCCCAACTGTACCTATTAGTAGTGGTGAAATAACTGGAGTGGGTTATATAATTGAAATGAGGCTTTTAAGTTTAATTTGAGGTGGGCCTTTTAAGAGTGGGCTGTAGTACATTACTAGTTTGGGCTATGGGCATGAATAGAAATACTATACAACTATTTTTATGGGGATGGTAGTATTCTATTTTAAAACCTGAACTCAAATAAATAAAAATAATAATAATAATAATGTTTTATTTTAAACTTAATGCCAGCTTCTAAAGAAATTCATGTTACCTTAATTATGTAAGGACTTGGTTTTAAAGGCAATAACATTAGTAGGAAAAAATAACATTAATACCAATGATCGTAGCCATATTCGAAACAATCTTATATGGAACTCCTAGCCATTTAAGACTACACTAGCAAAGCTGAAATTTATTTTTGCACTTGTTAGACCCATGATATTGCATCAACTTGACATAACTATGTTTAAAATATACGATAGAAAATATTTGTGTGGCATGTGTTTGCCTATACTATGATTCTTTGATTGATTGGGGCCTAGTCATGGTGGCTTATCGATGGTCAGGAAGGCAAGGGCCGACGAGTTCATCATAAGTTCACTGTGACATTTAATCATTGCCGAGTGAAACTAAGGAGATTTTAGTTTCACGAGAAAGGTATTGGTTATCCGGATATATCCTATTGTGCCGGCGGGGCAAATTTTGATTATGGAGGATAAGGTAGCTTCAACAGTGGTCTGATCATCCACTGATCGTAAGGTGAAATAAGGCTGGTACTGTACTGGTAATGTTTTCTGTTCGATTTATATGACCCTTTTACTGTTTGTGCATATTCCATTTTAAAATACTTGCGTACACAAGGCCGGCATGTTCATTTGTTATATTAAATTGTATTTGTAAGATTCCATTACGTTCTGGCATCATGTAATCCTATCGCCTCCCCACTGAGCATTTTATCTCACCCCATTTTCAAAAACCCTTTTGTTTCAAGGGACACAGAAGAACTTGGTTAGGAAGGGCTAGTTTAGCGGGCCTAGAAGGGAGTAGAGTCACGAAGCCTGTTAGACAGAATTTTGAAGTTGGGGTATATTGCGAAATCAATGAGTGCTTGCTTATCAAGTTACTTATGTAATTTTGGAACGGATTGTAAATAAGGTTTCTATGATATTGTGTTATGGTTTATCGTTGTTGTAAGCATATATGTTATTTTCATGTTGCGTAGTCAGGTGCATATTAGTGTTTAATCTCAGAACAAGGTTGTGTGTGATAACTGAAGTTTTAGTATTTTCAAGTGAAAAGATTATTTTGTGCCTGGAAGTGAATTGTGTTTGACGTAAGGTACAGGTTTGATGAACCAACTCGCTCCAGCCGAAGGGGTCGTCACAATTGTGGTCATTGACCACTAGGAAGGATAAGATAGCTTATCATGTCGTGCACGCAAAAATGAATTGTTAGGGGATATAAGGTTGGTAAAGCTCGGCAAGGCCGATCGTGACAGGTACCAATTATATGTGTAATATTTTATATGGAGTTAACGACAAAGTTATGTGATATACAGATATGTGCATTGCACAATCTTTTATGCGATATTTGAGACTTTGTCATATGGTTATTTGCATTGGAAAAACGATTGTCATATGGTTATTTGAATTGGAAAAATGTTTAACTAAAATTGTGCTTTCTTAAACTTAATATTCTGAAACTTATCCATTACTCCCTCATTGAGCTATTTTGAGCTCACCCATTTTATGAAAATATTTTCAAGGTGACTCAAGTTAAATGGTGAAATTCTGGATTTTCAGATACGCTGAAATAATAGAAGTGTAGAAGCTTAAGGTATTTTAATCGTTTAGATTTAGATATTAATCATGTTGATAAACAAAAGTTTATTATTTTGAATGGTTTGTCTTTTGGGGATGTAACATAAGGTAAATATTTTGTTCAAAATTTTATTTGTAATTTTCAGGTTATAATTTATTAATGTTCAAGGTTAGGGCCCATACGTGAGTTGGGCTTAATCTAACGTCTCCATCACGTTTCCGTAAAAGGGAATTGGGCTGGTCGTTACAGATGATGAAGAAAAAGCACCAAAAGAATTAAGCCTCCAAAAACCGCCCCTAGCAAAACGGGTTGGAGTATCCAAAAATATCCTCAACAACATCATCAGGAAAAATACGAGAAAGTTTTTGATGCGACCAATCACCGTGCATAATAAAATTATCAATAAGAGAATAGCCCTTCCCCATAGTAATCTGAGATAACACACGTGACCCTAACCACTTATCATGAAACATGTCAGTCTCACCAACTAAGGAGACCAACCAACACATTCTTCAACCTTCTCCCTAATATTTAGTATTCGTTTCTATATATGCGAATTAGTCCATTTATGATAACCATAGTAGGATGCCTGGCTACACAATATTTCGTTTGCATAAACCGACTCCATAATGAGTATCCTTCTCGGAACCGCCACCACAACTTAGCAGCCCACGCTTGAACAGAAACATCTAAGAAAGGCAGTCCAAAGCCACCCATATTTAGAGGCCAACATATCATATCTCAAGCAAACCAGTGATACTTAAACTTCAATCCTTATAGCCCCAAAGAAATTGAGCCATAGGTTTTTCCAACATCTTTATAACTTCTCAGGGAGGTTGTATTGTAGCTAGTAAATGCCTAGGCATAGCAAACAGAACATGCAGAATAAGCACAAGTCGACCCCATAGCGAAAGAAACTTCGAATCCTAACCTGAAATATGTCTTTTAATTTTTTCCTCAAAAGGAATGAAATCACCAGTACACCTCCAACCAATGATAATCGGACAGCCAAGATATAAAAAAGGAAATTTTTTCCTTTGAAATCTAGTTAATCTTCTTATTCTTTGGGCCAGACAATCATTTTTTTCAGAAATAAAAAACCCCAACTTTTGAATGTTTACAAGCTACCCAGATGAAACTTGATACTCTGGAATTGTTTTCTTCAACAATTTAATAGAAACCAGACAACCTGAGGAAAAAATTAATATGTTATCGACAAAAGAGAGATGAGTGACTGTAGGAGTGTACGAAGGGCCTCGGTATGGCAAGAAATTAGAGATATTAAGCAAATTGTTAAACTTTCTAGAGAAAAGTTCCGCTCCAATAATGAACAAATCCGATGACAATGGATATCCTTGCCGTACCCACAGGAAGAATGAAATAAACCAGTTTGCTGACCATTGAATAAAACCAAAAATTAGCAACTAGAAATTGCACGCCATATCTTGTCAAATCCATTGCTCCCCCAAACCAAATTTACGCAACATTTGGCAAGTAAAATTGTAGGAAACACGATCATAAGCCTTCGCCATATCTAACTTAATTGCTACATTACCCCCATGCATCTTGGAATGAATCAAAGCTATTAGTTCCTATGCCAATAATACATTCTCAGATATGGATCTATTAGGTACAAAGGCACTTTGATTATCAGATATAATCTTAGGGAGAACAGCCCTCAACCTATTTGCCATGATCTTCATAATAATTTTATTCATAACAGTACACAGAATAATGAGTCCACAATCCCCAAAATTTTGAGAAGCTTCTATTTTTTGAATAAGTACCAAAAGTGTAGCCGTGATTCCTCTTAGCAACAAACCCCAACAAAAAAATTCAGTCACTATATTAAAGGTGTTTAAAGAAATAATCGGCCAAGCCTCTTAGAAAAATTTAGCTGAAAAACCGTTTGGACCAAAAGAGCTGTCCCCATCCATACTCATGACAATATCTTTTATCTCATTCATAGTTGGAAATCTATCCAAAAGACTATTATCCTCATCATTAAGAAGAATAGGGTTCAACCTCCAAGTCTGCCCCCAACTCCTGATATTCAGACGATAACAATTTTTCAAAAAATCGAACCGCATGATTCTTTAATTCCACTCCATCTTCAATCCTAGTACCATTCTTGAACTTAAGTCTCCTAACAAATAAGTTTGTTCTTTTTTGTACCATATTAGAGTGAAAGAATTTTGTATTCCTCTCACCTAAGGAAAACCACTTAACACGAGCTTTTTGTTGCAATAATTCTTCCTCCTCTGAAAGTGCTAAACACAATTTAGCTTCTTGGATTTTAATCTCCTTTCGAATCAACTGCAAGTCGGACACCATTAAATCCTTCTCCAATTGCTACAAATGAGATTCAGCCTCCTTAATTCTTGTAGTAAATTAGCCAACTGATAGCTTATTCCATCTGATTAAATCATTTTTAAACCTTTGAAACATAAGGCAAACAGCTACCAAAGGACGTGCATCAATAGGAAATTTCCATGATTGTTTAACCACTGTCAAAAAATCTACCCTCTTAGTCCAGAAATTAAGAAAACGAAATGACTTTCGGATTACAGTGTCTTTTTGCTCCCATGTCAACAATAAAGGAGCATGATCTGAACATGCATGACAAAGATGTCTGATAGATGAGGAAAAATTGTCATTCCAGCGCTGATTATACAGACCTCTATCAAGCCTCTTTCAAATGTTGGAACTTTTATTCCAATTACTATACCATGTGAACGACACAACCGAGTATACCATGTCAAATAACTCTGCGGCTTTTATAAATTCTATTAACTCATTGCCTTCCTTAAGATAAAATTACGACCTCCTTTTTTTTCCAACCCACTTACAACACAATTAAAATCTCCGAATACCATCCATTTAATATCCGGCATATGAACATTCATAAGATCTGCCCAAAGAAACTCTCTCTCCATACTAGAGCAAAAAGTTTGCACAAAAGATATAAGAATAGAAGCCTCAGATTGAATCATTAATACCTTTACAGAAATTGACTGTCCAGTTTGATGAATTAAATCACATTGTACAGCATGATTATAAAATAACCACAATCTTCCTTCAACATTCGATATCATATTAAACAAACCTATCTTCTTACCTATTCTTAACTGGTGGCCATTATCAATTTTCAGTTCACACAAAAACACAAAGGCAAGACAATGAGTCTTAACCAAATATTGAAGACGCTTAAAGAAACCTTATTACCAATTCCACGGATATTCCAAAAGAGATCTAACATGATGACTTACCCGATCGTGAAGATAATTATTTTGTTTTAGATGCTCTCAATATACGTGAGGAATAAACCAGTTTTTTATTCTGAACAACATTCGTGATAATCAGGTCAAGATTTATATTCTAAACCACTTCATTCACCATATTAGCATGAACATCAGCATCAAGAACTTCATCATCATCAGCTAGAACCTTATCTGCCATTTTATCAAGAAGACCTTCAGCAATCTGTAAAGATATTCCATCCACAATTTGATTATAAACCTAGAATGATTTAATAGAAACTGGACGTCCCGCTATTTCACAAATCTCCCCAACTGTTTCAGCTATCTCTTTTTCTACATTGTCACCACACTTTTCCATCTCATCTATTTTTTCTCCATCTTTCTGTTGTATCTGCATCTTAGACACCTTAGAATCAAATATTATCTCTGAATGTAAGCTATCTCTATTATTATTCAGCAAATTTTCTTTAGTAATCACGTCTTGCAAAAACTTTTGATTCAAATTATCCTTTTCTTGTGCTACAACCTCAATAATTTGACATGAAGAGATCTCAATGTTCTTCACAGCTAGACAAGAAGATTTCTTCATGTGTTGTTCCTCCACAGTCTGATGCTGAGGATTTTCCTACATGTACTTCACCACAACGAGCTGACGCAATGAAAACATGTTCTTCGCAGCCAGACAGGATGATTTCTCCACATGTTGTTCCTTCACAATATGACGCCGATGATTTTCCGATTCCAATACATTTTGATCCACATTTATTTATTAGCTGACACAATTCAGACTCTCGCACATTACCATGTGTATTCACGATCTCCTTTCCCTTTCCCAAAGAATCTTTATTAGTCATCTCCTTTGGCTGCCATTTTTTCTGAACAACAGTATCTTCATTATCCTTTTGAACTTGTGTAATATTGGGATTACATTCCGCAACATTATGTCCCTGACGAAATCAAAAACCACAATATTTAGGAAAATTTTTCGGAACTATATCTTGCCATTTACCATTACCGTATTCATCATAGTCAATCCAAATTTGTTTTACAATTGTTTACTGAAAATCCACCTCAGCACAAACACGAGCAACACCAGGTCTAGCTAGCATAACCTTGGAAGTATCAACAAGCATTGGAGTAACAACACATTGAATAATTGAAAATAATGAACTTTTCTCAAACAACTAGATAGGCAATCCCAGAAGAAAGAACCAAACAGAAGCAAATGAAGATTCTCTATTGGTTTGAAAACTAGGTGTCCATTTAAAGGCCCTCATTGGAAAATTTCCAATCTGCCAAATTGGTTTGGCCCAAAGACATTGAAAATCTGCTTCATTCTTTAGCCGGATTATAACATGGCAATAATCAATAAGCCCTACATCAACTTGGTCTTTAAGATCAAAAGCTGATATAGACTGAGTTGGCAGTCCATGTGAGAATTTTCCAACTAAAGCACATCGTAATAGTTTTGAAACCTTTTCAATTTCTTATTTTGAAAACTGAACAGCTAGTTCTCCTTTATGAGATATAAGTTTCTTCAATGGAATAACTGGGGGCTAGTTTATAGAATTGAATAATTGTGGAAAGGACTTCTAGGAAAAGTTACTCTTCCCATTACATTCTCGGTAGGAAGCCCTTCAATATCTGGCTAAAGGGACGCCATAATTAGGTTTACAATCAAACAAACTAGGGTTACTAAAAGTTGAAAATGTTGCTAGCAGAGAAAGTTCACCTTCTCTTAGTTTCCTTGTTTTGTCTTTTTTACCTCAATCTTGTTTTTTCCTTTACCTCAAACTAAGACACATAGTCTTCGAACACCCTCTTAATACTTCCAATATGTAGAATAGGGTATGGTCCATAACCAACATAAACCCACATAAACCATAGGCATCATAGTAGACTTTACTTAGGATAGAACTCTTAAGCTTGGCTAGTCTCACTAGTTAACACTAATTTTACCTAGTTAACACTAGTTTTTCCAAAATAGGAGTATTTGTCCTTAATTAGCCCTAGTTTAGTCAAATTAACACTAGTTGATCTATTTTGACCCAGTTTAACTAGTTAACCGTAGTTGATCCCAGAAAACCCTAAAATACCCAAGAAAATCCTAATTAAATTAGTTGAACTCTAGTGTGACTAGTTTGATTTAGTTTCAATAACTCATTATTAATGTGACCCTAGTTAATTTTATTTAGGTTAAACAAGGGTTAGTTTGACCTAATGTAACTTAGTTAATCCTAGAGTGACTAGAATGACCTAAGTTTCATTAGTTTGGCCTAAGTGAGTCTACTTAACTACTAAATAAGATTTAACTTAGTTTGGCTAGGATCGATTTTGTCATTATTAACACTATAAACTTTTAGGACCTCTAGGAACCTTTGTAGTCTTGCCACATAGGCCAAATTTTATTCTTATCTTTACTTAATTATTTTATCTTAACTTTGATTCTCTTATGAATGTTCACATGATACTTAAGCCAAAGTCCATAACAAGGGAGGTTAGGCCAATATGCATTCATATGGGATGACATTCAAAGACATCAAACGTAAGTAATGACTTCAAAGAGGAATGAAATGTCAATTGGTGACATCAAAGGGAAGGACTTAAATAAAGACTTGCTCCTCTAGGTGCATCACCTTGTAAATAAAATGTACTAGCGGTACCCATATTACAAATTGTAGAATAGAGTTTCTTTCTCTCCAATTTTTATGTCAAATATAAATAGAGACTCCCCAAAATAATAAAGAGGTTCTTTTCCGATTTTGTAATTCTTTAGAATTGTAAAGTTCAAGAAGTTTTGGAAGCTCAACTTAGAAACCTTGTTCTTTAGACTTTTAGAGCTTCTATTTAAACATCATAGTAAGGGTCAAATTGGAAAGAGAGAAACTTATATCAAGGCTTCTTTGTGGTACCTTTGTTCAATGATCACCTTACTAGAAGAAAAGCTTGGAACTTTCATTGATTCATTAGAATCTAAGAGGTTTTCCTTGTATCTAAATGGCTAATCTCTTAAGTTTCTTAACTTTTACTTTCTCTTATATTCATTTGAATCTTGTGGACCTAGATCTAGCCATGGAATGCTAGATCCCTTGTCGTGTTCTTGGATTAAAGTGTTGTGAGTTATGAAATTTAGGTGAAATAATAGTCTTTTGCTGAAAATAATGATGGCTAATTCAATTATCTGTTCTTGAGTAAGATAAAATTGTGAATTCTGGGTTCATTGGTTCATTGGTTCATTATGGTGAATTACTCAATTCAATCATAGACCACCATAAATTGATTAAGTTTGTATGTTTTAAATGAACTTATCCCTTTACACATGTGTAGACAAAGGTCACCAACATATTTATGATGCTTAGGAATTTGCATATGAAGACTAGATGGATACTTAGTTTTGGTCATGATCAAAGGGCTATTATCTTTAACAAGAAGAGGACCCTGAGTTTCAACACTTAATCAACATAAATGAAACTAGTTGGGTTGTTGATCATTGTCACGGGTTTCGCCTAATAAATCAAACTTATCTCTTTTAAGGGAATGGGAGAATTCTTGAGCTTCGACCTAAGTGTGTCTGCCAAGGTGACTTAGGATCATTCTATGAGGACAATATTTTACTCCGTGGAAATCAATCATTATAGCTTACCACAAGGTTATTAGTTCACTAGATTGAATTTCTCACAACAGTATCCAAGAACATTATTTTCTCTTTATTTGAATTCCTTACCTGCTCTCTATCTATTGAATTTTCATTTTTTGTTTGTTGAAATTCGAATTTAACTCCTTATTTCAATTCTTTTGAACATTTCAGATCATCTTGCTAGTGTATGTCCTTGTAGGATTGATATCTTACTCACCCTTCCAAAATGTGAGGTAAGACTATAAATTTACTTATAGTCTGAAAACATACCAATCAAAGCACACATTCTACAAGTTGTCGCCATACCGAGGATAAAATATTGATTCAACCTTCAATTATAGCAACAACCCTGTTTATGGATCATTTTGTGTGTGTGTTCACGAGTCGACATTTGTCAAACTTTAGTTTTGGAATATCTCTCTCATTGGGTATTGATGCAAACCCTCGTCTAAGGGAGTTACCTAAAGAGAATCAAAATGAAAAAAGAAATTGGATTTTAAAGTAGGACTCCAAAGGATATTCATCTAAGCAACCAACGAAGAACTTTTCTAAATATAAACCAAAGGTTGCTAAGGATAAGCAAACAACTAAAGACATGAAAGCTAAGAAAGATGTAACCCAAGAGTGCAAGGCCAAGGCACTACCCACGGAGAAAAGGACAACATATCTTCTATGGGCAATAAGGAAGCGACATCATCACCCCTTGAGCTAAACTTGGAGGCTCAAACCTGATGACTATCGTCAGGGAGTCACTTTCCAACTTAACCCCTTTACATTGAAGAAAAAGAAAGACATTAAGTGTGGGTGGAAAGTGGATTGATATGCCAAAGTAGAAAATTGGTCTTTTGGACTAAATGTTTAAGGAAACCTCACTACTAAGTATTAATTATATATGGAAACTTAGAGTGGAAAGTTTAAGTCTTAACAACATTTTTGTTAAGCACAAAAATGGGATACTTACAAGAATAGTTGAAATCTCGAATAAGTGAAATTTAGTTTTATTTGGTTGAAACCATAATAATTAAAACTGACACTTTGACTTGATGATCACTTGGAGGCTTGTCTAAACCATGAACATCCCTAGAAATGACGTGGGCAATGCTTATGTTTCTTTTATTTTAATACTTGCTCAGAATATTGCCACTCTACTATGAGATTGCTCTTGGATAGAAGCTGTGAAGAAGAGAACTCCTTTGAGAGGGAATGGAATAAAAATCCCCAAGACCAAGGCAAAACTAAAGCTTCATGAATAAATCAAGTACCCTAAGAAATTTGTCACTATTGGTGATATAAAATTCCATCAAGTTGTGACACTTTAGTGAAATAGTGAATAAAAGTCCTATTGATAATGTGTTGATGTATGAAGGTGCATGACTAGATGACAATTGATTATTAGGAAGAAGATACACTTACTTTACTATACTTAATTATCAATCTTTTTCAACTTTCACAGAAATCATGAGCTAAACTTGTATTGTGAGAAACTCATTGCACACTACTCACACAAAGATTGTTAATTCTTTCAAAGATTACTACTAAGTTACATGATTATTATGAAGTATGAGCATTTCCTTTACATTTAGTGAAAGTAGTTTTCTGAGAATAAGGGTACTAGATCCATTGACTATGCGACAAGCATTTGAAAGTGAGATACATTCTTCTTAATTCTAACAATCATTCTTATATGAAGTAAGTTGTTTCTTTTGTTTTTCTTTTAATTTTTTCTTCAGGACAAGCAAAATTTTAAGTGTCTGTGGGGGTGTACAGTCCATCTTAGATTAACTCTAATATCTCGTTTCTTTGTGTTTTTTCTTTGTTTTTAAACGTTTTATTTGAACTTAAGTGCTTTATTTGTTAATTGTTAGGGCTTACAAGATGGAGATCTAAAAGTGACGAAAAGGCTTATTTTGATGCATGTTTGACCAAAAAGTCAACCAAGATCCAAGAAGTCAACAAAAGTCAAAGAAAAATCAATAAGTCCAAGAAAACAAATCCTAAAACTTAAGATTGACAAAGTCAAGGGTTAGAGCTCAAATAATGAAAGAAACATGATAGTGGACTTTAGCTAGATTGAACACTCTTGGAGTAGGTAAAGGATAAAGGAAGAGTAGAACTTGAAATTGCTTTAGGGACTTTGCATTAGCACTAAACCCTCTTTATCCAAGCACATAGCTATGCCAAGTTGTGAGCACCAAGGACCAACCTCATACATGCTTTAGCCAAAACCTAGCACCGTAGGAAGCCAAGAACAAACACCAAGGCAAGGAGACAATGGGTTAGCCTAGAAACCACTAACTTTAGCACACTTCTTAGAGACCACACTTTGCACATACTTCCACATAGGTTGAGTCTTGTTAGTTATCATGCATTTCTTACGTAGCAACCCTTAGGCACCACCAAGCTAGACTTAGGCAATTACAACACTTAGAACCCAAACTAGGACACAACACACAAAACACGACACAACATTTACAATGCAACACAACATACATAATGCGACACAATACATAATGCACACCATGCACATAGGCGTCACGACATAATTGCCATGACTCTTATGCACTACACAAACCACTCTCACACATTTCAGTAGATCCTAGGCTAGAGGAATCGCGAAAACTATGTCATGACTCCGTTACACATTACACACCTTCACTCTAAGTTTTAGGGTTTTTAGGCTAGAGATGTCACAATGATAAGTTGGTTTTATACCAACTTAAATGTATTATTTCACTTGGCTTTTGCCTTGATTTTCATGCAAATGTGAGGTGCAATGTGCTATATTGTGTGTTTATGTGGATTGCAACTCATAGTGTTTAAATGGTGAAAAAGACCAAAAATGTTGTTAAAATGAGGAAAATATATGCTTGGTGTCAAATGACAAGGTTCAGAGTTTGAAACAATGAGAATGGTGAGTGGGAATTTAAGAAAAACCGAAATGAGCTTATTTGGCCAAATTAGGGTTTTGGCAGTTTTGAGTGCTGAATTTGTTTTGTGAATAACTATTTCAATTCTAATCCAAATGAGGCGATCTTGGATGATTTGGAAAGCTCTTGGTTTTTACGTTAATTTCCATGTTTTAACTTTCTCCAAATTCTGTGTGGAAACATGAGAAACGAGAGCATCTTTGTTGTGTTTGGATTAGGATTTGATAGAGTTCTATCTTTCTGCCACAGTTTGGTATTTCGATGATATCTTGAGTTCCAGGTACCTGATGAGGCTGTTTCTTGATCCATTGGAAAGCCACGAGGAAGATCTAGAACTCTTAAGTTCACCACTAAGGCTGAATCAGAGGCTAGGACACATTGGTTTGGCATGAAAGTGGAGCATTGTGCTGGAATGGACACTTAGTCGCATATGGTCTCGCTTGAACATTTGGCACATCTATTGGCGCGCCACTCATGTATCCTTGGCATATCACTTGCATCTTGGCACAACATTTGGCATGCCAATCGTGCACGGGTTCACTAGGCAGCAACAACCTTGGCACACCACCTTGCCACACTTGGCACCTCACTTTGCCTTACCTTGCCGAACACACACACTTGCCATGCCAAGCTTTGCCAACACACTTTGCCATGCCACTCTTGCCACAATATTTACACCTTGGCACGCCACACATACACACCATTCTTGCACAACATCCTTCACAACTTAGGTACACAACTTGGCATAGGAGAAAACAGGAAGCAATGAGGAAATTTCCTCCACGAGACTTCGTGGGAGGAAAAGTGCAAGAATTTTACTCCACGAAATCTCATGGAAGAAAAACAAAATGGAAAATTTTGCAAAAATCTGGTGAAAAATTGCCTTACGAGATCTCGTGGTGCATTTGTGTGAAGTTTTCTTTTGGACTTGAAAATCGGTTAAGTGTTGGAAGGTTTGCTCCATGAAAATTTCAGCTTTGTCACACTTTATTAGCTGGGTCATAACTCTTTCGTCTGAGCTCCGAATTGGGTGATTTAGATGGCTATGGAAATTTAAGACAAAGGGTTACGACTTTAATGTTTTAAGTTTTCTCTAATTCACGGTGCATCATGATCAAATCTTGGTGGGAAGTTGCTGCCATGAAATGTTTTGTGGTCGAGTTTGCTGGAAAAATGGCTAAGTGTTGAAGCTTTGATTTTCTGAATTTCCAGGCAGCTGAAGGCATGAAGTTCGGTGGCAAGAAGGCGTGATTTCTTGAAGGCTGTTCTGCTTGGAAGCTCGCGAGGATGCTGAAGGCGTGATTGGTTACGGCTTGAAGGCGTGGTTCGATTCTGATTTCTTCACCTGAAATTCTTCGAAGCTGAAGGCGCTGGAGCTGAAGCTGGAAGGCAGTGGAAGACTGTTTGGGCAACTGAAGGTGCTGGAAATGAACATTGAAGGCGCTGGAATGCTGAACTTTTCTTCAAACGTCGAATTTTCACTTCTTGGGCTAAATTTTAGTCATTTCTTTGAAGACACTTATGTAAAACTTTATACATTTTATGTTGCGTATTAGTTACGTTTTCTCAACTCTATATATAGGGAAGGTAGCTAGCATGAAAGGAGGATGAAATATTTTTGAACTATCTTTGAATTAGAGTGGGAATTATCATTTTCTCTCTCTAGATCTATTTTCTCTCACTAAACATTTCTTCTCCGATCTCAATTCCGATTGTGAATTTGGACTGGATTTATCCTTCTTATTCTCAATTAACAAAGGAATCGACAATTCTCTCGAGTAAATCGGTAAATTCTTCCAATTAAATGAAAATGACCTTATCAATATTGCAATTTGTTGATTTTGAGATGAGAAAGATGATCATCGGCTAAATCTATGATATCTTAGGATTCTTAATGGATGAATATGAGATTTAGTAGATTGTATGCTATGTAATTGATCTAATTGTTGAGTATTGAAATCACATTTGAATTATGCATAGACATATGTTGAATTTCATAATTCCTAGCTATTTTTGAACGGATCAAGCTTCAATTGTGGTCGACATGCTAAATTGAGGAGTGATTCATCAAAGTTAGCGAAGTTGCATGAACTGAGAACTAAATTGTGAGTGTTTAAGTCTTTGCACTTGTTTTCTGTAATCAAATCAATTCTGAAACTCAGGCCTCGCCATAGGAAATGTTAATGAATTGAAACATTAGGAAAAGTGTTAAAGGAGCTTTCTGTGTTAACAACATGATATGTGAACCATAGTATGGGCCTCGCCATGGGAGTTCTTAGGACTTTGCATGTTAGAGTAGTTAGCTTGGAGAGTTGAGACTTTGCGGAGCTTATTCCACCATTCTCGGGCCTCGCCATGGGAGAGGATGGTGACAGGGGGTACAGGAGGTGGTGTGGTCGCCATGCTAACCACAGCTTGAACTTCTAGGCAAATTAGGTCTCCAAGGCGTTTAATTGCATATTGATTGCATAGCATAGATTTACTAAGCCTGTGTTCATCCAATACAAGAATCCTGAGATATCTGTTTCATCCTTGTTTGTTGCTACCTTTTGTACCGTGTTCTCATTTTTTATGTTGAAATTACATTCTTTCTAGTACTTAGATTCCGTGACAAGACTTTTAGAACAATTTGCTCAATTTTGTTGACATACGCCTTCCCTGTGGATTATGATCCCTGCTTCCACTTCTACAGTAGTTGTTAAGGTAAAATTGAGGGTACGCGATAATCACGATTAATTTTCGGCGCCGTTACCGAGGAAGGCAATCGGTTCTGGAATTTGTTTAATTGTTCTTGATTTTTACTTGTTCTACTTTGTGTTTTGTTTGTGGCATTTACCTTAGCTTTCATTTTGTGTTGTGTTCTGCTCTTTGCAATTTCTTTAGTACGTGTTGAGATTTGTGGTCTATTTCTGTGTTGCATATTTGAAGTTCTCATTTCTTTGTTATTATAATCCACCACTGTGTGTTGTGTATGCCAAGGTCTAGCAGGTTTGCAGGAGAACCGCTATTCCTATTGGATCTTGAGTTGGAGAAAACTTTGAGAGCACACTTGAAGCAACAAAGAAACATGGCTGCCCAAGGAGCACAAGCACCTCGGTTTGGAGACCACTATGCAGTAAACTTCGATAATCGATTTGGTCATCAGGACATCGATGTGGAAAGCTACCACATTCCTCAACAAATTGTTTCCATGATCACCCAGGGCCAATACTTCCAAGGTCTTGACAACGAGGATCCTAACGATCACCTCGATTGGTTTCTCGAATTATGTAGCACTTTCAAGCTGCCGAGAATTGATAGGGTGATGTTCACAGGATTTTGTTTCGTTTATCTCTGCGTGGAAAGGCTAAACACTGGTTTAAGAGCATTGGAGGAGCCAATGCAGATATGTCATTTGATGATCTACAGAAAAGGTTCTTGTCTAAGTACTTCCCTCCTGCAAGGCTTGAAAAGAAAAGGTTGGAAATTATGAATTTCCAACAACAAGACAGTGAGTCACTTAGGGAAGCTTGGGAGAGATTCAACGACTTGATCAGGCAATGTTCTAACCATGACTTGGACGAAATCAAGGAACTAAATACATTCTTCAAGGGTTTAACACCTGAATCTTCCATGATGGTCAAGGCATGTGCTAATGGGGCACTCAAAGATAAATCTGTGCCGGAAGTTCGTGAATTGTTCAACCAAATTGCTGAGGATGAATATCTATTTCCAGAGACAAGGAAAACTCATGACAGAAAGCAAAGAGGAGTCCTGGAGTTAGATGAAGATACTTCACTCAATGCAAAGGTCGAAGCCTTAACAAAGCAAATGCAATCTCTTAAGGCAACTCAAGCCAGGGCACCTGTGTTGTCATGTGGAATATGTAAGGGTGAACATTATACTGATGAGTGCTCTGTCACCACGGAATCCATTCAATACGTGAATAACTATGGCAACAGGCCACAGTACTCAGGAAACTACTCAAGAGGGAACAATAGAGGCTTTAGAGGTAATCAAGGTACTTGGGCCCAACAAAACCAAAGCCAGGGAGGGCAATACACTCAAGGGAATGAGCAAAGGAGAGCTTCCAATCCTCCACCAGGTTTTGAGCAACAACCATGTGCTCAAGAACAAAGTAAATCATCAGTGGAAGACATGCTCCGGATTCTTATTGAAAAGGTAGATAAAAATGAGGAGAGATTTGTTGCTTTGGAGACAACTGTGAGATATCACGGTGCCTCATTCAAAAACATTGAAATGCAATTGGGACAACTTGCTAATGCTGTACATCATAGGAAATACCAACTAGAGTGGGTAATGAGATCACCAAGAACTCCAATCCTTTTAACTACCCTGAATATGCACCCTAACCTCCTTTTCTAGAGAGGAAGAAACCACCTCCTCAAAAAGGCCCTCAGTTGAAGAGGTTCCTGGATGTACTCAAGCAAGTGAACGTGAATCTTCCTTTGATGGATTTAGTGACATCAATGCCAAAATATGCCAAATATCTCAAGGATCTCATCTCCAACAAAGAGAAAATCTTGAGATGTGAGGTACCTATGATGGTCTCTGAGTGCACTCAAGCATGGATGGTTCATGAGCTCCCACCAAAGCTTAAGGATCCAGGGAGTTGCACTATCCCATGCAAAATAGTCACAAGGCATTTTGCAAAGGCTTTATGTGACTTGGGAGCTGGCATAAACTTAATGCCATTATCCATTGCCATGAATGTTGGATTGGGAAGTAGGATTCGAACAATAGCAGTCACACTCCAATTAGCAGACAGATCATTGGTAACTCCCACTGGCTTGGTAGAAGATGTTTTGGTAAGAATAGATAAATTTACATTACCGGTTGATTTTATTGTGCTTGACATGGAAGTGGACTCTGAGGTTCCTCTCATTTTTGGTCGTCCTTTCTTAGCCACTGGTGATGCATTAATTGGTGTTCGAAACAAAACTGTCACCTTTAGGATTAATAATGAGGAAGTAGTTTTTGATGTGAACTATACCATGAAACAACCCATGCACATAGAGTCTTTGTGTTATATTCAAGTTGTTGAGTGTTCTACAACGTTAGTTGATGAGGGTGTTAAGCATTACTACATTTCTGTTGATAAATTTGTTGATGATGAAGAAATTGATTTGGAAGAGCATGATTTAGAAGATTGCATGATTTTACCTGACAATGCATCTGTGGTAGAATGTTATTAAATTTGTCCAATAAAAGAGTCAAGCTTTGAATTGTCAAGCCAAACTTTGGTAGATCATACGTTACAGGAAGCATGTGTTAAGAATTGTGCAAACGATAATAAGAGCCGTGCTATGCTTGTTGATGATGATGGTTGTTCTTTTCTTCATACCTTGATAAATTGCATAGAATCTCATCTGGAAGAACATTGCAACACAATGAATCAAGATAATGTGGAAATTGTTGAATCTCTTTGTGAAACACCAATTCTTGAAACTATGAATGAATCTATGTGTGTAATTTGTAACTCACCACAAGTGCACGAAGAGCAATTTTTGTTAAAAGGAAACAATGCTATTTTTGTTTGTGGTGAGAACATTGGGAAAACTTGTGACGATCACCATTTTATCTTGGATGATGAGGATGAGAAACTTTTTATTGACAGAACTAACTTGGTAACAACTTGCTTATTTGATGCATCTATGTTTGAACGTACTGATGGGTTTGTTGAGACCAAGGATGAAAAACCTTTGGTTGAGCCTTGTAGGATTCAAATGGCTGATGTGGTGGAAGAGTTGGATGATGTGTTTCCAACAAGAGAAGAATCACTGAAGGTGTCAAGTGTGGGGGAGTCCCAGTGGTTTAAGGTGCATTTTGTGGAGGATGTTCCTAGTGTCCATGAGCTTGAGAGTGTACTTGATGTTACTCCTCCAGTGTCCTACAAGAGGAATACGAGTGGTTATGAGTTCTCATCTTTCATTTGATGGGGAGATGGATTCACTGAGTTCACTTCATGAAGAAAGTTTCATAAATAAAGTCTAGCGGGAGACTATCTAAATCCAGAACTACTTCTTTTCCTTTAGTTTTAATAAGTAGTTTGTTTTCTTCTTTTCGTTTTGCCTTTACGTTTCTTTCATTTTGGAATTCATTTATCAAAACCACTCATGTTAAAGGTGTTTGCCCAGGGAGGACATTGCAAGCGATTAGCCATGCACTCAAAAGGCTAAGTGTGGGGGAGTGATGCCATGGAATTTTTCATATGAGGAAGTTGGACCAAGACATCTCCACAAAGCAACATTGGAATTCATGACAAAATCAATACCAGGGAGCTCCTAAACCGATCATTTCTTTACATTGAGGACAATGTATGTTTTAAGTGTGGGGGAGTGTATGTTTGCTATGGTTTGTATCTCTTGGACTTTAGATGCTTATTTGTCTTGTATTTGACTTGCATGACTTGCATGGGTGATGAAATTTTTTGTGATGAAATTTTTTTGTGAACAATTATGCTATTCTACTAGTTTGTTGGGTAAAGTTGTGTCGTTTGCATATTATTTCCCGTTACATGTTGTGTTTTTCATTGTTGTCCAAAATTTTAAAGTTTTTGATGAAGAATTTGAACTTTTTGAATAAGTGATGGAGTTGATGTATTTCAATGAAATATGGTGTTAGTATTGGTGAGTGTTGTTGTGGAAAAGGTGTCAAGAGCTTGAGTGTTGGACTAGGAAGTGAATAGCACACACGTATTTGAAACTTTGTTCCTAGTTCACTATGGCTTATTCCAAGTTCACCTTTAGTACTTCATTTTGATCTTGCATGTGAAAATTTTTTGTTTCTGGTCCTAAGTTTGAGGAAATTGGCATATTTTGCTGGCTAAAGCCCGATGTTAAGGTAAGATAGATATGCCATGCAAGAACCCAAATGACATAGGAGGTAATGTGGATGGATTTTTTCGTTCTTTTTGTTATGCATTTATCTGGTGTTTCCAGAATTCGTGCATGTTTAGTCAATTTGGGATTCTTATGAATATGTGCTTGCACAAGAAATGATATGGGAGAAAAAGCCATATTGGCAACTGGGAAGGAAAAAGCCATAAGAACCTGGCATTCAAATTTGGAGAAAAAAGCCATAAAACCCAGGCATTATTTCAGTCATCAATATGTGCACCAATGTGCAGCACTAACATGCAGAATAAGGGCAATGTCCCATAGAGTACCAATGTACGCATAGGTACCATTGATCTTGTGATTGCATGTTCATAAGAGTGGACAAAGAGATTGGAATGTATTGAATGGGTTGTGAAACCAGCTAGATGGTGTATAGCAAGAGAATAAATGAAGTTCATGTTCCTCAGCACACATTTGCACGCATGACATTTTGGTCTTTATTCATTGTGCCTTAGTTGATAATTTGTGCTGAAATCTAAAAGCTGGTTGCCAGGAACTTTGGAATAAATTCTTGTGTGGAAAATGTTTTGATGGACTTGGATGTTGCCATTGTGGATGAATGAACAAATGTGTTAGATACGGGTGATAAAAATGAGTTTTGAGTGTAAAATTTGCTTGAGGCCAAGCTATTGTGAATGGTGTCGAAATGGATAGGGAAGTGTTCTTTTCCCTATCAGGAGTTCAAAGCATGGTGTGTGTGTGGCATGGTTTTGTGATTGAGTTAAATGGTTTCATTTTGTGTCTTTGCTTGAGGACAAGCAAAGGTTCAAGTGTGGGGGAATTTGATAAGTTGGTTTTATACCAACTTAAATGTATTATTTCACTTGGCTTTTGCCTTGATTTTCATACAAATGTGTGGTGCAATGTGCTATATTGTGTGTTTATCTGGATTGCAACTCATAGTGTTTAAATGGTGAAAAAGACCAAAAATGTTGTTAAAATGAGGAAAATATATGCTTGGTGTCAAATGACAAGGTTCAGAGTTTGAAACAATGAGAATGGTGAGTGGGAATTTAAGAAAAACCGAAATGAGCTTATTTGGCCAAATTAGGGATTTGGCAGTTTTGAGTGCTGCATTTGTTTTGTAAATAACTCTTTCAATTCTAAACCAAATGAGGAGATCTTAAATAATTTGGAAAGCTCTTTGTTTGTACTTTAATTTCTATGTTTTAACGTTATCCAAATTCGGTGTGGAAACATGAGAAACGAGAGCATCTTTGTTGTGTTTGGATTAGGATTTGATAGAGTTCTATCTTTCTGCCACAGTTTGGTATTTCGATGATATCTTGAGTTCCAGGTACCTAATGAGGCGGTTTCTTGATCCATTGGAACGCTAAGAGGGAGATCTATAACTCTTAAGTTCACAACTAAGGCTGCATCAGAGGCTAAGACACATTTGTTCGGCATGAAAGTGGAGCATTGTGTTGGAATGGACACTTAGTTGCATATGGTCTCGCTTGAACATTTGGCACATCTCTTGGCGCGCCACTCATGTATCCTTGGCATATCACTTGCATCTTGGCCCAACATTTGGCATGCTAATCGTTCACGGGTTAACTAGGCAGCAACAACCTTGGCACACCACCTTGCCACACTTGGCACCTCGCTTTGCCTTACCTTGCCGAACACACACACTTGCCTTGCCAAGCTTTGCCAACACACTTTGCCATCCCACTCTTGCCACAATATTTACACCTTGGCACGCCACACATACACACCATTCTTGCAAAACATCCTTCACAACTTAGGCACACAACTTGGCATAGGAGAAAACAGGCAGCCATGAGGAAATTTCCTCCACGAGACTTCGTGGGAGGAAAAGTGCAAGAATTTTACTCCACAAAATCTCGTGGAAGAAAAACAAAATGGAAAATTTTGCCCACGAAATTTCGTGGGCAAAAATCTGGTGAAAAATTGCACTACGAGATCTCGTAGTGCATTTGTGTGAAGTTTTCTTTTGGACTTGAAAATCGGTTAAGTGTTGGAAGGTTTGATCCATGAAAATTTCAGCTTTGTCACACTTTATTATTTGGGTCATAACTCTTTCGTCTCAGCTCCGAATTGGGTGATTTAGATGGCTATGGAAAGTTAAGACAAAGGGTTACGACTTTCATGTTTTAATTTTTCTCTAATTCACAGTGCATCATGATCAAATCTTGGTGGAAAGTTGCTACCATGAAATGTTTTGTGGTTGAGTTTGCTGGAAATATGGCTAAGTGTTGAAGCTTTGATTTTCTGAATTTCCAGGCAGTTGAAGGCGTGAAGTTCGGTGGCAAGAAGGCGTGATTTCCTGAAAGCTGTTCTGCTTGGAAGCTCGCGAGGATGCTGAAGGTGTGATTGGTTGCGGCTTGAAGGCGTGGTTCGATTCTGATTTCTTCACCTGGAATTCTGAGAAACTGAAGGCGCTGGCGCTGAAGCTGGAAGGCGCTGGAAGACTGTTTGGGCAACTGAAGGCGCTGGAAATGAACATTGAAGGCGCTGGAATGCTGAACTTTTCTTCAAACTTCGAATTTTCACTTCTTGGGCTAAATTTTAGTCATTTCTTTGAAGATACTAATGTAAAACTTTATACATTTTATGTTTCGTATTAGTTACGTTTTCCCAACTCTATATATAGGGAAGGTAGCTAGCATGTAAGGAGGATGGAATATTTTTGAACTATCTTTGAATTAGAGCGGGAATTCTCATTTTCTCTCTCTAGATCTATTTTCTCTCACTAAACATTTCTTCTCCTATCTCAATTCCGATTGTGAATTTGGACTGGATTTATCCTTCTCATTCTCAATTGACAAAGGAATCGACAATTCTCTCGAGTAAATCGGTAAATTCTTCCAATTAAATGAGAATGACCTTATCAATGTTGCAATTTGTTGATTTTGAGATGAGAAAGATGATCATCGGCTACATCTATGATATCGTAGGATTCTTAATGGATGAATACGTGATTTAGTAGATTGTATGCTATGTAATTGATCTAATTGTTGAGTATTGAAATCACATTTGAATTATGCATAGACATATGTTGAATTTCATAATTCCTAGCTATTTTTGAATGGATCAAGCTTCAATTGTGGTCGACATGCTAAATTGAGGAGTGATTCATCAAAGTTAGCGAAGTTCCATGAACTGAGAACTAAATTGTGAGTATTTAAGTCTTTGCACTTGTTTTCTGTAATCAAACCAATTCTGAAACTCAGGCCTCGCCATAGGAAGTGTTAATGAATTGAAACATTATGAAAAGTGTTAAAGGAGCTTTCTGTGTTAACAACATGATATGTGAACCCTAGGATGGGCCTCGCCGTGGGAGTTCTTAGGACTTTGCATGTTAGAGTAGTTAGCTTGGAGAGTTGAGACTTTGCGGAGCTTATTCCACCATTCTCGGGCCTCGCCATGGGAGAGGATGGTGACAGGGGGTACAGGAGGTGGTGTGGTCGCCATGCTAACCACAGCTTGAACTTCTAGGCAAATTAGGTCTCCAAGGCGTTTAATTGCTTATTGATTTCATAGCATAGATTTACTAAGCCTGTGTTCATCCAATACAAGAATCCTGAGATATCTGTTTCATCCTTGTTTGTTGCTACCTTTTGTACCGTTGTTCTCATTTTTTATGTTGAAATTACATTCTTTCTAGTACTTAGATTCCGTGACAAGACTTTTAGAACAATTTGCTCAATTTTGTTGACCTACGCCTTCCCTGTAGATTACGATCCCTGCTTCCACTTCTACAGTAGTTGTTTGGGTAAAATTGAGGGTACACGATAAGCCCGATTACACAACATAGCTTCCATGACTTCAATACACATAGAAAATACTTTTCACATAGTTCTAGGGTTTCCTTCACAAAAGAGTCACGAAAACTATGTCTCCAATACAAACACATACACTCCCTTTGTTTCATCTCATGTTTAGTGTAGTTTAGATGTTCAACCAAATAGAACCTACTCCTAGCCTCCAAGAACTTAGAAACCACTAAACCAATAAATTCATAGCAATAAGTTTGCACACCTTTAAGAAACTATAGCAACCTTTAGGTACTCCCAACTTAGCAACCTTAGACCATCCTAGCACTTAAAGCCAAATTAAGATAACCACACCACGCATAATAGAGTCACGACATAGTGGTCATGGCTCATATAAACATGTACACACTTCATTGCATATAGAATCAATTCCTATGCTAAAGAAGTCATGACATAGTTGCCTTGACTCCCACACAAAGCACAACTCACAAACATATTTCACACTCCAAGAACATTCTAGTGTTTGAAACTGTCTTGATTCCGATATACACTCACACGCATTGCACTTAGTTTTCTTTTTTCCTTCACATTGAAGTCAAGGCATAAGTATCGTGGCTTAAAAAATTTAGAAACTCAACCTCTCAACCTTTTGACCTTAGTTTGACATTGACCTCAAAACAAGACACATAGTCTTGGGACCACATTGTAACCTTCCCAACATGAACGAACATGGATCATAGGCTTTAAAATTAACCCAACCTAGCCTAGAACTCTTAGGAGTGACCTAGTTTTACTAGTCAATAGTAGTTTGACACAGTTAACACTAGTTTAGCAAAATTAGGACCAGTTAAACCTAATTAGACCTTGTTAGTTTACTACTAGTTTGACTAGTTTGACCTAAATTTATCTAGTAAAAACTAATTTAACCCTAGTTGGTAATATTAAACATAGTTAGTCCTAGTTTTGTCTAGTTTTGTCCAGTTAACTCTAGTTAGGTCTAGTGATAGCACATGGTAACCGGATCCTTGCACGTAGTATATAATTTTTTATCTAGCATGAATTCAGCACAAATAATAACAAGACACAAAAATAACAAGAACGACTATTAAACATAAATACTTGGATATTGATCCAAAGCCTTTTGGTATACAAGAAAATTTACCTAACCCAAGTAATCTTGGTGTTAAGAAAATTAGCTTGGCTTGATCTTAATTAAGAGCGAGAAGAAAAACTACTAAGTTCACGCTTAGAAGTTTACTATAATTCAATATTAGTTCACTCCTAATCATGATGGTTTCTCAAAGCAAAACCTAGAAGAGGTTTCTTTCAAAAATTCATCAAATCTATTTATTCCATGAAGAAGATGCCTTTAAATAGGCTACAATAATGAAAACCCTACTTAATAACTGTAAAGGAAATATTAAGTAATAAGGCAAGTAATTGTTTTTGATAACTTTCTTAAAAGAAACAAAACCCTAAAGTTTAAAACTAGCCAAATTCATAATATCGCGACGTGAAGTGTCGCACATCGCTGCGACATAGATGGACATCACAACTAGGGTGGCGCTGGACGTCGTTACGTGGAGAAAATGTGATTTTTCCCATGTTCATCCACTGAGTGACGTCACAATGTGGGAAATGTTGAACGTCGCAGCGTCAGTGCACGTCGCGACTTGGAGAGGCTAGACGTTGCGACATGGGGAACTTTGGGCTTCCACAAAATTCTTCATCTCCAAAGTTGATTCCATGCCTTCCAAACCTTTAGTAGAGATGCAAGAAACATTCCAAAGTACTTCGATGTCAAATTTACTTGAAGACAACTCCAAGCCTTCATGCTCATCCTCAATGGTTGTGCTAAACATGCTCAACAAAGATTGCAAAGCCGTCTTCATCTTGTTTGCTCGCGACCTCGTCATTGGTTCATCAAGATTAAACAATGAATCACTTGATTTGAGTCATTAAATGGAAAAGATTGCTATCATTTCCTCCCTCCTCAAAAATATTCTACCTCGAATAACGTATATTATAAAGATATAAATCAGCAACAATAAAAGAAGAAGAAATATTGCCATATATTTGACTTTGCTTGTTGACAAACAATGTACTTTTCACAAATACTTTTAACATCTTTCAATATTTTAGGCCAATAAAATTGTTCATGAAACACATAATAAGTTTTAGGTATTCCAAAAAGCCCCATTAACCCTCCACCATGGATTTCTTTAACAAGTAATTCACGCATAGAACTTAGTGGAATGCACAATTTTTCTCTCTTAAAAAGATAACCACCTTGCACATAATATTCACGATTCGAATTTTGCAAATATAGATCATAAACACGTTTGAAATCAGCAACAATAGCATAAAGCTCTTTAAGCAAATCAAATCCAAGTAACTTAGCATGCATAAAAGTAAGCAAATAGTTTTTTCTAGACAATGCATCTACAACAATATTTATCTTTTCCAGCTTTATACTTAATCACATATGGAAAGGATTCATTGAACTCTAACCATTTAACATGCCTCTTATTCAATTTACCTTAAATTTTAAAAAATTTGAGGCTATAATGATCCGAATTAATTATGAATTCTTTCAGCCATAAGTAATGTTGCCATACCTATAAAGATCTCACCAAAGCATACAACTCCTGTCATAAGTTGCATACTTCAAAGCTGCTCCATTTAGCTTTTCACTTAAGTAAGCCACAAGCTTCGATTCCTGCATTAACACAACACTAATACCTATCCTGGAGCCATCACAGTGTATCTCAATAGCTATATTAAAATCAAGCAATACAAGAACATGAGCAAGAGTCAATTTTTCCTTCAGTGTGTTAACAGCCTTTTCATGTGATTCTTTCCACTCAAATGTGACATTCTTCTTAACAAGTTCATTTAAAGGTGTAGCAATAAAACTAAAATCTTTCACAAAATGCCTATAAAAACTTGCAAGACCATGAAAACTTCTAACATCACTAGCAGATGAATGTGTTGGCCAATCAAGAACAACCTTAACCTTTGACTCTTCAACAGATATTCCTTGAGAACTAACGACATACCCTAAAAAGACAATGGATTCCATGCAAAAAGAACACTTTTTAAGGTTTGCAGGCAATTTACGTTCTCTTAATATAACAAACACATTAGAAAAATACACAACATGCTCGTCAAGTGATTTGCTATAAATTAGAATATCATCAGAGTAAACTACAGCAAATTTGCCAATAAAAGATCTAAATACATTATTCATCAACCTCATAAAAGTACTAGGTGCATTAGTTAGACCAAAACACATAACTAACCATTCATACAATCCATACTTTGTTTTAAAGGCTATTATTCATTCATCACCTTCTTTCATTCAAATCTAATAATAGCCACTTTTAAGATCAATCTTGGTGAATATTGTTGAACCATAAAGTTTATCAAGCATGTAATCTAATCTAGGAATTGGATACCTATACTTAATGATAATCTCATCAATAACAAGCTACACATATTCTCCAAGATAGATTTTTCTTTAGGACCAAGATAACCAGAATTGAACAAAGACTAAGGGATTCATGAACAATAACTATGTTGACGAGTTCATCCACTTGTCTTTGTATTTCATTGGTTTTCTCAGAATTTGCTCTATAAGTTGGCCTATTTGGAATAGAAGCTCTTGGCACAAAATCAAATTGATGCTCAATGCCTCTTATAGGTGATATCTCAAAAGGTAACTCCTTGGGAAACAAGTCATTATATTCCTACAAAAGAGACAACACAATACCAGGCAAACCGTTAATATGAGCACTATCAACATATATATGTCCTTTCAAATCAATAAGTACAATTGTTGCCTATCCACTATTGTTGTCCTAATCTTTTTCTTTGAAGCAAATATAGTAAGCATATTTTCTTTAATAACTGGACCTAAACTTGGTACATCATTTTTCTTCTCAAGATGCTCATCTTCCTTTGCATTCTTTTCATTTATCTAGGAAAATGCTTTGGCAACTGCTGCTTGGTCTTCAAACACTTACCAAGTTTTAAGTCCTACAAGATTTACCTTAATTTATACCATTATAGTCAAAACTATAATAGTTTTTCTTGGCATGATAAGCAATATCCCAATGATTTTGCCAAGGTTTTCCCAACAACAAGTCAACTGCCTCCATTCGAACCACATCAAATAAAATCTCATCTTCATATTTACCAATAGAGAATGGAATCTTCACATGCTTATTAACCCTAATTTCACCCATTATAACCCCAACTTCTTCACAATAAGAACACTCGCAATATTGGTGCAACATTCACTATCAATAATCATGCTACATACCTTGCCATGAACCATACACCGATTGTGAAAGATAGCCTCATGTTGTTGCTCAAAATCTTCTACTCGGGGTTGTACATTGAGAATCCTCCTTGAGACCAAAGTAATTTTGTTGGATTCTTCAATCATGTTACCAGAATCTTTCTTAAGACCTGCCATTTTCTCATCACTAGAATACTCACTAATGATATCACCACTATCAAGAACATACATGAGCTTCTTTGTGGGACAATCTGATTGATAATGTCCAAATCCTTTGCATTTTAAACATTTGAAATCCCATTGGCGCTGCACAGACTTTAGTGTTGTCATTCGAGTATTCATAGTTTATTTACCTATGCGGGATTAGAAGAAGATGCTTGGCCCTTGAACATAATATATTTCTCAATCTTTACAGTTGTGTGAATAGTCTCTTCCATATCTATGACATGTTGTAAATCCACCTTATGTGCTAAATCAAACCACTGACAAATCGTTCCATGATGTTTTCCTCATCCTTCTCAAGATTAGCCTTGATCATCAATAACTCCATTTCTTTGTAGTATTCCTCAATCGTCATGCTTCATTGAACAAAAGTTTGAAACTTTCTTTAAAGATATTTTTGGTAGCGAGAAGGTACATATATTTTTCTCATTACCAATCTCATCTTATGCCATGTTCGAATAGGGGGTTCATCATTCATTTTCTGGTTTTGATCTAATTACTTCCACCAAACCACTACATAACTTTTAAGATGCATCCCAACAAATCGAATCGTCTCCTCATCATCCAATCCACTGCTCTCAAACTTTGAATCCATAGTTCCAATCCATTCTAGAAATAATTCAGGATCTGATTTCCCTTGAAATGTAGGAAAATCAACACTAAAGGTTTGAATTTTAATTTTGAATTTCCTCACGGGTTTAGGCTAGTTTGGAATGACATGAATCTAGAGTTCAATGACGTGGACAATACCCCACGTCATGACTTAAAGGCCTTGCACATTGCGAAGTCCGTGCATGTCGCGCAATATAAGGACACTCCTACGTCGCGATGTGGTTCTTTGGAATAATTTAGTTTTTGAATAAAAAGCCCAAGGTCGCGACATCCAAAAATTTGCATTTTAAATTTAGGGTTTTATTCTCCACGCCACAACACCTATACTTATGACATCCAAGAACTTTGACATTTTTTTAAATATTTGTTAGTTATTTACGAATTTAGTTTTCCCATCTAGGGTATTTGGTGAAAGTCTATATAAAGGCTTCTTATTTAGTTGTAATAGAAAAATAAAGTTTTGGAAGAAGTATTTTCACAAGATTTTAGTGATGGAATTCTTCCTGGTGAATTTGTCTTCCTACAAAGGGTTTGCTGATTTGCAACTACAGAGAACTGTAAGTTTACGCGAAGCAAACTAATTTGTTGGTTCCTTTAATTTCCAACTCAAGAATTGTTGGGTTGTTCTACCAATAAATGATTTTATTCGAAGGTCCTGCGAATTGCTTCGAATTGATCCGAGTTTCATATCAACTGGTATCAGAGCACACGGTCTTCAAACAAAATCAATTTGTTTTATAATCACAAGCTTAACATAGATCTTAAGTTATATATGTGTCAACAATGATATCTTGTGTTGTGTTGTTTTTTAGTCTAAGATTTATTCACTAGTATGATGAATTCATTATACCGTTATTTTTGTTGGTTGGTTTGTTTGTTGGAATTCCTAGATTTGATAATATGAGCAAACACAGTGGAGCTAGCATTAATCAGAGTATTAAGGTTCAGCTGGCTACTATGTTAGAGTATATCACCAAATTTCCTATTGATAATCAGTGGTTACAACGGCATATGGATCAATTGATTTCACCAGCTCCTAAACCTGTGCAAAAATATCTTTTGGATAATATAGATGAAGTGGGTTCTGAGCATGATGAGAGTTCTCGATGTAGGACACCAAAAATTGCTACCACTAACAATGAGAGAAAGATGAGGGTTCCGTTATTTATGGACAGTGAGGATCCTGAGGAATTTCTACAATGGTTTTGCAAGGCTTACCACATTTTTTTACTTCTATCAATATTTCGAGGAGATGCGAATCCATCTCGCGATTCTGGTGTTTTCAGGGTATGCGAGAGCATGATGGGATGATCTACTTGCTCATTGAGAGAGGTTGGGAGAGTGGCCAATTAGAATTTGGTAGAATGTTAAGTCCATTATGCACAAGAGATTTATTCCAGTCCACAACTATAGGGACCAGTTGTTGAAGTTGCAAAATATGATTCAAGGGGATCGAAGTGTTAAGCAGTATTATAAGGATATGTAGATGGTGATGAATCGAGCAAAAGTTTATGAAGATAAGAATGAAACTATTACCAGATTTAATAGTGGTTTGAACCGCGAAATTGCTAATGTTATTGTCCTTTAACATTATTTTAACCTTGATGATTTGGTCCATAGGGCTAAGGAAGTGGAGAAGAAGTTAATGCTTAAGAAGACATCGGGATGTAGTTCTACTTCACTGTGGAAGATATGTATGGCAGATTCACTGCCGGCTAACAGCCCTAAGGTTGAGGTGCAAGAGAAAGTGAAAGCTTCGTGGAAGTCAAGGGCTAAAACGCCTGCTAGACCTCATTAGTGTTATAGATTTCAGGGGTTTGGACATGTTGCAGCTCAATGTTCTAACAAAAGTGCATTCGCCATCCGTCCAAATGGAGTTGTGGTGGAAGAAATGGATTTAGACCCCAATATTCCCGGTCTTGAAGAGATTGAGGAAGTGTTCTGTGAGCCAGAAATATACAAACTCTTAGTGTTTCGACAGGTTTTATCACTTCATCCGATGTAGGAGACTGAAGATTACAAGTGTACGCAATGTTTCCATACCCGAGATGCACTTAATATTAAGATTTGCAATGTGATTGTGGATAGTGGGCGTTGTAATTGTAAGTTCCTTGTTGGTGAATAAGCTGCAACTACTTGTGGATGATCACCCTTATCCCTATAGCTTACACAGGATGCAACAAGAGTCTTCGACAAAGGTTACTAAACAAGTTCTGATTTTATTGTTAATTGGAGCTTATCGGGATGAAATATTATGTGATATGGTTCTAATGACAGTTGGTCATGTACTTCTAGGAATACCATGGATGTATAATCGCGGAGTGAAACATTTTGTGTGATACAATGTGTACTCTTTATAAAAGGATGGCATAAAATTGTATTAACGTCTCTTCATCTGTCGGAGGTGTACAAGGATCAATGTAAGATTGCCCAGGATATGCAGTCCGTCAAGGGAATTGGAGCAAGCCACAAGGAGATTGTTAGGAAACATGCATTGATATGTGCAGCTGTTGGTGTCCTTCCATATAATATTGCAGGTTTGAGGACAAATTTATTCCACGACGGAGGGACTGATGTGAATCTGGAGTTCAAGGACGTGGATGATGCCCCACGTCATGACATAGGGGCCCTCCCACGTCGCTACAGGGTTCTCTGGAATAATTTAGTTTTTTAATAAAAAGCCCGACGCTGCGACTTCGAAGGTCGAACGTCATGACATAGGGGCCCTCCCACGTCGCTACAGGGTTCTCTGGAATAATTTAGTTTTTTAATAAAAAGCCCGACGTTGCGACATCGAAGGTCGAACGTCATGACATCCAGAAATTAGCATTTTTAATTTAGGGTTTTATTCTTCACGTTGCGACGTCAGAATACCTGTACGTCACGATGTTCAGGAACTTTGATGCTTTTTTTATTATTTGTTAGTTATTTATGAATTTAGTTTTTCCCATCTAGGGTATTTGGTGAAAGTCTATATAAAGGCTTCTCATTTAGTTGCAATAGAAAGAGAACATTTTGGAATAAGTATTTTCATAAGATTTGAGTGATTGAATTCTTATATGTGAATTTATATTCCTGCGAAGGGTTTGCTTTTTTGCGACTACTGAGAACTATTAGTTTATGCAAAGCAGACTAATTTGTTGGTTTCTTTAATTTCCAACTCACGGATTGTTGGGTTGTTCTACCGATCATTCATTTTATTCGAAGGTCCTGCGAATTGCTTCTGTGACATACAAGCTGGGGTTTGGAACGAATCGATCCGGGTTTCATATCATGGAGTGTCGGCCTCCACATCAAAATTAATATGACGTGAAGTTGGAGGTTGTACAGTTTGTGGTCGATTATTCTCCACAATTGTCATTTGAATAGACAACTCTTTGACCATGTCTACAAGTGATGTAATTTGAGTTTGCTTGTCCATTTGGTTTTTGGACATTTTTTTCGTCATTGTACCTGCATTGTTATTGAAAACCAAACACGAGAAGGAACAATATAATAATATATCACACATCACGGGTTCTCATTGTGAAGACCCAACCCACCCATTCATTCGGATCGAGTTGGACCGTCAATCCTTAACACCACACATTGAGATACAGTTTATCATCTTAAGAAAATAACAATCAAAACTCAAGATGTCTGTAAGATTTTTTTTACTAATACCACAATCAAGCACAATCTCATTCTTAGATAAAACATAAAAATGCACCTATACATATATACCATCGATGAACCATTTACGTCTACAACATCAAACTATCCAAAATACATTAACATCAAAACCATTCGCACAATCCCATAGTTAGAGATGTAACTTAATGTACAAGCACACGTTTAATTTTAAATATATACAAGTTTTAAAATCTCGTGACGGGCAGCTGATGGCCCTACCGCTTCACCAACTCGCTAATCGCTCTGTTCCTATCAAATTCTTCTGAGAACCCTAAAATAAAATATTTAGAAAATGGGGTAAGATATAACGCTCAGTAGCGAGGTGATGAGACAATTTTAGTTTTTTTTAAAAAAATGTAATGGAGTTATGCAATTATTTCCTCAATTTAGTACGATAAAACAATAAACCAACCAGTCAACTATGGGAAATTCAATTATTCCTAATTGAGTATGCACAACGATTACAAAGTAACATATATATATATATATATCAGATATTAATCATTACCAGACCTGTACTAGCCTTATATCCCTATCCAGTCAGTGGAATGTTTATACCACTATAAAAATACCTTATCCACCACAGTTGATAGTTACTACACAGGTAATAATGTGACATCCGAAAATTTCACCAGTCAGTCAGTACCCGTTTTGGTAGAGTTAAAATATCATTGACTCAATCAGAGTGGGGTTGGTGTCATAGTAGTGTCATGATAATCGTCAACCCATGTCGCCTCGATTATCAATGAACTACAGATGACGGGGCCCTAAAACATTCATAGATTGTGAAAATCGATATTATTAACAAATAAATAAATAACAAGCACAACAATTACTCATTTCCACCAAAGTCACATGTTCTTGCCAAGCCACTTAGCCCGAAGAGTAACTTACAAAGAGGTACAATATAATATAATTTCTATTCTTACAAAGGAAAACTTGTTAATTAAAAATGTATTAATTAAGGATGTATCAATTAATGTGATTCTCATTTTTATCCTTTGACGTAAAAGTACTGTGTTTTCATATATGCATGTTTCTATATTTTTGTGTGTGTGTGTGTGTCTATATATATTGAAATGTTCATAAATACATATTTACGTGTATTTAATCATGATTTAGGTTATTATCATTTTCATATTGGGAGGTACTCATTCTTTATTAATTGTTTCCTTATTTATTAGGTTATTATCATTATCATCTTCATTATTTATTACCTTCTAATGCACCCTTTCATGGGTTACTTATTATTTAATACCATGTTTAAATGGTCTAGCTTTTTCATTCTTTTTTTGTTCTAACCTTTAGGCTTTATTTCCTTAACTTTTCACAAGTTTCCAGAATTACTTAAGGAATGCTATTAATGCTAAAGCTTTTGCTGATTTTAGTAGAACCCTCCACTTTTCTATTTTTTTCGTGAATTGTTCTTTCTCAACAACCCCTCTATTGCAGTCATTTTAAATCAATAGCCTGAGAGTTGGAACGTATGAAACCCACCTTATTTCTTCTTCTCTTTCTTTTCTCCTTACTTCCTCTAGCATACGACAACGTAAGGTGATCAAAACACCTAAGTTTCACTTCCTTATATGAATCACTAATTTGTTCTACTTCACAAGAAATCAAAGTACAACAAGCACTATTAGCAGCATGAAACCAATCACCAGAACCAATCTCCATCTTGTTAAAACTACCACAACACCAATAAGAGGATTTCATTGCATCAGTCCCACCATGAGATTCACATGAGCTGATTTAATTCAAGCAACAAATATCAAGAAATGAGAACAAATCCATGGACTATGAACCCCTGTTACTACATGATTGTATCACATGCCATATATATATATATATATATATATCTACCTTTGAGGCTAGAACTTTACAAGCAACAATTGCTATGTGTTCCCCACCTGTTAAGAATTTTCCATAATTTCTCCAAATTAAACAAAGTGGATTTGCAGAGCCCCTATTTTTCCTCCTCTCCTTCTTCTCACGTTCTGTTCTTTTTCGCTCCTCTTTCTCTTTCTATTTTTTCCTCAAATTATATAATTTTAGTTTTGCCACAAATCCCTAGTAATGACGTGTAAGCTATTAAGCTTACACGTATCTCACTCATTTAATTTTCTTTTTTTTTGTTTTTTATATATGTATATATAATTTCCTTAATTTATAAATAAGCCCTTAACTTCTATAAACACTAATTAATACCCAATCTTGCTATTAATTAATTTAAATCTGTCATGACTTTTTATACTTAACACTTAAACCCTTAAAATAAATAATCAATTAAGCTGCAAACTATGAAATTTAATTTCCACAAAGTGCCGCAAATTCAAAATTTATTTTAATGCAAAAGTTTAAAATAGCCAAAAGTATTATTACTTAAAAATAATGTCGGGTTCTCACACTCACTTTGGGTAGTACGGACACTACTCTTTATTTGCGGTAGCTTTTCTCAACTAACATACATCCCTACTTGCTATCAATCCTATAGTTTATCTTCACCCTTAATTCAAAGAGTAAAACAGCTAACATGCTCAACAATAAGACAATAAGGATCAAATATAGATGAGAAACTAGAGTGTTTTAAGAACACATAAAGGGTATAAATTAAATCAAGAACACATAAAGGGTATAAATTAAATCAAGAACACATAAAGGGTATAAATTAAATCAATAAGAGAAGGCAATAAAATAAGCTCCTTTAGAATCGAATTGCACAAGATTTAATGTAATAAAATCTGAAATCAAAGCTACATAACTTTGTGTTGAAGTCAAAATTTCACAAAATTAGAACAACTATTTTTTGTCACTTTTTTTTCATGCAATGTTTTTTCACTTGGTCACTTTGGTGACTCTTTTTTTTTCAAGAAAACAATCTCAAATCATAGATTGTTATGCAACGACACAATTAAGAACAACTAACAAGTAGTACTTTGACAAATCCGAGATTTTAATTTTTTATGATATACAATTCATGAAATTCACAAGAATTCAAAGACAAAATTCAAGAGAATTTATAATATCAAAAGCACAAGTAAGCCTATGAGAATAGAAATCAAAATTGATTCAAAGAATCAATCTTGAACACAAAAGTTCAAGAAAATAAAATAAACAGGAATTCAAGAATAAGAAAGAAAGAAATAACAAGAAAAAACAAACAAAAAAATTAAGGATAAACCTGAATTGTGCAACCTCTTCTCTGATACCACTTTGATAGAACATGGTAAGGTGATCCTTGCTTGTGGTATATGATTTTTGATCTAGCATGAATTCAGCACAAACAATAATGAGACACAAAAACAACAAGAAAAGATATTGACTTAAGTACTTGGATATTGATCCAAACTCTTACGTTTATACAAGAAAATTAACCTAACCCAAGTAATCTAGACATTAAGCAAATTAGCTTGGCTTGCTCTCAATTAAGATTGGGAAGATAAACTACATAAGGTCACACTTAGAAGTTTATTAGAATTCAATATTCGTTCGCTCTCAATAATGAAGGTTTCTCAAAGCAAAAGCTAAAAGAGGTTTATTTCAAAAATTTGTCAAATCTTTTTATTCCATGAAGAAAATACCTTTAAATAGGCTACAATAATGAAAACCCTACTCAAAATTTGTAAATGAAATATTAAGCAATAAGTAAAGTAATTGGATTTTTAAACAATTGGATTTCTAGCTAAAGCTCACTCTCCACAGCTCAAGAAACAACTATAACAGATCCAACTTGGAACTAGGAAGGGTGGACTTGCTACTTGAGAGCCTTCTATCGGGTTCTCACACTCACAATTGGATTATATGGTTGCTGATCTCATGCTGCTTTAGAGCCACTAGTGCCTTCTGGTCTTTTGTTTTTGTTGTTTATCGGCACCACTGTTCTTTTTTGGTTGCATATTTTCTAATTGCTGAGCTATAGCTAGTCTGTGCTCCCGAATGAATTTTTTGGTGAAGTTCCTGTGTTTTGTGATGATCTGCCGACTTGATGGAATATCCTGCTGATGAGAAATAGGCTCAATGTTGAACTTGTGATGTGTGGACTCTTGCTGTCCACTTGCTGTTGTAATTCAATCATGTACTTGGTATGATTTTGGCTGATTGATTTGCCCGTGTGCTTGATGACTATGTTTGATCTTGAAATTGAATGTGGATCCTTTGGTATTGTGTGGTCAACATTAGTGATTCCTGTGCTCGGTGAGACATGTTGCTCTTGCCGATTCAATTGCTGAGTTGTTCATCTATTTGGTGAGGTTGAGCTAACCGAACGTCATTTTCGACCTTCATAGCTGTCGATCGAATCCTTGGAGCTATGCTAACAACGTTCAGTTATTTTACAGCTCCTCATTGATGTTTAACTGTACGGTTATTGTTGTAAAAGTGATCAGTGGCACACTTTTATAAGCTTCCAGCTTTCTGTCCTCTATGGTAGTATTAGTCACTAAAGTTGGTAGTTTTCTCATATACTCCTCAGAAGGAATTAGAGCATCAATACTTTTGTAATCACTAAAGTCGAGGTTCTATAATTCCCTCCTTTAGATAATAGGAAGTTGCATGTAATTGAGTAGTACTCCAAATTTTTTGGTCACATGCTTGTAACGGTGTGGTCGTGTATATTCGGCATCATATTTTGTTCAAGATGGTATAAAGCTTTTTTTTTAAAGTAAAGTAATTGTTTGAGATAACTTTAAAAAAGAAACAAAACCCTAAAATTTTAAATTGGGCGAATCCCCAACATCGCAATGTGAGGAGTTGCACGTCGCGACGAGGATGGACGTCGAGACGTGTTTATCCAGTGAGTGACGTCGCGATGTGGGGAACATTAGATATCGTGACGTAAGTGTACGTCACGGCATAGAGAGGTTGGATGTCACTATGTGGGGAAATTTGGGCTTCCACAAAATTCTTCATCTCCAAAGTTGATCCCATGCCTTCTAAACCTTCAATAGAGATGCAAGAAACAGTCCAAGGTACTCAAACGTCAACTTTACTTGAAAACAACTCCAAGCCTTAATGCTCATCCTCAATGGCGGTGTTAAATATGCTTAACAAAGATTACAAAGTCGTCTTCATCTTCTTTGCTCGTGACCTTTTCATTGGTCTATCAAGATTAAACAATGGATAACTTGATTGAGTCATTAACTTGGATGGATTGCTATCATCTAGTTTGGTCTAGTAAGGTAAATTTAACCTAAGTTAACCTTAGTTAATTCTAGAAAACCCTTAATTAACCCTAGTTTCAGCACATATGCCAAGTTTTATACTTTGTCTCTACTATCAGGTCTTTTGTGAAGTACTATTTTGGAAATCCAGAAGTGTAAGCACGGGGTACATTTTGTAATTAATTATTAGTTTAGATTTCTTTCTTTCCAAGTTTGTGTAATGTATAAATAGGAGTCTAGACAACTTTTTGAGGTTTTCACTTTTGAAGGTTGATAAATTGATGAATCACCAACTTATTTCCCTTATTTCATAAGGAATTTGTCTTAATTCTCTAGTAAATTGTTTTGTTTATGTTAGTTTATGTGATGTTTTAGGTGAAGGGATCAAAAGATAGCACAAAAGAGAGAAATAGACAAAAGAAATAAATAAGGAGTAGAAAAATCAGCGAAAATGGGTACCTGGCGAAATCAAAGGAAAACTATGTCATGAGAAATTCACCCAAGGAGTAGCTTAAGTATGCCTATGCCATGAATAATAACGAATGGAGAGCAAATCCAACATCACAATATGGGATAATACAAGTCACACTATGAAAACTCTGAAGCAGACACACTAACAGTGTAGTTAGCACTTAGCTATGCCACGATAAACTATTTATCAACAGCACAGTGCAACCAAATGAGATCTGATAGGCATAAATATAGGTATAAAATATGCTTGTTATTGCTATTTACCCCTTATCAAATATAATGCCCTACAACCACTAATCGTGATAGTAAAACAAGTTTGTTCCCACAAGGAAATGATAGTGTTGAAACCTTAGAAAATGTTTTGGATTTTTACTTATTAAATTCAAAAACAACAATGTAAAAGAAATGAAGCAAAGTAAATATGACAATGACTTTTTAAGTAAATTACAATTAAGCAAGTGTACTTCCGAGATTATATTAAGGGCTCATCAAAAGGAACAGGAAAATTCTATCTATGGTCATGCAAAAGAAAGTAAACACTTAATCATAATCTAGGTTTCAATACCGAGCACCTATCTTATTCATAATAACCTATCACACTTCCTCCTATGTGGCAAGAGGCAAAGAATGATTTAGGCGTCTACCTACTAGATATTAATTAATTTGTTAAATCCTCCAATGTGGAAAGAGGTAAAATTTACTGCCTCAATTAACCCAGGATCTAATGCAACTACCAACAACCAACCCTCTAATTTACCTGCTCCTATGTGGCAAGAGACAACAGTGAACCAAGTCACACTAATCTTAAACTAATCACTCCAAACTCTTCCTATGTGGCAAAAGGCAAGAGCTAAGGTAAAACTAGCTTAAAAAATTCGCAACAAATCACAAAAGATCATAAATAACCTACCCTAGTCCTTTTATGTGGCAAGAGGCAAGATTAAAGCAAGTTATCTCTAAGTAATTTACTTCACTAAATAAACATATTAATTGCACATCACTCACGCATTAAATTATGCATAACTATGAAGATCATGGCAGTAAAACGAATTAACAAGTACAATAGAATTGAACATTAAGCCTGTAAGTTAAGCTATTGAAAGGGTTGTGTTTATGTATGTTAGAATTAGAAGAAAAATCTTTGGTTCTTAATTACTTGAGTTTGAAAGTGTGATTCATAAATAGATGAGTTCCCCCTATTTTCATAATTAATAGATTTATATGACAAAAGATCATATCTAGAGTTTTTTGTAAATTATCTTTTTGATTCAATATGAATAATGAATATACTTATGAATCCTTTTGTTTTTTGTAATGAATTAATTCATCCTTTCATATGAATGCCATTTGAAATTTAGAATTTGAACAATATTTGGCATTTCCACAAATTCCATAATTTACCGCAACTTAGCATAGTAAAATGATTTTTTCACAAATTCCTTAAATCCTGCACAAAAGAAACACCTTTAGACTAAACACATTAAAACACGAAATAATATAACATAAAAAGCATACTTATCAGCCCTCTACTCTGAATCTTTCTTAATAGACTACTCAAATTGCTTAATCAAATGTCATACTCGATTTTTCCTTGGCCTAGTCGAGAGTAATATTAATCAAACAATTAAATAGAAATAAAATGAAAATATTAATTCATTAAACCTAATTTTCCCTTGGCCAAGTAAAAAACCGCATCTAACAATTCAAACTAAGTTGAGAAGATCAAAACTCAACAATCAAATTATACCTTGGCTCTGTCTAAGAATTTCTTGAAGTGTTAATCAAACTAAACTCAATCCTTACAATTAAGCATATGAAACATTGGAAAGGACAAGTGCAATCTACTTCAATTGGAGATCCAAGTAAAATCCAATCATAGTTGTTAATGCATAAAATAGAATTCAAGAATCCATTCCTATAATCCAAGAACTAAAGGTTTAGCCACTCATAGAGAGTGACATCATTTACAAATATAAAAGAGAGTTTCTAAAAGAGGTCAAATGAAATCTGATAAGTTGGTTTTATACCAACTATTATGTGTTAAAATGCTTGGCTTTTGTTGTGTGTTTTATGTACATATGTGAGGTTTTTAGAGGTTTTATGCATTTATATGTTTACAATGTGAAAATGATCAAATGGTGTAAAACAAGCAAAAATGATGGTAAATGAAGTGAAAAATGTTAAAAGGCAAATGAAGGAACCAATAATGCATATTTGGCCATTTTAGGGTTTTGGGCAGCTTGGTTGTGCAAATTCATTTGGGCATAACTTCTTCAATATTAATCCAAATGATGAGTTCTTGGATGTTATGGAAAGCCCTTTGAGTTTTCTTCAATGCTTATGTTTTAACTGGCTTCCAATTCTGTGAGTAACTATGAGAAACGGGTGCATGTTTTTGATTGCCACTTCAGGATTTAGCTATTGAATTCATAATGCCACAGTTTGGTAGATTGTTAATAACACGAGCCGTAGACCTCTAATTTCAGTGATTCTTGATCCATTGGAAAGCCAAGAGATAGACCTAGAACTCTTATGTTTACAATCGAGTCCAATTCAGGTGGTAAGACACACGAATCTTGCTTGGAAGTTGTTTGTTGTACTGAAATGGTGTCATCACACACTATGCACTCACAAAACTCTAGCGAGCATTTTCACAAACACCTCACAAGCAATACACTCTCGTACAACCTCACAGCAGCACACTCGCACACACTCATGCGTTGAGGTCACCTCGCCGCACAAGCTCACCTGCACACTCGCACGCACTTCAGGCGACGAGCTTAGCTCGTCGCAGGCCTCGTCGCACACATCAGTCGCACACACCTCACCAACACTCGCACACATGCACACTACTCTCAAGCACTCAGCACACACACTCATGCGGCGAGGTCACCTCACCGCAGTACACATTCACACCACTCTTCTCACTTCTCACACTTTTGCACAACAGCTCTCCACTTGCTTTTCATCCTCAACACTTGAAATCACTCAAAGCTTTACATCCTTAATGCATGACACAAGTTTGCATTTCATGAATCAGTTTTACAAACACTCAAAACACCTCTCACTCCACTTCACATTCATGTTCACAACATCATTCTCATGTCACTCCATAAGTTCACAATTCAATTCACTCACATCTACACTGCACATTATCACGTTATACACTCAAGCTCACCAACATATTCCACATTCATTTCACTCACACATATGAACACTACACTTTACATCTTATTCATGCGTTCTTCATTCAAAAATTCACAACTCTCACAACATATTTCCATTCTTGCTTCAGAAGGCCAATACCCATCTCACATACTTCATTCTTGGTTGTTTGAATGCATTTCATTATTCATCTATTCACTTCACATATTCATGAACATTCACTCAAGTTGGTATTCAGTTTGCACATAACCCATTTTATTTCGTCATGTTACTTCCTCACCAGCACACCCATTTCACTCACTTCACTCTATGATCACTCAAACACCCACTCTCACACTCGCACATGCACGGCGAGGTCTCGCCGCGAGACCTCGCCATTAAACACATTGCATGGCGAGACCTCGCCGCGAGGTCTGGCCATCAAAATGCACACACGGCGAGACCTCGCCGCGAGGTCTCGCCACACACACACACTTCACAGCGAGACCTCGCCGAGAGGTCTCGCCACTATATTTGCTTCGGATTTTATGTTTGGACAAAGTGGAAAAAATGGCAGTGTTGGGAGTTTTGTTTCATGAGTTTCAATTTTGTTGCACTGTTTTGAGTTGGTCATAACTTTCTCATCTTAGCTCCAAATTGGGTGATCCATATGGCTATGGAAATCTAAGATAACGATTTACAATTTTCATGATTTAAGCTTTCCATAATTCACAGTGCATCATGATCAAATCTTGGTGGGAAGTTGCTGCCATGAAATGTTTTGTGGTTGAGTTGCTGGAAATGGCTAAGTGTTGAAGTACTAAGTTTCTGATTTTCAGGGCAGAAGAAGGCGTGAAGTTCGGTGGCAAGAAGGCGTGATTTCCTGAAGGCTGTTCTGCTTGGAATCTCGCGAGAAGCTGAAGGCGCTGATGCTGAAGCTGGAAGGCGCTGGAAGACTGATTGGGCAACTGAAGGCGCTGGAATTGAACATTGAAGGTGCTGGAATGCTGAACTTTTCTCCAAACTTTGAATTTTCATTTCTTGGGCTGATTTTAGTCATTCTCTTTGAATGACATTTATGTAATACTTTGTACATTTTATGTTGCGTATTAGTTACGTTTTTCCAACTCTATATATAGGAAAGGTATCTAGCATGTAAAGAGGAGGCTGGACTAGGAGGATTTGAGATTTTAGAACCATCGTTTTGAATTTTAGCGGGAGTTTTTCTCCCTCTCATTTTCTCTCTCTCTGGATCTACTTTCTCTAACTAAACATTTCTTCTCCGATCTCAACTCCGATTGTGAATTTGGACTGGATTTATCCTTCTCATTCTCAATTGACAAAGGAATCAACGATTCTCTCGAGTAAATCGGTAAATTCTTCCAATTAAATGAGAATGACCTTATCAATGTTGCAATTCGTTGATTTTGAGATGAGAAAGATGTTCATCGGCTAAATCTATGATATCTTAGGATTCTTAATGGATCAATACGTGTTTTAGTAGATTGTATGCTATGCAATTGATCTAATTGTTGAGTATTGAAATCACATTTGAATTATGCATAAACATATGTTGTATTTTATAATTCCTAGCTAATCTTGAATTGATCAAGCCTCAATTGTGGTCAACATGCTAAATTGAGGAGTGTTACATCAAAGTTAGTGAAGTTGCATGAACTTAGAACTAAATTCTGATTGTTTAAGCCTTTGCACTTGTTTTCTGTAATCAAATCAATTCTGAAACTCAGGCCTCGCCATAGGAAGTGCTAACGAATTGAAACCTTAGGAAAAGTGTTAAAGGAGCTTTCTAAGTTAACACAATGATATGTGAACCCTAGGATGGGCCTCGGCATGGGAGTTCTTAGGACCTTGCATGTTAGAGTAGTTAGCTTGGAGAGTTGAGACTTTGCGGAGCTTATTCCACCATTCTCGGGCATCGCCATGGGAGAGGATGGTGACAGGGGGTACAGGAGGTGGTGTGGTCCATGCTAACCACAACTTGAACTTCTAGGCAAATTAGGTCTCCAAGGCGTTTAATTGCTCATTGATTGCATAGCATAGATTTACTAAGCCTTTGTTCATCCAATACAAGAATCCTGAGATATCTATTTCATCCTTGTTTGTTGCTACCTTTTGTACCGCTGTTCTCATTTTTTTGTGTTGAAATTACATCCTTTCTAGTACTTAGATTTTGTGACAAGACTTTTAGAACAATTTGCTTAATTTTCTTGACCTACCCCTTCCCTGTGGATTACGATCCCTACTTACGCTACTACATTAGTGTTTAGGGTTAAAATTGACGAAGTGCAACACTCGATATTAATTTTTGGCGCCGTTGCCGGGGAAGGCAATAAGTTTTTGGAATTTGTTGAATTGTTCTTGATTTTTACTTGTTCTACTTTGTGTTTTTGTTTGTGGCATTTACCTTAGCTTTCATTCTGTGTTGTTTTCTGTTCGTGTTGAGAATTGTGATCTATTTCTTTGTTGCATATTTGATGTTCTTGTTTCTTTGTTATTACACTCCACAACTGTGTGTTGTGTATGCCAAGGTCTAGCAGGTTTGTAGGAGAACCACAATTCTTATTGGATCTTGAGTTGGAGAAAACTTTGAGAGCACATTTGAAGTAACAGAGAGAAATGGCTGCACAAGGAGCACAAGCACCGAGGTTTGGTGACCACTATGCAGTAAATTTTGACAATCGATTTGGTCATCAGGACATCGACGTAGAAAGTTACCACATTCCTCCACAACTTGTTTCCATGATTACCCAGGGCCAATTCTTCCAAGGTCTTGACAATGAGGATCCTAATGATCACCTTGATTGGTTTCTCGGGTTATGTAGCACTTTTAAGTTGCCAAGAGTTGACAGGGGTGAAGTTCACAGGATCTTGTTTCCTTTATCTTTGCGTGGAAAGGCTAAACATTGGTTGAAGAGTATTGGGGGAACAAATGCTAGGATGTCATTTGATGATCTATAGAAGAGGTTCTTGTCTAAATACTTCCCTCCAGCTAAGCTTGAAAAGAGAAGGCTGGAAATTACAAATTTCCAACAACAGGATAGTGAGACATTTAGAGAAGCTTGGGAAAGATTCAACGACTTGATTAGGCAATACCCCAACCATGATTTGGGAGAGATCAGAGAACTAAATACTTTCTTCAAAGGCCTTACTGCTGAAGACTCAATGATGGTTAAGGCCTGTGCTAATAGTGCCCTTAAAGATAAAAGTGTCCAGGAGGTAAGGGAGTTATTTGATCGAATAGCTGAGGACGAGTATCTCTTCCCAGAGACCCGCAAAACTCATGTTAGAAAACAAATGGGGGTTCTTGATGTTGATGAAGAGACTTCTCTTAGTGCGAAGTTTGAAGCATTGGCCAAGCAAGTGCAGACTCTTAAGGCAACACAAACAAAAGCTCCACTTCTTTCATGTGGTATATGCAAGGGTGAACACTATACTGATGAGTGCCCAGTCACCACTGAGTCCATTCAATATGTGAATAACTATGGCAACAGACCACAGTACTCTGGAAATTACTCAGGAGGGAACAATAGAGGATATGGTGGTAATCAAGGAACTTGGGGACAACAGAACCAAAACCAGAAAGGTCAATATACTCAAGGGAATGATCAAGGAAGAACTTCCAATCCTCCACCAGGGTTTGATCAGCAAGCTAGTACCTCAGAGCCGAGGAACTCATCAGTGGAAGAAATGCTCCGGAGTCTTATAGAAAAGGTGGATAAAAATGAAGAAAGATTTGTTACTTTGGAGACATCTGTAAGACATCATGATGGCACATTCAAAAACATTAAGATGCAATTGGGTCAACTCGCGAATGCTATACATCATAGACCTATTGGTTCTCTTCCTAGTGATACGGTGCCAAATCCCAAGAACAATATTGGATGTAAAGCCATAACCTTAAGGAGTGGAAAACTTTTGTCTGGGAATAAACCGTCATAAGTTAAGAGTGATTGTGCAGAAGAAGAAGACCAGAAAGATGAAGCTGAGGAAGTTTTGGAACTTAAGAATGATAATGAGCAAGAGGATGGTAAGACTGTGAAGAAGGAGATACTAGCTAGGGTAGGAATTGAGATCACTAAGAATTCCAATCCTTACAACTACCCTGAGTATGCTCCTAAACCTCATTTTCCAGAGAGGAAGAAACCACCTCCTCTAAAAGGCCCTCAGTTCAAGAGGTTCCTGGATGTACTCAAGCAAGTGAATGTGAATCTTCCCCTGATGGATTTAGTGACCTCAATGCCAAAACATGCTAAGTATCTCAATGATCTCATCTCCAACCAAAGAGCAAATCTTGAGATGTGAGGTTCCAATGATGGTTTCTGAGTGCACTCAAGCATGGATGGTTCATGATCTATCTCCGAAGCTTAAGGATCCTGGGAGTTGCACTATCCCATGCAAAATAGGCACAAGGCATTTTGCAAAGGCTTTATGTGATTTGGGTGCTGGGATCAACTTAATGCCATTGTCCATAGCTATCAGTGTTGGATTGAAAAGCCAGATTCGCCCAGTTGCAGTATCTCTACAATTGGCAGATAGGTATTTGGTAACTCCTATAGGTTTGGTTGAAGATGTCCTGGTAAGAGTTGATAAATTTACTTTGCCTGTTTATTTCATTGTTCTTGATATGGAGAAGGACCCGGAGGTACCTTTTATTTTTGGTAGGCCTTTCTTAGCTACTGGTGATGCTTTAATTGGAGTTCGAAACAAAACTGTCACCTTTAGAATTAATAATGACGAAGTAGTTTTTGACGTGAACTATGCAATGAAGCAACCTATGCATTTAGAATCTTGTTGTTCCATTCAGGTTGTTGAATGTTCTCCAACTTTCGTTGATGAGGGTGTTAAGCATGACTATATTTCTGTTGATGAAATTGTGAATGATGAAGAAATTGATTGTGATGAGCTTGATGTAGAAGATTGCATGTTTTCATTAGAGAGTGCACGCATAGAAGAATGTGGTTTTATAGATGTGTCGAACTTTAAAATGCCAAGTCAATCTTTGGTAGAGCATACCTCACAAGAAACATGTGTCAAGAATTATTCAGACGATAGTGATGAACATGTTTTACTTGATGATGATGATGGTTATTCTTTTCTTGATACTTTGATAAATTGCATAGAGTCAAATCTGGAAGGACATTGTGATACCATAAATCAATATAATGTGGAAATTGCTGAGACTCTTTGTAAAACATCAACTTGTGAAACTGAGAAGGAATCAAAGTGTGTAATTGGTACTTCACATCCAGTGCATAATGCGAAGTTTTTGTTACAAAATGACAATGTTTTTCGTGATGATCATGTTGAGAAAATTTGTGGAATCAAAAATGTTTGTTTTGAGGATAAGGATGTTAACATTCTGAATGATAAGGATAACATGGTGAACAAATGTGAATTTGAGACATTTACTTTTGAAATTTCTGAAGAAATTGTTGAGACCATGGATGTGCATTCCTTGGTTGAGCCTTGCAGGATTACTATGGATAGTGTGGTAGAAGAGGGCTATGATGTGGTTCGAATGAATGTGAAATTTTTAGAAAGCTTTTCTCATGATCCTGTGCTTACACATCTCCTCAACACTCCAGTGTCTTCTGGGAAAAAGGAGCATGGCTATGAGAGTTCATCTTTTGTGTGGTGCAGAGATGGATTTACTGAGTACTTTTCATGACCAAGACATACGTTGTGGATGAATAAAGTCTAGCTGGAGACTATCTAAATCCAGAACTACTTTTTTTCCTTTAGCTTTAATAAGTAGTTTGTTTTCTTCTTTTCGTTTTGTCTTTACGTTTCTTTCATTTTGGATGTCATTCACTGAAGCCACTCATGTTGTAGATGTATACAAAGGAAGGACATTGCAAGAGATTAATCATGCACTCAAGAGGCTAAGTGTGGAGGAGTGATGCCAAAGAATTTTTCATATGAAGAAGATGGATCAAGAAATTTCCACCGAGCAAACATTGGAATTCATGACAATATCAATACCAGGGAGTTCCAAACCTATCATTTCTATACATTGAGGACAATGTATGTTTTAAGTGTGGGGGAGTGTATGTTTGCTATAGTTTGTATCTCTTGAACTTTGGATGCTTAGTTGTCTTGCATGAGTGATGAAATTTTAATGAAATTTTTTGTGAAATTTTTTGTGACGTTTTTTTGTGATATGTGATGAAGAATATGCTATTTTCTAAGTTTTGTGGTGAATTTTGAGTGTTAGCATATTATGTCTAGTTATATGTGGTGTTTTTATTGTTGTGCAATTTGTCATGTTTTGTGCAAAGTTTAAGATCTTTGTGACATTTGACATGTTAAAAGTGTTTTGTGAAATTTTTGGTGAAATTTTGAACTTTTTGTGAATAAAGTGATGGTGTTAAACGTAGGATGTGTGTTGGTGGGTTCAATTCTTTAAATGTGAGTTGAGCTGAAATGAGAAAAATGAGTGTGGGTAAAGTAATGAGAAGAAAATTCGTGAAAGTGTGAGTAAAGTGGTGAAATGGATAGAATGACGTAACACTTTATACTATGCTTTTACTCTTTTGTTAAGCTATGTTCAAAAATTTAAAGTTCATCCATCTTTACTTTTGTATTGCATGCGAAATTTGTTTTGATATCTTTGATTCTAATCTTGATGAAAGTGGTACATTTTGCTGACTCAGGCCCGATGTTAATGTAAGATAGATATGCCATGCAAAACTCAATTGACATAGGAGGTAATGTGTATGGATTCGTTTCTTTTTGTTATGCATTTATCTGGTGTCTCCAGAATTCGTGCATGTTTAGTCAATTTGGGATTCTTTTGAACATGTGCTTGCACAGGAAATGATATGGGAGAAAAAGCCATATTGGCAACTGGGAAGGAAAAAGCCATAAGAACCTGGCAAACAAATTTGGAGAAAAAAGCCATAAAACCCAGGCATTATTTCAGTCATCAATGTGTGAAATAAAAGTGCACCAATGTGTAGAATAAGGGCAATGTCCCATAGAGTACCAATGTACGCATAGGTACCATTGATCTTGTGATTGCATGTTCATAAGGGTGTACGAGGAGATTGGCATGTATTGAATGGTATGTGTGACGAGGTAGATGGTGTATAACAAGGGAATAGATGAAGTTCATGTTCCTCAGCACACACTTGCACGCATGACATTTTGGTCTTTATTCATCGTGCCTTGGTTGATAATTTGTGCTGAAAGTTGATAGGTTGGAATTGAGGATATGTTAAGAGTTTTGATATTACATGAGAAAATTGTTTTGATGAACTCAAATGAGAACAAGTTTGACAGAGGAGTGAAGTCTAGTATTAAGTGTTTGTGAAGTGTGAGTTTGCTTGAGGACAAGCAAAAGTTCAAGTGTGGGGGAATTTGATAAGTTGGTTTTATACCAACTATTATGTGTTAAAATGCTTGGCTTTTCTTGTGTGTTTTATGTACATATGTGAGGTTTTGAGAGGTTTTATGCATTTATATGTTTATAATGTGAAAATGATCAAATCGTGTAAAACAAGCAAAAATGATGGTAAATGAAGTGAAAAATGTTAAAAGGCAAATGAAGGAACCAATAATGCATATTTGGCCATTTTAGGGTTTTGGGCAGCTTGGTTGTGCAAATGCATTTGGGCATAACTTCTTCAATATTAATCCAAATGATGAGTTCTTGGATGTTCTGGAAAGCCCTTTGAGTTTTCTTCAATGCTTATGTTTTAACGGGCTACCAATTCGGTGAGTAACTATGAGAAACGGGTGCATTTTTATGATTGCCACTTCAGGATTTAGCTATTGAATTCATAATGCCACAGTTTGGTAGATTGTTAATAACACGAGCTGTAGACCTCTAATTTCAGTGATTCTTGATCCATTGGAAAGCCAAGAGATAGACCTAGAACTATTATGTTTACCATCGAGTCCAATTCAGATTGTAAGACACACGAAGCTTGCTTGGAAGTTGTTTGTTGTACTGAAATGGTGTCATCACACACTATGCACTCACAAAACTCTAGGGAGCATTTTCACAAACACCTCACAAGCAATACACTCTCGCACAACCTCACATCTGCACACTCGCACACACTCATGCGTCGAGGTCACCTCTCCGCACAAGCTCACCTGCACACTCGCACGTACTTCAGGCGACGAGCTTAGTTCGTCGCAGGCCTCGTCGCACACATCACTCGCACACACCTCACCAACACTCGCACACATGAACACTACTCTCAAGCACTCAGCACACACACTCATGCGGCGAGGTCACCTCGCCGCAATACACATTCACACCACTCTTCTCACTTCTCACACGTTTGCACAACAGCTCTCCACTTGCTTTTCATCCTCAACACTTGAAATCACTCAAAGCTTTACATCCTTAAAGCATGACACAAGTTTGCATTTGATGAATCAGTTTTACAAACACTCAAAACACCTCTCACTCCACTTCACATTCATGTTCACAACATCATTCTCATGTCACTCCATAAGTTCACAATTCAATTCACTCACATCTACACTGCACATTATCACGTTATCACACTCAAGCTCACCAACATATTCCACATTCATTTCACTCACACTTATGCACACTACACTTTACATCTTATTCTTGCGTTCTTCGTTAAAAAATTCACAACTCTTACAACATATTTCCATTCTTGCTTCAGAAGGCCAATACCCATCTCACACACTTCATTCTTGGTTGTTTGAATGCATTTCATTATTCATCTATTCACTTCACACATTCATGAACACTCACTCAAGTTGGTATTCAGTTTGCACATAAACCATTTTATTTCGTCATATTACTTCCTCACCAGCACACCCACTTCACTCACTTCACTCTATGATCAGTCAAACACCCACTCTCACACTCGCATATGCACGGCGAGGTCTCGCTGCGAGACCTCGCCATTAAACATATTGCATGGCGAGGTCTTGTCAGCAAAACGCACACACGGCGACACCTCGCAGCGAGGTCTCGCCACACACACACACTTCACGGCGAGACCTCGTCGAGAGGTCTCGCCACTATATTTGCTTTGGATTTTATGTTTGGACAAAGTGGAAAAAATGGCAAAGTGTTGGGAGTTTTGTTTCATGAGTTTCAGTTTTGTTGCACTGTTTTGAGTTGGTCATAACTTTCTCATCTTAGCTCCAAATTGGGTGATCCATATGGCTATGGAAAGCTAAGATAACGAGTTACAATTTTCATGTTTTAAGCTTTCCATAATTCACTGTGCATCATGATCAAATCTTGGTGGGACGTTGCTGCCATGAAATATTTTGCGGTTGAGTTGCTGGAAAATGGCTAAGTGTTGAAGTACTAAGTTTCTGATTTTCAGGGCATAAGAAGGCGTGATTTCCTGAAGGCTGTTCTGCTTGGAATCTCGCGAGAAGCTGAAGGCGCTGATGCTGAAGGCGCTGGAATTGAACATTGAAGGCGCTGGAATGCTGAACTTTTCTCGAAACTTTGAATTTTCATTTCTCGGGCTGATTTTAGTCATTCTCTTTGAAAGACACTTATGTAATACTTTGTACATTTTATGTTGCGTATTAATTACGTTTTCCCAACTCTATATATAGGAAAGGTAGCTAGCATGTAAAGAGGAGGATGGACTAGGAGGATTTGAGATTTTAGAACCATCGTTTTGAATTTTAGCGGGAGTTTTTCTCCCTCTCATTTTCTCTCTCTCTATATCTACTTTCTCTAACTAAACATTTCTTCTCCGATCTCAACTCTGATTGTGAATTTGTACTGGATTTATCCTTCTCATTCTCAATTGACAAAGGAATCGATAATTCTTTCGAGTAAATCGGTAAATTCTTCCAATTAAATGAGAATGACCTTATCAATGTTGCAATTCGTTGATTTTGAGATGAGAAAGATGATCATCGGCTAAATCTATGATATCTTAGGATTCTTAATGGATGAATACGTGTTTTAGTAGATTGTATGCTATGCAATTGATTTAATTGTTGAGTATTGAAATCTCATTTGAATTATGCATAAACATATGTTGAATTTCATAATTCCTAGCTAATCTTGAATAGATCAAGCCTCAATTGTGGTCGACATGCTAAATTGAGGAGTGTTTCATCAAAGTTAGTGAAGTTGCATGAACTTAGAACTAAATTGTGATTGTTTAAGCCTTTGCACTTGTTTTCTGTAATCAAATCAATTCTGAAACTCAGGCCTCGCCATAGGAAGTGTTAACGAATTGAAACCTTAGGAAAAGTGTTAAAGGAGCTTTCTGAGTTAACACAATGATATGTGAACCCTAGGATGGGCCTCGGCATGGGAGTTCTTAGGACTTTGCATGTTAGAGTAGTTAGCTTGGAGAGTTGAGACTTTGCGGAGCTTATTCCACCATTCTCGGGCCTCGCCATGGGAGAGGATGGTGACAGGGGGTACAGGAGTTGGTGTGGTCGCCATGCTAACCACAGCTTGAACTTCTAGGCAAATTAGGTCTCCAAGGCGTTTAATTGCTCATTGATTGCATAGCATAGATTTACTAAGCCTCTGTTCATCCAATACAAGAATCCTGAGATATCTGTGTCACCCTTGTTTGTTGCTACCTTTTGTACCGCTGTTTTCATTTTTTTGTGTTGAAATTACATCCTTTCTAGTACTTAGATTCTGTGACAAGACTTTTAGAACAATTTGCTCAATTTTCTTGACCTACCCCTTCCCTGTGGATTACGATCCCTACTTACGCTACTACATTAGTGTTTAGGGTTAAAATTGACGAGGTGCGACACTCGATATCAAAATCAAAGAAGGGAAAAGCTTTAACTCATCTCCAAAATGGTAGAAAAACTCCTCATCAAAAAGAAGGGGAAAAAACTCTACTCAACCCTCAAAAGGACCTCTCTATTTATAGTATTATATTTCTTTAGCTCCAAGGAACTAAACACTTAGGCTTAAAGAAAGATCTTGATATATTGCTTCAAGGACTATGCTTTAGCTCTAAGTAATATACTTTTGCTCCAAGCAATGTGCTTTAGCTTCAAGGAATATGCTTTGGTTCCAAGTAATGTACTTCGGCTTCAAGGAAGGTGCTTTCACTTTAACAAAGCTAAAGAATCTTCTTATTGCATCTTTGAACTCTGGGATTTCACAAAATTATCCCTTGAGAGTTTGTGTTCAATGCTTTGTACTTGGCTCCAAGTGTGAGTCCAGATGAAACACCTTTGTGTAGTCTTCTCCAACTGATGGCTAAGTGTTGAAAGTGCTCCATTTGGGTACCAAGACTTGAACAAATAGAACCACTTACATGAATCAATGGTAAATAAAGGCTTAGTCTCTGAATGTTTATAATTTCTCCTAAATGTGAGGTTGGGAATGGTTCTAGACTTTTTAGGGTTAACAAAGGTTCATGGTTTAACTATTGTTACCTATGGTCCAACATGGTCAAATTCTATCAAACTAGGCTTGACATTGTCAAGCTTGGTCAAACTAGTCAAAACTCAATTATCTATTCAACTAATCAATGTTAGTTTAACAAAGTCCAACTAAGTCAAACTCAGTCACACATGGTCAAATTTGGTCAAGCTATGATTGACTATGTCAAACTAGCAAAACCTCGTTAAACTGGGACAAACTAGTGAAAACTAGGGTTTTATGGGCTCTGACTATGGTTTTAGGTTGGTCGAGTATTGGCCAAAGTCGGATCAAAATTGGATTAACTAGTCAACTCTATCTTATCTTGTCAAATCATGGCAATTAACTCAAACAAGAGTTGATTAGTGTTAATTATAGGTAACTTTTCCAACTATACCTAACTTGGACTTGGATTAAGGTTAGAGGTTCTAAGGTTAATTGTGTGACATGGCTAGATTTGGTTCCTAGTAGTGTGTTTTGGTTGGTTGTAGACGATGACATGGCATTACACCAAGTTGGGGAGTTGATGGGTTCAAGTCGTACCCTCACCAATTTATCCCTAACACTGTTGTAGTCGAGGTGAGAGGGTTTCGTTCCACAAGGAAGAGGGTGGTTTCAAGAATTCAACATTTTGTCACAAAAGTGAAATTACAAGAACAAGTGTTACACAACAAGAACAGAGAAATAAGAAGTAACTAGTAGATTACACCGTGACAACCGCGGTGGGATTGGCCCTACAAAAAAAATAATTGTATTAGTGATTATAAATATGTATTGAGAAAAATATTAGAGAATCATGTAGTTGTGATTTGATTAAATTTAAGTAAATAACCTAAAAATTGATAATAAATTATGATTTAATAATGAGTTATTAAAATTCTACACTAAGGGCATGTTTGACAACACTACTTAAATCTAAAAATTAATTGATTTAGACCTGAATCAATTAAGTTTGTTTGATAATCACAAATTGCATATCTTAATGGATTAAGAGGGTCTGAAAACAAAGGCAAAATTATGATAGAATTTTAAGCGATAAAATCTGGCTTAATTTGCTTAATTTTAAAGTATGATCAAATATAGACTTCTAAAATATTTTTCATATGATATAATTAATATGATTTAATTTTTCTTTTCACATATAATTACACACACTACACATATTTTCAAACATTATGCATATTTATACCTACAACATAAATTTTCACACATTTATGCATATTTACACCTACTACACATATTTTTACACACTACACACATTTTTACAAATTATGCATATTTACACGTTATACACACATTTTCATGCATAACATTTATATCTATGACACTCTCACATAGTACACATATTTACACATAGTACACACATATTTACACCCCATATTTTCACATAATGCACATATTTTCACATACTACACATATTTTCACATAGTATAAATATTTACACACCATATGTTTATAAATACTCTATAAATTTTTCCCCACCACATATTTTTCACATAGTATATTTTCAGATATAAAAATCAGTTGGATTATCAAACATATAAAATTAATGAATTCAACAACTTATTACATTCAGATTTCAAACTTTAGATTCAGCCAGTTTTCAGTTTTATCAAACGGACCCTAATAGATGTTAAACAACGAAAGTATGTGACAATGCAGTGAACTGTGTACGTACGTATAAAAATATATAATTTGTGAAATATTGTTTAGTAGGTGTAAAAATGTGTAGCGTGTATAGAAATAAAAATTTTGTATTAGTGATTATAAATATGTATTGAGTATAATATTAGAAAATAATATGACTGTAATTTGATTAACTTGAAATAAACAACCTAAAAATGATAATAAGTTATAATTTAATAATAAATTATTAAAATTCTACACTAAATATTGAATAACGAAAGTGTGTGAAAATCTAGTAAATTGTGTACATTCGTATAAAAATGTATATCTTGTGAAAAAATAGTAGGTGTATAATGTGTAAAGTATGAAGTAATATGTGTAGTATGCGAGAAATTTCGGAATTGTATATAAATATATATGGTGTGCAAAAATATGTAAACTATATGTAAAGTATGTACAAAATGTAAATGTGTAAAGTATATGTGAATATGCAATGTTTTTAAAAAATATATGTAAAATATATGTAAATATATATATATATGTATATATATTTTTTGAAAATGTTTATATTATAAATAAATATGAATAATGTGTGACATAAATTAAAAAATGTATACTGTGTAGATTGTGAATAGTACACGTAAATGTAAATTGTGTGAAAATGTACATAGTAAGTAGAAATATGTATAATGTGAAAAAACACGTTTAGTATGTATAAATATATGGAGTGCGAGAAAATATGTTTATTATTTGTAAATACTTGTTTAGTGACTCTAAATAGGTATAATGGGTGAAAATTGTGTAATATATATAAATATGTATAGGTTTGAAAATTTGTGTTGAATGTGTAAATATGTATAGTGCGTAAAAATATATTAATATGTATAGTGCGTAAAATGTGTAAATATTTATAGTGTGTGAATATGTGCAAGGTATGTGTACATATGAATATTGCACAAAAATGTGTATAACATGTATAATAAAAATGTATAATATATGAAGTATAGGTAAATATATCTATAGTGTGCCAAAATTTGTATAGCATGTGTAACATGTATAGAATATGTATGCGTATATATATATATATATATATATATATATGTATGACAATTGAAAAAGTGTGTATCATGTTTAAATATGTAAGTGCGCAAAAATGTGTACATTATGTGAAATATTAATAGTGTGTGAAATATGTGTAGTATGTAAAATGCATTAAATAAATGTAAAATAAAATGTGTAAATATTTATAGTGTGTGAATATGTGCAAGGTATGTGTACATATGAATATTGCACAAAAATGTGTATAACATGTATAATAAAAATGTATAATATATGAAGTATAGGTAAATATATCTATAGTGTGCCAAATTTCGTATAGCATGTGTAATATGTATAGAATATGTATGTATATATATATATATATATACACACACATATATGTGTGAATGCATGTAATATATATAAATATGTATAACAATTGAAAAAGTGTGTATCATATTTAAATATGTAAGTGCGCAAAAATGTGTACATTATGTGAAATATTAATAGTGTGTGAAATATGTGTAAAATGTAAAATGCATGAAATAAATGTAAAATATAGAATAAACGTTGTTAATGGATATGATTAACTCCTTTAGTAGAGTACATCGTGACAAATGCAATGAGATAAATTGTCCAAAAAGTTGTAGTACTCACTGCTGATTGATGATGTATATTGAATATAATAGGTAATAGGTAATGTACAACACTTAGGGCTAGTGGAATGATTAATCTTAATTTGTATTGTCTATTAGTAATTAGAAATAGAATAAACACTTATATTTAAGTGTAAATAAAAAATGAAAAGGTTTAGTGTTTAATAATAAAAATAAGGATGTCTTACATTATACATATTTTCATATAGTATACATATTTACATATAGTACTCATATTTTCACACAACATACATTTTTATACATATTATAGACATTGTTGCACACTGTATATATTTTTACACATACTATAAACATTTTTGAATACTAAATATATTTTACATATATACCTCACATATTTTTGCACAGTATATATATATATATATATATATATATATATTTATATATAGTATAAATATTTTCACACACTATACATATTTGCATATACTACCCACACTTTTTACACACTACCTATATTAATTCATCCTTTACGCATTTTTCACATACTTTATGTATTGTAGTATAAGGATTAACTTTCTTTTTGTTGCATTAATATATTTTAAATGTTAAATTTGATAAGATTATTTTCTTCCTCTTGTTAGAAATAATAATCATAAACAAACATCAATAATTTTTTAAAAAATTTCATAAATTTGATAATTACAAATTTAATTATCAACAAATAACCTTGCAAAATATATAAAATGAGCATAACTAAGTAACAAAAAGGTTAAAACCAAAATATATAAAATGGTAAGAATATTTAAAACTTGCAAATTTTAACCAATGCATGGGCATAAATGTGAGATTATTTAAAACGTGCAAATTTTAACCAATGCCTGGACGTGAATGTTACATAGATGTTTCATTCAGGCTCCATACAAATCTTAAGATTTAAGGCAAATTTCCAAATTTAAGAAGTAACTAAAATTTGTAATGAATCATAAGCTTCATGAGTGAAGAAATGCTTAATTTTGGTTAGAAATAGAGTTAGAAAGAATTGTGTATTATGAAAATTTAAAATTTCAATTTGAAATGTAATATTTTATTCATAAAAAAATACTGTAGTAGAAACAATTATTGTAACATTTTTTTGTTTTAAAATTTTCGGTAAAAGAATAAATAAAACAAACAACTCAATTTTTTTAAAATAAATCATTAAAAGGTGACCGGAGCGATGTCGTTACTCGCCTCAATTTATCCTATTTCACTATATGTAGAAGCAGTGAGTTAGGTTTCGTTCCTCAGGGAAATAGTGAAGTTCAAGAGAATTAAGGTTTGTTCTTACAATAACACAAAAACAAATCACAAGACAAGAAACAACACACTAGCAACAAACACAAGTGAAATACCGAAGAAATTAACACAAATTTCACAAAAGTTCACAAGAGATAACCTAGACTCCTTCTGGGTGAATGCATTCAAGTGTTACATGACTAGTGTGGTGCAATTAAACTACAATTTAAGCAAAAGGAGGAGAAGAATCACCAGGAGACCTAAGTCACAGTTAGCATGGTCACCACACTGTAACCCTAGCCTCCCATCACCAACCTATCCTATGGTCGGGCCTAAGGGTGGTGAATAGAACCTATCATCTTCTCAATTCCCTACCCAGATTACTCAAGCTTTAATCCCTAGAATCTCCCATGGTGAGGCCTGATTCTAGCTTATAAATCATCACCCAGGCAAGAAACCTCTCCATACAACCTTCATCTAAGAGTTCACAAATTAAGCTTCCTATGGTTGGGCCTAGCTGTAATTTATGTTCATTCATGTACAGGTTGGAGAACTCAGTCAACTTCCAGTTCTAATTTATGAAATTAACAAATTAGTAGATCTGAGCAAAGGAGTTGAATTACTTCTTTCATCATTTCAATTGCACCACACAATATCACATAACTAGCATTCACCCATTAAGAGCCCAGATTATCACACACTAGCCAGATATTTCCATATTCAACCCAATTTTACACAATTCCATGTTCATACAAATTTCTCCCATCAATTGAAAAGTTTTACCGATTAGATGCTAGAGGAGTGTATGAATTCCCTTCGATTGAGTTGGATATGTAATCTCTAGCACAAGACACTGGAAAATGGAATCGAAAAAGTAAAACCCTAGAGAGAGAAAACTAGTGAGAGAAAGTGGATCTCCAGAACAAGAACAACTTTTTTTTCAAGAAAAGTTTTCTATCTCAATAGTCATTTTTTTTAGTCCCCCCTCTCTCCTTTCCCAATTTTCTTTTTTTTTAAGTCGGAGAGTGGAAAACTTAACTCTTACGCTTACTAGAAATATCTAGGAATATTACAAAGTAGTCCTCAAGAGAAAATGTTTACAAAAATCGACCCAAAAGGTAGTAGAAATGAAAAGTCAAAAGTTGAATAAATTCTGAAAATTGTTGGGAAAGCAGAGACAAATCACGCCTTCAGTGTATTCTGGATCACGCCTTCAGCGTTTTCGCGAGCTTCCAAGAATTCCAGCAGCTTAAGAATCACGCCTTCAGGCCATTCTTGATCCCGCCTTCAGTTTCCTCGAAATTCAGAACTTGAGTTTCAACACTTCGCCAAATTTCTGGACTTTTCAACTTTTGAAGCTGGTCAAGACTCCATCTTCATGTGCCTATAAAATCCAATGCAGAGATTGGAAGAGGCTGAAAACAAATATAAGTTCTTCTCCATGCACATAGGAAGCTACTGGATGTCTTGGTTTGCACAAAGAACATCTGGATAGCCACGAATAAGCTCTTGAATTTGGCATCCGAACCAGCTTTTCAAAATTTCTGGAAACTTTCAACTCGAAGCTGGTTGAGCTACGATCTTCACATGCTCCCCAAATCCAATCCAAGCCTCCAATAAGCGCGAAATCTGGCCAAAACTATGATAGAGGAACATGTGATGATAACGCAAGTCTTGAATGGCATATGCAACGTAAGGATGAAGAGAAATCATCACACGAAGAAGGGCACCAAACCAGCTTCTAGCTTTCCAAAGTATTTGCCAAAACTTCATCCATTCTTCAGCTGGCTTGTCGAAGCTTCGTCAATTCTCACGAGGTCTCGCCAGCTCTCCACTGCAGCTTCACGAGGTCTCGTCAGCTTCACGAAGTCTCGCCATTTTGGCGAGATCTCATCAGCTTTTTGAAGACTTCTTGCTCCAGCTCTTCTTCAACTTTGTTCTTGCTCCAACTCCATGAAGTCCCTCAGAATCCTCAAAGCTTCATCCATGCATTGTGAAGATATTCCAGATTTCTTTCACTAAATTTAGTGTCTTGAAGTCTTGCAAGAATGAATCATGATTTGCCTTTGTGAGAATCCTGTGAAGTGAGAAGAAGGAATGAATGAAATCTTGAAAAATCAAGTGCAAAGTGTGTGTGTGTGTGATGTGCAACGAATTGCACTTCGTGGGCAGCAAGTGTGCGAGGATGGTGCAGCGTGTGTGCGGCGAGGCTGCCTTCGTGTGCAGCAAATGTGCAGCAATCGTGCAGCGTGTGTGCGGCGAGGCTGATTTCGTGGGCAGCAAGTGTGTGCTTCGCGGGCAGCAACTTTGAGCCAGTGTTCGAGTGCGATGTGATGGGCAGTTCGGGAAACTTAATTCACAAACGTTATAGCCATGTAGCTCAGCTTTCCACAGCCGTTTGCATCACCCAAATCGGAGTTTAGATGGAAAAGTTATGACCAAAACAATAAGGCATGTTGAACAGCATATTGTGAAATCCAAGTTTTCATTCATCATTTGTTCAATCCAAATTCTTGGCTCTTCTTTAGCACAATTCATCCATTTCCAGTGTGAATCTGGTTTCGGGGATAACACAACAAATGTAGGTCTACCTCTTAGCTTTCAAATGGGTCAAGAATCAACACAATTGGACAACTAGAGCTCAAGATATGAACAATCTACCAAACTGTGGCAATCAAGAACACATGAAACTCTAATTGCACAACACACAAAGGTGGCCCCGTTTCTTGACCTTCCACTCAAAAGCTGAAATTTGTTAAAACATAAGAATTAAAGAGGACTCAAAGACCTTTCTAAAACACTAAAGAACACCCCAATTGGATCAGAATTGAGAGAGTTATGACCAAATGAAGTTCAGCTACTATGCTGCCCAAAACCCTAATTTCACCCTTTAAAGCACTTCTTAGGTTTTTTTTCCAAATTCTCTCACATCAACTTCATTGTTTGAACCTTAAACCTTGTTCATTGACCCTAAGCATATATTTAACATATTTTACCAATATTTTGGGCCTTTTTCATCAATTAATCACATTAACTTGTATTGCAAGTTAAAGCACAATTTAGCACATAATCACATATAAATGCACAAAATGTAAGTCAAAAGCCAAGTGATTTAACAAATATAAGTTGGTATAAAACCAACTTATCAAACTCCCCCACACTTGAACTCTTGCTTGTCCTCAAGCAGAACACAATTTTTCAGTTAAAACATGCACAAGACCATACCACACTTCTTAGGGGTATTTTTACATTCAAGCTCATTTCCTCCCCAGTATATGAAACACTTTGTTTAGTCATTCACCATGACTATATCCAAGTTCACCAAAACATTTTTCACACAAAAATCTATTCCAAAATTTCTGGCACCCAGCTTTCAGATTTTAACACACATTGTCAACTAAAGCAGGATGAATAAAGACCAACTGCCATTTGTGCAAGTGTGCTAAGGAATTCCTAGACCAAATGTTCTTTTTGCTTTGCTCAACTCTATGTACCTACACCAAAGGAAAATCTGTAGCTCACAAGATCATTGGTATCCTAAGTGCACATTGGTGCTTCTACTTTGTAAAGTAAACACTCCCTCTTCCATATGCTCATTGGCAATTTCTCTCTTGCATTTGCACATTGGTGCATCTTTTTGCCTGGGTTTTATGGCTTTTATCTCCATTTCATGCCTTGGGTATTTTGGCTTTTTAGTTCCCAATTACCGATGGCTTTTTCACCAAATCCCTTCTCATTCACCACTTCTTTTGAAAAGGTATGCCAGGGAAAAGAAACTTTCCAAGCACAGAGGGGTGAGCAAACAACCAGAACATCCAAATCCAGTTTTTCCTCCTGTGTCAAGAGTGATTTTTCATGGCACATCTATCTTATTTTAACATGATGCTTTAGCCAACAAAACATGCCAATTTCTTCAAACTTAATGCCAAAAAAAAAAAAATTTTTCACATGCAAGATCAAAGAAGTAATAAAGATGAACTAGGAATAGGTCACACTGAACTCAGAACAAAAATATTTCATTCAAGGTGGTTCTTCATTTATTCCAATTTGGATTCACTTGATGTCATGTTATGGTCTACCCATTGCCTTCACACAATGCTCTCAACTCACACTTTCATTTCTTCACACTTTCATTTTTTTTTTTAATTTTTTTTTCATTCACCCTTTCCTAACTCACAACTAAGCATCACAAGCTTACTGATTTTCCAACAACAAGAAAAAGAAAACTACAATCTAGACTCTGAACTTTCAAACAAACATAACAACACAACAACACAAAGCAACTCGTGGCATCTTCATAAACTTCATTTTTCTTCAATGTTAACAGACTTCAAGCACAACTTCAATCACAACCACATAGCAAAAATGATATAGCTAACTCCCCCACACTTAAAATCAACATTGTCCCCAATGTGAGAGACTAGGATGGAGGAACTCCCTGAAATGAGATAGGAGGGAATCCCTGGGAAAACATGGAAGGATCGCCTGAAGATGCAGGGGGCGGTGATAAAACCGGGGGTGCAAAAGAAGATGATGTGACAAATGATGGGACTCCAACAGATTGCGGCACATATTGAGCTCCTTGTGATGGGTGACCCGCGGAGAGCATTGGAATATGTTTCGCCGGATCAAACCCGGGGCGTGAAACAAAAGTAGGGGTGCGGGGCAAGTGAGGGATATGCCCAAATGATGGCAATGGCAGTCCATATGGTGTGGTTTGAACTCCTGGTGGCACCTCATAGAAAGTTCCACTCCCAGCATCTCTTGTCAAATTCGGGGGATGGCACCCAGTTAATTGTGTAACTGTCGGAGCAGGCTTTGGAGGGCCTGAGTCGGAATGGTAGTAAACAGCCATCTTATTACCCTTATCCACCTCTAGCTGCGTCACCATTTGTCTATGAAATAGGACCTCAAATTGTTGTTGGGACACATTTGCCATATCATCCAACCGTGCCATCATAGTGGAAGAAAATGAATCCCAACCCTGATGGAAAGTGTCCAATCCCTCATGCATCCTCTCCAATCGCTCATCCATGCCTGAAACGCGATGTTCCACTCTCACTAAGCGGTCATCCATGGTGGTAAGGCGATGTTCCATTGATTGTTGCAAAGTCTGTAAAATGCCTTGGAAGGATTGAAAATCATAAGGTGCACCAGCTTCATGTTCCTGTCCATTCTCGTCCTGAGGTGCATTACCATTCGCCATCTGAGCTGCCAGGAATTTCTGCTCGAAATGCACATATTTCAAATATAATGGTGTGGTGATTGGCCCTGGATTTCGTCTCCAATCACCTGCCCCAACATCCACTCCTTGAGCGGCACAGATTTCTTCAAGCAAGACTGGAAAGTACAAGGCAACACTTTTCGCACTCATAGCAGACTTAATGCTGGACAGGATAATCCTCCCAACGTCAATGGACCGTCTTCCTAGGATTGCTGAGAGCAAGTACAACCTCTTCCTTGTCACTTCAGTAGTCTGTGTGCTAGACATCAATCGAGATACAACAAACTTTTGCCATATCTTCACATAACTCTTCAATGATTCACTTCGAATATGCATATGATCTCCCCTCTTGTTGAGTGCCCATTCCGTACCAGGCAGAGCCAATTCCTTTATCAAATCTTCATCTAGATCTCCATTATTGGGATATTGCAAAGGATCCTTTGGGTAGCTAGGAGTGCCATGATGAGTATTGATGATCTCACTGGTGATTTCAACCTGTTTCCCTCTCACATAGTAAAAATCTCCATCCTCCTTTTTCTTTGACTCGGCATTTGCATAAAATTCCCTTGCTAGGCTTGCATTGCAAAAAGCTGGTGCTCTAGTAAGGCTTGGATGGAAATGATGGAATTCCATTATTGGCTGGAATGGTCCTTGGTCCACCGCGAATCCTCTCTCAATATGCAACAACTTAAAAGCCATGCTTGTCTCCCATCGAAGTTGTGCATTATCATCAACAAATATGGATGGTTCCAAAGATCCCTTCTTTCTCTTTGGGGCAGGTTCTTGCATAGTATACTCAAAAGGCCCCTCAAAGAGTGGTAAATCATCCTCAAAATTATAATCAGGATCAGAGTCATCCGAGTGTACTTGTGCCTTTCCTTTGGCTTCCACCACCCTTTGAAGTTGTTGTTACCTTCTTGGAAGTGGAATCTTTCTTTGGTGCCATTTCTATCAAACAAAGCAAAGCTTTAGTCCAAAACCATGAAGCATAAGTAGCATTATCAAAATGACAACTCAATTCCCTCATTTCAAGCACAAGAGAATCGGTTTCAAGTATAAAGAAAAATTTCAGCTTTTCAACATATCAAAACCAAAAATATAGCATGTAATTCATGGAGAACTGAGTGAAACTCAAATTAGCAATGTTGAAGAGGAGAATCCTAGCTAAATTATAGAATTGGAATCATATGATTTGGTCAATCAAACAAGCCAGTTACAGCCACAACACCGAGACATGACCAAGCTGGAAAAAATCACAACAGTTTAGACTACAACTTTCATCATATTCCCAATTCATGGCACAAGCATTCTTCAAGCAAATCTTAGCACATTTTCCATCAACATTTCTATCATAAGCATGATAATCAAGGCATTTATGGTTCACACAAGTGATTCACTCACCTTAGGTTACTAGGACTTTACAACAAAACAATAAGATTGTGTTCACTTATGCAAATTCCAGAATTTTCTATCAACTTCCCCTCACATTAAGTCCATATTCTGGTCAAAATTAGGAAGAGGGGCAAACATAAACTTTGTAGCTCATACTCTTAGCTAAAATCTCCCACTGGAATCATGCAATTTCGAAAACAATTGACCAAGTTATAGCCAAAACACTGACCCAAGGTAAAACTGGCAGATTGCGCATTCAGCCTCAACATTCAGCCGCATGCAGATGGACAAATATCAAACCAAATCAGATTGAATTAGCTACGAATTCCTATTACAACTTTGTTAAGCATACTCTTATCTACATTTGAGGACCAAAATCACTCCATTTGGACATCGGATGAGCAAGATACATCGAAAAAACCGAGACTGCCCAAGCAAGTTCATTCCAGAATTTTCAGACTACAACATGAATGCTCAAACTGCTCAAACTTTGAGATACAACTACATGTTACTCAAAAACTGACAAGATCTCCCATCCAAAAAGATGCACTATCCTTTTAGCTACAAAATGGCACTGGAATGACCTTATTTGGTGAAGGATTGACCAAGTTACAACCATTTTCCCTAAATGTGTCCAAGCTGGAATTGAGGGTTTCGGTTTTTAGCTTCTTCTTGGAATCGATTTTCTTTTCTCTCAACAATTTCCTTATTTTCACGTGTAGGATTTGAACTTCAAAGATTCAGCAATTATTCACATTGTATCACATTTAGAACTCAACAAAACCTTGCACAATCCATAGCATAAGAGTAAATAAGAGGAGAGAAACTTCACATACCTTAAGAGCTTGAGTGCCAAAGATACCAAAAGCAAAGCTAAGTTGTGATGAAACACCAAGGGAGGGGGCTGCCGATTCACTAAAGAAAGTGTTCTTGCTTGGTTTAAAGAAAATGAAGCTTGGAAGCAATGGTATAGAGTTGGTGAATTTAAGGACTTAAAGTTACACCCTTAATTCTTTCATTCAAAAGCTTCCAACTACTCTAGTACAAGCTTCCAACTACTTCTTTCCATTTTTAGCAATTTTCAGCTTTTAGCATGAATGCAAGCATTCCTCTCTTTATTTTCACCTTCTTACTCTCCTTAAAGGCTCAAAATGCATACATGGCATGACATTGACTTCATCTTCTCTACTTAAAAGGTTCACCAACCGAAATGTGTGCTCCAAGAGGTGAATTTCATCTTGCTTTTCTTTTAGTGTCTTCAAGACATTGCACTTCTCCTAGTGTTTGTAACAACATGAATTCAATCTCTCAATGCCTTAATGTGTGAGTGAATCATGACTTACCTTCTTGAAGACAAACCTTTAACCACAAGGTATGCATTTTCCACATCATTTCCAAGCTTGTCCACGGTTTCTCTTCATTGTCTACAACATGTACCAAACACATAATCAATTAATCATGCATCCTTAAGTGTTGAAAAACAAAAATTTCCAACTTAGCAGTCAATACATGATTCAAATTTCTCAACATATGATATAATGATCCAACTTCTCTCCAAGAATTGAAATGTGCAAGTGTTGTGTTCACGTGAATATGCCCAGAATCACCATGTGTTGCATGAAAAATGTAAGACAAAACACACCAAAGAAAATGAAAGAACTAAGAAATGACTAAAACGAAATCTAACAAAATAAAAAGGAAAAGGAAAGAAGTAAAGCCTAGGTTGCCTCCTAAGAGCGCTTGGTTTAATGTCATCAGCCCGACCAATTGTTGTTTCAGTTGGGAATGATAGGATCATCGAGATATAGCTCTCCCGGGGCAATCATACAATGAAGTGAGTCTTTATCTTCTGGAAGCAAATATGGTTTCAACCTATGGCCATTCACCTTCCAAGAATTACCCTTCTTTTTATCTTGAATTTCCACCACTCCATATGGCTTAACATTAACAACTGTAAATGGTCCAGTCCATCTAGATTTAAGCTTGCCAGGAAATAACCTCAACCTTGAATTGTATAGCAAAACTTGTTGTCCAGGAGCGAAACTCTTAGCTAGTATATTTGCATCATGGAGCCTCTTGGTCTTTTCCTTGTACATTTTGGCACTGATATATGAATTGAATCTAAACTCATCTAACTCATTCAAATCCATCATTCTTTGTGACTGAGCTCCATTCAAATCCAAATTGAGCCTCTTAATCGCCCAAAATGCTCTATGCTCAAGCTCCACAGGCAAATGACATTCTTTTCCAAAAACAAGGCGAAATGGGGAAGCTCCAATGGGAGTTTTATAAGCTGTTCTATAAGCCCACAATGCATCATCTAGCTTTGTTGACCAATCCTTTCTACTAGGGTTTACCACTTTCTCCAAAACCCTCTTGATTTCTCTGTTTGAGATTTCTGCTTGTCCACTGGTTTGTGGATGGTAAGGAGTAGAAACCTTGTGTGTCACCTCATATTTAGCTAGAAGAGCTTCAAAAAGCTTGTTGCAAAAATGTGAACCACCATCTGATATGATTGCTCTTGGAGTCCCAAACCTTGTGAAAATGTGTGACTTCAAGAAAGCTGTAACACTCCTTGCATCATTACTGGCAAGAGCTTGAGCTTCAATCCACTTTGACACATAATCCACAGCTACTAGAATGTACTCCTTGCCTCCTGATTTAGGAAAGGGGCCCATAAAATCTACTCCCCAAACATCAAACAACTCCACCTCCAAAATATTGTTTAGTGGCATTTCATTCCTTGAGGATATATTCCCAGATCTTTGGCATTTGTCACACTGCCCAACCCATAGCTTTGCATCAGTGAAAATATGAGGCCAATAGAAACCTGATTGAAGAATTTTAAAACCTGTCCTAGCTGAACCAAAATGGCCTCCACAAGGTCCTTCATGGCATGCCTTCAAAATGTCCTCCTTTTCATCTTCCTTGACACATTTTCGAATAATTTGATCACTACAAGACTTGTACAGGGCATTGCCCTCCCAAAAGTAGTGTTTTGCATCATTTCTCAATCTCTTCTTTTGTTCATGGGAGAAATACTTAGGAACTTGGCCTGCCACCACAAAGTTTGCAATCTCAGAATACCAAGGCAAGACCTTTCCTTCAACTGTGAAAATTTGTTCATCAGGGAAATTCTCTTTGATCAAAATCCTTGAGTCATCTTAAGCCTCTGATTCCAATCTAGAATGGTGATCCGCCACAACATTCTCACATCCCTTCCTATCCTTGATCTCCATATCAAATTCTTGAAGAAGTAGTACCCACCTTATCAATCTAGGTTTTGCTTCTTTCTTGGCCAATAGGTACTTCAAGGCAGCATGATCCGTATGCACTATGACCTTAGAACCCAAAAGGTAAGATCGAAATTTGTCAAATGAGAAAACCACTGCCAACATTTCTTTCTCCGTGGTAGTGTAGTTGAGTTGTGCTCCATTCAAAAGTTTGCTTGCATAATGAATTGTGTGAAAGATCTTGTTTCTTCTTTGGCCAAGAACTGCCCCAAGAGCATAGTCACTAGAGTCGCACATGACTTCAAATGGTTCTCCCCAAATTGGAGTGACTATTACAGGAGCCTTTATCAACTTTTCCTTCAATGCTTCATAGGCCTCCAAACATTTTGTGTCAAAATTGAACTTGGCATCCTTTTCTAACAAGCTACATAATGGTCTAGCTATCTTGGAGAAGTCTTTTATGAATCTTCTATAAAACCCAGCATGTCCAAGAAAGCTCCTTATGCCCTTGACATTAGTTGGGGGAGGAAGTTTGGCAATCACCTCAATCTTAGCTTTGTCCACCTCAAGTCCCTTGCTTGAAATCTTATGGCCAAGAACAATTCCTTCTTGTACCATGAATTGACACTTCTCCCAATTAAGCACAAGGTTAGTCTCTTCACATCTTTGTAAGACTTTGGCCAAATTCTCCAAGCATTTCTCAAACGTCATGCCAAAGACTGAGAAATCATCCATGAATATTTCAATCACATCTTCCACCATATCCTGAAAAATGGCCATCATGCACCTTTGAAATGTTGCTGGTGCGTTACACAATCCAAATGGCATACGCTTGTAGGCAAAAGTCCCAAAAGGGCATGTGAAGGTCGTCTTGTCCTGGTCCTTAGGATCAATGGCTATTTGGTTGTAGCCAGAATACCCGTCCAAGAAGCAATAGAACAAATACCCTGCAATTCGGTCTAAGAGTTGTTCCAAGAAGGGCAAAGGGAAGTGGTCTTTTCGAGTTGCCTTGTTGAGTTTTCTATAATCCATGCAAACCCTCCAAGCATTTACCACCCTGGTTGCAACAAGTTCATTAGCCTTATTCTTGACCACTGTCACACCTCCTTTCTTTGGCACGCATTGAACTGGACTAACCCATTCACTATCAGAAATCGGGAAGATCATGCCAAAGTCCAACAATTTTATCACCTCATTTTTGACTACCTCCATCATCTGGGGATTCAACCTTCTTTGCCTATCCCTCACAGGTGTTGAATTTTCCTTCAAGAGAATCTTGTGCATGCATATAGTAGGACTAATCCCCTTGATGTCTGCAATTGTCCAACCCAAAGCCTTTTTGTATTGCCTTAAAACAACCATGAGTTTATCTTCTTGCCAAGCTTCCAATGAAGAAGATATTACCACAGGCAAAGTTTCATTTTCTCCAAGATAGGCATATTTCAAATAAGGAGGAAGTGGTTTGAGTTCAAGTTTGGGAGGCACTTCAATGGATGGAAAGAGTTTCTCATTCCTGCATAAAGGCTCATTACTCCTCACCTCAATGGGAGTACACATTGTATTAGTAGAAGTAAAGCATTTTTCATCTTCCAATTTCATTTCACAAGAATCCTGTAACTTATCTCCTACCACACATGTTTGCATTTGAACGTCATGCACTTCAAATTGCATTTCACATATAGACTCATCAAGAACACAACATTCCACAAGATCTTCAAGTTCATCAAGAATTATGCAATCTTCTTTATCAAATTCCACAATTTGGCAAGCCTCATCAAAGGTACTCAATTCATCATTACAAAAATATTCATGAGCACTTTCATCATCAAGCATATGCATTGAACATGCAACAGTTCTTATCAAAAAGCAAGTCTCTACATCTGAAGGATGTTTCATAGCATAGTTGACATCAAAGACTACTTGTTCATCATTAATGCGAAAAGTAATGGTTTTGTTTGTAACACCTATCAAAGCATCACCAGTAGCTAGAAAAGGCCTACCAAAAATCAAAGGAACTTCGGGGTCCTCCTCCATGTCAAGTATTATGAAATCAACAGGCAATGTAAATCTATCAATTCTTACCAAGACATCTTCCACCAAACCTGTGGGAGTCACCAAAGACCTATCTGCAAGTTGGAGTGTGACAGCTACTGGGCGGATTCTTCCACCGAGTCCAACATTAAGTGCAATGGAGAGTGGCATTAGATTGATCCCTGCTCCAAGATCACAAAGGGCCTTTTTGAATTGCCTATTTCCAATCATGCAAGGGATGGTGCAACTTCCTGGATCTTTGAGCTTTGGAGGTAAGTTGATACGAATGGTCTTGGATTGAAGTCCTCAACCACACGGATTCCACAACCTTCGGATCGTTGCTGCACAAAAACGATAGAACAAGAACAACAAAACAGATTTTGGCGGAATAGAATTCAAAGGGAAAAACGCTAAGAGGAAGATAAATTCAACCCAACGTTTTTATTACAAACGAACCCAATTCAACTCATGAAAATTCATGCAATTGAACTTTGTCAATTTGGCGTGTTCTCGAAATCAAGAACAATGGTGAAGTCTCCTAAAGGTCACGCTAAAGGAAAAGCTTCTACAATCAAGAATTAAATAATTCTTAAAGGTTTTGAACAACTCAAGGAGTTAATCCACGATTTTAGCAAGGCTAAAACTTTTATTCATTAATCTTATTGTGTAAAAACGTTACATGCATCTCCTTTTTATAGGGGATGAGTTTTGGCCATGCCAAGAAGGAAAAGGAAATAAACCCTAGTAGTTGCAAAGTACAACTTGACTTCTTAACAAACTAGCTAACTAACTAATCCAAGTTGTAAAAGGATTAGGTTAGACAGTTTTTAATGAAGAAGCAAAACGTGTTTTGGCTTCTTGTTTCCTAAACTAATCAACTTTCCAAATTGGAAAAGGAAACTACAACTAACTACCAAATCCTTGTCCAAAAAGGATTTGCTTTACTTGCCATTATCATGCAAGATAATTGGATCAAGTAATTACTTAGCCCATAATTAAAAACACAAAGACTTAAGCCCATAAGTAAATGTTTAATGGACTTAATTATTACAACTCAAAAATAAATCCTAAGACTTAACAAATGGAAACAAAACTAAAAAAAAAACGGAATTCCCGCAAGTCCAGCAAGCAGCGTCATCTTCACGTGCCAATTTCACCATGATGCTCTTCGAATCTGCGAAAGTGTAAAACATAAAAGTTGTCGATCTTTCTCTTATGTTTCTACAGCCTCTTGAATCAGCATAATCGAAGATCATATGAGAGAGATATGTCAATAATACCGAACTGTGGCATAAGTCCTCAACAATGTAATTTCCATGGTGGCAACACCTTAAATGTCGTGAAGCAACAAACCTCCATGGAACATTTAGGAACTGTGATTTCGACTTTATTCCAGGCCTCCAACTATATGATTCATCACAAATTAATGGAATGAATATCACGAACCACTTGCTTATTGACCACCAAAATAATAGGCTTTCTGGGTTCGTATCATACTCCCTTTCTTGGAGAAGATTCGACCTCGAATCTTGAACGATTGTTGTGACACCAAGTAAATCATAACCTACATGATCTGTTAGACAACAAGAAGAACCAAATACAACAATATCTCCAACGGGATTTGATATCTCTTCTTTGCCTTTTTCATCAAGATTCACTTCTAGGCTTTTTCCACTTACAACAACAACCTCACTTTTTATATGTTCATCATTGGGTATTATATTCTCACACATATTTACAATATTCAATACATCAAAAGAAAACAAATATGTTTGAGAAGTTTCTTCAATTGGAATAATTGGAATTATCACATCTTCTGGAATTGGATCCGCCATGACATTATCAATTTGAACCATATCAACCTCCAAAGGTGCTATATCTCCAAGACAATTTAAAGGAAAAGATGAATTCTTTACCTCATCACACACATTCTCTTGTGTTGATACAAATATGTTTCACAACTTGTTTAAGGCTGCAAATAATTTAGCAAAGCTAAAAGGTTTCTTCAAAATTCAATCATCCATCTTTTCTTCTTGTGTTGTTTCCGTGTTTGGTCTTACTTGTGATCGTGTTGGTTTCTGAATTTTGGTGCACAACGATCCTAAGTGTGTGGAATTCGTGTGGAGCTGGATTCTCACCCTACTCCATTCGTATCAATTGGTATCAAAGCTTCTAGGTTGTTCATCACAAAATTCAGGTTTGCGCTTTGTTTTTCCTTCTCGGATTTTGCTCTACTTTTTGAGTCGTTCTTGCTGTCCTTTGTGCGTCAATTTTTTCTGCAGTTTTTGGAGTCTTTTAGTTGCTGTTTTCACGTGTTTCTTGCTGTCCAAAGTCGTCATAGTTAGTGTCTTTAAATTCATCAAAATCGCATAAGCCAAAGTTGATCAAATCTGCCCGAAAATTGCCTTCTTGTTGTTTACGATTTTTGACATCTTTTTGCTACTGTTCTTGCTTCGAATTGCTGCTGTTTTTAAAGTTTAAATTCTGCAGTAAATATATATATTAATTGAGTCTTAAATTCATTAATATTCTGTCCAAAAATCGCATGCAACTTGGTGCTTAAAATCTGCCCAAATCGAGTTGATCTTGTTACTTGAATTTCTTGCGTTTTTGTGTTGTTCTTCTTGTGTTTCTTGTTCGATCCTTGCTGCCATCTTTGTCTCAATATTCTGCACTATTTTCTTGCATTCATAGTGTTGGATTCTTTGTGTTTTATTTGTTAATTTCACGTCCAAACCCTAGGTGTCAAGATTAGGGTTTCTTAAAAACCCTAGTTTCAAATTATCATAACTTTGTGAGTTCTTGCTCAATTCTTGAAATTCTTTTTGTGTTAGTTCCATCAATCTACTCTTGTCATAATAACTTTCGATCAAACTTTTTGAACAAGTGAAAAAGATTGGTTCTTGACCACTTTCTTGAACTTCTTGAAGTTCTTGATTTTTGAAAGTTGTCAAATTTTGAATCTTGAACCATATTTGAAATCCTTGAGTTAAATCTTGAAAATTTTGTTAAAGTGGCACTTTCAAATTCTTTGTCCTTGGTGAGTTATTAAAGTTTGGAGAAATTAAGGTTGAACCACATAAGACAAGGCCACATCCTTAAACCTAAGTACTTGTACTAGGTTCTTGTCTTAAAACCTTAAAGATTTTGTTTGACCTAAGTTGTTTAAGGTTCTTGTCCGAACCTAGGTCATTGTTTGTACAAGGTTTTTGTCCAAAACCTTAAAAGTTTGTTTTGTCCTTTTTGTTGTCCGAATAAAAAAAAAAAAAAAAAAAAAAGAGGCCGTAATTTAAAAAAAAAAAAAAAGGCCCAAATCAAAAAAAAAAAAAAAGGCCGTGATATAAAAAAAAAAAAAAAAAAAAAAGGCCCAATAAAAGAAAATAATCTCGGACTTTTAATATTTCTGTTATTTAATTTTTAGTATTTTTTTTTTTAATTAATTTTCGTAAATTAAAAAGAACACTTTGTTCTTGAGTTTTGATTTGAAACCACCTTGGATTAAAAGTGCCATAACTTTTGCTATACAACTCGGATTTTGGTGATTCAAATTGTGTTGTTCTCGTCTTTGATTCCTCTTTCTAAATATCATAGTTTCTGAATCAATCAAATTATACCCACACGTGCTCTGAAATACTCTTGTGACGTGAATTATTTGAACTTCTTTGATTTGACTTGTGTGAATCTTGTTGTTGAAAATCTCGGTTGAGACAATCTCTTAAAGTCATTGCAACAGTAAGTTCTCTATAGTTTGAGAGTATTAGACTAGGGTATACACGAGAGAAACATATATCAAAGAGAGGAGAGCTCCTACTATCCACATAGTGAGAACCCGAGAGGAATTCAATTGTTGTTTTCTTTTGTTTCTTACTAACCTTGCAGGATAATGGAGGACGAAACTAATACACCAAGAGGTTCTAAACCTCAAACCGAAGCTGAGCAAAAGTTTGCTAATGATTCTCTTGCACAGATACTACAAAAGATCAATCTCCGCCTTGATTTCTTGGAGTCATCAACTTCTAAGCCATCAAAGAAATCTTCATCCAAGAAGTTTAAATATAATGCTGCTTTTGAGTCCGAAAGTGAATCTAATGAAGAGGAGGAGGAAGAGTTGTCCGAATCATCTTCTAAGGGTAACAAGTCTAAAGTTTCAATTGCTTCACTTAAGTTAACAATTCCCACTTTTCATGGTAAGACAGATCTGGAAGCTTATTTTGATTGGGTTCGTGAGCTTGAGCACTTCTTTGAAGGCCATGACTATCCCGAAAAGGAAAAATTTCGACTTGCCTTTATGCACTTAAAGGATCATGCAAGTTTGTGGTGGGATAAGTTGTCTCAATCTAGACGTGAAGATGGTGAAAGTCCAATCAAGACATGGAGTCGCATGAAAACACTCATGAGGAAGAAATATGTCCCTTCATACTACAACCGTGAATTGAATAGACAGTTACATACACTTGTACAAGGTAACAAATCGGTTGACGAGTATTATCATGAGATGGAAGCTTTGATGATCAAGGCTAATGTTCAAGAAGATCCCGACTCTACAATTGAAAGATTTTTAAGAGGTATGCATTCTGATTTGGCTCATCAAGTTGATTTACAAAGTTTTGATAATATTGATGAACTTGTCCATAAAGCCATCAAGATAGAAAGGCACATGAAAGGGAAGGGTAAGTTTTCACAACCAACTCCACCTTGGCAAAGAGATAAGAAGCCGAGTTTTGCCCCTTTCAATCCGCCATCCAAGCCACGCCAATTTCCACAAAGTTCAACGTCAAGTGCCCCTCAAGGTGTCTCAAAAACAACGCCCAAGGTTGCTGTCCAACCTTCTAAAACGGCGTCAACTTCTTCAACTCCAAGATTGAGGGATGTTCGATGTTATAAATGTCAAGGTTATGGTCATATGCAAGCTGAATGTCCAACTCGAAAAGTGATGATAACTCTTGATAGTGGTGAAGTGGTAAGTGATGATGATTGTGCCGACATGCCACCTCTTGAAGAGAAACATGAATCAAGTGAAGAAAGTGAAGACAATGAGCCCTACACGTATGGTGACGGTAAATTTTCTTTAGTCTCTCGCCGTGTTCTAAATGTCCAACCTTTAGTTGATAATGATGATTTGATGCAACGAGAAAACATATTTCACACACGTTGCTTAGTGCAAGACAGAATTTGTAGTGTGATAATTGATAGTGGAAGTTGCACAAATGTGGCGAGCACTTTGTTTGTAAATAAGTTGAACTTGAATTGCACGAAACATCCTAAACCCTACCGACTACAATGGTTGAATAATTCAATGGATGCTAGGGTCACAAAACAAGTAAAGTTCACTTTAACCATTGGGAAATATGTTGATGAAGTTATATGTGATGTTGTTCCAATGGAAGCAAGTCATATCTTGCTTGGCCGTCCTTGGCAATATGATTGTGATGTTCTTTATCATGCCAAGAAAAATTTCTATAGCTTTGTGCACAATGGGAAAAAGTTTAATCTTCGAGCTTTGACACCGGCCGAAGTGTTTGAAGATCAAGCTAAAATCATTCAAGCTACAAGAGATGTGAAATCCGCCAAAGAGAAGAAGAAACAAGAGTTGACAAATGTTCAAGAAAGTCTCGGCCCAACTTCTATTTGTAATAGTGTAGGTCGTACTTTGCATGTTAAGAAATCTTGTTATTTTGCTTCTTCAAATGAGATTAAGAGAGCATTAGTTGATAGGCAATCTTTGTACTTAATGTATCGCAAGGACATTGTACTAATCATTGATAGTGATCACCTTGCTTCTTTGCCTAGTCTTGTTTACTCTCTTTTACAGGAATATCAAGACGTGTTTCCTGAGGAGTTGCCAATTGGTTTGCCGCCAATAAGAGGAATTGAACATCAAATTGATTTCATTCCTGGAGCACAAATTCCAAATCGTCCAGCTTATAGAGCCAACCCCGAGGAAACTAAAGAGATTCAACGTCAAGTGGATGAACTCCTTGACAAAGGTATAGTTCGAGAATCTCTAAGTCCATGTTCTGTTCCTGTCATTTTGGTTCCAAAGAAAGATGAGTCTTGGCGTATGTGTGTTGATTGCCGTGCTGTGAACAAGATAACTATTAAGTATAGGCATCCTATTCCTAGATTAGATGACATGCTTGATGAGTTGTATGGTTCATGCATATTTTCCAAGATTGATCTTAAAAGTGGCTATTATCAAATTCGCATGAAAGAAGGTGATGAATGGAAAACTGCTTTTAAAACGAAATTTGGTCTTTATGAATGGTTGGTTATGCCTTTTCGTTTATCTAATGCACCAAGTACTTTCATGAGACTTATGAATCATGTTTTTCGTCACTTAATTGGCAAATTTGTTGTGGTCTACTTTGATGACATACTTGTTTATAGCAAAACGTTAGAAGAGCATGTTTTACACTTGAAATCCGTTTTTGCTATACTTCGTGAGAACCAACTTTATGCTAATCTCAAAAAGTGTTCTTTTTGCATGGAATCTATAATCTTTTTGGGATATGTTGTGAGTTCTCAAGGCATTGCTGTTGATGAGTCTAAGGTAAAGGCAATCATGGATTGGCCTAGACCTACAAATGCTAGTCAAGTTAGGAGTTTTCATGGTCTTGCAAGTTTCTATAGAAGGTTTGTTAAGGATTTTAGTTCTATAGCTGCACCTTTAAATGAACTTGTGAAGAAGAATGTTACATTTGTTTGGACTGATGAGCATGAAAACGCCTTTAACAAATTGAAATACATGTTGACTCATGCACCTTTACTTGCTTTGCCTAATTTTCATAAAGCTTTTGAAATACACTGTGATGCCTCCGGGATTGGTATTGGAGCTGTTTTGATGCAGGAATCTAAACCCGTGGCATATTTTAGTGAAAAGCTTCATGGGGCAGCTTTGAAGTATGCAACTTATGACAAGGAGTTGTATGCTTTGGTAAGGTCTTTACAAGTTTGGCAACACTACCTATGGCCAAAGGAATTCATCATACATTCTGATCACGAGAGCCTTAAGTACTTGAAGACTCAAGGTAAGTTGAATAAGAGACATGCTAAGTGGTTAGAATTCATTGAAACCTTTCCATATGTTGTTAAATACAAATCTGGTAATGAAAATGTGGTAGCCGATGCATTGTCTAGGAAATACACTTTGTTTACCTATATGCATGCTAAACTACTTGGTTTTGAATTGATTAAGGATTTGTATAAGACTGACCATGATTTTCACGCCATCTTTGACCTTTGTGTGCATAAACCGAATGGTGACTTCTATATGTATGATGGTTTCTTGTTTAAAAAGGATAAGTTATGCATTCCCCAATGTTCCATTCGTGAGTTGCTTGTTAAGGAAACCCATGGGGGAGGGTTAATGGGGCACTTTGGTATTGCTAAAACACTTGCTGTTTTGAATGAGCACTTTTATTGGCCTAGCATGATTAAAGATGTTAAAAGTGTTTGTGATAAATGCATTGTGTGTAAACAATCAAAATCTAAAGTCAAGCCTCATGGTTTGTATCAACCTTTGCCTGTTCCTAGTCATCCTTGGATTGATATTTCTATGGATTTTGTACTTGGTTTGCCTAGGTCACGCAATGGTCATGATAGCATATTTGTTGTAGTTGATAGATTTAGCAAAATGTCTCACTTTATTGCTTGCTCTAAATCTAATGATGCTCAACATATTGCTGATTTGTTCTTTAAGGAAGTTGTAAGATTGCATGGTTTGCCTAAGAGTATTGTTAGTGATAGAGATGTTAAGTTTTTGTCACACTTTTGGCGTACTCTATGGAATAAGTTAGGTACTAAGTTATTGTTGCACAACGATCCTAAGTGTGTGGAATTCGTGTGGAGCTGGATTCTCACCCTACTCCATTCTTATCAATTGGTATCAAAGCTTCTAGGTTGTTCATCACAAAATTCAGCTCCACACGAATTCCACACACTTAGGATCGTTGTGCACCAAAATTCAGAAACCAACACGATCACAAGTAAGATCAAACACGGAAACAACACAAGAAGAAAAGATGGATATCGAATGGGATGTATTTGATTGTAAATCAATCAAACCCAACACATTACCACAAAGTGATTTCAATCTAACCTATGTAAATCAATGGTTAAAAAGATCTCAGTTTGGCTCGCTCTTGAAATCAAGAAACAATACGTTCTCTTTAAGGTCCTAGCTTAAAGAATCCGGTCCTATGAATAATCAACTAACCCTAATTGATTAATCACGTTTTTCACAACTTGTTTAAGGCTGCAAATAATTTAGCAAAGCTAAAAGGTTTCTTCAAAATTCAATCATCCATGTTTAATGGTTGAAGATCCACTAGAAGTTCATCCTTCGGCTCATCATACCAATGAGGGCATTGGATTGCACTATGCCCAACTCCTAAACACCTCAAGCATTTAACAACACGAACTTTGGGAGTAGGTAAAGAAGTTGGTTTTACCAATGTGCTTTCCTCAATGGCTTTTTTCTGCTGTTCTTCAATTCGAATTTTTTCTTGAAACATCACCATAATCTCCTCTAAATCTTTCGCAATAGATCGTAGTTCCCTTTGATACCTTTTACTTTGAAAAGCCATAATTGATGAATAGAGGTATATGTTTGTTGGAAAAAAATTTGACTAGACTCAAGAATATGATTTAAGAAGACACAAAGAATCAAGAACAATCAAAAGATTGAAACTTGACGACACAAAAAAAAAAAATTACAAAGAAAACTCAAAGAATCTTTGTTTTTTTCACGAATATTTTATGGGCTGGAATGGACCAAATAAATTTCATCCCTAATAGTATTTAAAACAAGGAACACACTGCAAAAAGCAGAATCAAATTCCGAGTTAAAACGAAAAAGTTATAGTCAATCTGATATTTGCCCGGGACAAAATAAAGACTAAAATAAGACTGATTTTTTTTTGATTTTTGGATGACACTTTTTGAACATAAAAACTTCGTCCCAGTAACTAGATGAAACAAGGATCACAACGCAAAAAACGGAACTCGATTTCGACTCCAAACGAATAAGATATGAGCAAAAAAATATTGCCCTGACCGAAAAAAACGAAAATTTACCTACGAGTAAAACCTGAATTTTATGCAACAACCTATGCTCTGATACCAATTGATACGAATGGTCTTGGATTGAAGTCCTCAACCACACGGATTCCACAACCTTCGGATCGTTGCTGCACAAAAACGATAGAACAAGAACAACAAAACAGATTTTGGCGGAATAGAATTCAAAGGGAAAAACGCTAAGAGGAAGATAAATTCAACCCAACGTTTTTATTACAAACGAACCCAATTCAACTCATGAAAATTCATGCAATTGAACTTTGTCAATTTGGCGTGTTCTCGAAATCAAGAACAATGGTGAAGTCTCCTAAAGGTCACGCTAAAGGAAAAGCTTCTACAATCAAGAATTAAATAATTCTTAAAGGTTTTGAACAACTCAAGGAGTTAATCCACGATTTTAGCAAGGCTAAAACTTTTATTCATTAATCTTATTGTGTAAAAACGTTACATGCATCTCCTTTTTATAGGGGATGAGTTTTGGCCATGCCAAGAAGGAAAAGGAAATAAACCCTAGTAGTTGCAAAGTACAACTTGACTTCTTAACAAACTAGCTAACTAACTAATCCAAGTTGTAAAAGGATTAGGTTAGACAGTTTTTAATGAAGAAGCAAAACGTGTTTTGGCTTCTTGTTTCCTAAACTAATCAACTTTCCAAATTGGAAAAGGAAACTACAACTAACTACCAAATCCTTGTCCAAAAAGGATTTGCTTTACTTGCCATTATCATGCAAGATAATTGGATCAAGTAATTACTTAGCCCATAATTAAAAACACAAAGACTTAAGCCCATAAGTAAATGTTTAATGGACTTAATTATTACAACTCAAAAATAAATCCTAAGACTTAACAAATGGAAACAAAACTAAAAAAAAACGGAATTCCCGCCAGTCCAGCAAGCAGCGTCATCTTCACGTGCCAATTTCACCATGATGCTCTTCGAATCTGCGAAAGTGTAAAACATAAAAGTTGTAGATGTTTCTCTTATGTTTCTACAGCCTCTTGAATCAGCATAATCGAAGATCATATGAGAGAGATATGTCAATAATACCGAACTGTGGCATAAGTCCTCAACAATGTAATTTCCATGGTGGCAACACCTTAAATGTCGTGAAGCAACAAACCTCCATGGAACATTTAGGAACTGTGATTTCGACTTTATTCCAGGCCTCCAACTATATGATTCATCACAAATTAATGGAATGAATATCACGAACCACTTGCTTATTGACCACCCAAATAATAGGCTTTCTGGGTTCGTATCATAAGTTGTGCACCATCCAAGCTTGACTTTGTTCAGAAAGCATCATGGGAACTTCACACCTCAAGATTTGCTCCTTGTTGGAAATGAGGTCTTTGAAATATTTTGCATATTTAGGCACTGCTGTCACCAAATCCACTAGTGGGAGATTCACATTCACTTGCTTGATAACATCCAAGAATCTATTGAATTGAGGTCCTCTCTTTGGTGGTGGCTTCTTCCTCTCTGGGAATGGAGGCTTTGGTGCATATTCAGGGAAGTTCAAGGGATTAGAATTTTTAGTAATCTCAAATCCCACTCTCCTTGGATTCTCCTTCTTTTCAGTGGTGGGAACATCTTGTTGAACATCTTTCTTAAGCTTTGTAACATTTTCCTCATCTCCACTCTCAAGATCTTCTTCTTTTTCAACACTAATCTCTTCCTGTGGTTTCCCCAATACCTCTCTTCCACTCCTCAAAGTAATTGCATTACATGACTCCCTTTCTTTTCCTTTTGGGTTAGGAATTGTGTCACTTGGCAATGATCCTTTCTGCCTTTGATGCACAGCATTTGCTAACTGTCCAAGTTGTGTTTCAATGTTCTTCAATGTAGCCTCATGATGTTTAACAGTTGATTCAAGGCCCCCAAAGCGTTGATCATTCTTGTCCATCTTGTCTAACAACTTTTGGAACATGTCCTCAACATTTGGCTTCCTTTGCTCTGAAGTCCCAGCTTGTTGTTCAAATCCAGGTGGTGCATTGGTTGTTCTCCTTTGTTCATTCCCTTGATAATATTGTCCACCTTGGTTCCCTTGATTTCCCCAATTTCCTTGCCCACCATTGTATGGTCTATTTCCAGAGTAATTGCCTCCAGAGTAGTTGCCACCATATTGGAGTTTGTTGTTGTAATTGCTCACATACTGAAGAGACTCAGTTGTGATGGCACACTCATCAGTATAGTGATCCCCTTTGCATAGTCCACATGAAAGTACAGGAGCCTTATCTTGTGTAGCCTGCAAAGTTTGAACTTGTTTGGTCAAGGCATCCAACTTAGCATTCAAAGACGTTTCATCATTCACTTCCAATACCCCTCTCTGTCTTCTACCACATGCTTTTCGTGTCTCAGGAAAAAGGTATTCATCTTCAGCAATTTGATCAAAAAGTTCTCTCACTTCAGGTGCACTCTTATCCTTCAAGGCACCATTTGCACATGCCTTCACCATCAATGAAGATTCAGCAGTTAAACCCTTGAAAAAAGTATTGAGCTCTCTTATTTCTCCCAAATCATGATTGGGACATTGCCTTATTAGATCATTGAACCTTTCCCATGCTTCTCTAAAGGATTCACCATCATGCTGTTGGAAGTTCATAATATCCATTCTTCTCTTCTCAAGCTTTGCAGGTGGAAAATATTTGGCAAGGAACTTCTTCTTTAACTCATCAAAGGTCATGGTAGCTCCCCCACTTGATTTGAACCAATGTCTAGCCTTTCCACGCAATGATAGCGGGAACAATATGCGATGAACCTCAGTTCTATTTACCCTCTGGAGCTTAAAAGTGTTACATAAACCAATGAACCAGTCTAGGTGCTCATTTGGATCTTCGTTTTCCAACCCTTGGAAGAATTGTCCCTGTGTTATCATTGAAACAATTTGCATTGGAATTTGGTAACTTTCCACATCAAGGTCCCGTTGTTCAAGTCCATTTCCAAAGTCTACTGCATAATGATCTCCAAACCTAGGTACTCTAGCTTCCTCTTCTGCCATTGTTTGTTTTGCTTGACGTCTGAGATTTCTTTCCAATTCAAGGTCTAGTTGGAACTCAGGTTCTCCTGTGGATCTCAAAGTCCTAGGCATAGACCAACAAAATGATATCAAGAGAGAAAAAAGAACAAGCAATAATGGAAGAAATTCCAAAGTTAAACTTCCAAGTAACAACAATATAGATTCAACACAATAAGGATCAAGTGAACAATCTGGAAATCAAATCAAATCAAGATGATAAAGATAAAAGAGCCAACAATTTAAGAGTAAAAGCATTCAAATTAAACACACACTTCCTAAACACTAAACTAACTTAACACAAGTAATCACAAAAATTAAGAACAAAAAAAACTCCAATTCCAAGAACCGTGCCTAATTCCCCGGCAACGGCGCCAAAAATTGACCGGAGCGATGTCGTTACTCACCTCAATTTATCCTATTTCACTATATGTAGAAGCAGTGAGTTAGGTTTCGTTCCTCAGGGAAATAGTGAAGTTCAAGAGAATTAAGGTTTGTTCTTACAATAACACAAAAACAAATCACAAGACAAGAAACAACACACTAGCAACAAACACAAGTGAAATACCGAAGAAATTAACACAAATTTCACAAAAGTTCACAAGAGATAACCTAGACTCCTTCTGGGTGAATGCATTCAAGTGTTACATGACTAGTGTGGTGCAATTAAACTACAATTTAAGCAAAAGGAGGAGAAGAATCACCAGGAGACCTAAGTCACAGTTAGCATGGTCACCACACTGTAACCCTAGCCTCCGATCACCAACCTATCCTATGGTCGGGCCTAAGGGTGGTGAATAGAACCTATCATCTTCTCAATTCCCTTCCCAGATTACTCAAGCTTTAATCCCTAGAATCTCCCATGGTGAGGCCTGATTCTAGCTTATAAATCATCACCCAGGCAAGAAACCTCTCCATACAACCTTCATCTAAGAGTTCACAAATTAAGCTTCCTATGGTTGGGCCTAGCTGTAATTTATGTTCATTCATGTACAGGTTGGAGAACTCAGTCAACTTCCAGTTCTAATTTATGAAATTAACAAATTAGTAGATCTGAGCAAAGGAGTTGAATTACTTCTTTCATCATTTCAATTGCACCACACAATATCACATAACTAGCATTCACCCATTAAGAGCCCAGATTATCACACACTAGCTAGATATTTCCATATTCAACCCAATTTTACACAATTCCATGTTCATACAAATTTCTCCCATCAATTGAAAAGTTTTACCGATTAGATGCTAGAGGAGTGTATGAATTCCCTTCGATTGAGTTGGATATGTAATCTCTAGCACAAGACACTGGAAAATGGAATCGAAAAAGTAAAACCCTAGAGAGAGAAAACTAGTGAGAGAAAGTGGATCTCCAGAACAAGAACAACTTTTTTTTCAAGAAAAGTTTTCTATCTCAATAGTCATTTTTTTTTAGTCCCCCCTCTCTCCTTTCCCAATTTTCTTTTTTTTTAAGTCGGAGAGTGGAAAACTTAACTCTTACGCTTACTAGAAATATCTAGGAATATTACAAAGTAGTCCTCAAGAGAAAATGTTTAAAAAAATCGACCCAAAAGGTAGTAGAAATGAAAAGTCAAAAGTTGAAGAAATTCTGAAAATTGTTGGGAAATCAGAGCACAATCACGCCTTCAGTGTATTCTGGATCACGCCTTCAGCGTTTTCGCGAGCTTCCAAGAATTCCAGCAGCTTAATAATCACGCCTTCAGGCCATTCTGGATCATGCCTTCCGTTTCCTCGAAATTCAGAACTTGAGTTTCAACACTTCGCCAAATTTCTGGACTTTTCAACTTTTGAAGCTGGTCAAGACTCCATCTTCATGTGCCTATAAAATCCAATGCAGAGATTCGAAGAGGATGAAACCAAAAATAAGTTCTTCTCCATGAACATAGGAAGCTACTGGATGTCTTGGGTTGCACAAAGCACATCTGGATAGCCACGAATAAGCTCTTGAATTTGGCATCCGAACCAGCTTTTCAAAATTTCTGGAAACTTTCAACTCGAAGCTGGTTGAGCTACGATCTTCACATGCTCCCCAAATCCAATCCAAGCCTCCAATAAGCGTGAAATCTGGCCACAACTATGCTAGAGGAACATGTGATGATAAAGCAAGTCTTGAATGGCATATGCAACGTAAGGATGAAGCGAAATCATCACACGAAAAAGGGCACCAAACCAGCTTCTAGCTTTCCAAAGTATTTGCCAAAACTTCATCCATTCTTCAGCTGGCTTGTCGAAGCTTCGTCAATTCTCACGAGGTCTCGCCAGCTCTCCACTGCAGCTTCACGAGGTCTCGTCAGCTTCACGAAGTCTCGCCATTTTGGCGAGATCTCATCAGCTTTTTGAAGACTTCTTGCTCCAGCTCTTCTTCAACTTTGTTCTTGCTCCAACTCCATGAAGTCCCTCAGAATCCTCAAAGCTTCATCCATGCATTGTGAAGATATTCCAGATTTCTTTCACTAAATTTAGTGTCTTGAAGTCTTGCAAGAATGAATCATGATTTGCCTTTGTGAGAATCCTGTGAAGTGAGAAGAAGGAATGAATGAAATCTTGAAAAATCAAGTGCAAAGTGTGTGTGTGTGTGTGATGTGCAACGAATTGCACTTCGTGGGCAGCAAGTGTGCGAGGATGGTGCAGCGTGTGTGCGGCGAGGCTGCCTTCGTGTGCAGCAAATGTGCAGCAATCGTGCAGCGTGTGTGCGGCGAGGCTGATTTCGTGGGCAGCAAGTGTGTGCTTCGCGGGCAGCAACTTTGAGCCAGTGTTCGAGTGCGATGTGATGGGAATTTCGGGAAACTTAATTCACATAAGTTATAGCCATGTAGCTCCGCTTTCCACAGCCGTTTGAAGCACCCAAATCGGAGTTCAGATGGCAACGTTATGACCAAAACAATAAGGCATGTTGAACAGCATATTGTGAAATCCAAGTTTTCATTCATCATTTGTTCAATCCAAATTCTTGGCTCTTCTTTAGCACAATTCATCCATTTCCACTGTGAATCTGGTTTCGGGGATAGCACAAAAAATGTAGGTCTACCTCTTAGCTTTCAAATGGTTCAAGAATCAACACAATTGGACAACTAGAGCTCAAGATATGAACAATCTACCAAACTGTGGCAATCAAGAACACATGAAACTCTAATTGCACAACACACAAAGGTGGCCCCGTTTCTTGACCTTCCACTCAAAAGCTGAAATTTGTCAAAACATAAGAATTAAAGAGGACTCAAAGACCTTTCTAAAACACTAAAGAACACCCCAATTGGATCAGAATTGAGAGAGTTATGACCAAATGAAGTTCAGCTACTATGCTGCCCAAAACCCTAATTTCACCCTTTAAAGCACTTCTTAGGTTTTTTTTCCAAATTCTCTCACATCAACTTCATTGTTTGAACCTTAAACCTTGTTCATTGACCCTAAGCATATATTTAACATATTTTACCAATATTTTGGGCCTTTTTCATCAATTAATCACATTAACTTGTATTGCAAGTTAAAGCACAATTTAGCACATAATCACATATAAATGCACAAAATGTAAATCAAAAGCCAAGTGATTTAACAAATATAAGTTGGTATAAAACCAACTTATCAAAAGGCCAGCAAACAGAGCTTAATATCTTCTATTTAAATGTAAATCACATAAATCTAAGGGAATAAATAGGGAAGTAAATTTTGTATCTTAACTCTTTTGAAAATAAATCAAAAGACTTTAATTTTTGTTAAAATAAATAATTAAAAATTTTGATTTTATACTTATTCCATTATATTCAGAAGGTGATTAGTAAATTGACACCAATACAACTGAATCCAACATTTCATTCTACTAAGAAATTTGATTGAATATAAAATTTTAGCTTTTATTACTTAATTAACTTAAAATTATTTGTATAGCAAAATTCAGTTACATATAAAAAAAGACCATGAAAAAACATGGCAAAATTCTTGAAAAATCACTAAAATCCATTAATATTATATGTATAATCAAAATTCCTGGAAAATTGTTAAAAATTGTGCCGTTTTTGTCATTTTTTTAAACTAGCAGCACCATCTTTCCTAACTCACATTTTGGATCCCTACAAAAAAAAGAATCAATTAACAATATCACAGACGTATTTAATGTGTAAGAAAGCTACAAATCCACTATGCAAGAAAACTATAAAGTTTGGTTGATAACATTTCCCGTACTCCAGTTAATAGTATCAATTAACATAAACAGACATTTAAGGTAAAATAACTAAAGAGTAAATGGATAAGCAACATCAACATCAACATCGTAGCATAATCATCAAATCAAGGTAAAAAGACTAAAGAATAAAAGGACAATCCACCTAAACATGCATCAACAATTGCATATTGAAACCATAAGCGAGTACTAAAAAATCATATCAAACCCCAACATATTCAAGCCACCATATCCCATACCTAAAGTAAAACAGGGATAAAGGAACACCAAATTATAAACTCATCTTTAAAATAAAACTCTAATCAAATTGGCACACAATCCCTGAATCACAAAAGCAGTACAAGGCATTTAACAACACAAATTCAATCCAAAAGCAGTACAAGGCATTTAAGAACACAGATTCAATCCACCAGACAAATAGAGAATTTCTGTTGTACTCTCATTAATGGAAATGGAACCAAGACACGCACATGCTTTTCTAAACAAAAATGAATAATTAATAAATACATTTGAATAGACATGTTGACCAACACTCAAAGGAGCAAATTATGAAAGATTTTGGATCTTGAAACTAAATCACTACTTGATGCAGTAAAAGGTACGTTAACTGGAACTTATAAATATAATGAATTGCAAAGAACCTTACTAAAACTTCTCCCACTAAAAGTGACACTCTATCCATTAAGGCAATGATCTGTAGTGCAATACTGATGTATTAATAGTGCTTTATACCAATTGGTAAAGTATATAAAAATTAATGCAACTCAAAATTGGCATTCTCGATTCTGCTCCTCAAAAGAATTTAGTGATAGAATTTTACTACAGATTGAAAAATCACCAAGTATTGAAATGGTTAGTGATAGGAGCATCATTACTCCAATCACTTTAAATACGAAGACTAGTGACAGGACAAAATAAGTGTCAAATTTGCAAATAATAGTACAAATACATTACGTAGATGCAATTAACAAAATGAACATCTTGTACATTTGAAATTTCAAGGTCAAAATTATTTTATTACCCCTGAAAATTCGTTCATTAATAATCACTAACCATTTCAGTGACTAATGGATGGAATTCTACCATTATCAAGTACTAAAACTATTAAAAATTAATGAATGAAATTCTACCATATATACCTAAAGGACAGCATTATATGATTAGCTCAAGAACTACAAAGAAATTATATGGTCTCCAATAATTTACACAAATAATTTACAACCTCTTAAGCAAATCACAAAAGCAAATCTTCGGCACTTCTAACATTAAAATCTACTAAAACAGGAAATAATAATATGAAAAGTACCCTTTATAGGAAAGTACTGAATCTGTTTCCTCTGAATTCTGGCAGAAGTACAATTTAGCAGTCTACCTGATTTGCATCAGCAGTAAACATCCTAAGGATTTGTTTAACTGATTCTCTTCCCACTTCTGAAAAGACAAAAGTTAGAATATTTAACTTGGAAGAATTGTCTTTCTAAGTAATAAATAAGCTTTAAGCATGTTAAAGTTGATTACAGATCAATAAAAAATTAACCAAGTACGGGACACACCATTTTCCACCTAAAATCACTCCAACAAACGATGGTTGTAAAGCTCACTGTCTCAAAATATAAGAAGGTGCCTAGGAAGGAACAAACTGAAGGATCCCATTCATGTACTTTCTATTTTGAGAACATAATTCACATAATCGCCAATTAACAATACCTAACAGAAGGAAGATTTCATATTGTTATCTTCCAGAGGTTTAAGATTAGATTCCAAAAATTATGCCACAAAATAGCTAGAATCTATTCCTCAAGGTAGGTATTGAAAGAGAAAGATCATATTGCATCAAACCCCCAAACTTTGTACTTAAATATCATAATTCACAACCACAATACCCGTTTCCCAATCTTTGTCCTTTCAGATACCATTCACATCAAACAAAATAGAGATGTAAAGAGAAAAGAGCTTGGGTTTACCAATCCAAAATAACACAATATCTAATCATAAGCTTTAAATTTCAAGGAGGGGAAAGTGTATGTACCAACATTTTAGTGATTCCAGAACAAAAGTATTTGAAAGAACAATTTCTCACCAATTTCCTCATTATCGATTAAATCATTTTTCTCAACAAGACAATCAGCTATTTCCCCCAGTGATTCTAAAAATTCTGAATATAGATGAACTTCATGAGTGAAAATTTCATTATCATGATACACAACAGCAGAAAAGAGCAAATGACGTTATTGTACAATCTTCTCATTGAGCTAAAAAGGGAAAAAATAGAACAATAAATTATTCATGTTCATGTATACTGAAATGAGGAGACAACTAAAAGTGCATCAACAAATATTCTATAATGCACTGTGTAGATGTAAAGAGTTCTACCATACCATGTAGTAGGTGTTTTGGGGAACCATACCCAAATTTCCTTAAAGCTTTACGTTGTCCTTGTTTGACCCATAACTAATCGCAAGACCAAAATCTGATAGTTGAACAAAACCACAATCTATTAGCCAATCATGCACATTTTTGAGTTTTTTAGAGTCAAAGTCACAACATAAAAATAAATAACTCATCAGCTTTGTGGAGTAGAAAATGTGGCATCAATCTCATGGCAATATGAAAATTATTTACAAGAAAGAATACCCTACATAAATAATTGGACATCTAACATTATATTCCCTATTCTAGTTGGGTATTGATCCCATTAAACAAAGTAATTGTTAAAAAGCTTGTTCATAGTTCCTTACATTTTTGGTACAATATATAAAATGGTTTACTTTCTAATCATCAATGAACTAATCATGATCAGTTGAGTTTCAGAAGGTAGATCCAGCTTCCAAACAGGAGCTTCTTGGCTAAAATCCTAAAGCTTCTGATGATGAATCCTAACAAGGTGGCAGTACAAATGAACTTAAGTTTTCAAGAATGACATGTTTAAAATTTCAATAAGGAATTACTTGGTGTTACATGCATAAGTACATTTTGATGTGTACAACATACAGAATCTTTTCGCACTATGTTAATAGAGACTACAACATTTTAAAAAGTATCAGAAAAAAGAAGAGAGGAGTCAAAAAGGAGATCTTAGCAAAGCAATATTAAAAGATGTAAAATGACCAGGGATCTCCATCTTTATGTGCCATTGGTTAGTCTTGCTACTAATTTCTCCCTTTTTTTAACCCATAGCTATTAAGCAGGAATGACCCTCGTATACAAAATTGATTAATGGATTTACATAATTCATTTGGTGTGATAGGGCAAACCCAAAATTGCAAAATAGATACATCCAGATTCATGAAAGATAACAAAAATATTTGAGAAATAAATATGTTGTGTACCAATATAATCAGTTTCATAGTTTAAGTGAAACAAAAATCATGCAACAATAGGATGAATGAATCATATGTTTCACAATTACACAATTTAAGTAAAAAATAATTCAAGCGTAAACACATTGGAAAGATTTTCTACAGGACAATGTTTCTACTGATTTATTGGAAGGGCAGAAAGGCATGAAATGTGGAGAAACTATTCCGATAGATATCTAGTTAGCCAACAACAAGTACAGTTATGCCCATAAAAATCAGAAAAGTCAAAAGAAGAAAGGGAAAAAGAAATTGCAAGCATTACAAAAAACAACACCCCATATACCCAAATAAAGAATCCCCAGCAAAAATATTATTTTTAAGTTGATGTATACATCCACATTCAATCCAATTGCCCTACTCGTAAGTTGATGTTTATTAATGACAATAAATATGTTGTTAGTGATAATGATGATGATGAATGCATTGACATGCCCAAACTTGAAGAGAAGTACAAAAGTGAAGAGAGTGAATCACATGACGCATAAATTGTTGGTAGTTATTGTTTGGTAACTCGCCGAATCATAAATGCACAACCATATTTTCATAATGATCAATTGTAGCATGAGAACATATTTCATATACATTGTAAGGTTCAAGATAAAATTTCTAATATGATCATTGATAGTGGGAGTTGCACAAATGTGGCAAGTATGCTACTTGTCAAGAGGATGAACTTAACTTGCATGAAGCATCCAAAGCCATACCGACTTCAATGGCTTAGTCAATCCGCTGAGATAAGAGTGACTAAGCAAGTAAGGGTACCATTTAAAATTTGTAAATATGTTGATGAAGTGTTATGTGATGTTATTCCAATGGAGGCCGGTTACATCCTTCTTGGAAGACCTTGGCATTATGATAGGGATGTATTGTATCATGCTAAGAAAAATTACTACAGTTTTGAACATCAAGGCAAAAAGATCAACCTTAAGGACTTGAACCCATCACAATTCTTTGAGGACCAAGTAAAACTTGCTAAGGCTTGTAGTAATTTACGTGAAGAAGAAGCAAAAGAAAGAAGTGAGAACGAGAAACAAAAGCTTGTAAACCCTAGCATAGGTCGTGAACTTGTAAATCCAAGTTGTAATAGCCGAGATAGGGTTAGCTCTAAATCTTGTTGTTTTGCTTCTATGAGTGAGATAAAGAGAGCAATACTAGATAGGCAACCATTGTATTTCGTTTTGGCAAGGATGTACTTATTGTTGATAGTGATCACCTTGCTTCTTTCCCTAGTGTTATTTTGTCTCTTTTATAGGAATATGGAGATGAGTTTTTTGAGGACTTAACAATAGGTTTGCAACCTATTCGCGGTATTGAACATTAAATAGACTTTGTGCCAGGTGCACAAATATCTAATCGTCCAGCTTATAGAGCAAACCCTGAGGAAACAAAAGAGATTCAACATCAAGTGGATGAACTCCTTGACAAAGGTATTGTTCGAGAATCTCTTAGTCCATGTTCAGTTCCTGTTATTAATTTGGTCCCTAAAAAGGATGAATCTTGGAGAATGTGTGTTGATTGCCATGCTATTAATAAAATCACCATTAAGTATAGACATCCAATTCCTAGATTAGATTATACGCTTGATGAATTGCATGGTTCTTGTATTTTTACCAAGATTGATTTGAAACGTGGCTACTATCAAATTAGAATGAAAGAAGGTAATGAATGGAAAACTGCCATTAAAACAAAGTATGGTTTGTATGAATAGTTAGTCATGGCTTTTGGCCTAACTAATGCACCTAGTACTTTTATTAGGCTAATTAATCAGGGTTTTAGATCTTTCATTGGAAAATTTGTTGTAGTTTATTTTGATGACATCCTTATTTATAGCAAATCACTTGATGAACATGTTGAACATTTAAAACTAGTGTTTGCTATATTGCGTGAGAACAAATTGTATGCTAACCTTAGAAAGTGTTCTTTTTGAATGGAATTAATTATCTTTTTGGGTTATGTTGTAAGTTCTCAAGGTATTTTTATTGATGAGTCAAAGGTCAAGGCAATCATGCATTGGCCGAGACCTAAAAATGCTAGTGATGTTAAAGTTTTCATGGTTTAGCAAGTTTTTATAGAAGGTTTGTTAAAGACTTTAGTTCTATAGCTACACCTTTAAATGAACTTGTTAAAAAGAATGTCACTTTTGTGTGGAAAGGAGAACATGAAAACCCCTTTAACACATTAAAGCACAAATTGACTCACGCCCCTCTTCTTGCTTTGCCAAATTTTCATAAAGCTTTTAAGATACATTGTGATGCCTCTGGGATAGGTATGGGTGCTGTTTTGATGCAGGAATCAAAGTCGGTAGCTTATTTTAGTGAAACGCTTAATAGGGCAGCCATGAAGTATGCAACTTATGACAAGGAGTTGTATGATTTGGTAAGATCATTACAGGTTCGGTAACACTATCTATGGCCTAAAGTATTCATTATTCATTCTAATCATGAAAGCCTTAAATTCTTGAAAACTCAAGGTAAATTGAATAAAAGGCATGCTAAATGGTTGGAGTTTATTGAATCTTGGGCGAATTTCCTTTTTGCCCCCTTGTGGTTAGGCATAATCACCCCTTCACTACATCGTAATTTCAAAATACCCACATAACCCCCTCGTGTTTTGAACTAATGTGGAAAAGCGACGGAATCCATCAGTTTTGACGGATGTCAATAAAATTACAATAACACCCTTACTTTATTATATAGTCAAACATTGATGAGTCAAACAACCTATAAAAATGAAGATGTCAAAATGAAATCTCTCTTCTCCATTTTTCCAAACCCGAATCCTCACTAGCAAAATCAATGGAATTCTTTCCCTAAATCAACAGTTAGGCACAATCTTCAAGTTTATTAACACACTTCTCAATCCTCTTTTCGACGGATTCATCTTAAATCGCCATTGTCAGTGAAGAGTTTGCTCCAGTAAGCTGGCGGAGAAGATGAATCTGCTACAGTACGAACTCTTCACTGAGTATCGACTTGCGTCCACACCAATACAATCAAATTTCAACCCAAGAAGATGATGATGAATAGTGTTTTTACAATCTGCCCAAACCGAGAAAATGGGTAAAACCCAACCAAAATCTTGATGGAAAAATCCGAAAAATGCCCCAAAAATCCCAAAAAATGTAGGGAACAATCTCGTTCAATCAAAATGACTCAATCATCACTAGTAATCAATAAATAATTGGGCCATATTGATGAATTTTCGAGAGGCAACGAACCAAAAATTTCGGTAGCTCCACTCAATTCCGGCGACGGCTGATGATGCTAGTGATAATACCAAAGAAATCCAAGCAAGAATACCCAAGAACAATCGATGTAGGAGATGGAAAAAAGTAAACCCCATGTTGAGGGGTTGAGAGAATCTCTCTGAGCAAGTTCCAACAGTATGGCAGCAGTCAATCCACTAAAATCTCAGGAGTTTGACTCAACTGAAGTTTAAGCCAAAATCAGAAAAAGAAAACGAAAAAAATTCTAAAGTCCAGCATCAAATTCACTGAATTTCAGCTTCTCATTCAGCCGATCTTCTTTCAGATTGACATCTTCCTAGCTGGAGTAATTCCATTCCCTCCACTCTTGTCCAAATTCCAGCTCTTCAGCCGTAGTGAGCCTTCGAGTCACCAATCTGTCCGTTCGGTTGAAGATATGTCATTGTTGAGCGCCAAGTATTTGAGGAGTGAGTAGATTTAGAAGTCAGGGTTTGCATCTTTAGGGGGTTGGAATGGGCAGGTTGAGGTTCAAGCAATCCCAGCTGGTGTGGTCTACAATAAAGACCAGCGAGCTGGAGGCTTTGACTGATCTTCATGGATAGATCTGTGAGCCGATCTAAGTCCGGATCTATGGGAGTGGAGTTGTTGATGGACAAAGTACTGATGTTCTTGCTTATGGATGCGATGAAGTGATGAGTTTTTCCCAATGAAGTGATGGTTTGATTATAAGGTGGTGTGTTGATGAAACAAATTTAGATGACGAAGGGAAAGAGAGGAAAAAGAAAGAAAATAAAAAAAGAAAAAAAAAGAAGAGAAAGTGTGAATAAGGGTATTCAAGCGCGTGTAGCACACATCCGTTAGTTTAGACGGATTTCGTTGCTTTTCCATATTAGTTCAAAACACAAGGGGTTATCTGGGTATTTTGAAACCACGAGGTAATGAAGGGGTGATTATGCCTAACCACAGGGGGGTAAAAAGGAATTCGCCCTTGAATCTTTTCCATATGTGATCAAGTATATATCTGGTAAAGAAAATGTTGTAGCTGATGCACTATCTAGGAGATACACGTTATTCACCTATTTGCATGCTAAGTTACTTAGTTTTGATTTGACTAAAGATTTGTACAAAGATGATCCTACTTTTAACGCCGCCTATGATCTATGTTCTTCAAACCCAAATGCTGAATTTTATGTGCATAATGGTTTCTTGTTTAAGAAAGATAAATTATGCATACCCTCATGTTCCATTCGTGATTCACTTGTTAAGGAAACCCATGGGGGAGGGTTAATGGGGCACTTTGGAATTGCTAAAACACTTGCTGTTTTAAATGAACACTTTTATTGGCCTAATATGATTAAAGATGTTAAAAGTGTTTGTGATAAATGCATTGTGTGTAAACAATCAAAATCGAAAGTGATATCTCGTTATACACGCCTTTGCCTGTTCCTAGTCATCATTGGATTTATATTTCTATGGATTTTGTGCTTGGTTTGCCTAGGTCACGCAATGGTCATGATAGCATATTTGTTGTAGTTGATAGATTTAGCAAAATGTCACACTTTATTGCATGTTCTAAGTCTAATGATACTACACATATTGCTGATTTATTCTTTAAAGGAGTTGATAGATTGCATGGCATTCCACAAAGTATTGTTACTGATAGGGATGTTAAATTCTTGTCTCATTTTTAGCGTACTCTATGGAATAAGTTAGGCACTAAATTGTTGCTTTCTACTGTTGCACATCCACAGTTGATGGACAAACTAAAGTAGTTAATCGCGCACTTTATCTACCTTGGTTCGTGCCATTATCCAAAAGAAATTAAAGAATTGGGAAAGCTGTTTACCTCATATTGAGTTTTCATATAATAGGACTTTGCATAGTTCTACTATTTGCTCACCTTTTGAAGTTGTTTACGGATTTAATCCATTAACTCCACTTGATATTTTGCCTCTTCCTATTAATGAGTTTTTAAAGTCGAAGGTAAAAAGAAAACTGATTTTATAAAGGAGTTACATGAGAAGGTTCGAAATAATATTCAAAGACGTAATGAACAAGTTGCTAAGCAAGCCAATAAGGGTAGAAAGCAAGTGATATTTGAACCGGGAGATTGGGTTTGGATTCACTTAATGAAATAGAGGTTTCCCGAGAAAAGGAAATCTAAAGTTCATCCAAGAGGTGATGGTCATTTTCGCGTCTTAGAAAGGATTGGAGACAATGATTACAAGATCGAATTACCAAGTGAGTATGGCAATGTGTCATCTACATTTAATGTTTTTGATTTATCTTCGTATGATGTAGGTGATTCGAGGACGAATCCTTTCGAGGAGGGAGGGAATGATAGCAATCCGTCCATTTCCATGGTGCCAAGTCCAAATTCACGAGATCCTTTGGAGAGTCTTCATGGGCCAATGACGAGATCAAGGAGCAAAAGGATGAAAGCCGCCTTGCAAACATTATTGTCAACACATTGTGGCAATTTCGACAATCTTGAAGACAACTTAGCGTCACCCTCTTCACCATCTCAACATGAAGTTGTTTGGAACATTTCTCACATCACAATTCATGAAAAAGTTCCTAGGAGTTCTACATTGGAGCTTAAGGAAATTCCACCTTGAAGAAGTGTTCATAAAGTGCATTGAAGACCAAGATGGTGTGCTTGGATTTTCACATCTTGGATTCACGCCATTTAATAAATTAGATTTTAATTGCTTTGTAATAAGTTAAGTCCATTAAACATTAATTTTGGCTTATAATCCGTTTAAGTAGTTAAATAATTACTTGGCCCAATTTTCATAAAGCTTTTGAGATACACTGTGATGCCTCTGGGATAGGTATTGGTGCTGTTTTGATGCAGGACTCCTAAAATTTAGGAGCATGGCCGAATTCCTATTTTGTAGGAGATTGACGTGTTTTGTTCTTTGTTTTGATTTAGGAAACTAGTTTGTTAGTTAGTTAAGAAGTCAAGTTGTAATTGGCTTTCACTAGGGTTTCCTAAACACCATGATCGAATTTATTCCTATTTCAAGGGAAGGCCATTGACGTTTTTTTAATATATGAAATTGAAATAATTTTAGCTTTGCTAAAGGGAAACACTTTGTGTTTGCAAAATCCCACGAAGCCTTTAGTGAGGAGCTATGAGTTTAGCCTATCTGTTTTTGAGATCAGGAACAGCCAAACTAATTCAGTTAGCTATTGAGTACATTAGCTAGGTTGATTATGTTGTAATATCATTAGGGTTTAATTGGCTTAACATCAACCTTTTCGTTTCATATCTCTATTCCACCTTTTGTTGTTTTGCTTTCATGTTTGTGCTGTTAGAATTTTCTTGTCAACAACGATCCAAAGAGTGTGGATTGGTGGTCCGGAATTCCAAACCTCGGCCAATCGTATCACACTGGCACCATTCATGCATAGCACTGCACTCACTCGCCACTTCATCCACCACCCACACACATTTGCACTAATGCATGCAAGATGTTGGACTACAAGCACACACAGACACAACACACGAGCACGAGCACACCATGAAAGTTTCATGGTGTGGCCGCTTTAGCGGCCGCACCATGATAAAATCTCCATGGAAGCGGCCACACCGTGAGAATAATTTCATGTTGCGGCCGCTTCGGGCGGCCGTACTATGTGAATTGTATGCTTTCCTTTTGATTAATTTCATGTTGCCTTTGCTTGTGCAGTGTGTTGAAAGGGCATTGTCTTGGGCTCAGAAGCGTGGTTGGTGCTGAGGAGGTGTAGTGCATCTTGGCTCAAAGGCGTGAAGATTCCAGAATGGTTGCTGATGTGGCGCATAGTGCACGTGCCTATTTTGGACTGTTTTACCCACGCAGTGTCATTTCTGTAAATTAGTGCTTATGTTACGTTAGCGTATAGAATAAGATTTAGACCTCTATAAATAGAGGATTTTTGTCATTATTAAGGGAGATTCGACACTTCTAGATTTTTTACCAGATTTTTTATATTAAGAGCGGGAAATTTTTTCTTTCTAACTTTCTCTCTCTACAATTTCATCTCTATTTTGGATTCCGATCGCATTGCGGTGGTCCATTTCGTGTCATCCAAGTGAGTCCTTATAGAGTGGTGGAAATACAGAGTGAGAAAAGTGGGAATTCTTGGCAAGTTAACGGCGATAGACTGAAGCCTTACATAATACATGAGGAGAAGGATGTAAAAGAGTTGCCACAAGAAGCTCCACAAGCATTGTTTTTGGATGATCCTCTGAACTAGCAGGGCAATACCTATGTTGGGCTGTCGACATTAAAACAAACGCTCTTGGGAGGCAACCCAAACATGATATTTTTCAACATTTGTTTTGTTATATTCACGTTCTTTCTTATAATTTTGGTTGTTTTGTGTTAATTTTAGTCTTAATGATTTTGTTTATAATTTTAGTCTAATGGACATGTTGATAAATTTTGCAGTGTATGTGTGCATAACCGAGGAGCTTGAACGTTCGGTAAAGGCCAGGGTCAGTAAATGCAAGGAGTAAGGTGTTGGTAAGGTGCACAAATAAACATGAAACATTTAAGATCATGAACTGGCTTCTGAGCATGGATTAATCAATGAAAAAGCTGAAATATAATGACAGCTTTTGTTGGCAAATAGCGTTAGAAGAAAAGAAGCAAAAGGCTGAAACATTTTTTGGAAGTAAGTAACATGTGAGTCATAAAGAGGTCAATAGTGTCTTCAATAATGTTTGGTCCACCAACTTTCATGTAAGGGCTGCACAAGATAAGATATCAATTTGAAGTAAGGGTCGCATTAAGTAATGGAACTTGTCATTTTAGTTGTTGGTTGCATTTAGTGTGAACAGTAGTGCGTAGTTTGTGAGTCTATAAATACACTACAAGAACATACTTACACTTACACTCAATATCAAGTGAACATCAATTGGTTTTGCAGCTAAGAGCATTCGGCTAACTCCTCCTCATTTCTCACAAAATTTCGTTTGTCTTGCATAGTTCAAGGTATGTCTCTTACTCTTGTTGTTTCATTGGTGAAAGAAAGATCAATGTCCTTCATGTTATATAAGTAATGTTTAATAGCTATGTTTAGTGCCTATTATGTGTTTGAAATGTGAAGATATGCCATTTAGATTGGAAGATTAGGCCATGATTACAAGGGTAATAACATGCTAAGTGTGGGGGGAACTCAATTATGTATTACAACAGTTTGCCATTATTCAGAAATTGGATCATAACTTGAGCAATTGACCTCCAAATACGGTGGTTCGACTTAGGATAATTTGTCGAGGCTTAAGGCTACAAGTTTCATGTTTTCTACTTTTCTTAATTTTGCATGAATAGTAAGCCATTTTAGAGGATAATATTCGAGTTGTGATGAAATTAGAATTTGGTGATTGCTGAATCTGCCCAGTTTAACATATTCCGATGTTTTGGCCATAACTTATGCTTATTAGCTACAAACTAAGTGATTTTTGTCCCTATTTGTAGCTACGAGTTAGTTCTACAACTGTCATTTTGGAAGACGTGGCCAAATCATCCTGCATGGTATGTTATTTTGCACGCCTTTGGAATGGTTTATGCTGAAAAGTCGCATTTGGGCATTTTGCCCAGTTTTACAAGGTCTTGGTAATTTTAGCATAACTTGGTCAAGGCTTGTATCTGATAAGTAGGTTTTATACCTACTTGTATAGACTAATTCACTTAGCTTTTGGCTTGAATTGCAAACATTTATGTGATGAAATGTGCTATTTTGTGCATTTATGTGGTTCTCAACTTGATGTGCTAAAATGGTGAAAAAGACCACAAAAGTTGTTAAAATGAGGTAAATGTGTGTTTGATGCTAAATGATAGGAGGAGGGTTAGAAAGAGCTAGAATGGTGAGTGAGAGTTTTGAAGAAAACCCTAAAATGTGCTTAAAATTATTGGACTTCGATTTGTGTTAGTGCAAATGTGTGGTGTTTTAGGTGTTTATGCATATTTGTGTTGTGTTAATTGGTAATGTTGAAATGGTGAAAAGATGAAAAAAATGGTGGAAAATGGAGTTAAAAGTGTTAAGGAAAAATGGATGAAACCGAAAATGCACAATTGGTTATTTTAGGGTTTTGGCAGCTTTGAGTGTGAAATTCATTTGAGTGTATCTCTTTCAATACAAATCCAATTGGTGAGTTCTTTGGTGTTCTGAAACGCTCTTTGAATGCACTACATTTCTTGTGTTGTAACTATTTTCTAATTGTGTGTGCAAGACTATGAAATGTGAGTTTCTTTTCGGAATACCATTCATTAGGATTTTAGGGTTTTCTAGGAGTTTACCTGCCTGCCACAGTTTGGTATTTTGATGATAGTTTGAGTTCCAGGGACCCAATGATGATGATTCTTGAACTAGTGGAAAGCTAAGAGGATTAGCTAGAACTTTTATGTTTACCACTGGGTCTAAATCAGAGGCTAAGACACACCTATTTGGCATGAAAGTAAGGTATTTGGATGGAATGAATACTTTGCCAATTCGGTCAACTGACCTTGCCAAGCTCTGGCAAGCCAACCTTGCCTTCGGCTAACCAACTTTGCCAAACACTTACCACGCATCCTTGGCGTACCATTGACACACCATTGGCACACTTTGGCACAACACTTGCACATCCTGGGCACATCACTTGTGCATAACATTACATGCCACTCTCGCCTAAACCTTTGCACTTTGGCACACCGCACATGCACACCACTTTGCCACACTTGGCACCACACCTTGCCAAACCATGCCAAGACTTGCCGAAACACTTTGCCAAGCACCAATTTTGAAGAAAAAATATTTAGGTCGTAGGCTAAGTGTAAATGGGAGCTGAAAATGGTAAAGTGTTGAAGGCTTGTTCTATGAAGTTTTTTCAGTTTTGTCATACCTTAGTAGTTTGCTCATAACTTTCTCGTTTTATCTCCAAATTGGGTGATTTTGATGGCTATGGATAGCTAAGACATGGTGTTACAACTTTCATGTTTTAAGTTTTCCTTAATTCACAGTGTGTCATGATCAAATATTGTAGGGAAGTTGCTGCCATGAAATACTTTGTGTTTGAGTTTCTAAAAAAATTGGCTAAGTGTTGAACTACTGATTTTCTAAAATTCCAGGTTGATGAAGGCGCGGTTTGCTTTGGCTGGAAGACGTGAATTTCAAAGCGCTGGATTCTTGAAGGCTCGCTGAGTTGCTGAAGGCGTGATCCATTAAGGCTTGAAGGCGTGATATAATTCTGATTTCTTCACCTGGGTCTTGAGCAGCAAAGGCGCGCGAAGCTGAGCCTGAAGGCGCGATGTAGGATGCTGAGGTTTATGAAGGCGCTGAAAATTAACACCAAAGGCGCTGAAGTGTTGAATAATTTTTCAAACTTGGAATTTTTTACATTTTTGGCTGATTTTTAGTTTCATCTCTTAAGGGCCTTTTGTAATATTTGATACAATCTACGTTGCGTATTAGTTACATTTTCCCAACTCTATATATAGGGAAGATAGCTAACATGTATAGGGGATAATTTTTACTACTCACATTTTCTTTACATATTGTAACCGACTTTTGATTTTGAAGAGGGAGAATTCTCATTTTCTCTCTCGAGATCTACTTTCTCTCACTAAACATTTCTTCTCGAATCTCAATTCCGATTGTGAATTTGGACTGGATTCTTATTTCTTATTCTCAATTGACAAAGGAATCGACTATTCTCTTGATTTTATCGGTAAATTCTTCCAATTAAGTGAGAATGAGCTTATCAATGTTGGAATTTGTTGATTTTGAAATGAGAAAGATGTTTTCTGGCTAAATTTACGATATCTCAGGATTCTTAGTGGATGAATATGTGTTTTAGTAGATTGTATGCTATGCAATTGATCTAATTGTTGAGGATTGAAATCACATTTAAATTGAGCATAAACATATGTTGAATTTCATAATTCCTAGCTAGTTTTGAATGGATCAAGTTTCAATTGTGGTCGACATACTAAATTGAGGAGTGATTTATCAAAGTTAGTGAAGTTGCATGAATTGAGAACTAAATTGTGATTATTTTAGTCTTTGCACTCGTTTTCTGTAATCAAATCAATTCTGAGATTCAGGCCCGATCATAGGAAGTGTGGATGAATTGATACGTTAGATAAAGTGTTAAAGAAGCTTTCTGTGTTAACAACAATGATATGTAAACCCTAGGATGGACCTCGCCATGGGAGTTCTTAGGACTTTGCATGTTAGAGTAGTTAGCTGAGAGAGAGTTGCGACTTTGCGGAGATTATTCCACCATTCTCGGGCCTCGCCATGGGAGAGGATGGTGATTTGGGGGTATAAGCAGTGGTGTGGTCGCCATGCTAACCACAGCTTGGATTTCTAGGCAATTTAGGTCTCCGAAGCATTTAATTGTTTATCGATTGCATAGCATCGAGTCACTAAGCCTGTGTTCATCCAATACAAGAATCCTGGGATATCTGTTTCATCCTTGCTTGTTGCTATATGTTGCGTCTCCGTTTTCGTTCTTTTGTGTTGAATTTTCCTCTTTCTAGTACATAGATTCTGTGACAAGAGTTTTAGAACAACTTACTCAATTTTCTTGACCTACGCCTTCCCTGTGGATTGCGATCCCTACTTACGCTACTACATTAGTGTTTAGGGTAAAATTGAGCTGATACGAATTTAAGCTATCAGTATCGCATTTGGGATTGTAAAGCATAGCACTTGCAAGGCTTGAAATCTTGTGTCATGGGTATGCATGGGTTCAACTCCATGTGGTGTGGAAATTTGTGGTTCACATTAAATCTCTCTTGTATTATTGGTTTAAGTGTGGTGAGTGACAGTGTGTAGCCTTCAAAGAATTCAGTGCTATTGTGTACTTGGTGCACTCTTGCCGTATATGCATACCATGTGAGGCATTAAATTTCATTTGTGGGAGCTTAACTAGTTTCAGTTGATGTCATGTAGCTTACATATCGAAAGTGTTCATGTCACAAATTTTGTGGCGCTGGATAATATAGTTACGGTGTTGGCATGAATTTACTGCATGGGTCCAAGTTGATAGCTTGAGGTGCTAAATTCATGATTGTGTTTCTCTTCTCAGGAATTCCTTATGGGGCCAAAGAAAGGCACTAACCTGCGAAAGGCCAAGGGTAAGGCACAAGTGCCAACTTACTCCGAAACCGATTACTTTCCTGGGGACCTCCCTATTTTTGAGGACCCGCCAGAGTTTACAGTGAACCCACCTTTACCAAAGAAGCGTAAGGGCGAAATCTTCTGTATCAATTTTTATCAATGAGGAAGCTCAACAAAAGTGGGAGGATGGTGTGCACATCAAGAAACTACATTTGGAGTGAGCCTTTATAGTGGATAAGGGACCTTTTAAAAAGCTGTTGAAATTTCATAAATTCAATGAGAGGTTGGTCTTGGCGCCAGACTTTTGCAACATTAGTATTGCTAGGGAATATTATGCAAATGGCAAATTTCCAAATAAAGATGGAGCGATTTATGTCAGAGGAAAATGTATTAACTTTGATAGCGAGGTGGTGAACATATTTATTGGAATGTCTAATTATGCTAGTAATGATTTTGAGTGCGCAAATAATAAAGCTGCGGACCAAGCCCTGTTGGAAGAGCTCGCTCACCTGGGGTCTGAATGGGTAGTAAATCAGGGTGGGGAGCGTAAACACATCCTTCAGCGGTTCTTGCAGAGTGATGTAAAAATTTGGTTGATGTTCATATTGTCTCGGCTCATGCCCAGTTCCCACGTCAGAAAGTTTATGCAGAGGCGCTTATACATGATTTCTACGATTCGGAACCGCAAGCCTGTGGATGTTGGGCATATCATTATTTACCACATACGAGCTGGAATTGATGAGTATGATGCCACAGTCTACTTCCCAGTGCTTATTGCAGATATGTGTCGCGCCGAAGAGGTAAACGACGACATGGGTACGGACTGGCGGAAGGTTCAAGGCCCCATCGCTATGTCTCTCTATGTCAAGTATGTGCGCATGGGCAAAGAACTGGCTTGGGCACCTCCTTCAACTACTATGCCTCTAGATGATACTCGTCACCCTTCTGGCCACCATGACTATCAACCTGAATCTTTTGATTTTTTGTCTTTCAATGGTGCACTTCACGATTTTCAGCAATCAGTGGACACTCACTTTCAACTCCTGGATGAGTGCCTTGGAAGTATGCTTGAGCTAGTAAATGACATGCATCAGGATTGGACTTCTCATGCTTCTACAATTGGAAACAGTTGGATGACATTTCCTCCATTGCATAACAACAATTTGAATTTTTTTACCACCGCTAGTACAATATGTAGTCCGAGATGGATCAGATCAATAAGATGATGGTCTACTACCACACTACTCTGGGGCTTCCTAAACCACGTCCAAATTTGGACAAGTTGGGCTCATATCAAGTGCTGAATTGGACAATGAATCCGCATACTGGTATGATGCAAGAGCTTCCTCCTGGAGTGCCCGCAATCTCATCTCTCCAACCACTACCGTCATTTGGATGCCTGCCTCCGTACCCTCCCACGCCTACATTTCGCCTGGATCATGCTTTTATGTCGGCCTCGTGGTTGCCTGTCTTTAGTGCTCATGATGCGGCGTGCGTTAGGCCATTTCCTAGACCATTATTTTCTACCTCTGCCACATTTTCCATGCCTTCATCTTATACATCCATGCCTTTCACTAGGCCTTCGCCTCCTACACTGTCGTCATCAAATTAGAAAGCCTCTCGTTTTTAGTTTTTCATTTAGGACAATGTTGTTGTTTAAGTGTGGGAGGGGGGCATCTATGCATGTTTTGCTGTGGTGGTAGGAGGGAGGATGAGTATTGTTGTGCTTATGGTCTATTGAGTATTTGTTTTGCTGTGGTGTGGTGATACCTTGCTTCTTGCTTGATTGATTTGTCTGATGAACTGTGTTGAGCTTTTCATGGAGTCTAAAGGTTGGGGTTGTGCTAGTGGTTGCTTTGCCATGCAGTTGTTTAGTAGAAGAAGATTTTTGGTTGTGTTGCCTTGCCATGCATTTTTTAGTTGAAGATGATTCGATTGTTACTTTGCTTAATAAGGATATGCGAAATATGAAATGTTAGTGCAGTAAGTGCTAAGTGTTAGTGCTTTGAAAAGTAGTGGGGCCTTGTAGGGTGTATGTGGTTAGTTGAGTGTGCAATATTTGCTTTGTAGTTTGAAAATGCAATGTAGTGTGTGATTGGAAATAAAATGAAACGAATGAGTGAATGTATGTGAGTAGGGTCAAATCATTGTGTGTTTGTGCAATTATCTCTGAATTTGTTATGCCACGATCCAAGTTTATCGCCTTATATTTTTATGTATGCGAAATATTTTTTTGTCTAAGGCACCAAGCTTGAAGAGATTAGCATATTTTGTCGGCCAAGGCATGATATTAAAGTAAGATAGATATGTTATGCAAAACATCCTTAATCGACATAGGAGGTAATCTGGATTGAGTTTGCCTTTTTGTATGTGTCTTCCTTGTGTTTTGGTGTTCTTGCATGCATAGCCCCTTAAGACACATATGAACAAACGGTTAAATAAGAAAAGATATGGAGAAAAAGCCTTTCGCAACTAGGAATAAATAGCTCCCTGGCAAGCAAATCTGGGAAAAAATAGCCATAAGACCCGAGCGATCTGTGTGAAAAAAGTGCCATAAAGCCCAGGCGGCCAAACACCAATAAGCATGGCGATATATGCACCCAAGTACAAGATGAAGGAAAATGGAAGTTTCAATAGAAGCACCAATGTGTGCTTAGGTTACCATTGAACTTGTGTGCTGTTTGTTCATATGTGTGGACAAGGAGAGTGTCGTGCAGTGAAATATTAGAAATAATATAAAGGAATCTGCAGATAGAAAGGGCAACTAAAGTCAGCATTCCTCAGCACACACTTTCACACAAGACATTTTGGTCTTTATTCGTTGGGCCTTAGTTGATAATGTGTGCTAAAATCTAAGAGCTAGAACCAGAAAACTTTTGTGAGTTGTTGTCCGAAAAATGTTTTCATGAACTTGGAGATTGGCATAGTAGATGAGGATACTTGTGTCAAATGCCAGAGATAAATTTGTGGAGTGTGAGTTTTGCTCGGGACAAGCAAAAGTCTAAGTGTGGGGGAAGTTGATAAGTCAGTTTCATACTGACTTAATAATGCCAGTTTCACTTGTTATTGCTATGTTCTAGTGCATTTCGTGAGGAAATTGTATGATTAATTTGTAAGAGTGTGTGATTGTTGTGTGTAGAGTTATGTGGTGAGAAAAGGTCTAAAATTTGTGCAAGTGTGTATGAAGTGATTGCATGAAGACACAAGTGTATGTATGAAGTCCAACACTCGTGCGTGTGCACCGCATCCATCGCACATACCATGCACAAATTCATGCAGAGACCTTGCACTAGCTGTTGCACACGCTTGCTGTATGCTCGTATAGCTCCTACACGACTGTGCTAAACATCTCGCACATCACCGTATGTGCATGCATGCATACACCCTGCACCAGCTGCCACACACGTCGCACACATCGTGCCGCAGCTGCCGCACGGGCATCGCGTGTATGGCTTTTCAGCCTTGTTGCACTTCCACCACACACCGCATACAAATGTCGTATACACTTCGCATGAATAGCGTGCAGTACTCAGCATATACTCACCGTACTCATCGTACACACAGTATTTACATGCTGCACATATCGCTTGTACATAATGCACACAATTCACGCACAACACGCACACTCTCGAGCAGACCGTGCACATACTTCCTACACATGCACGCACAATGCCGCACCCACTCCACACACTTGTGCACAACACTTGCACATTTAGGCACACATGCACGAGCACCACGACACACACCTCACAGCACTCAAGTCGCACAACATGGCGGCACATGCTCGCACGCATATGTAGTAGCACGCACTCACCGCCGCACACATACACGTAGTAGCTACACAGTCATGCACACACATATGCAATTCTCTAGGCACATTCTTGCACCATCTATAAGCACATTGCATGCACTCTATACTCAATTGCACATTAGGTACATCGTCAAGGCACTCTTGTACCAGAACAAGCACTACTCGAGTGCACACTTATGGCCACCTCACAGCACTCACCATGCACATCATTGCTGCATATGCTCGCACACACTGGTACCACTCATGCATAGCACTGCACTTACTCACCACTTCATGCACCACCCACACACACTTGCACTAATGCATGCAAGATGCTAGACTACAAGGATACACGGACACAACAAACGAGCACGAGCACACTATGAAAGTTAAATGGTGCGGCCGCTTTGGGCAGCCGTACTGTGAAAAAAAATTCATCGTAGGCGGTCGTACCATGAGAATAATTTCATGGTGCGGCCGCTTCGGGAGGCCGCACCGTGAAGAGATTTTCATGGGGCGACCGTACCATTTGAATTGTATGCTTTCATTTTGCAAACTTTTTCTAAGTGTTTACTCTATCTTTTACTTGTGCAGTGTGTTGAAAGTGCATTGTCTTGGGCTCAGAAGCGTGATTGGTGCTTAGGAGGCGTGGTGCAGCTTGGCTCAAAGGAGTGAAAACTCCAGAATGGTTGCTGATGTGGCGCATAGTGCACGTGCCTATTTTTGACAGTTTTACCCACGCAGTGGCATTTGTATAAATTAGTGCTTATGTTATGTTAATGTATAGAATAAGCGTTAGAACTCTATAAATAGAGAATTTTTGTCGTTATTCAGGGAGATTCGACACTTCTAGATTTTTTACCAGATTTTTTATATCACGAGTAGGAAATTTTCTCTCTCTAACTTTCTCTTTCTAGATTTTCTCTCTCTATATTTTCATCTCTGTTTTGGATTCCGATCGCACCTTTGGAAGGATTACTGCATTTTGAATCTCGATAGATGAAGCATTGACAATTCTCCACAGCTAACTTGTAAATTCGTCAAATTTAATGGGAATGGATTGTTCAATGTTGTAATTTGACGAGTATGAGATGAAAATGGAGTCTTCCGGCTAAATTGTGTGATGTCCTAGGGTTGTAAACAGATGAATGTGTACTCAAAAAACTCAAGGCTATGCAATTGACATAATTCATAAAGAATGAAATCGCGATTGCTTCTAATACATAAAATTTGTTAAACTTAACAGATTTTCATTGTCATTGAATGAATTGAACTTTAATTGCTGTTGACTTGCTAAGTTGAGGTTAGATTTACCAATGCTTGTGAAAATGAGAACTGTTCGTTTTCTCAAGTGCGGTCGCCAAGCAGGTTTGTGATCACGGAATTTGTAGACTAGAGTGTAAAAGAGACTCGCTGTTGCTAACGAAGACATACGAACCTAGGTCAGGCCTCACCATGGGAAGACTTTAGGAAGTGATTGCCATAGTAGTTAGGCAAAAGAGAGTTGAGACGTTGCGGTGCAGATTCAACATTCTTAGGTCTTGCCATAGGAAAGAATTATGTCAGGTAGTGTGGAGTGTAGTGTGGTCGACTTGCTAGCTACAGGCTAGTCTCCCAGGAAACTGAGATCTCATCCAGTTTTGCATGATTGTCAATTACATAGTGTGAGTTATCTGGTATTCATTCATCCGGTGCAAGAACTGTAGGGCATCTGCTCTATATTTGATTTCACATCTCACTTACTATTCTTGCTATTTTAGTTCCTGTTTTTGTAATTTTGTTTTTGTGAAAACTGTTAGAACAATCACTGAATTCATGAACCAGCCTTTCCTATGGAATGAAATCCTATCACCACTAGCTATAGTTAATTAGGGATAAATTGAGACATACACGACTAAAACGTCATCAATCTTCATGATGAATTGTGGGTAAGACATGTTGTAATCTTATTGTGCATTGATAATGATTTTGTTTTCAGTTTTTCTTTACTCGTCTTAAACTTTCGCTATGTTTTCTTTATGATCCTTTTTACATGATACTCCATAAAAATTCTTCATATTTCTTGATTAAAGTCTGAATACAACATTTGTTAAACTTATGAAGAAATCATGGAATTAATGGAAGGACGTAGACACCAGACTGATGGGTTGAATTTTTTCAAAAAGGTCACGAAATTGATGATACAATTGTTGGCTGCTTTCTCTTGCTTACATGATTTATTGGATTGATTTCTACATGAACTGGTCTGTGTGGTAGAATTGGTTATGCTCTATATATTTGGAATCTTATTTATGCCTTTAACCCATTTGGTGTAATGCTTGAACGAAAAATGATCCGAAGTTCACAGTTTATTAATGGTATAACTACATACCTGCTATTTCAAACTGATTTCTGACTCAGTTGTGTGCATAATTTGATACGAATTAAAACATAAAAGTTTTAGGATTATCAATCTAGTTTTATATAGTTTTAGTTTCATCCTATTTAGATATTTGGTTGCCAAGTTATGGTCATTTGAAGCATTCCTGCCAGAAACTGAATTTCATGAGAGAGGCTTAATGCCATAAATGATTTTGGTTTGTTTTGTTTTCTACTTTTTAGGCCGAATTCTGAACATTGAATAAAAGATGAAATTCTGGATATTAAGCCTAGTTTTATACGGTTTATTTTCGCATTATTTTTATTTTTGGTTATAAAGTTCTGACATTTTGAAATAAGTATGGCAGAACATAAATCTGTTATGGGATTTCAGTCCTTTTGGTTTCATATTAATTGTAAATTTGATTACAAAGTTATGAAAATTTCAAATTACTATGCCAGGACTGAATTATGTTATACAAAGTTATGAAAATGTCCCCTTTTGCACTACGTTCTATACTGAATCCGGAGTTTTACAGAACATAAAAGATTCAGAATATTTGCCCTAGATTTACATGGTTTTGGTTTCACATCATTTGGATATTTGATTACAAAGTAATGACTATTTGAAATCACCATGTCAAAGTTGAAATTTGTTAATGGATTTCAGTCATTATAGCCACTTCGGACAATTTTTAAGATCACTTTGTAAATCAAATTGGGAACTTTTTTACAACATTAACTGTTTAGAATTTTGATGCCATTTTTACATCATTTTGTATGCATATCATTTTGGATATGTCATTTTCAACTTACACTAATTCCAACTAAGCACGAAAGTTCTGGATTTTGAAAAAAGAATTACTAATCTTTCTTTCTAATCAATTTGGAGCAGTTTCTGTATCGAATTTTAGATTTGGAGAAGCATGAAAGTTTCAGTGTTCCAAAGACAGTTTCAAGTGTTTTTTTATCTACATTATTGGAATGTTTAAATTTCGATTTATATCGGATTGAATTGAATATGATGGAACAGAATTTCTGTTACCTGATTCTAAATCATTATAGCAATTTTGAACATTATTTCTAATATGTTGCATACTGAATTCTGGAAATAATGCAACATGTAAATTCGATTATTATGAGTCTATTTTCATATACTTTTAGTTTCACCTCACATCATTTGGATATTTTCATATCAAATTATAGCATAATGAATTGAATATGATAGAATTGAATCTTTGTTTTGGGACCTTAAAGCCCTTGTACATTTTAAACAGCTTTCCAACACTTTTAATGCAAAATTTGGAAGTTCCTAAAATATAAGAATTTTCTTAATTTGAGTAAGGTTTTATTTAGTGATGTATTCATATCGATTGGATATGACGATGTCATGCTACATTGTTTCGAATCAAACAAGGAGTGATGAATTCAGCTATAAGAAGTTCAAATTGCCCTTTCGAACCATCTATTGAAAGCCTTTCATATTGAGATGGTTTTGTTTTTGTGTCAACTGATAATTAAAGAGCATTGTTTGAATTGTGGACACTCTCTTGTCATGTATTAAAAAGTGCACTTTTGATAAATGGGTTTTTTTCTCGTCATTTGTCCATTGACATATGTTGTAATTAATATGTCGGTGAATATGTAGGACTTCACGTCCATAAATTATGTATTGATAAACTAGGTAAGTTGGAGCTAAGTGCTGCACGGAGCTAAGTGCTACGCCACTTTAAAGGCGGGAGCCACCTCTAGAATCCGTACGAGCCACCTCTATAGTCCAACATTACCAGCGATTGGTGAATAATTGGGATGTACTTGGTGAAAAGTGATTGTCATATGATTTTTTGGATTTTGTGAACGTGTTATATTTGTATTGTATTTGATTGCATGGGCCCTAGTAGGTGTTGGCTTGGAAGGTGATTGATACGGCATCGGGCTGATGATTATGTTAAGACCAAACTAGTGAGCCCCGTAACGAGATTAAAGTGTTTTAAATCCCGTTGACGGGAGTCGGAATGGCAAATCTGGATGCCATGTTAGGCCTGCGGAGCCATTGTTGTGAGATCCCAAATTTTCTTTTAGTAATACAACCTCATAGTTATTTTAATTTGCATATTAATATGAATTTTGAAATTATAGCACTGTATGAAAATGGTGATTTAATAGTTTGAATGTTGATTAGTTATTTATTCTCATGAATAAGTAGTTAATTTCAGAATATTATAAGGATATTAATCGTATTAGCTGGTATTAAAGGGGTTTTAATTAGTATTTGTGAAAGATAAGGTTTTGTTAATAAATAAAAGAAATAAAAAAAATAATAAATAAATAAATAAATAAATAAATAATATGTGATATATGTGTAAGCTTAACAGCTTACACCTAATCACCATCAATGATTCATGGCAATGCTTTGAGTTAAATATATAACTGGGAAATGGACGAGGAAACGGAAACAACAGAGAAGAAAAAGAAAAAAATAGGAAAAAAGAGAAAAGAAACGACAAAGGAGAATAGAGAGGGAGAGCGGAACAAGAAGGAAAGAAGAAGGAGAAAAGAAGAAGAAGAAGAAGAGGAGGAAAAAGAAGAAGAAGGAGGAAAAGAATGTGTCCAAAGCAATTTGGAAATTCTCAGCAGGTGGGGAAATAGTTTATCAATTGCTGGTTGTAAGTATGGTCTCAAATCTATGTGTATGTAAATATATATAAATATGGTTTATGATATGGTTGTGTAGTATTAGGGAATTTATAAGATAAAAGTAGAGATCTTCTCTTCTTCTCTGAAATTGGTTGCTCAAGCTTAATATGCATGTGAGATTTTCCTAAACCATTCGAAGCAATGGAATCCTTTTCTAAAGTTTTGGAATAGGTTGAATGGGTTAAGGATTAAATGAGAGTGCTTTGATCATTCTTTGATGGGTAAGCTGGGGCGGTCAGGAGGGAGAAGAGGTGGGTTGCATATTTGAAAAAAAAAACTCTATCTTGGAGACGATGTTGGGGATTAAAAATCGTGCAGGGGAAATGGAGGGGGAAGAGGCAGAAGAAGATTTTGTTAAAATGATCTTAAGGAATACTAAAATCTCATGATAAAGGAAAAGAAATCTGGCCAAAGGAAAAAGGGAAAAAACTGGCTTAATTTAGTATGATTTGGGTTGTCCAAACATTTGGTAAGGGTGTAAAGTGGAACCATTAGGATTGGGTTTCAGAGCCTTTATCGTTTTGGCTTCATCCCAACTGTACCTAGTAGTAGTGGTGAATTAACTGGAGTGGGTTATATAATTGAAATGAGGCTTTTAAGTTTAATTTGAGGTGGGCCTTTTAAGAGTGGGCTTTAGTACATCACCAGTTTGGGCTATGGGCATGAATAGAAATACTATAGAACTATTTTTTATGCGGATTAGTGGTAGTATTCGATTTTAAAACCCAAACTCAAATAAATAAAAATAATAATAATAGTAATGTTTTATTTAAAACTTAATGCCAGCTTCTAAAGAAATTCATGTTACCTTAATTATGTAAGGACTTGGTTTTAAAGGCAATAACATTAGTAGGAAAAAATAACATTAATACCAATGATCGTAGCCATATTCGGAACGATATTATTTGGAACTCCAAGCCATTTATGACTACACTAGCAAAGCTGAAATTCAGTTTCGCACATGTTAGACCCATTATATTACATAAACTTGACATAACTATGTTTAAAATATACGTGATTTGATAGAAAATATTTTTGTGGCATGTGTTTGCCTATACTGTGATTCTTTGATTGATTGGGGCCCAGTCATGGTGGCCTATCGATGGTCGCGAAGGCAAGGGCCGACGAGTTCATTATAAATTCACCGTGACATTTAATCCTTGTCGAGTGAAACTAAGGAGATTTTAGTTTCACGAGAAAGGGTATTAGTTGTCCGGATATATCCTATTATGCCTGAGGGGCAAATTTTTATTATGGAGGATAAGTTAGCTTCAACAGTGGCCTGATCATCCACTGATCATAAGGTGATATAAGGCTGGTACTGTATTGATAATGTTTTCTGTTCGATTTCTATGACTCTTTTACTGTTTGTGCATATTCCATTTTCAAATACTTTCGTACACACGGCTGGCATGTTAATTTGTTATATTAAATTGTATTTGTGAGATTCCATTATGTTCTGACGTCATGTAATCCTATCGCCTCCCCACTGAGCATTTTAGCTCACCCTATTTTCAAAAACCCTTTTGTTTCAGGTGACAGAGAAGGACTTGGTCAGGAAGGGCTAGTTTAGTTGGCCTAGAAGGGAGTAGAGTCACGAAGCCAGTTAGACAGAGTTTTGAAGGTTGGGTATATTGTGAAATCAATAAGTGCTTGCTTATCAAGTTACTTATGTAATTTTGGAACGGATTGTAAATAAGGTTTCTATGATATTGTGTTATGGCTTATCGTTGTTGTAAGCATATATGTTATTTTGATGTTGTGTAGTCAGGTGCATATTAGTGTTTAATCTGCGAACAAGATTGTGTGTGATAACTGAAGTTTTAGTATTTTCAAGTGAAGAGATTATTTTGTGCCTGGACGTGAAATGTGTTTGACGAACCAACTCGCTCCAGCCTAGGGGGTAGGCAAAGGTGGTATCGAAGCCTATGTCATACTAAGTTAGTATGTCTTTGTGGATTGATTAGTGGGTCATAAGACTTTTAATTGATTATAAGTTTATGTTTTATCAAAACAAAATGTACGGACATAGAATATTGAAGTGTATTAGGATAGCTGATGATTGGCAGGGAGTTTGGTATCAAGACGGCCCTAAGATGCATTCTAGGCGGTATGATTCTCGTTTAATAAAGGCATTTGGGCGTGAGTGTTGCTGTGGACGCTCCTACCCTGACTTTTTTGTGCACCAATTGGTGGAGAAGCGTGATAGAGAATGTCATCAGGCCAATATTTATTATACTGAGGCAGTAGGGAGTCGCCGGAGAATTGGGGAATTAGATGCACACACTGAATGGTTGGAAAAAGAGAACAAACAATTGGCAGCTCGGCACCACCAAGAATATTATCTGCGCTTAGAAGCCGAAGAAAGGAAAATAGATGGGATTAACGTTTAGACAAACTCCACCACGGTTTAGGAACTCTGCGAGCACTGGTAGAGGAAATACAAGCAAGGCTTGGGGTACCTATTCCTCCACCTCCTCAAGTAGAATTGCCACCCGAACCACCGATTGAGCCTAATGATAATATTGAGGAGGATTCTGAAGAAGACCCTGAGGAGGATCCTGAAGAAGATCCCGAGGAAGACCCTGAGGAGGACCCTGAGGAGGATCCTGAAGAAGTTCCTGAGGGGAATCAGGAAGGGGAAAATGTTGCAGGAAATTTCTGGCCGGGCGGCTCAAGAATAGTGGAAGATTAAGAGGAGTTCGAGTAATAATGATAGTTTGTAAATATTAGAACTTGTTGTATAAATATCGTTGTAGGTTGGCAAGTTTCCTTTTATATACTTCTAACAAGAGTAGGTATAAGAAATTGTTAGTAAAATAAAGATGGGTAGACCAAGATCTCTGAAATTGTTGTATTTTCGGTTTGTGTGAATATAACATATGTTTGTGTGTACATGGTTGTAAATATGTTTGAAATTAGATATATGTCATTCTTATTCTCTTTAAGTAACAAACTAAATGTTGTAATCTTAATAGATGGTTGGAGAGACCAGTCGAGATTATCAGGAAACCAATTTGGGAAATGAAACCCTTCCCATGAATGAGATAGAAACCAATCCTTTATTGGCCCAGTTTGTCACTGCTATTACCCAGTTATCAGAAACCATACGAAAACAAGGAAAGCAAACCCATTCCCCTAGAGAGGGTAGTGCTTTATAGTGGCTCCGGAAGTCTAAACCTTCTTAATTTTATGGGGAACCTGATGATGAAAAAGCTGAAGCTTGGTTGGAGCATATGGAAGACATATTTCCACTTTGCAATATGGGGATGAAAGAAGAATTACTTTTGCTGCAGTTCAAATGAGGGCAGCAGCACGGGATTAGTGGAGAGTCACGCAAGAGAAGTGGAAACTAATCCAAACACCAAGGACTTGGGTAAATTTCCTTCAGGAATTTAATGCTAAATTCTTTCCCAATATGACAAGAGAAAGGCGTGAGGAAGAATTCATAACCCTTAAGCAACGAGATCTGACGGTAGCCCAATATGAATCTAGATTCACTAAACTCTCTAAGTTTGCTCCTCATATTCTTGAAACCGAGGAACATAGCTTGCGGAGATTTATGCAGGGCCTACGATATGATATTCAGGATGAAATGGTAACTGTTAGGCCTAAAACTCTCCCAGAAGCATTGGAAATTGCCTCGAGGATTGACTTAGCTAATACTATGAGCAAGTGAAAAAGGGAAACGACCAGTCAACCCCTCCTGGAGGAGAACTCCGTATGGTGTCACATGAGGGGGCAGTCAGTTGGGTCAGCACCAACAGCGGCAAGTTGGACAACCCTCTGTTCGTGAAGGTGTGAGGAAATATGAGTATTGTAGATGGCCAGGGCATAGTGAACAAAAGTGTTGGTAGAAGGCGAACAGGTGCATTCGAAGTGGAAGTGGTGATCACTTTATTCGGGATTGTCCAAAACTTCACACTCAGGTACCAAAGAGTACTAGCCCTCAAAAGATGGTGAGAGGAAACAAACAAGGGGTTAGTAAACCTAAAGTCCAGGCCCGAGTTTATGCCATGGGAAAGGAACAACTTCCAGCCTGTGCGGAGGTGGTTGAAGGTATGCTTATAACCTGTGCGGAGGTGGTTGAAGGTACGCTTATAGCCTATGGGCATTATGAATTTGTGGTAATGCCATTACGGCTCACTAATGCATTTGCTGTCTTTATGGATTTGATGCATAGAATATTTCGGCCATACCTAGACCAATTCGTGGTTATTTTTATTGATGATATATTGGTATATTCCAAAAACTCTGAGGAGCATGAGAAACACCATAGGTTGGTACTAGAAACATTACGAGAGCACAAACTCTATGCAAAATTTGATATATGAGAATTTTGGTTCAAGAGAGTGACATTTCTTGGGCATGTTATCTCAGGAGATGGTATCGCCGTGGATCCCTCAAAAGTGGAATCTGTGACCAAATGGAAGCAACTAGAGACTCCAACAGAAGTGCGCAGTTTTCTTGGTCTTGCCGGTTATTATCGAAGATTTATTAAGAATTTCTCATGAATAGCTTGTTCATTGACTCGATTAACTCAAAAGCGTATTCCGTATAAATGGAATGAGTAATGTGAGATTAGTTTTCAAGAACTCAAGACGAGACTAACCACATCACCAATACTTTCCTTACCTGAAGGGAAAGAAAATTTTGGGGTATAAACTAATGCATCCAGGGAAGGCTTAGATTGTGTCTTGATGCAAAAAGGCAAGGTAATCGCTTATGCATCTCGAAAGTTAAAACCCTATGAGCAAAACTACCCTGCGCATGATATAGAATTGGCGGCTGTAGTTTTTGCATTGAAGAAATGGAGATATTATTTGTATGGGGTCATGTTTGAGGTGTTTACTGATCACCAAAGTTTGAAATACTTGTTTACTAAGAAAGACTTGAATTTGAGGCAACGTATGTGAATGGAATTGTTGGAAGATTATGACTATACAATCAATTACCATCCGGGTAAGGCCAATGTAGTGACTGATGCATTAAGCCGAAAGGCTCAACTTGTAATTATAGAGCTAAAATACCTTGCAGGGGGTGTGGTAAGATTATTTAATATACAAATTTATCCCTTATTAGGCAACAAAGTTAAGGAAGTTCATAAAGGGGATTCTGGTTTACAGGAGATGAAGCAGAAGGTTAAGGAGGGAAGACTACCTGACTTTGTAGTGGATTCTGAAGATGTGATCTATTTTTGAGGTCGGTTATGTGTTCCAAATGTGATGGCTCTGAGAACTAAAATTCTTAGGAAGGCCCATGGTTCTAAATATTCCGTCCATCCTGGTAGCACCAAAATGTATCGAGGTCTTAAGCAAAACTTCTGGTGGAATAATATGAAGAGAGAAATAGCAGAATTTGTTTCTAGATGCTTAACTTGTCAGCTAGTCAAAATAGAACATCACAGACCCTCAGAACTTTTGCAACCATTGGCCATACGAGAATGGAAATGGGAACACATAACCATGGATTTTGTAACTGGATTATGAAGAACACAAAGGAATCATGATGCGATATGGGTAGTGGTAGATCACCTCACTAAAAGTGCCTATTTCTTGCCAGTGAATGTGAGATATCTATTGGAGAGACTTGTTAAGTTATATCTGGATGAGATTATAAGGTTACAAGAAATACCTGTTAGTATTATGTCAGATCGAGATCCTCGTTTTACTTCACGGCTATGGCGTAAGGTGCAAGAGGCTTTGGGAAATGGTTTAAAATTTTGTACTAGTGCACATCCCGAAACTGATGTTCAATCTGAAAGAACTATTCAGATATTGGAAGATATGTTGCGGGCGTGTATGTTGGAATTTGGAGGTAGTTGGCACCAACATGTAGCACTTATTAGTAGCAGGACGGCCTTGGGAGGCATCCTAGGCAGTATGATTCTCGTTAAATAGAGGCACTTGGGCGTGAGTGTCGCTGTGGATGCTCCAACCCTAACTTTTTGTGCACCACTTAGTGGAGGAGCGTGATAGAGAATGTCATCAGGCCAATATTTATTATACTGAGGCACTAGGGAGTCGCCGGAGAATTGGGGAATTAGAAGCACACACTAAATGGTTGGAACGAGAGAACCAACAATTGGCAGCTCGGCGCCACCAAGAGTATTATCGGTGGTTAGAAACGAAGGAAAGGAATTATAGATGGAATCAACGTTTTGACGAACTCCACCACGGTTTAGGAATTATGCGGGCACTGGTAAAGAAAATACAACCAAGGCTTGGGGTACCTATTCCTCCACCTCCTCAAGTAGAATTACCACCCGAACCACCGATTGAGCCTAATGATAATATTGAGGAGGATCCTGAAGAAGACCCTAAGGAGGATCCTGAGGAGGATCAAGAAGAAGATCCCGAGGAAGATCCTAGGGAGGATCCTGAATAAGTCCCTGAATGGGAATTAGGAAGGGGAAAATGTTGCAGGAAATGTCTCGTCGGGCGGCTCAGGAACAGTGGAGGATTAAGAGGAGTTCGAGTAATAAAGATAGTTTGTAAATATTAGAACTTGTTGTATAAATATCATTGTAGGTTGACGAGTTTCCTTTTATGTACTTCTAACTAGAGCAGGTATGAGAAGTTGTTAGTAAAGTGAAGATGGGTATACCAAGATCTCTGAAATTGTTGTATTTTTTGTTTGTGTGAATATAACATATGTTTGTGTGTACATAGTCATAAATATGTTTGGAATTAGATATATGTCATTATTATTCTCTTTAAGTCACAAACTGAATGTTGTAATCTTAATAGATGGCTGGAGAGACCAGTCGAGATGATCAGGAAACCAATTTTGGAAATGAAACCCTTCCCATTAATGAGATAGAAACCAACCCTTTATTAGCCCAGTTTGTCACTGCTATTACCCACTTATCAGAAACCATATGAAAACAAGGGCAGCAAACCCATTCACCTGGAGAGGATGGTGCTTTAGAGCGGTTCCTGAAGTTTAAACCTTCTGAATTTTATGGGGAACCTGATGATGAAAACGCTGAAGCTTGGTTGAAGCATATGGAAGACATATTTTCCACTTTGCAATATGGGGACGAAAGAAGAATTAGCACTGATACCCGAGACTATAAGCGTACCTTCAACCACCTCCGTACAGGGTGGAAGTTCTTCCTTTCCCATGGCATAAACTCGGGCCTGGACTTTGGGTTTACTAACCCCTTGTTCGTTTTCTCTATCCATCTGTTCAGGGTTAGTAGTCTTTGGTACCTAAGTGTGAAGTTTTGGACAATCCTGAATAAAGTGATCACCACTTCCACATCAAATGCACCCGTTCGCCTTCTACCAACACTTTTATTCACTATGCCCTGGTCGTCCACAATACTCGCATTTCCTCACACCTTTACGAACAGAGGGTTGTCCAACTTGCGAATGTGGGCGCTGAACCCCCAACCGACTGCCCCCCTCGTGTGACACCATACGAAGTTCTCTTCCAGGAGGGGTTGACTGGTCGTTTCCCTTTTTGACTTGCTCGTTCCCTTTTCCGAGCATTAGCTAACTCAATCCTTGAGGCAATTTTCATTGCTTCTCGGAGAGTATTTGGCCTAACGGTTACCATTTCGTCATGAATATCATATCGTAGGCCCTGTATAAATCTCCGCACCCTACGTTCCTCGGTTTCAAGCATTAGAGGAGCAAACTTAGAGAGTTTAGTGAATCTAGCTTCATATTAGGCTACAGTTAGATCTCGTTGCTTAAGGGTTATGAATTCTTCCTCACGCCTTTCTCTGGTCATACTCGGAAAGAATTTAGCATTAAATTCTTGAAGGAAATTTACCCAAGTCCTTGGTGTTTGGATTAGTTTCCACTTCTCTTGGGTGACTCTGCACCACTCCCGTGATGCTACCCTCATTTGAAATCTCTACTCATTCATTAGTAGCTTCTAAATTTGCGGAGTGCTTTTGTGTTCCACGTGATGAGTTTCCATATTTAATAGATGTTAGTAACCCGTTGGGAAATAGGTTGATATCTGATGTGGTATATAAAACCTGTGAGATAGGGGTTGGGGGTAATCGAATGGAAGCAGATCTAATATCTGCACTGATTTATGGGTACGATGTTATCCTAGGAATGGACTGGTTATTTGAACAGAATGCCCAATTGGATATGTCGGGCAAAAATTGTGAAGTTTTGCAAACTAGGGCAACCTGTAATTAAACTTGTAGGTGATTAAGGGATATTTGTAAATCCAATTATTTTGGGTGTAAGAGCTAGGAAAGTCCTATATAAAGGTGGAGTTGGATTTCTAGCTTATTTGGTCAACCAAACCCCACCCAAACAAAAGTTGAAGGATATTGTTGTAGTAAGGGAGTACAGTGATGTTTTCCTTGAGAAGTTGACCTCTTTGCCATTTGACAGAGATGTAGAGTTTACCATTGAACTACTATCCGGCGCTACCCCTATTTCTAGGATGCTATATCGAATGGCACCTCTGGAGTTGCAAGAACTGAAAACACAGTTGTAGGAGTTATTTGAGATAGGTTTTGTACAGCCTAGTACCTCGCCATGGGGGGGCACCAGTATTATTTGTGAAGAAGAGGGATGGATCATTGCGAATGTGTATTGATTATCGGGGTTTGAATAGGGTGACAGTTAAGAATAATTATCCTTTGCCCTTCATTGATGAACTGTTTGCTAGAAGGATCTAGAGTGTACTCAAAATTTGATCTCCGTCAGGGATACTATCAGTTGAGGATCCCAAAGGAGGATATACCAAAAACCGCCTTCAATACCCGATATGGGCATTATGAATTTGTGGTAATGCCATTTGGGCTCACTAATGCATCTGCTGTCTTTATGGATTTGATGCATAGAGTATTTCGGCCATACCTAGATCAATTCGTGGTTATTTTTATTGATGATATATTGGTATATTCCAAAAACACTGAGAAGCATGAGAAACACCATAGGTTGGTACTACAAACATTACGAGAGCACAAACTCTATGCAAAATTTGATAAATGCGAATTTTGGTTAGAGAGAATGATATTTCTAGGGCATGTTATCTTAGGAGATGGTATCGCTGTGGATCCCTCAAAAGTGGAATCTGTGACCAAATGGAAGCAACCAGAGACTCCAACAGAAGTGCACAATTTTTTTGGTCTTGGCGGATATTATCGAAGATTTATTAAGAATTTCTCAAGAATAGCTAGTCCATTGACTCGATTAACTCATAAGCGTGTTCCGTATAAATGGGATGAGGAATGTATGATTAGATTTCAAGAACTCAAGAGCATACTAACAACATCACCAATACTTTCCTTACCTGAAAGGAGAAAATTTTGGGTTATACACTAATGCATCCAGGGAAGGCTTGGGTTGTGTCTTGATGCAAAAAGACAAGGCAATCGCTTATGCATCTCGAAAGTCAAAACCCTACGAGCAAAACTACCATACACATGATATATAATTGGCGGCTGTAGTTTTTGCATTGAAGAATTGGAGACATTATTTGTATGGAGTCACGTTTGAGGTGTTTACGGATCACCAAAGTTTGAAATACTTGTTTACTCAGAATGACTTCAATTTGAGGCAACGTAGATGGATGGAATTGTTGGAAGATTATGATTTTACAATCAATTACCAACCTGGTAAGGCCAATATAGTGGCTGATGCATTAAGCCGAAAGGCTCAACTTGTAAATTTAGAGCTAAAATACCTTGCATGGGGTGTGGTAATACTATCTAATATACAAATTTACCCCTTATTAGGCAACAAAGTTAAGGAAGTTCAAAAAGGAGATTCTGGTTTATAGGAGATGAAGCAGAAAGTTAAGGAGGGAAGACTACCTGACTTTGTAGTGGATACTGATGATGTGATCTATTTTCGAGGTCGGTTATGTGTTCCAAATGTAGATGCTCTAAGAACTAAAATTCTTAGGAAGGCCCATGGTTCTAAATATTCCGTTCATCCCAGTAGCACCAAAATGTATCGAGGTCTTAAGCAAAACATCTAGTGGAATAATATGAATAGAGAAATAGCAGAATTTATTTCTAGAAAAAGAAAAAAATAGGAAAAGAGAGAAAAAAATGGCAAAGGAGAATAGTGAGGGAGAGAGGAACAAGAAAGAACGAAGAAAGAGAAAAGAAGAAGAAGAAGAAGAGGAGGAAAGGGAAGAAGAATGGAGGAAAAGAAGGAGGTCAAAGCAATTCGGAAATTCTCAGCAGTTGGGAAAAAGTTTATAAATTGTATGTTGTAAGTATGGTCTCAAATCTATGTGTATGTAAATATATATATATATATATATATATATATCTATGGTTTATGATATGGTTGTGTAGTATTAGGGAATTTATAATATAAAAGTAGAGATCTTCTTTTCTTCTCTGAAATTGGTTGCTCAAGCTTAATATGCATGTGAGAATTTCCTGAACCATTCGAAGCAATGGAATCATTTTCTATAGATTTGGAATAGGTTGAATGGGTTAAGGATTAAATAAGAGTGCTTTGATCATTCTTTGATGGGTAAGCTGGGGCGGTCAGGAGGGAGAAGAGGTGGGTTGCATATTTGGAAAAAAAAACTCTATCTTGGAGAGGATGTTGGGGATTAAAAATCGTTCAGAGGAAATGGACGGGGAAGTGGCAGAAGAAGATTTTGTTAAAATGATCTTAAGGAATTCTAAAATTTCATGATGAAAAGAAATCAGGCCAAAGAAAAAATGGACAAAACTGGCCTAATTTAGTATGATTTGGGTTGTCCAAACATTTAGTAAGGAACCATTAGGATTGGGTTTCAGAGCCTTTATCGTTTGGGCTTCAGCCCAACTGTACCTAGTAGTAGTGGTGAATTAACTGGAGTGGGTTATATAATGAAATGAGGCTTTTAAGTTTTATTTGAGGTAGGCCTTTCAAGAGTGGGCTTTAATACATTACCAGTTTGGGTTATGGGCATGAATAGAAATACTATACAACTATTTTTTATGGGGATTAGTGGTAGTATTCGATTTTAAAACCTAAACTCAAATAAATAAAAATGATAATAATAATAATATTTTATTTAAAATTTAATGCCAACTTCTAAAGAAATTCATGTTACCTTAATTATGTAAGGACTTGGTTTTAAAGGCAATAACAATAGTATGACAAAATAACATTAATACCAATGATCGTAGCCATATTCGGAACGATATTATTTGGAACTCCAAGCCATTTAAGACTACACTAGCAAAGCTGAAATTCAGTTTCGCACATGTTAGTCCCATGATATTACATCAACTTGACATAACTATGTTTAAAATATACGTGATTTGATAGAAAATATTTTTGTGGCATGTGTTTGCCTATACTGTGATTCTTTGGTTGATTAGGGCCCAGTCATGGTGGCTTATCGATGGTCGGGAAGGCAAGGACCGGCGAGTTCATCATAAGTTCACCGTGACATTTAATCCTTGTCGAGTGAAACTAAGGAGATTTTATTTTCACGAGAAAGTGATAAGTCGGGTTTGTACCGACTGTGCGGGCGCCAGCCCACTCACGCACGCACACACGCGGGCGCCTTTGCACCCGCACCATCACCTCACACACATGCACTCTGCACATTTCATTCCTTGTGTATTTTTTTTGTATTTTTCCTTTGTTAGATTTTTACTTAGGAATTTTGGCATACATTTCGTATACACTCCACTTCACATTTGGTCCAAGTGCACGTAGCAAACACCGCATCCAATCTATTTGATATTTTGCCACGTCACTCTTATTTGTCAAATACACGTGTCTTCACTACATTCTTGGCTTATGTTTACAGGAGCACGTGTCAACATCCGGGCATAGCAAGGAAACTTCCAGGAAGATCACTTGGCAAGGACATGAAGAGAAAACTATAAAAGCCAGAGGAGGACAAGAAGAAAGAGCTTTTGGAGGGTCGAAGAACGGAGATCAATCAAGAGAGTTAGGGTTTCAAGAGAAAAAAGGAGATCAGAGTGGAGATCATTCCATTTTATCTTTCTGTAATAGCTATGTTTGATCTGGCTTTGTCAAACTTGTTTTCAAAGCCGATCAACATGATTGGCTAAACATTAGGTTGTTGTTTTGAGGGATTAAGTGTGATGACTCTAAAATGATTTGAGACATTGGTTTTGCATATTATGTGTTTGATATTGTTTCTTATATCTTGATGATGCTTTATTTCAATACTTACTCACTCACGCCTAGGCCCTTTATATGACTTGCAGTACCACTGAGGTCAATTTAGTGCTATTAATGGAAATTGAAATAACATCACTGGAATAAGGAACAACTTGAATGAGTCCTATGATCAGTCTAAGGATGCAACGTCAGTTGTGCATTACCAATGACAATTGAAGTTAATGTAATGGAAAGATTTAGGATTATTTGAACATTAGAACACGGACTTTGGTTGACTATCTTGTCCAAGGGAGTTGGGGTTCTAGTGTCAGGTAGGGATCGGGAATTAGGAAGCTGAGCCTAGGTCTTGCCCTATCAAGGGAAGATGAGAGGAGCAGGGTGAATTAGGATTGTGAGTCTTATAAGGAGATCAACCCTAAGTTCGCTAGAAGAACGATCCCCTCATTCAGGTTCTTGCACTAGTCAAGGATAATCAAATAGAGTCGTCACATTGACCTCCCTCAAGGCAACACCATTTCACTTATTGATTGACTTACGTATTTGCTCATACTTGTTGTTTGCTTTATTGAACACTTTTTATTCTATCACCTCTACAATTCTTAATTCAATCCTCTCCCTGTTGGATACGATCCCGCTTGCCACTGCTACTTGTTTTGGTGATATTGGGTAAAATTGCAAGGGTAGACGACGCTCTTGCCAAATTTTTGGCGCTGTTGCCGGGGAGAGGCACAACGTTGAGAGTTGTTTGTGATAGTTTTACTTTGTTTGTTACTTTACGAATTCTTATTTAAAATTGTTGATTTGTTGTTTTGTTGAACTCTTAATTCATTACTTGTCTCTGTTAATTCTGTTCTACTGATCTTTTGTTCAAGTGCTGTTTCCTTTTCTTGTGAGAATTCACAGTTTATGCTACCTAGAGCAAGGCTACGAGGGGAAGCTCCGAAATTTGCACTTGACTTAGAATTGCAAAAGACTTTGAGGCAAAGGAGAAGGGTTATTGAAATGGCCGAACACAATGAGGAGAGACCTCAGCCCCAACCACCTCGGTTTGGGGACCATTTCGCAGAAAATTTTGAGCGGAAGAACAATCACCAGGGAATAGACGTCGAGAGCTATCAAATCCCGACACAAATTGTGTCCATGATCACTCAAGGCAGATCTTTCAAGGCTTGAGCAACGAGGACCCTAATGAGCACCTCGACTGGTTTCTGGGGCTACGCAACACATTCAAGCTGCAAAGAGTGACTCCAGATGATGTGAGAGAGTGCTATTCCAACTGTCCCTGAAGGGAAAGGCCAAGCATTGGTTTAACTCAATTGGGGGCCCAGCTATATCTACATTTGAGGAACTTGAGCGGAAGTTTTTAGCTAAGTATTTTCCTCCCGCAAAATTGGAGCGAATGAGGTTGGAGATCCGCAACTTTCAGCAGCAGGATGGAGAAACCTTCAAGGAAGCCTGGGATCGATTCAACGATTTGCTCCGCCAATGCCCGAACAGTGACCTAGGGGAGGTCAGGGAGCTCAAAATATTCTTTAAAGGCCTATTACCGGAGTCCTCACTAATGGTTTAGGCCAGCGCCAATGGAGCTTTGAAAGATAAAAGCATTCCCGAGGTCAGAGAACTTTTTGACTCAATTGCAGACGATGAATTCCTGTTTCCTGAAACTAGAAAGATGCCTGCGCGTAAGCAACGGGGAATACTAGAGCTGGATGAGGAGACATCCTTGGAAGCAAAAGTTGAGACCCTCACAAGACAAATCCAGAACCTAAAGGCTGCCAAGGTCACTCCCGTGTTGATGTGCAGGCTATGTAAGAGAGATCACCACACGGACGAGTGCGAGCTCACACAAGAATCAGTCCAGTATGTCACCAATTACAACAACCGCCAGCAGCAGTACAGAGGTGGTTATCGAAATCAGTCAGGCCAAGGAAACTGGGGACAGAATAATCAGCAAAGGCAGTACTACCAGAGTGGGGAGTCAAGCAACCAGGAACAGAGAAAATCAACCGAGGATTTACTCCATGAAATTCTGGGAAAAATGGACATTTATGAGAAGAGGACCTCCACACTGGAAACTCAAGTGAAAAACGTGGAGGCTTCCATCAAGAACATTGATATGCAGATGGGACAGTTGGCTAAGGCAAGCCATCAAAGACCACACGGCACCCTCCCGAGTGATACCGAGATAAATCCAAAAGGAAAAGGACCAGAGGTCTGCAATGCCATCACGTTGAGATCTGGAAAGGAGCTTAATGGTCATAAGAGAAAAGAAGGATAGGAAGCCCCAGAGGAAGAGGTCAGTGAAGAGACCACATTGCTGGGAGATGAAGCCCAAGACAAGGACGGGAGTGTAAAGGCTCAGGAGAGTAAAAGGAAGAAGGGAGCTCCAAGTCCATGCGATGACTCTCCATACGCACCACCCCCTCCATTTTCCCAAAGACTTCGACCTCCACCTAAGAAGGTGGTTCAGTTCACAAGGTTCCTGGATATGGTGAAAAATGTAAATGTCAATTTTCCTCTACTGGATTTGGTTACAGCAGTACCGAGATATGCAAAATTTTTGAAGGACTTGATTGCCAACAAAGAACAGATCCTGCAATGTGAGGTGCCAATTCAGCTCACCAAGGAGAGCCAAGCATGGATCAACAATGAACTGCCACCCAAGCTCAAGGATCCTAGTAGCTGTACCGTGCCATGCTCAATTCGTGGAAGATTCTTTAGCAAGGCCCTGTGTGACCTTGGTGCTGGGATCAACCTTATGCCTTTATCCATTGCCGAGAGTATAGGATTGGGAAAACGGATTAAGCCTGTGGCAGTGATGCTCCAATCAGCAGACAGATCATTGGTTCAGCCAACCGGGATGGTGGAGGATGTTCTGGTCTCAGTGAATAAATTCGTATTGCCAGTGGACTTCATAGTGCTAGACATGGAGGAGGACGCCGAGGTCCCACTTATCTTTGGGAGGCCATTCTTAGCTACAGGAGACGCTCTCATTGGGGTCAAGGGAAAGACCATAACATTCAGAGTCAATGGTGAGGAGGTCGTATTCAATGTGGACTATGCCATAAAACACCCTCATTCCATAGAACAGTGTTGTTTGGCAAGCTTGGTGGAAGGTGATCTCCAACCTTTGAGCTTTGAACATAAACGTAAGTCTTCCCCTGATCTATATGATTCTTTTGATGATGACATGTGTGAAAATTTTGAGACTGTGTTAGTTGTTGAAAAAACTGATACACTGCACGAATTGAGCTATTGTGATGAAAAATTTGAAATTAATTCATCTGTGAAAGAAATGGACTTTGCATGTGAAATCGATGAAAATTGTGAAAATAGTGAGAGTTTAAGTGAAATGAAAAATGTGCATGAAAATCATGAAGTGCATGGTCACAGTGGTGAAATGGAGTTGAAAATGAAAAGTGAGAAAAATGATGAAAAATTTGCGTGTTGTAAAACTTTGTCAACTGCTGTTGTTGATACTAACGAACTGGTGAAAGTGAGCCCACTGAGGTGAGGCTTGAAAATGTCAACGACAGGGACCATGTCTTGAAACCTCCAGACGAAAAGCGAGCCAAGAAGAAGCAGCCGCCACTGCTTAAACATCTCAAACGAATGGTTTGGCGAGAGAAAAAGAAGGCCTCGGACCTACCCCGCAAAAGGGTGGGAGTCGGGACCTCAATGGAGAAGAAAGGAAGCAAAGGCCATGAAGCAAAAGTCAACCTATCATTTTGGAAGGACACTGGGCACACCCAGTACCTTGACCCTCCACGACTTGAATAACAACCCTGCTGTGTCTGGCTGAAGACATTAAACTAAGCGCTTGTTGGGAGGCAACCCAACCTTTACAATTTCTGTCTTTATTATGTTTCACTTTGTAGTAGTAGATTAGATACAATAAATGATTGAAACTCTTCTCTTAAATCTTTTTAGGTATTGGAAATTGAGGGGCCAAGAAAGGAAAACACAGGGTGTTGACAGCATGCATGAGCTGTCCAGGGGTCATTGGCACAATATCCACGATCGATATACCCGGATGTCACGAGATACAATAGGTAACAGTGCAGAATATTCTCTGCACTGACAAAAGGTGAGAATAAAATCCAAGAAGTAGCTCCCAAGGCAATGTGAGACTATTTGATCCTACCAAATGCTTTCAAGTAGAATCTTGCTCTGTAATTACAAATCCAAGATAAGCTGACATTTTCGATTGAGTATTGCAGGAGAAGATCAAATTGGCCGTTGAAAGGATTGCATAGTAGATAACATTTCTTCGGTGCATGACCAGAAATAATTGTGAAAGAAAAGATGCATAACATTTGGGTCCTTTAAATGATTTATCTTGGTGTGAAATGCTATGCATGATAGGGCCGAATGGAGCTTGACATGATTTATGCATGAGTGAAAAGAAATATGCATGCTATGGTTGTGAATCGGCTAAGGCATGGCATAATTGAATGAAATTGTGACAAATGCATGACATTGTGGGCTCATCAGGTTGTTTGATAGTGAAAGTGTGCAAATGGCCGAATTGTGCAAGAAAGGTGATGACAAGATTGAACACCTTTTGTTTTCTAGCATTTTGTCATCATCCACTTTGTTTTCTAGTGCACTCACATGCATTTGTTTTCTAGCTTTCCTTCAGCCGATTCTTTCATGCACATTTGTCTATAAATACCATCAACATGCATGCACAAAAATCACCATCACTTGCACTCATCATTGTGGTGAATTCGACTGAGGGCAAGAAGCAAGAATAGCAATTTGCTTCAAGCGTCCAGAGGCCACCAAAAATTTCATTCCCCGTGTTTGCATTTTAGGATTTTAATTTCCATATCAAGTAAGTTCCTCACGGCTTTAAACATCCATTTAAAGTGCCAGTTAATGATGTTTTGTGTGAAATCCTTGTGCTCGAGTTTTTTTATGATGCCTATTTTGTGAATTTCTTATACATTTGAGTTGAATGTGGAAAGCATGAGATGTAGCATGAAATTTTCAAGCCCATCATGAAATGATGCCAAACTAAATTTGTGGGTGTTTTATCGAAAATTGGTTGGTCCAGCTTACACGAAAATGCCATGCATATACATGTCATCATGTTCTTGATTTTCTTTCACAATTTTGAATTCTTGGTGTGACACGGTTAGCCTTGACTCGATCTTAGTTGTGAAAATGTTAAATGCATGAACCCGAAATAGGAAAACCTTGGAAACAAAGTCCACCAAAAATTTTCATAAGCAAATTGTTCACTTCATGAAATCTTGCTCTATGAGTTAATATGCAATTTTCGCCTAATACATGATTGTCATGAAATGCCAAGTGAAAATGTTTCGTGGGAATGGGCCTTTGTGTATATGTGGACCCCCTTATCATGGACTTGAATTGAACTCCACTCATGCAATGTTGTGATCTCCAGGTACCGTGGCACCGAAAAAGCCCAGCAATATTCCAACCTCCAACAAGAAATGGCAGAGTTCCAAAGGAAAAGGCAAAACCGTTGGGCCTCCCTCACCATCAGATGACTCCGATTCAGACGAATAATACATGCCCGAAGATTACGAAATGCAAGAAGTAGGGGTGTCCAACCAAAAGAAGAGGAAGGGACCACCACAAGCTGCGGGGCAGCGTTGGTTTCTAAATGACAAGGCCATCGAGAAATTCTGCGAGTTCGCAATTCGGCCAATCAATGTGGAGCGGAAATTCTACATCACGGAAAAATCGTATTGCGACGTGGTAGAATTCTACAAATGGGGAGTCCTCACGGAGGGCCCAGAGACCTGCAACGTGGCCATCGCGAAAGAATTCTACGCCAACGCCTCCGCAGCTGATGCAGATGAGCTTAATGAGAAAGGGGCATATGTGAGGGGAAAATACTTAAAAATCACCAGCCAAGATGTTAACGAGCATTACGGTCTCCCAGATTTTGAGGTAGATGAGTACACGGAATTTCTCAGAGTAGGCAACCCTGATATAGTGGCCCAGTCATTGGCACTCCCAGGAGAAGACTGGACAAGGAATTCATGGGGGGATCCACTCCATATGTTCCTTAAGCAGTTAACTGCAGAAACCAAGATATGCCTTTTATTCCTAAATTCTATGTTGATGCCCACCACCCACAACACCAAGATTCTGAAGGAAAGGATGTTCTTAGTTTACGCCGTAAAGAATCGATTGACAGTGGATGCGGGAAAAGTCATCACCTCATACATTAATAAAGCCGTGAATGAGGAGCATTTGACCATATACTTCCCCTATTTTTTACTGGAATTTGCGATCAAAAAAGGAGTCAAGGTATGCATGGGAGAAGAAAGTCGAACTTCCGTGGGACCCATCCATGACAAACAGCTGCGGAAGTATAAGAGGCAAGAACACGCTGACCAACAACGCCTAGAGCAAGTGGCGCGAGCGAATGCTGAAAGGATACAACAAGCTGCAGAAGGACTAAGTCAGAACGATCTTCTTCCGGAAAGGGAGCAACCACAGGGAGCTGACCCCCCAGTAGAACCCCGACCACCCAATAACTTCAACATGCAACAGGTGCTGGAAAACATTCAAGCATCATTTCAAGATCAACAAAATGCCCTTACACAACATATGAGCGAAATGGAAGGGAGATGGACTGGGCTGCACGGTTGCATAGGGATAATAGGGGACCGGCTAGACACTCTGGTGCAGGAACAGAACACTCGCTGGACAACAATGGATGATCGACTGAATCAATGTCAATCAGGAATTCACAACATGAGCTTAATGATTGTCCACCACCACCAGTCTAGGGGACCAAACACATTTTTCCCCCCACTAGAGGAGATGGCCACTCAGACACAACAAATGATCGTAGACACCTCTAGCCGAAGAGTGGTACTGAGTCAAGGAATGAATGTTCACCTTAGTTCGAGTGCAACGACATTCAGAGGAGCTAATCCCAGTTTTCCAGGATTCTCTCGATTTTCCAGCCAACTGCCTCCTCCAGGAACATAAACGCGGTAGTCTCTTTCCTTTTCCACAATGGGACCATTGCTTATTTCAAGTGTGGGAGGGAGATTTGACAATGCTTGTGCGAATTTGCTGGTGTATGGTTGTGATTGAAAGGCTTGTGCCTTTGATTTAATTTCTTATGCCTTGTGTGATGCGTTGCAGGGTGCAGTGGTGGTGTTTAGTATTTTAGTAATAGGTGGTGTATTTTTTTTAATTGTTTTTGTTTTTTTTAGTGGTGTGCTTTAAGTTCTCAGTTGCGATGTATTCTGGTGTGCTTTAAGTTTTAATGTGAAAGTGTTGATTGTGTTGTGCCAAATTTGCCAATATCCACTCATCACACTCGCACGCCCAATTTACATTCACAATCAAGACCTCATAAGCAAATTCATAAATGTTACCCTTGTGAAGTATGCAAAAATCTTTTTCGCGAGTTAGCAGTTTTCAAGTATTGCGTGAAATTTGCTGAGTAAAGAGCGATGTTAAAGTAAGATAGAAGCACCAGCAAAATTTTGACATAGGAGGGCCTTTATGATTCCTTGCGTGTATGTGCCTTCTACTCGTAAACACTTATTCTTGTATTTTGATTATATAGTCTATTGAAGACAGACACGAACACGAATTTTTTTTGAAATTGTGCAATTGTGAAGAAAAAGCCAATGGGCAAATAAAGGGAAAAAATAGCCACAAAACCCTGGGCAGCCAAGCACCAATGTACGGCATGAATTACAAATAAGCACCAATGTGCAAGCACACCAATGTGCGAAATAGTTTCTATACAATGTTTATGTTTAAGTGTTCGTGTGTGTGGACAAAATGACTGTCGTGCAAGAATTTCTGATTAAGTAAGTAACCCTCAGCATAGGGATCATAAGTAACCCTCAGCACACACTTGCACGCTGATGGTTTGGTCGTTATTCGTTTCCCTTTACTCGACAAATTGTGTAAATGCAGTAAACTGTAAGCTTGCCCGTATATATAATTCCCTTTGCATGCGAAAAAGTTTATAATGGATAGCCGATGTTGTTGTGAGTGTTGAATGTAGATAGGGTAATCACTAGGTGTTGTGTGCTACTTTGCTCGGGACTAGCAAAGATTTAAGTGTGGGGGGATGATAAGTCGGGTTTGTACCGACTTATTCATTTAACTTGTTCGATCTTTTGTTTAAATTCTCTGTAAAAATTATGATAGATGAACAAGTATGTGTGGAAATGGTTCAATCCGATGAAATGTTGAGAATTGGCTAAGTGTAGCATTTTTGTTATGAAAGTAATCATTTTTGAGCTAGGAAGCACACTTGGTCACGCACCACACAAAATCCCACCCGCACAGCACAAACACAAAACACACACACACTATGCACTAGGCGCCCGCACACCCACACACGCACACAAGCTGTGAGGGCGCCAGGCGCCCGCACAGCCACACACGCTGGCACCCGCACCATCACCTCACACACATGCACTCTGCACATTTCATTCCTTGTGTATTTTTTTGTATTTTTCCTTTGTTAGATTTTTACTTAGGAATTTTGGCATACATTTCGTATACACTCCACTTCACAGTTGGTCCAAGTGCACGTAGCAAACACCGCATCCAATCTATTAGATATTTTGCCTCGTCACTCTTATTTGTCAAATACACGTGTCTTCACTACATTCTTGGCTTATGTTTACAAGAGCATGTGTCAACATCCGGGCATAGCAAGGAAACTTCTAGGAAGCTCACTTGGCAAGGACATGAAGAGAAAACTATAAAAGCCAGAGGAGGACAAGAAGAAACAGCTTTTGGAGGGTCGAAGAACGGAGATCAATCAAGAGAGTTAGGGTTTCAAGAGAAAAAAGGAGATCAGAGTGGAGATCATTCCATTTTATCTTTCTGTAATAGCTATGTTTGATCTGGCTTTGTCAAACTTGTTTTCAAAGCCGATCAACATGATTGGCTAAACATTAGGTTGTTGCTTTGAGGGATTAAGTGTGATGACTCTAAATTGATTTGAGACATCGGTTTTGCATATTATGTGTTTGATATTGTTTCTTATATCTTGATGATGCTTTATTTCAATACTTACTCACTCACGCCTAGGCCCTTTATATGACTTGTAGTACCACTGAGGTCAATTTAGTGCTATTAATGGAAATTGAAATAACATCACTGGAATAAGGAACAACTTGAATGAGTCCTATGATCTGTCTAAAGATGCAATGCCAGTCGTGCATTACCAATGAAAATTGAAGTTAATGTAATGGAAAGACTTAGGATTATTTGAACATTAGAACTCGGACTTTGGTTGACTATCTTGTCCAAGGGAGTTGGGGTTCTAGTGTCAGGTAGGGATCGGGAATTAGGAAGCTGAGCCTAGGTCTTGCCCTACCAAGGGAAGATGAGAGGAGTAGGGTGAATTAGGATTGTGAGTTTTATAAGGAGATCTACCCTAAGTTCGCTAGAAGAACGATCCCCTCATTCAGGTTCTTACACTAGTCAAGGATAATCAAATAGAGTCGTCACACTGACCTCCCTCAAGGCAACACCATTTCACTTCTTGATTGACTTACATATTTGCTCATACTTGCTGTTTGCTTTATTGAACACTTTTTATTCTATCACTTCTACAATTCTTAATTCAATCCTCTCCCTGTTGGATACGATCCCGCTTGCCACTACTACTTGTTTTGGTGATATTAGGTAAAATTGCAAGGGTAGACGACTAAAGGGTATTGGTTATCCGAATATATCCTATTGTGCCTACGTGGTAAATTTTGATTATGGAGGATAAGGTAGCTTCAAGAGTGGCCTGATCATCCACTGATCGTAAGGTGATATAAGGCTGGTACTGTATTGGTAATGTTTTTTGTTCGATTTATATGACTCTTTTACTCTTTGTGCATATTCCATTTTAAAATAATTGCTTACACAAGGCTGGCATGTTAATTTATTATATTAAATTGTATTTTTTAGATTCCATTACGTTTTGACGTCATGTAATCCTATTGCCTCCCCACTGAGCATTTTAGCTCACCCCATTTTCAAAAACCCTTTTGTTTTAGGGGAAAGAGAAGGACTTGGTTAGGAAGGGCTAGTTTAGCGGGGCATAGAAGGGAGTAGAGTCACGAAGCCTGTTAGACAGAGTTTTGAAGTTGGGGTATATTGCGAAATCAATAAGTGCTTGCTTATCAAGTTACTTATGTAATTTTGGAACAGATTGTAAATAAGGTTTCTATGATATTGTGTTATGGTTTATCGTTGTTGTAAGCATATATGTTATTTTGATGTTGTGTAGTCAGGTGCATATTAGTGTTTAATCTAAAAACAAGATTGTGTGTGATAACTGAAGTTTTAGTATTTTCAAGTGAAGAGATTATTTTGTGCCTGGATGTGAATTGTATATTACGTAAGGTACAGGTTTGACGAACCAACTCGCTCCAGCCGAGGGGGTCGGCACAGGTGGTATCAGAGCCTATGGCATACTAAGTTAGTATGACTTTGTGGATTGATTAGTCGGTCATAAAACTTTAAATTGATTATAAGTTTAGGTTTTATCAAAACAAAATGTACTAACATAGAATATTGATGTGTGTTAGGATGGCTGAAGATCGGTAGGGAGTTTGGTATCAGGAAGGCCCTAGAAGGTGTCCTAGGCAGTATGATTCTTGTTTAATAGAGTCACTTAGGCGTGAGTGTCGTTGTGGATGCTCATACCCTGACTTTGTTGTGCACTACTTGGTGGAGGAGCGTGATAGAGAATGTCATCAGGCCAATAATTATTATACTGAGGCACTAGGAAGCCGCCGGAGAATTGGGGAATTAGAAGCGCACACTAAATGATTGGATCGAGAGAACCAACAGTTGGTAGCTCGGCGTCACCAAGAATATTATCGGCGCTTAGAAGCGGAGGAAAGGAATAATAGATGGGATCAAGGTATAGACGAACTCCACCACGGTTTAGGAACTATGCGAGCATTGGTAGAAGAAATACAACCAAGGCTTAGGGTACCTATTCCTCCACCTCCTCAAGTAGAATTACTCCCCGAACCACCGATTAAGCGTAATGATAATATTGAGGAGGATCCTGAAGAAGACCATGTGGAGGATCCTGAAGAAAATCCCGAGAAAGACCCTGAGGAGGATCCTAAAGAAGTCCCTAAGGGGAATCAGGAAGGGGAAGATTAAGAGGAGTTCGAGTAATAATGATAGTTTTTAAATATTACAACTTGTTGTGTAAATATCGTTGTAGATTGGCGAGTTTTCTTTTATGTACTTCTAACTAGAGTAGGTATGAGAAGTTGTTAGTAAAGTAAAGATGGGTAGACCAAGATCTCTGGAATTATTGTATTTTTCGTTTGTGTGAATATAACATATGTTTGTGTGTATATAGTTATATATATGTTTGGAATTAGATATATGTCGTTATTATTCTCTTAAGTCACAAACTGAATGTTGTAATCTTAATAGATGGCATGAGAGACCAGTCGAGATGATCAGGAAACCAATTTGGGAAAAGAAACCCATCCCATGAATGAGATAGAAACTAACCCTTTATTGGCCCAGTTTGTCACTGCTATTACCCAGTTATCTGAAACCATACGAAAACAAGGACAGCAAACCCATTCGCCTGGAGAGGATGGTGTTTTAGAACAGTTCCTGAAGTTTAAACCTTTTATATTTTATGGGGAACCTGATAATGAAAAACCCGAAGCTTGGTTGGAGCATATGGAAGACATATTTTCCACTTTGCAATATGGGGACGAAAGAAGAATTACTTTTGCTGCATTTCAAATGAGGGCAGCAGCCCGGGATTGGTAGAGAGTCACCGAAGAGAAATGGAAACTAATCCAAACACCAATGACTTGGGTAAATTTACTTCAGGAATTTAATGCTAAATTCTTTCCCACTATGACCAGAGAAAGGCATGAGGAAGAATTCACAACCCTTAAGCAACGATATCTGACGGTAGCCCAATATGAAGCTTGATTCACTAAACTCTCTAAGTTTGCTCCTCATGTACTTGAAACCAAGGAATGTAGGGTGCAGAGATTTATGCAGGGAATACGATATGATATACAGGTTGAAATGGTAACCGTTAGGCCAAATACTCTCCCAGAAGCATTGGAAATTTCCTCGAGGATTGAGTTAGCTAATGCTCAGAAAAGGGAGCGAGCAAGTCAAAAAGGGAAACGACCAGTCAACCCCTCCTGGAAGAGAACTTCGTATGGTGTCACACGAGGGGGGCAGTCGGTTGGGGGTTCAGCGCCCACATTCGCAAGTTGGACAACCCTCTGTTCGTAAAGGTGTGAGGAAATGCGAGTATTGTGGACGACCAGGGCATAGTGAACAAAAGTGTTGGCAGAAGTCGAACAGATGCATTCGATATGGAAGTGGTGATCACTCTATTCGCGATTGTCCAAAACTTCACACTCAGGTACCAAAGACTACTAACCCTCAACAGATGGAGAGAGGAAACAAATAAGGGGTTAGTAAACCTAAAGTCCAGGTCCGAGTTTATGCCATGGGAAAGAAAGTACTTCCAGCCTCTGCGGAGGTGGATGAAGGTACGCTTATAGTCTCGGGTATTAGTGCTAAAATTCTTATAGACCCTGGATCTACTCATTCATTTATAGCTTCTAAATTTGTGGAGTTCTAGTGTGTTCCACGTGATGAGTTGCCATATTTAATGAAAGAAAATTTTGTGGTATACACTAATGCATCCAGGGAAGGCTTGGGTTGTGTCTTGATGCAAAAAGGCAAGGTAATCGCTTATGTATCTCGAAAGTTAAAACCCTACGAGCAAAACTACCCTACACATGATATAAAATTGGCGGCTGTAGTTTATACATTGAAGAAATGGAGACATTATTTGTATGGGGTCATGTTTGAGGTGTTTACTGATCACCAAAGTTTGAAATACTTGTTTACTCAGAGAGACTTGAATTTGAGGCAACGTAGGTGGATGGAATTGTTGGAAGATTATGATTGTACAATCAATTACTATCCGAGTAAAGCCAATATAGTGGCTAATGCATTAGGCCGAAAGGCTCAACTTGTAAATATAGAGCTAAAATACATTGCAGGAGGTGTGGTAAGATTATCTAATATACAAATTTACCCCTTATTAGGCAACAAAGTTAAGAAAGTTCAAAAAAGGGATTCTGGTTTACAGGAGATGAAGTAGACGGTTAAGGAGGGAAGACTACCTGACTTTGTAGTGGATGTTGATGATGTGATCTATTTTCGAGGTCGGTTATGTGTTCCAAATGTGGAGGCTCTGAGAACTGAAATTCTTAGGAAGGCCCATGGTTCTAGATATTTCGTTCATCCCGGTAGCACCAAAATGCTTCGAGGTCTTAAGCAAAACTTCTGGTGAAATAATATGAAGAGAGAAATAGCTGAATTTGTTTCTAGATGCTTAACTTGTCAGCAAGTCAAAACAGAACATCAGAGACTCTCAGGACTTTTACAACCGTTGGCCATACCAGAATGGAAATGGGAACACATAACCATGGATTTTGTAACTGGATTACCAAGAACACAAAAGAATCATGATGTGATATGGGTAGTGGTAGATCGCCTCACTAAAAGTGCCCATTTCTTTCTAGTGAATATGAGATATCCGTTGGAGAGACTTGTTAAGTTATATCTGGATGAGATTATAAGATTACATGGAATACCTGTCAGTATTGTGTCAGATCGAGATCCTCGTTTTACTTCACGGCTATGGCATAAGGTGCAAGAGGCTTCGGGAAATGGTTTAAAATTTAGTACAAGTGCACACCCTGAAACTGATGGTCAATCTGAAAGAACTATTCAGATATTGGAAGAAATGTTGCGGGCGTGTATGTTGGACTTTGGAGGTAGTTCGGACCAACATGTAGCACTTATTGAATTTGCCTACAACAATAGCTACCAGGAAACTATTGGAATGGCCCAGTATGAGGCACTATATGGAAGAAAATGCCGAACCCCTATTTGCTGGAGTGAGGTTGGGGAGAAAAAAATTGTTAAAGCTGGGAGCATACCAGTTATCGATGAGACCTTAGAGAAGGTGCAAATAATTCGCCAGCATATGCGAATAGCACAAGATTGACAAAATAGCTATGCTGACACTCGTAGAAAGGATTTGGAATTTCAAAAAGGAGATAAGGTGTTTCTTCGAATTGTACCAAGAAGAGGATTAATTAAGCATGGCAAGGGTGGTAAACTCAGCCCAAGGTACATTGGACCATTGGAGATTTCTGAAAGGCTAGGGCCAGTAGCTTATCGCTTACTCCTACCTCCTCAGTTAAAAGGAATACATGATATGTTCCATGTTTCTCTTCTTCAAAAATACTTACCTGATCCTACCCATATCATTAAACCTCAAAATAGCACCCTCGAAGATGATTTATCATATTCCGAGAAACCAGTGTGAATTGTAAATTAGAAACTCAAACAGTTGCGAACAAAACAAATTCCTCTTGTTAAGGTTTTGTGGAATCATCTTGGAGTGGAGGATGCCACATGGTAAACGTAAGAATAAATGCGTAAACGGTTTCCTGAGCTTTTCAAATTCCAAGGTAATAATTTCGAGGACGAAATTATTTTATGGAGGGAAAAGTGTGAGACCCCAGATTTTCTTTTAGTAATACTACCTCATAGTTATTTTAATTTGCATATTAATATGAAATTTGAATTTATAGCACTGTATGAAAATGGTGATTTAATAGTTTGCATGTTGATTAGTTATTTATTCTTTGGAATAAGTAGTTAATTTCAGAATATTATGAGGATATTAATCGTATTAACTGGTATTAAAGGGGTCTTAATTAGTATTTGTGAAAGATAAGGTTTTGTTGATAAATAAAACAAATAAAAAATAATATGTGATATATGTGTAAGCTTAAAAGCTTACACGTAATCACCATCAATGATTCGTGGCAATGCTTTGAGTTAAATATATAACTGGGAAAGGGGCGAGGAAAAGGAAACAACAGAGAAGAAAAAGAAAAAAATAGGAAAAGAGAGAAAAGAAACGGCAAAGGAGAATAGAGAGGGAGAGCGGAACAAGAAGGAAAGAAGAAGGATATAAGAAAAAGAAGAAGAAGAGGAGGAAAGGGAAGAAGGAGGAGGAAAAGTTGGAGTCCAAAGTAATTTGTAAATTCTCAGCAGGTGGGGAAAAAGTTTATCAATTGCTGGTTGTAAGTATGGTCTCAAATCTATGTGTATGTAAATATATATATATGTATGGTTTATGATATCGTTGTGTAGTATTAGGGAATTTATAAGATAAAAGTAGAGATCTTCTCTTCTTCTCTGAAATTTGTTGCTCAAGCTTAATATGCATGTGAGATTTTCATGAACCATTCGAAGCAATGGAATCCTTTTCAGTAGTTTTGGAATAGGTTGAATGGGTTAAAGATTAAATAAGAGTGCTTTGATCATTCTTTGATGGGTAAGCTGGGACGGTCAGGAGGGAGAAGAGGTGGGTTGCATATTTGAAAAAAAAACTCTATCTTGGAGATGATGTTGGGGATTAAAAATCGTGCAGGCGAAATGGAGGGGGAAGAGGCAGAAGAAGATTTTTTTAAAATGATCTTAAGGAATTCTAAAGTCTCATGATAAAGAAAAAGAAATCAGGCCAGAGGAAAAAGGGACAAAACTGGCCTAATTTAGTATGATTTCGTTGTCCAAACATTTGGTAAGGGTGTAAAGTGGAACCATTAGGATTGGGATTCAGAGCCTTTATCGTTTGGGCTTCAGCCCAACTGTACCTATTAGTAGTGGTGAAATAACTAGAGTGGGTTATATAATTGAAATGAGGCTTTTAAGTTTAATTTGATGTGGGCCTTTTATGAGTGGGCTTTAGTACATTACTAGTTTGGGCTATGGGCATGAATAGAAATACTATACAACTATTTTTTATGGGGATTAGTGGTAGTATTCGATTTTAAAACCTAAACTCAAATAAATAAAAATAATAATAATAATAATGTCTTATTTAAAACTTAATGCCAACTTCTAAAGAAATTCACGTTACCTTAATTATGTAAGGACTTGGTTTTAAAGGCAATAACATTAGTAGGAAAAAATAACATTAATACCAATGATCGTAGCCATATTCGGAACGATATTATTTTGAACTCCTAGCCATTTAAGACTACACTAGCAAAGCTGAAATTTAGTTTCGCACTTGTTAGACCCATGATATTGCATCAACTTGACATGACTATGTTTAAAATATACGTGATTTGATAGAAAATATTTGTGTTGCATGTGTTTGCCTATACTGTGATTCTTTGATTGATTGGGGCCCAGTCATGGTGGCTTATCGATAGTCAGGAAGGCAATGGCCGACGAGTTCATCATAAGTTCACCGTGACATTTAATCCTTGTCGAGTGAAACTAAGGAGATTTTAGTTTCACGAGAAAGGGTATTGGTTATCCGGATATATCCTACTGTGCCGGTGGGGCAAATTTTGATTATGAAGGATAAGGTAGCTTCAACAATGGCCTAATCATCCACTGATCGTAAGGTGATATAAGGCTGGTACTGTATTAGTAATGTTTTCTGTTAGATTTATATGACCCTTTTACTGTTTGTGCATATTCCATTTTAAAATACTTGCGTACACAAGGCCGATATGTTCATTTGTTATATTAAATTGTATTTGTGAGATTCCATTACGTTCTGGCATCATGTAATCCTATCACCTCCCCACTGAGCATTTTATCTCACCCCATTTTCAAAAACCCTTTTGTTTCAAGGGACACAGAAGGACTTGGTTAGGAAGGGCTAGTTTAGCGGGCCTAGAAGGGAGTAGAGTCACGAAGCCTGTTAGACAAAATTTTGAAGTTGGGGTATATTGCGAAATCAATGAGTGCTTGCTTATCAAGTTACTTATTTAATTTTGGAACGGATTGTAAATAAGGTTTCTATGATATTGTGTTATGGTTTATCGTTGTTGTAAGCTTATATGTTATTTTCATGTTGTGTAGTCAGGTGCATATTAGTGTTTAATCTTAGAACAAGTTTGTGTGTGATAACTGAAGGTTTAGTATTTTCAAGTGAAGAGATTATTTTGTGCCTGGAAGTGAATTGTGTTTGACGTAAGGTACAGGTTTGATGAACCAACTCGCTCCAGCTGAGGGGGTCGTCACAATTGTGGTCACTGACCACTAGGAAGGATAAGGTACCTTATCATGTCGTGCACGCAACAATGAATTGTTAGGGGATATAAGGTTGGTAAAGGTCGGCAAGCCCGATCGTGACAGGTACCGATTATATGTGTAATGTTTTATATGGAGTTAACGACAAATTTATGTGATATATGGATATGTGCATTGCACAATCTTTTATGCGATATTTGAGACTTAGTCATATGGTTATTTGCATTGGAAAAACGATTGTCATATGGTTATTTGAATTGGAAAAATATTTAACTGAAATTGTGCTTTCTTAAACTTAATATTCTGAAAATTATCCATTACTCCCTCACTGAGCTATTTTGAGCTCATCCATTTTATGAAAATATTTTCAAGGCGACTCAAGTTAAATGGTGAACTAAATTCTAGATTTTCAAATACGCTGAAATAATAGAAGTGTAGAAGCTTAAGGTATTTTAATCGTTTAGATTTAGATAGTAATCATGTTGATAAACAAAAGTTTATTATTTTGAATGGTTTGTCTTTTTGGGATGTAACATAAGGTGAATATTGTGTTCAAACTTTTATTTGTAATTTTCAAGTTATAATTTATTTATGTTCAAGGTTAGGGCCCATACGTGAGTCGGGCTTAATCTAACGTTTCCATCACGTTCCGTATAAGGGAATTGGGCTGGTCGTTACAGATGATGAAGAAAAAGCACCAGAAGAATTAAGCCTCCAAAAACCGCCCTTAGCAAAACCGGTTGGAGTATCCAAAAATATCCTCAACAACATCATCAGGAAAAATACGAGAAAGTTTTTGATGCGACCAATCACCATGCATAATAAAATTATCAATAAGAGAATAGCCCTTCCCCATAGTAAACTGAGATAACACACGTGACCCTAACCACTTATCATGAAACATGTCAGTCTCACCAACTAAGGAGACCAACCAACACATTCTTCAACCTTCTCCCTAATATTTAGCATTCGTTTCTATATATGCGAATTAGTCCATTTATGATAACCATTGTAGGATGCCTGGCTACACAATATTTCTTTTGCATAAACCGACTCCATAATGAGTATCCTTCTCGGAATCGCCACCACAACTTAGTAGCCCACGCTTGAACAGAAACATCTAAGAAAGGCAGTCCAAAGCCACCCATATTTAGAGGCAAGGCAAACCAGTGATACTTAAACTTACAATCCTTATAGCCCCAAAGAAATTGAGCCATAAGTTTTTCCAACATCTTTAAAACTTCTCGGAGAGGTTGAATTGCAGCTAGTAAATGCATAGGCATAGCAAACAGAACATGCAGAATAAGCACAAGTCAACCACATAGCTTAAGAAACTTCGAATCCTAACCTGAAATATGTCTTTTAATTTTTTCCACAAAAGGAATGAAATCACCAATACACCTCCGACCAATGATAATCGGACAGCCAAGATATAAAAAAAGAAATTTTTTCCTTTGAAATCCAGTTAATCTTCTTATTCTTTGGGCCAGACAATCATTTTTTTCAGAAATAAAAAACCACGACTTTTGAATGTTTACAAGCTGCCCAGATGAAGCTTGATACTCTGGAATTATTTTCTTCAACAATTTAATAGAAACCAGACAACCTGAGGAAAAAATTAATATGTTATCGGCAAAAGAGAGATGAGTGACTGTAGGAGTGTACTAAGGGCCTCGAAATGGCAAGAAATTAGAGATATTAAGCAAATTGTTAAACTTTCTAGAGAAAAGTTCCGCTCCAATAATGAACAAAGCCGGTGACAATGGATATCCTTGCCGTACCCACGGGAAGAATGAAATAAACCAGCTTGCTGACCATTGAATAAAACCAAAAATTAGCAATTAGAAATTGCACGCCATATCTTGTCAAATTCATTGCTCCCCCAAACCAAATTTAAGCAACATTTGGCAAGTACAATTGCAGGAAACAAGATCATAAGCCTTCGCCATATCTAACTTAATTGGTACATTACCCCCATGCATCTTGGAATGAATCAAAGCTATTAGTTCCTATGCCAATAATACATTCTCAGATATGGATCTATTAGTTACAAAGGCACTTTGATTATCAGATATAATCTTAGGGAGAACAGCCCTCAACCTATTTGCCATGATCATCGTAATAATTTTATTCATAACAGTACATAGACTAATGAGTCCACAATCCCCAAAGTTTTGAGGAGCTTCTATTTTTGGAATAAGTACCAAAAGCGTAGCCGTGATTCCTCTTAGCAACAAACCCCCACAAAAAAATTCAGTCACTGTATTAAAGATGTTTAAAGAAATAATCGGCCAAGCCTCTTAGAAAAATTTAGCTGAAAAACCTTCTGGACCAAAAGAGCTGTCCCCATCCATACTCATGACAATATCTTTTATCTCCTCCATAGTTGGAAATCTATCCAAAAGACTATTATCCTCATCATTAAGAAGAATATGGTTCAACCTCCAAGTCTGCCCCCGACTCCTGATATTCAGACGATAACAATTTTCAAAAAATCGAACTGCATGATTCCTTAATTCCACTCCATCTTCAATCCTAGTATCATTCTTGAACTTAAGTCTCCTAACAAAAAAGTTTGTTCTTTTTTGTACAAGATTAGAATGAAAGAATTTTGTATTCCTCTCACCTAAGGAAAATCACTTAACACGAGCTTTTTGTTGCCATAATTCTTCCTCCGCTGAAAGTGCTAAACACAATTTAGCTTCTTGGATTTTAATCTCCTTTCGAATCAACTGCAAGTTGGCCACCATTAAATCCTTCTCCAATTGCTACAATCGAAATTCAGCCTCCTTAATTCTTGTAGTAAATTAGCCAACTGATAGCTTATTCCATCTGATTAAATCATTCTTAAACCTTTGAAACATAAGGCAAACAGCTACCAAAGGACGTGCATCAATAGGAAATTTCCATGATTGTTTAACCACTGTCAAAAAATCTACCCTCTTAGTCTAGAAATTAAGAAAACGAAATGATTTTCGGATTACAGTGTCTTTTTGCTCCCATGTAAACAATAAAGGAGTATGATCTGAACATGCATGATAAAGATGTCTGATAGATGAGGAAAAATTGTCATTCCAGCGCTGATTGTACAGACCTCTATCAAGCCTCTTTCAAATTCTGGGACTTTTATTCCAATTACTATACCATGTGAACGACACAACCGAGTATCCCATGTAAAATAACTCTGCGGCCTTTATAAATTTTATTAACTCATTGTCTTCCTGAAGATAAAATGACGACCTCTGTTTTTTTCCAACCCACTTACAACACAATTAAAATCACCCAATACCATCCATGGAATATCCGGCATATGAATATTCATAAGACCTGCCCAAAGAGACTCTCTCTCCATACCAGAGCAAAACGTTTGCACAAAAGATATAAGAATAGAAGCCTCAGATTGAATCATTAATACCTTTACAGAAATTGACTGTCCAGTTTGATGAATTAAATCACATTGTACATCATCATTATAAAAGAACCAAAATCTTTCTTCAACATTCGATATCATATTAAACAAACCTGTCTTCTTACCTATTCTTAACTGTTGGCCATTATCAATTTTCAGTTCACACAAACACACAAAGGCAAGACAATGAGTCTTAACCAAATATTGAAGACGCTTAAAGAAACCTTATTACCAATTCCACGAATATTCTAAAAGAGATCTAACATGATGACTTACCCGATCGTGAACATAATGATTTTGTTTTAGATGATCACAATATACGTGAGGACTAAACCAGTTTTTTATTCTGAACAACATTCGTGATAATCAGGTCAAGATTTATATTCTAAACCACTTCATTCACCATATTAGCATGAACATCAGCATCAAGAACTTCATCATCATTAGCTAGAACCTTATCTGCCATTTTATCAAGAAGGCCTTCAGCAATCTGTAAAGATATTCCATCCACAATTTGATTATAAACCTTGAATTATTTAATAGAAACTGGATGTCCCGCTATTTCACAAATCTCCCCAGCTATCTCAGCTATCTCTTTTTCTACATTGTCAACACACTTTTCCATCTCATTTAGTTTTCTCCATCTTTCTGTTATATTTGCATCTTAGACACCTTAGAATCAAATATTATCTCTGAATGTAAGCTATCTCTATTATTATTCAGAAAATTTTCTTTAGTAATCACGTCTTACAAAAACTTTTGATCCAGGTTATCCTTTTCTTGTGCTACAACCTCAATAATATGACATGAAGAGATCTCAATGTTCTTCACAGCTGGACAAGAAGATTTCTTCATGTGTTGTTCCTCCACAGTCTGATGCTGAGGATTTTCCTGCATGTACTTCACCAGAACGAGCTGACGCAATGAAAACATGTTCTTCGCAGCCAGACAGGATGATTTCTCCATATGTTGTTCCTCCACAATATGACGCTGATGATTTTCCGATTCCAATACATTTTGATCCACATTTATTTATTAGCTAACACAATTCAGACTCTCGCACATTACCATGTGTATTCACGATCTCCTTTCCCTTTCCCAAAGAATCTTATTAGTCATCTCCTTTGGCTGCCATTTTTTCTAAACAACAGTATCTTCATTATCCTTTTGAACTTGTGTAATATTGGGATTACATTCTCCAACATTATGTCCCTGACGAAATCAAAAACCAAAATATTTTGGAAAATTTTTCGGAACTATATTCTGCCATTTACCATTACCGTATTCATCATAATCAATCCAAATTCGTTTTACAATTGTTTACTGAATATCTACCTCAGCACAAACACGAGCAACACCAGGCCTAGCTAATATAACCTTGGAAGTATCAACAAGCATTGGAGTAACAACACATTGAATAATTGAAAATAATGAACTTTTCTCAAATAATTAGATAGGCAATCCAAGAAGAGAGAACCAAACAGAAGCAAAGGAAGATTCTCTATTGGTTTGAAAACTAGGTGTCCATTTAAAGACCCTCATTGGAAAATTTCCAATATGCCAAATTGGTCTGGCCCAAAGACATTGAAAATCTGCTTCATTCTTTAGCCGGATTAGAATATGGCAATAATCAATAAGCCCTACATCAACTTGGTCTTTAAGATCAAAAGCTGATATAGACTGAGTTGGCAGTCCATGTGAGAATTTTCCAACTAAAGCAAATCGTAATGGTTTTGAAACCTTTTCAATTTCTTATTTTGAAAATTGAACAGCTTGTTCTCCTTTATGAGATATAAGTTTCTTCAATGGAATAACTGGGGGCTAGTTTATAGAATTGAATAATTGTGCAAAGGACTTCTGGGAAAAGTTACTCTTCCCATTACATTCTCGGTAGGAAGCCCTTTAGCATCTGGCTGAAGGGACGCCATAATTAGGTTTACAATCAAACAAACTAGGGTTACTAAAAGTTGAAAATGTTGCTCGCAGAGAAAGTTCACCTTCCATTAGTTTCCTTGTTTTGTCTTTTTTACCTCAATCTTGCTTTTTCCTTTACCTCAAACTAAGACACATAGTCTTGGAACACCCTCTTAATGCTTCCAATATGTAGCATAGGGTATGGTCCATAACCAACATAAACCCACATAAACCATAGGCATCATAGTAGACTTTACTTAGGATAGAAATCTTAAGCTTGGCTAGTCTCACTAGTTAACACTAATTTTACCTAGTTAATAGTAGTTTTTCCAAAATAGGAGTATTTGTCCTTAATTAGCCCTAGTTTAGTCAAATTAACACTAGTTGATCTAGTTTGACCCAGTTTAACTAGTTAACCCTAGTTGATCCTAGAAAACCCTAAAATACCCTAGAAAATCCTAGTTAAATTAGTTGAACTCTAGTGTGACAAGTTTGATTTAGTTTGAATAACACATTATTAATGTGACCCTAGTTAATTTTATTTAGGTTAAACAAGGGTTAGTTTGACCTAATGTAACTTAGTTTATCCTAGAGTGACTAGAATGACCTAAGTTTCACTAGTTTGACCTAAGTGAGTCTACTTAACCACTAAATAAGATTTAACTTAGTTTGGCTAGGATCGATTTTGTCATTATTAACACTATAAACTTTTAGAAGCTCTAGGAACCTTTGTAGTCTTGCCACATAGGCCAAATTTTATTCTTATCTTTACTTAATTATTTTATCTTAACCTTGATTATCTTATGAATGTTCACATGATACTTAAGCCAAAGTCCATAACAAGGGAGGTTAGGCCAATATGCATTCATATGGGATGACATTCAAAGACATCAAACGTAAGTAATGACTTCAAAGAGGAATGAAATGTCAATTGGTGACATCAAAGAGATGGACTTAAATAAAGACTTGCTCCCCTAGGTGCATCACCTTGTAAATAAAATGCACTAGCGGTACCCATATTACAAATTGTAGAATAGAGTTTCTTTCTCTCCAATTTTTATGTCAAATATAAATAGAGACACCCTAAAATAATAAAGAGGTTCTTTTCCCAATTTTTAATTCTTTAGAATTGTAAAGTTCAAGAAGTTTGGGAAGCTCAACTTAGAAACCTTGTTCTTTATGCTTTTAGAGCTTCTATTTAAACATCATAGTAAGGGTCAAATTGGAAAGAGAGAAGCTTATGTCAAGGCTTCTATGTAGTACCTTTGTTCAATGATCACCTTAATAGAAGAAAAGCTTGGAACTTTTATTGATTCATTAGAACCTAAGAGGTTTTCCTTGTATCAAAATGGCTAATCTCTTAAGTTTCTTAACTTTTACTTTCTCTTATATTCATTTGACTCTTGTGGACCTATATCTAGCCATGGAAAACTAGATCCCTTATCGTGTGCTTGGATTAAAGTGTTGTGAGTTATGAAATTTAGGTAAAATAGTAGTCTTGTGCTGAAAATAATGATGACTGATCCATTTATCTGTTCTTGAGTAAGATAAAATTGTGAATTATGGGTTCATTTGTTCCTTATGGTGAATTACTCAATTCAATCATAGACCACCATAAATTGATTAAGTTTGTATGTTTTAAATGAACTTATCCCTTTATACATGTGTAGACAAAGGTCACCTAGATATTTATGATGCTTAGGAATTTGCATATGAAGACTAGATGGATACTTTTTTTTGGTCGTGATCAAAGGGGTATTATCTTTAACAAGAAGAGGACCCTGAGTTTCAAAACTTAATCAACATAAATGAAACTAGTTGGGTTGTTGATCATTGTCACGGGTTTCGCCTAATAAATCAAACTTATCTCTTTTAAGGGAATGGGAAAATTGATGAGCTTCGGCCTAAGTGTGTCTGCCAAGGTGACTTAGGATCATTCTATAAGGGCAATCTTTTACTCCGTGTAAATCAATCATTATAGCTTACCACAAGGTTATTAGTTCACTAGATTGAATTTCTCACAACTGTATCCAAGAACATTATTTTCTCTTTATTTGAATTCCTTACCTGCTCTCTGTCTATTGAATTTTCATTTTTTTGTTGAAATTCGAATTTAACTCCTTATTTCAATTCTTTTGAACATTTCAGATCATCTTGCTAGTGTATGTCCTTGTAGGATTGATATCTTACTCACCCTTCCAAAATGTGGGGTAAGATTGTAAATTTACTTATATTCTGAAAACATACCAATCAAAGCACACATTCGACAAGTTGTCGCCATACCGAGGATAAAATAGTGAGCCATCATTCAATTATAGCAACAACCCTTGTTTATGGATGATTTTGTATGTGTGTTCACGAGTCGACATTTGTCAAACTTTAGTTTTGGAAAATCTCTCTCATTGGGTATTGATGCAAACCCTCGTCTAAGGGAGTTACCTAAAGAGAATCAAAATGAAAAAAGAAATTGGATTTCAAAGTAGGACTCCAAAGGAGATTCATCTAAGCAACCAAAGAAGAACGTTTCTAAATATAAACCAAAGGTTGCTATGGATAAGCAAACAACTAAAGACATGAAATCTAAGAAAGATGTAACCCAAGAGTGCAAGGCCAAGACACTACCCAAGGAGAAAAGGACAACACATCTTCTATGAGCAATAAGGAAGCGACATCATCACCCCTTGAGCTAAACTTGGAGGCTCAAACCTGATGACTATCATCAGGGAGTCACTTTCCAACCCTTTACATTGAAGAAAAAGAAAAACATTAAGTGTGGGAGGAGAAGTTGTTTTGTGAATTGAAGATGTGTTTTATGTTTTATACGAATATATGCCTTGTGATTAAAGTGAAGACCATGTCTGTTTGAAGTGAAAACGTGTATGATAGTTTGTGCTCCCTGTGTGCAAGAATGTGAACTTTGTGTGTTCTTGTGTTAGATTAGGTTTATTTTCAAGATTAAGCCTTGAGTAGAGTAGGTTCAAGGTTTGAAACCCTTTTAGGTTGTTTTAAACTTGTTAAATATGTTAAGTATTGTGATTATAAATATGTGCAATATGTGTTCGTGCTAATGACTAACTTACTTAAGAGTATCTTATTTCACCTAAAAGTGGACTAATATGGAATGTAGATTGATATGCCAAAGTTGAAAATTGGTCTTTTGGACTAAATGTTTAAGGAAACCTCAATACTAAGTAGTAATTATATATGGAAACTTAGAGTGGAAAGTTTAAGTCTTAACAACTTTTTTGGTAAGCACATAAATGGGATACTTACAAGAATAGTTGAACTCTCGAATAAGTGAAATTTAGTTTTATTTGGTTGAAACCATAATAATTAAAACTGATACTTTGACTTGATGATCACTTGGAGGCTAGTCTAAACCATGAACATCCCTAGAAATGATGTGGGCAATGCTTATGTTTCTTTTATTTTAATACTTGCTCAGAATATTGCCACTCTACAATGAGATTGCTCTTGGATAGAAGCTGTGAAGAAGAGAACTCCTTCGAGAGGGAATGGAATAAAAATCCACAAGACCAAGGCAAAACTAAAGCTTCATGAATAAATCAAGTACCCTAATCAATTTGTCACTATTGGTGATATAAAATTCCATCAAGTTGTGACACTTTAGGGAAATAGTGAATAAAAGTCCTATTGATAATGTGTTGATGTATGAAGGTGCATGACTAGATGAAAATTGATTATTAGGAAGAAGATACAGTTACTTTACTATACTTAATTGTCAATCTTTTTCAACTTTCACAGAAATCATGAGCTAAACTTGTATTGTGAGAAACTCATTGCACACTACTCACACAAAGATTGTTAATTCTTTCAATGAGTGCTACTAAGTTACATGATTATTATGAAGTATGAGCATTTCCTTTACATTTAGTGAAAGTAGTTTTCTGAGAATAAGGGTACTAGATCCATTTACTATGCGACAAGCATTTGAAAGTGAGATACATGCTTCTTAATTCTAACAATCATTCTTATATGAAGTAAGTTGTTTCTTTTGTTTTTCTTTTAATTTTTTGTTGAGGACAAGTAAAATTTTAAGTATGTGTGGGGGTGTAGAGTCCATCTTAGATTAACTCTAATATCTCTTTTCTTTGTGTTTTTGCTTTGTTTTTAAATGTTTTATAGGTACTTAAGTGCTCTATTTGTTAATTGTTAGGGCTTACAAGATGGAGATCTAAAAGTGATGAAAAGGCTTATTTTGAGGCATGTTTGACCAAAAAGTGAACCAAGATCCAAGAAGTCAACAAAAGTCAAAGAAAAATCAATAAGTCCAAGAAAACAAATCCTAAAACTTAAGATTGACAAAGTCAAGGGTTAGAGCTCAAATAATGAAAGAAACATGATAGTGGACTTTAGCTAGATTGAATACTCTTGGAGTAGGTAAAGGATGAAGGTAGAGTAGAACTTCAAATTGCTTTAGGGACTTTGCATTAGCACTAAACCCTCTTTATCCAATCACATAGCTATGCCAAGTTGTGAGCACCAAGGACCAACCTCATACATGCTTTAGCCAAAACCTAGCACCGTAGGAAGCCAAGAACAAACACCAAGGCAAGGAGACAAGGGGTTAGCCTAGAAACCACTAACTTTAGCACACTTCTTAGAGACCACACTTTGCACATACTTCCACATAAGTTGTGTCTTGTTAGTTATCATGCATTTCTTATGTAGCAACCCTTAGGCACCCCCAAGGTAGACTTAGGCTATTACAACATTTAGAACCCAAACTAGGACACAACACACAAAACATGACACAACATTTACAATGCAACACAACATACATAATGCGACACAAGACATAATGCACACCATGCACATAGGCGTCACGACATAATTGCCATGACTCTTAGGCACTACACACACCACTCTCGCACATTTCAGTAGATCCTAGGCTAGAGGAATCGCGACAACTATGTCATGACTCCGTTACACATTACACACCTTCACTCTAGGTTTTAGGGTTTTTAGGCTAGAGATGTCACAACATAGCTGCCATGACTTCAATACACATAGAAAATACTTTTCACATAGTTCTAGGGTTTCCTTCACAAAAGAGTCACGAAAACTATGTCGTGACTCCAATACAAACACATACACTCCCTTTGTTTCATCTCATGTTTAGTGTAGTTTAGATGTTCAACCAAGTAGAACCTACTCCTAGCCTCCAAGAACTTAGAAACCACTAAACCAATAAATTCATAGCACTAACTTTGCATCCTCTAAGAAACTATAGCAACCTTTAGGTACTCCCAACTTAGCAACCTTAGACCATTCTTAGCACTTAAAGCCAAATTAGGATAACCACACCACGCACAATAGAGTAACGACATAGTGGTCATGGCTCATATAAACATGTGCACACTTCATTGCATATAGAATCAATTCCTATGCTAAAGAAGTCATGACATAGTTTCCTTGACTCCCACACAAAGCACAACTCACAAACACATTTCACACTCCAAGAACATTTGAGTGTTAGAAACTGTCTTGACTCCTATATACACTCACACACATTGCACTTAGTTTTCTTTTTTCCTTCACATTGAAGTCAAGGCATAAGTATCGTGGCTTCAAAAATTTAGAAACTCAACCTCTCAACCTTTCGACCTTAGTTTGACATTGACCTCAAAACAAGACATATAGTCTTGGGACCACATTATAACCTTCCCAACATGAACCAACATGGACCATAGGCTTTAAAATTAACCCAACCTAGCCTAGAACTCTTAGGAGTGACCTAGTTTTACTAGTCAATAGTTGTTTGACATAGTTAACACTAGTTTAGAAAAATTAGGACCAGTTAAACCTAATTAGACCTTGTTAGTTTACTACTAGTTCGGCTAGTTTGACCTAAATTTATCTAGTAAACACTAATTTAACCCTAGTTGGTAATATTAAACATAGTTAGTCCTAGTTTTGTCTAGTTTTGTCCACTTAACTCTAGTTAGGTCTAGTGATAGCACATGGTAACCGGATCCTTGCACGTAGTATATAATTTTTTATCTAGCATGAATTCAGCACAAATAATAACAAGACACAAAAATAACAAGAACGACTATTGAACATAAATACTTGGATATTGATCCAAACCCTTATGGTATACAAAAAAATTAACCTAACCTAAGTAATCTTAGTGTTAAGAAAATTAGATTGGCTTGATCTTAATTAAGAGCAAGAAGAAAAGCTACCTAAGTTCACGATTAGAAGTTTACTATAATTCAATAATAGTTCACTCCCAATCATGAAGGTTTCTCAAAGAAAAACCTAAAAGAGGTTTCTTTAAAAAATTCATCAAATCTATTTATTCCATGAAGAAGATGCCTTTAAATAGGCTACAATAATGATAACCCTACTTAAAAATTGTAAAGGAAATATTAAGTAATAAGGCAAGTAATTGTTTGTGATAACTTTCTTAAAAAGAAACAAAACCCTAAAGTTTAAAACTGGCCAAATCCATAATATCGAGCGACGTGAAGAGTCGCACATCGCGACATAGATGGACATCACAACTAGGGTGGCACTGGACGTCGTTACGTGGAAAAAATGTGATTTTTCCCATGTTCATCCAGTGAGTGATGGCACGATGTGGGAAATATCGAACGTCGCAACATCAGTGCATGTCTTGACTTGGAGCGGCTAGACGTTGCGACATGGGGAACTTTGGGCTTCCACAAAATTCTTCATCTCCGAAGTTGATTCCATGCCTTCCAAACATTTAGTAGAGATGCAAGAAACATTCCAAAGTACTTCGATGTCAAATTTACTTGAAGACAACTCCAAGCCTTCATGCTCATCCTCAATGGTTGTGCTAAACATGCTCAACAATGATTGCAAAGCCGTCTTCATCTTGTTTGCTCGCGACCTTGTCATTGGTTCATCAAGATTAAACGATGGATCACTTGATTTGAGTCATTAAATAGGACAGATTGCTATCATTTCCTCCCTCCTCAAAAAGATTCTACCTCGAATAACGTATATTATAAAGATATAAATCAGCAACATTAAAAGAAGAAGAAATATTGCCAAACATTTGACTTTGCTTGTTCACAAACAATGTACTTTTCACAAACGCTTTTAACATTTTTCAATATTTTAGGCCAATAAAATTGTTCATGCAACACATCATAAGTTTTAGGTATTCCAAAAAGTCCCATTAACCCTCCACCATGGATTTCTTTAACAAGTAATTCACGAATAGAACTTAGTGGAATGCACAATTTTTCTCTCTTAAAAAGATAACCACCTTGCACATAATATTCACGATTCGAATTTTGCAAATATAGATCATAAACACGTTTGAAATCAGCAACACTAGCATAAAGCTCTTTAAGCAAATCAAATCCAAGTAACTTAGCATGCATAAAAGTAAGCAAATAGTTTTTTCTAGACAATGCATCTGCAACAATATTTATCCTTTCCAGCTTGATACTTAATCACATATGGAAAGGATTCATTGAACTCTAACCATTTAGCATGCCTCTTATTCAACTTACCTTGAATTTTCAAAAATTTGAGGCTATCATGATCCGAATGAATTATGAATTCTTTCAACCATAAGTAATGTTGCCATACCTATAAAGATCTCACCAAAGCATACAACTCCTGTCATAAGTTGCATACTTCAAAGCTGCTCCATTTAGCTTTTCACTTAAGTAAGCCACAAGCTTCGATTCCTGCATTAACACAACACTAATACCTATCCTGGAGGCATCACAGTGTACCTCAATAGCTATATTTAAATCAAGCAATACAAGAACAAGAGCATGAGTCAATTTTTCCTTAAGTGTGTTAACAGCCTTTTCATGTGATTCTTTCCACTTAAATGTGACATTCTTCTTAACAAGTTCATTTAAAGGTGTAGCAATAAAACTAAAATCTTTCACAAAATGCCTATAAAAACTTGCAAGACCATGAAAACTTCTAACATCACTAGCAGATGAATGTGTTGGCCAATCAAGAACAACCTTAACCTTTGACTCTTCAACAGATATTCCTTGAGAACTAACGACATACCCTAAAAAGACAATGGATTCTATGCAAAAAGAAGACTTTTTAAGGTTTGCAGACAATTTACGTTCTCTTAATACAACAAACACATTAGAAAGATACACAACATGCTCGTCAAGTGATTTGCTATAAATCAGAATATCATCAGAGCAAACTACAACAAATTTGCCAATAAAAGATCTAAATACATGATTCATCAACCTCATAAAAGTACTAGGTGTATTAGTTAGACCAAAACGGATAACTATACATTCATACAATCCATACTTTTTTTTAAAGGCTATTATTCATTCATCACCTTCTTTCATTCAAATCTAATAATAGCCACTTTTAAGATCAATCTAGGTGAATATTGTTGAACCATAAAGTTCATCAAGCATGTAATCTAATCTAGGAATTGGATACCTATACTTAATGATAATCTTATCAATAACAAGCCACATATTCTCCAAGATTGATTTTTCTTTAGGACCAAGATAACAAGAATTGAACAAAGACTAAGGGATTCACGAACAATACCTATGTTGAAGAGTTCATCCACTTGTCTTTGTATTTCATTGGTTTTCTCAGAATTTGCTCTATAAATTGGCCTATTTGGAATAGAAGCTCTTGGCACAAAATCAAATTGATGCTCAATGCCTCTTATAGGTGATATCCTAGAAGGTAACTCCTTGGGAAACAAGTCTTTATATTCCTACAAAAGAGACAACACAATACCAGGCAAACCGTTAATATGAGCACTATCAACATATATATGTCCTTTCAGATCATTAAGTACAATTGTTGCCTATCCACTATTGTTTTCCTAATCTTTTTCTTTGAAGCAAATATAGTAAGCATATTTTCTTTAATAACTGGAACTAAACTTGGTACATCATTTTTCTTCTCAAGATGCTCATCTTTCTTTGCTTTCTTTTCATTTACCTCGGCACATGCTTTCTTTTCATTTATCTCTGCTGCATGATAAACAATATCACAATGATTTTGCCAAGGTTTTCCCAACAACAATTCAACTGCCTCAATTAGAACCACATTAAATAAAATCTCATCTTCATATTTACCAATAGAGAATGGAATCTTCACATGCTTATTAACCCTAATTTCACCAGATTGATTAAGCCATTATAACCCCAACTTCTTCACAATAAGAACACTCGCAATATTGGTTCAACATTCACTATCAATAATCATGCTACATACCTTGCCATGAACATTACACCGATTGTGAAAGATAGCCTCATGTTGTTGCTCAAAATCTTCTACTCGGGGTTGTACATTGAGAATCCTCCTTGAGACCAAAGTAAGCTTTTTGGATTCTTCAATCATGTTACCAGAATCTTTCTCAATACCTGCCATTTTCTCATCACTAGAATACTCACTAATGATATCACCACTATCAAGAACATACATGAGCTTCTTTGTGGGACAATCTGATTGATAATGTCCAAATCCTTTGCATTTTAAACATTTGAAATCCCATTGGCGCTGCACAGACTTTGGTGCTGTCATTCGAGTATTCATAGGTTATTTACCTATGCGGGGTTAGAAGAAGATGCTTGGCCCTTGAACTTCATATATTTCTCAATCTTTACAGTTGTGTGAATAGTCTCTTCCACATCTATGGCATGTTGTAAATCCACCTTATGTGCTAAATCAAACCACTGACAAATCGTTCCATGATGTTTTCCTTATCCTTCTCAAGATTAGCCTTGATCATCAATAACTCCATTTCTTTGTAGTATTCCTCAATCATCATGCTTCATTGAACACAAGTTTGAAACTTTCTTTAAAGATATTTTTGGTAGCGAGAAGGTATATATATTTTTCTCATTACCAATCTCATCTTATGCCATGTTCGAATAGGGGGCTCATCATTCATTCTCTGGTTTCGATCCAATTACTTCCACCAAACCACTACATAACTTTTAAGATGCATCCCAACAAACCGAATCGTCTCCGCATCATCCAATCCACTGCTCTCAAACTTTGAATCCACAGTTCCAATCCATTCTAGAAATAATTCAGGATCTGATTTCCCTTGAAATGTAGGAAAATCAACCCTAAAGGTTTGAATTTTAATTTTTAATTTTCTCACCGGTTTAGGCTAGTTTGGAATGACATGAATCTAGAGTTCAAGGACGTGGACAATACCCCACGTCATGACTTAAAGGCCTTGCAAATTGCGAAGTCCGTGCATGTCGCAATGTAAGGACACTCCTACGTCGCGATGTGGTTCTTTGGAATAATTTAGTTTTTGAATAAAAAGACCGACGTCGCGACATCCAAAAATTTGCATTTTGAATTTAGGGTTTTGTTCTCCACGCCACAACACCTATACTTATAACGTCCAAGAACTTTGACGTTTTTTTAAATATTTGTTAGTTATTAACGAATTTAGTTTTTCCCATCTAGGGTATTTGGAGAAAGTCTATATAAAGGATTCTTATTTAGTTGTAATAGAAAAATAAAGTTTTGGAAGAAGTATTTTCACAAGATTTCAATGATGAAATTCTTCCTGGTGAATTTGTCTTCCTACAAAGGGTTTGCTGATTTGCAACTACAGAGAACTGTAAGTTTACGCGAAGCGAACTAATTTGTTGGTTTCTTTAATTTTCAACTCAAGAATTGTTGGGTTGTTCTACCAATAAATGATTTTATTCGAAGGTCCTGCGAATTGCTTCGATGACAAACAAGCCGAGATTTGGAGCGAATTGATCCGGGTTTCATATCAACTGGTATCAGAGCACACGGTCTTCAAACAAAATCAATTTGTTTGATAATCGCAAGCTTAACATAGATCTTAAGTTGTGTCATTGTCAACAACTATATCTTGTGTGGTGTTGTTTTTTAGTCTAAGATTTATTCACTAGTATGATGAATTCATTATACCGTTATTTTTGTTGGTTGGTTTGTTTGTTGGAATTCTTGGATTTGATAATATGAGCAAACAAAGTGGAGCTAGCATTAATCAGAATATTAAGGTTCAGCTGGCTGCTATGTTAGAGTATATCACCAAATTTCCTATTGATAATCAGTGGTAACAACGGCAGATGGATCAATTGAGTTCACCAGCTCCTAAACCTATGCAAAAATATCTTTTTGATAATATAGATGAAGTGGGTTCTAAGCATGATGAGAGTTGTCGATGTAGGACACCAAAAATTGCTACCACTAAAAATGAGAGAAAGATGAGGGTTCCGTCATTTATGGACAGTGAGGATCCTGAGGAATTTCTACAATGGGTTTGCAGGGCTTACCACATTTTTTACTTCTATCAATATTTAGAGGAGATGCGAATCCATCTCGCAATTATGGTGTTTTCAGGGTATGCGAGAGCATGGTGGGATGATCTACTTGCTCATTGAGAGAGGTTGGGAGAGAGGCCAATTAGAATTTGGTAGGATGTTAAGTCCATTATGCACAAGAGATTTATTCCAGTTAGTGTTAAGCAGTTACAAGTGTACGCAATGTTTCCATACCCGAGATGCACTTAATAGTAAGATTTGCAATGTGATTGTGGATAGTGGGCGTTGTAACTGTAAGTACCTTGTTGGTGAATAAGCTGCAACTACATGTGGATGATCACCCTTATCCCTATAGCTTACACAGGATGCAACAAGAGTCTTCGACAAAGGTTACTAAACAAGTTCTGATTTTATTGTTGATTGGAGCTTATCGGGATGAAATATTATGTGATATGGTTCTAATGACAGTTGGTCATGTACTTCTAGGAATACCATGGATGTATAATCACGGAGTGAAACATTTTGTGTGAGACAATGTGTAGTCTTTCTAAAAGAATGGCGTAAAATTGTATTAACGTCTCTTCATCTGTCAGAGGTGTACAAGGATCAATGTAAGATTGCCCAGGATATGCAGTCCGTCAAGGGAATTGGAGCAGGCCACAAGGAGATTGTTAGGAAACATGCATTGATATGTGCAGCTGTTGGTGTATTTTCATATAATATTGCAGGTTTGAGGACAAATTTATTCCACGACGGAGGGACTGATGTGAATCTGGAGTTCAAGGACATGGATGATGCCCCATGTCATGACATAGGGACCCTCCCACGTCGCGACAGGGTTCTCTGGAATAATTTAGTTTTTTAATAAAAAGTCCAACGTTGCGACGTCCAAGGTTGAACGTCATGACGTCCAGAAATTGGCGGTTTTAATTTAGGGTTTTATTCTTCACGTTGCGACGTCAGAATACCTGTATGTCGTCTAGGAACTTTGATGCTTTTTTTATTATTTGTTAGTTATTTATGAATTTAGATTTTCCCATCTAGGGTATTTGGTGAAAGTTTATATAAAGGCTTCTCATTTAGTTGTAATAGAAAGAGAACGTTTTGGAATAAGTATTTTCATAAGATTTGAGTGATTGAATTCTTACGTGTGAATTTATAATCCCGCGAAGGGTTTGTTTTTTTGCGACTACTGAGAACTGTTCGTTTATGCAAAGCAGACTAATTTGTTGGTTTCTTTAATTTCCAACTCACGGATTGTTAGGTTGTTCTACCGATCATTGATTTTATTCGAAGGTCCTGCGAATTGCTTCTGTGACATACAAGCTGGAGCGAATCGATCTGAGTTTCATATCATGAAGTGTCGGCCTCCACATCAAAATTAATATGTCGTGAAGTTGGAGGTTGTACAGTTTGTGGTCGATTATGCTCCACAATTGTCATTTGAATAGACAACTCTTTGACCATGTCTACAACTGATGCAATTTGAGTTTGCTTGTCCACTTGGTTTTTGGACATTTTTTTTGTCATTGTACCTGCATTGTTAGTGAAAACCAAACACGAGAAAGAACAATATAATAATATATCACACATCACGGGTTCTCATTGTGACGACCCAACCCACCCATTCATTCAGAACGAGTTGGACCGTCAATCCTTAACACCACACATTGAGATATAGTTTATCAACTTAAGAAAATAACAATCAAAACTCAAGATGTCTGTAAGATTTTTTTTACTAATACCACAATCAAGCACAATCTCATTCTTAGATAAAACATAAAAATACACCTATACATATATACCATCGATGAACCATTTACGTCTACAACATCAAACTATCCAAAATACATTAACATCAAAACCATTCGTACAATCCCATAGTTGCAAATGTAACTTAATGTCCAAGCACACGTTTAATTCTAAATATAAACAAGTTTTAAAATCTCGTGACGGGCAGCTGATGGCCCTACCGCTTCACCGACTCGCTAATCTCTCTGTTCCTATCCAAATTCTTCTGAGTACCCTAAAATAAAATATTTAGAAAATTGGGTGAGCTATAATGCTCAGTGGGGAGGTGATGAGACAATTTAAGTTTTTTTTTTTTAAATGTAATGGAGTTATACAATTATTTCCTCAATTTAGTACGATAAAACAATAAACCAACCAGTCAACTATGGGAAATTGAATTATTCCTAATTGAGTATGCACAATGATTACAAAGTAACATGTATATATATATATATATATCAGATATTAATCATTACAAGACCTGTACTAGCCTTATATCCCCATCCAGTCAGTGGAATGTTTATACCACTATAAAAATACTTTATCCACCACAGTTGATAGTTACTACACAGGTAATAATGTGACATCCGAAAATTTCATCAGTCAGTCAGTACCCATTTTGGTAGAGTTAAAATCTCCTTGACTCAATCAGAGTGGGATTGGTGTCATAGTAGTGTCATGATAATCGTCAACCCATGTCATCTCGATTATCAATGAACTACAGATGACGGGGCCCTAAAACATTCATAGATTGAGCAATCGATATTATTAACAAAGAAATAAATAATAAGCACAACAATTACTCATTTCCACCAAAGTCACATGTTCTTGCCAAGCCACTTAGCCCGAAGAGTAACTTACAAAGAGGTACAATATAATATAATTTCTATTCTTACCAAGGAAAAATTGTTAATTAAAAATGTATTAATTAAGGATATATCAATTAATGTGATTCTCAATTTTATCCGTTGACGTAAAAGTACTGTGTTTTCATATATGCATGTTTCTATGTGTGTGTGTGTGTGTGTATATATATATATTGAAATGTTCATAAATACATATTTACATGTATTTAATCATGATTTAGGTTATTATCATTTTCATATTGGGAGGTACTCATTCTTTATTAATTGTTTCCTTATTTATTAGGTTATTATCATTTTCATCTTCATTATTTATTAACTTTTAATGCACCCTTTCATGGGTTACTTATTATTTAATACCATGTTTAAATGGTCTAGCTTCTTCATTCTTTTTTTGTTCTAACCTTTAGGCTTTATTTCCTTAACTTTTCACAAGTTTCCAGAATTAATTAAGGAAAGCTATTAATGCTAAAGCTTTTGCTGATTTTAGTAGAACCCTACTTCTCTTTTTTTTTCGTGAATTGTTCTTTCTCAACAACCCCTCTATTGCAGTCATTTTAAATCATAGCCTGAGAGTTGGAACATATGAAAACCACCTTATTTCTTCTTCTCTTTCTTTTCTCCTTACTTCCTCTAGCATACGACAACGTAAGGTGATCAAAACACCTAAGTTTCACTTCCTTATATGAATCACTAATTTGTTCTACTTCACAAGAAATCAAATTACAACAAGCACCATTAGCAACATGAACCCAATCACCAGAACCAATCTCCATCTTGTTAAAACTACCACAACACCAAAAAGAAGATTTCATTGCATCAGTCCCACCATGAGATTCACATGAGCTGATTTAATTCAAGCAACAAATATCAAGAAATGAGAACAAATCTATGGACTATGAACCCCTGTTACTACATAATTGTATCACATGCCATATATATATATATATATATATATAAATCTACCTTTGAGGCTAGAACATTACAAGCAACAATTGCTAAGTGTTCCCCACATGTTAAGAATTTTCCATAATTTCTCCAAATTAAACAAAGTGGATTTGCAGAGCCCCTCTTTTTCCTCCTCTCCTTCTTCTCACGTTCTGTCCTTTTCCGCTCCTCTTTCTCTCTCTATTTCTTTCCTCAAATTATATAATTTTAGTTTTGCCACAAATCCCTAGTAATGACTTACACATATCTCAGTCATTTAATTTTCTTTTTTTTGTTTTTTATATATGTATATATAGTTTCCTTAATTTATAAATAAGCCCTTAACTTCTATATACACTAATTAAGACCCAATCTTGCTATTAATTAATTTAAATCTCTCATGACTTTCTATACTTAACACTTAAACCCTTAAAATAAATAATCAATTAAGGTGCAAACTATGAAATTTAATTTCCACAAAGTGCCGCAAATTCAAAATTTTTTTTAACGCACAAGTTTAAAATAGCCAAAAGTATTATTACTTAAAAATAATGTCCAGTTCTCACACTCACTTTGGGTAGTACGTACACTACTCTTTATTTGGGGTAGCTTTTCTCAATTAATATACATCCCTACTTGCTATCAATCCTATAGTTTATCTTCACCCTTAATTCAAAGAGCAAAACAGCTAACAAGCTCAACAATAAGACAACAAGGATCAAATATAGATGAGAAACTAGAGTATTTTAAGAACACATAAAGGGTATAAATTAAATCAATAAGAGAAGGCAATAAAATAAGCACCTTTAGAATCGAATTGCATAAGATTTAATGTAAAAAAATCTGAAATCAAAGCTACATAACTTTGTGTTGAAGTCAAAATTTCACAAAATTAGAACAACTATTTTTTTGTCACTTTTTTTCATGCAATTTTTTTTCACTTGGTCACTTTGGTGACTCTTTTTTTTTTCAAGAAAACAATCTCAAATCATAAATTTTTATGCAACGACACAATTAAGAACAACTAACAAGTAGTACTTTGACAAATCCGAGATTTCAATTTTTTATGATATACAATTCATGAAATTCTCAAGAATTCAAAGACAAAATTCAAGAGAATTTATAATATAAAAAGCACAAGTAAGCCTATGAAAACAGAAATCAAAATTGATTCAAAGAATCAATCTTGAACACAAAAGCTCAAGAAAATAAAATAAACAGTAATTCAAGAATAAGAAAGAAAGAAATAACAAGAAAAAACAAAGAAAAAAATTAAGGATAAACCTGAATTGTGCAACCTCTTCTCTGATACCACTTTGATAGAACATGGTAAGGTGATCCTTGCATGTGGTATATGATTTTTGATCTAGCATGAATTCAGCACAAACAATAACGAGACACAAAAACAACAAGAACAGATATTGAACTTAAATACTTGGATATTGATCCAAACTCTTACGTTTATACAAGAAAATTACCTAACCCAAGTAATCTAGACATTAAGCAAATTAGCTTGGCTTTCTCTCAATTAAGATTGGGAAGATAAGCTACATAAGGTCACACTTAGAAGTTTATTAGAATTCAATATTGGTTCGCTCTCAATAATGAAGGTTTCTCAAAGCAAAAGCTAAAAGAGGTTTCTTTCAAAAAATTGTCAAATCTTTTTATTCCATGAAGAAAATGCCTTTAAATAGGCTAAATTAATGAAAACCCTACTCAAAATTTGTAAAGGAAATATTAAGCAATAAGTAAAGTAATTGGATTTTTAAACAATTGGATTTCTAGCTAAAGCTCACTCTCCATAGCTCAAGAAACAACTATAACAGATCCAACTTGGACCTAGGAAGGGTGGACTTGCTACTTGAGAGCCTTCTATTGCCCTCTGGACTCCTACTTTTGTTGATCTTGACTTGTGGCGATGGTGGATTATATGGTTGTTGATCTCATGCTGCTTTAGAGCCACTAGTGCCTTCTGGTCTTTTGTTTTTGTTGATTATCGGCACCACTGTTCTTTTTTGGTTGCATATTTTCTAATTGCTGAGCTAGAGCTAGTCTGTGCTCCCGAATGAATTTTTTTGGTGAAGTTCCTGTGTTTTGTGATGATCTGGCGACTTGATGGAATATCCTGCTGATGAGAAATAGGCTCAATGTTGAACTTGTGATGTGTGGACTCTTGCTGTCCACTTGTTGTTGTAATTCAATCATGTACTTGGTATGATTTTGGCTGATTGATTTGCCCGTGTGCTTGATGACTATGTTTGATCTTGAAATTGAATGTGGATCCTTTGGTATTGTGTGGTCAACATTGGTGATTCCTGTGCTCAGTGAGACATGTTGCTCTTGCCGATTCAATTGCTGAGTTGTTCGTCTATTTGGTGAGGTCGAGCTAACCTAATGTCATTTTCGACCTTAATAGCTGTCGATCGAATCCTTGGAGCTATGCTAACAACGTTAAGTTATTTTACAACTCCTCATTGCTGTTTAACTATACGGTTATTGTTGTAAAAGTGATCAGTGGCACACTTTTATCAGCTTCCAGCTTTCTATCCTCTATGGTAGTATTAGTCACTAAAGTTGGTAGTTTTCTCATATACTCCTCAGAGGGAATTAAAGCATCAATACTTTTGTAATCACTAAAGTCGAGGTTCTATAATTCCCTCCTTTAGATAATAGGAAGTTGCATGTAATTGAGTAGTACTCCTAATTTTTTGGTCACATGCTTGTAACGGTGTGGTCGGATATATTCGGCATCATATTTTGTTCAAGATGGTATAAAGCTTTTTTTTTTTAAAAAAGTAAAGTAATTGTTTGTGATAACTTTAAAAAGAACAAAACCATAAAATTTTAAATTGGGCGAATCCCCAACATCGCAATGTGAGGAGTTGCACGTCGCAATGAGGATGGACTCGAGACGTGTTTGTCCAGTGAGTGATGTCGCGATGTGCGGAACATTAGATATCGTGACGTAAGTGTACGTCACGGCATAGAGAGGTTGGACGTCACTACGTGGGGAACTTTGGGCTTCCACAAAATTCTTCATCTCCAAAGTTGATCCCATGCCTTCTAAACCTTCAATAGAGATGCAAGAAACAGTCAAAGGTACTCAAACGTCAACTTTAGTTGAAAACAACTCCAAGCCTTAATGCTCATCCTCAATGACGGTGTTAAATATGCTCAACAAAGATTACAAAGTCTTCTTCATCTTCTTTGCTCTTGACCTTTTCATTGGTGTATCAAGATTAAACAATGGATAACTTGATTGAGTCATTAACTTGGATGGATTGCTATCATCTAGTTTGGTCTAGTAAGGTAAATTTAACCTAAGTTAACCTTAGTTAACTCTAGAAAACCCTTAATTAACCCTAGTTTCACCACATATGCCAACTTTTATACTTTGTCTCTACTATCAGGTCTTTTGTGAAGTACTATTTTGTAAATCCAGAAGTGTAAGCACGGGGGTACATTTTGTAATTAATGAATAGTTTAGATTTCTTTCTTTCCAAGTTTGTGTAAAGTATAAATAGGAGTTTAGACAACTTTTTGAGGTTTTCACTTTTGAAGGTTGATAAATTGATGAATCACCAACTTATTTCCCTTATTTCATAAGGAATTTGTCTTAATTCTCTAGTAAATTGTTTTGTATATGTTAGTTTATGTGATGTTTTAGGTGAAGGGATCAAAAGATAGCACAAATGAGAGAAATAGACGAAAGAAATAAATAAGGAGCAGAAAAATCAGCGAAAATAGGTACCTGGCGCAACCAAAGGAAAACTATGTCATGAGAAATTCACCCAAGGTGTAGCTTAAGTATGCCTATGCCATGAATAATAATGAAGGAGAGCAAATCCAACATCACAATATGGGATAATACAAGTCACACTATGAAAACTCTGAAGCAGACACACTAATAGTGCAGTTAGCACTTAGCTATGCCATGATAAACTATTTATCAACAACATAGTGCAATCAAATGAGATCTGATAGGCATAAATATAGGTATAAAATATGCTTGTTATTGCTATTTACCCCTTATCAAATATAATGCCCTACAACCACTAATCGTGATAGTAAAACAAGTTTGTTCCCACAAGGAAATGATAGTGTTGAAACCTTAGAAAATGTTTTGGATTTTTACTTATTAAATTCAAAAACAACAATGTAAAAGAAATTAAGCAAAGTAAATATGACAATGACTTTTTAAGTAAATTACAATTAAGCAAGTGTACTTTCGAGATTATATTAAGGGCTCATAAAAAGGAACAGGAAAATTCTATCTATGGTCATGCAAAAGAAAGTAAACATTTAATCATAATCTAGGTTTCTATACCGAGCACCTATCTTATTCATAATAACCTATCACACTTCCTCCTATGTGGCAAGAGGCAAAGAATGATTTAGGCGTCTCTACCTACTAGATATTAATTAATTTGTTAAATCATCCAATGTGGAAAGAGGTAAAATTTACTGCCTCAATTAACCCAGGATCTAATGCAACTACCAACAACCAACCCTCTAATTTACCTGCTCCTATGTGGCAAGAGACAACAGTCAACCAAGTCACACTAATCTTAAACTAATCACCCCAAACTCATCATATGTTGCAAAAGGCAAGAGCTAAGGTAAAACTAGCTTAAAAAATTCGCAACAAATCACAAAAGATCATAAATAACCTACCCTAGTCCTTTTATGTGGCAAGAGGCAAGATTAAAGCAAGTTATCTCTAAGTATTTTACTTCACTAAATAAACATATTAATTGCATATCACTCACACATTAAATTATGCATAACTATGAAGATCATAGCAGTAAAACGAATTAACAAGTACAATAGAATTGAACATTAAGCCTGTAAGTTAAGCTATTAAAAGGGTTGTGTTTATGTATGTTAGAATTAGAAGAAAAATCTTTGGTTCTTAATTACTTGAATTTGAAATTGTGATTCATAAATAGATGAGTTCCCCCTATTTTCATAATTAATAGATTTATATGACAAAAGTTCATATCTAGAGTTTTTTGAAATTTATCTTTTTGATTCAATATTAATAATGAATATACTTATGAATCCTTTTGTTTTTTGTAATGAATTAATTCATCCTTTCATATGAATGCCATTTGAAATTTAGAATTTGAACAATATTTGGCATTTCCACAAATTCCATAATTTACCACAACTTAGCATAGTAAAATGTTTTTTTCACACATTCCTTAAATTCTGCACAAAAGAAACACCTTTAGACTAATTAAACACATTAAAACACGAAATAATATAACTTAAAAAGCATACTTATCAGCCCACTACTCTAAATCTTTCTTAATAGACTACTCAAATTGCTTAATCAAATGTTATACTTGATTTTTTCTTGGCCTAGTCAAGAGTAATATTGATCAAACAATTAAATAGAAATAAAATGAAAATATTGATTCATTAAACCTAATTTTCCATTGGCCAAGTAAAAAACCGCATCTAACAATTCCAACTAAGTTGAGAAGATCAAAACTCAACAATCAAATTATACCTTGGCTCAGTCTAAGAAGTTCTTGAAGTGTTAATCAAAACTAAACTCAATCCTTACAATTAAGCATATGAAACATTGGAAAGGACAAGTGCAAGCTACTTCAATTGGATATCCAAGTAAAATCCAATCATAGTTGTTAATGCATAAAATAGAATTCAAGAATCCATTCCTATAATCCAAGAACTAAAGGATTAGCCACTCATATAGAGTGACATCATTTACAAAGATAAAAGAGAGTTTCTAAAAGTGGTCAAATGAAATCAAAGAAGGGAAAAGCTTTAACTCATCTCCAAAACGGGAGAAAAACTCCTCATCAAAAAGAAGGGGAAAAAACTCTACTCAACCCTCAAAAGGACCTCTCTATTTATACTATTATATTTCTTTAGATCCAAGGAACTAAATACTTAGGCTTAGAGAAAGATCTTGATATATGGCTTCAAGGACTATGCTTTAGCTCTAAGTAATATACTTTTGCTCCAAGCAATGTGCTTCGGCTCCAAGGAAGGTGCTTTGACTTTAACAAAGCTAAAGAATCTTCTTCTTGCAACTTTGAACTCTGGGATTTCACAAAATTGTCCCTTGAGAGTTTGTGTTCAATGCTTTGTACTTGGCTCCAAGTGTGAGTCCAAATGAAACACCTTTGTGTAGTCTTCTCCAAATGATGGCTAAGTGTTGAAAGTGCTCCATTTGGGTACCAATACTTGAACAAATGGAACCACTTACATGAATCAATGTGAGGTTGGGAATGGTTCTAGACTTTTTATGGTTAACAAAGGTTCATCGTTTAACTATTGTTACCTATGGTTCAACATGGTCAAATTCTGTCAAACTAGGCTTGACATTATCAAGCTTGGTCAAACTAGTCAAAACTCAATTATCTATTCAACTAATCATTTTTAGTTTAACAAAGTCCAACTAAGTCAAACTCAGTCACACATGGTCAAATTTGGTCAAGCTTTGATTGACTCTGTCAAACTAGCAAAACCTTGTTAAACTCGGACAAACTAGTGAAAACTAGGGTTTTATGGGCTCTGACTACGGTTTTAGGTTGGTCGAGTATTGCCCAAAGTCGGATCAAAATTGGATTAACTAGTCAACTCTATCTTATCTTGTCAAATCATGGCAGTTAACTCAAAACAAGAGTTGATTAGTGTTAATTATAGGTAACTTTTCCAACTATGCCTGACTTGCACTTGGATTAAGGTTAGAGGTTCTAAGGTTAGTTGTGTGACATGGCTAGATTTGGTTCCTAGTAGTGTGTTTTGGTTGGTTGTAGATGATGACATGGCATTACACTAGGTTGGGGAGTTCATGGGTTCAAGTTGTACCCTCACAAATTTATCCCTAACACTGCTGTAGTCGAGGTGAGAGGGTTTTGTTCCACAAGGAAGTGGGTGGTTTCGAGAATTCAAGATTTTGTCACAAAAGTGAAATTACAAGAACAAGTGTTACACAACAAGAACAGAGAAATAAGAAGTAACTAGTAGATTACACCGGCAAAATTTTTTTGGTTGGTTGTAGATGATGACAACTCTTGTAAGTGTTAATCAAGGTGGGATTGTAATCACTAATATGTAAGTGTTAATCAAGGTGGGATTGGCCCTACAAAAAAATTAATTGTATTAGTGATTATAAATATGTATTGAGAAAAATATTAGAGAATAATGTAGTTGTGATTTGATTAAATTTAAGTAAATAACCTAAAAATTGATAATAAATTATGATTTAAGAATGAGTTATTAAAATTCTACACCAAGGGCATGTTTGACAACACCACTTAAATCTGAAAATTAATTGATTTAGACCTGAATCAATTAAGTTTGTTTGATAATCACAAATTGCACATCTTAATAGATTAAGAGGGTCTGAAAACACAGGCAAAATTATGATAGAATTTTAAGCTATAAACTCTGGCTTAATTTGCTTAATTTGAGAGTATGATCAAATATAGACTTCTAACATATTTTTCATATGATATAATTAATATGATTTAATTTTTCTTTTCACATATAATTACACACACTACACATATTTTCAAACATTATGCATATTTATACCTACTACATACATTTTCACACATTTATGCATATTTACACCTACTACATATATTTTTACACACTACACACATTTTTACAAATTATGCATATTTACACCTTCTACACACATTTTCACGCATAACATTTATATCTATCACACTCTCACACAGTACATATATTTACACATACTACACACATATTCACACCCCATATTTTTACATAATGCACACATTTTCTCACACTACACATATTTTCACACAGTATAAATATTTACACACCATATGTTTATAAATACTCTATAAATTTTTCCCCACCACATATTTTTCACATACTATATTTTCAGATATAAAAATCAGTTGGATTATCAAACATATAAAATTAATGAATTCAGCAACTTATTACATTCAGATTTCAAACTTCAGATTCAGCCAATTTTCAGTTTTATCGAACGGACACTAATAGATGTTAAACAACGAAAGTGTGTGACAATGCAGTGAATTGTGTACGTACGTATAAAAATATATAATTTGTGAAATATTGTTTAGTAGGTGTAAAAATGTGTAGCTTGTATAGAAATAAAAATTTTGTATTAGTGATTATAAATATGTATTGAGTATAATATTAGAAAATAATATAACTGTAATTTGATTAACTTGAAATAAACAACCTAAAAATGATAATAAATTATTAAAATTCTACACTAAACATTGAATAACGAAAGTGTGTGAAAATATAGTAAATTGTGTACATTCGTATAAAAATGTATAGCTTGTGAAAAAATAGTAGGTGTATAATGTGTATAGTATGAAGTAATATGTTTAGTATGCGAGAAATTTCTGAATTGTATATAAATATATATAGTGTGCGAAAATATGTAAAGTATATGTAAAGTATGTACAAAATGTAAATGTGTAAAGTATATGTGAATATGCAATGTTTTTAAAAAATATATGTAAAATATATGTAAATATATATATATGTATATATATTGTTTGAAAATGTTTATATTATAAAGAAATATGAATAATTTGTGACATAAATTAAAAAATGTATAGTGTGTAGATTGTGAATAGTATACGTAAATGTAAATTGTGTGAAAATGTACATAGTAAGTAGAAATACGTATAATGTGAAAAAACATGTTTAGTATGTATAAATATATGGAGTGCGAGAAAATATGTATATTATTTGTAAATACTTTTTTAGTGACTCTAAATAGGTATAATGGGTGAAAATTGTGTAATATATATAAATATGTATATGTTTGAAAATTTGTGTTGAATGTGTAAATATGTATAGTGCGTAAAAATATATTAATATGTATAGTGCGTAAAATGTGTAAATATTTATAGTGTGTGAATATGTGCAAGGTATGTGTACATATGAATATTGCACAAAAATGTGTATAACATGTATAATAAAAATGTATAATATATGAAGAATAGGTAAATATATCTATAGTGTGACAAAATTTGTATAGCATGTGTAACATGTTTAGAATATGTATGTGTGTATATATATATATGTATAACAATTGAAAAAGTGTGTATCATGTTTAAATATGTAAGTGCGCAAAAATGTGTTATGTGAAATATTAATACAGTCTGAAATATGTGTAATATGTAAAATGCATGAAATAAATGTAAAATAAAATGTGTAAATATTTATAGTGTGTGAATATGTGCAAGGTATGTGTACATATGAATATTGCACAAAAATGTGTATAACATGTATAATAAAAATGTATAATATATGAAGTATAGGTAAATATATCTATAGTGTGCCAAAATTTGTATAGCATGTGTAACATGTATAGAATATGTATGTATATATATATATATATATATTATATATATATATAAACACACATATATGTGTGAATGCATGTAATATATATAAATATGTATAACAATTGAAAAAGTGTGTATCATATTTAAATATGTAAGTGCGCAAAAATGTGTACATTCTGTGAAATATTAATAGTGTGTGAAATATGTGTAATATGTAAAATGCATGAAATAAATGTAAAATATAGAATAAACGTTGTTAATGGATATGATCAACTCCTTTAGTAGAGTACATCGTGACAAATGCAATGAGATAAATTGCCCAAAAAGTTGTAGTACTCACTGTTGATTGTTGATGTATATTGAATATAATAGGTAATAGGTAATGTACAACACTTAGGGCTAGTGAAATGATTAATCTTAATTTGTATTGTCTATTAGTAATTAGAAATAGAATAAACACTTATATTTAAGTGTAAATAAAAAATGAAAAGGTTTAGTGTTTAATAATAAAAATAAGGATGTCTTACATTATACATATTTACATATACTACACATATTTTCACACAACATACATTTTTATACATATTACAGACATTGTTGCACACTATATATATTTTTACACATACTATAGACATTTTTGCATACTAAATATATTTTATATATACCTCACATATTTTTGCACAGTATATATATATATATATTTATTTATATATAGTATAAATATTTTCACACACTATACATATTTGAATATACTACCCACATTTTTTACACACTACCTATATTAATTCATACTTTACGCATTTTTCACATACTTTATGTATTGTAGTATAAGGATTAACTTTCTTTTTGTTGCATTAATATATTTTAAATGTTAAATTTCATAAGATTATTTTCTTCCTCTTGTTAGAATGAATAATCATAAACAAACATCAATAATTTTTTTGAAATAATCATGAATTTGATATTTACAAATTTAATTATCTACAAATAACCTTGCAAAATATATAAAATGAGCATAACTAAGTAACAAAAAGGTTAAAACCAAAATATATAAAATGGTAAGAATATTTAAAACTTGCAAATTTTAACCAATGCATAGGCATAAATGTGAGATTATTTAAAACGTGCAAATTTTAACCAATGCCTGGACGTGAATGTTTTTTTTTTGGCAATTAAAAACGGGGTTCCACTCCCAATTTTATTAATAGAACATAAAATACCCCAACGGGGAATACACGGTGAAAATATAAAAACAAAATAAAACTAAACATTATGACGTCTAGCCCTCAAATTTGGAACACCAAGTCTGTCCATATTAAAACATCCCCGAACCTGCCATGGTAATTCCCCAATGGAATGAAGAACCAAATCTTGCTGAGTAAGACAACCCTCCTTTGCAAGCCCATCCGCCGATTGATTCACCTCTCTGTAAATATGACAAATAGACAGTACACCCGGAAACTGTCGCACCCTATCCAAAATATCCCTTAGTTTCCAAGGAATACATCCCACGCCATTTACCAGGTCCACCAATAGCTTACAATCCGATTCCACCAGAATCCCCGAAAGAGATAAACTATCACATAACTCAAGACCCGCCAGTAAGGCTAAGGCCTCAGCCTCCAAACTCGTAACAAAATCAAATCCTAACAGTCTTCAGCCACAAGTCCTCCCTTCCAATCCCGAATAATCGCACCACCTCCTCCCTTCCCCAGGTTACATAAAGAACATCCATCCACATTTAATTTAAAACAATCCCTTACAGGCCACAACCAAACAACTTTAGTAATAGAAAAAGGCACATGTAGACCAACCAGCACATCATAACAATCCGCCCATGACCCAAAGAAGGCAATGCCAGGAAACCTAACCCTCCATAGCAGCAGAAGGTCATGCAAAATACGGTGACAGACCAAATCCCAGGGCGCCCCGTTTCCCTTATAAAAAGCACAATTGCGGCGCTTCCAAAAATGCCACGAAATCAAACCCGGCAGCCACTGGAAAGTCGTACGAGCGTATATATTCCCTTTTAAACCCCACCATCGCAAACAATTCTCTCTCCAAGATAACACCCTCTGACGAAGCCCCACAACGTCCCCAAAACATCCCCAGACCCGGGAAGCAAAATCACCCCCACCAAACACATGATCTAAGGTTTCCTCTTGAGGGTCACTACAGCACATACAAGGGTGAGGACCAACTACCTTCAGTCGTTGCAACCAAAAGGAGAAAGGTACTCGACCATAAACCAGTCTCAACATGAGAAAAGATATTTTAGGAGGCAAACTCTTATGCCAAATCATCTTAAAAGTTAAGGTAGTCGGAGACTTATTCCTTACTAACTCATATACCGAAGACACCGAGAAAGCTCCCGACTGGGTGCACATCCAAACCGGATATGAACGCTGAGAAGATAACAAAATCTATTCAATATAGCTCCTAACTGGTTCAGGAATAGCCACCTGTGAAAGATCCCACTCTCCATTCCGCCACCAGTCCCTGAGCCAAGTATAACCATTACCCTGGCCAAACCGAGACAAAGGACCCAACTTTTGCCAATTATCATGATACACATCCACTTCATCATCCCCAACCGACCAACCAATGAACAGTTCACATCGAGGGCGAGTCGCAATCATTCTCATCCAAACATGTGAAGCATTACGAGTCAAAGAGACCACCGCAGGGTGCTCCAAACGACAGTATCTTGCACGCAAATATTTTGCCCACAGAGATTCCTGTAACCTAAAACACCATCAGAGCTTAAAAGCAAAAGCATCAGCAATATCGTGAAACGACCGAAAACCTACCCCACCCTCCAGAGGGGGATGACATAATGTACTCCAGGAAATCCAATGATGCTTCCGATCCAAAGATGATCCTGCCCAGAAAAATATGGCACATAGATTAGAGATTTGCCGAAGAATAGCACGCGGCGGAAGAGATACAGCCAATATGTGGATATGCAGAGAAGCAAGGACATGCTTAATCAACACCATTCGACCACCAAAGGACAAGAACTTATGCTGCCACCCCAAAAGACGCCTTTGGATCCCAGACACCATCTGTTGAAAAAATTCCGATCTCTTCCGGCCAATATAAATAGGACAACCAAAGTACCTAAAAGGGAATTCATCTTGAACATATCCAGTAATCCTAGAGACCCTGCGCCGAACCCCAAGAGCAGAATTTGGGCCCACATAGAAACTACTTTTCGCTGGATTAACCTTCTGACCCGATACAGCTTCATATTCCCCAATAACTTTACACACCGCTAGCAAAGACTTACAATCACCCGAAGAGAAAATCAAAATATCATCCGCATACGCTAAATGCGTAACCGAAAATGAGAATCTGGGGCCACGAAATGCAATAAAATCCGGGGCCTCCAAGAGAAGGTTCAAACGCCGAGATAATACTCCGCCATTAAAATAAACAAAGCAGGAGAAAGAGGTTCACCTTGCCGTAACCCCCTGACAGAATGGAAAAATCCTGACTGGCATCCATTAACCATTACCGAGAACCAACAATTTGAAATACTTCTCCAAACCATATCAATCCATTTCTCCCCGAAACCAAATCGGCGGAGCATTCCACATAAGAAAACCCATGACACACAGTCATACGCCTTCCTCATATCTAATTTCAATATCACCTTGCCAGACTGCGAACGAGATGGTAACGGTTTCACAAGTTCCTGGGCCAATAAAACATTATCAGAGATGACCCGACCCTGCACAAAAGCACTCTGTTGGATGGATATTAGTCTGGGTAGAAACAACCGAATCTGAAGGGCGAGAATCTTGGTAATGATCTTGTTCAATACCGTGCATAGACTAATAGGGCGAAACTCAGAAAAGCTCTGAGGGTTATCACATTTGGGAATCAAAACCAAGAGAGTGGCTGTAATCCCCCTTGGCAATTCACCCCCACAAAAAAACTCCAAAATAGCCTCAAACAAGTCAGCTTTTATCACCTCCCAAGCCACCTTAAAGAAGCAACTCGAAAAACCAGCCGTTCCTGGGGCACTGGAATCGTCAATATCATCAATAGCCAGTCGGATTTCCTCTAACGACGGATCCTCCTCCAAAATAGTACGATCCTGGGGATCCAGTATAGAAGGGATAAAATCTAAATGTGAGTAATCCACATCTGGCGACTGCTCAGACAAAAGCCCCTCAAAAAATTCCACAGCAGCATCCCGAATTCCAGACTCATCCCTAATCCAATCACCGTCCGGACTTCTAATAACAGATATTCCAGCCCGTACCTTCCTTTGCTTTACCAATGCATGAAAAAACTTTGTATTTTTATCACCCATCTCCAACCAATGTGCATGAGACTTTTGTCTCCAAAAACATTCCTCATCATATAAAGCACTCTGAAGATTCGCTTGTGCCCAACTAAGCCCCTCACGAGACACAGCATCATCAGAGTTCTCAAAAACCACTTCCGCTTTCTGAACCTCCTCTTCAGCCGTCCGCACCCTATCAAAAATGTTCCCCACCTTATTTCGATTCCAAGCAATGAGAGCTGTCCTCACCAATTTTAACTTATGACAGAACCGCACTAAAGGACGAGCCATAAAAGGTAAAGGCAAAGACCACGCCTCCTTTACTACATCCAAAAAATCCGATCGACCAGCCCAAAAGTTCTGGAACCTAAACAACTTGGGAGTCACATTAGTCCTAGCCGACAAAGTAAGCAGCAAGGGAGCATGATCCGAGCTTGTTCTACTCAGGTGTTGTACCACGGAAACAAACCTATCATTCCAATTTTCATTAACTAAAGCTCGATCCAGTCTTTTCCAAATTCGTGGGGGACGGCTCCAATTATTACACCAAGTAAAGCGAGACCCCACAAAGCCCATATCCAGTAATTCATTCTCATCAATATAGCGCAAAAAATCCTGCGCCTCTCGATGATGAAATCCCCGCCCACCTTTTTTCTCCTCAGGAGAGATAATGGTATTAAAATCCCCCCACACAAGCCAGCCCATTGAATCTCTACGAGTCTCCGTTAAATCTTTCCACAACATACGTCGACCCACAACAGAAGATACCCCGTGAACATAGGAAATAATCACAGGACTTATCCAACCCGAACATAAAATTGACATAGAAATATGTTGAAAACTTTGATCAACCACAGAACATTGAATGCTATCAGAATAGAACAACCACAACCTATTATCATGATTAATAACAACCTTATCAAACCCCAGCTTCCGCCGAGATATTTCAGCTTCACTACACAATAATTTTGGCTCCGCAATGCATAAAAATACCACATTACTGTCTTTTTTAATTTTTCTTAGTCTACGAATAGTATCACTATTTCCGATACCTCGGGCATTCCAATAAAGGAAACTCATAAAGAAACTGACCGAAAGGGATCCGCTTGTGATGCACGCAGCATAGACCGGAGTACATGATCAGACATACCGAATTTTGATTTCCTTTGAACAACAGAGGACTCTAAAGCAGTCTCCTCCACCTTCTTCTCACCAGCAATCATCCCCCTCTTTATCGCGTCATCATCCCCATCATCTAAATCCTCCACACTAGCCAGTCCAAGGCCCAATCCCGCAACCAACTTCATGTTAGAAAATTCTACCAACGTACCTGCAAATACGACAGCCGCTGAGGGAGTTGCTACTTCACCAACCCGTATTTCATTAGCAATCAGAACCTGATGATCATGGGTGATTCCAGTTACAGCCAACGCCTCACCAGATACCTCAGTAGACATGATCCCATTCACCAAACCACCCTTAATGCCAGCCTGACTAACAGCAGGCTGCTCGAACCCCATCGGAAGGTCCTTGTTCCTTTCCTGCCCAACTGAGGTTTGGTGGATCATATTCGAAGACACCGGGGATAAATTGGTTGATACAACTTGATTCAAGACTCCAGATTGATTTTTCCCACCCGTCCCTACCATAAAAGACTCCGCACCAGAAACAGTCCCTTGCGCTATTGGTGAGGTTGCAGCAACTGCAGGTTTATCCATATTAATCTCCACTAATTCCGTAACAGGCTTCTGTAAAATAACCAATGGCTCAGTTGTTCGAAGCTCCTGATTTACTCCTATAGATACCGCCTCATTGCCCGGGACCAACGATTCGAAGACACAATAATTTATATCGAGTGTCGTGGCTCGTCAATTTATCCTAACCCACTAACTATAGTAGCAGTGAGCTAGGTATCGTATCCACAGGGAAAATGAGGTATCAAGAATCTCAATGTTTGCTCACAGAATATCACGAAAGAAATAAAACTAGACACTAACTAGTAAAGAATCAAATGCAACAAATAAAGTGTAAAAAAAATAGGAAGAGAGTGGATGCTCTAGAGTATTTCCACCAGTTGAATGCACATTAGGCCATGATTGCAATGTTCTTGACACACAAGTAAAACAATGAGGAGATCTCTATTGCCCAGGAGGCTAGCTAACACTTAGCATGACGACTACAATGTTTTCTATACTCCTTAACATTCCACTTTTCCATGGCGAGGCCTAAGTAGAATGGATTCAACCCGCAATGCCTCAACTCTCCAAAGTTAGCAAATCTAGCATGCAATTCCTACGGTATCCCATGGCGAGGCCTGACCTAGGACCTAGAGTGTTTGCTACTTTAGAAAGTTTCTTCTCACTTTTTCTAACAACTCAACGATTCTCCACGGGCATGGCGACCGCATCTCAAATCATGATTCAAGCAAAGCAAGTGGAAGACTCAATCATCATACATTTAGTCTTCATTTCATGCAATTCTCACAGATATTGGTAAATCTCACTTCAACTCAGCATGGCGACCACAATCAAAGTTCAATTCATTCAATAAAAGTGTGAATTCATGAAACTCAACAAGATTTAATCATTAAAATCACATATGATTTCATCCTTAAGAAATTATGTCAATTGCATAGCTTTGCATAGTCTAATTATACATTTAACCGGTTGAAACTCTAGAACATGAGAGATCTAACCATAGAACTCCATTACCAATTCACGATCAACAATTTGGAACTTGAAACAATTCATTTTTAATAAATGGAAAGAGTTTACCAATTGAATTCTTCCAAGAGCTTCCTTAATTGATATGAGAATTACAATGATCGGAGCAAATCTTTGATCGGAATAGAAAATAGAGCTCAAATGCTAGAGAGAGACTAGAGAGAGAAAGTAGATCTTCAAATTAATTCCCGTTCTCTCAAGATCAAAAGTTGGTTTCCAAATTCTAAACTAATGGAATGAATAATAGTCTCCGGGATCAAAAGTCTACTCGTATTCTAACTACATCTCCTATATATAGAGGAGTAGAAATGTAACTAATACGCTAACTAAAAATATCCAAAGATATTACAAAAGTGTCCTTGAATAAAAAGACAAAAAATTAGCCTAAGATGTGAAAATTTGATGTTGAAGAACATTTCCCAGCAATCCAGCGCCTTTGGCATTATTCTCTAGTGCCTTTGTCAGCCTCTGTCACCTGTAGCGCGCGTTCAGGCTCCTGAAATTCACGCCTCCAAGCTCAGCTCACAGCCCACTCTTTGCCCAGTAGCTTCACGCCTTCATAAGCTAGACGGAACACGCCTTCGCTCACAGACACCTGCACCCGCTTAACGCATCACGCCTTCGAGCCTCCAGATGCCACGCCTTCGGGTCTCCTGCACAAGGAAACACAAAATCCATACTTATCCAAAATCATCGAGATCGAAATCTGAGCACAAAAAGTTAAGCTTACGACATGTCGTAGGCAAAAATGTCTTCTCTCAAACTTTGCCCACGACATGTCGTGGGCAAGAATTTTCCCTTCAAGAATGGCCTACGACATGTCGTAAGCCAAACTTCTATTCTCAAAGTTTGCCCACGACATGTCGTGGGCAAAATGTGCTTGGCTACCTAGTTCTTTCCTATGCCAAGTTGTGTGCCTTGGTTTGTGAAATTCGTTGTGCAACATGAGTGGTGTGCCAAGGTGCAAATGTGTGGCATGGCATAGTGAGGTGCCAAAGTGTGGCGTGGTGCTTGGCAAGGTCCGGCAAGGTATGGCAAGGTTGGTGCATGTGTGCGGCAAGGCGTTAGCAAGGTGTTGCCAAGGTTGTGGCAAAGTATTGGCAAGGTGTTGGCAAGGTTGTGTGGTACTTGTGTGCACATATGCCACAACGGGCAAAGTATTGTTCATAACTTATGGCATCAATTTGTGTAAGATAAACAACAAATGAGTGCATCAAATCCAACTCAAGGATGCAAGGAAAACACAAGCATATATACTGGAACTTTTTACCTCTCAAATTCTAAAAACTTACAAACCGTCACCTTCCAACCAAACTTTGGCCATGATGCATTTTGAACTGGGCAAAACCGAAAGCATGAAAGTTGTAGCCCAAGGTCTTAGCTTTCCACAGCCTTTTGAATCATAGAACACACAACAAAAGCCAAGCATTTTAACACATATTAGTTGGTATAAAACCAACTTATCATCTGTGCTGCCATAACCTTTACTAAGATTTCACTTACTCTATCTCCTCTAAGGGAAAATAAGGTCCTGATTTGACATTATGCATTTAGGTGGATCACAACCTCAAATTGTCTATCTTTATAAAAAGTCAGCCCATATGTTCATTTATTACAGCAAAAGGAATACATAAATTTCCAGTCAATAATCTAAGAGGCATTGCACAAGTTAACAGTCGTTATAGTATTCTGGGGTTGTTATTCTAAACCAAAATCATGACATTTGAAATTAGGAATCAGACATAAAAACAAATGTGTTTTATGTATGATCATATAAGTTACAAAAGAGAGAGAGAGAAAGAGAGATCTGATAAGTGAAACATCTAAGAGAATTGTGCTGCAATCCAGACCTGAGCTGTAAAAGATGACCATCGCTACCATTATTTTCACCTAATTTTTAAAAAAGGATGTAAGTGAGAATTCATGTTGACAAAGCAATTTTAGAGGTACTCAAAGAAGTTAACAAAAAATGTAAACTACCTGAGCACTTGATACCAAAGGATCTTTTATAACAGACTCTAAGAGTTCACGAGCCTTTTCATAGTCTTTAGCTTGCAATTTTGCTAGTCCTTCGTGATAACGTTGCGATAGATTGAATTCCTGAAAATAGATTAGTCAAATCATAGAAAAACAAGAATATACATATACATGATAGTAAAATGTAAGATAGCTCGTGAGAATTTGGTGACAGGCAGCCAGAAAGAATAAAAGACAGCTCCTTTTTTTTTGCTTCTTAAAGGCAATCTCTTTCTTTCATTTAAAACAGGTCAAAAGGGTTAATCAGCCAAAACACAAATTAGAATGAAAAACCAGCAATTCCCAAATTTGCAATGTCAGCTGCCCACCTCATATGATTGTTAACAAAGCATATGGTAAATGATTCCCATTCAAGTAGTCAAAAAATTCCTGCAACAAGAGGGCTATGAGAAATTTGGCCCTTTATTTCTTATTTTGCTCTCCAAAGAATCAATTTTTAGCTGATACAACAAACTATCGAAGCGTAACAAATGCAGCAGCTATATCAAGAATTTAACTTTAAAATTCTACAATTTCGTCAAACATCTTGTCTTTTCTACCATTTCATTCTTCAACAAAGAAAATGAAAAACAAGCAATTCCCAAATTTGCAATTTCAACTGCCCACCTCACATGATTGTTAACAAAGCATATGGTAAATGATTCCCATTCAAGTATTCAAAAAATTCCTGCAACAAGAGGGCCATGAGAACTTTGGCCCTTTATTTCTTATTTTGCTCTCCAAAGAATCAATTTTTAGCTGTTACAACAAACTATCGAACCATAACAAATGCAGTATCTATATCAAGAATTTGACTTTAAAATTCTACAATTCTTCAAACATCAACAATCAAAACACATATCACACTAACACTGATCCTTTTTTAAGTAAAATATACACCATTGCCAACAAGAGTTTGTATATGATTGAAAGTATTCATATAAGTGGCAATTAAAAATCTTGCCTGGGCATCTTTAGTTGGGGCGAGAGGTTCCTACTGCCCTTTTGAATGTGTATTTTTTATTGCTGAAATCAAAAACTGACATACCAGAAGAAAAACAATTAAAAATAATAACAACAACAAGAACAAGAATAGAAGAACAAATTTAAAAAAAAAACCCCATAATGCAATATTAACATTTTACACAATAAAGGTGAAATCAGAAGAGTTCATTCAAATAGCTCCGAGCTTGGATTCTATAATTCAAAATAGGTTCATACTTGAATCCATTGGTTACCCATCATGCTTGGAGCTACAGCAGGTGAGACACTAGGATTTGGACGCATTTTCATGGCACCAGAAGCAGCAGTAGATGGATTCCACAGGTCCATTCCAATGTTGAGATTAGTTACAGGCACAGAACTACAGGATTCCCTGGAACTGAACCTTCGGTATTTGCTGCAGAAGTATTGCTCTGAGCAGTGGCGGCTGGCAATTTCGTAAAAAGAAATCAGTATAATGAATCTAAATGCGCACAACTAAAGATAGAGAAGAAAAAGAATTACCCTCTGTAAGCATCTCGTTAAAACTGCCTTTCTTGGTTGCAGAAAGTTCCTAGGAAGCAGTAAAAGCACACTAAAAAATTGATGAGATACAAAACAGAGGGTGAAAGAGAATGAGGTGAAAGAATTTTAAGAAATGAAAAGAATAACTTGAATGACACTTGTCCAAGTTTAGCATTGACAGCAAAAGTTGGCCATCCGAAACAGGAAGGTTCTCCTTCAAGTTGACATTTACACCACCATCCTAAACAGACAGGTGGTGGCATCTGCTGGGAAGGGGGGGACAAAAAATGGAGCCGTAAATAACAAAGCCAATGTAGTGTTCCCTCTTTTATCTAATGTCTGTATGCAGCGAAAAGACAGTTTTACCCCCCCCCCCTAAGCAAGCATGTTGAAGAGAAGCCTGCTTACAACTTCTCCCAACTCCCTCTTATAAGTATTGTATAGATATATTGTGAAAACCCTAAACCATATATAACTAAGTTGTTAGCAAATAATGTTTAGTATGTTGTGGGACTAGGAATAAGGGGCATTTATATATGCTGCTTAGCTAAGTTAGATCAAATTTTAAAAGGGACTTAAGGTAGAAATGTGTCAAAAGAAGTATAGGGTGTTATAAACGAAAAACTAGGAAAAATGGTATGATCAATCACCTAGGCGGAGCACCTATGCCAGACTGATCGCCTAGGCGGAGAAAAGTTTTGATCAACCACCTAGGTGATCTGAACTTCTGGAACTTGTGTTTTTTTGTGAAACGGGGGGTCGCCTAGGCCCAATTTTGACACTATCGCCTAGGCGAACAAATAGAGTCATTTCTCTTCAATTGAGGTTTCTTGTATAACTTGCGGATATGATGATTAGGTATTGTTGCTTCGACAATATAGAGCTTAGTGATGGAATGTAATGTCATTAAAAGAGTAATTTAGGGTGTGGTGGAACCATTTTGACCATTAGTGAAAAGATTTTGATGACTATTGTTTAGTGTTAGGATTAAATTGTTAACTTGAGCCATTATAATCACCCTAAATTAATCACCTAAGATAACCATATCTTAGCCCTAAGACCAAGTGATTGGAATTTGAAAACAAACAAACAAGGGCTACCTCACCACATCTTAAGAACAACCAATAGGAATCAAAGAGGAAAAAATAAAGAAGTGTGATTTTGGCATGATGTAAGCAAGGTTTCTTGTAGATTTCTTGTTCGTTAAGGCTAGTAAGACATATTTAACATCAGCTCTTAGGGTTTGTTTGAATATGGCTGAAATTTCTATTAAGAAACAAGACAAATTGCAAGGGCAACTAAGCAAGGCAAGACATTAGTCACACGTTTGAGTATTGGCGGCTTGTTTTCAAGTTCCATTTGCTTACTTTTGAATAGAACCAAGTTCTTACCTTAAGGGCCTTCAAATTAACCTAATGAGGAGTAAGAATGGAGAGAAATGTGGCAAGACTTGGGGCTGTGACAAGCGTGTCGCGTACTTGCAATTTTACCCTATTCACTAATGTAGATGTGGTGAGAGGGATCGTATCCACAAGGAAGGGGTGGATTCTTGAATTCAGTGTTTGCTCACGGAATGTCACAAAGAGAACTAAAACACAGCAATAACTAGTAAAGTAACAAGTGCAGCAAATAAAGTTTAAAAACAGGAAGATAGTGGATGTTCTAGAGTTTTTCCACCGGTTGAATGCACATTAAACAACGGTTTCCATGCTCTTGACACACAAGTAAGACAATGAGGAGATCACAATTGCCTAGGAGACTAGCCTGCAATCAGCATGGCGACCACATTGCCTTCTACCCTCACAAACGTCACTCTTTCCCATGGCGAGGCCTAAGAGTGGCGGATGCATACCGCAATGTCTCAACTCTCCAAGGTTAGCAAATCTAGCATACAATTCCTAAGGTATCCCATGGCGAGGCCTAACCTAGGTCCTAGAGTGCTCGCTTACTCCAAAGAGTTTCTTCTCACTTATTCCTAACAGCTCAAATGATCCTCCACCGACATGGTGACCGCATCTCAGATCATGATCAGGCAAAGCAAGTGGAAGACTCAACAATCATACATTTAGTCCTCATTTCATGCAATTCTCACATATATTGGTGAATCTCGCCTCAACTCAGCATGGCGACTGCAATCAAAGTTCAATTCATTCAATAAAAGTGCAAATTCATGAAACTTAACAAGACTCAAGCATTAAAACCGCATATGATTTCATTCTTAAGAAATTGTGTCAATTGCATAGCATTGTATAGTCTAATTATACATTTATCCGGTTAGAACCCTAGAACATAAGAAACTTTGCCACAAAACTCCATTCTCAATTCACGATCATCAAATTGCAACTCGAAACAATTCATTTTCATTAAATGGAAAGAGTTTACCAATTGAATTGCTTCAAGAGCTTCCAATTCACAAGAGAAACATGATTTGCCTCCTTAATTGATATGAGAATTACAATGATCAGAGCAAATCATCGATCGGAATCGAAAACGGAGTCCTATTTCTAGAGAGAGAAAATCTAGTGAGAGAAAGTTCCTAGAGAGAGAAAATTCCCTCTCTCAAATCAAAATTATGTTTTCTATCTAGAATGATCTCTCTTTAATCTATGACTAAATCCTCTATTTATAGAGGTTTACAAAACGTAACAAATACGCAAACGTAAAATGGATGTAATATTACATAAATGCCACCGTGTACAACAAAACATTCAACAAAAACTTAAGCATATTTCCAGTTCACGCCCTCGAGCCTTGACTTCAATGCTTTCTCCACCAGCAACACGTCTTCGAGCCATCCTTGAGCACGCCTTCCCGCACCTGCTCACAAGAAAAACATTTCCAACACTTAGCCAAATCCTGCAACATCAATACACATAAGAGAAATTGCCAAATGCATGATACATATGTATACTCAAAGTGGCGACACCTCGTAGCGAGGTATCGCCTTGAAAAATCACCACCGGCGACACCTCGCTACGAGGTCTTGCCAATTACCAACGAACCCGTGATGGAACATACAAAACAATGAAAACAAAGCAAGTAAATATGTGTATCCAAGCTATTGTGAAGTGAGTGAGGAGTGTTGTGAACAAATTTTGTGAAATTGAAATGAACAAAGCAAAAAAAATGTAAATGAAAGAAGTTGGAGAAATGAAACCGAAATGCATGAAATGTACTTTGAAGTTTAAGTATAGCAAGCATGAATGTTGTGAAGTGGAGATTAACACTGCGATGCATCGCAGTGTTAAAATGTGTGTGTGAGAATTTGCACTACGATGCATCGTAGTGCAAATGTGTGAGGAGTAGAGTTTCATTACGATGAAAGTGTAATGAAAAATCCATAAGTGTGCAAATGATCCAGCAACTTCCAACCAATATTCGACTGTGATGTGTCGAGACTTGAGAAAGCCTTAAAGCATCAATGTTGTAGCTCTTGCTCTCAGCTTTCCATAGCCTTTTGAATCATCCAAATCGGAGCTCAAATGAGAAAGTTATGGCCAAATTACTGACGCCTGGCAGAATGTGAAATTTAAGCCTACGATGCATCGTAGGCTTAAAACCCTATTTTGGTTTTTTCCATTTCCCACGTTGAATTCCCAGCTTTCCTTTCCGAACTGGCCTTTCCCTTGAACACCAAAATTATAGATGGCTCCCTTGGCTTTCCATTGGCTTTTGAATCACCCAGTTTGGACCAAGGATGAGGGAGTTATGGCCGGAATACCAAAACATGGCAAAACTAGACATTTGCACTACGATGCATCGTAGTGCAAACTTCATCTTGGCAACTCATGATGATAATTCCCCCTTTTATCTTCCAGATTAGAACTTGAGTTCAACACAAAGATTGTAGAGCTTCTTATTGTCTTTCCATGAGTACAAGACACAGCACCAATGGACAACTAGAGATCAAGATATCAACAATCTACCAATCTGTGGCAATGAAGCCAACATCGAAACCCTAATGTAGTGTCTACAAAGAAATCCTCGTTTCATGACCTTGCACACAAAATTTGGACACATTTAAAACATGGAAAATGAAATACATGCTAAGAGATTTTCATAACATCCAAGATCTCACCAATTGGTTTAGAATGGAACAATTTACACTCAAAACAATTTGCATACTCAATTCTGCCCAAAAAAACTAATTTAGCCAAAAGATCACATTGCACCTTCGTTTTTGTCTTCTTAACACTTTCACTCATTTTCCATCATTTTCACTCTTTTTGCATCATTTCAACACTATCAACTTGCAAATCACAAACATGCATAAAACACATAAAACACCACTCATTTCATCAAATACAAGACAAAAGCCAAGAGTTTTTTTAGTACAAAATGGTTGGTATAAAACCAACTCATCAAATTCCCCCACACTTGAGCTTTTGCTTGTCCTCAAGCAAACTCAAACTCAAAACTACTTAACACAAGAGCATAAGCTACCTTCAAAACCACTTAAACTAGACTCCACTCCTCCGTCAAACTTGTTCTAACTTCAGTTCATCATAGCAAAAAATTTTCATGCACTAAGCTCATAATGTTTCCTTAACTCCAACCTATCAAACTTCATTACAAATTATCAATCAAGGCACGATGAATAAAGACCAAAATGTCATGCGTGCAAGTGTGTGCTGAGGAACTTTGATCCATCCATTCTTTATGCATGCATTATTTCTTTTGTTCCAAAACATCTCTTTGCATAAACAATCTTAATGTCCACACACAAAAAACTCAAAATCACACAAGATCAATGGTGCACATTGGTGCTTTTCATATTTGATTTCACCTTTCCTTCGCTTTTGCACTTTACTGTCCTTGCTCTTTGTTTTTTTTCTTTTTACACACATTGGTGTGCTTGCCTTGGGTCTTTTGGCTTCTTTTTCCCTTTAGCTGCCTGAGTTTTATGGCTATTTTTTCTCAATTATGCTTGCCAAGGGTATTTCAGATTTTCATTCCCAATTGCCAAAGGTTTTTTCTCCATATCATTTTTTGTGTGACTAAGAGTTCTCAAATGTCTCTAAAATACTGTGTATGCTAAAGCATCCAAAACAACCGAGATAATGCAAAACAATAAGAACTCATTAAATCATTTTCCTCCTATATCCAAGAACGAATTTTGCATGGCATATCTATCTTACTTTAACATGATGCCTTGACTAACAAAATATAATGACTTCATCAAGATTGGAATCAAAGAAAGAAAACCATTTTCGCATGCAAAGTGAAACATATCATATAATGAACTCCAAATTCGAACAAGTTTTCCAAAGGAGCTGAGTAAAAGTACAAAGTTGACCTACCCTACTACTTATCACAAACCACTCCCTACACCATGATCTAAATTTTATAACATACATATCACTCTAAACACAAAGTAACCAAAGTAGACCAAATAGGCAATCTTCTAAGCATGTCTTCACAAAATGTCAAACTTCTCGAGACACCACAAGGCATATCAATCTTCAGAAGACAACTTCTCAAAAACTTCAACTAGCACCACCTCACAAGTCATTAACTCAAAACAACTTCCAATCTTCACTTCAAGCAATACTTCACTTCAAGAAGCTTCAATTTAAACATCTCAACAATATCAAAGTCTGGAAACTTTCAAGAAACGCCCATCATTCGAATCCCCCCTTGCACAATGTAAAGCACCCACATGCACGAGAAAAAAAATTTTCAATCAACACACAGAGTATCAAACAACACAGAACTTCTCGAGACTCCACAACTTCTCATTTTCAAAACACAACAACAAATCCACCCCCCTACACTTGAAGTATACATTGCCATCAATGTCAAAGTTTAAGAAGGAGGGGCTCCCTGGGAAGATGATGATGGAGCCGAGGAAGAAGAAGTTGCAAATGCAGCTACCGTTGAAAATGAGGGAACACCAAATGGTGAGGCCACATAATGAAAAGGACCATGCACCGGTCCTTCAAGAGGCTGTCCAAATGCTATCAATGGAATCCTTACTGCGGCATGAACTCTGGATTTGGTATAAATGTGGGGGTGTGAGGCATAGGTGGAATACGTCCAAATGTGGGCAACGGGTGCAAGGAAGGGCTCGCAGTAACTCCAGTTGGAAGTTCGTGGACAGTACCACTAACCATATCGCATGACAGATTTGGGATTCGATACCCAGCTAACTGTGCCGAAGTTGGAGTTGGTTTCGGGGGTCCTGAATCTGAATGATAGTAGACTGTCATTTTGTTGCACCTATCGATCTCTCGCTTCATACACAACTGCCTATGATAAAGCACTTCAAACTGCTGCTGAGCCACTATGGTCATGTTATCCAATCTGTGATCCATACTCGAGGCATGATTTGTCCATTCCTGATGCATATTATCTATGCCCTCATGCATCCTTTCAATCCTCTCGTCCATATTTACAAAACGATTTTCAATTGACTGCATCCTCCTATCCATACTGTCGAAACTACTCCCAATTGAGTGCTGAAATTCATTAAGACTATTCTGGAAAGCACTGAAGTCAATGGATGAGGTTGGTGCTCAGATTGGTCACCATGCCCTGAAGTGTCAGCATTAGCTCGAATCCCTTGCCCAGCTGCTTGTGCTGTCACAATCTCACGATCAATATTAAGATACTTCTTATATAAATGAGGTGCAATGGGTAGCTTAGTTGGTCTCCAATCACCACCAAGCTCATCATCCACTCCCTGAGCCTTGCATAATTCCTCAAGAAGCAATGGAAAATAAATAGCAGCAGTCTCATCCTCAATCCCCTCTTTTATGTCATTCAGAATAATTCGGCCCACGTCAATAGACCTGCGTCCCTTAATTGCTGAGATTAAATACAAACGTTTCCGTGTCACTTCAGTCACTTGCGAACTAGGCATTAATCTTGAAAGCACAAAGGACAACCACAACTTCACATCAAACTTAAGAAATTGATGTCGAACATGTTTGTGCTCTCCACGCTGATTTACTACCCAGTCAGCCCCAGGATGTGCAAGCTCATTCAGCAATTCTTGATCTCCATCTTCCTCCAATGGACATGCAAAGGGATCTGTGGGGAAACTCGGTGTACCCAAATGCTCATTGATTATTTCACTGGTGATTTTCACCCACACCCCTCTCACATAGACAACTCCTTCCTTATTCGGTGATTTGCCGTTCGCATAATATTCCCTAGCAATACTGACATTGCAAAAAGGAGGTGCAGTCGTCAACTTCTTGTCAAATTTATGGAATTGCATGAGTTTCTTGAAAGGCCCCGTGTCCACTGTGAAAGCTCTTTCCAGATGTAGCTTCTTTACAGGCAACCCTATCTCCCAGCGTTGCTGTGCCGCATCATCAACCCACATTGATGGTGTATTAACACCCTTTCTTTTCTATGGGTTGGAGCTTGGATTGTGACTATAGGAGGGTCTTCAAAGATTGGTAGATCTTCGGCAAAATATTCTGAGTCCGTGTCCTCATGCATTTGTGCTTTTCGTTTTGCTTTTGCTTTTGCTTTCTTAGAACTTTCACCCTTTGAAGTTGATGCTGCCTTCTTGGAAGCCATACTCTTCTGAGAAATTGAGTCCTTCTTTGGCGCCATGTCTGTGAAGAAACAACCAACAAAGTTAAACCTTGTGCATTTGAATCTTCCTTTAACTCATCAATATCAGTGAAAATTTTCAACATTGAAAATTCCTCAAATACAAATTACACCAAAGTATCCCAACCAAAAGATATACAACCCAAAACATGTTGACTTGCATTTCATCAGATTATGTTTACATGAACACATTCCAAATGTCTCAAATACACTCACGGCAAATTAACATTCATCTCCTCAACAACTTCCATCTTAACAAGATTTCACATTTTCCAAAACTATAACAAGCGGATCAAGATAAACCCCACAAGAATACAAAAAACTCAAATGTACAAAATCACAACTTGGCTAACTTCAATAACTGGATATAACCAATGAAAACAAAATCTATCCAAGTTGCAATATCGTCTTGACCAAGGTGCATTATGACACAATGATGACAAAATTTCAGTTTTGGCACTTCACACCATAGCCCAAGAAACACAGTGAATCCATTTGAATTAGTAAAAACTTCCTACTGCAAATGTATAAAGCATAATCTCATCAAAATTCGGGGATAAGAATCACATCATTCGGATCAAAATTGGGTAAATTATGGTCAAAATACCGAAGCATTCCCAAAAGGCCGAATCCAGAAATTTCAGAATAACTCATCAACATGCATTCAACATCTACTCTGAAATAAGACCCCTTTTCTATTCAGAACTTGCAAAAGTGCCCAACATGAAAACTGTAGTCCTATCTCTTAGCAAAATTTTCCAACTAGAATCACCTCATTTGGACCAAATTTGAGAAAATTATGACCAGAATACCGACTGGTGACAATTTGGACAGATTCAAAAATTCCACATTCTGACTTCATCATGAACTTCACATTCCAAGACAATTTAGCCTATCTTCTAGTCACAATTAGCAAAAACATTCAACATAAGAATTGAAGGTTATCATGTTGGCTACATTCTGAAACTGGAATCATGCCTTTTCAATATTTCAATCTCAAGTTCTGATTAAAACACGAAAGTATGTCAAAGCTGGAACAATTGAAAATCAACTTCGAACCAAGCCTCCCCCCAAACTTATCATGCATTTATCATTTAACTAGGCAACAAGATATCTTGCATGCTTATCATTTACATTATCCTAGCATCATCATAACATTTTCATACTCTCAACTTCATTATTTTGCATGTTTCATACAACAACATCAAGTCACAAAGCTTTAAGAAAAGTGAAACATACCTTTGTGGAGAGTTAACACTTAGTCTTTGAAGAAATGAAATTGAGAAGTTCAATGTCCACACTATGCTCTTACTAGTGCCGAATTTTGTGTATCTCACTTGTGGTGGTTTGAAATGAAGTATCAAGCCATGCTCTCATGCACTTATAAAAACGTAAAGGGAATGAAATCGGTCAAACAAGAGAAGTAAATGCTCCCACCAAACACTATCAAACACTCTAGTCACTCAAAGGTGGGACCCCTCTCTTACTCAAGCATGTGACTTCTTCAGCCTTTCATTACTGCCAACACATTCATAACTCGCAAAGCTACAACAACAAAGCTGTACTCACACCAATTCAACCGTCTACTTCCAAAATATGTTCTCCAAATTCATGGAACAACAAAACAAAGCCTAGAGTTTTTTACATTTTGCATATGAACTTATCCTGCTACCCATAGAAACGTCCAAAAAATGTCAGCCTTTTTCCTCATTTCATTTCAATTTCCTATTCACTACTCAATAGCAATCCAATCCCACAAGCAAGTGTTCAGAAGATTTAATTCATGTTCAGAAGTGTTCGCAATCCAATTCAACAAGCAAGTGTTCAGAAGATTTAATTCATGTTCAAACAAAATAACAAAATACTAATACTACTAATACTACACTATATTCAAAGCACAACTATAATCAAAACATCAGCACAACTACAATCAAAACATCTTGACGAAGTCTCCCCCCCCCCCACACTTGCATAAGACACGGTCCCCGTGAGACAAGATGAAACAATCAAGAACAAAGGAACCTGACCTTCCACTTTTTACAAGCCACGAGAAATTCTTGCAAATCTTTCCTCCTCTTGTAACACAGGCCATTGAGGAGGTCCCAAAAGACCAAGAGGATGTTGGGGATTGTCATCTAAAGTGATATCAACGCCCTTCTTACGAGCCATGGCTGTGATCAAAGCTGGAAAATACATCGGTGCAAACTCACTTCTTTGCGCTCGCCTGATGAACTTTAATATCAATTTCCCAACATCAATAGAGAAACCATGTAAAATAGCATAAATCAAAAGAACTCGTTCTCTAGATGCGATATCTGCATGGTTAGTTGGTAAAATCCTGGAATTGATAAACATTAACCACATTTTGGCCTCGGCTGTGAGCTCACTGGTGGGGACAAGAAGAAGAAGAAGATGAGGTGGTTCCTGGATCCTCACTAAATATGGCATACTCAAAGGGATTTTGATACGGAGAATAATCCATGAATTGAAAAATGAAACTAATCCAGAGAGGCAATTGTAATGAACAAAATAGTGAGCAAGCATAGGAAAAATGTGCAATATATATATAGAAGTTCAAGCTAGCTATCAAACAAACACATGTGAAAGATCTGAAAACGAAAGCATATATGTCATAGCATGTTGTCCTCCTTACTCAATTATTGCAATCATCCAAATCAATCATGCACTCTCTGTCACGGGATGAGCAACAATTCTTACCATCAGAGCTTTTACCTTAGATGTAGACAATGTGAAACTCATGTACCCAAATGGATAGAAAAGCAAAGATTCACTTCCTGCTCTTAGCAATAACACTCGTCATCATCCTTGTGAGAATCTGCCAAAAGAAATAACCATGAGTTATGTTCAGAGATTGAGCAATGAATTGCTACTAAATTCAACTCAACTAAAATCTAACAAAAATAATCTCAACAAAACAAAAGCAAAAGAAACGAGGAAAGAAACACTGGGTTGCCTCCCAGGAGTGCTTGGTTTACAGTCTACAGCCCGACCATGCTTCTTTGCTCAATGTGAAGGAAGAGGGTCATCAAAAAAAAGTTCTTGGGAAGGTTGTGCCACATTAGTGCTATCCTTATCCTGAGAAGTTAAGTAAGGCTTGAGACGATGGCCATTCACCTTCCAAACATTGCCATTCTTATCATTCTTGATTTCCACAACGCCATAAGGTTTGACATCAACAACTCTAAAAGGACCACTCCACCTTGATTTCATTTTCCCAGGAAACAATCTGAGTCTAGAGTTATAAAGCAATACCAACTGCCCTGGAACAAAAATCTTGGATTGAATTCGTGAATCATGGATCCTCTTTGTCTTTTCTTTGTACAACTTCGAACTCATATAAGCATGAAACCTGAATTCATCCAGTTCATTCAACTCCAGCATTCTTTTCGATTGAGCCTCAGATAGATTCATGTTCAAAGTTTGAATAGCCCAATAAGCTTTATGTTCAAGCTCCACTGGAAGATGACATTCTTTACCAAAAACCAACCGAAATGGTGAAGCTCCAATAGGTGTCTTGTAGGCTGTTCTGTACGCCCACAATGCCTCATCCAACTTCAGAGACCAATCTTTTCTTCCTGGATTGACCACTTTTTCAAGAACTCTCTTTATCTCCCGATTGGAAATTTCAGCTTGGCCAAAAGTCTGTGGATAGTAAGCTGTGGACACTTTATGAGTAACCCCATATTTTGCCAACAAAGAATCGAAGAGCTTGTTATAGAAATGAGCCCCTCCATCACTTATTATAGCCCAGAGAGCTCCAAACCTATTAAAGATGTGTTTTTTCAAGAAGGCAGTTACACTTTTGGCATCGTTATGAGCCAAAGCCACAGCTTCCACCCATTTAGAAACGTAGCCCACTACCACCAAGATGTACTCCATTCCTCTTGACTTAAGGAACGACCCCATGAAGTCAATCCCCCATACGTCAAAAATCTCTACTTCAAGGATATTATTTAGAGGCATCTCATTTCTGGAGGATATATTACCTATCCTTTGGCAACAATCACACTTTCCAACCCAGATTCTAGCATCCATGAAGATATTCGGCCAATAAAACCCACATTGCAAAATTTTGAAACCTGTTCTGGTTGAACCGAAGTGACCACCACAGGGTCCTTCATGACATGCCTTTAAGATGTCCTCTTTTTCTTCTTCCTTGACACATTTTCGTATCACTTGATCACTGCAGATTTTGTATAAAGCATTATCCTCCCAGAAGTAATATTTAGCATCACTTCTCAGTTTCTTCTTCTGATCACTGGTGTAGTAAGATGGAATTTGGCCGGTAACAACAAAATTTGTAATCTCAGCATGCCAAGGCAATGTCGTTTCAAACACTTTGAACACCTGCTCATCAGGGAAATGTTCCTTAACCAAAATATTTGAATCATCTTGAGCCTCTGATTCCAGTCTTGAGAGATAGTCAGCAACCACATTTTCAGAGCCTTTCCTATCTTTGATTTCCACATCGAATTCCTGGAGCAACAATACCCACCTAATCAAACGTGGTTTTGCCTCTTTCTTTGCCAGCAGATACTTCAATGCGGCATGGTCTATATGAACAATGACCTTTAACCCCAAAATATAGGCATGGAATTTATCCAATGCGAAGACCACAGCCGACATCTCCTTTTCTGTAGTTGTATAGTTCATTTGTGCCTCATTGAGTAACCTGCTAGCATAATAGATGGTATGAAAAATCTTGTCTCTCCGTTGGCCAAGGACTGCTCCCCAGAGCATAATCACTCGCGTCACACAAAATTTCAAACGGTTCACCCCAATTAGGAGTGACTATCACAGGGCCTTCCACTAGTTTGACCTTCAAAGTTTCAAATGCCTCAAGACAATCTGATCCAAACTCAAACTTGACATCTTTTTCCAAGAGGCTGCATAAATGTCTAGCTATCTTTGAAAAATCCTTAATGAAACGTCTGTAAAACCCAGCATGACCAAGGAAGCTTCTGATTCCTTTTACATTGGAAGGTGGAGGAAATTTTGTAATAACATCTATCTTTGCTCTATCCACTTCAATACCAGCATGAGAGATTTTATTGCCTAGCACGATTCCTTCTTGAACCATGAACTAACATTTTTCCCAATTCAATACAAGGTTCGTCTCTTCACACCTTCTCAACACCTTGGCCAAATTTTCCAAACATCCATCAAAGGTCATCCCAAATACAGAGAAGTCGTCCATGAAGATCTCTATGATTGACTCCACCATATCATGAAAAATGACCATCATACACCTCTGGAAGGTTGCTGGGGCATTGCATAAACCGAATGGCATTCTTTTATAGGCAAAGGTTCCAAATGGGCATGTAAAAGTTGTCTTGTCCTGATCCTTGGGATCTATGGCTATCTGATTATACCCAGAGTATCCATCCAGGAAACAGTAATACAAGAATCCAGCAATTCTGTCCAGTAACTGCTCCAAGAACGGAAGAGGGAAGTGATCTTTCCTTGTAGCTTTGTTAAGCTTCCTGTAGTCCATGCACACCCTCCAAGCACTAACAATTCTGGTTGCCAGGAGCTCATTAGCCTTATTCTTGATAACCGTAACACCTCCCTTCTTTGGAACGCACTGGACTGGACTCACCCACTCACTGTCCAAAATAGGGAAGATCATGCCAAAGTCAAGTAGTTTAATCACCTCCTTCTTAACCACCTCCATCATCTGTGGGTTAAATCGTCTCTGCCTATCCCTCACTGGTACAGAGTTCTCTTCAAGGAGGATCTTATGCATACATAACCCTGAGCTTATTCCCTTGATATCTACAATTGTCCACCTAATGGCTTGTTTATATTGCCTTAGCACACTGAACAATTTATCCTCTTGCCATGCTTCTAGCTTGGAAGAGATCACCACTGGTAATGTCTCGTTATCCCCAAGAAAAGCATATTTCAAATATGGAGGTAACGGTTTCAGCTCCAACTTTGGTGCTACCATAATGGATGGTAAAAGTTTTTCATTCCTGCAAAGGCTTTCATTGCTTCTCACCTCAGTGGATGCATTGAATTCATTAGTTGAAAGCTTAACCTCAATATTTTCTTTCACTTCATCAGAACATGCTTCATTCAACATTTCTTTCATTTCACATTCATTTGCTACTTCAACAATCTCACTTTGAATTTCACAAATGGATTCATCAATCACACAACATTCAATGTCATTTTCAATCTTAGCCAAAATATTCTTATCTTCATCATCTAAATCACTTTCATCAAAATTATCCCCACAAACATTCAACTCATCAACAACAGAGAAAACATGCTTTTCATTCAAATTATTCAAAGAAGAACATGTTATAGTTTTGATAGCAAAATAGGACTCAACATTTAGAGGTTGCTTCATAGCATAGTTTACATCAAACACCACCTCTTCATTGTTTATCCTAAACGTGACTATCTTGTTTCTTACACCAATTAATGCATCACCAGTAGCTAGTAAAGGTCTACCAAAAATTAGAGGAACTTCAGGATCCTCTTCCATATCAAGAATAATGAAATCAACAGGCAATGTAAATTTATCAATGCTTACCAATACATCCTCCACTAAGCCTGTAGGAGTCACCAAAGACCTATCTGCCAACTGGAGTATTACTGCAGCTGGTCGAATCCTTCCACTCAAGCCCACATTTATTGCAATGGATAATGGCATTAGATTGATTCCAGCTCCGAGGTCACAAAGTGCTTTTGCAAAATGTCTAGTTCCAATCTTACTGGGAATGGTACAACTGCCTGGATACTTCAACTTTGGAGGTAATTTGTGCACCATCCATGCCTGACTACACTCAGATAGCATCATTGGAACTTCACACCTCAAGATTTGCTCCTTATTTGAAATGAGATCCTTTAGATATTTAGCATATTTAGGCATGGCTGTCACCAAATCCAACAAAGGAACATTGACATTCACTTGTTTGATCATATCTAGGAAACGATTGAATTGAGGTCCCTTTTTAGGTAGAGGTTTCTTTCTTTCTGGAAATGGGGGCTTGGGAGCATAATCTGGGAAGCTATAAGTATTAGAATTTTTGGTAATCTCATTCCCCACCCTAGCTGGTATTTCCTTCTTCTCAGATTTACTTGCCTCTTGCTCACCATCCTTCTTAAGTTCCAAAACTTCCTCAGCTTCATCTTTCTTGTCATCCTCTATGCAATCACTCCTATCTTCTGAAGATTTTTTTTCAGGCAAAAGTTTCCCACTCCTCAAGGTGATAGCATTGCAAGCTTCCCTTCCTATTGGATTTGGTATGGTGTCACTTGGAAGAGAACCACTAGGTCTCTGATGTACTGCTTTGGCCAATTGCCCAATTTGCATTTCTATGTTCTTGAGAGTGGCTTCGTGATGTTTAACAGTAGATTCCAAACCACCAAACCTTTGTTCATTTTTATCCATCTTTTTCATCAATTTTTGAAATATGTCTTCCACAGATGGCTTCCTTTGCTCCGATGTACTGGCTTGATGGTCAAAACCAGGAGGTGCATTGGTTGCCCCTCTTTGATCATTTCCTTGATAGTAATTTCCTCCTTGGTTTTGTTGCTGATTCCAATTGCCTTGGTTTCCACCATATTGTCTGTTGCCTCCACTGTAATTGTTCCCAGAGTAGTTACCACCAAATTGTGGTTTATTGCTGTAGTTATTCACATACTGAATGGATTCAGTAGTGATAGCGAATTCATCCGTATGATGTTCATCTTTGCATAATCCACATGAAAGAACTGGGGTCTTGGTTTGAGTTGCCTTAAGAGTCTGCACCTGCTTGGCCAAAGCATCAAACTTAGGACTGAGTGAAGTCTCTTCATCTACATCAAGTACTCCTCTTTGTTTTCGACCATGTGGCTTTCGAGTCTCCGAAAAGAGATATTCATCTTCAGCTATCTGATTGAACAATTCACACACTTCAGGCACAATCTTGTCTTTGAGTGCCCCATTCGCACAGGCTTTAACCATCATCGAGGATTCAGGAGTTAGGCCTTTGAAGAAAGTGTTTAATTCCCGGATTTCGCCCAAGTTATGGTTGGGCATTGCCTTATAAGGTCGTTGAATCTCTCCCAAGGTTTCCTGAAGGATTCACTATCTTGTTGTTGGAAATTCATAATTTCCAACCTTCTCTTTTCAAGCTTAGCTGGAGGGAAGTATTTGGACAAGAATCACTTTTGTAAATCATCAAATGACATAGCTGTGTTGGCTCCTCCAATGCTCTTGAACCAGTGTTTAGCCTTTCCATGCAGAGACAAAGGGAACAAAATTCTGTGAACCTTACCCTTATCAACCCTTGACAACTTGAAAGTGCTACATAGGCCGAGAAACCAATCGAGGTGGTCGTTAGGATCCTCGTTATCAAGCCCCTGGAAGAATTGGCCCTGGGTGATTATGGAAACAATTTGTGGAGAAATGTGGTAACTTTCCACATCGATGTCCTGATGACCAAATCGATTGTCAAAGTTTACTGCATAGTGGTCTCCAAACCTAGGTGCTTGTTCTCCTTGAGCTGCCATACCTCTCTGTTGCCTTAATTGAGCCCTCAAAGTTTTCGCCAATTCAAGATCCAATGGGAATTGTGGTTCTCCTGTAGACCTGCTAGACCTTGGCATACACAACACACTGTTGTGGAGTATAATAACAAGAATCAAGAACTTCAAATGTGCAACAAAGAAACAGATCACAATTCTCAACACGTATTTGAAAAAAAAATTGCATAGAACACAACACACCACAACACTGAGAACACTAAAGTAAATGACACAAACAGAAACATAAAGTAGAACAAGTAAAAATCAAGAACAATTTGACAAATTCCAGAACCGATTGCCTTCCCCGGCAACGGCGCCAAAAATTGAAATGCTAGTCGTTCACACCTCAATTTAACCCAAAAACACTACTGTAGAAGTGGAAGAAGGGATCGTATCCTCAGGGAAGGTGTAGTTCAAGAATTTGCAGTGTTTAGCAAGATTTTTGCACAAATTCCACAATGTAAACTCAGTCAATTATAAAAATTAATCAAAAGCTCAAAACAAGAGTGAACTTACGAGAACAACAATTGGAAGTAACAAGAATTCAAGTAGATATCCTAGGGTTTGTGAATCAAATCACAGTGAATTCAAACCGTTTACTATGCACTTGACCTCAAGTAATACTGATTTGGAAGAGATCATTGTTGCCTAGAGTCTAGCAACCACTTAGCATGGCGACTACAGTGCTTACTATGCTCCTAAACAGTACGCTCTTCCCATGTCGAGGCCTAAGCATCCTGGATTAAAGCCGCAACTTCTCAACTTCATATCTCTAGCTAATAATCATGCAAATTCCCAAGTATCCTATGGCGAGGCCTAACTCGAGTGTCTTGTTTAAGCTAAATACACAAAGTCTTTCGTTACCTCATTCTTAAGACTCACGATCTCCGATTAGCATGTCGACCACATCTGAGATCGTGTACAAAGTAAAACAGGCAAGAAATTCCTTCATCATCATTCATCATGTTCATTATTCATACAAATTCCACCGTAAATGATAGATCAAACCTTGAACTGGTATGTCGGCCTCAAACAAAGTATGACTCAACCAAACACAAGTGAAATTGCATGATATTTCTCAGATTTCAACAATTTTAAACAAACATGAACATTCCTTAAAAGATTAGGTCAATCGCATAGACTTTCATAGTTCAAATTCACATTAATTCGATCAAAACCCTAGGACATCACAAATCTAGCCAGAAAAGTCCATATTTAACTCAGAAGAATCAAATATCAATATCAGGCAATTAAATTCTATCGAATGAGGAAACTTCACCGATTATAGTATATAGAAGAGTCAATTGTTGCTTCGATTGAGTTTAATATGAGATCTCTGATACAAATTCGTGATCAAAATTCAAATCAGAGAAGAAATGTTTAGAGAGAGAAAATAGATCTAGAGAGAGAAAATTGAGGGAAAGAAGAGAATTCCCGCTTGAATTCAAAAGAACGTTTACAAAATGGAAAATGTGTATCTTGAATAATGAATCCCCCCTTTCATATTAGCTACATCTACTATATATAGAGTTACGAAAATGTAACTAATATGCAACAGTGAAATGATTGAGTATTTACAACTATGCCATTGCAAAGAATGTTTCAAAACGTGTTTGAATTTCCAAAGCAGCAGCTGCACGCCTTTCGTTTTGATCTCTCGCGCTTCCAAGATGCTTCTAACGCCTTTCAACTGGCCAAAAACACGCCTCCAGTTTCATTCCAAAATCCCTTCTTGTCCAGCATACACCACGCCTCATAGGTGAAGCAAATCACGCCTTCGGGCTCCCTACTCCAGCTTCCCTTCCTAAGCTCAGCTCTCGGGCGCCTTCAAGCTCAATCGTAGCACACCTTCCCTGCCATCTGCACAAGATCAAGACCTTTCAACACTTAGCCATTTCCAGCCACCAACAAAACAGAAAAAAAAACTTCACACCTACGATGCATCACTGCGATGCATCGTAGCACAAATTGAAAAGCACTACGATGCATCGTGGCGATGCATCGTAGTGTGGCTCCTTGCACGACGATGCATTGCCACGATGCATCATCGGCTTAACACAACAAAGTGGCGATGCATCGTGGCGACGCATCCTAGTGGTGATGTGTGTGTGTGTGATGCTTGTGTAGTTTGTAATGAAATGTGTTTGTGATGAATTGAGTGAAAGATGTGGTAAAAGAAATGAGGAGAAATGAAGTGAACACAATGAAGAATGCAAAAGAAGATTGAATGGATGAAATGGAAAAACTTATGAACTTAAGCTAAATGCCATGAACTGTAATATTTTCCCAGTGATGGAACATACAAAACAATGAAAACAAGGCAAGTAAATAATGTGTATCCAAGCTATTGTGAAGTGAGTGAGGAGTGTTGTGAACAAATGTTTGTGAAATTGAAATGAACAAAGCAAAAAAAATGCAAATGAAAGAAGTTGGAGAAATGAAACCGAAATGCATGAAATGTACTTTGAAGTTTAAGTATAGAAAGCATGAATGTTGTGAAGTGGATATTAACACTACGATGCATCGCAGTGTTAAAATGTGTGTGTGTGAATTTGCTCTACGATGCATCGTAGTGCAAATGTGTGAGGAGTAGAGTTTCACTACGATGAAAGTGTAATGAAAAATCCATAAGTGTGCAAATGATCCAGAAACGTCCAACCAATATTCGACTGTGATGTGTTGCGAATTTAGAAAGACTTAAAGAAACAATGTTGTAGCTCTTGATCTCAGATTTCCATAGCCTTTTGAATCATCCAAATCGGAGCTCAAATGAGAAAGTTATGGCCACATTACTGACACCTAGCAGAATGTGAAATTTAAGCCTACGATGCATCGTAGGCTTAAAACCCTATTTTGGTTTTTGCCATTTCTCACGTTGAATGCCCAGCTTTCCTTTCCGAACTGGCCTTTACCTTGAACACCATAATTGTAGATGGCTTTCTTGGCTTTCCATTGGCTTTTGAATCACCCATTTTATACCCCGGATGAGGGAGTTATGGCCGGAATACCAAAACATGGCAAAACTGGACATTTGCACTACGATGCATCGTAGTGCAAACTTCATCTTGGCACCTTATGATGATAATTCCCCCTTTTCTCTTCTAGATTAGAACTTGAGTTCAACACAAAGATTGTAGAGCTTCTTCTTTTCTTTCCATGAGTACAAGACACAGCACCAATGGACAACTAGAGCTCAAGATATCAACAATCTACCAATCCGTGGCAATGAAGGCAACATCGAAACCCTAATGTAGTGTCTACAAAGAAATCCTCGTTTCATGACCTTGCACACAACATTTGGACAAAGTTAAAACATGGCAAATGAAGTACATGTTAAGAGCTTTTCATAACATCCAAGATCTCACCAATTGGTTTAGAATGGAACAAGCTACAATCAAAACAATTTGCATACTCAATTCTGCCCAAAAAAACTAATTTAGCCAAAAGATCACATTGCACCTTCGTTTTTTTCTTCTTAACACTTTCACTCATTTTCCATCATTTTCACTCTTTTTGCATCATTTCAACACTATCAACTTGCAAATCACAAACATGCATAAAAACACATAAAACACCACTTATTTCATCAAATACAAGAAAAACACATAAAACCAACTCATCAGCGGTTTGCAATGAAATTCAACTAAACTTAATTGAATGTTCAAGGTTTGTAAACACAAAGTACTTAACGTCTTAGCAATGCTAAAATCTAAAATTTCTCTATGTTAAAAATATTAAAGACCCTTCCTTAAATAAGGAACAATTTCGGCCATTAAGACAAACCCGAAAAGAAACCAATTACAACCTAACTTCTTAGCTAGCTAACAAAAACCAACACACGGCTTTTGTGTACTGAGAAGCAAAACACAATTTTGCTTTCTAACTTTAAGAAACAGTTTTGTTCTAAAAACAAGGATACGCCTAAAAGCTCCTAAAATATAAAAGACTACTTTCCTAAATTACATTTCCATTATCATGTAAGATAATTGGGCCAAGTAATTACTTATTCAAAAACCGAATTAATAAAGCCCATTGAGTTAATGTTTCGGACTTAATTAATTAAAATAAAAAAAATAAATCCTAACACTTAAAGGGTGGCATGATTAATAATGGTCAAGCCCAAGCACGCCATCTTGCTCTTCAATGTGATTGCTCCATAAATACTCTTCAAGGTGGAATTTCCTTAAGCTCCAATGTAGAACTCGTAGAAACTTCTTCATGAATTGTGATCGAAGAGATATTTCACATAGCTCCATTTTGATATGGTGACGCAACTTCTTCACATGAAATTGGTGTTGGCACCATGGACACGAACATTGGCTCATTCTAATCAATCCCTCCCTCCTCGAAAAGGATTAGTCCTCGAATCTTGAAATTAAGCTCCTGGATCAAACACCAATATGATGAACTCATCAAGACCCAAGTCAATTTGGATTGTAACACCTCGCGAGCCATAAAATTTTATTTCCCTAAAGAACAAAATAAATCTATTAGTCCAAGGAACAAAATTATTAGTAATGAACATAAATGTATATGGACTAATATATGCTCTTATATAAAAATTAGGTGCATCAATGTCAAAATAATTCACAAGTGTGGATAATGCATACAATGTATCATAATAGCTATCTCTAAATGCACTATGACAAAAATGTAAATCAATTTGAAACAATAAAGAACAAAGGAATGTAGTTAACCAATTTGGTATGATGAATTCACATGAACAAACAAATTCAATGGTTAACTTTTCCAACTCAAACTTGTCAATTAACCATCTTAAATTATATTTACATTGAGAATATATTGTTAGTATTAAAAATTTATCATTCTTTAGAGTAACAACACTTAAAGAAAAATCATAATGTAAATAATCTAAATAATAGAAACTAACATCATGAATTACCTTTTGTATTGAAAATTCATTAAAGAACAAGATAACTTACCAACAAAGTGTTGAACTACATGTTTACCTCTTGAAACTTGATGGATTTGAATGTATAACGAATTGACATCAGAACGTGTAAGCTCACGAACAAAATAATTAAAAGAATCGTCAATCCAACAAGAATAAATATGAACACTTGGATTATTACACACAATGGTTTGGTTTTGTTTGAAATTATAATTATAAAATTCAGAATGTAACTCATATAATAAATAAACAACATAACATAATAACATGATATACATAGATTCATTCAATTCAAAGTATATAGATGTAACCATTGAAGAATTATATAAGTCACTTTGCTTATTAAAACATGTGAGTTTAGACTCGAAAACACAATTTACAAAATTTTGAAACAATTGTTGAAAATTGTAGGAAAGCTTTTGAAGTTGATTAAAAACATATTGAAAACTTTGAAGCTCAACCGAATTAATAACAACAAAATTATTAACAGTTTTAAGATCAGAATCAATTGAAAACTTACCTAACTTACCTTGCTTACCTTGCGGAAAACAAGTTATGGCAGATTGAACTCCTTCCATTGCATATTGAGATGTTTTCAACTCCATTAGATGTCTAGGAACTCCATAAATCTGCAACACAAAAGAGATAGGAAGAAAACAATGTAAAGCGTTATCATTATCAACAATTAAGTACAATGATTGCTTCTCTAACATTGCTCTCTTTATCTCACTCATAGAAGCAAAACAAGAAGTTTTAGAACTAACTACATCTCGGCTCTTACAACTTTTATCACTAAGTACAAGTTCCCGGCCTACACTAGTAATTACATTCTTTTGCTTTTCTAGCTCACTCTTTTCTTTTTCTTCTTCATCACGCATATTACTACAAGCTTTAGCAAACCTTGCTTGGTCTACAAAAACTTGGGACGGATTCAAGGCTCTAAGGTTGAACTGTTTTCCTTTATGTTCAAAACTGTAGTAATTCTTCTTGGCATGATACAATACGTTTCTATCAAATTGCCAAGGTCTTCCAAGAAGGATGTGACCGGCCTCCATTGGAACAACATCACATAACACTTCATCAACATAGTTAACAATTTTGAATTGAACTATTACTTGCTTAGTGACTCTAGTCTCGGCGGAATTGTTTAGCCATTGAAGTCGATATGGCTTTGGATGTTTCATGCAAGTCAAATTCGTCCTCTTGACAAGTAGACTACTTGCCACATTAGTGCAACTCCCACTATCAATGATCACACTACAAACTTTATCTTTAAGCATACAATGTGTGCAAAAGATATTATCTCGTTGCATTAGATTATCATCAACTTGTGGTTGTACATTAAGAACCCTTCGGTTCACCATTGTACCTGCAAGTTAGTGAAAAACACAAAGAAATATATATATACATACCTCACGGGTTTTCTCACTTTGGGGAGTAGGTACACACCACTCTTTACAAGTAGCTTTTTCCCTTTATTGTATACCCTATCTATACACTCAATAAGGAATCACCTAAACTATTTAATTCCGACCAGTCACGTTGATTTATAGAACACACGAGACCAGCAAGTTCAATCAATCAAGATGTACACAAGTTAAGTCAAATAGAGTATTTAAGTAAGAAACCAAAAGATTATTTAGGTCACGTGCAGGGTATAATTCGATTTAGCTACTGAAACTAAGATAACCATAAACTAAAGAGAATAACAAGAAATATAGCAACTTGAATCACTCACAAGCGTGTCGTTAACCTTGCAATTTTACCCCTAAACTAATGTAGAAGAAGTGAGTAGGGTATCGAATCCATAGGGAAGGGGATTGGTTTCGAAAATTCTAAATTGTTCTATTGAATGTCACAAGAATGATGAATTTAGAAATGACAATACTAATCTAAACAGAGAAATAATGAATAAAGCAAAGACACAAACAAGAAGTGTTGTAAGATAGCAAGTAAGAAATCGATGCCTTAGGATTTAGGTGCCGAATGATTGTTCATTAAACTACTCATGCTATGCATTTGATGCACATTCAAACTCAGAGGAGACCAAAGCTGCCTAGGATTGTAGCTAAAAGTCAGCATGGCGACCGCACCTCTTTCTACTCTCCTTATTGCCACACTTTCCCATGGCGAGGCCTAAGTGTGATGTATGAAAACCGCAACGTCTCAACTTAAGAATACCACCAACTCTAGCATGCAAAACCTTAGATCACCTATGGCGAGGCCTGACCTAAGTTTCTAAGCCTTCGGTTAGTATTAAAAAGCCACTCCTTACTCTATCTTATGATTCAATGACCTCCGATCGGCTTGGCGACCGCATCTCGGATCACGAACAACCAAATCAAGTAAAGAAACTCAATTATCATACTTTTAGACCTCATCTCATGTATTTCTCACTCAAATTGGTGAACCGAGCCTCAACCTAGCATGGCGTCCACAATCAAGGTTCAATTCATTCAATAAAAATGCAAAAATTATGAAACTTGACATTTTTCATTCGTTAAGAACAAGTATGAATTCATTCTTTAGTTACTTAGTCAATTGCATAGCATTTCCTTCGTTTAATTACTCAAGCATCCAGTCCAAGCCCTAAGACACAATTTAGCCACAAAACTCCATTCTCAACTCCATATCATCAAATCGCAATGACGAACAGTTCATTTTCATTAAATTGAAAAGATTTTACCAAATGAATTTTCTCGATTGCTTCCAATCCACCAAAGTCTTGTGAATTTACTCCTTAATTGTGTAGAAGCTTACAATGACCGGTCCAAATTCTCGATCGGAATTGAAAACGGAGAGAAAATTCTAGAGAGATTGCTAGAGAGAGAAAATTTCCGCTCTCAAAATCAAAAATCTGTTTTCTACTCTGGAATCATCTCCCGTAAAATCTAACTAAATACTCTATTTATAGAGGTTACAAAACGTAAATAATACGCTAACGTAAAATGAACACAGAATTACAAAAATGCCACAACACATATCAACAATGCTCAACAACCGCTTATGCACAAGACCAATCCACGCCCTTGAGCCTAGGAACTTCACGTCTCCATCAACTGCAACACGCCTTCAAGTCATCAGCTCTCAGGCCTTTAGCAACTCCTGCACGCCTTTGAGCCACTGTCCACCACTCCTCCAACAAACCCTGCACACAAAAACCAACAACCAACACTTACAAATTTTCTAACTGCCAAAACAAAAGTTTTCATGGCGAGGTTTCGCAGCGAGACCTCGCCGTGTATCTATTTGTGTGGCGAGGTGTCGCAGCGAGACCTCGCCGTGTATTTTGTGTGTGTGGTGAGGTCTCGCAGCGAGACCTCGCCGTGTAAATTCATGTGTGTGCATAAAATGTGTCGCAAGTGCTGTGGTGAAGAGTGAGTGAAATGAAGAATTAATGTTGTGAGATGTATAAAAATGAGTGTAAATGAGAAGTATTGAAGAGTGAAACTGTGATGTAATGAGAATGAATGTGAAATGTTGAGTGAAGTGTGTGAAGAATGTTGTGAGCTAAATGTTGTGAGTGTTGTGGATTATATGGAAAAAATGTGTTGAAAGATGCATGAATGTGAGGTGAGTGGTATGTGTGCAAATGCCTAAGTGCTAGTACACAAAGTTAAAGTTGTGTGTGCAATAAGTGTACTTGTGTTGCATAAATTGTGCATGAAGTATGTTGTGGTGCATAAGTTATGCATGAAGTGTGTGCGATACAAGTGCATGTGGGCAGCAATGTGTGTGCAATGCAAATGCATATGTGCAGCAACGTGTGTGGCGAGGTGAGTACAGTAGTGTGCATAAGTGTGTGGCGAGGTGACTACAGTGGTGTGCATGAGTGTGTGGCGAGGTGAAATGGTGGGTAGGAAGTGTTGTGCAACAATGTGCAAATGTGCAACAACGTCCAACCAAAATATGGCCCTGATGCATTGTGAATTTGGGAAAACTTAAAACATGAAAGTTTTTGCCCTACTCTTAGCTTTCCATAGCTTTTTGAATCACTCAATTCGGAGCTAGTACGAGAACGTTATGGCCCAAATACTGAAGTGTGGCAAAGCTGAAAATTTCATGGCGAGGTCTCCGCACAGCTTGTGCAGCAATCAGGTGAGCTCGCCGCACATTCATGAGACGAGGTGTGTGAGCTCGTCGCATTGCCATGCGACGAGGTGTGCGTGTGTGTGTGATGCGACCATTTCAGCACAACAATCTACTTCTACGCAAAATATGTGTGTCTTAGCTTCTGAACATAAGAATTTTAGATCTTTCTCTTGGCTTTCAATTGGTTCAAGAACCAGCATCATAGGAGATTTGTAGCTCAAGATATGGACATTCTACCAAACTGTGGCAGTGAGCTCAACAATGTAACCCTGAAGGAGTAGTCGTAAATATCCTCCGGTTTCTTATGCTTGCACATAGAATTAGAAGAACGTTAAAACATAAGAAATGAAGTACACTTAAAGAGCTTTCCAGAACATCCAAGAGCTCCTCATTTTGATTAGTATCGAGTGAGTTACACTCAAAACACGTTGCACAACCAATTCTACCCAACTCCAAATGAACATATTATGGCAGGCTTAGGTTTTCCTCAAATTCTTCACACACCATTTAAGCCCTTTTAAACTCTTTCCTTATCATTTAACATCAAACACACATTTGCCTCATTTAATCATCATTTTTGGTCTTTTTCACCATTTTAGCACCTCCAAGTTGCAAACCACATAAATGCACAAAAGAACACATAACATACATAAATGAATGAAAAACAAGTCAAAATCTAAGTGAAATAAGACATATAAGTTGGTATAAAACCAACTTATCAATTTCCCCCAGAATTGAACTCTTGCTTGCCCTCAAGCAAGATCACAACAATGCACTTACACAACTCTTGCACAACTCAAGCACGGTCACAACAATACACTAACACATAACCTACAACACCATATAGTTGAACTTTGTAAAGACTCTAACCTATCCACTTCAAGAACATTTCACACTTCAATTGGATGTGCACATTTCTTAGTTCAACCAGTTATACTATAGTGGTAAGGATATGCTCAATTCTTTATGGCAATCATCAACACCAAGATGTACTTATTTGAAGCTTTAACATAGATGAGTGAGTTGTGTGCAAGGGATACATACAACTCAAGTCGCACTTATGATCAAAGCAATAGTAGAGAATGCAAAAAATTTTATTATTCGTTCTTTTCAAGTCCTCAACTCGTACATACTGTATAGACATAAATGCACCATCTTAAGGATCATTGGTTGCCCTCGTTTCTTACCACTCATTCCCCCAAGTTGTCATCCTTTAGTGCTTTACCTTCGTTTCGCACATGGCATTATTACACTGGGGTACTCCTTGGCCTTTCCAATTATTGCCTTGGGTTTTATGGCTTTTGAATTCTATCCCCACTCATGCGGATTATTCTCTTCAAATGCACACTTAGTGTGATAGAGCAGTCCCGCATAGGAGTGGTTCATAATATGTGCTTTTTGGAACATTGTCCATGCACTTAGCATTCAGTACATTTCACTTCGGCATAACCTGCCTTTTTTCCTCTTTTCCAAATCATCTCCCCTGGTGCCTAAATGTCACTACAGGTTTCCAAGGATTACTCATCATTATTCAAGAAAATTTCCAAAAATTCTCTATTTCTCACCATTTCACATAAGTTCAACAATCCTTGTATGTAGTCCATTTTAGTGCTTGAAACCAACTATGTTATAAAGTTCAAACTTTCCTACTATGTTTTAACTCCTACCACTTAGCATTGAATTATCCTCACCACTAAGCATTTTTATTCATGTTTTGAACACACATCCAACTTTAGTGCTACTGTACCTTTCATGGATAGACAAGTTTTTTCACAAAAATGTCAAATACACACAACTTGTGTTCAAAAACATCACTTAAAAAAATTCAGAATGTGAAAATGTCACAAAAAACTCAAACTTTGCACAACACATGAAAAACACACATATGCGGGATATAACATGCAAAATCTCAAAATAACACACACATCTACACTAGAAAGTAGCATGCTTTGCATTACATAGCACAAAAAATTTCATACATGAAAGAAAGTAAGCATAAAAAGTCCAAGAGACACAACCATAGCAAACATTTCCTCCCCCACACTTAAATGTTACATTGTCCTCAATGTAAAGTAAAGATAGGTTTAGGAGCTCCCTGGTTTTGATATGTCATGAATTCCAATGTTGGCTTGGTGGAGTGGCTTGTCTATAGTGCCATTTTGCATGAAAAATGTCCATGACTAGGAGTCATGGTGGTGTAAAAATGTGCAACCAGCAACACTAAATGGCCCATGCACAATTCATGCTTGAAATGTAAAACAAAGTGATCGTGTGTAGCATGGGAGTGGTCCACGGCACCACTTCCCCACACTTAGCCTCATGTGTGCATTGCCCATTTTCTTTGCAGCTTCCTTCATGTACATACCCCTACAACATGAGTGGCCTTAGTAAGCATAAGTAAAAATGCAAAATAACATAACAAGAACTTTAACCAAAATACTTTATTTAATGTAATATGAGAAAGAAGTAGTTCTGGTTTTTGTAGTCTTCAGCTAGACTTTATTCATCCATGAAGCATTCGTCTTCAAGAATCAAATTTTGACTTCTTCACTAGGGTTTTATTTTCACATTTTTGTAAGCCTATTTAAAGGCATGATTTTAACGTTTTATGGGAGAAGAATTCAGAATTTTAGCTTTGCTAAATTGAAAACACATTGTGTTTTAAACCCTTGAAGTTCAAATGATTTAAGTTGTTCTTCAATTCAATCTTCGAGCCTTTAGCTAAGGCCTTTGGGTTAGCCATCCAGTTCTTGATTTCAGGAACGCCCAAACTAATTAGTTTAGCTCTTGATTTACATAAGTTAGGTTAATTTGTTTGTAATAAACGTGGGGTTTAATTGGCTAATTATCAAATCTTTTCATTTTCTCTTGATTTTTATTCCATAATTGTTATTTTGTTCTTGTTGTTTTGTTCGAGTTTTTTTTGTCAACAACGGTCCATAGTGTGTGGTTCGGTGGTCCAGGACTTCAAGCCTCGACACATCCGCGTCAGATTGTTTGGATTGAATATATTGGATATTTGTGGGTAATATTTGCTATAGCAATTGTTGTGGACATTCTTTTTGGAAATTTAGTTAATATGATTACAGGCAGAATATGCTAGTGTCAACCAAAATCTGGAAGGTATGCTTGCAACTATCAGTGAACAATTACGACAGATGTTAGCTGACAATCAATGGTTTAAGCAGAAGCGTCAGCCGTGTAAGCAACGGTTTGAACAGTTAGAGTCAGGATCTCGGGCGGGTACTTCATCGAATATTACACCAAAAATACCTAGATGTGCTATATGTTATGGGTATAGTCATCAAGAACGTGATTGTGCTAATCTTTTTGTTGAAAGAAAGATTCGGACGCCTTTTCCTTGAGTTTATACTAGGAAGTGTTTGAGATGTATGGCTGTAGGTCATAATTCTATTAGTTGTCCAAGATGGTATGATTTGTATATTGAACCTCCAAAGGAAGACCCAACTATCAAAGATGTTACTATACCATTGTTGGAATGTGTTGAGGATCATGGGGATAATTAGTTGAGTCCATTGGAGATGGGTCAAGTTAATGAAATTGTTGAAGCAATGGTGGAGAACATTAATAAAGATCCTTTGGTGGAGGAAGCATTACCTTCAATGAAAACAAATCAAAAGGAAGAGGTTGATCAAATTACTACTCTTGAAGAACCTTCTTGTGATGTAAATTCTTTTATTGTTTTAAGTGATTGTGCATTAATTGATAATTTTGTCGTATATTATGATAAGCAAGGAAAAGAATTGAGTAATGATTTGTAGAAAAAAAGCCTTGAGGTGAGATTTGTAGCAAAAGGCAAATAGAGGAAACATGTTGAGTGTGACATTCCCTATATTTTGTCTTTCTGTCTTGACAATTTTCCAGGTTTTGTGCTGGATTCCCTTGTTACCAATCAACAAGATTTGAGGACAGATCTTTTTCAAGTGGAAGGGAATGATACGAAATCATGTGTGATCACATGTTTCAGAAAATCCAAGGTACTTGTTCCAATTGTTAAAGAAGAATCTCATTTATGGAGGCCTGGAATAGGATGAAGAATAAGCCTCATGTTGGTCCCAAGGAGGTCCGAGACTCCAAAATGGGATAACAAAGGAAATCATGAAAAGAGGTGTCGAATATTGTTTGCTGAGAGATTCTACCACGTTTTTGTAATCTTGTCATATCTCTCTCAATTTAACTCGGAATGGGTTTATTCTAGTGTCATTCAAAAGCTAAGCACCAGAGCTAAACTTTTGATATTTTACAGTTTTCCAGATTCTGAAGGGATCAAGGTGAAAACGCGCCATGAAGCCGCATATCACGTCACGACACAGTCAAATTTTGAGATTTTCAGTTTTTCATTTTTTTTTGTTTTTTTTGTGTTTGTTATTTTGGGCTGTTTTCTAAAGTGTTCCTAAGATGTTAGGGCCCAGAAACATGTCTTCTAATTATTTTTTAGTAGGAGTTTAAGTTGAGTTTTATTTTTGGGCTTTTGTTTAATCCATCTTGTTAGAAAGCTAGGGTTTTATCTTTTTAGAAAGTTAGGGTTCTATTTTGTAAGCCTATAAAAATGCTATTATGTTAACGTATTATTCAGATTTGAGATTAATGAGAATTGAGCTAAACACAGAGTTGTTTTTCTTTTTACATGAGTTGTTTTCCTGAGGAGGGATTTCGATTTACATTGTGAAGATTGTTCCTGAGGAGGGAGTTTTCTTTGCTTGACTGTCTTGTTATTTGTTGGTGAGGAGCCATCATATAACCGTGCATATTGTCATCATACAGAGATAGGTTGATTCGACTTAATTCACATTGATTTACGAAAAGATTGTGGACACTTTTTCGCAACAACGCATCAATCTACGTGAAAAGCGTGGCGAGATGGTTATCAGATTTGGGTTAACTACGGTAAAAAAAAGTCAACTATAGGCAATTAGAGTTGACTAGGTCAAAATTGCTCAAATCGTAGTTGACTTGGTGAAACAAATTATTAATCAAAGTAAAATAAGCCTAAGATAACTCAGTCAACCTAGGGTTGACTTGGTCACATTTTGGTCAAACTAGATCAAATTAAGTCAAACTCAGTCAACAAAGGTCAAACTTAGTTAAAGTAGCAATCCTAGAACTTATTGGGTCAAAAATAGGGTTAAAAGATAGTTTAGTCAATCTTTGTCAAACTCGGTCAAACATAGTCAACATAGGTTTAACTAGTCAAACTATAGCGAAAAATGGTCAAAGTCGGTCAACTATAGTTTTTTTTTATTGGCTAATAATTAGGGGCGCCACTCCCAGATTTTATTGATAGAACCAAAGTTACAAAAGCAATAGGTATACCACAAAAAATTTTATATTTTTTATCAACTATAATCTATGCCTACAAGTCCTAAAGTTAGGCACCCCTAATCGATCCATGTTGACACAGCCACGAACCTTTTGAGGAAGCTCCCCAAAGGACTGAAATACCAAATCACGCTGGCGAAGACATCCTTCCTTAGCCAATCCATCCGCCGGTTGGTTGGCCTCTCTGAAGACATGACGAACAGAATGCACACATGAGAAATGTCGCACCCTATCAAGGATCTCTCGAAGCTTCCAAGGGACTTGTCCCACCCCAATCACAAGATCAACCAGGAGCTTAGAATCCGACTCCACTTGGACCCCTGAGATCAAAAACATCTCGCACAACTCAAGACCTACTAATAGAGCTAATGTTTCTGCCTCCAAACTAGTTACAAATTCAAAACCCAAAATCCGAGCAACCACTAAAACGCCATTACCATCTCTGATAATCGCACCTCCACCACCCCGCCCTGGATTACCAACAGAACAACCATCAACATTTAACTTAAAACCACCCAATACTGGCCTTGCCCAAGTCACTTTAAAAACAAAGTACGAAACTTGTAAATTATCCAAAACATCCAGAACTGATGACCAAGAACCTGGAAAACGAATAGAGGGAAACCGAACCTTCAACAACAAAGCCAAATCCAGCAAAATCCGGTCACAGACCATTTCCCACGAGATTCCATTACCCTAAAAAAATTCACAATTCCACCGCTTCCATAAATGCCAAGAAATCAGTCCCGGCAACCAGCCAAAAACCATCCTAGAATACACATTACCTTTCAGCCGCCACCTTTCAAAAAATTCACATTAACTATAGTCGGTCAACTATAGTTAACTAGGCTTTAACTTGGATTTCTTAAGGGTTAATGGCTTGGTTAAATGACATGGCTTATGCTATGTCATCATTGATGCCTATGTCGAATGAGATGGTCCTAAAATGCATGTACAAAACTAAATGCATAAAGTTAGTGAATCCAGGGACTTAAGCCGTAGCCTAGGGTTAAGTTTGGGGTAGGTCCTAGAGTTATGGGTTGTAAAGGGCCATGGCCTTAAGCTATGGAATTAGAAAAAAGGCTAGGGTTTCTGGAGTAAGGAAGAGCCACTAATTAAGGGTAAAAAGGGTGAAGGGTTTCTAGGTTTAAGGTTTTGAAAGGCCATGTCCAAATGTCGTGGCCTTGTGTTGTATATTGTGTGTGTGTGTTGTGTCCTAAGTGAACTATTGGCTTCTCCCAAATCTAATCTATATGCCTTGACTTTTCTGACAAGTATATGTGTATAGTACGTCTTAGACTACCTCTAGATTTTACTTTATTTTTGAGTGTTTTTATGGTACTTATGTAGTTTTTGGGCTTAATGATGAGTACCCAAAAATAGGTATTTTAGGCCTCATTACTTTATTTTATGCTTGTTTTTGAGTAAATGGTTGGCTTCTATGTGTTATTTTTGTGTGTTTTGTAGGATTTGGAGCATGAGGAGCTTCCAAGGATCAAAATCCATGTTTGAGCTGAAAAAGAGGCAAAAATAATACAAAAACACTAAACTTGGATCACCAAAGACAAGGTGGTACAAAAGGAGAAAATTCAGAAAGAAGAGGGCTTATTGGCATGGTTTAGCATCAACCTACGCTGCGAAGAAGCTATACATTATTTCATGGCGCAACCAAGGAATTGCCCACGACACAAGTGCAGGATTGACCAAAAAATTGGATAGTAAACTTCAAAATAGTGTATCTCTATTTCTACTCAATGAGAGTGCTAAAACTCTTATGTTGGAAGATTCTCTCGAATCGGTTGGTAAGATTGTTGAATTCGAGCCTCCATTTAACATGCACCAAAAAACATGGTAAATCAGACACCAGTGCCACAATAAGGTACCATGATAATAACTTGAGTTCCAAAATGCTAAATTGGATTCTTCTTATTCCAATGGAAAGCAAAGAGGCAAGACTATAACTCTTATGAAGAACATAAAACCCAATTCTGTTAGGAAGGTCTTCGAATATGCAGACAAAGTGGCCACTCAATCGTTGATTGGAAGCTAAGATTCTGTCAAGGGAATGTTACATTAGCGTGGTGTCATGCAAGTAGCGCCATGAAACTTCATCACAACGTAGCCTACTTCAAACCATGTAAAACTCCAAAAATGCTGAATGTGTTGTCAAGTAACTTGATGCAAGCCATGCCAAATTCTAATGCAATAAAAGTCAATGAGTGCAGTTTGGGTAGAACACAAGGTGAGTTTAAAACATGTGTATCTTTGCCTCCACAAGTCCAAATAAGGAGATTCTTGATGTTGTGCAAAGCCTCTTAAGAGTAATAAAACTCTTGTCTTTTAAGAATCTCTCAAATAAGATGGAAAGCTTGTCGAAATTGAGGCTCAATTATACATGGAACAAGGATTGCTACAAATAAGAAGGAAATGTCAGAGTTTGGGAGAATTGGAATAACATGGGATCCATAACTCCAAAGTCGATGATTCTTTTTGCTTTGGAAAGCCAAGAGGTAGAGCTGAAACAGTGATGAAGATATAAATGCCCAGTTCTGCCAGGAAGATGCTCCAAAAGGCAAAGCAATTTGCACTATGATGCTGTTCCAAATGCAAGGAATCTTGCCTTGAAGAAATGGCCTTGGCATGTCCAACTGTTGCCTACGCCATGAAAATTCCTACTCAATTGGTTAAGTATTGACTAAACGGCTGTGGGGTAGTTCTTAGTAAACTATCCACCCTTGAGTCATAAACTTTGAGGGCTTGCTATAGGTCTTAGTAACTTATAGCCTCTTGATGGAAAACCTTTAGAACCCAGCATCCAAGGCAATAGAGTAGTTTAAGTATTGGTTTGATGCCCTGAAGTCACCCCATGGTTCCACTGTTTTCTCTTTGTGTTCATTTGAATCTCTATTTTGCATTCTTATTGTTGAAATACCAATTCATTCACAACATTTGAGTTCATTTACTTTTCCAATTTTGCTTGCTTGCAACTTGACAACCGAAGAATCCCTCCATGTGGGAATGATCCTTAAGCTATGCTAGGATGATAGTCCATAGATTATCAACTAGAGCACTTGAGGTTTAACTTGTTGATTTAACCACACTCCTGTCTTGAGGTATTGATTGAGCTTATTTGTTGTGATTGTGTTACTCTATTAGTGGGTTAATCTATAGCTGCACATACATTTTTTTGGTGGCTCATGTTTGGGACAGTCATCGGAGTATTTGTGATGCTTAGAAACTTGTATGCAAAGGCTAAGTAGATACTTAATTAGGGTTGAAATTTCAAAGGGGTCTTGTGTTGCGCCCCAAGCCCCCAGATTACCAACCCCAAGAGCCCATAATGTCGAGGGGTGGGTGTGCTAAAGGAATTTTTGACTAGAGGAAGGGCGAAGCAGTTTTTGCAACGTAGCTTGCGTAAGGCTACGCCTATTGCAATTGTGTAGCTAGTCCAAGGAAAATTTACCATGGTGATAAGTATGTATATTGGGTGTTTTTATTTCCTTATTAATATGTCTAATAAGTATTAAATTGTTATGTTTTATGCAGAAATTAAGGGAATTATGTAAAGAACAAAATTACTGTGGATTTTGGTGTAATTCATGGAATCAATGGTAAATCAATGTGGTAAAAGGATTTGGACTATGTTGAGTCAAGGAAGCAGTTGAATGAAAGTCAAACGTTTGAAGATTTTGATGATTCTTCCACAACAGCAAGGATTTGTTGCGTAGCTTTTATAGCTTAAACAATAAAATATTTTTTTGAAGAGAAAAAAGGGGGAAGTTTGATTGGATAGTTGAAGGAGATTTTATTTATGTTACAAGGTTTTGCCTATAAAAGGGAGGAGAAGACAAGCTTAGAAGGCCGTCTTTAATTGAGTCTTTAATTAGTCTAGACTTTTAGGTTAAGTTTTTAATTCAGGTTTTTAATGCGTTTAATTATTTTAGAGAACAAGTTTTTCAGTTTTTATTGAAATTCTCCCTTCAATTTTCATTTGGTATTTAATTCTTATGCATTTAGTTTCAGTTCTAAATTCTTACGCAATTGGTTTAACTTTCCTATTTTAATTTGGTAATCAATTCATTTGTTTAATTAAAGATCAATTTCAATTCTTTAATTTAAGATTTTGAGTTAGATCTGAAGTAGAAGTGAATTACATAATCTAATTCTTGTTCCAAAGTTAGTATTAGACTTGAATGCAATTTCTTATACAGACGTTGTGAAGACCTAGGATCTTAATCTTACTTATTTTGATGAATAACAAACAATTATGTTTATGCTAATGGTTGAAAAAGTGTTTCAATTTGATAGAAATTCAAGGAAGCCAAGCATGGAGATATATCAAGCGAAGAAAGAATTGAAATCGCAAAAGAAACAAAAAGATGGTAAATTAGGTCATTTTCCCCAACCCAAAACCCTAATTTGTAAATAGCTCAAGAAAGTGGTTTACTCGTTTAAGGCTCAAGAAAAATTGTTTTCAAAATGTTTTTAGTCTTCAAAAGAACTTCAAAAGATGTAGTACACACTTGCACTAAGTCGTATGGAGTTGTACAAAAGATAAGTAAAACGAAAATCGAAACTAAATTGAAAAGAAAAGGTTCGGACGACCTTAGCCTAGTTTCGGCCGTCCGAAACTGCCGTCCGAAACTGTCCAGAGAAAATAATTTTCAGGGTTTGGGATCGGACGGTGCAGGGCAAGTTTCGGCCGTCCGAAACTTAGTTTCGGGCGACCTACCCGTCCGAAACACCCATCCGAAAGTCCTAACGGCTAGTTTTTTCAAATGTCATACATGTTCGTTTTCTTGTCTTTTCTTTGATAGTATAAATACTAGCCAACACCCAAACGTTAAAGCACTTTAAAAAAAGCTGATTCTTTGAGCTTCCAATCTTGAAAAACATCATTCACAACTCTTGCACTTCATTTTTTATTCATCAAGAAACAAAATATTAAATTTCTTGAGCCTTTATTTGAGTTCTTCATTTCTTCATTGAGCTATATCATTTGAGTTGTAAAACTTCATTATAGGAATCATATTGTGAGCTTCATTGTATCGTATTCACCCTAATTGAGGGTTGGTGTATCTCTTCATACAATCACTGTAAGTATTTTGTAAAAGGTTTCTCAAGTGAGAGTAAAAAACCTTGAACACTTAGCTTGGGATAGCTTGTGTTAAGGTTGAGCCTTTGGTGAAATCCTATGTTGTGATACTTGGGTTGTAAAAGTGGTTCTTTTGATCTCACCACTTGTAAGGAGATCAATTCATAGTGGAAAGGTTTGAAATCCTAAGTTGGGAAACTTAGGTAGTGGATGTAGAGTGCTCCAAGGAGGAAACTTGAACCACTCTAAATCTTTTGTGTTCTTGATTTCCATTGATTTCATTTCTGCACTTATTTTTATTTGCTTATGCTTTAATTCATTAATTGAATTGTTGGGTTCATTGATTATATTTCTGAATTATCAATATACATCTTTGTATCATACACTCATTGTGATTCACACTACTCACTCACTTTTATTGAAGTTGATTGAATAGAGTACAAGAAATTTTTAGAAACCTAATTCCCCGCCCTCTTAGGTTGCCTTAGAGCTTACAGACGTGATTTAATTCAATTTTGATGTAGCAATATTTAAAGTGGAATAAACAAATGATTTCTAATCAAGATTGCCACTGGAGTTTATCCTTTAAATAATTAATATTTTAATTCCGTAGGAATTAACACATTAATTCTTTTACATCAGCCTAGGGCAGTGTTGTTAAACTCAGATCGGACCGGCCGGTTCGACCGGTTGGACCAAAAACCGGCCAAGTGTCCGGTCCGAGTTAGTGTAAAAAATCGGAAGTTCAAAAACCGGTCAAACCCGGTCAAAAATCGGGTTCAACTAGAAACCGGTAAAAACCCGGTTTTCGGTTTGTTTTTCTCACTTAAAACAATACCTCTCATTTCCAAGATCCCAAAATCCAAAAACCTCCTCTGCCTAAATCCTCAGCAAGGTAATTTACTATCAGAGCATATCCCTAAAATCCCTAAAAGTACTCCATACATCCTTACACTAGGCAACAACAGTAAATCTGCTTCTAATCAAGGAGTGCAGTTCGATTCACCCTCTGATGACATAGGGACCAACAAAGCAGAATTCACCATGACTTTTTAGGCCTACCGGCTAAGCACCACATTTACCATATTTTAATATTTAAAATTTGAATTAATTCAATCATCATAAATACTTTAATTTACCATATTCAAGATTTTTAATATCTTTCAATTATCATACATACTTTCAATTTACCATATTTTAAGATTTTTAATAAATTCTAATTGTCATAAATACTTCCAATTTACCATATTACAAGATTTTGAATGAATCTAGAAATTATGTTTTTTCATCAATATTTTCAATCAATCACATTCATACAATTTAAATAAATATGAATTTCAAATTTTATCATATCATATTTATTGTTTTTTTATTTAATTATTATTTTATAGCACACAAAAATCCAAAGTATGATATGTCATTAATTTTTTTAATTCACAAGTTTAAGTTTTGAAATAAATAAATTGTGTATTGAGAACTACATTTTCTAACTTATGTATTAGTAATCTCAAAACTACCAGTAAGTTCAAAAATGGATGCATCAATGAAGCAATTTTCCACAATGTTAGCTATTTCATTAAAAAGTCTCACATCTTCATCATCTAGACTAACATGGGGAAATTCTTGAGTCTTTTCTTTGTCAACAACACAAAAAACATTATCATCAATTAACAAGAGTATCTCACTTTGCACTTCTTGTGAGTCACAATTTAGACATTTAGATTCATTAACCTTTTCAAGAGTTGGTGTCTCAACAAGAGTTTCAAACAATGTGTTGACATTCTCATTAGCCATTACAACATTATCTTCATTCATGATATTACAATGATCACCAAGAAATGTCTCTGTATAATTCACAAACTGGTATTCAAGAGGAGAAGACTCTAATGAATGGCTATCAACATCATTTGACTCTTGGAATTCTGTAAAGCTAATGCAAGACTCACAATTGGACACACTTCCCATCTTGTCACTAAGAAACCACAAGGCTCTAATTTTATCAAGGTCAAGCTCTTCACAGGAGACATCATCCTCACTCAAACAACTAAAATTGGACTCATGCAACGAAGGTTCATCAACAATTCATTTTTTTGACACAACCTCAATATTTGTAGATTTCACCTCCCAAGAATGCTTTTCACCACATTCAACATTAGCTTGCATTTCAAAATGATATTCCTCAGGAGTTGGTATTCTAGAAATTAGAGGTGTACCTTGTGGATAGCTTGGTGCATATTGAATTGGTAGCTCACTTTGCTCTCTCACATTGACCCATAATGCATCTAGTTGAACACTTCTTTGTTGGCTTCTCGAAAACTCTTCTTCTTGAGAAAATCCCATTTCCTCCTTTTGTGAGCCTCTATCAAGTCTTTCCAAAAGTTGAGAAAACATGTCCTCCACAGAGAGTCTTTGGTTTCCAATGAGATACGTCTTGTTGCTTTGGGATTGATTGTGCCATTGCTCTTCATATGGTGGTGGAGAGAAATCCCCAAACATTCTAGGTGTCGGTCGTGTGTCAAAATAGTCCCCATACCACCTAGACATGTTTGGTTACTTGTGGTGTGCAATATTCCCCCTCAATTGAGTTCCAGTATCCTGCACTTGCCACAGATAAACCAAAGTAGACAGAACAAAACACAAAAACTACAAAACACAACAAAATTTACCAAAATGAAACAGAACAAAACTACTAATCTAAACAAACAACAAGGTAAAGCAAATCAGAATTCAGGAAACCGTGCCTTCCCCGGCAACGGCGCCAAAAATTGACAAGCGTGTCGTTAACCTTGCAATTTTACCCCTAAACTAATGTAGAAGAAGTGAGTAGGGTATCGAATCCACAGGGAAGGGGATTGGTTTCGAAAATTTTAAATTGTTCTGTTGAATGTCACAAGAATGATGAATTTAGAAATGACAATACTAATCTAAACAGAGAAATAATGAATAAAGCAAAGACACAAACAAGAAGTGTTGTAAAATAGCAAGTAAGAAATCGATGTCTTAGGATTTAGGTGCCGGATGATTGTTCATTAAACTACTCATGCTATGCATTTGATGCACATTCAAACTCAAAGGAGACCAAAGCTGCTTAGGATTGTAGCTAAAAGTCAGCATGGTGACCGCATCTTTTTCTACTCTCCTTAACGCCACACTTTCCCATGGCGAGGCCTAAGTGTGACGTATGAAAACCGCAACGTCTCAACTTAACAATACCACCAACTCTAGCATGCAAAACCTTAGATCTCCCATGGCGAGGCCTGACCTAAGTTTCTAAGCCTTCGTTAGTATTAAAAAGCCACTCCTTACTCTATCTTATGATTCAATGACCTCCGATCGGCTTGGCGACCGCATCTCGGATCACGAACAACCAAATCAAGTAAAGAGACTCAATTATCATACTTTTAGACCTCATCTGATGCATTTCTCACTCGAATTGGTGAACCGAGCCTCAACCTAGCATGGCGACCACAATCAAGATTCAATTCAATCAATGAAAGTGCAAAAATTATGAAACTTGACATTTTTCATTCGTTAAGAACAAGTATGAATTCATTCTTTAGTTAGTCAATTGCATAGCATTTCCTTCGTTTAATTACTCAAGCATCCGGTCCAAACCCTAAGACATCATCAATTTAGCCACAAAACTCCATTCTCAACTCCAGATCATCAAATCGCAATGAAGAACAGTTCATTTTCATTAAATTGAAAAGATTTTACCAAATGAATTTCCTCGATTGCTTCCAATCCACCAAAGTCTTGTGAATTTACTCCTTAATTGAGTAGATGCTTACAATGATCGGTCCAAATTCTCGATCGGAATTGAAAACGGAGAGAAAATTCTAGAGAGAGAAAGCTAGAGAGAGAAAATTCCCGCTCTCAAAATCAAAAGTCTGTTTTCTACTCTAGAATCATCTCCCGTAAAATCTAACTAAATCCTCTATTTATAGAGGTTACAAAACGTAAATAATACGCTAACGTAAAATGAACACCGAATTACAAAAATGCCACAACACATATCAACAATGCTCAACAACCGCTTATGCACAAGACCAATCCACTCCCTTGAGCCTAGGAACTCTAACCATAATAGAAAACCAGCAATTGGAGATACTTCTCGACACCATGTCAATCCATCGCTCCCCAAATCCAAACCGGCAAAGAACACCACATAGGAATACCCACGAAACCCTATCATAGGCTTTCATCATATCAAGTTTGAGCATTACCTTGCCTTGCCTAGACCTCATCGATAAGGAACGCACCATCTCTTGGGCCAACAAAATATTATCCCAGATCACCCTATCCTTCACAAAAGCACTTTGTTGAATAGAAATCAACTGAGGTAAGAAACTCCGCACCCGGTTCGCAAGAATCTTAGTGGTAATCTTATTAATGACTGTACACAAGCTAATCAGATGGAATTCCAAAAAGTTCTGAGGATTATCACACTTCGGGATCAAAATGAGAAGAGTTGATGTAATTTCTCGAGGAAGTTCACCACCACTAAAAAATTCCATAATGGCAACATAGAGATCCCCTTGAATGACCTCCCATGCCACCTTGAAGAAACAACTCGAAAACCCATCAGCCCCAGGAGCACTAGAATCATTAATATCAGCCAAGGCCTTGCGAATTTCTTCCAGCGTAGGATCCTCCTCCAAAACAGACCGATCATGCTCATCAAGAATTTGGGGAATCAACCCCAACCGAGAATAATTCACCTCTGGAATATTCTCCATCAAAAGATTTGTAAAGAAGTCCTCAGCTGCTTTCCTAATGGACGCCTCCTCACAAAACCATTCTCCACCTGGACCTCAAATAACATAAATTCCGCCTTCGCCTTCCTGGTCTTAATCGAAGAGTAGAAGAATTTGGTATTTTTATCCCCACATTCAAGCCACTTCACATGAGATTCGCCAGTAGCATTCTTCGTCGTATAATGCATGCTGTAGTATTGTTTGAGTCCGACTTAACTCAACCCGTGAAGTAGCATTATCAAACATCTCCATCTCCAATTCTGCTTTCTGAACCTTCTCCTAGCAACCTTCACATATTTCCAACCTTCTCACGATTCCAAGTGATTAAAGCTTTCTTCACGGCTTGTAGCTTTTTACAAAAACAAACTAAAGGCCGAGCATTAATGGGTGCGATCCACGCCTCCATGACAACCTGCAAGAAATCCGTTCACAAGGCCCAAAAATTTTGAAAGCGAAATAACTTAGGCATACCACTATTCCGAGACTGCAATGCAAGGAGCAAGGGGGCATGATTTGACCCCGTTCTACTCAAATGCTGTACCGAAGAAATAAACCGATCCGCCCAGCATTCATTCATCAATGCCCGATCCAGTCGCTTCAAAATCCTTGAGGGACACCGCCAGTTATTGCACCAAGTAAAACTAGATCCCACAAAGCCAATATCAAGTAGAAAATCTTGAGTCTCTCTGTGATGGAAACCCCGACCACCTTTCTTCTATTCTGGGGATATAATTGCACTGAAATCTCCCCATACAAGCCGACCCTGAGACCCTCTAACAATCTCCTTCAATTTCTCTCACATACCACGTCTTCTAGCAATCGTTAACAGACCATGAACACAAGAGATAATCACCAGACTCAACCAACCAGGCCTAGCTATAGAGATTGATATATGTTGGACAGCTTGACCGACAATAGAACATTGAATGACATCAGAGAAAAAAATCCACAACCGATTCGCATCACTCACCATGACATGATCAAATCGTAATGTACATCTAATACTATTCGCTTCACTCTGTTGTAATTTAAGCTCAGCAATACATAAGAAAACAATGCAAGCGCTGGCCAAAAGTAATAACTCTCTCTAAAAAAAAATTTTCTCCTCCTTCTCTCTAGGATTCTTGAAAATTTTCGGGCCTTTCAGCTGAAAAATCCAACTTTTATTCAAAACCAAATATTTCTTCATTTTCTTAGTGTGGTCGTGTATTAGCCATTTAAACAACATCGAAGCTTCAAAGACAGATTTGTTTGGACAGCTCCAGGATTTTTTTTTTTTGCCGATCTCCTCTTCTCGAAGAAGTGGATCTGAAAAGCCCAAAGCTTCACTGAGAAATCCTCTTCGCCAGCGCTTGTGGGTCCTTGGTCTCAAGAAGAGGTCGGCGGCAGAACACGACGACGGTAGGAAACCTAATCCATTTAAAGCTCAGCTTCTCGCCAGACCTTGTTTCCCACAGCCGATCTATTATAGCTCCCCATCCGAAAGATCGTCATATCTGACCTGTTGCAAAATTTCCGATGCTTGGCTCCTTGGCTCTAATCCTTAGCTTCTATCCTGGCTCCGCTCTGCTGCAAGAGCTCGCCAGACCTTAATCAAGCACGAGCTCATGTAAACTCTGCTACAAAAGCTCGCCAAATCTATATCTGCATATTCTGGCAAGTAAAGATTTGAGCTTTCCATGGCAGATCTGTACTGGGAGTCCTCCAAAGGTTCATCGAAGCTCCCCGGGATTCTCTCATAGCACCATTTACTCTCGTTGGAGTTTATTGCCAACTCGCAGGGATTCGGTCAGAACCGGGACCCTACTTTGCAGACCAATGTTTACAACTTTGATAACCTCTTGCTCTGGATATTTGAATTTCGGATGCTTAGGAGCTGACTGGAGGATAATCGGACCAGCAGAGGCCAAGGAACTCAATTCTTTGCTGGTTTCTATTCATTCAGTGGCTGTTTTTTTAAAATGTTCATGCTATTTTCTGCCTTAAGAGCTCACTTGGAGCTGCTGAGATTCCTTGGAAACGACCTTGGTGATGCGTGACTGTGAGTCTCTCACGATTTTGGAACTGGAATTGTTCGCGTCTGAACTTGAATGTATGTTGGCTTTAGGACGGTCCTACTTTTTGTTGCATATGTGAATAGGTTCAAAATGTTGTTGAAGAATTGGTGGAAAGAGTCATTTTTCTTCTTTTGGTTTATCATTCATGTGCTTTGTGATAATTTGATTGATCCTCACTTGCTTAGTTGCTGGATGCCTTGTAAGGCCTTTGTGTTTTAAGTTAATTACATCGATTATCTTGGCTTCACTGCGTTTGTACCTTGGACTGTGACCATGGACTTCCGTAAACTGATTGGAATTGAATGCTCTGACTTTGATAATATCTGGAGGAAATATCAACAGATTTGATTGCTTGAGGAGTGCATTGGAGATTTGCTAGAATTGGATAATTGGAAATACTTCTCTCAGTGATTCTCAAATTCATTTGCTTGACAGTGCCTTCACTGCGCTTAAGATGTGGTGGGATCAGTGTCTCAAAAGGCTATCTTCCTCTCTTGCTCCGGAATTGGACAATGGGTTTAAACGCACCTCAAGACCTCATGGTTTGCATGGACTCCATGGCCACTGATCTGCGAATTTGTTTCCCGAATGATGGCTTCATTTTGAACTGGCAGTTTTTGTCATATACTTCTTAGAGGGAATTAGAGTATCGAAACTTTGGTAATAACTAGAGTTGCTTTACTAAAATTCCTGCCCTTAGATTATAGGAACTTGCTTGTAATGGAGTAGAACTCCAAATTTATGGCCCATTTGTTCGTAATGGTATGGTCGGGTATATCCGGCACCGTATTTTGTTCATTATGGTATAAAGACTTTTTTATTAAAAAAAAAAAGAATGCACCAAAAGTAAAAGAAAAAAAATACATAAGAAAACAATATTATTCTCCTTTTTCAATCTTTTCAACCTCCGAATTGTCATACTGTTTCCAATACCACTGGCATTCCAGTAAAGAAAATTAATAAGGAAACTGGGCGGAGAGGGTCAGTATGCGATGCCAGAATCATTGAGCGGAGGATACGATCAGACATACATGGTTTCGAATTTCTTCACACAACAGAAGCATCTAAGCTGCACCGGAACCACCATCTGGTCGCGAAAGTCTAGCCCACCGATTATGTCACTCTCAACAACACTTTCCACAAGGTCGACATCACCATCCTGCAAGATCCGACTCAGCCCCGCCGCTAGATTTAGCCTTGGTAGACTAGCCCTTTAAACTATCCCTCCACACAGATCATAGGCAGTGTCAATTAATTCCATTGCTGGCGCAGCTACAATTACAACAAGTCCCTCTCGCAAGTTGGAACAGCCTGGGACATCTTGTTGATGAGACCGCAAAGACAAAATTTTCCCACGACTCTGATCCTTGGACACATCACCATCCCCACCGACAACCTTTTTCCCATCCTCCGCAATAACCATGGGATTAGATGTGTTTGTTTCCACCCCTTGAAGAGTATCAGAGTTTGGTCTACCGTTATTATCACTCATCTGATCAATAACATCACCACCAATAATAGCTACTGGAGGAGAAGACCCACTCAGGATCACTTCACAATTAATTGCCCTAGTTGTCACCAGTTTCTCACCCCCAATATCAGACCCAGGAATATTAGTTACTGACTGGGTATTATGACGAACTTCACCAGAACCTACTCCAGCAGCAGACGGAATAGAATTATTATGTGCCACACCTGCCAGCACGATATCTTGATTCACAAACACCCCACCCACATCCACAGGGCACTTTAATAACCTCACTGCTGTAGGTTTGTCAGTGCCAGAGTTACCCACTATCAACACCGGTTTCTTACCTTTACCTGAAGTCAGAACAAGAGGTTTCTCTGTATGCATTTTCTCAATCTATTTTTGAGTAGGCTTGTGAGCAATATTATAGTTTTCTTTTGAGTGGCCTTGTCGATAACACTCAGAGCAGTACGCCGGTAGATTCTCAGGAATTATCCATTGCCAAAAACCTTCTCCATCATCACCATGTTCTATCCAAATTCTTGTCGGAATCACTCTTAATAAATCAATTTCCACACTTACCCGAGCCACGCTTGTCCTAGACAGATTCAATGTTTCAGAGTCTATAGACAGAGGGACACCCACTGCATGCATAAATGAGAAAAGAACATTCTTATCAAGAAAATGCAACGGTAAGTTTGGTAGAGTAAACCACACCGGAACTACCGACGTTTCCTTGGAGGTCTGAAAGGAGGGAGACCATTTAAAGACCCGCATAGGAAATCTCCCGAGTTGCCAAATTCCTCGGTTCCAAACACGATGAAAATCTACCTCATTATTGAATCTGAGAAGAACATGCCTATAGTCGATCAAACCTACGTCCAAAGCACCCTTAAGATCCAGCTTAGCAAAGGATTTCCTTGTCTCTTCCAACGACGGGCGACCATGAAAAAACTTCCCAACCAAAGCTAGTTTGAAGGGGACAGCAAGCCTATCAATCTCTTTAGATGATAAGTTGATTGCAACCTCCCTCTTGTGAGATGTTAATGGAATATCGACAGTAGGTTGTAGAGACGGAGAAAAGATCTGAGCAAAGGACTTATGGGCAAAATCCGGTTGTGGCACCTTCTTGGACGGCTGGCCTTTAGCCCTTGGCTGAAGGGCCTCTATGAACCCTAGCGATCAAACTTTCTAAAAAAAGAAGGAACGAGAGAGAAAAGGAACGAGTATATTGTAAAAAGACTAAATCTCATGAGAGCTGGAAATTGAACGTGCCTTCTAACCCATTTTGAGTTCTATTTATAGAACTTTACAACCAATGAATTTCATAAAGTAAAGATATAATTCCAAAAGACAAGACGTAAAGTTTTCCACTTTGAGACATGATGTGATGTCTTCCACTTATCTTTGATGATATGATGCCTTCCACTTGTGGTTGTCTTCTTTTGATTTTTGGGATTTTTCTTGCGTTGGCATAATAAAAAACTTATAATTTATGTCAAATTTGGCATAAATTATTTCCTTTATTTTTCCTTCCTTGCAGTCTTCTTGGAACGTATTTCCTCAACTTCATCCGTCAAAGATTTTCTTTGAGTCAATCTTGGAGAAATTGCTTGGGATTTATCTGAACTTGAATCTAACAGTTTTAATGCATATTCTTTATTTTTACATAAATTATGTATTATTTGTTCAAATTCAATTTTCTCCTTTTCTGGCATTATTTGCTTCTCGTCATCAGAATTAGTTTTTGGTTTTTCATCTGAGGAGATTTCTAAATCTTCTTCTGTTGAAGATTCAGCATCTGTAAATTTGATCAAATCTTTGTCAAAAGAAAATTTTGAAATAGATGATTTACTTTCTTTCTTTTAATTCTTTCTTTTCTCATTTTAATTTTTCTTTTCTATTTTTTCTTTTAAAATTTTTTCTTTTCATTTCTTTTTTCTTTTTCTCTTTCTTTTGCTAATTTTTCCTCTTTCTTTTTTTTAGAAGAAGAGACAGTTTTTTTTTTCTTTATTTCATTTTGTAATCTTTCAATCAAATTATTTTTCTCATTTTCATTTAACTCCTTTTTAGAAGAAGTGTGAATTTCTTATAACAACTTTCTTTTTTCAAAAAGAGATTTTGCTCCGGCAAGAGTCTTCTCAATTTCATCATATTCTACTTGACATTTTGGCCACAATTTAGTGTACACTACTCTTCTGAGCTGTATAATTCAATCAGTATTATATCCAGTTTCATATTTCCAAGCAAACAACCATGGAATTTGAAATTTTATTAAAAATGGTTGTCTTTGAAATTTTGAATCTTGAAATTTTTCAGAATAAGTATTTTTGAACTGAATAAAAAAAATTTTAAGTTTTTCAGGTACGAAAGTTTCTTCTTTGGGTCCATTATTTTTGAATCAATTAAGAAACTAACCTCGAATGATTTTGTCAAAAATTGGCTTCATCAATACGAATCCACCATGTATGTTTACATAGAGAATTTTGATAGAAGTTGACATTGTGAAAACTATCCATCATATCTAAATAAGTAAATTCATACTCATAATTATTATATCTTGAAATGAAATTTTGGGTTTCAGTGCATGAAGAGTTCCAGTCAGAGAATGATGGTATTTTATGGATATACATCTGAAACAAGGCAATTTCATTGTCTTTAGTTGTTGGAAACAAATTTTGGTGACGACTGGATCTTGGTCTATCATTAATATTAGCAATTTTAGTAAAACTTAAAAACCTCAGTATAAGTATGCCGAGTTTTCAAAGGAAGGGGTCATTTTAAGCTAAAATGTGAGTTTCAAGAATTATTGAAATATTTATGAACTATTACATAGAGATCTAATTTGAGACCAAATTCAAGAATAAAGGTAGAATGTATATTCACTCGATTTTTTACATAATCATGGTCCTAATTTAAGGACTCATCAAGAAGAACATTTTTGTCTTTAGGTTTACAACCTATTGGAACAAGAGTACTAACAACCTTAATTCAAAAGTTCGACTTTGGATGGCGAAAATATTCATTGTAACACATATATAACGGAAAAATAATAGTCATTCACAAAAAGTAAATGATTTTAATGATTTATAATCATTTTGATCTATAATATTATAAAAAAAAGTTATATTATAATCCCTTGACTTGGATTTTGCCAAGTCAACTTGGATTTTGTTATTTAAATAGTTTTCAATTTATTTTTTACCTCTCTAACTATTGGGCTAATCCCATTAGCGTTACTTGTCATATTAATGTGACAAACCTAATTTAAAGAACCAAAATGTAAAATTTATAAAATTAGAGATCAAAATCATATTTTATCTCCAAATTGAAGCACTTCTAAAATGAGTTCATATTGCTAATTAAGAGGATAAAGTTCTGAAACTTGATAGGTTTAGACATCCAACCTTTAGGAAGAAATTTCAGGATATCCAATGTTTAGGAAGAATTTCAATATGTTAATAGATTTTATATATCACTCTTGTATATCACTTTTTTTTAGCACTTTATAAAATTTTAACATGTGTACAATGATTTATTCTTTAAGATTCATTAATCAATTAATAAAATTTTATTTAAAAGTACACATGTCACATTTATAAAAAATATTATACAAAGTGAGACACCAAATAGTATAGAAAATCCAAAGTCTTCCAACATGCTTAGAGACTGCTTTTAATTTCAAATTTCCCATGCACGCTATTGGGAGCTGGGTGTTTAGCTTTATTTCTCCCCTCTTTGTAATAATTCTTAAATTAATATAAAGAGAGGGGATTCTTGGATACGCATTGACGATGTCATTTTTGAGAAACCCATTCCAAATTGGTTTCTTGACTGGTTCAAAAATATGGGACCCAAACAAGAAAATTTGTTACATGAAAAATTACAACAATTCTTTAGCTAATTTCAATACATCTACTCCTCAAAATTCCAAAATACAAAAATCTTTGTAGAATCCCTTCTACTCTTTTTAATAAAAGTTTAAATACCATGGCTATTTGTATGGAAATATGAAGTATATACAATGGATGGCATTCCACAGCTCAGAAGAGTATTATACACAAAATGGTGGCTGAAATGTCAAGTTGATTATGATTTAATTCAGAAAATCTTGACATAGAATGATGTTCTTCTTACAAAAGAAAAATTATTGGATGTTTCTTTTAATGTATCTCCTCCAAAAAGAAATAGTTTTGTTGAGAATTAGAAAAAAGAAATGATTGAAAAAATGAAAAAAGAAATAAAAAATACCTTTGTTGTCTCTACTCCACTAAAGGAAAAGGAGAAAATAGCAAAAGAAAAAGAAAGAGAAAAAATTGAAAAAGAGAAAAAATTAAATCATCTATTGAGATGTGAGATGTGAGATGTCGATGTATTAAATATATAAAATTAGGAGTTAAGAAGTTCTTCCCTCCTAGTCATGACCTCGGTTCCAGTTTTAACCGAAATCGGCCCGTAATCGGCCCACGCAGGGCCCAACTTGTGAACCGGCAGTTCAAACCGCCAGTTTTTTTAAAAAAAATTGACGGCAAGGATTAACATCCAACGGCTAGAACTGGCGATTTATAAAAAAAAATAAAAAAATAAATAAAAAAAATGTGATGGCCGTTGCATCCAATGACCATCATTGGTGTAATGACCCTATAAGTTAAATTAATATTTTCAGATCGAGGTTTCATATCATAACCTTTAGTTTGAAAATTAACGATTAATACATCTTGTAAATTTCTATCAGTTAAAAATACTGAAAAATTTGGATATGTATTAAAATAGATTAGACCATTATAAAGACTAGACTCAATTAAGCCTAATAATGAATCATGAAATTTATTATACCTACAATCTCTTAAGCTAACTGAGATAGTAGTTTCTAAGCCTTGTCTATTTAAAGGTTGTATTGCAATTTGTATAAGGACAATATGTAAATAATTATATCCTTCTTGTCTAATTTGAGACAAATAATCCAAATCTAATAAATGAACTTCTTCAAACTGATTTTGTATAGAAATTATTTTTTCTACATTTTTTATTGCATTTTTAGTACTTAGATCAAAAGTTCCATATTTATAGATTTGTTTGTGCTCAATTTTAGGAATATGCCAATTTTGTATTCTTTGCTCAATTTCTGAGAATTCAATTACAACTAATAAGAGCTCCGGGTGGGATTACTAACAGATTTTATGGTTTACACAAAACTTAGTTCCTTCCATATGGAATCACGTATTGAATATCTCAAATTTTCTCCATACTTGATAACTTATTGTGCTAATGGTACTAGAATTTGACCATTAAAAAGATAGAACATGTCTTATTTTTATTACAGTGCTGATCTTGCTCGACTGTCAATGGCTAATTACCTGCTAAAAAGGGTCTTACTCATCAAATCTGCCCCATGAAACGTCGAACGCGACTTGGGTGTCGACCAACAAGATCAAACCATAATAAGAATGAAACTGCTCTTCTCTTTTAAGGGTCATTGTATTAAACATATAAAATAAGTTTCAACTAAGTAACAGATATGTTTTCAATAACTAAAATTGATTGGAACCGCAACCTTAAAAGAAGAAAAAAAAAAAAAGAAAGAAAGGTTGTATATATTATATATATTATGAGTAATGATAGAGAGTACGACAACTTTTATGCGAATTGGAAACTCGAACTATGTGTAATCCTAATTGGCATCAAATAGGAGAGAGATCATTATTTTGAATCCTAATATGATAGAACTTATCTCATTGATAGATAAGTGATTAATATATATATATATATAAGGATAAATAAACCTCTAAATTTTCTTAATACTAATAATTATTTTAAGACAAAAAGACATCACATTCCATTCATAATGACCAAATGGAACAGTAAATGCAGTCTTATATTTATCCTTCTCAGCAATTTGTATTTGGCCAAAAACCAGATTTTAAAAAATACACAAGGATTAAATTAAACATAAAATAAAAATAAATAAGAAGGATTTACTATTTAGTTTCTTTAATCTTGAAGCATTTATCTTCAAGTTTTGAACATAAAAAAAGAAAGAAATAATGATGAAGGGAAAATCTTCTTAACTCCTTAGCATAAACCTGTAAACAAATAAAAACTTAAAGAAGAAAGAAGGGAGAAAGTTTGCTTAGAGAAAGACGAGAAAGTTTTGAAACAAATAAAATTCTATTGCATAAGAATAACTTGATTACAAAGAGAGCATTACAATGAAAGCTTCAAAATGAGAGTTGGATTTTTTTTTCAGGCTAATCAATTAGGGGCGCCACTTCCATATATTATTAATAAGTCATAAAGTTGACCGAAGTGAAAAGTTACAAGCACAAAGACAAGATATAAAGTTACACATTACTCTTTCGAACCCTGAAATTCGGCACATCTAGTCGGTCCAAGTTAATACAGCCCCGGACTTGCCAAGGCATCTCACCGAAAACAGAGAAAACCACATTTCACAATAAGTGACCCTTTAATTCAAAATAAATTACAAAACTTTCATATTAATAAACAAACAACTTTACAAAAAATCTTAGATAAATTAGACAATAAACCTAGTACAAGTCAAATACATAATATTCAACAAGTATCTTCAAAACAAGAAGATATTAACTATACTTCCTCAAGTAGTTCAGAAGAAACTGATAGTCAAGAAGAAATCGAAGACAAAATATATGAGATCGAAGAAGAATTCGGTGAACTCAACAGAATCAAAAGATACAAAAGATATCCCAATAAACAAATATCATATGCACCATATCAAAGAAAAAAAATTTATTCAAAATTAACACATCCCGATCTCCAAATAGAAGAGCGAGCAACATTTGTAGCCAAAAGTTATGAAGGTAAAGGAGTTTATGAATGGAACATAGACGGTAAATTTGATTATAAAATATTAAGATTATTTCAAGAAATGGGTATGGCTATTACAGCCTATACAGCCCAAAGATTTGATCAACCAACTATAGCAGCAGGACTTTTAGCAGGTTTTACAGGTCAACTCAAAAATTGGTGGGATAATCTCCTTACCACAGAAACAAAAACTGAAATTTTAGATCATGAAAATGAAGAAGAAGAAAAAGATGTCAATGGACACGTAGTTAAAGGACCAGATGTTCAACCATTCAAAGTAAAAAAGAAAGATGCAGCAAATTATTTAATATATGTATTATCAACGCATTTTGTGGGAAATCCTACTCATGATGAAACTGGTACTCAAATATTCCTTACTAATTTAAGATGCCCAACACTAACTAACTTTAGATGGTATAAGGATATGTTTTTAACCTATTTATTCAAAAGAAAAGATTGTGGAGCTTCTTTTTGGAAAGAAAAATTCATTACAGGGTTACCTAATTTATTTTCTCAAAGGATTATGACTAGTTTTAAACATGAAGAAAAAAATGAGGTTGTCAATTTTAATGAAATATTTTATGGTCAATTATTTGCTTTTATCAAATTAGAAAGATTAAAATTATGTCAGGAACTAAAATTACAAGCTAAATATGTTTCAGAACGAAGAGAATTAGGTTCATTTTGTGAAGCCTTTGGTATAACAGGAGTACGAGCACCTTCATCACAGTATAAAAAGATAAAATATTCAAAACCTTACAAAAAGAAATATTCTAAGTATAGAAAAGGAAGATTTAATAATCAAAATATAGAATCAACCCCTCAAAAAAATTTTAGAAAGAAAAATTTCAATAGAAAAAGAAGCATTACTTGTTTTAAATGTGGCCGAACTGGTCATATAGCACCTAATTGTAGAACTCAAAGACGAATCAATGAAATATTTAATGATGACGAAGATTTAAAAAACAAAATGTTAGCAGTAATGATTAATGATGAAAATGAAGAAAGTGATCAAAATATTAATGAAATAGACTCAGAAAGTGAAAATTATACTGATTACTCAACACCTTGCAAATGCAACATAATTAATGTTATATCAGATACAAAGGATAAAAAAGAATTTTTATTTGATATAATAAGTAAAATTCAAGACCCTAATGACCAAAAAGAATATTTACTTAGATTAAAAGATTTAATATTAGAAGACAATATAAAGCCACCAACTATAGAACCTTTTAGCATAACTCAACTTTATGATAAATATTCATCAGGAACTAATCCATTTGGAATTCATAAAAATGTTCCTAATTACAAAGATGATATTCAAAATTTAAAGGCAGATGTCAATAAATTAAAGCAACAAATAAACGATTTAAAATCAAAAGATTTAGAAATAGAAACTAGACTTTTATTACAAAACCAAATTCAAAATGCAGAACCTTCAAAAAATAATAAAATGGGTATTCAAATTAATGAACAAAACGAAAATCCTACTCAATATATTAATATCATTGATAAAGTCAACATTGAAAAATGGTATGCTTTTATAACTAGAGGAGTTCAAGACTTTCAAACTACTTGTGTAGCTATGATAGATAGCGGAGCAGATCAAAGTTGTATTAAATCTGGTATAATACCACACAAATATTGTTCAAAAACCAATGAAAAACTAGTAACTGCAAATGGCATCCCCTTAAATATAAAATACAAAGTATCAAATGGACATATATGTAATCAAAACTATTGCTTTAAACATACTTTTATAATTATAGATGATCTAACCCAATATGTTATATTAGGCAATCCTTTTTTATATCAAATTACTCCTTTTGAAAAGACAAATCAAGGAATTAGTGTAAATATAATGGGACATTCAATAATATTCAAATTTATATCCACTGTTAAGCAAAAGGAATTAGATCTATTACAATCTAACTCAATTTTTACTAAACACTTCATAAGTAAGATGATTAATAGAAAAGAACACCAAATAAATTTAATAAAAGAAGAAATTAGTTACACTCATATTGAAGTACAACTTCAAAAAGGTGAAATTAAAAAACAAATTCAAGAATTAGAAAATCAATTTAAAAAAGAAATATGCGCTGACCATTCAGCAACATTTTGGAATAGAAAAATTCATATAGTACATTTACCTTATGAAGATAATTTTAATGAAAAAAATATTAAAACAAAAGCACGACCTATACAAATGAATTCTAAATTATTAGAATATTGCTATAAAGAAATTCAAGAATTACTCAATAAAAAATTAATTCGAAAATCAAAATCTAAATGGAGTTGTCCAGCTTTTTATGTCAATAACCAAGCTGAAAAGGAACGAGGAGTTCCTAGATTAGTTATCAACTATAAACCCTTAAATAAAGTACTCAAATGGATAAGATATCCAATTCCAAATAAAAATGATTTGCTTGATAGATTATTTGAAGCAAAAATTTACTCTAAATTCGATTTAAAGTCTGGATATTGGCAAATTCAAATAGCAGAAGAAGATAAATATAAACAGCATTTACAGTTCCATTTGGCCTTTATGAATGGAATGTTATGCCTTTTGGTTTAAAGAACGCACCTTCTGAATTTCAAAATATAATGAATGATATTTTTCTGCTTACACATTCATGATTGTTTATATTGATGATATACTAGTATTCTCAAAAAATATAGATGAGCATTTTCGACATTTAAATATATTTTCAAAAGTAGTTCATAAACACGGCTTAGTTATTTCTGCACCAAAAATGAAATTATTTCAAACAACGATTCGATTCTTAGGACATGATATTCATAAAGGAAAAATAAGACCTATTTCAAGAGCTATAGAATTTGGAGATAAATTTCCAGATGAGATTAAAGATAAAAATCAATTACAAAGATTTTTAGGTTGTCTGAACTATGTAGCAGATTTCTTCCCTCAATTACGTACACTCTGTGCACCTTTATATCAGCGATTGCAAAAGAATCCACCACCTTGGACACAAGAACACACTAAGATTGTTAGAGAGGCAAAAATCAAAATAAAAGCTTTACCTTGCTTAGGCCTTCCTCAGCCACATGCATTCATGATTGTTGAAACTGATGCATCAGATGTTGGTTTATGAGGCATATTAAAACACAGACATTAATAATATAAGAACAATTAGTAAGATTCACTTCAAAAAGTATGGAATGGTTCCCAAAGAATTATTCCACAGTAAAAAGGACAATATTAGCTATTGTTTTATGTATTTCTAAATTTCAAGATGAGCTATATAATAAAAAAATTTACTTAAAATAGATTGTAAATCGCCAAAGAAATATTGCAAAAAGATATTCAAAATCTTGTTTCAAAACAATATTTGCTAGATGGCAAGCTATTTTATCAGTCTTTGATTTTGACATAGAATACATTAGAGGAGAAAATATTCATTACCTGATTTCTTAACACGCGAAATTTCTTACAGGTAGACAGAAGAATGCCACAAATTCCAAGAAATGACGATTCCGGCAATGGATAAAAAGATTTATATGATCATCCCAAAACTAAAAAGAAAATTCTTAAAATATATTCATTAAAAGAACGAGTTATTCAAGATTCTGAATTTCCACACATTTATCATATACATAATATTAATCCTTTATCAGTAAAACATCAAGTATTTTTGCATCAAATATATTATTACAGAATGGTAGTATCATATTACACGCATAAGTCTGCAAGAATCCCAGAAGTAAATATGGCAATATGGAGAAGAATAGAAAACTTTAGAAAAGAAATAGCTTTTATATAACTATTTCTAATATCGTTAATGTTATACAGGTACAATTCAAGATGTCAAAGAAACCTCAAGATTCATCATTCAAGAATTCCAAAGAACAGAGTCCTAGTGACTATGCATCAAAGGTAATGATTCCTAAACCACTATTACCAATTGTTCAACAAAGTAATAAATTCATCACTTTAGGAGAAGACTTTTCGAGTCTCCCTTATGTTCAAGTAGCAAGTACACCGTTTGCAAAACTTCAACATCAGACAAGTCTTTTGAATATTGCCAGAAGTATGACTCCTCTTCCAAACACTCAAAATGGTCAGTATAACCTTAAACCTCAGTCAGAAACACTTTTTCTTACTAAATACACTGAACCTCAAGATGTCTCAGAACTCAAAAAATTTACTAGTCGATTCTTCAATTCAAATTATAATTGGTTACCTGAAGATCCTTTAAAAAATCAAAATTTTTATGAATGTATTTTGGTCGATTCATCATCAGTGTCTATTACCCATAGAACTAATGAATATAAAACTATTACTTATTCCAAATGTATAATTAAGAATGTTTTTACATTTCAATCTTGGCAAGGAGCAGCAGCATTAAAACCTTTTATAGTCAGGTTCAATCCTCCTGGTTACACTTATCAGGATTATAAGCATGCCCGGTATAAGGCAGTTTATATTCATTCTTTTGATCATTCATGGTTTTTAACATTCCATAAAGATTGCAACACAGATTTCCCTCTCTGGTTTTATGATTGGTGGGATACTCATGGAGCTCAAAATGATATTTTACCTCAAATAGCCAAAGATGGGTTTCAACAATTTCAAAAAGATTCAAAAATGAGCCCTTACACTCATCAATTACAATTTTTTTGTCTACTCAAAATACCATGGATCTGGTGCTGGAGTTTTTATATTCAGCAAATTAAACCTAGGCCCAATCCTATGTCTTTAATTCGACAATTCAAGGTTAAGTGGTGGGACAAATATGCAACAAATATCTGCTGTCCAGAAGCAGTAAAACTTTTGCTCACTACTGGTAAAAGAACTTGGGCCAATTCAACCTCATCTGGCCCTAGCACACCAGCTGCTCAATACTTCCGACAACCACATACAACTCCAAACACACAATATACTCCTCAACAAAGAACAATCATTCAAGATTCAGATATGGAGGAATTCATGAGATATATGGAATTTAAAAGAAATCGACAAATTCATCAAGATCCTCAAGCTTCTACAGCTTCAACTCCTCATAACACTCAAGAAGATCATTTCGGAGGACCCTTAGCACAGGATCCTTACGACTTAAAAAAAAGTAAAATATTATTATTATGTTTCAGGTTCTTTCAGACAAACAAAACAAGAAGAACTCCAAGGCTCACTACTACAGAATTCACTTTCTAAAACGCTTAAAAGTAGTTATTTAAAACGGGTTTTAGATTTTCCAAACTGTTTTAGATATGGGCGGACTAGAAAGTCCTACATTTTTTAAAACGGTTAAGAAACCGTTCTTAATACTATTTTTTACAACGGTTTATAACCGTTCTTAAAAGTCTGTGTCATTCTTCAAACAGGCCATGATTTCGTCCTCTTTTTCCTTCCGAGATTGAATCACATAAAGACTTTGGATCAACTTGTCATAGTGAAATAGATAACTGAATTGATTTTTTAATGGGGTGACCACATATTCTTTGATTTGAGTTGAAGCACCCACAAATCCAACAATTGCTGAGAAAATTTCAGCCATTTCAATTCCCTGAAGAAGATGACAAATCAAGAGGTGATTTACAAAACCAAACACTAAGTTTAATGAAAAATAAAAAAGTGAAAATTGAAAGACAAAAGAAGAAGAAATCAAATGGTTGTTGCTTAACATTATTATTATGCTTAATAACTAAATAGGGATAAAACACAACCAGTTTTGGTTGCGTCCAGACTCCAGACACTCCTACTCTAAGGTATAAGGACGATAGATGAAGATGATAAAAAGCTTTCGTTTTCTGCAAGTGCAACATATAGATGAGAAACGAAACGATTACCTCTGTGGCTCTATCTTCTGGATCTGGTTTATGTACAACCCAAAACTAAATCTGTGGTTGTACCGTGATTTGAAATGCGGCAGTGTACATAAACAATTCAGTAATTTAGTCCATAGCAATAGTAAGGGTTGGCGACAGCGACGATTTACGAATGGCGGCAAACTTAGGACTATCACGCGGTGACGGAGGCGACGGCGACAATTGGCGACTGCGATGGCGGCGGCAAAGGTTGGGACGGGTGGCGAACAGCGATGAGGTGAAGTGAATGGCGATGAAGTTATTTGCACGAAATAAAAACAGATAGGTGTTTGAAATATTTTTGTTCTACAGGAGAAGAAAATGCTGGGGGAGATTTTTATCGAAGAAAATGCTGGGGGAGATTTTTATCGGTACATTTTCTAAAACGGTTAGTTAGAAACCATTCTTAAAACAGAGATGATAACAGTTTCTAAAACGGTTGTCTCCCGAACCGTTTTAGAAACCGACATCAAGAGACTTTCTAGCACGGTTATAATGTAACCGTTTTAGAAAGTTTGCGTTTTCCTAATTCTTATTACAAAAATGCCACCGCCCCAATTATCTAAAACGGGTTATTAATAACCGTTTTAAATAGACCGTTTTAAATTATATATTCTGTAGTAGTGGCTTTGAAAGAAGAAGGTTCCAAAAATGTTACTCAATTAATCCAGCTTAGAGAAATTGGAAAAACAAATCATTCAGTGATTCAAAACTACATACTCATTCAGCCCAATCTATTCAATGTTAAAACAAAAGCTATGCATGACAAAAAATTTTGAATTTATTTTTAGATTCAAAGATCAAATATTGGCAATTTGATACATCAGCGAGAAATTGGTGGTGTCACTCCAAAAATCATTAGACAAGAAGGACGAGACCTTATTCTCTCTTTATCAACTAAAAAGCAGCAAGGAAAGACTCTCTGCCTACAACGATGGTGGTCCTATTATCACAAAAGACAGATGCAAGAATTATTACAATTTTCTCAACAAATGAATCAATGGAGGCGAGTAAAAGAAAAAGCAAGGACACATAAAAAAAGCAATCGGACAAAAAGAAGAAAGAGAAATCAAAAAACATTAGAGTCCCTACTCCACATGGAAGAAAGCAAAGATGAAGATAAGAAGGAATAAAATTTCCTACTCAGCAAGATGTCATGGCTTACGTCTCTTTATATTTAACGTCATTGCTTACGTTTTTCTAGTCAATGTATTTCTATAAACAGGTCACTCAATAACATTGTAAATCATGAGTTTTTTATCAGCAATAAGAAAACTTCGTTTCAATTCTATCTTCCTGTTTATATCAACTTTCTATCATCAAAATTTTATTTCTTAAAGGTATTATTATTTCTTATTATTTCTTATTAATATTAGCTTTTCTTATTTAGATCGTTCCCTTGTTTGTTTATGATACATGTATACATTATCAGCCACTCAGCTCATTGAAAATTCAATTAACAAATTCATGTATGCAAATTCAAAAAATTTAATATGTGTAATAGTTAAATATTTTATTGGAAATAATTATTTAACAAATTCTCATAAAGAACTATTAATGAACTTGAAATGACATACACTATCTCATTTTAGATGGTACAAAGACGTTTTCTTATCTAAATTATATTCTAAGCCAGATGCTAAATTAGATTTCTGGAAAGAAAAATTTATTTTAGGATTACCTAAATTATTTGCCGAAAATGTTAGAGGAAATCTTAGAAATTGTTTTGATGGAATAAATATTCTTTTCTCACAAATTGCTTATGAAGAATTAATCAGTGTATGTACTGAAGAAGGTTTGAAATTATGCAATGATATAAAATTAAAAGCATAATTAAAAAGAGAAAAAAAATGTAGAATTAAGAGATTTTTATCATCAATTTACTTACAATCCCCATGAATTAAAATCACCTCTTAAAAAATTAGATAAAAAAACATTTAAAGAAAAGACATATGAGTGAAAGAAATGAAAGATCTGAAAATTCTGAAAAAAGAATTAGAAGAAAGAAAAAATCTAGAAGAAGATGGATAGAAGAAAATGTATTATGTAGAAAATATCATAAAAGAGGTCATTATGCTAATAAATGTACTTCTAGGACAAATATAAATGAAATTGTTTTAGAAAAAATAGAAGAAATAAATTTAGATAAAGAATTAAAAGAATAACTAATACAAACAATAGAAAATAAAATATACAAATCTGAGTCATCATATACTGAAGATTCTGTAGAAATAAATAATATAAGTTCAGATGATGATACTGATGACAATTGTGAAAATTTTAATTTACAAACAGATTATTATAAAGCAATAACTGAAGCTAATGGGTTAAATAAAATAGGAATATTTACATTGTCTGAAAAGCATAAAATGATACTTGATTTAGCTGATGAAGTTCAAGATCCAATAAAAAGAAGACATGATTTAGAAAGATATTTGCAATTAGAAGAAGATAATAAATTTTTTTTGAATCATTCTCCATATTCTTCTAATTATTATGAAAATTTCGAGATAAAAAGTTAAATAGACAGAATAAATACTTCATTCACAATGCAAGATGTAATAGATTATTTACAAAATCAAAATCCTAAACAAATTACTTTACCTATATAAAGGCAAGAGGTTAATGAATTAAAAACATAAATTCAAATATTAAAAGAAAGAATTTTAATTTTAGAAGAATTAATTTTAACAAATATTTTAAATAAACAAGATGTAGAACAAATAGAAAAAATCTCAGAACAAAATAATTTTCTTCAAATAAATACTTTAATCACTTCTCTAAAATATTATATTTCTGTAATACTTGTAATAAATAGAGAATATAAATTTCAAACTATTGCAATGGTTGATTAAGGTGTTGATTTAAACTGCATTAAAGAATGATTAATACTTTCAAAATATTTTGAGAAACCCCAAGTAGTATTACATGCGGCTCAAGGTACACAAATAAATATAAAATATAAAATATCAGATATCTGCATATTTTTTGAAGAAAATATTTATATTTGTTTTCCATTTGTGTTAACTAATGCAATAGGTCAACATATAATACTAGAAAATCCTTTCTTAAATTTAATGCATCCATACCAATGTGATAGTAAAAATTATCAAAATTAAATTCTAATTTTTCATTTAAATTTGTGAATCTTCCTCAAATTAGAGATCTTTAAATTCTCAATACTTGTCTTAATTTCTTCTGAAATCTCACAAAATTGATTTTTGTAGGATTTAGTTATGCTCTTGAAAAAGGAAGAAAAGAATTGGTTCTCCTCAACAATATTTTCTTTTTTGCAGGAAATACGAGGCAGAAGTCGTAGATCTCAAAATAGACTTGATTATAACTTAAATCAAAACAAAATAGGCTTCATAATTCTTCTTTTTAATGGCCATCTCAAATGAGATGTCAAAATCCCTTTATTAAGTCAAATATTAGAAATACTACTCCCCTTGCAATAGGTTTTAACCTCACAGTTAAAAGAAATATTTTAGAAGGATCAACCTCAAATCAGGATTATGATTATATCCCAAATTGAGTAAAAGTACATGCTTTAACTATATCAACAAGTAATCTTAAATTACATCCTTATGATCTAGAAAATAAATATTTTAATCATCCTTCTATTTCATAATTTAGTTTAGAAGGACCATTACCCTTGAAAACCCGTCATACATATGTAGATTTCTTAAATTTCACAAAATTTTTAGATGTAAGAGATAAAATCAAATCCAACCATCCTATTGAATGGTCTCCTACCTATGAGGTTAGCGAAATAGCCCTTTCTCAAATATATATTTATCAAATCCCTTATTTCTCATATTGGAAAGTACCATCTACCCAAACTTTAAAATTCATTTCAATTTATAACAAAATTGAATACCAATTTACTTATAGGCAATATATATAAATAGGTGTAATGTGTGAAAATACGTTAAATATGTATAGTGTGAGAAAATGTTTGAAATTTTTATAAATATGTATATTATTTGAAAATGTGTGTAATATGTGTAGATACATGTACATGAAAAAATCTATAGTTTGTATAAATATATATATAGCGTGTATAAATATTTATAGTATGTGAAAATATGTGTAGTATATGTAAATACGTATCGTATATGAAATGTGTGCATATATGTATAGTATGTGAAAATATATGTAGTATGTATAAATATGTATAATATGTGAAGATATGTGTACTATGTGTAAATATGTAGTGTTTGAAAACGTGTGAAGTATTTGTAAAAATGTATAGTGGTTGAAAATGTATATATATATAAATATAATTAATGTGTGAAAATATAGGTAGTATATATAAATAGGTGTAATGTGTGAAAATACGTTAAATACGTATAGTGTGAGAAAATATTTGAAGTTTTTATAAATATGTATATTATTTGAAAATGTGTGTAATATGTGTAGATATATGTATATGAAAAAATCTATAGTATGTAAAAATTATTACAGCGGTTGAAAATATTTGTAGTATGCTTAAATATGTACAATATGTGAAAATGTATAAATTATGTGCAAATATGTATAGTTTGTGAAAATACGTATAATATGTGTAAATATGTAGTGTACAAAAATATGTGCAGTATATATAAAAATGTATAGTGTGTGAAAATGTGTGTTATATGTGTAGATATGTGTAAATATATAGTGTATGAGAAATATGTGTAATATGTATATGTATATGTAGTGAATAAAATATGTGTACTTTGTGTAAACATGTATAGTGTGTGAAAATATGCAGTATGTGTATATGTGTTCATATGCATAGTATATTAAAATGTATGAATTATGTATAAATATATGTAGCATATGAAAATATGTGTGTATGTGTACAAATATAGTGTTTCAAAAAATGTGTATTAAGAGTAAATATTTATATTGTGGAAAATGTGCATAAATGTATAGCATGTGAAAATATGTGTAGTATATATAAATATGTCGAGTTTGTGAAATTGTTTGTAGTGTGTATTAATATATGTAGCGTGTAAAAATATATAGTGTGTAAAAATATGTGTAGTATATATAAATATGTATAGTGTGTAAAAATGTGTGAAGCACGTGTTAATATGTGTAAGAAATATGTAAAAAATGTGTGGAAGTATGTATAGTGTATAAATATATGTGCATTATGAATAAGTGTGTCTACAAGTATGAGTAAATATGTGCACATATGAAATGTGTTAAAATGTAAGAAGAATGTGCAAAAATTTAAAGTTTGTGCAAATGTAAATATTATATGCAATATATGTAGAGTCGAAAATATGTGGAAAATAAGTAAAAAATTATAGTGTACTAAATAATTAAATATGTGCCAATATATGAAAATATGTTTAGTATATACATATATGCGTAGTATATATAAGTGTGTATAAGTATGTATAATATATGTAGTATGTAAAACATATACATTGTATTGTGTGCAGATGTAAGAAGAATTTGCAAATATTTATAATATGTGAGAATGTATATAGTATATGTATATATGTAGTGTGCACATTATGTGTAAAATGTGTACAAATCTATAGTGTCAAAATAAGTGTAATATCTGTAAATATACGAAAGTGCGTATAGTGTATACATATATATATGTATATGTATAAGTGTGTGTACAAGTATTGGCAACCATGTATCTTATGAAAATGTTTAAATATGTAAAGACGTGTATAGCGAGTGAAGTTATAGGTAGGTTTGTGAAAATATTAACCGTAAATGTTGGTACATATATTGTGCAACAAATATTATATTACTTATATCTATTATACTGAATTAAAATTATAATAGGAAATAACATATAATTACAGCGCGCTGGCGCGCTGATTGCCAACTAGTTTTATCAAACTCTCATGCATCACTTAGAGCCCTTAGGAAAATTTGCCTAAGTTCAGATTTGCAATAGCGGAATAGGTAGTGCAGTCGCGCCATTCTTTGTAAACATGTCATAAATTTTTTTTCAAAGCATAACGACTCTTAGACTTTGATTGCAAATCATGTGGCTATGCAAAAAATCTAAGGAGTGTAAGGTATCTATCAAAATAATAAACAATTCTTTTTAACACAATTTCTAACCAAAACAAACTCATAAAAATATTAAATTAAATTTAAAATTTAAAATTTTCTTAATAAAAAATTCTACAATATAAATTTTAACAAAACAAATTCATCAATCTAAATACTCTCAAAATATTTATTTTTTTTATAATAAATATAAAAAATATTATAAACTAAAAACTAGAGGTCCGTTTGAATAAGTGTTTTGCTTTGAGAATTGAAAAAAATAAGGTATCGAGTTACGTTATAAGAAATGTATATTTTTGGATTGAGAATTGAGTGTTTAGATTGATATGTTTTGTTTTTATTTGTTTTGGGTTGAAAAATTCTTTATTAATTAAAATGTAAAATAAAAAATATTTTTTTTTTAAATATTAGGGGTTGACCAGCGGGGGTAAAAGGTTGACCGCCGCTGGTCAACAGCCATTGACCACCGGCCAGAGGTGGTCGACCATCAGTAAATGGCCGTTGATCGGTGGTGGTCAACCTTTAACCACCGCCGATCAACCAAATAAATAAAAAAATTCAAAAATAATTAAAAAATACCAAAATGCTCTTGTTTTTTATTTAGAGAAGTTGAAAAAAATTATTTTGAGAATTGGAGATAAACAAACATGCTATTTTGGGAAGAGAATGAAAATAGGCCAAAATAGCCTAACCAAACAGAGCCTAGACTGTCCAAGTAGAGGCTTATATATCGGTAAGTAACATCCTCATAACTAGACATGGTCATTCCGGTCAGAATCGCCAGTTTCGATTTCAGAACCGGAACCGAGTGCCCAGAAAATCTAAACTATAGCTGAACTGACTACTGACAGAGAATGGCTACGGTTCCTGAAATTTTGGAATTGAAATCAGCAAAAAAATATATAATTTTTTTTGTATTTTTATATGGGCGAATTCCCTTTTACCCCCCTGTGGTTAGGCATAGTCCCCCTATCGCTACCTCATGGTTTCATAATACCCATATAACCCCCTCCTACTTTGGATTTAAGTGGAAAGCGGACGGAAACCGTCCAAACTGATGGAAGTGATTTACACGCGCGTGCATCTGCGAGTGATACTTAAAATTTTTTATTTTTATTCCAAAATTACCCTTTTCTAAATATTTTATTCTTTTTTTTTCCTTCCTTTCTTCTTCATTTCCTTTCTTTTCTCTCTTTCTTTTCTCTTTCCACAAACGAACAGATCGGAGATTTCAAGTACAGGAGGTTCGGCTTTGCCAGATCGGACTTGGCGACCGGAAGATTCATCTGGGGCCCTGCCGACTCCATTGCTGCAAAGATTCGACCTTGCTTAATCGAGGAGGAAGCTCGAGGTTCACAAGCTCGAGTGTGTCGATTGCCGGAGCCAGACCGTTCGTCCTAGAAGCCAGCTCGGACTACTTCACCGACGGACCCAAAGCCGCGATTCGGACTCAGATCTTCACACCGACAGAATCTTCACCGAGCTTCCTCTACCTCCGATGGCAATTTTTTCACTCCGATCTGCTTCAAAGGATTCCCTTTCCGGCCAGGACTTTGTTGCTACCGGAAGTTTCAAACTCAAGGTCCACCTTGGACATAGCCTCTTGCTACTAGCTTGTGGAGTGTCCCTCTTCATTGTGGAGGTTTTTCTAGATTTTTTAAAGCTCCCATTGTTGGCCATTAAAACTTGGGCAGCTTTGAAAATTTTATTACAACCGATTCATCCTAGCAAAATTTGTTCCATGCCTAGCTTCTAATCTTGGTTTTCTACACTAAAGGTTGGTGTTCTAATCTCTATTGTGGATATTTTAAGCATTTGGTAGATTATTGTGTGAAGGGTTGGTTGGAGAAGACAATGAACAGTGAGCAATTTTGAATTGGTTGAAAAATTGGAGTTTCCGCCAAAACCGACAACACCACCACCGGCGGCGTCAACACCTTCTCCACCTGTTGCTACTCCTCCTCCTGCTTCTAGCCCTCCACCCACTGCAACTTCTCCGCCGCCAACTGCCTCTCCACCGCCGCCGACTGCATCTCCACCACTGCCTTCTGCCCCTGCTCCTGTGTCTCCTCCGCCACCCTCATCGACCCATCACCCCCGTATCTCCTCCATCGCCACTTTTCAGCACCCTCATCGACTCCATCACCCCCCGTCCCCTCCATCGTCTGATGTTGGCCCTCAATAGAGTCAGAGAACTCGCTGCTGGATACGACTCCAACCTTACCTTTCATAAGGTCTCTTTTGGGGTTCCAATTTCCATTTTCTGCGTTGTGATTGAATATAAAGTTTTGGACTTGAACTTTTGTGAGTTTTCAATTTTTGTTTGGGGTTCTCAGGAATAAAGATTTGATTTTGGGGGGGGATTTTGAGGCCCTACTCAGATTTTAGAATTTGCATTTGGACTTGAACTTTTGTGCGTTTTCAAATTTTATTTGGGATTCTGGAATAAAGTTTTGATTTTGGGGGCGGATTGAGGCCTACTCAGATTTTAGAATTTACATTTTAGTTTGTTGATTCTTGTTTCAGTGATAATGACGGAGAAGAGAAGAGTTTCAGAAAATTCAATTTACCTCAAATATATTTATTTTGACATTTCATTTTTATAGGTTATTTGACTGTATAATTAAGTAAGGGTGTTATTGTAATTTTCACCGATATCCGTCAGTTTTAGACGGATTCCGTCCGCTTTCCACTTTAGTCCAAGCACGAGGGGTTATGGTGGGTATTTTGAAACCACGAGTAGCGATAGGGGGATTATGCCTAACCACAGGGGGGTAAAAGGGAATTCGCCCTTTTTATATTTATAATTCTATAAATAATTCTATACAACTTCATTTTCATCACGTAATTATTTTTCTCATATTATTTCTTAGTTTTCTAATCTTTATATTCTAGATTTAGTGTTTATAGTTTATAGTTTAGGATTTAGGTTTAGGGTTAGGGTTTAGGGTATTAATTTTTTAATTAATTTTTCTAATTATATTATTATATTACACTAATACACTATTAGAATTCCAATTAATAGTTCAATCATTCTTTCAATACTCTTATCATTTATTGATATCGAGTGTCGTGGCTCGTCAATTTATTCTAATCCACTAACTATAGTAGCAGTGAGCTAGGTATCGTATCCACAGGGAAAATGAGGTATCAAGAATCTCAATGTTTGCTCACAGAATGTCACGAAAGAAATAAAACTAGACACTAACTAGTAAAGAATCAAATGCAACAAATAAAGTGTAAAAAAAAAGAGAGTGGATGCTCTAGAGTATTTCCACCAGTTGAATACACATTAGGCCATGATTGCAATGCTCTTGACACACAAGTAAAACAATGAGGAGATCTCTATTGCCTAGGAGGCTAGCTAACACTTAGCATGACGACCACAGTGTTTTCTATACTCCTTAACTTTCCACTTTTCCCATGGCGAGGCCTAAGTAGAATGGATTCAACCCGCAATGCCCCAACTTTCCAAAGTTAGCAAATCTAGCATACAATTCCTACGGTATCCCATGGCGAGGCCTGACCTAGGACCTAGAGTGTTTGCTTACTTTAGAAAGTTTCTTCTCACTTTTTCCTACAAACTCAATGATTCTCCACCGGCATGGCGACCGCATCTCAAATCATGATTCAAGCAAAGCAAGTGGAAGACTCAATCATCATACATTTAGTCTCCATTTCATGCAATTCTCACAGATATTGGTAAATCTCACTTCAACTCAGCATGGCGACCACAATCAAAGTTCAATTCATTCAATAAAAGTGTGAATTCATGAAACTCAACAAGATTTAATCATTAAAATCACATATGATTTCATCCTTAAGAAATTCATGTCAATTGCATAGCTTTGCATAGTCTAATTATACATTTAACCGGTTGAAACTCTAGAAATGAGAGATCTAACCATAGAACTCCATTACCAATTCACGATCAACAATTTGGAACTTGAAACAATTCATTTTCAATAAATGGAAAGAGTTTACCAATTGAATTCTTCCAAGAGCTTCCTTAATTGATATGAGAATTACAATGATCGGAGCAAATCTTTGATCGGAATAGAAAATGGAGCTCAAATGCTAGAGAGAGAGAGACTAGAGTGAGAAAGTAGATGTTCAAATTAATTCCCGCTCTCTAGCTCAAAAGTTGGTTACAAAATGTGAAAAGTGAATAATAATCCAGGGATCTCCAATCAAATGGTTAACTAACCCTCTATATATAGAGGTTACAAAACGTAAATGGTACGCAAACGTAAATGTCTAAACTATTACAAAGAAAGCTATTACACTAACAAGAGTTCATAGAGCAACTCAATCAACACATCGTTCCACGCTTTTAGTTCATGAACTTCTGCACCTTCACCATACTCCCCATGCCTTTGGTCCTCAGCTCCAGCGTCTTCATCGTCCGCATCACTCCCTCAAGCCATCGTGGTCAAGCCTTCATGCTGCCTTGATGAACTCCTGAAATCAGAAGTTCCATACTTTAGCCATTTTTCTGGAAACTCAAGAACATAATGCTTCATGGCAGCAATTTCCAGCCAAAATCTGACCATGATTCACTATGAATTAGGGAAATCTTAAAACATGAATCACCCAATTCGGACCTAGGACGAGAGAGTTACAGCCAAAATACTAAACTGTGGCAGAGAAGAGAAATCAAATTACACAAATTGCCCACGAGATCTCGTAGGCAAAATTTTTCTTCTGTTTTTTTACTCCACGAGGTCTCGTGGAGTAATTTTTGGCACTTTTCATTTTCTCCACGAGATCTCGTGGAGAAATTTTTGCCATTTCTGTTTTCTCCACGAGATTTCGTGGAGAAAATTTTGACACTTTTGCTTTGCCCACGAGATCTCGTGGGCAAATTTCTTGCTTCAGCAACACTTCCTACTTCTATGCACAATTCGTGTGTCTTCGGTTCTGAATCAGACTTTGTAGTAAACATTAAAATTTTAGAGCTTTCTCTTGGCTTTCCATGGGTTCAAGAATCAGCATCATTGAAGGTCTGTAGCTCAAGATATAGACAATCTACCAAACTGTGGCAATATCAAACCAAGCATGAAAACCTGAAGTAGCAATTAGAAAGAGGCCCCCGTTTCTCATACTTGCACACAAAATTGGAGAAATGCTAAAACATATGAAATAAAGTACACTCGAATATCTTTCCAAAACATCCAAGAAAATCTCAATTGGATTAGTATCGAGAGAGATACACTAAAACTACGCAGCACAACCAGTTCAGCCCAAAAACTGAATGAAGCACAGGCCACTTTTCATTGATACCCACTCCTTTATGCTGAAATGTTAGCTCTAATATCAAGTCATGTTGGGTATGAATGGTGTATGAAATGTGTAACAATTGTGTGCATGTATGCTGCCAAGACTAATGCATGTTGTGTGCCGTGTGAGTGCAAGTGTGTGCGCAAGCCATGTGCAAGTGTCGCTAGTGTTGTGCACAAGTGGTGTGGGCAAGGTGTAGGCTGACACTAGCCGAAGTGTGTTGTGTGATGCGTGCATGTGCGCTGTGCGCCGAGTGTGGGTGTGTGGCGAGCTTGGTGCATGGGTGTGGCGAGGTTCGGCAAAGTAAGGCAAGGTGTTGGCAAGGCTTGGCAAGGTGTTGACAAGGCTTGGCAAGGTGTTGGCAAGGCTTGGCAAGGTGTGTTGGCTAGGCTTGGCAAGGCTTGGCAAGCCTTGGCAAGCCTTGGCAAGGTCGGCAAGGTGTGATGTGCCGGTTGCCCGCGTGCACGAATGGCATGCCAAGTGATGCAATGCAAGGCCATGTGTGACTAAGTGTTCAATCCCGCACAATGCTCTACTTCCATGCCAAATAAATATGTCTTAGCCTCTGATTCAGACTTGGTAGTGAACTTAAGATTTCTAAATCTTCCTCTTAGCTTTCCAATGGTTCAAGAAACAACACCATTGGATGCCTAAAACTCAAGTTATCAACAATTAACCAAACTATGGCAATCATAGACTTATGAAACCCTGATTGCACATTTCGCAAAGAAGCCCACATTTCCAAGCATTGCACACAGAATTAGCAAACGGTGAAAACATAAGAATCAAAGTGCATTCAAAGAGATTTTCAAAACATCAAGGAACTCACCAATTGGCCTAGAATTAAGAAAGTTATGCTCAAATGAAATTCACTAACCAAATCTGTTCGACCTCCTAGCTAGGCTATTTCAAGCATACTAAGGTTTCCCTCAAAATCCCACACATCACTCAAGTCTGTTAAACTCTTTCTTGCCAATTGACACCAAATACACATTTACCTCATTTTATCAACATTTTGGGTCTTTTTCTCCACTTAAGCACATCAAGATGCATATCACCATAATGCACGGAATGGCACATAATCACCACATAAATGCATGAAAATTCAAGTCAAAAGCTAAGTGAACTAATTCATTTAAGTTGGTATAAAACCAACTTATCATTTATATATTTTTCTTTCTCACTTATCTAATCCTTCATAATTCTATTTTTCTAAAACCTCTATATATTATTTCAATTTCAACTATTAATCCAATTATATTATGTATCAACTTAATTTTCTAATTTATATTATCCTAATTCTATTATTATATTATGCTAATATATTATTTGAATTCAAATAAATAGTTCGATCATTCTCTCAATACTCTTATTCTTTCTCACTTATCTAATCTTCATAATCCTATTATTCTAAAAAATCTATATAGTTGTTCAATTTTAACTACTATTCTAATTATGTTATTATATTATACTAGTTGAATTCTAATTAACAATTCAAATATTCAATTATTCTCATTATTTTTATATCTTTGCATCTCATTTATATAATTCTTCTTAGTTCTATTCTCTAAAAACTATATATTAAGTTCAATTGTAACTATTATTATTCTAATTATATTATTATGTTATATTATTTGAGTTTTAATTAATAGTTTAATCATTATTTCAATAGAAATCAAATTTAAAAGTGGGATTAAAATAGAAATTCAAAACTAAAAATCGAAATAAAAGCTAGAATTGGAACAAAACTGCAATCAAAATCGGAACAAAATCGAAACTAGAACTGGAACGGAATCAGAATCAAAATCGAAATCGAAACCGTAATCGGAACCAGAACCGTTACCGAAACTGCCAAGACACAGTTTTGCTTTCGATTCCATTGTCTATAGAACTGAGAATCTGCGATTCCGAAAACTGTGGCCATATCTACACACAACTGGTGTGTATAGGTTTGCTTGGTATCTTCGTGATTAGGGGTCAAGTTCTTTAGGCCTAATACTTTGCATATTTGTCATTATATTGTCCAATGGACATGTGCGTCCTTATATTAAATCATATAAGTATGTAAGCAAATATTTGTCATTGATACTAACATAAAAACATTTAAGGCAATATATATAATGGAAGTGGTGTTTGTTCCAAGTCACCGATTCAATCAATTCGTTAAAATAGTGACCCTTTAGACTGGGATAGATTTTTGGGCCCAATTTCATAACTATGCAAATGGAAAACTCAAAGCAATAATTCAACATTCAACTGTTTTTCTCTTTGTTGATATATTGATGCAATCAGTTCTCAACCTTCGAGTCTCTCCAGGTCTCATTGTGTGAAACTAATAAGATTATATGAATGCTTATGATCTCACACTAACGGGAAAAAAAAAATCTTGATATATTGATGCAATCAGTTCTCAACCTTTGAGTCTCTCCAGGTCTCATTTGGTGAAATTAATAAGATTATATGAATGCTTATGATCTCACACTAAAGGGAAAAAAAAAATCTAATCTAAGTCCACAAAATCTATCTTTTAATCATATGAAATGACCCTGAAAATGTCAGCATGCCAAATTGATCCGACCCAGTTCCAAAAAAATGCATAAATTTGTTCCAATTTTGGAGTGTATAGTTTATTTCCAAAACGAAAGAGAGTGGTCGATGAGTATTACTCTTTAAAGCAGATCTGAAACCACACTTCCACTTAGCATTGTTTTGTCTAATTGTGCAAAACAGAGCCCCACAAATATATAAGATAGTGAAAAGGTCCAAAAGAAAGAGAGAGAAGGACTAGACTAGTGAGAAAGAAAAGAAAGAAAGAGAAAGTTTTACTTTCCCCAAGGCTGCAGGTTGCACTGCTACCAAAAGTTGTGGTTCTTAGTTTTAATACCTGTGTGTTTTGCAGCACCCAAAGCAAAGCAAAAATTGTTTTTGGCCCTTTCACCTCCTCCTCCCACCAACCGCTTCCTTCTCCTTCCTCAAACCCATCACTTCACTCCCAACAAAGCAAAGCTTTGAATAATTGAATGAAACCCCTCTTTGACCATCCTTCCCTTCTCTCACTCTCTGCTCTCCCAAAATGGAGGCTCCTCTTGTTTGTAGTTGTTGATGGTGGAGAGTCAATTAGTGTGTGAATGTGTGAGACAGAGAGGAAAAATATAAAGGGAAAATAGAAAAAAAAAAGAAAGTAAAAAGCCCTTTTCTGCTAATCTTTATACTCACATAGAATAGCATATAATCATTTCCCAAATATAACACCTCATAAGTCTCCAAACCATCATTACCTTTTATAACATGATTAAATCTTAGCCACCTCTTCTTAATAATTCCCCAAAATAAACACACCTCCCTCGCTATTTTCTCTCCCCTTCTCTATCTTTCAATGACAAACGTTTTTATTTTTTTCAGTCTTTTACTCACTATTTAAAACCCTACCATCCACTCTCAGCTTTCCCCCTCTCTCTCTTTCTCTGAGCAAATGAACTTCAAGAGAGGGGAAAACCAAAAGGGCTGCAGTAGTTTTAGTAGTGGTAGTAGTTTTGCTGTTTAGTAGTTGTAGTAGTAGTAGCAGCAGCACTTCAACTTTACTCTCTTAGTCTCTCTCTTACACATACTTAAAAAGGAAGCAGAAAAACAGAGTAGTCATGGATACTTACGAAGCAACGAAAATAGTTCTTTCAAGGATCCAAAGTTTGGATCCAGAAAATGCTTCAAGAATCACAGGTTATATACTGATACAGGACCAAGGTGAGAAGGAGATGATAAGGTTGGCCTTTAGTCCGGAGTCCCTTTTACTCTCCTATGTCAACCAAGCAAAAGCTTGTTTGGGACTTCCATCGAACAGTTGCTCTACACCGTCCACTCCTTCGTCTCCTTCCCCTTTTAATAATAACCCCATGTCAAATCCCAGTTCTAGGCCGAACCCATTCTCCCAAACATCTCCAAGAATAATCATCCCAAATAATAACAGGTTCCATTTGAACAACCCCTCTTCACCCTCTTCGCCATGGTCTTCTAGAAGCTCTAGATCAGCTTCTTATGCTGCTGTGGTCAATGGGTCCACTAATACTGCTTCTGGGTCTTCAAGTTCCTCACTTTCTTTGCCCTTTTTCAACAATAATAGCAGTGATTTAAGTGATGAGTTTGGAAACATCCAAGTTCAAGATCAGTTGTCATTTCTAGATGACTCTTTGGATCCAATTGTGAGTCCCAGTGGAAGGAGTGATTCTGTGCTTTTTCCATATGGGAATTGTGAGGATAGCGCAGCCCAGCACCACCACCAGCAACTTCATAGGAGGAGTTGCTCTGTGAATGATGTTTTTCTCGGTGGTGAAGACGGTGGTGGTGGGGGTGGGAATGGTGGGTTTGGTTGGAGGCCATGCTTGTACTTTGCTAGAGGATTTTGTAAGAATGGAAGCACTTGCAAATTCTTGCATAGTGGTGGTGGAGGGGGTTTTGGTGCTGCTGATTCTTCACCTGATGTTGCTGGGCCTATGGTGGGGTCTCCTAACAAAATGGATGGCTTTGATGAGTTAATTAGACTAAAGGCCATTCAGCAGCAGAGGTTTGCTGCTGCCCAGCAGCTAATGGTATCTGGAGCGCCACCTCCTCTTGCTTACAACAAGTGCATGAACTTCTTGAACGACAATCAGAGGTAATTTTTACCAAATGGTACAATTTTGTCGTTAATTTAGTTGCTCTTGAAATGAAGTTACTGGCTTTAGTTTGTTTTTGCCACTTCGTAATTTCACTTGGGTCTAACTGTGTGTTTCTCTGATGGCACTGTACTTGTCTATGACTGTTATGGATTGCAATTTAAATGGATTATGTTGCAAGCGATTTACTCTTTTTTGGTTTCTAGTTTTTAACTGCGATTCATGCTGTGATTGATTTTGGGTTGTACATTGTTAGAAAGTGCTGGCTTTTTATGTAAATCAAGTGATAGAGTTTTTCTGCTATCCTGGACCAAGTGAATGGGAAAAATGGTTTAATCAGATAGAACAGGTTCCTGATATTACGACTGAGTCTGCATTTTTAATTTTTTGGGACATTGCCTTAGCATGAGATTGGACATGATTTCTGGATGTCAAAAATTGCTACATTTTTAGATCTGTGGCTGCTGCATTAATGATCGGTGATGAGTTCCACAAATTCGGCCGGTGTCGTCCTGAAAGGAATGAATTTTCTGCTATGGGGTTGGGAGGAAGCGCAAGTTCAGCTTCGCGACAAATTTACTTAACATTTCCTGCTGATAGTACATTCAAGGAAGAGGATGTTTCTAATTACTTTAGGTACTGTGTGTCAATGCATGGTTAAAATGTTTTTGACTTTGAAGCATTAAGTGAACATTTTGCTTATGAATATAATTTTTTTGTTTGTTTTTGAAGCATGTTTGGACCAGTGCAAGATGTTAGAATTCCATATCAACAAAAGCGGATGTTTGGATTCGTTACATTTGTGTACCCAGAAACTGTGAAGCTCATTTTGGCCAAAGGAAACCCACATTTTGTTTGTGATTCTCGGGTGCTCGTCAAACCTTATAAAGAAAAGGGAAAAGTCCCAGACAAGTATGATTAATCTCTTTTATTTTGTTCTTGTGATGACTTGAAAGCTTATTACGGTGTAAATGAGGTATTGCTTTGGGGCATTATGCAGGAAGCAACATCAGCAGCAGCAGCAGCATTTGGAGAGAGTTGAGTTTTCTGGGTGTTTGAGTCCTTCAGGACTTGATTCTAGGGAGCCCTTTGACCTCCCTTTCGGTGAGTCAACCAGATGGTTTCCCTTTTGCACTTGCAGTATAATCTCCATTCTTGATCTTGATTCACTTACTTTGCTTTATTGAAGGAGCGAGAATGTTTTATAACACACAAGAAATGATGTTAAGAAGAAAGCTAGAGCAGGAGGCAGAATTGCAGCAAGCCATTGAACTTCAGGGCCGAAGGCTGATGAATTTACAACTCATGGACTTGAAGAATCATCATTCCGGCCATCAGTTCCAGTCTGGTATGTTGCAAGGTGGAGCAGTTTCTTCTTCAAGTTTTCCTCAATCTCAAATGAATCAAGACCTCATTCTGCCAGCTGATGGAGTCAATTTGGAAGTCCCCGAAGGTTGGCATTGCTTAATAATCTTGTTCCTCTTTGCCATCAGAGGCTTACATGTGAAGAAATTACTGAACTTCTCTTTGTTGTTGCAGAGCTTAATGGTAGCCAAGAAGCTGCTAATTCTCCAGTAGCTACAAGTGATGAGCAGTTGCCAGAGGATTCACCCGAGGCTCTTAGCAATGGAAGTGACAGTGGCAACAGAGATGAGAGCTCAAAGGTTGAAGATTCTAATCTCCATGAAAGGTATTAAATTCAATCCTACATGAAATATATGGTTTATCAGCTCTAAGTTTCTAATTTTCTTCTTATTGGCTTCTTAACTCATGTAGAATCTCTCTCCCTCTCCTTTATTTACTAAATCTTTGGTTGTTTGCTCACTTTTTACCTGGTATTATTCATATTTGTTGTCAAAGCAGCTTGGAGAACATCCTTCCCGATAACCTATTTGCTTCTCCTACAAAATCAGCTGCTGAAATCCAATCTGCATTTGCTACAGCTTCAGCCAATGCTGATGACAATTCCCCGAAAACAACATCATCACCTTCTAACTACATCCCAATGCTGCCCCCAACTTCTACCCTTAGCATGGCTTCTCTTAAATCATGTTACTTCCAAATGCCAAGGTATGATACCACATTCATTTTGCGTCTTTTCATTTTGCTGTCTCTCTTTTAAATTAGGCTACCGAACTTTTAAGTTGGATTTGTTATTTGACCAGGTTTTCTTCTGGACAAGAAGCCGCTGAAATTTAGGTGAATAGGAGTGAAGATTGCTAGCAAGGAGAGATTAACTTAGCGTTTGGTAAGAGGATATCCATGATCTATCTCGAATATTTTGAATCGTGCAACTATATATTCTTTTGTACCATCGAACCTTTTATTTTGTACGTGGTTTTTTGATCTTTGGCTTTTTTATTTTCTTCTGTGCAGAAAGGTTGAGTAGCTAGCATATACAAGTAAACGTCCTCTAGCTGTATATCCAAACCATACCCACAACAGAAGAAAAAAATCTGTAAGGAAGATCTCCCCAAGATTATTGTCATCATCAATACCATACTACTTACAACAATACATAATGCATACATAAAGGACAGATGAACTGATTTATGGGAGTGGGGTCTCGCTTTGTTTAATTTGTACCCTCTCTGTAGTAGTGTGCTGGACCACACAAAACGATAGCATAACAAAGGCAGTAGTAGTAACTTTTGTCATACAGTGTTTTTTTACTTGTCCATCATTTTTTTTTATCTATCCCTCTTTATATTTTTTGGCCTATGCTGAAAGGAAAAAACCCAAAAGAAAAAGGAAAAAAATGGTATAATTAAATCTCTCTGACAGCGCTGTGAAAGAGGGATTTAGAGAACTACTATAGATACTGAAGCAGCAGCATCCCAAAGAAGTCCAAGGAACTGAATCGGTAGCATAACTACTTGACTGAGTAAGCCAACCCAAAAGGGAAACAAATTGGTCAAGATTGAAGTAGAGACTTAAGCTGAGTTTCTGTCATTCTTTATGGTGTAATTGCTGCTGTTAAACTGGCAGCCTTTTACCATAGCATTAGATCATCTTACAACGTGTGCGCAGATGAAAGATTTGACCAACAACCACTCGGAAAAAAAGAAAAAAAAAAGAAAAGAATAGAAAAGGAGAATTAAAAGGATGGGTAAAGGAAGGGGCGTTCTTTTATGTGATTAAAGGCTACTTTAGGGGACTCTTTTGTCTCATTTTGTGGTTTCTTTTAGGTGGACATGAGGAGGGGGTGGAGGGCCACAAGGTCACATGGGTGCTGACACACATTTGAATGGTATCAGGGTACAACACTCCTTTCACTTTCAGCCCCTAGCCTGATTCAGATATAAATATAAGTGTTTGCCCTTTTGTTTTATGGGTACTGGTGCCTCTTTGTTTTGGTATATCTTTGTTTTTTTAATTTCAAGGGGCACATGTGTTCCAATTTTTTATCTTCACCCTCTCTTTCTTCTATTAAATCTGTCTTGTCACCAAACATCTTTGGTTTGCAGAGAGAGAGGTTTCCCAAAAAATAAAATGCCCCATAGATCCACAGAAAACATATGCAGTTCAAATTAGTGAGTGACTGTGTGTACAGCCCCCCCAAACTCCCACTTTTCCTTTTCTTTGAATTTTGGTTAGCAAGTGGATTAGATAAAGATAGAAGACCCTAAGTTGATCTTCTTTGTTTCTGTCTCATGATTCCCTTGTGTTTGTTAGTCAAATACTTTCAAATATTAAATTGTTGACAGGGGGTTAGCTAATGAAGGTTGACACCTGTATGTGGCTACATTACGTTTTGTTCAGTGTTCATTGGGGCCTTATCCTCTCTTTGACTGAAAAAGATTCCCTTGTGAACCCTTCATTGGTCATTGGTGTTGGTCCAATTGGTTATGATTTACTGGACCTTTTAGTTATATCGTCTGGACCTCAAGGCTCAAGTCTTTCTGATATAACTATCGTTTGAGTAGATTACTTCTGTTTGTCAAATTTGAGGAGACCAGTGGTAGTAAATGACTGCATTTCCTCATCCAAAATTATTTACATTAGTTGATAAACATCACAAAATCCAAATCTGAAACAATATTGAGATAGAATAAAAGACTTGAGGCGGAATTGTGATTTACTAAACCTAATAAAAAATTGTCATTATGGAAAGCTTTTATAGTCTTTATTTAATTTCAAATTGACTATTTCCCCATATACAACAAACATAATTCTCTATAAATAACCTAATATTATGTATTAGGGAAAATTCTGCAAACGGGAGCGCTTATAGGGTAAATAAGAGACTTCGTTATCCTCGCCATCACTAATAAATTATTTTTACCAATTATTTTACTTAAAGTTAAAATGCTATTTTACTTGGACTTTTTACTGTTAATTTTGAACCCTAATTTCTAAAATCGCTTACACGCCTTCACAATAAAATTTGAATTCATGAAAACTCAATTAAGTACTAATGGATGATTTGTTGGTTATAGATTAACAACAAAAAATGAAATCGTGATAACTCATTAATAAATTGATTTGTCGGTTATATATTCAATCTTAACTCTAGTTCTCTTCAAACTGGGATGGAAGAATTTCGTTACAAGTTTTGCGCAAAAATTGTTGTACGAACTTCGCACATATGTGAATATGTTGTATTTAATACGCGAATTTTTAATATGATTAATATTGATTTACTTAATATGATAATTTTTTATTTGTTATACACTAATTTTTATATGTTAAAAAAGTTTAAGGAATGAAATTTTACATTAGTCGATAATCACAAAATCCAAATCTCAAACGATATTGAGATAGACTACGAGACTTGACGCGGAATTGTGATTTACTAAACGTAATACAAAATTGTCATTATGGAAAGCTTTTATAGTTTTTATTTTATTTCAAATTGACTATTTTCCCCATATACAACAAACATAATTCTCTACAAATAACCCAATATTATGTATTAGGGAAAATTTTGAAAAAGGGCGTGCTTATAGGATAAATTAATAAAGAGGGTACAACTTTAAGGTATTAATATAATTTTATGAGTTTATATAATTAATAAGAGACTTTGTTATCCTCGCCATCACTTATAAATTATTTTACTTAAAAGTTAAAACGTTATTTTACTTTTATTGTTAATTTTTAACCCTAATTTCTAAAACTGCTTACACAACTTCGCAATAAAAATTGAAATCGTGAAAACTCTGTTAAGTACTAATGGATGGCTTGTTGGTTATAGATTCACATTAACAAATGAAATCGTGAAAACTCATTAATGAATTGATTTGAAGGTTATAGATTCAATCTTAACTCAAGTTCTCTTCAAACTGGGATGGAAGAATCTCAATACAAGTTTTGCGCAAAAACTGTTGTTCGATGACACATATGTGAATCTGTTATATTTAACACGCGAATTTTTTTATATTTAATACACAAATATTTTTTTTAATACGTTAATATTAATATACTTAATATAGTAATTTTTGATTTGTTATACACTAATTTTTTATATGTTAAAAAAGTTTGAGGAATGAACTTTATATTAGTCGATCAACATAACAAAATCCAAATCTCAAACGATATTGAGATAGAGTAGGAGACTTGAGTCGGAATTGTGATTTACTAAACGTAATACAAAATTGTCATTAGGGAAAGCTTTTATAGTCTTTATTTTATTTCAAATTTACTATTTCCCCCATATACAACAAACATAATTCTCTACAAATAACCCAATATTATGTATTAGGGAAAATTTTGAAAAAAAATAGTGCTTATAGGGTAAATTAATAAAGAGGATACAACCCTAAGGTATTTATTATTAACACTATTAATATAAGGGAGCTGTTATTGCCACAACAAATATTAGCCTCCAGAGCAATAATTAACTCATATTCCTAATTTACCCTTAATGAGTTAAAGTTTGTCTTCTTTCCAACCTTATCATTAAGATTTATCCATTCATTTTAACATATTTTCTCTAATATTTGAGTTTCTTCTCATTTACACTGATTTTTCTTCAAATATTTATTAATATAAAACTTATTTTCATTTCTAACTTATACAAAAAGAAAATTTATATAAAATAATATAACGCTTATTTTTATTAATAGTTTTGTTCTCTGAATTAAATTATAAAATATTTGTCAATATACACTTCAAAAAATTTAGGCTCAGTTTGTTTAGAGTTGCTTTGGTATTTTATTTCAAAAATTCAATTTAACTTATTTGTTTTGTCCAATTTTTTACCAAAATTTTTAAAACCAAAAACATTGTTATAGTAATTTTTTGCTTCGTATTTTTTTATAAATAATTATTATATTTAAATTTGACTTTTAAATTTATAATAATAAAAAATTATTCATAACATAAATTTTTTACCAAAATAAAATAATAAAATATTAATTAAAAATTAAATTTTAAAATTTTATTAATATTTTTTTGTGATCTATTATCATTTTTAAATATTAACATTTCTTATAAATAAATTCTTATACTTAAATTTGACTTTTAAATTTATAATAATGAAAATTTCTTCCTAACACCATTTTTTTAACAAAATAAAATCATAAAATATTAATTTATATTTGAGTTTTAAAATGTTATTAATATTTTTTTTTGTGATCTATTAATATTTTTAAATATTAAATTGCTCATAATATATTAAAACTAATTAATTTGAAATAAAATACCAAAACAACTCTAAACAAACTGAACTTAAAGTTTTTGAAGTGTATATTGACAAATATTTTATAATTTAATTGAGAGAACAAAACTATTAATAAAAATAAGTGTTATATTATTTTATATAAATTTTCGTTTTGTATAAGTTGGAAATGAAAATAAGTCTTATATTAATAAATATTTGGAGAAAAATAAGTGTAAATGAGAATAAACTCAAATATTAGAGAAAATATGTTAAAATGAATGGATAAATCTTTATGATAAGGTTGGAGAGAGAAGATAAGAACTTTAACCCATTAAGGGTAAATTAGGAATATGAGTTAATTATTGCTTTGAAGGCTAATATTTGCTCTGGCAATAACAGCTCCCATAATATAATTTTATAATTTTATATAATTAATAAGAGACTTTGTTATCTTCGCCATCACTTATAAATTATTTTACTTAAAAGTTAAAACACTATTTTACTTATATTGTTAATTTTGAACCCTAATTTCTAAAATCGCTTACACGCCTTCACAATAAAAATTGAAATCGTGAAAACTCAATTAAGTACTAATGGATGATTTGTTGGTTATAGATTCACATTAACAAATGAGATCGTGAAAACTCATTAATGAATTGATTTGTCGGTTATAGATTCAATCTTAACTCAAGTTTTCTTCAAATTGGGATGGAAGAATCTCAAAACAAGTTTTGCGCAAAAACTATTATGCAAACGTCGTACATATGTCAATATGTTATATTTAATATGTGAATTTTTTTATATTTAATACACGAATATTTTTTTGATACGTTAATATTGATATATGATAAGGTGACAGTTTTCACCTTATCGGATTCGCTTCATTTATCCTTTGATCGTCCTTATAGCATTTTTCTATGTCTTTTGATGTGTTTTTAATGAATTTGTAGGTCATTATGGCATGGGATGAGCAATGGAGCAAAAGAATGATGAAAAGAGCAAGTTTTGAAGCTGGACTAGAAGCCTCCGGCGCACTAGAGAAAGTTCTCCAGCGCGACGGAGAGCAAATTTTCTGGGCTCTCCGGCATGCCGGAGAAAAACGGGCCTGAATGTGAATTTACTGGTTTTGCCTTCTATTTTGAAAACTAACAAGGGCATTTTGGGAACTTCTGAACCACACAATGTCAACCCTATTTCCTTCCTTATATATTGTGAAGTCTTGCAAAAAGAAAAGAGAGAAGAAAGGGGAAGAAGATAGAGAAGAGGCCATTCAATCCTAGATTAGAAGTAGATTAGAGTAGTTAGATTAGATTAGATCTTACAAGAACACACATTAAGTGTGTGTTCTTGGTGTAAATAGCATCTTTTGAAGAGGAACCCATGTAAGATCTTGGCTCTAAGGACTTGTTGATACGAATGGAGTAGGATGAAGTCCCAATCCACACGAATTTTCCATAAGTTCGGATCGTTGTGCACCAAAAACTCAATTCAAGAAACAAGAACATAATTTGCGGAAAAGAGATATGGAACGAAAAGGCAAGATTAAAATTAACCTAACCCCAACGTTAATACAAATTGAATCAGTTCAACTAATGTAAATCAAAAGTTTAAACCTATCAAGTTTGGCCGGTTCTATAAATCTAGAACTTTTAAGCTTCACCTAAAGTTCCTCACTTAAGGTTTGGCGGGTCTTATGAATTACTCAAGAATAACTCACGTTGATGATGTCAAATTTAATTTAGCAAAGCCAAAATTCTTTCAATTCAACATGTGTAAAAACGTTACATAGCTTTCCCTTTTATAGGGAGTAATTCGGCTTTCCTAAGAGAAAAAGGAAATAAAACCCTAACTTGACTCCTAAACTAACTAACATACTAATCCTTTTCCAAAAAGGATTTGTGACACACATAAGCTAATCCATTTCCAAAAAGGATTGGTGTCTCACGTTTTCTTCTTAAAGGTGGCCAAACACAATTTGGCTTCCTTTGTTTTCTAAACTTAAACAAAGACTAAAATCGGTTTTGCCTTGAAGAAGCAAAATTCGATTTTACTTTCTAAAACTTTACTTTCCTAATTATCATGCAAGATAATTGGATCAAGTAATTACTTAGCCCACAATTAAAACATAAAGACTTAAGCCCATAATTAAATGTTTAATGGACTTAATTATTACAACTCAAAAGAAAACTAAATAATTATCAAATGGCGTGATCCAACATAGCAAAGCCCAAGCACGCCATCTTGGTCTTCAATGTAGTCCATGAAATTCGAGATGAAAATCTGGCCAGAATCCCGTTATCAACTTTGGAAGGCATTTTCAACGGTGATAATGTCAGAATCTTGGAAAACTTAAAACATGAAAGTTGTAGCTCTATCTCTTATCGTTCCAGGGCTTCTTGAATCATGCAATTCCGAGTTATATCGAAAGAGTTGTGGCAAGAATACCAAAACGTGACAGAAACTTTCAGGATGACAATTTGACTTTAACACCACAGACATGGACACGGGCTTATTCTCATCATTCCCTCCCTCCTCGAAAGGATTCGTCCTCGAATCTTGAATTTGAGTTCCTGGATCAAACACCAATATGATGAACTCAATGCAAACTCGAGCCAAATAGGATTGGGAAAATGCACATCTCGAGCAACAAGAAATTATATCCTGCCAAAACAAGACAAATGTATAAGGTAAAAGAAAGCACAATAATCTAAAACAATACGTAGAATAATTTCCTTTCACCAAAAGAATAGAACGGGCAGAATATGTATGCAAAATCGAAATACATATAACATGAATAGTCGGAACAAATTTTGCATGAGTCATAATGTTGAAGTCAATGAATTCAAAACAATTATGCAAATAACTATCATATAGTTTATGCAAATCAGAAAATCGTATGTTCTTAATTAAAGAACTAATCAATATGAATTCACTAACAACATTCATGAACACATTATGTACGTTATTAACATGTAATTTAAGCAAAGGATGTAAACATATATGAATAGAATCACAAAGACACGAAAATTCATAACAAGAAAACATATATGCATCCTTGACAAAGTGTAAATCACATGAACGTATTAATACCTTTAAAAACATGTTAAAGTTATCAAATATAAAAATACAATCCCAAAGAATAAAAACAGAATGTAAACAATCTAATAAATAGATGGTAACACAATATTTTACCTTGTGGAATTGAAAAGAAATTAAGAACTGAGATAACTTACCAAACAAGTGTTGAACTATTAAATTACCTCGTTGATCTTGATAACTTTGAATAAAGTCACGAACCAAAGAATCAAATTGAAGGTTATTCCAGCAATTATAATCAACACTTTTGTACACAAGGATTTTGGGCAGTTCGAAATTATAAAGATTAAACTCAAAATATAGTTCATGTATTAGAAAAGCAACATAACATGTGAAGAAACTATACATAAATCCATTCAATACAAAATAATGTGATTTCATAATTGAAGAATTATGTGAAAGAATTTGCTTACCAAAACACAAACCATCGGATTTTAATGCACATGTTAAAGAATTTCGAACTAATGTTTCAAAGGTGTGTGAAAGACATTGAAATTGATTCAAAATAGAAATCAAACTTTGAAAATCAATAGCATTGACGTTAACAAAGTTCTTTACTTTAAAACCATTGAAATCAACCAATAAGCTTTCATACTTACCTAACTTACCTTGCTTACCTTGTGGAAAACAAGCTAAGGCGGATTGGATTCCTTGCAATTGATAATGAGTTATTTCGAACTCCATTAAGCACTTAGGAACTCCAAAAACCTGCGAAACAAACGTACTAGGCAGCAAACAAGAAAATTCATGAACACTATCACCAAGTAAGTACATTGATTGCCTAGCTAGTAATGCTCTCTCAATCTCATTAGTAGAAGCAAAACAACAAGATTTCTTATTAACTACATCTCGGCCTAAATTAGATTTTTCGTTTTGTTGTTTTTCTAGTTCCTTCTTCTTCTTAGCTTCATTTATGTCTTTACAAGCTTGTGCAATTCGAGTTTGATCTTCAAAAACTTGAGCAGGAGTTAAAGCATGAAGACTATACTTTTTACCATCATGCACAAAACTGTAAAAAATTTTCTTGGCATGATAAAGCACATCACAATCAAATTGCCAAGATCTACCAAGTAAAATATGACTAGCCTCCATTGGAACAACATCACATAAAACAGTATCAACATATTTACCAATGGTGAAAGAAAAATTTACTTGTTTAGTGACACGAGTTTCAACTGAATTATTTAACCATTGAAGCCTATATGGTTTTGGATGTTTCATGCAATTCAAATTCAGTTTGTTAACAAGTAAGGTGCTCGCCACATTTGTGCAACTACCACTATCAATAATCACACTACAAACCATGTTTTGCACTAAATAGCGTGTGTGAAATATGTTATCACGTTGCATCAAATCATTATCTTCCAAAGGTTGAACATTAAGAACACGGCGAGAAACTAAAGAAAAGTTACCAACTGAGTAGGTCGGCTCATCAAGCTTTTCACCATCATCACTTTGATCATCTTGGTACTTTTTTTCAAGAGGTGGCATGTCGGCACAATCATCATCACTTACCACTTCTCCAGTATCTAAAGTAATCATGATCGGGGCAGTAGGACAATTGGCTTGCAAGTGACCATAGTCTTGACATTTAAAGCATCTAATATCCCTCAATCTTGGAGCAGAAGTTGTCGCCGGTTTAGGGGCATTTTCAGCAGCTTTGGGGACTGATTTTGGGACATAAGGAGGCGCACTAGATGGCTGGTTTGAGGTAAATTGCCTTGGTTTTGTTGGTGGAGTGAAAGGGGCTGATTTAGGTTTCAAATCCCTTTGCCATGGTGGATTCTGTTGTGTGAACCTGTTCTTACCTTTCATGTGCCTTTCAATCTTAATAGCTTTATGAACAAGCTCATTAATATTAACATAAGATTGTAAATCAACATGATAAGACAATTCAGAATTCATACCTCTAAGAAATCTTTCAATTGTTGAATCGGGATCTTCACGAACATTGGCCTTGATCATGAGAGCTTCCATCTCATGGTAGTATTCCTCCACGGTTTTGTTTCCTTGCACAAGGGAATGCAATTTTCTGTTGAGCTCTCGGCTATAATGTGATGGAACATACTTCTTCCTCATAAGCGTTTTCATTTGCTTCCAAGTTTGAATAGGTGGTTCGTCATCTTCACGTCTAGATCTCATTACCTTATCCCACCACAAACTTGCATAATCCTTGAGGTGCATGAAGGCTAGGCGATACCTCTTATGTTCGGGATAGCTATTACCTTCAAAGACGTGTTCAAGCTCTCGAACCCAATCGAAATAAGCTTCCGGATCTGCTTTACCATGGAAAGTAGGCAATGTTAGTTTAACTCCACTAATTGACAAATCAGATTTCTTACCATCTTTAGGAGAATCCATGAACTCCTCATTCTCCTCATCACTAGGCTCGGCTTCTTCATGTTTATTCTGTCGAGAAGTAGAACCTTTTTTTGGTGAAGGAAAAATGGTTAAATTATCAATCTTTAGATTGAGTTTTCGGATCATGTCAAATAGAACATCATTAACATATTTTTGATCCGTTTGGGGTTGTCCTTGAGGTGTTTTATCATCTCCCTCCATTGTTCCTGCAAGTTGGTAAAAACAACAAAAGATAACAAAATAAAAACCTCTCGGGTTCTCACTTTTGGTGAGTAATACTCTCCTCTCTAGTGTAATGGCTTTTCTCGTGTATACCCTATCTAAATACTCTCAATGAATCTCTCAAACTAATTGAAGCTTACTGTTTGTCGATTTTAAGAACAAGTTTCAACCAATTAGTTCAAACAAATCAATTCACAAAAGCAAAATCAGAGAAGTTTGAAAAGAAAAATTCACGTCACAAGAAGATTTTAAGATCACGTATGGGGTATAAACATATTAACTTCAGAAAGCTACGAATTCAGAAACTAGAGAAGATAACAAGAAGATGTGTTTTTGAATCACTCAATTCCGATTAAAAATGAGAAAGTTATGAAGGTTTGAAGTTATAGTATATAGAAACTCTCTGCCGAGTTTCGGACGGTAGAACAAAGGTTCGGACGGCCGAAAGTGGCGTCCGAAACTTTGTTAAAAAAAATTTCAAATATCTGTCGAGGATCGGACGGTAGTTTCGGACGGGTCAGGGGTCCGAAAGTGGCGTCCGAAATTTTGTGAAAATTTGTGACTTCTTTGTCGAGGTTCGGACGGTAGTTTCGGACGGGTAAGGGGTCCGAAAGTGGCGTCCGAAACTATAAAATTAAATACGAAAAAAAAAAATTTTTTTTTTTTTTGTTTTTTTTTGTTTTTTTTGTTTTCACTTTAGACCAAATGCCTTTGGGCTGATTTTTACTTGGTCTTTGTTTTTTTTTTTTTGTAATGGCCTTTTTTTTTTTTGACAAAAAGCTTAACTAGGGTTTTTGAGGTTGTTGATAAACCCTAAATTTTCAACCACTTCAATGTATCAAGAAGTCAACAAAATTTCGGATTTTGAAGATACCACTTTTACCAAAGATTCAAGAAATATCACAAAGAGCAAGAATATGTCTTCAAGATTCAAATTTGAGCACTTTCGGATTTCCAAGAAAAATCAAGATTTTCAAGAAAGTGGTCAAGAACTCGTCTTTTTGAGATGGTGAAAAAGTTTGATCAAAACACACTTTAATGGGAATAGAATGATGAAGATAACACAAAAGAAAGATCAAGAAAAGGATGAGAAACAAGGAAGTTATGAAATTTTGAATAAGAAACCCTAATTTCACAAACCCTAGTTTGACAAACCCTAATTCTTTGGACGTGATTTCAGCAAGAATGACTCAAGAATTCCACACTATGATGATGAACAAAAACAATGCAGAATTATGAAGAAAAACAGCAGCAAAACACGACACAAAACAGCAAGAACAACACAGCAAAAATCGCAAAAAAAAAAAAAAAAAAAAATCCGAGCAAGAGATGAACACGAATTGGACAGATTTTAGCAAACAAATTGCATGCGATTTTGACGTAATTTAAAGGCAGAACTATGACGACCTTGGACAGCAATAAAGACACGAAAACAGCAACAAAAAGACACCACAAAATCTGCAGAAATTGACGCAACAAAACAGCAAGAAGGACGCCAAAAGAAGGACAAGATCCGAGAAGAGAAAAACAAGAACAAGACTCAAATAAAAAGATCAATTACCGAATTTAATGAACAACCTGGATTGCTCTGATACCAATTGATACGAATGGAGTAGGATGAAGTCCCAATCCACACGAATTTTCCACAAGTTCGGATCGTTGTGCACCAAAAACTCAATTCAAGAAACAAGAACACAATTTGCGGAAAAGAGATATGGAACGAAAAGGCAAGATTAAAATTAACCTAACCCCAACGTTAACACAAATTGAATCAGTTCAACTAATGTAAATCAAAAGTTTAAACCTATCAAGTTTGGCCGGTTCTATAAATCTAGAACTTTTAAGCTTCACCTAAAGTTCCTCACTTAAGGTTTGGCGGGTCTTATGAATTACTCAAGAATAACTCACGTTGATGATGTCAAATTTAATTTAGCAAAGCCAAAATTCTTTCAATTCAACATGTGTAAAAACGTTACATAGCTTTCCCTTTTATAGGGAGTAATTCAGCTTTCCTAAGAGAAAAAGGAAATAAAACCCTAACTTGACTCCTAAACTAACTAATATACTAATCCTTTTCCAAAAAGGATTTGTGACACACATAAGCTAATCCTTTTCCAAAAAGGATTGGTGTCTCACGTTTTCTTCTTAAAGGTGGCCAAACACAATTTGGCTTCCTTTGTTTTCTAAACTTAAACAAAGACTAAAATCGGTTTTGCCTTGAAGAAGCAAAATTCGATTTTACTTTCTAAAACTTTACTTTCCTAATTATCATGCAAGATAATTGGATCAAGTAATTACTTAGCCCACAATTAAAACATAAAGACTTAAGCCCATAATTAAATGTTTAATGGACTTAATTATTACAACTCAAAAGAAAACTAAATAATTATCAAATGGCGTGATCCAACATAGCAAAGACCAAGCACGCCATCTTGGTCTTCAATGTAGTCCATGAAATTCGAGATGAAAATCTGGCCAGAATCCCGTCATCAACTTTGGAAGGCATTTTCAACGGTGATAATGTCAGAATATTGGAAAACTTAAAACATAAAAGTTGTAGCTCTATCTCTTATCGTTCCAGGGCTTCTTGAATCATGCAATTCCGAGTTATATCGAAAGAGTTATGGCAAGAATACCAAAACGTGACAGAAACTTTCAGGATGACAATTTGACTTTAACACCACAGACATGGATACGGGCTTATTCTCATCACTTGTTTTATAAAGAAAGCTTGGAGCTTTGGCTTGAAACATCAAAGAGGAGTACTACTCTTTGTATTTCTTTGTTTAATTCTTTACTTTAATTAATTATAGTGATGTCCTTATTAGTCTTGATCTGCTAAATTGCTAGTGCCCTTGGAGATTGGTCATTGATTGTTGAATTCTTGTGCTTTTATGTTGATTTATGTTGTGGGTAATTAAGAATTAGGAACTACAATCTAATCTAACATTCCATACTAGTAATGCTTAAGGTATATTAGTATGTGGATAGTAGATTAGTGAAGATGTGCTAGGCTTTTCTTGCCTTCGCCATAAAGGAAGAGCCGAATTAGAGTGTTGTAAGTTTTGGGGAACATAGGGATCTTGGTTGACTTAAATTGGCAAATCCTTGCCTCTGCCATAAAGGAGGGATTAGATATGAAGTCAATTTCCTGTAGGTGTCAACGTAATTAGGTTTTAGCTTTCGCTATAAAAGTGGAACTTGATTGATGTTGTCATACTCTTAGTTCGTTAACCACATATAACACTATCATTAAAGAAAACCAATACTCCAAGGGTACACTTTATTGTATGATTCCTCATCCATGATGCTTTCATTCCTTGTTTTCCATTTATCTAGTTGGTCGTTTAGGTATATTTCATTACTTGTTATTACTCTAACTACTTCACACACGTTTACACTAATTCCATAGACTCCTCCCCTTCCTGTGGGTACGATCCCTACTTCCTTTAACTACAAAACGTCGGTGTCTTGATGCACTTTAAATGTCATGAGGATTAGGGTTATAAATGTATTTGATTCAGTTAGGTCTTTACATTTGACCCTAGCTCCAAAACCAATATCAAATTGGCGCCGTTGGCATGGAGGGCAATTAGTTTTTGGATTGGTGTTTTTTTGTGTTTGGTAGTTGTAAATAGCTTCTTTTCATGTTTTTTTTATAGTTTGTGCTGCTTTTCATTTTTAGGGTTTGTTTGTCCAAATATGACTTGGTTGTTTGGGGACTTTCTTGATCCTTTTCATATTGACCCACCAAATTGGGTGAATGATACAAGACCACAACCTAGGGTGTTTGGAGACATGCTTCCTTTGGGATATTGGGATGCTAATGAATGGGGACAAATTTAACCACTAGGATATTCCCCTTTTCCATGCTTTGTGAATGATGAACTTGATGTTAGACATGCTAGGCTTGAGGCTGAACTGGCCGAAATGACCAAAACTTTGAATGATATATAAGTTTAATTGAGTAGGGATACACATTCTTGTAATTGGTTCCAAGGAGGCAATCACACATTCCAATGTTACTCACATGACTTGAGGAGGAGTGATAACCAATTGGACCAAAATATTTTACCTTATCCTCACTCAAACTTTGTAGGTCAATCGGGTTACAATGAAAAATGGTCTAGCCATAGACAAAGCTATGAGTATACCCTCTCTCCTAAGCTTGATCACCTTAGGAATGAGGAGACACCACATATTGATGCATTTGATGACTTATGTGAAAATGATTTATTAATTTGTCAAGAGATAGCTAACATAGTGCATTCGTGTGTGATTTTGACATCTTACATGGAATTTAATGACTTGCATGAAATGGTAGATGTCGTTAGGTGTATGTGCAATGAGACACCCTCAAATGATTGTGATGCTCAATATGATGTAAATGAGGGTGAGACTCAAAATGAAGTCCATGTTAGCTTTGATGAAGAAGACTTGAATATTTTTAATGAAATAGCTAACTTGGTTGAAAATAGCTTTGTTGATGCATCTATATATGAACTCTCTAACGAGTGTTTTGAGACTATGGATGCAAGGCCATTGGTTGAGCTTTTTAGATCAAGCATAGTAGAATTGGAGGCTATCTTGGAGAGTGTTGAGAAGCCATTAGAATTTCCAAAGTTTTTGATGGAAGAAGAAGAGGAGGAGGAGCCTACCTTGGGGGAGCAAGAGTGGTACAAAGTTGATTTTTTTGAGGTTGCTCCCCATGAACGTGAGCTCAAGCCCCTTCTAAAAGGGTGGCAAAGGACACCCTACGAACGACAAAGGAGTGCCGTTGAACGAGCTTTCCTTTGGTACTAGGATGGTAATTCCGATCTTGAGGGAGTCGTCACAAGAATAAAGTCTAGCTAGGGACTAAATAAACCTAGAACTACAATTTCTTCTCATTTTATTTATTTATTTTATTTATTTTGTTTCTTTTATGTGTTTAGACTAATTAGATTTGTTTTTCTTGTAGAAATTCAAAGAGAACAATAAATAAGAAAGAATGACTATGAGAGAATGAAAAATGAGCATAAGTGATAAAAATAGCTAAGTGTGGAGAGGGATGCATACCTCTCACAGCACTTGCTTAATTCTTTCTTCTTTTTCACTCTCATGCCAATGGCACACAAATACACACTTTTCACTCTAAATCACTTCATGAATTTCAATGTTAATTATCATGAGTTAGCATATGTAGTAAGGGCTCAAAAGCTTGATAATGTGAGCAATTTTAATATATGTAATTAATGGCACATTCATGGTTTACCTTGCATGAATTCATTAGGAATCAAGTGCACATGAGCTTAATGAATAAGATTAGGATTTGAGTATGATTGTGATGCACACCTTGCACAAGAGCACTCACATGAGCACAATGTAACCACTTCTCATGCATGCCCTAGAGTGATTGTGAACATTGTTGTTTTGAGTGATTATGTTTGAGTGACATGTGTTGGATCTTACATGTTGAAATGTTTTCTTCATGAACTCATACATAGAGATAGTTTACTTCTTTTCTTTATTTTATATTTTTCTCAGGATTGCCATCCATAAGGAAACAAAAAGAAAAGGCATCTTCATAATGGCCAAGTTCACATTTCACTTTCACAAGTAAAGCAATGGTCATAATACATACACCCTGGGGATACAAAGCAATACATGTTCAATGGGTGTTTTCTTGTCCCCCTTTCAGCTATTGAAAATAATGTATATTCTAAGTGTGGAGGGGATCATATTTATTGATGATGCTTGAGATTGTACTTAAGTGAATATTTTGTGACATGTGATGTTCAGAATTGAAATTTTAGTTGTTTTTCTTGTTTATATTAGATTTTCGGTTGATTCTTGAATCCTCTTCATTGCACATTAAAACTCCTTGTGTGTTTTTGAAGTTTTGGTTGTAGCTTGTGCTTGAGGCTTAAAGCTCTTTGATAGAAAATCCATTGTTGCTATTTTGGAATCCCATATTGTCCATTGATATGTGTTAGTTGTGAGGTTTGTTATGATTGTTATGTAAATTTTTCATTTTTGTGTCTTGGTGAACTTTTGTGGAACTTAGTGATTATATATATACCCATTTCACTGAGAACCCCCATTCTACCATGAGCTACCTCCATCCAATCCATGTTCAAGTTTTGGGCAGCCCAAAAAGATTTTTGTTCCAGGTCTAATGGCAAATGACATGACCTTCCAAACCCAATGTGATATGGTGATGCACTGATAGGAGTTTTTTAGGCTGTCCTATATGCCCACAATGCATTTTCAAGCTTTCTTGCTCTTTACGGGTTGGTCTAACTACCTTCTCCAAGATCCTCTTAATTTCTCAGTTTGAAATTTTAACTTGCTCACTAGTTTGGGGATGATAAGGGGTGGCAACCTTGTGGCAAACACTATATCTTCCTAGCAAAGCCTCAAAACTTCTGTTGCAAAAATGGGATCCCCCATCACCTATGATGGCCTTTGGAATGCCAAATCATGTGAAAATGTTTATCTTCAACAAGGTCAACACATTTTTGTTATCGTTTGTTGGAAGTGCCACGGCTTCTACCTATTTTAACTTGTAGTCCACCGTAACCAAGATATAGTTGTTGCCATAAGATTATGGGAAAGGTCCCATAAAATCAATCCCCCACACACCAAATATATTGACTTCAAGGATGTTATTGTGTGGCATTTTTTGTCTCCATGAGTAGTTTCCCAATTTTTTGCCATTGTAGAGACTTGACCACGCATTCTTGAGCATCTTTAAACAATGTTGGCCAATAGAATCCCCGATTGCTGCACCTAGAAGGTTGTCCTTCTTCCCCCAAAGTTGCCTCCATAAGGTGTTCGATAGCATACATTCAAAATTTCTCCTTGCTCAACTTCGGGAATGCACTGCCAGATAATTTTATTTTTACAAATCTTGAAGAGATACGGTTCTTCCAAAAATTAGTAATCGGCATCATGCATGAGTTTTTTCCTTCGTTGGTGAGGGATTTCCCTAGGTACCCATCTAGTGACTACAAAGTTGGCAAGGTCGACGTACCAAGGTGCTTGTTCATCACATTAGCTGCAAATTAACAAATTCTCATCCGGGAAGCATTCTTTTGTCAAGTACCCCAAGCGTTATTCATTCAACTCTCCTCTGTCTAATTTTGACAAGTGAGCCGCTACTTGGTTCTCTATCCATTTTCAAACAAAATATTTTACATCAAACTCTTAGAATCTTCCTTCTTTGTCATGAGATACTTAAATGTTGAATGGTCAATGTGCACTATTACTCTTGCACCCAAGATGTAAGCTCTGAACTTATCGAAAGTAAATAAAATGGCTAACAATTCCTTTTCCGCTGTTGAGTAGTTAGCTTGAGGTTTATCTTGCATTCGGCTAGCATAGTAGATAGCCCTGAAAATTTTTTCCTTTTTTGCCAGAGAACCGCTCCCACTGCTACGTCACTCGTGTCGCACATGATTTCAAATAAGAGGTTTTAATTAGGTGTAGTAATGATGGGGACTTCTACCAACTTCTGTTTCAATACCTGAAATGCCTCTTCACAATCTTCATCAAACACAAATTCCTTGTCCTTTTCTAGTAAGTTGCATAATGGCTTCACTATTTTGGAAAAGTCTTGGATGAATATTCTATAGAAGCTGGCATGCCCTAAGAAGCTTCGAATTCCCCTCACATTGCTTAGAGGTGCTAGCTCAGTAATTTTTTTCAATCTTTGCTTTGTCTACCTTGATTCCATTTCTTGAGCTCTTGTGCCCTAAAACAATCTCCTCTTTGACTGTAAATTGGCACTTCTTCCAATTGAGCACCTAATTGGCATCAACGCATAATTTGAGCACCCGAGCAAAATTTTCCAGGCAACCATTGAATGACTGGCCAAAGATTGAAAATTCAACCATAAAAACTTCTATTATATCTTAAATCATATCATGAAAAATGAAGAACATGCAAATTTGGAATATGGCCGGCGCATTGCATAGCCTAAATGGCATCCTCTTAAAGACAAATGATTCAAAAAGGAAATTGAATGTTATTTTCTCTTGGTCCTTTGGATCTATCAAAATATGGTTGTATCTGGAGTAACCATCGAAGAAAAAGTAAAAAAGATATCCAGCAATCCGATCAATGAGTTGGTCAAGAAATGGTAGCAAAAAGTGATCCTTTCGGGTGGCCTTGTTCAACTTCCTATAGTCAATGGAAACCCTCTGCTGTTGCAAGTCCTGTTGCAGTCAGCTCATCCGCGTCGATTTTCATAGCAATCACCCCATCTTTCTTGTGCACACATTGTACCTAGCTGACCCATTTACTATATGATATGGCATATGCCATTCCAAAGTCAAGAAACTTAATGATATCTTTATTCACCACCTCCATCATGATAGGGTTCAATCATCTTTGCCTATTTTATTTTGGACTTGCACATTCTTCTAGTAAGATATTGTGCATGAATATAGATAGGCTAATGCCTTTGGTGTTGGCAATAGTCAAACCTATATCTGCATTGAATACCTTGACCACATTGATCAACTTCTCTTCGTGTCCAGCCTCCAAATAAGCTGAAATAACAACCGGCAAAGTACCATTGTCACCCAAAAAGCATACTTCAAATAAGTCGGTAAGGGTTTTAATTCCAACGTAGGTGGCTCTTAATTGATGGTTTTAATTTTTTGGGCATGCACTCTAAACTATTTGCTAGCCTCACCTCAATGGTCTCAAACAAATCATTAGCAAAATGAAATCATTCAATTAAACTCATATGACCTCACACAAATAATTGAACATCATTCTCAAGATCATGGATTATTCGTTTATCTTCTTTATCACAATATATCAAGTAACACTTTTCAAAGTCATTTGCATCATAGCTATGCTCAATAGACAAAACCTTGCCACTTGTACTCTTCCTAACACACACATAAACAACATCAATCACGTAGCATGCATCAAAAGAATGAAGATTTTTCATGCCATAGTTAACATCAAAAGTTACCTCTTCTCCATTGACCCACAATGTGATGATCTTGCTTCCTCACTCCTATGAGAGTGTTTACCATTGCTATGAATGGTTAACCGAAGATAATGGGCCCATCTTCATCTTCCTCCATATCCAATATACCGAAGTCAACTGGAATTATAAACTTATCAACTCGTACCATGACGTCCTCAATTATCCCTACCAGTTGCACTATAGACCAATATGCCAATTGGAGGGTGATGGCAACTGGCTTGATCAGCTTGTCAAACCCAACACTTGGATCTATTGATTGTGGGAAGAGGTTGATTCTCCCTTCTAGATCACAAAGAGTTTTAGCAAAATATCTTTATCCCACAATAAATGGTATTGTACAACTCCTCGGATCTTCAACTTAGGCAGAATATCTTTCTTAACAACACACTTTCTCTTCTCATTCATCATGATTATCTCCCCGTATTGTAAGATTTTCTCATGGTTTGTCACAAAGTCCTTGAGAAACTTGACATATGTAGGTGTTGACCTACATAAGTTGATGAGAGGAATCTCCACATATATATTTTTGATGAGTTCCACAATCTGTCATATTGAACCTTTTTTGGAGTAGGTTTCACCCTTTGAGGGAAAGAAAATAGTGGAACATGCTCCTTGAAGTTCAATATTTCATCCAACTCATTTTCTTCTTTTTGGCCGGAGGTTCTTCACTAATCTCCTTCCCTTGACCTGAAGTCCCAACATCTTCTTCTTATTGTGGTTGGGACACATCTTTGTCCTTCAACTATAGCTCTTCTTCATTCTTCTTGATAACTTTTTTGCCACTTCTCAATGTAATGGAATGGCATTGTTCCTTGCCCTTAGACTCTGGAATGGTATTACTTGGGAGTGATCCTTGCATCCTTGAGTTTTGAGCTTTATCCAATTGCCCAACTTGTATCTCAAAATTATTTATCGCAACAAAACTTTGTGTCCACTTGGCCTCTTGGTCTTTCACCATTGCTTCTAATCGATTCAGCCTTTTTTTAGCTTCTATATCACTCTTGTCAAGCCTTTTCAAGATTATGCTTAAAGCATCATCCGCAATCAGCTTGTGATTGTTTTCCTCTTCAATCTGTAGAACATTTTGATATCCCAATGGATACATTGGTCTTGCGGGAACAGTCTCTTGTCTCTGCTCTTGATTGAATTGGTGCTGCCCTTGGGCTCGTCTGTAGTAACCTTGCCTTTGTTGGTTACCTTGCCAAATTTCTCCATTCTTTTTCCATTTTCCACTGTCATTATAGGGCCTATTGAAGTTGTTCACAAACTTTACAGAATCCATTATTAGATAACATTCATCTGTATGATAATCTTCCTTGCATAAACTGCGCACCAATGCTTGCTTCCTTTTTTTTCTTTACTTGCATGTCCGTTATCAAATTTGTAGGTGTATCAAGCCTCGCATTGATAGATCAACCTTGATCTAATAAGAGCATCATAGCTGGCTTCTTTGATGATTGTCATCTTGTGTCCAATAAAATACATTCGTTTGCGACTATCTTGTCAAATAATGACTGAATTTTTAAGACTATTTTCTCTTTGATAGCTCATCCGACCCTTGCTTGTACAATGATGATTGATTCGGCATTCAACACTTGAAGAAACATGTTGATGGCACTCAAATCTCAAAAATCATGATTAGGACAAACACAGATCAAATCGTTAAATTGTTCCCACACTTCCTTGAAGGTCCCCCCATCATGTAGCCTAAAGTTCATGATCTCCATCCTTATGCACTTAGGTTTTGAAGATGGGAAGTATTTGACTAGAAATTGCTTTTGAAGATCATCAAACGACTCCATCCCTGCTCCACAACTGGAGTTGTACCATTGCTTCGGACTTCCTCTCAAGAAGAATAGAAATAACATAGTCAAACCGCATCTTGGGGCACTCGTGATAGCTTAATAAATGACTCCAAATGATCATGACTTCATGATTCTTATTTTGAAAAATAGCTCCTTGACTAATCATAGCCATGATTTGAGATGGTATTTGGAAGCTCTCGACTTCAATCTCAAAGTGATTGTTGACTTTTGCATAGGTGGCGCGTAGTAATCAACTAAATGGGGTAAATGTTGTTCTTCTTGTTTATCCGCCATTCTCCTCTTTATCTTGTATTCGTTTGCATAGACAAAGAAGTACAAGCTATTGAGAATTTCTACAAAAACAATTAACTAAACATCCAAAATAGAATTTCCACAAATAAACAAACAAAATCAATCTATTTTAAACAAACTAATGCTTTCAAGCAATATTTTAAACACCAATTGACCTCTTCGGCAACTGCGGCAAAAACATGTCCCAAACACAAGCCACCATAAGTAGTGCGAGTGTAGCTATAGATTAACCTACTAGTAGAGTTACACAATCACCACAATTAATCACAATTCAATACCTTAAGAGAGAAAGGTGGTCTAATCAACAAGTTAAACCTCAAGTGCTTTAGTTGATAATCTATGGACTATCATCTTAGCATAGCTTAAGGATCATTCCCACAGGGAGGGATTCTTTGGTTGTCAAGTTACAACCAAGCAAAATTTAAAATGTAATAGATTTCCATTGTTGTGAATGAATTAGTGTTTCAGCAATAGAAATTCAAAACAGAGAATTAAATGAACACATAAAGAGAAAATAGGGGTGACCATAGGGTAACTTATGGGTTTCAAACCGATACTTAGACTACTCACTTGCCATGGGTGCTAGATTCTAGAGGTTCTTCATTAGAGGCAATAATTTACTAAAACCTATAGAAACCTCTCAATATGCATGAGTGGATGGCTTACTAAGAACCACCCATTGGCTCTTTGATTCAATGCCCAACCAATTGTGTAGGAATTCCACTCCGCTTATGTGCTTTCGGCTTAGAGAGGGGCCTATGGCCTTATTAAGAGACCAAACAAATATATCCTTCCCTTTTGCCTTATCACCCAAGACCTAGAACTATGCCCCATGACCTTACTAAGTAGCCATGCAAAGACATTCTAGATCTTTACCTTAATAGCTGGGTGAATGGTACTTAGACAACCCCTTGTCACACTAATAGTTAGATTCCCTATTAGACAAATGAGTTCACCTATGACGTTAATAGTTTACAAATGTACATTACCATAGAAGCCCATTAAAATTAAGAATGCAAGGTCTTTGATTAACATACCCAAGACAAGATTTCATCAAAAGATCAAGATTTACTAGACCCACTAGTCATACCCAGGGCCACCCTTCAAAGTTTAGTCACTCATCGTAGCTGTAAGCAAATTAAACATGTAGAAAATTGATATAAAAGCCATAAATAAAAAGAAATATGTCACCCCTAGTAAAATATGAAAGCTTCTCTTGTGGATTCAACTAAAAGTTCTAGCTTTTTATTATCAATGTTGATCTCTAACCTTGGAGCTCTAGTGTATTTCTTACTTGGAGAAAAAGAAGTTCTCTCTCCAAGTTTTGTTTTTCAATCCCTTGTTTCTTCTGTAATAATACTAATTAAGTCCCCTCTCCTTGCTACTTTTAAGTTCTAAAAAAAATAAATAAGCCTATGGAAATATTAGGAATACATGTTGGATCGCAAAAAGTAGGAGGGAGGGAGAAGGATCACTAATGTAAAATGTACACTAAGTAAAGAAATATGTCAGATCGCATAGCTTAGATAAGGTTGCGCTATGCAAATTCTGCCATAGTATACATGGCGTAACATACGCCAAGTCACGCAACCCCCTTTTTCAGCATTTCTGTAGTTAGGCATGGGTGAGCTCTGACCACACAATGACTTTCTCCTCTTCTGCATGCAACGTAGTCTAAACAAGGTCACACCTGTCTATATCCGGCTAATCTTGTACTTCACGTTTGCGAGTATTAGCTATGCAAACTCTCCCAACATTTTTCTTACACTGAGTCTTGCTCGCATAGGTAAGGTTATGCTGCAGCAACCTCTGCAGATATCTCGGGTAGGCTAGTTCATGCCCCGCGAGTCTTTGCTAAACTCTTCTTGCTTTTTCTATTCGTGGCGTGACTTGCTCCCAACCACACCAGCAATATTTCTTTTTGCTGGCATGGGCAATACATAGTTACCCTTGGCCTATTTGCTCATTTTCTTCTCACGGCGTAGCTTGCGATACACCATGGAATAGTAAGATTCCCTATTAGACAAATGAGTTCACCTATGACTTTAATAGTCTACAAATGTACATTACCATAGAGGCTCATTAAAATTAAGCATGAAGGTCTTTGATTAACATACCCAAGACAAGATTTCATCAAAAGATCAAGAAGTTACGTTGTACTTAAGCCTTTGAATATTCCTTGGCATAGCTTTACCAACGTCATGGCAGCTTCTCTGATCTCTGAATTTGTGTCTTTTTTTTAATCTTTTCACTATTTCTTCTTCTCTTAAGCTCTTTTGTGATCTTCTACCTAAATCAATACAAAATCCAACATTAATAGCTGTATTTACTTGAAAACTAAAGCATTTCCATGGTAAAATAAGGACAATAAGTTGGCTTGGAAGGAATTGCTACCTCTATTTGTTTCCAAATTTTCCCTCTAACATCCTGCCCCATTACGGCCATGAATGTAGCAAATGCTGCCTTCATTTCCCTTGCCTCTTTCTTGATCTCCTTAACTTCCTCCTCGATCTCCTTGACATCCTCATTAACATATTCCATTTTCTTCTCCATTTCTTCCATCCTAGCTTCTCCTATTGATGGAGCTAAGAGAGTTGTCAAGACCACTTGCTCCATAGCTGTGATGGTAGCGTAGAGCTTCTTCACTATGATTTCTATGATTGCTCCAGTGAGCTTCATAATTACATCATTTTTCTCTTATGTGCAACTAGCTACTAGGCATAGGGATGTGATTAAACAGGTAAAGAACAACCCTACCTCTTTAGATTTGGGCACCAATTGAATCTGCATAGGATGAACTTTCCCACATATATAGTTAGCTTCTAGTGGATGGAGTAGATCAAGAGAGCTCTTGCTAGGCTCAGAGTGCTCTCATGCTGCCTTGGATACAAGCTTGCCAGCACAAGCTTCTACCACACCTTGGTTTGGAGGTTTAGAAATTGTTGCTTCACATTTATCACCTTTACTTGCTGGTTGAGCTTCCATTCTTTCCCTTGCCTCACTACTATATTTGTTATCTCTGTTGTCTTGTCAGAGAAATCAGTGTTGTTATATTGATCAAACTTGATGGTGGACAATCCATAATGCTTGTTCATGATGTCTCTCCAGATTGGAACTGTCTTCCCCCACACCATCACTTGTCCTTTCCTGGATACTGTCAGATTGCAGTAGAACTCCATCACCATTGAGATGTTCATCTCTTGGGTTGGTTGGGAAACTAACTTCTTCCATTTGTGGAATTTGATAAGGTCATTGAATTCCTTGATTCTTCCCACCAACCCCCTCTCTTAGAAGGGGTTCTTTAATCTCACCAACTTTATGGGGCACTCTTTGTTATCTTCCGAGTAGAGTGAAGCTCCTACTTGCGGTAGATGTGTGGCTTCTATTATTGGGGACTCTTCATGTGAAGCTTGGCCCTTTGAGATAGCAAGATCTCGTTGCTTCTTGGTCAAAGTCTTCCTATTTCCCTTAGGTTCCATGGATGTATAATGTGTACATACAAAACACACCTAATCGTGTAACCAACACCAATAGCTTGGATAAGAAACTCACAGAATATTATAATTGAAGCACTCAACCAAACTTGTCCAATCAAGTTATGGTTAAGCAAGCATGTTTAACTCTTCCTTAGGCATTTAGACAAGATAGCAATTAAAAAACAGGGCATCAACCTTTCAGCAACTCGATATCTTAGTTATAGTCCTTAGCCTACTCTAAACACTCAACTTTGCAACCTCAACATTATGCCTCTCATGTATTTCACCAAAATAGGATGATATTCTCATGAAAGTGTAAACAACTATTGCACCATAAATTTTACACATTGTGCCATATATCTCAATGAAGTTTAGTTCATTTGCATATAAGGTATCACAAGCATTTAAACTCAATTTCTTACACAATTTGAGAAGGCAATGACATGTAGACAACCTAGTGAAAATAAGTTGCAATCTTAGAATTTTAAGCCCCATGAATTTTCATGTTCAATAGTCAATTATACACATAGAAATACTCCTCATTCATTACTAGTAAACCAAGCAACTGCATATATTTATGGATCAAGAAAATCATAACTCAAGAAAAAAAAACTTACACTAACTATTAAAGGCACTGAAACTTAGATTGCACACAATATTCAATTCTATCCATTTTTATGTTTTTCATGCTCAAACACTCAGAAAAACATCTCTTAAACATGTAGAAAAAATCTACAACCCCAATTCGCAAATAAGGAACCACGAATTCAAACTTCATCAAGCACAAAAAATCAAATCTACACTGACATTATTTCTCGTGCTCTAGGTGTTAATCATGCCAAATTAACTCCAGTTAAGCATTATCATAGAAGTTCAATTAAACACTTAACAACCAGAGAAGAAAGAATCAAAATTTACCTTTTTGTGCAGAATTTAGGGTTTTGATGAATGCAGTGATTCCTTGATGATTTCTGAGGTGATGAATCGGTAGAGTTGTGTGTGTGGTGTGTATGCAAACTCCTATGGTTGGATTTGTACAAATATTTCGTGTTTAATGCAGATGAAGAATCAGATTGAATGCCACGTAACTTGCTATTGGCTACACTAGTTGATTTTAAAATCAGAATAAGAAAATTTTGAAAATTTTTCTAAGTGTTGATACTTATAGAAGTGCCTTTGCGTGACTTAACATTGTCTACGCCGTGTAAGAATAGCCAGTTTGCATCATGGTGTAGGCTATCACAAGTCATGCGAAGTGACTCTTGTGCATGAATCCTTCAACACTTAGGAAAAAGTTTGTTTTTCAACGCAAGAATATGCATTTTCATAGCATGAGTGTAGTCAAGCTACAACAATTCACTTGCAAAGATTTTCTTGTTTCGCCCAGTTTTTGCGTAACCTACGCCAAGTTACACCGTGCAATTTTTCACACGGTGTTGATTTTCTTCAAGTTGCGCCATGCTGAGAGTTCTGCAAACTCTTGAATCCTTTGTATTTCACAACACGACGTGGAATACGCTAGCTCACACGAGAAAATAATTTTTAGAGTTGTCATCAATAGTTGCATTTTTAGGTGGAGATTAAGGAAAACTTGTGAACTATTAATGCGTAATTTTTGGCCTGGCAGAGGTCATCTCACGCCACGTGGCTCGTCGTTTTAAAGCCAAAATAAATGCCTACTTCAAATAATACAAATAGCACATGGAAGCAGGGTCAATCCCTCGAGGAATGGAAACATAATCGATTTTAGATAATTCCACAGTGTCACAACTCAATTTCAGTATGTCAAATTAATTAAACTTAAAAATTAATTAAACAAGTTAACTAGAATTATCAAAAGAAAATCACAAAAATTAAAATATGGCAAACAAACAAAATCCATCAAATAATAAATCCACATTAATTAATTTAAGAGCAGTTCTTGACTCACTAATTAATTAACTTTACAAACTAATTAGTTATAGATTATCGAGAATTACCTGTGACATAATCCACTTTTTCCATAATTAATAGGTAATTAACAAGAATCAGTTATAAATTAATTACACCTAATTAAATCTTAATTTAACTGGAATCAGACAACACTAAATTTAAATATTTAATTGCATTAATAAATAAAAAAATACAATTTTAGTAAATTACAATTATCAACAGTATGTAATAATTTACTAACCTTTAATTCCCTCCCACCTGAAGGTAGTTTTACCACTTAATTAATTTACAAATTAATAACAAATAATTAATACAAAATTAATTTGGTATTTCATAGATTAAAGAAACGTGATCAAGGTCAAATTAATTGCAACATAATCATTAAACATAGGGAATTTTCAGAATTTATTCAAATTATTTTAATAAAAGCATTTTGGTCTCACAATCATATTTTACTTAGCACGTCATTATTAATGTCGAAAAACAAAATTAAGCTACAACCATAATTAAAATAATACTTAAACTAATTACAGAATACAAAATATAAATTAAAAAAAATGTTCAAAAAGAAAACTTATTAGTGTTTTTGTGAAGCTCCCGTTTGGTCAACCCAATTCCAGTTGAATACAGTACTTGTAAAAATCGAAGAAAATTTATAATCGTTGATCTCCAATTCTGATTATCAACTTGGATAGCTATGCACTCCAAATTTTTTTTTAAAGAAAATCGAACTTATATACATGATGGGCAAAATACGATGCTGGATATACCCAAACGCATCGTTACAAAATAGAAAGTTACATGATTTTGTGATTAAATGTAAAAAGATGGAAAGAAGAAAAGGTCTACTCTAGAGGCTCTAGAGTAAAACTTTCTATTTCCCATTCAAAAGCCTATGCATTTTGACATCAAGTGAATGTAGTTTGTGAATCTATAGAACAGTCTCTTGACGGTCAACAATATGTGTTAATTAAGCAATTGGCTCTGCATTGTTAGCATATCTCGGTGTAAACCATCAAAACCCCACATTGGCAGAGCAAGTTGATGGGTTACAATGGTTAGAAACGATTAAACGCATCACACTTCCGAAATAGAGACCATAGTCATCTCCATTTCCAGCAAATGTTTGTTCTCCACCAGCCTTGTACAGGAAAGAGCAGAACCTTCTGTCTCCAAATTCCATAACCAACAAAAGCTGGGAGCTATCCTCAATTGTGTATCACAAATCATTCCAATTCAAGTGCATAATAGCTCACAGTGGCCAAATCGATGTACCACACACCAAAACTGTGGTGATTCCGTTTACTCAGTAAGTGAGAATTATATCATAAGCCATAAAAACCAACTTATTTCACCAAGCACATGGATGATTAACCGAGTACGTGAATGGGTTACCAACATCAAGTTGAACAGATGAAACATAACAAAACAGCAACCATTTCAAACATTCAAAAACTAGTATATGTACCACAGTTCGACAGTGAAGGTCAAATCAGGAGCGAGATAGTCAACTACCCGTCCATGGAATAAGGCAAATTAGCAATTTCAGACCTCAACAAGTTCAGATTTCACCGAAAATTCATAGATACATTTTAACGGAGCGCATGTTCAATCCTCTTCAAGCATGGTTTCAGCCAGTAAACAGTTTAGTATTCATGAGCACTTGAACAAGAGATCCAGCCATCAACAAAGAGCAAGATCTCGTACCAGCAAATGTGTAGTTTAATCACCCGAGTGCAAAAAGCAAAAAAGTAACTCATGTAGAGAATAAGCTTATAAGCATTTCTAAATAGAATATCAGCTAGTAATAATCTAACATAAGAAAATCCATAAATCCAACCCATAGCAAACGAAGCTTAACACAAATCAATGCATCCACCAGAAAGATCCTTAGCCTAATCTGAGAAACTGGTATCCTCCAAACAGCATAGCAAGTTCATTCGAGAGGCAACAAATCAGGCAAATAGTTTTGATAGTTTTATACATTAGACGGCATATTAGGGCCCCGGTCATCTAACCCAGAGACCCTTAGAGTAATTGATTGCACTGGAAGACTCCCGGTGGACTTTGATACAAACTTCAAAGGAATCTCAAATCCGATCAAGCTCAGATCTTTTCCGGTGGGATGCATCAGATCTACTCGGATCGAGTTGTGATTTGATGCTGATGCTTCTTGGAAGTTCCCGTTTGCTGAGTGCTGGTCCTCTACACGACCATTTGGCGAGTGGAGCAGATCGGGGTGGTTGACTTCAGTCAGCAGATGAACAATGAAGCTGGTCCTTGCATGGAGTGCGAATCTTTCGTGGGTTGCGATCCTCTGGCGCTAATGCTGCTTGGAAGTTCCCGCTTGCTATATGGCTTCAAGCAGCAACTGAACAGTATGATGACGAACAGATCGAGGTGTATGGCTTGAAGAATCTGGCAATGGATTCCAATAAGTCTCACTAAATGCTCTATCCTTGAAAATTTTTTCAGGTGGCTAGAGAGGAGGAGAGAATTTTTAGAGAGAGGAAAATTATTGTAGGTGGCTAGAGTTATAGCACCACATAATCTAATTCTTTTTCCAAAGTTAGTGTTAGACTTAAATGTAATTTCTAATACAGACGTGATTTAATTCAGTTTTGATGTATTAATCTTTAAAGTGGAATAAACACATGATTTCTAATCAAAATTGCCACTGGAGTTTATCCTTTAAAGAATTAATATTTTAATTCTGTAGGAATTAACACATTAATTCTTTTACATCATCTTTTGAATGCTTAGTCACTATTCAGAATAATTGTTTTAACAAAATTGTTGATCAATAATTAGAAGTTACATCTTAATTAAAGTAATTAATGGAAGAGTTACTTTATTTAATTTAAATTGGAGTGCCTCTTCCATTAATTACTTTAATTAAGATGTAACTTCTAATTATTGATCAACAATTTTGTTAAAACAATTATTCTGAATAGTGACTAAGCATTCAAAAGATGATGTAAAAGAATTAATGTGTTAATTCCTATAGAATTAAAATATTAATTCTTTAAAGGATAAACTCCAGTGGCAATTTTGATTAGAAATCATGTGTTTATTCCACTTTAAATATTACTACATCAAAACTGAATTAAATCACGTCTGCATAAAAAATTACATTTAAGTCTAACACTAACTTTGGAAAAAGAATTAGATTATGTAATTAACTTCTACTTCAGATTTAACTCAAAATCTTAAATTAAAGAATTGAAACTTATCTTTAATTAAACAAATGAATTGATTACAAAATTAAAACACGAAAGTTAAACCATTTGCGTAAGAATTTAGAAGTAAAACTAAATGCATAAGAATTAAATACCAAATGAAAATTGAAGGTAGAATTTCAATAAAAATTGAAAAACTTGTTCTCTAAAATAACTAAACGCATATTCAACGTGAATTAAAAACTAAAGCTAAAACTCTAGACTAATTAAAGACTCAATTAAAGACTGCCGTCTAAGCTGCTCTTCTTCTCCCTTTTATAGGCAAAACCTGGTAACATAAATAAAATCTCCTTCAACCATCCAATCAAACTTTCCTATTTTGTTCTCTTCAAAAAAATATTTTCTTGTTTAAGTTATAAAAGCTACGCAACAAATCCTTGCTGTTGTGGAAAAACCATAGAAATCTTCAAACCTTTGACTTTCATTCAATTGCTTCCTTGACTCAACATAATCTAAATCCTTTTACCACATTGATTTACCATTGATTCCACGAATTACACCAAAATCCACAGTAATTTTGTTCTTTACACAATTCCCTTAATTTCTGCATAAAACATAACAATTTAATACTTACTAGACAAATTAATAATGAAATAAAAACAACCAATATACATACTTATCACCATGTTAAATTTTCCTTGGACTAGCCACACAATTGCAATAGGCGTAGCCTTATGCATGCTACGCTGCAAAAATGCTTCGCTCTTCCTTTAGTCAAAAATCCGTTTAGCACACCAACCCCTCGGTATTCTTGGCTCTTGGGGTTAGTAATCTGGGGGCTTGGGAAGCTACACAAGACCCCTTTGAAATTTCAACCCTAATTAAGTATCTACTTAGCCTTTGCATACAAGTTTCTAAGCATCACAAATACTCCGATGATTGTCCCAAACGTGAGCCACCAAAAAAAGTGTATGTGCAGCTATAGATTAACCCACTAATAGAGTAACACAATCACTACAAATAAGTTTAATCAATATCTCAAGAGAGGAGTGTGGTTAAATCAACAAGTTAAACCTCAAGTGCTCTAGTTGATAATCTATGGACTATCATTCTAGGATAGCTTAAGGATCATTCCCACATGGAGCGATTCTCCAGTTGTCAAGTTGCAAGTAAGCAAAATTGGAAAAGTAAATGAACTCAAATGTTTTGAATGAATTGGTATTTCAGTAATAAGAATGCAAAACAAAGAATCAAATGAACACACAAAGAGAAAACAGGGGAACCATGGGATGACTTGTGGGCTTCAAACCAATACTTAAACTACTCTATTACCTTGGGTGTTGGGTTCTAGAGGTTTTCCATCAAGAGGCTATAAGTTACTAAGACCTATAGCAAGCCCTCAAAGTTTATGACTCAAGGGTGGATAGTTTACTAAGAACTACCCCCTTGCCCTTTAGAAAATACATAACCAATTGAGTTGGAATTCCATCCCCCTTATGTGCTTTCGGCTAGGAGAAGAGCCTATGGCCTTACTAAGAGACCAAACAAAGGTATTATTCTCTTTTGCCTTATCACCTAAGACTTAGAGCCATGCCTCATGACCTTATCAAGAAGCCATGCAAAAACATTCGAGTTCTTTACTTTAATAGCTAGGGAAATAGATCTTGAACAACCCCTTGTCATACTAATTGCTAGATTCCACTATTAGACCAATCAGTTCACCCATGGCTTCAATACTCTACAATTGTGCATTACTATGAAACATGAAACTTAATCATGTAAGGTCCTTCATCAACATACACAAGAAAAGATTCATCATAATATCAAGATTTACTAGACCCAATAGTTATCCCCATGGCCACCCTTCAAGGTTTAGCCACTCATGGTAGCTTTAAGAACAATTAGCTAATAGAAAATTGATTTAAAAGCTATAAATAACAAGAAATATATCGCCATTAGCAAAAAATGAAATTCTTCCAATAATTCAATTGAAAATTCCAACTTTTCCATCAAAGTCTTACTCTCCACCTTGGAGCTCTAATGGTGTTCTTGCTTCAATAAAATGATGTTCCCTCTCCAAGACTTGTTGTTCAATCTATTGTTTCCTAGTACTAATTACAAATTGAGCCCCCTTTTCTACCTACTTTTTAAGTTTTAAAAAGTGAATGAGCCTCTAGAATACTTAGAAATACATGTTGGACACCAAAAGGTAGGTAGAGGAAGGACCACTAATGTAAAAAGCTGTTAAAAGTGCAAGAAGTACACCAAGTACATTAACACGTCAGCTCGCGTAGGATTCCTCAAGTTGTGTTGTGCAAATTCCGCCCCAGAATACATGACGTATCGTACGAGAGGTCACACGAGCTCTGTCTTCAATAGTTTTTGCAGTTTGTGTGCCAGCTTTGACCACGCAATTAAATTTTCCTCTTCTAAATACTGGGTAGGCAGAACGAAGTCATGCCTTCCTTTATCCCGCTGATCTTGCACTTCACATAGCCAAGCATTGGCTACGTGAACTTTCTCTTCTTCCTTTTTACTCTAATTCTTGTTTGCGTAGGCTAGTTTATGCTGGCCAACCTCTATAGACATCTCACATAGGCTAGCTAATGTTACGCGAGCCTTTGCTGAGTTGCCCTTGAATTTTTTTTCATGGCGTGACTTACTCCCAACCACGCCAGCAGTATTTCTTTGTAAGTTAAGTGTGGAGTTTTTCCTTCCTTGCTTTTTTATTGCCGACGTGGGCTATATGTAGTTATGCCATCGCTGTTTTCTCAATTGTTCCTCATAGAGTGGCTTGCAATACATTACGCAAGATCTGCCATGCTTCCAGCAGTGCTCTGATTGGCGTGGCCTGGCTGAAGTTACGCTGTGCTTTAGCCTCTAAATAATTCATAGCGTAGCTTCCCTGAAGTCATGCCAACTATCCTGATTTTTGAATTTGCTTTGCTTTTTACATCTTTTCACTCTTTCTTCATTCTCTTAAACTCTTTTGTGTTCTTCCACCTAAAAAATTACATAATCTAATGTTAGCAGTTGTATTTACTTTAGAACCTAAGCATTTTTGTTGTAAAATAAGACCAATAAGTTGGTGATTTTCCAACTTATTAAGACATTGCTTGTCCTTAAGCAATACCACAAAAACTAAATCCAATGAAATTAAAATGAACACAAAAAGAGAGATTAATCCTTCAATGCACAACTTGTGCTCATATGGATTTCAAACTTGATCATTCAATTGAAAATAAGTTAATGGTAACATTGTGATTCTATAAAGCTAGGTTTATATGGTGCGAGTGCATCAATGCCATAGTTTTTAGGGTTGCATCGCTTTTGTTCAAGTGTGTGTTCATGGATACCATATATTCAAAACATTCACTACTAATCAAGCAAGATGAGAGTAAGCATCAGTTAAGCTTATAAAACTAGCTTCTTCTTTTAACCAATGTCTACCAAGTTAGTTAGCATCCTTACACTCATGCATTATATCGAAGATTAATAACCCTTATTCGCTACAGAAATTTAAAAATAAACGTGTCTCCGGTTTTTGGTAGCTTTTTACCTCTACTCCATCATATGAATTCCATATGTAAATGTAGTTTCCATTCACTAGGCAATTTCATAGAGGATGGGAAAATATGATACACTAATACCATATGCCAAGGGTTTTATGGCTTCTTATACCTCACATCAAATCAAACTAGTTCCTCTTATAAGCTAAACATTTTACACTAATACCATATACCACTAAGCACATAAAATAAACTATGGTTCACATCATCTCTTCAATGCACGAATGTTCACACCAAGTTTCTTAAAGGCATCTAGCTAAAAGTGAGCTTTAATGAGAATTTCAAAAACAACTTATTCCACAACTTGTGCTTTTTCATAGTTCTAATTCTTCCCATATGTTGTCCATATTATATCTTTTCATACCAATGTGTGCAACCAAACAGTTTTCTCTTTACACTACCCACTCATCATTTCACCAATGACAATTTCATTATGGATTGACAATTCAACACAACAGTTTGTATTTTTATTCATCAATCAAAACACAAATTTTTCACAACACAATTGGGATCTAGCATACATTAATCCCACAGCAACTAATTTATACTAAGAACTATAAATAACCTACAAATACAAAATAAATTATCACTCATCACATAAAACATACAACACAGAAATCTTCACATCAATACATCCAACACAAACTGACTTAAACTTTTATTTCCACACATAACATCTCAATTCACCAAGTTAACCAGTTCAATTGATCAAAATCAGCAGTACATCCTTAGCAACTACACAAAAATTCCACACAAAAAAATTTAAACAATAAAAAGGCACATGCTCTCCCCACACTTAATGGGGTGCTTGCCATCAAGCACCTGAGTAAGGGAACGGGAAAAACCTGTGGATCCCTATCCTTTGGTGATGCCTCCTCCTTATTTCTTGTTTCTTGAGTTGGTTGTTCCTGCATTGCTGCAACTACTTCTTCTTGCTTAATAGTTTCCTTTGCATGCTTGTTCTTATTCTTTTTCTTCTTCTTGTTTTTCTCTAAATTTTCAGGAAGCTTGCTTATCTTCTTTTTCTTCTTGGATTTGATCTCCTCATATTTACTCTTCCTGGCTTCCTTGAACATGGAATCTAAAGTTTCTCGAATCTCCAATTTGATTTCCTTCTCCAGCTGCTGATCCTCGACATTCAATGGTTCTTCTACTGCCAATAGTTCTACCTTCTCTTTATATAAGCTCCTCAACACCTCATTCACTACTATTGTGGGATCAAAGGGAGTTTGGATCACAATTAGCTACAAATTCTTTGGACTATGTTGGGCATATTCTTGTGCTTGCTTCTTGTGAGTTTGAGCTTCTTCTTCAATTTGTCATTCCTCATGAATGGAGTGAATTTCACTTCCTAACTATTCAGGCATTTGCATTTGGCAATGTGAGTACTTTTTATTTCACTTCTTGGGTTTGCTCTTAAGATGTGGAGAGGATGTCCTTCTTTGCCTTGGAAAGAATTGATGCCTCTATTTGCTTCCCAATTTCCCCTCCAACATGCTGCCCCATTAGGGCCAAAAAATGTTGTCAAAGCAGCTTTCATGTCTCTTGCTTCTTTCTTGATCTCTTTCACTTCCTTTTTTCATCTCCTTGACATTCTTATCCAGAGATTCTATTTTCTTCTCCATTGTAGCCATCCTAGCTTCTCCAATTGATGAAACGAAAGAATTTGTGAAAGTCCATTGCTCCATAGCTTTTTCCTTAGCTACCGTGGCTGTGATGGTTGCTTGGAACTTCTTCACTTTGATGTCTGCGATTGCTCCAGTAAACTTGACAATAACATCCTCATTCTCTTGTGGCAACCAGTTGCTAAGTATAAGGATGTGATCAAACAGGGAAAGAACAACCCTGTCTCTTCAGATTTGGGCACCAACTCAATCTTTATTTGGATCAACTTGCACACAGATAGCTTCTGGTGGATGTAGTAGATCAAGAGGGTTCTTGCTAGGCTTAAAGTGCTCTCATGCTGCCCTGGATACAAGCTTGCTAGAATAAAATTCTGTCATACCTTGGTTGGGAAGTTGAGGAATTGTTGCTTGACATTCATCACATTCCCTTATTGATTCATCTTTCATAAGTTCCCTGGCCTCACTGCCATATCTGTTATCTCTGCTTCCTTATCGAAGAAATCAGTATTATGGTACTGATCATACTTAATGGTAGACAATCCGTAATTCTTGTTGATGATGGCCATTGAAATGGGAATCATCTTCCCCCTCAACATCACCTCTCCTTCTTAGGCTACTATCAGGTTGCAATAGAACTCTCTCACTATGGATATGTTCATCTCTTGGGTTGGTTGGGCAACCAACTTCTTCCACTTATGGAACTTGATCATATCATTAAAATCCTTAAGTTGCACCACCAATCTCCTTTCTTGTAAGGGGTTTTTCTGGCTTACTAACTTAATCGTGCTCTCTTTTACAGCTTCCAAGTAGGGAGAGTTTCCTACTTGAGGTGTGGCTTCTCTTGTTAGGGATTCTTCTTGTGAAGCTTGGCTTTTTGAGATGGAAAGATCTTGTTATCTCCTTGTCAATGCTTTTCGCTTTCCTTTAGGTGTTATGGATGTAAAGTGTGTACTACAAAACACACCAAATCATGTAGCCAACACCAATATCCTGAACAAGTAATTCACAGAATATTGCAATTGAAACACTTAACAAAACTTGTTTAATCAATGTATGGTTAAACAAGCATGGTTCACTCTTTCTTAGACATATGAACAAAATAGCAATTCAAAATAGGGCATCAACCTTTCGGCAACATATCACTACAATTACAGGCCCTAGCCTACTCAAAACATTGCATTTTACAATCTCAACATCATGCCTCACACGTATTTCACAAAACCAAATAGTGTACTCATGAAAGTGTAACTCATAATTTCGCCATGAAAATTAACACATTGTGCCTTATGCCTAAATAAAGTTTATTTCATTTCCATATAAGGTATCACAAGCATGCAAACCAAATTTCTTGCACAATTCAAGAAAGCAACGGCTTTTCTACAACCAAGTAAAATTGAGAATTTCAAGCCCCATGAGTTTTCATGAACAACAATTGGACACCTTGAAGTACTTCTGACATTACAAGCTAACCAAGCCACTATATACAATTATTGATCATGAAAATTAAAACTTAGACAACCAATGAACTACTTAAGCACATAAAATTTAGAATGCACATAATCTATAATTCAACCAATTTTTGGGTTTTTGATTCTCAAACACTTAGAATAACATCGCTCAAGCATGTAGAAAGGGTCTATAGCATCACATTACAAAGAAGTAACCACGAATTTTCATTTTACCAAGTGTAAAAATTAGTTCTGCACTAGCTTTATTTCTCATTTTCTAGGTGTTGATCGTGCCCAATTAGTTCCAGTTAAGCATTATCTAACATAAAGAAGAATTCAAAGAAGCTGAATTAAGCATTAAACCACCAAAGAATAAATAATAAAAAATTACCTCTTTGAGCAAAATTTAGAGTTTTGATTAATGTAGTGATTTCTTGATGTTTTCTGATGGGATAAATCGGTAGAATTGTGTGTGTGATATGTATGTAAACTCCGACGGATGGATTTGTGAAAATATTTTGTGATTAGTGCAGATGAAAAAATGGATCGACCGCAGGGTGATGTACTATTAGCTACACTGGGTTGTTTTGAAATGAGAATGAGGAATTTTTTGACAATTTTTCTAATTGTTGGTACTTAAAGATATGCATTGGCATGACCTAGTGTTGTATACGCTGTGTAAAAATGACTAGTGTACATCATAGCTAGGTTGCTTCATCCAACACAAATTGTGGTTTAGTGAAGTTTTGTAAACTGATAGTTAACAAGGTTGCATGGCGTGGGATTTTGATTAGTCACGTCATGTAAGAAAAATTTCTCTTTTACAGATGTAGTGTAAATATCATAATGGCATGGGCTCTCGCAGGCTAAGCGAGCTCATCTGTATCAGGCTAAAAACTCTTATTGCTCTATTTGCGTAACCTCATTCACACCATATCATATGATTTCAACACTTGTGAAATTTTCTTGAACCATTATTTGTGCTCTGTAGCCTAGTCTATCGCAAGACACACGAAGTGATTCTTGTGCAAAATGGCTTCAACACTTACGAAAAATTTTGTTTTCCAACATAAGAAAAAGCATTTTGTGGCGTAGGTGTAGTCAAGCTACAACAATTCACTTGAAAAGATTTTCTTTTTCACCGAGTTATTGCGTAATCTATGCCAAGTTACGCCGTACAATTTTTCACACAACTTAGATTTTCTTTGTGTTGCGCCGTGTTGAGGGTTTTGCAAACTCTCGAATCCTTTATATTTATCAGCACGACGTGGCATGAGCTAGTTCACAAGAGAAAATTAGTTTCAAAATTTTCATTAGCAGTTGCATTTTTAGGTATAAATCAAGGAAAACATATGAACTGCTTATCCATGATTTCACACGTGGCAAAGGTTATTTTAGGCCATGTTAAATTTCCCTTGGAATGGCTACACTGCAAACATGCTTCGCTCTCCTTTTATGCGAAAATTCTCTCATGCAGGATTTTGCTTGGTTACACCGTGTTAGAGATTTTTCTCAACTCCCCAAAATTTCACATATTTGAGTTGTCATGGCCAAGCGTAATCCACCCAAAATTTTTACTATTTCAGAAGTTAGCAATTCTAAACTTGAATTCTCTTACTCCTGAATTTTTGTTCTAGCGTGGCTTGAGTGTGCCTACGGGAGATTTTTGTAATGCCTTCAGGGTTGTAGATATACAACTCGCATGGTCTAATTCAGATTGCGTTATATATCTAACACACCCCCACACTTATCTTGATACGAAACCCGGATCGATTCACTCCAAACCCTGTCTTGTATGTCACGGAAGCAAAAACTATTCTGGACCTTTTGAAAAAAATCAATGAACAATGAACAATCTAACAATGTAGATTGGCAATTATACACCAATTGATAAAGCCGCTTCGCGCAAACTAATCAATTCTCAAGATTTGTGATACGAATGGAGTAGGATGAAGTCCCAATCCACACGAATTTTCCACAAATACTTGAGATCGTTGTGCACCAAATTCAATCTCCGACAAGAACAAATTGGCGGAAAAGAAAGTATGAAACGCAAAGGCAAGATTAAAGTTAACCTAACCCCAACGTTAACACAAATTGAATCAGTTCAACTAATGTAAATCAAAAGTTTAAACCTATCAAGTTTGGCCGGTTCTATAAATCTAGAACTTGTAAGCTTTACCTAAAGTTCCTCACTTAAGGTTTGGCGGGTCTTATGAATTACTCAAGAGTAACTCAAGTTGATGATGTCAAATTTAATTTAGCAAAGCCAAAATTCTTTCAATTCAACATACTTAAAAACGTTACATAGCTTTCCCTTTTATAGGGAGTAATTCGGCTTTCCTAAGAGAAAAATGAAATAAAACCCTAACTTGACTCCTATAATAACTAACATACTAATCCTTTTCCAAAAAGGATTTGTGACACACATAAGCTAATCCTTTTCCAAAAAGGAATGGTGTCTCACGTTTTCTTCCTAAAGGTGGCCAAACACAATTTGGCTTCCTTTGTTTCCTAAACTTAAACAAAGACTAAAATCGGTTTTGCCTTGAAGAAGCAAAATTCGATTTTACTTTCTAAAACTTTACTTTCCTAATTATCATGCAAGATAATTGGGCCAAGTAATACCTTATTAACACTTAATAATAAAACGCCATTTAAGCCCATAAAATCGTTAAGTGGACTTAATTAAAAACAACATAATAAACCCTAAAATATATTTAAAAAAGGGCGTGATCCATTTCAAAGCCCAAAACACGCCTTCTTCTTGGACTTTAATATTTCGGCCTTCACATTATTTCTTCAAGGTGGATCATAAATTGTTATTGAAGAAATATGCCAAAGTACTTCATCTTGAGATGGTTGTGTCGAACTCCTTTGAACATTGGCCATCAACTCACAATGTGTTGATAACAATGCTTGTAGTGCTTCCTTCATCCTCTTGCTCCTTGATCTTGTCATTGGACCACCAAGATTTGCTAATGGATCATGGGAAGCTGGATTTGGCAATGTGGACTCGGGCTCATTCCTATCATTCCCTCCCTCCTCGAAAGGATTCGTCCTCGAATCACCTACATCATATAAACTCAAATCAGAAACATTGAAAGTAGATGAAACATTACCATACTCACTAGGTAGTTCGATTCTATATGCATTGTCTCCAATCCTTTCCAAGACTTGAAAAGGACCATCTCCTCTTGGATGAAGTTTAGATTTCCTCTTTTCAGGAAACCTTTCCTTCCTCAAGTGAATCCAAACCCAATCTCCAGGTTCGAAAATCACTTGTCTTCTGCCCTTATTGGCCTGTTTTGCATATTGCTCATTACACCTTCGAATATTTTTGTAAACCTTTTCATGCAACTCCCTTACAAAATCAGCTTTAGCTTTACCTTCCACATTAACAAACTCATTAATAGGAAGAGGCAAAATATCAAGGGGAGTTAAAGGATTAAATCCATACAGAACTTCAAAAGGCGAATAACCAGTAGAACTATGAACAGTTCGGTTATATGCAAATTCAATGTGTGGCAAACAATTCTCCCAATTCTTTAAGTTTTTCTGAATGATAGCACGAAGCAAATTAGACAATGTACGATTTACTACTTCTATTTGACCATCAGTCTGTGGATGTGCAACAGTAGAAAACAATAATTTTGTGCCTAATTTATTCCAAAGTGTACGCCAAAAATGTGACAAAAACTTGACATCTCTATCATTGACAATACTCTTAGGAATTCCATGCAAACGTACAATATCCTTAAAGAAAAGGTCAGCAATTTTGGTAGCATCATTAGATTTAGAACATGCAATGAAGTGAGCCATTTTACTAAATCTATCAACTACAACAAAAATGCTATAATTACCAGTGCATGATCTAGGTAACCCTAACACAAAATCCATAGATATGTCAATCCAAGGGTTGCTAAAAACAGGCAGAGGTTGATACAAACCATGAGGCATTACTTTGGACTTAGCATGCTTACACACAATACATTTTTCACAAACACTTTTAACATCTTTAATCATGTTAGGCCAATAAAAGTGCTCATTCAAAAAAGAAAGTGTTTTAACAATACCAAAATGCCCCATTAACCCTCCCCTATGGGTTTCATTAACAAGTAAATCACGAATGGAACATGAGGGAATGCACAATTTATCCTTGCGAAACAAGAAACCATCATGCACAAAATAATCACCATTCGGCCTTATTGAAAAAAGATCATAAGATTCGGCAAAGTCAACATCTTCCTTATACAAGTCTTTAATCAATTCAAATCCAAGTAGTTTTGCATGTAAATAGGTAAATAAAGCATATCTCCTAGATAAAGCATCAGCTACCACATTCTCTTGACCAGATTTATATTTTATCACATAAGGAAAAGTTTCAATTAATTCCAACCATTTTGCATGTCTCTTATTCAACTTACCTTGAGTCTTTAAGAATTTGAGACTTTCATGATCAGAATGGATTATGAATTCTTTTGGCCATAAGAAGTGTTGCCAAACCTGCAATGACCTTACCAATGCATACAACTCCTTGTCAAAAGTTACATACTTTAAAGATGCCCCATTAAGCTTTTCACTGAAATAAGCCACGGGCCTTGATTCCTGCATAAGAACAGCACCAATACCAATCCCGGAGGCATCACTGTGTATCTCAAAAGCTTTATTGAAATTCGGCAAAGCAAGCAAAGGGGCATGAGTCAATTTATACTTCAAAGTGTTAAAGGCGTTTTCATGTTCTTTATTCCATGGAAAGGTGATATTTTTTTTAACAAGTTCATTTAAAGGTGCGGCAATGGAACTAAAGTCTTTAACAAATCTCCTATAAAAACTTGCTAATCCATGAAAACTTCTTACCTCACTAGCATTTTGTGGTCTCGGCCAATCTATGATTGCCTTGACTTTTAACTCATCAACAGCAATGCCTTGAGAACTTACAACATAACCCAAAAAGATAATAGATTCCAAACAGAAAGAACACTTTTTAAGGTTAGCATACAATTGGTTCTCACGCAATATAGCAAACACGAGTTTTAAATGTTCAACATGCTCATCAAGTGATTTGCTATATATCAAGATATCATCAAAGTAGACTACCACAAACTTTCCAATGAAATGACGAAAAACATGGTTCATAAGCCTCATGAAAGTACTAGGTGCATTAGATAAACCAAAAGGCATAACTAACCATTCATACAACCCATATTTTGCTTTAAAAGCAGTTTTCCATTCATCTCCTTCTTTCATTCGTATTTGGTAGTACCCACTTTTCAAATCAACTTTGGAAAATATGGAAGATCCATGCAATTCATCAAGCATATCATCTAATCTAGGAATTGGATGTCTATACTTAATGGTAATCTTATTAACAGCACGGCAATCTACACACATTCGCCAAGTATCATCCTTTTTAGGGACTAAGATAACAGGAACTGAACATGGACTAAGAGACTCACGCACAATACCTTTGTCAAGGAGTTCATCCACTTGACGTTGAATCTCTTTTGTTTCCTCTGGATTTGCTCTATAAGCTGGTCGGTTTGGAATTTGAGCTCCTGGGATGAAATCAATTTGGTGCTCAATGCCACGAATAGGTGGTAAACCTATTGGTAACTCCTCTGGAAACACATCACTATATTCCTGCAAAAGAGAGTACACGACACTAGGCAAAGAAGAAAGGTTATCACTGTCAACAACAAGTATAAGTTCCTTGCTAAACATTAAGTATAAGGACTGCCTATTAATCAATGCTCTCTTAATCTCATTAGAAGAAGCAAAACAACAAGATTTCTTATTAACTACCTCTCGGCCTAAATTAGATTTTTCGTTTTGTTGTTTTTCTAGTTCCTTCTTCTTCTTAGCTTCATTTATATCTTTACAAGCTTGTGCAATTCGAGTTTGATCTTTAAAAACTTGAGCAGGAGTTAAAGCATGAAGACTATACTTTTTACCATTATGCACAAAACTGTAAAAATTTTTCTTGGCATGATAAAGCACATCACAATCAAATTGCCAAGGTCTACCAAGTAAAATATGACTAGCCTCCATTGGAACAACATCACATAAAACAGTATCAACATATTTACCAATGGTGAAAGAAAACTTTACTTGTTTAGTGACACGAGTTTCAACTGAATTATTTAACCATTGAAGCCTATATGGTTTTGGATGTTTCATGCAATTCAAATTCAGTTTGTTAACAAGTAAGGTGCTCGCCACATATGTGCAACTACCACTATCAATAATCACACTACAAACCATGTTTTGCACTAAACAGCGTGTGTGAAATATGTTATCACATTGCATCAAATCATTATCTTCCAAAGGTTGAACATTAAGAACACGGCGAGAAACTAAAGAAAAGTTACCAACTGAATAGGTCGGCTCATCAAGCTTTTCACCCTCATCACTTTGATCATCTTGGTACTTTTCTTCAAGAGGTGGCATGTCGGCACAATCATCATCACTTACCACTTCTCCAGTATCTAAAGTAATCATGATCCGGGCAGTAGGACAATTGGCTTGCAAGTGACCATAGCCTTGACATTTAAAACATCTAATATCCCTCAATCTTGGAGCAGAAGTTGTCGCCGGTTTAGGGGCATTTTCAGCAGCTTTGGGGACTGATTTTGGGACATAAGGAGGCGCACTAGATGGCTGGTTTGAGATAAATTGCCTCGGTTTTGTTGGTGGAGTGAAAGGGGCTGATTTAGGTTTCAAATCCCTTTGCCATGGTGGATTCTGTTGTGTGAACCTGTTCTTACCTTTCATGTGCCTTTCAATCTTAATAGCTTTATGAACAAGCTCATTAATATCAACATAAGATTGTAAATCAACATGATAAGACAATTCAGAATTCATACCTCTAAGAAATCTTTCAATTGTTGAATCGGGATCTTCACGAACATTGGCCTTGATCATGAGAGCTTCCATCTCATGGTAGTATTCCTCCACGGGTTTGTTTCCTTGCACAAGGGAGTGCAATTTTCTGTTGAGCTCTCGGCTATAATGTGATGGAACATACTTCTTCCTCATAAGCGCTTTCATTTGCTTCCAAGTTTGAATAGGTGGTTCGTCATCTTCACGTCTAGATCTCATTACCTTATCCCACCACAAACTTGCATAATCCTTGAGGTGCATGAAGGCTAGGCGATACCTCTTATGTTCGGGATAGCTATTACCTTCAAAAAAGTTTTCAAGCTCTCGAACCCAATCAAAATAAGCTTCCGGATCTGCTTTACCATGGAAAGTAGGCAATGTTAGTTTAACTCCACTAATTGACAAATCAGATTTCTTACCATCTTTAGGAGAATCCATGAACTCCTCATTCTCCTCATCACTAGGCTCGGCTTCTTCATGTTTATTCTGTCCGGAAGTAGAACCTTTTTTTGGTGAAGGAAAAATGGTTAAATTATCAATCTTTAGATTGAGTTTTCGGATCATATCAAATAGAACATCATTAACATATTTTTGATCCGTTTGGGGTTGTCCTTGAGGTGTTTTATCATCTCCCTCCATTGTTCCTGCAAGTTAGTAAAAACAACAAAAGATAGCAAAATAAAAACCTCTCGGGTTCTCACTTTTGGTGAGTAATACTCTCCTCTCTAGTGTAATGGCTTTTCTCGTGTATACCCTATCTAAACACTCAACAATGAATCTCTCAAACTAATTGAAGCTTACTGTTTGTCGATTTTAAGAACAAGTCTCAACCAATTAGTTCAAACAAATCAATTCACAAAAGCAAAACCAAAGAAGTTTGAAAAGAAACATTCACGTCACAAGAAGATTTTAAGATCACGTATGGGGTATAAACAGATTAACTTCAGAAAGCTACGAATTCAGAAACTAGAGAAGATAACAAGAAGATGTGTTTTAGAATCACTCAATTCCGATTAAAAATGAGAAAGTTATGAAGGTTTGAAGATCATAGTGTATATAACCTCTCTGCCGAGTTTCGGACTGTAGATCAAAGGTTCGGACGGCCGAAAGTGGCGTCCGAAACTTTGTTAAAAAAATTTCAAATTTCTGTCGAGGATCGGACGGTAGCTTCGGACGGGTCAGGGGTCCGAAAGTGGCGTCCGAAATTTTGTGAAAATTTGTGACTTCTCTGTCGAGGTTCGGACGGTAGTTTCGGACGGGTAAGGGGTCCGAAAGTGGTGTCCGAAACTAGAAAATTAAATACGAAAAAAATAAAATTTTTTTTTGTTTTTTTTGTTTATTTTTTATTTTTTTTTTTCACTTTAGACCAAATGCCTTTGGGCTGATTTTTTACTTGGTCCTTTTTTTTTTGTAATGGCCTTTTTTTTTGTAATGGCCTCTATTTTTTTTTTTTTTGACAAAAAACTTAACTACGGTTTTTGAGGTTGTTGATAAACCCTAAATTTTCAACCACTTCAATGTATCAAGAAGTCAACAAAATTTCGGATTTTGAAAATACCACTTTTACCAAAGATTCAAGAAATATCACAAAGAGCAAGAATATGTCTTCAAGATTCTAATTTGAGCACTTTCGGATTTTCAAGAAAATCAAGATTTTCAAGAAAGTGGTCAAGAACTCGTCTTTTTGAGATGGTGAAAAAGTTTGATCGAAACACACTTTGATTGCAATAGAATGATGAAACTAACACAAAAGAAAGATCAAGAAAAGGATGAGAAACAAGGATGTTATGAAATTTTGAATAAGAAACCCTAATTTCACAAACCCTAGTTTGACAAACCCTAATTCTTTGGACGTGATTTCAGCAAGAATGACTCAAGAATTCCACACTATGATGATGAACAAGAACAATGCAGAATTATGAAGAAAAACAGCAGCAAAACACGACACAAAACAGCAAGATCAACACAACAAAAATCGCAAAAAAAATCCGAGCAAGATGAACACGAATTGGACAGATTTTTAGCAAACAAATTGCATGCGATTTTGACGTAATTTAAAAGCTGAACTATGACGACCTTGGACAGCAATAAAGACACGAAAACAGCAACAAAAAGACACCACAAAAACTGCAGAATTTGACGCAACAAAACAGCAAGAAGGACGCCAAAAGAAGGACAAGATCTGAGAAGAGAAAACAAGAACAAGACTCAATTAAAAAGATTTGATTACCGAATTTGATGAACAACCTGGCTGCTCTGATACCAATTGATACGAATGGAGTAGGATGAAGTCCCAATCCACACGAATTTTCCACAAATACTTGAGATCGTTGTGCACCAAATTCATTCACGACAAGAACAAATTGGCGGAAAAGAAAGTATGAAATGCAAAGGCAAGATTAAAGTTAACCTAACCCCAACGTTAACACAAATTGAATCAGTTCAACTAATGTAAATCAAAAGTTTAAACCTATCAAGTTTGGCCGGTTCTATAAATCTAGAACTTGTAAGCTTTACCTAAAGTTCCTCACTTAAGGTTTGGCGGGTCTTATGAATTACTCAAGAGTAACTCACGTTGATGATGTCAAATTTAATTTAGCAAAGCCAAAATTCTTTCAATTCAACATACTTAAAAACGTTACATAGCTTTCCCTTTTATAGGGAGTAATTCGGCTTTCCTAAGAGAAAAAGGAAATAAAACCCTAACTTGACTCCTATAATAACTAACATACTAATCCTTTTCCAAAAAGGATTTGTGACACACATAAGCTAATCCTTTTCCAAAAAGGATTGGTGTCTCACGGTTTCTTCCTAAAGGTGGCCAAACACAATTTGGCTTCCTTTGTTTCCTAAACTTAAACAAAGACTAAAATCGGTTTTGCCTTGAAGAAGCAAAATTCGATTTTACTTTCTAAAACTTTACTTTCCTAATTATCATGCAAGATAATTGGGCCAAGTAATACCTTATTAACACTTAATAATAAAACGCCAACTAAGCCCATAAAATCATTAAGTGGACTTAATTAAAAACAACATAATAAACCCTAAAATATATTTAAAAAAGGGCGTGATCCATTTCAAAGCCCAAAACACGCCTTCTTCTTGGACTTTAATATTTCGGCCTTCACATTTTTTCTTCAAGGTGGATCATAAATTGTTATTGAAGAAATATGCCAAAGTACTTCATCTTGAGATGGTTGTGTCGAACTCCTTTGAACATTGGCCATCAACTCACAATGTGTTGATAACAATGCTTGTAGTGCTTCCTTCATCCTCTTGCTCCTTGATCTTGTCATTGGACCACCAAGATTTGCTAATGGATCATGGGAAGCTGGATTTAGCAATGTGGGCTCGGGCTCATTCTTATCAATTTGTTAGCCTAAAAACCCTTCGCAGGAAATCAAATTCACAAAGATAAAATATTCGCTTTTTTATTTCTCAACTCAAAATTTTTCACTAATCCCCCTTACAACTGAATAAGAGGCCTTTATATAGGCCTTCACCAATACCCTAACTTTCTAAAAAGATAAAACCCTAACTTTTCTACAAGATGAACTAAACAAAAGTCCAAAATTAAAACTCAATTTAAACTCCTACTAAACAATAATTAGAAGACATGTTTCCGGGCCCTAACATCTTAGCAACAATTTAAGAAACAGTCCAAAATAACAAACACGAAAAAACACCCAAAAAAACGAAAAACTAAAAATCCCAAAATTAGACTGCGTCATGCCGTGACGTGCGACTTCACAGCATGTTTTTACCTTGATCACTTCAGAATCTGGGAAATTGAAAAACATCAAAGTTTTAGCTCTGGATCATGGCGTTGAAATGTCATTAGAATCAATTTATTCTGAGTTATATTGAGAGAGATAAGATACGATTACTTAAACGTGGGACAATCTCTCATCAAACAATATTCGACTCCTATTGTCATGATTTCCTTTGTTATCCCATTTTGGAGTCTCGGACCTCCTTGGGACCAACATGAGGCTTATTCTCCATCCTATTTCAGGCCTCCATACATAAGATTCATCTGTCACAATTGGAACGAGCACCTTGAATTTTTTGGAACATGCGATTACACATGATTTTGTATCATTCCCTCCCAGTTGAAAAAAAATTGACCTCAAATCTTGTTGATTGTTAACAAGGGAATCCGGCACAAAATCTGTAAAATTATCATGACAAAATAACAAAATATGTGGAAATTCACACTCATTATTTTTTACCTCTTTGCCTTTTTCTACATCCGTCACCTTTAGGCTTTTTCCATTCAAATCTTGAATCAATTCTTTTTCTTGCTTCACATGATAAAGATCATTAATAACAATTAAATTAAAATCATTTAAAGCAGTAAAAGGAATTAAATCTTCACAAGATTGTTCTTCAAGCACATCATGTGAAACCTCCACTATGGATGATTGAATATCCTCCAAGGTGTTAATTACCTCAAGCTTGATATCATCTTTTAGAGCCTCAATTGGTGCAGCATAATATGAGCCTTTACAAGATCCATATTTTTGGTATAGCAAATTATCTACACTTCTACTCAATCCTTCATATGAATTAACGAATTGATGCAATGCCTCTTGCAAGAAGGCTAAACCCTGTAGAACGGTTGGACTCACACAATTTCCTCTATATTCACCCATGTCAACTTCACACAAATCAAAATTCTGATTTTCTTGTCTTTTTTTTCCACCAAAATCAGAACCAATAAAATAAAAGATATAACTGCTTGACACCAATCAAAATTTATGATAGGCTTGTGAATATCAAACAATTTAATTTTAATTTTTAAGGAAAATTGAAAAATCTGATTTTTGTTCGAAGCTCATGAGCTTTGATACCACTTGATACAAAACTAGGATCAATTCACTCCAAACCCTGGCTTGTATGTCCCAGAAGCAAAAACTATTCTGGACCTTTCGAATAAAATCAATGAACAATCTAACAATGTAGATTGGCAATTATATACCAATTGATAAAGCCCCTTCGCGCAAACTAATCAATTCTCAAGATTTGTTAGCTTGAAAACCCTTCGTAGGAAATCAAATTCACAAAGATAAAACATTCTCTGTTTTATTTATCAACTCAAAATTCTTCACTAATCGCCCTTACATATGAATAAGATGCTTTTATATATGCATTCACCAAAACCGTAACTTTTTAAGAAGATAAAACTCTACCTTTCCAACAAGATAAAACTCAACTTAAACTCGTACTAAACAATAATTAGAAGACTTGTTTCTGGGCCCTAACATCTTAGGAACAATTTAAGAAACAGCCCAAAATAACAAACACGAAAAAACATACAAAAAAACGAAAAACTAAAAATCCCAAAATTAAACCACGTCATGACGTGATGTGCAACTTCACGGCATGTTTTAACCTTGATCCTATCAGAATCTAGGAAAATACAAAACATCAAAGTTTTAGCTCTAGATCGTAGCTTTCTAATGTCGCTAGATTCAACCCATTCTGAATTATAGGGAGAGAGATATGATACGATTACTAAAATGTGGGAGAATCTCTAAGCAAACAATATTCGACGCCTCTTGTCATGATTTCTTTTGTTATCCCATTTTGGAGTCTCGGACCTCCTTGGGACAAACATGAGGCTTATTTTCCATCCTATTCCAGGCCTCCATACATGAGATTCATCTTTCACAATTGGAACGAGCACCTTGAATTTTTTGGAACATGCGATTACATATGATTTCGTATCATATCTTCCACACACAACATGGTTATCCACAACTCACGCCATGCAAAAAGCTTTAGGTACTTGTGTGATTTCTATAAGAAATTTATGTAACATGTCCTTTTGGTTGCTTACGCCATGAAAATCAAGAATTTTAACTTCCAAAAGTTTTTAAAAAATTGAAAACATTAGCACAACATAACCTAAGTAAGCCCACATGAGAAGTGTGAATTGTTCAACATTTTTCAAAGCATTTCTTCTCCTCTTCTGAGTGTGATTCCTCGTGTGGCGTAGCATAAGCTACGCTACTGTATTTTCCTTCATAAACTAGATCTGGCATAGCATGAGTGAAGCTACGCCATGCTTCTGGGAAATTTTTGAACCATTTGATTTAAGACCAATTTCGTGGCATGACTAACGGTTAGTCACGTGAATTCATCTTCTTATCCTGATTTCTACTCTAAAATGCAAATTTTTAACCAACATCTAGTTATACTTGACTTCTCAAAGGTTTTGACTCAAAAAATTTCAAGTTATGTAGCAAACTTGCACTTTTACCATGATCATGAATCTTGGTCAGTACTTCCTGGAGGTGCTTATGCATATGTCAAAGTGTTTATGCATGTGTCAAAAATTTTTCGGAATGAATGAATGCATATGCCATCTTTTACCTCCCTTATCAATCTTTATTCTTCACTTCCTTAAAGTCAATCTTTAATTGCTAAACTCTAGCTAGCCCTTTGCCTTCTTACATCCTACAAAAACACCTGAGCTACTTAATCAAACTTCTATTTCTACAATTAAAGACAATAAACAAAAGATAGAACACGGTTGAGTGTAGGAATCTATGGTTACCTCCCAAGTAGCGCTAAGTCTATTATCATTAGCCCGACTTATTGTTTTTTCTATTCTCAAATGCTTCTTGCTCTTCTCGGCGCTTTGTTACAACCTTCTACTTGCTAAGGCAATCCAAATCCCCAAGGTAGTGCTTCACCCTCTATCCATTGACATTAAATTTGTATTATTTTTCTTCATTTGTGACTTTAAGTGTGCCATACGGGAATACCTTGGTGATTACAAAAGGTCCGGTCCATCTTGATCTCAACTTGCCCAGAACTAATCTCAATCTTGAATTATAAACCAGCACTCTTTGCCCTAAATCAAAGTGTCTATCATAGATACACTTGTCATGCCTTGCCTTCATCATTTCCTTGTATAGTGCGGCACTATGAAATGAATAAAACCTAAATTCATCCATCTCATTGAGAACCCTCATTCTTCCATTAGTTGTCTCCTTCAAATCCATATTTAAGTTAAGGATAGCCTAAAAAGCTTTGGCGTCCAACTCTAATGGCAAGTGACATGACCTCCCAAAGAGAAGACGATATGGTGATGCACCGATAGGAGCTTTGTAGGCTATCCTATACGCCCACAATGCGTCTTCAAGCTTCCTTGTCTAGTATTTGCGAGTTTGTCCAACTGGCTCCTCCAAGATCCTCTTGATCTCTCAGTTTGAGATTTTAGCTTTGCCCACTAGTTTGGGGGTGGTAAAGGGTGGCACAACCTTGTGGCAAACACTGTATCTTTCTAGCAAACCCTCAGAAGTTTTGTTGCAAAAGTGGGATACCCTATCACTTATTATGGCCTTTGTAGTGCCAAATCGTGTGAAAATATTTCTCTTCAATAAGGCCACCACATTTTTGCTATCGTTCATTGGAAGTGCCATGGCTTCAATCCATTTTAACACGTAGTCCTCCGCAACCAAGACATAGTTGTTGCCATAAGATTGTGGAAAGGGTCCCATTAAATCAATCCCTCACACTTTAAAGATGTTGTTAAGTGATATTTCTTGTCTCTATGAGATGTTTCCGGTTCTTTGGCATTGTGGACACTTGGACACATACTCTTGAGCATCTTTAAACAATGTTGGCCAATAGAATCTTGATTGCAACACTTTAAAGGCTGACCTCTTTCACCCGAAGTGGCCTTCATAAGGTAATCTATGGCATCCATTCAAATTTTCTCCTTTCTCCGCTTCAGGAATGATCCGCCAGATAATTTGATCACTGCAAATCTTGAAGATATATGGTTCCTCCCACAAGTAGTAACTAGCATCATGTATGAGCTTCTTCCTTTGTTATAAGGGATCTCCCTAGGTACCCTCTGGTGACCATAAAGTTAGCAATGTCGGCGTACCAAGTTGCCTTATTCATCACATTAGCTGTAAACAACTCCTCATATATGAATCATTCCTTGATCAAGTACCCCAAGTTTACTCTATTAAACTATCATTTCTCCAACCTAGACAAGTGATCCGCTACTTGGTTCTCTGTCACTTTTCTATCAACAAATTCTACATCAAACTCTTGAAGGAGGAGTACCCATTAGATGAGTATCGGTTTTGCTTCCTTCTTTGTCATGAGGTATTTGAGGGCTGAGTGGTCGGTGTGCATTATGATATTTCTCTAAAGATGAAAGCTCTTAATTTGTCGAAAGCGAACACAATGGCTAGGCATCTCATGCACTTCTTTTGTTATTTTAAAATGCTTTTGAATCCCTCGCTGGGGGCAAGTTCACCCTGTTTTCTAAATATTTTCAACTAGCTTAGACGAAGAGCCAGAGTCTTTGGAGCTCAACTTGTGATTATCCAATAAGTGGAAAACTGGCACACAAGTGCGTGCTTCTTTTCTAATAGATAGGATTTATATCCTATGTATAACTTAAGGTTTTATATTTTCATAAATTTGGCCTTGTGTAAGGTTTGAAAGTGTGTTTCTAGATACTAAAATCAAGGGATTTGTTTTCATTTTGTGAACGTTGCGGTGCTCTTATTTAGTTAGCACACCCATTCCTCGACGTTTTTGGTTCTCAGGGTTGGTAATCTGGCAGTTCGACGCACCACACAAGACCCCTTTGAAATTTCAAGCTTAATTAAGTATCCACTTACCCTTTGCATACAAGTTTCTAAGCATCACAATTACTCCGATAATCTTTGTATACACAAGTGTAAAGTGATAAATTCCTACCAACTGTTCAAACTTCATTGCATTTTATGTTAGTCCTTTCTTTAAATGAATAACTCACCATTAAATCAAATATTCTTCACATGCAAGTTTAACTTTTCGATTACATAAACATATGTAAACCATAAATTCATTGGAATCAAACATTCAAAGTCACAAATCTGGAGATTTTGGCCATGGATATTCAATTTTCAACCTTTAAAACACATAAAAATGGACTGATAATCATCTCCACCACACAAAGGACATCAATTCACATAAATCTTAAAAACAAATAATAATTATCGAAGAACACCATGAAAATTTAGCCTTTTATAGCTAGATCACAACACAAATTCTTCAATAAAGCACAAGAGAAATTCATTAAAGAGAGAATAGAGAAATTACCTAAGATAAATTGAAATATAACTTCTCGATTAAAAAAGATAATCACAAAATAAAGATTGTCCAGTGTTGAATTGATCATTTGCCAAGGTTTTATAGAATTCACTTAAAATATTATATGAAAATTAATCTACAAATAAGTATTTGGAACCTTCGAAAACAGAACCCTCAAAAGCTATCTATACAACAATTTATACATTACACGAACTTGGAATAAAGAAATCTAAAATATTCAATAATTACAATTTTAGTCCGTGCTTTCAATTTGGATTCACAAAATGGAACTTCACAAAGAACAAGTGATACGAAATCGAGATCGTATGTCAAGTCCAAGGAATCCAAAGTTCTCATTCCAGTTGTAGAAGATGAGTCCTTAATTTAGACACCTGGAATTGAATGAAGGATTGAATTTTGACATCGGCAGCAAAACAGCAATCCACGTTGCGAGGTGGAGAGCCTCCAATGTCGCGACGTCTATGCACGTCATGACGTCCAGAGACGATAGGTTTTTTTAGGGTTTGTTCCCTAACGACGCAATGTTAGGCTATCCCCACGTCGTGACGTGCGAAAATATTTGACATAAATTAGTTTCTATTTTTTTATTTTTAGGGATATAAGTTAATAAAGTTTCCTTTTATGGTTTATTTTGTTTAGGGTTTGTGTTAGGCCTATAAATAAGCATTTTTTTCAGTTGTAATGGTTATACATAAATTTTTTGAAATAAAGAACACTGAGTTGTTTTTTTCAAGGAATAAAATATGAGGAGGGTTTTGTATTATTGTTGTATATATTGTTCCTGATGAGGGAGTTTTCTTTGCTTGGCTGTCTCATTATTTATTGGTGAGGAGCCACCATATAGCCGTGCATATTGTTATCCTACAGAGATAGGGTGATTTGGATTAATCACATTGATTTATGAAAAGTTTATGGACACTTTCCACAACAACGTGTCAATCTACATGAGGAGCGTGGCGAGATCATTATCAAGTCGTATCAGAGCTCAAGGAATTTTGGAAATCAGGTTTTGTTTTTACTTTTTACTCAAAATTGGATATTCAAATAGTTGTTTTATGCAGCCTTCCATGATTTTATTATTGTGAGAAGGTTAAAACAATTAAATCTTTTGTTATTTTTCAATTGGTATTGTGAGAATTTGATCCGGTTGAATTGGTATTTGATTGTTTAGTTTGATTATATTGGATATTTGTGGGATATTGTTGTCGTAGCAATTGTCTTGGACATTCGCTTTTGGAAATTTGGGATAGTGTCAATATGAGTAAATAGGTAGAAGGTGCTAGTGTAAACCAAAATCTGGAAGATATGTTTGCTACTATCAGTGAGTAGTTACGAAAATTATTAGCTAACAATCAACGGATTAAGCAGAAGCATCAATAGTTTAGCAATGGTTTGAACAGCTAGAGTCAGGATCTCGAGCAGGTACTCCAAGGAGAACTCCACCTAAGAATACTTGGTCAAAGGTTATTTTTGAGGATATTGAGCTTACCATTAAGGAGAACAAATCCAAGGAAGGGGAGAAGCTATTAATGCTTGAGAGAACATCGGGATCTAGTTCTACTTCACCATGGAAGACGGATATTGCAGATTCACCGCCGGCTAATAGCCCTAAGGTAGAGGTGCAAGATAAAGTGGAAACAAATAGAGATCACATCAAGCTTAAGGTAATTGAAACCTTGGAGGATATTCAATCACCCATAGTGGAGGTTTCATATGATGTGCTTGAAGAACAATCTTGTGAATATTTAATTCCTTTTATTGCTTTAAATGATGGTAGTTTACTTGTTATTAATGATGTTTATCATGTGAAGCAAGAAAAATAATTGAATAAAGATTTAAATGACAAAAACCTTAAGATGAGGTTTTTAGAAAAAGGCAAAAAGGGGAAAAATAATGAGTGTGAATTTTCATATATTTTGTCTTTTTGTCTTGCTAATTTTATAGATTTTGTGCCAGATTCCCTAGTTACCAATCAACCAGATTTGAGGTCAAATATTTTTCAAATGGGAGGGAATAATACAAAATCGAGATCATATATCAAGTCTGAGGAATCCAAAGTGCTCATTCCAGTTGTAGAAGACGAGTCATTCATTTGAAGACCTAGAATTGAAGAAAGGATAGAATTTTGATGTGGGCAGCAAAACAGCAAGCCACGTCACGCGACGTGGAGAGCATCCAACTTCAAGACGTCCAGCGTCGCATACCGCGAAGTCCATAGATGATAGGTTTTTTTTAGGATTTGTTCCCCGACATTGGGCTGTCCCCACGTCGCGACGTGCGGTAATATTTGACGTAAATTAGTTTCCATTTTCGTATTTTAAGGATTTAAGTATTAAAGTTTCCTTTTATGGTTTATTTCATTTAGTGTTTCTGTTAGGCTTATAAATAGGCATTTTCTTTCAGTTTGTAATAGTTAGACGTGAATTTTGAGATATAAAGAACACTGAGTTGTTTTTTTTCATGAAATAAAATATGAGGAGGGTTTTGTATTCTTGTTATCAAGATTGTTCCTGAGGATGGAGTTTTCTTTGCTTGACTATCTCGTTATTTATTGGTGATGAGCCACTATATAACCGTACATATTGTCATTCTTTAGAGATATGGTGATTCAGATTAATTACATTGATTTACAAAAAGATCGCGGATGCAACAACGTATCAATCTACGTAAGGAGCGTAGCAAGACCGTTATCAACAAGTCTTCACATTTGTACTTTACCCTTAGTTAACTATAGAGAATGTGCACCTTTTCTTGAGCTCCTCTACGTTGGTTAACTTTGGCTAAGTGCCATATGCATCCTCAAAATGGAACCAAAGTTAAGATCAAATTAAAGATAAAGTACAAACTTGGCCTATGTTGTGAAACTAGGGCTAATTAAGGGTTTCCTAGGGTTAACTATGGTTTCCTAAAATTTCTAGGATTTACTATGTTGAACTAAGGTTTTCTGTGGTTTTATAAAGTTTTATAAGGTTTTATAATGTTTCTAGTGTTAACTAGGTTTAAATTGACCTAACTATACCTAACTATACTAAATTAGGGCTAACTAGAATTAATTTAAACAACTAGGGTTACATTAATGTTAACAAGGTTAATTTTACCAACTAGGGTTAAACTAATGCCTACGGTTTTCTAGGTGATTATTTGGTATTTTATCAACTTATATATTTATTTCGCTTGAGTTTTGTATTATTTTTTGGCATTTATTTAAGCTTAAATGCTGTTTTGGTACTTTTGTAAGATTTACAAGTTGGATGGACAAAATGGTGAAAAAAACTCTTCTAAAGGCAAAAGTAAACAAAAGGTCAACAAATTAAGGAAAACTCAATGAGGACCAAAAGAAGAAACCCTAGGTTCATGTTTAGTCATGCTGTGGAGTAGTGTATCACAAAACCAAGGAGAAATGATGGAGGAACTTTGCCAAGTGTTAAATATGCTTTATAAGGTAAGGCTTTAATTAAGTAAGGTCAAGTATACCTTAATGAAGTCAAGACTGGAGTTATCCTTCTTAAAGAGATCATTATTGTCTTATGTCAAAGTCTTCCCACCCTTACCTTGCATTCCAACCTTATCATTCCTAGGACATGCATGTTTAGGTTTATTTCGATATATTCTTAGGGCATGTATTTGCATATTGTCGACTTGCAAAAACACACACTAAAAGTGGGCACAAATGGGGTTTTAATCAAAAGACGGCCTGCTACTCTATCCCCAGCAATGGTGCCAACTTGTCAAATGAGTGTTTTGGTCCGTGTGTTTTGAGAATACAAGTAAAATTTGTAATCTTACCCCACCTTGTAGAAGGGTGAGTAAGGTATTTATCCCACATGGAGGTACACTAGATATGTGATGTGACAAGTTCAATTGAATAGAAGAAAAAGAGTAAAATATGCAAATAATCAATAGAACAAAAAAAAGATGCAATCACAGGAATAGTAAGGTATTCAAATGGAGAAAAGTGGTGTTCTTGGATTTGTGTTGTGAGAAATTACATCTAGTGAGCTAATAGTTTTGTGTTGTGCTATGATGATTGATCTGTGGAGTAAAAGATTATCCTCATGGAATGGTCCTAAGTCATCTTAGCAGATGAACCTAGGTCAAAACTCATCAATTCTCCCATTCCCTTGATAGAAATAAGTTCGAATTATTAGTTAAAGCCACAACTCGTGACAATAGCCAACTACCCAACTAGTTTCCTCTACGTTGATTAAGTATTGAGAGAACTCAGTGTCCCTCCTAGCAGAAGCAACACCACTTTGATCACAACCTTAACCAAGTATCCTCCGAGTCTTTACATGCAAATTCCTCAGAATCGCTACCCAGAGGACATTTGTTCAAACTGGATAGAGTGATAGATTCATTTAAAGCATGTCAACTTGTACTATTTTTGGTGGTTTATGCTTATCTATGTAATTCACGATAAGATTCATCTTTCAATTAAATGTTAGTTAACTTGGCAATTAATCAAACACATAACAAACATGAACCCATTGAATTCAACCTTTCAAAGTCACAAATTAGGAATTCATGAATCTAGTTTTCACAATTCCATCATTCTCAAGAACACATAAATCGATCAATCATCATCATTTTCAACACATGACTACAATTTCACTTGGACTTCTTAAGTCTCAACACTTTGCCAAAGAACACCATAGTTATTTAGCCTATCATGGCAAAAATCACCACACAAGATGAAGCATAACAAAAGAAAAATAAGAAATTAACCATCAATGAAAAGAATAATTCTCAAATTTGATTAATTCAAAGATAGATCCAAGCTTGTCTTGTGTAATGGAAATTTAGCAAAGGTTATACAATCAAAGCACAAATTATATTCTCTAAATGATCCTTACTATTGTTTATGGCCTAAGCCTAAGCTTTTTGGCCAAAAAATAGGGAAAGATGTCGAACTTTGTAATCCTCTCTAAAACCTTCTAATTCCAGTAATGACCAGCCCTTCAAAAGGTCGGAAAAGGTTCTATTTATACTAAACATAAACTTGGAGATAAAGTAAGTCTACTTCTATGAGTTACACAAAACACCTATGCTAGTACAAATGATTTACAAGGAGGTTATTCTTGGAGAGCAAGTATTTGTCTTTGGCCATTCCCTTGAATGTCATCCAAGACATTCTTTACCTCGTTGAGGTTATTGCTTACTTTTGGAGTACTTAGATATCATCCTTTATGTATTCTCATTCGGTTGAGCTTTCCTTGTAGTGAAACTTGGCTCAAGTATCATTTGCACTCTCATAAGAGAACAAAGGTTAAGATCATAGTATATAAGTAAAGAAAATGCATGGATTATGGTCCATGTGGCTAAACAAGAAGGGTTCCTAAGGTTCTCTAATGTGAGAATTGACCACATAACACTTGACCAAAAAACATTAAGTATTATTTAGCAATTAAGTGGAATCACTTAATTTAAACTAATGTTACTTAGGTTATACTTGTCAATTAAAGATAAACTAAGTAACACTAATTCAAACCAGCCCTCGTTTAACCTAAATAAGAAATAATTAGGGTTTTATTAAGGGTGAGTTGGTCAAATTAGGTCAAAATTTTCAACTTAGTCAAATTTAGTCAAATTAGGTCAAACTAGTTAAACAATGTCAAACTAGGTTAAACTAGTAACACTAGAGTTAAACTAATCTAACTTGGGTTAACTATAGGCCTCCTAGGATTTCCTAGGTTAAACCATGGTTAACTAGTTAAACTAGGTGAAACTAGGCCCACTAGTGTTAATTGGACTAAACTAGGGCTAATTAAGGTAAACTAGTCCTGTTTTAACCAAACTAGTGTTAATGAGCTAGGTAAAACTAGTACAACCTAGTGAGAATAGCCTAAACTATGGGTTCTAGTAAATGTTAGGTCTACTAAGGTGCTTATTGTTCATGTGGGTTCATGCTAGTCATGGGCCATGCCCTATGATTCATGTTGGGAAGGTTAGAAAGTGGTCCAAGACTATGTGTCTTGGTTTGAGGTAAAAGACAAAACAGTCAAACTAAGGCAAACTAAAGGTAAACTAAGGCAAACTAAAACTAAACTAAGGCACAAAGATGGAGAGATGGATTCTACTTTTTCGAACACCTAACACACAATATTTTACACAAAACATATAGGAAAACATGCAAGAGGTAGAACAACATACAAATCCTAAAAACTACAAAAAGTGTGAAAGTGAAAGTGGATTCAAGTGCATTTCTTCCATGGCACCATTGCCACAGAAGAAATGTGCATGTGCGTAAATGTTTTTTGAGTTTTTTGTGTGTGAGAATGATATTACAAAACCGTGTGTTAGTTAGTTAGTTATCAACTCCAATTTGGAAGTTTCCTAAATTGGATTGGTTAGTTAAGAAGTCAAGTTGTAATTGGTTTCTTCTAGGGTTTGTTTACTTGTGGCTGAATTATTTCCTTATTTAAGGAAGGCTTCTTGTAACGTTTTTTAATAATGAATGAAATCAGATTTTTAGCTTTGCTAAAGTGAAAACACTTTGCATTTTGTTATCCCGCGCGAGCCTTTAGTAAGGAACCTAAGGTTAGCCATCCCGTTCTTGATTTAAGGAACAAGCCAAACAAGTTAGTTTAATCTCTTGATTACAAGAGCTAGGTTAATTTCGTTTGTAATAAAACATGGGGGTTTGATTGGCTAATTATCAAGTCCTTCATTTTTCCTTTGATTGCTATTCCTCCATTGTGTTGTGTTCTTGTGTTGGCTTGAGTTTTGTGTCAACGACGGTCCTAAATTGTGGAGAACTCGGTAGTCCAGGATTCTAAGCCTCGACATTTGCGTCACGTAGCATAATTTTTCACTCTTAGGACACCTTAGTTCACAACTAACCCTTAGAACCAAAACTAGGGCACACAAAGCACACACAATACATAAAACCAGCACACACACACACACACCACAAGCACACTTCTATTATGTCAATGGTGCCACAGCAAAAAAGCACATAATAGTGCACTTTGTACACTTTTGTTCTTCACTTCTCCTCTCTTCTCCATTTTTATTTGTAGTTTTGCCGTGGCAATGGTGCCATGGCAGAAATACATTAATTTCTCATCAGTTCTCATGTTACACTTCATTCTTAGAAATCTTAGGCTAGCATTTCCGTGGCAATGGTGACACAGTAGAAATACACTACAACTTCACACACTATGCACTTTTAGGCATTTTATGGCGTTTAGGGTAGTTTTCATGCATTGTTTTGCCGTGGCACAATTTTCATGGTAGAAATACACACTGAAATCATACACATCACTAAAACAACATAGAACACACGCACATAAAGCACATTTCTACCACAGTAATGGTGTCACAGTAGAAATACATAACACACGCACTCACTCTCACATTTCATGTAGTTTTTAGGTAGTTTAGAATTGTTCTATCGTGGCAATGGTGCCATGGTAGAAATGGTGACTCACAAGAAGTGTAAAATGAGATACTTTTGTTAATTGATGATGATGCTATTTGTGTTGTTAACAAAGAAAAGACTCAAGAAGTTCCCCATATAAGTCTAGATGATGAAGATGTGAAAAGTTTTAATGACATTGCTAACATGGTGGAAACTTGCTTTGTTGATGCATAAATTTTTTAGCCTACTGATGATGAGTTTGTTGATACCATGGATGTACAACCCTTAGTTAAGCCTTAGAGGGTTACAGAGCCTAGTATTGTTGAAGAAGTAAACGAGGTGCCTCCAATAGGGGAGCCTCAGTAGTTCAAAGTGAAATTTGTAGAGGCTGCTCCCAATGTGCAAGAGCTTGGGCACCTGCTTTAAAATATTCCTCCAGTTTCATACAGGAGGAAAAAGAGTGCTCATAAAATATAATTTTTCTGGTATATAGATGGATATTCCAAATCTTAAAGAAAAAGGTTTAATGAATATAGTCTAGCTTGAGACATAAGAAACACAAAACTACTTCTTTTTCACAGTAGCTTAAATAGAGTATTTTGGTTAGATTGATATTTATATTTCTTTCACTTTGTTATGCTCATTAAGCAATTCATGTTTGTCAAGACATGCATATGAAAGAAGTTGCAATGGAAATAGGCAATGCAAACATGAGACTAAGTGTGTGGGAGTGGTGCCTAGACCACTCCTGCGCTGCACACAATCACTTTATTTTACATTTGAAGCATGAATTGTGCATGTGCCACTTAGTGTTACTAGTTGCATATTTTTACACCACCATGATTCTTAGTCATGGTGCGACACTTTGCTTGCATGCTACCTCCATGTCATGTATACCTTGCATCAACATGTAGTATACTTGAGTGAATGATTTCTAATAAGATTTGTTTCACCATGTGCATGAAATTTTTCATGTAAGAGGGAACTATGGACAAAGACACTCCACCAAGCAAACAGTGGAATTCATGACATATCAACACCAGGGAGCTGCTAAACCTATCTTTACTTTACATTTAGGACAAGGTAAGTTTTAAGTGTGTGGGAGGAAATGTTTGCTATGGTTTGTGTCTCTTGGGTTTTAAATGCTTATTTACTTTCATGAAAGCAATTTTTTGTGCTATGTGATGCAAAGCATGCTACTTTTTAGTTTTGTTTTGTTATTTTGAGCTTTTGCATGTTATACCCTGTATATGTTGAGTTTCCCATTTTTTTTTGCAAATTTTAAATTTTTTAAGAAATTTTTGAAATTTTGTGAATAAGTAATGTTTTTGAACACAAGTTATGTGTAGTTGGAATTTTTGTGGAAGAACTTGTCTTTCCATGTAAAGTGCACTAGAACTAGAGTAGGATGTGTTTTTAAAACTTGAATAAAAAATGCTTAGTGGTGAGGATGGTTCAATGCTAAGTGGTAGGAGGTAAAAACTTAGTGGGAAAGTTTGAACTTTAACTTAGTTATTTTTAAGCACTAATATGGAATACATACATAGATTGTTGAACTTATGTGAAAAGGTTAAACGAGAGAATTTTTTAAAATTTTCATGAATTAAGATTAAGTAATCCTTGGAAACCTATAGTACTTGAAATTCAAAAGACCCTCTGTTTTGTTCATGAAATTTAGGCACCAGGGAAGATGATTTGAAAAAAAAGGCAGGTCATGCCAATATGAAAAGTGTCCTACTTAAGTAATTCAAAAGACCCTCCTTTCTCCCACTTTGCTCTTTTATACCTTTCTGTGGGTGATGTGTTATTGGTTTGGTTCCTGGAAGTTTTCCCTGTTGATGAGATATTTCCACGTGTCTTCCTTTCTTTGGTGTGGCATGATCATGGCCATTAAGCTTCCTTCTGGTGTGTGATTTTTTCCACGTGTCCTACAAATGCTAATCATGAGATGTAGTGAGGTCTCATGTTCAGTGTGTAACTTAAGTATTAAGCATGAATAACATCAAACACTTGGTGATCTGACACTAGCTGTTCCGGTGCATTTGTGGGTGCCAAACATTGTGCCATATGCTAGAGTAGATTACGCTGCTGTGTATGCTAAGTGGCACTTTGGTGGGAAGTGAATGTATGAAACTATGTGCAAGTGTGTGTGTGATTGAGTGCAAATGGTTGTAAGTGTAGTGAAATGCATGGAATTAGTGAAAGTGTGCAAGTGTAGTGAGTCGCATGAATAAGTATGAGCTAGATGTGAGCAACTGCACATGTTTCATCTTTCTCCCCTATTTAGCCTCTGATTCATGTCGATTCCGATAAAACATTAAACATTAACATTGTAGACAAGACTCTTATCTAAAAATAGCACTTTGCATCACTCAATTTGGAGCTAAGAGGAGGAAGTTATGGTCATTTTAGTAAACCGTGGAAGTACTGTGCGAATGTGGTGGCGGTATTGTGCGTGTGTGCAGGGCGAACGCACCATGGCGCCTGTCGTGTAGCGTGTGTGTGGTGCGGCGCTCGCAGTGTGTTGCATATGTGAGGTGCGGGCGCCTCATTGCGCCTTCCGTGTTGTGTGTGCCTAATGTTGCGCGCGGTGTTTTAAACTCTTTCAGTTAGGAATTGGATTTTGTGGTAAACATATGAATTGTAGATCTCTCTCTTCGATTTCTATGGCTTCACGAATCATCAATTTTGGAGGTCTGTAGCTCAAGATAAAAGTGTTCTCCCAAAATGTGTCAATGACATTACAACTAGATGAGTGCTTCGAAAGAAGGCCCCGTTTGTCATGTTTGCCTACTGAATTGGGAGAAGGTCAAAACATAAAAAATGAAGCACACTCAAAGATCTTTCCAAAACATCCAAGGTCTCATCATTTGGGTGAGTATTGAGAGAGATATACGAATTTGAAGATCATTTTCCATTCCACCGATTGAGAAATTAGTGCAACCCAGTATCAAGTGTGTGTTGGATGTGTTCGTTGTGTATGGGCCTTCTCGTGTGTGCTTGTGACTTTGTGTGGTCACGATGGCTAAGTGTGTGTGTGTGTCCAATTCATGCAATAATCATATCAATTTCATGGCATTTACACAACACTTAGACATTTTCCACAGTTGTAAAATTATGAACATTCTTGCACATAAGTCATTTATGAAGCACTATTTCCACTAGAAAACCACACAAAAGCTGAAGTAATAATAGCATATAAGTCAGTATGGAACTGACTTATCAACTCCCCCACACTTGAACCTTTGCTAGTCCCGAGCAAAGTAAAGCAAAAATAATCTCTTTATCCACTTTCACATCCAACACTTTTCATATCATCATCATCCATTTTTAAAACTTTTCGCATGCAAGAATGATCCATTGGCACAAGTTCACAGTTCGTTTATATCATGCTTGTTATCAACTAAAGTGCAGCGAATAAAGACAAAACCGCCAACGTGATGTGTGTGCTGGGAGTTTCTTCTGTCCCCTCTCCCTGTCTATGCAGAGTACTCAAGCAAACACTTACACAATAATTCTTGCACTACAATCCTTTTGTCCACACACACAAACACTTTACGTTAAAAACAAGAGATGGATTTTTCTTTACATGCTCATTGGGGTTATCCCCTCTTCTAATGCACATTGGTGCAAGATGATTTCTTTTCAGATTTATGCCGCACTTTGGTGCTTGGCTGCCAGATTTTTTGGCTCTTTTTTCCCTTTATTTGCCACTGGCTTTTTCTCTTTTGTTCTCATCTCTTCTCAAGCATTTCATGTTCGTGTGTGTCTTCAATAGACTATATACTCAAAATGCAAGAACAAGTGTTTACAAGTAGAATGCACATACAAGTTAAGAGATACATAAGTTCTCTCCTATGTCAAATGGATTGCTGGCATTTCTATCTTACTTTAATATCGCACTTAAGCAAGCAACTTGCATGAATCAACTGAAGGCTGTATACTAAAAAATTTTGCATTCATCAACAATTGGGTAAATAATTGATGGATTTGATGATGATTTTGGAAGTGCTAGTGTATTGGAGGTGCTGGTGTGCTAATGGACTGAGATGATTTTTCACCCAACACAACAGAGACACTTCACATTTATTGCAACTGGACATAGAGCACATAACAAGGCTAGTGCTAGTCACTACCTTTTATTCCACACTAGAAACAAAATCACACAACCTACATGAATACTACTACAAACTACACCACCACCAATTTTCCTAACACATACACATGCAACACATCAAATTAAGTTCGAAGGCACTATACACAACATAGTACAACACAACTTTTTCAAGCATCAACAAACAGCATCAAATAAAGCATCACCAGTAGCATAGCTGACCAAGCAAGCAAATAACATAAAAAATTTCATGAAGGAAAGTAAGCATGTGAATTCTCAAAGGCATAAACCGTGGTAAACATTCCCTCCCCCACACTTTACATTGTCCCCAATGTAAGATAAAAGAATAGGTTCAGGAACTCCCCTATGATTGTAGACTGTGACATCTAATAATTGCTAGTTTGAGTGCCTTTGTCCTCAACTTTCCCTTTATGACTGTTGTCCTTTAGACTGCATTTGCTTATGCTCAATAGCTTTGGCTATCCTTTGCACTTGCACACCCCCACACTTGGACTCATGAATCCTTGAATCAAAAGCACACAACTCACTTTATGGATAAATCATATATTCATATAGCACACTAACCATGTTTTTCATCCTAAAGTATAACTCCATGCAATACATGCGTCCCAATAATGCACTATGTTCATAGCAAGTTTAAATTTCACACATGGTTACCGCTTCTCAGTTTCTATGATATGCATGAAAACCCAACAAACTAGCAACATTCACCTCAAATAAGACCATGAAAGTTCAAGAAGGTATTTCTCATAGAGAGAATAGAGTTCAATAAAGCACCAGGGAATGAGCTCATACCTTATATTGTTCAAATATTAGTGAATAATGAATTGTTGAAAACTTGTTGTTAAAGTGGCGGTGCTACATAAATAAACTGTGCGTGTGTGAGTAGTGGCTTGTGATGTACAAGATAGTAGAGAAAAAGTGTGGTGTGCAAGTTAGTGCCCCACACTTAACAGAGGCTTTTGCTTAGGGTTCCTGCACACAAGAGACAACTAACTACATGAACAAAACAAAAGCAAAAGTGACTAAAAACTCAAACATCAATTTATTCAAGAGAAGTGGATTAAGTAGTTATGGATTTATTCAGTCTCCAGCTAGACTTTATTCATGAAGCCTCCTCATTCAAGATTCGGATTACCCATCTCTGTACCAGAAGAATGCTCTTTCATAAGCACTCTTTTTCCTCCAGTAGGGTACTGGACCAATATTTTCAGGAAAGAGGTGTTGGAGCTCATGCACATGGGGAACAATCTCAATAAACTCCATTTTATACCATTTATGTTCCCGAATAGGAATCACATCTTTCACTTCTCCCACCAAATTTGGCTCTGAAACCCTGCAAGGCTCAACCACAAATTGTGCATCCATAGTCTCAACAAATTCATCAGTAATTTCAAAAATAGATGCAACAACAAAACAATTTTCTACCATGTTAGTTATTTCATTACAAAGCATTAAATCTTCATTACACAAACTAACATAGGCAGCATTTTGGGTTTTTTTCGTGTTAACAAAATTGGGTTCATTATGCACATTTAACAAAGGTATCTCATTCTTCCTTATTTGTTGGTCAACAGTTACAATTTCAAATTCATTCACAATTTCATGAGTTGGTGCCTCAACAAAATCTCAATCATCATGTTGTCATTTTCATTAACAAGTGCAATATTAGGTTCATTCTTGCTCACAAAAGATTTAATAAGACGTGTCTCTGTACATCTCACAGGGCATTCAAGTGAAGGAGAATTATGTAAAGAAAGTCTAATAGTATTATTTTGCTCATAAAAGTATCTCCCCATTTTGGTAGTAAGAAACCAAAAAGCCTTAAATTCATCATATGTAAGCTCATCACAAGGGACAACATTCTCATCAGAAGGACTCAAATGTTCATGCACAACAGATTCATCAACAAAGCATTCAGGTCTAACATCTCCTACATCTATAGATTCCAACTCTCTTGGACAGTTTAGACCACAATCAACATTTGCATTCATACTAAAAAAATTTTCCTCAAGAGTTTGTGTTTCAGTAATAAGAGATATACCTTATGAGTGGACTTGAGCAACTGGAACTGGTGTCTGAAGTTGTTCCAATATGTCGCTCGGTGAGGCACTAATTCGATCATATATCTGTTGTTGTCTTTGAGTCTCATCCTTCATTTGAGCCAACCTTGTTTCACAAATTACATCAAGTCTTTCCAAAATCAGAGACAACATGTCTTCTAGTGTTCGCTCTTCTTCTTGATAGGACCCATTACCTTGCTGTTGGTCATGCCATGGTTCATAATATCTCGGTGAGGAGAAGTTGTCAAATACTCCAGGTGTTGGTCGTGTGTCATCTATCCAATCTGGTGGGTAATCATAATAAGGCTCAACAAAGACCCCAAACAACCTAGACATATTTGATCTGTTGTGGTGTGCATAGTTAAATTTCAGTAAATTCCAAATCCCATGCACTTACCACAACTTCAATACAGCAGACTAGAACACAAAATAAAAAAATGAAATTTACCAACACAAAGACTAACACAAAAAATGAGAAAATCACACAAAAATAGAATGACAAAAACACAAAAAATCAACAAGTCAAGAAAACAAACAATCTCTTACAATCGCGCCTTCCCCAACAACTGTGCCAATTTGTTGGAGAGCTAGTCGTATCACCTCAACAAATGCCCTAACATTAATGTAGTAGCGGTGAGAGGGATCGTATCCAAAGAGAAGGGTTGGCGTCAAGAGATTGTTTGTTCAAGACTACCTACTGTGTACAAAATGAAAGGAAGAAAACAAATATAAATGCATGCTCAATAGATTAAATGCAAAATAAACCTAAATGCAAAGGTTAGTATGCAAGCACTGCCTTGAGGGATTTCATCATGTACGGATCTCTTCCTATTATCACTGACTTGTGTGCATGTGTGAGGGGACTATTCTGCTAGTGACTCGAAACTGATTAACTTGGCAGTTCTCACAATTCCAGTTCGCAAATCTCCTCAAACTTCTCTTGGTAGGCAAGTTCTTGGCACAAGTTTAAAACCCAGATCCCTATATTTACAGAACAACTCTAACTCAATCCTTGACTATCTCCCTTGGCAGGGCAGCTAACCAATTCATGCCTTCGATTTGCTCTACACGCATAATATTAAGTCTTTCCTAAGGGTTGATTTCAACTGTCAGTGGGCACCGCACAATTAGAATCACAATGCATGCAGATTTTAAGACTCACACAAGTATGTTCACAATTCAATTCATGTTAAGTTCAATTGCCTTTGGTAGATACACACTAATCTCAGTGGGCTCCGCATATTAGATATGAACTTAGACAAATTCATGCAAAACATTGAATCCAAACATGTAAAGAACAACGAACAAAAAATAACACAGATGATTTCAATTCCGTTGTCTGAAATAAGTTAAGATCTGTACAGATGAACCCTCAAGACAATATAATGTAAGAAAAGGAAAAGAGAGAAAAAATCCTACTTTAAACTAAGGACTCAGAACCCTAATCTCTTGTGTCTATTCTCTTTTGTGCGGCAGCTCCTTTCTCCCCCTTTGCTCTTTTATACCTTTTTGTGGGTGACGTGTTGCTGGTTTGGTTCCTAGAAGTTTCTCCTGTTGATGAGATATTTCCACGTGTCTTCATTCCTTTGGTGTGGCATGATCATTGCCATTAAGCATCCTTCTGGTGTATGATTTTTTCCACGTGTTCTACAAATGCTAATCATGAGATGTAGTGAGGTCTCATGTTCAGTGTGTAACTTAAGTATTAAGCATGAATAACATCAAACACTCGGTGATCTGACACTAAACATTGTGCCTTATGCTAGAGTAGATTACGTTGCTGTGTATGCTAAGTGGCACTTTGGTGGAAAGTGAATGCATGAAACTATATGCAAGTGTGTGTGTGAGTGTGTGCAAATGGTTGTGAGTGTAGTGAAATGCATGGAATTAGTGAAAGTGTGCAAGTATAGTGACTGAATGCATGAATAAGTGTGAGCTAGAGAGCAACTGCAAATGCTTCATCTTTCTCCCCCATTTAGCCCTGATGTATGTCGAGTCTGATAAAACATAAAACATCAATATTGTAGACAAGACTCTTAGCTAAAAATAGCACTTTGACTCACTCGATTTGGAGCTAAGAGGAGGCAATTATGGTAATTTTAGTAAACTATGGAAGTGCTGTGCGAATGTGGTGCGGGCGCCACTGTGCGCCCGCAGTGTGGTGTGCGTGTGTCCATGGCGGGTGCACCATGGCGCCCACTGTGTACTGTGTGTGCAAGGTGCAGGCGCCACGAGGCGCTCGCACCGTGTAGCATGTGTGTGGCACGGCGCCCGCCGTGTGTTGTGTGTGTGAGGTGCGGGCGCCTCAGTGCGCCCGCCGTGTTGTGTGTGCCTAATGTTGCTGGGTTTTGAAAACTTTCGGTTAGGAATTTGATTTTATGGTAAGCATATGAATTGTAGAACTCTCTCTTGGCTTTTTATAGGTTCAAAAATCATCAATGTTGGAGGTTTGTAAATCAAGATACAAGTGTTCTCCCAAAATGTGTTAGTGACTTAACAACTAGATGAGTGCTTAGAAAGAAGGCCCAGTTTGTCATGTTTGCCTACTGCATTGGGAGAAGGTCAAAACATAAGAAATGCAGAACAGTCAAAGAGCTTTCCAAAACATCCAAGGTCTCATCATTTGGGTTAGTATTGAGAGAGATATACGGATTTGAAGATCATTTTCCATTCCGCCAACTGAGAAATTAGTGCAACCCAGTGTCAAGTGTGTGTTGGATGTGTTCGTTGTGTATGGGTCTTCTTGTGTGTGCTTGTTACTTTATGTGGTCACGATGGCTAAGTGTTTGTGTGTGTCCAATTCATGCAATAATCATATCAATTTCATGGCATTTACACAACCCTTAGACATTTTCCACAGTTGTAAGATTATGATCATTCTTTCACATAAGTCATTCATGAAGCACCATTTCCACTAGAAAACCACACAAAAGCTCAAGTAATAATAGCATATAAGTCAGTATGGAACTGACTTATCAGCAGCACATGCACACACCGTGCAGCAGCCCTCACACTCTGTGTGCACAGCGCGCGCAGCACCCTCGCACACAGCCCGTGCGCATGGGCCTGGGAATGCATACACACTGCACGTGCACCATGCGCATCCCTAGCACACGTTGCTGTGTGAATGGTGTAGTAGTTTGGCACCAACCGTGCACGCGGCAGCAAGTTCATAGCCCGCGCGCATGCACGCAGAAGCATACACACAACCCACGTGTGCCAGTGCGAGCGGCAGCAATTCTATACACGGACATAGCACACCACACTTGTATTTGCTGCACACTCTTGCTACACTACATGCATTACACTAATCGACACTACATGCACTACACTAAGGCACACAATATGCACACTAAGGCATATTATATGCACACTTTAGCACACAGTTGTTGCACAACTTTTGCTATGCCTATGCACACTACTTACTTCACCACAAGCACAACACCACACAACCACAAACTTCATGCACAACTTTTGCAGACATGCACTCAACCATGCATCACTCCAGCCCATAAAGGTACATTGCATGCAGAGCACACTTGTACGAGCAAACTCACATGCACGCTTGCGCACACACACATACACACACGCTGGACCTTGTATTTCTTTGGTTTCTTCTTCAAAATTTTTCTAAGTTTTCTAATCCTTCATTTTCTTGTACAGTGTTCGAAAGTGCAATGCATTGTGGTTCGGTGACGTGATGTGTGCGTTGAAAATGTGGTTGTCGCTGGCTAAAGCGCGTGAGTCTCTAGATTGATTGCTGACGTGGAGTATAGTGCACGTGTATATTTTGCACTATTTTTCCTCAGAGTGGCATTTCTATAATTAAGTGCTTAGTTTACATTTGCGTGTAGATTAAGTCTTCGACCTCTATAAATAGGGGACTGTGTCATTATTTTTGAGGAATCTGGAGATTAATCTAGAAACTTGTGAGCGGGAAATTTTCTCTCTCTAAAACTTTCTCTCTCTTGAATTTGATCTCCGTTCGTGATTTCGATCGAACTTTTGAACAGATCGTTGGAATCAACTATCAATTTAGGAAGCTTTGAACAGTTATCTTGTGATCTTGAGCTTTTTGAGACAATTTAATCAGTAAATCCTTCCAATTCAATGAAGATGAAATGTTCATTACTGCACTGTGATGATTACGAATTGAGAATGAGTTCTTCCGGCTAAAGTTGTGACGTTCTAGGGTTTCGATGGTTGAATGCTCCATTTAGACAACTTTGTGCAGTGCAATTAACTTGATCTTTGAAGAATGAAATCATACTCTATTTTGTTCCAAGAATTCAGTTAAAATTTATGAATTTGCACCGGTATTGTTGAATTGAACTTTAGTTGCGGTTGACATGCTGAATTGAAGATTAATTAACCAATATTTGTTGAGAATTTTGTGGATTGAGAACTGGAGTATGAATTGAGTCTTTGCAATTGCTATGTAAGTTGATTATGTGAAATTCAGTCGCCATGCTGATTTTGGATCTCGAAACCTTTAGATTAAAGTGTAAGGAAGTTCTCTGGTACTAATGAAGACATAAGAACCTAAATTTAGGCCTTGCAATGTGAAGTCTTTAGGAGATGATTGCTATAGTAGTTAGGAACAGGGAATTGAGAAGTTGTGGTGTGAATACATTGTTCGTAGGCCTCGCCATGGGAAAGAATAATGACAGGAAGCTTAGGTTACAGTGCGGTCAATATGCTGACTGTAGGTTAGGTTCCTAGGCAACTAGTTCTCCTTTGGTTTTGCTCATATGTTAATTGCACTACGTGAGTTGTTTAGGTGAGCGTTCATCCGGAGAAGGAACCCTAGGACATCCTCTTCTCTCTATTTGCATTTACATTTTGTTGTTTGCTTTATTTATGTGACAACATTTAGAGTAACTTTTAGAATTTCTTGAAACCACTCTTCCATGTGGAACGAAACCCTATCACCACTACTATAATTAATTAGGGATAAATTGATACTCATGCAATAAACATTATCACTGGGTTATATGGCTTTTCATCCTCCATTTTTTCCTTTGGTCTTTCGGATTTTCATTCCCATTTTCCATTTGCCAATGGTTTTGGGGGCTTTTCATCTTTCCTTTTTGCTTTCGGTCTTTTGATTTTTCATTCCCAGATTATGCTTTGCTCCTTTCTTCACACCATTCATCTATATTATTACATTTTTTCCATATCATCTCTCTTAGAGCCTTATGTTCAAGTATATCTTCATAGGATCACTAGTGTAGGCTTATCTTTAAATTTCTTTCATTGTTTTCCTCACGATTTCTTGTTCAATGAGTACCCCTCAATTTTCTTAAAATAGAGTCACTAAACCATATTTTACCTATCTTAGTTTAACACTTAAATTTAGCATCAGTACTCTCTCTTGTTGCATTAGTATGCTTCTAAACAAATTACAAAGCACTTCACAATTAAATTGCTTGGATAATTGAAATCATGCATTACATGAACAATAACAGATCTTTTGACAAAACACAACACACCTATTTTATTCACTAAAACACATGATAGCACACATTACATTTCATAGCTTAACACTTTCAAAACACTTTCCGAACTACCTACTCATATGATGTCTATTTTCATAAAACCAAACACAAAAAAACAACTCATAACACAACATACTTCACTCTAAATCCTACAACTTCAACAACCAAATTTCAAGCCATTGCATAGCACCACACATAATCAAATCCCACACATAGCCAACAATAAGGCCCACCTATTTTTACCTCCACCCACAATGCCATGAAATTACTTCATCAATAACACTATTACCCGTACACTTGAAATGTACATTGTCCACAATGTAAAACAAATTAAGGGCAAGAAGGGGATCCCTAGTCAGATAGGCCTGGTGAGGAGAATTGTTGAAGAATTTGCTTGTAAGGAGGTAAAGACAACTTGAAAGAGCAGTAAGATCAGGCTGAAAATCGACAAGGGCCGTGATGAGGGTTGAATTTTACTATAAAAGTAATTCCTCAGAAGTAGACTTCTATTACAATAAGTATTATTCTGGTCATAGGAGTCCAACTTCTTGCCAGCAATTATTTCCATTATGCATGTATGTTAAGAGTTACAATCCTATTACAACTCTTACATCACAGCAACCCCTTCCTCAAGGTATGTTACTAGAGTTTCATTACAACTCTAATTCAAGTATGTATTCTATAAATACCTACCGTCTCTCACTCGGGATGGGGATTCGATTGGGTATTCTCAATTACAGATCGATAAACACTTAAGCTTCATTATTGACTTAAACATCGGAGTATTTTCCCTGGGATCAAACCCGGGGACTTTTCGCAGGTCTTCGTTGTGTTACGAACGTCCAGGCGACCTGCCAGCAACACTCCGCCGACGTGAGACTTTTTGACACTCATCAATTCGCGCCCACCATGGGGCAGAAAGCAATGTGCCTACTACTCGATTGCAATTGTCAAAGCGCGACCAGCCTAGGACACAACAGCAGCCTTAGAACTCTTCAGTACCTGAGCGTCAGGGAGAGAATAATCCGCTGACAAGAGAAGATCCAACAAGTTCATCTATCAGAACCCCTATTCAGGACGAAACAGGTGCTGGACCACAGAACCAAGGTGGTAGTCCAATTCCGATTGTTGATTTAGATTCGCCTGATGTACTTAAGTTTCTAATTAAGAACGGAGAACGGGTTAAAACAATGATAGCGAACCATGCTCTGGTCAATCTCGCTGAAAGTGAAGTTCGTGAAACTCAGCAGCGAGAAGCAAGAAATCAAGCCATTCGAGAGCGCGAGATCTCTAACAAAGGCTTTGAGATGAGTAGGATCTCGAGATAAGAGCTGAGAAACGTGCTAACAGGAGAAACAGAGATCACATCTCAATCTCATCTCAACGAAGGGATTCACCGAACAGAAAGATAAGACAAGTCAATTATCGTCAGAGGACTAGGGTTGAAGATCGCTTTGGTGATAACTTGTATAGGTCATAGGAGCCACTTGGGACTTATTTTCCACTCTATCAAAGGTCTTAATATATAGGATTGATCTTCAGCAATTGGAAATAACACGTCTCGAGCCTCCATAGGATCAACTTGGGACTTATTTTCCACTCTATCCAAGGTCTTAATATATAGGATTGATCTTCAGCAATTGGAAATAACACCTTGAACATCTTGTGAAACACGAAACCAGTTTTTTTGTGACAAAATGCACATTTTCGACCTAAATCACATCTTTCTTGATCTTTCACCTCTCATTTTGGCCTCCAACATTAATAACCTACAAAATACACTAAAAACACATTAAATAGCATAAAGGCGGCGCAAAGTATAAGTGAAAATAGCATATATAAAGTGAACATATTTCGCCTTATCTCCTAACTAAAATTTGTAATGAAATTAACACATTTTCGAATAACTTTCCCAAAACAAAACCAAAACATAAAAATTTAAACTAAAATGAACGTCAACGTCATGGCGTGGGTGATTGCACGTCACAATGTAGAGAGTGTAGATGCTGCGACGTGGAGAAATTGATTTATTCCCATGTGATTCCATTGGCTATCGTCGTGACGTGGAAAAGACTTGATGTCGCACAAGGATGGACCTCGCGATGTGGATGGACATCGCGACCTGGAGAACCTGAACGTTGCAATGTGGAGTGAATCAGCCTTCTTCAATTTTTTTGATCTCCAATCTTGATTCTACGCGATCTAAACCTTTAATAGATATACAAGACATATTCTAAATTACTTTGGCATCCTTATTATTGAAGGACGTCTCCACATCTTTACCAGCATCCACAAGTGATGCACAATATCTAGTCAAGAGTGATTCAAAGCCGACTTCATTCTTTTTATCTTTGATCTTGTTATTAGTCCATCAAGATTAACCAATGGATCGTGTAACTTAACTGACGTTGATATGGACGGATTGCTATCATTCTCTCCCTAGTCGAAAAATTTGTCCTCGAATCACCTACATCATATAAAGAAAGACCAGCAACATTCAAAGAAGAAGAAACATTACCATAATCACTAGGCAATTCAATATGGTAAGAATTATCATGAATTCATTTAAGAACTCTAAAAGAACCAACGCCACGCCTATGTAACTTAGATTTTCATTTTGCAGGAAACCGTTTCTTCCTTAAGTGAATCCATACTCAATCACCAAGTTCAAATATGATATGATCACGACCCTTGTTATCTTATTTGGGATATTAATCATTTCGCCTATCAATGGAATTCTAAACCCTTTCACGAATTTGTTTCACAAATTCATCTCTCTTTTTACCTTCTAGATGAACAAACTCTTTAGTAGGAAAAGGAAAATATCAAGAGATGTCAAAGGGTTAATATCATAAACAACTTCAAAGGGGAAACAATTAGTCGAACTATGCAAAGTATGATTATATGTCAATTCAATATGTGGCTAACAAGTCTCCTAGTTCTTAATGTTCTTTTGAATTATAGCACACAATAAAATAGACAAAGTGCGATGTACTACCTCTATTTGACCATCTCTATTTGTGAATGTGCAAAAGTAAAAAAGAACAAGTTAGTGGATAATTTATTCCATAAAGTACACAAAAAATGAGACAATATCTTAACATCCTTTTCACTGACAATTCTTTATGGTATGCCATGCAAACGAACAAATTCTTTAAAGTACAAATTAGTTATATAAGTTGCATCATTAGTTTTAACACATGCAATAAAGTGAGCTATTTTGCAAAAAATATCAACAACAACAAATATTCTATCTTTACCAGTACGATATGTAAGGAATCTTATCACAAAATCCATAGATATATCTACCCAAGAATGACTAGGGACTGGAAAAGTTGTATACAAACCACGAGGCAATACCTTTAATTTAGCTTGTTTACAAACAATGAACATTTTACAAACACTTTTAACATCTTTTAATATATTTAGACAATAAAAATATTGATGTAGGATATCATATGTTTTAGGTATTCCAGAATGCCCAATAACCCTCCACTATGGGTTTCTTTAACAAGTAATTCTCGAATAGAACTTAGGGTAATGCACAATTTGTTATTCTTAAAAAGATAACAATCTTGTACATAAAATTCTCCATTCTGTATTTGCAAACAAAGATCACAAACACATTGGAAATTAGGATTTTGTATAAAGCTATTTAATCAATTCAAAACCAAGTAACTTAACATGCATAAAAGTAAGCAAATAATACTTCCTAAACAATGCATCATCTACAATGTTATCTTTCCAGCTTTATACTTAATCACATATTGAAAAGATTCAATGAACTCCAACCATTTAGCATGCTTCTTATTTAATTTTCCGTGAGTCTTCAAGAGTTTGAGGCTTTCATGATCCAAATGAATTATAAATTCTTTTAGCCACAAATAATGTTAACATACCTTTCTTTGGGACCAAGATAACTGGAACTGAACAAGGATTTAGTGACTCAGGAACAATAACTTTGTTTAGAAGTTCATCCACTTGTCTTTGTATCTGTTGGCTATTTGGAATAAAAGTTATAGAGACAAAATCAATTTGATTCTCAATGCCTCTAATAGACAGCAAACCATTAGGTAACTCTTCGGGGAACAAGTCTTGATATTTTTGTAAAAGAGACAAGACAACATAGGCAAATAAGAAAGGTGATCACTATCAACAATACAGATATCCTTTCCAATCATTAAGTACAATGGTTGCCTATCCAATATTGCTTTATTAATCTCTTTCTTTGAAGTAAATACAACAAGATTTTTCTCTTTGATTTCTTGACCTATTTTAGGTACATCATCATTTTTCTTCTCCAACTACTCATTTTTTGTTGCTTTCTTTTCCCTCATCTCATGATGTGGAGTGTCGTGGCTCGTCAATTTATCCTAATTTCACTGAATATAGAAGCAGTGAGCTAGGTTTTGTTCCGCAGGGAAATAGTCGATTCAAGAAGTTTGATATGCTCAATTATGTCACCAAAGTATAACAAGATTAAAAGAACACTGATTACAAAAATTAACAAGAAGTAAACTGGTTTGACTCCACACAATTACGAATTTAAATGAACACACAAGTAAAACTCAAGGAAGTAAGAACAAAGTTGTCAAGAAGATAAAGCTGATAATCTAGGCTACCTCCGGGTGAAAGCAACTTCTCATACATGCAGTATTACTAACATACAAGCAAAGCAGATGAGGAGAATCACAATTGGAAACAGAAATAATAGCTAGCATGGTCACTACACTACAATTTTAGTCTCCCGTCGCCATCCTATCCTTTGGTCGGGCCTAAGGATGGTAAAGTGTGAATAACTGTCTCAATTCCCCACTCAAATTACTCAAGCATAAACACCTAGAATCTCCCATGCCGAGGCCTGATCCTAGCTTGTAAATTCATCATTTGAGTATGAGAACCTATTATCACCTTGTTCTTAGGATGATACAGACTCAAAGCTTCCTATGACGAGGTCTAGCCTTAAGATCTGTGCAAATTCAAACAGGTTTAAGAACTCTAGCATTCTCAGGTTCTTATTCATGATTTTTATCCAAATCTTACCAAAGAAGACTCAATTCAGCATGACGACCGCAATCGAATCTCATTTCATGAAATTCAGATCAAAATCATGTACTCAACAAGTTTTTCCAATTCGTAGCTGAGAATTTCCATTTCATATAATAAATTGTTAGTTCTACTGCACAATTACAATTTCAACCTAGCATTCACCCTCGGTATCCTAGATTATCATACAATTAGCCACGAATCTCCATTTCAGCTTCATAATCAACAAATTGGTAGATTAAACAGTTCATAATCATTAATTGGAAGAGTTTACCAATTAAGAGTCTTAAAAGCTTCCAAATGCCGAGAGGATTGCTACTTTTCTTCTCAATTTCACGGAGATGTATATTGATGGTAGAAAATCTTTGATCGGAATCCAAAATGAAGCAACAATCTTAGTGAGAGAAAGTAGAGAGAGAAAGTGGATCTCAAGAACACTTCCCGCTCTTCAAAATCAAAAGTCGGTTACAATATGAAAAATGTGAGTAGTCAAAAAAATTCCCCTTTACATGTTAGCTACCTTCCCTATATATAGAGTTGGGAAAACGTAACTAATACGCAACGTAGAATGTATCAAATATTACAAAAGTGTCCTTAAGGGAAGGAACTAAAAATCAGCCAAAAATGTCAAAAATTCCAAGTTTGAAAAAGTATTCAACACTCCAGCGCCTTTGGTGTTAATTTCCAGCGCCTTCATCAACCTCAGCCACGAGCCGCACGCCTTCAGGCTTAAGTTGTCATCAAAACACCAACCCGTGGTAAGCAAATAAAACCCTAAAAAACCCTAAAACCCTAATGAATGGTATTCCGAAAAGAAACTCACATTTCATAGTCTTGCACACACAATTAGAAAATAGTTACAACATAAGAAATGTAGTGCATTCAAAGAGCTTTTCAGAACACCAAAGAACTCACCAATTGGATTAATATCAAGAAAGTTATGCCCAGATGAATTTCACCAACCAAATCTGCCCAAAACCCTAATTTTAGATTACCAATTTCAGTTTTTTCTTCAAAATTCCCAACCTCCAACTTAACTCTTTTAAACCTATTCTTACCATTTAGCACCAAGCACATATTTACTTCATTTTAGTCAACATTTTTAGTCTTTTTCAACATTTAAGCACATCAACTTGTATAACACATTATAGCACAAATTAGCACATTTCACCACATAAATGCATGAAAATTCAAGTCAAAAGCTAAGTGAACTAATCCATTTAAGTTGGTATAAAACCAACTTATAATCTCAACACAAGCTTTGGAAATGGTTGCTTGGTCTTCAAACACTTGTCATGATTTAAGAGTTGCTAGATTCACTTTTATACCATTATAGTCAAAAATATAATAGTTTTTCTTTGTATGATATACAACATCTCTATCGAATTTCTAATATTTTCCCAATAACAAGTGGGTTGCCTCTAATTGTACGACATCACACAGAACTTCATCTTGGTGTTTACCAATAGATAAAAAAATTTTAACTTGCTTGTTAAACATAAATTTACCAAATTAAGTCGAACACTGTAATTTATATGGTTTAGGATGTTTAATGCAAGATATCCTAGTTTGTTTACCAAAAGTACACCACTGCATTGGTGTAGCTCCCACTATCAATGGTTATGCTACATACCTTATAATGGATTTTACACTGAATGTGAAAAATATTTTCATGTTGTAGACCCACCTCATATACTTGGGGTTTTGCATTAAGTATCCTATTTGATACTAAGGTACGCTTTTCGTCCTTCTTAGGCACGTCTTCAATTTCTTACTCTAGTTTTGCTATTTCCTTATCACTTGATTGTTTGCTAATGAGATCACCATTAGCTAGGTCGTACATAAGCTTCTTTGCTGTACAATCAGATTGATAATGTTCATATCCCTTGCATTTAAAACATTTAACATCTCATTGGCACTATACAGTCTTTGGCACTATCATTGAGTAGCCATAGGTTGTTTTCCCAAGATTTTAGATTCTGATTCTGGAACTGTTGGTGTTTACTTAAATGGAGTCTTAGGTGAAAAGGGTTTCAAATTTTTTTTCCATGTCAGATTAGAAGAAGATGCTTGGCCCTTGAACTTCATGTACTTTTCGATCTTTACAGTTGTATGAAGAGTTTCCTCTATATCTATTGCATGCTGTAAATCCACCTTATTTTCCAAGGAAGGATTTAAACCACCAACAAATCTTTCCATGATGGTTTCTTATCCTCTTCTAGATTGGTCTTAATCATCAATAACTTTATTTACTTGATAGTAGCAATACCTGCGGTAGCCAAATTGCTCGAAGGGGGTACCATTGACGCATAAAACTTATTATTACCATGTTCATCAATCACTAACGTGCCCTCAATTTTTAAAAAAGTAATATCCATGGAAGCATGAGAAAGATTAGGGGGAAATGCTCGTTAGAGCGGGGGAAATAAATGATCTCGTGATACAAGAACAAAGATAAAATGTCCCAATGCAAGATGTCGGTTAGTATATGATAAACTCTACCCCGACTAAAAATTAATCCAAAATCCTAATTTAAGAGCAAACTAATTCTTAATGGCCAACAACATTGTTAACTCAAGCTTGTTTTAGACAGTTACACTACCAGAACGACCAAACAATGAATAAGTCAAAAACATATGACACAAACGTAAAGTTAGGTCGTTAATATATTGAGTTGGGGACAAAGAAGGAATAAAATCATTCGGGTCAAGGGGTACATTTTTTTTCCAAAAAACAACCAAAGAAATATGTAGAGGAAGAATACCAACAAAAGAAGAAAAATAAAGAGGTTATTTTGCAGTTGTGAAATCTACCATACCTAATCGAAAAGACATATTAGTCAATGAAAAATTTTACCACATGCCAAGAAGTCTCAATTTAATACCTTTGTCAAACATTTTATATGATCCAATAAGCTGATAAGAATAAGTGGCATAAAACTCATGCACAATCCTTGGATAAATGGGGAAAACAAGAAAATCTATAAACCAAGGCCACCCAATATTACTGAAATATTCACGAATTAGAAATTCCACTTCAAAACTAGAAAGGTTGGAAAAATTAAACACCTTAAAAGAATTCATGGAATATAAAACAAGGGCATTATACCTCTTGGTGTGGTGAATATCGGTGAAACTAAGGATTTCTGGAAAGAAAGAAAGCTCGTCATTACAATGTTCAGGAGATGACAGTGAAGGGCTTAGTGGCGGAGATGGTGAAATATGCGGGACTTTTCCTTGATCACCGTAGGAAGAGGAACTACAGGCAAATTTGTAAATATTATAACATTGTGATCAACGAGGCTTAGTCACAAGAGATGGAGAGCAAGCTCGTTTAGTCCTGCGAGTGAAACAATAGTGGGTAGTCCACTTGAACGGTTTAAAAGTTTCCATAGAGCTCGATTCCCTTGGTGGAGATATCGACGGAGTGGATTCCTCTTCAGAATCTAAAACCGACAAAGATGGAGCGCTGGCAGTGTTCTTTGCAGTTCTTATTTTCCTCTGAAACTCTAGTCGTGCTGGGGAAGATCTATCAGGGAACAAACTTTCAGAACCCTCAATGGAGAAGAGGGAACAGTAGAAGATAGTGGAGTAGCATTCTTCAAGACCAACATTGTGGAAAGATGATGTTGGTAGTGGAAACTAGGGTTAAGTACTGTAAAATAAGATTAGTGGAAGTAAAAAATGAATTAAAAATTCATTTACTGCACTTTTATAACCTTAGGCTCAGAAACCGAATAAGAACTGAATGGGCAAGCAGATGTTCATGACAAGAACAGAGATCCTTCCTATAAACTTATTCAAAAACCACAAAAAATTAAATAACAACATAAAAACGAAAGCAAAAGTAAAATTTTGCTTGACTCCCAAAAACTACCATTCTTTAACATCTTTGGCTAGACAATGTAGAATTAGTTTAATAAATAGGTGGAAACAAAGAAAACTCATCAACCAACTGCACTTGATTATAGTCATAAAAATGTTTACGGCATTGGCAATTAACCTTAAAAATTTTGTGAGTGTTCAATCCATTAATTTCAATTACTCCATTAGAATTAATCAAAATTACCTCAAAAGGACCTATCCATGTAGATTTTAGCTTTCATACAAGTAATCGCAATTTGATTGAAATAACAAAAACTTCTTTCCAACTTGGAAGTGTTTTCACCTAACGAGTTTATCATGACTGATCTTAGTTGTATCTTTATACAATGTGGCACTGCCGTAATTTCCAACCTCAATTCCTCTAACTTTTGTAACTAGAATTTGTGTTCTTCCCCACACTTGGTTTCATCCATATTGATCTGTTTAATAGCCCAGTAAGCCTTTTGCTCAATTTCCACTGGTAAATGGCACAACTTCCCAAAGACAATGCAATTTTGCAACATTCCAATTGGTGGACGTATTGACTGTTCTCTCCAATATGTGCTTAATTTCCCTATTTGAAACTTCAGTTTGGCCATTGGATTGAGGATGGTAAGGTGTGGACAATTGATGATGAACTCCATTCATTCATGCCTCAATGTTACGATTGCAAAAATGAGTACCCTGATCACTAATTATGGCTCGTGGGATACCAAAATGGCTGAAAATGTTAGACTTCAAAAATCCTGAAAGCTCTTTAGAGTCATTAGTATGGGTCCTTTGCTTTCACTCACTTTGAGATATAATTAACAATTATTAATATATATAAATTTCCAAACAAACTAGGAATGGCAATGAAAATAGGTACCTATAAAGTCTATACCCCTTACATAAACAATTTCACAAACAAAAATAGGTACCGGAGGCATTTCGTCTTTACCAGAGATGTTTCCAAATTTTTGGCACCTTTTGCAGCTCTTGTAAAACACATAAGAATTCTTAAATAGTATATTACAAAAGAACCCACTATCCAAAACTTTTCTAACTGTTATTCAAGGGCCAAAATGTCTGTCACATTCTAAGGAATGACAATGCTTAAGTATATCGTGAACATATTTTAGAATGCAATGAGGAATGACTTGATCAGACACAGTCTTCCACAAATATAGATTGTCCCAAATAAAATATTTTGAATAATTCCTTAATTTCAGTCATTGCGCTAAGGTCAATTCTGCAGGAAATTTACCAATGACCAAATAATTAACAATATCAGCAAATCATGGGTCTTTACCTTGAAGCAGCAGAAGGTGTTCATCAGGAAAATCCTCTCGTATATGTATTTGGTCTCCTTCTCTGACCAATTGACTGAGGTGATTAGAAATATTATTTTAACAAAAGGATCCAATGTATAAGATGGGGTTTTGATTCTTTCTTCGCTAGCAAATACTTCAACGCTGCATGATTAGAATAAACAATGATTTTAGACGCCTAATAGATAAGAACAAAACTTCTCAAAAGCAAAAATAGTCGATAATTTTTTTTTTCTCTGGTCGTTGGTTTTGGTTCTGTTGTCCCCAAGTTCCTTGATTACCACCATAGTCTCTATTTTTGCCTCCTGAGTAATTTCCAGAGTACTGTCGTCTGTTGCCATAGTTATTCACGTATTGAATGGATTCAGTGGTGACTGGGCACTCATCAGTATAGTGTTCACCCTTGCATATTCCACAAGACATCACTGGTGTCTTGGCTTGAGTTGCCTTTAGAGTTTGCACTTGCTTAGCCAATGCCTCAAACTTTGCACTGAGTGATGTCTCCTCATCTACATCAAGAACCCCCCTTTGAATTCTAACATGATTTTTGCGAGTCTCCGGGAAGATATACTCGTCCTCAGCAATTTGATTAAATAGCTCCCGTGTTTCAGGCACAGACTTGTCTTTGAGTGCCCCGTTAGCACATGCCTTAACCATCAAAGAAGATTCAGGAGTTAAGCCTTTGAAGAAAGTGTTTAGTTCCCTGATCTCTCCCAAGTCATGATTGAGGCATTGTCTGATTAGATCGTTGAATCTTTCCCAAGCTTCTCTAAATGTCTCACCTTCTTGCTGCTGAAAGTTCATAATTTCCAACCTTCTCTTTTCAAGCTTAGCTGGAGGGAAGTATTTGTAAAAGAACCTCTTCTGTAGATCATCAAATGACATTCCAGCATTTGTTCCCCCAATGCTCTTGAACCAATGTTTAGCCTTTCCATGCAAAGATAAAGGAAACAAAATCCTGTGAACGTCACCCCTGTCAATTCTTGGCAACTTAAAAGTGCTACATAACCCGAGAAACCAATCAAGGTGGTCATTAGGATCCTCATTCTCAAGACCTTGGAAGAATTGGCCCTGCGTAATCATGGAGACAATTTGTGGAGGAATGTGGTAACTTTCCACGATGTCCTGATGACCAAATCGATTGTCAAAATTTACTGCGTAATGATCTCCAAACCTAGGTCCTTGTGCTCCTTGTGCAGCCATTTCTCTCTGTTGCTTCAAGTGTGCTCTCAAAGTTTTCTTCAACTCAAGATCCAATAAGAATTGTGGTTCTCCTGCAAACCTGCTAGACCTTGGCATACACAACACACAGTTGTGGAGTGTAATAACAAAAGAACAAGAACTTCAAATATGCAAGACAGAAACAGATCACAATTCTCAACACGAATAGTAAACAGCACAAAATGAAAACTAAGGTAAATGCAACAAACAAAAACAAAAAGTAAAACCAGTAAAAATCAAGAACAATTCAACAAATTCCAGAACCGATTGCCTTCCCTGGTAACGGCGCCAAAAATTGATGTCGAGTGTCGCACCTCGTCAATTTTACCCTAACAACTACTGTAGTAGCGTAAGTAGGGATCGTAATCCACAGTGAAGGCGTAGGTCAAGAATATTGAGCAAATTGTTCTAAAAGTCTTGTCACTGAATCTAAGTACTAGAAAGAATGTAATTTCAACACAAAAGAACGAGGACAGAAATACAAAAGGAAATGACAAGAAAGGATGAAACAGATATCTCAGGATTCTTAAATTGGATGAACACAGGCTTAGTAAATCTATGCTATGCAATCAGTAAACAATTAAATGCATTGGAGACTTAAAGTGCCTAGAAGTTCAAGCTGTGGTTAGCATGGCGACCACACCACTTCTTGTACCCCCAAATCACCATCCTCTCCCATGGCGAGGCCCGAGAATGGTGGAACAAGCTCCGCAAAGTCTCAACTCTCCCAGCTAACTACTCGAACATGGAAAGTCCTAAGAACTCCCATGGCGAGGCCCATCCTAGGGTTCACATATCATTGTTGTTAACACAGAAACCTCATTTGACACTTTTTCTAAGGATTCAATTCATTAACACTTCCTATGACGAGGCCTGAGTTTCAGAATTGATTTGAGTACAGAAAACAAGTGCAAAGACTTAAACAATCACAATCTAGTTCTCAGTTCATGCAACTTCGCTAACTTTGATTAATCATTCCTCAATTTAGCATGTCGACCAAAATTGAGGTTTGATCTATTCAAGATTAGCTAGGAATTATGAAATTCAACATATGTTTATGCATGATTCCATTGTGATTTCAATACTCAACAATTAGATCAATTGCATAGCATACAATCTACTAAAACACGTATTCATCCATTAAGAATCCTAAGATATCATAGATTTAGCCAGAAAACATCTTTCTCATTTCAAAATCAACAAATTCCAACATTGATAAGCTCATTCGCACTTAATTGGAAGAATTTACCAATTAAATCGAGAGAATTGTCGATTCCTTTGTCAATTGAGAATAAGAAAGAAGAATCCAGTCCAAATTCACAATCAGAATTGAGATCGGAGAAGAAATGTTTAGTGAGAGAAAATAGATCTAGAGAGAGAAAATGAGAAATTCAAAATGATAATTCTAAAATCTAGAATCCTCCCTTGTCTCCAACTCCGTCTAGAATCCCCTTCTTTTTTTTACATGCTAGCTACCTTCCCTATATATAGAGTTGGAAAAACGTAACCAATACGCAATTGTAAATCATCTAGAGTGTTACAAAAGTGGCCTTAAGTGAAAGAACTAAAAATCAACCTAAAATGTGAAAAATTCCAAGTTTGAAGAAAAGTTTAGCATTCCAGCGCCTTCTGGCTTGTGTAAATCGCGCCTTCTGTAACTCAGCCACGAGCCGCGCGCCTTCAGGCTTAAGCTGTCGCGCCTTCGCTGCTTCTAACTTCCAAGTGAAGAAATCAGAGTCGAATCACGCCTTCAGGCCTTATCCAATCACGCCTTCAGCAACTCAGCGAGCCTTCAAGAATCCAGCGTTTTGAAATTCACGTCTTCCTGCCAAATAAAACCACGCCTTCATCTATCTGAACTTTCAGAAATTCAGAAGTTAAACACTTAGCCATTTTTCCAGAAACTCAAACAGAACACATTTCATGGCAACAAATTCCCAACAAGATTTGATCATGATGCACTGTGAATTAAAGAAAACTTAAAACATGTAAGTCTTAACCCTTTGTCTAAGCTTTCCATAGCCATCGAAATCACCCAATTCGGAGCTCAGACGAAAGAGTTACAACCCAATTATTGAAGTGTGACAAAATTGGAAACTTCATGTTGAGATTGCATGGCGAGACCTCGTGGCCAGGTCTCGCCATGAAGTGCGTGTGTGTGGCGAGACCTCGCGAAGAGGTCTCGCCGTGTGTGCATTTGCTGGCGAGGTCTCGTGGCGAGACCTCGCCGTGAAAATGTTTGGCTGGCGAGACCTCGCGGCGAGGTCTCGCCAGTAATGTGCGAGTGTGTGAGTTTGAGTGTTTGTGTGTCATGTGAAATGTAGTGCTGTGAAGTAATGAGTGAAGTGAGTATGAGAGTGGAATGAATGAGTGAAGTGAGAAGATATGTGATGAAGTGTTGTGAGATGTGTAATGAAATGATAAAGAGTGAAGGATGAAAAATGAAATCTGAAAAACCATGAATGAACAATGTTATTAGATTTGTGTGATAGAATGGATGCTATGGAATGGTGTGCATTTATACTAAATGAAGAATATGTAAACTGAAAACCAATGAAATGGTGAAATCATGACATTTCAATGTTATGAAATGAGTGAGAAGTGCTGTGGGTGATTATTGTGAAATTTTCAAAACAAATGTGAATTGCAATGTTTTCTTGTTGAAGAATGATGTGAAGAAGAAATTGTGCAAAAGTGGATGTGTTGTTGTGTACGATTGTAGTGTGAGTATGTGCAAGAGTGAAGTGAGGTGACTGCATTATTTGAGTGCAAATGTGCAGATGTGTGTGTGTGTTGTAGTGAGTGTGTGCGAATGCAATGCGGCGAGGTGACCTCGCCGCATGAGTGTAGTGCAGTAATAGTGTGCAGCTATGCGAGTGTGTAGTATTAGTAGTGTGCAAATGGGTGCTTGTGTGCGCATGAGTGCAGTGAGGTGTTGTTAGTGCTTGTGTGCGAGTGAAATGCGAGGTAGTGTGCATGTGTACTTGCGGCGAAGTGATTTCGCCGCAAGTGTGTGCGTGAGTGCTTGTGCATGTGTGCGAGTGTCAGTGCGAGAGTGTTGTGCGGCGAGGTGACCTCGCCGCACATCGTGTGTGCATGAGTGTTGCGGCGAGATCACCTCGCTGCATGTGAGGTGTGTGCGAGAGTGTACGAGGGAGAGAGTGCAGTTGTGCGATAGTGTAGTGTAGAGTGAGTGCCCGTGAGGTGTTTGTGAGAATGCTTGTGAAGGTATTGTGAGTGTGAGCCTTTAAAACAGCTAAGTGTTCATTTCAGCTTAGAACTTAACTTCTACACCAAACCCGTGTGACTTAGCTCCTGAATTGGACTTGATGGTAAACATAAGAGTTCTAGGTCTATCTCTTGGCTTTTCAATGGATCAAGAATCACTTTAATTGGATGTCTATAGCTCAGGTTATTAACAATCTACCAAACTGTGGCAATATGAACTTCATAACTAAATTCTGATGTAGCTACCATCAAGATGCTTTCGATTCTCATATTTACACACAGAAGTAGAAGAAAGTTAAAACATGCGAATTGAAGACAACTCAAAGTTCTTTCCAGAACATCCAAGAACACATCATTTGGACTAGTATTGAAGAAGTTATTATCACATGAAGTTTCATATCAAAACTGTCCAAACCCTAATTTGGCCATATATGCATTTTTTATGTCTTAATTCTCAACCTCTATACTTTACTTTGCATTTACCATCATTTTCATACATTTTGCACCATTTCTTCATTATCAACTAGCCCATCTCAAATATGCACAATACACATAAAACACCACACAATCACATGAAAATCAAAGCAAAAGCCAAGTAAATTAACACATATAAGTTGGTATAAAACCAACTTATCAGTCGTATAATTGCACGTAGTAGGATTCAATGTCTTGGAAGCATAAGAAATCACGTGGCTTTCTTTTCGCACTTTCTGACCAAGGACTGCTCCCACTGTGCAGTCGCTTGTATCACACATAAATTTGAAGGGCAAATCCAATCGAGATGGTTGAACAATAGGAGCTGTTACAAGTTTTTTTTCACCATTTCGAAAACAGCCTTACACTTATTTGTAAGATCAAATGGTACATCATTATGTAACAACTTAATCAGTGGTTGGGCTATCTTCGTGAAACCCTGAATAAATCTGTGGTAGAAACTGACATGACCTAACATCTGCAAATCTCCTTGACATTCGTGGGGTGAGGCAACTGAGAGATGAGATCAATTTTTTCCTTATCAACTTGAATTCCTTTTTCTGACACTACATGATCGAGAACAATGTCTTCGTTCAACATAAAGTGACACTTCTCGTTATTAAAGACCAGATTCTTCTGAGTGCACCTGTGTGATACTTTATCAAGATTAATCAAACAGTCATCAAATTACCATATATAGTGAAGTCTTCCATAAAAATTTCAATACAAGTTTCAAGTAAGTTAAAAAAGGTGCTCATCATCCATCGCTGAAAAGTGTCTGGCGTATTACAATGGTCGAAGGGCATTATTTTATATGCAAAAGTACCAAATGGACATGTAAACGTGGTTTTCTTCTGATTTTCTTGAGCAACATATATTTGAAAATACACATTGGGCCCATCAAGAAAATAAAAAAACAACTTACGCACCAATCACTCAAGCATATGATCGATGAACGATAATGAAAATTGGTCTTTTCAGGTAGTTTTATTATTTACAAAAATCTAAGCACATTCGCACACCCATTTGCAAATGCTCAAGGATTAATTCATTTTTCTCATTCTTGATTACATATAACCAAGAAGTTTTAGGGACTACATGTACCGAACTTACCTAATGGCTATCGGAGATTACAAAGAAGATACCAAGTTGAAGAAGTTTAAGTATCTCCTTTAGCACTATTTCTTTCATGTTTGGGTATAATTATCGCTAAGAGTCTCTCACTGGTTTAGCATCAGACTCCAGACAAATCTAATACATACAGACTCCCGGACTGATTCCTTTTATGTCTTACAATGCCCACTCTATTGCTTCTTTATGCTTGCGGATAACTTGGAGTAGCTTCTCTTCTTGCGTATATGTTAAGTACTTACTAATAATTACTGGAAAAATATCACTTTTGCCCAAAAATATGCATTTTAAGTGCTCAAATAGGGCCTTCAACTTAAGTTTTGGTGCTTGCATAGTTGATAGCGGTTTTGGAGCTTAGGTCAAATGCAAAGGTTTAACCGAATGAAATACATTTATGACCCTAATCATCACGACATTTAAGGTGCAACAGGACACCGACGTTTTGTAGCTAGAGGAAGTAGAGATCGTTCCCAAAGGGAGGGAATGAGTCTATGAAATTAGTGTAAACATGTATGAAGTAGTGGAAATTAAAATAAGTAAGGAAAATTACCTAAACTACATTATCACTACAAAGCAAACATGAAAATGTGTGGAAGAGGAATCAAGTAATTAAAGTATACATTTGGATTTGGTTATCTCAAATGTGAGTGTTCTGTGTTGTTTATCCTATGGAATCACTATGACTAAGGATGAGCCAATTCAACTAAGCCCCCCCTTTATGGCGGAGGCAAGAACCTAAATGCATTGTCTCCTATCGAAAATTGAACAATTAACCAATCCCCCATTTATGGCGGAGGTAAGGACTAGCTAACTAATATGAACCGAAATTTCAATGTCTCTCCAATCATTCAACACTCTAATCCAACCCCTCCTTTATGGCTGAGGCAAGGGTCAAACCTAGTCACTCTCTTGGAAATCATTACCTACATTGGACTCTCAATATCCCAATCAATTCCTCATTTATGGTGGAGGAAGAACGGGCTAAGATATCTCCACTAATCCATCACCCACATACTAGTCTACCATTAGCATTACTGATATGGGATAATAACTAGTTTGTAGTTCTTAATTCTTAGCTACCCATAGCATAAAACCACACATTAACACGTTAAATCAACAACACATAACCACAATTCAAGGGTAATTAACAATTTAGCACATCAAGACTACTAAGAACATCACAATAATTAATTAAAGATAGGAATTAAACAAAGAAATGCAAAGAGTAGTACTCCCCTAGGATGTTCCAAGCCCAAGCTCCAAGCTTTCTTTACAAATCAAGTCCTGAGAGCCAAGATCTTACATGAGTTCCTCTCCAAAATATGCTATTTACCCCCAGAACACACACTCAATATGTGTTCTTGTAGGATCTAATCTAATCCTAACTACTAACTATATGAAGTTCTAGAGAGAGAAGCTCTCAAAACTAACTAACAAATCTCACAAAAAAGGCTAACTCCCTCTTCTCTTGGCTGTCCAAAATATATGAGGCTAGGGTTTTGCCTTGTGTGTTGACCGAGTTCCAAAAATGCCCTTGAAGTCTCTTAAAATGGAGCGCAACCAGTAAAATGTCAGCCTGTCGCGATCGCCAGGGGCGCGCCGGATAAACTTCTCCGGCTCGCCGTAACCTTCTGAAAAATTGAAATTTTGGTGCATTTTGTTGTGCATTTTTTTGCGCAACGGAGAAACGAGTCACGCCCTAGACGTGACTGGATCAGCCAGCCAGCCATGCACGGTGCTGCGCGCGCAACAGCAGCGCCAGTGCGCTCAGCATTCGCGCCCGCGCGCGTACAGCACTGCCAGCGCCCATGCGTACACACCAGCACCCATGTGCGCGGGCCAATATTGCCTTTGCCAAATCAGCCAAAGACAAGCCGAGCGTGGCCTTGGCCGAATCATGCCAAGACCATGCCGGGACCATGCCAATGGGGCGGGACGTGCCAAGGTGCCGAGGGGCAGAATATGTCAAGGGGCCGAGGGGCCAAACGTGCCAAGATCCGGACGTACCAAGCCAGCCTCCCATCCCTTTGCCAAAACGAACAGGCAAGCAACTTGTCAACGTGTTGGACCGACGCACGGAGCTAACGGACCAGCGACGTGCCGAGCCGACAGAACGGTCAACTTGCCGAACCAACGGACTAAGTTCAACAAGTCCTTTGCCTTAGAGGTTTGTCATGCCAAGGGCAACTTCAAGGGCAACCGATGGGACGAGCCGACGCATGGGACGTGCCGGTTGGCACCCAATTGTTTAAGGCATGATAGAAGCGTGACATCAACGATGATGGCAAGCCAAAGGTGACATCAAGCATGATGCCAAGCCAAGGGTGACTTCAAGGGTGATGTCAAGCCAAGGGTGACATCAACATTGATGGAAGGATGACATAGGGTGGTGTAACCTCTTTAGAAGATAGTAGAATGTTTTGGAACATTGTATTAGATTCTAGAATAGGACACGTCGCCATCCACCTTGCCATTTTGTAATAGTGTAGGACACTTGTACATTTAGGTGTCACTTAGCTTCTAGAAGCTTTATAGGTGTTTTTGGAGAGTTAGACACTTTCCAACAACCTAGCCATGGTTTAGCGAAGGTCTTGCCTATATAAGGAAGACTTGGTGGGCATTTAAAGGTTGATGGCCATTTTCTCATTTCATACTTGTAAGGAACTACTTGTACATTTGAGAGCTTATATTCAAAGGGTGAATAAAGCAATTTTGGCCCAACTCTTGTGTGTTTTTGCCTTAGCCACTTTTACATGCATTTTGCTTTCTTCCACTTAAACGTTTTGGTTCGTTTCCTTGGCACTTAATGCTGACTTAGCCGTTTGGAACGACTAAGGCCGCACGGCACATTTGCGAAACGTCTGGGGCCGTGACAAACGTCTCCGGCTCACCTATGCTCTTTGGCGCGTAGGATAGATGATACGAATGGAGTAGGAAGGAATCCAAATCCACACGAATTTTCCACAAATACTTGAGATCGTTGTGCACCAAATTCAATCACAACAAGAACAAATTGGCGGAAAAGAAAGTATGAAACGCAAAGGCAAGATTAAAGTTAACCTAACCCCAACGTTAACACAAATTGATTCAGTTTAACAATTGTAAATCAATTAATTAAACCTATCAGTTTGGCCGGTTTTATAAATCTAGAACTGGTAAGCTTCACTTAAAGTTCCTCACTTAAGGTTTGGCGGGTCTTATGAATTACTCAAGAATAACTCACTTTGATGATGTCAAATTTAATTTAGCAAAGCCAAAATTCTTTCAATTCAACATAATAAATAACGTTACATAGCTTCTCCTTTTATAGGGAGTAGTTTCGGCTTTTCTAAAAGGAAAAGGAAATAAAACCCTAACTTGAATCCTAAACTAACTAACATACTAATCCTTTTCCAAAAAGGATTTGTGACACACATAAGCTAATCCTTTTCATTAATGATTTGTGTCTCACGTTTTCTTCCTAAAGGTGGCCAAACACAATTTGGCTTCCTTTGTTTCCTAAACTATTACTTGCCATTATCATGCAAGATAATTGGGCCAAGTAATCTTTATTAAAAACCAAATTAATGAAGCCCAAACTTAATGTTAATGGACCAAATTAATTACATAATAAAATCCTAAAACATTAAAAATTGGCGTGAACACATAATGAAGCCCAACACGCAAAAGCTTGGTCTTCTCGGCCTTCTTGATATTTCTTCAAGGTGGATCATGAATTATGATTGAAGAAATATTCCAAAGTACTTCATCTTGAGATGGATGCATCGAACTACTTGGGACAATGTCCATTGCCTCACAATGTGTTGATAACAATGCTTGAAAGGCTTCCTTCATCCTCTTGCTCCTTGATCTTGTCTTTGGACCACCAAGATTTGCTAATGGATCATAGGAAGCTGGATTTGGCAATGTGGACTCGGGCTCACTCCTATCAATAGAACTTCTCCGGCGCGCAGGAAAGCCCAGAAAGCTCCTCTGAAAATGCTTCGAAAAATATCTCTTTCCGCACATTCTTCACTCCATTTCTTACAATTTGTCCAATGTCCTACAAAACATGTTAAAAACACGTAAAAATGACATAAAAACACATTACAAGGACGCTCAAGATGTAAGTAAAACGAATACAATAAGGTGAAAATCATCACCTTATCAATAGTAAAAGGTAAAGGTTTATTACTTTTTATTCTATATGGGTAGACGACAATGATTAGAACTACTAGAGAATTCTTCAAGTGAATGTAAAGACACGATTGTATCCTTTATCTTGCTATTCTTTATTTCTAGCGATACATATTCTTTGAAACTCCTTGTAATGTTCAACACCAACGTATATGGAAATATTCTATCTTAAGATGTTCTTGGACTAGGGATTCAAAAATATCAACCATATAAAGATTTCAATGTCAAATGAGTGTTTCACTAAATCAAAGATATTAAAAGTTGTAAACTCTTCATTAAACTTAAATGTTAAAGCACCCTTATCAACATGAATTACTACCTTAGAGTTTTAATGAATGGTCTTCCTAAAAGTAGAATTCTAGGATTGCAATTATATGTTGATCCCATATCTAAAATAAAAAAATTTTTAGATAGATGAAATCTTTAACTTTTAATAAGACATTCTCTAATATGGCAATGGGTATCTCAATGTTCTATCCGCTAATTTAATTGTTGTTCTAGTAATAGTCAATGGTCCTAAACTCAATCTATGATATGTAGTCAAAGGCATGACATTTATGGAGTCACACAAATCCAACATGCATTTTTCTACGATCTTATGTCGAATCATGCATGGAATGACAAGCATACCGAGGTCTCTGCAGTTGCGTGGCAATTTTTGTTGAATAATGGCAAACACATTCTCCCCAACAACTACCTTTTCATTCTTTGTATAGTTGATCTTTTCAGCCAAAAAGTCCTTCGGAAATTTTGGCCTGCTTTGAATTGCCTCAAGAAAAGGAACATTAATCTCTACTTTGCTGGAAACCTTAAGGAGGTCATGAACATCTTCTTTTTTTGATTTTCTAGCCAATTTGCAGGGGAAAGGGGGAGAGATTTAATATTTTCAATTAGTGTATCTAAATCATACTTTAGCTTGCCACATATTGTCATTCGGAACATCCTGTGGTTGTTCAACTTTCTCGTAATGCTTCACATATGTGGAGAAGAATGGTTGAAATCCGATTGCAGTATGAACAGTATATTAGTTGGAATGTTGAGAATGGGTCTTTGGATGTTTTTCACGATAACTGGCAGAAGACTGGAGCGTTGTCTTGGTTTTGACATAGAAATTGATATACTTGGCTAAGGGATTAGTAGAGAAATGGGGTCTGGGATTTCTCGAACTCTCTTATTCCAGTCCACGTTATGAATGAGGTAGCTTAACTAACTTTGTCCGATCAGCGGGCTTACCCTGTATGGATGTGTAGTTCCTTAGAGGTGTTTTTGGTTTCATCGGCATATGATATTGCCAGATCTAAACGTCCCGCATCTATGTTTTTTCGAATGATCTGTTAACCTGGACTCTCTCATAAAATTTCCTTTCTGCAACTTCGCTTGTGTTATGGTTGGATTCCTTTGTCCTATTGGCTTCAGAAGATGAACATGATTGGCCCATTTCCTTGTATCTGCTGTACGCGTCCTATGAATGAGACTCTGGATCATGTTTTTGGAGGGGGTTTCTTTGCGGCTCATGTTTGGCAGTTTTTTGGTGCTGTTGTGGAAATGTTTTGAAGATATATGTCTTGGATGGAGCATTGTTTAGCTTGGTGGTGTTTAAAGGGAAATTCATATTTAGGGTAAATGTGCATCATGGGAATTGGTTTGCTGCCGGGTGTTACATGATTTTATTCTGCTATGGAATGTGTGGTTTCCATCCATTCCAATCTCTGGGTCCTGGCATGAGGTGCTTAATGTGGTAGGTGGTTTGCATGTCGCTTCCTGTGTTACTCGGGTTATTTGGTCTTGGCCTTCAATGGGGTGTTTCAAATTGAATGTTGATGGTTGTTCGCTTGGTAATCCTGTGTGATATGTTTTATCTTCCGGCTATACATTTGGAATCTGACTCTAAGATATTGGTAGACCTTCTTAATAACAAAGGGCAAGTTCCATGGAAGCTCCGGGGTGCAACAGTTCTCGAGTGTACTATCTTTTTGTCATATTTTTTGGGAAACAAATAAACCAGTTGATGGATTGGCGAAGGAAGGTTGTTTTCGTCAACATGATGTGGTTTTCTCTATTTTCAGTGAGTTGCCTTGGCAGGTTCGGGATTAACATGGACCGACTAGGTGTGCCGAATTTCAGGGTTCGAAAGAGTAATGTGTAACTTTATATCTTGTCTTGGTGCTCGTAACTTTTCTATTCGGTCCACTTTATGACTTATTAATAATATATGGGAGTAGCGCCCCTAATTGATTAGCCTAAAAAAATCATACTTTAACTCTCTTTCTTTCGAAGTCTTTGTCTAGGAAGACGAACCTTGAACTTCAAAGTCAACTTTTTATCTAACCTTTTTTATCTCCGATGGGTCTTTCAGGACTTTACCACTTCGTAGTGTAATAATACCTGTGTTTTCCCTCAGTGATTTCTTTTGTAGCAATCTCATTCAACAATCGTGGCTTATGGTGGTAAGCATTCGGGCCAATATGCACTGCCACTCTCTCTATTCGAGTTGTGAGCAAGATTTTGCTTCCTTCCTCTGCAATGGGGATAGCATGTTTGATGCAGTCCCAAGCTTCTCTTGTCCAAATGTCATCCAAAACAATTAAGCATTTTCTGTCCTATCCAAATGTCATCCAAAACAATTAAGCATTTTCTGTCCTATAAGACTTGACGAAGCCGTTCAGCTAGAGAATCTTCTGATTTGCAGCGATCTTCATCCCCTGCAAATTTCCTTAGAATTCCCAGCAAAACATCTTTTGTTTGCCATTGTTGTGACACACAGATCCACTCAAAACCACTGAAGTACTGTTTAGCCTTGGGCATGTTAAGGGGCTAGATTTTGGTGCATGTATGCTAAAGATTTGTCCTAAGTGCTTACAACATAGGCCTTGGCTATGTGCCTTGGCCAAGAGGATGTGGTACTAAGCTTACAATCCTAAGGCAAAACAGAAGCCAAAACATGCTAAGTGTTTACTCAAATCTTAACTCTTACCTCCCGCAGAGTGTATTAACTTGGCCAATGCTCATCTCCACCATAAATTGTGCACAAACCGAGCTCAAAACCTAAGTGCATACTCCTAAGGTTTCTCCTCCTTGCCTTGTACACTTCCTTTTGGCTTGTTGACTTTTGTTGACTTTTTGACTTTTTTGGGGTCAGAATAGCTTCCAAATAAGCCTTTTTAACACTTAAGCTCTCCAGCTTGTAGATGCTACAAATACACACAAAAAGCACTTAAATATCATAAAAATACTTAAAAACAATGCAAAAATCCTAAGGAAAGAGAGATTAGATGTAGTCTAAGATAGACTCTACACCCCCTAACACTGAAGGTTTGCTTGTCCTCAAGCAAAAGATTAAAATAAAAAGAAACAAAAACAAGGACTTAACATTTTAATGACTCTAAGGCACAAGAATATGCAAATCACTTTGAAGTGGTTTTAATATAGTCAATGGATTTAGTTCCCTTATTCATCAAACCACTAAATGCAAAGGAATCACAACATACTTCATAATAATCACGTGACTAGTAGTACCTTTTGAAAGCATTAACCTTCATTGTGTGAGTAGTGTACAACGAGGAATTTATAGTGCAAGTCTAGCTCATTTTTCAATGAAACTTAATAGGATTAATTAAAGCAAGTAAGTTTATCTTCTTCTTGATAATCACTTGTACTCTAGTCATAGACCCCTATCACATGAATTCAAGACCAATGGGACTTTTATTCATTCTTTCCTGAAAGTGTCACATCTTGATGGAATTTTACATCACTAAGAGTCACAATTTTCAAGACACTTAGTGACTCCCTAAAAATTGTGAATAGTGACTCCCTAAATATTGTTCAAGACACTTGGGTATCCACCAATTGCTTAAGAGGAGTTGGTGGTGCATCCTTATCATTTGTGGAAGAAAGGTTGCCTTGTTCTGGCACTTCCTTGGGTGCATCCTTCTTTTGCATGTCCTTAAGTGGTTTCACTTCCTTCGCCACCTTTGGTTTATGCTTTACCATCATTTTATTTGGTGGTTTGGATGGATAATTGATTTTGCTTGAAGGACAGCATGTCACATTTACGTCATTGAAAAATAAGTCTTAACTCCCTAAATATGTAGATAGAGAAAGTAAGGGTTGATTCCCATGAAGATGGCATAGTGACAGTTGGATTATTCAATCAATTAGTATTAACATTGAAATATAGACAATATGCAATGACGTGATAGCTAAAATAGGTTTCCGTTATGATGGTTCTGTCAAATACAATTAAGGAAAATGTTTCTTTGTCTTGGGGCAATCTGTCATTCCCTCATGAGCTACGCATATTTAATCAATTATGTAATTAGTTCATCTTCACCCTTAACATGGATTAACTAATTCGTGGGGATAAGCTATTTCTCATTCCTCTTCTTCTCCTTACTTTGCTTACAAGTGGTTTAAAATAAACTCAAGTTTTCCCTATTGCCCACTAATGCTTGCTTCGTTAATATGCTATGAAGGAATAAACTCAGATCTCTCCTGTTGCTCCATTAAACCGTTAAACAACATACATTTTGAAACTTTCAAATAGAATAAGCATAAATAATTATTACTCAGATCTCTCATATTGTTACCCTTGCTAATGGCATGTGAAAAAAAGATGCATTATGATTCAACAAACTCAAATCTCTTCTATTGTTTATCTCATCTCATTACACGTTCCAATAACGACCTGATACTTCATATTACATAGAAATAATATCAAGCAGGCTTAGTATGAAAAATTGCCCGGGCAAGAGTCCTCCCAAAAAGGTTGTTCCCCCACCAATATTTTTGGGCTATTCTTCTTCTAATAATCTGTAAAGTAGTTTAAGATAAATTTTAATTACATTTTGGGACTACAAATTCATAAAGAAAGAGCTAAACTTTGAGAAAAAGACAAAAGTACAAATGTTGAAGTCCTTTGGCATGACCTACAGTCAAGTTTGTTGTGTATTTGTTGTGCTGCATTTCGACTGAGTATAGCTTTGGCTTGACTTGTTGCCTGGTTGCGCTTTGCTTGGTGGAATTTCTGAGTTGGAAAGGTTAGCAATTTGGCCTTCACATCATCAGTCGTTCTATTACGCCAATGCATTTGCGATGAAGACTTCTAAACTACTATCGAGTTTTCACATTGTCATAATCTGTCCTTTATTCATGCTGTGGATTGCTAATTTTCACGAACTAGAAGATTGATCTTATTTGCAACTTTTTGTTGGCTTGGTGTGTTCTCAGGTTATGTCATAAAAACTCTGTCCATTTATCCATAGGGTAGCTTGTGCTCTTGTCACACCACCAGCTTTTGAAATTTGATTCTCCATTTGATCTTGATGTCTCTGTGGCATGACAAAAGTGTAAATCACGCCAACTTTTCAAGACTAATAACTTCTTCTTCTGTGTGTTATGCTCTCATGGCATGAGTTGATCTTTGGTAACACCATGCATTTTTATCAGTGGCGTAACTATAAGTAAGGTCATGGGAAGTTCACTCTTTTTGCTCTACTTATTATTGTTTTCCACACTTAAGCAATTTTTTAACTTTGTCTCTTCTTGAATTAATAAACATACATTTTAGCGTAAAAACAACCGTAACTATTAATAATATATTCAAAATCCCTGATTATTAAAACTTAGGAAAAGCAGACACAATTTTCTATCCTAATACTACTTTCCTCTTTTAGCTTCCTTCAAATGGCCGTCCTTCAGCCTAGGGCTGAGGGGGAGCCACCAACATCTTTTCTTCTAGGCTGAAGAGGTGCCACCAACATCTTTTTAGAAGAAATCCTCCTCTCAACTCTTCTCACAAAATCAGGTGCCTCTAAATATTGTTACCAAAAATAATCAGTACGCACAAAAGTGAGATCGCCATCCACTTCTTACAGTCAGAATTAACACACTTGCTGTCTTGTTCTGGCTATCCCTGGTCAAAAAAATTGTCACATGGGCAACCTAGCTTAGAGGATGTTCGAAAGTTTCTAACAAATCCAGATCTCAAAAGCACAACAGCAGTTGGTATTTTAGACTATCGACATGTTCTTATCAGATTTAATCGTCAGGAAGCTTTTCATAGAATTTGGACAAAACCAATTTGGTAAATAGGTTTGTATCCAATGAGGGTATTTAGATAGACCCCAAACTTTCAGACGAGACGAAAAACATCATTGGTTCCAGCGTGGTTTGCCCTACTAGGATTAGCTAATCACTTGCATGAAAAAATATTTTTATTTGTAATTATGAATGGAGTTGGTGCTCCACTGGCTGTAGATAGTGCAATATCTTTGTTTTCAAGTTCGAGTGTGGCCCAAGTTTGTGTTGAGGTGGACTTGATACAAGGAATCCCAGAACAAATTTGGATCAAACATGGAGATAATGAAGATGGCATTTAGTTGAGCATCGTTACCGATAATCTCCCTCAGTATTGTTCATCTTGTTTCAGACATGGTCATAACAAACTTCGATGCAATTCAGAATCTATCAAGAAAAGCAAAGGGAATCGAGAGAAGGAACCGAGTGGTAAATCAGTTGAAAAATTAGAAAAGCAACTAGAAAATAAAAGCCTAAAAATCTTATCCCATAAAGATATAGAAGAGCAGCATCATTGAAATGGACCAAGAGAAGTTGGTGATATGAAACAAATCTCTGCAGGTGAGGAGATCTTAGAATATGACGCCGCCGATCAACCTAGAAGAAGTACAAAATCCACATGTTTCTATGGAAATTTTGTCGCATGAATTTCGGTCGGCAACTTCGAAATATGCTGCCTAATTGGGGAGGAATTAACTGCACACCGGAATACATAGCAACAAGAGGGAAATATAACAGAGGTTATTTTACCTATTGAGGTTGGGGATAGACAGCAGATTAGTGACAGTAATGGAATTGAAGAGAACATTCTGCAGAATGGTATTACTAATAGAAATATGGAGAATGATTAGTCAAATGATAGTACTAGGGAGGACCAACTTTCAATCTCATCACTAGATTATGTGATTGGCTTTATAGGACATCGTAAGTATATTGGGATATCAGAATTCCTAAATCTTGACTCTTGTCATCCCCAGAGTAGTAAACCAAAAAAAATATGTTGCAACTTCAGGAAAGGTTTTGCGATCTCAAATAAACATTGATAGTGGAAACAAAACTAAAGAGGTTTCCAATAAAGGTGTTTTTTTGCATTGGTAGAGGTATTGGAAACAAAAAGACATTGAGGAGGTTAAAAGTATTAAAAAAGAACATGGGTTAGACTAGACGTCTATTGCAAAACCAAATTTGGAATGTAACCAACTGATTGAGGTGGCAAAAAGATTATTTTTTCCATTGGCTTATGCAAATAATGAAAATTGTATTTGGATATTCTTTAAGGATGGTGTAGTATGTATTAGTCTGCACCAAATTGTTCAACAAGTCTCTTTTCGATATCAAGCAAAAGGATTTTCCCATCTAGTGATTTTCATTTGTGTGTACGGAAAGGTTTCAAAGGTTGGAAGAAAGGCACTCTGAGAGGATATGCAAAATATGGATAAAATGGGCCTAGCTTGGTGTGTTAAGAGATTTTAATGTGATTTTTTCACCTTGGAAGAAGTGTGGAGGTTATCCTTATAACTGTGCTGAATCTTTGGATTTTCTTGATTTTATATCAGCAGCGAAAATGATGGATATTAGCTTCACAGGCAACAAATTCACATGGTGCAATAATTGGGAGCACAAGCCTAGAATCTGTAAAGGGTTAGATAGAGAACTTGTGGATTATGGCTGGATGTGTAAGTTTAATACTTCTGTTTATCACCTTAGCATATCAGGGTCAGATTATGAACCTCTCTTGGTGAATATAGGTGAACAGACTCATACCATAATAAAGCCTTTTCAATTTTTAAACTATTGGACTGAGAAAGACTGCTTCAATAATATAGTTAGTAGTGCATGGAGATCAGAGACGAATGGCATCTCTAGCTAAAATTGAAATGTACTAAAGAGGCTTTACAAAACCTGAATACGTTAACTGTGGGCAACATTTTTACAGGGGTTGCGAATATGGAGAGAGCAGTTCAAGATCAACAAAAGTCTTTTTATGAATCAAATTAAACTTCTTTGGCCTATTGACAGGACTACAGCAAGGCACAGGTAGATCTTTTTAAAGTCCCTTGCAGAGAAGGAACTATTATTGATGCAAAAGGCACATAAAAAATGGCTTAAAGAAGGCAATAAAAACACCAAGTTTTTCTATGCTCAGATGGCTCAAAGGTGAATGAAATATTTTATCCATAGGGTTTAGATTGAGGATAGTTCATGGCTTCAGGACCTATTGATAGCAATCCGCCTGAGCTAAAGCCAAAGCCAACTCCACTTGTTCATCCAATGGAGAATCTTGATATTCCATTTACGAGATCAAGAAGCAAAAGGATGAAAGAGGCGTTGCAAGCATTATTAGCGACTCATTGTGAAGAGTTGGACAGTTTTGAAGACAAACATGTTTTGGTCCAATCATCTTCAACCAATGGAGCCATTTGGAATATCTCTTCAATCACAGTTTATGAAGATGTTTGTAAGAGTTATTCATTAGAGCTTGAAGAAATACCACCTTGAAGAGTTTCCATGGATCAATCACATTGACGTTCAAGAAGGCGTGCACTTGGGCTTTATTTCGTTAGATCACTCTATTTGAAGTACTTTAGGGATTACTTTTAAGTTGTAATAATTAATTCCATTAACATTTAGGGATTACTTTAGGGATTACTTTAGGGATTACTTTCCGTTTTTGTTTAATCTTTCTTGAGTATAGTTCTTGTCTCAATTGTCCCGTTTATGGTTCTTGCATGGTGCTGAAATCAATTCGAAATTGGATGCTCAAAATCATATTTCAAATCCGCCTCAACTAGGGTTAGGGTTTCAAATTTTGGACCTTTCTTGTTTTGAGTCCGATTTCAATAATTTTCTTGCCATTGTACCTTAGTTGATAACTTGTGCTGGAAGCCGAGAGCTGGGTGCAAGAAACCTTGGAATGAAATTTTGTGTGGAAAAATGTCTTAATGAACTTGGATGTGGCCACTGTGGATGAATGAACAATGTGTTTGTATACGGGTGATAAAAATGAACTTTGAATGAAAAAGTTGCTTGGGGATAAGATAAAATGAGAATTGAATTGAAACTGATAAGTAATATGTCTTCGAAGAATAAGTGTGAATGTGTGGTATGATGTTGTGAATGGGTTTTAATGAAATTTTGAGTATTTGCTTGAGGACAAGCGAAAGTTCAAGTGTGGGGGAATTTGATAAGTTGGTTTTATACCAACTTAAATGTATTATTTCACTTGGCTTTTGCCTAGATTTTCATGCAAGTGTGTGGTGCAATGTGCTATATTGTGTGTTTATGTGGATTGCAACTCATAGTGTTTAAATGGTGAAAAAAGACCAAAAATGTTGTTAAAATGAGGAAAATATATGCTTGGTGTCAAATGACAAGGTTTAGAGTTTGAAACAATGAGAATGGTGAGTGGGAATTTAAGAAAAACCGAAATGAGCTTGTTAGGATTAGAAATGAGGGTTTGGCAGATTTGTTGGGCAAATTACTTTGAGTGTAACTCTTTCAATACTTATCCAAATCACGAGATCTTGCATGTTCTGGAAAGCTCTTTGTGTGTATTACATTTATTAGGTTTTAACTGTTTTCCAATTCTGTGTGCAAGCATGAGAAACGGGGGGATTGTTATGATTGCTACGTTCAAGTTTTTCATGTTTGGGTTTATTGCCACAGTTTGATAAAAAGTGTATAACTCAAGCTACAGGTATCCAATGATACAGATTCTTGAACTGGTGGAAATCCAAGAGGATTAGCCAGAACTTTTATGTTTACACGGGGTCTAATTCAGAGGCTAAGACACATGTATTTGGCAGGGAAGTAGAGCTGCTCGCTGGAATGAACATTTGTGCACGAGCTCACTTGGCACGTCAGCCTTGGCACAACATTTGCGTCAACCTTGGCACACCACCTTGCCACACTTGGCACCTCACTTTGCCTTACCTTGCCAACCTTGACACACTTTGCCAAGCTTTGCCAAACCAACATGCCAAGACTTGCCAAGCCAACGTTGCCAATACCTTTCCAAGCTTTGCCAAACCAATGTGCCAAGACTTGCCAATCAACCTTGCCAAACCTTGCCAAGCCTTGCCAACACAACTTTGCCAAACATTGCCAATGCCAAACCAACTTTGCCAACTTGATCAACCAACCGTGCCAACTCTTGTGCCAGCCTTGCCACACATTATTGCCAAGCCTGCCAAATACGGCGAACAAGCCATGCCACGCACCTTACCACCACAATGCACTTACCTTGCCAAGCATTCAACTCAAAACACCTTGGCACGCCATTTGTTCACTTTGGCAAAAACATTTGCACAATTCACTTGGCACGTCACCATGCCACACCACTTGAGCACAACTTGCCACATTCAGCAAGTATAGAAGGGAAACTGGCCTACGACATGTCGTAGGCCAAATTTTGGAGGAAAAATGTTTGGCCTACGACATGTCGTAGGCAAGTTTTGAAACAATAATCATGTCGTAGGCTAATTGCTTGATGGGTGCTGAAAAAAAATGGCAGTGTTGGAAGAGTTGCTTCATGGGTTTTCAGCTTTGTCGCACTTCAGTAGTTGGGTTGTAACTCTCTCGTTTTAGCTCCAAATTAGGTGATTCAAATGGCTATGGAGAGCTAAGACAAAGTGTTACGACTTTTATGTTTTAAGTTTTCCCTAATTCACAGTGCATCATGATCAAAGCTTGGTGGGAAGTTGCTGCCATGAAGTGTTTTGTGCTTAAGTTTCCAGAAAAATGGCTAAGTGTTTAACTTCTGAATTTCTGAAAATTGTGACAGCTGAAGGCGCGGCTTGCTTTGGCAGAAAGGCGTGGATTTTGAAATGCTGGATTCTTGAAGCTTGCTGAGTTGCTGAAGGCGTGACTGGATGAGGCCTGAAAGTGTGGTTCGACTCTGATTTCTTCACCTGGAAGTCAGAGTTGCTGAAGGCGCGACACCAAAGGCTTGAAGGCGTGTTGCTGGTTGGTGAAGCTGCTGAAGGCCCACGATCGAAAGCCTAAAGGCGCTGGAGTGCTGAACATTTCTTCACACTTCGAATTTTCATTTCTTGGGCTGATTTTAGTCATTCTCTTTGGAAGACACTTTTGTAATACTTGATACATTTTATGTTGCGTATTAGTTACGTTTTCCCAACACTATATATAGGGAAGGTGGCTAATATGTAGGGGATCCGATTCATTATTCACCATTCACATTTACCATATTGTAACAAACTTTTGAGAGCTGGAGAGTGGGAGAAATTTGCAAGATCTACTTTCTCTCTCTAGTTTCTCTCTCTACCTTTTGAGCTTTCTATTCCGATCAAAGATTGGCTCCGATCATTGTAATTCTTATATCAATTAAGGAAGCACTTGGAAGAATTCAATTGGTAAACTCTTTCCATTTAATGAAAATGAATTGTTTCAAGTTCCAAATTGTTGATCGTGAATTGGTAATGGAGTTCTATGGTTAGATTTATCATGTTCTAGAGTTTCAACCGGTTAAATGTATAATTAGACTATACAATGCTATGCAATTGACATAATTACTTAAGGATAAAAACATATGTGATTTTAATGATTGAATCTTGTTGAGTTTCATGAATTCACACTTTTATTGAACGAATTGAACTTTGATTGTGGTCGCCATGCTGAGTTGAAGTGAGATTTTACCAATATCTGTGAGAATTGTGTGAGATGAGAACTTGAAAGTGATTTCCTGAGTCTTTACACTTGTCTTAGCCAATCAATTCATTACTGAGATTTAGGCCTCGCCATGGGAAACTTCGATGGAATGGAACTTTAGGAAAAAGTGTTAAAGAAACTCTCTGAGATAGCAACGAAGGCATTCATACCTAGGTTGGGCCTCGCCATGGGAGTTCCAAGGAATTGCATGTTAGATTTGCTAACTTTGGAGAGTTGAGGCATTGCGGGTTGAATCCATTCTACTTAGGCCTCGCCATAGGAAAAGTGGAATGTTAAGGAGTATAGAAAACACTGTGGTAGACATGCTAAGTGTTAGCTAGCCTCCTGGGCAATAGAGATCTCCTCATTGTTTTACTTGTGTGTCAAGAGCATTGCAATCATTGCCTAATGTGCATTCAACTGGTGGAATTACTCTAGAGCATCCACTCTCTTCCTGTTTCTACACTTTATTTGTTGCATTTGATTCTTTACTAATTAGTGTTTAGTTTTGTTTCTTTCCTGACATTCTGAGAGCAAATTCTGAGTTCTTGAACAATCCCATTCCCTGTGGATACGATCCCTCTCACTACTACTACATTAGTAGTTTAGGGTAAAATTGAGCTAATACGACTTTAAGCTATCAAGTTTTGGCGCCGTTGCCGGGGAAGGCACGGTTTCTTGAATTTTGATTTGCTCTGTTTTCTTTTCTTGTGTAGTTTAGTAGTCTTGTTATTTTTCATTTTGGTAACCTTTGTTGCATTTTGTAGTTTTCGTGTTTTGTTGTCTGCTTTGGTGTATTTGTGTCAAGTGCAGGACATTGGAGTTCACTGTAATTGAGTATTGCACAAGTACCCAAGCATGTCTAGATGGTACGAGGACTTCTCTCCACCACCATATGAAAGGCAATGGCAAAATCAAGCACAAAGCAAAAACTCACACCACATTGGGACACAAGAGCTTCCTGTGGAGGACATGTTTTCTCAACTTATGGAAAAACTTGACAGAGGCTTACCAAAGGAAGAGAAATGGTATTACCAACAACAAAGCAATGAGTGTGATCTCAGAGAAGAGGCAAAAATGGAAAACATGTTGTCTCAAGTTTTGGAGTGAATTGATAGAAATGAAACAAGGTTCGCTCAACATGAAGAAGTGCTTCAAGGGCGACAAGAAAGGTTTGATCGAATCAACGCTTTAATAAGCAACCTATGGGAACAAATTGAGACACCAACTTTAGATGCTCAATGTCACTTAGAAGATACCTCTTTGCTTACTAGAACACCAACTCCTGAGGACATTCATTTTGATATGCATGCTAATGTTGATTATGGCTTAAAGTGTCTAAGGGAGTCTTGCATTAATTTCATGGAATTCAATGAGTCAAATGATGTCGATTGCATAGCTTTAGATGTTTTTCCTCTTGATAGCTCTGTGAAGTGCATAGAGTCACTTCTTGAAGATCAATGTGATTTCATGAAGGAGGATAATGTTGTATTTGTTAATGAAAGTGTTAACACATTGTTTGAAACTCTGGTTGAGGCACCAATTTTTGAAATGGTCAATGAATCTAAGTGTCTAAATGGTGACTCACAAGAAGTGCAAAGTGAGATACTCTTGTTAGTTGATGATAATGCTTGTTGTGTTGTTGAGAAAGAAAAGCCTCAGGAATTTCCCAATGTTAGTTGTGATGATAAAGATGTTAACATTTTCAATGACAATGACAATGAGTGCCATGCTATATTTGATGATGCTGATTGTTATTCTCTGAATGTAACTTTTCTTGATGACTTGATAAATTGCATAGAGTCATATCTTGACGAACATTGTGATATCATGAATCAAGATAATGTTCAACGTGCTAATGAAAATGTTGATATTAGTCGAGTTGCTAAAGATGTTAACATTTTGAACAACTGTGAGTTTGAGTCATTTGTTTTTGAACTTACTGGTGGTTTTGAATTTACTGATGGTTTTGTTGAGACCATGGATATAGAACCCTTGGTTGAGCCTTGCAGGATTGAAATGGTTAATGTGGTGGGAGAAGTAAATGATGTGTTTCCAATGGAAGAAGAAGTAAAAGAGGTGCCTACAATAGGGAGCCTCAGTGGTTCGAAATTAAATTTGTAGAGATTGCTCCCTATATTCATGAGCTCAAGCACCTCTTTGCCACTATTTTACAAGTGCCATACTGGAGGATAATGAGTATTGTTGAAATATCATTTTTCTGGTACAGAGAGGGTTATTTCGATTCTTGAAGAAGAAAGTTACATGAATAAAGTCTAGCTGGAGACTTCAAAACCCAGAACTTCTTCTTGATCTTTTACATTTTCTTTAGTTTTTGGTTTTCTACGTGTTTTGTTAGTTTGCATCTTTGCTTATACTCACCAAGGCCACTCATGATGTAGGCATCCCTGAAGGAAGTTGCGAGGGAAATTGGCCATGCTCACAAGAGGCTAAGTGTGGGGGAGTGGAGTCATGAACTACTCCCACAATGTACATAATCCTTTTGTCTTACTTTTCAAGCATCATTGTGCATGTGCCATTTAGTGTTCTTAGTTGTAAAATTTTTCACCACCGTGGTTCTTAATCTTGGTGCGACACTTGGCTTGTATGCTTCCATATCAAGTCTAGTTTGCCACCAACATGTAGTGTACTTGGGTGAGCAATTTGTAATAAGATTTGTTTCACCATGTGCAGGGATTTTTCATGCAATAAAGAACTTCAAACAAGGACACTATACCAAGCAAGCATTGGATTTCATGATATATCAATACCAGGGGGTTCCTAAACCTATCTTTACTTTACATTGAGGACAATGTAAGTTTTAAGTGTGGGGGAGGGAATGTTTGTTATGATTTGTATCTTTTGGATCTGATATGCTTACTTTTTGTTATGGAAATTTCTTTTGTGCTATGTGATGCAAAGTATGTTACTTTTAAGTCTTGCTGTGTTATTTTGAGTTTTTGCATAGTATACATGGTATATGTTGTGTTTTTCATTTTTTGTGCAAATTTTGTGCAAATTTTCATTTTGAATGTTTTTGGTGAAATTTTTGAACTTTGTGAATAAGTGATGGCTTTGGTGAGCACGAGTTGTGTTGTGTGTCAATGGAATATGGTGTTAGTGTTGGTGTGTGTTGAGGAGGGTGACAAAAGTTTGAGTGTGTGGACTATAAAGTTAATATCACACATGTATTTGAAACTTTGTTCTTAGTTCACTATGGCTTATTCCAAGTTCACCTTTAGTACTTCATTTTTTATAAGTCGGGGTTGTACCGACTTATTCGTTTAACTTGTTTGATCTTTTGTATAAATTCTCTGTAAAAATTATGATAGATGAACAAGTATGTGTTGAAATGGTACAATCCGATGAAATGTTGAGAATTGGCTAAGTGTAGCATTTTTGTTATGAAAGTAATCATTTTTGAGCTATGAAGCACACTTGGTCACGCACCACACCAATTCCCACCAGCACAGCACAAACACAACACACACACACTATACACTATGCACACTCACTCACACACTATGCACTGTGCGGGCGCCAGCACACACGCACACAAGCTTTGCGGGCGCCAGGCGCCCGCACAGTAACACACCGCGCACAACTGTGCGGGCGCCACACACACGCACACTGTGGTCGACATGCTAAGTGTTAGCTAGCCTCCTGGGCAATAGAGATCTCCTCATTGTTTTACTTGTGTGTCAAGAGCATTGCAATCATGGACTAATGTGCATTCAACTGGTGGAATTACTCTAGAGCATCGACTCTCTTCCTGTTTCTACACTTTATTTGTTGTATTTGATTCTTTACTAATTAGTGTTTAGCTTTGTTTCTTTCCTGACATTCTGAGTGCAAATTCTGAGTTCTTGAACAATCTCATTCCTTTGGATACGATCCCTCTCACTACTACTACATTAGTAGTTTAGGGTAAAATTGAGCTGATACGACTTTAAGCTATCAATTTTTGGCACCATTGCCGGGGAAGGCACGGTTTCTTGAATTTTGATTTGCTCTGTTTTCTTTTCTTGTGTAGTTTAGTAGTCTTGTTATTTTTCATTCTGGTAACATTTGTTGCATTTTGTAGTTTTCGTGTTTTGTTGTCTACTTTGGTGTATTTGTGTCAAGTGCAGGACATTGGAGTTCACTGTAATTGAGTATTGCACAAGTACCCAAGCATGTCTAGATGGTACGAGGACTTCTCTCCACCACCATATGAAAGGCAATGGCAAAATCAGGCACAAAGCAACAACTCACACCACATTGGGACACAAGAGCTTCCTGTGGAGGTCATGTTTTCTCAACTTATGGAAAAACTTGACAGAGGCTTACCAAAGGAAGAGAAATGGTATTACCAACGACAAAGCAATGAGTGTGATCTCAGATAAGAGGCAAAAATTGAAAACATGTTGTCTCAAGTTTTGGAGAGAATTGATAGAAATGAAACAAGGTTCACTCAACTGGAAGAAGAGCTTCAAGGGCGACAAGAAAGGTTTGATCGAATCAACGCTTTAATAAGCAACCTATGGGAACAAATTGAGACACCAACTTTAGATGCTCAATATCACTCAGAAGATACCTCTTTGCTTACTAGAACACCAACTCCTGAGGACATTCATTTTGATATGCATGCTAATGTTGATTATGGCTTAAAGTGTCTAAGGGAGGAGGAGTCTACATGTTTTGGGGATGATGTACATGTATGCTATGTTGCTGATTCTTTTGAGTATGAATATGTGCACTTTGATGTTGAGGATGATGGCTTCTTTATTGATCTTGATAGTGATGACTCTCGTGTTCTAAGTTGCCATGTTACTAAGCTGGAAAATGTGTCTAAAGTGGAGTCTTGAATTAATTTCATGGAATTCAATGAGTCAAATGATGTCGATTGCATAGCTTTAGATGTTTTTCCTCTTGATAGCTCTGTGAAGTGCATAGAGTCACTTCTTGAAGATTAATGTGATTTCATGAAGGGGATAATGTTGTATTTGTTAATGAAAGTGTTAACACATTGTTTGAAACTTTGGTTGAGGCACCAATTTTTGAAATGGTCAATGAATCTAAGTGTCTAAATGGTGACTCACAAGAAGTGCAAAGTGAGATACTCTTGTTAGTTGATGATAATGCTTGTTGTGTTGTTGAGAAAGAAAAGCCTCAGGAATTTCCCAATGTTAGTTGTGATGATAAAGATTTAACATTTTCAATGACAATGACAATGAGTGCCATGCTATATTTGATGATACTGATTGTTATTCTCTGAATGTAACTTTTCTTGATGACTTGATAAATTGCATAGAGTCATATCTTGACGAACATTGTGATATCATGAATCAAGATAATGTTGAACGTGCTAATGAAAATGTTGATAGTAGTCGAGTTGCTAAAGATGTTAACATTTTGAACAACTGTGAGTTTGAGTCATTTGTTTTTGAACTTACTGGTGGTTTTGAATTTACTGATGGTTTTGTTGAGACCATGGATATAGAACCCATGGTTGAGCCTTGCAGGATTGAAATGGTTAGTGTGGTGGGAGAAGTAAATGATGTGTTTCCAATGGAAGAAGAAGTAAAAGAGGTGCCTACAATGGGGGAGCCTCAGTGATTCGAAATTAAATTTGTAGAGATTGCTCCCTATATGCATGAGCTCAAGCACCTCTTTGCCACTATTTTACAACTGCCATACTGGAGGATAATGAGTATTGTTGAAATATCATTTTTCTGGTACAGAGAGTGTTATTTCGATTCTTGAAGAAGAAAGTTACATGAATAAAGTCTAGCTGGAGACTTCAAAACCCAGAACTTCTTCTTGATCTTTTACCTTTTCTTTAGTTTTTGGTTTTCTACGTGTTTTGTTAGTTTGCATCTTTGCTTATACTCACCAAGACCACTCATGATGTAGGCATCCCTGAAGGAAGTTGCGAGGGAAATTGGCCATACTCACAAGAGGCTAAGTGTGGGGGAGTGGAGTCATGAACCACTCCCATAATGTCCATAATCCTTTTGTCTTACTTTTCAGGCATGATTGTGCATGTGCCATTTAGTGTTCTTAGTTGTAAAATTTTACACCACCGTGGTTCTTAATCTTGGTGCGACACTTGGCTTGCATGCTTCCATATCAAGTCTACTTTGCCACCAACATGTAGTGTACTTGGGTGAGCAATTTGTAATAGGATTTGTTTCACCATGTGCAGGGATTTTTCATGCAATAAAGAACTTCAAACAAGGACACTATACCAAGCAAGCATTGGATTTCATGATATATCAATACCAGGGGGTTTCTAAACCTATCTTTACTTTACATTGAGGACAATGTAAGTTTTAAGTGTGGGGGAGGGAATGTTTGCTTTGATTTGTATCTTTTGGACCTGATATGCTTACTTTTTGTTATGGAAATTTCTTTTGTGCTATGTGATGCAAAGTATGTTACTTTTAAGTTTTGCTGTGTTATTTTGATTTTTTGTATAGTATACTTGGTATATGTTGTGTTTTTCATTTTTTGTGCAAATTTTGTGCAAATTTTCATTTTGAATGGTTTTGGTAAATTTTTGAACTTTGTGAATAAGTGATGTCTTTGGTGAGCACGAGTTGTGTTGTGTGTCAATGGAATATGGTGTTAGTGTTGGTGTGTGTTGAGGAGGGTGACAAAAGTTTGAGTGTGTGGACTATAAAGTTAATATCACACATGTATTTGAAACTTTGTTCTTAGTTCACTATGGCTTATTCCAAGTTCACATTTAGTACTTCATTTTTGATAAGTCGGGTTTGTACCGACTTATTCGTTTAACTTGTTTGATCTTTTGTATAAATTCTCTGTAAAAATTATGATAGATGAACAAGTATGTGTTGAAATGGTACAATCCGATGAAATGTTGATAATTGGCTAAGTGTAGCATTTTTGTTATGAAAGTAATCATTTTTGAGCTATGAAGCACACTTGCTCACGCACCACACCAATTCCCACCCGCACAGCACAAACACAACACACACACACTACACACTATGCACACTCACTCACACACGCACACAAGCTGTGCGGGCACCAGGCGCCCGCACAGCCACACACCGCGCCCAACTGGCGCCCGCACAGCCTTACACACACGCACACTGTGCGGGGGCCAGGCGACCGCACAGCACACATGCACGCACGACTGTGCGAGCGCCAGGCGCCCGCACCGCCCACTCGCGCACGCACACATGCAGGCGCCTATGCGCCCGCACCGACACTCGCACACTTGCACATTTCTTTTTGCACATTTTCACCTGCGCACTTGTACACACTGTTATTCTCACACTTAGGTAGATAAATTGCTTTGAGTCTCACCCCACTCATGCTCCCAAGCTTCACTCACACAGGCATATTTAAAGCCAAGCATGCACACCCATTTGAAGGCACCAACTGTTTGATAATTTGCATATCCAATGTTTATCAGTTGACCTCACTACTTTTGTTGACTGAACTTTTTCAGACACTTGGCATTCCCCCATGGGAATGAAGAAGTTTCCAGGAAGCAACAACGGACACGTGTCACTCTCCCCGCGGAAGGAGGAAATTTCCAAGAAACATCATCAACATTTCCACTGGGAGAAATGTATAAAAAGCGGAGAAAACCAAAGGTGAAAGGACTTTTGGAGAGACTTTTAGAGAGGTGGAAGCAGAAAGCAAAAGAGAGGAGATTAGGGTTTCAAGAGGAGATCAAAGTGACAATCGTTTACACTAATCCTTTTGTGCTAGCCATGTTTGATCAAGCTTTGTTAAACTCATTTTCAAAGCCGATCAACATGATCGGCTAAACATTCTGTTTGTTGCCTTGAGGGATTAAGTGTAATGACTTTGAGAAAACCGATTGGAGACATTTGAATTGCTTATTATGTGTTTGATTTTTGTCCACTGTCTTTTGATGATTCATTTCAATGCTTACACACACACGCTTATGCACTTAATTTGATTTGCGGTGCCTATTGAAATCAATTTCGAGCTGTTAATGGAAATTGGAATATCATTACTGGAACATTGAACAAACATGTGTGAGTCCTAGGATCTATGCATAATTAAGATATTGATTGTGCGGTGCCCACTAACAATCGAGGTCAACTTGAATAGGAATAGACTTAGGATTGCTTGAGTATGAGACATTAATCTTCAATTCGATTCACTGTCCTACCAAGGAAGGGAATTAGAGAGGGAATTAAGGGGTAAGTACCAAGTAGGGATTCGAGAATTGGGAAGCCGAGCCTAGGTCCTACCCTGCCAAGGGAGGATAGAGGAGAATTGTGAATTTGAACAGTGAGAACTGCCAAGTTAATCCGTTCTAAGCCACTAGGAGATAAATCCCCTCATACATGCATTTGCACTAGTCAAGGATAATCGGGAAAAGTCATTGACACTAGCCCCCTCAAGGCAACACCAGTCCCCTCTCTGATTGTTTAAACCACTTGCAATTGTTTAGAGTCAACACCTGTTTCTGTTACTATCACTCATTCACACCTTGATAACAATCATCTCCCTGTTGGATACGATCCCACTTACCACTCCTACATTCTTAAAGTGATTTTGGGTAAAATTGCAGGGCAGTGACAACACCTGTCAATTTTGATCTTGCATGTGAAAATTTTTTGTTTTTGGTCCTAAGTTTGAGAAAATTGGTACATTTTGCTAACTAAAGCCCGTTGTTAAGGTAAGATAGATATGCCATACAGAACTAAATGATACAGGAGGTATGTGTATGGAAGCTTACTCTTATTGCTATGCATTTGTCTGGATGTTTCCAGAGTTCGTGCATGTTAATCAACTTGAAACTCTTATGAACATGTGCATGCATAAGAGATGACATGGAAGAAAAAGCCTTTTGGTATCTGGGAAGGAAAAAGCCACAAGAACCTGGCAAATGATTAAAGGGAAAAAACAGCCAAAATACCCAGGCAAATGGTACCAATGAGTATCACAAATGCACTAATGTGCTTAATAAGGGCAATGTCCCATAGAGCTGTGTGCGTATAGGAAACCATTGATCTTGTGACTGCATGTTCATAAGGGTGGCTAAGGAGATAGGCTTGTAATGAATGAGTGAGACAACTAGATGGTGTATAGCAAGGGAATAGATGAAGTGCATGTCCTCAGCACACACTTGCACCATGACATGTTGGTCTTTATTCATTGTGCCTTAGTTGATAACTTGTGCTTGAAGCCGAGAGCTGGATGCCCGAAACCTTGGAATGAAATTTTGTGTGGAAAAATGTCTTAATGAACTTGGATGTGGCCATTGTGGATGAATGAACAATGTGTTTGTATACGGGTGATAAAAATGAACTTTGAATGAAAAAGTTGCTCGGGGATAAGATAAAATGAGAATTTAATTGAAACTGATAAGTAAGATATCTTCGAAGAATAAGTGTGAATGTGTGGTATGATGTTGTGAATGGGTTTTAATGAAATTTTGAGTCTTTTCTTGAGGACAAGCTAAAGTTCAAGAATGGGGGAATTTGATAAGTTGGTTTTATACAAACTTAAATGTATTATTTCATATGGCTTTTGCCTTGATTTTCATGCAAGTGTGTGGTGCAATGTGCTATTTTGTGTGTTTATGTGGATTGCAACTCATAGTGTTTAAATGGTGAAAAAAGACCAAAAATGTTGTTAAAATGAGGAAAATATATGCTTGGTGACAAATGACAAGGTTTAGAGTTTGAAACAATGAGAATGGTGAGTGGGAATTTAAGAAAAACCGAAATGAGCTTGTTAGGATAAGAAATGAGGGTTCGGGCAGATTTGTTGGGCAAATGCATTTGAGTGTAACTCTTTCAATACTTATCCAAATGACGTGATCTTGCATGTTCCGGAAAGCTCTTTAACTGTTTTCCAATTCTATGTGCAAGCATGAGAAACGGGGGGATGTTTATGATCGCTACGTTCAGGTTTTTCATGTTTGGGTTTATTGCCACAGTTTGATAAAATGTGTATCACTCAAGCTACAGGTATCCAATGATGTTGATTCTTGAACTGGTGGAAAGCCAAGATGATTACCCAGAACTTTTATGTTTACCACTGGGTCTAATTCAGAGGCTAAGACACATGTATTTGGCAGGGAAGTAGAGCTGCACTGGAATGAACATTTGTGCACGAGCTCACTTGGCACATCAGCCTTGGCACAACATTTGCGTCAACCTTGGCACACCACCTTGCCACACTTGGTGAGCGGGGGTCGGTCGCTTGACCTCGTCAAATACCCAAACTTACTCAACTAATGTAGAGGTGGCAAGTGGGATCGTAACCACAGGGAAGGTTTGGATGCCAAGAGATCACTTGTTCAAGAAACCAAAGCAAATGGGACAAATGCAAGACAATATGAATGCAAAAATGAGAAATGCAAGGTTAGTATGCAAGCACTGCCTTGAGGATGAACCAATTGGTATGGATCTCAGTCTATTATCATTGACTTGTGTAAAAGCATGAATGAGGGGGTCGACCTTCTAGTGAGCTTAGGGTTGATCTCCTTATAAGACTCACAATCCTAATTCACCATGCTCCTCTCATCTTCCCTTGGTAGGGCAAGACCTAGGCTCGGCTTCCTAATTCCCGATCCCTATCCGACACTAGAACCCAAACTCCCTTGGACAAGACAGTCAACCAAAGTCCGAGTTCTAATGTTCAAACAATCCTAAGTCTTTCCATTATATTAACTTCAATTGTCAAGTGTACTGCACAATTGACGTTGCATCCTTACACAGATCATTGGACTCATTCAAGTTGTTCCCTATTCTAGTGATGTTAATTTTCATTGATAGCACTAGATTGACCTCAGTGGTACTGCAAGTCATATGAAGGGCCTAGGAGTGAGTGAGTAATCATTGGAATAAAGCATCAACAAGATATATGAAACAATATCAAACACATGATGTGCAATACGAATGTCTCAAATAAGATAAAGATCCACACAATTGATCCTCAAGACAGTATGATCTAAAGAAGGAAAAGGAGAGAGAAAATCCTAAGCTAAACTATGAACCCTAATCTAAGAATGCTATGTTGTGTTGTGTGCGGCCGCCTCAGAATAATAAGTCGCCTCACTTGAGGTTTCCTCCGCCTTTTATACATTTCTCCCCGAGGAAATGTTGATGATGTATCTTGGAAATTTCCTCCTTCCGCGGGGAGAGTGACGCGTGTCCGTTGTTGCTTCCTCGAAACTTCTTCCTTCATATGGGGGAATGCCAATTGTCTGAAAAAGTTCAGTCAACAAAAGTACCGAGGTCAACTAATAAACATTAGATGTGCAAATTATCAAACAGTTGGTGCCTTCAAATGTGTGTGTATGCTTGGCTTTAACTATGCCGGTGCGAGTGAAGCTTGGGAGCATGAGTAGGGTGAGACTCAAAGCAATTTATCTAACTAAGTGTGAGAATCACAGTGTGTACAAGTGCGCAGGTGCGAATGTGTAAAACGAAATGTGCAAGTGTGCGAGTGGCGGTGCGGGCGCATAGGCGCCCGCGTGTGTGCGTGCTTGATTAGGTGCGTGGCTGTGCGGGCTCTATCAGCTTGTGTGCGTGTGTGGGTGTTCGGGCGCATTGGCTCCCGCACAGTGCATAGTGTGTGTGTGTTTTGTGTTTGTGCTGTGCGGGTGGGATTTGGTGTGGTGCGTGACCAAGTGTGCTTCATAGCTAAAAAATGATTACTTTCATAAAAAAAATGCTACACTTAGCCAATTCTCAACATTTCATCGGATTGAAGCATTTCCACACATACTTGTTCATCGATCATAATTTTTACAGAGAGTTTATACAAAAGATCAAACAAGTTAAACGAATAAGTCGGTACAAACCCGACTTATCACTTGGCACCTCACTTTGCCTTACCTTGCCAACCTTGACACACTTTGCCAAGCTTTGCCAAACCAACATGCCAAGACTTGCCAAGCCAACGTTGTCAAGACCTTGCCAAGCTTTGCCAAACCAATGTGCCAAGACTTGCCAATCAACCTTGCCAAACCTTGCCAAGCCTTGCCAAACCTTGCCAAGCCTTGCCAACACAACTTTGCCAAACATTGCCAATGCAAACCAACTTTACCAACTTGATCAACCAACCTTGCCAACTCTTGTGCCAGCCTTGCCACACATCATTGCCAAGCCTGCCAAATCCGGCGAACAAGCCATGCCACACACCTTACCACCACAATGCACTTACCTTGCCAAGCATTCAACACAAAACACCTTGGCAAGCCATTTGTTCACTTTGGCAAAAAGATTTGCACAATTCACTTGGCACGTCACCTTGCCACACCACTTGAGCACAACTTGCCACATTCAGCAAGTATAGAAGGGAAACTGGCCTACGACATGTCGTAGGCCAAATTTGGAAGAGGAAAAGATGGCTTACGACAAGTCGTAAGCCATTCTTGAAGAGAAGAAAAATTGCCCACGACATGTCGTGGGCAAATTTTGAAGGAAAAATGTTTGGCCTACGACATGTCGTAGGCCAGTTTTGAAACAAGAATTTTTAGCCTACGACATGTCGTAGGCTAATTGCTTGATGGGTGCTGAAAAAAAATGGCAAAGTGTTGGAAGAGTTGCTTCATGGGTTTTCAGATTTGTCGCACTTCAGTAGTTGGGTTGTAACTCTCTCGTTTTAGCTCCAAATTAGGTGATTCAAATGGCTATGGAGAGCTAAGAAAAAGTATTACGACTTTCATGTTTTAAGTTTCCCTAATTCACAGTGCATCATGATCAAATCTTGGTGGGAAGTTGCTTCCATGAAGTGTTTTGTGCTTAAGTTTCCAGAAAAATGGCTAAGTGTTTAACTTCTTAATTTTTGATATTTGTGACAGCTGAAGACGCGGCTTGCTTTGGCGGAAAGGCGTGGATTTTCAAACGCTGGATTCTTGGAGGCTCGCTGAGTTGCTGAAGGCGCGACACCGGAGGCTTGAAGGCGTTTTGCTGGTTGGTGAAGCTGCTGAAGGAGCACGATCGAAAGCCTAAAGGCGCTGGAGTGCTGAACATTTCTTCACACTTCGAATTTTCATTTCTTGGGCTGATTTTAGTCATTCTCTTTGGAAGGCACTTTTGTAATACTTGATACATTTTATGTTGCGTATTAGTTACGTTTTCCCAACTCTATATATAGGGAAGGTAGCTAACATGTACATGATCCGATTCATTATTCACCATTCACATTTACCATATTGTAACAAACTTTTGAGAGCTGGAGAGCGGGAAATTTTGCAAGATCTACTTTCTCTCTCTAGTTTCTCTCTCTACCTTTTGAGTGCCATTTTCTATTCCGATCAAAGATTGGCTCCGATCATTGTAATTCTTATATCAATTAAGGAAGCTCTTGGAAGAATTCAATTGGTAAACTCTTTCCATTTAATGAAAATAAATTGTTTCAAGTTCCAAATTGTTGATCGTAAATTGGTAATGGAGTTCTATGGTTAGATTTCTCAAGTTCTAGAGTTTCAACCGGTTAAATGTATAATTATACTATACAATGCTATGCAATTGACATAATTACTTAAGGATGAAATCATATTTGATTTTAATGATTGAATCTTGTTGAGTTTCATGAATTCACACATTTATTGAATGAATTGAACTTTGATTGTGGTCGCCATGCTGAGTTGAAGTGAGATTTTACCAATATCTGTGAGAATCGTGTGAGATGAGAACTTGAAAGTGATTTCCTGAGTCTTTACACTTGTCTTAGCCAATCAATTCATTACTGAGATTTAGGCCTCGCCATGGGAAACTTCGATGGAATAGAACTTTAGGAAAAAGTTTTAAAGAAACTCTCTGAGATAGCAACGAAGGCATTCATACCTAGGTTGGGCCTCGCCATGGGAGTTCCTAGGAATTGCATGTTAGATTTGCTAACTTTGGTGAGTTGAGGCATTGCGGGTTGAATCCATTATACTTAGGCCTCGACATAGGAAAAGTGGAATGTTAAGGAGTATAGAAAACACTGTGGTCGGCATGCTAAGTGTTAGCTAGCCTCCTGGGCAATAGAGATCTCCTCATCGTTTTACTTGTGTGTCAAGAGCATTGCAATCATGGCCTAATGTGCATTCAACTGGTGGAATTACTCTAGAGCATCCACTCTCTTCCTGTTTCTATACTTTATTTGTTGCATTTGATTCTTTACTAATTAGTGTTTAGTTTTGTTTCTTTCGTGACATTCTGAGAGCAAATTCTGAGTTCTTGAACAATCCCCTTCCCTGTGGATACGATCCCTCTCACTACTACTACATTAGTAGTTTAGGGTAAAATTGAGCTGATACGACTTTAAGCTGTCATTTATTATTCAAAAAAAGAAAAGATAAGACCAAGTAAAATACAGCCCAAAGGCTATTGGTCCAATTCAATTATAAAAAGTCGGACAAAAGGGAAAGCAAAATTCATTTTGGCAACTTGTTTCCTAAAAGGTTCTAAGCTTGTTTCCGAAAAAGTTCACCAAGATTACTTTTGCCATAACTTCTTCAATATAGATCAGAATTATGTGAATCGAATTGTCATCTTCTTGTTTTTTGTCCTAGTTTCTGTTTGAGTTAGTTTCATAAACCGAATCGAATTACACCCTTCACAAAACCTAAATATTCTTGGCGGTTTCTTCACTAAAAACAATTCTAATTAATTTAACTTGTGTACATTGTGTTGCATTGAACTTTTGGTTTCTTGTGTTCTACAAATTAACGTAACTTGTTGGATTATTAGTTTAGTTGATTAATCATTAAAGAATGTAGTATATAGGGTATTCGAAAAAGGAGTAAAGCTACCAAAAAAAGAGTTAGATTACCTACTCTCCAAAGTGAGAACCCGTGAGGATTATATATATATTTCTTGCGTTTTCTTTACTAATCTTGTAGGTACCAATGGAGGAAGGTGATGAACAAGTCACCCAAGCCGAACAAAAGTACGCCAATGAGGTACATTTTAAGATGATTCAAAAGATGCAACTCCAAATTGATAATATGGGTTCGGCATCTAAGAATTCCCCCTCACGAAAAATCCACTATGATGATGATGCATCCAATGATGAGGATGAGGAGGAGGAGTTCTCGGAATCTTCTAAAATGGATAAAAATTCCGAACTTGCAGTTGGTTCTGTTAAACTAATCATACCTACTTTTCATGGAAAGGCATATCCCGAAGCATATTTTGATTGGGTCCGAGAACTAGATAACTTCTTTGAAGGTAATGATTATCCCGAGGATAAAAGGTACCGCCTAGCCTTCATGCATCTCAAAGATTATGCTAGCTTATGGTGGGATGAGGTAGTGAAAACTACACGCCAAGATGGTGAGAGACCAATCTGGACTTGGAATCAAATGAAGATGCTCATGAGAAAGAAGTATGTTCCTTCAGAGTACAACTGCGAACTCAATCGCAAGTTGCACTCTCTTGTGCAAGGAAATCGAATAGTGGAGGAGTATTGCCATGAGATGGAGGCCTTGTGAGAAAGGCCAGTGTTCGAGAAATCCCGACTCAACCATTGAGAGGTTTCTTTGTGGTATGAGTTCCGAACTAGCTTACCATGTTGATCTTCAAAGTTATGTTGATATTAATGAGTTAGTTTATAAAGCAATTAAGATCGAAAAGCATCTCAAATCCAAGTGGCGATTCACACAACCATCACCGCCATGGAAGAGAGATATTAAACCGAACTCAATGCCTTTCACTCCACCAACAAAGCCAAGGCAGTTCACACCAAATCAGCCTTCAAACACACTAAATAGTGATCCAAAATAGTCTGCAATGTTGCGGAATCTTCCTTAAAACCGGCGTCAAAACCGAATGAAAGATTGAGAGATATTAGATGTTTTAAGTGTCATGGTTATTACCACTACCAATCTGATTACCCTACTAGTAAGATTATGGTTATTCTTGACAATGGAAAAGAGGAAAGTGATGAGGAATGTGCTGATATGCCCGAACTTGTGGAGAAATATGCAAGTGATGAAAATGAAGATATTGAAGCATATAAGGTTGGTGATTTTTTTTTAGTCTCACGTCGAGTACTTAATGCTAATCCATATGTTGATGAAGATTTGTTCCATTGTGAAAACATATTTCACACACGTTGCATGGTTCAAAATAAAATTTGCACTGTTATTGTTGATAGTGGAAGTTGTACAAATGTGGCGAGTACTCTTCTTATGAAAAAGCTGAATTTGTCTTGCATGAAACATCCAAACCCATATAGACTTCAATGGCTTAATAATTCAGCTGAGACTAGAGTAAACAAGCAAGTGAAATTTTTATTCACCATTTGAAAGTATGTTGATAAAATTTTGTGTGATGTGGTTCCAATGGAAGTTGCTCATATATTGCTTGGAAGACCTTGGCAATTTGATAGAGATGTTGTGTATAATGCCAAGAAGAATTTCTACCATTTTGAACATCAAGGTAAGAAATTCAATTTGCGACCTTAAGTCCATCTGAAGTCTTTGAAGACCAAGCAAAGATTGCTAAGGCTTATGGAGATATGCGTGAAGCAAAAGCAAAGAATGATCAATAGAATCACAAGAATGTAACTAGCATAGGGCGAAACATTGTAACTAGAAATAGTTATAGTGATAGCCAAGAGTTAGTTCCTTCGAAATCTCGTTGTTTTGCTTCCATGAGTGATTTAAAGAGAGCAATACTAGATAGGCAACCATTATACTTGTTGTATCACAAAGATGTACTTATTATTGATAGTGATCACCTTTCTTCTTTGCCTAGTGTTGTTTTGTCTCTTTTACAGGAATATGGAGATGTGTTTCCCGAGGACTTACCAATAGGTTTACCACCTATTCAAGGTATTGAGCACCAAATTGTCTTTGTGTCAGGCGCTCAAAATCCAAATCGTCCAGCTTATAGAGCTAACCCTGAGGAAACAAAAGAGATTCAACGTCAAGTAGATGAACTCCTTGACTAAGGTATTGTACGTGAATCTCTTAGTCCATGTTGGGTTCTTGTTATTTTGGTCCCTAAAAAGGATGAATCTTAGAGAATGTGTGTTGATTCTCGTGCCATCAATAAAATCACTGTTAAGTATAGACATCCAATTCCCAGATTAGATGATATGCTTGATGAATTGTATAGTTCGTGTATTTTCACCAAGATTGATTTAAAAAGTGTCTACTATCAAATTAAAATGAAAGAAGGTGATGAATAGAAAACAGCCTTTAAAACAAAGTATAGTTTGTATGAATAGTTAGCCATGCCTTTTGGTCTAACTAATGCACCTAGTACTTTTATTAGGCTAATAAATCATGTTTTACGAACTTTCATTGGAAAATTTGTTGTGGTCTATTTTGATGACATCCTTATTTACAGAAAATCACTTGATGAACATGTTAAACATCTTAAGCAAGTATTTGTCGTTTTACGTGGGAACAAGTTGTATGCTAACCTTAAAATGTGTTCTTTTGCATGGAATCAATTATCTTTTTAGGTTATGTTGTTAGTTCTCGAGGAATTTCTATTTATGAGTCAAAAGTCAAGGCAATCATGGATTGGCCGAGACCTAAGAATGCTAGTGATGTTAGAAGTTTTCATGGTTTGACAAGTTTTTATAGAAGGTTTGTTAAAGACTTTAGTTCTATAGCTGCACCTTTAAATGAACTTGTTAAAAAGAATGTCACTTTTTAATGGAAAGATGAACATGAAAACGCTTTTAACAAATTGAAATATATGTTGACTCAAGCCCCTCTTCTTGCTTTGCCAAATTTTCATAAAGCTTCTGAGATACACTGTGATGCCTCCGGGATAGGTATTGGTGCTATTTTAATGCAGGAATCAAGGCCCGTGGCTTACTTTAGTGAAAAGCTTAATGGGGCAGCTTTAAAGTATGCAACTTATGACAAGGAGTTATATGCTTTACTAAGGTCATTACATGTTTGGCAACATTATCTATGGCCTAAAGAGTTCATTATTAATTCTGATCACGAAAGCCTTAAATTCTTGAAAACTCAAGGTAAATTGAATAAAAGGCATGCTAAATGGTTAGAATTCATTGAATCTTTTCCATATGTGATTAAGTACAAGTCGGGTAAGGATAATATTGTAGCTGATGCATTATCTAGGAGATACACGTTATTCACCTATTTGCATGCTAAGTTACTTGGTTTTGATTTGATTAAAAATTTGTACAAAGATGATGTTGATTTTCAAGCCATTATTGATAATTGTGCTAAATTTATGACCGAATGGAGACTTTTATTTGCATGATGGATTTTTGTTTCGAAAAGACAAATTATGTGTTCCCTCTTGCTCCATTCGTGAATTACTTGTTAAGGAAACGTATGGGGGAGGGTTAATGGGGCATTTTGGAATTGCTAAGACTCTTGCTGTTTTGAATGAACACTTTTATTGGCCTAATATGATCAAAGATGTTAAAAGTATTTGTGATAAATGCATTGTATGTAAATAAGCAAAATCAAAAGTAATGCCTCATGGGTTGTACACACCTTTGTCTATTCCTAGCCATCCTTGGGTTTATATTTCAATGGATTTTGTACTTTGATTACTTAGGTCATGCAATGGTAAAGATACCATATTTGTAGTTGTTAATTGACTTAGTAAAATGGCACATTTCATTGCATGTTCCAAAACTAATTATGCTACAAATATTGCTGATTTGTTCTTTAAGGAAGTTGTCAGATTGCATGGCATTCCACAAAGAATTGTTAGTCATAGGGATGTTAAATTCTTGTCTCATTTTTGGCGAACATTATGGAATAAGTTAGGCACTAAATTGTTGTTTTCTACTGTTGCACATCCACAAACTGATGGAAAAACTAAAGTAGTTAATCGCACTTTATCTACCTTGCTTCGATCCATTATTCAAAAGAACTTAAAGAATTGGGAAAGTTTTCTTCCTTATATTGAGTTTGCATATAATAAAACCTTTCATAGTTCTACTAATTGCTCTCCTTTGGAAGTTGTGTATGGTTTTAATCCTTTAACTCCACTTGATATTTTGCCTCTTGCTATTAATGAGTTTGTTAATATTGAAGGTAAAAAGAAAGCTCATTTTGTTAAGAAGTTACATGAAAGGGTTAGAAACACAATTGAGAGGCGTAATGAACAATATGATAAGCAAGCCAATAAGGGCAGGAAGCACGTGATATTTAAACCTGGTGATTGGGTTTGGATTCACTTAAGGAAAGAGAGGTTTCCTGAAAGAAGGAAATCTAAGCTTCATCCAACAGGAGATGGTCCTTTTTGTGTTTTGGAAAGGATTGGCGTTAATGCTTACCAGATCGAACTTCCTACTGAGTATGGAAATGTCTCATATACATTTAATGTTTCTGATTTATCTTTGTATGATGTAGGTGATTCGAGGACGAATCTTTTCGAGGAGGAAGGGAATCATAGCAATCCGCCCGAGCCAAAGCCAAATCCAACTCCACTTGTTCATCCATTGGAGAATCTTGATGGTCCATTGACGAGATCAAGGAGCAAAAGGATGAAAGAGGTGTTGCAAGCAGTATTGGCGACTCATAGTGAAGAGTTGGACAGTTTTGAAGACAAACATGTTTCGATCCAATCATCTTCAACCAATGGAGCTATTTGGAATATCTCTTCAATCACAATTCATGAAGATGTTTCTAGGAGTTCTTCATTAGAGCTTGAAGAAATACCACCTAGAAGAGTTTCCATGGATCAATCACATTGAAGTTCAAGAAGGCGTGCACTTGCGCTTTATTTTGTTGGATCACGCCATTTGAAGTACTTTTGGGTTTACTTTTAAGTTGTAATAATTAAGTCCACTAACATTTAATTATGGGCTTGAGTTTTTCGTTTAAGAGTTAAGTATTTGGCCCAATTATCTTGCATGATAATTAAGAAAGTAATCTCCTATTTTATAGGAGCTTTAGGCATGTTTTGATTAAAGAAGCAAAATCGTGTTTTGCTTTGTTTTGTTTTAGGAAACTAATTTGTTAGTTAGTTAGCTAGTTAAGAAGTCAAGTTGTACTTTGCTTCTACTAGGGTTTCATTGTTTCCTTTTCTTGCCATGGCCGAAAGTACTCCTATAAAAAGGAAGGTCTTTTACATTTTTCAATACAGAAGATTTTCAAATTTTTGCTTTGCAAAATAGTTAAAGACATTGTGTTTGAAAAACCTTGCAGATTAATTAAGTTTAACAACTTCATTGATCGAAATCCTTTAGCGTGACCTATAGGAGATCCTTCAAGTTCTTGATTTCAAGAACATCTCAAACCATCTAGTTTAGTCCATGATTTACATAGGCTGAATTATTTGTTTGTAAAGACATGAGGGTTCGATTGGTTTTCATCGAATTTTCACGTTTCCCTTGACGTCAATTCCTTGTAATTTCTGTTCTTGTTTGTTTGTTTTCTTTTTCGCAACTTTACATGTTTTGTTCGTGAATTTGATGATAACAATGATCCAAAGTATCGTGAGTATGTGGTAGTCCAGGATTCATAGCCTTGACGTCCACATCACCAATCATCTATAAACCAATCTACAATTGCATATTATCAAAAGCTTTTATCAACGGAGCAGAAAGGTTAATTGGATGTGCTTCATGTTATTCCTCTTATCTTGATTGAGGAGGATAATATTGTATTGGAAGTAGATCCTTCTAGGGAGGAAATCTAGAAGGTAGTGTTGAACATGAACGAGGATATGACAGCAGGCACATATGGATTTACAAATTTATTTTTCAAGACTTCTTGGAAGATTATTAAAAGTGACCTCTATGATGCAGTGCTAGAGTTTTTTAGCGGACGAGGGCTCCCAAAAGCGTTTACATCTACGCTCATCTTTTTGATCCCAAAGGGTGAAGGTCCTCAGAAATTTGGGGACTACAGAATAATAAGTTTATGTACAACACTTCACAAGATCATCACAAAATTATTGGCAAATTACCCTGCGGTAGTCCTATCACGTATAATATCAAAGGAGCAAAGCACTTTTGTGAAAGAGAAATCAATAATTTATAATGTCTTACTAGCGCATGAGATTGTGTCCTCCTTGAATACTAAAGCTTGAGAAGGAAATATGTTAATCAAATTGGATATGATGAAGACATACAATTGTATGTCTTGAAATTTTATTTGCCAAGTGCTGCTAAGGTTTAGTTTTTGAGATTGGTGGATCGATATGATCTAGAGAGCATTTTAAAACTGTTGATTTTTTATACTCGTAAATAGACAGCCGAATGGTTTCTTTAAATTAGGCCAGGGACTTAGGCAAGGTGATCCTTTATCACCAACTCTCTTTATCATTGCTGATGACTATTTCTCAAGATCGCTTAATAAGTTATCAAGTAAAAAGGGTTTTCGGTGTTATCAAGCTGGTATATATGTTCCGGTTATATCGCATTTGGCATACGCATATGACATAGTAATATTCTCAGCAGCAAATCAACATTTATTGCAAGCTATTTTTGCAACTATTCGTGATTATCAAAGAGAAGTCTGGACATCTAGTGAACGTGATGAAAAGTGATTTTTATGTCAGAAGGGATCCTCATAGAATTTTGGCCAGGAAAGTTTCTAGAGTTACAAATTTTGTTGGTAATCACTGTCTTTTAAATATTTAGGGTGCACAATATATCATGGTCGGCATAGAGTGGATCATTTTAGAAGTGCAATATCAACCATACAATATCAATTATTAGGATAGATTAATCATTTCTATCATTCGGAGGCCGAATGGTTCTTATAAAGTCTGTCTTGTCTTCTTTAAGTTTGCATCTTCTTGCAATCATTCAACCATTATCCTCCATGTAACGAATCTCTGGATCACGTTTTTAGGACTGGTGTTATCGCATATGAAGTTTGGCTTCGTTTTGGTAGTGTTTGCAGGTTGAGAAGAGGTAATCAGGACTGAAAAAGTAGAACCTTAAACTAGTGGAGAATTAAGGGATAGAAATATACAGAGAAAACTTTTCATATTGTCCCATTCTTTATATGTTGGAATTTATGGAAATGGGCTCAATTTTATTTTCTGACTTTGTTGGATAGATTTAAGACGTCCATGGTGCTATTTTTAAGGACATTAGGGCGGCTCTATATATCATAGTTCCTCAGGCTAGTATTGCATCATGTTGGCCGGAGATTGTCCAGTGGTTGCAGGAAAGAAAGAAGCCAAATCTATTCAGTAAGGTTATTTAGAGGTATCCAGTTAGTGGAGTGAAGCTAAATATCGATAGATGTTCCAAAGGCAACCCAGGTGTTGTAGGCACTGATTTTCTGGTTCATGATACTCTTCGAAAATTTGTGTTTAGTAAGGCAACTGGTATCCAATAGTGTACAAACTTGGAAGCAAAAACATTCACTTTGTTGGACGGCATTAGGCAATGTGTCAGTCTTGGTTTTTTAAAGTGTGGAGATTGAAATGGATTAACTCACATTGTCCATAATAGTTAAAGGTGAATTAGGGGTTCCGTAAAAGCTCAGGAATTGCATTGATAAGCTCAAGGCCATGGCTCACCCAAATTTTGTCATATTGCATATGTTTAGGGAAGGCAGTAAGCTAGCAGATTTACTAGATAACATTGGATGTGAAGATTAAAGGAGAATATGTTTTGATATGTTTATAGATCTACTGCCTGAAGTCAGGGTTGCTATAAATTTTGACAGATTGCAGGTTCCATCACTTCGTATTAGAAAAGTAAGATGTTGAGTATTTTGATAGGGATTTCATGTAAATGAGTAGTACTTAGTAATTAATTATATGAAATTTATATTCTCATTGGTGCAAGCGAGTAGTACTACTTATTTACAAGTTTTCTTCCTGTTGTAATTTGAGGAGTAATATTAAGTCCTCCTCGTAATGAATTAATAAAACAGGGGGCTGGCATCCCTAACTCGTAATAGGTTCTTACGTAAAAAAACAAAAATATTCAAAATCATATAAAAATACTAAGTAAATGAGGGATAAAGATACGTCATTTTAGCCTAAATCAATCATCACTCATTTTCTCCTTGGCAACTCACTTTCTCATCACCATTTGTTTCTTTTCAGTTTCAACCCTAGAGGTAGGGTTTTAGTTAAGTGTTGGTGAGAGAGTCTTACCTAAAAGCTTAGGAGGGGCAAATTGCACAATATTGGGACTAGAGCTTGCTTAAGTGGTGGAGAGTGGTGGCTTATTTGAAGTTGATGGACCCAGTTTCCCTTCATCTAGTTGTTGGCGAGGGAGAGGAGTTTTTCCTAGTCACTTGTCCATTTTAAAATAGAGAGCATACACATATTTGGCTATGACATTCAAATATCCCATAATTTCATTGATCGTCTATCTCATGACTCCCAATCTTGTGGTAACATGATGTCCTATGGCAAAAATATTTTGATCCAACCCGATAATGGTGGATGTTGTTCCTGCACCTTGACCTTCAACTCCTTAACTTCAGTCCTTAGCTCTTTGTTCTCAGCTATCAATGCTTCAATTTGTACATTGCTCATCATTCGTGCTATTTGAGCCTTATCCTCTTTTGGTTGTACTTTTGTTTGCACTTTATCTCATTTGATAGGAACCCAAGAGTGATCCTCTACCTTGATTTCGTTTGATTGTTTCATAATAGGAACCATTGCTTCATTTTTCACTTCAATTCCACTTGTTTTTGCCATATTAGGTCATTCTTCATTCATTGTCTTCTTGGGTGGAGGCTAGGCCATTTGAACTTTGGGGGCCACTTTCTTAGTAACAATCCTTCTTGAGAGCAATCTTCTTAGATGTAGTAGCTTTTTCCTTGGTTGGCTTAGTCATGCTCGCGCCTAAAAGAATGGAAAAATCAATTCACACAAAATCTAGTCTACTTACTAGGAAAAAAACCTTGAGGCATGATACATGGAAATGATAAAAGTGAAAACTTAATCAAAATTAAGCTTGCACAACTTATCATATCAAGACGTCATCCATACACATCCCCTCACACTTAATTTGGTACTTAGTGCCAAATTAAAGAGTGGTTTTCATGCAAAGAATAGCTCAAGACAGCTTCAAGGGATAATTTAAGTGATGCATGCAAGAGCATTTTACCTCCTTTTTTAAAATAATAATTTCCAATTAAAGCTCTCACAATTTTCTTTGCACAACAAAACTTCAATTCCTCACACAAAACTTTTTTCACCCTTTTAAGTCATTAAGACTGAAACAAACACAATGCACGCACCACAAGCACACACACTAGACTTGTCCACTTTGTTCCATTCTTTTCAATTATCACTTGATTTCTCACTTCTATTGTCTTTCCCCATCTTTCCACATGATTATACCTTACAAAAAGATTCAAAAGGTTCAAAGAATCATGGACTACTTAGGTGGGAAAAAATATCAAACAATTAGTCTACTTTCATTTAAACCCATTTCCTAGTGTCATGAGACTAATTGCCCATTTTATCCCAAATAAAGAAAACATGTGAATAAAATGGGATATGATGAAAGCATATGATCATATGTCTTGAAATTTTATCTGTCAAGTACTACAACAATTTTGTTTTGGGGAGTGACAGATCAATATAATCTGGAGAGCAATATCCAACTGTTAGTTTTCGATACTTATCAATAGGCAGTCGACTGGTTTCTTTAAATCAGGCATGCTAGGCATGGTGACCCTTTTCCTAGCTCTTTTAATTATTGTTATTGACTACTTCCTGAGATCTCTTAATCAGTTGTGGAGAAGGGAAGGGTTTTCGTGTTACCATGTTGGTATACATGTCCCGATTGTATAAAATTTAGCATTTACAAATGATATACTAATATTCTCAACTGTGAGTCAGAATTCATGGAAAGCTATCATCGCAACTATTTGAGATTATCAAGATAAATCTAGACAACTGGTGAATGTGATAAAAGTGGTTTTTATGTTAGAAAGAATGCTCATAGAATTTTTACCCGACCAATTCCAGGGTTATGAGTTTTGTTAGTGAATCCTTGCCTTTTAAATATATAGGGTGTCAAATATATCAGGCCGAAGTAGAGTGGATCATTATCAGAATGCAATATCAAGCATTTAACATCGATTATCTTGTTGTGTCATTAGTTTTCTATCCTTTGGGGGTCGTATGGTTCTTATAAAGTTTATATTATCTTCCTTGATTTACATATTGTTAAGACTGTACAACCTTTATCTTCTACAGTCTAGGAAATGAACCGAATGATTGCTAATTTTTTCTGGAATTGTTTGGAAAATGGACGAAAATTTCATTAGTTTGCATGGCCAAAGTTGTGTAATCCCACTGAAGGGGGAGGTCTTAGCTTTCATGATTTGAAGTTGTATCGTTGACATTTGAAACAAAAATGTGGTGAAATTTCAAAACATCGAATTCATTATAGTGTGAATACATGAGTGCTAAGTACTATTATTCAGCACACCATTCACTAGTATAACCCTTTTGGAATGGATGACATTGTTGGAAGAGGATGTTGTAGGTGTGGGAAAAGGTAGAATCACATATTCAGTGGCTGGATAGTATAAGAGATATGAAGTTCTTTCAAGACAATTGCATTCTACAAGGCGATTTATCCAGGTTTGCTGACATGGCGGATACTGAAAGTCACATTTTTGATTCCTTGGATAATAGTCAATGTGATATACAGAAACTATCATCCTTTTTACCAGGTATAGTGGTCAACAAGATTACTCAAATAGACGTGGTACAGGAGCAATTTTGATGCCGACAGGTAGTGGAATGTTTACTCTATCCTCGACGTTCCGTTTTTTGAGACAACAATCTCAGATACTTTGCTTTTTTATGAAGCTTTGGCGGATTAGAGTACTATATAAAGTTTGCTTTTTTTATGAGGCACTAATCGAAAATAAGTTGCCGGTGTAGAAATGGTCATACATATTTGGGTTTACGGAAACTTTTCCATGCATTTGTTGTTCTTTACAATGTGAGGAATCGAAGGATCACATCTTTGGAACATATGTAATTGCTTCTAAGGTTTGGCATAGTTTCGGAAGTGTTTGTGGGTTGAGAAAAAGTGCATGTGCTCGTGTGTGCATGTATGCAAGTATTATGCATGAGGTGTGTGCTTGCATGTATTAGTACAGCGGTGTGCGGGTGGTGCTCATAGTACTTGTGGTGCAAGCTTTAAATACGTTATGCATGTAATGTGTTGACGTTGTGCAGGAAGTGCTTACTGGAATACAAGTAGTGTGCATGGGTCGTGCATGAAGTGGTGCACAAGTGCTAGAAGTTGTGCATGATATAGTGCATGTGAGCACTTGAGCCATGCATTATGGTGTGCATTATGGTGCATGAGTGTGCTGGAGTTGTGTGCATGCATGTGCACAAGGGTGTGCACGGTGAGTGCATGTGTCCTTGTTCATGTGTTGAGTAGTGTGCATCAACATGGCAAGAGTTGTGTAGAAAGGAGTGCTCATGTGTGCATAAGTTGTGCCCTTAATGTGCATGTCTAGCCAGCTATGTTGTGCATATAGTGCTTTTGATGCTTGTGTTGTGTTATTCTTGTGTGGTGCTTATGATGCTTGGAGTGCTTCGTGTATGCATGGAAGTGGGTAGTACATGTGCCTTAGAGAAGTGCATGAAGTGTAGCAAGAGTGTACTACATGTGGTGCATGAGTGTAGTGCATGAAGTGTAGCAAGAGTGTGCAACAAGTGTAGCAAGAGTGTACAACAAAATGCAAGTAATGTATGCCATGTGCGCACCTAGAGGTGCTGCCCCGCACACACTGGGGCACGCAAATGGTGCCAAACTGCTGCGCCATGTGTGAAGCAGTGTGTGTGCGACACAGTGCCCGCGCGTGTCCGTGTGTTGTGTGCGCTGTGCGTGCCATGTGCGCAGTGTGTGTGCCTGCCATTAGCGCGGACTGCGCACGCAGCGTGCATGTGCAGTGTGCGAGGTGCGCGCAACCCTTGTGCGTGGGTGTGCCACACTGCACGGGGTGTCCGCATAGCATGAGTGCTATGTGTGCGTGTGCTGCAAGCAGAGTGTTCATGCGTTCTCATATGCCACAAATGTACAAAGAGTTGTGCATAACATGTTACCATCAGCTTGTGTAAGATAAACAACAAATATGTGCATCAAATTTAGCTCAAATGTGCAAGGAAAACACAAGGATACAAAATCAGAACTTTTTACCTCTCAAGCTTTGAAAAATAACAAACCGACATTTTTCTACCACATTATGGCCATCATGCGTTGTTAGTTCGGTAAAACCTAAAACATGCAATTTGTAGCCCTATGTTTTAGCTTTCCACTTATTTTTTAATCACTCAATTCGAAGCTCGGAAGACAAAGTTATGGCGAAAACACTAAACTGCACCAGGAAGAAATTTCATGGAGGCGGCCGCACCGTGCAATTGTTTTCTTGGAGGCGGCCGCACCGTGCAATTGTTTTCGTGGTGCTTCCCACTTTTAAGCACAATGTTCATCTTCTATGTAATATATTTGTGTCTCTACTTTCGAATGGGACTTTGAGGTAAACATAAGCGTTGTAGATATTTTTGTTGGCTATCCATAGGTTCAAGAATCATCAATTTTGGAGGTCTGTAGCCCATGATGTTGGCATTTGACTAAACTGTGGCAGTGAACTCAACACTCAAAAACTGAAGTATTGATTGCACAGATGTCCCCATTTCACAGCCTTGCACACTGAATTGGAATCAAGTAAAAGCATAAGATTTGAAGCATAATCAAAGAGCCTTCCAGAACATCCAAGATGTCCCAATTTGGATCAGTATTGTGAAAGATACACGCAATTGAAATAAACTATCTGTTCTGCTCAAATACGAACTAAGCATATTAAGGGATTCTTCAAACTCCACAATCATCATTTCAAACATTTTTGAATTCTTTCCTTGTTCTTTAACTTAAAACAAACATTTGTCTCATTTAATCAACATTTTTTGTCCTTTTCTTCATCTTAGCACCCCAAGTTATAACCCACATAAAATGCACAAAATGACACATAACACTACACAATTGAATGAAAAACAAGTCAGAAATTGAGCGAAATAGCACATAGAAGTCAGTATAAAACGGACTTATCATGTCGCCATGAGGTGCACCCAAATTGTTATTCCATGAATTATGACATTTTTATGGTTTGTATAATGCAACATGCTATTATTGCTTCTGGCTTACTAGTTTTCATTGCATTACATATTTGATAGCCTTCCACATAAAAATGGAATTTGTGATAGGAATAAGCATTATAGCCCTTCTTCTTGGCTTTCCATAACATCAAGAAGCATCAACATTTGAGGTCTGTACCTCAAGATATACTCATTCTATCAAAATGCGTCAGTGAGCTATCAACTGGTTGTATGTTTTCTTTGATGCTCTTGTTTCACCTAGATGCCCACTAAATTGGAAGACACTAAAAACATAAGAGTTGAAGTATATTCAAAGAGATTTCCTGAACATCCATGATCGCCTTAGTTGGTTGACCAGAGAGATAGGTACACTAAATTGAAGTTCATAATCCAATCTTTACATGTAGAAATTTGTCAATTCTAGAGTTTTCCAAGCTCCCATTCTTCACCTCTGAGTTCTTTGACATATTTCCTTCTTATTTAACCACAACTTACACATTTTTCTAAATTCTTATTCTTTAAAGGCATTTTCTTGTATTTTATCCATCCAAATTTTAATCCTACATAGTCAACAAAACAACACATAAACAACTATAAATTTCTATAAAACAAGGCAAAACCCTAAGTGAAACATGCAAATGAGTAAGTATTTTACTAACTCATAACCTAGCAGTGTCAAAATAGAAATTTAAAAACTGAAGGACAAAATGATAACCCTCTTAAACCATATAAAACATGTTAGGAAGGGTTCTTATGGAAATTTATCATGACAATTTCAATTGTGTACATATAAATGCCCAAAAAGTATAGTTTGAACAATAAGGAATCTAGAGCATTAGCTTAATTACTAAGTCACTGATCGAGGCTAAAAAGACCTATCTTTATTACCTCATTTACTTAAGTTTATACATTTTTTGGAGTATTATTTTGTTGTTTATATGTATTAGCAAGATTTCAAACCTAAGAAGCCTAAGAAGAACAAAATCCTTGTTTGTGGTGGAAAAAGGCAAAATGAATAAAAAATCACTCAATTTAGATTACCAAAGCAAGATGATACATAAGAGCAAAAATTTGAAGGCAAGAAAAATCTGGCCAGCCCACGAGCAGAACTTCGAACAAGTGTATCTCCACTTATACTTATCAAAATGAACAGTTCTTTTATGCTTTAGAAAGATCTATTAGAGTACTAAAACTATTATGTTTGGAGTTTCTCCCAAATTAGTTGGCAAGATTGTCCAATTCAAGTTTCAAGTGAACATATAACGGTGAATGTCTGCAAATCAGAAGCCACTAACATAGTTTGGGATAATGACCATAAATTGAGATCCACGACTCCAAATTTGATGATTTGTTTTGCATTGGAAAGCCAAGATTAGAGCTATACCTCTTATGAAGACCACAAAATCCAGTTCAGTATGAAAGACCTTCAAAAGTTCAGAGTAATTTGCGCCTTAAATGCTTTTTAAATGGAAAATTTCTGCCTATGTAAAAATGGCCTTTGCGGATCATGCTAATTGTAACACTGGGAAATTTCTCTATACCATGACCACGATTGTAATCATGTTGTACACTACACCAGGAGCAATTGTACTTTTCTTGTTAACTATTGGCAATATATTAATCAAATTGGGAGTTCATGGACCATTAGTGTGTTTGGGATGTAGGATACATGGCGAGTCATTAGATCACGTATTTGGACAATGTGCATTTGCGAATCAGGTATGGAATTCCTTCGCCGGTCATTACGGAATTTTGGGGGAGAATTTAAGGTTGCATGAATGGTCATTGAGATGGGAGAGAGATTAGGGCAATACGACGCCAGTTTGTTGCTAAAGTCATACCAGACAAATGATGCATTTTTCAATAATACAGATGCGTCAGTTGGATTAGCTCACACAAAAGTTTGGGAAGAATTTAGGACGAGATGTGAAAGGTGGTGCTAATTGACTAGAATGTGTGGATATAACTGAATAGTTTAGTTTAACCATTTGGATTACGAGGGTATTATGGATGAAGCCATCACATAGAATCTTAAAAGTAAATTCAGATGGATGTGCTAAGTGTAATCCAAGGGTGGGTAGTATTGGTGTGGTAATTCGAGATCATTGGGGTCAATTACGAAGAGCGTTGTCTTTAGGGTTGCTGTTTGTAACAAGTTTGAAGGTGGAGGTATATGTGTTATGGGAGAGTATTAGATTTTGTATTGATCAAGGATGGGGACCATTCTATCTGGACGTTGATTCTTTGGTACTGGTGGATATATTACTCTAATATACAATGTCGCCATAGAAAATAAGAGGGATCGTACAAGATATTTGGAGGGCGCCTTATTGATTGCAGTATCTCATATTTTTTGTGATGGTAATCATTCAGCTGACGCTCTTGCTAACATTGGTGTATTGAACTGGTATGTAGGGAATATTTATATTTTCAAGATTTCCCACGGGAGGTAAGGGGTATGATTAATATGGATAGATTAGCGTGTCCCTTTTTTCGATTTAAAGTAATAAATAATTGATTGTAAAAGGGAGTAGTACTCCTAATTTAATTTGTTTGAAAATGTAAGGCAATAGTACTTCTCGTTTATAGTTTTTCAGTTCTTTGTATGGTTTTTCCCCTTCTAACAATTATTAATTTAAAGTGAATTTGGTGGAAGAGAAGAAATTCAAGAAAAAATAAATAAATTTGAAAACAATTATTCTAAAGATAAGAAAAACAATAGAATTTGTTACAATTTTCAAAGAAAGGCCATTATAATGTCGAATGCATGTCTAACAAGAAGCAAATGGCAAATAATACTCCAAGTGTTCTTGTTGAAGATGGTGCAGAAGTTATAGCACTGGTGTAACTTGGTATAGTGACTGAAATTCAAATTGCAGCACCATTTTCTTCTAAAAATTGGTGGTATTATGCAAGTGCTACAATTCATGTTTGCAATGTCAAGAATCAATTTAAGAATTATGAAGTTCTCGAAAGACATGAAGTAGTGATGACTAATGGTGTAAGTGCCATAGTGCTTAGTAAAGGAGATGTGTATTGACAATTCACATCTAGCAAGCAATTGGTACTTACAAGTGTTCTTCCTGTTTCAAATATTGTTAAAAATCTTGTTTCTATAGACATTCTCAATAAAAAATTATTGAACGTTGTACTAGAGTCAAATAATGTGATAATGTCTAAGAATGGTGTGCTTTTAGGAAAATGTTACTCTTGTAATGAGATGTTCAAGTTAAACATTAATAAAATGAATGATATTTCTCTTTATTATGTTGATTCTTCTTCTTCTTCTTTATGGAATAGTAGATTTGGACATGTTACTCATAAAGTATTAAACTACATTTTTAAAAGTTGATTAATTTCCTATAATGACCATGAGAATAAGAGATGTGAAACTTGTATACAAGAAAATATTAAAACGTTACCTTTTCCTAAAGTTGAAAGAAATGCATAGTTGCTTGATCTTCGTACATTCTAATGTGCGTGAACTTAATGGTTTTCTAACAAAAGGTTAAAATAAATACTTTATTACTTTCACTAATGATTGCTCTAGATATGTGCATGTATATGTAATGAAAACTAAGCATGAAGCATGTTATATGTTTAAGACATATAAGTCTCTTGTAGAAAATCAATTGCATAAAAGAATTAAACTTTTGAAAAGTGATAGAAGTGGTGAATACTTTTCTCATGAGTTCTGAAATTTTATGAAAACAAATAGCCTAATACACCAAACTAGTGGCACTATATACTGCACAGCAAAATGGTTTAGCTGAAAGAAAAAATAGAACTTTTGAAGATATGGTGAATTTCATGCTCTTAATTTCATTTTGCCAAATAATTTGTGGAGAGAAGCTTTGTTATATGATACGAACCTAGACCCTTATGGATTCTAAGAACGCAATCCCAAGATCAATTGAGGAATTAAACGATTAAAAAGATAAATAGAATGCAAGGAGGCAGCCCCAAATTTAATGAATAAATTGAAACGTACCAATCAATTATCACGTAACAAACACACTAAGAAGACCTGCCCTTAGAACCTTTGTTATCAAGAATCCCACACAATCAAACTCTTAATTGAATGGAATAGATTGATCTTCACAAAGAACACAAAAAAGTTTACAACTCTCAAAATTTCAATATTCAAAATAGTCTACTGAAAAAGGTACAATAGGTTTCCTTTTATAGGTTGGAAACCCTAAGAAAAATAACGGCTAACAAAAATTCAAACAAAAAGTCCGTCGTTCCCACACGCCGCGACGTTTGTGGTCACACGTCGCGACGTGGGGATTATTCTTGATTTAATGTCGAATTTTTGTGAATTTTCTTCCAACTTGAAAACTTCCAGAGAGTTACGTCGCACGACGTGGAAGGACCTGGACGTCGCGAAGTTGGTGCACGTCGCGACGTCTGAGGTCGCACATCGCGACGCTGGCGATTTCTTCTGAACTCCCTTAAGTGTTTCTCCACGTCGCGACGTGGAACTCCATGGACGTCGTGACGTGGAGCCTTTTATGCTCCTTGTCCATCTTTTGCGCTTCTGCTTACTTCCAATACTTCATTTTGGTCCACCACAACATTGATCTCCATTCTTGTCACTACTAAACAAGAAATGAATGTTGCATCCTCCTCACGAACTTGACAAACTAGTTCACGCTCGAAAATGTCCTTCATCAACGCTTGTAGTGCACTCTTCATTCGCTTGGTCCTCGAACGAGTTGATGGACCTCCAATTCCTTACAATGGATCATCTATATGACTCCGTGGACTGGCTTCCTCATCATTCCCCCCTTCCTCAAAAGGATTCGTCCTCGAATCACCTACGTCATACAATGAAAGATCACAAACATTAAAGGTGCTAGAAATATTACCAAATTCACCAGGCAATTCAATAGTATATGCATTATCATTAATTTTAGCTAAAACTTGAAAAGGACCATCTCCCCTTTGTTGGAGCTTAGATTTCCGTTGTTGTGGGAAACGTTCTTTTCGCATATGAACCCTTACCCAATCTCCAGGTTAAAAAGAAACCTTCATTCTCCCGCGACTTGCTTGTTTAGCAACTTGTTCATTTCGACGCTCAATGTTTGCTCGAACCTTGGCATGCATTTCCTTGATGTGATCCGCCTTCTGCTTACCATCTAAATCCAAAATGTGACTAGTAGAAATAGGCAATACATCTAAAGGTTTTAGTGGATTAAACCCATAAACCACTTCAAACGGAGAATAAGATGCAGTGGAATGCATGGCCCTATTATATGCAAATTCTACATGTGGCAAACATTTTCCCAACTTTTCAAATTTTTCTGAATTAAAGCTCGAAGCAAGGTTGTTAGTGTTCGATTAACAACTTCAGTTTGCCCATCCGTTTGAGGATGTGCAGCCGAGGAAAACAAAAGCTTCGTGCCTAACCTAGACCACAATGTGCGCCAAAAATGACTCAAAAACTTGACATCCCGATCACTAACTATAGTCTTTGGAATACCATGCAATCTGACTATTTCACGAAAGAACAATTTAGCATTATGCGATGCATCATTAGTCTTATTACATGCTATAAAATGCGGCATTTTGCTAAAGCGATCGACTACCAAAAAGATGCTATCATGACCCGACTGTGTCCTAGGAAACCCTAACACAAAAACAGTGAGGCATGACCTTAGACTTTGCTTGACGACATGAGATACATTTTGCACAAAACTTTTGAACATCATTTTGCATTTTAGGCCAATAAAAATGTTCATGCAATATGTCTAGTGTCTTTGTGATACCAAAATGCCCCAAAAGACCCCCACAATGTGCCTCCCTAACAAGCAATTCACGATAAAAACTCTTAGGCACGCACAATTTTCCTTTCTTAAAAAGAAATCCAACATGTGAAAATAATCATTCCATGCAGTTTGTGAACATTCAGCAAAGATTTCACCAAAATCACTATCATCCACATACAACCTCTTAAGTAAATCAAATCCCAACAACTTCAACTGCAAGAAAGTAAGAAGCACATACCTTCGTGACAAAGCATCTGCCACTACATTTTCTTTACCCTTCTTGTGCTTGATGACGTAAGGAAAATATTCAATGAATTCCATCCACCTAGCATGTGTTCGGTGCAACTTCCCTTGAGACTTCAAATGCTTGAGTGGTTCATGATCGGAGTGGATAACGAACTCCTTTGGCCACAAATAATGTTGCCAAGTATGCAACGTCCTCACGAGAGCATAAAGCTCTTTATGAGATGTTGGATAGTTCAGGACTGCCCCATGCATTTTCTCGCTGAAATACGCTATCGGCTTCGAGTCCTGCATCAAAACAGCTCCAATCCCAAGCCCAGAGGCATCACATTGAACTTCAAAAACATTATTGAAATCAGGCAATATTAAAACAGGTGCTTGTGTGAGTTTGTCCTTCAACATGTTAAAAGCCTTTTCATGCACTTTTTCCCATTTAAATACATCATGCTTTTTAATACGATCATTCAATGGTGCGGCAATAGTGCTATAATTTTTAACAAACCTTCGATAAAATCTCGCCAAACCATGAAAACTCCGAACCTCACTGGTATTCTTTGGCGTAGGCCACTCCTTGATTGCCCTAACCTTCTCTTCATCTACCTTCATGCCGTTAGCACTCACAACAAAACCAAGAAAAACAATAGAATCCATGCAAAAAGAACATTTCTTCAAATTAGCATATAATTTATGTTCTCTTAACACAATGAAAACTTCTCTTAAATGCAACACATGTTCATCCAATGACTTACTATAAATTAATATGTCATCGAAATAAACAACAACAAACTTCCCTATGAAAGATCTCAAAACATGGTTCATTAATCTCATGAATGTACTAGGAGCATTTGTCAAACAAAAAGGCATGACAAGTCACTCATATAAACCAAATTTTGTTTTGAAAGCGGTTTTCCACTCATCTCCCTTTTCCATGCAAATTTGGAAATATCAACTTTTCAAATCGACCTTAGAAAATATGCATGCACCGTGCAACTCATCCAACATGTCATCAAGTCGAGGAATAGGATGACGATACTTTACCGTAATTTTATTGACGGCTCGGCAGTCCATACACATCCTCCAACTCGCGTCCTTCTTGGGCACCAAAATGACGGGCATCACACACAGACTAAGACTTTCTCTCACAGCCCCCTTTTGCAAAAGCTCATCAACTTGAGCTTGAATCTCCTTGGACTCCTCCGGATTAGCTCGATAGGATGGACGGTTTGGTATAGAAGCACCGGGAATGAAATCGATTTGGTGCTCTATCCCCCGAAATGGTGGAAGTCCTGCAGGCAACTCCTCGGGAAAAACATCCTCGTACTCCTGCAATAAAAACACCACTTCTCGAGGCAAAAGATCAAGCATCTTAGCATCAAGAAAAAACACTTCTTTATACAACAAAATAAACACACTCTCTCCCTCACTCAATTTTTCTTTCACTTCTCTTTTTGTTGCAAAAACACTCAATTTCTTTTTCTCATTTTCTGATTTTTCTTCCTCACTTTTGATGATTTCCTCTCGGCTTTTACTCTCGCTAGATTCGCCTTTTTCTTTCTTTTCAAAATCTTTCACAATCCTAATCTGATCTTCATGCGCCTCCCAAGGTTTCAAAGGCACCAAAGTGTGCTTGCGATTGTTCATCTCCAAAGTGTATCTATTAGTATACCCATCATAGACTACCCTTCTATCAAACTGCCATGGACGTCCCAAAAGAATATGGGCAGCTTGCATAGGCACCACATCACACAACACCACATCCTTATACTGCCCTATCACAAACTCAACCTTCACTTGCTTATTCACCTTTGCATCCCCACTAGTACTCAACCATTGTAGCTTATAGGGTTTAGGATGTTTAAGTGTCTTTAACCCTAATTTCTCCACCAACAATGTACAAGCTATGTTAGTAAAACTCCCACTATCTATGATCAAGCTACACACCTTCCCTTGCACATGGCACCTAGTATGAAAAATGTTATCCCTTTGCACCAATTCCTCCTCTAGCTTAGGTTGAACATTTAAAACCCTTAAGTTAACTAGTGTCTCTCCCCCCATTGGTAACTCTTCCTCTTCATCACTCCTCACCCAATGGTATATCTTCCTCGTCATCGAAATGCTCACTCTCATACTCCCCATTAGGTAACAAGAACATTGTCCTTTTGTTAGGAAATTGAGTTTGAATATGCCCTATCCCTTGGCATTTATAACACCTAATGTCCCGACTCCTCCCAACTGCCTTCTCCTCAACCTTCTCCTTCCCGGTTCTCCATTTTTGTTCTACCTTAGGTTTGGAGTCAAACTTTGCATTTTGGAATTTAGTGTTTGACACTGGCTTGTTATCCTTCCAAGAACTCTTCCAAGTACTCTTCCCCCTAGCCTTACAATCCTCTCAACTTTCAAGGCCTTATGCAACAATTCTTCCATGTCAATATATTGTTTCAACTCTACCACATCAGCTATCTCCTTATTCAAACCCGCTACAAATCTACCCATTGTAAATTTAGTATCCTCCTCTATATTATCCCAGATTAATGCTATCTCCATTTCCTGTAAATACTCCTTACGCTCTTACCACCTTGGGTCAATGTTTGAAGTTTCCTCACAACATCTCGTTCGTAATGGTTAGGAACAAATCTCTTCCTCATTATCCTCTTAACCTAATAATTGTGACAATCGAATACATGATCTACCCTCCTTTCCCACTCTAGGTAAACCTCGGGATCATTCTTCCCTTGAAATTCTGGAATCTTCATCTTAATGGACCCCATGTGATTGTCCCTTCTCCTATCATTCCTATCATTCCTATCATTCCTACCATTCCTATCTCTACCCCATGTTCCCTCTTCTTCCTTCTCCGACTCTTTCTCATGATTTCCCCTCTCAAACAATGGATTTCTACCCGCTCTCTCCCTAGTTGGTTGTTCATTGGATTCCAAGAAGTTAAGCCGAAGATTGATTTTATCAAATTGGGCTTGAATGGCTTTAAAGACAGTTTCAATGTTAAAAGAAGGACTACTTGTTCCCTCCCCACTCATGATGAATTTAGGAATAATAAATTTATCATTTCCACTTCCTAAGTGTTTACACTCAAGCTCGTGTATCACTCAAAAGATTGAAACCCTCTAACTTCCTTTACAAGTTCTTTGAGTTGAACAAACACTCACAAATCAACTAAGAATTCAATTGAATAAGAAATGTGAGGAAAATAGAAAACACTAAGGAACAAGAATAATTATAAGACTCTTGAGCAATGGAATGAAAATTAGGCAACAAGAACAAGGATGTTACCCAATACTAACAATAAAAACTTACAAACTTTAAAAAAAGGCAATAAGACAATGGTTCACAATCATATGACACAAATATCACCTTTTCAGAATTACAACACAATGACTGTAGATTGCAAGACACAATTAATTCCTCAAAAACAACAAAACTATGCACTATTCCAAAAATTGACTTAGTGCAGCAGCCCCCTAACCATATATTGATAAGGAAATTCTGCACAATTTGCAATTCAATCAATGTCACGAAGTTACCCAGAAATCAAGGTGAGAATGTTACCTTGAATGTTACCAAAACTGAAACTCAAGGATCAAAACTCAAATTGGCCTTCTTTTTTTTTTTAGTTTCTGTACTTTTTGTTCTGCAGTTTTTTTTATCGAATTTTTCTACAACTTTTTTTTTCAATTGGCCACAATCTATCAAACAACGGAATCAACAATTCGACAATGACACAATAAATGAAATTCACAGCAAAAACAATCAAAAATATAATTCTTTGATGGAAAAAATTCCGCAATTTGGCTTTGATACCAATCTGATACGAACCTAGACCCTTATGGATTCCAAGAGCGCAATCCAAAGATCAATTGAGGAATTAAACGATTAAAAAGATAAATAGAATGCAAGGAGGCAGCCCCAAATTTAATAAATAAATTGAAAAGTACCTATCAATTGTCACGTAACAAACACCCTAAGAAGACATGCCCTTAGAACCTTTGTTATCAAGAATTCCACACAATCAAACTCTTAATTGAATAGAATGGATTGTTCTTCACAAAGAACACAAGAAAGTTTACAACTCTCAAAATTTCAATATTCAAAATAGTCTACTGAAAACGTACAATAGGTTTCCTTTTATAGGTTGGAAACCCTAAGAAAAATAGCGGCTAACAAAAATTCAAACAAACAGTCCGTCGTTCCAGCACGTCTCAACATCTATGGTCGCACGTCGTGACGTGGGGATTATTCCTGATTTAATGTCGAATTTTGGTTAATTTTCTTCCAACTTGAAAACTTCCAGAAAGTTACATCGCGCGACGTGGAAGGGCCGGGACGTCGCGACGTCGGTGCACGTCACGATGTCTGAGGTCGCACGTCGTTATGCTGGCGATTTCTTCTGAACTCCCTTAAGTGTTTCTCCATGTCGCGACCTGGAACTCTATGGACGTCGCGGCGTGGAGCCTTTTACACTCATTGTCTATCTTTTGCGGTTCTGCTTCCTTCCTATGCTTCATTTTGGTCCACCATAATAAGTTGGTTTTATACCAACTTATATGTGTTATATGACTTAGCTTTTGCTTTGTATTTTATGCAAATGTGTAGTATTTTGTGCTATTTTGTGCATTTATGTGGTTTGCATCTAGGAAGTGCTAAAATGGAGAAAAGGACCTAAAATGTTGATTAAATGAATCAAAAGTGTGTTTGGAGTTAAAGGTTAGGGAAAGAATTCAAGATTTTTAATGATGTTTGTGAAGATTGGAAGAAAACCCTGACATGCATGATTTGCTAGTTTTATGTGCGGGCAGAATGGATAGTGCACTTCATTTGAGTATAACTCTCTAACTACTAATCCAAATGATGAGATCTTGGATGTTTTGGAAAGCTCTTTGAGTGTACCGCAATTCTTATGTTTTAATTGGCTTCTAATTCTGTGTGAAAGTAGGAGAAACGGGGGCATCTGTTCAATTGCTACTTCAAGTTTTCATACTTGACTTCATATTGCCACAATTTGGTAGATTGTCCATATCATGAGTTACAGACCTCCAATTAGGCTGATTCTTGAACCTATGGAAAGCTAAGAGAAAGACCTATAATTCATATGCCGGTCTCGAACTCTAATTCAAAAGCACAAATCCGCGAGACCTCGTGGGTAAACACTTTTCACGGTGTTGATATCTTGTCTCTTCGCCACACTTCAGTATTTGGGCCATAACTCTCTTGTCCTAGCTCCGAATTGGGTGATTCAAAAGGCTATGAACAGATAAGGCCAATCTCTACAACTTTGATGTTTTACGTTTTCCCAAATTCATAAAGCATCATAGCTAGAATTCGTTTGGAAGTTGCTGCATGCGGCGAGGTCTTGCTATCTCGCACAGCTCGACGCATGTATGTGCGGCGAGATCTTGTTGTCTCACACATCTCGCCGCATGCATGTGCGGCGAGGTCTCACCATCCACACACATTTGATGCACACAACCACACCTTTGTATCTCATTCTCAATACTTAGTAACAACTGCACACTACACAACACATGCACAACACATACATTGCACGTCACATTCTTATATATTCAGCTCATAACACCCACAACATTCTTAGCTCAAGAATCTCACAACACTCTTCACATACTTCATGCTCATATTCTGCATAAACACACTTCATTTGCACTCATTTTCAATAAATCTCACATCATTCATTTTCAGCACACACTTCACTCAACATTCATATTCATTTTCATCACATCATATTTTCACTCTTCAACATACTTCATTCATTCATTCTCTATACAACACTAATCTTAGAAGCATTTGTGTTTTTTTTTTTGGAAAACTACTTTATTATGCGATAAATAAAATTTACGAGGCCGGATATACCCGACACCCCAATACAAAAGAAAGCCATAAACGAGGAGTACTACTCCTTTACAATCCATAGGCCAGAAAAACCAACTAGGAGTCTATGTGGAGATTAAGAGTCCAAACGATTTGAAAACCCGAAAGACACATCTTATCCTAAAGGCTTCAAAAGTCCTAAGTCTATGTGCTAAGAGGGCTTCAGCCCAAACCTGTTCAATTATAACTAGTGAAGAACATGGACTAACAGCCCAATTCAGCCCAAAAATGTCCCATCACCCATATGATGAAGCCCAAAGCAACTTGGTTTCTTCCAGGTCCATAGCTAGGTCCAGTCTGTATTGGATTCTTGCAGATTCACAGGCGCGAGAGGATTACTCCCACAGCACATTTCCTTCATGTTTGCAAACATATGATTTCTCCAACAGAGGCAGTTTACTCCAGAAAAAAACCCCAGGTTAGTATGTACAAAAGCCTCCAGTACTGCCTTTAAGAAGCTTCGGATTCTTAACAAACAAAAAAATAAACTCCCATAGAAACCCAAAACAAAATGCTTGGCCATGAGAACCAAAGCAAAGCAGCTAAAGAAATTTCAAATTAACACCATAATATAGTTACAGTAAAGGCAGATAGCACCACTCCAGATCCCCCTAGTTCTGCTCCCTTTAATACACAAACATGGAGCCTCTAAATTGAAAAAACAGGTGTACACCAAGTGTTGTACCATCAGCAGCATAAAGGATCAAAACAGGCTGCCCCTCACTAAGTAGGAAGCACAAGGGCAGATGAAGAAACCCTTTATGACAACAGTCAACCAACAAGATTTTTGCAGCATAATCTCAGTATGTGCCCTCCATTCACTATACAACAATACACAAAAGAGAACGAGCCAGAAACAGCATTTCATTTCCCCAATTGGGCATCATCCATATCGCACTAATGCAGTTCAGCATTTGGTCAAATCTGTACGGTGATAAACAGTGTCTAACAGATCAGCATTTCCATTTCCAAGCAAATATGCCTCATCACATTAGGATCCTATGGTCACAAAATCAGGCACAGCAGCACAACAGAAATAGAAGCAGCTTCATATATGCAGACATATATGATCCAAACTCAAAAGCAGCGTTTAGCCACACTACATTAGTACATCTATGCTCAGGTATCTCAACATGATAAAATCCCAGAAAATGTATTCCTTGAGATTCAGCAAACAAATATGACTATCCTAAGGCAAAACATTCAAGATAAAGCATATAGTCCACAGTAAAAATCCCAGAAACTTTAAATAATTGACAGGGCCAAGCTGATATAAGCATCAGTAATCAGGGGACTACCAATAGGTTAACTGCAGTAATCTCACCTTAGGTTCGACCTTTTCCCTTCTGAGTAGCATATGAATGGATTGTGGTCCCTTAGTTTTCTTCCCGAATAGGTACTTGCTTTAGGGCTCAGTAGAGCCTCGATATTCCTTAACTGTTTGGGCAGCTTAGATCTTCTGTCCATCTTATCAAGGAATTCGTCTAGTTTATCTGGAGGCTCCTCCTCGAAACTAGTCTCCGTACAACAGTCCTCTCTATCATCATCCACTTCAGTATCAACATTTAAATCTTTGAGAAGGGCCAAGCCCGAAGCGGAGGTTACATTCTGAATGCTCAAAAATTTTCCTTCATCCCAAACCAAAGTTTTCATGGCTTGTAGGATTGCCATATCTGAATTGTAGCTGTCCTTATGCAATCCTGAAGATTCCCCTTCTTCCCAGTTGCTTGGCACATTAGTAGCCTCCTTATCAAGGGAGCTGTTAACCTCCAAATCAGGGGTGTTGATATTTTCACGAGGGTATTCAATCGCTAGAGGCTTTGCTTTTAACACATAATCGTCAATATGGAGATCAAGACCCTAGGATTCCTTTCCTTTGCCATTAATAAGTTCCAAAAACTGTCCCAAATTGGCCAAAAACTAATCAAGGTCCTTTCTTCATTATTCAAAATTTGTCCTGCCGTAGCTTTCACAGCTTGGACCGAACCATCTACCTCTGCTGGACTGACGACCCTTCCTGCAGTCTATGGAGAGACCTCACTTTTTGTCTCAGTTCCTACACCAGACCCTGCATCATCTCACAAGCATTTGTTATCACACCACTTTCCATCACTTCATCACAAACTCACTTTTCAACATACGGCGAGGTCTCACCACGAGACCTCGCCTTACACACACAACACCCGCCGAGGTCTCGCCACGAGACCTCGCCTCACACATACAATACACAGCGAGACCTCGGCACGACGTTTCGCCAAACATACAAAATAAAAGGTGAGGTCTCGCCGAGAGACCTCGCCATAGAAAGGCTGCATGACGTTGGTTTTGTTGGTTCAAATTGGCTAAGTGTTGAGGTTTTTGCTTTCTTGTGCAGGGCTCTACAAAGCCGTGAACATGGAAGGCCCGGTGACCTACTCATGTGGCCAAAGGCGTGAAGGGCTATGGACTGAGGGCGTGAAGCCAGACATTGATCGAGGGGACTTATGGACCGTTGGATAGTTGCAGTGGCATTTTTGTAATATCTAGTCATTTTATGTTTGTGTACCATTTACGTTTTGTAACCTCTATATATAGAGGATTTAGTTAGATTTCCATGATTCTAATTAGTTAACAGAATTTTGAACTAGAGAAAGAAAGTTTCTCTCTCTAACTTTCTCTCTCCAAGATTTTCTCTCTCTAGAAATAGGACTCCGTTTTCGATTTCGATCGAGGATTTGATCCAATCATTGTAATTCTCATATCAATTAAGGAGGCAAATCGTGTTTCTCTTGTGAATTGGAAGCTCTTAAAGCAATTCAATTTGTAAACTCTTTCCATCTAATGAAAATGAACTGTTTCGAGTTGCAATTTAACTATCATGAATTGAGAATGGAGTTCGGTGGCTAAGTTTCTTATGTTCTAGGGTTCTAACAAGATGAATGTATAATTAGACTATGCAATGCTATGTAATTGAAGCAATTTCATAAGAATGAAATCATATGCTGTTTTAATGCTTGAATTTTGTTAAGTTTCATGAATTCGCACTTTTATTAAATGAATTGAACTTTGATTGTGGTCGCCATGCTGGGTTGAGGCTCGGTTCACCAATTCGAGTGATAAATGCATGAAATGAGGACTAAATGTATTATTGTTGAGTCTTCCACTTGCTTTGCCTGATCATGCCGGTGGAGGATCATTTGAGTTGTTAGGAATAAGTGAGAAGAAACTCTCTAGAGTAAGCGAACAATCTAGGTCCTAGGTCAGGCCTCGCCATGGGATACCTTAAGAATTGCATGCTAAATTTGCCTTAACTGAAAATGTGTATTGCACACTACAAGTACTCAAGCATGTCTAGGTGGGACTTCTCTCCACCACCACATGAGGAGCAATGGAAAAATCAAGCACAAAGCAACAAAACGTATCTCATTGGAAACCAAAGACTTTCTGTGGAGGACATGCTTTCTCAACTTTTGGAAAGACTTGATAGAGGCTCACAATAGGAAGAAATGAGATTCTCTCAAGAAGAAGAGTTTTCAAGAAGCCAACAAAGGATTACTCAACTAGATGCAGTATGGAGCAATGTGAGAGAACAAAGTGAGCTACCAATTCAATATGCACCATGCTATCCATAAGGTACACCTCTAATTTCTAGAATACCAACTCCTGAGGAATATCATTTTCAAATGCAAGCTAATGTTGAATGGGGTGAAAAGAATCCTTGGGAGGTGGAATATACAAATGTTGAGGTTGTCCCACAAAAATGCATTGTTGATGAACCTTTATTGCATGAGTCAAATTTAAGCTGTTCGTTTATTGAGGATGATGTCTCCTGTGATGAACTTGATACATATGAAATTAGAGCCTTATGGTTTCTTAGCAACAATATGGAAAATGTGACAAATGTTGAGTCTGGCATTAATTTTATGGAATTTCATGAGCCAAATGATGTTGATTTCCATTCTTCAGATGCTTCTCCTCTTGATAGCTTTGTGAATTGTACAGAGACACTTCTTGATAATGTCAACACATTGCTTGAAACTCTTGTTGAGGTACCAACTCTTGAAATGGTGAATGAATCTAAATGTCTAAATGGTGAATCACAAGAAGTGCAAAATGAGATACCCTGGTTAATTGATGATAATATTTATTGTGTTGTTGACAAGGAAAAGACTCAAGAAATTCCCTATGTTAGTCTAGATGATGAACATGTGCAAATACTTAATGACATTGCTAACATGGTGAAAAATTGCTTTGTTGATACTTCCATTTTTGAACTTACTGATGGGTTTGTTGAGACCATGGATGTACAACCCTTGGTTGAGCCTTGCAGGATTAGTGTGACTAATCTGGTGAAAGAAATACCCGATGTGCCTAGAATGGTTTAAGAAGTGAATGAGGTGCCTTTAATGAGGGAGTCTCAGTGGTTCAAAATGGAATTTATAGAGGTTGCTCCCCATGTGCATCAGCTTAAGCACCTCCGTCAAAATATTCTTCAAGTGCCATACATGAGGAGAAAGAGTTTTTATGAAAGGGCATTTTTCTGGTACAAAGCGGGGTATTCCGAATCATGAAAAAGAAAGCTTAATGAATAAAGTCTAGCTGGAGACTTAAGAAACCCATAACTACTTTTTTCTCACATTACCTTTCATAGAACATTTTGGTTTAACTAGTTTATGTTTCTTGCATTTTTGTTATGCTCACTAAGGCCACTCATGTTGTAGGGGCATGTACATGAAAGAAGATGCAAGAGGAATGGACTATGCACATGAGGCTAAGTGTGGGGGAGTGCTGCCATGGACCACTCCCATACTGCACACAACCTTTTTATTTTACATATCAAGCATGAATTGTTCATGTGCCACTAGTGTTACTAATTTTATATATTTTACACCACTATGATTCCAAATCAAGGTGTGACACTTTGCTTGCATACTACCTTTATATCATGTCTACCTTGCACCAACATGTAGTGTACTTGAGTGAGTGATCTCTAATAAGCTTTGATCCCCTATGTGTAGGATATTTCTCATTCAAGGAGGGAACTATGGACAAAGACACTCCACCAAGCAAACATTGGAATTCCTGACATATCAGGGAGCTCTTAAACCTATCTTTACTTTACATTGAGTACAATGTAAGTTTTATGTGTGGGGGAGGGAATGTTTGCTTTGGTTTGTGTCTTTTGTACTTTATATGCTGACTTTCTTTCTGGAATGAAGTTTTTTTTTGTGATATGTGATGCAAAGTATGTTATTTTACTTTTGTTGTATCATTTTTTAGCTTATTTCCCGTATATGTGTGTTTTTCATGTTTTGTGGAAAGTTTAAGTATTTTGTGACATTTTGACATTTTGAAATTTTTTTGTGTTTTCGGTGTGAATAAGTGATGGTTTTGAACACAAGTGATGTGTAGTTGGAATTTTTGTGGAATAATTTGTCTATCCATGGAAAGTGCACTAATACTAGAGTTGGATGTGTGTTTTAAACTTGAATAAAAATGCTCAATGGTGAGGATAGTTCAATGCTAAGTGGTAGGAGTTAAAACTTAGTGGGAAAGTTTGAACTTTAACACATTTGTTTACAAGCACTAAAATGGACTACATACAAGGATGGTTGCACTTATGTGAAAAGGTGAGAAATAGAGAATATTTTTTTGAATTTTCTTGAATTAAGCTGAGTAATCCTTGGAAACTTGTAATGACATTTAGGCACCAGGGGAAATGATTTGGAAAAAAAAGGCAGGTTATACCAATGTGAAATTTGTTGCATGCTAAGTGCAGGGACAATGTTCCAAGAGCACACAATTATGAACCACTCCTCTGTGGGACTGCTCTATCACACTAAGTATGCATTTTAAGAGAATAATCCGCATGAGTGGGGTTGGAATTCAAAAGCCATAAAACCCGATGCAATAATTGGAAAGGACAAGGAGTACCCCAGAGTAATAATGTCTTGTGCAAAACGAAGGTAAAGCACTAAAGGATGACAATCTTGGGGAAAGAGTCGCAAGAAACGAGGGCAACCAATGACCCTAAATTGGTGCATTTATGTCTATACAAAGTTTAAAAGTTGAGAACTTGAAAAGAAGTAATAATAAAGTTTTTGCATTCTCTACTATTGCTTCGATCATAAGTGTGATTTGAGCTGTATGTAAGCTTTTGCACACTACTCACACATCTATGTTAGAGCTTTGAATGAGTACAACTTAGTTTTGACGATTGCCATGAAGAATTGAGCGTATCCTTACCATTAGAGTACAATTGGTTAACTAATAAATGTGCACATCCAACAATAGTGTGAAATGTACTTGAAGTGGATAGGTAGGTTTTTCTACAAGAGAGTTCACTATGCAGTGTAGTGCGTATGTGGGGATTCATGAATTGTGGTGTGCCTTGTGGTGTATGTGTAAACCAAAAGTTATGCATCAAGTACCTTGTGTGCGTATGCAAATGTGGCGTGCATGTGACTTTTGACATTTTGAATTTGTATGTTATGAGTTAGCGTTTGTTGTGACTGTGATTGAGTTGTGCAAGGGGTGTGTAAGTGCATGAGTTGTGAAAGAGCATTGTTGTGGCCTTGCTTGAGGGCGAGCAAGATTTCAAGTGTGGGGGAAATTGATAAGTTGGTTTTATACCAACTTATATGTGTTATATCACTTAGCTTTTGCCTTGTATTTCATGCAAATGTGTAGTGTTTTGTGCTATTTTGTGCATTTATGTGGTTTGCAGCTAGGAAGTGCCAAAATGGAGAAAAGGACCTAAAATGTTGATTAAATGAATCAAAAGTGTGTTTGGAGTAAAAGGTTAGGGAAAGGATTCAAGAGTTTTAATGATGTTTGTGAAGATAGGAAGAAAACCCTAACATGCTTGATTTGTTAGTTTTATGTGTTGGCAGAATGGATAGTGCACTTCATTTGAGTATAACTCTCTCAATACTAATCCAAATGATGAGATCTTGGATGTTATGGAAAGCTCTTGGAGTACTTCATTTCTTATGTTTTAATTTTCTTCTAATTCTGTGTGCAAGTAGGAGAAACGGGGGCATCTTTGCAATTGTAACTTCAGGTTTTCATACTTGACTTCATATTGCCGCAGTTTGGTAGATTGTCCATATCTTGAGTTACAGGCCTCCAATTAGGCTGATTCTTGAACCTATGGAAAGATAACAGAAAGAACATATGTTGGTCTCGAATTCTAATTCGAAAGCAAAAATTCATGAGACCTCGTGGGTAAAAATATTTCATTACGAGACCTCGCAGCGAGACCTCGCCATGAAATCTCGTCTCTTCGCCACACTTCAGTATTTTGACCATAACTTTCTCGTCCTAGCTCTGAATTGGGTGATTCAAAAAGCTATGAACAGCTAAGACAAAGGGCTACAATCATGTTTTAAGTTTTCCCAAATTCACAATGCAGCATAGCTAGAATTCTGTTGGAAGTTGCTGCATGCGGCCACAACTTTTGCTGCACAAGCTGATCACCTCGCCGCTTGCATGCGCGGCGAGGTCTTGCTATCTCGGACAGCTCGCCGCATGCATTAGCGGCGAGGTCGTGTTGTCTCACACATCTCGCCGCATGCATGTGCGGCGAGGTCTCACCATCCACACACATTTGTTGCAAACAACCACACCTTTGTATCTCATTCTCATTGCACGTCAAATTCTTATATATTCAGCTAATAACACTCACAACATTCTTAGCTCAAGAATCGCACAACACTCTTCACACACTTCACGCTCATATTCTGCATAAACACACTTCATTTACACTCATTTTCAATACATCTCACAACATTCTTTTTCAGCACACACTTCACTCAACATTCATATTCATTTTCATCATATCACATTTTTACTCTTCAACAAACTTCATTCATTCATTCTCTATACAATACTCATCTCACAAGCATTTGTTATCACACCACTTTGCATCACTTCATCACAAACTCACTTTTCAACACACGGCGAGGTCTCGCCACGAGACATCGCCTTACACACACAACACATGGCGAGGTCTCGCCACGAGACCTCACCTCACACACACAATACACGCGAGGTCTCGCCACACATATAAAATACACGGTGAGGTCTTGTCGAGAGACCTCGCCTTACACACAGAACACATGGCGAGGTCTCGCCACGAGACCTAGCCTCACACACGCAATACACGCGAGGTCTCGCCACACATACAAAATACACGGTGAGGTCTCGCCGAGAGACCTCACAATAGAAAGGGTGCATGATGTTGGTTTTGTTGGTTCAAATTTGGCTAAGTGTTGAGGTTTTTACTTTCTTGTGCAAGGCTCTACAAAGGCGTGAACATAGAAATCCCGGTGACGTGCTCATGTGGCCAAAGGCGTGAAGGGCTATGGACTGAAGGCGTGAAGCCAGACATTGACCGAGGGGACTTGTGGACCATTGGATAGTTCAAATGGCATTTCTGTAATAATGTAGTCATTTTACGTTTGCGTACTATTTACGTTTTGTAACCTCTATATATAGAGGATTTAGTTAGATTTCCATGATTCTATTTAGTTAACAGATTTTTGAACTAGAGAGAGAAAGTTTCTCTCTGTAACTTTCTCTCTCTAGGATTTTCTCTCTCTAGAAATAGGACTCCGTTTTTGATTCCGATCAAGGATTTGATCCGATCATTGTATTTCTCATATCAATTAAGGAGGCAAATCGTGTTTCTCTTGTGAATTGGAAGCTCTTGAAGCAATTCAATTGGTAAATTCTTTCCATCTAATAAAAATGAACCGTTTCGAGTTGCAATTTAACGATCGTGAATTGAGAATGGAGTTCGGTGGCTAAGTTTCTTATGTTTTAGGGTTCTAACCGGTTGAATGTAAAATTAGACTATGTAATGATATGTAATTGACGCAATTTCTTAAGAATGAAATCATATGCAGTTTTAATGCTTGAATTTTGTTAAGTTTCATGAATTCGCACTTTTATTAAATGAATTGACCTTTGATTGTGGTCGCCATGCTAGGTTGAGGCTCGGTTCACCAATTCGAGTGAGAAATGCATGAAATGAGGACTAAATGTATGATTGTTGAGTCTTCCACTTGCTTTGCCTGATCATGATCTGGGATGCGTTCGCCATGCCGGTGGAGGATTATTTGAGTTGTTAGAAATAAGTGAGAAGAAACTCTCTAGAGTAAGCGAACACTCTAGGTCCTAGTTCAGGCCTCACCATGGGATACGTTAAGAATTGCATGCTAGATTTGCTAACCTTGGAGAGTTGAGACATTGCGGTATGCATCCGCCACTCTTAGGCCTCGCCATGGGAAAGAGTGACGTTCGGGAGGGTAGAAGGCAATGCGGTCGCCATGCTGATTGCAGGCTAGTCTCCTAGGCAATTGTGATCTCCTCATGGTGTTACTTGTGTGTGAAGAGCTTGGCAACCGTTGTCTAATGTGCATTCAACCGGGGGAAAAACTCTAGAACATCCATTCTCTTCCTGCTTTTACACTTTATTTGTGAGCTTGTTTCTTTTCTAGTTCTCTTGTGACATTACTATAATCTAGTTCTTTTGTGACATTTTGTTAACGAATTCTGAATTCAAGAATCCATCCCCTTCCCTGTGGATACGATACCCTACTCATTGTTATTACATTAGTTTAGGGTTAAAATTGCAAGTACGCGACACGCTTGTCACACCACAACATTGATCTCCATTCTTGTCACTGCTAAACAAGAAATGAATGTTGCATCCTCCTCACGAAATGCACGAACTAGTTCACGCTCAAAAATGTCCGTCATCAACGCGTGTAGTGCGCTCTTCATTCGCTTAGTCCTCGAAAGAGTTGATGGACCTCCAATTCCTTGCAATTAATCATCTACATGACTCCGTGGACTGGCTTCCTCATCATTATCTGCTTATCATTTGCATAGTCGAATTTCTTCTTTAGAGATTGTCTCTGATGCGAATGGTTGATCGAGGCTCTTGCTCCTGGACCAAATTCGATCTTCAAGATGTAGTACCGTTCTGCACAAAGGTTATTCCAAGACACACAAACAACAAGAACTCGGGTGAATGAAGATTCAAGGGAAAAAACGCCAAGAATGAGTAAATCAAACCCCATGTTTTTAATACAAACAAACTCAATTTAACTTAAGAAAATTCAATTAGTTAAACAAGTTAATTTGGCCAACTCTTTAAATAAAGAACAATGGTGAAGTCACCTATAGGTTACGCTAAAGGCAAGCTTCTACAATGGACAATTAAATAATTCTCCAAGGCTTGAACAACACAAAGTGTTAATTCTTAATTTCAGCAAAGCTAAACTTTCATTCATTAAACTTATGAAAAAAAAAAGTTTACAAACCTCTCCTTTTATAAGGATGAGTTTCGGCTTTACCAAAAAGGAAAAGGAAATAAAACCCTAGTTGTTGCAAAGTACAACTTGACTTCTAAACTAACTAACTAACCAATCCTTTTATAAAAAGGAATTGATCACACGGTTTTAAGAGGAAGCAAAACACGTTTTTGCTACCTTTGTTTCCTAAACTTATACTTGCCTTTATCATGTAAGATAATTAGATCAAGTAGTTACTTAGCCCATAATTAAAACACAAAGACTTAAGACCATAATTAAGAGATGGATGGACTTAATTATTACAACTTAAATAAATCCTAAAGATTAACAATGGCATGGTCCATTAATGGCAAAGCCCAAGCACGATATCTTGGTCTTCAATGTAGTCCATCAAATTCGAGATGAAAATTCGGCTAGAATCCCGTCATCAACTTTACAAGACACTTTCAACGGTGATAACGTCAGAATCTTGAAAAATGTAAAACACGAAAATTGTAGCTCTATCTCTTATCGTTCCAGGGCTTATTGAATCATGCAATTCCGAGTTATATCTAAAGTGTTATGGCAAGAATACCAAAACGTGACAGAAATTTTCAGGATGACAATTTGACTTTAACACCACGGACGTGGACACGGGCTTCTATTCTCATCAATCCCTCCCTCCTCGGAAAGGATTCGTCCTCGAATCTTGAAAGTGAGTTCCAGGGTCAAACACCAATATCACGAACTCATTGCAAACTCGAGCCAAGTAAAATTGGGAAGATGTAAATCTCAGCCAACAAAAATTTATATCCTGCCAAAACAAGACAAATGTATAAGGTAAAAGAAAGTACAATAATCTAGAACAAGACTTAGAATAATTTCCTTTCACCAAAAGAATAGAACTGACAGAATATGTATGCAAAATCGAAATACATATAGCATGACTAGTCTTAACCAATTTTGCATGAGTCATAATGTTGAAGTTAATGAATTCAAAACAATGATGCAAATAACTATCATGTAGTTTATGTAAATCAGAAAATCGAATGTTCTGAATTGGAGAACTAATGAAAACGAATTCACTATCAACATTCATTAACACATTATTTACGTTATGAACATATAATATAAGCAAAGGACGTAAACATATATGAATAGAATCATAAGTACAAGAATATTCATAACAAGAAAACAGATATGCATCATTGACAAAGTGCAAATCACAATAACGTGTGAATACCTTTAAAAACATGCGAAAGTTATCAAATATGAGAGTGTAATTCCAAAGATTAGAATGTAAAAAATCTATTGAATAGTTGTAAACATAAAATTTTACCTCTTGGAATTCCAAAGAAATTTGGAACGGAGATAACTTACCATACAAGTGTTGAGTTACAAGATTACGTGTTTGAACTTCATGAAATCGATTATGGAATCTAGTGACAATAACATGTGTAAACTCTCGATCCCCATAATGAAAAGAAAAGTTAGTCGAACAAGTATATGCACTACAAACAACACTTTTATTCACAAGGATTTTGTGAAGCTCGAAATGACCAACATTAAGCTCAAAATATAATTCATGTATGAGATAAGCAACATAGAATGTGAAGAAACTATACATAAATTCATTCAAAACGAAATAGTTAGATTTCATAATTGAAGAACTATGTGAAATAATTTTCTTACCAAAACACAAATCATCAAACTTTAAAACACATGGTATAAATTGTCGAACCAAAACATCAAAGGTAGGTGAAAGACATTGAAATTGATTCAAAACAGAATTCAAACTTCGAAAATCAATAGCATTGACATTAACAAAGTTCTTGACATTCAAACCATTTAAATCAATAAAAGAGCTTTCATACTTACCTAACTTACCTTGCTTACCTTGAGGAAAACAAGTTAAGGCAGAATAGACTCCTTCCATTGCGTATTGAGTTATTTTCAACTCCATTAAACACTTAGGAACTTTATGAATCTGCAAAACAAAAGATCTAGGCAGCAAACAATATAATTCGTGATCACTTATAATTGTTAAGTACAAGATGTTGTTCAACTTTCAATGAACTCTTTTCTCTCTTTTGAGTTTGAACACTCATCTCACTTTCTTAATTTTTCAGCTCATCACTCTTTTTATCACTCTTATTTACAAGTTCACAGCCAATGCTAATATTTACAATCTCTTGTTTATCTTGTTGTGCACTCTTCTCTTTCTCTTTTTCATCTCTCATTTGAGCACAAGATGTAGCAATTCTTGCTTGATCTTCAGAAATTTCACATGGCTTTAAAGAACATAGATTAAACTTTTTACCATTATGCCTAAATGAATAGCAATTCTTGAGATCATTATAAACGCCATTGCAAGCAAGTTTCCACGGTTTTCCCAATAAAAGATGGGCTGTTTGCATAGGGAATATGTCACATAGTACCTCAGCTTCGTATTTCCCTATTAAGAATGCAACCTTGACCTGCATTGATACCGATACTTCACCACAATTATCGCTCCATTGTAGCAAATAAGGATTTGGATGTGGAGTGGTGTGCATACTCAATCTTTCTACCATTAGCTCACTAGCAAAGTTAGAGCTTCTTTCACAATCAATCTCCACAGCACACACTTTATCTTGGATTTTGCACCTTGTTTGAAACACCTTTTCACATGACATAGAAGTGGTTTTAGCTTGTGATACTTGTTTATCACTTTCCTCCATTGTACTTGAACGTTAGTAAAGACAACACAAGAATATATATATATATACCTCTCGGGTTCCTCACTATGGATAGTAGGTACTCTCCACTCTATTTAGGAAGTGTTCTCTCTTGTTTAACCTAACTAAAACTCTCAATTAATGAATGTGTTGGGATTATTAAGACTCACCAAGTTCAATTATTTTAATAGCAAGTCTCAATCAACAAGTTCCACACAAAACTTTCACAAGAAAAATCAAGAGAGTTAAACAAAGAAATCACGTCACAAGAGGTTTAAGAACACGTGTGGGATAAAACTGATTTACCACCAGAAACTGAGAAATTCAGAAAATAGACTCAAAGAGGAAGAGATCGCAATTTGAATCACTTAATTCTGAGTTGTATTGAGAAAGTTATGGCACTTTTAATCCAAGGTGGTTTTCAAGTAACAACTTAAGAACAATGTGTTCTTCAAAATAAATTAAATTAAATAACAGAAATAAAAAAATAAAAATAAATTAAAGTCCAAATTTATATATATATTTTTTTGTTCTTTTCTCTTTTTTTTTTTAATCGGTCACACTTTTTTTTTTTTGACCGTGACTTTTTTTTTTTGTTCGGACAAGATTCTAGTACAAAACAAAAAATTTAAGGTTTGGACACAAACCTTGGACAAAACAAAGAGACTAGGTTCGGACAAGAACCTTAAATAATACTAGGTTTAAGGTTTTAAGACAAGAACCTAGTACAAAGTATTTAGGTTTAAGGTTTGAAGACAACAACCTAGGATTAGTGTTTAAGGATGTTTTGTCTTTTTGTCTTAACCTTAACAACCTTAAAATTTTCAAACTTTAATATCTCGCCAAGGAAAACAAATTTGCATGTGCCACTTTCACAAAAGATTCAAGATTTTCAACAAGGAACAAGAATATGGCTCAAGATTCAAATTTGGACACTTTTGAATTTTCAAGAAAATCAAGAAGTTCAAGAAAGTGTTCAAGAACTTATCTTTTTCAAGTGTGATAAAAGTTTGATCAGAACACACTATATCAAGAATGCGATAAAGAAACTAACACAAAAGAAAGATCAAGAAACGGATAAGAAATTTGCAACTTATGATAACTTGACCAAGAAAACCCTAGTTGATAAACCCTAGTTTGACACAAAAACCCTAGCAATGCTTTGACGTGAAAACAGCAAGGAAAACTCAATAATTCCACACTATGATTATGAACAAAACAATGCAGCACTTAGACACGAAAAACAGCAAGAAAACGCAACAAGAAACAACACAAGAAGATCACAAAAACGCAAGACACAAAATGAGTGATTTCGGGCAGATTTGAACAAACTATGCGCATGCGATTTTGACAAATTTACTAGATGATTATGACACGACCTAGGACAGCAAGAAGGACACAAAATAGCAGCAAGAAAGATGCACGAAAAACTGCAGAACTCGACGCAATACAACGGCAGAAAAGACGCACAAAAAATCAGAAATTTCGCGGAAGAGATTAGACGGATTAACCTGAAATTTATTTTGGGCAACAACTTGTTCTCTGATACCAATTGATGCGAATGGTTGATCGAGGCTCTTGCTCCAGGACAAAATTCGATCTTCAAGATGTAGGACCGTGCTGCACAAAGGTTATTCCAAGACACACAAACAACAAGAACTCGGGTGGATGAAAATTCAAGGGAAAAAACGCCAAGAATGAGTAAATCAAACCCCACGTTTTTAATACAAACGAACTCAATTTAACTTATGAAAATTCAATTAGTTAAACAAGTTAATTTGGCCGGCTCTTTAAATAAAGAACAATGGTGAAGTCACCTATAGGTTACGCTAAAGGCAAGCTTCTACAATGGACAATTAAATAATTCTCCAAGGCTTGAACAACACAAAGTGTTAATTCTTAATTTCAGCAAAGCCAAAACTTTCATTCATTCAACTTAAGAAAAAAAAAACGTTTACAAAGCTCTCCTTTTATAAGGATGAGTTTCGGCTTTACCAAAAAGGAAAAGGAAATAAAACCCTAGTAGTTGCAAAGTACAACTTGACTTCTTAACTAACTAACTGACCAATCCTTTTATAAAAAGGAATTGATCACACGGTTTTAAGAGGAAGCAAAACACGTTTTTGCTACCTTTGTTTCCTAAACTTGTACTTGCCTTTATCATGTAAGATAATTAGATCAAGTAGTTACTTAGCCCATAATTAAAACACAAAGACTTAAGACCATAATTAAGAGATGGATGTACTTAATTATTACAACTTAAATAAATCCTAAAGATTAACAATGGCATGGTCCATTAATGGCAAAGCCCAAGCACGATATCTTGGTCTTCAATGTAGTCCATCAAATTCGAGATGAAAATTCGGCTAGAATCCCGTCATCAACTTTACAAGACACTTTCAACGGTGATAACGTCAGAATCTTGTAAAATGTAAAACACGAAAATTGTAGCTCTATCTCTTATCGTTCCAGGGCTTATTGAATCATGCAATTCCGAGTTATATCTAAAGTGTTATGGCAAGAATACCAAAACGTGACAGAAATTTTCAGGATGACATTTTGACTTTAACACCACGGACATGGACACGAGCTTCTATTCTCATCAATCCCTCCCTCCTCGGAAAGGATTCGTCCTCGAATCTTGAAAGTGAGTTCCAGGTTCAAACACCAATATCACGAACTCATTGCAAACTCGAGCCAAGTAAAATTGGGAAGATGTAAATCTCAGCCAACAAAAATTTATATCCTGCCAAAACAAGACAAATGCATAAGGTAAAAGAAAGTACAATAATCTAGAACAAGACTTAGAATAATTTCCTTTCACCAAAAAAATAGAACTGACAGAATATGTATGCAAAATCGAAATACATATAGCATGACTAGTCTTAACCAATTTTGCATGAGTCATAATGTTGAAGTTAATGAATTCAAAACAATGATGCAAATAACTATCATGTAGTTTATGTAAATCAGAAAATCGAATGTTCTGAATTGGAGAACTAATGAAAACGAATTCACTATCAACATTCGTTAACACATTATTTACCTTATGAACATATAATGTAAGCAAAGGACGTAAACATATATGAATAGAATCATAAGTACAAGAAGATTCATAACAAGAAAACAGATATGCATCATTGACAAAGTGCAAATCACAATAACGTGTGAATACCTTTAAAAACATGCGAAAGTTATCAAATATGAGAGTGTAATTCCAAAGATTAGAATGTAAAAAATCTATTGAATAGTTGTAAACATAAAATTTTACCTCTTGGAATTCCAAAGAAATTTGGAACGGAGATAACTTACCATACAAGTGTTGAGTTACAAGATTACGTGTTTGAACTTCATGAAATCGATTATGGAATCTAGTGACAATAACATGTGTAAACTCTCGATCCCCATAATGAAAAGAAAAGTTAGTCGAACAAGTATATGCACTACAAACAACACTTTTATTCACAAGGATTTTGTGAAGCTCGAAATGACCAACATTAAGCTCAAAATATAATTCATGTATGAGATAAGCAACATAGCATGTGAAGAAACTATACATAAATTCATTCAAAACGAAATAGTTAGATTTCATAATTGAAGAACTATGTGAAATAATTTTCTTACCAAAACACAAATCATCAAACTTTAAAACACATGGTATAAATTGTCGAACCAAAACATCAAAGGTAGGTGAAAGACATTGAAATTGATTCAAAACAGAATTCAAACTTTGAAAATCAATAGCATTGACATTAACAAAGTTCTTGACATTCAAACCATTTAAATCAATAAAAGAGCTTTCATACTTACCTAACTTACCTTGCTTACCTTGAGGAAAACAAGTTAAGGCAGAATGGACTCCTTCCATTGCGTATTGAGTTATTTTCAACTCCATTAAACACTTAGGAACTTTATGAATCTGCAAAACAAAAGATCTAGGCAGCAAACAATATAATTCATGATCACTTATAATTGTTAAGTACAAGATGTTGTTCAACTTTCAATGAACTCTTTTCTCTCTTTTGAGTTTGAACACTCATCTCACTTTCTTAATTTTTCAGCTCATCACTCTTTTTATCACTCTTATTTACAAGTTCACAGCCAATGCTAATATTTACAATCTCTTGTTTATCTTGTTGTGCACTCTTCTCTTTCTCTTTTTCATCTCTCATTTGAGCACAAGATGTAGCAATTCTTGCTTGATCTTCAGAAATTTCACATGGCTTTAAAGAACATAGATTAAACTTTTTACCATTATGCCTAAATGAATAGCAATTCTTGAGATCATTATAAACGCCATTGCAAGCAAGTTTCCACGGTTTTCCCAATAAAAGATGGGCTGTTTGCATAGGGAATATGTCACATAGTACCTCATCTTCGTATTTCCCTATTAAGAATGCAACCTTGACCTGCATTGATACCCATACTTCACCACAATTATCGCTCCATTGTAGCAAATAAGGATTTGGATGTGGAGTGGTGTGCATACTCAATCTTTCTACCATTAGCTCACTAGCAAAGTTAGAGCTTCTTTCACAATCAATCTCCACAGCACACACTTTATCTTGGATTTTGCACCTTGTTTGAAACACCTTTTCACATGACATAGAAGTGGTTTTAGCTTGTGATACTTGTTTATCACTTTCCTCCATTGTACTTGAACGTTAGTAAAGACAACACAAGAATATATATATATATACCTCTCGGGTTCCTCACTATGGATAGTAGGTACTCTCCACTCTATTTAGGAAGTGTTCTCTCTTGTTTAACCTAACTAAAACTCTCAATTAATGAATGTGTTGGGATTATTAAGACTCACCAAGTTCAATTATTTTAATAGCAAGTCTCAATCAACAAGTTCCACACAAAACTTTCACAAGAAAAATCAAGAGAGTTAAACAAAGAAATCACGTCACAAGAGGTTTAAGAACACGTGTGGGATATAACTGATTTACCACCAGAAACTGAGAAATTCAGAAAATAGACTCAAAGATGAAGAGATCGCAATTCGAATCACTTAATTCTGAGTTGTATTGAGAAAGTTATGGCACTTTTAATCCAAGGTGGTTTTCAAGTAACAACTTAAGAACAATGTGTTCTTCAAAATAAATTAAATTAAATAACAGAAATAAAAAAATAAAAATAAATTAAAGTCCAAATTTATATATATATATTTTTGTTCTTTTCTCTTTTTTTTTTAATCGGTCACACTTTTTTTTTTTTGACCGTGACTTTTTTTTTTTGTTCGGACAAGATTCTAGTACAAAACAAAAAATTTAAGGTTTGGACACAAACCTTGGACAAAACAAAGAGACTAGGTTCGGACAAGAACCTTAAATAATACTAGGTTTAAGGTTTTAAGACAAGAACCTAGTACAAAGTATTTAGGTTTAAGGTTTGAAGACAACAACCTAGGATTAGGGTTTAAGGATGTTTTGTCTTTTTGTCTTAACCTTAACAACCTTAAAATTTTCAAACTTTAATATCTCGCCAAGGAAAACAAATTTGCATGTGCCACTTTCACAAAAGATTCAAGATTTTCAACAAGGAACAAGAATATGGCTCAAGATTCAAATTTGGACACTTTTGAATTTTCAAGAAAATCAAGAAGTTCAAGAAAGTGTTCAAGAACTTATCTTTTTCAAGTGTGATAAAAGTTTGATCAGAACACACTATATCAAGAATGCGATAAAGAAACTAACACAAAAGAAAGATCAAGAAACGGATAAGAAATGAGCAACTTATGATAACTTGACCAAGAAAACCCTAGTTGATAAACCCTAGTTTGACACAAAAACCCTAGCAATGCTTTGACGTGAAAACAGCAAGGAAAACTCAATAATTCCACACTATGATTATGAACAAAACAATGCAGCACTTAGACACGAAAAACAGCAAGAAAACGCAACAAGAAACAACACAAGAAGATCACAAAAACGCAAGACACAAAATGAGTGATTTCGGGCAGATTTGAACAAACTATGCGCATGCGATTTTGACAAATTTACTAGATGATTATGACACGACCTAGGACAGCAAGAAGGACACAAAATAGCAGCAAGAAAGATGCACGAAAAACTGCAGAACTCGACGCAATACAACGGCAGAAAAGACGCACAAAAAATCAGAAATTTCGTGGAAGAGATTAGACGGATTAACCTGAAATTTATTTTGGGCAATAACTTGTTCTCTGATACCAATTGATGCGAATGGTTGATCGAGGCTCTTGCTCCTGGACCAAATTCGATCTTCAAGATGTAGGACCGTGCTGCACAAAGGTTATTCCAAGACACACACACAACAAGAACTCGGGTGGATGAAAATTCAAGGGAAAAAACGCCAAGAATGAGTAAATCAAACCCCACGTTTTTAATACAAACGAACTCAATTTAACTTATGAAAATTCAATTAGTTAAACAAGTTAATTTGGCCGGCTCTTTAAATAAAGAACAATGGTGAAGTCACCTATAGGTTACGCTAAAGGCAAGCTTCTACAATGGACAATTAAATAATTCTCCAAGGCTTGAACAACAAAAACTGTTAATTCTTAATTTCAGCAAAGCCAAAACTTTCATTCATTCAACTTAAGAAAAAAAAAACGTTTACAAAGCTCTCCTTTTATAAGGATGAGTTTCGGCTTTACCAAAAAGGAAAAGGAAATAAAACCCTAGTAGTTGCAAAGTACAACTTGACTTCTTAACTAACTAACTAACCAATCCTTTTATAAAAAGGAATTGATCACACGGTTTTAAGAGGAAGCAAAACATGTTTTTGCTACCTTTGTTTCCTAAACTTATACTTGCCTTTATTATGTAAGATAATTGGATCAAGTAGTTACTTAGCCCATAATTAAAACACAAAGACTTAAGCCCATAATTGAGAGTTGGATGGACTTAATTATTACAACTTAAATAAATCATAAAGATTAACAATGGCATGGTCCATTAATGGCAAACCCCAAGCACGCTATCTTGGTCTTCAATGTAGTCCATCAAATTCGAGATGAAAATTTGGCTAGAATCCCGTCATCAACTTTGCAATGCACTTTCAACGGTGATAACGTCAGAATCTTGAAAAATGTAAAACACGAAAATTGTAGCTCTATCTCTTATCGTTCCAGGGCTTTTTGAATCATGCAATTCCGAGTTATATCTAAAGTGTTATGGCAAGAATACCAAAACGTGACAGAAATTTTCATGATGACAATTTGACTTTAACACCACGGACATCGACACGGGCTTCTATTCTCATCAATCCCTCCCTCCTCAGAAAGGATTCGTCCTCGAATCTTGCAAGTGAGTTCCAGGGTCAAACACCAATATCACAAACTCATTGCACACTCGAGCCAAGTAAAATTGGGAAGATGTAAATCTCAGCCAACAAAAATTTATATCCTACCAAAACAAGACAAATGTATAAGGTAAAAGAAAGTACAATAATCTAGAACAAGACTTAGAATAATTTCCTTTCACCAAAAGAATAGAACTGACAGAATATGTACGCAAAATCGAAATACATATAGCATGACTAGTCTTAACCAATTTTGCATGAGTCATAATGTTGAAGTTAATGAATTCAAAACAATGATGCAAATAACTATCATGTAGTTTATGTAAATCAGAAAATCGAATGTTCTGAATTGGAGAACTAATGAAAACGAATTCACTATCAACATTCATTAACACATTATTTACATTATGAACATATAATGTAAGCAAAGGACGTAAACATATATGAATAGAATGATAAGTACAAGAATATTCATAACAAGAAAACAGATATGCATCATTGACAAAGTGCAAATCACAATAACGTGTGAATACCTTTAAAAACATGCGAAAGTTATCAAATATGAGAGTGTAATTCCAAAGATTAGAATGTAAAAAATCTATTGAATAGTTGTAAACATAAAATTTTACCTCTTGGAATTCCAAAGAAATTTTGAACGGAGATAACTTACCATACAAGTGTTGAGTTACAAGATTACGTGTTTGAACTTCATGAAATCGATTATGGAATCTAGTGACAATAACATGTGTAAACTCTCGATCCCCATAATAAAAAGAAAAGTTAGTCGAACAAGTATATGCCCTACAAACAACACTTTTATTCACAAGGATTTTGTGAAGCTCGAAATGACCAACATTAAGCTCAAAATATAATTCATGTATGAGATAAGCAACATAGCATGTGAAGAAACTATACATAAATTCATTCAAAACGAAATAGTTAGATTTCATAATTGAAGAACTATGTGAAATAATTTTCTTACCAAAACACAAATCATCAAACTTTAAAACACATGGTATAAATTGTCGAACCAAAACATCAAAGGTAGGTGAAAGACATTGAAATTGATTCAAAACAGAATTCAAACTTTGAAAATCAATAGCATTGACATTAACAAAGTTCTTGACATTCAAACCATTTAAATCAATAAAAGAGCTTTCATACTTACCTAACTTACCTTGCTTACCTTGAGGAAAACAAGTTAAGGCAGAATGGACTCCTTCCATTGCGTATTGAGTTATTTTCAACTCCATTAAACACTTAGGAACTTTATGAATCTGCAAAACAAAAGATCTAGGCAGCAAACAATATAATTCGTGATCACTTATAATTGTTAAGTACAAGATGTTGTTCAACTTTCAATGAACTCTTTTCTCTCTTTTGAGTTTGAACACTCATCTCACTTTCTTAATTTTTCAGCTCATCACTCTTTTTATCACTCTTATTTACAAGTTCACAACCAATGCTAATATTTACAATCTCTTGTTTATCTTGTTGTGCACTCTTCTCTTTCTCTTTTTCATCTCTCATTTGAGCACAAGATGTAGCAATTCTTGCTTGATCTTCAGAAATTTCACATGGCTTTAAAGAACATAGATTAAACTTTTTACCATTATGCCTAAATGAATAGCAATTCTTGAGATCATTATAAACGCCATTGCAAGCAAGTTTCCACGGTTTTCCCAATAAAAGATGGGCTGTTTGCATAGGGAATATGTCACATAGTTCCTCATCTTCGTATTTCCCTATTAAGAATGCAACCTTGACCTGCATTGATACCCATACTTCACCACAATTATCACTCCATTGTAGCAAATAAGGATTTGGATGTGGAGTGGTGTGCATACTCAATCTTTCTACCATTAGCTCACTAGCAAAGTTAGAGCTTCTTTCACAATCAATCTCCACAGCACACACTTTATCTTGGATTTTGCACCTTGTTTGAAACACCTTTTCACATGACATAGAAGTGGTTTTAGCTTGTGATACTTGTTTATCACTTTCCTCCATTGTACTTGAACGTTAGTAAAGACAACACAAGAATATATATATATATACCTCTCGGATTCCTCACTATGGATAGTAGGTACTCTCCACTCTATTTAGGAAGTGTTCTCTCTTGTTTAACCTAACTAAAACTCTCAATTAATGAATGTGTTGGGATTATTAAGATTCACCAAGTTCAATTATTTTAATAGCAAGTCTCAATCAACAAGTTCCACACAAAACTTTCACAAGAAAAATCAAGAGAGTTAAACAAAGAAATCACGTCACAAGAGGTTTAAGAACACGTGTGGGATATAACTGATTTACCACCAGAAACTGAGAAATTCAGAAAATAGACTCAAAGATGAAGAGATCGCAATTTGAATCACTTAATTCTGAGTTGTATTGAGAAAGTTATGGCACTTTTAATCCAAGGTGGTTTTCAAGTAACAACTTAAGAACAATGTGTTCTTCAAAATAAATTAAATTAAATAACAGAAATAAAAAGATAAAAATAAATTAAAGTCCAAATTTATATATATATTTTTTTGTTCTTTTCTCTTTTTTTTTAATCGGTCACACTTTTTTTTTTTTGACCGTGACTTTTTTTTTTGTTCGGACAAGATTCTAGTACAAAACAAAAAATTTAAGGTTTGGACACAAACCTCGGACAAAACAAAGAGACTAGGTTCGGACAAGAACCTTAAATAATACTAGGTTTAAGGTTTTAAGACAAGAACCTAGTACAAAGTATTTAGGTTTAAGGTTTGAAGACAACAACCTAGGATTAGGGTTTAAGGATGTTTTGTCTTTTTGTCTTAACCTTAACAACCTTAAAATTTTCAAACTTTAATATCTCGCCAAGGAAAACAAATTTGCATGTGCCACTTTCACAAAAGATTCAAGATTTTCAACAAGGAACAAGAAAATGGCTCAAGATTCAAATTTGGACACTTTTGAATTTTCAAGAAAATCTAGAAGTTCAAGAAAGTGTTCAAGAACTTATCTTTTTCAAGTGTGATAAAAGTTTGATCAAAACACACTATATCAAGAATGCGATAAAGAAACTAACACAAAAGAAAGATCAAGAAACGGATAAGAAATGAGCAACTTATGATAACTTGACCAAGAAAACCCTAGTTGATAAACCCTAGTTTGACACAAAAACCCTAGCAATGCTTTGACGTGAAAACAGCAAGGAAAACTCAATAATTCCACACTATGATTATGAACAAAACAATGCAGCACTTAGACACGAAAAACAGCAAGAAAACGCAACAAGAAACAACACAAGAAGATCACAAAAACGCAAGACACAAAATGAGTGATTTCGGGCAGATTTGAACAAACTATGCGCATGCGATTTTGACAAATTTACTAGATGATTATGACACGACCTAGGACAGCAAGAAGGACACAAAATAGCAGCAAGAAAGATGCACGAAAAACTGCAGAACTCGACGCAATACAACGGCAGAAAAGACGCACAAAAAATCAGAAATTTCGCGGAAGAGATTAGACGGATTAACCTGAAATTTATTTTGGGCAATAACTTGTTCTCTGATACCAATTGATGCGAATGGTTGATCGAGGCTCTTGCTCCTGGACCAAATTCGATCTTCAAGATGTAGGACCGTGCTGCACAAAGGTTATTCCAAGACACACAAACAACAAGAACTCGGGTGGATGAAAATTCAAGGGAAAAAACGCCAAGAATGAGTAAATCAAACCCCACGTTTTTAATACAAACGAACTCAATTTAACTTATGAAAATTCAATTAGTTAAACAAGTTAATTTGGCCGGCTCTTTAAATAAAGAACAATGGTGAAGTCACCTATAGGTTACGCTAAAGGCAAGCTTCTACAATGGACAATTAAATAATTCTCCAAGGCTTGAACAACAAAAACTGTTAATTCTTAATTTCAGCAAAGCCAAAACTTTCATTCATTCAACTTAAGAAAAAAAAAACGTTTACAAAGCTCTCCTTTTATAAGGATGAGTTTCGGCTTTACCAAAAAGGAAAAGGAAATAAAACCCTAGTAGTTGCAAAGTACAACTTGACTTCTTAACTAACTAACTAACCAATCCTTTTATAAAAAGGAATTGATCACACGGTTTTAAGAGGAAGCAAAACATGTTTTTGCTACCTTTGTTTCCTAAACTTATACTTGCCTTTATTATGTAAGATAATTGGATCAAGTAGTTACTTAGCCCATAATTAAAACACAAAGACTTAAGCCCATAATTGAGAGTTGGATGGACTTAATTATTACAACTTAAATAAATCCTAAAGATTAACAATGGCATGGTCCATTAATGGCAAACCCCAAGCACGCTATCTTGGTCTTCAATGTAGTCCATCAAATTCGAGATGAAAATTTGGCTAGAATCCCGTCATCAACTTTGCAATGCACTTTCAACGGTGATAACGTCAGAATCTTGGAAAATGTAAAACACGAAAATTGTAGCTCTATCTCTTATCGTTCCAGGGCTTTTTGAATCATGCAATTCCGAGTTATATCTAAAGTGTTATGGAAAGAATACCAAAACGTGACAGAAATTTTCAGGATGACAAGTTGACTTTAACACCACGGACATCGACACGGGCTTCTATTCTCATCAATCCCTCCCTCCTCAGAAAGGATTCGTCCTCGAATCTTGCAAGTGAGTTCCAGGGTCAAACACCAATATCACAAACTCATTGCACACTCGAGCCAAGTAAAATTGGGAAGATGTAAATCTCAGCCAACAAAAATTTATATCCTACCAAAACAAGACAAATGTATAAGGTAAAAGAAAGTACAATAATCTAGAACAAGACTTAGAATAATTTCCTTTCACCAAAAGAATAGAACTGACAGAATATGTATGCAAAATCGAAATACATATAGCATGACTAGTCTTAACAAATTTTGCATGAGTCATAATGTTGAAGTTAATGAATTCAAAACAATGATGCAAATAACTATCATGTAGTTTATGTAAATCAGAAAATCGAATGTTCTGAATTGGAGAACTAATGAAAAAGAATTCACTATCAACATTCATTAACACATTATTTACGTTATGAACATATAATGTAAGCAAAGGACGTAAACATATATGAATAGAATCATAAGTACAAGAATATTCATAACAAGAAAACAGATATGCATCATTGACAAAGTGCAAATCACAATAACGTGTGAATACCTTTAAAAACATGCGAAAGTTATCAAATATGAGAGTGTAATTCCAAAGATTAGAATGTAAAAAATCTATTGAATAGTTGTAAACAGAAAATTTTACCTCTTGGAATTCAAAAGAAATTTGGAACGGAGATAACTTACCATACAAGTGTTGAGTTACAAGATTACGTGTTTGAACTTCATGAAATCGATTATGGAATCTAGTGACAATAACATGTGTAAACTCTCGATCCCCATAATGAAAAGAAAAGTTAGTCGAACAAGTATATGCACTACAAACAACACTTTTATTCACAAGGATTTTGTGAAGCTCGAAATGACCAACATTAAGCTCAAAATATAATTCATGTATGAGATAAGCAACATAGCATGTGAAGAAACTATACATAAATTCATTGAAAACGAAATAGTTAGATTTCATAATTGAAGAACTATGTGAAATAATTTGCTTACCAAAACACAAATCATCAAACTTTAAAACACATGGTATAAATTGTCGAACCAAAACATCAAAGGTAGGTGAAAGACATTGAAATTGATTCAAAACAGAATTCAAACTTTGAAAATCAATAGCATTTACATTAACAAAGTTCTTGACATTCAAACCATTTAAATCAATCAAAGAGCTTTCATACTTACCTAACTTACCTTGCTTACCTTGAGGAAAACAAGTTAAGGCAGAATGGACTCCTTCCATTGCGTATTGAGTTATTTTCAACTCCATTAAACACTTAGGAACTTTATGAATTTGCAAAACAAAAGATCTAGGCAGCAAACAATATAATTCGTGGTCACTTATAATTCATAAGTACAAGATGTTGTTCAACTTTCAATGAACTCTTTTCTCTCTTTTGAGTTTGAACACTCATCTCACTTTCTTAATTTTTCAGCTCATCACTATTTTTATCACTCTTATTTACAAGTTCACAGCCAATGCTAATATTTACAATCTCTTGTTTATCTTGTTGTGCACTCTTCTCTTTCTCTTTTTCATCTCTCATTTGAGCACAAGATGTAGCAATTCTTGCTTGATCTTCAGAAATTTCACACGGCTTTAAAGAACATAGATTAAACTTTTTACCATTATGCCTAAATGAATAGCAATTCTTGAGATCATTATAAACGCCATTGCAAGCAAGTTTCCACGGTTTTCCCAATAAAAGATGGGCTGTTTGCATAGGGAATATGTCACATAGTACCTCATCTTCGTATTTCCCTATTAAGAATGCAACCTTGACCTGCATTGATACCCATACTTCACCACAATTATCACTCCATTGTAGCAAATATGGATTTGGATGTGGAGTGGTGTGCATACTCAATCTTTCTACCATTAGCTCACTAGCAAAGTTAGAGCTTCTTTCACAATCAATCTCCACAGCACACACTTTATCTTGGATTTTGCACCTTGTTTGAAACACCTTTTCACATGACATAGAAGTGGTTTTAGCTTGTGATACTTGTTTATCACTTTCCTCCATTGTACTTGAACGTTAGTAAAGACAACACAAGAATCTATATATATATACCTCTCGGGTTCATCACTATGGATAGTAGGTACTCTCCACTCTATTTAGGAAGTGTTCTCTCTTGTTTAACCTAACTAAAACTCTCAATTAATGAATGTGTTGGGATTATTAAGACTCACCAAGTTCAATTATTTTAATAGCAAGTCTCAATCAACAAGTTCCACACAAAACTTTCACAAGAAAAATCAAGAGAGTTAAACAAAGAAATCACGTCACATGAGGTTTAAGAACACGTGTGGGTTATAACTGATTTACCACCAGAAACTAAGAAATTCAGAAAATAGACTCAAAGACGAAAAGATCGTAATTTGAATCACTTAATTCTGAGTTGTATTGAGAAAGTTATTGCACTTTTAATCCAAGGTGGTTTTCAAGTAACAACTTAAGAACAATGTGTTCTTCAAAATAAAATAAATTAAATAACAGAAATAAAAAAATAAAAAAAAATTAAAGTCCAAATTTATATATATATATTTTTGTTCTTTTCTCATTTTTTTTAATCGGTCACACTTTTTTTTTTTGACCGTGACTTTTTTTTTTGTTCGGACAAGATTCTAGTAGAAAACAAAAAGTTTAAGGTTTGGACACAAACCTTGGACATAACAAAGAGACTAGGTTCGGACAAGAACCTTAAAGAATACAAGGTTTAAGGTTTTAAGACAAGAACCTAGTACAAAGTATTTAGGTTTAAGGTTTGAAGACAACAACCTAGGATTAGGGTTTAAGGATGTTTTGTCTTTTTGTCTTAACCTTAACAACCTTAAAATTTTCAAACTTTAATATCTCGCCAAGGAAAACAAATTTGCATGTGCCACTTTCACAAAAGATTCAAGATTTTCAACAAGGAACAAAAATATGGCTCAAGATTCAAATTTGGACACTTTTGAATTTTCAAGAAAATCAAGAAGTTCAAGAAAGTGTTCAAGAACTTATCTTTTTCAAGTGTGATAAAAGTTTGATCAGAACACACTATATCAAGAATGCGATAAAGAAACTAACACAAAAGAAAGATCAAGAAACGGATAAGAAATGAGCAACTTATGATAACTTGACCAAGAAAACCCTAGTTGATAAACCCTAGTTTGACACAAAAACCCTAGCAATGCTTTGACGTGAAAACAGCAAGGAAAACTCAATAATTCCACACTATGATTATGAACAAAACAATGCAGAACTTAGACACGAAAAACAGCAAGAAAACGCAACAAGAAACAACACAAGAAGATCACAAAAACGCAAGACACAAAAGGAGTGATTTCGGGCAGATTTGAACAAACTATGCGCATACGATTTTGACAAATTTACTAGATGATTATGACACGACCTAGGACAGCAAGAAGTACACAAAATAGCAGCAAGAAAGATGCACAAAAAACTGCAGAACTCGACGCAATACAATGGCAGAAAAGACGCACAAAAAATCAGAAATTTCACGGAAGAGATTAGACGGATTAACCTGAAATTTTTTATGGGCAACAACTTGTTCTCTGATACCAATTGATGCGAATGGTTGATCGAGGCTCTTGCTCCTGGACCAAATTCGATCTTCAAGATGTAGGACCGTGCTGCACAAAGTTTATTCCAAGACACACAAACAACAAGAACTCGGGTGGATGAAGATTCAAGGGAAAAAACGCCAAGAATGAGTAAATCAAACCCCACGTTTTTAATACAAACGAACTCAATTTAACTTATGAAAATTTAATTAGTTAAACAAGTTAATTTGGCCGGCTCTTTAAATAAAGAACAATGGTGAAGTCACCTATAGGTTACGCTAAAGGCAAGCTTCTACAATGGACAATTAAATAATTCTCCAAGGCTTGAACAACACAAAGTGTTAATTCTTAATTTCAGCAAAGCTAAAACTTTCATTCATTCAACTTATGAAAAAAAAACGTTTACAAAGCTCTCCTTTTATAAGGATGAGTTTCGGCTTTACCAAAAAGGAAAAGGAAATAAAACCCTAGTAGTTGCAAAGTACAACTTGACTTCTTAACTAACTAACTAACTAATCCTTTACTAAAAAGGAATTGATCACACGGTTTTAAGAGGAAGCAAAACATGTTTTTGCTACCTTTGTTTCCTAAACTTATACTTGCCTTTATCATGTAAGATAATTGGATCAAGTAGTTACTTAACCCATAATTAAAACACAAAGTCTTAAGCCCATAATTGAGAGTTGGATGGACTTAATTATTACAACTTAAATAAACCCTAAAGATTAACAATGGCATGGTCCATTAATCGCAAAGCCCAAGCACGCTATCTTGGTCTTCAATGTAGTTCATGAAATTCGAGATGAAAATTCGGCTAGATTCCTGTCATCAACTTTGCAATGCACTTTCAATGGTGATAACGTCAGAATCTTGAAAAACGTAAAACACAAAAATTGTAGCTCCATCTCTTATCCTTCCAGGTCTTCTTGAATCATGCAATTCTGAGTTATATAGAAAGTGTTATGGCAAGAACACCAAAACGTGACAGAAATTTTCAGGATGACAATTTGACTTTAATACCCCGAACATGGACACGGGCTTCTATTCTCATCAGTCTCAATATGAAATATAGAAAGGAAGAAAAACAAACTTGTCTTATTTGAAGGTTTGGGGTTGTGTAGCTTACTATAGGGTAGATAATAAAAAATCTAAATTGGGACCTAGAGGACTTAAAAGTCTATTTGTAAAATATGCTAAAAATTCAAAAGCCATAAGACTACTAAATATTGGTTCTAATATAATTTTGGAATCAAGAGATAATGAATTCTTTGAAGATATTTTTCCTAAAGATTCAACGATTAATAAGGACCCATCACAAGAGTTTAATTTTCACAGAATGCAGATTCTTTAAGTGAATCAAAAAGAAAGAAAGTTAACACTCCCATTGAACCAAGGAGAAGTAAAAGACAAAGGAAAAAAAATATTTATATCCTAATTTTATTTCTTCTCAAACTATTGTTTTCCTAGTAGAAGGTAATTGAAATTCTCTACTTAACCAAATCCCATTTTATTTAGTGTAGAAGAAGATCCAAAAACATATAGTGAAGCAATGAAATCAAGGGATGTTGCATTTTAGAAAGAAGTGGTAAATGATGAAATGAACTCAATATTATCTAATAATACTCAGGTTCTAGTTTAGTTACCTCAAGGCTCAAAATCAATTGGTTGTAAGTGGGTATTTCATAAAAAATATGCTACAAATATAACTATTCTAACTTATAAAGCAAGGTTAGTAGCTAAATGATCCGAGAATGGAGTAGCGAGGGATATTTTGACCCCACTAATCCAAGCAATTATATGTTGGACCTATCACAAAATTCAACATGAAGAAAGAATAAAACAGAATAACAAAGATATTAAACGTGAGTTTTTGGATATACACCAATCTAACCCCCAGGACTTTACAAGGAATAATTTTAATCCAACTACTATTGAATTAAACATATCCACTTGGATTGCTCTCTACAAAGAGCAGTAAATAAACTCTTAAAGGTTCTGCCTAAAGAAGCTGGAATTTTTATTTTTGTTCACTTTCAAAATTGAAGACAAAGTCACTACTATAGAATAAATAATTTAAAACGGTCTATTTAAAACGGTTATTAATAACCCGTTTTAGATAATTGAGGCGGTGGCATTTTTGTAATAAGAATTAGGAAAACGCAAACTTTCTAAAACGGTTACATTATAACCGTGTTAGAAAGTCTCTTGATGTCAGTTTTTAAAATGGTTCGGGAGGCAACCGTTTTAGAAACTGTTATCATCTCCGTTTTAAGAACGGTTTCTAACTAACCGTTTTAGGAAATTTCAGTTTTCTAACACGGTTAAGAGTTTAACCGTTCTAGAAAACAGAAATTTTAAATTATTTAGTACGGTTAGCGTGTAATCGTGTTAGAAAACAGAAATTTTTTTCTCATCTTTATCTTCACACTTTTCTCTGCCGCTCTCCTTCCCCTTTCTCTACCGACTCTCTCCACTGAGAATGCCAATTTTTATTTTTTTTAACACCATATTTTGTTCTTTTTCTTTCCCTTTGTCAAAGCCACAATCTTTGTATTTTCTCAGTTTTTGCGGTATTTTTGGGCTCAAAACGAAGAGAGCTCCGATCTTTGTCGACTTATTTTTTGCTCCGATTGCTCCAAAGGTTATATCTTTACGACCAAGAGCCAAAGCCTTGCATGTTGCTGGAGGAAGCCGAGTTCATTGCAGGAAGTCCTTTCCGGCCGAAAGATTTCTTCTTCTGCTTCAAAACGATTCAGTAATTGGTTTCTGCTGCTATTTAATTACTGAATGTGAAGTCTATGTCGATTTTTATTTTAAACGATTCAGATTTAAGATTCTTGAAGGGAATTAACTTGTCTGAACTTTGTTTTATTGGATTCTGATTTGTTGTTAGTCATGTACTTTATAGTCATGCTGTTGATGAACTAGATGATTTGTGAGTGCTGTCCATGGACTAGAGCTTTACACGGCAAAACCACATCACCAGAAAGTTACCAAAACAAACCAAGAGCTTGGCAACCATTTGCTAAGAAGTGTTGGGTGTTTCTCTTTCAAAGGTTTGAACTTTCTTCATGCGTATCTTTACTTGTAATTGATAATGATGTGTTTGATCATCTACACGGAAATTCACAATATGGTATTCATATTCTTTAGGAACTTCAATGTAGTGATTGGTCACATCGTCCTCTTAGCTCAAATATTTAATGTATTCCAATTAAAGATTGAAAAAGAAGGTTGGATGTCTTGAATGTATCTACCATTCTGCAGTTTTGGACATGTTAATTTGCAAGTGACCTTTTTCTTAATTTTGAGTTTATATTGTTCCATTCATCTATCATTAATCTTCATGAACACTTATGCTAAAACATTCAGAATCTAGAAATTTGGGTGTGCAGAAATTTGGGTGTGTTAAAAAACAGACTTTTAAGAACGGTTCATCAACCGTGTTAGAAAACAGACTTTTAAGAACGGTTCTTAACCGTTTTAAAAAATGTAGGACTTTCTAGTCCACCCATATCTAAAACTGTTTGGAAAATCTAAAACCCGTTTTAAATAACTACTTTTAACCGTTTTAGAAACTGAATTCTGTAGTAGTGAGTTAACAAAGCTTAGTAAATTTCTTGCTAGAAAATTTATATTCTTGATTAAAACAATGATAAAAACATTGCCATTAAATAGGCTATAAGAAACCCTAAAAGAAACAAAGTTGGTTTTGGCTTTGGTTCTTAACTAACCAATCCAATTTTGGAAACTTTCAAATTGGATTTGAATTCTATCTAAAAACGGATGCCTAAAAACACTCTACTTCTAGGAAACATATTTTTATTCCTAGCATACCCTTAATGATGTTGGATAATTACCCTTATTTGTCCAACTTATTATTAAAACCTAAAAATCCCAAAACACATGCTATTATCATGTAAGATAACTTGGGCCATATGATTATTATGCTAAAAAAAGGAAATTATTAATTAAGTAATCCAAATAAAATGTTTTTTGCACTTAACCAAACAAAACTAAAGCCCTAAAGAATTACTCAAAGCGTGGTCCAAAAGCAAGATAAAAAACAAGCCATCTTTAGGTTTTCAAGTGTGATTGATCTTTTCTTAAAATATTCTTCAATCTAGAATCTCCTTAATTTCCAAAGTGCTAGAAACCGTTAGATTATTTTCTAAAATTATCAATAAATAAATATTTCACAAAACTCCTTGTGAAGACGTTCAAGTATAGATCTCCTCAAACCTTTCAAGAGTCTTACTCAGCAATCCATTCAAGGCAACTTTCATCCGCTTGGTCTTTGATCTTGTCATCGGGCTACTAATATTATTTAAATAAACATTTGAGCTAATCCTATTCTTGTTGGAAATATCTTTCTAATCCAAATTCATATCATTCTCTCTCTCTTCAAAAGGATTCTTCCTTGAATTACCTGGATCAAATAAAGAAAGATCAGCAACATTAAAAGTAGAAGAAACATTACCAAAATCACTAGTTAATTCAATGCAAAAAGCATTATCATTGATCCATTTTAAGACCGGAATGGTCCATCTCCACAACGATGCAACTTAAATTTCCTCTTCTCAAGAAACCTTACTTTTCTCAAGTGTACCCAAACCCAATCGCCAATTTTGAACACAACTCGACGTCGACCTCTATTGACTTGATTTGCAATTTGCTCACTGTACCTCCAAATGTTGTTTCGCACCTTCTCATGCAATTCTTTCACAAAATCTGCTTTTCTTTTTTTTTTATCTTGATGAACAAACTCATTAGTAGGAAAGGTAAAGTATCTAAAGGAGTAGAAGGATTAAAACCGTAGACAATCTCTAATGGTGAGGAATTAGTAGAACTATGGACAGTCCTATTATATGCAAATTCAATATGAGGTAAACAAGAATCCAGATTCTTTAAATTCTTTTGAATGACAGCACGGAGTAAAGTAGACAAAGTCCTATTAACTACTTCACTTTACCCATCAGTTTGAGGATGTGGAATAGTAGAAAACAAAAACATTGTATCCAATTTATTCCATAAAGTATGCCAAAAGTGAGTTTTTTTGGCTAAACTCTATTGCGAGTTGGGCAGCCACTCCCGATTTTAAATATAAATGTTTTTGGAAAAAACCGCCCTTAGAAAATGGTCTCATTTAAAACCATGCCCATATACTAATTGGTATGGTCCCAAATGACTTAACCAAAGCAAGAAACTTGAAGGAGTTCCTCCATTTACTAGACTCTAAATCAAATATTACATTTGTTCTCCTAGGTGGGCTACGTGTCTTTCGACCTGTGCAAAAAATCCCAAACTGGGACCAAAATATTAGTGAAGAATTTCCCTTGAAGCAAAACTCCTTAGAGAAGGAGGAGGGCAACCAGTGTAGCAATCCATAGATATTGTGAGACATATGTATACTTCCTGAAACAATAGCAAATGAGGCCAGCAATGTCCAGAATCTGGCAGTCTGTCCCAAGGCGTGCTTTGTGATCATGGTGGCTAAAACGTGTGAGGTTGTGTTGCCCTACTTGTCTTTACTCTTTTAAAGGAGGGGAAGCCTGACTTGTCATCTCGAATGATGTCTTTAAAAGCTTGGTGAGCACTTATTTGATCCTTCCCTTTCCAAGCGACCCATGAAGCAGCTTTGTTTTCCTCAGTTAGGCAAAGCAAGATTCTGCACTTTCTTTGTATATGCACTAGCTTCCAAGCCTGGGTTGAGATCATCCAATGAACTTCAGCCTTGTCCTCAAGAATTTTGTGAAATCTTGACAGGCTAGTTTCCAGCATTATATTGTTCCAGCTCTTCCCTTCACAATACTGAAGTCCTTTGTATGCGATGTCCAGTAGTCCATTCATTGTGTCCACACCTGCAGGCATAATCCAGTTATAATGAGAATTAAAGATTTCAAACATTTTACCTTGATGATTTCTGATTACTGCAGTAGCAGCAAGAGTTTCTTCACCAGCTTTATGTGCCACATTAATTTTCACCCAAGGGGGGTCTGGTCTCCTCCATTGGACTAGCTAAACCTGAATTTTATTCCTGTAGGAGTAAACCATATTCCAGGAAGAGGGCCACTCTAATGGCTCCCAAGATAGTTGGGGGAACCTGCTTTTGAGAATCCTTGAAGCCATGAGAAGGATTTGGTGAATGATGTCAGGGACTTCAACCTTGTAGTCATCAAAGACTACCCTAAGTCCGAATTTCTAGAGTTCCCAGCAAATAAGAGGAGGCAGGAGAGATATAAGCTGTTTATGGACTTTATTGACAGCTAGAGTGGACCACCAGTGTTTGCATACAACTTTGATCGAGTTGGAGGTGTCGAGAACTCCCATTTCTGTAGCAATAGCCTGTCATACCTGCCTCACAACTGAGCAACTAGCAAAAGAGTGATTAATTTCTTCCTCATTACTCAAGCAAAAATAGCACATTGAAGGACCTGATAAACGAAACCTATATAGTGAATCACCCAGAGGGATTCTTCTTTTGAGCATACAGTGCATAAAAAATGAAGTCTTTAGAGGAATAATGGGGCACCAGATTTCAGAAGGCATGTTGTTTTCTATTCTTCTCTATCTAACTTGATGAAATGCAGAACTCATGAAGAAGTTTCCAACCCCACACAATAGCCATTTCAGCTCATCTTTGCCTCTAAAAGCGGGGGCAGGAACTGAAGTCACACGAGACTGGATGTTAATTGAGAGGTTAGCAATTTTTTCCTGTATCCAGGTCCCCTCCCTCACAAATTCTTTGAGACTTTCTACTGCATTAGAGGAGTTGTCCAGGGGGCCACTTCCACGCCAGTTGTCCATCCAAAAGTTGCAGTAGCCATCCTCTACTTTTGTTAATATGAAATTTTCAGCAGTGGGGGCATGCTTCAAATTCCTGCTCCAAATATGTGAATTACCTCTATTACTTGCAATTTGGACAGGGTGAAAAGGGCTGCAATATTTCTCATACATGAATTCTGCCCATAAAGATTCTTGCTTCCTAAAATTCCACCATAGCTTCATACTCTGCGCAGCAATAACATCCTTTAATGCTCTAAACCCAGCCCCTCCTTCATTGGTAGGATAGCATAACTAATTCCACCTTACCCAATGATAAGCTGGCTCTCTTTCTTTCTGCCAGAGACACTTTACAAAGAGCTTTTCAATTTGTTCTACCACCCCCTTGGGGGGGAAAGAGCCATAGTAGTGTAGACAGGCAACGCTGTTAGTATACTACGTATCAAAATGATCTTACCCCATTTAGTAAGAAAGTTAACATTCCAGGCCAATAGCCGAGCTCTGATTTTCTGAATAAGGCCATCATAGTGTACTGCTTTAATCTTACATAATGTATAGGGATACCCAAGTAGGAAAATGTCCAAGGGACTTTCTAAAATTTGGCAATTTTAGCCACCAGATTCCACTTCCAACTGGACAAACTATGATGATTGTGGAAGCAGCTCTTGTTGTTGTTGATTTTCTGTCCAGAAATATTTTGATAATGCTCCAGGACCTGCATAATCTGAGACAAGGTGCTACCATTTGCAGAAGTGAAAATTATAATGTCATCGGCATATACAAAATGTGTTATTTTCATACTAACTCTAAGTACAAAAAAACTTGAATTTTGCCCTGGAAGTGCATTTAAGGCTTTAGATAGATATTCTACAGCAATGATGAATAACAGAGGAGACAAGGGATCTCCTTGTCTCAATCCTCTAGTCGTAGCAAACCACCCTTGTGGAGCTCCATTGATGAGGAAAAGCATCCATACAATAGATACCATTCTCCAGATTTTATCTATCCACTTTTCTCCAAATCCCATCTTCCTCATGATTTGTGTGAGAAAAGGCCAATGAACTCTATCATAGGCTTTTTCCTTGTCTAGTTTCAGTGCGATGTTCCCTTCCTTAACCTTACTAGTCATAGATTTCATCAGTTCACTAGCCAGTAGATAATTGTCCAGGATCTGCCTTCCTTTTACAAAACCACTCTAATTCCTACTAATTAGAAGGGGCAGGTACTTACCTAACCTGTTTCCTAATAACTTAGATAGGACCTTATTTTCATTGTTACACAAACTAATACGTCTGTAGTGAGACAATGATGTAGGGTTAATGATTTTAGGGATTAGAGCAATGGAAGTGGCAGTTAGTCCTTTAGGAAGTGACTCTCTAGAGAAGAAGCTTAGGATGACCTGAAGTAAATCCCCTTTGATTATGTCCCAGGTGACTCTGTAGAAATAGCCATTAAAACCGTCGGGGGCTGCTGCACTGTTTTCTCCTAAGGAAAAATCTGCCTCTTTTAACTCTTCTAATGTGGGGTCCCTATCTAGCCAATCATTTATCTCCGTCTTTATTATAGTTGGGATAATCTTCGAATCAAAATTTCCAAAGACATGAGTGGCAGAATATAGCCTAGAGAAGTAATTTACAACTTCCTCCCCTATAGCTTGATCACCCACCAACCAATTACCTCCTTCTCCTCTAATCCTATGGATATGATTCCTACCATGTCTATGTTTAACCGAGGCATGAAAGAAGGCTGAGTTACTATCTCCCTCTTCCAACCATTTAAGGTTGGCTTTTTTAGCCCAAAACTTCTCCTCCCTAATAGTAGCAAGTTTCAAATTAGCTTCAGCTAACTTAATTACCTCTCTAGGCAGGGGGTTAATGGTATCTTCTATTTCTAATCTTTCCATTTCTAATTCAGCAATCTTAAGAGCGGTGACTACATTACCAAAAGTTTCCTTGTTCCATACTTTTAAGGCTTGCTTAGTCATCTTCAATTTTTCCACAAAAGCTTGGAGAGGGTGACCATTGGAAGGGCTACCCCAAGCTTTTCCTACCACTTCGAGAAAGGAGGGGTGATCACTCCAAAAAGGGGTGCATGATTAGAGGGAACTCTGACAGCATGTTGCACATTTACTTGAACATCTGCGCTTAATAAGGTAGAGTTAACTAGAACCCTATCCAGCCTCTTCCAGACTCTAGCAGCCCCCCATCGATTGTTACACCAAATGTACAAAGAACCCTGAAACAGGGGTTCTTCCAGGTTTTCATTGTCAATGAACTCAGATAATTCTATAGTTTCACTCTCTTTACACTTTCGCCCACCTTTTTTTTCTGAACTGTCAGCTATACAGTTCCAGTTACCCCCACAAAAACCATGGGACATTAGGATGGGATATTTTTGCTAGAGCTTCCCATAGTTCCACTCTCTCTTGAGCTTTATCTATTGCATAAATAGTTGACACTAAGATGGATGGAATTCAGGATGGGAGATAGAGCATGTGATTTGCTGATTAGACACATCAATCACCACACAATTAAAAGGGAAACGAACAAAAATCCATATTTTACCCCCTTCAACCCGATTAGAGAGGCATTTTTCAAAATTTAGTCTGCGCCAAATTTGTTCCATTTGATTAACTCTATCAAAAGGTTCTACTATAGCAAGGAAATTCTCTCTATATTTTCTGACAAGTTTTTAAACCATGTACAAGTATGCTTTCCCCAGTATTCCTCTTATATTCCAAAATATTGTACTAATCATCGCTACTAATCTCTTTGTAACCAGTTTTTGGTGCCTTATGCCTAAGGACCATCTTAGTATCCCCTTTGGGTTTTACCTTATTGTTGGATATAGGGAATTTCATTCCTGGCTTCACCAGTTGAGGCTTCAGAGTCTGAGACTTTTGCAAAGAAGCTGTAAGGCTGGCCACCACCTCTACCTCATCTAAAGAAGCTGGTTCACCTTCTGATTCAGTAAGTACCTGCAAATCTGAAGATGACTTAACTCTGGAAATATAGCTATTGAGGAGAGATCCAAAGATTAGGGCAACTTAGCTGGGGGAGTGGGAGTTTCAGCATCGGCTTCAACAGCAATGCTATTGGGGTCCTGCAATCTGTACATCAGGGTTAGCCACTTGTACTTCTACCATGTCCTATGTTTATCGGCCTGTTCCTTCCTGTGAGGTTAGTGATCCCCCATCCTCTAAGGGGGTAACTTGAGGACCCTTCTCTGATTCCCCAGCCAGTGGAGCTACTTGAATTTTTGGCTCTAATTCACCCTCCTCACGCAAGGGAAGAGTAGTGTCCAGGTCTTGGACAATCTGGGCAGCTTGAGTCTGGGCCTCAATAATTGAGGTTTTATTCTCCCCTTTGCTAGAGTCGTGAGCTTGCACATCCATGATTCTGGAGCCTTGAGGAACATCTTGCATTTCATCATTGCAAATTTGTGGGATCATATCTGAGATGACCTCTTTCCCTTTGCTGCCCGCAATCTGAGCATCCTGTTCAAATTCAGTAGATTCCTTTTCTCTTTCTCGAGTGTCGCTCATGTAGTTGTTCACGGGGGATCTTTTTTTCTTTGAGACTTGATTCCAACCTTTCTTCTGTTGCTTCTGCTCCAATTGGATGGGATTTGTTTCTTTAGCTGGTGGAGCACAATCTTCGCAGCTGTGTCCTAACTTGTTGCACTAAACACAATACGAGGGTCTATCTTCCTCTATCAGTCTTTGCCATTTCCCTTTTTCCTTGCTACCAATCCAAACCCGTTCAGGGATTTGACGTTGAACATCCATTTCTACGCACTTCCTTGCTTCAATCGGCCTTACTATTTGACGCACTGCCGCCGTAGCAGCATCAATTTTTAGGGGCTTACCAGCTATTGAAAGCTAGCGAGTATAATTTTTCAGGATGGAACAAATGGATAGGGAGAAGAGGGAAATTGAAGTCCTTGGTCCATCGAAATAGTCTAGCTTTGAATCCAGCAAAATGCCAGACCTTCTTCATCCACATTATTTGGAAATCAATCTCCTGTTCAAATCTTAACATAACATGCCGATTATCAAGAAGGCCAGTATAGACCTCACCTTTAAAAGCAGTTTGAAGGACCTTTCTGCGCAGAAAATTCATCATAGGTCTTCCCCACGAAAATTTCGCCACAAGTGTGATTTGAAACTCCATAGCTAATAGGTCTTCTACCTCGTCGGTTAAAAGTAAGGCAGTTTCCCCTTTGAAGCTGGAGATAGGCATTTTCCTAACTTCTGCAAAAGAGATGCTAACCCCACTACCCTTTTGGGTTCCTAATGAGGTGAATTTATTCACCGTTTATGTAGGGTTTATACTTAATTCTTTGGTCGTTTCTGTTCTTTTTATTCATTTCAGTGTTTTAATTGTAGGTTTGTTGACCATGGTATATTCTTGGAAGAGGGAAATCATATGGGAGTCAAATCGGATGCAAAGTGGAGGAAAAATGGAAGAAAGATCGCGAAATAATTGAAGAGCAATTTCCACGTCACGACTTCAGTACCTTTCACATCGCGACGTGGGTGCACGTTGCAGTGTAGACCCTCCACGTTGCGACGTTAAAAATGCGATTTTTGGTTGGATTTTTTGACGAATTTTGAGAAATTTCCAGAGAGCCACGTCGCGACGTCGAGACCCCTCCCACGTCGCGCGACGTGCCGCGATGTCTGACCCTGGAAGTTGAGACGTGCGTGGACGTTTTGATGCGCGAACATGAACGTCGAGATGTCGGGAAATATGCAGGTTTACGACCTAATTTTTGGAAATTTACGATTTTGGCCCACTTTGATAGAATAACCATAATTATGTGCGAATATTTTCATAGAATAACTATAAATAGGGCTAGGGTTACAGCTTTTAGTGGAGTGACAACTTTGAAAGATTAAGCAAAGGTTAAACTTCTTTGTAATAGCTAGGGTTTCATTCTTTTAGCTATTTACAGAAAATTGAAGTTGTACGGATTGGGAACATCATTGAGTATTGATTTCATTAATTTAGAGACAAAGATTTCTTCCAAGGATTTAAAATTCAAGGTGTTTTCTTTCTTTTTAATTAATGTTTTCAAGATTGTGCTTTAATTTAGATATTATGATGATGTTTGATTTAGCCATGCTTGGCTAAATCTATTGTGCTCCCGGGATTATGAATAAGGGTTTTTGTGCTTAATTTACATGCTATGTTCTATCTTATGATCTTAGTAGAATAAGTTTTGCTATGTTCTTCATAATTATGCATGATATGTCGCGCGAGTATTATGTATGATGAATATTTTCTTAAAGTGTAGTAAATTAATTAGAAATAACTTTCTTTAATCTTACCTTTAGCCTGATAGGAGGATTAGAGTGGGTTGTTTGGGATCTATTGTGGGTTGGTTGTGAATTTGTTAGATTGATTTACCATAATTCTTACCTTTAGCCTAATAGGAGGAGTTATGGGAAATGGTTTAGCATTAGCGTGACTGATTCGGGCTTTGCCTTAGCCTAATAGAGCGGTTGAACTTGAGGGTTTGGTTGAGTTGGTAGTTGCACTAGATTCCGGGTTAATTAAGGAAATAAACTTTGCCTTTCGCCATATAGGAGGGTTTATTGAATTAGTTAATATCTAAGTAGGTAAGTGCATAAATCATTCCTTGCCTTTAGCCTAATAGGAGGGCGTGAGTTATAGTATTTACTCTTGTTTTGCATGACCATAGATAGGATGTATATGTGTGTTTTTATGTAACCCTAAAATATAATCTCGGGAGTACACTTGCTTAACTTGAGTTTTTAATTAAATCAACGTCTTGTTTTAATTACTTGTTATTTGCTTATTATTTTCAGTTTGATAAACATTAAAACAAAAAATATTTTCTTAAACTTTCAGCACAGTCCTTTCCTCGGGGGAACGAACTTGCTATACTATCACCTTCACGGGGTTGTTTAGCTTGATTTTTGATTAAGGGTAAATAGCAACCACGATCACAATTTATTACACGTATTTGCTCCACATCAAATTTTGGCGCCGTTGCCGGGGAAAGCAGCCATGTTGAAATTTTATTATATTTTTTGTTAGTTTTAATCTTAATTTTCTTACATCCTTTTAGTAATGTTGCTATTCTTTTCTTTGCATGCCCATGACAAGATTCCTTGGTCTAGCGGAATTTCCATACGACCCTGAACTTGCACGGACTTTGCGTGTTAAGAAGAAATTGGAATTTGAAGTAATGGCTGCACATGGTAATCAGCCCAATGTGGGTGTACCTCCAGCGGGTGTTGTAGATCCTCCAGTGGGGGACCCTCCCAGAATTCCACAAGCACAACCAGTGGTACAACGGCGTCGGAATGGTGATCATTATGTGCCTTGAATGGACAACTTGGATTCGCCTTTTATTGACACTAGAGAGCACTTTCAGCTTTTTCTTGGTTTGAGTACTGAGGATCCACATTGACATTTAAGGACATTCCTTAAACTGTGTAATACGAGCAATCTTCCACATATCCCACATGATGTTTTAAAGGGAATGTTGTTTCCTTTTTCTCTTCAAGGAGCAGCTGAGAGATGGTATGACTCTATTAATGGGGCGAGAATTGCAAATTTTGATGAGGTTGCAAATAGGTTCATGACTAAATACTTTTCTCCATCCCGAATGGACAAGATCCGGATGGATTTTATACAGTTTCGTCAAGGTGACAATGAGTCATTCACTGAGACTTGGGATAGATTTCGGGAGCTTTTTAATAAATGCCCAAATAGTGGGTTGGAGCTGGGAAGAGAGCTAAATTTCTTTTGCAATGGACTCAATTTTGATACTATGCATTTGGTCAATCTTTCAGCTGGTGGAAATTTGCGTGATAAATCACCAGAAGAAGTTGAAGAGATTTTTGAGCGTATAGTAAATAATGAGCTGATGTTGCCCTTTGCAAGAAGTACCCATGGCAGACGGCAAATTGGAATGTTAGAGTTGGATAAAATAGCCAACTTGGAAGCACAATTGACAACGCCATGCAGAGCCAACTTGCTAGTATTCATGCATCCTTGACAAACAAAGTCACGCCATCTTGTGGATTATGCCAAGGAGCGCATCATATGGATGAATGCCCTCAAGTCACTAATGAGCCAGTCCTGTATGTCAATTACAATCGGAATACTAATTCAAATCAATGGAAACCATCCGGTGAAAATCAGTAGTCTCAAGGAGGACAAAATTGCCCACAGTATAATCACTGTGGACATGGAGGATGAAGAGGATGAAGAGGTTCCTCTCATATTTGGAAGACCATTCTTGGAAACTGGAGATGCTTTAATTGGCGTACGCAGTAAGACAATCACTTTTCGTGTCAATGGCGAAGAGGTAATATTTAATGTTAATTACGCTATGAAATTCCAGTTATCACATGCAATCCCATGAACACATGTCGTAATACTGCTAATGATTGTTTAATGCATATATCTAATTCTGAGTTGCTTAAAATTGATGAGAACATAGCATTGGAGTTGCAAAATATGGTTGAATGTGTTTTCATTGATTCATCCATCTCTAAAATTACTAACGATTCCATTGAGACCATGGATGCAAAACTTTTGGTGGATTCCTGTAGTTCAAACAGGGTTGAAGAAGAAGGCCACAATAATCATGAGGAGGATGAACCATGGCAAAACACAAATTCAATAGTGGAAGAAGAGAAGGAGGATCCCATCGTAAATGGGCTGATAATGGATTATGGGAAGGCAGCAGAGAAAGGGTCGTTAGATGTTAATGATTTGGATGAGTTTTGATTTGATGCTTACCAAAATGCATCTCTCTATAAAAAGAGAATTAGGAAATGGCATGATAAACACATCCTACATAACAAGTTCGAGCCCGGGCAGTTGGTTCTCCTTTATAATTCAAAATTGAGACTTTTCCCAGGAAAGTTTAAGCCAAGATGGTACGGTCCATATAGGGTGAAGAAAGTTTCCCTATGGCACAGTGGAGCTTCTAAATGAGAAGATGGGAAATTCTTTTATCGTCAATGGGCATAGGTTGAAGATTTATTTTCCTCAAGGCAAAAAGGTTTTCCGAAAAATTGAAAAGGTGACTCTTGAAGAGTCACCGAGGGAAGAATAAGCAACAGGCGTCGAGCTTTCGATGATAAATAAAGCGCTTCTTGGGAGGCAAACCAAGTTTATATTTTATATTCTTAAGTTTCATTTAAGTTTATTTAGAAGTTAGGCTAAAAATTCCATTAACTAATAGTCTTTTTGTGAAAATGTTTTGTTTTGAAGGTCGGAGAATGGATTAAGGGAGATTTGGAGGATCAAATGTGCAAAAACGTGGAAAAATTCTCCAACGTCGCGACGTGCACGATCGTACGTCGCGACGTCCGGGTATGTTTTGAAAACCCTAGGATTCACCCACGTCGCGACGTCCAAGTGCTCCACGTCGCGACGTCAGGCAAAATTGCGGTTTTAAACTGAAGAACAAATTATGTTCTTCACCGAATATACCCACGAACCCTAAAATTCTCTCTACTCAATCATTTAATTCTTTGTTTTTTATGCAATTTCATTCCATATTAGTCATATAGGTTGAGTAAGGATCCAATTAACATCAACACCACACTGATTCACTGATTAAATTTCCAAAAATCACCCAAATTTTGAATTTTTATTTTCAAAACCTACAAATTCAAAAAATCAAATTTCTAGTGAAATTCGTTAGAGTTTGGTGGTTCCAATCCGTTCTAGGAGACGTTGGGAACGTGTAGATGGCTCAACGTCAACCATTATACACAAAATTTTTCCATTTTGATTTTTGGTCTTCAAGAGGTAAATTTGGAAATTTTTCTCTAAATTTTTTACAATCTTGTGTTTAATCGTGCTTTACATGTTCTATTCATAGTATTGAGTGAATTGTAATGATGAATGTATTCAAGGTTTGATTTGTTCAATTTTTGAAAGATTTTGCACAGAGTTATATATGGTTTTTGGACAAGTTTTGATATCTGTCATTTGTTTGAGTTCATACGGGTTATGTAATCATATTTGATTGGTTAATTTTGATAATGTTGTTAAAATGATATGCATTGTTGTGGTTTTGTTGGACAACTGCTTTGGATTGTTGGTTTCATAAGATCATAATATTAATGCATAAGAGGTATTTGTTAAAATGCTTCAATGAGTTTTTCTTTTGAATTTTACACACCTTCTTATGCTTGAACATCACATGAATGTCATGTGTTTGTTATAATGAATTTATGGTGTTCTTTTGACTTCACACAAACTCTTGATTGCTTTAAAGTTGCAAAGAATGTGAGCTTGACCTTATAAACATTAAAGAGATGAATTGTTTGTGTTTAATGTATTGTCATTTAGAGATTAGGTGTTTTGTCATTAGTTTGTTGTTGTTCTTGCATTATTGTGGTATTAGCATTTGCAAAGTGTTGAGGTTGTGTTTTGACTTAAGTGTGGGGGGGACCATGTTATTTAGTAATGGTGTTATTTAAGTGTGCGAATTGTGTTGCATATTATCTTGTCAATTAGTTTATCGTTTGTATTTAATATACTTGTATTGACAGATATGGCACCCAAGAGGACACGCAGCTCTATCGCTGGTGGTGCACCACCGCCACCACCACCTCCTCCACCACCGCCACAGCCATATCCGGCAGGGTTCGATAACTTCAGGTTTATGTGCTTGGAGGCGGAGCAATTCCATAATCAGCATTTGGCACTTAAGGCCATGGTTAAGGAGCGCTGTATCCAAGTCACAACCGCACCAATCGCGACTCAAATCGGGAATCGTCGATGGCAAGAATTTTTCCGTCAACCGGTGCTAGAGTTCTACGCAAACTACTCCTATGCACAACATGGTATTTTGCGCATGCAAGGAGTAAATGTGCCCGTCAGTCGCACAAAATTCAACGAGTACTACGGATTGAGCGACATCGAGGCCAGTGAATACCGCACCATGTATGATCATGAACCACCACGTCAACAAATTTTGTCCACTATCACAGCTCAACCGCTTGCTCAAGTCAAACGTATGCACCGCATATCTGAGCTCAAGTTACCTCAAATGACTAAGATCACCAAAGCTTGGCATTATTTCATCATCGGTAAGCTCATCCCCAGCGTCCATTAGGCAACATGTGACGACGACAAGGCTATTCTGAATTACGAAATTCAGACAGTCCTCTCAATAGATGTTGGGGAGATAATGGACATTGAGATCCTCAAGGCGCGTTGCTTCCAACGTACAGGACTGTATTATCCATCTGCGATCACAGCCATTTGCTATGCTGCTGTGGTGACAGCTTTGGGCACAGATGAGCTTTGTGGAGTGCGTGATATCATCACCATTTTCCAGTATAATGCATATCAGATTAGTTCGTATGAGAAGCCAGGAGAACCTCCAGTGCCACCACCGCAGCAGCAGCCAGAGCAAGAGTAAGAGCAATAGCAAGAGCAGAAGCAAGAGCAACAACAGGAGCAACAGTAGCAGGACGAGGAGCCCATTCCTCCACCCCCACCTCACCGTGTAATGAACATTGCGGGCCTCCATACACGCATGGATGACATGGAGGATATGATGGCGCAGCAGGCGACGCATTTTGATGAGCAGTTTGACCAGATGGAGATGGCGTATGCCAACTTATCTCATCAGATGTCGCAGATTTCTGATATGGTCCACCAGATGAGCAGGAAGTGGCAGATTTCCTGAGGCAAGGGAACTAGTTCGAAGCCTCCTTCTCGTGACGACATGCAGTAGGATTAGGTGGTGTTTCTCCTTGCCCACATTGAGGACAATGTGGATTTTAAGTGTGGTGGGGAGTTATGCTCTTTTGTTTTTCTATCTGTTTAGTTTTTTTTATTTTGATGTTATTTAGTTATTATTTGGACGTTATTTTTCTTTTCTTTTGTTGTTTTCATTTTGATGTTTTTCTTGTTATTTTGCACCAAAATAAGACAATTACGTTAATGTAATTAGGATTTCATTTAAATTCTTAATTATGTCCTATTCGTATTAGTTATTCCTTGAGTTAACCTTAGCTCGTAAATAAGTAAGTCGGTAATAATAACTTTTTGCAGAATTACACCATGGTTTTAAGAATTTTTCGTGTAGTATCCAAATTTTTGAAATTTTGATCTTGTTGTGATACATGTTATGTTGCCAATGATTGGATTTTATCGAAAAGATTCGATATGCGATAGGAAACTAATATACTATCTAGAGGGAGTCGGGTCTTTGATGGAAAGTTTAGCATTTTGAGTCGACCATTTTTATGCACATAGGGGAACTACTGAGGGAATTGACGAGTTTGTAATCATTAAGTAGGTTGGAGTGTTTTTAACGCTTTGTTTAGTTGAAACTTATATAACTCGCTTAAAATGTGCTCTTTAATAAATGTGCTTGCATAATTGTTTGCACCTAATGCTTTTACTTTTTTAAGCTTGTTTTGCTCTTACTATCATCCCTCTATGAGATTGCTTTTAATAATAACCCTAAGAGAACTCATATGGATGTTAACGGAGATTAGAAGCCGTAAGATTCTGGCTTCATATTGCCACTCCTCTACGAGACTACTTTTAAACGAAAAGTTAATGGAGAACTTGCATGAGTGGGAATGGGTCTAAAACCTGAAGGTGAGACAGTACTCCAGGTGGATGTCACCAGATTTCCAATGAAATACCCTAATTAAGTGTGACAGTCTGGGGGAACGAGTGTTTTATTTATGAACCTAAAGGTTTGCCGAGCGAATCCTCATTTATATGAGCTTAATAATGAATTGTTAATATGTTAGTGAGGAAAAGTTGAGACGAAGACTTAGTTGTCGGAACCCTGATTTATGGCGTGATTGTAGATGAGTTATGAACTGAGGTGGAACCTATCGCACACACACACATGGTTGGCTCAACGTGTCTAAATGAGTACATTAACGTGCTTTGATAACTTTTGGAGACGTATATTATGTGTACTTGACATTTGAATACTTGAGAGCATGAGGCATTTATATGATATTTATCCTTAGATCGAATTGATGAAGTTGGATGCATTTTGTTGTTATGTGTGGTGAGAGCTGTCGTTGGCTCCCAATTTTACCCAAACTCACTCAAATAATGTAGAAGTGGCAAGTGGGATCGTATCCAATAGGGAAGGTCTAGTTATTCGGAGGCCAATTGTTCACTTGACTACTCACTGTGTAACAAAAACAAATAGGACAAATGCAAAATAGAGTGAATGTGAAATGCATGAAATGCTAGGATGCATAAAATGAATGAAATGGAAAGGTTAGTATGCAAGCACTTCCTTGAGGGATTTCAACATGTACCGATCTCTCCCTAATATCATCGACTTGTGTAAACATATGTGAGGAGATGAAACTGATAGTGGACTGGGATTGATAAACTTGGTAGTTCTCACAACCCCATCTCACAATACTCCCCGAACTTCCCTTGGAGGGCAAGTTCTTGGCACGATTGGAAATCCCAGATCCCAATTCTAAAAAGAACTCTCCTAGACCTTTCCTATAGTGATGTTAACTGTCAGTGGGTACCGCACAGTTAAAATCGCAAAGTTACTCAGGACCTAAGACTCACATAAGCATATTCACAATCAGTCCATGTTATGTTCAATTGCCTCATATAGATTTACACAAAACTCATTGGGTACCACAACTTTAATGTAAACTTAAACAATTGCATGCGAAACATCGAATATAAACAAGAACAGAATATGACCATGAAGAACACATATATAAATCCATGTAAATGTCTCAATAAGTCGAGATCTGTACAGTCGAGCCCTCAAGACAGCAAAATGTATGAAAGGGAAAAGAGAGAGAAAAACCTAATTTAAACTATGAACCCTAATATAAGGAATGCTATGCTCTGTTGTGTGGCCGCTCTCCCTCTCCTTGAATCCGCCTCTGCCTTTTATAGGTTTCCTCCAGATGACTTGGCTCGTAAGTTCCTGGAAGCTTCCTTCTTTCGCGGGGATGTCGACACGTGTCTCTGCATATATTAATCAAAGCTCAAGTGAGGACACGTGCCTGGTGCGCAACTTAACACCTAAGAATTGTCAATGCCAAATATCAAATAGTTGGTGCTCGTGGGCAAAATGCATTAAATGTCTGCTTGTGTTTGTTAAGTGTGCGAATGAACAAAGTGTAGTGCATGAAAAAGGTATGAGAAAATGACTAAGTAAACATGCACGAAAAGGGAAGAAAAGGTGCGAGTGTGCATATGTGTGAGTGGCGGGCGCACGAGTGGTGCGGGCGCGACGTGCGCCCGTACCATGTGTGAGGTTGGCGTGGTGGGCGCACCGTGCACCCGCCGGGTGTGTGTGTTCAGTGTAGTGTGTTGTGTGTGGTTTGTGTTGTGTAAGTGTTATGGACTTGTGAATAGTGAATGTGTAAGTTTGAGTGTTGTGAGTAGTGTGTGTATGTGTGGTGTGTTAATGTGTGTTGTGGATTTGTGAATAGTGAATGTGTGACTTGTGCATAGTGAATGTGTGACTTGTGCAAAGTGAAAGTGTGTTTTCCATAACTGATCAAAATCATACCACTTTCACTACACTTAGACATTTTCGTCAGTTGTAAGTTCATGAACACTTATGTGCACAAGTCATTCACAAAGCATAGTTTTCACCTCTATTTGATGCCAAAACATCATAAAAACCAAGCAAATAAGTCGGCACAATACAGACTTATCAACCCCTACACTTAAATCTTTGCTAGTTTCGAGCAAAGTAAAGCCAACTATCCACTCCACATTCAACAATCTCAACATCATCAACCATCCATTTCCAAAGTTTTCACATGCAATCAACATTTTAATAGGTAATTCCATAGTCCATCTAATTTATACAAGCTGTCAAACAAGGTACCATGAATAAAGACCAAACCGTCAGCGTGTAGTATGTGTTGAGAGTTTCTTATGCTCCTTTACACTGTCTATGCAAATACTCAAGCAGACACTTAGTCAATAAATTCTCGCGCACTACAATCCTTTTGTCCACACACACGAACACTTCAGATATTACAAAACATAACTGATCTTATCATGCACATTGGTGCTTATTATTTTCTTTGAAACTTTATGCCGCACTTTGCGGTTGGCTGCCAGGGTTTTGCGGCTATTATTTCCCTTTATTCGCCTACTGGCTTTTTCTTTGCATTTGTATCACTTCTCATACATTTGTGTTTGTGGGTGTCTTCAATAGACTATATACTCAAAATGCGATAATAAGTGTGTACGAGTAGAGTGCACATACGGGTAACGAAACATAAGCCCTCTCCTATGTCAAATATAGTGCTGGTGTTTCTATCTTACTTTGACATCGTAATTTACCCAGTAATTCGTATGCATTAAATAAGTGCTGTGAAACTTGCAAAAAATTCGCATACATCGAACAATTTATGGACTTGTTGATGAGATTGGGAGTGCCAGTGTATTGGATATGCAAATGTGCTATATGGATAGTGGCAATCTTTGCACAACACAACAACAAACTTTTACATTTATTACAACTAAAAATGAAAGCGCTTCACAGCACAACATTGAAATAGAAAGCACATAACCAGGCTAGTGCTAGTCACTGCCTTTTATTTCACACTAGACACAAAACACCTAAAAATTCTTCCTACATGAATAATAATGTCACAACACCACCAATGTTTCCTTAACAAACAAAGCAGCACACATAATAAAATTCAGATCAAAGGCAGTAGGTCTCTCAAATATAGCATCATGTAAAAGCATCACCAATTCAACCATAACTAATCAAGCAAGCGCAAAAAATTTTCATGGAGGAAAATGAGCATATGAATTCTCAAAGGCATAAACCATGGCAAACATTCCCTCCCCCACACTTAAAATTTACATTGTCCCCAATGTAAGATAAAAGAATAGGTTCAAGAACTCCCTTATGTTTATAGACTGTAACATCCAATGTTTGCTGGTTTGAGTGGCTTTGTTCTCAACTTTTCCTTCATTACTGTAGTTTTTGAACTCCACTTGCACTTTGCTCAACCCTTTTGTGTCCTATTTTGACAGCCTTTGCCCTTGCAGACCCCCACACTTGGACACATGAATCCTTGCTTCAAAAGCACACAACTCACTATACATATAAAGCATATATTCATGTAGCACACTAACCATGTTTTTCATCTCATAGCAGAACTCCATGCAATAAAGGCGTCCCCATAATGCACTATGTTCATGGCATGTTTAAATTTCATACATGGTCACCACTTCACATTTTCTACAATATGCATGAAAACCAAACCAACTAGACAACATTCACCTCAAATAAATCATGAAAGTTCAAGAAGGTATTTCCCACAGATAATAGAGTCCACTAAATCACAAGGGAATGAGCTCATACCTTATACTGTGCAAATATGAGTGAATATTGACTCGTTGGAAACTTGGTGTTAAAGTGGTGGTGCTACATAGCCTACTGTGCATATGTGAGTTGTGACTTGTGATGTACAAAAGAGTAGAGAAAAAATGTGGTGTGCAAGTGAGTGCCACACCATGACCTTGGGTCATGGTGGTGTATAATATGTCCAGTTAATAGCACTTTGCCAACATCCCCACACTTGGAGAGAGAGAGAGAAAGATAGATCTAGGTATCTTTGCTAGACTAAAGCTTGGATCATTCATTGATATATTAAATTCTATGTGTATTTCATTTTCTTTGAACGGGTAATCTCTTGAATCTCTTTACTTTTGCTTTATCTTGTGTTTTTTTTTAATCTTATGGACCTAGATATATCCATAGAATCCTAGATCCTTCATGGTGTTGTCGGACAAACATGTAATGGGTTGTGAGATCTAAGTGATTTAGCAATTTTGTGTTGAGAATAATGATTATTGATCCATTTATCCGCATGTGATTGGAAAGAAACTGTGGATCTAGGTTCACAAATCACATATCTGTGACTTTGAGAGTTTTAATTCAATAATTCTTGTTTATTAAATGTTTGCTTGATTACCAAAATATCTAATTTGCGATTGAAAGATGAACTTTATAGTGAATTACTCACTTAAAGCATAGACCACCATAAATAAAATTAAGTTTGCATACTTGGAATGAATTTATCACTTTACACGTGTGGACAAGGTCACCTGGGTATTTGTGTTGCTAAAAAACTTGTATCTAAAGACTATATGGATATTTAGTTAGGATTTTGATCAAAGGCATCTTGTCTTTGCCAAGAAGAGGACCCAGGGCTCTCAACACTTAGTTAATTTAAATGAAACTAGTTGAGTAGTTGGACATTGTCATGGGTTGCAACTTTAATTAATACTTGAACACGTCTCTTTTAAGAGAAGGTAAGAATTGATGAGTTTCAACAAAGGTGTGCATGCAAATATGACTTAGGACCATTCCATGAAGACAATCTTTTACTCCTCATAAATCAATGATCATTCACTCAACACAAGGTTAATGAATCTCTAGATTGAATCTCCCATAACATAGTTAAAGAACACTATATTCTTTCTCCCTTGCAATCCCTTTTATTTTCTCTCTATTTTTCATCCATTTTGTTCGTTTTCATTACTAGAATCTATTCAACCTTCCAAATTCTCTTGAAGCACATCACATTATTTAGCTAGTGTACCTTCCTATGTGATTGACACCTTACTCACCCTTCTACAAGGTTTGGCAAGATTAGAAATTTACTTATGGTCTAAAACACACCAAAGAGAGTGCATTTTGCATCGCCAACAAGTTGGTGCCATTGCTGTGGATAAATAGTGAATCATTTTTATTTTTATAAACACCCTCTCCTCTCGTTTGCACCTTCTTTTCCTTTGTTTTAATCATCCACAAGTTGGCGACGTTGTTAGAGAGGTGACGATAATCTAATTTATGTGAAATATTTTATTAAATTTGGATTAGTTTAGTTAAATAGAGTAAATCATTGTTTATAGTAGTTTTTACTATTGTATATTTTTTAATTTTTCTTTTTTTAATTTTTCTTTTATGTTTTGGTTATCTGTTAATAGATGTCCAGATATGTCTAGATTGTTTAATAATTACTTTGAACTTCATCATGTTGACCAACCAAATGCACTAGATGGCACTAAATCACCAACTAGACTATTTGGTGACTTATATTAACCAATATATTTGGAATTCTTTGAGTGTTATTTAAAGGCCAATATGACTACCACGACTAATGACGAACAAACTCATGTGCTTAGATTTGTTATTTCATGTAGGATTTCCCAAGGGGATGACCACTTTGCCAATTAATGTCACTTGAATGCTCAATCCCCTCAATTTGGACATGGTTACAATGCCCAAAATTATGGTGAGCTAATTGGGATGAGCAAAGACATAACTTGTAAAGAAAATATGGTCAAATTGGCAAAAACAAATTTCCTTATTCCAAAATAGAGTTTAAACATGAAATGAGCTACAATGATCAAGTGTCACACCAAGAACAAAGCATAAAGTCTTATTTCAATATTGAAGATAAGAAAAAGACACTATGGAAAGAGGCTTTAACAAGTGTAGCTGAGCAATTAAAGCCATTGGTGAGCTAATTGTCTAAGCAAGTAAATTTACAGATCTCAAAGTAAACCCAACAAATGGAGGACCAAGGACTAGCCATCATCAATTTAGAGACCAAAGCAGATCAATTGTCACAATTGATGCAGAACTTCTCAAAGGTACTTTTATATGTACTAGTATTTCAATTTCTATAAACAATCATTTTGAAGATAATGACTATATTCAATGTGGTGCGAAGTGTCCTAAGTAGTTGAAATCTTCAAGAGTCGTGGATGGCATAGATGAATTCATGATTGACAATTCTTTGGTGCATGAGTCTATCGTTGAGCGCTTGAGACATAAAACTATCATTCACATTGTTCTCTTTGTTAGCCTAGATGAAAATGATTTATTAATTATTAAAACTATTGCTAGCAATAAGGAAAATACATGTGCGATTGAACAAGATTTTGTGCAGAATAATTTGATTAATATAATTGGGTCCACATAAAATACGAAGTTGGTGTATTGTAATGAGACACACGTGTTAAAAAAACCTAAGGCTTCATATGTTGTTAAAGAAGAAAAGCCTCAAAAGTGTTTCTTATGTTAGCTTAAATGATGTGAATATGTTGATTTGTTATGAAATAGATAACATGGTAAAAAATTACGTTATTCATGCATCCAACTTTGAACTTTCTAATAATTTGGTTTAGACTTCGGATGCAAAACCATTGGCTGAGCTTTGTGGGGAACTGATGCAAAACATGCATGCTGAAAGAGGGACCTTGAAAAAAAAAAGCAAATCAATGGTATTCCTAAAATCTATGGTAAAAGAAGAAAAATGGGTGCCTACAATGGAGGAACGACAATATTTCAAAGTTTAGTACATACAAGTTATTCCTCATGAACCTGAGCTTAAGCATCACCTTAAAGGTTTACACATAGAGAAGCCCTATGAAAGAAAGAGGAGTCTAAATGAAAGGGCAATTTTATGGTACAAGGATGATTACTCGGAGTCTTAAAGGAGGAGGCCACAAGAATAAAGTATAGTTGGTGACTTAAGAAACCCAAAACTACTTCGTTGTTCACTCGTATCCTAAGTCAGGCTGAAGACAATAAACTTAGTGCTCTTGGGAGACAATCCAAAGATTTTCTACCCTTTTCATTTGAGTGATTTTTATTTCATTTATCCTTATGAAATTTATATTTAGTGTATTGTGTTGGTTTGGCAAGTTTAAGAAAATAGCCAGCGGTGTTCACACGAAACTCAGTGTAAAGCTTGGTGAAAGGCTTGTCTTGCCCAAGATATTGATTTTTTAGCACATCTAAACCCTAAGGTGATGGAAAATGCATGTACACACGTGAGACAAAGATGGTGAAGTTTGAAAGCAATGTGAAGTAATGGGTAAGTGAGGTAAGGACTTAAAGGTAAAGATTCAATCTTGAATCTAAAAGTCAAAAGTCAAACATTTTAAAGAGTCTCATGTTTTCCCTCTCCCTTATATTTTCAAACCCATTTGCATTTTTCTCTCTTCTCCCTCTGCCCACAAAATCAAAACACACTCACACATACGCACATCATCAAATTGTTTTTCTTAAACTTTGATCTTGATATTTCATCACTGTAAAATCATTACACAAGCACATAAGCACTTGGTCTCTCATTATTCATCACTATCCATACAATCAAGAGGCTCCAATAATGAAGAAAATGGACCAAAGGACATCATTAGACTTAATTGAAACAGCTTTGAAACTATGGACCTAAGGTAAGTCTTGCTAAATCCTACCTTGTTTTTTAGCACAAACGTGATGAAAAAGATTGCCAGAAGCATGATTGAGCTTAGATTTTGTGCAATTAATGTGCAATTATCCTTGATTTTACTAGTGGATTTGAGGACACACTTGTTCTCTCTCATGGCTTCTAGTTGTTTATTGAAATTTGTGATTGATATGATTGGGGATTAATGGATTGACTTTTGTTATTTGCTATATTTTAATGTTAATTCCATGATTTTAAAAGAGATTTTTTGTTTTCTTTTGGGACAAAATGGGCAATTAGCCACATAATACTAGGTATTAGGCCTAAAAGTGAGCATGCTAGTGGTTTGTTATATTGTCCCATTCATCTCGTCCTTATTTTCCTTGAACTATTTGGACCTTGTTGGAATATGTAACATTGTGGAATGATGGGGACAGATAATGGAAGTGATATGAAATCGAGATCATATGTCAAGTTTAAGGAATCCAAAGTGCTCATTCTAGTTGTAAAAGACTAGTCCTTCATTTGAAGACCTCAAATTGAAGAAAGGATTCAATGTTGACGTGGGAAAAAAAACAGCATCGCACGTCACGATGTGGAGATACGATAGGTTTTTATTTTGGGGTTTCTTTCCCGACATCGGAACATCAGGCTATCCCCACGTCATGATGTGCGGAAATAATTGGCGTAGATTAGCTTCTATTTTCATATTTTTAGGGTTTTAAGTTATTAAAGTTTCCTTTTATGGCTTCTTTTGTTTAGGGTTTGTGTTAGGCCTATAAATAGGTATTTTCTTTCAGTTGAAAGGGAGAGATGTGAATTTTGAGAAATAAACAACCCTAAGTTGTTTTTTTCAAAGGAATAAAATATGAGGAGGGTTTTGTATTCTTGTTATAAAGATTGTTTCTGATGAGGGAGTTTTCTTTGCATGACTGTCTCGTTATTTGCTGGTGATGATCTATCATATAACCATGCATATTGTCGTCCTACAGAGATTGGGTGATTCGGATTAAGCAGATTGATTTAGAAAAGATTGTGGACAATTTTTTGCAACAACGTATCAATCTAGGTGAGGAGCATGGCGAGATCATTATCAAGTCGTATCAAAGCCCAAGGGATTTTCGAAATCAGGCTTTTCAATTATTTCTCCTTAAAATTAAAACCCTAAATTGTTGTCATACGCAGCCTTGCATTATTTGATAATTGCGTATTGGTTACAACAATTATATCTATTCTTTTTTATGGATTTTTTTATTTTCCTGGAGAAAAAAATATATTTGGGTCTTTATTGGTGGACATCAAGTGGTTCTATTTTCGATTTGTACTTTGGGATGGCAAGATATTTATGATTTTGGATGATTTACGTGCTTTGACAAGTCCCAAACCAAAAGTAATTAGATGTGCTAGATGTCTTGGCTATAAACATATTGAGATTCAATGTTCGAATCTTTTTGCTGTGATTATGGTGGATGATATTGCCTAGTTTGAGGATTCCAATGGATATATTGTGCTTGATGATCTTATTGAAAGAAAATTTCTTTTGGATATGCCTTGGCCAAATGTTATTTTGGAGTATATTAGGCCTACTATTGAGGAGAAAGATTTCACGGACGATAAAGCTTCTTTGTAGGAAATTCACTCGCCCATATCGGAGGAAGCTTTCTAATCAACAATGACAATTCAAGGAGAAAAGGTTGACACAAATACTATTCTTGAAGAATCTTCTTCTGATGATGCAAATTCTTTAATTGTTTTAAATGATTTTGTATTAATTGATAATTTTTTTGTTTATCGTGAGAAACAAGAAAAAAAATTGATGAATAATGATTTGAATGACAAAAGCCTTGAGATGAGGTTTGTAGAAAAAGACAAAGAGGGGGAAATAATGAGTGTGAATTTCCATATACTTTGTCTTTTTGCCTTGATAATTTTTCAAATTTTGTGCCGGATTTCCTTGTTACCATTCAACAAGATTTGAGGTCAAATCTTTTTCAAGTGGGAGAGAATGATACGAAATCAAGATCATATGTCAAGTCCGAGGAATCCAAAGTACTCATTCTAGTTGTAGAAGACGAGACCTTTATTTGGAGGCCTGGAATTGAAGAAAGTATTGAATTTTGATGTGGGCAGCTAAGCAGCAAACCACATTGCGATGTGAAGAGCCTTCGACATCGCGTTATCCAGCGTCGCAAATCGCGACGTCAAGAGATGGTAGGTTTTTATTCTGGAGTTTGTTTGCTGACATCGCGCGACGTCAGGCTATCCCCACGCGTAATGTGAATAAACAATTGGCGTAGATTAGTTTCTATTTTTCTATTTTTAGGGTTTTAAGTTATTAAAGTTTCCTTTTATGGTTTATATCATTTAGGGTTTGTGTTAGGCCTATAAATAACTATTTTCCTTCAGTTGTAAAAGAGAGACGTGAATTTTGAGAAATAAAGAACACTGAGTTGTTTTTTTTCCAGGGAATGAAATCCGAGGAAGGTTTTGTATTCTTGTTTTGAAGATTGTTCTTGAGGATGGAAATTTCTTTACCTGACTGTCTCTTTATTGGTTAGTGAGGAGCCATCATATAACTATGCATATTGTCATTCTACAGAGTTAGGGTGATTCGGATTAATCAAATTGATTTACGAAAAGATTGTGGACACTTTTCCATAGCAATGTATCAATCTACATGAGAAGCATGGCGAGATCATTATCATGATGCCAGATAGGTAATAATAGAAGTGAAATGAAGTAAAGCGTGTGAGAGTTCATGTGTGTGCGTTTTGTGTGTGTGTGTGCGCGTGCGTGTGTGACCTTTGGCCTTAGGGATTCAAAAGTGTGAAATATGTTTTTTTGATGTTTAAAGTTGTGACATGTGAGGAAAATTGTGTGAAATTATGTGGAAAATGAAACTTTCAAGAAAGATGAGAAATATGATCAAATCTTTACATGCATGAATCCTTCCATCAAGCTACTTGAAGCTAGCTTTTTCACTTGTAATAAGTCACACTCTAATTTTACATTAAGTACCAAATTAACTGTGAGGGGGAGGTTGAAATGATATATGTCATTACATATTTAATTGTGCAAGGATTATTATATTAATCTTCACGTTTATCACTTTCATGTATCATGCCTTTTGTGTTTTTATACTTTTAGAGTAAGTAGATTTGTGTGAATTGATTATTGCATTGTTTTAGGCAAAAGCATGATAAAGCCTTCCCAAGAAAAGGCCATAAAATCCAAGAATATTGCTCCAATAAAGTTGTTACAAAGAAGGTGCAATCCAAAACTCAAGTGGTTAGGCCTACATCTAAGAAGGCAAAGAATAAAAAGAAGCTAATGCGGAGAAACCAAGTGGAAGAGAGTAGAAGCTCAACCCATGGCAATCACTAGTAAAAAAACAAGTGGTTTCTAAATCCAGCTGTGAGAATAAGGCTCTCACTAAACAATTAAAACCCATAGATGGGAGATTTACTTCATTGAAGTTCAAGGCAATATTTGGAGAAGAAGTTTCAAAGAAACATGTTATTCCCAAGAGGAGCTTGACCACAACTGAAGAGCCTTTTATTTCAACAATAAAGAAGAATGTTTGGGGAAAGTTTATGCCAGCCAAGACCACCATGAATATCTCAATGGTGAGGGAATTCTATGCCAATACCTTTGCCAAGGCAAAGAAAGGAGTGTGGGTTAGAAGCAGGCACGTGAAGATGGATAGAGATTCTAACAGGTTTTATGGCATTCCAAAAGTATATAACAAGGAATTCTTGGAGTGGGTGTACAAAAAAGAGTTGGATGAGGTGGCTGAGGTCTTAGCTTATCCAAGCACTAAGTGGATGAAAAATAGTTTGATAGAACTTCTTACACTTCCAAATGAGCACTTCTTCCATGAGACAAAGGTGTGGCAAACATTCATTCTCAACAAGCTCATGCGGAGTACCAATTTTAGCACTACGATTACAATATAGAAATCCTTTCTAGTCTTGGATATCATGCTTGGTAAGGCAACAGACGTGGGGGGAGTCATCATAGAGCAAATGGCTTTGACTATGAATAAAGGAAAGTTTGGACTCTTCTTTCCTTGCTGATCACGGAAATGTGCATGCCCCAAGGTGTGAAGAAAATTATGGGAGATAAATTTTGAGTACCTATCATCCCAATCTCGAATATCTTGGCTAAGTCTATGAAAAGAGGGCAGCCAAAAAGGAAGAGCAAGAAGCTTCGACCAAATAAGAAGAATAAACAAGGAGTCCAAATGGAGAACAATGCACAAGTCAAAGCAATAATATTCAAGAACAAGGAGTCACGGGCCGAGATTGAGTAGCTAAAGCCTACTTCATCAAGGATAGATCGAAATGTGTTTTCTATGGGGGAATTTATTTCTACACAGTTAGGAGTGGTAACCCACTTGTTGAAGGAAATGGTAGAGTGAGCCAATGCCTTGGGCAGAAATGATTATGTTCACCAGATGTAGGTGGTTAAGTGGCAAGGGAAAACTCCTCTCCATCGCCAACCACGAGATGAAGGGCAACTAGGACCATCAACTTCAATGGAGTCGCCACCCACTACTACTAAACCAATCCCTAGTCCTAACCTTGTTCAATTTGCCCCTCCAAAGCTCTCAGAAAAGACTCTCTCACCACCCTTGATCAAAACCCTAATCCTAGGATTGAAACCAAGAAGAAAAAAGTAGAGAAGAATAAAAAGATTGTAAAGTACAAGGCAAGTGAGGATCTATCCGAAGCCCCCAAGAAAATGGTGGCAAAGCACAAATCAAAGGTAGCCAAAGATGTAGAGACACCAAAAGACATGTAAAAAAAGGTTGCATCCAATGAGGTATAAGACAAAGGCAAATCATCTTTTATGATTTATAAGAAGGGTACCACTCCACTTGAGCAATCGGTGGACACTCAAATGTCTTGAATACTTTTCAGGGAGTCACTTTTCACACTTAGTTCTTTTTCACTGAAGCATTGAAATATAATAAGGTGAGGAGGAAAAAATGTGAAAATTGTGATGTTATGCTTTCCAATTTAAAGTGAAGATTTTTGTTCGATATTCTTGAAGTGAAGTGTTCAAAATGGTGCCTTAATGCAAGAATTGATGCTTTGTGTTTAGCTTAGTTTTTAATTATCAAGAAATATGCTTTGTTGAGAATAAGAATAGGATTGAAATCCTAGTGGTGTGTTTTAAGTTTGTTAAATTATTTTAAGAGTTGTGATTATAAATATATGCAATAGATGTTTGTGCTACTGTCTATTTGGCTTAATTGAGTGTTGAATCATTTAGAAGTGCACTAATGCAGTTAAGTGGATTGATATGCCCAAAAGTGAAATTTTTGTTTTTGCTAAATGTTCAAGGAAGAACTCATAACTAAATAGTGATCATGGACACTGGGTGTGGAAAGTTCAAGTATTAACAAACTTTGTTAATAAGCACTTATATGAAGAATATTTTGGAATAGTTAGGTTCTGGAATAGATGAAACTTAATTGTTTGAAAACCTTTTTTTATAGCACATGTTTTATTATTATTTTTTTAAATTAAAAAGAGTTTTATACTATCATGAACAAAATACTGTGCCGGATATACCCGACCACACCGTTACAAGCATGTGAACAAAAATTAGGAGTATTACTCCAATACATGAAACTTCGTATGATCTAAAGGTGGGAATTATAGAACCGCGACTTTAGTTACCAAAGTATTGATACTATAATTCCCTATGAGAAGTATATGAGAAGACTACCAACTTTAGTAACTAATGAGCTGGAACCTTATGAAAGTGTGCCACTGGTCATGTTTACAGCAATCCAGGGTTGAAGCATTTAGGCTCAGGAACCTTACCAAATAAATGAAAATTAGCAATTGAAATGGCAAGAGCAACATGTCTCACCAAGCACTAGAATCACAAATGTTGATCACACAACATCATACCAAGTACATGATTGAATTGCAGCAGCAAGTGGGCAGTGGATTCAATTGCAATATTGATCACATAGTCACCCAAGAATCCACGTATCAGAGGTACCAAGTTACCTCAGCAAGCACATGATTCAAATCTGGCAATGTTCTTCCAACAGACACCATGTACATGAATAGAAATCCTTTGCAGTGGCAGTAAATTACCAAGTCAATTACATTTGCCAAGAACATGATAATAAACCAATATCACCAAATTCCATAAGCAAAAGGGAAGACTCGGAACTTTTCTTCAATACAGAGTTTCTCTTTCATCAAGACCATGCCAACATTGTCCAAATTTTCTAACATCTCCAAATTCCATAAGCAATCAGTTCATCAGAGATGCAATAATCATTCAAGTTGAGGTACACATTGGCTCATTGCCGTGATGCCAGAGCTCACCACAAACATGAATGATACTCAATAATTAACAAAATGTTGAGCAGCAGCAATTGACTGAGAAACGGTACAAAGAATCAGCCAAACCACTGAAATCACCAAACTCTGTTTTGTCCAGATTTACAAATGCAATTTTAACGAGCATGGTCATCAATTTAAATCAAATGAAAATTTCTCCAAATTTTGGATTCACAATAATCAAATCAATCAGTTCCAATTCTAAAGCCCAACGTCAAATTCATCACCACAATCACCCACTGAATGTCAAGATACCTTTTCAGAAGCTTAATGAATAAAAGTGACACTTCAAGTTGAGGATTACTTATTGCACACTACTCATACAAGGGATGAAAATACGTTGAATGAATACTACTAGTTACATGATTACTCTGAAGGATGATGTAATTTCTTTACATTTAGTAAAAGAGGTTTTAAAAATAAGGGCACTAAATCTACTGACTATGTCTAAGTCACTTTGAAGTGATTTACATATTTTTAAGCGTAATGGCCATTTCTTTGTTAAGCGTTCATTTTTCTTTTCTTTTTGTTTTAGTCTTTGCTTGAGGACAAACAATCCTTTATGTGTGAGGGGGTTTAGAGTCCATCTTAAACTACCTCTAATCTCTCTTTTATTAGTGTTTTTTTCTTTGTTATTAATTGTTTTTAAGATACTTAAGTGTTTTGTTGCTTAATTTGTAGGATTTACAAGGTGGAGAGCTCAAAGTGCTAAAAATGCTTATTTGGAGGCTATTTTGTTAAAAAGTCAACAAGTCAACCAAAAGTCAACAAGTCAAAGAAAGGTCCACAAGGCAAGCAGAGCGAACCCTAAACTGTAAGGCCAATTCACTAAGAGTTTGAGCTCGGATTGTGTACAAAGGCATGGATAAGGGCTTTGGTCAAGTTGAGCACTCTTTGAAAGATAAAGTTAAGATTTGATTAAAGACTTTGCATAGTTTGAATTGTGTTTTGCATTCGGAAAGCCACCTTAGTACCACACCTCTAGGCAAAGGCATATAGCTAAGAACTAAGTTATAAGCATATAGGGCCAACCACTAGCACATATGCACCAAAACCTAGTACCCTAGTATGCCCAAGGCCACAACCAAGGCACATAACCAAGATATTGTCCTATAACCTAACACTAGCACACCACACTTGCACAAACCATGCACACATATGCACAAAACCATGCATAACATGCACAATCCTAGGACTAACCCTAACCCCTAGAGCATAGGTGCATTTCCAACCCTAAAACACCTTAAGAAACCACTAACCCTTAGAACCCAAACTAGGACACACCAAACATACACAAAACACAAAACAAGAAAAAACACACACACACACACACACACATATAGGCATGTTCATGACACAGCAAAAATGACCTATAAACATGCATTTATGCACTCTCTTCACTTCTCACTCTTTTTGTATTATTTCATGTATATATTTGCCTTGGAATGAATGCCACGGCAAAAATATACTTAAAATCCTTCCATTTTCTTCCTAAACTTCATTTCTTCACTTTTCTAGACTTGTTTTGCCGTGGCAATCATGCTATGGCAATAATACACTAGAGTCACACTTTGCAAACACTTACACTCTATGAATGCATTTAGAATCCTAGGTTTCATATATACTTATGCCATGGTAGAAATACACAATAAACACTGAAATACTTACTCAACAAAATTTTTTATGTCGTTTTCGTACCAAAATAAATACTTACTCTAAAAGATTAACAATAGTGTAGTGAGAGCAAGGTTGATCTCACGAGGAACAACACTATCTTCTAATTTAATTAATTTGCAAATAGTCACAATATTTAAATTATCAATTTAAAACAATGAATCAAAAGAAAGCAAATACGAAATTATTAAATTGAAAATCACGTTAATTAATTAACTAAAATGAAATATCCGGCAATAAGCAAGTCCACACTAATCAATTGTTCATTGTTCATCGACGCAAAGATAACAATTTCATATTAATCAGTTAGTTATAGGCTATCGAGAATCAGCTCTGACATATCCCAATTCTTTCTTAATTATTCGATAATTGACAAGTGTCAGCTTAATCGATTATTTCCCTATTCATGTCATAACCAGGCCAGAATCAGCCGAACACCAAATTCAACGTCACGAAAGCATTAAGTAGTAGATGAACCTAACTCTAACAAATCATATCATGATCAGCATGCAATAATTCATTAACCGATTATTTCCGTCTATTGAGACAGTAGCTTCGCCACTAATTAATCTTACCTATTAAATGTAGTGACTTAACAAGGGATTAATTGGCTCTACCTAAATTTATTAAATGTGATCAAGCTTTAATTAATTTAGATAATTAACATTAGACTCAGAAAAAGTCTAGAAATTAAATATGAAAAGGTTTAATTAAATCAATTAGGTCTCAAAGTTAATTCATCGATTAGTGCTTCCTTACAGCTAGAAAAAAACTACTCACGACTCATAATTAAAAACAATCACAATAATTAAAAAGAAATAAAACTGAATTAAACTGAAAATATCAAACCAGTCGATCGTCGCTTGGGCAAACAACGGCACTACTGTTCTAGCTATGAAAAACTGGACAGCTGCCAACGCAGAAAAAACAAAAAAGATAAAAGTTGCACACCTCTTTGTGTCTAAACCCTAATTAATCTACTACATTATATAGGAGGGAAAATAAAACTTCCTAATTCAACTAAAAGAATGAATCATCTTGTTTCCAAATTCAATAAGCCACCCGCGGCTTTAATCAATAACACATAAATTAGTGTCCTAATCCAATTCTTCCACCAACTTGGTATCTTCCAAGAATCCTTGTATTTCCATAACACCACAGCTTTATCTTCAGCCCTTCAAACATCTAGAAAGCTCTCCAAATCTATTTTTATCCCTTCAGCATGCTCCTCAACGGAATCTCCAAAATTTTGCAATGATTAGCACTAAAAAGCACCAATTTTACGCGTATAGCACATAAAAGCATATCCAGTAAAAGGAATATTTTGGGCTTATCAAGATCACCACACTTAAACTATTCTGGACCCTTAGCATACAAACAATAACAAACAAAAACAATAAACCATTTCCCAAAATAAACACCAACTATGCCAAACCGAAAAAACTCTTTCAAATAGTCATGTCTAGTTCAAGTAACAATCTTATGCATAATAAAGTCCTCCAAGTCAAACTACAACACTCTGAGCAACTCCCCAAGTTCACTCCAAGAACTCATAGATTTATGAAATTAGGTTTAACCACCCAATCAAAGTGCACATGGAAAACTTACAACAATTTTGCAAATATGTCAATGATGATGGTTGTCGTATGTGTCTCAATCTATCCCTAATTAACTATAGCTAGTGGTGATAGGGTTTCATTCCAAAGGGAAAGGTGGTTCATGAATTCAAGAGTCCGTCACAAAAAATTTAATTTACAAAAACAAGTAATGACAAAACAAGAACAGAGAAATAAGATGTAACAGAAACAACAAGGTAGTAAATTGTTGTGAGATAAAATATAGAGCAGATACCCTAATGTTATTACGCCGAATGCATGCAGATCAGATAACTCGTACTATGCAATTGACAATCATTCAAAACTTTGAGGAGATCTCAGTTGCCTAGGAGCCTAGCTTGTAGTCGGTATGTCGACCACACTACACTCTACACTTCTTAATGTCGTTCTTTCCCATGACGAGGCCTAAGAACAACGGATATGCACCGTAACATCCCTACGCTCTATCTCTACTATAGCAATCCATTCCTAAAGTCTTCTTATGGTGAGGCCTGACCTAGGTTCGTTTGTCTTCGTCAGCCACAGAGAGACTCTTTTACACTCTTGTCTACAAATTTTGTGATCACAAACCAGCATGGCGACCGCACTTGAGAAAGTTCTTATTTTCAAACATCCTCAAAAATATTGATGAATCTAATTTTAACTTAACGTGTCGACCGTAATTAAAGTTCAATTCATTCAATGACGATGAGAATCTATGAATTTTAATAGATTTCATGTATTAGAAGCAACTGCGATTTCATTCTTTAAGAATTATAACAATTGCATAGAATCGAGCCTTCTAATTACGTATTCATCGGTTTAAAACCCTAGAACATCATGAATCTAGCCGGACATCACCATTTCCAATTCACAATCATCGAAATGTAGCAATCGTAGCACAAATCATTTCATCTCGTTTAATTGGAAGAAGTTACCGATTGAGATATGTCAAATAGCTCAAAATAGTGAGAGAATAGTGAAAAGTTTCCTTAATTGTGAATTGAATTATAGTGATTGGTCCAGAATCTCAACCGGGAATGAAAACAGAGAAAAAAATCTAGAGAGAGAAAGTTAGAGAGATAAATTCCCGCTCTAGAGATAAAAAATCTTGTAAAAATCTAGAAGAAAACTCTCAAAGTCCTCTGTCAAGAGTCCCTAAAATAATTACAAAACCCTCTATTTATAGAGGTCTAAAGCTTAATCTACAAGTTAACGCAAACTAAGCTATTAATTACATAAATGCCACTGGGTGAAATAAACTGCCCAAAATGTGCATGTTCACTATGCGTCACGTCAGCCATTATTTTTTAATCCCACGTCTTTGAGCCATGGCCTTTCAGTTCTTCAGTTCGCAATTTACGCGCCCAAGCTACACCACCACACGTCTTTGAAGCCTGCACAAGAAAAAGGAAGGGTTCCAACACTTAACCAAAATTTAGCAATAAAACTCACTATTTACATGGCGATACAACGTAGCATTGCATCGCGCTGGCAAAACCTCCCACATGGCTATGAAAGTGCATAAGGTGCACACAAGTGAGTGATGTGAGGTGTTTGCTAAGTGTGTGCATGTTGTGCATGAGCCATGCAACAAATGAGTGCATGTGTGTGCATGTGTGCAGTGAAGTGCAGCAAGGCTCGCAAGCCATGAACGTGGATGCATGTCGCGTGCGACGTGTGTGGATGCATGTGCGGCTGCTGGTGTAGGGTGTTTGCATGCATGCACAGACAGTGATGTGCGAGATATGCAGCACGGTTGTGCAGGAGCTATACGAGCATGCAGCAAGGTCTGTGCATGAATTTGTGCATGGTAGGTGCGATGGATGCGGTGCACATGCACGAGTGTTGTGACTATATACACACACACACTTGTGCCTTCATGCAATCACGTCATACACACTTGCACAAATTTTAGCCCTTTTCTCAAAACGTAGCTCTACACACAACAATTACACAATCTTACAAACTAATCATACAATTTCCTCACAAAATGCACTAGAACACAACAATAATCAAGTGAAAATAGCATTATGAAGTCAGTATGAAACTGACTTATCAACTTTCCCCACACTTAGACTTTTGCTTGTCCCGACGAAAACTCACACTCCACAAATTTATCACTAGCATTTGACACAAGACTCCTCATCTACTATGCCAATCTCCAAGTTCATTAAAAAATTTTCACACAAAAACCCCCAAAAGTTTCCTGGTTCCTAGCTCTTAGATTTTACCACACATTATCAACCATGGCACAACGAATAAAGACCAAAATGTCACGCGTGCAAGTGTGTGCCGAGGAATGTTATATTCATTGGCCCTTTCTGTATGCACATTCCTTTATATTCTGTCTAATCTTTCATTGTACGACACTCTCCTTGTGTACACATATGAACAAACAGTATACAAGATCAATGGTAACCTAAGCGCACATTGGTGCTTCTATTGAAACTTCCATTTTCCTTCATCTTGCAATTTGGTGCATAAATCGCCACACTCATTGGTGTTTGGCCGCCTGGGTTTTATGGCACTTTTTTCCCACAGATCGCCTGGGTCTTATAACTATTTTTTCTAGGATTTGCTTGCCAGGGTCTTATGGCTTTTCATTCCCAGTTGCCAAAGGTTTTTTATCCATAGCCTTTCCTATGTAATCGTTTGTTGATATGTGTCTTCAACGGACTATGCAAGCAAGAACATCAAAACACGAGGAAGACACACACAAATAGGCAAACTCAATCCTGATTACCTCCTATGTCGATTAAGGATGCATGGCATATCTATCTTACATTAACATCATGCCTTTGCCATCAAAATATACTAATCTCTTCAAGCTTGGTGCAAAAAAAAACCGCATGCGTAATCATAAAAAAAATATCAAATGATGAACTAGAGCTAAGACATAGCCAACAAGGAAACCCAATGCTGAAATGCAAGAAGATAATCCATTCTACACATTATATTACATTACTCACACCATCATTTAACTTATTTTATTTCCTGCTACACACTACAACGATTTTATTGCGACTGACACTCCTCACATCTTACAGAACTTAAAAGAAACACAAAAACTTCAACACAAACACATCATTCACTCAAACACTCAATTGCTTCATACTTCAAGACTTCAACACATTAAAGTATGCTTCAAGAACTTCAAACATCACAGCAACAACATCATAGCACGACATATAGCCGTAACATAGCAGCACATAGCAGCACCTTCCCATTTCCTAATCACCCCCACCACAACCATTCCACACCAATCCTAGCGCAACTTTAGCATAACAACACAATCATGGCATCATACTCAACAACAACAAACACCCCCACACTTGAAATAGGCAATGGTCCCCATTGCTGAAAAGTGAGAGAAACTGACCTGTTTAAACATCGCCCGGATTCTTTCCTCCCGCTCGGTGTCGAGGTAGCTTTGCCACTGAGGTGTTCCCATGAGACCCAAGGACTGCTGGCAAGATTCTCTTGGTGCAATTTCTATTCCCCGCCTACTTGCCATTTCTGGTAGGAGAAGGGGGAAAAACATTGGTGGTGGCCTCGAATTGCTGTGCTTACTTAATGTACCACATGATTAAACGTCCTACGTCAATTGTCATTTTATGCTGGATAGCATAGATCAAGATGACCCGCTCTCTTGTTGCTCTGGTAGTTTGTTGAGTAGGCATGATTATTGAGTTTATAAACAACAACCATATTCTTGCTTTGGAAGATAAATCGCTAAATAGTACATACAATGCCTCAGATTGCGCATTTCGCACCCACCTAGCAAAAGGTAGTCCGACAGATTCCAGTACGTAATCCATATTCCCTTCTTTTACCAACTGACCAAATTCATTGTTTGGATAATCAGGCAAGAGATAGTGTTGGTTGATTCTGTGGCATGTCACTTCCAGGTATGTTCCTCTCATAAATACTTCGTTATTGTCGCTAGAACGACTTGCGTTAGCATTATTGTATTATTCTCGAGCTATCTCCACGTTAGATATGGCTGAGGCTAATGTTAAAAATTCCCAATTGTAGAAGCGAATGGTCTCTTCAAAAATGTGAGAAAGAACCTCAAATTGTCGTTCAATCAGGACGTACCTGAAATTAGATATGTGAAATTGTCTCTCTACCTTGGCATTTACAATACGTAGAGATTCTACCGGATTGTATACCATGTCTGAATCAGAAGAATCCGAACCATCCGAGGCCTCTCGAGAGAACATGGCATATTGGTTGTCGTTGTATGCCATATTGCTGCATAATTGACATTCTAGTATTAGTGTTAGCTTGGATACACGCATATCATTTCAAGAACACCTTCAAAATAAGCATGAATACCCCCACTCTCAGCATGTTTCCTACCCTTGTAAGCATGGCCTAATCATCCAATCTACTTGGCATATCTTCACATCTCCCACCCACCATAACCATTAAGCATGTCTATGAAGCATTACATATACAGCATGAACAACCTTGATCTTCCGTACAACAATGAAGCAAGAAGAATAAGAGAACATACCTTGAGCTAGGAAAAACGAAGGAAATTTTTGTGAAAAGTTACAAGGATTGAGCCGAATACCCATAAATGCAACCAACCACTTGATATTTACTTGATATTGAGCGTGAGTGTAAGTGTGTTCTTGTGGTGTATTTATAGACTCACAAACTACATACTACAATTCACATTAAATGCAGCCAACCACTAAAATGACAAGCTTAATGAATTAGCGTGACCTTGTTTCTTCTTATTATCTTATCTTGTGCAGCCTTCACATTAAATTTTGTAGACCAAAGACACTATTGAAGACACTATTGACCACTTTATTCTTCACATCTTCACTTGCTTCCAAATTGTTATAGCTTTTGCCTTCTTTCTTTTAACGCTATTTCCCAACAAAAGTTGTCATTAGATTCCAGCTTTTTTCATTGATTGATTCATGCTCAGGAACCAGTTCATGATCTTAATTGTTCTATGTGTGTGCGTGCCTTAGCAACCCCTTACTCTTGCATTTACTGAAAGTTCAAGCTCCTCGGCCATGCATACGTGCAACTGCAAAATTCATCAACATGTCCATTAGACTAAACATCTAAACATAACCACTAAGACTAAAATTAACACTACAAAACGAAATTATAAGAAGGAATAAGAATTAATCAAAACAAATGCAAGGAGAATCATGCTTGGGTTGCCTCCCAAGAGCGCTTGTTTTAACGTCGACAGCCCGACTTGCCATGCTAGTTCAGAGGCTCATGATGTTTCTTGTGGAACTCTTCTACACCCTTCTCCTGATGTGCTACATAAGGCTTGAGTCTGTGGCCATTAACTTGCTCACTTTGCTCATTCTGTATTTCCACTAGTCCATAAGGAAGCACTTTGTTGACACGGAATGGGCCACTCCAACGTGACCTCAATTTTTTCTAGAAAGAGACTGAGCCAAGAGTCATATAACAAAAGCAACTGACCCGGGGCAAAAATCTTTGCCTTGATTCCAGCATCATGAAGCCTCTTGGTTCTTTCTTCATACATCTTTGCATTCACATAAGAGTTGAACCTAAATTCATCCAATTAGTTTAACTTCCGTCATCCTCTTTGATTAAGCTTTATGCAAATTCATGTTTAACATTTGAATTGCCCAATAAGCCCTATGCTCTAACTCTATGGTAAGTGGCACTCCTTGCCATACACAAGCCTAAATCGTGAGGCACCAATAGGGGTTTTGTATGCTGTGCAGTATCCATACAATGCATCATCAAACTTGAGAGCCCAGTCATTCCCATTCGGTCCTACCACCTTTTCCAAGACCCTTTTTATCTATTTGTTAGAAATCTCAGCTTGCCCACTTGTTTTGGGGTGGTATACAGTAGAAACTTTGTGCTTCACACCATATTTGGCCAAAAGTGATGTAAAGAATTTGTTGCAAAAGTGAGAACCCCCATCACTTATTATCGCCCGTGGAGTTCCGAACCTATCAAATATGTGCTTCTTAAGAAATGTAGCTACGCTACGGGCATCATTGTGTGGAAGTGCAACGGCCTTCACCCACTTCGACACATAGTATACCGCCACAAATATGTATTCCATGCCGTATGATCTTGGAAAATGACCCATGCAGTCAATGCCCCATACATCAAAAAGCTCGACTTCCAGTATGTTGTTTAGGGGCATTTCATTTCTTGAAGAGATATTACCGGTCCTTTGACACTTATCACACAGGCCAACCCATTTGCGTGCATCTACAAAGATATGTGGCCAATAGAATCCACTTTGTAGCACTTGAATCCCGTCCTTGATGCACCAAAGTGTCCTCCAAAAGGTCATTGATGACAGACCTTCAAGATGTCGTATTTCTCTTCTTCTTTTACACATTTCCTTATTATTTGGTCACTGTACACTTTGTAGAGAACATTGTCCTCCCAGAAAAAATACCTTGCATCATGCCTTAGTCTCTTCCTTTGATCATGGAAGTAATATGAAGGCACTTTCCCTGCCACAACAAAATTTGCTATCTCAGCATACCATGGTAGTGTCTCCTTCTCCACTCTCCACACTTGCTCATCAGGAAAACATTCACGTATCAACACATTTGAAGCATCTTGCTATTTGGACTAAAACCTTGACAAACGGTTAGCTACAACATTATCTGAGCCTTTGCGATCTTGTATTTCAACATCAAATTCTTGGAGTAGCAATACCCATCGGATGAGCCTCGGCTTTGCCTCCTTCTTGGCTAGCAAATACTTCAACCCGGCAAGGTCGGTCTGCACTATCACCTTTGAGCCTAGAAAATAAGCACAAAACTTGTCAAATGCAAACATTACCACAAGCATCTCTTTTTCAGTTGCGGTATAGTTCAATTGAGCTTTATTCAACAGTTTGCTACCATAGTAAATTGTGCGGAAAACCTTGTTTTGCCTTTGCCCAAGCACAGATCCAAGTGCATAGTCACTAGCATCACACATGATCTCAAAAGGTTCACCCTATTGTGGAGTGACTATGACTGGTGCTTCTAGAAGTTTGTATTTCAACAACTCAAAAGCTTCAACACATTCTGTACCAAAATCAAACTTTGCATCTTTTTCCAACAGACTGCACAAAGGCCTTGCAATCTTGGAGAAATTCTTGATAAACCCAAGAAACTCCTCATGCCCTTAACATTCGTAGGTGGTGATAGTTTTCCAATGACATCTACCTTGGCTCTATCCACTTCAATCCCCTTGTGTAAAATCTTGTGTACCAAAACTATGCCTTCCTGCACCATGAATTGACATTTTTTCCCAGTTGAGCACCAAGTGAGTTTCCTCACACCTTTTCAATACTCTTTCCAAGTTATCCAAACATCCATCGAATGTCAAGCCAACCACTGAGAAACCATCCATGAATATCTCTATGATGGATTCTACCATATCATGGAATATTGCCATCATGCATCTTTGAAAGGTTGCAGGGGCATTGCATAGGCCAAAAGGCATGCGTTTGTATGCAAATGTACTAAATGGGCACGTGAAAGTAGTTTTCTCTTAATCCTTGGGGTCAATTGCAATCTGATTATAACCTGAATATCCATATAAGAAACAGTAGAAAAGAAATCCAGCAATCCTATCCAAGAGTTGCTCCAAGAATGGTAGTGGAAAATAATCCTTCCTTGTTTCCTTGTTTAGCTTGCGGTTGTCCATGCGTACGCGCCACGCACTTATGATTCTTGCTGCCAAGAGATCATTAGCATCATTCTTCACCACAATCATGCCACCCTTCTTGGACACACACTGTATTGGGCTCACCCATTCACTATCTGAGATTGGGAAGATCATACCAAAATCTGACAGCTTGATAACTTCTTTCTTCACAACCTCAATCATTTGAGGACTGAGCCTTCTTTGGCTATCTCGTACAGGAACTGAATTTTCCTTCAAAAAAAATTTGTTCATGCATATGCTAGGGCTGATTCCCTTTATGTCCGCAATGGTCCACCTGATGGCTTGCTTGTGTTGTCTCAAAACAAACAACAACTTCTCCTATTGCCAATCCTCAAGCTTCGAGAAAATCACCACTGGAAATGTTTCATTTTCATCTAAAAATGCATACTTCAAGTAAGAAGGAAGGGGCTTAAGCCTGATATTGGGTGGCACCAAAATGGACGGCATGAGTTTTTCATTCCTTTACAAAATTTCTTCATTCCTCACCGCAGTGGGTGCACAAGCTTCATTAGTTACAACATTACATTCATCATCAATTTTAACATTTCTAGCACATGCTTCCAGTAACATGTCTTTCCCTACATTTCATTTTGCACTTCACCAACTTCATCTTGCATCTCAGAAATTGATTCATCTAACACACAACATTCAACTATGTTTTCAATCTCAGAAAAGAGCATGCTAACTTCATCATCCTACTCAACATTCACAATCTCTTCTTCACGCACATTTAATTCATCAACACAAAAGTAGTCATGTTTAACATTTTCATCAACCAAATGCATGGAACATGCTATAGCCCTAATTGAAAAACATGACTCTATATGCATCGGATGCGTCATGGCATAATTAACATCAAACACAATTTGTTCATTGTTCATGCGAAACGTTACTGTCTTGTTTCTAACCCCCGTGGCAAGGATAGGTCTTCCAAAGATGAAAGGTATCTCAGGGTCTTCTTCCATGTCGAATACAATAAAATCCACAGGCAATGTGAATTTGTCTATCCTTACCAACATGTCTTCTACCATTCTGGTAGGCTTCACCAACGATCTGTCCGCCAATTGTAGTGTTACGACAACAGGACAAATTCTTCCACTTAGTCCCACATCAACTGCAATTGAGAGAGGCATAAGGTTAATCCCAGCATCAAGGTTGCAAAGTCCTTTTTCAAAATATCTCGTGCCTATCTTGCATGGATTGAACAACTACCAGGATCTTTCAACTTAGGTGGCAGATTATGCACCACCAAGCTCCACTATGCTCAGTGAGCATCACAGGGATTTTGTACTGAAGAATTTGTTCCTTGTTGGAGATGAGATCCTTGAGCAATTTTGATGTGAGTGGCTGAGGCTTGAAGATCCTGGACCAAAGAATCTCCACGAACTTTGGATCATTGCTGCACAAAAGTTATTCAGAAACAACACAAAAATAGATTTTTGGGCGGATGAAATTCAAGGGTAACGAAAAGGTTAGATTTGAAGTTAATCACACCCCCACGTTTAAACAAATGAATTTGGCCAACTCGTGAAAATTTAAGAGTTAAACTAAATTGATTTGGCTTGTTCTTGAAATCAAGAACTCGGTTAGGCTCACCTAAAGGTCACGCTAAAGGATTGCTTTACAACCAAGATCAAACTTGAGCTTCAAGGTTTTGAAAACACAGTGTTATTCGGCTTTAGCAATGCTAAAATTCTAAAAATTCTCTATGTTTATTTCACGAAAAACTCACCTTGAATAAGGCTTACAAAAGTGTGAAACCCTAATGGAAATCAAGAACAACTTGACTTCTTAACAAACTAACAAACTAATCCTTTTCCATAGAAGAAACTGAAACATGGTTTTAAGAAGGAAGCAAAACACGATTTTGCTTCTTCAAAAACACGCTTGAAAGCTCCTAAAAAGTAGGAGATTACTTTCCTAAAAATTGCAACAAACGGTTTTATCCTTTAAGAGGTAAAAATTGACTTTCCTTCTTAAGTTTCCTAAACTTTTACTGGCGATTATTATGCAAGATAATTGGGCCAAGTAATCAACTTATTAACGAATTAATTAAAGCCCACATTAAGTGTTTTGCACTTAATTAATTAACAACAAAATAAATCCTATAACTTTAAGAATGGCGTGATCTAATGCAAAGCCCAAGTACACGCCTTCTTCTTGGTCTTCATTCGGCTATGTTAATTTCTTCAAGGTGGAATTTTCTTAAGTTCCAACATAGAACGCTTAGAAACATCTTCATGAATTGTTATTGAATAAACATGCCAAAGAACTCCATGTTGTGAGTGGTTCGGCCTCAAAGTTTTGAAAATCACTAAAAGCTTCACAATGTGTTGATAACAATGTGTGCAAAGCTTCCTTCATCATTTTACTCCTTAATCTTGTCATTGGCCCATCAAGATTCTCTAATGGATCATGCAAGCTCGGCCTTGGCACCATGGACATGGACGGATTACTATCATTCCCTCCCTCCTCGAAAGGATTCATCCTTGAATCACCTACATCAAACAAAGATAAATCAGAAACATTAAAGGTAGATGAAACATTGCCTTATTCACTTAGAAGTTCGATTTTATAAGCAATGTCGCCAATCCTTTCTAAAACTCGAAAATGACCATCTCCTCTTGGATGAAGTTTAGATTTCCTTCTTTCGAGAAACCTCTCTTTCCTCAAGCGAATCCAAACCCAATCACCAGGTTCAAAAATCACGTGTTTTCTTCCCTTATTGGCTTGCTTAGCATAATGTTCATTTCGCCTCTCAATTGTGTTTCTAACCTTTTCATGTAACTCCTTAACAAAATCAGCTTTCTTTTTACCTTCGACAGTAACAAACTCATTAATAAGAAAAGGCAAAATATCAAGTGGATTTAAAGGATTAAAACCATACACAATTTCAAAAGGAGAGCAATTAGTAGAACTATGAAAAGTCATATTATATGCAAACTCAATATGTGGAAGACAACTTTCCCAATACTTTAAGTTTCTTTGGATAATGGCACGAAGCAAGGTAGATAACGTGCGGTTAACTACTTCAGTTTGTCCATCAGTTTATGGATGTACATCAGTAGAAAACAACAATTTAGTGCCTAACTTATTCCATAAAATTTGCCAAAAATGAGACAAGAATTTAACATCCCCATCACTAACAATACTTTGTGGAATGCCATGCAATCCAACAACTTTCTTAAAGAACAAATCAGCAATATGTGTAGCATTATTAGTTTTGGAACATGCAATAAAATGCGTCATTTTACTAAATCGATCAATAACTACAAATATGCTATGTTTACCATTGCGTGACCTAGGTAATCCAAGTACAAAATCCATTGAAATATCAACCCAAGGATGACTAGGAATAGGCAAAGGTGTGTACAAACCATGAGGCATTATTTTCGATTTTTCTTGTTTACATACAATGCATTTATCACAAAAATTTTTTAAATCTTTAATCATGTTAGGACAATAAAAGTGTTCATTCAAAACAGCAAGTGGCTTAGTAATACCAAAATGCCCCATTAACCCTCCCCCATGGGTTTCCTTAACAAGTAAATCACGAATGGAACAAGAGGGTATGCATAATTTATCCTTTTTAAACAAGAATCCATCATACACATAAAAATCTCCATTCGGCTTTGTTAAACTTTGATCATAGGTGGCGGAAAATCATGATCATTTTTATACAAATCTTTAATCAAATCAAAACCAACTAACTTAGCATGCAAATAGGTAAATAACGTGTATTTCCTAGATAATGCATCAGCTACAACATCGTCTTTACCAGATTTGTATTTGATCACTTATGGAAAAGATTCAATAAACTCTAACCATTTAGCATGCCTTTTATTCAATTTACCTTGAGTTTTAAAAAATTTAAGGCATTCATGATCACAATGAATAATAAATTCTTTAGGCCATAAATAATGTTGCCAAACCTGTAATGATCGTACCAAAGCATTCAACTCCTTGTCATAAGTTACATACTTCAAGGCTGCCCCATTAAGCTTTTCACAAAAATAAGCCACGAGTCTTGATTCCTGCATCAAAACAACACCAATACAAATCACAGAGGCATCACAGTGTATCTCAAAAGCTTTATGAAAATTCGGCAATGCAAGAAGAGGGGTGTGAGTCAACATGTATTTTATTGTGTTAAAAGCCTTTTAATGTTCATCTTTCCATTCAAAAGTGATATTCTTTTTAACAGTGCAGCTATAGAACTAAAGTCTTTAACAAACCTCCTATAAAAACTTGCCAAACAATGAAAACTTCTAACATCACTAGCATTCTTAGGTCTCGGCCAATCCATGATTGCCTTAACTTTTGGCTCATCAACAGAAATTCCTTGAGAACTAACAACATAACCCAAAAAGATAATTGATTCCAAGCAAAAAGAACACCTTTTAAGGTTAGCATATAATTTGTTTTCACGTAAAACATCAAACACTTGTTTAAGATGTCCAACATGTTCATCAACTGTTTTGCTATAAATGAGGATGTCATCAAAATATACCACAACAAATTTTCCAGTGAAAGATCGAAAAACATGATTCATTAGCCTCATAAAAGTACTAAGTGCATTAGTTAGACCAAAAGGCATGACTAACCATTCATACAAACCATACTTTGTTTTAAATGCAATTTTCACCTTCTTTCATTCTAATTTGATAGTAGCCACTTTTTAAATCAATCTTGGTGAAAATACACGAACCATATAACTCATCAAGCATATCATCTAATCTAGGAATTGGATTTCTATACTTAATTGTGATTTTGTTTATGGCAAGACAATCAACACACATTCTCCAAGATTCATCATTTTTAGGTACTAAATTGACAAGAACTGAACATGGACTAAGAGACTCACGAACTATACCTTTGTCAAGGAGTTCAGCAACTTGACATTGAATCTCTTTTGTTTCCTTAGGGTTAGCTCTATAAGCTGGGCGATTTCTGATTTGAGCTCCTTGTACGAAATCAATTTGATGTTCAATACCTCGAATAGGTGGCAAACCTATTGGCAAGTCCTCAGGAAACACATATTTATATTCTTGTAAAAGAGATAAAACAACACTAGGCAAAGAAGCAAGGTGATCACTATCAGCAATAAGTGCAAGATCCTTGCGAATCATTAAATACAAAGGTTGCCTATCAAGTATTGCTCTCTTAATCTCACTCTTAGAAGCAAAATAACAAGATTTAGAATGTTCACTATCTCGGCTATTACAAGGTTTAGAAACAATGTCTCGGCCTACACTAGCTATTACATTCTTTCTATGCTCTTGTTCATCTCTTTCTTTTGCTTATTGTTCAATCATATCACGGTGAGCTTGTACAAACTTTGATTGATCTTCAAATACTTGAAGCGGACTCAATGCTCGAAGATTGTATTTTCGGCCTTCAAAGTCAAAAGAGTAGTAATTCTTCTTGGCATGATAGGTCACATCTCAATCATATTTCCAGGGTCTTCCAAGAAGAATATGACTAGCTTCCATGGGAACCACATCACACAAAATCTCATCAACATACTTACCAATGGTGAGCGGAATTTTCATTTGTTTATTCGCCTTACTTTCGGCAGAATTATTCAACCATTGAAGTTTATACGGTTTTGGATATTTCATGCAAGACAACTTCAATTTCTTAACAAGGTAAGTCTTGATTCACCTTTCACAATCTTGGGGTCTAGATCGAATGACTTTATCCCACCATAAACTGGTGTAATCCTTAAGGTGCATAAAAATAAGGCGGTATTTCATACTTTCGGATACATCATTACCTTCAAAGAACTGTTCTAATTCTCGTACCCATTCAAAATATGCCACGGGATCTAATTTTCCATGAAACATAGAGATAGTGAGTTTAACATAACCAATTGAAAACTTAGACTTGTCACCTTTGTTAGAAGAACCCGTGTTCTCCTCCTCCTCCTCATCATTATCACCGTCGGATGCAAACTCATCGAAATTGATTTTCTTTGAAGTAAAGCTTTTAGAAGCCGATTCCAAGTTTTCAAGACGAAGACTAATCTTTTGAAGCATATTGAAAAGTACCTCATTGGCGTACTTTTGTTCGGCTTGGGTGACTTGTTTATCACCTCCCTCCATTAGTACCTGCAAGGTTAGAAAAACGCAAGAAAACAATGTATAGATTCCTCACGGGTTTCTCACTTTGGGTAGTAGGTACTCTTCACTCTATTTAAATAGTGTTTTCTCTTGTTTATCCTAGCTAATACTCTCAAGTAATGAATTTGTTAGAACTATAGAGTCTTACCAAGTTCAATGACTTATAGAACATGTCTCAATCAAAAAGTTTCACAACAAAAGCTTACACATGTAAAAATCAAAGAGAATACCAAGAAAAACACGTCACAAGAAGATTTAGATCACGAGTGGCTGTAAATTTATTTCACTTCAGAAACTATAAAAAACAAAAAATAGACTCAAATACGAGAATATAGCAATTTGAATCACTTGATTCCAAGTTGTATTGAGCAAGATATGGATATTTCAAGTTGGTGAATTTTCAAAGAAACAAGTTAAAACACTTAGTCAAGCCCTTTGCCAGGAAATCAATTCCCAAACTCCAGCTAAGACAAGCAGGTATAATCCTCGCTCTCTTTCCAAAGAGGAAATCTATGCAAAACAAAGCTCAAGGAAAAAGAAAAAGAAAGAAGTAAAGAGAAATACTCTGGAGTTTTGGTACTCTGATTCCGATACTCATCTTGATGTTGATCTTGATTTTCATAATTGCTGAATTGAGTTTGTCTTGTTATGTGGGATGGCCCCTGATTACTAGAGTTTACATCAGTTTGGCCTGTTTTGTATAAAAACTGTCTTCCTTTCTATGTCTCAATGTCTGTCATTGGATTAATTGAGAAGCTTATCTGTTGGAATTGTGTATTATGCTGGAAAGGCTTGAATTGGAAATGTTATGCTGCCGGATTTTTTGGGTCCAGATGCGTTTGCAAAACAAATTTGTCCTGGAAGATTGGAAGGAAATGGATATGAATTTAGGGATAGTGAAGTAGATACTACTCCTTTTGCTTCTTGTATAGAACTTTAGTTTTATTGATAGATTTTCTTCTGTGGGTATGATGCAGAATGTGGATAGAAACTTGTCCTGCTTTTCTAGGTTCATTATATGTTGTGGATACCACTGAAACTTTTGTGTAAATGGAATAAGTACTCTATATTTACCTCTTTTGTGGTCTAGAATTTTAGTTAGGAAGATAGAAAGGTATTATTTTGGTGATGTCGAAATAATGCTTTTCTCTCTTCCTTCACACACTTTTGTAGGACTGAATGTAATGGAGGTACACTCCAACCACACCTGCACTTTGTAACGGTATGCCTGGGTATGTCCACCACCGTCTTTTACTTAATATATATATTAAGGTCAGTTTTATTAAAAAAAAGTTAAAACAATTAGTCCCTTTCAAAATAAATGGTCCGAAATATATATTTTTTTGTATTGAGCATTTTTTAATAATATAAGTCGGCCTCTTTTTTTTTATTTGGTCCTTTTTTTTATATGGCGGCCTCTTTTTTTTTGAATTCGGACAATAACCTAGAACAAATCAAAAACTTTAAGGTTTAAGGTTTTAAGACACAATCCTAGGATTGAAGGTTATTTGTCTTATGTTGTCCAAACAAACCTAGGATTTAAGGTTTTTATCTTGTCTTAACCTTAAATTTTAGCAATAAAGAACCTTCAATAAATCAACAAGAATTTCGAATCTGAATATGCCAATTTCACAAGATATTCAAGATTTGTAACAAATATCAAGAATCTAGCTCAAGAATCAAATTTTGACAACTTTGGAATTTCAAGATTTTCAAGAAGTTCAAGAAAGTCTCCAAGAAGTAATCTTTTTGACTTGAAACAAAAACTCAACCGAAATAGAAGATGAAATAGAGAGAATAACGAAATCAACAGAAAAGAAAGAAAGACAATCGGCTAAAAATCAAACAAGTTTTGAACTTTTAACCGAAACCCTAGTTGATAAACCCTAATTTGCTGAAACCCTAATTAAATTTTGACGTGTATAGCAGCAATGAAAACTGAATGAATCCTGCACAATGATGATGAACAAAATAATGCAGAACGAGACACAAAGAACAGCAAGAACAATGCAACACGACACAACAAAAGAAAGACACCAAACCGCAAAAAAGATAAGTAAGAAAATTTGCGATTTGGGCAGATTTCAGCAAGGTTTTTGCATGCGATTTTGATCACAATATTAACGAAATTAAGAGCTGAATCTAACACAAATTAAGACAGCAAGAATGGACTCAAAATAGCAACAAGAAAGACGCAAAAACACAGCAGCAGATTTTGATACAAAACGGCAGAAAAGAAGACGCAAAAACAGCAAGAAGACTTAAAAGGTTTAACCTGAATTTTTGAGACAACAACCTATGCTCTGATACCAATTGATGTGAGTGGCCGAAGCTTGAAGATCCTGGACCAAACAATCTCCACGAACTTTGGATCATTGCTGCACAAAATTTATTCACAAACAACACAAAAACAGATTTTTAGGCGGATGAAATTCAAGGGGAACGAAACGATTAGATTTGAAGTTAATCAAAACCCTACATTAAAACAAATGAATTCGGCCACTCATATCAAATTTTGCATACTTAGGCACAGCACTCACCACTCCAACAATGGTATGCTCACATTGCTTGTTTCACCACCTTCAAAAATCGATCAAACTTAGGCTCTCTCTTTGGTGGTTAATTCACTCTTTTTGGAAATGGAGGCCAAGGAGCATACTCTGGAAAATTGTAGGGGCTTGGTGGTCCTCTAACCTTTTTGTTTATGTTCTTTGCATTCATTGTCTTGTACTTTCTACTTTTTAGGTGTGATGGCCTCCTGTACACAATCCTTCTTAGGTTCCACCACTCCCTCATCCTCAACTTCACAAGTATCAATTCCAGGAGTGGTGGCTCTTTGCACTTGCTTTCCACTCCTCAACGTAATAGCATTACAAACCTTTTTGCCCTTGGGATTTGGAACTGTATCACTTGGAAGAGATCCACTGGGCCTGTGACACACTGCATTGGCAAGTTGCCCCAACTACATTTCAATGTTTTTGATGGTTGCATCCTGATGTTTAACACTAGTTTCTAACCCAGCAAACCTTTGCTCACTTTTGTCCAAATTATAAATGATATGATGAAACATGTCTTCCATTGAAGGCTTCATTGACTCTTGTACATTAGGATTGTGATCAAAGCCTGGAGGTGGATTTGTATACCTTTTTTGCTCATTCCCTTGGAAGTATTATTCACTTTGGTGTTGATTTTGTTGTCCCCGGTTGCTTGGTCCACCACCATATTATTTATTCCCTTGCTGGAATAATGTGACTTGTTGTAGTTGTTGACATACTGTAATGACTCCGTAGTTATAGCACACTCATATGTGTAGTGCTCTCTCTTGCACAAGCCATGGGACAACACTAGAGCTTTTGCTTGTGTGGCCTTTAATGTTTGCACTTGCTTCGCAAGGGCCTCAAATTTAGCTCCCATAGATATTTCGTCATCCAGGTCTAATATGCCTCGCTGTTTCCTTCCATGTGGCTTTTTAGTCTCACGAAAAAGATTCTCATCTTCAATAATTTTATCAAAAAGTTCCCTCATTTCTGGAACACTTTTGTATTCCAAGGCTCCATTAGCACAGGCTTTGACCATTATTGAAGACTCTTTAGTAAGCCCCTTAAAGAAAGTGTTGAATTCCCTTATCTCACCAAGATCATGGTTTGTAATTGTCTCATCAAGTCATTGAAATATTCCCAAGCCTTACGAAACATTTCACCCTCGTGTTGTTGAAAGTTCATTATGTCCATCCTTATTTTCTGTACTTTGGTTGGTGGAAAGTATTTTGCTAAGAATTTCTTCTGTAACTCTTCAAAGGATGTCACTGCAATTGTGCTTCTTATTGATTTGAACCAATGTTATGCTTTACCTCTAAGAGACAGAGGGAAAAGAATTCGATGTGCTTCAGTTCGGGGAACAAGTTGCAGAAGTGCTCATTTGGATCCTCATTATCTAGACCTTGAAATAATTGTCCCTAAGTGATCATGGATACTATCTGAGTCGGAATGTGGTAGCTCTCTGCATCAATATCTTGTTGATCAAACCTATTCTCGAAGTTAATGGCGTAGTGATCACAAAATCTTGGTTGTCTTGCTCCTAGATTTGACATTTTTCTCTCTCTCTGTTGAACCCTAAAGGTTCTTGGCAATTGAAGATCAACTGAATACTCTGGTTCTCCAGTAGATCTAAGAGACTTGGGCATACAAATCACAACAAGGGTGATGTTTGATAGAAGAGAAACACAACAATAGTAACACTACTTGTAAATGTAACGGCGCCAAAAATTAATGACGATTGTCGTATGGGTCTCAATTTATCCCTAATTAACTATAGCTAGTGGTGATAGGGTTTCATTCCACAGGGAAGGGTGGTTCATGAATTCAAGAGTCCATCACAAAAATTGAATTTACATTAACAAGTAATAACACAATCGGAACAGAGAAATAAGAATTAATGGAAACAACAAGGTAGTAAATGAGTTGTGAGATCAAATATAGAGCAATGCCCTATGGTTCTTGCACCGGATGAATGCAGATCAGATAACTCGTACTATGCAATTGACAATCATGCAAAACTTTGAGGAGATCTCAGTTTCCTAGGAGCCTAGCCTGTAGTCGGCATGTTGACCACACTACACTCTACACTCCCTAACGTCGTTCTTTACAATGGCGAGGCCTAAGAACAACGAATATGCACTGCAACATTACAACTCTTTATGTCTATACTACTATAGCAATCCATTCCTAAAGTCTTCCCACAACGAGGCCTAACCTAGGTTCGTTTGTCTTCGTTAGCCAAAAAGAGACTCTTTTACACTCTTGTCTACAAATTCTGTGATCACAAACTGGCATGGTGACTGCACTTGAGAAAATGAACAGTTAAGCAAGTGAAAAGACTCAAGTTATCACACTCAAGTTCTCATTTTCATACATCCTCGCAAATATTAATGAATCTAACCACAACTCAGCATGTCGGCTGCAATTCAAGTTTAATTCATTCAATGGTGATGAGAATCTATGAAACTTAACAGATTTCATATATTAGAAGCAAATGCGAGATTTTGATTCTTTAAGAATTATGTCAATTGCTTAGCATCGAGCCTTCTAATTACGCATTCATCGATTTAAAACCTTAGGACATCATGAATCTAGCCGGACATTACCATTTCCAATTGACAATCATCAAAATATAGCAATCATAGCACAGATCAATTCATCTCATTTAATTGGAAGAACTAACCGATTAAGACATGTCAAAGAGCTCAAAAATAATGAGAGAATAGTGCAAAGCTTCCTTGATTGTGAATTGAATTATAGTGATTGGTCCAGAATCTCGATCGGGAACGAAAACGGAGATGAAAATCTAAAGAGAGAAAGTTAGAGAGAGAAATTCCCGCGCTCCCGAGATAAAAAATCTAGTAAAAATCTAGAAGGAAACTCTCAAACTCCTCTGTCAAAAGTCCCTAAAATAATGACAAAATCCTATATTTATAGAGGTCTGAAGCATAATCCACACGTTAAAATAAACTAAGCCATTAATTACATAAATGCTACTGGGTGAAATAAACTGTCTAAAATGTGCACTATGTGCCATGTCAGCCATCATTCTAGAATCTTGTGCCTTTGAGCCATGGCCTTTCACGTCTTCAGTTCGCAATTCACGCTCCCGAGCCACACCACCACACACCTTTGAAGCCTGCACAAGAAAAAGGAAGGGCTTTAACACTTAGCCAAAGTTCAGCAATGAAACATGCCAAGGGGTTGTCGCTACCCAACAATTTTAACCAAACTCAACAATAAATGCAGCAGTGATGAGTGGGATCGTCTCCACAGGGAGAGGGTTGTAATCAAGTATTGAATAATGATAGCAAGTATGAACAATTAAAAAGGCATGAAATAATATGCAAACAGATTAAAATGCAGGAATGTTGGAACGGGAGATAACTCAATAAAACAGGAGGTGTTGCCTTGAAGGGTGGAACAACTAGTATGGATTTTTCTCTTGCTATCCCTGACTTGTGTGAACAAGTGTGAGGGGACTTCTCTGCTAGTGAGCTGGGATTCGATCAACTTGTCAGTTCTCTCAAACCCATTTCACAATGCTCCTCTAACTTCCCTTGTCAGGGCAAGTTCTAGGTACGAGTGAGACTCCCCCAGATCCCGATTCTCCTACTGTGAGCCTCTATTACTTGGATATACTCCCTTGTCAGGGCAGTCCTCCAGATGTAATCTCAATCTACAATACGAGAATACTCTTAGTCCTTTCCTATAGTGGCAGTATTGAGCCTCGATCACTTGGATATACTCCTTGTCAGGGCAGTCATCCTAGATTTAATCTAAACTCACTGTACAGAAACGCTCCTTGCCCTTTTCTAAATCATGAAATGTACAGGACTAAGACTCACATAAGCATGTTCTTAATCAATACAAGTTGAGATTGATTTCCTTAGTCAAGTTCACAACAATCTCAGCGGTCACCGCAGATTTAATATGAAGTTAATCTAATGCAAAACATCAAACACAACAAGTACAGAATAATGAACATAAATAACACGGATAAAATTCTAAATCAAATGTCTCAAGCACGATTAAATCCATACATGTAACCCCTCAAGGCAACACTCTATGTCTAGCCGATCTTGTTGATCGACTCAGAATTCATGATTACAAGACAGAAATGAAATGGGAAATTTCCCAAGATCTTCTCCCTCTCTGTAATTTTCTAAGTTCTTTCTTGATCCTCAATCTCTCGATCTCTCTTTCTCTTTCCTTTTCAGCTCCTTTTATACTTTCCCCTTGCTGGGTTGGCTGGGTGACCTTCCTCGAAATTTCCATCTTTTCCGGAGAAGCTGCCACGTGTCTGTGAATAAGTCAGCAAAGGTAAAGTGAGGCCACGTAGTTCACTCAATACTTAGTCATTAAGGAATTTTAATGCATTTCTTCAAACAATTGGTGATCAAACGTGAACGTGTGTGAGTGTCTGATAATGTGCGCAAAATATGTGCGGGAGCATGAGTGCAGTGAAGTGTAACTAAGCAATAAAATTGTGCATGTGTGCAAGTGAGTGAGTGAGTTCGCAGTGGTGGGCGGACGCGCTAGGCGCCCGCTGTGCTCGTGCATGTGGGTGGTGAGGGCGCGCTAGGCGCCCGCACCGTGTGTGCATTAGGAGGGGCGGGTGTGTGAGGCGAGCGCGCAAGGCGCCCGCCCTATGTGTGTGCGTGGTGTGGGCGGGCGCTAGGCGCCCGCCATGTACATTTGTGTGTTGTGTGTTGAGTGGTTTGTGTGTGATGTGAGTGACTCGTGAGTGTAGTGTTGTGAATTGTGAGTGACTTGTGAGGCTAAGGAGAGTGTGTGCATATTTTACATAACTGAATCAAACTTAACACATATTCCCCACACTTAGCTATTTTTCTCAATTGTAGGTTCATGAACAATAATATTCACAAGCCATTCACAAAGTATTCCCTTTACTCAATTTCTATATAAAAAGTATGAGTATGTAAGATGAATAAGTCGGTACAACTCCGACTTATCAACCCCCCACACTTGAATATTTGCTAGTCCCGAGCAAAGGAAAAACGAAAACCATGCCCTCATCCATCCCACATTCAAACACTCGTAACAACATCATCAGCAATCCATTTTCAAATTTTTCGCATGCACAAATATCCAGTTGCCGAGTTCACAGTTCATCCAACTTATACAATATGCTAAGCAAGGTGGAACGAATAAAGACCTAACCGTCAGCGTGCAGTATGTGTTGAGAGTTTCTCGTCATTCCCACATTGTCTATGTAGAGTACTCAAGTAGACACTTAAAGAAAATTCTTGCACTACAATCCTTTTGTCCACACATGAACACTTATTATTGCAGAACTTAACAGAAATTAACTTGCACATTGGTGCTTATTCATGCCGCACTTTGGTGTTTGGCTGCCCAGGGTTTTGTGGCTATTTTTTCCCTTTATTTGCCATTTGGCTTTTTCTTCATATTTGCACAAATTCAAACAGTTTTTGTTCGTGCGTGTTTCCAATAGACTATGTACTCAAAATACAAGAATAAGTGTTAACGAGTAGAAAGCACATACACGTAAAGAATCATAAGCTCTCTCCTATGTCAAATTTGTTGCTGGCGTTTCTATCTTACTTTGACATCGCACTTTACTTATCAAATTGTACTCATCGAATAGACACTGTAAATCTCAAAAAAAATTTTGCATACATAACAATTAAGTAACATTCTTGGATTTGCAATGATACTGGGAGTGCGAGTGTGATTTGGCATGCAAGTGTGCGGAATGGACTGTATTGTGAACATTTGCACAACACAACAGAAACACTCACATTTATCGCAATAATAAGGAAATTCAAGCACCCTACAAGGTCAGTGCTAGACACTGACTTTTGCTCACAACAACACAAGGACAGTAAAACAAGAAGAAAACACACCACCGAAATGCTAAACAATCCACACTATCACTCGTTTCATGCACATATGATAAACACACATAAGCAAATTTTTAAACAAAGGCCCTCGGCCTCACAAACAAAAGCATCACTTCAAAGAAGTTCCAAGCATAGCCAATCACACAAACAACAGCAATTTCCAAGGACAGCCCCAAATCATGAATGTCTCCCCCAACACTTGAAATGAGCAATGGTCCCCATTGTAAAGGAGACAGACTACCACGTTTAAGTGCCTGGAGGTGGAGGCTGGTTGGAAAGTCGTGAGAATCCAGGAAGGGTAGGATTAACGCCTCTAAAGTTTGGTGCATTGTTTCCCCATATGTGCATTCCTCCACTCTTGCATCACCACTCTCCTACTCGAAGTATCCACAATCATGTGTTGTGCTTGAGTGTTCTTGCACTTGCACACCCCCACACTTGCACTCATGACTTATTGCATCAAAAGCACACAACTCACTACATGTATAAATCATACGTTCATGTCAGCACATAAACCATGTCGACAGTAGAACTCCATGCACTAAAGGCGTCCTAATAATACACTATGTTCATGGCAAGTTTAAACTTCATACATGGTTACCACTTCACATGTTCTATCATTTGAATAAAAACAAACCAACTAGACAGTATTCATCTCATATTAGAAAATGTAAGTTCTAGAAGGTATTTCCCATCTAAACATAGAGCTCAATAAAGCACAAGGGAATGAGCTCATACATTCTGTTATATAAATATGAGAGAACAGTGACTTGTTGGACACTGGTGTTAAAGTGGTGGTGCTACATAAATACGCTGTGTGTGTGAGTTATGACTAGTGATGTACAAAAGAGTAGATAAAAAATGTGGTGAGCAAGTGAGTGCCACACCGTGACCCTGGGGTCACGGTGGTGTGTAATGGGTCGTTTCACTAGCACTTTGAAGACACCCCCACACTTGGTATTTGAGAGGCTATTGCTTCAGGGCTCCTGCACACAATAGGAAACACTAACTACATAAACATAAGCAAAAGCAACTAAAGACTCAAACATCAATTTATTCAAGAAAAGTAAAGTAAGTGGTTCTGGATTTATTCAGTCTCCAGCGAGACATTATTCATGAAGCCTCCTCATTGAAGATTCGAAGTACCCATCTCTGTACCAGAAAAATGCTCTTTCACAAGCACTCTTTTTCCTCCAGTAGGGTACTGGACAAATATTCTCAGGAAAGAGTTGTTGGAGCTCATACACATGGGGAACAATCTCAATAACCTCCGATTTAAACCATGTCTGTTCCCCTATAGGAATCACCTCTTTCACTTTTCTCTCCAAATTTGTTTTTGACACCCTTCAAGGCTCAACCACAGATTGTGCATCCATAGTCTCAACAAATTCATCAGTAATTTCAAGAATGGATGCATCAACAAAGCAATTCTCCACCATGTTAGCTATTTCCTTACAAAGAATTAAATCATCATTACATAGACTAACATGGGCACTCTGTTGGGTCTCTCCTTTGTTAAAAAAATTTGGTTCACTTTGCACATCTAACAAAGGTATTTCGTCCTTCTCTATTTGTTGGTCACCAGTTATAGTTTCAAATTCATTCACAATTTCATGATTTGGTGAATGCTCAATGGTCATGTTGTCATTTTCTTTATCAAGTGCAATTTTGGTCTCATTCATGCTCACACAAGGATTGATAAAATGCGTCTCTCTACAATTCACTGGGCATTCCAAGACAGGGGAAGTATCTAAGGGAAGTCTAACAATGTCATCATTCTTATGGTAATTCATAAAGTTGGTGTAAGACTCAACATTAGATACACCCTCCATTTTGGCAGTAAGAAACCAAATAGCCCTATGTTCTTCATCAGTAAACTCATCACAAGAGACATCATTTTCACAAGAAAAACTCAAACGTTTGTGCACAAATAACTCATCAACAAAGCACTCATGTACAACATCTCCAACATTTGTAGACCCCAACTCCATTGGACACTTTAGACCACAATCAACATTTGCATTCATATTAAGAAACTTTTCCTCAAGAGTTGGTGTTTCAGTAATGAGAGATATACCTTCTGAGTGGCCTTGAGCTTCTTGAACTGGTGTCTCAAGTTCCAACAAGTTGCTCATTAAGGCACTCATGTGATCAAGTCTCTGTAGTGGTTCTGGAGCCCTCTCTTTCTTTTGAGCCAGCCTTATTTTCACTCTATCAGCCTTGTCCAAAATTTGAGACAACATGTCTTCCCGTTTTTCCTTTTCTAGATAAGACCCATTACCTCGTTGTTGGTCATGCCATGGCTCATAATATCTCGGTGTGGAGAAGTTTCCAAATATTCCAGGCATTGGTCGTGTATCATCCATCCAATCTGATGGGTAATCATAGTGAGGCTCAACAAAATCCCCAAACCACCTGGACATATTTGGGCTATTGTGGTGTGCACACTTCAATGTCCATGAAATTCCAAAGCCCCTGCAGTTGCCACAACTGAACACAAGAGACTTGAATACCAAACAAGAAATATAAAACTAACTAACACACAAAAACAACAAACAGAAAAAAGAAAATCACTACAAAAAAAATATAACCACATAAATCAAGAACACAAGTCTATCACAAAATCAACTCCTGACACTCTGCCTCTCCCCGGAAACGGCGCCAAAAATTGGCGAGGGGTTGTCGCTACCCTGCAATTTTACCCAAACTCAACAATAAATGCAGCAAAGATGAGTGGGATCGTCTCCATAGGGAGAGAGGGTTGTAATCAATATTGAAAAATGCAGGTCTCCATAGGGAGAGGGTTGTAATCAATATTGAATAATGATAGCAAGTATGAACAATTAAAAAGGCACGAAATAATATGCAAACAGATTAAAATGCAGGAATGTTGGAACGTGAGATAACTCAATAAAACGAGAGGTGTTGCCTTGAGGGTGGAACAATTAGTATGGATTTTTCTCTTGCTATCCCTGACTTGTGTGAACAAGTGTGAGGGGACTTCTCTGCTAGTGAGCTGGGATTCGATCAACTTGTCAGTTCTCTCAAACCCATTTCATAATACTCCTCTAAATTCCCTTTTCAGGGCAAGCTCTAGGTACGAGTGAGACTCCCCCAGATCCCGATTCTCCTACTGTGAGCCTCTATTACTTGGATATACTCCCTTGTCAGGGCAATCATCCCAGATGTAATCTCAATCCACAATACGAGAATACTCTTAGTCCTTTCCTATAGTGACAGTAGTGAGCCTCGATCACTTGGATATACTCCTTGTCAGGGCAGTCATCCTAGATGTAATCTAAACTCACCGTACAGAAACGCTCCTTGCCCTTTTCTAAATCATGAAATGTACAGGACTAAGACTCACACAAGCATGTTCATAATCAATACAAGTTGGGATTGATTTCCTTAGGCAAGTTCACAACAATCTCTGTGGTCACCGCAGATTTAATATGAAGTTAATCTAATGCAAAACATCAAACACAACAAGTACAGAATAATGAACATAAATAACACGGATAAAATTCTAAATCAAATGTCTCAAACACGATTCAATCCATACACGTAACCCCTCAAGGCAACACTCTATGTCTAGCCGATCATGTTGATCGGCTCAGAATTCATGATTACAAGACAGCAATGAAATGGGCAATTTCCCAAGATCTTCTCCCTCTCTGTAATTTTCTAAGTTATTTCTTGATCCTCAATCTCCCGATCTCTCTTTCTCTTTCCTTTTCAGCTCCTTTTATACTTTCCCCTTGCTGGGTTGGCTGGGTGACCTTCCTGGAAATTTCAATCTTTTCCGGAGAAGCTGCCACGTGTCTGTGAATAAGTCAGCAAAGGTAAAGTGAGGCCACGTAGTTCACTCAATACTTAGTCATTAAGGAATTTTAATGCATTTTTTCAAACAATTGGTGATCAAACGTGAACGTGTGTGAGTGTCTGATAATGTGCGCAAAATATGTGCGGGAGCATGAGTGCGGTGAAGTGTAACTACGCAATAAAATCGTGCATGTGTGCAAGTGAGTTAGTGAGTGCGCAGTGGCGGGCGGGCCCGCTAGGCGCCCGCCGTGCATGTGCGTGTGCGTGGTGCGGGCGCCTAGCGCGCCCGCACCGTGTGTGCATTCTGTGTGTTCGTGTGTGTGAGGCGGGTGACTAGCGCGCCCGCCCTGTGTGTGTGCGTGGTGTGGGCGCGCCCGCCATGTGCATGTGTGTGTTGTGTGTTGAGTGGTTTGTGTGTGATGTGAGTGACTCGTGAGTTTAGTGTTGTGAATTGTGAGTGACTTGTGTGGCTAAGGAGAGTGTGTGCATATTTTACATAACTGAATCAAAATTAACACATATTCCCAACACTTAGCTATTTTCCTCAATTGTAGGTTCATGAACAATAATATGCACAAGCCATTCACAAAGTATTCCATTTACTCAATTTCTATATAAAAAGGATGAGTATGTAAGATGAATAAGTCGGTACAACTCCGACTTATCAAAACTCACCATGTACATGTGCATCACAGTGCTAACCTCCCATATGGCGATGCAACGTAACGTTGCATTGCCAGCTATTGCATCTCATGGCGATGTAACGTAATATTGCATCGCCGTGCAAAGTGTTTCAGGGTAATGCAATGTTATGTTGCATCGCCGGGCATTCAGCATGGCCAGTGTATGCCTAAGCCTAGTTGGTGCAAGTGTGCATGCTAGTGTAGATGTATGCTTGCACATAGAGTGCGTGAAGTGGTGTATGTGTTGTGCATGAATTTACTGTGTTGTGCATGAGATGCTTGTGTAGTGTATATGTGTACTTGGCAAGTTTGTGTTGTGCAGTGTGAGTAGTGTGCATGTTGTGTAGCAAGAGTGTGCAAAAGTTGTGTTCTTGTGTAGGTGTGCTCATGCTTGCACTTGTGTGGTGAGAGTGTGCTAATTGTGCCTAAGTTGTGCATGTAATGTGCTTGAGGACACATGAAGTGTGTAACAAGTAGTGCATGTAGTGTGGTACAAGTAGTGCATGTGGTGTGATTTGTGGTGCATGAGTGTGCTGAAGTGTGTGTTGTGATGCGCATGAAGTATAGCTAAGAGTGTGTATGAAAGTGCACAAGGTGCACGCAAGAGAGTTCTGTGAGGTATATGCTGAGTGTGTGCATGTTGTACATGAGCTGTGCAACAAATGAGTGCATGTGTGCGCATGTGTGCAGTGAAGTGCAGAAAGACTCGCAAGCCATGCACAGGATGCACGCGCGGCAGCAATGGCATGATGTGTGTGACATGTGCGGCAGCTGGTGCAGGGTTTGTGCATGCATGCACATACGGTGATGTGCGAGATGTGCAACATGGTTGTGCAGGAGCTATACGGGTATGTAGCAAGCGTGTGCGGCAGCTGGTGCAGGGCCTGTGCATTAATTTGTGCTTGGTAGGTGCGATCGATGCGGTGCACATGCACGAGTGTTGTGACTCTATGCACACACTTGTGCCTTCATGCAATCACTTCATACACACTTGCACAAATTTGAGCCCTTTTCTCACCACATAGCTCTACACACAACAATCACACAATCTTACAAATTAATCATACAATTTCCTAACGAAATGCACTAGAACACAACAATAACAAAGTGAAAATAGCTTTATTAAGTCAGTATGAAACTGACTTATCAGTCAATAGATAACCACACTATCAAAACCAAACATGAATCAAAAAATATTTTTATTGGGTTGTAATGGGGCTAGCGCTTACAAGGTAGGATATAAGATGAATAAAAGATTAAAAATAAAACAAAGGTCTAAGCAAAACAGATTAGAATATCCTCACACTCATTTTTCACCAAGTCTCAACTTTTCATTTTCAAAACAACTCAAGTAATTCCAGCACAACATGTATATCTTTTTCGTGCTTTCCGACATATTTTTCCTCTTTCAAATCACTCTTTTTTTCTTTCTTTTGCTGTTGTTCCTTTTTTTCCTTTTTCATCTGCCACAATGTAGGCAAACGGCACAAAGAAAATTCTATAGATTTTTTTCTTTTTCTTTATGTCCAGTGGTGTTTAGTCAAACAACAGACTTCAATATTTCATTTCAGCAGCACAAACTGGAATAACTTAATGCATAGAGACTTAAACATGCAAATTTCTCTTATTCAATCAAGGGAAAACAAATTAAAGCTACTTACAACTTAGTAAGGGGAGTACTGGATCTAGATGAGGAAATTTCATTGGAGGCCAAAATAGAGGCCTTAACCAGGCAGGTTCAGACCTTGAAAGCAGCTAAAAAAGGTCTAAGGTGAAAGCTTTAGTAGGAAAATCAGAACAAAAAGATTTAAGGCTCAAATAGGTTAAATACGAGTCAAATGAAGGGTAGGATTTGAAAATTAAAGTTAAAATTGGTTACTCCTAAGTGCCTATATCACATTCAAGTTTAGTTTTAACACCATAGTATCCATGCACAACAAAGCAAATTCAATAAGTCAACCATGCACAATTAACACTCCTTCAAAGAATTAATCAATTAAGTACGAACAAACTGGTTATTGTGTGTTTGGTTCAAAACCTCACATTTAAACAGGGCAAAATAAACTCAGAATATGCATTTGTCATCCTTGGAGTCATTCAAAATCACACACAATGTTGTTTATAAAGTGAAACAGTTCTACAATGACTAAAACATCCTAAAACACACTAAAAACAACAAAAACTGCAAACTATTTTTGTGAAATTTTTCATGATTTTATGATTTTTTTTATGATTTATGATTTTTTTTTGGAAATTATTGTTTTTTTAAAAATAAAGTAAAAAATTAAAATGAAAAAAAAACATAAAACTCTTCCCACACATAAACATTAACATGTCCTCATGTGAGAAGTAAGAAACTACATACAAAAAAAGAGGAACAACTAAACAAAATGAGAAAATAGAAAAATTAAAGAGAAAGGGACAACCTGAGTTATTGTGGGGGTTGTTGAGAGGGCAAACGATCCTGCAGAAGTTGAACAATTGCAGTTTTGTTGGTGCTGATCTATGTCATCACTACTGTCAAAATGTGGGCCCTCTCATCTGTGTCGGCATATCCTGCTGCAATGGCCGAAATCAACATTCTTAACTCTTGAACATATTGTCGTAGCGTGTCATTATTTTTGCAAAAGAAAGATTGCTTGAAGGGGGTCCCTTGGCTTACTGAATGACAAATTACCCTCTCATTAATTTATCCCTGTCACTAGTGTAGTAGAGGTGAGAGGGTTTCGTTGCATAGGAAAGGGAGTGATTTCAAGAATTCACACAAATTCGATACAATGATACTATAAGAACAACAAGTAAAAATCACAAGGACATAGAGTAAAATGTGAAGACAAGTAGAAATCGGATTCTTTTGTCGGACGAAAGCTCTTTTGATGACTCATGCAATGCAATTAACAAACATACAAAATCAGAGGAGAACTAAGTTGCCTAGAAACATAGCCTATATTCGGCACGTCGACCGCATTGCACTCTAGGTTCCCGAACATCATGTTTTCCCATGGCAAGGCCTAAGATCAATGAATTTTCTCTGCAACATCTCGGCTCTCTATGTCTAACTACTCTAGCAACCATTTCCTAAAATCTTCCTATGGCGAGGCCTGATCGAGGTCCTTAAGCTTTTGTTAGCATTAGAGAGACTTTTTTACACTCTAGTCTACAAATTCCGAGGTCTCAAACCAGCAAGGCCACCGAATTTGAGATATCAAACAATCAAGCAAGTGAAAAGACTCAAATAAGCACACTGCAGTTCTTATTTCATGCATTCTCACAAGTATTGCTGAATCTAACCTTAACTTAGCATGTCGACTACAATTAAAGTTCAATTCATTCAATACCGATGCGAATTTATGGAATTTAACATATTTCATGTATTAAATTCGAGTGCAATTTCATTCTTTATAGATTATGTCAATTGCATAGTATCGAGTCTTCTACATTATGCATTCATCCGTTTAAAACCCTAGGACATTATGAATCTAGCCGAACATCACCATTTCTAACTCAAAATCCTCAAAATGCAACAATTGTAGCAAAGAACAATTCATCATGTTTAATTGCAAGAAGTTACCGATTAAAATGTGTGAAAGGGCTCCAAATCGTAAGAGACTTGCTCAAGGCTTCCTTAATTGTGAATTGAATTACTGTGATCTGTCCAAAGGTGCGATCGAAAACGATAATGGAGATCAAATTCTAGTGAGAGAAAATTCAAGAGAGAGAAATTCCTGCTCACAAGTTCTAAAATCTCGTAAAAGTCTAAAAGTCTGATCTCCCTCCAAATAATGACAAATTCCCTCTATTTATAGAGGTCTAAAGCTTAATCTACACGCAAACGTAAAATAAACACTAAATTACATAAATGCCACTGGGTTGAATAAACTATCCAAAATATGCACGTGCAATGCATGCTACATCAGCAAACACTCTGCAACTCCACGCCTTTGAGCCAAATGCACCACGGCTCCACTATACCTATCACGCTGTTGAGCCTCAAGACTACATGCCTTCAGAACACTACACAAGCAAAGTAGGACTAAAACACTTAGAAGAATTTTCAAGTCGTAAGAAGGCATTTAACACGGTGCGGTCGCCTTGGGCGGCTCCATCATGAAAATTTCTCTGCAGTGTGGCCGTCTTAATGAGATTTTTTCCACTGTGCGGCTGCCTCCAAGAAATTTTTATCACTGTGTGGCAGCCTGAGGTGACCGCACTATGTAATTTCATTGTGTGATATGTGCTCGTGTGTTGTGCTTTGTGTGTGCATGTAAGGTTTGTTGATAGCAATCCGCCCATATCCATGGTGCCAAAGCCGAATCCACATGTTGAACCTTTGGAGAATCTTGTTGGACCAATGACAAGATTAAGGAGTAAGAGGATGAAGGCCGCTTTGGACTTCACCATCACCATCTCAATATGAAGTTGTTTGGAACATTTCTTGCATCACAATTCATGAAGAAGTTCCTATGAGTTGGGTTTCGCCATTTATGGATCACGCCATTTGATAGTTAATTAGGGTTTTATTTTGTGTAATTTTTTAGTCCAATATGACGCTTACTTTTATTATTATTGGGCTTGAGAATTTCGTTTTATTTAGTCCATTACTTGGCCCAATTATCTTGCATGATGATTAGGAAAGTAATCTCATACTTTTTAGGAAAATTTAGGAAAGTAAACTCCTATTTTGTAGAAGGTTTTGGCGTGTTTTTTTTAGAAAGCAAAAATGTGTTTTGCTTGTGTTGTTAGATTAGGAAACTAGTTAGTAAGTTAGTTATCATGTCAAATTTGGAAGTTTCCTAAAATTAGATTGGTTAGTTAAGAAGTCAAGTTGTAATTGACTTTTATTAGGGTTTCCTATTTCCTTTTCCTTATTTGTACAAATTTCTTCCTATAAGAAGGAAAGGCCTTTGACATTTTTTTTACACAATTAATGAAATTTGATTTTAGCTTTGCCAAATTATAAACATTTTGTGTTTGAACCTTAAAGATCAATTAAGTTTAGCTGTTCTTTAACAATTCGCAAGCCTTTAGCTAAGACCTCTAGGTGAGCCTTTTTGTTCTTGATTTCAGGAACGCCCAAATCTTTTAGTTTAGTCTCTTGATTTACATAAGGCTAAGTTAAATGGTTTGTATAAGTGTGGGGTTTTGGTTGGCTAATTACCAAATCTTTTCGTTTTCCTTTGACTTCAATTCCACCCCTTGTTGTGTTTTCCTTATTCTTTATTTTTGTTTCAATTTGGTGTCAACAAGGATCCAAAGTTTGTGGTTTGAGTGGTCCAGGATTGTCAAGCCTCGCCCATTCTCGAATCAATTTGTATCAGAGATCCAGTTGTTGCTTCAAAATTCTGGTCATCGTTTTGTTTCTCTGATTTTCTCCAATTTTTAGTCAAAATTGTGTTGCTGTCCTAGCATCTTTAGCTGCTGCTTTTGGCATCTTTTTGCTGCTGTCTTGAGTCGTCTTTGCTGCTGTTTCTTTGTAGTAATTCTGCACTTTTTGATTATTAGAATTGGTGCTGAAATCTTTAGTAACCTAGCTAAAAAATTCGTCAAAAAATCGTCTAAGTTAGTTTCTTGTTTTGCATCAATTGTGTCTTGTCTTGTTGCTGTCTGATTCTTATTCTTATTGCGTCTTCTTCTTGCCGTGTTTCTGCCGATTTTTCTTGTTATCTTGTGTTGAAACCAAATAGGATTGCATGCTATAAAAAGTTGAATTCAAAATAGTCAAAGATTAGGGTTAGGGTTTCGGGTTCTAGGTTCAAAAATCCCAACTTCCTTGTTTCTTGTCCATTTTGTTTCGTTCTTTTTGCAATAGCTTCCTTATTGTGTCTATATTCCATTGCATTTTCATTAAGTTTTTGTCTCGTGTCAAAAAGATTAGTTCTTGGTCACATTCTTAAAGTTCTTGATTTTCTTGAATTTCCATGTTGCTCAAAATTGAAATCTTGAACTATATTCTTGTTCCTTGGCATAAATCTTGAAGATCTTGTTTTTGTGGCATATTCAAATTCAAAATATTTTGGGGAGTTCTTGATAATTTTTGTGGCTGAATATTTTTAAGGTTAAGACAACATAAGACAAAAAAAAACCCTAGGTTTTGTCTTAATAACCTTAAAAACCCCAGTTTCTAAACCCTAGTTGTCTGGAAAAAAAGAGGCCCAATATATAAAAAAAGGCAAAAAACAAAAAAATTTGGACTTCACACAACATAAAATTTGAAGCCCAAAATAACTCTAAATACCACCAAAATTGAAATTGCCATAATGTTTTTGTTATAACTCCAATTTGAGTGATTCAAGTTGCCAAAGTCTTGTCTTTCATTCTAGCTTCATATTATACCACTGACTCTTTCTAAATACTCTTTGGTTTCTTGCCTAAATACTCTATTTGACTTGTCTTATGTAAGTTTTGTTGAGTGAACTTGTGGTTAAGACGTGTTCCTTTAATCAACGAACTGAGAGGACTCTTATAGATTAGGTGATCCAATAAAAAGAGTGTGTTTAGGGAATAAATTAAAGAGAAAAGCTACCTCTAAAGAGTGGTGTGTATCTACTCACCATAGTGAGAACCCGTGAGGAATATACATATATTTCTTGTTGTTTTTCACTAACATTGCAAGTACAATGGAGGGTGATAAAAAAATATCAAAAGCCGAACAAAAGTTTGCCAATAAAGTACTTTTCAACATGCTCCAAAAAATGCAAATCCAAATTGATAATTTGGCCTCGGCATCTAAACAAGATACCAGTAAGAGTTCCACTCCAAGGAGAATTGATTTCGATGAGGTTGCATCTGATGATGAAGATGAGGAGGAAATCATAAAGTCCAGAAGTGGTAAAAAATCTGATCCCTCAATTGGTTCTTTAAAATTGACATTGCCTAATTTTCATGGTAAAGCAGATCCCAAAGCATACTTATATTGGGTTCGAGACCTAGATCATCTGTTTAAAGGCAATAATTATCCCGAAAGTAAAAGGCATCGCCTAGCCTTCATGCATCTCAAAGATTATGCTAGCTTATAGTGGGATGAGGAAATCAAAAGTAGACGTCAAGATAGAGAGAAATCAATTAAGACTTGGAGCCAAATGAAAATTCAAATAAGGAAGAAGTATGTCCCTTTACATTATAATCGTGAGCTCAATCGAAAGTTGCACTCTCTTGTGCAAGGAAGTCGAACAGTGGAGGAATACTACCTTGAGATGGAAGCACTTATGATTAAAGCCAATGTTCAAGAAGATCCGGATTCCGCAATTGAAAGGTTTCTTGAAGGTATGAATTCCGAATTAGCCTATCATGTTGATCTTCAGAGTTATGTTGATATTAATGAGCTAGTTCACAAGGCAATTAAGATTGAAAGGCACATGAAGGGAAAGAATTCTCTCACACAACAGAATCTAGCTTGGCGAAGAGAAAATCCACTCCGCCACCAAAGCCGAAGCCTTTCACATCAAAACCGACCAACTTCACACCGTCAATCACTCCAAAACCATCCAGTAAAGTAGCTGAATCTACCTCCCAAATGGCGTCAAAATCTGTGCCACGATTCAGAGACATTTGATGCTTTAAATGTCAAGGATATGGACACATGCAAGCCGACTGTACTACATGGAATTTATGAAAGTAAGTTAATGATGACGGTGAGCCTTACTCGGTAGGTGACTTTTTCCTAGTAACTCGCCGACTTTTGATTGTACAACCACAAATTGATGATGATTTGATTCAACGTGAGACATCTTTCACACACATTGTATGGTTAAAGATAAAGTTTGTAGTGTGATCATTGATAGTTGTAGTTGTGCTAATCTGGCAAGTCTTTTACTTGTCAAAAGGATGAATTTATCTTGTTTAAAACATCCTAAGCCATATAGACTTCAATGGCTCAATTACTCCGCCCCGACTATGGTACACAAGCAGGTAATGGTACCATTTAAAATTGGTAAATATGTTGATGAAGTCTTGTGCGATGTGGTTCCAATGGAGGCCGCTCACATCCTTCTTGGAAGACCTTGGCAATTTGATCGAGATGTCTTGTATCATGCCAAAAAGAATTGCTACAGCATTGAATACAAAGGTAAAAATTTCAAACTCAAAGCCTTCATTGGAGTAATTTGCCCAAGCTTGGAGTAATTTGCGTGATCAAGAAGCATAGAGTGAGCTAGAAAAGCAATAGAATGTAAATTCTAGTGTAGGCCGAGAACTTGTACCTAGTGTTAAGACTAGTATAGGCCGAGAGAAAAATAGCTCCAAAACATGTTGTTTTCCTTCTTCGAGTGAGATTAAGAGAGCAATACTAGATAGGAAACCATTGTATTTACTATTTCGCAAGGATGTACTTATTGTTGATAGTGATCACCTAGTTTCTTTGCCTAGTGTTGTTTTGTCTGTTTTACAGGAATATAGAGACATGTTTCTTGAGGACGTAACAATAGGTTTACCACTTTTTCTTTGTATTGAACATCAAATCAATTTTGTGCCTAGGGCGTAAATTCCAAACTGTCCAGCTTATAGAGCAAATCCAGATGAAACAAGAGAGATTCAAGTCAAGTGGATGAACTCCTTAACAAATGTATTGTTCTAGAATCTCTTAGCCCTTGTTACGTTCCTATCATTTTGGTTCCTAAAAAGGATGAATCTTGGAGAATGTGCGTTGATTGTCTCGCTATCAATAAAATCACAATTAAGTATAGACATCCAATTCCTAGATTAGATGATATGCTTGATGAATTGTATGGTTCGTGTATTTTCACCAAGATTGATTTAAAAAGTGGCTACTATCAAATTAGAATGAAAGAAGGTGATGAATGGAAAACAGCCTTTCGAACAAAGTATGGTTTGTATGAATGGTTAGTCATGCCTTTTGGTCTAACTAATGCGCCTAGTACTTTTATGAGGCTAATGAATCATGTTTTTAGATCTTTTATTGGAAAATTTGTTGTAGTTTATTTTGATGACATCCTTATATATAGCAAATCACTTGATGAACATATTGAACATTTAAAACTCGTGTTTGCTACATTGCGTGAGAACAAATTGTATGCTAACCTTAAAAAGTGTTCTTTATGCATGGAATCTATAATATTTTTGGGTTATGTTGTTAGTTCTCAAGGAATTTCTGTTGATGAGTCAAAATTCAAAGCAATCATAGATTGGCCGAGACCTAAAAATGCTAGTGATGTTAGAAGTTTTCATGGTTTAGCAAGTTTTTATAGAAGGTTTGTTAAAGACATTAGTTCTATAGTTGCAACTTTAAATGAGCTTGTTAAAAAGAATGTCACTGTTCAATGGAAAGAAGAACATGAAAATGCTTTTAACACATTGAAAGAAAAATTGACTCACGCCCATTTACTTGCATTTTCGAATTTTCATAAAGCTTTTGAGATACACTGTGATGCCTCCGGGATAGGTATTAGTGCTATTTAATGCAGGAATCAAGGCTGATGGCTTACTTTAGTGAAAAGCTTAATGGGGCAGCCATGAAGTATACGACTTATGACAAGGAGTTTTATTCTTCGGTAAGATCATTAAAGGTTTGGCAACACTATTTATGGCCTAAATAGTTCATTATTCATTCTAATCATGAAAGCCTTAAATTCTTGAAAACTAAAGGTAAATTGAATAAAAGGCATGTTAAATGGTTCGAGTTTATTGAATCTTTTCCATATGTGATTAAATCCAAATCAGGTAAACAAAATGTAGTAACTGATGCATTGTCTAGGAAATACACATTGTTTACCTATTTGCATGCTAAACTACTTGGTTTTGAATTAATCAAAGATTTGTATAAAGATGATAATGCTTTTGATGCCGCCTAAGATCAATGTTTGATAAGACCGAATGGTGAATTTTTTGTGCATGATGGATTTTTATTTAAGAAAGATAAATTATACATACTGTCATGTTCCATTTGTGAATTACTTGTTAAAGAAAACCGTGGGGGAGAGTTAACGGGGCACTTTGGTATTGCTAAAACACTTGCTGTTTTTGAATGAACATTTTTATTGACCGAACATAATTAAAGATGTAAAAAGTGTTTGTGAAAAATGCATTGTGTGTAAACAATCGAAATCGAATGTAATGCCTCATGGTTTGTATACGCCTTTGCCTGTTCCTAGTCATAATTGGAATAATATTTCAATGGACTTTGTACTTGGATTACCTAGGTCACGCACTGGTCATGATATCGTATTTGTAGTTGTTGATAGGTTTAGTAAGATGGCACATTTTGTTGCATGCTCTAAATCTAATAATGCTGCACATATCGCTAACTTGTTCTTTAAGGAAATTGTAAGGTTGCATGGCATTGCTCAGAGTATTGTTAGTGATGGGGATGTTAAGTTCTTATCTCACTTTTGGCATACTTTATGGAATAAGTTAGGCACTAAATTGTTGTTTTCTACTGTTGTACATCCACAAACTGTTGGACAAACTGAAGTAGTTAATCGCACTTTAGATAACTTACTTCGTGCCATTATCAAAAAAAGTTAAAGAATTGGGAATGTTGTTTACCCCATATTGAGTTTGCATATAATAGGACTTTGCATAGTTCTACTAGTTGCTCAGCTTTTGAAATTGTTTGCAGCTTTAATCCTGTAACTCCACTTGATATTTTGACTTTGCCTGTTAATGAGTTTGTTAATGTGGAAGGTAAAAAAAAGCTGATTTTGTGAAGGAGTTACACGAGAAAGTTCAAAATAATATTCAAAGGCGTAACAAACAATATGCCAAACAAGCCAATAAGGGTAAAAAGCAAGTGATTTTCGAACAAGGTGATTGGGTTTGGATTCACTAAAGGAAAGAGAGGTTTCCCAAAAGAAGGAAATCTAAACTTCATCCAAGAGGAGATGGTCATTTTCAGGTCTTGGAAAGGATTGGAGATAACGCTTACAAGATTGAACTTCCAAGTGAGTATGGCAACGTCTCATCTACATTTAATGTATCTGATTTATATTTGAATGATGTAGATGATTTGAGGACGAATCCTTTCGAGGAGGGAGGGAATGATAGCAATATGCCCATGTCCATGGTGCCAAAGCCGAATACACATGTTGATCCTTTGGAGAATCTTGTTGGACCAATGACAAGATTAAGCAGTAAGAGGATGAAGTCCGCTTCGAAATCATTATTGGCAACTACTTGTGAAGACTTGAACGTTGATGAAGAGCACTTGGCGTCTTCACCATCACCATCTCAACATGAAGTTGTTTGGAACATTTTTTGCATCACAATTCATGAAGAAGTTCCTATGAGTTCTACATTGGAGCTTAATCAAATTCCACCTTGAAGAAGTGTTCATGGACTACATTGAAGACCAAGACGGCATGCTTGGGCGTTGCTATTTATGGATCACGCCATTTGATAGTTAATTAGGGTTTTATTTTGTGTAATTTTTGAGTCCAATATGACGCTTACTTTTATTATTATTGGGTTTGAGAATTTCCTTTTATGTAGTCCATTACTTGGCCCAATTATCTTGCATAATAATTAGGAAAGTAATCTCTTACTTTTTAGGAAAATTTAGGAAAGTAAACTCCTATTTTGTAGGAGCTTTTGGCGTGTTTTCTTTTAGAAAGCAAAAACGTATTTTGCTTGTGCTGTTAGATTAGGAAACTAGTTAGTTAGTTAGTTATCAACTCAAATTTGGAAGTTTCCTAAAATTGGATTGGTTAGTTAAGAAGTCAAGTTGTAATTGGTTTTCATTAGGGTTTATTGTTTCTTTTTCCTTATTTGGCCGAATTTCTTCCTATAAAAAGGAAAGGCCTTTCACGTTTTTTTTACACAATTAATGAAATCAGATTTTAGCTTTGCTAAATTAAAAACATTTTGTGTTTGAACCTTAAAGATCAATTAAGCTTAGTTGCTCTTTAATAATCCGCAATCCTTTAGCTAAGACCTCTAGGTGGGCCTTTTTGTTCTTGAGTTCAGGAACGCCCAAACCTTTTAGTTCAGGCTTACGCCATTCAAACTTTTTCAAACTTCTAGAAGTCAATTTATTTTATTTTCACGGCGCAACAAACCAATAGGCCAAGCTTTGTAAAATTTCCTACAGTATTTGACCAAGCACTTAAAGATTTTTGCATGGCGTGATTGATTTGTAATAACATTGTGTATGGAAGATAAGTGTGGGGTGTGTAAGATATACAGCGTAATCTTATGTAGACCATGCAGCTTGTACATCTGCAACCCAAAAGGCACTACAAAATTTTCACGTAGGCTAACTCAATCCACACTAGAACAAGAATTCACAAGAAGGACATCTTAAGCTAAAAAAATGCTACCTTCTGAAAAGATGTAAATCTCGTGTGGGATACATTTGGCCAGGCCAATTCACATTTGGGAAGTTCTAAGAGTTGAGAAAATATCTAATACGGCGCAACCAAGCGAAATCCTACGCGAAGCAATTTTTGTCTAAAGGAAGAGCAAAGCATTTTTGTAACGTAACTTGCGTAAGGCTATGCCTATTAAAATTTTGTAGCTATTCCAAGGAAAATTTAGCAAGGCATGAGATGACCTCCAACAAGCCAAAAATTATACAGCAGAACATATTTTCTTTAATTTCTGCCTTAAAATGCAACTACTCATGAAAACTCTAAAAATGATTTTCTCGCATTACCTAGTGCATTCCACGCCATGTTGATTAGTACAAAGGATCCAAGATATGCAAAACTCTTAGAACGACACAACCTGAAGAAAGTCTATGCCGTGAGAAAAATTGCACGGCATTACCTGGCATAGGTTACGTGAAAACTAGGCAAAATAAGAAATTCTTCTCAAGTGAATTGTTGTTGCTTCACTACACCCATGCAATGACAATGCATATTCGTGCACTAAATTTTTTTTCCTAAGTCTGGAAGTAGTCTTGCAGAAGAATCATTTTGCGTGACTTGTGACAGCCTACGCCACAGAGCAAAAATGATTTTTCAAGAAAATTTCACAAGTATTTAAGTCATATGGTGTGGTGCGAAGGAGGCCACACGAATAGAGAAATCAAAGCTATCACTGTGATAAAAACTGTGAGAGCCCACGCCATTATGATATTTACACTACATTTGAAAGTGTGAATTTTTGCTTGCTCGGCTTGACTAACAATCCTCGCATGGATCAGTTTCCAAAAATTTCCTGAACCACAGTTTGTGTGGGATTAAGCAGCCAATGACATGATGCACACAAGCTATTTTTACATGGCGTAGGCAGTATTAGGTCACGACAAGGCACTTCTATAAGTACCAACACTTAGAAAACTTTTGAAAATTTTCTCATTCTCATTTCAACTCAACCCAGCGTAGCCTAGAGCCGGTCATGCTGCGTTCAATCGAACTCTTTATCTACACCAATCAATAAATTTTTCCACAAATCCATTCGTAGGATTTTGCATAAAAATCACACACACAATCAATCACTACCCAAAAACAAATCAAGGAATCATTGTGATAGACACAAATTCTATGATTTATATTGTGTTATTTTGGGAATAAACTTGAATGAAATCTACACTTAATTAAGAATATCTTGCAAATTTGGATGAATTGACGATGTCAAGCAATAGAAGGAAGAAGATGAATCTGGAAGATTTTGGGCTGTTTTGGCATGGAAGAGCAATTCTTCGAAGAAAAGATTTCCTTCATTTAATTTGCAAATAATGAAAAATTTTAAAAGATTAAAAACTCCTTTCCCTTGCCAATTTGAAGAAGAAGAGCAATTCAAAAACTGAAATAAAAAAACTTGCATGCTTTAATTATTGGTTGACATGTGGCATATTTATTTGGGAACAAAAGAGTTATTTCTTTATTAGAGTTTTAGAAGGTTTTTAGTTACATTTCTTACTTGAGAATAAAGTTTTCTTTTCTTATATAAGGAGAGCAAGTTAATTAGAAGAAAATTCGTAGCTTTACCAAGGTAAGTAGCAGTAATTTATAGTTCGTAGGTTTTATTTTCAGTTCGTGTAGTTGCAGTTCCAGACTCTGCCGCTGTTCGGGCAAACGACGGTGGTTAATTTCAAATAGTATTGTATTTCTTACTTTTATTTCGTTTTTAATTATGTTTCTTGTGTAGTTTGTTTTTCCGGCATATAAGTAATGAAGCTTTAACTATTATTTGCTCCTGAGACCTAATTGTTTTAATATAATTAATATTTTATGAGTTTCAAAAGTTCTCTTTGCATAGCATTAATTGTTTGTTTTGTTATACACTAGCCATGTTTAATTAATCTATATAGTTCCAATTAATCTCCTATTACTTCATTGGATCTAATAGATAGGATTAATTAGTGCCAAAGCTGCTGTCTTGGTAGATGGGATATTTAGGCTAATAAATTGTAACATGATAATCATTATTGCAATTTATTAGAATTGGGTTTATCTATTGTTTAATGCTGTTTTAATATTAAATTTGGTGTTGGATGATTCCATCCTAGTTGTGTTTTATTAGAGAAAAAATTAATTAAGCTGATTCTTGTCAATTATTGATAAATTAAGGAGAAATTGGGCTACGTCGGAGCTGATTCTTGGTAGCCTATAACTGGTTGATTCATGATATTAATTAATCATTGAGTCTATGATCGATAGATAATTACTTAATTTGAATTTACTTGTTTGCCGTGCTTTTCTATTTAGTGTATTTCTTTTCAATAATTTGTTTTAGTTATTTTAGTTTAATCATCAATAAATATTATTTGTGACAATGTTTCTTGAATTAACTAGAAAAGATAGTGTTTCTGTTTCTCGTATGATCGACCTTACTCTCGCTATATTAATTTTAACTTTTTGAGTAAGTAATTTATTTTGGTAGAAAATCGATACTATCAAAATTGACGCCGTTGCCGGAGAACAATAAAATATGTTTAATTTTAGTTAATTCAATTTTTAAAATTTTTTTTACTTGGTATCATTCTAGATTTTCTAACTCTAATCTGTTTATTTTTAGATATTGAAAAAAATCGCACAAGTTGAGGAAAGAATTGAAGGAAAGACACCATGCAACAATTTCTGGTTCTAAACAGTCACTGTTTGCCCAAAACGGAAGTCGTATCATATTCGGAATAAGAATTTTATATAGCCACAAAAAAATAGATAAATATGGATGATTTTGACTTGTGTCCAAAACCATAACCAATAGGGAGGATGCACTTTAAGGGAGTTGACTTGTTGTTTGATCAATTTTAGATATTCTTGCATAGTTTTTGATGAGAATGAGCCCGTGTTCACGTCCATGGTGTTAAGTCAATTTTTCATCCTGAAAGTTTCTGTCACGTTTTGGTATTCTTGGCATAACTCTTTCGATATAATTCGGAATTGCACCATTCAAGAAGCCCTGGAACGATAAGCGATAGAGCTACAACTTTCATGTTTTAAGTGTTCCAAGATTCTGAATTTATCACCGTCGAAAATGCCTTCCAAAATTGATGACGGGATTATGGGGAGATTTTCATCTCGAATTTCATGGACTACATTGAAGACCAAGATGGCGTGCTTGGGCTTTGCTTTGTTGGATCACGCCATTTGATAATTATTTAGTTTTCTTTTGAGTTGTAATAATTAAGTCCATTAAACATTTAATTATGGGCTTAAGTCTTTATGTTTTAATTGTGGGCTAAGTAATTACTTGATCCAATTGCCTTGCATGGTAATTAGGAAAGTAATCTCCTACTTTTTAGGAGAATTTAGGAAAGTAAGAGTTCAAATCGGTTTTTACTTCCTTGTAACCGATTTTACAAGTTTAGGAAACTTAAAGTTTGTCTTTTAGTTAATGGTTTCCTTTTCCAATATGGAAACTAAGTTGTAATAGGATTAAGCGAGGGTTTCATGTTTTTGTAGCCTATTTATAGGTGAGTTTTTCACATGAAATAATAAGTTGAATTTTGATTATTTTAGCCTTGCTAAATTAACCTTGCAGCCGTGACAAGCTCTAGGAAAATACGTGAAAACTCAATTGATTTCAATTGTGTGTTCATAAGAACTGTGATTCTTAAGCTAAGACCTTACGAAGAACCTACCCGTTCTTGATTTAAAGAACAAGCCAAATTGAGATCTTTTCAACTCTTGATTTACATAGGTTGGATTGAAATCACTTTGTGGTAACGTGTTGGGTTTGGTTGATTTCAATCAAAAACAGTCCGTTCAATATCTTCCTGTTTTTCTTTCTTGTTTCCGCAATTGATATTGTTTCTTCTTGTTATTCATGAGTTTTGGTGAACAAACGGTCCAAAGAAGAGGGTTTCGTGTGGTTGAGGATCTCTATCCGAAGACCATTCGTATCAATTGGTATCAGAGAGAAGGTTGTTGCATAAAATTCAGGTTTTACTCATAGGTAAATTTTCGTTTTTTTTTCGGTCAGGGCAATATTATTTTGCTCATATCTTATTCGTTTGGAGTTGAAATCGAGTTCCGTTTTTTGCGTTGTGATCCTTGTTTCTTCTAGTTACTGGGACGAAGTTTTTATGTTCAAAAAGTGTCATCCAAAAATCGAAAAAAAATCAGTCTTATTTTAGTCTTTATTTTGTCCCGGGCAAATATCAAATTGACAAAGTTCAATTGCATGAATTTTCATGAGTTGAGTCAAGTCCATTTGTATTAAAAACGTTGGGTTTGATTTACTTCATTCTAACATTTTTTCCTTTGAATTCTTTCCGCCCAAAATTCTATTTTGTTGTCTTTGTTCTAACATTTTTGTGCAGCAACGATCCGAAGGTTGTGGATTTCGTGTGGTCAAGGACATCCATCCAAGGCCATTCGTATCGGTTTTGAAAGTTGATTTTGAATTAAAAACATCATATTTAGATTTCTTGCCCAAGTTTTATGGTTTATATGGGAAAGACCCTTAATTTGAGTGTATGATGATATGAGTGATATCCTCACAATCTTCAACAAGGTGGAGATTACTTCTACTTTCCTTGAAGAAATTAGAAAAATGCCAAAGTGTGCAAAGTTTGAAAAAGATTTTTTTTGCGAAGAGAACCCAACATCCAAAAGAGAAGACGGTGGTGGAATGTGATGACATGCCGGTTGTTCTTGAGAATACATGATAAGTTGGTTTTATACCAACTTAAATGGCTTAATTCACCTAACTTTTGACTTGTTTTTCATGAGTTAGTGCGTGGTATTTTGTGTGTTGTTGTGCATTTATGTGGCTTGCAATTGGTTGTACTAAAATGGTTAAAAGGGACCAAAAATGATGATGAACTTAGGCAATTGTGTGTTTGATGCTAATTGGCAAGGTTGAGAGGTCAAAACAACTAGGAGGGTGAATGAAACCGAAATGAACTTGGTAAGCTTGATTTAGGGTTTTGGGCAGATTTGGTTAGTGAAATTCATCTGGGCATAACTCTCTTGATACTAACCTAATGGGTGAGTTCTTTGGTGTCCTGAAAAGCTCTTTGAATGCACTACATTTCTTATGTTTTAACTATTTTCCAATTTTGTGTGCAAGACTATGAAATATGAGTTTCTTTGCGAAATGCCATTTTAGGGTTTTAGGGTTGTATGTTTCTGCCACAGTTTGGTATTTTGATGATATCTTGAGTTTCAGGCACCTGATGAGGCTGTTTCTTGGTCCATTGGAAAGCTAAGAGGGGGATATAGAACTCTTAAGTTCACCACCAAGTCTGAATCAGAGGCTAAGACACATTTATTTGGAATGGAAGTAGGGTGTTGTGCTGGAATGGACACTTTGCCAACATTTTGCCAACTCGGCCAACTTATCTTGCCAACATCTTGCCAACACAACCTTGCCAAGCCTTGCCAACATCTTGCCAACACACGTTGCCAAGCTAAGCCTTGCCAACATCTTGCCAACACACCTTGCCAAGCCTTGCCAAGTCTTGCCAACACACTTTGCCAAGACCTTGCCAACTCGGCATGTCAGCTTTGCCAATACATTGCCAACGCCTTGCCAACTTGGCACATCAACCTTGCCGAGCATGGTGTCGAACCCTGCCACATTCCATGCCAAGCACTTGGCCACATCTTGACACACTCATGCACTCATCTTGCCAAGCATTCAAAACACACGAAACATATGCATATTAGCACCACATTTACACAGTCTGTGCATGGCATGTTTACTCATTGTTACACATTGCATTTGCACCAACGGTGCACGACACTCACACACATTTGATTCACACGTAGCACGCAAAGTGAATTATTCATGCCACAACCTTACCGAGCACTTTGCCTCACTTTGTCACACACATGTACTTGTCTTGTCAAAAAAACACAACACACAACTCATGCACCACCATCACTTCACAACTTATTACACTAGCATACTCTCATTGGCACATCACTTGGCATGAAACTTGTACACGAGTTCATCAAAGCACATCACTCTTGGCACACTACTCATGCATTCTTGGCACAACATTTTTACAATCTTGACATGGTTGCACAAATTAGCATAGGACTCAATCGGGCCAACTCACATATTTTCTCCACGAGATCTCGTGGAGAAAGAAAAAATGCAAAAAAGTTTCTCCACGAAATATCGTGGAGAAAACAAAAACACTAAAATTTTCTCCACGAGATCTCATGGAGAAAATGAAAAGTGCCAAGATTTACTCCACGAGGTCTCGTGGAGTAAAAAAATAGGTGAAAAATTTTGCCCACGAGATCTCGTGGGCAAAACTTGAGTATTCTGATTTAAGAAAATCGACTAAGTTTTCTTGGTGTTCTTCAGGTGTTCGGGTACAGAGAGAAGGCATGGGGGCTATTCGTCTGAAGGCGTGTGAAAGCTGAGTTCAAAAAGGGAAGCGGTTGTTGGGTTCCCAAAAGCGTGCTCTCCTTCACTTATGAAGGCGCGATCATTGCTGGATAGGAAGGAAATTAGGCAGAAGCTTGAAGGCACGATTCTTTTGGCAGAAAGGCGCTGGAGGTGCAGTAGAGGCCTGAGGGAGAACGGCGTGAAGGCGTGAAGGTTGCTGAGCTTGACTGGTCCCTGGCCAAGAAGTTTGAAGGCGTGACTCCAAATGGCACAAAGGCGTGGTAGAGAAGCTGGGAGGCGTGAACCAGATTTACCTGAAGGTGCGAGGAGGTTCTTGAAGGCGCAGATCCTTTGGCTCAAAGGCGCTGGCGCAGTTCTGAAACCTTCTACTTTGGTGTTTGTCATTTACGTTACTTAGGCATTTTTAGTAGTGGTATTCATGTAATATTTTAGTCATTGTACGTTTGCGTATTATTTACGTTCTTTTTTAACCTCTATATATAGAGGAATAGTCAACATTTTAGAGTGTCCGATTCATTATTGACTATTCACATTTTCCATATTGTAACCGTGTTTTGATTTTAGAGCGGGAAGTAATTTCTTTTGATTGAGATCTACTTTCTCTCTCTACTTTCTCTCTCTAAGTTTGGTGCTTCATTTTGGATTCCGATAAAAAATTTGTTCTCATCATTGTAAATTTGCTAAAATTGAGAAGAAAAGTGACAATCCTCTTGGCATTTGGAAGCTTTTAAGACTCTTAATTGGTAAACTCTTGCAATTAATGATTATGAACCGTTCAACCTTCCAATTTGTTGATCGTGAAGCTGAAATGGAGATTTGTGGCTAATTTTGTGATAATCTAGGATACTGAGGGTAAATGCTAGGTTGAATTGTAAATGTGCAGCAGAACAAACAATCTAAGATAAGAAAGTTACATTCTCACTATTGAATTTGTAAAACTTGTTAAGTTCATGCTTTTGATCTGAATTTGATGAAATGAGATTTGATTGCGGTCATCATGCTTAGTTGAGTCTTAATTTGTAAGATTTGGATGAAAATCATGAATGAGAACTTGAGAATGCATGAGTTCTTAAACCTGTTTGAAATTGCACAGATCCTAGGGCTAGGCCTCACCATAGGAAGCTTTGAATCTGTGTATTTCCGGAAACAAGGTGATAAGAGATTCTCCTACTTAAATGATGAACTTACATGCTAGGATCGGGCCTCACCATAGGAGATTCTAGGTGTTTATGCCTGAGTAATTTGAGTAGAGAATTGAGACGGTATGGTTCTACTTCACTATCCTTAGGCCCGACCATAGGATAGGATAGTGTCGGGAGACTAAAATTGTAGTGTAGTGACCATGCTAACTATAATTTCGGTCTCCAATGGTGATTCTCCTCAATCGTTTTCATTGTATGTTAGCGAAACTGCATGTACAAGAAGTTGCATTCACCCAGAAGTAGCCTAGATTATCAGCTTGAATTCATTGAGAAATTTTCTTTTACTTTCTTTAATCTTACTTGTGTGTTCATTCCAATTTGTATTTGTGTGGAGTTAAATCAACCTATTTCCTGTTTTATTTTTTAATCAGTACTTTTGAGTATTGTTCTATTTTGGAGACATAATTGAGCATATCAAACTTCTTGAATCGACTATTTCCCTGAGGAATGAAACCTAGCTCACTACTACTATATTCAGTGAAATTAGGATAAATTGACAAGTCACGACAACTTGCTGTCAATTTTTGGCGCCGTTGCCGGGGAATTAGGCACGGTTCTTGGAATTTGTTTTTTTTTCTGTTCTTAGTTTGTGTGAGTTACTATTTTGATCTAGTTTCATTATTTTTAAGTGTGATTCTTGGTTTGAGTACTTTTACTCTTTACTGTATGTTGGTTCTACTACATTTGCCATCTTGTATTGGTTTGATTTTCAGATTGATCCATTTGTTCTGTTTCATTTGGTGCATTTGAGTGTTGAATTTGTCTTCTCGTGTTCTGAGTTCATAGTGTTGTTATTTTATAGTTAAATTTTGAAATTTTTGTTATTTTCTTTTCTTGATATCACTGGGTGTTTGTGTATGCCCAGGTCTCTAAGATCTGCAGGGGAACCTGAATTCATACTTGACCTTGAATTGCAAAGGACCTTGAGGAGGCAAAGAAAGGAAAAAATGGCTAACCCTGAGGCAAGGCTTCCAAGGTTTGGAGACCACAATGCAGTGAACTTTGACAACCAATTCGGACAACAGGACATCGATGTGGAAAGCTACCACATTCCTCCACAAATTGTCTCCATGATCACTCAGGGCCAGTTTTTCCAAGGGCTTGATAATGAGGATCCTAACGACCACCTCGATTGGTTCGTAGGCCTATGTAGCACTTTCAAGCTGCCGAGAGTTGATAGGGGTGAGGTTCACAGAATTTTGTTCCCTTTATCTCTGAGTGGTAAGGCTAAACACTGGTTCAAGAGTATTGGAGTAGCCAACGCAGTTATGTCCTTTGACGATTTACAAAACAAGTTCTTAACAAAATACTTCCCACCATCGAAGCTTGAAAAGAGAAGGTTGGAAATCATGAATTTCCAACAACAAGACAGTGAGTCTTTTAGAGAAGCTTGGGAGAGATTCAACGATCTAATCAGGCAATGTCCCAACCATGACTTGGGGGAGATCAGGGAACTAAATACCTTTTTCAAAGGCCTTACTCCTGAAGCATCCATGATGGTTAAGGCTTGTGCCAATGGTGCACTTAAAGACAAGAGTGTGCCTGAAGTGCGTGAATTGTTCAATCAGATTGCTGAGGATGAATATCTTTTCACTGAGACTCGTAAACCTCATGTTAGAAAGCAAAGGGGAGTTCTTGATGTAGATGAGGAGACTTCACTCAGTGCAAAGTTTGAAGCATTGGCCAAGCAGGTGCAGACTCTAAAGGCAACTTAATTAAAAACCCCAGTTATCTCTTGTGGTTTGTGTAAGGGTGAACATCATACCGATAAATATGCTATCACAACTGAATCTATTCATTATGTGAATAACTATAGTAACAAACCTCAATATGGTGGGAATTACTCTGGGAACAATTATGGTGGAGGCAACAAGCAATATGTGGGAACCAAGGGAGTTGGAATCAACAACAGAATCAAGGAGGAAATTATTACCAAGGAAATGACCCAAGAAGAACCACAAATGCACCTCCAGGCTTTGATAACCAAGCCAGTACCTCAGAGCCAAGGAAGCCTTCAGTTGAGGATATGTTTCAAAAGTTGATGGAAAAGATGGATAAAAACGATCAGAGGTTTGGAGGCTTGGAATCCACTGTAAACATCATGAATCCACTTTGAAGAATATCGAAATACAACTTGGTCAATTGGCAAATGCTGTGCATCAAAGGCCAAAAGGAGCACTTCCAAGTGACACAATTCCAAATCCAAAAGGAAGAGAAGCTTGTAATGCCATCACTTTGAGAAGTGGAAAACTTTTTCCAGGCAACAAACATTCAGAAGATAAGAGTGATTGTCTAGAAGAAGAGCAAAAAGATAAAGCTGAGAAAGTTCTGGAACTAAGGAAGGAAGGTGAACAAGAAGTTCCTACTACTGAAAAGAAAGAGATACCTGGGAGAGTAGGATATGAGATTACTAAAAATTCTAATACTTTCAATTTTCCTGAGTATGCACCAAAACCTCCATTTCCAGAAAGGAAGAAACCTCCACCTAAAAGAGGTCCTCAGTTCACTAGATTCTTAGATGTCATCAAGCAAGTAAATGTGAATCTTCCATTAAGGGATTCGGTGACTGCCATGCCCAAGTATGCAAAATATTTGAGGGATCTCATCTCAAATAAGGAGCAAATTTTGAGGTGTGAAGTTCTTATGATGCTTTCAGAATGTAGTAAAGCATGGATGGTGCATAATCTTCCTCCTAAGCTAAAAGATCCAGGCAGTTGTACAATTCCTTGCAAAATTGGTACAAGACATTTTGCAAAGCCTCTTTGTGACTTAGGAGCTGGCATTAACCTTATGCCACTTTCCATAGCAATCAATGTTGGACTGGGTGGAAGGATTCGCCCAGTAGCTCTTACACTTCAACTTGCGGATAGGTCTTTGGTGACTCCCACAGGCTTAGTAGAGGATGTACTGGTAAGAATTGATAAATTTACTTTGCCTGTTGATTTTATTGTTCTGGATATGGAGGAAGATCCTGAAGTTCCTTTGATATTTGGTAGACCTTTCCTAGCTACTGTTGATGCTTTAATTGGTGTGAGAAATAAGACAGTTACTTTTCGCATTAATGATGAACAAGTAGTTTTTGATTTCAACTATGCCATGAAGCATCATTCGGATGTATATACTTATTTTATAATTAGAACTGTTGCATGTTCAATGCGTATGCTTGATGATGAAGTTGCTCATGACTATTTTTGCAATGATGAATTGAGTTTGCACAATGAGATTTGTCAGATTGTGGAGTTAGACAAAGAGGATTGCATGATTCTTAATGAACTTGAAAATCTTGTGGAATGTTGTGTTATTGAGGAATCTATATGTGGAATACAATATAAAGTGTTTGATGTTCAAATGGAAACATGTGTGGTAGAAGATAGGTTACATGGTTCATGTGATGAAATGTTGAAAGATGAGAAATGCCCTGTTTCTACTAATACGTTTTGCACTCCCATTGAGGTGAGAAAAGATGAGAATTTATGCAGGAACAAGAAGTTGCTGCCATTCATTGAAGTACCTCCAAAGCTTGAACTGAAACCACTTTGATGAGGAAGTTCATCAAAGAAGCAGTGTGGATGATCCATTGACTGGAATTGGAGGTCCGTTAACCCGTTCAAGGACTAAGAGGATGAAGAGTGCATTACATGCGTTGATTGTGGACATGGTTGATCGTGAATCAGTTCGTGAGGTTCGTGAGAAGGAAGTAACATTCACGTTATGTTCGGAAGTGTCCCAAGCTAAGTATTTCAATGTGGTGGAACATGATGGAGTGTCAAAGGTAAGAAGAGTTGGAAAAGATGAACAAGGAGCTTGACAGCTACAGACGTCGCGACGTCCAGATGGATCCATGTCGCGCGACGTGCACCGACGTCGCGATGTCCATTATTTTCACGTCGCGACGTGAGTCTCTGATGTTTAGTCAAATCGCAAATAATTCCCCACCTCGCGACGTGGAGTACCCCGAAGTCGCGACGTGCGGGATCGGCAGTCTGTTATGTTTAATTTTTATTAGCCGTTATTTTCTTAGGGTTTCCCACATATAAATAGGAAGCATTGTGTACGTTTTTGGGAAAGACTATTTTGAAATCAAAACTTGAGAGTTTGAATCTTTCTTTTGTTCTTTGTGAAGAACATTCCATTCCACTCAATCAAGGGTGTGATTGATTGGGAATCCTTGATAGCAAAGGTTCTAAGGGCAAGTCCACTTAGGGTGTTTGTTCCTAACTGTGATAGGTACGTTTTTTATTCATGTATTGAATTGGGGGCTGCCTCATTTATATTCTATTCATCTAATTGAATTCATTCAATTATTTTCCTCAATTGATCTTGGGTTTACGATCTTAGAATTCATACGGGTCTAGGTTCGTATGAGATTGGTATCAAAGCTAATTTGGGGAAATTTTCATCAAAGAATTGCATCTTTGATTGTGTGTGTTTTGAATTTTCTATATTGTAGTTCTTGTTTGGTATTGTGATCTTCTTATCATTGTTTGATAGATTGTGGACAAGAAGAAAATTATACAAAAAATAAAACCCGCAGATAAACGTAAAAAAAAATGCAGAAAACATGAAAAAAAAAGTGCAGAAATTGATAATAAAAAAAAAGAAGGCCAATTTGAGTTTTGATTCTTAAGTTTCAGCTTGAAGTTTTCTAGGTAACATCTTTGCCTTGATTTCTTGAAAAAAGTTTCTTGAACTTGTTGAATTGCACAATCGTGCAGAATTTCCTTATCAACATATGAATATAAGTTGCTGTACTAAGTCAATTTGGGTTAGTGCAAAGTTTTTGTTGGTATTGGGAAGTTAATTGAGTCTTGCCATCATAAGCCATAGTGTTGCATTTGTGGAAACGTGGTATTTGGACATTGCTGAAAATTTGTTTTGGTTTAAGCCAACTCTTGTGTCCTATCATTGTGAACCATTGTTCCATTACTTTTGCTTAACTTTTTTTGAGTCTTTATTTTTGTTATTGGGTAACTTTCTTTTTCTTGTTGCCTGAATTTCATTCCATTGTTCCAGAGTTCTTGTATTCATTTTTGTTCCTTAGAATTTTCTGCTATTCCTAAAACATTCTAATTGAATTGCATTCTTGGTTGGTGTGTGAGTTTTTGTTCAACTCAAAGAACTTATAAAGAGAGCTATGTGAGTTTTTCGTTCTTCTGTGTGATACACGAGAGTGAGAGTAAACACTTAGGGAGTGGAAATGACAACTTATCTTCCTAAATTCATTATGAGTGGGGAAGGTACTAGCAATCCTACAGGTACTAGTAATCTCAAAGGTACTAGTGAACCAACATTCAATCTTGAATCTGTTTTTAAAGCCATTCAAACACAGTTTGATAAAATAAATGTTAGGCTTGATTTTCTAGAGTCTAATGAACCAACAACTGGGGAGAGAGCGGGTAGGAATCCATTGTTTGAGGGGGAAGATTATGAGGAAGTGTCGGAGGAGGAAGAAGAAAGGACATGGGGTCGAGGTAGGAATAATAGGAATCACAGGAATGATGGGAATGATAGGAGGAAGGACAATCACATGGGGTCTATTAAAATGAAAATTCCAGAATTTCAAGGGAAGAATGATCCTGAGGTTTACTTAGAGTGGGAAAGGAGGGTAGATCATGTTTTTGACTGTTATGACTAATCGGAGGAGAAAAATGTGAAGTTAGCCGTAGTGGAGTTTACCAATTATGCTTCAATTTGGTGGGACAAGTTAGTACACAATAGAAGGAGTATGGAATGAGGCCAGTTAGGACTTGGGCGGAGGATAAGAGGATAATGAGAAAGAGGTACGTTCCTACTCATTACCAAAGGGATGTAGTGAGGAAATTGCAAACCTTGAACCAGGGTAATAAGAGTGTGGAGGAGTATTTTCAGAAGATGGAGGTATCCTTGATTCGGGCCAACATAGATGAGGATCCTGAGTTTACAATGGGTAGATTCTTGGCGGTTTTGAATTGGGAGATAGCCGATGTGGTAGACTTGCAAGAATATGCCGATATAGAGGAGTTGTTGCACAAGGCTTAGAAAGTTGAAAGACTTGTTAAGTCTAGAGAGAAGAGTACTTGGAAGAGTTCTTGGAAGGATAATAAGCCAATGACTAACACCAAATTTGGGAATGCCAATGTTGACTCCAAGTCTAACGTAGAACCAAAATGGGGAGCCAGGAAGGATAAGGTTGAGATGAAAACAAATGTGAGGAGTAAAGACATAAGGCGTTATAAGTGCCAAGGTATAGGACACATAATGTCCCAATGTCCAAATAAAAGGACAATGTTCGTGTTACCTAATGGGGAGTGTGAGAGTGTGCATTCCGATGATGAGGATGATAGGTCATGTGTTGAGGAGAGTGATGTAGAGAAGAGCTACCAATGGGGGGAGAGGCACTTGTCAACTTAAGAGTTCTAAATGTCCAATCTATGATAGAAGGAGAGTTAGTGAAAAGGGACAATATTTTTCACACTAGGTGTCATGTGCAAGGAAAGGTGTGTAGCTTAATCATTGATAGCGGGAGTTGTACTAACATAGCTAGTACATTGTTGGTAGAGAAGTTGGGGTTAAAAATGCTTAAGCATCCAAAACCCTATAGATTGTAGTGGTTGAGTACTAGTGGGGAGGCCAGGGTGACCAAACAAGTGAAGGTTAAGTTTGTGATAGGTCGGTATAAGGATGAGGTGATGTGTGATGTGGTGCCTATTCAAGCTGCCCATATTCTTTTGGGGCGTCCTTGGCAATTTGATCGAAAGGTAGTGTATGATGAGTATACTAATAAGTACACATTGGAGATGAATAATCACAAGCATACATTGGTGCCATTGAAACCTTGGGAGGCGCATGAGGACCAGATTCACATTGTAAAAGATTTTGAAAAGAAAGAAAAAGGCGAATCAAGTGAGAGTAAAAGCCAAGAGGAAATCATCAAAAGTGAGGAAGAAAAATCAGAAAATGGAAAACAAAAATTGAGTGTTTTTGCAACAAAAAGAGAGATAAAAGAAACATTGAGAGAGGGAGAGTGTGTATTTCTTTTATTATATAAAGATGTGTTTTTGCTTGATGCTAATATGCTTGATCTTTTGCCTCGAGAAGTGGTGTTTTTATTGCAGGAATACGAGGACATTTTTCTCTAGGAGTTGCCTTCAAGACTTCCACCATTACGAGGAATCAAACACCAAATCGATTTCCTTCTGGGAGCATCTATTCCGAATCGACCGGCTTATCGAGCTAATCCGGAGGAGTTTAAGGAAATTCAGACTCAAGTGGAGGAGTTGCTACAAAAAGGGGCTGTGAGGGAGAGCCTTAGTCCATGCGTGGTGCCTGTTATTTTGGTACCCAAGAAGGACGCGAGTTGGAGGATGTGTATAGACTGCCGAGCCGTCAACAAAATTACGGTAAAGTATCGTCATCCTATTCCTCGACTTGATGATATGTTGGATGAGTTACATGGTGCATGTATTTTCTCTAAAGTTGATTTGAAAAGTGGTTATTTCCAAATTCGCATGAAAGAGGGAGATGAGTGGAAAACCGCTTTTAAAATAAATTTTGGTTTATATGAGTGGCTTGTCATGCCTTTTGGGTTGACAAATGCGCCTAGCACATTTATGAGATTAATGAACCATGTTTTGAGATCTTTCATAGGGAAGTTTGTTGTTGTTTATTTCGATGACATATTAATTTATAGTAAGTCGTTGGATGAACATGTGTTGCATTTAAGAGATGTTTTCATTGTGTTACGAGAACATAAATTATATGCCAATTTGAGGAAATGCTTTTTTTGTTTGGATTCAATTGTGTTTCTTGGTTTTGTTGTGAGTGCTAACGGCATTAAGGTAGATGAAGAGAAGGTTAGGGCAATCAAATAGTTGCCTACACCAAAGAATGCCAGTGAGGTCCGGAGCTTTCATGGTTTGGCGGGATTTTATCGCAGGTTTGTTAAAAATTTTAGTACTATTGCCGCACCATTGAATGATCTTGTTAAAAAGCATGCTGTATTTAAATGGGAAAAAGTGCATGAAAAGGCTTTTAACATGTTGAAGGACAAACTCACACAAGCACCTGTTTTAATGTTGCCTGATTTCAATAAAGTTTTTGAAGTTCAATGTGATGCCTCTGGGCTTGGGATTGGAGCTATTTTGATGCAGGACTCGAAGCCGATAGCGTATTTCAGCAAGAAAATGCATGGGCCTATCCTAAACTATCCAACTTATGACAAAGAGCTTTATGCTCTCGTGAGGGCGTTGCAAACTTGGCAACATTATTTGTGGCCAATGGAGTTCGTTATCCACTCCGATCATAAACCACTCAAGCATTTGAAGTCTCAAGGGAAGCAGCATCGAAGGCATGCTAGGTGGATGGAATTCATTGAATCTTTCCCTTACGTCATCAAGCACAAGAAGGGTAAGGAAAATGTAGTGGCAGATGCTTTGTCACGAAGGTATGTACTACTTACCTTTTTACAGTCGAAGTTGTTGGGATTTGACTTACTTAAGGGATTGTATGTTGATGATGGTGAATTTGGTGCAATTTTTACTGAATGTGCACAAACTGCATTTGAAGATTATTTTCAGCATGATGGTTTTCTTTACAAGAAAGGAAAATTGTATGTGACTAAGAGTTCATATCGTGAATTACTTGTTAGGGAAGCACAATGTGGGGGTCTTATGGGGCATTTTGGAATCACAAAGACATTAGACATGTTGCACGAACATTTTTATTGGCCTAAAATGAGAAATGATGTTCAAAGTTTTTGTGCAAAATGTGTTTCATGTCGTCAAGCAAAGTCTAAGGTCATGCCTCACGATTTTTATACTCCATTACCCGTTCCTAGTCATCCATGGGTCGACATATCAATGGATTTTGTGTTAGGGTTGCCTAGGACACAGTCGGGTCATGATAGTATCTTTGTGGTTTCCGATCGCTTTAGTAAAATGGCGCGCATTTCATAGCATGCAATAAAACTAATGATGCATCTCATATTGCTGAGTTATTCTTTCGTGAAATAGGTAGATTGCATGGAATTCCGAAAACCATTGTTAGTGATCGAGATGTGAAGTTTTTGAGTCATTTTTGGCGAACATTATGGTCTAGGTTAGGCACGAAGTTGTTGTTTTCTACAGCTGCACATCCGCAAACGGATGGGAAAACTGAAGTTGTTAATCGAACACTAACAACCTTGCTTCGAGCTTTAATTCAGAAAAATTTGAAAAGTTGGCAAAAATGTTTGCCACAAGTAGAATTTGCATATAATAGGGCCATGCATTCCACTACATCTTATTCTCCATTTGAAGTGGTTTATGGGTTTAATCCACTAACGCCTTTAGATGTATTGCCAATTTCTACTAGTCATATTTTGGATTTAGATGGTAAGCAGAAGGAGGATCACATCAAAGAAATGCATGCCAAGGTTCGAGCAAACATTGAGCGTCGAAATGAACAAGTCGCTAAGAGAACAAGTCAGGGGAGAATCAAAGTTTCTTTTGAACCCGGAGATTGGGTGTGGGTTCATATACGCAAAGAACGATTTCCACAACAGCAGAAATCAAAGCTTCAACAAAGGGAGATGGTCCATTTCAAGTTTTATCCAAAATTAATGATAATACATATGTTATTGATTTGCCTAGTGAATTTGGTAATGTTTCTAGCACATTTAATGTTAGGGATCTTTCTTTGTATGACCTAGGTGATTCGAGGACGAATCCTCTTGAGGAAGGGGAGAATGATGAGGAAGTTCATCCAAGAAGCTTTGTGGATGATCCATTGACTGGAATTGGAAGTCCGTTAACCCGTTCAAGGACTAAGAGGATGAAGAGTGCATTACATGCGTTGATTGTGGACATGGTTGATCGTGAATCAGTTCGTGAGGTTCGTGAGAAGGAAGTAACATTCACGTCATGTTCGGAAGTGTCCCAAGTTAAGTATTTCAATGTGGTGGAACATGATGGAGTATCAAAGGGAAGAAGAGTAGGAAAAGATGAAGAAGGAGCTTGACAGCTACAGACGTCGCGACGTCCAGACGGTTCCACGTCGCGATGTGCACCGACGTCGGGACGTCCATCATTTTCACGTCGCGACGTGAGTCTCTGATGTTTTGTCAAATCGCAAGTAATTCCCCACGTCGCGACGTGGAGTACCCCGACTTCGAGACGTGCGGGATCGGCAGTCTGTTATGTTTAATTTTTATTAGCCGTTATTTTCTTAGGGTTTCCCACATATTAATAGGAAACTTTGTGTACGTTTTTGGGGGAGACTATTTTGAAATCAAAACTTGAGAGTTTGAAGCTTTCTTTTGTTCTTTGTGAAGAACATTCCATTCCACTCAATCAAGGGTGTGATTGATTGGGAATCCTCGATAGCAAAGGTTTTAAGTCAAGTCCACTTAGGGTGTTTGTTCCTAACTGTGATAGGTACGTTTTTTATTCATGTATTGAATTGCGGGCTGCCTCCTTTATATTCTATTCATCTAATTGAATTCATTCAATTATTTTCCACAATTGATCTTGGGTTTACGATCTTAGAATTCATACGGGTCTAGGTTCGTATCACACTTCAACCTTATTTGAAATATGCTTGTCTTGGTGAGAATGAAACTTTACCTGTGGTGATATCTTCTACACTGGACGGTTGGCAAGAGGAGAAACTCTTAGTTCTTTTGAGGCAATACAAGAGGGCTTTGGGTTGGACAATTGCACACATAAAAGGCATTAGTCCTTCTTTATGCATGCACAAGATTCTATTGGAAGAGAATTCAGCTCCTGTAAGGGATAGGCAGAGAAAGTTGAATCCACAGATGATGGATGTGGTTAAGAAAGAAGTGATTAAATTGTTAGACTTTGGAATGATTTTTCACATATCAGATAGTGAATGGGTAAGCCCGGTTCAGTGCGTCCCGAAAAAAGGAGGTGTGACAGTGGTAAAGAATGAGGCGAATGAGCTGATTGCAACAAGGATTGTAAATGATTGGAAAGTATGCGTGGATTATAGGAAACTCAACTCAGCAACAAGGAATGATCATTTTCCCTTGCCATTTCTTGAGCAACTCTTGGACCGTATTGCTGGTTTCTTATACTATTGTTTTCTGGATGGATACTCTGGGTATAATCAGATAGCCATAGACCCAAAGGATCAAGACAAGACAACTTTTATATGCCCCTTTGGTACTTTTGCCTACAAAAGGATGCCATTCGGATTATGCAATCCACCTACCACCTTTCAAAGGTGTATTATGTCAATCTTTCATGACATGGTGGAGGATGTAATTGAGATATTCATGGATGACTTTTTGGTTTTTGGCATGTCATTTGAGAAGTGTTTGGAGAATTTAGCCAAGGTTCTACAAAGATTTGAAGAGTCCAATCTAGTACTTAATTGGGAGAAGTGTCAGTTCATGGTTCAAGAGGGAATTGTGTTAGGACATAAAATTTCCAGTAAATGGATTCAAGATAAAGTTAAAATAGATGTAATCTCAAGACTTCCTCATCCCACCAGTGTAAAAGGGGTAAGAAGTTTCCTTGGTCATGCTGGATTTTATAGAAGGTTCATAAAAGACTTCTCCAATATTGCTAGGCCTCTTTGTAATTTGTTGGAGAAGGATGTCAAGTTAAATTTTGGAATAGAATGTGTTGAGGCTTTTGACATGTTGAAAGCAAAGCTTGTTGAAGCTCCTGTGATAATCACTCCAAATTGGGGTGAACCTTTCGAGATTATGTGTGATGCCAGTGATTATGCTTTGGGGGCTGTCCTTGGGCAACGGAGGAACAAGGTTTTCCACACTATATATTATGCAAGAAAGCTATTAAATGGTGCCCAACTCAATTACACCAACACTGAGAAAGAGATGTTGGCAGTTGTGTTCTCATTTGATAAATTCCGAGCCTATCTTTTAAGGTCCAAAGTCATAGTGCATACGGACCACGCTGAACTGAAGTACTTATTGGCCAAGAAAGAAGCAAAGCCTAGAATAATAAGGTGGGTGTTACTCTTGCAAGAATTTGGTGTGGAAATGAAAGACAGAAAAGGGTGTGAAAATGTTATGGCTGATCACCTTTCTCGATTGGAAACTGAGGCAGAAGATGATTCAAGGATTTTGATAAAGGAAGACTTCCCATATGAACAAGTCTTCAAGATAGAGAAGGGATGTCTGCCTTGCTATTCTGAAATTGCAAATTTTGTGGTGGCAGGCAAGGTTCCTACATATTACTCTCATGAACAAAACAAGAAATTGAGAAATGATGCTAAGCATTACTTTTGGGAGGACAATGCCTTATACAAATCTTGCAGTGATCAAATTATTAGAAAATGTGTTAAAGAAGAGGACAAGGAGAACATTTTGAGAGCATGTCATGAGGGTCCTTGTGGAGGCCATTTTGGTTCAGCCAGGACAGGGTTCAAAATTCTTCAATCAGGCTTTTATTGGACTAATATTTTCCTAGATGCCAAGATTTGGGTTGGACAGTGTGATAAATGTCAAAGGTCTGGGAATATATCCTCAAGAAATGAAATGCCCTTAAATAATATTCTAGAGGTTGAATTATTTGACGTCTGGGGAATAGACTTTATGGGTCCTTTTCCAAAGTCAGGAGGTAAGAAGTACATTCTAGTAGCTGTGGATTATGTTTCAAAGTGGATTGAAGCTCAAGCTCTTGCCCACAATGATGCAAGGAGTGTTATAGCATTCTTGAAGTCACATATTTTCACATGGTTTGGCACTCCATGGGCAATCATATCTGATGGTGGTACACACTTTTGCAATAAGCTTTCTGAAGCTCTCCTAGCTAAATATGGGGTGGCACATAAAGTTTCTACCTCTTACCATCCACAAACCAGTGGGCAAGCAGAAATTTCAAACCGAGAAATCAAAAGGGTGTTGGAGAAGGTTGTTAATCCTAGTCGAAAGGATTGGTCATTAAAGCTAGACGATGCTTTGTGGGTATATAGGACAGCCTATAAAACTCCCATTGGAGCTTCACCCTTTCGATTGGTTTTTGGTAACGAGTGTCACTTGCCTGTGGAGTTTGAACATAGAGCCTATTGGGCAATTCAAAAGCTTAACTTGGATTTAGATGGAGCTCAATCGAAACGTATGATGGACTTGAATCAATTAGATGAGTTCAGGTTCAATTCATATGTGAATGCAAAGATGTACAAGGAAAGGACTAAGAAATTACATGATGCAAAGATACTATCTAAGAGTTTTGCTCCTGGACAAAAAGTTTTGCTATACAATTCCAGATTGAGGTTGTTTCCTGCGAAGCTTAAATCCAGATGGACTGGACCATTTACTATTGTTACAGTAAAGCCATATGGAGTGGTGGAGATTCAAGATGAAAAGAAGGGTAATACATGGAAGGTGAATGGCCATAGGTTGAAACCTTATTTGCTTCCAGAGGACAGTGATTCGTTTCATGGTATGGATGCCCCTCAAGCATTATATCTTGATGATCCTAGCATATCTCACTAAGACAACAATTGGTCGGGCTGATGACATTAAACCAAGCGCTACTGGGAGGCAACCTTGATTTTCTTTCTTTGTCTCAATTAGTTGTGATTTCTTTTACTTGTGATTTTTAGTTTGTGTCTAACATAGCAATATAACATGGTAAATTTCTCATAGCTTGACTGATTTACATCTTGGCAGATTCTTAGAAGGATGATGGGCAGCATTGATAAAGTAGGGAGTGAAAGTTGCATTTTTCAATCCATTTGGGTCAAATGAATTTCACATTGAAAGCCAGGTTCCTTTATTCTGGTTTTGTGATTATCACGGGGACCGTGCTTCTCGTTGTGTACTTTGTTGCTAGTCTCGTTGTGTTTTGATGTAGTTTGTGTGGAGTAGGAGTTCTTGAGTGACAATATTTTCAGGAAGTTAGTGTGTTAGTTTAGAGGTTATGTGTTAAGGTTGATTCGGTTTTGTGTGAGTCATTAGAGTTTAAGGTAGAGTTTAAGTTGTTTGTTTAAATGTGGTCAAATTGAAATCAATTCTTTTCTATTCATGAGTTGATATTCTGTCAATGTTCGGTCTTAAATGCTTGATAAGAATGACCAAAGTTTTACATTTTTGCCTTGGTGGTCATAAATTTTGTCATTTTGTCTTCATTTGGCGGAGAATAGAGAAGGAATTGTTCATATGCATTAAGAGTGAAGTGGTTCCATTTAAGTCTTGAAGCTTTATTGTGAGTTGGAGTGCACACGGTAGGTTGACCGAAAGAATGTTCATTTGTTTGTGCTTGTTGTGTAGTGACATGTGAAGTTAGTAATGTTGGGCAGTGAGTGAGATGAAAGGAAATCACATGTCTTGCAATTTTCTGGTTCCCACCTTTGAATGACAAAATTGTTTGTTTGTGTTTGGTGGGCATATTAATTCTTCACGGTTGACAGAATGAATGCATTTACATGAATTAGCTTCCTTGGTGTCTTTATAAGTGTAAGAAGTGCTGTAGTTTTTGCAAGACATCACAAGAAACACAAGATCGTGAGTGAGGCCATTTAGCTTCCGTTGAACTTCTCAGTTTCAATTTTTTTTTCCAAGACTAGATTCTAGTGCTCTAAAAAGGTATGTCTCTTCTTCTTTTGTTGTTATAAAAATCGTTTAATGTGATGAAAGTAGAGAGCATGGAAATGTTGATGTTGTTGCCTAGATAATAAAATGATGAATATGCAAGTTAACATGTTGTTAACCAAGGAACCAAATGCATGATAAGTGTGGGGGGGAGATTTAAAATGTTGGCTTCCAATTGTACCAGCTTTGCCATGTTATTGTGTTTTAATCATAACTGGAGCTTGGAATGTTGAAACTACATGATTCCAGTCCTAAAATTTAGCTAACATGATAAGCTTCATTGTTTATGTTGGACACTTTGGCTAATTTTGACTGGGAAATAGACTAAATGGGCTTAAAACGTGAAGTGAAAGATGAAATCAGAATGCTGAATCTTTGAATCTGCCCAGTTTTACAGCATTCGGAATTTTTGTCATACATTTCTCAAATGTGGTCCAAATGAGGTGATTCCAGTTGGAGGATTTAGCTAAGAGACAAGGCTACATTTTTTATGTTTGTAATTCTTGCCAGTTTCGAATAGAAAGTAGACTTATTTCAGAATAAAAGCTGAATTCATGTTAGTGTGTACGCTGAAATTTCTGGAATTTGGCCTGTTTGGAGTACCTCGGTTCTTTTGGCCATAATTTGCTTAATTTTGGTCCGAATGGTGAAATTCTTGTCCCCTAATTCATCTAAGGTTGTACTTTATAAGGTTGCAGTAGCAAGTTTTGATTAATTTGATTCGTTACTCTATATTCTTGATCTATTGCATTAAGAGGAAAAGCTGAAATTCGTAAACATTCTGTACAATGCATTTCGGTAATGAAGGAATTGCAATGTGGATATATTTTGTTTGCACCGTTTGTATCCAGCTCTTGGATTTAATCAAGTCATGACTTTATTCATGTGAGTTTATGCATTTTTTTTTGTAGAGAATGGCTTGTTTAACATGTTATAGTCTTGGAAGTGGAATGTTGAAAAACTGAAATTCTGTTGTGAAAATGAGTGCTAAATGGCCTTGTCCTATTTATGCTTTAGAACTTGTGGATGAAATGCTATATTGTATATGCTTGGCATGTGCTTAATGAATTTTGGGATATCATGATGACTATCATTTTGTTTAAACTTGAGTTGGTTGGTCTTAATAGGAATGGCACCAAAGAAAGATTCGACTTCAAAAAATGCCATTAATCCAAAGAAGGGAAAAGGAAGAACTCAATCACCACCTGTTGAATCTGATTCCGATCCGAAGTACTTCCCTGATGATATGCGAATGTTTCAGGAGCCACCTCAGTATGCGATGCAAGCCCCAGCACCCAAGAAGAGGAAAGGCACTTCTGAAGTATCTTTGTTCATTAATGACGAAGCTAGGGAACGTTGGGAGCAAGGCATCAATGTGAAGTATATACATCTTGAACGTGCATTCAGTGTGGAAAAAGGGCCATTTAAAAAGTTAATGAGGTTTTACAAATTTCATGAGAAGCTTGCGGTTGCACCTGGTTTTTGCAATGTGAGCATTGCAAGGGAATATTACGCCAATGTAGGGTCCCCTGAGAATGGAGCTGTGTATGTCCGGGGGAAATGGATACGAATCACAAGCGAGATTATTAACTTGCATCTGGGAACAACCAATTATGCCTCTGATCCTATACAGTTTCCGGATGATGAGAGGTTGGATCAAGCTTTGACAGAAGAGTTGGCACACCCTGAAGCAACTTGGGTGCTCAATTTGGATGGTCAGCATAAGCATATTCGGAATGAATTCTTGAAAATTGATTTGAAAATGTGGCTGTTGTTCGTGCTGCCTCGCCTCATGCCGAGTTCACAGACTACCGAGGTGATTCGTAATCGATTGTTTATGATTTCTTCAATTCAGAGGAAGCGGCAGATCGATGTGGGTCGTTTAATCATTTCAAACATCCAGGATGGAATTTCCGCGGGCAGTAAGGCACTTTATTTCCCATTACTGATTCAGGAGATTTGCGTAGAACAAGGTGTGGATGATGAGCTTGGTGACTGGCAAAAGGTTAAGCCTCCAATTACTGATCAACTTTATATGAAGTATTTGAGCTTGGACAAGGAAATGGAGCAGGCAAGGATTTCGAGTGCAGAGGCATCTGTTGTGGAGAGTGAAAATCCGACTTATGAAGCGGGTCAAGGGCAGCATTTTTTTGATTTCGTATATCTTCAATGAGTAATTAAGGGTTTCCAGCACTCAGTTGAAAACAGTTTCTCAAACATGGATGAGAGGATGGATCGGCTGCATGATGGTGTGAGAAATATGGATGAAAGGATGGAACGTATGCATGATGGTTTGGATAATATGCGTCAAGAATGGATAGCACATGCGTCGAGTTTAGATGGGAGGTTGGATGACTTGTCAGCAGTGGCTCAACAACAGTTTGAAGTGTTGTATCACAGACAAATGAGCATGCAACTGGAGCTTGATAAGTGTAATAAGATGGCTGTGTATTACCATTCGGATTCTGGACCCCCTGAACCAACACCAACATCTGCACAGTTGGCTGGGTACCGTATACCAGATCTATTGAAGGACGTTGTTAGTGGTGCCATTCATGAGCTGCCAGTTGGGGTGCCTGTCGTACCTGCTCTTCAACCATTGCCTACATTTGGTCGTATACCTTCAATGCCTCCGACTCCTGAAATTCTACAGAATCCAGAATTCATGCTAGCAACGAGAATTCCATTAATTGCTTTAGGGCAGCCTCTTCCAGGACCAGTTCATGGTCCTTTTCATTATGTGGCACAGCCATTTACTGGTCCCTCATTCTCCACAGCAACATCATTTTCACCACCTTCCTTTTCTGCTCCAACTTCATCCCAGGGAGTCCTCAATCTTAGCCTTTTTACATTGGGGACAATGTTCATTCCAAGTGTGGAGGGGTGAATATCGTAATTTTTTTTTGTTGATGCTATGTGTGAAATTATTATGGTGATGTGCTTTTCCTTGTGAGATTGTTTTGATGGAGTGGTAATTGATTGTTGAAGTTGTGCTTAGATGTTTCTTTCATATTGCTGAAGTATTGTTGAGGTGGAGAAGCCAAAATGTCAAGCGTGTTACATTACTCAATTTCAAGAAGGTTGTAGGAGAGGCCATGATAGGTTGAAGTCAAGCTGTCTTACTTTGAAGAAAATGAAGAATGAAGAAATGCCGTGAATTAAGTTGTGTTGATAAGTGTTGTTTGAGTGTTTTGAGCTTAGTATGAAGTTTTCTTTTCTTATGGTTGACTGGTTAGTGAGTAGTCTGTAGTTTGCTAGCTGCAAGGGGATGGAATGTACTATATCTCTCGGTTATGGATGTGTTATCACTTTGAATTAATGAATTAGAGTGTGTGGTGTTGTGTGCAAGGGTTTGATTTGTGATGTGAATTGGTGTGAAAAGAGAACAATTTGGTAATGTTTTGAACCTATCGTCTTGGTGAGAAGAGGAATGAAATAAAAAGAGAGTGAGTAAAGGCAATCAAATTTGAGAGAATGAGTAATCACCTTGTATGTGAAACTTTGTTCTTAGTTCACTTTGTCTTATTCCAAGTTCATCACTATTACTTGTTTTGAATCTTGCATGTGAAAACTTTTGTTTTTGGTGCTAAGTTTGAAGAAATTGGTACATATTGCTGATTATGGCCCGATGTTAATGTAAGATAGATATGCCATGCAAAAACTCAATTGACATAGGAGGTAATGTGTATGAATTCTGTTCTTTTGTTATGCATTGTCTGGAGTTCAATATTCGTGCATGTTAAGTCAAATTGGGATTCTTATGCACATGTGCTTGCACAAGAAGGGATATGGAGAAAAAGCCATTTGGCAACTGGGAAGGAAAAAACCATAAGAACCTGGCAATCAAATTTGGAGAAAAAAGACATAAAACCCAGGCATTATTTTAGTCATCAATATGTGAAGCGATTGTGCACAACGTGCAGCACTAATGTGCAGAATAAGGGCAATGACCCATCGAGTAACAATGTACGCATAGGTACCATTGATCTTCTGATTGCATGTTCATACGGATGTACAAGGAGATTGGCTTGTATTGAATGGTATGTGAAACAACTAGATGGTGTATAACAAAGGAATAGATGAAGTTCATGTTCCTCAGCACACACTGGCACGCATGACATTTTGGTCTTTAATCATTGTGCCTTAGTTGATAATTTGTGCTAAAATCTGAGAGCTAGATACCAGGAATCACCAGAGTATAAAGTTTTGTGTGGAAAAATGTTTTGATGAACTTGGATGTGGTCATTGTTGATGAATGAACAATGTGATTTGAATACGGGTGATGAAAAGGATTTCTGTGTGTCTTTGCTTGAGGGCAAGCAAGAGTTCAAGAGTGGGGGAATTTGATAAGTTGGTTTTATACCAACTTAAATGGCTTAATTCACTTAACTTTTGACTTGTTTTTCATGAGTTAGTGCGCGGTATTTTGTGTGTTGTTGTGCATTTATGTGGCTTGCAATTGGTTGTACTAAAATGGTTAAAAGGGACCAAAAATGATGATGAACTTAGGCAATTGTATGTTTGATGCTAATTGGCAAGGTTGAGAGGTCAAAACAACCGAAATGAACTTGGTAAGCTTGATTTAGGGTTTTGGGCAGATTTGGTTAGTGAAATTCATCTGGACATAACTCTCTTGATACTAACCCAATTGCTGAGTTCTTTGGTGTCTTGAAAAGCTCTTTGAATGCACTACATTTCTTATGTTTTAACGAGTTTCCAATTTTATGTGCAAGACTATGAAATATGAGTTTCTTTGTGAAATGCCATTTTAGGGTTTTAGGGTTGTATCTTTCTGCCACAGTTTGATATTTTGATGATATCTTGAGTTTCAGGTACCTGATGAGGCTGTTTCGTGATCCATTGGAAAGCTATGAGGGGGATATAGAACTCTTAAGTTCACCACCAAGTCTGAATCAGAGGCTAAGACACACTTATTTGGCATGGAAATAGGGTGTTGTGCTGGAATGGACACTTTGCCAACATTTTGCCAACTCGGCCAACTTAACTTGCCAACACCTTGCCAACATCTTGCCAACACAACCTTGCCAAGCCTTGCCAACATCTTGCCAACACACCTTGCCAAGCCTTGCCAAGTCTTGCCAACACAACCTTGCCAAGCCTTGCCAACATCTTGCCAACACACCTTGCCAAGCCTTGCCAAGTCTTGCCAACATACTTTGCCAAGACCTTGCCAACTCGGCATGTCAGCTTTGCCAATACATTGCGAACGCCTTGCCAACTTGGCATATCAACCTTGCCGAGCATGGTGCCGAACCTTGCCACATACCATGCCAAGCACTTGGCCACATCTTGACACACTCATGAACTCATCTTGCCAAGCATTCACAACACACGAAACATATGCACATTAGCACCACATTTACACAGTTTGTGCATGACATGTCTACTCATTGTTACACATTGCATTTGCACCAACGGTGCTCGACACTCACACACATTTGATTCACATATAGCAGGCAAAGTGAATTATTCATGCCACAACCTTACCGAGCACTTTGCCACACTTTGTCACACACATGTACTTGTCTTGTCAGAAAAACACAACACACAACTCATGCACCACCATCACTTCACAACTTATTACACTAGCATACTCTCATTGGCACATCACTTGCCCATTGAAACTTGTACACGAGTTCATCAAGCACCATCCACTCTTGGCACACTACTCATGCATTCTTGGGACAACATTTGCACAATCTTGACATGGTTGCACACATTGGCATAGGACACAATCGGGCCAACTCACATATTTTCTCCACGTGATCTCGTGGAGAAAGAAAAAATGCAAAAATTTTCTCCAGAAGTCTCGTGGAGAAAACAAAAACACCAAAATTTTCTCCACGAGATCTCGTGGAGAAAATGAAAAGTGCCAAGATTTACTCCACTAGGTCTCGTGGAGTAAAAAAATAGGTGACAAATTTTGCCCACGAGATCTCGTGGGCAAAACTTGAGTATTCTGATTTCAGAAAATCGACTAAGTGTTCTTGGTGTTCTTTAGGTGTTCGGGCACAGAGAGAAGGCGTGGGGGCTGTTGGTCTGAAGGCGTGTGAAAGCTGAGTTCAAAAACTGAAGCGGTTTTTGGGTTCCCACAAGCGTGCCCTCCTTAACTTATAAAGGCGCGATCATTGCTGGATAGGAACGAAATTAGGCAGAAGCTTGAAGACGCGATTCTTTTGGCAGAAAGGCGCTGGAGGTGCAGTAGAGGCCCGAGGGAGAACGACGTGAAGGTTGCTGAGCTTGACTGGTCCCTGGCCAAGAAGTTTGAAGGCGTGACTCCAAATGACACAAAGGCGTGGTAGAGAAGCTGGGAGGCGTGAACCAGATTTGCCTGAAGGCGCGAGGAGGTTCTTGAAGGCGCAGATCCTTTGGCTCAAAGGCGCTGGCACAGTTCTGAAACCTTCTACTTCGGTTTTTGTCAGTTACATTACTTAGGCATTTTTAGTAGTGGTATTCATGTAATATTTTAGTCATTGTACGTTTGCGTGTTATTTACGTTCTGTTTAACCTCTATATATAGAGGAATAGTCAACATTTTAGAGTATTCGATTCATTATTGACTATTCACATTTTCCATATTCTAACCGACTTATGATTTTAGAGCGGGAAGTAATTTCTTTTGATTGAGATCTACTTTCTCTCTCTACTTTCTCTCTCTAAGTTTGGTGCTTCATTTTGGATTCCGATCAAGGATTTGTTCTCATCATTGTAAATTTGCTGGAAATTGAGAAGAAAAGTGACAATCCTCTTGGCATTTGGAAGCTTTTAAGACTCTTAATTGGTAAACTCTTCCAATTAATGATTATGAACTGTTCAACCTTCCAATTTGTTGATCGTGAAGCTGAAATGGAGATTTGTGGCTAATTGTGTGATAATCTAGGATATCGAGGGTGAATGCTAGGTTGAATTGTAAATGTGCAGCAGAACTAACAATATAAGATAAGAAAGTTACATTCTCAGTATTGAATTTGTAAAACTTGTTAAGTTCATGCTTTTGATCTGAATTTGATGAAATAAGATTTGATTGCGGTCATCATGCTGAGTTGAGTCTTAATTTGTAAGATTTGGATGAAAATCATGAATGAGAACTTGAGAATGCATGAGTTCTTAAACCTGGTTGAAATTGCACAGATCTTAGGGCTAGGCCTCACCATAGGAAGCTTTGAGTCTGCGTAATTCCAGAAACAAGGTGATAAGAGATTCTCCTACTTAAATGACGAACATACATGCTAGGATCGGGCCTCACCATAAGAGATTCTAGGTGTTTATGCCTGAGTAATTTGAGTAGAGAATTGAGACGGTATGGTTCTACTTCACCATCCTTAGGCCCGACCATATGATAAGATGGTGTCGGGAGACTAAAATCGTAGTGTAGTGACCATGCTAACTATAATTTCGGTCTCCAATGGTGATTCTCCTCAATCGTTTTGATTGTATGTTAGCGAAACTGCATGTACAAGAAGTTGCATTCACCCAGAAGTAGCCTAGATTATCAGCTTGAATTCATTGAGAATTTTCCTTTTACTTTCTTTAATCTTACTTGTGTGTTCATTCCAATTTGTATTTGTGTGGAGTTAAATCAACCTATTTCCTATTTTATTTTGTAATCAGCACTTTTGAGTATTGTTCTATTTTGGAGACATAATTGAGCATATCAAACTTCTTGAATCGACTATTTCCATGAGGAACGAAACCTAGCTCACTACTACTATATTCAGTGAAATTAGGATAAATTGACAAGTCACGACAACTTGCTTTCAATACACAAGTAAGATTAAAGAATTGAAGGATGAAGAAATTTTGGATGAACCACAATCAATACATTAGCTGCAAGTGTTCCCAAGCAACACAAAAATCTCATGTTTGACCAAACAAAACCCTGCTAATACGCTTTTTACTTGTATTTTTCAAGTTTGGGTTCTGCAACTTAGATCCTTGATTAAACATTTGAAATCTATGTTTCTGAGTGAGAAAAAGATGCTGCCCACTATCATAAACAAGAATCTTGCTCAAAGCTCATGGATCAAATTTATTTGGCACCAAAGAAGATACAAGAAAATTGTAGGAAGAACTTTGACTTGTACACAAGATGTACCTTCTCCAATACCACCTCTGGAGCCTCTTTCAATTGTTTATTAAGTTCAACATATACTTGGTCTATCCAAGGACTTTAAACCAGGGCGCTTGTTGGGAGGCAACCCAATATTTCCTTTCTTTTTTAGTTTTTATTTTTAGTATTTAACCTTTTATTTTCTTGCAATATTTTTAATAAATTTGTTTTTGTTCCAGGTTAGTTATGCATTTGAGGCTGAATGAATTTCCATTACAATTGTCCCCGTAGTGATTCTAACAATTATATTTGATAATGGGCCTATTTCTACCAATTTGACCAAGTGGGTTGTTTAAAAAATTCTTTTCTTTCGACTTTGTCAAATCGTGGTCTCCTACTATCTATATCATTTGATCTCTGTTTGACATTCTAATACTTCTTCGAGATCTGTATGGCCTAGTATTTCTATATCTATCCCAATTAACTTATCATTCTTGTAAACTTATGGTTTGATTTCTACGAATATACTTAGAGCTTTTAAGTTTTGTGAGCCAAGGAAATTGGGAAGTCGCAGAAATCAAGATTTCAAATTCTTACATTCTTCAGTTTTGAAGTCGTTCTTTGCCCAAACGAACCCCGACATTCTAAGTCAGGCCACTTTCTGGTATCCCTATTCTTTTTTTTCTATTTTGTTGTTGTTGTTATTTTTTTTATATAGTCGGCAGAACCTCCTTTTGAGATGGGTCGCCACTCCCAATTTATTAAATAAATTTTTGAGTGATGGATATACCCTAATATCACTCTTACATCAAAAGTCTTAAAGAATAAACCTCCATTTACATGCCAAGGCCTAATGGAGATGTGTTCTTCAAGAAGTGCCGAAAAAATTAAACATGGAGTACTACTCCATTTACAGATGATCATTAGAACAAGAAAAAGGCTATCTATTACATCCCTAGTAGCAAAATAGTTGTAACGTGAATCATGCAAAACAGATGTAAGTAATTGTTGTTGTTATTTGGTTTCTATATTATTGTTTTGTTTTCCCCTTTCTCTTGTTTGGGAAGAAGTGTGGGGAGGTGTTTGTGTGTTTACGTTTAGTGAGTCTAAAAATTTTCAACTTTCATGTTTTTTAAAAAAAGAAATTAAAAATTCAAAAAATAAAAAATAAAAAAAAATTTTATTTTTCAGTTTTTTGCGTCAAAGTAGTTTGTGTTTTGTGTTTTCAAACTTTCTTACTTACTGAGTATTACTTAAGCATACTAGAATTGGTATGAAGGTTTGGTTAATCCATTGTGTTAGATTTTTGTATAACTTTTTATGTTTTCATATATGATAAATACATGGAATTGAGCTTATTATACCTACTTAAAGTGAGGTTTTGAGCCTAAGTGCACAATAACCACTTTGTTGGTGCTCAATTGAAAATATTTCTTTGTGAATGTTAATTGTACTTGGATGATATTACATAATTTGCTTTAGAATTGAATATGAATATGGTTAAGGCATATAGGAATAACCAATTTTGACTTTAATTTTATTGTCTACCTTTACATTTACCCTTAGTTAACCCCTTCAACCCTTAAATATTTTCTTTGTATTAAAATTATTACAAATTTTCACCGAAGAACTTTTTAGCTTTCTTTTGCCCCTCCCCCAATGTGCATGTAGCTAAGTAACTTATGTTATTCATTTTCCCTTTGTTTAATGTAGAGACAATTGCATGCTTAAGTATATATGGAAGAAGTTATTTCAGCATGTTCTTTTCAATTAAAGATGTTGACGTCCACTATTTGACTAAACAACACTTAGTAGAGAAGAGAAAAAAAATCTGTAGTATTCTATTGTGGCTGGAAAAAGAAAGAATAGCAGCAAGAAAAGTAAAAAACATATGGAAAAAATGAAAAATATATGATACAAGCACGAAAAAAATAATTTTTGTGATGAAGTACTTTGAATTGTTTTGAAAGTTAAAAAGTTTGAGACTTGATGCAAGATAAGTGTGGGGAAATACTTGGTTAAGTTGCATTGCAGTTTGGTTTAGTTTAATCATTCATAAATATTATTTGTGATAATTTTCTTGAATTAACTAGAAAAGATAGTGTTTCCGTTTCTCGTGGGATCGACCCTACTCTCGCCATAGTATTTTTATTCGTTAGAATAAGTAATTTATTTTGGTAAAAAAATTACACTACCACATTACATTCATCGAAACCCTAATTTATGCACAAACATGCAGGTGCATAAAAATACTATAGCGAGACCTAGGTCAGGCCTTGCCATGGGAAGACTTTAGGAATTGATTGCCAGAGTAGTTAGGCATAGAGAGTTGAGATGTTACGGTGCATATTAATCATTCTTAGGCCTCGCCATGTGAAAGAATGGTGTTAGGGAGAGTAGATTGTAGTGCGGTCGACATGCCGGCTGCAAGCTAGGCTCCTAGGCAACTTAGATCTCATCCAGTTTTGCATGATTGTCAATTGCGTTGTGCGAGTGGTCAGATGTGCAATTATCCGGTGCAAGAACCCTAGGGCGTTTGCTCTGTACTTGATTTCACAATTCCCTTTCTGTCTTGTTATTTTCATTACTTCTTATTTCTCTGTTCTTATTTTGTATCACTTGTTCTTGTACTTTCACTTTTGTGACAAAATCTTGAATTCTCGAAACCACCCCCTTCCTTATGGAACAAAACCCTCTCACCTTGACTATAGTAGTGTTAGGGATAAATTTGTGAGGATACGTCTTGAACACATCAATTTTTGGCGTCGTTGCCGGGAAGGTACAGTTTCTTGAATTTTCTTATTTTGTTCTGTTTTTGTTGTGTTTCTTTAGTTTATAATTGCAATTCTTGTACTATTGTTTTTGTTTCTCATCCATCAGACGTTACTCTTGGTGTGTTGCGCATGCCTAGGTCTCTTAGATCTGCAGGGGAATCAGTGTATTCACTTGATATTGAGTTGACAAGAACCTTGAGGATTCAACAACGAAAGAGAAGAATGGCTAATCATGGAGCAAGACCACCAAGATTTGATGATCACTATGCCATTAATTGAGAATGGTTTTGATCAACAAGATATTGATGTAAAGAGCTACCACATTCCTGTTCAGATAGTGTCCATGATTACTCAAGGGCAATTCTTCCAAGGACTTGATAATGAAGATCCAAATGAGCACTTGGACTTGTTTTTGGGACTATGCAGTACCTTCAAGCTACAACGAGTTCGTCAGAGTGAAGTGCATAGAAGTCTATTTCATTTGTCTATCAGAGGTAAGGCCAAACGTTGGTTCAAATCTATTGGGGGCACAAATGCGGTGACATCCTTTGAAGAACTACAGAAGAAATTCTTAGCAAAGTATTTTCCACCAGCCAAGCTAGAGAAAATGAGGATGGACATAATGAATTTCCAACAAGATGAAGGGGAGACCTTTCATGAGGCATAGGAGCATTTTAATGATTTAATCTGACAATGCCCAAACCATGACCTTGGTGAGATAAGGGAATTGAACACCTTCTTTAAAGGACTTGCATCAGAGTCTTCAATGATCGTCAAGGCTTGTGCTAATGGAGCCTTGAAAGACAAAAGTGTTATAGAAGTGAGGGAACTATTCGACAAAATTGCTGAAGATGGATATCTTTTTCCTCAGACTTGAAAGCCATATGCGAGGGAGCAACGAGGCATTCTGGAACTTGATGATGAAACTTCCTTGGGAGCTAAAGGGCATCTTTGAGGTTATTTATGAAAATGCTTTTGAAGCTAAACTTCATGCCTTGACTAGGCAATATAAAAAGTTTCAAGCCACACATGCCACCATCCATGTTTTAACATGTGTGTTGCGCTAAGGCAACCACCAACTGATCAGTGTTGCCAAGCCACAAAAGAGGAGCAATATATGAAAGTATACAGTGGGAAATAACCATACGAGAATTCAAGAGGCTTTCGTTGTGGCCAACAGGGTAATTTGAATCAAGGTAGTAAGAGCATCCAACAATTCTTCTCCAATGAGGAAAGAAGACAATTATACTCTTGAGGATTTGGGAAGCAATCTCAAGGGCAGGACCCATGGAAGTGATCCATTTATGATATGCTTTAGAAGATCTTGGACAAGGTAGAAAAGGGAGATGAACGGTTACGATTATCAAAACTGAGACCATCACGAGGCACTAGTCAAGAACATATAGTAAGAAATGGGGCAATTGGCCCAAGCTATTCATGCAAGGCATCATGGTGTATTTCCTAGTGGCATAGTGCCAAATCTTAAGTGCAAGGAAAAATGAATAGTAGTTGGCCAGAGAAGTGGGCAGGGGCTCAAACCACAAAATTAGGCTCACAAACAAGATGACACTCTAAAAAAAGTTAAAAGCTCTGAAGCCAGCAAAAGGGAAGAACTGGATGAGGAACTTGGCAAGGACATAGAGGCAGAGAAAGAAACTAAGAAAATGATAAACGATCTCACCACGCTCCTCACGTAGATTGATAGTTGTTGCGAAATACTGGTCACGATCTTTTCGAGAATCAATGTGAACAGGTGGAATCAACCTATCTCTGTAGGCTGACAGTATGCACAATTAATTGGATGCTCCTCACATACAATTAACACTACAGTCACGTAAAGAAAGCTCCCTCCTCAGGAAAATTCTTCACAAAGTAAATCAAAATCCCTCCTCAGGAAATCAACTCACGTAAAAGAAACAACTCTGTGTTCTTATTTCAAAATTCAACTCTATCTATTACAACTAATAAAAAGGCCTATTTATTGGCTTATTACAAACCCTGAACGAAATAACACATAAAAGGAAACATTAAATAACTTAAAACCCTAGTTTCTAATAATAGAAAAATAATTAACGAATAAAATTCCCGCACGTCGTGACGTGGGGGAGCCCTACGTCACGACGTCGGGGAACAAACCCTAAAAATAAAAATTACGTCGATGCTGGACGTCGCGACGGGCGACGATGGACGTCGCGACGTCGGATGAGCTCCACGTCGCGACGTGGTTTTCTGTTTTACTGTCCACGTCGAAATTCTCTTCTTTCTTCCTTTTAGGCCTCCAAACGCGAACCATTCTCCTTAAACACCCCTTGATTCGCTCCAATGACCCCCGAGGCTTTGGTTTGGACTTCAAATTGCTATCATTCCCTCCCCGGTCGAAAGGATTTGTCCTCAAATCTGATCCAACATGCCAAAAATCCTCAACACCAACTCTAGAATGCAGTACCACTGCACACAAGTCCTCGTGATCCCCAACATCAACTCCCATTGACTGCAAAGCATTTAATATCTGACATTGGTCTTTATATACCTCAGAAGGATGCAATGATGTCAACAAAAACTTGTGACCTTGCCATTTAAATGCATAGGTATTGTCTCGCCCATGATGCACAACATCTCGATCAAACAACTATGGACTCCCAAGAAGCACATGCCCCGCCGACATTGGCACCACATCACAAAGTAGTTGATCCCGATATGTCCCAATTGCGAAGTCTAGCTTGACTTGTCGAGTAACCTCCTCTGCAGTTCCCGCATTAACCCACTGAAGCTTGTATGGCTTAGGATGAGCAACTGTAGTCAACCCCAACCTTTCAACGAGTAATGAGCTGGCAATATTCGTGCAACTTCCACTGTCAATAACCACATTGCACTGCTTATTACTGATAAGACATCATGAATTAAATAATTGGTGGCGTTTATACTCGTCATCCGCCTTAGGTTGTGCTACTAAAAATTATCTTGACACCAATGCCTCGCCTATCACATCTTCAGGACGAGTGATCTCTTCTTCAGGACCTTCCAAATTCGGTATTCCATCATACTCAGACTCCACCTCGACAACATCCCCATTAGGTTTAATAAGCATAGCTCGTGGGCTACCACACTGAGCAGCGACATGCCCATAACCATGACACTTAAAACACTGAACCTGTTTAGCCTTGGAAATCACAGTACTGTCTGTCCTACCCTTGACTTCTTGACTTGTTGACCCTTGCGTTGTCCCCTTGAAACCAGATTTCCAAGATCGAGTACCATCAAATCCAGTTTGCTTCTCCATTTCAAGTTGTCGTTCCACTTCCTTGGCCTTATGAAACAAGTCCTCCATATCCGTGTATAGATGTAAAGCAACATATTTGGCAATACCTTGGTTCAACCCACTAAGAAATCGCGCTATAGTTGCCTCCTTTTCCTCATGAACTCGTGCTCGACTCATGTGAGTTCACATCTCCTGGTAGTACTCCTCAACGCTCTTGTCTACTTGGATTAAATTCTGGAGTGTCAACCATAAACCTCTAAAATAATGAGCAGGGACAAAACGGTACGGCATTAATTCCTTTACCTCATCCCAAGTGCGTACTGGTCATTCTCCTAGTCGGTCACGTTGAATAAGTACATCTTCCCACCACGTGCTAGCATACCCAGTGAATTCCATAACCGCCAAGCTAATCTTAGTTTCTTTAGAATAGTTGTCGAATTCAAAAATTTTGTTCACCTTTCTAATCCAATCCAGAAACACTTCCGGAGTTTCCTTACCCAAAAACGGAGGAACGCGTATCTTGCCTGCTTTCTCGGTAAAACCTCCCTTTCGGCCTTGCCGGCGATCACTACCTTCGAAGTCAGCTCTATCTTCTTCCAAACCATCAAACCAAGGATTCTTTGGTGGGGTCTTCTTTGGAGTACCCTTTCTAGATCCCGACTCCAACTGTTCAAACCACATCTTAAAATGTTGATTCTCCTGTCTAATCTGTTGAGTCTCCTGTTTAATCTGTTGAGTCTGAGTTGATAACTGTCGTAACTGTTCATTCAGAGCAACCATCATACCTTCTAGACGTTGGTTTACAATAGTACCTTCTGCCGGGTTACTCATGTTGACAATTAACCAAATTCCAATTGAATATCCACAAAATTACTTCAGCAACAATTACCCACAAATATCCAAAATAATCAAACCAACAAACAATCACCAATTCAACCTGATTAATTCACAGAATACCAATGAATCAAAAACAAAATATATAATTGTTGTAAACTTAACACAGTAACCAAATCATGCAAGGCTGCGAATAACAACAATTTAGGGTTTCAATTTTAAGGAAAACTGAAAAACCTGATTTCGAAAATCCCTTGATCTCTGATACCACTTGATAAACGATCTCACCACGCTCCTTACGTAGATTGATAGTTGTTGCGGAATATTGGTCACGATCTTTTCGAGAATCAATGTGAACAAGTCGAATCAACCTATCTCTGTAGGCTGACAGTATGCACAATTAATTGGATGCTCCTCACATACAATTAACACGACAGTCACGTAAAGAAAGCTCCATCCTCAAGAAAATTCCTCACAAAGTAAATCAAAATCGCTCCTCAGGAAATCAATTCATGTAAAAGAAACAACTATGTGTTCTTATTTCAAAATTCAACTCTATCTATTACAACTGATAAAAAGGCCTATTTATAGGCTTATTACAAACCCTAAACGAAATAACACATAAAAGGAAACATTAAATAACTTAAAATCCTAGTTTCTAAAAATAGAAAAATAATTAATGCATAAAATTCCCGCACGTTGCGACGTGGGGGAGCCCGACGTCGTGACGTCAGGGAACAAACTCTAAAAATAAAAATCACGTCGCTGCTGGACGTCGCGATGCGCGACGATGGACGTCGCGACATTCATGGACGTCGCGACGTCGGATGAGTTCCACTTCGCGACTTTTATGGACGTCGCGACGTCAGATGAGCTCCACGTCGCGACGTGGTTTTCTGTTTTGTTGTCCACGTCGAAATTCTCTTCTTTCTTCCTTTTAGGCCTCCAAACGCGAACCATTCTCCTTAAACACCCCTTGATTCGTTCCAATGACCCCCGAGGCTTTGGTTTGGACTTCAATTTGCTATCAAAAAAGACCCAAGCGGGAGAAGGGGAATAAAAGTGCTTGAAAATTTGAAGACTTTAAGCCACCACCCCAATTTCCCTAAAGGCCAAACAATATGGATCCTTAGTTTTTAGCCCTTCCTGGATTGGTGAAAAAAATTCATGTGGAAGTTCCTTTGATTGAGCTTATTAAAGAAATCCCCAAGTATTAAAAATTTTTCAATGACCTATGGTAAAAAAAAATGTCCAAACGAAGGGATAATTCTTGTCAATGAGAATTGCAGTTATTTGATCATAATAGATGTGCCTATTACGCTAAAGAATTATGGTAGCTTCACCATACCATGCACAATTGGAACAATGAATTTTCTTAGAGCAATTCTCGATGTTTAGACCGACATAAACTTGATACCAATTTCATTAAGCTCAAAAGTTAACATTAGAGCACCATTTGGCTACTAGAGATGCCCAGATCAATGTATAGACAAGACCATCACATTCAAAGTGGAGGACTAAGAAGTGGCCATTAAGGTTGGTAAAAACACTAGGGCGCCAAAAGCTACCCAGGAAAGCAATATAGTTGGGATAATTCCTACCGATCCAAATATATCCTAAGCAAAGAAATCAAAGGAAGAGAAAGGGAGGAAAGAAAAAGTCATAGGGAAAGACATTGAGCATAGTGCCATAGAGCAATGAAATTTTTGCCGCAATACTCATGCCATATAGCAATGGTGAATCTGATCTATAAATTGAGCAAGGCGAACGAAAAGTGAATGGAGATACCTTGAGCCCTACCAAAAAATGAGTATGGATGAAGCCTATAAACTTAGCGATTCTTGAAAGACAAACCAAGGATATTATTGCTTTCATTTCTTTCTTTTAGACTAGTTTTGAATATTTTTAATTAGGCTCACTAAGATTAGTCATGGCCATATGATGAGGGCAAACTATGTGTAATAAATATGCACTGTCGTGGTTGCTATTCACCCCTAATAAAAAAAATAAGCTAAACAACCCCGGTAGTGGTGATAGTATAGGGGGTTTAGTTCCATAGGGAAATGAATGTGTTGAAATTTTAAGAAACTATTTTTGGTTTTTTTTAATGTTACTAATTAACTAACACAAAAGAATTAAATAAAAAAGAATTAAAACAGAGATGGTGATTTAATTTGACTTTTAATTAAGCAAGTATACTCCCGAGATTATATTTAGAGTCATGATGAGTTGGTTTTACACCAACTATTTTTGCCAAATCTCTTAGCTTTTGTCTTGTGTTATATGCGAATTTGTGGTGATTCATGTTGTTTTATGCTCATATGTGGTTTGTTAGATGATAATGTGTAAATGGTGCAAAAAGGGTAAAAATGATGGTGAATGAAGTGGTGTGTGTGTCTAAGTTGAAAAGAAGGAACGTAAAGGACTCAATTCGGCAAAATTAGGGTTTTGGAAGTCTGAGTGCTTATTTTCATTTGAGTGTAACTAGTCCAATTCTGATCCGAATAAGGAGATTTTGGTGTCTATGGAATGCTCTTTGTGTATACTTGAATTGTCATGTTTTAACGTTCTCCAAATTTGGTATGCAATCATGAGAAACTGAGGCTTCTTTGTAGTACTTGAATTAGGGTTTTGGTTTGTATGGTTGTATCTTCGTGCCAAAATTTGGGAAATTGTGCATATCTTGAACTACAAGTACCCAATGATGCTGATTCTTGAACCAGTGGAAAGCTCACAGGAAGATCTAGAACTTCTATTTTTATCACCTAGTCTAATGCAGGAGCTAAGGCATATCAATTGGGCATGGAAGTAGAGAATTGAAATGAAATGGACACTTTGCTATATGAGTGCTCTTATATGTGCATTCATCTCACACACTCACCTCATACACTCACTTCACCAACCTTCTGCACTCATTTGCACTCACACTCGCAACACTCTCGCACACTACCCACACTTTGCCTCATGAGAATGCGGCGAAGTTGCACACACCTCATGCGACGAGATCATCTCGTCGCATGAATCATGCATATACATTGTGTGGCGAGGTCATCTCACTGCATGAATGCCTCACACACTCTCGCATGACACTTACACTCATACACATGCACTCGAACACACAAGCACTAGATCACTCAACACACTATGCGCAGAGGCATATACTCACATTGCGGCGAGATCACCTCGCCGCAATCCCCTCACATCTCAAGTATCACTTAGGCATATTTCTGCATACCAAAATTGCATAATTATGCATGTTTCGTAGGAGTTACATAAATAGAGCTACTCATGGCATTTGTTCATAATGAATCTTCACAGTTCATTCAACACATCTCATTTCATATCATTCAACATATTAAACATTCAAGTCATCACACTTATGTTTTACTATGCTTATGTTTTCATTTATATGTGCCTTTGTAACGAGTTTTTGCTACACTCACTTTGTTGTTTTACTTGTCTTCATCATCTTAGTTCGTTTCATTCAGCCACCACAACACAACATTTGTTCTCACTCCATAACTCACAAACACTTCACATTCATTTCCCTTCTCATCTACACAACACTTCACACCCACACTACACTTCACTTTTGCACCTCACTGAAATTCTCACACATTTGCACATAAGTGGCGAGACCTCGCGGCCACTTTGCACAGCGAGTTCTCGCCTCGAGACCTAGCCTACAATCGTCACACACGGCGAGACCTCGCCGTGAGGTCTCGCCCACACACGCAGCAGACGGCGAGGTCTTGCCGCGAGACCTCACCCACAAATTCACCTTGGAAGTTGTCTTTTTGGCAACTGAAAAATTGGCTAAGTGTTGGCTACTTTCTCAGGTTACAGCAGGTGGACGAAGGCGTGGAAGCTGTTGGCCCAAAGGCGCGCGGAAGCTGAGTTCAGGAGGGGATGTTGAAGTTGAAAGCCCGAATGCGTGTTTTGCTCCGCTTATGAAGGCGTGATGGTTGCTGGATGAGAAGAGGCTCAAGCGTGGATTGGAAGCGTGATTCCTTGTGGCTCAAAAGCGCTGGAGCTGAGCTGAATGCGCGATGCTCTTGGCTTGAAGGCGCTAGGACAGAGTTGAAGGCTACTACTTGGAATTTCATTTGTGCTGATTTTGTTATTCCTTACGAGGGTACTTTTGTAATAATCTAGTTATTTTACGGTTGCGTATTAGTTACATTTTCATGATTCTCTATATAAAGGGGATGCAGCTAAACATGTAAAGGGGGAACTTTTAGACGAATATTCGAGAATTGCTAACGATCTTTTGAATTTAGAGCGGGAGTTCTTATCTCTCATTTTCTCTCTCTAGATCTATTTTCTCTCTCTAGAGTTTCTTCTCCGAATACAATTCCTATCGTGAATTTGTACCGGAGATTACATATTGAACTCAATCGAAGCAACATTGGACCTTCCTCTACACTTCAATCGGTGAAATTTCTCAATTTAATGTAATTCAATTGTTTAATGTTGGAATTTAAAGCTTACTAGTTGAATATGGAATTTTTTGGCTAAATTAGTGATGACCTAGGGTTATGATCGCATTACTGTGAATTAGAACCGAAAAAAGTTAAGCAATTGACGTAATCTTTAAAGAATTGTTGATACTTGTTTGAATTGTTGAAATACGAGAAGTTTCATGCAATTTCACTTGTGTTTGATTGAATTACACTTTGTTTGAGGTTGTCATGCCAGTTCAAGGTGTGAAACAACATTAACAGTGGAAATAGTGTAAATAATATACATGATGAACGATATGGAGTTCCTTTGCTTGTTGTTCATGTACACGATCCGAGATGTAGTCGACATGCTAATCGAAGATCGTTGAATCTTTCGAATTAGGTAAAGAAGACTTCATGAAGCTAGCTTATCTGAAGACACTCAAGTTAGGCCTCGCCACAGGATATTTGAGAAATTGCATGATTAATAGCTAGAAACATGAAGTTGAGATGTTGCAATTTGATTTCATTTCGCTTAGGCCTCGACATGGGAAAAGTAGAGTGTTAAGAGGTACAGAAAACACTGTGGTCGTCATGCTAAGTGTTAGCTTGACTCCTAGGCAACAACGATCTCTTCCTAATTAATATTTCATGAGGTCAATTGCAATGTAAACGGTTTGAACTCTTGGTAGTTTGATTCAGAAACTCTAGGACATCTGCTTGAATTCCTGTGAATCTCATCTATGAATCTGATCTGTCATTTTTGCAAGTTAACTTCTGCTTTGAGTGTTGAGTGCTGCTTTTACTTTACTGAGTTGATACTGTGAATCTTTTGTTGCATTCTTGGGAAACACATCAAATTCTTGAAACACTATACCTTCCCTGTGGATACGATCCCTAATTCCACTACTACAGTAGTTTCTAGGGTTAAATTGTGCAAGTACGCGACATACCTTTCAATTTTTTGGCGCCGTTGGCGGGGAAGGCAAGGTTCTGATATTTGTTGAATTGTTTCTTGAATTCTACTTGTTCTATTTTGTGTTTTTTCTGTTCGTGTCATCTACTTAAGTTCTTAATCTTTTGTTGTGTTCTGTTCTGTGTATTTTCAATACGTGTTGAGCGTTGTGGTCCATTTCTTTGCTGTACATTTGAAGTTCTTGATTCTTTGCTATTATAGTCCACTACAATGTGTTGTGTATGCCAAGATCTAGCAAGTCTGCAGGAGAACCACAATTTTCATTGGATCTTGAATTGGCAAAAACTTTGAGAGTGCAACAAAGACAGCAAAGAGACATAGCTGCCCAAGGAGTGAGAGCACCTCGTTTTGGTGACCACTATGCGGTGAACTCCGACAACAGATTTGGACAGCAGGATATTGATGTCGAAAGTTACCACATCCCTCCTCAGATTGTATCAATGATCACTTAAGGACAGTTTTTCCAAGGGCTTAATAATGAAGACCCCAATGATCACCTTGATTGGTTCCTAGGTCTCTGTAGTACTTTTAAGCTTCAAAGACTGGACCGAGGTGAGCTGCATAGGATCTTGTTTCCTGTGTCTTTGCTAGGAAAAGCTAAGAATTGGTTCAAGAGTATTGGGGGAGCAAATGCAGCAATGTCCTTCGATGATTTGCAAAAGAAATTTTTAGCTAAGTACTTCCCTCCTGCAAAATTGAAGAAAAGAAGAATGGACATAATGAATTTTCAACAGAAGGACAGTGAATCGTTTAGGGAAGCTTGGGAGTGTTTCAATGACTTAATTCGGCAATGCCCCAATCATGACTTGGGTGAAATCAAAGAGTTAAATTCATTTTTCAAGGGTCTTACACCTGAGTCTTCCATGATATAAAGGCTTGTGCCAATGGTGCACTTAAAGACAAGAGTGTGCATGAGGTGCGAGAATTGTTCAACCAAATTGCTGATGATAAATATCTCTTCCCTGAAACTGGTAAACCTCATGGCAGAAGACAAAAGAGGAGTTCTTGATGTAAATGAGGAAACTTCACTCAGTGTAAAATTTGAGGCCCTTGCTAAGCAAGTGCAAACTTTGAAAGCTGCTCAGACCAAGGCTCCAGTTCTCTCTTGTGGATTGTGTAAAGGTTAACATCACACCGATGAATGTGCCATCACAACTGAGTCTATTCAGTACGTGAACAATTACAGTGACAAACCTCAGTATGGAGGGAATTATTCTAGAAACAGTTACAATGGAGGTAACAAACCATATGGTGGACAAGGCAATTGGAATCAACAAAAAAATTAAGGAGGGAAATATTATCAAGAAAATGACCAGAGGAGAGCAACCAATGCACCTCCTGGTTTTGATCATCAAGCCAGTACCTCAGAGCAAAGGAAGCCATTGGTTGAGGACATGTTTCAAAAGCTGGTGGAGAAGATGGACAAAAACGAACAAAGGTTTGGAGGCTTGGAATCCACTGTTAAACATCATGAAGCTACTTTGAGGAATATCGAAATTCAACTTGGTCAACTTGCCAATGCTGTGCATCAAAGGCCAAAAGGAGCACTTCCGAGTGATACAATTCCAAATCCAAAAGGACGAGAAGCCTGCAATGCCATCACCTTGAGGAGTGGAAAACTTTTGCCAGGAAACAAACCTTCAGAAGATAAGAGTGATGGCCTAGAAGAAGACCAAAAAGATGAAGCTGAGGAAGTCCTAGAACTTGCGAAAGATGGTGAGCAAGAGGCTAGTAAATCTGAAAAGAAGGAAGTATCAACAAGGGCAGGAAATGAGATAACCAAAAAATTCCAATCCTTATAACTTTCCAGATTATGCCCCAAAGGCTCCATTTCCAGACAGGAAGAAACCTCCACCTAAGAAGGGACCTCAATTCAATCGTTTCTTGGATATGATCAAACAAGTGAATGTGAATGTTCTTCTGTTGGATTTGGTGACAGCCATGCTGAAATATGCTAAGTACCTAAAGGATCTCATTTCAAATAAGGAGCAAATCTTGAGGTGTGAAGTTCCAATGATGTTATCCGAATGTAGTCAAGCATGGATGGTGCACAAATTACCTCCTAAGCTAAAGGACCCAGGCAGTTGTACCATTCCCTGGAAGATTGGAACTAGGCATTTTGCAAAAGCACTTTGTGACCTCGGAGCTGGGATCAACCTGATGCCACTTTCCATTGCAATAAACATGGGCTTGAGTGGAAGGATTCGACCAGTTGCAGTAACACTTCAGTTGGCAGATAGGTCCTTGGTGACTCCCAAAGGCTTAGTGGAGGATGTATTGGTGGGAATTGATAAATTTACCCTGCCCATTGATTTCATTATTCTTGATATAGAGGAAGATCAAGAGGTACCATTAATTTTTGGTAGACCTTTTCTAGCTACTGGTAATGCATTGATTGTGGTAAGAAACAAAACTGTCACTTTTAGAATCAACAATGAAGAAGTTGTTTTTGATGTGAATTATGCCATGAAACACCCTTTACATGTTGAATCTTGTTTTGCCATCAAAGCTATAGCATGCTCTTCGTTGCATGAATTGAATGATAAGCATGATTATTCTGTTGTTGACGAGTTGAATGTTTGTGAGGATGATTTTGAAGAAATTGATTTAGATGATGAGGATAAGAAATTTATTTCTGAAATTGAAGATCTTATTGAATGTTGTTATTTGGAAGACTCAATTTGTGAATTGCAAAGTGATGTTGTGGAAGTTAAAATGCATGAAGCTGTAGGAGAAAATGAACATGAAACGTTTGTGTTGACAAATGTGTTGACTAATGAAATTTGTAATCCCACTTAGGTGAGGAAGGAAGAGTTTATTTGCAGGAATGAAAAGCTTTTACCTTCCATTGTGGTGGCACCAAAGCTTGAGTTACAACCCCTTCCTCCTTATCTCAAGTATACTTTCTTGGGAGAGGGTAAAACATTACTAGTTGTGATATCTTCCAAACTTGAAGCATGGCAAGAGGAAAAGCTTTTGGAATTATTGAGGCAACATAAATTGGCCATTGGATGGACAATTGCTGACATAAAAGGTATTAGTCCAAGTTTGTGTATGCACAAGATCTTGCTTGAGGAGAATGCTGTGCCAGTGAGGGATAGACAACGAAGACTCAATCCACAAATGATGGAAGTTGTTAAGAAGGAAGTGATAAAATTGCTTGACTTTGGAATTGTTTTTGCCATATCAGATAGTGAGTGGGTGAGTCCAGTCTAGTGTGTTCCAAAGAAGGGTGGAGTGACTGTTGTGAAGAATGATGCAAATGAACTTCTTGCAACAAGAGTGGTTAGTGCTTGGAGGGTATGTATGGATTACAGAAAGCTCAACAAGGCAACGAGAAAGGACTATTTTCCTCTTCCATTCATGGAACAATTGTTGGATTGAATTGCGGGCTATTTGTTCTATTGCTTCTTGGATGGCTATTCTGGCTACAATCAAATTGTAATTGATCCCAAACATCAAGATAAGACCACTTTCACCTGTCCCTTTGGTACATTAACTTATAAAAGAATGCCATTTGGTCTATGCAATGCCCCTGCAACTTTCCAAAGATGTATGATGGCAATATTTCATGACATGGTGGAATCTATAATTGAGATTTTCATGGATGACTTCTCTATATTTGGGATGACCTTTGATGGATGTTTGGAAAACATGGCAAAGGTATTGAAGAGATGTGAAGAAACAAACCTTGTGCTGAATTGGGAAAAATGCCAATTTATGGTCCAAGAAAGAATCGTGTTGGGACATAAAATTTCTCATGTGGGGATCGAAATTGATAGAGCAAAGATAGATGTCATTGCCAAGCTCCCTCCACCTACCAATGTAAAAGGGATCAGAAGCTTCCTTGGTTATGCTGGGTTTTACAGACGTTTTATTAAGGATTTTTCGAAGATAGCTCAACCCTTGTGTAGTCTCTTGGAAAAAGATGTCAAGTTTGAGTTTGAAACAGAATGTGTTGAAGCATTTGAGACCTTAAAAGCTAAATTGGTGGAAGCTCCTGTTATAGTCACTCCTCATTAGGGTGAATCGTTTGAAATTATGTGTGTCGCAAGTGACTATGCCTTAGGAGCTGTCTTAGGCCAGAGAAGAGAGAAGGTGTTTCACACCATCTATTATGCCAGCAGGTTCCTGAATGAAGCACAAATGAATTACACAACTATAGAAAATGAGATGTTGGTTGTGGTCTTTGCATTTGATAAATTTCGTGCCTATCTTCTCGGGTCAAAGGTCATTGTTCATACAGACCATGCGGCATTGAAATATTTTCTTGCAAAGAAAGAGGCAAAATTACATTTGATTCGATGGGTGTTGTTGCTCCAGGAATTCAATGTGGAAATCAAGGACAGGAAAGGCTCTGAAAATGTGGTGGCGGACCACTTGTCAAGATTGGAGTCTCAGGAGCAAGACTCGCCTGACCTTTTGGTTAAGGAACATTTCCCTGATGAACAAATTTTCAAGATGAAAACAAAGGGGTTGGTATGCAGAAATTGTAAATTTCGTTGTAGCTGGTCAAATTCCTTCTTATTTTTCTAGTGACCAGAAGAAAAGATTGCGAAGTGAAGCCAAATATTACTTCTGGGAGGACAATGCATTATATAAGGTGTGCAGTGATCAAGTGATACGTAAATGTTTCAAAGAAGAAGAAAAGGAAGACATTTTGAGAGCCTGTCATAAAGGACCCTATGGGGGTCACTTTGGCTCAATGAGGACTGGATTCAAGGTTTTACAATGTGGCTTCTATTGGCCTCATATCTTCATGGAGGCAAAAATCTGGGTTGAAAACTGTGATCGTTGTCAAAGAACTGGAAACATTTCTTCCAGAAATGAAATGCCTCTAAACAACATCCTTGAAGTGGAGATATTCGATGTTTGGGGCATTGATTTCATGGGTCATTTTCCTAAATCAAGAGGAATGGAGTACATTTTGGTGGCAGTTGATTATGTTTCTAAATGGGTGGAGGCTGTGGCCTTAGCTCATAATGATGCAAAGAGTGTAATTTCTTTCGTGAGGAAATATATCTTAAATTGGTTTGGAGCTCCCAGGGCAATCATAAGTGATGGTGGCAGTCATTTCTGTAACAAAATTTTTGAAGCTTTGTTGGCAAAGTATGGAGTGGCTCATAAGGTTTCGACAGCCTACCATCCTCAAACTTCTGGCCAAGCTGAAATTTCAAATCGTGAAATTAAGAACGTGCTTGAAAAGGTTGTCAATCCAGGAAGAAAAGATTTGTCTATGAAATTGGATGATGCATTGTGGGCATACAGAATCGCTTACAAGACTCCCATAGGAGCTTCTCCATTTCGGCTTGTATTCGGTAAAGAATGTCATCTTCCAGTGGAACTTGAACATAAAGCTTATTGGGCCATTCAGAAATTGAACATGGATTTGCCAGGTGCTCAATCAAAAAGGTTGCTTGAGTTGAATGAACTGGATGAATTTCGATTCAATGCTTATATGAGTTCTAAGCTGTATTAGGAGAGGACTAAAAGAATTCATGATGCAAAAATTCGATCCAAGAGTTTTCCTCCAGGGAAGCTGGTGTTATTGTACAATTCTCGTTTGAGGTTGTTCCTTGGTAAGTTGAAGTCACACTGGAGTGGTCCATTTCGGGTTCTCAAAGTGATGCCATATGGTGTGGTGGAAATCACAAATGAAAGAAATGGTAAAGTTTGGCAAGTAAATGGTCACAGACTAAAGCCTTATTTGACAGCTGAAGACAAGAGCACTACTAGTTTGGAAGGAGCTCCACAGGAGCTATTCCTCGATGATCCTATAATTTCACAGTGAGCCATGAAGCATGGTCGGGCTGAAGACCGTAAACCAAGCGCTCCTGGGAGGCAACCCTGATTTTCTTTCTTTGTCTTGATTTATTGTGATTTCTCTTACTTGTTAATTTTTAGTTTGTGTATAACATAGTAACAATTCATGGCACAATCTAAGAACATAACTGGTGGTTACATTTTGCAGATTCTCAGAGTGATGATGATCGTCAGTAATAAAGGCAAGAAGTGAATCTTTGTTTTTTCAATCCATTAGGGTAAAGAGGGTTCCTTTATTCTTGCTTGTTATTTTTCTCACGAGGCCGCGTCTCTATACACATGTGGGGGTAGTTGGAACACTAGAATGTGGATTCCACGTTTATGGATCACCATAGTTGTGTTTTGAAAGAGTGTGTTGCTATGTTTGAATCTAGGGTAGTATTAGTAGTAGTAGCATGGTAATAGTATTGCATTATTTTGTCTAGCACTTTATTAGGTAAGTGTAACGTCTTGATGATTGTGTTTGAGTATATTTGGTGTTAATATGAAATTAGTGATATTGTGAATATTTTTGTTAATTTTTCGGTGAGATTTTGTTATTTCTTTTAGTTTTTTATGTTTCTTTTAGTAATGCAAGATGAGTTTTTGGTACACATGCATTGATGATGAGGATATCTGCTCATTCTGAACATGAGTTAATTGAACTGAAAAGCTGCAAAATGCATTGACGAAAGAGAAAAAAAACAAAACAAGCTCACATGGAGTCATGAAATGGAGAAGTGGTGTAATGAGCCATGACAAAACTTGAAGGCTGCATATATTATGTGAATTGCATAGAAGTGAGGTAGTGTGTCGTGTGGTTAAGTGGCAGAGAGGAGATGCTATGCATGTGAATAAAAGAGCGACCTGTTTTTGTTTTATTGTCAGTATATTTTTATGGTTGTTGGAACATTTATGTCTTGAGTTGACCGATTGAATGCATTTACATGACTTCTCTTCCTTTGTGTTTCTATAAGTGTAAGAAGTATTACTTGATGTTTGAAGACGTCACAAGTAGGACACATAAGTTCGGTGATAGTGAGGCCATATTGCTTACATTGAACTTCTCAATTCCATTTTCTTCCAATATTAAGTTTAAGCTCTCCACAAAGAGTGGCACCAAAAAAAGACTCCACTTCCAACAAGGCTTCGACTTCAAGAAAAGGGAAAGGGAAGGCACAAAAACCACCAGTTGTGGAATCAGATTCGGATTATTGCCCTGATGAAGATTTGCCACTCTTTGAGGATCCCCCTCAGTATACAATGCAAGCCACTCTCCCAAAGAAGAGAAAATGATCAATGAAACAGGAACCACCTATGTTTATTGACAAGAGAGCACAGCAAAGATGGGAGCATGGTATAGGTATGAAAAAATTGCATTTGGAAAGGGCATTCATAGTTGAAGGAGGGCCATTCGAATAATTGATGACATTCCACTGCTTTGATAAGAAACTCACAAGTGGCCTAGAGTATTGCAATGCAAGTCTAGCACGAGAATTTTAAGCCAATGCAAAATTTCCTAATGAAGATGCGGAATTCTATGTGCGAGGGAAACGGGTACAAATTACAAGTGAAATAATCAACAATCATCTTGGAACACCCAATTACTCTCATTACCCTTTACTAATTTCAGAGAACGATGATGACTGTGACTTCGCATTAGCAGAAGAGTTCGCTCTACCAGGAGCTAAATGGGAGTTGAATGTGAGTGGTGAACGTAAGCATATCCGAGGAGAGCGGCTGCGAAGTGATGTTAAAATATGGCTCATGTTTGTATTGTCTCGGTTGATGCCCAGTTCACAATCCACTGAGGTGCTTCGCAATAGGTTGCATTTGATATCAGCTATCCGAGGGAACAAACCAATTGATGTGGGGACAAAAATTCTTTCTATTATACAATCTGGAATTGAAATGGATAGTGCAGATTTATATTTTCCTGTCTTGCTTGAGGAGCTTTGCATGGTTCAGGGAGTGGATACTGAGGCTGGGGAATGGCGAAGGAATCTAGGGCCAATTGGGACATCATTGTGCATCAAATACCAGGCACTGGAGAAGGAGATGAGAAAAGCAGAGAAAGCAGGAACTAAGAAATCTAAGAGCAAATCTGGCCCTTCACCTTCGAGGCAGAAGAAGAACCACAAATGTATGATTTTAGTGCTTTGCAAGGAACAATACAGGAGTTCCAACATTCTGTGGAGAACCGTTTTTAGGATTTCCAACAATCTGTTGATCAGCGTTTCTCGAACATGGAGGAGAGGTGGGAACGGATGCATGAAGGTATGGATAATATGCAACACGAGTGGTCAACACATGCTTCAAATATGGACCATAAACTGGATGATATGGCCTCAGTGGCACAACAACAGTTTGAAGTACTATACCATCGACAGATGATGATGCAGCTGGCATTGGATAAATGTAAGAAGATTGCAGTTTACTATCATAGTGATTCTGGACCCCCAAAACCAACGCCAATATCTGTGCAATTGGCTGGATATCGTATTCCAAATCTCTCAATGGATGTTTTTAGTGGCGCTATTCATGAGCTGCCAGCGGGGGTGACTGCAATGCCTTCCCTTCCATCATTGCCTATATTTGGAAGAATCCCTACAATGCCTCCAACTCCAGAGATTGTCCCGAACCCTGAGTTTATGCCAACAGCGAGGTTTCCATTGATAGCATCTGGCCAACCTCTTGAAGGCCCAATTCATGGTCCTTTCCAGTATGTGGCTCAGCCTTTTGGTGTTCCCTCTTTTGCAACAGCAGTTTCTTTGGGGGGTCAATCATTTTCAACGGCAGCCTCATTTGCATCTACTTCTTCCTCGGCTCCATCTTCATCTTCCCAGGGAGTCCCTCTTTCTTAGACTTTTACATTGCGGACAATGCTTATTTCAAGTGTGTGGGGGTGGAAGATGTGTCAATTGTTGATTTCTTTTTGTGATTGTTTGATGCTTTGGTTGCTGAAAGAGGGGCTTAATTTTTTTTTCCCAACATGTGGGTGCATTATATTGTTGAAAGCGGGGTTCGAATGCTGGGAGTTGTTTTGAAGATTTCCAGACTTTTATATTGATTAGATGTTGTGGATTAGTTCCGAGTTGAAGCTTGTGTGAAGTTTCTTGAAGTTTAATTATTTCTTGAAGTTCAAGTTTGGAAGTGTTGTGAAGTGAAGCAGAGACATTGTGTGTGATGTTTTCTTTAGAAGTTGAATTTGAATAATTAGTGTAGTTACTATCTTTCTAGTGTGTGGGTAGTGAGTTTAGTAAATAAATGTTGAATAAAAGTTTAGTGGTAGTGTAAGTTGTTGTAAGGTCTAGAACACTTTGTACTAGGCTTTGGCTCCTTTGGAATTCTTTGTTCGAAATTTGTGGTTCATCAAGTTTTATTTTCATTTTCCATATGCGGAATTGGTTTTTGTGATTTTTGATTCCAATCTTGATGAAATTGTCACATTTTGTAAGTCAAGGCATCATGTTAAAGTAAGATAGATATGCCATGCAAACATGTTCTTGGACATAGGAGGAAACTGATTCAATTTGTTCTTACTGTTATACATTACTTCGGTTGTTATGGATGCTCTAGCATACAGAGTCCTTTAGAGACATCCAGGAACTTTTGGTCACACAAGAAATGATATGGAGAAAAAGTCTTTGGCAATTGGGAATGAAGAGCCGAAATACCCTTGGCAAGCATAATTGGGAAAAAATAGCCACAAAACCCAGGTAGCTAAGGCGAAAAAGAAGCCAAAAGACCCAGGCAGGCAGACCAATGTGTGTAAAAAGCAAAAACAATAAAGTGCAATAGCAAATGAAATGTGAAATCAATTTAGAGAAGCACCAATGTGCGACCATCGATCTTGTGTGATTTTGAGTTCTTGTGTGTGGACATTGTGATTGTTTATGCAAAGAGATGTTTTGGAACAAAAGAAATAATGCATGCATAAAGAGTGGATGAATCGGAGTTCCTCAACACACACTTGCACGCATGACAATTTGATCTTTATTCATCGTGCCTTGGTTGATAACTTGTGCTGAAATTTGATAGGTTGGAGTTAAGGATATGTTAAAAGTTTTGATATTGCATGAAAAATTTGTTTTGATGAACTCAAAGGAGAACAAGTTGACAGAGGAATTGAGTCTAGTGTTAAGTGGTTGTGAGTGAGAGTTTGAGTTTGCTTGAGGACAAGCAAAAGCTCAAGTGTGGGGGAATTTGATGAGTTGGTTTTACACCAACTATTTTGTGCCAAATCTCTTAGCTTTTGTCTTGTGTTATATGCGAATTTGTGGTGATTCATGCTGTTTTATGCTTATATGTGGTTTGTTAGATGGTAATGTGTAAATGGTGCAAAAAGGGTAAAAATGATGGTAAATGAAGTGGTGTGTGTGTCTAAGTTGAAAAGAAGGAACTTAAAGGACTCAATTCGGTTAAATTAGGGTTTTGGCAGTTTGAGTGCTGATTTTCATTTGAGTGTAACTAGTCCAATTCTGATCCGAATGAGGAGATTTAGGTGTCTATGGAAAGCTCTTTGTGCATACTTGAATTATCATGTTTTAACCTTCTCCAAATTCTATATGCAATCATGAGAAACTGAGGCTTCTTTGTAGTGCTTGAATTAGGGTTTTGGTTTGTATGGTTGTATCTTCCTGCCATAGTTTGGGAAATTGTGCATATCTTGAGGTACATGTACCCAATGATGCTGATTCTTGAACCAGTGGAAAGCTCATAGGAAGATCTAGAACTTCTATGTTTATCACCAAGTCTAATTCAGGAGCTAAGGCACATCAATTGGGCATGGAAGTAGAGAATTGAGATGAAATGGACACTTTGCTATACGAGTGCTCTTATATGTGCATTCATCTCGCACACTCACCTCTTGCACTCACTTCACCAACCTTATGCACTCATTTGCACTCACACTCGCAACACTCTCGCACACTACCCTCACTTCGTTGCATGAGCATGCGGCAAAGTTGCACACACCTCATGCGACGAGATCATCTCGTCGCATGAATCTTGCATATACATTGTGCGGCGAGGTCATCTCGCCGCATGAATGTCTCACACACTCTCGCATGACACTTACACTCACACACATGCACTCGAACACACAAGCACTATATCACTCAACACACCATGAGCACAGGCATATACTCACATTGCGGCGAGATCACCTCGCCGCAATCTCCTCACATCTCACGTATTACTTAGGCATATTTCTGCATACCAAAATTGCATAATCATACATATTTCGCAGGAGCTACATAAATAGAGCTACTCATGGCATTTGTTCATACTGAGTCTTCACACTTCATTCAACACATCTCATTTCATATCATTCAACATATTATACATTCAAGTCATCACACTTATCTTTTACTATGCTTATGTTTTCATTTATATGTGACTTTGTAACGAGTTTTTGCTACACTCACTTTGTTGTTTTACTTGTCGTCACCATGTTAGTTCTTTTCATTCAGCCACCACAACACAACATTTGTTCTCACTCCATTACTCACAAACACTTCACATTCATTTCCCTTCTCATCTACACAACACTTCACATCCACACTACACTTCACTTTTGCACCTCACTGAAATTCTCACACATTTGCACATAAGTGGCGAGACCTCGCCGCGAGGTCTCGCCCACACACACTTTGCACAGCGAGGTCTCGCCGCGAGACCTCGCCCAGAAACATCACACACGGCGGGACCTAGCTGCGAGGTCTCGCCCACACACGAAGCACACGGCGAGGTCTCGCCGCGAGACCTCGCCCACAAATTCAACTTGGAAGTTGTCTTTCTGGCAATTGAAAAATTTGCTAATTGTTGGCTACTTTCTCAGGTTGCAGCAGGTGGACAAAGGCGTGGAAGCTGTTGGCCCAAAGGCACACGGAAGCTGAGTTCAGGAGGGGATTTTGAAGTTGGAAGCCCGAAGGCTTGTTTCGCTCCTCTTATGAAGGCGTGATGGTTGCTGGATGAGAAGAGGCTCAAGCGTGGACTGGAAGCGTGATTCCTTGTGGCTCAAAAGCGCTGCAGCTGAGCTGAAGGCGCGATGCTCTTGGCTTGAAGGCGCTGGGACGGAGTTGAAGGCTACTACTTGGAATTTCATTTGTGCTGATTTTGTTATTCCTTATGAGGTACTTTTGTAATAATCTAGTTATTTTACGGTTGCGTATTAGTTACATTTTCATGATTCTCTATATAAAGGGGATGTAGCTAAACATGTAAAGGGGGAACTTTTAGACGAATATTCGAGAATTGCTAACGATCTTTTGAATTTAGAGCGGGAGTTCTTATCTCTCATGTTCTCTCTCTAGATCTATTTTCTCTCTCTCGAGTTTATTCTCTTAATTCAATTCTTATCGCGAATTTGTACCGGAGATTACATATTGAACTCAATCGAAGCAACAATGGACCTTCCTCAACACTTCAAGCTGTGAAATTGCTCAATTTGATAGAATTCAATTGTTTAATGTTGTAATTTAATGCTTACGAGTTGAATATGGAATTTTCTGGCTAAATTAGTGATGTCCTAGGGTTATGATCGCATTACTGTGAATTAGAACCGGGAAAAGCTAAGTAATTGACCTAATCTTTAAAGAATTGATCATACTTGTTTGAATTGTTGAAATACGAGAAGTTTCATGCAATTTCACTTGTGTTTGATAGAATTACACTTTGTTTGAGGTCGCCGTGCCAGTTCAAGGTGTGAAACAACATTAACAGTGGAAATAGTGTAAATAATATACATGATGAACGATTTGGAGTTCCTTTGCCTGTTTGTTCTTGTACACTATCCGAGATGTGGTCGACATGCTAATCGAAGATCGTTGAATCTTTAGAATTAGGTAAAGGAAGACTTCATGAAGCTAGCTTATCTGAAGACACTCAAGTTAGGCCTCACCACAGGATACTTGATAAATTGCATGATTAATAGCTAGAAACATGAAGTTGAGATGTTGCGGTTTGATTTCATTTCGCTTAGCCTCGACATGGGAAAAGTGGAGTGTTAAGGGGTACAGAAAACACTGTGGTCATCATGCTAAGTGGTAGCTAGACTCCTAGGCAATAATTATCTCTTCCTAATTAATATTTCCTGAGGTCAATTGCATAGTAAACGGTTTGAACTCTCGGTAGTCTGATTCAGAAACTCTAGGACATCTGCTTGAATTCCTGTGAATCTCATCTGTGAATCTCATCTGTCATTCTTGCAAGTTAACTTCTGCTTTGAGTGTTGAGTACTGCTTTTACTTTACTGAGTTGATACTGTGAAACTTTTGTTACATTGTCGGGAAACACTTCAAATTCTTGAAACACTATACACTTTCCTGTGGATACGATCCCTACTTCCACTACTACAGTAGTTTCTAGTGTTAAATTGTGCAAGTACGTGACATACCTGTCAAGTCACATGAAAAGAAAATACATACATTCTATCTATGGTCATGCAAAACAAGGGTAAATAATATAACTCACGCCCTCCCATGTGGTAAGAGGCAAGGAATGACCTAGGCATTCACCTGTTTAGATATTAATTAATTCATTACACCCTACTATGTTGTAAAAGGCAAGGTTTACTTCCTTAATTAACCCAGAATCTAGTGCAACTAACCAACTCAACCCAACACTCAAGTTCAACCGCTCCTTTATGGCGAAGGCAACGCCCGAACCACTCACGCTAATGATAAATTAACCCTCCCAATCTCCTCCTATGTGGTAAGAGGCAAGAGCTACGGTAAAATCAATCTAACAAATTCACAACCAGCCCACAAAAGATTCCAAACAACCCACTCTAATCCTTCTATGTGGTAAGAGGCAAGATTAAAGCAAGTTATCTCTAAATAATTTACTGCACTTTAAGCAAATATTCATCATACAAAATCCAGCTCTAAATCATGTAAAATTATGAAGAACACAGCAAAACGTATTCAACAAAGACCATACGATAGAACATAGCATGTAAATTAAGCACAAAAACCCGGGAGCACAATAAGTTTAGCTGAGCATGGCTAAATCAAACATCATAATATTTAAATTAAAGAACATTATTGAAAACATAAATTAAAAGGAAAGATAACACATCGAATTGCAAATCCTTGAAAGAAATATTTGCCTCTAAATAAATGAATTCAATATGTAATGATGTTCCCAATCCGTACAGCCGCAATTCTCCGTAGATAGCAAAAATAATGAAACCCTAGCTATTACAAAGAAGAAAAATCCTTGCTTAATATCGCTCAAAGTTGTCACACACCCAAAAAACTGTAACCCTAGCCCTATTTATAGCAATTCTATACAAATATTAGCAAATAAGTCCTTCACGAAAACCATTTCGGATAAGAAATCTCAAAGTGGGCCACAATCGCAAATTTTCAAAATGAAATCGTAAAATCAAGCGTTTCCCGATGTCGCGACGTGTAAGGTACGTCACGACATCCACGTAGGTTGCAACGTCCATGGTCGCAAGTCGCGATCTGGGAGGGGGTCCCGACGTAATCAACCAAAATTAATTTTAATTTGTATTTTTGACGTCACGACGTGAAGGGTAAATTTCGCGACGTCCACCCACATCGCGACGTGGCGGTCCCGACGTCGTGACGTGGAGTAGGTCTTCACTATATTCACAAACTTTCTTCAATTTTTCCTCCAATTTGCATCTGATTTGGCTCTCATATGATTTTCCTTTTCCAAGCACACATCATGGTCGACAACCCTACAAATACCACACTAAAACGAATCGAAAAGAACAAGAACGACAAAATAATTAAGTATAAACACTACATAAAAGGTGAATAAACTCACCTTATCAATTTCCCCCACACTTAACCTTTATTCATCCCCGAACAAACTAAACCAAAAATAACAAACCTAAACAAAAACCTAAAATAAAGATCCCACAAAATACTAACACATAACAACAAAACGCATCCAACTTTATCAATCCGATCTAAGAACAAATGCCATGTAAATACCTCATAATATCAAGTATTCAAATGTGAAGTACACATAATATATGTCCCCAAAAGTTATCAAAGTACATTAATGTACTCATTTAGACATGTTGAGCCAACCATGTGTGTGTGTGCGATAGGTTCCACCTCAGTTCATAACTCATCTACAACCATGCCATAAGTCAGGGCTCCAAGAACCAAGTTTTCGTCTCAACATTTCTTTACTAACATATTAAAAATTCATTATTCAACTCATATTTATGAGGATTCTCTCGGCAAACCTTTAGGTTCATGTATAACACTTATTCCCCCAAACTGTCACACCTAATTAGGGTATTTCATTACAAATCCCATGACATTCACTTGGAGTACTGTCTCACATTCGGTTTTAGACCCATTCCCTCTCATGCAAGTTCTCCATTAACTTTTCTTTTAAGAGGAGTCTCGCAGAGGAGTGGCAATATAAAGCCAGAGTCTTAACGCTTCTAATCTCCGTTACCATCCACATGAGTTCTCTTAGGGTTATTATTAAAAGCAATCTCATAGATGGATAATAGTATGAGCATAACAAGCTTAAAAATGTAGAAGCATTAAGTGCAAACAATTATGCAAGCACATGTAAAAACACACCAAACTACTTAATGGTTCCAAACTCGTCAATGCCCTTAGTAGTTCCCCTAAGTGCATAAAAATGATTGACTCAAAATGATAAAATTTCCATCAAATACACGACTCCCTCTATATAGAATATTATTTTCCTATCCCGCATCGAATCCTTCGATAAAATCCAATCATTGGCAACATAACACTTATCACAACAAGATCAAAATTTTAAAAAATTGGATATAACACAAAAATACCTAAAACCATGGTGTAACTATACAATGGATTAACATTTTCGAATTACTTATTTACGAGCTCACGTTAACTCAAGGGAATAACAAATACGAATGGGACACCAATATTTTAAATAAATCCTAATTCCATTAACTTAATTGTCTTAATATTGCGCAAATTGACAAAGAAAATAACAAGATGACAAAAAACAAGAAAAGAAAAATAACATCCAAACAAAGAAAAAATAAAAAATAAAAAAACAGAAAAAAATAGGACAATACTCATAATTCCTCCCCACACTTAAAATCCACATTGTCCTCCATGTGGGATAGAAAAACACTACCTAATCGTGCTGCATGTCATCATATTGAGGAGGCTACGAGCTGGATCCCTCTCCTCTCAAAATCTGCCACTGACGACTCATCTGTTGAACCATGTCGAATATCTGATATATCTGATGTGACAAGTTGGCATATGACATCTCCATCTGATCAAATCTCTCATCCGAGTGAGTCATCTGCTGTGCCACCAGCTCCTCCATCTCATACATACAAGTATGCACACCCGCAAATGTCAATAGGTGGCCTGGTGGGGGAGGTGGTAGTGGTAGAGCCGGCTCCCCATCCTGTGCCTCCTCTTGCTGTTACTCCTGTCCTTGCCATTGTTGCGCATGTGGTTGCTGCACTGGTCCGTGTCCTACGCACTCAAATAAACTGATCTTATATGCATTAAACATATCCGTGGTTATGACATCACGGACACCACAAAGCTCGTCGATGTCTAAAGCTTGCACCCTAGCTGCATAACATATGGCAGTGATCGCGGATGGAAAATAAAATCCTGTCCTGATAAAGCGACGTGCCTTCTTGATCTATATGTCTAAGATCTACCCAACATCGACTGTGAGCCCCGTCTGAATTGCATAATTGAGCACGGCCTTGTCGCTGTCACAAGAGGACTGATGGATGCTTGGGATGAGCTTTCCAATGATGAAGTAATGCCATGCCCTTATGATCTTTGCCATTTGGGCTAGCTTAAGCTCAACAATCCTGAAGGAAGGAATGATGGATTCGAGAGGTCTGGTGGTAATGGTGGAGAACACTTGTGGAACTTAGAACTGACCACCCACCAGTACGCGGTACCCATTGTCTACGATGTCACGTAATTCATAGTACTCATTGAACCAAGTACGGCTGACCGAGACATTTAACTCCATGAAGGCGAAGGACACCTTGCTATGCAAAAGGGTAGTTGGCATAAAACTCCCTCACCAATGTACCATTGCTGCCGATCGGTTGTTGGCAAAAATATTGCCAAAGTCGATTCCTAATCTGATTTGCAATCGTTGTAGCTCTAACTTCTATACCTCTCTCCTATAACATTGCTTTATGTGCAAGGTTCTCTTTATGACACTTCTCTACTTCTAGGCACATGAAGCGGAAGTTATCGAACCCCGCAGGATTAGGCTGTGGCAGTGGTGGAGGAGGTGGTGGGGGTGGTGGATTACTAGCAGTGGAGCGTGATCTCTGTGGCACCATATCTGTCAATATGAGAAATATTAAAACAAACCACAAATTCAATTGACAAATTATTGTGAAATCAATATATTACATATTAAACATCACCATTAGTTAATGATATGCTCCCCCACACTTGATTCATAACATATCCTCAGCACAAGCCATGTAATGCCTACACTATTACCACACTTATGCAAGAACAAGAGCAAACTAATCTTAAAACACAAAGTATCTAAATGATGACATAATACAAATGAAACATTCACTCTCCACAAAATGTATAAGTAAAATATCACAATCTTTCCAACCTTAAAGACAATGTATAGTTGGTGTTAAGTCATCAGGATACCATATAAGCATTGTATCAAAACACTTAACAAGCATGTTAGGTTTCAAGCATACTTAGGTGCTTCTAATTCACGTATGAATCATTGAGGCATTATATCAAACACCTAGAATGCATTAATATTTTGATCCTGTTAAAACCAACACTCCAAAATAATTTCCCAATAAAACCACAACAATATACAAATACGATCAAGATGAACTAATCTAACATGATTACATAATACATATGAACACAATTGAATCACAGAAATAAAAAATTGTCCAAAACCGTGTCTAAAATTGTGAGTCTATACTGTTCCAAAAATTCAACAAATCAATCCTTGAATCCATTCATCACACAATGCACCAAATAGTGTAAATAGAACATATAAAACAAAATTAAACACAAGATTACAACAAAATTAAGAGAAAAATTCGAAATGTACCTCTTGAAGAACAAAATCAAAATTCACAAATCTTATGTTTTGTGATGATATAGAGGCCTCTACACCTTCCCAATGTCTCCTAGAACGAATTGGAACGACCTAAATCTAACGAATTTCACAAGAAATTTGAATTTTTGAGTTTGTAGGTTTTGAGAAAAATTTTAAAATTTGAAGAATTTAAGAGTTTTTTTCTCCACTTTGCATCTGATTTGGCTCTCATATGGTTTTCCTCTTCCAAGCGTACACCATGGTCAACAACCCTACAAATACCACACTAAAACAAATCGAAAAGTACAAGATCGACCAAAGAATTAAGCATAAACACTACATAAAACGTGAATAAATTCACCTTATCAATTTTCCCCATGCTTAACCTTTGTTCATCCACGAACAAACTAAACTAAAATAACAAACCTGAACAAAAACCTAAATTAAAGATCCTACAAAAAACATGTATGTGCAAAAACTTTGAAAATTTGCAACCTTGAATGTTACTTGCATCTCATGTCTACTTTGCAAAAACATGTAAGTGTAACCTTGAATGTTAATTGCATGTCATGTCTACTTTGCAAAAACATGTAAACAGTTTCAGTAACTTATAGTAAGCTTTGTTTCAAAATTTGCAAGAAGTTTTTCATAAAAGGAGAAAACAAGGACAACGGTACTCAAACAAAATATCATTAAAATTTATTGTTTATGGAAACTAGGGAGTTCTAAAACATATCCTAACTTTACAATGAGGACAATTTAAATTTTAAGTTTGGGGGAGGGGATGTTTGTTGTGGTTTGTTGCCAGTTGGAATTCATGTGATTAGTCCCTTATTTGAATGGAATTCAATTCAAACATAAAAAACAATGGATGATGGTTTTGTACTTTTGTTAGTATGTTTTGTGCTTTTACTTGTTATACCCCGTATGTGTTGTGCTTTACATTTTTTGTGTGGTCATTTTTTATTTTTGCGAGGATTTTTAAAATTTTTTGTGACTAAGTGATGTTTTGAGCACAAGATTGTTTAAGGTTGGCATTTTGGTTAAAGAACTTATCTATCCATTGAAAGTGCACTAGTACTGGAGTTAGATATGTGTAAAGCACAAATTAGATGAAAAATTTTTAGTGATTGTGATAAATCAATGCTAAGTGGTAGGAGTTAAAACTTAGTGCGAAAAGTTTAATCTTAAACAAACTTTTTTCCAAGCACTAACTGGGATACATATAGGGATTGTTGAACTTGTGTGAATGGTGGAAAAAAATAGAATCTTAAAAATATTCGTGACAAAAGAGGAGTAATCCTTGAAAACATATGTTGACAACAGTTATAGATGAGATAATTTAGGAATGGCTAATGTTGAGTGTCGCGGCTCGTCAATTTATCCTAATTTCACTGAATATAGTAGCAGTGAGTTAGGTTTCGTTCCTCAGGGAAATAGTCGATTCAAGAAATTTGATATGCTCAGTTATGTCACCAAAATATAACAAGCTTAAAAGAGCACTAAATACAAAATTTAACAGGAAATAAATTGGTTTAACTCCACACAATTACAAATTTAAATGAACACACAAGTAAGACTCAGAGAAGTAAAAGCAAAGTTCTCAAGAAAATTAAGCTGATAATCTAGGCTACTTCCGGGTGAATGCAACTTCTCATACATGCAGTATTACTAACATACAATCAAAGCAGATGAGGAGAATCACAATTGGAAGCAGAAATAATAGTTAGCATGGTCACTACACTACAATTTTAGTCTCCCGACACCATCCTATCCTCTGGTCAGGCCTAAGGATGGTGAAGTGTGAACAAGCTGTCTCAATTCCCCACTCAAATTACTCAAGCATGAACACCTAGAATCTCCCATGGTAAGGCCCGATCCTAGCATATAAATTCATCATTTAAGTAGGAGAATCTCTTATCACCTTGTTCTCAGGATTATATAGATTCAAAGCTTCCTATGATGAGGTCTAGCCTTAAGATCTGTGCAAATTCAAACAGGTTTAAGAACTCATGCATTCTCAGGTTCTTATTCATGATTTTCATCGAAATCTTACAAAAGAAGACTCAATTCAGCATGACGACCGCAATCAAATCTCATTTCATCAAATTCAGATAAAAAGCATGCACTTAACAAGTTTTACAAATTCATAGCTGAGAATTTCCATTTCTTATAATAGATTGTTAGTTCTACTGCACAATTACAAATTCAACCTAGCATTCACCCTCAATATCCTAGATTATCATACAATTAGCCACGAATCTCCATTTCAGCTTCACGATTAACAAATTAGAAGATTAAAAAGTTCATAATCATTAATTTGAAGAGTTTACCAATTAAGAGTCTTAAAAACTTCCAAATGCCGAGAGGATTGTCACTTTTCTTCTCAATTTCAAGGAGATGTATAATGATGAAAGCAAATCTTTGATCGGAATCCAAATTGAAACAGCAAACTTAGAGAGATAAAGTAGAGAGAGAAAGTAGATCTCACGAACACTTCTCACTCTTCAAAATCAAAAGTCGGTTACAATATGGAAAAATATCAGTAGTGAATAATGAATCCCCTCTATATGTTTGCTACCTTCCCTATTTATAGAGTTGGGAAAACGTAACTAATACACAACATAAAATGTATCAAGTATTACAAAAGTGTCTTCCAAAGAGAATGACTAAAATCAGTAAAAAATCTTAGAATCCAAAGTGGAAGATCACAAGCCAGCTCCAGCGCCTTTGAGCTATCAGACGTGCGTCTCCAGTCTAGCTTCAACGCCTTCAAGCCCCTGCAAATCACGCCTCCAAACTTCACTTCCAGCTTACTCTCTGCCCAGCAACATCGCCGCCTTCATAAGGATGCTTAAACGCGCATTCGATCTCCAACCTCTGCACCAGCTTGATGTTCCGCGCCTTCTAGTCTTCAGCTTACACGCCTTCCCTCGCATATGTGCACCACCTGAAGAACAAGAACAAAACTTAGCCATTTTTTTTCTCAATCCAGAATGTAAAGGGGCGAGGTCTCGTGGCGAGACCTCGCCACTTTGTGCATTTGTGTGGTGAGACCTCGCCACGAGGTCTAGCCGTGTTGTGTGATTGCTGGCGAGACCTCGCGGCGAGGTCTCGCCGTGCAATGTGTGAGTGGCGAGGTCTCGCCACGAGACCTCGCCGTGTAGGGGCACGTGTGTGTGTGTTGTGAGTGATTGAGTGATAAACAATGTAGAGTGCTGTGAGGTTTTAGTGATCAAATGTGAGATATAATGTTGAGTAGTAAAAATGAATTGTGAGACTTGAGTGAAATTGGTGTTGTGAGTGTTATGAAATGAGAGTGAACGTGAGTGTGTGAAGTGTTTGTGAGTGTTTGAGAATTTTGAATGAATGTGGAAATGTTGTGCAAATGAACATAATATATTGTGAGTGATGCAAAGTTCATATGAACAAAGGATGCTTTGTGTATTCGAAAGTGAAATGTTGTGTATTACACGATATGTGATGAATTGAGCAAATGCTATGGTTGTTTCTTGCTGTGTAGAGCTTATAAGATATGCATGGGGGTATAATCTTAGTGTGCAAAAAGAAATGAGAAAATTTATGCGTGTGAATGTGCATATTATGTTAGTAAGTGTTTGAATGCTTTAGTGCATGTGTGCATGAGAGCATGCGGCGAGGTGATCTCGCCGCATGGTGAGTGTGTACGGATGTGCGATAGGAAATGCGTGAGTGTGTGCGAGAGTTGTGCGGCGAGGTGACCTCGCCGCACATTGTGTGTGTGCATTAGTGTTGCGTGAGTGTATGCGACGAGCTGAGCTGGTCGCATGTGAGTGTGTGCATGAGTGTTGCGGCGAGGTGACCTCGCCGCATGTGAGGTATGTGCGAGAGTGTGCGAGTGATGGTGAGTGTTGCTAGTGCTTGTGTGCGAGTGATGTGCGAGGTGGTGTGCGTGTCTGCTCGTGCGGCTGTGCAAGAGTGTAGTGTGAAGTGAGTGCTCGAGAGGTGTTTGTGTGAATGCTTGGGAAGGGGTTGTGAATGTAAGCCTTCAATATGGCTGAATGTTTATTTCAGCTTGAAACCCAACTTCCACACCAAATTCATGTGCCTTAACTCCTAAACAGGACTTGATGGTAAACATAAAGGTTTGAGATCTATCTCGTGGCTTTCCAATGGATCAAGAATCACCTTAATTGGAGGTCTTTAGCTCAAGTTATTAACGATCTACCAAGCTGTGGCAATATGAACTTCATAACTAAATTCTGAAGTAGCAATCATCAAAATGCTTTCGATTCTCATACTTACACACGGAATTAGAAGACAGTTAAAACATAAGAAATGAAGACAACTCAAAGGGCATTCCAGAACATCCAAGATCTCTGCATTTGGATAAGTAGTGAAAGAATTATACACAAATGAATTTGCATATCAAAACTGTCCAAACCCTAATTTGGCCATTTAAACATGTTTTAATTCTTCATTTCCAACCTAGACACATTTCACTCCATTTACCATCATTTTTGCACTTTTTGCACCATTTACACATTATCATCTATCATATCACATTTACACATTAAACCGCATGAAACACCACACAATAGCATGAAAATCACAACAAAAGCCAAGTAAATTAACACATATAAGTTGGTATAAAACCAACTTATCAAATTCCCCCACACTTGAACTTTTGCTTGTCCTCAAGCAAAGACAAAACACAAAACTCACATTTCAAAACCACTTTGCACTAGACCTCACTCTTCTGTAAACCTTATTCTTATTTGAGTTCATCAAAACAGATTTTTCATGCAATATCAAAAACACTTAACATATCCTCAATTCCAACCTATCAACTTTCAGTACAAATTATCAACCAAGGCACAATGAATAAAGACCAAAATGTCATGCGTGCAAGTGTGTGCTGAGGAACATGCACTTCATCTACTCCCTTGCTATACACAATCTAGCTGGTCTCACATACCATTCAATACATGCCAATCTCCTTGTACACCCTTATGAACATGCAATCACAAGATCAATGGTACCTATGCGTACATTGGTACTCTATGGGACATTACCCTTATTCTGCACATTGGTGCTGCACATTGGTGCACATATTGATGACTGAAATAATGCCTGGGTTTTATGGCTTTTTTCTCCAAATTCGATTGCCAGGTTCTTATGGCTTTTTTCTTCCCAGTTGCCAATATGGCTTTTCCTCCCATATCATTTCTTGTGCAAGCAAATGTTCATAAGAATACCAATTTGACTAAACATGCACGAATTTTGGAGACACCAGATAAATGCATAACAAAAAGAAACGAATCCATACACATTACCTCCTATGTCAATTGAGTTTTTGCATGACATATCTATCTTACATTAACATCGGGCGTTAGCTAACAAAATGTACCAATTTCATCAAGATTGGAGTTAGGGACATCAAAACATCTTTCGCATGCAACATATGAAAATAGCACTTGATGAACCACAAATTCAAACAAAACTTCAAAAGAGTTAAAGTCTAGTACAAAGCATTTCATCCTTAGAAAAAAAACTCACAACGACTTACACTCCCACTACACTTTCAACATTCATTTAGTACAATCACTACCCAAATAAAAGAAAACTACACCATTTATTCAAACTCACTTTTCCACTAAAAGATAACATCACACATAAATTCTTGACTTCGCTTCACACACTTTCACTTTCGAACTCCACAAAGAAAACTTCGCAAAAGCTCTTAACGATTCAATCTTCATGGTACTAGCTAATCATCATAGCAACAATCTTCCAAAGAACACTTCAAATTTCAGCAAGGCACCACTTCACAATTCATCAAGGCAGAAAAAAATTCCAAACTTCAACTTCACAAAATTCTTCACTTCAACTCAGAACATCTCAATCAACATGAAGTCCAAATATCTCCGTATCCCCCCTTTCAACAATATTAAGCACCCACATGCATAAAAAAAAATTCAAATTTTTAATCATCACACAGAATATCAATCAACATAACAAACACAGCACACATCGCACAAATTCCTTCCCCCACACTTGATTTAAACATTGTCCTCAATGTAATAGGCTAAGATGGAGGAGGAACTCCCTGAGAAAACTATGATGAAGCTGATGAAGAAGGAGATCCAAATGCAGAAGTAGATGGCAAAGACTGTCCATCCTGTGGTGCTGTAACAATTGAGGAAGTACGAAACGATGATGGAGCAAAGGAAGAAGGGAATTCAAATGCCGCTGTAGATGACAATGATGCTGTAGCAAATGTAATCTACTTCGAAGCACCTCGGTGGATTGGGAGCTGGGCATAAGCCGAGATAATACAAACATCAGCCATATCTTAGCATCACTCCTCAGCCACTCCCCTTGTATATGCTTACGCCCCCCCTTTGTATTCATCTCCCATTTTGCTCCTGGCAGGGCAAGTTCTGTTGATAATGCAAAATCATATTCATCGTCCTCTGTAATTGGCAAGGGATCATGAGAAAAACTGGGTGTCCCCAGATGACTGTTGATTATCTCGCTCGAAATATGCACCCATTTCCGTCGAACATAATATGCACCATCTTTATTTGGAAATTTGCCATTAGCATAAAACTCTCGTGCTAAACTTGCATTGCATAACCCCGGAGCACTGGTCAGTTTCATGTCAAAACAATGGAATTCCATCAATTCTGGAAATGGCCCTCATTCAACTGCAAACGCCCTTTCCAAATTCAATCTCTTCATGCCTATCCCTTCTTCCCATCTTTGTTGAGCTTGTTCATTAACAAATATAGATGGCTCATGGCTTGATGCTCCTTTCCTTTTCTTTGGAGTGATGGTTTGTACTGTGTATTCAGGTGGTTCCTCGAAGAGTGGCAAATCAACATCAGGGCAGTAATCAGAATCTGAATCCTCAACTAAAGGCTTTTTAGCTTTTCCCTTCTTAGAACTTTCACCCTTTTGAGTTGATGCTGCATTCTTGGAAGCCTTACTCTTTTGAGAAATTGAGTTCTTCTTTGGGGCCATATCTGTAAGAATAACAAACACCATGAATATTATAGCAACATTTTTAGACAATTCAAATCATAACCTCACATTTTTAAAGAGTTAGCTCAGAATGTATAAACCATCAACAACAAGTGACAGTATTTGATAGGTTTTCTCAAATGAAATTTCCAGCTTACACTCATTGAAATCCGAATGAATACCATGTTAAGCATGAAGAATTAGACAATACTTCAAACATAAAAGTTAGCAAGCATGATTTGAGCTAATAATGTGGACAAAAATCAACCCATTTGTACTTAATATGAGCAAAGTATGGCCAAAATACCAAAGGCTACCAAACTGGGCCATTTCAGTATTCATAGCATTATTCTCTAGCTTCAGCTCTACCTTCCTCTATTCATTAGCCTATCTTCCCATTTCAATTAGCCAAAGTGGTAAACACAAACCTTGTAGGTTATCCTGTAGGATAAAATCTGCAATTGGTCTCATTCCATTTGGATTTGAATTGAGGAAATTATAACCTGAAAACCGAGAAGTGTCAGAAAATTGTCAATTCCGCAATTTCAGCAGCATGAACATGTATTGTCTTCCAAAATGGACAATGATCCAGCTAAATCCAGCAAAAATGTATAACATAAACAATGAAGTCATAGTCTTAGCTAAAATCTCCCACTGGAATCAACAGATTTGGACATTCCATTTGCAAGTTATACCCAAAATACCAAGACATGTCAAACTGGGCAGATTCATCAAATTCAAATCCTGATTTCCACATGTATTTCATATTCTAAGCCATTTTAGTCTAAGTTCTAGCCACAATTAGCAAAACTGTTCAACATAAACATTGAAGACCATCATGTTAGCTAAAGGATGCAACTGGAAGCATATCATTTCAACGTTCCTAACTCAAGTTATGCCCTAAAAACAGAAACGTGGCAAAGCTGTAATTCTTGAAAATCCACATTTTTAATCATTCCACTTCCACACTTAACATGCATTGTCATTTGGCTATCAACATCATGTTTTCCATGTTTATCAATCCATTTTCTAGCAATGACATAATCAAAATCATGCCTTCACTTTCATTACTTGAAATGAACAACAATAATTCACAAAGCTTTAAGGACAACTTGAAACATACCTTAGTGGAGAACTTGTGGTAAACTAGCCTTAAGTCTTGGAAGAGAAAGGATGAAGACTCCAAATGTAAGCACTATGCCCTTGTGAATGCCAACGTGTGTTTATAAAATGTAATGACTTGAAATAACAACAACAACAGGCGTTGCATTTATAGAACATGAAGGAATGAGAAATTGGTCAAACAAGTAGAGTAAATATTCCCACCAAACACTACCAAACACTCTAGTTACTCAAAGGTGGGCCCCCTCTCTTTGCAAGACATGTGAGTTCAACTCAAGCTTGTGAACTCTGATATCTTTCTCTGCCCAACACACGACATGCAATCACACCAAACAAAACAACAACCCCAAGTTGCCCTCACTCTATTCAATTAAACCGTTCACTTCTCAAACATCATGAACAACAAAACAAATCCAACAACTTCTGCATTTTGCATGTGAACTTATCCTGCAACAATTATACACGTCCAACAAAATGTCAGCCTTTTTCCTTTCATTTCATATCCATTTCCTATTCATGACTCAATATCAATCCAATTTCTACGTCAAATTTTTTTTATCAGCTTTTCAGAAAATTGAATTCATGTTCAGAAGGGTTCAGAAATGCAAATATTCTCTTCATCAATGCTTGTGTGCATAAAACTGAACATCACAACAAAGAAATTTTATTAACACGAAATACCAAAAAAAACAACAAAAAATTTAGACATCACAACCTATCTAGTAACAAAATCACCAAAAAACGAATACTACTAATACTATACTCAATTCAATCATGGCAATTAATCTCCTTAAACATAATCATGGTAACCATACATGTTCCAACCACACCCATAATCAAGATATCTTGGCAAAATCTCCCCCCACACTTGCATAAGACACGGTCCCCGTGAGAAATCAATAACAATCAAGACAAAAGAACCTGGCCTTCCTCTTCCTACAAGTCACGAGAAAGTCTTGCAAGTCTTTCCTCCTCTTGTAAAACAGGCCACTGAGGAGGTCCCAAAAGACCAAGATGATGTTGAGGATTATCAGCTGAAGTGATATCAACACCCTTCTCACGAGCCATGGCTGTTATCAAAGCTGGAAAGTACATTGGTCCAAACTCAGTTCTTTGTGCTCGCCTGATGAACTCTAACACCAACTTCCCAACATCAATAGAGAAATCATGTAAAATATTATAAATCAAAAGAACGCGTTCTCTAGATGCAATATCTGCACGGTTAGTAGGTAAAAGCCTGGAATTGATAAACATTAACCATAATTTTGCCTCGGCTGTGAGTTCACTGGTCGGTACATATAAAGCCTCGCGTCGAACATTCCGCACCCATCTAGCACCAGGTAAAGTTACTGAGGCCAACAAAGTATCAGTGTCGTCAGCCCGAAGCAACCTACAATAAGTGCTACGAGGAAAATCATCAAGAAGATAAAGCATATTGATACTATGTCGGGTGACCCTCAAATACTTCCCTCTTACAAACACTGAGTGAACACCATTAGCCCGTGAATTAGCATAGAATTCTTTAACTATGTCCATATTCACTACGATTGAAGCTCGTGCAAAATGAGACCACGATTGCCTGAAGATCACATCCTCAAATCTCCTGGAAGGGACCTCGAATGGCCTCTCAATCATAACAACTCTATTGCTAAAACCATAGTACAAATTCTCAGCATTAGCATTAATAAAATGAGGAAAGTTAGCTGGTTCAACATCAAGCACCACCGCATCATCATTGGAAGAGGAAGAAGAGGATGAAGTAGTTCCAGGATCTTCACTAAATATAGCATATTCATAAGGATTCTGATGAGGAGAAAAATCAGCCATGATCAAGAAATGAACAATGTCTAATAAGAGCAACAAAGTAAAGAAAGGTAATGAGCATGCAAAAGAACGATATTCAATATATAGAATTGCCATCTAGCTACCCAACAACACATGTGAATGATTCTGAAAAATGAAAGCCTACATTTCTGAGCTTATTGTCCGCATTATTCTATTATTGAAACCATCCAAAACAGCAATGCTTCAATAATGCTCTCAAGTTCACGGGACTAGAATCAATTCTTACCATCAGAATTTTTACCTGAGTTGTAGAAAAATACACTCATTTACCCAAATTAATAGAAAAAACCAAAGATTCATTTCCTGCTTTTAGCAATAAAGCCCATCATCATCCTCATGCAAATCTGCAAAAAAAAAAAATTAACCCTGAGTTATGTTTGAAGATTTTGCCACAATTTGAAACCAAAATCGACACAAACTAAAAATTAACAAAGAAAAATAATTCCAACCAAACAAAAGAAAAGAAACAATGGAAAGTAACACTGGGTTGCCCCCCAGGAGCGCTTGGTTTACAGTCCACAGGCCGACCATGCTTCAAAGCTCAATTGGAGATGATAGGATCATCAAGGTATAGCTCATGTGGATCTCGTTCCACATTAGTGCTATCCTTTTGTCCTGAGAAGTTAAGTAAGGCTTTAGACGATGACCATTCACTTTCCACACATTGCCATTCTTTTCATTCTTGATTTCCACTACCCTATAAGGTTTTACATCAACAACTCTAAAAGGACCACTCCACCTTGATTTCAACTTTCCAGAAAACAATCCGAGTTTAGAGTTACCAATTGCCCTGGAACAAAAATCTTGGATTGAATCTTGGCATCATGAATTCTTTTAGTCCTCTCCTTTTACATCTTGGCACTTATGTAAGCATTGAATCCAAATTCATCCAGTTCATTCAATTCCAACATTCTTTTTTATTGAGCCTCAGACAAATTCATGTTCAATGTTTGAATAGCCCAATACGCCTTATATTCAAGTTCCACTGGCAAGTGACACTCTTTACCAAAAATCAATCGAAAAGGAGAAGCTCCAATTGGGGTCTTGTAGGCTGTTCTGTATGCCCACAATGCATCATCTAACTTCAAAGACCAATCTTTCCTACCTGGATTTACCACTTTTTCAAGAACCCTCTTTATCTCCCGATTGGAAATTTCAGTTTGGCCAGAAGTTTGTGGATGGTAAGCTGTTGAACTTTGTGAGTAACACCATATTTGGCCAACAAAGACTCGAAAAGCTTGTTACATAAATGAGTCCCTCCATCACTAATTATAGCCCTGGGAGCTCCAAACCTATTAAAGATGTATTTCTTCAAGAAAGCAGTTACACTTTTTGTATCGTTGTGAGCCAAAGCCACAGATTCCACCCATTTAGAAACGTAATCCACTGCCACCAGGATGTACTCCATACCTTTTGACTTAGGGAATGGCCCCATGAAGTCAATCCCCCACACATCAAAAATCTCTACCTCCGAGATGTTGTTCAATGGCATCTCATTTCTTGAAGAGATGTTACCAGTTCATTGACAACGATCACATTTTCCAACCCAGATTCTGGCATCCATGAAGATATGTGGCCAATAAAATGACCACCACAGGGTCCTTCATGGCATGCCTTTAAGATATCCTCCTTTTCTTCTTCCTTGAGACATTTCCTTATCACTTGATCACTGCATATTTTATATAAAGAATTGTCTTCCCAGAAGAAATATTTAGCATCACTTCTCAGTCTTTTCTTCTGATCACTGGAGTAATAAGATGGACTTTGGCCAGCAACCACAAAATTTGCAATCTCAGCGTACCAAGGCAATGTCCTTTCAACCACTTTGAACACCTGCTATCAGGGTAATGCTCATTTACCAAAACGTCAGGTGAATCTTGCTCTTGAGACTCCAATCTTGACAAGTGATCTGCCACCACATTTTCTGAGCCTTTCCTATCTTTGATTTCTACATCGAATTCCTGGAGCAACAAAACCCACCTAATCAAACGTGGTTTTGCTTCCTTCTTTGCAAGCAGATACTTCAATGCAGCATGGTCTGTATGAACAATGACCTTTGACCCCAAAAGGTAAGAACGGAATTTATCAAAAGCAAAGACCACTGCTAACATTTCCTTTTCAGTAGTTGTATAATTCATTTGAGCCTCATTGAGCAATCTGCTAGCGTAATAGATAGCATGAAAAATCTTGTCTCTTTTCTGGCCTAAGAAAGCTCCTAAAGCATAATCACTGGCGTCGCACATAATTTCAAAGGGTTCACCCCAATTAGGAGTGACTATCACAGGGGCTTCCACCAATTTTGTTTTCAAAGTTTCAAATGCCTCAACACATTCAGCTCCAAACTCAAATTTGACATCTTTTTCCAAGAGGCTGCATAAGGGTCTAGCTATCTTTGAAAAATCCTTAATAAACCTTCTATAAAACCCAGCATGTCCGAGAAAGCTTCTGATACCCTTAACATTGGTAGGTGGAGGAAGTTTGGCAATGATATCTATCTTAGCTCGATCTACCTCCATCCCAGCATGAGAAATTTTATGGCCTAGCACAATCCCTTCTTGAACCATGAACTGACATTTTTCCCAATTCAACACCAGGTTCGTTTCTTCACATCTCTTCAAAACCTTTGCCAAGTTCTCCAAACAACCATCGAATGTCATTCCAAACATAGAGAAGTCGTCCATGAATATTTCAATTATTGATTCCACCATGTCATGGAATATTGCCATCATACATCTCTGAAAGGTAGCTGGGTCGTTCACAGACCAAATGGCATTCTTTTATAAGCAAATGTGCCAAAATGACAAGTGAAAGTTGTCTTATCCTGGTCCTTGGGATCAATTGTAATCTGATTGTACCCAGAATATCCATCCAAAAAACAATAGAAAAGGTAGCCAGCAATTCTATCCAAGAATGGAAGAGGGAAATAGTCTTTTCTAGTTGCCTTATTTAGCTTCCTGTAATCCATGCAAACTCTCCAGGCACTGACCACTCTTGTTTCTAGAAGTTCATTAGCCTCATTCTTTATAACCGTGACCCCTCCTTTTTTCGGAAGGCATTGAACAGGACTAACCCACTCACTGTCTGAAATTGGAAAAATCATCCCAAAGTCAAGCAATTTGATAACCTCTTTCTTCACAACTTCCATCATCTGGGGATTTAGTCTTCTCTGTCTATCCCGTACTGGCACAGCATTTTCCTGAAGCAAAATCTTGTGCATACATAAACCTCGAATTATGCCTTTTATATCAGCAATTGTCCATCCAATAGCCAACTTATGTTTCCTCAAAACTTCCACAAGATTTTCCTCTTGCCAACCTTCAAGCTTTGGAGATATAACAACTGGCAATGTCTTATTTTCATCCAAGAAAGCATATTTGAGATAAGGTGGAAGTGGTTTTAACTCTAGCTTTGGTGCCACCACAATGGAAGGTAAAAGCTTTTCATTCCTGCAAAGAAATTCTTCCTTCCTCACCTCAGTGGGATTACAAATCTCATTAGTCAAAACATGTGACAACATAAACGAATCATGTTCATTGTCCTTCACAGTTTCATGCATTTTAACTTTCACAACATCACTTTGCATTTCACAAATCGATTCTTCCAAATAGCAACATTCAATAATATCCTCAATTTCAGAAATAATTTTCTTGTCCTCATCATCTAAGTCAATTCCATCAAAATCATCCTCATAAACAGCTAACTCATCAACAACAGAGAAATCATGCATATTGTTCAAATCATTCAAAGAAGAACATGTTATGGCTTTGATAGCAAAACAAGACTCCATATTTAGAGTTTGCTTCATAGCATAGTTTACATCAAAAACCACTTACTCATTGTTAATCCTAAATGTGACTGTCTTGTTTCTCACACCAATCAAAGCATCACCAGTGGCTAATAAGGGACGACCAAAAATGAGAGGAACCTCAGGGTCCTCTTCCATGTCAAGCATAATAAAATCAACTGGTAATGTAAATTTATCTATTCTTACCAAAACATCTTCTACCAAACCAGTGGGAGTTACCAATGATCTATCCGCCAATTGGAGAGTTACTGCAACTGGGCAGATCCGGCTTTCCAATCAAACATTGATAGCAATGGATAATGGCATTAAGTTGATTCCAGCACCCAAGTCACACAACGTCTTTGCAAAATGCCTTGTGCCTATTTTGCATGGGATAGTGCAACTCCCAGGATCCTTAAGCTTCGGAGGAAGATCATGAACCATCCAAGCTTGAGTGCACTCAGAAACCATCATGGGAACATCACATCTCAAGATTTGTTCTTTGTTGGAAATGAGATCCTTGATATATTTGGCATATTTTGGCATTGATGTCACTAAATCCATCAAAGGAAGATTTACATTCGCTTGCTTGAGTACATCCAGGAAACGATTGAATTGAGGGCCCTTTTTAGGTGGAAGTTTCTTCCTTTCTGGAAATGGAGCTTTTGGAGCATAATCTGGGAAGTTATAAGGATTGGAATTCCTGGTAATCTCATTCCCCACCCTTGCTGGTATTTCCTTCCTATTAGACTTATTTGCCTCTTGCTCACCATTCTTCCCAGGTTCCAAAACTTCTTCAGCTTCATCTTTTTGGTCCTCCTCCAAGCCATCACTCTTGTCTTCTGCATGTTTGCTTCCAGGCAACAATTTTCCACTCCTCAAAGTAATAGCATTGCATGCTTCTCTTCCCTTGGGATTTGGTACTGTGTCACTCGGGAGTGCCCCTTTTGGCCTCTGGTGAACAGCATTTGCCAGCTGACCGATTTGCATCTCGATATTCTTCAAAGTAGCCTCGTGATGCTTCACAGTGGACTCCAAACCTCCAAATCTCTGTTCATTCTTATCCATCTTTTGCATCAGCTTTTGAAACATATCTTCCACAGTTGGCTTGTTTTGTTCTGATGTGCTAGCCTGATTATCAAAACCAGGAGGTGGTTGATTCATTGCTATCCTTGAGTTATTACCTTGATAGTAATTTCCTCCTTGGTTCTGCTGTTGATTCCAGTTGCCTTGGATTCCACCATATTGTCTGTTGCCTCCATAGTAATTGTTCCCAGAATAGTTCCCACCATATTGGGGTTTGTTACTGTAATTGTTCACATACTGAATGGATTCAGTAGTGATTGCATATTCATTCTTGTGATGTTCCCCTTTGAATAGTCCACATGAAAGTACTGGGGCTTTTGTTTGAGTCGCCTTTAAAGTCTGCACCTGTTTAGCCAATGCTTCAAACTTAGCACTAAGTGAAGTCTCCTCATCTACATCCAGAACTCCTCTTTGTCTCCTGACATGTGGCTTCCTAGTCTCTGGGAAAAGGTATTCATCCTCAGCTATCAGGTTAAACAGTTCACGCACCTCTGGCACAGATTTGTCCTTAAGTGCCCCATTTGCACAAGCTTTAACCATCAAAGAGGATTCAAGAGTTAGGCCCTTGAAGAAGGTATTTAATTCCCTAATCTCGCCCAAGTCATGGTTGGGGCATTGCCTAATCAAATCGTTGAATCTCTCCCAAGCTTCCCTAAATGACTCACCGTCTTGTTGTTGGAAGTTCATAATTTCCAACCTTCTCTTTTCAAGCTTAGCTGGAGGGAAGTACTTAGACAAGAACCTTTTCTGTAGATCATCAAATGACATCCCACCATTTGCTCCCCCAATACTCTTGAACCAATGTTTAGCCTTTCCACGCAGAGATAATGGGAACAAAATTCTATGAACCTCACCCCTGTCAACCCTTGGCAACTTGAAAGTGCTACATAACCCGAGAAACCAATCAAGGTGGTCATTAGGATCCTCGTTGTCAAGACCTTGGAAAAATTGGCCCTGGTTGATCATTGAGACGATTTGTGGACGAATGTGGTAACTTTCCACATCGATGTCCTGATGACCAAATCGATTGTCAAAATTTACTGCATAGTGGTCTCCAAACCTGGGTGGTTGTACTCCTTGTGCTGCCATGTTTCTCTGCTTTGCCTGAATCCTTAGAGTTCTTTCCAATTCAAGGTCCAATTCAAATTCGGGATTTCCTCTAGATCTTACAGACCTGGGCATACACAAACAGAAACAGTAGGTAACAGCAATATAAACTCAAATCAAGAGAAATAAAATTCAACACTCCAGTACGCGAAATGAAACAGAACAAATGGATCAATCTGTAAATCAAACCAATATGAGAAGGTAAAAGTAACAGAATCAACACACAGTAAAGAAACAAAGTAACTAAATCAAAGCAATAAAACTCACAAACTAAGAACAGAACAACAACAAATTCCAAGAACCGTGCCTAGTTCCCCGGCAACGGCGCCAAAAATTGATGTCGAGTGTCGCGGCTTGTCAATTTATCCTAATTTCACTGAATATAGTAGCAGTGAGTTAGGTTTCGTTCCTCAGGGAAATAGTCGATTCAAGAAATTTGATATGCTCAGTTATGTCACCAAAATATAACAAGCTTAAAAGAGCACTAAATACAAAATTTAACAGGAAATAAATTGGTTTAACTCCAGACAATTACGAATTTAAATGAACACACAAGTAAGACTCTGAGAAGTAAAAGTGAAGTTCTCAAGAAAATTAAGCTGATAATCTAGGCTACTTCCGGGTGAATGCAACTTCTCATACATGCAGTATTACTAACATACAATCAAAGAAGATGAGGAGAATTACAATTGGAAACAGAAATAATAGTTAGCATGGTCACTACACTACAATTTTAGTCTTCCGACACCATCCTATCCTCTGGTCAGGCCTAAGGATGGTGAAGTGTGAACAAGCTGTCTCAATTCCCCACTCAAATTACTCAGGCATGAACACCTAGAATCTCCCATGGTGAGGCCCGATCCTAGCATATAAATTCATCATTTAAGTAGGAGAATCTCTTATCACCTTGTTCTCAGGATTATACAGACTCAAAGCTTCCTATGATGTGGTCTAGCCTTAAGATCTGTGCAAATTCAAACAGATTTAAGAACTCATGCATTCTCAGGTTCTTATTCATGATTTTCATCCAAATCTTACAAAAGAAGACTCAATTCAGCATGACGACCTCGATCAAATCTCATTTTATCAAATTCAGATAAAAAACATGCACTTAACAAGTTTTACAAGTTCATAGCTGAGAATTTCCATTTCTTATAATAGATTGTTAGTTCTACTACACAATTACAATTTCAACCTAGCATTCACCCTCAGTATCCTAGATTATCATACAATTAGCCACGAATCTTCATTTCAGCTTCACGATTAACAAATTGGAAGATTAAACGGTTAATAATCATTAATTAGAAGAGTTTACCAATTAAGAGTCTTAAAAGCTTCCAAATGCCGAGAGGATTGTCACTTTTCTTCTCAATTTCAAGGAGATGTATAATGATGAAAGCAAATCATTGATCGGAATCCAAATTGAAACAGCAAACTTAGAGAGATAAAGTAGAGAGAGAAAGTAGATCTCATGAACACTTCTCGCTCTTCAAAATCAAAAGTCGGTTACAATATGGAAAAATGTCAGTAGTGAATAATGAATCCCATCTATATGTTAGCTACCTTCCCTATTTATAGAGTTAGGAAAACGTAACTAATACGCAACATAAAATGTATTAAGTATTACAAAAGTGTCTTCCAAAGAGAATGACTAAAATCAGTAAAAAATCTTAGAATCCAAAGTGGAAGATCACAAGCCAGCTCCAGCGCCTTTGAGCTATCAGACGTGCGCCTCTGTCTAGCTTCAACGCCTTCAAGCCCCTGCAAATCACGCATCCAAACTTCGCTTCCAGCTTACTCTCTGCCCAGCAACATCGCGCCTTCATAAGGATGCTAAAACGCGCCTTCAATCTCAAACCTCTACACCGGCTTGATGTTCCGCGCCTTCTAGTCTTCAGCTTACTCGCCTTCCCTCGCATATGTGCACCACCTGAAGAACAAGAACAACACTTAGCCATTTTTTTTCTCAATCCAGAATGTAAAGGGGCGAGGTCTCGTGGCGAGACCTCGCCACTTTGTGCGTTTGTGTGGCGAGACCTCGCCACGAGGTCTCGCCGTGTTGTGTGATTGCTGGCGAGACCTCGCGCGGCGAGGTCTCGCCGTGCAATGTGTGAGTGGCGAGGTCTCGCCACGAGACCTCGCCGTTTATGGGTAAGTGTGTGTGTGTTGTGAGTGATTGAGTGATAAACAATGTAGAGTGCTGTGAGGTTTTAGTGATCAATGTGAGATATAATGTTGAGTAGTGAAAATGAATTGTGAGACTTGAGTGAAATTGGTGTTGTGAGTGTTATGAAATGAGAGTGAACGTGAGTGTGTGAAGTGTTTGTGAGTGTTTGAGAATTCTGAATGAATGTGGAAATGTTGTGCAAATGAACATAATATATTGTGAGTGATGCAAAGTTCATATGAACAAAGGATGCTTTGTGTATTTGAAAGTGAAATGTTGTGTATTACATGATATGTGATGAATTGAGCAAATGCTATGGTTGTTCCTTGCTGTGTAGAGCTTATAAGATATGCATGGGGGTATAATCTTAGTGTGCAAAAGGAAATGAGAAAATTTATGCGTGTGAATGTGCATATTATGTTAGTAAGTGTTTGAATGCTTTAGTGCATGTGTGCATGAGAGCATGCGGCGAGGTGATCTCGCCGCATGGTGAGTGTGTGCGGATGTAAGATAGGAAATGCTTGAGTGTGTGCGGGAGTTGTGCGGCGAGGTGACCTCGCCGCACATTGTGTGTGTGCATTAGTGTTGCGTGAGTGTATGCGACGAGCTGAGCTCGTCGCATGAGATTGTGTGCATGAGTGTTGCGGCGAGGTGACCTCGCCGCATGTGAGGTATGTGCAAGAGTGTACGAGTGACGGTGAGTGTTGCTAGTGCTTGTGTGCGAGTGAGATGCGAGGTGGTGTGCATGTGTGCTCGTGCGGCTGTGCAAGAGTGTGGTGTGAAGTGAGTGCTCGATAGGTGTTTGTGTGAATGCTTGTGAAGGTGTTGTGAATGTAAGCCTTCAATATGGCTGAATGTTTATTTCAGCTTGAAACCCAAATTCCACACCAAATTCATATGCCTTAACTCCTAAACTGGACTTCATGGTAAACATAAACGTGTGAGATCTATCTCGTGGCTTTCCAATGGATTAAGAATCACCTTAATTGGAGGTCTGTAGCTCGAGTTATTAACAATCTACCAAACTGCGGCAATATGAACTTCATAACTAAATTCTGAAGTAGCAATCATCAAAATGATTTCGATTCTCATATATACACACAGAATTAGAAGACAGTTAAAACATAAGAAATGAAGACAACTCAAAGGGCTTTCCAGAACATCCAATATCTCATCATTTGGATAAGTATTCAAAGAATTATACACAAATGGATTTGCATATCAAAACTGTCCAAACCCTAATTTGGCCATTTAAACATGTTTTAATTCTTCATTTCCAACCTAGACACATTTCACTCCATTTACCATCATTTTTGCACTTTTTGCACCATTTACACATTATCATCTATCATATCACATTTACACATTAAACCGCATGAAACACCACACAATAGCATGAAAATCACAACAAAAGCCAAGTAAATTAACACATATAAGTTGGTATAAAACCAACTTATCATTGGCTTGTTATATCATTGAAAAGTTATGAATGTTAAGTGCATAGGCAAATGGAAATATCAAAAGCCATAAAAACCAAAGCAAAAATAGGAAGATAAAAAGCCAAAAAACCTTTGGCAAAATTGGAAAGTCCAACAAGTACCCAAAAGCAATAATATCACAAGTGATATAAAGGTAAAGAACCAATTCTTCGTCATGTGCACAAGCTCTTTCCATGATTTCTCATGGCCAATTCTTCCACGGGCTAGATAGTGAAGATCCGAATGAATTTCTTAACTAGTTTAGGGTTTGTGAAATAGTTTTAAACATCTGAGGATAAAACTTCTGAGGATACCACAAGATGAGGTAAGAATGATCTTTTTTCCTTTGTCCCTTAGAGGAAAATCCAAGCAGTTGTTCAAATGTATTTGGGGAAAATCTATTACTTCATTTAAAGAGATTGAAAAATAATTCCTAGCCAAATATTTCCCATTTTTCAAGCATGAGAAGATGAGGTTTGATATTGTGACCTTCGAACATGCTAACAATAAATCCTTCAAGAAGGATTAGGATCGCTTTAATGACCTTATCCAGCAGTGCCCAAATCATGACCATGGGGAGGTGAGGGAACTAAACACATTCTTCAACGGACTTACTGCTGAATCCTCCCTCATGGTAAAAGCTTGTGCAAATGGTGCTCTCAAAAACAAGAGTCTGGTAGAAGTAAGGGAACTTTTTTACCAAACCATAGAAGATGAGTATTTGTTCCCCGAGGCAAGAAAGAGACCAGCTAGAAAGGCAAAGGCATCTTGGAGGTTGATGATGAAAATTCAGTTGAAGCTATACTACATGCATTGACTAGGCATGTTAAAATAGTTCAAGCCATTCATGCAACCAGCCAATTCTTGACAAGAGTGTTGTGCTGAGGAAACCACTAACTGGTGAGCGTTTCCAAGCCACAAAAGAGTTGCAATATGTGAAAATTTATAGTGGGAAATAACCGTACAAGAATTCGAAAGGCTACGGTGGTGGCCAATAGGGCAATTTGAATCAAGGTATCTAGTGCACCCAATAATTCTCCTCTTATGAGAAAAGAATACAATCATATTCTTGAGGATTTGGCAAGAAATCTAAAGGGCATGACCCAAGAAAGCCATCATTGACGATATGCTTCTGAAGATCTTTGACAAGGTAGAAAAGGGTGATGAACGGCTATGGTTTGCAAAATTAAGACCACTATAAGTCACTCATCTAGAACATAGAGTAACAAATAAGGCAATTGGCCCAAGATAATTATGCAAGGCCTTAAGGTGTATTGTCTAGTGGAATAGTGCCAAATCTTAAGGGCAAGGAACAATGCATGGTTGTGCTGCTGAGAAGTGCGAAGGAACTCAAACTGCCTAATTTGAAGGATTGAAATTAACTAAAACCACAAATCACATGGAAGAGATTTTATTCACCACAACAAACTATATGTTTGGGAGGAGAGGATTACAACAATCACAAAATCTTATATATGACATAACCGTCACACAACAATAACATCTGTTAGTCCACAGAATTTCTCTAAGCCGCTGTATGGCTTTTTTTCACAACTCACATCTTTGAGGTTTCTCTCTCCAACTCCTCACTTTACAAAGATCCATAACATCCTCTATTTATAGTGTTAAAGGTTTCTTAATTCCACGCACAGGACTTGATTTCGAATCCTTAAATCGAAACTCGGACTGAATATAGTCGTACTTTATCGGAGCTCAACCTGGCACTTGCGGATGAGGAGTCATATTGGCGTCAGAAAGCCAATTTAAAGTGGGCAGCGGAGGTTGATCGTAATTCTGCATTTTTCCACTCGCATATCCGGTCACGTAGGCGACGAACTACTATCCGAGAGGTACTGGACGAGAATGGGGAGAAGCTAGATAATGCGAAGGATATGGGGGAAGCAACCATTAGGTTCTTTACTAATCTCCTTTCTGCATAACATGGGGCTGGTAACCGCAACATACATCCAGCTTTCCTTAAAGAAAGGCTGTCGGTGATTGAAAGTGAGCTGATCCAAGAATTACCGTCAAGGGATGAAGTTTGACAGGTGGTCATGGAGATGAATGTGTATAGTGCAGCTGGGGCTGATGGTTTTTCATGTAAATTTTTTCAAGTTGCATAGGAGATCATTGGAACAGATATTCACAATGTTATCATTGAGTTCTTTTCTGGGGCTGAACTACCTCGGGGTTATACTTCCACTCTTCTTGTGCTTATACTGATAATCCGATTTCGTTTGGAGACTATCGGACTATTAGTCTCTGTACAGTATTGAATAAGATTGACTCTAAGCTATTAGCTAATAGGTAGGTTGATGTGCTGCCCCGAATTATTTCACACAATCAGAGTGCCTTTGTTAAAGGGAGGTCGATTGTGGAGAATGTGGTCTTAGCACAGGAATTGGTGGGTGAACTCTCAGTTATGACACAAGGAGGTAATGTTATCCTCAAGTTGGATATGGCTAAGGCTTATGATAGGGTCTCTTAGGGCAATTTATGCCAAATTTTTGCGCAAGCTTGGATTTGGAAAAATATGGATTGATATGGTGTATCGTTTTATATCGAATTGCCGGTTTTCAGTATTTATTAATAGGGGTCAAGTTGGATTTTTTCATTCTTCATCTGGACTCCAACAGTGGGATCCATTATCACCGGCGTTATTTATCATTGCAGCGGAATATTTGTCATGGAGCCTCAATGAACTTACCCAGTCACCTCGGTTTGTTGGCTTTTGTGCGCGTAAGAATGCTCTTTCGGTGACTTATTTGGCGTATGCTGATGATGTTTTAATATTCTCGGCTGGTAATAAGTGGGCTTTGCAGCAAGCCAGGCGGATCTTAAGAGATTATCAGGATCTATCGGGGCAAGTTGTTAACAGTGGTAAGAGTGGTTTCCATGTCCATCCGAAAAGTGGCATTGGTCATCGTGTGACTCGCATCACTAGCTTCATACACCGTGTTACTCCTTTTACATACATGGGATGCCCGATCTTCTTGGGTCGTAAAATAGTGCTATTTCGAAGAGATGGTAACGAAGGTTCGGCGTGTGTTAGGTGGATGGAAGACTGAAATGCTATCTAGTGGGGTGCAATTAATATTGTTGAAGTCGGTACTAATGTCTTTACATGTTCATTCGATCGCTGCATGTGATCCGCCTAAAACTATTATCTGTGAGCTACAACGAATTTTTGCCACGTTTTTGTGGAAGTGTTATGATAATAATCAGGGAACCCATTGGCTACGATGGGAGAAGGTGTGTCGACCGATGTGTTCGGGGGGATGGGAGTGAGGCGGTTGGATTTGATTTTTGATGCTTTCTCTGCAACGTTATGGTGAGGTTTTTGGAAAGGTAATTCTCTTTGGTCAGAGTTTCTGAGAAGGAAGTATTGTACTAAGGTACATCCGGTGGTAGTTTTGCTTCGACAATCGGCTTCAGTTGTTTGGCGGAGAATGTTATGGATTCGGGATAAGGTGGAGGACCACATTGGATGGTTTGGTGCATCTGGTGTGGATTTCTTTTTTGATCGATGGTTGGTTGAGGGGAACCTAACGGAATTTGCTCCTTCCTTAGGCTATTGTCCTGTTTCAAATTTTCGAGAGGATGGTAACTGGTTGGTGTCGAAATTACTCAGTATTTTGCCAATTGAGAGGGTGAACTTGATCCTTAACGAAGTTTTCTATGAGGAATCCGAACCTTTCTGGGACTAAGAACCTGGGAGTAAGTTCTCTGTAGCTTCTGTCTATGATTTTTTTCGGGGTCCGGCCGAAACACATAGGTTCTTTTCCCGTGTATGGGCCCCCGGGGTGCCGGTTAAAATTTCAATTTTTATGGCTTGCTTATGGTATGGGCGAGTGCCGCTAGCACAGTAGCTTAATTTAGTAGGCCTATATGGGCCGTTTCAATGTTGTTTATGTGGTCAGGCGGAAGAGTCTATAGAACATCTGTTTGGGCGGTGTAATTTTACATCTCTAATATGGAGACAATTTTCGTTTGGTATGGGAATTCTTGGTGAGAAGCTGGAGTGGCGTACTTGGTGTCTGAAGTGGTGGGAACTTTCTTTTACAAAGGTCGGCAGATTTGTAACCCGGATTATTCCTTTAGTTATTTGTTTGCATGTATGGTTGCTACGTAATTCGGTATTTTTTGACGAGGAATGTGTGGTATTAGCCTGAGAGGTGCAAAACATTTTTCTCCATATAAAGACTTTACTTCAGGGGCGGTTTGGTATGGGTTTGGATTGGCCTTCATGGACTATGCTGGTGGACTACTTAGGGTCTAGGAGGACTTTGGTTCGTACCATAAGGGTCCAGTGGAAACCACCATGTGCGGGGCGAGTTAAACTCAATGTAATGGGTTGTGTTAAGGACAACCGAGGTGGCGGAGGTGTAGTAGTGAGGGATTTTCGTGGCTCTTTTGTTTGGGCGCTATCCCTTCCTTGCAATGGAGATACGACATTGGAAGCGGAGACTAAGACCTTGGTGGAGTGGCTTTGACTTTGTACTCGGTGCTCCTGTATGTTAATTGTTGTGGAAGTGAGCTCATCACTTTTAATGAGGATTTTGAATAGAAAAGCTTGTGTGCCTTGGTGAATTCGAAACTTGGTGGAGGAGGTTTGGCGTGCTAATATTGTTTGTTTCTCATATATTCCGTTTGAGGGTAACCGGCCGGCTGAGTTTTTGGTGACAATTGTTTTGGATAGGGACTCAAAGATGTAGTTTGCGCAATTTCGATTGCTCCCAGAAATGGTACGTGGATTAATTATTCTGGACCGACTACAACTACCTAGTTATAGGGCCATAGTTCATTAATTTGGTATTTCTTGGTGTGTTGTAAAGGGATAGTATCCTTATTTTCTTTGAATACATTTTCTTTTTAACTTGTTTGGAGCTATTTTAATAATAAGATGGGATTGGCACTCCCAACCCGCTGAGAGAGATCTTGCCACAAAAAAAATTAAAAATTAAAAATTTAAAAAAAATGAGGCTAACAAACAAGATAATGCTCTAAAAGAAGTTTTAATTTCTAAAGAAAATGAAAGTGATGAATTAGATCACAGACTTGGCAAGGACATGGAACAGAAGAAAGAACTTACGAAAAGACCCAAGCAGGAAAAGTAGAGTGAAATCTTGAGGAATTTTGAGGTCACAGAATCTAGATCCTTAATTTTTAACATTTCTAAACATGACGACAAAAATCCATGTGGAAGTTCCTTTGGATGAGATTATTAGAGAAATCCCCAAGTAATAGAAATTTTTCAAGGACCTAATGTTGAAAAAAGAGAAATTTCCAAAGGAAGGGATTGTTCCACTCATTGTGAATTGCAATTATTTGATCACAAGAGGTGTGCCTACTATGCTATAGAATTTTGGTAGCTTCACCATACCATGCACAATGAAGTTAATGAATTTTCTTAGAGAATTATGCACTCTTTGGATCGGCATAAACTTGATACCAATGTCAGTAAGCTCAAAAGTTGGGATTAGATCACCATTTACAACCTAGAAGTTTGAACTTCCAACTTGTTGATAGATCGCTCGTGAAACGTAGGGTATTTAGAAGATATTCTTTCTGCGGGTGGATACGTTTATGCTTTCGGTGGATATTGTAGTTTTGGACATGGAAGAAGATAAAGATACTTCAATCATCATAAGGAGGCCATTCTAGGCTATAGAAGATGCCAAGATCAATGTACATGACAAGACCATCACATTCAAGGCAAAGGACTAAGAAGTGACCATTAAGGTTGGTAAAGACACTAGGGTGCTAAAGGCTAGCAAGGAATGCCATATGGTTGGGATAATTCCAGCTGATCCAAATGTCTCCTAAACCTAGAAATCAAAGGAATAGAAATGAAGGCAAGAGAAAGTCATAGGGCAAGACATGAAGCATAGTGCCATAGCGGCAATGAAATTTCTGCCTAATACTTATGCCATAGAGCAATGGTGAATATGCTCTACAGATGGTGAGAAAAATGAGCAAGGCCAACAAAACATGAATGGGAATACCTTGAGCACTACCAAAAAATGTGTCTGGCTGAAGACTAAACTTAGCGGTACTGGAAAGACAAACCAAGGATTTTATTGCTTTAATTTCTTTCATTTAGAAAAGTTTTTGCATATTTTTAATTAGGCTCACTAAGATTACTCATGGTTATAGATTCAAGACATGCACTTCAGGTAGAATTCACTGGCATATAGACATGCATATGTGATTGATTAGGCAAAGTGTGAGGGAGTGGTTCCTTAAAACATATACAATAAGTATCAACTAAGTAACAAAGCCTTATAGTCATCAATATGAATAGATCTAAAACTTCTTGATGTGAAATCAAATTCAATAGATCTAAAACTTCTTGTTGTGAAACCATATGTTAAGATCCAAAATTACGTTTCCATAACTGCTAGTAATCCCCTCCCCTAAAAGGAGCTTAGCCTTCCATGACTCTGATACCAAATCTACACCAGGATTAGAAACATAAAATTAAAACAAAAAAAAATAAACAAGTAAGAGACTTACTAGTTATTTTGTCTAATCTTGAAGAATTTATCTTCAGACTTTGTGCATATAAAACCAAGTATTCTATAGTAGGAGGGAAGAACTTCTTAACTCCTTAGCATAAACCAGTAAAAATATGAAACTTGAAGAAGAAAGGAGAAGGGTAGATTACTTAGAGAGAAGAGAAAGTTTTGAAACCAAAGGAGTTCTATTGCATAAAAATATTTGATTACAAAAAGGGAATTACAAAGAGAGCTTGAGAGCTGAAATCTCAAAACAAAAACTGAAAGTAGGAATTCTGTATGTTCCCCTACAACCCATTTTGGGTTCTATTTATAGACCTCTCCCAAGACTAAAGACAAAATTCAATAAAGTAAAAGATAATATTTCAAAAGACAATAAATGTGATGTGACATTTTCCCACTTTTCTCTCCACTTGTCTTGATAATATCTTTCATTTGTTGATGTCTTCCTCTTGTGGTTGTTTACTTTGTATATTTTTCAATTTTTTGATTTCTTCTTTCTTGCAGATCTTCTGTCGGTATTTTGTCATCTTCAATTTCTTCAGATGAAAATGTCCTTTGTGTAGATACTGGAAACACTGATCTTGATTTATTAGAATTGGAATGTAAAACTTTTAACACATATTCTCTACTTTTATAAATATTATGTATTAATTGTTCAAAGTCATATTTTTCTTTTTCTATCATTTCAGGATAAGGATCATGATTCTAATACACTAAAGTGTTAAATTCTTCATTGTCATCAAGATTTATTAAATCATCAGTTGATATGTGGGATGTCGATGTATTTAATTTTTCTTTTACCTTTCTAATTTTCTCTCTTTCAATTTTTCCTTTTTCAATTTTTTCTTTTTCTTTTTCTTTAGCCAATTTTTCCCTCTTTCTTTGAGTGGATCAGAGATAGAAAAAAAATTTTATATTTCTTTTTTCATTTTTTCAGTCATTTCATTTTTCTGATTTTCAACAAAAGTATTTCTTTGAGGAGGAGGTATATTAAAAGAAACATCCAATAAGTTTCCTTTTGCAAGAAGAACATTTTCTTGTGCCAAGCTGTTTTGAATTGAATCGTAATCAATTTTACATTTTGGCCACCATTTGGTATATAATATTCTTCTGAGCTGAGGAATGCCATCAATTGCATAGACTACTTCATATTTCCATGCAAATAACCATGGTATTTGGAATTTCGTTAAGAATAATAGAAGTGGTTCTCCAAAGATTTATGGATTTTGGAATTTTGAGGAGTAAATGTACTGAAATTGGCTAAAAATGGTTGTAATTTTTCAGGCAAAAAATTATCTTATTTTTGTCCCATATTTTTTAAGCATTCAAGAAACCAATTTGGTATGGGTTTTTCAAAAATGGAATCATCAATGCGTATCCACTATGTGTGTTTACACAAGGAATTCTAATATAAAAATACTTTGGAAAAGCTATCCATCATATCATAGTAAGTAAATTGATATTCATTTTTGTTGTAATTTGAAATGAATTTTAAAGCTTGGGTAGATGGTATTTTCTAATCTTAGAAGTAAGGGAGCCGGTGGATGTATATATATATATATATATATATATATGTGAGAAAGGGCTATTTCAATATCCTCATAGGTAGGAAACCATTCTTAAGGATGGTTGGTTTTTGGTTTGTCTTTAACATCTACAAATTTTGTGAAATTTAAGAAATCTGCATATGTATGACGGGTTTTTAAAGGTAAAGGTCCCTTTAAACCAAATTGAGAACTAGAAGGATGATTAAGATATTTATTTCCTACATCATAAGGATCTAATTTAAGATCACTTGTTGATATAGTTAAGGCATGTACTTGTACTCCATTTGGAATATAATCATAATCCTGATTTGATGATGTGCTTTCTAAAATATTTCTTTTGATAGTGGGATTAAAACCTATAGCAAAAGGTGTAGTATTTCTGATATTTGATTGAATAGAGGGATTTCGACCTTTCATTTGAGATGGCCATTGAAAAGATGAGTTGGGAAGCCTATTTTGGCTTACTTGATTTATATTATAATCAATTATATTTTGGGATTTACGACCTCTGCCTCGCATTTCCTGCAAAAAAGAAAATGTTGTTGAGGAGAACCAATTCTTTTCTTCCATAACTAAAACTTGCAAAAATTCAATCTTGTGAGATTTTGAAAGAAAGATATTTAAAGAACTCTAATTTTAGGAAAAGTCACAAATTTTAATGATAAGTTAGAATCAATTTTTGATAATTCCTTACCATCACATTGATAAAGACGCATTGAATTTAAAAATGGATTTCATAATATCACATGTTGACCAATTGCATTAGTTTATACAAATGGAGAACAAATATAATTATTTTCTTCCGAAAACATGCAAACATCTAAAATGTAATATTTTATATCTATTTGAGTACCTTGTGTAGTATGTAATACTACTTCGGTTTTTTCAAAATATTTTGAAGGTATTAATCATTCTGAATCAACCATTGCAATTGTCTGGAATTTATATTCTCTATTTATTACAAGTGTTAGAGAAATATAATATTTTTGAGAAGTAATTAAGGTGTTTATTTGAAAAAAATTATTTTTTATGAGATTTCTTCTATTCGTTCCACATTTTGTTTATTTAAAATATTTGTTAAATTTAATTCTTATAATATTGAAAATTTTCTTTTAAACTTTTAATTTCTAATTTTAATTCATTAAGCTCTTGTTTTAATAAAGGTAAAGTAATTTGTTTAGGATTTTGATTTTGTAAATGATCCATTACGTCTTGCATTGTGAATGATGTATTTATTCTATCTAATTTTCTTTTTATCTAGGAATTTTCATAATAATTAAAAGTAGATGGAGAATGATTTTTATCATATTCTTCTAATTGCAAATATCTTTCTATATATTGTCTTCTTTTTATTGGATATGAATTTCATCAGCTAAATCAAGCATCATTTTATGCTTTTCAAACAATGTAAATATTCCTATTTCATTTAACCCATTAGCTTAAATTATTGCTTTATAATAATCTGTTTGTGAATTACAATTTCCACAATTATCATCAATTATCATCTGAACTTATATTATTTATTTCTACAGACTCTTCACTATCTAATGATTCAAATTTGTATATTTTATTTCTATTGTTTGTATTAAATATTCTTATAGTTCTTTATCTAAATTTATGTCTTCTATTTTTTCTGAAAGAATTTCATTTATATTTGCCCTAGAAGTACATCTATTTGCATAATGTCCTTTTTTACCACATTTTCTACATATTACATTTTCTTCTATCCATCTTTTTCTAGATTTTTTCTTTCTTCTAATTCTTTCTTCAAAATTTTCAGACCTTTCATTTCTTTCACTTCTAGTCTTTTCTTTAAATTTTTTTTATTTAATTTTTTAAGGGGTGATTTTAACTCATTTGGATTATAAGCAAATTGATGGAAAAAATCTCCTAACTCTGCTTTTTGAGTTTCAGTTTTTAATTGCGCTTTTAATTTTATATGATTGTATAATTTCAAACCTTCTTCAGTATATACACTAATTAATTCTCTATAAGTGATTTGTGAGAATGGAATATTTATTCTATCAAAACAATTTCTTAGATTTCCTCTAACCTTTTCAGCAAATAATTTAGGTAATCCAGAAAGAAAGTTTTTTTTCCAAAAATCTGCTTTAGCATTTGGCCTTGAATATAATTTTGATAAGAAAACATCTTTATTCCATCTAAAATGAGATAGCATAGGACACTTTAAATTTATCAATAATTATTTATGAGAATTGTTAAATAATAATTTCCAACAAAATGTTTAACTATTGCACATATTAAATAAAAAGTAGTATCTGGAACATTTGTTGTAACAACTGTTTCTTGAGGTTGATTATTTTATGGTTTTCGGGGAATAGTTGTGATTATTTGTTTAGGAGATTTTAAATTTTCATATCTTTGATGTTTATTTAAAAAATGATCCCACCAACCCCTTAATTGACCAGTAAAACCCTCAGTACAAACTACTACAGCTTCTTCTTCAGAAATTGATTCTATTTTTATAATATTAATATACATAGACATTTTGTGACACATATTGAAAATTTGATAACCCATCAAGATTCCATTCATATATGGAGTTATTTTGATAACAATTTTCAAATTCTCCATGTTCTTCAATTAAAAGATCTTGAGGAGTTAGCATATGGTAATAAAATTGAGTTTGTTGATATTTTGGCTTGAACTTTGAACAAGATTTTTTTTATTTTATTTATTTCAAACTGGATTGAAGCCTCATTTATATATCAATTATTAAACATTTCTTCTAATTGATTTATATGCAAATTATTTTTTATTTCTTCTTTTTCATAACTTAATACATTGAGTCTTAATTTATTAAATTCTAAATTAAATTTTTCTAATTTTTCTTTAGTAAAACATGAAAGTTGAGATTTTAACATATTTAAAGGTAAATCAGGCATTGGTTTAAAAGAAAATGGTAGAGGTTTGCTAGATCCTAATTTCATATTTTATAAAGGAAAAATATTTTGTGAAGTTTGAAGATTAATTTTTTTTCAATACGACATAATTGTTTAGAAATGGTATTCAGATTGAGATTTGTAAAATTATTTTGCTTAGCTGATTTTGCTAATTCAACTGTATCGGCGTCAATATAAGGACAAGCCTTGGTTATAGCATTTGCAGCTTATATTTTTACTAACTGTAAAGGAGGATGAATTGCTTTTAACAATTTATCATCAGATAATCTCCAAGTCTGATGAGCTTCTTCAAGGACATTTAAACTGAATTGATCATCAATGCATTTAGCTTTTTTTTAGTATGAAACTAAGATATAAAATAAATTATGACACCAGTAATTTTAATAAAATTATAATATTGATCTTGAAATTATTTTTATTGTCTAGAATTATAGGTTTTAAAAAAGCAAACTCTAAATGATGCATATTTTGGAAGATTAAAATCTCTAACACATATTTTACTTATTTCTTTCAAATCTATTTTATTTTCTTGAGAAATTGTATTTATTTCAAAATTCATTTATGACCCAAGACTTATATCATCTTGTAATTTTTGTGTGTATACTGGTCTTGGAATTTGACTATCTGTTTCTCTAATTCCTTCAAAATTAAACCTATCAAATCTAGAAGTAGAGAAAGATGGAAATGAAGCAATTGGATGTCTTTTAGGAATATGTGGTTCAAATATTATTTCTACATTTCCTTCATTATCTTTATGAATTTGAGCATCTTTAGATTTTAAAGAATTGTTGGTTTTCTTATTTTTTATAAAACCCAATTTGAAGGTAACGAGACTTCATCCCAATTAATTATTTTAGATATTTGTAATTTTGATCTTTTTAAAATAGTTTCAATTTACATTATACTTTTCCCATTACTTGTTAATCTTTCCCCTGGACTTATAGTATTCATTAATTTATAATAATGTCTATAAGTTAAATTAATATTTTCATATTCAGGTTTCATATCATAACCTTTACTTTGTAAATTAACAGTTAATACATCTTGTAAATTTCTATCAGTTAAAGGTACAAAAAAATTTGGATATGTATTAAATTAAATTGGGCCATAAATTGGCATTTCTCCCAATTCAAAACCAAATTTGTCTCTATGCATCTTTCAAGCACCTTAGCCAGATTATCCAAGCACTTATCAAAAGAATGACAAAAAACTGAGAAATCATCCATAAATACCTCGATAATATCTTCTACCATGTCATGAAAAATGGCCATCATACATCGTTGAAATGTTGCGGGTGCATTGCATAATCCAAAAGGCATTCTCTTAAATGCAAAAGTACCAAAAGGGCAAGTAAATGTTGTTTTGTCTTGATCCTTTGGGTCAATAGTGATCTGATTATATACGGAGTAATCATCCAAGAAGCAATAAAATAGATAACCATAAATTCTGTCCGACACTTGATCAAGGAATGGTAGAGGAAAGTGATCATTGCGGGTTGCCTTGTTGAGCTTGTGATAATCTATACAAACTAGCTAATGTACTCAATAGCTAACTTAATTAGTTTTACTGTTCCTAATCTCAAGAACGGATAGGCTAAACCTATAGCTCCTCACTAAAGGCTTCGCGGGATTTTGCAAACACAAAGTGTTTAACTTTAGCAAAGCTAAAATTCTTTCAATTTCATATATCAAAAAAGTGTCAATGGCCTTCCCTTTAAATAGGAATAAATTCGGCCATGGTGTTTAGGAAACCCTAGTGAAAGCCAATTACAACTTGACTTCTTAACTAACAAACAAACTAGTTTCCTAAATCAAAACAAAACACAAAGCATGCCAATCCCTACAAAATAGGAATTCGGCCATGCTCCTAAAATTTAGAAGTTTACTTTCCTCACTTCTTTTTTTTTTTGCTTCTTCTTCAAGTTGATTACTACAAGGCTTAGCAAGTCTTACTTGGTCCTCAAAGATTTGGGTCGGATTCATGGCTTTAAGGTTGATCTTTTTGCCTTGATGTTCAAAACTGTAGTAATTTTTCTTGGCATGATACAATACATCTCAATCAAATTGCCAAGGTCTACCAATAAGGATGTGACTAGCCTCCATTGGAACAGCATTACATAACACTTCATCAACATAATTACCAATTTTAAATGGTACCTTTACTTGCTTGGTCTCTCTTGTTTCGGCGGATTGACTAAGCCATTGAAGTTGGTATGGCTTTGGATGCTTCATGCAAGTTAAGTTCATCCTCTTGACAAGTAACATACTTGCCACATTTGTGCAACTCCCACTATTAATGATCACAATACAAATTTTATCTTGAAGCTTACAATGTATGTGAAATATGTTCTCACACTGCAATTGATCATCATCAAAATGTGGTTGTGCATTTAAGATTCGGCGAGTTACCAAAAATATTACCAATAGTGTATGCATTATGCGATTCACTCTCTTCACTTTCATATTTCTCTTCAAGTTTGGGCATGCGATTGCATTCATCATCGTCATTATCACTAACAACATCTCCATTGTCATTAATAAATATCAACTTACGAATAGGACAATTGGATTGAATGTGACCATAGCCTTGACATTTAAAACATCTAATATCCCTCAACCTTTAAGGAGGTTTTGACGCCGTTTGTGATGTAGGAGTAGCGGTCTTTGGGACTGATTTTTGGATGTTGGACGGTGCACTTGAAGGCAGATTTGGAGTGAAGGTCAGTGGTTTTGATGTTGTAGTGCAAGAAGTAGTGTTTGGCTTTGAATCTCCCCTCCAAGGCGGTTGTGGTTGCGTGAAAAGTTAATTAGTTCGGAGCTTTCCTTTCATGTGTCTTTCAATTTTAATTGCTTTATGAACAAGCTCATTAATATCAACATAACTTTGAAGATCAACATGATAAGCTAACTCGGAACTCATACCTCGAAGAAACCTTTCAATTGTGGAATCCGGATCTTCTTCAACATTAGCCTTAATCATGAGTGCCTCCATCTCATGGTAGTACTCTTCCACTGATCAGCTTCCTTGCACAAGAGAGTGCAATTTTCTATTGAGTTCTCAGTTGTAATGTGAAGGCACATATTTTTTCCTCATGAGAACTTTCATTTGGTTCCTAGTGTTGATTGGTCTTTCGCCATCTTGGTGTCTGTTTTTAATAACCTCATCCCACCATAAGCTAGCATAATCCTTGAGATATATGAAGGCTAGGCATTACCTTTTATTCTCTGGATAATCATTGCCTTCAAAGAAGTGATCAAGGTCTCGAACCCAATCAATGTATGCTTCGGGATCTGCCTTTCCAGGAAAAGTAGGTAATATTAGTTTAACAGAACCAATTGACAAATCAAATTTTTTCCCACTTTTAGAAGAACCGATGAATTCCTCTTCTTCATTATCGGATGCAACTTCATCAAAATCAAGATGTTTTGAAGTGGAGTTCTTGGCGGTTTTACGCTTAGAATCCGAAGCTAAGCTATCAAGTTGAATTTGCATATTTTGAAGCATGTTAAAGAGCATATCATTATCAATGTTTCATGATGCTTGTGTTACGGTCTTATCACCCCCCATGGTATCTACAAGTTAGTGAAAACAAAATAGCAAGAAGACTATAAAGTATCCTCACGGGTTCTCATTTTAGGGAGTAGGTACGCACCACTCCATTTAGGTAGTTTTCCTCGTGTATACCCTAGCTATACTCTTAGTGTTGATTAACCTAGTCTAATTTAGACCTAACAGTTCATTGAGAGAAGGAACCCGTCTCAACTAATAAGCGAAGCACAAAAATTACACTAGACAAGTCAGTTATATTATTTAAGCAATAACCGCAAGAGTATTTAAGATCACGTAAGGGTAAAGTTTAGTATGGCTTAGGAAACTACTGATTTCAGAAAATAGAAAGAAAAACAAGAAGATGGGGACTTGAATCACCTTATTCCGATTTATATTGAATAAGATATGACAACTTCAATTTGAGTGTGCTTTAGGAAACAAATAAGAACACTTAGTTCTTGAAATCAAATTTGGTTTTCTTAATTGTCCGAACCCTTTTTTTTTGTAATTAGACCAATTCCCTTTCGGCTGTATTTTACTTGGTCTCTTTTTTTTATATCACTGGCCTTTTCTTTTATATCACGGCCTCTTTTTTTTTTAACTTTTCGGACAACTAGGGTTTTAAGATAACTTTTGGGTTTTCAATTTTTGTGTTGTCCTAGCTCAATGTTCCAGCACATATATTGTCACAAAACAGTAGTATAAACTTCAGGAATAATAACGCAACAATGATCAAGTCGGATGGCAACAAGAAGTAATGAATTTGGAAACAAGACAACCTAACCCTAAAAACTAGGGTTTTGATGAATTTTGGACAAGAAAACTTATAACGATTTTTCAGCCCTATTGCATGCAAGTCCTATGCGGTTTTCAACACACAATTCAACACTAAAACGTATAGAATTTTAGCAGAATATTGACACAACAAAACAGAAAGGACAACATCAGAATTTGACACAAATCGGCAAGCAAGAGTGGGATGATTTTTGACGAAATTTCAGCACAAGTTTTGAAACGATTTTCAACACTAATTATGACTGAATTAGACAGATTTTAACACGAAAGAACACATCAAGATGACTCTAAGATAGCAAAAGAAATGCAACCAACAACAACAAAACAAATGCACAAAAAGTCGAAAAATCCAAAAACAAAAAAATACTCAAAAATGAAAAAAATGACCTAAATTTGAAGCAACAAACCGCAGCTTTTAATACCAATTGATACAGTTGGTCAAGGCTTGGAATCCTGGACCACCAATCCACACTCTTTGGATCGTTGTTGGAAAGAAAATTCGAACAACACAAATAAGAAATCAAAACAACAAAAGGCGGAATAGAGATATGAAACGAAAAGGTTGATGTTAAGCCAATCAAACCCTAACGTTATTACAAAATAATCAACCTAGCAAATGTACTCAATAGCTGACTTAATTAGTTTCGCTGTTCCTGATCTAAAGAACGGATAGGCTAAACATATAGCTCATCACTAAAGGCTTCGCGGGATTTTGCAAACACAAAGTGTTTAACTTTAGCAAAGCTAAAATTCTTTCAATTTCTTATGTCAAAAAAACGTCAATGGCCTCCCCTTTAAATAGGAATAAATTCGGCCATGGTGTTTAGGAAACCCTAGTGAAAGCCAATTACAACTTGACTTCTTAAGTAACTAACAAACTAGTTTCCTAAATCAAAACAAAACACAAAACACGACAATCCCTACAAAATAGGAATTTGGCCATGCTCCTAAAATTTGGGAGCTTACTTTCCTAAATTTTCCTACAAAATAGGAAGCTGCTTTCTAAAACAATTACTTTCCATTATCATGCAAGATAAATTGGCCAAGTAATTATTTAACTACTTAAACGAAATATAAGCCCAAATTAAGGTTTAATGGACTTAACTTATTACAAAGCAATTAAAGCCTAATTTACTTAAATGGAGTGAATCCAAGATGTGCAAATCCAAGCACACCATCTTAGTCTTCAATGCACTTTATGAACGCTTCTTCAAGGTGGAATTTCCGTAAGCTCTAATGTAGAACTCCTAAGAGCTTCTTCACGAATTGTGATACAAGAAATGTTCCAAACAACTTCATGTTAAGATGGTGAAGATGGTGACGCCAAGTTGTCTTCAAGATTGTTGAAATTGCCACAATGTGTTGACAATAATGTTTGCAAGGCGGCTTTCATCCTTTTGCTCCTTTATCTCATCATTGGTCCATCAAGACTCTCCAAAGGATCTCGTGAATTCGGACTTGGCACCATGGACATAGACGGATTGCTATCATGTTACCTCTTCGTCATTGACACAAAAAGTGATTGTCTTACTGCTTACGCCAATTAAAGCATCTCCAGTTGCAAAGAATGGTCTTCCAAATATGAGAGGAACCTCCTCATCCTCCTCCATGTCCAAGATAATAAAGTCCACCGGAATTATGAACTTATTAACTGCTACCAAACCATCCTCAATGATGCCCATAGGAGTGATGATGTATCTATCATCCAACTGAATAGTGATAGCCATTGGTTTGATTTGCTCACCCATTCCCACACTTAAAGCTATAGAATATGGCATCAAGTTAATACCAGCCCCCAAATCACATAATGCCAAAGAAAAATATCTTGAACCAATTTTACATGGGATTGTGCAGCTTCCTAGATCTTTAAGTTTAGGGAGAAGATTTTTCTTCATTAAGCATTGTCCAACCTCATGTAATTGAATAACCTCCTCACATTGCAAAATCTACTCTTTATTTGAAATAAGATTTTTCAAGAATTTAGTGTATGTTGGCACCGTCTTCACCAAATCCAACAAAGGTATTTCCACATGGAGCTGCTTAATCATCTCAGCAAATTTACTGAACAAAATCTACTTCTTTGATGGCTGTATCCTTTGAAGAAAAGGTAATGGTGGAGCACATTCTTTAAAATTAAAAGCACTTGGAGGATTTTTCTTTCTCCCATTACTTGCACTTCCTTCCATGTGTTCTACTTGTTTGGGAGCATATTCCGTCTCAATTTGATCCTTGACAGCATCTTGATCATCATTTGGAGAATCTTTTTCATTAATGGCTGGATATTGCAATTCATTACAACTTCGAAGTGTAACCGCTTGACATTGCTCTTTTCCCTTTGGATTGGTGAAAGTATCACTTGGTAAAGTTCTTGCTGGTCTATTATGCACTTCATTTGCGAGTTGGCCTATTTGAGTCTCCATATTCTTAAGGAGACCTTTATGTTCCCTGAACATACCTCCATATTTCTCCACATTAGCTTGTCGCTGTTGGCATTCTCCAAATAGCGTCTCCACTTTAGCCCCCAACACTGTTATGATATCATCAATTGTTGCTTGTGAAGTACCACTCTGTGTGTTTTGGTCGTTTCCATAGCCAGGCGGATAAGTTGGTCTTGATGCATTATACTGTGGGCTATTTTGTCCTCCTTGATACCACTGGTTTCCACCGGATGACTTCCATTGATTTGAATTTGTATTCCGGTTGAAGTTGACGTATTGTAATGGCTTATTAGTGACTTGAGGACATTCGTCTATATGATGTGCTCCTTGGCATAATCCACAAGATGGTGTGATTTTGTTCGTCAAGGCTGCCTGAATACTGGATAGTTGGCCCTGCATAGCTGTCATCTGTGCTTCCAGGTTGGCTATTCTATCTAACTCTAGCATTCTAATTTGCCGTCTTCTAAGGGTACTTCTTGCAGTGGGCAACATCAGCTTATTACTTACTATACGCCCGAAAATCTCTTCAATTTTTTCTGGTGATTTATCATGCAAAGTTCCTCTAGCTGAAAGATTTACCAAATGCATAGTATCGAAATTTAGTCCATTGCAAAAGAAATTAAGCTCTCTTCCCGGCTCCAACCCACCGTTTGGGCATTTATTGAAAAGTTCACGAAATCTATCCCAAGTTTTAGTGAATGACTCATTCTCACCTTGACGAAACTGCATGAAATCCAGATCTTGTCCATTCGGGGTGGAGGGAAATATTTGGTGATGAATCTCTTTGCAACCTTATCAAAAGTTTCAATCCTCACCCCATTAATAGAGTCGTACCATCTCTCAGCTGCTCCTTGAAGAGAGAAAGTGTACAACATTCTCTTTAAAACATCATGAGGGATATGTAGGAGATTGCTTGTGTTACACACCTTAAGGAATGTCTTTAAATATGCATGTGGGTCTTCAGTACTCAGCCCATGAAAAACATGACCATTTTGAATCAAATTAATGAAAGCTAGCGGGATTTGATTATGCTCCCAAGTGTCAATAAAAGGTGAATTCTAGTTGTCCATTCGAGGCTCATAATGATCACCATACCGACGCCGTGGTACCACTTTTTGTGCTGGTGGAATAAGTGGAGGGTCCCCCGTTGAAGGAACAACAACATTTGGTTGATTACCATGTGCAGCCAATGCTTCAAATTCTAACTTCTTCTTAACACGCAAAGTCCGTGCAAGTTTCGGATCGTACTGATATTCAGCTAGTCCAAATGATCTCGTCTTGGGCATGCAAAGAAGAATAATAAACAGTAATATAAATATGCAAGAAAATTAAAACTAAAACTGAAATAAAATTTCAACACGATTGTTCTCCTCGGAAACGGCGCCAAAATTTGATAAGGGCAAACTATGTGTAATAAACATGCACGATCGTGGTTGCTATTCACCCCTAATAAAAAATAAGCTAAACAATTCCCGTAACGGTGATAGTATAGCGAGTTCGATCCCACAGAGAAAGGACTGTGTTGAAATTCTAAGAAAAATATTTTTTGTTTATTTTAATGTTACTAATAAACTAAAACAAGAGAATTAAATTACAAAGAATTAAAATAGAGATGGTGATTTAATTTGACTTTTAATTAAGCAAGTGTACTCCCGAGATTATATTTAGGGTCACATAAAAAGCACAAACATATATTCTATCTATGGTCAGGGAAAACAAGGGTAAATAACATAACTCACACCTTCCTATGTGGTAAGAGGCAAGGAATGACATAGGCATTCACATATTTAGATATTAATTAATTCATTAAACCCTTCTATGTGGTAAAAGCAAAGGTTTACTTCCTAAATTAACCTGGAATCTAGTGCAACTAACCAACTCAGCCAAACACTCAAGTTCAACCGCTCCTTTATGGCGGAGACAACGCCGAATCAGTCACGCTAATGCTAAATTAACCTTCCCAAACTCATCCTATATGGTAAGAGGCAAGAGCTAAGGTAAAATCAGTCTAACAAATTCACAACCAACCCACAAAATATTCCAAACAACCCACTCTAATCCTCCTATATGGTAACAAGCAAGATTAAAGCAAGTTATCTCTAAATAAGTTACTGCACTTTAATCAAATATTCATCATACAAAATCCAGCCCTAAATCATGCATAATAATGAAGAACACAACAAAACTTATTCAACAAAGACCATAAGATAGAACATAGCATGTAAATTTAGCACAAAAACCCTTATTCATAATTCTGGGAACACAATAAGTTTAGCCGAGCATGGCTAAATCAAACATCATAATATTTAAATTAAAGAACATTATTGAAAACATAAATTAAAAGGAAAAACAATACCTCGAATTGCGAATCTTTGGAAGAAATCTTTGTCTCTAAATAAATGAATTCAATAATTAATGAAACACTAGCTATTACAAAGAAGAAAAACCCTTGCTTAATATCTCTCAAAGTTGTCACACCCCCAAAAAATCTGTAACCCTAGCCCTACTTATAGCAATTCTATACGTATATTAGCAAATAAGTCCTACACGAAAACCATGTTGGATAAGTAGTCTCAAAGTAAGCCAAAATCGCAAATTTTCAAAATTAAATCGTAAAATAAAGCGTTTCACGGCATTGTGATGTACATGGCCGCACGTCGCGACAGGCACCCACGTCGTGACGTGGGAGGGGTCTCGACGACGTGGCTCACTGCCAACTTCTGAATAAATTGTCAAAAAATCAACCAAAAATCAATTTTAATTCGTATTTTTGACATCACGACGTGGAGGGTCTCATATCGACATCCACCCACGTCGCGACGTGGTGGTACCGACGCCGCGACGTGGAGTAGTTCTTCACTATATTCACGAACTTTCTTCAATTGTTTATCCACTTTGCATCCGATTTGGCTCTCATATGATTTTTGTCTTCCAAGCATACACCATGGTCGACAACCCCACAAATACCACACTAAAATGAATCGAAAAGAACAAGAACGACCAAAGAATTAAGTATAAACACTACATAAAAGGTGAATAAATTCACCTTATCATTTTCACCCACGCATAAACTTTGTTCGTCCCTGAACAAACTAAACTAAAAATAACAAAACTAAACAAAAACCTAAAATAAAGATCCTACAAAAAACATGTAAGTGCAAAAACTTTGAAAATTTGCAACCTTGAATGTTACTTGATGTCATGTCTACTTTGCAAAAACATGTAAGTGTAACCTTGAATGTTAGTTGCATGTCATGTCTACTTTGCAAAAACATGTAGACAGTTTTAGTAACTTATAGTAAGCTTTGTTTCAAAATTTTCAATAAGTTTTTCATAAAAGGGGAAAACAAGGACAACGGTACTCAAACAAAATATCATTAAAATTTATTGTTTATGGAAACTAGGGAGTTCCTAAACATATCTATACTTTACAATGAAGACAATTTAAGTTTTAAGTTTGGGGGAGGGAATGTTTGTTGTGGGTTGTTGCCAGTTGGAATTCATGTGATTGGTCCCTTTATTGAATGGAATTCAATTAATACGTAAAAAACAATGGATGATGGTTTTGTAGTTTAGTTGGTATGGTTTGTGCTTTTACTTGTTATACCCTGAATGTGTTGTGTTTTCCATTTTTTGTGTGGTGATTTTTTATTTTTACGATGATTTATAAAATTTTGTGTGAGTAAGTGATGTTTTCAGCACAAGATTTTTAAGGTTGGCATTTTGGTTAAATAACTTATCTATCCATTGAAAGTGCACTAGTACTGGAGTTAGATATGTGTAAAGCACAAATTAGATGAAACATTTTTAGTGATTGTGATAACTCAATGCTATACATATAGGGATTGTTGAACTTGTGTGAATGGTGGCAAAAAGAGAATCTTAAAAAATATTCATGATAAAAAAGGAGTAATCCTTGAAAACATATGTTGACATTAGGCATAGATGAGATAATTTAGAAATGGCTTCTTATATCATTAAAAAGTGTTGAATGTTAAGTGCATAGGCAAATGGAAATATCAAAATCCATAAAAACCAAGGCGAAAATAGGAAGATAAAAAGACAAAAAAAACCTTTGGCAAAAATTGGAAACCCCAACAAGTATTCAAAATCAATAATATCACATGTGATATAAAGATAAAGAACCAATTCTTCGTCATGTGCACAAGCTGTTTCCATGATTTCTCATGGCCGATTCTTCCATGGGCTAGATTGTGAAGATCCCAATGAATTTCTTAACTAGTTTAGGGTTTGTGAAATACTTTTAAACTTCTGAGGATACCACAATATGAGGTAAGAAAAATCCAAGCAGCTGTTCAAATGTATTGGGGGAACATCTATGACTTCATTTAAAGAGATTGAAAAACAATTCCTAGCCAAATATTTCCCATTTGTCAATAATGAAAAGATGAGGTTTGACATTGTGACCTTCGAACATTCTAACGATGAATCCTTCAAGGAGGATTAGGATCACTTTAATGATCTTATCCGGCAGTGCCCAAATCATGACCATGGGGAGGTGAGGGAACTAAACACATTCTTCAAGAGACTTACTCCTGAATCCTCCATCATTGTAAAAGCTTGTGCAAATGGTGCTCTAAAAAACAAGAGTACGGTAGAAGTAAGGGAATTGTTTGACCAAACCATAGAAGATGGGTATTTGTTCCCCGAGGCAAGAAAGAGACCAGATAGAAAGGCAAAGGCATCTTGGAGATTGATGATGAAAATTCACTTAAGCTATACTCCATGCATTGACTTGGCAAGTTAAATTTGTTCAAGCCATTCATGCCACTAGCCAAGTCTAGACATGAGTGTTGTGATGAGGAAACCACTAAACCGATAGAGAAACCACTAAAGGGTGATGAACGGTTATGGTTTACAGAATTGAGACCACTATAAGGCACTCATATAGAACATAGAGTAACAAATAAGGCAATTGGCCCAAGCTAATCATGCAAGGCCTTAAGGTGTATTGCCTAGTGGAATAGTGCCAAATCATAAGGGCAAGGAACAATGCATGGTTGTGGTGCTGAGAAGTACGAAGGAACTCAAACTTCAAAATGAGGCCGAATGTCACGACGTCCCTCCTGTTGTGCCTGAACGTCGCGAAGTTCATGGGGAACATCGTGACTTTAAGTTTTTCTCAGCTTTTCTCATTGAAGCCCAACGTCGCGACGTTCGAACATGAATGTCGCGACGTTCGCTGTGCGGTGCGCCAGAGAGGTTTGTCTCTGGCGCGCCAGAGCTCCCTGTCCAAGCTTCCAAAAAATGCAATTTTTGTGCATTTTAATTTCCCATTTTTCGGCGTGCCGGAGAAGTTGTTCCGGCGTGTCGCTGGGCTTTCCTCTAGGTCTGATTTGCTTCAAAACTTGCTCTTTTCATCGTTCTTTTTCTCTGTTGCGCTTTCCATGCCATAATGTCCTACAAATACATTAAAAACACATAAAAATGACATAGAAACATGCTACAAGGATGCTCAAGAGGTAAGTAAAACGAATACAATAAGGTGAAAATCATCACCTTATTAAACCCTCCACACTTAAACCTTGGTTGTCCTCGAGCAACAAAACAAAATCACGCAAAACACATATATCTACAACAAGAATGAAGGATTGGCAATTTCGCTTTACTCCACAATGTGTCTAATCATTTAAGCACTTGATTAGTGTTTGTGTACATGCCTCTTATCTTACTCGACTAAAACGACAAGTAATCACTCCATGTATCCACAAGAGTCATCAAAGTGCCTTTTTGTACACATTCGACACATTGAGTATATTATGTGTGTGTGTTCAATGGGTACCACTTCGATCTTAACTTGTTCATGTCCATGCCATAGGTAAGAGATCCGACAACTAAGTTTTGTTCTACTATTTTCCCTACAATCACCTCTTTGGCTATTATGTAAATACTAAGAAGTTTACAAGATCACTGGGACTTTTATTCTTATTACAACATATGCCAAGGGTTTTGTGGCTTTTTATACCCATATTTCACCTCATATGAGTTCTCCTCCAATCTTTTGGTTAGTAAATGAGTGGTGTCGCATTGGAGGGGAACTTATTCATATCAAAATTCATAAAACACATAATTTAAACACATGCCAAGGGTTTTGTGGCTGTTTTTTCCCATTCCATCTCATATGAATTCTACTTCAACCTTTTCGGTTAGTGAAAGAGAAGTCTCACATTGGAGAGAAATTTTATTCAATATAAACAACGAAATATTAAAAACAAAACATAATCCCCAATTCATTTCTTGAAACTTGAAAGTAACTACACATGTCTCTTAGGGAAAATTAGTCCAAGAGCTAAACTAACCAAGTGCCAAGTTACCCCGACCTATCTTATTAACTAAACAAGTCAATCTCCATGTGTTCCCCACCTGTGCATATTAACAATAAACTCAATGTCAAACTTTCCATCAAGGACCCGACTTCCCTTATGTAACATGTAATTTTCCTTATCAAAAGTTGAGTTTCTAAGATACAACAATTCATATCATTGGCAACACAACACTTATCTCATATAATTTACACTAGACACATATTCTCATTTTGGTTGCCAAGACCAACACTCAAACACTACACACAAACAAACACTATATAGAATCACTAACATCCATAAACGCTCACAAAGTCACAAAAAATGAAAAATTTTCATAAAACTCACAACAACATGAAAACCAACATTTAACACAACACTTATTGACATTATGGGATCCCAAAATAGAAACAACGGATTTTCTATCCAAGAGACTCAAGCCTCAACAACAAGGGACTTCCAAAACTTCAAAACACACAACAAATTCTCAATGTGCGCTCAAGAGTATGCAAGAATCAACCAAAACTAAAACCTAAATAAGAAAAACAACTAAAAATCCAAGTCAAACATCCATAAATAAAAAAATATTCATTGAAGCACAATTTCAAGCATCTTCACCAATATCTTTCCCTTTACGCTTAAAATATGCATTATTTTCAAAACACAAGAGAGGGATAAGAAAACACCCATTGAACATGTATTCCTTTGTATCCCCGAGGTGTATGTATGATGGCCACTTCTTCATGGATATTGGCCATTACGAAGATGCTACTTCTTTTTGCTTCCTTATGGATGGAAAACCTAAAAAAAATCAAAGAAAGAAAACAAGTAACCTAATTCCATGTATGAGTTCAAAAAGAAACATTTAAACAAATAAGCTATATACATGTCACTCAAACATAATCACTCCAAACAAAAATGTTCACAATCACTCTATGGCATACATGAAAACTTTACATTGTGCTCATATGAGTGCTCTTGTGCTAGGTGTGCATGACAATCATGTTCAAAGCGTAATCTCATTCATTAAGCTTTTGTGCACTTGAGCCCTAATGAATTCATGCTAGATAAACCATGAATGTGCCATTAACCACATATATGAAAATTGCACACATCAAGCTTTTGAGGCCTCACCACATATGCTAACCCATGCAATTTAACATTGAAAATCATGAAGTGATGAGTGAAAAGTGTGTTTGTGTTCCATTGACATAAGAGTGAAAAAGAAGAAAGCATTAAGCAAGTTGGTGAGGGGTATGAATCCCCCTCCACACTTAGCTCTTTTTATCACTTGTGCACAGTTTTCATTCTCACATAATTATTTTTTCAAAATTATTGTTCTCTTTGAACTCCTACAAGAAAAACAAACCTAATTACCCTAAACACATAAAACAAAAGATAACAATTAACATTTAAATAAAGATAAAAAAAGGACAAGAAATTGTAGTTCAAGGTTTATTTAGTACCTAGCTAGATTTTATTCTTGTGGCTATTCCCTCAAGATTCGGAATAACCATCTCGGTACCAAAAGAATGCTCTTTCAACGGCACTCCTTTGCCATTTGTAGGGCGTCTTTTGGCACCCTTTGAGGAGGCGCTTGAGCTCATGTTCTTGGGGAGCAAACTCAACAAATTCGACTTTGTACCACTCTTGCTCCCCCTTTGTAGGCTCCTCCTCTCCTTCTTCAACCAAGACTTTTGGCTTCACTAATGGCCTCTCAACATCCTTCAAGATGATTTCCACCTCCATCATGCTTTGACATTCTTCCCTACAAGACTCAACCAATGGCCTGGCATCCATAGTCTCAAAACACTCATGAGAAAGTTCATGTATGGATGCATCAACAAAGCAAATCTCCACTATATTATCTATTTCATGAAAAATATACACATCTTCTTGATCTAAGCTAACATAGGTATCATTTCTAGGCTTTTCCTCATTATCAACATATTGAGCATCGTAATCATCTAGTGAGGATGCCTCATTGCACGTCGATCTAATGACATCAACCATATTATTTAAATCATTAAAATCCATGTATGATGTCAAAATAACACAAGATTGCACCATGTTAGCCATTTATTGACATATAAACACATCATTTTCGCATAAGCCAACATATGAATCTATGTGCAATGTTTCTTCATTTGTAAGACAACTAACTTTGAACTCATTTGACAAGGGTTCATTATTAATTCATAACTCAAACTTATCCACAATACAAGGAATTTCAACACTCTTAGGATACTTTGAACTAGCACAACAATCATCACTGATTTCAAAATAATTATCCATAAGAGTTGTGAAATTATCACTAAATGAATCATATTGTGGAAAATAAGAGAAGTTTGAGGGGATTGGTCAAGTTGTACCTCACTTTGGCCCATAAATGCATTAAATGAATACCCTTGGGGTCTATGGTGAATAGCTTGAGCTAGTTGTCCCAATTGTATCTCCAAACTGTTCATTGAAGCTTCATGCTCTCTCAACGCATCTTCTTGAGCCTCCAAAGTTGCCTCTAGCTTCTCAAGGGTTGTTTCCAATTGAGCACACCATCTTTCATTCCCTTGAATTTCTTTGTCAGCCTTATCCATTAATTGATTGAGCATATCCTCCAATGATTGTACTCTTTCTTGCATGGGATGCAACTCATTGCTTTGTTCTTCATTTGACAATTTCTTGTTTTAACTTGGTTGACATTCAAACTCCATTAGATGGTTTGACTTGTAGTATATGCCATTTTGTTCACCACTCCCCCAATATCTATCATTTTGCCCACACCAATTATTATTGAAATCTTCTTGATGCACATGAATGCTTCCATATTGGTTGGACTCCACATTAAGCATGCATTGGTGAGTATGGTGATTGCCTTGGCACAACCTACAAGATAATACAACATCATAGATCATAGAAGCTTGTATATCATTACCAAGTTGGTCATGTTTACCATTTGAGCCTCAAGTATATAATATCTATCATTAAGCTCATTATCATTCAAGCATGAAGTTGTAGAAAATCTTAAAGGTTCTCTTTGCAAACAATCATTAGTGTCCCAAAAATCAAGGGAAGAAGGATTCCCAAACATGCTAGGTGTTGGTCTAATGTCATCCACCCCATTTGGTGGGTTAATATGATAAAAATCAAGAAAGTCTCCAAACAACCTAGACATCTTTGGACAAACCTCAACAAAACAAAAACAAAAACTAAATATGAAAGAAAACACAAGAAACAAATATGCACAATATTAAAGCTAAATATTTACAACTACTCAACACACAAAAACACCAATCCTAAAACCAATTGCCTTCCCGGCAACGGTGCCAATTTGATAGGCGTGAAGATTAAACCTTAATTACCCGGCACCGATTTGATAGCGGTTTTAGAGCTAAGGTCAAATGCAAAGGTTTAACCGAATCAAATACATTTATAACCCTAATCCTCATGACATTTAAGGTGCACCAAGACACCATCGTTTTATAGCTAGAGGAAGTAGGGCTCGAACCTACAGGGAGGGGATGAGTTTATGGAATTAGTGTAAACGTGTGTATAGTAGTGAAAGTATAAGCAAGGATGGGAAAATAACCTAAACTGTGCTAATACTACCAAATAAACATGAAAATGTGTGGAAGAGAAATCAAGTAATTAAAGTACACCCTTGGATTTGGTTATCTCAAATGTTAGTGTTATGTGTTGTTTATGCTATAGAATCACTACGACTAAGAATGATCCAATTCAATTAAGTCCCCCTTTATGGTGGAGGCAAGGACCTAAATGCATTGTCTCCTACCAGAAATTGGGCAATTAACCAATCCCCCCTTTATGGCGGAGGCAAGTACTAGCTATCTATGAACCGAAATCCCAATGTCTCTCCAACGTTCCAACTCTCTAATCCAACCTCTCCTTTATGGCGAAGGCAAGGGTCGAACCTAGTCACTCCCTTAGAAACCACTCCCAATTCACTCCCCCCTTTATGGCGGAGGCAAGGACTAAACTAGTTCATGTCTTCCAAGTTCATCAAACCTACATTGGCCTTTCAATATCCCAATCAATTCCCCATTTATGGCGGAGGCAAGAATAGACTAAGATATCTCCACTAAATGATCACCTACATACCAATCTACCATAAGCATTACTAATATGAGGCAATAACTAGTTTGTAGTTCTTAATTCCTAGTTATCCATAACATAAAATCACACATTAACACAATGAATTAACAACACATAACCATAATCCAAGGATAATAAACAATTTAGCACATCAAAGCTACTAAGAACATCACAATAAATGAATTAAAGCATGGAATTAAACAAAGAAATTACAAAGAGTAGCACTCCCCTTTGAAGTTCCAAGCCCAAGCTCCAAGCTTTCTTTACAAATCTAGTCCTTTGAGACAAGACATTAAAAGAATTCCTTCCACAATTGGGTCCTATTGACACCAAGAACACACACTAATTGTGTGTTTTTCTGGAGTAGCTAAAGAGAAAACCCTAAAAGCTAACTAATCTAACCTAACTATGAAAATGGTTTTCTTCTTGGTCTTGAGCTCCTCCTTCTTTCCCCTCTTCTTCTCTTGCAGATTCACACATATAAGGGAGGAATTAGGGCTGCAAAATTGTTTGCCCAGATGTCCTCAAAATACTCTTGAAGTCCTCTCAAAATGGAGGGCTAAATTGACTTGAGAAATATGATGCGCAGCGGAAGGTCGCGCAATGTTCGAAGCCGAAAGTCACGATGTTCCTCCTGTTGTACCTGGACGTCTTGATGTTCGTGGGGAACGTCGCGACGTTAAGCTTTTCTCAGCTTTTCTCATTGAAGCAAAACGTCGTGAAGTTCGAACATGAATGTCGCGAAGTTCGCTGTGCGGCGCGCCAGAGAGGTTTGCCTTCGGCGCGCCGGAGCTCCCTGTCCAAGCTTTTAAAAACGCGTTCATTTTGACTTTTATTATTTCATTTCTTTCGCGGACCTTAATTTGAACATGAATTCAAGTGAATAATGTCAAAAAATGACATCCCAATAATTTTCGCCAAACCTCCAATTATTAGGGTTTTTTTATAAAAAATTGAAAAGTCCAAAAACGCGTTCATTTTAACTTTTTTTGGACCGTTTCTTTCGCGGACCTTAATTTGAACATGAATTCTAGTGGAGTGAAGTTAAGGAGAAAGAAATGCTCTCAATCCACCTTGGGTCTGCTTCACTCTAGTGCTAGTTTTCTGCTTGGATTTCTTGGTTATCTTGGATTTCTTGCACAAATCTTGTGCTAAAATCTTTTGCTTTCGGACTATATTGGATTTCTTGGTGGGATTGCTCTTTTTTGGCAGGATTTCAGCACCTCTGTGCTTGAATTTCAGATTTCTTTGGGCCATTTGTTTTGCTATCTTTGCTCATAGATCGGTCCTAGGATTTACACTACTTGTTCAACATATTATGGGGGTTGTGTGGTAAATGTTTCAGATTTTTTCAAGCTAATTTCGTTGGATTGCCACCAAAATTTCAGCTTGGGAAGCCTGAAAAACACTGTTCACTACTCACTATTACTTGTGGAAAAAACGGTTTTCTTGTATTGGTTTGGAGCTGCTCTCTCCAGGGAATCACCCTACACATTGCTAGTCACCTCCTATGAACAATTTGGGAGGCAAACATTCCAGCTAGGTTTGGTTTTCTTGAAGATTGGAAGTGGGTCGGTGGCTTATATCTCCCAAGCTTTAAGGTTCCACCTTGCTCTTTCCTTGAGGATTTCCGGCAATAAGGTTGGCCTCCTCCCTCCTTTTGTTACAACTTTCAGCTATGGTGTGATTATTATGTGGATTGTTGGTTGGGGAAGATGATGAATAGAGAAATTGTTCCATTGGGTTGAAAATTTGTGTTTTCTGCAAAACATCACAACTCTAGCTGCCTTATTTCCTTGTGGATCCCACTGCCACGTGGCTGGTCTTTATTGGGCCACCTGGATTGTTGAACAAGTTGAAAGTCTGAATATACAAGTTTCTGGAGTTTCGGACGACCGATCGGACGTTCCAGGTCGTCCGAACCTAAAATTCTGGAAGCTGATTTTCTTTGGTTCTGTTTCGGACGACGTATCAGACGCATAGGACCGTCTAAACGACATTTTTGGCTGTCCGAACCTCCCATGTGACCGTCCGAAACTACTGTTTTGCCATGGAAAAAGTTGGTGCTTGTGGGAAAATGCAAAAACTACCTTCAGGCCTTAAAATGCAATCTGAAATTGCCCTTCAACTGTCTCTGAGGCCAGGGACACCTAGGATGTGACGAAGACCAAGCGCCCAACCATTTCTGCTGGATGTGGAGATTTGACCGGTACTTCTGCCGTTGGTAGTTTGGGAAGCACAGCAGTTGTCGGCCTCATTTCTGGTGACAAAAAAGCTGGAAATAATGGGTGCATCGATTGTGGAGCTCCACCGACAGAAGAAGAGGTCCTCAACGCTGGTGAATTGGCCAAGATCATGCTTCAAACCGTCAAATAGGCCGGTGTTTCTGCTAAATTTCCTACTGCCTCAATTGACGCCAAAAGTGGAGCACAATCGGTTGCAGCAAATGTGATCTCTTAAAAGCCAGACACCTATTCTTGGGTTTCTTTATTTATGGAAAGGAAGAAGATTAACAAGAATTTCAAGTTGAAGAAGTGGGAGGATACCGAATGTGTTTTGACGAATGGGGATGGAAGCGATTTTGGTCTTAGCTTAGTGGGATACGCTCTTGTCCGTTTCCCCGGCCTCAAACCTATTCATGAGGTTCAATGACACAAGTTTTAGCTCCATCCCCACTTGGATCCGGCTGCCGGGAATTCCATTGGACCATTGGAGTGAAATGGCTCTGGGAAAGATAACTTCACACATTCGGGTTCCAATTGCCGCTGATGAATACACGGCGACAATGGAGCGTACTGCCTATGCGCGAGTTTTGGTGGAAGTGGATGCCACTAAGCCACTCCCAAAGGAAATCACTTTTGCACTCATGAAAGGAGTTCAACACACCCAAAGGGTTGTATATGAAAGGGAGCCTCGATTTTGCACTACTTGCCATATTTTGGGCCATGATGTGGACCATTGTATTGGTCAAATGGCAAAGACAAGGGGCCGTTCACAATCTTGCCCAAAGATAGTGAAGGATACTCGTGATGACAAAGGAGACAAGGCCACACCGAAAAGGAGCAAGTCTAGGGGCCGATCTAAAGCGCCCACAACCCAGGTCACTCTACTCCCATTCAAGGATGTAGCCGGACCTTCGGGAGTTGCCAAACCCAGGGGTTACCCCAAGCCCCCGGGTGTGGTGAAGGATGACAAGAAAATGAATCAAAACAAAGTTGAGGTGATGGATCATGAGAAGGTCAACTCGGCCCTAATGGAGGTACCTAACTCTGAAGATGATCAACCCACTACTTTGCCCATTATTGCTAAGGGCAAAGCCCCCATGGCCATTGACGAGAGGGAATTGGAAATTCACGAGGTACTGCCCACAGAAAGGGCCACTGATGAAGACAAAGCCCCCACTGATAACAGCAAGGCCCCAATGGTGGAAGAGGAGAGTCTAGATGTATCATCCACAGGGACATCTATTTCCCCCACAACGGTTGTGATTGGCCTACCTATGGAGGAGATACTGGGCACTGATGAGGTGGCAGCGCTATTTTCCTGTGGATACACCTCTCACTGAGAATCAATAGTGGATACGAGCCCACACCAAGAAGAATGGGAAGGGCAAGAAGGGAAAAAGACATGGTAAAGGGATCGGTGGAGGCCGTAACTGGTTTTCATGAAGATAGCCTCTTGGAACATTAAGGGTTTCAACCACGCCCTAAAGCAAAAAGAGGTTACTACTATCCTAGGCAAGCAATGCCTAGATATGTTTGGTGTTTTTGAGTGCAAGATGAAAGAGAGTAAGGTGGATTCGTTGATGCGAGTGAGGTTCCCGGGTTGGCGCCAATGTAACAATTTCGGTCTATATCAACCGGGATGCATTATTGTACTATGGAACCCTCTCAAGATGGATGTCTCTACATTGGCGGTAAAATCACAACTCATTCACTTGGTGGTCACATGTAAAGTAACTCAGTTAACCTTTCATGTCTCTTTTATTTATGGTCTTAATACAATTGCGGAAAGACGGATTTTATGGAGTGCATTGGAGTCTTTGGCACCGGTGGATACTCCGTAGATACTTCTTGTGGATTTCAACAATGTCCTCTTCAAAATGAAAGGATTAACGGCAACCAGGTAACAGTGCATGAGACACAGGATTTCTTGGATTTCACATTGTCTCTAGGGATTTCTGACGTCCCATCTATGAGGAGCAACCTCACTCGGTCCAATGGCACTATTTGGTCCAAGCTCGATAGGGTAATGGTCAACATGCACTGGTACCTCTTGGATATATATGTAAATGTTACCTTTGACACTTTGACGCACCTATCAGATCACTCTTTATGTGTGGCTTCTGTGGGAGATCAGGTGAACTGAGCCAAAGGAATGTTTTATTATTTTGACATGTGTGGGAAACATCACTCTTTTCTTGATGTCGTCCATAGAGCTTGGTCTCAACCATGCTATGGAAGGGAGCAATACAAGGTATCCAGAAGGTTTAAGGGTTTGAAGGAACCCCTACGGGAGCTAAACAGGCTACACTTCCATCATATCTCCTCTAGGGTGATCAGGGTCAGAGAAGAACTGGAACTTCACTTCTCAGCCCTCCGGGACTCACCTACGAATGAAAACGTACAGTGGAAGGTAAGGGAGATGAATAAGGAGGCATGACGAATGGGAGAGGCAGAGAGGAATTTTTTGGCCCAAAAAGCTAAGTGTCGGTACCTAATTAACAGTGACCGGAACACTAGGCTCTTCTATGATGCAGTGAAGAGGAATGGTAGGAGGAATTTCATACCTGCAGTTATCACATCAAATGGTACCACTACCACTTCTAAAGGAAAAATGGTTAGGGAATTCATCACTTATTACCATGATCTATTGGAATCCTCACAATGTAGACCAACACTTGATCCTAGAGTGTACAGGCGGGGTGCCCTAGTTACTACGGAGGAAGGGGACTGCCTCATACTCCCAGTGGGGGATGATGAAGTGAAGAGGGCCATCTTTGATATTGGCAATGACAAGGCGCCTGGCCCGGACGGGTAATCATTGGATTTTTTTAAGGCCTCTTGGAGCATCGTGGGAAATGATGTATGCAATACGGTCAAGGAATTCTTTCAGGAAGGGAAGATCCTCAGACAACTCAATCACATGATCATTGCCCTAGTTCCAAAATCTTCTCACTGAAATTCGGTTGGGGACTATCGGCCCATATCTTGTTGTATTGTTCTCTATAAGGCCATCTCTAAGATCTTGGCTAATAGGCTCGTTGGTCTTCTTCCGAGGCTCATCAGCGAGGCACAGTCGACCTTTGTGGAGGGGCGGTGTATGTTAGAGTACATTCATTTGCCCCAGGAATTGATTAGAGGATACAGTCGTAAGCAGAATTCGCCTAGGTGACATATCAAGGTGGATCTTCGGAAGGTTTATGATATGCTTGATATGGATATCCTGAGACGAGCTATGGAGGCAATGGGTTTCCCTGACCTATACGTGCACTGGATCATGGAGTGTGTTACCACAGTTTCATACTCCATAAGCATCAACGGTGAGATATATGGGCATTTCCAGGGACGGAGAGGATTGCCACAGGGGGATCCCATATCCCCTTATCTCTTTGACATATGTATGGAGTATCTCTCCCGTTTGCTTTCCTAAAGGACGAGAAGATTACTTTTTACCTATCATCCTTCGTGTCATGACCATAAAATTTTGCACCTGATGTATACGGGGACCTCATGCTCTTCAGCAAAGGGGAAAGGCCTTAAATCCCAGGTTTTTTTTGGCTTACAACAGTCTGGAGATGTCTCGGGATTAAGGGCAAACATCCTTAAATCCCAGGTTTTTTTTGGCTCAGTTCCGATGGAAGTTCAGACGGAAATCATCAACCTCACTTGGATACAACGTGGATCCTTTCCTATCAGGCATCTTGGAATTCCATTGACGGCTCAGGGATTGCAGGTTGCGCATTTTGCTCTATTTTTGGAGAAGATTACGACACAGATTGGCCTCTGGCACGCCTCCTCCTTATCATATGCAGGCCGCCTGGAGCTTATTCAATCAGTAGTGCAGGGCATCCAATGCTTTTGGCTTTCCGCACTGCTTGTCCCAGCCAAGGTAATCCCCAGGATCATTCAGCTAAGCCGAAACTTCCTCTGGAATGGGAGCCAGGTGAAGGTTGCTTGGAAGGATTTGGCTATGCCAAAGAAGGATGGAGGATTAGGAGTTATGGAACCTACGGCATGGAACCTAGATCTTTTATCCAAGCTTCTCTGGAATATACACCACGAGAAGGCTTCATTGTGGTTGCGATGGATCCAGCACTATTATCTAGACCGCAATATTATATCTTTTTGGGCAATTGTTCCATACAAAGAGCAATCCACGCTCATGCGGAAGATCCTCTCTATCAGAGATAAGATTTTATAGAGAGAGGGATCGGTGGAATAGGCAGAGGCTCTTATGGACAACTGGAAGCAACTGGGACTTGCTGGCTATGCATATCACTATTTCAGGAAAATGGCACTGAAGGTACCTTGGGTTTCGACGATATGGAATTCTTGTATCCCGCCCAAGTACTCCTTCACTCTATCGCGCTAGGGATCAGAGGCAAGCTTCTCACGCAAGACAGATTGGCAGCCTATCTAGACATTGACACTGTCTATGGTCTCTGTGGAGAGTCCCAGGATACAATCAAGCACCTATTTTTCTCTTGCCCTTTATCTAAGAGGATATGGGATGAAGTCCGGGTTTGGTGTGGCTTGACGAGGACCATGACGACCCTGACTGCTGGATTGAAATGGCTCAAGAGAGAGAACAGAGGAACAACCTGGAGGAGTCACATGAGAAGGCTAGCATTCGCATGCACGGTCTACTACATATGGCTAACAAGGAACAACTTATATTTTGATCCTGATCACACGGTTTCTATACACCAGGACATTATAAAGAGGATAAAGACACAGGTGTACAGGGTGGGCTCATCATTGTACCCTACTGTCTCTATCCTAGACTTGGAGATGTTTTGTATTTTGTATGTATTTTCATGAATTTCGTATTTTGGAGGTTTTTGAACTTTGGTGGTTTTTGGACGCACCTTTCGGACAGCAAGGGCGTCCGAACCTAAATTTTGGACGATGGTTCGGATGGAAAAAAACGTCCGAACCAAAATTTCTGGAGCATGGTTTTTTTGTGAAAACTTTCAGACAGCTGTTTCGGACGCGCTCTACCGTCCGAACCTAATCTTCTGGAAGCTTGATTTTTTGAAGCAGTTTCGGACGGTCGTTTCAAACGATGATGACCGTCCGAACCCAAACTTCAGGATGCTAGTTTTCTACCATGACTTTTGGATGTCGGTTCGGACGACTCTGACCGTCCGAACCTGCGTCCGAAATTTAATGAGCATGTTTTTTGGGGATTTTTGGGGATTTTTTATGTCTTCCCACCTAGGAATGCCCGGTGTACAGTGTACATGAGAAAATCGATCAATGAAATTTTTTACCTTTGATAAAAAAAAACATGAATTCTAGTGATTGATGTCAAAAAACAACATCCCAAATTTTTTCGCCAAACCTCCAAGTTTTAGGGTACGTTTTGAAAAAAAGGGAAAGTCCAAAAACGCGATCATTTTGAACTTTTTTTTGTCCGTTTCTCTCGCGGACCTTAATTTGAACATGAATTCAAGTGAATAATGTCAAAAAATGACAGCCTAAAATTTTTAGCCAAACCACGAATTATTAGGGTTTTTTTTTAAACAAGAGAAAGTCCAAAAAGTTGTTCATTTTGACTTTTTTTGGTTCGTTTCTTTCGCGGACCTTAATTTGAACATGAATTCAAGTGAATAATGTTAAAAAACGACTGGCCAAAAATTTTCGCCAAACCTCCAATTTGTAGGGTTGTTTTTTGTAAAAAATGGGAAAGTCCAAAAACGCGTTAATTTTGACTTTTTTTGGTCAGTTTCTTTCGCGGACTTTATTTTGAACCTGAATTCAAATGAATAATGTCAAAAAACGACAGCCCAAAATTTTTTGCCAGACCTCCAATTTTTAGGGCTTTTTTGTAAAAAATGGGAAAGTCTAAAAACACGTTCATTTTGACTTTTATTTGTCCGTTTCTTTCGCTGACCTTAATTTGAACATGAATTCAAGTGATATCAGTCAAAAAAATGACATCCCAGAATTTTTCGCCAAACCTTCAATTTTTAGGGTTTTTTTGTAAAAAATCGGAAAGCCCTAAAACGCGTTTATTTTGACTTTTTCTGGTTTGTTTCTTTCGCGGACCTTAATTTAGACATGAATTCATGTGAATAATGTCAAAAAACGACAGCCCAAAATTTTTGTTAAACCTCCAATTTTTACGGTTTTTTCGTAAAAAACGGGAAAGTCCAAAAACACGTTCGTTTTGACTTTTATTGGTCCGTTTTTTTCGCAAACCTTAATTTGAACATGAATTCTAGTGATTGATGTCAAAAAACGACATCCCAAAAATTTTCGCCAAACCTCCAATTTTTAGGGTTTTTTTGTAAAAAACGTGAAAGTCCAAAAACGCATCATTTTGACTTTTTTTTGTCCGTTTCTTTTGCGGACTTTATTTTGAACATGAATTCAAGTGAATAATGTCAAAAAAGGACAGCCCAAAATTTTTTACCAAACCTCCAATTTTTAGGTTTTTTTCTAAAAAAAGGGAAAGTCCAATAACACGTTCATTTTGACTTTTATTGGTTTGTTTCTTTCGCGGACCTTAATTTGAATATTAATTCCAGTGATGGATGTCAAAAAATGACATCCTAAAATTTTTCGCTAAACCTCCAATTTTTAGTGTTTTTTTGTAAAAAATAGGAAGGCCCAAAAACGCGTTCATTTTGACTTGTTTTGGTCCGTTTCTTTCACGGAACTTAAATTGAACATGAATTCAAGTGAATAATGTCAAAAAACGACGGCCCTAAATTTCTGCCAAACCTTCAATTTTTAGGGGTTTTTTGTAAAACAACGGGAAAGTCCACAAACGCGTTCATTTTGACTTTTATTGGTCTGTTTCTTTCGCGGACCTTAATTTGAACATGAATTCAAGTGAAAAATGTTAAAAAATGACAGCCCAAAATTTTCCGCCAAACCTCCAATTATTAGGGTTTTTTTGTAAAAACGGGAATGTCCAAAAACGCGTTTATTTTGACTTTCTTTGGTATGTTTCTTTCACAGATCATAATTTGAACATGAATTCAAGTGAATAATGTCAAAAAACGACAGCCCAAAATTTTTGCCAAACCTCCAATTTTTAGGGTTTTTTGTAAAAACAGGAAAGTCCAAAAACGCGTTCATTTTGACTTTTATTGGTCCGTTTCTTTCTCGGACCTTTACTTGAATGTGAATTCTAGTATTTTTTTTTAAAAAAACATGTACTTATATATATCATGGCCAAAATATGGTGCCGGACATACCCGTCACACCGTTACAAAAGTGAAAGCAATAGACATGGAGTACTACTCCATTACATAAATGATGGTTAGAAGAGTAAAAACGAAAATAGAGAAAGTCTACTAACAAAGAAGTAGACAGGCTCTATTCACCGCAAAATGTAACGCCCTAATTTGATGATTATACAAAAAAATGTCTGTAATGTAAAAAAGATTCAGTACACTTAGCTAACAGAGCATGGGCCTCATAACCAAAATTCCTCCAATCCATTTACTGCCACCTAATCAGTCAACAGAAAAACGAACAGAATACCTACTACCAGCCAACACCACTTTGACATCTCATGAATCACTCAGAATCCACATCAATTCGACTGGAGTAGATTAGTATCATCAACAAGCAAACCAATTCAAGTTGAGCCAGAATTAAATCTATCTTTCTTTAATCTTTTTAGTGCAAACTCAAGATTCAAATGCAGTCACTAGCTTGGGAATCAGTAAATAGACCAGCAAAGCAAAATGAAGAGTAGCTCCATACAGATCAAACAAATAACCAGGCACTCAAACATCGATATACAAAACAACATGATATAGGCCAAACTGATCAAACTCCGGTAATCAGGGGCCAACATGAAACGTATAGCTTACCCAGGATTCCACATTTTACCTTCGGAGTAGCATATGAAGGGATTCCTATCCCCAAGCTTACTACTTGATTGTGCATTAGCTTATGGTATTTGTCCATTTTGGCGAGGAATTTGCACAGCTCGTCTTCAGATTCCTCCTCGTAGCTGTTCTCAGTCCATTGGTCATCGTAGTATTCCTCAGATTCTGACTCGGTTGGGATGTTTTGAAGTTTGGTTAGGTTGGATAGTGAACCGCTTTTGATCATTGATGACTCTCCTTCCTTCCAGTTCACTACCACTCTAATGGCCTCAAAATTATGGTTGTTCACTGGCAGTAATTTGCAGCCCTCTCTCCAGCTCTTCTTGGACAGTTTGGTGAGGCTGTTCTCTCCTAATTTCTACCTCCAGGTTGGCCTCGGTGCGATTGGCTTCCAAATCTTTCAGATTTTGGCATCTAATGTCCAACATGAACAAGTCTTCAGCAGTAGATCCGTGATCCACTTCTGGGAGACTGTTTTTTCCACTTAATTCAGTAAGTTGTTTTTCCACTGGACACTCTGTATTCAATTCCACCTCTTGAGCCCTAACCACTGGATTTTTGGTATTTCTACTCGGGTCCACAGAGTTCTCCACCACTACTTGACCACTTTCAAAGATAGTAGGCATTTCCTCCCCCTACGTGAGTACGCCCGTGTTCTTCTCTGGATTCTTTGGGATCCAGACTTGGGCAGAAGGCCTCACTGCCTTTCTTTGTGTCTGACAGGATGAGGTAGCATGTCCCAATTTCAAACATGTATTGCAATACTCCGGAAGATTATCATATAATATCGGTTGCCATTTGCCTTTTCCCTTTGTTCCAATCCAAACCCTATGGGGTAATTTCTTGGTAACATCAACTTCTTAGTAACATGAATTCTAGTGATTTTTTTTATTTTTTTATTTTATTTTAGAAGGAAATACATACATAGCTAGAACAAACAAAATACAGTGCCGGCTATACCTGTCCACACTGTTACACAGCAAATGCAATAAATCTGGAGTACTACTCTATTACATTATAGATCTATCTCAAAGTATGTAAGGAAAATAGAGGGAATCTAGTTAGAATGATTCCAGTAGATAAACTATATTTACCTTTACCTGTGAGACCTAATCTATATAGCCAATAAGCAAATGAGGAGCCAATATATCGTTGCATTGTTAGCGTTGTTCTAATCTGTCGACCGATGATCAACTTGGAGAAATCTAATCAAAATCAATACACTGCCCCACCAAGTGGATATATCCAGATCACATGTTAAATCGATTAAATGCAGCTATCCAGTATAGGTAATCAGATTCTGCTAAGCAAGTAGGATCAATGGTAAGCAAGATATCTCAACCAAACACATAAAAGACTTGTCCTCAAGACTTCAATTTTCCATTTTCGTCTTCACCAAAGCGGCATAGAATCGTCACTTTTTTCAATCCAAGCTAATGTCCAAATTCAGGGTGTAGTTTCAAAATAGCAAAACCACACAACAAAAGTATGCACCCTCTACAATCGTATGCAAGAAATATGTGAAAATGGTAGATTTTAGAAGCAGCTGTAGCAACCTCCATTGTCAAAATCAACATATAATTCACCCAATAACAGTTCCATCAGAAATTGAAAATTAACCGAAATGAACGGTTCCAGTATGTCCAAGGAAATGTCCAAATTCATCACTCTAGATTTGACCAATTTAAAAAATCCTCAGCTCCGAGTTGTCCCGAAAGTCAGCTTCGATTTCCTCAAAGTGCACGATTTGAATTTCAGTAGTTGATAGATCCAATAAGCCGTGGAAGTCGCCATTATCTTACAGATTTGGAGAGATGCTTGAAGTTCCTCAGCTCCAAAGTTATCCAATTTGCTGAAGAGTGTCCCATCTTGGAGAGGGGGTGTGGATCCAGCTACTGAGAAGAGCTTCCGTTAGTTAGCCCGGAGCTCTAGGTCCCGTCGGAGTTCTAGATCTGACGAGCTTGGAAGCTTCCGTTTGAATATTGAGAGTCAGATAGCTACCTCTTCAAGGCACCGGGGTCGTGAAGTTGAGGTTCTAGAAGAGAAGCTGGAGCTGGTTCAGGCGAAAGCTTGGAAGGTCCCGTTTTACAACCGGGCAACTCCCTCTTCAAAACGCCAAGATCGTGAGAACATGAATTCTAGTGATTTTTATTTTATTTTTTTCTGAAAAGTTATATATATGTGGGCAAAATACAGTGCTTGATATACCCGAGAACATAGTTACAAAAGTAAACGCAATAAATTTGGAGTACTACTCCATTACATGTGATTCGAAGTACATGCAATAACTTTACCATCCTATTTGATTACATGTATATTAATATTCGAAACATGACAAAACCATGACCCTCGGTAATCAACTTGGGGAAGAATACAACTACTTTAGAGAGTACCAAAGTAGTAGAATTCTTCCCGCAAATAATGCCTACTCTAAGTTCAGTCATGAAATTGATTAACATATCAGCTTTTCAACTTTCCAAGTAAAGATAGGGCCTAGCAGAAGTAGTCCTTTACAAGACTAAAATGCTAATCAGTACGATCGCCACAGCATACAACCACCTACCATATCCTCACTGTCTGTTCAAGCCCGATCCAAATGTTTCTACTGCCTCATCATTCTCATCCACCATTTGATCTTCATATATATCTTACCTCAAACACTTTCTTCACCAGATCGCTAACAGAGCTGCCACGGATACTAACTTTCGAGGAACCACGATGGCTATGCAAGTATACATCAATATGTCTTCACTTACTGTAGTCCTTAACTTCCTCGCAATACAAAAACAAATCCAACCACTGAAGTAGTGTAGAAGCCAAACCACACCATTTCCTGTTCAGATCTGTGTGTGCCTCATTAAGAGAACATCTAAGTTGCCAACAATTAAAACCAAACTATTCGAATGGATTCACAATACATGACACCTCTACTTGTGAACTACCCCTTTCAACAACATCCTTATCAAACGGCAATATCATTCCCCTTTTCAATAACAATTGATCACATTCAATTGAATAAACGACAACATCAATTCTAGTGATTGATGTCAAAAAACGACATCCCGAAATTTTTCGTCAAACCTCCAATTTTTAGGAATTTTTTTGTATAAAATGGGAAAGTCCAAAAACGCGTTTCTTTTGACTTTTTTTGGTCCGTTTCTATCGCGGACCTTAATTTGAATATGAATTCAAGTGAAAGAAACTTTAGTGAAGTTAGGGAGAAGGAAATGATCTCAACCCACCTTGGGTTTGCTTCACTTTAGTGCTTTCTTTTGCTTGGATTTGTTGGTACTCTTGAACCAAATTGTGCTAACATCTACGACAATTGGATTATATTGGTCCTCTTGGCTTGATTTCTAGGCATTCTCGAGTTCTTGCTCTACATTTTCAGAATTTTTAGAATTTTTATTTACAAATTCTGGCTATGGATTACTCCTTAAGATTCATACCACTTCTTTCACATATTATGGGGGTTGTGTGGTGAATTTTTCAGATTTTTCCAAGTCTATTTCGCTGGATTTTCATCGAATTTTCTATTTGGGCAGCTAGCAAGTTTACTATTCACCCGCCACTCTCATTCAACAAAAAACGGGTTTCTTGCTTTTGATAAGAGCTTCTCTCAAACGGGAAACATACCTATTGCTGCCTACCTTTTATGAACATTTTAGGGAGGGTTTCCTTGCAGCTACAGTGCGGTTTCCTCAAGAATTAAGTGGGTTTCTTCCCAAGCTTTAAGGTTCCACCTTGCTCTATTCTTGTGGATTTTTGCTAAAAATGTTGGTTTTTCTACCTCTATTGTGGTAATTTAAGCTATTGGTTGATTATTATGTAGATTTTTGTTGGGAAGATGATGAATAATAAAATTTGTAGGGTTTGAATTTGGATTTCTGCCAAAACTAACCAATCCCTATCTGCTCTCTTTTCTTGTGGGTCCCACTGCCATTTGGCTGGTTTTTATTGGGCCACTTGGACTCCCAAGCCACGTGGATGAATGCCATAGGCTGCAATGGCCAAAATCTCCAACATGGCCCCCACTGCTACTGGTGGAAATATCGCCGAAAAACCGCCAAAACCACCTTTAGCCAGTAAAATGCAATCTCAAGATGGAACTCAATTGTCCTTCAGGCCTGGCACACCTAAGACGAATACCAAGTGCACCACCGGTTGTGGAGCTTTGACAGGTACTTCGGCCACCGCAAACTTGGGCAATGCAGCTGCTGTCGGCCTCATTTTCGATGACAAACACACCGGGAAAAATGGTGGCAATGGTGATGAAGCACCACCATCTCAATAAGAGATTATCACTGTCAGTGAAATGGCCAAGGCCGTGCTTCAAACCGTCAAATTGGCCGGTGTTTCTGGTGGAGTTATTTCAGTAGAAAATGGGACCAACTATATTGGAACACAAAGGGTTGCAGCCAATGTGATCTCACAAGGGCCAGCTACCACCTTTTCATTGTCTTCTTTATTTATGGAGAGGAAGAAAATTAACAAGAATTTTAAGTTTTAGAAATGGAAGGATACTGACAATGAATTGAAGAAAGGGGACGGTAGAGATTTTGGCCATAGCTTAGTGGGATACGTTTCTAGGCGATTCCCTGGTCTCAAAGCTATCCATGAGGTTCGGTCTAAATGGGGAGTGCAATACCGATTCACAATTCATGACGATGGATGGATGGTCTTTCGGTTTCAAAATGAGAGTGACCGGGATTCGGTGCTCCAAAATGGCCCTTATAACACATTTGGCATTCCTTGGCTCCTCAAGGTCTTGCCACCATGTTTTGTGTTCAATGACACATGCTTTAGCTCTATCCCCACTTGGATCCAGCTTCCTGGACTTCCGTTGGACTGTTGGAGTGAAGTGGTTCTGGGGAAGATAACTTTATGCATCGGGGTTCCAATTGTTGTAGATGAATGTACGGCGACAATGGAGCGTACCGCCTATGCGCGAGTTTTGGTGGAAGTGGATGCCACCAAGCCACTCCCAAAGGAAATCACTTTTGCACTCATGAATGGAGTTCAACACACCCAAAGGGTTGTCTATGAAAATGAGCCTCGGTTTTGCACTACTTGCCGTATATTGGGCCATGATATTGATCATTTTAGGGGTCAAATGGCAAAGACAAGGGGCCATTCACAATCTCGCCCAAATATAGTGAAGGGTACTCATGATGGTAAAGGAGACAAGGCCGAGCCAAAAATGAGCAAGTCAAGAGGCCGATCTAAAGCGCCCACAACTCAGGTCACTCTAGTCCCGTCAAAGGATGTAACCGGAACTTCGGGAGTTGCCAAACCTAGGGACACATCCCCTAATTCCCGGTTGTGGTAAAGGATAACAGTAAAACGGACAAGAGCCAAGTCGAGGTGAGGGATCATGAGAATGTTTTGCCCATTATTGATAAGGGCAAAGCCCTAATGGAGGTACCTCAATCTAAAGATGCTCAACCCTTTATTTTACCCATTATTGATGAGGGCAAAACTCCATGGAGAGGGAGGATGGGGATTTGGAGACCAACGAGGTATTGCCCACAGAAAGGGCCACTAATAAGGGCAAAGCCACAATCGATACGGGCAAGGCCCCAATGGTGGAGGAGGAGACTCTGGATGAATCATCCATAGGAACATCAGTTTCTCCCACAACAATTGTGGTTACTCTACCTATGGAGGAGATACTGGCCACTGACGAGGAGGCTAGCGCTACCTCTTTTCCTGTGGACACACCTCTCACTGAGGTGAAACAATGGATACGAGTTCACACAAAGAAGAACGGGAAGGGCAAGAAAGGAAAAGGACATGGTAAGGGGATCGGTGGAGGCCGTAACCGGTTTTCATGAAGATAAATTCTTGGAACATTAAGGGCTTCAACCACGCCCTAAAGCAAAAAGAAGTTGCTATTGTCCTAGGTAGGCAATGCCTAGATATGTTTGGGGTTCTTGAGTGCAAGATGAATGAGAGAAAGGTGGATTTGTTAATGTGAGTGAGGTTCCCGAGATGGCGCCAATGTAACAATTTCGGTCTATATCAACCAGGCCGTATTCTTGTACTATGGAACCCTCTCAAGTGGATGTCTCTACGTTGGCGGTACAATCACAGCTCATTCACTTGGCGGCCACATGTAAGTTAACTAAGTTAACCTTCATGTCTCGTTTATTTATGGTCTTAACACCATTACAGAAATACGGCTTTTATGGACAGCTTTGGAGTCCTTGGCACTGGTGGATACTCCGTGGATGCTTCTTGGTGATTTCAACAATGCCCTCTTGGAAAATGAAAGGATTAACAGCAACCCAGTCACAGCGTATAAGATACAGGATTTCTTGGAGCTCATCTTGTCTCTAGGGCTTTCTGACGCCCCATCTATGGGGAGTCATCTCACTTGGTCCAATGGCACTATTTGGTCCAAGCTCGATAGGGTAATGGTCAACATGTACTGGTACCGCTTGGATATATATGTACATGTCACCTTTGACACTTTGACGCACCTATCAGACCACTCTTTATGTGTGGCTTCTGTGGGACATCAGGTGAACCGAGCCAGGGGAATGTTTCATTACTTCGACATGTGGGGGAAACATGACTCTTTTCTTGATGTCGTCCGTAGGGCTTGGTCTCAACCATGTTATAGAAGGGAGCAATACATGGTATCCAGAAGGTTGATGGGTTTGAAGGAACCCCTACGGGAGCTCAACAGGCTACACTTCGACCATATCTCCTCTAGGGTGATCGTGGTCAGGGAAGAACTGGAACTTCACTTCTCGGCCTTCCAGGACTCGCCTACGAATGAGGACTTACAGTAGAAGGTAAAGGAGCTGAAGAAGGAGGCATGGCGATTGAGAGAGGGAGAGAGGAGTTTTTTGGACCAAAAAGCTAAGTGTTGGTACCTAATTAACAGTGACCAGAACACTAGGCTCTTTTATGATGCAGTGAAGAGGAATGGTAGGAGGAATTTCATCCCGGCAGTTATAACAGCAAACGGTACCACTACCACTTCCAAAAGAGAAATGGTTAGGGAATTCATCACCTATTGCCATGATCTATTGGGATCCTCACAATCTAGGCCACCACTTGATCCTAGAGTGTACAGGCGGGGTGCCCTAGTTTCTAGGGAGGAAGCAGACTGCCTCATACTCCCAGTGGGGGATGACGAAGTGAAGAGGGCCATCTTTGATATTGTAAATGACAAGGCGCCTGGTCCGAACGGGTTTTCATCGGGTTTTTTTAAGGCCTGTTGGAGCATCGTGGGAAATGATGTATGTAATGCAGTTAAAGAATTCTTTCGGGAATGGGGGATCCTCGGACAACTCAACCACACGATCATTGCCCTAGTCCCTAAATATTCTTATTCAAAATCTGTTGGGGACTATCGGCCCATATCTTGTTGTAATGTTCTCTATAAGGCCATCTCTAAGATCCTGGCTAATAGACTCGTTGGTCTTCTTCCGAGGCTCAGCAGTGAAGTGCAGTCGGCCTTTGTGGAGGGGAGGAGTATATTAGAAAACATTCATTTAGCCCAGGAATTGATTAGAGGATACAGTCGTAAGCATAATTCGCCTAGGTGCCTTATCAAGGTGGATCTTCGGAAGGCTTATGATATTCTTGATTGGGATTTCTTGAAACGAAATATGGAGGCAATGGGTTTCCCCGACATCTTTGTGCACTGGATAATGGAGTGTGTTACCACAGTTTCATACTACATACGCATCAACAGTGAGATACATGGGCATTTCCAGGGACGGAGAGGATTACGACAGGGGGACCCCATTTCCCCTTATCATTTCGTCATATGTATGGAGTATCTCTCCCGTTTGCTTTCTAAGAGGATAAGAAGATTTCCATTTACTTATCATCCTTCGTGTCATGAGCATAAGATATCGCACCTGATGTATGCGGATGACCTCATGCTCTTCAGCAAAGGGGATAGGCCTTCTATAGGAATAATATGGGATTGCTTACAATAGTTTGGAGAGGTCTCGGGATTAAGGGCGAACATCCTTAAATCCTAGGTTTTCATCGGCTCGGTTCTGGCGGGGTTTGAGATGGACATTATCAACCTCAATGGGATATAACGTGGATCCTTTGCTATCAGATACTTGGGAATTCCATTGGCGGCACAGGGATAGCAGGTTGCACATTTTGCTCCGCTTCTGGAGAAGATTACGACAAAAATTGGCCTCTGGCATGCTTCATCCTTATCTTATGAAGGCCTTCTGGAGCTTATTAGATCGGTAGTGCAGGGCATGCAGGGCATTTAGTGCTTCTGGCTTTCCGCACTGTCGGTCCCTACCGAGGTCATCACCAGGATCATTCAGCTAAGCCGAAACTTCCTCTGGAATGGGAGCCATGCAAAGGTTGCTTGGAAGGATCTGGTAAAGCCAAAGGAGGAGGGAGGATTGGGAGTTATGGAACCGACGACATGGAACCTAGCTCTTTTATCCAAGCTTGTCTGGAACATACACCACGAGAAGGCTTCTTTGTGGTTGAGATGGATCCAGCACTATTATCTGAACCGCAATACTATTTATATTTGGGCAATCGATCCATACAGAGAGCAATCCACGCTCATGAGGAAGATCATTCTATCAGAGACCTGATTTTACAGAGACAGGGATCAGTGGAACAGGCAGTGGCTCTTATGGATATCTGGAAGCAACCGGGACTCGCTGAGCATGCATATCTCTATTTCAGGGACTCGGCCCCGAAGTTACCTTGGGTGTCGACGATTTGGAATTCTTATATCCTGCCTAAGTATTCATTCACTCTATGGCTAGGGATCAGAGGCAAGCTTATCATGCGAGATAGATTGGCGGCCTACCTAGACATTGTTCCGGTATGTGTTCTATGTGGAGCATCTCAGGAGACAATCAAGCACCTATATTTCTCTTGTCCTTTCTCTAAAAGGATATGGGACGAAGTGCGGGCTTGGTGTGGCTCGACGAGGACCATGACGACCTTGGCTGCTGGTTTGTAGTGGCTCAAGAAGAAGAACGAAGGAACCTCTTGGAGAAGCTGCAAGCGTAAGCTAGCATTTGCTTGCACGGTCAACTGTATATGGCTAATGAGGAACAGATTATATTTTGTTGACGACACACCTTCTATACACCAGAACATCATACACAGTATAAAGACACAAGTGTACAGGGTAGGCATATCATTGTAACCTAGTGTCTCTGTCCTAGACTAGGAGGAGTTTTGTGTAGTTTTGGTCTTAGCATTTGGTTTTAGCTACTTTATGTTTTTTGTTTGATTGTGCCATTTTTTGACTTATATGAACGCACGTCGCGACGTGGAGGCACGTCGCGATGTGGACATCACGACGTCGCGACGTAAAAAGGTGGATTTTATGGTCGATTTTTTGGGATGATTTTACAAATTGCCAGAGACTTACGTCCCGACGTCGGAACCGGCCCGACGTCGCGACGTGCCCTCACATCGCGACTGTGACAGTGCACGTCGCGACGTGCATGGACGTCAAAACGTTTGCCCATGCACGTCGCGATGTTGGGCAGTTTCCTTACGATTTTGTTATTCTAAGCTTTTGTGATGTATTTCGCCAGGGAATGCCCGGTGTACAGTGTATATTAGAAAATTGATCAATAAAATTTTTACCTTTGATAAAAAAAACATGAATTCAAGTGAATAATGTCAAAAAATGACAGCACAAAATTTTTCGCCAAACCTCTAATTATTAGGGTTTTTTTGTAAAAAAAACGGGAAAGTCCAAAAACGCATTCATTTTGACTTTATTTGGTTCGTTTCTTTTGCGGGCCTTAATTTAAACATGAATTCAAGTGAATACTGTCAAAAAATAACAGCTCAAAATTTTTCGCCAACCCTCCAAATATTAGGGTTTTTTTAAAAACGGGAAAGTCCAAAAACTCGTTCATTTTGATTTTTTTTGTACGTTTATTTCGCGTACCATAATTTGAACATGAATTCAAGTGAATAATGTCAAAAAACGACAGGGCAAAATTTTTCGTCAAACCTCCAATTATTAGGGTTTTTTTGTAAAAAAAACGGGAAAGTCCAAAAAAGTGTTCATTTTGACTTTTTTTTAATCAATTTCTTTCGCGGATCTTAATTTGAACATGAAATCAAGTGAATAATTTCAAACAACGACAGCCCAAAATTTTTGCCAAACCTCAAATTTTTAAGGTCTTTTGGTAAAAAACGGGAAAGTCCAAAAAAGTATTCATTTTAACTTTTATTGGTTCGTTTCTTTCGCAGACCATAATTTGAACTTGAATTCTAGTGATTGATGTCAAAAAACGACATTCCAAAATTTTTCGCCAAACCTCCAATTTTTAGTGTGTTTTTGTAAAAAACAGGAAAGTCCAAAAACGCGTGCATTGACTTTTTTTGGTCCGTTTCTCTCACGGACCTTAATTTGAACATGAATTCAAGTGAATAATGTCAAAAAATGACAGCCTAAAATTTTTAGCCAAACCACTAATAATTAGGGTTTTTTTGTAAAAAAATGGAAAGTCCAAAAACGTGTTCATTTTGACTTTTTTTGGTTCTTTTATTTCGTGGACCTTAATTTGAACATGAATTCAAGTGAATAATGTCAAAAAACGACAGCTCAAAATTTTTCGCCAACCATCTAATTTTTAGGGTTTTTTTGCAAATAACAGGAAAGTCCAAAAACGCGTTCATTTTGACTTTTTTTTGGTCCGTTTCTTTCGCGGACTTTATTTTGAACATGAATTCAAGTGAATAATGTCAAAAAACGACAGCCCAGAATTTTTGCCAAACCTGTAATTTTTAGGGATTTTTTTGTAAAAAACGGGAAAGTCCAAAAACGCGTTTATTTTGACTTTTATTGGTCCGTTTCTTTCGCGGACCTTAATTTGAACAAGAATTCAAGTGATTTTTTTTTTAATTTGGCTAACCTCTTTTTGAGGGTGGGCGCCACTCCAAATATATTAAATTTGTAGGTGGATGATGGATTTACCCTAAAATCATCCTTACAAAATGGGCCTTCTTTCATTTGGATCATTTTACATGCCGAGGCCTAATGGAGCCAAGCACAAGAGGGAGTTACACATAAAATTGGAGGACTCCTTCATTTACAATCTGCATACATAAGACACTATTATACAAAAGACTTAAATTTGGAGTACTTCCTCCATTTACAGTCATTAATTCCTATTATGCCATGATACAAAAAACTCCAATAATCACAATGAGTGACAAAAGGTCCAAAGGAAGGACATGTACGATCAAGGAAGCCTTCATCTAGAAATTCTAAGGGCAGCTCCATGGATTTGAAAATATGAGCTGTCTCCAACTTCCCAACTGCAGGAGCAATGACAGTCCAATGAAGCACTATTGGAGCTTGATTTTCTGGGGTACTCTGCATTCCAGGCATGATGGTTAGCCTTTTATGCAGTCCCATTCCAGGCAGAGCAGGGATCCCAGGGATACAACAAACATTACAATCTTAAGGGAAAGAGCAGGAGTAGCAACAACTGGCCTCAGGGATCAGATCCTCCTCCTTATGGGATACAACAATCATTACAATCATAAGGAAAGAGCATGACTAGCAACAACTAGCCTCAGCAACAACTGGCCTCAGGGATATCACAGTTGGACTGCCAGGCCATTGAACCAGCAGTACATCATAAAAAATAAGAATGTGACACAGCAGGTAGGGCAATTCAGCTCTATCACGATAAAGCTGAGGCCCGAGACTCAACCATAGGTCAACCACAAGTGGCAAGTCAGCTTTAACACCAACCAGCTGAGGCAAAAACCATTTTCAAGGCAATCCTTCCCTAACTTCAGCAAGAAGGGGCCTGTAGCACTTACAAAGCAAACCTTCCCTAACTTCAGCAGGAAGAGGCCTCTTTTTCTAACATCTTTTGTTTCAGACTTACGTGAGGTCTAAGGTTTACACACAAAGACATTACCTCTTCTGATGCAAACTGTTGGTATTTGCTCCCTGTCCATTTGAATTAGGGATAAAAACTGGGGGAGAAGTCTGCGCACCCTTGTGACTGACCAAGAATCTTGCAGGGAGATTAGATTCCTTAGGAACTATAGAACAGTTAGCCCTCAGTCTAGTTTCTTCTATGAGAGGCCTGATTTGCCAGTCTTTCCAGGAAATCAGACCTTGGATGAGCCCTGGGGATTCTGATTCGAGGCAGATGTTCCTACTACCCTGCTCCCAGCACAAAAACAGCAACTTGTGGGTTGCGAAAGCTTCAACCTATAGTCTAGACAGAAATGTTGGAAATAATAATATAAGAAAGGCCAAGAGAAGGCTACCTGCATTGTTTCTGATGATGCCTCCAGCTTTCCAGTATCATTCCATCTTAAAGGCTGCCAGGTTAACTTTTGAATCTGGAAAAACAGGAGGTTTCCATTTGATGCATTCCAATACTGAGGATCTTCTAATATTCTGATAGTTCCTCCAAAAGTTGGCCCAGTCCAGGTTCAAGAGCTTCAGATTTGGGAAGTTGATTTGTGTCAGCTCTTTGATGGTCTGAAATATTTGATCAACTAGTCGGTCTACCTGTGGTGTTCCTCCATCAAATGTTAGCTTGTTCCTCAATTTCCACATCCACCAACGGATGAGAGGGGGGCAGATCTTGCGAAGGAAAACAATGTTTTCAGGCAGAGTGGTAGCAAGTTGTCGTGACTTGTCAATTTATCCTAATTTCACTGAATATAGTAGTAGTGATCTAGGTTTCGTTCCTCAGGGAAATAGTTGATTCAAGAAGTTTGATATTCTCAATTGTCTCCAAAATAGAACAATACTCAAAAGTACTGATTACAAAATAAAATAGGAAATAGGTTGATTAAACTCCACACAAATACAAATTGGAATGAACACACTAGTAAGATTAAAGAAAGTAAAAGGAAAATTCTTAATGAATTCAAGCTGATATTCTAGGCTACTTTGGGGTGAATGCAACTTCTTGTACATGCAGTTTCGCTAACATACAATCAAAATGATTGAGGAGAATCACCATTGGAGACCGAAATTATAGTTAGCATGGTCACTACACTACAATTTTAGTCTCCCGACACCATCCTATCCTATGGTCGGGCCTAAGGATGGTGAAGTAGAACCATACCTCTCAATTCTCTACTCAAATTACTCAGGCATAAACACCTAGAATCTCCCATGGTGAGGCCCGATCCTAGCATGTAAGTTCGTCATTTAAGTAGGAGAATCTCTTATCACCTTGTTTCCAAAATTACACAGACTCAAAGCTTCCTATGGTGAGGCCTAGCCCTAAGATCTGTGCAATTTCAAACAGGTTTAAGAAATCATGCATTCTCAAGTTCTTATTCATGATTTTCATCCAAATCTTACAAATTAAGACTCAACTCAGCATGATGACCGCAATCAAATCTCATTTCATCAAATTCAGATCAAAAGCATGAACTTAACAAGTTTTACAAATTCAACACTGAGAATGTAACTTTCTCATCTTAGATTGTTAGTTCTACTGCACATTCACAATTCAACCTAGCATTCACCCTCAGTATCCTAGATTATCACACACTTAGCCACAAATCGCCATTACAAATTCACAATCAACAAATTGGAAGGTTAAACAGTACATAATCATTAATTGGAAGAGTTTACCAATTAAGAGTCTTAAAAGCTTCCAAATGCCAAGAGAATTATCGCTTTTTTTCTCAACTTCCCGGAGGTTTACAATGATTAGAGAAAATCTTTTATCAGAATCTAAAATGAAACACCAAACTTAGAGAGAGAAAGTAGAGAGAGAAAGTAGATCTCAAGAACACTTCCCGCTTTAAAATCAAAAGTCGGTTATGAAGTCCAGAATATTCTCTATATGAAAAAAAATCCCCTAAAATGTTAGCTAGGCCTCCATATATAGAGGTTACAAAAGAAATGTAAATAAAACGCAAAATGTAAAAACGCCTAAGATATTACAAGGAATATATCACATGTAAGTAGGTGAAACCCAACAAAGTTCAAAAACAGTTTCTGTGCAAGATCCTAAACCACGCCTTCGATCTTAGGGACTTCACGCCTTCAGTAGCCTCCCAGTGCCCTCAGGCTAGGAAGCTCACGCAATCAGCAGCTCCCTTGCGCCTTTGAGCCAAAAGAATCGCGCCTTCAAGCTTCTGCCCAATTTCCTTCCCATCCAGCAATGATCACGCCTTCATAAGTGGAGAAGAACACGCCTTCAGTATCTTTTCTGCGCCTTCAAGCCCTTAGCCTCCACGTCTTCAGCGTCAACTGCACGCTTCTGGGCCTTCTTTGATCACGCCTTTGTCTACCTGCTGCAACCTGAGAACACAAAGCAACAATTAGTCAAGTTTTTCAGCAATCAAAACACTAAAATTTGCCCACGAGACCTCGTGGGCAAAATTTTTCTTCTGTTTTTTTACTCCACGAGGTCTCGTGTAGTAATTTTTTGCACTTTTCATTTTCTCCACGAGATCTCGTGGAGAAATTTTTGCTATTTCTGTTTTCTCCACAAGACTTCGTTGAGAAATTTTTAGCATTTTTTCTTTCTCCACGAGATCTCGTGGAGAAAATATGTGAGGTTGCCCGTTTGTTTCCTATGACAAGGTGTGTGCATCCATGTTAAGAATGTGCAAATGTTGTGACAAGAATGCATGAGTGGTGTTCCATGAGTGATGTGCTTGGTGAACTCGTGTATAAGTTGTATGCCAAGTGATATGCCAATGAAAATATGCTAGTGTAATGAGTTATGAAGTGATGGTGGTGCATGAGTTGTGTGTTGTGTTTTTCTGGCAAGACAAGTACATGCGAGTGACAAAATGTGGCAAGGTGCTCGGCAATGTTGTGGCATGAATAATGCACTTTGCGTATTATATGTGAATCAAATGTGTGTGAGTGTCGTGCACCGTTGGTGCAAACTGCAATGTGTAACAATGAGTAAACATGCCATGCACAAACTGTGTGAATGTGGTGCTAATGTGCATATGTTTCGTGTGTTGTGAATGCTTGGCAAGATGAGTGCATGAGTGTGTGAAGATGTGGCTAAGTGCTCGGCATTGTATGTGGCAAGGCTTGGCATGGTGCTCCGCAAGGTTGATGTGCCGAGTTGGCAAGGCGTTGGCAAGGTATTGGCAAAGTGTCCAATCCAGCACAACACCCTACTTCCATGCCAAATAAGTGTGTTTTAGCCTCTGATTCAAACTTGGTGGTGAACTTAAGAGTTCTAGATCTATCTCTTAGCTTTCCATAAGAATCAGCCTCATCAGGTACCTGAAACTCAAGATATCATCAAAATACCAAATTGTGGCAGAAAGATAAAACTCTAAAACCCTAATATGGCATTTCACAAAGAACTCATATTTCATAGTCTTGCACACAAAATTAGCTAATAGTTAAAACATAAGAATTATAGTGCATTCAAAGAGCTTTTCAGGACACCAAAGAACTCACCAATTGGGTTAGTATCAAGAGAGTTATGCCCAGCTGAATTTCCCTAACCAAATCTGCCCAAAACCCTAAACCAAGCTTACCAAGTTCATTTCGGTTTCATTCGCCTTCCTAGTTGTTTTGACCTCCCAACCTTGCCAATTAGCCTCAAACACACAATTGCCTAAGTTCATCATCATTTTTGGTCCCTTTTAACCATTTTAGTACAACCAATTGCAAACCACATAAATGCACAACAACACACAAAACATTGTTCATTCAAAGACATAAGTGAATTAAGCCATTTAAGTTGGTATAAAACCAACTTATCAAATTCCCCCACACTTGAACTCTTGCTTGCCCTCAAGCAAAGACACACACAAATTAACCCTTTTCATCTCCCGTATGCAAACACATTGTTCATTCATCCACAATGACCACATCCAAGTTCATCAAAATGTTTTTTCACACAAAACATTATACTCTGATGGTTTATGGTACCTAGCTCTCAGATTTCAGTACAATTTATCAACTAAGGCACAATGAATAAAGACCAAAATGTCATGCGTTCAAGTGTGTGCTGAGGAACGTGCACTTCATCTATTCCTTTGCTATACACCCTCTAGCTTGTCTCACAACCTATTCAATACATGCCAATCTCTTTGTCCACTCTTATGAACATGCAATCAGAAGATCAATGGTACCTATACGTACATTGGTACTCTATGGGACATTGCCCTTATTCTGCACATTGGTGCACATTTGTTTCACACATTGGTGACTAAAAATAAAGCCTGGGTTTTATGGCTGTTTTCTCCAAATTTGCTTGCCAGGTTCTTATGGCTTTTTCCTTCCCAGTTGCCAAATGGCTTTTTCTCCATATCCTTTCTTGTGCAAGCACATGTTCATAAGAATCCCAAATTGACTAACATGCACGAATTCTGGAAACACCAGATAAATGCATAACAAAAAGAACAGAATTCATACACATTACCTCCTATGTCAATTGAGTTTTTCATGGCATATCCATCTTACATTAACATCGGGCCTTAGTCAGCAAAATATACCAATTTCTTCAAACTTAGCACCAAAAACAAAAGTTTTCACATGCAAGATTCAAAACAAGTAATAGTGATGAACTTGAAATAAGCCAAAATGAACTAAGAACAAAATTACACATACAAGGTGATTACTCATTCTCTCAAATTCGATTGCCCTTGTCCACTCTCTTTTCGTTCCGTTCCACATTTTGCATTCATTCATTTCACTCTTAGCTACCTTTTTTTTTTCACACACACTTTCAACTCCACCTTAAAAATTTTCGCATGCAAGATGATAAGCTCAAAACATTACCAAATTGTTCTATTTTTCACACAAATTCGCATCACAATTCATACCTTGCACACAACACTACACACTCTAATTTCATTAATGCCAAATGGTAAACACAAAGCATTACAAACTTCCAACATGGCTTAGTACATTCCATCCCTCTACTCATACTTCCTTAACTAACAACTAAAGACTACTCTCTAATCCCTCAACAATAAGAAAAATAAACTACATACTAAACTCTAAACACTCAAACAACACTTAGCACACAAAACAATTCACAGCATTTCTTCATTCTTCATTTTCTTCAAAGTAAGACAGCTTGAATTCACCCTATCATGGCCACTTCTACAACCTTCTCAAAATTGAATAATGTACCATGCTTGACATATTGGCTTCTCCACTCCAACAATACTTCAGCAATATGAAAGAAACATATAACCACAACTTCAACAATCAATCAACCACTCCATCACCACAATCTTATAAGGCAAAGCAGAGCACCATAATAATTTCACACATAGCATCAAGAAAAAATTTATTCTGACATTCTCCCCCCACACTTGGAATGAACATTGTCCCCAATGTAACATTTCTCCAATTTGCACAGCTAAACTTCAATTTATTCACGTCCCCCCACACTTAAAGAGAAGCACGGTCCCCGTGATAATCACAAAACCAGAATAAAGGAACCTGGCTTTCAATGTGAAATTCATTTAACCCAAATGGATTGAAAAATGAAACTGCACTCCCTGCTTAATCAATGCTACCCATCATCCTTCTGAGAATCTGCCAAAATGTAAATCAGTCAAGCACTGAGAAATTTGCCATGTTATGTTGCTATGTTAGACACAAACTAAAAATCACAAGTAAAAGAAATCACAACTAATTGAGACAAAGAAAGAAAATCAGGGTTGCCTCCCACTAGCGCTTGGTTTAATGTCATCAGCCCGACCAATTGCTTTCTTAGTGAGATATGATAGGATCATCGAGATATAATGCTTGAGGGGCATTCACACCATGGAACAAATCTCTGTCCTCTGGAGGCAAATAAGGTTTCAACCTATGGCCATTCACCTTCCATAAATTACCCTTTTTTTCATCCTGAATCTCCACCACTCCATATGGATTTACTGTAACAACTATAAATGGTCCAGTCCATCTGGATTTAAGCTTGCCAGGAAACAACCTCAATCTGGAATTATATAGCAAAACTTTTTGTCCAGGAGCAAAACTCTTAGATAGTATCTTTGCATCATGTAATTTCTTAGTCCTTTCCTTGTACATCTTAGCATTCACATATGAATTGAACCTGAACTCATCTAATTCATTGAAGTCCATTAGACGTTTCGATTGAGCTCCATCTTAGCATTCAATAGGCTCTATGTTCAAGCTCCACAGGCAAGTGACACTCCTTACCAAAAACCAATCGAAAGGGTGAAGCTCCAATGGGAGTTTTATCGGCAGTCCTATATGCCCACAAAGCATCGTCTAGCTTTGATGACCAATCATTTTGACTAGGATTAACAACCTTCTCCAACACCCTTTTGATTTCTCGGTTTGAAATTTCTGCTTGCCCACTGGTTTGTGGATGGTAAGAGGTAGAAACTTTATGTGTCACCCCATATTTAGCTAGGAGAGCTTCAAAAAGCTTATTGCAAAAGTGTGTACCACCATCAGATATGAATGCCCGTGGAGTGCCAAACCGTGTGAAAATATGTGACTTCAAGAATGCTGTAACACTCCTTGCATCATTGTGGGCAAGAGCTTGAGCTTCAATCCACTTTGAAACATAATCCACAGCTACTAGAATGTACTCCTTGCCTCCTGACTTTGGAAAAGGACCCATAAAGTCTATTCCCTAAATGTCAAACAATTCAACCTCTAGAATATTATTTAAGGGCATTTCATTTCTTGAGGATATATTCCCAGACCTTTGACATTTATCGCACTGTCCAACCCAAATCTTGGCATCTAAGAAAATATTAGACCAAAAAAAGGCTGATTGAAGAATTTTGAACCCTGTCCTGGCTGAACCAAAATGGCCTCCGAAAGGACCCTCGTGACATGCTCTCAAAATGTCCGCCTTGTCCTCTGTCTTAACACATTTTCTGATAATTTGATCACTGCAAGATTTGTATAAGGCATTGTCCTCCCAAAAGTAATGCTTAGCATCATTTCTCAATTTCTTCTTTTGTTCATGAGAGTAATAACTTGGCATGTCATCACAAAATTTGCAATTTCAGAATACCAAGGCAGACATCCCTTTTCTATCTTGAAGATTTGTTCATCTGGGAAGTCTTCCTTTATCAAAATCCTTGAATCAACTTGAGCCTCATTTTCCAATCGAGAAAGGTGATCGGCCACAACATTTTCACACCCTTTTCTGTCTTTGATTTCCACAACAAATTCTTGCAAGAGTAACACCCACCTTATTATTCTAGGCTTTGCTTCTTTCTTGGCCAATAAGTACTTCAGAGCAGCGTGGTCCGTATGCACTATGATTTTGGAACCCAAAAAATAGGCTCGGAATCTATCAAATGAGAACACAGCTGCCAACATCTCCTTCTCAGTGGTGGTGTAATTGAGTTGGGCACCATTTAGCTGCTTGCTTGCATAATATATAGTGTGGAAAACCTTATTCCTTCGTTGCCCAAGGACAACCCCAAAGCATAATCGCTGGCATCACACATAATCTCGAAAGGTTCATCCCAATTTGGAGTGATTATCACAGGAACTTCAACAAGCTTTGCTTTCATCATATCAAAAGCTTCAACAAATTCTACTCCAAAATTGAACTTGACATCCTTCTTCAGGAAATTACAAAGAGGCCTAGCAATCTTGGAGAAGTCTTTTATGAACCTTCTATAAAATGCAGCGTGGCCAAGGAAACTTCTTACTCCTTTTACACTGGTGGGGTGAGGAAGTCTTGAGATTACATCTATTTTAGCTTTATCCACTTCAATCCCTTTGCTAGAAATTTTATGTCCTAACACAATTCCCTTCTGAACCATAAACTGACACTTCTCCCAATTAAGAACTAGATTGGTCTCTTCGCATCTTTGTAGAACCTTGGCTAAATTCTCCAAACACTTCCCAAATGACATGCCAAAAATCGAAAAGTCATCCATGAATATCTCAATTACATCCTCCACCATGTCATTACATCCTTTGAAAGGTGGCAGGTGCATTGTATAATCCGAATGGCATCCTTTTGTAGGCAAAAATACCAAAGGGCCATGTAAAAGTTGTCTTGTCTTGATCCTTTAGGTCTATGGCTATCTGATTATATCCAGAGTATCCATCCAGAAAACAATAGTATAAGAAACCAGCAATACGGTCCAAGAGATGCTCAAGAAATGGCAAGGGAAAATGATCCTTCCTTGTTGCTGAGTTGAGTTTCCTATAATCCATGCATACTCTCCAAGCATTTACAATCCTTGTTGCAATCAGCTCATCGGCATCATTCTTTATAACCGTGACCCCTCCTTTTTTAGGGACGCACTCGACTGGACTTACCCATTCACTATCGAAAATGGGTAAGATCATTCCAAAGTCTAACAATTTAATCACTTCTTTCTTAACCACATCCATAATCTGTGGATTCAACCTTCTCTGCCTATCCCTTACAGGAACTGAATTATGTTCCAATAGAATCTTGTGCATGCATATAAAAGGACTAATGCCTTTTATGTCTGCAATTGTCCAACCCAAAGCCCTCTTGTATTGCCTCAAAACAACTAAGAGTTTCTCCTCTTGCCAACCGTCCAGTGTAGAAGATATCACCACAGGTAAAGTTTCATTCTCACCAAGATAAGCATATTTCAAATAAGGTGGAACTGGTTTAAGTTTAAGCTTTAGAGGTACTTCAATGGATGGCAGCAACTTCTCATTCCTGCATAAATTCTCATCTTTTCTCACCTCAATGGGAGTGCAAAACGTATTAGTAGAAACAGGGCATTTCTCATCTTTCAACATTTCATCACATGAACCATGTAACCTATCTTCTACCACACATGTTTCCATTTGAACATCAAACACTTCATATTGCATTTCACATATAGATTGCTCAATAACACAACATTCTACAAGGTTATCAAGTTCATTAAGAATCATGCAATCCTCTTTGTTTAACTCCATAATCTGACAAATCTCATTGTGCAAACTCAATTCATCATTGCAAAAATAGTCATGAGCAACTTCATCATCAAGCATACTCATTGGATATGCAACAGTTCTACTTACAAAACAAGTCTCTACATCCGAAGGATGCTTCATGGCATAGTTGACATCAAAAACTACTTGTTCATCAATAATGCAAAAAGTAACTGTCTTATTTCTCACACCAATTAAAGCATCACCAGTAGCTAGGAAAGGTCTACCAAATATCAAAGGAACTTCAGGATCTTCCTTCATATCCAGAACAATAAAATCAATAGGCAAAGTAAATTTATCAATTCTTACAAGTACATCATCGACTAAGCCTGTGGGAGTCACCAAAGACCTATCCGCAAGTTGAAGTGTAACAGCTATTGGGCGAATCCTTCCACCCAGTCCAACATTGATTGCAATAGAAAGTGGCATAAGGTTAATGCCAGCTCCCAAGTCACAAAGATCCTTTGAAAAATGTCTTGTACTAATTTTGCAAGGAATTGTACAACTGCCTAGATCTTTTAGCTTAGGAGGCAAATTGTGTACCATTCATGCTTGACTGCATTTTGAAAGCATCATCGGAACTTCACACCTCAAAATTTGCTCCTTATTTGAGATGAGATCCTTCAAATATTTTGCATACTTGGGAATGACAGTTACCAAACCCATTAATGGAAGATTGACATTTACTTGCTTGATAACATCCAAGAATCTAGTGAACTATGGACCTCTTTTAGGTGGAGGTTTCTTCCTTTCTGGGAATGGAGGTTTTGGTGCGTATTCAGGAAAATTGAAAGGATTAGAATTTTTAGTAATCTCATATCCTACTCTCCCGAGTATCTCTTTCTTTTTAGTAGTAGGAACTTCTTGTTCACCTTCCTTCCTTAGTTCCAGAACTTCATCAGCTTCCTCGTTTTGCTCTTCTTATAGACAATCAATCTTATCTTCCGAATGTTTGTTGCCTGGCAAAAGTTTTCCGCTCCTCAAGGTGATGGCATTACAAGCTTCTCTTCCTTTTGGATTTGGAATTGTGTCACTTGGAAGTGCTCCTTTTGGCCTTTGATGCACAGCATTTGCCAATTGACCAAGTTGCATTTCGATATTCTTCAAAGTGGCTTCATGATGTTTTACAGTGGATTCCAAGCCTCCAAACCTCTGATCGTTTTTATCCATTTTTTCCATCAACTTTTGAAACATATCCTCAACTGAAGGCTTCCTTGGCTCTGAGGTACTGGCTTGGTTATCAAAGCCAGGAGGTGCATTTGTGGCTCTCCTTGGGTCATTTCCTTGGTAATAATTTCCTCCTTGATCCTGTTGTTGATTCTAACTCCCTTGGTTCCCACCATATTGCCTGTTGCCTCCACCTTAATTGTTCCCAGAGTAATTCCCACCATATTGAGGTTTGTTACTGTAGTTATTCACATACTGAATAGATTCAGTTGTGCTAGCACATTCATCGGTATGATGTTCACCCTTACACAAACCACAAGAGAGAACTGGGGTTTTCAATTGAGTTGCCTTTAGAGTCTGCACCTGCTTGGCCAATGCTTCAAACTTTGAACTGAGTGAAGTCTCCTCATCTGCATCAAGAACTCCCCTTTGCTCTCTAACATGCGGTTTACGAGTCTCAGGGAAAAGATATTCATCCTCAGCAATCTGATTGAACAATTCACGCACTTCAGGCAGACTCTTGTCTTTAAGTGCACCATTGGCACAAGCCTTAACCATCATGGATGCTTCAGGAGCAAGGCCTTTGAAAAAGGTATTTAGTTCCCTGTTCTCCCCCAAGTCATGGTTGGGACATTACCTGATTAGATCGTTAAATATCTCCCAAGCTTCTCTAAAAGACTCTCTGTCTTGTTGTTGGAAATTCATGATTTCCAACCTTCTATTTTCAAGCTTCGATGGTGGGAAGTATTTTGCTAAGAACTTCTTTTGTAAATCGTCAAAGGACATAACTGTGTTGGCTCCTCCAATACTCTTGAACCAGTGTTTAGCCTTAGCACGCAGAGATAAAGTGAACAAAATTCTGTGAACCTCACCCCTATCAACTCTCGGCAGCCTGAAAGTGCTACATAGGCCTAGGAACCAATCGAGGTGGTCGTTAGGATCCTCATTATCAAGCCCTTGGACAAACTGGCCCTGAGTGATCATGGAGACAATTTGTGGAGGAATGTGGTAGCCTTCCACATCGATGTCCTGTTGTCCGAATCGGTTGTCAAAGTTCACTGCATAGTGGTCTCCAAACCTCGGAAGCCTTGCCTCAGGGTTAGCCATTTTTTCCTTTCTTTGCCTCCTCAAGGTCCTTTGTAATTCAAGGTCAAGTATGAATTCAGGTTCCCCTGTAGATCTTAGAGACCTGGGCATACACAAACACCCCGTGATATCAAGAAAAGAAAATAACAAAAATTTCAAAATTTAACTATAAAATAACAACACTATGAACTCAGAACACGAGAAGACAAATTCAACACGCAAATGCACCAAATGAAACAGAACAAATGGATCAATCTGGAAATCAAACCAATACAAGATGACAAACGTAGTACAACCAACACACAATAAAGAGTAAAAGTACTCCAACCAAGAAACACACTTAAAAAGAATGAAACTAGATCAAAATAGTAACTCACACAAACTAAGAACAGAACAAAAAAAAAATTCCAAGAACCGTGCCAAATTCCACTGCAACGGCGCCAAAAATTGGTAGCAAGTTGTCGTGACTTGTCAATTTATCCTAATTTCACTGAATATAGTAGTAGTGAGCTAGGTTTCGTTCCTCGGGGAAATAGTCGATTCAAGAAGTTTGATATGCTCAAATATGTCTCTAAAATAGAACAATACTCAAAAGTACTGATTACAAAATAAAACAGGAAATAGGTTGATTTAACTCCACACAAATACAAATTGGAATGAACACACAAGTAAGATTAAAGAAAGTAAAAGGAAAATTCTCAATGAATTCAAGCTGATAATCTAGGCTACTTCTAGGTGAATGCAACTTCTTGTGCATGCTGTTTCGCTAACATACAATCAAAACGATTGAGGAGAATCACCATTGGAGACCAAAATTATAGTTAGCATGGTCACTACACTACAATTTTAGTCTTCCGACACCATCCTAGCCTATGGTCGGGCCTAAGGATGGTGAGTAAAACCATACCGTCTCAATTCTCTACTTAAATTAATCAGGCATAAACACCTAGAATCTCCCATGGTGAGAGGCCCGATCCTAGCATATAGTTCGTCATTTAAGTAGGAGAATCTCTTATCACCTTGTTTCCAGAATTACACAGACTCAAAGCTTCCTATGGTGAGGCCTAGCCCTAAGATCTGTGCAATTTTAAACAGGTTTAAGAACTCATGTAATGAGAGGGGAGAAAGATAAGATGGGGATCTAGCTAAGTGAACTATATTGGCCTGCAGGTTACTACTGAGAAAAGGTTTATTTACAGGGCCCTGTCCAACCTCTTCCAAATCCTTGCTTTCTCCTCCCTCCCATTGCACCAAGTAAAGTTAGCTCCGCTAAACTGAACCTCAACAAGGTCCTGGGACGTCATGAACTGAACTATCTCCCTAGCTTCTCTAATGTCAAAAGCTTTACCTCCCCGCTTTTCCTCCCTAGATTTTATATAGTTCCAATCTCCCCATAACAGCCAAGGTTTTCCTAAGTTTTGTAGGGATTCCAGGGACTGCCATAAGGGAACTCTTTGGCCCTCCGTGCATTTGGCATACACACTAGTGACTATTATAGAGCAAGGCAGAAATGGATGATTCACTTCTATTGTAATGTGCTGTTCTGTGGACAATATGACACTACAAGAGAAAGGTTTCCTAAACATAATCCAAATCGAGCTATCAGAGTTCGAAAAAGCCTCATCAAACTTTAGCCTTCTCTTTAATGGCTCTAAACTAGAAGAATCTGCAAAATGTTCTGCTATGGCTAACAGGTCAGCTTTGGAAGATCTCATAATTTTCCTAAGTTTTCTGAAGTTGGGGTGTTTCCTAACACTCCTAATGTTCCAATAAAGACAGTTAATCATTAAATCTCACTCCTTTGGAACCCGTATTTCCCAATCTATCTTTAAGTTCTCTGTTCGACTCATATTTAGGCCAGGATCTTGGATTTTTTCCAGCATTTGAAGTAGTGGGAACCTCTACCCTATGAGCATCTTCCCCTTGTGTATCCTTGTCACTTTCACACAATCTAGAGGCTTCCCCATTACCCTCTGCTCTTTGTGAGACTTCTAGATCGTATGCCCCTCCTGGATTGCCCTCTCAACTTTCCCCCAATAGTGATTTAGGACCTTCTAGGTTAGGCATAAGATTGGGGATAGCAGGGGCATTCTCTTCTCTGTCCTATTCTTCAGCTTCCAACACCTGCACATCATAAAGGGGAGAGATTTCAGTAATTCTTTTCAAAATTTCATCACAGTATACCTGTTTTTAGATTGCTTGGTTAATGATGGCATCCTGCCAGAGCAACAGAAGTTTTTGGTTTTGGATCGGAGCCTGCTTTTGCAGTTTTAATTTCTGAGTTGTGACTTTTCTCTGGGTGTCCCATTGGCCCTCCATCGATATGGCCCTCAGCTCGTGAGACAGTTGTAGTTCCTTTTGCTTGTCCCTTTGGGAGTCTTCTATCATATTGCCCTGCTCTACTTCTTCATTTTCTATTAGACCATCTCAAACAGCAAACTTGTTGCTAATACTTTTGGACTCTGTCTTCCTAGACACAGCAGACTTCTTAAGGGTAGATTTAAGATCAATCGCCATAAGATTTTGGATCAATCGCCATACTGGAATACTCTAGTAAATCCTTTGAAGAGCAACTGATAGGGAGGCTAGAGAGATCCACCTCCTTTCCTTTGGCAAGAGAGACAACTTACTGATTCACCTTAGCTTTTTCTGAATTGTGTTTAGAGACCATAATCCATTCTTTAGCACCTGAACCGGCGATCCTGGCATTCTTTTTCCAGCCTAACTCCACCATCCCTGAGCTAACTTTGACCGGTCGTTGTTGAGGGTCACATTCATTAGAGCCGTGCCCTAGCTTTCGGCACTTTGAGCAATATTCCGGCCGGTCCTCCACTTCCATGTGTTGCCATTTGCCCTTTTCTTTACTACCAATCCAAATCCGATTGGGAATTGATTTGGTAAGATCCATTTCCATGCACACCCGGGCTTTACTGGGCCGGAGCAAATCCTATGCTGCAGCAGTAGCTGCATCTAACTTTAGAGGGTTTCAGGCTTCTGTCGCCAGAGAGAAAAGTTTTTCCTTCTGGAATAAATGAAGCGGCAGGTAAGGAAAACGCAACCCCAATCGGAGAGATCGACGGTTCCACTGTTGAATCAAAGTCTTTTGTCCATTTAAAGATTCTGGCTTGACACCCTTGGAAATGCCAAACTTTCCTAGTCCAGAACCGCTAGAAATTTGCTTCTTGATCGAACTTGAAGAGGACGTGGTGATTATCGTAGAGGCCAACCTTGCAGTCTCCAAGAAAGCCAGCTGCTAGGATCTTCTTCCGGATTTGTGCCATAGCTGGTCTTCCCCAGGAGAATTTCCCAATTAGTGTCCATTTGAAGTCCTAAGCCAAAATTTCTTCCTCCTCCTCAGTGACGGACAATGCCGTCTCTCCCTTGAATTGGAATAGATGATTCTTAGGAGGGCTCTCAATTTTTCCCAATCTGTCCATTATAGGGTAACAGTAATAAAAAGGGCGAAGTCCATATTACCCTCCTGTGGTTAGGCATAATTACACTATCACTACCTCGTGGTTTCAAAATACCCACATAACCCCCTCGTGTTTCGAACTAATGTGGAAACTGGACGGAATCTGTTAATATTGACGGATGTGAGTAACACGCGCCATAATTTGCAAGTAATACTTAAAAATTTTATTTTTATTCCAAAATTATCCTTCCTTAAATAGTTTATTACGTTTTCTTTTTTTCTCCTTTCCTTTTTCTTTTCTTTCTTTTCTTTTCTCTTTCCTTTCTTCTTCCTTCCTTTCTTCTGCCCCTGTGCTTGAAAGAACAGGAATCTCGGGTGAATCTGAGCGGACTTGGCCAGCTGCAAAGCACGATCGGGCCTGGCGAGCTGCAAACGAACAGGAAGCTCCGATCGGAAGCTTTTGTATTATCCTGACGATCGTTTGTTTGAACCTCAGCTGACGCTGGAGGATATGAACTACTCTCGTTTGATCCTCAGCAGACGCGGGAGGATCTGAACCTCTCCTCAGCTGACGCGGGACAATCGTGAAGATCTTCAGTTGACCCGTGAAGATTCAAACTTCAACGAACTCAGATCTAGCTCATAAATCCAGTCTAGAAATAGATCTTCACCGAGCTTCCACTACTGGCTCTCAGATGATTTTCTCCTCATTTCTAAAGACAAAATTTACCCCGTTGCTGAATAGCAGAAGAGGAAGGCACCGTTTCGTCATTACTGTGCTGACCCGTGACTGAACAGTGCCTCAATCTGTCAGCAGAAGAACAGATCGGGGTCCGACGACTCCATCATGCCGACTCTCTAAGAGGTCCGAGAAGCTATTGAGTGTTTTATTTGGGTTTCTTGGGTTTTTTTGGGGCATGACCATTGTTTTGAGATGTTCCCTAAATGGGTTTTTTGTTTTGATTTTAAATCATTGGATGGATTTGGTAGGTTCTCCATTGCTGTTCTCATGGGCTGCATTGTGGGTTTCTTTTATATGCTGGCAACGCGTAATGCTAGAGCTTTACGGCTTGGAACTGATCAAATTCGATGTAATCTGTTCATGATTTCCTGTGGATGGTTTGGGAGAATGCTTCACTTCCACGCTTTGGATTAGCCCATTTGCTGTGCTCCTCGTTCACAAGAGAATTGGTGGAATAAAAGTGCCTCATTCAGCTGGTAGGAACAGATATTCAGAGGAGTTGGTGCACAGGGTGGGTTTGTCGCAGTCAGATTTTGATCAGTTCAGGTTCTGGTGCATGTTGATTTCAGGCATGTTGCAAATTCTGTCTTTGCGGCCTAATGTACAAACGTTCTTGAATGAAGCGGTATTGTGTTGGTACCAGAGATTGCATGCCAGTAAGGTTCCGGAATTTGATTACAGCAGGGCAAAAGTTTTCTTGCATAACCACTATATGTTTCTTGTAACTCTGCAGTTTTTTGTGCCTGCAGCAGTAATGCTTCTACTCCTTGGCTTATCACGTCTTGATGATAAGCTGTTGGCAGATTTTAAATGGCTATGTAATGCGTTGCCTTGCTTTTCTTTGGTTAAAGAAATGGCCTTGTTTCTGGCTTGGTAGATCATTATTGTTTGGTCTACATTTACTTCAGTGAGCCTTACTCTATATCATTTGTTTGACTCATTAATTTAATAAGGGTATTATATTAAAGTTACTCATTTCCGTCAATTTTAACAGATTCCGTCCAGTTTCCACATTAGTTCGAAACACGAGGGGGTTATGTGGGTATTTTGAAACCATGAAGTAGCGATAGGGTGATTATGCCTAACCACAGAGGGGTAAAATGGACTTCGCCCTAATAAAAATGGCTGTTTTAGTAACTTTTTTGACTGACGCGATTAACTATAGAGAAGAGAGAGCAATTTTCCTAGAGAGAGAAAATGACATTAAAAAAGTTCCTCAAAAAACGACATTTCTTAGAGAGCAAGAGAGCAATTCAAGTGATTGATGTCAAAAAACGACAACCCAAAATTTTTAGGGTTTTTTTGTAAAAAACCAAAAAGTTTAAAAACGCATTTATTTTGACTTTTTTTGGTCCGTTTCTTTCGTGGGCCTTAATTTTAACATGAATTCAAGTGAATAATGTCAAAAAACGACAACCCAAAATTTTTGTTAAGCCTCTAATTTTTAGGGTTTTTTTGTCAAAAAAGGGAAAGTCCAAAAACGCGTTTCTTTTGACTTTTATTGGTCCGTTTCTTTCGCAGACCTTAATTTGAGCATGAATTCTAGTGATTTTTTTTTTAAAAACCGCCGATCTTATTTACATAGTAGGCAAAAGACGATGCTGTGTATAACCAAATGCATCGTTACAAAAGAGAAAGCGATAAACTTGGAGTAATACTCTATTACATGAATTCCTAAGCATATGATCGATGGAGTAAAGAAAATTTCTACTTTAACAACTTCTAGAGTATTGGTTTCTGTTTCCAAACGACTTGTGAAGTACTGAAAATCAGCTACATATAACTGATCTTAAAATTATAAAGTCCAAACGTCCCTAATATATGCATATATCACTGATTTGAGTCCTCCAAAGAGCTAAACACAAGCTGTTCTTGAACAAGTAGGACCCACTAAGCCAAGCAACAAATTTCCAATCTCAGACTAAGAATATGCAACCAACAAAATAATAAACTAGAGAAATCAAATAGAGCAGTCCCAAAGTCAACAACAATGCAACCAAGTATGAGCCAACTTTCACAGTTCTCACAGCTTCCATCTCCATTATGAGCCAACCAACAATGAGCCAACCAATAGGCCATTGCAATACATAGCCGCAGCAAGAATAAAACACAAACTCAACACAACTAAAACATTTCAACAAGAGATCATCTAAGCTGCCAACCATCAAAACCAGACCCTTCAATCAGGGTTCACAATACATGACGCCATAGAGTATTCATAAAATCTGTATACTTCACGCATGGCAAACCCTAAGTCAAGAATGGAGTTAATCAGTCAAATTGGGGCAACTCCAGTAACACTTCAAAATTAAATCAGCAGAGACCAAGACGCCATGGCATGGCAGATTCTAAAGGGATTCAGCAGTAAACGATACGGTACAATCCAAAACTAGTGTGGACCTAACCAAAGAGGTCGCAAAACACAAGGAAGTCATTTAACCATAATCAAAATGGGTATCTGAGTCAGATTAATAAAACTCCAGAGCATTCATCATAGCCTCTATCTTTTTATTTTTCTTTGAACTCTGCTTTTTGTAGATTTCCTCCTTGGTGTGGGAACGAAGGTTGTACCTTGTTAATTTAACTGGCGATTTGGTTTGGGGTTCTTGGCCAGTTGCTTGTTCCTCGAAGTAGACTTGCAATTTCCAGCTTAGGCCTTTCATTGTCCATCCACTGAGTTCGCAAATGGGGAGCTGACATAGTTGATAAGTCGGTATTTCACCGACTTATTCGCTTGAATTTCTTTATCTTTTGCTATGGATTTTGTTTGAAAATGATGCTTGGTGTGTTGACAATATGCTAAAACGTGCATGTTTGGAGATTGTTGTGAAAATGCCTAAGTGTTGGTAAAACAATGTGAAATTGCTGTGATCTTCGAACATGCAGGACGCTAACACAAGCACACCACTGACCTCCTAACTTCATGGAAGCACACACTTTAGAGGTCCACAATCACTATCCACAAGTGCATCACTTCACTTAGCAGCACTCACACTTACTCTTGAGCTCACATCACTGACCTCCTCATGAAAGTCCACAACTAACTCACAACTCACAGCACTCACACTTACACTCTTGACCTCCACAACACACACAACATTGCACTCACACAACACACTAACACACAAGCTCACCACGGACCTCCTAGTGGAGGTCCACAACTACTCACACAACACACTTAGCATGCACAAACACTTCACACACTAAATTCTTGACTTATATTCACAGGGGCAAGTGTCAACATCTGGGCATAGAGGAGGAAACTTCCAGGAAGCTCACTTGGCTAGGATATGGAGAAAAAACTATAAAAGTAGGGTACAGCCCGGAGAGCAAAAAAGGGAAAAAGGTGGCCACACACAACAGAACATAGCATTCTTTAGATTAGGGTTCATAGTTTAGCTTAGGATTTTCTCTCTCTTTTTCCTTCTTTAGATCATACTGTCTTGAGGATCAATTGTGTGGATCTTTATCTTATTTGAGACATTCTTTCTCTCTCTTTTTCCTTCTTCAGATCATACTGTCTTGAGGATCAATTGTGTGGATCTTTATCTTATTTGAGACATTCGTATTGCACATCATGTGTTTGATATTGTTTCATATATCTTTTTGATGCTTTATTCCAATGATTACTCACTAACGCCTAGGCCCTTCATATGACTTGCAGTACCACTGAGGTCAATCTAGTGCTATCAATGAAAATTGAAATAACATCACTAGAATAGGGAACAACTTGGATGAGTCCTATGATCTGTGTAAGGATGCAACGTCAATTGTGCAGTACCACTGACAATTGAAGTTAATATAATGGAAAGACTAAGGATTGTTTGAACATTAGAACTCGAAATTTGGTTGACCGTCTTATCCAAGGGAGTTGGGGTTCTAGTGTCGGATAGGGATCGGGAATTAGGAAGCCGAGCCTAGGTCTTGCCCTACCAAGGGAAGATGAGAGGAGCATGGTGAATTAGGATTGTGAGCCTTATAAGGAGATCAACCCTAAGCTCACTAGAAGGTCGACCCCCTCATTCATGCTTTTACACAAGTCAATGATAATAGGCTGAGATCCATACCAATTGGTTCATCCTCAAGGCAGTGCTTGCATACTAACCTTGCATTTCTCATTTTTGCATTCATATTGTCTTGCATTTGTCCCATTTGTTTTGGTTTCTTGAACAAGTGATCTTTTGACATCCAAACCTTCCCTGTGGATACGATCCCACTTGCCACCTCTACATTAGTTGAGTAAGTTTGGGTATTTGACGAGGTCGAGCGACCGACCTCCGCTCAATAGTTCGTGGAAGAGTGGAGGATACAACAGGGATAAACTTTAAATTTTTAATGAGGCTGTGATCCTCAATGGTTGGATCCTCTACCCTACTTTCCGAATTGAAAACGACTAACTCTAATCCAGTGGGATCAGGCAAAAGTTGATCATGTGATCCATCTGCCTTCTCCAGAGTCACATTGTCTATGACCTCTAACGAAAAACATACCTTTAGTTCATTATCCACCATTTGGGGAACAACCTAATTTTGCCCTGGAAGGTTTTCAGTAGTGGAAGTGGGGGCATTCTCCGTGGGGGTGTTCTGATTAGATGGTTCCAAACCCTCCTAAGCTCGGAGGTCTTTACTAGGCTCTTTAGAAACCTGCATCTCGTCAACAAATTGTCCCACCTTCATAGTTGGAACCTGGCTAGCTTCAACAGGGGAAATTACTTCAATTGTTGCAGCCCCTGGCACAGCCATTTTGATCACAGATTCTTCCTTGCTTCCAGATGCTTCCCCTGCAGTTAAGGTACTGTTCGTCCTCAGCTCCGGGAGCTCCAAAGCCTTGCCCTTTGCTTTACTTGTACTCCCAGATTTTTCCAAAGGCAGGCCAATTCCTTCATCTTCTCCGTTGGAGTTTTTATTTGGAACCCAGATTTTAGCCAATGAAGTGATAAGTCGGTATTGTACCGACTTATTCGCTTGACTTTCTCTATCTTTTGCTATGGATTTTGTGCGAAAATGATGCTTGGTATGTTGACAGTATGCTAGAACGTGCATGTTTTGAAGATTGTTATAAAAATGGCTAAGTGTTGTAAAACAATGTGAAAGTACTATGGTTTTCGAAATATGCAAGACACTTAGTCATGCACACCAATGACCTCTTCATGGAGGTCCGTAACTATTCGCACAACACAACACTTAGTCATGCACACCACTGACCTCCAAGCTTTCATGGACGTCAGTAACTATTCACACAACACAACACTTAGTCATGCACACCACTGACCTCCAAGCTTTCATGGAGGTCAGTAACTATTCACACAACACAACACTTAGTCATGCACACCACTGACCTCTTCAAGGAGGTCCGTGACTAAACACACAACACAATCATACACGCACAACATTCACAAGTCCACACACTAATACACAAGCACACCACGGACCTCCTAGTCTTCATGGAGGTCTAGAACTATTCACACAACACACATAGCATGCACAAACACTTCACACACGCGCATAATACTTGACGGTCGCACTGGGTGACCACCACACACACGTGCGCCCGCCTCACACACGCACACACACAACACGGCAAGCGCACAGTGCGACCGCCACACTAATAAGTTGGTTTTATACCAACTTATATGTGTTAAATCAATTGGCTTTTGTCTTGTGTTTCATGCAAATGTGTGATGTTTTGTGCAATTTTGTGCCTTAATGTAGTTTGCAAGCCGAAAGTGCTAAAATGGAGAAAAAAAGTCATAAAATAATGAGCAAATGAAGCAAATGTATGTGTTAGTGTAAAGAACAAGGAAATGAGTCAAAAGAGAATTTGAATGATGATTGTGAAGTTGGAAATCTTGTTAAACGCTTATTTTGTGTTTAGGCAGAATGGTGAGTGCACTTCATTTGCGTATAACGTTCTCAATACTAATCCGAATGAGGAGTTCTTGGATGTTCTGGAAAGATCTTTGAGTTTAATTCAATTCTTGTGTTTTAACTTTCCTCTAATTCTGCGTGCACATATGAGAAACGGTGCGATCTTTTCAATCACTATTTTAGGGTTTTCATTGTTTAGCTCACTGCCACAGTTTGGTATATTGATCATATCTTGAGCTACAGATTTCCAATTAGGCTGATTCTTGAACATATAGAAAGCTAAGAGAACATTCTACAACTCTTATGTTGACTTTGAGTTCTAATACGGCGAGGTCTTACCGCGAGACCTCGTGGATAACGTTTACAAGGCGAGACCTCGCGGCGAAACCTCGCCGCGACACCTCGCCTTGAAATTTCCAGCTTCGCCACACTCCGGTATTTTGGCCATAACGTTCTCGTTCTTGCTCGGAATTGAGTGATTCAAAAAAGCTATGGAAAGATAAGACATATGGCTACAAGTTTAGTGTTTTACGTTTCTCCAAATTGGCAAGGAATCAGGGCCTGAAGTTGGTTTCAAGTCACAGCTTATTCTTGCATCATTCATTTATATTGTTGAGCACATCACTTGTACACAACTTTTGCACATTCTTGCACACTACTTTTGCACTACACGAGCATGAACATTTACATCTCACTCACAACACTAAACATTTCAGCACATTACACAGCACATACACACCTCACCACATCTTCACTTCTTAGAAAACTTCATTTGCTTTCATTCTTTAACATACATCATTTGCATTCATGTTCTACATATTTCACAACACTTCACTTATGTATTTTTCACACATCTCATTTCATAACACTCATAGTTACATTTAAGGATTTCACATACTTCACTTGCATTCACGGTTGACACATCTCACAACACCCATCTTACTCACATACTTCATGCACACTTGAAACACACTTCACTCACACTGCAACACACTTCACTCACAACATTTTCTCTTCATTCATTACACTCTTTACTCTTTTCTCCCAACACACATTTCACTCAACATCCATTTCATTCAACACTCACACGAACACATTCATGCATTACTTACACAGACACTCCGTGCGGCAAGGTCACCTCGCCGCACAAGAATTGTACACATGCACGCACACACCATGCGGCGAGGTCACCTCGCCGCATTCACCCTCACACACTCACTACAACACTGCTGCATGAACATCTCACACACTCATTGCATTTCATTCACCTCGCCACAACACAAGTACACATCCTTGCACATAAGGCATTTCATTATGTAAGACTTGAACACATGATGCTTCACAGTTCATTACATTCTTCATCCACAGTTCACAACTCCCACAACATTATAGCATTTCATTTCATAAATTCATAACATTTTGCACATACTTCATGGATCACATAATTTTCACAATCGGTTTAGATTTCATTCACCATTCACATTCAATTTCTGCACAATATCTTGATTATGTTTCATTATTCATTATTGCAAAATATCGACAACCTTAACAATCACTCATGATTTGAATTCAGAATTCACACAACTTCACTTCACAAGCTTCAAAATTTTCACTCACATCTCACACTTCATCCTACATTTGCACCTCACCACTTTGCATCTTTGAACTTTCCAATTCACTCATTTCACTCCACTCTTATACTCACTTCAATCATTACTTCACAGCACTACACTTCACATGATACACATTTCATTCACTCAAACTCACACACTCACACTTTAGCTGGCGAGACCTCGCCGCGAGGTCTCGCTGGCCAACACTTTATACGGCGAGGTCTCGCCTCGAGACCTCGCCAGCAATTGCACAAAGCGGCGAGGTCTCGCTGCGAGACCTCCCCAGCATGTTGGTGTTTGGAGCTTCATCTGGGCAGAAATCTTTCTAAGTGTTGCTGCTGTGGTGTACAGGTGCAGTGAAGGCGTGGAGGTGGTAGACCAGAAGGCGCACAAGAACTGAGTACAAAAAGGAGAAGTGGGAGCTGTAAGCTGAAGGCGTGTTTCTGCTAGCCTATAAAGGCGTGATGTTCGCTGGACAAGAGAGAATTTTGGCTTGAAGAGAAGGCGTGGTTCTTCGTGGCAGGAAGGCATTGGAGCTGTTGGGAAGACGCGCTCCAAAATGGCTTGAAGGCGCACGAGGTTGATGAAGGCGCTGGAAATTAACACCAAAGGCGCTGGAGTGCTGAATACTTCTTCAAACTTGGAATTTTTATTTCTTTGGGCTGATTTTTGGTTTTCTCTATTCAAGGGCATTTTTGTAACACTTTGTACATTTTATGTTGCGTATTAGTTACGTTTTCCCCACTCTATATATAGGGAAAGTAGCTAACATGTAATGGGGATTTTCGGAGGAGAGAATTTTTAGAGAATATTCTAGAGTTTAGAATTATCATTTTGAATTTCTCATTTTCTCTCTCTAGATCTACTTTCTCTCACTAAACATTTCTTCTCCGATCTCAACTCCGATTGTGAATTTGGTTTGGATTCATCTTTCTTATTCTCAATTGGCAAAGTAATCGACAATTCTCTCGATTTAATCGGTAAATTCTTCCAATTAAGTGAGAATGAGCTTATCAATGTTGGAATTTGTTGATTTTGGAATGAGAAAGATGTTTTCTGGCTAAATCTATGATATCTTAGGATTCTTAACGGATGAATACGTGTTTTAGTAGATTATATGCTATGCAATTGATCTAATTGTTGAAGTATTGAAATCACATTTGAATTGAGCATAAACATATGTTGAATTTCATAATTCCTAGCTAATCTTGAATAGATCAAACCTCAATTGTGGTCGACATGCCAAATTGAGGAGTGATTAATCAAAGTTAGCGAAGATGCATGAATTGAGAACTAAATTGTGATTGTATAACCCTTTGTACTTGTTTTCTGTAATCGAATCAATTCTGAAACTCAGGCCTCGCCATAGGAAGTGTTAATGAATTGAATCCTTAGGAAAAGTGTCAAAGGAGCTTTCTGTGTTAACAACAATGATATGTGAACCCTAGGATGGGCCTCGCCATGGGAATTCTTAGGACTTTGCATGTTAGAGTAGTTAACTGGGAGAGTTGAGACTTTACGGAGCTTCTTCCACCATTCTCGGGCCTCGCCATGGGAGAGGATGGTGATTTGGGGGTACAAGCAGTGGTGTGGTCGCCATGCTGACCACAGCTTGGACTTCTAGGCAATTTAGGTCTCCATTGCATTTAATTGTTAACTGATTGCATAGCATAGATTTACTAAGCCTTTGTTCATCCAATTTAAGAATCCTGAGATATCTGTTTTATCCTTGCTTGTTGCTATATTTTGCATCCTTGTTTTCGTTCTTTTGTGTTTAATTTTCCTGTTTCTAGTACTTAGATTCTGTGACAGGACTTTTAGAACAATTTGCTCAATTTTCTTGACCTACGCCTTCCCTGTGGATTACGATCCTTACTTACGCTACTACATTAGTGTTTAGGGTAAAATTGACGAGGTGCGACCACTCGCTTATCAATTTTTGGCGCCGCTGCCGGGGAAGGCAATCGTTTCTGGAATTTTGTGAATTGTTCTTGATTTTTACTTGTTCTACTTTGTATTTGTTTGTGGCATTTACCGTAACTTCCATTTAGTGTTGTTTTCTGTTCGTGTTGAGAATTGTGATCTATTTCTGTGTTGCATATTTGAAGTTCTTGTTTCTTTGTTATTACACTTCACTACTTTGTGTTGTGTATGCCAAGGTTTAGCAGGTTTGCAGGAGAACCACAATTATTATTGGATCTTGAGTTGGAGAAAACTTTGAGAGCACATTTGAAGCAGCAGAGAGAAATGGCAGCTCAAGGAGCACAAGCACCTAGGTTCGGAGACCATTATGCAGTAAATTTTGACAATCGTTTTGGTCATCAGAACATCGATGTGGAAAGTTACCACATTCCTCCACAAATTGTTTCCATGATTACCCAGGGCCAATTCTTCCAAGGTCTTTACAATGAGGATCCCAACGACCACCTTGATTGGTTTCTCGGGATATATAGCACTTTCAAGTTACCAAGGGTTGACAGGGGTGAAGTTCACAGGATTTTGTTTCCTTTATCTTTGAGTGGAAAGGCTAAACATTGGTTCAAGAGCATTGGGGGAACAAATGCTGGAATGTCATTTGATGATCTACAGAAGAGGTTCTTGTCCGAATGCTTCCCTCCAGCTAAGCTTGAAAAGAGAAGGTTGGAAATTATGAACTTTTAGCAACAAGAAGGTGAGACATTTAGAGAAGCTTGGGAAAGATTCAACGACCTAATCAGACAATGCCCCAATCATGACTTAGGAGAGATCAGGGAACTAAACACTATCTTCAAAGGCTTAGCTCCTGAATCCTCTTTGATGGTTAAGGCATGTGCTAACGGGGCACTCAAAGACAAGTCTGTGCCTGAAGTACGGGAGCTATTTAATCAAATTGCTGAGGATGAGTATATCTTCCCAGAGATTCGAAAGCCACATGTTATAAAACAAAGGGGTGTACTTGATGTAGATTAGGAGACTTCTCTTAGTGCAAAGTTCGAAGCATTGGCCAAGCAGGTGCAGACTCTTAAGGCAACACAAACAAAAGCTCCACTTCTCTCTTGTGGATTATGCAAGGGTGAACACTATACTGATGAGTGCCCAGTCACCACTGAGTCCATTAAATATGTGAATAACTATGGCAACAGACCACAGTACTCTAGAAATTACTCAGGAGGCAACAACAGAGGATATGGAGGAAATCAAGGAACTTGGGGACAAAAAAACCAAAGCCAGGGAAGCCAATATACTCAAGGGAATGAGCAAAGGAGAAATACCAATCCTCTACCAGGTTATGATCACAAAGCTAGTTCATCAGCACAAGAACAAGGGAAGCCATCTATGGAAGGTATGTTTCAAAAGTTGTTGGAGAGGTTGGACAAGAATGATCAGAGATTTGAGCAATGGTTTGGAAGTTAGGAATCAAGTGTTAAACATCATGAAGCTATTTGGAAGAATTTTGAGATGCAGATTGGTCAATTGGCTAATGATGTGAATCTGAGGCAAAAAGGAGCATTACCAAGTGACACTGTTCCGAATCCAAAAGGAAGGGAAGCATGCAATGCCATAACCTTGAGGAATGGAAAACTTTTGCCTGGGAAGAAACCGTCAGAAGTTAAGGATAATTGTGCAGAGGAAGAAGACCAGGAAAATGAAGCTGAGGAAGTTTTGGAGCTTAAGAAAGATAATGAGCAAGAGGATGATAGAGCTGTGAAGAAAGAGATACCAACTAGAATAGGTAATGAGATCACCAAGAACTCCAATCCTTACAACTTCCCTGAGTATGCTCCTAAGCCCCCTTTTCCAGAGAGGAAGAAACCACCTCCTCAAAAAGGCCCTCAGTTCAAGAGGTTTCTGGAGGTACTCAAGCAAGTGAATGTGAATCTTCCCCTGATGGATTTAGTGACTTCAATGCCAAAATATGCTAAGTATCTCAAGGATCTTATCTCCAAAAAAGAGCAAATCTTGAGATGTGAGGTTCCCATGATGGTTTCTGAGTGGACTCAAGCTTGGATGGTTCATGATCTCCCTCCAAAGCTTAAAGATCCTGGGAGATGTACTATTCAATGCAAAATAGGCACAAGGCATTTTGCAAAGGCTTTATGTGATTTGGGTGCCGGGATCAATTTAATGCCATTGTCCATAGCTATCAGTGTTGGATTGGAAAGCAAGATTCGCCCCGTGGCATTAACACTCCAATTGGCAGATAGGTCTTTGGTAACTCCTACAGGTTTGGTTGAAGACGTTCTGGTAAGAGTTTATAAATTCACTTTGCCTGTTGATTTCATTGTACTTGATATGGAGGAGGACCCCGAGATACCTTTAATTTTTGGTAGACCATTTTTAGCTACGGGTGATGCTTTAATTGGAGTTCGAAACAAAACTGTCACCTTTAGAATTAATAATGAGGAAGTAGTTTTTGACGTGAATTATGCAATGAAACAACCTATGCATTTAGAATATTTGTGTTCCATTCAGGTTGTTGAATGTTCTCCTACTTTCGTTGAAGAGGGTGTTAAGCATGACTATATTTCTGTTGATGAAATTGTGGATGATGAAGAAATTGATTGTGATGAGCTTGATGTAGAAGATAGCATGTTTTCATTAGAGAGTGCACGCATAGAAGAATGTGGTTTCATAGATGTGTCAAACTTTGAAATGCCAAGTCAATCTTGGGTAGATCATACCTCACAGGAAGCATGTGTCAAGAATTGTTCAAATGATAGTGATGAACATGTTTTACTTGACGATGATGATGAATGTTCTTTTCTTGATACTTTGATAAGTTGCATAGAGTCACATTTGGAAGGACATTGTGATACCAAAAATCATGTTAATGTGGAAATTGGTACTTTTGAAACTGAGAAGAAATCTGAGTGTGCAATTGGTACTTCATCTCCAGTGCGTAATGAGAAATTTTTGTTAAGAAATGACAATGTTGTTTGTGAGGATAATTTTGAGAAAGTTTGTGGAGTCAAAAACGTTTATTTTAAGGATAAAAATGTTAACATTTTGAATGACAATGATAATATGGTGAACAATTGTGAATTTGAGACATTTACTTTTGAAATTTCTGATGAGTTGATTGAGACCATGGATGTGCATTCCTTGGTTGAGCCTTGCAGGACTACTGTGGATAGTGTGGTACAAGAGGGCTATGATGTGGTTCAAACAAATTTGATATTTGGAGAAAGGTTTTCTCATGATCCTTTGGTTACACTTCTCCTCAACACTCCAGTGTCTTCTGGGAAAAAGGAGCATGCTTACGAGAGTTCATCTTTTGTGTGGTGTAGAGATGGATTTAATGAGTACTTTTCATGAACAAGACATACGTTGTGGATGAATAAAGTCTAGCTGGAGACTATCTAAATCCAGAACTACTTCTTTTCCTTTAGCTTTAATAAGTAGTTTGTTTTCTTCTTTTTGTTTTGTCTTTGCGTTTCTTTCATTTTGGAATTCATTCATCAAAACCACTCATGTTAAAGGTGTTTGACCAGGAAGGACATTGCAAGAGATTAGCCATGCACTCAAGAGGCTAAGTGTGGGGGAGTGATGCCAAAAAAATTTTCTCATTAGAAATATGGACTAAGAAATCTCTACCAAGCAAACATTGGAATTCATGACAATATCAATACCAGGGAGCTCCTAAACCTATCTTTTATTTACATTGAGGACAATGTATGTTTTAAGTGTGGGGGAGTGTATGTTTCCTATAGTTTGTATCTCTTGAATTTTGGATACTTATTTGCCTTGCATGAGTGATGAAATCTTTTGTGAAGTTTTGTGCTATATGCAAAATTTTTTAAGTTTTGTGGTGAATTTTGAGTGTGAGCATATAACGTCTAGTATTTGTGATGTTTTTCATGTTTTGTGGTGTTTTTCATGTTTTGTAAAAAAATCAACTTTTGGTGAAATTTTGAAATTTTTGTGAATAAATGTTGATCTTGTCTATACATGGTGTAATGTGGTGCTGATGTCCAAATGAAATGCAAAAGTGCAAGTAATGGAATGAAAAGAAAAGAGGTGTAGTGACAGTGAGAGCAATGGAATGAATGTTGACACTTTGTGCTATGCTTTGTTCTTTTGTTATGCTATGTTCAAAATTTAAGTTCATCCAATTTCTACTAATGCTTTGCATGCGAAATTGATTTAATGTCTTTGATTCCAATCTTGATGAAATTGGTACATTTTGCTGACTAAGGCCCGATGTTAATGTAAGATATATATGCCATGCAAAACTCAAATGACATAGGAGGTAATGTGTTTGGATTCGTTTCTTTTTGTTATGCATTTATCTGGTGTCTCCAAAATTCGTGCATGTTTAGTCAATTTGGGATTCTTATGAACATGTGCTTGCACAAGAAATGATATGGGAGAAAAAGCCATGTTGGCAACTGGGAAGGAAAAAGCCATAAGAACCTGGCATTCAAATTTGGAGAAAAAAGCCATAAAACCCAGGCATATTTTCAGTCATCAATATGTGCACCAATGTGCAGCACTAATCTGCAGAATAAGGGCAATGTCCCATAGAGTACCAATGTACGCATGGGTACCATTGATCTTGTGATTGCATGTTCATAAGGGTGTACAAGGAGATTGGCATGTATTGAATGGTATGTGAGACCAGCTAGATAGTGTATAGCAAGGGAATAGATGAAGTTCATGTTCTCAGCACACACTTGCACGCATGACATTTTGGTCTTTATTCATTGTGCCTTGGTTGATAATTTGTGCTGAAAGTTGATAGGTTGGAATTGAGGATATGTTAAGAGTTTTGATAGTGCATGAAAAAAATCTGTTTTGATGAACTCAAATGAGAACAAGTTTTACAGAGGAGTGAGGTCTAGTGCAAAGTGGTTTTGAAATGTGAGTTTTGTGTTTTGTCTTTGCTTGAGGACAAGCAAAAGTTCAAGTGTGGGGGAATTTGATAAGTTGGTTTTATACCAACTTATATGTGTTAAATCACTTGGCTTTTGTCTTGTGTTTCATGCAAATGTGTGATGTTTTGTGCAATTTTGTGCCTTAATGTAGTTTGCAAGTCGAAAGTGCTAAAATGGAGAAAAAAGTCATAAAATGATGAGCAAATGAAGCAAATGTATGTGTTAGTGTAAAGAACAAGGAAATGAGTCAAAAGAGAACTTGAATGATGATTGTGAAGTTGGAAATCTTGTTAAACGCTTATTTTGTGCTTAGGCAGAATGGTGAGTGCACTTCATTTGAGTATAACTTTCTCAATACTAATCCGAATGAGGAGTTTTTGGATGTTCTGGTAAGATCTTTGAGTTTTCTTCAATTCTTGTGTTTTAACTTTCCTCTAATTCTGCGTGCACATATGAGAAACGGGGCGATCTTTTCAATCCCTATTTTAGGGTTTTCATTGTTTAGCTCACTGCCATAGTTTGGTATATTGATCATATCTTGAGCTACCGATCTCCAATTAGACTGATTCTTGAACATATAGAAAGCTAAGAGAACATTCTACAACTCGTATGTTGACTTTGAGTTCTAATTCGGCGAGGTCTCGCCGCGAGACCTCGTGGATAACGTTTACAAGGCGAGACCTCGAGGCGAGACCTCGCCTTGAAATTTCCAGATTCGCCACACTCTGGTATGTGAGCCATAACGTTCTCGTCCTTGCTCGGAATTGAGTGATTCAAAAAGAAATGGAAAGCTAAGACATAGGGCTACATGTTTGGTGCTTTACGTGTCTCCAAATTCGCAAGGAAGCAGGGCCTGAAGTTGGTTGCAAGTCACAGCTTATTCTTGCATCATTCATTTATATTGTTGAGCACATCACTTGTACACAACTTTTGCACATTCTTGCACACTATTGCACTACACATGCACACAACCTTTGCACATTCTTGCACACTACTTTTGCACTACACGAGCATGAACATTTACATCTCACTCACAACACTAAACATTTCAGCACATTACACAGCACATACACACCTCACCACATCTTCACTTCTTAGAAAACTTCATTTGCTTTCATTCTTTAACATACATCATTTGCATTCATGTTCTACATATTTCACAACACTTCACTTATGTATTTTTCACACATCTCATTTCATAACACTCATAGTTACATTTAAGGATTTCACATACTTCACTTGCATTCACGGTTGACACATCTCACAACTCCCATCTTACTCACATACTTCATGCACACTTGCAACACACTTCACTCACAACATTTTCTCTTCATTCATTACACTCTTTACTCTTTTCTCCCAACACACATTTCACTCAACATCCATTTCATTCAACACTCACACGAACACATTCATGCATTACTTACACACACACTCCGTGCGGCGAGGTCACCTCGTCGCACAAGAATTGCACACACGCACGCACACACCATGCGGCGAGGTCACCTCGCCGCATTCACCCTCACACACTCACTACAACACTGCCGCATGAACATCTCACACACTCATTGCATTTCACTCACCTCGCCACAACACAAGTACACATCCTTGCACATAAGGCATTTCATTATGTAAGACTTGAACACATGATGCTTCACAGTTCATTACATTCTTCATCCACAGTTCACAACTCCCACAACATTATAGCATTTCATTTCATAAATTCATAACATTTTGCACATACTTCATGGATCAGATAATTTTCACAATCGGTTTAGATTTCATTCACCATTCACAGTCATTTTCTTCACAATATCTTGATTATGTTTCATTATTCATTCTTGCAAAATATCGACAACCTCAACAATCACTCATGATTTGAATTCGGAATTCACACATTTTATTCACCTCATTCTTTCATTCACTTCATTCCAAGAAAATATTCACAGTTTTCATCTTCACTTCACAAGCTTCAAAATTTTCACTCACATCTCACACTTCATCCTACATTTGCACCTCACCACTTTGCATCTTTGAACTTTCCAATTCACTCATTTCACTCCACTCTTATACTCACTTCACTGATTACTTCACAGCACTACACTTCACATGATAAACATTTCATTCACTCAAACTCACACACTCACACTTTAACTGGCGAGACCTCGCCGCGAGGTCTCACCGGCCAACACTTTATACGGCGAGGTCTCGCCACGAGACCTCACCAGCAATTGCACAAAGCGGCGAGGTCTCGCCGCGAGACCTCGCCAACATGTTGGTGTTTGGAGTTTCATCTGGGTAGAAATCTTTCTAAGTGTTGCTGCTGTGGTGTACAGGTGCAGTGAAGGCGTGGACGTGGTAGACCAGAAGGCGCACAAGAACTGAGTACAAAAAGGAGAAGTGGGAGCTTGAAGCTGAAGGCGTGTTTCTGCTAGCCTATAAAGGCGTGATGTTCGCTGGACAAGAGGGAATTTTGGCTTGAAGAGAAGGCATGGTTCTTCGTGGCATGAAGGCGTTGGAGCTGTTGGGAAGACGCGCTCCAGAATGGCTTGAAGGCTCACGAGGTTGATGAAGGCACTGGAAATTAACACCAAAGGCGCTGGAGTGCTGAATACTTCTTCAAACTTGGAATTTTTATTTCTTTGGGCTGATTTTTGGTTTTCTCTATTCAAGGGCATTTTTGTAACACTTTGTACATTTTATGTTGCGTATTAGTTACGTTTTCCCAACTCTATATATAGGGAAAGTAGCTAACATGTAATGGGATTTCAGAGCATAGAATTTTTAGAGAATATTCTAGAGTTTAGAATTATCATTTTGAATTTCTCATTTTCTCTCTCTAGATCTACTTTCTCTCACTAAACATTTCTTCTCCGATCTCAACTCCGATTGTGAATTTGGTTTGGATTCATCTTTCTTATTCTCAATTGACAAAGGAATCGACAATTCTCTCGATTTAATCGGTAAATTCTTCCAATTAAGTGAGAATGAGCTTATCAATGTTGGAATTTGTTGATTTTGGAATGAGAAAGATGTTTTCTGGCTAAATCTATGATATGTTAGGATTCTTAACGGATGAATACGTGTTTTAGTAGATTATATGCTATGCAATTGATCTAATTGTTGAAGTATTGAAATCACATTTGAATTGAGCATAAACATATGTTGAATTTCATAATTCCTAGCAAATCTTGAATAGATCAAACCTCAATTGTGGTTGACATGCTAAATTGAGGAGTGATTAATCAAAGTTAGCAAAGATGCATGAATTGAGAACTAAATTGTGATTGTATAAGCCTTTGTACTTGTTTTCTGTAATCGAATCAATTCTGAAACTCAGGCCTCGGCATAGGAAGTGTTAATGATTTGAATCCTTAGGAAAAGTGTCAAAGGAGCTTTCTGTGTTAACAACAATGATATGTGAACCCCAGGATGGGCCTCGCCATGGGAGTTCTTAGGACTTTGCATGTTAGAGTAGTTAACTGGGAGAGTTTAGACTTTGCGGAGCTTCTTCCACCATTCTCGGGCCTCGCCATGGGAGAGGATGGTGATTTGGGGTACAAGCAGTGGTGTGGTCGCCATGCTGACCACAGCTTGGAATTCTAGGCAATTTAGGTCTCCATTGCATTTAATTGTTAACTGATTGCATAGCATAGATTTACTAAACCTGTGTTCATCCAATTTAAGAATCCTGAGATATCTGTTTCATCCTTGCTTGTTGCTATATTTTGCATCCTTGTTTTCATTCTTTTGTGTTGAATTTTCCTCTTTCTAGTACTTAGATTCTGTGACAGGACTTTTAGAACAATTTGCTCAATTTTCTTGACCTACGCCTTCCCTGTGGATTACGATCCTTACTTACGCTACTACATTAGTGTTTAGGGTAAAATTGACGAGGTGCGACAACTCGCTTATCACACACACATGGTGGACGCACCCTGCGCCCACCACACTCACCTCACACACTTGCACGATATACTCTTTTTCATGCATTTTTCCTTTGTTATATTTTTATTTAGGATTTTTCTCATGCAATTTGTAGGCGCTACACTACACTCGGTTCCTCTTTACACTTAACACACACAAGTGAACAACCAAGGCAAATGTCTCCCACGAGCACCAACTGTTTGATGATTTTTATTGATAATTCTTATTCATTAAGTCTTGTACCAATCACGTGTCCTCACTTTGGCTTTGATTAATATTTACAGAGACACGTGTCAATATCCCCGCGAAAGGAGGAAGCTTCCAGGAACCATTCAAAGGGATTCATCGAGGAGAAGCTATAAATACTACAAGATGAACATCAGAGAGAGAGCCCGAGGAGGGGAGGCGGCCGCACAATAGAATAGAGCATAGCATTCTTTAGATTAGGGTTCATAGTTTAGCTTAGCATTTTCTCTCTCTTTTTTCTTCTTTAGATCATACTGTCTTGAGGGTCAATTGATGGATCTAATCTTATTTGAGACATTCGTATTGCTCATTATGTGTTTGATTTTGGTTCATATCGTTTGATGTTTCATTTAAATGCTTACTCACACACGATTATGCCCTTTATGTGATTTGCGATACTCACTGAAATCAATTTAGTGCTGATAAAGGAAATTGAAACAACATCACTCGAATATGGAACAAACTTGTATGAGTCCTAATATTTGTGCCTTGTTGTGACTTCAATCGTGTGGTACCCACTGACAATTGAAGTCAATCCAATGAAAGAGTGTTAAGATTATTTGAGTATTAACACTTGAACCTTTAGCTAGGGCCTTAAGATCAAATAGGGATCTGGAATTAGGAAGCTGAGCCTGAATCTTTCCCTACCAAGGGAAGACATGGGAGTATTGCTAATTAGGGTTGCGAGATCTACCAAGAAGATCAGTCCTAAGTTCACTAGAAGTCAATCACCTCATACATGTTGTTATATAAGTCGATAATAATAGGGAGAGATCCATACCAATTGGTTCATCCTCAAGGCAGTGCTTGCATACTAACCCATTCATTCTCGTTTTTGCATTCATATTGTTTTGCATTTGTCCCATTTGCTTTGGTTTCTTGAACAAGTGATCTCTTGACATCCAAACCTTCCCTGTGGATACGATCCCACTTGCCACCTCTACATTAGTTGAGTAAGTTTGGGTATTTGACGAGGTCGAGCGACCGACCTCCATCATGAAGGAGCTGCCGAGTTATAGTTCATATCTAAGTGACCAAGCTTTGAGCAGTTTGTGCAGTACTCCGGTAGTTCTTCAAGGTGGATCGGCTGCCAGTGCCCCTTCTCCTTGGTCCCTATCCAAATCTTGTGAGGTAGTTTCTTCAAGACATATACATCTACGCACAATCTAGCTTCACTCGGACGGAGAGCTTTTTCCATTGCGGCTTTGGCAAGATCCATTTTTAGTGGGTTACCAATTGCAAATCCAAGCAAGAATAAAGTGTCCTTGTTGCAGAAATGAATCAGAAGCAACGGGAAGCTAGCCCACACGGGTGTAATTGAAGGCTCCTTCTCAGGTACGAAATCGATCGACCACCTGAAAATCTTGGCCTGAAATCCACCAAAACCCCAAGTTTTCGTCATCCACATCCTGTGGAAATCAATCTCAAGTTGAAATTGAAGAGAACATGACGTTGATCGATCAAGCCTATGTTACATTCTCCACTGAATGCAGCTGCAAGAACATCATTGCGAATGGTGGCCATTGACGTCGGCCCTTTGTGAACTTTCCTACTAGGGTAAATTTGAAAGCTTGAGCAAGAATCTGTTCCTCCTCTTCTGAAATGAATAAAGCGGACTCCCCCTTGAAAGTTGAGATTTTTGTTGTTGAAGGAGGGAAAGAAACATCAATGTTTTTTGCCAATGAAGAAGAGACGGCTTCCTTGAAAGACTTCCTGATCGGGAGCTGTGGTGGCACAGCCGCCATTGGCGGCCTTGGGTTAGTAGCCGAGAGGTTACATTGTTGAAGAGTCGTTTGTGTGTTGCTGATGTGAGGCTGCGAGTCCACCGTATCTTATCTTTTTTCTAGTGAGTGGTGAGAGCAAAATCTTAGAGAGAGAACAATGTCCTACCTGACATGAATTCTAGTGATTTTTTTTATGAAATCAGAATTTATTTACCTGGTGGGCAAAATACGATACCGGAGATACCCGAACACATCGTTACTAGAAGAAAGTGAAAAAAATGGAGTACTACTCCATTACATAATTAACTAATTAAATGAAAAAGACAAAAATAAGAAAACGACTACTCTAAATCAATGACTAGAGTATGATTTTCTATTTTCCAGTCACACAATTATTTGTAAGTATGCCTTATAAGCTTTCCAAAATCTCGACCACAAACATGGGGGTTGTAAGTCATCATTTGGAGATTGGCTACCATGGATAGGCCCGACCTCACCAAGAACAAGATTCCTCCTTCATTCACAGGAGTAATTTACCAAAGAACATGAGGCAATTTGAATGGGAACTCTCCTCAAATGTTAATCATACATTGCACCAAAGATTCCACATTCATTCAAATTCGGCAATCGGAGAATGCCCGACCTCACCAATTACATGAGCATGAATCAATGTGCCTACAACAAATTGGCTGGGAGTTCTCTCACCCATTTCATCAAAATTCCACAATCAATCCACACGATTGAAGACCATTATGCTGGAGCACATGAATGATTGCGTACAGCTATCTAGATGACCATAGTGGTAACTGGATTCTACTAAGCAAGTGAGGGTCAACAAAATTTTCACAAAGCAGATGAATGTCTACCAAAAGCATGAGTATTTCCATCCAGTTCTTTAACAGCACTTTGAACATATTCAATTTGAACATATGCAATAATGGATAAAGATTATGATTCAACAGCAATAATACAAACCGTCCTCAAGCCAAATACTTTCAAGTTCACATGGTATCAATTCCTGTCCAAAATCAGTGAGTAATATCAATAGCAAAAGTTCTTTAACTCTGATTCCAAATTCGTAACTAACCTCATATTCACCAAATCAATTGGTAATTTTAAAGAGCATATCTTTCTTTATAGCAAATAGTCATCAGCTCCAAATAGATAAATGCAGCTTAGAGTTCAACGACTTCGACAATTCCCAGCTGGTATGGTGAGCTAGAAAGACCGATTCATGAAATCTAATCATTCGTGCCTTGGGAGCTATTATGAAATCCGTCCAACACCAGAAGATCTCAGGTTCAGTTTTGACATCCATTGCATTATAAACAGTGAACATTGATTGTGAATAGTAGATGGGTAGCTTGAGTTGTAACCGATTAAAGGGGTTCGATCTATTGTAGAGAGGATCGATCAAGGTCAGATCCTTCCTTTTTGAGCTCGGATAAACCTCACTACAAGAAGATCTCCACAGCTGAGGGCAGAGACAGGTCCTATGAGCAGTGGCAGCTCCACTTAAGGAGGTGCCTTTAGGCGATGGAGAACAGATCCGTGCATCTGTTAGCTGGTGGATAGTCGGGGGTTGTGAGGAGGAAGCAAGATTTGAGCCAAAAGGCCGGTGGTGAAATGAAAGAGTCGAAGGTAAGAAGGGGCTGTGGGATGCAGGAGCTCGTGTTTCTCCACCAAGCGGATCCATGAAGTGGCAGCTCTAACAATGGACCTACCTTTGAGTGATGAGTGACCTGATCAGTGAGCTAGAGTAATGGTGCAGCTGGTGAGCTACTGGTAAGAGAGTCGTTGGTGGTGAGCAGTAGAGGCTATAAGAACTGAAGAATGAGATGATGGCTAAGAGAAAAAGAGAAAAAGGGAGCAGTAGAAGGAAGGAAGGAGAAAATGAGAGCTAAGGTGATTAATAGAGTTGACCGGCTCTGGCCTCTTGGCCAGAGCCGGTGGTGGTGAGGAGCTGGAGTACGGCTGGACTTAGAGAGAAGGCAGAGGAAATTCTTCTAATAAATGGTGTGAAACATGAATTCTAGTGATTGATGTCAAAAAACAACATCCCAAAATTTTTCGCCAAACCTCCAATTTTTAGGGATTTTTGTAAAAAAGGGAAAGTCAAAAAACGCGTTTATTTTGACTTTTATTGGTTTGTTTCTTTCGCGGACGTTAATTTGAACAAGAATTCAAGTGATTTTTATTTTTTATTTTTTATTTTTTATTTTTTAATTTTTATTTATTATTTATTTTTTTATTTGGTAGAACCTCTTTTTGAGGTGGGTCGCCACTCCGTAATTATTTCATAACTTGGTGGATGGAGGACATACCCAAAAGCCATCATTACATGTATTGACCTATTGAATCCAAGTCCATTTACAAGCCAATGGCCTAATGGAATAAGATTCAAAGGTGTATGCCAAAGTAAATATGGAGTACTTCCTCCATTTACATGAAGTCCAAGTCTAAACATGAACTCAAGTGATTGATGTAAAAAAATGACATCCCAAAATTTCCCGCCAAACCTCCAATTTTTAGGGTTTTTATCTAAAAAACTGGAAAGACCAAAAACGCGTTCATTTTGACTTGTTTTGTTCTGTTTCTTTTGCGGATCTTAATTTGAACATGAATTCAAGTGAATAATGTCAAAAAACAACAGCCCAAAATTTTTCCCAAACCTCCAATTTTTAGGGGGTTTTTTTTTGTAAAAAATATGAAAGTCCAAAAACGTGTTCATTTTGACTTTTATTAGTTCGTTTCTTTCGCGGACCTTAATTTGAGCATGAATTCTAGTGATTTTTTTTGAAATAGAAAATTTATAGACAACATGGGCTAAAGACGGTGTCGTATCCAACCGTGCACACCGTTACAGTCATTAAGGCAAAAGAAGGAGTACTACTCCATTACATGAACTACCTTGTCTCTAAACATAAAACTAAGAGGAGCACTACTTTTGGTCAAAGTAGCCCTACTCTTAGTCCCTTACAAGTATTTCCCTGGTCCCTCTAAATATTTGTAAAATGAATAGAACATAACAAAGGCCAACTTCCCAAAAAATAATTACGAGCATTGGCCATCCTAATAAACATTAAATGAAAACAGAAAATTATCCTAGCTGCATCTTCTTCCATTTCTTCCATGACAACTCAGCATTCTAATGCAGTAATCCCTATACACAAAATGTTGACCAAATAAAATTAGACCATAAGAGACGTCAACAGGTCTAGAACACAGCAAGCTCCCTTTTTCCAAAAGGCATTGAGATATAAGGATGTGGTGCCAAAAAATTGAGCTACATTTCCCCCGTATCACAATTGTCCTTAACACCTTCGTGTCAACCCCAAATTCAACAACAAGACAACTCAAAACGACAAAAGGATATACATCACCTAGAGACAATGTCAAACAGAGACAATGTCAATCAATGTCAACAGTCCTTAACACCTTCTTTGCAATCAAGCCAGTAGCAAGTAAATACATAGCATAGGCCAAACTGATGTGAGCATCGGCAATCAGGGGCCGAAGTATAGTAAGAGCAAAATGCCAAATCAATCTAACATTGATCCACAGGGGCCAATGTACTACCCAGGGTGCCAATTTTACCTGTATTTACCTTCGGAGTAACAAATGAGAGGGTTTCTCTCCCTTAGTTTTCTCCCTGATTGGACAGATGATTTGGGACTAACTAAGGCCTCCGTATACTTCGTTTGCTTCTGAGGTTTCCGACTTTTTTCCATTTTTGATAGGAACTTTGAAAATTCATCTTTCGGTTCCTCTTTATAACTGTTTTCAGTCCAGCGATCATCCCTATCTACGTCTTCCTCTAACTCTGATTCCGTGGGTATATTCTGTAGCTGGGCTAAATCTGAAGTTAAATTAACTCTGTATACTGACGAGGGTTCACCTTCCTCCTATCTGACCCTTACTTTGATTGTTTCGATTTTGGAATGTTTCTCCAAATCTGTTTGTGGCTGTAGGAACTGGTCCAGCACAACCTCCTTGTTTGATTCCTCTCCAACTCTAGCCAGAGTAGGTTGCAGCTGTGTTTCCAGTTCTGGAGGCTCCTCGGTCTCCCCTATCTCCAATTCTTCCTCAATTGGCAGCTCAGTATGGCTGTTCTCACAGATATCCTTGGGCTCAAGACAAGTTGTAATCACTGATGTTGAGTTCATGGCCAACATATTCATTGTGGGCTTACTTGCCTTACGAGCTTCGTTAGTGTTAAAGACTGAATCAGGGCACAGAGTGCAGCTCTTTGTAGCGGGACTGTTCTTTGGCAATCGGAAGCCTTGGTCCCTCTGATTGGGATGGCTGAATTTCTACATGACCATGATTATTCCCTTCCCGATTGACCACATCCGGCTCAGGATATTGGTTGGTTATCTGATCCGAACGCTTGCTAGTCCTCTTCTTGTGTTGATCACTGTTCAGCAGACTAGGTTGGCGACTTTTGGGGACCCAAGTTCTTGTGATTTTTTTTGGCTGGCAAACCTCTTTTCGAGGTAGGTCGCACTCCCTGTTTATTTTATAAATTTTTCTTGATGATGGACATACCCTAAAATCATCCTTACAAAAGTGAGGCGAGTGAATCCGGTTTCAATTACATGCCCACGACCTATTGAAGCCAGATTCACTAGCAGCTTAAAATTTAAATATGGAGTACTTCCTCCATTTTCAAGTAGTCCAATAATTATACTATGGTACAAAACACCCCTTAGATCACAAGGAGTGACAAAAGGTTCCCTCTCAAAGGGATGTTTGAGTCTATTAATTACATTCATCAAAAGCTGTATACAGAGCTTCCTTGTGCAGCATTTATGAAACTTACAGCCAGCTGGAACAATTGAAACTTCCACGATGTAATTGTAGCAATTGCAAGTTGTCTGAATCACTGCCTTCCTAGCATGTTGTTTATTCACACAAGGGCAGAAACCAGGGGTATACTTTTTAAAAAACAAACCAGCTTTAACATCAGTAGGCTGGGGCCTTCGAGTGTAGCAAGGATAGACCATCCCTAACATTAATATGCTAGGTCCAAAACTCTGTGCATTATCTTCCCTTATTACCACTGTCGGGAGCTCCCTGTCCAGTTTGATTAAAGAAGGAATCAGGGACAGGTCCAGGATTTCCTGTTGCCTTACCATATATCTAGCTGGAAAGTTCTCTTCCTTGGAGACTACTTGCATAGTGGACCATTGCCTAATATTGTCCAGGACATTTTTGAGTTGCCACGCCTTCGAAAACTTTAGACCATGTAACAAAGCAGGGGAGTCAGATTCAAGAGTGATTTTCTGCAGTCCTCCCTCCCTGCACCTCAAAATGTACCTATGAACAATTAAGAGTTCTAGCTGCAATCTGTTTAGTGAGAGTGGAAAAAGAGAAATAGGAAGAGGGAAGAGAAGATGGCCCATATGGTTTCTAACAATACCACCAGCTTTCCAAGCTTGTTTCCCTTTGATAGCAGCAAAACTGATTTTAGTGCACAAATTTTCTGGGGGTTTCAATTTTATGCACTTCAGGAGTGTCCTTCTTCTGATATTTTGATAACCATCCTAGAAGGAGTTCCAATCTACTTCCATTAATTTCGTTCCAAGCTTCAGTTGCATAAGATCTTTAATGGATCTAAATATTTTTTCCACAATAGCTTCTAGTTCATGTTTACCCTTATCAAAAGTTAATTTGTTTCTAAACTTCCACAGCCACCAACATATAAGGGAGGGACAGATCATAACAAGGAAATACCTACTCTCAGAGGAGGGTGTGGATCTTTGCCACAAATTATTTAAGGTGCCTGCCAAGCCTTGAGAGTGCCCAGTGATACCAGCTTCTGCAGGAAAAATACTCCAAACTTTCTGAGCAAGATGACAGGACACAAAAAGCTGGCCCAATGTTTCACCATTGGCATAGCACCAAGGGCATATAAGTGGTACCAAGATGCCTACCTTAAACAAATTCTTGCCAGTAGGGATTTTATTTTTGATTATTCTCAACATCAGGAAAGAGATTTTCAAAGGAACAAGAGAGTCCCAAATGAACTTAGTATAAGAGCAAATAGGCCTATTATGTCCTTTAATTTTTTCAAAAGCTGACTTCTAATTGAGGGAGCCATCCGAGGTAAGTGTCCATATCATTCGATCAGTCCCTTCTATTTTAGGGGGCAAACTCAGGAAGAAATCTCTAGGAATTTGGGGGAGCAGATATCTAAATTTGATCAAGTCCCATCCCTGTGTTCCCATGATCTCATAGACTTTGTAATTGCCTTGACATTCAAAGAGTTCAGATAGTTTACCTCTAGGATCCCATCTATGAAAACACAAGCTATAGTCCCCATTACCCACCTAGAATTGAGTTTGTTCCTCTACAAAAGGAGCTGCCCCACACAAACTTTTCCAAATTTGGGAATCATCCCTTCGAGGCTTCACTTCTGCAGGGTGCTGAGAGCCACAATATTTTCCCCACAAGAATTTGGCCTAAAGGGAATTCTTAAGTTTACACCTCCACCACAGTTTGGCAATTTGAGCAGAGACAATATGGTTAAGGTCTCTGAATCCGACCCCTCCCTCCTCTTGTGACAGACATAAATCTGTCCAACTAATCCAGTGATGTTTTGAGCCTTTATCCGTAGCTGCACACAGGAAATTAGAGAAAAGGGATTCTAGATCGTTCAGAACTCATTTAGGAGGGCTAAGAGTTGTCATGATGTAAAAAGGCATGGATGACAAAACACTTTTAATAAGGGTGATCCTATCTCCTAGTGTGAGGAATTTGGATCTCCAGCTCCCTATAGTGTTGCTAATCTTATCTATTAAGGGATCATAGTAAGAGGCTGGAATCCTTTTGAAATGCAGTGGTGTGCCTAGGTAGGTGGTAGGGAGGGTGCCTCTAGTGAATCTAGTGATCCTGCCAATAACATGTTTCCTATAATCTGGTAGCCTATCATGAACGAGGTATGAGCTCTTAGCTACATTGATCTTTTGTCTCGATACTCTCTCATAGTGCTCTAGTTTCTTCATTATAGCTTTGACAGCTTGTGGTTTTCCTGCTAAGAAAATGATGAGGTCTTCAGCATATGCTAAGTGGGTAACTCTAGGGCAATTTCAAAAAATGACATCCCAAAGTTTTTCGGCAAACCTCCAATTTTTAGGGTTTTTTTTGTAAAGAACGGGAAAGTCAAAAAACACTTTCATTTTGACTTTTTTTGATCCGTTTCTTTTGCGGAACTTAATTTCAACATGAATTCAAGTGAATAATGTCAAAAAACTACATCCAAAATTTTTTAACAAACCTCCAATTTTTAGGGTTTTTGTGTAAAAATATGAAAGTCCAAAAACGCGTTCATTTTGACTTTTATTGGTCAATTTCTTTCGCGGACCTTAATTTGAACATGAATTCTAGTGATTGATGTCAAAAAACGACATCCAAAAATTTTTCGCCAAACCTCAAACTTTTAGGGTTTTTTTGTAAAAAACAGGAAAGTCCAAAAACGCGTTCATTGACTTTTTTGGGTCCGTTTCTCTCGCGGACCTTAACTTGAACATGAATTCAAGTGAATAATGTCAAAAAACGACAGCTTAAAATTTTTAGCCAAACCACGAATTATTAGGGTTTTTCTGTAAAATACGGGAAAATCCAAAAATGTGTAAATTTTGACTTTTTTTGTTCGTTTCTTTCGCGGATCTTAATTTGAACATGAATTCAAGTGAATAATGTCAAAAAATGACATCCCAAAAATTTTCGACAACCATCCAATTTTTAGGGTTTTTTTGTAAAAAATGGGAAAGTCCAAAAACACGTTCATTTTGACTTTTTTTGGTCAGTTTCTTTCGCGGACTTTATTTTTAACATAAATTCAAGTGAATAATGTCAAAAAATGACATCCCAAATTTTTGTTAAACCTCTAATTTTTAGGTTTTTTTGTAAAAAACGGGAAAGTCAAAAAACGCGTTCTTTTTTACTTTTATTGCTTCGTTTCTTTCGCAGACCTTAATTTGAACATTAATTCTAGTGAAGTAGTAGTGAAGTTAGGGAGAAATAAATGCTCTCAACCCACCTTGGGTTTGCTTTACTCTAGTGCTAGTTTTCTGCTTGGATTTCTTGGTTTTCTTGGATTTCTTGCACAAATCTTGTGCTAACATCTTTTGCTATCGGACTATATTGAATTTCTTGGTGAGATTGCCCTATTTTGGCCGGAATTTAGCACCTTTGTGCTTGGATTTTAGATTTCTTTGGGCCATTTGTTTTGCTATCTTTGCTCATATATTGGTCCTAGGATTTACACTACTTGTTCCACATATTATGCGGGATGTGTGGTAAATTTTTCAGCTTTTTTCAAGCCAATTTCGTTGGATTTCAACCAAAATTTAAACTTGGGGAGCCTGAAAAACACTGTTCACCCGTCACTATTACTTGTGGAAAAAACGGTTTTCTTGTATTGGTTTGGAGCTGTTCTTTCAAAGGAATCACCATACACATTGCTAGTCACCTCCTATGAACAATTTGGGGGGCAAACCCTCCATCTAGCTTTGGTTTTCTTGAAGATTGGAAGTGGGTTGGTGGCTAATATCTCCCAAGCTTTAAGCTCCACCTTGCTCTTTCCTTGAAGATTTCCGGCAATAAGGTTGGCCTCCTCCCTCCTTTTGTTACAACTTTCATCTATGGTGTGATTATCATGTGTATTGTTGGTTGGGGAAGATGATGAATAGTGTAATTTTTCTATTGGGTTGAAAATTGGGTTTTCTGCCCAAACATCACACCTCTAGCTGCCTTTGTTCCTTGTGGGTCCCACTACCACGTGGCTAGTCTTCATTGGGCCACCTAGATTGTTCAACAAGTTGAAAGTCAGAAATTAAGAGCTTCTAGAGTTTCGGATGACCGATCAGACACTCTAGTTCGTCAGAACCAAAACTTATGGGAGTTGATTTTCTTTGGCAGAGTTTCGAACGACACTATCGGACGTTCGAAACCCTGCTGTGACCGTCCGAACTTATTGCTTGCCATGGCCAAGGTTGGTGCTGACGGGAAAATGCAAAAACCACCTTCAGGCCTTAAAATGCACCCTGAAATTGGCCCTCAACTGTCTTTGATGCCAGGAACTCCCAATGATGTGAAGAAGAGCAAGCTCCCAACCGGTATTTCAGTCGCTGAAAGTGGAGATTTAATCTGGTATTTCTATCGCTGGTAGCTTGGGAATTCCTGCTGTCGTCGGCCAAATTTCTGTTGACAACAACGCCGGGAATAGTGGGGCCATCGGTAGTGGAGCTCCACCGCTTGGAGAAGAGGTCCTCACCACGGGCGAATTGGCCAAGGCCATGCTTGAAGCCCCCAAACAGGCCGGTGTTTCTGCCAAAGCAGGCACAATTGATGCCAATAGTGGAGCACAATCGGTTCCAGCCAATGTGATCTCTCAAAGGTCTTGGTCATCTTTATTTATGGAGAGGAAGAAGATTAACAAGAATTTCAAGCTGAAGAAGTGGGCGGATACCGAATGTGATTTAATGAAGGGGATGGAAGAGACTTTGGTCATAGCTTAGTGGGATACGTTCTTGGCCATTTCCCTGGTCTCAAAGCTATTCATGACGTTCGGACCAAATGGGGAGTGCAACACCGGTTCACAATTCATGACGATGGCTGGATGGTCTTTCGGTTCCAAAATGAGAGTGATCGGGTTTTGGTGCTCCAAAATGGTCCTTATGACACATTCGGCATTCCTTGTCTCCTCAAGGTCAAGCCACCATGTTTTGTGTTCAATGACACATGCTTTCGCTCTATCCCCACCTGGATCCAGCTGCCTGGACTTCCATTGGACCATTGGAGTGAAGTGGCTCTGGGAAAAATAACTTCACGAATAGGGGTTCCGATAGCATGGCAACAATGAAGTGTACCGCCTATGCGCGAGTTTTGGTGGAAGTGGATGCCACCAAGCCACTCCCAAATGAAATCACATTTGCACTCATGAATGGCATCCAACACACCCAAAGGGTTGAATATGAAAGGGAGCCTCAATTTTGCACTACTTGTCGAATATTGGGCCATGATGTGGACCATTATAGGGGTCAAATGGCAAAGACAAGGGGCCGTTCACAATCTCGGCCAAAGATAGTGAAGGGTACTCATGATGGCAAAGGAGACCAGGTCGCGCCGCGAAAGAGCAAGTCTAGGGGCCGATCTAAACCGCCCACAACCCCTGTCAATCTATTCCCATCCAAGGATGTAGCCGGACCTTCGGGAATTACAAAACCCAGGGGTACATCTAAAGACCCCAAGCCCTAGGTTGTGGTGAACGATGGGAACAAAATAGATAAGAACCAAGTCGAGGTGATGGATCATGAGAAGGTCAAATCGGTCCAAATGGAGGTACCACACTCTGAAAATTATCAACCCACTGCTTTGCCCATTATTGATAAGGGCAAAGCCCCATGGACATGGAGGAGAGGGAATTGGAAATTCAGGAGGTACTGCCCTCAGAAAGGGCCACTGATGAAGGCAAAGCCCCAACTGATAGGGGAAAAGCCCCAATGGTGGAAGATGAGAGTCTAGATGTATCATCCACAGGGACATCGGTTTCCCCCACAACTTTTGTGGTTGCCCTACCTATGGAGGAAATACTGGCCACTGATGAGGAGGCTAGCGCTACATCTTTTCCTGCGGATACACCTCTCACTGAGATGCAACAATAGATACGAGTCCAAACAAAGAACAAGGGGAAGGGAAAAAAGGGAAAAGGACATGGTAAGGGGACCAGTGGAGGACGTAACCGGTCCTCATGAAGATAGCCTCTTGGAACATTAAGGGTTTCAACCACGCCCTTAAGCAAAAAGAGTTTGCTACTGTTCTAGGCAGGCAATGCCTAGATATGTTTGGGGTTCTTGAGTGCAAGATAAAAGAGAGTAAGGTGGATTCGTTGATGCGAGAGAGGTTCCGGGGTTGGCGCCAATACAACAATTCGGTCTATATCAATCGGGCCGCATTATTGTACTATGGAACCCTCTTAAGGTGGATGTCTCTACATTGGCGGTACAAACACAACTCATTCACTTGCTTGTCACATGTAAGGTAACTCAGTTAACCTTTCATGTCTCTTTTATTTATGGTCTTAATACAATTGCTGAAAGACGGATTTTATGGAGTGCTTTGGACTCTTTGGCACCGGTTGATACTCCGTGGATGCTTCTTGGGGATTTCAACAATGTCTTTCTCGAAAATGAAAGGATTAACGGCAACCCGATAGCAGTGTATGGGACACAGGATTTCTTGGACTTCACCATGTTTCTAGGAATTTCTGACGTCCCATCTATGGGGAGCCACCTCACTTGGTCAAATGGCACTATTTGGTCCAAGCTCGACATAGTAATGGTCAACATGCACTGGTACCACTTGGATATATATGTACATGTCACCTTTGACACTTTGACGCACCTATCAGATCAATCTTTATGTGTGGCTTCTGTGGGAGATCAGGTGGACCGAGCCAAAGGAATGTTTCAATATTTTGACATGTGGGGGAAACATGACTCTTTTCTTGATATCGTTCATCGAGCTTGGTCTCAACCATGCTATGGAAAGGAGCAATACAAGGTATCCATAAGGTTGAAGGGTTTGAAGGAACCCCTACTGGAGCTCAACAGGCTACACCTCCACAATATCTCCTCTAGGGTGATTAGGGTCAGAGAAGAACTGGAACTTCACTTCTCGACCCTCCAATACTCACCTACGGATGAGGACTTACAGTGGAAGGTAAGGGAGATGAAGAAGGAAGCATGGCGAATGGGAGAGGCAGGAAGGAGTTTTTTGGCCCAAAAAGCTAAGTGTCGGTACCTAATTAATAGTGACTGGAACACTAGGCTCTTCTATGATGCAGTGAAGAGGAATGGCAGACGGAATCTCATACCTGCAGTTATCACGGCAGACGATAGCACTGCCACTTCCAAGGGAGAAATGGTTAGGGAATTCATCACCTATTACCATGATCTATTGGGATCCACACAATCTAGGCCAACACTTGATCCTAGAGTGTACAGGCGGGGTGCCCTAGTTACTACGGAGGAAGTGGACTGCCTCATACTCCCAGTAGAGGATGATGAAGTGAAGAGGGCCATCTTTCATATTGGGAATGACAAAGTGCCTCGCCCGGACGGGTTTTCATTGGGTTTCTTTAAGACCACTTGGAGCATCGTGGGAAACGATGTATGCAATAAGGTCAAGGAATTTTTTCAGGAAAGCAGGAACCTCAGACAACTCAATTACATGATCATTGCCCTTGTTCCAAAATCTTCTCATTCAAATTCGGTTGGGGACTATCGGCCCATATCTTGTTGTAATGTTCTCTATAAGGCCATCTCTAAGATCTTGGCTAATAGGCTCGTTGGTCTTCTTCCGAGGCTCATCAGAGAGGCGCAGTCGGCCTTTGTGGAGGAGCGGAGTATGTTAGAGAATATTCATTTGGCCCAGGAATTGATTAGAGGATAGAGTCGTAAGCAGAATTTGCCTAGGTGCCTTATCAAGGTGGATCTTCGGAAGGTTTATGATAAGATTGATTCGGATTTACTGAGACGAGTTATGGAGGCAATGGGTTTCCCTGACCTATATGTGCACTAGATCATGGAGTGTGTTACCACAGTTTCATACTCCATACGCATCAATGGTGAGATCCATGGGCATTTCCAGGACGGACAGGATTGCGACAGGGGATCCCATATCCCGTTATCTCTTCGTTATATGTATGGAGTATCTCTCCCGTCTGCTTTCCAAATGGACGAGGAGATTACCTTTTACCTATCATTCTTCATGTTAAGACCATAAAATTTCGGACCTTATATATGCGGATGACCTCATGCTCTTCAGCAAAGGGGACATGACTTCTATAGGTATACTCTGGGATTGCTTGCAATAGTTTGGAGAGGTCTCGGGATTAAGGGCGGACATGCATAAATCCCAGGTTTTCTTTGCCTCGGTACCGATAGCGATTCAGACGGATGTCATCAACCTCACTGGGATACAACATGCATCCTTTCCTATCAGGTACTTGGGAATTCCATTGGCGGCACAGGGATTGCAGGTTGCGCGTTTTGCTCCACTTCTGGAGAAGATTACGACACAGATTGGTCTCTGGCACGCCTCCTCCTTATCTTATACAGGCTGCCTCGAGCTTATTCGATCGGTAGTACAGGGAATCCAATGCTTTTGGCTTTTCGCACTGCCGGTCCCAGCTGAGGTAATCACCAGGATCATTGGTAGTTATGGAACCGACGGCATGGAACCTAGCTCTTTTATCCAAGCTTCCTTGTGGTTGCGATGGATCCAGCGCTATCATCTGGACAGCAATACTATTTCTATTTGGGCAATAGATCCATACAGAGAGCAATCCATGCTCATGCGGAAGATCCTTTCTATCAGAGATCAGATTTTACAGAGAGAGGGATAGGTGGAATAGGCAGAGGCTCTTTTGGACAAGTGGAAGCAACTGGGACTCTGCATATCTTTATTTCAGGAAAGCGGCACTGAAGGTACCTTGGGTTTCGATGATAAGGAATTCTTATATCCCGCCCAAGTACTCATTCACTCTATAGCTAGGGATCAAAGGCAAGCTTCTCACGCGAGACAGATTGACGGCCTATCTAGACATTGACACTGTTTGCGGTCTCTGTGGAGAGTCCCAGGAGACAATCAAGCACCTATTTTTCTCTTGCCCTTTCTCTAAGAGGATATGGGATGAAGTCCGGGTTTGGTGTGGCTTGACGAGGACCATGATGACCCTGGCTGCTGGCTTGAAATGGCTCAAGAAAAAGAACCGAGGAACAACCTGGAGGAGTCGCAAGAGAAGGCTAGCATTCACATGCACGGTCTACTACATATGGCTAACGACGAACAAGTTATATTTTGATCTTGATCACACGGTTCCTATACACCAGGACATTATACAGAGGATAATGACACACGTGTACAGGGTGGGATCATCATTGTACCCTAATGTCTCTATCCTAGACTAGAAGATGTTTTGTATTTCATATGTATTTTTATGATTTTCATATTTTGGAGATTTTTGAACTTTGGAGGTTTTCGGACGCAACTTTCGGACGACAAGGGCGTCTGAACCTAAATTTTGGACGATAGTTCGGCCGGCAAACAGCGTCCGAACCAAAACTTTTAGAGCACCGTCCGAACTTAATCTTCTGGAAGCTTGATTTTTTAGAGCAGTTTTGGACGGTCTTTTCGGACGATGACGACCGTCCGAACCTAAGCTTCAGGATGCTATTTTTCTACCATGACTTTCGGACGACTCTGACCGTCCGAACCTGCGTTAGAAATTTAATGAGCATGTTTTTGGGGATTTTTGGGGAATTTTTATATCTTTCTACCCGGGAATGCCCGTTTACAGTGTAAATGAGAAAATTGATCAATGAAATTTTTTACCTTTGATAAATAAACATGAATTCTAGTGATTGATGTCAAAAAACGACATCCCAAAATTTTTCGCCAAACCTGCAATTTTTAGGGTTCCTTTTTGAAAAAAAGGGAAAGTCTAAAAACGCGTACATTTTGACTTATTTTGGTTCGTTTCTTTCGCGGACCTTAATTTGAACATGAATTCAAGTGAATAATGTCACAAAACGACATTCCAAAATTTTTCGCCAAACCTCCAATTTTTATGGTTTTTTTGTAAAAAATGAGAAAGTCCAAAAACGCATTCATTTTGACTTTTATGGTCCGTTACTTTTGCGGAATTTATTTTGAACCTGAATTTAAGTGAATAATGTCAAAAAACGACAGCCCAAATTTTTTTGCCAAACCTCCAATTTTTAAGGTTTTTTTGTAAAAAACAGGAAAGTCCAAAAACACGTTCATTTTGACTTTTTTTGGTCCGTTTCTTTCGCGGACCTTAATTTGAACATGAATTCAAGTGAATAATGTCAAAAAACAAAAGGTAAAATTGTTTGCCAAACCTCCAATTTTTAGGGTTTTTATGTAAAAAACGGGAAAGTCAAAAAATGCGTTCATTTTGACTTTTATTGGTTCGTTTCTTTCGCGGACCTTAATTTGAACATGAATTCTAGCGATTGATGTCAAAAAACGATATCCCAAAATTTTTCGCCAAGCCTCCGACTTTTAGGGTTTTTTTGAAAAAAACTGGAAAGTCCAAAAACGTGTTCATTTTGACTTTTTTTGGTCCATTTCTCTCGCAGACCGTAATTTGAACGTGAATTCAAGTGAATAATGTCAAAAAACGACAACCCAAAATTTTTCGCCAAACCTCCAATTTTTAGGGTTTTTATGTATAAAATGGGAAAGTCCACAAACGCGTTCATTTAGACTTGTTTTCGTTCGTTTCTTTCGCAAACGTTAATTTGAACATGAATTCAAGTGAAGAATGTCAAAAAACGACATCCCAAAAATTTTCGCAGAACCTCCAAATTTAATGTTTTTTTGTAAAAAATGGGAAAGTCCAAAAACGCATTCATTTTGACTTTTTTGGTCCGTTTCTTTTGCGAACTTTATTTTGAACCTGAATTCAAGTGAATAATGTCAAAAAACGACAGCCCAAATTTTTTTGCCAAACATCCAATTTTTAGGGTTTTTTTTGTAAAAAATGGGAAAGCCCAAAAACACGTTCATTTTGACTTTTTTTGGTCCGTTTCTTTCGCGGACCTTAATTTGAACATGAATTCAAGTGAATAATTTCAAAAAACGACAGCAAAATGTTTTTGCCAAACCTTCAATTTTTAGGGTTTTTTTCTTAATAAATGGGAAAGTACAAAAACGCGTTCATTTTGACTTTTACTGGTCCGTTTCTTTCGCAGACCTTAATTTGAACATTAATTCTAGTGCTATTTTTTTTAAAACATACTTTATTATACTAAAAGCAGAACAAAGAGGCTGGATATACTCGACACCCCATTACAGAAAGGAAAAAAAAGAAAAAAAAAACAATAAATGTGGAGTACTAATCTATTACATTCCAAGGCCAAAAGCTCCTTTACATGGGATCTAGAAATAGAAGACTAGGAGTATGTGTGGGGGTTAAGAGTCCAAAAAATTTGATCACCAAATGGCATATCAAATTCTATCCACTCTCAACCCCTCCTTTAAAAGCACCCCCAGTAAGAAGGTAGTCTATGTTTGCCAAAAAGAAAGGCAGTCCTAACCAAACAAAAGGACTTAAAGAACCTATTAACTATGCTAACATGGCAATTCAGCCTAGTTCCATTCATTTACAACTAATGAGGATCATGGCCTTGCAGCCCATTTCTGCCCAGGATGAATTTAAGCTAAAGCAGAGGTAGCCCAGTCCACTGTTGAGCTAGATCCTTCCTTCTAGGTCCAAGAACTAGACGGGACTAAGCACCATTTCAGCCCAAAATGATTTTAGCTAAAGCAAAGGAAGCCCAATCCACTCTTGAGCCAGATGTAATAGAACAATTTCCTTCCAGTTCCAAAAACTAGGCGGCCCTTTCATGTAAACATTCTCAGATTCAGCTGGAAGAAATTTCTCCATCAAAATCCCAACTCAATAAATCTAGGAGCACAACATTCACATACTTGGACCAAAACATACCTTAGGGGCCATCAGAGAAGCTACAACTTTACGATTACAAGGTGCATAATACAAAGTTTGATCCCTACATATTAACAGTGGGTCCCACAGTCCAAAACAGCCAGAAACAGTCTAATGATCTGAAAATAATCAGGCCTAAATCCTGGCCAATCCAACATCCAAGGAAACCAAATGGCAGCCTCAGAGCAACAATAACAGACCACAATGCAACAAACCCCAATAACCAAAATGCAACAAACCATTACGAGTCCAGACCTTGTAACCAAGCTTTTAGGATCAAACGTCAATAAAAGGCCAATCGGATCTAACCCCAGTAATCAAGGGCCAGCATATACAATAAAAGCTTACCCAGGATTCCAGCGTTTACCGTCCGAGTAGCATATGGACGGGTTCCTGTTCCTGAGCTTCCTATCAGATAAAACACTTGCTTTTGGATTAACTAACACCTCCATGTACTTCGTTTGCTTTTGAGGCTTTTGGCATTTGTCCATTTTGTCGAGGAAACTGTTTAGCATATCCTGTGGTTCGTCCTCAAAGCTGTGTTCTGTCCAACAATCATAATCATCGTTCTCTTACTCTGAATCAGCTGGGAAGACTTGAAGGGGAGCTAGGTCAGATGTAGAGCTACCTCTACGAATTTGTGACCATTCTCCTTCGTTCCACATAAGCGTTGGCATAGCTTGTAGAATTTCTCTCTCTGTCATGACACCGTCTTTGCTTTTGTTTGAGGGTTCCCCTTCCTCCCAACTGATCGACACACTAATCCCTCCCGGGTTCAGCTCTTTGTTCCTCACTGATTCTGTAGATGAAAGATCAGTTGGGTCTTCTTTAAATGGCACAATGGCTAAAGGAGATGCCTCAGGAATATGAGATTCCTTTTGTTGGCTGTTAGCGAAATCCAAAATCCAACTAAGATTGGCCAGACATTGACCCAGGGAGTTATCTTCAAGATTTTCAGCCAGGCTCTTTGTACCATTCTCTTCAGCTCCTTCCATGAGCGTGGTGGTTGTGATCTGCACCTTTTGAAAAAGGTCCATTTCCATAGGAGGCGATTCAGCATTGACCTTTTTTGGAACACAATTAGAGTCCAGCATTTTTTACCACAGGAACCCATATTTTCTTCTTTCCTTTCTCAGAGCTTACATTCCTGCGAAGATGCATTGGATTGCACTATCTTTCAGAGTGACCCATTTGCCGGCACTTAATGCAGTAATCTGGGGGGTCTTCAACTTCAATGTGCTGCCATTTCCCCTTATCTTGGCTTCCTATCCATACCCGCTGAGGACGAGGGAGAAGCACATCCATCTCCACTAGAACTCGTGCCTCACTTGGTCTCTGAATTTTGTTTGCGGAGGTAGTAGCTCTGTTCAATCTAAGTGGAGTGCCAACAGCTGATGCAATGGAGAGTAGTGATTCTTTGCCAAATAGATGGAGTGGGAGCTGCGGCAATCTAACCCAGAGAAGGGCCACTGACGACTCACAATCTGTGCTGAAATCTTGTGACCACCTGAAAATTCTTGCCGGAAATCCCAAAAAGGTCAAAATCCTGCGAGCCCACATTCTGTGGAAGTCGCTTTTGAGGCCAAAGTTAAAGAGGACATGCCGGTAATCTAAGAGCCCGGAATAAACCTCACCTGAAAATGATGCCGCCAGGAGTTCTTTCCTGATTGCCGCCATGAAGGTTTTTCTGTTGCTAAATTTCTCGATTAGGGTATAGCAGTAGGGTTGAGCGAGTTGGTCCTCCTTTTCCTTGGTCAAGAGCAGGGCCAGTTCTCCCTTATGTGAAGAAAATGGCCTGAATTTGGTGGAAAAGAAAGAGACGTTGGTATGTGAATCCGGAGGAGACAGGATTCTTATCTCTGTTGGCTGCCAATCCGGATACCACTTCGCGATAAGATTTCGGTTGCTCTGCCACCTTGTCCGAATGAAGAGCAGACGGGGGGTTTTGGAGCGGGGAGCTTCCACTGTTTCTGCCGTTGACGCAGGGGCTGAGAGAGAAGCTTGCTTCCTCAATGGAAGAGGAGAGCTCAACTGATAAGTTGGTTTTATACCAACTTATACGTGTTAAATAACTTTGCTTTTGTTGTGTGTTTTATGTACATATGTGATGATTTGAGAGGTTATATGCATTTATATGTTTACAATATGAAAATGATCAAATGGTGTAAAACGAGCGAAAATGATGGTAAATGAAGTGAAAAATGAAAAAGGCAAATGAAGGAACCAAGAGTGCATATTTGGCCATTTTAGGGTTTTGGCCAGCTTGGTTATGCAAATTTATGTGAGCATAACTTCTTCAATATTAATCCAAATGATGCGTTCTTGGATGTTCTGGAAAGCTATGTGAGTTTACTTCATTTCTTATGTTTTAACTTTCTTCTAATGCTGTGTGTAAATATGAGAAACGAAAGCATCTTGATGATTGCTACTTCAGGATTTAGTTATTGAACTCATATTGCCACAGTTTGGTAGATTGTTAATAACTTGAGCTACAGACCTCCAATTAAGGTGATTCTTGATCCCTTGGAAAGCCACGAGATAGGTCTCAAACTTTTATGTTCACCATCAAGTCCAGTGTAGGAGGTAAGGCACATGAATTTGGTGTAGAAGTCGGGTCATAAAGCTGAAACAAACACTCAGCCACAATGAAGAATCACACTCACAATACCCTCACAAGCACTCACACAAACACCTCACGGGCACTCACTTCACACTACACTCTCGCACAACTGCACACTCTCCCTCGCACATTCTTGCACACACCTCACATGCGGCTAGGTCACCTCGCCGCATACACACACGCACATTACCAGCACAACCCTCACACACACTCATGCGGCGAGGTGGCCTCGCCGCATGCACCTCACCACAACACTCACACTCAAGCTCTTGCACGCTCATGCACTCTAGCACTCAACACTCGCACAAGCTCACAGCATACTCGCACAAAACTTACGCACACACTCACATACACACATTGCGGCGAGGCCACCTCGCCGCAATACACACACCTCACATGAACATTCATTCACTGCCTTCATGCACACTTGCACATTTCATTCATGACAATGGTTTTCATTCATTCATTCATTCATTGCTTATCAGTTTTTTTTTCCATTCATTCCACATTTCATTCTCCACTACAGGTCATTTTCTCTCATTTGAATTTCACTTCTCATCATGTTCCAATTGCATACATTCATGCACAACATCATAAAACATTATTTTACATTATGATTCTCAGTTGTGTTTTAACGCAAACATCTATCACACATGTTGCATTCAGATTTCACACACTCATGCTCACTCTCACATCACAATTCATCTCACTCCACATACTTGCAATATCACTCTCATTCCACGCTTTCATTTCACACTAATCACAACATTTTCATTCACTCAAACCTCACAACACTCTACACTTTTATTCAAGACATCACTCAAGCACACGCACAAGGCGGCGAGACCTCGCCGCGAGGTCTTGCCAGCCACCACTATGCACGGCGAGGTCTCGCCGCGAGGCCTCGCCTGCAAAAGCATTACACGGCGAGACCTCGCCACGAGGTCTCGCCACACACACACACTACACGGCGAGGTCTCGCCGCGAGACCTCGCCCACAAAGTGGTTTAGAGCTCTGATCTTGATGGAGGAGAAATGGCTAAGTGCTGAAGTTTTTGAGTTTTGTTTACAGGTGTAGTGAATGCGTGGTTTATGGAAGCTGGAAGGCGCTGGAATTGAGGCGTGGAGGCTGCTGGGTTTTGAATGGAGTTGGGCAGTACGGGAATGCCATTGTCATGAATGAAGTGTTCTGCGATACTTATAGAGGCGTGGAGGCTGCTGGGTTTTGAATGGAGTTGGGCAGTACGGGAAGGTGTGATTCTTGCGAGCTTGAAGGCGCTGAAGACGGACCGAAGGCGCACATCCGAATGCCCAAAGGCGCTGGAGCTAGTCTGAAGGCGCAATTCCAGAACCCTAAGGGCGCGAGTTCGCTGAGTGACTACTTAACTTTGGAATTTTATTCTTTCAAGTCGATTTTGTGGGTTTTTTTTATTCAAGGGCATTTTTGTAATACTTTAGATATTTTACGTTTGCTTATCATTTACGATTCTTGTAACCTCTATATATAGAGGATTAGTTAGCTTTTAGAGGGGAGGAGGAGATTCAAGATTTTAGAACCATCGTTTGAATTTTAGCGGGAGCTTTTCTCCCTCTCATTTTCTCTCTCTAGATCTATTTTCTCTCACTAAACATTTCTTCGCCGATCTCAACTCCGATTGTGAATTTGGACTGGATTCTTCTTGCTTATTCTCAATTGACAAAGGAATCGACAATTCTCTCGACTAAATCGGTAAATTCTTCCAATTAAGTGAGAATGAGCTTATCAATGTTGCAATTTGTTGTTGTTGAGATAAGAAAGATGATTTCTGGCTAAATCTATGATACTTAGGATTCTAGATGGATGAATACATGAATTAGTAGATTATATGCTATGCAATTGATCTAATTGTTAAATCTTGAAATCACATTGGAATTAATCATAGAAATTTGTGAAACTTCATATTTCTTAGCCAATTCTGAATGGATCAAGCTTCAATTATGGTCGACATGCTAAATTGAGGAGTGATTCACCGATGTCAGTGGAGAAATATATGAAGTGAGAACTAAATTGTGATTGTTTAAGTCTTCTCACTTGCTCTAGTTGATCATTTCAATTCTGAGACTCAGACCTCGCCATAGAAAGGTTTGAAGAATCGAAACAGTAGAAATAGTGATGAAGAAGCTCTCGATGTTAACAACGAAGGCATATAAACCCTAGGTTGGGCCTCGCCATGGGAGTACTTAGGATTTTGGATGTTAGAGAAGTTAGCTGAGAGAGTTGAGCCATTGCGGAGCTTAATCCACCATTCTCGGGCCTCGCCATGGGAGAGGATGGTGATTGGGGGGTACAGGAGGTGGTGTGGTCGCCATGCTAACCACAGCTTGAACTTCTAGGCAATTTAGGTCTCCAATGCATTTAATTGTTTACTGATTGCATAGCATAGATTTACTAAGCCCGTGTTTGTCCAATTTAAGAATCATGAAATATCTATTTCATCCTTGCTTGTCATTTTCTTTTGTATTTCTGTCATCGTTCTTTTGTGTTGAAATTACATTTTTTCTAGTACTTCGATTATAAGACAAGACTTTTAGAACAATTTGCTCAATATTCTTGACCTAATCCTTCCCTGTGGATACGATCTCTTCTTCCACTACTACATTCGTGTTTAGAGTTAAAATTGACGAGGTGCGACACTCGCTATCATCAACTGTAGAGGAGTTCGAGCTGCAATCCTAGGGTTTCTAATGATCATGGAAGCTGCAAGAGGTGGCAACGATTTGGCGAAGAGTAGATGAGCTGAAGAGGGCATTTTTAGGGGCATGGAGGGCTCCGACATAGTTTCAGGTCTACCGAAATCGGTAGAGCTGAGCGATGTCATTAGGCTCACCTTCACTGTGGCGCTACCATAGATCTGTGCTTTGGGACGGGAAAGTCGGTTAGGTTCAGGGATTGGAGGCTCCGGCTGTGAGTCTTTGGTGTCTTCGGACTTTCGTTCCTGATTGTTCAGGTTCCAGCCCAAAATTAAATCGGGCGAAGAGAAAAATTGGTAGATGGGCGTGGGGTCTCTTGATCTGACGGTAACGTTTGGATGGTGTAAATGGTTAGTTGGATTAGGGTATCAACAGTTGTGGAGTGGAGAGAATGAGGAGCATCCAAATATTGGTTTATGAAAGTTTCAAAATCTAAAAAAAACATGAATTCTAGTGATTGATGTCAAAAAATGACATCCCAAAATTTTTCGCCAAACCTCCAATTTTCAGGGTTTTTTTGTATAAAACGGGAATGTCCAAAAATGCATTCATTTTGACTTTTTTTGGTCCGTTTCTTTCGCAGACCTTAATTTGAACATGAATTCAAGTTGAAGCAACCGGGACTCGCTGGCTTTGCATATCTTTATTTCAGGAAAGCGACACTGAAGGTACCTAGGGCTACGACGATATGAAATTCTTATATCCCGCCCAAGTACTACTTCACTCTATGGCTAGGGATCAGAGGCAAGCTTCTCACGCGAGACAGATTGGCGGCCTATCTAGACATTGACACTGTCTACCGTCTCTGTGGAGAGTCCCAGGAGACATCAAGCACCTATTTTTCTCTTGCCCTTTCTCTAAGAGGATATGAGATGAAGTCCGGGTTTGGCTTGACAAGAACCATGACGACCCTGGCTTCTGGCTTGAAATGGCTCAAGAAAGAGAACCGAGGAACAACCTGGAGGAGTCTCAAGAGGAGGCTAACATTTGCATGCACGGTTTACTACATATGGATAACGAGGTACATGTTATATTTCGATCCTGCTCACACAGTTCCTATATACCAGGACATTATACAGAGGATAAAGACACACGTGTACAGGGTGGGCTCATCATTGTACCCTAATGTCTCTATCCTAGACTAGAAAATCTTTTGTATTTCGTATATATTTTTATGATTTTCGGATTTTGGAGGTTTTGAACTTTGGAGGGTTTCAGACGCACCTTTCGGACGACAAGGGCGTCCGAACCAAACTTTCGGACAACGGTTCAGACGGCAAATAGCGTCCGAACCAAAACTTCTGGTGCCTGGTTTTTTATTGACTGGTTTCGAACGGCTGTTTCAGACGACGGTTTTTTGACGTCCGAACCTAATCTTCTGGAAGCAGATTTTTTGGAGAAGTTTCCGACGGTCGTTCCGGACGATGACAACCGTCCGAACCTAAACTTCAGGATGCTTGTTCTCCAAAACGACTTTCGGACGTTGGTTTCAGACGACTCTGACCGTCCGAACCTGCGTCCGAAATTTAATGAATAGGTTTTCAAGGAATTTTTGGGATTTTTTTATGTCTTTCCACCCGGGAATGCCCGGTGGACAGTGTAAATGAGAAAATCGATCAATAAAATTTTTACCTTTGATAAAAAAAACATGAATTCAAGTGAATAATATAAAAAAATGATAGCCCAAAATTTTTCGCCAAACCTCCAATTATTAGGGGTTTTTTTGTAAAAATGGGAAAGTCCAAAAATGCGTTCATTTTGATCGCGGATCTTAATTTGAACAAGAATATAACTGAATAATGTCAAAAAACGACAGCCAAAAATTTTTGCCATACCTCCAATTTTTAGGGTTTTTTTTTGTAAAAAACAGGAAAGTCCAAAAACGCTTTCATTTTGACTTTTTTTGGTCCGTTTCTCTCGCGGACCTTAATTTGAACATGAATTTAAGTGAATAATGTCAAAAAACAACAGCCAAAATTTTTTGCCAAACTACAAATTTTTAGGGTTTTTTTGTAAAAAACGGGAAAGTCCAAAAACACATTCATTTTGACTTTTACTGGTCCGTTTCTTTGGCGGACCTTAATTTGAACATGAATTCAAGTGATTGATGTCAAAAAACGACATCCCATAATTTTTCTCCAAACCTCCAATTTTTAGGGTTTTCTGTAAAAAATCAGAAAGTCCAAAAACGCGTTTATGATATGGTTGATTGGGATTTCGCAGACCTTAATTTGAACATGAATTCAGGTGGATCTTCGGAAGGCTTATGATATGGTTGATTGGGATTTCTTGAGACGAGCCATGGAGTTAATGAGTTTCCCCGAGCTTTATGTGAACTGGATAATGGAGTGCGTTACCACAGTCTCATACTCCATACGCATCAACGGCGAGATACATGGCCATTTCCAGGGACGGACAGGATGAGGAGGTTACCTTTCACCTATCATCCTTCATGCCATGTGCATAAGATATCGCACCTTATATATGCGGATGATCTCATGCTCTTTAGTAAAGGGGACAGGGCTTCTATAGGAGTATTCTGGGATTGCTTGCAACAGTTCAGAGAGGTCTCGGGATTAAGGGCAAACACCCTTAAGTCCCAGGTTTTCTTTGGATCGGTTCCAGCGGGTCCAGACGGATATAATCAACCTCACTGGAATACAACGCGGATCTTTTCCCATCAGGTACCTGGGTATTCCATTGGCAGCACAGGGACTATAAGTTGCGTATTTTGCTCCACTTCTGGAAAAGATTACGACACTGATAGGCCTCTGGCACGCCTCCTCTTTATCTTATGCAGGACGCCTGGAGCTTATACGATAGGTAGTGTAGGGCATTCACTGTTTAGGGCTTTCCGTACTGCTGGTCCCAGCTGAGGTCATCACTAGAATCATTCAGCTAAGCCGAAACTTCCTTTGGAATGGGTGCCAGGCAAAAGTTGCTTTGAAGCAATTGGCCACGCCCAAGGAGGAAGGAGGATTGGGAGTTATGGACCCGACGGCATGGAACCTAGCTCTCTTATCCAAGCTTCTCGGGAACATACAGCACGAGAAGGACTCATTGTGTTTGCGATGGATTCAACACTATTATCTGGAGGGCAATACTATTTCCATCTGGGTAATCAATCCATACAGAGAGCAATCCACGCTAATGAAGAAGATCCTTTCTATCAGGGATCGAATTTTACAGCGAGAGGAGTCGGTGGCACAGGCAGAGGCCCTTATGAACACATGGAAACAACCGGGACTCTTGGGATCTACATACGACCATTTCAGGAAACTGGCACCAGAGGTACCTTGGATTTCTACGATATGGAATTCTTATATCCCACCCAAGTACGCCTTCAGTCTATGGCTAGGGATCAGAGGCAAGATTCTCACGCGAGATAGATTAACGAATTACCTAGACATTGACACTAGCTTTGGTTTCTGTGAGACTCCCAAGAGACAATCAAGCACATATACTTCTCTTGTCCTATTTCGAAGAGGATATGGGAGGAAGCCAGGGTTGGTGTGGGCTGACGAGGAACATGACGACCCTGGCTGCGGGCCTGAAATGGCTCAAGAAAGAGAACCGAGGAACGTCGTAGAGGAGTAGAAAGAGTAGGCTAGCTTTTGCATGTACGGTATACTACATATGGCTTATAAGGAAAATGTTATATTTTGATGGCACAGTCACTATACACCATGACATCATACACAGGATAAAGACACACGTGTACAGGGTAGGCATAACATTGTACCCTAGTGTCTCCATCCTAGACTAGGTTGATGGGGATCTTTTTCATGTTTTTGTATATATTCTTGTATAGGGTTTATATTTTGTTAGGGTTTTCTACATTTTTGCTGTTTTTGGGATTTCTAGCATTTCGGACGGGGGTTCGAACGCCTATCAGCGTCCGAACCTAAACTGCTGGAGCGAGGATTTTGTCTTCTGGAGTTTCGGACGCTTTTTCGGACAGTACCAGGCGTCCGAACCTAATCTACTGAATCCGGATTTTTTCGTGAGGATTTCGGACGGGAGTTTCGGATGATGCCCTGCATCAGAACCTAAGCTACTGAAGGCTGATTTTTGGGCTAGAGTTTCGGACGGCAGTTTCGGACGGTGCCCACCGTCCGAACCTAAACTACAGGATCCTGCACTTTTTGCTTAAAGTTTCGGACGGCAATTTCGGACGACTGACCGTCCGAACAGCCATCCAAAACTATTTTGACTATAAATGTTATTTTATGTCTTTCTTTATTTTGATGTACTTTGTACAGTGTACATGAGAAAACAGAAAATGATCAATAAAATTTTTACCTTTGATAAAAAAAAACATGAATTCAAGTGAATAATGTCAAAAAACGACAGCCAAAAATTTTTGTTAAACCTCTAATTTTTAGGGTTTTTTTGTAAAAAATGGCAAAGTCTAAAAATGCGTTCGTTTTGACTTTTGTTGGTCCGTTTCTTTCGCAGACCTTAATTTGAACATGAATTCTAGTTATTTTTTTTAAAGAAATAGTCCTTATTATATATATGGCAAAATACGGTGCTGGGCTTACCCATGCAAACCGTTACAAAATATGGTAGTGGGAGTGGAAACTCAATTACATGAAATCCTATGCAGATTTGTAAAGGAAAATATAAAGCATTTGTTCTTTCGGGGCCAAAATAAGGCCTTTCTATCTCCCTATGTAAAATTCTAGGATGCAAAAGTAAACATGGAGTACTTCCTCCATTTACACTAATGTTTAAAGCCAAAGATAGTATCATTAACAATATGTGCAGGGATTGCAGAAAAAAGACATAGAGCGAGAAGATATCTCCATCCTCCTGATCAAAAGGTGTCAGTCCAGGAAGCCCATATGCTAAATTTAGCGATAACCAACATTCGAACCTTGTGGAGACGCCCAGGCATGATTAAAAAAAAACAGCAATCGGAAAGAAAAACAGTATGCATCAAAGGCCTTCTAAATCCAAAACCCAAAATTTAGCACGCCGTAAATCTAGGAAGCAACAGTCCAGCATTCCAGCAATTGTGTAAAGGTCACAATTCAGTAAGAACTCCTGGATTTTCTATGCATCAATTGAGCACCATTACCCCAGAAAACTCACACTTGGAAGACAACAAGGTAAGGTATGACATGAGTGTACCAACAATAATCGGAACTCTGGATTTTTAATGTGGGCCCCACTAGCGAAGCAGTAGACACCAGTGTTATGAGCTCGCTAGAAATTGGCCTTAAATCCTGGCCAAATCAACATTGAAATAGCCTTACTGGCAGACTCAGACCATCTATCATATCCACGGGAGCCAGTTCATGCTCACTAATGTTCAGAGTTAAATAAAATTCAGCAAATCACAGTGCATATTCAGGAAGTAGCATAGCCCACAAGTAACAAAGAGAACAGCCACTATAGCCCAAATTGTAGGATAATACACTAACATATGGCCTATCTGATCTAACATCGATAATCAGGGGCCAGCACATAAAATAGAAAATTTACTTGGGATTCCAGCGTTTACCTTCCGAGTAGCAAATGAATGGGTTCCTGGTCGTGAGCTTCCTTTCAGGTAAGACACTCGCTTTGGGACTTACTAAAGCCTCCACGTAGTTCGTTTGTATAGAAGGCTTTTGGCATTTGTCCATTTTATCAAGAAAACTGTTTAGCAGGTCCTGTGGTTTATCCTCAAAGCTGTGCTCGGTCCTGCAGTCTTTACCATCATCCTCTGGTTTTGAATCAGTTAGGACGGCTTGTAGGTGAGTTAAATCAGATGTGGAGCCACCTCCGTACATTGTTGACCATTTTCCTTCTTCCTACCTAATTGTTGGCATTGCTTAAAGAATTTCACGCTTTGTCATGAAGCTGCCTTTACATTTGTTCGAAGATTCCCCTTCGTCCCAATTAATGGACACATTAATAGCGCCCGTTTTCATCCATTGGCTCCTCTCCGATTCCTTAGTTGAAAGGACATTCAAACCGGCTTTAGGAATCTTGATTGCTATAGGGGGTTCATCAGAAGCCTCAGTTTCCTTCTCTTGCCTGTTAATGATATCCAGAAATTGGCCTAGATTGGCCAGGAATTGGCCAAGGTTATACTCTTCGTGATTGGTTGGTCCTCAAATTGGTTGCTGCAGTGTGTTCAACAATTGCCAATGAGCTATTACCTTGGTTCAGTTTAGTGATTGACTGCTCATTCTTCTCCTTGTCTACTCGTGAATCATTGCCCTTCCCGGAACAGGTTCCCACTTGACTCTCAACCTACTTCACCCCAGCAACTTGATGGCTTGAAGGTACTGAATTTAAAGATACTGAGTTTGCCTCCCGAGCAGTCGCATCCCCTGCAGGGGGCTTCTTTGAAACCCATACCTTGGTTGTGGGGGCTGTATGTTGAGTCTTACAGGAAGAAGTTGCATGACCCATCATGGAGCATTTGGTGCAGAAATCAGGAAGATTTTCATATTTAATGGATTGCAATTTAACTTTTCCATCCATTCCAATCCACACCCGATGAGGTAAAGGTTTAAGAAGATCGAGCTCGATACACATCCCAGCTTCACTTCGCCGAAGAACTCTATCCATTGCCGCTGTGGCTAAATCCAGCTTAAGTGGGGTTCCCACTACTGATCGAAGGTTATAGAGCACATCCTTCTTGCACATGTGAATCGGCAGTAGTGGAAAATTGATCCATACTGGTGCAATGGAGGGCCCTTTTTCCTGGCTAAAATCCGGAGTCCGCCGAAAAATCTTGGCAGTGAAACCATCAAAAGACCAAGAATTTTTCAACCATAATCTGTGAAAATCTGTTTGCAGTTGGAATTGAAAAACAGTATGTCGATAATCAATTAGGCCTATATGGAAGTCGCCCTTGAAACTGGCAGCAGTAATGGACTTACGAATTGAGACCATTGGAGGCCTTCCCCAAATGAATTTGCCAATAAGGGCGAACTCAAAAGACTGAGCTAGCTGCAGTTCTTCCTCTTCCGATATAATGACGGCTGGTTCACCCATATATGTTGAGAGAACTATAGCCGACGTTGATTGAAGGGAGTGATAAGTAGGTTTTATACCAACTTATATGTGTTATATCACTTAGCTTTTGCCTTGTATTTAATGCAAATGTGTAGTGTTTTGTGCCATTTTGTGTATTTATGTGGTTTGTAACTCGAAGTGCTTAAATGGTGAAAAAGACAGAAAAATGTTAATGAAAAGAAGCAAATGTGTGTTTTGGTTGAAAATCAAGGAAAGAAGCCAAATTCGTTGGAATTATGTTTGTGGAATTTGAAGAAAACCCTAAATATGCCTATTTGGCTTAGCTTGAAGTTGGGCAGAATGTAGGTCATACTTCATTTGAATGTAACTCTTCTCATACTAATCCAATTGAGGAGTTCTAGGATGTTCTGGCAAGCTCTTTGAGTGTACTTCATTTCTTATGTTTTAACTTTTGTCTAATTATGTGTGCAAGTAGGAGAAACGGGGGCATCTTTATGATTGCTACTCTTAGGTTTTCATACTTGACTTCATATTGCCACAGTTTGGTAAATTGTCCATAACTTGAGCTACAGATCTCCAAAGATGCTGTTTCTTGAACCAATGAAAAGCCAAGAGAAAGATCTAAAACTTTTATGTTTACCACAAAGTTCAATTCATAGGCTAAGACAAATATATCTTGCATGGAAGAAGTCTATTGTGCTAAAATGGTTGCATCACACACATATGCACGCACCTCGTGCGACACTTACACTCACCTCGCGCGCACTGTGCACACCTCGCCGTATAAGCTGTGCGGCGACCTCAGCACACACTTGCACCTCGCCGCATGCATCATGCGGCGAGCTAACACACTGCGTGCGGCGAGCTCACTCACCTCGCCGCACGAATGTGCGGCGAACTCACGCACAGCGCACACAGCTTTGCCACATCTCTGAATTGAGTTATTCAAAAGGCTATGGAAAGCTAAGACATTAGGCTATAACTTTGATGTTTTATGTTTTCCCAAATTCACAATGCATCATGGCTAGAATTTGGTTGGAATTTGCTGCACATTGGCACATTTTCGCAAAACACTCGCTGCCTACAATTTCACCTCGCCGCCTACCATTTCACCTCGCCGCAACACACCATGCACTCACACACACACAACTTACCTCATTTCATTCGCACAGTACTTAGCACATATATGTGTTCACAAGCACACACTTATATTTCACTTACTTCGTCCTATACCATATCATTCAACTCACACATTTTCACTCTCCATTTCATTTCAATTGCACTACACAATTCACACAACTCACCGAACATGAACACATCTTAGCACACCACTTCACCTTACATGCACTGTCACCTTCACTTCATACTGCTTACAACAGTGGGGCGAGACCTCTTAGAGAGGTCTTGTGGGAGTGTAAGAATCATGGCGAGACCTCTCTAAGAGGTCTCGTCGGTTTGTGGAATGCATGGCGAGATCTCTTAGAGAGGTTTTGCAGTGATAATGGGTCAAGTGGCGAGACCTCTCTAAGAGGTCTCGCCAATTATGGTCGCTGTGTGCATTCCGTTTTGTTTGATGAAAAATTGGCAAAGTGTTGATGTTTTGTGTTTTGGATGCATGGGGCATTGAAGACGTTATTTTTGATGGCTCGAGGGTGTGACATCTAAAGGCTTGAAGGTGTGGGAATTCGGATAAAGGCGCAAAGGCCTAAAGCTCAAAAGTGTGGAGTGGTTTTGTTCAGAAGCTTCTGTTGGAATATGCATTGTTGGGAGGTAGAATCTACAATGGGGTGAAGAGCATTCTTGGGAGGTAGAATCTACAAATATTGCGGGTGTCTCACGAAAATGCATTGTTGATAAACCTGGGTTACATAAGTCAAATTTTAGTTGTTCAATTGAGAATGATGTCTTCTATGACGAGGATTATGACTCTTGTGATGAGCTTGCTATCGATGAATTGAATGCTGTGTGGCTTCTTAGTGCCAAGATGGGAAGTGTGTGTAATGCTGAGTCTTGCACTAATTTTATGGAATTCCCGGAGTCAGATGATGTTGATAGCAATTCATTAGAGGTTTCTCCTTTTGATAGCTTTGTGAATTGTACAGAGACACTTCTTGATGGTCATTGTGATATCTTGAATGAAGAAGATATTGCAATGGCTAATAACAATGTCAACACATTGTATGAAAATATTGTTGAGGCACCAACTCTTGAAATGGTGATTGAATCTAAATGTCTATATAGTGACTCGCAAGAAGTGCAAAATGAGATACTCATGTTAATTAATGATAATGCTTTTTGTGTTGTTAAAAAAGAAAAGACTCAAGAAATTTCATATATGAGTCTAGCTGATGAAGATGTGCCAATTTTGAATGACATTTCTAACATAGTGGAAAATTGCTTCATTGATACATCTATTTTTGAGCTTACTGATGTTAGCCTGGATGAGCTTACTGATGTTAGTCTAGATGAAGAAGATGTGAGAATTTTTAATGAAATAGCTAACATGGTTGAAAATTGATTTGTTGATGCAACCATTTTTGAACTTACTGATGCATTTGTCGAGACCATGGATGTACAACCATTGGCTGAGCCTTGCAGAGATAAAAAGTCTAGTGTGGTGGGAGAAGTAAATCACGTGCCTCCAATGGTGGAAGAAGTAAATGATGTGTGTCCAATGGTGGAAGAATTAAATGAGGTGCCTCAATGGCTCAAAGTGGAATTTGTAGAGGTGGTTTCCCATGTGCATGAACTTAAGCACCTCGTTGAGAATATTTCACAAGTGCCTTATAGGAGGAAGAAGAGAGCGTATGAAATATCATTTTTCTGGTACAAAGATGGATATTCCGAATCTTGAGGGAAAAGATTTAGAGAAATAAAGTATAGCTGGAGACTAATTAAATCTAGAACTATTTCTTTCTCATATTACAGTCAATAAAGTAGTTTGGTTAAGTTTATGTTTCTTGCATTTTGTTATGCTTACTAAGGCTACTTATGTTGTAGGGGTCTGCACATGAAGGAATTTGCAAGAGGAATAGGCTATACACACATGAGGCTAAGTGTGGGGCAGTGGTTCTATGGAACACTTCCATACTACACACAATCACTTTATTTTACATTTCAAGCATGAATTGTGCATGTGCCTAGTGTTACTTATTTCATATATTTTACACCACTATGATTCGTAATCATAGTGCCACACTTTTCTTGTATACTACCTCCATGTCATGTTTTCTTGCATCAACATGTCATATGCTTGAGTGATTAATTCCTAATAAGCTTGGTTTCACAATGTGCAGGAAATTTTTCATCCGAAAGGGAACTATGGACAAAGACACTCCTCCAAGCAAACATTGAACTTCATGACATATCAACACCAGGGAGCTCCTAAACCTATCTTTACTTTACATTGAGGACAATGTAAGTTTTATGTGTGGCGGAGGGAATGTTTGCTTTGGTTCTATTTCTGTGCTATGTGATGCAAAGCATGCTATTTTTCAGTTTTGTTGTGTTATTTTGAGTTTTGTTTATGATATATCCTGAGTTTTTGCGTTTTCAGTTTTTGGACAAATTTTTAACTTTTTTTTGCAACATTTGGCAAAGTTTTGGGAATAAGTGTTGTGTGTCATAAATGGTTTGGGAGTGATGTGTTTCAATGATATTTAGTGTTAGTGTGTGTTGTTGTATGAAAGGTGTCAAATGTTTGAGTGAGTGGACTAGAAAGCTAATATCATCATGTATTTGAAGCTTGGTTCTTAGTTCACTATGGCATATTTCAAGTTCATCACTTCACTCTTTTTGATGTTGTATGCAAAAAAATTTTGTTTTTTGACACTAAGTTTGAAGAAATTGGTACAATTTGCTGGTCAAGGCACGATGTTAAGGTAAGACAGATATGCCATGCAAAAATTCAAATGACATAGGAGGTAATGTGTATGGAATTTGTTCTTTTTGTTATGCATTTGTCTGGAGTTTCCAGTGTTCGTGGATGTTTAGTCATTTTGAGACCCTTATAAACATGTCCATACACAAGAGAGGAAATGGAGAAAAAGCCTTTGGCAAACTGAGAAAAAAGAGCCATAAGACCCTGGCAAGCAATCAAAGGGTAAAAACAGCCACAAAACCCAGGCTAATGCACCAATGGGTGCAACAAATAAGTACCAATGTGCAAATAAGGGCAATGTCCCATAGAGCACCAATGTGCGCATAGGTTACCATTGATCTTGTGAAGTTGCATGTTCATAGGAGTAGCCAATGAGATTGATATGTACTAGATGGCAAGTGAGACAACTAGATGGTGTATAGCAAGGGAATAGATGAAGTGCATGTTCCTCAACACACACTTGCACGCATGACATTTTGGTTTTTATTCATTGTGCCTTAGTTGATAAGGTCTACTGAAATCTAAGAGATAGGTGTCAGGAAACGTTGCATAAGTTTTGTGTATAAAATGTTTTGATGAACTTGGATGTGGCCATTGTGGATAAGTGAACAAGGTGTCAGATACGGGTGATGAAAATGTGTGGAGTGTGCATTTTGCTTGAGGGCAAGCATGAGTTCAAGTGTGGGGGAATTTGATAAGTTGGTTTTATACCAACTTATATCTGTTATATCACTTAGCTTTTGCCTTGTATTTCATGTATATGTGTAGTTTTTTTTGCCATTTTGTGTATTTCTGTGGTTTGCAACTCGAAGTGCTTAAATGGTGAAAAAGACAAAAAAAAATGTTAATGAAATGAAGCAAATATGTGTTTTGGTTGAAAATCAAGGAAAGAAGCCAATTTCGTTGGAATGGTGTTTGTGGAATTTGAAGAAAACCCTAAATATGCCTATTTGGCTTAGCTTGAAGTTGGGCAGAATGTAAGTCGTACATCAATTGAGTGTAACTGTTTCTATACTAATCCAAATGAGGAAATCTTGGATGTTCTGGAAAGCTCTTTAAGTGTACTTCATTGCTTATGTTTTAACTGTTGTCTAATTCTGTGGGACATATCCGAAACGGGGACATCTTTATGATTGCTACTCTTAGGTTTTCATACTTGACTTCATATTGCCACAGTTTGGTAGATTGTCCATATCTTGAGCAACAGACCTCTAATGATGCTGTTTCTTGAACCAATGGAAACTGAAGAAAAAGATCTAAATCTTGTATGCTTACCACGAAGTCCAATTCAGAGGCTAAGACATACATATCTTGCATGGAAGAAATCAATTATGCTGAAATGGTTGCATCACACATACATGCATGCACCTCGCACGACACTTACACTCACCTCGCGCGCACTGTGCACACCTCGCTGCACAAGCTGTGCGTTGACCTCAGCACGCACTTGCACCTCGCTGCATGCATCATGTGGTGAGCTCATGCACAGCGCACACAGCGTTGCTACATCTCAGTATTTTGGTCATAACTTTCTTGTCCAAACTCCGAATTTAGTGATTCAAAAGGATATGGAAAGCTAAAACATAGGGATATAACGTTGATGTTTTAAGTTTTCCCAAATTCACAATGAATCATGGCCAGAATTTGGTTGGAAGTTGCTGCACATTGGCACATTTTCGTACAACACTCGCTGCCTACCATTTCACCTCGCCACAACACACCATGCACTCACACACACACAACTCACATCATTTCATTCGCACACTACTTAGCACATATATGTGTTCACAAGCACACACTTATATTTCACTTACTTCATCCTATACCATATCATTCAACTCACACAACTCACCGAACATGAACACATCTTAGCACACCACTTCACCTTACATGCTCTCTCACCTTCACTTCACACTACTTACAACAAAGAGGCGAGACCTCTTAGAGAGGTCTCGTGGGAGTGGAAGGATCATGGCGAGACCTCTCTAAGAGGTCCTGCCGGTTTGTGGAATGCATGGCGAGCCCTCTCTAAGAGGTCTACTTACAATTATGGTCACCGTGTGCATTCCGTTTTGTTTGATGAAAAATTGGCAAAGTGTTGAGGTTTTGTGTTTTGGATATAAGGAGCATTGAAGACGTTATTTTTTATGGCTCGAGGGCGTGACATCTGAAGACTTGAAGGCGTGGGAATTCGGATAAAGGCGCGAAGGCCTAAAGCTCATAAGCGTTGAGTGGTTTTGTGCACAAGCTTCTGTTGGACATTGTCAATTTTGACAGTGGCATTCTTGTAGTTTTTAACTTAGTTTACGTTTGCGTATTTGTTACGTTTTGTAACCTCTATAAATAGAGGATTTAGATAGAATTTTAAGCAGAGAGGAATAATTGGAGGGAGAACTTTCTAGAGGACAAAAACCGACTTTTGATTTTTAGAGCAGGAATTTTTTCTCTCATTTTCTCTTTCTCTCTCTAGTTTCTCTCTCTAGATTTTCTTCTCCGATTCCATTTCCGATCGCGACTTTGTACCGGAGATTACATATTGAACTCAATCGAAGGAGCATTTAACATTCCTCTACACTTTAATCGGTGAAATCTTTTAATTTGATGGAATTGATCTGTTTAATGCTGGAATTTAATGAATATGAGTTGAATATGGAATTTTCTTGCTAATTGTGTGATATCTTAGTGTTCTAAACGGATGAATACATGTTTTAGGAGATTTGATGCTATGTAATTGACGTAATTCATAAAGATTGAAATCTTAGTTGAATTTATTACTTGAAATCTGTTTAATTTCATATCTCTACACTGATTGTGAATGGATCAAGCTTCAATTGTGGTCGCCATGCTAAGTTGAGGATTGATTCACCAACGTTAGTGAAGATGTATGAGATGAGAACTAAAGTGTGATTGTCTGAGTCTTTACACTTGCTTTCTATGATTACATCATTTCTGAGATTCAGGCCTCGCCATGGGAAGTTTCGATGAATTGAAACATTAGGAAAAGTGTTAAAGAAGCTCTATGTGTTAATAAACGAAGACATTCAAGCTTAGGTCGGGCCTAGCCATGGGATTTCCTAGGGTTTGCATATTAGAGTAGTTAGCTTGGAGAGTTGAGACGTTGCGGAGTGAATTCCATCATTCCTAGGCCTCGCCATGGGAGAGGATGGTGTTAGAAAGTACAGGGAGTGGTGTGGTTGCGCCATGCTAACCACAACTTGAGCTTCTAGGCAACTTAGGTCTACTTGAGATTTGCTTGCGAATTGATTGCATAGCATAGATTGGCTAGGTCTGTGTTCATCTGATACAAGAATCTTAGGATATCTGTTTTATTTAATAGTTGCTTCCTTTTGTTCTTCTATTTCTTTTTTCTTGTTTCCTTTTGTGTACTCATTTCAGTTCGTGACAATTCTTATAACAGAAAATTGAATTCAAGAATCCAACCCTTCCCTTTGGATACGATCCCCACACATCACTACTACGTTAATTTAGTGGTAAAATTGCAAGTACGCGACACGTTTGTTAGGGAGACATCAACGGACTGTCCCCACGGCACTGACACCGCTTCCCAGAAGATTTAATGGGAGGGGGTTGAGAGGGATTGGTCAGTGGAGGAGCAGGCAGAGCAACCCCTTTCGCTGCCAAAAGCTCTGCTCAGCGAGGGAGTGGAGAGAACTGAGAGTCGTCAGAAGATGTATTCTTGCCATTTAAGCTTGATTTAGGCCTCTGAACCTGTTGGACAAGGGTATCCTCGATCGGGTACCGCTGAAGGCTGGGAGGTGAACTACAGGAGGCTATAACTTTCTGAGGTCTCCAGCGCGTGGCCGGTAACTGCGCGCGATAAGAGAGGAAATGTCTTATGGACATATGTTGATCTAAGCATTGTGACTGGAAGAAATCTCCCAAAGTAATAGATTTGCCCTTTGCCATCAACGATCCAGCAGAGGACAGCGTTAGGGCTTTAATAGTTGTGCCTGAATCTCACCGTGATGGAAATTTGGTATTCGGTAGAAATTAGGACTATGATTTTGAAAAACCTGATGTATATGCGGGGACTATGATTTTGAATAATTTGATCTCCACAAAGGAATACCAAATTATGTCAAATCTCAATCCCTCCTTCAAAATCTCCCCAAGCATGTATTATGTTTCCAGTAAGGGGATAAACAAAAGTAAAACGCTGCCCATCAAAATCAGGCATCACATAGAAAATGGTTTATACAAGAAAGTTCCAAACTACAAAGTCAGTAGCATCCTAGTCTCTATCTATACAGGCCCTACATTCAACACAACCAGAAAACACCACCAGATCAAAACTAATCTTTTGCCACTTGAGTAAATGTTGAAAGACAAGGCCAACTGATCAAGGCCAAGCTTACCTGCAGCTCTGAAGAACATTTTTATCTCTTAAGTACATCGAGCTGTGGCTGGAACTATTGAGGCAAAGTGAAGATGAAACTGTTGGTGTATTTCCATGCATCTCTAAAGAGAAGACCTAAGCAAGACAGAAACTATTCAACCAAAGACAAAGAATTCTGATTCTTCAGCCCATTGGCAACAGCAAGCCATTTAAAGCACGCGAATAATTTACCGAGAAACATGACTAAATTTTCAACAACAATTTGATCATATGCACCAGGGTAGTCAAAATCACATGCTATACCATCAAGCCCAAAATGATTCATCAAGCATAGGAATCTGAGAACATGAGTGATCAAGATACTAAAAACTCCAATAAATCAATTTTGTATCAAGCATGGACATCACCTATAATCAGCTGATTTCTCCAGATTCAGAGCAATCACTTCAAATTCTAAGACCCAAAATCAAGTTAATCACCACATTCAAACCACATAAGTTCATCTTCTCAAGTCAAGGGCTTAGCAAATCCTTCTTTTCAAACTAGCTGTCGAGTTATACATCTTTAGATGCATAAATCTGCATTGAGCTTCTGAGTGTAAGTTTTGACCGTTAAGCAGCACAGTCCAAACCCGGTTGGGGGTTTTGAAACAGTTCCAGATCACTGTTCGACAGGATGTCGGCATTCAAGATCTGAACTTTAAGCTCCGGTCCACCAGTTGACCCGATTCGACTTTGAAGTTCTTCAGCTGAAGAAATAAGCTCCACTCCCGTTGTTTGCTTTGCTCCCTCCAGTCGATGGTGAGAAAGTGGTGACTTTGCTGGCAGCTCCTGTTAATCTTCATCATCTGAACTTTAAGCTCCGGTCTGCCAGTTGACCCGAATATTTCTTCAGCTGTAAGCTCCACTCCCGTTGATTGTAACTCCCGGATGAGATTTCTAAGGTAAGGATCCAGCCGGGCTATTCATCGTTAGCTTCTACCAGCTCCCGCCTGTCCGGTGTGGTGGTTTCTGACGGCATCTTGTTGGAGAACCGATTTGAACATATCTTAACAGCTGGTCTTTGACCGAGCTGAGCTTTGACCAATGAGCTTGTGAGGAGCGCCGATCTGTTCAGGTTGGAGCTGAGTGGGCAGCTTAGTTAAGAGATTTGACCGATCAGCTTGTGAAGAGCTTTGACCGATTAGCTTGTGAAGCTTTGACCGATTGGCTTAGTGGGCAGCTTAGTGAGCTGCTATCTCCTTCAGGCGGAGCTCTAAATTTGGAGTAGATGAAAAAAAGAAACGATTGAAAAAAGGAACCAATGAAGATGTAACGATTGAAAGAAGGTGAAAAATGAACAAAATCAGTTGAAAAAAGGATCGGGACTTTCAGCTGTATAGCTGAAAGGCCCTTAAACGGAGGATTTCTAGAGAGAAGCTAGAGAAAATTCTTCGTATTTTTTTGATTTTCCTTATACCTCAAGTATTCTGTTTCCTAACATGAATTCTAGTGATTGATGTCAAAAAACGACATCCCAAAATTTTTCGCCAAACCTCCAATTTTTAGGGTTTTTTTGTAAAAAACGAGAAAGTCAAAAAATGCGTTCATTTTGACTTTTTTTTGTCTGTTTCTTTTGCGGGCCTTAATTTGAACATGAATTCAAGTGAATAATGTTAAAAAATAACAGCCCAAAATTTTTCGCCAAACCTCCAATTATTAGGGTTTTTTTGTAAAAAATGAGAAATTCCAAAAACGCGTTTATTTTGACTTTTTTGGTCCGTTTCTTTCGCTGATCTTAATTTGAACAAGAATTCAAGTGAATAATGTCAAAAAACGACAGCCAAAAATTTTTGCCATACCTCCATTTTTTAGTTTTTTGTAAAAAACGGGAAAGTCCAAAAAACGCGTTCATTTTGACTTTAATTGGTCCATTTCTTTCGCGAACCTTAATTTGAACATGAATTAAAGTGATTTTTTTTGGTATAACCTCTTTTTTGAGGTGGGTCGCCACTCCCAGTTTATTAAATAAACTGGAGGATGATGGACATACCCTAATAGCATCCATTACACCAAATGTCCTTTTGAACATTCCCCATTTATAAGCGAAGGCCTAATGGTAGAGTGTTCAAAGGATTTAAACAAAAAGTAAATATGGAGTACTTCCTCCATTTACACCTTAGATCTGAAAATGATAAGTCAGCATTCTGACATCTTTACAATTCAAATTATACATCCCAGCAAATGCTCAAAAAGCCAAAATGGAAATCTATCAATATCCCTTGAACAAAACTCCTTAGTAAAGGAGAGGGATATTCCAACCAACAAAACCAGAGAGAAAGTGGCCTAACACTAGCAACCACTTCCCTTTCTTTACTTTGAAGACAAAGCTATACGAAACAAAGGGAAGGTGGCCAAACAACAGCAGCCACTGCCCTATAATATACAAAGGGAAATTAGCCTAACATCGGAATCCAAAGCCCTTCAAAAATACCATTTACCAACATTCCAAAATTCGAAGAGATTGGTCAGTCGTAAGCCCTTGGAGTTGAGAGTATTTTAGGTTGAGAAGGAATAGCTATTGCCTCGTTTTCTGGTTATAGCAGGAAGCCCCGAGACATCAGCCTTTAGCATACAAGAAAAGTGAGCATTCTCCTTTGAAATGGGTTCATTTTTGGCCAGCCATCTCGCTGCCATGTTTGCTCCTTGATGGATGTACACTATTTGAGCATTTCTTTTAATTTCTTCAATCTCTATTTTGTATTTCCACAGCTTTCATGACGTGTCTGTGATGGTTCTAACCAAGTCTTTAGGATCCAACTCAATTATTATTCTTTGGGAGCTTATAACCTTGCAGAATAATATTCCTTTTTGGCACATATTGATTATTCCCTGCACTAAAGGATAGTCATGACAACAAGAAACATAAGGAATAAAATGTACAGCCTTCAGAATTTCTGACCAACCCTCCTAGCTGAATCGTGTTGTGTAGTTTGGCCATTGCAATGTTAATTTTTAGCTCATCACAAACAGGGGGATACCATTTAGTGTAATTCAGAATTACCTTACGTCTAATTTTCATGCTTGAGTCCCAGAATTGTCCCCATTCCATTACTTTAAGGGATCTGAGCTGAAACTTAACACTAAAAATTCCTTTAATCATATCAAAGGTATTGAAAACAGTAGAGTCAAAATCAGGAGTGTCATTATCAAAGATTACCTTATTTCTTCTTTTCCATATTATCCAACAAATTAAAGATGGGCAAAATTTCATAAGAAAACAATGGGATTCAGATTTACCTTTTAGGCTCCACCAATGATACAATGTGCATGAGATAGAATTAGAATGCGTATGGATGTCAATTTCTGCCCCTATAACATACCATAGTCTCCTAGTGAAAGGACAGCTAGCGAAGAGGTGATTAAGTGTTTCCTATTATCGCCACAAAGCGGACACCGAAAAGAACCAACCAGACCAGTTTTATGCAAGTTACTACCAATTGGAATTTTCTTCAAGATAAGTCTAAGCATGAAGAACGACACCTTGACTGGCAACGAAGAGTCCCATATGAAGAGAATAAATGGAGAAGATGGAGGAAAGGAACCTCTAATGTGGTAGTAGGCAGAACTATTGCTAAATTGGCCCGAATCAGAAAGAGTCCAGATCAGAATGTCTTCATTGTCGGACTGTGAAATTTGGACAGATGAGAATAATGACATGGGAACTTGAGGGCAAAACTCCATGATCTTTTGATCATTCCAGCCATCTGAGTTTCTAACCTCATATACCTTTTGACTCCCTTTGTAGTTGTAGAGTTCAGTAATGCTACCTTTTTCATTCCATTTGTCAAAGAACAAGTTGCACTCCCATCTACCCAAGTGTGTCATAATGTGTTTTTCAGCAAGGGGAGCCACATTCATCAATCTTTTCCAAGTACTAGACTGCCCCCTATGAGTGGTGCATTCCATGGGATGGTATTGTGAGCAATACTTAGACATCAAAAACCTAGCCCAAATAGACTTACCCGATCTGAATTTCCACCAGAGCCTAGAGGATTAGGCTGTGACTGAGTCTTTCAACTCTCTAAACCCTAGTCCACCTTCCTCCTTTGCAAGACACAATTTTTCCCAGCTAATTCAGTGGAATTTGGACTTCTGATCCGTGGAGGACCATAAGAAGTTAGCCATGAGGGATTCAATCGGATTAATGACACCCTTCGGAGGATCAATGCTCATGCACAAGTAGAAAGGGAGAGAAGATAAAACACTTTTGATTAAGGTGATCCTCCTCCCATAGAAAGAAACTTAGAGCTCCATCCATTGATTTTATGCCCTATTTTCCGAATTAAATCACCATAGTTAGCTGAAGGAACTCTCTTGTAATGGAGTGGAATGCTTAGATATTGAATTTGGAAGGAGCCTCCAGGGAAATTAGTTATTTTGCCTACCATGTGTTTCCTAGAATTGGGCAGCTTCTCATGAACTAAGTATCAACATTTAGATGCATTTACTCTCTGTCCAGACACTTGTTCATAATGGGCCAACTTGTGCATCACTAACCTAATGGTGCGGGGATTTGAAGAGGTGAAAAGAATGACATCATCGGCATAGGAAAGATGGGACACTTTAGGACACATTCTAGGCACAACAAACTCTAGTCCTTTGGCTGGATTCTCATTTAAGCTTCGTGGCAGATATTCTGCCCCAATCACAAAAAGCATGGGAAAAATGGGGTCACCTTGTCTAAGACATCTAGAAGTCTTGAACCTGCCCCTAGGGGATCCATTAACGTGAAAGGACATCCATATATTAGAAAGAAGTCTCCACATGATGTCAATCCATATCTCGCCAAACCCCATCAACCTTAAAATCTGAAGTATGAAGATCCACTCAACCCTATCATAAGCTTTTTCCATATCTAGCTTTAAGACTACACTCCCCTCTTTTCTTTTCCTAGGCATAGAAGAAACTAGTTCACTAGCTAGCAAGTAATTATCTATAATATTCCTTCCAAGGACAAAGCCACTTTGGTTCTCTGAAATAATTCTAGAAAGTAAATTGGACAACCTATTTGCCAAAAGTTTGGAGATAACCTTATTAATGAAATTCCAAAGACTAATTGGCCTAAATTGTTTAAATGAAGAAGGGTTGTGAGTTTTAGGAAGAAGGACGATAGAGGTAGCTGTGAACGCCTATGGAAGGTTCCACCCACATTCATAAAGAATTGTATGGCCTCTACCAAGTCTACCTTGATTATTTCCCAAGCTTTTAGGAAAAAACTGCCAGGGAATCCATCTAGGCCTGGGGAGTTGTCCATGATCATACTCTTAATAGTAGAAAGAACCTCATCGATCCTCAGAATCTGTGTAAGGCATTCACTATCCTCTTCATTCAGCAAGGAAGGAATAAGATTAGCTCTCAACTTATCACTTACTAGCTCAGATGAATAAAGAGAAGAGAAATACTTAATGGCTTGTTGCCCCACCTCCTCCTCTCCTTCTCACCAGTTTCGTATGTTATCTTGAATCCTATGAATCCTAGATTTAGCATGTCTCTGTTTCACATAGGAGTGGAAGAATTTGGTGTTTCTATCGCCTTCATGGATCCATCTTAAGTTAGCCTTCTGCTGCCAGAACTGTTCTTCTAGTTGTAGTTGTCGATTGACTCTAGCTGCAGCAAAAGACACCGTTTCTCTAGGCACTGGGTGAAGTTCATCTTCCTTTTCTAACCTCTCAAGTTCTAATTCGAGGTCTGACTGGCTGAAAATGTTCCCAAAGGTGAGGATATTCCATGATTTTAATGCCTTTTTTGTCAACTTCAGCTTCTCACAAAACCTCCTTAAATGATCTCCAGTTACCTCCACCTTCCATGCTTGTTTAATCACCGTCAAGCATTCTTCATTAGACAACCAAAAGTTCTGGAGAAGAGAGTGTTCACTAGACCTCTATCAAGTTGCTTCCACACCCTAGCCCTTCCAAGCCTATTGTTACACCAAGTGTATCTAGATCCATAAGACTGAATTTCTGAAAGCCCTTCAGAGGAAATGAACTCATCAAAATCCATAGCCTCCCCATAGTGGAAAGGCTTACCTCCTTTATTCTCTCCCTTTTCCTTAATACAATCCTAATCACCCATTAGAATCCAATACAAAATCCATAGCCTCCCAACTGATTTTTTTTAAACAAATCTGCTTATAAATACTGCAAAACTCGGAGCTGGGTATATCCATGCAATCCGATACAAAATACATGAAAATGTTGGAGAGAATCTGCAGAATACAAGTCAGTAAAGAACTGTACTGCTAAGCTTGCTATTCCCTCATCTCCTTGGACCCACTCCCCATCTAGATTCTGAATCCTATGGATGTGATTTTTAGCATATCTATTCTTCACATTGGCGTGGAATAGTCTAGAGTTCCTATCACCATCCTTAGCCCACTTAAAACTGGCCTTTTGTGACCAAAATTTATCCTCCAATCCTAGCTGATATTTAGCTATGGCAGTAGCTCTACTCAGCACCTACCTAGGAACCTGATTACCCTCATCCTCTCTCTCTAGTCTTTGAAGTTCCTCTTCAGCCTGCTCAGTCTTGGAGAAAATATCACCATAGATGATCCTATTCCAAGTTCTAAGTGCAATTTTCACTCTTTTTAGTTTTTCAGAAAATATCCTTAATGGGCTGCCAAAAACATCAGGCTCCCAAGCTTTCCTAATTTCTGGTAAACACTGTTTGTGATCCAACCAAAAGGCCTGAAATCTAAAGGCCTTTGAAAGAGCTGTGCTTGTCTTTTGGATTTCTGTTGAGAGGGGAGAATGATCAGATGGGGATCTAGCAAAGTGAACTATATTGGCCTGCAGGTTTCTACTGAGAAAAGGGTTATTTACAAGGGCCCTGTCCGACCTCTTCCAAATCCTTGCTTTCCCCTCCCTCCTATTGCACCAAGTAAAGTTAGCTCCGCTAAACTGAACCTCAACAAGGTCCTGGGACGTCATGGACTGAACTATCTCCCTAGCTTCTCTAATGTGAAAAGCTTTACCTCCCCGCTTTTCCTCCCTAGATTTTATACAGTTCCAATCTCCCCATAACAGCCAAGGTTTTCCTAAGTTTTGTAGGGATTCCAGGGACTGCCATAAGGGAACTCTTTAGCCCTCCGTGCATTTGGCATACACACTAGTGACTATTATAGAGCAAGGCAGAAAGGAGTGATTCACTTCCATTGTGATGTACTGTTCTGTGGACAATATACCACTACAAGAGAAAGGTTTCCTAAACATAATCCAAATCGAACTAACAGAGTTTGAAAAAGCCTCATCAAACTTTAGCCTTCTCTTTAATAGCTCTAATCTAGAAGAATCTGCAAAAGATTCTGCTATAGCTAACAGGCCAGCTTTGGAAGATCTCAAAATTTTCCTAAGTTTTCTGAAGTTGGGGTGTTTCTTAACACTCCTAATGTTCCAGTAAAGACAGTTAATCATTAAATCTCACTCATTTGGAACCCGTATTTGCCAATCTATCTCTAAGTTCTCTGTCCGACTCATATTTAGGCCAGGATCTTGGATTTTTTCCAACATTTGATGTAGTGGGAACCTCTACCCTATGAGCATCTTCCCCTTGTGTATCCTTGTCACTTTCACCCAATCTAGAGGCTTCCCCATTACCCTCTACACGTTGTGAGACATCTAGATGGTATGCCCCTCCTGGATTGCCCTCTAAACTTTCCCCCAAGAGTGATTCAGGACCTTGTAGGTGAGTCATAAGATTGGGGGTAGCAGGGGCATTCTCTTCTCTGTCCTCTTCTTCAGCTTCCAGCACCTGCACATCATCAAGGAGAGAGATTTCAGTAATTCTTTTCAAAATTTCATCATTGTATACCTGTTCTTGGATTGCTTGGGTAATGATGGCATCCTGCCGGAGCAGCCGAAGTTTTTGGTTTTGGATGGGAGCCTGCTTTTGCAGCTCTAAATTCTGAGTTGTGACTTTGCTCCGGGTGTCCCGTTGGCCCTCCATCGATATGGCCCTCAGCTCGTGAGACAATTGTAGTTCCTTTTCCTTGTCCCTTTGGGAGTCTTCTATCATATTGCCCTGGTCTACTTTTCCCTGTCCCTTTGGGAGTCTCCTTTTCCTTGAATTGAAGTGATTGATGTCAAAAAACGACATCCCAAAATTTTTCGCCAAAACTCCAATTTTTTCGATTTTTTTGTAAAAAACGGGAAAGTCCAAAAACGTGTTCATTTTGACTTTTTTTGGTCCGTTTGTTTCGCGGACATTAATTTCAACATGAATTCAAGTGAATAATGTCTAAAAACGACAGCCCAAAATTTTTCGCCAAACCACTAATTATTAGGGTTTTTTTTTGTAAAAAACGAGAAAGTCAAAAAACACGTTCATTTTGACTTTTTTTCGTTCGTTTCTTTTGCGGACCTTAAATTGAATATGAATTCAAGTGAATAATGTCAAAAAAAGATAGCCCAAAATTTTTCGCCAAACCTCCAATTTTTAGGGGATTTTTTGTAAAAAACGAGAAATCCAAAAACGCGTTCATTTGACTTTGTTTGGTCCGTTTCTTTCGCGGACTTAATTTTGAACATGAATTCAGGTAAATAATGTCAAAAAATGACAACCCAAAATTTTTTGTCAAACCTCAAATTTCTAGATTTTTTTTGTAAAAAACTGGAAAGTCGAAAAACACGTTCATTTTGACTTTTTTATCTGTTTGTTTCTCGGACCTTAATTTGAACATGAATTCAAGTGAATTTTTTTAATTGGCTAACCTCTTATATGAGGTGGGTTGCCACTCCCGTGTATATTAATTGCAGATTTGGGTGATGGACGTACCGTAATATCACTCTTACAAAAAGCCCTCTTTTGAACTTAATCCCATTTACATTCCAACGGCCTAATGGGAAGAGGTTCAAGAAAGTTGTACAAAATAGTAAAAGTAGATGACTTCCTCCATTTACAATAATGCCTATTCTATTGAAAGTTAAACTTGGAGGACTTCCTCCATTTACAATAATAGATCTATCATTTCTATTAATCAAAAAACTCATTTGATTACTAGGAGTGACAAAAAGTCCATTTATATTAGGACATATGTGTTCCCAAACGCCTGATTTTAGCTCTTATGCTACCTGGTTCTTACTATTAATGCCTTGCTCTCTACTAAGCAGTTTCAAGGCATCATTTTGCTTCGTTGATAGGAAAGTGGAGCATGCAGGGGAGAATAGGTCTGATATAAGGGACCACACCCCCAATAGGATGAGACCCGTGACCACTTGTAAGGCTAACAAACCCTATCTTCAGCAGGTTGGGGCCACATTTTTTAGAGTACTAAGACTGAAAATTAGACCCAAATGTGAAACATTCTAACCTCCAAAGGAACAGCAATTGAACACATACAATAATCTAGGGACTGTAACTCGAGGGAAGGAAAAACAGCCCTAACTTCGGCAGGCTGGGGCCTAGGACACTAATAAGGGTGGATACGAGTGGAAAAGCTACCATCGGTGTTCGAACATTGATACTCATTACCTTTCTTTTGGACTAGGGTTGGGATCTGATTCCTATCTATCATGAGTAAAGTGGATAAGCCGTCTGATACAGGTGAACCCTGGTGATGGACCAAGTACCTGGTTGGGATGTTAGCCTCCTTTGGGACTCTAAATGTAATGGCCATCTTCAAGATTTCTGCATAGGCTGGTTGGATATTCCAATCACTCTAATTTTTCGGCCCCACCATTAGTGCATCAATGTCAGTTTCAACGCAGATTCCTTGCACCCCCATTTCCCTGCATTTAAGACTATAAAAATGAGCAGCAGAAACTTCTACGTTTACGCGGTTAAAATGTAATGGGAACAACAGAATAGGAAGAGGGAATAAGAGTTGTCCCTTATAATTCCTGATTAGGTAGCCAGCTCTCCATGAATCTCCCACTTTTGCAGCAGCTAAATTGATCGTGATAAAGGGGAAATTAGGAGGATGCCATTTGATGGATTTAAGCACCTTGGATCTTCCTATATTCTGACATACATCCCAGAAAAAGAACCAGTCTGAAGATGACTGAATCAGACCTGGAAATCTCAATTCGATGATTTCTTTTATAGACCTAAAGGTTTGGAGCACTACAGACTCTTGCTCTGGCTTTGCATTATCGAATGTGGCCTTGTTGCGAAGTTTCCATAACCACCAGCACACGAGAGAGGGGCAGATCTTACGAAGGAAACTTTGACATTCAGAAGTATGATTTTGCCCCCACCAAATCTTAAGGGTCCCTGCTAGGGAAGCTGAGAGTTCCAGGATCCCTACCTCTGCAGCCATGATCTTCCAAAATTTGTTGAGCAAAATGACAGGATGCAAAAACATGGCTGATTGACTCCTCAATAGTTTTGCACCACGGGCAAATGAAGGGGCCTAGGATTCCTACCGTATACAGCTTCTGACCTATTGGGATTTTATTCCTGATGAGTCTCAGCATTAGAAAAGAAATTTTAATAGGCAGAAACTGGTCCCAAATATAATCAGTGAATTGACAAAGTGGATTGTGGTGATTTCGTATGCTGTCATATGCAGATTTTAGGCTGAAGTTGCCATCCTCAGTTAATTTCCATATTAGCCTATCGTGGATATCTACTTTGACTGGACATTCTCTGAAAATTATCTGGGGGATTTGGGGGAAGAAATTCTGAATTTTAGTCAGGTTCCAACCCTACTCCCCAAGAAATTCTGAGACTTTGTGATTACCTTTGTAAGCAAAGAGGTCTGCTAACTTACCCCATGAGCTCCACCTATCATATAGAAGGCTGCATTCCCCCTTTCGTACTTGAAACAGGATGCGTTCCTCAGCATTCTGGGCTACCCTACATAGCCTCTTACAGGTTTGAAAGTCCCCTCTCCTATCTTGAATCTGCGAGGGATGTTGGGATTGGTGATACAGGCTAGTCGTGTACCCTCAATTTTACCCTAAACTACTAATGTAGTAGTAGTGAGAGGGATCGTATCCACAGGGAAGGGGATGGTTCAAGAACTCAGAATTTGCTCTCAGAATGTCACGAAAAAAACAAAACTAAACACTAATTAGTAAAGAATCAAATGCAACAAATAAAGTGTAGAAACAGGAAGAGAGTGGAAGCTCTAGAGTATTTCCACCAGTTGAATGCAGATTAGACCATGATTGCAATGCTCTTGACACACAAGTAAAACAGTGAGGAGATCTCTATTGCCCAGGAGGCTAGCTAACACTTAGCATGGCGACCACAATGTCTCAACTCTCCAATGTTAGCAAGTCTAACATGCAATTCCTAGGAACTCCCATGGCGAGCCCCGACCTAGGTATGAATGCCTTCGTTACTATCCCAGAGAGTTTCTTTAACACTTCTTCCTAAAGTTTCATTCCATCGAAGTTTCCCATGGCAAGGCCTAAATCTCAGTAATGAATTGATCGGCTAAGACAAGTGTAAAGACTCAGGATATCACTTTCAAGTTCTCATCTCACGCAATTCTCACAGATATTGGTAAAATCTCAATTCAACTCAGCATGGCGACCGCAATCAAAGTTCAATTCATTCAATAAAAGTGTGAATTCATGAAACTCAACAAGATTTAATCATTCAAATCACATATGATTTCATCCTTAAGAAATTATGTCAATTGCATAGCATTGCATAGTCTAATTATACATTTAACCAGTTGAAACTCTAGAACATGAGAGATCTAACCATAGAACTCCATTACCAATTCAAGATCAACAATTTGGAATTTGAAACAATTTATTTTCAATAAATGGAAAAAGTTTACCAATTGAATTCTTCCAAGAGCTTCCTTAGTTGATATGAGAATTACAATTATCGGAGCCAATCTTTGATTAGAATAGAAAATGGAGAGAAAAACTACAGAGAGAAACTAGAGAGAGAAAGTAGAGAGAGAAAGTAGATCTTCAAATGAATTCCCGCTCTCCAGCTCTCAAAAGTTTGTTACCAAAAAATAAAATCTAACTAATGGATGAAAAATAATAGTCTTCGGGATCTCCCCTTTACATTAGCTATATCTCCTATATATAGAGTTATGAAAATGTAACTAACACGCAACCGTAAGATATCTAAAGTATTACAAAAGTGTCCTTGAATAGAAAAACCAAAAATCAGCCCAAGTTGTGAAAATTCGAAGTTGAAGACATGGTTCCAGCATTCCAGCGCCTTCAGGCTTTCCGTCGTGCGCCTTCATCACAATTCCAGCGTCTTCAAGCTATCAGAAATCACACCTTTAATTCAGCTCCAGCGCCTTTGGGCCAGTGAAATTCACGCCTTCACTCCTCAAAAGCCAAGCGAAGGAATCAGAGGTTTCCAAGGCCTTTGAGCCTGGGCCGTTCACGCCTTCAGCTTCTCCGCGAGTCTTCATGAAATCCAACCTTTAAGAATTCACGCATTTGGGCTTACCAGCTTCACGCCTTCAGCTGCCTGGAAATTCAGAAAATCAGAACTTCATACTTAGCCAAATTTCTGAATTCTAAAATAAGAACAAAGCTGGAATAACAACTCAACACAAACTCCTACTCATTTAGGACTCTTCACAGATAGAACGACACAAATTCTTGCTCATTCAAGACTCCTCACAGCTGGAACAACACAAATTCTTACTTACTCAAGACTCCACACAACTTGGATCAACACAAAGCTGCGATGCATGGCCACGATGCATCGCAGCACAAACTCCTCACAACCACGATGCATCGCCAATATGCATCGTGGTTCATCTCTGCCTTCACTACGATGCATCGCTACGATGCATTGTAGTGTTGTGCTTGTGTGCAGATTGTGAAGTGTTGTGAAGTGAAGAGAATGAAGAGTGGAGAGTGTTGTGAGATTTGTGAGAGTTGAGCTTTGGATTGAAACAAATAAGATGTTTTGCAAGTGTGAATATGTATGCTGAAATATATGGGTTTTTCATGATGCATCGTAGTGCAATTCTAATGATGTTGTGCTAGTGTGCAGGTGAGTTGTGCGATTAGCAAGAATGTGAAGTGCAATGTATGATTGCTGAAGAAAGATGTGAAAAATGTGTTGTGCAAGGGTGAGTGTGTTGTGTGATAATTTTTTGTGCCATGTGTGTTCACTCATCGTAGTGTAAATCCTGTGTGTGTGTGAATTGGTTGTGAACTGAGAATACATTCATCGTAGTGTAAAAATAGCTGAATGCACAAATGCACCACGATGAGATCGTGGTGCAATTTTTAGCTCAAAATAGTTCACTGCCCAGCAATCTTCCAACCAACATTCAACTAAGATGCGTTGGGAATTTGGAGAAACTTAAAGAACCGATATTGTAGCTCTTGATCTCAGCTTTCCATATCCTTTTGAATCATCCATATCGGAGCTCAGGTGAGAGAGTTATGCCCAAAATACTGACGCCTTGTAGAATATGAAATTTAAGCCTACGATGCATCGTAGGCTTAAAACCCTGATTTGGTTTGCCATTTCCCACGTTCAATTTCCAACTTTCCTTTTGGAACTGGCCTTCACCTTGAACACAAAATTATAGACCTCTCTCGTAACTTACCATAGGCTTTTGAATCACCCAAATTGGACTCCGGATGAGAAAGTTATGGCCGAAATACCAAGACATGGCAAAACTGGACAAAGTTATGGCCGAAATACCAAGACATGGCAAAACTGGACATTTGCACTACGATGCATCGTAGTGCAAATTTCATCTTAGCAATTCATGGCGAAAATTCTCCCTTTTCTCTTCCAAATTAGAAATTAAACTCAACACAAGAATTGTAAAGTTTCTTCTTGCCTTTCCATGAGTACAAGAAACATCATCTTTGGATGTCTAGAGCTCAAGATGTCAACAATTTACCAAACTGTGGCAATCAGAATTCTTAAAACCCTAATATAATGTGTCACAAAGAAGCCCCCGTTTCATGGCATTGCACACCGAATTAGCAAACAGTTAAAACATAAGAATTAAAGAGCACTCAAAGAAATTTTCCGAACATCAAAGAACTCACCAATTGGATTAGTATTAAGAAAGTTATGCTCAAATGAAGTGTGCTAACAAAATCTGTCCAACTTTCTTGCCAAGCCAATTTCAAGCATAACAAGGTTTTCCTTCAAATCCCACACATCACTTAAGTCTTTTAAACTCTTTCTTACCATTTGACACCAAACATATATTTACCTCATTTTATCAACATTTTTGGGTCATTTTCTACAATTAAGCACACCAACTTACATATCACATTAATGCACATATTTGCACAAAACACCATATAAATGTATACACCTCAAGTCAAAAGCCAAGTAAAATAAGCATTTATAAGTTGGTATAAAACTCACTTATCAAATTCCCCCACACTTGAGCTTTTGCTTGTCCTCAAGCAAAGACACAAAATATCATTTAAACTCAATCACAACAACATGCCACACACACACCATGCTTTGAACTCTTGATAGAAACAACTTTCCTTTCCATTTCAATTTAATTCACACTAACTTGCTTCTAAGCAAATTGTACACTCAAAACTCATTTTCATCACCCGTATCTAACATATTGTTCATCCATCCACAATGGCCACATCCTAGTTCATCAAAACATTTTTCCACACAAGAATTCATTTCAAGGTTTCTGGCACCAAGCCTTCAGATTTCAGCACAAAATATCAACTAAGGCATAATGAATAAAGACCAACATGCCACGCGTGCATGTGTGTGCTGAGGAACATGCACTTCATCTATTCCCTTGCTATACACCATCTAGTTGTCTCACTCATTCAATACAGGCCCATCCCCTTAGCCACTCTCATGAACATGCAGTCACAAGATCCATGGTGTCCTATGCGCACACAGCTCTATGGGACATTGCCTTTATTAAGCACATTATTGCATTTGCGATACTCATTGGTACCATTTACCTAGGTATTTTGGCTGTTTTTTCCCTTTAATCATTTGCCAGGTTCTTGTGGCTTTTTCCTTCCCAGATGCCAAAAGGCTTTTTCTTCCTTGTCATCTCTTATGCATGCACATGTTCATAAGAGTTTCAAGTTGATTAGCATGCACGAAATCTGGAAACATCCAGACAAATGCATAGCAAGAAGAGTAAGCTTCCATACACATACCTCCTGTGTCATTTAGTTTTTTGCATGGCATATCTATCTTACCTTAATATCGGGCTTTAGCCTGCAAAATGTACCAATTTCCACAAACTTAGTACCAGGAAACAAAAATTTTCACATGCAAACTCAAAAAGATTTAAGTGATGAACTTGAATTAAGCCATAGTGAACTAAGAACAAAGTATCAAATACATGTGTGATATTAACTTTATAGTCCACACACTCAAAATTTTGTCACCCTCCTCAACACACACCAACACTAACACCATATTCCATTGACACACAACACAACTCGTGCTCACCAAAGCCATCACTTATTCACAAAGTTTAAAAATTTCACCAAAAACATTCAAAATGAAAATTTGCACAAAATTTGCACAAAAAATGAAAAACACAACATATACCAAGTATAATATGGAAAAACTCAAAATAACACAACAAAACTTAAAATTAACATACTTTGCATCTCATAGCACAAAAAAAATTCCCATAACAAGAAGTAAGCATATCAGGTTCAAAAGACACAAATCATAGCAAACATTCCCTCCCCCATACTTAAAACTTACATTGTCCTCAATGTAAAGTAAAGATAGGTTTAGGAACCCCCTGGTATTGATATATCATGAAATCCAATGCTTGCTTGGTATAGTGTCCTTGTTTGAAGTTCTTTATTGCATGAAAAATCCCTGCACATGGTGAAACAAAGCTTTTTACAAATTGCTCACCCAAGTACACTACATGTTGGTGGCAAAGTAGACATGATATGGAAGCATGCAAGCAAAGTGTCGCACCATGATTAAGAACCACGGTGGTGTAAAAGTTTACAACTAAGAACACTAAATGGCACATGCACAATCATGCTTAAAAAGTAAGACAAAAGGATTATGTGCATTGCGGGAGTGGTTCATGACTCCACTACCCCACACTTAGCCTCTTGTGAGCATGGCCAATTTCCCTCGCAACTTCCTTCAGGGATGCCTACATCATGAGTGGCCTTGGTGAGTATAAGGAAAAATGCAAACTAACAAAACACGTAGAAAACCAAAAACTAAAGAAAAGGTAAAAGATAAAGAAGAAGTTCTGGGTTTTGAAGTCTCCATCTAGACTTTATTCATGTAACTTTCTTCTTCAAGAATCGGAATAACCCTCTCTGTACCAGAAAAATGATAGTTCAACAATACTCATTATCCTCCAGTATGGCACTTGTAAAATAGTGGCAAATAGGTGCTTGAGCTCATGTATATGGGAAGCCACCTCCACAAATTCCACCTTGAACCACTGAGGCTCCTCCCTTGAAGGTATCTCCTTAAACTCTTTCACCATTGGAGGCAAATCATTTAACTCTTCCACCTTACTAGGCCTTTCGATTACTTCTTCCACCACATTAAGCTCTCCAACCTTACAAGGCTCAACCAAGGCTTGTACATCCATGGTCTCAACAAACAAATCAGCAAACTCAAAAACACCAGTCAGTTCAAAAACAAATGACTCAAACTCACATTCATTCAAAATGTTAACATCTTCAGCAGCTAGCCTAATATCGACATTTTCTTTAGAATGTTCAACGTTATCTTGATTCATGATATCACAATGTTCATCAAGATATTACTCTATGCAATTTATGAAGTCATCAAGAAAAGTTACATTCAGAGAATAACAATCAGCATCATCAAATATAGCATGGCACTCATTGTCATTGTCATTCAAAATGTTAACATCTTTATCATCAAAACTAACATTAGGAAATTCCTGAGGCTTTTTTTTTCTCAATAACACAACAAGCATTATCATCAACTAACAAGAGTATCTCACTTTGCACTTCTTGTGAGTCACCAATTAGACACTTAGATTCATTTACCATTTCAAAAATTGGTGCCTCAACTAGAGTTTCAAACAATGTGTTAACACTCTCATTAACAAATGCAACATTTTCCTCCTTTAGGAAATCACATTGATCTTCAAGAAGTGACTCTATGCAATTCACAAAGCTATCAAGAGGAAAAACATCTAAAGCAAGGTAGTCGACATCATTTGACTCATTGAATTCCATGAAATTCATGCAAGATTCCACTTTAGACACATTTTCCAGCTTAGTAATATGGCAACTTAGAACACGAGAGTCATCACTATCAAGATCACTAAAGAAGCCATCATCTTCAACATCAAAGTGCACATATTCATGCTCAAAAGAATCAGCAACAAAGCACTTATGTACACTATCCCCAAAACATGTAGACTCCTCATCCCTTAGACACTTTAAGCCACAATCCACTTTAGCATGCATATCAAAATGATTGTCCTCGGGAATGAGAGGTGTACCTTGTGAGTGGTATTGTGCATCTAAAGTTGGTGTCTCGATTTGTTCCCATAGGTTGCTTATTAAAGCGTTGATTCGATCAAACCTTTCTTGTCGCCCTTGAAGCTCTTCTTCTAGTTGAGTGAATCTTGTTTCATTTCTATTAATTCTCTCCAACACTTGAGACAACATATCCTCCATTTTTCCTCATCTCTGAGATCACACTCGTTGCTTTGTTGTTGGTAATACCGTTGCTCTCCCTTTTGTAAGCCTCTGTCAAGTTTTTCCATAAGTTGAGAAAAAATGTCCTCCACAGGAAGCTCTTGTGTCCCAATGTGGTGTGAGTTGTTGCTTTGTGCTTGATTTTGCCATTGCCTTTCATATAGTGGTGGAGAGAAGTCCTCGTACCATCTAGACATGCTTGGGTACTTGTGCAATACTCAATTACAGTGAACTTCAATGTCCTGCTCTTGACACAAATACACCAAAGCAGACAACAAAACACGAAAACTACAAAATGCAACAAAAGTTACCAAAATGAAAAATACCAAGACTACTAAACTACACAAGAAAAGAAAACAGAGCAAATCAAAATTCAAGAAACCGTGCCTTCCCCAGCAACGGCGCCAAAAATTGATACAGGCTAGTCGTGTACCCTCAATTTTACCCTAAACTACTAATGTAGTAGTAGTGAGAGGGATCGTATCCACAGGGAAGGGGATGGTTCAAGAACTCATAATTTGCTCTCAGAATGTCACGAAAGATACAAAACTAAACACTAATTAGTAAATAATCAAATACAACAAATAAAGTGTAGAAACAGGAAGAGAGTGGATGCTATAGAGTATTTCCACCAGTTGAATGCATATTAGATGATGTGCGAGTGTCGTACCTCGTCAATTTTACCCTAACAACTACTGTAGAAGTGGAAGCAGGGATCGTAATCCACAGGAAAGGCGTAGGTCAAGAAAATTGAACAAAATTGTTCTAAAAGTCTTAATCTCAGAATTTAAGTACTAGAAAAAAAAGAAAATTCAACACAATAGAACGAAAACAAAGATGCAAAATATAGCAACAAACAAGGACGAAACAGATATCTCAAGATTCTTGTATTGGATGAACACAGGCTTAGTAAATCTATGCTATGCAATCAATAAACGATTAAATGCAATGGAGACCTAAATTGCCTAGAAGTCCAAGCTGTGGCCAGCATGGCGACTACACCACTGCTTGTACCCCCAAATCACCATCCTCTCCCATGGCGAGGCCTGAGAATGGTGGTATAAGCTCCGCAAAGTCACAATTTTCCAAGCTAACTACTCTAATATGCAAAGTCCTAAGAACTCCCATGGCGAGGTCCATCCTAGGATTTACATATCATCGTTGTTAACACAGAAAGCTTCTTTTACACTTTTTCTAATGTTTCAATTCATTAACACTTCCTATGGGGAGGCTTGAGTCTCAGAATTGATTTGATTACAGAAAACGAGTGCAAAGACTTAAACAATCACAATTTAGTTCTCAATTCATGCAACTTCGCTAACTTTGATGAATCACTCCTCAATTTAGCATGTCGACCACAATTGAAGCTTGATCCATTCAAAAATAGCTAGGAATTATGAAATTCAACATATGTTTATGCTCAACTCAAATGTGATTTCAATACTCAACAATTAGATCAATTGCATAGCATACAATCTACTAAAACACGTATTCATCCATTAAGAATCCTAAGATATCGTAGATTTAGCCAGAAAACATCTTTCTCATTTCAAAATCAACAAATTCCAAAATTAATAAGCTCATTCTCACTTAATTGGAAGAATTTACCGATTAAATCGAGAGAATTGTCGATTCCTTTGTCAATTGAGAATAAGAAAGAAGAATCCAGTCCAAAATTCACAATCGGAGTTGAGATTGGAGAAGAAATGTTTAGTGAGAGAAAGTAGATCTTGAGAGAGAAAATGAGAATTCCCGCTCTTTTAAAATCAAAAGTCGGTTACAATATGGGAAAATGTGAGTAGTGACTTATCTCTTTTTTTTACATGTTAGCTACCTTCCCTATATATAGAGTTGGGAAAACGTAACTAATACGTAACGTAAAATGTATCAAATATTACAAAAGTGTCCTTAAGGGAGGGAACTGGAAATCAGCCAAAAATGTCAAAAATTCCAAGTTTGAAAAAGTATTCAACACTTCAGCGCCTTTGGTGTTAATTTCCAGCGCCTTCATCAACCTCAGCCATGAGCCACACGCCTTCAGTCCTTGGATGTAGCGCTTTCATTGCCCAGACTTCCAAGTGAAGAAATCAGAGTCGAACCACGCCTTCAAGCCTGGACTCTTCAAGCCTTTAGCGACTCCGCGAACATCCAAGCAGATCAGCCTTTAAAGATTCACGCCTTCTTGTCATAGACAACCACGCCTTCAACTGCCTGGAATTTCAGAAATCAGAAATTTCAACAGTTAGCCAATTTTCTGAAAACTCAAACACAAACATTTCATGGCAACAACTTCCCACCAATATGTGATCATGATACACTGTGAATTAAGTAAAACCTAAAACATGAAAGTTGTAACACCATGTCTTAGCAATCCATATCCATCAAAATCACGCAATTTGGAGCTAAAACGAGAAAGTTATAACCAAACTACTAAAGTATGACAAAGTTTAAAATCCTATGAAACACACTAAACACTTTGCCATTTTTTTTTCACAACTCCCACAATTTAGCCTACGACATGTCGTAGTCTAAAATTTGTTGTCCCAGAATTGGCCTACGACATGTCGTAAGCCAAAACTTAATGTCTACATTTTTGCCCACGACATGTCGTGGGCAAAAAATCAACTCCTCAAGAATGGCCTACGACATGTCGTAGGCCATTTTTTTGCCTTCTTGAGTTTGGCCTACGACATGTCGTAGGCCAAATTCTTCTTGTTTTCGGCTGCTTAGCTCTTCCTATACCAAGTTGTGTGCATTGGTTTGTGAAGTTCATTTTGCAACATGAGTGGTGTGCCAAGGTGCAAATGTGTGACATGAGTTTCATGGCAAAGTTATGGCAAGACTAATGCATAAGTGTTGTGCATAAGTGTTGTCAAGTTGGCATGGTTTGGCAAGATTGATTGGCAAGGCTTGGCAAGTTCTTGGCAAGGTCATGACACAATGGTTTTGGCACATTGGTTTGGCAAGGCTCGGCAAAGTCTTGGCAAGGTCTTGGCACAATGGTTGGCCGAATTGGCAAACAATGTTGGCAAAGTATCCATTCCAACACAACACCCTAGTTTCATGCCAAATAAGTGTGTCTTAGCCTCTGATTCTGATTTGGTGGTGAACTTAAACGTTCCAGAGCTTCCTCTTAGCTTTCCAATGGTGCAAAAAACAACACCATTGGATGCCTAGAACTCAAGTTATCATCAAAACACCAAACTGTGGCAGGCAGATAAAACCCTAAAAAACCCTAAAACCCTAATGAATGGTATTCCGAAAATAAACTCACATTTCATAGTCTTGCACACACAATTAGAAAATAGTTACAACATAAGAAATGTAGTACATTCAAAGAGCTTTTCAGAACACCAAAGAACTCACCAATTGGATTAATATCAAGAAAGGTATGCCCAAAACAAATTCACACTCAAAGCTGCCAAAACCCTAAAATAACCAATTGTGCATTTTCGGTTTCATCCATTTCCTAATTGTTTTGACCTCTCAACCTTACCAATTAACATCAAGCACACAATTGCTTAAGTTCATCATCATTTTTGGTCTCTTTTAACCATTTTAGTACAACCAATTGCCAACCACATAAATGCACCACAACAAACAAATCATTGCACTAACTTATGAAAAACAAGTCAAAAGTCAAGTGAATTAAGACATTTAAGTTGGTATAAAACCAACTTATCAAATTCCCCTACACTTGAACTCTTGCTTGCCCACAAGCCAAGATACACACAATTTGCCCCTTTTTATCACCCATATGCAACACATTATTCATACATCCACCTTGACTACATCCAAATTCATCAAAACATTTTTTCACACACACAACACTTTGATGGTTCATGGTACCTAGCTCTCAGATTTCAATACAAATTATCAACTAAGGCACAATGAATAAAGACCAAAATGTCATGCGTGCAAGTGTGTGCTGAGGAACGTGCACTTCATCTATTCCTTTGTTATACACCATCTAGCTAGTCTCACATACCATTCAATACATGCCAATCTCTTTGTCCACTCTTATGAACATGCAATCACAAGATCAATGGTACCTATGCGTACATTGGTACTCTATGGGACATTGCCCTTATTCTGCACATTAGTGCTGCACATTGGTGCACATATTGATGACTGAAATAATGCCTGGATTTTATGGCTTTTTTCTCCACATTTGATTGCCAGGTTCTTATGGCTTTTTCCTTCCCAGTTTGCCAATATGGCTTTTTCTCCCATATCATTTCTTGTGCAAGCACATGTTCATAAGAATCCCAAATTGACTAATCATGCAAGAATTCTGGAGACACCAGATAAATGCATAACAAACGGAAACGAATTCATACACATTACCTCCTATGTCAATTGAGTTTTGCATGGCATATCTATCTTACTTTAACATCAGGCCTTAGTCAGCAAAATATACCAATTTCTTCAAACTTAGTACCAAGAACAAAAATTTTCACATGCAAGATTCAAAACAAGTTTATTTGTGATGAACTTGGAATAAGCCAAAGTGAACTAAGAATAAAGTTTCACATACAAGGTGATAATTCATTTTCTCAATTTGATCTTTCTTATTCACTCTCTTTTTGTACTCTTCTTCCCCTTATCAAGACTATAGGTTCAAAACATTACCAAATCGTTTTCTTCTCACCACTCACATCATAATTCAAACCCTTGCACACAACACTACGCACTTCAATTTCATTGATTCAAAATGTAGCACACAAACAAAACCGAGAGACATAATACATTAAAACCCTTACAAATAGCAAACTACATACTGCTTTCTAATCACTCAACAATACAATAAGAAAAACTGCACACTAAGCTCATAACATTTCCTTCTCCATGGCATTAGGAAACCATCATAGCAACAATCTTCAAAGAGACACTTCAAATTTTAGCAAGGCACCACTTCATAAGATTCATCAAAGTAGAACAATTCCATTCTTCAACTTCACAAAATTCCTCACTTCAAGAGACTTCACATAATCTTCAACTCAGCATATCTCAATCAACATGAAAGTCCAGAAATCTTCAAAATCACTCCCAACTTCAAACCCCCCTTCTCACAATATAAAGCACCCGCATGCATTAAAAAAAATATTTTCAATCAACACACAAAGTATCAGACAGCATAGCAACCACAACACACATCACACAAAATTCCACCCCCTCCCCCACACTTAAATTAAACATTGTCCTCAATGTGATAAGCTAAGAGGGAGGAAGGACTCCCTGAGAGGCCGATGATGGAGCTGAGGAAGAAGGCGATCCAAACGCAACTGGTGTGGAAAGAGATTGTCCATCCAAAGAGGCCGTAGCAAATGAGGGCACACCAATTGACTGTGGCACATAATGAAAAGGGCCATACACAGGTCCTTGAAGAGGTTGTCCTGATGCTATCAATGGAAACCTCGCAGGAGGTGCAAGCTCTGGATTTGGTATGAATGTAGGAGTATGAGGCATAGGAGGTATACGAAGAAATGTGGGTAACGGATGTAAAGAAGGGCTTGCTGTCACTCCAGGTGGAAGCTCGTGCACTGTACCACTAACCATATCACATGATAGATTTGGGATTCGGTACCCTGCTAACTGCGCCGAAGTTGGAGTTGGCTTCGGGGGTCCTGAATCTGAGTGGTAATAAACCGTCATCTTGTTACACCTATCGAGCTCTCGCTGCATACACACTTGCCTATGATATAACACTTCAAATTGCTGCTGAGCCACCGTGGATAAATCATCAAATCTATGCTCCATGTGTTCAGCTTGTGATGTCCACTCCTATTGCATATTGTCAAACCCTTCATGCATTCGTTCCATCCTTTCATCTATGTTTCTCACACCATCCTGCAGCCAATCCATCCTATCCTCTATGCCAGAAAAGCGATTTTCAACTGAGAGCTGGAAACCCTGAATTACTCCTTGAAGAGATGCAAAATCAAAAGACTGCTGCCCTTGATCTATAACATAAGTTGGATTTTCACTCTCCACCCGAGATACCTCTGCACTTGAAATCCTAGCTTGCTCCAATTCCTTATCCTGTGCCAAGTATTTTAAATAAAGTTGTTCAGGAATGGGAGACTACATCCTCTCCCAAGTACCAAGCTGATCATCCACACCTTGTGCCACACAAAGCTCCTGAATTAGTAAAGGAAAATACAGTGCTTTACTATTCTGGGCAGTGCCATCTTCGATGCTGGCAAGGATGATTCGTCCCACGTCGATCTTGTGCTTCTTTCGGATTGCAGAAATTAAGAACAACCGATTCCGAATCACCTCGGTTCTTTGTGAACTTGGCATGAGGCGAGACAACACAAATAACAACCATATTTTCACATCACTCTTCAAGTATTCAGTCCGAATTTGCTTATGTTCCCCCTTTGAATTAAGCTCCCAAACTGCCCCAGGATGTGCCAACTCTTTTAGCAAAGCTTCATCCAATGCCTCATTGGTTGGAAATTTGATCGGATCCTCAGGATAATCAGGTGTGCCCAAATGTGCATTGATAATCTCGCTCGTGATTTGAACCCAAATGCCTCTCACATAGACAGCTCCATCCCTCGGAGACCCTTCATTTGCGTAATATTCCCGTGCAATGCTCACATTACAAAACTCAGGGGCAACCGTAAGCTTCTCATGGAATTTGTAAAATAAACGGCCCTTTCTCCACACTGAACCCGCGTTCAATGTTTATATATTTCATATTGAACCCTTGTTCCCAACGTCTCATGGCATCCTCATCAACAAACAAAGCAACCTCAGGGACTCCTTTCCGTTTCTTAGGTGTCAGAGCTGGCATCGCATATTGTGGAGGTTCCTCAAACATTTGCATATCATCCGGAAAATACTCTGGGTCAGAATCAGTTTCATCGTGTGCTTGAGTTTTTCCTTTGCCCTTGTTTGAAGTTGTGGCTTTTCTTGAAGTTGAATCTTTCTTTGGTGCCATTTCTGTGAAGAAAAATTCAGCTTGTCACATAATACTCAAAGCAAAACAATTACATTGAGAACATTGCTAAACACTTGCATTTTCTCTTATAAACACATTCCTAAAAATTGAAATCCAGCATTATAAGATTGTAAAACTCATCTAGGAAGCAAGCAGACTTAGTTCACACATAAAACATCAAAGTTGTAGTGCACTCTTTAAACGAAATTTGAGGACAAGAATCATCCCATTTGAAGTCAAAATGGCCAAGTTATGGCTAAAATACCGACAGTTCCAAAAATGTTCAGATTCAGCATTTTCTCAGATTATAATCCATAACGTAAGCACACATTGCCCTCAAGATTAGATCATGCTCCAGGCAGAATTATCAAAAGTGCCCAACAGAAAACATGTAGCTCTTCCTCTTAGCTAAATTTTACCACTTGAATCAACACATTTGGACATTCCAATTGCAACATATACCCAAAATACTAAGACTTGGCAAACCTGGCAGATTCAAAATCTCACATTCTTGATTTCACATGTACTTGACATTCAACGATTTTTTAGTCTAGGTTCCAACCACAATTAGCAATAATGTACAACATAAACATTGAAGACCATCATGTTAGCTAAAGGATGCAACTGGAATCTCCTCATTTCATCATTCCTAACTCAAGTTATGCTTGAAAAACAGAAACATAGCAAAGCTAGAGTAATCAAAAATCTAATTTTGAGATCATGCTTCCCCCACACTTGTATGCATTTATCATTTAGCTATCAACAAGAGATTTTCATGTAACTCATTCTCTATCAACAACACCACATATTCAAGCCTTCACCATCATTACTTGAAATGACAACAAAAAATTCACCAAACTTTAAGACTTGTAACATACCTTAATAGAGAACTAACACTTTCCTTTGCTGAAAAACGGAATTGAGAAGTTCAATGCCAACAATATGCTCTATAAGCCCTTACTACCACCGAACTTGTATTGCCAACTTGTGGTGTCTTGAAGCAACAAGTTATATGCTACGCATTTATAGAAACACAAATGACAAGGAGAAACTATGCCATTCACTCAATCACTCCATCGGTCACATAACAAGAAGACTTAATATTCCCACGAAACACTAGTAAACATTCAAGTCATTCAAAGGTGGGACCCATTCACTTTCAATACATGTGAAATTTCAGCTCTTTGTTTGGTAGCAACGCATTCATATCACACAAAGCAACAATGACAAAGTTATCTTATCACTTCGGTCAACACATCATGCAAACTTACAAAATAAGCTCTCAAAAAAATCATCAAAACAAAGTCTAGCACTATTTCATTTTCACGTGAATTTTTCTTGAACATCACTAATTTTCTTTCATTTCCTATCAATTTCCTATTCACGATTCAATACAATCCAATTCCCACTTCAATTTTTCAGCTTTTCTCAGCTTTTCAGAAGATTCAATTCATGTTCAGAAATGTTCAGAAATGTAGATATCTTTATCATCAATGCTAGTGTGTGAACTGACACCGAATACTATGAATTAAAAATTGTAACAATCACACAAAAATATTTACACCAACAACTCATCAAAAATTCACACTAAAACAAGCACACAATCCTTTTTCTTTAATACTAAACACACAAATGCAACACAATATTCAAACCTTACAAGAGCCAAATGTAACATGCTAAACATAATAACAAAATACTACACTATAATACTATTCTCAACTCTATCATGACAAACAATCTCCTTAACCATCATCATGGTAACCATACATATTCAGAATGTAACTAAAAATGAAGACATCTTGGCGAAGCCTTCCCCCACACTTGCCTATGACACGGTCCCCGTGAAACAAAATGAAACAATCAAGAACAAAGGAACCTGGCCATCCACGTTTCACAAACCACGAGACAATCTTGCACTTCTTTTTTCCTCTTGTAACACAGGCCATTGAGGAGGTCCCAGAAGTCCTTCAGGGTTTTGAGGATTAGCATTTGACGTGATATCAACTCCCTTGCTACGAGCCATGGCTGTTATCAGAGCTAGAAAATACATCGGTGCAAACTCACTTCTTTGTGCCCGCCTAATAAACTCTAAGATCAACTGCCCAACATCAATAGAGAAATCATGTAAAATAGCATAAATCAACAGGCATTGGTACGGTTAGTAGGAAGAATCCTGGAATTGATAAACATTAACCGTATTTTGGCCTCGGCTGTGAGTTCACTAGTAGGCACAAATAAAGCTTCTTGTCGATCATTCCTCACCCACGTAGCACCAGGTAAAGTTACTAAAGCCAACAAATGATCGGTATTCTCGGCTCTCAACAACCTACAATATGTGTTACGAGAAAAATCTTCAAGAAGATAAAGCCTATTAATACTATGGCGGGTGACCCTCAAATACGTTCCTCTCACGAACGCTGAATGAACACCACTAGCTCGGGAATTAGCATAAAATTCCCTAACTATGTCCATATTCACCACAATTGAGGCTCTAGCAAAATGAGACCACGACTGTCTGAAGATCACATCCTCAAATCTCCTAGAAGGCTCCTGAAATGGCCGCTCAATCCTAACTGATCTATTAGTAAAGCCATGATAAAAGTTTTCAGAAGAAGCATTAACAAAATGTGGACAAGTAGCTGGCTCAAAATCAATTACCATCTCCTCATCAGCTGAAGAAGATAAAGAAGGAGAAGATGTGGTTCCAGAATCTTCACTAAAGATAGCATATTCAAAAGGATTCTGGTGGAGAGAATAGAAATCCATACTTTGAAAATGAAAAAAATGACTAGCAAGAGAAGCACAATAGAGAGAAAAGGAATGAGCATGCAAAACGAAGATGTGCAATTTATATTTATGACACCCTCACTACCCAACAAACACATGTGAATGACAGGTCATAGCTTGATGTCCTTTCTTCTCAATAATTGAAACCATCCAAACTAATCATGCAGGCATGGTCACGGGTTAACCAATCATGCATGAATGAACAACAATTCTTACCATCAGAGCTGGTATCTTAGTTGCAAAAAATGTAGACTCATTGTACCTCACATGGATGGAAAAGTGAAATTGTACTCCCTGCTTCTATCAATAATGCACAACATCCTTCTGAGATTCTACAAAAAATATACCCAAGTGATGTTATGAGATTGTGCCATAATTTGCTACTCAATACTGCTCAAACTAGGATTAACAAAGAAAAGAAATCACAACAAATAAAACAAAGGAAGAAAATCAGGGTTGCCTCCCAGGAGCGCTTGGTTTAAAGTCACAGCCCGACCGTGCAACATAGCTCAATTTGAGATGATGGGATCATCTAAGTATAGCTCATGTGGATCTCGTGCCACATTAGTGCTATCCTGGTCCTGAGAAGTTAAGTACGGCTTGAGACGATGGCCATTCACTTTCCACACATTGCCATTCTTGTCATTCTTGATTTCAATTGTCCCATAAGGTTTCACATCAACCACTCTAAAAGGACCACTCCACCTTGATTTTAATTTTCCAGGAAACAATTGAAGTTTAGAGTTATAAAGCAATACCAATTGTCCTGGAACAAAGATCTTGGATTGAAGCTTTGCATCATGGATTATTTTAGTCCTTTCCTTATACAACTTGGCACTCATGTAAGCATTGAATCTGAATTCATCCAGTTCATTCAACTCCAACATTCTTTTCAATTGAGCTTCAGACAGATTCATGTTCAAGGTTTGAATTGCCCAATACGCCTTATGCTCAAGTTCCACTGGCAAGTGACATTCTTTTCCAAAAACCAATCGAAATGGAGAAGCTCCAATTGGGGATTTGTAAGCTATTCTGTATGCCCACAATGCATCATCTAGCTTCAAAGACCAATCCTTCCTGACTGGATTCCTGACTGGATTTACCTCTTGATTTAGGGAAAGGCCCCATGAAATCAATCCCCCAGACATCAAAAATTTCTACTTCCAAGATATTGTTCAAGGGCATCTCATTTCTGGAAGAGATGTTGCCAGTTCGTTGACATCGATCACACTTTCCAACCAAAATTCTGGCATCCATGAAGATATGTGGCCAATAGAACCCACATTGCAAGATTTTGAAGCCTGTCCTAGTTGATCCAAAATGACCACCACATGGCCCCTCATGGCATGCTTTTAAGATGTCCTCCTTTTCTTCTTCCTTGACACACTTTCTTATCACTTGATCACTGCAGATTTTATATAAAGAATTGTCTTCCCAAAAGTAATATTTAGCATCACTTCTCAATCTTTTCTTCTGGTCACTAGAATAATAAGATGGAATCTGGCCAGCAACCACAAAATTGGCAATCTCAGCGTACCAAGGCAATGCCTGTTCACCCACTTTGAACACCTGCTCATTAGGGAATTGTTCCTTAACCGAAATGTCAGGTGGATCTTGCTCTTGAGATTCCAATCTTGACAAATGATCTGCCACAACATTTTCTGAGCCTTTCCTATCTTTAATCTCCACATCGAATTCCTGAAGCAACAAAACCCATCTAATCACACGTGGTTTTGCTTTCTTCTTTGCAAGAAGATACTTCAATGCGGCATGGTCTGTATGAACAATAACCATTGACCCCAAAAGGTAAGCACAGAATTTATCAAATGCGAAGACTACTGCTGGCATTTCCTTTTCAGTAGTTGTATAATTCATTTGGGCCTCATTCATTAACCTGCTAGCATAATAGATAGTGTGAAACACTTTGTCTCTTCTCTAGCCTAAGACAGCCCCTAATGCATAATCACTGGCATCGCACATAATTTCAAAGGGTTCACCCCAATGGGGAGTGACTATCACGGGGGCTTCCACGAATTTCGTTTTCAAAGTTTCAAATGCCTCAACACATTATGTTCCAAACTCAAACTTAACATCTTTTTCTAAGAGACTGCACAAGGGTCTGGCTATCTTTGAAAAATCCTTAATAAACCTTCTATAAAACCCAGCATGTCCAAGAAAGCTTCTGATACCCTTAACATTGGTCGGTGGAGGAAGTTTTGCAATGACATCTACCTTAGCTCGATCTACCTCCATCCCAGCATGAGAAATTTTATGGCCTAACACAATTCCTTCTTGAACCATGAATTGACATTTTTCCCAGTTCAACACCAGGTTCGTTTCTTCACACCTCTTCAAAACTTTTGCCAAGTTCTCCAAACAACCATCAAATGTCATACCAAAAACAGAAAAATCATCAATGAATATTTCAATTATTGATTCCACCATGTCATGGAATATTGCCATCATGCACCTCTGAAAGGTAGCTGGGGCGTTGCAAAGACCAAATGGCATTCTTTTATAAGCAAATGTGCCAAAAGGACAAGTGAAAGTTGTCTTATCCTGGTCCTTGGGATCAATTGCAATCTGATTATACCCAGAATATCCATCCAGAAAACAATAGAAAAGGTAGCCAGCAATTCTATCCAACAATTGTTCCAAGAATGGAAGAGGGAAATGGTCCTTTCTAGTTGCCTTATTTAGCTTCCTGTAATCCATGCAAACTCGCCAAGCATTCACCACTCTTGTTGCCAGGAGTTCATTAGCCTCATTTTTAATAACCGTCACCCCTCCCTTCTGAGGGACGCACTGGACTGGACTAACCCACTCGCTGTTTGAAATTGGAAAAATCTTCCCAAAGTCAAGCAATTTGATAACCTCTTTCTTCACAACTTCCATCATCTGAGGATTTAATCTTCTCTGTCTATCCCATACTGGCACAGCATTTTCGTCAAGCAAAATCTTGTGCATACATAAACCTGGACTTATGCCTTTTATATCAGCAATTGTCCATCCAATAGCCAACTTATGTTTCCTCAAAACTCCCAAAAGCTTCTCCTCTTGCCAACCTTCAAGCTTTGAAGATATAACAACTGGCAATGTCTCATTTTCTCCCAAGAAAGCATATTTGAGATAAGGTGGAAGTGGTTTCAATTCCAACTTTGGTGCCACCACAATGGAAGGTAAAAGCTTTTCATTCCTGCACAAATTCTCACTAGTCCTCACCTCAGTGGGAGTAAAATTTTTGTTAGTCAAAACAGTAGGTTCATAATCATGTTCCCCTACAGTTTCATGCATTTTAACTTCCACAACATCATTTTGCAATTCACAAATCGACTCTTCCAAATAACAACATTCAATGATATCTTCAATTTCAGCAATAATTCTCTTATCCTCATCACCTAAATCAAGTTCATCAAAAACATCCTCATAAACACTTAACTCATCAACAATAGAAAAATCATGCATGTTGTTCGCATTACTCAAAGAAGAACATGTTATAGCTTTGATAGCAAAACAAGACTCCATATTTAGAGGTTGCTTCATAGCATAGTTTACATCAAAAACCACTTCCTCATTGTTAATCCTAAATGTGACTGTCTTGTTTTTCACACCAGTCAAAGCATCACCAGTGGCTAGAAAAGGTCAACCAAAAATGAGAGGAACCTCAGGGTCCTCTTCCATATCAAGTATAATGAAATCAACAGGCAAGGTAAATTTGTCAATACTTACCAACACATCCTCCACCAAGCCTGTAGGAGTCACCAAGGATCTATCTGCCAATTGTAGTGTCACTGCAACTGGTCGAATCCTTCCACTGAAACCCATATTTATTGCAATGGATAATGGCATCAAGTTGATTCCGGCACCAAGGTCACAGAGGGCCTTTGCAAAATATCTGGTTCCAATCTTGCAAGGTATGGTACAGCTACCTGGATCCTTAAGCTTTGGAGGTAATTTGTGAACCATCCATGCTTGACTGCACTCTGATAGCATCATCAGAACTTCACATCTCAAGATTTGCTCCTTATTTGAAATGAGATCCTTTAAATATTTAGCATATTTGGGCATGGCAGTAACCAAATCCAACAAAGGAACATTGACATTCACTTGTTTGATCATATCCAAGAAACGATTGAATTGAGGTCCCTTCTTTGGTGGAGGTTTCTTCCTCTCTTGGAATGGAGCTTTTGCAGCATAATCTAGGAAGTTGTAAGGATTGGAATTTTTAGTGATTTGATTTCCCACCCTTGCTGGTATTTCCTTCTTCTCAGACTTATTTTCTTCTTGCTCACCATTCTTCTCAAGTTCCACCTCTATTTCAACTTCATCTTTTTGGTCCTCTTCTACATCATCACTCTTCTCTTCTACATGTTTGCTTCCAGGCAACAATTTTCCACTCCTCAAAGTAATAGCATTGCATGCTTCTCTCCCCTTTGGATTTGGTACTGTGTCACTAGGAAGAGCTCGTTTTGGCCTCTGGTGTACAGCATGAGCAAGCTGACCAAGTTGCATCTCGATATTCTTCAAAGTGGCTTCGTGATGCTTCACAGTGGACTCCAAACCTCCAAATCTCTGCTCGTTCTTATCCATCTTTTCCATCAGCTTTTGAAACATATCCTCCACATTTGGCTTTTTTTGTTCTAATGTGCTAGCCTGATTATCAAAACCAGGAGGTGGTTGATTCATTGCTCTCCTTGAGTCATTACCTTGATAGTAATTTCCTCCTTGGTTCTGCTGTTGATTCCAGTTGCATTGGTTTTCACCATATTGTCTGTTACCTCCATTATAATTGCCCCCAGAATAGTTCCCACCATATTGGGGTTTGTTACTGTAATTGTTCACATACTGAATGGATTCAGTAGTGATTGCACATTCATCCGTGTGGTGTTCTCCCTTGCATAGTTCACATGAAAGTACTGGGGCTTTTGTTTGAGTCGCCTTTAAAGTCTGCACCTGCTTGGCCAATGCTTCAAACTTAGCACTAAGTGAAGTCTCCTCATCCACATCAAGAACTCCTCTTTGTCTCCTGACATGTGGCTTTCTAGTCTCCGGAAAAAGGTATTCATCCTCAGCTATCTGGTTAAAAAGGTCACGCACTTCAGTCACAGATTTGTCTTTAAGTGCTCCATTAGCACAAGCTTTAACCATTAAAGATGATTCAGGAGTTAGGCCTTTGAAGAAAGTATTTAGCTCCCTAATTTCGACCAAATCATGATTGGGGCATTGCCTAATCAAATCGTTGAATCTCTCCCAAGCTTCTCGAAATGACTCACTGTCTTGTTGTTGGAAGTTCATAATTTCCAACCTTCTCTTTTCAAGTTTAGTTGGAGGGAAGTACTTAGACAAGAACCTTTTCTATAGATCATCAAATGACATTCCAGCATTTGCTCCCCCAATACTCTTGAACCAATGTTTAGCCTTTCCACGCAGAGATAAAGGGAACAAAATTCTGTGAACCTCACCCCTGTCAACTCTTGGCAACTTAAAAGTGCTACATAACCCGAGAAACCAATCAAGGTGATCATTCGGATCCTCGTTGTCAAGACCTTGGAAGAATTGGCCCTGGGTAATCATTGAGACTATTTGTGGAGGAATGTGGTAACTTTCCACATCGATGTCCTGGTGACCAAATCGATTGTCAAAATTCACTGCATAATGGTCCCCGAACCTGGGTGCTCGTACTCCTTGTGAAGCCATAGCTCTTTGCTTTACTTGATTCCTTAAAGTTCTTTCCAATTCAAGGTCCAATTCAAATTCAGGTTTTCCTCTAGATCTTACAGACCTGGGCATACACAAACAGGAACAGCAAATGATATCAAGAGAACAACCGGATCAATCTGTAAACCAAACCAAGAATCACACAGTAAAGAAACAAGATAACTAAATCAAAGCAATAAAGCACACCACTAAGAACAGAACAACACAGTCAACAAATTCCAGAACCGATTGCCTTCCCCGGCAACGGCGCCAAAAATTGATGTGCGAGTGTCGTACCTCGTCAATTTTACCCTAAAAACTACTGTAGAAGTGGAAGTAGGGATCGTAATCCACAGGGAAGGCGTAGGTCAAGAAAATTGAACAAAATTGTTCTACAAGTCTTAGTCTCAGAATTTAAGTACTAGAAAAAAAAAGAAAATTCAACACAATAGAACGAGAACAAATATGCAAAATATAGCAACAAACAAGGACGAAACAGATATCTCAAGATTCTTGTATTGGATGAACACAGGCTTAGTAAATCTATGCTATGCAATCAGTAAACGATTAAATGCAATGGAGACCTAAATTGCCTAGAAGTCCAAGCTGTGGCCAGCATGGCGACTACACCACTGCTCGTACCCCCAAATCACCATCCTCTCCCATGGCGAGGCTTGAGAATGGTGGTATAAGCTCCGGAAAGTCTCAATTTTCCAAGCTAACTACTTTAACATGCAAAGCCCTAAGAACTCCCATGGCGAGGTCCATCCTAGGGTTTACATATCATCGTTGTTAACACAGAAAGCTTCTTTAACACTTTTCCTAATGTTTCAATTCATTAACACTTCCTATGGCGAGGCCTGAGTCTCAGAATTGATTTGATTACAGAAAACGAGTGCAAAGACTTAAACAATCACAATTTAGTTCTCAATTCATGCAACTTCGCTAACTTTGATGAATTGATCCTCAATTTAGCATGTCGACCACAATTGAAGCTTGATCCATTCAAAAATAGCTAGGAATTATGAAATTCAATATATGTTTATGCTCAACTCAAATGTGATTTCAATACTCAACAATTAGATCAATTGCATAGCATACAATCTACTAAAAGACGTATTCATCCATTAAGAATCCTAAGATATCGTAGATTTAGCCAGAAAACATCTTTCTCATTTCAAAATCAACAAATTCCAAAATTGATAAGATCATTCTCACTTAATTGGAAGAATTTACCGATTAAATCGAGAGAATTGTCGATTCCTTTGTCAATTGAGAATAAGAAAGAAGAATCCAGTCAAAAATTTAGTGAGAGAAAGTAGATCCAGAGAGAGAAAATGAGAATTCCCGCTCTTTTAAAATCAAAAGTCGGTTACAATATGGAAAAATGTGAGTAGTGAATTATCTTTTTTTTTACATGTTAGCTACCTTCCCTATATATAGAGTTGGGAAAACGTAACTAATACGCAACGTAAAATGTATCAAATATTACAAAAGTGTCCTTAAGGGAGGGAACTAGAAATCAGCCAAAAATGTCAAAAATTCCAAGTTTGAAAAAGTATTCAACACTTCAGCGCCTTTGGTGTTAATTTCCAGCGCCTTCATCAACCTCAGCAATGAGCCACACGCCTTCAGTCCTTGGATGTAGCGCTTTCATTGCCCAGACTTCCAAGTGAAGAAATCAGAGTCGAACCACGCCTTCAAGCCTGGACTCTTCACGCCTTTAGCGACTCCGCGAACTTCCAAGCATATCAGCCTTTAAAGATTCACGCCTTCTTGCCACAGACAACCACGCCTTCAACTGCCTGGAATTTCATAAATCAGAAATTTCAACACTTAACAAATTTTCTGAAAACTCAAACACAAACATTTCATGGCAACAACTTCCCACCAATATTTGATCATGATGCACTATGAATTAAGTAAAACTTAAAACATGAAAGTTGTAACACCATGTCTTAGCTATCAATAGCCATCAAAATCACCCAATTTGGAGCTAAAACAAGAAAGTTATAACCAAACTACTAAAGTGTGACAAAGCTTAAAATCCTATGAAACACACTCAACACTTTGCCATTTTTTTTTCACAACTCCCACAATTTAGCCTACGACATGTCGTAGTCTAAAATTTGTTGTCCCATAATTCGCCTACGACATGTCGTAGGCCAAAACTTCATGTCTACATTTTTGCCCACGACATGTCCTGGGCAAAAAATCAACTCCTCAAGAATGGCCTACGACATGTCGTAGGCCATTTTTTTGCCTTCTTGAGTTTGGCCTACGACATTTCGTAGGCCAAATTCTTCTTGTTTTCGACTGCTTAGCTCTTCCTATACCAAGTTGTGTGCATTGGTTTGTGAAGTTCATTTTGCAACATGAGTGGTGTGCCAAGGTGCAAATGTGTGACATAAGTTTCATGGCAAAGTTATGGCAAGACTAATGCATAAGTGTTGTGCATAAGTGTTGTCAAGTTGGCATGGTTTGGCAAGATTGATTGGCAAGGCTTGGCAAGTTCTTGGCAAGGTCATGACACAATGGTTTTGGCACATTGGTTTGGCAAAGCTCGGCAAAGTCTTGGCAAGATCTTGGCACAATGGTTGGCCGAATTGTCAAACAATGTTGGCAAAGTATCCATTCCAACACAACACCCTACTTTCATGCCAAATAAGTGTGTCTTAGCCTCTGATTCTGATTTGGTGGTGAACTTTTCAAGATCTTCCTCTTAGCTTTCCAATGGTGCAAGAAACAACACCATTGGATGCCTAGAACTCAAGTTATCATCAAAACACCAGACTGTGGCAGGCAGATAAAACCCTAAAAAACCCTAAAACCCTAATGAATGGTATTCCGAAAGGAAACTCACATTTCATAGTCTTGCACACACAATTAGAAAATAGTTACAGCATACGAAATGTAGTACATTCAAAGAGCTTTTCAGAACACCAAAGAACTCACCAATTGGATTAATATCAAGAAAGTTATGCCCAAAACAAATTCACACTCAAAGCTGCCAAAACCCTAAAATAACCAATTGTGCATTTTCGGTTTCATCCATTTCCTAATTGTTTTGACCTCTCAACCTTACCAATTAACATCAAGCACACAATTGCTTAAGTTCATCATCATTTTTGGTCTCTTTTAACCATTTTAGTACAACCAATTGCCAACCACATAAATGCACCACAACAAACAAATCATTGCACTAACTTATGAAAAACAAGTCAAAAGTCAAGTGAATTAAGACATTTAAGTTGGTATAAAACCAACTTATCATTAGACCATAATTGCAATGCTCTTGACACACAAGTAAAATAGTGAGGAGATCTCTATTGCCCAGGAGGCTAGCTAACACTTAGCATGGCGACCACAGTGTTTTCTATACTCCTTAACATTCCACTTTTCCCATGGCGAGGTCTAAGTAGAATGGATTCAACCCGCAATGTCTCAACTCTCCAAAGTTAGCAAGTCTAACATGCAATTCCTAGGAACTTCCATGGCGAGGCCCGACCTAGGTATGAATGCCTTCGTTACTATCTCAGAGAGTTTCTTTAACACTTCTTCCTAAAGTTTCATTCCATCGAAGTTTCCCATGGCGAGGCCTAAATCTCAGTAATGAATTGATCGGTTAAGACAAGTGTAAAGACTCAGGATATCACTTTCAAGTTCTCATCTCACGCAATTCTCACAGATATTGGTAAAATCTCACTTCAACTCAGCATGGCGACCACAATCAAAGTTCAATTCATTCAATAAAAGTGTGAATTCATGAAACTCAACAAGATTTAACCATTAAAATCACATATGATTTCATCCTTAAGAAATTATGTCAATTGCATAGCATTGCATAGTTTAATTATACATTTAACCAGTTGAAACTCTAGAACATGAGAGATCTAACCATAGAACTCCATTACCAATTCACGATCAACAAATTGGAACTTGAAACAATTCATTTTCAATAAATGGAAAAAGTTTACCAATTGAATTCTTCCAAGAGCTTCCTTAATTGATATGAGAATTACAATGATCGGAGCCAATCTTTGATCGGAATAGAAAATGGAGCTCGAAAGATGGAGAGAGAAACTAGAGAGAGAAAGTAGATCTTCAAATGAATTCCCACTCTCCAGCTCTCAAAAGTTTGTTACCAAAAAATAAAATCTAACTAATGGATGAAAAATAATAGTCTCCGGGATCTCCCCTTTACATTAGTTACATCTCCTATATATAGAGTTATGAAAATGTAACTAACACGCAACCGTAAGATATCTAAAGTATTACAAAAGTGTCCTTGAATAGAAAGACCAAAAATCAGCCTAAGTTGTGAAAATTCGAAGTTGAAGACATGGTTCCAATTTGTTGTGAAAAATCAGCCTTCAGGCTTTCCGTCGTGCGCCTTCATCACAATTCCAGCGTCTTCAAGCTATAAAAAATCACGCCTTTAATTGAGCTCCAGCGCCTTTGGGCCAGTGAAATTCACGCCTTCACTCCTCAAAAGCCAAGCGAAGGAATCAGAGGTTTCCAGCGCCTTTGAGCCTGGGCCGTTCACGCCTTCAGCTTCTCCATGAGTCTTCATGAAATCCAGCCTTTAAGAATTCACGCATTTGGGCTTACCAGCTTCACGCCTTCAGCTGCCTGGAAATTCAGAAAATCAGAACTTCATACTTAGCCAAATTTCTGAATTCCAAAATAAGAACAAAGCTGGAATAACAACTCAACACAAACTCCTACTCATTTAGGACTCTTCACAGATAGAACGACACAAATTCTTGCTCATTCAAGACTCCTCACAGCTGGAACAACACAAATTCTTACTTACTCAAGACTCCACACAACTTGGATCAACACAAAGCTGCGATGCATCGCCACGATGCATCGCAGCACAAACTCCTCACAACCACGATGCATCGCCACGATGCATCGTGGTTCATCTCTGCCTTCACTACGATTCATCGGATGCATCACAGCACAAACTCCTCACAACCACGATGCATCGCCACGATGCATCGTGGTTCATCTATTCCTTCACTACGATGCATCGCTACGATGCATCATAGTGTTGTGCTTGTGTGCAGATTGTGAAGTGTTGTGAAGTGAAGAGAATGAAGAGTGGAGAGTGTTGCGAGATTTGTGAGAGTTGGGCTTTGGATTGAAACAAATAAGATGCTATGCAAGTGTGAATATGTATGCTGAAACATATGGGTTGTTCATGATGCATCGTAGTGCAATTCTAATGATGTTGTGCTAGTGTGCAAGTGAGTTGTGCGATTAGCAAGAATGTGAAGTGCAATGTATGATTGCTGAAGAAAGATGTGAATAATGTGTTGTGCAAGGGTGAGTGTATTGTGTGATAATTTGTTGTGCCATGTGTGTTCACTCATCGTAGTGTAAATCCTGTGTGTGTGCGAATTGGTTGTGAACTGAGAATACATTCATCGTAGTGTAAAAATAGCTGAATGCACAAATGCACCACGATGAGATCGTGGTGCAATTTTTAGCTCAAAATAGTTCACTGCCCAGCAATTTTCCAACCAAAATTCAACTGTGATGCGTTGGGCATTTGGAGAAACTTAAAGAACCAATATTGTAACTCGTGATAGCAGCTTTCCATAGCTTTTTGAATCATCCAAATCAGAGCTCAGGTGAGAGAGTTATGCCCAAAATACTTACGCCTGGCAGAATATGAAATTTAAGCCTACGATGTATCGTAGGCTTAAAACCCTGATTTGGTTTGCCATTTCCCACGTTCAATTTCCAACTTTCCTTTCGGAACGGGCCTTCACCTTGAACACCAAAGTTATATATCTCTCTCTTAACTTTCCATAGGCTTTTGAATCACCCAAATTGGACTCCGGATGAGAATGTTATGGCCGAAATACCAAGACATGGCAAAACTGGACATTTGCACTACGATGCATCGTAGTGCAAATTTCATCTTAGCAATTCATGGCGCAAATTCTCCCTTCTCTCTTCCAAATTAGAAATTAAGCTCAGCACAAGAATTGTAAAGTTTCCTCTTGCCTTTCCATGAGTACAAGAAACATCATCTTTGGATGTCTAGAGCTCAAGATGTCAACAATTTACCAAACTGTAGCAATCAGAATTCTTAAAACCCTAATATAATGTGTCACAAAGCAGCCCCCGTTTCATGGCATTGCACACAGAATTAGCAAACAGTTAAAAAATAAGCATTAAAGAGCACTCAAAGACCTTTTCAGAACATCAAAGAACTCACCAATTGGATTAGTATTAAGAAAGTTATGCTCAAATGAATTGTGCTAACCAAATCTGTCCAACTTTCTTGCCAAGCCAATTTCAAGCATAACAAGGTTTTCCTCCAAATCCCACACATCACTTAAGTCTTTTAAACTCTTTCTTACCATTTGACACCAAACATATATTTACCTCATTTTATCAACATTTTTGGGTCTTTTTCTACTATTAAGCACACCAACTTACATATCACATTAATGCACATATTAGCACAGAACGCCACATAAATGTATACACCTCAAGTCAAAAGCCAAGTAAAATAAGCATTTATAAGTTGGTATAAAACCCACTTATCAATTGGCAGTATTTGGCCCACATGAATTTGGCCCAGAGAGAATCCTTTTGCCTAAACCTCCACCAAAGTTTGTGGGACTGGGCAGGAACTGTAAGGCTAAGATCCCTTAGACCTATACCTCCCTCCTTCTGAGTAAGGCATAACTCATGCCATCTTATCCAATGGTGTTTTGAGCCCTTGTCCACACCAGGCCAAAGAAAATTAGAAAGCAATGATTCAAGCTGATTGATCACTCTCTTAGGGGGGTTAATACTCATAGTAGTATAGAAACGAATGGATGTCAAGACACTCTTGATCAGTGTAATTCTACCCCCCAACGTCAGAAACTTGTAACTCCACCTTCCTATCATGTGGCTGATCTTTTCTACTAGGGAATCATAATAGGAGGCTGGTATACTCTTAACGTGGATAGGTATGCCAAGGTACGAAAAAGGCAGGGACCCTGTAGCAAAGCCTGTGATTCTTCCTATGGAATGCTTCCTTGCCTCAGGCAATCTATCATGAACAATTTTTATGGTTTTTTTGTAAAAAACGGAAAAGTCCAAAAACGCGTTCATTTTGACTTTTTTGGTCCGTTTCTTTCGCGGACTTTATTTTCAGCCTGAATTCAAGTGAATAATGTAAAAAAGCAACAGCCCAAAATTTTTTGCCAAACCTCCAATTTTTATGGTTTTTTTATGTAAAAAACGGGAAAGTCCAAAAACGTGTTCATTTTGACTTTTTTTTGTCCGTTTCTTTCGCGGATCTTAATTTGAACATGAATTCAAGTGAATAATGTCAAAAAACGACAGCCAAATTATTTTCCAAAACCTCCAATTTTTAGGGTTTTTTTGTAAAAAACGGGAAAGTCCAAAAACGTGTTCATTTTGACTTTTATTGGTCCGTTTCTTTCGCGGACCTTAATTTTAACATGAATTCTAGTGATTTTTTTTATTTATTAATTTTTATTTTTTTTATCTGGCTTAACCTCCTTATGAGGTGGGTTGCCATTCCCTAGTATATTAGATGCGTTTTGGGTGATGGATATACTATAATATCACCCTTACAATTTGACATCTTTTGAACTTCAACCCATTTACATGCCAATGGCCTAATGATGGGAGGTTCAAAAGGTTAATGCAAAAGCCAAAAATGTGGAGGACTTCCTCCATTTACATCAAGCCCTAATATTACAGTCAATACAATAATTGGAAGAGTGGACCATATTGTCCAATCTATTCTCTGATTTCAACATTCACAAAAACTCCTAGCATGGGACCAAAATACTTAACTCCTTTTGTTCAAAACTCTATAATAAGGGAGGGAATATTGCTCAGCTGGAATATCTAATCTACACAATTTGAACTTTACAGAGGCGTAACATTTCATGGGAAAATGGCCTAACTCGGCAGCCAAGGCCCTCTTGTAGCAGTGACACAATCAGCAATGTGAAATAGTAGGAAAGTCTACCTTCTCCTTACCTCTTTCTGATTCTTTTAAGGCTTGGGAGTTGAGCTTTGTCCCTTTGTATTATCTTCCTAAAGGTATCATCCTGTGTAGTTTGGATTCCATTTTTTGCTAACCAACCCGCAGCTATGTTTTCTGCAGTAGGCCTAAGGGACAATACACACTTTTGTTGTAGCTGTTCTAGCTTCTTCCACTAATTGGGCACTGCCCAATGTATTTTAGCTTTCCCCTTGATAGCTTTGAACAGTCTCGGGTGACTTGTTTCCAGAATTACATTGTTCCAGCCTCTTTCATAGCAGCATTCTTGTCCTTGAAAGGCCTTGTTAAGCAATCCATTGATGGTTGCTATACCTGCAGGTTTGATCCAGTCGTATTGTGCATATAATATTCTCAAAATCTCACATTTGGGGTCTTGGATTATTCCTGCTGCAGCTAACAAGTTATCAAAACTTTTATGAGCAACATTAACTTTGACCCATGCAACTTCAGGTTTTTTCCAGTGGAGTATCTGAATCTGAATTTGAGTTCTATAGTTGTTGACTAGGTCCCAGATACACCCCCATTTGGTGGAGTCCCATTGTAGCTGGGGGAACTTTCTCTGGAGAATACTTGAAGCTAGAGCTAGAATTTGTTGGACAATCTGCAGATTGTTCACAATACAACCTTCAAACACAGCCTTGTTCCTAGTCTTCCAAATTTCCCAGCAAGTGTTGGAGGGGTCTGCCACCAGTTCCTGCATACCATTCTGACTGAATTCAAAGTTTATGTCACTCCCATTTCGGCAGCCAATGCTCTCCACACCTGTCTTACAGTTGTACAGCTTGCAAAGGTATGGTTAACTTCCTCTTCATTATTAAAGAAAAAATCGCACATAGAGGGGCCAGTTAAACATAACCTGTGTAGTGTGTCTCCGATGGGAATTCTCCTTGCAAGCATACAATGCATGAAAAAGGATATTTTTAATGGAATATTGGAACACCAGATTTCATTGAATATGTTACTTGTCATTCATTCCTTCTCATTCAATATCTTGTTTTGTTTCATTGTTTCATTCCGCATTGTGTTGCTTGTTACTTGTTCGTGGATTATTGAGAAACAACGATCCAAAGAGTGTGGAAAACGTGTGGATGAGAACTCAAAAGCTACTCCATTCGTATCAAGTGGTATCAAAGCAAAAGGTTGTTTCCAAAATTCAGGTTCATCCGTTTCGTTTCTTGCTGATTTTTGTGCTTCTTTGTTGCTGCAGTTTTGGGTCAAAATTTGATGTGTTCTTGCGCCTTTCTTGCTACTATTTTTAGTCCTTCTTGCTGTTTAAATTCGTGGTTAATTCAATCCTCAATTTCGTTGAAATCGCATGCAAATTAATTGGTGAAATTCTGCCTGAGTTGTCTTATTTCTTGTTTTGCGATTTGCGTCGTTTGTGTTGTTCTTTCTTGCTGTTTTCTTTGCGTTTTTAGCTTCTGTTTTCGGGTCTACATTCTGCATTATTTGTTCATCCTCGTAGTGCTGAATTCCTTGTGTTTTCGTTGCTTGAATCACACGTCAAAACATCGCTAGGGTTTCATCAAAAGTTTCCAAAAAAAATTCGTCAGAGAATCAGGTTTCTCACCCAGTCGCGACAGTTTAGGCCGGTTTAAACTAAGCCAGGCATCCAAAACTAGCGTCCGAAACTCAACAGAAAGTGCATAGCCCCAGGAGTTTAGGATCGGACGGGTAGATCGTCCGAAATAGGAGTATGAAATTTAGGATCGGACGGGTCTGAGCGTCCGAAATAGGCGCCCGAAAGTTTTAAGAAAAAAAAATGACCGATCGAAAAAAAAGAAAAAAAAGACGGTCAATTCAAAAAAAAATTCAAAAAAATATATCTTCGGACTTTCTTTTATTTATTTTCTGTTTTAATTTTCCATTTGAAAGAAATAAGTGTTCTTAAGTTGTGCTTGAATATCATCAATATTGGCATATCTTGCTTGGGTGAAATCAAAAATCATTCATCTTGCTTTCTTGCCTAGTTGCTAATTTCGTAGTTTTCTGAAATAAACCAAGTTATACCCAATACGTGATCTTTAAAATACTCTTGTGATGTGTTTCTTTTCAAACTTCTCTGGTTTAACTTGTGTGAATTGACTTGTTGAACTAATTGGTTGAGATTTGTTATATAAATTGTTGAACGGTAAGTTTCAATAAGTCTGAGAGATTAGATAGGGTATACACGAGGAAACCTTTACACTAGAGAGGAGAGCATCTACTCACCCAAATAGTGAGAACCTGAGAGGATTATATACTGTTTTCTTCTTGTTTTCTTTACTAACCTTGCAGGTACAAATGGAGGAGTCTAAAACCAAGATAAAGTATGTGCTGTGGTGATTGATTGTGGAAGAAGCTCTAACTTTGCTAGTGAGCTAATTGTAGAAAGGTTAAATATGCAAACCACTCCACATCCAAATCCTTACTTGCTGCAATGGAGCGATAATTGTGGTGAAGTATGGGTGTCCATGCAAGTCAAGGTTGCATTCTTCGTGGGGAATTACAAAGATGAGGTACTATGTGACATATTTCCTATGCAAACAGCCCATCTTTTATTGGGAAAACCATGGCAACTTGCTTGCAAGGGTGTTTATAAAGAGCTCAAAAATTGCTATTCATTCATGAAGAATAGTAAAAAGTTTAATATTCATGCTTTAACGCACTGTGAAGTTTCTGAAGGTCAAGCTAGAATTGCTAAAGCTTGTAATGATTTGAGAGAAGAAAAAGAGAAAGAAAAGTGTGAATTGGAAAAGCAAATGAGGGAAAAAGAATTGAGAGAAAGAGTTGAAAAAGAAAATCAAAAGAGTGATTTAGTTAGCATAGGCTAAAAGCATAATAAGTGTAATAGAAAGAGTGAGCATGAGAGTTCATTGAGAGCTAAACAATAACATCTTGTACTTATGAATTCTAGAGATCACGATTTACATTGTTTGCTGCCTAGTTCTTTTGTTTTGCAGGTTTTTGGAGTTTCTAAGTGTTTAATGGAGTTCAAAACAACTCATTATCAATTGGAAGGAGTCCAATCTGCCATGACTTGTTTTCCACAAGGTAGTAAGTTAGGTAAGTTTTCACTTGATTTTGATCTTAAAAATGTTAACAACTTTGTTATTATCCATTCGGTTGAGTTTCAAAGTTTTCAAACTATTTTTAATCAATTTCAAAAGCTTCCCTATACTTTAACACAAATGGTTTGGAATTTTGTTAAGTGTGTTTTAGAGTCTAACATCTTGTGTTTTAATAAGCAAATTAATTTACATAATTCTTCAATGGTTACTTCAAGGTACTTTGAATTGAATGAATCTATGTATAGTTTGTTAGTATGTTATGTTGCTTATTTATTACATGAGTTAAATTCTGAATTTTATGTTAATAATTTCAACCATAATCAAATTCTTGTGTATAAAAGTGTTAATTATATTGGATATACTTGTTGGAATGACTTTTCCTTTGAATATTGGGATCGAGAGTTTGCACATATTGTTGTCAATCCGCTCCAGCCAATTTCATAAAGTTCCAAGAGGTAATCATGTAGTTCAACACTTGTTTGGTAAGTTATCTTAGTTCTTAATTTCTTTTCAATTCCAAAAGGTAAAATATTGTGTTACTATTAGATTGTTTACATTCTGTTTTTATTCTTTGGGATTGTAATTTTATATATGATAACTTCAGCATGTTTACAAAGGGATTAAAATGTTATTGTGATTTACACTTGATCTGGGATGCATATATGTTTAGTTGCTATGAATATTCTTATGTATATTTGGATAATCTTTGTAATTACATTAATTTATGCTTATGTCCTTTTCTTATTTTACATCTTAAAGTAGTTAATTTCTATGTTAGTGCTAGTGTGTCCATGCATGTTATTAGGAAGTTTGTCGTGCATAGTTTCATATTTTCAAAATCACTACATTTGGCTTTATATGAAGTGTTATTTTTACATTTGTTTCGTGATGCATTTAGTATTAGGTTTTATGATTTGCATTTGTTACATGATGTCTATTTGCATAATTGCTATGAATTTTCTTTCCAATGTTGTGTTTTTCATGATTTAAACAATATACATATTGCACAACTTGTTAAGTCTAATCATGCTTTATGTGTTTTATGCATGCATACATATTCTGCCCGTCCCATTCTTTTGGTACAAGGAAATTATTTAAAATCTTATTCTAGATTATTAAAATTTTCTTTGCCTTTTACATTTGTTTTGTTCTTAAAGGATATAAATGTTTGCTGCCCGAGTTGTGAATCATTCCAATGTTACTTGGGTCTTGATGAGTTCGCCATATTGGTGTTTGACCCTGGAGCTCAATTTCAAGATCCGAGAACGAATCCTTTCGAGGAGGGAGGGAATGATGAGAATGAGGCCGTGTCCATGTCCATGGTGATAAAGTCAATTATTCATCCTGAAGGATTCTGCCACAGTTTGGTATTCTTGACATATCTCTTTCGATATAACTCCGAATTATGTGATTCAAGAAGCCCTGGAACGATAAGCAATAGGCCTACAAACGTTATGTTTTACATTCTTCGAGATTCGGAGGTTAGCATTATGAAACGTGCCTACCAATATGAGTGACGTGATTCTGGTAGATTACCATCGCGAATCCATGGACTACATTGAAGACCAAGTAATGGCGTATTGGGCTTCATTAATTGTTCACGCCACTTTTAATGTTTTAATTGGGTTTATTTAAGTTGTAATAATTAAAGTCCATTAACATTAATTAATTGGGCTTTAGTTTCGGTTTTTAGGAAACTTACTTGTCCAATTATCTTGCATGATAATTAAGAAAGTAATCTCCTATTTTTTAGTAGTTTTTAGGAAAGTAAAGTTCCTATATTTTAGGAGCCTTTTTGTTTGTTTCTAGCAGCCCAAAAACTTGTAGCTTGCTATAGGTTAGCTTGGGAAATAAGTTAGCTAGTTAGTTTCCTAAACCAATTTGGAAGTTACCTAAATTGGGATTAGGGTTTTGATTTGTAGCCTATAAAAGGCAAAGCTTGTTAACATTAAAAAAAAAAAGATGAAATTTGATAAAAGTTTAGCTTTGCTAAAACCTTCTTCCAGCTGTGAAAAGTTGAGAGAAAACGTGAGAGTTCTTCTAAGTTTAGTTGAACAATCATAAGACAGGCGAAAACCTTAAGTGAGGAGCTTTAGGTTGAGCTTACCCTTTCTAGATTTATAGAACACGCCGAACTGAGGAAGTTTAACTTTTGATTTACATTATTTGAACTGGATCGTTTTGTGATAACGTTGGGGTTTGGTTGATTTCTTCCATTCCTTCTCGTTCAATATCTTGTTTTGTTTCATTGTTTCATTCCGCATTGTGTTGCTTGTTACTTGTTCCTGGATTATTGAGAAACAACGATCCAAAGAGTGTGGAAAACGTGTGGATTAGAACTCAAAAGCTACTCCATTCGTATCACCTTTTGAGCAGCTGAGGGGCCTTTAGCACTGTTCTTTCCTCCTGCTTACCCACTAAGATTGACATTATTCTTCCTCTTGACTTGGTTCCATTCTTTCTGCAGTTTCTTGGGGGCCGACGGTAACTGATTTGTCGCTTCTTTCCTTCCCTGAATAAGAGGAGGCAGGCATGATTCAATGCTATGCCTTAGTTTTCTACATTTCGTACAGAATCCCTTTTTCTTGCTATGCCCTAGGACGGTCTTCCACAACCAAATTTTGCCAGAATCCCTTATTCTTGCTTCCCACCCAAATCCTTTTTGGGACGGTTTTCTGTACCTCCATTTCGACACATATTCTGGCCTCGCTAGGCCTAACTAGCTCTTTAGCAGCTGCAGTAGCAAGTGAATAATGTCAAAAAATGACAGCCCAAAATTTTTTGCCAAACCTCAAATTTTTAGGGTTTTTTTGTAAAAAACGAGAAAGTCCAAAAATGCGTTCATTTTGACTTTTTTGGTCCGTTTCTTTTGTGGACTTTATTTTGAACCTGAATTCAAGTGAATAATGTAAAAAAAGCGACAGCACAAAATTTTTTGCCAAACATTCAATTTTTAGGGTTTTTTTTGTCAAAAACGGGAAAGTCTAAAAACGCGTTAATTTTCACTTTTATTTGTTCGTTTCTTTCGCGGACCTTAATTTGAACATGAATTCAAGTATGAATGAAGTTAGGGAGAAAGAAATGCTCTCAACCCACCTTGGGTTTGCTTCAGTCTAGTGCTAGTTTTCTGCTTGGATTTCTTCCATAAATCTTGTGCTAACATCTTTTGCTATCGGACTATATTGGACTTCTTTGTGAGATTGCCCTCTTTTGGTTGGAATTTAGCACCTTTGTGCTTGTATTTCAGATTTCTTTGGGCGATTTGTTTTGCTATCTTTGCTCAAATATCTGTCCTAGGATTTACACTACTTGTTCCACAGATTATGGGGGTTGTGTGGTAAATTTTTCAGGTTTTTTCAAGCCAATTTCATTGGATTTCCACCAAAATTTCAGCTTGGGGAGCCTAAAAAACACTGTTCACCCGTCACTATTACTTGTGGAAAAAACGGTTTTCATGTATTGGTTTGGAGCTGCTCTTTCAAGGGAATCACCATACACATTGCTAGTCACCAGGATCATTGGGAGTTATGGAATCGACAACATAGAACCTAGCTCTTTTATCCAAGCTTCTCTGGAATATACACCACGAGAAGGCTTCCTCGTGTTGCGATGGATCCAGCACTATTATATGGACCGCAATACTATTTCTATTTAGGCAATCGATCCATACAGAGAGCAATCCACGCTCATGCCGAAGATTCTTTCTATCAGTGATCAGATTTTACAGAGAGAGGGAGCGGTGGAACAGGCAGAGGCTACTTTGGACAAGTGGAAGCAACCGGGACTTGCTGGCTCTGCATATCTCTATTTCAAGAAGGCGGCACTGAAGGTACCTTGGGTTTCGACGATATAGAATTCTTATATCCCGCCCAAGTACTCCTTCACTCTATGGCTAGGGATCAGAGGCAAGCTTATTACGCGAGACAGATTGGCGGCCTATCTAGACAATGACACTGTCTGCGGTCTCTATGGAGAGTCCCAGGAGACAATCAAGCACTTATTTTTCTCTTGCCCTTTCTCTAAGAGGATATGTGATGAAATCGGGGTTTGGTGTGGCTTGACGAGAACCATGACGACCCTGGCTGCTGGCTTGAAATGGCTCAAGAAAGAGAACAGAGGAACAACCTGGAGGAGTCGCAAGAAAAGGCTAGCATTCGCATGCACAGTCTACTAAATATGGCTAACGAGGAACAAGTAATAATTTGATCATGATCACATGGTTCCTATACACCAGGACATTATACAGAGGATAAAGACACACGTGTACAGGGTGGGCTCATCATTATACCATAATATCTCTATCTTAGACTATGAGATGTTTTGTATTTCGTATGTATTTTTATGATTTTCGGATTCTGGAGTTTTTTGAACTTTGGAGTTTTACGGACGCACATTTCGGACGACAAGGGCATTCGAACCTAAATTTCGGACGACGGTTCGAATGGCAAACAGCGTCCGAACCAAATCTTTTGGAGCCTGTTTTTTGTCACAGGTTTCGGACGGCTGTTTCGGACGCTCTCCACCATCCGAACCTAATCTTCTGGAAGCTTGCTTTTTTGGAGCAGTTTCGGACGGTCGTTTCGGACGACCACGGCTTTGACCGTCCGAACCTATGTCCGAAATTTAATGAGCATGATTTTGGGGATTTTTGGGGATTTTTAATGTCTTTCCACCCGGGAATGCCCGGTGTACAGTGTAAATGAGAAAATCGATCAATGAAATTTTTTACCTTTGATAAAAAAAACATGAATTCAAGTGATTGATGTCAAAAAACGTCATCCCAAAATTTTTTGCCAAACCACTAATTATTAGGGGTTTTTTCGTAAAAAACGGGAAAGTCAAAAACGCGTTCATTTTGACTTTTTTTGGTTCGTTTCTTTCGCGTACCTTAAATTTAATATGAATTCAAGTGAATAATGTCAAAAAACGACGGCCCAAAATTTTCGCCACACCCCCAATTATTAGGGTTTGTTTTGTAAAAAACAGGAAAGTCCAAAAACGTGTTAATTTTGACTTTGTTTGGTCCGTTTCTTTCGCGGACATAATTTTGAACATGAATTCAAGTGAATAATGTCAAAAAATGATAGCCCAAATTTTTTTGCCAAACATCCAATTTTTAGGGTTTTTTGGTAAAAAACGGAAAAGTAGAAAAACGCGTTCATTTTGACTTATTTTATCCGTTTCTTTCGCGGACCTTAATTTGAACATGAATTCAACTGATTTTTTTTTAAAACCGAGAGCTTTATATACAACCTAGGCAAAAGCGGTGTCGGACTTACCCAGCAACACCGTTACAAAGTAGAAAGCAGTAAATGTGGAGTACTACTCCATTACATTGTGTATTTGTCCCTAAAGATTGGAAAGAAGAAAGGTTTATTCTTGTATTCCTAGAATATAGCTTTCTATTTCCATTACATACAATTCTATTAAGTGTACAAAATAGGTGAAGTAAATATAAGGGTTAGGTAAAACGGATCAGCAATCCATAAGCAATGAAAGTCCATAGCCTGCAGCCCATCTTGTATCCTTCACTAGAAAGTCATGTTGGTCTCAAAAGTCTTCAGCCCATTATCTATCCTGCTATTCTTCAGCCTAATATACCCCAAAATTATCAAACATCCCAAAAGCCCCTCAGGCCCACCGTCGGTCCAAACAGCCCAACATCCCATACTGCCCATTCCAACAGGCTGATTATCAGCCCACTCAGTGTCTCACTACATTACAATCAGCCCAAAATCCCATCTGACTAAGGAACAAATAATCAAATACCTTGAGGCCATCCTTCCTTCATCATGTTCAGCAAATAGCAAAAACCTGGCCAAACAGGGATTTTTGGGCAACAAATCCCTCGTTTATCCTCACCAATCATTGTGTCGAAGCACATCCCAAATCAGTATTCATATTATCAATAACATCCCACAACCTCTCAACAATGTCAGGTGCTTCATAATCAACAAACCATCGATAAATAAAATGACTAACCAACAAAATTATCATATGAGCAAAATGTAACTCTAGGCAAACAAGACAAGCAATTTGACTCATGCCATTAATGATAGGGCGAAACAAATTAACCTCTACATTTTGATAGATAAAGCCACTGCTCCTGAGTAAGCAGTTATAGGATCAACAAAACAGTCCCAAAGAAGTGTCCTTTCACACTTCCAAACCGAACTTAAGCAACCTCAGATCAAAACGATAAACTCCAACAAATCAAAAGAGTTTACTAAGGTTCATAGGCTACCATCAGAGCAGTCCAAAAAGAGAGCCAAATTTTCTGTCCAGACACTAATTCCTTAGTCCCAGCAGTTCACCCAAAACATATTCAAGCAGAAAATTCATACCCAAAACAGATTCCACCAGATAAGGCAATGAAAAGAATTCAGTTACCAACAATCCAAAGATCAGCATTTACCAAACTAAAATGGCAGTACGCACATGTCTCAAAACTAAGTCTACACAGCCTCTTAATCCCAAAAGTTCAGTCCTGAGGACTATACAAAACAACCTCTAAAGTCCTGTTTTGAGTAGGTCCATAACAGCTCACAAAAGAAACTTACCCAGGATTCTTACGTTTGCCTTCCGAGTAGCAAATGAATGGGTTCCTTTGTCTGTGTTTTCTGTCTGAGAGAGTGCTCGCTTTGGGACGCACTAATACCTCCATGTATTTTGATTGTTTGACGGACTTGTGGCATTTGTCCATCTTGTGTAGAATGCTGTCTAGCATATCCTCAGGAACATTCTCAGGAACATCCTCGAAACTGTGCTCAGTCCAGCAGTCTTCATGGTCATCCTCTGGTTCAGGATCAGTTGGGATGAGTTGTAAACAAGCTAAATCCGAGGTGGAGCTGCCTCTTTGCAACTTTGAGCATTCACCTTCGTCTGTGGAGCTGCCTTCATGAATTTGTAACCATTCTCCTTCGTTCCACATAATGGTTGGAATAGCTTGTATGATTTCCCGCTGCATCATGACCCTTCCTTTATCCCTATTCGAGGGTTCCCCTTCTTCCCAATGTATCGACACCTTGATCGGCCCTGGCTTGAGCCCTGTACTACTGTCAGGTTTTTTGGTTGTGGGAACCTTCAAGCCAGCTTCATCAGAGCCCTCACGTTTTATCCCTTGTTTGTTGATGATGCCCAGCAGATGACCAAGATTAGCCAGAAAGTGGCTAATTTGGCACCCCATATTAATGTTCGTGCGATACTTCACTAAAGCCAGCGAGGTATTGAGGTTTGGGCTCTATTGCTCTTCGCATGATTTCTTCTCCTCATCAGGGCCACGAGCCACCATAGCCTCGCCCTGTTTCAATCCAACATCTTTGGAGGTAGAGGTTGAGGGTTCCTTCTCTTTGGAACCCACACCTTAGGTGTAAGGGCTGTGTGTTTATTCTTGCAGAAAGAGGTGGGATGTCACAAAATAGAGCATTTGGTGCAGAACTGAGGGAGATTTTCATATTTTATCAGTTGCCATCTGCCTCTGGCCGCCGTTCCAATCCATACCATATGAGGTAAGTTCTTAAGCAAATCAACCTCAACACAAAGTCGAGCTTCACTCGGCTGGAGAACGCGCTCCATTGCTGCTGTAGCTAAATCCAGTTTAAGGGGGTTACCAATTGCAGACCCCAGAGTATAGAGCACATCCTTCTTGCACATGAGCATTGGAAGTAGAGGGAAATTCACCCAAACTGGCACAATGGTAGGCTCTTTGTTGGGGTGAAATCTGGTGTCGATCAAAAGATCTTGGTAGTAAAACCATCAAAATTCCAACTCTTTTTTAACCATAATCTGTGAAAATCCGACTCCATTTGAAATTGAAACACAACATGTCAGTAATCAATAAGGCCTATGTAGCATTCACCTTTGAACCCAGCAGCCAGAATGGTCTTTCGAATTGAGGCCATTGGAGGCCTTCCTCGATTGAATTTTCCAACCAGGGCGAACTGGAATGACTGAGCTAGTCTCAATTCATCCTCTTCCGAGATGATCAGAGGTGGTTCCCCCATGTGGGACGAGATAGTCATATTCGACACTGGAGGAAGTGAGACATCGATGTTATGAGGCCAAGAAGTTGACACCGCTTCCCGGAAAGATTTGGTGGAAGGATTCTGAACCGGATTTTCCGTTGACGGAGCAGGCACCACGTTTCCTTTGCCCACCAAAAGGTCTGGCCGGCGTGGAAGATGGGGGAAATATGGGTCTTCGAAGATCACATTTTTGCCCTTCGACTCAAGGTTAGGCCTTTGAGACTTTCGGGTAGAGTTATCCTGGACAGGGATTCGCTGAAGTGGTGGAGGAGCTGAGCTCCTGGAAGCAGTCTCCTTCTGCGTTCTCCAACTCGTGGCAGGCAGCTGAACTCGGCAAGGAGGAATAGGACGTGTTGGCCGATGGAGGGTTGGGAATTGTAATTGAAAAAAGTCACCCAGCGTCACCGATCTTCCTTTGGCCAGCATCGAGATAGGACTTTGTAAAGAAGAGAACTTTATATTTTGAGCATGAGAGATTGATTGTCGCCCTGATTGGTCGGCGAAGCTTGGTGGCACCGGCCAGGAGGCCGGAGCCGATGTGATAAGGGCAATTGTCTGCCCTAGCTACCAAAACTTCTGGTAAGATAAGGGATTTGGCAGAATCTCTCAATGGCTGAAAATGAAGGTTCTTAGTGTGAACCGATCAAAAAATTCAATCAGAAGGGTCCAATTGGGTTGTGTAAGAAAGGGTAGTGGGGTTAAAGTTAGAACTTTTTAGAGAGAAGGAGGAGCATTCAATTTAGAGAGAGAAAAAAGATATGCTATATAATGGTCTACATGAATTCAAGTGATTAATGTCAAAAAACGACAGCCCAAAATTTTTCGGCAACCATTCAATTTTTAGGGTTTTTTTTGTAAAAAACAGGAAAGTCCTAAAACGCGTTCATTTTGACTTTTTTTTGTCCGTTTCTTTCGCGGACCTTAATTTGAACATGAATTCAAGTGATTGATGTCAAAAAATGACATCCCAAAATTTTTCTCCAAACCTCTAATTTTTAGGGTTTTTTTGTAAAAAACCAGAAAGTCTAAAAATGCGTTTATTTTGACTTTTTTTTGTCCGTTTCGTTCGCGGATCTTAATTTGAACATTTATTCAAGTAAATAATGTCAAAAAATGACATCACAAAATTTTTCGCCAAACCACTCATTATTAGGGTTTTTTTGTAAAAAACGGGAAAGTCCAAAAACGTGTTCATTTTAACTTGTTTTGGTTCGTTTCTTTCGCGGACCTTAATTTGAACATGAATTGAAGTGAATAATGTCAAAAAACGACATCCCAAAATTTTTCGCCAAACCTCCAATTTTTATGGTTTTTTTGTTAAAAACGGGAAAGTCCAAAAACGTGTTCATTTTGACTTTTTTTGTCAGTTTCTTTCGCGGACTATAATTTGAACATGAATTCAAGTGAATAATGTCAAAAAATAACAGCCCAAAATTTTTTGCCAAACCTCCAATTTTTAGGGTTTTTCTGTAAAAAACGGGAAAGTCCAAAAACGCGTACATTTTGACTTTTTTTGGTCTATTTCTTTCGCGGACTTTAATTTGAACATGAATTCAAGTGAATAATGTCAAAAAATGACAACCAAAATTTTTTGCCAAACCTCCAATTTTAGGGTTTTTTTGTAAAAAAGGGAAAGTCCAAAAACGCGTTCATTTTGACTTTTATTGGTCCGTTTCTTTCGCGGACCTTAATTTGAACATGAATTCTAGTGACTAATGTCAAAAAACGACATCCCAAAATTTTTCGCCAAACCTTCAATTTTTAGGGTATTTTTTAAAAATAACGGGAAAGTCCAAAACGCGTTAATTTTGACTTTTTTTGGTCCGTTTCTCTCGCAGACCGTAATTTGAGAATGAATTCAAGTGAGTAATGTCAAAAAACGACAGCCCAAAATTTTTCGCCAAACCACTAATTATTAGGGTTTTTTTGTAAAAAATGTCAAAGTCCAAAAACGCGTTCATTTTAACTTGTTTCGCTTCGTTTCTTTCGCCGACCTTAATTTCAACATGAATTCAAGTGAATAATGTGAAAAAACGACAGCCCAAAATTCTTTCGTGGACTTTATTTTGAACCTGAATTCAAGTGAATAATGTAAAAAAACGACAGCCCCAAATATTTTGCCAAACCTTCAATTTTTAGAGTTTTTTTTATAAAAAACGGGAAAGTCTAAAAACGCTTTCATTTTCACTTTTATTTGTCCGTTTCTTTCGCGGACCTTAATTTGAACATGAATTCAAGTGATTGATGTCAAAAAACGACATCCCAAAATTTTTCGCCAAACCACTAATTATTAGGGTTTTGCAAAAAAACGGGAATGTCAAAAAACGCGTTCATTTTGTCTTTTTTTTGTCCGTTTCTTTTGTGGACTTAATTTTGAACATGAATTCAAATGAATAATGTCAAAAAACGATAGCACAAAATTTTTTGCCAAACCTCCAATTTTTAGGATTTTTTTGTAAAAAACGGGAAATTCGAAAAACGAGTTCATTTTAACTTTTTTTTATCTGTTTCTTTCGCGGACCTTAATTTGAACATGAATTCAAGTGATTTTTTTCCTTATATAAACAGTCCTAATATATATAACGGAAAAAACGGAGCTGGGCATACCCATGCAATCCGTAACAAAGTACATGAAGGAAAGACCAGTACTTGAATACCTACCAAAATGTATAAGGGAAAATAGAAAAAGATTAATTTAGTCAAGACAAAATTAATGCCTTTCTATCTTCCTATCTATGATTCGCCAAAGGAATAAATGTGGAGTAATTCCTCCATTTACATGATCTTATCAACAAAAAAATACTGCCTATTCTATGCGGCATATCCAAATCAAACAGAAGCTAATTAGGCTAAATGTATACCTTATATTTGAAAGGATGTCCAAAAGGATCCCAGAGTGTCAGTTGCATTATCCAAATGTTAAGGGAGCTTGTGGGATCAATGTATCTTAGTCCAGGAGCGACCAATCCAGAAGCAAAGAAAGGATTTGCCAAAATCACTACTTCAGTCCAGGGTTCATTAGATTTGATTATCGTCATGAATTACCTAAGAAAGTAGCCCAAGGCAGCTCAAAATGCCCAGCCGAATCAGTACAAGGGGCTGGCCATACTTACATTCCAGCCTTATACCGTTTCCATCTCGTCACCATCCCAAAATGCAAGGTGCAATTTTTCAATGACACCCTGCAGCCCACCATGTTCAGGACCATTTTCAACACTGCAAATTTAGACTCGTGCTCATAATGTCATCAACAATACGAGGCTCTCTCAGTACATGAAGACTCCATCAATCAAAGTCCACCACGTCACCGTTCGAAATTAATAGGCTGACAGTTGAAAAGCCATAACCATAATCAGTTCTCCCTTACTTTATCCATAGGAATTATTCTTCATTGTCCCTACACTAATATTTGTTTCCTTTCTAACTTTTGGGGCAACTTTCTTTAGCAAAAGCAGATGGTGCCATAAAATCCAACAGCATAACATTCCCAAACTCAAAATCAACCAATCCAACAGAGTGTACAAACAAACCATAGCCATTGAAATAGTAGAAAAATTATACACCCGCAAAGTTGTAAAACTTGGTACTCAATTTATTCACAAGGCCAAGCTGATTTTAACTTCAGTAATCAGGGGCCTCTCAAGGTACAAAGTTTCTTACCAGGGATTTCATCTTTTACCTTCGGGATAGCAAATGAATGGATTACGCTCCCTAACTTTCTCCCCAATAGTACAGCGGCTTTGGGCTAACCAAAGCATCGATGAATTGCGCGATGGTTTTGACGGTTTCCGGTCTTTCTTTATTTTTTCAAGAAAATTATCTAGAACATCCTCCGGTTCGTCCTTGAAACTATTTTCTGTCCAGCAATCATCTCCCCCTCCTCAGATTCAGACCCTGTTAGGAATGCTTGTAGGCGCGCTAAGTCCGTCGTGGAGCTGACTCTGTGCACATACGACTGTATCCCTTCTTACCAGTTGATCGTTGGGATAGCTTTAAGGATTGCTAAATCCGATTGAGCTGCAGTCATCCTTTTGCTAGTTCCCGGTTCCATGTCAGTCTGGATGGCTGTATCCTTTATCCTTTCGATTGAAGTTCTGAGACTATCGGATGGCTTGGAAGTAGCTGCTAGAGGGAGCTCTCTGGATTCACTACAAACCACTTCTTGCATTTTGATATACTCCAAGAATTGGCCAAAAGGGTTTCCACCACGATTGAAAGGGAGCCGTGTTCTTACTGCCAGGGCTGGGTCGGCGACAGCGGCTGTCGTTCCTTTTTTTGATGCACTGTCAGCTAATCTCTGCTTCTCTATAGGATTCAGGATTAAGGCTTTGTTCGCGGAACTTAAATCCACTGCTATGGGCACCGGGTTGTCACTAACTACTTGTTCCTCTGGGGATGTCTAAGGGACCTCTTCCTCCCATTCTATTTGGTGAGGTTCACAGTCGGTTGGCGCGGTGAGATTATCTTGTTTAGAATTCTTCACGTCATCTTCAACTCGCTTTGCTGCAGAAGGGCCAGCTTCTTCATTTGTCATTTATTTTCGCTGGAAATTGCCTTGCCATTGTTCTTAGACTGCGGTTGACTGGCTGTCTCCTTTACATTACCTTGTCCATTAGGACTCTTCTTTTGAACCCACACCTTGGAAGGAAGAGCCTTAGGATCTATTTGTTGAGAATTGCAAGATGCAGGAGGATGTCCCATCTTTAAGCATAGAGTACAGTAATCCGGTAGGTTTTCATAGTGAATCGGTTTCCAATTTCCATTGTCTTTGGTAACAATCCACACCCGATGGGGAAGATTCTTGATAAGATCGACTTCAACACATAATCTGGCTAGACTAGGTCGCAGCACTTTATCCATCGTAGCAGTGGCCAAGTTGAACTTAAGGTGTGTGCCCACCACTGTGCCAAGTGTAAATAACGTCTCCTTTTTGCAAAGGTGAACTGGTAGCATCGGAAAATTAATCCATACCGGTAGTATGGACGGCTCTTTTTTAGGACTGAAATTCGGAGACCACCGGAAAATCTTGGCCGAAAACAACCAAATGCCCACGTATTTTTCAGCCACAATCTATGAAAATTAGTTTGTAAATTGAATTGAAATATTATGTGCAGATAATCGATTAATCCTACATGGCATTCATCAGAGAATCCAGCAGCAAGGATGGCCTTACGAATAATTGCCATTGACGGTCTTCCCCGAGAGAATTTCCCGATTAGGGCGTACTGGAAGGTTTGGGCTAAACGTGATTCCTTTTCTTACTAAATAAGCTTTCTCACCGGATTTGGATTGGGTCTGAAGAGAAGGGGAGATGGCAACCAGTCGTTTATCAAGATATTCTAGCATATTGCACAAACTGTTCCAAAATAGAACATGCCTTAACCAGTCGTTTATGAAGATATTCTAGCCGACTCCCCTACGTGATTCCTTTGCTACTTGCCTGTTGATGAATAGCCGACTCCTCTGTCCTCCCAGAGTGTGGATTCCTAAACAAGTTGCAGGTCAAAGTATTTAACCCCATATGGAGCCTCAAGAAGGCAAATCATTGACGGAGCAAAGTGAGAAGCTGATCATAGCTTCCGACAAGCCTTCTCAAACAGTGACATTGTTGGGAAGTACTCCAACAGTGCAGAAAGTTACACGTGGGATGAGTCCTGCGGCTGAAACTACTGGAATCCCAGCCATTGAGCAATTGCCAGAAGATATGGATGTGGAGGGAAAGAAGGGATCACATGACAACATAGCCCTAGTGGTTGCCTCTACTGGTCCAAGGTTAAATGTCAATTGGGAAGAGAATAAGATAGGCCGTTTCTTGGCCAACCTTAGCCAATTTTTAGATATCATCAACAGGCAAGTAGGGGAGTCGGCTATTCAGGCTCCCTTAGTAGCTAGTTTATCGCCAAAAGAATCTCAGAATATCCCTGGTTCAGAGGCTAGCAAAAGGTAGAATATAGTTACCTTACAGCAAGCTCAGAATGGCTCAGAACTGGCTACTAGCAAAAGTTTGAACACGAAGGATACCAATATGATGACATGTGAGGGTAAAGGGGATTTGATGCTTATAAGTGAAGTCACTCCAATGACATATTTAGAAATTCTGCAAGCCATCCCAACGATTAGATGGGACGAAGGGGAACTAGCAAAACTGATTCCCCTCAAGCTACCTAATAAGGAGAAGCCAAAAGGGACAATCAATGTTAGGGTCATGTGGGAAGAAGGGGAACCTTCGACATTACATAGAGTTAGTTCAACATCGAACTTGGCGACACTTCAATCTATCCGAGCGGCATCAGAAGATGAGGATGATGGCGATGACCAATGGACGGAAAACAGTTTTGAGGAAGAACCCGAAGATGTGTTAGACAGCTTCCTCGTTAAAATGGAAAACTGCAGGAAACCGCATAAGCCAACTAAGTATATGGAAGCCCTAGTTAGCCCTAAAGCCAATGCCTACTCAGGGAGGAAACTCAGGGATCGTAACCCTCGCATTTGCTATTCCGAAGGCAAGAAGTGGACCCAAAGGTAATAGTTGATTGTGTTTTGCAAGGCCCATGATTACTAATGTTCACATCATTTGGCCAGTTTTCTGTTCATATTGAATGGTCCCTATGCTCTGTTTTTACGGGACTGAATGTTATAGGATATATTCTTCTCAATCATTCTGGATGTTTTGCTTATGGGTAGTTAAAATGGCTTGTTGAAACTTGAGGATGAATTTGTTGGGAAGTGCTGCTCTTAATGGAAGATATTGGTTCACCGAAATAGTAATGTTATGCTGCCAAAATTTTATCTGTTTTCACAATGGTTGGCAGAGAAAGGGCTGCTGAATAGCTGAGCTGAGTACAATGATTTTGGATACCATAAGCAACTATAACACATTGCTAATGCGACTGACCCGTTGGATTGTTTGGACATCCCTGCACATACTGGGTTACATTTTAATCTAAGTAGTTTTGTTTAGAATTGTAAATGCCGCAAATAGTTTAGGCATTCTTTTGTGTATAACGTCATGTATATGGAGGAAGTACTCCACATTAACCTCTTCTGTGTATTACATTTAATAGATAGGAAGATAGCAAGGCCTGAATGCCAAATTTAATGTCTATCTATCTTCCTTCACACATAATGGTAGTTCTTCATGTAATGACTCTCCCCTCATGTACTTGCAAAGGATTGCATCGATATACCCAGCTCCGTTTTTGTGATATTATGTCAGCCCTCGTTTTTTAAAAAATAAAAAAATAAAAAATAAAAAATAAAAAAAACGTGTGTTATAGCACAAAAAAAATAACTAGAATTCATGCGACCTCTTTCTCTTTCTAAAACATTTTTTCTCCTCATTCTCTCAAACTACATCAGCCTATCATCACCGGCTCTGGCCTTTTGGCCAGAGTCGGTCAACCGATCTTTCACCATTTTTTTTTTCGATCCAACATAGACTCTTTCCTTCAGCTTGTATGTTGACTTAAGCTCATTCATTCACAACTTCAGATCTTTGACTTAAGCTCATTCACTTTAGATCTTTAAACTTCAGACGACCAAGCAAGCTGTCCAACAGATCTTCACAGCTCCTTGAATCTTCAGCTCACCACAAGCTCCTCACGGTCTCCATCGACAGTTTCTCGAGTGTTAAACGGGAGCAATAGGATCTAATTTCAGATCTCTCACTACTGGAAGTCAACGCTAACAGATCAGAGCTCAAGGTAAGCTGATCCAGAGCTACATCTCAACCTCGAAGAATTGTAGCTGGAGGTCCAATTGATTTTCCGAGCTCGGATCAATAGTGCCCATCTCAAATGCTTCATGTGCTCAACAATTCCGATGGACAGAACTGGCTAATTACTACCTCGGACAGGGCCAGTGGGGGTAGATCTGAGGACCTCCCCCAAAAGCTCAGATCTTTGGTTGGCCTCAATTTCTCCTCCACAGCTGAATCGAGCAACTACCTCAAACGAGACTAGAGGACGAGCTCGAAATCGAGCCACAAATCAACTGAACCAAAATATCCAGCTTCGTCAAAGGAGCTTGGTCGACAGAAAACAGAGGATTACTGGCTCGAACTCTCGAAAAAACTCTAAGATTCAACCAACCAACTACTGGACTTGCTAAGCCGCTCACCATACTAACTGGCTAGTTACACATCTGCTTTGTGCCAACTCGAAGAGATATATTGGGGCAGATTGACCGAGGCCCGGTTGTGCAAACCGTCATTCATCACTTTTTTCAAGCACTTTCTCAAAACAAAAATCGAGCCTGAGGTAATCTGTTTCGTGAGTTTTGATGATATTTGGTTAATGATGGAAAGATTCATATGTTGTCCCAGCTTGTACTTGAACTTGATGGAAAATCAGCATTGTTTTAGATGACGGCTCTGGATTAGCATATGTTCAAATTGTTATGGATTAATTACTCATGGATTTTGTAAATCATTTTGTTGATTTCAATTGTTGAGTAGAATCAGGTTTCACATAGGCAATCAGGATTCGATTTGTTGGATATATTGACTTGGAGGGTAGCTTAGATTCTTGATGGAAATATTTTCTGTTACTTTGAAGTGGATTTGCTCCCTTTTGAACTTGAACGATATACGCGTTTGCTATTGGTTCATCACTCTTGTGCTTCATTTGCTGATTTGAACCTTTGGTGAATCGAATGAATGTGGAATCATGGTAAATTGTGTTATATGCTTGAGGAGGGCTCCCATTCTATTTGATGTTCCGTTTGAGGATGATAACTCAATCATGTAATTGGTAAATTTTGGCTGAATTGCTCATATCTAGCTGAATCGTGTGATTGGTGAATTTCTGGACTTGAATACTATGGACTTGCTGTAAGGTCTATGGGACAGATCTTTCACTCATATGATTGTGGAATTTTCTATTCCTTAGACTTCAAGTACTTCACTGATGATCACCAACATTGTACTGTTTTGATGCTTATTTAAAAACGGTTGGCTGATTTCTGAACAAGTATCAGTTTTGCCAATGTGGCACATTTGCTGGCTTAATCTAAAAAGAGTTGGACATATACTTGGATTGATTCACTATTGACTCCAGACTGCCTCGGACTGGCCTAAGAAATACAGTTAAATGGTTCTGACCTGCATAATACAATTTGCAACCACAAGTACTCATGTACGATGAATAGGATTACTTATTGGAAAATAGAAAGTGATACTCTAGGTCTCTAGAATAGAAAGTGTTTTTTTCATTTTAGTCATTTAATGATGAATTCATGTAATGGAGTAGCATTCCATAATTTTTTCTTTCCTTTTTGTAACGACGTGGTTGGGTATATCTAGTATCGCATTTTGCTCATTAAGTATATATACGCTCGGTTTATCTTGGAAAAAAAATCACCAGAATTCATGTTGGGAAAATAATGATAAACATTTGGCTATAACTCGGAATTTACATCTCTCATGAATTTTTTCTCTGACTTCTCTCTAGAAATCAGAACACTTTCTAGGGCCTTTCAGCTTTTCAGCTGAAAGGCCCGATCAAACACTTTTAATTTTGTACTTTAGCTTTTTCAATTCTGTAATTTAGAGCATCTGAGGTTCAATGAAACTACAAAGATCCAAAGATTAGATCTTTAGATCAGCCAAGACGCCAGCTTTAACGTGAAGCACCAACTTGAAGCCTTGAAGAAATTGGGTCAAGCTCATGAACCCAAAAAGACTTCCAACACTTGAAGACTTCACTTTCAATCTTCAACGGGAGTAGAGCGACAAATCAGAACCTGAAAAAAGAGCTTTTACAGAATCAACGCCACCTTGTTCAGATTATTGTTCCATATTTCATAACCCCCTTCTTCTAGAGGAGAAATCTCTTAAGGCAAGCCAGTTCAAACTCTGAACAATCGAAGCTCAAATCATATAACACTCGAACGGCGGAAGAAGTAGCCGGATCTGAATCAGAATCTTCAGACCGAGCTTCAATCACTCAAATCGATGAGAGAGCTGCTCACCTTCACTACTCCAGCTGAATCTCTCAAACGAAATTTCCTGATCCGGACTGAGAGCTGCAACGAACGGCCCCGATCTACTACATCTGACCACTTGCAAAAGGGCAATGATTGTGATTCAATGGTCAGATGTAGTAGATCGGGGGCCGTTCGTTGCAGCTCTCAGTCCGGATCTGGAAATGACTATATTGTGAAATGGACTGCCCTATGCATTTGCTTGAAAATGTGGTGTGTTACTGCATATACTTTGTTTGAAGAGGCTTCACCACTTGCAAAGATTTAACATCTTGTCACTGTGCTGCCTTGGTGAAATGGACGGAAGTAAAGCAGATTGTTGACTTTAGTCTGAGACTCGTCCTACTGATGACACATACTGTAATAACTAGAATCATGTAATCTTCATTGGATTGTTGATTGGAAAATAGAAAGTTAATACTCTAGTTGTTCTAGAGTTGACATTTTCTGTTTTCCATCCTAGTCATTTAATTACAAATTCATGTAATGGAGTAGTACTCAAAATTTCTTTCTTTCTCCTTGTAACGATGCATTTTGGGTATATCCACCATCGTATTTTGCCCACTATATATATATATGTATATATATGTGATCGGTTTAAAAAAAAATCACTAGAATTTATGTTCAAATTGAGGTCAGCGAAAAAAATGGAACAAAATAAGTCAAAATGAATGCGTTTTTGGACTTTGCGGTTGTTTACGAAAAAGCCCACGAAAATTTGAGGTTTGGCGAAAAACTTTGGGTTGTAGTTTTTTGACATTAATCACTAGTACTCCCAAACATTCATGTGATTGGTGAGATTTCTTATAGCATGTCGGTTATGGATAGTAGCACGTAATTGTGTTCATATGAGCATTGATTGGCATATTTTGAACCCAAGGGATAGAGATTCCCCCAAGATTACCATGGACTCAAAAGTTGCATAATAGTGAACTTTGGTAAACATTTTGGAGCTTTACTAACAATGAAGAAATTTTGGCTTCTCACACCGTTTGCTAATTAACGACATAGATTAGGGCTTCAAATTTAGAAAGAAATAGAGCCTATCTACTTGACCTTTCAAGTAGCTTTTCTCTATTTTTCTCGTACACTTTGAGATGGATCTATCATGTAATGCAGTTGTACTCCTGATTTTTTGTATTTTCTTTGTAAAGTGTGAACGGGTATAACCGACACTGTATTTTTCTTTTCCCCAGCCATTTATATATATCTCCTTTTTGCAAAAAAAAAAATTAAAAATCACTAATACTACAAATTCTGGATTTGGATTGTAACGGTGTGATCGGGTATATCCGGCACCGTATTTTTCTCATATTATATATATATAAGTATTTAGTTAAAAAATAAATAGAATTCATGTTCAAATTAATGTCAGCGAAAAGAACGAAACTAAAAACGTCAAAATGAACGCGTTTTTGGACTTTACGTTTTTGACAAAAAAACCCATGAAAATTGGAGGTTTGGCGAAACATTTTGGGTTCTCATTTTTTCACATTAATCACTAGAATTCATGTTCAAATTATGGCCAGCAAAAAAATTGGAACAAAAAAAAGTCAAAATGAACGCCTTTTTTGTCTTTGCCGTTTTTTACCAAAAAGCCCATGAAAATTGGAAATCTGGCAAAAAATTTTGGGTTGTTGTTTTTTTTGACATTAATCTCTAGAATTAATCAAAAAATAATCAATCACTATAATTCAAGTTTTCTCTCTAGAATCCTTAGCCGTTTCTAAAAATTGACCCCGGTAAAACATTAACCCCTAGTCATTATATGACCGTTTAACCCCATCCTCTGTCTAACGTACACTCTTTGTTATCTGTTCCCTCCATCCTCACATCCGCCTATGGCGGAGGGAGGGGGAAATCTGTCTCATGGAACCTACAAAGAGGCGGTAGGTTCATCCCCAATCTCTGCCCATGATCATTCTACATCCTTTGCATCCATTGATCAAAAAATCCCAATTTCCCTTCACATAGGGGAACCAGCCCTAATCTTATCTGCCGAGGAAGAAGACAAACTAGCAGAGACATTCCGGTGGACTTTGGTGGGAAAGTTCTCATGGGGTAGACCATCAATGATGGAGATAAGAAAAGAGGTTTTGGCAGCGCGGCTTTCTTGGGTGAATGCCACGTTGGTCTTCATGATTCACGTCATATCTTATTCAAATTTGAGAACGAGCAAGATTTCCAAAGGCTTTGGCTAAGAAAGACTTGGCATTTTAATGGATTCCTTGCCCGGATCTTCAAGTGCACCAGACACTTCGATCCGACAGTGGAAACCTCAACAGCTCCAGTTTGGATTCAATTCCCATGGCTTCCTCTCCACTTGTTCAAAAAGGAGTACTTGTATGCATTGGCCTCTGTAGCAGGAAGACCACTAAAACTAGATGCAGCCACTGCTTCTGCTACAAACATCACACGACCTCGCGAAGCAAGGGTATGTATTGAACTGGATGTCACTAAGGAGGTCCCTTCTAGAATCTGGATTGGTTCCAAAGAAAGTGGAAGGTGGCAAATGATGGAAGTGGAAGATAAGCCTCTCTACTGCTATAGGTGTAAGAAGTTAGGTCATGACCTCAAGAACTGCAATCCACAAAAACATATCTTGAAGGTTACCAAAGTAGATGGGAAGAAGCCAGCAAGATCAGCAGCTCAAACACGCTCCCAAAATTCCCAAGAATGGATCTTGGTACAAAGGAACAACGGGAAGCCCTCTAGTGAAAATACTCAGACAAATCCCGTCGTACAGCTTCAAAAGGCTAAAGAGCCTATGAGCAAAAGTGGTGTGACTATCTTCCCCCAGGAAGACCTCTCTAAGTTCTCTGGGAGGCACGGAGGAGAACCCACAGTAGCAGATCAGTCCATCCCGAGGGACCCAAGAACGTGCACCATTGAAGATGTTCAAGGAAATGCCTCTGAGAATGCTGAAGAATCACCAGTCCTACTGGATAATATGATATCCCAGATTCCTCCAGTATAGCACTCCCTTTGGACCAAGCTTAGAGCTCTCCGAATGCAGCAAATCCTCCTATGGTAGCCCCAATTGCTCAACCACTACAGAGGATCAATGTGATAAGTCCCTCCCTAAATAGTGAAGAGAGGCCAGGGCATATAATCAGGAAGAACACATTTCCAAACGATGAGATCTCTGAGCCCCATCCAAATGATGTGTCACTCTGCCCTCCTCCTACTCAGGAAAAGGCCTTTGAAGAATGTGAACATATTAGCCTCATGGCACATGGAACTGAAGCTACTTTAGCAAAAGAAGTCCTTGTTATAAGAAACTTAGAAGATGAAAGGAAGCAATCCGCTAATAATTCTTCCACTGGGAAGGAGACATGCTTGCCTCAAAGTGACCCTGAGCCACTAACTGACCCACTCCACATCAGTACGGCAACACCTCAGGTTTGCTCAGAAGGAATTACTTCTGGTAGACTACCTAAAATTGCCTCTTTTGTGGATTTGAAGGTGGAAACCTCATTTGAGGAGGACCACGAGGAAACCTTGGGGACTTCCAAAATTGGAAAAAAAAAGGAAGAACTTCCTAACCCTGCTATGGTAGATCTATCACCTAAAGGAGATGAAAGAAAGAAGGGGCATCAATCCCACATGTCTGCACAGAAGCAGGGTAAGCAAAAGTTGGGAGAAAAGAAGGCTCAGGAGACTGATAAAAGACATAAAATCGAGCAGCACTCAACAAGATGGCTCAGAGAAAAGAAAGCAGGTACTCCCTTAGCTAAAAAAGTTTAATGATGAATTGTCTATTTTGGAATATTAGGAGCATTAATAAGAAACCAAATTTCAGAAGATTGAAAAAAATTGTTCTTGAGAATAATTGTGAATTCCTAGCTATCTCAGAACCATTTATAAGTGTATCAAGGTTAGAAATCCTGAAGAAAAAACTAAAATTTGACTCTGCCCTATCTAATCTACCTAACTCTATTTGGGTCATGTTTAAGAAGCCAGTAAACCGCTCTGTAGTTGACAACCACAACCAACAGATTACCCTTCAGATTACTCACCCTGAATTACCTTACCCAATCCTAGTGTCCAATGTTTATGCTAAATGCGAGGCAAGTGAGAGAGTGGACCTGTGGGAATCACTAGCTAAATGCAAATCCCATAACATGCCATGGATTGCGTAGGGGGATTGGAATTGTATTAGGTCTAGAGAAGAGAAAAGAAGAGGTAAGGCTTTCCATGAAAAAGAGGCAAAGGAATTAACTGAATTTTACTCATTGGAAGGTCTTACTGAAATCCATTCTAGCGGTGCCACGTTCACATGCTGCAATAATAGGGATGGGAAGCATTGAATTTGGAAAAAACTAGATAGAGGTATGATGAACCTAGAATTTCTAAAAAAGAACCTCCAAGCACATATTTCCCACCTAGCTAGATCACCCTCTGACCATGCCCCCTTGCTGCTCACTATTAGTAAAGGCAAATCAGTTCCTAAGAAAGCATTTCGCTTTCAAAAGTTTTGGTTAGACCAGGAAGACTGCCTGACAGTAATTAGAGAAGCTTGGTCCACCACAGTTTTAGGGAACCCATTAAGAACCTTCTGTGAGAAACCGAAATTAGAAAAGTCTGTCCTCAAACAGTGGAACTTTGGTACATTTGGTAATCTCTTCTCCAAAACTGCAGAGGCAGAATCAGAATTGCTGAAATTAGAACAAACAGATGAGATAGTGCCTGTCCCTAGAGAGGTACTAAATCAAGCTGCTGATAAGGTAAAGCTCCATCTAGGCTTAGAAGAACAATTCTGGGCTCAAAATGCTAATCTAAAGTGGAATAGGGAGGGGGATAGAAACACTCAATTCTTTCATACATATGTAAAACAGAGACATGCGAGATCATACATACACAAGATTAAGAACCTTCAGGGAGAATGGATTGAGGATGAGGAGGAAATAGCAAATGTTGCTACTCATCATTTCACAAAGAACTTCTCTGCTAAACCTATTGAGCCAACTCTTAAGAGTAGCCTACTTTCCTGATGCCTAAATGAGGAGGATAGAGAGAACTTAACCAAAATCCCTGATTTGGAGGAAATCTACGATACTGTCCATTCCATGAATAAAGATAGTGCTCCTGGACTAGATGGCTTCTTTGGAATGTTTATGTTAAAGCTTGGGAAATCATTAAGCAGGATCTCTTAGCAGCTGTCCAGTTCTTTATGAATGGAGGTGAGTTACCAAATGCCATAACAGCTACATCCTTAGTCCTAATCCCCAAAACCCAAAATCCCTCTGCCTTTAAAGACTTTAGACCCATCAGCCTGTTCACCTTCCTCAACAAAATCATTTCCAAGCTATTGGCTTCTAGACTTGCAAAAGTGCTGCCCAAGGTTATCTCTGAAAACCAAAGCGGGTTTATAAAGGGTAGAGTGATCATGGATAACTTTCTGTTAGCAAATGAGCTAATCTCAACTATTAATAGAAAGAGAAAGGTAGATAATGTGGCCTTAAAACTTGACATGGAGAAGGCATATGATAGGGTCAATTGGATTTTCCTTATGAGAGTGCTTAGATCCTTACGCTTTGGAGAAGTATGGATAGATATCATTTAGAGATTAATCTCTAATATCTGGATGACCATAATCCTTAATGGAACCCCAAAAGATTGGTTTAAGACCTCAAGAGGACTACGGCAAGACGATCCCATTTCCCCACTTCTTTTTGCCTTAGGTGCTGAATACTTGTCAAGGGACCTTAATTGCAACCCTAGGAAAGGCCTCGATTTTTATACTCGTAGAGACTGCCCTAAGATCACTCACCTAGCCTATGCAGATGACATAATTATTTTTTCTTCATCCAATCCCATCATCATTAAGCAAATTATGGGGAAACTTAGTCATTATGAGGCTGTCTCATGTCAAAGGATAAATGCAGCAAAAAGTTGTTACTTAATTCGTGATAAAGCCCCTACTGAAAGAAAACACATGTTGGGGAGACTCACCAAATTTTGTAGAGGCACCTTCCCTACCCAATACCTAGGACTCCCTCTCCACTTTAAAAGAATCCCAGCTGTCCACTTTGAGAAGATAATGTAGAAATTTAACCAATTGATTGGTGGATGGAGTGGAAAATTTTTGTCAATGGGTGGTCATATAACCCTCATTAAAAGTGTGCTGTCCTCCATTCCATGTTATATGATAATGAGCACTTCTATACCTAAAAAGGTGATAAATCAGATGGAGGCAATGATGGCCAATTTTCTGTGGTCCTCCTCAGAAATAAGAGATAAGTATCACTGGATTAAATGGACTGATTTATGCCTACCATATGAGGAAGGGGGATTAGGCCTTCGAGCACTTAAAGACATTGCCAAAGCCCAATTATACAAGTTGTGGTGGAGATTTAGGCAGCAAAATACCCTATGGGCCAGATACTTAAGGACAAAATATTGTAGAGATGCCATCCTGCTCAACTCCAGGCCCATAGGGGCGATTCAAACAGTTGGAAACAAATGCTTTAAACTGCTGCCAAAGTGGAGGAACACATTTTATTTCAAATTGGGAAAGGAGAGTGCAACCTGGTTTGGGACAAATGGAATGGGAGAGGAAGACTTGCTTATACTTTTCAGATTCAGGGACAACAAAAGGTAAATGATTTCCTGGAGGATCAGGGCTAGAATGTACAGAAAATTTTGGAACAATTCCCTCAGATTCCTCCTTCCTTCTTTACTGAAATTCACATTGGAGAAAGGAATACACAAGATCAAATAAAGTGGATGAATTCAGGTAATGGCCAATTCTCACTGCACTCAGCTATCCAGGTAATAAGAGAGGTAAACCTCCCATTATTTCCTTATACATCTTATATTTGGGATAATTGCATGCCTATAAAGATCTCTTTTTTTATGTTAAGACTGCTCAGAAAGAGACTACCTATGGCTCTGAACCTACAGAAAATAGGTTTCATTGGTCCCCTTGTTTGCCCCTTTTGCTGTTCCTCTGAAGAAATGATTAGCCATCTATTTACTTCCTGTCAGATGACAGCCAAGGTATGGAAAAGGTTTGGTTCCGAAATGGGATTTTGGCCTAATACTCTTTCCTTGACAGGTTCTTTAAACCAGTGGTGGCTTAGGCCTGAAAAAGCAGAGGTCAGAAAATTCATGTTGAAAATAATCCCATCACTCATCTGTTAAAATGTGTGGAAAATGAGGAATAAAGTCACCTTTAGCAGTGTAAAGCCTGAAACTGATCAGATTATCTACACCACCTTCCAACTGGTCAAGGAATTAGCTGCTAACAAATTCAAAATTAGAAATTTGGAAAACCTAGATTGGGATCAATTCTGGACTAATATCTGGAAGATCAAAAGGAGAATTAAGGTTTGTACCTACCAATTGCTACCTCCTACATACCCGGGGATTAAGGTAATCTTCTCTGGCCTAAAAGTAGGACTGGAATGGAAAATTGGAGGTGTTGCTCGTGACCATAATGGAAGATCTGTTATCAATATTCCTGTGCTTTCTTATGACATGACTTATGCTAAGGCGCAGGTTGAGTTACTGTCTTGCAGATGGTGGCTAGAATATTGTAGAGGACTGGGAATCAGCATGGTGGAATTTGAATCTGATTTAGAGGAGCTGTACAAAGTGTGGAAGCAAGAGGGTAACTGGGATCTCATAATCCTTTAGCTTCAGCCCCAAACAACCCTATCTAAAATCCCAAAAGAGGCAAACAAGCCAGCAAGATGGATGGCTGCTAATGAAGGAAAGGAAACATTACCCTTGGAGAAACTCCTAAAGTCAGATATGATGTGCCTTCCTTACATACTAAGGAAAAGGACCAATGAATATGAACTACGCAAATGATCTCCAAAATAATTACAGGTTAGGGTCCCTGTCTGCTGATGCTAGGACAGGTTGCCAAATGATATGTCTAAATTGATGCCTGTCGATGTTAGGGCATTCATCATCTAATCTGAAAATGTTTGCTCCCTCTTCATCTCTTCTTTTTTTCCTTTGGACGTGGAGAAAATGGAAAGTAAGGCAATGTTGGAAGCTCCCTCTGATCATATAATGTTATTTGCTACAGTAACTTCTGGAAGCCCACTCCACGAAATGCCTAGGTCACCAGTCTGCGGTATTTAGGACTGGTTTGCCTGCTATATTTTCTTTTCTTTGAGATTAAAGCAGGTTGTCTGCTGTTTTGGTGCTTGCATAAAGTGAGAAGAATGCTGATCTATGTATCTTGAAGATCCTGCTACCTTTTGTGGCCCTCGCTACTGGTTTTTTTTTGCATACATGGCTGTTTTTGCATTTCTTCAATCAATTACATGTATGCTTTGATGCTCTTCGATTAATTGGTGTAGTTTTATTGTAGAACTATAAATGTAAATGGAGTAATACTCCATATTTACGCATCATGATATAATATTGTAAATGGAGTAGTACTCCAACCTCTATTTTCTTTTGTGATATCCTTAAGAACAAATCTCCATTAGGCCTATGGCATGTAAATGGAAATTTGATCTCAAGGATCCTTTAAATTTTGTAAGAGCGATATTAGGGTATATCCATCGCTCACAAAGACAATTAATATATTGGGAGTGGCGACCCATCTCAAATGGAGGTTAACCAATAAAAAAAATTCTCTAGAATTCATGTTCAAATTAAGGTCAGCGAAAACAACGAAAAAAAAAGCCAAAATGAACGCATTTTTGGACTTTGCTGTTTTTTACCAAAATGCCCATTAAAATTGGAGGTTTGAGGAAAATTTTTGGTTGTCGTTTATTGACATTAATCACTAGAATTCATGTTCAAATTAAGGTCAGCGAAAAAAAATGGAACGAAAAAGTCTAAATTATCACGTTTTTTGACTTTGCCATTTCTGACAAAAAAGCCCATGAAAATTGTAGGTTTAGCGAAAACTTTTGGGTTGTCATTTTTTGACATTAATCACTAGAATTCATATTAGCTGTATTCCATGTGCTTTCACTTCTCTCTAAAAAGTGAACAGTTGACTTAAGTGACTTAATAATTAGGTTTATACATTTCTGACCGTTACTACTCTAACGGGTACTTGGGTATTCTCTAAGTCAGCCGCCTATGGCGGAGGAGAGGGAGCCTCCCCCTCCGGCGACCTTTGTCGGAGTCACAAAATCAGATACAGCAACTAAGGAGGCTAGTATTTCGTTTTCAGCTATTGCAAATAAGCAACCACTGTCAAGCTTCAAAGGAGAACCGGCTCTTTTCTTGACAGACGAGGAAGAAGACGCTTTAGCACATAAATTTCAGTGGACATTAATCGGAAAATTCTCATGGGGACGGCAGCTATGGCTCAGATTCGAAAAGAAATCTTGACAGTAGGATTTCTGGGTGAATGTAAGGTCGGATTAATGGATCAACGACATGTATTATTTAAATTCGACAAAGAGGAGGACTTTCAGAGATTTTGGACCAGAAAGGTCTGGCATTTCCAAGGATTTCAGGCTAGAATCTTCAAGTGGTCTAGGGATTTTGATCCGGCGGTGGAATCTTCCATTGCCCCAGTCTGGATTCGCTTTCCTGCCCTTCCTTTACATTTGCATGCAAAAGAGAAACTGTATTCTCTTGCTACAGCTGCAGGCACTCCATTAAAGCTAGGTGCGGCTACTGCAGCTTCTGGGGATCTTGTGAGACCAAGCGAGGATCGAGTGTGCGTTAAAATGACTAACTCAGTCCATTCTGGAGAGGATTTGGATAGGGAGCAAAGAGAGAGGAAGGTGGCAGATCCTATAAATTGAAGAAAGACCTGCATACTGTGCAAAATGCTGGAAATTGGGGCACAATATTAAGGATTGCGATCCTCAAGGAAGGAGTAAAAAGGGCTCAGAAAAAGGGAAAGCAGGATTCAGAGGAAAATTTTTACTGCCAATAAACAGGATCCAAATGAATGGATTTTAGTCTCCAAAAAAACAACGGGGAAAGGGGTTGAAGATCGGAGGCATCTCATAAAAGGGAAAGAGGTGGACCAGAACAGTATTCCAATCTCCTATCCTTTGATGGAGATTCCAGAAACTTCAGGCCATACTAAAGGCCCTGCAGAATGCATTCAGATGAACCAAGCACAGGGACCAAGTAAGGAGAGCAGAGCGGAAACTAAGAACAACTCTGCACAAGTTGCCAATAAGGTGGTGGTAGAATTGACCCAACCAGCTGCTCCACAGTCTTAAGGAAAGGGCACAAAGACAAATGAGGGTGGAATTATAGAGCCAAAATCAAGGCCAATCACAAAGGACCTGGAACACAGTAATAGGTTTAATGTGTTGAATTTATTACAAGAAGAATGAGGAGAAGATGTAAGGGAGATAATAAATTTCCCCAACGAAGGAGGAAGAACATGTATTGTGGAGGAAACAGAGCCAGCTTATAATTGCCAAATCTCAGTTGCCCAGAAGGATGTAACCATTTGCCAAGAAATGCATGAACAGGTATACTGTGATGCAATCCTCAAACTTATTACTAATTCAGTTCCTTCTGATCTTCTGCAGGCATCAATGGTAACAGAGGAGGAGGCAGGAGAGTTCATCCAGGACACCTCACAAGACATTCAATGGGAGGTATGCCAGCTGAATGAAGGTGTTCAGGAAGATCATGTTAGTCAGACTAGAGGGAGGAGTAGACAACCTAAATCCTGGGCTAGGTATGGGTCTGATAGGGAACTGAGAAAAAGAAGTGCAAGTACGAGGTCTATGAGAATAGTTTTCAATGATTAGTTGTATTTACTGGAAAATTAGGAGTATTGGCAAAAAGCCAAACTTTAAGAAACTGAAGAAAATTTTAAAGAAGAATTGAAGTCAACTCCTAGTCATTGTTGAGCCCTTTATGGACTCATCGAAACTAGAAGGCTTTAAGCGTAGACTAAAATTTGAAGTAGCTTACTCTGATGCAGTTAGTCCATTTGGATCATGTTAAGGAGACCTTTAGCTAGCAAAATCATTACAATCAATGAATAGCATATTACGATAGAAGTCAGCCACCCAGAACTACAAACTCCTCTGCTGGTGTCAAGTATATATGCTAAGTGCACAGAAGCAAACATGGAGGTTATGTGGCAGGACGTAGCCCTCTTACAAAATCTAGGTCTTCCTTGGGTTTTATGGGGGGACTGGAACTGTATTAAATCAATGGAAGAGAAAAAGGGAGGAAAGGCTTTTCATATAAAACAGGCTAGAGAGCTAACTGGATTTATGTCCTCCATGGGGCTATCTGAGGTACAATCTAGTGGGGCGAAATTCACCTGGTTTAATAACTGAGAAGGAAGGGCCAGGATATAGAAGAAACTTGATAGAGCATTAGTGGATTCTAAGTTCCAAACTAGCAATCTCCATGCCTCAATGTCACACCTATCAAGAGCCCTTTCAGACCACTCCCCTCTAGTTTTAAAAATTCAGTTAGGTAGGATAGCTGTTAGACCATTTAGATTTCAGGAGTTTTGGCTCAGTCACTCAGAGTGCCTGCCTACTATTAGAACAGCTTGGAATAGGGAGATAGTAGGTAGTCCAATTAGGATTTTTACTGAGAAACTGAAATGTGTCAAGCTAGCACTTAGGGAATGGAACAAATCTACCTTTGTGAACATCTTCACAAGGGCTGAACAGGCAGAAGAGGATGTTCTAAGACCAGAAATGGAGGATGAGGTGAACCCTATTCCTATAGATATCATGAACAAAGCTGTTGCAATAGCTAAATATCAGTTAGGTCTAGAAGAGAGATTTTGGTCTCAAAAAGCCAATATCAAATGGGCTAAGGTGGGAGATAGGAATTCTAGATTTTTCCACTCCTATGTGAGAAATAGGCATGCTAAGGTCACATCCACACCATCCAAAACCAGGAAGGGGAGTGGATAGAAGGGCAGGAAAAGATAGCTAAAACAGCAGTCCAATTCTTTATAGAATGGTATTCCTCAGAACAGATCAATGGGCAAATAGATCCCTCTCTAATCCCAGCTGTCCCAACGGAGAGGCACAGGGAGAGCCTAACAAGAACCCCTGACCATGAAGAGCTGAAAGACACTGTTTTTAGAATGAACCAAGAGAGTGCCCCAGGCCCTGATGGCTTCCCGAGGGTATTTTATGTGGCAGCCTGGGACACCATAGGTATGGACCTTCTCAAAGCAGTTCAATCTTTTGTGAATGGTGCTGAATTGGACCAGGCCATGACTGCTACCTCCTTTGTACTCATTCCCAAAATCTCAAATCCACTATCCTTTAAGCATTTCAGGCCTATAAGAATATGCAATTTTATCAATAAGGTTGTCTCAAAAATCCTAGCTCAAAGATTATCTATCATCCTTCCTAAGATTATATCAGAAAATCAGAGTGGATTTGTAGCTGGAAGACTGATGTCAGATAACTACCTATTGGCTAGTGAAATGATAGCTACCTTAAATAGGAAAAGCAAAGAAGGCAATGTTGCTTTTAAGCTTGTTATGGAAAAGGCATATGATAGGGTGTATTGGCATTATTTGCTGCAGATAATGAGATTGTTGGGATTTAGGGAGATTGGGATTGACTTGGTGTGGAGATTGATTTCAAATAACCATTTTTCTATCTTAATCAATGGGGTTAGCAAGGGATGGTTTAGAGCCTCGAGAGGGTGGAGACAAGAAGATCCAATTTCTCCTTTGTTGTTTGTGATTAGTGCAGAATACTTGTCCAGAGTATTGCAGAACATTTCTGATAAAAGTCTAGAGTTTTGTGTGCCTAGAGGTTGTCCCAAAATTTCTCACTTAGCATTTGCAGATGATCCCTTAATTTTTTCTTTTGCTCACCCTAGAGCTGTTCAAAATGTCATGGGAAAGTCAAGACATTATGAAATGGTTTCAGGACAGAAAATCAATGCTGCAAAAAGCTCTTATTTAGTACACAAGAGGCTGCCTATGTCTAGAAAGCATACTATAGGTAGGACTACTGGTTTCCTTAGAGGTTCCTTACCATCCACTTATCTTGGCATTCACTTACACTACAAGAGGATCCCAACATTCTACTATGACCGATTGGTAGATAAGATTAGTCAGACAATCGGTAATTGGAAAACGAAATTCCTCACATTAGGTGGTAGGATCACTTTAGTCAAAAGTGTCCTCTCCTCCATTCCACTCTATGTGACCATGAGTATAAACCCTCCCAAGAGAGTCATAAACCACATAGAATTAATGCTAGCTAACTTTCTGTGGTCAGCAGTGGACAAGGGCACTAAAAGGCATTGGATAAGCTCGAAAGAGCTGTGCCTTTCTCAGAAGGAAGGGAGAATAGGATTTAGGGATCTCAACCATATAGTTTCAGCTCAAACTTCTAAGCTATGGTGGAGGTTTAGATCCAGAAATTCACTCTGGGCTAAATTCATGTGGGCAAAATATTGTGGGTCCAAACACCCTATGGAAATCAGACCTAGAAGAGGGGACTCGAACACGTGGAAAAGGTTATGTAATGCAGCTCCTGTGATTGAGGAACACATCCAATTTCAGCTAGGACAGGGAGACTGCAGCCTGCTGCATGATAAATAGAGCTATAGAGGGAGATTAGATGATGTGTACTCATGTCAAGGTCAATTAAAGATATTAGATGTTCTGGGGGAGCAGAGGTGGAATTGGGACATAATGAGGACCACACTGCTAGAAATCCCAACAGAAGTCTTTTTGGAGATCCCCACCAGTTCAGAAGGACCTGATAGAATGATATGGAACCTCACCTTGGATGGTGAATTTAGCCTGCAGTCAGCTTTTCAATTTTTCGGAGGAAATCATAGTCCTGTTTGTACTAACATTGAAAGCCTATGGCACCCTTTAGTCCCTATAAAGATGTAATTTCTGATGCTGAGAATGCTTAGAAATAAAATTCCCCTAGGCTCCAATCTCCATAAGGTAGGCATCAAGGGCCCCTTCATATGTCAATGGTGCTATGCGAATGGAGAAACCGTGAATCACCTCCTGGTGTCTCGCCATTTTGCACAAATGAAATGGAACATTTTTGCAGCTGAGAATAATATAAGACAGCACTCTAACTGTCTTCAAAGAACCCTGCAGATGTGGTTGCAAAATCAGAGCTCTTTTTCTGAGTGCAGGAGATTCCTTCTTACAATTTGTCCATCGATTATTTGTTGGTGGTTGTGGAAACTAAGAAACCAAATCACTTTTAACAAAGAAGCCCCTGAGGTAGGTCCATTGGTGGGTAGAATATTCAATTCCATCAAAGAGCTAACAAGTCTAAAGTTCAAAGGGCTGAAAAAAAATGGAGCTAGAGTGGGGACCTTTCTGGGAAGCTTGTTATAAAATCAGAAAGAAGAAGAGTCTGAAACTCATTAGATGGATACCTCCTGACCCATCTTGTAGCAAAATTAACTATGCAGCAGCTAAGGATGGAGGTAAATGGAAAGCTGGAGGTATAGCCAGAAATTCATGGGGTCATTTACTGTTTTCTCTTCCTATTTTTCTTTTCCTTTCCACACTTACAAGATTGCAGGTAGAAATACTCGCAGCTCACAGGTTTATCTCAAGAAGTGAAGAGCTAGGATATCATAAAATCATTCTTGAATCAGACTCCACCATGCTCAAACAAGGAGTTAAATATTGGGGAGATTGGCAGCTAGTAACCATTCTTGAGAACATTAAGCGTAACTCCTCCAAACAGGTAGTTTAGCGAGAAGCTAATCAAGCTGCGAAGCTACAAGTGCTGCAACAGAGCTCAAAGGTCAACTATAGACTTCCTTCTAAGCTTAGAATAGATAGAGATCAAATTCTTACCATCAGTAATAGGGAATGAAACGAGTACACTTGATAATACAACCAATCGAGGGTCAAAGACCTCAGCGAATGAGAAATCAGGTAAGTGGGGAGGCTTCAGTCTGCTGATGTTAGGACTGAATTGCCAATGCGATTATCTTAGACTCCATCCTACAGAAGTTAGGGTTGGTTTGTCCAGTTCGTTGCTCTATTTTGTTAGTTCGAATTGGGTATTTGTCTAGTCCTAGTACTGTCACACCAAGTGGCATGGATGCAAGTTGGGGCAAAGAGGATCCAATGTGGAGTCCACTTTGGCATGGATGATAAAGAGAAAGAGGGGGATTTCAAGCAATGAAGAAAATGAGGGATTGCAGGTCACAAAATGCAATACTGCTGGCAGTGTCCCTGAACTCATATATACTAAACCAGCATGGGAGAAGGAGGGGATCAGCAGCAATAGCGAGCTAAAGGCCTGGTTTTGTGTGTTCCATAGACTAATTAGTCCCCATAAAGGGGAATCTTTTGTCACTCCTTGAAATCTGAGGAGTTTTTTGTACCATAGATTGAAAATAGCTCTGAATGTAGTTGGAGGAAGTTCTCCACATTTAAATCTTATTAGGTTCACATGTTGTAAAAGTCTTGATACAATATATAATCTATGTAAAAGGAGCAGTACTCATCTTTTGTGCTCTCCGCTTGATCTATTTGCCATTAGGCATGTAAATGGTGAGTGGTTCAAGGTGGCTCCTCTTTGTAATGGTGATTTTAGGATAAATCCATCACCAAAATATAAGAGGGAGTGGCGATCCTCGCAAATGGACCGTTGCCATATAAAAGAAAAACAAAAAAATCACTAGAATTCATATTGTGCTCTATAGAAGTTGTGTTGAAATCAATGTTCTCTCTCTACAAAATTTGGTCTCCCCTCTCTCTAGAAAATTGGATCTGATTTTTAACATCCTTTGAACACTAAGTAATATTACCGTTAGCATTATAACGGGCAGATTGGCCCTAATTGGCTCCGCCTCCCATGGCGGAGGGGAGTGGTCTTCCCCCAACAGCCTCTTTCGCACATGAGGTCAGAAATACGTAAAACTCAACCAAGGATTTTTCTATCTCATTCTCGACGATTCAGAACAAAACTCGTCTCTCTCAATTTAAGGGAGAACCGGCCTTGCTCCTCATAGAGAAGGAAGAAGAATGCTTGGCTCAGAATTTCAAATGGACACTAATCGAAAAATTCTCTTGGGGAAGACCAGCTATGGCGCAGATAAGGAAAGAGATTCTAGCAGCTGGGTTCCTTGTAGAGTGCAAGGTTGGCCTTTTCGACAATCGACATGTCCTCTTTAAGTTTCATCAGGAAGCAGATTTCCAGAGGTGCTGGACAAGGAAAGTTTGGCATTTCTAGGGGTGTCAAGCTAGAATCTTTAAATGGTCGAAAGACTTTGAACCAACAGTGGAACCGTCGATCTCTCCGGTCTAGGTTCGATTTCCTCACCTTCCTCTCCATTTGTCCTAGAAGGAGAAACTCTTCTCTTTGGCGTTAGCAGCTGGGAAACCCCTAAAGTTAGACGCAGCAACGGCTGCAGCATTCGATCTGCTCCGGCCTAGTAAAGCTCAGGTGCGCATAGAAATGGACCTCACCAAATCGATCCCCAGCCGGATCTGGATTGGAAGCAAGGAAAAGGGCAAATGACAATATATAGAAGTGAAGGACCGGCAGGAATACTGCTCAAAGTGCCGGAAGCTAGGACATGGCCCCAATGACTGTGACCCTCTAAGAAAGCCGACCAAAACTACCTCAGGGGTGGTGGAACCAGTGTTGAAGAAGAACACCAAAACCGCCAACTCATGCACTAAAGAATGGGTCTTGGTCTCTAAGGATAATTCCGATCAGAAAAAAGATGCTCAGGAAGCTGACATTCACGGAAAAGGAAAGGAGGTGGATCCTTCTAGTCTCCCTATCACTTGCTCTTTAAAGGAATTACCAGAGTCCTCCAGCATGGCGATTGTACCGAGAATTAGGATAACCCTCACGAAGACTGCTGTGACTGGGAAGACTGATCCGAAAATGGCTAGCAATAAGTTTGCATCTTTAGAAAGCCTAATAGAGAATGAAGAAGTAGAGCAGGGCATTATGTTAGATGACTCTCAGATGGACAAAGACAGTGAGCTAAACCTGAATCATAAAAAAGGGTGACATATTGAGAGAAATACAGGTTGAACAGTCCTCTAAAGATCAGGTCTGCGAAGGCCAAAGGGAGACCCTTGGAAGGATTACCACACAGAATATAGAGATGCAACTCCAGGAATCCACCCAAAACCAAAAATTGCAGTTGATTCGGCAGGATGCCATTATCTCCCAAGCGATCCAAGAACAGGTATATTGTGATGAAATTTTGAAAAGCATTACTGAAGTAATCCCCTTTGATTATGTGCAGGTGCTAGAAGCTGAAGAAGATGAGAGAGGGGGATCTTCTTGATACCCCCATTCCTAAACATCCGGTAACCCAACAAGGCCCTGAACCATACCTGAGAGAGAGGTTAGAAGGTCCTATAGTTGAGACAAATCCTTTGGAGGTTCCACAAAGGGTAGAGGACAATGGGGAGGCCTCAAGCCCATGCAAAAGGGACAAGTCTTCACAAGGGAAGGCTGATCACAGGGTAGAGGTACCTCAGTCGTCAAATGCTGGAAAAAAATCTGAGGTCTTGGCCCAAATATGAATCCGATAGAGAACTTAGAGATAGATTAGCAAATACGGGTTCCAAAGGAGTAAGATTTAATGATTAGCTGTCTTTATTGGAACATTAGGAGTGTTAGGAAGCATCCCAATTTTAGAAAACTCAGGAAAATTCTTAGACATCTACGAGCGATCTGTTAGCCATAGCAGAACCCTTTGCAGATACTTCTAGATTAGAATCATTAAAGAGGAGGTTAAAGTTTGATGAAGCCTTTTCAAATTCTGTCAGCTTGATATGGATTATGATTAGGAAACCTTTCTCTTGTAGTGTCATCTTGTCCACAGAACAACACATCACAATAGAAGTGAACCACCCTGATCTGCCTTGCTCTTTAATAATGACTAGTGTGTATGCCAAGTGCACGGAGAACCAGAGAGTTTCCTTATGGCAGTCCTTTGAATCACTACAACACCTAGGCAGGTCCTGGCTATTATGGGGGGACTGGAACTGCATAAAGTCTAGGGATGAAAACGGGGGGGCAAAGCTTTTCACATTAGAGACACTAGGGAGATAGTTCAGTTCATGACCTCCCTAGACCTTACAGAGGTACAATTTAGTGGAGCAAACTTCACTTGGTGTAATGGGAGGGAGGGGAAAGCAAGGATTTGGAAGAGGTTGGACAGGGCCCTAGTAAATAATCATTTTCTCAGTAGTAATCTGCAGGCCAATATAGTTCATCTAGCAAGATCTCCATCAGATCACTCCCCCCTCTCATTAAAAATCCAAAAGTCTAGCATATCCCCTCCCAAACCCTTCAGATTTTAGGCCTTTTGGTTAGGCCATAAAGAGTGTTTACCAGAAATTAGGAGAGCCTAGGAAACTGATGTTAGTGGGAGTCCATTGAGGATCTTTTCTGAAAAACTAAAAAGGGTGAAACAAGCACTTAGGACATGGAATAGGATCACCTATGGTGATATCTTCTCCAAGGCTCAGTAGGTTGAAGAGGAGGTACAAAGACTAGAGAGGGAGGATGAGGTTAATCAAGTTCCTAGGGAGGTTATGAATAGAGCTGCTGCCAAAGCCAAATATCAGCTAGGATTGGAGGAGAAATTCTGGTCCCAAAAAGCCAACTCTAAATGGGCAAATGATGGTGATAGAAACTCTAGGTTCTTTCACTCCTATGTGAAAAATAGATATGCTAGAACACACATCCACAGGATTCAGAATCTAGATGGAGAGGGGGTCCAAGGAGAAGATGAAATTGCAATCCTAGCAGTGCAGTTCATTACTGACTTGTACTCTGCAGATCAGGTCAACCCTAGGCTTGATACCTCCCTAATTCATAGCTCCCTAAGTGAAATGGATAGGCTGGCCCTTACCAAGATTCCAGACATAGATGAACTGAAGCTAACAGTCCACAGCATGAACCCTGAGAGTGCCCCAGGTCTGGATGGGTTTCCACTCCTTTTTTACCATGCTGCATGGGATATTATCAGTGAGGATCTCCTTAGGGCAGTGCAGGCGTATATGAATGGAGAGGATTTGCCAAAAGCCATTACAGCTACATCTATTGTCCTTATTCCAAAAATCCCTAACCCCTCGTCCTTCAAGCATTTCAGACCCATAAGTCTTTGTAATTTCCTAAATAAGACAGTCTCTAAAATGCTAGCCATGAGATTAGCTCATATATTTCCCAAGGTGATCTCGGAGAATCACAGTGGGTTTGTGGCAGGGAGATTAATTACAGATAACTATTTACTAGCTAGTGAGATGGTCTCTACCCTCAATAGGAAGAGCAAGGAAGGGAATGTTGTTCTAAAACTGGACATGGAGAAGGCCTATGATAGAGTTCATTGGCCTTTCCTACTCCAGATTCTTAGATTGCTAGGCTTTGGAGAGGTGTGGAAACTTTCAGACCTCATAGAATGCCAGGGCAACTACAAGGTGTCAGAATTCCTTGGGAGACACGGCTGGGAATTGAACAAAATTCATGAAATTTTCCCCCAAATTCCACAGGATATATTCAGGAGTGCCCCTGTTCTATTAGAAGGATGTGATCAAATGATCTGGACCCTAACTCTTGATGGGAACTTCTCCCTAAAATCAGCCTACAATAGACTAAGGGGGCAGTCCAACCCACTATATTTGCACACGAAGTCCATATGGAATAAAGTCCTGCCTGTCAAAATGTCTTTTCTTATGATCAGACTAATCAGGAACAAGGTCCCAATTGGCTTCAAGCTACATAAAATTGGTTTGTTGGGGCCTTTTATATGCCCGTGGTGCCGAGGACATGAGGAGACCGTTAGCCATATTTTTGCCTCTTGCCCCTTTGCCACTAGGATTTGGAGGATTTTTGCTGCTGAGGTGGGGATTCTTGAGCACTCTCAATCCCTAGGTGGTACACTAAACATTTAGTGGGAAACAGAAACCTTCTCTGCCTGAGAGCAATGCCTTCCTCCGCATGATCTACACTTCACTCATCTGCTAGTGGATGTGAAAACTGAGAAACAAGAGAACCTTTGATGGAGGAATGCCACAGGTGCAGAGATTAGTGGATCAGGTATTTAAGACAATCAAAGAACTGGCACAAATCAAATTCCCAAATCTGAAGCTCCAGGACCTAGACTGGGCCAATTTCTGGAGAAACTATCAGAATATTAGAAGGGCCTCAGTTTTGGAATGCATCAAATAGAAACCTCCAGATTTCCCGGTAGTAAAGGTCAACTTGGTAGCCTTTAAGCTGGAAGGATCTTGGCGAGCTGGAGGCATCATCAGAAACCATATGGGTAGCCTCCTTTTGTCCCTTCCTATATTATTGTTTCCAACAACTATGTCTAGACTACAGGTGGAACCTCTTGCTGCCCATAAGGTTCTGTCTCTGTGCTGGAAGAAGGGAATGAGTAACATATGCATTGAATCAAAATCTACAGAACTACTCCAAGAACTGATTTCGTGGAAAGATTGGCAGATCAAGTCATTAATTGAAGAGCTGAGACTGAGGGCTACTTGCTCTATAGTTCCTAAGGAGGCCAACCTCCCAGCTAGGTACTTGGTTGGCCATAAGAGATCGCAGGCTTCACATCAATTCCTGTCCTTAATTCAACTGGACAGGGATCAAGTGCAACAGTGTGTTTTAGAAGAGGTAATGATTTTGTGTGTCAAACCTAAGGATCCAGGTCAGCTCGAAACAAAAGCTGTAAGTAAAATAGGCGCCGCCATCCTACAGTTGTTAGGGATGGATTGCCTTGTAAATTATATAGGGCCTCAGCTTGTTGGTGTTAGAGCTGAATTGCCATATATGCACTACCTATGGTCAATATATATGCCAAATGTTGGTCTGAAACACTGGTTTTCTGTGGAGTGCTCACTTCCTCAACCCCTACTGTTTACCATGGAGCCTGCAACCCATCAAAACCAAATGCGAATAACAGCTCAAAGGGTTCTGATTTGTGTTAATAAAGAACTGGAATGGGTAGGCTTCATCAACTGGCTCCCAAGGCCTGAGATCAAAAAGGAAGCTGACTTATCCTACTGGCCATGCTTTGCATATTCCCTTAATACTTATAAAGGGTGTGCTGAAGGTGAGCTTCAAATGAGCTATACCAATGCGAATTGGAGAAGAGAAGAGTTGAATGACAACCCCACCAACAGTAACTGTCAGATCATTTACAAGGAAAAGGTAGTATTTTGTGTTGTCATATGTCCTAAAAAATGACCTTTTGTCACTCCTCGTGATAGTAGGAGTTTTTTGCTCTATAGGCTTTTAGGAGTTACTTTTGTAAATGGAGAAAGTACTCCAAATTTAAATTATCAACTCCTCTTGTGGTTGGATCCATTAGGCCATTGGCGTGTAAATGGATCCAATATCAAGAAGGCTCCTATTTGTAAGGATGATTTTAGGGTAAATCCATCATCCACCAATTATTTAATATATGTGGAGTGGTGCCCACCCTAAAAAAAGTGGTTAACCAAATAAAACAAATCACTAGAATTCATATTCAAATTAAGGTCAGCAAAAAAAAAGGAACACAAAGAGTCAAAATGAACGCGTTTTTGGACTTTGCTGTTTTTGACAAAAAATCCCATGAAAAGTTAAACCCATATGTGGTGTGAATCGAGACGGGAAAGCAAAGTCTTCAGCTTTTAAATGGGAACAGCAGGACACGAACTGGAACAACTCATCGGCTGGAGATTCTTATTCAACGGCAGCAACGGAGTTGCCAGATGGTCTCACACCGGACGTACATAAAAGGAAGCCCTCGATCTGTGCAGATCGGGTGGCTAGCATGACTGTGTTCCAAGGTTAACAGCGCTGGATACACCCCGGTCTAATATCCCAGTCTATTTCAACCTCTTAAAGCTGCGAGAACGATGGAGAGTTCCCGTTCCACTAAATTTGCTCTCCCTCAAATGCTTGGCGCTCAACAAAGATAGATCCTCAATCAATCGGGCAATTTTCAAGGTGGATCGGAGACTTCATCACGGCGGCTGAGAGAGCCTCTCGGAGTTCGAAACTGGATGAGGGTGGTTGGAATCCGAATTTTCCAACAGGAGAAGCTTTGACAGTGGTCAAATTTGAAGTGTGAGTAGCCATCTCCGAATCTGGCTTCAACTTCTTAAAGGTACAATTTCGACTCCCAACTAGAAATGAAGATCTACTGATGAAGCTGAACTTCTGCTCTTTAACTGTGTTGTTGAACCTGCATTTGGGCTCTAGAATTTGAATGATTTCCCATCATTTCGATTGATTTAATGTGTTGACCATTCGCTGCAAAAATGATATTTTGCTGATTTCAGTGGTTTGGTCGATTCATACGATTTTGCTACCATTTGTTATGTTTTGTAATTTACAATTGTTTAGTGAAGGATTGATATGGGTGGATTTGTTGGAATCTTTTTGAATTAATATTTAGCTCCCGGCTGCTTCATGGCTTTGGTGGAATGTTGCTGATTTACTTCTCTGACTTGGTGATTTTGCTCTTGAATTTGATGGAGGGAGATTCTGAAAATTTAGATACTGGAATCCAACTCTAGATTCTACATGTGATTTGTCATTTTCGCTTTAATGCTTGCATTAGTTTCTGTGTTGCTCTTGCATATACATAGATTGGAAGGCTATATAAGGGGTGCAACTTCAAAATTCTTTATGGGATTTAGCCTCTGACTTGTGCTGAAACTTGATTCAGTACCAACAAATATCACTTTGAATCTGAAGATTTTGATACTGGAATCTAAATTCTAGATTCGACATGTGAATTGTTATACTTGCGGAACCTAAATTGAAGAATTTGGACTCTCTTTAAAGAGATCCCCACCTGGAATTTGATGGTAAGCTTAGATGATTCTGGACTCAATTGAATATGCTATGGAACAGTCCAACACTATAGAATCATTCATGTAATTGGTAAATTCTTTTGTATCTCTGGCGGTTAGAACATTGAATTGGTGATAGAGAGCTATTTTGAACTTGAATTTGTGATCAACTTGATGATAGCCAATGGCTGCACCGTACTTATGGAACTGGAGATGAACATTCAATATTCATGTACTTGGAATTTCATTACATGTGCTGGGTGATCCTTTTCTTGGAGCTCTGCTAACAGTGCAAAGATATATTGGCTCCTCATTCCAATTACTCCTTAACAATATAGATTAGGGCCTCAAGTTAAGGGGGAAATAGAGCCTACCTACTGGATTGTTTCAAGTAGCTTATCTCTATTTCCCTTACACATATTGAACTAGATCTTTCATGTAATGGAGTAGTACTCCAAGTTTATCGCATTTGCTTTGTAACAGTGTTAACGGGTATAGCCGGTACTGTATTTTGCTTCATTCTAACTATGTATATATATCCTTTTGGTTAAAAAAAATTAATAGAATTGATGTTCAAATTAAGGTCAGCGAAAAGAACGGAACAAAAAAAGTCAAAATGAACGCGTTTTTGGAGTTTGCTGTTTTTCACCAAAAAAGCCCATGAAAATTGGAGGTTTGGCGAAAATTTTTGGTTGTCATTTTTTAACATTAATCACTAGAATTCATGTTGGTAGGACTTCATGTAATGGAGTTTACACATATTGGTAGGACTTCATGTAATGGAGTTTTACTCCAATCTTTCACGTACTTTGTAATGGATTGCATAGGCATGCCCAACTCCGTCTTTTGCATTATATATATTAAGGTCTGTGTAAAAAAAAGAATCAAAAGAATTCATGTTCAAAATAAGTTAAGCAAATAAAACGGAACAAAAAAAATAAAAATGAACACATTTTTCGACTTTGCCGTTTTTTAACCAAAAAGCCCATGAAAATTGGAGGTTTGGCAAAAAATTTTGGCTTTTTGTTTTTTGACATTAATCATTGAAATTCATGTTTTAGCCCATCGAGCCTCTCTTCAGGGGGAGCTTTAGCGCATCAGCTGGAGCCGATTCGGTGGTGCCACTTAGTCAAAGCTTCAGCCGAATCTCTCGATTGGTCGATGCTGCCCGTTCTCTCTCATCGAAATCACTCATCTCAGCTCTCTCACCTCAGCTTACTATACCTGAAATCTCTCTTCCTTAGCTGATCTTATGAGCAGCAAACTAAAGATCTCGGAGCATTGTTACTGCCGGAAAAGGAGTAGCCACAAATAACTCAAAAAATGGTGGAATCTCCTCACGGATTCATCGTTCATACGATGGCGACAAGTTGTCCTCCAATCTGGGTCCAAATAGATTTGGTGGACTCCGATCTGGGCTCATGACTCCTATCTTCTGGCCGACTCGTGGGTGCAGTAGGTCGAGGAGGGTACAGAGCCGAATCAATTGCTGGATGATGCTCAAGGATACTCTGCAAAAATGTTCCAGATTTGAGTTGATATATCCCATCTATTACCTTGAAATTTAATCAATTTGGTATTTGCTAGTATGCTCTAATCTCAGTCCTATGTTGTGTTTGTAAATGCTGAATGTGGGTTGTTAAGACTTTGAAAATACGTACAATCTACGATTTAAGAATTAGTTTCTTAGATTGCTCTATTTTTTAATATTGCTTGATTGTGGCAATAGTAAAAACACTTGTTCACAGCTGTATACTTACAGTCTGAAAAACCCCCGGTTGCTATAGACAATTACCTTGGTGATGGGTGAATTTTGAGACATGTAAACAATTGAATTTTCTTTTGATTTCCTTTTCTCTAAATGATGCTATCTATATCTTGGGGCTGCTGTGGTTGTTTTTTGGATATTGATCAATTGATTTTTAGCAGCCTTGCTGGTTCAGTTGATGTTGGCCATGATTGGTTGAAGCTAGGAATGTAACCATTTTGTCTTTGTTGATGATGTATTTCTTAAGCTGTGTATATCCTGTTAATGGAAGTTTTACTCGTAGCTTCCATTACAGTTGAAAGACCTTGAACTCCATATTCTGGACCCAGGCGAATATGGAAAATATAGTCTCAAACTCCAGATTCTGTAACTGGATTGCTTTGCTATACTGGCACGAATTTTTATCCTATTTGGCTATGTAAATACTGAATGTGGATTATTAATTCTTCATACTCACTTCATGCTGAATGTGGACTGTCGTGTTGCTGCTCTTCGTGAGCTCAATGGACTTTGGTGCTGCATGAGTTTGCTCTTAAGGGAAACACACTACACTTGTGGACCTTTGATTTGGATGTTCCCGAGGAAGTTTGGTGATCTATAAGGCTCAGGCTACACAGAACCATGATAGATTACTCTTTTTTTAGCTTTATCTACATGTCTGCTGCCCTGTTATCATAACCACATCTCATATGTCTTAATTGTAGTAATATCGATCCTTGATATCTTCTGGAAAAGTTGTATAGGGTCAGAGTGATTGGGATGCTGCGCTGACTAGTTTATGCGAGTCTGGGGAGTAGAAATAGAAATGGTTTTGTTTGATATCTACGGAGACAACTACCGGAAAGGGCTAAAATGATGTGGTCTCAGTAATATCAAGGAATCCTGGACTAGAGATAGAACCCAGATAGTGGTTTCAACATGGTTTCTAGTAGCTGTAGATAGTACTTGGCAGATTTTGGATCCTGTAAAGTCTATGCTCCATAGCTTAGGTTTAATTGTCTTCAGCCCCCATTATTAGCAAAGGAGGAAAACATAACGGGAAGAATGATGAGAGGAGCTGTACATTGTTGTATAGAAAAAGTGGAGGTTATTGATTCTGGGCATGTCAGAGCTGAAGCGAAAGGCGGCTATTTTCTTCTTCTTATCTTTTGGAAAGGCGGAAAATGGCGAAGAAGAAACTAGGTTGTCCAGGAGTTTTGGACCTGAGAGGCTACCGGGCTCGACAGCCTGAGTTTGGCTTCTGTGGGCTCTAATGGATGCAATGGTGGACTTGGGATAATCTGGAAATGAGGATCATAAGCAACCACTGTGTTAAACCAAATCGTTTAGACAATTACTTTGACACTGAATTTGACTGGAGATAAGGGAGGCACTTCTCAAATTTAAGTAGTTCTTTTCTTCTCTTCCATGCCTTTTTTTAAAAGTAATCATGTAATGGAGTAGTACTCCAACTTTACTGCATTTACTTTGTAATGGTGTGCTTGGGTATATCCAGCACCATATTTTGCCCAACATATATATATAAAACACTGTTTATTTAAAAAAAAACTAGAATTCATGTTCAAATTAAGGTCAGCGAAAAGAACGGAACAAAAAAAAGTGAAAATGAATGAATTTTTGGACTTTGCCATTTTTTACCAAAAAGCCCATGAAAATTGGCGTTTGGCAAAAAATTTTGGGTTGTCGTTTTTTGACATAAATCACTAGAATTCATGTAAAAATTTTGGGTTGTCGTTTTTTACAATAATCACTAGAATTCATCCATGTAACCTAAACTATAAATGTGATTTTTCTCCTCTTTCTCTCTAAAGGCTATCTCTCTCTACAATATGGTAGCTGATCAAAAGATCTTATTTATGCTCTCAATCTTAACCTCTCATTTCTATTCTATATTGATCTTGACCGCCCAAATCTAAAACCCTATCATTAACGGATCCTTTCTAAAAATAGGTTCAGCTCTCTAACGGGCAAATCTGATAGAGAGAACCCCTTCCTCGGCTGCCCTCTATGGCGGCAGGGAGGGAACTACCCCCCATGTCTTTTAAAGATGCCCTAGGAACATAGTCCTTATACTCTAAAGATAGCTCAATCTCATTTGCATCAATACAGAATCGAGAGCCCCTCCCCACGTATAAAGGGGAGCCTGCCTTGCTGTTTTCAGAGGAGGAAGAGAATCGATTGGCTCAGACTTACCAATGGACCTTGATTGGCAAATTCTCCTGGGGGTGGTCGTCAATGGAAAACCTAAGAAAGGAGGTGATAGCTGCCGGATTCGCAAGAGAGTGCAATGTGGGTTTGCTTGACAACCGACATGTCCTTTTCAAGTTTGATAATGAAATCGATTTTCAGAGGCTTTGGATGAGAAAGATCTGTCATTTCCAGGGTTTCCAAGTTCGTATCTTTAAGTGGATAAAGGACTTTAACCAAGCATTCGAGCCCTCAATCACGCCTGCTGGAAAACCATTGAAACTGGATCTCGCAACTGCCTCTGCTACTATGCTCGCTCGTCCTAGTGAAGCTAGGATATGAGTTGAAATGGATGTTCTTAAGCCCTCTCCTAGTAGGATATGGATAGGGAGTTAACAGAAAGGTAAATGGCAACCACTTGAAGTAGAAGATCGCCGAGAATATTGTTTAACGTGCAAGAAAATGGGACATGATAGCAAGGTGTGTAACCCACAGACTGAAAGATCCCTACTCTATAGCGTAAACAAACATCTAAAGAATGGATTCAAGTTCCAAGAAGACCAAACAGAGGCATCATTGCGGTAACTTGGAAAGACAAAGAACTTGCACCAGGGAGCGGAATTGTGGTGCGTCCACCAGAGGATCTCCCTGGTCCATCAAGTATAGGACAACCTCATAGTCGGGAAGCTCCTTCTCTGCCAGCTGAATTGCCCTGTAAGGAGAAAGGAACCAAGAGCATGATGAATAACACCAAGGAGACAATACAGACACTATTATCAGGGGATATAATAGTGGATTCCCAACCAAAGCTAAACCCTCACAAGTAGGTAAATCCTGAAGTTGAAATGTTTGAGCCTATGCCTAACTCAGCGCCTTCTGTAAATCTGCAGGATCAAGCCACTTATTCTCATGAAGAAGCAGGACAATCAACAAAGGAACATACGAAGGCCTCAAAAGAGAAGGATGGGACCACTGGACCCTCTAAACCTCTGCCTGTTATAAATGTGGAGGGTGTGGAGAAGGATGAAATTGACCAACCCCTCTTAGCTAATACGGTCTATCAGAGTTGGCTGCAAATGTGGAGGGACTGTCAAGTCTTTTTGAACCCCAAAAATTGATGAATGTGGAGGGAGAGAAGATGGATGAAACTGACCAATCCCTGCTAGATAATAATGATCAAGAAGAGCCAGTAGCAGAAGAGTAGGACACACGAATCATGCCAGAGGAGCCCATGCATTTAGTTCAAAATATTCCATTGATTAGTTTTAAGAATTTTGATTCTACTTCTAATCTGCAGGAGTTACACACTTATTCAGAAAGAGAAATAATTCTCAGTGAAGAGAAGGTTACTGGAAACTTAATAGCAATGTGCGGATCCTCAAATAAGCAAAGGCCACAGTAGTAAAAATCAGGCAGGAAAATTCCAACCTCCAGCAACAAGGCACGAGCCAAAATTGCTTCAAGCATGAATCTCCGTCAAAAGGAGGCAAAAACTGGCCACAAAGTGGTAAATTAAATGATTAAGTCTATATATTGGAAAATAACAGGAATCCTAGGGAAAGGCAAATTACATAGAGTTAAGAAAATATTTAGGAAAAATTAGGTAAATATGTTGGCAATAGTTGAACCATTTGCAGGAAACAATTGTATGGAAAAAAATAAGAAAAAAATTGAACTTTGATGTCTGCATGTCCAATGAGATATAATGTTTGAAATGAAATGGAAAATGAGTGCGTGATCTTTCAAATGTATAAAAGAAAACAACAATACGTAGACTCACAGTAAGAACAACAAAGTACATTAATCTTGAGCAACCTATGTATGAAGCATGAATGAGAATAAGATGGATCGAAAATGAGCATGCATGAAGACAATAAAACAACATGGAAGTGTCAAAATGATGAATACTCAAGTGAATATGTAATGCATAAAAAATATGTAAAGAGTGAAAATGTAGTGTAAAAATAAACAATGTTAGTGTTAGTAAAATGTGTGTGTGAAATGAGAGCTCACCGCATGAGCATGCGGCGAGGTGCGAGAGCTCGCCGCATGAGCATGCGGCGAGGTGTGTGCGTGAGTGAGTGCTCATGCGGTGAGATGTGCGAGTGTGTGCTGAGAGGTATGTGATCGCCGCACAGCTTGTCTGGCGACGTGTGGAGTTGCTGCGCGCAAGTGCGAGTAGCTCGTGCGAGACTACCACGCGCCAGCCCGCGCGGCTGGTGTACGAATGCTGTGAGATGTGCAAGTGTGTGTGCCCCTGGTACCGACGGGCGCGGCTGTGTGCGGGAGTTGCGTGTCCACGCGGCGATCTTATGCAGCACCTATGCGGCAATGAGCGTGCTTGATATGCATGAGTTTGCAAGCTCGTGCAGTGTGTGCACTATGTATGAGCATGAATAAACACAACCAATACACATGAAATACTCAACTTCTCGTATTACACACATTAAAGATACCAACTAACACATATATTAGCATCAAACTCACTGCTTAGTTTTCATCAAATCCCCACATACACAACCAATCAACTAAGTCAACACTCTCACACCACATACAACATATGTTCACCAATTTTCAACCTTTTTCACCCAATTCATGTTTCACCTATTCTTTACACGATCACCACCATTTTCTATACCAAATGCATGAGAACATAGCAGAAATCAAGTGAAAATAGTACTATTAAGTCAGTATAAAACTGACTTATCAATTTCCCCCACACTTGAACTCTTGCTTGCCTTCAAGCAAAATTTTTACTTATGTTAACCACTTCAGCATTAAACCTTGCTCCCCTGTCAACTTTGCTCTCCTCTGAGTTCATCAAGATAATTTTTCATGCACACAACTCACGACATGTTCTTGACTCCAAACCATCAAATTTCAGCACAAATTATTAACCAAGGCATGATGAATAATGACCAAAATGTCATGCGTGCAAGTGTGTGCTGAGGAATACCTGTTCACTTGTTCTTTATGCATGCATTCCCCATTTGTTTCAAGAACATCTCAATGCATAACCAATCACCTTATCCACACACAAAAACTCATAATCACACAAGATCAATGGTTAAACATTGGTGCTTCTATTGTTTGTTTTTATTTCTTTTTTGCACTTTGGTACATTTGCTACACACATTGGTGTGTCTGCCTGGGTCTTGTGGCTTTTTTTCCACTTTTTCCGCCTGGGTTTTATGGCTATTTTTCCCAATTTAAGCTTGCCAAGGGTATTTCAGCTTTTCATTCCCAATTGCCAAAGGCTTTTCCTCCATATCCTTTCTTGTGTGACTAAAAGTTCCTGGATATCTTTAAGGGACTATGTATGCAAGAGCATCCAAAACACCGAAGTCATGCATATCAACAAGAACAAATTGGACCAGATTCCTCCTATGTCCAAGGATGATTTTGCATGGCATATCTATCTTACTTTAACATGATGCCTTGATTAATAAAATATGCTAATTTCATCAAGATTGGAATCAAGGAAAATCAATTTCGCATGCAATATAAAGATAGAACTTGATGAACTACAGATTTGAACATAGCTTAACAAGAGAACAAAGATCCAAATGCATAGTGATATTTCATTTCATTCATTTCACACATTACATTTTATTAGGACACAATCACACTCCTAAAAAACTTAAAAGCACTTACCAACCAACACAGCAACACTCACACTTCAAACATTCCATGGATAGGCACATTTTGCCTCATAAATGTCAACTACACAAAACTTGTGTTTTTAACATCACTTATTCAAAAAAAAATTCAAAATTTAAAAAATTTTAAACAAACAATGAAAAACATAATAATATGCAAAAGCTCAAAATACTACAACAAAACTAAATGTAGCATGCCTTGCATCACATAGCATAAAAACTTTCATTCATGCAAGAAAAGTAAGCATATAAAGTTCAAAAGACACAAACCATAGCAAACATAGGCACAAACCATAGAAACATTCCGTCCCCCACACTTAAAACTTACATTGTCCTCAATGTAAAGTAAAGATAGGTTTAGGAGCTCCCTGGTGTTGATATGCCATGAATTCCAATGTTTGCTTGGTGGAGTGTCTTTATCCATAGTTCCCTCTTTGAATGAGAAAATTTCCTATATATAGTAAAACCAAGCTTATTAGAAATCACTCACTCAAATACACTACATGTTGGTGCAAAGAAAACATGACACTGAGGTAGCATACAAGAAAAATGTCACACTATGATTACGAATCGTAGTGATGTAAGAGTATGCAACTGGTAACACTAAACGGCACATGCACAATCTACGCTTGAAATGTAAGATAAAGTGATTGTGTACAGTATGGGAGTGGTCCGTGACACCACTCCCCCACACTTAGCCTCATGTGTGTATGGCCTAATTCCCTTGCAACCTTTTCCATATACATGCCCTGACAACATAAGTGGCTTATTGAACATACACAATGCAAGAAAACGTAAGATTATGTTTACCAATACACTTTATTAAAGCTAAGTGAAAAAACAGTAGTTCTGGATTTTGTAAGTCTCCAGCTAGACTATCCTCCTCAAGCTTTCTTCTTCACAATTCAGAATATCCATCCCTCCAAAATTTGGAATAACCATCTCTATACCAAAAGGAAGAAATCTCATAAGCACTTTTCCTCATCTTGTGGGACACTTGAGGAGTATCATTAAGGAGGTGCTTAAGCTCATGCAAATGGGGAGTAAACTCTACAAATTCCACTTTGAACCACTGAGACTCCCCCATTAGAGGCACCTCATCTAATTTCTCCACCGTATTATGCTCTGTGACTCTGCAAGGCTCAACCAAGGATTTTGTATCCATGGTCTCAATATACTCATCAGCAATCTCATCAGTAAGTTCAAAAATAGACATATCAATAAAACAATTTTCCACCATCTGACCAATGTCATTCAAAATTCTTACATCTTTCTCATCTAGACTTACATAGGAAATTCCTTCAGTCTCTTCTTTCTCCATAACATGAAAATCATTATCATTAGCTAAGGGAATTTCCTTTAGCACTCCTAGCGAGTCCCCATTAAGATCCACATATTTAATTACTGTTTCAAGAGTCGGTGGCTCAACAAGAGTTCCAATCAATGTGTTAACAGTCTCATTAGCATGTTCAATATTATCTTTATGCATGATATCACAATGTTCATCAAGATGAGATTCTATGCAATCTATAAGGATGTCAAGAAAAGACACATCTAAAAAATAACTAGAAACATGATCAACTATGGCATGACACTCATTACCATTTGACAAATTCTTAAAACATGCTTCCTCTGAGTTTTGTTCTACCAACACTTCATACTGCATTTCGAGGATTGATTCATCTATAAAACAGCATTCTACTATGTTTGCAATCTCAGATAAAATCATGCAATATTCTTTATCTAACTCTACACGTACAATTTCTTCATCACAAACATTCAACTCATCAATGCAAATGCAATCATGTTTGGCACCTTCCTTAACAACATTCATGTTCCAAGCTATAGCCTTAATTGCACAACAAGATTCCACATGCATGGATCGTTTCTTAGCATAGCTAACATCAAAGACAACTTGCTCATTGTTAATGCGAAATGTTACCGTTTTGCTTCTTACTCCAATCAGAGTATCTCCCGTAGCAAGAAATGGCCTTCCAAAAATGATAGCCACTCCGGGATCCTCTTCCATGTCTAGCACAATAAAATCAACCGGGAGCGTAAACTTGTCTATCCTCACCAGGACATCTTCAATCATTCCAGTAGGCTTCACTAGTGATCTGTCTGCCAATTGTAAGGTCACAGCTACTAGACGAATTTTCCCCTTGAGTCCAACATCAATGGTAATAAAGAGAGGCATGAGGTTGATTCCTGCTCCAAAGTCGCACAGTGCCTTGTCAAAATACCTCCTGCCTATGGAACAAGGGATGGTGCAACTTCCAGGGTCCTTCAACTTGGGTGGCAATTTTGGACCAACCCAAGCTTCACTACATCCCATGGGGCATCGACCAAGCTTCACACTGCAGAATCTGTTCCTTGTTGGATATAAGATCCTTGAGAAACTTTGCGTATTTAGGCACCGCACCCACCAAATCAAGGAGAGGTAAACTTACGTTGACCTCTTTAACCACATTCAGGAATCTATCGAATTGTGGCCCTCTTTTCTTCTATGGTGGTCTAACTTTTTCTGGGAATGGAGGCTTTGGAGCATACTCAGGGTAAATATAAAGACTTGGTGGTCCTCTAACCTTCCTTGTCACCTCTGTACCCTCTTTTTCTTCATTATCATGCCCTTCATCCTTTTCAGACGTAAGAGCATCCTCTGCAAAATCTCTTTGAACCTCCTCAACGTTTTCCTTCTCATCCTTACTGGCATCATTTCCATGAGTTTTAGCTTTGTGCACTTCCTTTCCACTTCTCAATGTTATTGCATTACACACTTCTTTACCTTTAGGATTGGGCACAGTATCACTCGGGAGTGCTCCTCGCGGCCTCTGGTGCACATCATTTGCGAGTTGTCCAAGTTGCATTTCAATGTTCTTGAGCGTGGCATCATGTTGTCTTACAGTTGTCTCCAAAGCAACAAATCTCTCCTCATTTTTATTCATCTTTTCCATAAGACGATATAACATGTCTTCTATGGATAGTTTCCCTTGCTCTGAGGAACTCGGTTGATTGTCAAAGCCTGGTGGTGGTTTTGTGGATCTTCTTTGCTCATTTCCATAGTACTGGCCTCCTCCTTGAGTCTGATTTTGATTTCCCCAACTATTTTGGCCGCCACTTCCATACTGTCTATTATTGCCTCCAGAATAGTTGTTAGGATATTGTGGCTTGTTATAATTATTCACGTATTGAAGAGACTCAGTTGTAATGGCACATTCATCCGTGTGATGATCACCTTTACACAATCCACATGATAACAAAGGAGCTTTAGCATGTGTAGCTTTCAGAGTCTGCACTTGTTTAGCCAAGGCCTCAGATTTGGCACTCAAAGAGGTTTCCTCATCAAGATCCAGCACTCTTCCCTGCCTTCTACTATGAGGTTTTCGAGTCTCAGGAAAAAGGTACTCATCTTCAGCAATTTGGTTAAACAACTCTCGAACCTCCGGCACACTCTTATCTTTTAATGCACCATTAGCACAAGCTTTCACCATCATAGAAGATTCAGTTGTGAGGCCTTTGAAAAATGTGTTAAACTCTCTGATTTCACCAAGGTCATGGTTAGGACATTGACGGATTAGATCATTGAAACGCTCACATGCTTCTCTGAATGACTCGCCATCCTGCTGCTGGAAGTTCATTATTTCCAATTTTTCCTTTTTCCAATTTTGCAGAAGGAAAGTACTTGGCTAAAAATCTCTTTTGCAAATCATCAAAGGACATTGCTGCATTTGCTCCCCCAATACTCTTGAACCATTGCTTAGCTTTACCTCGTAATGATAGAGGAAACAAAATTCTTTGTACTTTATCTCGATCCACTCTTTGAAGCTTAAAAGTACTACAGAGGCCTAAGAACCAATCGAGGTGATCATTGGGGTCTTCATTATCAAATCCTTGAAAGAACTGCCCTTGAGTGATCATTGAGACAATCTGTGTTGGTATATGATAACTTTCAACATCTATATCTTGCTGATCGAAGCCATTTTCGAAATTAATTGCGTAATGGTCACCAAATCGTGGTGCTCGTACTCCTGGATTAGCCATTCTCTCTTCCTTTTGTCTATTTCTCAAGGTTTTTGGTAACTCGAGATCAAGTTGAAACTCAGGCTCTCCAGAAGACCTTAGAGACCTGGACATACACCAAACAACACAAGTGAAGTATGATAGGAAAGAAACGATAGATCACAGAAACACAAGTATGCATTGCAAGCAAAAGAAACAAAACAAAAGTAGAACACGAGAAATTTCAAGAAATTCGAAGAAAGAAAATTTACAAAAACACAAAACCGAACCAAACAAGTACAAGAACAATTGATCAAAGTCAAGGAACCGTGCCTTCCCCGGCAACGGTGCCTAAAATTGACAAGAGTGTCGTTAACCTTGCAATTCTAACCCTAAACTAATGTAGAAGTAATGAGTAGGGTATCGTATCCACAGGGAAGGGGATGGTTTAAGAAATTTGATTAAGGTTGCTCTATTTGTGACCAGATCATAAGGAAAATTAAGTTCGAGTAGCAAATCCAGGAGCTAGTAAAGAAATGTAACACAAATGCAAGAAAAATAACAACACAACACGGGAACGAAAGTTACGAGGTTAAAACAGATGTCCCAGGGTTCAAATATCAGATGATCGCTAATTAAACTCTTGTGCTATGCTCTTGACTCTATGCTAAACACTTTAGGAGGAGACAATAGGTGCCTAGGAGTCCAGAGAATACTCGGCATGTCGACCACAATATCCTCTATTCTACCTTACATCTTACCTTTCCCATGGCGAGGCCTAGGCAAGAAGATTTGAGAACCGCAACGACTCGACTACCTAACACTGGCTAGAAATCATGCATAATCTTAAGTCTCCCATGGCGAGGCCCGACCTAAGTTCCTATACTCTAACTAGCATCAGATAATATTTCTTTACTTGATTCTTATCACTCAGTGACCTTTAACTGGCATGGCGATCACATCTCTGATCACGAACAAAAGCAAATAAGCAAAGGAACTCCACACTTGTATATCTTATCCTCGTTTATGTGATTTACACTTCCAATAAGAAATTAAACCTCAATCTAGCATGGCGACCTCCATTAAAATTCAATTTCCCCCAATAAAAGCATAAATTTCACAAATTTTGATAGAATTAAGCAATCACGAACATATACGATATCTCTCGTGAAAGATGAAACAATAGCATAACATTTCACAGTTTAATTATGCAATCATCTGTATCAAACCCTAGGACATCTCATGATCTAGACAGAAATCTCCATTTCAAGTTCGCGATCAACACCTCTCAACATTAAGCAATTCATATTCAAAATTTAAAAAGATTATACCGATTAAATTGCTTTGGAAGCTTCGATTCACAAGCAAATTACAATGTTCGGATCAAATTCTCAATCAGAATTGAAATTGGAGATCGATCAGATAAGGGAGAATCTAGTGATAGAAAGTGAACGTAGAGAGAGAAAATTCCCGCTTACAAAATCTAAAGTTCAGTTTTCTATCTAGAATCCTCCCTGTAAAAACCAACTAGATCCTCAATTTATAGGGGATTACAAAATGTAAATGGTACGCAAAAATAAAATGACTACATTATTACAGAAATGCCACTGCATCTATCAAATGGTCCACAAGTCATCTCGATCAATGTCTGGTATGAGCCTTCAGTCCATAGTCCTCCGTGCCTTTGGCATCATGAGCACGTCTTCTGGTCTTCCATGTACACGCCTTTGTAGAACCTTGCACAAGAAACAACTTCAACACTTAATCAAATTTTAAGCTAGCAAAAACCAAGGCCATTCAAGTGTTAACATTGCGAGACCTCGTCGTGTAACTTGTTTTTGTGGCCTCTAGGCGAGGTCTCGCCGTGCAAGTGTCTATGAGGTGCAAAAAATGTAAAATGAAATGAAAATGTGAGAGTGAGATGGAGTGATGCAAAGTAGTGTGATAACAAATGCTTGTGAAATGAGTGTTTGCGTAGAAAATAATTGAGTGAAGTATGTTGAAGAAAGAAAATGTGATGTGATGAAAAATGAATATGAATGTTGAGTGAAGTGTGTTTGAAAATGAATGTGGTGAGATGTATTGAAAATGAGTGCAAATGAAGTGTGTAGACTAGTGAACGTATGATAAGATGAAAATGAAGGTGCATGAAACATGATCAAACAACGTGAAAGTGAAAATTGATGAATGCCATATTCTTCACTCACAAAATGGAAAATAAATCAAATGAACGATTGAAGAATGAAAATGCAAATGAAGACAATAAGAGAGAGATGGCAATTACCTTAGTAGATACATGGCACATTTTCCACTTATGAAATGGAAGATATAATGTTTGAAATGAAATGGTAAATGAGTGCATGATCTTGCAAATGTATAAAAGAAAACAACAATACGTAGACTCACAGTAAGAACAACAAAGTACATCAATCTTGAGCAACCTATGTATGAAGCATGAATGAAAATAAGATGGATCAAAAATGAGCATGCATGAACACAATAAAACAACATGGAAGTGTCAAAATGATGAATACTCAAGTGAATACGTAATGCATAAAAAGTATGTAAACAAATGTAGTGTAAAAAGAAACAATGTTAGTGTTAGTAAAATGTGTGTGTGAAATGAGAGCTCGCCGCATGATCATGCGGAGAGGTGAGTGTGTGCATGAGATCGCCACAAGAATGTGCGGCGAGGTGTGTACGTGAGTGAGTGCTCGCCACATAAGCATGCAGCCAGATGTGCGAGTGTGTGCTGAGAGGTGTGTGGTCGCCGCACAGATTGTGCGGCGACGCGTGGAGTTGCTGCGCGCAAGTGCGTGCAGCTTGTGCGAGACTGCAGCGCGCCAGCACGCGCAGCTAGTGTACGAAAGCTGTGAGATGTGCGAGTGAGTGTGTGCCACGCGTACCGGCGCGTGCGGCTGTGTACGGGAGTTGAGTGTCCATGCGGCGATCTCATGCAGCACTCATGCGTGAATGAGCGTGCTTGATATGCATGAGTTTGCAAGCTCGTGCAGCGTGTGCACTATGTAGGAGCATGAATAAACACAATCAATACACATGAAATACACAACTTCTCGAATTACACACATTAAAGATACCAACTAACACACACATTACCATCAGACTCACAGCTTAGTTTTCATCAAATCCCCACATACACAACCAATCAACTAAGTCAACACTCTCACACCACATACAACATATGTTTACCAATTTTCAACCTTTTTCACCCAATTCATGTTTCACCCATTCTTTACACGATCACACCATTTTCTATACCAAATGCATGAGAACGTAGCAGAAATCAAGTGAAAATAGTACTATTAAGTCAGTATAAAACTGACTTATCACATTAGTAATAAATAGTGAATATAAATTCGAAAGAATTGCTTTGGTTGATTTAGGTGCTGATTTAAATTGCATAAAAAAAGTTTGATACCTCCTAAATATTTTCAAAAAAACCCAAGTGATATTACATGCAGCAAAATAAAAATAAAATATAAAATTTCAGATGTTTGCATATTTTCTGAAGAAAATAATTATATATGTTCTCCATTTGTCAATACAAAAGTTGTAGCCATATGTGTAAGCTGCATTTAGCATGTTGAATTACCTCATTTGGACAAGAATTTAACAAATTATGCACAGACAACCGAGGTGTGGTAGGGCTGGACATAATCAATCACAAAGTTTCCAGCTTTGAACATCAACAAAACATAGGGAATAAAATGCTAAGGATGGGAGAATTAGCCTAAACTTATAAAATCAAAGTTGTAGAGCAAGATCGTAGCAAAATCGTGGAACAAGAATCACCCAGTTTAGACTAAGAATGAGACAGTTATGGTCAAAATACCGCAGAGGGGAAAACTAGGCAAAATCAGCAACCATTACCCTACTAATTTCAGCAATGAAAACCACATTCCTTAAACAAAATGACCATGTTCCGTTCATAACTAGCAAAAGTGTAAAACACAAACATTGTAGCCCATCACCTTAACTAATTTTCCAAACTGGAATCATTCAATTTGAGTAACATATGCTCAAGTTATACGAGATTTACAGAAATGTGAAAAAACTGAAATAAACTGTTTAAATCATATTATCCAACCCCCGAACACTTAGCACATAACATGTGTTTGACTTTTGAATAAGCAATGCATTATGCCACTACTCGTCATTTGTTTGGAAGCTTAAGCATAATCATGCATCTTTGAAACATGTAATGAATTCTCAAAAAATTAAAGCTAGGAGAAGTGGACATACCTTGGCTTGGTCACACAAGAAATTCTGCAAAGAAAAGGAAAGACCGGAATGAAGTAATGTCTTCCTGGAAAACACTCCGATCTTGAACAACTCCACTAATGCTTGACTTGAAAATGTGAGTAGTAGTGTAAGACATTTATAGAACCAAAAGTGTAAAGCTCCACCATTCGGTCAAAGCATAGAAATAATGTTTCCAACGAACCACAAGAATTCAATAACATCAAGACAAATGTGGGGCCAAGGTCATTCAATAATATGAACTATCCCATCTTCCGGGGCTAATCAATATTACTCATTCACATGCCATATAGAACCAAAAACTAATCTTCAAATTTATGTCTTTAAATTTCATGCCACATTTATCCAATACACTAGTTCATATCCACTTTCTAGATGGAAGTTTAATCATGCTCTGAAGGTAAAGTTCCATATCATAACTTCTTGTGCTAACACCTTACCTACACCTTACCCTTGTATTGATTGAAGTCCATCCATCTCTTCTTGACTGCACACGTTCACATGAAACAAACACAGTAGCATTCTATTAGACTCATCTTCATGTTAAAGAAACAAACAACTAATTACACCATTATACTAAGAAAACGAAACATAAAATAACCAAGAAAGCGCCATGAAACCAAGGGTCTGACGAACTAACTTTTTAAAAAAAAAAAAAACAAAGCTTCAAAATATCAAAACATCATATAAGAGTGAACATCAACTATCAAATAAACACCAAATAAACACCAAAGCACTGTACCCCCCCCACACTTTGGCCAGGCCATGGTCCCCATAGCCAGTTTAAATGTCGTGGCGGATGCGCTCTTCCTTCTCGTCCTCGAGATAAGTGTGCCACTGAGGAGTGCCCATAATACCCAAAGATTGTTGGCAAAATTTTGTTGGTGCGATTTCCACTCCCCATCTTCGTGCCATCTCGGCTAGAAGAGGAAAGAACATTGGTGTAACATCTGAGCATTGTGCGCTATTTATGTACCAAATGAGCAAAAGTCCTATATCAATTGAGATTCTATGCTGAATGGCATATATCAAAAGGACTCTCTCCCTGGTTGCTTTCATGGTCTGTATAGTAAGCATAAGCCTTGAATTGATAAAGAGCTACCATATCCTCGTCTCCGCCGTTAGATCACTCGTGGGAACATGTAGTGCCTCATTTCGTGTATTCCGCACCCATGCAGTACCAGGCAATCCCACAGCTTCGAACAGATGATCTGTATTTTTTGCTCTCACCAACTGGTTGTATGTATCATGTGAATAGTCCGGTAGGAGATAATGTAGATTGATGCTGTGACGATTCACCTCGAGGTAGCTGCTTCTTAGAAACACTGCATTGTTTCTTCTAGAATTGCTAGCGTTGGCATTTGCATAAAATTCTCTGGCTATCTCCATGTCAACTGCAGTCGGGGCTAATGTTAAGAATTCCCAATTGTGAAATCGAATTGTCTCTTGAATTCCTTGGGAGGGTGCTTCAAATTGGCGTTCGATTATGGAGTGTCTATGAATCGATCTGTGATATTGCCTTTCTGCGTGAACATTGATGAACTGTGGAGACTCTGCCGGATCGCCAGCTATATCCATCTCTACATCAGAAGAGGTAGAAGAAGAATCCGAGCCGGCCGAGTCATCACTGAAGATTTCGAACTCATATTGGTTCATGTTGTAATTCGAATGTTGCTGCGTTCCTAACTAAAGCTATACTACACAACACCTTCAATGCAACTTGTCAACCACAAATCATGGTATTTATGGGAAAGTTTTCATGCACATGCTGGCTTAATGCGAGCTAGAAAACAAAGACATTTGATTGAAACGATTAGCCAAAAAACACATGTGATTGAATATGAGAGACAATGTATGACACACACTTTGTTTGCATTCATCCAATCATTCAAGTAATTTCTATTCATGTACTCGGCTAGGCAACCATATGAGTAGTCTACACGGCAACCTCCCATGATGTTATTCTTTTACCTTTATTGCCGTAAACTCCAAATTACTCTTACCCCCTCTTCTTGGACGGTTTGTTCATAATTTGCCCACTTACATCCCAGTTGCGTCACCCTTTTCACATATACTCTTTGAAGTTCATTCCCCTTCAAATGCATACCTGAATAGCTGCAGAATTCATTAGCAAATATGATGAACACAATAAAATTCTAACTAACACTGAAGAATGTAAACAAGAATGACAAAAAAACTAATTGAAAATAGCAAACCAACAAGAAAACACTAGGTTGCCTCCTAGGAGCGCTTGTTTTAAGGTCGACAGCCCGACCATGCCTTGTTTCAAGGAGAAGTTATAGGATCATCCAAGAACAACTCTTGTGGGACTTGGGAACCTTGGAGCATGCCTTGATCCTCTTCGAGTACGTAGGGTTTCAGCCTATGACCATTTACTTGCCATGTATTTCCATTCTTTTTGTTTTGTATCGCAACCACTCTATAAGGCATCACCTTAATAACTCGAAAAGGACCTATCCGTCTCGACCTTAATTTTCCATGAAAGAGTCGCAGCTTGGAATCATATAACAAGACCAGCTAACCTTGTTGATACGAATGGAGTAGGGTGAGAATCCAGCTCCACACGAATTCCACACACTTAGGATCGTTGTGCACCAAAATTCAGAAACCAACACGATCACAAGTAAGACCAAACACGGAAACAACACAAGAAGAAAAGATGGATATCGAATGGGATGTATTTGATTGTAAATCAATCAAACCCAACACATTACCACAAAGTGATTTCAATCTAACCTATGTAAATCAATGGTTAAAAAGATCTCAGTTTGGCTCGCTCTTGAAATCAAGAAACAATACGTTCTCTTTAAGGTCCTAGCTTAAAGAATCCGGTCCTATGAATAATCAACTAACCCTAATTGATTAATCACGTTTTTTCACAACTTGTTTAAGGCTGCAAATAATTTAGCAAAGCTAAAAGGTTTCTTCAAAATTCAATCATCCATAAAAAACGTTACAAAGAATGGCCATTAAATAGGACAAGTTTCGGCCATGTTGCTTGGTAAACAAGGAAATAAAACCCTAAAAGTTGTAAAGTACAACTTGACTTCTAAACTACCTAATCATAATTAAGAAACTTCCAAATTAGAATTGGAAACTAATAACTAACTACCCAAATCCTTCCCCAAAAAGGATTTGCCTAAAGGTGGCCAAATTCAATTTGACTTCCTTTGTTTCCTAAACTATTACTTGCCTTTATCATGCAAGATAATTGGGCCAAGTAGTATTTATTATAAACGAAATTTCCAAGCCCAAGAACATAATAATTAACGTCATTTATGGGCTGAAAATAACATAAAATAAATTACTAATTAATACTAAAAATGGCGTGATTCTCTTGTAAGCCCAAAAGCACGCCTTTCATGGACTTCATGATTTCGGACTTGTGTAAGCTTCTTCAAGGTCGATCATGAATTGTTAATGAAGAAACATTCCACAAGACTTCTCCTTGAGATGGTTCGGCCTCCAAAGCTTCACAATGAGTTGACAATAAATTGTGCAAAGCTTCCTTCATCTTCTTACTCCTTGATCTTGTCATTGGTCCATCAAGATTGGTCAAGGGATCTTGTGAATTGGGCTTTGGCAAGATGGACAAGGGTTGATTTCCATCATTCCCTCCCTCCTCGAAAGGATTCGTCCTCGAATCACCTACATCAAACAAAGATAAGTCAGTAACATTGAAAGTAGATGAAACATTGCCATACTCACTTGGAAGTTCAATCTTGTAAGCATTGTCGCCTATCCTTTCCATGACACGAAAAGGACCATCTCCTCGTGGATGAAGTTTAAATTTCCTCTTGTCAGGAAACCTCTCCTTCCGTAAGTGAATCCAAACCCAATCTCCAGGTTCGAAAATCACTTGACGCCTACCCTTATTGGCTTGCTTAGCATATTGCTCATTCCTCCTTTGAATGGTAGTTCGAACCCTTTCATGTAACTCCCTAACAAAATCAGCTTTACTCTTTCCTTCAGCATTAACAAACTCATTAATAGGAAGAGACAAAATATCCAATGGAGTTATAGGATTAAAACCGTAAACAATCTCAAAAGGTGAAAGATTAGTAGCACTATGAACAGTTCTATTGTAAGCAAACTCAATGTGAGGTAAACAACTTTCCCAGTTCTTAAGGTTTTTCTGTATGAGAGCACGAAGTAAAGTAGACAAAGTTCTATTAACTACTTCAGTTTGTCCATCAGTTTGTGGATGAGCAACAGTAGAAAACAATAACTTAGTACCTAACTTATTCCATAGAGTACGCCAAAAGTGTGACAAAAACTTAACATCTCTATCACTAACAATACTCTTAGGCAAACCATGCAATCTTACAACTTCCTTAAAGAACAAATCAGCAATATGTTGAGCATCATTAGATTTAGAGCAAGCAATAAAGTGAGACATTTTGCTAAATCTATCAACTACAACAAATATGCTATCATGACCATTGCGTGACCTAGGCAAACCAAGTACAAAATCCATAGAAATATCAATCCAAGGATGACTAGGAACAGGCAAAGGTTGATACAAACCATGAGGCTTGACTTTAGATTTTGATTGTTTACACACAATGCATTTATCACAAACACTTTTAACATCTTTAATCATGCTAGGCCAATAAAAGTGCTCATTCAAAACAGCAAGTGTTTTAGCAATACCAAAGTGCCCCATTAACCCTCCCCCATGGGTTTCCTTAACAAGCAACTCACGAATGGAACATTGGGGAATGCATAACTTATCCTTTTTAAACAAGAAACCATCATACATATAGAAGTCACCATTCGGTTTATGCACACAAAGGTCAAAGATGGCGTGAAAATCATGGTCAGTCTTATACAAATCCTTAATCAATTCAAAACCAAGTAGTTTAGCATGCATATAGGTAAACAAAGTGTATTTCCTAGACAATGCATCGGCTACCACATTTTCATTACCAGATTTGTATTTAACAACATATGGAAAGGTTTCAATGAATTCTAACCACTTAGCATGTCTCTTATTCAACTTACCTTGAGTCTTCAAGTACTTAAGGCTCTCGTGATCAGAATGTATGATGAATTCCTTTGGCCATAGGTAGTGTTGCCAAACTTGTAAAGACCTTACCAAAGCATACAACTCCTTGTCATAAGTTGCATACTTCAAAGCTGCCCCATGAAGCTTTTCACTAAAATATGCCACGGGTTTAGATTCCTGCATCAAAACAGCTCCAATACCAATCCCGGAGGCATCACAGTGTATTTCAAAAGCTTTATGAAAATTAGGCAAAGCAAGTAAAGGTGCATGAGTCAACATGTATTTCAATTTGTTAAAGGCGTTTTCATGCTCATCAGTCCAAACCAATGTAACATTCTTCTTCACAAGTTCATTTAAAGGTGCAGCTATAGAACTAAAATCCTTAACAAACCTTCTATAGAAACTTGCAAGACCATGAAAACTCCTAACTTGACTAGCATTTGTAGGTCTAGGCCAATCCATGATTGCCTTTACCTTAGACTCATCAACAGCAATGCCTTGAGAACTCACAACATATCCCAAAAAAATTATAGATTCCATGCAAAAAGAACACTTTTTGAGATTAGCATAAAGTTGGTTCTCACGAAGTATAGCAAAAACGGATTTCAAGTGTAAAACATGCTCTTCTAACGTTTTGCTATAAACAAGTATGTCATCAAAGTAGACCACAACAAATTTGCCAATTAAGTGACGAAAAACATGATTCATAAGTCTCATGAAAGTACTTGGTGCATTAGATAAACCAAAAGGCATAACCAACCATTCATAAAGACCAAATTTCGTTTTAAAAGCAGTTTTCCATTCATCACCTTCTTTCATCCGAATTTGATAATAGCCACTTTTAAGATCAATCTTGGAAAATATGCATGAACCATACAACTCATCAAGCATGTCATCTAATCTAGGAATAGGATGCCTATACTTAATAGTTATCTTGTTCACAGCACGGCAATCAACACACATACGCCAAGACTCATCTTTCTTTGGAACCAAAATGACAGGAACAGAACATGGACTTAGAGATTCTCGAACTATACCTTTGTCAAGGAGTTCATCCACTTGACGTTGAATCTCTTTAGTTTCCTCGGGGTTGGCTCTATAAGCTGGACGATTTGGAATTTGTGCTCCAGGAATGAAATCAATTTGATGTTCAATTCCTCTTATTGGCGGCAAACCAATTGGCAACTCCTCAGGAAACACGTCTTGATATTCCTGTAAAAGAGAGTAAACAAGACTAGGCAAAGAAGCAAGGTGATCACTATCAATGATTAGTACAATGTCCTTGCGATACATTAAGTACAAAGATTGCCTATCAACTAATGCTCTCTTAATCTCATTTGAAGAAGCAAAATAACAAGATTTCTTAACATGCAAAGTACGACCTACACTATTACAAATAGAAGTTGGGCCGAGACTTTCTTGAACATTTGTCAACTCTTGTTTCTTCTTCTCTTTGGCGGATTTCACATCTCTTGTAGCTTGAATGATTTTAGCTTGATCTTCAAACACTTGGGCCGGTGTCAAAGCTCGAAGATTAAACTTTTTCCCATTGTGCACAAAGCTATAGAAATTTTTCTTGGCATGATAAAGAACATCACAATCATATTGCCAAGGACGGCCAAGCAAGATATGACTTGCTTCCATTGGAACAACATCACATATAACTTCATCAACATATTTCCCAATGGTTAAAGTGAATTTTACTTGTTTTGTGACCCTAGCATCCATTGAATTATTCAACCATTGTAGTCGGTAGGGTTTAGGATGTTTCGTGCAATTCAAGTTCAACTTATTTACAAACAAAGTGCTCGCCACATTTGTGCAACTTCCACTATCAATTATCACACTACAAATTCTGTCTTGCACTAAGCAACGTGTGTGAAATATGTTTTCTCGTTGCATCAAATCATCATTATCAACTAAAGGTTGGACATTTAGAACACGGCGAGAGACTAAAGAAAATTTACCGTCACCATACGTGTAGGGCTCATTGTCTTCACTTTCTTCACTTGATTCATGTTTCTCTTCAAGAGGTGGCATGTCGGCACAATCATCATCACTTACCACTTCACCACTATCAAGAGTTATCATCACTTTTCGAGTTGGACATTCAGCTTGCATATGATCATAACCTTGACATTTATAACATTGAACATCCCTCAATCTTGGAGTTGAAGAAGTTGACGCCGTTTTAGAAGGTTGGACAGCAACCTTGGGCGTTGTTTTTGAGACACCTTGAGGGGCACTTGACGTTGAACTTTGTGGAAATTGGCGTGGCTTGGATGGCGGATCGAAAGGGGCAAAACTGCGGCTTCTTATCTCTTTGCCAAGGTGGAGTTGGTTGTGAAAAGTTACCTTCCCTTTCATGTGCCTTTCTATCTTGATGGCTTTATGGACAAGTTCATCAATATTATCAAAACTTTGTAAATTCAACTTGATGAGCCAAATCAGAATGCATACCTCTTAAAAAATCTTTCAATTGTAGAGTCGGGATCTTCCTTGGAACATTAGCCTTGATCATCAAACTTCCATCTCATGATAATACTCCTCAACCGATTTGTTACCTTGTACAAGTGTATGTAACTGTCTATTCAATTCACGGTTGTAGTATGAAGGGACATATTTCTTCCTCATGAGTGTTTCATGCGACTCCATGTCTTGATTGGACTTCACATCTTCACGTCTAGATTGAGACAACTTATCCCACCACAAACTTGCATGATCCTTTAAGTGCATAAAGGCAAGTCGAAATTTTTCCTTTTCGGGATAGTCATAGCCTTCAAAGAAGTGCTCAAGCTCACGAACCCAATCAAAATAAACTTCCGGATCTGTCTTACCATGAAAAGTGGGAATTGTTAACTTAAGTGAAGCAATTGAGACTTTAGACTTGTTACCCTTAGAAGATGATTCGGACAACTCTTCCTCCTCCTCTTCATTAGATTCACTTTCGGACTCAAAAGCAGCATTATATTTAAACTTCTTGGATGAAGATTTCTTTGATGGCTTAGAAGTTGATGACTCCAAGAAATCAAGGCGGAGGTTGATCTTTTGTAGTATCTGTGCAAGAGAATCATTAGCAAACTTTTGCTCAGCTTCGGTTTGAGGTTTAGAACCTCTTGGTGTATTAGTTTCGTCCTCCATTATCCTGCAAGGTTAGTAAGAAACAAAAGAAAACAACAATTGAATTCCTCTCGGGTTCTCACTATGTGGATAGTAGGAGCTCTCCTCTCTTTGATATATGTTTCTCTCGTGTATACCCTAGTCTAATACTCTCAAACTATAGAGAACTTACTGTTGCAATGACTTTAAGAGATTGTCTCAACCGAGATTTTCAACAACAAGATTCACACAAGTCAAATCAAAGAAGTTCAAATAATTCACGTCACAAGAGTATTTCAGAGCACGTGTGGGTATAATTTGATTGATTCAGAAACTATGATATTTAGAAAGAGGAATCAAAGACGAGAACAACACAATTTGAATCACCAAAATCCGAGTTGTACAGCAAAAGTTATGGCACTTTTAATCCAAGGTGGTTTCAAATCAAAACTCAAGAACAAAGTGTTCTTTTTAATTTACGAAAATTAATTAAAAAAAAAATACTAAAAATTAAATAACAGAAATATTAAAAGTCCGAGATTATTTTCTTTTATTGGGCCTTTTTTTTTTTTTTTTTTTTTTAATATCACGGCCTTTTTTTTTTTTTTTTTTTTTTTTTTTTTTTTTAATTACGGCCTCTTTTTTTTTTTTTTTTTTTTCGGACAACAAAAAGGACAAAACAAACTTTTAAGGTTTTGGACAAAAACCTTGTACAAACAATGACCTAGGTTCGGACAAGAACCTTAAACAACTTAGGTCAAACAAAATCTTTAAGGTTTTAAGACAAGAACCTAGTACAAGTACTTAGGTTTAAGGATGTGGCCTTGTCTTATGTGGTTCAACCTTAATTTCTCCAAACTTTAATAACTCACCAAGGACAAAGAATTTGAAAGTGCCACTTTAACAAAATTTTCAAGATTTAACTCAAGGATTTCAAATATGGTTCAAGATTCAAAATTTGACAACTTTCAAAAATCAAGAACTTCAAGAAGTTCAAGAAAGTGGTCAAGAACCAATCTTTTTCACTTGTTCAAAAAGTTTGATCAAAAGTTATTATGACAAGAGTAGATTGATGGAACTAACACAAAAAGAATTTCAAGAATTGAGCAAGAACTCACAAAGTTATGATAATTTGAAACTAGGGTTTTTAAGAAACCCTAATCTTGACACCTAGGGTTTGGACGTGAAATCAACAAATAAAACACAAAGAATCCAACACTATGAATGCAAGAAAATAGTGCAGAATATTGAGACAAAGATGGCAGCAAGGATCGAACAAGAAACACAAGAAGAACAACACAAAAACGCAAGAAATTCAAGTAACAAGATCAACTCGATTTGGGCAGATTTTAAGCACCAAGATGCATGCGATTTTTGGACAGAATATTAATGAATTTAAGACTCAATTAATATATATATTTACTGCAGAATTTAAACTTTAAAAACAGCAGCAATTCGAAGCAAGAACAGTAGCAAAAAGATGTCAAAAATCGTAAACAACAAGAAGGCAATTTTCGGGCAGATTTGATCAACTTTGGCTTATGCGATTTTGATGAATTTAAAGACACTAACTATGACGACTTTGGACAGCAAGAAACACGTGAAAACAGCAACTAAAAGACTCCAAAAACTGCAGAAAAAATTGACGCACAAAGGACAGCAAGAACGACTCAAAAAGTAGAGCAAAATCCGAGAAGGAAAAACAAAGCGCAAACCTGAATTTTGTGATGAACAACCTAGAAGCTTTGATACCAATTGATACGAATGGAGTAGGGTGAGAATCCAGCTCCACACGAATTCCACACACTTAGGATCGTTGTGCACCAAAATTCAGAAACCAACATGATCACAAGTAAGACCAAACACGGAAACAACACAAGAAGAAAAGATGGATATCGAATGGGATGTATTTGATTGTAAATCAATCAACCCAACACATTACCACAAAGTGATTTCAATCTAACCTATGTAAATCAATGGTTAAAAAGATCTCAGTTTGGCTCGCTCTTGAAATCAAGAAACAATACGTTCTCTTTAAGGTCCTAGCTTAAAGAATCCGGTCCTATGAATAAATCAACTAACCTAATTGATAATCACGTTTTTTCACACTTGTTTAAGGCTGCAAATAAATTTAGCAAAGCTAAAAGGTTTCTTCAAAATTCAATCATCCATAAAAAACGTTACAAAGAATGGCATTAAATAGGACAAGTTTCGGCCATGTTGCTTGGTAAACAATGGAAATAAAACCCTAAAAGTTGTAAAGTACAACTTGACTTCTAACTACCCAATCATAATAAGAAACTTCCAAATAGATTGGAAACTAATAACTAACTACCAAATCCTTCCCCAAAAGGATTGCCTAAAGGTGGCCAAATTCCAATTTGACTTCTTTGTTTCCTAAACTATTACTTGCCTTTTCATCGCAAGATAATTGGGCCAAGTAGTATTTAATTATAAACGAAATTTCCAAGCCCCAAGAACATAATAATTAACGTCATTTATGGGCTGAAAATAACATAAATAAATTACTAATTAATTACTAAAATGGCGTGATTCTCTTGTAAAGCCAAAAGCAACGCCTTTCATGACTTCATGATTTCGGACTTGTGTAAGCTTCTTCAAGTGGATCATGAATTGTTAATGAAGAAAACATTCCACAAGACTTCTCCTTGAGATGTTCGGCCTCCAAAGCTTCACAATGAGTTGACAATAAATTGTGCAAAGCTTCCTTCATCTTCTTACTCCTTGATCTTGTCATTGGTCCATCAAGATTGGTCAAGGGATCTTGTGAATTGGGCTTTGGCAAGATGGACAAGGGTTGATTTCCATCACTTGTGCAAAACACTTCAATTGAATTTTGGCATCATGGATTCTCTTGGTTCTCTCTTTATACATCTTGGCATTCACATAAGAATTGAATTGAAATTCATCCAATTCATTCAGTTCCATCATCCTCTTAGACTGTGCTCCATTAAGATCCATGTTAAGCTTCTGGATTGCCCAATATGCCCTGTGTTCCAATTCCACTGGCAAGTGGCATTCTTTTCCAAATACAAGCCTGAAGGGTGAAAGCTTCAATTGGAGTCTTATATGCTATCCTGTATGCCCAAAGAGTATCATCTAACTTGAAAGGCCAGTCCTTTCTGCTTAGATTGACCACTTTCTCCAAAACTCGTTTGATCTCCCTGTTAGATATCTCAGCCTGGCCACTGGTCTGTGGATGATATGTAGTAGATATCTTATGCTTCACTCCATACTTAGCGAGTAGAGATGCAACGATCTTGTTGCAGAAATGAGTGCTTCCATCACTTATAATAGCCCTTGGAGCTCCAAACCTATTGAATATATGTTTCGTCAAGAATGCAACAACACTCCTAGCATCATTGTATGGGAGAGCTTTGGCCTCAACCCATTTTGAAACGTAATCTACTGCAACCAAGATATACTCCATTCCACATGACCTTGGGAAAGGTCCCATAAAATCAATATCCCAGACATCAAACAATTCTACTTCAAAGATGTTGTTCAGAGGCATTTCATTTCGTGAGGAAATGTTCCCACTCCTCTGACACCTATCACACTTGCCTACTCAAATCCTTGAATCCAAGAAAATGTACGGATAATAGAAACCACATTGTAATACCTTGAATCCAGTTCTTGCAGAGCCAAAATGCCCTTCACAAGGGCCTTCATGACAAGCTTTCAAAATGGCATCCTTCTCCTCTTCTTTGACACACTTTCTTATGATTTGATCATTACACACCTTATACAAAGCATTATCTTCCCAGAAGTAGTGTTTTGCATCACTCCTCAACTTCTTCTTCTGCTCATGCGAATAATAAGAAGGTACTTGTCCTGCCACCACAAAATTTGCCATCTCTGCTTACCATGGCAAGTCCTCGTTCTCCATTTTGAACACTTGCTCATCAGGGAAATGGTCTCTCATCAAAATTGTCGATCCATCTTGTTCCTTTGACTCCATCCTTGAAAGATGGTCGGCTACTACATTCTAAGATCCTTTTCTGTCCTTGATCTCAACATCGAATTCCTGAAGAAGAAGAACCCATCTTATGAGCCTTGGCTTTGCTTCCTTCTTAGCTAAAAAATACTTTAATGCTGCATGGTCTGTATGCATAATGACTTTGGATCCCAACAAGTAAACATGGAATTTGTCAAAAGCAAACACAACAGCCAACATTTCCTTCTCAGTGTTTGTGTAATTGAATTGAGCCTCATTCAGCAATTTACTTGCATAGTAAATTGTATAAGAAACCTTGTTTCTTATTTGCTCCAGAACAGCTCCCAATGCATAGTCACTTGCATCACACATTATTTCGAAAGGTTCATCCCATCAAGGAGTGACTATAATTGGAGCTGCCACCAGCTTTGCTTTCAATAGTTCAAAGGCTTCAACACGTTCTGTCCCAAATTCAAACTTGACATCCTTTTCCAATAGGCTACACAGAGGCCTTGCAATCTTAGAAAAATCTTGGATAAATCTTCTATGGAACCCCGCATGCCCAAAGAAACTCCTAATTCCTTTCACATTAGTTGGAGGAGAAAGTTTTGCAATTACATCAATCTTTGCTCTATCGACTTCAATCCCCTTGTGATAGATTTTGTGTCCAAGCACAATGCCTTCTTGCACCATGAATTGGCACTTTTCCCAAATAAGCACAAGATGTGTTTCTTCACACATTTGTAGCACCTTGGCCAAATTCTCTAGACAACCATCAAATGTCATGCCGAATACAGAAAAGTCATCTATGAAAATCTCAATGATGGACTCCACCATATTATGAAATATAGCCATCATACAATGCTGGAAAGTTGCATGAGCATTGCATAAGCCAAAAGGCATCATACAAGCTCAATAAAGTTGCATGAGCATTGCATAAGCCAAAAGGTAATTTGGCTTGTATGCGAAAGTGCCGAAGGGACAAGTAAAGGTAGTTTTCTCCTGGTTCTTTGGATCAATTGCTATCTGATTGTAGCCCCAATAACCATCCATGAAACAGTAGAAAAGGTAGCCTGCAATTCTGTCCAATAATTGTTCTAAAAAGGAGAGTGGAAAATGATCCTTCCTAGTTGCTTTATTGAGCTTCCTGTAATCAATACACACTCTCCATGCACTGACTATCCTTGCTGCAACAAGCTCATTTGCATCATTTTTCACAATTGTAACTCCTCTCTTCTTTGGTTCTCATTGCACAGGACTTACCTATTCACTGTCCGAAATAGGAAAAATCATACCAAAGTCTAGCAATTTGATTACTTCCTTCTTCACAACCTCCATCATCTAAGGATTTAATCTTCTCTTTCTATCACGTGCTGGAACATAATTTTCTTCTAGCAAAATCTTGTGCATGCAAATGCTTGGGCTTATTCTCTTGATATCTGCAATGATCCATCTACTAGCCTGCTTGTATTGCCTCAAGACTCCCAACAATTTCTCCTCTTGCCAAACCTCCAATTTAGAAGAAATTACCACTTGCAAGGTATCATTTTCCCTTAGAAAAGCATATTTCAAATATTGAGGTAGAGGCTTTAGTTCAAGCTTTGGTGGCACCATGATAGAAGGCATAAGCTTCTCATTCCTGCAAAAACTTTCTTTGCTCCTCACCTCAGTGGGTGCGCACATTTCATTAGATGAAAAATCACAATCACCATCATTTTTCAATTCTTTAACACTTGCATTTTTCAACGTATCTTTCATTTCACATTCAACAATTTCATTTTGCAATTCGAAAATGGATTCATCTAACACGCAACATTCAACAACATTTTCAATTTCAGACACAATTTTCCTATCTTCCTCATCTAACTCAATAGCATCAAATTCTTCTTCACAAACATGTAATTCATCAACACAAGAAAAATCATGCTTAATATTCTCATTCATTCCATGCGAAGTAGAACATACTATAGCATTAATAGCAAAACAAGACTCAACATGCATAGGATGTTTCATATCATAATTTACATCAAATATAACTTTTTCATTATTGATTTTGAATGTTACCGTCTTGCTGTGTACTCCAATCAGAGCATCTCCAGTAGCCATAAATGGTCTTCCAAAGATGAGAGGAACTTCAGGATCCTCTTCTATATCCAACACAATGAAATCAACTGGCAGAGTGAATTTATCTATCATTACAAGAACATCTTCTACCAATCCTGTGGGCTTCACAAGTGACCTATCTGCCAACTGTAAGGTAACAGCTACTGGACGGATTCTTCCCTTGAGTCCCACATTGATGGCAATAGAAACAGGCATGAGGTTGATACCGGTACCCAAATCACACAGAGCTTTTTCAAAATACCTCGTGCCAATTTTGCAAGGTATAGTACAACTGCCTGGATCCTTCAATTTTGGTGGTAAATTGTGCCCAACCCAAGCCCCACTATACACTGTGAGTGTCAAAGACACTTTACACCTCAGAATCTGTTCTTTGTTTGATATCAAATCCTTGAGGAACTTTGCATATTTAGGCACTGCACCCATCAAGTCCAACAATGGTAAACTCACATTAACTTGTTTAACTACGTTCAAGAATCTATCCAATTGTGGTCCTCTCTTTGGCTTTGGTCTCACTCTTTCAGGGAATTGAGGTTTAGGAGCATATTCTGGAAAATTGTAAAGACTTAGAGGTCCTCTAACCTTCTTATTTACTTCCTTATTTCCATTATCTTGCACCTCCTCCTTCTTTGGTGCCATGTCCTCACTGGCACAATCTTTCTCAGTATCAACAATGTCGTCCTCCTCAACCTCACAAATATCATCTCCAGGCTTAGTGGTTTTATGCACTTGCTTCCCACTTCTCAACGTAATAGCATTACATACTTCTTTCCCTTTTGAATTTGGAATTGTATCACTTGGAAGTGAGCCACTATGCCTATGATGCATAGCATTGGCAAGTTGCCCCAGTTGCATCTCAATATTCTTTAATGTGGCCTCATGATGTCTTACAGTAGTTTCCAACCCACTAAACCTTTATTCATTCTTGTCCATCTTTTCCATAAGTTTATGGAACATTTCTTCCACTAATGGCTTTCTCTGCTCTGAAGAATTAGGTTGATTGTTAAAACCTGGAGGTGGTTGTGTAGCTCTTCTTTGCTTATTTCCCTGAAAATATTGGCCTCCTTGAGTTTGATTTTGATTCCCCCAACTAGTTTGGCCTCCACCATATTGTCTGTTGCCTCCATTGTAATTACATTAATATTGTGGCTTGTTATAGTTATTCACATACTGTAGAGACTCAGTTGTGATAGCACATTCATCTGTATAATGTTCGCCCTTATACAACCCACATGATAACACATGAGCCTTAGCTTGTGTAGCTTTCAGAGTTTGAACTCGTTTAGCCAAGGCCTCAAACTTGGCACTCAAAGAAGTTTTCTCATCAAGGTCTAATACACCTCTCTGCCTCCTACCATGTGGTTTCCATGTTTGAGGAAAAAGGTACTCATATTCAACTATTTTATCAAAGAGGTCCCTTACCTCAGGCACACTCTTATCTTTCAATGCACCATTAGCACATGCCTTAACCATCATGGAAGACTCCGCTGTGAGGCCTTTGAAGAAAGTGTTTAACTCACTGATTTCACCAAGACCATGGTTAGGACATTGTCTGATTAAATCATTGAACCGCTCCCATGCCTCTCGAAATGACTCTCCATCATGTTGTTGGAAGTTCATTATATCCATACGCATCTTCTCCAATTTGGCCGGAGGAAAGTACTTGGCCAAAAATTTATTTTGGAGTTCCTCAAAAGTTGTCACACCATTTGTACCCCCATTGGATTTACACCAATGCTTTGCTTTGCCTCTCAGGGATAAAGGAAAAAAAATTCTATGAACTTCACTCCGATCCACTCTATGAAGCTTGAAAGTACTGCAGAGGCCTAAGAACCAATCAAGATGTTCATTCGGATCCTCATTGTCAAGGCCTTGGAAGAATTGGCCCTGAGTGATCATAGATACTATCTGACTTAGAATGTGGTAACTTTCAACATCAATATCCTGTTGATAAAAACTCTTCTCAAAATTGATGGCATAGTAGTCACCAAATCTTGGTGGTCTAGCTCCTGGATTGGCCATTTCTCTTTGTTTTAGTTGAGTTCTCAAAGTCTTGGACAATTCTAGATCAAGTGTATACTCTAGTTCACCAGAAGATCTTAGAGACCTGGGCATACACAAAACACCACAAGTTAAGTATGATAGGGGAGAAAAGATTACACAAAAATGAGAATCTCAATTGTAAACAAAGGAAACAAAACAAGCAACGAAATAACAACAATAAAACTAAAACAGAACAGCACAATAAAATCAAGAAACCGTGCCTTCCACGGCAATTGGTGAGTAACGATAGCTAGCCAACCATCCGGACCAAACCCTAGAACATTGTCAACCTAGCCACAAAACTCCATTTCAAGACCACGATCGTCAATATCCAACATCAAACAATTCATTCTCATTAAATGGAAAGATTATACAGGTTAAATTGTTCTGAATGTCTCCAATTCACAATATCCTCGATCGAAATCGAAATCAGAGTCCAATTGGAAAAGATAGAAAATCTAGAGAGAGAAAGTTTTTAGAGAGAGAGAGTTCCTGCTCAATATCAAAACTCTGCTAACAATTCTAGAATGATCGATGCCCCCAAATAATGACTAATTCTTCTATTTATAGAGGTTACAAAACGTAAACAATACGCAAACATAGATCAATTACAATATTACAAAAATGCCACTATATATAACAAAAGTCCAAAAGAACCAGCTCGGTTAGTGCCTTGGTCCACGCCTTCAAGCCCGAGCTCTCCACGCCTTCACCACAGCAAGAACGCTTTCGAACTTCACCCTCTCACGCCCTAGTTGTCTGTACAAAAGGATAGAAGAATTCAACACTTAGTGAAATTCTCAGCTCGAATTCTCAGATGTCCACATAGTTACATGGCGACGCGTCGCCGTGCATTTTTCTTCATGGCGACGCGTCGCTAGCGACGTTTTGCCATGTATTTTCCTTCATGGCGACACGTCGCCGAGTAAATGACATGCAAATGCAAGTATGCCTAAGTGAACCTAGAGTGATGTAAGGTGGGTGCTAAGAAATGTGAAGTGCGGCTATGAATAATGCATGTAAAGTGTGAAAGATGGATAATGAAATGTATGTGCTATAAGTAGTTAGAGTGTTATGAGTTGTGTGTAGAAAATGTAAGAAGTGAAAATGATGTAGTGTAAGGACTACAAGTGATGTGTGTAAAAACTGTGCGATGAGGTGAGTGCTATGTCCGAGAGTGTGATTCTTCCCGTGCGACAACCTGTGCACAGTAGTGTGCATGGTGTGTGGCGACCCCGTCGAGGCCGTGCGGCGACCTCACTGTTGGCGCTCTCGACCTATGCTTTCAGCAGCACGCATACTCGTGCTGAGATGGCGAGCAATCTTCCCTTCTTCTTTCTTCTTTAAGTTATTATAATTTACAGGTTTATGCTAAGGAGTTAAGAAGTTCTTCACTCCTTTGTAATTACTTGCTATTTACTTGGTGTTCTTTCCACAAAGCTTGAAGATAAATGCTTCAAGATTAGAGAAAATAACTAGTAAGTCCCTTACTTTATTTTGCTTGTTTAATTTTATGTTTATAATCCTGGTGTAAATTTGGTATCAAAGCCATGGAAGACTAAGCCTCCTTTCGGGGGGATTACTGGCAGTTATGGTAATGTAACTTTGGATCTAAACATATGGTTTCACAACAAGAAGTTTTAGATCTATTCAATTTGACTTCACAACAAGAAGTTTTAGATCTATTCGTATTGATAAAAATAAGGCTTTGTGACTTAGTTGAAACTTATTTTATATGCTTTATATAATGACTCTTACAAGAATGAATGGTTTCATGTTTCTTATGGTATGATCTTGTGGGTAGACACCCAAGTTGCGTTCGGCGTTTCATGAGGCAGTTGATGTTGTAAGACCTCGTTTTAGCTGGTATTAATCATTGACAGTCGAGCAAGATCAGCATCATAAGAAAAATGATACATGTTCTATCTTTTAAATGGTCAAAATATTGACATATAAACTAATGTTTTACTGAGTTTCATTAGCACAATAAATTATCAAGTATGGAGAAAATCTATGATATTCAATACATGATATCAAGTATGGAGAAAATCTAAGATATTCAATACGTGATTCCATATGGAAGGAACTAAGTTCTGTGTATATACCATAAAATCTGTTAGTAATCCTACCCGAAGCTCTCTTGAATTAATTTTTGCTCTTGAATTAATTTTCTATTACGCTTAATTTATCTTTTATCTTCTATGGAAAATAAGCAATTTATTAAATTGGATTTGAAAGAAATAAGTAAAATTTGTGCTGAAGATTTTAATCTTCCACAATATGCATTATTTAGAACTTGGTTCTTTAGAACCCGTGATTTTAAACCAAAAAATATGTTCAAAATGAATATTATGATTTAATTAAAAATACTGAAGTAATAATTTCATTTATCGCATGGTTTTATACTAAAAAAAGAGTAAATTACATACATGATTTATCTAATCTAAATATCATAGATAAGGCTTATCAAATTTGTAAATTACCAAATAATAAATTATTAAAATTAATTTATTCTTTGCAAAAATAACACAAAGAAGAAAAGGAAATTATAAATCACTCTTGCGTTGAAAAAGAAAAAACTATTAATTCAAATAATAATGAATCATGTGTTGATAATTTATATGTTGATAAAAAAGAAATAATTGAACAAGAAAAATTACATAACTTTGACATAGAAGAAAATAGTTCAAACGATGAAAATATTAAAAATATTTATTCTAAAAATATTGATAAAATATGTGAAATAGATAATCTTGAAATAGAAATGGTTAAAGATGAAAAATTAAATCAGTTAGAAATATTCACACTATCTGAAAATCATTTGATATTAAATTTAATTAATGAAATTAAAAATCCTATAAAAAGGAATCAATATTTAGAAATATATTTTCAAGATAATTCTTTTCGAAATAATTACTCTTGTTCATCTAATGACAATTCTGTAATTAAAAAACAAATAGATAAATTAGATACTTCTTTCAAAATACAAGAAGATAAAAAATATTTAGAAAATCAAGTTTTAAAAATTACTTCACCTATATTAAAACAAGAAATTAATGAATTAAAAACAGAAATTAAATTATTAAAAAAATAAGATTTTAACACAAAAAGAACTTGATAAAATATAATAAATTTCTGATCAAAATTCTCAATTAAATACTTTAATAACATCTCAAAAATATTATAATTTTGTAACTCTTTTAATAAATAAAGAGTATAAAATTCAATCAATAGCAACGGTAGATTCAGGTGCATATTTAAATTGTATTAGAGAAAGATTAATATCTGCAAAATATTTTGAAAAAACTCAAGTCATATTAAATGCTGCACAAGGTGCAAAAATACATGTAGATTATAATTGTCAAATGTATGTATATTTTCTGAAGAAAAATAATTATATGTGTTGTCCATTTGTTTTAGCCAAAACAATTAATCAACATGTAATACTAGGAACTCCTTTCTTAAATTTAATGCATCCATATAAATGCAATGGTAAAACATTATCAAAAATTGTTTCTGATTTATCATTTAAATTTATAACTTCTCCAAACACTAGAGATCTTTGTTCATTAAATTTATCATCTTTACAGGAAAAAATAAACTTGAAGAATAATCAAATTGATTTTGTTTCACATGAAATTTTACCTTTAAAAATAGAAGAACAAATAAAATCTCTAAAATTATAAAATCAAATTAAAAATATTACACAAGAAATTATTACAAAAATTTGTAGTGAATTACCAAATGCTTTTTGGGAAAGAAAACAACATATTGTTGAATTACCATATGAAAAAGATTTTGATGAACAAAAAATACCAACAAAAGCAAGACCATCTCAAATGAATAAAGAAATGGTTGAATATTACAAAAAAGAAATTGATGATTTGTTAAAAAAGAAAATAATTAGAAAAAGTTATTCTCCTGTGAGCTGTTCTGCATTTTATGTTAATAAAAATTCAGAAATTGAAAGAGGTGTTCCAAGATTAGTTATTAATTATAAACCCTTGAATATGGTTTTACAATGGATTAGATATCCAATTCCAAATAAAAAACATTTATTAAATAGAACTTTTGGATCAATGATATGTTCTAAATTTGATTTAAAATTTGGATTTTGGCAAATACAAATTGCTGAAAAAGAAAAATATAAGAACGCATTTACTGTTCCATTTGGTCATTATGAATGGAATGTAATGCCTTTTGGTCTTAAAAATGCTCCTTCTGAATTTCAACATATAATAAATGATATTTTTTCACCATATTCCTTTATAATTGTTTATATTGATGATATCTTAATTTTTTTCACAAAATATTGAACAATATTTTAAATATTTTTATCAAAGTTGTTATAAAAAATGGTTTAGTTGTTTCTGCTAAAAAATAAAAATTATTTCAATTTAAAATTAGATTTTTAGGTTATGAATCACAGCATGGTCAAATTACTCCAATTGCTAGGAGTATATAATTTGCAAATAAATTTCCTGATGAATTGAAGGATAAAAACAATTGCAAAGATTTTTAGGAAGTTTAAATTATATTGGTGAATATTATAAAAATTTAGCAATTGATAGTAAACCTTTATATGATAGGTTGAAGAAAAATCCTCCTGCATGGTCTGAAATTCATACTAATGTGGTAAAAATAATTAAACAAAAGGTCAAATTTTTACCATGTTTAAGTTTAGCAAATCCTGAATGGTATAAAATTGTAGAAACTGATTCTTCTAATATTGGTTATGGAGGAATTTTGAAACAAAAGAATCCACAAACCAATAAAGAGGAATTAGTTAGATATTTTTCTAGAACATGGAAAAATGCTCAATTAAATTATTCTACAATTAAAAAAGAAATTCTTAGTAAAGCCCTTTGTATTTCTAAATCTCAAGATGATTTATTATATCAAGAATTTCCGCTTAGAGTTGATTGTAGTGCGGCAAAAGAAGTATTACAAAAGTATGTAAAGAATATTGCATCTAAACAAATATTTGCTAGATGACAAACTATTTTATCTGTATTTGATTTTAAAATTGTTTATATTAAAGGCGAATTAAATTCTTTGCCTGATTTTCTGACTCGATAATTCTTACAAGGATAAGATTTTCTTTCAGGTTATGACAGAACAAATTGAAGAAATATTGTCAATAGATAAATATTTGAAAAAATATTTTCAAAACCCCTCTGTTTATAAAATTGAAAACATAATAAGAAATTATAATGAAAAATTATTTGTAATATTCAAAAAAGAACGCAATAATCCTAGTTTGAGAAGAGTTAATGTAACTAGATCTTTACAACATCAAAATTTTATTCATCAAATGCAATATTATAAAATGGTAAGAATGTATAAAATTTTACAAAAATCAAATGTTGATTCACAATATTTAGAAGCTCATTATCGATACATGGAATCGTTTAGAAATGAAATGGCTTTTATTAACTGATGAAAAAAAATATGGAAGAAAATTTTAAATTACTGTGGTTAAAAGATTATATTGAAAATCCAGTTACAATTAAGAAAATAAGAAAAATTTATGCATCGAAAGAAAGGGTTCGACAGGATCCTAAATTTCCAAATGTTTATCATATAGAAGATGTAAATGTTTTATAAATAAAACAACAAGCATTTTTACATCAAATGAATTATTAGAGAATGTTAATTTTTATATCACACACATAAATCTAGAAGACATCCAATAATAAATCAAGCTTTGCGGAATCGTCTTGAAAATTTTTGAAAAGAAATTGCTATTATTATTTAAAATCATCTTATTAATTTTTTGCAGGAAATGCAAGATAGAGGTGGAAGAGGTCATAGACCTCAAATGGATTGTGTCTATGTTAGCCATTATAATTCCCAATGTTCTCCACTATACTGATAATCTCAAATGAGAGGTCAGTCTCCTTCAAATCAAAATAATTCCAAAAATACTTCCCTTGTTCCTTTGGGTCACAATACCACAGCCAAAAAAGTCCTTCTTGATGAGTCCTCAAATCTGGACCATGACTATATAAAAATTGGAATAACCGCACATTCTATTTTCATTTTTGAAACTGATCTTAAATTAGATCTTTATGCGATCATTCAAAAATATTTCAATAATCCTTCTAATTCTCATTTCAGCCTAAGAGGTCCACTTCCTTTGAAAACTAGGTATACTTATGCTGATTTTTTAAATTTCACCGAAATTGCTGATATAAATGACAGACCCAGATCCAGTCGTCACCAAAATTGGTTCCCATCAACTGAAGACAACAAAATTGCTTTGTTTCAAATGCATGTTCATAAAATACCGTCCAACTCTGACTGGAATTCTACATCAATTCAAACCCAAAATTTTATTTCAAGATACAACAATTTTGAATATGCATTTACATACACAGATATGGTAGAAAGCTTTCATAATGTCCACTTATATCAAAATTCTTCATACAAACATACTTGCTGGATTCTTATTGATGAAGCCAATTTTAACAAAATCATTCCATGATGGTTTCTTAATTGGTTTACAATTCGTGGACCTAATGAAGAAACTTTTCTACCTGAAAAATTGAAAAATTTATTCATTCAGTTCAAAAATATTTATTCTGGAAAATTCCAACATTCAAAATTTCCAAAACAACCATTTTTACTCTTTTTAATAAAATTTCAAATCCCATGGTTGTATGCTTGGAAATATGAAACTGGATACAATTTTGATGAAATTTTACAACTCACAAGAGTGGGGTACACCAAATGGTGGCCAAAATGTCAAGTTGAATATCATGAAATTGAAAAGTCACTTGTTGAAGGAAAAAGTTCTCTTGTAAAGGAAAAAGTGACACAAGATATCAGTACTTCTTCTCAAAAAGAAATAAATGAGAAAAATGATTTGATTGAAAAATTGCAAAATGAATTGAGAAAAATGAAAGCTGTCTCTTCTCCTGTAAAAGAGAAAGAGGAAAAAATAGCAAAAGAAAAAGAAAAACTTGAGAAAATTAAAAAAATTGAAAAAGAAAAAATAGAAAAGAAAAAAAGTGAAAAATTAAAAAAGAAAAGCATCTATTTCAAAATTTTCCTTTGACAAAAATTTAATCAAATTTACTGATGAGGAATCCACAGCAGAAGAAGATTTGGAAATTTCCTCTGATGAAAATTCAAGACCCAATTCTGATGATGAATGTGATACCCCAGTCCCACATCGAATATGTATAAGGATGATAGCTATGATATAAGTGTAGGTCCTAGCATGCAAATCTAACTTCAGGATATCCATTTTGGCATAGCGAGGACTAGCCAAATTAAGTTGGGTTTGGGTGCTTGCGTGTGTATGTGGACCTATAGGTTCACTGGGCTCTTAGGTTCTAGATGTGACAGAATGGTATCAGAGACATGTTTGGTGGTAATGCTAGTCGATAGGCTAAATTCCCAATTCGCTCAAGAATGTCATAGGGTCCTATATATATTGGGTTCAACTTTCCTGATCCTCCAAATCGCATGACTCCTTTTGTGGGCGAAACCTTAAGGTATACCTTATCGCCTATGTTGAATTCCATTGGCCTTCTTTTTAAATCTGCCCAACTCTTTTGTCTATCCTATGCAGCTTTCAAATTTGCTCTAATGATTTTCACTTTCTCCCTTGCTAGTTGAAGTAATTCAGGACCTGTAGTATATTTCTCTCCTATATCATCCCAGTATAATGGTGACCGACACTTCCTTCCATATAGAGCTTCGTAGGGTGCCATTTGTATGCTGTTATGGTAACTACTATTATAAGAGAATTTTGTCAATGACACATATTTGTCCCAACTCCCTTCAAATTCTATAGCACAAGCTCTTAACATGTCCTCCAGGGTTTGAATAGTCCTCTCAGTTTGTCCATCAGTTTGTGGATGATAAGCATTACTCAAATTCACCACAGTTTGCATTTGTTTTTGAAATTCCTTCCAAAACATCGAAGTCAACCTTGGGTCTCTATCTGAAACTATACTCGTTGGAACACCATGTAGTCTTACAATCTGATCAATATAGAGTTCCACTAGTTTATCCTTACTCAAGTCAAATCTTATAGGCAAAAAGTGTGCGGATTTCGTCAAACGGTCTACTATTACCCATATTGCATCATTTCCCCTTTTTGTACGCGGTAAGCCCACAACAAAGTCCATGGAAATACTTTCCCATTTCCAAACTGGTATCTCTAGTGGTTGTAATAGTCCACCAGGCTTCTGATGTTCCACTTTGATTTTCTGGCATACCATGCATTTAGCCACAAATTAGGCTATGTCTCTTTTCATTCCACACCACCAGTAGTGTGTCTTCCCTATACATTTTTGTATTACCTGGATGGATAGAAAATTTAGTGTTGTGTACCTCTTTCAACAGGTCCTCCTTTAATTGTTCATCTTTAGGTACCAGAAATCTTTCACCTTTCCATATACTTCCGTCTTCTTTTGTTCTAAAATCTTGTGCTACTCCGTCTTCAATTTTTCTCTTTATAATTAGAGTTTCTTCATCCGTTCCTTGCCTCTCCTTAATTCTCTCCACTAAGCTTGGTTGTAAGGTTAGAGCAGCTAACATTTCGTTTATGGAGTCTACTTGTTCTAGGTTTAATTTCTCCATTTGCCGAGTTAGAACATTTGCCTTCGGAGTATTACTCCTTCTACTTAATGCATCAGCTACCTTATTTGCTTTTCCAGGATGATAGCTGATCTTTGAATCATAATCCTTAATCAACTCAAGCCATCTCCTTTGCCGCATATTGAGTTCTTTCTGCGTGAATATATATTTCAAACTTTTATAATCAGTAAAAATCTCACATGTTACTCCGTAGAGATAATGTCTCCAGATTTTTAAAGCAAAGACTACTGCTGCTAGCTCAAAGTCGTGAGTAGGATAGTTCTGTTCATATGGTTTCAACTGTCGAGAGGCATAAGCAATGACTTTTTCATTCTACATCAAAACGCATTCTAGACCATTTTTAGAAGCATCACTATAAACCACAAAACCCTCATCTCCTTGTGGCAAGGACAGTACTGGAGCTGAAAATAACCTCCTTTTTAATTCTTGTAAACTCTCCTCGCATATTGGGGTCCACTCAAATTTAGCTCTTTTTTGTGTTAATCTTGTTAAAAGTACTGCTATTTTCGAGAAACCCTCCACATATTTTCGATAATACCCAGCTAAGCCTAAGAAACTCCTCATTTCATTAATATTTGTTGGGGTTGTCCAATCGATGACAGCTTCAATCTTCTTTGGGTCTACTGACACACCATTATCAGAAACTATGTGTCCAAAAAAGGCTACGCTTCTTAACCAAAACTCACATTTGCTAAATTTCGCGTATAACTTCTCTTTCCTTAATACTTCCAATACTAACCTTAAATGCTCTTTGTGTGTTTCTTCATCAGGAGAGTATATCAGAATGTATCAATAAAAACCACCACAAACTTATCTAAAAATTCCTTCATAGTCCGATGCATTAAATCCATAAACGCTGTAGGTGCATTAGTCATCCCAAATGGCATTACCAGGAATTCATAATGTCCATATCTTGTCCGAAATGCACTTTTCGATACATCTTCAGATTTTATCCTTAACTGGTGATACCCCCCGATTTCAAGTCAATTTTTAAGAATATCTTGGCTCCCGTCAACTGATCGAATAGATCAGCTATTCTCGGAAGAGGATATTTATTCTTGATTGTAATCTTATTCAACTCTCGATAGTCGATACACAATCTAAAGCTACCATTCCTTTTCTTTACAGACAATACGGGTGCACCCATGGTGAGACACTTGGTCTAATGAACTGTAAGTCTAATAATTCCTGTATTTGTTTCTTCATTCTTTTAGTTCCAAAGAGGCCATTCTATACGGTGCCTTCGAGATGGGTTTTGTGCCAGTTTTAAGAGATATCTCAAAATTCACTTCTCTTTCTGGTGGTAATCCAGGTAATTCTTTAGGAAAAATATCCTCAAATTCCTTAATCACTGGAATGTCTGTTATATTTACCACATCGATTTTCTCCTCTCCCATATAGGCTAAATATCCTTCACATCCCCTTTTAAGAGCTTTTCATGCTTTAGTTGCAGATATGAAGTGTAAGTTCTTCCCATAATGTTTCTTCTTATCTCCTAAAAATTCAAAGCTTTCTCGATCTTGAAAATTAAATTATACCCTTTTTGTTCTGCAGTCAATTTTGGCAAAATTTTTAGATAACCAATCCATTCCTAAAATGATGTCAAAACCATGTATCGGAAGATGGATAAGTGTCCCACTCAATGTTTCTTTATTGATCTCTAATGGGCACTCGTTACACACAAATTAAGCAGTAAATACCTTCCCTCCCGGTGTACTTACTCGGTAAGGGTTGGTTAAAGCATGTGAAGGCAACTTAGCATATTTAGTGAATTTCTTTGACACAAAAGAATGTGATGCACCACAATCAAACAATACATGAGCAGGTATGGAGTTTACTTATATTGTACCTGTAACTACGTCACTGGCATTCTTGGCTTCATCCTGGGTCATGGTAAAAATTCTAGCATTAGTTTGTTCCTGTCCTACTTTGTTAGGGATAAAATTGGCATTAGTATCACTTCCAGTTGGACAGTCCTTCACGAGATGACCAGGTTTTCCGCAGTTAAAACACCTGCCTGTTTTTAACAAGCATTCTCCAAAATGATTCTTATGACATGTGGGGCATTCAGGTTTGATCTTAGTGTTCCTTGAAACGTTTATTTCATTTGAAATTTTCCTTTTCCTCTTTACATCATTGGGATAAGTACTAGTTTTTACTCTCCCTTTAATGAAATCCCCTTCACGTCTCTTAATGTTAGCCTCAACTTCTATCGCAGCATCCAATAATTCTGAAAATCCTTGAGCTCTAGCTCTTTCCAATCCGATTTGGATACGACTTTGAAGTCCGTTCTTAAATTTGAACATTTTGAAACTTTCGTCTCTCATAACGGTAGGTGAAAACGTCCCTAAATTGTTGAATTTGGAAGCGTAATACATTATCGACATATCTATGGTCTGTTTGAGATTGTCAAACTCGCTCATCTTCCTCAGTCGAACTGAATCCGGATAATAATTTTTTAGAAATAGGTTTCTAAAGTTATCCCATGTTATCGGAATAGTGACAGAAGGTTTAGTATTATCCCACCATCGTTTGGCTCCACATATCAGAAAAGGTTCAATGATTTCTACTTTTAGTTCATCTGGGATTTGCAACATTCTGAAACTGACCTCCACCTCTTTTATCAAATTCTCCGTAATTTTTGGATCAGAATTTCAATCGAACTTAGATACTCTATTCTTCCTCATGTTTTCATAATAAAAACGAACTCCTCATTGATTAGGGATTGGATTCTGCTGCGCCATATTCAACAAGTGTTGTTGAATGTGAGTTTGGGCCTAAATGGTCTTGGTGAGCAGGTTCATCAAATTATTAAGGTTTATTGGAGGTGGGTTCTCTTGGTTTCCTCCATTAGCTTGCTCATCATGTTGTTCTTAGTGTGCCATTTTTTTTAAAGCTAACCTCCTTTTGAGGTGAGGCGCCACTCCCAATATATTAGATGAAGTTGTGAGTGATGGATTTACCCTAATATCACTCTTACAAAATAAGGACCTTAAGAACAATCTCCCATTTACATGCCAAAGGCCTAATGGAAAAGTGTTCTTTAATGACAGCAACGAAAATATTGAGGAATACTACTCCATTTACACTTGGGCCTTATGAAAGCAGAAAATGTGGAGTACTACTCCATTTACATATGTAAGACATGGACATTAACAAGTGTGGAGTACTACTCCATTTACAATATTTTCCTAAGCCAAAAGAATTACAAGCATTCAGTGCATTCCCTTCTATAAAATATATAGTCATAGCATGTAGAAAATAGTCTGGCATCTTCTTCACATACATGATTTAGCAAAAATCACTAGAGGTGAGGTAAGATAAGAGAGGAAACTACAACTAAATCAGATAATGTGCATTCATACAACATGTTCATAGCATGATCTGGTATCAGCTAATGTCATACACAAAAATTCAGATCAACATGAGCACATTTCAGACATCAAAGCAGAACAATCTTCAAGTAAATAATCTATATGCACGGTAATTATCATCAGGTAAAGTGCAGGCCTACAGCATGTTCATCTCTGATCTTAGTTCTTTACAGTCAACAAGAGTTCAGAGTTCCTGCATGTGCACATTTGAGATATCTAAGCAACACTATAAGAGATACTGTACTTTAGCCTAGTCATATTCATCTGCTGCTGTGGCACGTTAACATACAAAGCTGAGGCTAACAGTGGGTAGATCATAGCACCAAATCAGACCAACAACATATTACCAATTAGAGTGACGAGTGCCCTACCATCAGCAGACAAACAATACTTCGACAAATTATCCTAACATCGGTAGACAATGGCCTACTTACCTTCTTACCATTATTTTGATGTGAGGGAGCCCCATTTTGTCAATTTTCAGTGCATTTAGGCAGCATTGGGGTAGAGTACTTGGGTCTGTAATCGTATGTTCAGCTAGATGTCCGGCAACCTTGTTTTTGTCTTTTTTGATCTTCCTCACAAACTTCAAGTCTTTGAGAGCCTGAACCCGCTACTTCAACCTGATGCATCTCCAATCTTCAAACTCTTTCTATTTGAAGAGGTGCAGTAGGTTTTCTGAATCTGTCTCCAACTCCAAGGAGTGGAAAGACCGACTTTTAATCATCTGAATTCCTCTATGTATTGTGCAAATGAGAACCTGCATTTTAGATACTAAACTAAAAGGAAAATTAGTAACAATGTACCAAGTTATAACATCTCCCAAGGAATTTTTGAAGATTCCAGACTCTTGTGTGCAATCAGAAGAAGTAAAACATGCAACATTCAGCTTCCACACATCCTTCAAAGAAGGGGACCATGCAAATACAGTCAATTTTTCAGGGGTTCTAGCTGTGTGAATCTCCCTTCAAAATTTTTCCCAGCATTTAGTGAAGCGTCTACCTGTTTTGATTTTAACTAAACTATACAAATTTTAGAAAACATTAGATATGACTATTTCAAGTTCAGGCCTAGCATACTCAAAGATGGCCTTATTTCTACCTTTCCAAACTTCCCAACAAATTAGGGACGGGGTTACCTTGGTGATGAACCTGACAGTCTTGCTCCTTTGTTGGGAGTTCCACCATTTTTGGGGCCTAAAGAAATGGTTGTGAATCCCTACTTCAGGCCCAAAGATATTTCCCACTTGTGTAATGAATCTGCAATCAGGAAAGAGGTGGAATTGTGTTTCCCCTTGCATACAACACATATGACATATGAAAGGTCTATCTATTTGAAATCAGTGAAGATTTCTATGAAGGGGTAGTTTATATTGCCTTTTTCTAAGCATGAAAAATGAGAATTTGATGGGTAAACCAGGATCCCAAATATGTGAATAGTATGAATCAAGTAGTCTATGAGGTCTGAGGTGTTTAAAAGCAGAGGAGGAGGATGTGAATAGTATGAATTTGGGACTGCTTTTGTTTAACCTGGGCATGGAAAAAGGCCGTGTTTCTCTCCCCTTCTTTTAGCCATTTCATTTGAGATTTTTTAGCCCAAAATTGCTCCTCCATGCTCAAGGCCTAGTTGAGTTCAGCTGCACCTCTTTGGATTACCTCTCTAGGGACAGGGCTGACCGAATCTAAGTCTTCTAGCCTTCTAAGTTCAGTTTCTATTTTATCTGTCCTAGAGAAGATATTACCAAATTCATTTGTATTCCATTTAGCCAATTCACCTTTTGTTCTTTTCATTTTTTCAGTGAGTATTCTAATGGGATCAGTAGCGCACTCATATTTCTAGGCATTAGTGACTATATCGAAGAAGTCTTTATGTTGAGTCCAAAAATTCTGGAATCTAAAACTCTTTGCTTTTTTAATTTTCGGGACTAATTCGAGAACCAGAGGGAAGTGATCAGAGGGTGACCTACTTAGCAAGTTAATGTTTGAAGGAAAAGTTGGTTTCTAGCCAATTAACATTGCAAAGGCCTCTATCTAATTTTTTCCATATCCTAGCATTACCTTTTCTATTGTTACACCATGTATAATTGCTACCAATAGTACTGATTTTGGTTAAATTTTTAGAGTCCACAAAATCTGTGAGTTCTTGAATGTTTTTAAATTGAAAGCCTTACCCTCTTTTCTTTCATCTTGATGTAACATGCAGTTCCAATCTCCCCACGCTAACCAACATATATCTAAATCATTCATCTGGCTAAGGGAGGTCCAAAGTTCCTTTCTCTAAATTTTTAGTACAATTTGCATAAATATTGGAGATCAGGACTTTATCTTTCAGACTAGGATGTTCAATTGTGAGAGTAATGTGTTGGATGCTATTCATTATAAGCTCACATTTTACAGGATGACGATAGAAAACCAAAATGGAAAAGTTGTCATTTGAATAACATGATCAAAATGCAGTCTAAGCAGGATCTTATGAATTTGTTTCTGTTTAACGAAAGGTTCTGCAATAGCCACCAAATTAATGTTTCTAGATTTAATTATATTTTTCAGTTTCCTGAAGTTAGGTTTTTTTAAAATGCTTCTAATATTCCAATATAATAAACTAATCATTAAACAACATTAGATAAAGGAGTACCTGGATCCCTACTTCTCAGGGATCTGTTTGGAGGACCTTGTTTACTACAGCTCTCATTTTTATTCTTCTCCTTTTGCTGTTTACATGGTCTTCCTTTTTTTCCTACTTTTGAGTAGACTTTCATCCACCTTGACAACATCCTCCCCATCAAACATTACTAAACCTGGGTTAGGCTCGTTTGAAATAAGGTCTTCTAATTCATCTGATTCCTCTGCAGAGGACTCCACTCCATCTAAGGGGATTTTTTCTGCTGATTTAGTTCGATGACTGAGCCTTTTGTTTTGAGCTTTAGGGGAGCATTCTCCTTCTTCTTGCATCACTAGAGCTGTCTGATTATGCACTTCCTTTTCAGAGCTTAACTCCAGTGTTTCCTCCTGTTCAACATCTGCAGACTTAACTTTTTCAACACATATGACTATTAAAGAGTAATTGGAATCATTCACCTGATTCACGGTATTTCAGCTGAGGTCATTGGGTGCTCTAGGATTCTCTATTAGCAGAGTAATGTCTCTGTCTTCCTTCTCCTCACATTGAGTTGTTCCTTCAACATTCTCCCCAGATTTGTCTTTTAAGTCTTTATGAGGGATTATGACCTCAGTAACAGCTGCCTTCCTGGCGTTAGAGGCCTCAGGGATCTCCAGCTGCACCTCTACTTCCTGCACTATTTCTTTACCTTTTCCCAAAGTAGTAGTTGCAGTGAGGCTTAGTCCCTGAAGTGTGGCATTATCAACTTGAGCTTTCTTCTTTTATCGAGTAACTAGAATCCAATCTTGTTTATCTTGAAGCTGAGGAGCTGGGATTGGCTTCTGAACTTTGTTTCTAGGTTTGTAGGGGATGCATTGTCTCTTATCATGGCCCATCTTCCTGCAGGAGGAACAATATAGTTCTTTGTTTTCAATCTCTATGTCTTGCCAGCGTCTACACTCTCTGCTCCCAATCCAGATACGGGATGGCTGTTCCTTGACAACGTCCATTTCGACACATACCCGGTGATAGGAACCCAGACGCACTTGATGGTGAACAACATTCCATTGACCCGTTACGTGGAATTGGTGGACCAATGACTCGAGCTAAAACGAAGAAGTTCAAGTTGGCTCTTAATGGTTTCATCATGCAAGTGATGGACGATGCATACAAGTTGTTGGAACAAGGTTTCAATGAAGTGAAGACTAATTTTAAGCCTTGGAACTTCGTGGTTTTGACATTACGTTGAGAAACTTCGTTGGAAAGCAAGATTGGACAAAAGTTGGATAATCTGCCTCCACGTCGCGCGACGTCAACAGCTCCACTTTGCGACGTCCACTGCCCTCCACGTGACGTAACTCTCTGGAAATTTGAAGTTTGAAAATTTGGAATAAAAATCCAATTTTTAATTCACGACGCATTTTTGCACGTCGCGACGCGCGACCTTCTACGTTGCGATGTCCACAAACGTGGCAACATCCACAAGCCCATGTCGCGCGACGTTGGGAAATTCATCAGTTTTTGAGTTTTCATTTTTGTTCGTTTTTGTTAATCTTTTCAATAAAAAACGTTATCTAATGTTCTTGCATGAACATAGACATGTTATTCATGTTATTTACATATGGCTAAAGATCTTTCATGATTGAGGCATGTGTTAATTCCATTTTAGGGAAGTTTATTCCAATTAGGAAACTATATTTTAAGAAAGTAGGGTTTACTTTGTTGACAAGTCTTTGTGCCTATTTAAAGGCTTGTAAACCCACGAATTTAGTAGTTGATTTTTGATATTGAAAGTTCAATATTTTTCAAGAGCAAAATTTGATTCCAACCCTTAGAGAACTTAAGCTAAGTTTGAACTTTTTGTTTTCTAACCCCAAAGTGAGATTAAGCCAATAGTCTTGCTTTTGTTCTAAGTTTGAGAACAGCCAAATCTGATTTGATTTAGGTGCCGCCTGAGTCAAGTTGGTTTTATAATAGCGTTGGGGCTTTGGACAAGTTTCCATTGAATCGCGCTCCATATCTTCTTTTGTTTCTTTCTTATTTTTTGTGTTTTCTGTTCTAACGATTATTCTTCTTGTGTTTGTTGAAATTCTTTGGTTTGGTGAATTTGTCTGTGGAATTTTCCAAGCTAGACCTGTCCTGTGGATAAATAAGGTTGTCAATCCGCCCAAAGGTGGATCAAATCAACGGGCACCTTATCAAGTGGTATCAGAGCATTCTTGGTGCTTGAAAATTTCAGGTTAAATTTTCCATCTCGAAACTTTATCAATTTTTTATCTTCTTTTTCAATTTGTGATTGGATCTTGTGAAGTTAGATTGAATTCTTGCTGCTAGTTATTTCGTTGATTGAATTTCTTGGTGATATATAAAAAATAAAAAAAAAGACGTGAAAAAAAACCATCAAAAAGAAAAAAAAATTTGCAGCAAAAAAAATCTGAAAACAAAATTCTGGTTATACCATCACTATTGAAATCCGTTATTGATATTGAATATTAATTCTTGGTTATCTATTTCTTTTCTTGCCTAATTTGTCCAAAATTGTGCCTTAACGTGTTCTAAATTGCAATTCTTCATAATTCCTTCTTCAATTCCTTACTTGATTTGTGTGGTATTTAAATTGAATTATTGATAGGTGGTTTAAGAATTTAGAACTTGCAAAGCAGACTACGAGAGACCCCACATTTGAAGAGTAGATTAGGGAGAGCAGTTATACACGAGAATAACCATATGAAAAGAGTGAAGTGAACCGACCATATCTAAAGCGAGAACCCGTGAGAAGCCATAATAATTATTATTGTTTCTTGTGTTGTTTAGCTAACTTGCAGGTATTTTAAAATGGCGGAGGAAACTTCAAAGAATCAATCTGAACAACAAAGTTCAAAGAATCAATCTGAACAACAACTTCAAATTAATACACTTTTTAGCAAGATGCAAAGGTTAACAACCAAGTTAGACAATTTGACAGAAGCTCAACAATCTGCTTCTAAGAAGAAATCAACTTCAAAGAAACTTGAAGATGAATTTGATGAGGCTGATTTTATGGAGAGGAGTTCATAGAATCTGAACAATCAAAGAGCCGGGGCAAATCTGAGTTTGATGTGGCTTCAATTAAATTGGATTTCCCAAAGTTTCATGGCACTTCAGTTCCCGATGCGTTTCTGGATTGGATTTATACAGTGGAGCAAATTTTTGCTAGAAATTCTTATTCTGGAGATAAGAAAATGCTAATGGTGACCATACATTTTAAGGATTATGCAGCTCATTGGTGGACTCAGTTGGTGAAGGATAGACAGCTCAATGGGGAGCGCCCGATCTGAACTTGGAGAGAGATGCAATCAATTTTGAGAAGGCGATTTGTGCCATCTTATTTCGCCAATGAATTATGGATGCAAGTTCAAACCCTCACCCAAGGAAACCGATCAGTTGATTATTATTTTAAGGAAATGCAGTTACTCAAGATAAAGGCAAATATTGTGGAAGAACCCAAAACAACAATGGCTAGGTTCCTAGCAGGAATGACTCCCGCATTGGCATACAAGATGGGTTTCCAGAAATCCTATGATTTGATAGAGATGTTGCATAATGCTATTCAAATAGAGCGTCACATAAAGCAAAAGAGACGACTTACACCTCGTCAACCTCCTTAGCAAAGGAACAACCGACAGACTCCACCTTATCCAGTCATGAAGAACAAGCCTTTTAGAGGTAATGCTACACCCAAACCGGTAGAAAGAACACCACCAATTGTTTAGAGGTTAGCTCAAAACACACCCCAAAGATCTAGTGAGATTAAATGTTATAAATGTCAAGGCTATGGTCATATGCAAGTGAATTGTCCCAGCAAAAATGCTATTTACTTTCTTGACAATGTGGATTTTCTAGTGTTCATTCGAGTGATGATGAGATGCCCGAACTTGAAGAAAAGACTTATGGTGAAGAATATGATGAAGATGTTCCAGAAAAGTTGGAAGTTGTCGAGTCTCTTGTCACCATGTGAACCTTGAGTACACAACCACAGTTGGAAGGTGAAACAGTGCAACGTGAGAACATCTTCCACACCAAGTGCATTATTCAGAAAAAACAGTGCAATTTCATTATTTATGGTAGGAGTTGCACTAATGTGGTGAGTACATTATTGGTATCCAAGTTGAAGCTTACTTGTTCAAAACACCCCAAACCATACAAACTTCAATGGTTGAATCAAAGTGGGGAGGTTAAGGTAAACAAACAGGTGCGCTTATCTTTGTCAATTGGAAGATATACTGATGATATTTTATGTGATGTGTTTCCAATGGAGGCAGCGTATGTGTTACTTGGACGTCCATGACAATTTGATAGATATGCCATGCATGATGGACGGAAGAATCACTACACCGTGGAGAAGGATGGTAAGAAGTAAATTTTGGCTTCTTTTAAACCATGGGAAGTGTATGAAGATCAAGCCAAAATCTCCAAGTAATGTAGGCAATTGGTGCAGGCCGAGCAAATGAAGCAAGAAGTGGGAAAAGCCTCTACCCCTTCTAGCAATAATGTAAAGAAATTGGAGAGCCAAAAGATGAAGCAAGAGGAGAAAGAAATGAGATTAACAGTATTTGCACAAAAAAATGAAGTCAAAAGAGAAATACTAGATAGGCATGAGATGTTTGTACTTATTTACAAAGACTTGTATTTGCTATCTAGTGATCACCTTTCTACTTTGCCTAGTGCTGTGATTTCTCTTATACAGGAATTTGAAGATTTATTCCCCGAGGAGTTGCCAAATGGGTTACCTCCAATTCGAGGTATAGAACATCAAATTGATTTCATTCCTGGTGCTTCAATTCCAAACAGACCACATATAGAGCAAGTCCTGAGGAGACAAAGGAAATTCAAATGCAAGTGGATGGTCTTCTAGAAACAGGTATTAATTGTTCGTGAAAGCCTTAGTCCATGTTCTGTGCCAGTTATTCTTGTTCCTAAGAAAGATGAAACATGGAGAATGTGTGTTGACTGTAGAGCCATTAACAAGATATCCATTAAATATCGTCACCCTATCCCTAGGTTAGATGACATGTTAGATGAGTTATATGGTTCTAAAATCTTTACAAAGATTGATTTGAAAAGTGGCTATTATCAAATTCGTGTGAAAGAGGGTGATGAATGGAAAACTGCCTTTAAAACTAAGTATGGTCTTTATGAGTGGTTAGTTATGCCTTTTGGATTGACTAATGCACCAAGAACTTTTATGCGTTTAATGAACAATGTACCTAGATCTTTCATAGGGAAATTTGTGGTAGTTTATTTTGATGATATACTTGTTTACATCAAAACACTTGAAGAGCATGTTGTCCATTTAAAAAGAGTGTTTGTTGTACTTTGTGAAAATCAGCTCTACGCAAATTTTAAAAAGTGTGAATTCTGTACTTCATCTGTTATCTTTTTAGGATTTGTTGTAAGTGCTGATGGAATTTCTGTTGATGAAAGTAAAGTGAAAGCAATTAGAGATTGGCCCACACCTAAGTCAGCTAATGATGTTAGGAGTTTTCATGGTCTAGCTGGATTTCATATGAGGTTTGTAAAGGACTTTAGTACAATTCCAGCCCCTTTAAATGATCTAGTTAAGAAGAATGTGACTTTTGTTTGGACTGATGCTCAAGAAAAAGCTTTTAATACTTTGAAGCAGAAATTAAACAATGCTCCTGTTTTTATGTTACCTAATTTTGAGAAAGCTTTTGAAATACAATTTGATGCCTCCGGGAAAGGTATTGGTTCTATTTTAATGCAGGAAGGCAAGCCCGTGGTATACCTTAGTGAGAAGCTTAATAGAGCAACATTGAATTACCCTACATACGACAAGGAGTTGTATGCATTGGTGCGATCTCTACAAGTTTGGCACCACTACCTTTGGCAGAAGGAATTCATCATTCATTTGGATCATGAGAGTCTTAAGTTCCTTAAGACCCAAGGTAAGTTAAATAAAAGACATGCTAAGTGGTTGGAGTTTATTGAGACTTTTCCTTATGTTGTTAAATACAAGGCTAGAAAGGAAAATGTGGTTGCTGATGCACTGTCGAGAAGGTATAATTTACTTACTTTCTTGCATACTAAACTGCTTGGATTTGATGTCATGAAATGATTGTATGCTGAAGATGCTGATTTTAAACTTGTGTATGAGATTTGTTTGCATAAATCCGAAGGAGAGTATTATTTGCATGATGGATTCTTGTTTAAAAATGATAAATTGTGTGTGCCTAATTGCTCTACTCGTGATTTGTTAGTTGTTGAGACACATGGAGGTGGATTAATGGGTCACTTTGGTGTTAACAAAACATTACATATTTTGCAAGAACATTTTTATTGGCCTCATATGCGTAAAATTGTTCAATATGTTTGTCAAAGATGTATTGATTGTAAACAGGCAAAGTCAAAGATAATGCCTCATGGTCTATACACACCACTTCCTGTTCCTTTGTGATGAGGAAGCTAACCCAAGAAGCTTTGTGTATGATCCATTACAAGGAGTTGGGGGACCTTTGACGCGTTCGAGGACTAAGCGTATGAGGAGTGCACTATACGCATTGATCAACGACACATTTGAGCGTGAACTTGTTCATGAGGTTCGTGAGGAGGATGCAACAATCATTACTTGTTTGGAAGTGTCTAAAATGGAGTTCAATGTTATGGTAGATCGAAATGAGGCATTGGAAGGAAGAAGAGTCGAAGAACATCGACAAAGAGCATAAACAGCTCCACGTCGCGACGTCCATGGAGTTCCACATCGCGACGTGGAGAAACGCATCAAGGAGCTTAGAGGGATTCACCCACGTCGCGACGCGCGACCACCGACGGCTCAACGTGCCCCGACGTCGCGACGTCCAAGCCCTTCCACGTAGCGACGTAACTCTCTGGAAGTTTTCAAGTTGGAAGAAAATTCACCAAATATTCGACATTAAATCAAGAATAATTCCCACTTCGCACCGTGCGACCACCGACTTCGCGAGACGTGCAGGAACTCGGATAGATTTGTTTGAAATTTTTGTTAGCCGTTAAGTTGTTAGGGTTTCTAACCAATTTAAGGAAACCTTGTGAACGTTTTTAGTTAGACTATTTTGAATATTGAAATTTTGAGAGTTGAAAACTTTCTTTTGTTCTTTGTGAAGAACATTCAATTCCATTCAATTAAGCATTTGATTGGCTGGAATTCTTTGATAACAAGGGTTCTAAGGGCAGGTCTTCTTAGGGTGTTTGTTAAGTGAAAATTTGATAGGTACGTTTCAATTTATTCATTGAATTTGGGGCTGCCTCCTTTTTGTTCTATTGCAATTATATTCATCTTATTGAATTCTTACACTTGTTTTCCTCAATTGATCTTGGGTTTACATTCTTAGAATTCATACGGGTCTAGGATCGTATCAGATTGGTATCAAAGCCTAATTGGGGAATTTTCCATCAAAGAATTGCATCTTTGATTGTTTCTTTTGAATTTTCCATATCGTGTTATTGTTGGTATTGTGTTCTTCTCATTGTTTGCAGATTGTGGCCAAGAAAAAAAAAGTACAAAAAATTTGATGAAAAAAAATTGCAGAAAACGTGAAAAAAAAAGTGCAGAAATCGATTAAAAAAAATGGCCAGTTTGAGTCTTGTTTGAGTTTTGATTCTTAAGTTTCAGCTTGAGTTTTCAAGGTAACATATTTGACTTGATTTCTTGGAAAGTTTCTTGAATTTGTTGAATTGCAAGAGTGTGCAGAAATTTCTTTCCAATATATGCTTATAAGTTGCTGCACTAAATCAGTTGGGATTATTGCTTAGTTTATTGTTAGTATTGGGTAACTTTGTTGTTCTTGCTTACCTAATTTCATTCCAATATTCAAGAGTCTTGTAATCATTCTTGTTCCTTAGAGTTTTCTGTTTTCTTTACATATTCCCATTTAATTGAATTCTTGGTTAATGTGTGAGTGTTTGTTCAACCCAAAGAACTTGTAAAGAAAGTTGAGAGAGAGTTTCAATCTTTTGAGTGATACACGAGCGTGAGTGTAAACACTTAGTGATACAAAATCATGTGTGATCACATGTTCCAGAAAATCCAAGGTACTTGTTCCAATTGTTAAAGATGAATCTCATGTATGGAGGCCTGGAATAGGATGGAGAATAAGCCTCATGTTGGTCCCAAGGAGATTCGAGACTCTAAAATGGGATAACAAAGGAAATCATGTCAAGAGGCGTCAAATATTGTTTGCTGAGAGATTCTGCAATGTTTTAGTAATTGGGCCATATCTCTCCCATCGTAACTTAGAATGGGTTGATTCCAGCGGCATTAGAAAGCTAAGATCCAGAACTAAAACTTTGCTGTTTTGCAGTTTTCCAGATTCTAAAGGGATTAAGGTGAAAACACACCGTGAAATTGCACATCATGTCCTGACGCGGACAAATTCGAGATTTTTATATTTTCTTTAATTTGTGTTGTAATAAGATTAAGTCCAAACGTTAATTATGGGCTTATTAATTTCGGGATTAATTAGTTAATTACATGGCCCAAATTATCTTGCATGATAATGGCATGTAATGTAGTTTTTAAGAATTTAGGTTAATAAGTTATTTCCAAATAGGAAAAGTTTCCTAATTTGGATTAATTAAGTGTTGGTTTCCTTTTCCAATTAGACTACTTGTTTAGCAAGTTAGGGTAAGCTTGTAGCCTATAAATAGGCATCTTAGTTGCGTTTTTTTTAGAGAGAAGAATTTTGATTTGAGAAATAAAACAGCGATTGTTTTATCGTTGTGAATTTGATTTCCTGTGAAGGGTTTTCAAACTAACAAATCTGAAAATTGATTAGTTTGCGCGAAGCGGCTTTATCAATTGGCGTGTAAATTCCAATCTACTTGTTAGATTGTTCTTGTTCATTAGTTTTATTCGAAGGTCCTGCAATTTCTTCCGTGACATACAAGCCAGGGTTTGGAGAGAATCGATCCGGGTTTCGTATCATGTGGTATTAGAGAACAGTTCTTCGAACAAAAATCAGGTTTTCAATTTTTCCTTATAAAATTGAATTCAAATTGTTTGATATTCGCAAGCCTGTCATAAATTTTGTTTTTTGATTGGTGTCAAACAGTTTTATCTTTTTTTTTGTTGGTTTTGATTTTGGTGGAAAAAAAAAATTTGGATCCTTGTTGTTCATATGAAGTGGCACAATTTGGATTTTATATTTTGAGATGTCATTGCATTCCCAAAGTTTTTTCTCTTTATTGGAGAAGTATGATCCCTATGAAGATCGCTATGGCTATCGTCGAGAGACAATTTACAGGGTGGAAGCGGAATTAAAAAAATTGGCAAGTTTGAGACAAGAAGCAACCTTGCAAGAAAAGATTTGCAAGTCACAACCCATCCGGTGTGCTATATGTTCTGGGTATAGTCATCAAGAACGTGATTGTGCTAACCTTTTTGTTGAAAGAAAGATTAGGATGCCAACGCCTAGTGTCCATGCTAGGAAGTGTTTGAGATGTATGGCTGTAGGTCATAATGCTATTAGTTGTCCAAGATGGTATGATTTTTATGTGGAACCTCCAAAGGAAGACCCAACTGTCAAAGTTGTTACTATACCATTGTTGGAATGTGTTGAGGATCATTGGGATAATGAGTTGAGTCCATTGGAGATGGGTCAAGTTAATGAAATTGTTGAAGCAATTGTGGAGACCATTAATGAAGATCCTTTGGTGGAGGAAGCATTACCTTCAATGAAAACAATTCAAGGGGAAGAGGTTGATCAAATTACTACTCTTGAAGAACCTTCTTGTGATGATGTAAATTCTTTTATTGTTTTAAGTGATTCTGCATTAATTGATAATTTTGTTTTATATCATGATAAACAAGAAAAAGAATTGAGTAATGATTTGAATGAAAAAAGCATTGAGGTGAGGTTTGTAGAAAAAGGCAAAGAGGGGGAAAATTATGAGAGTGAATTTCCATATATTTTGTCTTTTTGTCTTGACAATTTTCCAAGTTTTGTGTTGGATTCCCTTGTTGCCAATCAACAAGATTTGAGGACAAATCTTTTTCAAGTGGAAGGGAATGATACAAAATCATGTGTGATCACATGTTCCAGAAAATCCAAGGTACTTGTTCCAATTGTTAAAGATGAATCTCAGTATGGAGGCCTGGAATAGGATGGAGAATAAGCCTCATGTTGGTCCCAAGGAGATCCGAGACTCTAAAATGGGATAACAAAGGAAATCATGACAAGAGGCGTCAAATATTGTTTGCTGAGAGATTCTGAAACATTTTAGTAATTGGGCCATATCCCTCTCATCGTAACTTAGAATGGGTTGATTCTAGCGGCATTAGAAAGCTAAGAACCATAGCTAAAACATTGCTGTTTTGCAGTTTTCCAGATTCTGACGGGATTAAGGTGAAAACACGCCGTGAAATTGCACATCGTGTCCTGACGCGGACAATTTCGGGATTTTTAGATTTTGTTTAATTTGTGTTGTAATAAGATTAAGTCCAAACGTTAATTATGGGCTTATTAATTTCGGGATTAATTAGTTAACTACATGGCCCAAATTATCTTGCATGATAATGGTATGTAATGTAGTTTTTAGAAATGTAGTGTTAGTTTCCATTTCCAATTAGACTACTTGTTTAGCAAGTTAGGGTAAGCTTGTAGCCTATAAATAGGCATCTTAGTTACTTTTTTTTAGAGAGAATAATTTTGATTTGAGAAATAAAACAGCGATTTGATTTCCTACAAAGGGTTTTCAAACTAACAAATCTGAGAATTGATTAGTTTGCGCGAAGCGGCTTTATCAATTGGCGTGTAAATTCAAATCTACTTGTTAGATTGTTCTTGTTCATTGGTTTTATTCGAAGGCCCTGCAATTGCTTCCGTGACATACAAGCCGAGGTTTTGGAGCGATTCGATCCGGGTTTCGTATCACTTAGGGAGCGGAAAGGATAAATTTATTGTTCCTAAATTCATCATGAGTGGCGAGGGAACAAGTAGTCATTCTTTTAATATTGAAACTGTCTTTAAAGCTATTCAAGACCAATTTGATAAAATCAATCTTCGGCTTAACTTCTTGGAATCCACTGAACAACCAACTAGGGAGAGAGCTGGTAGAAATCCATTGTTTGAGAAGGGAAATCATGAGGAAGAGTCGGAGGAGGAAGAAGGGGGAACATAGGGAAGAGATAGGAATTGTAGGAATGATAAGAATGATAGGAGAAGGGACAATCATATGGGGTTCATTAAGATGAAGATTCCAGAATTTCAAGGGAAGAATGATCCCGAGGTTTACCTAGAGTGGGAAAGGAGGGTAGATCATGTATTCGATTGTCACAATTATTCGGAAGAGAAAAAGGTGAAGTTAGCGGTTGTAGAGTTTACCCATTATGCCTCGATTTGGTGGGATCAATTACTACACAATAGGAGGAGATATGGGGAGAGACCAGTTAGGACTTGGGAGGAGGTTAAGAGGATAATGAGGAAGAGATTTGTTCCTAACCATTACCAAAGAGATGTTGTGAGGAAACTTCAAACCTTGACCCAGGGTAATAAGAGTGTAGAAGAGTATTTTTAGGAGATGGAGGTGGCGTTAATTCGGGCTAATATAGAGGAGGATCCTGAGTTTACTATGGGAAGACTTGTAGCAGGTTTGAATAAGGAGATAGCTGATGTGGTAGAGTTGCAACAATATGTTGACATGGAAGAATTGTTGCATAAGGCCTTGAAAGTTGAGAGGATTGTTAAGGCTAAGGGGAAGACTACTTGGAAGAGTTCTTGGAAGGATAACAAGCCAGTGTCAAACACTAAATTTGGGAATGCTAAGGTTGACTCCAAACCTAAGATAGAACAAAAATGGGGAACCGGGAAGGAGAAGGTAGAGGAGAAGGCAATTGGGAGGAGTCGAGACGTTAGGTGTTATAAATGCCAAGGAGTATGGCATATTCAAACTCAATGTCCTAACAAAAGAACAATGTTCTTGTTACCTAATGGAGAGTATGAGAGTGAGCAGTCCGATGATGAGGGTAATATACCTTTGGATGAGGAGAGTGATGGAGAGGAAGAGCTACCAATGGGGGGGAGAGGTTCTTGTCAATTTACGGGTTTTGAATACACAACTTAAGATAGAGGGAGAATTGGTGCAAAGGGATAACATTTTTCATACTAGGTGTCATGTACAAAGAAAGTTGTGTAGCTTAATCATTGATAGTGAGAGTTGTACTAATATAGCTAATACATTGTTGGTAGAGAAGTTGGGGTTGAAAACACTTAAACATCCTAAACCCTATAAACTACAATGGTTGAGTACTAGTGGGGACGCCAAAGTGAATAAGCAAGTCAAGATTGAGTTTGTGATAGGTAGATATAAGGATGAGGTGTTGTGCGATGTGGTGCCTATGCAAGCTGCCCATATACTTTTGGGGCTTCCGTGGCAGTTTGATAGAAGGATAGTGTATGATGGGTACACCAATATGTACACATTGGAGATGAACAGCCGCAAGCATACATTGGTGCCTTTGAAGCAAGTGGAGGAGTTGTTGCAAAAAGGGGTTGTGAGAGAAAGTCTTAGTCCGTGTGCGGTGCCCGTCATTTTGGTGCCCAAGAAGGACGCAAGTTGGAGGATGTGTATGGAGTGCCGAGCCGTCAACAAAATTATGGTAAAGTATCGTCACCCTATTCCTCTACTTGATGACATGTTGGATGAGTTGCATGGTGCATGCATATTTTCTAAGGTCGATTTGAAAAGTGGATATTTCCAAATTCGCATGAAAGAGGGAGATGAGTGGAAAACAGCTTTCAAAACAAAATTTGGTTTATATGAGTGGCTTGTCATGCCTTTTGGTTTGACAAATGCGCCTAGTACATTCATGAGATAAATGAACCATGTTTTGAGATCTTTCATAGGGAAGTTTGTTGTTGTTTATTTTGATGACATATTAATTTATAGCAAGTCATTGGATGAACATGTGTTGCAATTCAGAGAAGTTTTTATCGTGTTAAGAGAACATCAATTATATGCTAATTTGAAGAAATGTTCTTTTTGCATGGATTCTATTGTTTTTCTTGGTTTTGTTGTGAGTACTAACGGCATTAAGGTAGATGAAGAGAAGGTTAGGGCAATCAAGGAGTGGCCTACACCAAAGAATGCCAGTGAGGTTCGAATTTTCATGGTTTGGCAGGATTTTATCGAAGGTTTGTTAAAAATTTTAGCACTATTGCTGCACCATTGAATGATCTTGTTAAAAAGCATACTGTATTTAAATGGGAAAAAGTGCATGAAAAGGCTTTTAACCTGTTGTAGGACAAACTCACACAAGAACATGTTTTAATGTTGCCTGATTTCAATAATGTTTTTGAAGTTCAATGTGATGCCTCTGGACTTGGGATTGGAGCTATTTTGATGCAGGACTCGAAGCCGATAGCGTATTTCAGTGAGAAAATGCATGGGGCTGTCCTGAACTATCCAACGTATGACAAAGAGCTTTATGCTCTTGTGAGGGCGTTGCAAACTTGGCAACATTATTTGTGGCCAAAGGAGTTCGTTATCCACTCCGATCATGAACCACTCAAGCATTTGAAGTCTCAAGGGAAGCTGCACCGAAGACATGCTAGGTGGATAGAATTCATTGAATCTTTTCCTTACGTCATCAAGCACAATAAGGGTAAGGAAAATGTAGTGGCAGATGCTTTGTCACGAAGGTATGTGCTTCTTACTTTCTTGCAGTCGAAGTTGTTGGGATTTGATTTACTTAAGGGGTTGTATGCGGGTGATAGTGATTTTGGTGAAATCTTTCCGAATGTTCACAAACTGCATGGAATGATTATTTTTAGTATGACGGATTTCTTTTTAAGAAAGGAAAATTGTGCATGCCTAAGAGTTCTTATCATGAATTGCTTGTGAGGGAGGCACATTGTGGGGGGTTTTATGGGGCATTTTGGTATCACTAAGACACTAGACATATTGCATGAACATTTTTATTGGCTTAAAATGCGAAATGATGTTCAAAAGTTTTGTGCAAAATGTATCTCATGTCGTCTAGCAAAGTCTAAAGTCATGCCTCACGGTTTTTATACCCCATTACCCATTCCTAGTCATCTATGAGTCGACATATCGATGGATTTTGTGTTAGGGTTGCCTAGTACACAGTCGGGTCATGATAGCCTCTTTGTGGTAGTCGATCGCTTTAGCAAAATGGCGCATTTTTTAGCATGCAATAAGACTAATGATGCATCGCATATTGCTAATTGTTCTTTCGTGAAATAGTCAGATTGCATGGTATTCCAAAGACTATAGTTAGTGATCGGGATGTCAAGTTTTGAGTCATTTTTGGCTCACATTGTGGTCTAGGTTAGGCACGAAACTTTTGTTTTTCACAGCCACACATCCACAAACGGATGGGCAAACTGAAGTTGTTAACCGTACTTTAACAACATTGCTTCGAGCCTTAATTCAGAAAAATTTGAAAAGTTAGGAAAAATGTTTGCCACATGTAGAATTTGCATATAATAGGACCATTCATTCCACTACATCTTATTCTCCGATTGAAGTGGTTTATGGGTTTAATCCACTAATGCCTTTAGATGTATTGCCTATTGCTACTAGTCACATTTTGGATTTAGATGGTAAGCAGAAGGCGGATCACATAAATGCATGCCAAGGTTCGAGCTTACATTGAGCGTCGAAATGAACAAGTTGCTAAGAGAGCAAGTCAGGGGAGAATCAAGGTTTCTTTTGAACCCGGAGATTGGGTGTGGGTTCATAAGTGCAAAGAACGATTTCCACATCAACGGAAATCAAAGCTTCAACAAAGAGGAGATGGTCCATTTCAAGTTTTAGCCAAAATTAATGATAATGCATATATTATTGATTTGCCTAGTGAATTTGGTAATGTTTCTAGCACGTTTAATGTTGGTGATCTTTCTTTGTATGACCTAGGTGATTCGAGGATGAATCCTCTTGAGGAAGGGGGGAATGATGAGGAAGCTAACCCAAGAAGCTTTGTGGATAGTCCATTACAAGGAGTTGGGGGACTTTTGATGCGTTCGAGGACTAAGCGTATGAGGAGTGCACTAAACGCGTTGATCAACGACACATTTGAGCGTGAACTTGTTCGTGAGTTTCGTGAGGAGGATGCAACAATCATTGCTTGTTTAGAAGTGTCTAAAATGGAGTTCAATGTTATGGTGGATCGAAATGAGGCATTGGAAGGAAGAAGAGTCGAAGAACATGGACAAAGAGCATAAACAGCTCCACGTCGCGCGACGTCTATAGAGTTCTACGTCGCGACGTGGAGAAACTTATCAAGGAGCTTAGAGGGATTCACCCACGTTGCGACGCACCACCACCGACGGCGCGACGTGCCCTGATGTCGCGACGTCCAGGCCCTTCCACGTCGCCACCTAACTCTCTGGAAGTTTTCAAGTTGGAAGAAAATTCACCAAAAATTCGACATTAAATCAAGAATGATTCCCACTCGCGACGTGCGAACACCGACGTCGCGACGTGCGGGAACGCGGACAGATTTGTTTGAAATTTTTGTTAGCCGTTAAGTTGTTAGAGTTTCTAACCTATTTAAGGAAACCTTGTGAACATTTTCAGTTAGACTATTTTGAATATTGAAATTTTGAGAGTTGTAAACTTTCTTTTGTTCTTTGTGAAGAACATTCAATTCCATTCAATTAAGCATTTGATTGGCTGGAATTCTTTGATAACAGGGGTTCTAAGGGCAGGTCTTCTTAGGGTGTTTGTTAAGTGAAAATTTGATAGGTACGTTTCAATTTATTCATTGAATTTGGGGCTGCCTCCTTTTTGTTCTATTGCAATTATATTCATCTTATTGAATTCTTACACTTGTTTTCCTCAATTGATCTTGGGTTTACGTTCTTAAAATTCATATGGGTCTAGGATCGTATCACTTTGCATCCTTGGTTAGATATTTCAATGGATTGTTTTTTAGGATTGCCTAGGTCACCAAGTGGTAAGGATAGTATCTTTGTAGTAGTTGATAGGTTCAATAAAATGGCGCACTTCATTGCTTGTTCACGAACCAATGATGCTACATACATAGCAGACCTTTTCTTTAAAGAAGTTGTAAGATTGCATGGTGTTCCTATGTCTATTGTGAGTGATAGAGATGTCAAGTTCCTTAGTCATTTTTGGCGAACTCTTTGAAGTAAATTGGGAACTAAGCTACTATTTTCTACTATTGCACACCCACAAAATGATGGGCAAACTGAGGTAGTTAATAGAACTCTATCTATATTATTGCGTGCTATCATACTAAAGAATCTAAAGAAATGGGAAGATTTTTTACCACACATTGATTTTGCTTACAATCGTACTATTCATAGTGCTACTTCTTTTTCTCCATTTGAGATTGTATATGGCTTTAATCCCTTGACACCTTTGTATATTTTGCCTATTCCCGTTAACGAGTTTGTTAATGTTGATGGTGCAAGCAAAGCTACTTTTGTTAAGGACCTTCATGCTTGGGTTCGTGACAACATTGAAAGGAGAAATGAGCAGTATGCCAAGCAAGCCAATAAAGGAAGACGGCGTATGGTGTTCCATCCAGGAGATTGGGTTTGGATACACTTGCGTAAAGAAAGGTTTCCTGAGAGACGGAAATCAAAGCTTCACCCAAGAGGCGATGGACCATTCCAAGTTCTCGAGTGCATTAATGACAATGCCTACCGCATTGATTTACCCAGTGAGTATGGAGACGTTAGTGCTACTTTTAATGTTTCTAATCTCTCTTTGTTTGATGCAGGAGATTCAAGGACGAATCCTTTTGAGGAGGGGGGAATGATAGGAATCCAGACGCACTTGATGGTGAACAACATTCTATTGACCCGTTACATGGAATTGGTGGACCAATGACTCGAGCTAAAACCAAGAAGTTCAAGTTGGCTCTTAATGGTTTGATCATGGAAGTGATGGACACAGCTCCACGTCGCGACGTGCATGAACGTGACGTCCACCGCCTTCCACGTCGCGCGACGTAGCTCTCTGGAAATTTGAAGTTTGAAAAATTGGAATAAAAATCCAATTTTTAATTCACGACGCATTTCCGCACGTCACGACGCTCGACCTTTCATGTCGTGCGACGTCCACACGTCCACGTCGTGCGACGTTGGGAAATTCATCAGTTTATGAGTTTTCATTTTTGTTAATCTTTTCAATAAAGAACGTGATCTAATGTTCTTGCATGAACATAGACATGTTATTCATGTTATTTAAACATGGCTAAAGATCTTGTACGATTGAGGCATGTGTTAATTCTATTTTAGGGAAGTTTATTCCAATTAGGAAACTATATTTTACGAAAGTAGGGTTTACTTTGTTGACAAGTCTTTGTGCATATTTAAAGGCTTGTAAACCCACAAATTTAGTAGTTGATTTTTGATATTGAAAGTTCAATATTTTGCAAGAGCAAAATTTGATTCCAACCCTTAGAGACCTTAAGCTAAGTTTGAGCTTTTTGTTTTCTAACCTGACAGCTTAAAGTCGTATCAGCTCAATTTTACCCCTAAACACTTATGCAGTAGCGATGAGTGGGGATCGTATCCACAGGGAAGGGTTGGTATTCTTTGAATTCAATATTCGCTCACAGAATGTCGCGAAAGAAATAAAACTAGACACTAACTAGTAAAGAATCAAATGCAACGAATAAAATGTAAAGAAAAAATAGGAAGAGAGTGGATGTTCTAGAGTAATTCCACCAGTTGAATGAACATTAGGCCATGATTGCAATGCTCTTGAAACACAAGTAAAACAATGAGGAGATCTCTATTGCCCAGGAGGCTAGCTAACACTTAGCATGGCGACCACAGTGTTTTCTATACTCCTTAACATTCCACTTTTCCCATGGCGAGGCCTAAGTAGAATGGATTCAACCCGCAATGCCTCAACTCTCCAAACTTAGCAAATCTAGCATGCAATTCCTAGGAACTCCCATGGCGAGGCCCGACCTAGGTATGGATGCCTTCATTGCAATCTCAAAGAGTTTCTTCAACACATTTTCCTAAAGTTTCATTCCTTCGAAGTTTCCCATGGCTAGGCCTAAATCTCAGTAATGAATTAATCAGCTAAGACAAGTGTAAAGACTCAGGAAATCACTTTCATTTAGTCTTTATTTCATGCAAGTCTCACAGATATTGGTAAATCTCACTTCAACTCAGCATGGCGACCACAATCAAAGTTCAATTCAGTCAATAAAAGTGTGAATTCATGAAACTCAACAAGATTTAATCATTAAAATCACATATGATTTCATCTTTAAGAAATTATGTCAATTGCATAGCATTGCATAGTCTAATTATACATTTAACCGGTTGAAACTCTAGAACATGAGAGATCTAACCATAGAACTCCATTACCAAATCACGATCAACAATTTGGAACTTAAAACAATTCATTTTCAATAAATGGAAAGAGTTTACCAATTGAATTCTTCCAAAAGCTTCCTTAATTGATATGATAATTATAATGATCGGAGCCAATCTTTGATCGGAACAGAAAATGGAGCTCAAAGGCTAGAGAGAGAAATTAGAGAGAGAAAGTAGATCTTCAAATGAATTCCCGCTCTCCAGCTGTCAAAAGTTTGTTACAAAATGTAAAATCTAACTAATGGATGAAAAATAATAGTCTCCGGGATCTTCCGTCTCCCTTACACTTTAGCTACATCTCCTATATATAGAGCTATGAAAATGTAACTAATACGCAACCGTAAACTATCTAAGGTATTACAAAAGTGCCCTTAAAAGAAATAACTCAAAATCAGCCTAAGATATGAAAATTCCAAGTTTGAAGAAATCCCAGCATTCCAGCGCCTTCAAGCCAACAGTCGCGCACCTTCAGTCCAGTTCCAGCTCCTTCGGTCTTGAAGTGTCGCCCCTTCAGTTCAGCTCCAGCACCTTTGGTCTTGCAAGCTTCACGCCTTCACTTCTCAAAATTCAAGGGAAGAAATCAGACTTTTTCAGTGCCTTTGGTCTTTGGAAATAGCGCCTTCAACTTCACCGCGAACCTCTTGCATTTCAGCCTTTACAAATTCACGCCTTCTCGCCTTGAGACTTCACGCCTTCAGTTGCCCAGTCAAATCCTAAAAATCAGAAGCTCCAACACTTAGCCATTTTTCTAGAAATCCAAGAACATCGCAAACCTAGCAGCAACTTCTACTCAAAATTTGACCCCGATGCACTGTGAATTAGGGAAATCTTAAAACATGAATGTTATAGCCCTATGTCTCATCTTTCCATAGCCATTTGAGTCACTCATTTCAGAGCTAAGACGAGAGATTTATGGCCAACCTAAGGGAGTGCGACAAAACTGAAAACTTCATGGCAAAGTTGCATGGCGAGACCTCGCGGTGAGGTCTCGCCGTAAAGTGTGTGTGTGTGGCGAGACCTCGCGGCGAGATCTCGCCGTTTGTGTTTTGCTGGAGAGGTCTCGCGGCGAGACCTCGCCGGTTGATGTGTTGGCTGGCGAGGTCTCGCCAGCAATGTGCGAGTGTGTGAGTGAGTGTTCGTGTGAAGTAGAGTGTTGTGAGTTAATGGTGTTGTGAAGAGTGAGTGAAATGTAGTTTAAATGGGATGTTTGTGAATATGTGAAATGAGCTGAATTATGAAGTGTTTGTGAGTTGTGAAAATGAAGTGTTGGAATACTTTTGCAAGAGTCAAATGAGATGATCACGAGACAAATTGTATGAGATCCGAATACTGAAGTGCAATCAATTATGTTGTGAAGGAAAAAATTGTGACTGATGAGTGCAGTTTATATCAATCGTGAACATTATATGATTCATGGCATATGTGCACAATATTATGACTTAATGAACTGAAATGTAATGATGTTTTGGAAATTGTGAATTGTGGATTAAGACTGAAATGTGAAACAACATGTGTAGAAGTGTGTGATCATGTAGCTCAATGTGAGGAAATATTTGTGCATTTGAGTACTCGTGCATGTATGAAGAAATAAGGTGAGTGGGTGATGGCAATATGAGTGTTTGCAAGAGTGAAGTGAGATGCGTGCATCATTCGAGTGCATGAGTGCAAATGAGTGCGTGTGTATTGCGGCGAGGTGACCTCGCCGCAATGTGTGTGCACGAGTGCTTGTGCGGCGAGGTAACCTCGCCGCATATCGTGTTTGTGAGTATATGCGACGAGCTGAGCTCGTCGCGTGAGGTATGTGCGTAGGTAGTGTGCGTGAGCTGTGAGGTGTGTGCGAGTGTAGTGTGCTAGGTGTGCGAGAGTGAAGTGCCTGTGTGCGCATGAATGTTGCGGCGAGGTGACCTCGCCGCATGTGAGGTGTGCGCGAGAGTAGTGTGCTAGGTTGTGCAAGAGTGTAGTGTGAAGTGAGTGCTCGTGAGGTGTTTGTGAGAATGCCCGAGAAAATATTGTGCATGTGAGCCTTCATTGTGGCTGAATGTTTGTTTCAGCTTTAAGAACCAATTTCTACACCAAATTCATATGGCTTAGCTCCTAAACTGGACTTGATGGTAAACATAAAAGTTCTAGGTCTATCTCATGGCTTTCCAACAGATCAAGAATCACCTTAATTGGAGGTCTGTAACTCAAGTTATTAACAATCTACCAAACTGTGGCAATATGAATTCAATAACTAAATCCTGAAATAGCAATCATAAAGATGCCTTCGTTTCTCATATTTACACACAGAATTAGAATAAAGTTAAAACATAAGAAATGAAGTACACTCCCAGAACCTTCCAGAACAACCATGAACTTCTCATTTGGATTAGAAGTGAAAGAGTTATACATAAATGAAGTTGCATATCAAAACTGTCCAAACCCTAATTTGGCCATATATGCACTTTTAGTTTCTCACCTCTTTCCCTTTACACATTTCACTCCGTTTACCATCATTTTTGCACTTTTTTGCACCATTTACACATTATCATCTATCAAATCACATTTACACATTAAACCACATGAAACACCACACAATAGCATCATTTACAAGCTAAAAGCCAAGAGATTTTACACAATATAGTTGGTATAAAACCAACTCATCATAACCCTAAAGTGAGATTAAGCCAATAGTCTTGCTTTTGTTCTAAGTTTGAGAACAGCCAAATCTAATTTGATTTAGGTGCCGCCTGAGTCAAGTTGGTTTTGTAATAGCGTTGGGGCTTTGGACAAGTTTTCATTGAATCGCGCGCTCTATATCTTCTTTGTTTCTTTCTTATTCTTTGTGTTTTCTGTTCTAACCATTATTCTTCTTGTGTTTGTTGAAATTCTTTGGTTTGGTGAATTTGTCTGTAGAATTTTTCAAGCTAGACCTGTCCTGTGGATAAATAAGGTTGTCAATCCGCCCAAAGGTGGATCAAATCAACAGGCATCTTATCACCGGGCTTCACTTGACCTATGGAGCTCCTCTGCACTCGCTGTTGCTAAATCCATTTTGAGTGGCGTTCCCATACAAGAGGCAAGTGCAAACAGCTTCCTTTTCTCGAACAGGTGGAGTGGGAGAAGTGGAAACCTCAACCACACTAGAGCTAATGTCGATTCTTTTCCTAGTTTAAAGTCCTTGTTCCAGCGAAAGATTCTTGCTTGGAATCCTGCAAATGTCCAGGTAGATCTTAGCCAAATCCATTGAAAATCTTCCTCAAGCTGGAACTTGAGCAAGATGTGTCGGTGTTCTAACAGACTAGTGTGAACTTGGCCTTTAAATGCTGCCATCAGGATTTCTTTGCTCATAACTGTCATTGCAGGTTAGCCCCAGGAAAACTTGGCAACAACTGTAAACTTGAAACGCTCAACTAAGCTTTCCTCTTCTTCCGGAGTAATGAGTAAGGCTGGCTTGCCTTTGAAGCTCTCTAAGTGATGAAGGTTCGTTTCAGTTATATCAGCAAAGGATACCTAAGTCGTAGATCTTGTGTTGGTTCCAGCCCGCCTCTGTAAATGATTTTGGCAAAGGATCGGGGGGTTTAACTTCTCCCATCTGTGATGTGTTTCTATTTTAGATGATCTGAGGCTGTAGCTTCTTAGCTAGGATGAACCGGGCTTGCAGTATCTGACCTAAAATATAGCAATTGGAGTGTGAGGTTAAGGAGAGGCGCGATGGAGAGATCGATTTCATGTACTAAGTTCAGGTGTTGGTTGTTGAGGAAATTTGATCTAAATCAGTGGGAAGTCGTCTGTTCTATTAGATCTAAGTTGGTAGTAGTTGGGGCATAGCTTATGCTGTAGTGGGAGAGGCTCCGGCCGTCTGGATGTGGTGGTTTCAGTATTCATAGGTTCACCAAGTGTTTGAGGAATTGCACTCTTGATTCTTAATGCTTAAGCTATATACCGGACACGTGACCTTACTACTTTTGATTTACTGGCATTTGTAGGACACGTGGAGGCATGACACACCGAGAGAAGGGCTTAGCCAACATGATCACGCCACGACAAGGAAAGGAAGGTATAAATAGGAAGCGGAGATCGACAAGTAAGTGATCGCAACATTGAGGGCAAGAGAGAGAGAGAAAAGATCAGAATCGAAGAGGAGATAAATTGTGGAGATAGAAGATAATGCGATAGCTCAATCACACAATCTATTCTTTATAATTGCTAAATCTGAGCCGATCATGTCTCTGAGTATTGCCTTGAGGGGTTTCATGTATGGATCTTAACTTAATTGAGACAATTGAATTGACGTTATCTGTGATATCATTTGTTTACTGTTCTTTACATATTTGAATTCAATGGTTTGCATGATTTTCTTGAATCCACATCGAATCTGCAGTACCCACTGAGATCAGTGTGGATCTCCCTAAGGCAATTGAACTCAACGTGAATTGAACTGTGAACATTCTTGTGTGAGTCTTAAGATATGCATGCGTTGTGATTTTATTTGTGTGGTACCCACTGACAATTGAGATCAAACCTTTAGGAAATACTTAAGATTATTCTTGTAGAACAAATCAAAGGCATGAATTGGTTAGCTGCCCTATCAAGAGAGATAGTCAAGGATTGAATTAGAGTTGTTACATAAGGTTAGGGATCTGGGTTCTTGATATAATTAAATTGTTTTAGGAATTTGATATTCTTGATGTAACTAAATTGTTTTGGGAATCGAATAGCTAATAAACCTTATTACAATTACAATTTTGAATCAAATTACTTATTTCATCTATAAATAGATGACTAGCAAACAAAAACACCTCAAAAACCCTTTGACTTTGACAATGCGGTTTACATCTGTCACTCTTAGGCCTCACCACGGGAAAGAGTGATGTCAGGGATACTAGAATGCAGCACAGTCGCCATGCTGGTTGTGAGCTAGTCTCCTAGGCATTTAGGTCTCCTCTTTGCTTAACTTGTATGTCAATTGCAGTGCGTTGAGTCGTCTAAAGTGCATTCATCCAGGATAAGAACCCTAGGACAACCAACTCATACTCGTCATCACATTTCTTCTCATTTACTGGACTTGTAGCTGTTATTTCTAGTTCCTTTCTCCTATTTGTTGTTATCATCTGTTTTTGTGACTTGTATTTGTGACAAAATCGCTGAATTCTTGAAATCACTCCCTTTCTCGTGGATCGATCCCTCTCACCACTACTACAGTAGTGTTAGGGTAAAATTGTAGAGATACGTGATAAACCTATCAAAAGTCCCAAATATTTTCAAAATTTTTTGATAAAAAAGGTATTGCATTTAATTAAAGAAAAAAAAAATCAAATTTAGCCACCATATATGAAGGAAAATTCTCTCTGCCTTCTCTCTACAAATATGTTATCTTAATAAGCTTTCAATGTCAATCCCTAACCCTAAACCTCCTAATCCTAAACCTCCTGACCCAAAATTATTCAGAGATGCAGTTTCAAAAGGTTGGACTGAAGTATTTGATGTTTCATTCAATCCGGATACTCAACACTGCCTCTCTACATTTAAGGGTGAACCGGCCATCATATTGTCTGAAGAAGAAGAAGAAAGCCTTGCCCTTCCTTTCCAACTCACACTTGTAGGAAAATTCTCGTCTGGGAGGCCATCCATGGCCACTCTTAGACGAGAAATTCTGGCGGCAACTTTCCATGGGGAAGTCCACTTGGGATTGTTTGATAACCATCATGTTTTCTTCAAATGTGAGCATGAGGAGGATTTTCATAGACTATGGCTAAGAAGAACGTGGACTTTCAGTGGATTCCCAGCTCAAATATTTCGGTGGTCCAAAGACTTCTGTCTCTCAGCCGATTCGCCAATTGCTCCTGTATGGATAAAGCTACCATAGTTGCCTCTACACTGATTTGACAAAACAAAACTCTACTCCATTGCCTCTGCAGTTGGAAGACCATTGAAAATTGACAAAGCCACAGCAGCAGCTAATAAGATCCTCAGACCCAGTGAGGCTCGGATTTGTGACGAAATCGATGTGCTCAAGGCTATACCAAACCGGATCTGGATTGGGAGCAAGGAAAACGGGAAATGGCAAACCATTTAAATGGAAGACCGCCCCTCTTACTGCTCTGACTGTAGAAAGCTGGGTCACTCTTCAGCTCAATGTACTCCATCTCATCTGAGAAAAGAGCCGAGGAAGGAAACTAGAATTGTGGAACCAAACAAAGCCCCGATTCAAACTTAGGTACCAGTGAACATAGTCCATCTGAAGACGATGGCCACCACCATGATAAATAGCTTGGAGACGCAAGAAGCTAACAAATTGAAGGGTCCCATGAAGAACAGCCAAGATCTTCAAGGTCAAAACCCTATTGAAAGCTTAAAAAACAATGATTCTTCCTCGCAGATCAGTGGCGAAATTGTAACGATCGTCTCGCCCTTGGAGGCGTCAGGTCCAGATCTAGATGGAAACAACCTCTTTGCCAAAAGGGCTACCCCAATCGGCGACCAGTTGGCGGGTCCTCATATGGTGAACAGTAGTGGAATAGTAACAGGACAGCCAAGCGAGGAAACAGTGAATAGTGTTTTGATTTGCAGATCCAATGTGGCTAGAAGAATGGCTCAAGAGGAGAACCACGTGCAAAGCTCAGATTGTGAAGCCTTGGTAGGGCGTGTGGAGGCTCAAGGATTACAGCTTACTGTATTTCAACAGGCAAATAGGGTGGAGGCCTCCCCAAGCGTATCCCTGGCACCTTCCATGGAGGAGCTGTTTCAAGGAGTACCGGTACACACTGCTCTACCCAAACTGTTCAGAACTGTGTCATGTCCCCGGCTGCGCGAACACTGGCTTGATAATCGGTTGATTACCAGTAGCCCAGAACCAGGACTGAATAAGAACGCGGAATTTTATGCCCAATTGATAAAATCTGATGAAGATCCTAGGGATTATATTGAGGTGCAAATCCAATTCGAAGAGCAACTGTCCACTCCAGATATAAAAACCAGGTATAATCTGCGATCTCAATCAAAGGAGGAAATCTATAACAAAAGGGAAAAACATCAATCAACGAGAAAGAAAAAGAAAAAGGTAAAGAGGGACGCTGTGATGCATTGTTTCTCCGAAGATGATATATACTGTTAAATGCTACAAATGGAGTGTAACTCGCTTGTTTTACTTTCAATGTTTCATTCAATTTTGCTACAATTCTATCTCGTGCAATTTGCTTACTTGAAATTGGTAGTTTTAGCTGTGTTTGGACTGATGTTCATTGGACGAAATGGGTTGCGACTTGTGGAGCCTCTTTGCAAGGACAATGGAGCTGGTTCTTTTTGCTGATTTACTTGTGATTGCTTACTCAAAGTGGCGTGGTGAAATTGTCTTTTTGGTTGGCCCTTTGGTTGTTGACCGATCAGAGGTCCAATACTGGAAATGATCAATCCCAGTAATGCCTAATACGGTGGTTTTAGAGAAATGGAATGTTTTGGATCATAAGGAATTTTGGATCACCTTGGAATTTCAGGGAATGTAACTACCAATTGATATCAGTTTGGATTTTTGCTCTACACGTTGGCAATATTGCATTGGATTTGGCTAGTTTTGAAAACGTGGGTTGATTGAATCTTTCTTGAGGCATGATGAATTGGGAACTTTGGTGGATAAGCCTAAATTGTTAAGGCTAATCTTGCTTGTGGTTTAGTGGGCCCCACCTGTCCAAGACTTGCTGAACATTGATCAAAATGAGAGGAATATGGTTGAATCTTAAATTGTTTGTATCTTGGGGTTTTGGGCAGGTTACTGAAAACTCTGAACAAACATGATGGTGAACATACATGATCTTGATATTGCTGATTGATACATTGTCAATAGTGTCACTTTCTAAACTTAGTTAGTTTTACTGGTAGGATGGTCCCAAGATCTTGACTCTATTACATTTGGCTTTGTTTTGGATTATAGTGAGCTGTGCACATGCTATATCATTTTGCAGATACTTATCTAGGACTTAGAGCAGTGCTACTTTTAAGTAATAGTAGTGCTTCTCTTAGTTCCTTCTTTAAATCATAATCGTTATCGTGTAATGGAGTAGTACTCTAAATTCTTGATTTTTCGGTTGTAACGGTGTGTTCGAGTATATCCGGCACCGTATTTTGTTCATGTGGTATATAAGTATCCTTAATTATTAAAAAAAAAAATAGTTCAAAATTTTGGATGGATGGTTCTTGGTTCTTTTAGGCTTTTGGCACCATCAATTTTTTCCCTTAGTTTTAAAAAAATAGAGATCAATTGAACATAATTCGCAACTTAGCTACGAATATAATAATCATGGAGTTCCATAAATAGAAAAATCAACTACAGATAAAAAAAACTATTATGAAAATAAAATAATTTCAAACCGTAAGTAAAGTTTGATCAAAAGATTAACATTAAAAAAAAAAAAAAAACAAAAATGAAACCAAAGAATTTTTATTAAAAACCGTACCTTCAAGGCTTCAATCAAATTAAAGAAACCCATGAAACTCAACTTTGGCTCCACCAATTTTTTGTTTAGTTAAAAAAAAATTAGAGATCAAGGATATAACTCATGATTTAGATACCAACTCGATAATCATGAAGGTTTTGTTTATGTGTGTTTATATCTTTAGAGTTTTAGATCTTTACAGTTTGTTAAACAGAATATCTAACAATTTTACATCTTTTAACTTAAACGCATACTATAACTCTATAAATTAACTCAATCAGAGATAACTATATCATCCCATGACTTAAGATAATAGATAAATGCCAACATTACCATAAGATGAATTCAGACTTAAGGGATAAAACAAAATAGTTAGAAAACATAAAAGATACAAAAATTAAGTTATATGAAAAGTGCAGGATCTATAGCACCAAATGGGGATGCATATGTACAGTAACAGTTGTTCAATAAATTAGGGTGATGGAATATACAAAAAAATTAATTAAGAAGAGTATGTTTGAATAGGATTTAAACATTAAAACTCTTTTACATACGAAAAATTAATTAAGAAGATTAAAATCTGCAGATTTTATATACCAAAAACTATCTAAACAATTAATTAAAAAGGGTTTTAAGAGGATTTAAAAACTAATTGTCATAAAACACTAAAACATCAATTTGTGTACGAAAAAATATTTAAGAAGAGTTATAATATGATTTAAAAACTATACCACTAATACACTAAAACATCAACTTGCTTTGTATATGATGTAAATATGTTATGTATACGGATCCACTTCAAATAAAGTTTAATTTATCTTTGATTAAATTAAATTTTGTATACCAAAAATTAATTAAGATGAGTTTTAATAAGATTTAAAACACAAAAACATCAATTTTCACTTTCCTAAACCAATATTAACTCCGCCATCCTAAACTAATAACAATTTCACGGTGGAATTAAAAACTTTCTTAAACCAATCATAATTTAACTAACTAAAATACAATTCGATCCAAACTAAAAAAAAATTGTCATAAAATCTTTCATTCAATTAATTTAAATTTTATATTTCAAAAATTAATTAAGAAGTGTTTTAATAACATTGAAAGACTAAAACACTAGAACATATAAAAATTGAAACTCAAAAACTACCATAAAAAAGACATGAGCACTAAAACTGAAAATTCATTTATCTTTCATTCAATTAACTTAAATTCTAAATATCAAAAATTGATTGAGAAGAGTTTTAGTAGTTCTAAAACACTAAAACGAAAATTAATAGAATTTAAAAAATAAAAATCTAAAGAACTAGAACATTATAATTCCAAACTCAAAAGGTTGCTATAAAAAAATCAAAGAATACATACATACTTCAAACGAAAAGCAATTTAAACACAATAATTATGGAGTTTCATGGAGAGAATAAACGAATTATGATTTATCATGAATTATAAAAAAAGCAAAATCATGAATTATCTGAAACAAAAGTAAATAACCTAATCTAAAAAATAAAGCATCAATTATCTAAAAAACAAAAGGCAAGAGCCTCGAAAAAAAATAAGGATTGCCTATATTTTGTAATTTTATTCTTTTGTAGCACGCTTTGTAATTCTTTTTAAGTTGACGATGAAACAATTTGGAGAAAGAAAATTATATATCATGTAAAAACATAAAAGACAATTATTATATAAAATTATAATTCAAAACTCAAAAAGTTGCTATAAAAAAAATTAAAGAATAAGGACATACTTCAAAATGAAAATTAATTCAAACATGATAATCACGGAGAGAATAGCGTAATATGAATTACCATGAAAAAAATAAAATAAAAAAACATGAATTATATGGAAAATTTAAAAAAACAAAAAAAAGGAAAAAGGATTACCTAGATTTTGTCGAATTACACAATTACCTAAAAATATAAAAAAATAATCATTATGTAAAAAGATCAAGAACAATTATTATAGAAAAAGATCAAGAAAGTACGATCAAGAAAGAACAATTATTATATAAAAAGATCAAGAATGTTCAAAAATCAAATTAAAAATGAAAGATCAATCAAGAGCATAAAATTATAGAGACAAGATTCCTATAGTAAATAAAATTTAATAAATAAATTAAAATTACCGAAAATCATACCTTTAATCAAAGAACCCAAACTCATTTTTCCTGCAGATTTCTATGTTCTTGATATGGGCATATCTAATTCCACTAATAGTTTTGTTGTTTTATTAGGCAGGCTCTTTATGAAAACAGCAAAAGCGAAAATAGATGTGGACAAAAGAACTCTAACGTGTGAATTTGATGGAGATATTTTTACATTTAACATTTTTTATGCAATGAAATGCCCATATAATCCAGAATCTGTTTGTACTTTAGACATTTTCAAACCAATGGTTAATGAGTTTATTAAAAAAACTTTTGTGCAGGATTCCTTTGATTGGGTTTTGAAAGAAGGAAAAATGGATAGAGACGCCCAAGAAGAAGACAATGAAGAACTGTGAGAGGCGATAATTAGTTTTTATTATTTGGAAGAAATTTCAAAAGATGCAAATTCATTTCATATGCCCAATTCTACAAATACTGAGAAAATTCTACATTCTGTTTTGCAAGCACCAAAGTTGGAATTGAAACCCCTTCCGGACCACTTGAAATATGCCTACTTAGGTGATGGGGAAAAACTTTCAGTAATTATTATTAAGGATCTTACATTGGTACAAGAAGAAAGATTGGTAAGGTTGTTAAATGTAAATAAATTAGCAATTGGATGGACTTTAGCGGACATCAAAAGCATAAGCCCAACGGTATGTATGCATAGCATTTTTCTTGAAAATGATTCAAAGCCTGTTCGTGATCCTCAAAGAAAATTAAATCCACCAATGAAGGAAGTAGTTTTGATAAGTCAGTTTCATACTGACTTGTAAATGCTAGTTTTACTTGGCTTTTGTTGTGTTCTAGTGCATTATGAGCAAAAAATCATGTGGTAATTTGTAAGCTTATGTGACAAATTGTGTAAGTGTTATCTGACGAAAAAGGGCCGAATGTGGTGTATTAGTGTTGAGCACAAGTGTTGCATGAAAATTCAAGTATGTGAATGGATGCATAACATTAGGCATACACCTTGCATAACATATGCACACACTTGTTACACTATGCACTCATGTACAGCACAACATGTGCACTACTTGCTGCACATGCACCGCACAACTCGCACACACTCATCACACACACTCAGCCGCACACTCGCACACATCGCAGCATATGGATGGCATGCACCACATGCGAGCCCCTGTACTGCATGCGAGCCCGTGCTCCCGAGCCTCACCACACACCTAACGTATGCCATGGATACATGTCGCACGGGCATTGCGCTAGCTACCGCACATGCTCGCACGCACTGCTGTACTGGCTCGCATGCATTGCACGCGAGCTTTGCACACTCGCCGCACAGATATGTGCACTTGCATGCACAAACTGGCAGCACTCACCGTACACTTCGCACTTACTCGGCACTTACCACCGCACATTCACACACAACACATGCACATCTGTACCAATTCAAGCACACAACATGCAACAATGGCACTACTTAAGTACACATGAGCATCTTCTTTGGGCACAACTTCTGCTATAATTGGTGCACACTACTCCACACATGCACAAGCATCACCTACATCACTTGCACCACATTGCACACCCTCGCTACACTATGTGCATATTCTTGCGACACTTGTGCACATTACATGCATATTGCGACACTTGTGAACATTACATGCATTACTTGCACACATTCAAAGCACTGCATGCATTTCATTTAAGCACCTCATACACAGAGCATTTCGAGCATACACATAGGCACGACACAATTGCCATGGAATTACATGGCGCGATCGCATCCTGCGATCGTGCTGTGAGTGTTTTTTGTGTGGCATTATCACATCGTGGGTTTTTATTGTGCTGCACGATCGTATCCTACGATCGTGCCGTGCTGAAAATCTATGTGTGATCGTGAGTTGCAAGATGGAAGCGTGAAGGTCCTAAGCTCAAAGGCATGGGAATATATCTGTGGTGCTGACATGAAGTTTCTTGCACATGCATATTCTTGGGACATTTTCTATTTTAGTGGCATTTCTGTAATTAAGTGATTAGATTACGTTAGCGTCTAGATTAAGCTTTAGAGCTCTATAAATAGAGGATTTTGTCATTATTTTAGAGACTTTTGACAGATTAGACTTTTACCAGATTTTTCTCTCTCTAGACTTTCTCTCTCTAGAATTTTCTCTCTCTAGACTTTCTCTCTCTAGAATTTTCTCTCTCTATAATTTTAGCTCCGTTCTTGATTCCGATCGAAGCTTGGGACCAAACACTATAATTCTAATCTCAATTAAGGAGGCATTTTATGATTCTCTTGGGAATTTGAAACTTCTGAAGCGATTCAATCGGCAAATTCTTTCCATATAATGAAGATGAACTATTTCATATTGCAATTTAATGATCGCGAGTTGAGAATGAAATTCTGTGACTAATTTCATGATGTCCTAGGGTTTTCAATGGATGAATACACAATTAGATGACTTGATGCTACGCAAGTGACATAATTCATAAAAAATGAAATCATACTCTATTTCGGCTTGTGAATTTAGTTAAGTTTCAAGTATTTTCATACTGTATTGTTGAATTGAGCTTTAATTGCAGGCGACATGCTGAATTGAGGTGAGATTCACTAATATCTGTTGAGAATGCATGAAATGAGAACTGTGCTATATATGTTGTGGAAAGATGTTTTGTGATATGGTCTAATGATGACACGGTTGTGAGTAGCATTGTGTTGAACTGTGTGTGATTTAAGTGTATATGGAATGGAAGTAATGTTGAATTTTTGACCATGATTTATGTGGAAGTTGGGTGTGAAGGATACGCTAGTTAGAATGAGTTCTCTCCATTTCATACACTTCGTCGCACTCACACTCACACTTCGTCGCACACATGCACTCACCTCACCGCAAAAACTTGCACACATCGTCGCATGTACATGCGACGAGCTCACACACTTGTGCACACCTCGCCGCATGACTATGCGGCGAGCTCTCGCATTCTAGAGCACACATCGCCGCACGATGTGCGGCGAGCTCTTGTACACGCCTACTTCGCCGCATGAATGTGCGGCGAGCCCTTGCAAGACACATGCATCTCGTCGCATGGATGTGCGATGAGATCACTCACCTCGCCGCATGGATGTGCGGCGAGATCTCACATTCCACACGCACACAAATGTCACTCATGCTTTGTACTTATTTTGCTTAATCTTGATACAGTTGCTCATGCATGTTGTGAATGTTGTGAGCATACATTTTGAGTTCCATGTCGAGAGAATGCTTTTACATGCATTACTTTTTCCACTTTCACTTAGTTACACCATGTCACCCTCACACTCATCTTCATAACGCTTCATTGTTTTTCATCAATTGTATTCATTCACTTAATGCTCTAGTACATATCAAATGCAAGTCATGGCACATACATTTCATTGCAATAATCTTGTGTGCGCAGTACATGCTTTGGTCTCACAAACATTTCAAGTTTTCACTTTTGTATGTTATCAATTCACTCTTCTACAATCCATTCATTTGCTATAACGTCTTCTAAAATCACTCACTCTTCACCACAACACTTCACAACTCATTTCACACACACATTCACGCTACACACAGTGAGGTCTCACTGCAAGACCTCGCCACACACACAAACACACGGCGAGGTCTCGCAGACGCACATGCACGGAGAGGTCTCGCAGCGAGACCTCGTCACACATGCAAATGCACGGCGAGGTCTCGCTGCGAGACCTCGTTTAAATCATGCACAAACGGCAAGGTCTCGTAGCGAGACCTCGCCATGCGCACACGGAAGCATGGCGAGGTCTCGCTGCGAGACCTCGCCATGAAAACTCCCCCACACTTAAACTCTTGCTTGCCCTCAAGCATGGACACAACATCATACTTACACAACTCATGTTAATCACTCACATTCAAACTGTTACTCCCTTGTTTACTAAGTCCATCTCTAAGTTCATCAAAACATTTTTCATACAAAAACTCTCAAAGGTTTCCCCGTTCCAAATTTTCAGCGTTCAACACACATTATCAACCAAAGCACAATGAATAAAGACCAAAATGTCATACGTGCAAGTGTGTACTGAGGAATACTAGCTCAGCGCTCTTCATGTATGCATAACCCTTTTATTCTATCTTACGATTCACTGCATATCAATCTCCTTATCCACACATAGGAACAAATAGCACACAAGATCAATGGCGCACATTGGTGCTTCTATTAGGTCATTTACATTCAAATTGCACTTTGGTGCTTTCTTTTATCACACACATTGGTGTATAATTGTCTGGGTCTTATGGCTCTTTTTTACCACTTTTCGCCTGGGTTTTATGGATGTTTTTCCCAAATTTGCATGCCAGGGTCTTAGGCTTTTCATTCCCAAATGCCAAAGGCTTTTTTCACCAAATTCTTTCTTGTGTAACCACTAGTTCGTACGTGTCTTTAAGGGACTATATATGCAAGAACACTAAAATTCCAAGGAGATGCATAATAAAGAACAACTCAAACCAAATTACCTCAGTTGTCATTGAATAGTTAGCATGACATATCTATCTTACTTTAACATCATGCCTTGGCCAACAAAACGTGCCAATTTCTTTCAAATTTAGAACCGAAAATGAAAATTTTTTCGCATGCATTAACATAGAAATTTGATGAACCAGAGGTTGAACATAGCCAACAGAAGAACAAAGGTCCAAATGCCAAGTGATACTCATTTCATTGCCCATACTATCACTACACTTCTTTTCATTTCATTTCACATATTACCCTTTATTAGGACACAATCACACTACTAAAAAAACTTAAAAACACTAACAAACCAAAACAATAACACTCAACACTTCAAACATTGCATGGACAGACAAGTTTTCCCACAAAAATGTCAACTTCAGATAACTTGTGTTCAAGAACATCACTTATTAACAAAAACTTCCAAATGTTGCAAAAAATTTTACACTTGCACAAAAAGTGAAAAGCACAACATATACGGGATATAACATGCAAAAGCTCAAAATAACACCACAAAACTAAAAAGTAACATGCTTCGCATCACATAGCATAAAACATTTCATTCATGAAAGAAAGTGAGCCCATAAAGTTCCAAAAGACACAAACCAAAGCAAACATTCCCTCCCCCACACTTAAAACTTACATTGTCCTCAATCTAAAGTAAAGATAGGTTTAGGAGCTCCCTGATATTGATCTGTCATGAATTCCAATGTTTGCTTGGTGGAGTGTCTTTGTCTATAGGTCATTTTTTTCATGAAAAATTTCCTGCACATGGTGAATCAAGCTTATTAGAACTCACTCACTCAAATATACTACATGTTGGTGCAAGGTAAACATGACATGGAGGTAGCATGGAAGCAAAGTGTCGCACCATGACTAGGAGTCATGGTGGTGTAAAAATATGCAACTAACAACACTAAGTGGCACATGCACCATTCATGCTTGAAATGTATAATAAAGTGCTTGTATGCAGCATGGGAGTGGTCCATGGCACCACTCCCCCACACTTAGCCTCATGTGTGCAGCGCCTATTTTCCCTTACAACTTCCTTCATGTGCAGGCCCCTACAACATAAGTAGCCTTAGTGAGCATAACAAAATGCAAGAAACATAAACTTAACCAAAATACTTTATTGAATGTAATATGAGAAAGAAGTAGTTCTGGATTTAATTAGTCTCCAGCTAGACTTTATTTCTCTAAATTTACCCCTCAATATTCAAAATAACCCTCTTTGTACCAGAAAAATGATCTTTCATAAGCACTCTTCTTCCTCCTATAAGGCACTTGTGAAATATTCTCAAGGAGGTGCTTAAGCTCATGTACATAGGGAGCAACCTCTATAAATTTCACTTCGAACCACTAAGGTTCCCCCATTGAAGGCACCTCATTTACTTCTTCCACTATTATAGGCTCAATGTTTTCTTCTTCCACCACACTAGGCATATTATTCCTGCAAGGCTCAACCAATGGTTGTACATCCATGGTCTCAACACACTCTTCAGTAAGTTCAAAAATAGATGTATCAATATAACAAATTTTCACCATGTTAGTTATGTCATTAAAAATGCTAACATCTTCTTCATTTACACTAACCTCATTAAGCTCATCTAGAATAGCGTCAGTAAGCTCAAAAACAGATTAATCAATAAAACAATTTTTCACCATGTTAGCAAATTCGTTAAAAATTTTCACATCTTCATCATCTAGACTAACATGTGGAATTTCTTGAGTCTTTTCTTTGTTAACAACACAAAAAGCATTATCATCAATTAGCAAGAGTATCTCATTTTGCACTTCTTGTAAGTCACCATTTAGCCATTTAGATTCAATCACCATTTCAAGAGTTGGTGCCTCAACAAGAGTTTCAAGCAATGTGTTGACATTCTCATTAGCCATTGCAACATTATCCTCATTCATGATATCACAATGATCATCAAGAAGTGTCTCTGTACTATTCGTAAAGCTATCAAGAGGAGAAGACTCTAATGAATGGCTATCAACATCATCTGACTCATGGAATTCCATAAAATTAATGCACGACTCCACATTGGACGTACTTCCCATCTTATCTCTGAGAAAGCACAAGGCTCTAAATTCATCAATATCGAACTCATCATCGGAGACCTCATCATCACTAGAAAAGAAAAAATTTGACTCATGCCACAAAGGTTTTTCAACAATACATTTTTGTGAGACAACCTCAATATTTGTAGACTCCACCTCCCAAGGATAAATTTCGCCACATTTAACATTAGCTTGCATTTCAAAATGATATTCCTCAGGAGTTGGTATTCTAGAAATTAGATGTGTACCTTGTGGATAGCATGGTTCATATTGACTTGGTAGCTCACTTTGTTCTCTCACATTGCTCCATAATGCATCTAGTTGAGTACTCTTTTGTTTGCTTCTTGAAAACTCTTCTTCTTGAGAAAATCTCATTTATTCCTTTTGTGAGCCTCTATCAAGTATTTCCAAAAGTTTGAGAAGCATGTCATACAACTTATTGCTTTGTGCTTGATTATGCCATTGCTCCTCATATGGTGGTGGAGAGAAGTCCCTAAATGCTCTAGGTGTTGGTCGTGTGTCATCCATTCAATCTGGTGGGTAATCATAACGAGGCTCTACAAAGTCCCCACACCACCTAGACATCTTGTGTACTTGTGGTGTGCAATATTCGTTTTCAATTGAGTTCAAGTATCCTACATTGGCCACAAATACACCACAGTAGAAAGAACAAAACAAAAAATCAAAAACAACAAACTTTCTCAAAATGAAACATAACAAAACTACTAAGCTACACAAAAGAGAAGAAAAAAAAATAGAGAAAATCCAAATTCAAGAAACCGTGCCTTCCCCGGCAACGGCGCCAAAAATTGACAGGTTAAAGTCATATGCCTCAATTTTAACCCTAAACTAATGTAGCAGAAGTGAGTAGGGTATCGTATCCACAGGGAAGGGAATGGTTCGAGAATTCAAGTATTGCTCTAACAAATGTCACACAAAAGTCACATAATAGAAATAAAATAGTACTATATAAGAATCAATTGCATGGCGAGGCCATCTTACACTCTTTGACACCACTCTTTCCCATAGCGAGGCCTAAGAGTGGTGGTTTCAACCAGCAGCATCTCAACTCCCCAAGACTGACTATTCTAGCATGCAAATCCTAGGATCGTCCCATGGCGAGGCCTGACCTAGGTTTTTTTTGTCTTCGTAAGCCAAAGGAAGCCTCTTCTCACTCTATTCTAAGGTCTCAATGAACTTCCACCGGCATGGAGACCGCATATCAGATCATGATCAAACAAAGCAAGAGAGAAGACTCAATTATCATACTCAATGTTCTCATTTTATGCATTCCTTACTCCTATATATGAATCTAATCTCAGCTTAGCGTGGCGACCACAATCGAAAAGAGATTCAGTCAAGAAAAGCATGAATTCACAAAATCTAACAAGATTCAAGCGGTAATTTGAAGTATAAACTCAATCTTCACAAAATATGTCAATTGCAAGGCATCGCATAGTCTATTCACACAATCATCCGGTCTCAACCCTAAGACATCACAGATTTAGCTGCAATACTTCATTACCAATTCGCGAATATCATAATTCATCATTGAACAATTCATTTCTTCCAAATTGCACAAATTCACCAATTAAAGTGCATAGATTGTCCATCGTTTCATCAATTGAGAATCGGAATGAAGTAATCAGCTCATATATTCAATCGGAGTCACAATCGGAGTTCAGTTCCTAGTGAGAGAAAGTAGAGAGAGAAAGTCAAGAAAAAGAGAAATTTCCCTCTCTGAAAATCAAAACTCGGTTACAATTCTAGAATCTCCCTCCTAATTGGTTAACTAATCTCCTATTTATAAAGGTTTACAAAGTGTAATTAATACGCAACCGTAAAATGAATGCATTATTACATAAATGCCACTATCATCAACTTGAGCCGAAGAACAACTCGGTCAATGCAACGCTTCACGCCTTCAAGCCTGTAATGATCACCCCAATTCACACATCTGCACCAGAAGAACAAAATCCACACTTAGAAAATATTTGACAAACAACAAAAACACAAAAACATATGGCCCTTATATGTTCAAAGTGGCGAGACCTCCCCACGAGGTCTCACTCTCACAACAACAAAAACGGCGAGACCTCACGGCGAGGTCTCGCTCTCACATAATTTATATCGGCGAGACCTCGTGGCGAGGTCTCGCCACTTCATGTGCCAGTGTGACAAAATATTGTGAAGTGGGAATGTGAAGTGAAGTGTAAATGTGCAAGACTAAAGTGAAGAATGAAGAATGAAGAGTGAAGAGTGTTGTGAATGAAGTGGAGTGTTAGGAAATGCCTTGAAAATGAATGTACATAAAGAAAGGAAGTATGATGAAAATGAGTGTGAGTGAAGAAGGTGAGGTGAAATATGTGTGAATTGTAACGTGAAGTGAAATGAGGTGCAAATGGGATATGAAAGAAGATGATGAAAGAAAATGATAAATCACGGAATGGAGAAATGGTGAAGCATCATGAAATGTGTTGAAAAAACATATGCAAATGAAATGTGTAGACTAGTGAATTTATGATGAGATGAAAATGAAAGTGCATGAAACATGATGAACAAAGTGAAAGTGGGAATGAAGAAAGCCATAGTAACTAAATGATTCATTCTTCACTAATGAAATAGAAAATATAATGCATGTAAAAACATTCTCAAAACATAGAGTGCAAAGTGAATGCTTACATGAAGTTGGAAATGTTATAAAGAAAACAATGATACTTGAGCTCAAAACATGAATGAACAAATGCATCAAGACTAGGTAAAGTGTATACAAAGAATGAATGAAGTGTTGTGTGCAAGTGTGCAGCAACTTCCACCCATAATCTGGCCCTGATGCGCTACGAATTTGGCAATTCCTAAAACATGAACATTATAGCCCGGCGTCTTAGCTTTCCATATCATTTTGAATCACTCAATTCGGAGTTTGAACAAGAAAGGTATGGATAAAATACTGAAGTGTGGTAAAGCTGTGTGCACTGTGCGTAAGCTCGCCGCACGAATTGAGCGAGATGTGCGGCGAGGTGAGTGTGGTGTGTGCGGCGAGGTGAGTGTGGTGTATGCGACGAGGTGTGGCTACGGCTCGTGGCGAGACCTCGCTCTCACAACACTAAAAATTGCGAGACCTCGCCACGAGGTCTCGCCCTCACAAAAATCGAAAGTGGCGAGACCTTGTCGCGAGGTCTTGCCGCTTTATGTGCATGACCAACTGCTATGCCATATATGTGTGTTGTAGCCTCAGAATTGGACTTTGCGGTAAACATACGAGTTTTAGATATTTTTCTTGGCTTTTCATTGGTTTAATAATCCGCATCATTAGAGGTCTATAGCTCCAGATATGGACATTCTACCAAACTGTGGCAGGGAGCTCAACAATGTAACCTTGAAGGAGCAATCTCGACGATCCTCCCATTTCGCATATGTATACACAGAATTAGAAGAAAGGTAAAACATAAGAAATAAAGTACACCCATAGAGCGTTCCAGAACATCCAAGATCGTATCATTTGGACTAGTATTGAGAGAGATACACCCAATTGAATTTAAGCTATCAAGTCTGCCAAAGAATGAAATAAGCATATTTAGGCATTCTTCAAATTCCACAAACACCATTCCAACGAATTTTGCTTCTTTCCTTGATTTTCAACCTAAACACACATTTGCTTCATTTCATCATCAATTTTGGTCTTTTTCACCATTTTAGCACTTCCAAGTTGCAAACCACATAAATGCACACGATGACACAAATACTACACAAGTGCATGAAAAACAAGGCAAAAGCTAAGTGATATAACACATATAAGTTGGTATAAAACCAACTTATCAAAAACACTTGGTTTTGCTGCTATAAGGTAACATGTTTTGGTTGGAATATTTTCTAAGTGTTGGCTGTGGTTCTTTTGTGCAAGAAGCAATGAAGGCGTGGTGGACAGTGGCTCAAAGGCATGTAGGGGCTGCTGAAGGCATGTGAGCTGATGGCTTGGAGACGCGGGAAGGCTGATGAAGGCGCAAAGTTTCAAGGCTCAGAGGCGTGGTTCACACTTATGCACAAGTTATCGTTGAACATCTTGTTTGATACGCATAGTGACGTTCTTGTAATTCTGTACCATTGTACGTTTGCGTATTGTCAAAGTTTTGTAACCTCTATATATAGAGAGTCTAGTTAACATTTTAAAGGGAGAGATGATTCTAGATTGTTAACTGACTTTTGATTTTTAGAGCGGGAATTCTTTCTCTCTCTACATTTTCTCTTTCTAGACTTTCTCTCTCTCCTGTTTTCACTCTAATTTCGATTCTGATCGCGCGCAATTGCTCCGATCATTGTAAGACATTACTCAATTGAGGAGAATTTTCACGATTCAATTGTGAATTGTGAGCAATCGAGGCATTTTATTTGGGAAACTCTTCCGATTTAATGATAATGAATTGCTTTACATTGCAAATTATTGATCGAGAATTGGAAATGGAGTCGTGTGGCTAATTCGATTATGTCCTAGGGTTTCGACTGGTCAACTGTGGAATTGAACTGTGAAATGCTATGCAATTGACCCAATCTTTACGAATGAGATCATACATGCTTTTAACTACTTGAATTTGTGAAGTTTCATAAAAATTACACTTGAATTGGATAAATTGAACCTAGATTGTGGTCGCCATGCTACGTCGAGGCTTGATTCACCAATAATAGTGGAATTTTGTATGAAATAAGGATTAGTTGTATGAATGCGGAGTTTCTTCACTTGCTTGGCTTCGTTCATGATCCGAGTTGTGGTCGCCATGCCAGTCGAAGGTCGTTAAGTCTTAAGAACTGAGTGAAGGATGATTATTTGATGCTAGCTTAAGATAAGGAACTCACGCCGGGTCTCGCCATGGGAGACTTAAGGATTTGTGTGCTGAATATCTAGTATTTAGTAGTCGAGACGTTGCGGTGTTCACTCATTCTGCTCAGGCCTCGCCATAGGAAAAGTAGGATGTTAAGGAGTATAGATAACATTGTGGTCGACATGCTGAATGTTCGCTAGCCTCCTAGGAAACAATTGTCTCCTCCTAACTTGATTTGCATGGGGTCAAAAGCATAGCAACCGTGTTTAGTTTACAGTTGTCTGGATCTTAAACTCTAGGACGTCTGTCTCAAAATTTCATTACCTTCTGCTCATATTCTTCTTTCATTTGTTCTATTTCTTGTATTTTGTTACCTCTCATCACTTCTACATTAGTGAGTAGGGTTAAATTGTGCAAGTACGCGATACTTGTCATGTGTCAATTGCATTGCACGAGTTATCTGAATTGCATTCACCCGGCAAATGAACCCTAGGACAGCTACTCTATACTTGACTTCACATCACATTTACTGTTCTTGTTATTTTCATTACTTCTTATTTCTCCATTCTTGTTGTTGTTATCACTTATTCCTATAATTTCGTTTTTGTGAACAAAATCTTGAACTCTTGAAACTACTCCCTTGCCTGATGAACGAAGCCCACTCACCACAACTACACTAGTGTTAGGGATAAATTGGTGAACATACGCGAATAAACGCATCAATTTTTGGCGACGAAGCCAGGGAACGCACAGTTTCTAGAATTCTCTTATTTTGTTATGTTTTCTTTTGTTTTACCTTTGCAATTCTTGTTACTATTGTTTGTGTTCTCTTCTATCGTACGTTACTCTTGGTTTGTGAGTAATTTCTATAGGATGATTGGTTGTGTATGCCCAGATCTCTTAAGTCTTCAGGAGAACCGGAGTATCATCTTGACCTTGAGTTGGCGAGAACTTTGAGAAATCAACAAAGAGAAAGGAGAATGGCAAACTAGGAAGCAAGACCTGCAAGATTTGTAGATCATTATGCCATTAACTTCGAGAATGCCTTTGACCAACAGGACATTGATGTGGAGAGTTATCATATACCTACACAGATAGTGTCTATGATCACTCAGGACAATTCTTCTAGGGACTTGATAATGAGGATCTGAACGAGGACTTGGACTGGTTTTTAGGCCCATGCAGTACCTTCAAACTTCAACGTGTACCTTAGAGTGAAGTGCACCGCATTCTATTTCCTCTATCTCTTATAGGCATGGCAAAGCACTGGTTTAAATCTATTGGAGGCACAAATGATGCGACATCCTTTGATGAGCTATAGAAGAAGTTCTTGGCTAAATACTTTCCACCAGCTAAGCTGGAGAAAAGGAGGATGGACATCATGAATTTCCAACAACATGAAGGAGAGACATTTCAAGAAGCTTGGGAGCGCTTCAATGATTTGATCAGATAGTGTCCAAACCATGACCTTTGTGAGATAAGGGAACTAAATACACTCTTTAAGGGACTTACTACAGAGTCTTTAATGATGGTCAAGGTTTGTGCCAATGGAGCCTTGAAAGACAAAAGTGTTCTGGAAGTGAGGGAGTTTTTTGATAAAATTCCTGAAGATGAGTATCTTTTTCCTGAGACAAGGAAGCCACATGGAAGAAAGCAAAGAGGCATTCTGGACCTTGATGATGAAACTTCCCTAGGAGCTAAATTTGAAGCTCTTGCAAAACATGTGCAAACATTGAAGGCTGCACAAGCAAAAGCTCCAATGCTCCCTTGTGGCTTATTCAAAAGGGAGCATTATACTAATGAGTGTGCTATTGCCACGAAGTCATTGCAATACATCATCAACTACAACAAGCCGTAGTATTCTGGCAATTATTCTGGAGGTAAAGCATGGCCACAGTTCCAGAACAGGCGGCTCCGGTTCCGAAATCGGTGATTCCCGGTTCCGTCTTGGCGGAATCGGAACCGGAACTGCCCCTCGGTAGTTTCGGCTACTGTTCCGGTTCCGATTCTGGTTTTATCTCAATTTCGATTACAATTTTATTTCCGTTTCGAATTCAAATTTCAATTTTAACCTACGAATTTGATTTTGAAATACTAAATTTTAGGTACTTAGATTTTAGTAGTTACAACTTAGAAATACTAAATTTTACAAATTAGAATGAAGAAACTACTAAATTTTATTCATTGGGATAGAAAAATTTACAAATTAAGAATTTCAGAAAAATTTACAAGTTAAGAATTTCAAATCATAAATTTACAAGTTAGAAATTAATAAATAAAGAAACTACTAAATTTTATTCATTCGATAGAAAAATTTTCAAGTTAAGAATTTTAAATGATAAATTTACAAGTTAGAAATTAATAAATGAAGAAATTACTAAATTTTATTCATTAGATAGAAAAATTTACAAGTTAAGAATTTTAAATCATAAATTTACAAGTTAGGAATTAATAAATGAAGAAACTACTACATTTTATTCATTGGATAGAAAAATTTACAAGTTAAGAATTTTAAATCATAAATTTACAAGTTAGAAATTAATAAATGAAGAAACTACTAAATTTTATTCATTGGATAGAAAAATTGACAAGTTAAGATTTTTAAATCATACATTTACAAGTTAGAAATTAATAAATGAAGAAACTACTAAATTTTATTCATTGGATAGACAAATTTATAAGTTAAGATTTTTAAATCATAAATTTACAAGTTAGAAATTAATAAATGAAGAAACTACTAAATTTCATTCATTGGATAGACAAATTTACAAGTTAAGATTTTAAATAATAAATTTATAAGTTAGAAACTATTAAATGAAGAAACTACTAAATTTTATTCATAATTGATGGTTTAAACTTTAAATTTGAATAGTACAATAATACAATTGCAAAATATATTATGATATACAATAATACAACTATAATGTATATAAATAAAACTATGACATTAATTTATATAAACGAATATATAGATATGGAAATTATAATATTTGAAAAACATAATAAATTATTTCAAATTTTCAATAATCTAAAATGTACAATGTGAAATTTTCCTTCATTTTAATAAACTAATAGTAGTCGTCGCCGTCGTCGTCATTATTGGCTCTATCGGCATCGGTGACAGGTGAATTAGTTGTAAAAGTAGAGCTACCATCGGTGGTGGCGTCTAAATCTAAATCAAAATCTTCTTCTATATCTCGTTTTTGTTCTCTATAAGCGGCTTTAGCCCAATCATTTACTAAAGCTTGAATCTCCAAGGACATGGGGCTCAAACACGATCGGGTCTCGTCCAAAATGTTACCACCGTGACTAATTGCTTGATCCACGGCTACGGTTGACGTCGGGGCCGCCAAAATCTCTTTGGCTATCGAAGCGATGATGAGGCACATCATTGTCTTCGCCTTCCACCATTCCAATATTTTGAAGTTCTCAATACTATCACATTCAAACTTGTTATCACTAAAATCAAAAGAAGTGGTTAAATATTCCTTAAGTTCCGAACTACTAGTACCCTTGTGTTTTTTTAACGATTGAAAGATTTCTAAACAAGGAAGGATAAAGAAAGACGAAGATCCAATATTTGAAGTTGAAAAACTATTGTAACTAGTGTTAGTGTTAATGGTACTACTAGTAGGAACTTGTTGTTGAAAATTAAAATAATATTCTTCATATAATGCATTTGTCATATCTTTAGTCTCATTTATGTATTTACTTACATTTAAATGTAATTGCATAATGTTCGGATCTAATGGAAAATATTCTTTTAACTTATTATAATAAAACTTCAAATATTTGTCTAAACCTTGAAATTTAAAACGAGGAACAAGAACAATAGCAACTAAATATAAAATTGGATTTTTTTTATAATAACTAAGCCATTTTTCTAACATGTGAATAATACTTTGCGTCAAAGTTTCATCATTTATGTGCATTTTTAACACACCAACTATATTACATGCTTCAACTAAAAATAAATGAGTAGTTGGATAATACACACGTGAAAATGTACATGTAGCATCCTTAAAAACTTTTAAAACTTCTAACAATTTTAAATAAGAAGTCTAATGATTAGGAAGAAATACAATTCCAAGACAAGAGTTATCAATGAAAAAATTACATAACAATGAACTATATTTAGAAGAATCACAAAGTAAATCATAAGTTGAATTCCAACGATTTGGAACATCCTTTTTAAATCTTTTAGGCTTTTGTCCATGTTGTATACAATATTTTTCCCATGTTTTCATTAAACTTGGATGACCTGTCAAATATTTAATTGCATCTTTAATTGGTTTAATATGACTTTCTAATGCACTTAAACCATTTTGAACTGATAAATTTAAAATATGGCATGCACATCTAATATGAAAAAATTTCCCACCTAAAATTGGTGCAGAAATATTTTTTAATTCTACAACAGATGCATTATTAGCCTATGCATTATCAAAACCAATTGAAAAAATTTTATCATTTAAATTATGTTCCCCTAAAATAATACTAATTAATCTAGATATATTTATGGCCGAATGAGAATCATTAAAAATTCTAAATGCAATTACTCTTTTTTGTATAAACCAATTTGAATCTACCCAATGACAAGTTATACCCATATAACTATTCATTTGCCAATGATCACTCCAAATATTAGAACATATTGAAACACGAGAATCTAATTTTAAAAAATCTTTCGATAAGTTATTTTTTTCTTTTTAATCAATTTTTTAATATCACGTGTTAAAGTTGTTCTAGGAACACGTTTAACTTGTGGATTTGTATTTCTTGTACTAATCTCACAAAATTTGGTTTTTCACCAAATGAGAATGGTAAATGTTGCGCACAAACAAATCTAGCTACACCATATCTCCATTTTGAATCACTAAATTTAAATAAATTTAAATTACTAGAAGAAGAAAAACCTTGTTGAGCAAAACCGGTTAATTGCACTTGTGACTTTTGAAGGCCCGATTTCTTGATGATCTATTTTCTCCAAATGCTTGGTTAGTATATCATATCCACTCCCAATTTTGAAGGCATATGATTTCTCGCAAAAATTGCATTGTGCTCTAATAAGAACTCCATCGGCATCAAAAATTTTTGTGAAATATTTCACGAACATTTCAGATTTTGGATTCGTTGGTGGATGACGACTTGATTGTGATGCATCACCAATATTAATTGGTTGGGATGAAGAACCAAAGCTATCCATTTTATAAAAAATTTAAAAAAGATTAAAAAAGAATGAGAAATTGAAAGAATAATATATTAAAAATAATAAGAAATAATTTAACTAATAATTATAATAGAAACAATAATTAGAATTGAATTTTATAGAATTTTGATGCTTGAGAATTGAGAAGAAGAGAACTAGAATATTGATAAAGAGAATTAGAAATTGTGTGGGAAAAATGAAAAATTAAGGGGGTATTTATAGATTATGAAATGTTAAAAAAAAAGAAAAACAAGAGGAATTGAGGAACGGTCAAATAATTGACCGTTCCTCAGCAAATATTTTTTTTGAACCGTTGCCATGTTGGCAACAGTCAGCATGCTTACTGCAACGGTTATTTGATCGTTGCATATATATATATATATATATTTTGTTATAAACACGCGCCTGTATATATTTTTTTTTGTTTTTTAGGCGCGTGCACGTGAAGTCAGCACAATGTTATGTGGCATATATAATTTTTTTTATTCACGGTTTGGAACCGAAACCGAAACCAGCGGTTCCGGTTCCGGTTCCGGTCTTTAAAAATGGGAACCGTAATCGAACAGCCATAGGCAGTTTGGTTATGATTACGGTTTAGGGGGCCCACGGTTCTAGTTTCGAAACCGTGCTTTGGCCAAGTCTAGCTTGAGCTCTTTCTAGTAATTCACTTTGGCTTAAGTATCATGTGCACTCTCATAAGAGAATAAAGGTTGAGATCAAAACAATCAAGTAAAGCTAATCATCAAAATTGGCCCATGTGGTAAGACTACAAAGGTTCCTAAGGGTTCTAAAGATTTCTAGTGTGAAAAATAACCAAATCAACCCTAATTCAACCAACACTATTACAAAATGAGCTTATAGCAACATTTTGGAGGCAACACGTTTAAAAATATTGCAACTGAAGATAAGTTTTAGAAAAGTTGTATCACTTTGAAATAAGTGTTTAATTTGTAAGTTTAATGCAACACTTGTAAATAAGTGTTGCATTTATTATAAGAACATGCAACACTTTTTAGAGTGTTGCATTTATTAGGTATCAAAAGCAATAATTATAGATTATATGCAACACTTTATAAAATGTTGCATTCAAGTTTAATTAGATGGAACACAAGGCCTTATTTTGGTAACTTTGGTGAAGAAAAAAAAGAACTCACATGTCATACTTCAAAGAAAAGTAAAAAATTTCAAAATTGAGTGCTAATTAAAAAATTTTGTAATATAATTGGATTTAAAAAAAAGTGAACGTTTAATTCTTTAGTATGATTCGCTAATCATATCAAATATCATCTTTCTCTTTTTTTTTTAAATAAAAACCCAAATTTTATTGCATAATTCTATTTCTACCATATTAAATACCCAACATAGGAAAAAAATAGAAATAAAATGTGGGTGTGGTGTGGTCCTTAAAAAAAGCATATAGCTATATCGAGCCTGGGAGATAAAATATCCAGCACTTAAAAAAATTCATTTCATCTTCTCTCTTCTCTCATAGCTTTGCGAACCAAATACACTCCCAAACAAACACACACGAACAAAAAAACCACTCACCAATATCTTCTTTTTCTATCAAATCATCAAAATTTGCATAAGAACAACATCACAAAGGATTTAATCCATAGTTTAAGGAGGTTAATCTACACAAATCTGAAGAGTTTATTCAAGAACCCTAGGTAATGTTTTTTGTCCCTCTTTCAATTTTACATTCTATTTTTAAATGATTTGTCTTCTGATGCTTTAATTTGCATAGTTGTGGGGACAAATTTGCGCAAGAATAAAATTTACATAATCTTATGAACCCATACAAATACTCTGTTTAATTTTGTTTATATTTGATTTTGTGTTTGTGGGTCTTTGTGTTTTGATGGTTGAAATTATGTTTTCGATATGTGGTGTTGATGTTGATGAGAATAGTTGGTACCAACTTTGTCCAAATTTAATCGAACCATAAGAGCATGAAATGATGAACCTTTGCTGCTAGTCCAATTTTTAGTTAAATTGATTAATTTTTTATATTAATGATGGAATGGTGGCTTTGTGTTATGTTGTTAGTAAATAAAACAATGCTTTGGGCTTAATTTGAACAAATTGACAAGATTACATGTTGCACATCTTGTGTTTTTCGAAATGGCAATTTGAATTGGAAGCATTATAGGTTGATGAAGAAAGTCAAAATGGGTTTTCTACCGTATTGGATCAAACTTTGTTGAGTATAGATACATCTATTGTGTTCTATGTATCAAGTCAAAAGCTATGAATAATGTAGAAGTTAATGATTCTCGTTATTATTAATGGAATTAAGGAGTAGATCGTGTATGGTAGTGCACAATAAATTTTACCATCATGGATATGAACTAACATCGCTCTATAGATATCTGCACATTTGATTTTTTTTGTCAATTACTAATATTCAGCTGATTATATCTTGGTTGGAAGCATTTGAGTTTTAGTTTTTTATAGAGCACTAGTTTGTTACAAGACTTAAAAAAATTTTACCGAACAGCTTTGAAGTCTCTATAGACTTTTCTATTACATTTTTGCAAAGGAGCATTGAGCTCTAGTTAATAGTGCAATTATGTTTAGTTGTCTTTTCTTTTAGAACTGAGCAGTTACACAGTTTTCTCTCTTTTCTAGCTTTTATATATGAAAGTCTCATGCGATATAGTTGATTTTATTTTGTATGCTCCAGTTCATTTGAAAACGGTCTATAGTGACACTAAATTTTCCTTTAGGACTTTGTGTAGAGATCGTGGAGCTTGTTTAATTTTGAATATTTTATTTTGCACTTAGGATAATACTGTCTCTTAATTTACATGGTCCTTTTGACCTGGGGGAAACTATAGGGAAGTATGGCTCGATAGGGAATGTCAATCTCTACAAAAGCAATGAGGATAAACGGGATTGAAGATCGCAGATACTGGAACTAGATTCTGACAGAAGAATCAAGGTAAGGTTCAAAATCATCCAAAAATAGATGTCAGAAGTAAAGTGTTGACTCATTCATCATTACATATATGAGTAAGATACTTCTGTTTTGAAGGTTTGTAATATGTTATATTTGGCTGGATTAGCCTTTATACCTATATGCTCTTAAGATAAAGAGACTAACTCGAGCTTCATATAAGAGTAATTTGGTTTGATGATAAAAAGAAGGGGACTATCCTACTTTGGCTGCTTAGTGCTCCTCGTGGAAGATACACCTATTGGCTATTTGCGTTGGTTGTGTAGAGCCAAGATTGCAAATCAAAATTCATGATTCCATTTGTATTAACCCTGTAACATATTTGAATATTTTCTTATGGTTGTTTGTTATATATCTTAATCCCCCTTTAAAAGAGTAAATGAGGATGCAGTTGCTTTCTTAGCTCCCGAGTGAATGAAATATTTTACTGAACTTGCTATCATGTATCTCTCTTTTGCTTTGATTGAGTAATTTATCCATCCTTTGATAGGTATTTAATGACTCAAGCCACTTGTCCTCTTATCCCAAATGCTATGTTTACTAATCCATGCATGGTTTATAAGTTTCTTTTAAGACTAAAATGTGCATGATGATGAAGAAAGCTTTGAAAATCTTCCTTTCATGAATTGTTTCATCCTGATGTGTCTTTTGGCTTCCCTTTAGTTGTATAGAGGAACCTTTTATCAATTTGGTGAGGGTGCTAGCTAGTTAATGGGATAAATAGTAGGGATAAGAAATCAATTTCTATGTGGCTAGTTTAGAATTTTTGCCACCTAAATAATTTTTTACAATTAGGATTATGGACTCTAGTTTCTATTCATAACTCTGTTTTATTGTTAAATCCAGTGAATTTGCAGATTTAATGTTGTTGCCTATCTGCAGCAAATATGGTGGTTTGAAGTGGATGAAATTGTAAAGTTCCCTTTTTCTCCTCATAATTTACACTCTGTCATTCAGGATTCACCTTGGAAGATCTTCCAAAAAGCTTTTACGATGTGTTTTCTATGAGCATACTCATGGTTGGGATATAAAACTTGTACGATTTGAACTATCCACTTCTGATGGTCAGCAAGCATTAAGCCAGTGCTATTTTGACACGGATGATCGAGGCTTAAAGTCCTAGATCACTCGAACCACACCCTTTGGATAGTTGTTAACTTAAATTCACGAACAAAAACCCAACAACAAGCTGCGAAAAACACAAAACACAAATAAGGTATTGCGGAATTGAAATCTAAGGAATATGAGAAGATTGGATAGAAGCCAATCGAACCCCCATGTCTAAAGGAAATCAATTAACATAGTTTATGTAAATCAAGGACTAAACTAAAAGGTTTGATGTGTTCTTAAAATCAAGAACAAGTTCGCTTGCCTAAAGGTCCTAGCTACAGGCTTACGGATTAATGAAGAACAACTAAACTTAATTGTGCTTCAAGGTTTTCACAACTTTTCAAGGTTGCAAATTTCTTAGCAAAAGCTAAAATTCTTATTTTATTCATGTATAAAAAAACATTCAAAGGCCTTCCTATTTATAGGATTAATTTCATCCAAAATAGGAAACAAGAAAAACCCTAGCTAGAAGTCAATTCCAAATTGAATTGCACTTCCCCAACCAATCCAATTTAGGAAACTTTCTAAATTGGATTAGGAAACTAATAACTAACTTACTTTCCTAAAAGAATTACTTTTCGTAAGAGATAGGAAAGGTCCTAGAAGATAGGAAGCATGCCTAAAATGTAGGACACTCTTAAAAAGTAGAAAGCTACTTTCCTAAACTCATTAAAGCTCATTACATGCCATTATAATGCAAGATAATTTGGGCCATGCAATGAATCAAGTAATTCATGAAATTATTAAGCACAGTTAATGTTCTTGGACTTAATTTATTAGAAAACAAATAAATCCTATTTTAGTTAAAGTGGCGTGATCTATATTGGTAAAGCCCAAGCACGTTCAATGTGATTTCTTGAATATTCTTTAATGTGGAATTTCCTCAAGTTTCGATGTAGAACTCTTAGAAACTTCTTTATGAATTGTGATTGAAGAAATATTCTGTATCGAGTTGTCGCACCTCGTCAATTTTACCCTAACAACTACTGTAGAAGTGGAAGCATGGATCGTAATCCACAGGGAAAGCGTAGGTCAAGAAAATTGAGTAAATTGTTCTAAAAGTCCTGTAACAGAATCTAAGTACTAGAAAGAGGGAAATTCAACTCAAAAGAACGAAAACAAAGATGCAAAATATAGCAACAAGCAAGGAGGAAACAGATATCTCAGGATTCTTGTATTGGATGAACACAGGCTTAGTAAATCTATGCTATGCAACCAGTAAACAATTAAATGCAATGGAGAACTAAATTGCCTAGAAATCCAAGCTGTGGTTAGCATGGCGACCACACCACTGCTTGTACCCCCTAAATCACCATCCTCTCCCATGGCGAGGCCCGAGAATGGTGGAATAAGCTCCGCAAAGTCTCAACTCTCCCAGCTAACTACTCTAACATGCAAAGTCCTAAGAACTCCCATGGCGAGGCCATCCTAGGGTTCACATATCGTTGTTGTTAACACAGAATGCTCCTTTGACACTTTTCCTAAGGATTCAATTCATTAACACTTCCTATGGCGAGGCCTGAGTTTCAGAATTGATTTGAGTACAGAAAACAAGTGCAAAGACTTAAACAATCACAATTTAGTTCTCAGTTCATGCAACTTCGCTAACTTTGATTAATCACTCCTCAATTTAGCATGTCGACCACAATTGAAGCTTGATCTATTCAAGATTAGCTAGGAATTATGAAATTCAACATATGTTTATGCTCAATTTAAATGTGATTTCAATACTTCAACAATTAGATCAATTGCATAGCATACAATCTACTAAAACACGTATTCATCCATTACGAATCCTAAGATATCATAGATTTAGCCAGAAAACATCTTTCTCATTTCAATATCACCAAATTCCAACATTGATAAGCTCATTCTCACTTAATTGGAAGAATTTACCGATTAAATCGAGAGAATTGTCAATTCCTTTGTCAATTGAGAATAAGAAAGAAGAATCCAGTCCAAATTCACAATCGGAGTTGAGATCGGAGAAGAGATGTTTAGTGAGAGAAAGTAGATCTAGAGAGAGAAAAATGAGAAATTCAAAATGATAATTCTAAAATCTAGAATCCTCTCTCTTAAAATTCTCCCTCTCCCTTTCCTAAAAAAAATCATCCCATTTTACATGCTAGCTACCTTCCCTATATATAGAGTTGGGAAAACGTAACCAATACACAATTGTAAATCATCTAGAGTATTACAAAAGTGCCCTTGAATAGAGAAAACCAAAAAATCAACCTAAGATATGAAAATTCAAAGTTTGGAGAAAAGTTCAGCATTCCAGCGCCTTCTGGCTTGTGCAAATCGCGCCTTCTGTAACTCAGCCACGAGCCGCGCGCTTTCAGGCTTAAGCTGCCGCGCCTTCGCTGCTTCTGACTTCCAAGTGAAGAAATCAGAGTCAAATCACGCCTTCAGGCCTCTTCCAGTCACGCCTTCAGCATCCTCGCTAGCTTCCAAGCAAAACAGCCTTCAGGAAATCACGCCTTCTTGCCAACGTACTTCACGCCTTCAGCTGCCTGAGAATTCAGAAAATCAAAGCTTCAACACTTAGCCATTTTTCTAGAAACTCAAACGCAAAACATTTCATGGCAGCAACTTCCCACCCAGATTTGATCATGATGCACTGTGAATTAAAGAAAACTTAAAGCATGAAAGTTGTAACCCTTTGTCTTAACTTTCCATAGCCATCTAAATCACCCAATTCGGAGCTCAGACGAAGGAGTTACAACCCAATCATTGTAGTGCACAAAGCTGGAGATTTCATGGAACAAATTGCATGGCGAGACCTCGCGGCGAGGTCTCGCCGTGCAATGCGTGTGTGTGGCGAGACCTCACCGCGAGGTCTCGCCGTGTGTGCATTTGCTGGCGAGGTCTCGCCGTGTGTGCATTTGCTGGCGAGGTCTCGCGGTGAGACCTCGCCGTGTAAATGTTTGGCTGTCGAGACCTCGCGGCGAGGTCTCGCCAGCAATGTGCGAGTGTGTGAGTGAGTGTTTGAGTGATCCTAGAGTCCTGTGAGGTTTGAGTGAAGTGAGTATGAGAGTGGAATAAATGAGTGAAGTGAGAAGAGATGTGATGAAGTGTTGTGAGATGTGTAATGAAATGATAAAGAGTGAAGGATGAAAAATGAAATCTGAAAAAACATGAATGAACAATGTTATTAGATTTGCGTGATAGAATGGATGCTATGGAATGGTGTGCATTTATACTAAATGAAGAAGATGTAAACTGAAAACCAATGAAATGGTGAAATCATGACATGTCAATGTTATGAAATGAGTGAGAAGTGCTGTGGGTGATTATTGTGAAATTTTCAAAACAAATGTGAATTGCAATGTTTTCTTGTTGAAGAATGATGTGAAGAAGAAGTTGTGCAAAAGTGGATGTGTTGTTGTGTACGATTGTAGTGTGAGTATGTGCAAGAGTGAAGTGAGGTGTGTGCATTATTTGAGTGCAAATGTGCAGATGTGTGTGTGTTGTAGTGAGTGTGTGCGAGTGCAATGCAACGAGGTGACCTCGCCGCATGAGTGTAGTGCAGTGATAGTGTGCAGCTATGCGAGTGTGTAGTATTAGTAGTGTGCAAATGGGTGCTTGTGTGCGCATGAGTGCAGTGAGGTGTTGTTAGTGCTTGTGTGCGAGTGAAATGCGAGGTAGTGTGCATGTGTACTTGCGGCGAAGTGACTTCGCCGCAAGTGTGTACGTGAGTGCTTGTGCATATGTGCGAGTGTCAGTGCGAGAGTGTTGTGCGGCGAGGTGACCTCGCCGCACATCGTGTGTGCATGAGTGTTACGGCGAAATCACCTCGCCGCATATGAGGTGTGTGCGAGAGTGTACGAGAGAGAGTGTGCAGCTGTGCGATAGTGTAGTGTAGAGTGAGTGCCCGTGAGGTGTTTGTGAGAATGCTTGTGAAGGTATTGTGAGTGTGAGCCTTTAAAACAGCTAAGTGTTCATTTCAGCTTAGAACTTAACTTCTACACCAAATTCGTGTGATGTAGCTCCTGAATTGGACTTGATGGTAAACATAAGAGTTCTAGGTCTATCTCTTGGATTTTCAATGGATCAAGAATCACCTTAATTGGAGGTCTGTAGCTCACGTTATTAACAACCTACCAAACTGTGGCAATATGAACTTCATAACTAAATTCTGATGTAGCTATCATCAAGATGCTTTCGATTCTCATATTTACATACCGAATTAGAAGAAAGTTAAAACATAAGAATTGAAGACAACGCAAAGATATTTCCAGAACATCCCAGAACTCATCATTTGGACTAGTATTGAAGAGGTTATGATCAAATGAAGTTGCATAACCAATCTGCCAAAACCCTAAAATAGGCATATATGCATTTTCGGTTCCTTCATTCTCAACCTCTACACTTTACTTTGCATTTACCATCATTTTCATACGTTTTGCACCATTTCTTCATTATCAACTAGCTCATCTCAAATATGCACAATACACATAAAACACCACACAATTTCATGAAAATCAAAACAAAAGCCAAGTAAATCAACACATATAAGTTGGTATAAAACCAACTTATCATATTCCATAAACTCCATGTTGGGATGTTGACGCCAAGATAGGAACTTCTTCAAGATCATCCAAGGGATCAACACATAAAGTTGGTTTTGGCACTATAGACACGGACACAGGCTCATTCTCATCATATTTGGATAATGCTGAGTAGGATGATATAACTGAAAACCACAAACGTTGATGCTAGGTTGACTACAATGCTGGTGAGTTTGTTGTCAGTGAATCTGATCCCGCTATTGAGGATAGCTTTTCAATGAAACAGATAGATTGTATACATTCCAAAGGCTTTGCATAGATTTGGTATCCATTTTCCCAAGTAATCTGAAAAAAAATGTGGAAGATAAGGGGTTTTGAATTAAGTTTTGCTTGTGCAGAGTCTAGTTTATCAGTGACCTAGAAGATTTTAGTCGGGTTTTGTTCGTACATCTACTTGTACACATAGAGATCTTAATAGTTTCTGTCAGTATATGTCTTCTGCATGTGTATCACTTTTTATTTGACACCAGTTTTTCTGTATAATAGCATTGTACTTCTAACAGGAGCTTGCTGTATACTTTTCTTCTTCTAACATGAACATTTAATATTTTCAACATGTAAATGACATACAATGAGCTAGGAATTCTTTCTTGTGATTCCATTTACCACTACATTTTGCTAGAAATTTTTGTTTCCTTGATTCTCTGTAATCCATGAAATGATATTGTTCTCTCTTAAACCTCAGCAGAGGTATTCCATTAGAAAAGTGAAGAAATTATTATTTTCTTGCACTTCAATTACTGACTAGAAGTTGATTTAATCATTCTATTGAAATACATTGTCCACTATAATATTCTTTCAATTTGAAGAGATTCTCTGTATGTTAACCACATTATCTTTAGTTTAGCATATGAAACAATGGCTTTAGCTAACACGTTAACTTATGGTAGACTGGTGTCTTATAATTGTTTCAGTAGAAATTGTTAAGGATTTTGTGCCGAAAATGCATGGCCTGAGTTGTGACTGTTTGTATAAGCAATTTTATTTTTTCAAAAACACTTATAACTCTGGTCATTTTGACAATTGTCGAGGTGAGGATTATTCATATGGTTGAGACGTTAGTTCTCTAGATAAATTAATTAATAAATCATGGTATAGAGCAAGGTAGGATAAGCAATATTGTGTACTGAAGGTCGTGAAGAGGCAACTCAGAATTTCTTTTGTTGCACTTTTATATATGTACAGTAAAGGGTTAAACAAAGCACAACTTCTTGGTTTCTTTTCTTTTTTCCCTGTTTTTCACCCTATTCTCTATATTAATGTATTTCGAAAATGTTATCAAATTATTAACTTTTCTCTTCGAGTTTTCTGCTACATCTTGTGTATGCTGTATTTAACTTGAATTTTGTTTTAAAATGATAAGTTCTATGTCATTTAGGACTCTACTTTTATTTTGTGCTTCATTGTGCATAAATGTTTTCTTTGACTTGCTTGATTAGCATACTTGCAAACTCTTGCAACTTTTTTTCAAGTTTTCTTCAATAGTTAGGTAAACATGTTGAATGTTATGACATTATTTAATTCTACATAGTAATTTAAAATTATTTTTTTAGAAATACATAAATGTTTATGTACTTAAATGTAATCAGATTATCATATTTTTCTTCCCCTTTTCAAAAAAGCTTACCTAAAGGAAGATTCTTGGTCCTGAATTGTACATGGAAAATGCTAAGGTATGATGCTGATGTACCACCACCTGTTACTATGGTTATTTGTTTCTTTTTTTCTAAAGATTATGATTTGTTGCTTATTGAAAAATTTCTGATACCAATTTTTTCCTAGTTTAATTATAAGGAATGGTAAATCCACTCCAAGAATCTGCAATCATACATGGTGTACTCTTTATGAGCTTTTTTGACTATGTAGTTGTTTCCCTCCCTTAGTGTTCCAGATATATTGGTGCATTTTAAATTTCAACCAAGACATTTCTTACTTTGTTCTTCAACTTGACATCTTCAGGTCACTATTTTTGCATCTTTTAGGATGAAGCTTATAGTTGATATGGAAAAGGAGTAACAATATGATTTTTGGGGTATTACTGCTTCCACAATATTGTCATAAGGAAGCTAACTCTTTATAACACTTCGTTGCAAAGGAAATGGAGAAGAAAAAATAGAAATCACTTTTGTAGAGGATTTTATGTTTGCAGAGCCAGTATACATGTTTGCAATGTCTAGATTATATTTATAGGCAACTGTTTTCAATGTCCCTACAGGTGTTGCACATCAATATATCATAGGTATTAGCATATTAAATATTCTATAGGTGTCTACTGCACGAGCTATAATCTTGAGATATATAGCTACCTCTGAATAAACCTACGAGCACTAATCAAGTAATTGTATACTTTAATCAAGTAATTCAGTAGAAATTGCATACTTTATTTTCTACCAATATTTCACATTTTCTGTAACTATTTAACCAATGAATTGTGATTGAAATTTGAAATATCCTTTACAAACTATTATAACTCAAACTAATCATGCTATTGAGGGTTTTGGTGCTGTAAGCTAGAAATGCAAGACAGTGGTTGCTCAGTATAGTAAAACCATACTAGACTTATTATTATCTAATGTATACAATTTTATTATTTAAAATGTTAGTAGTTTTTTTTGTGATATTAGTTTATGGTTTATTCTAAATAAATATTGGTATCTACTACTCTAATATGGTAATTTACCACATCTTATTTTGAGCCCTGAGTTCTACCTTTTTCATGTTATTTCCAAATGCAAAGCTTAATATTATATGTTCCAAAATTGGGTTGTATGCTGACAGTATTCATGACATCAGATAACTATCTAACTTAGCAAGTTTTGTAGTAATGTCTTTCCAATATAAATAATGTCTAATGTCATGATGTTTTTCTTCTTTAATGGTTTGTCTATCCCTTTGTGTGGATCATATCAAACCTAAAATGGTGTTGTGGATGGAATGAACTCAACGATAGTTGTTTCAATAACGTTTACATGATTTGGAGCATAGTTGTCTGCCTTGCTGAAATAAATCCTATGTTGAGAGGATAATGTTATATGTTGTCTATTTAAGATCCTGATCTTGATTGTATTAACTTTTCAAGGTCTGAATATACATGTTTATGGGTTTACTTTCAGTTTTTTTCCAATCATTTGTGCTATAATTACATGAAAATAATTTTAGATTTGTGCTATAGTTACATTGTTATAAACATTACATTCCAGAAAAAGTTAAAATTTTGTTATAAATTTGAGAGAATTATTTTGGGAGAAACTAACCTTAATGTCCTTAAGCCTAGGGGCTATGTTTGTTTTCTATTTTTCTTGATAGATAATTATTGTCTACTGATCTTTTTTTATTTTAATTGCACTTATATATTCAACTTGTTCGAATAACTTATTAGTTTTTTCCATGTGTAGCATGAAATGATTATACTTTTGGTGAAGGACATTTAGTGCCATGTACGGATGTTTATCAAGTTTTCACATCATTACTAATTTTTGTATTGCTATTTTTTTAGAATGTGTCAATATTTAGACTAATTTTTGTAAAATTTCTTTAGAGTATATAATTTGACACTAATTTCATGAATTAATTTTGTATATGATACTATAAATATTTTTGTAATACAATTATTATTTTATGGTATTTATATTATAGAATTGTATTTAAATGGATGATATTGAGCTCTCAACAATCAGTGGAAAAATATGTGTTCATACTAATATGGATAATTGTTACCATATTGAAAAATAAAGCACAAATAAAAGCATTACCTATACACCAAAAGGTGATGCACTTTATTGAAAAATGTGTTGCATTATTGGTATAAAAAGGTATAAAAGTGTTGCATTTGGGAACATAAAGTGTTGCAATAGTTTAAAGGTAATAAATAAAAAGTGTTACATTTGAATAGAAAAGTGTTGCAGTTAGTTAATACTAATAAATAAAAAAGTGTTGCATTTGGAGAGAAAGAAGCATTGCACATAAAAAAGCATTGCATATTCTACAAATCGCAACACATTTAGAAAGTGTTGCATAAAATAAAAAAAAGTGTTGCCATAATTCCAAGGAGATACATTTTTATAAAACACTTTGTAAAGTGTTGCTTTAGGCCTATAGCAACATTTTTAGGGCCAAAAACAACACTTTTAGGGTGATGCTATAGGCTTATTTTGTAGTAGTTAAAGTGTTGCTCAAGTTAAACCTTATTTAGTAATTAAGTGAACTCACTTAGGCCAAACTAATGAAACTTAGGTCATTCTAGTCACTCTAGGATAAACTAAGTAACATTAGGTCAAACTACCCCTCGTTTAACCTAATTAAGACTAACTAGGGTCTCATTAAGAGTGTGTTGCTCAAACTAGGTAAAATAAGTCAACTAGTTCAAACTAGTCACACTAAGTTTTAACTAACCTAACTAGGATTTACTAGGGTTTCTTAGGGTTTTCTAGGGTTGGTTAGGGATAACTAGTCAAACTAGTGTTAATTTGACTAAACTAGGGCTAATTAAGTTCAACTAGTCTTATTTTGGCAAAACTAGTGTTAACTAGTAAGACTAGTCAAACCTAAGGGTTCTAGCCTAAGTGTGGTCTACTATAGAGCCTATGGTTCATGTGGATTCATGTTGGTTCTTGACAATGCCCCGTGGTTCATGTTGGGAAGGTCAAAAGATGGTCCCAAGACTATGTGTCTTAGTTTGAGGAAAAAGACAAGATTTTTTTCATGATATTTGGTTTGGTTATAAGCCGTTGTCTTAATATACCGATTCTAAGGGGTATACATCTTTTGATAAGTTCTATAATGGAGCACGGATGCGAAGTTGGTTGCCTTCTTCTTTGCCATTGGAAATGGTTAAGCAGATTATAGGAATGGATATTGGACTTACAAGGGTTTCTTTTTGGCGTCCGAATGCAAATGGTAAGTTTTCTGTATGTTCAACTTATCATTGTTTGCAAACTAAGGTTTCGTGTTTAATGCTTAAATTTTGGTGTTATCAAATGCCTTTTAAGGAATTTTTATGTCAGATTGGTGTTTGTGGACCGTCTATATGTCTAATCTATAAGGAGGAGGAAGAATCCTGTAGTCATGTATTTGGTAAATGTTCTTTTGCAAAGTGTGTTTAGGTTTCTTTTCTTTATATTTTGTTTCTTCCCTCCCATGTTGAGTGGTCTGGCCATGAGTGGTGTCAGTGATGGTGGCAAGAAGAGGGTCATAAGTTTTTATGATTTCTGTGGTCTGTGTGACTGATGTTTGTTGTTTGGCCTTTATGGAAGAACCAAAATTGTATGCTTTATGAAAGAGTGGGTATGATTGTTGCTTCGATTCATGATCACATTTGGAAGGATGTTAGGATTTACTGCTTACTAGTTTTTCCATGAGTGAAGATTGGTAATTTTTGAGTGGAGGTTGTACAAGTGTTTAAGGCAAGTCGGCACTGTGTTTGTATGTCGTTGGTTAAATAGTTGCGTATCCTATTGAAAGTGTATAAACTGAATTCGGATGGCTATTCTTAGGTTGACCCAGGCGTTTGAGGTGGAGGGGCTATAGTGCAAAACTTTATGGTTCATTTTCTTGGCGTTGTATCTTTGGGAATTCCACATATTACAAATATAGAGGCTGAGGCTTTTGCACTTCTTGAAGGATTGAAATTTTGTATTCAGCATGGATGGATCCCGATATAAGTTGAAGTTGATTTCCTAGCCCTTTTAGGTGTGTTGACAAGATAATCACTCATTCCATGGCAGATTAGACATTCTATTGAATTTATTTGGCAGAATTCTCCTCATATTATGAAGTTTGGTCATATTTTTTGAGTGTTGAATGCTTCGACTGATGCACTTGCAAATCTCGATTTTCTTGAGCAAAATTACATGCAATATTTGCGAATCCAAGAGTTGCCTCAAATTATTCAAGGTATTTGATATTTTGAAATAGGAATAGTTGTCAAAATTTGCGTTGTAAGGAATTTATAGCTTAGGTTTTGGAAGTACCCCATTTTCTTGAATTTCATTATATTGTTTTATAATGGCCTTGAGCCTTTTATTATTAATAAAAATATCGGGTGGCATTCCCAGCCCGTAGAGAGGGCAATTGCCTGAAAAAATAATAAACTAAGGCAAAAAGGTGAAACAATTGAAATTTTGTGTACATTATTTCTGTGGCATGATTGCTATACTAATAATAGCCTAGCTTAGAGTATTTTGAGAATAAGAGAGAGGTTTATTTCATTTTTGTCGTGGAAATCATGCCATGACGGAAATAGCCTAAGTTTGGGAGGTTTTATGGTTTAGGGTAAGTGTGTGATGAGTTGGTTTTATACCAACTATTTTGTGCTATATCTCTTAGATTTTGTCTTGTGTTTTATGCAAATGTGTGGTGATTTATACTGTTTTGTGCATATATGTGGTTTGCTATTTGGTAATGTTTAAATGGTGCAAAAAGGGTAAAAATGATGGTGAATGAAGTGATATGTGTCTAGGTTGAAAATGAAGAAACTTAAAGGGCTTGGTTCGGCTAAATTAGGGTTTTGGCAGCTTGGTTGTGCAACTTTGTTTGAGTGTAACTTTTTCAATTCTAATCCAAATAAGGAGATCTTGGTGGATATGGAAAGCTCTTTGTGTGTACTTCAATTTTCATGTTTTAACTTTCTCTAAATTTGGTATGCAATCAGCAGAAACTGAGACTTCTTTGTTCAGCTTGGATTAGGGTTTTGTTTTTAGGGTTTTATCTTTCTGCCACAGTTTGGTAAAATGGGTATATCTTGAGCTACAGGTATCCAATTATGCGGATTCGTGAACCAGTGGAAAGCTTAGAGGAAGATCTAGAACTTTTATATTTACCACCAAGTCTAATTCCGCGGCTAAAGTACATTTATTTGGCATGGAAATAGAGCATTATGTTGAAAATGGACACTAAGCCATATAGTTGTTCTCATATTTGCACTCACCTCACACTTCATGTTTGTATGGCACCTTCACTCACATACACTCACTCACTCACCACACACATTGCCGCAACACACACATGCACTTCACATACTCTTGCACACACTCACGTTGGACCTCGCCGCCACACTCTCGCATGCACCTCACACACTCTTGCACACACTCACGTTGGCGGCGAGGTAACTCACACATTATCATGCACACACCACCTCGCCGCACGCACTCTAGCACAATGCACACACCAAATGCACAAACTACTTGTAATTTCATTACAACCATACGCATTGCGCATATTACTAGCAAGACATGTATAGGCTATCCATGCTGAAGTTTCTTTACAATATTTGCTCACAATTATTTTGTCCATTTCATTCACCATTTTTCATTCATGTTAACATTCAAGACTTCACTTTCATCATAACATTCACTTCATAATGCTCTCCACTTTTCATAACTCACACGATATATCATTCAACTCACACACTTTTACTCTCCATTTCATTTCAATTACACTCACACTCACCCTCACTACAAAACACTGTCAGCCACACTTAATTTACAACATCTTACACACACTTCACTCTTGTTTGCATTTCATTAGTCATTATTGCAAACATTCACAACTCCATTTTCACTCACACTCACTTCACTTCACAACACGCACAACACTTCACTCATTTTCACCTCACAACACTCGCACACTTGCACAAAGTGGCGAGACCTCTCTACGCCAACTTGAAGATTATAATGGCTAGACCTCTCTAAAAGGTCTCGCCGTTTTGAGGAGTTGTATGGCGAGACCTCTTAGAGAGGTCTCGCCCTGAAAATAGGTTTGTGTGGTGAGACCTCTTAGAGAGGTCTCGCCATGTTAATAAGAAGGGTGTTGGTTTTGCGATGAAAAATGGCAAAGTAGTTAGGAGTTTTGTTTTTTGGTGTGCGCTGGTGGTGAAGGCGCAAAGGAGTTGGCTCAAGGCGAATGGGAGCTGATGTTGGCGTGTGGTGGATGGCTCAAAGGCGCTGGGAGGCTGTTGAAGACGTGGTACTTCAAGGCTCAAAGGTGTGGATCAGTGTTAAGCAAGGGCCCAACTTCCTAGACTTGTGGTTTTATGCGGTGGTAGTTTTGTAGCATTTTACTCATTTACGTTTGTGTACTGTTTACGACTTTTGTAACCTCTATATATAGAGGAGATAGTTAGAGGATTTCAGGGAGAATTCATATTCTAGTTTCTAAACAGACTTTTGATTTTTAGAGCGTGAAATTTTCTCTCGAGATTTACTTTCTCTCTCTACTTTCTCTCTCTAGATTTTCTTCTCCGATTTCATTTCCGATCGCGACGTTGTACCGGAGATTACATATTGAACTCAATCGAAGAAGCATTTGACATTCCTCTACACTTTAATCGGTGAAATCTCTCAATTTGATGGAATTAAATTGCTTAAAGTTGGAATTTGATGAATATGAGTTGAATATGGAATTTTCTGGCTAATTGTATGATATCTTAGGGTTCTAAACGGATGAATACATGATTTAGAAGATTTGATGCTAGGTAATTGGCGTAATTGATGAAGACTGAAGTCGCACTTAAATTTATTACTTGAAATCTGTTTAATTTCATATCTCTGCACTAATTTTGAATGGATCAAGCGTCAATTGAGGTCGCCATGCTAAGTTGAGGATTGATTCACCAACGTTAGTGAAGATGCATGAGATGAGAACTTAAGTGTGACTGTCTGAGTCTTTACACTTGCTTTCTATGATTATTTCATTTCTAAGATTCAGGCCTCGCCATGGGAAGTTTTGATGAATTGAAACATTGGGAAAAGTGTTAAAGAAGCTCTCTGTGTTAATAAACGAAGACATTCGAGCTTAGGTCGGGCCTCGCCATGGGATTTCCTAGGGTTTGCATGTTAGAGTAGTTAGCTTGGAGAGTTGAGACGTTGCGAGTTAATTCCACCATTTTCAGGCCTCGCCATAGGAGAGGATGGTGTTAGGAAGTACAGGAAGTGGTGTGGTCGCTATGCTAACCATAACTTGAGCTTCTAGGCAACTTAGGTCTCCTTGAGATTTGCTTGCTAGTTGATTGCATAGCATAGATTGGCTAGGTCTGTGTTCATCCGATACAAGAATCATAGGATATCTTTTCTACTTGATTGTTGCTACTTTCTTCCCTTTGTTCTTGTTTCCTTTTGTGTTGATATTTTATTCTCTCTCGTGACTTGTTTCTGTGAGAAAACTTAGAGCAATTTCTTGATTTCTTGAAACCATCCCCTTCCCTGTGGATACGATCTCTCTCACTACTACTACATTAGTAGTTCTAGGGTTAAAATTGAAGAGTACGCGACATCTCTTGTCAAGATGTCGCGTACTCTTCAATTTTAACCCTAGAACTACTAATGTAGTAGTAGTGAGAGAGATCGTATCCACAGGGAAGGGGATGGTTTCAAGAAATCAAGAAATTGCTCTAAGTTTTCTCACAGAAACAAGTCACGAGAGAGAATAAAATATCAACACAAAAGGAAACAAGAACAAAGGGAAGAAAGTAGCAACAATCAAGTAGAAAAGATATCCTATGATTCTTGTATCGGATGAACACAGACCTAGCCAATCTATGCTATGCAATCAACTAGCAAGCAAATCTCAAGGAGACCTAAGTTGCCTAGAAGCTCAAGTTATGGTTAGCATAGCGACCACACCACTTCCTGTACTTCCTAACACCATCCTCTCCTATGGCGAGGCCTGAAAATGGTGGAATTAACTCGCAACGTCTCAACTCTCCAAGCTAACTACTCTAACATGCAAACCCTAGGAAATCCCATGGCGAGGCCCGACCTAAGCTCGAATGTCTTCGTTTATTAACACAGAGAGCTTCTTTAACACTTTTCCTAATGTTTCAATTCATCAAAGCTTCCTATGGCGAGGCCTGAATCTCAGAAATGAAATCCACAAGTCTAGAAAGTCGGCCCTTGCTTAACACTGATCCACGCCTTTGAGCCTTGAAGTACCACGCCTTCAACAGCCTCCCAGAACCTTTGAGCCATCCACCACATGCCAACATCAGCTCCCATGCGCCTTTGAGCGAACTCCTTTGCGCCTTCACCACCTGCACACACCAAAAAACAAAACTCCTAAGTACTTTTCCATTTTTCATCGCAAAACCAACACCCTTCTTATTAACATGGCGAGACCTCTCTAAGAGGTCTCGCAACACAAACTTATTTTCATGGCGAGACCTCTCTAAGAGGTCTCGCCATACAACTCCTCAAAATGGCAAGACCTCTTAGAGAGGTCTCGCCATGAAAACCGTAAAACGACGAGACCTCTCTAAGAGGTCTCGCCATTATAATCTTCAAGTTGGCAAGATCTCTTAGAGAGGTCTCGTCACTTTGTGCGAGTGTTGTGAGGTGAAAACGAGTGAAGTGTTGTGCGTGTTGTGAAGTGAAGTGAGTGTGGGTGAAAATGTGTGAGGTGAGTGCAAATATGAGAACAACTATATGGCTTAGTGTCCCTTTTCAACATAATTCTCTACTTCCATGCCAAATAAATGTGCCTTAACCCCGGAATTAGACTTGCTAGTAAACATAGAAGTTCTAGATCTTCCTCTAAGCTTTTAACGGGTTCAAAAATCAGCATTATTGGATACTTGTAGCTCACGATATACCCATTTTACCAAACTGTGGCAGAAAGATAAAACCATAAAAACAAAACCCTAATCCAAGCTCAACAATAAAGTCTCCATTTCTGATGATTGCATACGCAATTTGGAGAAAGTTAAAACATGAAAATTGAAGTACACACAAAGAGCTTTCCATAGCCACCAAGATCTCCTTATTTGGTTTAGAATTAAAAGAGTTACACTCAAAACAAGTTACACAACCAAGCTGCCAAAACCCTAATTTAGCCGAACCAAGCCCTTTAAGTTTCTTTATTTTCAACCTAGACACATATCACTTCATTCACCATCATTTTTACCCTTTTTGCACCATTTAAACATTACCAAATAGCAAACCACATATATGCACAAAATAGCATAAATCACCACACATTTGCATAAAACACAAGACAAAAGCTAAGAGATATAGCACAAAATAGTTGGTATAAAACCAACTCATCAAATTCCCCCACACCTGAGCTTTTGCTTGTCCTCAAGCAAACTTGTTCTTCCTATACACTTAGAACTAGACTACACTCCTCTGTCCAACTTGTTCTCATTTGAGTTCATCAAAACAATCTTTTGTTCATGCATAAAACTCTTACTAAGTCGCCAACTCCAACCCACCAAATTTCAGCACAAATTATCAATCAAGGCAGGATGAATAAAGACCAAAATGTCATGCGTGCAAGTGTGTGCTGAGGAATACTGGTCCATCTATTCTTTATGCATGCATTACCTGTTCTGTTCCAAAGCATCTCTTCGCATAAACAATCACAATGTCCACACACAAGAACTCAAAATCACACAAGATCAATGGTCGCACATTGGTGCTTTTCTTAGTTGATTTCAGATTTCATTTCCTTCCGCAATTTAGTGCTTTTACTTTATTACACACATTGGTGTGCTTGTCTGGGTCATTTGGCTTCTTTTTCCCTTTAGCTGCTTGGGTTTTGTGGCTATTTTTTCCCAATTATGCTTGCCAAGGGTATTTCAGCTTTTCATTCCCAATTGCCAAAGGCTTTTTCTCCATATCCTTTCTTGTGTGACTAAAAATTCCTGGATGTCTTTAAAGGACTATGTATGCTAGAGCATTCAAAACAACAGAGTAATGCATAACAATAAGAACAAATTGAATCATTTTTCTCCTATGTCCAAGAACATGTTTGCATGGCATATCTACTTACATTAACATGATGCCTTGACTAACAAAATATACTGATTTCATCAAGATTGGAATCAAGGACGACAAAACCATTTTCGCATGCGGAATGAACATAGAACTTAATGAACTACAAATTTCGAACATAGTTTACCAGAGGAGTCAAGCCCAATACAAAGTGTTCTAGACTTCTACTTACTCCTCACAACAACTTACACTACTACCTAGACTTTTATTCAACATTCAATGATCAAACTCACTACTTACCATACTATATACATAGTAAACACACTAGCCATTCAAACTCAACTTCTAAAATAAGCATCCAACATAATGTCTCGACTTAATTGCACAAGACTTCAAGTCTTCAACAATGCATAACAAACTTCAAGAAACTTGCCAACAGCTTTAACTCAGAACCACTTCACAATTCATCAAAATATGCTCCATAACCCGAACCCCTCAATAACATGTCAAGCAACTCCAGAAAAAAATTCAGCCCACCATCCCAACAACAAAGCACAAAACAATCACAACAACTTCAACAACAACAAAGCACAAAACAATCACAACAACTTCAACAACTTCCTCACACCAACCAATCATGAACATATCAGAAAATAACACATCTTCCAGTGTGTGAAATTTTGTGTATATTATTCCTGTGGCATGACTGTGATGGCAATAATAGCCTAGTATGGTCTAAAGTGTTCTACTTCTAGCCTAGAGTTGGGTTCGAAGTCCTAAGGATTAGTTTTGAAGGTGCTTGAAAGGGGTGGAAGGTTAAGACTTGAGATAGGTTCTTTAGAGAGATTCTAAGTACCTAGAGGTAGAGAGACGGTTTCTACATATGTTATCATCTAACAATACATAAAACAAGACATCTAAAATGCAAAAAAATAGTGTAGTTCTATCGTGGCATGATTACCACCGTAGAAGTGTACTAAAACCTAAACCTAAGTGTGAAAAGTGCAAAATGTGTGTGTTGTGTGAGTTGTGTGTGATGTGTGTGAGTGTGTAGTGTAGTTCTGCAATGGCATGATTGCCACAGCAGAAATGTACTAAAAACCTAGGAAACTAAGCTAAGTTCTAGAGTGAAGTGTGTGCAAAGTGTGATTCTAGTGATTCTAGTTTGGGAAAAAATGGAGGGATTCTAGAATATCTTTGTCACGGCAATCATGTCAAGGCAAAGATGTACATGAAATAGAGAGAAAGATTAAAAAGTGAGAAAAATGCCTAAATGAATGCCATTTTTTTCGTGACAATCATGCCATGGCAGAACATGCCTTGTGTGGTGTGTGTGTGTGTGTGTTTGTGTGTGTGTCTGTGCTTGTTTTGTGTGTTGTGTATGCTTGGCATGTTCTAGTTTGGGTTCTAAGGGTTAGTGGTTTTCTAAGGTGTTCTAAGGTTGAAAATGGTCTTATGTGTTAGGGTTTAGGGTTGGACTAAGGGTTTGTGCCTAAGTGTGCTAGCTTTGTGCATGTGTGATGTGCTAGTGCTAAGTTATAGGTCAAGACCTTGGCTATTTGCTTTGGTATTGGCCTTGGGCATGCTATGGTGCTATGTTCTGTGCATGGGTGCTTGTGGTTGGCCCTAAGTGCTTACAACTTAGGCCTTAGTTATGTGCCAGCCTAGAGAGTGCGGTGCTAAAGTGGCTATCCGAAGGCAAAACACAAGCCAAAACATTCCAAGTCTTTACTCAAATCTTAACCTTTACCTCCTAAAGAATGCATTAACTTGGCCAAAGCTCATACCCAACATGATTTGTGCATAATTGAGCTCAAATCCTAAGGGCACAATCCTAGGGTTTAGGATTTCTCCTCCTTGCCTTGTAGATTTTCCATTGACTTTTTCACTTCTTGTTGACTTGTTGACTTTTTGGTTAAAATAGCCTCCAAATAAGCCTTTTTAACACTTTAAGCTCTCTACCTTATAAATCCTAAAAATGAGCCCAAAAAACATTTAAGTACCATAAAAATACTTAAAAACAAAGAAAAAGCCTAAGAAAATAGATATAAGAGATAGTAAAACACAGACTCTACACCCTCTCAGACTTAAAGGTTTGCTTATCCTCAAGCAAAAGAGTAAAATAAAATAAAAAAACAAAACAAAACAAAACACACTTAGCAAATAAATGACTATTTAAGCTTAAGAGTACTATGTAAACCACTTCAAGTGTTTTTCACATAGTCAATGGAATTAGTGCCCTTATTCATTAGAACATCTTTTACTAAATGCAAAGGAATCATAGCACACCTCATAGTGAACATGTAACTTGTGGTACTCATTCAAAGTATTTACAACCTTGTGTGAGTAGAGTGCAATGAGGAACTTATAGTGCAATTTTAACTCATGTTTTCAATGAAACTTAATAAAGTTAAACAAAGTAAGTAAGTGTATCTTTTTCTTGATAATCACTTGTACTCTATTCATGTACTCTTCATATCAATTCAAGATCCATGGGACTTTTATTCATTATTTCCCCAAAGTGTCACATCTTGATGGAATTTTATATCACCAAGTGTCACAATTTTTTTTGAGTACTCGATTTTTTCATTGAACCTTGCCTTGGCTGTATGGCTTTATACTCCATGACACATCATATGAGTTCTTCCTTTCACATTACCTGTCCAGGAGCAATCTCACAGAGGATTGGCATCATTTAAGCTAAAGAGTCAAGTTAATGTAATACAAGAAAACGTAGTGCAAAAACCTTTGTGCCTATATCTTCTCTTGTGAGGTTAGTAGTTTAGACTAGCCTCCAAGTATTTCTCAAGTCAAAGTGTCACTTTTATTCATTATGATTTTCAAATGATTAAGTTTCATCTATTCAAGAGCCTAACTATTCCAATAAATACCTCATATAAGTGCTTATTAATAAAGTTTGTTAAGACTTTGAACTTTCCACTCCTTGAGTCCATAATTACTACTTAGTTATGAGTTCTTCTCTAAACATTTGGTCAAAACCAAATTTTCACATTGGGTATATCAATCTACTTAACCACATTAGTGTACTTTTATATGATTCAAAACAAAATTAAGCCAAAGAGTCATTAAGACAAATACATAACATATATTTATAATTACTTTACAATAAACAACTTAAAACAACTACAGGGTTTCAACCCTAAACACCATTCTTTGAAATTAAAAGAACTAGACATAACACAAAGCACCATCTTGAGCATAGGTTTTCACTTTAAGCATAATGGCTTCACTTCACAAATAAACATCTTCACTTCAAATTTGGAAAACACAGATAGAAAGCACACCATCACAATTGTTTTCACACTTCTTCTCCCCTCACACTTAAGATCATGCAATGGTTGAATGGAAATAGATTAAGTGTAAATTAACTCCCTAAAAAGTGTTCGAGACACTTGAGTGTCCAAATTTGGTTCAAGGGATGGAGTGGTTTGTGCCTCCTTATCAATCGTGGAAGATGATTTTCATTGGTCTTGCACTTTCTTTGATTCATCCTCCTTTTGCATTCCTTTTGGTAGCTCTATATTCTTGGCCACCTTTGGCTTATGCTTTGCCACTTTTTTTTTGGTGGCTTGGATGGCTCCTCACTTGTCTTCTCCATTGCAACTCCTTTCTTCTTTTCCATTTTTTCCTTCTCAATCTCAACCCTAAGATTAGGCTTTTGGTCAAGGGTTGGTGAGAGAGTCTTTCCCAAGAATTTTGGAGGGACAAATTGCACAACATTGGAGCTAGGTCTTGCTTGAGTGCTGGAGGGTCGTGGCTCCATTGAAGTTGATGGCCCCCGGTTGCCTTTCATCTTGTGGTTGATGAGGGAGAGATATTTTCCCTAACCATTTGGCCAACTTAATGTGGTGAGAGTAGGTATTTTTGGCTATGACATTCAAATATCCCCCTATTTCTTTTATGGTAACTTGATCCCCTATGGAAAATATATTTTGATCCATCCCTATAAAGACAAACAATTGTGCCTTCACCTCGGCCTTCAACTTCTTAACTTTAGTCCTTAACTCTATTTTCTCGACTATTAATGCCTCAATTTGGGCATTACTCATCATTTGTGCTCTTTGAGCCTCATCCGTCTTTACTTGAACTTTCGTTACCACTTCATCTCATTTGAGGGGAACCCAAGGGAGCCCCTCCAGCTTGATCTTCTTGGATTCTTCCATAGTGGGAATTATGGGTTGATCTTTCACTCTATTTCCACTTGATTTCTTCACATTAGCTCCTTCTCCATTTGTTGCCTTCTTAGATGGAGGTTTGGCCATTTGAAATTTTGAGGTCACCTTTTTTGTTACATTCTTCTTAGGAGCAATCTTCTTGGATGTTGTGGCCTCATCTTTAGTAGGCTTGGTCATTTTTGTGCCTAAAACCATTCAAGAATCAATTCATACACATCTAGTCTACTTACTCAAAAGCATAAAAACTCCTAAGGCATGATACATGGAAATGATAAAAATGAATATTATCAACATAAAAATTGCTTAATTAAACATGTCAAGTCATATTAAACACACTTCCCCCCTCACACTTAATTTTGTACTTAATATCAAATTAAAGTGTGATTCAAATGCAAAGGTAAGCTCCAAGTAGCTTTTAATGGGAGAAGTAAAGTCATGCATATAAAGACTTAGTCACATTTTCCATCTTCCTTTAAAGTTCAATTACCACTAAACTCCACATAATTTTCTTCACATGACCCAACTTCAATTCCTCATTTTCTAAGGCCGAACCTATCTAGCACGCACACTCACATCACATGCACACACACATTACACTTATGCACCTTGTTCCATTCTTTTCAATTGTAACTTGATTTCTCACTTCAATTGTCTTTCTCCATCATTCCACATTATTATATATTCTAACAATATTCAGAAAGATAATAGAAACAAAGACAACTTAATTGTGACAAAATATCAAACAATTAGTATATTCACTTTAAAACCCATTCCCCAGTATTATGAGACTAATTGCCCATTTCACCCCAAATCAAGAAGACCATAAATCACATTGACAATCATGGAATTAATGCTAAAAAAATAGCAGATAACAAAAGCCCAAGCCTTAATTCTAATCATATCAATCACAAATTTACTAACCCAATTAAAAGCCAAGAGAGATAACAAGTGGGAATTTCAAACCCACTTGTCAAATCAAGCATATTCATATTTAAAAGCACTTTCCCTAAGCTAAATTATGGTTTCCTAATATTCTTCATGATATTAAAGTATTAAAAATAAGGTAATATTAGGCAATACATACCTTAAGTCTTTTACTTTATAAGTGAGTTTTTAGCCAAGTTCAGTTGCTCTTTGTCTCCTTTTTCCTCTTTCTTGGAAATTCTTGATTGTTTGGGGAGAAGGGCATGTTAATGAGAAATCTAGTGCTAATGTACTTGTGAAATGATCTATATATGATGTAATATCTAATTTAAAGCTTTAGAAAACAATTTAATGGAGTGCAAGTGTGAGTGTGTGTTTCCATTTTTAGGAGGAGATGGAGGAGAGAGAAAATGCAAATGGATTTGAAAAGACAAGAGAGAGTAAAAAGTAGGTCTCTGTAAAATGTTTTACTTTTGACTTCTAGATTCAAGATTGAATCTTTTCCTTTAAGTCCTTACCTCACTTATCCATAAGTTTTACATTACTTCACCTTACTTTTAAACTTCACCATCTTGGCCCTACACATGTGCATGTGCATGTGCATTTTCCATCACCTCATGATTAGTATGTGCTCTAAAATCAACATTTTGGGTAAGACAATCTTTTCACCAAGCTTTGCACTTAACCTTGGGTGAACACACCCTTAGGCTATTATCTTGAAATTGCCTATGCAAGACATTGATTTCTTAACCATCTTCACTTTGTTCAAATTCTTATATCTTCCATGACCTAAATTTAACACACTAAATTAAATTAAAATTTCATAAAAATAAAATGAAATAAAAATCACTCAAATGTAAAAAGATAAAAAATTCTTGGGTTGCCTCACAAGAGCGCTAAATTCATTATCTTCAGTCGGACTTATTCTTTCTCTTCTTTATCATTTTTCATCATGAGGTGCCACCTTCTTCTTCTTTGCCTTACTCATTTCCTTTTGCAAAAAAGGGCATCTTGCTCACCCATGTCTCTCGGGTCAAAACTCAAGGACCTCCTAGCCCCTCTTTTGGTAGTAGCTTAGCTAGATTTTTCCTCTGGACACTTTGATTTTCTAAGGTCTCTTTGGATTTCTCCTTGACAACTTTTTTCCTTCCTTGGTTCTCTTTCTTGCCCTACTCCAAACTACATCATGCTTCCGTAGCCATTGAATGAAATAGTTCTTTTTCTCACATTAACGGTTGCATCTTCTATGGCTAAGAAGGTTCTTCCAAGGATGATCAGAACACTTTCATCTTTATTCATATCCAAAATGATGAAATCCACTGGAAATACCAATTTGTCCTCCTTGACAAAAATAATTTTGATCATACCTATGGGATTTACCATTGTGCTATCGGCCAATTGTAGTGATAAGGCCACACTTTCTATCATGTGAATCATCCCCAAATCACATGCCACCTCTTAAGGCATCATACTAATTCCAGAACCCAAATCACATAAAGCATTCAAAAAGTGCATGTGACCAATATCGCGTGGGATGGTAAAACTTCCTGGGTCCTTCTATTTTTTCAAGACATTACCACTCACTAAAGTAAAGCACTGGTTATTCAAAGAGTTGAAACCCACATCTTGAGTTTTACTCTTTTTCACAATGATTTCCTTCAACAAGGCTTTATATTTGGGTGCATTCTTCATCATTTCAGCCACAGTTATATCACCATATGTTCTTACAATCATTTCAACAAATCTTGAGAACATGGGATCATGCCTTTCCTTACTTTCCCATCTTATGGGTTTTAGTGGAAGTGTCTTGACATGTGCCATACTATACTGACCTTGATCTCTCTTCTCTTCTTGGACTTCTACCTTAATTTCCTCCAAACCCACAACCTCTTGTTTAATTAGATTTCCTTTAACCTCTTTTGGTTCGTCATTTACTTCTTCCTTGACTTCTTTCAAGACTTCACAATGTTCTTCTTTCTCTACCCTTGTTTAGCTACTTCTCTTGAGAGATCTCTTCCAAGACTTAACCACTTCTTAAGATGATTGCTAAACAAGGCTCTTTCTTTCTTGGGTATGGGATGGTGTCACTTGGCAATGAACCTTGGAGCCTTTGTTGAATAGATTGTACAAGTTGCCCAACTTGGGTCTACAAATTCTTGATCACGGCTCCATGATGCTTCACCGTCTTCTTTTGTTGAATTAAGAGCATGTTCATCTTTTTGGGGAGTTCCATTACAGGTTTCAATTGCTCATTTAACTCACAAAGAGCTTCTTCCCGAGAAGCATTCTTCTTTTCATTTTCCTGACGCTTGAGATCTTGGTTACCATCTTCTTGGAAAAGATTTTTCCTATAAAAGCTTTCATTAGAGTAGGAGGGTCTCTTTTAGTTCTAAAAATTCCAAAAAAAAATTAAATAAAAAAAATCCAATTATTTTGCCTCTTCCATTGATTGTTGTAATTGGAATTCCAATTGAAGTTGCTCACATAATTCATGGACTCCTCTTCGGTTAATTGGCATTTATTCTTGTAGTGGTCCCATCTACAAAGGCCAAAAACTAGTACTTGTTTAATGATGCTTCTAAGGTAGACAAGGTAATTTGCATTTAGGCAAGTTGTGCTTCCAAATGTGAGCTCCTATCTAACTCCAATGCTTAGCTTGCCTTCTCATAGGTGCACCTCTTCCTCCAGGCCAAACAAACTCATTCTTAGCTATCCTATTAAGTAATTCCTCCACCTCATAAATTGGCTTGGCTTTCAATGATCTTGTAGCACTTGCATTTACAAGGTCCATGGTAGATGGTGTCAATCCATTAATTAAAAGATTAAGTTCCCTACCATATTCGAAACCATGGTTTGGACATTTCCTCAAAAGCTCCTTACATCAATTCCATGCCTCTAAAAATATTTCTCCCTCAAATTGATGACATTGAAGAATGTCCATTCTAAACTTGTCCATTCTCCGTAAAGGGAATAATTTGGTCATGAACTTCTTTGTCAATTCCTCAAAGCTCTTACAATTAGAAGCTCCAGTAGCATTATACCAATACTTGGTTAGACCTTGTAAAGAGAAGGGGAAGTCCTTTTTAAGGACTCATATGAAATCCTATTCATTTTGCAAGTATTATACACTTTGAGAAAGGAACTTATGTGTGCATTTGGATCTTCATTGATCAATCCATGAAAGGTAGCCCTATTTTGAATCAAGTTGATCAATGGAGATGGGATCATATACGTCTCAGCTTCAATACGGCAAAAATCATTCCAATTTTGGAACCTGGGTTCATAGAAGTCACCAAAGAGTTTCCTTGATTGTTCAGCAGCTATGTGTGGAACCTCTTTTCTTTTTTTTTCTCAAATATTTCTCAAGCTCTTGATTCAAGGTAAATTCTAGTGCTCCCTTTGATCCAAGAGATCTAGGCATACACTAGAATCACCTGCTAAGATTCAAAAGCAATAAAACCTAGAGAAGCAAAGTATGAAAAGTAAAATGAAGAACAAAGCAACAAAACAAGATTGAAAACTATCTACAAACTAAAATCTATTTCAAATTCAATGAAACAAGTCACACCAATTAGCTTACCATCACCTCTCCACCAACGGTGCCAACATTTTTTTAAATCAAAACTATATAACACCGTGAACAAAATACGGTGCCGGATATACCTATCATACCGTTACAAAATAAAAACAATAAACCATAAATTTGGAGTACTACTCCATTACATGCGATTTCCTAAAATTAAGAAACAAGATTTAGAGAACCACTACTTAAGGACCTTCCCAAGTATCAATGCTCTCTATCCCATACATTAGTGTCAACATGAACAAATTAAGCATTGATCCTGAAGCAAAAGGCAGGGAAACCAAAAGTCTATCTTCCCCACTAACCTATTAAGCCCTCTAAAAGGCAAGCAACAGTGCCAACTTGTCGGTACAAAAACACACGTATTCTCTCACGTGTCAGTGAGGTGCATTTACAATAGTAAAATAAGTCAAAATTTATCCCCTGCATGGCACCAACTTGTTGGATGTGTGTTATGTTGGCGTGTTTTTAGACTACAAGTAAATTTATAGTCTTACCCCATTTGTTGGTGTGTTTTTAGACTATAAGTAAATTAATATTCTTACCCCACTTTGTAAAAGTGTGAGTAAGGTGTCGAACCCAAAGGGAGGTATACTAGCTAAATGATGTGATTTGTTCATAGCACTACAAGTGTGGAGTTAAGTTAGCAGTTTAACAAATAAACAAGCAAAAGTGCAGTAAATAAAGAGCAACTAAGGTATTCAAATAGAGAGAGGATGGCGTTCTTCGATTGTGTTGTGGGATATTCAATCTAGTGATCTAATAACCTTGTGTTGAGCTACTAATCATTGATTTACATTGAGTAAAAGATTGTCCTCATGGAACGGCACTAAATCACCTTGGCAGGTACACCTAGGTCGAAACTCATCAATTCTCCCCTTCTCTTGAGAGAGACAAGTTTAAATTATTAATTAAAGTCATAACCCATGACAATGGCCAACTACCCAACTAGTTTTATTTACATTAATCAAGCATTGAGAGAACTCAGTGTCCTTCTTTTGGAAGAGACAAGACCCTTTTGATTATAACCCTAACTAAGTATCCATCTAGTCTTTGCATGCAATTTTCTAAGCTTCACAAATACCCATGTAACCTTCATCTACATATGTGTAAAGTGATAATTAAGTTCATTCCAAGCATGCAAACTTAATCCATTTAAGGTGCTCTATGCTTCAAGTAAGTAATTTACTATAAAATTCATCTTTTAATCACATGTTAGTTAATTTGATAACTAAACAAACACATAATAAACATTAATTCCTTGAATTCAAACTCTTAAAGTCATAAATTTGGAATCAATGAAACCGATATTCACAATTCTATTTCACTCAAGAACGCATAAATGGATCGATAATTGTTATTCTCATCACAAGATCACTATTTTACTTAGATTTCATTACCCACAACAGTTAATCCAAGAACACAATAAGGTATCTAGCCTTTCATGGATAGATCTAGATCCACAAGAATTAGATAAACAAAAGATAATGCAAGAGTAAAGAAACTAAATAGATTACCCATTCAAAGATAAGGAAACACTCTTAGACTTTAATAAATCAATGAGAGCTCCAAGATTTTCTTGTATAAAGATGATCCTTGAGCAAAGGTTTTCCAAAAGAAACCTAGATCTAAGCTTCTTTCTCTCTAATTTGATTCTTACTATGGTGTTTCACTATCTCAAAGTTCTACAAAAATATCTAAACTTCCAAAAGCTTTTTGGCTCCCAAAGACTCTTTCACTATTTTTGAGAGTTTCTATTTATACTTACATTAAACTTGGAGAGCACAAAATTTCTACTTTCTACAATTTACAAAAAAAATTGTATTGTGCTAGAACATTTTATTTACAAGGTGGTCCTTTTTGATGTGCAAGTCTTCATTGTAAATCTATATAAAACTTTTAAATATATGGTAAGCTATCATCAACCCTACTATATTCTCACTTTCCTTTTTAACATTCAACATCTCAGACATGGAGGCCCTTCAGTCCATTATTAAAGGGCAACCAACACCTCACTCGGTAGCACCTCCACTTTCTCTAACATCCCCCATAAATATCAATAAGAACCTGCTTTTTTTGCTGAGAAATCTTTTGCGCAACTATTCCAAGCTCACCGAAACCCTAGACCAAAAAAGATACAAATTAAATAGCCAGAGTCGTACTAAGGAGAAGTTGCAGTTCATTTTATGAATGAGGACATAGAACAACTTGCGACCCTATTTATGCTATCGATTATTGGAAATTTTCTCATGGTCGACCATCTTTGGAAGAGACAAGCAAATTCTTATGATCAGTGGACCTTAAAAGAGAATTTACTATTGGCTTAATTAATTACAAAAATTAGTTGATTTGAACAAATAATAAAGCAAACTTTTATCGTATTTGGACACGAGGTATCTGGACAATTGAAAAATTCACTATATGTGTGTTTAAGTAGATGAAGAATTTTCAAACAGGTAGAGAATCATCCATTGCCCCGATCTGGGTTTAGTTTCCTAGCTTGCCTTTCCACATGTTTGACAAATCTAGTATCTTCTCAATTGCTAACACTGTGGGAACATCGATCGTTATGGATTCCGCGATAACTTGGGTTTCAAGACCTAGTGCTGCATAAGTTTGTGTAAAGAAAGATTTAATGAGAGAGTTATCAAGTAGGATATGGGTGAAGTATGGCAATGGTGGTTTTTATTTTTGGTAGAGCATAGTGTACGATAAGCTACCAAAATACTGTGTTGGTTGTTATAGGCAGGGCCATGATAGGGAAGAGTGCAATCTTTCTAAGCAATTGAAGGATAATAAGGGATAGGAGTTTACAGTATCTAGTGGTGGAGCTCATAAACAAGTTAAAATTTTGAAAGAAAAATAAAAAGAAACCATTGAAGATCATACTAGGAATGAGCAAGTTTTAAGTTTAAATATAGGCATGGTAATAATTAGAGAAGAAAAAAATAATCTACGAGAAAGGGTGGCAAAAACCAAAATGTATGAAAAGGATTTGATGTAGAGAAGTCAAGACAAGAGGGTTTAGTGATTAGGGTATCGGAGGAGATACAAAAATGCATTATGGTTCAATCACCTGGTAGCTCCAAATAATCGGATCCGAACCTACATGATGACAACAAAGAGAGTCTTACTGTAGGGACTGTTGAGAATCTGGAAAGTTATAAAGATATTTCACCATTAGTGAGGCATAGAGCAGGAGAGATTGCAAAAGATGTTATCAGACGAGTAGGGAGTGAAATCATTGATGAAGACATTAGTTGGTATGTCCTAGTTTGAGTCCTAAGGGTTAGTGGTTTCCTAAGGTGTTCTAAGGTTAAAAATGGTCCTATGTGCTAGGGTTTAGGGTTGGCCTATGGGTTTGTGCCTAAGTGTGTTAGGTTTGTGCACGTTTGATGTGCTAGTGCTACGTTCTAGGTCAAGACCTTGGCTATGTGCCTTGGTGTTGGCTTTGGGCATGCTATGGTGCTAGGATTTTTGCATGGGTGCTAGTGGTTGGCCCTAAGTGCTTACAACTTGGGCGTTAGCTATATACCTTGGCCTAGAGAGCGTGATGCTAAGGTGGCTATCCTAAGGCAAACCACAAGCCAAAATATACCTAGTCTTTACTCAAATCTTAACATTTACCTCTCAATAAGTGCATTAACTTGGCCAAAGCTCATCTCTAACATGATTTGTGCATAACTGAGTTCAAACCCTAAGGGCATAACCTTAGGTTTAGGGTTTCTCCTCATTGCCTTGTAGACTTTCCTTTTGACTTGTTAACTTTTTGGTCAAAATAGCCTCCAAATAGGTCTTTTTAACACTTTAACCTCTCCACCTTGTAAATCCTACACATAAGCCCAAAAAATAGTTAAGTACCATAAAAATACTTAAAAACAAAGCAACCTTAGAAAATAGATATTAGCGGTAGTTTAAGACGGGCTCTACAAAGCACATTTTTAATCACATTGCTATCACTATTGGCTACATTTCCAATATCAATGATTTTCTCTTTTTTATCATTACCAAAAGTAACATGACCTTTGTTTTATATTTTAAAGGTATTAAGCAACAAGGGATTACTGATCATATACCTTGAATATCCACTATAAAAAATTATTTAGTGTCCACAATTGTGTTTTTAGACATACCTACACATAATGATCAAAATATGACTTTTGTAACACATGTCTTAATAGGTTGTTAAGTTCTTATTCTTTTCTTCTCCAAGTGTTTTATCCATTTTCTACTTATTTTCTTACAAAACTCTGTTTTGAGATATGTCCCTTTTTACAAAAATAATCACAAATTAAATAGTATCTAGAAAAGTGTGAAGCTATAGGGTGAAGATTACTTATACTATTACCAAACTTAGGTTTGGAACTTTGCATTTTGTAACCATAGTAATAATTATATGAGTAATGCATTCCATATCCATAATGTTGGTGTGATATATTTTTATAGTGTTATACTCCATTTCTATAATTATGGTGACATGAACTTTGAGTAGCTTTGACAAACCTAGGTATGGATTTTGAATTCTTTTATCATGTCATTACCTTAAGCCATGTTTTCTATTTCATATTCTTTGACTACCCAAGAGTTCTTCTAAATTATCTTTACCTTGAGTGAATTTAGCTAAGCATTCATGAAGGTCCATAATCTTTTTCTTCATATCAATATGCTTCTTTTTTACTTAATCATTTTTTTTTCATGTTCCTCCTTGACCTTGAAATTTTATAATGTAAGTTTTTCATTTTCTAATATAAGCACATTATTTTCTTTTAGCATTGATTCATAATTAATGATCATTTGTTGATTCTTTTAGAGGCCTATACTAATTTTTCTCTAAATTTTGTTTTTAGTCCTTGAGCCTTTTTCAATTCATCAACCAGTTTTACAACATATAGGTCAAGTTTATCATAATCATCAATTTTATTTTCACTGTCATTTTCACTAGAAAAAAGGTTTAAATCTTGGCTTTCAAAGTCCAACAAGCACATGTTAGTAAATCCTTCTTCTTCTCCTTCTGTTACTTCAACGGATTAATAATCAACCCATGTGACCTTGAAATTTCTTCCCTTGCATTTCTTGTCATATTTGAACTATTTCTTTCTCCTTGAGCAATCTGCAATAAAATTACCCAGTTGATTACATCCAAAATATTTACTCACTCTAGAGGATTCTCCCTTTCTATCTTCTTGTCTTCGTTTTTAAGGTTTCCCCATTTCTTAAACTCATTTCTCCTACTTTGAATTATCTTAGATAGTTTTCTAGTGAGGAATGCTATATCATCTTCATCTTATTCATTATTATCTTCATCATCTTTATCATCCTCACTATTCTTATTTGAAGCCTTGAGGACTATAGTCTTTTTAACCTTAGTTTTCTTTTTTCCTTTTGATGTTTTTAGTTCATAAATGAGGGAAGTAATGATTTAGTCTATCGGCAACTTTCTCAAGTTTTTTATTTCTTTTGTAGCAATTAACTTAGACTCTCATTCTTTAGGTAAAGAGTTTAACATCTTCTTATTTTGCTCACCTAAGGGGTAGACTTTTGTTAAACTGTCCAAATTTTTTATTATGCTATTAAACATACAAAACATCTTGTATGTGGTTTCATTGCTCTCTTTTCTAAAACTCTCATATTGAGCCACTGAAAGAGACTTTTTCTCTTTTTTTCATCCTTGTTTCCTTTATGTATCTCTCATATTCTTTTTCCAAATTTCATGTGCATCTTTGCAACCTCTTATCCTACTTGCTTCATTGACGTCTAATGAGTTATATAAGGCATTTGTAGCCTTGGAATTTAAGTGACATTTCTTCTATCAAACTCATCAAACTCACTTGTTTCTTTTTCTCTAGTCTTACCTACTATAGTCATAAGAGCCTTATATGGCTATTCTTCAACTTTTAACCACGTTTCAATATTAATGGATTTAAGATAGATTTTCATTCTATCTCTCCAATTAATATAATTGGTTCTATTAAAAATTAGAGGCTTAGAGATAAATTGATCTTCCATGAACATAGCATTGTTAGTTGCTATGATCTTTTCTCTAAGGTTTTTTAGTCCTATTAATCGAAAGACCTTACTCCAATACCACTTGTTTGGCCTAAGGAAAATTAAGAGTGGGGTGAATTAGGTTACTCAATTAAAATTAACTATCAACAAAAATGAGCACAAATGCCTTTTCTTCAAGAAGTGTTTGATGTGATATTTGTGCACAAGATTAAGTCAAATAAATCAAGAGCTACCTACGAAGCAACACAAGAATGTTATTCTTCATTATTCCAAATATATGCATAAATTGATAATCACAAGTATTGCTTGAAATATAGAGATAATATGAAAGCAATTGAAGCAAGTTTGTAAGAACGAAAAATAGGGCAAAGAGACACAATCAATTTAAAATTGTTCAAACCCCCCTCCCCCACTTGAAAACTCCATATCCACTACCTAAGACCAAAATTTAAGATTTTAACAAACCACTAACTAGAATCTCTTATAATGTGAGATTCAAATCCATAATCCACACAATACAAGCAAGGTAAAATCAACACATAGCTACTTAAAGTTATGAGAAGAATTTTTTACTCTCCACTTCGGAGAAATCTTTTCAACGTTACCAGCAAATTTGTGTACAAGGATTAAATGTCTTCTTCAAGGTTGGATTGAAACCATTAATTACCACCTAGCTTTATCAAAAAATAAATGCATATTATAAAAGAATGTTAACTTAAAGCGAATTTCAAGAACAAGTTAGAAACTCAAATGATTTTGTTGGATGAGAATGAATTTTTGCCCTTGGAATCTATTTTGAGAGAGTTTAACAAAGTTGAAGTTCAAAAATTGTAAATATATTTTACAACAGATGTCTTTCAATATATATGACCCAAAATAGTCCACAGATAAGAAGGCATTAAATTCTCATAAAACTATCCTTTATTAAGAAAACGTTTCCCTCCAGACAACCTTCTTTAGGTTTTGGACGTTCAAATCCAATTTTAGAAAGCCTAGATTTTAAATTGTGACTGTTTTGGATGGCTGAAACTCCTTGAGGTTGTCCAAATATAAATTCCAAAAAGAATTCTAACTTTTAAAAAAACACATTTTCGGACGCCCGAAATTCTTTGATGTCATTCAGCTGCAAATTTCAAAAAACTTTTCAAACTTCTCAAAATAGCTTTTGGATGGCCGAAGCCCTAAGGGATCATCCGAATTTGATAATGCTTTTTAAAACAAATGATTTTCAATTTCGGACACCCTAAACTGTAAGGGGTCATCTAAATGTAAATTCCAAGGAGTTTGAAAGTTTTTGTAACCTAAATATGGACGGCCGAAACCCCTTGAGGTCATTCGAATCTATAGTTTTTTATTTTTCTGAATATTTCTTTCTCTTGAAATGTTTTAAGAAGAAAGGAAAACTCTTTTAAAAACTTTATTCTAGAAAATGTAACATTTAAACACAATTTTTTTGTTTTACGAGTTTCTAACAAGTTAAAGCAAATCACGAAGTAACTTACATTTTTAGGGTTTCGGTGTTGAGAGTTAACCTTAATTCGTCGAACTCTCGATTCTTCATCTTTTTCATACTTTCAAGTTTCTCATTGCATCTTTGCATACCTAAATCTTAAAAAACGCTTGTTGAAATATTAGTAAGCATAATTGTTTGTTAATCATCAAAGTAAGTAGATTAAAACCTTTAGTCTCTCATGCACAGTCTAACCGACCACAACAGCAATGACAACTAATAACTCGTTTGCATGATTATATTGTTGGTGTTGAAATTAATGATTTATCTTATGAAAATATTGAAAATTTTGCTTGATTTGTATATTGTAATAAGGAGGCTGCTTCTTATTATTGTTGGATGTAAATAATAAATGAAAAAAATTCATACCCTTAAGAGGAAGAATAATTAGAAGTTTACAGATCTTGCAGTGAAAAAAAAACTATCACAGTAAAGTAATTTACAAACAAGTTTAATAAAGAAGTGAAAAGATAAAAGTAAAAGTTAGTTGCTAAAGCTTACAAGAAGAAACTTGGCATTAACTATTTTTAGGTGTTTGCATATGTTGATAGATTTGTCATTGTTTATTTGATAATTTATTTGGCTGCACAAAACAACTGAAGAATTTATTAAATAGATGCTAATTATGCATTGTTAAATAAAATACATGAAGAAAAAATGTAGTAGAGCAGCCCGTAGGTTTTGTCAAAAAAGGACAAAAATGTATTGTTTATATGTTAAAGAGAGCTTTGTATGGTTCAAAAATAGACGGTGTCATGCACATATTGATTCCTTATTTCTCATGGCTTTAGGAGGTGTTTATATGAGCATACTTTAAATGTGAAATTATTTAGAGTTAATAGCATTTTATCCTCATGTAATTTTACTTTTGATGCTCCTATAAAATATTTTTAGAGCAATGATAGACAGAGTGAAATTTTACGGTCAAATCATATATTGACTGACGTGGCAGGTGTAAAAATACAAAATTGGGTCTATGTATCATTTTTATATAGTAATTTGTAAAAAATTGACACATATCATTTTAGTTAGTTATCTCATTTTTAAAAATTAAACTAATACCGTAACCAAATGATAAGTGAACCCTAAGGGATAAGTGATTGTACACGTGTCAGTTTTTTATAAGGTGTTACATGATTTTATCTTTTTATACATAAAGGATGATTTTATCTTTTTACACATACCACGTCAGTCACTATGGGATTTTACTCTATAATTTCACTCTGAATATCATTACTCATATTTTTATTATAATTTTACACTACCAACATATTCCATTAATGAATTTAACGGAATAAAAGTTAATGTGGTTAATGTTTTTAATGAAAAAACATGTCTTAACCAATTAAAAATATGAACAATTTTTCCTTTCATATAATTTTTAGTATACTAAAACACTACATACTTTATGTAATTGCTCCTTATATTAAATGTAGTTTATCTCTTCAACAAAAAAATAGGCATCCAAGTTTATCTCTTCAAAAGCAAAAATTTTTATTCAGTTTGAACAAGAAAAACATATTGAGTAAATCATCTTAGCATTGCAAATAATTATATAAAAAATATCAAAATCCTTAAATATAGATATCATACTTTATTATTTTTATCCAATAACATTTTACGAAATTAATTAAAAAATATCAAAATCTCTAAATCTGAATATCATACTTTATTATTTTTCATTGGTATTTGTATCCATTAATTTATTTGAGGAATTAGGAGAGTTCAGCATCTTTATATACATATATATATATAATCAAAAAATTGCATCTATTTCTCGTGTTTATATATTAATTGCCAATAAAGAGCAGCAGTATTCCACAACAAGGCACTTGCAAAAATAATATCCTAACAGTAAATCAGTAAAAAAATTTAAATAAAACTATTAACTTATTAATTTCAAGGAGACAATGAAAAAGTTCTTTGCCTTCTCTAAGAGGGAAAAAATAGAAAAAATAGAAAAATCTCATAATATTTAGATTTCTTGAACTAGATAAAGGTAATATAGTCTATTCAAACATAATTTAAGGATAAATTTGTCTGCACAAGAAAATTATCAAACGGTATTAGTATATGGTATCTTTAATTGAAAGTGTACGGTGTGAAGTTATAATAAAAATGTTTCATTAGGGTAAAGTGATCAAAGATAAGCTTTCGTATGGGTAAAATACTATCAACCCAATTATTTAATCATTGTAATGTTCTTATAGTATGCTTATATATAAACTAGTTGGCATAAACCGCGCCAGCGCAGTGGAAAATTAGTTATTTCCCACTATAATTGTTTATTTCAATGAAATATGCATAACAAATAGAATTGTGATATAATTAAATGAAATATATATAATCTTTTATAATATTTGTCTCACATTACATGTATTAACATATACTATTAATATTTTCAAAACGTGACCAACGCGTGCGAGGACAACCACAAATACTATGCATATTAAGACATATACACGTACTGCACGCATTTTCACAAATAATATATGCTTACACATAGTACACACATTTTACTCACTACACATACATACATATATTACACATATTTCTCATACACCAAACATATTTACACATATATATATTTTCACACAGTATACATTTTTATACAGAATGCACATTTTTTTGTACACTACATATATTTACACATATTACACACATTTCACACACAATATACGCATTTGCACATATTTCATACATTTTTACACACAACATATTTTCACATACTGTACATATTTACACATACTACACATTTTTTCAACCGCTATAAATATTTATACATACTATAGATATTTTCACACTACATATATTTACACATATTACACACATTTTCACATACTTACATATTTACAAATACTTCAAACATTTTTTTCACACTATACATATTTAACGTATTTTCACACAAACTCTAATTCTAAACGTCAAATTCTGAGAAGCGCAGAAAACAGGAGTGGCTATATCGAACAAACAAACCAACGCGATGTAACTCTAGGAGTTGTTGGGTAGAGAAGGCCGTCATTTAAACAAAAGGGGATTTTTTTACTCAAAACCAAGCATGTGACCAAAACGTGGAAGGACGACCACGAACGCAGCCCTTTTATACATACTACATATATTTTCACGTTATACATATGCCTATATATACACATATTTTGAACCACTATACATATTTACAAATACTTCGCATGTTTTCAAACACTACATATTTACACATAGTACACATATTTTCACACATTATACGTATTTAAACTTACTATATATTTTTTCACACACTACACATATATACACACATTTTCATACACCGTTTAAATTTACACATACTACACCTATTTCCACATAATATACATATTTATAAACAGTGTATATATATTTATATATATATTACACATATTTTCATACACTATACATATTTATACATACTACACATATTTTCATCCACTATATATATTTAGACATATTACACAAATTTTCGCACTATAAAAAGCTTGTACACACTTTTACACATGTTACTCATAGATGTATACACTATACATACTTTAATGTATTTTGCCATATTACTCTTATTTCCACACTATAGATTTTTACACATTTTGCGCATATTTTGCACACTACATGTATTGCACCTACTATATACAATTTCAAGCATTATAATTATTTTCACATTATTCTTACATTTTGATACGTTACATATGCACACATTTACACATAATACATATATGTATACACAATACATACTTCTTTATATTTGCATATATTACACTTAGGTTCACACTATACATTTTTATACAATTTTCACATATTTACACATTACATATATTACACATACTACATAGATTTTCACATATTATAAATAATTGCACATTCTTCTTACTTTTTCACACATTACATGTGTACATATTTTACTTACTACACATATTTGTACATACTTGTACACACACTTATATATATATATATTACAAATATATGTATACACTATACTTACTTCCATATATATGCAGATATTACACTTATTTTCACACTATAAATTTGTACACATTTTGCACATATTTTCAACACTACATATAGTACACATACTATATATATTTGCACACATTATAAATATTTGCACATCCTTCTTACATTTGCACAGATTATATATGTACACATTTTACATACTACACGCATTTATAAATACTTGTACACACTTATACACATTACACATATATGTATACACTATACATACTTTCATATATTTGTACATATTACACATATTTTAAAACATTTCACGTATTTATATATACTACACATACTTTCACACACTGCATATTTACATATATACACACATTTTCACACACTATATTTTCACACGCTATACATATTTACATACACTTTATATATTTACATATATTACACGCATTCGCACACATTATACATATTTACACACACCATATTTATTTACAAATACTACATACATTTTCACACACTATATACATTTACAGACACTATATACATTTACACACATTTTCACACACTACATATTTACAAATATTTAATGCGTTTTGAAACACTATACATATTTACACATAGTACTCGTATTTTCATACATTATACATATTTATACACACTACACATTTTCACACATTATACATATTTACGTATATTTATATATATACACACATTTTCACACGTTACATATATTTGCACATACTAAATATATATTCACACACTATACATATTTACACACACTATATAATTACACATATTACATATTTTCACACACTATACATATTTACACACACACACTGCATATATATATATATTTACACATATTACACACTATATATATTTACACATATTACACACATTTTCACACACTATATATATTTACATATAGTACACATTATACATTTTTATACATACTACACATATTTGTGCACATTACATCGATTTACACATACTACATACATTTCCACACACAATACATATTTAGAAATACTTCACACATTTTCACACATTTGCAAACCCTTTCATATTTTTCCTTTTCACTTATTTATTCCTTCCCAATTATATTTATATAAAAGCTCTATATATTAATTCACTTCCTATTATTATTCTAATTATATTATTATATTATACTATTTGAATTGTAATTATTAGTTTAATTATTATTTTGAATACCCCTATTATTTTAATATATTTATTTCTCACTTATATATTTCTTCTTATGTCTCTTTATTTCAAAACTCTATATATTAATTGAAGTTTTAGAATTTAATTAATAATAATATTATTATATTTTGTATAGTGTGTGAAAATGTATATAGTATGTCTAAAATTTATAGTGTGTGAAAATATATATAATATGTGTAAAATTTATAGTGTGTGAAAATGTAAGTAGTAAGTGCAAATATATATAACATGTGAAAATGTGTGTAGTATGTGTAAATATGTATCTCTCTCGGTACGTTCCTCAAAAAATCCGATTCGTGTGGATTCTTCCCCCAACTAATGAAGAGATCTTGGCGGAATTGCCACATATGAAATTGAGCACAATTTTGCAAAGAAATAGCCCACTTATTTCTCGAGAAGAGATGGAAAACAGGCTCAATATCATTTATGTGAAAATATGTATAATATGTATTTATATAGTGTTCAAAAATGTAAATAGTATGTATAAATATGTATAATTGGTGAAAAAGTGTAAATGTGTATAGTGTGCGAAAATGTTTTTAGTATATATAAAAAAGTGTGTAATAATTATAAATATGTATAGAGTGAAATTGTGTGCAATATATGTATAATACTTGAAGTATATATAAGAGTAGTTGATTAGTGCATTAGTATAGTTTTTTTTGGTATATTAGTAATCAAATTAATGTTTTATTCTCACTGTAAAAGAGGAAGTACTCTTAGTTTTGTGTTTTGAAAGATGCTCTACCTAACCTCTATTTGATTGTTTAGAAATAGAATTGAATTATAATTAAAATATTATTGAAACTTAATTTTGTGAATTGAAACTCTAAAATGTTGGAATTCCTTAGTTTTGCAAAACAATAAAATTAATATAAAATTAAATTCTAACTCCAAATTATTGAAAATTAGATTTCACTTGTCATTAAAATTGGCAAAATAATTTTTAGTATCTTTTTTATAATAATTTTTACTTCTCAATATTATCTTCAAGTTTCTACAATAAATATAAACAAAACAAATATAAATTATTTTGTTTTTATTTTTATGTATCTAAAAAAATACAACTTTATTCATTGAGTCATAATATTTTGCTTTTATGTTAAAAATTATTATAAATTTGCTTTCTAATATTTTTTATATGTGCCTTTTCACAATAGTTGACGCAAATTAATTATGTAGCAAATTCTAAAATGTAATTTTAAATACCATAACATATATAGAAATTCATTAATATATGAACTAATATTTTTTAAAATTACTAATATTTCAATTTTGTATATTAGATGGAAAATAATAGGTTCATATTCACCAGTGAAATATTTTTTTATAGAAAGTGTATTTAAAAAGGTCCCAACCAAAAACTGTCAATAAGTACATAATGATTAAATACAATAAAATTGTGTTACTTATATCTACAAGAGCACACATGTACCCTTCATTAATTCAAGTCTTTCATATCAAAACCATCATGCTCCATAACAAAGAAACCATCACTATCATTTTTCAGAACAACGAAACTTGAGTCTCGAACTGTAGTTGTTGCCACTACAAAACCTAAAGGCAGGCTCCTCAATACTCGAGAACATGCAAGATTTTAGTACAACAACAATAAGAGGTATAGTCGTATAAACTTCTCAAATGGAAGCAAGAAAGAAGCCATTCATCTTATGTCAGCATTTCCACATTGGTTTGTAACTTTCAACTAATGATGTTGTAAACAACTCTTACCAATGTGCTATAACTAATCACATATTCTACTTTCCAAATGTATTTCTCTACATATGATTGAGTTCCAGCAATACAATCAAACTTAAAATGATTCTTTGTTGTACAAGTACTCAGAAATCCTAGTTTGTTTGTATTCGGTCTTTATTTTAATCAAATGTGTTTTTTTCTTTTTGCTTATTCGTTCTTGGAATGGGGGTACTAAAGAAAGAAGAAAAAAAGAAGAAAAAAGAACTTGCAGGCAACATGCCAACATAAGTCTGGTGTTAATTTAATTTTAAAGACAATCATAATAACAAAGAATGTGACAATTATCAATATTGATTCCTATTGTCTCAATCTGCCAAAGATACTTAGGAAAGCTAAAATAAAATCATTCGTTGTAATGGCCTATAATCTTCCAAGACATCTTGAATTAATGTGGAAAAAAACAAAAGAAGTTACATTAAACATGATGGAAATGAGCAACAAGATTTAATCTAACACTAGCGATGCTCTTATGACATGGCCAATTCAACACCAGAAACTACAAAAAATATCGCAGAGAAGAACACAATTTTTGCCTGATCGGTTGCTCAAGATATTTGGCCTGTTCAAGAAATTAAAGATTTCTCGAATTAATGCTACCTCTATCTCCTGAAAATACTCCTCCACACTCTTACTACCTAGGATTAAAATTTGGAGTTTCCTCAATACATCCCGTTGGTAATCCTCAATACATCCCGTTGGTAATGATTGGGGACAAATCTCTTTCTCATTATCCTCTTAACCTCATCCCAAGTTCTTACTGGTCTCTCCCCATACCTCCTTCTATTATGGACTAACTGATCCCACCAAATTGAGGCATAATGGGTAAACTCAACTACAGCTAACTTCACTTATTTCTTTTTCGAATAATTATGACAGTCAAAGACATGATCTATCCTCCTTTTCCATTCTAGGTAAATCTCAGGATCATTCTTCCCTTGAAATTCTGGAATTTTCATCTTAATGGACCCCATGTGACTATTCTTTCTCCTATCATTCCTACCTCTACCCTATGTTCCCTCTTCTTCCTCCTCCGACACTTCCTCGTGATTTCCCCTATCAAACAATGGATTCCTACCCGCTCTCTCCCTAGTTGGTGGTTTACTAAACTCTAAAAAGTTAAGTCACAGATTAATTTTATCAAATTGTGCATGAATGGCTTTAATGACAGTTTCAATGTTGAAAGAAGGACTACTTGTACCCTCCCTGACAAGCGTGTCGCGTACTTGCAATTTTAACACTAAACTAATGTAGTAGCAATGAGTAGGGTATCGAATCCACAGGGAAGGGGGTTGGTTTCGAGAATTCAAGAATTGTTCCAAGTATTGTCACGGTAGCAAATCACAAAATTGAATGAAATGTCTACACAAAAAGAAACAAAATCAAAGGAATAAAAGGGAGGCTACTAACAAGTATAAACAGATATACTAGGGTTCTTGTATCGGATGAACACAGACCTAGCCAATCTATGCTATGCAATCAACTAGCAAGCAAATCTCATGGAGACCTAAGTTGCCTAGAAGCTCAAGTTATGGTTAGCATGGCAACCACACCACTTCCTGTACTTCTTGACACCATCCTCTCCCATGGCGAGGCATGAGAATGGTGAAATTGACTCCGCAACGTCTCAACTCTCCAAGCTAACTACTCTAACATGCAAAACTTAGAAAATCCCATGGCGAGGCCCGACCTAAGATTGAATGTCTTTGTTTATTAACACAGAGAGCTTCTTTAACACTTTTTCTAATGTTTCAATTCATCGAAGCTTCCCATGGCGAGGCCTGAATCTTAGAAATGAAATAATCATAGAAAGCAAGTGTAAAGACTCAAACAATCACACTTTAGTTCTCATCTCATGCATCTTCACTGACGTTTGTGAATCAATCCTCAACTTAGCATGGCGACCACAATCGAAGCTTGATCCATTCAAAATTAGTGCAGAGATATGAAATTGAACAGATTTCAATTAATAAATTCAAGTGCAATTTCAATCTTTTTCAATTACGTCAATTAGATAGCATCAAATCTCCTAAATCATGTATTCATCCGTTTAGAACCCTAAGATATCACACAATTAGCCAGAAAATTCCATATTCAACTCATATTCATCAAATTCCATCATTAAACAGTTCAATTCCATCAAATTGAGAGAATTCACCGATTAAAGTGTAGAGGAATGTCAAATGTTCCTTCGATTGAGTTCAATATGTAATCTCCGATACAAAGTCGCGATCGAAAATGAAAACGGAGAACAATTTCTAGAGAGAGAAAATCCTAGAGAGAGAAAGTTAGAGAGAGAAATTTTCTCTCTCTAGTTCAAAAATATGTTATGAATCTAGAATGATCTCCCTCCTTTAAAAATGTTAACTAACCCTCTATATATAGAGGTTACAAAACGTAAATGGTACGCGAACGTAAAATGAATACAATATTACAAGTTTGCCACCACAAGGAATGTCTAAAATCGGCATAAGTATGGAAATCCCAAGTAGAAGACTACAAATTATCGTCAGCACCTTTGAACCAGTAGGACAACGCCTCCAGTCCAGCTCTTGCGCCATTGTGCCATCAGGAATGCGCCTCCTTGTACCTGAGCAATGAAAGAGCCATATCAAATACTTAGCCAATTTTTCAGCCAAAAAACCCGAACAACCCTGCTCGATGCATCGCTACGATGCATCGCAGTTCAACCGAATTAAGGCTACGATGCATCGTAGCGATGCATCATAGCACACTTACCACAACACTACGATGCATCGTGGCGATGCATCATAGTGCAAATTTCACACCCACGATTCATCGCTATGATGCATCATGGTGTAAAACCTGCTTGGGTGTGTTTGTGATGTTCTGTGAGTTGAGTGAAGGGTTGTGAATGTTAGTGAGCTGTGTGAGGTGTTGTGAATGTTAGTGAGTTCTTTTTGTGCAAGAAGAGTAATCTGAGCAATGAGAACCAAGAATGAAATGCAAAGTGTTGTAAAGTTTGGTCAAGAAATGTACAAGAGAGTGAAATCAAGAATGAAGTAAAATGTGTTAGACGAAATGTGATTTGGAAAATATGTATGTTTGAAGAATGTTATGAGTGATGTGAAGATTATGTTGTGATAGAAGATAAAATGAAGAGTAAAGCTGAAATCATGTGAGATTAGTGAGGACCAAACCCGAATGTTCCAAATGAGAAATGAAGATGAAATGTGCCAAAAATTAGTACAAGAATGATGTCAAAAAACTTGTAAAGCTGTATCATGCAATTGTGTGTGCTTCCAAAGTGTTGTGAATATGATCAAGCTTAGATGCAAATGATTTTTAAGCTGAAGAATGAAGACAAGATGCAATGTAGGTGAAGTTCGTGAGAAGTGATGTGGAAGAGATGTTGTGGAAAATGCAAATGCAAGAGTGTTTGCTAACACAAAACATCGAACTTTTGGAATTGGCTTGCTATGAGATCACAAGCCAAATTTCAGTGAAGGATCAAAGCCTTTGCACTACGATGCATCGTAGTGCAAATGTGTGTGTGTGCAAATTGACACTACGATGAGATCGTAGTGTAAATTTCATGCTCAAAATGTCCAACTGCACAGCTACTTCCAACCAATATTCGACTGTGATGCGTTGGGAATTTGGAAAAGCTTAAAACATGAAAATTGTAGCTCTTGATCTTATCTTTCCATAGCCTATTGAATCATTTAATTCGGAGCTCGGCCGAGAGTTAAAACCAAAACACTGAACTGTGGCAGCAGAGTGTTTCACCACGATGCATCGTGGCGATGCATCGTGGTACAAACCAATTTTCACCACGATGCATCGTGGCGATGCATCGTCGGTTTTAACATCCGAATAAGGCTTTGCAGTAAACATAAAAGTTGTAGAACGTTCTCTTGGATTTCCATAGGTTCTTTAATTACTCAACTTGGAGCTAGGATGAGAAAGTTATGACCAAATTACTGAACCCTGGCAAGGTATGATTTTAAGCCTACGATGCATCGTGGAGTAAATTGCTCCATCAACATTGCCTGCGATGCAACATTGCCTGCGATGCATCGTGGGCTTCACCTCCGAATTAGAGTTTGTGATCAACATAAAGGTTGTAGATCTTCCTCTTAACTTTTCATAGGCTCCAAAATCAACATCATTGGAAGTCCGAAACTCAAGATATCAATAAACGCCCAACCTGTGGCAGAAAAACTCAACATTGAAAATCCTAAAGAAGCAGTCATACATATCCCCCCGTTTCTCCTACTTACACACGGAATTAGAAGACAGTTAAAACATAAGAAATGCAATACACTCCAAGAGCTTTCCAGAACATCCAAGATCTCCTCTTTTGGATTAGTATTGAAAGAGTTACACTCAAATAAATTGCAACCTATATTCTGCCCAAAACCCTAATTCAAGCCTATTAACCTGTTTAGGTTTTCTCAATGCATCATTTCCAACCTTTTCCAATTCTTTCCTCGTTCTTGAACTTCAAATACACACTTGACTCGTTTGAACATTACTTTTGGTCTTTTTCACCATTTAAACACTTTCAACTTGCAAACCACCTTAATGCACAAAATTGCACAAAACATCGCACATTTGCATAAAACACAAGACAAAAGCTAATTGATTTAACACATATAAGTTGGTATAAAACCAACTTATCAAATTCCCCCACACTTGAACTCTTGCTTGCCCTCAAGCAAGGACACAACACTGCACTTACACCACAATACACTTGCACAACTCCTGCACGGTCACAACAATGCCCAACACATACACAGAACGCTACGTAATGAACTTTCTTGTAGAAAAAACCTACCTATCCACTTCAAGTACATTTCACACTATTATTGGATGTGCATGTTCTTAGTTAACCAATTATACTCTAGCGGTAGGGATATGCTCAATTCTTCATGGCAATCATCAAAACCAAGCTGTACTCATTTGAAGCTCTAACATAGATGTGTGATCGGTGTGCAAAGGTTTACATACAAATCAAGTCTCACTTATGATCAAAGAAATAGTGGAGAATGCAAAGATTTTACTATTACTCCTTTACAAGTCCTCAACTTGTAAACTCTGTATAGGCATAAATACACCATTTTAAGGATCATTGGTTGCCCTCGTTTCTTACCACTCTTTCCCCCAGGTTGTCATCCTTTAGTGCTTTACCTTCGTTTCGCACATGACATTATTACACCGGGGTACTCCTTGGCCTTTCCAATTGTTGCCTCGGGTTTTATGGCTTTTGAATTCCATCCCCACTCTTGCGAATTATTCTCTTAAAATGCACACTTAGTGTGATAGAGCAGTCCCGCAGAGGAGTGGTTCATAAATGTGTGCTTTTGGAACATTGTCCACGCACTTAGCATCCAGCACATTTCATATTGGCATAACCTGCCTTTTTTCCAAATCATTTCCCCTGGTGCCGAAATGTCACTACAGGTTTCCAAGGATTACTCAACATTATTCAAGAAAATTTCCAAAAATTCTCTATTTCTCACTTTTTCTCATAAGTTCAACCATCCTTGTATGTAATCCATTTTAGTTCTTGAAAACAACTATGTTAAAGTTCAAACTTTCCCACTATGTTTTAACTCCTACCACTTAGCATTGAACTATCCTCACCAGTGAGCATTTTTATTCAAGTTTTAAACACACATCCAACTCTTGTGCTAGTGCACTCTCCATGGATAGACAAGTTCTTCCACAAAAATGTCAACTACACATAACTTGTGTTCAAAATCATCACTTATTCACAAAAAGTTCAAAATTTCACCAAAAATTTAAAGTGCACACAAAAAAAATAAAATTGAAAAACACAACATATACGAGATATACTATGCAAAAGCTCAAAATGACACAACAAAACTAAAAATTAGAATGTTTTGCATCTCATAGCATAAAAAATTTCATTCATGCAAGAAAGTAAGCATATAAAGTCCAAGAGACACAAACCATAGCAAACATTCACTCCCCCACACTTAAAACTTACATTGTCCTCAATGTAAAGTAAAGAAAGGTTTAGGAGCTCCCTGATGTTGATATGTCATGAATGACAATGTTTGCTTGGTGAAGTGTCTGTAGCCATAGTTTCCTTTTGCATGAAAAATTTTCCTGCACATGGTGAAACCAAGCTGATTAGGAATTACTCACTCAAGCACACGACATGTTGATGCAAGAGAACATGACATGGAGGTAGTATACAAGTAAAGTGTCGCACTATGATTACGAATCATAGTGGTGTAAAATATATAAAATAAGTAACACTAGGCACATGCACAATTCATGCTTTAAATGTAAAATAAAGTGATTGTGTGCAGTATGGAAGTGGTCCTTGGCACCACTCCCCCACACTTAGCCTCATGTATGCATGGCTTATTTCCCTTGCAATTCTTTCATGTGCAAGCCCCTACAACATGAGTGGACTTGGTGAGTATAAGCAAAATAAGCAAAATGCACGAAACTACTAAAATACTTTATTTAAGGTAATATGAAAAAGAAGTAGTTATGGGTTTTGTAGTCTCCAGCTAGACTTTATTCATGAAATGTTCTTCTTCAAGAATCGGAATAACCCTCTCTGTACCAGAAAAAAAATATTTCATAATCACTCTTTTTCCTCCTCCTGTAGGGCACTTGTAAAATAGTGGCAAAGAGGTGCTTAAGCTCATGCACATAGGGAGCAACCACCACAAATTTAACTTTGAACCACTGAAACTCCCCTATTGTAGGCACCTCCTTTACTTCACCTACCATACTAGACTCTTCAACCATGCACAGCTCAACCTAAGGTTGAGGTTCCCTCATAAGAGGCACCTGGTTCATTTCCTCCACCAGAATAGGCTCTTTTACTTCTTCCACCATACTAGGCTCTGTAACCCTGCAAGGCTCAACTAAGGCTTGTACATCCATGGTCTCAACACATTCATCAGTAAGTTCAAAACCACCAGTAAGTTCAAAAATGGATTCATCTACAAAGCAATTTTCCACCATGTTAGCAATTTCGTTATAAATTCTCATATCTTCATCATCTAGACTAACATGGGGAAATTCTTGAGTCTTTTCTTTGTCAACAACACAAAAAGCATTATCATCAATTAACAAGAGTATCTCATTTTACACTTCTTGTGAGTCACCATTAAGACATTTAGATTCAATTACCATTTCAAGAATTGGTGCCTTAACAAGAGTTTCAAGCAATATGTTGACATTCTCATTAGCCATTGCAACATTATCTTCATTCATGATATCACAATGATCCTCAAGAAGTGTCTCTATACAATTCACAAAGCTATCAAGAGGAGAAACATCTAATGAATGGCTATCAACATCATTTGGGCTCATGGAATTCTGTAAAACTAATGCAAGACTCAGCATTAAACACTCTCCCCATAAATTCATCAGTATCAAGTTCATCACATGAGGAATCATTCTCAATAGAACAGCTAAAAATTGACCCATGAAGCAAAGGTTCATCAACAATGCATTTTTTTGAGACAACCTCATTATTTGTATATTCCACCTCCCAAGGATGCTCTTCACCACATTCAATATTAGCTTGCATTTCAAAATGGTATTCCTCAGGAGTCGGTATTCTAGCAATTAGAGGTGTACCTTGTGGATAGCATTGTGCATATTGAATCAGTGTCTCAATTTGTTCCCATAGGTTGCTCATTAAAGCATTGATTCGATCGAGTCTTTGTTGTTACCCTTGAAGCTCTTCTTCTAGTTGAGCCAACCTTGTTTCACTTCTATCAAATCTCTCCAAAACTTGAGACAACATGTTTTCCATTTTTGCCTCTTCTCTGAGATAACACTCATTGCTTTGTTGTTGGTTATGCCATTGCTCTCCTTTTTGTAAGCCTCTGTCAAGTTTTTCCAGCATTTGAGAAAACATGTATTCCACATAGGCTCCTTGTGTTCAAATATGATATGAATTGTTGCTCTGTGCTTGATTTCGCCATTGCTCTTCATATGGTGGTGGGGAGAAGTCCTCAAATCTTCTAAATGTTAGCTGTGTGTAATGATACGAGCCAAAAAAGTCCCCATACCATCTAGACATACTTGGGTACTTGTGGTGTGCAATTTTCTCTTTCAAATGAGTTCCTTTGCCCTGCACTTGCCATCAGTAACGCAAAGTAGACAGAGCAAAACACGAAAACAAAGAAGACAACATAGAACTACTAATCTACACAAAAACAAAACAGAGCAAATCAAAAATTCAAGAAACCGTGCCTTCCCCGGCAACGGCGCCAAAATTTGACAAGCGTGTCGCGTACTTGCAATTTTAACCCTAAACTAATGTAGTAGCAATGAGTAGGGTATCGAATCCATAGGGAAAGGGGTTGATTCGAGAATTCAAGAATTGTTCCAAGTATTGTCACGGTAGCAAATCACAATCGTATCGATAGGGAAGGGGATGGTCTCAAGAATTCAAGAAATTGCTCTAAGTTTTGTCACAGAAACAAGTCACGATAAAGAATAAAATATCAACACAACAGGAAACAAGAACAAAGGTAGGGAAGTAGCAACAATCAAGTATGAACAGATATCCTAGGGTTCTTGTATCGGATGAACACAGACCTAGGCAATCTATGCTATGCAATCAACTAGCAAGCAAATCTCAAGGAGACCTAAGTTGCCTAGAAGCTCAAGTTATGGTTAGCATGGCGACCACACCACTTCCTGTACTTCTTGACACCATCCACTCCCATAGCGAGGCCTCAGAATGGTGAAATTCACTCCGCAATGTCTCAACTCTCCAGGCTAGCTACTCTAACATGCAAAACTTAGGAAATAACATGGCGAGGCCCGACCTAAGCTTGAATGTCTTCGTTTATTAACACATAGAGCTTCTTTAACACTTTTCCTAATGTTTCAATTCATCGAAGCTTCCCATGGCGAGGCCTGAATCTTAGAAATGAAATAATCATAAAAAGCAAGTGTAAAGACTCAAACAATCACACTTTAGTTCTCATCTCATGCATCTTCACTAACGTTGGTGAATCAATCCTCAACTTAGTATGGCGACCACATTCGAAGGTTGATCCATTCAAAATTAGTGCAGAGATATGAAATTGAACAGATTTCAATTAATAAATTCAAGTGCAATTTCAATCTTTTTCAATTACATCAATTACATAGCATCAAATCTCCTAAATCATGTATTCATCCGTTTAGAACCCTAAGATATCACACAATTAGCCAGAAAATTCCATATTCAACTCATATTCATCAAATTCCATCTTTAAACAGTTCAATTCCATCAAATTGAGAGAATTCACCGATTAAAGTGTAGAGGAATGTCAAATGTTCCTTCGATTGAGTTCAATATGTAATCTCCGGTACAAAGTCGCGATCGGAAATGAAAACGGAGAACAATTTCTAGAGAGAGAAAATTCTAGGGAGAGAAAGTTAGAGAGAGAAATTTTCTCTCTCTAGTTCAAAAATCTGTTATGAATCTAGAATGATCTCCCTCCTTTAAAAATGTTAACTAATCCTCCATATATAGAGGTTACAAAACGTAAATGGTGCACGAACGAAAAATGAATACAAGATTACAAGTTTGCCACCACAAGGAATGTCTAAAATCGGCATTAGTATGAAAATCCCAGGTAGAAGACTTCCAATTATCTTCAGCGCCTTTGAGCCAGTAGGACAACGCCTCCAGTCCAGCTCTAACGCCTTTGTGCCATCAGGAATGAGCCTCCTTGCACCTGAGCAATAAAAGAGCCAAATCAAATACTTAGCCAATTTTTCAGCCAAAAAACCCAAACAACCCTGCGCGATGCATCGCTACTAGCATCATAGTGTTGTAGTCGAATATGATCAAGCTTAGATGCAAATGATTTTTAAGCTGAAGAATGAAGACAAGATGCAATGTAGGTGAAGTTCGTGAGAAGTGATGTGGAAGAGATGTTGTGGAAAATGCAAATGCAAGAGTGTTTGCTAACACAAAACATCGAACTTTTGGAATTGGCCTGCGATGAGATCGCAAGCCAAATTTCAGTGAAGGATCAAAGCTTTTGCACTACAATGCGTCGTAGTGCAAATGTGTGTGTGTGCAAATTTACACTACGATGAGATCGTAGTGTAAATTTTATGCTCAAAATGTCCAACTACTCAGTTATTTCCAACCAATATTCGACTGTAATGCGTTGGGAATTTGGAAACGCTTAAAACATGAAAATTGTTGCCCTTGATCTTAGCTTTCCATAGCATTTTAAATCATCCACTTCGGAGCTCGGACGAGAGAGTTACAACCAAAATACGGAACTGTGGCAGGAGAGTGTTTCACCATGATGCATCGTGGTACAAACCCATTTTCACCACGATGCATCGTGGCAATGCATCGTCGATTTTAACATCCGAATCAGGCTTTGTAGTAAACATAAATGTTGTAGAACTTTCTCTTGAATTTCCATAGGTTCTTGAAGCACTCAAATTGGAGCTAGGAGGAGAAAGTTATGACCAAATTACTGAAGCCTGGAAAGGTATGATTTTAAGCCTACGATGCATCGTGGAGTAAATTGCTCCATCAACATTGCCTGCGATGCATCGTGGGCTTCACCTCCGAATTAGAGTTTGTGATCAACATAAAGGTTGTAGATCTTCCTCTTAAATTTCCATAGGCTCCAGAATCAACATCATTGGAAGTCCGAAACTCAAGATATCAATAAGCTCCCAACCTGTGGCAGAAAAACTCAACATTGAAAATCCTAAAGAAGCAGTCATACATATCCCCCCGTTTCTCCTACTTGCACATAGAATTAGAAGACAGTGAAAACATAAGAAATGCAATACACTCCAAGAGCGTTCCAGAACATCCAAGATCTCCTCTTTTGGATTAGTATTGAAAGAGTTACACTCAAATAAATTGCAACCTATATTCTGCCCAAAACCCTAATTCAAGCCTATTAACCTGTTTAGGTTTTCTCAATGCATCATTTCCAACCTTTTCCAATTCTTTCCTCGTTCTTGAACTTCAAATACACACTTGACTCATTTGAACATTATTTTTGGTCTTTTTCACCATTTAAACACTTTCAACTTGCAAACCACCTTAATGCACAAAATTGCACAAAACATCACACATTTGCATAAAACACAAGACAAAAGCTAAGTGATTTAACACAAATAAGTTGGTATAAAACCAACTTATCACTCCCCACTCCTGATGAATTTTGGGATTGATAATTTGTCCTTTTCACTCCCTAAGTGTTTACAATAACACTCGTGTATCACTCAAATTATTGAAGCTCTCTAACTTTCTTTACAAGTTCTTTGAGTTGAACAACTACTAACATACCAACCAAGACTCCAATTGATTAGGAATGTCAAAAGAAAATTAGAAGACTCTAAGGATAAAGAATGATTACAAGGACTCACAATGAATTTTTGGCAACAAGAACAAGATTGTTACCACTACTATTAGTAAAGACTCACAAGGATTCAAGAAAGGTACTAAACAGTGGTTCACAATGTTAAGGAAACAAGACTTTGATATTTAAACCAAGCAACAAATTTCAGCAATATAGAGCAAACACAAAGAAAACCTAAACAATCAAAGATGAAAGTCTTTGATGAAATTGAACCTCAAATTGGCTTTTTTTTTTTTGAACCTCAAATTGGCTTTGATACCAATATGATACGAACCTAACACCTTATGGATATTAAGAACATAAACCCAAGATCAATTTGAGGAATTCGAACAATAAACAAAGGAGGCAGCCCCAAATTCAAAGAATGAATAAGAAACTTACCTATTAAAATCAGTAATGAACACCCCAAGAATACTTGTTCCTTAGAACCCCCTTTATTAAAAATCCCAACAATCAAACCTTTGATTGAATAGAAATGTTGTTCTTCACAAAGAACAAAAGAAAGTTTCATAAACTTAATAGTTCAAAATAATCTGCTCAAAAACGTACAAAGGGTTGCATTTTATAGGCTTTGAACCCTAAAGAAATAATGGCTAACACATTAAAAACAAAACAGCCCACTTTCCCGCACGTCGCAACATTGTGGGGAATTATTTGGCAATTAAATGTCGAATTTTTTTGTTACATTTTTTTCCTGAAATTTCCAATAAGCCACGTCGCGATGTGGAAGGGCCTAAACATCGCAACATTGGTGCACGTCACGATGTCTATGGTCGCAAGTCGCAACATCGGTGAACTCCTCTGGAAGTCGCGCGACATCGGTGGTCGCACTTCGCGATGTTGGTTCATGAGCTCCTTGTTGCGATTCTTCAGGTCACGATGTGGAACTCCAAGGACACCGCGACGTGGAGCTTTTTATGCTCCTTGTCCATCTTCTTCAACCATTCTTGCCTCCAAATCTCCATTTCGATCAACCACGACATTGTACTCTATTTGTGATACTTCCAAACATGAGATGAACGCGATATTGGTGAACTCCTCTGGACGTTGCGACATCGGTGAACTCCTCTGGACGTCGCGTGACATCGGTGGTCGCACGTCGTGACGTTGGCAATTTCTTCTTGAGCTCCTTGTTGCGATTCTTCACGTCGCAATGTGGAACTCCAAGGACGTCGCGACGTGGAGCTTTTTATGCTCCTTGCCCATCTTCTTCAACCATTCTTGCCTCTAAAGCTCCATTTCGATCCACCACGACATTGTACTCTATTTGTGATACTTCCAAACATGAGATGAACGCGGCATCCTTTCCACAAACTTCATGAACTACTTCACGCTCAAAAATGTCTTCAATCAATGAATATAACATCGTCTTCGTTTGCTTAGTCCTTGAACGTGTCAAAGGTCCTCCAATTCCTTGCAATAGATTATCCACAAGGTTTCTCGAGTTAGCTTCCTCATCACTTTCCATAGAGAGTCACCTTCAGAAGTGAAAAAAAATTAAAATACACACAAAAAACACCAAAATTTACACAATTTTACATCTATATATAAACAGAAAAGAACTTGCCATGCAAAACACATCAGACCAAATTCTGACATCACCAAAAGCACCAGAAAAACACTATTTGGGGTTTGTAGCTGATTAATCTTTTCAAACCACAAATAGTTCCATCTGTACAGGAAGCCGAATTAATGGTCTTGAATGGTTCTTTCTGATATTATGATACATATTGTAGTTTTGCCGAATCCAGGAAAGTTAATTGTTGAATATTTGCTTCAGATATTCCTGGTGTGCTGGAAATGTTACTTTAAAGCAACTGAGTAATGATTCATGCTGATCCCATTATATTTACAAGAATACAACAATGTTCATGAAAAAGGTAGACAGAACAGCAGACTCTAAAGTTGACAAACATTACTCAATCCACAGGGACACAGAAAGTTTAGGCAAAACAACAGAATTTTGAGTTACAAACAAATGGTTCTTTAATGCAATTATTCCCTAGAACACATGCAACATTTGTTTAATAAGGTATAACAAAACTACAACTCAGCCTTACTACAATAATAAAAACTAAAGTATAAAACAAACAATGACATGTGGTGACTAAACAATTAACAATTCTTTGAAAGGCTCATAAATTTAGATGAGGCATCAGAAAGGGCATAACAATGAATAACGAAAGATAACAGAAAATCCAATGTATAACTACTATGAAGTCATCAAAATCTCGGTGTCTAATAGTTCATGTCATGTAAAGAGGATATTTAGAATTTAGCATCTTCTTTCCTATGCCATCTCTCACATAAACAAAAGGTAGCAAGCAAAGAGACAAAACCAACAAGTTTAACAATTTCGAAACAGAGCAGAAACAAGTAAATTTTTTTATTAACCACCAAAAATAAACATAATGCTAATCTTCTTTGATCTTGACTTTCATATTTCATTAATATATGAACTATTCTCTTCTATCTCATATACAAAATTGAAATACTAGTAATTTAAAAAATATTAGTTCATATATTAATTAATTTCTATATATGTTATGGTATTTTAAATTACATTTTAGAATTTATTACATAATTAATTTGCATCAACTATTTCGAAAAGGCACACATAAAAAATATTAGAAAGCAAATTTATAATGATTTTTAACATGAAAACTGAATAATATGCATTGAATAATACCTCTACCAGTTGGTCTATCAGGAAAATCAATAACACTAATGCTGCCTGCATCAAGATGAAATATGCCTATTAATTCCCCAGTCAAGCTTAAGCAGTGTCCCAACATTGCTATGTGAATTGCAGGGTGGCCAACTGCAACAACAACATTCTCCTGCTTTGAATCTGCAGAGAGATCATTCAACAAATATCTCCAGGCCTTCCCTGATTGACTTTAGAATGAAGTTGTAACTTCATTTTTAAATCCATTCAACCAACCAAGCTAAAGGGGTTGAAACTCTGTCACATCTTGCGATGGAAAATTATCAATACATATGAGGGTGAACCGATAATACAATCAACAATTGGACTATGGTGAATGACTAAAAAATAGAACATCCATAAGTTCACTTTCACTGTCTTTTTTGTTATCTGATAAATGGAAAATGGAGAAGTACAAGGATTTAAGCATTCATCACTAAATTTACAAGCAAATTATGGCTTAATGCTTGTGCTCTTTGTGTGCCTAAGTCAGATGTCAGTGGATACATACAGTCGTGATCACTTCCAGAAATAAACATAACTAGTTAAATTTCAGAATAAAAGCTAATCCTCTTGCCTTCCTTTATTTTTCAAGGATATGCTCAATATCAAGGTCCTTAGTGTCCTTCAAATCAACATAGCGCAGAATACAGTCGGCACCAAGGCAATCAGTGGCTTCTTGAACCTACACCTAATGTACTTTACCATTACACGGGAAAGAGAATATTCTAAAAAAGAGAGGGATTGTCAAAAATTGTCACCATTGTACTTAAAATGATTTTACTCTACAAATTGTATTACCTGTCTCCGTTGATGCAATCTTAGTGATGTGGATTATAGTTTTTAACTTAAGGTCAAGAAGTAGCTCTGCAGTTCTGTGCCTGTTTAGTATTTATAGAAAGAAAATCATATACACACCCTTATATATCTAATAATAAAAATTAAAAGGGAACAACTAGTCTCATCTGAATGATGCGAAGCATGTTCATTGGGCTATCACCAGAATACGGAGTATTATCCTGGAAATGAAAGTAACATGCTTTAACATGTAATAAAAAATTAAGGAAAAACAAGAACTTTTCTTGCTTTTTATGACTTTATTTATTGTAAAATAATTTGGGTATATTTTTGTTACCAAGAATTAGCCAGCCTTAAATGCTGTTTGTTTTTTTTATAAATGTAAGCTTAAGTTTTTACATACCGCAGTAATTTATTATGGTATTAGAGTTGGCAAATGTACTAAACCAGATATAGTACTTTCGCGAACTAAATCATTTGAAGAATCAAATTTCAACAAGAGAATCCCCAACCAATGGTTCCAATCTTATAATTCTTGGTGTAGTTGGGATATAACTCAACTTCAAAGTCAAAAGGACATGGCAGGGTAGCACTGAAGCTTGCAATTATTGTCATTTGAGTTACGCGTACTTACGTGGCTTTTACATTAGGTTTAGATGAAAAGGAAATATATCTCTCAGTATCAGCCACTTCCCAATTTTGACAAAATTAAGTTGTAAGTCATGTACGCCTCACTCAGATTTGAATGATTTTGAATAAAAAGAACTCATTTCACTATCCAGAACTTATACAAGTTTCCAAAAGATAATACCATTACATTATTTTAATAGCAAGTTTATGTTTTACTATACCTCAGGATAAATCTGAGAGGTTCATGATAGACAAGTATGATTCGCATATTGGTTTTCCTACCACCGAAACTACCACTAGCAACAGGTGAATTTGCGGTCTGCACCATTTAAATTTAAATACATGATAAACTTCAAACCAACCTACAAGAAACGGAAATTTAAAGTCTGGATAAAACTTAAAGACAAGAAAGAAAGGACAAAAAGTTTTTTTCAGCAACTAAAAGCAAAACTAAGAACAAAAGAAAAAATTCTTCACTACATTTCTATCCAATCAACCTATATGAAACCCTTGGCATGGTATGGAAAAACATTATTTAGTAGGCAAATCAGCAAAGGAAATACTGTTTAGCATAACCATGCTTTGTTGCTACCCTCAAGATCCTACATTAACCTTTGGACTGAAACAACCAGAAAAGAGAATTACAGGCAGAAAACAAGAAAATATGATAATGAAATAAGCGAAAAATATGAACCACAAAACATAAAAGTGCTGGCTCAAGTCTTTCTTGATAGCACTTTTTTACTGTTCAAAAAGCAGGGCAATTTGTCAATATAAAAACAAAATTAAGAAAAATGAAGATATTAATTCGTTTGGGGGGTTTCAGTTTGATCTTCTATTAGTAATTTTGTCCATATTTGATTTAAGCGATTAGGACATATTCTTGGTGATCCACCCTCAGGTTGTGAAGTGAAGTCGAGGACACTTACACCTCAATTGCTTTGAAGTAAAATTCTGAACTGCTTAGTGCCCAATCCTAATTGATGAAGGAGAAAAAGCGAAGTAAAAATACTTCAGCATGGCAAAACTATCACTAAACTTAAATGGAGTTAAAAAGATGAAAGCTATAAGTACCAATGGCTAACAAAACTACAACTCAGCCTTACTGCAATAACAAAGTCTGAAGTATAAAACAAACAATGACATATGGTGACTAAACAATTAACAGTTCTTTGAAAGCTCAAATTTAGGTGAGGCATCAGAAAGGGCATAGCAATGAATAACAAAAGATAATATAAAAACCAATGTATAGCTAATCTGAAGTATTTAAGATCTCGATGTCCAATAGTTCCATGTCATGTATAGAGGATATTTGGAATTCAACATATTCTTTCCTATGCCTCATCTCACATAAACGAAAGGTAACAAGCAAAGACAAAACCAACAAGTTTAACAATTTCGAAATAGAGCTGAAACAAGCAAATCTTTTTATTAACCACCAAACATAAACATAATGCTAATCTTCTTTGATCTTGACTATCAAATGAAAGATGTGTAATAGTGTCACAAAGATGCCCGCACGTGACCACAGCGTAGGAGGACGACCACGAAGCTAAGCCTTTGGCTCTTATTACTTTATCTTAACAATGAAACAAACATCTCAAACAACATAATTATTCTAATGCACTACCCCATATTTTAAAATAATAATAATAATAATAAACAATCTTCCCAACAGTGAGGTCGGGACAGGGTTTTGTCAAAGTTTGTAACTTCTTGGTAATAAATCTCCAAACTGCCTGACAAAAAGCCCTTAAAAAAAGCATATCATTGCCTTTTGGAAACACAGCATGTCCTCAAATGTGAACTTTTTTCGAACTTGAGACCCAACTAATCTTTTAGAAAAGAAACCACGTTTCACTGCAGATTGAATCTGCTTCTGCATAGCCCTAAAAAACCCCTCCACCTAAACAAAGAAAAACCACCAAAAATGCAAATTTTGTCTCAGAAAATAACTTAGCTGTCAAATTTGGATTTTAGTCAATTAGTTACTTTTTCGATGGCCCGAGTGGTTTACATTGCAATAATGGCAATCATAATGGGAAAAAGGGGGAACACGAGAGAAAATCTCACATGGAATTTATCAATCAAGGGCATAGCAGCAGCAAATTCTGACGGAAGAGCTGCAGACAGAGTTATCAGAGTATTGTCATGAACCAGGAAATACAACTATTCGTGGTTAGAAACACATACAAGAAGAGTAACTTTTTTTTTTATAATAAGTGCATTCTAGCCATTAAGTGTATTAACATGATTTCTACACATTTGTAATGTCCAAAGATAGTCTGTGCACTATGCAGGCTTAGTCCAAAAAAACAGGCCCAAAGGTCCAAGAGTCCAAGCGAGAGATCCAGCCAAACAGGACACAAATTAGCCTAAGCAGAGGTAAGTCCAGCCCAAAAAGTCCAAAGCAAAATTAACCCAAAAGCAGTCCAAACTAGCTAAAATCAAGAGCAGCCCAAAGTCCAAACAAAACAGTCCCAAACCAAGGTCAATAAACAGCATAAGATTGTCTGCTACCAACTTGAAAACAATGCCTAATGTATCACTGTGTACAGCCAACACGAAGACCAGCATTAGCAGCCAAGAATACCAAATGTTTACCAAGATTCATTCCAGTCCCCTTACAGATAGATTCGTATCAGATTCAAGAAAGGCGAGCCAAGAAAGAGCTTCAATTATCTGTTCAAATTTCAACAGTTTTACCCCTGTCAACAACTTGATTCAACTGTTCCCAAGTCCAAGCAGGGGTAGAGGAAATCTTTACCAGCATCATTCAACAACAGAACCACAGATTCCCCAGAAACGATTGAGTCAGCAATAATAAAATAGAGATGCAGTACTGAATCATCAACTACAGTCCAAGCAAAACCACAACAGACCACATTCCATTCCAACTACGACCAGGCCTTGCTTCAAAATCCAATAACAATGGGATCAAACCTGACTCATTCACTATTAGTCAAAAAAAATACCAAAAATTTTGCAGCATCTCCCCTGTCTACCCTTCCTTTCAAAACTCCACATTTAATCAGAGGAGACAACAGCAAGAAGTTTTCGAATTACAAATCAGTCATTCCATCAGAGAAAATATAGAGCTTCGCATCATACTTCACAGCAGAAATCATTAAGACAGTAATCTAACTACTGGTGATTAACAAAACAGCCACTATAGTCCAGATTATAAGAGCATACAGTAACATATGGCCAAAACTGACCTAACATCAGTGGTCAGGTGCCAGCACACAACATTAGGAGCTTACCCAGGATTCCACTGTTTGCCTTTCGAATAGCAGATGAATGGATTCCTGAGTCTGAGTTTCCTTTCAGATAGGGCACTCACTTTGGGGCTTACTAAAGCCTCCTGTGTACTTCGTTTGTTTGTAAGGCTTTTTGCACTTGTCCATTTTGTCAAGAAAGCTGTTTAGCACATCCTGCGGTTCCTCCTCAAAGCTGTGCTCGGTCCAGCAGTCTTCGCCATCGTCCTCTGGTTCTGAATCTGTTGGGATGGCTCGTAGGCGAGCTAACTCAGATGTGGAACCGCTTACAAGAATAGTAACTTGAAGGCATAAAAGCACAAAACAACTATTAGGTTGGAAACTGTGAAGAAAATAAAAAAGAACTGACAATGAAAAATACAAAAAAAATGCAGAAATAACTATTCTTTCTAATGAAGCAGAGAAATAAATGTGTTATTACTCATTGGGATTTTTTGGGCTGGCTGATGAATATGAAGTATGTAAATTTCCTTCCTCCACAAGAAATAAATGTGTTATTACTATTCTTTCTAATGAAGTATGCAATGCACAAGATAACATCAACTTAGCTTATTTCACTTCTTTCCCCACAGCAGCAAACACTACTTCATCATTATACAGAGTTGGAGATAGTAGAGAAAAAGGATGATAATCAGGTAAAACTGAAAATACACCGATGAAATTCAGAGGCAGAAGGTATACAAGTTTTAAAAAACAGAGAAAAAGTAAAACAAAATAAATCAGGAAGAGGACAGTAACAAAAGACTGATTAGAAAGGAAAATAAATAAATATACAGGAAAGAGAACTTTCCCATTCGTTGAGTTGACAGGTGACATTGCCGCAAGTGTGTAAGCATTCGATGGTATGAGAGCGTAACATAGGTATCTCAACCGAAATAGAGAGACCATTAGAGCCTAGAGGGTACGAAAAGCCTGAAAATCCAAGGAAACTGCTTTCTCGAGCAACACAGATGTATCGAGTAACACAGTGACAAGATACATTATAAGCTTGCAATCCACTACAAATCATGCAATCTAAATCAAGCTTATAAACTTAAAAATTCAATCTTTACTATAATTTCACCGAAGCAAGAAGAAACTTCATTCAATTACTATAGACAGGACAAATAAATACTTTCAACAAATCAAAAAGGCCCAAAACAAGAAAAAAAATTTAAAAAAATAGGTTAGAAAGCCTCAGATATGGTTTAGATATTTGAGGAACTGATGTGCAAGTATGGAATAGTTTAAGGTTGAGTACTCAATTCAGTCTCTCTTAGCCTGGATTCTTCAGCTTTAGGATTGTCCTCACCTGAATAGCAAAAGAGGTCATGGCTTAAACGTGACGCCCTCCAATTCCAAATTCACAATTAGTTTTGAGAAATTTTCTAACCTCCATCTTTAGGCAAATCAGAGGTCCAAAGAATGTGAGTGTCTCTCAACAGCTGCATAATCAAAGTGTTATCTTTGTATGACTCCTCACTCAAAGTGTCCAGCTCTGAAATAGCCTTATCAAAAGCTTGTTTAGCCAAATGACAGGCTTTACAAAGTCATAAACAAACACAAAAATTAATGTACTTAAGAATGAGCGTGGAATTCAATGTTTTTTTGAAGATCTTAATACTGCAATCACCATTCAGGAGAATTCATGATCTCATAATAAAACACAGTGGAGTTCAAAGCAATTACAAGACGAATTGGGTGGGTTGACGGGAGATCTGTGTTGGCAGTCGTTGAAGCAGCCTAACAACAAAATCACAAAAGAAGGTAATTCAGATATGCACAAAGTAAAATATATCACTGCACAATCAGCTTTGACTTTTCATGTTTCTGTTTTTGTAGGAAGCTAAGAAAGTAAGCATACCTCATAGCCCTTCGGTGACTATTCATATGCCTCTTTTCTCTCTTGCTTAGTCTTAAACTCAGCAAGGTACCAGAAATAATCACCTCTCATGCATTCAATGCGCACCAGAACAAGATTTTTCCAATATTTTCGAATACATAATTTATAGCTTCCTTTCATTGCTTCAACTTCATCTAAAAAATATTTGATTTGGTAAATGATTTCCCTTTAGTTGAGAAACTACATTAGTTAATTTTATGCAATTGAGAAACTCTTTAAACTTTCATGAGGCTCATGCTTCCATGTTGAGGTCTATAAAGGTTGATATTATCTTTCTTGAGCCATTTTGTTCTTTATAGTGATCAAGTGCTACGACCACAACAACAACAAGCCTTTATCCCTCTAAGAGGCATCGATTATATGTATCATATTTTGTACCATGGTCGATACACAATTCCTAATGTGATCTATATCATAGGTTTTGGCAAAATTTTTCCGCCGGTTACCAGCTTGTTGTACCCTTCTTCCTTTTCCCGAGCTTTGTTGATCAAGTGCTCTACCAAGGCTAAATTATAGTCAGCTATGATTAATCTTATTGCAGCAGTTTAGGTGCATCACTAATAAATATAAGCCTGAAATAATCTGGCATGATAACCAAATAACATAAAGTAGAAAGCTTGGAAAGGAATATATCCAGTAGAAACTGAAATGTGACTCACATCTTGTAGTAAAAGATAGTGGCTTCTCCAGATCCAGAGGATGGAATCAGATGCTGATCAATGATATTGAGAATGTCACTGCAAATCTTAGCGAGCTCATCCTCAACTATCTGGCGATAACTTTTAATCAGTTTAACATTGTTTTCATTTCCTTTAGACTATTCCTTCTGCTCAATTAAAGACATAATTTGCCAGGAAACTCTCCGAACACCGATAACATTCTTGTATCCAACAGATAGAAGGTTCTTCTCTTCCATTCATTTGCTTAGATGGCTTTCGGATTTTATCCAACAGATAGAAGGTTCCTCTCTTCCATAGCGAGCTGAACATAAAGTTTTGCAACTTGTTTCATGCTCTTAACCATTTCTGTATGTCAGCACAAACAGTGCCAATAACATAACATGAAATTAAAATCAAAATTCACTAAAATGCTTTGGCATAAACAGTCCTTTGTACTTGCAACTAAGGAATGCAACTGTACAATTCTAATCTAATCATATCAATGAATCATTTCGTATAGCATCCCATGAATCACACATTGAATACATCTTTAAGCTATTCAATGGATCAATCAAAATCACATTTATCAATTGTCATATCATGAATAGCAAGATTATAACATTGTCTCCAATTCAGGCATTGCAACTTCACAAATACACTAATAGAGACATGAGATGTTGCACTGCATTTTTTTTATCAAATATATACACACATTTGGCAACAAAAAAGAGACTTTCCATTTGTTTTTTATCAATAATCCAAGCAGCCCGTCTTTTAAACATTAGCTTTGAACACAAGTACAGCAGAATTACAAATGCTTTCTTAGCCCTTAAAATTACCTTAAATAAAAATTGTTTACACTCTTTAATTGTTGTACACTACCAGAAGCATTCATAATCAAAATACTTCATATTATTAAAAAAAATACACACAAAAATGCCCTCATCTTCCCTTATGTTAAAAGGGATTAATATTTCATTAGCTAAAAAAACATTGCAAAGATTGGTTGTTGAATGCACGCATAACTACCAACCCAAATAAAGCAAAGCATACATCATTGCATATGTACCATCACAATGCAAAATTCACAACTTACCTTCACATCGTTTGGATTGCTCAGCGAGCTTGGCCATGTAAACATGAGCTTCTCTTTATATCATCTTACCTTCATATCATGTATAATTAATAAAATTCATGTATAATTATACATGTAAACATGTATAATTAGTTCACAAAATACACAACTTGCATTTATATCATCTGTTGCTGGGCTTTGATACCAAAATAGACCCAGGAAAAATAAAGAAATGAAGAAGAACAAAAATAAATAAATAATCAATAAAATCTTGATTGAATAAAAGACTACCTTTTTATAAACTTGGAATAAAACTTGGAATAGATATTTGCACAATACAAAATCTCAAATTTCAGAGAGTAAGAGTATTCAAGATAGGAATTCTTTAAAAAAAAAACTTCTGCTCTTTTTCGTTCTCCCTCCCTCCTTTTATAATGAATAACAATTTGTTTAGATGATCGAAACTTTAGTGGATGTCAGCTATCTTGACTGAAATGTCGGCAACTTAATTTGAATTGAATGGTTGAGTAGAGTGTGTCGGCAACTTGATTTGACTTGAGTGGTTGAGTGGAGTGTCGGCAAGCTATCTTGAATGGAATCTTCTACTTTATGTCTTCTCTTCTTTTGCTTTTTCTTTTGAATTGGTCCTCCATATGATGTGGTATTACTTGATAATGTTTGCTGATGTCTTGGATGATGCTATTCTACTTTTATTTTGGGAATATTTCATATATTTTTTTAATAATCAAATGGGTCTTGGGCTATAGGGCCTCCAAATAATTCATCTGTTGTTGGGCTTTGAGTAGAACTTGATGAAATTTGCGGCTCTTGTTGATGCTGCAATTTTCTATTCTTTTTGAATACTAAAAACTATAAAAACTCTTCCATATCTGCATCTTGACTTGTTCCTTTTGACTGAGCCATCTTGCTATGTGTAGGATTTTGAGTAGATTGATTTGTAGTAGAAATAGATTTTGGAGTACTTGGGTAGTTGGACTTTGATTTCCTTGATGATCTAACCATGTTCTGTTTCCAGTTGTCAAATATGTTTGAACTGCTTGTGGGCAGCATATATTGGGTAAGCATGAATCCCCCATTTTACCTTATATTGCTGAACCAATGACATAGGCTTCGACTTTGGCTTGACTTGCATAATTTGAAAATTTCAGCACCAAATTCAAAGGACTTTTAATGTTGTATGCCATTACACTTCCTTGATGAATTCTAGCATGTTTGTGTCTTTTTTGAATTTTGTTAATCCTTCTTTGGCTAATGAATGTAAAATATCTTCTTGACAACCATGAGATTCCCACCAATCATAATACCATAAAGGAAAATCATTTTGACAGTCCATCTGGAAAGTAAAAAACCATGAATGATTGAATGGGCGAATGTAAAATGATTTATACCATGCTTGTTTATAATTCTCATAAGAATATCCTTGAGAAACATAAGGTATTGAAAATGATTTTAAATTATGAATAGTCCTCTATTCCTTGGGACTAAGAACATTTTTTATAATGCATTTTGAATGAGTAATAATATTACACTCATCTTTATGATGCACAATATCTATTGAACCTGAATCCACAAAAATGAATTCGTAAAAAATTTGATTTTTTGTTTGGTCATCAGATGACTAATAAAAATTTTCAGTAAAGAATTTTTGAGTAAATGCCTTGAGTGTTGGGATGTCTAGGGTATCTTTGAATGAAGTTTAAATGATATAATCAATTGAACTTTTAAGTATATATGGTGATTTTGAATTAGATGATGAAGGAGTATTTTGAATTGGTAATGGAGTCAAGGCTCTTGAAATATTGGTTAAATTTGATTGATGTTGAGTTTTTGCAAATAGGGTACTAGCAACTTGAACATAGGGTAATGCTTGAAAGTCTTCTAATGCTATAAATTTGTTGCTAGTTTCAATTCTTGGAGAAAGGGGTTTTGGAATAATTGATTTAGATGCATAATCACTTGCAGACGGCATCTTTTGATTGTTGGATGATTGTCCAATTTTCTTCGACATGCTTCGTTTTTCCTATAAGAAATTCACGAGTCAAAAAATCAGGTAATGAATTATTATCACCTTTAATATATTCTATATTAAAATCGAAAACTGAAAGTATACGTTCCCACCTAGCAAATATTTGTTTTGACACTAAATTTTGAACATCTTTTTATAATATATCTTTTGTTGATTTACAATCAATTCTTAATAAAAACTATTTATTATATAAATCATCCTGAAATTCTGAAATACATAAAACTATTGACAGTATTTCCTTTTTACTGTTGAATAATTCTTCTGCGATCCTGTCCATACTTTTGAAGTAAATCTAACTAATTGCTCTCTCCCTTCTATTTTTTTGTTTAATATTCCACCATATCCTACTTCTGTTGCATTTGTTTCAACTATCATAAATGCAATATGTTGTGGAATTCCTAAACATGGTAAAGATTTTATTTTTTTCTTTTGCCTTCTTTACAATTTTACTATTCCTTTCTGTCCATGGCAATGGATTATTTTGAAGTCTTTGATATAAAGCTGCACAAAGTGTTCTTAAGTTTGGAAAGAAATCTGCTACATAATTTAGACATCTTAAAATCGTTGTAATTGATTTTTATCTTTAATTTCATATGAAAATTTTTCTCCAAATTCTTACACTCTATTAATTGGTTTAATTGTTCCATTATGAATATCATGTCCAAGAAATCTAATTTTAGTTTGGAATAGTTTCATTTTAGGTGCTGATATTACTAATCCATTTTTTTTACTGCTTTTAGAAATATATTTAAATGCCTAAAATGTTCTTCTAATGTTTTTGAATAAACTAACACATCATATATATAAACTATCATAAATGTATAAACTGCAAATATTTCATTCATTATATTTTGAAATTCTGAAGGTGCATTTTTTTAATCCAAATGGTATAACATTTCATTCATAATGCCCAAAAGGGAATGTAAATGCAGTTTTATATTTATCTTTTTCCGCTATTTGAATCTGCCAATATCCTAATTTCAAATAAAATTTTAAATATATTTTTGCTTGATATAATCTATCAAGTATATTTTTTTTATTTGGAATTAGATATCTTATCCATTGTAATACTTTATTTAAAGGTTTATAATTAATAACTAACTTAGAATTTCTTTTTAAAGGTTTATATTAACATAAAATGTGGGACAACTCCTGGGTGACTTAGATTTTCTGATTAATTATTTATTTAATAATTCCTGAAATTCTTTTTTACAATGTTTTAGTAATTCGAAATTCATTTGAATGGGTCGTGCTTTAGATGGTTTTTGTTTATCATTAAAATCTTTTTCATAAGGTAATTCTACTATATGAGTTTTCCTATTCCAAAAAGTAGTTGGATTATCTGAACAAATTTCTTCCTTAAATTGTTTTTCTAATTCTTGAATTTTGTTGATAACACCTTGTTTTTGTAATTGAATTTCTATCTGAGTACAAGATATATCTTCTTTCAGAAAATTGATTTGTTTTTCTTTTCTTAAGATACAATTAATTGTATTTTCCTTAGAATAAATAGAATTTGATTGGAGTTGGTCTAATTCTTTTTCTTTTATTGGAGTTATAAATTTAAATATTATTTCATTTCCCATTACTGTTAAACTTATACTATCGTTATCTTTTTTGAATGGTGTTATTTGATATAAAAATGGATTTCCAAATATAACATCTTGAGTTAAATCTTCGATGATTAAAAATGAATGTTTAAAACAATAGTTTTGATTACATATAAATCCATTAGATAATTTATAATTAACTCTTAAAGGATTTTCCTTTGTCGTTGATAATCTTTCATTAGTTTTGAAACAATATTCTGTTCAAATTATTCCTGATTTAATACAACTTAAATCTACTCCACTATCAGTCATTGCTATACATGTTGTTGTAAAATCTTCAAAACACTTTGTCCAATGCAACCAAAGTTCACTCCGAATGTTGCTGAATCTTCCCCACAATCGGCATCAAAACCTCCAACAAGGTTGAGAGAAATCTGATGTTTTAAGTGTCAAGGCTATGGTCATATACAATCCGATTGTCCTACCCAAAAATTGATGTATATTAATGACAATGGAGATGTTATTAGTGATGATGAATGTGATGACATGCCCACACTTGAGGAGAAGTACCAAAGTGAAGAGAGTGAAGAACTTGATGGTACTACATATGAGTCTGGCAATTATTCTTTAGTTTCTCGTTGAATTCTTAACACACAACCACTAGCCGATAATGATTTGATTTATAGAGAAAACATCTTTCATACATAATACATGGTACAAGATAAAGTTTGTAGTGTGATTGTTGATAGTGGAAGTTGTACTAATGTAGTGAGTACTTTACTTGTTAAGAGATTGAATCTGACATGTGTGAAGCATCCTAAGCCATATAGACTCCAATGGCTTAATAATTCGGCTGTGACTAAAGTAACCAAGCAAGTAATGGTTCCATTCACCATTGGGAATTATGCTGATAAAGTTGTGTGTGATGTGGTTCCAATGGAAGCCGGCCATATACTTCTTGGAAAGCCTTGGCAATTTGATCGAAATTTTGTGTATTATGCCAAGCCAAATTACTATCACTTTGAGCATCAAGGTAAAAAGTTTAACTTAAGAGCCTTGAGTCCGACCCAAGTCTTTGAAGACCAAGCAAAGATGGCACAAGCTTGCCTTTATATGTATGAAAAAGAAGCAAAGGAGAAAAGTGAGCTTGAAAAGAAAAAGAATGTAAACAATAGTATAGGTCAAGAAATTGTACCTAGTGCTAGTGTTAGTTCTAAGTCTTGTCATTTTGCTTCTATGAGTGAGATAAAGAGAGCAATACTAGATAGGCAACCATTGTACTTGTTGTATCGGAATTATGTACTTATCATTGATAGTGATCACCTTAATTCTTTGCCTAGTGTTGTTTTGTCTCTTTTACAGGAATATGGAGATGTGTTTCCCGAGGACTTGCCAATAGGATTACCACCTATTCATGGCATTGAACATCAAATTGACTTTGTCCCTGGAGCGCAAATTCCAAATCGTCTAGCTTATAGAGCTAACCCTGAGGAAACAAAAGAGATCCAAAGTCAAGTTGATGAACTCTTTGACAAAGGTATTGTTTGGGAATCTCTTAGTCTATGTTTAGTTCCAGTTATATTGGTCCCTAAAAAGGATGAATCTTGGAGAATATGTGTTGATTGCCGTGCTATTAATAAAATTACCATTAAGTATAGACATCCAATTCCTAGATTAGATGATATGCTTGATGAATTGCATGGTTCTCGTATTTTTACCAAGATTGATTTAAAAAGTGGCTACTATCAAATTAGAATGAAGGAAGGTGATGAATGGAAAACAGCCTTTAAAACAAAGTATGGTTTGTATGAATGGTTAGTTATGCCTTTTGGTTTATTTAATGCACCTAGTACTTTTATGAGGCTCATGAATCACGTTTTTCATCACTTCATTGGTAAATTTTTCGTAGTTTATTTTGATGACATCATTATTTATAGCAAATCACTTGATGACCATGTTGAACATTTAAAACTCGTGTTTGCTACATTACGTGAGAACAAATTGTACACTAACCTTAAAAAGTGTTCTTTTTGCATGGAATCAATTATCTTTTTATGTTATGTTGTTAGTTCTCAAGGTATTTCTGTCGATGAGTCAAAAGTCAAGGCAATCGTGGATTGCCGAGACCTCAAAATGCTAGTGATGTTAGAAGTTTTCATGCTTTAGCAAGTTTTTATAGGAGGTTTGTTAAGGATTTTAGTTCTATAGCTACACCTTTAAATGAACTTGTTAAAAAGAATGTCACTTTTGTGTGGAAAGATGAACATCAAAACGCCTTTAACACATTAAAGAACAAATTGACTCACGCCCCTTTGTTGGCATTGCCAAATTTTCATAAAGCTTTTGAGATACACTGTGATGCCTCCAGGATAAGTATTGGTGCTGTTTTGATGCAGGAATCAAAGCCGGTTGCTTATTTTAGTGAAAAGCTTAATGGGGCAGCCATGAAGTATGCAACTTATGACAAGAAGTAGTATGCTTTGGTAAGATCATTGCAGGTTTGGCAATACTATCTATGGCCTAAAGAATTCATTATTCATTCTGATCATGAAAGCCTTAAATTTTTGAAAACTCAAGGTAAATTGAATAAAAGGCATGCTAAATGGTTAGAGTTTATTGAATCTTTTCCATATGTGATCAAATACAAATCTGGTAAAAAAAATGTTGTAGCTGATGCATTATCTAGGAGATACACTTTATTCACCTATTTGCATGCTAAGTTACTTGGTTTTGATTTGATTAAAGATTTGTATAAGAATGATCCTACTTTTTCCACCACCTTTGATCTATGTTCTTCAAAACCGAATGGTGAATTTTATGTGCATGATGGATTTTTGTTTAAGAAAGATAAATTATGCATACCCCTTTGTTCCATTCGTGATTTACTTGTTAAAAAGACCCATGGGGGAGGGTTAATTGGGCATTTTAGAATTGCTAAAACACTTGCTGTTTTAAATGAACACTTTTATTGGCCTAACATGATTAAAGATGTTAAAATTGTTTGTGATAAATACATTGTGTGTAAACAATCAAAATCAAAAGTGATGCCTCATGGATTGTACATGCCTTTGCCTGTTCCTAGTCATCCTTGGATTGATATTTCTATGGATTTTGTACTTGGTTTGCCTAGGTCATGCACTGGTCATGATAGCATATTTGTTGCATGATAATTAGGAAAGTAAACTCCTAAATTATAGGAGCATAGCCGAAACCCTACTTTGTAGGAAGTTTGGCATTTTTCCTCTTTTTTTTTGGATTTAGGAAACTAGTTTGTTAGTTAGTTAGGAAGTCAAGTTGTAATTCGCTTTCATTAAGGTTTCCTTTTTGTATTTGGCCGAAATTAATCCTATAAATAGGAAGGCCAATGGCGTTTTTTTTCCATAGAGAATAATAAATATTTTTGCCTTGCAAAAGCTGAAAACACTTTGTGTTTTTAAAACCCCGCGAAGCCTTTAGTGAGAAGCTATAGGATTAGCTTAGAAACAAGCCGAACTTGGAAATTAATCTCTTGATTTATATTAGATTAATCATTCTTGTTTGTAATAACGTAAGGGGTCTGGTTGGCTAATTACCATTCCTTTTCCGTTCCCTTGAATTCACTTCCGTCCATTATTTGTTTTTGTGTCTTTTGTTCTTGTTTGTTGAATTGAGTCGTGCAACACGATCCTAAATATTGTGGAGATTCGATGGTCTAGGAGTTTGAGCCTCGCCCAACCGTATCACTGTGCTATTACAGTTGGGCGATCGGTCCGTGGTACAATCCATAGGGATGATTAAGGTTCCTTAATGTGTGCTTGATTGGGTTTTGGGCAGATTTGAGTGTTGAATTTCATTTGAATATATCTTCCTCAGTTTTGATCCAAATGAGGAGATCTTGGATGCTATGGAAAGATCTTTATATGAACTTAAATTATCATGTTTTAACCTTCTCCAAATTCTGTGTGCAAGGTCATGAAATGGGGGCTTCTTTGTAGACACTACATTAGGGTTTCGATGTTGTCTTCCTTGCCACAGATTGGGAGATTGTTGATATCTTGAGCTCCAGATGACCAATGGTGTTGATTCTTGTACTCATGGAAGAAAAAGACGAAGCTCTACAATCTTTGTGTTGACCCAAACTCTAATCTGGAGGGGAAAAGGGAGATTTATCCCCATGAAATAGCAAAATGGAGTTTGCACTACGATGAGATCGTAGGCATAATTGCATTTACACTACGATGAGGTCGTAGGGTTAAATCCAGCTTTGACACGCTTCAGTATTTTGGTGATAACTCTCTCATCATAGGTCAAAATTGGGTGATTCAAAAGGCTATGGAAAGCTAAGATTAGGGGCTACACCGTTTGTTCTTTTAGGATTTCCAGATTCACAACGCATCGAGTCGGAATATTGGTTGGAAGTTGCTGAATTGTTTGCACATCTATGAAAATTGCACTACGATGCATCGTAGTGCAATTCTGCTCAGCACACATTTGCACTACGATGCATCATAGTGCAAATTTACACATACAAACTTTAACACTACGATGCCTCGTAGTTTTAATCTTCACTTCACAACATTCATGGTTGCTAAACTTATACTTCACAACACATTTCATGCATTTCGGTTTCATTTTTCCAACTTCCTTCAATTGCATCTTTGCTTTGTTTATTCCAACTTCACAACACTTGTTCACATCACTTCTCACTCACTTCACAACAGCTTGGGTAAACACATTTACATGATAAATTTGCATCGATGTTGTGTTCCAAAACTTTGGCAAACATGGATTGCATTTAGCTTAGAGTTCATGAGTTCTTCCATGGCATTCATTCTTCTTTTGCATTCTTCATTGTTTTCACTTCATTTCACTTCGTACTTCACTTCACCTTTTCACTCATTTCATGACTCAACTCAACATAAAACCTCACAGAAATTCAATCAACACTAGCAACTCATAGGACTCACACAAGTAGCTCACGGTTCTAGATTACACTACGATACATCGTAGTGTATTTGTTGGAATGAAGTTTACACCACGATGCATCATAGTGTACACTTGAGGGTTTGAAATTTCAACCACGATGCATCGTGGATGTGAGGTTTGGTTGTGGAATTTGCACTACGATGCATCGCCACGATGCATCGTAGGCAAATGAAGATTTTGTGGGCTGAAAGTTGGTTAAGTGTTTTGATCGTGTGTTCCTGGTATAGGTACCAGTGAAGGCATGGAAGCTGTGGCCCGAAGGCGCACGGGAGCTGAGTTCAGGAAGGGAGGCTGAAGTTGGGAGCCCGAAGGCGCGTTCTGCCTAGCTTATGAAGGCGTGGTGATTGCGGGTCGAGAAGAGACTTTGGCATGGATTGGAGGCGTGATTCCTTAAGGCACAAAGGCGCTGGAGCTGCTGTGAAAGCGCACTCCAGAATGGCTTGAAGGCGCTGAACGATTGAAATAATGTTAAGTTTGGATTTTCTTTTATGATGTTTATATACATTCTTTGTTGGGGCAGTCTTGTAATCTTGTAGTATTTTTTTCGGTTGCGTATTAGTTACACTGTATAACTCTCTATTTATATGGCAAGGGCGTCGTCTACCCTTGCAAATTTACCCAATATCACCAAAACAAGTAGTAGTAGCAAGCGGGATCGTATCCAACAGGGAGAGGATTGTATTAAGAATTGTACAAGTGATAGAATAAAAAGTGTTCAATAAAGCAGGCAGCAAGTATGAGAAAAGACGTAAGTCAATCCAAGAAGTGAAATGGTGTTGCTTGAGGTAGGTCAGTGTGACGAACTCTATTTTGATTATCCTTGACTAGTGTAAGAACATGAATGAGGGGGTCGTTCTTCTAGTGAACTTAGGGTTGATCTCCTTATAAGACTCAGCAATCCTAATTCACCCTGCTCCTCTCATCTTCCCTTTGTAGGGCAAGACCTAGGCTCAGCTTCCTAATTCCCGATCCCTATCTGACACTAAAACCCAACTCCCTTGGGACACAACAGTCAACCAAAGTCTCAGGTTCTAATGTTCAAATAATCCTAAGTCTTTCCCATTACATTAACTTCAATTGTCATTGGTAATGCACAACTGACGTTGCACATCCTTTAGACAGATCATAGGACTCATTCAAGTAGTTCCTTATTCCAGTGATATTATTTCAATTTCCATTATAGCACTAAATTGACCTCAGTGGTACTGGCAAGTCATATAAAGGGCATAGGAGTGAGTGAGTAAGCATTGAAATAAAGCATCAACAAGATATAAGAAACAATATCAAACACGTAATATGCAAAACAAATGTCTCAAATCAATTTAAGAGTCATCACACTTAATCCCTCAAAGCAACAACCTAATGTTTAGCCAATCATGTTGATCGGCTTTGAAAACACAGTTCTGACAAAGCCAGATCAAGGCATAGCTATTACAGAAAGATAAAATGGAATGATATCCCACTCTGATCTCCTTTTTCTCTTGAAACCTAACTCTCTTGATTGATCTCCGTTTCTGGCTCTCCAAAAGCTCTCTTTCTTCTTTCCTCCCTCTGGCTTTTATAGTTTTCTCTTCATGTCCTTGCCAAGTGAGCTTCCTGGAAGTTTCCTTGCTATGCCCGGATGTTGACACGTGCTCCTGTAAACATAAGCCAAGAAGTAGTGAAGACACGTGTATTGACAAATAAGAGTGACGAGGCCAAAATGTTAAACGTATTGGATGCGGTGTTTGCGTACACGTGCTTGGACCAAATGTGGAGTGTAATGTATACTAGATGAATGATAAAATCCCTAAGGAAAAATCTAACAAAGGAAAATGTATAGACAAGAACGAAAATATGTAAAAAGGAAAAATATAAAAAGAACAAAATGTATGAAATTTATCCCATGTTGTGCAGTGAGCTGTGCAAATGTGAATGAGGCGGGCACGTGGTGCGCGCGCGCCAGTGTGCGCCCGCCGTGTGGGTGGCAGGCGCCATGTAGCGCGCCCCGCTCGGTGTTGTGTGGTGTGCGTGTGTGGAGGCGGGCGCCGTTGGGTGCGCCCCGCCGTGTGTGTGGCGGTCGCCTAGTGCGACCGCCGTGTGGTGTGGTGGGTGCACCATGCCCCCGCCATGTGTAGTGCATCTTGTGTGAATGTTTGTGCAAAGTGTGGTGCGGGTGTTGTGCAAAGTGTGGCGCGTGTTTGTGGCGGTCAGACAGTGAGTGTGGTGAGCTTAAATGTGTAAGTGAGTGTGCTGTGCAAGTGTGAGTGGTTTGTGGACTTCGTGAAGCTTGGGGATAGGTGGTGTGGCAGGACAAGCTTGGAGGTCAGTGGTGTGCATGACTAAGTGTCTTGCATATTTCAAGCATCAAAGCATTTTCACGTTGTTTTACAACACTTAGCCATTTTCACACAAATCTCCAACACATGCAGTTTTAGCACACGGTCAGACTACCAAGCATCATTTCAGCACAAAGTCCATAGCAAAAGATAAGGAAATTCACACAAATAAGTAGGCGAAATACCGACTTATCATCCCCCCACACTTAAATCTTTGCTAGTCCCGAGCAAAGTATAACCAACTGTCTACCCTCACATTCAACACTCTCAACATCATCAGCTCTCCACTTAAAATTTTTGCATGCAAAGGAAACATTTTGATCAAGTTTACAGTTCATTCGACCTTATACCAGTTATCAAGTAAGGTGCAGTGAATAAAGACCAAACCGTCAGCGTGCAAGTGTGTGCTGAGAGATGCATATTTCCCCTTAGTCTGTCTATGCAAAGTACTCAAGTAGGCACTTTAGTTAAGAATTCTTGCACTACAGTCTTTTGTCCACACACACGAACACTTCATACTAAAATGAAAGACAAGAACTTAACTAAGCTTACTGGGGATTTCCCCTTATTCAATGCACATTGGTGCTTATTGCTTTCTTTTCGAAACTCGTGCCACACATTGGTGCTTGGCTGCCAGGGTTTTGTGGCTATTTTTTCCCTTTATTTGCCGCAATCCATGTTCGTGTGTGTCTTCAAGAGACTATATATATAAATGCAAGAAAAAGTGCTTACGAGTAGAAAACACATACAAACAAAGAAACATAAGCTCCCTCCTATGTCAAATTTTGTGCTGGCATTTCTATCTTACATTAACACCGCACTTTACTCATCAACATCGTATGCAATCTAATGAATACCGTAAAAATTCAAAAAAATTTCACATACATTGAACAGTTTGTGTATTGGTGGATTTTGCTGATAAAATTGGAAGTGCGAATGTAATGGATGTGCAAGTGTGTTAGATAGGCAGTGGCAATCTTTGCACAACACAACATCACACACTTAAATTCATAACAATTGGAAATAAAAGCACACTACATCACAACTTTGAAATGGAAAGCACACTACAAGGTCAGTGCTAGTCACTGCCTTGTTTTCATTCCCACACAACAGCACAACGAAACGAAAAAAATAAAACGAAATAAAAACACCTCCTAATACTAATATACTATCACACCACCTCCGATCCCTGCAACACATAAGCAAACACACAACAATTCAAGGCAATTCAAAGCAAAGGCGCCAAGCCTTTCAGATACAAGCATCAACGAAGCATCAACTAAGGCCAAAGATTAGACAACCACACATGGACCTCCAGAGCAACAACCACACATGGACCTCCAGAGCATGCAAGTCTCCCCCCCACACTTAAAATCAACAATGGTCCCCATTGTGGAGAAAGGAAAGAGTTTACCCGGTGCTAAGCGTCACGCCGGGCCCGTTCTTGCTGCTCCCCTTCCAGATAGGTTTCCCATTGTTGGTTTCCTATGGTTCCCAGAGATTGTTGGGATGTCTCTGTGGGAGACACTTCAATTCCTTGGTTTTTCGCCATCTGTGCTAGTAAATACGGGAAGAATATTGGTGTGCCAGTGCACTTTTGTGCTCGCATAATGGATTCTATGATCAGCCTTCCTACATCGATCGTCATCCGGTGCTGGATTGCATAAATCAGAAGTACTTTGTTTTGGGTAGCCTTGTTGTGGCGGTTTGTGGGTATGAGCTTGGAGTTTATGAACATCAACCACATGTGGGCTTCCGCCGTCAAGTCCTTGGTTTGCACATAAACAGCTTTAGACTGATTGTTACGTACCCACACGGCTCCTGGTAGCCCCACGGATTCGATCAAGAAATTGACGTTGGCTGCCTCCACCAATTGTTCAAATTCGTTTTCTGGGCAATCTGGCAATTGATAATGAGCATTGATGGTTTGGCTTGTTATCTTAAGGTAAGTTCCCCGGAGGTAAACCCCATTGTGGTTGCTCTCATTTGTGTAACTTGCGTGGGAGTTGGCATAGAATTCCATGGCCAACTCCACGTTGGTCTCAGCTGGGGCGAAGGCAAGGGCTTCCCATTTGTAAAAATGGATAGTCTCGTCAAATATGGGTGCCGGAGAGACAAAGTTCCGTTCCACTAGGATGTGTCTAAGGATAGATCTATCGAACCGTCTCACTACTCTTTCGTTGACAAACCGTGGAGGTGATTTAGAAGTATATTCTTCCTCGCCTTCAGAGTCCCAGTCGGGTGGTTCTGGAGAATTTAAAGACTCTACCTATCACGATCTAGGACAGCAAGTAACACGTGAAAACAGCAGCTAAAAGACTCCAGAAACTGCAGGAAAAACGACGCAAAAAAAGACAGCAAGAACGACTCAAGAAATCAAGAAAAATCCGAGAAGACAAAGAAGCACAAAACCTGAAATTTTCGATGAACAACCTTTGCTTTGATACCAATTGATACGAATGGTCTTCGGATGGAGATCCTCAACCACACGAAACCCTCTTCTTTGGACTGTTTGTTCACCAAGATTCACGAACAACAAGAAGAAACAATAACAATGCGGAAACAACAAAGAAAACAAGAAGATATTGAACAGGCTGTTTTTGATTGAAATCAATCAAACCCAACACGTTACCACAAAGTGATTTCAATCCAACCTATGTAAATCAAGTGGAAGCAGGGATCGTAATCCACAGGGAAGGCGTAGGTCAAGAAAATTGAGTAAATTGTTCTAAAAGTCTTGTCACAGAATCTAAGTACTAGAGAGAGGAAAATTCAACTCAAACGAACGAAAACAAAGATGTAAAATATAGCAACAAGCAAGGATGAAACAGATATCTCAGGATTCTTGTATTGGATGAACACAGGTTTAGTAAATCTATGCTATGCAATCAGTAAACAATTAAATGCAATGGAGACCTAAATTGCCTAAGAAGTCCAAGCTGTGGTTAGCATGGCGACCACACCACTGCTTGTACCCCCTAAATCACCATCCTCTCCCATGGCGAGGCCCGATAATGGTGGAATAAGCTCCGCAAAGTCTCAACTCTCCTAGTTAACTACTCTAACATGAAAAGTCCTAAGAACTCCCATGGCGAGGCCCATCCTAGTGTTCACATATCATTGTTGTTAACACAGAAAGCTTCTTTAACACTTTTCCTAATGTTTCAATTCATTAACACTTCTTATGGCGAGGCCAGAGAGATGAGAATGAGCCCGTGTTCATGTCCATGGTGTTAAGCAATTTGTCATCCTGAAAATTTCTGTCACGTTTTGGTATTCTTGGCATACCTCTTTCGATATAACTCGGTATTGTACCATTCAAGAAGCCCTGGAACGATAAGGGATAGAGCTACAACTTTCATGTTTTAAGTTTTCCAAGATTCTGACTTTATCACCGTCGAAAATGCCATCCAAAATTGATGACGGGATTCTGGCCAGATTTTCATCTCGAATTTCATGGACTACATTGAAGACCAAGATGGCGTGCTTGGGCTTTGCTATGTTGGATCACGCCATTTGATAATTATTTAGTTTTCTTTTGAGTTGTAATAATTAAGTCCATTAAACATTTAATTATGGGCTTAAGTCTTTATGTTTTAATTGTGGGCTAAGTAATTACTTGATTCAATTGCCTTGCATGGTAATTAGAAAAGTAATCTCCTACTTTTTAGGAGAATTTAGGAAAGTAAGAGTTCAAATCGGTTTTTACTTCCTTGTAACCGATTTTACAAGTTTAGGAAACTTAAAGTTTGTCTTTTAGTTAAGGTTTCCTTTTCCAATTTGGAAACTAAGTTGTAATAGGATTAAGCTAGGGTTTCATGTTTTTGTAGCCTATTTATAGGTGAGTTTTTCACATGAAATAATAAGTTGAATTTTGATAATTTTAGCCTTTGCTAAATTAACCTTGCAGCCGTGACAAGCTCTAGGAAAATACGTGAAACTCAATTGATTTCAATTGTGTGATCATAAGAACTGTGATTCTTAAGCTAAGACCTTAGGAAGAACCTACCCGTTCTTGATTTAAAGAACAAGCCGAACTGAGATCTTTTCAACTCTTGATTTACATAGGTTGGATTGAAATCACTTTGTGGTGACGTGTTGGGTTTGGTTGATTTCAATCAAAAGCAGCCCGTTCAATATCTTCTTGTTTTCTTTGTTGTTTCCACATTGTTATTGTTTCTTCTTGTTGTTCGTGAATCTTGGTGAACAAAAGGTCCAAAGAAGAGGGTTTCGTGTGGTTGAGGATCTCCATCCGAAGACCATTCGTATCAATTGGTATCAAAGCAAAGGTTGTTCATCGAAAATTTCAGGTTTTGTGCTTCTTTGTCTTCTCGGATTTTTCTTGATTTCTTGAGTCGTTCTTGCTGTTTTTTTTTTTTGCGTCGTTTTTCCTGCAGTTTCTGGAGTCTTTTAGCTGCTGTTTTCACGTGTTACTTGCTGTCCTAGATCGTGATAGGTAGAGTCTTTAAATTCATCAAAATCGCATGAGCAAATTTGATCAAATCTGCCCGAAATTGCTTCCTTGTTGCTTATCGATTTTTGTGACTTTGTTGCTGCTGTTCTTGCTTCGATTTGCTGCTGTTTTTGAGTCCATATTCTGCAGTAAACATATATATTAATTGAGTCTTAAATTCATTAATATTCTGCCCAAAAATCGCATGCAACTTTGTGTTAAAAATCTGTCCAAAATCGAGTTGGTCTTGCTTCTTGATCTCTTGCGTTTTTGTGTTGATTTTCTTGCTGATTTTTGTTCGATCCTTGCTGCCATCTTTGTGTTAATATTCTACACTATCTTTCTTGCATTCATAGTGTTGAATTCCTTGTGATTTATTTCTGTTTTCACGTCCATACCATAGGGTGTCAATTAGGGTTTCTTAAAAACCCTAGTTTTGGTCTTTTGGTCATAACTTCGCCAATTCTTGATCTTTTTTTTGTGTTAGTTTCATCATCTTGTCTACAATATAGTGTGTTTTGATCAAACTTTTTCACCATATCAAAAAGACAAGTTCTTGAACACTTTCTTGAACTTCTTGATTTTCTTGAAAATCCAAAGTTGTCCAAATTTGAATCTTGAGCCATATTCTTGATCCTTGTTGAAAATCTTGATTATTTTCTGAAAGTAGCACATTCAAATTCCTTTTCCTTGGTGAGATATTAAAGTTTGAAAATTTTAAGGTTTATTAAGGTTAAGACAAAAAGACACAACATCATAAACCTTAATCCTAGGTTGTTGTCTTCAAACCTTAAACCTAAGTACTTTGTACTAGGTTCTTGTCTTAAAACCTTAAACCTAGTACCATTTAAGGTTCTTGTCCGAACCTAGTTCTTTTTTGATTTGTCCAAGGTTTGTGTCCAAACCTTAAAAGTTTGTTTTTGTCTTATATTGTCCGAACAAAAAAAAAAAAAAGAGTCACGGTCAAAAAAAAAAAAAAAAAAAGTGACCGAATAAAAAAAAAAGAGAAAAGAACAAAAAAAATATATAAATTCGGACTTCAACTTATTTTATTTTTTTATTATTTCTGTTATTTAATTTATTTTATTTTATTATTTGAAATAACACATTGTTCTTAAGTTGTTACTTGAAAACCACCTTGGATTAAAAGTGCCATAACTTTCTCAATACAACTCGGATTTAAGTGATTCAAATTGCGTTTTCTTCGTCTTTGAGTCCTCTTTTTGAATCCCCTAGTTTCTGAATCAATCAAGTTATACCCACATGTGTTCTGAAATACTCTTGTGACGTAAATTGCTTAAACTTCTTTGATTTGACTTGTGTGAAACTTGTTGTTGAATACTTGGTTGAGACAAGTTCTTATAATCATTGAATTGGTAAGTTCTATAGTTTGAGAGTATTAGCATAGGGTATACACGAGAAAAGCCTTCACTAGAGAGGAGAGCATATACTACCCATATTGTGAGAACCCGTGAGGTATATTTCTATATATTTCTTGTGTTTTTACTAACTTGCAGGTACAAATGGAGGGTGATGAATCTAAATCACCAAAGGTAGTGGACCAAAAGTTCACTAACAATGTCCTCTTTGACATGATCCGAAAACTCACACTCAAAGTTGATAGTTTGACTTCACCACCACCTAAGGGTCCTAGATCCCGAAGAGTTGAGTTTGAGTCCGACAATGATTCTAGTCATGATGAGGAGGAGGAAGAGGAGGGCACGAGCTCTTCTAAGAAAGGTGACAAGTATAAGATTTCCATTGCTTCTGTTAAACTAATTATTCCAACTTTCCATGGTAAAGCAGATCCCGAAGCATATTTTGATTGGGTTCGTGAGCTTGAACACTTCTTTGAAGGCCATGATTACTCCGAGAAAGAAAAGTATCGACTTGCCTTTATACACCTTAAGGATTATGCTAGTCTATAGTGGGATGAAGTTATTCGAACAAGGCGTCAAGATGGTGAAAGGCCGATTAAGTCTTGGAGCCAAATGAAATTGCTAATTAGGAAAAAGTATGTCTCTTCTCATTACAACAGTGAATTGAACAGAAAATTGCACTCTCTTGTGCAATGTACTAAATCGGTTGAGGAGTACTACCATGAGATGGAAGCTTTGATGATCAAGGCTAATGTCCAAGAGGATTCCGACTCTACTATTGAAAGGTTCTTGAGAGGTATGCATTCTGATTTGGCTTATCATGTGGATTTGTAAAGTTACGTTGATATTAATGAACTTGTCCACAAAGCAATCAAGATAGAAAGGCACATGAAAGGGAAGAATAAGTTCTCACAGCCGCCTCCATCTTGGCAAAGAAACACCAAGCCGAATGTGGCTTCTTTCACTCCACCAACAAAACCACGGACATTCACCTCAAACCCGACGTCTAATGTCCAGAAATCAGCTCCAAAAGCTGCTGTTCCAGCCCCTAATTTGGCGTCCAATAAACCTCCAAGATTGAGGGATATTTGATGCTACAAGTGTCAAGGCTATGGACATATGCAAGCTGATTGTCCAACTCGGAAAGTGATGATAACTCTTGATAGTGGTGAAGTGGTAAGTGATGATGATTGTGCCGACATGCCGCCTCTTGAAGAGAAGGACCAACATGAATCCAGTGAAGAAAGTGAAGAGACGGATCACTATGAGTATGATGTTGGTAACTATTCTCTAGTCTCTCGCCGTGTTTTAAGTGCTCAACCTTTGTTGATAATGATGATTTGATGCAACGAGAAAACATATTTCACACACGTTGTTTAGTTCAAAACATAATTTGTAGTGTGATTATTGATAGTGGTAGTTGCACCAATGTGGCGAGCACCTTGTTTGTAAATAGGTTGAATTTGACTTGCATGAAACACCCTAAACCATACCGTCTTCAATGGTTGAATAATTCAGTTTATACTAGGGTTACAAAACAAGTTAAGTTCACTTTAACCATTGGAAAATATATTGATGATGTTATATGTGATGTGGTTCCAATGGAAGCAAGTCATATCTTGCTTGGCCGCCCTTGGCAGTTTGATTGTGATGTACTTTATCATGTCAAGAAGAATTTCTATAGCTTTCTTCATAAAGGGAAAAAGTTTAATCTTCGAGCCTTAACCCCAGCACAAGTCTTTGAAGATCAAACTCGAATCATTCAAGCTACTAGAGATATGAATACCGCCAAAGAGAAGAAAGTTCAAGGGAAAAGCAATGTAATAGCTAGCTCAACTTGTAATAGTGTAGGCCGAGATAAAGATTCTTTGTCTTCTTCTAGCATAGGGACGAGATTTAGTTGTTAAGCAACCTTGTTATTTTACTTCTTCTAGCGAGTTTAAGAGAGGAATACTAGATAGGCAATCAATGTACTTACTTGATGATAGTGATCACCATTTGAATTGTTTACTGCCTAGTACATTTGTTTTGCAGGTTTTTGGAGTTCCTAAGTGCTTAATAGAGTTCGAAATAACTCATTATCAATTGCAAGGAATCCAATCCGCCTTAGCTTGTTTTCCGCAAGGTAAGCAAGGTAAGTTAGGTAAGTATGAAAGCTTATTGGTTGATTTCAATGGTTTTAAAGTAAAGAACTTTCTTAACGTCAATGCTATTGATTTTCAAAGTTTGATTTCTGTTTTGAATCAATTTCAATGTCTTTCACACACCTTTGAAACATTAGTTCGAAATTCTTTAACATGTGCATTAAAATCCAATGATTTGTGTTTTGGTAAGCAAATTATTTCACATAATTCTTCAATTATGAAATCCAATTATTTCGTTTTGAATGAGTTTATGTATAGTTTCTTCACATGCTATGATGCTTATCTCATACATGAATTATATTTTGAGCTTAATATTGATAATTTCGAACTACATCAAACCTTTGTATGCACTCATTCAAGTGTTAATTATATTGACTCTACTTGTTGGGTTAATGATTCTTTTGATTCTTTATTTTGTGATTTTGCTCACATCCATCAAGTTAAAAGAGGTCCTTGGATAATTCAACACTTGTATGGTAAGTTATCTCCGTTCCAAATTTCTTTTGAATTCCAAGAGGTAAAATTTTCTGTTTACAACTATTCAATAGATTGTATACATTCTAGTTTTTGAAATTACACACTCATATTTGATAACTTTTGCATGTTTTTAGAGGTCTTAATACGTTCATGTGATTTACACTTTCTCAAGGATGCATATATGTTTTCTTGTTATGAATTTTCGTGTCTTTATGATTCTATTCATATATGTTTACATCCTTTGCTTACATTACATGTTAATAACGTAAATAATGTGTTCATGAATGTTGTTAGTGAATTCATATTGATTAGTTCTTTAATTAAGAATATTCGGTTTTCTGATTTGCATAAACTACATGATAGTTATTTGCATAATTGTTTTGAATTCATTGACTTCAAAATTATGACTCATGCAAAATTTGTTAAAACTAATCATGCTATATGTATTACGAATTTGCATACTTATTCTGCCCATTCTATTCTTTTGGTGAAAGGAAATTATTCTACATCTTATTCTAGATTATTGTCCTTTCATTTACCTTATACATTTGTCTTGTTTTGGCAGAATATATATTATTGTTGTTCGAGATGTGCATCTTCCCAATTTTACTTGGCTCGAGTTTGCGATGAGTTCGTGATATTAGTATTTGACCCTGGAACTCACTTTCAAGATTCGAGGACGAATCCTTTCGAGGAGGGAGGGAATGATGAGAATGAGCCCGTGTTCACGTCCATGGTGTTAAGTCAATTTTTCATCCTGAAAATTTCTGTCACGTTTTGGTATTCTTGGCATACCTCTTTCGATATAACTCGGAATTGCACCATTCAAGAAGCCCTGGAACGATAAGAGATAGAGCTACAACTTTCATGTTTTAGGTTTTCCAAGATTCGGACTTTATCACCGTCGAAAATGCCATCCAAAATTGATGACGGGATTCTGGCCAGATTTTCATCTCGAATTTCATGGACTACATTGAAGACCAAGATGGCGTGCTTGGGCTTTGCTATGTTGGATCACGCCATTTGATAATTAATTAGTTTTCTTTTGAGTTGTAATAATTAAGTCCATTAAACATTTAATTATGGGCTTAAGTCTTTATGTTTTAATTGTGGGCTAAGTAATTACTTGATCTAATTGCCTTGCATGGTAATTAGGAAAGTAATCTCCTACTTTTTAGGAGAATTTAGGAAAGTAAGAGTTCAAATCGGTTTTTACTTCCTTGTAACCGATTTTACAAGTTTAGGAAACTTAAAGTTTGTCTTTTAGCTAATGGTTTCCTTTTCCAATTTGGAAACTAAGTTGTAATAGGATTAAGCTAGGGTTTCATGTTTTTGTAGCCTATTTATAGGTGAGTTTTTCACATGAAATAATAAGTTGAATTTTGATAATTTTAGCCTTTGCTAAATTAACCTTGCAGCCGTGACAAGCTCTAGGAAAATACGTGAGAACTCAATTGATTTCAATTGTGTGATCATAAGAACTATGATTCTTAAGTTAAGCTTAGGAAGAACCTACCCGTTCTTGATTTAAAGAACAAGCCGAACTGAGATCTTTTCAACTCTTGATTTACATAGGTTGAATTGAAATCACTTTGTGGTAACGTGTTGGGTTTGGTTGATTTCAATCAAAAACAGCCCGTTCAATATCTTCTTGTTTTCTTTGTTGTTTCCGCATTGTTATTGTTTCTTCTTGTTGTTCGTGAATCTTGGTGAACAAACGGTCCAAAGAAGAGGGTTTCGTGTGGTTGAGGATCTCCATCCGAAGACCATTCGTATCAAAATTTCTCATTATGCACTGGAGGTGAAATACCAATTGCACACTCAGATACCTTCTCAGTTTCAAAAGTACCAATTTCCCCATTATCTTGATTTATTGTATCACAATGTCCTTCCAGATGTGACTCTATGCAATTTATCAAAGTATCAAGAAAAGAACAGTCATCATCATCATCAAGTAAAACATGTTCATCACTATCATTTGAACAATTCTTTACACATGCTTCCTGTGAGGTATGCTCTACCAAAGATTGACTTGGCTTTTCAGAGTTTGATATATCTATGTAACCACATTCTTCTATGTATGCATTCTCTAATGAAAACATGCAATCTTCTACATCAAGCTCATCACAATCAATTTCTTCATCATCAACAATTTCATCAACAGAAATATAGTCATGCTTAACACCCTCATCAACGAAAATAGGAGAACATTCAACAACCTGAATGGAACAACAAGATTCTAAATGCATAGGTTGTTTCATTGCATAATTCACGTCAAAAACTACTTCCTCATTATTAATTCTAAAGGTGACAGTTTTGTTTCGAACTCCAATTAAAGCATCGCCAGTAGCTAAAAATGGCCTATCAAAAAATGAGTGGAACCTCGGGGTCCTCCTCCATATCAAGAACAATAAAATCAACAGGCAAAGTGAATTTATCAACTCTTACCAGAACATCTTCAACCAAACCTGTAGGAGTTACCAAAGACCTATCTGCCAATTGTAGAGTTACCGCCACTGGGCGAATCCTGCTTTCCAATCCAACACTGATAGCTATGGACAATGGCATTAAGTTAATCCCAGCACCCAAATCACATAAAGCCTTTGCAAAATGCCTTGTGCCTATTTTGCATGGGATAGTACAGCTCTCGGGATCCTTAAGCTTCGGAGGAAGATCATGAACCATCCATGCTTGAGTACACTCAGAAACCATCATGGGAACCACACATCTCAAGATTTGCTCTTTGTTGGAGATGAGATCCTTGAGATACTTAGCATATTTTGGCATTGAAGTCACTAAATCCATCAGGGGAAGATTCACATTCACTTGCTTGAGTACATCCAGGAACCTCTTGAACTGAGGGCCTTTTTGAGGAGATGGTTTCTTCCTCTCTGGAAAAGGAGGTTTAGGAGCATACTCAGGGAAGTTGAAAAGATTGGAGTTCTTGGTGATCTCATTACCCACTCTAGTTGGTATGTCCTTCTTCACAGTCTTATCATCCTCTTGCTCATTATCCTTCTTAAGTTCCAAAACTTCCTCAGCTTCATCTTTCTGGACTTCTTCTGCACAATCACTCTTAACTTCTGACGGTTTATTCCCAGGCAAAAGTTTCCCACTCCTCAAGGTTATGGCCTTACATCCAATATTGTTCTTGGGATTTGGCACCGTATCACTAGGAAGAGAACCTATAGGTCTATGATGTATAGCATTCGCGAGTTGACCCAATTGCATCTCAATGTTTTTGAATGTGCCATCATGATGTCTTACAGATGTCTCCAAAGCAACAAACCTTTCCTCATTTTTATCCACCTTTTCTATAAGACTCCGGAGCATTTCTTCCACTGATGAGTTCCTCGGCTCTGAGGTACTAGCTTGCTGATCAAACCCTGGTGGAGGATTGGAAGTTCTTCCTTGATCATTCCCTTGAGTATATTGACCTCTCTGGTTTTGGTTATGTTGTCTCCAAGTTCCTTGATTACCACCATAGCCTCTATTGTTGCCTCCTGAGTAATTTCCAGAGTACTGTGGTCTGTTGCCATAGTTATTCACGTATTGAATGGACTCAGTGGTGACTGGGCACTCATCAGTATAGTGTTCACCCTTGCATATACCACATGAAAGAAGTGGAGCTTTTGTTTGTGTTCCTTAAGAGTCTGCACCTGCTTGGCCAATGCTTCAAACTTAGCACTAAGAGAAGTCTCCTCATCTACATCAAGAACCCACATTTGTTTTCTAACATGAGTTTTGCGGGTCTCTGGGAAGATATACTCGTCCTCAGCAATTTGATTAAATAGCTCCCGTACTTCAGGCACAGACTTGTCTTTGAGTGCCCCGTTAGCACATGCCTTAACCATCAAAGAAGATTCAGTAGTTAAGCCTTTGAAGAAAGTGTTTAGTTCCCTGATCTCTCCCAAGTCATGATTGGGGCATTGTCTAATTAGATCGTTGAATCTTTCCCAAGCTTCTCTAAATGTCTCACCTTCTTGCTGCTGAAAGTTCATAATTTCCAACCTTCTCTTTTCAAGCTTAGCTGGAGGGAAGTATTTGGACAAGAACCTCTTCTGTAGATCATTAAATGACATTCCAGCATTTATTCCCCCAATGCTCTTGAACCAATGTTTAGCCTTTCCACGCAACGATAAAGGAAACAAAATCCGGTGAACTTCACCCCTGTCAACTCTTGGCAACTTAAAAGTGCTACATAACCCGAGAAACTAATCAAGGTGGTCATTAGGATCCTCATTGTCAAGACCTTGGAAGAATTGGCCCTGGGTAATCATGGAAATAATTTGTGGAGGAATGTGGTAACTTTCCACATCGATGTCCTAATGACCAAATCGATTGTCAAAATTTACTGCGTAATGATCTCCAAACCTAGGTGCCTGTGCTCCTTGTGCAGCCATTTCTCTCTGTTGCTTCAAATGTGCTCTCAAAGTTTTCTCCAACTCAAGATCCAATAAGAATTGTGGTTCTCCTGCAAACCTGCTAGACCTTGGCATATACAACACACAGTTGTGGAGTGTAATAACAAAAGAACAAGAACTTCAAATATGCAACACAGAAACAGATCACAATTCTCAACACGAACAGAAAACAACACAAAATGAAAGCTAAGGTAAATGCCACAAACAAAAACACAAGTAGAACAAGTAAAAATCAAGAACAATTCAATAAATTCTAGAACCGATTGCCTTCCCCAGCAACGGCACCAAAAATTGAACTCGAGTTGTCGCACGTCGTTAATTTTACCCTAACAACTACTGTAGAAGTGGAAGCAGGGATCGTAATCCACAGGGAAGGCGTAGGTCAAGAAAATTGAGTAAATTGTTCTAAAAGTCTTGTCACAGAATCTAAGTACTAGAGAGAGGAAAATTCAACTCAAACGAACGAAAACAAAGATGCAAAATATAGCAACAAGCAAGGATGAAACAGATATCTCAGGATTCTTGTATTGGATAAACACAGGCTTAGTAAATCTATGCTATGCAATCAGTAAACAATTAAATGCAATGGAGACCTAAATTGCCTAGAAGTCCAAGCTGTGGTTAGCATGGCGACCACACTACTGCTTGTACCCCCCAAATCACCATCCTCTCCCATGGCGAGGCCCGAGAATGGTGGAATAAGCTCCGCAAAGTCTCAACTCTCCCAGTTAACTACTCTAACATGCAAAGTCCTAAGAACTCTCATGGCGAGGCCCATCCTAGGGTTCACATATCATTGTTATTAACACAGTAAGCTTCTTTAACACTTTTCCTAATGTTTCAATTCATTAACACTTCCTATGGCCGAGGCTTGAGTCTCAGAATTGATTTAATTACAGAAAACAAGTGCAAAGACTTAAACAATCACAATTTAGTTCTCAATTCATGCAACTTCGCTAACTTTGATTAATCACTCTCAATTTCGCATGTCGACCACAATTGAAGCTTTATCTATTCAAGATTAGCTAGGAATTATGAAATTCAACATATGTTTATGCTCAATTCAAATGTGATTTCAATACTCAACAATTAGATCAATTGCATAGCCTACAATCTACTAAAACACGTATTCATCCATTAAGAATCCTAAGATATCATAGATTTAGCCAGAAAACATCTTTCTCATTTCAAAATCAACAAATTTCAACATTGATAAGCTCATTCTCATTTAATTGGAAGAATTTACCGATTAAATCAAGAGAATTGTCGATTCCTTTGTCAATTGAGAATAAGAAAGATAAATCCAGTCCAAATTCACAATCGAAATTGAGATCCGAGAAGAAATGTTTAGTGAGAGAAAATAGATCTAGAGAGAGAAAATGAGAGGGAGAAAAGCTCCCGCTAAAATTCAAAATGATAGTTCTAAATCTAGAATCCTCTCTCGTCTCCCGTCTAGAATGATCCTCTACATGCTAGCTACCTTCCCTATATATAGAGTTGGGAAAACGTAACCAATACACAATTGTAAATCATCTAGAGTGTTACAAAAGTGCCTTTGAATAGAAAGACCAAAAAATTAGCCTAAAATGTGAAAATCCGAAAATGAAGAGCAATTCTTGCATCCCAGCGCCTTCAGCTTTGCAGAGTTGCGCCTTCTCATCAGCTTCCACGCCTCTACGGCCCTGAGAACCACGCCTCTAACCCGTTACTGTCAATCCTTGTACGCTCAGCCCACTTCACGCCTTCATAAGTACAGTAGAGCACGCCTTCAAGCATCCAACTTTAGCCTCCCTTTGTAGACTCACTTTCTGTGCGCCTTCAAGCCTTCCACGACCACGCCTCCTCGCACCTGTACAAGAGAGAGAACAAATTCCCAGCAGTTAGCCATTTTCAGTTGTTGAAAACAACATCCACGCCTATATGCTGGCGAGGTCTCGCGGCGAGACCTCGCCATCTACGACTTTTGCTGGCAAGGTCTCGCCACGAGACCTCGCCATCTAAGATGGTTGCTGGCGAGACCTTGCGGCGAGGTCTCGCTGGCAAATGTGCGAGTGTGTGAGAGTGAGTGTAATGTGGTACGTTTGAGTGTTGTGAAATATGGTGAGTTTAAATGAATGAAAATGTTGTGAGTAGTGTGAGATGATAGTGAATTGTGAAGTTTGTAAAGTTTGTGAATTGTGAATGAATGTGTAAATGGTGAAGCTGTGAAGTGAGGATGAATGTTAAAACATGAGTGAATGTTGGCGTTGTGAGTGTTGTTAATCAAAGAATGTCTTGTGTATATGAATTGCAATGAAAGAAATCCTATGAAGTTAGTGCTACGAAAATGGATGTGTGCAATACGTAAACCTTCTATGAATTCATGATGGAGTTGTCAGTGTTTGCTGCATTTGATTAAAGAATCTCCACCAAATGCTACACAAGACTTTATAAATTGTGGGCAAAGAATGACCAACCAAGTGGAATGTACATCAGTGTGTGCAAAGTACTTGTGCAGCAAGTGTGTATTAGTGAAGTGCTAGTATGCATAAGAGTGAAGTGATAGTAGTGTGCGAATGAGTGCTTGTGTGCACAAGAGTGAAGTGTGAGTAGGTGCGAGTGTGCATGCGGCGAGGTCATCTCGCCGCATGGTGTGTGCTAGGATGTTGTGCGTGTGTGCGAGTGATTCTGTGCATGTGTGCGAGAGTGATGTGCGATTGATGCGTGCGACGAGGTGAGTTCGTCGCACAGCATGTGTGCAGGAGTGTTGCGGCGAGATCACCTCGCCGCATGTGAGGTGTGTGCGAGAGAGTGCGAGGAAGAGTGTGCAGCTGTACAAGAGTGTAGTGTGAAGTGAGTGCCCGTGAGGTGCTTGTGAAAATGCTCGTGAAGTCTTTGTGAGTGCTTAGTGTGTGATGACACCATTTCAGAAAAACAAGCAACTTCCAAGCAACATTCGTGTGTCTTAACATCTGAATTGAGCTCGATGGTAAACATAAGAGTTCTAGGTCTATCTCTTGGCTTTACAATGGATCATGAATCACCTTAATTGGATGTCAGTAGCTCAGGATATTAACAATCTACCAAACTATGGCGATATGAACTTCGTAACTAAATTCTGAAGTAGCAATCATCAAGATGCTTTCGATTCTCATACTTACACACAGAATTAGAAGCCAGTTAAAACATAAGAATTGAAGACACCTCAAAGATCTTTCCATAACATCCAAGAACTCATCATTTGGACTAGTATTGAAGAAGTTATGATCAAATGAATTGGCACAACCATTCTGCCCAAAACCCTAAAATAGGCATATATGCATTTTTGATGTCTTAATTCTCAACCTCTATACTTTACTTTGCATTTACCATCATTTTCATACGTTTTGCACCATTTCTTCATTATCAACTAGCTCATCTCAAATATGCACAATACACATAAAACACCACACAATCACATGGAAATCAAAGCAAAAGCCAAGTAAATTAACACATATAAGTTGGTATAAAACCAACTTATCACACAACATCTCCACATCTACTCACAATTCACATTCATTCACAACACTTCACACTTTTGATCACTCGAACTACTCACAACACTTAACACATTTTCATCACTCAAACTTGCACACTCGCACGTTCACGGCGAGGTCTCGCCGTGAGACCTCACCATTCACCATGAGCACGGCGAGACTTCGAAGCGAGGTCTCGTCGCGAGGTCTCGCCACCCAAACGCACAAAGTGGCGAGTTCTTGCCACGAGACCTCACCCTTTACACTCTGGTTTGGGAGAAAAAATGGCTAAGTGTTGCTCTTGTTCTTCAGGTGGTGCACATATACGAGGGAAGGCGTGATACAAGAGGGCGAGAAGGCGCATGCTTGCCGAGTGGAAGATGAGTGTTGCAGCTTTGTCCCTGAAGGTGCAGTCATCCTAGCTTATAAAGGTGTGAAGAAGGCTGAACGAGAAGGAATCATAGACTGTACTGGAGGCGTGATCAAGGCAAGCTGGAAGGCGTTAAGGAACAGCTGAAAGCGCCGGATTTCAAGCTCGAAGGCGTTGGTGCAGTCTTAAGAACACTTTGGATTTCTTATCTACATTTTCATTACTTAGGCAATTTTAGTAGTGGTACTCATGTAATATTTTAGTCATTATACGTTTGCGTACCATTTACGTTTTTTTTGTAACCTCTATATATAGAGGAATAGTCAACATTTTAGGGGATCCGATTCATTATTTACTATTCACATTTTTTCCATATGGTAACCGACTTTTGTTTTTGAAGAGCGGGAAGTGTGCTTGAGATCTACTTTCTCTCTCTACTTTATCTCTCTAAGTTTGTTGCTTCATTTTGGATTCCGATCAAAGATTTGCTCTCATCATTATACATCTCCTAGAAATTGAGAAGAAAAGTGACAATCCTCTCGGCATTTGGAAGCTTTTAAGAATCTTAATTGGTAAACTCTTCCAATTAATGATTATGAACTGTTTAAACTTCCAATTTGTTGATTGTGAAGCTGAAATGGAGATTCGTGGCTAATTGCATAATCATTTAGGATACTGAGGGTGAATGCTAGGTTGAAATTGTAATTGTGCAGTAGAACTAACAATCTATTATAAGAAATGGAAATTCTCAGCTATGAATTGGTAAAACTTATTAAGTGCATGATTTTGATCTGAATTTGATGAAATGAGATTTGATTGCAGTCGTCATGCTGAATTGAGTCTTCTTTTGTAAGATTTGGATGAAAATCATGAATAAGAACCTGAGAATGCATGAGTTCTTAAACCTGTTTGAATTTGCACAGATCTTAAGGCTAGACCTCACCATAGGAAGCGTTGAGTCTGTATAATCCTGAGTCTGTATAATCCTGAGAACAACGTGATAAGAGATTCTCCTACTTAAATGATGAATTTACATGCTAGGATCGGGCCTCACCATGGGAGATTCTAGGTGTTCATGCCTGAGTAATTTGAGTAGGGAATTGAGACAGATTGTTCACACTTCACCATCCTTAGGCCTGACCAGAGGATAGGATGGTGTCGGGAAACTAGAATTGTAGTGTGGTGACCATGCTAACTATAATTTCTGTTTCCAATTGTGATTCTCCTCATCTGCTTTGATTGTATCTTAGTAATACTGCATGTATGAGTAGTTGCATTCACCCGGAAGTAGCCTAGATTATCAGCTTAATTTTCTTGAGAACTTTTCTTTTACTTCTTTGAGTTTTAAATTTAGTAATCAGTATTCTTTAGTCTTGTTATATTTTGGTGACATAATTCAGCATACCAAACTTCTTGAATCGACTATTTCCCTGAGGAACGAAACCTAGCTCACTGCTACTATATTCAGTGAAATTAGGATAAATTAACGAGCCACGACACTCGCTATCAATTTTTGGCGCCGTTGCCGGGGAACTAGGCACGGTTCTTGGAAATTGTGGTTGTTCTGTTCTTAGTTTGTGTGTTTTATTTCTTTGATTTAGTTATTTCGTTTGCTTAGTACCAGGTTTCTTGAATTTCACATTTTTACTCTTTACTGTGTGTTGATTCTGTTACTTTTACCATCTTGTATTGGTTTGATATACAGATTGATCCATTTGTTCAGTTTCATTTGGTGTACTTAAGTGTTGAATTTTACTTCTCTTGATTTGAGTTTATATTGCTGTTACCTTTATAGTTAAAATTTGGAATTCTTGTTACTGTGTTTGTTGTTGTTTCTTTTCTCGATATCATTTGCTGTTTCTGTTTGTGCATGCCCAGGTCTGTAAGATCTAGAGGAGAACCCGAATTTGAATTGGACCTTGAATTGGAAAGAACTCTAAGGACTCAAGCAAAGCAGAGAGATATGGCAGCTCAAGGAGTACAAGCACCGAGGTTTGGAGATCACTATGCAGTAAATTTTGACAATCGATTTGGTCATCAGGACATCGATGTGGAAAGTTACCACATTCCTCCACAAATTGTTTCCATGATCACCCAGGGCCAATTTTTCCAAGGTCTTGACAACGAGGATCCTAATGACCACCTTGATTGGTTTCTCGGGTTATGTAGCACTTTCAAGTTGCCAAGGGTCGACAGGGGTGAGGTTCACAGAATTTTGTTCCCTTTATCTTTGCGTGGAAAGGCTAAACATTGGTTCAAAAGTATTGGGGGAGCTAATGCTGGAATGTCATTTGATGATCTACAGAAAAGGTTCTTGTCTAAGTATTTCCCTCCAGCCAAGCTTGAAAAGAGAAGGTTGGAAATTATGAACTTCCAACAACAAGACAGTGAGTCATTTAGAGAAGCTTGGGAGAGATTCAACGATTAGATTAGACAATGCCCCAATCATGACTTGGACGAGATTAGGGAATTAAATACCTTCTTCAAAGGCCTAACTCCTGAATCCTCTTTAATGGTTAAAGCTTGTGCTAATGGGGCACTCAAGGACAAATCTGTGCCGGAGGTGCGTGAACTGTTTAACCAGATAGCTGAAGATGAATACCTTTTTCCAAAGACTAGAAAGCCACATGTCAGGAGACAAAGAGGAGTTATTGATGTAGATGAGGAGACTTCACTTAGTGCTAAGTTTGAAGCATTGGCCAAACAGGTGCAGACTCTAAAGGCGACTCAAATCAAAGCCCCAGTACTTTCATGTGGACTATGCAAAGGGGAACATCACACGAATGAATGTGCAATCACTATTGAATCCATTGAGTATGTGAATAACTACAGCAACAAGCCCCAATATGCTGGAAACTATTCTGGGAACAATTACAATGGAGGCAACAGACAATATGGTGGAAACCAAGGCAACTGGAATCAACAGCAGAACCAAGGAGGAAATTACTATCAAGGTAATGATTCAAGGAGAGCAATGAATCAACCACCTCCTGGTTTCGATAATCAGGCTAGCACATCAGAACAAAAGAAGCCAACTGTGGAAGATATGTTTCAAAAGCTAATGGAAAAGATGGATAAGAACGAACAGAGATTTGGAGGTTTGGAGTCCACTGTGAAGCATCACGAAGCTACTCTGAAGAATATCGAGATGCAACTTGGTCAGCTTGCCAATGCTGTACACCAGAGGCCAAAAGGAGCACTTCCGAGTGACACAGTACCAAATCCCAAGGGAAGAGAAGCATGCAATGCTATTACTTTGAGGAGTGGAAAATTGTTGCCTGGAAGCAAACATGCAGAAGACAAGAGTGATAATCTGGAGGAAGAGCAAAAGGAGGAAGCTGAGGAAGTTCTGGAACAGAGGAAGGAAGGTGAACAAGAAGTTACTATTACTGAAAAAAGAAAGAGATACCAGGGAGAGTAGGATATGAGATTACTAAAAATTCTAATCCTTTCAATTTTCCTGAGTACGCACCAAAACCTCCATTTCCAGAAAGGAAGAAACCACCACCTAAAAGAGGTCCTCAGTTCACTAGATTCTTGGATGTTATTAAGCAAGTAAATGTGAATCTTCCGTTAATGGATTTGGTGACTGCCATGCCCAAGTATGCGAAATATTTGAAGGATCTCATCTCAAATAAGGAGCAAATTCTAAGATGTAAAGTGCCCATGATGCTTTCAGAATGTAGTCAAGCTTGGATGGTACACAATTTGCCTCATAAGCTAAAGGATCCAGGGAGTTGCACTATCCCATGCAAAATAGGCACAAGGCATTTTGCAAAGGCTTTATGTGACTTGGGAGCTGGCATAAACTTAATCCCGTTATCCATTGCCATGAATGTTGGATTGGGAAGTAGGATTCGACCAGTAGCAGTCACACTCCAATTAGCAGACAGGTCATTGGTAACTCCCACTGGGTTGGTAGAAGATGTTTTGGTAAGAATAGATAAATTTACATTACCGGTTGATTTTATTGTGCTTGACATGGAAGAGGACCCTGAGGTTCCTCTCATTTTTGGTCGTCCCTTCTTAGCCACTGGTGATGCATTAATTGGTGTGAGAAACAAAACTGTTACTTTTCGTATTAATGATGAACAAGTAGTTTTTGATGTCAACTATGCCATGAAACATCCTTCAGATGTAGAGACATGTTTTGTGATTAGAACTGTGGCATGTTCAATGCATATGCTTGATGATGAAGTTGCTCATGACTATTTTCGCACTGATGAATTGAATATGCACAATAAGGATTGTCAGATTATAAAGTTAGACAATGAAGATTGCATAATTCTTAATGAACTTGAAAATCTTGTAGAATGTTGTGTTATTGAAGAGTCTATAGGTGAAATGCAATATGAAGTGTTAGATGTTCAAATGGAAACAAGTGTGGTAGAAGATAGGTTACATGATTCTTGTGATGAAATGTTGAAAGATGAAAAATGCCCTGTTGCTACTAACACGTTGTGTACTCCCATTGAGGTGAGGAAAGATGAGAATTTATGCAGGAATGAGAAGTTGCTGCCATCCATTGAAGTACCTCCAAAGCTTGAACTCAAACCACTTCCACCTTATTTGAAATATGCTTATCTTGGTGAGGGAGAAACTTTGCCTGTAGTGATATCTTCTACACTGGATGGTTGGCAAGAGGAGGAACTCTTAGTTGTTTTGAGAAAATACAAGAGGGCTCTGGGTTGGACAATTGCAGACATCAAAAGCATTAGTCCTTCCATATGCATGCACAAGATTCTCTTGGAAGAAAATTCAGTACCTGTAAGGGATAGGCAGAGGAGGTTGAATCCTCAGATGATGGAAGTAGTGAAAAAAGAGGTGATTAAATTGTTGGATTTCGGAATGATTTTTCCCATATCAGATAGTGAGTGGGTGAGCCCAGTTTAGTGCGTCCCGACAAAATGAGGTGTGACAGTGGTCAAGAATGAGGCAAATGAACTTCTGGCAACAAGGGTGGTCAATGATTGGAGAGTCTGCATGGATTATAGGAAACTCAACTCAGCAACAAGGAAGGATCATTTTCCTTTGCCATTTCTTGAGTAACTCTTGGACCGTATTGCTGGATTCTTATACTATTGTTTTCTGGATGGATACTCTGGGTATAATCAGATAGCCATAGACCCAAAGGATCAAGACAAGACAACCTTTACATGCCCCTTTGGTACTTTTGCCTACAAAAGGATGCCATTCGGATTATGCAATGCACCTGCCACTTTTCAAATGTGTATGATGTCAATTTTTCATGACATGGTGGAGGATGTAATTGAGATATTCATGGATGACTTTTCGATTTTTGGCATGACATTTGAGAAGTGTTTGGAGAATTTGGCCAGGGTACTACAAAGATGTGAAGAAACAAATCTAGTGCTTAATTGGGAAAAGTGTCAGTTTATGGTTCAAGAAGGAATAGTGCTTGGTCATAAAATTTCGAGCAAAGGCATTGAGGTAGATAAAGCTAAAATAGATGTGATTTCAAGACTGCCTCATCCCACCAGTGTAAAAGGAGTACGAAGTTTCCTTGGTCATGCTGGATTTTATAGACGGTTCATAAAAGACTTCTCCAAGATTGCTAGACCTCTTTGTAATTTACTGGAGAAGGATGTCAAATTCAATTTTGGAGTAGAATGTGTTGAGGCTTTTGACACATTGAAAGCAAAGCTTGTTGAAGCCCCTGTGATAATCACTCCAAATTGGGGTGAACCTTTCGAGATTATGTGTGATGCCAGTGATTATGCCTTGGGGGCTGTCCTTGGGCAACGAAGGAACAAGATCTTCCACACCATATATTATGCAAACAAGCTGTTAAATGGAGCCCAACTCAACTACACTACCACTGAGAAGGAAATGTTGGCCGTTGTGTTCTCATTTGATAAATTCCGAGCTTACCTTTTGGGGTCCAAAGTCATAGTGCATACAGACCACGCTGCTCTGAAGTACTTATTGGCCAAGAAAGAAGCAAAGCCTCGGATAATAAGGTGGGTGTTACTCTTGTAAGAATTTGATGTGGAAATCAAAGACAGAAAAGGGTGTGAAAATGTTGTGGCTGATCACCTCTCTAGATTGGAGACTGAGCCTCAAGATGATGCAAGAATTTTGATAAAGGAAGAATTCCCAGATGAACAAGTCTTCAAGATAGAAAAGGGATGTCTGTCTTGGTATTCTGAAATTGCAAACTTTGTGGTGGCAGGCAAAGTCCCTACGTATTACTCTCATGAACAAAAGAAGAAATTGAGGAATGATGCGAAACATTACTTTTGGGAAGGTGATGCCTTATACAAATCTTGCAGTAATCAAATCATCAGAAAATGTGTCAAGGATGAAGACAAGGAGGACATTTTGAGAGCATGTCACGAGGGTCCTTGTGGAGGTCATTTTGGTTCAGCCAGGACAGGGTTCAAAATTCTTCAATCTGGTTTTTATTGGCCTAATATTTTCTTAGATGCCAAGGTTTGGGTTGGACAGTGTGATAAATGTCAAAGGACTGGGAATATATCCTCAAGGAATGAAATGCCTTTGAATAATATTCTAGAGGTTGAATTGTTTGATGTATGGGGAATAGACTTTATGAGTCATTTCCCAAAGTCAGGAGGCAAGGAATACATTTTAGTGGCTGTCGATTATGTTTCAAAATGGATTGAAGCTCAAGCACTTGCCCACAATGATGCAAGGAGTGTTACAGCATTCTTGAAGTCACATATCTTCACACGATTTGGCACTCCAAGAGCAATCATATCTGATGGTGGTACACATTTTTGCAATAAACTTTTTGAAGCTCTGCTAGCTAAATATGGAGTGACACATAAAGTGTCTACATCTTATCATCCACAAACCAGTGGGCAAGCAGAAATTTCAAACTGAGAAATTAAGAGGGTTCTGGAGAAGGTTGTTAATCCTAGTCGAAAGGATTGGTCATCAAAGCTCGATGATGCCTTGTGGGCATTTAGGACAGCTTATAAGACTCCCATTTGAGCTTCTCCTTTTCGATTGGTTTTTGGTAAAGAGTGCCACTTGCCTGTGGAGCTTGAACATAGAGCATAGTGGGCAATCCAAAAGCTTAACTTGGATTTAGATGGAGCTCAATCGAAACGCATGATGGATTTGAATGAATTAGATGAGTTTCGGTTCAATTCATATGTGAATGCTAAGATGTACAAGGAAAGAACTAAACGATAGCATGATGCACATATTCAAGCTAAGAGTTTTGCAATAGGTCAATTGGTTTTTTATATAACTCTAGATTGCGACTCTTTCCTGGCAAGTTAAGATCAAGGTGGAGTGGACCATTTCGGGTTATTGATGTTAAGCCTTATGGAGTTGTGGAAATTCAAAATGACAAGAATGGCAGTAAGTGGAAGGTGAATTGTCACAGACTTAAACCTTACCTGTCATCTGAGGACAAGGGCAGTGCTAATTTGGTACAAGCTACCCAAGAGCTTTACTTGGATGATCCTTTACTCTCACAATGAGCTTTGAAGTATGGTCAGGCTGACGACATTAAACCAAGCGCTTCTGGGAGGCAACCCTGATTTTTTTCCTTTGTTATAGTTTGTGTGATTTATTTTGTGTGTAATTTTCGTTGTGTTGAATTTAGTAGCAATTATGGTCACAATCTCATAACATAACTTGGGTACATTTTTGTAGAGTCTCAGAAGGATGATGGGCATTATTGATAGAAGCTGGGAGTCAAATTTCACTTTTCAATCCATGTGGGTACAGTGAGTTTCACATTGTCTACCACTAAGGTGTAAGTTCTGTTGGTAAGAATTGATACTTATCCCGTGCACTTGAATGCATGATTGGTTTGGATGGTTTCAATTATTGAGTAGTGAGGACAACAAGCTATGACATGTCTATTTCCGTTTGTTGATAGAATCATTCACATGTGTTTGTTGGATAGTGAGTATGTCATGAATATATATTGCACATCTTCCTTCTGCATGCTCACTCCTCTTCTCTCTAAATTGTTTTTCTTGCTCGATATCTCTCATTTTCGAATCATGGATTTTTATGCTCCTCATCAGAATCCTTATGAATATGCTATCTTTAGTGAAGATCCAGGAACTACTTCTTCCTCTTCTTCCTCTTCTAATGATGATGCGGTGGTGCTTGATGTTGAACCAGCTAACTTTCCTCATTTTATTAATGCTAATGCTGAGAATTTGTACTATGGTTTTAACAATAGAGCTGTTATGATTGAGAGGCCATTCGAGGTCCCTTCCAGGAGATTTGAGGATGTGATCTTCAGGCAATCGTGGTCTCGTTTTGCACGAGCTTCAGTAGTAGTGAATATGGACATAGTCAGAGAATTTTATGCCAATTCACGGGCTAATGGTGTTCACTCAGTGTTTGTAAGAGTGAAGTATTTGAGGGTCATCGCCTTGATGATTTCCCTGGTAACACTTATTGTAGGTTGCTTCGGGCTGCCGATACTGATCGATTGTTGGCTTCAGTGACTTTACCTGGTGCTAGATGGGTGAGGAATGCTCGAGGCGAGGCTTTATATGTACCTACCAGTGAACTCACAGCTGAAGCAAAATTATGGTTAATGTTTATCAATTCCAGGCTTTTACCTACTGATCGTGCAGATATCGCATCTAGAGAACGCGTTCTTTTGATTTATGCTATTTTACATGATTTCTCTATTGATGTTGGGAAGTTGGTGTTAGAGTTCATCAGGCGAGCACAAAGAAGTGAATTTGGACCAATGTACTTTCCAGCTTTGATAACAGCCATGGCTCGTGAGAAGGGTGTTGATATCACTTCAGCTGATAATCCTCAACATCCTTTTTGTCTTTTGGGACCTCTTCAATGACCTGTGTTACAAGAGGAAGAAAGAATTGCAAGACTTTCTCGTGGCTTGTAGGAAGAGGAAGGCCAGGTTCTTTTGTCTTGATTGTTATTGTTTTCTCACGGGGACCGTGTCTTATGCAAGTGTGGGGGGAGATTTTGCCAAGATATCTTGATTATGGTTGTGGTTGGAACATGTATGGTTACCATGATTATGTTTAAGGAGATTAATTGCCATGATTGAATTGAGTATAGTATTAGTAGTATTAGCATTTTGTGATTATGTTACTAGATAGGTTGTAATGTCTAAATTTTTGTTGTTTTCTGTATTTCGTGTCAATGAAATTTCTTTGTTGTGATGTTCGGCTATATTCATACATGCATTGATGAAGAGAATATCTGCACTTTTGAACCCTTCTGAACACAAATTCAATTTTCTGAAAAGCTGATGAAAATTGACGTGGAGAGTGGATTGCTATTGAGTCATGAATAGGAAAGTGATATGAAATGAAAGGAAAAAGGCTGACATTTTGTTGGACGTTTCTATGTGTTGCAGGATAAGTTCACATGCAAAGTGTAGAAGTTATTTGTTTTGTTTTGTTGTTCATAATGTTTGAGAACATTGTTGGAAGTGAACGGCTGAATTGAATAGAGTAAGTGGAGCTTTGTGGTTATTGCTTTGAATGATATGAATGCTTTAGCCTTGTCTTGTATTCATGATGTGTAAGGTGAGTTGACCGAAGAAGGTATAGTGTTGTATTGAAAAATGAATGCATAAGAATTGGTTAAGGCTGAAAAGTTCACATGTTGTTGCATAGGATTGGGTCCCACATGTAAGTGACTTGATTGCATGTTGGTGATATTAGTTGACCGATTGAATGCTTGAATGGTATCTTTATTTTTGGTTTTCTATAAGTACAAAGAACATTGTTTGACATTTCATTTCAAGTTACCACAAGAAAGATACACACATTTCGGCACTAGTAAGAGCATAGTGTGGACATTGAGCTTCTTAAGTTCATTTCTTCAAGGATTGAGTATTAACGCCCCAAAAAAGGTATGTGTCGTTTTTATTTTGTCATCTTGATTTGTGTTTGGTGAATTTTTCTTATGCCTTGTATGCTAAATGGTTGATCATTGTATAAACAAGGAATGAAAATTGTGCTAGGATAATGTAGATAATTAGTAAACATGACTTGTTGCCTAGCTACATGTTAAGTATGGAGGTGGATTGATTAAAAATTTGAATTCCAGCTTTGCCACATCTCTATTTTTAGGGCATAACTTGAGTTAGGAATGTTGAAATGATGTGCTTTCAGTTGCATTGTTTAGCCAACATGATAACCTTCAACGTTTATTTTGTACACTTTTGTTAATTGTGGTTGGCACATAGGCTAAAAAAGCTTAGAATGTGAAGTACATGTTGAAATCAGGATTGAGTTTGATGAATCTGCCCAGCTTGACATGTCGCGGTATTTTGAGTAGAACTTGCAAATGAAATGTCCAAATATGTTGATTCCGGTGGTGGGGTTTAGCTAGGATGAAGGGCTTCATTGTTTATGTTATACACTTTTGCTAGATTTAGCTGGATCATTGTCTATTTTGGAAGACAATAAAAAGTGCAACTGAAATCGAATCAAAGTGGCAATTTTGATTTCAATTTTAGTTTTAGGGTTGGTTCGATTTTCTTTCGGTCTATTCTCGAATTTGTTCTCGGTTTTATTTTCAATTACATATTTTAATCTTTTAAATCAAAAAATTTTAGTAAGTATAAATTAATAAATGAATAAATACTAAATTTTATTCATGGTTGAATGGTATATTAATCCATTTTAAAATTTATGTTTATTTAGATGTACAAGTATACAACTATGACATTTACGTAAAAAGATATAAATATAAAAATTATAATATTTAAAAAATATAATAAATTATTACAACATTTCAATAATCCAAAATGTTTTAAATATGTACAATATTAAATTGTTTCTAATTTTTAATAAACTAAAAGTCATTGTCAAGATTATTATCTTCTTAATGATATTAGTGGTGATGGATTTATATTTTTTTATTTCATATTGATTGTTAATGTTAATTGATTGGGATAAAGTTATAAATTATATGTAAATGTAATTTTTATTTATAAAGATATTAAAAGAATAAAAGAATTGAAAGAATAAACTAAACTAATAATTTAAATTTAAATAGTATAATATAATATTAAAATTAAAACAATAATTTAAATTAAATTAAGATATAGAGTTCTGAAATGAAGAGAATTATGAATAATTACAAAATTAAGAAAAAAAATTTATTAGGTAAAAAATAAATATAGGTTGGGGGTATGCATAGATTTTAGACTAATAAAACATATATCAAAGACATGGCATATACGGTTATATTTAGATTAATTATACATATTGATGTTAAATATATATTTACATGAATTTTTTAAAGTATTTACATATTTTAGCGAGTATTTATGTTCAATATAAACTTATATATATTATGTATATGTGTATATGTTCTCAAACAATTTAAAAGCAAATTAAAATTACCTATTTCGGTAATATTTTCAAAAAATAGTTAATTATAATAATTAATATTAAAATTATAAAATTAAATTATCCCAATAAAAAAATTCAAAAAATTTTATTCTAAAAAACTAAGCCCCGGGCCGCACCTTGAACGATGCACAAGATCTACCTGCGGACTGATGTACCAACAAGTGTGGATACATAAAATAAGATTGTTCAGAAGATTGTCGGGACTGGGATGCGAGCAATGAAGTACAGAGAGAGGCTATGAACATCATCAGCCGGTGTAGATATGAACATGGACGATTAGGATGAGGATGGCATAGAGAGCAAAAAAGATAAAAATGTGAACGGCAATGGACTTGCGATTGGTTTTCATGCTCCCAAAGTCCAGATTTTTTTTTATAGCCTAGCAACTGAAACAACAATCCCGGTTGCAGTGTGTTATTAAAAATTTTTCCAATGAATTTTTTTGAACAAAATACAATAACAACATATTAAAATATAATCATATAATTAATTTCAATTTTTTTAAAGTATATGGACTTAGGAAAAAATATTTAAATTAATTATATAATTACATATCAAATATTTTATCCAATAATTTTATGGATTTTATAAAATAAATATCATTAAAAATAATTATATTAACGAATATTTAAAGTAATTATATAAATATATATATATAATTTTTTTAGGAAAAATTATATCTTCAGCAAATGCGAATTCATCGAAATAGAAAAAAAAAACACATCCGGACTTACATCCGGACACCCAGACGTACATCCGGACGTCCGGATGTTTTTTTTTTATGAATTCCCATTTGCTGAACAAAAAAAATTATAGTTTTATTTTGTTATTATGGTTACAGAGTTATTTTATTTTGTTAAAAAAAATTCATTACGAAAAATTATAATACCAAGACTCACATCCAGTAAAAACCCTTTTTAGAGTAATTAATTTAGGAAAAATTTTAATCACACTTCTACAAAAATATTTAAAGTAATTACATATAAAACATAAATAAAATTCTTTTATATGAAATTTCTTGAATGTTCTTTCTCAACAAATTAAAAATATGGCAATGGAACATATATTAAAAACATAATGTATATGATTATATTTTGATTAATTATACATATTTATATTAAATATATGCTTACATTAATTTTTTAAAATATTTATATGTTTTAACGAGTATTTATATTCAATATAAACTTATATATATTATATGTGTGTGTATATATATATATATGTTCTCGTACAATTTCAAACAAAAAATACATTACTTAGGTTATATTTTTTAAAAATAGTTAATTATAATAATTAATATTAAAATTTAAAATTTAAATTATCTCAATAAAAAAATTCCAAAAAATCCTATTAAAAAAACTAAGCCCCGGGCTACCGCATATCGTGCGGTTCACCCGAAACTAGTATGAATGACAAAATATGGGTAATGGAATGACAAAATACGTTTTTCTTGGAGATGGTAGTGATGTTTTAGTCCAATTTCTTGGTTCAAAATAAATGAAAACCCAAATCTACATCAACCGGGGAGTCAAAGAATTTCATCTATGTAAACTATACTTGATGGCATCCATACACGTGTAGATCTGAAGAGCTGTATCATAATACTCCTAGCCATGGACGCATTTATTCCCATGAATCGTGACTTATGTAGAAGAAATATCATTGCCTCCTTTGATTAAGACATTTCACACAATCATTAACTCTGTTAGATAGGACATGCAAATCTAGTTAGAAAAAATTATTTGAATACCATTTGGACCCATTATGCCACTGCAATGCACAAACTCTGTGACCCCATTGCATTAAATTCTCTCCTCACAACTAACTTAGTGTGATCCACCCATTTCTTTTGCACCATGACTTGCAATTTTCCCATGCCTGCCTAATGAATAATGAATCAATGATACTGCTCCTCTATCCTCTTCCTGTCGAGAAAAAACTACTAGAAAAGTTCAAGCACCGCTCTCACTCACATTCTACCTTTCAGTCCGTCACTCGCACAAAGAAAGCACACGTGTTTAAGTGTTGAAGTTAATAATATTATTTTGGCTCTGTGTGACTATGTGAAAGTTAGTTGCATAGCTAGCTACCATGATGACATTTATATTGTGATCTAATTGAATGACTTGGTTAGTGCAGCTTTTTTGTACGCTATGGAGATAGAGGCGGCAAGTAGTGGTGGAGATTTTGAAAGAGGGATGTACAAAAACGGTGGTGATAAAGGCGTAGCATACTTGGTTTGGGAAGACTTAACGGTGGTTCTTCCAAATTTTGGGCATGGACCAACAAAGAAGTTACTTCATGGGCTCCATGGCTATGCTGAACCTGGTAGAACCATGGCAATTATGGGTCCTTCTGGTTCTGGCAAATCCACCCTTCTTGATTCCTTAGCAGGTCTTTCTCCTCTTCTTACAATAATTTGGTTTGTAGTTCTACGATATTGATTGAAAATCTTCTTTTGGCTCTGTAGAACACATAAAGCACAAGGATAGAATGGCGATGATTTAATAAAAAAATTCTAAGTTAAGTCAAGGATTCTCGAGTAAACCTTGACCATTACTTAATTCCACGAATAGATAGAATGACGAACAATTCAAAGAAATTTTTTTATTTTGTCAAAATCAAAATAGAAGAAAATTCTTGCAATTTTAAAATTTTAAATCTTTGAAAAAAAATTTGAGTCTGAAAACGATATAGGGTATGAAGAGTAAGTATGAATCATAGTTCAAATCATCTTAATAAGATTAGTTAGTCTTGTCCATATCAAACTGCCACGAAACTCTTTTATGTGTTTGAAGATGATATCATAACCCGAAATTTCCTTTTGAAACATCAGAATATGGAAAGAATAAAATGAAGTTATGAAGTTTTTAACTTTTTCTCAGACCTAAAGATATTCAACTATCACAAAAAACAAAAAAAAAAAGTAAATAGATGTCACAGTTCTGTTTTAGCCCTTGTTGGGTATATAAAACAATGAAACAATGCTACTTTCCTGGCATACACGTTCAGGGAATTGTCTTCTTTTCGAGATATAGCAAGATTTCTTTCTAGGGATAGATTTTTGCCTGCAAGTATTTTGAGGATTCGTTATGATTGCCTTTTCCTATCATGGAAAACAAACTTTTTATTGGGATTGGTGAATCTAATTTGCTTCCGTTATGGAGAAGATCGGACCTTAAAGAACTGCTCTCATATACTCTATTTCTGTTATTTAATAAGTGTAATTTTAGTTACAATTTTTTGTTTTCAAATAAGTGTTATTTTATAAATTTCAATGCAAAAATTCGAAAAGCTTACAATTTTACCCTTAGTCCCATTTATCTATGTAATGTTATTTAAAAGAAGAGATAGAAAGTTATTGTTATAAATATAGGTAAATAAGAGAATTTATCACTTTTTTTAATTAATATACATATCTCTAAAACAACACTTATTAGAGAACAGAAAAAGTACTTTGACTAGCATTATAACAAGCAGCTGGAGTGCACGGTGCACCCACTCTCTCCCTTATTTGAGAATTCATAATATTTTAAATTTGCATTTTAAAGAAATATGTAATCATTATACGCAAATTGGGCAATTAGGACTGAATGTACTAGTAAAGCTTTTGATTCAAATAATCATTTAGTGAAAGTATATTAAGATTTGAAAAAAAAAAATTACAAATCACAAAATTGACAATTCGTTAATGATTATTATTGATTTTTAATGTGTGATTTTTATGTTTGTATTTCATTTATTTTTCTCTATCGTTTTGAGTTTGGTCCTAATTTATCCTTCATGCCACTCCTGGATCTGGAGATGTTTGAAGAATCTTTCCTAATCTTCAGTTATCTATGAAAAGATAGAGAAAAACTTTTGTGGATTGAAAACATGACATCTCTCAACCACAATCTTTTAAGGATCAAAAGTTATTTTTAATTTTTTTTGTCATTAGCAATATCATTAATTATATTCATAACTTATTTTCACTATTTCTTTATTATTAGCGATATAATTTAATTTACTCCTAATTTATTATAATTTTAAAAAAATCTAACTAAATCAATAGGATTGAAGTGAAAAAAATCTAACCTAACACCAGAGGGGTGCACCAGTACTACACTGTTTGAATTTGACTAAAATATTAATCTAGTATATGTTATTAGAAGTGGAAACTAAACCCATATTCGTGACTAATTTGGCGAGTCAAATTTATAGAAGTTGGAATAATGGAATTATAACTTCTTATTATAGCAAGCACGTTGCTTTGCTTGTTGTTGGTGAGACAGCTTGGACTTCTCCAATTTGAGTTTGGACTAGGGCTGGTAATCGATTGAGCTACTCGCGAGTAGCTCGGTCAACTACTCGACTCGAGCTCGGTTTGATCGAGCTCGAGTCGAGTTCGAGCAGTTCGAATTGGAATTCGAGTCGAGCTCGAACTCAGATTATATGGGCTCGAGCTCGAGTCGAGCTACTTGAGTATGAATTTTTTTTTTAATTTTTATTCTTATATTTATATTTTAGTCCCTAATATTTAATAAATTCTAATTTAAGCAACTTATATTTATATTTTGGTCCTTAATTTTATATAAATTATTATTTTATCATACTAATTTTGAAAAATTACAAATACATCCTATAATTTTTTATAAAAATTAAAAAAAAATTAAAAAAAAATTTAAAAAAATTAAAAAAATTAAAAAAATAATAAAAAATTTGAGCTCGATACTCGATGCTCGAAGTCGAGCTCGAGCTCGAGCTCAAAAATTAGGTACTCGATCGAGCTCGAGTCGAGTTCGAGTACCATCCTTAAAAAGATCGAGCTACTCGATTAAGGGTGTACTCGAGCTCGACTCGACTCGATTACACCCTTAGTTTGGACTTTGGGACGTCCATATCAATTTTGTACACGTGTTTCGTTGTAATTATTTGACAAATGTAACAGATGTTCCACTTTACAAAAGGTTAGTTTGTTTGCGAATAGTTAGGGTGTTTCCTAAGACGGCCAGTGATTCACCGTTCCCGAGTTCGTAGATATGTGCATTGCATAGTTCTCTAGCCTTCAAACTCCTCACATTTCCCTTTCATTGTTGAATATATACACTTGCTACACTAACTGTGCATTTAGTATAAGGAGTATTGACCCTGTCACGTGCAGGCCCAAGGCAGGCTAGCGTGGCCCGGTTTGGGTGTCCGGAATTTACACCTTTTGGAGTGTAAGGAGTATTGACATAATCATCAAAATAAATGAACACAATAACTAATTTGTTCTCAATTTATGGGGAGCTATATTTGTCATTTATGTCCCCATTATGGATTTTGAAGTATGTTAGGTGACTTTGATGAATTAAGTTTCTATATAAAAATAAAGGGTATTTTCATTTATTGCAAATATTATATTAAAACACATGACAAATTAGACTCAATTTAGGCTTATTGAGTTGATTTTATAATGTAGAGAAAAAAAAGTAAAAGTTTAAGAAACAAATATCCAATTAAATTATGTAGGGGCAATGCGAAAAAGAAGTATTGTACAAGGGTGGATTTTGTAATAGCTCTTTTTGGGCTGTAATTGTTTTGTTTGGATTTTCCATTTTTATATAGAGTAATGATATGTAGAGTGAAAAATCACTAAAAATAGAATGACTAACGTGGATTAATTACCCACCAATTGTTTATTTTTATTTATCACTAATAACTTACTAGTGTTTATCACCAATTAATGGTAGTTAATCCGAATTAATAAGTATGTTTTCACTCAAAAATTTTTCTCTACATATCATTACTCTTTTATATATGTTGTGTAGACATGACAACGGTTTTGGAACTGTTGGTTTTTTATTCTGTGCTCATAGGAACTGAAATTGAATAACCGAGGTACGATTTTGGTTGCGCTTTCGATTCGATTTTAATTTCAGTTCTAGTTCCGATTTGAGTTCGGGCTTTTAGATCCGGTTTCAATTTCTATCCCACTTTTAGTTTTGATTTCTGTTGAAATAATAATTAAAATGTTAATTGAAATTCAAATAATATAATTTATTAATCACAAAAACTCCTTGCAACCATCACATGTATGTGCCGGGATTAGTTTCACAGGAAAATTCCTCTATATTAATGTAATTGGAATAATAGTTAGAATTGTACTAATATATAGTGTTTTTAGAAAAATAGAATTAGGAAGGATTAAATAATTGAGACAAAAATATTGAAATAATAAGGATATTGAAAAAATAATTGAACTATTAATTGAAATACAAATAGTATACTATAATAATACAATTACAATAACAGTTGAAATTGAACTAATATAGAGTTTTTAGAAGAATAGAATTACGTAGGATTAGACAATTGAGAAAGAAAAATATAGAAATAATAAGAGTATTAAAATAATGAATGAACTATTAATTGAAATTCAAATAATATAATATAATAATATAATTAAATAATAAAAATTTAAAAAGTTGATAACCTAAACCTTAAAATCCTAAACCTCATAACAATAAAAATTAGAAAAGTGAGAAATTGTACTTAAACAAAGAATTATGTGATGGAAATAAAAATAAACAGAAATATTTATAAATTCTTAAAAATGAAAAACAAATAGTTTTCTTTTTTACTTTTTTTTCTTTTCTTTTTTTCTGCATAATTCTTTTTTAAATATATATGTATTTTTTGTGACTAAGTAAATTCTATTAATAGACTTATCTCTCTATAAGTATACGCTTTCAAATCTTAAAAAAAAAAAAAAAGATGATTGACTCAAATTAATAGTTAATGTAAAATTTTGTTACACACATTAATATAAATATATATAGATATAGATAAAGTATGATGAGGAAATGATTTATAGAGCCCCTCTCACATAGTGGGGGATAATATTTAATTGTTGTTGTTGAATAAATTATATTTCATTCATATAATCATTAAAAAACATTAATTAAAAAGTGAAAGATTTTACAATCTAAAATTTAAGTAGAAAAGGAAAAATAAATCTCAATTTAAATTTATAGTAGAAGTATACATAAATAAAAAATAAAAAGGAAGTGTAACAGCTATAATTTATTTATTTTTTTCATTGTATATAATATAATATAATATATATTTTTTTAAACCACTGGTTTCAAATTAGGCAGGCCATTTTTATTTGCATCCCTCTTATAATAGCAGGTCATAGTTTAACTGCCAGGTTGGACCAAGTGACCCCGTGCCACGTCTAGTTGCTGGTTTCTCTTTGTCTCTGAGACAAGCAAAAGTCACAAATGCCTTCAATAATTCTAGATGTACTGATCTGGGAGGGTAGTTCCCAAAAGTATACACTGCAATAAATGGAAAGCATAGCTAGTCCTAGTTTCTTGTCGGAAATTTCAGCCCCAGCTCATTTCTTAAATGGGTAATAACTATAGTACGACTAATAAACTAGTAAAAGCTATGCTGACATTTTGTTGTGGAGTGAGAATTCGTTTATGAAATAGTTAAAAGATATCCTGCTTTTTGGAATCATTAACCTTTTCAACTTTCTTGAGGTTTTGTACATGAAACTCCATATTTCACCATCTACTATACCTTGGGGAAAACAAATATTAGGATTGACAAAAAAAAATTGCGAACTAGGATATGATTTGTATTCATAATGTAGTTTCTAAAAAAAATGTACGTTTGATCAGTATTGTCTTTATAATAGTTGCCATCTACCACAGAGGTATAATGTGATTTATTCTTCTATTCATCTCAATTCTCCCTACATATTGAGCAACACCTGTAGAATTTAGATGATGGAATAAATCTAGGGGATGATTACTTAAAGATTTGTTCAATAATCATTGGGGAGAAAAAAAACTTGCAAGTTCATCAACTGGATAGACTACTTTCAGGTGGCTCTACAAAATTTATGGGAATGTACTAATTGAAGGAACTCTACTAGTTCATTACATTTTTGTATAGCATACAGATATACCATAGTTTTTGAGCTTCTAATCAACAACAATCTAGGAGTATCTCGGTTAGTATATGCTATAAAGCTCGGGTTTCGCTGGTAAATGGATGACATTTTGGTGTCTAACGTGCTATAAACACTTTTGTTGTCATGTTATCTTGCGTGCATAGCTCTATTTTATTGTTTATATAGAATCAGTGGTGGATCTAGTAATCATGGTTTGGGGAAAAAAATTAAAGGGCGAATTCCCTTTTACCTCCTGTGGTTAGGCATAATCACCCTATCGCTACCTTGTGGTTTCAACATACCCACATAACCCCCTCGTACTTTGGACTAAAGTGGAAAGCGGACGGAATCTGTTAAATCTGACGGAAATGAGTAATTTTACTATAATACCCTTAAATTCATTCCCACGAATTTTACTATTCATCATCTTCTCAAAATTGTGAATTTTACTATTCATCATCAAACAACAAAATCCACACGAACAGCCAATTCAATGAATTAATTAACATCAAACAACAAGCATCAATTCTATCAGCAAGAATTTAGACCACTCAGACGAGATTATCCAAAACAAGTGGATAAAGAATTCAATCTTTCCCACCAATAATTATTCACAATTATCCAGTAAACCATAATTTCCAACAACCAAATTCTGAATGAATTTTTCAATATTGAAGATTAAAATCAAAATTTCCTCTTTCGTCATCTCCCTTCTTTCACCAAAATCATATTCCAAATTCCAGATTCCAAGTTCCAAATTCAAAAATCCAAAATTCAAAAACCAAAATCCAAAATTCATTCGGCAATTAGAATGCACAAATACTTGATTTCCTCATTCGTCATCTCATTTCTCTCACCAAAATCATATTCCAAATTCCAGATTCCTAGTTTCAAATTCAAAAATCCAAAATTCAAAATACAGCGGCAGGACAGTGACAACGGTGCTGGCGGCAGTAATGATGTTCGATCCGATCTTAGAGAGCAAAATAGAGAGAATAAAGGGGAGGACAATAACCCACTTAAATTTGATGTGATTGTGGTGGTGACGACCTTCTTTGGTGGTTGTTGGTTATTTCCATGGTGACGGCGGCAGGACAGTGGCAACGGCGATGGGATTTCTTCGATTATTGGCATGAGGATTTGTCGTGATTTGTTGTTGCAGCCAAAACAACAACGTGGGTCTTTTTCTTTCTTTCTCTCTTCAAAATTTGATTTGATTATACTTGCTATTTGATTGGACTCTTTAAGCAAATAAATGAGGCCAACCTGATCCGGCAACCATGGTCGGAAAATCGTATCCGGCAACCATGGTCACACTCTGAAGCAAATCGTAAATCTGAACTTCTCTTCTCTCGGTCGGGTCCTGTAAATAAAATTGGAGCCCAGTCCCGCTGCGAGATGGAAGGGGTCCAAAACCCGAATGGAGGATCCATGGAATCGTGCCCAATCTCTGGTTGTTTATGGAGCTTCCGGTAGCACAGATCTGACGGTCGCTCCCGATCTAGCGACCCAAGCTCCGTCGTTGAAGGTTCGCGGAGCTGCCGGATTTTGCTTGGTCCGATCTGGTGGAGCAAGAACTGCTAGAACTTCCAGTTGAAGTTTAGGATAATTACAGATGGAAATATATGAAATTCTCCATTAAAGAGATGTGTAAATAACTTGGAGCAATTGTTCTTGAATCAGGGTATACAAAACTAGTCTCCTAAACCGATTGATCTATCACCTTTAATCCATTCCTTTCGCTTCAACAAAGGAAAGAGAAAAGAAAGGAAAAGAAGAAGAAAGGAAAGAAAAAAAAGAACTATTTGGAGAGGGGTAATTTTGGAATAAAAATAAAAAAATTTAAGTCTTACGCGCAGTAATCTGCGAGTGTAAACAAATTTCGTCAGTTTGGACGGTTTCCGTCCACTTTCCATTTTAGTCCAAAGCACGAGGGGGTTATGTGAGTATTTTGAAACCACGAGGTAGCGATAGGGTGATTATGCCTAACCACAGGGGGGTAAAAGTGAATTCGCCCAAAATTAAATAGTAGAAATCTTATTTCAATCTTTGGGGGGCTAAAATTTTAATTTTCTTAAGAATTTAATTGAGATTTTTTAATTTTTTAAAGGGAAATAGTATAATTTTTAAATCTTGGGGGCGGCCACATCTCCGTCCCGAAATAAGATCTTTTGTTCAAAATTATTCTGTCTTAAATTAAAATTACGTCGTAGGTTTACTAATATCTTGGAGTTTAATAATTGTTAAAATAATTTTAGTGATATTTATGTTTTCAGTTCCTAATTTTAGTGAAACAACATGAATATTAGACATAATAAAAGAGAATGATATTCTATAGAGGATCTGATCTCCCCCTCCTATAGATCCGCCATTGTATATAACTCTATATGCATGAAGCAATATTGCGAACAAGGGTTCCTCACAATACATGCTGCAAGATTTCATATAGAGTTCCTCACAATATAAATAAATAAATAAATAAGAAAACGACCAAAATTCGAACCGTGGAGTGTGGAGTACATTGCGAACAAGGGTTCCCAAGAAAAATATGATGCATCAATAGTTGTCAAAATTCTCTACACAAGAACATCCACGCAGTGCAGCTCATGCATGAAGAAATTTGTCCTTTTCCGAAGGGATGAAGAAATTCACGCACTCAATAATCCCTAAATTTGACTCTAATTTAAACGACTATGAATGTCAAAGAGTCAAATTAGTAAAATCAGTAGTAGTCTTACTAATGATACAGAGTGCAAATGGAAAAGATACTCAAGTGATTCTGAACATAAATATAAAAAAGTTTGGCTAACATTTTACATTTGAAATTTTTATTTTTGTCTTGTTGCAGGTAGGCTTTCAAGTAATGTTGTCATGACAGGAAATATTCTTCTAAATGGAAAGAAGAGAAGACTGGACTTTGGTGTCGTTGTAAGTATGCTCTATTTTTTCAGGAATCATCCACATACCTGATTCTGCATACGTATAGTTTTCTTCATTAGTAAAGGGTAACGATACAGGCTTTATCAGTGATTGGATGAACTTTCATTATGAGGGTTTTTATCAATAAACTGAACATCATTGAAAGCAGAACATAATTTTGCATATATCTGAAATTTATCATCTTCTTGTTGCAACACTGTTTTGATGAATGCATCTTTTCTAGGATTCATAGGAAGTACAACTCAGCATGCTTATAATTAGCAAATGTCGCATGTTATACATTGTGCCAATTGGAATGGAGAAAATATTTTCCAGGCTCGTACAAGCAATGCATTTTGATTCGCACCTAGTCAGCTGTTGTTAACTTTATTGGTTTTTTTCAATAGAAATCTTTACCGCTTTTGACTAAAAAAAATGAAATTTATCAGTATATTTTCACTAAGAAACCTGAAGAGGAAACAATGATCATTAGTTTCATCATCAATACAATGGCAGATGCACAAAATATGAAATAGTGTAATTTAAAAATGGAATTGTTGGAGTAATTTTCATACTTCTTTTTTCTTTTTCCTTTTGAGGAAAGTATTGGTAAAGTGTAAAGTTAAAGAAGGTTTTTTCTCTCCAAATTGCTTCATTTTCTTGAAACCAAAATTTGGAATGGACAGTGGATCATTCCTGTAATATTTTTTTTCTCCAAAATGCTTTTTTTATCACAGCCCTGTTAATTCTTGATGAATGGTCATAAAACTCCAAGAAGGTGTTCTGAGATGTTCCCCTCTTGGAATCATAGACAAGTGGAAACTAGCTAGATGACATCGATCCTTATAGCAACATGCAGATGCACGAACACAGCTTATACTTCTGTCTAAAATGGATTCTTTATGCTAGCATTTATCCCTTTTTGCCATGCCTTTAATTTCAGTTTTCTATATCTTTATGAGCTTGACTGTTGTATTGATATGGACGGTGCTTTAGGCTTATGTGACGCAAGAGGATGTATTGTTGGGAACTCTGACAGTTAGAGAAACTATCACTTATTCAGCACATCTTAGGCTTCCAACTTCCTTGACTAAAAGAGATATAAAAGGAATCATTGATGGAACAATAATGGAAATGGGACTTCAAGATTGTGCTGATCAGTTGATTGGAAGTTGGCATTTGAGAGGTATAAGCGGTGGGGAGAGAAAGAGACTGAGTATTGCACTTGAGTTTCTTATACGTCCTCGGCTGTTGTTTCTTGATGAGCCTACTAGTGGCCTCGACAGTGCCTCGGCCTTCTTCGTCGTCCAAGCTCTCAAGAATGTTGCTCGTGATGGTCGAACTGTGATATCATCAATTCACCAGCCTAGTAGTGAGGTTTTTGCATTGTTTGATGACCTCTGTTTACTATCAGGGGGGGAAATCGTTTATTTTGGAGAAGCAAAAATGGCCATAAAGGTATGAAGTCCAAGAGAATCATCACTTGAGGACTGTATATGAATAGTTCTAATGTTTATATTTTGCAGTTCTTTGCAGAAGCAGGGTTTCCCTGTCCGAGCAGAAGGAATCCATCTGACCACTTCCTGCGCTGCATAAATTCTGATTTTGACGTTGTGACAGCAACATTGAGAGGTTCTCAAAGAATTCGAGTATGAACTATAGGATCTAAAATCAACTCTTCTCTTTCATTGTTTCATTCCTTCTGTGTCTATATGATGCTTTGGTGCTTCAGTTTTTACTCTTCTCTTTTCTAAAATTTGTCAATAAGCTCAATTCTCCATTTTTGGCTTTCGAATTTGGGGTGACATATTATATTGTTTTCCTAAAGAATCTAATATTTGCTTGAAATTGTAGTAATCACAGATATGTATAATTAAGAGAAAAACTCCTGAAACGGTCTCATATATGAGACGCGTTTAATATATGAAACCGACAATTAATGGCCGTTGAAATCGTGATTCTAATTTTCTGTCATTTTATTTTGCGTTAAAATTGTGATTAACATCCATCTCATATATGAGTTTTTCTCATATATTAATGTTGGCACTCTTTAAGCACAATGAGTGGATGGATATATAGTTGATAAATATGATTTGTATACCATTAATTCAACTTGTATGGCAAAGCAAAATATACTTATCTAATGTGGTAAGACTTCCTTAGATTCTCTTGCAAAATGTGAATTAGAGTTAAGTAAAATTGAATGGAGACAACTTAAAATAGTCAGAAAAATATCAGGTAAGCGTTGAGTTGAGTCCTTCGAAGCTTGTCGTTTCCTTCGAATTTTCAAAATATGATGTAACCATAACAATTGCATTATTCATTCAACTACATGCTCAACAAAGCCCCTTTTTTTGGTTTCATCATGGCAGGAAGCTGATAATCTATCAGATCCTTTCAGCAATCTAGCAACAACAGATATCAAAGCAATCCTTGTTCACAAATACAATTGTTCAGAATATGCATCAAGGACCAGATCAAGGATTCAAGAAATTGCTAACTTGGTAAGTACATATAATGAAGTCTATTTTACAAGAATTATGATACTCCATCTTTTAACATTTCTGCTTCAGTTTAGGGCATGATTTTTACTTAACAGTCTGAACCATGTACTGTAAAGAATCACTTGACATAGTTCATGAACTGCAGCAAGGGCTTGAGACTGAAAGAATTAAAGGAAGTCAAGCAGGATGGTGGAAACAACTTTTTACATTAACTCAGAGATCCTTCGTCAACATGTCTCGAGATGTTGGGTACTATTGGTCGCGTCTAGGAATATATATTCTTGTAGCTATATGTGTTGGTACTTTATTTTACAATGTTGGCACCAGTTATACAGCGATTTTTGCTCGGGGAGCATGTGGTGGATTTGTAACAGGCTTTATGACTTTCATGTCCATTGGTGGCTTCCCCTCTTTCATAGAAGAGATGAAGGTAAATGGCCTTTTTTTCTTCTCAGGGAAATAAACAATAGCTATTGAGTTATCGAAAATTGAACTGTTTCTTGATCTTCAACAGGTCTTCTATCGAGAAAGATTAAATGGACATTATGGAGTTGCTGTATTTGTATTATCAAACTTCTTCTCTTCCTTTCCTTTTCTGGCTGCAATTTCAGTAGTTACCGGGACCATTACATTTTACATGGTGAAATTTCGGTCTGGATTTTCTTACTACATCTACTTCTGCTTAAACATCTTTGGATGCATTGCTGTTGTGGAAAGCTGCATGATGGTTGTAGCTTCCCTGGTACCAAACTTCTTGATGGGAATCATAGCTGGAGCTGGAGTTCTAGTAAGTAGAAAAAATTAAAATCTTTCAAATATCAGGCACAGTTCCTGAATTGGTCTATCTGATCAATTATCATAACAATTGTTTTGTATTCAGGGAATCATGATGATGACTGCTGGCTTTTTCCGTTTGCTGCCGGATCTTCCCAAGCCTTTTTGGCGATATCCAATTTCGTTGCTGAGCTATGGCTCATGGTCTCTACAGGTACTCTTCAACTGGAATGTTTTCTTGTTTTAACAGCTAAAACTAAAACAAATGAATAATTGATACCATGGATGGAATTGGAAAAGTATTTACTCTCAAAATCTGGAAGGAAAAACAAATTAGAGGAGCATCTAAAACAGCAGAGAGTTAAGACTCTAGTGTTGGGCAGGTCCTAGGATCAAATTCTAGAGCCTGCTTAATTTATCATGTTTATTCTGACCCTAAATCCAGATGGGTGTCAGTCATTAGTGAGGTGGGTTCCTCTTCCTTCAACCCCCTTAATCCAGTTGGATCAACTTATAGATAGTGTATGTTAGGGTAGAATAGAAAATATCGCTAATGACAAAAAAAAGCTGGGTAGTTCCGCAATACAATACTAAAGTAATGTTTTTGTTTCGTATTAAGCATCAAGATATGCAAAAACATTGGTTGATCTTGCTAGTGGAACTTCTGGGAGAGTAATAAGGATCTTTTCTATAAGTGTCTATGGGATGAAGTATGCGTATGGGTGAATAAAGGAATAAATATTAATGACCATTGCATCATAGTTAATTGATCTTTTGCATGATATCTTAAAATAAAGCTTGCATGTTTTCATAATATTTAACTTAAGACTACTGAGTGAATACTCTGATATTGAGGGAAATGATTGTAGATCCAATACATGACTAATGTGATTGCATTTAGAACATAACTAATACATAATGTCATTGAGTGGGGAGCATTTTGAACTAGGCCTTGGGCTAGAATCTCAAACGAATGAGCATGTTATGATGTTAATAAGTTATGCAAGCATCTGTTCAAAGAAGACGTGCACAAAGCTTTGACAAGTAGAGTGACATACTGAAAAAATGCTGCTGTATCAACTGTTAAGACAACGCTTGTATTTGAGACAAGTAGAGTGACATACTGAAAAAATGCTGCTGTATCAACTGTTAAGACAACGCTTGTATTTGAAGGCCTTAGCCTATTCTTAGCCATTCAGATTCACATGGTAATATGCACATCTTCCTAATTGTAATTTCAATATTATATATATACTCGAGAATTAACAACTAAGTTTTTATTTTATCGATATGTGATGGATCATATTTTACCATTTTATTTCTATCTATATACATGGTTTCATTTATATTTAAGTATAACATATTTTTCTCAATAGTTCATTTTCAATTAATCTTTTTATGTCTTTTACTTTCCTTTTTAATTTAGTTTAATATTTATCTATTTTCTACAAATTGTATTGCGGCATTTAAAGGTTTTTTATGTACATTATTAAATTATCTTAAACAGGCTTCTCTAACTTGCTCATATATTGGTGCTGCCTCTTTAAACCACCTTTTAAGTGTATTTGTCTCATTTTGCTTTCTTTTTAATGTATTTATTATTTATTCGATCAAATTTAGTGTGTCAACATATCGTTATCAACTTAAAATATCAATATTTGGAACTGCTACTAGTTAATATGCATATGGTTTGTCTAAATAAATTTTTACATTTTCTAGAGTACATGAATACTACAGAAGTGTCGGACTAGAATGGAAGTAAAATGAACAGCCTAAGGAGATGCATATAAATCTGTCAACAGTTAATATGTGTACAAGTCCAAGTTTAATCTACATTCTACATACGTTGTTGTAAAAGAAATTTCCAGCAATCAGACCATATCAGGATCTCTCAAGTTCTATTTTTTTTAGTAGCATTTAGTTATTATTTTTTAGTAGCATTTAGTTAGTCAGTGACAAGAAGAAAAACCATTGTGTCCTTCAATCTTCATCACCTTGTCGTTTCTGTCAAAATTATTTTCATTTAACTTCTGATATGGCCTTTACAAGTTAACTATTTGTGTATTTGTAGTAGCTTTTGCACTAGCTCATTGCAGCAATTTCTTATGACTAGGAGATGGTTTTCTATAGAAGAAAGTTTGCATTCATCATTCTGCTCCTATATGGAGTTTGTGGGAGATACAAACTTGGAAAAATCTTGAAATTTCACCCCTTTACCATATTATCATGCCGGAACTAGAAAAAATTTTTAGTGGGGCTTATTTAAATTTCTTTATTAAATAAATGCATTTAACAACTAAATTTCCAAATCAATTATTATAAAAAGTGATAAAAAATATATAAAAAATATACTCTTCATAAATATATATATATATATAATTTTTTTGTGAATTATCGTTCAATTGTGTTCAATTGTGTCGCAATAGATCTTATGTGATATTATGTGTTTCACTCTTGTTATATTTTATGATATTATATATTTTACTCATTGTTTTATTTTATATAAAGATGACACATATATTTTTTTATTAAAGTTAAAATTAATACCAAATTAGACCAATTTTATAATAAAACTTCATCACTTTCTCCTTTTACTTTAATTTCAATTCTCCTCTTTATCTTAACAAAAATTCTTTCTTTCTTAAAAAAATTCCTTTTCTTTAACTCTATTCATCATATTCATTCTAATATTAAAATTTTAAATACCTTTTGTAGTAAATAAATAATTTAACGCGATTATGTAATCAAGTTAAAGAATTTTAAATTTTTTGTAATCATTTATTGAAGAATTTTGTTGTAAATAGAAGTGTAAATATACTTGGTGGGGGGTTGGAGGGTGAATTTTTATGATCATTTGGTGAAAAAGTTTAATATAGTTAAAAGTTTGGGCCCGTATGGTGGGGATTGGAGGGTGAATTTTTGCAATCTTTCAGTCAAAAATTCTAATATAATGAAAATTGAAGGCATATTATCATTCAGAATTGGAGGCATATTTCTGTACTGTTTGATTACAATTATTTTATAATTAATATATTTATTTGACTATTTGATCTTGTTATAGGGAGGGTACAAGAATAATTTGCTTGGAGTTTGGTTTGATCCTCTTTTACCTGGTCAGCCAAAACTAAAGGGCGAGGACGTCTTGACAAATATGTTTGGACTAACTCTGGATCATTCCAAGTGGTGGGATTTGTTCGCTCTCTATGCCCTTTTTGTTTTCTATAGAGTTCTCTTCTTTATTATTCTCAAGCTGAAGGAGAGAACGACTCCTTTTTTCCGGTCTCTATACACGAAGAGAACTCTTCATTATCTCAAAAGGCGGCCATCGTTCAAACGGAAGCCATCTTTTCTTACGAAAAGGCAGTTCAATCTTCATTCGATGTCCTCTCAAGAGGGTCTTAGCTCTCCAATCCCCTAGAATAATAAAAGGGTAGAAAGATTAAAATGTTATGCTTGATGTTATACAAAACTCAGTTACATAAGAGGAAAAGAATTACAAATGTTGATAGAGCTTTTATTTGAGTTATGAGATTTTGCATGTTTCACTTTGATGATGTCTATACATACAAAGATGGAATGACGTGTAATTTACAATCTCAATTTAAGTAAGTTGCCCACAAATTATTCTAACTTTAACACAGCATGTTATTATTTCTGGCACATTGTGATGGTATCAATCAATGAAAAAGAATATTAGTGGACTACATATTGCTGCCAATTTGCAATGGCCTGAAGAACTTCTTACATAGTTATTTGATGAAGTCTGAAAATGAGCCTTCAAGAGATCTAAGGATCCGGAGCTTTCGTGGATTACCTTAAACCAACAACCCTCCTAAGACTTCACCAAGAATGATAACAAGTTCAGCTAGCCCAGTAGGAACCCTCCTCAAAACACCAGGGCCTACTCCGTAGAAGTCCACTTTTCGCTTCCAGGGCCTGAGATGCAAAACAAACAGTTAGTGAAACACCCCCAGGTAGTCCTGGGGAGTTCCACTCCGATGTTTAAGTTAGAAACTGACCTTGATGATATATCAATATTAGTTTTAAGTAGAGAGAGACCAACCCCTCTTTAATTGCACTCATGTTTTATTTATAGGAAGTGGTGTACCTTGATGATTGATGAGGTGAATTTATTCACCTTTTATCTATTGTTTTATACTTGATTCTTTTGTCGTTCTTGTTCTTTTTGATTCGTTTTAGTGTTTTACGTGTAGGTTTGTCGACCATGGTGTATACTTCGAAGGGAAAAATCATACGAAAGTCGAATCAGGTCCAAAATGAGAGGAAAAGATTGAGAAAGATCAAGAAGCTGGTCCCGTGTTTCACAGGATATTTGAGGTGTTAATTCCAATTGTTTATGATCTATCCTACATATTTACACCTTGGATAGAGTGGCAAATAAGTTCCAAGTTGATCCCATGGAGGCTCGAGACTCCAAGAAGGGTTAATATAGCAAAACACGTGGAAAGGCGACAAAGAACAAATGCTGAAGAAATCTGCCAGACTTTGGTATTTTGCTCATATCTCTCTCTATGTATATCCAAATCGAGTGATTCAAGTTCCATTGGAAGGCTAAGAGATATAGCTACAACTTTCATGTTTTAAGATTTTCCAAATTCGGCCGGGATCATAGCGAAATATTCCCCAGAAGCCGGACGTCGCGACGTGAGACCCTCCACGTCACGACGTCGGTAAAAAGAATTAAATTGGATTTTTTGGAAGAATTTTGGAAATTGGTAGAGAGTTACGTCGAGACGTGGGGATCCCTCCCATGTCGCGACGTGGGTGCACATCGCGACGTCGGGAAAACGTGGGGGAAACGTCGGCTGCGCGACTGAAATTTGGAAATTTGCGATTTTGGCCCAATTTGAGTTTCTTTTTCTGACAAGACTTTCGTGAAGGACTTATTAGCAAATATCTTCATAGAATTACTATAAATAGGGCTACGGTTACAGCTTTTTAAGGTGTGACAACTTTGAGAGAGATTAAGCAAGGGGTTTTTCTTCTTTGTAATAGCTAGAGTTTCATTCTTTTAGCTATTTACGGAGAATTGAAGCTGTACGGATTGGGAACATCTTCTACTATTGAACTCATTCTTTTACGAGTAAATATTACATTCAAGAATTTATTATTCAAGGTGTTTTCTTTCCTTTTAATGATGTTTTCAATATTGAGCTTAATTATTAATATCATGATGATGTTTGATTAGCCATGCTTGGCTAAACTTATTGTGCTCCCGGGATTATGAATAAGGGTTTGTGTGCTTAATTTACATGCTAAGTTCTATCTTGTGGTCTTTGTGAAGTAAGTTTTGTTGTGTTCTTCATAATTATGCATAATTTGGCCGGATTATGTATGATGAATATTTTATTAAAGTGCAGTAAATTGCTTAGAGATTACTTGCTTTAATCTTACCTTTAGCCTGATAGGAGGATTAGAGTAGGTTGTTTGGGATCTATTGTGGGTTGGTTGTGAATTTGTTAGATTAATTCTTCCTTAATTCTTACCTTTAGCCTAATAGGAGGAGTTATGGGGATTGGTTTAGCATTAGCGTGACTGGTTCGGGCGTTACCTTAGCATAATGGAGCGGTTGAACTTGAGGGTTTGGTTGAGTTGGTTAGTTGCATTAGATTCCGGATTAATTAAGGAAGTAAACTTTGCCTTTAGCCTAATAGGAGGGTTTATTGAATTAGTTAATATCTAAGTAGGTAAGTGCTTAATTCATTCCTTGCCTTTAGCCTAATACGGGGGTGTGAGTTATAGTATTTACTCTTGTTTTGCATGACCATAGATAGGATGTATGCATGTGCTTGTTTTGTAACCCTAAAATATAATCTCGGGAGTACACTTGCTTAACTTGAGTTTTTAATTAAATCACCGTCTTGTTTTAATTATTTGTTATTTGCTATTTATTTTCAGTTTGATAAACAGTAAAAAACCAAAAATATTTTCTTTAGAATTTCAACACAGTCCTTTCCTCGTGGGAACGAACTTTCTATACTATCACCTTCACAGGGTTGTTTAGCTTGATTTTTGATTAGGAGTAAATAGCAACCACGATCGCAATTTCACACACATATTTGCTCTTATCAAATTTTGGCGCTGTTGCCGGGGAAAGCAACCGTGTTGAAAATTTAGTTTTTTTTTGTGAATACTAGTTGTAAATATTTTATTCATTTTTTTTGGTGTTTTTATTTTTTCTGGTTTATTTATTTATTTATATTTTTAATTTCTATCTAAGTATGTCTAGGAGGTTTGGGGAATCCTTTGAAATTAATTTTGACCCACCACATAGAGTGGATGATAAACAACCAAACTCTAGAGTATTTAGAGATTTTCGCCATTTAGGATATGGAAAGACCAATGAATGGAGATATAGTGAACCTTCATGTTATTTATCTTTACCTTGTTTTGAAGATCCATTGAAAAATTTGAACTTGTATGATAATGAACAAGCTACTTTGAGAATGAATGTTGTTTCTTGTAGGTTGTGCCAAAGGGATCATCCCACTTATCAATGCTCCTATCAAAATGGGAATGCATGCAATTATCAAGGTGATTACGAACATTATTTGAGGGAGCAAGGATCTTGCACGTGGGGAAATAACTATGATTTTGGCCAACATTTTTTTTTCTCATTCTCAAAGAGAGTTTGGATATTATCCGGGCTATGATAGGGAGTGGTCGATTCATGAACAAAACAACAAAATGCATCTCAAGAATGAAATGGAAGCGCCACTAGATTATATGCTCAATAAACTCATGGAGAAACTAGATAAATGTGGGGAGGAGCTACATCAAAAGTTTTGTTCGATCTGAGACATTCATAAAGAGTCAAGATGACATATTGAGAGATCATAGTGCCCCAATAAAAAACTTGGAGGTATAGGTAGAAAATTTAATGGAAACTCTACATCATAAATCCCAAGAATGTTCATCTAATGCAACATCGAGCAATAGTGAGGTACAAATTGTCCATTCACCTTATATCTCATCTTTTTTATCACAACATGATTCATTACATCATAGTGTCCCAACTTCTATGGATTGTGATTTTGAGTTTAATGATTCTCATGATGAATGTATTTCAAAGTGTCCTAGTGAGTTGAAATCTTTGAATGTTGTAGATAATTTGGAGGAATGCATTAATGATGAACCAATATTACATGAATCCAATATTGTTTGTTTTGATAATGAAGAAACCTCCTACCTTGACCCCTATGTTGGTTTATGTGAGGAAGACATGTCAATTTGTAATAAAATAGCCAACATAGTGAATTCTTGCGTTATTTTGACATCTCACATGGAATTTCACGGTTTAAATGATATGGTAGATGTTATTAAAATGATGCACACTGAGACACCTTTGTTAGATGATAATATTGTTCAATGTGTTGATAATGTGGAGGTGCCTAAAACTGAATACCATGTTAGCTTAGATGAGGAAGACTTGCATATTTTTCATGAAATAGCTAATATGGTAGAGACTTGTTTTATTGACACATCCATCTTTGAAATTACTGATGATTTCAATGAGACCATGGATGCAAAGTCTTTGGTGGATTCTTGTAGTTCAAACAGGGAGGAAGAAAAGGTGACATTGAAGGATGATAAGCCATGGGAAATTCCAAAGTTAAAGGTGGAAGAAGAAAAGGAGGAGCCTACCTTGGAGGAGCAAGAGTGGTACAAAGTTGAGTTTATTGAACTTGCTCCTCACATGCATGAGCTCAAGTTCCTCCTCAAATGGTTGCACAAGAAGCAATATGCTAGAAGACGAAGTGCTTGTGAAAGAGCATTCTTTTGGTATAAGAATGGGTATTCCGAATCTTGAAGGAGAAGGCCACAATAATAAGGTCTAACTAGGGACCAAATAAACCTAGAACTACCTTCTTACCTTTCTTTTAAATTAATAGTTTTTATATTTTTGTTTTTAGTGGTTAGTTTGAATAAAGAAGGCTATTGGAGACATTGTCAAGGCTTCAACCGCACAACAAGCCTACAGGGAAATGACATGGATAATAGGTGAATTCTTTCTTTTTCTCACACATTGAGGACAATGTGTATTTTAAGTGGGGGGGGGGGGTGAAATTCATAGTTATTCATTTGAAGTTGTTTTGTATGTCTTTATGCTTAAATTCCTGGGAGTGAAGTGTGGTTGTTATGCGTTGATTAATGGTTAATTTAGTTTTTCTTAGTAGTTTTGATTAATTTTTATTTTTTATTTTTATTTTAGTGTCCCATTCGTACTAGTTATTCCCTTGAGTTAACCTTAGCTCGTAAGAAGTAATTCGGTAATAATAATTCTTTTCATAGTTAAACCATGGTTTTTAGGCATTTTTTTTTGTGTTTTATCCAATTTTTAAAATTTTGATCTTGTTGTGATAAGTGCTATGTTGCCGATGATTTGAATTTATCGAAAGATTCGATGTGGGATAGGAAAATAATATACTATATAGAGGGAGTCGGGTCTTTGATGGAAGGTTTAGCATTTTGAGTCAACCATTTTTATGCACTTAGGGGAACTACTGAGGGAATTGACGAGTTTGTAATCATTAAGTAGGTTGGAGTGTTTTTAACGCTTTGTTTAGTTGAAACTTATATAACTCGCTTAAATTGTGTTCTTTAATAAATGTGCTTGCATAATTGTTTGCACTCAATGCTTTTGCATTTTTAAGCTTGTTATGCTCATACTATCGTCCCTCTATGAGATTGCTTTTAATAATAACCCTAAGAGAACTCATATGGATGGTAACGGAGAATAGAAGCCGCAAGACTCTGGCTTCATATTGCCACTCCTCTGCGAGACTGCTCTTAAACGAAAAGTTAATGGAGAACTTGCATGAGTGGGAATGGGTCTAAAACCCGAAGGTGAGACAGTACTCCAGGTGGATGTCACGGGAATTACATTGAAATACCCTAATTAAGTGTGACAGTCTGGGGGAACGAGTGTTTTATTTATAAACCTAAAGGTTTGCCGAGCGAATCCTCATTAATATGAGCTTAATAATGAATTGTTAATATGTTAGTGAGGAAATGTTGAGACGACGACTTACTTAGTTGTTGGAACCCTGACTTATGGCGTGATTGTAGATGAGTTATGAACTGAGGTGGAACCTATCGCACACACACACATGGTTGGCTCAACGTGTCTAAATGAGTACGTTAATGTACTTTTATAACTTTTTGGGTCGTATATTATGTGTACTTGACATTTGACTACTTGAGATTACGAGGTTCATACATGGCATTTGTTCTTAGATCGAATTGATGAAGTTGGATGCGTTTTGTTGTTATGTGTTAGTATTTTGTTAAGAATTTTTGTGTTAGGTTTTTGGTTTAGTGGTATCATGTTTAGTTTAGTTTGTTCGGGGACGAACAAAGGTTAAGTGTGGGGGAATTTGATGAGGTGAATTTATTCACCTTTTATCTATTGTTTTATACTTGATTTTTTTGTCGTTCTTGTTCTTTTTGATTCGTTTTAGTGTTTTACGTGTAGGTTTGTCGACCATGTTGTATACTTCGAAGGGAAACTTTCCTCGTGGGAACGAACTTGCTATACTATCACCTTCACGGGGTTGTTTAGCTTGATTATTGATTAGGAGTAAATAGCAACCACGATCGCAATTTCACACACATATTTGCTCTTATCAATGATGTCATTTCTTGATATACCTTGTATGGAAAGAAACTTATAAATCCCTTTAATCTTAGCCGTTGGTTGGGGGTTGTACCCTTTTACCCCTCATCAATAGCCCCCCAGATTGGTTGGGTGTGATTCCCCTGCCTTGCTGGAGTTAAAGCCCAACTAATCTGGACTTGAGGTTCTCCTTTGATGCGCCCTCCTCCGATTTCTTTGTTTTGCCAGGTATTACCCTAGTCGTTTCATGGACTGGGTCGGGCTGCTACGAGGAGTTAATGGGCCAGGTCATTAATGTGAGTTCTAGAAAAACCAAACGTCGCCACTTGGTTAGATTCGATTTGCCGCCCCTTGACATGACCCTTTTCGGGATGTTCGCCCCCGTTCGTCCCTCTTATCCCCTATATATATATAATGAGAGGGGGGTTTAGTACTTCTTCACCTCATTTACTTCGCCTCAATTCCTTCCTTCTAGTTCCGGCCTTCCTCTCCTGCCCAGGACAGCACGGTTCGTTGCCTTCCTTACTTCCCTCCAAGTAAGTATGTCTTCCCCCGCTCGTTCTTCTTCAGTTGAGATATATGCTGTTTATAAGAATAGTGATGAATCTGAATCAGTCCCTTATGCCTGTTTGGAGGCTAGGAGGAAACTAAGGTCTTATTCGAAGTTAGTCAATAAAATAGTCAAAACTGATATTCTTTGTGATTCCATTGATAAGGTAGTTCGTTTAACTCAGGTGGATTCTTCCCTTGAGTCCTCCGTAGAGACTTCTCAGGAGACTACTTCCTCGCCTACTCTCTTAGGAATGGATGTAGAGGACAATAACGCAATAAGTGTCCCATTGACCAATAACCCCCTTGAACCGAACTTGCAGCCTTAGGACCTAACCCTCTAGAGGACGTCGCCTCCGAGGGGGATCCTTCCATGAGTAAGGCTTCTGGGGGAGGAAATACGGAAAATAAAGAAGCCTTGGTGAAGGAGGCCACTTCATCCTCCAATTCTGTACAGTATTCCCTTACGTCTAAAAAACTGAAGTTGATTGCCAAGGATTTCTATATCCCTCCAAAGTACAAGCTGGTGGCTACCAGCCGCCAACAGGTCGCTTCTCGACCACCTGCCGGTCTTGTCACAGTGTACAAGGGTCAGTTACAGTGTGGCCTTAGGTTCCCCCTGACGTCCTTTTTTAAGAAAGTACTAGATTTCTATAAAGTGAACCTTGCCTAGCTGATTCCTAACGCCATTAGAGCCTTAGTCGCTTTTGAAACCTTTTGTAGATATTCTAAGGTGGAATGTACCGTCTCCCTTTTCAGATATTATTATATCTTAAAATCCATGAGAGAGGACGCGGGCTGGTTTTATTTCACCCGTAGGTCTAGTTTGGAGACCTTTTTGCCCCCCCTTCTAGTTGTATCAAGAATTGGAAGGGCAATTTTTTCTTTGTGAAATTAGAACCCATGAGCATCGTCTGGAAGGCTCCGGGTAAAGTTACCGATAGGTTCCCTAATCGCGAGGTGGATCATGAGTCTATTGAGAGCCTCCGCAAAATCCTTCGAAGATGTACATTTTGGGAGGTGCCTCTCATGACCGAAGGGTGTCTAGTGGCCTTAGGGATAAGTAAGGCCAACTTGGGTCTTTCTCCGGCGGAGCTTGATGAACATAGTACCATTCCCCTCCAATCTACCTCTATCTTATCTTATCGGTTTGCGTTTGACCTTCAGGGGTTAATGTACTTATCTTCTTGCTTTCTCTTTGCAGTAATGGATTTTTTGACCGTCATGAAGAATCGCAAAGCAGCCGAGCTGAAGATCGAGGCTGAAAAGGTAGAAGAGGTACCCACAGGACCTTCTGCAAGGCCTGCTTCTCCAACTCTGGTTCCTTTAGGGGAGACTGTAATAACTGAGGATGAGGTCATTCCCAATAAGCCTTCGGATACTTTGTTTCCCCCAGTTAATGTTTCACAACCCTTCCCCCTAACACAGGAAGAGCAGGAGCCCTCGGCTCCGTCTTCTAAAAAAAGAAAACATCCTGGGAGGAACGTCTTTATTGAATCCAAGAAGGTGAAGATGGGCCGTCTTCCTAGCACGTCTGCAGACTTTTCGTTGTTGTCTGGCCGTGACGTCTGACCAATCATCCCTTCCTCCTCTTACCAAACCATTCATATGGCACAATTTAATCCCATGTGGGATTATCAAGTTGACGACCGTCTGAATCTGGAGACATGTCAGGAGTTCTCCTTGGGAATTATTCCCTCTATGGAGAAGAGGGCCATGGCGACTCTGGAGGACTCCGAGGTTGATCCCCTCATGAGTCTAGGGCTCACTCAGGTAAATCTTTCCACTTGATCTTTTCGTCGTCGCCCGTTTATGTCGACGTGGGGATATATCCTAAGTTTGTTTGATATGGCTGTTGTCTTTCCTCTGCAGGACTTGTTTTTTGCCAAGGAGCTGTCTCTTCACTACAGAAAAAGCTGTGAGTCTACCAGGGAGCTAAATATTAACCTGACGAAGGCTCAACAAGACCTTGTTGAAGTGGAGAGGCGTTAGCTGGAAGTAGAAAAGCTCAGGCAGGATGCGGAACGGGAGTTGTCTAGGGCTCGGGAGGCTATCCATAAATTGAAGAAGAAGAACAAGTCTTATTCTGACAAGGTGTCTAGCCAAAAGGCCCAAATCAAGGAGCTGACCAAAGAGAAAAAAGCCTTGGAGGCTCGCTGCCAGTTATACTCTGGGGAAGGGGCCTCCCGATTGGTCAAGAACTTGCTCACCTCTTCTCAGTTTGTCGACTTTATGGCCGATCTTTGTAATTCCGTGAAGGACCAGGGATCTACTTTTGCTTATGAGGTGGTCAAAAAACTTCACCCGGACATTGAGGTGGACAAGCTAGAAGGCTATGATGCAAACTCAGGAGAGAACCTGAATATCTTGATGACCAACTTAACTTCAGGGCGAGTGCACCTTCCTGTTTAAGACTTCATCCCTTCATTCCCAGTCGGATCCACTGCCCGTACGGTTGAGATCGAAGGAGGCGGGGTTCCTGAGAGCAAGGAATCTTCAGAAGCCCTGGCTAACACTCAGGATGAAACTAGCATTGCTGGTGATATTGATGGGCCCTGGTCTCGTTGAGGGTGGCGTCATTTATGTTTTGTTTTGTCGTATGGAGACACTTTTTGTCATCTTGGAACTTGCTAAATTTCATTTTCTTTATCTCTAGTGCGACTGTGCCCTGTAGGGGCTCTCTTGTAGCATTTAACTCTATATGTAAGACTCTTTTAAGGGTACTTTATATATATATAGATATATATTTTCACCTGATTGCACTTTTTATGTAAATTGTCATCACCTTATTGTCGTGTGTTTTTCTTTCATACCGTTAAATGACAAAAAGAAGACTTTAAAATCAATCTCAATATGAGCCCTTCTCCAAATAAGCCTCACTGAGGTTTTTGAGTCCCTCTCTAAGTAAGCCTTATTGAGGATGAGGTTGCACTTTAGGTGGTCCGAACTTATCCAAGTCTAATTATTAATGGGATGCCCTGATTTGTCCAGGTCTTAATATCGGCTAGGTCGTCTTCTTCCCTGAAGTTATCCGGTCTTATTGACGACTAGGTCGCCTTTTGGATGCATGAATTTATCCAGGTATTATTATTGATGAAATGCCTGAATTTTTCTAGGTCTTATTGACAACTAGGTCGCCTTTTGGGTGCCTGAATTTACCCAGGTCTTATAATTGACGAAGTGCCTGAATTTGTCCAGGTTTTATCGACGACTAGGTCGCCTTTTGGATGCCTGAATTTGTCCAGGTCTTATTATTGATGAAATGCCTAAATTTGTCCAGGTCTTATCGATGACTAGGTCGCCTTTTGGATGCCTGAATTTATCCAGGTCTTATCATCGATGAAATGCCTGAATTTGTCCAGGTCTTATTGACGACTAGGTCGCCTTTTGGGTGCCTGAATTTATCCAGGTCTTATAATTGACGAAGTGCCTGAATTTGTCCTGGTCTTATTTATCTCTAACGATATTTGAAGTTTCCTTCGAGGCGTAGGAAAGCGGGTCATACATAAATAAGATATAAATCGACATTAAATATGCAGGAGAAGTCATATCTTTCATTTTAATATCAACTTTTTACAAATAGAACTTCCTCAAGTTTACAATATTCCACCTCCGTGGGATGACCTTTCCATCTAAAGTGGAAAATTGATAACTCCCAGATCTTCCTGCTTCAACGACTTGATACGGGCCTTCCCACGTGATATCCAGCTTTCTCTGCCCTTCCACTCTGCTGGCCTCGTTTTTCCTCATCACTAGATCACCAGGCTTGAAAGAGGAGATTTTCACCCTCCTGTTGTAGTACCTGGCCATATCGGCTTTGTATTGGCCTTCTCGAGCTGCCGCCAATTCTCTTCTTTCTTCAATAAGGTCTAGATTCATCCTCAGCTCATCATCATTCTCAGCGGTGTTATAATTAAGTACTCGGAGGCTAGGGAGTCCGATTTCTACCGGTACCACTGCCTCAGTCCCGTACACCATACTGAAGGGTGTTTCTTTTGTAGGCGACCTGGGTGTGGTTCGGTAAAACCACAGCACGTGTGTAAGTTGCTCGACCCAATCTCCCTTGGCCTTCTCCATTCGAGTCTTCAGTCATTGCACAATGGTTCTGTTTGTAACCTCTGTCTGCCCATTAGCTTGGGGTGAGCTACTGAGGTAAATTGTTGACAAATATTCAATTCCTCACACCGGGACTTGAAGGGCTCTTCTGCAAATTGCTTCCCATTATCAGAAATGAGAACATTGGGTATACCAAATCGACAAATCACATTCTTCCAAAAGAACTTCATCACACTCTTTCCCGTGATGGACGCAACAGCCTCTGCTTCTACCCACTTGGTGAAATAGTCAATAGCGACTATCAGGAACTTAATTCGACCTGGAGCTTCTAGGAAGGGTCCAGCAATATCAATGCCCCACTGGGCAAATGGCCACGCTGCCTGAATTGAGACCATCTCATTTTGGGGGACTCTAGGGATTACCGCGTGGGCTTGGCGCTTCTCACATCGCCTTACTAAGTTATGGGCATCCTCATGTAAAGTGGGCCAATAATACCCCATGCAAATCACCGTTTTTGCCAACATCCTTGAACCTATATGATTTCCGCAAGCCCCCAGGTGGACCTCTTTTAACACGTAATTAGCCTGGTCTAGGTTGGCACATCTAAGCCAAGGCATTAGGTAACCCTTCTTATATAAAACACCATCTTTCAGAACATACCTCATAGCTCTTAATTTCAACTTTCGAGCTTCTACCTTGTCGAGGGGCAAGGTACTTTTATTCAGATATCTAATGATAGGAGACACCCAGGTTTCCTGTCCTTCATCTACTGCGTTAACTATTGCTTCCTCTACGCTTCGGGTTGGGAGTATTTCTACCAAGACTCTTTTAGTGAGATGAGCGTATGCAGATGAGGCCAACTTGCTGAGGGAGTCTGCCCTTTTGTTTTTAGACCAGAGGGCTTGATTTATCAAGAATTCCTTAAAACTTTCTTTTAACTCGACCACATTTTCCATGTATTTCTTCATCATTGACTCTCTAGCTTCGTATCCTCCAGTTACTTGATTCACGATAAGTTGGGAGTCGCTGTATACTTGTAATTGTTCCACCCTCATCTCCAAGGCGAGCTTCATCCCTATTATTAAGGCTTCATATCCAGCCTCATTATTTGTGGCTCGAAATTCGAACCTCAAGGCATAGGTGAATTCCTGGCCTTCCGGATTTTTCAAAATCAACCCTGCTCCTGAACTTTCCTCGCTGGAAGCCCTGTCCACATATAAGGTCCAGAAGTCTCCTTGCACTATATTCCCGCTGTCATCAATATCTATAGGCTCCAGCCAGGGGGATGGGTCTTCGGCTAGGGTCTCTACAATAAAGTCAGCCAGCACTTGTCCGTTTAAAGAAGGCCTGGGATGGTAAGTTATCTCGTACTCCCCCAGTTCTATCGCCCATTTCATCAGGCTTCCTGAAGATTCAGGCTTCTGCAATATTTGCCTTAAAGGTTTATCGGTTAGGACTTGAATAGGATATGCCTGAAAGTAAGTCCTTAACCTCCTAGCCGCATTCACTAGGGCCAATGCCAACTTCTCCATGACCGGATAACTTTGCTCAGCCCCTAGCAAGGCTCGACTAATGTAATATACTGGTAGCTGAGACTTTCCGCTATCCCTGACTAGAACCGCACTAACTGTTTTTTCACCAGCTGCCAAATATAGATATAAAGTCTCCCCCGGGGTAGGAATTGATAAGGATGGCAGAGCCTTTATGTATTCCTTCAGCTCGTCAAAGGCCTTTTGGCATTCGTCATTCCACTCAAACTTTTTAGCCTTCCTAAGAATATTGAAAAAGGGTAGTCCTCGGTCAGCTGACTTGGATACGAATCGGTTTAATGCAGCTAACCTCCCTGTCAACACTTGTACATCTTTAACATTTTTGGGTGAGCTCATGTTTACAATGGCTTGCACTTTTTCCGGGTTAGCTTCTGTGTCTTTACTGGAGACCATATGGCTAGAAACTTTCCAAAGCCTACCCCAAAAGTGCATTTTTTTGGATTCAACTTCAGCCCGGTCCTCTCAGTTGTTCCAGGTTTCTTCTACATCCTCCAGAAAGGTCTCCAACCTTCGACTTTTGATAAGCATATCGTCCACGTATACTTCTATGTTACGCCCTATCTGAGCTTCAAAAATGTTGTTCATCATCCTCTGGTAGGTGGCCCCCGCATTTTTTAGCCCAAAAAGCATCTTTTTATAACAAAAAATGCCGTCCCCCGTGATGAAGGCGGTTTTTTCCTCATCTTCCTCATCCATCAATATCTGGTGGTAGCCCTTCTAGGCGTCCAGAAAACAAAGAACTTCGTACCCAGCTACAGCATCAATCTTCTGGTCGATAATGGGCAAGGGGTAGCAATCCTTAGGACATGCCTTGTTAAGATCTGAATGATCAACGCACATTCTCCATCCGGCCTCGGGCTTGGGAACCACGACTGGATTAGCAAGCCAAGTGGGGTAATGAACTTCCTTGATGATATCCGCCATCAGCAACTCCTTAACTTCCTTCCTTATAATGGCATCTTTCTCTGGTGCCATAGGTCTCCTTTTTTGTCTAACTGGGATTTTAGAAGGGTTCACATTTAGCCTATGCACAGCAAGCTCGGGAGGTACCCCTTTTATATCCTCCGTTCACCAGGCGAACACGTCCTGATACTTCTTCAAAAGTTTGACTAAAGAAGATTTCGACTTTTCTGGCAGCGAGGCTCCGATTTGCACTACTTTCTCGGGCAAGGCATCATTTACACTGATCCTATCCACTTCGTCAGTGAGCTGCGGGAAGCTTGCTAACTCTTCATCCGTGAGTCTCGCATCAGTACTCACACAATTAATCTTCAACCCACCTTCATTCTTTCCCTTGCACTTCAAAGCAATCATGTGACATTGCCTGGCCATTGCTTGGTCCCTTCTTATCACTGCTATTCCTTCTTCAGTAGGGAATTTCATTACTAGATGGTACGGTGACCAAATTCCTTTGAGTTGAACCATAGCAGGTCGTCCCAAGATAACATTATAAGGTGAGGCTACATCCAACACCGCAAAGTTAACATAAATGAGTTTATCTCTAAGAAAATCCCCGACTGTGACTAGTACAGATAGGATACCAATGGGTTGTTGTACCTCCCCTGAAAATCCCACTAAGTGTGTTCTTCAAGGTTGCAGGCATTCCTTTCCTATCCCCAATTTTTCAAAGGCATTCCGGTACATGATGTCTACAGAGCTCCCATCATCAACATATACCCGATGCACTTCTTTATTCGCAATTATCGCCTTAATTAGTAGGGCATCCATGTGAGGAAATCTGTCAGGGACCTCGTCTTCCTCAGAGAAAATGATTGTTTCCGTGGGCTTGAACCTCTTGTGCACGGGCTCTTGTCGAGGCACCTTCCTGTACATAGCTCTTCTTGCCGAGTTGGAATCCCCTCCTGCTGGTCCCCCAACAATAAAATGAATAACTCCAGTAATATTTCTGTGACCCTCATCAGCGGACGGGTGCTTCTCTTCTTTCTGCCTTTTCTCAGCTTGATCAAACCTCCCATACCTCTTTTCTGGTCCTCCTCGTTCACGCGAACGGCCTCTTCGGACCCCCTGCTGATAAGCTACCTTCACAAACTCTCTGAGATGTCCGTTTTGAATGAGCATCTCCAATTCCTTCTTTAGGTCTCGACAGTCTTCTGTGTCATACCCATGTTGTTCGTGATAAAGGCAGTACAAATCCTTGTTCAGCTTCTCGTTGGGTGTGAACATCTTTCTAGGGGGGTGAATTATGCCTTTGTTGGCCAGGATGGCTAGAATGTCAGCACTGGGCTTGTTCAGCGGTGTAAATTCTTGTCGTTCCTGCAAGAGGCCATACCTATTACCTCTGCTATCACCTCGATTCTCGCCACTCCTAGCTGCTGGTATGCCTTTTTCTCCTCGGGTATATTCTCCCTCTTTCTTCTTAGTAAGGAGTCTATCATTATCTCTCTTCCTCTTATCTGCCTCTTCTCCTTTAGCACATTTTTCAGCTCGGTTCATCAGAGTCTGCAAGTCGGTTGGAGGATCTGTGACCAACTTTCTGTAAAGTTTTCCAGACCTGAGTCCATTGATAAAGGCGCCAATTACGACTTCCTCAGACCTGCAGAGTACTTGCAAACTTTCATCGTTGAACCGATCAATGTATCCTCGCAGCGATTCCCCTTCCTCTTGCTTTATGTTCATAAGCTCTGCGGTGGATTTTTCAGGTCCGCCTTAGCTGCAAGAAGCGATTATGGAAACGTTCGGCTATCTGGGAGAAGGACGAAATTGACCCTTTCTGCAAACCCTCAAACCATGCTCGGGCTTTTCCTTGAAGGGTGGTTGGAAACGTCTGACATAAAACTGGTTCTGGGGCCGCGGTCAACATCATGCAATATTTGAACCGATTAAGATTATCCTTAGGATTGGTGTCTCCAGTGTACGTCTTAAGCACAGGAGCTCTGAATCCAAGAGGGATGGAAAAGTTTTGGATGTCCTTTGAGAAAGGGGAATCTTCACACACCATGGCTGTTCCCCTTACTCCCCAGTAAGGCCTGTCGTGGGGAAAAGAGACTCCCCACTGTGATCGAGCCGCGTCTTCCTCCCAGCAGTTCTGGAAAGTCCTTCCCCTTTCACTCCTTATTTCAGCTCCTCTGTATGATCCGGAACGAGATTGGTCTGGGATTATGGGTCGATCGGGTATCCTTCCATCCCACCAGTTTTGATGTCCGTTCTCCTGATCACTTCGCCTTTCTCTTACTTCACGTCGTCTCATTCCTTCCACATCCCTCTGAGGGGATCGCTCCTCATGACGCCTATCAGCCCCCTTACTCTCAAATGAGATCTTACTTCCCTGCTGAGAGGTCTCCCTCGCTCTTGCCTTGGTGGTGGGGACGGGGAAGATATTGTGACATGGTCTCTGCTCAAGTTCTTCTCCTTCTCCAGCAAGGCGTGTATTTCCCCAAGATGCTCCCTCAAGTAAGCCACGACTTCGGGAGCATTTTGCTGCTAGGAGTGTCGAGATGCTTCATCCCTACTGGGGGAAGAATGAGACGAGTGCCTTTCTTCGTGTTCTATCATGGGTTGCTTGTCCTTTCGCTGCTCTAACAACCGCTGAGACCGTGTGGTAGTCATAGCTTTTTGTTCAAGGAATAGTGATTATTCGCACAGACGGTGCCACTAATGAAGTCCGAAAATGAGCCTTCCAGAGATCTAACGATCTGGAGCCTTCGTGGATTACCTTAAACCAACCATCCTCCTAAGACTTCACCAAGAATGATAACAAGTCCAGCTAGCCCAGTAGGAACCCTCCTCAAAACACCAGGGCCTACTCCGTAGAACTCCACTTTTCGCTTCCAGGGCCTGAGATGCAAAACAAACCGTTAGTGAAACACCCCCAGGTAGTCCTGGGGAGTTCCACTCTGATGTTTAAGTCAGAAACTGACCTCGATGATATATCAATATTAGTTTTAAGTAGAGAGAGACCAACCCCTCTTTAATTGCATTCATGCTTTATTTATAGGAAGTGGTGTACCTTGATGATGTCATTTCTTGACATGCCTTGTATGGAAAGAAACTTATAAATCCCTTTAATCTTAGCCGTTGGTCGGGGGTTGTACACTTTTACCCCTCATCATTATTGATCTTCCACCATACCCTCTGATTTAATTGGATAATATGAGTCACTTGTCAACATGAAAATGGATAAATAGTCGCGATAGTCTCTCAATTTGTAATTTCTAGAATAGTTAGGTTTTGTTTAATATTTTTGAAAAGGTTAAATAATAGTCCTTTAATTTGCATTGATAAATAGAATGGTTCTTATTTTATTTTTTATCCAATTAATTGATAGATTGTTTATCATGTGCCACACACACGAGGAGTGAGAGACAATAGATAGAAAATAAATTATAATGTTTCTTTCAAATAATTTACATGATAAAATTGGAAGAAAACAAAAGGAGAGGGTTTTGTTGCAATGTTATTACAACTTAAAAAAAGGACGAACTAGAAGATTGTGAAGTGTTGCTGCCAATGGCAAGGGAGTTTTTTTTTTGTTTTGTTAGCCTATGAAAAATTGTATCTATTGGTTTTCAACTGGCCAGTTAACGGGTTCCGGTTTGTACCGATTTTGGCAAATTTTGCCAGAACCGGTTAACCTATCTGTTCCGATCGATTAACCGATTAATCGGATAAGTTTTTTTTTTAACTCTTGAAAGTTAAAACAAAAAACTAACAAATTAACTATGTTTGAAAAGTAAAATACTAAAATTGAATATTTAATTCAATATATTAAATGATAAAATTCATGCGATATAAGGACGTGTGAATGTTAAAAAAAAATACTTAGCTAATGTACTAATTACTTATATTAAATTATTATTTACTTATATTCTCGATTGGTAGCTCGTGGTGTTAATAGCTGTCTATAGAAAGAGTTAAGCTGTTAGCGCGATAACCAGTGGTTAACCCAATTACGCAAGAAGGAAGTTTGAGCTTGATGCAAATGGCTAAAATTTCGTCTGCTTTATATGATTATCAATCAAATAAAAAGTTATTTTGTGTATCAATCCTTACATCTCCTACTACTGGTGGAGTAACGATGAGTTTTGGTATGTTGGGTGATATCAATATTGCCGAACCTAATGCCTACATTGTATTTGCGGGTAAAAGAGTAATTGAACAAACATTAAATCAAATAGTACCTGAACACTTTGGTTGTTTTTTAAAAAGATGCTGCTGAAAACTACAAAGGCTATGACCTAGAGTATGAGCAGCTCCGAATCTTGCCTCGTTCTTTTGCTTTCTTTGCTATCCCCCTCAACCGGCCATAACATAAAAGTAGAGTTTGATTTCCAGCAATAGAAAGATAGGGAACTCTGTCTTCGGCTCCTTTGGGTAGAGGATTCCTTTGAGATGCGCGTCTTGTTAGAACCATTCTCCAAAGCGGGCACCTCAGTGAATCAGCCGCCCGCTAATCAAGTCGCTTCCCCGGAGGAGGCGGCGAGTCCGCTGCCCTGTGTCCCCTACCTGTATCAACTGGATGAAGTGATAGGGGGTGACTCGGTCTGTGCGATCGAGCGGCGGCTCTTAGCCTCGAAGGAGTCGACTTCCTACTTTGAAGATTGAGGACCTTATGTATGACAGTTCTCTCGTTACCTGTAACAGTAACTCGATTACTATAAGAATTAGTGTAGAACCCTCAACAGTATCCAAGTGACTATTGTAGCCACTGAATACAGCCAGCCAAGGCACTAGCCTGTCTTACTAATCTTAGTTTGACTTGGCTCAGTTGGCCTTTCCTTGCCTTGAAAACAAAAAAGAAATACTAATTTATTCTTTATTCGCATCTCTTATTAAAATATTATTTTATAAGATTATTAACAATATATGTCCTAATAAGCAATCATCCGAGGGTCGATGTAATTGAGCTATTTTGCGCCTAAAATCTCTATTTCCCACTGCCGTTAGCACCCTTTTTAGTACTCATTGAGCTAATCTCTCATTGTTTTCGCGCATTAAGCTCAGGAATACGTTTATTTGCTAATATGATGGCCGGGCATAGTTCAGTAAAGATTTTAAGTGGGTTCGCTTGGACTATGCTATGTATGCATGATCTTTTATATTTCCCTGATTGTCTATCCTGTAGTTCCGCTTCTTCCTCTAAAAATGAAGAAAGACTTGTCGAAAATCGCCGGTTGGGTTAGTCCAACCAAGAAAGAAATGGGAGTCTTTGGACGTAAAAGTTGCTGGAAAAGAGATTCTTTGAAGCCCGAATTCCGGTCTGGTTTTTTTGTTCAATCCGCCGCTGCATCCATTTATTCATTCAACCTAACTTGAGTTTTTCCGTTCCAAGAATTCGAAATTGTAGCAGCTCCGGCACCCATCCAATGCATTCTTTTTGATCTTGTACCGCTCCGTGGGTAGAATGAACACCAAGCCAATCTTTACTATTGTAATGAACTAATTGAAGAGCATTCACTCTTTCAAGTAGAGCTTTAGCAAAACCTACTTTTGCCTCATCTAAAGCCAAGGGGTCAATAAAGCTGTCAAACACTGCTTCGGACCCTCGACCTCCTTCTTGAGATCGTTACAATCTTCTGTGTTCGGGCCGAGTTGAGAGCTTTAAGCTTTATTTGGGGACAGGCAGATATGGTACGATCTCTTCCAGTACGAGGACATGAAAAGGGCAGATGGATCGATTGCCCGAAAGAAGCATACAAATACAAGGCTAAGGTAAGAAGCCGTATTCACCGGGTATTTTGTGCCCTTCTTTCCCCCCCTTTCTTTATCACCAACCATTGGGCGCTCTCATTGAATAAAACCGTCAGGATTAAAGCGAAAGCGCCTTTCGTTCACTCTCCCTATCGGACTAAGGTAAGGGTTTTGATCGAATATTCCTCTCTCTACCTGAATTCAATCATTAAGAAAATAAGGTATATTTTGATTTTGCTCGATACCAGATAAAATAGACACTTAGAAGAGGCAAGAAAATGAAATAGTGAACTAAGTGAAATTCTTTTCTTTTTACATGTAACATAAAATAAAAAATGAGCGATCCATAACAAGTTGTTTATTTATTGTAATACGAGTAATAAAAGATTACCTTTCATACCTAAAAGTAGCCTTTCTCTTTATATACGACAGCACCAATGATAGAAGGAGATAATGCGATCCTTCTTCTTCAATTCATCTGCAGAGAGGGCATTCGCTTCTTATTCCTTATTAAATTAGATGAGATGTCACTTCTAAGCCTTCCCCATTAGAAGTTCTTTCCTTCCCTTCCCGAAAGCTTAGTAAGGGGCTTGACTCTTCGGAATCATAGAAAGAAGCCGGGGAGAAAGGTTTTAACTCCGTTGAGAAAGAAAAATTGCCCTAGCTCAGCTTCCTAATATACTCATTGATAGCGAGTTGTCGTGACTCGTCAATTTATCCTATTTCACTAACTATAGTAGCAGTGAGAAAGGTATCGTATCCACAGGGAAAAAGAGGTATCAAGAAATGGGATTTTGTTCACAAAATGTCACAAAGAAAAGAGTAAAGAACAGGCTTAACAAATAAGAGTGACAATTACCAACTATGTATCAAATAGGAAGTAAGACTTAATTGAACTAGGACTCTGAAACATACAATATTAACACAAGAAATGAAGCCTAAATGCAACGAACAACTGTGAAAGGATATCCTAGGATTCTTGAGTTCTCAATGACTTGATGCGATGCAATTGACAAGCAAATATGAACAGAGGAGATCTTAGTTCCCCAAGAACCTAACCTATAGCCAGCATGACGACCGCACTACATGCTAGATCCCATAACACTCACCTTTCCCATGGCGAGGCCTAGATTAGTGTTATAAACTACAGAATCTCAACTACCTAAGACAACTACTCCAACATGCAAAGCCTAGGACCTCCCATGGCGAGGCCCAACCTAGTTTTGAATGCCTTTGTTATTATCATAGGAAATCTCTTCTCACTTCTTCTAAAGGTCTCATTCCTTCAAAACATCCCATGGCGAGGCCAGAATCTCAGAAATGCAATGATCGGTTGAACAAGTGAAAAGACTCAAGAAATCACATTCAAGTTCTCATTTCATGCATCCTCACTAAATGATGGTGAATCTACCTCCAATTTGGCATGGCGACCACAATTGGAGTTCAAATCATCCAAGTCCAGTTGAGAAATATGAAATGTAACAAGTTCAAAGTGTAGATTCATGTGTGATTTCATGCTTAGTGAATTAAGCCAATTGCAAGACATCACATCAACTGAATTAAATATTCATCCGTTCAAACCCTAGGATATCACAAGATCTAGCTACGGTACTCCATTTCCATTTCACAATCTTCAACAAGCAATAACAAGCAATTCATATTCATCAAATGGAAAGAAGTTACCCAACGATATGCTTCAATTGCTTTAAATTCACATGGTGTTGGAAATTGCTTCCTTAATTGAGTAAGAAATCCAATGAACAGAGAAATTCCTTGATCGGAAATGGAATCGGAGTCCCAAAGTCTAGAGAGAGAAACTAGAGAGAGAAAGTAGATCTTACAATTAATTCCCGCTATCTAGCTCTCAAAAGTTGGTTATGAAATTGTGAAAATGAATGATGAATAATGGTCCAGGGATCTAAAGTCTTTTTTACATACTAGCTACATCTCCTATATATAGAGTTATGAAAATGTAACTAATACGCAACCGTAAAATATCTACATTATTACAAAAGTGTCCTCCAAAGAAATGAGTAAAACCAGCCCAAGAAGTGAAAATTCGAGTTTGAAGAAATGCCCAGCATTCCAGCACCTTCTAGCCATTTCAAATCACGCCTTCGCTCGCTCGTCACTCGCCCCGCGCCTTCCAGCTTCCTCGCATCACGCCTTCACCGCCCGGAAGTCCAGCTGAAGAATCAGACCAAGCTCAAGCCTTTGAGCCTGGACCTTTCACGCCTTCAGCATCGTGTGAATCTTCCTTGCAATCCAATCTTTGCGAATTCACGCCTTCTCGCCTTGAAACTTCACGCCTTCAGTTTCCTTGCTGAACTCCTGAAATCAGAATTTCATACTTAGCCAAATTTCCAGAACTTCAAACAAGAACAAAGCTGGAAACCCAACACAACACAAATTCTTGCTCACTCGAAACTCCTCAAAGCTGGAACAACACAAAACAAATTCTTGCTCACTCAAAACTCCTCAAAGCTGGAACAACACTAAGCTAACTCTTGCTCACTCAAGACTCCTAAAATGCATCATAGTGTTGTGCTTGTGTGCGCTGAGTGCTGAGAGCAATTCGTGAGGTGAGATGTATTTTGTGAAGTGAGTTGTGTTGTGTAGTGAAGAGTGAATACTTTGTGTATGAAGTGTTGTGAATTAACAATAATGAAGAGTGAGCAGCATGAATTCCATGACCAAATGACTGAGTGAAGAAGTGAGAATTGCAATGGTCAAAGATTGGTACAAGAATTGATAATCCAAACTTGTAAATCTGAAATATGCAATGTTGTGTGTGCTTTCAAAGTGTTGTGCATAAGAACCAGCTTGACACTTATGATTTGTAGCTGAAAAGTGTGAACAAAATGCAGTGTAAGTGCGAATGTGTGAATGTTGTGGAAGAGTTGTTGTGAAAAGTGAGAGTTCATCGTAGTGCAAATGTGTGTGTGTTCAGATTTTGCCTACGATGAAAGTCCTGCTCAAGTGCCAACTATTCAAAAAGTTCCAACCAATATTCGAATATGCTTCAATGGGAATTTGGGAAAACTTAAAACACGAAAGTTGTAGCCCCAGATCTCCGCTGTCCATAGCATTTTGAATCACCCAAATCGGAGTTCAAACGAAAGACTTATAACCAAAATACTGAGACCTGACAGAGACTAAAATTAACACTACGATGAGATCGTAGTGTTATTTTCCAAGACTTTTATGTACTCCAGTTTGCTTCCCTTTTTGGCACAAAATCATCAATTTCTATTTCGAATCAGACTCTGGAGCCAACACAAAAAATGTATATTTTCCTCTTATCTTTCCAATGGTTCAAGAAACAACACTATTGGATGCCTAGAACTCAAGTTATTAACAATTAACCAAACTGTGGCAACATAAAACTCATAAAACCCTAATATGGCATTTCACAAAGAAGCTCCCGTTTCATGGCATTGCACACATAATTAGCCAACGGTTAAAACATAAGAATTAAAGATCACTCAAAGACCTTTCCATTGCATCCAAAACATTCTCAATTAGATTAGAATTGAAGGAGTTATGCTCAAATGAAGTCCACTCACAAAACTGTCCAACTTTCATACCAAGCCAATTTCAAGCATATTAAGGTTTTCCTCAAAATCCCACACATCACTCAAGTCTTTTAAACTCTTTCATACCACTTGACACCAAAAACATATTTACCTCATTTTTTCAACATTTTTGGGTCTTTTTTCTTCATTTAAGCACCTCAAGTTACATATCACATTAATGCACAAATTAGCACATAATCACACATAAATGCAAGCATCACAAGTCAAAAGCTAAGTAAAATAAGATTATATAAGTAGGTATAAAACCTACTTATCAAATTCCCCCACACTTGAAATTTTGCTTGTCCTCAAGCAAAGACACAAATTATCATTTAAACTCAATCACACAACACATCCCACACACACACACACTATGCTTTAAACTTTTGGTAGACAAACCTTCCTATCTACTTCAAACACAATTCACATTATTGTTGGATGTGCACATTTCTTTTGTAACCGATTAGACTCTAATGGTAATAACATACTCAACTCTTCATGGTAATCACCAAAACTAAGTTGTACTCATTTAACACTTTAACATGGATGTGTGAGTTGTGTGCAAAGGCTTTCATACTTCTCAAGTCTTACTTATGTTCAAAGCAATGGTAGAGAATGCAAATAATTTAATTAGTAGCTCTTCAAAGTCCTCAACTTGTAAACATTTTATAAACATAAATGCACCATAATAAGGATCATTGGCCGCCCTCGTTTCTTACCACTCTTTCCCCCATGTTGTCATCCTTTAGTACTTTACCTTCGTTTGCACATGACATTATTACTCTGGGGTACTCATTGTCTCACCAAATTTTGCCTTGGATTTTAGGGCTTTTGAATTCCATCCCCACTCATACGGATTATTCTCAACAATTGCACACTTTGTGTGATAGAGCAGTCCCGTAGAGGAATGGTTCATTTTGTGTACTTTTGGAACATTGTCCACGCACTTAGCATCCAGTACAATTTATCATTTGGCATAACCTGCCTTTTCTAACCAAATCATTTCCTCTAGTGCAAAAATGTCTCTACAAGTTCTCAAGGAGTACTTAACTTGATTTCACAGAAAATTTTTTCAAACAAATTCTCTACTTCTCACCTTTTCCCATAAGTTTAACAATCCAAGTATGTATGCCTTTTAAGTGCTTAAAAACAACCATGTTAAAGTGAAAACTTTCCTACTAGGTTTTAACTCTTACCACTTAGTATTGAGCTATCCTCACCACTTTGAGCATTTTATTCAAGCATTTTCAAATTCACAACCAACTCTAGTGTTAATGTGTTTTCCATAGATAAGTTTTTCTACAAGAAAGATTCAAATTGTGTTCTTTAGCATCATATTTTCTCAACAGTTCAACACAAAATTTGTTTGGCTCTCTAAATGCAACTCATTGTAAAACTTTGCACCACTTGTCTTCACACTTCACAAACATCACTTATTTGCAAAAAATTTAAAATTCGCACAAAAATGAAAAACACAACATATACTAAGTAGAATATGCAAAAGCTCAAAATAACACAACGAAACTTAAAAAATAGCATGCTTTGCCTCACATAGCACAAAAAATTTTCATGCAAGAAGAGTAAGCATATAAGCTTCAAGAGACACACACCATAACAACCATTCACTCCCCCACACTTAAAATTTACATTGTCCTCAATGTAAAGTAAAGAGAGGGTTAGGATCTCCCTGGATTAATATGTCATGAATTCCAATGTGTGCTTTGTGGAGTGTCCTTGTTTGAAGTTCTTTCTTGCATGAACAATTTCTGCACATGGTGAAACAAAACTTATTAGAGATCACTTACTCAAGAACACTACATTGGTGCAAGGTAGACATAACATGGAGGTAGCATGCAAGCAAAGTGTCGGCACCATGATTTGGAATCATAGTGGTGTAAAATTATACAACTATTAACACTAAATGGCACATGCATAATCATGCTTGAAATGTAAGACAAAATGATTATGTGCATTGCGGGAACGGTTCATGACTCCACTCCCCCACACTTAGCCTCAAGTGTACATGACACATTTCCCTTGCAATTCCTCCCTATGCATACACCTACATCATGAGTGGCCTTGGTCAGTATAAGCAAAAATGCAAGATAACATAACAATTAGTTGAACTAAAAACTAAAGTAAGGGTAAAATGAAAAGAAGTAGTTCTGGGTTTTGTAGTCTCCAGCTAGACTTTATTCATGAAACATTCTTCCTCATGAATCGGAATACCCCTCTCTATACCAGAAAAATGCTCTCTCATAAATGCTCTTCCTTCTCTTGTAAGGCACTTGATGAATGTTTTTAAAGTGGTGCTTATGCGCTTGTACATGGGAAGCCACCTTTACAAATTCCACCTTGAACCACTGAGGCTCCTCCATTGAAGGCACCACATTTTCCATCTTAGTAACATGGCAACTTAGAACACGAGAGTCATCACTATCAAGATCACTAAAGAAGCCATTATCCTCAACATCAAAGTGCACATATTCATGCTCAAAAGAATCAGCAACAAAGCACTCATGTACACTATCCCCAAAACATGTAGACTCCTCCTCCCATAGACACCTTAAGCCACAATCAACATTAGCATGCATATCAAAATGATTGTCCTCAGGAGGTGGTATGCTAGAAATGAGAGGTATACCTTATGAGTGGTATTGTGCATCTAGAGTGGGTGTCTCAATTTGTTCCCATAGGTTGCTTATTAAAGCGTTTGATTCGATCAAACCTTTCTTGTCACCCTTGAAGCTCTTCTTCCAGTTGAGCGAACCTTGTTTCATTTCTATCAATTCTCTCCAAAACTTGAGACAACATGTTTTCCAATCTTGCCTCTTCTCTAAGATAACACTCATTGCTTTGTTGTTGGTTATGCCATTTCTCTTCCTTTTGTAAGCCTCTATCACGTTTTTCCATAAGTTGAGAAAGCATGTCCTCCATAGGAAGCTCTTGTGTCCCAATGTGATGTGAGTTGTTGCTTTGTGCTTGATTTTGCCATTGCCCTTCATATGGTGGTGGAGAGAAGTCCTCGTACCATCTAGACATGCTTGGGTACTTGTGCAATACTCAATTACAGTGAACTGCAATGTCCTGCACTTGACACAAATACACCAAAGCAGACAACAAAACACGAAAACTACAAAATGCAACAAAAGTTATCAAAATGAAACATAACAAGACTACTAAACTACACAAAGGACAAGAAAATAAAACAGAGCAAATCCAAATTCAAGAAAACTAAGCCTTTTCCCCGGCAGCGACGCCAAAAATTGATAGCGAGTTGTCGTGACTCGTCAATTTATCCTATTTCACTAACTATAGTAGCAGTGAGCAAGGTATCGTATCCACAGGGAAAAGGAGGTATCAAGAAATGGGATTTTGTTCACAAAATGTCACAAAGAAAAGAGTAAAGAACAGGCTTAACAAATAAGAGTGACAATTACCAACTATGTATCAAACAGGAAGTAAGACTTAATTGAACTAGGACTCTGAAACATACAAGATTAACACAAGAAATGAAGCCTAAATGCAACGAAAAAGTGTGAATGGATATCCTAGGATTCTTGAGTTCTCAATGACTTGATGCGATGCAATTGACAAGCAAATATGAACAAAGGAGATCTTAGTTCCCCAAGAACCTAACCTATAGCCAGCATGACGACCGCACTACATGCTAGATCCCATAACACTCACCTTTCCCATGGCGAGGCCTAGATTAGTGTTATAAACTATAGAATCTCAACTACCTAAGACAACTACTCCAACATGCAAAGCCTAGGAACTCCCATGGCGAGGCCCAACCTAGTTTTGAATGCCTTTGTTATTATCATAGGAAATCTCTTCTCACTTCTTCTAAAGGTCTCATTCCTTCAAAACATCCCATGGCGAGGCCAGAATCTCAGAAATGCAATGATCGGTTGAACAAGTGAAAAGACTCAAGAAATCATATTCAAGTTCTTATTTCATGCATCCTCACTAAATGATGGTGAATCTACCTCCAATTTGGCATGGCGACCACAATTGGAGTTCAAATCATCCAAGTCCAGTTCAGAAATATGAAATGTAACAAGTTCAAAGTGTAGATTCATGTGTGATTTCATGCTTAGTGAATTAAGTCAATTGCAAGACATCACATCAACTGAATTAAACATTCATCCGTTCAAACCCTAGGATATCACAAGATCTAGCTACGGTACTCCATTTCCATTTCACAATCTTCAACAAGAAATAGCAAGCAATTCATATTCATCAAATGGAAAGAAGTTACCCAACGATATGCTTCAATTGCTTTAAATTCACATGGTGTTGGAAATTGCTTCCTTAATTGAGTAAGAAAACCAATGAACAGAGAAATTCCTTGATCGAAAATAGAATCGGAGCCCCAAAGTCTAGAGAGAGAAACTAGAGAGAGAAAGTAGATCTCAAAATTAATTCCCGCTCTCTAGCTCTCAAAAGTTGGTTATGAAATTGTGAAAATGAATGATGAATAATGGTCCAGGGATCTAAAGTATTTTTTACATACTAGCTACATCTCCTATATATAGAGTTATGAAAATGTAACTAATACGCAACCGTAAAATATCTACATTATTACAAGTGTCCTCCAAAGAAATGATAAAACCAGCCCAAGAAGTGAAAATTCGAAGTTTGAAGAAATGCCCAGCATTCCAGCGCCTTCTAGCCATTTCGAATCATGCCTTCGCTCGCCCGTCACTCGCCCCGCGCCTTCCAGCTTCCTCGCTTCACGCCTTCACCGCCCGGAAGTCCAGCCGAAGAATCAGACCAAGTTCACGCCTTTGAGCCTGGACCTTTCACGCCTTCCGCATCGTGTGAATCTTCCTTGCAATCCAGCCTTCGCGAATTCACGCCTTCTCGTCTTGAAACTTCACGCCTTCAGTTGCCTTGCTGAACTCCTGAAATCAGAATTTCATACTTAGCCAAATTTCCAGAACTTCAAACAAGAACAAAGCTGGAAACCCAACACAACACAAATTCTTGCTCACTCAAAACTCCTCAAAGCTGGAACAACACAAAACAAATTCTTGCTCACTCAAAACTCCTCAAAGCTGGAACAACACTAAGTTAACTCTTGCTCACTCAAGACTCCTCAAAATTGAAACATCACAAAGCTACGATGCATTGCCACGATGCATCGTAGCACACACTTCACTCAACTACGATGCATCGTCACGATGCATCGTAGCATACTCTCTCCACAGCCACGATGCATCGCTACGATGCATCGTGGTTCAATTCTGTCTTCACTACGATGCATCGTGGCTGTGGAGTGAGTATGCTACGATGCATCGTGACGATGCATCGTAGTTTAGTGAAGTGTGTGCTACGATGCGTCGTGGCAATGCATCGTAGCTTCGTCACGATGCATCGTAGCATACTCACTCGACAGCCACGATACATCGTAGCGATGCATCGTGGTTCAATTCTGTCTTCACTACGATGCATCACTACGATGCATCGTATTGTTGTGCTTGTGTGCGCTGAGTGCTGAGAGCAATTCGTGAGGTGAGATGTATTTTGTGAAGTGAGTTGTGTTGTGTAGTGAAGAGTGAATACTTTGTGTATGAAGTGTTGTGAATTAACAATAATGAAGAGTGAGCAGCATGAATTCCAGGACCAAATGACTGAGTGAAGAAGTGAGAATTGCAATGGTCAAAGATTGGTACAAGAATTGATAATCCAAACTTGTAAAATCTGAAATATGCAATGTTGTGTGTGCTTTCAAAGTGTTGTGCATAAGAACCAGCTTGACACTTATGATTTGTAGCTGAAAAGTGTGAACAAAATGCAATGTAAGTGCGAATGTGTGAATGTTATGGAAGAGTTGTTGTGAAAAGTGAGAGTTCATCGTAGTGCAAATGTGTGTGTGTGTAGATTTTGCCTACGATGAAAGTCCTGCTCAAGTGCCAACTATTCAGAAACTTCCAACCAATATTCGAATATGATGAAATGGGAATTTGGGAAAACGTAAAACACAAAAGTTGTAGCCCCAGATCTCAGATTTCCATAGAATTTTGAATCACCCAAATCGGAGTTCAAACAAAAGAGTTATAACCAAAATACTGAGACCTGGCAGAGACTGAAATTAACACTACGATGAGATCGTAGTGTTATTTTCCAAGACTTTTATGTACTCCAGTTTGCTTCCCTTTTTGGCACAAAATCATCGGTTTCTATTTCGAATCAGACTCTGGAGCCAACACAACAAATGTAGAGTTTCCTCTTATCTTTCCAATGGTTCAAGAAACAACACTATGGGATGCTTAGAACTCAAGTTATTAACAATTAACCAAACTGTGGCAACATAAAACTCATAAAACCCTAATATGGCATTTCACAAAGAAGCTCCCGTTTCATGGCATTTAACACATAATTAGCCAACGGTTAAAACATAAGAATTAAAGAGCACTCAAAGACCTTTCCATATCATCCAAAACATTCTCAATTGGATTAGAATTGCAGGAGTTATGCTCAAATGAAGTCCACTCACAAAACTGTCCAACTTTCATACCAAGCCAATTTCAAGCATATTAAGGTTTTCCTCAAAATCCCACACATCACTCAAGTCTTTTAAACTCTTTCTTACCACTTGACACCAAAAACATATTTACCTCATTTTTCAACATTTTTGGGACTTTTTTCTTCATTTAAGCACCTCAAGTTACATATCACATTAATGCACAAATTAGCACATAATCACACATAAATGCAAGCATCACAAGTCAAAAGCTAAGTAAAATATGATATATAAGTAGGTATAAAACCTACTTATCACTCATGTATTTAATTAATGTACTAATTACTTATATTTAGAGTTTAATTTACTTATAACATATAAATATACTGTATTTAGTTAATGTACTAATTACATATATTAGAATATACTTATTTTAATTACTTGTTATTGTTATTAATTTTAATAATATAAATTACAATATGAAAGTATTAATGTTTATTTGGTGTCTTCTCACTATTATATTCCGCCATATAGTAGTAGTTAGTTATAATAAAAATTACAATAGTTACATATTAAATTTGTAAATCATTAAACCATGTTATTGTTAGCCATAATACTCATGTGTTAAAAACTAAAATATATTATTAATATTTTTGGTTTTACATTATAAAATATATATGGTTAATTATAATTTATAAATTATAAATTAATTAATAAATTTGAATAATGGATAACTTAACTATTAAAATAAATATTAAAAAAAATATTACAAATAATATTTTAATTATAAAATATTATTAGTTACTAGTTAACTGATTTTCGGTTAAACAGTTAACCGTTTAACTGAAAATTATTCCAACTGGAAATAACCGGTTCCGGTTACCACCGGTTCTGGTTCGATTATCGATTTTTCTAAACAACCCTAATTGTATCAATCATGTTCAACTAATAGAGTTTTGGACCGATTATGGCAACATGGAATTCCTATTCGTGTCTCCTTCTTTATGCTTTGTTTATGGTTGGAATGGTTGCCGTTTGCAGTAGTGGCAGATCTTGATTTGAAGTATTGGAGGACAGATTAATAATTAAGTTTATAATTGAATATTTAATCAAACAACTCCAACAATTCATATAAGATATAAACAAATTAAATAATATCATATTTAACTTATTAAAAAAATTTAAAGAAAAAATTAAATATGTTACTACCCACTATTCTTAAAAAATCTTTTAGGACGAAAAATACTAATAATAAAGAATTAATGAAACAAGAATTAATAGGCATATCAATGATATTATCACAGTTTGAAGAAATTAAGTTCAAAAGATAAATAATGAAACAAATTAAAAAAAATTAAAAAATTCTGTAATGTTTCTACCAAATAATTACATCAATAGATTGGGTAAAGGGTCTTCACATTTGAACCTTTGCACTTTTTTGGATACTTTCAAGTTAAAGTTTAGAAACCACTAAAATTTGTGAATAAGGAAGAAGAGGAAATGAAAATTTGTGAAAAGAGAAAAAAGTGAGAGGGAAACAACAGGTTATGGAGGGAAGAGAGATAGGGAGAAGTGAATTGTGTTATAATTAGAAGATGAAAAGTTAAAATTTAAAAGTGTACAAATGAGGTTATCTTTTTGGCCTTTTTCATTCTTACTTTGTGGTGAATTATTTAAATAAAAGTCAATCAATAACATATACTAATAAATTTGATTGGAGGTGCAAATATTTATAATTTTATATATATCCAAGTTTTTTAGGGTTATTTATAAACCCACAAAAAAGTATTGAGCAAACTGCCCAGATGGTCACTAAACTTTCTGAAAATCCGCCTTTTGGTCACTAAACTTTTAAAGTGGTCTAAAAGGTCACCAAACTATTCAAACCCGCAGCTTTTGGTCCTTCCGTCCAATACCTCCGTGAGTGGAAACATAAATCAACTTTTTGAGGGGCATTTTTGTTTTCTTCTTCTTACCATCTATTACAGCACTAAGCATCGTCACTAGCGCCGCACCAATTTGGCCATCTTACAGCGCCAAGCATCATCTCTAGCACAGAAACAGTTTGGGCTTCTAAGAGAGATCAAAGTTGCCCTCGACCACAATCAAATTTTGTGTTTTGTACTGATTCACTCAAAAACTAAAAGGGGTCACTGGATGCAGTTGAAAAATGGTATTACATCCTGGATGAAATGGTATTACTTAGTATTTAGAGGTCACTGTAATACCATTTTTTCCAATTACATCATTCCTTTCCTTCGCCAAGATCCAAGATCCAAGATCATTACTTAGTATTTTGTTTGGTTTCATTGTAGGATTGGAACGATGACTATTATTATATGAGGTTGTAAAAATTGAAATTTGAAGTTGGATTGAGCAAATTAAAAAAAAGGGCTAATTTCTTGTGTTGATGAACAGATTTTTCTTAATGAAAAATCTAAAATCTTCAATACCAAATTTTGAAAAATATGTAAAGAGTTGATGTTGTTTAGATTCATTAAGAGAGATCCAGTGACCTTGCAAACTGATTAAGATTGATGTTGTTTAGATTCATTGAAGCAGAGGCTCACAATCAGGAAAATGTCGAAAAAGAAGCAGCGGATTTTCTCAAGGCATCTAAAGTGAGGTTGCAGGAAGCAACCTTGCAAACTGATGAAGAAGTTCAATTATGTGCTTGGGAACTCAAACGAAAGGCAAAAGTAAATTCACAAATAAATGAAACAAGATCAAGAAGGATTGAATTTACTTGTGAAACAGAAGAAGAAGAAGAAGAAGACAAAAATGCCCCTCAAAAAGTTGATTTCTGTTTCTACTCACGGAGGTATTGGACGGAAGGCCAAAAGTTGCGGGTTTGAATAGTTTGGTGATGAAATTCGAAGAGCATATTTACAAAAAGAACCTTGTCAACCTCGTGAGCATGATTTTCCAAAAAGCAAGTTTGGAAAGTTATGGTGTCGATTTGTTCCCCAGTGGTTTGATGAATATAAAACTTGGTTAGAATATAGCATTGAAAAAATGTTGTCTTTTGCTTATATTGTTTCCTTTACAGACTAGAAATTGGAGAGAAAACAAGTGGTGATAGTTTTATTATTGAAGGATTTTCAAATTGGAAGAAGAAAGAAATATTTCGAATTCATATTGGCAATGTTGATAGTGCTCACATTTTAGCTCGACAAAAATGTCAAAATTTGATAAACCAAAATCAACATATTGCAGTTACTCTCTCCAAGCATTCTGATCAAACCCGGTTAGAATATCAGACTCGCCTATTAGTTTCAATTGATTATGTTAGGTTTTTTCTACATTAGGGGTTAGCTTTTTGTGGGCATGATGAATCTGAAAGTTCATAAAATCAAGGTAATTTTCCTGAACTCTTACATTTTCTTGCTGGTCATTATGAGGATATAAGAAAAGTTGTTTTAGAAAATACCCCTAAAAATCTTAAACTCACATCTCCTGATGTACAAAAGGAAATAACAAATGCATTGGCAATTGAAACTACAAATGCTATCATTGATGAACTTGGAAATGGATTGTTTGCTATTTTGGTAGATGAATCTCGTGATGTATCAAAGAAAGAACAAATGGCAATTGTTCTCCGATATGTAGATTCAAATGGATGTGTAATTGAAAACTTTCTTGGCATTACTCATGTGAATGATACCACTGCTTCTACACTTAAAATAACAATTGATGCATTATTTTCTAAGTATGGTTTGAGTCTTTCAAGGCTCCATGGTCAAGGTTATGATGGGGCTAGTAACATGCGGGGTGAATATAATGGCTTAAAGACTTTGATTTTGAAGGAAAATAGTTCTGCTCATTATGTGTATTGTTTTGCCCATCAACTTCAATTGACCCTAGTGGCAGTTGCAAAAAAACAAGTACAAGTTTCTTCTCTGTACAATACATTATTAAATTTGATAAATGTTGTTGATGGTTCATCTAAACGCAAGGACATTCTTAGAGAAAAATGACTTCAACAAGTTGTTGGCGATTTATTGAGTGGTGAACTTGTAACTGGTCGAGGTTTGAATCAAGAGATTAGCCTTCAAAGAGCTGGCGATATGCATTTTTGGTCATTATTACGATTAACTTTAATGTTCGATTCAGTGATCAATGTTCTTGAAATAATTGAGACTGATGGTGCTATAGATCAAAGAGGTCAAGCATATGCTATTCTTAATTCTTTGCAATCTTTTGAATTTTCATTTCTTTTGCATTTGATGAAAAGGATTTTAGGAATTACGAATGTTTTGTCTGAATCATTAAAACGAAAGGATCAAGATATTGTGAATGCAATGAATTTAGTGAAAGTTTCTAAACAACAATTGCAAGCTACAAGAGATGAATGATGGAATTCTTTATTGGATAAAGTTTAGTCTTTTTGCAAGAAGCATGACATTATTATTCCAAGTATGGATGAAAAATTTGTTACTTGTGCGAGGTCAAGAAGAAATATTGAAGAAATCACAAATCTGCATCATTATCGAGTTGAATTATTTTGTAGCATGATAGATATGCAACTCTAAGAGCTTAATTCACGCTTTAGTGAAATAAACATAGAATTGCTTCTTTGTATGGTTTATTTAAATCCTAATAATTCCTTTTCAGCCTTTGACAAGCAAAAGTTGATTCACCTTACTGAATTCTATCCTAATGAGTTTTCTAGAGTGGAACTTCTTACACTGGCTAGCGAACTTGATACATATATTGAAGATGTCAAATCAAATAGCAGATTTTCCAAGTTAAATAGAATGATTAGTCTTGCTCAAAAGTTGGTGAAAACAAAAAAAAATCTCCTATATCCTTTGGTGTATTTACTTTTGAAGTTGGCCTTAATTCTTCTTGTTGCTACTGCTACCGTGGACAGAGTATTTTCAGCCATGAAAATAGTGAAAGATGAATTACGGAATCGGATGGGAGATTCTTGGATGAATGATTGCCCGGTGATGTATATTGAGAAAACCTTATTTCAAAAAGTTGATAGTGAAAATGTTATGGATAGATATCAAAGTATGAGAACACGTAGAGGGCAATTATGAAACGACTTATGTGTAACTTTTGGAATGTTTTAAGAAATTTTACAAATATAAAATCTTATTGTTTGCAATATTATTCATAAAAATATGTGTATTGATATTGACTATTTTGTGGTTATATTATTATTATTTAACATATTAATATTTCCCCCACTCAAGCAAGTTTCTAGCTCTGCCACTGAGAGTGGCTAACCAGATGGGGAATCCTTGGCCCTTTCCTGGCTTGGCATGTAGGGAGGATGCGAAATATATTGATCATGTTCTTGGTCAATGCACTTTTGTGACCAAAGTGTAGCATTCTCTTGCAGCTGCTTGGAGTTTTCATTCAGTATATGGTAGCTAGAAATGTTGGTTTATGAGATAGTGGTATGCTCAGTGGAATGAACTTGTGGGCTTCTTAGGATATGTGCTAACATGCCTAATTTGCTGGCATTCCTGGAAGTGTGGGAATAATGTTTTCTTTAGAAATGAGTCTTTCTCGGTCACAGTCATCCACAGCCGAATTGCACAAGACCTTCTTGACTGCTTTGCTTTCAAGTTTTCGTGGATAGTTGTGTTGCTCTTGGTCTTCAATAGTGGAAAAGGTGAAGAGGGTGGTAAGCTATTTGCTTGATTCAACGAATTGTCTAACATAAACCTCTGAGTAGTAAGTTGAAGTTGAAGACGGATGGATGCTTGACAGAGCGTGAATGCATATAAAAATAAGTTTGGTTGTCTATTTAATATCCTATCAATGTAATGCCTTACCACCACTAAACATGTGAAAGTATAGTGATCGAACCTACACGAAAATGATAACTATTGAAATTAAATAAAATATTCAATTTTTACTTGAACTAAAAGACGCGAAAGTAAAGCAATAAGGAAGATTCAATTGCAAGACTACCAATTAAAAACCGAAGACGATTGAGCAAGTGCACTCCCAAGATTATTAACAGGATTTAGAAAAAGTCATAGACAATTTCTATTTTGCAACATGCAAATTAAGGGTAAACAATTACTCATATTTTAGGTCTCTATGCCGAGCACCCAACCTATTCATAAAAACCTAACATAGCCCCTTTTATGTGGTAATAGACAAAGAATAATCTAGGTATCTATCTACTAGATACTAAAAGGTAATTAAACCACTATATGTAGTAAGAGGCAAGGTTGTCTTCCCTAATTTACCTAGAATCTAATGTAAACCACCAGCCAGCAACCCTCTAAATCTACTGCTCCTATGTGGTGAGAGACACGGCGAACCAAGTCACACTAATGCCTAGCTAATCTGGCCAAACTCCCCTTATGTGATGAGAGGCAAGAGTTAGGAAACAATAAGCTAAACAAATTCCCAGCAAACCCAAAAACGATTCCAAGTAATCTACCTAAATCTTCCTATATAGTGGAAGACAAGAAATTACTACACAACATATAACACATTCATCATGCAAAATAATCACGAATTATTATGCACAATTAATTAATAACATGACAAGTAAAACTCAATAAACACAACTCATACATTAGTAACGCTAGCCTATTCAATTAAGAATCAAAGCCAATATCAATAATATCAGGAGCACAAATAGTTTAGGAAAGCATGGCTAAATCACACAATAATATGATATTAAAAATAAGCACACAATTGAAAACATAAACTTGTAAAGGAAGAAAACACCTTTGAAAGACCTAGTAACTTAAATCTACAAATTGTTTTGAAGATTAACAAATAATAGGTATGCAAATTGATAAAAGTAAAACTTAAAGTCTTGAAGAAGTTGAAGAAATAGAAACTAGGTAAAATAAGGTATATTACCCAACCCCAAAACCTAGATGTACATTGGCTCATAAAATGTTTGAACTATCCAAAAACTTAAGTAAATGAATCAAAAAAAGAAAGATTGAAAATGTGTCGTTTTTAAAAAAAAAAATTTCATAAAAGTTGTTTTACATGTTTACAAAATTATTCAAATATTGAAAAATCATAAATTTGATAAAACGACTTAATCCGAATGACCTCATAGCATTTTTGGACGTCCAAAACTATTTTTGAATGATTTGAAAACCTCTCTAAAATTTACATTTGGACCTCTACAATAACTTTTGGCCATCTGAATCAGCGTTCACTAGTTAATTCGGACCTCTATAGTAACTTTTGGATGTCTGAATGTTTTTTTACATGATTCAATTGTGAGTAACGGCTAGTTTTTTAAAAACAAAAGTTTTGTCCCATTTTGCTTTCCAAATGATTATGTAAATACTTGGGACATACATAACCATTAAGGTTGATCTTTGAGCAAGGAAAAAAAGTGTAAAAACATTCTCCAAAAGATCAAAAGGCTTTTGATTTGTTCATAATTCAAAAAGAGAAAAATATTGAGTTTTAAAATGTTTTCGTCCTTTGTGAGCTAATCTTTCTTCTTTGTAAAACATTCTTTGAGAGAAATTATAGTAAGAGCTTCAAGTTTATTATTCAACCTACTAATAGGTCTTCAAGTGTTGTATTCCAAACATTGGTAAACTTGAAAGGATTTTCTAAAAGGGAGAGTAAAACCAAATATTATAGTATTGGTTGCTAATAAGATTGGTTCTATCGTAAAGTTGGATCTCACCTTTGGTGAAGATATCCCATTTAGTGGATTGGTGAAATCCTAAACTTGAACACTTAGGTAGTGGATGTAGAGTGTTCCAAGGGGAGACTTGAATCACTACAAATCTTTTGTCTCTTTTATGTTTTGTGTTTAATTCTTTCAGTATTGTGCTAAGTTGAATTCATTATTGTTCTTTGATCATAGCTCTTGTGCTACATTTGAGTTGAATTATTGTGATTTGAATTATTTTATTGTGAGTTGAATTTGGTGAATTGAATTATTGTGAATTTCCTTTTGTTTTATTGATTTCACACAACTGGACACAACACACACACACACACCAAGTGTTTGATAACTTTCCTTAAAGAAGCAAGTGCTTAAGAAAAATCATTTTTGATAGAATTTTTAAGTGTCCAACCTAATTCAACCACCCTTATTAGGTTTCATATAGTGCTAAAAAGTGGTATTAGAGCCTAATATCCATACATTTAGACTTAACATCCTTAGAGAAATAATTATAGAAACCAATAGTGTCATGATTTTAGAAAGCAATCAAATATGAAACCTCCTATGTTTAATGAAACCAACTATGTATGTTGAAGAGATAGAATATAAATCTATTTCAAATCCAATAATATAGAATTATGGTATATTGTAGAAGAAGGACCTTATAGGGCCTTAATCACAATAGATAGAGAAACTAGGGAGAATAATAGAAGTGGATTAGGTCAAAATAATAGGAAAAATCCTACCCTTAATGCTACGGCAACAAATGCATTATATAATACACTTGTTGAAAATGAGTTTAATAGAATCAAAGGGTGTAGGGATGCCTTTGAAATTTAGAAAAAAATTAGGGAAATTCATGAAAGATCCGAAAATGTTAAAGAAGAAAAAAAGTCACTACTTGTGGCTAAATATGAAAAATTTGAAATGGAAAGGTTTGAGACAATTGATTAAATGTCTTGTAGGTTTAATAGTTTGATAAAAGATTTAGAAAATTTGTGAAAATCCCACCCCTTAGGAGAACAAAATATAAAAATATTGAATGATTTACCTAAAGAATGGGAATAAAAAATCATAGCAATTGAAGAAGTCGAGAATATAAAAGAATTACCTATGAATCAATTGATTAAATTACTTATATCTTTTGAATTGAAAATTGAGTCAAAGAACAAGGAGGGAAGCCAAAGGCCAAAAAGAGCATTGCTCTTAAAGCTCACTATGATGAAAGTGATGAAGAAGAATGAGCTTCTTACATGGTTTCATGGGATTTGAGGACCATGAGATAAGCTCCTCTTTCAATAATGATGATGTTTATGATGATGACTATGATGATGGATTTGAATTGTATGTAGCTAAGTTAGTTGATGAACTTAAAAATGGTCAAAGCTAAAATAGGAAGTTTAAAGCAAAACTTGAGAAAGATGTGAATTGCATTCAAGACTTTGTCATAAAATGTGATAGGTTAGTGAATAAAAATGATCAATTGAAGGTTGAAAATGAAAAGCTAACATTGGAAAATAAAAAGGTCAAGGAATAAATCAAGACCTATGATTTGGTTAGAAAAGAGAACATAGATATGAAGAGTAGAATTAAGGATCTTAACATTTGCTTAGCTAAGTTCACTCAAGAAAAAGAAAATTTAGAGAAGCTTTTAAGTCAAAGGTTAAGAAATAATAGACATGAACTAGGGTATGTACATGAAAAGGAATCACAAAACTCACACTCTAAGTTTGTTGGAGCTGACTTTGACTCATATAATCACCATTGTGATTGTAGAGTGCAAAACTCTAAATGATTCACACTATAATCATTATGGAGTTCAAATGCATAAATCATACCATCATCACCTTGGAAGAAAAATGCAAAACTAAAAAATCAGGTATGGTGATAGTAGGATAAATTCATATCATAGAGCATCTTACTAATTTCAATACAATATAGTACGTAATTATTGTATTAAAAATGGGCACATATCTTGAAATTGTTTTGTTAGAAGAGAAGTAGAAAATGGAACAAAGCATTGGGTGAAAAAGAAAATTAAAGAAGTAATTAAACTAAAATGTGATAAAATCAATATATAAAATGCAAGTGATTAGTGGGAGATTAGTAAAATGATTATGAGCATTCTTTAATAACTAAGTTTGACAATAGTGTAACAGTTATATTAAAGTATCGCTTACTTTAAAGTACTTTACCTTGGCTTAGTTTATATAAACAATCATTTGAAAGATTATGGATGATCTCTTTGAATGTATTGTGTTGAAAAATGATTAAAAATGAATCAATTATTGATATGTGCTTATATACTAGGATGATGTGATCAAAATTGAAAACTGTGTTTCTTGTGAAAAATTGGGTTGTTGATAGGTGAAAAACAGTCCAAAAACAGAGGAAACTCTGTCAACATTTTTGAAAAATTATATACTTAACCATATTTTTTGAAACTTGAATGAATTTTAAAAACTAGCCATCCATAAGGTTGCAAGGAGTGGAAGGTAAGCCCTTGAAAGAAAAAGGAAAATCACTTAGCATCACTTGGTTTAAAGTATGACTTAATTGATGCCAAAATTGAATAATAAATGACAATTTGGTATAAGAGTATTATTCCAATATGTGGTATCATTCTAACAAGTGGCATCACTTCAACAAAGTGGCATTATGATTGAATGAAAAGTGAAAGCCACATTGATGGATAAGCTCTTATTTATTTTGATGAACTTATATGTATAAATTTCTCTCATTTGCATTCTAATGTTTGTATGTTTTTGTTGATGACAAAAGGGGACAAATTAGGAATTATGTGATTAGGTGATTTGTCATATAAAAATTGAGAAATGACAATAGAAAGGAAAAGAAGAAATTAAGAATATAAAAATGACAAAGGGGGAGAAAGAAACCATATATTTAGTGGGAGCATTTGTAGATGAAAAGAGGGGGGAAAAAGATAATATCTTGAAGGGAACCATTTGTCTTGTTATGTAACACATGAATTGCTTTCTATATTTTTATTTATCTTCTCATATAATAGATTCGTCATCATAAAAAAGGGAGAGATTGAGAAACCTATTGCCTTAAATCTACTTGTTGTTTGATCGGGGCTAAAAATACCTATTTTTACCCCCTCGTTTACTTAAGTTTATGCTTGCCTTTGAGTATTTTATTGTTGTTTATGTGTTGTTTTTGGAATAAATGCAGGATTTCAAGTTCAATGAGGCTAAAAGGAACAATATCCAGATTTGATATGAAAAAGTGGGAAAAAGAACCAAAAATCACTCAATTCGGATTACCAAAGATAAGATGGCACAAAGGAGCAAAGATGGGAATGCAAGTCAAAACTGGGCAGAACACAAAGCAAAGTTCAAACGAGCATATCTCGGCTTCTACATAACTCAAAGAAGAGTTATTGGATGTTTTGGAAAGATCTACGAGAGTACTAAAACTCTTATGTTTGGAATTACTCCAAACTCGGCTGGCAAGATGGTTGAAATTGAGGCTCAAGTCAATATACACCAAAGAATTCGGAAAATCAGAAGCCTATGTCACAGTTTGGGAGAATATTCATAACTTTCATTCCAGACCTCCAAATTCAATGATTCGTGATGCATTAGAAAGCCCGGAGGCAGGGCTACAATTCTTATGAAGACCAAAATGCTCGGTTCTGCACAGACGACATTAAAAATTGCGTCTCAATATCATCAAAGTGTGCTGTCTGAAATCCTGAAAAAGTGGCTGCAGGACCAACACTTTCGGAAATTGCATTTCGGCCCCTATTTTAGAATAAGCGGGGTACTTTATGTAATTATTGATTTTTAGTCATTTTACTAACTATATAAGATTTCTTAAACACTAATTTAGGCATCTAGGACACAATTAGCAATAGCTCATAAGAACACACCTTTTAGTGTGTGTTCTTGGTGTTTCATTTCTTGGGATAGAATTCTATGAACTTTTGGCTAATTGGAGTGGAAATCAAAAGGAAGCTTGGACCTTTAGCTTGGAATCAACATTTGGGAAGACCGCATATATTGGGTTGTCTCTTTCCTTGCACTTTCTTGCTAATTCATTGCTTAATCTTCCATTTGGGTTTGCTCTAATTAGCCATGATGGGCTAAATTGTGTGGTGTCTTTGGAATTAGGCTATGGGCTTTTGATAATTTGTTTGTATGATGATGAAATGTTAGGGTCTTGATTATATGTTTCATATACTTGATTTTAAGGTCACATTTCTTGTGCAATATCCTTAACTTGAAAGTGAGAATTGGGTCATGTTGCGAGTAGAATATTAATCCATTGCATGTTGTGATGAAGAGACCTCTTTGTCCATGATAATGTTGATTGAATCTATTCCATGAATTAGCCCTAAGCATATGGAAACCAAGTCAACACTAGCATGACAACCTAGTTGGGGACTTGGCTTGGAAGTTGTGGATTTGAAATGACATAGAATCAATTTTGCTTTGATTGATCTATTAATTGTGGTTGAGTTTGGTCCGGTTATAGTCTTAACCACCAAATTTCCACTAGACAACATTAAACCACATTCTTCAAGCTATCACATGAATCACCAATACTACAAATGATTGAGAAACCTAGTCCTAAATTCCAATGATACACTTATATACTTGATTTCTACTCCATAATTTTGAAGCTAAAGTCCTAGATCAATTAGGTTGACTTTAGTGTAGGTTTAGTCTTGTTGCATTTTTTCTTGTTTTCTTTCCTTAGTTGCATTTTTCATTACTCTACATACTAGACACGAACTCTTAACAAGACCCCCCTCTCCGTGGAATTCGACCCCTTGCTTCCAAGTGCTACATATTTAGAGTTAGGGTATTTGTTTGTTTGTGTTGCACGACAAACTCACTCAACAAAATGGCGCCGTTGCCGGGGAGGGGCTATTTGTGTTGAGATTAGCGTTTGGTATTTTGAGTAGTTTGCATACTTTTTTTGTGTTTTTCATTTGTGCATAGTTTTCGCATTTTGTGTTGTCTTGAATTTTTTTTATTATCTTGTTTTCGTTTTTGACTTGCTATTTTACATTTAGTCCATTTTACTCATTTTGTGTTTTGTGGTTTTTTGAATCTTGTGATTATATAGTTTGGTGTTTTACTTGCTCTTTTGTCTTTGGTGCATTTTACTTGTTATTGTTTTGTGGCTATTGTAGGTTAATTTGGAGGCACTTGAGGATTCCTTTTTGTGTTAAGGTTCAATCTTAGAAAAGATGGCTACCTATGATGAACAACGTCCAAGAACGTTTGGGGAGCTATATGAGCCTCGATTTGTAGATCGTAATAACTTGTGTGAACTTGATGTTGAAAGCTTCCTCATTCCTCCCGATCTCATATGTTTGATTCAAGAGAAGGTTGTTTTCCAAGGTTTTGAGAATGAAGATCCTTATGACCATATTAAGGATTTTCTCCATATATGCAACACATTTATGACACAAGGAGTTTCCGAGATGAGGTGAGAAGAATTCTCTTTCCATTTTCCTTGGAAGGGAAAGCAAAAAAATGGTACAAGGCATTGAGAGCCTCTTTTTTGGCAACATTTGAGGAGCTAAGAAGGAGGTTTATCATGAAATTCTTTCCCCTTAGCAAGGTTGAGAAGTTGAGGATGGAAATCTTCATGTTTTGTCAAGATGAAGGAGAATCTATTGGGGAAGCTTGGGAAAGGTTTGGAGAGATGTTGAGGAGATGCCCAAATCATGGTTTTGATAATAGAAGACACCTTCAAGTGTTTTGCAAAGGGTTGACTTATGATACTATGAGAGAGGTGAGAATGAGTACGGGGGGCTCTTTATCATCCATGTCCATTCAAGGAGTTGCAGAGCTCTTGACACGCATGGCCGAAGAGGAGGAATTTTGGCCAAAGACTAGAATCTCTCCACAAAAGACACAACAAGGAGCAATAGAACGGGATGTTATTTCACTCTATGGGGCAAATTTGGAATCGGGAGATCATAGGCATCTTGGGAGCAACTTTGAGAGACAAGCTCAAAAGGAGGTTCCACCTTTGAAGCAAGAAGAGAAGAAGCCTATGGTTGAGGAAATGTTTTGTAACATCTTGGATAAGATTGTCACAAGGATAGAGGTAATGGAGTAAAGGTTGAATCAAAATGATATAAGCATCATGAACCTTGAAGCTATGGTAAGGAGTATGCGAGATCAATTGGGGCAATTAGCCCAAGTTACCCAAAGTAAACCTCAAGAGATTACCACTAGTAACTCTTTGCCTAGCCAAGATGTTGAAGATCAATGTAATGCCATCTACTTGAGAAGTGGAGAGAAAGTTGAAACCACGAGTGAGAGAAAGAGGAAAAGTGGTGAAAAAGATAATGTGGAAGATGTGGCCATTAAAGGAGAAGAGTTGGAGTTTGAACCGGAATTGATGGAGACTATGAAGGAAGGTCCCAACTCTCTTGAATTTGAGAATGATTTGCCATGTCCTCCATATCCTTCTAGGCTTGTGAAAAGAACTAAGCATGATGCACAATTTGCTAGGTGGGTGAAAATGCTTGAAAAGATTAATGTGAATGTGCCCCTTGTTGAGATCTTGAGCAATATACCAAAATATTCAAAGTTCTTTAGGAAACTCATTGCCAACAAGGAGAAGCTTCAATGTCAGGGGGTGATCTCTTTGACGGAGATTTGTAGTTGTTTGATAAAATGAGAGATGCCTAAGAAGTTGAAAGATCCGGGTAGTTTTACTATTCCATGTTTGATCGGTACAAGGTATTTTCCTAAAGCCTTATGTGATTTGGGAGTGGGAATTAGTTTAATGCCCATCTCAACCGCTTTGAGTGTTGGGCTAAAGGAAAGAATTAGGCCTACCTTGATAAATCTTCAACTTGCTGATCGATCATTGGTAAGTCCAATTGGGAAAATTGAAGATGTCTATGTGACCATTGATGAATTTGTGTTCCCGATAGACTTTGTGATTTTGGACATGGAGGAGGATAGAGATATTCCCATTATACTTGTGAGACCATTCTTGGCTACCGGTGATGCAACTATTGGCGTGCAAAGTAGAACAATAACATTCAAGATTGAAGATCAAGCTAACACTCTCAAGGTTGGTGAAGAAGAGAAGAACCGTAATAGAGGAGGTCAATGCTTCATGGTAGGGATTCATCCAATGACTAGTGGCACATTCATACCAAAGCCTAAACATCGAAAGAGGAAAAGAAAAAGAAGGAGAGGAGCTAACAAGGGAAAAGTGCCAAAGCAAACTTGGATGACCATGAGTGAATCACAAAAAAATGGTAATAGTGTTGGCATGGAGAGGAAAATGAACAAAGCAAAGAGGAAGAAGGAACTCCAAGGAAACAAACCATGACAATAGCAATAAAGTCTAGCTAGGAACTAATAAACCTAGAACTACTTCTAATCTCTTGTTCTTTTCTTTTGACTTTAGTTATTTTTGCTTTGCTTTGAATTGTTGATTTTCTTATTTTGTAGTAAATTAGGTTGAATTCTTTTGAAGGAGTCAAAGAGGATGCCACAAAAAGAATAAAGGAAAAAAAGGAGGACATTTCAACAAGTATGGAGCTAGGAGCAAGCCAAATCAACTTAGCGAACATTGGAGTTCATTGCCTACTAAAAAGGGAGTTCTTTACCTTATTCTTTGACTTACATTGGGGACAATGTAAGATTCTAAGTGTGGGGGAGGGAATGTTTACTTTTGTTGAAACTTTCTTATGTTGGGAAATAATCATCATCCTTGTTGGAGGAATTGAATGAAAGAGTTGATGCAATACATGTTTGTTGTTAGTTTTTTTTTGAGCTTATTGTGAAAAGTGAATTGCTAGTGAATCAATATTGCATGTTTTACCCCGTATGTTATGTGTTTTGTTATTTGTGTGAACTTTTTCAAATTTTTGTGATCTTGTAAATAAGTTGTGTTTTTGACACAAAGTGTAGGTTGGCAACTTTGTTAAAGATCATAACTATCCATGGAAAGTGAACTAATGTAGGAAATGAATTTTTGTGTGACAAATGATACAAGTTTTATGCAATAAGACTTAATGGTTGAGGATAAATTAGTGCTAAGTGATAGAAGTTGAAGCTTAGTGTGGAAAATTTGTATTTCAATACATTTGTTTTCAAGCACAAGTGGGGAAACATATGGGATAGGTTGAGTCATGAAACAAAGTGAGAACTAGGGATGTCTTTTTCAAAATGAATAAAGCTTACCTTTTACCTAGTGATCTTATGAAAACTAGTGTGAATACATACGCATTAGAGGATATGATTTGAACTATGGCTTAGTGTTAATTGTCTTACTTTTACACATTCCCAATTCGATGCGAGATTGCCTCTTGAACTTGAAAGAAAGTTTGAAATCAAAGGAACTTGTATGATTGGGAATAGGTATAACAAGCCATAAAACCTTTGGCATATGTTTAATTTGTTGAATTTCTTACCCGTCCTCTATGGCTTAGTGTTAATTGTCTTACTTTTACACATTCCCAATTCGATGCGAGATTGCCTCTTGAACTTGAAAGAAAGTTTGAAATCAAAGGAACTTGTATGATTGGGAATAGGTATAACAAGCCATAAAACCTTTGGCATATGTTTAATTTGTTGAATTTCTTACCCGTCCTCTATGAGATAGCCTCTTGAGTGAAAATGACATTCGTACATGGAACTCATATGATTGGGTAGAGGTATAAAGATGCCAAAAACCCAAGGCACATCAAATTACTTATATGTGTAGGGAATAAAGTTCATTAATCCTCAATACAATGTATGAGTGTATGTACGCTAGTGGACATGTAGATTATTATTGAAAAGGAAGAGCTAGTTTAAAAGCTAGAAACTATACATTCCCTATTATCACTTATATAATAAAATTAAACTTTGACCATGTGGAACCCGTTGCACACTACACACACAAATGTGTTGGGGTATTAAGTGAGTACTACTTAGCCTAAATAACTATTATGAAGCATTGAATATATCCTCGCCACAAAAGTCAAATAGGTTTTTTGAAATAAAGTCACGCGAAATTCATTGGTCACATGAATGCACTTGAAATGGATGGGATGTTATCTTTGCACGTGGCCAACCAAGTTATGTGTAATGTGTTATGTTTGGTTCTCTTTTGTTTTGTTTACTCGAGGACGGGCAATTGTTGTTTTGATGATTAAAAAATAATTATGTATACTAATGTTTCAAAAAGCTTCTTGAAGTTATAGGTAAGAAAATTAACAAAGGTGAAGTTTAAAGTTTTAAAGAAGTTGAAGAAATAGAAACTAGGTAAATTAGGGTAAAATCTCCAACCTTAAACCCTAATGGAACATTGGCTCATAAAATGTTTGAACTATTCAAAAGCTCAAGTAAATGAATCAAAAAAAGAAAGATTAAAAATGTGTCATTTTTAAAACAAAGATTTCATAAAATTTATTTTACATGTTTACAAAATTATTCAAATATTGAAAAATCATAAATTTGACAAAAAGCCTTAATCTGGACAACCCCATGGGAGTCTTGGACATCCGAAACTATTTTTGAAAGATTTGGAAACCTCTCTGAAATTTACACTCGGACCTATACAGTAACTTCTGGCCGTCCAAATTAGCGTTGACTAGTCAATTCAGTTATCTACAGTAATTTTTGGACGTTTGAATGTATTTGATAGGATTCAATTGTGAGTACCGGCTAGTTTTTTGAAAAACAAAAATTTTGTCCCATTTTGCTTTCTAAATGATTTCTATAAATATTTGGGACATACATAACCATTAAGATTGATCTTTGAGCAAGAAAAAAAAGTGTAAAAACATTCTCCAAAAGATCAAAAGGCTTTTGATTTGTTCATCATTCAAAAAGAGAAAAATATTGAGCTTTAAATTATTTTCATCCTTTGTAAACAAATCTTTCCTCTTTGTAAAACATTCTTTGAGAGAAATTATAGTGAGAGCTTCAAGTGTATTATTCAACCTATTAAGAGGGCTTCAAGAGTTAAAATCTCCAAATATTGGTAAGCTTGAAAGGTTTCTCTAAGTGGGAGAGTAAAACCAAATCTTATAGCATTGGTTTCTAATAAGATTAGTTACGCCTTAAAGGTTTGTAAAGGTTTGAATATTACCTTTGGTGAAGAGATCCTATTTAGTGGATTAATGAAATTCTAAACTTGGGGGTTTAGGTAGTGGATGTAGAGTGTTCTAAAGGGAGACTTGAACGACTATATATTATCTGTCTTTTTATGATTTGTGTTTAATTCTTTCAATATTGTCCTAAGTTGAATTCATTATTGTTCTTGTGATCATAGCTCTGGTGCTACATTTGAGTTGAATTATTATGAATTGAATTATTTTATTTTGAGTTGAATTTGGTGAATTGAATTATTGTAAATTACCTTTTATTTTATTAATTTCACACAAATAGACACAACATCCACACACACACACATACACTAAGTGTTTAATAAATTTCCTTAAAGAAGCAAGTGCTTAAGAAAAATTCTTTTTGATAGAATTTTTAATTGTCCAATCTAATTCAACCCCTCCTTCTTAGGTTGCAGATAGGGCTAACAATCTTGAATTAGAAATTCTTAAAAAAATCCTCCAACACAAGACCAAAATAGTCTTGGAAAAGGGCCAAAAACACAAAATTAGAAACTTTATTACATTGGGCAATAAATCTCTAGTGTCGCGATGTATAGGGTTATGTGTTGTGATGCACACTACATTGCGATGTAAGCACCCCTTGCATCATGACATAGATTGCTGCATCACATCATGCATGTCTCTACATTGTGACGCAGGCCCACGTGGTGACGTACATCCTTTCTGCGTCACGATGTGGGATGCTATTGTGCTACTCAACAAAATTCTTTTTCTTTTCACTTCAACTTGGGCCCAATTTTCCTTTTTTTGGTCTTTTCTCTCCCGTACGACTCCCATGCTAAAAACCTACACAAAACATACTAAAATGAGTCAAAAGAAACAAAATGACACAAAATCAAAGTACAATAATGAGATATAAAGGTGAATAAATTCACTTTATCAATTCTTCCCATACTTAACCCACCTCAATTGTGATCGTGTATTCTAATGAACAATGTAAAAAAAGTGAAAATTATATTCATTATCACCAAAGCTCTATTTTTTGTGGGCTATAGCACATGTAATTTCACCGAAAATAACAATGTCCCAAAAAGTGTCAATTTTGGCCGATTTTGAATTGTTTTTTACACCTATCTCAATTGCGAACGTTCATTCTAGTGAATTGGGTAAGAAAAAGTGAAACTCATATTTATCACCAAACCTCCATTTTTTGTGGGCTGCAGAACACGTATTTTCGACGAAAATGACAATGTCCAAAAATGTGCCGATTTTTGCAATTTTCATGCTATTTTTTTGCATCCACCTCAATGATGATGTGAATTCTAGTGAACGGTGTCAAAAAAAGTAAGTCTCATATTTATCACCAAACCTTTTTTGTGGGTTATAGAACACATATTTTGGATAAATATGACTATATCCAAAAACATGACAATTTTGGCCATTTTCGTGCCATTTTTTGCACCCACCTCAATTGTAATGTGCATTCTAGTGAACAGTGTCAAAAAACTGAAAATCATATTTATAACCAAACTTCCATTTTTGTGGGCTATAGCATACGTATTTTGGCAGAAAATGATACTGTCTAAAAACGTGCAGATTTTGGCCATTTTTGCACTACTTTTTAAACCCACTTCAATTATTAACCTGCATTCTAATGAACTGTGTCAAAAAAGTAAAAACTCGTATTTATTACCAAACCTCTATTTTTTTGTGGGCAATATATCACACGTATTTTTGTCGAAAATGACAATGTCCAAAAACAAGTCGATTTTTGCATTTTTGTGTTATTTTTTTACCCACCCCAATTGTGAACGTGAATTCTAGTGAATGGTGTTAAAAAAAGTAAAACTCATATTTATTGACAAACCTTAATTTTTTGTGGGCTACAGCTAGGGGTGTTAATCAGTTCAGTTTTCGCATTTCTCAATTTTCTCGTTTCGGTTTATTCGATTTGAACTTTTTTGAATTCGAATTTGAAAAACAAATCGAATTCGATTAAATTCGAATAAACCGAACAAAATTTGAATTCAAATTTAATCAAATAAACCAAATTTTAACTTTCGAGTTAAAAAATCGATTTCGAATTCGAATTATCCGAATTTGCACAAAAAATCAAATTTAAATGATCCCAATTAAATTATTAAATTACATCTAATCCCAATTTAAATCATTGAATTATGTGTCTTGTGCGTTGTATTTTATGCTTTATTATAATTTTTATTATATATTTTATATTAATAAAAATTATATATTATATTATATTTGTGAATTTGGTTTTTGGTTCGGTTTTCGAATTGGAACTCCAATTTGAAAATCGAAATTCAAATTCGGTTTAAATTGAAAACCTTAGATTCGAAAATCGAACCAATAATTGAAATTCGAATTTCGGTTTAAATCGAAAACCTATTCGAAATTCGAAAACCATATTCGATTTTTTGAATTCCAATTCAATTTTTGAATTTTCATATCGGTTTTCAAATTTAGATCAAATATTGCACACCACTTGCTATAGTACACTTATTTTTGCCGAAAACGACAACATCAAAAAATGTGCCGATTTTGGCCATTTTTGTATTATTTTTTGCAGCCATCTCAATTGTGAATGTGCATTCCTTTGAATTATGTCAAAAAAGTGAACTCATATTTATCATAAAACCTCAATTTTTTGTGGGTTAACATATGTATTTTGGTTAAAAATGACAATATAAAAAAACGTGCAGATTTTGGCTATTTTCTGTACTATTTTTTTACACCAATTTCAATTGTAATAGTGCATTCTAGTAAATTGTATCAAAAAAGTGAAACTCATATTTATCACCAAATCTCCATTTTTTGTGGCTTATATATAGCACATGTATTTTGGCCGAAAATGACAATGTAAAAAATGTGTCAATTTTGGCCATTTTCGTACTATTTTTTGCATTCACCTCAATTGTTAACGTGCATTCTAGTGAACGATATAAAAAAAAGTGAAACTCGCATTTATCACAAAACCTCCATTTTTTGGGCTATAGCACACATAATTTTTACCAAAAATGGCAATGTCTAAAAAAGTGTCGATTTTGGCAGTTTCTGTTTTTTTTACACCCTTCTCAATTGTGAACGTTCATTCTAGTGAATTGGGTAAAAAAAAAGTGTAACTCATATTTATCAACAAACCTCAATTTTTTGTGGTTTATAACACGTATTTTGAATCGAAAAGAATAATACCAAAAAACGTGCCGATTTTGAGGGTTTCTGTATTGTTTTTTACGTCCATCTCAATTTTGAACGTGCATTCTAATGAATTGCGTCAAAAAAAGTGAAACTCATATTTATCACAAAACCTACATTTTTTGTGGGCTACACACGAATTTTGGTCGAAAATTACAATGTCCAAAAAACGTGCTGATTTTAGCCATTTTTGTGCTATTTTTTGCACCCACATCAATTGTGATCGTGCATTCTGGGTTTGCAATGCTTTCTCAACAGTCTCTCCTTCTTCACAAGATTATCCAATTTTCTAATAATTCTTATTTTTTTGTGTAGAATTAATGAAGTCAACAATTCTTTAGGTTTTAATGTTAACAAAACATTAGTTTCTTTCATGACAGACAAAATATGGTTAAATTTTATGAGAAATGTGTTGATAACTTTTTTAACAAATATTTCAATATCCATCAAAATATTCTCATTTATTAATTCTATCCATCTCATCTTTAATTGCCGTAGACATTCAAATTATGATCGATCACTTGTTAATTCAAAAGGGTGTGATGTCCATCCTCGTTGAAATATTTAGCAAAAACTTCTATAAATGCCGGAGCTTGAGTTTTTCTTGTAAATTATCTCCTAAACTAAGATGTAGGCAATTGATATAATTACTTGTGCCCGTTGGAAAAAGAAAAGAAAAAGAGTGTAGTATCTTTAGTTCTGAGGGAAAAAAATATAGGGAAAATTTGTGTTAAGGGCGTATCCCAAGTCGATATTATTAAATAGGGCGCAACTTTAATGTATTTATTATGAAGGGCATCAAAATAACTTTATTATTTTAAATAATTAGTTAAAAACTTTGTTACCATTTAATTAATTCGAAGAGTATCTTTTTTATTTTTTTATTACCAATTCAATACCCTAAACTTAATCGTTAAACCTCTTTTATAAACATAAACCATCCTTTTTTACTATCACAAAAACTTATTATTTATTCTCAATTTATTTAATAATATTTGAGGTTTGTAATATTTGCAAACGTAATCAAGTGGAAGAGACAATTTGTTGATGTCTATAAGAAGCATTTGTTCATTGCTCGAGCAATCTGATTAAATGTTTTTTTTTACTTTATTAGTCGATTCATCTGGTTGGATTTTTTATTTTAATATTTCAGGTGCTTTTATTTAACTTTTGTAAATATGTAGCTTATGAGTCTTATCTTTGATATAGTGAAGTTTATCTACTGTAGCTGTTCTTTCGATTGGTATCTGATTTCTCACGTTGTTTCCTAAAATGACGAAGGTTAATTTGTGTTCATGTTTGATATGCATCTTAGAATTAATTTTTAATTATATATGTATTGTTCTTTTTTGATTGATTAGATTTTACCTGCAACCTCCTGATGATGTTGCAAGCACCAAATACTTTGTGGCAGACGGAGAACCATTCTCCGACTCAGATGACAGAAAATAAGGGGCTAATATGCATTTCTCGAAGCATCTCCGGCAGAGAGATTTGCATGCCGCACAAGGATATCAGATGAATTGCTTATCATCATTTTGATTTAGAGATGGGGGACAGTTGTTACTACTGCAATGCTCCATCTTTGGATGATAAAAGGCAACTTAATTTTAGAATGTTATGTTGATTATGTTGTTGGCATGGTGGTTGGGAGCAACACAATGGGAGGTATTTGGAATGCTCAATCTCTGAATTTTGGGACAAAGGTAGACATTATATATATGACAATGCATACAAATTCCACTGTGCAATTTTTTTTTCTTCTAAAACGTATGTAAGCAAGGAGAAAATGCTACTTTTACACTAATAAAAGAATTAGTTTTCTGAGTGTAAAAAAAATCATTTATCTTTATCAAAGAGGCTAACGATTAACGATTAGGGTTTTGATTGGTAATAAAAAAATTATAAAAGGTAATCTTTGAACTAATTAAAGGGCAACAAAGTCTTTAACTAATTAAATAAAATAATAAAGTTATTTTGACGCCCTTCATAATAAATACATTAATGTTGCGCCCTACTTAATAATATCGACTTGAGATATGCCCTTAATACAAATTTTCCCAAAAATATATACTGAATAAGTTTTACAGCTTAATTCTTTGAAACAAAATCTGCTTAGTCTTCTAGTGTTGACATACAATCATTGGTGTTACTTTTGCAAGTAGGCTTAATTAGCTCTTCTGATTTTTAGGATCAATTTTAGTTTGCTGATTTTTTTTTCCATCTAATAAAGTGGTATTAGAGATTTGGTGAAAGTTTACGCAAAAATAAAATTATGATTATTGAAAAGTCGTATAAAAACCCATGTGAAAGTTTTTTAGTTACTCCAATATATTTAACCCATAATACCTTAAGATGTTGATGCAAATACAAAGAGACAAAAAAAAGAAGTTTGTGATAAGTCGGGTTCGTACCGACTTATTTGCTTCACTTGTTTGATCTTTTGTATAAACTTTTCATGAAAATGATGACGGATGAACAAGTATGTGGTTGAAATATTTACATACGGTGAAATGTGGGAATTGGCTAAGAGTTGTGTTTTTGTGAAGAAAGTAATGATTTTTGAGTCATGTAACACTCTTGGTCATGCACGACATTAAGTCCCAAGCACTCCACTACACAACACTTGCTTGCACACACTTCACACACACACTTTGCAGGCACAGGGGCCCGCACAAGCCACTCACGCACACATACCAGGCGCCCGCACAGCACACACACACGCACGCCTGTGCAGGTGCCTGGCTCCCGCACAGCTCACGCACACACGCACGCACAGGCGCCCGCACCCGCACTGGAGCACTTTGATGCATTTTTCTTCTATGCATTTTTCTTGTACATTTTTCTCATTCTTCACTCGCACACTGGCACCAACACTACGCACTACATCTTGTTCCCACATCTCATGTAGCACACACAAAATTCGGTTCACACAAGAAGACACTTAATAGGTCTTTCTCACGAGCACCAACTGTTTGATGATTTGCAGTGATAATACTTATTTGTTAAGTCTTGCACCAGACACGTGTCCTCACTTGAACTTTTATTAATATCTACAGAAACACGTGTCAACATCCCCTAGAAAGAAGGAAGCTTCCAGGAAGTTACGAGCCAAGTCATCCGGAGGACTTTTCAGAGATGGATTTGGGAGCGGAGGACTTTTCAGAGGCCGCCGCACACAACACAACATAGCATTCTTAGATTAGGGTTCATAGTTTAGATTATGTTCTTTACTCTCTTTTCCCTTTCATACATTTTACTGTCTTGATGATCAATTGAATGGATCTTTAGCTTATTTGAGACATTCAGATTGCTCATTACGTGTTTGATATTGTTTCATATATCTATTTGATGTTTTATTTCAATGCTTACTCACTCACGCTTAGGCACTTCATGTGATTTGCGGCGCCCACTGAAGTCAATCTAGTGCTATTAATGGAAATTGAAATAACATCACTAGAATAGGGAACAACTTGGATGAGTCCTATGATCTGTGTATGGATGCGACTTCAATTGTGCGGTGCCCACTGACAATTGAAGTCAATATAATGGAAAAGACTTAGGATTATTTGAACATTAGAACTTGAACTTTGGATGACTGTCTTGTCTGGGGGAGTTAGGGTTCTAGTGTCAGATAGGGATCGGGAATTAGGAAGCCGAGCCTAGGTCTTGCCCTACCAAGGGAAGACGGAGGAGTATGGTGAATTAGGTTTGTGAGACCTACCAAGGAGATTGACCCTAAGCTCACTAGAAGGTCGATCCCCTCATTCATGCTGTTACACAAGTCGATGATAATAGGCTGAGGTCCATACCAATTGGTTCATCCTCAAGGCAGTGCTTGCATACTAACCTTGCATTCATTCTCATTTTTGCATTCATATTGTTTTCCATTTGTCCCATTTGCTTTGGTTTCTTGAACAAGTGATCTCTTGACATCCAAACCTTCCATGTGGATACGATCCCACTTGCCACTTCTACTTTAGTTGAGTAAGTTTGGGTATTTGACGAGGTCGAGCGACCGACACCCGCCAAAATGGCGCCGCTGCGGGGGAAGGCACGGTTGTTGGGGATTATTTGTTCTCTTGAATTGTTTGTTCTTGTGTTTTTGTCATTTGGTTTTTGGTGGTGTTATTCTTTTTATTCTGTTTGTTATTGTGTTTGATAGTTAGTTTATATTTTTGTTCTTGGTTCCAGTACTGTGTTTAGCTGGTGGTGGGTGCAGGTGATTTGAAAATTCACTAAAATTGGATTGTGCACACCACAAAAGTCCAAATATGTCTAGGTGGTTTGGGGACTCTTTTGAGCCTTATTCTGATTACCCACTAGATTGGATGGATGACACACGACCAACACCTAGAATATTTGGCAACTTCTCCCCACCAAGATATTATGAGACATGGCACGACCAACAACAGAGCAATGGGTTCTATCTCAGAGAAGAGCAAGACCGAGAATACATGTTGTCTCAAATTTTGGACAAGGCTGATAGAGTTAAAACAAGGTTGGCTCAAAAGGAAGAGAAGGCTCCAAAGCCACAACAGAGACTTGATCACAAGAGGGCCTTAATGAGCAACTTGTGGGAACAACTTGAGACACCAGTTCAATATGCTCAAGGCCACTCAGAAGGTATATCTCTCATTACTGAGACACCAACTCTTGAGGAAAATTTTTTTAATATGAATGCAAATGTTGATTGTGGTCTAAAGTGTCCGAGGGAGTTGGAGTCTATAAATGTTGGAGATGTTATGCATGAGTGCTTTGTTGATTAGATTCTTGTGCATGAACGTTTGAGTCCTTCTTGTGAGAATGATGTCTCTTGTGATGAGTTTAGTGATGAAGAACTTAGGGCTATTTGGTTTCTTACTGCCAAAATGGAGGGTGTATCTAATGTCGAGTCTTACATCAACTTTATGAATTTCCATGAGAATGATGACATTGTTAGACTTCCCTTAGATGCTCCTCCTGTCCTTGAATGCCCGGTGAATTGTACAGAGATACATCTCATCAATCCTTGTTTGAGCATGAATGAAACCAATGCTGCCCATGCTAATGAATATGACAACATGTTGATTGAGTATTTTGTTGAGACACCAAATCATGAAATTGTGAAAGAATTTGAAACTGTAACTGGTGACCAACAAATAGAGAAGGACGAGACACCTTTGTTTGATGTGCAAAGTGAACCAAATTTTTTTAGCAAAGGAGAGACCCAACAGAATGCCTATGTTAATCTATGTGATGATGATTTAATTATTTGTAAGGAAATAGCTAACATGGTAGAGAATTGCTTTGTTGATGCATCCATTTTTGAAATCACTGATGAGTTTGTTGAGACCAAGGATGTACAATCTATGGTTGAGTCTTGCAGGATTTTAAAGTCAAAGGTGGTGGGAGAAGTGAAAGAGGTGTTTCCTATGGGGGAACATACATGGTTTAAAGTGGAGTTCATTGAGATTGTTCCCCATGTGCATGAGCTCCAACACCTCTTTTTGAAAAACAATTGCCCAGTTCCATACTGGAGAAAAAGGAGTGCTTATGAAAAAGCATTCTTCTGGTACAGAGATGGATACTCTGAATCTTGAAGAAGGAAGCCTCATGAATAAAGTCTAGCTGGAGACTGAATAAATCCAGAACTATTTGCTCTACCTTCTGTGAATAAATTTTTGTTTGAGTTTTTAGTTTGCTTTTGTTTTTGGTCTTGCCTTGCGTAGATAGTTCTCTTGCGTGCAGGAGCCTCAAGCAATGGCTCTCAAATGCTAAGTGTGGAGGAGTGTCCTCGAAGTGCTGATAACAGGGCATATTATACACCACCATGACCCAAGGTCATGGTGTGGCACTCACTTGCACACCACATTTTTTCTCTACTCTCTTGCACATCACAAGTCACAATCTCACACTCTCGCATAGTAGGTTATGTAGCACCACCACTTTAACACCAAGTTTCCAGCAAGTCACTATTTACTCATGTTTGTACTCGGTAGAAGGTATGAGCTCATTCCCTTGTGATTTATTGGACTCTATTAATTGTGGGAAATACCTTCTTGAACTTTCATGATTTATTTGAGGTGAATGTTGTCTAGTTGGTTGGGCTTTCATGCATATCATAGAAAATGTGAAGTGGTGACCATGTGTGAAATTTTAATTTTCCATGAACATAGTGCATTATTGGGACGTCTTTATTGCATGGAGTTCTGCTTTGAGATGAAAAACATTGTTAGTGTGCTACATGAATATATGCTTTATATGTATAGTGAGTTGTGTGCTTTTGATGCAAGGATTCATGAGTCCAAGTGTGGGGGTGTGCAAGTGAAAAGGATAGCCGAAGCTGTTGAGCATAGTGCAAGTGGAGTTTGAAGGACTACAGTCATGAACGGAAAATTGAGGACAAAGGCACTCAAACCAGCAAACATTGGATGTCACAGTCTATAAACATAATGGAGTTCCTGAACCTATTCTTTTATCTTACATTGGGGACAATGTAAATTTTAAGTGTGGGGGAGGGAATGTTTGTTATGGTTTGTGCCTTTGAGGATTCACATGCTTAGTCTCCTTCATGAAAATTTTTTATGTGCTTGCTTGGTTAGCTATGCTACTGGTGATACTTTTACATGATGCTGTGTTTGGATAGGCCTAGTGCCTTTGATGTGAAATTTTATTCTGTTGTGTTGCTTTGTTTACTAAGGAAATTAGTGGTGGTGTAGTTCATAGTAGTATTCATGTAAGTTTTGTGATTTTGTGTCTAGTGTGGAATAAAAGGCAGTGACTAGCACTAGCCTTGTTATGTGCTTTATGTTTTAGTTGCAATAAATGTGAAAGTGCTGTATTGTGTGTTGAGCAAAAGCTGAGCTAGTCCATTTGCAACACCAGCAATTACAATGCCCTGGTCCAATCTGTCCTCACTTTTTATCCATTTTGCATGCGAAATGTTGTGTTAGCTGGTTTCAGAACTCATTCGATTAATACATATTGTTGGTCAAGGCATAATGTTAAGGTAAGATAGAGATGCCAACAAATCCGTTGACATAGGAGAGAATTTATGCGTTATTTGATCTTGTTTGTGCATTCTACTCGTAAACATTTGTTCTTGCATTTGAGTATATAGTTTATTGAAGACACACATAGACACAAGGTGTTGGAGAGAAGATGTGGGCAAAAAGAAAAAGCTTGTGGGAAATAAAGGGAAAAAAGAGTCATAAAACCCTGGCAGCCAAGCACCAAAGTGCGGCAAGTTTGAAATAATAAAATGCACCAATGTGCGCTAAAGAAAAGAGGGAAAACCTCAAAGAGTTATGTGAATAAATACCATTGATCTCTATGTGCTGAGTGTTAGTGTGTGTGGACAACAGACTGTAGTGCAGGAATTTCTAATAAAGTGTTTGCTTGAGTACTTTGCGTAAATAGAGAAGATGACCATGAAAACTCTCAGAACACACATCACATTGGCAACTTGGTCTTTATTCAGTGTCCCTTGATTGACAATTAGTATGAACTTGGGTGGAAGTCTGGAACTGGAAAAATGAAAAAGGTTGGTGCATGCGAAAACTTTTAAGATTGGACAGGATAGTGATATTACCTGTGCTGTGTGTTGAAAATGGTAGAAAGGTCTATAATGCTTTACTTTGCTCGAGACTAGCAAAGATTTAAGTGTGGGGGGATGATTAGTCGGGTTTGTACCGACTTATTTGCTTCACTTGTTTGATCTTTTGTATAAACTTTTTATGAAAATGATGACAGATAAACAAGTATGTGGTTGAAATGTTTACATCCGGTGAAATGTGGGAATTGGCCAAGAGTTTTGTTTTTGTGAAGAAAGTAATGATTTTTGAGTCATGTCACACTCTTGGTCATGCACCATATTAAGTCCCAAGCACTCCACTACACAACACTAGCTTGCACACACTTCACACACACACTGTGCAGGCGCATAGGCGCCAGCACAGGCCACACACACGCACATTGTGGGGGCGCCTGGCGCCCGCACAAGCCACTCACGCACACACACTGTGCGGGCGCCTGGCGCCCGCATAGCACACACACACGCACGCCTGTGCGGGCGCCTGGCGCCCCCACAGCTCACGCACACACGCATGCACGCGGGTGCCTATGCGCCCGCACCCGTTCAGGAGCACTTTGATGCATTTTTCTTCTATGCATTTTTCTTGTACATTTTTCTCATTCTTCACTCGCACACTGGCACCAACACTACGCACTACATCTTGTTCCCACATCTCATGTAGCACACATAAACTTTGGTTCACACAAGAAGACACTTAATAGGTCTTTCTCACGAGCACCAACTGTTTGATGATTTGCAGTGATAATACTTATTTGTTAAGTCTTGCACAAGACACGTGTCCTCACTTGAACTTTGATTAATATCTACATAAACACGTGTGAACATCCCCTAGAAAGAAGGAAGCTTCCAGGAAGTTACGAGCCAAGTCATCCGGAGGAAAACTATAAAAGGCAGAGATGGATTCGGGAGCGGAGGACTTTTCGGAGGCGGCCGCACACAACACAACATAGCATTCTTAGATTAGGGTTCATAGTTTATATTAGGTTCTTTTCTCTCTTTTCCCTTTCATACATTTTACTGTCTTGAGGATCAATTGAATGGATCTTTAGCTTATTTGAGACATTCGGATTGCTCATTACGTGTTTGATATTGTTTCATATATCTATTTGATGTTTTATTTCAATGCTTACTCACTCACACTTAGGCACTTCATGTGATTTGCAGTGCCCACTGAAGTTAATCTAGTGCTATTAATGGAAATTGAAATAACATCACTAGAATAGGGAACAACTTGGATGAGTCCTATGATCTGTGTATGGATGCGACTTCAATTGTGCGGTGCCCACTGACAATTGAAGTCTATATAATAGAAAAGACTTAGGATTATTTGAGCATTAGAACTTGAACTTTGGATGACTGTCTTGTCTGGGGGAGTTAGGGTTCTAGTGTCAGATAGGGATCGGGAATTAGGAAGCCGAGCCTAGGTCTTGCCCTACCAAGGGAACACGGAGGAGTATGGTGAATTAGGGTTGTGAGACCTACCAAGGAGATCGACCCTAAGCTCACTAGAAGGTCGATCCCCTCATTCATGCTGTTACACAAGTCGATGATAATAGGCTGAGGTCCATACCAATTGGTTCATCCTCAAGGCAGTGCTTGCATACTAACCTTGCATTCATTCTCATTTTTGCATTCATATTGTTTTGCATTCGTCCCATTTGCTTTGGTTTCTTGAACAAGTGATCTCTTGACATCCAAACCTTCCCTATGGATACGATCCCACTTGCCACTTCTACATTAGTTGAGTAAGTTTGGGTATTTGACGAGGTCGAGCGACCGACACCCGCCAGTTTGGTGTCGTCCCAAATATGTTAACGGGTCTGTTTGGATGCTCAAAGATTTGTGATTTATTTCACAATTGCAAAATGAGTTGTTTGTTTGGTTCAATTTTTTCATCAAAATTTTTAAAACACAAAACAATGCTACAGTAATTATTTTTGCTACTGTATTTTTTAAAAATAAAATATTAAATTTAAATTTAAAATTTAAATTTTAATAGTAAACAATTCTTCCTAACACAATTCCCATCAAAATAAACTAATAAAATGCTAATTCAAATTTAAATTTCAAACTTTTATTAATAAAAAAATCTTGAATACAAATTCCAAAAAAATAAAATCATTCATTTGAAACACTCTCAAAATATTCTTTTTTCATAACAAATCCCAAGAAAAAAAATTTCATGATATAATCTAAAAACACCTCATCCAAATGGAGCCAAATTTTTGAAAAATCGTAAGGTTGTCCCTAATTCTTAGTCTATTGATATGTCAATTTTTAAAAAATCTCAAAGTCCAAAACTATTTTGGAGAAAGTATAAAGAGGGGTTGACAAAGTTCAACAAAATAATTTGTTAATGTTAAAAGAAAAATTTGAACTATGCACGATGAAAAATATTGAATCAATTGAGCATGATGTAATGTGATTAACTTTAGATTATGCGTAATCATTTTTTTCATATTGGGTCATGTAATTTGAACAACCTTTGTAGGTTAACAATATTTAACACGTATTGCAAATTATTCATATCTGGATAGTGTACAATTTTGACTTTATTTATCAATAAAACTTTATTTATTTATAAATATAAAAATTAGGGATTACATCCCTCCCTATAAACTAGGTCTGACAATTAAAATAAAAAAAAGAAAAGAAAAGTTTAATGCAAAGCCAAATCATGCCACATACTTGAAGAAATAGGGGTTATCCTTGTCCCTCTCCAGATAGTCCTGAGCAATCAAATCTTTAATTCTCTTCTTGATTGCCTTAACTTCCGGCTTGAACATGCCACTCAACTGTTCAACACACTCGATAACCAACTGTTGATACCCCAAAATTTTCCTACTCTTCATGATCCGCACAATTTTTGCATCAATGGCATACCTTCTGTCCTTATCAACATCTTCAATAACTTTTTTCTTTTCATCCACTAGAGGAAGAGGGATTTTGATCCTCCTCATTTTGTCAGTGAACTTTGAGTTAAACTCAAAGACATCAGTAGGAGAAATTGTTTTGGTATTGGGCTCCTTATTTAGAATCTTATACTTTCCACATGAAAGGGAATGAAGCAATTTCACAATGTCATCGTCCGATAGATTTAATTGAGCCATTATTTCTTGATAGCTCAATATGTGTGATGCATTAAACAGCAGCAGTGTAGAAGCCTGATATGTTGTTACAATCAGCTCCACAGTCTCAGGATCAAACTTGCCATTGATGTTGCATGTCCCTAATGAATATATCCAATTGAGTTTTCTATTTCCTATCTTTGTTTGGTAAAACTCTCGAAATACTTCAACACATCTTACCATCTCAGCTGGGAGGTTAAGATAAAAGGATTTGTAACTTGGCCAAAAACCAGTGGTAAGGACAGTAACAGTCAAGTCAATTCCAGGATTTGCTTTAGGATTAATGTTACTGAGATACTCCTAAAACTTGGTTTGGTTTTCCTGAGCCAATGCCAAATCTGTAACCATCCCCTCCATCTTTGATGTGAACTGACCACCAAATTTCTGCTTGAACCTAGTAAGGATACTTCTTTCATGTTCATCATTGCCACTTCTATAAAATAATAGCCTCCGAGCTTTTTCCGGTAGAATTCTACAAACAAGTCCTTATCACTAACGTGTACCAGTAACTTTAAAACTTTTTCTAGTGTCTCCTCGATAGCTTCATTTTTTAATTTTTCACTCAAACCCTCTTTCAGAATATTGTCATAGAATGTTGCAACAAGTTCTGCACTTGAACTTCTAGTAACACTCGTATTGCAGAAAACTTCAAAAGCTTTCTTGAGTGCTCTATGAAAAAGTGAATGGTCCATAAAACAGTCATTGACATAGGCGAGGTATTTGTCCTGCATTTTAATCACATTCCTCACAAAATCCTGATCCTACAAGCAAACAACATCATCTTTCTTATCTGCCATCTTCTTGTTGCTTGCAACATCTTTGCCATTCCTTCAGCAGTAACATGCTGCTTGAACACTTTAGCAACGGGATCTAATCCACATTTAGGTATTTTGGAGAAAAGCCTATACATCCTTGACAAATCTTCCACTTTGTCATCTCTAAGCAACGCACCACATCCAGACTGCTCTTTCTCAACGCACCATATTTTTTCTCTACTCTCTTGCACATCACAAGTCACAATCTTACACTCTCGCACAGTAGGTTATGTAGCACCACCACTTTAACACAAAGTTTCCAAAAAGCCACTATTCACCCATAATTGCACAGTATAAGGTATGAGCTCATTCCCTTGTGATTTATTGAATTCCATTCTCTGTGGGAAATACCTTCTTGAACTTTCATGATTTATTTGAGGTGAATGTTGTCTAGTTGGTTGGGCTTTTATGCATATCATAGAAAATGTGAAGTGGTGACCATGTGTGAAATTTTAATTTGCCATGAACATTGTGCATTACTGGGACGCCTTTATTGCATGGAGTTCTGCTTTGAGATGAAAAACATGGTTGGTGTGCTACATGAATATATGATTTATCCATATAATGAGTTGTGTTCGTTTGGTGCAAGGATTTACGAGTCCAAGTGTGGGGGTGTGCAAGTGGAAAGGATGAGCTCGAATGTTGGATCCAGTACACCAAATTTCCGAAATGCACAATCCTCTTTCCTGGGTTTCTCCAATTTTTCCAACCAGCCTCCACTGAGCTTAAACGCGGTAGTCTCTTTCCTTTTTCCACAATGGGGACCATTGTTGATTTCAAGTGTGGGGGGGAGATATGCTATTGGGGATGTTGGCCTGTGATGATGCTGTGTGTGGTTGCCTGACCTCTAAGCTTTAAGGAATGCTTGTGTTTGTAAGGCCCAGTGCCTTTGCTTAAGAATTTCTTCTGTTGTGTTGCTTTGGGTATAAAGGGAAATGGTGGTGGTGTGTAGTACATTAGTAAGCATGTAGGATGAATAAATTTGTGTTGTTGCGGAAAAAAAAAACAAGTCAGTGACTAGCACTGATCTTGTAATGTGCTTTAATTTCATTGTTGTTGCGATAAATGCGATGAATGTGATTGTTTGTTGTTGTGATGTGAAATATTCCACTGGCTAGTCCATCCAGCACACCTGCACGCTCAAAAGAACACTCGCACTCCCAACACCATCGAGAAACCCATAAATGTTATTCAATGATTCATGCATGCAAAATTTTTTTGAGTTTTACAGTATACATTTGATGCATACATTTTGCTGGGTAAAGTGCGATGTCAAAGTAAGATAGAAACGCCAGCACCAATTTTGACATAGGAGAGAGCTTATGATTTCTTGCTTGTATGGGCTTTCTACTCGTAAACACTTATTCTTGAATTGTGAATATATAGTCTATTGAAGACACACATGAACACAAAGTGTGCGGAATTATGCAAATAAAGGGTAAAAAGAGCCACAAAACCCTGGCAGCAATAATAAGTACCAATGTGCATTGAATAAGGGGGAAACCCCAGGGGAAAAACCCCAGTAAGCTTAGCATATACAACTTATAGCTCTTATCTTTTAATATTGAAAGTGTTCGTGTGTGTGGACAACAGATTGTAGTGCAAGAATTTTGTTAAGTGTCTACTTGAGTACTCTACTTAGACAGTGTGAGGAAGCATAAGAAACTCTCAGCACACAATGCACGCTGACGGGTAGGTCTTTATTCGTTGCACCTTACTCGATAAATTGTGTAAGTTGGATGAATTGTAAACTCACTGCTCATATCTTTCTTGTTGCATGCGAAAATTTTGTAAATGGACTGTCGATGATGTTGTGAGTGTTTGAGTGTGGGATGGACAAGAGCTTAGTTATTTCTTTACTTTGCTCGGGACTAGCAAAGGTTTAATTGTGGGGGATGATAAGTCGGGTTTGTACCGACTTATTTGCTTCACTTGTTCGATCTTTTGTATAAACTTTTCATGAAAATTATGATAGATGAACAAGTATGTGTGGAAATGGTTCAATCCGATGAAATGTTGAGAATTGGCCAAGTGTAGCATTTTTGTTATGAAAGTAATCATTTTCGAGCTATGAAGCACACTTGGTCACGCACCACACCAAATCCCACCCGCACAGCACAAACGCAAAACCCACACACAAACTATGCACTGTGCGGGCGCCTATGCGCCCGCTCACCCACACACGCACACAAGCTGGCGCCCGCACAGCCGTACACGCTGTGCGGGCGCCTGCCACACACCATGCACGCTGTGCGGGCGCCAGGCACCCGCACAGCAACACACACACGCACGCTGTGCGGGCGCCATCACACACACACGCACAGCTGTGCGGGCGCCAGGAGCCTGCACAGCCCACTCTCGCACGCACACACGCGGCGCCCGCACCATCACCTCACACACATGCACTCTGCACATTTCATTCCTTGTGTATTTTGTTTATATTTTTCCTTTGTTAGATTTTTACTTAGGAATTTTAGCATACATTTCGTATACACTCCACTTCACATTTGGTCCAAGTGCACGTAGCAAACACCGCATCCAATATATTTGATATTTTGCCTCGTCACTCTTATTTGTCAAATGCACGTGTCTTCACTGCATTCTTGGCTTATGTTTACAGGAGCACGTGTCAACATCCGGGCATAGCAAGGAAACTTCCAGGAAGCTCACTTGGCAAGGACATGAAGAGAAAACTATAAAAGCCGGAGGAGGGCAAGAAGAAAGTAGCTATTCGGAGGCGGCCAAACAAAACACATCATAGCATTCTTTAGATTAGGGTTCATAGTTTAGCTTAGGTTTTTCTCTCTCTTTTTCCTTCTTTAGATCATACTGTCTTGAGGATCAATTGTGTGGATCTTTATCTTATTTGAGACATTCGTATTGCACATCATGTGTTTGTTATTGTTTCATATATCTTGTTGATGCTTTATTCCAATGATTACTCACTCACGCATAAGCCCTTCATATGACTTGCAGTACCACTGAGGTCAATCTAGTGCTATCAATGGAAATTGAAATAACATCACTAGAATAGGGAACAACTTGGATGAGTCCTATGATCTGTCTAAGGATGCAACGTCAGTTGTGCATTACCAATGACAATTGAAGTTAATGTAATGGAAAGACTTAGGATTATTTGAACATTAGAACTCGGACTTTTGTTGACTGTCTTGTCCAAGGGAGTTGGGGTTCTAGTGTCAGGTAGGGATCGAGAAATAGGAAGCTGAGCCTAGGTCTTGCCCTACCAAGGGAAGATGAGAGGAGCAGGGTGAATTAGGATTGTGAGTCTTATAAGGAGATCAACCCTAAGTTCACTAGAAGGTCGATCCCCTCATTCATGCTTTTACACAAGTCGATGATAATAGGGAGAGATCCATACCAATTGGTTCATCCTCAAGGCAGTGCTTGCATACTAACCTATTCATTCTCATCTTTTGCATTCATATTGTTTTGCATTTGTCTCATTTGTTTTGGTTTCTTGAACAAGTGATCTCTCGACATCCCAACCTTCCCTGTGGATACGATCCCACTTGCCACCTCTACATTAGTTGAGTAAGTTTGGGTATTTGACGAGGTCGAGCGACCGACCCCCACTCAGCTTTATATCAACATACTGATTTGGAGGACTAGCTTCACAAGGCCAAGGAAGTGGAACGACAGCTTGACATAGAGAAGCAAAGTGGGTTTGATAGTACTCGATCGTGGAAGTCTATTTTCAGAGGAACAACACTAGGATCATCTAGTCAAGAAGTTAAGAGTAAGCGAGACAATGTGACTTCAAAATCTAAGGTGGTTCAGTGCTTCAAGTGTCATGGTTATGGGCATGTAGCTGCTTAGTGTAGTAGCCCTCGAGCTATGCTTATTAGACCTAATGGGGATGTCGTGGAGGTGGAGTCTGAATATGATGGGATGCCGCAGTTGGAGGGTCCTGGAGAAGAGACAATTAATCCTGAAGATGTGATTGGTGAGGCATTGGTGTTAAGGCAAGCTCTAAAAGCACAACCTATGGTGGAGGACGAGTACAAGCACCATCAACTTTTCCACACATGGTGTCTTATCAGTGAAAAACAGTGTAATGTGGTTATTGACAGTGGGAGTTGCACAAATATTGCTAGCTCGTTGCTTGTTGAAACGTTGGGGTTAACTACGATTGCTCATCTTCATCCTTACAAACTTCATTCGGTTAATGCGGAAACTGCGGATGAGGTTACTCGACAAGTCCAACTAGACTTCTCCATGGGGGCGTATCGGGACCAAGTACTTTGTGATGTGGTGCCAATGTCAGCGGGTCATGTGATTCTTGGAAGACCATGGATGTTTGATCGGGATGTTGTGCATCGTGGACGTGATAATACCTATGCATTTAAATGGCAAGGTCACAAGTTTTTGTTGGCTTCGTTACATCTGTCCGAGGTATATAAAAACCAGCTCAAAATACGCAATGATTTACAGTCGTTGGAAGTTGGAGATGGAGATACCAAAAACTTTTGTGCAATGGTAATGCTTTCTAGAGTTGGTATTGACGATTTTCGGCATGCTGGATCAGATTTGAGGTCAAATCCTTTTGACTGGGGAGGGAATGATAGCAAATTGAAGTCCGAACCAAAGCCTTGGGCGTCATTGGAGTGAATCAAGGGATGCTTAAGAAGGATGGAACGACTTTGGAGGCCAAAAAGGAAGAAAGAAGCGAATTTGGACGTGGGCAGCAAAATGGCATCCACGTCGCGACGTGGAGTCTCTGACGTCGCGAGGTCCACATACGTCACGACCTCCATTGTCGAGCGTCACGACGTCCAGCATCTTTGACTTTTTTTATTTTAGGGTTAGTTTCCCAACGTCACGACGTCGGACTCCCCACGTCGCGACGTGCGGGAAATTTAGGTGTTAATTTATTTTCTATTTTTAGTAACTTAGGATTTAAGTTAATTAAACTTTCCTTTTATGGAATAATTCGTCTACGGTTTGTTTTAGGCCTATAAATAGGTGCTTTCTTTCAGTTGTAATAGTGAGAGAGAAGAATTTTGAGAAATAAAAACACAGAGTTGTTTTTTTTACGTGAGTTGTTTTCCTGATGAGGGAATTCTAATTTGCATTGTGGATTTTAGTTCCTGAGGAGGGAATTAAATCTTACGTGGCTGTTGTGTTAATTGTATATGATGAGCATCCAATTAATTGTGTTTCAAGCCAATCTACAGAGATAGATTGATTCTACCTATCCAAATTGATATACGAAAAGATCGTGGACGTTATTCCACATCAAGTGGTATCAGAGATCGTTACTTTTATTAGTACTCCTCAGATTTAAGTTAATTAAACTTTCCTTTTATGGAATAATTCGTCTAGGGTTTGTTTTAGGCCTATAAATAGCCGTTTCTTTCAGTTGTAATTTTTTAGAGAACGTTTAAGAGATATTTTTAATAAGATTTCAGCGATTGATTTATTATGTGTGAATTTGTATTCCTGCGAAGGGTTTGCTTGTTTACATCAATTGAGAACGGTTAGTTTGTGCGAAGCGGACTAATTTGTTGGTTCTTTAATTCCAACTCACGAATTGTTGGATTGTTCTTGTTCATCAATTTTATTCCAAGGTCCTACAATTGTTTCCGTAAGATATAAGCCAGGGTTTGGAGCGAATCGATCCGGGTTTGGTATCATAATCCGTTTTGCAAATTATAGCAAGTAAAATCATAATGGATTTCGACACTACAATTGGTGAAATGGTTTCATCATAGTCAATACTATGATTTTGTGTAACCTTTAGTTACTAGTATTCATGCTTTATGGGTAACAATATTACTATCCATGTTTGTCTTCTTTTGAAGACTCACTTGCACCTTATGGATTTTATCCCTTTAGGTGCATTGACTAAGGTCTATACCTTGTTGTCATACATGGAATTCATTTTAGATTTTATGGTTCAAAACCACTTTTACATTTCTTATCAAATAATACTTCTTTGTAGATAGTAGGTTTATCATTTTTAATGATAAACACATCATCTCATATGGACAATTTATCCTACTAAACATACAATTTACATGTGTATTGAGAGCTTCATGTCTTACCGCATCACCATGAGGTACAAGCTCTAATTTCATCTTCTTTTCATTACTAAATTATGGTTTAAGAACTTCATCAAGTTCTATATGCTCCCACTTGCCTTTTCTAGAATAGACTATTCTTCTAGAAATATGACATATTTTGAGACAAACATTTTGTGCTCAATGGGATTATAGAAATAATAGCCAAAACTTTCTTTTGGACAATCCAAAAAATAGTATATATAAGATTTTTGTAGTAAACTTATCAGATTTTACCTTTTATAAAATAGAGGACACTCCCAAATATTTTGGTTATTTCCTATACCATATCTCATATGATGTAGAATCGATAGGTTTAAATGTAATATACTTTAAAAGATCAAATGCAATATTTAGGGTATATTCTCAAAACAATTTTGAGAGAATTGTATGGCTCATCATTAATCGAATAATATCTAATAAAATTCAATTATTACTTTAATAAAGAAACAAGTTCATTTTTATTAAGATAATTGTAAAATTCTTGACTCAAGTATTCCTATTTCGATATAATCGAAATATTTTAATACTTTTATCAAGTTATTTTTCAACTTCAATTTTGTATTCTTTGAACTCTTCAAAGAATTTAGTTATATACTTCAATAAGTACATATATGACCATATCTAATATAATCATTTGAAGTATGAAAAATTTTCTCTAATTAGAATTAACATAGGTCTACATACATTAATATGTATTAAAATTTGTAATTCAGTAGATCATTCACATTTTCAAGTAAAAATTGAATTGATCACTTTTCTAATAAATAAGATTCACATATCAAACTTCAGCTTGCCATCTTTTCAGTTCTCCATAAAAATTTCTACGCTTTATCTCTTCAGTTCTTTATTCTACTACTATCTCATAGATTTTTCAACACTGGACTCCTGGTCAAAGCCTCCAGCTCCCTATCTCCCACCCTCTACACTCTCTACCATTCGTTCGAGAATCATCGATCTAATATAACCCACAACAGCTATAGAGCATCATTCTTATATCGGGCACTCATCGCTGAAGAGGAAGCTACTGATCGAGATCCAGTCTCGATTCGTTTGTCATTCAGAAATTTTTGGCTAACGAGAGCTTCAAGCAAAGCTCCGATCGCCAGATTAGTGAAAAAAGATGATAGCGGAAGACCCAAAAACAAGATCCGAGCCGCCAAATTTGCAGATCTGCCTCAGATGTCAACGGCTGGATTTTAACATATAATTGCTTGTTACAAATCAGACTATTGTGAGGACCATTGTACCACTCTCATCTTTTTAGCACAGTCACTGCCGGAAGAGCCCTCGTCCGGCCAGAAAATTCGTCTGATAAAGTTTCAGATGTGGAAATTAGAAAGCTTGTTTCCTCTCAAAGACAGACCCAAAGTTATTAAGTGCCGCAATGCTACACTTATCAAAAGATATAAGCTTGTTCAGAAAAAAGCTTATTAAAGCACAAGAGCTTTCAGATTTGACCCATGTAATGACCGAATATGCTTTGCTTGAGAGAGAAATCTTTGAGTTTGAGGAGCTCTCAAAAGAAATTGAAAGACTGGAATTTCGCCTTCAGTCATTTTATGAGCAAACTGGATTCGTGAAATTGTGTGGAACTTGATTTGGAGACAGTGTGATTTGCTGTTACTTCTTGTGGACAATGTTGAATTAGGGGACAGTTTGGAACTTCCCTTTCTACTGTCTAAGCTGGTCTTGGTCATTTGCTTCTAATCTTATTGATTTGGAGGTGCAAAGGAGAACTTTCTTTTGTTACTCTTCTTTTGTTGAAATACATGGCAGGGACTCATATGGTATAAACTTGGTATACATCTAACTTGTAGAGAGAATTGGGTTTACTGCATTTTTACTTCATCTCCTCAGGCTTTACTTATGGATGGGATAAAGAGCATTGCAACTTGGGAAGTTCCTTAGTAGTGGTCCTCTAAATCTCTTTCCTTTATTTATGAAATTCATGTAATGGAGTAGTACTCCAAATTCATGTTTACTTGATAATTATTGCTGTAGTGGTGTGACGGGTATATCCGGCACCGTATTTTGTTCAGGGTGATATATATTTTCGGTTTCTTTAAAAAAAAAGAAAAAAGATTCACATATCAAATGATTCATAATCAAGTGATTCCAAATAAACATCTTCATGTAAATTGACCATGTGTTTCTTGTTTATATAATCATATCTACAGTGTTAGAGATAATATTATCAATTTTTTGTTTCTTTATGTTTATGTTTGAAAACTAGATTATCCAAATTAAATATATAAAGTTTGTTATTCAATTGACCAGCACCATAAAATATTATCACAATAAAAAGAAGAACATTTATTCTTTTGAATTATTGTAAATCTATTCATGTCAAACATGAAATAGAAATAATATTTTAGTAAGTATTGATAATAACAATCCTTTATATTAAGGATTAATCTTCTAAATAAAGAAAACTCTATATTCCTATGGTTAATGTAACAACTTTTGTTGCATCAAATTACCACATATAAGAATACATTTTCTTTACCAAACATTCTACTTCTCCTTAAATCTTGCATATTTATGTAAATATGATATTCAAATCTGGTATCTAATACCCAAAATTTTATTTATAAGTAGAAACATTTATTTCAATCATAAACATACTTGAAGTAGAAACTTCACCAAGTTTCTTCTGCTTCAAAATCACGATAAACCTTTTAATTCTAATTCCAGTGTCTATTTTAATAGATCGTAGTAGAATTTAATACCATTTAAACTTTTGCCCTTATTATTTTGTGTTAAGTTTGAGCACCCTTTTATTGATTTTCTTAAAATCAGGGTCCAACTTCATTTTCTTGGAAAACTCAACTATTAACACAATTTTCTTTTCTTCTTGATTGGATCCTTTATTGTCTTATTAAGTAATTCAAGCAATATTTAGATCTCAACTTTTTCTTAACAAAAATTAAAAAATACAATTTTTCAATGAGACTAATAACCTTTAGCACATTAGATAATACTAAAGATTATTTACTATTTTGCTCTAAATGAGTTCGTATGAGAGATATTATATATCAATATCATATATTGATTATTCAATCAATATCATCATCAAGGAAAAAAGGTTTTAAGGATATAAATAAACTTCTCATACCTAAAAACAGTTTTTAGGTTGTAAAATTCAATCCATAAAATTTGAGCAATTAATATATTGTCAAACAATATATTATAGATAATTTTCTACAATCCAAAATAAAGATAGAAAAATATTTCATATTTATGCAATAAGCAAAACCAAAATAAATAAATATGGACTTAAGAAATTTTTTGGGTCTTGCTCCCACTATTTTATTCAAATCAATATCCCTTAAATTGATTCGAGAATTTTTACAAAATTCTAAGTGGCTAGAATCTCATTTTAATTATTTTAATCTTGAAACAGCTTAACAAATCAAAATAATCTCAACAAGTAGGTAGCAATTACCAATTACAACTATTTATATCTTCTAGATAGTTAGACCATCAACTCTTAATACACATATCTCATATGTCCCCTAACACTTTGCCTCAAAAACATTTTGACCTTAAGGCAGCTCAACAAGCCAAAAGTTTTTGTTAAATCAAACCCTTTATTCAGAGATATGATCTCATAGCATAAACATATTTAAAGTAAAACAACCTTGAGGCAGCTCAACAAGTTGCTCTAATAAAAATTTATTTAAACTATAATAATGGAAGGTAACTAATTATGATTTAATATTTAATTAAGGGATTGATTTATGGTCTCATCATACATACATATCATATGTGAAAATTATTTGATGAACATACAATATGCTATTAAATAAATATATTATTTTATCAAATACAAATCACATATGACATGTTATTCAAATAATCACATTAAATGAATATATAATAAATTATATATGACACATGTTACATAAATAATCATATTTAATGAATATATAATAAATTTATATCAAATATAAATTGTATATGACATGTTATTCAAATAATCATATTAAATGATAAATATATTATGTTTGAGAATTCATGACCGAGAAGCTCCTCCTTCTCTCTAGGATCGGTTTTCAACAGTAACCCCCTCACTTTGACCGACAAAATTACCATAGCCACATAACATATCTACTAGATCGGCTTTTATCTTCTTTACCAACACAATTTCTCAACCGCATCCTTCTTCCCCACTGACGGATCTTCAACCAATTCTTTGATCGGCCATTGATTTTCCCTCCTAGAGGCCGGAGCCACCAAGATCTCAACTAACGCCTTGAATGGCAACTGCTTTGCAGCCGTCACCGACCCCTCCACAGGCAGCTCTAGCTATAGGAATGCTGGGGTCGGCTACTCAAACAATAGCTGCGCCTAACCTAGCTACAGAAGATCAGCTCCCCACAAATGCTCAGCTCCCTCAAAGGCTGCCTCCATCAGATTCGTTCACGGTCCGAGCTCGTATAGGACTTCCAGCTACAGGAGCAGCTCAGATGTCCTCTCAAGCCCCTTCGGAGCTACCAGCAGTTCTATATCCAGCTCTAGGAGCTCCGGGCCTAGTTGCGTAAACTGTAGCAGTGAGGAATCCACTTCTCCTCTCGAGCTATTTTCCTCCTCTCCGTTCGCAGCTTGTTTCCACGAACGGGACACACTAAAGGCTCTCCATTTCAGTTCAACAATCCAGGCAAGATTGAGTGTTTCTCCACCTCATCGGCAGCTCACCACTACTGCCCAGGTAGCAGCATCTCCTACTTCTCCACATCCTACACCTAGACCTCCAATGGTGGCAAGGAGTTCGCGCTTGCCCACAAAAGCTCTTCAATGGAGGCTGGCCCACAAAATCTCTTCAAGGAAGTGGTGACTGGTTCTCCATCAGGAACACCTCAAGAATCAAAATAGTCAGTCCATGTTGAAGTTGCCTTTTCCTCTAGGAAAAGCAGTCTTTCTTCTCATATGGGTGAACCGGCTCAGCTGTTGACAAAGGAAGAAGAAGAAAAAGTAGCTCAACCTTTTCTTTACACCCTAGTTGGCAAATTCAGTAATGGATAACCATCCATGGCGGCTCTTCGAAAGGAGGTGTCGACAGCCTCCTTCTCTGGTGAGGTACATCTAGGACTCTTAGATTACTGGCATATTTTCTTCAAATTTGAATTAGAGGAAGACTTCCATAGAATGTGGCCACGTCGTATTTGGTATTTTTCTGGATTCCCGGCTAGAATTTTTAGGTGGTCGACGGAATTCAGCACGGACATTGAATCGTCGGTGGCTCCAGTTTGGATCAAAATGCTACAGCTTCCTCTCTATCTCTTTGGAAAAGACTCATTTTTCTCCATAGCCTCTGCTGTTGGAATGCCACTCAAACTGGATCGTGCTACCGCATTGGCTGACAAATTATTGCGACCTAGTGAAGCTAGAGTATTGGTGGAACTAGATGTCCTTAAACCTCATCCCCATCGTGTGTGGATTGGAAGTCCGGATAGGTGAAGATGGTAGAACATTGAAGTAGAAAATTTTCCTGATTACTGCATTAACTGTCCAAAAAAGGGTCATTTGGCCACCCAGTGCAAACCTCCATAAGCTAGTAAGGATGCAAGAGCCGGAGGGATTAGAAAAGGGAAGAAAAAGGTTTGGATCCCAGTTGTCAATATCAAATATGGATATGATCTGACGGAGGCTAGACCATTGAGTCTCCCATATAGCACAACAATCATAACTACCTCAAAGTCTGAATCGATTCCCTTGGTGATCGAACCGCAGTCCCAAAGGCCAGAAGTCCAACTCTACACTTCAGCTGCAGCCGAGGTAGAAGAGGCAATGTTGCCCTCTCAAAATCCAAAACCTGGTCCTACAACAGTGTGTATTCAAAAGAAAGTAGAGGAGCAAGATGACTTGAAATGCCATGAAGATGAGATAGTCTGTGTGGCAGAGACAGAGGCTGAACCAAACATGTGTATTCTTTCCCCTCTACCAAGGAATGAGTTAGCCCCTCTCTTGCGTATTCACTGGCTTGACAAGGAAAGACCAAAACCTAAACTTCCCGATACGGTTTCTCATGGTAAGCAGCTCAATGATGATGGACAAGGGGACAACATACAGGTGCAAGTCCACTTTGAGAAGCAAGTGCTGTGCTAGGATATCCAAACCCAAACTCCTATGAAAACAAGAAGGTATAACCTTCGTCCCCTATCCAAAGAGGAGATCTATGAAAAACAGAGCTCAAGGAAAAATAAAAAGAAAGAGGCAAGGAGGAATGCTCTGGAGTTTTGTTACTCTGATTTCGATACCCATATTAATATTGATTAGTGTTTGCTTGTTTTGAGAGTTGCCATGTGATAGTGTTTATTGGTAGCCGAAATAGGATATTTTCCTATTTTTTCTAATTATGCCGCTTTGGTGTTGATTTGGGTGTGATAAGGATTGTGGAATGAGGGTGCATGCAGGGGAAATGCTGCCCAAATCTCTGGCCTACATTCATGCATTTAATCGATTCTAAAAATGGATGGTCATTTTGTTTATACCCTAATTGTGGTTGGCTTGTTTTGGATTCGAGGACCTGATGCAACTGCTTTACTCTTCTTTGGATTTTGTAATGTTTTATTTGGTGTATAGGTGTTGAAGCCTGAATTTCATGGGCAACTAATGGTCTGTATACTCTTGTTTAGGGTGCATTTAAAATAGGGATTGAGATTTGATATAATTTGGTTTGCCCAAGCGGTGATCAAATTATTTAGACTCTTAACTCCCACAAATACTCCTAGTTTTTGGTTTCCTAGATTCCAAGTAAAGTAGCTTTTCTTTATTGGCGTGTAATGGAGTAGTACTGTAATTTTATGGCTTTCGCATTTTGTAACGAGGTGACGGGTATATCCGGCTCCGCTTTTTGCTCATGGTGGTATAAAGATTAGGTATCATTAAAAAAATCATATTAAATGATAGGTTCATATCAAATATAAATTACATGTCGTTTTATTCAAATAATCCCATTAAATGAATATAAAATAAATTTATATCAAATATAAATTATATATGACATGTTATTCAAATAATCATATTAAATGATAGATTCATATCAAATATAAATTACATGTCGTCTTATTCAAATAATCACATTAAATGAATATAAAATAAATTTATATCAAATATAAATTACATATGTCATATTATTCAAATAATCACATAAAATGAATATATAATTTTTCTATCATAAATCTATATGTATATTATTTCTAATCTTATTAGAAATCTTTTAATTGAATTTTTGGGTCACAATATAGTTTCTAAAGCTATAGAGCCAACTGATCAGAAACTGATGTGGGTGGTCGAGGCTTGAAGATCCTGGACCAAACAAATCTCCACAACCTTCGGATCGTTGCTGCACAAAAACGTTAAACACAAGAACACAAAACAGATTTCTTGGCAGAAAGAACTTCGGGGAACGAAAAGGTTGGATTGAAGTTAATCAAACCCCCACATTTTAAACAAATGAACTTGGTTCAACCCGTGAAAATTCAAGAGTTAAACTAAATTCATTTGGCTTGTTCTTAAAATCAAGAACTCGGTTAAGCTCACCTAAGAGTCACGCTAAAGGCTTGCTATACAATGAAGAACAAACTTGAACTCCAAGGTTTTGACAACACAAAGTGTTAATCGGTTTTAGCAAGGCTAAAATTTTGAAAATTCTCTAATGTTATTTCCATGAAAAACTCCCCTTAAATAAGGCTTACAAAAACGTGAAACCATAATAGAAATCAAGAACAACTTGACTTTTTAACTTACTAACAAACTAATAAACTAATCCTTTTCCTTAAGGTAAACTAAGACACAGTTTTGAAGAAGTAAAACACGGTTTTGCTTTCCAAAATTATGACACGACTATCTCCTAAAATGTAGGAGATTACTTTCCTAAAAAGTGAAGCACACGGTTTTAACCTTTAAGAGGCAAAAACCGAATTGTCCTCTTAAGTTTCCTAATCTTTTACTTGCCATTATCATGCAAAATAATTGGGCCAAGTAATCAACTTATTAACGAATTAATTAAAGCCCACATTAAGAGTTTTGGACTTAATTAATTAATAACAAAATAAAATCCTATCAATTAAGAATGGCGTGATCCAATGCAAAGCCCAAGTACACGCCTTCTTCTTGGTCTTCATTCGGCCATGTGAATTTCTTCAAGGTGGAATTTCTTTAAGTTCCAATGTAGAACTCTTAGAAACATCTTCATGAATTGATATTGAAGAAACATGCCATAGAATTTCATGTTTAGATGGTTCGGCCTCCAAGTGATGAAAATCACCAAAAGCTTCACAATGTGTTGATAATAAGTTGTGCAAAGCTTCCTTCATCCTTTTACTCCTTAATCTTGTCATTGGTCCATCAAGATTCTCCAATGGATCATGTAAGCTTGGCCTTGGCACCATGGACATAGGCGGATTGCTATCATTCCCTCCCTCCTCGAAAGGATTGTCCTCGAATCACCTACATCATACAAAGATAAATCAGAAACATTAAATGTAGATGAGATATTGCCATGCTCACTTGGAAGTTCGATTTTATAAGCATTGTCGCCAATCCTTTCTAAAACTCGAAAAGGACCATCTCCTCTAGGATGAAGTTTAGATTTCCTTCTTTTGGGAAACCTCTCTTTCCTTATGTGAATCCAAACCCAATAACCAGGTTCAAAAATCACGTGTTTTCTTCCCTTATTAGTTTGCTTAGCATATTGTTCATTTCGCCTCTCAACTGTGTTTCGAACCCTTTCATGTAACTCCTTAACAAAATCAGCTTTCTTTTTACCTTCGACATTAACAAAATCATTAATAGGAAAAGGCAAAATATCAAGTGGAGTTAAAGAATTAAAACCATACATAATTTCAAAATGAGAGCAATTAGTAGAACTATGAAAAGTCCTATTATATGCAAACTCAATATGTGGAAGACAACTTTCACAATTCTTTAAGTTTCTTTGGATAATGGCACGAAGCAAGGTAGATAAAGTGCGATTGACTACTTCAGTTTGTCCATCAGTTTGTGGATGTGCAACAGTAGAAAACAACAATTTAGTGCTTAATTTATTCCATAAAGTTTGCCAAAAATGAGACAAGAATTTAACATCCCTATCAATAATAATACTTTGTGGAATGTCATGCAATCTAACAACTTCCTTAAAGAACAAATCAACAATATGTGAAGCATCATTAGTTTTGGAACATGCAATAAAATGTGCCATTTTACTAAATCGATCAACAACTACAAATGTGCTATCTTTACCATTGCGTGGCCTAGGTAATCCAAGTACAAAATCCATTGAAATATCAACCCAAGGATAACTAGGAACAGGCAAAAGTGTATACAAATCATGAGGCATTATTTTCGATTTTGCTTGCTTACATACAATGCATTTATCACAAACACTTTTCACATCTTTAATCATGTTAGGCCAATAAAAGTGTTCATTCAAAACAGCAAGTGTTTTAGCAATACCAAAATGCCCCATTAACACTCCCCTATGGGTTTTCTTAATAAGTAATTCACGAATGGAACAAGAGGGTATGCATAACTTATCTTTTCGAAACAAAAATCCTTCATGCACATAATAATCTCCATTCGGCTTTTTCAAACTTTGATCATAGGTGGCGGAAAAATCATGATCATTTTTATACAAATCTTTAATCAAATCAAAACCAAGTAACTTAGCATGCAAATAGTTAAATAACGTGTATTTCTTAGATAATGCATAAGCTACAACATTGTCTTTACCAGATTTGTATTTGATCACATATGGAAAAGATTCAATAAACTCTAACCATTTAGCATGCCTTTTATTCAATTTACCTTGAGTTTTCTAAAATTTAAGGCTTTCAAAATCAGAATGAATAATGAATTCTTTAGGCCATAAATAATGTTGCCAAACCTGTAATGATCTTACCAAAGCATACAACTCCTTGTCATAAGTTGCATACTTCACGGCTGCCCCATTAAGCTTTTCACTAAAGTAAGCCAGGGTCTTGATTCCTTCATTAAAACAGCACCAATACCAATCCTGAAGGCATCAGAGTGTATTTCAAAAGCTTTATGAAAATCCGGCAATGCAAGTAGTGGAGCATGAGTCAACTTGTCTTTCAATGTGTTAAAAGCCTTTTCATGTTCATCTTTCCATTCAAAAGTGATATTCTTCTTAACAAGTTCATTTGAAGATGCAGCTATAGAACTAAAGTCTTTAACAAACCTTCTATAAAAACTTGCCAAACCATGAAAACTTCTAGCATCACTAGCATTCTTAGGTCTCGGCCAATCCATGATTGCCTTGACTTTTGACTCATCAACAGAAGTTCCTTGAGAACTAACAACATAACCAAAAAGATAATTGATTCCATGCAAAAAGAACACTTTTTAAGATTAGCATATAATTTGTTCTCACGCAAAACAACAAACACTTGTTTAAGATGTTCAACATGTTCATCAAGTGATTTGCTATAAATAAGGATGTTATTAAAGTAAACCACAACAAATTTTCCAATGAAAGATCGAAAAACATGATTCATTAGCCTCATAAAAGTACTACGTGCATTAGTTAGACCAAAAGGCATGACTAACCATTCATACAAACCATACTTTGTTTTAAAGGCTGTTTTCCATTCATCACCTTCTTTCATTCTAATTTGATAGTAGCCACTTTTTAAATCAATCATGGTGAAAATACACGAACCATATAACTCATTAAGCATATCATCTAATCTAGGAATTGGATGTCTATACTTAATTGTGATTTTGTTTATGGCACGACAATCAACACACATTCTCTAAGATTCATCATTTTAGGTACTAAAATAACAGGAACAAAACATGGACTAAGAGACTCACGAACTATACCTTTGTCAAGGAGTTCATCAACTTGACGTTGAATCTCTTTTGTTTCCTCTGGGTTAGCTCTATAAGCTGGGCGATTTGGAATTTGAGCTTCTGGTATGAAATCAATTTGATGTTCAATACCTCGAATAGGTGGTAAACCTATTGGCAAGTCCTCGGGAAACACGTCTTCATATTCCTATAAAAAAGATAAAACAACACTAGAGAAAGAAGCAAGGTGATCACTATCAGCAATAAGTACAAGATCCTTGCGAATCATCAAATACAAAGGTTGCCTATCTAGTATTGCTCTCTTAATCTCACTTTTAGAAGCAAAATAACAAGATTTAGAATGATCACTATTTTAGCTATTACAAGGTTTAGAAACAATGTCTCGGCCTACACTAGCTATTACATTCTTTTTATGCACTTGTTCATCCTTTTCCTTTGCTTCTTGTTCATTCATCTCATGGTGTGCTTGTACAATCTTTGATTGGTCTTCAAATGCTTGAATCGGACTCAAAGCTCGAAGATTGTATTTTCAACCCTCATAGTCAAAAGAGTAGTAATTCTTCTTGGCATGATATGTTACATCTCGATCATATTGACAAGGTCTTCCAAGAAGAATATGACTAGCTTTCATGGGAATCACATCACACAAAATCTCGTCAACATTCTTGCCAATGGTGAATGAAAATTTCACTTGTTTAGTCACTTTACTTTCGGTAGAGTTATTCAACCATTGAAGTTTATACGGTTTTGGATGTTTCATGCAAGACAACTTCAATTTCTTAACAAGTAAAGTACTTGCCACGTTTGTACAACTACCACTATCAATAATCACACTACAAATTTTTTCTTGAACCATGCATCGTGTGTGAAATATGTTATCTCTTTGAGACAAGTCATCATCAATTTGTGGTTGTGTATTCAGAACTTGGCGAGTAACTAAAGAAAATTGACCAACATCGTATGTTATAAGATCTTCACTACCTTCACTTTGGTATTTCTCTTCAAGGGGTGGCATGTTGGCACATTCCTCATCACTTTCCACTTCTCCATTATCAAGAACAATCATTAACTTTCGAGTTGGACAATCGGATTGATAATGACCATATCCTTGACATTTGAAACAACGAATATCCCTCGATCTTTTATTTGGTTTTGACGCCGGTTTTGAGGATGATTCAACAACATTGCGGACTGATTTTGGAGCATTAGTCAGTGCATTTGTGGACTGATTTGGAGTGAATGGCTTCGGCCTTTTTGATGGATTGAAAGGAGCAACATTCGGCTTTTGCTCTCTTTTCCAATGTGGTGTTGGTTGTTGGAAACTTCGACCCTTTCCTTTCATATGTTTCTCAATTTTGATAGCTTTGTGAACAAGTTCATTAATATCAACATAAGTTTGAAGATCAACATGGTAAGCCAATTCGGAATTCATACCTTTAAGGAACCTCTCAATGGTTGAGTCGGGGTCCTCTTGAACATTGGCTTTAATCATAAGAGCTTCCATCTCATGGTAGTAATCTTCAACTGTTCGGCTACCTTGCACAAGAGAGTGCAATTTTCAGTTGAGCTATCGGTTATAATGGGAAGGTACATACTTCTTTCTCATAAGCACTTTCATTTAGCTCCAAGTCTTGATTGGCTTTTCACCATCTTGACGTCTAGATTTAATAACTTTATCCCACCATAAACTAGCATAATCCTTGAGATGCATAAAGGCAAGGCGGTACCTCTTACTTTCGGATGTATCATTGCTTTCAAAGAAGTGATCTAAGTCTCTAACCCAATCAAAATAAGCCTCGGGATCTGTCTTTCCATGAAAAGTAGGAATTGTTAGTTTAACAGAACCAATTGAAATTTTAGAATGGTCACCCTTTTTAAAAGATTTTGTGACCTCCTCCTCCTTCTCATCATTATCACCGTCAGATGCAAACTCATCAAAGTTGATCTTTCTCGAGGTGAAACCTTTAGATACCGATTCCAAGTTATCAAGTCGGAGATTGATCTTTTGAAGCATATTGAAAAGTACCTCATTGGCGTACTTTTGTTCGGCTTGGGTGACTTGTTTATCACCTCCCTCTATTGGTACCTGCAAGATTAGTAAGAAACAACAAGAAAATACAAGATTTTCTCACGGAATCTCACTTTGGGGTAGTAGGTACTCTCCACTCTATTTAAGTAGTGTTTTCTCTTGTATATCCTAGTTAATACTCTCAAGTAATGAATTTGTTAGAACTATTGAGTCTTACCAAGTTCAATGACTTATAGAACATGTCTCAATCAAAAAGTTCCACAACAAAAACTTACACAAGTAAAAGCCAAAGAGAATTCAAAGAAAAAAACATGTCACAAGAAGATTTAGATCACGTGTGGGTGTAAATTGATTTCACTTCAGAATCTAAGGAAAACCAAAAGTAGAATCTAAGACGAAAATATAGCAATTTGAATCACTTGATTCCGAGTTGTATTGAGCAAGATGTGGATATTTCAAGTTGGTGATATTTCAAAGAAACAAGTTAAAACAACACTTAGTCCTTTTGAATTTTTGAATGGTCCGAATATATATATTTTTTGTATTGGGCCTTTTTTTTATATATATAAGTCGGACTCTTTTTTTTTTGAATTCGGACAAGAACCTAGGACAAATCAAAGTGTTAAGGTTTTAAGATACAATCCTAGGAATTAAGGTTGTTTGTCTTATGTTGTCCAAACAAACCTAGGATTTAAGGTTTTTGTCTTGTCTTAACTTTAAATTTCAGCAATAAAGAAACTTCAAGAAATCACCAATTATTCCGATTTTTAATATGCTTTAAGAACAAGAAATCCAAGATTTGTAACAAAGATCAAGAATCTAGCTCAAGAATCAAATTTCGGCAACTTTGGAATTTCAAGAAATTCAAGAAGTTCAAGAAAGTCTCCAAGAACTAATCTTTTTGACTTGAAACAAAAACTCAACCAAAACACAAGATGATATAGAGAGAATAACGAAAACAACACGAAATAAAGAATGAGGTTCGGATGAAAATCAGGCAAGTTATGAAATTTTTATCGAAACCCTAGTTTGACGAATCCCTAATTTTGACGTGTGACTCCACAATGAAAACTTAATGAATTCAGCACTATGATGAAGAACAAAACAATGCAGAATTTGACACGACAAAACAGCAACAAAGATGCTAAAGAAAGACAAAACAAAAACGGGAACAAGACAACAAGAATTGACGCAAAACACAAGCAAGACAATGACTATTTGGGCATATTTCAGCAAAGATTTTTCATGCGATTTTGATCTCAATAATAACGAACTAAAGGAGCTGAATCTAACACGAATTAAGACAGCAAGAAAGACTCAAAAATAGCAACAAGAAAGATGCAAAAACAGCAGCAAATTTTGACGCAAAAACAGCAAGAAATGGAAAGACTATGAAACAGATTAACCTGAATTTTTAGACAACAACCTATGCTTTGATTCCAATTGATGTGGGTGGTCGAGGCTTGAAGATCCTGGAACAAACAAATCTCCACAACCTTCGGATCGTTGCTGCACAAAAACGTTAAACACAAGAACACAAAACAGATTTCTTGGCGGAAAGAACTTCAAGGGGAACGAAAAGGTTGGATTGAAGTTAATCAAATCCCCACGTTTTAAACAAATGAACTTGGTTCAACCCGTGAAAATTCAAGAGTTAAACTAAATTGATTTGGCTTGTTCTTGAAATCAAGAACTCGGTTAAGCTCATCTGAAGATCACGCTAAAGGCTTGCTATACAATGAAGAATAAACTTGAACTCTAAGGTTCTGACAACACAAAGTGTTAATCGGTTTTAGCAAGGCTAAAATTCTGAAAATTCTCTAATGTTATTTCCATGAAAAACTCACCTAAATAAGGCTTACAAAAAACGTGAAACCCTAATGGAAATCAAGAACAACTTGACTTCTTAACTAACTAACAAACTAACAAACTAATCCTTTTCCTTAAGGGAAACTAAGACACGGTTTTGAAGAAGCAAGACACGGTTTTACTTTCTAAAATTATTACACGCCTATCTCCTAAAATGTAGGAGATTACTTTCCTAAAAAGTGAATCACACGGTTTTATCCTTTAAGAGGAAAAAACCGAATTGTCCTCTTAAGTTTCCTAATCTTTTACTTACCATTATCATGTAAGATAACTGGGCCAAGTAATCAACTTATTAACGAATTAATTAAAACCCACATTAAGAGTTTTGGACTTAATTAATTAACGACAAAATAAAATCCTATCAATTAAGAATGGCGTGATCCAATGCAAAGCCCAAGTACAAGCCTTCTTCTTGGTCTTCATTCGACCATGTGAATTTCTTCAAGGTGGAATTTCTTTAAGTTCCAATGTAGAACTCTTAGAAACATCTTCATGAATCGATATTGAAGAAACATGCCATAGAACTTCATGTTTTGTGATGAAAATCACCAAAAGCTTCACAATGTGTTGATAATAAGTTGTGCAAAGCTTCCTTCATCCTTTTACTCCTTAATCCTGTCATTGGTCCATCAAGATTCTCCAATGGATCATGCAAGCTCGGCCTTGGCACCATGGATATGGGCGGATTGCTATCAAAAATAGAATAAAGATCTGGGGTCAATGTTTAATTAAGAAAACATTTTTCTTAATACATTCACATTGTGGTTCAAAACGCACGCCTTCAAAAGGAACAAGTTGTTTTTTGTCAAAACATGTGATGACGTCACATCATCTTCTCCAGATGCAAAATTCGGGAAAAGCAACTCTGGTTTCCCTTTTTTTATCATTTTCCCAACCTTGTATCGATCAGATCGTGTGGCCAACGTCGCTTAGATGCCGAACTTCATAAGTTCGGCCTCTTCCCACCAGTGTCGCACGCCATTATTGTCGTTGCCAGACGCGATTTCACTGAATTCGATCAAATCAAACTCCGATAGCAGTGTAGCTGGGTCTGGTTATCGGCGATCTTTGCTGAGCTGCGCAAATGGAGTGGCTCGTATTGAGCCCCGATCTGTGGTTGGTGTGCTTCCGGAGCCCAACTCCGGCGATAAACTGTTTTGTGGCCCAGACGTCGTTCTGGTCACTTTGATCAGAACGTCGTCGTTCTATTTCCTATATCTTAAAACCTTCACATTGTGGTTTAAAATGTACGGCTTCAAAAGGAACAAATTTTTTTTTTCCAAACATGTGATGACGTCACATCATCTTCTCCAGATGCAAAATTCGGGAAAAGCAACTCTGGTTTCCCTTTTTTTATCCTTTTCCCAGCCTTGTATCGATCAAATAGAGTGGCCATCGTTGCTCAGGTGTGTTTATTGGCGATCTTCGCTGAGCTGCGCAAATGGCGTGGCTCGTATTGAGCCCCGATTTGTGGTTGGTGTGCTGATGCGAGATGACCTAGGAAAGATCCTTGATCACACGATTTTTCACACAGTTTAGACCGTTGTACACCAAATTCACGAACAAGAACAAGACTCAAACACAATGCGGAATTAAATAAAAACGAGAAGGAATTATTGAAGTATCCAAACCCCAACGTTAACACAAAAAGAATCAGCTAAACTAATGTAAATCAAAAGTTAAACCTATCAGTTTGGCGTGTTCTATAAATCTAGAACGGGTAAGCTCACCTAAAGTTCCTCACTGTAGGTTTCGCGGGTCTTATGAACATTTAACTAAACTTAGAAGAATAATTCACATCTTACAACTTTTCAAGGCTGTAAATTTCTGTTAGCAAAGCTAAACGTTATCAAAAATCATGTTTTCATGTAATAAAATTCGTGAATAGGGCTGCCTTAAATAGGCTACAAAAAGGAAACAAAAGAAAACCCTAACTAGAAGTCAATTCCGAATTGAATTGGACTTCCCTAACGAACTCCAACTTTAGGAAACTTTCCAAATTGAAATAGGAAACTAATAACTAATTTAATTTCCTAAAAGAATTACTTTTCCTAAAAGATAGGAAAGGTTCTAGGAAATAGGAAGCATGTCCTAAAAAGTAGGACACTCCTAAAAAGTAGGAAGCTACTTTCCTAAACCCATTAAAGCCCATTACATGCCATTATCATGCAATATAATTTGGGCCATGCAATGAATCAAGTAATTCAAGAAATTATTAAGCCTAATTAATTTTCTTGGAATTAATTTATTACAAAACAAATAAATCCTGTTTTACTTAAAAGGTAAAACAAGCAAAACTAGAAACAAAACTAAAAAGCGAAATTCCCGCGAATCCAGCAAGCAGCGTCATCTTCACGTGCCTATTTCACCATGATGCGTTCCGAATCTGTGAAAGTGTAAAACATATAAGTTATAGATATTTCTCTAATGTTTCTACATCCGCTTGAATCAGTATAAGTGAATATCATATGAGAGAGATATGCCAATAATACCAAACTGTGGCATAAGTCCTCAACAATGTAAATTCCATGGTGGCAACACCTTAAATGTCGTGAAACAACAAACCTCCGTGGAACCTTTAGGAACTGAGATTTCAACATGATTCCAGGCCTCCAACTATATGATTCGTCACAAATTAATGGAATGAATATCACGAACCACTTGCTTATTGACCACCCAAATAATAGGCTTTCTAGATTCGTATCATATTCCCTTTCTTGGAAAAGATTCGACCTCGAATCTTGCAGGATTGTTGTGACACCAAGTAAATCATAACCTACATGATCTGCTAGACAACAAGAAGTGCCAAATACAACAATATCTCCAACGGCTTTTGATATCTCTTCTTTGCCTTTTTCATCAAGATTCACATCTAGGATTTTTCCACTCACAACAACAACCTCACTTTTTATATGTTCGTCATTGGGTATTATATTCTCACACATATTAACAATATTCAATACATCAAAAGAAATCAAATATGTTTGAGAAGTTTCTTCAAGTGGAATAATTGGAATTATCACATCTTCTTGAATTGGATCCTCCATGACATTATCAATTTGAACCGTTCAACCTCCAAAGGTGTTATATCTCCAAGACAATTTAAAGGAAAAAATGAATCCTTTACCTCATCACACACAGTCTCCATGGTTAATGGTTGAAGATCCACTAGAAGTTCATCCTTCGGCTCATCATACCAATGAGGGCATTGGATTGCACTATGCCCAACTCCTAAACACCTCAAGCATTTAACAACACGAACTTTGGGAGTAGGTATAGAAGTTGATTTTACCAATGTGCTTTCCTCAATGGCCTTTTTCTGCTGTTCTTCAATTCGAATTTTTTCTTGAAACATCACTATAATCTCCTCTAGATCTTTTGCAATAGATCGAAGTTCCCTTTGATACCTTTTACTTTGAAAACCCATAATTGATGAATAACGGTATATGTTTGTTGGAACAAAATTTCACTAGACTCAAGAATATGATTTAGGAAGACACAAAGAATCAAGAACAATCAAAAGATTGAAACTTGACGAAACAAAAAAAATTGCAAAGAAAACTCAAAGAATCTTTGTTTTTTTCACAAATATTTTCTGGGCTGGAATGGACCAAATAAATTTCGTCCCTAATAGTATTTAAAACAAGGAACACACTGCAAAAGGCAGAATCAAATTCCGAGTTAAAACGAAAAAGTTATAGTCAATCTGATATTTGCCCGGGACAAAATAAAGACTAAAATAAGACTGATTTTTTTTCGATTTTTTGGATGATACTTTTTCAACATAAAAATTTCGTCCCAGTAACTAGAAGAAACAAGGATCACAACGCAAAAAACAGAACTCGATTTCGACTCCAAACGAATAAGATATGAGCATAAAAATATTGCACTGACCGAAAAAATTGAAAATTTACTTACGAGTAAAACCTGAATTTTATGCAACAACCTGGTTTTGATACCACTTGATACGGATGGCCTTGGATTGGAGTCCTCAACCACACGAATACCATCTCCTTTGGACCGGTTGTTCTACCAAAATCTCGAACAAAACAACTCAACACAAAGACACGGAAACACACAACAAGAATATATTAAAAACGGCAGAATTCATTAACTAATCAAACCCACACGTTATTACAAATTGATTCTAGTTCAAACTATGTAAATCAAGAGTTGAATAAAAATCAGTTTTATTTTAGTCTTTATTTTTGTCCCGGGCAAATATACGATTGACTATAACTTTTTCGTTTTAACTTTTTCGTTTTAGATCAAGTTTTCATAACTTGGTTGTTTCTTGTCCGATTCTCATTCTTTCTTTTGTGTTAGATTCATTGTTGTCTCTTCCATATCTTGTGTTTTGATGAAACTTTTATCACATCCGAAAAAGACAAGTTCTTGGACACTTTCTTGAAAAACTTGAATTTCTTGAGTTAGATTCTTGTTCTTGGTTGCAAATCTTGAATATCTTGTGAAAGTGGCATATTCAAATTCGAAATATTTGGTGAGTAATTGAAGGTTCTTTATTGCTGAAATTTTAAGTTTAAGACAAGTCAAAACCTTAAATCCAAGGTTTGTTTGAACAACATAAGACAAACAACCTTAAATCCTAGGATTTTGTCTTAAAACCTTAAACCTTAAATTCTTTGTTTTGTCAAAAGGTTCTTGTCCAAACCTTAAATTTTGTTTAGTCCAAGGTTTGTGTCCAAACCTTAAACTTTTTGTTTTGTCCTAGGTTGTCCGAACACAAAAAAAGGGGTACGGTAAAAAAAAAAGTGACCGATTGAAAAAAAAGAGAGTCAAAACAAAATATATATATATATATATACATATATATACATTCGGACTTTAGCTATTTATTCCTGTTATTTATTTTATTTTAATTATTTTATATAGCAATTCTTGAATTGTTACTTGAAAACCACCTTATATTGAAAGTGTCATATCTTGCTCAATACAACTCGGAATCAAGTGATTCAAATTGCATTCTCTTCGTCTTAGAGTCTACTTTCTGAATTCTTTAGTTTCTGAAGCAAATCAAGTTTTATCCACACGTGATCTTAAATAATCTTGACGTGATTTGCTTGAACTTCTTTGGTTTTACTTGTGCAAATCTTGTTGTGGAATTTATTGGTTGAGACGTGTTATTTTAATCAATTGAACCAGTAAGTTTTCATAGTTTGAGAGTATTAGATAGGGTATATACGAGAAAAGTCTTCATATTAGAGAGGAGTATACCTACTCACTCAAATAGTGAGAACCCGAGAGGACTACTTTTGTTTTCTTCTTGTTTTCTTTACTAACTTGCAGGTACAATGGAGGGTGGTGATAACAAAACACCACAAGAGAAACCCCAAGTGGATCAAAAGTTCACAAATGATGTAATCTTTGATATGATCCGAAAGCTTCAACTCCAAATCGATAATATGTCTTCCACATCTCGACCACCAAAGGGTTCTTCTTCATGAAAGATTGAGTTTGATTCCGATAATGAATCCAACAATGATGAGGAGGAGGAGGAGGAGAACACGGGTTCTTCTAAGAAAGGTGACAAATCGAAAATTTCAATTGGTGCTGTTAAACTAACAATTCCTACTTTTCATGGAAAGGCGATCCTGAGGTTTATTTTGATTGGGTTCGAGAACTTGATCACTTCTTTCAAGGCCATGATTACCCCGAAAAAGAGAAGTACCGCCTTGCCTTCATGCACCTTAAGGATTATGATAGTCTATGGTAGGATGAGGTTATTCGAACTAGACGTCAAGATGGTGAAAGGCCAATCAAGACTTTGAACCAAATGAAAGTGCTTATGAGGAAGAAGTACGTCCCTTCTCATTACAACCGTGAATTGAATAGAAAATTGCACTCTCTTGCGCAAGGTAGCCGTATCGTTGAGGAGTATTACCATGAGATGGAAGCTTTGATGATTAAAGCCAATGTTCAAGAGGATCCCGACTCCACTATAGAAAGGTTTTTGAGAGGTATACATTCGAATTTAGCTTACCATGTTGATTTACAAAGCTATGTTGATATTAATGAGCTTGTTCACAAAGCAATTAAGATCGAAAGACACATGAAAGGGAAGAATAAGTTCTCACAACCGCCACCACCTTGGTGAAGGGAACAAAAGCCGAATGTTGTCCCTTTCACTCCACCAACCAAGCCGCGACCATTCACTTCAAATCAGCCTTCAAGTGCACCTCCAAACTTTCAAAGGCTGCTGATTCTGCTCCCAAATCGGCGTCAACCCCCACTTCTAGATTGAGGGATATTTGGTGTTATAAATGTCAAGGTTATGGACATATCCAATCTGATTGTCCCACTCGAAAATTGATGATAACTTTTGATAGTGGTGAAGTGGTAAGTGATGATGATTGTGCTGACATGCCACCTCTTGAAGAGAAGCACCAAAGTGAATCAAGTGATGATGGCGAAGAGCTTGAATCATATACATATGATGTGTGTAATTATTCTTTAGTTTCTCGCCGAGTTCTTAATGTTCAACCTTTAGTTGATAATGATGATTTGATGCAATGAGAAAACATATTTCACACACGATGCATGGTTCAAGGAAACGTTTGTAGTGTGATTATTGATAGTGGTAGTTGTACAAATGTGGCTAGTACTTTACTTGTTCAGAAATTAAAGTTGACATGTACTAAACATCCAAAACCATATAAGCTTCAATGGTTAAATAATTCTTCCGAAAGTAAAGTGACTAAACAAGTGAAATTTTCATTCACCATTGGGAAGTATGTTAATGAGATATTGTGTGATGTTGTTCCTATGCAAGCTAGTCACATTCTTCTTTGAAGACCATGGCAATATGATCAAGATGTGACATATCATGCCAAGAAGATTTACTACTCTTTTGACTATGAGGGCCGAAAATACAATCTTAGACCTTTGAGTCCACTTCAAGTGTTTGAAGATCAATCAAAGATTGTACAAGCTTTTAGAGAGATGACAGACCAAGAAGCAAAGGAAAGGAAAGAACAAGAGCATAAAAAGAATGTAATAGCTAATGTAGGCCGAGAAATTGTTTCTCAACCTTGTAATAGTTGAGATAGTATTCATTCTAAGTCATGTTATTTTGCTTCTAAGAGTGAGGTTAAGAGAGCAATACTAGATAGGCAATCACTGTATTTGATGATTCGAAAGGACTTTGTACTTATTGCTGATAGTGATAACCTTGCCTTTTTGCCTAGTGTTGTTTTATCTCTTTTGCAGGACTTTAGTGACGTGTTTCCCGAGGACTTACCAATAGGTTTACCACCTGTTCGAGGTATTGAACATCAAATTGATTTCATACCCGGAGCTCAAATCCCAAATCGCCCAGCTTATAGAGCTAACCCTGAGGAAACAAAAAAGATTCAATATCAAGTTGATGAACTCCTTGACAAAGGTATTGAGCATGAATCTCTAAGTCCATATTCAGTTCTTGTTATTTTACTACCTAAAAAGGATGAATCTTGGAGAATGTGTGTTGATTGTCATGCCATAAACAAAATCACAATTAAGTATAAACATCCAATTCCTAGATTAGATGATATGCTTGATGAATTGTATGGTTCATGTATTTTCACCAAGATTGATTTAAAAAGTGGCTACTATCAAATTCGAAAGAAAGAAGGTGATGAATGGAAAACAGCCTTTAAAACAATGTATGGTTTGTATGAATGGTTAGTCATGCCTTTTGGTCTAACTAATGCACCTAGTACTTTTATGAGGCTAATGAATCATGTCTTTCAATCTTTCATTGGAAAATTTGTTGTGGTCTATTTTGATGACATCCTTATTTATAGCAAATCACTTGATAAACATGTTGTACAATTAAAACTTGTGTTTGCTATTTTGCATGAGAACAAGTTGTATGCTAACCTCAAAAAGTGTTCTTTTTCCATAGAATCAATTATCTTTTTGGGTTATGTTGTTAGTTCTCAAGGTATTTCTGTTGATTAGTCAAAAAGTCAAGGCTATAATGGAATGGCAAAGACCTACATGTGCTAGTGATGTTAGGAGTTTTCATGGTTTGGCAAGTTTTTATAGAAGGTTTGTTAAAGACTTTAGTTCTATAGCTGCACCTTTAAATGAACTTGTTTAAAAGAACATTACTTTTGAATGGAAAGAAGAGCATGAAAACGCCTTTAATAAGTTGAAAAACATGTTGACTCACGCCCCTCTTCTTGCTTTGCCAAATTTTAATAAAGCTTTTGAGATACACTGTGATGCCTCCGAGATTGGTATTGGTGCTGTTTTGATGCAGGAATCAAGGCCCGTGGTTTATTTTAGTGAAAAGCTCAATGAGGCAGCTTTAAAGTATGCAACTTATGACAAGGAGTTGTATGCTTTGGTAAGGTCATTACAAGTTTGGCAACATTATTTATGGCCAAAGGAATTCATAATACATTCTGATCAAGAAAGCCTTAAATTTTTGAAAACTCAAGGTAAATTGAATAAAAGGCATGCTAAGTGGTAAGAGTTTATTGAAACCTTTCCATATGTTGTTAAATACAAATCTGGTCAAGAGAATATAGTAGCCGATGCATTATCTAGGAAATACACTTTGTTTACCTATTTGCATGCTAAGTTACTTGGTTTTGAATTGCTTAAAGATTTGTATAAGGATGGTCATGATTTTCACGCCAACTATGATCTTTGTTTGACTAAACCGAATGGAGACTTCTATGTTTATAATGGTTTCTTGTTTAAAAAAGATAAACTTTGCATTCCCCAATGTTCCATTCGTGAATTACTTGTTAAAGAAACACATGGAGGAGGGTTAATGGGGCATTTTGGTATTTCTAAGACACTTGAAATTTTGCATGAACATTTTTATTGGCCTAACATGATTAAAGATGTTAAAAATGTCTGTGAAAAGTGTATTGTGTGCAAGCAAGCAAAATCGAAAATAATGCCTCATGGTTTATATCAACATTTGCCTGTACCTAGTCATCCTTGGGTAGATATTTTCATGGATTACCTAGCTCCCGCACTGGTCATGATAGCATTTTTGTGGTAGTTGATAGATTTAGTAAGATGGCACACTTCATTGCATGTTCTAAGTCTAATGATGCTACAAAAGTTGCTGATTTGTTCTTTAGGGAGATTGTAAGATTGTTTGGAATTCCTAAGAGTATTGTTAGTGACAGAGATGTCAAGTTTTTATCTCACTTTTGGCGAACTCTTTGGAATAAGTTAGGCACTAAGTTATTATTTTCTACTGTTGCACATCCCCAAACTGATGGGCAAACAGAGGTAGTAAATTGTACTTTGTCTATTTTACTTCGTGCTATCATTCAGAAAAACTTAAAGAATTGGGAAGGATGTTTACCGCACATTGAGTTTGCTTACAATCGAACAATTCATAGTGCTACTAATTTTTCACCCTTTGAGATTGTTTATGGTTATAATCCTATAACTCCTTTAGATATTTTTGCCTCTTCCTATTAATGAGTTTGTTAATGTTGAAGGTAAAAAGAAAGCTGATTTTGTTAGGGAGTTACATGAAAAGGTTAGAAATAACATTCAAAGGCGTAATGAGCAATATGCTAAGCAAGCCAATAAAGGTAGAAGGCAAGTGATTTTTGAACCAGGAGATTGGGTTTGGATTCACTTGAGGAAAGAGAGGTTTCCCGACAGAAGGAAATCTAAACTTTATCCAAGAAGAGATGGTCCTTTTCGAGTCTTGGAAAGGATTGGAGATAATGCTTACAAGATTGAACTTCCTAGTGAGTATGGCAATGTCTCATCTACATTTAATGTTACCGATTTATCTTTGTTTGATGTAGGTGATTCGAGGACGAATCCTTTCGAAGAGGGAGGGAATGATGGAAATCAACCCATGTCCATCTTGCCGAAACCAATTTCAAAAGATCCATTGGCAAATCTTGATGGTCTAATGACAAGATGAAGGAGTTCGAAGACGAAGGCAGCCTTGCATTCATTAATGGCGTCAACTTGTGAAGGACTTGAGGAAGATCTTGCAACATCTCATTCACATGAAGTTATTTGGCATGTTTCTTCAATAACAATTCATGATCCACCTTGAAGAAATTTCATAGCCGAATTGAAGTCTAATGAAGAAGGTGTGTCCTTGGGCTTCGAAATGGATCACGCCATTCTTATAATTTTTAGGATTTATTTATGTTGTTTTAATTAAGTCTACTTAACGTTTTTAATGGGCTTAATTTGTGGTGTTTTTCTTTTTTTAAGAGTTAAGATAATTTCTTGGCCCAATTATCTTGCATGATAATTAGGAAAGTAATCTTTTAAGAAAGTTGTGGTTTTAGAAAGCGAATTCACACTTTGCTTCTTTACCATAACCGAATCCTTGTCTTCTTCAAGGATTAGGAAACTAACGTTTTTTGAGTAGCTCTGCCTTTTCTCTAATTTCTCTCACTAAATTATTCACGCTATCACTGTTTTCCTAATCTATTCTACATCAATCGCAGCCACACATTTAAGTTAGAAAGTTTTTTTGGCCACATATTCCCCCAACGGAAGGATAATGGTAATATTGAGGGGACATGGAGACCCCTCCGGTGGAACCACCGGAGCCTACGAAATCCTTCTGTGAGGCGGTCAGTGGGGGAAACCCTACTGGACCAGGGGTGTGCATCTCATCTGCAGAGGTGAAAAAAATTCCCATTGCCACTTTCAAAGGGGAACCGGCACTGCTAATTACCGATAAAGAAGAGGATATCTTGGCTATGGAGTTTCAATACACCTTAGTTGCAAAATTCTCATGGGGTAGGCCGCCTATGAATATCATCAGAAAGGAGGTTCTGACTGTAGTGTTCAAGGGTGAAGTTCATTCAAGACTACTAGATAATCGGCATTTTTTGTTTGGATTCGACCAAGAAGCCGATTTTTAGAGGATGTGGATGAAAAAGGTGTGGCATTTCGCCGGCTGCCTAGCCAGATTATTTAAATGGACCAAGGATTTTTCTCCTGAGATTGAACCTTCAACCACTCCTGTCTGGATTATTTTCCCCCTTTTACCTATACATTTCTTCAAACCAGAGAAATTGTACTCGCTAGCTTTCGCTGCTGGCACCCCTCTGAAGATAGATGCCGCCACGGCAGCCGCTCGGCAGTTGACAAGACCTAGTCAAGCTAGAATCTGTGTAGAGATGGACGTTCAGAAATAAATTCCAGATAGAGTCGGATTGGAAGCAAAGAAAACGGAAAATGGCAGAAACTAGTTGCGGAAGACAGACCTTCTTACTACTCTAAGTGCAAAAAATTGGGCCATAGCATTGACGTTTGCGCCCCGCTGGCAAAAGCCCCACCGAAGACCACAAGACCTCTCATGGCTGGCCCTAAACCCCAGCAAAAAGGGTGGATCCAAGTTGGCAAAAAGAAGAGGCTTGACATCATAAAGGAACACGAAGGAGAATTCACAGGCACAGAACTGGGAAATGTCTCGGCTACACAAAAAGGTAAAGAAATAGTGGAAGGAAATGTCCCTAACATCTGCGAAGTTGAAATGGAAGCTCCGGAAGGATCAAAGACTAGAGAAGGCTTATTGCCGGCATTAACTGAACTCCAACACACAGTGGAAGGCCCTATTGAAATGACACAAAACCCTCTTGTGATTGCGGAAGTAGTTGAGGTGAACCAAAGCGTAACAAGGTCTGGTGGAAAGAATCACCTTCCGGTAGATTCCATTCTATTAAATCCTGAAATTGTTACCTTCGAAGGTGGTCAAGATCCCCCATTGGAAGAGGAAGTGGCAAAGGATCCCCCAACTAATAGCAGTTCCACTCAACTCGTTCAGGTGGTCCCTCTGAATGAGAAATCTGATAAGGAGCTCACCCCCTCTCCCATGGTGAATAGGGGTAGCCCAGCCAGACATGGAGAGAAAGATCACACTCCCTCTAAGCCTCAGACAAGAAAATTGGAAGGCTAGAACAGAAGCCCAGACGGAGGATGGGCAGGACAACTCTCCAGCTAAGTTAATCCAATCCAGACCCACCTCTCCCAAGAATCTCATTTCTAAAGTTAATTCCTCATCTGATTTACAGGAGATCCTCACGGAATCAGAAGGAGACCCAACTTTGCTAGAGGAACTCGATGTGGTTGAAAATCTTAATGTTGATAGAAGTATGGTATTAACCAAATAGAATGAGATTTTATGGTCTCTACTCTAATTGAAATCCTACACTAGCAAAATTAATCAATACTTAGACATACATCTCACCTAAAAGAGGTGGTCAATGTTGTAGTGTAGTAAGGTTCGATCCCACGAAAAAAGGAATTGATGTCAACAGATTTTGTGTTTTTCAAATATTTAGATGACTTAAAATAAGTGGTTTGGAAAGAAAGATAATCAACAAATAAAAAGCTTGAAAAGATCGAATTAAAATAAAGGAACGTACGATGTGCTCCCGGGTGTTGTCGGCTAGGGTTACTAAGGGTGTCTCTATCGAGGGTTCGACCTAAGGTGCTTCTAGGGAATAGGGATAATTGCTCCTTTTGGTCTCCACTTTTATGGCGGAAGCTAGAGCTAAAGTAGCGTCTATCTAGAGGACTTAACTAGGTGAAGTTGTCTTCCTTTATGGTGAAGGCAAAGCTACCCAATCCTAGCTAACTGTAGCATCTACGTTCTCCCAATCTTAACACTCTCAAGACCCGTTCCCCCTTTATAGCGAAGGCAAGAACCGGTCCTAGTCACTCCCCTCTAAAGTCTCTTCCTAAGCTCACTCTCCCTTTGTGGCAGAGGCAAGGGTTGGCTTAGTTCTCGACTCCGGGTGCACAACCTAACGCAATGCACGAATGCTATTCGTCTTCCCTCATGTATGGTGGATGCAAGGTCAACTCAAGCACTTCCTCTATTCTACTTCCTACCCTAAGGCTTAAAGGTTCACTCAAGCCTTTTATCAAACACTTACTAGTCAACACTAAGCTAACTAGTTACCTTTTCATTCAATGTCCATAGAACCCATTCACTAGGTATCCTTTGGATAAACCCTATCAATCAACAATCAATTCATCTACCTAGCCAACAACAACCCAAGGAGCACAATAAACTCTAGCCTAACATAGCTAGAGCATTCATCATGAAAGCAATAAATACTACAAACAAAATAATAAATGACATTAAAGAAAGAAAACTACCAATCTTTGATGGAAAGAAGTCTTCTTCAATAAATGCTAACATTCATTACAAGCTTGTCCAAAATAGATGATGGAATTCCCCTCCTTGTACAAAAGATTGAGTTTTCAAAATAAAACCCTAGCTATCACTACTCCAAGAACACTCAAGAGAGCAAGCTCTTGTTTCTAACACCTAACCCTAACTTAAATTCTCACTAATGAATTACTTACTAACCCAAAAGACCCCAAAAACCCTTATCTCAGCTTTACAATTTCGTTTCTACCACATTTGCCCTTGTTGACTTTGAAATTGGAGGATAAAAAACGTAAAATGCCATTTCAGCACACTTTTCTCTCCGGCGCGCCGGACAGTTCTCCGGCGCGCAGCTGACACCTCCGGCGCGTCGGAGAGGTCTGTTCCAGCTTATACGCATTTCTTCAGAAAATGTTGACTTTTTTGCTCCTCTTCCGTCCCTAGCCCTCCTTTGCTCAATGTCCTACAAAACATGCACAAAACGTGTCAAATAATCATGAGAGTTACGCAAAGTATGCATGAAACGATCTAGATATGGTGAATATAATTCACCCTATCAAACCCCCCCACACTTAAACTTTGCTCGCCCTCGAGCAATTAAACCCGACAAAATAAATACATTTCATGCATAAAAGGAAAACATGTCCAATGGTAGGCAATTTAAAACCAACATTGCAAAATATGGGAGCTAAGTGAACCTCAATCATGCTTTTGTGCAAATGCCTCATAGTTTTCACAATTTGTATGGGGAGTACTCGCTTAACGTTTATTCATTTATCAAGTTATTCATAGTACTCATTCATCACATTGAACCGATTGTGTGTGTGTGTGCAATGGGTCCTACTAGGTTCATGACTTGTTTCTTTCCATGCCATAGGTAAGAGGTTCAACCACTAAGTTTCATTCTACCCTTTTCCTTACGATCACCTCTTCAACCATAGTTAAGATACAAATAGGTTTACGAAATTCTTGGGACTTTTATTCTTGATACGCATGCCGTGGGTTTTTCGGCTTTTTATACCACATTCCCAATCTTATGAGTTCTCCTTCAACCTTTTTGGTTAATGAGGGAGAGGTCTCTCATTGGATGGGAATTTATTCATCAAAAAGATGTAAATTAAACAACGTAAAAGAAACACATGTCGTGGGTTTTTCGGCTTTTTATACCACATTCCCAATCTTATGAGTTCTCCTTCAACCTTTTTGGTTAGTGAAGAAGCGATCTCACATTGGATGGGAATTTAATTACTTGCAAGCAACCATAGGACTTTTTGTCCAATTTATATATAAAAATTAATTTTTTGGTGTTTTTTGCCAAATTCATTTCCCAAAACCTTTATCTAGACAAGTTTCTTAGGGAAAGCTAGTCCAAGAGTTAAATTCACAAAGTGTCAAGACACTTCTACCTATCTTATTTCCACAAACTAGTCGCTTCCCACAATGTTCCCCATTATGTGCATGATGACAATTGACTCAATGTGATGAATTTTCCATTGAAAGCTAACCTTCCCTCAATTAACCTTTAGCTTTTCTCACCCACAACAAATTATCAAAAACAATTCATATCATAGGCATCACAAATAGCACTTTAGCATAAAAGTTCACCATTCCATATAAAGCATTCCCAAAATGTCATACTCGACTTTTGTCCGCCATTTATATACGTTTCTACCATTCACCATTATTTACACAACTTTCCTTCAAACATTGGCAAAAGTTTGGCTCCAAAAAAATTTTTTTTTTCAAAAGGTCCATGAGTAAGGTTTCCTCCACTATCATTAATTAAAATAAAATAGTAATAAAAATAAAATTTAACTAAACAAGGAAGGTTCACAAAAAGGTACCATCATTTCATTAAACAACGACAAAGCTTTGGATCACAACATGTACATCGACACAACTAAAAATTAAAGCAAGCACCAAACAAAATGCAAAAGAACAAAAGACACAAATATAAACTAGAATACCAACGAAGATAAACATAAAACCATCCATTGAAGTCTACATGATCCACAAAACAAAACAACTAGCATGCAATCATTCATAGGAAATGTGACCACATTTCCTTCCCCCCCCCCACACTTAAACTACACATTGTCCTCAATGTGGGAAGCAAGGAAAGAATTCACCCTATGCGTCGTCTCCGGTGGGTGGTGGTTGGGGCCCCGATCCTTCACCCGTGTTGATATGGAAGTGTTGGACGAGGGATGTCATCATGCTATACATTTCTTCCATTCGACGGTCACGTTGATCGAGGGATTGGACAATGGAGTCCAACCGCGTGTCCATGACATCAAATTTGTTCTCCAAGCCATCGATGCGGGCATGGATACTCTTCGATTGCCGTCGGGAATCACTTGGTGGAGGAGGAGGGGCCTCTTCTTCGTTTTCCTCATCGCTCCCTTAAGTGTCATCACTCTCTTCTTTATCCGCGGGGTGACCAAAAGGTGTTTTCTCCTTGTAATCTACATAAACCGATTGAGTAATCGTACATGGGAACCCTGGCCGCCTTGCACATAGCGGTGATCATAGAAGGATAAAACATGTTAACCTTTGATTGATCTAGGACCCTTCCAATTTCTCTGTGGATCAAGTCGCCCACATCGAAGCTCAACCCCTTTTGGATGGCATAATTGACAAATGCCTTGTCATGGTCCAAACTGCTTCGGTGCTTGCTTGGAACCAACTTGGCTATGATGAAGTAATGCCAAGCTTTGCTCAACCGGTTGAAGTCCATGAGTTCCAAAGTACCAAGACTTTTGAGGGGCGTGGGATAGTACGAAGCCGGATAGACTTCCAAGGTTTCCTTGACCTTGGTATAATCCGGGTTCTTCATGAACTTTTGAAGGCCACTGTTCGGGACGGCGGAGAGTCCGTAGAAGTTATTAAATGCGGCAAGGCTAACCTCAACCTCTGTTCCCCGCACAAGGATCTTGTTATCCTTAGCGTAGCGGTCGTTGGCATAAAAATATCAAACAACCTCCGCAATCCCCTTCTCCGGTTGCATCACTAATTTGGTCCACTTTCGCTTTGTCACTTGTTGAACCGCTGACTTAAGGGTGAGCGCGAAGCCTCTTTCCAAGACAAATGTTTTTTTACTGAGATGATTTTTTGCAATATTTTCTGCCTCTTGGCACATGTAACGTGCCTTATCATAATCATCTACTTGAGGGGTTGGCCCTATGCCAGTTGCAACGGCCTTGCCCTTTTCAGCGCGTGATCGTTTCCTTGTGCCCGACATCCTACAAACAAAACAGTTTAATTCAATTGACATGTATGGATTATGGTGAAACAATTACACTTAAATGACAAACTTTTTACAATATACGGTCGTTGAATTGTTCACCACTTTCCCACATTGAATGTTGTTTGCAAGATGTTTTACTAACCATTCTTATCACATATTCATCCATTCAAAGTTGGTATTAGCACCACCCATGCATTCTTGGCCAAGTATACTACATTGCACATATTTAACCATTAAAGAACAACATTCTAGAAAGTGGAATGTCTCACCAATCAACACAGACATAGACTAGGAAGTTTCATACATGATTGCAATCTATGTGGAGTAACATTTGGTAGCCTAAATTTCTTTAAGACATTTTATCAAACACCTAGAGTGCATGCTTTGTTCACGTCAATGCTTATGAGCGAAGTAGTATTTATGCACCCCAAACAACAACAAACCAGTCCACTACACTTACTGAGTGCAATGCAACACAATTGAAGCAGGAATTTAAACGGGAATTGCAAAAAATTTGAGCCAAAAGTGTGAAGCATGTTACCTTGAGGTCTTGAGTGCAAGTGAGAATTGTGTTGTTACTAGATGTTTGGAACCTTCTACACCTTGTGAAGACCCCCTAGAATGATATCTTAGCCTTTTAATGCAACAAATGTACCCAAATGTATGAAATGGGTTGATGAAAAATATTTTTCAAAAACCCTCTTCTTGCTTGCAATTCGAATTTAGAGTGATGAAACTGTTGGTTTGTAGTGAGAAGAAGATTGGAAGACTCCTATGATGATTTTGTGGTTGAGTTTGTGAACAAAAATCAAAGTGTGTGTTTGTGGGTGTGTTGGTGTGTGAAGGTGTTGTTGGCCGAAGAAGGTGAGGGAGAATGAAGGGAGTTTTGGTGTTGTTTGGAGAAAAAAAGGGCTTCTGCCCGTTTTATGTTTTTTTTTTTTGAAATTTTCCCAGCGGCGCGCCGGAGGATTTCTCTGGCGCGCCGGAGATCTCTGGAATTTTGGCCAAAATGGCCGATTTTTTTGCAAATTAAATCCTGATTTTTTGGCGCGCCGGAGAACGGAGAGCACTTTTTTTTAACCTATTTTCTTGCTTCTCCTAGGCTTGCAATGGCCCCCGTGAATCCCGATCACTCTCTCCACCTAAACACCAAAAAGTAGGCTTAAATCAACTTCAATCGACACATCAACATAAACAAAAATATGAAGCAAAACATTAATCTAAATAACGAAATTGACAAAAGTAAGTAGAAAACTAGGGTTGCCTCCCAAGAAGCGCTTCGTTTAACGTCGGTAGCTCGACGGAGGCTCCATGAATTTATTGAAGCGGAGATGGGTCATCGATAAACACCGAAGACGTTCGGTCCTCCTTTTCTCCATAACTCCCCAAATATAGCTTCAACCGTTGACCGTTCTCCTTGAATGAATTCCCCGTCTTCTCATTTAGCACTTCCACGGTTCCATAAGGGAATACCACTTTCACGACAAAAGGTCCTTCCCATCTTGACTTTAGTTTTCCCGGGAAAAGTCTCAATTTGGAATTGTACAACAACACTCGTTGTCCCGGTGTGAACTCTTTGTGTAGGATCCTCTTGTCATGCCATTTTTTCGTCATTTCCTTATAGTGGGTCACTCCGGTATGCATTGAGCCGGAATTCATCCAATTCATTCAATTCTAGCATTCGTTTCCCCGAAGCCACTTCATGATCCATGTTCAATTCCTTGATTGCCCAATATGCTTTGTATTCAAGTTCCAAAGGCAAGTGACATGTTTTCCCAAACACCAAACGAAATGGAAAGGTGCCGATGGGGGTCTTGTACGCCGTGCGATAAGCCCACAAAGCGTCATCCAATTTCCTTGCCCAATCATTCCTTGTTGGACCGACAACTTTCTCCAAGATACTCTTAATTTCCCGATTCGAGATTTCCAATTGTCCGCTCGTTTGAGGATGGTAGGCGGTGGACACCTTATGCCTTACGCCATATTTACCTAACAATGCTTCAAAGCTCCGGTTGCAAAAGTGCGTGCCTCCGTCGCTAATAATGGCCTTAGGTGTCCCAAAACATGTGAAGATGTTATGCTTCAAGAATTTCACCACGCTCTTCCCATCATTTGTTGGGAACGCAACCGCCTCTATCCACTTGGAGACATAATCAACGGCCACTAGGATGTATGAGTTCCCATATGATGGGGGAAACGGTCCCATTAAATCGATGCCCCATACGTCAAACAATTCAACTTCAAGCATATTGCTCAATGGCATCTCATTTCCCCAAGAAATATTGCCCACTCTTTGGCACTTTTCGCACCTTTTTACCCATTCATGTGCATCTCCAAAGAGTTGCGGCCAATAAAACCCAGATTGCAAAACCTTGAATTCCGTTCTCTTGTCTCCAAAATGTCCACCATATTGTGACTCATGGCAACCTCTCAAGATATCCGCTTGCTCCTCCTCGGGTATGCAACGCCGGAGGACGTGGTCCTTGAAAATGAGGAAAAAATAAGGCTCATCCCACACATAATATCCGGACTCATAAATGATCCTCTTCTTTTGGGGTGATGTGAGTTCGGGTGGAAGGCGTTGGGAGACAACGTAATTCACCAAGTCCGCATACTATGGTGCCCCATTCACTTCTTTGATGGCGAACAACTTCTCATCGGGAAATGCCTCTTGAATCAATCCCTTTACCATCTCTTCAACCTCTTCGTTGCTTTCCAACCGAGACAAATGATCGGCTACTTTATTGTCCGTTCCCTTCTTATCCTTTACCTCTAGGTCAAACTCTTGCAATAAGAGGATTCTCCAGATTAGCCTTGGTTTTGCCTCTTTCTTGGACATTAGGTACTTGATTGCCGCATGATCCGTAAATATCGTAACCTTGGCTCCTAACAAGTATGCCCGGAATTTGTCACAAGCAAATACCACCGCAAGCATTTCCTTTTCCGTGGTGGTGTAATTCCCTTGTGCATCATTGAGGATTCGGCTAGCATAGTATATAGCATGGAATACCCGGTCCTTATGTTGACCCAAAACAGCCCCAACGGCGTAATCGCTAGCGTCACACATCACCTCGAATGGAAAATTCCAATCCGGTGCTTGCACAATCGGCGCCTCCACCAACCTCTTCTTCAAGTACTCAAAGGCTGCCATACATTCATCATCAAATTCAAACGGTGCGTCCTTTTCGAGTAGATTGCAAAGGGTACCACTTTGGAGAAGTCCTTAATAAATCGCCGGTAGAACCCGGCATGGCCTAAAAAACTCCGGACTCCTTTGACATTGACCGGCGGTGAGAGTTTGGCTATAACTTCAACTTTTGCACGATCCACCTCAATCCCATTTGCCGAAATCTTGTGCCCAAGAACCACCCCTTCTTGCACCATGAATTGGCATTTCTCCCAATTCAAGACTAGGTTGGTTTCTTCACACCTTTTTAAGACTTTGGCCAAGTTGTCCAAGCATATGTCAAATGATCGCCCAAAGACGGAGAAGTCGTCCATGAATACTTCAATGAAGTCCTCCACCATGTCGTGAAAAATAGAGAGCATGTAATGTTGAAAAGTCGCCGGAGCATTACACAACCCAAACGGCATTCTTTTGTAGGCGAACGTTCCAAATGGACATGTGAAGGTCGTCTTGTCTTGGTCTTTCGGGTCAATGAGGATTTGGTTGTATCCCGAATAACCAGCAAGGAAACAATAGAAAAGATATCCCGCAATACGATCTAGCAATTGATCCAAGAAGGGTAAGGGAAAATGGTTCTTTCTAGTCGCCTTGTTCAACTTCTAGTAGTCCATGCACACCCTCCATGCATTCACAACTCGGGCCGCCAACATGTCATCGTTATCCGCTTTGACTACCGTGACTACTCCCTTCTTTGGTACGCATTGAACCGGGCTCACCCACTCGCTATCCGATATGGCGTATATCATGCCAAAGTCCAATAGCTTAATGACCTCCTTTTTCATAACATCCATCATCATTGGGTTGAGTCTTCTTTGGCGGTCCCGCACCGGCACTTGGTTCTCCTACAAGAGAATTTTATGCATGCAAATGGATGGACTTATGCCCTTGATGTCGGCTATAGTCCACCCAATCGCCTTCTTGTGCTCCTTCAAAACCTCCACTAGCTTGACCTCTTGCCATTCTTCCAACAAAGCCGAAATGACCACCAGTAACGTGCTATTTTCACCAAGAAATGCATATTTAATGTGAGGTGGTAATGGTTTTAGCTCCAAGGTTGGTGGCTCCACTATGGATGGCTTGATAGGGTTTTCCCTACATTCAAAATTTTCCATCGGCCTCACCACGGTGGGCTCACACAATATGTTGGTCACTGATAAGTTGTGTGTTGCACCAACTTATTTGTTCTTATTTGTTCTTCTTACTTGAACTTTGCATGCATTCACAATAAAAAGAGCATATGATGGACATCTTTTGTGTGAAAATGTGTTTAAACTTGCAAATGAGAGAATTGGTAGAGTGTTGAGAAAATGTGTCATGAATTGGTGTATTGTGTGATGAAAAATGTAGCCATGACAAAACTTTGTGCTTTACAAGTTACATGCATTCCATACAAACACTCTACACTCATCACACAAAGCACTTACAATTGCATAAATTGTTTGACAAATTCACTACATTTCCCCACAACACTCATACACAACACGTAAACTCATCACAAACACATCACACAAACACACACATGCACAACACCTTGGACGGCCTTCACAAGCACACACTACACAAAAAATGGTTTGGCGGTCGCCAAGCACAAACACAAAAGGGCATGGCGACCGCCACCCCATTTACACTCCACTCACTACCTTTGCACCCACTTCACTCATACATTCATGGATACACTCACACACACTTCACTCATGCATCAACACATTACACTTGCACCAGCATTATAAGTCGGGTTTGTACCGACTTATTTGCTTCACTTGTTTGATCTTTTGTATAAACTTTTCATGAAAATGATGACAGATGGACAAGTATGTGGTTGAAATGTTTACATCCGGTGAAATGTGGGAGTTGGCTAAGAGTTGTGTTTTTGCGAAGAAAGTAATGATTTTTGAGTTATGTAATACTCTTGGTCATGCACCACATTAACTCCCAAGCACTCCACTACACAAGTCCACTACACAACACTTGCTTGCACACACTTCACACACTTTGCACAACACTTCACACACATTACACTGTGCCGGCGCATAGGCGCCAGCACAGGCCACGCACACACACCTGTGCGGGCGCTAGGCCCACATACCCGCACACTGTGCACACTCATGCACGCCCACACGCGGGCGCCTGTGCGCCCGCACCCTCACTCGCACACATGCACATTTCATTGACACTTCTCACCCGCGCATTTGTACATATTTCTTATCCTTGCATCTATGCACCTAGTACCACGCTCATGCTCCCACCACACTCGCACAGGCATATTTAACCCAAGCATGCACAAACTGTTTGAGTGCACCAACTGTTTGATTAATTGCGCACTAAAACATTTATCAGTTGACCTCACTGCTTTGGTTGACCGTCATTTGGCAGAGCACGTGGCGCTCCCACCGCAAAGGAAGGGAACTTCTAGGAACAAGGCATCCACCAAGGGGAAGACACGTGGCATTCTCTCCGTGAAGAAAGGAAATTTCTAGGAAGCATCATCAGCACCTCCACAGGGAGAAAAGTATAAATGGCAGAGGAATATCAGAATTCTGGGGACTATTCCGGAGGGGGGCACACAACAGACCATAGCATTTTTAGATTAGGGTTTAGATTATGTTCTTTTCTCTCTTTTCCCTTTCATATATTTTACTGTCTTGAGGATCAATTGAATGGATCTTTAGCTTATTTGAGACATTCGGATTGCTCATTACGTGTTTGATATTGTTTTATATATCTATTTGATGTTTTATTTCAATGCTTACTCACTCACGCTTAGGCCCTTCATGTGATTTGCGGTGCCCACTGAAGTCAATCTAGTGCTGTTAATGGAAATTGAAATAACATCACTAGAATAGGGAACAACTTGGATGAGTCCTATGATCTGTGTATGGTTGCGACTTCAATTGTGCGGTGACCACTGACAATTGAAGTCAATATAATGGAAAAGACATAGGATTATTTGAACATTAGAACTCGAACTTTGGATGACTGTCTTGTCTGGGGGAGTTAGGGTTCTAGTGTCAGATAGGGATCGGGAATTAGGAAGCCGAGCCTAGGTCTTGCCCTACCAAGGGAAGACGGATGAGTATGGTGAATTAGGGTTGTGAGACCTACCAAGGAGAACCTAAGCTCACTAGAAGGTCGACCGCCTCATTCGTGCTGTTACACAAGTCAATGATAATAGGATGAGGTCGATACCAATTGGTTCATCCTCAAGGCAGTGCTTGCATACTAACCTTGCATTCATTCTCATTTTTGCATTCATATTGTTTTGCATTCGTCCCATTTGCTTTGGTTTCTTGAACAAGTGATCTCTTGACATCCAAACCTTCCCTGTGGATACGATCCCACTTGCCACTTCTACATTAGTTGAGTAAGTTTGGGTATTTGACGAGGTCGAGCGACCGATCCCCGCTCAAAATGGCGCCGTTGCCGGGGAAGGCACGGTTGTTAGGGATTATTTGTTCTCTTGAATTGTTTGTTCTTGTGTTTTTGTCATTTCGTTTTTGGTGGGGTTACTCTTTTTATTCTGTTTGTTATTGTGTTTGATAGTTAGTTTATATTTTTGTTCTTGGTTCCAGTACTGTGTTTAGCTGGTGGTGAGTGCAGGTGATTTGAAAATTCACTAAAATTGGATTGTGCACACAACAAAAGGCAAAATATGTCTAGGTGGTTTGGGGACTCTTTTGAGCCTTATTATGATTACCCACCAGATTGGATGGATGACACACGACCAACACCGGGAATATTTGGCAACTTCTCCCCACCAAGATATTATGAGACATGGCACGACCAACAACAGAGCAATGGGTCCTATCTCAGAGAAGAGCAAGACCGAGAATACATGTTGTCTCAAATTTTGGACAAGGCTGATAGAGTTAAAACAAGGTTGGCTAAAAAGGAAGAGAAGGCTCCAAAGCCACAACAGAGACTTGATCACAAGAGGGCCTTAATGAGCAACTTGTGGGAACAACTTGAGACACCAATTCAAGATGCTCAAGGCCACTCAGAAGGTATATCTCTCCTTATTGAAACACCCACTCCTGAGGAAGATCATTTTGATGTGAATGCAATTTTTGATTGTGGTTTAAAGAGTCCAAGGGAGTTGGAGTCTATAAATGTTGGAGATGTTATGCATGAGTGCTTTGTTGATGCGATTCTTGTGCATGAACGTTTGAGTCCTTGTGAGAATGATGTCTCTTGTGATGAGTTTAGTGATGAAGAACTTAGGGCTATTTGGTTTCTTACTGCCAAAATGGAGGGTGTATCTAATGTCGAGTCTTATATCAACTTTATGAATTTCCATGAGAATGATGACATTGTTAGACTTCCCTTAGATGCTCCTCCTGTCCTTGAATGCCCGGTAAATTGTACAGAGACAAATTTCATCAACCCTTGTGTGAGCATGAATGATAATGATACTGCACATATTAATGAAAATGACAACATGTCCATTGAGCATTTTGTTGAGGCACCAACTTTTGAAACTATGCATGAATCTGAACCTTTGAATGGTAACCAACAAATAGAGGACATTGAGATACCTTTGTTAGATGTGCAAAGTGGACCAATTTTTTTTAGCAAAGGAGAGACCCAAAAGAGTACCCAGGTTAGTCTATGTTATGAGGATTTAATGCTTTGTAAAGAAATTTCTAACATGGTGGAGAATTGCTTTGTTGAAGTAGCCATTTTTGAAATTACTGATGTATTTGTTGAGACTATGGATGCACAATCTGTGGTTGAGCCTTGCAGGGTTTCTGAGCCAAGCTTGGTGGGAGAAGTGAAAGAGGTTAGACCTGCGGGGGAACATACATGGTACAAGATGGAGTTTACTGAGATTGTTCCCCATGTGCATGAGCTCCATCATCTCTTTCTGAAAAACATTTGTCTAGTTCCATACTGGAGAAAAAAAAGTGATCATGAAAAAGGATTCTTCTGGTACAGGGATGGATACTCTGAATCTTGAAGAAGGAAGCTTCATGAATAAAGTCTAGCTGGAGACTGAATAAATCCAAAACTACTTAATCCACTTCTCTTGAATGAATTGATATTTGATGTTTTTAGTCACTTTTGCTTTTGTTTTGTTTATGTAGTTAGTTGTCTCTTGTGTGCAGGAGCTTAACGCAAAAGCCTCTCAAATGCGAAGTGTGGGGGTGTCTTCAGAGTGCTATTAACTTGACCCATCATACACCACCATGACCCAAGGTGATGGTGTGGCACTAACTTGCACACCACATTTTTTCTCTACTCTATTGCACATCACAAGTTACAATCTCACACTCTCGCACAGTAGGTTATGTAGCACCACCACTTTAACACAAAGTTTCCAAAAAGCCACTATTCACCCATAATTGCACAGTATAAGGTATGAGCTCATTCCCTTGTGATTTATTGAATTCCATTCTCTGTGGGAAATACCTTCTTGAACTTTCATGATTTATTTGAGGTGAATGTTGTCTAGTTGGTTGGGCTTTCATGCATATCATAGAAAATGTGAAGTGGTGACCATGTGTGAAATTTTAATTTGCCATGAACATAGTGCATTATTGGGACGCCTTTATTGCATGAAGTTCTACTCTAGAATGGGATACATGGTTAGTGTGCTACATGAATATATGATTTATCCATATAATGAGTTGTGTTCTTTTGGTGCAAGGATTCATGAGTCCAAGTGTGGGGATGTGCAAGTGGAAAGGATGAGCTCGAATACTGGATCCAGTACACCAAATTTCCGAAATGCACAATCCTCTTTCCTGGGTTTCTCCAATTTTTCCAACCATCCTCCACCGAGCTTAAACGCGGTAGTCTCTTTCCTTTTCCACAATGGGAACCTTTGTTAATTTCAAGTGTGGGGGGAGATATGCTATTGGGGATGTTGGCCTGTGATGATATTGTGTGTGGTTGCCTGACCTCTAAGCTTTAAGGAATGCTTGTGTTTGTAAGGCCCAGTGCCTTTGCTTAAGAATTTCTTCTATTGTGTTGCTTTGGGTATAAAAGGGGAAATGGTGGTGGTGTGTAGTAGATTAGTAAGCATGTAGGATGAATAAATTTGTGTTGTTGCGGAAAAGAAAAACAAGTCAGTGACTAGCACTGATCTTGTAATGTGCTTTAATTTCCTTGTTGTTGCGATAAATGCGATAAATGTGATTGTTTGTTGTTGTGTTGTGAAATATTCCACTGGCTAGTCCATCCAGCACACCTGCACGCTCAAAAGAACACTCGCACTCCCAACACCATCGAAAAACCCATAAATGTTATTCAATGATTCATGCATGCAAAAATTTTTGAGTTTTACAGTATACATTTGATGCATACATTTTGCTGGGTAAAGTGTGATGTCAAAGTAAGATAGAAACGCCAGCACCAATTTTGACATAGGTGAGAGATTATGATTCCTTCCTTGTATGCGCTTTCTACTCCTAAACACTTATTCTTGCATTGTGAATATATAGTCTATTGAACACATGAACACAAAGTTGTGCGGAATTATGCAAATAAAGGGAAAAAGGAGCCACAAAACCCTGGCAGCAATAATAAGCACCAATGTGCATTGAATAAGGGGGAAACCCCGGGGGAAAAACCCTAGTAAGCTTAGCATATACAACTTATAGCTCTTATCTTTCAATGTTTAAAGTGTTCGTATGTGTGGACAACAGATTGTAGTGCAAGAATTTTGTTCAGTGTCTAATTGAGTACTCTGTTTAGACAGTGTGAGGAAGCACAAGAAACTCTCAGCACACAATGCACGCTGACGGTTTGGTATTTATTCATTGCACCTTACTCGATAAATTTTGTAAGTTAGATGAATTGTAAACTCACTGCTCATATCTTTCTTGCTGCATGCGAAAATTTTGTAAATGGACCGTCGATGATGTTGTGAGTGTTTGAATGTGGGACGGACAAGAGCTTAATTATTTCTTTACTTTGCTCGGGACTAGCAAAGGTTTAAGTGTGGGGGGATGATAAGTCGGGTTTGTACCGACTTATTTGCTTCACTTGTTTGATCTTTTGTTTAAACTTTTCATGAAAATGATGACAGATGAACAAGTATGTGGTTGAAATGGTTACATCCGGTGAAATGTGGGAATTGGCTAAGAGTTGTGTTTTTGCGAAGAAAGTAATATTTTTGAGTTATGTAATACTCTTGGACATGCACCACATTAACTCCCAAGCACTCCACTACACAAGTCCACTACACAACACTTGCTTGCACACATTTCACACACTTCTTACAACACTTCACACACATTACACTGTGCTGGCGCATAGGCGCCAACACAGGCCACGCACACACACACCTGTGCGAGCGCCTAGCGCCCGCACAGCACACACGCACGCACGCCTGTGCGGGCGCCAGCCCACATACCCGCACACTGTGCACACTCACACACGCACACAAGCGTGCGCCTGTGTGCCCGCACCCTCACTCGCACACATGCACATTTCATTGACACTTCTCACCCGCGCACTTGTATATATTTCTTATCCTTGCATCTATGCACCTAGTACCACGCTCATGCTCCCACCACACTCGCATAGGCATATTTAACCCAAGCATGCACAAACTGTTTGAGTGCACCAACTGTTTGATTAATTGCGCACTAAAACATTTATCGGTTGACCTCACTGCTTTGGTTGACCGTCATTTGGCAGAGCACGTGGCTCTCCCACCGCAAAGGAAGGAAACTTCCAGGAACAAGGCATCCACCAAGGGGAAGACACGTGGCATTCTCCCTGTGAAGAAAGGAAATTTCTAGGAAGCATCATCAGCACCTCCACAGGGAGAAAAGTATAAAAGGCAGAGGAATATCAGAAATCGGGGGACTATTCGGGTGGGGGGCACACAACAGACCATAGCATTCTTAGATTAGGGTTTAGATTAGGTTCTTTTCTCTCTTTTCCCTTTCATACATTTTACTGTCTTGAGGATCAATTGAATGGATCTTTAGCTTATTTGAGACATTCGGATTGCTCATTACGTGTTTGATATTATTTCATATATCTATTTGATGTTTTATTTCAATGCTTACTCGCTCACGCTTAGGCCCTTCATGTGATTTGCGGTGCCCACTGAAGTCAATCTAGTGCTATTAATGGAAATTGAAATAACATCACTAGAATAGGGAACAACTTGGATAAGTCCTATGATCTGTGTATGGTTGCGACTTCAATTGTGCGGTGACCACTGACAATTGAAGTCAATATAATGGAAAAGACTTAGGATTATTTGAACATTAGAACTCGAACTTTGGATGACTGTCATGTCTGGGGGAGTTAGGGTTCTAGTGTCAGATAGGGATCGGGAATTAGGAAACCGAGCCTAGGTCTTGCCCTACCAAGGGAAGACAGAGGAGTATGATGAATTAGGGTTGTGAGACCTACCAAGGAGATCGACCCTAAGCTCACTAGATGGTCGACCACCTCATTCATGCTGTTACACAAGTCGATGATAATAGGCTGAGGTCCATACCAATTGGTTCATCCTCAAGGCAGTGCTTGCATACTAACCTTGCATTCATTCTCATTTTTGCATTCATATTGTTTTGCATTCGTCCCATTTGCTTTGGTTTCTTGAACAAGTGATCTCTTAACATCCAAACCTTCCCTGTGGATACGATCCCACTTGCCACTTCTACATTAGTTGAGTAAGTTTGGGTATTTGACGAGGTCGAGCGACCGGTCCCCGGCCACAGCATACACATCAACACAAACGCATCGCACAAACACACTCACAAGCACAAAAGGCTTGGCGGGCGCCATGCCTAAATCACAAAATCAATGTGGCGCCCGCCTCCTCACACACTAACACACACTAAAAAGCACGCACTACAACTTCACCCACTTCATTCATACATTCTTGCAAATACTTACACTCATTTCACTTACCCACCATTAACACATACTTGAATCAACACATTACACTTACACTCACTTCATGCATACACACAAATTCACTACAATGCACACAATACACTACACATCACTCACTCACTCATGCATTCTGTTATTACACTTGCACTATATTCATCACCCACGCATTACACTCATATCACTACACTTGCACACTTGAAAACACTACACCACAGACATAAACACAAAAAGGGCTTGGCAAAATCACCTTGGCGCCCGCCATGTCACACACTAGCACACACTAAAACACACACATGCACTAAACATAATGCACTCCATTTCAACTAATCACCCACTACATACATTCACACTCAACTACACTAGCACTTCACACCTCACTTCATGATCACAAATGCACCAAATTCACACCACACATAAAACACCATGGCGGGCGCCATACCCAAACAGCCAAAACAAGCTTGGCGCCCGCCCCTACACACACTAACTCACCTCACATTTCACACACTACACTAACATCATACACTTGCACTCATGCATTCGGTCATCTCATTTGCACACTTGCACTCGTCACTTAGGCATCCTTAACATACACTTTCACCTCACAACTCACAACACATGATACACTAAGCATACACAACACAACACATACACACTACACACTAAATCATAGTGGCGACTGCCACACATAATCACAAAATCCAGGTGGCGACCGCCACCACATACACTCACACACCACAAAACACACACTCATGCACAAATCCATCAACACTTCATAAACTTTTGCACACACACAAGGCATGGTGACGGTAATTCATATGATCACAATGTGTTCGTGGTTTTACATTGCTAAGTCTTAATGCTTAAGTCATGGGTAGACTACGTGCCTCACTTATTGTCTGGGTATCATTTTCAGGGACACGTGGAGGGATCGAAGAACGAGAGAAAGAGCTGAGTGGTCACGATCAAGCTACAGGAGAAGGAGAAAGTATAAAATGAAAGAGGAAGCAACCCTAAAGGGGGATCGATTCGGCCTTGAGGATATTGAATCAGGAGTATTTTTGCAAAGAACGAGAGAGAAAAATCCACAATTACAAAGAAGAGAGAGAACACCATAGATTCATTACTTATTCTACTTTTTGTAATTTGTGGGTTTTAGCCGATCAACATGATCGGCTAATTTCACAGTATTGTCTTGAGGACTTCATAGATGTGGGTCTCAACTTGTCTGAGATATTTGTATTGTTTTATCTCTGAATTTATTCAATCTCTATTTCTTCATGTTTAATTCGATAGGCTTTTGCAAAAATCACCAAAATCCATTCACGATCTGCGGTACCCACTGAGACCGGTGTGGGTTTACCAACGACAAATTGGGTATACATGATTTGAATCGGGAATTGAATTTATTTGAGTTTCAAGATCTGTTTATTGTGAGATTTTCTTTGTGCATTAACCAATGGCAAATGAAATCAATTTCAAGGAAAGACTTGAGATGATTATTGTGATGAGATCTGAATGCTTGAATTAAACAACTGCCCTATCAAGGGAGGGGTTTGAGGACAGGACTAGGGTTAATTCACATATTAGAGATCTGGGAATTTAAGGTAGCACCGAATGCTTGCCCTACCAAGGGAAGCTCAAGGGGTTTGGGTTTGTGAAATAGATATCGTGAGAACCACCCGGTATATCGATTCTAGGTCACTAGAAGCTAAGTCTCCTCACATAACCACACACATCGATGATGACAAGTACAGATCCATATTGAATGAATCTCCCTCAAGGAAATACGATTAGTCTCTCTTGATTATATTTGAATTTAGTTGCTGTCTTTAACTTACTTGTCTTTGATTACATTTTGTGTATTTGACCATTCAATTCCTTATGTCCAATTATTGTCTTTGTCATTCTATTCCCCTGGGTGTTTACTATCACGTTTCAAAATTTAGACACACACCACTCCCTGAGGATACTATCCCACTCACTGTTTCTACAAGTTATTGAGTTTGGATTAAATTGACGAGCCCACGACAGCTCGCGTCAATTTTTGGCGTCGTTGCCGGGGAGAGGCTTAGTGCTAGAGATTGATTGTGATTGTTTTTTCTGTTTTTCGTGATTTTGGTGTCTATTTTGTGTTGGAGTGTATGTTGTTAATTGTTTTGAAGTTTGTTGAGTCTTGATTTTACATTATTGAGTTGTTACCCTACGCGCAAATTCTTGTCGATTTTGGTACTATTGATCTATCTACTTGTGTGGGATTTTTTAATTTTCATAGAGAAACCTTAGTTTATGCAACCTATTGCAAGACTACGGGGAGAAGGTCCAGAGTTTGAGTTGGATTTGGAATTACAGAGGACTTTGAGACATATGAGAAGGGCATTAGAAATGGCTGATCAGGGTGATGAGAGAGTTAGACCTCAACCTGGTGAGGAGAGAGTAAGAGCACAACGTCCTAGGTTTGGAGACCATTTCGCAGTAAGCTTTGAGAGGAGGAATAATCGCCAAGGAATAGACGTAGAGAGCTATCAAATCCCAACCCAAATCGTCTCCATGATCACCCAAGGACAAATTTTTCAAGGCCTGAACAATGAAGATCCGAACGAGCATTTAGATTGGTTCTTGGGACTCTGTAACACCTTCAAACTGCAAAGGGTCACGCCTGATGACGTGAGAAGAGTTTTGTTCCCACTATCCCTCAAAGGGAAGGCGAAACACTGGTTCAATTCAATTGGGGGACAGTCCATAGCCACTTTTGAGGAAATGGAAAGAAAGTTTTTGGCCAACTACTTCCCCCCAGCGAAATTAGAACGGATGAGGATGGAGATTCGCAGTTTCCAACAGCAAGATGGGGAGACGTTTAAGGAAGCATGGGATAGGTTCAATGACTTACTCCGGCAGTGTCCAAACAACGACCTTGGGGAGGTCTGAGAGCTCAACACTTTCTTTAAAGGGTTGTCACCAGAAGCCTCACTGATGGTTAAGATATGTGCCAACGGGGCCTTGAAAGACAAGAGTGTGCCCGAGGTTAGGGAACTCTTTGACTCAATTGCGGATGACGAATATCTGTTCCCAAAGGCCAGAAAAACACCGATGAGGAAGCAACGAGGGGTATTGGATTTGGACGAGGAGACTTCCTTGGAGGCAAAAATCGAGGCTCTAACAAGACAAGTTCAGACCTTAAAAGCAGCAAAGACAACCCCAGTGCTATCATGTGGTTTATGTAAAGGGGAACACCACACCGATGAATGTGAACTCACACAGGAGTCTGTTCAATATGTTCAGAATTACAACAATAGACAGCAATATGGACAGCAATATGGAGGCTATAAAAACTAGTTGGGTCAAGGTACTTGGGGACAGAACAATCAAGGCAATCAGCAAAGGCAGCACTTCCATGGTGGGGAATCAAGCAACAGCAACGGGGAACCGAGGAAGACCAATGAAGAGATTATGCTTCAAAAGATTTTGGACAAGATGGACATGTATGAAAAGGAACAATCGGATACTAAATCTCAAGTGAAAAACTGTGAAGTAGCTATAAAGAACCTGGAGGTGCAATTGGGCCAGGTGGCCAAGGCAGTACATCAGAGACCCCATGGGACTCTCCCAAGCGATACTGAACCAAATCCAAAAGGAAAGGGACCATAAGTCTGTAATGCTATAACTCTAAGGTGTGGAAAGGAATTAAGGGGAAACAAGAGAGATCATACTGAGGAGGATCCAGTGGATGAAGCCGTGGAAGAGAAAGTGATAAAGCACCAGAGGCTAAAAATAAGAGGGGAACCCCCAGTCCTTACAACTACCTAGAGTATGCACCATTACCCCCATACCCTCAAAGAGTTCCACCTCAAGCCAAGAAAGGAGCCCAGTTCACAAGGTTCTTTGATATGGTAAAAAATGTGAACGTGAATGTACCACTGTTGGACTTGGTGACAGCCATGCCCAGATATGGAAAATTCTTGAAAGACCTGATTGCCAACAAGGAACAAATCTTACAGTGTGACGTCCCAGTTCCACTCAAGGGGGAGAGTCAAGCGTGGGTGAACAATGAGCTACCTCCCAAGCTCAAGGATCCTGGAAGCTGCACTATACCATGTACAATTGGGACTCGATTTTTCAACAAGGCCCTATGTGATCTAGGAGCGGGTATCAATTTAATGCCCTTATCTATTGCAGAGGATGTGGGACTTGGTAATAAGATAAAACCTGTGGCTGTACTCCTTCAATTGGCTGATAGATCCCTTGTACAACCAACGGGGATGGTAGAAGATGTGTTGGTATCAGTTGACAAGTTTGTACTTCCAGTGGATTTCATTATTTTGGATACGAAAGAGGACCCAGAGGTGCCTCTCATTTTTGGGAGACCTTTCATAGCCACAGGGGATGCTCTCATTGGGGTAAAGAGTAAGACCATCACATTCAGAGTGAATGGAGATCAAGTGGTCTTCAATGTGGACTACGCGATGAAATACCCTAAGTCAGTGGAGCAGTGCTGCTCTGCACACCTCGTGGAAGGTAATATTCATCTCCTTGAACTAGAACATAAACATAAATTTTCTCTCACTTTGCTTGAATCTTCATGCCAAAACAACGATGAATCAATTGAATCTTCTTTGAATGATGAAGATATTGAGATATTGCATGAACTGTCAAATTTGATTGAATGTTGTGTAATAGATGAATCTGTTGCAGAAATGGGTCTTGAAAATGCTCTTGATGAAAATGTTGGCAGTAATGCAATATGTGAAATGTCAACAAACTCTGTTATTGAAAATAATGAACATGTTGAATTGAAGCCCACTGAGGTGAGGCAAGAAAGTTCTGAGTGCAGGAATGAGAAGATGCTGCCCTCTATTGAGAGACCACCCAAGTTGGAACTGAAACCTCTGCCTTCGCATCTGAAGTATGCATTTCTTGTGGAAAATGAAACCCTCCCTGTGGTGATATCATCTACGTTGGAACAGTGTCAAGAAGAGAAACTGTTGGAAGTGCTGAGAATGCACAAGGAAGCTATTGGCTGGACCATAGCAGATATCAAAGGAATAAGCCCTAGCATTTGTATGCATAAGATTTTACTGGAAGAGGGGGCTATTTCGATGAGAGAAAGGCAAAGAAGGTTGAACCCTAGGATGATGGAAGTAGTAAAAAAGGAAATCATCAAGTTGCTCGATTTTGGTATGATATTTCCTATCTCAGATAGTGAGTGGGTTAGCCCGGTGCAGTGTGTGCCCAAGAAAGGGGGGGTGACTGTGGTGACTAATGAAGCAAATGAAATGTTGGCCACCAGGATCGTTAATGCATGGAGAATATGCATGGACTACAGAAAGTTGAATAAAGCTACCAGAAAGGATAACTACCCTCTACCTTTCCTTGAGCAACTGCTGGATCGCATAGCTGGGTTCCTCTATTATTGCTTTCTCGATGGTTACTCCGGATATAACCAGATTGCCATTGACCCAAAAGATCAGGAGAAGACAACTTTTACCTCCCCCTTTGGAACTTATGCTTACAAGAGGATGCCATTTGGACTATGTAATGCACCAGCCACCTTTCAACGCTGCATGATGGCAGTATTCCAGGACATGGTGGAAAATATCATAGAAATCTTCATGGATGAGTTTTCAATGTTTGGGATGACATTTGAGGGTTGTTTGGAAAATTTGTCACTTGTACTTAAGAGGTGTGTGAACTGGGAAAAGTGTCAGTTTATGGTGAATGAAGGGGTTGTGCTGGGACTTAAAATTTCACAAGCTGGATTGGAAGTGGATAAAGCCAAGGTGGAGGTTATAGCCAAACTCCCAGACCCAACCAATGTGAAAGGGGTGAGGAGTTTCATGAGACATGCTGGTTTTTATAGAAGGTTCATCAAGGATTTCTCAAAGGTTTTTATGCTGGTTTTTATAGAAGGTTCATCAAGGATTTCTCAAAGGTGGCCAAACCATTGTATACGTTGCTAGAGAAGGACACTCCCTTTGTTTTTGATGAGAAGTGCAAAGAGGCCTTTGAGTTGTTGAAAACCAAACTGGTAGAAGCACCTGTGATAGTCACACCAGTGTGGAGGGAGCCTTTTGAAGTGATGTGTGATGCTAGTGACTACGCGGTATGAGCTGTACTAGGTCAAAAGAGAGGGAAAATCTTCCATGCGATCTATTATGCAAGCAAGTTGCTGAATGGATCGCAACACAATTACACCACCACAGAGAAGGAAATGTTGGCTGTGGTGTATGCATTCGTTAAGTTCAGAGCTTACCTCCTGGGGTCCAAGGTCATAGTTCATACTGATCACGCGGCTCTCAAGTACCTCATGGCGAAGAAGGAAGCTAAGCCTAGACTAATACGTTGGGTACTGTTACTGCAAGAGTTTGATGTTGAAATCAAGGACAGAAAAGGTTGCGAAAATGTGGTAGCAGACCACTTGTCAAGATTGGAAGTAGGAGCCATGAGTGAGGACCAACTACAGTTGTGGATCAAGGAAAATTTCCCAGACGAGCAAATCTTCAAGGTTCACACTCGAGTACCACCATGGTTCGCTGAGTTGGCCAACTATGTTGTAGCGGGACAAATACCACCATACTACTCTAGTGATCAAAAGAAGAGGTTCAAGCATGATGCTCAATATTATTTTTGGGAAAGTGGTAACCTGTACAAGAGATGTAGTGATCAGGTGATTAGAAGATGTGTCCCCGAAGAAGAGAAAGAAGGAATTCTTAGAGCTTGCCATGAATCCCCCTTTGGACGGCATTTTGGAGGAACAAGGACTGGGTACAAGATCTTGCAGACAGGATTCTATTGGCCACACATATTCAAAGATTCGAAGCTTTGGGTGAGCCAGTGTGACTGATGCCAACGAGTAGGAAATATATCCAGTAGAGATGAGATGCCTCGCAACAACATATTGGAATTGGACTTATTCGATGTTTGGGGCTTGGACTTCATGGGGCCATTCCCACGATCTTGTGGGAATGAATACATATTGGTTGCTGTTGACTACGTGTCTAAGTGGGTAGAAGCTGCCGCAATGCCACACAATGACAGTCGAAGTGTACTGAGATTTGTTAAAAGAAGCATTTTCAATAGGTTTGGAACCCCAAGAGCCATCATTAGTGATGGAGGAACCCATTTTTGTAACAAAGTCTTCAACACTCTCTTGGCAAAATACGGGGTACAACACAAGGTTTCTACAGCCTACCACCCCCAAGCAAATGGACAGGCTGAGGTCTCTAATAGAGAAATCAAGAGGATCTTGAAGAAGGTAGTTAATCCTGGAAGAAAAAATTGGGCACTCAAGCTTGATGATGCATTGTAGGCTTATAGAACAGCCTACAAGACCCCAATTGGAGCTTCACCATTTAGGCTTGTTTTTTGGAAGGAATGTCATCTCCCGGTTGAGCTGGAACACAAGGCTTATTGGGCAGTACAGAAATTGAACATGGACTTGGGATTGGCGCAAGAGGGAAAAATGATGATGCTGAATGAATTGGATGAGTTCAGATGGAATTCATACATTAGTGCAAGCCTCTATAAGGCGAGAACAAAAAGGTGGCATGATGCCAAAATCAAGGTGAAGGAATTTGAAGTTGGGCAACAAGTGTTGGTGTATGACTCAAGGTTGAGACTTTTTCCGGGTAAGCTGAAATCCAGATGGGTTGGACCATTCACCATCACCAAGATTTTCCCATATGAAGTTGTTGAGGTGCAAAAGGAAGCTTCTGGGGCTTGTTGGAAGGTTAATGAACATCGAGTAAAAATCTTTAGATCTGCTGAGGAGGACAAGGGACACGCCCAGTTCCTTGATGACCCATCATCTTGATCACACGCTTTTAATGTCTGGCTGAGGACAATAAACCAAGCACTGTGTTGGGAGGCAACCCAACCATTTAAATTCTTGTCTCTAATTTGTGTTACTTTAGTAGTTATGTTTTTCTTCTATAATGTGATTGAATCTCACCTCTTATATCTTTTTGTAGGGATATTATATCTGGAAGTCACGGGTTACAATAGGTAAAGAAAACAATGCAGAGAATATTCTCTATATTGTCAAGGACAGGAATAAAATCCGATTTGAATATCTGTGAAAATATTTGATTTCTCTGAGCTTCAATTCTTTAAGCTTATACTTTACCCTCCTTTAGCTTTAAGCAAGCATACCCTGACCAAGTTTACTGAGCGTTGCAGGGAAGAATCAAATCAACACTGGAGATACTGGAAAATCATAGCACATTTGCGGTCAAGAGGAATTCATGCATACATTCATCACTGCACACGATGTTTCCACTTGCGTTCTGAAAGCCTTAACCGAAATTGTGTGAAAGAGTTGGACAGTGCATGCAATAATCTTGTGAAATGGTGATATTCGTTTGGTAGGAAAGATGTCGTGTAGCTAAATGAAAGCATGAAAAGATTAATGCATGGGATAAGAGGATGATAGCAAGAATCGGCCATAATGAGAGCAACTTATTAGGGCCCACGAAATTGTTTGGTAGTGGAACATGTTCAAGTGGCCAATTCTAGCAAGAAAGGAAGGCTTTTGTGTGATTTGATTGAACAAGCTTTTGTTTGCATTCTTTTTGTCATTTAGCAAGTTGGATTCTTGTGTAATCACATGCCAATTTTTTTTACTTGTTTTGGTTGCAATATTTGTGTCAATTAACACTTGGATAGCCAACTCAAGCATAAGATTTCTTCTATAAATGCCACACTCATGCATGAACACATTCATCATCTCCCGCATACACTTCAAGTGAAATTCGGCCAAGAAAGAGAAAGTGGGCGAAATTCATTTTAGAGACCAAAGAGCTACACAAGCTTCATCCTTTTTCTTTGCATTGTAGTGGGTTAATCGTCAAACCAGTAAGTCATCCACCTTTATAAACTCTTTGAATTCATGTTGAAAAGTTTCTTGACCTTTGCATGCTTGGTGGTGGTTTTGAATTTAGAAGTATGCTAAGTGAGGGAGTAAGTTGGTTGAAATTTCAGATTGTTTCAGCACTGCCATGTCTCTGTGTTTTGTGCATAACTCGAGTTTGGAAGGTCGAAATTGCATGATTCCAGTTGCAAATATTCGTTAACTTGATGATCTACAATGTTTATGTTTGACACTCTTGCCAATTGTGACTGGAAAATAGAGAGAAAAGTCGAGCTTATTTGGGTTGTGAATGCGATGAGGGCTGAATGTCCCAGTTTGTTATCATACGGTATTTCAGCCCTAAGTTGCTCATTTTTTGTCCAAATTGAGTGATTCTGGTCCTCAAATTTAACTCAGAGCATGCTTTACAACTTTGGTGTTTTGGGTTTTGACTGATTCGCCATGCCTTCCTCGTTATTCACTCGACTTTGTAGTGTTGAAAATCTGAAAATTATGCTTTGAAGTATTTATTCCAATTTGTCACAAGTAGTTAACACAGGTATTGGTGGCCTAATCTTGCTACCCGAATTTGTCAAAAGAAGCAGGACCCTTACATGATAAAATGATGCTTGGAGAAGAATGGAATGGCTTAATGTGTGAATTTAATTGACATCCCGTAACCAATGTGATGTTCCCATGAGTTGAATACCATCGACTCTGATTTCATGCTGAAAATTATTGAATGTACCTCCTGTTCTTGGATACAAAATGCATATACCAATTTTGATTTGGATTATTACTTTGTAGGTACCATGCCTCCCAAAAAGGGTTCAAGTGCCTCAACCTCGAACCAAAGAGGCGCGAAAGGGAAAGCTAAGGTTATCATGCCCGACCCTACATCGGATGAATACAGTTCCTCAGATGAAGAATTTTTACCAGACGATGTTGAGGAAGAAGAGGAGGAGGAACAAAATCCCGAGGCACAAAAGAGGAGAACTGCACCTACACCACGCTTCTTCAGTTAAGCAGCTCAGGATAAGTTCTGCGATTTTGTGGTGAGGCCTATCAACACCAAGAGGCCGTTTATGGTCACTGAGAAATCATTATGCGATATCATCATAAACTATGGATGGCAATTGTTAACAGTGGCCCTGGAAATGCTGCTGGCATGGAGGCGAAAGATATCAGGGCAAAAGGTATATATGTGCGAGGAAAATTCTTAAAGATAACCAGTCAAGGGGTAAACCAGCACTATGGGCTAAAAAACTATCAGAGGGATGAACTAAGTGCATTGAAGGAGGTAGGAAACCAAGATATAGTGTTGCAAGCACTAAGCATTCCGGGATCTGACTGGGACAGGAATCTTCGTGGTAACCCCAAGTCTGTCAAGCTAAAACATTTAACTGCTGAGGCCAGGACTTGGCTTTTATTCATCAACTCAAGACTCATGCCGACAACTCACAACACTCAAATCAGAAAAGATAGAATTTATCTTCTGTATGCCATTAAGAACAAGCTCACCATAGACTTTGGAAAACTTGTCGTGAAGTATATTCAAAATGCAATAGAAGACGAGGGTGAACCAATGTTTTTCCCACATTTCTTAATGGAATACGCGGTGAAGCAAGGAGTGAGAATTAATCCAGGGGAGGAATGTAGAACGACAACTGGGCCCATCCGGGACAGTAACCTGAGACATTATCAACAAGTTGAAAAAGCCGAAAGAGAAAGAAGAGAAAACCAAGATAGGGAGAGGGCAAGAGAGCATCTTATAGTTGAGGAACAAGAGCAAGTCCCAGAGGAGCCAGAACAGCATGAGCCTAATGTACCAACACCCCAAGTGTTCCAGGACTTCACCCAAATGCAGAACGCCCTGGCGGGTCTTCAAGCGTCACTAACAGAACAGCACAATTCAGTGATCCGCCACATTGACGCTATGGATGATAGGGTGAGCCATTTCCAAGCAAATGTGGAAACAAGGTTGGATTCAATGATGCAAGAGCATCAAAACCAGTGGAATGGAATGGATGCCAGATTGAATCAATGCCAAACCCAAGTACATAATCTAAACTTGATGATGGTGTATCACCACCAAACGAGGGGTCCAAACTCTTATTTACCCCCAATGGAAGAATTGGAGACGCAAAGGACGATAGTGGACACCTCAAGCAGTAGGAGGGTGGTAATGCAACAAGGGAGAAGTGTGCATCCTGGGAGTAATACTTCCAACTTCAACAACTCTCCCAACGTCAGAGGACTGACTCCCCTATTTTCTGGTTTTTCTCGGTTTGCCAACCAACCACATCCACCTGGCACATAAACAGGGCAGTGTCTCTCCCTTCTTCCAAATTGAAGTAATCGCATGATACAAGTGTGGGGGAAAGGGAGTGAGAAGAGTGTTGGGGTAATTCCTGGGTTGTTGATGTTCTGCAAATTCTGGGTTGTTGATGCTCTCTAATTTCTGGGTTGTTGATGCTCTCTAATTTATGGGTTGTTGATGCTTTCTTATTTCTGAGTTGTGAATTCTCTGAGTCATAGATGTTGTTGTGTTCTGGACTACTGAGGCCGTTCATTGTCTGAGTTATTGAGGTTGTAAGCTATGTTTATTTTGGGTTGATGCTGAGGTTATGTAAGTCCTTAATGTTTGTGTGTGTACATCATGATATTTGAAGTGTGATGTATTAAATGCTTTGAAATTATAATGGAAGTAGTGTGAGGTAAGGGTCTGTGAAACTATGTGATGATGTGTGAAATTGTTTTAGTGTGGTTCTTGTTGGTTGAGAGGGTAGAGAGAATTTCTGATATCATGTAATTGGTGTGGTTTAGTGTTGTTGGTGAAAAAGTAGAAAAGGCAGTGGCCTAGTCATGGGAGTAGCTGTGGTTCGTTTTCAATCATAATGAATGTGAGATGTTGTTGTGTTGTGAAAAGATTGTCATACTCACCATCCAACGCACTTGCACTCCAAATATCATCATTCAATGAACATTATTTATCTTATGCATGTTAAATTTTTTCTGTTCCGTAATCCATACTTTTCATATCTTTTGTTGAATAAGGTGCGATGTTAAGGTAAGATAGAAACGCCAACACTTTGATTGACATAGGAGAGAACTCATGAATCTTTAAATGTGTATTTGCTTTCTACTCGTAAACACTTCTTTTTGCATTTTGAATATATAGTCTATTGAAGACACGTGCGAACATGGAAATGTTTGAGTATTGAGATTGAAACAGAAAGAAAAGCCAAATGGCGAATAATGGGAAAAAATAGCCACAAAACCCTGGCAGCCAAGCACCAAAGTGCGGCATCAACAATAAGCACCAATGTGCATTGAATAAGGGGGAAACCCCAGTAAGCTTAAGCTTAGACAAATGGTAGCTCTTATGTTGAAGTGATACGTGTGGACAACAAGATTGTAGTGCAAAAGGTTCTCTATTAAGTGTCTACTTGAGTACTCTGCATAGATGCGATAAAGGGGCATGAGAAACTCTCAGCAAACACAACACGTTGGCGGTTTGGTCTTTATTCGCTGCACCTTATTGACCAATTGGTATGACTCCATGGATGACTAACTTGTACTACGCAGTTTTCTATTTCTGCATGCTAAAATTTCATGGAATGGAGTAATGATGATATTTGGAAGTGCTGGTTGTGAAAATGAGTGAGAGTGTGTAATTGAATTCTTTGCTCGGGACTAGCAAAGGTTTAAGTGTGGGGTTGATAAGTTGTGTGTTGCACCAACTTATTTGTTCTTATTTGTTCTTCTTACTTGAACTTTGCATGCATTCACAATGAAAAGAGCATATGATGGACATCTTTTGTGTGAAAATGTGTTTAAGCTTGCAAATGAGAGAATTGGTAGAGTGTTGAGAAAATGTGTCATGAATTGGTGTATTGTGTGATGAAAAATGTAGCCATGACAAAACTTTGTGCTTTACAAGTAACATGCATTCCATACAAACACTCTACACTCATCACACAAAGCACTTACAATTGCATAAATTGTTTGAAAAATTCACTACATTTCCCCACAACACAAATACACAACACGTAAACTCATCACAAACACATCACACAAACACACACATGCACAACACCTTGGACGGCCTTCACAAGCACACATTACACAAAAAAGGGTTTGGCGGTCGCCAAGCACAAACACAAAAGGGCATGGCGACCGCCACCCCATTTACACTCTACTCACTACCATTGCACCCACTTCACTCATACATTCATGGATACACTCACACACACTTCACTCATGCATCAACTTGCACCAGCATACACATCAACACAAATGCATCACATAAACACACTCACAAGCACAAAAGGCTTGGCGGGCGCCAAGCCTAAATCACAAAATCAAGGTGGCGCCCGCCTCCTCACACTCTAACACACACTCAAAAACACGCAGTACAACTTCACCCACTTCATTCATACATTCTTGCATATACTTACACTCATTTCACTTACCCACCATTAACACATACTTGCATCAACACATTACACTTACACTCACTTCATGCATACACACAAATTCACTACAATGAACACAATACACTACACATCACTCACTCACTCATGCATTCTGTTATCACACTTGCACTATATTCATCACTCACGCATTACACTCATATCACTACACTTGCACACTTGAAAACACTACACCACACACACAAACACAAAAAGGGCTTGGCGTGCGCCAAGCCCAAACACAAAATCACCTTGGCGCCCGCCATGTCACACACTAGCACACACTAAAACACACACATGCACTGAACATAATGCACTACATTTCAACTAATCACCCACTACATACATTCACACTCAACTACACTAGCACTTCACACCTCACTTCATGATCACAAATGCACCAAATTCACTCCACACATAAACACCATGGCGGGCGCCATACCCAAACAGCCAAGACAAGCTTGGCGCCCGCCCCTACACACACTAACTCACCTCACATTTCACACACTACACTAACGTCATACACTTGCACTCATGCATTCGGTCATCTCATTTGCACACTTGCACTCATCACTTAGGCATCCTTAACATACACTTTCACCTCACAACTCACAAAACATGATACACTAAGCATACACAACACAACACATACACACTACACACTAAATCATAGTGGCGGCTGCCACACACAATCACAAAATCAAGGTGGCGACCGCCACCACACACACTCACACACCACAAAACACACACTCATGCACAAATGCATCATCACTTCATAAACTTTTGCACACACACAAGGCATGGTGACGGTAATTCATATGATCACAATGTGTTCGTGGTTTTGCATTGCTAAGTCTTAATGCTTAAGTCATGGGTAGACCACGTGCCTCACTTATTTTCTGGGTATAATTTTCAGGGACACGTGGAGCGATCGAAGAACGAGAGAAAGAGCTGAGTGGTCACGATCAAGCTACAGGAGAAGGAGAAAGTATAAAAGGAAAGAGGAAGCAACCCTAAAGGGGGATCGATTCGGCCGTGAGAATATTGAATCAGGAGTATTTTTGCAAAGAACGAGAGAGAAAAATCCACAATTACAAAGAAGAGAGAGAACACCATAGATTCATTACTTATTCTACTTTTTGTAATTTGTGGGTTTAAGCCGATTAACATGATCGGCTAATTTCACAGTATTGTCTTGAGGACTTCATAGATGTGGGTCTTAACTTGTCTGAGATATTTGTATTGTTTTATCTGTGAATTTATTCAATCTCTATTTCTTCATGTTTAATTCGATGGGTTTTTGCAAAAATCACCAAAATCCATTCACGATCTGCAGTACCCACTGAGACCGGTGTGGGTTTACCAACGATAAATTGGGTACACATGATTTGAATCGGGAATTGAATTTATGCGAGTTTCAAGATCTGTTTATTGTGAGATTTTCTTTGTGCATTAACCAATGGCAAATGAAATCAATTTCAAGGAAAGACTTGAGATGATTATTGTGATGAGAACTGAATGCTTGAATTAAACAACTGCCCTACCAAGGGAGGGGTTTGAGGACAGGACTGGGGTTAATTCACATATTAGAGATCTGGGAATTTAAGGTAGCACCGAAGGCTTGCCCTACCAAGGGAAGCTCTAGGGGTTTGTGAAATAGAAATCGTGAGAACCACCCGGTAGATCGATTCTAGGTCACTAGAAGCTAAGTCTCCTCACATAACCACACACATCGATGATGACAAGTATAGATCCATATTGAATAAATCTTCCTCAAGGCAATACGCTTAGTCTCTCTTGATTATATTTGAATTTAGTTGCTGTCTTTAACTTCCTTGTCTTTGATTACATTTTGTGTATTTGACCTTTCAATTCCTTACGTCCAATTATTGTCTTTGTCATTCTATTCCCCTGGGTGTTTACTATCACGTTTCAAAATTTAGACACACACCACTCCCTGAGGATACGATCCCACTCACTGCTTCTACAACTTATTGAGTTTGGGTTAAATTGACGAGCCCACGACAGATCGCGTCATTCACCTCATAAATAGACTCATCAAGAACCATGCATTCAATCATTTCTTGAATTTCAAATGCAATCCATTCATCATTTTCATCGAAAACCTGTAAGGGTTCATGCTTGGAGCATCTTGTCAATTCATGCTTTTCAATCATTCCAACACACAAAGATTTTATAGGCCCATCAATTTTTATGCTTGACTCGACAACATCTATAAAATAACATGTGTTAAAATCTCTAGCATGCTTCATTGCGTAATTGACATCAAAAGTTACCTCTTCGCCATTGATTCGAAAGGTGATTGTCTTGCTCCTCGCGCCAATTACGGCATCTCCCGTGGCCAAGAATGGTCGCCCAAATATGATCGGGACCTCCTCATCTTCCTCCATATCAAGGATGATAAAATCTATCGGTCTATAGTGACAAGAACGTTCTCAATGATGCCCGTTGGGTGAACAATTGAACGGTCTGCTAGTTGCAAAGTGATTGCCACCAGCTTGATACGGCTTTCCAATCCGACACTCAAAGCAATAGAGTGAGGCATAAGGTTTATCCCCGCTCCCAAATCACAAAGTGCTTTGGCAAAGTGTCGTGTGCCAATGACGCATGGAATTGTGCAACTTCTGGGGTCCTTGAGTTTTCGAGGCAAATCCCTCTTCACCATACGACTCCCCATTTCACTCAAGGATAGTACCTCTTCACATTGTAAGATTTCCTCCTTGTTGGTTACGAGGTCCTTGAGAAATTTTGTGTAGGTAGGAATGACTCTCACAAGGTCTAGCAAGGGAATCTCCACCTTAGGGCCTTTCACCATGTTCATGAATTTTTGAAATTAAAGTCGCTTCCTCTCCGGCTTGACCCTTTGCGGGATAGATAGAGGTAGAATATGATCTTTGAAATTAAAGGGACTTTGAAGCTCTCTCATTCTCCCTTTTGTTACTACTTTATCCTCTCGTACCACTTGGGTAGAGCTTTCCTCCTTTTCTTGATCCACCTTGGGTTCTTGATTTATATCCTCATCGTTGAACTCCTCTCTTTCCGGTGCCCCTAGATTCTTTCCACTACGCAATGTGATAGCATTACATTGCTCCTTGCCTTTGGGGTTTGGAATGGTGTCACTTGGGAGTGACCCTTGAGGCCAGTGATGTATTAGATGAGACAATTGCCCCAATTGAGTCTCCAAATTTTTTAAAGCAGCCCCATGTTCCCTAAGAATTCCCCCATGAGTTTCCAACACGTCTTCTTGCTTTCTCACCATCGTTTCCAAGTGAGCGGATTTTTCCTCATTTGATGTGCTCAACTTGTCCATCTTGGATTCGAAACCCGCTATCAAGTCCTCCAAAGATGATGGCTTTTGTTCTTCTTGCTTCGAATGTTGATGGCCAAAACCGCGTGGGTATGTTTGCCATGGTTGGTACCATGGCTTTTCTTGGTTTTTGTTGTGTCATTGACTACCACTTCCTTGCCTTTTCCATTGGTTGGAATTGGACTGTCGATTGTAGTTGTTAACAAATTTAATCGACTCTTTGGTGAGATGGCATTCATCCATGTTGTGGTTGCCTTTGCACAATCCACATGCTAAGGCCGACTTGGTTCCCATGGCCGTTTGGATATTGGACAATGTATTTTGAATGGTTGCCATTTGGGCCTCCAAGTTCGCCGTCCTATCAAGTTCCAACACCCTCGATTGTCTCCTTTTGGTTCCACTCCTTCCATTTGTCCATGAGCTCTCATTCTCGGCCACAAGATCAAAGAGTGCTTCCACCTCTTCAATAGTTTTGTACTTCAACGTTCCTCCGGCGCTAGCACTCACAAGCCTCATCGTTTCACCATTCAAACCGGCATAGAAAATGTTCAACTCTCTACCGGGCTCCAATCCATGATTCGGGCACACCCTTAGCATCTCTCAGAACCTATCCCATGCTTCGGTAAAGGATTCCCCATCTCCTTGTCGGAATTGCATGATCTCCGCTCTTAGCTTCTCCATCCTTGCAGGTTGGAAGTACTTCGTGATGAATTTCTTAGAAAGCTCCTCAAAATCCGCAATGGCTGGCCCTTTAAATTAATCATACCACCCAAGTGCTAGGCCACTCAATCAAAATGGAAATAAGAGCCTCCTAATGGCGTCATGTGGCACGTCGTTGATCTTGAACGTGTTACACAACTTCAAGAATGCCCTCAAGTGTACATTGGGGTCCTCGTAGCTCAACCCATGGAATATTGATCCATGTTGAATAAGATTGATGAGTTGTGGTGGGACAAGGTAGTTGTCGGCCGCTATCTCGTCTTGGTTGTTACAGTACTCCATTCTCGGCTCATTAAAGCTACCAAAAAGCTTTGGCCTTGGATTCGGTGCTTCCTCTTTGGCCATTTCTTCCCTTTCAAGTTCCTCTTCGATGACGGTCTCAAGGACTTCTTTCCTTCTTGCCCTACTCAACGTCCTTGCCAATTACCCATCGAATTCAAACTCGGCTCCTCCAGTAGCTCTTGTCCTTGGCATGCACAAATGGGGTTCCAATGAACTCCAAGATTATCTACAATGGAATAGAGTTTGAACGAGTAAAGTTGAACCAACAAAAAATAATCACACCAAATATGCAAAAAGACAAAGAAAATTGAAAATCTATCTAAATATTATCCTACAACAAAATTTTAACACCAATTGCCATCCCCGGCAACGACGCCAAAATGTTGATAGAAGTATGGTATTAACCAAATAGAATGAGATTTTATGGTCTCTACTCTAATTGAAATCCTACACTAGCAAAATTAATCAATACTTACACATACATCTCACCCAAGAGAGGTGGTCAATGTTATAGTGTAGTAAGGTTCGATCCCACGAAGTAGGGAATTGATGTCAAAAGATTTTGTGTTTTTCAAATATTTAGATGACTTAAAATAAGTGGTTTGGAAAGAAAGATAATCAACAAATAAAAAACTTGAAAAGATCGAATTAAAATCAAGGTAGGTACGATGTGCTCCCAGGTGTTGTCGGCTAGGGTTACTAAGGATGTCTCTATCGAGGGTTCGACCTAAGGTGCTTCTAGGGAATAGGGATAATTGCTCCTTTTGGTCTCCACTTTTATGGCGGAAGCTAGAGATAAATGAGCATCTATCTAGAGGACTTAACTAGGTGAAGTTGTCTTCCTTTATGGTGAAGCAAAACTACCCAATCCTAACTAACCGTAGCATCTACGTTCTCCCAATCTTGCCACTCTCAAGACCCGTTCCCCCTTTATGGCAATGGCAAGAACCGTTCCTAGTCACTCCCCTCTAAAGTCTCTTCCTAAGCTCACTCTCCCTTTAAGGCGGAGGCAAGGGTTGGCTTAGTTCTCGACTCCGGATGCACAACCTAACGCAATGCACGAATGCTATTCGTCTTCCCTCATGTATGGTGGATGCAAGGTCAACTCAAGCACTTCCTCTATTCTACTTCCAACCCTAAGGCTTAAAGGTTCACTCAAGCCTTTTATCAAACACTTACAAGTCAACACTAAGCTAACTAGTTACCTTTTCATTCAATGTCTATAGAACCCATTCACTAGATATCCTTTGGATAAACCCTATCAATCAACAATCAATTCATCTACCTAGCCAACAACAACCCAAGGAGCACAATAAACTCTAGCCTAACATAGCTAGAGCATGCATCATGAAAGCAATAAATACCACAAACAAAATAATAAATGAAATTAAAGAAAGAAAACTACCAATCTTTGATGGAAATAAGTCTTCTTCAATAAATGCTAACATTCATTACAAGCTTGTCCAAAATAGATGATGGAATTCCCCTCCTTGTACAAAAGATTGAGTTTTCAAAATAAAACCCTAGCTATCACTACTCCAAGAACACTCAAGAGAGCAAGCTCTTGTTTCTAACTCCTAACCCTAACTTAAATTCTCTCTAATGAATTACTTACTAACCCGAAAGACCCCAAAAACCCTTATCTCAGCTTTATAATTTCGTTTCTACCACATTTGCCCTTGTTGACTTTGAAAATAGAGGATAAAAAACTTAAAATGCCATTTCAACACACTTTTCTCTCCGGCGCGTCGGAGAGGTCTGTTCCAGCTTCCACGCATTTCTTCAGAAAATGTTGTCTTTTTCGTTCCTCTTCCGTCCCTAGCCCTTCTTTGCTCAATTTTCTACAAAATATGCACATAATGTGTCAAATAATCATGAGAGTTACGCAAAGTATGCGTGAAACGATCTAGATATGGTGAATATAATTCACCCTATCAACAACTCTCCAGCTAAGTTAATCCAATCCAGACCCACCCCTCCCAAGAATCTCATTTCTAAAGTTAATTCCTCATCTGATTTACAGGAGATCCTCACGGAATCAGAAGGAGACCCAACTTTGTTAGAGGAACTTGAGGTGGTTGAAAATCTTACGGTATCATCTGGCCCCCCTCAAAGGCAAAAGTCCCTAATGCTGAAGTCAGGAAGGAAGATCAGTACTTCCAGTAGCAAAGTGAAGCCTAAAGTGGAGTCCAAAATGAACCTACGACCTAAGGTATCAAAAACTGGCTACAAGGAGGTTAGTTCTGATGATTAGTACATTATTTTGGAATATTATAGGCATATTAGCCAAAGGTAAGTTGCACAGAGTCAAAAAACTTATTAGGCAACACTATGTTAACCTACTAGCCATTGCGGAACCTTTTGCTAGTATAAACCAAATGGAAAAAATTAGGCATAAACTGAATTTTGATACATGCTATTCTAATCAGGTTGAGGAAGGGAAATTTTGGTTTTTCGTGTGATCTCCTTTTTCCTGTGCTTTGCAGCAACTTTCCACCCAGCATATTACTTGTGTTGTATCCCATCCTGAATTTCAAAGTCCTTTTATAGTGTCAACTGTGTATGCCAAAAATACAGCAAGAGAGATAGTCGAATTACGGGAGTCATTAACAAAACTTTCAAACCATAATTCTCCATGGTTGTTGTGGGGTGATTGGAATTGTATAGTAGATAGCTCCAAAAAGAAGGGTGGGAAAAGATGTACTGACGGAGAAACTGTTGAACTTGCTGAGTTCATTGATAGAGAAAGTCTAGTGGAACCTCCGTTTCAAGGGTCTTTATATACCTGGTGTAATAACTGTAGGGGTGCCACTAGAGTTTGGAAAAGATTGGATAGGGTCCTAATTAACTCTGCCATTGTGAATTCGGATGTCAATGTTTCTGTCCAACATGCTATGAGAGCCCCATCAGATCATGCCCCCCTTATTGTCCATGTGGAACTACAGAACTTCAGGAGGCCTGAAAGCTTTAAGTTTCAGAATTTTTGGGCTGACCATTCGGCCTTTTCGGATATGGTGAGAACAGCTTGGAGTACTCCTATTATGGGGTCTTCTCTCCAAGTGCTAGTGGAAAAACTTAAGATCACCAAGGCTGCCCTAAAAGTGTGGAATAGAGAGACTTTTGGCAATGTAATTACCTCCCTTAAGATGGCTGAGCTGGAGATGGAGAGGATTGAAGCTGAAGACCTTCATAATCCTTTACCGCGAGAAGTGATTAACCTAGCCTCTGCTAACCTGAAACTTGCAACCATAAGGGAAGAGAGGTTTTGGGCTCAAAAAGCCAACATTAAATGGATGGCTGAGGGAGATAGAAACACTACTTTTTTCCATGCTTCAGTAAAACAAAGACATATTAGGAACCACATCCATAGGATTAAAGGGGATACGGGAAACTGGGTGGTGGGTGATCGGGATATTAGGGAAGAGGCTGTGAGGTACTTCTCTGGCTTATACTCTACTATCCAGACTTTAGGTTCCCTGAATTTGGAGGCTATCCCGACGGTGATTGACAGGGATATCAATGAAAGCCTAGAAAATGACCCAACTTTAGAAGAACTCAAAGAGGTTGTTTTTGCTCTAGGAGTAAATAGTGCAGTTGGTCCCGATGGGTTTAACGGGTATTTGTTTAGAGCTATGTGGGAAATCATTAAAGAAGACCTTCTTTTGGTCATAGTCAGTTTTTTTAATGGAGAGACACTCCCAAAGGCATTCACTGCAACATCCATCATTCTAATCCCTAAAGTCCCTAATCCCTCAGCCCTATCCCACTTTAGACCCATTAGTTTGTGCAACTTTGTGAATAAAGTGTTATCAAAACTATTAGCAAATAGGCTAGGGAAATTCCTACCACTTTTAATTAGTAGTAATCAAAGCGGATTTGTCAAAGGTAGGCAGATTTTAGACAATTATTTGCTCGCAAGTGAACTAATGGCATCTATGTCGACTAATTCTAAAAATAGGAATGTCGCTTTGAAACTTGACATGGAAAAGACCTATGATAGAGTCCATTGGCCTTTCCTCATTCAAGTTATGAGAAAAATGGGTTTTAGGGAACGGTGACTAGATAAAATCTGGAGACTCTTATCTAATGTGTGGGTATCTATTCTTGTAAATGGAGCGCCTCAAGGCTAGTTTAGCATGTCTAGAGGTTTGAGACAAGGAGATCCTTTGTCTCCTCTGTTATTTATCATCAGTTCAGAGTATTTGTCTAGGTTATTAAATGCTGGATCGGAACAAGGTCCAGGGTTTCATGTGCACAAAAACTGCATAAATGTCTCCCACTTAGCATATGCGGATGACATTATTATATTATCGTCTGCAAATTGTAGAATGCTATCTTAGATTATGCAGGTGCTAGAGCATTACCAAGCTGTTTCAGGTCAGAAAATCAATGAAAACAAGAGTTTCTTCCTCACTCACCATAAACTGTCCACTCAAAAAAGGTATATGCTAGCTAGAATCACCAATTTTCAGAGAGGTTCATGGCCATTTCCTTACCTGGGCATTCCTCTCCATTATGGGAAGATCAAATCCATACATTATGAAGGATTGATTCTGAAGATTAAAGGCAAGCTTAGGGCCTGGAGTGGTAACTTTTTATCCAAAGGGGGGAGAATCATTCTGATCAAAAGCGTTTTATCATCCATTCCTATTTATTCCACTATGGCCATCTCTCCTCCCAAAGGAGTGGTAGAGCAAATCGAGAACATTTTTGCCAAATTTCTGTGGCAGAAATGTAAGGAAAGAGCCTATCATTAGATAAAGTGGGAGGAGCTCTGTTACCCTACTAATGAAGATGGAGCAGGCCTCAGATCTCTGAATGACATTATTTCTGCGCAAGGCATCAAGTTATGGTGGAATTTTAGAAAGCGGGAATCACTTTGGGCAGAATTCATGTATCAGAAATATTGTAGTCTTTGTCACCCGGCTCAAATTGGGCCTTATAGAGGCGACTCACGTACCTGGAAAATGATGTTGAAGTATGCCCCTATTGCGGAAAAATTCATAATGACTAAAGTAGGGGATGGAGCATATGATTTTTGGGTGGACAATTGGTTAGGATCTGGTCCTCTTGACAGCTCCTCGACTGAAATGCAGTCCCTGAACGAGTTCTAGACAGAAGGGGCCTAGAATCAAGAGAAAATTGATAGATTACACCCTGATATTCAGAATAGAATTAGAACACTGCCTCCCCCGATAACAAGAGGAAGAGATGAACTGAAATGGACATTGCGTGAAGATGGAAATTTTTCACTGTCCTCTGCCTTTAATCAAATCAGAAGGAGAAGAGGTAATAGGAACATGCCTACTGAAATATATACCCTCTCATTCCCTTAAAAATCTCCTTTTTCATGTATTGCATGTTGAAAAGAAGGATCCCATTGGGAGACTCTTTACAGAGGCTTGGGTTTACTGGCCCCTCATTGTGTCATTTTTGTTTGAATTATGAAGAAGAAATTAACCACTCTGAAAGATCTATGTTAGATACGCGGTGTCCCAGTGTGTGAGTGACACTAGGTATGACATCGATAATAAAATGATAATGATCAATATTAAAAATGTGGAAATTAAAAAGACAGGAGGTTGGTAACGCAGTTCGGCAATTGCCTACGTCTTCGGGGTCACGCCCAGATAAAACAATCCACTAAGTTCACAAGTTACAAGACACTCGGTCTGACACAAAGTAAGACTCCCTCTTATCTTTGACGCTGCCTCTTCCTAACTCTATAGTGAACGGATTGTGCGAGCTCCCCTCGACTTGTGTTGATTCATCCCGGAATCTGTGGTTAATGCAAGTCCCCTTGCCCACAATGAAGACAATATCCCCTTGTCAATGGCGACTCCTCCCAGAATCCGTGATTGATACAAGATCCCCTTTCCCACGTTTGAACTCTCCCGAGTTCCTCAACAACCTCCTCCCGAGGCTGGATTATATTAAATAACACAAGGATTGCATCTTCAATAATAATGAAATAAGATGTTCTGCCAACACACTTTGATCAAAGACCTCCAACAAAGAAGTGTGTTCACAGCCTAATGAAGACCGAAATAAACATCAAAGCTCCACACGATTCAAACACTTCGCACGCCTTGCACACCTAAAAAACGTGTGGTGTGGAAATATCATATTGGCACACCAAATCTTCCCATGTTTATCTCCAAGATTATTTCCAAGTAAATCCCATAGAAAGATGGAAACCATTGTGCCTTCCATGCTTATCTTTTCCAAAGATAGCTTTCCAATGATAACTTCCAAGAATACCAAGATGAACCCAAAAATATCAAGATAGCATTAATCTCCAAATCAATCTTCCATGCATAGATTGATTTAATTTGATTTATGCTTCAAATAAGATCATTCCTTATCTTGCCAAAAGATCAATGCCAATTAAAATAAATGCCACTCCACGTGTGCATTAACAATCTCCCCTTTTGGCATTTTTTGGCAAAATCAAAACTCTCAAAGTATGCTGAACAGAAGTTCGATGAAGCTCCCCCTGAATAAGAACTTTCAAAAAAATCATTGCACAAAACATTGCGCATGACCCATCAAAAGACATAAAGATTCGAACTCCCCTTGCATCGGATCTTACCAACAAAACATCACTGCACAAGACACTGTGCATGACACATCAAGCGACACAAAGATCCCAGCATACAATTGTTTAGGGGATTACAAAACAAATACCCAAATATCCCAAATTAATCCCAAATTACTCCCTCTTTTTGCCACAAAAGGACAAAAGGGCACAAAAACAACAATAAAACATAAAAATTGTCTTAAGCAAAGGATCATAAACAAACATCAGAGTCATATCAATCAGAATCCTCTGCATCATAAGGCACTAAACCAACTGATTCTGCTAGTAGATGAACAACAGCAGCAGCTTCTGAAACATTATAATCTTTACCAGTATCAAACCCACCAGATTGGGCACTGGAAGGGACATGACTGTCAGTGACACCATCCGTGACACCAGGAGTGACATGAGAAGTGCCTTCACCAGTAATAGCAAAAGGAACAGAAGTGTCCTTTGCAACAGCTTTCTCAGCAGAATCAAAATGAACATGTTCTTCAATGATAGGATTGTCTGGGTTCATTTCAGACTCTGTAAAAATAGGAGATAAATTTTGAAATATACCTGTAGTAACATCTGGAGTGACATCAGGTGGGACATATGAAGATCCAGGGACATTATCAGCTGCAGTTTTAGCCTGGGCATCAAACTTCTTCTTCCTTGCAGCTGCATCAGCTGCAACATCCTTAACAACTTTTAAAGCAACCAGGTCATCAAGTATGAAAAAGACTTCCTTCCTTCTCTTCTCGATGTCAATTTGCTGAGCCATCAAAGCTTTCAACTCATCCTCCAGCACGTTAATGGTGCGCGACAGCAAGATAGAGTTACCCAGCTCTTCTGTGTCAGAGACATCCTCTGAGACATCTTCCATGTCATTGACATGATCACCCTTTAACAGCTTGTAACTGATCCTGATTTCTTCCTTATCAGATTCCAAAATTTATCTTGCTCTAATCACAGCATGTTGTGAAGACAGAATAGCATAAATCGAACATGGAAACGGATAAGCAATCCTCTCATTTTTGCAGTCCGCGTGCTTCACAATTTGGTCAAATAAAAATTGCCCAACATCGAATTCAACAAAATTCCCAATCTTGAACAACAACATGGCCATAGACTTATTCACTCCTGTACCATGAGATGTAGGCAACCAATTTCTGATAGCAATCTTGTGTAGAATTGCATATTTAACAGACAACTGAGAGGCAGGAAAGTCTTTTCCTCTCGGCCATACACGTCTGACACCCCTAGTGATATCAGTAATTATCACACTATAGTCAGGACTGAAATCTTCCACATTAGCCCAGTGACTACCTAGATAGGTATTAATCACATCCAAAGAAAATTGAAACAGCTTACCCTTCACATATACATGACCACCATCGGTGTGTCCAACATCTTTCACAGTAGAATCTAGATTGTAATAAAACTCTTGTACCACTCTCCTGACATAGGGCATAATCCCCTTGATTGTCCTTCCTAAACCTTGGCTAATCAACTGATCAATTAATTTTTGACAATCTTTAAAGTCCCCTTCATGAATATTCCTCTCTCCGCAGATATTCCTCTTAGACACTCTACTCCATAAACTAGCATTATATTCAGACTTAAAATCATCCAGATTGACCGAGAAATCTGATGACTTACTTGCGGCAGCAGGAGACTGTCCCTTTGACATTGCCTTTGAGCGAGGGACTCGCTGAGATTCTGAGACCAGAGTTCTCCTCTGGCACTTTGCCCTTGGTGACTGAACTGGTTCTGGATCAGACAGGTTCTGATCATCATCCTCGGAAAGAACATCGTCTCTGACATCTTCTCCTTTTTCACCCCAAACTTCATCTGAAGAATCTTCATCCACAATCCGAAAGCGCTTTCTCTGAGGCTCCACAGTAACCTTGGATGCAACAGGTGCTTTAGGGGGTACAGCACTCAACTTGAATTGTCCACCACTCGATTGCCCAAATCTCATTCTTACTCCTGACAGATCGACTGATTAAATGGGAGTGGCCATCTCTACTTCTGACGACAAGTCAACCTTATAACTTGTAGACTTCTCCTTTGAGTGAGAAGTATTACCATCTTCACTTGATGAACTTGGAGATGCAAGGGTGACAACTACATGAATTTTATCATCATCCATAGTTTCAACAACCTTTCTAGCCTGAGATGAAGACTCTGATTGTGACATCCTGAGAATTTTGGATCACTTGACTTACAAAAAATCTCAGAGACTTTGATTATGTGGACACTGATGAAGACGGCTGAGAATAATCGAACACTTTGGGTAGTAGATACTCAGAAAACCAAAAACCCTTGAAATATCAAAAAGAGAAATAAGTGCCGAAATTATTGCAGTCAGAGTTTACATAACCGAGATCAACTCTTCAATTCCATATATTCAGCCTAGGAATCCCAAAAAGCCAAGTGTCACTTGCGGTGCTGACGATCAAAATCCTCAAAACACGAAATCCACAGCTATAATGCCGTCTAAAAGTGTGAGGCGGGAAACCACAAAAAACAAAATAGCTATTCTACAGTATTTTTGTGTTTTTCATAATATTTTTTTATATTGTTATAAATAAAAATACAATACAAAAAAAACTTTCAAAACTTGAAGAACCTCTTCATAAGACACAAAGGCCTAAGGCAGACCTTAGTTCTTCAAACCTTGTTCCATCCAAAGCTTTGGTGAAAATATCAGCAATTTATTTTTCAGTCATCATATGATCCAAAGCAACAATTTTATCCTCCACAAGAGATCGAATAAAGTGATGTCGAATATCTATGTGCTTTGTTCGAGAATGCTGAACAGGATTCTTAGAGATATTGATAGCGCTCATATTATCACAGTATAGTGTCATGACATCCTGTGTGACACCATAATCCTTCAGCATTTGCTTCATCCAGAGAAGTTGAGTACAACAACTGCCTAGTGCAATATATTCTGCCTCAGCAGTAGACAGAGAAATAGAGTTTTGCTTCTTGCTGAACCATGACACCAAATTATTTCCCAAGTAGAAACATCCACCAGAAGTGCTCTTTCGATCATCTGAAATTCCAGTAGAGTCAGTGTCACAATATCCAACTAAGTTGGTGTTTGTATCAAAAGAATACCAGATCCCATCGTCAGTTGTTCCATTAATGTACTTGAGAATTCGTTTGACTGACACCAGGTGTGACTCCCGAGGATTTGCTTGAAACCGGGCACATAAACCTACACCGAAGCAGATATCAGGACGACTAGCAGTTAGGTACAAGAGACTGCCAATCATACTTCTGTATAGACTTGCATCAATAGGAGTTCCCTTCTCATCTTTAGATATCTTCTCATGAGTTCCCATAGGTGTTCTTATTGGACGAGTATTTTCCAATACAAACTTCTTCAACAAATTCTTGGCATACTTACTTTGAGAGATAAAGATACCATCATTGCATTGCTGAATTTGAAGTCCAAGAAAGTAAGTAAGCTCACCAACCATACTCATCTCAAATTCCTCAGTCATTTGAGCAATAAATTCATCCACCATCGCCTGTGACACTGAGCCAAACACTATGTCATCAACATATATTTGAGCAAGTAAAAACTGACCTTTAGCACGGTGAATGAAAAGGGTTTTATCTACCTTCCCTCGCTCATATCCCTTAGACAATAAATACTCCGTGAGTCTTTCATATACCAAGCCTGAGGAGCTTGTTTGAGCCCGTATAACACCTTCTTCAACTTGTAGACATGTTCGGGATTATGAGGGTCTTCAAAACCCTTTGGTTGAGTAACATATACCTCCTCATTAAGAAGACCATTGAGGAAAGCACTTTTCACATCCATTTGATACAATTTGAATTGCAACACACATGTAATGGCTAGCAATAACCGAATAGACTCAAGGCGAGCAACCGGAGCAAATGTCTCATCAAAGTCAACTCCTTCAATTTGTGTATACCCCTGTGCAACTAATTGAGCCTTGTTACGAGTGATATTTCCATTCTCATCACTCTTGTTCTTGTATATCCATTTCGTGCCAATGACATTCACATTAGGGGGGCACGAAACTGGATTCCAAAGTTGATTGCGAGTGAATTGACCAAATTCTTCTTACATAGCACCAACCCAATATTCAACGAGTAAGGCTTCTTTCACATTTTTGGGCTCAATGGATGAAGTAAAACATGTCATTTGAATCATATCCCGATAGTTCACTCTTGATTTTTCTCTAGTCCAAACACCATCATCCAAATTTCCAATAACTTTCTCAGTAGGGTGATTCTTCTGAACACGAGTGGATGACTACCTGCGAGGTGAGAGGACATCTTCCACAGTATCATCCTCGATACTCTGATCTGTGACACCACTTGTGACACTGAGTGGAACACTGGAAATTGCTTCATGTAAAGATTCTGTAACATCTTCATGAGAAACAGCAATTACTTCCAGTGAGTCATCGACTTGAACATTTACAGATTCCATGACAGTTCGAATTCTTTTGTTGTAGACCCGATAAGCTCGACTATTAACAGCATAACCAAGAAAAATAGCATCATCACTCTTGCGATCGAGCTTTCCATTATATTTCTTGTCATTCAACACATAACAAGTACTACCAAAAGGATGAAAATAGTTAACAGTTGGAGTTCTTCCTTTACATATTTCATAGGACGTCTTTTCAGTTCCTCCACGAAGATATACTCGATTTCCTCCAATACTTTCTACCGACATAGGACCCATCAAATCCATATGAAACAGCTTGAGCACACGATTTGTCCCTAGTGTCTGAGACTTAGGGTGTGACACCCTTGTTTGTTTCCCAATCTAACAAGGTTCACGCACTCTTTCTTCATCAATCTTCAGCATTGGAATCCAACGAACAACTCCCTTAGAGACACTTTTCTGCAGCATCCTTATATTCACATGACCCAATTTTCGATGCCATAGGACAGAATCTTGTATGCTTTATCGAAGACACGTAGATGAGGCAGAGATGAGATAACAGTTGTCCGAAGATCTTACTCCTTCCATGATGCTCATGTTGTTATGATCAACTACCTTACACTTTTCCTTAGTGAAGTTCACATTCAGATCTTGATCACACAAATGACTAATGCTGATCAGATTTGCCTGCAGACCATTTACCAGAAGACATTCTCTAGTTTTGTTAACCATGACACATCTAGAGTACCTTTTCCAATGACACGAGCTGTGACACCATTTCCAAATGTTACTTTTCCCATATTTCCGAATATAGTGTTCTTCAAAAACTTCTCATCACCAGTCATATGTCCGGAACATGCACAGTCAAAGTACCACTCATCAGTTGTGGCAGCCTTTAGTGAGGTATATGTGAAGTTACACCTTAAATTGTACTTCATTACCCGATTCTGTTGTGGATCCCTGCGAAAAGAAGACTTTCTAGCAGTACCTTGTCTCAAATCAGCGAGATAAATAAAGCATCTAGGACGAATATGTCCGCGACGATTGCAATAATGGCAAATATAAATAAATCTGTTACCTTTGCTTCTAGAAGCATGATAAGAATGATAAGGATTTGACCTTTTTGTGTTCATTGCAGTCACTACAGCAACTTGCTTCCCTTTAGATTTATCCACTGGTAGTGACACTGATTGTGACACTGGTTGTGACATTAATTGTGACACTGGTTGTGACAATGAGCTTTCTCCTTTATACCCCAATCCTGAGTGATCACCACTAGATTGACCAGTCTTAAGAATTTCATCCAGCTTGGATGAACCTGAATTTAACATCTTGACACCTTTCTTTAGGTGGTTCAACTCATTGGTCAAAGTCTTCACTTCCACTTGACTTACTCTCAGTTTGGTTCCCAAATCAGTATTAGAGTGTTGAAGAGTGTCCCTTTCTTTCTATAAATCTCCAATCTGCATATGAAGTTGCTGATTTACTTTAAAAAGTTCAGTCCACTTATCATGAAGATTCTTGTATTCGAATAGAATATCTTCTTCTGTGACATAATCTTCATCTTTATCCATATTTTCAGTGACACCCTGTGTAACATCTTTTTTCCCACCATAATCTAATTGTTCAGTCTTCAAAATAAGAGCCACATGATTGTTCTGAAAATCCTCTTCTTTATCTGAGTCATCTTCACTCCAGGTTGTGTTGAGAGAATTCCTCTTCTTTCTCAATGTATTTGCACAATCTGCCTGAACATGTCCAAAACCATCACATTCTCTACACTTAATTACTCTGTTCTTGAATGACTTATCAGATGTTTTATTTTCTTCCCTGAACTTTTTGTAGCTTGCAAGTTCAACCTTGGAGTTACTGACACTGGACTTGACACCTGGATTGTTTTTGCAAAATATCTTCATGACTCTGCCGAGTTCTTAGATATTAATGCAAGAGAGTCCTCAAGGTCATCTTCATCAAGATTAACTGATTTCTGCATTTCTACTTTTAAGGCAATCCCTTTGACTTTCTTTTCTTCCAAATCTACTCCAAGATTCATCTCAAATGTTCTGAGAGATCCCATCTGTTCTTCAAGCTTCATCTGTGAGATATCTTTTGCTTCTTCAATAGCCGTAACATTATAAGCAAACCGTTGAGGTAGAAATCGTAGAGTTTTTCTTACAAGCTTTTCTTTAGAAAAACTTTCACCAAGTGCAAACGCCTCATTAGCAATGTCACAAAGTTTTGCATTAAATTCAGCAATACTCTCATCTTCATGCATCTTTAAACTTTCAAACCTTGTAGTAAGAATTTGCATCTTTGATAATTTCACAGCTAATGATGATTATTATGATGATTATAATGATGATTATGATGATAGTCTTGAATTATATTTGAAAAAGAGTCAAAACCTATACAAGAAGTTTAAGGCCAAACTAGAGAAAGCTACAAATTACAATTAAGACTTGATCATAAAATGTGATAGGTTAGTGAATGAAAATGATCAATTGAAAATTTAAAATGAAAGGCTGACCTTGGAAAATATTAAAGTCAAGGAAGAGGTTAAGAAATATTATGAGGTAAAGAAGGAACATGTAGACTTGAAGAAAAGAATTGAGGATATTAACATTTGCTTATCTTAGTTCACTCAAGGAAAATAAAATTTAGAGAAGCTCCTAGGAAGTCAAAGGTTAAGGAATAATCGATATGGACTAGGGTATGCACATGGTGAATGTACACAAAACTCAACCCCTAGGTTTGTTAAGCTAATCATATCTCAAATCATCACCATTGTGATAGTGGATTGCAAGACTCTAAAAATGATTCACACTATCATAATTATGGATTTCAAATGCATAAATCACACAATCACCACTTTGGAAAAAAACATGACAATGGTTTTCACAAAGCACATTTATGAGGATAGGAGTGACACTTTTCTTATGCATTCTTGCCCTTTTCAATATAATTTGATATGTACTTATTATTGTAAAAAAGAGCATGTATCCAAACATTGCTTTTCTAGAAGGGAAGTAAAAAAAGGGACAAAGAAATGGGTGAAAAAGAAAGTTGAAGAAACACCTAAGCTATAAAATGATATATGAAATGCATATGCTTAGGGGGAGATTTATAACATTATTATGAGCATGCTTAATGAACTAAGTTTGATAATGGCTTAAAAACTAGGTTAAAGTGTCTATTACTTTAGAGTACTTTAACTTGGCTTAGTTTATGTAAGCAATTATTTGAAAGATTATGAATAATCTCCTTGAATTTGTTGTTTTAAAAGATTATTGAAATGAATTAATCATTGGTATGTGCTTATGTCATTGATCATTATGTGTTGAAAATTTGAAATTGTGTTTTGTATCCAAAAATTGTTGGCATATGAAAAATGGTTTAAAAACAAAGGAAACTATGCCAAAATGTTTCTAAAATTATACACTTAGCCAATTTTTGAAATTTGGATTGAATTTTGAAACCTAGGCACCCATAAGGTTCCAAGGAGTGAAAGGTAATCCCTTGAAAGAAAATGTAAATCATTTAGCATAACTTCATTTCGAGTATGAGTTATTTGATATCAAAATTAAAAACTAAATGACTATTTGATATAAGAGCATTATTCTAATATGTGGTATCATTTTAACTAATGGCATCACTTCAAAAAATGGTGTCATGATTGATTGACAATTTGGAGCCACATTGATGGACAAGCTCTTTCTTGTTTTGATGAATTTATTTGTGAAAATTTCTCTCATGTGCACTGTAGTACTTGTATGTTTTTGTTGATGACAAAGGGAGGAGAAATTAAGATTTATGTGATTATGTGAATTGTTATATAAGAAATTAAAATGACAATAGAAAGAAAAAAAAGAACTTAAGAATGTCAAAATGTCAAAAGGGGAGAAAGAGAAAATACATGTAGGGAAAGTATGTGCTAATGAAACAAATGGGGAGAAAAAGATCATATGTTTAGGGAGAGAATTTTTCATGTTATGTAACATATGAATTGCTTTCTATGCATTTAGTTATCTCCTCACTTAATTAGTTTGTCATCATAAAAAATGGGAGATTGAAAAACCTTGTGTCTTAAATCTACTTGTTGTTTTGATGATTAACAAACAATTATGTGTACTAATGTCTCAACAAGCTTCTTGAAGTTATAGGTGTGCAAATTGGCAAAAGTGAAGATCAAAGCGCTGAAGACATTGAAGAAATAGAAACTAGTTAAATTGGAGTAGATTCCCCAACCCAAACCCTAGTGGTACATTGGCTCTAACTTGATTGAGTCATTTAAAACCTCAAGTAAAACAAATCCAAAATGAAAGTTGAAAATGTGTCTTTTTGTAAAAAAAGTTTTTATATTTTCACAAAAGTGTTTTGAAATGTATGTTTTGAGAAAAATAATTTCAAAAAGTTTTTATATTTTCACAAAAGTGTTTTGAAAAAGAAAACAAAAATTGATGAAAAAGATAGGTTTGGACGATCACAAACACAATTGGGACGTTCGAAACCATTTTTGTAAAGTTTTTTGACAATCCTGAAAAGTACATTCGGACGACCACTTTGGAGTTCGGACGTCTGAGCTCAATTTTTACAATTTTCGAAACTTTCTGTAAAATGCATTCGGACGACCTATTTTTAGTTCAGACGTCTGAACCCATCGATTTTTGAAATTCCATGTTTTTCTCAAAGTGCATTCGGACGACCTCCTTGAAGTTCAGACGTCCGAATTGCCCAGGTTTGTAACGGCTAGTTTTCTAAAAATCTGATTTATTGTTCATTTTGCCTCACAAACATTTCATATAAATACCTTGAGCTTTCATGATGTTTTCTAATGATCCTTGAGCTTAAAATTGTCTAGAAAACATTCTTCAAAATTTCAAAAGAAAAGAGATTTGATAATCAATCCTAAGGATCAAAATCTTGAGCTTCAATTTGTATTCATGTTCTTGAGCAAATCTTTTATCTTGTAAAAATCATCCTTTGAGAAGAAATTTGCTGAGATCTTTCATTGTAATTATCTACACTATTTAGAGGGTCATCCAGTTTTGTAATAATCTTCAAGTTGTACGAATTGAAAGGTTTCTTCAAGAGGGAGAGTAAAACAAACTCATAGCTTGAGATAGCTGTTGAGTTAGTTTGAAGGTTTGTAAAAGGATTTGGATCTCACATTTGGTGAAGAGATCTCCAATTAGTGAATTGGTGAAATCCTAAACTTGTGGGCTTAAGTAGTGGATGTAGAGTGCTCCAAGGGGGAGACTTGAACCACTATAAATCCTTCGTCTCCTTCTTGTGTCCATTTCTTTAATTGCTTTATAAATGTGTATGCTTAATTACTTCATATTCTTTTGATAATTATGAATTGAATAATTGTCTTGAGTTGTTTTGTTAAATTGGGGTGAATTGATATTTGGTTAAATATTGTTGAATTGAATTCACAATATTCACACACACCACAAGTGTTTGATCAAATTCCTCAAAGAAAGATTAGGTTAGGGAAAATAGTTTTTGGATAGGATTTTAATTAGATAACCTAATTCAACCCCCCCCCCCCCTCTTAGGTTGCATATAGGACCTAACATATTCATTTCAGCATTTCGAAGTATATTTATTTTTATTTAATTCTCATTGAAATTTAACTAACCTTTGGATAATGTTTGATTCAATTAAGAGTGAGAAGTGGTAATTGAGTTATCGCAAAAACTCTCATTAGGTGGGTTCATATATAAAATGTGATTAATCACACGCCTTTATGTGTATGTCTATTATAGTCCTGCCTTCTTCTTTTTTCTTTCTTTCTTTTTTTAGTTTTTCACTTTTCACGTATCACTCTTAAGCTCAAAAGTATGAATCTAATACTCTCGTATATCACTTTAAGGTATCATTTGGTGAATATTTGATATGTTAAAATGACACAATAAAATGAAAATTTGACACGCTAAAGTAAAAATTCAATATGCTTCCAATGAAACTCCAAAATTATCTTGTTATCAAAGTGAGTGTATCTTGTCAACCAACGGTCAACTTGTCTTCTAACATAAACATTCACAAATCACAAATGGATTAATGAAACTTTAATTTATTTTCTCCTTTCTTTCCTCTCTTTCCCCCAAATGTTACAATTTTAATGGAATTTTTAAATCACTAAAAGTAAAAAACTTTACTTAGGGTACTCAGCATTTCTTCATTGCATGCCTAGGGTTTTGTGGCTTTTTATTTCCATTCTCACTTATACGAGTTCTCTTTAAACAAACATCAGAAAGAGAAATCTCGTAGTAAGGTGACAATATTTATTAACATGAAATAACATAAAGCTTAAACCAAGCAATGCCTATATGCTTTCCATGGATGTTTTAGGGCTTATACTAGCCTACAAGCAGCTATCAAGTTTAAAGTGTCACTCTTGTTCCATTGAAATTTCCAAAACTATGTTTCACTTTCAACCTGAGCTTAACCTTCCTGTGTGTTCCCCACTTATATGCTTCAAGACAACGACATTCAAACCCTAAACTTTCCTACTGAGTTTCCATTCCTATTGTTCAATAAAGATTACTCAAAACACTAGGTCTTATTTTGAGAAAAATTTAAAATTTTTACATATTAATCCATATCCTTCATTATATCGCTTAATTAGTGGCCTTTCGCAAATCAAATAGTCAATCAAAACAAACACATATAACACATATATATATATAATCACTGAACACTTAGCAAAAAAAAAACAACAAAAACAACACAAGGTACAAGACCTGCTACTACAGACTTGGATCAAAGCTACAACTCTAAACACTTATTACATGATCTCGAAGGAAAAACTAACTAAACACAACTTCAATTGGCCAGTTTTTTGCATCTAAATTGCCATCAAAGACAATGGTTAGACCTAGACACAACCTAATAGGGGTGAATTAGGTTGGACAATTAAAATTATAGTGATAACAAGTTATGCTACATAAATGATTCTTTAAGGAATTTAAACAAACACTTGGAGTGTGTGGATTTTGTGCACAATTTTGTGACATCAACTAGTCAATATTTCTCAAAATTCAATTCACAATAATTCACCATAAATACATAATCAGTAATAATCACATGAACAATAAGAAAATTAATAAATTATTATAATCAAAGCATAGAAATGGACAAGATATTTATAGTCATTCAACTCTCCTCATTGAGTACTCTCTATCCACTACTTAAACCCTGAAGTTTTGGATTTCACCAATCCAATAATGGAATCTCTTTACCAAAGTTGATATCCAAACATTTTATAAATCTTGCAAAGAAGGTGAAACTAATTCAATAGATATTCCAAGTTACGAGTTTAGTTTTTTTCTTCCATCTTGGAGAAACCTTTCAATTCTTACCAATTGGATATTACAAAACTTGAAACCATCTTAATAGGGTGGATGATTTCTCTTTAAGCTCTTACAAGAATTTCTCTCAAAAAATATTTTTATAAATAGAAAATCTTAACTCACAAAGGATGAAGAACAAAATCAAAAACTCAAAGATGTACTTTGCATTTTATAATCTGTAATTGTCATTATAATTTAGAATTGTTAGTTTAGCAAATTAAAGGGACTAATTCTTTAGAAAAAAAACTTTAAATATCAATGACATTGAAATTAAGTTGTAGTAAAAGTTTTAAAATCCCATAATTGATTAAAAAGAACACAATCCTAATATCCAACTTAGGTTGTCATAATTTACCTTTCTTATGTTAATTTCTTAGATTTTTGAAATAATTCTTCCCCCTTTATATTTTTTTCTTGTCTTTCAAAATTTTAAAATGTAAATATTGTAGTTATTGTAGAAGTTTATGATTAATAATGACGCTTTTGTAAATTCACTAAGTCAACAACTTGCTCTTGTGAAAAAAATAAAACTCATTTCACATCAATAGAAAGAAACATTATATGACAATATATGTGAATGGATGAAACATGCCTTCTAATGTAATAATAATTGTGTCATTTTTGTTTATCTTTTTTATGTCTTGATGCCATCCTACTTCTCCTTTTTGAAATAATAAAGTATATTGTAAATAATCATAACAACTATAGTAATGTTTCACATGATGTTTTTTTCCTGAATGAACATAGACAACAATGTCTACTTCAAGATGATTGGTAGGGTTATTTACTTCAACCAAAATTACAGTAACTTGATCAAATAGGCTCATTATATACATGTTGGTCAACTTTCACATTCTTCTTAATGTGAATTTGAAGATTTTGAAATGAATTATAATCCTTAAGTTGTTGTAAAAACAGTGCATAAGGATTGTCCTTCATTATAGGCATAAGTTTCTCGACGATTGAAGTATTCAAACTAAAGTCGACATTCTATCATGTAGCTCATGTATCAAGTCATAAAAGTATAATTGAAAGTATTTCAAAAAATTTTGTTTTGGAATGAACCAAATGAGATGATGATAAACCTGTCCTTGTGCTCTAATTGTATAAACACTATTGTTACTTGAAATCAGATGCTTGTTTAAAACCACTCCAAATGACGTGAAAGAAAAAAAATGTTATTGTAGGCACGAATATTCTTTTGAAATTCTCTTGCTTCAATTGAGTTAGATGTTAATAGATTACAATTTTAATCTCTCCCTTTTGACAATAAAATTATGGAGACTCATATTTAAATTTTTTTGCTCCACAAAACTGACAGGATGGGATAGTTGATAATATATGTGCATTTGAATATGTAGGTTGACGTAGAATTTCTCATACAAAAATTCAAATGTTAGTAACTATAAGAAAAATTGTATTTGAAAAAATTAATTGCGTTAATTTTACCATATGTAAGGAATACCTTCGAATCCTTAATTTGTTGCTACCCCATCACCTGATGACCCTCAGCAAAGGACTCAAACCTAACCAATTCTCCCACCAAAAGTCAAAATATTTTGACTCCACCAACTACCTTACAAGAAACATTATTTTCCAAATAATAGATGAGTTTAAAGAAAGATCCACCTGACAATGATGCATAACCCAGCAATATTTGTGCCATAAAAATTTTGCCCATAATGAAGTTTGCCTATGAAATCGCCACCACAACTTATAGGCAAAAGCTTTTATGATATCCTTTAGGTTCATGACACCAATTCCACCCTCAATCTCTGGATAGCACATATCCACCCACTTAATCCAGTGATATTTTTGAATCATCTCATCCGTTCCTCATAGGAAATTAGAAATAACATTCTCAAACAAACAAATAATAGATTGTGGCAGTTCCAAAACTGCCATCAAATATATAGGTAAAGACATTAAAACATGGCCAATTAAAATCAACCTACCTCAAAAGGATAAAAATTTCCCTGCCAACAACAATAATATTCCCCTTACTTTATGTACCAAGTCCTTAAAATAGTGAACCTTCTTCCTCACAAAAACAATTTGACATGCCAAATATTTTGTAGGGAAAGATAAATGAGCAAAACATGTGATTCTCCTTATGACTCGTAAGCGTCGAATAGGACAAGAACGATGCACAATAAATCTACTTTTTTGAACATTCATCTTTTGCCCAGACACTGAGTCATACTCTGTTAATACAACCATGACTTGTCTCAATGAATTAGAAGAAGCAGCGGAAAAAATAAGCACATCTTCAACATAGGCAAGATGAGAAATTAGAAAATAAGCCAATAGAACTCTGAATCCCAAATAAGTAGGTGATCTCTTTAATGTAATCAACTTCCTACATGAAAATTCAGCAGCCAATATAAATAATGAAGAAGATATAGGGTCACCATGTCACAAGCCTCTTTTCGATTTAATGAAACCACATAGAGCACCATTAATCAGTACCAAAAATAAAGAATTCGATATCAACCTCTAGATTATATCAATCCAAATTTCACCAAATCTAAAGGCTCGTAACATTCTAATCAAGAAAAATCATGACACCCGGTCATAAGCCTTATCTATATTGAACGTCAAGGCCATAATACCCCCTCCTATTTTGCAATCAAGACAAGACATCAACCTTGAGCTAGCAATTAATTATCTAAAATTGACCTTTCTTCAACAAACCCACATTGTTCCATAGAAATCAACTTGGGCAACATTGTAGCTAGACGAATCGAAAAAAGTTTTGAAAAAACCTTATTCACAAAATTGCATTAAGTGATATGGTGAAACTGTACAAAGGATTGAGGATACCGCACTTTTGGAATTAGCACCAAAGAGGTTACAGTTATCGCACATGATAGATCACCACCACTAAAAACATCCCATAACTGCATTAAACAAATCCTCACAAATAATGTCCAAGCAATGCAAAAAAATCGGCCATTAAAACTATTTGGCCCAGCAGCACTAGGTGCATCCATTCCGAACACCATTGGTTTAATCTCCTCACGAGATGGTGGAGCTTGTAAAAACTCGTTATCATCATCCATCACAATGTGAGGTATAAACCCTAAGTCTCCATCCATTCGTAATGGTGTCACTAGTGAACATTTCCTGATAAAATTGCACTACCTCCTTTTCAATATTGGCCTCTTTCGACACCCAATTCCTTTGATTATCCTTAATATTATGAATCACTGTCTATAATTTTTATTGTTTAGCCACCGAGTAGAAATATGTTGTATTTTTATCCCCATCTTTCAGTTTCTTTACCCTTGTTTTTTGTTTCCAGAACTCCTCCTCCAATCCCAAATGCACAATTCTGCTTGAGTTTTTTTAGCTCCACAGTATTATCAAGATGAGCATTACCTTGAAGTAGAAGTTCAGCCCTCTCCACTTGTTTTTCAGCATCCCAAGTCCTATGAAAAGCATTCCCAAAAACACTCATATTCTATTCTTTGAAAGCTTGCTTGTAACATTTAACTTTAAAAAAAATAGAAATAGGATTCCTCATAACAGAAACAACCATGTATGCCTAACCACCTCAAAAAAATCAGAATGCAAAGTTCACATATAAAGAAATTGGAAAGGCTTGGTTTATCATCCAAAACACTACATATTGATGTCAAAAGAGGTGAATAATCAGAAGGATCAGTCGCCAAATGAGATATCATAATTTTTTGCCTTTCTTAACATTTCAAATTAGCTAAGACACTATCCAAACATTTTAAAATCCTAGCCTGATGATAAGTTGGTAAACCACCAACTTATTAGCCTTATTTCGTCATGAATTTGCTTAAGTTCTCAAGTAATTATAGTTTTTAATGTTGAATTATGTGTTGATATAGGTGGAAGGACAAAAAAGAGGCTAAGAGAAAAAAAATAGTAAAAAATATCAAAAATTGACAAAGATTCAAGATATGGGCAGCTAGCATTAATTTAGAGAAGCTGCGTCATGAAAAATCAAAGGACTAAAGCACAACACAACCTTAGGCATGTCATGCCAATCAGAGCTCTACAGAACGAAAGGCAGCTCTCGTGTGGTGCACTGCAAGCCATGCTATGAGGGGCAAAGGAGATGACCTACCAAGCGCAACCACACGTAGCTCACACCAGTAAAATAGAAGCAAAGAAAGAGCATTCAATCACTTGAAGCGAGGAAAAGAAATGCTGGCGTGGTTGAGGGTAAGTCATGCCATGAAGAGAAACTACCAGAAGAATCATGTATTGACTCACGTAGCGTGAACCATCCTACGTGAAACTTCTGTACAGGCATGGCATAATATATTGCCAGCTAAGCGAGCAGGAATCAAAGAAAGAAGGCTGAATGAAGAGGCCATGTAGCGAAGGCTTGCCCACTCGAGGCACAAAATTAGTGAAAGAAACCGGGCGTGACCTTGTTAAGCCTATGTTGTGTTCTAAAAAAGGGAAGAGCTATTGCATGGTCAGAGCTAGCCTACGACGAACTATAGAATCACTAAAGGAAGAAGTCGCGTGACCTACTGCAGGCTACATAGTGTAAACCGTCGCAGGATCTGTACGGCTCAACCTGAGCTAGCCTATGCGAACTGACGTATCTGTTTACTTTGTGTACTTTTTGTACTTTTTACAGCTTTTCACATTTCTAGTCCTCCTCCCACCTACTTTTTGGGGTCCAACATATATTCTTAAGTTTTTTAAAGGTAGTTTTCTGAATTGTAGAACCAAAAAGTAGCTAGAAAAAAGGCTTATTTTGGAAATAGGACATAGAAGATTGGAGCAAGCAACAAGTCTTGAAGAGAGAACTTATTTTTCTCCAAGCAAGAACTACACTAGAGCTCTAAGGTTGAAGGCAATATTTTGATAGAGAAGCTGGGATTTTTTAATTGTATTGCAAGAGAAGCTTCCATATTTAACTAAGGGTGACATCATTTTTGTTATCTATGGCTTTTCTATCAATATTCTACATATTCATTTTGCTAGAAGCTACCATGAGTTGCTAAACCTTGATGGGTTGCCATGGGGATGACTAGTGGGTTTAGTAGACCTTGATATCATGATGAATCTTACTTTGGGTATGTTAAAGAAGGACCTTGCATGCTTAATGTTAATGGGCTCCCATAGTAATGCACATTTGTAGATTATGTAAAGTTATGGATGAAATCATTGGTTTAATTGGGGAATCTAGCTAGTAGTGTGACAAGGGGTTGTTTAGAATCCATCAACCTAATTAGTAAAAATAAAGAACTAGAAATATCCTAGCATGACTTCTTTGTAAGGTCATGTGGCAGGGCTCTATGTCTTGGTGATGAGGTAAAAGGGAAGGATACCTTAGTTTGATCTCTTTGTAAGTTCATAGGCCCTTCTCCAAGTTGAAAGCACAAGTGGGTGGTAGAATCTCTACTCAATTAGTAATGTATTGATTTGACGATGGGGGTAGTTCTTAGTAAGCTATACATTCTTGAGTTATGCACATTGAGGGGTTGCTATACGTCTTAGTAACTTATAGCCTCCAATAAAAAACCTCTAGAACTTAGCACCCAAGGCAAGTATGTAGTCTAGGTATCGGTTTGAAACCCACAAGTCACTCCATGGTACCCCTAACTTCTCTACCTGTATTTGTGTTAACAACTGTTTTACAATCTACTTGTTGAACTTCTAATTGATTCACATTATTGAATTCTTGTTACTTTTCCAATTCTACTTGTTTGCAAGTTGTCAACCGAAGAATCCCTCCGTGTAGGAATGATTCTTAAGCTATACTAGAGTGATAGTCCAAGATTATCAACTAGAGCACTTGAGGTTTAAGTTGTTCATTAGACCATATACATTTTTTTGAGGTATTGATTTGTGACTTAACTGTGGTGAATATGTGATACTTTTAGAAGATAAATCTATAGCTACACACACGTTGTGGTTGGAGCACTAGACAAGTTTTTCGCACCATTACCGAGGAGGGCAATTGGTGTTGAAAAGGTGCTTAAAAATGGTAGTTTTGTTTAGAGTAAATTGTTTTTGTTTTTGTATTGTTGGTAAATCTATTTTTTAGGTTTAGTTACTTGTTTTTGTTTGTTTTTGTAGGTGTTCTCAGCAACTTGTACTTGTTTGTATATGCAAAGGAATACAAGATCAAGACGATTAATTGAGTACAAATTGAATCAAGAATTAGAGAGAACTTTGTTGGCTGAAAGAAGGTTAAGAGCAAGAATGGTGGAGAGGCAAGAAGAACAATATTTACCTCGTTTAGGTGATTACTACGAGCCATCAATGCAAAATGTCAACAATTAGTTTGATATTGAAGTTGAGAGCTTTCAAATACAATCTCAAATTGTGGCTATGATTAGATATGGAGCTATATTTCAAAGGAATGAACATGAAAACCCCCATAATCACTTAGAATTATTTCTTGAATTGTGTAACACATTCAACCTACCTCGAGTTCCCTAAGGGCGTATTTTATTTCCATTTTCCTTGAGAGAAAGGGCGAAGCAATGGTACAACTCCATTCGTGGAGCGGGCATAGAATCATTTGATGACCTCCAAAAGCGATTTCTAGTCAAATACTTCCCACCTTCTAAACTGGAGCGCATAAGGATGGAGATTATGAACTTTAGGCAACATGATGGGGATACTTTCAAGGAAGTGTGGGAACAATTCAATGAATTGATCCGTGCTTGTCCCAACCATGATTTGGGAGATTTGAGGGCCATGAACATGTTTCTTCAAGAGCTGAATGCCGAATCAATTGTCATGGTGCAAGCAAGAGTCGGAGGAGCAATCAAGGAGAAAACGGAGCCTAAAATTCAGTCATTGTTTGATAAGATAGCCACGAATGGATGTATTTGGTTAGACACAAAGCGTCAATCATCAAAAAAACCAGCCGGGATGCTCCAATTGGATAAAGGTTAATCGGTCAATGCAAAGCTTGATGCACTTTCAAAACTGATCACGTATATGCAAGTAAAAAAAGAAACCAAGCAAGAATTGGTATGCAGTATATGCAAGAAAAATCATCATACCGATGAGTGTTGTCTCACAATGGAGTCAGTACAGTTTGTGAACAACTTCAATAGACCCTAAAATTACAATTCTAATTGGCAAAAAAAAGGAGGAAATTGGCAAGGTAGCTAACACAGACAAGGTTACTACCAACAAGTCCAAGAGAAACGCCAATATGAGCAAGGGTAGAGACAAGAGGTGATTCCCACAAGACCAATGTATCCACTAAGGTTCCAAAATCTGCAACCAATTGAAAAAGACAACAATCCCAAGGTAATTGCGGACGATGCTTTAAGTACAATCATGAAGAAACTTGACAAGACTGACATTGAAGCTAAGAAAATACTGACAATTTAGAGTCAATGGTGAAAGACCAATATGACAAGTGGTTACAAAGTTCAGTAGTGATAAAAAAATTGGAGATGCAAGTTGGGCAACTGGCCAAAACACAAAACACAAGGATGCAATGATCACTCCCAAGTGATACCATTTTGAACCCCAGGGGCAAGGAGAAATCCATGCCATCACGTTGAGAAATGGTAATGAAGTTGCCAAGAAGAATGAAGAAGAGAATGGGCTAAGGGACCAGGAGGTGTCCTAACCACAACAAGAAGAAGATGTTGGGACTTCAAGGCAAGAGGAGGACAATAGTGAAGAACTCCTACCAAAAAGAAGAAGAAAGAGTTGAAGGAAGCATTGAACTTCAAGGAGCCTGTACCACCCCTACCTTTCCCTTAAAGAGTGAAGCCCACGACAAAGAAGGTTCAATATGACAAATTTGTGGAGCTTATCAAGAAGTTGTACGTGGAGATTCCTCTTCTTGATTTTGTAGGTCAGCACCCATATATACCAAGTTTCTCAAGAACTTGGTAACAAACCGTGAGCAAATTTTACAATATGGAGAAATAATCATAATGAATGAAGAGAGCAAGTGTGTTGTGAAGAAAGATCTTTCGCCCAAGTTGAAAGATCCGGGGAGTTGTACAATACCATGTATTGTGGGATCAAAATACTTTGCAAAAGCTCTTTGTGATCTAGGGGCAGGAATCAACCTAATGCCATAATCAACCAGTGCAAGTGTTGGGTTTGACAAGCTAATCAAGCCAGTTGCCATCACTCTCCAATTGGCGGATCAATCCATAGTGCAACTAGTAGGGATAATTGAAGACGTCTTAATACAAGTTAATAAGTTAACAATTCTAGTTGACTTCATCATTTTTTATATGGAGGAAGGTGAAGATGTACCAATTATTTTTGGTCGACCATTTCTAGCAATAGTAGACGCTCTCATAGGAGTGAGAAGCAAGACCATCACATTGCGAATCAATGGAGAAGAGATAACCATTGATGTTAACTATGCCATGAAAAATTCTCATACTTTTAATGCATGCTATGTGATTGATGTCATTGGTGAGTGTGTTAAAAAAGGTGAAGGTGGCAAGGCTTTTTGGGTAACAACGGCACATCGCCGATTGTTATTTCCGCTTATTTGGAGCCCGATCAAGAAAAGAAGTTGATCAATGTGCTCAAAGAATTCAAGAAAGCTATAGGCCGACATCAAAGGCATTAGCCCATCCGTATGCATGCACAAGATCATACTAGAAAAATGTGCAAGTCTAATCTGGGAGAGACAAAGGAGGTTGAATCCCATTATGATGGAAGTAGTGAAGACAGAGATCGTCAAGCTTCTCAATTTCAGAATGGCATATGTTATATCCAATAGTGAGTGGGTTAGCCTGGTGCACTGTGTACCCAAGAAGGGTAGAGTGCGGCTGTGAAAACTAACACGGATAAGGTTATTGCAACAAGACTTACAACCGCATAGAGGGTTTGCATGGACAATAAAAAGCTGAATAAGGTAACCCATAAGGATCACTTCCCTCTATCATTTATTGATCAACTCCTTGACTGAATAACTGAATATCTTTTCTACTGTGTTTTGGATGGTTACTCTGAGTACAACCAGATTTTGATAGATCCGAAGGACTAAGAGAAAACAACATTCACTTACCCTTTCAGAACGTTTGCCTTCAAGAGAATGCCATTTGGGCTATACAATATACCGACCACGTTCCAAAGGTGTATGTTGCCCATATTCCATGACATGATTAAAGATATAAAAGAAGTTGTCATGGACGACTTTTCATTCTTTGCCCGATCATTCAATGGATGCTTGGAAATTTTGGCCCTGGTGCTCAAGCGATGCATTGACACAAACTTGGTTCCCAACTAGGAAAAGTGTCAATTTATGGTCCAAGAAGGAATTGTTTTATGGCACAAGATCTCAAGAAGTGGAATTGAGGTAGATAAGACAAAAATTGAAGTGATTGCCATAATGGCTCCTCAAGAAATGTGAAGGGGATCCATAGATGTTGGGGAGATTATGGACATTAAGATCAGGAAGACGCGTCGGTTTGTACGGACAGGATTATACTACTCGTCTGCGATTACAGCCATTTTTGCATTTTGATTTTTGGTCTTCAAGAGGTAAATTTTCGAAATTTTTCACTAAATTTTGTTGCAATCTTGTGTTAATTGTGCTTTACATGTTCTATTCATCGTATTGAGTGAATTGTTATGATGAGTGTATTCAAAGTTTGATTTGTTGAATTTTTGAAAGAATGTGAACAGGGTTACATACGATTTTGACCAATGTTGATATATGTGATTTGTTTAAGTTCACACGGTTTATGAAATCATGTTGAATTGATACATTTTGATTGTGTTATCATAATGTGATGAACTGTTGTGATTTTTATTGGGCAATTATTTATAATTGTTGGTGTTAACAAGTTAAACAGAAAAAAAAAATACATACTAGGTGTTTGTGAGAATGCTTCAATGAATCATTTTTTGAGTTTGACACACCTACATATGCTTGAACGCAACATACAAGTTCATTATTTGTTATAATGCATTTATGTTTTAGTTCTTGAATTAATACCAACAAAATATTGTCTTGGTTGTCAAAATTCTATCCTTCAACTTATAACCTTTGTGGAGATGACTTTGAATTGTTTGTGTTTAATGTGTAGTTATTTAAATTTTAGGTGTTTTGTGTTTAGTTTGTTGTTCTTGCATGTGTGTAGTCCTAGCATTTGCATTTCGTGTCTAATGTTGAGGTTGTGTTATGATTTAAGTGTGGGGGACATGTTATTTGGTCATGGTGTTATTTCATTGTGCGAATTGTGTTACACATTATCTTGTCAATTAGTTTATGGTTTGTATTTAATATACTTGTATTGACAGATATGGCACCCAAGAGGACACGCCGCACTACAGCTGAGGATGCACCGATACCGCCTCCACCACCGCCACAGCCCAATCCGGCGGGGTTCGATAATTTCCGTTTTATGTGCTTGAAGGCGGACAAATTCCATTATGAGCATCTGGAAATCAAGGTCATGGTAGAGGAGCGCGGTATCCAGGTCACAGCCGCACGGATTGCGACTCAGATCAGGAACCGTCGATGGCAACAATTTTGCCACCAACCGGTAGGAGGCAATGCTACATTGGTGCGGGAGTTCTACGCACACTACCCTTATGCACAGCAGGGTATTTTGCACATGCGTGGAGTAAATGTGCTCGTTAGTCGCACAAGATTCAACGAGTACTACGGATTGAGCGACATCGAGAACAGTGCCTACCGCGCCTTGTATGACCACGACAATCCTCGTTAACAGGTATTGTCCACTATCACAGCTCAACCACTAGCTCAAGTCGCAAGGACGCACAAAATATCTGAGCTCAAGTTAGCTCAAATGACCAAGATCACCAAAGCTTGGCATTATTTCATCATCGGCAAGCTCATCCCCAGCATCCATCAAGCCTCCTGCGATGATGACACGGCAATTTTTGAATTACGCTATGCAGGCAGGGCTCTCCATAGATGTTGGGGAGATTATGGACATTGAGATCAGGAAGGCGCGTCGATTTGTACGGACAGGATTATACTACCCGTCTGCGATTACAGCCATTTGCTATGCTACTGAGGTGCCAGCATTGGGCACAGATGAGATGTGTGGAGTGTGTGATATCATCACCACTGCCCAGTATAATGCATATAGGATTAGCTCCTATGAGAGACCAGGACAACCTCCAGTGCCACCGCCGCAGCAATAGCCAGAGCAAGAGCAACAGCAGGAGCAGGTCCAGGAACAGCAGCAGCAGGACGAGGAGCCCATTCCTCCATCCCCACCTCGCCGTGTAATGAATATTGCAGGCCTCCATACACGTATGGATGATATGGAAGCTATGATGGGGCAGCAGGCGACACATTTTCATGAGCGATTTGACCAGATGGAGATGGCGTATCAAGAGGCGAGGGTACTAGTTCACAGCCTCCTCCACGTAACGACATGCAGCAGGATTAGGTGGTGTTTCTCCTTGCCCACATTGAGGACAATGTGGATTTTAAGTGTGGGAGGAGTTATGCTCTTTTGTTTTCTATTTGTTCTGTTTCTTTTATTTTGATGTTATTTAGTTGTTATTTGGATGTTATTTAGTTGTTCTTTTATTTTGATGTTATTTAGTTGTTATTTAGTTGTTATTTGGATGTTATTTTTCTTTTCTTTTGTTGTTTTCATTTTGATGTTTTTCTTGTTATTTTGAGCCAAATTAAGACAATTATGTTAATGGAATTAGGATTTAATTTAAATTTTTAATTATGTCCCATTCGTATTAGTATTCCCTGAGTTAACCTTAGCTCGTAAATAAGTAAGTCGATAATGATAACTTTTTGCATAATTACAACATGGTTTTAGGAATTTTTCGTGTAGTATCCAAATTTTTGACATTTTGATCTATTTGTGATAAATTTTATGTTGCCAATGATTGGAATTTATCGAAAGATTCGATGTGGAATAGGAAAGTAATATGCTATCTAGAGGGAGTCGGGTCTTTGATGGAAAGTTTAGCATTTTGAGTCAATCATTTTTATGCACTTAGGGGAACTACTGAGGGAATTGACGAGTTTGTAATCATTAAGTAGGTTAGTGTGTTTTTAACGCTTTGTTTAGTTGAAACTTATATAACTCGCTTAAAATTGTGTTCTTTAATAATTGTGCTTGCATAATTGTTTGCACTTAGTGCTTTTGCATTTTTAAGCTTGTTATGCTCATACTATCATCCCTCTATGAGATTGCTTTTAATAATAACCCTAAGAGAACTCATATGGATGGTAACGGAGATTAGAAGCCGTAAAACTCTGGCTTCATATTGTCACTCTTCTGCGAGACTGCTCTTAAACGAAAAGTTAAAGGAGAACTTGCATGAGTGGGAATGGGTCTAAAACCCGAAGGTGAGACAGTACTCCAGGTGGATGTCACGGGATTTCTAATGAAATACCCTAATTATGTGTGACAGTCTGGGGGAACGAGTGTTTTATTTGTGAACCTAAAGGTTTGCCGAGCGAATCCTCATTTATATGAGCTTAATAATGAATTGTTAATATGTTGGTGAGGAAAAGTTGAGACGAAGACTTAGTTGTTGGAACCCTGATTTATGGCGTGATTGTAGATGTGTTATGAACTAAGGTGGAACCTATCGCACACACACACATGATTGGCTCAACGTGTCTAAATAAGTACATTAATGTACTTTGATAACTTTTGGAGACGTATATTATGTGTACTGGACATTTGAATACTTGAGAGTATGAGGCATTTATATGACATTTGTTCTTAGAGCGAATTCATGAAGTTGGATGCGTTTTGTTGTTATGTGTTAGAATTTTGTTAGGGTCTTTGTGTTAGATTTTTGTTTAGGTTCGTCGTTTTTAGTTTAGTTTGTTCGGGGACGAACAAAGGTTAAGTGTGGGTGAGGTGAATTTATTCACCGATTATGTAGGCTTTATACTTAATTTTTTCGACGTTCTTGTTCGCTTTTATTCGTTTCAGTGTTTTAATTGTAGGTTTATTGACCATCGTGTGTTCTTGGAAGAGGGAAATCATATGGGAGTGAAATCGAATGCAAAGTGGAGAAAAAATGGAAGAAAGATCGGCGAAATTATTGAAGAGAAATCTCCACGTCGCGACGTCAGTACCTTTCACGTCGCGACGTGGGTGCACGTCGTGGTGTAGACCTTCCACGTCGCGAAGTTAAAAATGCGATTTTTGGTTGAATTTTTGGACGAATTTTGAGAAATTTCCAGAGAGTTACGTCGCGGGACGTCGGGAACCCTTCCACGTCGCAACGTCCCGCGATATCGCGGTGTCAGACCCTGGACGTCGCGATGTGCGTGGACGTTCTGAGGCGCGATCATGGACGTTGAGACGTCGGGAAATACGCAGGTTTACGACCTAATTTTTGGAAATTTACAATTTTGGCCCACTTTAAGACTTCTTATCCGACAAGGCATTCATGACTGACTTATGTGCGAATATTTTCATAGAATAACTATAAATAGGGCTAGGTTTACAGTTTTGAAAGTGTGACAACTTTGAGAGAGATTAAGCAAGGGTTTTACTTCTTTGTAATAGCTAAGGTTTCATTCTTTTAGCTATTTAGGAAGAATTGAAGCTGTACAGATTGGGAACATCGTTGAGTATTGATTTCATTAATTTAGAGGCAAAGATTTCATCTATGGATTCTCTATTCAAGTTGTTATCTTTCTTTTTAATTTATGTTGTCAATATTGTGCTTAATTAATATTATGATGATGATGTTTGATTTAGCCATGCTTGGCTAAATTTATTGTGCTCCCGATATTATGAATATGGGATTTTGTACTTAATTTACATGCTAAGCTCTATCTTATGGTCTTTGTGGAATAAGTTTTGTTGTGTTCTTCATAATTATGCATGATATGTCAAAAGTATTATGTATAATGAATATTTTCTTAAAGTGCACTAAATTACTTAGAGATTACTTGCTTTAATCGTACCTTTAGACTAATAGGAGGATTAGAGTAGGTTGTTTGGGATCTATTGTGGGTTGATTGTGAATTTTGTTAGATTAATTCTTCTTTAATTCTTACCCTTAGCCTAATAGGAGATTTTTGGGGGATTAGTTTAGCATTAGCGTGACTGGTTCGTGCGTTGCCTTAGCCTAACGGAGCGGTTGAACTTGAGGGTTTGGTTGAGTTGGTAGTTGCACTAGATTACGGGTTAATTAAGGAAGTAAACCTTACCTTTAGCCTAATAGGAGGGTTTAACGAATTAGTTAATATCTAAGTAGGTACGTGCGTAAATCATTCCTTTCCTTTAGCCTAATAGGGGGTGTGAGTTATGTTAATTACCCTTATTTTGCATGGCCATAGATAGGATGTATGTGTGTGCTTTTTATGTAACCCTAAAATATAATCTCAGGAGTACACTTGCTTAATTTGAAGTTTTAATCAAATCGCCATTTCAGTTATAGTTCTTTATATTTCTTTTCTTAGCTTTAGTTTGATTATTACAAAAACACAAAAGTATTTTCTTTAGAATTTCAACACAGTCCTTTCCTCGTGGGAACGAACTTGCTATACTATCACCTTCACGGGGTTGTTTAGCTTGATTTTTGATTGGGAGTAAATAGCGACCACGATCACAATTTTATACACATATTTTCTCCGCATCAAAGCTTCTTCGGTCACGCCGGCTTCTATAGGCGATTCATCAAAGACTTCTCTAAGATAGCAAGGCCATTGTGCAACTTATTGGGAAAGGATCAGGACTTTGTGTTGGATAAGAGTTGTGAGGAGGCATTTTGGATCTTGAAACATAAATTGGTAGAAACCTCCGTCATTATTACACCTTATTAGACACTCCCATTTGAAATCATGTGAGATGCTAGTGACGTAGAAGTAGAAGCAGTCCTTGGAAAAAAGGACAAAATTTTCAAGGCTATCTACTATGTGAGCCGATCGCCTGATGAAGCACAAGCTAACTACACAATAATGGAAAATGAAATATTAGTCATTATGTTTGCATTTGATAAGTTCAGAGCTTACATCTTGGGAGCAAGAGTCATCGTGCACACCGACCATTCAGCACTCAAGTATCTCATGACAAAAAAGGAACCAAAACCAAAACTTATCCAATGGGTAATCCTCCTCCAAGAGTTCGATGTGGAATTTGTTGACAGAAAGGGGACAGAGAACCAAGTGACAGATCACTTGTCAAGGTTAGAGAAAGGAGAGTGGAATGAAGAGAGCTTAGAGCTTTTGATAAAATAATGCTTCCTCGATGAGCAATTGTTTGCAATTAATGTGATGAACGAGGCACCATGGTACGCCGACATTGCCAACTTTGTAGTCACTGGACAGGTACCTAGTGAGATCTCCTACCAACGAAGGAAGAAAATCATGTATGATGCTGGATATTATTTGTGGGAAGAACCATACCTCTGCAATATTTGCAATCATCAAATTATCTGGCGATGCATTCCTGAAATCGAGCAAGGAGAAATATTGAAAGGATGCCATGATTCTCCTTACGGAGGCCATTTTGAAGGAAGAAGGACAACATTCAAGGTGTTGCAGTTGGATTTCTATTGGCCAACATGTTAAAGAATGCTCAAGAGTGTGTGGCCAAGTGTCCACAATGCCAAAGAACTGAAAACATCTCATGGAGATCGGAAATGCTACTCAACAATATCCTTGAAGTGGATATTTTTTATGTTTGGGGGATTAATTTTATGGGACCCTTCCCTCAATCTTATAACAAAAACTATATCTTGGTTGCGGTGGATTACGTTTCAAAATGGGTAGAGGCCATCGCACTCTCAACCAATGACAGCACGAATGTAGTGAACTTCTTGAAGAGGAACATTTTCACACGATTTGGCACTCTAAAGGCCATCATAAGTGATGGGCAATCCAACTTTTGCAACAGAAGTTTTGAGGCCTTGCTAGAAAGATACGGTGTATGCAACAAGGTTGCTACCCCCTATCATCCCTAAACTAGTGGGCAAGCTAAAATCTCAATTAGAGAAATCAAGAGGATATTGGAGAAGGTAGTTCGACCAACTCGAAAAGATTGGGCAAGACAGCTTGAAGATGCATTGTAGGCATATAGGACAGCCTACAAGGATCCTATTGATGCATCACCCTGTTGTCTTGTGTTTGGAAGGTCATGTCATTTGCCATTGGAGCTAGAATACAAAGCCTTGTAGGCTACCTGATATTTGAACATGGATTGGAATGAGGCAGCCAATGGAAGAATTGGAGTTCACAATGAGATGGAAGAGTTCAGATTTCATTCATACCATAGTGCCGCACTATACAAAGAGATGACAAAAGTAAGACATGACAAGGGTATTCTTGATAGACACTTTGAGTTGGGGCAAAGATTGCTGGTTTAAAATTCAAGATTGAGGTTGTTTCCAAGCAAGTTGAGGTCACGATGGACAGGACAACACGTAATCACCAAGGTATTCCTATATGGCACTCTTGAGGTTATGAATGAGTAAAAAGGGTATCAGTTCAAGGTTAATGGATAGGAGTGAAGCATTACCTTGGAGATTTGGATAACCTCGGCAAGTGGAAGAGGGTAGCAAAGTGCCCCGAAGAACAAAAGAATGATTGAGCATGAAGGAAGCAATGAGTCTGGCTAATGACAATAAACTTAGCACTGTTTGGGAGGCAACCCAAGATTCCTTTTCTAAAACTTGTTCTTTCTTTCTTTTATTATTTTTAGTTAGTAGAACTAGGGGTTTATTAATTAGGTTAAGTGTTTTTGCATAAATCAAAAGAGTAAAGGGCTAGCTGGAGTTTTGCATGGGGAGCTTTGACTTCAAGAAAGTGAAGAAGAAGATTGATAAGGGATGTAATAGATAGCATGTGCATCCATTCATTCATGAAATCATTGACACATTGCACAAGCACCTCTAGAAAGTAGTGACCAAGCTTCATGATCATGATGAAAGTACAAATTAGCGACATAACTTGAGAAGATTTGAGTCAAAACCTTTGAGGAGTCAAGTGTAACTAGATGATAGTTAAACTTGTCTATTTCAGAGTTGAAATCGGGATGAAAAGATGATTTCACAAGACTAACCTCTAGTCACGCCATGAAATTAGTCTTTAATCAAGTGATTCAAAAACTATTAGGGAACATGGCATATCTACACCCTGCCTACGCCAACTCTAATTTGATAAGGAACATATTGCAGCGTAGCTTATCCTACGCCACGTGAGAAATCAGATTCAGAAAATGAGAGGAGATACTTTTCAAAATGTTGAAAACTTCATCCTCCCTAATAAAAATGGGATCTCGCGTAGGATCACTTAAGTTGCGCCATTGCAAAATTTTCAAACTTTTTCTAACTTCTGGAAGTTAAATTTTTGATTCTTATAGCACAAGTATACAACAAGCCTCGCTTTGTAAACTTTTTTACAAAACTCACACAAACACTTTAAATTGTTGCATGGTGTAGTTTATTCATAATCACACTATGTTTAGAGGATAAGTGATAAGGTTCCCGTTGATTTGATCCACCTTTGGGCAGATTGAAAACCTTATTTATCCACAGGACAGGTCTAGCTTGGAAAATTCCACCAACAAGAATGAATAAACACACACAAGAAGATCAAAGGTTAGGATAACAAAGAAAGAACAAGAAACAAAGAATACAAAGAAAGATATGGAGCGCGATTTAATGGAAACTTGTCCAAAGCCCCAACGCTATTACAAAACCAACTTGACTCAGACGGCACCTAAATCAAATTAGATTTGGCTGTTCTCAAACTTAGAACAAAAGCAAGACTATTGACTTAATCTCACTTTAGGGTTTAGAAAACAAAAGCTCAAACATAGCTTAAGGTCTCTAGGGTTGGAATCAAATTTTGCTCTTGCAAAATATTGAACTTTCAATATCAAAAATCAACTACTTAAATTCGTGGGTTTACAAGCCTTTATATAGGCATAAAGACTTGCCAACAAAGTAAATCCTATTTTCCTAAAAATAGTTTCCTAATTGGAATAAACTTTCCTAAAATAGAATTAACACATGCTTCAATCGTGCAAGACCTTTAGCCATGTGAAAACACTATATTGAACATATCAATGTTCATGCAAGAACATTAGATCACGTTCTTTATTAAAAAGATCAAACAAAAAAGATTAAAAATGAAAACCTAAAATACTGTAAAAATTCCCAACGTCGCGCGACGTGGAAGGTCGCGCGTTGCGACGTACGGAAATCTCGACGTGAATTAAAATTGGATTTTTAATTCCAATTTTTTAAACCTCCAACTTCTAGTGAGTTACGTCGCGACGTGGAGGGCAGTGGACGTCGCGACGTCGGTGCACGTCGTGACGTGGAGCTATGGACGTCGTAACGTGGAGGCACGATTATCAAACTCTTATCCAATCTTGCTTTCCAACGAAGTTTCTCCACGTAATGTCAAAACCACGAGGTTCCAAGGCTTAAAATCAGTCTTCACTTCATTGAAACCTTGTTCCAACAACTTGTATGCATCGTCCATCACTTCCATGATCAAACCAATAAGAACCAGCTTGAACTTCTTGGTTTTAGCTCGAGTCATTGGTCCACCAATTTCACGTAACGGGTCAATGGAATGTTGTTCACCATCAAGTGCATCTGGATTCCTAGCATTCCCCCCTCCTCAAAAGGATTCGTCCTCGAATCTCCTGCATCAAACAAAGAGAGATCAGAAACATTAAAAGTAGCACTAACGTCTCCATACTCACTGGGTAAATCAATGCGGTAGGCATTGTCATTAAAGTGCTCGAGAACTTGGAATGGTCCATCGCCTCTTGGGTGAAGCTTTGATTTCCGTCTCTCAGGAAACCTTTCTTTACGCAAGTGTATCCAAACCCAATATCCCGGATGGAACACCATACGGCATCTTCCTTTATTGGTTTGCTTGGCATACTACTCATTTCTCCTTTCAATGTTGTCACGAACCCTAGCATGAAGGTCCTTAACAAAAGTAGCTTTGCTTGCACCATCAACCTTAACAAACTCGTTAATGGGAATAGGAAAAATATCCAGAGGTGTCAAGGGATTAATTCCATATACAATCTCAAATGGAGAAAAAGAAGTAGCACTATGAATAGTACGATTGTAAGCAAACTCAATGTGTGGTAAACAATCTTCCCATTTCTTTAGATTCTTTTGTATGATAGCACACGCAATAATGTAGATAGAGTTCTATTAACTACCTCAATTTGCCCATCAGTTTGTGGGTGTGCAACAGTAGAAAATAGTGGCTTAGTTCCCAATTTACTCCAAAGAATTCGCCAAAAATGACTAAAGAACTTGACATCTCTATCACTCACAATAGACATAGGAACACCATGCAATCTACAACTTCTTTAAAGAAAAGATCTGCTATGTGTGTAGCATCATTGGTTCGTGAACATGCAATAAAGTGCGTCATTTTACTAAACCTATCAACTACCACAAAGATGCTATCCTTACCACTTGGTGACCTAGGCAATCCTAAAACAAAATCCATTGAAATATCTAACCAAGGGTGCAAAGGAACAGGAAGTGGTGTGTATAGACCATGAGGCATTATCTTTAACTTTGCCTGTTTACAAACATTACATCTTTGACAAACAAATTGAACAATTTTACGCATATGAGGCCAATAAAAATGTTCTTGCAAAATATGTAATGTTTTGTTAACACAAAAGTGACCCATTAATCCACCTCCATGTGTCTCAACAACTAACAAATCACGAATAGAGCAATTAGGCACACATAATTTATCCTTTTTAGACAAGAATCCATCATGCAAATAATACTCTCCTTCTGATTTATGCAAACAAATCTCATACACAAGTTTAAAATCAGCATCTTCAGCATACAATCCTTTCATGACATCAAATCCAAGCAGTTTAGTATGCAAGAAAGTAAGTAAGTTATACCTTCTTGACAGTGCATCAGCAACCACATTTTCCTTTCCAGCCTTGTATTGAACAACATAAGGAAAAGTCTCAATAAACTCCAACCACTTAGCATGTCTTTTATTTAACTTACCTTGGGTCTTAAGGAACTTAAGACTCTCATGATCCGAATGAATGATGAATTCCTTCGTCCAAAGTTAGTGCTGCCAAACTTGTAGAGATCGCACTAATGCATACAACTCCTTGTCGTATGTGGGGTAATTCAATGTTGCTCCATTAAGCTTCTCACTAAATTATGCCACGGGCTTGCCTTCCTGCATCAAAACAGAACCAATACATTTCCCGGAGGCATCACATTGTATTTCAAAAGCTTTCTCAAAATTGGGTAACATAAGAACAGGAGCATTAGTTAATTTCTGTTTCAAAGTATTAAAAGCTTTTTCTTGAGCATCAGTCCAAACAAAAGTCACATTCTTTTTAACTAGATCATTTAAGGGGGCTTCAATTGTACTAAAGTCCTTTACAAACCTCCTATAAAATCCAGCTAAACCATGAAAACTCCTAACATCATTAGCTGACTTATGTGTGGGCCAATCTCTAATTGCTTTCACTTTATTTTCATCAACGGAAATTCCAGCAGCACTTACAACAAATGCTAAAAAGATAACAGATGAATTACAGAATTCACACTTTTTAAAATCTGGTAGAGCTGATTTTCACGAAGTACAACAAACACTCTTTTTAAATGGACAACATGCAATTCAAGTGTTTTGCTGTAAACATGTATATCATCAAAATAAACTACCACAAATTTCCCTATAAAAGATCTAAGTACATGGTTCATTAAACGCATAAAAGTGCTTGGTGCATTAGTCAATCCAAAAGGCATAACTAACCAATTATTAAGACCATACTTAGTTTTAAAGGCAGTTTTCCATTCATCACCTTCTTTCATACGAATTTGATAATAGCCACTTTTCAAATCAATCTTTGTAAAGATTTTAGAGCCGTATAACTCATTTAACATGTCATCTAACCTAGGGATAGGGTGACGATATTTAATGGTTAACTTGTTAACGGCCCTACAGTCAACAAACATTCTCCATGTTTCATCTTTCTTAGGAACAAGAATAACAGGCACAGAACATGGACTAAGGCTTTCACGAACAATACCTTTTTCTAGAAGACCATCCACTTGCATTTGAATTTTTTTTGTCTCCTCAGGACTTGCTCTATATGCTGGTCTGTTGGGAATTGAAGCACCAGGAATGAAATCAATTTGATGTTCTATTCCTCGAATTGGAGGTAAACCATTTGGCAACTCCTCGGGGAATAAATCTTCAAATTCCTGCATAAGAGAAATCACAGCACTAGGCAAAGTAGAAAGGTGATTACTAGACAGAAAATACAAGTCTTTGTAAATAAGTACTAACATCTCATGCCTATCTAGTATTGCTCTCTTGATTTCAAATTTTTGTGCAAAGACTGTTAATCTCTTTTCTTTCTCCTCTAGCTTCATCTTTTAGCCTTCTAATTTCTTTCCATTTTTGCTTGAAGGGGTAGAGGTGTTTCCCCCTTCTTGTTTCATTAGCTCGGCCTGCACCAATTGTCTACATTCCTTGGAGATTTTGGCTTGATCTTCATATACTTCCCATGGTTTCAAAGAAGCCAAAATATACTTCTTACCATCCTTCTCCATGGGGTAGTGATTCTTTCGTCCATCATGCATGACATATCTATCAAATTGCCATGGACGTCCAAGTAACACATGCGCTGCCTCCATTGGAACAACATCACATAAAATATCATCAGTATACCTTCCAATTGACAAAGATAAATGCACCTATTTGTTTACCTTAACCTCCCCACTTTGATTCAACCATTGAAGCTTGTATGGTTTTGGGTGTTTTGAACAAGTAAGCTTCAACTTGGATACCAATAACGTACTCGCCACATTTGTGCAACTTCCACCATCAATAATCAAACTGCACTGCTTTTTCTGAATAATGCACTTGGTGTGGAAGATATTCTCACGTTGCACTGTTTCACCTTCCAACTGTGGCTGTGTACTCAAGGTTCTCATGGTGACAAGAGACTCAGCAACTTCCAACTTTTCTGGAACATCTTCATCATATTCTTCACCATAAGTCTTTTCTTCAAGTTCTGGCATCTCATCATCACTAGAATGAACACTAGCAACATCCCCATTGTCAAGAAAGTAAATGGCCTTTTTGCTGGGGCAATTCACTTGCATATGACCATAACCTTGACATTTATAACATTTAATCTCACTGGATCTTTGAGGTGTATTTTGAGCTGTCCTCTGAACACTTGGTGGTGTCCTTTCTACCGGTTTGGGCGTAGCATTACCTCCAAAAGGCTTATTCTTCATGACTGGATTAGGTGGAGTCTGTCGGTTGTTCCTTTGCCAAGGAGGTTGACGAGGTGTAAGTCGTCCCTTTTGCTTCATGTGACGCTCTATTTGAATAGCATTATGCAACATCTCTGTCAAATCATAGGATTTTTGAAAACCCATCTTGTATGCCAATACGGGAGTCATTCCTGCTAGGAACCTAGCCATTGTGGTTTCGGGTTCCTCCACAATATTTGCCTTTATCTTGAGTAACTGCATTTTCTTAAAATAATCATCAACTGATCGATTTCCTTGGGTGAGGGTTTGAACTTGCATCCGTAATTCATTAGCGAAATAAGATGGCACAAATCGCCTCCTCAAAATTGATTGCATCTCTCTCCAAGTTCGGATCAGGCGCTCCCCAATGAGCTGTCTATCCTTCACCAATTGAGTCCACCAATGAGCTGCATAATCCTTAAAATGTATGGTCACCATTCGTATTTTCTTATCTTCAGAATAAGAATTTCCAGCAAAAATTTGCTCCACTGTATAAATCCAATCCAGAAATGCGTCGGGATCTGAAGTGCCATGAAATTTTAGGAAATCCAATTTAACTGAAGCCATATCAAACTCAGATTTGCCCCGGCTCTTTGATTGTTCAGATTCTATGAACTCCTCTCCATCAAAATCAGCCTCATCAAATTTATCTTCAAGTTTCTTTGAAGTTGATTTCGTTTTAGAAGCAGATTATTGAGCTTCTGCCAAATTGTCTAACTGGGTTGTTAACCTTTGCATCATGCTAAAGAGTGTATTGATCTGAAGTTGTTGTTCAGATTGAGTCTTTGAAGTTTCCTCCGCCATTTTTAATATACCTGCAAGTTAGATAAACCAACAAAAGAAACAATAATAATAATTAAGGCTTCTCACGGGTTCTCACTTTAGGTATGGTCGGCTCACTTCACTCTTTTGATACGGTTATTCTCGTGTATAATTGCTCTCCCTAATCTACTCTCCAAATGTAGGGTCTCCCGTAGTCTGCTTTGCAAGTTCTAAATTCTTAAACCGCCTATCAATAATTCAACTCAAATACCACACAAATTAAGTAAGGAATTGAGGAAAGAATTATGAAGAATTGCAAATTTATAACACGTTAAGACACAATTTTGGACAAATTAGCAAGAAAAGAAATAGATACACCAAGAATTAATGTCGAATATCAAGAACAAATTTCAACAGTGATTGTATAACAAGAATTTTGTTTTCAGATTTTGCTGCAATATATATATATATATATATATTTTCACGTAAATTCTTTTTCACGTAATTTTTTTTGACGAATTTCTCTTCTCTTTTTTTTTGAATATCAGCAAGAGAATTCAATCACCCAATATTTAGCAGCACGAAATTCAATCCAATTTCACAAACTCAATCACAAATTGAAAGTTTACGAGATGGAAGATTTAACCTGAAATCTTCAAGCACCCAGAAATGCTTTGATAACACTTGATAAGGTTCCCGTTGATTTGAGCCACCTTTAGGCGGATTGACAACCTTATTTATCCACAGGACAAATCTAGCTTGGAAAATTCCACCAACAAGAATGAATAAACACACACAAGAAGATCAAATGTTAGGATAACAAAGAAAGAACAAGAAACAAAGAACACAAAGAAAGATATGGAGCGCGATTTAATGGAAACTTGTCCAAAGCCCCAACGCTATTACAAAACCAACTTGACTCAGGCGGCACCTAAATCAAATCAGATTTGGCTGTTCTCAAACTTAGAACAAAAGCAAGACTATTGGCTTAATCTCACTTTAGGGTTTAGAAAACAAAAGCTCAAACTTAGCTTAAGGTCTCTAGGGTTGGAATCAAATTTTGCTCTTGCAAAATATTGAACTTTCAATATCAAAAATCAACTACTCAAATTCGTGGGTTTACAAGCCTTTATATAGGCACAAAGACTTGCCAACAAAGTAAATCCTATTTTCCTAAAAATAGTTTCCTAATTGGAATAAACTTCCCTAAAATAGAATTAACACATGCTTTAATCGTGCAAGACCTTTAGCCATGTGAAAACACTATATTGAACATATCAATGTTCATGCAAGAACATTAGATCACGTTCCTTATTAAAAAGATCAAACAAAAACGATTAAAAATCAAAATTTAAAAAGCTGTAAAAATTCCCAACGTCGCGCGACGTGGGAGTGTGGACGTCGCGACATGGAAGGTCGCGAGTCGCGACGTACAAAAATCTCGACGTGAATTAAAATTGGATTTTTAATTCCAATTTTTCAAAGCTCAAACTTCCAGAGAGTTACGTCGAATTAAAATTGGATTTTTAATTCCAATTTTTCAAAGCTCAAACTTCCAGAGAGTTACGTCGCGCGACGTGGAGGGCGGTGGACGTCGCGCGACGATGGTGCACATCGCAACGTGGAGCTGTGGACGTCGCGACGTGGAGGCACGATTATCCAACTCTTGTCCAATCTTGCTTTCCAACGAAGTTTCTCCGCGTAATGTCATAACCACAATGTTCCAAGGCTTAAAATCAGTCTTCACTTCATTGAAACCTTGTTCCAACAACTTGTATGCATCGTCCATCACTTCCATGATCAAACCATTATGCGTCAGCTTGAACTTCTTGGTTTTAGCTCGAGTCATTGGTCCACCAATTCCACGTAACGGGTCAATGAAATGTTGTTCACCATCAAGTGCGTCTGGATTCCTAGCAATAAGTGCGGGGAAGTGTCAGATATACAGCGTAACCTGACTTGGACCACGTGAATTGTATATCTGCCACCTTGAAGGCACTACAAAAATCTCGCGTATGATCACTTAAGCTATGCCAAAACTGAAATTGAAAAGGAAGAGAGTTGAAGCTAAAATTTGCTATCTTCTGAACGAGTGTAAATGTCACGTGGGAAACGCTTGGTTACACCAACTCACATTTGTGAAGGATCTGAGAGTTGAGAAAATCTCTAACACGGCGCAACCAAGCAAAATTCTACGATGAAGGAATTTTGCCCAAATAGGAGCAAAACATTTTTTTGCAGTGTAGCTTGCATAAAGCTACGCCTATTGCATTCCAAGGAAAATTTATCAAGGCGTGAGATGTATCTTACCACGCCAAAAGTTATACATCAGTAGAAAAAATGTTTTCCTTGATTTCCACTTGAAAATTTGACTACTACTGTAAATAATGAAAATATTTTTCTCGCGAAACCTAACTTGCACCACGTCCTATGGCTAATTGTGAAGGATCCGAGAGTCTACAAAATCAGCATGGCATAACAAAGTAAAAGTTTACGCCGTATAGAATAAATATGTGGCATAACCTAGCACAAGTTACACGAAAACTGGGCAAAGCAAAGGAAGTCTTCTCAAGTGAATTGTTGTAGCTTAACTGCACTCACGCTATGAATATATACATTTTTGCATCAAATACAAATTTTTTCTGATTGTTGAAGTAATCTCACACAATAGTTGCTTCACGTGACCTGTGGCATCCTACACCACAGAGAAAAAATTATTTTTCAAGAAAATATTTCCCAAGTGTTATCTTTATATGGCGTGACATGAAAGGTGCTACATGAATAAAAGAATTAGAGTGTAATTTGGTTTTCGAAAACCAAATTCAAATTCAAATAATACGAATTTGGTGAATTCGAATTTAATCGGATATTCAGTTTAACTTGAATATTGAACACCCCTAGTCATGAGTCATCATCCTTGTTCTGTAAGGAATATTAAGTGCAACTGGAATTTTAGGAATTATTTCTCTTAATTCATTCCCATCTTCCGCAAAAAAGTACTCGTAGTCCTTGATAAAAAAATAACTCTCGCATATGCCTGTATTTTCCATATCTTGTGGCCAATAAACTCCTAGCCCCAGTGTAGGGAAAATAGTCCTCGCGTAGAGAAACTCCACGTGTCATGGCAAATCGATATGCTGACGACATATGTCCACCTAAAGCGTAATCCCAATCAACGTTAACAAGGATTTCTTACACCGATAGTTGGAAAGGAATGTTCTTTCGTGTGTAAGCACTCTCGATACAATCAACCACTCAAAAAGCAAAGTAGGACCCATAGTTTTTTTTATTGTGAACATCACTTATAACACATGTATCCCTCCACGAGAAATGGGTTAGCATCTGCTTGACTAGTCTAGGTCCCATTCCAAAAAAATGTCCAAAAGGTCTCTATCCCATTGTAAAACGATGCTCACTGGACTCCAGTGATGTTGATAAACTAACTTATTTAATAACATCAATGTTCTTTCGACTGCACAAGGAAGCAAATAACATGTGGCTAGGAAAGGAGAGCATGAACCAAGCAGCGAAGTTATCAAAATTTGTGGTACACATGAATGTGTTAGTGTATGAAGCAGGGCTGAAGAATATGTTCACCGTTGCCATATCGAGTATGAGTTCTCAGAATCTCTGATAAAAATGACAAGAGAATTTCAATGTGAAAACTTTTTCTATTTTTTCTTTATTTCTTTTATAATCTGCGGGGAGAAGACAACCTCGTTAGGTCAGACTAGGGTGGGTGCAAATTGTGCGATTATGTCCTCTATTTTTCCCTTTACCTTTACCTTCTTTCGTTTGTTCCACTTGATTAGAACCTTCAACTGTTTCTTCCTGTTCATCTAACGATCCTTGATCCTTATCTACTAACTTTTTTTAGTAGTGACCACTAGTTACACTTCCTTACCACTCCGGAGTGTGATGGCACGGCATTGCTCTATCCCTTTTGGGTTGGGAAAGATATCACTTGGTAAAGACCCCATGGGTCTATTTTGTAGTAAACTGGCCATTTGGCCCATTTGATTCTCTATATTCTTAAAAGAAGCACCATGCTTCCTTAAAATACCTCCATGCATTTCCAACACCTTTCCCTTTTTCTGCACTAGTGTTTTCAATGCAGAACAACGTTGCTCAGTCACTGCAAAGAGCTTGTCCATTTGGCTTGCCAAATTATCCATATCAGACTCATTCTGTTTTGCTTTGGTGGTTACCAAAATACGATGGATAGGTTAGCCTTATTAGTGCATTGTATTGCCGTATACTCTGAATTCCTACCCATCTACTTTTGTAACCCTAGTCATTATCCTCAAGAGTACTTTTCACTCAATTGCATTACTTGATAATTAGTTCTTGAATAGGTTTAATTAATAATAATATCTTCTATTTTATCCTTGTGATTATTTAGTAGTTTAATTTTTTTTAATTAATTTGTTGTCCACTACTCCATACATGTACACTTAATCATAGTAGTCTCTTTTCATGTGGGATTGACTCCTACTCCTCACTTGCTATATACATCAATGTCCTTATGTACCTTAAAGTGGTGAGGAATTATGTTTTAATAATATATTTGTTCCAGTTAAGCTGTAGAGCTTGAGGCATAATTCACCCTAGTTTTCACCGATCATCAAATTGGCATCGTTGCTGAAGAAGAGTAGTTGCTCTAGATTTTTGTTTTTAGAGTGAGTGGTAGTTGTAAATATTTTATTCATTTTTTTATTATTTGTGTTTTATTGTTTGTTTTGTTTTAGTCATAATTACTACCCAAGTATATCTAAAATGTTTGGAGAATCCTTTGAAATTAATTTTGATCACCACATGTAGTGGACGATACACAACCAAAACCCTATATTATTTGGAGATTTTCACCATTTAGGATATAGGGAGACCAATTTATGGGGAGATAGTGAACCTTTATGTTATCTATCTTTATCTTGTTTTGAGGATCCAATGAAAAATTTGAACTTGTTTGATGATGTACAAGCTACTTTAAGAATGAATTTTGTTTCTTGTAGGTTGCGCTAAGGAGAACATTCCACTAATCAATGTCTCTCTCAATTTGGAGACGTATGCAATTATCAAGGTGATGATAAACCATATTCAAGGGGCAAAGGTATTGCACATGGGGAACTAATAATCACTTTAGCTTACACTCTTTATCCCATTCTCAATGAGAGTTTGGATATTATTCGTGCTATGACGGTGAGTGGTCTATTCAAGAACAAAGCAACAAAATGTGTCTCAAGGAGGAAATGAAATCCCTATTAGAGCTCATGCTCTATAAACTCATTGACGAACTAGATAAAATACTGGAGGTGAAAGAGCATAAATTTGGTAAATTGGAGGCAATCATAAAGAGGTTAAATAAAATGTTGGAGATTCATAATACTCTACTAAATAGAGCAAGGTACCGCAATCAAAAACTTGGAGTTACACATAGAACAATGTTAGAGATTATCATGTTGAATGTGGTGAAGACAAGTTTATATATAATAAAAAAGCCGACATAGTGAATTCTTGTGTCATTTTGACATCTTACATAAAATTTCGTAGTTTAGATTATATGGTAGATGTTATTAAAATGATGTACACTAAGACACCCTTATTAGATTATATATTGTTCAATGTGTTGATAATCCATAGGTGCCTCAAACTGAATACTATAATAACCTAGATAAGGAAGACTTGCATATTTTTTGTGAAATAGCTAATATAGTAGAGATTTGATTTATTGATGCATCCATTTTTGAAATTACTGATTATTTCATTGAGACTATGGACAGAAAGACATTGGTGGATTCTTGTAGGTAAAAGAATAAGAAAGAGAAAGAAACATGGAAGGATGAAGAACTATTGGTAATTCAAAAGTTAATAGTGGAAGAAGAATAAGAGAAGAAGCTTACCTTGGAAGAGTAAGAGTGGTACAAAATCAAGTTCGTTGAACTTGCTCCTTAAGTGCATGAGTTCAAATTTCTCCTCAAAGGGTTGAAATGGAAGCACTATGCTAGAAGAAGAGGTGCTTGTGAAAGAACATTCTTTTGGTATAGAGATGGGTACTCAGAGTTTTGAAAGAGGAGAACACAATAATAAGGTCTATCTAGGGACTAAATAAACCTAAAACTATCTTCTTACATTCCTTTTAAATTAATAGTTTTTCTTATGTTTTTTTAGCTGTTAGTTTCAATAAAAAGAAGGCTAATTGAGACATTCTCACAACAAGCCTACCTGGGATGACATGGATAAATAGGTGAATTCTTTCCTTTTCTCACACATTTAGGAAAATGTAAATTTTAATTGTGGGGGGTGAAATTCATGTTCATTTCATGTTGTTTTGTATGTCTTTATGTTTAAGTCCCGAGAGTTGGGGTTATGATGTTTTGCTTTGTTTAATGGATAATTAGCTTTTCTTAGTTGTTTTGATTATTTTTTTTTATTTTGAATAAATTCTTGACATGAACTCCTCTGAGCTATAATGAGATAAAACAAATTTGGTGAGCCTTATGAAAGGTAACTATGAAGTCTTATTTTCTTTTTTTAGTGTTTAGTAACATGCTCATTAATGTACTTCCTTCACATTAATGTTTTTGTCTTGTATTCTTTCTACTTTTTGTGTAAGTTTTTCTTGTGTTGTTAGGCAACTAATAATAATGAAGAGGTATTTAAACTAAAATTTTAAATTTCTTGTGATAAGTGTCATTTTGCCAATGGTTGAATTTTGATTGAAAGATTCGATATATGATAGAAAGTAGCATACAATCTAGAGGGTGTCGGGTCTTTTATGGAAAGTTTGGTATTTTAAGTCAATAATTTTTATGCACTTAGAGGAACCATTAAGGGGATTAACGAGTTTTATAATTATTAAGTAGGTTGGTGTGTTTTTAATGATTTGTTTAGTTGAAAGTTATACAACTCACTTAAAGTTTGTTCTTTAATAAATGTTCTTGCAAAATTGTTCTCACTTAATGATTTTGCATTGTTAAGCTTGTTATACTCATTCTAGCATCACATGTTGAGTTTGTTTTTAATAATAACCCTAAAAGAACTCATATGGATAGTAATGGAGATTTGAAGCCATAAGACTCTGGCTTCATATTGTCACTTCTCTGAGAAACAGGTCTTAAACGAAAAATTAACAGATAACTTGCATGAGTGGGAAAAGTCTAAAACTCGAATGCAAAATAGTACCTCGGGTGGATGTTACAGGATTCCTTTAGAAATACCTTAATAAGTATGATAGTCTGGGGGAACGAGAGTAATTTTAACCAAAAGGTCTACCGTAGTGAATCCTCATTGATATAAGTAAAATAAATTAATTAATATAAATGGTGAGGAGAAGGAGTAGACAAAAACTCAGTTGTTGGAACTCTAGCTTATGGCCTGGTTATGGATGAGTTAAGAACTGATGTAGAATCTATCGCACACACATACATGATTAGCGCAACTTGTTAAATGTGTACATTAAAGTACTTTTATGACTCTTTGGGATACATGTTATGAGTACTTGGCATTTGAATACATTAGATGATAAGGCATATGCATAATACTTATTATAAGGTTAAATGGTTGAAAATAGGATATATGGTATAAATTTCTTTATGTTGCTATTTTGTCTGTCGAGTATATGTGTATGTTGTGTTAGTGTATGTTATGTTATGTTTTGTTGCTTGAGAATGAGAAAGGTTTAAGTATGGGTGGGGAGAATTGATAAGGAAAAAAATGTTCACCTTATACATGCTATTTCACTTATACTTTGTATTGTTCTTATTGCTATTTAATGTGCTTGTGCATACTTGGTAGGTCAAAATGATTAGGCTCAAAGAAGTTACCAAAAAATCTAGACATATCTAGGTAGCAAATCAATCACTTCAAAAAAAATCAACACAAACTATAAAAGACTACTAAAACTCACACAAAAGGACCTTAAATCAATAAACAAACTATTTACTCAGTGGTGCGCGCTTCCATCCCTAGCAACGGCGCCAACTTTCCTCGTAACTCGTTACAAATAAATCAGGAAATTTGCCAATTGAAGTGTGGTCTTCACGGCCCAACAAGCTAAATCTCCCTAACCACACTTGTAGCGGTGGTGGTAAAGGTTGATCCCACGAGGATGGTATTGTCACCGATGTGCTCAAGGTGTGATTGTGACCCAAGTTCAATCAAAGAGTAACAGAAATAGATAATTAGAAAATAACTAAAATAAGTTCAATAAGGGAAAGGGTCCTTGGATTCTTGGTTCAAGATACTTGATTCTTCATGCATGGATGAACTTATGTTTGGACTTACTTTCTTTAGTGAAAAAGGAACCTAGATTAACTTTAAGAAAGAATTAAAGTGATTGGCCGTCTACTCTAAATCTTCCTTAATGGACTACTAAAAATTGCATAATCAAATGTTATACGTGTATCCCCCTTGGCCCGGTTGAGTTTCAAGTAATATTAATCAAACAATTCAATAGACATAAAATGAAAATTGTAATCCGTAAAACCCGTTTTTCCCTTGGCCTGGTCAAAAACCGAATATAACAATTCCAACTAAGTTGATAAGATTAAAATTCAATAATCAAATCTTACCTTGGCCCAGTCTAAGAAGTTCTTGAAGCGTTCATCAAAACTTGACTCAATCCTTACAATTAAACATATGATACGTTGGAAAGAACAAGTTAAGCTACTTCAATTGAAGATTCAAGTAAAATCCAAACATACTTGTTATTGCATAAATGATAATTCAAGAATTCATTCCTAGAATCCAAGAACTAAAGGTTTAGCCACTCATACAGAGTGATATTATCTACAAAAAGAGCTTCTAAAAGAAGTAAAATGAAATAAAAGAGGGAAAAAGCTTTCTTATGTTACAAAGGAAAAAATCTCCCAAGAGGGCAGAAAAACACCCCAAAAGAGGAAAGAACTCTTTTCACTCTCTAAAGGACCTCTCTATTTATACTATTACAATTCTTTAGCTCCAAGAAACTAAACACTTAGGCGTGAAGACAGCTCTTGAGATTTGGCTTCAAGGACAATGCTTTGGCTCCAAGCAATGTGCTTTAGCTTCAAGGAATATACTTTGGCTCCAATTAATGTACTTTGACTCCAAGAAAGATAAAGAAGCTTCTTATTGCAACATTGAACTTTGGGATTTCACATAATGGTCCTTTGAGAGTTTGTCATCAAAGATTTGTACTCGGCTCTAAGAGTGGGTTCAGATGTAGCACCATTGTGTAGTCTTCTCCAAAGGATGCCTAAGTGTTAAAAGTGCTTCATTTACATACCAAGACTAGAGATTATAGAACCAATTACATGAATCAAGGTTTAGCCTCTAAAGGTTCATGATTTCTCCTAAATGTAAGATTTGGAATGGTTCTAGGATTTCTAGGGTTAACTAAGTTCATGGTTTAACTGTAGTAATTTATGGTAAAAAATGGTCAAACTAGGATTTACTTCGTCAAACTAGTCAAAACCCGATTATCTAGATAACTAATCAAAGTCCAACCAAGTCAAACTCGATTAAACTTAGTCAAATTCAATCAAACTACAGTTGACTAGGTCAAACTAGCCAAACCTCGTTAAACTAGCTCAAACTAGCAAAACTAGGTTTTTGAGGTTCTAGCTAGAGTTTTAGGTTAGTCAGGTCAAAGTTAGTCAAAGTCAAGTCAAACTTGGTCAAACTAGTCAACTCTATCATATCTAATCAAATCATGGTCAGTTAGGTCAAACAATAGTTGATTAGTGTTAACTAGAGGAAACTTTAACAACTAGACCTAACTTGGACTTTGACTAAGGTTAGAGGTTCTAAGGTTAGTTGGGTGACTTGGCTTGGTTTGGCTCCTTGTGTTGTGTTTTGGTTGGTTGGAGACCATGACATGGCATAACTCTTGGTTGGAGAGTGCCTTGGTGGAACTAAGACCTAAACATGCCTGAATGACCTAGAATCTAATGTGAATTGGTCGTAGCATTTGCCAAAGCCAAATTATGCATGAAATGGATTGTTATGTGCAAGTGTGTAAAATGTAAGTGTGCAGAAATACACTTCAAATTACATGTTTTCATCTTGTCTTGTGTTAAAAGTTGTTAGCGTTAGGTGTTAGTATATGTAGGACCCATCTCTCTACCTCTAGGTATTTAGAATCTCTCTAAGGAACCTATCTCAAACCAAAACACATAGTCTTGGAACCATTTCTTAACTTTCCAAACATGAACCATAGAGCATGGTCCATAACCAACATGAACCCACATGAACCATAGGCTCCCTAGCATACCCCACTTAAGCTAGAACCCTTAGGCTTGGCTAGTCTTACTAGTTTACACTAGTTGCACCTAGTTAACACTAGTTTGGCTAAATAGGACTAGTTCCCCAATAATTAGCCCTAATTTAGTAAAATTAACACTAGTTGACCTAGTTTGACTAATTAAATCTAACCAACCCTAGATAATCCTAAAAAACCCTAGAAACCCATAGTTAGGTTAGTTTAAACCTACTGTGTCTAGTTTGACTTAGGTTGACCTAATTTGACTAGTTTGACCTAATTTGATCAATCACCCTTAATGAAACCCTAGTTAAGCTTACTTAGAGGGCTAATTTGAATTAGTGTTTCTTAGTTTATCCTAGAGTGACTAGAATAACCAAGTCTCATTAGTATAGCCTAAGTGTATCCACTTAACCACTAAATAAGGTATAACTTGGTTTGGTTAGGGTTGATTTAGAAATTTTTCTCATTAGAAATCCTTAGGAACCCTTTAGTCTTGCCTCATAGGCCATTATTCATGTTTTTTCTTTATTTGTGTATTATGATCTTAACCTTTGTTTCTCTTGTGAGAGTGCAAATGATACTTAAGCCAAAGTTCATCACAAGGAAGAACTCAACCCAAGGTGCATACGTAAGGGATGACATCCAAAGATCCAAAAAAATGCAAGCAATGACTTCAAAGAGGAAAGAATTGTCATAGATGACATCCAAGGGAAAGGTTGAAGAAGAAAGACTCACTCCCCAAGGAGGATCACCTTGTAAATAAATTGTACTACCATACGTACCTTTTTGTAAAAGTATAGAAGTAATTTTCTTTCTCTCCAAGTTTATGTTAAGTATAAATAGAAGCTCTCAAGACCATTTTAAGAATTCTGCTTTTTATTTCCCATTTTTTGGAGTTCAGATTTTCTCAGATTCTAGTTCCATAGCTCTATTTTTTCAGAAAGCAAAAGCTTACGCCTTAGAACTAGACTAATAGTATGGCTCAAATTTGAGAGAGAGAAATTGTGCTCTTATTATAATACCTTTGTCAAGGATTGCCTCAAATACAAGTAAAGCTTGGATCTTTCATTGACTTAAATGAAATTTAAGAGTTATTCTTTCACTGTTATGGGTAATTTCTTATTTTTCTTGCCTTTAACTTGTGGGTGAATTTGGCCATGATAGGCTAAATCACTATGGTGTTCTTAGATAAAGTGTTGTGAGTTATGAAATTCAAGTGAAATAGTAGTCCTGGGTTGAGAATAATTGTGATTGATCTATTTATGAGTTCTAGATAATGAAGGAATTGTAAAAATAAGATTCATTTATTCCTAATTTGTGACTTTGAAGGGTTGAATTCAAGAGGTTCATGTTTGTTATGTGTTTGATTAATTTTCTAGTTAACTAACATGTAATTGAAAGATGAATCTTATGTGAATACTCTAGAGAAGCATAGACCACCATAGATGGCTTAAGTTTACTTGCTTTAAATGAATTAATCATTGTATCCAGTTTGGACGAATTACCCTTGGGTAGTGATGCTTAGGAATATGCATATAAAGACTAGAAAGATTCTTGGTTTTGGTTGTGATCAAATGGGTCTTGCTTCTGCCAAGGGGAGGACACTCTCTCAATATTTAATCAACGTAGAGGAAACTAGTTAGGTAGCTGGCCATTGTCACGGGTTGCGAATTTAACTAATAATTCAAACTTGTCTCTACCAAAGGAATGAGAGAATTGATGAGTTTTGACCTAGGTGCATTTTCCAAGATGACTTAGGACCGTTCCATGAGGACAATCTTTTACCCCATGAAATCAATCATCATAGCTCAACACAAGGTTATTAATTCACTAGATGGAATTTCTCACAACACAAGTCCAAGAACACCATTCTTTTGCCATTTGAATACCAAATTATTCTCCGTGATTGCATTGCTAGTTGGTCTATTGTTGATTTGCACATTTTACTCTTTACCTCAAATCCATTGAATACTTCACATCTTATAGCTAGTGTACCTCCCTATGGGATCGACACCGTACTCACCCTTTAACAAGGTGGGGTAAGATTGCAAATTTACATGTAGTCTCTAAACACACCAACCAAAGCATATATTTGACAAGTTGGCATCGTTCCAAGGGATAAAGTAACAAGCAATTCTTTTGATTAATATCCCATTTGTGCCTTCTTTGTTAATGTGTGTCAGCGAATCAACAATGCATGAAGTGCAAAGTGAGTATGTGAGAGTGAAATGAGAGTGTTTGTATTAATGAGATACAAAAAGTGTGCACAATGTGTGTGATAATGCATATTCTATCCTAAGATGAAAAATGTGAGGTTGTGTGTGTTTTGGTCATGGCAAAGTGTGTATAATATGAAAAATGCATCAAGTGTGAGTGTGTGAGCATGAATTGGTCATGGCATTTGGATAATGCCACGGCTAATTTGTGACGAGTGTGAGGTTTTGAGGTTTTTGGGGATTTTAAGGGTAGTTTGGCTTTGGTATTTTCCACGGCCAATCCTATGTTTATTTAGGTTTCAAGGCAAAGTTGGTCGTGGCTTTGTGTGCCTCCCGTGCTCTTCTAACCCAATTTTGACCCTGATTTAATTCGAATTTGGGGATATATAAAGCATGAAAGTGGTAGCTCTTTATCGTAGCTTTCTATATCATTTTGAATCACTAAATTTGGAGTTAAGACAATAACGTTATGCCCTAAAATACCAAACTATGGTAGAAGGTACAAATTTGACACGGCATTTGCTACGGCCGATTTCTAACTTGGTTCTTAGGCTAATTATGAGCCAAGGATGGTAATAGGAAAACTAAGTCTTAGGAGCTGTTTGTAGGGGGTCCTATGGTCAAGGTTATTTCATTTCATGGTCAAAGGATATAGGGTTTAACTTAGGGTTAGATCTCAACTAAGATTAAAGGTCTAAGGGTTAAGGTACTAAGGCTTAAGGTTAAGAGTAAGACCTAAACTTGATACATATTTTTTATCCCAACTCCTTAGCTTTCTCTAACACTTAGCTAATCCTTTACCACTTTAAACCATCATCTTCTTTTGCTTCAATCCTAACCTTGGAGCCAAGTACTTCTATTTAACTTTTCCTTTAATTTTGGTTGACTTCTTTGAATTTTTCATCATTTTTGCACCATTTGCACTCAAAATAAGCCTTTTTCATCATTTGACATCACCATCATGTAAAATCCTACAAAGTACACAAAATAGTACATAAATACCATAAAAAGTATGAAAAATAATACAAATATTTAAGAAAATATAAATGTTTAGTCAATACATTTTTTACTCAAAACATATCATTAGATTTTTTTGTTCCACAGTTATAAGTATTTGAAATCAATATAGCATGACTGAATTTTTCACGAGATTTCAATCATTACAGGAACTTTGGGCAATTTTTACAACCATTGGTGAGTTAAATTTGGGATTTGATAAAACATAAAAGTTTCACCATTCCAAAGCTAGATTCAAATGGTTTTTATCTCACATCATTTGGATGTTTTCACATTGAGTTATTACGTATTGAATTGAATATGTTAGAACTGAATATTTGTTTGTGTTCTTAAAACCCTCCACATGTTGGATAGTTTTCCAACACTTTCAATGCAGAACTTGGAATTTCATAAAATATAAGAATTTTCTTAACTTGAGTCTAGTTTTATTTGGTTTTGAATTCAAATCGATCGAATATGTCGTTGTCAAGTTACATTATTTTGAATCAAATAGAGAATCCTAAATTTTGCTATAAGAAGTTTATAGTGCACTTTGGAACTATCTATTGAATGCCTTTCATATTAAATTTGAATTATGGTCACTCTCTTGTCTTGCAATAAAAAGGGCATTTTTTGATGAGTGAGATTTTTTTCATCCTATGCCAACTTGCATCTGTTGTAATTGATATATTGGTGTATATATGGGATTTCAAATCCATAAAATATATATTGATAAACTAGGCAAGTTGGAACTAATTTATGTGCAAAGTTAAGTGCTACGCCACATTAAAGGTGGGAGCCATCTCTAGAATCCGTATGAGCCACCTCTAAAGTCCAACTTTATCAATGATTGGTGAATAATTGAGATATGCTTGGTAAAAAGTGATTGTTATATGATTTTTGAATTTTGTGAATGTGTTATATGTGTATTGTATTTGATTGCATGGGCCCTAGTATGTGTTGGCTTGGAGGGTTATCGAGAAGGCATTGGAACGACGATTATGCCAAGACGACACTAATGAGCCCTGTAACTTGATTAAGGAGGCTTTAATCCTATTGACAAGAGTCAGAGTGATAAATCTAATTACAACGTTAGGCCTATGGATCAGTAGTGATCGCTGAACACGAGGAAAGATAAGGTAGCTTCTCAAGCCATGCATGCAACAATGAATTGTTGGGGGAAATAAGTTTGGTAAAGGCCGACTAGGCTTATCGTGAAAAGTACCAATTATATGTCAAATGTTTTTACATGGAATTCATGGCAAAGTTATGTGATTTATGGATATATGCAATGTACAATCTTTTATATGATATTTGTCTTAAGACTTTATGCCATATGGTTATTTGCATTGGATAATTGTTTGACATATCACTATTTGAATTGGAAAATGTTTTATTGAAATTGTACTTTTTCAATCTAATTTTTTGAAAATTATCATTTACTCCCTTCCTGAGCTATTTTGAGCTCACCCTTCAATAAATTATTTTCAGAGCGACCCAAGACAGATTAAATGGTGAACTGGATTCAGGATTTTTGGACGCGCTAAAGGAATAGAGGAGTAGAATGTTAAGTTATTTTATATGTTTGGATTTAGATTGTATTCACATTCATAAATGATTTTAATATTTTGAGCAGTTTGGCTTTTAGGATGTAACATAGGGTGAATATTGTGTTCGCAAATTTAATAATGAATTTTGAAGTAATGATTTGTTAATGTTCATGGATAGAGCCCAAACGTGAGTCAGACATAATCTAACGTTTCTATCACATTTTTGTTTACAAAATTGTGTGGGTGTTACAACAATAGAGCCTACAATGCTATTTGGTAGGTGTTGTGGTATGCGTGCTTTCCGATTTGATGTGAAGATGTTTGTTTGCTTGTGAAGTGAAGACCTTGTACTTGAAGTGAAGACTTGTGTTGAAGATGGTGCCTTAATGCAAGAATTGATGTTTTGTGGTTAGCTTAGTTTTTAATTTTCAAGAAGTTTGCTTTGTTTAGAATAAGATTAGGGTTGAAACCTTAGTAGTGTTTTAATCTTGTTCAACTATGTTAAGTGTAGTGACTATAAATATTTGTAAAATGTGCTTGTGTTAGTCTAAAAATGGTGTTTTTGACTCACCTAGGAATTGTCACAAGTCATTGTAATCCTTAATTTTGACCCAGATAAATTTTAAATTTAGAAACGTGTAAAATATAAAGGTTGTAGCTCTATTTTGTAGCTTTCTATAGCATTTTGAATCAACAAATTCCAAGTTAAAACGACAAAGTTATGCCAAAATAACTAAACTGTGATAGCATATTTTTCCATCCAGCGATACTAAAACATATAAAGGTTTCTTGTCTTTTTCTTGGTGTTTTGGCTTAAGTAATGACTCCAATGGCTTTAGGGGCTCTTAGGATGACTAGAAGCAACTTCTAAGGCTACATAAATACCAAAGGTGTTGGAATATCTCACAATGTGTGCCTAAGTGAAAAGTGTGTGAAAGGTGAAGGCTCCTAATGTTAAGGCTAAGTTTGGTTTCTAGGCCAAAACCTTAGCTAATTACCTTTGTGGTGTTCTTGGGAATCCTATGGTGCTAAGTTAGTGTTTGCATGCTATAAAATGGCCCTAAATGCTTACGGCTTTGCCTTGGCTATATGCCTTAGCCAAGAGGGTGTGATGCCAAGATGATATTCCTAAGGCAAAACACAAGTCAAACCATGCCAAGTCTTTACTTAAATCTTAACATTTACCTCCAAAAGAGTGCTCAATTTGGCCAAAGTTCATATCCATGTCTCTTTCCACAATCGAGCTCTAACCCTTGGCTTGGTCAACGCTACATTTTAGGGTTTTGACTTGTTGACCATCCTTTAACTTATTGATGTTTTGGTCAAAATAGTCTCCAAATAAGCCTTTTTAACAATTTTAACTCTCCACCATCTAAATCCAACAAATAAGACCAAAAAGCACTTAAGTACCACATAAACAATTAAAAACAAAGTAAAAAGTCTAAGTAAAAAAGAAATTAGAGGTAATCTAAGAGGGACTCTATAGTGGGAGAAGAGTGGTGGTGTATTTTCTTGCTGGCCTTCACCTAATCTGTCGTTCTGTTTGTCTCGGCATTAGAAGTGTCCATGGAGATGTTGGTGGTGCCGAGGAGTAGAATTTGACATTGAAGTATCTGTTGACGAGGGTAATGGGTTGTGTAGAAGGATAAAGCCACCTTTGAGATGCATATAGATTCGAAAAAAATTGATAGTGAGAAGAAAGAGGGAAAGAGGATAGGGAAAAGAGAGCGGCGACAAGGGTTTTTTTTTATCTATTATTTTCCTTCTCATGATGTGGCAGAATTGAGTGACCGAAATTGGTAAAGGATATTGTTTGGCTTCTTTAGTCTATAATTTGGTAATGGTAACAGCTGTAAAAATAATTGCAACACTTCTTTTACAAGTGTTTTATTAAACTTATATATGCAACACTAATTTGAAAGTGTTGCAAATTTGTTAAAAATTTTATTCACTTGCAACATTTTTTAGAGGTGTTGCCTCCAAATTGTTGCTAGAGCCTCAATTTGTAGTAGTGAATGTAATATTCAAAGTCTGAATGTTATCGACTAAAATACAACATATATTTTGGAAACCCAAATATAAATATTTAATAAAATAATAAATAATTAAAAAAAGTCTAGGAAACTAAAATGGTTAATTAAGGTTATCTTGGAACTAATGGTAGTCCAATAAGTTATACCAAGACCGACCATTGTCTTCATGCAATCGTTGACTCTTTAGATGGTATTTGATCTGATTTTAACCTTAATAAGTCTTGAAGAAAACAACCCATGATTGTTAACCAAACTATAGTGAACTTTGACTAGTTGAATCTAACTTGATACTAGAGCTTCCATAGGTTGGTCATGGCTAAATTAGACTCCATTTAATGCAATCTTGAGCCTCCAAACAAAATTCGAGTGAACGCATGTAGCAACACTTCACAAAATCTCAAAGCAATGCAAAAACAACAAGTTGGGAAGATTGCACTTTCACTTGTACTTGCTGCCTTATATGTGCTTCTTGCCTCTTAATTGTGTTCCATGTTTGGCTCGTTAACATCCTTGACATTTAGTACTGTAATCCCACCTGGATACTCAACAAAATTAGGTTGAGATAATTGCAACTGCAGAGTTGTCATAATTAGCCCACCTAATGCATCTTTGAATTGTTTAGCCCTTGATCTTGTAATTGGTTAAGTAGTGAATTATATAGGATCATTTAGACTTGTGGCTTGATTTTTATCAGAATTATATGAGTTGAAAATGTTCTTGGAATGTTGGACCGGGTCCCTTGAACTCCCAGTGGTAAATTAAACTTGTGCTTAAATCTAATTACTTTAGTGAGGAGGAAAGTTAAACTACCTTTAGGAAAAAGGTCTAAAAAGAATGGTCATCTACCTTAGTTCTTCTCCAAACAGACTATCGGAATCAATTAAACATATCTTTTATTTGACTCTACTTTGGTCCAACAAGATTTAAATAATACCACTCAATTGAACTAAAATAATCATTTAATATTTCAAAATAGTAATCCGTTAATCTAGCTCTACCTTGGTCAAGTCAAAACTAAAGACTAACTCTCCCAATCAAGTTATGAAAAAGCAAATTCATCAATTAAATCTCACCATGGTCCCACAATGAAATATTTGAAGAATTCAATGAAAACTCAACCCACTTCTTACACACCAAAGCATGATTAGGTATGACATAAAAAATGTAAGAAACTTTAAGTAAAGATCCAATTAAACTCAAGCATAATTTTTAGCTTACAAAAAAGATTTTAAGGTTCCTTCCTCGTATTCCAAGAACAAAATTATTTAGCTACTCATGCAAAGTGACCTTATCAGGAAATATCTAAGTCTAGTAAAGGAGACAAAAAAGGGAAAAAGCTTTTTATAACTCTCTAAAGGACCTATCTATTTATACTAGTACCATTCTTTACCTCCACAAAACTAAATTCGTAGGTTTGAAGGAAGCTCTTGTGATTTGGCTCCAAGGAATGTACTTCATCTCCAAGTAATATACTTTGGCTCCACAGAAGTTAAAGAATTTTTTATTGCAAGATATATTCATAACTTGTACCTTGAGAATTAGCAAAATGATCCATTAAGACTTTATCTTCAAAGATTTGCACTTGGCCCTAATTGTGGGTCGGGATGTAGCACCTTATTTGACTTCTCTAATTGATAGTTGAGTGTTAATGATACTTCATTACAAACCAATACTTGAGCGTATGGAACCAATTGCATCAAAATGAAATCATAAAAATTGTAGTTATCAATGGTTTGCTTAATTACCAATTATACTGTGCTCAATTAGAATATGAGTAATTACCACAGTTCTATTTTCACTCTAGTGAGCTAGGAAATGCTGAGATAAACTATGATCACGGGAGAAATGAGGACTTCATGGAGAAATAGCAAGAAGGACAATATGGTGTTTAGCTTACAACATATGAAAATAAGGAGACTAAGAACGATTATTTGTATGGTAGGAGTAGGACTCTAGGAAATGAATGAGGAAGCAAAGAAATGATAATAATACACAATTCAAAAGAGAATCAAGTTGAAGAATATAGAAGGGATAGAGAGAGCAAGAAGGGGGGGTGTAGTGTGAAAAATGACAAAATCCAACAATAGCATTATAAGAGGGTAGGGGAGCAAAGTGTAGAGCAAATAGAAATATTGAGCCAGCAAAGAGAAAGGTTGATAGGAGTGCAATATGAGGATAACTGAGAAATTCAGAAGATGGACACCTTAGGTTGTGAGAGATTTCTGGACGATCTTTTTCTAATAGGGAGTGATTAATACAAGAAAGCATATAAAGAAGGCTACTAGAGGTGATCACTAAGACGTAAATAAATATTATTATAGACAATAATGTCTAATTTGCAATGAATAATAGTGAAAGATTAAAAAGGGGATGATAGGATTTTGACAATTGCGAGAAACAAATAGTGAAGTGGACAAATATAATTATAAGTACAATTGGGAAAAATAAAAATTGGCAATCGAAATAGAAAGATGACAAGGTGGAGGAGGAAGAAGGAAGCAAGACAAAGAAAGGGAAAAAAAATTACAACATGACTAGTAAAAATTTAATAAATGAGAATTAGGTCACCAGCCACAAATGGTGCCCACAAAAAAATGAAGATAAGCATGTAGAACTGTAGAGGTTTGGGAGACCCTCTACAATCTCCCAACTAAAGGAAACACTTAGGCTTCACCTCCCAGAGTTAGTTGCCATTCTAGAAAAAAAATAGAAAAATCAATTTGTGAATAATGTTTGTAAAATGCTAAAGTTGAAATATAAATGTGATAACATTAAACTAATAGGAAGAAGTGGAGAAATCTTATTTATGTTGAGTGACAAGATAAAAATTCACCAAATTATTTAGGCGAAAAATTGGATGAAAGTGGATTTTGAGAATGAGGAGGAGAATCTAAGAATATGGGCTATGTTTGTGTATGCTAGTAATGAGGAAGTCAGAAGAATAGAGCAATAGAAAAATCTAAAATCTAGGAAAGAATACTAGAATGATAATTACATTTTGGGGGGTGATTTCAGTTATATTGTGTGTAATGATGAGAAATTAGGTGATAAAAGAAGATCAGAATGTAACTTTAGGGACTTTAGGAATCTAATCATAGAAATGGGAATGAAGTGAACTTGGGATAACAATAGAGAGAAGGGGGTATTATTGAAGAAAGATTAGATAGATTTTTTGGATATCCATAGTGAACTTTAAAGTGGCCTGAAACAATAACTATTAATGAGTTTAAACAGGCATCAAACCACAAAAATGGTGATGCTAGGTATGACTCCAATCTCTCGATAGAATATCAAGATGTTGATCTTTGATATGAGATGGATTGAAAAAAAAGTAGATGAAATAATCAAAAAAGAATAGAATATCACTGTGGAAGGGTCAACAATGTTCAAAGATTTGCAAAAAAAAAAAAAAGTATAGACTAACACTGGTGAAATGGAATCGAACTAAGATTACTAACAATGCAAAGGATATCCAACTTTTGAAGGTTTTAATGGAGAAACTACAGCAAGTCAGTTCCACCAGAAATTGGAATACCTAAAAGTCATTGGAACATAAGTTGGATAAAGATTACAAGCAAGAGGAAATGTTTTAGAGCCAAAGATCAAAAGCAAAATGGTTACATAATAGGGACAAAAACACTAAGTATTTTTATGCTAGTACAATTCAGACAAGGCAAATAAAAAGAATGGTTAACATAGGAAGCAAGCACGAGGAATTTATAAGTCTGATAGTAAGATAGAAGAGGAAATAGTTAATCAATTTTTGCTACCTCTGATCCATAGGAGGATAATAAGATGTTTAGTGAAATCTTCAAAACAATATCCCACTCTATGAACCAGTCCCTCACTAAGGATGTGTAGAAAGATGAAATCAAAAGAGCTCTCGTTTCTTTTCACCCAAACAAAACACCTTGATCATATGGTATGACTGCTCTCTTTTTCAAAAATTTTTGGCTTATTGTTGAAAAGGATTTATGTACTATAATTTAAAGTTTTTCCGAGAAAGACCACCTTCTTCTAAAGTTAAGGATCTGAAAAAGGTTTCACATTTCAAACCCTTAAGTTTGTGCAATGTCATCTACAAAATAATTCCAAAGTCTTAAGTGAAAGATTAAAGTTGGTATTGCCAAAGTGCAATAGTGTTAGTCGGTTAGCCCTTATTTCTGCTAGGTAGATTGCTCCTGAATTCAAACATCACTTCAATAATTAAAAAAATTGAAAATACTGCTATGTGACTCTTAAATTAGATATGTCCAAGGTTTATGATAGAGTGGAATGGCCTTTTTAAGGAGAATAATGGAATGCATGAGTTTTGAACCTAAATTTATTAGATGGATCATAAATTGTGTTGACATAATTATTTTTGTCTTTAATGTGAATGTTAGGCCGGAGGATACTTAAAACCAACTAGAGGAATAAGGAAAAGGGATGCTCTATCTCCATACATTTTTCTAATTTGATCTAAAAGATTATCTTATCTACTAAAACAAGCCAAAAAACTAAGGAGTTCATAGGCATAAGAATATATAGCAAAGGTCCAACTATTACCCACCCATTTTTTGCATATTACTCTTTGTCCTTATATGAAGTAAGATCTAATTATATTACATGTATAAAAAATGAATTGAAAAGATATGGAGGAATTCAGGATAGAGAATAAATTTTGAAAAATCTACAGTTTTCTTCAAAATAAACACACTAGACGAGTTAAGAAGGCAAGTGTGTATAGAGATAGAGAGTGTCAATGAGCAAAGAAATGTAAGATAACTAAAACTATCAATGGTGCTTAGAAAATTAAAAACTCAATTTTTTTTTGTTTTTATTTGATCAAATGACAAAAAGAATGGGGAATTGGAAGAAAAGGTTCTTGTCAGTAGTTGGGAAGGAGATATTGATTAAGTCATAGCAATAGCCTTACTTATCTACATAATGTCTTGCTAAAAATTAACAAGTGCAATAAGTAAACTCATAACAAGAGAGATGACAAATTTATGGTGGTCATCAGGGAAGAAGAAGAAGATAACTTTAGTTTCTTGGGGAAAAATGGAAAAAGAAATGGATGAGGGAGGTTTATGATTCAAATATTTACAAGCATTCAATGATGCTCTGTTGGCAAAACAACTATAGAGAGTCATTACAAAGTCTAATTTGCTAATAAGCAGAGTGATAAAGATGAAATTCTTCCCCAAAACCACAATCCTAGAGGCTGAAGCCAAAACTAATGTATCATGAACATGGAAAAGATTATATTCAACAAATACTAGACATAGCTGTGTTCTAAAGTGTAAAGATTCAAAGTTGCAGAAGGCAAGTGGGAAACATACAAATTCAACACTTTGAAGATGATTGTGGAAATTAAAGATAAAAGAGACAGTGAAGTACTTTCTATGGAGATGCTGCCATAAAGAAGTACCATTCAGTTCATCTTTAAAAACTAGAGGAGTGAATGTGAAGGACATATGCAAGTTATGTGGGGGAAGCAAAGAGAAATGTGGAACATGCCTTATTTCAGTGTAGCAGAGTTAAGCATATTTGGATACTGAAACCTCTCCAGTAGTAAGAAATACTCAACTTTAGAGAGTCTTTTAAATAATAATGGACTGGTTTATAACTTTATATGACATTAAAGGAGTAGTAGAATTGAACAGCCTACATACTCTAGAGTAGTTGGAAAGCCAGAAATGAGGTTATCTTTTAAGGAAACTTCAAACCTGAAAGATCAATTATAAGTTGGGTTGTGCATGAGTAGCATGAGTATAGTGAAGCTAATGAGGAAAGTAAGAAACAAAAAAAAAAGATAAATTCTAAACAAAAAAAGCAATGATAAAATGAGTTGGAAGAGGTGAGACCACAGTTAGGAATCATAAATATTAACATATGAATCATAAGAACAGACTCTACAAACAATTGATTCGTGATAGGTTGATAGTAAGAAATTGTAAAAAAGAGTTAGTATATGCATGGAGAATTGATAGGGGATTTTTGAATTCCTAGGTGAAAAACTGTTTGGTAGCAATTTGACATACACAATTGCAAGCATTCAAGAACAATTGGAATAGATTAAAATTCAATTACATGAAAAAGCCCATGTGGAAAAGATTAAACAAGAGAAAAATACGGAAGCAAGCATGTTCACCATAGCTGAAAATATTTTCTTGTTACAATATTATTTTGATGAATACTCCTTCTTTTGGATTCATAGAAAGTACAGCTCAACATACTTACAATTAGCCAATGTCGCATATAGGGCATTATGCCAACTGGAGTGAAAAAACCATTTTTCAACATGCCTTGTACACGCAATGCATATTGATTCACGACTAGTTAGTTAATATAACTCTTATATGATTTCTTAATAAAAACATGTATCGCTTTTGTTAAAAAAAATTATTTTAAAGGAAACTACAAGAGGAGGAAGTCAGTAAACCCTAAAAGTAGTGATTTTAGGCCTAAATAATTTATAACTTTATATGAATCTTGTCACACTTCTATGCAACTAAATGTGTAATCCACACAAATTCTATCTCTAAAATCTTTCAAGAATAAAAAATTGTAATTTTAAGAAATTAATCTCTTTTGATTAATTTTAAAGTTCAGTTTAATTAATTAATCATTGTTAGTTAATTAAAGTTTTCAAAAGTTAATTAAAGAACTATCAACCCTGTGACAATTCTATAACAAAATCTTAATAAAGAACTTTGATAAATCTCTTCTCTATTATTACTCAATATTTATAGAATAACATCACAAATAATCATTTAAATAGGATTAAAACAACCTTAAATCTATTCGGAACGAAAATCATTAAAGAAACCTTGAAGGACTAAGATTAATTCTCTCTCTTTTTCCTATTACAACACAAGACTCAAAATCTTAATTGTAGACTAATGATAAGTTGTTTTTATACCAACTTATATGTGTTAAATCACTTAGCTTTTGTCTTGTGTTTTATGCAAATGTGTGATGTTTTGTGCAATTTTGTTCATTAAGGTGGTTTGCAAGTTGAAAGTGTTTAAATGGTGAAAAAGACCAAAAATGATGTTCAAATGAGTCAAGTGTGTATTTGAAGTTCAAGAACACGGAAAGAATTGGAAAAGGTTGGAAATGATGCATTGAGAAAACCCTAACATGTTAATAGGCTTGTTTTAGGGTTTGGGCAGAATGTAGGTCGAACTTCAATTGAGTGTAACTCTTCCAATTCTAAACCAAATGAGACGATCTTGGATGTTCTCGAAATCTATTTGAGTGTATTTCATTTCTTATGTTTTAACGTTCTTCTAATTCTGTGTGCAAGTAGGAGAAACGGGGGCATCTTTATGATTGCTGATTTAGAGTTTTGCATTGTTGAGCCTTTTGCCATAGTTTGGTAGAATGTGCATATCTTGAGCTACAGACCTCCAAATTCAATGATTCTTGATGAATTAGAAGGCCAGGAGGCAGGGCTACAATTCTTATGAAGAACACAACGCCCAGTTCTGCACAGAAGACATTCGAAAGCACATCCCAATATCATCAAAGTGTGCTGTCTGAAATCCTGAAAAAGTGGCTGCGGGACCAACACTTTCGGAAATTGCATTTCGGCCCCTATTTTAAAATAAGCGGGGTACTTTATGTAATTATTGATTTTTAGTCATTTTACTAACTATATAAGATTTCTTAAACACTAAGTTAGGTATCTATGACACAATTAGCAATAGCTCATAAGAACACACCTTTTAGTGTGTGTTCTTGGTGCTTCATTTCTTGGGATAGAATTCTAAGAACTTTTGGCTAATTGGAGTGGAAATCAAAAGGAAGCCTGGACCTTTAGCTTGGAATCAACATTTGGGAAGACCACATATATTGGGTTGTCTCTTTCCTTGTACTTTCTTGCTAATTCATTGCTTAATCTACCATTTGGGTTTGCTCTAATTAGCCATGATGGGCTAAATTGTGTGGTGTCTTTGGAATTAGGCTATGGGCTTTTGATAATTTGTTTGTATGGTGATAAAATGTTATGGGCTTGATTATATGTTTCATATGCTTGATTTTAAGGTCACATTTCTTGTGCAATATCCTTAACTTCAAAGTGAGAATTGGGTCATGTTTTGAGTAGAATATTAATCCATTGCATGTTGTGATGAAGAGACCTCTTTGTCCATGATAATGTTGATTGAATCTATTCCATGAATTAGCCCTAAGCATATGGAAACTAAGTCAACACTAGCATGACAACCTAGTTGGGGACTTGGCATGGAAGTTGTGGATTTGAAATGACACAGAATCAATTTGCTTTGATTGATCTATTAATTGTGGTTGAGTTTGGTCCGGTTATAGTCTTAACCACCAAATTTCCACTAGACAACATTAAATCACATTCTTCAAGCTGTCACATTAATCACCAATGCTACAAATGATTGAGAAACCTAGTCCTAAATTCCAATGATACACTTATATACTTGATTTCTACTCCCTAATTTTGAAGCTAAAGTCCTAGATCAATTAGGTTGACTTTAGTGTAGGTTTAGTCTTGTTGCATTTTTTCTTGTTTTCTTTCCTTAGTTATATTTTTCATTACTCTACATACTAGACACGAACTCTTAACAATACCCCCCTCTTCGTGGAATTTGACCCCTTGCTTCCAAGTGCTACATATTTAGAGTTATGGTATTTGTTTGTTTGGGTTGCACGACAAACTCACTCAACAACTAACTTAAACTTCCACTAAAATATGAAGACTAAACAAGTGTATGGTATGCGATATTTAAGAAACAATAGAGAAAAGAAACTAGAAAAAAATAACACAAAATATAACAAAAAGAAAATACAAAAAACTGACACTAGACATCGCCGCCACGACAGAGTCTTGCAATTGTGCTTTACATTGCCACACTTGGCATTGTAGAAGGGTGCTAGCGACAGGAATCAAACTTTACCTGGCGCAACTGCAGAAGAATAAGTAAAGTGAAGTTTTTAGTTACACCGTTATTCTTTTCAATTGTTTGCTCACCAATTCTCAAAACAAATTTTGATGAGGAATTCACAACTTTATATGTCTACATGGAAAAGTTTGATATTAACATAAAAATATTCTAATTTGTCTTTAAGATTCCCCTTTTATTTAACCAAGACACGACAAGAAAAATATAAATAAGTGACAACATATAAAAGGAGTGCAACGGTGGATTCGATGAAGTTTTATTACTTATATTGTGAGTGAGTTGGGACCGTGTTGGTCAGTGTAAGGTTCAAAATTAATAAATTGTTAAATGAATACAACTGTATGTTTTGGATTTATGCGGAAGAACCCTTACCATGGATAAAGTAAGTTACTTGACTTTATCTCTTGACTAGTTGACTTTATCCTTTAGTTGTTAGATTTTATTTTATTTTTTGTGAGTGATTTGACGTCATTAAAGGTAAAGCTATAGAAAGTTGGGAACTGTCTTACTGGAATTTGTCTTTTGCAGATGGGCATCTAGATTTTATTGGCTTACTCGAATTTGTCTTTTACAGATTGGATATCTAAATTTCGTTGGCTGCGACACATATGAATGGATGAAATTAAGAATCCAAAAATGGTAAATACTCTACTAAAAATAAAAAAAAATCATCTTCCGATAATTTATTTATCTACTACAAGTATTACAAACATGCCAAACATATCCACCCGAAAAACACGCTTGACCAAGTAAAAGGGAGCATCATCGAAACTATTTCATAACTCATTCCAGAATTATCTTCACTACAATATGTAATTCATTTGCTGTGTCACAAATTAAATACGTAACAACTTAAAAACCAATCCCTCCTCGCCAGGACACATTCTTATATGTCCAACCGAGGGAAACTGACGATGGGTTTTGGGAGAAGATTCAGCCGTGCAGGTAGTGTGGTAAGTGAAAAAATGGTAGTGAGAAATCAATGGTAGATTCGACGGGTGCATGGTACATTGTCAACATGAAAAGACCTGTTTTGTACCTTAAGGGTTGTTTTGACAATTTTAAAATTGTCACATATTTATTTATTTTAATGACAATAAAAATTAACTATCATATATAATAAACTTTTACTAACAACTTAATTATTTATCATTAATAATATTTTATTATTGTCATAAAATTAATATAATTTTTATATGGCAATTTTTTTACTATAAAAGTTGTCATACATTATCTTTAAACATGTGACAAAAATATTTTACTTAAAAAGTTGTCACACATTATCCATAAACATGTGACAAAAAGTGTTTTACTAAGAAAGTTGTCACTCACCAATTAGACAATTACTCATATATTATTTAAGTGACAAAAACTTGTATCCTAAAGTTGTCACCACAAGTAAGTTACAGTAATTACTTATATATAATAGTAAATAGTAAAGAAAAAAATAAAGACCGATGCATTTTGAATATAGGATAAGGAATTAGACTAAACCTAATTGCTCAATCCCTTCTCTCTCTTCGCTAATTGCCGCCACCACCGCCCCTACCTTCACTGCAACCACCACCTCTGCAACTCAAACACTGGGTCTCACAATTCGAATGATCTCTTTCGATTACGCCGTTTAATCGTTTTGTGATATTACAATGTCTTTCAATTACGTCATTCTCTTACTTTCCCCTTCTTTTCTTTTCTAATGAGCTCTGAAATTCTATTAGCTTCACAACATCAATATAATTCGATCTATCGCTACTATTAGGAAGAGTTTTGAAACTCCAATCCAGTAATCCATACCTAAATTAGTTATTTCATCAACTACAGAGCATATTCACCCTGCTCGATTGAATTTTCTCTATTGTTGAAGGCCCAAATTCGCGCTGAAACTTTTCCAGGTGAGAGATGAGATTTGAAACTTATGTTTGATAACTTTGGGTGATGAATTAATACTTATTTCGTATTTTTTTTCTAACGGCTTTATGCTAATTTTTAATGTTTTATTTTTTTCTCTAATATTGTGATGATCAATTGATCACGAGCTTAAATGCTTTTGAAGCTAATTAATTTTTGTACGAAAATTTTTTTCTTGATTACTATTTTAGCTCGTTACTAGAAGTAAATGGGTAAATCAAACATCATTCACGATAAAGCCTTTTAGCTGTATTCTATGACTTATTGTATGCATTGTTGATTCTTCACAAACTCTGTGGAAATTATATTTTAGTTCTACTTTGTTATTTTTCCTATTATGTGACATTATATGAGTTCAACAACCATATAATTGTTTGCATTATGTTCCATTTCTTTTGTATACTACCTTTGGAAGTGCATTTTGACTTTTCTTCTTATGGTTACGCTACCAACATTTTTTCAATATTAAGTAGTAGTAGTACTAGTAGTAATGGTTTTTTGGGTAAATTGCTAATCCTCTTTAACAGTTTGAGTCTTTTGCTCATTACTAGTAGTTAAAGTAGTGCTTGCCTTAATTCTTGTACTGTGTTAACTGAGATATAGCTAGTGGAGGAGATATTGGTATAATTTATGTTCAATGTAGCTATGAACTATCACTATTCTGTTTTGGAGTGAAATGCTATATGAATATTTGATTTATAATTCAAGAATCTTAAAATATAGTAGCGGTGAGTTCATTTCTGCTTAGCATCTTTCTAAAGAAATTTGTCTTCTATTGAATGTTGGCCATCGTGAAGGTGGTTTAGCTTCTTTTATGCATTAGTATACAATTTTGTCATCTCTTTTATATGGTGAAACACCCGATTGTCCATATGTATGATTGAATTGTTATGGACTTAATGTTGGAGCTTTCTAAAAGCTAGTCAACTCTGACAAATTATATCAATGTCTTTGTTAAAAATGGGCTTATGCTTATGCTTTTATGGTATTATGAAATTTCTTGGTTTGTCATAATGTAACACCAAAGTCTAGTCTATTAAGTTATAAATTCCCTCTTAGACTAGTCAAGAACTTGACTTGATTTTGTTCTGCTCCTATGTTGAACTTTATGTTAGCTGTTCAGCTATCTGTAACATAAAATAAAGTCTATAATTTAGAAATTCATTTATGATTTTTGTGATGGTTTATCATAAGCATCAAAACATATTGCCTCACATGTATTATTTTTTGTCTTTGGTGCATCTGACATCCAAAGTTATACATGCTCAAGATTTACTTCCAAAACTTCTATGAACTCTTGATATGTTTTGCTTTATCTCGTATTGTATTTATCAATTACATCAACAATTAGTCAATTTATTTGAGATTTAGCATTTCAATTTAATATTGGCTATTTATTTGATGTAAGTATATTGATTTAACACTTTAGGTTTCAGATGGCCTTGAAGTATTTAGGCTAAGTTGTTTTTGAACCATGTGGTCGAATATTATTTTGAGTTAGTTCTTGAAATGATCAATCGCGCCATGGTTTCTAAGAGATTGGGGACTATTTTCATGCCTCATGGCCTTGGTCACCTCGTAGGAATTGATACTCATGATTCTGAATGTTATTTAAAGGTGGTTGTGATAATCTTTTTTGGTGTTGATCGTTAATTTGAAAAGTAGGTTATTTCTTTCTTTCTCATAATTGATAAATACTGGTCTTGTGTGATTTTAGGGAGCTGAGAGACCTAAAGAACCTGATTATCCTAATAATTTTGAACATAAATACTGGTATTTTTTTAACATAGCAATTTATATAATTTTCCTAATAATTTTGTTAGTTTGAACATATTCCAAGTCTATCAACTTCAAATACAATTTTTTTTGTTGACAGATTTCTAATATGCTATGATTCAGTAACTTTTGAGCATGTTGGAACCAAAAGCTATTCCTTGAGCTTGTGGAGTGCTTATGGTGGTGTTTAGTTCCTTACAGGAACTGGATTCAGACTAATTTTATGTGAAATTTTACATAAATTTTATATGAAACAAATCTGGTTTCAACCTATTAGAAACTGCATCTAACACACTATGAAATATATATATATATTTATATATATACCATGATAGAGAGTTAGACCACGGAAAAGGAAGTAAAAAACTTAATAATGAAAAGCGGGTCGCAGTCGGACTGCCACTGAAATAGTTAGTATCAGTGTTAAGTTAGAGTACTAAAAATGAAATAACATAACATAAAAGTTAAGAACTGAAATTAAAAGTTAGAGAGTTAGATAGTCAGATCTAACCAAAACAGAATTCCAAATGAAAACATATTATAGAACATAATAATAATACCAACTTACAAGTTTATAGATTAAGAGTCTTACACATATAACACCAATCTTCGTTTCCTGCTAAGGTGATAGCAATCCGCCTATGTCCGTGGAGCCAAGGCTGACTTCACATGATCCTTTGGAGAATCTTGATGGGCCAATAACGAGATCAAGGAGCAAGAGGATGAAAGCTACCTTGCAAACATTATTGACAATACATTGTGTAGATTTGGATGATCTTGAAGAAGTTCTTCACATCGCATCACCATCTCAACATGGAGTTATTTGGAATATCTCTTCAATCACAATTCATGAAGATGTTTCCAAGAATTCTACATTGGAGTTTAAGGAAATTCCACCTTGAAGAGTTTTCATGGAGCAATCACATGGAAGACAAAGATTGCGTGTTTGGGCTTTGCCATTTGTGGATCACGCCATTATTAATTGTTAGGATTTATTTGCTTTGTAATAAATTAAGTCTATTAACATAATTAATTGGGCTTTAGTTCAGTTTTTAGTTAATTATTACATGGCCCAAGTTATCTTGCATGATAAAGGCATGTAATGGATTTTAGGAGCTCTAACGTGTCCTTGTTTTTAGGAGCTCGACCGTGTCCTATTTTCTAGGAGAAAACCGTGTGTTTGGTTAGTTAGTTATCAACTCCAATTTGGAAGTTTCCTAAATTGGATTGGTTAGTTAAGCTTGGAGTTTAATTCTAAATTGACTTCTTGCTAGGGTTTCCTTGTTTCCTTTTTGTAAGCCTATTTAAGGCAAACCATTTACACGTTTTTAGTAAACATATAGAAAAAAATTTAGATTTTAGCTTTGCTAAATTGTTGAACACTTTTTGTTTGAAAACCTTGTAGTACAATTAAGTTTAGTTGTTCTTCATTAACCCGCAAGCCTTTAGCTAGGACCTTTAGGCAAGCCAACTCATTCTTGATTTCAAGAACACATCAAACCTATTAGTTTAATCTCTTGATTTATATGAGCTAAGTTAATTGTTTGTCATAAATGTAGGGGTTCGATTGGTTATCTTCCAATCTTCATGTTTTCCTTAGACATCTATTCCGCTATTTTGTTTTGTGTTTTGTGTTTCCGCAGGTAGTGTTATTCTTGTTCGTGGAGTTTATGCCAACAACGATCCAAAGGTTGTGAGTTTCGATGGTCCAAGATTCTAAGCCTCGACACATCCGCATCAATTGGTATCAAAGCATCCGGGTTGTTGCATAACAAAATTCAGGTTATTCGTTTCTTTGTTTTCTTGTCTTTTTTTGTTTTTGTGTCTTGCCAAAATTTTGAGTCATTCTTGCTGTGGTGTTGCGTCGTCTTGCTACAGTTTTTGAGTCAATCTTGCTGTTGTAGTTTGTGTATTATTCTGCTCCTTTTTGTTCATAATTTTTGAACAAAATTTGTATAGATTTCATATCTGATATTAGCGTCAAAGTCATCTCGACTTACTTGCTGTTTTTGCATCTTATTCTTGCTGTCCGATCTTGTTCTTGATGTTGTCTTGTTGTGTCAATTCTGCCCGTTTCTTGTGTTATTCTTTGTGCTGAAACCGAATAGGATTGCATGAAAAGGGTTGAGTGTCAAATCGTCAAAAAATTATGGTTAGGGTTTTGGATTTTTGATCTAAAATTCCAACTTTCTTGTTTCTTGTCCATTTGCCTTCATTCCTTTTTTTTGCAATTGGTTCTATTTTATTTCTATAATCTGTCCTCTTTTGTCAAGTTTTTGTTTCGTGTCATAAAGATAAGTTCTTGATTACTTTCTTGATTTTCTTGAATTTCAAATTTTGCTTAAATCTAAATCTTGAACTTATAATCTTGTTCCTTGGCATAAATCTTGAAAGAAATCCTTTTGTGGCATATTGAAATTCGAATTCATTGGTGTGTTCTTGTTCAATCTTGGTTGTTGAAAATTTTAAGGTTAAGACAACATAAGACAAACTTAAACCCTAGGTTTTGTGTCTAGACAAACTTAAAACCCTAAGTGTGTTTGTCCGAATAAAAAAAAAGGGGGCTGACGTTAAAAAAAAATCAACGTCAAAAAAAATAGAGAGCCCAAATACAAAAAAAAAGAGTTCGGACAATTACTAAAAAAATTGCAGCCCAAAAAAAAAAGAACTAAGTGTTCTATATTGTTTCCTTAAAACCACCAAAATTCAAACTGCCATAACTTGTTCAATTTCAATCGGATTTAAGTGATTCAAGTTGCTATTTTCTTGTCTTTCTGTCTAGTTTCTATTTTCAGTAGTTTCAGTAGCTAAATCGAATTATACCCTGCATGTGTCTTAAATACTGTTTTTCGGTTTCTTGCCTAAAATACTCTATTTGATTTAACTTGTGTGCGTCTTGATTGATTGAACTTTCTGGTTTCATTTTTTCTAAAAATCAACGTGCTGGTTGGGCTCATATAGTTTAGGTGATCCATTATTGAGTGCATAGTTAGGGTATATAATAAAGGAGAAAAGCTACTTATAAAAAGTGGTGTGTACCTACTCATCAATGTGAGAACCCGTGAGGAGATATATTGTTTTCTTACTGTTTTTCACTAACATTGCAGGTACAATGGAGGGTGGTGAACTAAAGGCACCACAAGGAGACCAAAAGTTCACAAACGATGTGATCTTTAATATGCTCCAAAAGATGCAAATCCAACTCAACAATTTGGAGTCGGCATCTAAACAAACTACCACTAGAAATCCACCTCAATGAGAATCGACTTTGATGAGGCCAAATCTGATGATGATGAGGAGGAAATCACGGAGTCATCCAAAAGTGGTAAAAAGTTCGATTTGTCAATTGGTTCTTTCAAACTAATATTACCTACTTTTCATGGAAAGGCAGATCCCGAAGCATACTTTGATTGGGTTCGAGACCTTGATCATCTCTTTGAAGGTAATAATTATCCCGAAGATAAAAGGTACCACCTAGCCTTCATGCACCTCAAAGACTATTCGACCTTATGGTGGGATGAGGTAATCAAAAGTAGACAACAAGATGGAGAAAGACCAATCTGGACTTGGAGTCAAATGAAAGCTCTTATGAGAAAGAAATATGTGCCTTCACATTACAACCATGAACTCAACCGCAAGTTGCACTCTCTTGTACAAGGAAATCAAACTATGGAGGAATACTATAATGAGATGGAGTCACTCATGATTAAGGTTAATGTTCAAGAAGATTCGGATTCAACAATTGAAAGGTTTCTTCGAGGTATGAATTCCGAATTAGCATATCATGTTGATCGTCAAAGTTATGTTGATATTAATGAGTTAATGCATAAAGCTATAAAGATTAAAAGGCACATGAAGAGAAAGAATAGGTTCGCACAACTAAATATGCCTTGGATGAGAGATATTAAGTTGAATGCTACTCAATCCACTCCGCCACAGAAATCATAGCAATTCACGCCAAATCCGTCCAACTTCACACCGTCCAACATCACAAAACCAACCATTAAAGTTGCTAAATCTACCTCACAATCGGCGTCAAAATCCATTCAAAGGTTGAGGGATATTCGATTCTTTAAATGTCAAGGCTTTGGGCACATCTAATCCGATTGTCCTACTCGTAAGTTGATGTATGTTCTTGGCAATGGAGATTTCTTAAGTGATGATGAATTTGTTGATATGCCCGCACTTGAAGAGAAGTATGCAAGTGAAGGGAGTGAAGAACTTGAAACATATTAGGTTGGAGATTTTTGTTTAGTTACTCGTCGAATTCTTAATGCACAACCACAATTTGATAATGATTTGATTTATCGTGAAAACATATTTCACACACATTGTATGGTTCAAGATAAAATTTGTAGTGTGATCATTGATAGTGGAAGTTGTACTAATGTGGCAAGTACTTTACTTGTCAAGAAATTGAAATTAACTTGTATGAAACATCCTAAGCCATATCGACATCAATGGCTTAACAATTCGGCTAAAACAAGAGTAACCAAGCAAGTAAAGGTTTCATTCACCATTGGAAAATATGTTGATAAAGTTTTGTGCGATGTGGTTCCAATGGATGCCGGTCATATACTACTTAGAAGACCTTGGCAATTTGATAGAGATGTTGTGTACCATGCCAAGAAGAACTACAACAGTTTTGAATTTGAAGGCAAAAAGTATAACCTAAGAGCCTTAAATCCGTCCCAAATCTTTGAAAAATAAGCAAAGATTGCTAAAGCTTGTAGTGATATGCATGAAGCAAAAGAGAAGATTGAACAAGAGAAACAAGAGAATGTAACTAGCTTAGGGCGAGAAATTGTAACTAGAGAAAGTGATAGCCGAGAGTTAGTAAGTTCTAAATCTTGTTGTTTTGCTTCCATAAGTGAGATAAAGAGAGCAATACTAGATAAGCAACCCTTGTATTTTCTATTCCACAAAGATGTACTTATTGTTGATAGTGATCACCTTACTTCTTTGCCTAGTGTCATTTTGTCTCTTTTGCAGGAATATGTGGATGTGTTTCTCGATGACTTACTAATAGATTTACCACATATTCGAGGTATTGAGCATCAAATAGATTTCATACTCGGTACTCAAATCCCTAATCGTCCAGCTTATAGAGCAAATTCGGAGGAAACAAAAGAGATTCAATGTCAAGTTGATGAACTCCTTGACAAATGTATTGTTCGAGAATCTCTTAGTCCATGTTCGATTCCTGTTATCTTGGACCCTAAAAAGGATGAATCTTGGAGAATGTGTGTTGATTGTTGTGACATCAATAAAATCACAATTAAGTATAGACATCCAATTCCTAGACTACATTATATGCTTGATGAATTGTATGGTTCATGTATTTTCACCAAGATTGATTTAAAAAGTGGCTACTATCAAATTAGAATGAAAGAAGGTGATGAATGGAAAATAGCCATTAAAACAAAGTGTGGTTTGTATGAATGGTTAGTCATGCCTTTTGGTCTAACTAATGCACCTAGTACTTTCTGTTTTTTGATGACTTCCTAGCAATCATGTTTTTCGATCTTTCATTAGCAATTTTGTTGTAGTATATTTTGATGACATCCTTATTTATAGCAAATCACTTGATGAATATGTTGAACATTTAAAACTCGTGTTTGCTGTATTGCATGAGAACAAATTGTATGCAAACCTTAAAAAGTGTTCTTTTTGTATGGAATCAATAATCTTTTTAGGGTATGTTGTTAGTTCTCAAAATATTTCTGTTGATGAGTCAAAAGTCAAGGCAATCATGGATTGGCCGAGACCTACTTGTGCTAGTGATGTTAGAAGTTTTTATGGTTTAGCAAGTTTTTATAGAAGGTTTGTTAAAGACTTTAGTTCTATAGCTGCACCTTTAAATGAACTTGTTAAAAAGAATGTAACTTTTGAATTGAAAGAAGAACATGAAAACGCCTTTAACACATTAAAAGACAAATTGACTCATGCCCATCTTCTTGCATTGCCGAATTTTCATAAAGCTTTTGAGATACACTGTGATGCCTCCGGAATAGGTATTAGTGCTGTTTTAATGCAGGAATCAAGGCCGGTGGCTTACTTTAGTGAAACGTTTAATGGGGCACCGTGAAGTATGCAACTTATGACAAGGAGTTGTATGCTTTGGTAAGATCATTACAGGTTTGGCAACACTATTTATGGCCTAAAGAATTCATTATCCATTCTGATCATGAAAGCCTTAAATTCTTAAAGACTAAAGTTAAATTGAATAAAAGGCATGCTAAATGGTTGGAATTTATTAATGGACATCAGACTACTTCAGCAATGCACTTGACACACATGCAAAATATGAGGAGACCTAGGTTGCCTAGGAGTCTAGTTATCACCCAGCATGTCGACCTCAATACTCCCTACACTCCCTAACATCAAGCTTTCCCATGGCGAGTTTGTAACCCGCAACGTCTCAACTTCCCAAGACTAACTACTCTAGCATGCAAATCCTAAAGTCTTCCCATGGCGAGGCCTGACCTAGGTTCGTTTGTCTTTGTTAGCCATAGAAAATCTCTCTTCACTCTATTCTAATAATTAAATGAACTTAAACCGGCATGGCGACCGCATCTCAGATCATGAATAGGCAACACAAGTGAAGAGACTCAAAAATCATACTTTAAGTTCTCGTTTCATGTAACTCTAACATTTATTGGTGAATCTCACCTCAATTTAGTATGGTGACCACAATTGAAGCACAACTCAGTCAATAAGCATGAGAATTTATGAAACTCAACAAGATTTTTGCATTAATTCTCAGTACAATTCCATTCTTTAAGGATTGTGTCAAATGCAGAGTATTACGTAGTTTAATTACACATTCATCCGGTTAAAACCCTAGCACACCATAGATTTAGCTACGAGATTCCATTCTCGATTCACGATCTTCAAATTGAAACTTGAAAGAGTTCATTTTCATAAATTGTGAAGAATTTACCAATTAAAGTACTTCCAAAGCTTCAAATTCGCGAAATATTTGTGAAATTCCTCCTTAATTATGTAGAGAATTACAATGATCGGATCAAAAGTGCGATCGGAGTCGAAATCGGAGCTCAAATGCTAGACAGAGAATCTAGAGAGAGAAAAATTTCCCGCTCAAGACCAAAAATCTGGTAATAATTCTAGAAGTCTCTAATTTGGAAAAAGTCAAAAGTCCCGTAAATGATGACAAGACCCTCTATATATAGAGGTCTAAAGCTTATCAAACACGCTACGTACAAAGAATACAATATTACAGAAATGCCACTGGAATAGTTCAATCGTCCAATAATCCAACCCATTCAAAGTAACGATCCACGCCTTTAAGCTGCACTGCATCACGCTACCGCATCCTCCATCGCGTATTCGAGCCTAAAGCAACCACGCTTCACCGCCCTGTACAAACAGAAGGAAGAACTCACACTTAGCCAAAATTTGGCATCACAGTTTACCATTTAAGTGGCGAATTATCCTAGGGACGTGTCGCCGTGTAAAAATTTCTATGGCGACACATCCTGGGGATGCGTCCCCATGTAAACATTTCTATAGCGACGCATCCTGGGGACGCGTCCCCATGTATTTGTGCACTATTTGTGAAGTGATGCAAAACTTGTATAAAATGCGTTTTATGTGTGTTGTTGTGTGCTTGCGATGATTGTGAGGCACTAGCATTTGTGTGTGTCTAAGTGCAGCAAGTGTGCACTAGAATACCTAAGTGTTGGTGCCTAAGAGTTGCTTCCTTGTGCGGCGACTTGTGTGCAGCTGTGCGGCGATTTGAGTGCATGTGTGTGGCGACTTGAGTGCATGCGTGCGACGATTGAATGCAACTGTGCGGCGACTCGAGTGCATGTGTGCGAGGTGTGTACATTGAGTATGCTGTGAAGTGCCCATGTGTGTGCATGAGTGTATTGTGAAGTGCCCATGTGTGTGCGTGCGAGTGTACTGTGAAGTGCCCATGTGTGTACATGAGTGTGCTGTGAAGTGCCCATGTACTGGTGCGACAATGCGGGCAAGCTTGTGTGGCGATGTGGTGCAGGCTTGTGCAGCAACATACGGCGATGTGAGGCTTGGTGTTCGGCAATATGCTGGATTTCAGAAATGATAAACCGTCATCTTGCAACAGAATTATGGCCCTACTACGTTCTGAATGTGGAAACACCCAAAACATAAGAGTTGTAGACTTTCTCTTTGATTTCCATTGGTTCAAGAATTATAAACATTGGAAGTCTGTAGCTCATGATATGAATAATCTACCAAACTGTGGCAGAGGAGTCAACAATGAAAAACTGAAGTAGTGATCACAAATATGCCCCCGTTTCTTAGACCTGCATACCGAATTAGAAGCCAGTTGAAACATAAAAATTGAAGCACACTCAAATATCTTCCCAGAACATCCACGACCTCCTCATTTGGATTAGTATTGATAAAGATACGCACAAATGAAGTTAAGCTAACTGTTCTGCCCAACACGAAACAAGCATGTTAAGGCATCATTCAAACATCACAAGCACTATTTCATACCTTCTTTAATTCTTTCCTTGTCCTTTAACCTTAAACACACATTTGTCTCATTTAATCAACATTTTTTGGCCTTTTTCTTCATTTTAGCACTGCAAGTTGTAACCCTTATAAATGCACCAAATGATACATAACACTACACAATTGCATGAAAAACAAGGCAAAAGCTAAGTGAAATAACACATATAAGTTGGTATAAAGCCGTCTTATCAACATCCACAAACTGATGGACAAACTGAAGTAGTTAATTGCACTTTATCTACCTTACTTCGTGCCATTATTCAAAAAACTTAAAGAATTGGCAAAGTTGTTTACCTCATATTGAGTTTGCATATAATAGAACTTTGCATAGTTCTACAAATTGCTCTCCTTTTGAAGTTGTTTACGAATTTAATCCATTAATTGCACTTGGTATTTTGCCTCATCCTACTAATGAGTTTGTTAATATAAAAGGTAAAAAGAACGTAGATTTTGTGAAGGAGTTACATGAGAAGGTTCGAAATAATATTCAAAGGCGTAATGAACAATATGCTAAACAAGCCAGTAAGGGTAAAAAGCAAGTGATATTTGAACCGTGTGATTGGGTTTGGATTCACTTAAGGAAAGAAAGGTTTCCCGAGAAAATGAAATCTAAGCTTCATCCAAGAGGAGATGGTCCTTTTCGAGTCTTGGAAAGGATTGGCGACAATGCTTACAAGAATGAACTTCCAAGTGAGTATGGCAATGTCTCATGTACATTTAATGTTTCTCATTTATCTTTGTATGATATAGGGGATTCAAGGACGAATCCTTTCGAGGAGGGAGGGAATGATAGCAATCCGCCCATGTCCATGGTGCCAAGGCCGACTTCACATGATTCTTTCGAGAATCTTGATGGTCCAATGACGAGATCAAGGAGCAAGAGGATGAAAGCCGCCTTGCAAACATTATTGACAACACATTGTGGAGATTTGGATAATCTTGAAGAAGTTCCTCACATGGCGTCACCATCTCAACATGGAGTTATTTAGAATATCTTTTCAATCACAATTCATGAAGATGTTTCCAAGAGTTCTACATTGGAGCTTAAGGAAATTCCATCTTGAAGAGTATTCATAGAGCAATCACATGGAAGACCAAGATGGTGTGTTTGGGCTTTGCCATTTGTGGATCACGCCATTATTAATTGTTAGGATTTATTTTTTTTGTAGTAAATTAAGTCCATTAACATAATTAATTGGGCTTTAGTTTGGTTTTTAGTTAATTAAGTTACATGGCCCAAGTTATCTTGTATGATAAAGGCATGTAATGGATTTAGGAAAGTAACTTCCTAAATTTTAAGAGCTCTAGCATGTCCTTGTTTTTAGGAGCTCGACCGTGTCCTATTTTCTAGAAGAAAACTGTGTGTTTGGTTTTTAGAATATAGTTAGTTAGTTAGTTATCAACTCCAATTTGGAAGTTTCCTAAATTGGATTGGTTAGTTAAGCTTGGAGTTCAATTCTAAACCTTCTTGCTAGGATTTCCTTGTGTCCTTTTTGTAAGCCTATTTAAGGCAAACCATTTACACATTTTTAGTAAAAATATGGAAAAAAATCATATTTTAGCTTTGGTAAATTGTTCAACACTTTATGTTTGAAAACCTTTAAGTACAATTAAGTGTAGTTGTTTTTCATTGACCTGCAAGCCTTTAGCTAGGACCTTTAGGCAAGCCAACTCGTTCTTGATTTCAAGAACACATCAAACCTATTAGTTTAGTTCTTGATTTATATGAGCTAAGTTAATTGTTTACCATAGATGTGGGGGTTCGATTGGTTATCTTCCAATCTTCACGTTTTCCTTAGACATATATTCTGCTATTTTGTTTTGTGTTTTGTGTTTCCGCAGCTAGTGTTATTCTTGTTCGCGGAGTTTATGCCAACAACAATCCAAAGGTTGTGAGTTTCGGTGGTCCAGGATTCTAATCCTCAACACATCCGCGTCATAAGGTTTCCTAGCAAAGATTCCTTGCTAAGGTTTCCTAGCTTTGGTAAGAATGAAATGGAAGAGGCAACTTGAGAGAGTTTTCTTCCAAGAGAGAGAGAGAGAGAGTCTAAAAACTGAATCACCTTCTTTCTATTGGGAGGGGATATTTACAACCAAATGCATGGTTTTTTTTGAAGTGTTTGCTTACACTGCTTCCTAATACAAATATTGCCACATGTCTTCCGCCATTACGGTACTGGAGAGAATATCCCATAACAGTCGTCTTCATTTTGGTCAGGGTCAATTATTTGATCATCTTCGTCCAGAGTATTTAATGGTTCTGCTTGTCTTGAGCTACATGGTGTACTAGGTTCTTCTTGTTTACTGGTTTTAGCTTGTTTAAACTGCTCTAATATGTTTTCAAGATGCTTAACATAATCATCTTTGTTGGAAATTACTGCTAGTTTAGAAGCTGTAAGAGCCTTCTTCTATAAGAATAGGCACATTGTTGGATCTGTTGGGGGCAAGTATTGTGGGTCTTTTGGAACTATGCTTGAATATGTTATGGGTGAACACAATCGGTCTTGAAAGTCTTCCACTATTTGGTGCATCCTTGTCTGATTAGCTGGGGAGGAAACTTGTCTTCCTATTTGTAAAATTCAAATCTCCAAGCATAAATCCATGCTAATGAAAATATGGAGTAAAATTGTAACAGTGTAGCTATATGTTCATCTGGGGATGTAAATTTTTCAAAAAAAAATTTGCAATCCTACTTGTACTTCAGTTGGTAAGATTTGTTGATTTGGTTCGAAACATTTCCACCATTGGACAAACCAAATTGGGAATCTGTATTTAGTTCCTCTCTTAAAGTAGATGAACCAGGAATGTTTGTTTATTTAGTTCTGGGTAGAGAATGTATTGAACCAAGGCAATTTATAATCGCAGTAAGTAAATCCTGAAGGAGAAAATAGTTGAGAAAAGTTTTGTGGAGTGTTTAAGTTTTGTCCCCAGCCATTAGGTATAAAGATTTTGAGGATTTGGCCTGTTGAATGGGTTATCAAATCTTAATCTGTATAGTGTTTGAGTGAAATTGAGCCAGTAACTACAAGAATGAACTCATAGAATTTTTGGATTTTATTTAAGGTATGTTGAATAAAATTTAAGGTATTAGGTAGTATTATTTTAGCTACCTGGTTTGGGTTGTTGATGAAGAAATTTGGCTCTGTTTGGCAGACTAATACAAATGATTGGTTTTTGAAATATTCTTGGTTTGAAGATGCTTTTCGAAAAATATTTGTTTGAGCTGAAATTTGTTTTGAAATTATGGGGTTAGAAACCGCAGTATTTGTTTGGATGGTGGGTTTTGAAACCACCACGTTTGAATAATCAATAAGGCTTGCAGCCGCTACTAGTGTTTGTGGGGATTTCACGAGCTGAAATCCTGCTGATGAAGCCCATTGTTGGATAGATTCAAAATGGGATTTTTGTATCAAGGCCTTTTCGTTTTCTTCAACGATGACGGCCCAAACTTTTGGACTTATGGTTGAAATGGGTTGGTTTGAGGCATCAGCCTTTAAAGCTTCAAATTGCTTAGGACTCAAAGCATAGTCCTTAGGCTATTTTTCAGCAGACTGTTTGCTTAAAAACGATGCTTCAATTGGTTGACTTTGCACTTGTACAATGCATTTCGGCATTGGAGGTAGTTCTTCTTTCTTTTTCCTTAGCATCATCTACCCTGAAAAAATTCACGAGTTAAAAAGTCAGGCAAAGAATTTGTTTCTCCTTTGATATATTCGATATCAAAATCAAAGACTGATAAGATAGCTTGCCATCTTGTAAAAATTTGTTTAGAAGCAAGGTTTTTCACATCTTTTTGCAAAACATCTCTTGCATATTTACAATCTACTCTAACAAGAAATTTCTGATTAAGTAAGTTAGATTGAAATTTTGAAATACGCAAAACAATTGCCATAATTTCCTTTTTAATTGTGGAATAGTTCTGCTAAGTACTATTCCAGGGTTTGAAAGTGAAGGCAACAATTCTTTATTTGTTGTCTTGCACTTGCTTAAGTATTCCACCATAACCAAAGTCAGACACGTCACTTTTCACAATTTTTGGGAGACTTGGATTTGGCAGAATTAGACAAGGCAGAGCCTTGACTTGGGCTTTAATTTGCCTTACTGCCTCAGTATGGACATCTGTCCATGCTGGAGGAGATTTCTTTAACCTGTCATGCAAAGGTTTGATAACATTAACTAATTCAAGGATAAAATCAGCTATGTAATTTAAACATCCCAGAAACCTTTTCAATTGTTGTTGTTTTAAGATTTGATCAGGAAATCGATCAGCAAACTGGATAGATAGTTCTATCAAGACTATTGTACCTTGATGAATGTAATGACCAAGGAGCCTAATTTTCGATTGGAAAAAACTGACCTTATTCCTGGATACAACTAGATCATTGGTCTTAGCAACCTGTAAGAAGATGTTTAGAAGTTTGAAGTGCTGATCAATATTGTTAGAAAAAAATTAAAACATCATCAATGTAAACAATAGCAAAATTTAGGTACGGATTGAAGATGTCGTTCATGATTCTTTGGAACTCTGATGGAGCATTCTTTAGTCCAAAAGGCATTACGTTCTATTCATAATGCACAAATAGAACTATAAAGGCTATTTTATACCTTTCAGATGGATGAACCTGAATCTGCCAAAATCCAGATTTCGTGTCAAATTTAGAGAAAACATTTGCTGCATAAAGCCTTTGCAAAAGATCTCTTTTGTTTGGAATTGGGTATCTGATCCATTGAAGAACTTTGTTTAGTGCCTTGTAGTTTATCACTAGCCTAGGCACTCCTCTTTTAATTTCGGAATTTTTGTTGACATAGAATGTCGGGCAACTCCAAGAAGACTTGCTTGGTCTGATAATCTGTTTCTCTAGAAGATCATTGATCTCCTTCTTGCAGTGTTCCAGAAGTTCTTGATTCATTTGGATTGGTCTGGCCTTAGTGGGAATATTCTTTTCCTCAAAATCCTTTTCATAAGGAAGATAGATAGTATGTTGCTTCCTCTTCCATAAAGCAGTTGAAATTTCAGCACAAACTTGCTGCTAAATTTTTTGTTGTAGTTCTTTGACTATACTCTGAATTACCGGCTGTTTCAGTTGTGCTTCAATTCTTTTGTATTCAATTTCTTCCTTCAAGAAATTGATCTGCTTCATTTTGCTAGACAATGAATTAAGCTCCTTATATACTGGAGGTCTAGTAAAAGGAAGAACATCCTTCCCAAATTTTTGTGACAATATCCCTTCGAATGTTGTCATATAAGGCGCTAACTGTATAATAAAATTTGTACCCAAAATAACTAGATTGGTAAGATTTTTAGCTAACAGAAAGGACACATTTACCGTTGTCGACGAGAATTTGATGTCAATATCGTTGAACTTGTATGAAATACTAAGCTTGGAACCATTTGCTGAACGAAGTCCTTCTTTGGTTTTCTCAAAGAATTTTGATGGGATAATTCCTTCATCAATAAAACTGAGGTTAGCACCTGTGTCCTATAATGTAGTGGTTTCAAGTACAAAACTGTTTTATACAACTAGTTTGATCTGAACATCATGCCTCCGGAATGTAACAGCTGACAAAGTCTTGGGAATTTCATCGTTTGAAATGTTTAAGGGCTCTGGAAACTGTTCAACTTCTTCTTCATTAAGCTTACCCTTATCCTTTGTTTGCACCAGTTGATTAGCCAGATTTTGCAAAACTAAACGGTCAAGCTCTTTCTTAGCTTTGATTTCTCTAACTTCCATTTTAATGTCTGCAATCTAAGCATCTAGATCTTGTATGGTTATTTGTTTGGGAGATTTTTAGGGAAATCTGTTTAGGATGTTTATGAGGTTGTAAGTGTTTAGAACTTTACGGTGATTTGCAGGATGGTCACTTTTATATCTAAAAGTAGATGGTTGGTTACTGGTTGCTTTTTTGAATTGGCTGAGATAATGTCTTTTTTCATCTGGATTTTTCAGATTATCTATCATTTCAAGAAGTAAATCTTGTTCTTTAGTTAAGATATTGATACCTGGTTCCTCCGAGTGCAAGTCATTATCGGATGTAGAACTGGCAATATCATCGTTTTCCATTTGATTGATATGATTGTCCTCGTTATATCCAGATTCATCTTCTTCTGTTTCGGGAAGGAGGTTTGATAGCTAGTTTAGAATGTTACTATCTATCTCTAATGTTTGGATTTTTCGTCTTAGTCTACAATATTTTGCTATATGCCCAGGTTTATGACATTTATGGTAAATGATATTTGGTAGGGCTAGTTTTGAGGGTTGGTAAGTTTTGGGTTGTGAACTGAATGGTGGCGGCAATGGTTTTGGCTGTTTGTATGTAATCTTTTGTTTAGAGGAATATTTGGTATATTTAGGTTTGGATTACTATTTGTGTTGTTCTCTTCTGTGGGTTTGATTGCAACAGGGGAGTCCAAACTGTTCACAAAATGAACCAAGGTCTCTTCTCCTTTGAGCTCGATCTTTTGCTAATTGTCTGAGCATCTTGTCTTGTCTGCAAATTTTCAGAGCGACTTGTTGGATTTGCGTTGTTAATTAGCCATATGTAATTTGTTCATATGGTACCACCCCGTTGTACTTGTTTCAAAGTTCTTCTTGAACTATGTCTCTAAGTGATTTTGGAAGTCCATCAAGAAACTTTTCCTTCAAATACGTTTGGTTACCATCAGATCTTGTATAGATTCTGGTAAAAATGTATCTTTGTACCATCGGAAGTCCGATAAGTTCTTGCACTTCAGGTTGGTGAGTAATTCTTACGACCGATCCCTGAAAATACCTAGATCGCAAATGAAAGTTTTAGCAATAGTGATTATTAGGGTTGATTCTGCGTTAAGAATAGTATCACCATCATGAAGAATTGGTTCTCCTTGGTTGTCTATTTTGACTGAGTTCATAATACTCTGTCTTTCTTCCTCAGTGAGATATTCATCCCACCATCCTTTCAATTGTCCTGTGAAGCCAGCAACTAAGAAATGGGCAGCTACCTGATCTATGCATACATGTGTTATCATACTTGCAGTTGCCACCATAGAAATCTGTTGGAGAATAGTCATCATATTGTACTCCGTTTGTCCATCTATGTTCCACTCATAGATGTTGTTGTCATTGTAACTGTTTTGAAGAATGTTAGTTTTTTCTTCCAACACTATGTCTGGATATGTTGCCCTGGGATAATACAACTTTTGAGGCTTCCTCTAATTTGAGATTTGTTTGTCACCATATGAACTTCGGTGTCTTAGTTTGGCAATCTCAGCTGTTGGAGATTCTAGTTGTGACTGTTCTTCATCTGTCGTTTCTCCTTTATTCAAAGAACACATGACTTGATTTACAGAGGCTGAAACCGATACTGGTTCATTTGACTTTTGTTTAGACTTTGGGGTTGTAAAAGATTCTTCAATCTTAGCAATCCTTTTTTCTAACTGAATTAGAGGTTTATTTGTCAATTGATTGGCTATTCTAGAAGGTTTTTCATGTGGTTTGAAAAGAGATTTACTAGAATAGGTACTTGTAACTTCAGTAGAAGTAGTTGGGATAGGCTTAGTGAGGAGGTGTTCTCCAATGGCTTGTAGGTATTTATTTTTATACTTGTTCTGTTCGTAAATGTTTTGGATATCTCTTGCATTTACTGGATCTGTGTCTTTTGCTTCTTTATGCTTAAATGGGATTGCTTTGATCTCCACTATTTTGTATGAGCTCATGAGCGAGCTAGACAGTGGTAATTCTGATCTTACCACTTCGCCGTCTTTAACCTGACATGTCTTTGTAACACAAATCTCTTTTTCATTTGAAAAAGGATAGTCTATACAATTGTTAGTTGCCTAATATTCAAACCATGTAAACAATAAGAGATGAAACTCATGTTTGTTCAAAATCATAATATGTTTCTTGTATTTCTCTCCTAGTTTCTATTTTATAGTTTTCAAAAAACCATTTTTTTCTTTTCTTAGTTTTCTTCACTATAAAAATCTTTCTTAAGTCTCTCTTTATATATTTTAAAGTCTTCTTTAACCATCCTAAGTTCTACTAATTTTTCTTCTATGTTGTCTGTCATAGTAGAATATGTAGATTACCTGGGAAGGCTATTGTTCACACTTTGTTCTGGAGAATCCGCTTGAGTTTCTATTGTAGACCTAGTGATGTGATCTCGCCCAGAAGGTTGGGTTTGAACACTGTTTGCCCAATCGTTCTAAGGGTTGCTGGAATGGTGTAACCGCGACCCACTAACTTACTAGAGCTAGGAACCTTGGTATGCTCACGCCACAATCAACACATCAAGAGTTGATTGATAAGTGTTGAAAGCCACAAGTTAGAAAACTTGATAAGTTCTAAAAGTTCATCAAAGAACTAAGAGTTGAAAAACTCACAATTTTCATTTATCTCAATCTTGGCTTTAAAGCTTACACAAGTGGCCTATTTATAGGCATAATTATAAGAACAAGTACTTATCAAAATAGGCTAAACTACTTATCTAATAAGCTATCAAAGATAAATCATTCTACTTATTAAGACTCATTGAATTCTAGAGCATATGTCATGGATGATGTCACAAGGACAGTCTTGTCATTTCTTCATCAAAGAATAGGTCATCCATGACGTTATCAATGGCAGATTTGTCATTTCTCCACTTAGAAGCTTCAAGACTTGTCTTTATGCATTGTACTTCATTTAAAGACTTCTTTGACCAATTAATCATCCCTTGAACGAAATTAATATGTAGAAAAACCTTCAAACTTCTTCATTTAACACCTTGGAAGACTTGGAGAAGATTCAATGTATTTGGGCCCTTTTTGACAGATTTTGGCTGAGACTTTGAGGCTGCCTTTGGACGACTTTTATTGATCTTTTGGGCTTGATTTCTTTCATGGAAATACTAGAAAGGCTGAACTTTAAGTGAGCTTTGACTTTACTCTATTTGGACTTGAAATGAAAGTGTTATGGCCAAAACATTCCACTTGGGCTGAAGTCTTCAAAGCTGAATTTTTCCTTGGGTTGAAATGAAATAACACCTAATTACTACTTGGACTTAAACTAAAAATAATAACATTAAATCAGAAATACTTGGACTGAAATAAATAAAAAGAAAAGATACTTCCCTCTGTGGGTTCCGTAGGATCATACGGAACCCAACTATTCTTGATTTTCAACTTCAATCAAAAGGACTTGACTTGTTGAGATGTTAGAAGAAGAAAGAAGAGATTGTTCCCAACAAGTTGACACCAATCCATTCAAAGTGTCTTTGAACAACTTTGCTCGTGACCTTGTGATAGGGCAGACATGCCATCTTAAAGGGTCTTCGTTTCCTACGCTTGAGTTCTTAGATGAGTTTGCATCATTCCCCCCCCTCTTGAAAGTGATTTGTCATCAAATCTGCATTAATATCAGAAGGACTCAAATCAAAAACATTAAAGACATCATGAACTTCATATTCATTTGGTAAATCAAGTTGATAAGCATTGTCATTTATTTTCTTCAACACTTGAAATGGTCCATCTCCTCTTGGAAGCAACTTTGACTTCCTCTGGGTTGGAAACCTTTCTTTCCTCAAATGCAACCATACCCATTCCCCGGGTTCAAAGGTGACCTTGCGCCTTCCTTTGTTGGCTTGTTGCTCATACTTCTTAATGCGATCCTCAATGTTTTGCTTTGCCTTTTCATGAACCTGTTTCATAAATCAGCCTTCTTTTTGCCATCAAGATTCAATCTTTCACTCAAAGGCAAAGGTGTCAAATCCAAAGGAGATAAAGGATTAAAACCATAAACAATTTCAAAAGGTGAAAACTTAGTGGTAGAATGTGTAGCACGATTATATGCAAACTCAACATGCGGTAAACATTCTTCCCAAGTTTTCACATTTCTTCCAATGATAGATCTAAGCAACGCAGACAAAGTCCTGTTCACCACTTCTGTTTGGCCATCAGTTTGTGGGTGACAAGTTGTTGAAAACAAGAGTTTAGTTCCCAATTTTCCCCACAAAGTCTTTCAAAAGTAGCTCAAAAACTTAGTGTCTCAATCAGACACAATGGTTCTTGGCATTCCATGCAACCTAACAACTTCCCTGAAAAATAGGTTAGAAATATGCGAAGCATCATTTGTTTTGTTGCATGCAATAAAATGTGCCATTTTGGAGAACCTGTCAACAACCACAAAAATAGAATCCTTGCCAGTTTTTGTTCTTGGCAACCCCAAAACAAAATCCATAGAAAGATCAACCCATGGTTCATTCGGAATTGGAAGAGGAGTGTATAAACCATGAGGTTGAACTTTAGATTTGGCCTGTTTGCAAACAATGCAAGTGTCACAAATTCTAACAACATCACTCTTCATCTTAGGCCAAAAGAAACGTTCCTGCAAAATGGCCAAAGTCTTGGCTATGCCAAAATGACCCATAAGGCCACCACCATGTGCTTCCCTAACCAAAAGTTCACGCAAAGAAGAGTTAGGCACACAAAGTTTAGATTCCTTAAATAGAAAACCATAATTCTTGAAAAATTTCTCAAATGATCCCTTTTCGCAAGCTTGAAATATCTGTCCAAAATCAACATCATAAGTATACAACTCTTTGAATTGTTCAAAACCAAGCAACTTAGTGTCAAGAGAAGAGAGAAGAGAGCATCTCCTTGAAAGTGCATCCGCCACGACATTTTCCTTACCTTTTTTGTATCGAATGACGTAAGGAAATGTCTCTATAAACTCCATCCACCTAGCATGTCTTTTGTTCAATTTGTGTTGTCCTCTTAAGAACTTCAAGGACTCATGGTCAGTGTGTATCACAAACTCTTTTGCCCACAAGTAGTGATGCCACGTTTTCAATGCTCGTACCAAGGCATACAATTCTTTGTCGTATGTGGGGTAATTCAAAGTGGCCCCATTCAACTTCTCACTAAAGTATGCCAAGGGCTTTCCATCCTGCATCAAAACTGCACCAATTCCAACACCTGAAGCATCACACTCAATCTCAAAAGTTTTGTCAAAGTTAGGCAAAGATAGCAAAGGAGCATGAGTTAGTTCAAATTTTAATTTGTCAAAAGATTGCTCTTGTTCTTCACCCCATTTGAAACCGACACTCTTTTTAATCACCTCAGTGAGTGGTGCTGCCAAGGTGCTAAAATTCTTCACAAACCTGCGATAGAAACTTGCAAGACCATGAAAACTCCTTACTTCACTTACACTCCTAGGTGTAGGCCAATCTTGGTTGGCTTTTACCTTTTCAATGTCAACGGAAATTCCTTGTGCACTTACAACATAGCCAAGGAAAACTATGCCATTGGTACAAAAGGTGCACTTCTTTAAATTTGCATAAAGCTTTTCCTTCCTGAGAACACTAAAAACACACGTTAGATGTTCAAGATGATCATTCAAATTTTTGGAATAAATAAGAATATCATCAAAGTAAACAACCACAAATTTCCCAATAAACTCCCTCAAAACATGATGCATAAGTCTCATGAACGTACTTGGAGCGTTAGTTAGGCCAAAAGGCATTACTAACCACTCATACAAACCATGCTTTGTCTTGAAAGCAGTTTTCCACTCATCACCCTGTTTCATGCGAATTTGGTGATATCCACTTTTCGGATCTATTTTAGAAAATACGATTACCCCAAAGAGTTCATCAAGTAAATCATCCAATCGTGGAATAGGATGACGATACTTTACCGTTATGTTGTTGATGGCGCGACAATCAATACACATCCTCCAAGATCTATCCTTCTTTGGAACCAACAAAATAGGCACAGCACAAGGACTCATGCTTTCTCGAATCCATCCCTTGCCAAGCAACTCTTCAACTTGCTTTTGCAACTCTTTGGTTTCCTCGGGACTAGTCCTATAGGCTGGCTTGTTTGGAATTGACGCCCCTGGAACAAAGTCAATTTGGTGTTCAATCCCTCGAATGGGTGGCAATCCTCCGGGTACTTCTTCTGGGAATATGTCTTCAAATTCCTGTAAGAGAGAAACAAGACTGCTCGGTAGCGTACCAGCCAAATCATTAGTAGATAAATGGGCTTCTTTGAACAAAAGAAGCACAAAAGGCATTTCAGAATTTAAAGCCTCTTTGATCTCACTTTTTTTTGCAAACACACAAATTTTTTTATCTTTTTCACTCACAACAAGTGTTTCTTTTCTCTCCTTTTTGTTCTTTCTCAACTCGCCCTTTTTTTCACTCTCAACTTCTTCCTTTTCACTTTCACTCTTTTCTTCTCTCATTTTTTTTGCATCTTCTTGCATCTTTACTTGATCTGCATAAACCTGACTAAGCAACATAGGAACAAGAGTTACAGTTTTAGCTTTATACATAAAGGAATACTTTTTAGTAAAGCCATCATGCTTTACTTGTCGATCGAACTGCCAAGGTCTTCCCAACAACAAGTGACTTGCTTGCATGGGCACAACATCACATAGAACTTCATCCTCATACTTGCCGATGTGAAAAGGCACCATGACTTGCTTGGCAACACGAATCTCGCCACTGTCATTAAGCCATTGAAGTTTGTATGGCCTTGGATGCTTCATCGTGTGTAACCCTATCTTTTCAACCATAGAAGCACTAGCAACATTAGCACAACTCCCACCATTAATAATGACACCACATACCTTTCCATTCACAAAACACCGAGTGTGAAAGATGTTTTCTCGTTGGGCATTGTCATCTTCTTTGTGTTGTGCAGTAAGGGCTCGCCTTGCAACCAACAATTCCCCTTGAACAGCCAACTCTTCATCATCAACAGAACCCTCCAAAGATGGCAGAGATTCAGCATCTTCATCCGTCTCGATCTCACCATCATCTCGAACCATCATTGCAAGTTTATTTGGACATTGACTTGCAATATGTCCCATGCCTTGACACTTAAAACATTTAATATCACGATTCTTAGGAGTAGAAGAATCAGCATTACCCTTTGGAACATTGTCAAGCTTAGGTCCAGATTTGGGTGGATTAGATGTAGAGGAAGAAGGTGGTTTTTCCATCTTTTTTGACGTGCTTGCCTTCCAAGGACTTGCTCGAGAGCCTCCCCCCTTTTTGAGTTGTTGTTCAATCTTCACTGCCATATGCACCATTTCTTCAAGTTCAACATAATGGTACATCTCAACACGATATCTAATCTCATAGTTCAAGCAATGCAAGAATCTGGCCATGGTAGCTTCCCTGTCCTCCTCAATATTTGCCTGGATCATAGCGACCTCCATCTCCTTGAAGTAGTCATCTACGCACTTGCTACCTTGCCGAAGGCTTTGGAGCTTATTGTGAAGCTCTCGATAATAGTGGCTTGGTACGAACCTCTTTCTCATGGTGGTTTTCATTTCCTCCCAAGTTTGAATAGGTCTATCTCCAGATCTTCACCTACTCACCACAAGTTGATCCCACCATGTTAGTGCATAATCAGAAAACTCAGTGACAGCCAGTTTTACCTTTTTAAGATCGAAGTACTCATGACAATCATAGATGAATTCCATCTTTTTCTCCCATTCGATGTATGCCTCCGGATCTGACTTCCCTTGGAAGGATGGAATTTTCATTTTTATGGAACTCAAATTGTTGTCCTCTCATGGCCTTCTCCACGCTGGTCTCCTATCATTTTCAGAACCCCTTGATTCACTCCTTCTGTCATCATCGTCGACGTCGTCTTGATCTTGATGAGACTGAAACTTTTGGGAGCCTTCCACTCGATCTAATCTTTCATGGACCTGGTCAAATTCATTTCTCATCAATCGCCTCATTTCATCCATCATGGCTTGGATTTGAAGATTCGGTTGTTGAAAAACTCCTTCATGTTCTTGATCTTGAGACATCTTTCAAATCTGCACAAAACAAAGTTAGTTCCTCACTCACTCCCTCGCGTATTTTCACTCAATAGAGGTCACACTTCCCTCGTGTATCACAAAGATAGGCTTTTTTCCCTCTACTAGTCTCACCACACTGACTTTTACCACTCTTTTTTTCGTCTCAAAGTTCTTATCAAACTAATGAAACAATCATCAAGCTTTACTTGTGGCCTTGAGGAATTCAAACTTATCAAACAACCCTGTTAAAAAAAAAGATAAAGAAGAATTCAAGCCGAGAGAATTTGGAAGTCTTGGCTTCCAAACTTGCTTCCCGAATCAAATGCAAACAAGTTAGTACAAAGAGATGACACTTGACTTTTCGTCTTTTTTTTTCTTTTAATCTTTGTTTTTTTTCGATTCCTTTTTTTTTAACGAATTTTTTTTTTGGAATAATTCAAAGGAATAAAAAGTATTGAATCCTTAAACCCCAAAACCCACTGATAAAAACCTTGCCGAACCTGTGACAAGACCCGTTATCAATATGTGACTCTTGAATTTCAAGAAACCCAACAAAAAGAATGTAGATGAGAAGCCGACTACTTGGAGTACCAATAGTCACTAATAAGAACCTTGTCGAACCTGTGAGAAGACCCGTTACCAATACGTGGTTCTTGGACTTCGAGGAATCAAGAATAAGAAAAGATAAATCAAAAGATAAAAAAAGGATATGCAACCGGTAGAACTGGCTCTGATACCAAATGATGTGATCTCGCCCAGAAGGTTGGGTTTGAACACTGTTTGCCCAATCGTTCTAAGGGTTGCTGGAATGGTGTAACCGCGACCCACTAACTTACTAGAGCTAGGAACCTTGGTATGCTCACGCCACAATCAACACACCAAGAGTTGATTGATAAGTGTTGAACGCCACAAGTTAGAAAACTTGATAAGTTCTAAAAGTTCATCAAAGAACTAAGAGTTGAAAAACTCATAATCTTCATTTATCTCAATCTTGGCTTTAAAGCTTACACAAGTGGCCTATTTATAGGCATAATTATAAGAACAAGTACTTATCAAAATAGGCTAAACTACTTATCTAATAAGCTATCAAAGATAAATCATTCTACTTATTAAGACTCCTTGAATTCTAGAGCATATGTCATGGATGATGTCACAAGGATAGTCTTGTCATTTCTTCATCAAATAATAGGTCATCCATGACGTCATCAATGGCAGATTTGTCATTTCTCCACTTAGAAGCTTCAAGACTTGTCTTTATGCATTGTACTTCATTTAAAGACTTCTTTGACCAATTAATCAGCCCTTGAACGAAATTAATATGTAGAAAAACCTTCAAACTTCTTCATTTAACACCTTGGAAGACTTGGAGAAGATTTAATGTATTTGGGCCCTTTTTGACAGATTTTGGGTGAGACTTTGAGGCTGCCTTTGGATGACTTTTATTGATATTTTGGGCTTGATTTCTTTCATAGAAATACTAGAAAGGCTGAACTTTAAGTGAGCTTTGACTTTACTCCATTTGGACTTGAAATGAAAGAGTTATGGCCCAAAACATTCCCACGTGGGCCTGAAGTCTTTCCAAGCTGGAATTTTTCCTTGGGCTGAAATGAAATAACACCTAATACTTACTTGGACTTAAACTAAAAATAATAACATTAAATCAGAATACTTGGACCGAAATAAATAAAAGAAAAGATTACCTTTCCCTCTGTGGGGTTCCGTAGGATCATACGGAATCTCAACTTTCTTGAATTTTCAGACTTCAATCAAAACGGTCTTGACTTGTTGAGATGTGGAGAAAGAAAGAAGAGATGTTCCCAACAAGTTGACACCCAATCCATTCAAAGTGTCTTTGAACAACTTTGCTCGTGACCTTGTGATATGGCCGACATGCCATCTTAAAGGGTCTTCGTTTCCTACGCTTGAGTTCTTAGATGAGTTTGCATCACCTAGCCTATGGTATTCTAGACATGTTGTCTAGCCTATGGATACGAGTGTCTACAGAGGATATAGAAAAACTTGCTGGTTGCCTAGAAGACTGAGCTTCAAAAGACCTTCTAGAACTCTGACTACTAATGCCACTTCAGATCCTAAGGCTTTGGGTCCTATCGAAAGTGATCTGGACTCCACCACTAGGAAACTGTCTGATATTAGATACCGTTGTGTTTTGGACTGGTACTGGAGGGTTTGCTTCTTGTAAAAACCAATTTTTGGGCAAAGTTACTTGATTCATTTTTATATTTCTAGGGATGGAAAATCTAGATTTAGTTAGATCTGTTTGAAAATGACTATTTCTCCTTTCTTAGAAGCACTTACTGTCCTTGTATTGAAAGTCAAATTCATAGCTTTATATTGAATTCTGAACAAGATTGTAACTAGAAGTGTTCCTGTCTTAGCTTTAAAGTTAGCAACTTTAACATGTAAGGTTAAAGCATCAAGTATGTTTCTATCTTGCAAAGAAATAGTAAAGTTTGGAAAACAGTCAAAATAAACATGTCCTTTACATAGGCTAGTTTCAATCATGCCAAGTAAAGTATCATCAAAGTTTAGAAACCTGCAATCTCTAAGGCAAAGGAGTTAAAAGGTATCTAGTCCTTCTCTATTTAGAGGTTTTGCAGCAACTTGTACAAGTCCGAAATACAAATAATTATATTTTTGCCTATGTTTCTCAATTGTCCTTTTAGACAATAATTTGATGTTTTCATAATCATTATTTAGATTTATAGCTTGTTCAACTGTTTTAACAGTATAATCTGAAATCAAGTTCCATTTATCTTTATAAACTTCATTTGTAGGTTTTTTAAGAATTTTACAATTTTCAATAGATTGCTCAATGTTTTCCATGTTTACTTCTTCTTTAAAAACAACATTGTTTGAAAAGCTTGAAGAAGCATTTGAAGAAGAGCTTGAAGATCCTTTGGAAACAGATTTAAAAATAGAAGACATAATTAAACAAAGTAGTACAGAAAATTTAGATCTGGAAAATAGTTAAAAGAATATAAAGCTATTAAAAATTTGGATGTAAAATCCCTCCGGTTGGCACATCACCATTAGGATCCATGAGATATAACCATTTGTTTCAACGTTTCCAGATAAAAACTATGTAAATATGATAGGTTGCAGTTTAAGCTTCATACTATAACCTGTTACCATACCAAATGAGATCTGGTACCCTCAACAGTGGTCCAATTCAGCTTATAATCCTCTTAGCACGGCTTCGAACGCATGTTGGTCAACTAACAGGCACCGGATTTAAGCTGAAATTTATCCTGCAAGTTAGCATATCTACATGATTCGTAAACAAAAATCTTGAAACAAAGGGTTACATACCCACTTCCCCTACTGGCTCTGATACCACGACAGATCCAACCATGGTTCCAAAAGAACCCACAATACTTGCCCCCAACAGATCCAAGGATGTGTCTATTCCTTCAACAGAAGGCTCTTACAGCTTCTAAACTAGCAGCAATTTCCAACAAAAATGATTATATTAAGCATCTTGAAAACATATTATAGAACAAGCTATATATAATATATATATATATGTATGGCTGCTACATTCAGTTTTCCTCACTTTTTAAGTATGGAATGCCTGTTACCAAGCTGTTCTTTATCAATCCATATCCAATAGCAGAGAATCTGATGCTCATATGCCTTTTTTGGTGATTGATTTGCTTGCTTAAACGTATTTATATTTTTATCTTCTCTCATAGAAGAGTACTATATTTCATGTGGAAGTTTATATAGTTTTCAGTTTTTCTTGTTTTCCTTCTCAAAACAAGCATTGACAATCTTGAACTGTTGAAGGATGTCCTTTCTAGTGCCCTTGTAAAAGCACTTGTTCTTGGTGCACGTGAAATCAGCCACATTTTAGTAGCTAAAGGAAATGGGATCAAGCTTTGAGTGCCATATTTTGTTCCTAGTTGGCAGGTGAGTATTTAGTTAGTAGTCACATCTTAACAGAGGGTGCTTGAGTTCTACATCTTACTTACTCTATTTCTCCACTTAGTTATTGTTGAAACTCACCTAAAAAATCGTGTCTTGATCTCCTTTGTGGTTGATAATGTGGCAAGTGGAGCGCGTACGATACTATTACTCTCTTTCTCTTCACCTCTTCTCCAGTTCCAAACTTCGTACCAAGGCTATTTGATATTATTACTAATTTACTATGTATTTATTAGAGTGTATCTGTGCGTACCACTGGCGGAACCAGAGGGGGGGCGGCCGCTTTTGGAAGAGAGAGGAGTAGTACTCTTCTCCACCACTTCCGCTCCTCCTTCGCCACCGCATGGTGGCACTCAACATATGCAAATCCTTGTCGTTGCGATGAAGATAATGAAGAAATTATATTATCTATGTTGATTTCTATTTGATGCAATCTCGCCAGAAATATTGCCGAAAAAATGAAGCAGAAGCGTTTTCTTTTATTTTCGTCACTGTTCGATTTGAAGAAGATGATGACATCAATAATATTATAAAAATATATATATAAAAAATAAAAAGGAAATAAATACAGAAAGATGTCTATGTAGACGTTGAAGTTTGAACACGCTTTTTAATAAAAAAAAGGAATTGATTTCTTTATTTATGTTTAATCCCACAAGTTTGCTTCTTATACAAATTGGTTGGTCCTGAAAATTTTACAATTATATTTTAACCTATAAAAGTTTCAAATTGTTCAATTAAATGTTTCTAATATAATTAAAAATAATATAAATATAAATTCATGATAGAAAAATTATATATTGCTTAAAGTGATTTTTTGAATAACATATTATAGTGATTAATATTTAGTAAAATAGCATATTTATTTAATTACATATTGCCTTTTTTTTACTAAGTTATAAAACGACGCCGTTTTACTTAGGAGTAAAACAAAAAAAAATCTTTAGTTAAAATGATGTCGTTTTACTTTAATAGTTTTTTAAAAAAAAAATCTAAACATCAATTTTTTAACTCTTGTTACTAAAATTTTATTTTCACCATAATTACTGAAGTATAAATGTGAATTTCTCTTTCTTATTCTCACCCTAACATCTGCAACCTACAACTCTCCACAACCTCACCTCCCTTGATTTGTTCTTTCACTGCTATTTAGATGAATTAGTCTAGTTTGGTAGAGGTATTCCGTCGTTCATAAACATCGTCTCTTATTATAAAGTTTTTTTTAATATTAGTAATGTTTAAATTTTTGTGTATTTTCTAATATTGTCAATTTGATATTTTAGTAATTATATATATTTATTTTATAAGAAAAAAAAATTTGTACTGTACAGCCCCCTTCAACAAAATGTTCTGGTTCCGACACTGTATATGAATATAGAAAAAGAGAGAGAGAGAGAGAAAGGAGCTTTTAAACAAACAACTACTGCTAGGAGTAGCAACATTTGAGAAGAAGACATCATTTTCACAAGTAGAATTTTCTTCTGTTGTTAAGAATAAGATCTCTGTGTGAACATATTTTGAACTTTATTTTGTATTTCTAGGAAAAATATCGTCTTAAGAAGTAGAAGAAATACTCCCCTATAGTGCTTTTAAAGCGTCCTGGTGCGCGAAGGTTGATCATATGTGCAACTTCCTAATGTTGGCTAGCGTAGTTTGGGCATTTGACAGTGAAACAAAATGCTGGGCACTAGTTAAGGTGAAGGGAGACATTCCGTTAATATACTCCTCTGATCAAGGCATTTGCGCATACATTGTCATTTTGTTCAGTGTGAACATACTGCATGAATTCCCGTCAAACAAAAAGGATTTGTGATGTGACTGATACCTTTATTAACCAGATTGTTCAGCTAGAGATACATATTTGCTAGATGGGCTTGGCTTTTCCTATTGGATCTATGAACTTCTGAATGTATCCATTCTGTTTTTACTTTGTTTCTTGTATCAATTTTTGAGTAATACTTCATTCTCCTCTTCAACTTGTTGCCATGCTTCACAATGTTTCATGCTTTTTGCATTCTATGCTTTGAGAAGATAGTCTATACTCAAAAAAAGTTATTAGGATCATATGCAGCTGGAAGTAACTTAAATTTCTTTACTAGCGAAATAAAAGATGACAAGCTACGATGTTTTTGCAGAAGCTATCTTTAATTAAACTGTGAAATAAAATTTAGATTTGTCTTTTAAGAATCAGGTAGTAGAGCATTCTGCTTGTAACATCCAGATGTCATTATATTGTCTATTGTTCTGATGGAGTATATCTGACATAATGAGGAATTATCCACTTACATATACATGAACCTCAGGTTGCTCGAAGTGGTCATATAATGATCAAAGCCAATTCAGTTTTGATTTTGTTCAGTGGTGAAGACACTAAGAGGAGGAAATTGAATGACTTACACATGTTTGATCTAAAGTTTTTTACTTGGCTTCCCTTTCATTGCACGTAAGTATCCCGTTTGGCAATGTAACCACAGTTAGCTATTATCATTGTCTCTTGCCTATTGATTTCTTATGTTTCTGATTAATAAAAACTAAATAAACTCCTCACTTTGTCCTTTCTTTCTTTACGCACTGATCGATAGTAGCCATGGTGTAATGTCCTGAAGCACTCAGCTACTGACCAAGATGACTTGGAAGATGTTAAATTCTTCTCTTTGCATGCAGAGGGCCCAGACCATCACCAAGATTGAACCATGTTGCTACTCTTTATGATTACAAATTGCTTCGGGTTTTTGGTGGAGCATCAAATCTAGGACATTAAACGATTTGCATTCTCTAGACTTTGAGACGGTTTGCTCTTTTTTTCCCCTTTTTTTTCATAATTTTATCTTCTACAAGTCTTAGTCCATGTATCATATTGCCATATTGGTCATCTTGAAGCTCAATTTTGTTGCAGACTGTCAAGGTTGGATATACTATCACTACTACAAAATGACGGATTTAAACCGCCCTTTTTAGAGCGGCTAATATAATCCGGTGTAATTTATAAAAACGCGGTGGCATTATCGTAATATTAAACAAGAATTTAGTGACAGGAGAACTTATTACACCGGTTTAAAAAATAACCGGTGTAAATAGTTTATATATTACACCAGTTTTCTTAAAACCTACTATTTACACCAGTTATGATAAAACCGGTGTAAATAGTATACTATTACACCGTGTTTTGTTAACCGGTGCAAATAAAAAGTGTTAAATATGTTTTCCCTCTGCTCCAGCTGTAAGACAGTTTTGTATCCCTGTCGCGAAGACTTACGATTTTTTTCAAAAAACTGCGCATGAAATCTTTTTGAAGGCCAAATCAGAAGCTACAATTAATCAACTTATGTCCTTGCAACTCAACCATTTGAGGTTAGCTAGTTATATATATATAAACTGATAGCTTTATATGATTTTGCTTCTCATTTGTCAAAACATTGACTCATATATATATATGGATCTGCACATGAATTTTTGTAAAACAGTTGTAAAATTGTAGATTTCAATATATATGCTTTATATGTGTAATAAATGTAATTAAAATGATGGTTTGTTATTTTATTTAGGCGTTCACATGTGTATATTTTTTAAATTTATTGATAGATTGCATAATACAAATTAATTAATTATTAATGGTTTTGTCCTTCATTTAATTTGTGGAAGTAAATATTTTTATCAATGTCTATTTTAATTAAAATTAGAAACAGATTTTGCTGATTAATTTATATGATGTAATATTATGAAAGTATCAATGCATTTATTTTGTTGGTTAACTTATTATAATTATTTTTTTTATAATTTAAAGGGTGCGATAGTCATTGATCGTAATGATATTATATTTGGTGATCGGACAACATCTGCGTATGAAAAAGAGGTTGAGAAATTTATTAAATTTGCTTATAAATATGCCAAGTACATCTATTGTCTATGTAAGGATTGTAAGAATTTTGCGGTGTTCGACGACCCTGGCACTATAAGAGATCATTTGTATCGGAGGGGATTTGATCCTGCTTATAAAATATGGAAATGGCACGGCGAGAGTGAAAATTCATCGAAACAAGAAGAATATGAGGCAGAAGATGATGTTACGATTAAAAATGATCGATTGGATGATATGGTTGAGGATGTGGTCGGTAGTTTTGCCGATAAGCCTGATATTCTTGCTTCGTTGTTGAATGATAGCGAAAAGCCTCTATATCCTGGGTGTATTAAGTACACACGATTATCGTTTACTTTAAAACTGTACAATTTGAAAGCGACAAATGGGTGGACTGGTACTACTTTTTCCTTGTATGGAATCATTATTGAAGCAACCAGCGATAAAGAATCGGGAGACTATAAGCAGGGAAGGCATGTCAGAGTACATACCGGTATGCTCTGGTTCTGGACCGCCAGATTCATTGGGAGAGTTCAAGGTAACAAATTATAATTTTTTTTCTTTATAAATTATTTCATTTTCTTCCATGTTATTAATATATACTATTCTTGTCTATTATTCACAAGACGGAACAGAATGTCGCCTATTTCTGATTGATCATACTAAAGGGAGGTGTCATGTAGCTACCGGGGAGGCTATATAATTTATCAATGAATCATGGGAGAAAAGGTAAAGCCGGACAGAGTGAAGGTCAATATAATTACCCTCGATCGAACATGATGCTCCATTGCCATTTCCAGATGATGAGGGCCACCACAGTGGGACAGGGATTTGGGGATTATATTAGACGTGGCCAAGGTCATTGGTTGAGATTTCTACCGAGCCGGATTTGCAGGTGTAATTATATATGATTCTTTGCCTTTTTTTATAATTTATTAATAAACATCTCTAATTACTGAGTTATTTTTCAAAGGTACCGGACCAATGGAAGAAGCTATACACGAAAGGTACCGGTTATAAAAAGTTGAAGGAAACCCATCAACCCAAGACTACTCCAGTTGTGGCCCACCCGCAAGAAACGGATAATTCATTATTATCTCAACTTGAAGCATCTTTACGGTAATTGTACATAGTGGTGAGGCACCATTCAACTAATTCTTCCTACACAATCAAGATGATGGAAGAAATATTGGGCAAGGAGTATTTAGTCTATCTTACTAAAGACAACCTCAATGATTTCTTGGCGTTTGATATAGTGACAGGTGATTGCATGCAAGTGTTCATAAAGTAAATACAAGAAGTTCGTATATATTTTTAAAGTTTCACCTTTATTTTATTTTTTGGTTAATTTTCAATATAGTTTAACTAATCAAACGCGTCATTCTATTTGTCAATGAATTTTGTAGGACAATGTATACGCTAGGTAGAGCACAGGGTCAAACTGGGATAGGGTTCCTATCTCCAGATCATATACAACCGATCGGGAATAAAGAAACATATAGAATACAATACATTGTGTCTGCCATGAAGAATGGAAACAAGAGCATCTACCTAGCGCCGTATTTTCTAGCATAATTAAATTTCAAATAGCTTTACTTTTTTAACAGCATTTTCAATAGGTTTATTCATATGATAATTCATATGTTTTTTATTTTGTTATTATTTTTCAATGAACACTGGATGCTAATGGCAATAAAACCACAGGATATGATTGTGTACTGGTTTGATCCAGTACATTCAGCCCCCCGAGATGATGCTATGAATTTGATGAACATGTATTTATATTTCTTCATAATTTTTCAAATATTATATTACTGATATTATCACATGTTTATTTGCTAATTCTTGTTTATAAGCTTTTAAATGTTGTCTTTTACAGTGTATCGAGGGTATATCAGTTACAACTTGAAGGGGATCACTCGCCAACGCATAAAACACTTCAATGGATAGAGATAAATATAAGCTTGTTCAATTGTGTTTCTTAATGTTCTAATGTAAACAATTTTATTTACTTATGAAATTATTATTTAATTGTAGCACAAGCGGCAAGTAGGAAATTGGGAATGTGGGTATTATGTCATGTGGTACATGCGAAAACTCATACTCCCAGAAGACATAGAGCAATTGGATTTCAAGAAGGTTTTGGGTTTTGTTTTATTATTTCATTATCATTGCATTTGCTACTCTATTTCCTTTTTTTGCATATGAATTATTAATAATATAATGACTTTTTTGAATGTATCAGTGCTTCAAAAAAGAGGGGAAAGCATTGACATCAACAGATTTGGATATTGTTTGAGAAGCATGGGGTAATTATGTAATGAATCATGAGCTCCAATCGTTGATCAATCCAAACTGAAATAGATTTGATTCATTATTTTGTTAGGACATTATGTAGATGTAATATATGTATGCAATACTTTTGACTTTAGAAATCAATATTTGGTATAAAATTTTTGTTACTTTTAATGGCAATTGTTTTATGCATTGTTTTCAATATGTATTTTGGATTGGTTTGTTTATAAACTCTCTGTATTTTGGGTTGTTTTGTTTTGTTCATGTGCTGTGCATGCATGATTATAAATAATTTGCAGTATAAAAACATATTACACCGGGTACTAGAAAACCGATGTAAAAAGTAATTTATTACCCTGGTTTTCTTAGAACAGGTGTAACAATTTATTACACCGATTTTCTTAGAACCGGTGTAACAAGTTTTATGAAACCGGCGTAAAAAGTAGTTTATTATACCAGTTTTCTTAGAACCGGTGTAAAAAATTACTTTTTACATCGGTTTATAAAACCGGTGTAATAAAGACTTTTTACACCGGTTCTAAGAAAACAGGTGTAATAAACTAATTTTTACACCGGTTTATGAAACCGGTGTAATAAATTTATACCTTTTACCCCTCCTGTATATACACCGGTTATTTTTATAATAACCGGTGTAAATAATAAGATTTAACCAGTATAAAATTCCCGTTTTGTACTAGTGTATTTTCATTGGTCAATACTTGTTCACTCGAGGTGAAACCACCTCTGTTTGGCTTGAGGTAATACTTGCTTTACCTAGATATGGTTGCATTTGTTCACTTGGCCAAAATTTTAATATTTCTATAGCAGCTGATCTATCATTAAATGATAAAGTATCTTAAAGCTGCTGGGGGTTTTGGGTCTAGTTTATGTTGTTGAACCCAAGTATGTTAATTGTCAAAATGCAAAAAGCACGAGGGATATGAAACTGTGCATATTGAGGTTGTTTACAATGTTGCTTGTGATAAAACAAATGATGATTTTACTGTTGTTAACTTATTAGGAAAAAAATTTGTACATATGGCTCACTTTCTCTTTAATACATGATACTTGTTCTAATATTCCTATCACATACCCTCTTGGCTGGTTCTAGGACTCTAGAATGCATTTACAATATTTGTCATGCCCAGCATATTTCCATTATTCCATATCCTCAACTTCAAGGCTGATTCTAGTAGTGCATATTGCATTTACGATATTTGCCATGCACAGCATCGAATGCATTGACTGCATTAGGTGGAATTGTTTTTCTTAGTTTAGTCTTCCTGTTTTTAGTTGAGAATCAAAATTTACCCTGTTTCATTCCAGTCTTTTAAATGCCACATAATCCTAATAATTAATAATAGAAACAGCATGCTCATGTTGCATTAGGTGATGCAGGATCAATTTTCATCAATGGCACCGAGTACCCTCTCGCACAAGCCCACTGGCATTCTCCCTCTGAGCACACTATTTATGGCAGAAGGTATATATATATGCTCAAATGTCATTTCTAATGCAAAGGAAATGCCCACTGTCTTCTTTTTTTTTGTGAGACAGTTTAATGGAAAGATTCTTGCTATAATTTTCAATACAGGTATGACTTTGAGTTACACATGGTTCACCAGAACACCGATCCAAATCTCAAATATAAGATTGCTGTTATTGGTGTCCTCTTCAAGTTTGGTAAATCCAATGAATTTCTCGCAAATGTAACCACCACTAACATTGTGAAATGCCAGCCAAGTTTGTGGTTTTGGACCTTTGGTTGTGTCTTTTCATTTTCTTTTAGTACAAATTCTCTTTTCATCAACTTTATTAAAATCGAATGATGCGTTTCTCCACTCGCAGTTAATGAGCAATATCTCAACTATGATGGATGACAAGGATGAGCAGCGAAAAGTGGACGTTGTTGATCCCAGTGAAATCAAATTGCACAGTAAAAGGTACTACAGATATATGGGTTCACTCACAGTTCCCCCTTGCACAGAAGGCGTTATTTGGACCATCAATAGATAGGTAAAGCCCTCAAGTTTCTAACTTTCAATAAAGAATAATTGTCCCTTAGATGTACTCGTGCTATTATTACGTCAATGATCTAAATATTATATGATTCCACTCAATACTCCTACCTAAACGTTTTAACGTCAATGCTCTAATAGCATATACATGCTTGATGATGGAACTCCCAAGTCCCACCCTAAGCCTTTTAACTACTTTGAACTTTCATGTGAGGACTGTTTCTAGGGACCAAGTGAATTTTCTCCGAGAAGCTGTACACGATGTAAGTTGTTGAGCACTATCAAGTATCAAGTCAAGATTCTTCCTTCTTATTGTTGAAATTTTGGATTTGCTTTGATATGGTTTATGTTTTAATTTGCTTCCAGTATGCAGAAAGAAATGCAATACCACTTCAACAATGTAATAGCCGTGAGATATATCTTTATGGCCCAGCGTCATAATTCATTAAAACAACTACTTTCTATTGGTTGTTCTCTAGTTAATGCTCATTATAAACATGTAAGATTATAGGGACCGAAGACTATTGCACAAACCTTTCTTTTCTTCATTGTCGAGATTTTATTATGTGGCAAATGTACTTCCCACACGGTTTTACTCCTGCATGTTAAACAGATCTCTGGTAGTCTGAAGATGGAACTTCAAACAGCCAGTTCTCAACTTGAGGAGATGCTGATGAGGAAAATGTTCAGGAAGAATCTATATACAGAAGTTCTGGAGTAGATTGACATTAACTTAAAGGAGTTTGCTTCATCTTACGATGAAAATCCATCCATGACTATCATTGAAAGGGACGGATCTAGGCGGGGGCTGGAGGAGGCTGAAGCCCCCGCCATGGTCGCCGGAAAAAATGGATTAGTAGTAGTAGTAAAAGAAATCGCCGGCCACTGCAGCGCTGCTCCTGCTGTCTATTGGTGTTGCTGAAGAGTGAAGACAGACTGTTTAGTCTGTTTTAATAAATAAATAAATATATATATATATATCACTTAACAAAACGACGAGGCTGAAGCCCCCGCCATGGTCGCCGGAAAAAATGGATTAGTAGTAGTAGTAAAAGAAATCGCCGGCCACTGCAGCGCTGCTCCTGCTGTCTATTGGTGTTGCTGAAGAGTGAAGACAGACTGTTTAGTCTGTTTTAATATATATATATATATATATATCACTTAACAAAACGACGTCGTTTTGTTAAGTGATTTCAAAAAAAAAAATTCCAAATCACTTAGGCTCCTCTTGGATAAGCTATTTTTGTTTTATATCATGAAAAAAAATTTCTTGGGATTTGTTATGAGAAAAGAATATTTTTGGAGTGTTTGGAATGAATGATTTTGTTTTTTTGGGATTTGTGTTGAAGATTTTTTTATTAATAAAAGTTTGAAATTTAAATTTGAATTAGTATTTTAGTAGTTTATTTTGGTGGGAATTGTGTTAAGAAGAATTGTTTATTATTAAAATTTAAAATTTAAATTCAAATTCAATATTTTATTTATAAAAATTACTGCACCAAAAATAATTACTGTAGCATTGTTTTGTGTTTTAAAAATTTTGATGAAAAACTTGAACAAAACAAACACACAATTTTGTAATTGTGAAATAAATCACAAAAATATGTATGTCCAAACAGACCCTTATTTATTTCATTAAGGAGGTATACCGCAAATTCATGTATAAATTGGAAAGAGTTAATTGCATTTAATTCTATTAAAAATGTCGAACCATTTCTAAAGAGACGGCAACACTCCGGATCATTTCATGAATTCTTTTGGTATAGGGAATAAGGACAAAAATACAAAGGTAACAAATAAAATACTGAAGTAATCTTTTTTATTTTCTAATAGAATTTTTTTCTTGATATTTGTTATAATAAAAGAATATTTTGAAGGTATTTAAACTGATTAGTTTGTTTTGGTTGAAATTTGTATTAGAGAATTTTTTATTAATAACATTTTAAAATAAAATTTTATGAGTTTATTTTAGCGGAAGATTGTATTAGGAAGAATTATTTATAATTAAAAATTTTAAATTCAATTCATATTTAATATCTTATTTATAAAAAAAATATAAAAAAAAACTATAACCAAAATAAATATGGTAGCGTTTTTTTGTTGTAAAAATTTTCGTATAAAAAATAAATAAAATAAACAAATCAATTTGGATTTATGAAATAAACCATTAAAACACATATAACCAAATAGAGCAAGGTTCAATATAACCGAACAGAGCAAGCTTCAATATTTAAAGGGATTGATTTTATATAACAACATTACAGATAAAATAAAATAAGAAGCCTTCAATCATGATATATTCCACGAAAATTATTAAATAGACATGATTTTAGGGGCATGATTGTCAAAATGAGAATTTAGGTGCACTACTACAAAATAGCCTTGTTAAATCGCCCCTTTTAAAGCGGTCAAACAGAAACCGGTGTAAATTAAAAAAATGCGGTGGCATTATCGTAATATTAAACAAGAATTTAGACTATTTACACCGGTTATAAGAATAACCGGTGTAGAAAGTTATTGAATTTTTTTTAACACACCGGTTTTAAGAATAACCGGTGTAAAATATTTTTGAATAGTTTTTTTAACACCGGTTATACGAATAACCGGTGTAAAATTTTTTTGAAAGTTTTTGTTGCACCGGTTTTAATAATAACCGATGTAGAAAGTTTTTGAAAGTTTTCAAATGTAATGTACATTAAAAGTTTAAAATTAAAACTGAATGGTTTTGCTTAGGTGGTAGCGGATACGTCGGCAGAAGAAAACTGAAGGGGCATAATAAAATTGAAGGGGCTGAGGAAAACTAGAGGGGCAGAAGACAGCTAGAGGGGCTGAAGAAAACGGAAGGGTTTCACAGTATCGTAGTTGGCAAATTCAATGAAGATAAGTCACGACCCTTGATTCCCATAAGTCATGATCCTTCATTCCTATAAATAGTCATGATACTTCTGTGGGTTTTGCTAATTTACTTGTTAAATAAATCTAAAATTTAATTGATCAGAATCTTTTAGGGCACTGGTATGGGGTTTTTTCCTTTTTCCATATTGTTGAGTTTGAGATGTGTGTTATGAATTTTATTGCTTCGGATAGAAAATAGCTGACAATTCCATATTTTCTGTGTTTTTTTTCGTTTTGTTGTCCAATTAAAGTTCATTAAGTACACTGAATATTTGTTGAATTGAATCAAAATTGTTTCTTTCAACTATTGGTCTGTGGTTTTGCTTATTGCAGAGAATAGACACAACCCCATTGCTTACGTCTTCTGACTTTTTGCATGTGTTTATCAGAGTTACTGAAGATGGAGGGACTCGCAAAGATGCTACAAGAACAGCAAAACGAGCTTATAGCTCGTGAGACTGAGTTGGAGAAACAACAGCCGGTCGATGAAAAGGCGATGCAATTGCTTGAACTTGAGAAGCAAAAGGTACCAAATTGAGGTTGCTATGTCAATCTCAATTATAATGGAATATTTTAGTTGTCAACTTTTGTGAATGCTGTTTATTTGGCATGGTCAGCAATTTTTTGTTATTTCAGAATGCAAGAGCAACATCGGAACTGAAGAAGGCAGTTGAAAGGGTTATGCAGTTGGAAGAAAGGCATAAGGTACTGTTTCTATATGCTTTTAAAGTAAGCAAACTACGACAGTTTTACTTCAATAAAATCAACTGGGAGTTATAACTTTGCAGATCGAAAAGGAGGAATTTCGCAAGCAATCTATTGAACTGGGACATTATATTGACGCAAAGCATGCATTAGAATGGGAGATACATCGTCTAGGAGGTCAGATGATGCAAAGCAAGAAGCGCACGAGAGTTGACATAAATGAGGAAGAAGAGAAGCTGGAAGAGAGTCCAATGAAAAAATCCCAAAAATAAGCATCTAAAATCTATTTTTATGGACAATTTTAATTATGTTATTTGTAATGACATTTTATTTAAGTAATTTGATATGCTTAGTAATTTTCTTTCCCTAGTTTTCTTTATTGATATGCAGAAGCTTTTACACCGGTTATCAAACAACCGGTGTTACAAGTGCACTTTTCACACCGATTTTCTTATAACCGGTGTACAAAGTGTTCCTTTTACACCGGTTTCTTATAACCGGTGTCAAAAGTGGTAGTTTTTATACACCACTTTAACAACGTCGTATAACCACATATTTTTCCTTCTGCTCCAACTTAAGTCAGTGAGCTACTTGTTTTCTGTTGAGGTCTATCCTGTACAGGTACTGAAACTGGATCATCTCTACCGTAAGAACTACGAATTATTTCGAAAAGGTGCGCACGAAATCTTTTTGAATCCATCATTGGAAGCTACAATTTAACTTTCGTTCATTCAACTCAACCATTTGAGGTTAGTGACTGATAACTTTTATATTATTTCTCTTCTCATTCGCCATAGCATTGACATATATATATATATATATCTGTTTTAATTAAAATCAGAAACTGATTTTGTTAATTAATTTATATGATGTAATATTAGGTACGCAATTATGTTTTTTGTTAATTAAAGGGATCGTAATTAATTACGTTTTTTAGCATATAAGTTAACTACCATCTGTGTGGTAATTATTTAGTTTTTCTTCTTTTTATATTCTACTCCACCATGAAAACAACTTCAACAGCAATTGCGATGGACGACACTCAAACTTCGGAGGAACTTGATTCGTTTGTCTCTGAATCAATAGAAGCAAACGACCAACCAGAATACATCAATCTCCATATTGACGATGGACTTGATTCGTTTGTTTCAGAATCAATACAAGCAACTGACCAACCGGAAAACATCAATCTCCATATTCATGATGGACGTGATTCGTTCGTTTCAGAATCAATAGAAGTGAATGACCAACCGGAAAACATCAATCTTCATATTGATGATGAACTTGATTCGAATAAAATACACTTTGATGCAAGAGAGCTACACGCCGACCCAGAGATCCAAAAAGGAATTATAACTATGTTGAAGATTATGTTTCCAAAATTTTTCTAATCAGAAATTGGTGTAATCATGTAGAAGTGTTCGTTGCTGGCTTTTGATAGGCAGATGATGAAAGTTTGTTCTATTTGCCTGTAAAAAAATTTAGACAATGTGATCTTCTCATCTTTTATCGCAATGTCTATTTTAATTAAAATTAGAAAATAATGTTGTTTATTAATTTATATGTTGTAATATTATTATGATAATGCTTTGTTGTAATAATCATTTATTTTCGACATCAAAAAAACTATATTTTAGAACGGTTACACATAATCCGGTGTAATAGAAAAACACGGTGGCATTATTGTAATATTAAAGAAGGTTTTATACTTATTACACCGGTTGTATAAAAAACGGTGTAAAATAGTTAACTATTTACACCGGTTTTTCTAGAACCGATTTAAATATATTAACTATTTACACCGGTATTTCTATAACCGGTGTAATTATTTGTCTATTTACAACGGTTTTGTTACAACCGGTGTACAAAGTCAACAATTTGCACCGGTTTTCTTACGACCGGTGTAAATAACAAATATAATTATTTCCAACAGCTTCATCAGCATTATCTCCATCGTAAGAACTACGACTTTTTTCCAACAGCTGCGCCCGAAAATCGGTAAAATAACAGATTAGAAGCTACAATATCACTCTTCTTCTTTCAACGCAACCATCTGAGGTTAGGTAGTTACATATAAACTGATCACTTTTATATAGTTTTAATTCTCATTCGTTGGATTTTTGACATATATTTCTAGCTCTGCATTTCATTTATAAAAAGCCTTTGTACAATTGTAGATTTCAATATATATTTGCTTCATATTGGTAAAAAATTTAGTTAAATGTTTGTTTTGTTGTTTTATTTAGGCGTTCAGGTGTATACTTTTCAGCTTTATTCACACAGTTGCATAACCAATATTTATCAGTTTTTCTTCTTATTTTGTTGCCTCAGTCATATGATGTAAAATTACGTTAGCATTGATTAATGCACTTATTTTGTTGGTTAACTTATTATAATTATCTTTGGAATGATTCAAAGGGTGCGATATTAATGGATCGTAACGATATTATATTTGGTGATCGGACAACATCTGCGTATGAAGAAGAGGTTGAGAAATTTATTAAATCTACTTATAAGAATTCCAAGTACATCTATTGTCTATGTAAGGATTGCAAGAATTTTGCTTTGTTCGACGACCCTGACATTATAAGAGACCATTTGTATTGGAAGGGTTTTGATCCGGCTTATAAAATATGGATCTAGCACGGCGAGAGTGAATATGCATCGAAACAAGGAGAATATGCGGTAGAAGATGATGTCGCGATGAAAAATGATCCATTGGATGATATGGTTGAGGACATGGTCGGTAGTTTTGCGGATACGCCAGATATTCTTGCTTCGTTATTGAATGATAGGGAAAAGCCTCTATATCCTGGATGTATTAATTACACCCGATTATTCGTTACTTTAAAGCTGTACAATTTGAAAGTTGCACATGGGTGGACTGATTCTAGTTTTACAGCACTGTTGACTTTACTGAAGGATGTACTGCCAGAAGGTAATGAACTTCCGAATCGCATTTATGAGGCTAAAAAAATCTTGTGTCCTATGGGTATGGAGTATAAGAAAATAGATGCCTGCCCCAACGATTGCATACTATATAGGAATGAATACCAAGATTCATTGTACTGTCCTAAATGTCATGTTTCTCGTTTCAAAAAGAAGCAAGTTCGTGATGGTTTTGAAGACAATATAAATGCGAAGAAGAAATCATCACCGGTGAAAGTGTTATGGTATCTCCCTATAATACCGAGACTCAGACGATTGTTTGCCAATTCTGGAGACGCTAAAAATTTGACGTGGTATGCACATCGCAATATTTCCACAGTCGACAAGATGATAATGCATCCTGCTGATTCTGATCAGTGGAAAAAGATTGATTCGGTTTACCCCTCATTTGGTAGAGATGCAAGAAATCTGAGATTAGGATTGTGTACAGATGGGATGAATCCTTACGGTAGTCTAAGCAGTACACATAGCTCTTGGCCAGTAATGTTGGTTATTTACAATCTACCTCCTTACTTGTGTATGAAGCGCAAATACATTTTGATGTCATTACTGATTTCAGGTCCACGCCAACCTGGAAATGACATAGATGTTTACTTAGCCCCCCTAATTGAAGACTTGAAGAAGTTGTGGGATGAAGGGGCGTTGATGTTTGATGCACATCGTCAGGAGTCATTCACATTGCGTGCCATGATATTCTGTACTATAAATAACTTTCCTGCATATGGGAACTTATCTGGATTTTGTGTTAAAGGACACCAAGCATGTCCTATATGTGATGAGAATACAGAATCATGTCAGCTTGTACATGGGCGCAAGACAGTCTATCTTGGACATCGTAGATTTCTTCCTCAGGCCCATGCATATCTTTGATTGAAAAGAGCTTTCAATGGGAAACAGGAGTTCAGACGTGCTCCAATTGCCTTGAGTGGGAAGGAGGTTCATGATCGTGTGAAGGATATCAATGTGGAATTTGGAAAACATACAAAGTCTAGCAAGAATCATAATAAAAGTTGTTGGAAGAAAAAATCTATATTTTTTTATCTTCCATATTGGGAGACACTTGATGTTAGACACTGTCTCGATGTGATGCATATTGAAAAAAATATATGTGAAAGTTTGTTGGGTACTATTTTGAATATACCTGGAAAAACAAAAGATGGTTATAAAGCGAGACTTGATTTGGTTGATATGGGTATTAGGGCGAATTTAGCACCTGTGATTCAAGGACATCGCATATACTTACCCCGCGCTTGTTATACATTGTCACGGAAAGAGAAACAGGGCTTCTGTGAGAGTCTCAAGAGCATAAAGGTCCCATCAGGATATTCTTCAAATGTAAGCCGCCTAGTTTCTTTGGGAGATTTGAAATTGGTTGGATTGAAATCACATGACTGTCATGTGTTGATGCAGCAGTTCCTACCTATTGCACTTCGATCTATCTTGCCTAAACATGTCAGGTACAGCATAACTAGACTTTGTTACTTTTTTAATGCGATATGTAGCAAGGTAGTTGATCGTGACAGGCTTGATGAGCTACAAGATGAAATTGTCGTAGTTTTGTGCCAACTTGAGATGTATTTTCCACCAGCTTTTTTTGACATTATGGTGCACTTTGTGGTTCATTTAGTTAGGGAGATAAAGATTTGTGGGCCTGTATATTTGCACTGGATGTATCCATTTGAGCGATATATGAAAGTCTTGAAGGGTTATGTGAAAAATCGCTATCGTCCTGATGCAAACATTGTTGAAAGGTATATAGCTGAAGAGGTTATTGAGTTTTGCACTGGATACTTGCATGATACGAATGCTATTGGACTACCAAAGCCTGGCCATGACGAACGGATCACAGTAAAAGGGACATTGGCAGGTAAATTGTTTACCCCTTCTAATGATGAGTTGAACAATGCGCATCTATATGTATTGCGAAATTCTGAACCGGTGCAGCCTTATGTGAATGCTCATATTTGTGAAATAAAGGAAAGTCATCGTAGCTGGACTGACAGGTATGTACTCAATGAACACAATCGAACATTTGTGAATTGGTTAAGTGCTGCTGTTCGTGACCAAACTGTTCATGACACATTAAGTTGGTTAGCGTATAAGCCCAGTCACGTTGTGCTATCGTATTCGGGCCATTGATAAGTCGATATTTAGTCGACTTATTTGCTCCACTTTCCTTATTCTTTGTTGTGAATTATGAGTGAAAATAATGCTTGGTGTGTCAATGGTATGCAAAATGTGCAGTATTTGGAAACATTGAGAAATGGCTAAGTATCGTGTGATAATGTGAATATTTTGTGAGTTTGTGCAGAAATACTTAGTCATGTATGCCACAGACCTCCAACTCTTCTTGGAAGTCCACAACTATTCACACTACACAAACTCTCAACACAAGCACACAAACGCACAACTCATTCAGCACACACAAAAGTCACACACACATGGCGGTCGCACGATGCTACCGCCACACACACACGGCGGTCGCACGATGCGACCGCCACACACACACGGCGGTTGCACGATGCGACCGCCCACACACACACACAAGCATGCGGCCGCATCGTGCGGCCGCCCTCTCACACAACGCACACACGGCGGCCGCATCGTGCGGCCGCCACCCCACTCACATCACTTGCACCTCGATGCATATTTCCTTCCTTTGATATTTTTAGTCTATTTTACTTTTGTCATGCTTTAAGTTAGTAAGTCTTTCATGCATTGTTATTTCATCATTTTAGTTAGTCATTTCCTCATGCATTTCGTAGACACCAACTCCGCATTCTGTCTAACTTATTTAGCAAACTTAGTAGTTAAGGTTTCCAATATTGTGTACTGATTATTGTCATTTCTTAAGTACACGTGTCTTCACCAAATGATCTGTTGTAAATGCAGGAGCACGTGTCAACATCTTGCTACACAAAGGAAATTTCGAGGAAGCTCACCAAGCTAAGTCGGCAATGAAAAACTATAAAAGCTGGAGAGATCGATCGAATAGGAAGCTTTTTGACGGGGGATCAACAAAGAAAAGAGATAGGAGTTCTGAAAGTCTAGGGTTTGAGAGATTAGAGTGGAGATCATTCAACTCTATCCGTTTGTAATAGCAATGTTCGATCTGGCTTTGTTAAACTCATTTTCAAAGCCGATCAACATGATCGGCTAGATTTTTAGTGCTGCTTTGAGGGATTAAGTGTAATGACTTAATATCGTTTTGAGACATTTGAATTGCATATTTCGTGTTTGGTTAAAGTTCCATGTCAGTTAGTGTTCCATTTCAATATTTATTCACTCACGATTATGCCTTTATATGATTTGCGGTATCCACTGAAATCAATTCAGTGCAATCAAAGGAAATTGGAATGAAACCACAGAATATAGAACAACCTATGTATGAGTCCTAAGATCTTGGTGAGAAAGCGATTTTCTACTGTGGGTATCCACTGACAGTGGAAGTCAAGGAATGAAAAGACTTAGGATCATTTGCACACTAGTACTTGTCTTAGTGTAGTGTCATATAGGGATCTGGAATTAGGAAGCGAGCCTAAATCTTGCCCTAACAAGGGAAGATAGAGGAGCATGGTGGGTTAGGATTGTTAGACCTATCAAGGAGATCAATCTTAAGTTCACTAGAAAATCGACCCCCTCATACATGTGTCAACACTAAGTCAAGGATAACCGATTTAAGTCATTACCACTGGCCTCCCTCAAGGCAGCACACCTTTCTCCTTTTGGTTGATTTCTCGTTTGTTTTCTATTTAGTCTACACATCGTTTAATTGCTTATTCTATCACTGTACAATTCTTAATTCTACCCTTTCCCTGAGGATACGATCCCACTTACCGCTTGCTTCTAGTTAGTTGTTTTGGGTAAAATTGCGAGATAGACGACGCTCTCGCCAATTTTTGGCGCCGTTGCCCGGGAGAGGGCATAGCGTTTAGAGTTGATTTTGTGATAGTTTTACTTAGTGTTACTGTACGAATTCTTGTTTGAATTTGTTGTTTGTCTGTTTTGTTGAAATTTTAGCTCATCATTAGTTTCTGTTGATTTTGTTCTACTAATCTGTTGTTCCGGTGGTGTTTTCTTCCTTGTGATAATTCACAGTTTATGCTAGCTAGAGCAAGGCTACGTGGTGAAGCTCCAGAGTTTGCACTTGACTTAGAATTGCACAGAACTTTAAGGCAGAGAAGAAGGGAAATTGAAATGGCAGAACGGAATGAAGAAAGACCTCAGCCCCAACCAGCTCGGTTTGGAGACCATTTTGCGGTAAATTTTGAGAGAAGAAATAATCATCAGGGAATTGACGTTGAAAGTTATCAAATCCCGACACAAATTGTGTCCATGATCACCCAAGGGCAGATCTTTCAAGGCTTAAGCAACGAAGACCCTAATGAGCATTTGGATTGGTTTCTGGGACTATGCAATACCTTCAAGCTGCAAAGAGTGACCCCCGATGATGTGAGAAGGGTGCTCTTCCCACTGTCCTTAAAAGGGAAGGCCAAGCACTGGTTTAACTCAATTGGTGGTCCAGCTATATCGACATTCGAGGAACTTGAGCGGAAGTTTTTAGCCAAGTATTTTCAGCAAAGTTGGAGCGAATGAGATTGGAGATCCGAAACTTCCAGCAGCAGGATGGCGAGACCTTCAAGGAAGCATGGGATCGATTCAACGATTTGCTCCGCCAATGCCCAAACAATGACCTAGGGGAGGTCAGGGAACTCAACATTTTCTTCAAAGGTCTATCACCTGAATCCTCACTGATGGTCAAGGCCAGCGCAAATGGGGCCTTAAAGGATTAAAGTATCCCCGAGGTCAGAGAACTCTTTGATTCGATAGCAGACGACGAATACCTCTTTCCAGAAACTAGGAAGATGCCTGTGCGGAAGCAGCGAGGAGTACAAGAGCTGGATGAGGAGACATCCTTGGAAGCAAAACTTGAGGCTCTCACAAAGCAAGTTCAAAACCTAAAGGCTGCTAAGGTGGCACCTGTATTGATGTGCGGATTATGTAAAGGGGAGCACCACACGGATGAGTGTGAGCTCACCCAAGAGTCAGTGCAGTATGTGGCCAACTACAACAACCGACAGCAGTATGGAGGCTACCGAAATCAGTCAGGTCAAGGCAACTAGGGACAGAATAATCAGAGAAATCAGCAAAGGCAGTACTACCAAAGTGGGGAGTCAAGCAATAGGGAACATAAAAAGTCCACGGATGATTTACTCTATGAAATTCTGGGTAGAATGGACATGTTTGAGAAAAGAACCTCCACGGTGGAAGCTCAAGCGAAAAGCACGGAGGCCGCCATCAAAAACCTCGAGATGCAAGTGGGCCAGTTGGCTAAAGCCAACCATCAAAGACCTCAAGGCGCCCTTCCAAGTGATACGGAGCCCAATCCCAAAGGAAAGGAAAGGGAGATGTGCAATGCCATAACGTTGAGGTGTGGAAAGGAGCTTAGTGGAACCAAGAGACAAGAGGAAGAGAAAGTTTCACAGGAAGAACAAAAAGATGAACCTGAAAAGGAAGTCATGGACGAAGAGATCGTTATGGAGGAGAAGGTCCCAGAAGGTAAGAGGAAGAGGGGAGATCAAGAGCCATGCGATGAGTCGCCATATGCACCACCCCCTCCTTTCCCCCAGAGACTTCGACCTCCACAAAAGAAGGGGGTCCAATTTACAAGATTTTTGGACATGGTGAAAAATGTAAATGTGAATGTTCCATTGCTGGATTTGGTCACAGCCGTGCCAAGATATGCGAAATTCTTAAAAGACCTAATCGCCAAAAAGGAGCAGATTTTGCGTTGTGAATTACCAATTCCACTCACTAAGGAGAGCCAAGCATGGATCAACAATGAGCTGCCACCCAAACTCAAAGACCCTGGAAGCTGTACAGTTCCATGCTCCATTGGTGAGAGATTTTTCAGCAAGGCCTTGTGTGACCTTGGAGCAGGCATCAATCTCATGCCTTTATCCATAGCAGAGAGCATAGGATTGGGATCACGAATTAAATCGGTAGCAGTCATGCTCCAATTGGAGGATAGATCATTGGTTCAACCAACTGGGATGGTGGAGGATGTTCTGATATCTGTGGATAAATTTGTACTCCCCGTGGACTTCATAGTGTTGGACATGGAAGAAGACCCTGAAGTGCCACTCATCTTCAGAAGGCCATTCTTAGCTACAGGTGATGCTCTTATTGGAGTAAAGGGAAAGACCATAACCTTTAGGGTCAATGGTGAAGAGGTCATCTTCAATATCGACTATGCCATGAAACACCCTCACTCCATAGAACAATATTGCCTAGCGAGCTTGGTGGAAGGTAATCCTCAACCCTTGAATTTTGAGCATAAACGTAAATATTCTCTTGCTGAAAATGATTTTTGGGATGATGACCCATGTGAAAATTTTGAAACAGTATTGGTCATTGAAGAGTCTGATACATTGCATGAATTGAGCCCTTGCGGTGAAAAAGTTGAAAGTGATTCGTCTGTGAAAGAAATGTACCTTGCATGTGATTTTGATGAAAGTCATGAAAATGGTGAAAGTTTGAATAAAATGGCAAATGTGCATGAAATTCAAGAAATGTAAAATTTTGGAGAAAAATTTGCATTATGTGACAAATTGTCTGATGCTATTGTTGAGACTGACGAAAAGATGAAAGTTGTGCCCACTGAGGTGAGGCTTAAAAATCTTGAGTGCAGGAATGAGAAGCTCATGCCCTCCATCTTGAGAGCACCCAAGGTGGAGATGAAGCCCTTGCCGCCCCATCTAAAATATGCCTATTTGGGGGAAAATGAGACCCTACCTGTTGTGGTATCATCTAGATTGGAGAAGTGGCAAGAAGATAAACTTTTTGATGTTTTAAGGACATATAAGGAGGCTATTGGATGGACAATAGCCGACATAAAAGGGATCAGCCCCAGCGTGTGCATGCACAAGATCTTGCTGGAAGAAGGAACAGTTCCTACGCGGGAGAGACAAATGAGACTAAACCCGCAAATGATGGAGGTAGTAAAAAAAGAGGTGATCAAGTTTCTGGATTTTGGGATGATCTTCCCCATCTCTGACAGTGAATGGGTCAGCCCGGTACAGTGTGTGCCGAAAAAAGGAGGCGTAACGGTGGTAACAAATGAAGCCAATGAGTTGTTAGCAACCAGAATTATCAACGCTTGGAGAGTGTGTATGGATTACAGGAAGCTGAACAAGGCCACTCGCAAAGACCATTTCCCCCTGCTGTTCTTGGAGCAACTCCTGGATAGAATAGCGGGCTTTCTATTTTACTTTTTCTTGGACGGGTATTCCGGTTATAATCAGATAGCCATCGACCCTAAGGACCAAGAGAAGACAACCTTCACCTGTCCTTTTGGCACTTATGCTTACAGAAGAATGCCCTTCGGGTTGTGTAATGCACCAGCCACCTTCCAACGTTGTATGATGGCCATTTTCCAAGACATGGTGGAGCATATTATAGAGGTGTTCATGGACGATTTCTCGGTATTCGGGATGACCTTTGAAAGCTGCTTGGAAAACTTGTCCCTTGTGTTAAAAAGATGTGTGGAGACCAATTTGGTCTTGAATTGGGAGAAGTGTCAGTTCATGGTGATTGAAGGCATTGTGCTCGGCCACAAAATCTCAAAGAAAGGCTTGGAGGTGGATAAGGCCAAGGTGGAGGTGATAGCCAAGCTGCCTGTGCCCAACAATGTAAAGGGAGTGAGAAGCTTCATGGGCCACGCCGGGTTTTTCCGGAGATTCATTAAGGATTTTTCAAAGATAGCAAAACCACTATGCTCTCTGTTAGAAAAGGACACCCCATTCGTCTTCGATGAGAAGTGTGAGGAAGCATTTGAAAGCTTGAGGACAAGGCTTGTGGAGGCCCCAGTCATCATCGCACCAATGTGGGGGGAACCCTTTGAAATCATGTGCGACGCAAGTGACTATGCAGTAAGAGCGGTACTGGGGTAGAAAAAGGATAACATATTCCATGCGATATATTACGCCAGCAAGTTACTGAATGAGGCGCAAGTGAATTATACCACCACGGAAAAAGAGATGCTGGCCCTAGTCTTCGCCTTTAACAAATTCAGGGCCTATGTTCTGGGATCCAAGGTCATAGTTCACACCGATCACGCGGCCCTCAAATACCTGATGGCGAAAAAAGAAGCTAAGCCAAGGCTCATCAGATGGGTACTCCTGCTACAGGAATTTGATGTTGAGATCAAGGACCGGAAAGGATGCGAGAATGTAGTGGCCGACCACTTATCAAGGCTTGAGTTGGGGTCACTTAGTGAAGAGCAATTGCAATTGTGGATCAAGGAGAGCTTCCCTGATGAGCAAATTTTCAAGGTCCACGCTCAAGAACTACCATGGTACTCGGACATCGCCAACTATGTGGTCACAGGGCAATTGCCACAACGCCTATCTAGTGATCAGAGGAAAAGACTCAAGCATGATGCCCAATTTTATTTTTGGGATAATGGATGTCTATATAAAAGGTATAGCGACCAGATCATCAGGAGGTGCATACCAGACGAAGAGGTGGAGAGCATCCTCAAGGCGTGGCATGAGTCACCATTTGGCGGGCATTTTGGAGTAGCTAGAACTGGGCACAAGGTCCTTGAAACAGGATTCTACTGGCCACATGTATTCAAGGACTCCAAGCTTTGGGTAAGCCAATGTAATAGGTGCCAGCGGGTCGGCAACATCTCCGCTAGAGATGAAATGCCTCGCAACAACATATTGGAGGTGGACTTTTTTTATGTTTGGGGTTTGGATTTTATGGGGCCATTCCCTAGGTCATGCGGAAAGGAGTACATACTGGTTGGGGTCGACTACGTATCAAAATAGGTTGAAGCCGTGGCATTGCCACACGATGACAGTAGGAGCGTAATGGGGTTTGTCAAGAGAAATATTTTTAACCGGTTTGGGACCCCGAGGGCCATTATCAGTGATGGGGGAAGCCATTTTTGCAACAAGATTTTCAACACACTCTTGGCTCGGTATAGAGTTCAGCACAAGGCCTCCACACTGTATCACCCGCAAGCAAATGGACAGGCTGAGGTATCCAATAGGGAGATCAAAAGTATACTGGAAAAGGTTGTGAACCCGGGGAGAAAGGACTGGGCATTTAAGTTGGATGACGCACTGTGGGCATATAGGATAGCATACAAAACTCCGATTGGAGCCTCACCATTTAGACTGGTGTTCGGGAAAGAATGTCATCTCCCAGTCGAGTTGGAGCATAGAGCTTACTAGGCTGTACAAAAGTTGAACATGGACCTCAACTTAGCTCAAGAAAAAAGAATGATGATGCTCAACGAATTGGATGAATTCAGGTGGAACTCATACATCAGTGCAAGTCTTTACAAGGAACGGACAAAGAGATGGCACGATGCTAAGATTAAGGTAAAGAAGTTTGAGGTGGGACAACGAGTGTTGGTGTATGACGCAAGGATGAGGCTTTTTCCTGGGAAATTGAAATCGAGATGGGTTGGACCCCATGTCATCACAAAAGTCTTGCCATATGGAACTCTTGAGGTATACAATGAGGCATCAGGGAAAAGTTGGAAGGTCAATGGTCACAGGGTGAAAGTTTTCAATTCTTCCACAACCAGCAAGGGGCACACCCAGCGCCTTGATGATCCCTCCACCTGATAAAAGAAAAGGCTATTCTGTCTGGCTGAGGACAATAAACCAAGCGCTGTGTTGGGAGGCAACCCACCAATTTAAATTTAGCTGTTTCGTTTTATACAATAATTAGATTACACCAGCCCAATAATGGTACTCTCTTTTCTCAGGAATCCGCATGGTCTGCACAGGGAGTCAAAAGCGGGATTTGCATATCGAGGAGTCACGGGCGGAGGAAGTACACAGATCTAAAGACATCTCTACATTATCATGAGTAAGACGCACGCGATTCCTGGATCAGGCCTGAGCTGATATCACAAGTGTGTGGTTGGGGTGTAAGTGACAAGCCAAATGCATGCAATATGGGACCCATTGCTAGAGTGTCGCCCAGTTGCATTATTTTCAAAAAGTGATGCATTGATACATCATGTTAAGATAGACTCCTCACAGACTTTGTTTGCACATGCTCGGTTATTGTGCATGTTGTCCCCTAGTGAATTCAAGTCCCTATAAATACCATTCATCTTGCATGATGTAGTGGCACACCCAGTTTTCAAGACAAGAGTCCTTTACTGAGTTATAGCTTCATACACCTTGCATTAAACATCAATCCACATTTGCACTGCAAATCATCGCCCAGTGCAGGTTTCATGGCGAACGACGACAGTGATTACAGACTATTCCTCCGGGGGATGATGGGCACCCCAGAACCCGACGACGTGGACTTTGACGACGATGAGGAGTATACCCCGAACGCACCCCCACGGTTTGTGAATGAGCGGGCAGAGAGGCGTTTCCATGCATCCAACCACAGACATGTTATAGTAGAATGAAACTTCGACGCCCCTGCTCACGTGTTCGACGAGGCCATTCGGTTCTATAAATGGGAATCTCTCGCCTTTGCGCCAGAAATGTCCTATGTGGGGTTGGCTAGGGAATTTTATGCCAACTCCAACGCAAGCTATAGACGAAGCAATGATGAAGGGGTTTACCTCCGCGGGACCAATCTCAAGGTGACAAGCCAAACTATCAATGCCCATTATCAGCTGCCAGACTACCCAGAAGATGAGTATGAACAATTGGTAGGAGCTCCCAACGTCGATTTCTTGATTGAATCCGCTGGACTACCAGGAGCCACTTGGATACGTAATGGCCGATCTGAAGCCGTATATGTTAAAGTCGACGATTTGACGGCAGAAGCTCGTATGTGGCTAATGTTCATAAACGCCAAGCTCATACCCACGAACAGCCACGCAAAAGCGACCAGGGAAAAAGTACTGCTGATTTATGCCATACAACATCGGATGACAATCGACGCAGGAAAGGTGATCATGAAATCCATATAACGAGCACAAAATTACACAGGCGCGCCCATATATTTCCCTTTCCTACTATCACAAATGGCCATGAGTCAAGGAATTGGAATATTGCCTGCTGAAGAATCCGAAGAATCTCTTGGCACCATAGGAAGATCACAATGGGAAATATATCAGGAGATAGAGCATAACCAACGAGCTCTGCGCGACGCTTGATACTGGGTAGACTCTTTCGTTTCTCACAATGGGGACCATTGCTTCATTCTAAGTGTGGGGGGGAGAGTTTTTGCTTATGGTGGTGGCTATGAATTATGTTTGTGTGAGCTTGATGGTTTATGCTTGTGTGAATGATGCTTGCTTCCTGTTATGCTGATGTTCGTGAGCCCTAGGGCCTTTGAAAAATTTCATTTCAATTTTTATGCTGAGTTTGCTAAGTATGCAGGGGATCGGAGGTGGTGTGTACTATATTAGTAATAGGTGGTGTGAATTTTTTTTTTTTTTTTTTATTTTCCTTTTCTTTTATCTTACTTCCTTTCACGTGCTGTTGTGTTGGAATCAAAACAAGGCAGTGATTAGCACTGACCTTGAAGTGTGATGTTGTGATTTTTCCATTCCAAATGTGATGTAGTGTGTGGCTTTAAATGTATGAATGTGAAAGTTGATGTTATGATTGTGCAAGAGGTCCACCACTATTCATTTAACAAACGCACTTCCAATTTCATCAACAATCTACCAAGTGTTTGATGTTTGATGCATGCGAAAAATTTTCTTTCATAAGTTCACGGTATTCAGTCGATGCATACAGAGTGCTAAGTAAAGTATAACGTTAAGGTAAGATAGAAGTGCCAGCAACATCTTTGACATAGGAGAATGATTATGCTTCACAACTTGTATGTGCACTCTACTTGTACACACTTGTTCTTGCATTTTTAATATATAGTCCATTGAAGACACGCACGAACACGAATGCTTGAGTTATGATGTTTATGCTGAGAAAAAGCCAAATGGGCGAATAAAGGGAAAAAATAGCCACAAAACCCTGGCAGCCAAGCACAAAAGTGCGGCACGAATAAGCACCAATGTGCATATTGAGTTTTATGTTTGTTAAATTCGCAAAGTATTCGTGTGGACAAAGGGACTGTAGTGCAAGAATTTTGGTTAAGTGTCTGCTTGAGTACTTTGCATAGACAACGTTGTGGGCATAAGGAATTCTCAGCACACACTTCACGCGGGCGCCTTGGTCTTTATTCGTAATACCTTACTTGGCAACTTTGTGTAAATCGAATAAACTATGGATTTGCGTATTAAAACGATGTTATGAATGCGAAAGTTTTATAATGGATAGTTGATGAGGTTGAGAGAGTTGTTTGTGAAGTTGGTGGTTGGATTTACTTTGCTCGGGACTAGCAAAGACTTAAGTGTGGGGGGATGATAAGTCGATGTTTAGTCGACTTATTTGCTCCGCTTTCCTTATTCTTGGTTGTGAATTATGAGTGAAAATGATGCTTGGTGTGTCAATGGTATGCAAAATGTGCAGTATTTGGAAACATTGAGAAATGTCTAAGTATCGTGTGATAATGTGAATATTTTGTGAGTTTGTGCAGAAATACTTAGTCATGTATGCCACTGACCTCCAACTCTTCTTGGAAGTCCACAACTATTCACACTACACAAACTCTCAACACAAGCACACAAACGCACAACTCATTCAGCACACACAAAAGACACACACACATGGCGGTCGCACGATGCGACCGCCACACACACACGGCGATCGCACGATGCGACCACCACACACACACGGCGGTCGCACGATGCGACCGCCCACACACACACACAAGCATGCGGCCGCATCGTGCGGCCGCCCTCTCACACAACGCACACACGGCGGCCGCATCGTGCGATCGCCACCCCACTCACATCACTTGCACCTCGATGCATATTTCCTTCCTTTGATATTTTTAGTCTATTTTACTTTTGTCATGCTTTAAGTTAGTAAGTCTTTCATGCATTGTTATTTCATCATTTTAGTTAGTCATTTCCTCATGCATTTCGTAGACACCAACTCCGCATTCTGTCTAACTTATTTAGCAAACTTAGTAGTTAAGGTTTCCAATATTGTGTACTGATTATTGTCATTTCTTAAGTACACGTGTCTTCACCAAATGATCTGTTGTAAATGCAGGAGCACGTGTCAACATCTTGCTACACAAAGGAAATTTCGAGGAAGCTCACCAAGCTAAGTCGGCAATGAAAAACTATAAAAGCTGGAGAGATCGATCGAAGAGGAAGCTTTTTGACGGGGGATCAACTGAGAAAAGAGAGAGGAGTTCTGAAAGTCTAGGGTTTGAGAGATTAGAGTGGAGATCATTCAACTCTATCCGTTTGTAATAGCAATGTTCGATCTGGCTTTGTTAAACTCACTTTCAAAGCCGATCAACATGATCGGCTAGATTTTTAGTGCTGCTTTGAGGGATTAAGTGTAATGACTTAATATCGTTTTGAGACATTTGAATTGCATATTTTGTGTTTGGTTAAAGTTCCATGTCAGTTAGTGTTCCATTTCAATATTTATTCACTCACGATTATGCCTTTATATGATTTGCGGTATCCACTGAAATCAATTTAGTGCAATCAAAGGAAATTGGAATGAAACCACAGAACATAGAACAACCTATGTATGAGTCCTAAGATCTGGGTGAGAAAGCGATTTTATACTGTGCGGTATCCACTGACAGTGGAAGTCAAGGAATGAAAAGACTTAGGATTATTTGCACACTAGTACTTGTCTTAGTGTACTGTCAGATAGGGATCTGGAATTAGGAAGCGAGCCTAAATCTTGCCCTAGCAAGGGAAGATAGAGGAGCATGGTGGGTTAGGATTGTGAGACCTATCAAGGAGATCAATCTTAAGTTCACTAGAAAACCGACCCCCTCATACATGTGTCAACACTAAGTCAAGGATAACCGATTGAAGTCATTACCACTGGCCTCCCTCAAGGCAGCACACCTTTCTCCTTTTGGTTGATTTCTCGTTTGTTTTCTATTTAGTCTACACATCGTTTAATTGCTTATTCTATCACTGTACAATTCTTAATTCTACCCTTTCCCTGAGGATACGATCCCACTTACCGCTTGCTTCTAGTTAGTTGTTTTGGGTAAAATTGCGAGAGAGACGACGCTCTCGCCTTCTATGACATTAATGGATTTTCATTTGCTACGAAGGCTGCAGATGACAGTAGCGTAACGCAAAAGAGCGGCGTTACATTAGTGTCTGAGGCTTTACACGAGTCTAGTTCGAGAGATAGAAATCCAGTGTACGCCAATATGTCTTATTATGGGACGATTCAGGAGATATGAGAGCTTGACTATGTGAAATTTAAAGTCCCAATTTTCAAATGCAAATGGGTGGACAACAAGAACTACATTCGAATTGATGAATCGGGATTTACACTTGTGGATTTGAAAAGGGAAGGTTTCAAAGGGGAACCTTTCGTACTTGCTTCCCAGGCAAAACAAGTATTTTATGTCTCAGATCCTATTGACAAAAAATGGTCCATTGTCCTACACGGGAAGAAAAATCAGGTCGGTGATGAAATTGATAACGATAATAATCCCGATGTCCCCCCTTCTCATCAGGTTTCCCCGCACTGAGCACAATTGAAGAGGACCGGAATATAGATGCATTCATTCTCCGAACTGATCACGTGGAAGGCATATGGGTTGATGATCCTCTGTCAAATAAAAGAAAGACCTTGGCGTGAGATGTAGTGTTTAAGTTATTATTCACGTATTTTGTAAATAGATTTGAATTGTACTTAAAAACTTTCATATTATTCAAGGAAATTATTGTGTAGGGTGTAACTTTGATTTTATTACTGTTTAACTATGATTTCATTAGTGTTGTTATGCTTTACAGTTCACACTTTAGCATATTAATTACTGTCGTTATTACACCGGTTATGTAGTAACCGGTTTAATAAATTTTTGGTAATTTAAAATTTGTTTTGATAAATTAGAATTATTTTTGTATGATTAACTCATTTACATTAATATTATGTAAATATGCTTTTCTGGATTATTACTACGATTTTAGTAGTGTGTAACTATGAATATAGCATACATAGGACACACATAGTTGAAATTACAAGTTTACAAGTTCAAATTACATATATTTAATTATGCGTTTATGATTTTGTATTATGTTTATGATTTTGTATGTTTATTATGATTTTGTATTCCAAGTCGAATTGGAACAACAATTATATGCAATTTGCAATAGTACATTAAAATAGTTGAAAACAATTTCAAAACGTGGAATTGAAATAATGCATTTTGCAATATTAAAATAGTTGATACACCTGTTGTTTACACCGGTTATTAAATAACCGGTGTAAAAACTGTCTACGTACATCGGTTATTTTGTAACCGGTGTAAACAATGTTAATAATAACCGGTTTAACAAAAACGTTTCATGTACAGATTTCTTGGTAATTAAAAATTTGTTTTGGTACATTACAATTATTTTTGGATTATTAACTTAGTTACATTCATATTGTGTAACTATGCATTAATCTTATAACTACGATTATAGTAATGTTTAATTATGAATTTTTATACACAGGGCACAGAGTTTTTAAATTACAAGTTTACAAGTTTCAGTAAATATAGTTCATTATAACTGTAACTTATATATAGTTTACAAGTTGCATTATATATGCATTTTACAAGTTTTAAAGAAAATATCAAATTATGTCTAAAACATCACAGTTACCACATAAATTAACAAGTTTAATTTTTTTATCTTATTTATTATGGTTTACACGTAAGCATATTGGTACGAATTTTTAAATGGAAATAAAATACAATAAAAACATGTTATGTTATTTATTTGTTGTGGATTTATTTTATTGTGGATTGTTGTACCCACACTGTAATAGCAATTTGAAAAACTAAAACACAAGTTTTAAAAATCATTTGTTACACCGGTTATGTAATAACCGGTGTTAAAACAGACGTTCTACATCGGTTTTTTCGTTTAACCGGTGTAGTAAGTATTTTTTTTAATCAGCTCTGGCGCCTTCTCCAAAGTCTGTGTATTTCAGTCGGCGCGCCCTCGTCTTTTTAGGCTCCAAAATACACCGCCATTTTCACCTCTAATTTCACCTCCATCATTGTGAAAAAAAATCGTATACATCTCCGTCGGTGATATCTCTTGCAATCTCCAACGTCGACGTATCCGTCACATCCGTCGACACCGCCTCCGACTTTCGTTCAATTTTTATTACTCTTCATTTCCGATTATTTGGCGTTCTTCCAGGTATTGTTCATTCATCATGTAGCAGAATAAAATGGTCATAGTGTATGTTGCTTTTCAATTGTTTTTCCTTCATGACAGTTTGGAAAGGGAGTATCTTTGACTTTGATTGGGGGAGTTGATGTAATATTAGCATGCCGAAAGAAATAATTACAAATTTAATAGTAAAAAAACTTATCGGTTCATCTTGCTGTGTTAATGTTGGTGGGTTCTTTGACAAATTGGATATGGTAATAGTGTAGTATACGGCTTGCATGCAAACGGGTTTTCCAATTTCGATTGTTAATACATATCTGGAATTTGGATGATAATAGTGAAGTATACTGCAATATGCGTTCTTTTCAGACTCCTGGTTACGCCTCGTTATGCACAAGGAATGTTATATTGATTTTGGAATCTGGATATTACAATTTATGCTCTCATCAACAATAATTTTGCTGCAGTGCTTGAATTAGTATGTCTAGTAATGAATATTTCACACATATGATCAAAATCACGCAAATCACTGCAAGGAATTTCATTACTGTTTCTGGTGATATTTTACATGATAAATATCCTTTCCTGACATTAACTTTTGTATACTACAAAAGCTTTCTCATGGACAATAACCCAAAATCAAACACCGGGGATGAGGCTGATCAAACACTTGCACAATATGGAACAAAAGGAACCAAATGTCGCGATCTATTGGAATGGAGGGCACGAGGAGAAAAGACGGCTATTTCTTTCGATGATGACGGTGAGCCGACGACTGACAAATCACATAATGAATGGGTTAATTTTATTGCCTTGATGACGCGCAGTAGAGTTAATGTTGTGCAATTTAAATCGTGGCGTGCGGTCGATGACAACATCAAGGAAATGATTTGGGCTGAAGTAATGGTATGTGCAACATATTACTTGTCCTTCTTAATGTGTTTTCACATATTTTCTTTCTATATAAATTATGGTTTCGGTTCAGTAACGTTATTTTGTGTTTTCTTTAGAGTACCTTTGACTTTGAGTCCACACCGAAGCTGAAGAAGAAGTGGTTAGTCCACGCTGGGGAACGTTGGCGGGGGTGGAAGACAAGCTTGAGCAGGTTTATATTTGGAAGCCTAACGCATGTAGACCCATATGCTAAATATCCTTATCTTACTAGGGATACATGGGATATGTTCCGAAAAGTTCGATTAAGCGAAGAATGGCAGGTACTATTTTATTGTATCCAATGTTTATTCATTTAATGTGACGTTAGAATTTGAATGATATGTGTTTCCTGCTGTTCGGAGAAATAGCCAAAGCGGCTTGCAAGCCAAGAGAGTTCGAACAAAAACAAACTCCACCACACAATGTCTCGTGGTGGATATAAGAAGTTTAAAAAGAAGCTTATGCGTGAAAAACTTGAGGCAAAAATACAAAGTCAGATCCAGTCCGGTAAGACGGAAGAGGAGGCCCGTGCAACAACCTCTCCGTCGTCACCGATTCCCCGTCATATTCTCTTCAAGGAAGGGTACAAGAACAAGAACGGTGAATTTTCTAGCGAAGCGGCCAGGGACGTTAGTGCCAGAATTGTAAGTATAATTTATTGAATTAAATAAAGTGTATAATAATATTAATTTGTAATGTGAATTATACTCCGATAAGTACATTAAAATATTTATCAGTATGAGTTGACAAATCGCTCAAGTCAAGGAGAGACCGTTGGCGAGGGAAGCACAGACATTCTTGTGCTGGCTACGGGAAAGAAAGATCACCCTGGTTGATTATGGGGTGTTGGGGGTCGGATGAGGAAGTCTGAAGTATTCGGGGCCTCATCTTCCAGTAGAACTAGTAATGTAGACATTCACGCTCAATGCAGAGCGGAGATGAAGTTCTGGTCTGAGCAAATGCAGAAACTGTTCAGCGATTTGGGCAGACCAGTTCCTGTTTTTCCTACACCAGATGTCTTACAATTTCCTAGCACCGAAGTATCGATGAAACAACAGGAGAATATAAGCATTGAGGTGGGGACAAAGCAGAAACCGGTATGCTCCGGTGATGGACCCCCAGATTCATTGGGAGAGTTCGAGGTACCAAATATGAATTATTTCCTTTTCAAATTATTTCAAGTTAGACAATTATAAATATATACTATAATTGTTTATTATTCACAGGAGGGATCACAATGTAGCCATTTTGTGATTGATAACACCGAAGGGAGGCGGCTTGTGGCTAAAGGGACGCTGTATAAATTATCCATGCATCACGGGAAAGAGGTAATGCAGAACAGAGTGAAGGTAAATATCACTACCTCTATCGAAGATGATGTGCCATTGCCGTTTTCGGACGAGGAGGCCACGACAGTTAGGGAAGTATCTGGATTGTTTTAAGAGTGGCCGAGAGAATTGGTTGCGATTTGCACCGATGCGGAGTTGGAGGTGTAATTATATATTATTCAATGAGTTTCTTTGTATATCTTTATTAATGAACATCTCTAATTACTTATTTAATGTTGTGAAGGTACCGAACCCGAAAGGTTTGAAAGAGGTAACGAACTCTCCCAAACATAAGAAAACAAAAGTGGTGCCCCAACCGCGAGAAACGGATAAGCCATTATTATCACAACTCGAGGGATCACTAAGGTTATTGTGCAAGCTGGTGACCAAACATACGAGTGATGCTCTCTACACAATCAATATGCCGGAAGTAATTGCGGGCACTGAGTTTCCAATATTGCTTACTAATGAGAGCCTCAATGACTTCTTCTTGTGTGAACAGGTGACGGGTGATTGCATGCACGTGTTCATAAAGTAAGTTCGTATATGTTATTAAAGTTTCAACTTTATTTTTTTTATTCGTTATTGTGGACAATATATTTTAACTAATCACGTGTGTCCTTATATTTGTCAATTTTATGTCGTAGGACAATGTATGCATTATGTATAGAACGTGGTCAAAGTGGGATAGGGTTCCTATCACCACATCATATACAACCGTACGGGAATGTCATGTCAGATAGAGTCGAGTACATCGTGTCTACCCTGAAGACTGGATACAAGAGCATATACCTAGCGCCGTATTTTCTAAAGTAAATAAATTTCAATAGATTTGCTTTTTTAGCCGCATTTTCAATAGGTTTATTCATTGATATGTTGGAATATTTTATCTCCATATAATTTTTCAGTGCACACTGGATGCTAATGGCGATAAGACCACAGGACATGACTGTGTACTGGTTTGATCCAGTGCATTCAGGCCCACGAGATGATGCTACGAATTTGATGAACACGTATTTATATTTATTCATACTTTTTCGAAAATTTTAGTTTGATATTAACCCATGTTTAGTAGGTAAATCTTATTTATAAGATTTTACATGTTGTCTTGTACAGTGTAGCTACGGTGTATCAGAAAGAAATTGAAGGGTATCGTGTGTCGACGCATAAACCAATTAAATGGATAGAGATAAAGGTAAGCGTGCTCCAATTGTTCGGAAAAAGGTTCTAATAAATGTACAGGATTTTTTTTATATGACAGATGGTTATTTAATTGTAGCACAAGAAGCAAGGCTCAAATTGGGAATGTGGTTATTATGTGATGTGGTACATGCGAGAGATCATACTCCAAGGAGCCATAGAGCATAAGGATATCAAGAAGGTTATTGGGTTTTGTTGTGTAATTTCATTTTCATAATATTTTGATACTCAAATCCGGATGTTGTTTTGCATATAAGTTATTAATCAACGTAATGACTTTATTTTGAATGTCTCAGTTCTTCAAAAAAGATGAGAAGGCATTAACAAAATCAGATTTGGAAGGTGTTCGACAAGCATGGGCCAAGTATGTAATGATTAATGAGATCGAAGCGTTGTCGGGTAATAACTGACATATAAAGTTGATTCATTATTTTCTTCGGACAATTTATAGATATGTAGATATAAATATATGTATAGGCAATACTTATGAAATGTAGACAGATTCATTTGGAAATATAAGTGAATGGTTCTTGTTACTTGTAATGGCAATTTTGTATTGCATTGTGAATGTAATGTAATTTTGGATTGATGTTTGTAAACTCTGGGCTAATAAAACAATCAATCAATTTAAAAAATTAAATCCTTTTTTTTAACACCGGTTGATAATTAACCGGTGTAAAAAAGATGTCCATATATATTACACCGGTTTCTATAACCGGTGTAAGAAAAAATTCAATCAATATATTACACCGGTTTCTTATAACCGGTGTAAAATATCTAATGATTTTTTTTACACCGGATAATAAAACCGGTGTAAAATATTTTTTTACACCGGTTTTTCCAGAACCGGTGTAAGAAGAAATTCCCACGAGTCTAACAAATCAAGACAATATTACAGCGGTTAACAAAACCGGTGTAAAATTAAAATATTTACACCGGTTAGTAAAACCGATGTAAAAATAAATAATTTACACCGGTTGATAAATAACCGGTGTAAAAATAGTTTTTTTAAAACGGTCGTTTTAACCGGTGTAAAAATAATGCACGTTTTACCGCTCCTGTATATACACCGGTACAATTTTCAAATAACCGGTGTAAAATAGCCTTTTTAACCGGTGTAACAGGTGATTTTTGTAGTAGTGGTGTCTAATAAATAGTCATTTATTCAAATTTTCAACATTTTAAACTTTTTGTATTTAGGTGTATAGGCGACCCACATTTATCTTGCATGAGTTGAAAGTTGATAAGGGTGAATTGGATTATAATACAAACATCTAAAACCCTATATTGACTCAAATATCGCATGTCTTAACTTGTTCTATTACATGAAGAATTCAGGTTACATGAGGCTTTTGATATCTTATCAAAGCTCTACCGCAATTCTTCTTGTCAAAAGCCATAATTTCATTGTTGAATAAATATTTAAATCACAATTAACTAGTTGATATTTACATATAAAGCATCTAATAAGTTTACAAGTAACTGGATCTATCAAAAAAGTACTTAGAAAGTGACACCAAATCACAAACATTCTAAAATACCCAAACTGAAAATTGGATTGGAAACAAAAGATCTAACAATTTCATGTTAGGATCATTTATGGAGTTTTAAATTCAGCTAAACTAGAGTAATTTTGACCTCCTATAGGGAATCAAAACTACCCAAATGACCATAATAGTGGACATCTCGTTTTCTCTCCATTCTTCTTACCACCAACCTCTTTGCCTCTTATCATCCGCTTCTTTGCTACTAGAGAGACTATTGGATATTTTTCAATATTTGAAAGTATTAGAACAATCAAGAATCTGAAATTCTTTAAAGCAAAATTTCCCCAACATCGCGACGTTAAGAATCTAACGTCGCGAAGTTGAGAATTTTGATTCTCTGGAATGAAACTCAATTGGAACGTCGCGACGTTGGAAGTTTAACGTCGCGACGTTGAGCAGAGTTTTCTCCAACGTCGCGATGTTAAGATTCTAACGTCGCGACGTTGATAATCTTAATTCTCTGGAATGAAGATCAGTTGGAACGTCGCGACGTTGAAAGTTGAACGTTGCGACGTTGAGCAGAGATTTTGGGAACGTCGCGACGTTTGAAGTTGAACGTCGCGACGTTGATCAGAGTTTTGGGAAATTTTGTTTACGTTTTATTTAACGTCGCGACGTTGAGCATCTAACGTCGCGACGTTCAGGAAAAACCTGGAAATTGAGATAAACTCAATTGGTTGGTTTTTTGAAAGTTATTCAGATTTACACACAAATAGTTATTTTGTGTGTCTTAAAGTAGTTATGTTGGTTAGTTAATGTCTGAACAAAGATACAATGATTGGATAGATTTTATCCAATAGGAACTAACAACTACTAAATGAATTCAAGCCAATTAATGAAGTCATATAAGAAGGATTGTTCTTGAGGGAAAGATGGCTGCAGAATTTTTCCTAAGAGAAAATCAACTCTTGCAAACACACTTGTGTCTAAAAGGGAAGAACTATTGTTAGTGCAAACAATATTTTCTATACTTCGTCTTATCCTACAGAATTATTTGCTGGATCTTTTGCACAATAAAGAGCAAATAAAACTCTAAAGAAAAGTGCTTTTTGCACAATTTGAAGATTCCTTGTTTTTTGTAATAGTTAGTCAATTTCCAAACTTGTAATAGTTATTCATTGTTGTTTCTTGTTGAATTATCAAGAGATTTCTCCAACAATCTTTAGAGTTTTAACTTTGGAACAATGGCTGGTGGAAAGGACTTGACTTCCAACATCACAAAGTTGGAAAGGTTTGATGGAGGACAATTCACAAGGTGGCAAAAGAGGGTGCAATTCCTGATTGTTGCACTCAAGGTGGCCTATGTCCTTACTACTCCAAAGCCAATTCTTCCTATTGGAGTGGAGGAGACACTTGAAGACATGAGGAAAAGGCAGAAATGGGAGAATGATGATGAAATCTGTAGAGGACACATACTCAATGCAATGTGTGATGGATTGTTTGACACCTACCATACAATTGCTACTGCAAAGGAACTTTGGGACAAAGTGGAAGCAAGGTACATGCTTGAGGATGCTTCAAGTAAGAAGTTTCTTGTCTCAAATTTTCTGAATTACAAAATGGTAGATACTAAATCAGTGATGAATTAATTTTCTGAAATTGAAATCTTATTGAATAAGTTTAATCAACACAACTTGAAAATGGATGATACTATTATAGTAAGTGCTATAATAGAAAAACTTCCTCCTTCTTGGAAAGACTTTAAAAAGAAGTTGAAACACAAAAAGGAGGAAATGACCATTGATAGTCTTGCTAAGTCCCTTCATATAGAAGAGGAATGTAGAATGCAGGAAAATAGTAATCCTCAAGTGAAGCAAGATGAAAAGGACAAGGAACCTTCCAACAAAGTTCACATGGTGGAAGAAGGCCAACAAAGTAAGCCAAACAAAGGCAAGAGGCCATTCCAAAGCAAGGATCAATCCAAGAACAAAAAGAAGAAGAAAGGAAAGTGCTTTCATTGCAACAAGGAAGGACACTACAAATATGAGTGTCGATTGTTGAAGAAAAAGTCTTTCAACAAGGGTGAGTCATCCAAAAATGAGACTCAAAATTTTGTTGCCATGATTTCAGAAATCAACATAGTAGAAGAAGATTTTCCTTGGTGGATTGATACCGGTGCAACCAAACATGTGTGCAAGGACAAAAGTTTCTTCAAGAACTTGAAGCCCATGGATGATGCAAAAGCTGTGGTTTACATGGGGAATGCATCAACAACTCCTATTGAAGGCATAGGAGAGATTGATCTCAAGTTTACTTCTGGTCATATTGTAACTTTGACAAATGTGTTGTATGTTCCAGAAGTTAGGAAGAACTTAGTTAGTGGAAGTTTGTTGAACAAATTTGGTTTCAAACTAGTGTTTGAGGCTGATAAGTTTGTACTCACTAAGGGTGGGATGTTTGTTGGGAAGGGTTATTATTGTAATGGTATGTTCAAGTTGAATGTGTTGCCTACTAATAAGATGAATAAAATTTCAGTTGTTTACTTGATTGAGTCTTTTTTTAATTTATGGCATAATAGATTAGGTCATGTAAACTACAAAAGAATGATTGAAATGATGAAGCATGATCTTATGCCTTACTTTAAAGAAGATGATAGAAAATGTAGAACTTGCATGCTTACAAAAATTACAAGACAACCATTTCCTAACATTGAAAGAAAATCAAGTAAATTGGAATTGATTCATAGTGATGTATGTGATTTACATAGCACACCTAGTTTAGGAGGTAAAAAGTATTTTGCTACTTTTATTGATGATTATACTAGATTATGCTATGTTTATTTGCTTTATTCTAAAGATGAAGTGATTGATAAATTCAAAGCTTTTAAAGCTGAAGTTGAGTTACAATGTGGTACTCAAATCAAGTGCCTAAGAACCGATAGAGGTGGTGAATACTACCAAAAAGAGTTCTTTGAGCAATGTGGTATAAAACATGAAATTACAGCTCCTTATACACCACAACAAAATGGTGTAGCTGAAAGGAAGAATAGAGTGTTAACTGAAATAGTTAATGCTATGTTGTCAAATTCAGGTTTGAGCCATGGATTTTGGGGAGAAGCAGTACTTACTGCTTGCTATATTTTGAATAGAGTTCTTAATAAAAGGAGCTCTACTACCCCATATGAATTTTGGTTCAATAAAAAGCCTAATCTCAAACACTTAAAAGTTTGGGGTTGTAGAGGTATTGTAAGACTTCCAGAACCAAAGAAAAGAAAGTTGGGAGAAAGAGGTGTTGAGTGCATTTTCTTAGGATATGCACAAAACAGTAAGGCCTATAGATTCATGGTTATAGAGCCTAATGATTCAATTTCAATTAATACAGTTATTGAATCAAGAGATGCTATCTTTGATGAAGGTAGATTTACCTCTATAAGTAAGGAGTTAAATAATGATTCCAAAAGTAGTTTGACAACAAATGAAGCTTCAAATGACCAAGAGGTTATTGAGCTTAGAAGGAGTAAAAGAACTAAAAGAGCTAAGTCTTTTGGTTCTGATTTTGTTACTTATCTTGTTGAAGGAACAAGAGATGAATTAAGTAACAAAGTGGCATATTGTTTTAATACCGAAGCTGATCCTAAAACATTTGAGAAAGCTATGAAGTCTCAAGACTCCTCATTTTGGGAAGAAGCTATAAATGAAGAAATAAGCTCAATAAGAACTAATGGAACTTGGGAGTTGGTGGATCTACCACCAGGTTCGAAACCTATAGCCTGCAAATGGATCTTCAAAAAGAAGATGAAGGTTGATGGAACCATTGACAAGTTCAAAGCAAGGTTAGTAGCTAAAGGCTTTACTCAAAAGTATGGCTTGGACTACTTTGATACCTATTCACCGGTAGCTAGAATAGCTACTATTCGGTTACTACTTGCAATTGCTTCAATCCAAAAATGGATAATTCACCAAATGGATGTTAAAACAGCATTCTTGATTGGTGATTTGGATGAAGAAGTGTACATGAATCAACCTGAAGGATTTGTTGTACAAGGGCAAGAAAATAAAGTGTGTAAACTTGTTAAGTCTTTATATGGACTAAAACAAGCACCAAAACAATGGCACCAAAAGTTTGATCAAGTCATACTTGCTAGTGGATTTTCAATAAATGAATCAGATAAATGCATATATAGCAAGTATGATAATGGTCAAGGAGTGATAATATGTCTCTATGTAGATGACATGTTAATCTTTGGAACTAACTTGGAACAAGTTGTTAAAACCAAAGAATTGCTTTCAAGCAAATTTGAAATGAAAGATATGGGAGAGGCGGATGTTATTCTTGGAATAAGAATTAAAAGAGAACAAGATTCAATCTTGTTATCTCAATCTCATTATGTTGAGAAAATCCTTAAAAGGTTTAATCATTTTGATTGTAAACCTGCCTTGACTCCATTGGACCCTAAAATTGATTTTGTCAAAAATGAGGGTGATCCAATATCTCAATTGGAGTATGCTCAAGTGATTGGATGTTTAATATATGCTATGACATGCACAAGACCTGATATAGCTTATGCTGTAGGGGTTTTGAGTAGGTTTACAAGTAATCCAAGTAAACATCATTGGATGGGCATAACTAGGATATTGAGATATCTTAAAGGAACTAAAGACTATGGCATTTGTTATAGTGGATTTCCTTCAGTGTTAGAAGGATATTCGGATGCTAGTTGGATAACCAACAAAGATGATCATTCATCTACAAGTGGTTGGATATTCTTGTTAGGTGGAGGTGCAATTTCTTGGGGTTCTAAGAAGTAAACTTGCATAACTGATTCCACAATGGCATCTGAATTTGTAGCTTTAGCTTCAGCTAGTAAAGAAGCTGAATGGCTAAGAAATCTTCTTATTGAAGTTCCTATGTGGCAAAAGCCGGTTCCACCGATCTTAATTCACTGTGATTGTGCATCTATGCTAGCTAAAGCATATAGTCAAGTGTACAATGGCAAGTCTAGACATATTGGTCTAAGACATAGCATGGTGAGAAGCTTGATCACAAGTGGAGTAATTGCCTTAGACTTTGTGTCTTCAAAAGGTAATTTAGCTGATCTTTTAACCAAAGGATTAAGTAGAGATGTGGTTTTAAACACATCTAAAGGGATGGGGTTAAAGTCCATTCTATAAAGTCACTAATAGTGGAAACCTCAATCTAACGCTAGTTACAACTTCTAGTCTTAGATTCAATGAGTGAAAGTACACTATTATAGTGATTTGAACATTACATTGTATCATCCCAAGGTGTAGTAATGTTGTATTGTCCACCAAGGAAGTTAGGTTGAACAAAAGGTTCTTAACAAGTCTTGGAAATGCCAAAAATGGTGGAGGCATCAAGAACTTGCCTATATGAGTGTGTGATCAACAAAATTTTGGACTTTAATTTTGTAAACACTCATGAAGGATAAGTTCTAAAGACCTTGCATATTCAAGGACATTTAGTAGTGTTGAATCTATATGTACAATTTGAAGTGGCTAATCAAATATATGGTTGGTTCAAAGTTTGTCTACCAATTCATATGATTAATTATTGAATTTTGTACATAGATAATGGTTCAATCGAAAGACACCATTATTGAATTCATAGATTATCAAGAGTTGTTTATGAATCTTTAAAGACTTTTCAAAATATTGAAAATGGCGGGGGATTGTTGGATATTTTTCAATATTTGAAAGTATTAGAACAATCAAGAATCTGAAATTCTTTAAAGCAAAAATTTCCCCAACGTCGCGACGTTAAGAATCTAACATCGCGACATTGAGAATTTTGATTCTCTGGAATGAAACTCAATTGGAACGTCGCGACGTTGGAAGTTTAACGTCGCGACGTTGAGCAGAGTTTTCTCCAACGTCGCGATGTTAAGATTCTAACGTCGCGACGTTGATAATCTTAATTCTCTGGAATGAAGATCAGTTGGAACATCGCGACGTTGAAAGTTGAACGTCGCGACGTTGAGCAGAAATTTTGGGAACGTCGCGACGTTGATCAGAGTTTTGGGAAATTTTGTTTACGTTTTATTTAACGTCGCGACGTTGAGCATCTAATGTCGCGACGTTCAGGAAAAACCTGGAAATTGAGATAAACTCAATTGGTTGGTTTTTTGAAAGTTATTCAGATTTACACACAAATGGTTATTTTGTGTGTCTTAAAGTAGTTATGTTGGTTAGTTAATGTCTAAACAAAAATACAATGATTGGATAGATTTTATCCAATAGGAACTAACAACTACTAAATGAATTCAAGCCAATTAATGAAGTCATATAAGAAGGATTGTTCTTGAGGGAAAGATGGCTGCAGAATTTTTCCTAAGAGAAAATCAACTCTTGCAAACACACTTGTGTCTAAAAGGGAAGAACTATTGTTAGTGCAAACAATATTTTCTATACTTCATCTTATCCTACAGAATTATTTGCTGGATCTTTTGCACAATAAAGAGCAAATAAAACTCTAAAGGAAAGTGCTTTTTGCACAATTTGAAGATTCCTTGTTTTTTGTAATAGTTAGTCAATTTCCAAACTTGTAATAGTTAGTCATTGTTGTTTCTTGTTGAATTATCAAGAGATTTCTCCAACAGAGACCACCGCTACATATCCATGTTTTTCTACTCTTTCCCGCGCACCTTACCATTTTTGCAAATAATATTCCAAGCCTTATCATCATCAAGAATTTTTTTTGTAGATCAGTAGTTTCATCATAACATTTCTTTCCAAAGAGAGATCTATGCCAGAATTTTTAGAGTGACATGAAATAAAGTTGAGAGATTTGATATAAAGGAAAATTTGAACCTACTCTCACAAACGAGAGAAAAAATTCTCCATGAAGAATAAATAAAACTCCTAAAATGGGGGATTTGACCTCCCATAAGGGGAGACAAAGATACGTTCTAAAGAGTTTTCGAAAATTATTATATATGTATTCTCTCTCCGCTATAGAGAAGTTAATTTTAATAATAATAACTCTAACCCTATATAGAAAAGAAGTAAGTTAAATATATTGTTAATGGAAAAAAAAAAGACACGTATTCAAACCACTCTAGAATTCTTAATCCTAAATGGATTCTATGAGACATGACTCCTATAATTGCATCCTTATATATCAAGTAAATATTATGATATTATTATTCTCTCTTACAATATGTGTATTACGTTATTACTCTATTGATTTAAGTATCAAAGTAGACTTTTTTGTACCGTCCGAATGGTCTATATAACTTGTTTGGTACCGCTCGGATGGTCTATGTAACCATTACGTGTGTGTGAATAACGTTACTGAGCTACGTGTAGAATCAAGGGACAAAGTAACATACATCTTGCAAATTTCAACTTCGTCCAAAGTGTAAAAGTATTCATTTCATAGAGGGCCTAGATTGATACCATGCACACTCATGGCGTCACAATTTGAAAATAGTATTGATATAAAAGTACGACTTTTTTTTTACACAATTTGATAATTCTACTTATATACTTCAGTATGTGGCATCGATTATAAATCAGTCATTTATTTATATATTTATAATTAATGTTAGGCAACTGAATTATAATAAGATAAAACAAAAGTAGAGCTATCAACAATTAAATCTGTCCGTCATTAATTAGGTTTTGCTATATGGATCTTATTCATTTTCTCACTTAAATTTAAGTATAACATATATTTTCTTATAATATTTTAATTATTTTTTTATATTTCTTTTTCTTTTAATTTGAGTTAATTATTTTTTAGTTTTTATAGGTTGTATTGAAATATGTAAAGGTCTCTTATATATGCACATTGTCCAAACTATGGAGTTAATTATCAAGAGACACAAACAAACTCGTAATTCCTATTATTTGTTTTCACAATATTTTAAAACTTTTATAAGTGCAACTAGTTTGACTTCTCATATAATCATCTCTTCTCCATCATTTAGGAAACAATAATGAGAGAAAATACGATTTTTTTTAATCCTAGGACATGTAAAGCTCTTTTATGTATGCATATTTGTTCAAATTATTCGTAATCCTATTATTTGATTTTACAATATTTTTAAAATCAGTTGTTGTCCTTTGAAACACGTTTATATATGCAATAACGATTTAATCATGATTTTAATAATTTTAATGGCGATTAATTGTGCGTTTCATATATATAAAAAATTTTAACGCTGATTAATTTTTCGTTTCATATATGAAACACTTTTTATATATCAATAAATTTCACCCAAGTTTTTGTGTTTTAAAATTTTATAAGTGCAACTAGTTATATTGCTTGTATAATCATCTCCGGCCCATCATTTAGGAAACAGAAATGAGAGAATACAATTTTTTTTTGAGCAAAATTGTTACTCCACATACATTCATATCATCAGTTATTCATTCAAGTAATATTTCCTATCATTAACCCATCATATATAGTGAACAAGAGTATCAATTGGGACCCCTTTATGCCATATATATAGACAAGATGAACATATACTTGAAATAGCTTATTACTGAGTAAATTAAATGTTACAATTTTGGACATATATTAGTGAAACAAGAAGGAATGACATATGAGGGTGTGTGAGTGTCCCGACCCCAGGTTTAGTGTTCGATTCTTGGGGGATGCATGTGAGGGTGTGTGAGTGTAATAATAAAAAAAAAAAAAAGACATATAAGTTATTTTGGAGACATGATAGAAGACAGCAACACTTTATTAAATTCTTTAATCTTTACAGTGGCGCAACAAATTTTAACCGGTAACCAAAAAGGTTCAGTAGAAGTTTGTTTTTGTGTCACCCGGCCAACTTCAAAGTTCAAACCATCCGCAAGCAATAAAAGCGATTATCTCACAGCAACCCCACACTGCAAAGCTTTAATGGCAGCATTGAATAGATGTTTGGTACCAGTAGTTATTCTTATTTGACAACAACATTCATCAGTAGTAATTGGCTATCTTTTGCGCTGAACATTATTTGTCTATATAAGCATGAGCCATGGGGCTCTTCTCCCTCATGAGTACAGTTATTTTTCATACCTTTGAGGCCTCCCAAGAGTTCTGAAGCATTTTTTTTACCAATACATGGAGATAGAGTCTAGTAATGGAGACCTTGAGAATGGGGTTTTGGCAAAGTATGCTGTAGATAGAAATGGAGCATCCTTGGTTTGGCAAGATCTTAGTGTCTTATTGCCAAACTTTGGGAAAGGTCCCACGAGAAGGTTGCTTAATGGACTTAATGGTTATGCTCAACCTGGAAGAATCATGGCTATTATGGGTCCTTCAGGTTCTGGCAAGTCGACGCTCCTTGATGCTTTAGCAGGTCTCTCTCTCAGTCTCTCACACACACACCTACACACTCAAGGAGATATTGTGTGAGTGTGTTTACATGGGGTGACACATATTAGTGTGTAAATGTATGTTGTGTGTTTATATTTTTTTCCCTCTCTTTTTGGTAACTCCATCTACTTCATCCCCATATTTATACTTTAAAGACCTAAAATGGAGAAGCTTACATAAACTCGTGAATGGGGGATTTTCAGCATACTTGACATGGAGATGGATCATAGATTTTCATGGTTGAAATCCCACAAAATCGCTACTTTCATATTCTAAACAATTTTTTTTAAACGAATAGAACAACCATTATGGATTTTCTAAATCTCATCCAAATAATAAAAAATGGAATATAGTGCAACTTTAATTATTTTGTTGAGATACAACATTGCATGTAGTCGCCCAAGAATGGTAAGATGATGTTGATTTCTCTAATATTATAGTTCTTTTCTGGAAGAGTTATTCCAAATAGTTTCAAGCCAGAATTACTACAATTTTTTTTAGAAAAATGTGGTTTAACTAACAAAAGAAAGATTGAACCAGATGAATTCTTAAAAGAATGTGTTTTAACTTTTATTTAATTTAATAAAGGAAAATTTGTTTGCCTTACGAAAAAAGAAGACCCAAATCCCATATGAGTTAAAGAGGGATGAAAGTGAACTTACTCATAGAAGAAAAAAGAAGAGTTTTGGCTTCCAAATTTGTTATTCTATATATTCAGGAGAAAAGGTAAGGATGTATTGGTATTTGTGAATTGTGATCTAGAGTTCATATGGTTGAAAAAGTTGAAAAATCTACCTAGGGTTTAAGAGCATCCCATATTTAGAAACTTTCATAGTGAAAGCCTGTCACTGTATGATTACCATTTTGTTTTGTAGTTCAGGGCAAAAAACATTGCCTAAAACATAATTTGCTACATCTAAAAGTTATTGTAGTTTATAAAGCATTTTAGCAGGAACCCAAACTCAGCAACCACCAAATCACCAATGGTATGAATATTAGAATGGACCAAAGAAACGAACACTTTTGCAGTCATTTGTTGACACTAGAAAAGGAGACCATAAATGCTCTTACATCAAAACTTTGTGTGGGTAACTGTGAGGATTTAATTCGTTATAGCTAGAGTACTGAGTCCATGTGATGGAACATTAATTTACTCTTGGAATTGATAAGAATAGGATAAAATTCTGTTTTTTTTTTTTTCAATTAAAGATGTAATCACTGTTAGGGGCATTAAGCAATTTCCCGAGTCTCTATTTGTTTTTGTTTTTTTTTTCTCTCTTTTTCTTTTTTAATGTAAAAACTCTAACTAAAAAGAAAAAGAAAACTTCCTTGATTTCAATTATTTATATATTTTTTTTTATTTTGACTCATGTGAAATTCCTGAATTCATAAAGTTCCACATTCAGCCCATATATGGTAGTGATAAACCTATAAAATGCATGGGACTAGGGGTGGTAAACGAGCGAGCTACTCGCGAGTAGCTCGGTCAACTACTCGACTCGAACTCGGTTTGACCGAGTTCGAGTCGAGCTCGAGCTCGGAATACATGTACTCGAGTAGCTCGCGAGCTACTCGAGTATATGTATATATATTTTTTATTTTTAATATTTATATTTATATTTTAGTCCCTGTAGTTTAATAAATTATAATTTCATCTATTTATAATTATGTTTTAGTCCTTAATTTATAATAAATTATAATTTGACCTCATTAAATTTAAAAAAATTACAAATACATCCTATAATTTTTATAAAAAAATATAAAAATTAAAAAAAAAATAAAAAAAATAAAAAAAAATAAAAAAAAAATACCAGAGCTCGCGAGTAGCTCGCGAGCTCGATAACCTTTGTCGAGCTCGAGTTCGAGCTCGATTATTAAAGCTCGATCGAGCTCGAGCTCGAGCTCAAGTACACATTTTTTCAAAATCGAGCTACTCGATTAGGGGTGTACTCGAGCTCGACTCGACTCGATTACACCCCTACATGGTACTCTCCCATTCTCAAGTTTAGGTAGATTTTGAAAAGTTTTATCACTGTCATAGTCTCATAGAGTCTCTCCCATCTTCAAAATGCACAAGATCTCAAAGCATTGTATTCTCACAAAACACAACATGGTGGCATGGCCTATTTTAAATACCCGATAAAAATGTTGAGGCAATGATGGAAAGTTGGGATTAAATCTTTAGTCTAAAAGGGAATGAGGAAAAAGTCCAACAAATTAGGACATGAATGTGAAGAATATTAATATCTATGTTTACTTTTTAAGTCCCATATTAGTTTTGATCTCCATAAGAACATTGGATGATGAACAGTTGGAGACAGATATAAATAAGTTGTTGCAATTGCAAATATGTCACTTTCTCAGTAATAATGCTTCACTTTACTATCCCATAAATCTCTAAGTAAAGAGGAGCATTATATGCTCAAATGTTTGGTGAGATATCTTTTGAAATTTCTTTTGGTAGTTCGAGAGACATGGGCTACATGTAAAATTTGTTTGGTTTGCATTCATTTCTTGAATTCATGATGACAATGAAACAATGCGACGGCCACATAAGTAATTCTTTATGCATGCGAAAGTAAGTGTAAATTTGTGCCTATTTCTATGTTTTTAGTTCTGTAGTTTTTGGTTTTTTTCCCTGTTTTTATGGCTCAGGATTTTTTTCAGCTGAGATTAATTGTTGCACTTGCAGGTAGGCTTTCAGGAAATCTTGTCATGACTGGAAATGTTTTGATGAACGGAAGACAACGAAAACTTAATTATGGTGGAGTTGTAAGTTATATTAATAGTTTGCAACATAAATTTTGGTGTTTTTTTTTTTAGGTTTCAATAAATTAAATTTCTATTTACAAATTTTATCATTTTTTCCAAATACTTTTTTCATTTTTTTCAATAAAGAATCTCAAGAAGTCTAAACAATACAAGCTAGGTTTTCTAACTACAATTTACCCTTTTTTTTTTTTTGGTTTTGAGGAAATAGCCAAGTACAATTCAAAGATATGAAGTTTTAAAAAATAAGTCTTACAGCTTTTTGAGACTATCTGATTTTAGAAAATAATTCAGTCAGCTCATTGATCTTCATTTTGTCCTTAGATACCCACAAATAATTGAAAATACTACTATACTAGACATCATACTTCATTGAAGAACTTAATGTCTTTCTTACTTTGGTTAAAGTATTTGAAGTACAATCAAATCCAATTTCATTTGCATGAAATTCAATTAGTTCCTTATTAGGTAATAATAGATATTGAGGAGGATTCAATAAGTTGTGGATTTTTGTCGTATACCTAGATATTGACTTCTATGCTCCCACATTGTTAGGAGTAAATATTGGACCACATATAAGGTTTGGTATAGGATTTATAGGGGTATTCATCAGAGTAACTATTAGATATTTTCTATACATACAAAAAGTCTCCTACTTTCTATACCTTCATTGTGACTTCCACAATGATCTATATTATATGAAAGTAAGTATTGCATGGTTAATATTAAACATAATAAAATACTACCCACAATCATGTATATTATATGAAAGTAAGTATTGCATAGTTAATATTAAACATAATAAAATACTACTCGGTTTGGATAGGATTTTTTTTTAATTTTATAATGAAATCCTTTTTTTTAGAAATTATTTTATAAAAAAAGATTATTTTAGAAGTGTTTCGATTGATGAGTTTATTTTGTTGAAATTTGTATTGAACAAGTTTTTATTCAAAAAAATTTAAAATTTAAATTTGAATTAATATTTTATAAGTTTGTTTTGTTGGAAATTATGATAGGAAAAAAATATTTGTTATTAAAATTTTAAAATTTAAATTCAAATCTAATTTTATTTATAAAAATATGGTAGAAAAAATAATTATTGTAGAAATTAATTTTGGTTTTAAAACTTTTGGTAGAAAAACTTGACAAAATAAACAAATTAAATCAGATTTGTAAAATAAAACACTAAAACAACATTAAACACAGGATCCTTAAATTGTCATAAATTAAGGTCAAGCGAGTATCACATATGATTCATCAAAAGTTTATATAGTAGCATATTTTTATAAAAAATAATAATAAGGATACAAATTTTTATATTATGATATTATAATTTCATTTGCCTAAAGTCTTATCCTTACTAATTCATTTTTTTACTTACAATAAATATTTATCTATCAAATAATACTAGAATTTCACCTAAATATAACTACAATTGTATATCCCATCTAATTCAATATAAATAACTTTTTAAATGTTGTTTTATTTTGCGAAATAAATGTCATTAGACCCTAATAAGCAATTTATTTATAATTTTACCTTTATTAATATTGATCAGCATTAATTAGAAGTGTTTTAATAATATTTAGATATTACTTAATAAATGTTAAAATAACCCTAACGTCATTTATATAAATCAAACGTGAGAATAAAATAACTCGAACTCCCTGTTAATTTACTATTTATAAACACTTAATCATAACCTTAATAATCATTTGATATTCTTTCCATTTTTACCTTGAGTTGTGTGACAATGACACAACCTATTATGTGCGAAATTAATTAATGACTGAACTAATAAAACATAAATATACTGATGACTTTGATTAATTTTGACTACAAAAAGAAATTGATTTATGAATGCTTTCTGGCATGTCAGGTTCCCATTCTACTGAACAGTAGCAATCACTGTTAGTGCGTAGAGCAGCATTGATAACTTTCAACTACAAACATTTCCACGTACCGATGTCATATGTGTGAGTGTGTGTTCTGTTGGTGGCTTTAAATGTGCTGTTTGTGGGGCATCTGGAATTTAAGCCAATATGAGGACTTTAGAGAATACTGAAAATAGATTCACAGTAATTTGTACTTCTCCTATCTTGTTATAATGGTCAACATTATAAGTTATGTTGCAGTGTTTATTTTTCAAACGGTAAATTACAAGAACTTCCATATAATTTTGAAAATTTTCGAATTACCTATTTATGGTTTTAAAACATATATTTTACTTCATTGTAATTTTGTTTTGAAAAAACACATAAGAATATAAATTTAAAATACTTATTTTTGTAAATCTATTTATTTCAATATATAGGTATAACTTTCTATTGTTGATTTTAATAAGATTGCACTTTATTTTTTTTTTCTAAAATTATCAATTTTTTCAACATTTTTTTTAAAAACATCAAACTACAAAGAAGTAATTTGTAAATTTTTAAACCATGAGAACCTAATTTCAAAATTTCATAAACTACAAGGGTTTTTTTTTTTTACATAATTTACCCTTTTTCAAATTGTAAAAATAGTAGTATAGTACCAATGAACTTCATCATTACCTTCTCATTTGTCTGGACGTCAAAAAACTCAATCCCTGGCCATTAGACTATTTCTAGTGGTTTTTCTGTGCTTTTTAACTCGTACGCATTCCTATTATTACTCATGAATATAAAACAAATTACATACATACATTCATTTCGTTTTATCACTACTGCAAAAGGGTATTCTCAACTGGATTGGTTTCACTCTAATAATCTTTTATTTATTTGTTTGTTTTTATTTTTGGACCACAATGAAACAGGCTTATGTAACTCAGCAAGATATATTCTTGGGAACTCTCACAATCAGGGAAACGATCAAATACTCAGCACAATTGAGGCTCCCAAGCAATTTAACAAAAGAAGAAGCAAATTATATAGTGGAGAATACAATTATGGAGATGGGACTCCTGGATTGTGCTGATAATCTGATTGGAAATTGGCATTTAAGAGGTATAAGTGGAGGAGAAAAGAAGAGGCTAAGCATTGCATTGGAAATTCTTACACAACCCCAACTCTTATTTCTTGATGAACCTACAAGTGGCCTAGATAGTGCATCAGCATTTTTTGTGACTCAAGTACTTAAAAATGTTGCCTATGGTGGGAAAACAGTGATTGCTTCAATTCATCAGCCTAGCAGTGAAGTTTTTACACTTTTTGATGATCTATTTCTTCTATCTGGTGGTGAAACCATTTATTTTGGAGAAAGCAAAAATGGCTGTGGAGGTATAAGATCATCTTGACATACTTGTGCTTCAAAAATATCATGATTTCAATCTAATCTGAGCATGTAGGCAAGGCTAGGCAAGACATCCACCAATATGCATCTAATAAATCGATGTGAAACGTTTGCTGTTTTTTCCCATTACATGCTAAATATACTGTCATCTTCATTTGAACTCATTTGCTCCTTTTCTATTAAAATTTGCAGTTCTTTGCTGATTCAGGGTTTCCATGTCCAATTAGAAGAAATCCTTCTGATCATTTTCTTCGCTGCACAAATTCTGACTTCGATGAAGTCAATGCTAGTCTGATGGGATCTCATAGTAACAGTGTATGTAAATGGTAGCGACTTAACTCCTGTTATTTTCCTTTACATGTATATAACAAATTCTGATATGAAAATTGCAATTCTCATTTGGATAGTTTTTTCCTTTAAATCACAGTTTTCCAAGTTATTGTGTCGCATGTTGTTTAGAAAGTAATAAGCTTTTCAGTCGAAATTTTTCAAAATGCTCCTCCACCCGACATCATGGAGTCTGAGTTGCAATTTCTTCAAATAACAAACGAGGATGGCCTTCCTCAATTATTCATCATACAAGTCAAAACAAATTAATTTATCTCAACAACCTTTTTGCTGCTCGTTATTTCAGGAAACTGACAAGTCAAATGGCCTCTTAATGGATATGGCAACTGCAGAAATCAAAGAGAAGCTTATCCAGAAATACAAATTCTCAAAATATGCAGCAATTGTGAGGACTAGGGTTCAAGAAACTTTATCTAGTGTAAGCTTTGGTTTAAAGTCCCTTTTTATATCTTTTTTTAATTTTGGATTTATTTTAACAATCCATCCCCAACTGATTTCCCATAAAATGGAAAATCCAATGAAATTTCTAAGGACATTCTAATGTTTTACCATGTAACAAGGAAAAATTAAACGACAAACTCAAATTAATTATTATGTACATGTTGCTAATGTTTTGACTTGACAACTTCAGTGATAGAGATATGTTTTGAATTCTAAAGGTATCAGAAGAAGGGCCTGAAATTGAAAACATAGGAAGCAAGGCAGGATGGATAAGGCAATTTTCAACATTGACAAGAAGATCTTCGATAAACATGTCTAGAGATTTTGGCTATTATTGGTTGAGGATAGCAGTATACATAATGGTATCGATTTGTGTTGGTACCGTTTTTTATGACGTTGGTACAAATTATAATGCAATTTTGGCAAGAGGAGCTTGCGGTGGATTCATTTCAGGCTTCATGACATTCATGTCCATAGGAGGCTTCCCATGCTTCATTGAAGAAATGAAAGTAAGTCATCTCATTCCCTTATTTTCATCAATGCATGCAGGAAGGTACATTTTATTTACGAATATCCTGATTATCTTTTTTACATAATAATACCAAAAAAAAAAAAAAAAATAGTGAAAACCTTACACATTAAAGGGATGCTTGCTTTGGGGGTATGAGTATTCAGGATAGGGAATGGGATTGGGAATCAAAATTAATGACACTCATACTTTGTTGTTTGGTAAAGTAAACTACTATTGAAATCATGGTATGCATGGGAATAATAGTGTTATATTTGTTCACCATCCTTCTCCAATTCATCAACTTATAATGGTAGTGACACCCTTTTCACTTCTCAACCAAACAAGTTCAATTTTCCAGATTTATTGTTCGATTCCTTGAGAATGCATATAGGGTATGTGAGTGTAAAAAAAATTAAAAAAATATATAAACAGATACGGATAATAGGGTTCACCATTGCTTCCGATTCCTACATTGACAATGGGTTTAATCAATCAGGCTGAAAGGGATTTAGTAACTTGTTGCTTTTTTTGGTTCAACACCAAGATAAATCAACTTTCTTAATTAGGCAACAGTAGTGTAGTGAGTTAACAAAATTACAGCAAGCTCGTTAAGAAACTCATGAAATTTGTCTTTGATGTTTGAAACAGATATTTAACAAAGAAAGGATCAACGGGCATTATGGAGTTGGTGTCTTTATTCTTTCAAACTTCATCTCTTCACTGCCATTCTTGATTTTGATGGCATTTAGTTCAACAGCGATTACGTACTTTACAGCGAAATTTCGGCCTGGCATCTTCCATTTTCTGTATGCTGCATTAGACCTTCTGATCTCCATTTCTGTTGTGGAGAGTTCCATGATGGTTGTGGCCTCATTGGTTCCAAATTTCTTGATGGGACTCATTGTAGGGGCTGGGTTCATTGTAAGAATTACCAACTTCTGATAAGTAAATTCTTCTTGTTTTTTTGTTCATCAAACAACGAGAGAGTTCAATCAACAGTGGCCTAAATCAACTTATACTTTGTGCCTAAAAATTGCAGGGTATTATGATGGCTACTGCTGGCTTTTTTCGACCTTTGACAGAACTTCCGAAGCCATTCTGGCGATACCCCATCTCCTATATCAACTACATGTCTTGGGGTTTGCAGGTAAACATTTGTTAATCAGAACTCCATTTCCTTTCTTCTGTGTGCTTTTAAGAAAGAAATTAAGGGAAAAAAGAATCAGCACAATAGGAACAAAGATTTAGGCGCTAATTAAATTGAGAAAATTTTGCCCCATTATTGTATGAATTGATTCAACAAAAATTTAGGCGCTAAATTAACAAGGCATTAGGGAAAAAAAAGGAGAAAATTTACTGGAGGTAAAAAGGAAAATAACAGGGAGCATTGTAGGTTTAGGAAAATGACAAAAAATGAGGAAGGCTTTTTCTTTTGCATTTGTTTTTGTCATTTTACACCCGCAACTTACTACCTGCTTCACTCACTGCAAGTACTACTTTTTGTAAATTGCTTATTTTCTTGGACAAATAAGAGAATAAAGAGAAAATGAGATAATCTGTTCAATCTTATTGTATTTTAACCCGTGTAAAATTAAAATTACGATTGTAAGCTTCACTCATATATATTTTGGTTCGGGTATAATAATTATAAATTTGAGTTTAGGGATATTTATACTTTTAGTTCATGATTTTAGTAAAATAACGTCGTTTTAAACATTGAATAGAATAAAATAGGATAATATTGAACAGAGTATGTGATATCGAATAAACAATAAACAGTTTGGCAAAAACAAATTCGATAGTGAAAAAATTTAAACAAATAAACAATATTGAATTTTGCACATGTTCAAGCAAATATTTATGTCCCACATTTTGTGCCATTGTAAATATTTATTCATCCATTACCCAAAAAAATTATCTGTCCCACTATCCTGTCTCACATTGTTCATTGTCTTACATTAGCTGTACTATTAAATTTCACATCAAATTGATTAGCCCCACATGGTCACAGTTTCGTTTATTTACTAATGTTTTTGGCGCAAATTACAGGGAGCATTCAAGAATGACATGATTGGTCTTGAATTTGATCCTTTCCGGCCTGGAGATCCAAAGCTCAAGGGAGAATTCATCATAAAACACATACTTGGTTTTTCACTAGATCACTCAAAGTGGTGGGATTTAGCTATCGTTTTAGCCATTTCTGTATCTTACAGATTGCTTTTCTACATTATTCTCAAGCTGAAAGAGAAAGTCTCACCAATGGTCAGAACAATTTATGCAAAGCAAACTCTACAACATCTCAGCAAGAGACCTTCATTCAGGAAGACACCATCAATACCTTTCCCATCTAAGAGACATCAAGCCATTCATTCGTTATCTTCTCAAGAAGGTCTTAATTCTCCAATTTATTAAAATCAGAGAATTCCCTTTTTGTTTTCTTTTCTTGCCTTATTATACAAGCAACAAATACAAAAAAAAAAAAACTTGATCCAAAACTTCCTTCTTTTCTTTTTGTTCCATTAACATTTTGAACAGATTAATTTTCTAATTATGCTTCTATACGCCTTTTGAGATGGGATTTTCCTAATTAATGCTTTTACTATCATTTTGGTTATTTCTGTACCGTTACTAGCCATAGAAATTTCAAAGGGATATGAATTTGCATGCCTATAGATGTTGTTCAAATTTTCTAAAAATGAATGGAGTACAGCAGCTGCAATATCATTTCTCCATGCCAGTCTTGATTGCAGCTTAATTTCGAAATACATCATGTTAAGAATATGTTATCGATATTTCTTTTTTAGGTTGCTCGAGGGAAGTGACTTAACCAAATCACAACAAACAAAAATATGTTTGGGAGGAGAGGAATTACAATCACAAAATCTCAAGTATGGCACAACTACCATACAATACCACAATACGTTAGTCCATGGAATTTCTCTAAGCCGCCGTATGCTTTTTTCTTCACAACTCCTCTTTGCGGTTTCTCTTTCTGACTCCCCTCATTACAAAGATCCCTAACACCCTCTATTTATAATGTAAGAGATTTCTTAATTCCACACTTTCCTAATTCCTACCAATAACTAATTAAGAAACAAATACTACTAGAAAACAACTTTAAACTTAAGAAACAAAACATATTAGGAAACTACTAATTAACAAAAGTTTAGTTTAATTTTCCAACAAATCCCCCTTTAAACTAAACTTTCCATATATGATCAATACCTTCAATCTCACATACTTGAATTTCTTTTGAGATTTTTTTTGCTGTTTGGATCTTGTATTTGATCTTCTTCTTAATCTTCATCTTCGTCTTCACATGTAACTTGAGACGAATTTTGTAATTCTGAATCTTGAAGTTTCCAAACATGTTTTCTGTTTCTCTTCCTTTAGCACAAAACTTCCATATATCAACATTCTCTTCTAATAGAGAATGACCAATGTAATTTCCGAGAATCAAGAAATCATATTTCTCAATTTGAACAATATTTTCAATATCTTTGATCTCAACAATGTCACTATCACCAGTGATATTTCTTCACCTTCAACCATGTATATGGTTTCTTTTTCCTCTTCAAAATGGATGATTTCGTTTTTCTCTTCATAAGTGAATTCAACTACCTCCTTTTCTTCTTTATTCACAAGAACAACAAATTCATCAACATCTTCACAGACATGAAGTTTCATTGTGTCATTGTCTTTCTTGTATTTGCTCAATTCAACATTAATCCCTTCAACAAAATCACACAAATATTGTTCACAATTAATATTATTAATTTCTTTTTTCTTCACATACTCATCAACATGAATTTCTTGTTGTTCCTCTACCGAAAAAATAATATCTTCATCTTCTTCAATTAAATCAACACTTCTTTCATCCACCACTTCCATAATATTATCATGATGATCAACACAATCTCCTTCCTTGATATTTTCAATTTCTAAAATGGATTCAATAGTTGAAGATGAAGGATCAATAGTTGGTTGTTGAACTTGCTCACTTTGGGGATCATTGGTTTCTTCCTTAATATAGAAAGACACTTGTGTTTGCCCAATTGATACCATTGGCTCTTTAGAAGACCAATTCGAAACTCTTTGTTCATCAAAGATAAAATCTTTGATCACAATCACCTTTTCTGTATTTTCTGTCTGACCATTCAATTTTTCATTAATTCTTTGTTCAAGTCGAATTAATGAACCCTTCAATTTTTGAATTGTTAATATTGTCAAATTCTTGGTCTCTATCATCAAGGCTACAAAATACTCAAACTTCAAGGGCAGTGTATTGAAAACTTTTGCAATAAAAATTTCATCTTGTAATACATGGCCATTTAACTTCATCTCGTCTTTAATCGCCAACAGACGAGAAAAATATAACTCAATGGATTCCGTCTTCTCCATTGTGCAAAGATCGAATCTTTTTTGTAAACATCAATAAATTATTTTCCATAGTGTAAAGTTCATACCTTTTTGTCAACACCAAGAAATTTTTGTGTTGAAGCGTGTCAACACCTCTATATGTCTTTTCCAAAATATCCCAAGCCTTCTTCGCAGTTTTGGCCATTGAGATTTTTAGATAAACTATTTGATCAATGGATTGATGAATTTGAGACAACGCCATTTTTCCTTGCCTCTTTTTCTCCACAGGAGCATCTTTAGGTACTTCGTTTTGAACGTATTGGATCAAATCAAAAGCTTCCGGATGGATTTCCATAAGATCTCTCCAAATATTATAATTTTGTTTTCCCTTCAGTTTGGGAACAACACAAATTATATTTTCCATCATGGTTAATCAATTATAACCTTGCTTTGATACCAATTTGAAAGATCGAAATTAGCCAAATCACAATAAACAAAAATATGTTTGGGAGGAGAGGAATTACAATCACAAAATCTCAAGTATGGCACAACTACCATACAACACCACAATCCGTTAGTCCACGGAATTTCTCTAAGCCGCTGTATGGCTTTTTCTTCACAACACCTCTTTGAGATTTCTCTTTCCAACTCACCTCATTACCAAGATCCCTAACACCCTCTATTTATAATGTAAGAGATTTCTTAATTCCACACTTTCCTAATTCCTACCAATAACTAATTAAGAAACAAATACTACTAGAAAACAACTTTAAACTTAAGAAACAAAACATATTAGGAAACTACTAATTAATAAAAGTTTAGTTTAATTTTCCAACAAATCCCCCTTTAAACTAAACTTTCCATATATGATCAATACCTTCAATCTCACGTGCTTGAATTTCTTTTGAGATTTCTTTTGCTGTTTGGATCTTGTATTTGATCTTCTTCTTAATCTTCATCTTCGTCTTCACATGTAACTTGAGACGAATTTTGTAATTCTGAATCTTGAAGTTTCCAAACATGTTTCCTGTTTCTCTTCCTTTAGCACAAAACTTCCATATATCAACATTCTCTTCTAATAGAGAATGACCAATGTAATTTCCGAGAATCAAGAAATCATATTTCTCAATTTGAACAATATTTTCAATATCTTTGATCTCAACAATGTCACTATCACCAGTGATATTTTCTTCACCTTCAACCATGTATATGATTTCTTTTTCCTCTTCAAAATGGATGATTTCGTTTTTCTCTTCATAAGTGAATTCAACAACCTCCTTTTCTTCTTTATTCACAAGAACAACAAATTCATCCCATTTTCATAAACATGAAGTTTCATTGTATTATTGTCTTTCTTGTATTTGCTCAATTCAACATTAATCCCTTCAACAAAATCAAACAAATATTGTTCACCAATATTGTCAATTTCTTTTTTCTTCATATACTCATCAACATGAATTTCTTGTTGTTGCTCTACCGAAAAAATAATATCTTTATCTTCTTCAATTAAATCAACACTTCTTTCATCCACCACTTCCATAATATTATCATGATGATCAACACAATCTCTTTCCTTGATATTTTCAATTTCTAAAATGGATTCAATAGTTGAAGATGAAGGATCAACAGTTGGTTGTTGAACCTGCTCACTTTGTTGATCATTGGTTTCTTCCTTAATATAGAACGACACTTGTGTTTGCCCAATTGATACCATTGGCTCTTTAGAAGACCAATTCGAAACTCTTTGTTCATCAAAGATAAAATCTCTGATCACAATCACCTTCTCTGTATTTCCTATCTGACCATTCAATTTTTCATTAATTCTTTGTTCAAATCGAATTAATGAACCCTTCAATTCTTGAATTGTTAATATTGCCAAATTCTTGGTCTCTATCATCAAGGCTACAAAATACTCAAACTTCAAGGGCAGTGTATTGAGAACTTTTGCAATAAAAATTTCATCTTGTAATACATGGCCATTTAACTTCATCTCGTCTTTAATCGCCAACAGACGAGAAAAATATGACTCAATGGATTCCGTCTTCTCCATTGTGCAAAGATCTAATCTTTTTTGTAAACATCAATAAATTATTTTCCATAGTGTAAAGTTCATACCTTTTTGTCAACACCAAGAAATTTTTGTGTTGATGCGTGTCAACACCTCTACATGTCTTTTCCAAAATATCCCAAGCCTTCTTCGCAGTTTTGGCCGTTGAGATTTTTAGATAAACTATTTGATCAATGGATTGATGAATTTGAGACAACGCCATTTTTCCTTGCCTCTTTTTCTCCACAGGAGCATCTTCAGGTACTTCGTTTTGAACGTATTGGATCAAATCAAAAGCTTCCGGATGGATTTGCATCTGATCTCTCCAAATATTATAATTTTGTTTTCCCTTCAGTTTGGGAACAACACAAATTATATCTTCCATCATGGTTAATCAATTATAACCTTGCTTTGATACCAATTTGAAGGATCGAAATTAACCAATTCGCAATAAACAAAAATATGTTTGGGAGGAGAGGAATTACAATCACAAAATCTCAAGTATGGCACAACTACCATACAACACCACAATCCGTTAGTCCACAGAATTTCTCTAAGCCGCCGTATGGCTTTTTCTTCACAACACCTCTTTGAGGTTTCTCTTTCCAACTCCCCTCATTACAAAGATCCCTAACACCCTTGTGATCGGTCTAATTTCTAAAAAAACTCCATGTAGTGAAAAAATTTACCAATAACCCCATGTGTTCCATTTTTAACTGAAAAGTTGATGGAAAATATCTCAATAATAGAGCGTAGAAATACGTGCGAGTAAAGAAAAATATAAACCTAAAAAGGTAAAATTTGACAAAAATAACCCTTAACATTAAGCTAATAATTTTAATTGTTTTTTCCTTCTTTCTTCCCATTTTTTAACGGATGAAGTGCAATTTTTTCGTCAAAGGCACTTTTCTTATTTTCGACCATGGGTTTCAACCAAATCTTCATCGTTCTGTCTTTCTCTCCCCCTATATCTACACACAATTGCATTGGCGGATTCAATCATCCATATTCTATCGAGAAGTCACTGGAAAATTCTCCAGGCCTAATAATCAATATTCGGAGGTTGATTTATGAATAACTAAGTCACTGTTATACCTCATGTTCGAAGGTTATGTTCGAAGTGTTGGTGTGGCTTTCGCAAAGACGGTGAAGATTTTCGATGACAGGAAGAACACTTGGGTCTTCCACATTGACGAGACTCTTTTTTCCAAACTTCCATTATGCAAATTACATATTCGAATCAGAATTTGTTTGATGAAAATTCCTTTGACGATTGGGTTGATTTGTCAACATTGACGAGACTCTTTTTTCCAACCTTCCATTATGCAAATCATATATTTGAATCAGAATTTTTTTTTATAAAAAAATCCTTTGACTATTGGGTTGATTTGGCTGCCAGCAAGTTTGAGGTTGTACAGGAAATTTGAGCAGTTAGGCTGATTTGAGGTTGCAGAGAGAGCTTGAGTAGCTTGAACGATTGAAAAGTGGCTAGAAATTGATGGAATCGGAGTTATGTTAAGGATTAGTGTAATGGATGTATTGGTGTGTTGTCGATTTTTTTGTTAAATTTAGAATGGTTATGATTGTGGTTATGGAGGTGGAGGTGAAGGTGGAGGTGGAGGTGGAGGTGGAGGTGGATGGGTGGTGTTGGAAGATGCGACCATGGAGAAAAAAGAAAATTTTAAAATTATTGTTTGCCTTAAAACTTTAATAATTTAAACTTTAGCCCCAAAATTTAATAATTTAAAGATGTAATGATTTGAATTGAAAAAATGTGAGAGGGTATTGTTGGAAGTTTCAACGGTACCATTAGTATACCTATTTTCCATGTACTTTCTATTTAAAAATGGAACACATGGGAGTTATTAGTAGGGTTTTTCACTATATGAGGGGTTTTTTATAAATTAGACCGACCACATGGGAGTCATTGGTAATTAACCCCTTTAGTAATACTTATTTGCCACGTAGATTCTATTTAAATTCAGTAGATAACAAATCATTGCAAACTAATTTACAATATCTTTTTCTTTCCTTTTTTTTACTTTTTTTCTTCTATTTTTTGCCTTTATAGTGAATAAAACTTGAGAATAAACCAATCTATGATATTTTCCTCTTTTCTCATGTTCTCTTTTTCTTCAAATTTTGCCTCATATGAAAGTGAATAAACCTTCACTACAAGAAATAACTAGTTAAGTGACAACTTATGTTGTCACTTTTAGCATTGAACGTTGTCACAAAAAATGATGAGTGATAAGAAAAATATTATCACTAGGTTGTTGCAGTAGCTTTATCGCAAAAACATTTTGTTACAACATTGGTGGAGTTGTCACACAATAAATTTTTTTTAATTACAAAACTAAAAGTTGTCACAATATTCATATATTTAATTATCACAAAATAAAAAAAATGTTGTCACTCTACCCAAAAGTTGTCACACAATACATTTTTTTTAAGGAATAATTGACAACATAGTCATTGACATTACACAAAAAAGTTTATTTTGTCATCCACACTAAAAATTATGCATTTTAGTCACTAACATTCAAAAAACGCACCAAATTAGTCACTCAACCAAACTCTATTAAGTTTTTTAACAGAAAAAACACACGTTTATGATAAGTCGGGGTTGTACCGACTTATTTGTTTTATTTACTTGAACCTTTGAGTGCAAATACAGTGAAAAGAGTGCATGATGAATATCTTTTGTATAGAAATGTTCATGATCTCACAGATAAGGAAAATGGATAAGTGTTGTGAAAGTGCTATGAAATTAGTGTGATTATGTGATGAAAGTTGGAAGCATGCACACACTTGCTTTTGTGCCTCACAAATCACATGCATTGCAACACAAACACTCAACACATACAACACAAACACACAAGGCGGGCGCATGGTGCGCCCGCCACACCACACACTAAAACACACTTATCACACACACACACAAGGTGCGCCCGCCACACCACACACTAAAACACACTTATCACACACACACACAAGGCGGCCGCATCACAACACACACTCACACATGCAAAACACACACACACACACACGGCGGGCACACCGTGCGGTCGTCACAACACACACTCACACACACAAACACTCAACACTCACTACTCACACACAACACCCTCACCATGCACACTTAAGGCCCTCAATCTCGACACTCAATCCCCTTGCCACACTCACTCACTCATCCTCACTTTAGACACTCCACATTACACATGCACAATTGAATGAATGCACTAGTTCACATAGACTTCATGCAGGCTAAGCACACTCCACTTAACATTCATATGTTCACCAAGTGTTTGTGGTTCTGCATTGGTAATTCTTCATGCGTAAGTTAGGCACTCGGCACGTGACCTCACTTCATTATCTGATTGACACATTACAGGACACGTGGAGACATCACAGATGGAGAAAAAGGGCTCAGCTAACACTCAATACCCTTGCCACACTCGCTCACTCATCCTCACTTTAGACACACCACATTAAAAATGCACAATTGAATGAATGCACTAGTTCACATAGACTTGATGCAGGCTAAACACACTCCACTCAACATTCATATGTTTACCAAGTGTTTGTGGTTCTGCATTGGTAATTCTTCATGCGTAAGTTATGCACTTGGCATGTGACCTCACTTCATTATCTAATTGACACATTACAGGACACGTGGAGGTATCACAGATAGAGAAAAAGGGCCCAGCTAACATGATCAAACGATGACAAGGAGGAGAAGGTATAAAAGAAAAATCAGAGATCAGGGAGAAGAAAGAGGGAGAACCCTAGGAGAGAATTAAGGGAGAAAACAGGACAACATTGCTTACATACAGAATTCACTCTTTGTAATTATGGGATATCAGCCGATCATCAGGTTTTTTTCTTTGAGGGGTCGGTTGTATGGATATTTAGCATATTTGAGACAATTAAAATGGAATTATCTGTGTTCTTTCTTGATTGGTATTCATTGCATGTTTAATTTCAATGGTCTTGCATAAATTCAATCAAATCCATATTTTATCTACGGTACCCACTGAGATCTGTGTGGATCTACCAAAGGCAATTGGACATAACATGAATTGAACTGAAAATCAATATCTTGTGAGTCTCAAGGTCTGTTTACTCGGTGATCTTATTCGGGCGGTATCAACTGACGATATTAAGATCAATTTCATGAAAAGAACTTGAGTTTATCTGTATGAAACATCATGAAAGCTAGCCTTAATTAGTTGCCCTACCAAGGGAGGTAATTGAGGATAGAACTAGGGTTGTTTTGTAAGGTAGGGATCTGGGGTTCTAATTAGTGCTGAGAGCTTACCCTATCAAGGGAGGTTCGATGAGCTTTGTGAAATGGAGTTGTGAGAACCAACAGGTTGATTAACTCCAAGGCACTAGCACTTTAGTCCCCTCACATGAGCACACACAAGTCAGTGATTATAAGCAAGGATCCATGTTAATTGTTACACCCTCAAGGCAACACAATCTCTCTCATTGATTGTTCATTTTCATTGATTTGCTCCCTGTCTTAGTTGTCCAATTCGTTAAGTGTTCAAAACCATAGCATTCCATTGTCGCAATCTATCATAAATAAAACCCGTGACAAATTCCTCTCCCTGTGGATACAATCCCTTCATTGCTACTACACTAATTAGTGGTCTGGGTAAAATTGGTGAGCCTGCGACAGCTCGTTCCAATTTTTTGCGCCGCTGACGGGGAGAGGCTAGGTGTTAGGGATTGACTGTGATAGTATTTTTGTTTTGTTTTTCTTTTTGGTCTTTGCATTTCAATGTTAGTACAAGTTGTTCGATTTTGGAGTTTTTGAGTCGTGATACTACGTGATTGAGTCATTCATTTCATTTCATTTCTGTGGTTGGGTTTTGTTCTATTGATCTATCTACTTTAGTGGTGTTTTTGAACTCTGCAGAAAACTTAGTTTATGCAACCAGAGGCACGACTTCGCAGAGAAGGATCGGAATTTGACCTCGATCTGGAATTATAAAGAACTCTGAGATAGAGGAGGAGAGAGTTAGAAATGGCTGAACAGAATAAGGTTAGGCCTAGACCCCTACCTCTACGGTTTGGGGACCATTTTGCGGTAAATTTTGAGAGAAGAAATAATCGCCAAGGGATCGATTTAGAGAGCTACCAGATACCAACCCAGATCGTATCAATAATTACACAAGGTCAAATTTTCCAAGGTTTGAGTAATGATGATCTGAATGAACATTTGGATTGGTTCCTAGGATTATGCAATACCTTTAAGTTGCAAAGGGTTTCACACGACGAGGTAAGGGGGGTTCTGTTTCCATTGTCCCTGAAAGGAAAAACCAAGCATTGGTTTAATTCAATTGGAGGATCTTCCATAGCTACATTCGAGGAACTGGAGTGAAAGTTCCTGGCAAAATATTTCCCGTCGGCCAAGTTGGAGAGAATGAGGTTAGAAATTAGAAGCTTCCAACAGCAAGATGGCGAAACATTCAAGGAAGCATGGGACAAGTTTAACGATTTGCTCAGACAATGTCCCAACAATGATCTAGGAAAAACAAGAGAATTGAATACCTTTTTCAAGGGTTTATCACCTGAATCCTCTTTGATGGTGAAAGCTTGTGCCAACGGAGCTCTAAAAGATAAAAGTGTTCAAGAAGTTAGGGAGTTGTTCGACTCAATCGCAGATGATGAATACTTGTTCCCAGAAGCAAGGAAAACCCCCATGAGGAAGCAAAGAGGAATCCTGGATCTAGATGAGGAAACTTCATTAGAAGCTAAAATAGAGGCTTTAACCAGGCAGGTTCAGACCTTGAAAGTAGCTAAAACCGCCCAAATGCTAATGTGTGACCTATGCAAAGGGGAGCATCATACTGACGAATGTGAACTCACTCAAGAATCTGTCCAGTATGTTAAAAATTACAACAATAGACAGCAGTATGGGGCATATAGGAATCAGAATGGTTAAGGTACTTGGGGACAGAACAATCAAGGCAACCAACAGAGACACTACTTCCAAGGTGGAGAATCGAGCAACAGGGAACCCAGAAGGACCAATGAGGAGGAAATGCTCCACAAGATTTTGGAGAAAATTGATCTGTATGAGAAGAGAACTTCAACACTAGAAACGCAAGTGAAGAACGTTGAAGCATCCATAAAGAACATTGACATGCAGATGGGCCAATTAGCCAGGGCAAGTCACCAAAGACCTCAGGGCACACTTCCTAGTGACACTGAGCCTAACCCAAAAAGACCTTAAGATGTGGAAAGAAAGTGTGCAATGCTATAACCTTAAGATGTGGAAAGGAACTGAGTGGGAACAAGAAAGACAAAGTGGAAGAAATACCAATGGAGGAAGTCATAGAGGAGACCAATGTTGAGACCCTTGAGGAGGAAGAACCAGAGAAGGAAGTTGAAAGAGAAAGTGTGAAGGCACCAGAGCCTAAGAGGAAGAGGGGACCTCCAAGCCCCTACAATTATCCGGAATATGCACCACTACCTCCCTACCCTCAAAGAGTCCTACCCCCAGTCAAGAAGGGAGCTCAATTCACAAGGTTCTTTGACATGGTGAAGAATGTAAATATGAATGTGCTATTGCTGGATCTGGTCACTACTGTACCTAGATATGCAAAATTTTTGAAGGATTTGATTGCAAATAAAGAACAAATACTCCAGTGCGAGGCACCCATTCCACTCACGGAGGAGAGTCAAGAGTGGATAAACAATGATTTGCCTCCAAAGCTTAAAGATCCTGGAAGCTGTATAATACAATGCACGATTGGGACTCGATTTTTCAATAAGGCCCTATGTGATCTAGGAGCGGGGATCAACTTGATGGCCCTGTCTATTGCAGAGGATGTGGGACTTGGTGGTAAGATAAAACCAGTGGCTGTGCTCCTTCAACTCGCTCATAGATCCCTTGTACAACCTACAGGGATGGTTGAGGATGTGTTGGTGTCGGTTGACAAATTTGTACTCCCAGTTGATTTCATCATCTTGGATATGGAAGAGGACCCAGAGGTTCCTCTAATTTTTGGCAGACCATTCTTGGCCACAGGGGATGCACTTATAGGGGTGAAATGTAAAACCATCACATTCAGGGTGAATGAAAATAAGGTGATCTTCAATGTGGATTATGCAATGAAATATCCCAAATCTGTGGAGCAATGCTGTGCCGTATGTCCTGTGGAAGGTAACCAATACCTTTTGGAACTCGAGCATAAGCATAAAATTTCTCTTGCCTTACTTGAATCATCTGAGCATGAAAAACAAGATAAAATTGAACAATGTGAATTTGCTTGGAATGATGAAGACACTGGAATTTTGCATCAATTGTCACACATGATTGAATGTTGTGTAATGGATGAGTTTAGTTTAGAAATGACTTCTATGGATGATCTTGATGGACAATATGAAAGTGTTGAACCGTGTGAATTTTTGTCAAATTCTGTTGTTGAGACTAATGAGAATGCTGAAGTTGTGCCTACTGAGGTGAGGCCTGAGATTGTTGAAAACAGGAATGAGAAGCTGATGCCCTCAATTATGAAGCCACCCAAATTAGAGCTGAAACCTCTTCCTCCACATCTGAAGCATGCATTTCTTGGAGAGAATGAGACCCTTCCAGGGGTAATTTCATCTATGTTAGAGGAATGGTAGGAGGCAAAATTGATGAATATTTTGAAAATGCACAAAGAGGCAATAGGATGGACCATAGCAGACATTAAAGGGATAAGCCCCAGCATTTGTATACATAAGATCTTGTTGAAGGAAGGGGCTATTCCAACAAGGGTGATAAGTCGGAGTTGTACCGACTTATTTACCTTACATACACATACTTTTTATATAGAAATTGAGTAAAGGGAATACTTTGTGAATGGCTTGTGCATATTATTGTTCATGAACTTACAATTATTAAAAATAGCTAAGTGTGAGGAATATGTGTTAAGTTTGATTTAGTTATATAAAATATGCACACACTCTCCTTAGCCTCACAAGTCACTCACAATTCACAACACTCACGAGTCACTCACACACACACAAACCACTCAACGCACAACACACACATGCACAAGGCGGGCGCCTAGCGCGCCCGCCCACACCACGCACACACACAGGGCGGGCACCTAGCGCGCCCGCCTCACACACACGCGTACACAGGGCGGGCGCCCCTCCTAATGCACACAAGGTGCAGGCGCCCGCACCACACAAACACACATGCACGGCGGGCGCCTAGCACGCCCGCTCCCCATTACACACTCGCTCACTCACTCGCACACATGCACGATTTTATTGCTTAGTTACACCTCACCGCACTCATGCTCCCGCACATATTTTGCGCACATTATCAGACACTCACAGATGTTCACGTTTGATCACCAATTGTTTGAAAAGATGCATTAAAATTCCTTAATGACTAAGTATTGAGTGAACTATGTGGCCTCACTTTACTTTTGCTGACTTATTCACAGACACGTGGCCGCTTCTCCGGAAAAGATGGAAATTTCCAGGAAGGTCACCCAGCCAATCCAGCAAGGGGAAAGTATAAAAGGAGCTGAAAAGGAAAGAGAAAGGGAGATCGGGAGATTGAGGATCAAGGAAGAACTTAGAAAATTACAGATAGGGAGAAGATCTTGGGAAATTGCCCACTTCATTTCTGTCTTGTAATCATGAATTCTGAGCCGATTAACATGATCGGCTAGACATAGAGTGTTGCCTTGAGGTGTTTCATGTATGGATTTAATCTTGTTTGAGACATTTGATTTAGGATTCTATCCGTGTTATTTATGTTCATTATTCTGTACTTGTTGTGTTTGATGTTTTGCATTAGATTAACTTCATATTAAATCTGCGGTGACCACTGAGATTGTTGTGAACTTTCCTAAGGAAATCAATCCCAACTTGTATTGATTATGAACATGCTTGTGTGAGTCTTAGTCCTGTACATTTCATGATTTAGAAAAGGGCAAGGAGCGTTTCTGTATGGTGAGTTTAGATTACATCTGGGATGACTGCCCTGACAAGGAGTATATCCAAGTAATCGAGGGTCACTACTGCCACTATAGGAAAGGATTAAGAGTATTCTCGTATTGTGGATTGAGATTACATCTGGGATGACTGCCCTGACAAGGAGTATATCCAAGTAATCTAGGCTCACAGTAGAAGAATCGGGATCTGGGAGAGTCTCACTCGTACCTAGAACTTGCCCTGACAAGGGAGGTTAGAGGAGTATTGTGAAATGGGTTTGAGAGAACTGACAAGTTGATCGAATCCCAGCTCACTAGCAGAGAAGTCCCCTCACACTTGTTCACACAAGTCAGGGATAACAAGAGAAAAATCCATACTAGTTGTTCCACCCTCAAGGCAACACCTCCCGTTTTATTGAGTTATCTCCCGTTCCAACATTCCTGCATTTTAATCTGTTTGCATATTATTTCGTGCCTTTTTAATTGTTCATACTTGCTATCATTATTCAATACTTGATTACAACCCTCTCCCTGTGGAGACGATCCCACTCATCACTGCTGCATTTATTGTTGAGTTTTGGTAAAATTGCAGGGTAGCGACGACCACCTACCAATTTTTGGCGCCGTTGCAGGGGAGAGGCTAAGTATTAGGAATTGATTGTGATAGTTTTATGTTTCCAATTTTTGGTATTTCGTATTTCAGTATTTGTTCTGTTTATTTTGATTGACTTTTGATTATAGCTGGTGATCCTGTCAAGGTTATTTCATACCATTTCTACAGTTTATTTCTGAATTCAGTAATCTATCTACGTGGGAGGTGTCTTTGGATTGTGTAGGTAATCCAGCTTATGCAAGTGGGAGCCAGACTTCGTGGGATAGAACCTGAGTTTAATTTTGATCCAGAGCTCCAGAGGACTTTGAGGCAAAGGAGAAAGGCTCTAGAAATGGCGGAACAGGGTGAAGAGAGAGCTAGGCCCCAACAGGGGGAGGAGAGACCAAGAGACCGACCACCAAGGTTTGGGGACCATTTCGCAGTCAACTTCGAGAGGAGGAACAATAGGCAAGATGTGGATATGGAAAGTTATCAAATCCCAACTCAAATAGTATCGATGATAACTCAGGGTCAGGTCTTTCAAGGATTGAGCAATGACGACCCAACCGAGCACTTGGATTGGTTTCTGGGATTATGTAACACTTTCAAGCTGCAAAGGATCACACCTGATGAGGTGAGAAGGATATTGTTCCCACTCTCTCAAAGGCAGGGCAAAGCACTGGTTTAACTCGATCGGAGGGCCCTCGGTAGCCACTTTTGAGGAATTGGAAAGGAAATTCCTGGCCAAATATTTCCCCCCATCTAAACTGGAGAGAATGAGACTTGAAATAAGGAACTTTCAGCAGCAAGATGGGGAGACCTTCAAGGAAGCATAGGATAGGTTTAATGACTTGCTTAGGCAATGCCCCAACAATGAACTTGGAGAGATAAGGGAGCTTAACACGTTCTTCAAAAGATTGTCACCCGAATCTTCACTAATGGTTAAGGCCTTAGCTAACGGAGCCCTCAAGGATAAAAGTGTCCCGGAAGTAAGAGAGTTATTCGATTCCATAGCGGACGACGAGTATTTGTTCCAGGAAACTAGGAAGGCATCTGTAAGAAAACAGCGAGGAGTGCTGGAGCTGGACGATGAGACTTCCTTGGAAGCAAAGATTGAGGCCCTAACAAGGCAGATCCAAACTCTCAAGGCCGCAAACACTGCTCCTGTGCTGATGTGTGGTTTATGCAAAGGTGAACACTACACCGATGAATGTTGTTCAAAATTACAACAACAGACAGCAATATGGACAGCAATATGGTGGCGCTATAGAAACCAGTCTGGTCAAGGGTCTTGGGGGCAGAACAATCCGGGAAATCAGCAAAGACAGTACTTCCAATGTGGAGAGTCGAGCAACAGGGAACCGAGGAAGACCACAGATGAAATGTTTCAAACAATCATGGAAAGGATGGACATGTATGAGAAGAGGACTTCTGCAGTGGAGGCCTCCATCAAGAACATAGACATGCAAATAGGCCAGCTGGCCAAGACGAGCAACCAACGCCCTCAGGGCGCCCTTTATAGTGATACCGAGCCCAACCCAAAAGGGAAGGAGAGAGAGGTGTGCAACGCCGTCACACTAAGATGCGGTAAGGAGATCAAAAAGGATCAGAAAAAGGGAGGAAATGAAGAATCAGTGGAAGAAGTCCCAGAAGAGACTATCATTGTGGAAGAAGAGATACGGGAGGATGAGGAGGAAAGTGTGAAGGCTCATGAGCCTAAGAAGAATAGGGGACCTGCCAGCCCCTATAACTATCTGGAGTTTGCACCCCTCCCATCTTTTCCCCAACGCGTTCCAGCACAGGCCAAGAAGGGGGCCCAGTTTACAAGGTTCCTGGACATGGTGAAAAATGTCAACGTGAATGTCCCTCTTCTGGACCTCGTCACTGCAGTGCCTCGGTATGCTAACTTTCTGATGGATCTGATCGCGAATAAAGAGCAAATATTACGTTGTGAGGTGCCAATTCCGCTGACTAAGGAGAGCCAGGCTTGGATAAACAATGAGCTCCCTCCCAAGCTCAAGGACCCTGGAAGCTGTACAGTCCCTTGCACTATCGGAGGAAAATTTTTCAATAAAGCATTGTGCGACCTCGGGGCAGGGATAAACCTGATGCCATTATCCATCGCCGAGAGTATAGGTCTGGGAGAGAAGATTAAACCTGTGGCGGTCCTCCTACAGTTAGCAGATAGATCCTTGGTACAACCGACTGGAATGGTGGAAGATGTGTTGGTGTCGGTAGACAAAATTGTGCTTCCAGTGGATTTCATAGTCTTGGACATGGAGGAGGATCCCGAAGTCCCACTTATATTTGGCAGGCCATTCTTGGCAACAGGGGATGCCCTCATAGGAGTTAAAGGAAAAACCATTACATTCCGGGTCAATGGCGAAGAAGTGGTATTCAATGTGGATTATGTGATGAAGCACCCTCAGACCATTGAGCAATGTTGTCTGGCAGGCCTGGTGGAGGGTCACCCTCACTCACTTAAGTCAGAACATACAGGTCAGTCTCTTGCCTTAACACATGACCCTGGTGAAAGGGATATGCATGATAATTTTTAGAATGTGTTAACTGATGAAGAAAGTGAAATTGTGCATGAATTGCAAAACGTGATTGATCAACTTGTGTTGAATGATTCTGTTGAGAAAAGGAATTCTGATCATGACTTTAATGGAAATGGTGTTGATGAGAGGAAATTGAACGAAACAAAGGAAAATCTTGATTTTGTTGTCTCTACTGACGATAAGGCAGAAATTGTGCCAACTGAGGTGAGGCTTGAGAATATTGAGTACAGGAACAAGAGCTCACCCCAACCAGACAAAAAACCATCCAAGCGGAAATGCCAACCATTATTCAACTATCTGAAGCGCATGGTATGGAAAGAGAAAAAAAAACGCCACCTAGTAAGCAGAAATGTGGGTGCCGAGACTTTGGGAGTGACAAGCAAAGAAAAAGGACACACCCAGTTCCTTGACAATCCACCTACTGGACATCAACTCATCCATGTCGGGCTGAGGACAATAAACCAAGTGCTGTGTTGGGAGGCAACCCAACCATTTACTTTTAGTTATTTGATAGTTGTTTATTTCAATACATTGTGACCCCAATAAAACACCCGAGTTTAAAAGCATCATGTATGCATATCTGCAGGAACCTCGGAATCGACATGGAGTCAACCAGCTGAGTTTCGTACATCCGGATGTCGACAGGTAAACAGTTTCGAAAATATTCTCTGCACTGACAAGAGGTGAGAATAAAATCTCATACATGCGAGATGAACACACCGAGATTCTCCACCTTTCTGAAATGATTCGGGGAACTGTCAAATCAATTTGGAGAGAAGGAATGGGCAACAGTGAAACGCCATCCTCACATGCATCACTGCACACAATATTAGCACCGACACTTTGAGAAGCTTGACCTCAATTTTGTTCAAAAAAAGAAATCGGCCATGTATGATAAAATGGGTGAAATATTGATGACATGTGATAATGTGGGGCCAAGAACTTTGTTTGGTAGCAATCAATTGTTCAAGTGGCCGAATTATGCAAAAGGAAAGTTGATTTGATTACACAATGCTTTGTTTGCATCCCTCTTGTCATGTAGTCATTTTGTCATTTTGTGAAGTCACATGATAATTGTTTTCTAGCTTGGGATAGCCGAACCATGCATGAAAAATTTCCCTATAAATACCATGCATTGTGCACTCCATTCATCAAGCAATTCACATGCATCAAAGTGTGCATATTCGGCCAAGAGGAAATGCAACAATAGAATAGGCCATTTCGAGAAGTGGTAGTGCTCCACAAAAATTTGATTCCTTGTTTTGCAATTTTGCTGTGCCCAGTCTTCAAGCCAAGTAAGCATTTCTTACTCTTTAGCTCTATGCTCATTTGGTCAATTTCCAAGATGTGATGATTTACATAGAATGGCCATGCGAATTTGAACAGCTCAATTAGAATGTGCAATTTAATTGTTGTGATGGACTGTTGGCGTGATAGGCTGTTGATGGAATTGGGAGTTACACAACTCATGCAATGTTGGAATTTTCAGGTACCATGGCACCAAAGAAATCCTATCAAACTCCTGCCACCACTTCCAAAGGTCAAGCGTCGAAAGGAAGGGCCAAGGTCCTGGTGGATGAAACATCATCCGATTCTGAGTCAGACAAGAAATATCTTCCCGAGAATTATGAAGCTGAGGACACACAAGACACTGGTAGCAAGAAAAGGAAAAATTCTCAATCGGTGGTCCTCCAAAGATTTGTCAGTGCCTATGCTCAAGAAAAATTCTGTGAATTTGCCGTCCGACACATCCATGTTGAACGATCCTTTCGCATCACCGAAAAGCCATACACAGACATCATCCAACACTACAAGTGGAAACCGTTGACAGTAGCTCCAGAGACATGCAATGTAGCTGTTGCTAAGGAATTCTATACAAATGCTGCTGCGGTCGAGAAGAAAGAGGTCAAGGCGAAGGGAGTATTCGTGAGAGGCAAATACATAAAATTCACCAGCGAGATGGTGAATAAGCATTATGGGCTCCCGAACTACGACACAGACGAGCTTAGTGACCTGATCGAAATGGGAAACCCCGACACTATTCTACAAGCACTGACTCTTCCGGGATCAGATTGGGTGAGAAACCAACACGGTGACCTGAGGCATGAGCGGCTCAAGGATTTGACAGCGGAGGCTAAGACATGGCTTCTATTTATCAACTCCCGCCTCATGCCCACCACCCATAACACAAAAGTAACAAGAGATAGAATCTTTCTTGTGTATGCCATCCAAAGAAGGTTAACTATAGATGTGGGAAAGTTCATGACCACGTACATCAACCAGGCCATATCTGAGCACAATCTAGCCATGTATTTCCCACACTTGATCCTGGAGCAAGCTATCAAGCATGGAGTGAAAGTGTCCACCGGAGAGGAATGCCGAGTGTCAACAGGACCAGTCAAGGATGGTCAGCTAAAATTTTATTAGAATTAAGAAAAAGAAGACAGACAGCAGAGAGAAGCTGAGGCAAGGGAGAGAGAAAGGGTGGAACCGATACCGATAATGGATGACATTGATATCGATGTGAACCCAGCCGAGCCACACCAACAACCGCCCAACCAGCAACCATCGCAAGGGTTCGATAATTTCAACAATATGCAACTTGCACTTGAGGGACTTCAAACTACATTCCAAAATCACCACAATTCCCTCATGCAACACATTGACGAAATGGAAGGCAGGTGGACTGGACTGCAGGACTGCATGGGCATCATTGGGACACGAATAGAATCAATGGAACAAGAGCAGACCTTATAGTGGAAAGCCATTGACAACAAGATCAACCAGTGCCAAACCAAAGTCCACAATCTCAATTTGATGATGGTGTACCACCATCAATCCCGGGGACCAAATTCTTACTTTCCCCCAATTGAGGAGATGGACAACCCAGCCAGAATGATTGTGGATACTAGCAGTCGAAGGGTAGTCATGCAACAAGGAATGAGCTCTACTGCGAGTTCGAGTGCACCAAATTTTAGAAATACTCCACCATCCTTTCCCGGCTTCTCCCGTTTCTCCTACCAACCCCCACCTCCAGGCACTTAAACGCGGTAGTCTCTCTCCTTTACAATGGGGACCATTGCTCATTTCAAGTGTGGGGGGAGACATTCATGATTTGGTGGTGTGCTTGGAAATTGCTGATGTCTGTGTGTTTGGCTATGCTTGGGCCTTCTTTAAAGTGATGCTTGTGTTTGTGAGGCCGAGGGCCTTTGTTTAAAAATTGCTTATGTGTGTTTATCATATGTGCGGGAAACGAGTGATAGTGTGGATTGTTTAGTATTTAGGTGGTGTGTTTTCTTCTTGTTTTATTGTTCTTATGTTGTTGTGAGCAAAAGTCAGTGTCTAGCACTGACCTTGTAGTGTGCTTGAATTTCCTTATTGTTGCGATAAATGTGAGTGTTTCTGTTGTGTTGTGCAAATGTTCATTATCCAGTCCATTCCGCACACTTGCATGCCAAACCACACTCGCACTCCCAGCATCATTGCAAATCCATGAATGTTACTTAATTGTTATGTATGCAAATTTTTTTTTGAGATTTACAGTGCCTATTCGATGAGTACAATTTGATAAGTAAAGTGCGATGTCAAAGTAAGATAGAAACGCCAGCAACAAATTTGACATAGGAGAGAGCTTATGATTCTTTACGTGTGTGTGTGCTTTCTACTCGTAAACACTTATTCTTGTATTTTGAGTACATAGTCTATTGAAAACACGCACGAACACAAACTGTTTGAATTTGTGCAAATGTGAAGAAAAGCCAGTGGGCGAATAAAGAGAAAAAATACCCACAAAAACCTGGGCAGCCAAGCACCAAAGTGCGGCACGAATAAGCACCAATGTGCAAGTTAATTTCTGTTAAGTTTTGCAATAATAAGTGTTCGTGTGTGTGGACAACAGGATTGTGGTGCAAGAATTTTCTTTAAATGTCTACTTGAGTACTCTGCATAGACAATGTGGGAATCACGAGAAACTCTCAGCACACACTGCACGCTGACGGTTTGGTCTTTATTTATTTCACCTTGCTTGGCAAATTGTATAAGTTGGATGAACTGTGAACTCGGCAACTAGATATTTGTGCATGCGAAAGATTTGAAAATGGATTGCTGATGATGTTGTTGCGAGTGTTTGAATGTGGAATGGATGGGGGCATAGTTTTCGTTTTTCCTTTGCTCGGGACAAGCAAAGATTCAAGTGTGGGGGGTTGATAAGTCGGAGTTGTACCGACTTATTTACCTTACATACACATACTTTTTATATAGAAATTGAGTAAAGGGAATACTGTGTGAATGGCTTGTGCATATTATTGTTCATGAACTTACAATTGTTGAAAATAGCTAAGTGTGAGGAATATGTGTTAAGTTTGATTCAGTTATGTAAAATATGCACACACTCTCCTTAGCCTCACAAGTCACTCACAATTCACAACACTCACGAGTCACTCACATCACACACAAACCACTCAACGGACAACACACACATGCATTAGGCGGGCGCTACCACGCACACACACAGGGCGGGGCGCCTAGCGCTCCCGCCTCACACAGACGCGCACACAGGGCGGGCGCCTAGCACGCCCGCCCCTACTAATGCGCACAAGATGCGGGCGCCTAGCGCGCCCGCACCACACACACACACATGCACGGCGGGCGCCTAGCACACCTGCCCCCCACTACACACTCACTCACTCACTCGGACACATGCACGATTTTATTGCTTAGTTACACCTAACCGCACTCATGCTCCCGCACATATTTTGCGCACATTATCAGACACTCACACACGTTCACGTTTGATCACCAATTATTTGAAGAGATGCATTAAAATTCCTTAATGACTAAGTATTGAGTGAACTACTTGGCCTCACTTTACCTTTGCTGACTTATTCACAGACACGTGGTAGCTTCTTCGGAAAAGATGGAAATTTCCAGGAAGGTCACCCAACCAACCCAGCAAGGGGAAAGTATAAAAGGAGTTGAAAAGGAAAGAGAAAGGAAGATCGGGAGATTGAGGATCAAGGAAGAACTTAGAAAATTACAGATAGGGAGAAGATCTTGGGAAATTGCCCACTTCATTTCTGTCTTGTAATCATGAATTATGAGCCGATCAACATGATCGGCTAGACATAGAGTGTTGCCTTGAGGGGTTACATGTATGGATTTAATCTTGTTTGAGACATTTGATTTAGGATTCTATCCGTGTTATTTATGTTCATTATTCTGTACTTGTTGTGTTTGATGTTTTGCATTAGATTAACTTCATATTAAATCTGCGGTGACCACTGAGATTTTTGTGAACTTGCCTAAGGAAATCAATCCCAACTTGTATTGATTATGAACATGCTTGTGTGAGTCTTAGTCCATTACATTTCATGATTTAGAAAAGGGCAAGGAGCGTTTCTGTACTGTGAGTTTAGATTACATCTGGGATGACTGCCCTGACAAGGAGTATGTCCAAGTAATCGAGGGTCACTACTGCCACTATAGGAAAGGATTAAGAGTATTCTCGTATTGTGTATTGAGATTACATCTGGGATGACTGCCCTGACAAGGAGTATATCCAAGTAATCGAGGCTCACAGTAGGAGAATCGGGATCTAGGAGAGTCTCACTCGTACCTAGAACTTGCCCTGACAAGGGAGGTTAGAGGAGTATTGTGAAATGGGTTTGAGAGAACTGACAAGTTGATCGAATCCCAGCTCACTAGCAGAGAAGTCCCCTCACACTTGTTCACACAAGTCAGGGATAACAAGAGAAAAATCCATACTAGTTGTTCCACCCTCAAGGCAACACCTCCCGTTTTATTGAGTTATCTCCCGTTCCAACATTCCTGCATTTTAATCTGTTTGCATATTATTTCGTGCCTTTTTAATTGTTCATACTTGCTATCATTATTCAATACTTGATTACAACCCTCTCCCTGTGGGGACGATCCCACTCATCACTGCTGCAATTATTGTTGAGTTTGGGGAAAATTGCAGGGTAGCGACGACCACCTGTCAAAGGGATAAGCAAAAGAGACTGAACCCACAGATGATGGAGGTGGTGAAAAAGGAAGTGATCAAACTGTTGGATTTTGGAATGATATTCCCCATTTCAGACAGTGAATGGGTAAGCCCGGTATAGTGTGTACCCATGAAAGGTGGGGTGACAGTGGTGACTAACGAAGCTAATGAGTTACTGGCCAGTAGAATCATCAATGCTTGGAGAATTTGTATGGATTACAGGAAGTTGAATAAAGCCACTCGCAAGGACCATTACCCTCTGCCTTTTCTTGAGCAACTTCTTGACAGAATCGCTAGGTTTCTAATCTATTGCTTCTTGGACGGATATTCTGGCTACAACCAAATAGCCATAGACCCTAAAGATCAGGAAAAGACCACATTCACCTGTCCTTTTGGTATATATGCCTATAAAAGGATGCCCTTCAGATTGTGCAACGCACCAGCCACTTTTCAACGCTGCATGATGGCAATCTTTCAGGATATGGTGGAACACATCATGGAAATCTTCATGGACGATTTCTCAATTTTTGGGATGACCTTTGAAAATTGCCTGGAGAATTTGTCATTGGTATTGAAGAGATGTGTGGACACCGACCTGGTTTTAAATTGGGAGAAATGCCAATTTATGGTAACTGAGGGTTTTGTGCTAGGGCACAAAATTTCCATGGCTGGGTTAGAAGTGGACAGAGCCAAAGTAGAAGTGATAGCTAAGCTTCCTGCATCAACCAACGTGAAAGGGGTAAGGAGCTTCATGGGTCATGTGGGCTTTTACAGGAGGTTTATCAAAGACTTCTCCAAGATAGCCAAGCCTTTGTGTGCATTACTAGAGAAGGACACATAATTCATTTTTGATGAGGAATCCAAGAGAGCATTTGAGCAGCTGAAGACCAGATTGGTAGAAGCACCGATAGTAGTCACACCAGTTTGGGGGGAACCATTCGAAGTGATGTGTGACGCCAGTGACTATGCGGTAGGAGATGTACTATGTCAAAAGAGAGGAAAAATTTTTCATGCGATATATTATGCAAGTAAGTTACTGAATGGAGCACAACTCAATTACACCACCACCGAGAAAGAGATGTTGGCTATGGTGTATGCATTCGATAAATTCAGAGCCTATCTGTTGGGTTCAAAGGTGATAGTCCATACGGATCACGCAGCACTCAAGTACCTTATGGCAAATAAGGAGGCCAAACCAAGGCTTATTCGTTGGGTCTTGTTGCTGCAAGAGTTTGATGTAGAGATCAGGGACAGAAAGGGTTGTGAAACCGTTATGGCTGACCACTTGTCTAGGCTTGAATTGGGAGCCTTGAGTGAGGACCAATTACAGATGTGGATTAAGGAGTACTTCCCGGATGAACAAATTTTTAGAGTTCACACTCAAGCACTACATTGGTTTTCTGAGTTAGCCAATTTCGTGGTTGCGGGACAGATGCCACAACACTACTCCAGTGATCGAAAGAAGAGGCTCAAACATGATGCCAGATATTATTTTTGGGAGAGTGGTAGTCTGTACAAAAGGTGTAATGACCAAGTCATTAGAAGGTGTGTACCAGAAGAAGAGAAAGAGGGAATTCTCAAGGCTTGTCATGAATCACCTTTTGGAGGAACAAGGACTAGGTACAAGGTCTTGCAGACTGGATTTTATTGGCAACACATATTTAAAGATTGAAAACTCTGGGTGAGCCAATGTGACAAATGCCAACGTGTGGGAAATATATCCAGTAGAGATGAGATGCCTCGCAACAATGTGTTGGAAGTGGACTTATTTGATGTCTGGGGCTTGGACTTTATGGGACCATTTCCATGATCTTGTGGAAATGAATACATACTGGTTGCTGTTGACTATGCATCTAAATGGGTAGAGGCTACATCTATGGCTCATAATGACAGTAGGAGTGTACTGAGATTTGTCAAGAAGAATATTTGTAACATATTTGGAACTCCTAGAGCTATCACAAGTGATGGGGGTAGTCATTTTTGCAACAAGATTTTCAACACCCTCTTGGCCAAGTATGGGGTGCAACATAGAGTCTCCACAGCATTCCACCCTCAAGCAAATGGACAGGTTGAAGTTTCTAATCGAGAGATTAAGAGGATCATGGAAAGGTAGTGAACCCTGGAAGGAAAGATTGGGCACTCAAATTAGATGATGCACTCTGGGCTTATAGGACAGCCTATAAAACTCCAATTGGAGCTTCACCATTTAGGCTTGTATTTGGAAAAGAATGTCATCTTCCAGTTGAGTTGGAACACAAAGCTTATTGGGCAGTACAGAAGCTGAACATGGACTTAGATCTGGCTCAAGAGGCAAGAATGATGATGCTAAATGAACTGGATAAGTTCAGATGGAATTCGTATATCAATGCAAGCCTGTATAAGGAGAGAACAAAAAGATGGCATAATGCCAAGATTAAGGTGAAGAAATTCGAAGTGGGACAACAAGTACTTGTATATAATTCCAGGCTGAGGCTCTTCCCTGGAAAGCTGAAATCCAGGTGGGTTGGACCTTTATCATCACAAAGATTTTTCTCTTACGGAACTCTTGAAGTACAAAATGGGACATCTGGTGTGTGTTGGAAAGTCAATGGACATAGAGTGAAAATCTTCAAGTCAGTTGTGGAAGACCAGGGGAAACTCAGTTCTTAGATAGTCCCCGATCTTGAGAGAAACTCCTTCATGTCTGGCTGAGGACAACAAACCAAGCGCTGTGTTGGGAGGCAACCCAACCATTTTATTTGCTGTATTTATTTGTTTCTTTTAAGTGACCAATTGACCCAATAAAACAACCGACCCTTACTTCCTCTCTTGTGTATCATTTACAGGATCAACATGGAGTGAAGGCAACACAGAATAGAAGTCTGCACAAGTGAATTCGCAAGATTGGAAACTGCATCTAGAAGTCACGGGTCACAATAGGTAAAAATGCAGAGAATATTCTCTACATTGGCCAAGAGACAAGGGTAAAACCAAAATATTTGATTCTTCTGATTTCCAAAGATTGAAGCTCATATATTTTCCTTCTCATGCAAGAAAGAGTGTACAGACTAATTTCTCTGAGCTTTTCAATGAAGAATCAAATCATTCGAGGATGAGGAACAGCTGCAGAAAAATGAGAAAAGGAGTCATGCATACATTCATCACTGCACACTACATTTCAATCATATCATGCAAACTTTGACCGAAATTGTGAAGAAGAAATGAACAATGCATGAAATGATTCTGTAAAATGGTGATAAGATGATGAAATGTGGGGCCACCGATTTTGTTTGATAGTAAAGAAAGCTCAAGTGCCCGAATAATGCAAGGAAAGGATTGATTAGATTGAACAAGCTTTTGTTTGCATGCATTTTGTCACCTAGCATTTTGTCTTCTAATGCCTTCACATGCCAAATGGTTTTCTAGCCTTGGATAGCCGAATCGTGCATAAGAATTTTCTCTATAAAGACCATAAACATGCATGAACAAACGCATCATCTTTTGCATGCATCCACGGTGAAGTTCGGCCGAGCAAAGTGAGAAGAAGAAATCCATTTTGAGGACGAAAGGGCTGCACAAATTTCCTTTCTTTTGCTTTGCACTTTAGTGTGATAATCTCCAAACAAGTAAGTCATCCCACCTTATACACTCATTAAATTCAATTTGAAATTTCATGTTTTTTAGGTGCCTCTGGTGGCATTAATTAATGGCTGAATTGATAAGGCTTGAATGAAGAACCATTGAGTTAAACTTTCATGACGAATTTTAAGTATAATGGATATATTGATCTCGGTTGTGTTGACTCAAATCGTGAATGCCGAAATACTCATCGTCTGTGAGAATATGTTGTTTGCTCAAATTGATCTTAAGAATCATAAATCCTGGCATGAATGTTCAAGTCAATCTACAGTGCTAGAAAAATGCCTGATTAAAAAAATCTGGAAATTGATGCTTAAGCATGGAAAAAGGAATAATTTACTGTGTCTAGAGTCATGTAAGAATTCCAGAACCAATTGTGATGTGTTGATGTAAGGTTTGTCTTGAACTTTGGATATAATGCTGGAATGGTAATGTTAATGTCTGATACGAAATTGTGAGTCCAGTAGTATACAAGGGTCTAATGATTATCAGTCATATATACACATGAGTTGTGGATTGGTAGAAGTAAATCGATAAATTGATGCCATGCAATACTATTGATGAGTATAGAGGAATAAATGATAAAGGAGGCTTAATGTTAAAGCATGAGTGTTAACATACGAGTATGCCAAAAGAAATGATGAATCAAATTTATCTGGGCTGAAGTCATAGAGTAAATATGCATATTGGGAGTTAGTCAGGAGCTTCAGGAGTCATACATGGTTTTCAAAATATGCTTAAGAGAATAAGAAGTGTGTTATGCTAACATTGACATGGGTTCTTGATCTGCAGTTACCATGCCTCCAAAGAAAGTTTTTATGCCTCAACATCCAATAAAAAAGGCTCAAAAGGAAAGACGACGCTTACCATGCCCACTCTTCCATCGAATGATTCTAGCTTCTCCGATAAAGAATATCTTCCAGATGAAATTGAGGAAGAGGAGGAACAGGACCCTGATCAGAAAAAAAGGAAGACTTCACAACATACTCCTACGCCACGCTTTATCAACGACGCAGCTTAGGACAAGTTTTGCGATTTTTCTATGAGGCCCATTCACACCGAAAGGCCATTCACGATCACTGAGAAAGCTTACACTGACACTATTGATAGCTTAAAGTCGTATCAGCTCAGATTTACCCTAAACACTAATGTAGTAGCGTAAGTAGGGATCGTATCCACAGGGAAGGTTTGGGCCAAGAATCTCAATGTTTGCTCACAGGATGCCACGGAAGAAATAAAACTAGACACTAACTAGTAAAGAAACAAATGCAACAAATAAAATGTGAAAACTGGAAGAGAGTAGATGTTCTAGAGTATTTCCACCAGTTGAATGCATATTAGGCCATGATTGCAATGCTCTTGACACACAAGTAAAACAATGAGGAGATCTCTATTGCCCAGGAGGCTAGCTAACACTTAGCATGGTGACCACAGTGTTTTCTATACTCCTTAACATTCCACTTTTCCCATGGCGAGGCCTAAGTAGAATGGATTCAACCCGCAATGCCTCAACTCTCCAAAGTTAGCAAATCTAGCATGCAATTCCTACGGTATCCCATGGCGAGGCCTGACCTAGGACGTAGAGTGTTTGCTTACTCTAGAGAGTTTCTTCTCACTTTTTCCTAACAACTCAATGATTCTCCACCGGCATGACGACCGCATCTCAAATCATGATTCAAGCAAAGCAAGTGGAAGACTCAATCATCATACTTTTAGTCTTCATTTCATGCAATTCTCACAGATATTGGTAAATCTCACTTCAACTCAGCATGGCGACCACAATCAAAGTTCAATTCATTCAATAAAAGTGTGAATTCATGAAACTCAACAAGATTCAATCATTAAAATCACATATGATTTCATCCTTAAGAAATTATGACAATTGCATAACATTGCATAGTCTAATTATACATTTAACCGGTTGAAACTCTAGAACATGAGAGGTCTAACCATAGAACTCCATTACCAATTCACGATCAACAATTTGGAACTTGAAACGATTCATCTTCAATAAATGGAATGATTTTACCAATGCATTCTTCCAAGAGCTTCCTTAATTGATATGAGAATTACAATGATCGGAGCAAATCTTTGATCAGAATAGAAATGGAGCTCAAAAGCTAGAGAGAGAAACTAGAGAGAGAAAGTAGATCTTCAAATGAATTCCCGCTCTCCAGCTCCCAAAAGATTGTTCCGAAAATCTAAAATCTAACAAATGGATGAAAGATAATATTCTCCGGGATCTAAAGTCTCTCTTCCATATTAGCTACACCTCCTATATACAGAGTAGTAGAAATGTAGCTAATACGCTAACTAAAAATATCTAAAGATATTACAAAAGTGTCCTTGAAAGGAAGAACCAAAATCAGCCCAAAAATGTGAAACTTCGAAGTTGGAAAACTTTTCCTAGCAATCCAGCGCCTTCAGCATCAAGTTCCAGCGCCTTTATCATCCTTGCCGTTCTTCCTCGCGCCTTCAGGCTTAGCTTCTCGCGCCTTTACTGCTCAGAGCTCCAGGTGACGAAATCAGAGTCACTTCACGCCTTCAAGCCATTCAAAATCACGCCTCCAGCAACTCCGCGAACATTCACTCAGTCTATCCTTTATGAGATCACACCTTCCTGCCCCGTAGCTTCACGCCTTCATCCGCCCTGAAAATCAGAACTTCAGAAGTTAACACTTAGCCATTTTTCTGGAAACTCAAGCACAAAACACTTCATGGCAGCAACTTCCCACCAAGATTTGATCATGATGCACTGTGAATTAGGGAAAACTTAAAACATGAAAGTCGTAACACTTTGTCTTAGCTCTCTATAGCTACTTAAAACACCCAATTCGGAGCTAAGACGAGGAAGTTACGACCAAATCAATGCAGTGCAACAAAGCTGAAAAACTTCATGGAACAACCTTCAAACACTTAGCCATTAAAAACATCATAAAAAAAAACAAGTTAAAGCAAGTAGCCTACGACATGTCGTAGAAAAATGTTCTTGCTCCAAAATTGGCCTACGACATGTCGTACGCCAAAAATCCTCCTTCCAAAAATTGCCCACGACATGTCGTGGGCAAAAAGTTTTTCCTTCAAGAATGGCTTACGACATGTCGTAAGCCATTTTTTTTCCTTCCAAGTTTGGCCTACGACATGTCGTAGGCCAATTTCTTCTTTCCTATGCTCACTGACGCAAGGTGATAAGTTGTGCTCAAGTGGTGTGGCAAGGTGAACGAGTGGTGTGCCAAGGTGCCAATGTTGTGCCAAAAGTGTGCAAATGATTTGTGTGTAGTGGATGCTTAAGTGATGTCCATGTCCTAGCTTGGTAAATGAAAACAAGTGAAATGAGTGTGAAGTAGTTGTGAAGTGATGGTGGTGCCCAAGATGTGTATTGTGATGGTGTGCCAAGGTGTATGAATGGCGTGCCAAGAATGTGCAAATCTCGTGCCAAAGGGTGCTAATGGTGTGCCAAGGTTGTGTGTTGTAATGGTGTGCCAGAAATGAGTACATGAGTGTGGCAAAGTGTAGCAAATGCTTGGCATGGTGCATCGGCAAGGCTCGGAAAGGTGTGGCAGAGTTTGTTGGCAAGACTTGGCAAGGTGTGGCAAGTATGTTGGCAAGGCTTGGCATGGTGTGTTGGCAAGGCTTGGCATGGTGTGTTGGCAAGGCTTGGCATGGTGTGTTGGCAAGGCTGTTGTGCCCGACAAGCTTGTGCGAGAATGGCATGCCAATCGATACAATGCAAGACCATGTGTGACCTAGTATTCATTCCAGCACCGAGCTCTACTTCCATGCCAAGTAAATGCGTCTTAGCCTATGATTCAGCCTTGGTAGTGAACTTAAGAGTTCTATATCTCCCTCTTAGCTTTCCACCAGTTCAAGAATCAGCATCATTGGATACCTGTAGCTCACGATATACACATTTTGTCAAACTGTGGCAATGAACTTTTACACAAAAATCCTGTACGTAGCAATCTTAAAGAAGCCCCCGTTTCTCATGCTTACGCACAGAATTAGAAAATAGTTAAAACACAAGAAATGTAGTGCACCCAACGAGCTTTCCATAACATGCAAGAACGCATCATTCGGACAAGTATTGAAAGCGTTATGCTCAAAATAAGTTGCACCAACATCCTGCCAAAACCCTAAATTGGCCAAATTTGCACTTTAAGTTTCTTAATTCTCATCCTCTACATATATCTCTTCATTTACCATAATTTTCACCCTTTTGCACCATTTACGCATTTTCAACTAGCAACCACAAATATGCATAAAGCGACATAAACCACCACACAATTGCACCAAACGCAAGACAAAAGCCAAGAGATTTAACACATATTAGTTGGTATAAAACCAACTTATCAACTATCATAAGTTACAATTGGCAATTGTTAACAGTAGCCCCTGAGACGTGTAATGTGGCCATCGCAAAAGAGTTTTATTCTAACACTGCCAGAGTTGAATCGAAAGAGATCAAGACCAAGTGTGTGTATGTGCGAGGTAAATACCTGAAGTTAACAAGCCAGTTGGTGAACAAGCACTATGGACTCACAGATTATCAGAAGGATGAGCTAAGCGAGTTGAGTGAAGTAGGGAACCCAGATACAATTTTGCCAGCATTAACCCTTCCTGGATCCGACTGGATGCGGAATCATTATGGAAACTCAAAGCATGTTTTGCTTAAAAATTTGACCCCTGAGGCAAAGACTTGGCTGTTGTTCATTAACTCAAGACTAATGCCAACAACACATAACACTCGGATTGCCAGGGACAAAGTGTATCTTGTGTACGCCATAAAGAACAAGCTCACTGTGGACATGGGAAAGTTTGTCATGAGTTACATCAACCACGCCATAGCGGACGAGACCCAAGCAATGTTTTTCCCACACTTCCTATTGGAGTATGCAATCAAACAAGGAGTGCGAATCTCCTTGGGTAAGGAATGTAGAACATCGACAGGACCTATCAGGAACACTCACCTGAGGAATTATCAGCATGTGGAAAAGGCCGAAAGACAGAAAAGAGAAGAGCAAGCTAGAGAGAATGAAAGAGCGCACCCAGTGATTGAGGAAATCAGAGAAGAGCAAATCGCAGATGAGGTAGAACAACATGCACTCAATACACCACCACCCAAGTCTTCAATGACTTCGCACCAGTGCATAATGCCCTAGCGGATCTTCAAACATCATTGACAGAACAACACAACTCAGTGATTCGCCATATTGATGTCATGGACGATAGATGGAGTAATTTCCAGACAAATATGGAGACACAGTTGTATTAAATGATACAAGAACATCACAATTAGTGGATAGAAATGGATGTAAGATTGAATCAATGTCAAATAGAAGTTCATAATCTAAATCTAATGATGGTGTATCACCATCAATTGAGAGGTCCAAATTTGTATTTCCATTCAATTGAAGAGTTGGAGACTCAGCGAATGATAGTGGATATCTCGAGTAGGAGGGTGGTGATGCAACAAGGGAGAAGTGTGCATTCTGGGAACAACACTTTCAACTTCAACAACACTCTCAACGTCAGAGGCATGAATTCCCCTATTTCCTGGCTTTTCCCGATTTTCCAACCAACCACCTCTACTGGGCACTTAAAACAGGGCAGTGTCTTTCCCTTTCTTCCCAACTGAGGTTATTACATAATAAAAGTGTAGGGAGAGGAGAAGGGAAGTGAGAAGAGGATTTGGGGGGAGGTATACTTTGGGTGCTGATGATGTCTGTGCTGTTGATGCTTTGAGTTGATGCTATGGTTATTGTGAGCTTGTCATGTCTGTGTGCTTTGCCATTGTAATGATTGAAGTGTGATGTAGTCATCTGTAAGGCTTGTTGCTTTTTGCTTGAAATTATTCTATTCTGTGCTTTTGTGTGTTGAAGGGTTGGAGGAGATGTCTAATATATTAGTATCATGTAGTTGGTGTGACTTGGTGTTATGTTTTAAAAGAAAGACAAGGCAGTGACTAGCACTGGCCTTGTCATGGTTGTAGTTGTTGTTCATTTTTTTTAATTGTGATGAATGTAAAATGTTTGTTGTGGTGTGTAAATAAGGTCTCGATCCATAAGCACATTAACACCTCTAATACCACCATTCAATCTATCAGTGTCCTTCTTTTGTTTTATGCATGTGAAAATATTATTTGCTCCAGAATCCACATTGTTCATATGAGTTGCTGATTAAAGTGCGGTGTTTAATATAAGATAGAAACGCCAACACCACAATGTGCATTTCTTGACTTGTTTGGGCATTCTACTTGTAAACACTTGTTCTTGTATTTTGAGAATATAGTCCATTGAAGACACACATGAACATGTAGTGCTTGGAAAAAGATGGAAACAAAAGAGAAAAACCAGTGGCAAATAAAGGAAAAAAATAGCCACAAAATCCTGGCGGCCAAGCGCCAATGTGCGGCAAGACTTTGAAAAGAAAACATCTTGCACCAATGTGCATAAGAACAGGGGAAAAGCCCCTAGTGAGCATATAAGGAAAATTATTTGTTATCCCTTGTATGATATGTTTGTGTGTATGGACAAAAGGACTGTAGTGCAGGAATTATTGTAAAAAAGTGTTTGCTTGAGTACTTTGCATAAACAAGGTGAGGGGCATAAGAAAGTCTTAACACATAGAGCACGTGGGCGGTTTGGTCTTTATTCATGGCACTTTAGTCGATAACTAGTGTGAATGCTGGGTAATATGGGACTAAATTCGAAAGGAATTAATGCATACAAAATTGTTGTTTTGAAGATGGATTGATTGTGGTGTTGGAAGTGTGAAATGTGCAGATGGATAACAGTGTGTAGTTGTTTGCTTTGCTCGGGACTAGCAAAGGTTTAAGTGTAGGGGGTTGATAAGTCGAGGTTGTACCGAATTATTTGTTTTATTTACTTGAACCTTTGAGTGCAAATACAATGAAAAGAGTGCATGATGAATATCTTTTGTATAGAAATGTTCATGATCTCACAGATAAGGAAAATGGATTAGTGTCGTGAAAGTGCTATGAAATTAGTGTGATTATGTGATGAAAGTTGGAAGCATGCACACACTTGCCTTTGTGCCTCACAAATCACATGCATTGCAACACAAACACTCAACACTTACAACACAAACACACCATGTGCCCGCCATAGCACACACTAACACAAACTCATCACACACACACACACAAGGCGGGTGCATGGTGCGCCCGCCACAACACACACTCACACACGCAAAACACACACACACACACACGTTGCGCCCGTCACAACACATACTCACACACCACTCATTACACACACACCATGCGCCCGTCACAACACATACTCACACACGCAAAACACACACACACACGGCGGGCGCACCGTGCGGCCGCCACAACACACACTCACACACACAAACACTCAACACTCACTACTCACACACAACACCCTCACCATGCACACTTAAGGCCCTCAATCATGACACTCAATACCCTTGCCACACTCACTTACTCATCCTCACTTTAGACACACCATATTACACATGCACAATTGAATGAATGCACTAGTTCACATAAACTTCATGCAGGCTAAGCACATTCCACTCAACATTCATATGTTCACCAAGTGTTTGTGGTTCTGCATTGGTAATTCTTCATGCGTAAGTTATGCACTCGGTACGTGACCTCACTTCATTATCTAATTGACACATTACATGACGTGGAGGCATCACAGATTGAGAAAAAAGGCTCAGCTAACACGATCAAGCGATGACGAGGAGGAGAAGGTATAAAAGGAAAAGGAAAATCAGAGATCAGGGAGAAGAAAGAGGGAGACTAGGAGAGAATTGAGGGAAAAAATAGGACAACATTGCTTATGTACAGAATTCACTCTTTGTAATTATGGGATATCAGCTGATCATGATGATCAGCTAAACTTAATTTGTTGCTTTGAGGGGTCGGTTGTATGGATCTTTAGCGTATTTGAGACAATTGAGATGGAATTATCTGTGTTCTTTCTTGATTGGTGTTCATTGCATGTTTAATTTCAATGGTCTTGCATAAATTCAATCAAATCCATATTTGAACTGCGGTACCCACTGAGATCTGTGTGGATCTACCAAAGACAATTGGACATAACATGAATTGAACTGAAAATCAATCTTTTGTGAGTCTCAATTTACTTAGTGATCTTATTGATTGTTCAATGATCCATGCTAATCGTTACACCCTCAAGGCAACACAATCTCTCTCATTGATTGTTCATTTTCATTGATTTGCTCCCTGTCTTAGTTGTTCAATTCGTTAAGTGTTCAAAAACCATAGCATTCCATTGTTACAATCTATCATAAATAAAACCCATGACAAATTCCTCTCCCTTTGGATACGATCCCTTCATCGCTACTACACTAATTAGTGGTCTGGGTAAAATTGGTGAGCCTGCGACAGCACGTTCCAGTTCACATCACGAGAGACTTAATGAAAGAGCAAAAGTTGAAAATCGATTTATTCTTCCAATAAAACCCTTCAATACAATGATTTATTCATTATTTGCTACCTTCTATCGGTGGAAATTTCTCCATTAGCGCCAAAATATGATTAAATCATGAAGACTTTTGTTTGAAAAATAAATTGATTTAACGTTTTACCCATTTATAGAGTGGTACATGATGTGAACGTGCATTTTCTTTGTTAAAAAAGCTAACAAAGTTTGGTTGATGACTAATTTGGTGTATTTTTTAAAATGTTAGTGACTAAAATGCATCATTTTTAATGTGGATGACAAAATAAATTTTTTTGTACAATGTCAATGACCATTTTGGTAGTTTTCCCTTTTTTAAATTACAAAGCTAAAAGTTGTCACAATATTCATATATTTAATTACAACCCTAATTATCACAAAATTTTAAAAAAAATTGTTGTCACTTTACCCTAAAAGTTGTCACTAACACTTATATAAATTTTTTCTATATTCCTATTCAATAATATAAATACTATCCAAATAAATTTTCTAAAAAGTGATGACATGACAAATACAAATTTCAATTACTATTTTATTTTCCATCAAAAGAATTCCCATAATAACATCATAAATACAAATTTCAATTACAATTTTATTTTCCCAGCAAAAGAATTCCAACAAATGTATATGACATGTAGCATCTTTCAAGAATACTACTATACTAGTAAGAAAGCTAACATGACTAAATACTAGTAAGAAAACTAACATGACTAAATACTAATGAACTACTGACAAATCCCAAAGTAATTAACTTGACCAAATTCTTGAATTTTGCTTGATTTCATATCTTGCAACCTTGACACTTGTGCTCCAGCCTGCAAGCAAGACATGCAATTTTGAAGGTTTTTTTATAGCCAACTAAAGAGATTAGTATATCAAATCACTGGAAGAAGCACCAACAAGAATATCCACAAAAACCTTGTTTTAAAGGAAATCTAATGACATACATGTTGTATGAAATCCAACGAGAGAGAGTTAGGCTCAGTTATTTCATTCTCTGAAGCTCCTATATTTTGATTAACATTCTGGAACTTTTGTTGCTCCTCAAGCGGTGTATCCATCAAACACCAAAGCTCCACCATGGTAGCACCAAAATCATGAAGCTGTATAAATAGTAACACTCAGTAGGACAAGTAGAAAAGAATATTTTACACATGATGAAAGATTTAAATAAAGATTAACAGACCTTTTGTAACCTTTGGATCTTGAGATCTTTAAGTCTCCGTATTGCAATAGACAATCTCTCAATTGTATGCAAGCTGATACTTTTTGCAACAGATGAATCATTGAGAGTGGGGTGAATCTCCTTAACTGTGAGGTTAAAATCCAAACCAAGCACCAAGCACAGCAAATTAAGTGTATTCAAATGGTCATGAACCTGCTTCAGACGTTTGCTCTGCATACGAGTGAATCTCATTCATTAATAAGAGAATGATCTCAAATGAAATGCATGTATTTTAGGCCTCATTGTATTATCTTTCTATTTCATTAACATACTATTCCTCAAAGATATGCTTCAACCATCTTCACTGTCCCCTCGCTTACACACCCGACATCAGAATTATGTAAAGTGCACTTAAAAGAATGACAAAGACAATGCAGAAACAGGATATCAGACTACAAATAGCGAATGATCAAACCTTCTCTCTTTCCAGATCATTTAACTGAGTCTTCAAATCTTCTAGCTTTTTCTATGATAGATCACTGTTATCAATGATCAGGGACGGATCCAGAAAGAAATTTTAGCTGGGGATTACTTAAAAAATTTTTTACGATTAAATACAAATTCAGTCCATAAATTTTTTTTGTGATTCAATCACAATTCACTATTAATCTATTAAGAAAATTAATTAAACAAACTAGAGTTTCTAAATTATGATTTATATCTAAAATATATTGTCTAAATTCAAAATTCATAATATTAGTTCATATTCAAAAACCCTAATCTAAATTCCAAATCACTTAATTAGTATTAGTAATTTATCCCTTTTTACAAATTCCGTTAGTAACTTTAACAGTTATCGTCATATCTAAAAAAATATAGACAAAAATGCCCATATATTCATTTCCAGATAATCCTCTCTAATTCTTTGATAATATTTATTTTATTTTATTTATAGCACTTGTTTTATAATTTCTTCTCATATTTTTATATTATAGTTATCGAACTTCTATCTTTCAAATTTCTCAATATTTAAGTTTTATATATCTAAAAAATGTTGATCATATATAGAATTCCTTTATTTGTATTAAGGTTATAGAACTTCTATCTATAAATTCCAATACTTAATTTTTCTATATGCAGAATTCCTTCTAACAAATTCTTTTCACACATCAATCATTTGACAAAATAATTAACTTCTTATTTTTATACTTGATAATTGATAGATTTGGAATCAATATGTCCTTTTTATTCTTCTGAAAGAAAGAATAAAAGTATATATATCTTTTAAAGAATAATGAGATTTGTTTTTTGGGCAAAGTAAATTTCCTTTATAGAATAGAGAGAATTAGAGAACACAAATATTGAGTATATCAAACGTACAAAGAACTAACTACGAATATAATTCTTCTAAGTGGAAAGAAAAATCACTAACAATTTCCCAAATTTAGTCACATCTGTTTCAAAAATATTTTTTGATCAAGTTTCCACATAATGTTCAATTCCCAATTCATAAAGAACATAAAAATTCGAATAATGAGATTTTAAAAATTAATACAGAACATAATATTTAGTAATTAGAAAGAAAATCAGCCTACAACCATTGCAAATTGGTGTACCACTAGTTTGCTAAAAAAATTAAAGTAAAAAATATTTTCTAATAGTACATATTTAAATTAAATTCACAATTTTAGTTGGATTAAAAATTATTGACCATTATGTTTAATTGAGTCAAAGAAGGTTTTTATGTTTTATGCTTTTCTTTTATTTCAGCACTCTTTTGTCACAAAATGCGGCTATAGTTTCCTTCTGTATAGGCAATAAACATTTTTTCCACAACAAAAGGCCCTAATGTCATTATAATAAATAATTAAAGGGTAAATTACAAAATACCTCCATGTGGTTAGGCGACTTTTTAAGTTACCTCCCTGACATATTAAAACATATACTTCGCCTCCTTGTGCTTTGGGTTTTTTTGAAAAATGGATGGAAAGAGAAACGTTTGACGGAGCGTGAATCACATGTGCGATTATAAATTGAAAAGGAACGCTTTTAACTTAATAAAATGAGCAAAAAGACAAAAATGACCTCAATTTATGATATAAACAACAAAATTACCTAAATAGACCATCTTCTTCCTACAAAATTACCTAAGTTTTTGTCCAAAATTACTCATCTTCTTCTTCATACCATAGCTATCTGGATATCAACAATCCTTAATAAAAATGATAACACTTTCTTCCTCCATTCTTTCTTCCTACAATTTACAACTCATAACCACAAAATCGAGTTTAAATTGCAAATCCCTCGTCGTCATCAAGGCCACAAAATTGATTTTAAATCGCAAATTCCTCGTCGTCATCAAGGCCTCAAAATCACAAATCCCTCGTCGTTGATGAAAAGTTGAAAAATAAATGGCAGGTAATTAGCACTAAGAGCGGGTTCATTGAAGGTTCCAAGCGGTTCAGTGTCTGTCACCTAGCTAATTCTTATACACAAAATTTCGGTCAAACCCAGTTGCGATTCTTCAATTTTCATCCAAAACTTGGAGATTTACTTTTTTGATTGACTGAAAGATGTCACTGATCTTTTATTGAGAGGAATTCAATCAAAACCCCAACTGGGGTTGAAGGTGTCCTCGTGAAAACAGATTTATTGAAGGTAGCCAACAATGAAAGATTATCTGATTTAGGCCTATTTCTTTCTCTTCTCTCGGACAGATTCAAAAATTCTGAACTGGGTCGGTGTTTATTACATCTGGAGATATGAATTTCAGAAGCATAGAGGAGTTTTGGCTGTTTTACATGAATCAACATGCAAAACCATCCACTAGGCGTTGGCATTTTGCAGGCACACTTTGTGGCATCCTTTGCTTAATATACTCGATACTTTTTAATTGGAGGTTTCTAATCTTTGTTCCCTTGTTTGGATATGATTTGGCCTGGTATAGCCATTTCTATGTTGAAGGAAACATCCCTGCAACTTTTGGGCATCCCTTCTGGTCCCTATTATGTTATTTGAAGATGCTTGGATTGATGCTCACTGGTCAAATGGATAGGGAAATCAAGAGGAAGCAGCAGGAGTGGCAGCGGGAGTAGCAGCGTCAGGAGCAGCACCACCATGAGCGGCATCGGCGACAGCAGCGCCACTAACTCCAGAGCCAACATTCAAGATAAGATCTTCGACGTTTCTCTTCTCACAAAGCTTGGAAAAAAGCTAGGCCAGTATGATTCCACAGTCAAACCAGCGGCCTTGAGCAGGATAGCAATCTTCTCTGCAGTGATTGGAATGCCATCATCGTGAAGGATCAAAGCAGCGTACGTGCAACCAAGTTCACCGACTGGCATCTTTGTGCGATTGATAGTCAAAAACTGGAGGATTAGGGTTTTGGTGTGTTTGAAGCTCGCTGCTGCTGCTGTGAAACAAAAGCTGTAAAATACAAAAGTTGTAAATTGATGATTGAAGAAGATGATGATTAGGGTATTTTAGGAATTTCAGTTTCTGTCATTAGTTTATCATGTTTCCGTCATTTTTCACTTTAGTCTAAACCACAAGGAAGTAAATTGTAGATTTTTATAAGTCAGGAAGGTAACTTAAAAAGTCGGTAAATCACAAGGAGGTTTTTTGTAATTTACCCATAATTAAATGGTGTTAATTTTGATCTAATTTAAAGGGGTAAACTGCATAAATGAATGAGCCTACTAAGAGGTATTCAAAATATGTATTTATGTAAAAAAACGTGTGGTCTGTCTCTCTAACTTTTTCTCCTCCTTCTCTCTAATCCGCTTTCGGGCCTTTCAACTATTCAGCTGAAAGGTCCGATCCAACGTTTTCTTTCTTTTGCCTTTTGTAATTGAACATTTACTCATAGATTTTGTGGTGTTGGTCGGATTTCACAAGGGAGCTCCCAAGGCACGACTGTAGATTCATATTTCTAAACGGGAGCTCCAGATTTCCCGATCCAAGCACTTTCTCTTTAGCTTTTATACATAGATCTTAGCTTTTTTAGAGAGTTTTTACAGATCCCACACTTCATCTTCAACCGGACTAGCAACCTCTTCGGTTGTGGTCAAAGAATCGTGTGCTTCAACTACGTCTGTGAAAGACGCACTCCTCGCGATCTAATTGAAGCCAACATCTCCGGATGATACTGGACCGGGCGAAGAAGGCCTAACTGATCCCATTATTCCACGACCTCAAACCCGAATATCAACAGAGTGGAACTGCAATTTTCGTTCAGCGCTCACCAGGCCAATATCCAGATCTGTGACGAAAAGTTCAAGCTGGGAACTCAAGGCTCTCGGTAAACGGATGCTGCAAGGCCTTCCAGATTTGTGACATTCATGGTCCGAGCGTCAGTTCTTTACAAATTTTTTACCGATATAGTCTGAGAGATTGGGCACGAGGTTCCTTGGAATCGTGGTTCTTCATCGACCTCTACGAACGATTGGCTCCTGTCGTGAACAAAAACCCAATTTCAGTAATTGGTTTTTGCTTTATTTGTACTAATTTGGTTCGCATCTGCTTTTGTGAATGCTGAATGTGGTCTTAATAATCTCATTTTCTACTCTCATTTGAGCGAATTTTTTTGAGGCTATTTCGATTTCCCTCTGATCGAACAGTGCCATGGAATGGAATCTAGATTGGTTATTTTGTGGAAAATAGCCTTTCTGGATTTTGGCTTGTTGAACTTTGGTTCTTTCTGGTTGTTTAATTTCGGTACATATAATCTGGTGCAATATGCTTTTTTTTCATGCTACTGGTGAGTTTGAGGATACTCATTTGCTGGTAATGGATCATGTACTTGCTTAGGTAACTTCATACTTCTGATGTGTGGATTCTTGGGTGACTATGTGATCAACCTTGGAAGAGAATCCACTGTCCACTTGCTGTTGCAATTCAATCTTGTACTTGGTATATTTTTGCTTTACTTTGATTTGGTGACTGTGATCTGTTAATTTTGAACTTGAATTCTGTGCTTACTGGTTGAGAAACTTTTGAGAAGATTTTCTCCTCATTTGGCCTCCACTTGCTGATGGTAACTTAATCACATACTTGATAATTTTTTAATTGCTAAATTGTTCGTATGCTTATTGACTGATCTACTTCGAACCGAAATTGATTGTGGATTCCTTGATGAACCGTGTGATCAATATTTGAGGACACGTACTTTAGAATTACATGTGTAATGGAGTAGTACTCCAATTTTAACTGCTTTCACTTTGTACAGGTGCGCTCGGGTATATCCGGCACCTGCTTTGCTTTTGCTTATTATGAATATATTATCAGTTTTTCTAAAAAAAAAAAAAGAATGAGCCTACTAAGAATTTGAGATGTTACTACTTTATTAATTTACTGTTAGATGTTTCCATCTCCTTCAAAGATTATGTATACGTTATCGGGAAACTTTATCAATTTACCTTTCTTCATTTTTGTTCAAAATCATCCATTTAATTTAGATGGTATAACAATCATCAAGCTTTACTTGTGGCCTTGACGAATTCACACTTAACAACCTTGTTAAAAAAAATTAGAGATAGAGAAGAATTCAAGCCGAGAGAATTTTGAAGTCTTGGCTTCCAAACTTGCTTCCTGGATCAAATGCAAACAGGTTAGTACAAAGAGATGAAACTTGACTTTTCGCCTTTTTTTTTTCTTTTTGGACGAATTCAAAGGAATAAAAAGTATTGAATCCTTAAACCCCAAAACCCACTGATAAGAACCTTGCCGAACCTGCGACAAGACCCGCTATCAATATGTGACTCTTGAATTTCAAGAAACCCAACAAAAAGAATGTAGATGAGAAGCCGACTACTTGGAGTACCAATAATCACTAATAAGAACCTTGTCGAACGTGTGACAAGACCCGTTACCAATACGTGATTCTTGGACTTCGAGGAATCAAGAATAAGAAAAGATAAATCAAAAGATAAAAAAAGGATATGCAACCGGTAGAACTGGCTCTGATACCAAATGATGGGATCTCGCCCAGAAGGATGGGTTTGAACACTGTTTGCCCAATCGTTCTAAGGGTTGCTGGAATGGTGTAACCGCGACCCACTAACTTACTAGAGCTAGGAACCTTGGTATGCTCACGCCACAATCAACACACCAAGAGTTGATTGATAAGTGTTGAACGACACAAGTTAGAAAACTTGATAAGTTCTAAAAGTTCATCAAAGAACTAAGAGTTGAAAAACTCACAATTTTCATTCATCTCAATCTCTCTTTAAAGCTTACATGAGTGGCCTATTTATAGGCATAATTATAAGAACAAGTAATTATTAAAATAGGCTAAACTACTTATCTAATAAGCTATCAAAGATAAATCATTCTACTTATAAAGACTTCTTGAATTCTAGGACATATGTCATGGATGATGTCACAAGGACAGTCTTGTCATTTCATCTTCAAAGAATAGGTCATCCATGATGTCATCTATGGCAGATTTGTTATTTCTCCACTTAGAAGCTTCTAGACTTGTCTTTATGCATTGTACTTCATTTAAAGACTTCTTTGACCAATTAATCAACCCTTGAACGAAATTAATATGTAGAAAAACCTTCAAACTTCTTCATTTAACACCTTAGAAGACTTGGAGAAGATTAAATGTATTTGAACCATTTTTGACAAATTCTGGCCGAAACTTTGAGGCTGCCTTTGGACGACTTTTATTGATCTTTTGGGCTTGATTTCTTTCATGGAAATACTAGAAAGGCTGAACTTTAAGTGGGCTTTGACTTCACTTCATTTGGACTTGAAATGAAAGAGTTATGGCCAAAACATTCCACTTGGGCTGAAGACTTCAAAGCTGAATTTTTCCTTGGGCTGAAATGAAATAACACATAATTACTACTTGGGCTTAAACTAACAATAATAACATTAAATCAGAAATACTTGGACTGAAATAAAAAAAAGAAAAGATACTTCCCTCTGCGGGTTCCGTAGGATTATACGGAACCCAACTATTCTTGATTTTCAATTTCAATCAAAAGGACTTGACTAGTCCTATAGGCTGGCTTGTTTGGAATTGATGCCCCTGGAACAAAGTCAATCTGGTGTTCAATCCCTCGAATGGGTGGCAATCCTCCGGGTACTTCTTCTGGAAATATGATCTTCAAATTCCTGTAAGAGAGAAACAAAACTGCTCGGTAGCATACCGGCCAAATCATTAGTGGATAAATGGACTTCTTTGAACAAAAGAAGCACAAAAGGCATTTCAGAATTTAAAGCCTCTTTGATCTCACTCTTTTTTGCAAACACACAAATTATTTTTATCTTTTTCACTCACAACAAGTGTTTCTTTTCTCTCCTTTTTGTTCATTCTCAACTCGCCCTTTTTTTTCACTCTCAACTTCTTTCTTTTCACTTTCACTCTTTTGTCGATCGAACTGCCAAGGTCTTCCCAACAACAAGTGACTTGCTTGCATGGGCACAACATCACATAAAACTTCATCCTCATACTTGCCGATGTGAAAAGGCACTGTGACTTGCTTGGCAACACGAATCTCGCCACTGTCATTAAGCCATTGAAGTTTGTATGGCCTTGGATGCTTCATCGTGGGTAACCCTATCTTTTCAACCATAGAAGCACTAGCAACATTAGCACAACTCCCACCATCAATAATGACACCACATACCTTTCCATTCACAAAACACCGAGTGTGAAAGATGTTCTCTCGTTGGGCATTGTCATCTTCTTTGTGTTGTGCACTAAGGGCTCGCCTTGCAACCAACTATTCCCCTTGAACAGCCAACTCTTCATCATCATCAGAACCCTCCAAGGGTGGCAGAGATTCAGCTTCTCCATCCGTCTCGATCTTACCATCATCTCGAACCACCATTGCAAGCTTATTTGGACATTGACTTGCAATATGTCCCCTGCCTTGACACTTAAAACATTTAATATCACGATTCTTAGGAGTAGACGAATCAGTATTACCCTTTGGAACATAGTCAAGCTTAGGTCCAAATTTAGGTGGATTAGATGTAGAGGAAGAATGTGGTTTCTCCATTTTTTTTGACGTGCTTGCCTTCTAAGGACTTGCTCGAGAGCCTCCCTCCCTTTTGAGTTGTTGTTCAATCTTCACTGCCATATGCACCATTTTTTCAAGTTCAATATAATGGTACATCTCAACACGATCTCTAATCTCATAGTTCAAGCCATGCAAGAATCTGGCCATGGTGGCTTCTCTGTCCTCCTCAATATTTGCCCGGATCATAGCGACCTCCATCTCCTTGAAGTAGTCATCTACGCACTTGCTACCTTGCCGAAGGCTTTGGAACTTATTGTGAAGCTCTCGATAATAGTGGCTTGGTACGAACCTCATTCTCATGGTGGTTTTCATTTCCTCCCAAGTTTGAATAGGTCTATCTCCAGATCTTCGCCTACTCACCACAAGTTGATCCCACCATGTTAGTGCATAATCAGAAAACTCAGTGGCAACGAGTTTCACCTTTTTGAGATCGGAGTACTCATGACAATCATAGATGAATTCCATCTTTTTCTCCCATTCGATGTACGCCTCCGAATCTGACTTCCCTTGGAAGGATGGAATTTTCATCTTTATGGAACTCAAATTGTTGTCCTCTCGTGGCCTTCTCCACGCTGGTCTCTTATCATTTTCTGAACGCCTTGATTCACTCCTTCTGTCATCATCGTTGCCGTCGTCTTGATCTTGATGAGACTGAGACTTTCATGGACCTGGTCAAATTCATTTCTCATCAATCACCTCATTTCTTCCATCATGGCTGGGATTTGAAGATTCGGTTGTTGAAAAACTCCTTCATGTTCTTGATCTTGAGACATCTTCAAATCTGCACAAAACAACGTTAGTTCCTCACTCACTCCCTCGCGTATTTTTTACTCAATAGAGGTCACTCTTCCCTCGTGTATCACAAAGATAGGCTTTTTACCTCTACTAGTCTCACCACATTGCCTTTTACCACTCTTTTTCGTCTCAAATTTCTTATCAAACTAATGAAACAATCATCAAGCGTTACTTGTGGCCTTGAGGAATTCACACTTAACAACCTTGTTAAAAAAAATTAGAGATAGAGAAGAATTCAAGCCGAGAGAATTTTGAAGTCTTGGCTTCCAAACTTGCTTCCTGGATCAAATGCAAACAGGTTAGTACAAAGAGATGAAACTTGACTTTTCGTCTTCTTTTTTTTTCTTTTTTTCTTTTTGGACGAATTCAAAGGAATAAAAAGTATTGAATCCTTAAACCCCAAAACCCACTGATAAGAACCTTGCCGAACCTGTGACAAGACCCGCTATCAATATGTGACTCTTGAATTTCAAGAAACCCAACAAAAATAATGTAGATGAGAAGCCGACTACTTGGAGTACCAATAGTCACTAATAAGAACCTTGCCGAACCTGTGACAAGACTCGTTACCAATACGTGATTCTTGGACTTCGAGGAATCAAGAATAAGAAAAGATAAATCAAAAGATAAAAAAAGGATATGCAACCGGTAGAACTGGCTCTGATACCAAATGATGGGATCTCGCCCAGAAGGTTGGGTTTGAACACTGTTTGCCCAATCGTTCTAAGGGTTGATGGAATGGTGTAACCGCGACCCACTAACTTACTAGAGCTAGGAACCTTGGTATGCTCACTCCACAATCAACACACCAAGAGTTGATTGATAAGTGTTGAACGCCACAAGTTAGAAAACTTGATAAGTTCTAAAAGTTCATCAAAGAACTAAGAGTTGAAAAACTCACAATTTTCATTCATCTCAATCTCTCTTTAAAGCTTACATAAGTGGCCTATTTATAGGCATAATTATAAGAACAAGTAATTATTAAAATAGGCTAAACTACTTATCTAATAAGCTATCAAAGATAAATCATTCTACGTATAAAGACTTCTTGAATTCTAGGGCATATGTCATGGATGATATCACAAGGACAATCTTGTCATTTCATCTTCAAAGAGTAGGTCATCCATGATGTCATCTATGGCAGATTTGTCATTTCTCCACTTAGAAGCTTCTAGACTTGTCTTTATGCATTGTACTTCATTTAAAGACTTTCTTGAACAATTAATCAGCCCTTGAATGAAATTAATATGTAGAAAAACCTTCAAACTTCTTCATTTAACACCTTGGAAGACTTGTAGAAGATTCAATGTATTTGGACCCTTTTTGACAAATTCTGGCCGAAACTTTGAGGCTACCTTTGGACGACTTTTATTGATCTTTTGGGCTTGATTTCTTTCATGGAAATACTAGAAAGGCTGAACTTTAAGTGGGCTTTAACTTCACTCCATTTGGACTTGAAATGAAAGAGTTATGGCCAAAACATTCCACTTGGGCTGAAGACTTCAAAGCTGAATTTTTCCTTGGGCTGAAATGAAATAACACATAATTACTACTTGGACTTAAACTAAAAATAATAACATTAAATCAGAAATACTTGGACTGAAAAAAAAGAAAAAAGAAAAGATACTTCCCTGTGGGTTCTGTAGGATTATACAGAACCCAACTATTCTTGATTTTCAATTTCAATCAAAAGGACTTGACTTGTTGAGATGTTAGAAGAAGAAAGAAGAGATTGTTCCCAACAAGTTGACACCAATCCATTCAAAGTGTCTTTGAACAACTTTGCTCGTGACCTTGTGATAGGGCCGGCGTGCCATCTTAAAGGGTCTTCGTTTCCTACGCTTGAGTCCTTGGATGAGTTTGCATCACTATAAAAACTAAAAAATAATTAACTCAAATTAAAAGAAAAAGAAATATAAAAAAATAATTAAAATATTATAAGAAAATATATGTTATACTTAAATTTAAGTGAGAAAATGAATAAGATCCATATAGCAAAACCTAATTAATGATGGATAGATTTAATTGTTGATAGCTCTACTTTTGTTTTATCTTATTATAATTCAGTTGACTAACATTAATTATAAATATATAAATAAATGACTGATTTATAATCGATGCCACATACTGAAGTATATAAGTAGAATTATCAAATTGTGTAAAAAAAAAGTCGTACTTTTATATCAATACTATTTTCAAATTGTGAAGCCATGAGTGTGCATGGTATCAATCTAGGCCCTCTATGAAATGAATACTTTTACACTTTTGATGAAGTTGAAATTTGCAAGATGTATGTTACTTTGTCCTTGATTCTACACGTAGCTCAGTAACGTTATTCACACACACGTAATGGTTACATAGACCATTCGAGCGGTACCAAAGAAGTTATATAGACCATTCGGACTGTACCAAAAAGTCTACTTTGATACTTAAATCAATAGAGTAATAACGTAATACACATATTGTAAGAGAGAATAATAATATCATAATATTTACTTGATATATAAGGATGCAATTATAGGAGTCATGTCTCATAGAATCCATTTAGGATTAAGAATTCTAGAGTGGTTTGAATACGTGTCTTTTTTTTTCCATTAGCAATATATTTAACTTACTTCTATTCTATACAGGGTTAGAGTTATTATTATTAAAATTAACTTCTCTATAGCGGAGAGAGAATACATATATAAAAATTTTTGAAAACTCTTTAGAACGTATCTTTGTCTCCACTTATGGGAGGTCAAATCCCCCATTTTAGGAGTTTTATTTCTTCTTCATGGAGAATTTTTTCTCTCGTTTGTGAGAGTAGGTTCAAATTTTCCTTTATATCAAATCTCTCAACTTTATTTCATTTCACTCAAAAAATTCTGGCATAGATCTCTCTTTGGAAAGAAATGTTATGATGAAACTACTGATCTACAAAAAAAATTCTTGATGATGATAAGGCTTGGAATATTATTTGCAAAAATGGTAAGGTGCGCGGGAAAGAGTAGAAAAACATGGATATGTAGCGGTGGTCTCTCCAGTAGCAAAGAAGCGGATGATAAGAGGCAAAGAGGTTGGTGGTAAGAAGAATGGAGAGAAAACGAGATGTCCACTATTATGGTCATTTGGGTAGTTTTGATTCCCTATAGGAGGTCAAAATTACTCTAGTTTAGCTGAATTTAAAACTCCATAAATGATCCTAACATGAAATTGTTAGATCTTTTGTTTCCAATCCAATTTTCAGTTTGGGTTTTTAGAATGTTTGTGATTTGGTGTCACTTTCTAAGTACTTTTTTGATAGATCCAGTTACTTGTAAACTTATTAGATGCTTTATATGTAAATATCAACTAGCTAATTGTGATTTAAATATTTATTCAACAATGAAATTATGGCTTTTGACAAGAAGAATTGCGGTAGAGCTTTGATAAGATATCAAAAGCCTCATGTAATCTGAATTCTTCATGTAATAGAACAAGTTAAGACATGCGATATTTGAGACAATATAGGGTTTTAGATGTTTGTATTATAGTCCAATTCACCCTTATCAACTTTCAACTCATGCAAGATAAATGTGGGTCGCCTATACACCTAAATACAAAAAGTTTAAATTGTTGAAAATTTGAATAAATGACAATTTATTAGACACCTAAATTCTCATTTTGACAATCATGCCCCTAAAATCATGTCTATTTAATAATTTTCGTGGAATATATCATGATTGAAGGCTTCTTATTTTATTTTATCTGTAATGTTGTTCTATAAAATCAATCCCTTTAAATATTGAAGCTTGCTCTGTTCGGTTATATTGAACCTTGCTCTGTTTGGTTATATGTGTTTTAATGGTTTATTTCATAAATCCAAATTGATTCGTTTATTTTATTTATTTTTTATACAAAAATTTTTACAACAAAAAAACGCTACCATATTTATTTTGGTTATAGTTTTTTTTTATATTTTTTTATAAATAAGATATTAAATATGAATTGAATTTAAAATTTTTAATTATAAATAATTCTTCCTAATACAATCTTTCGCTAAAATAAACTCATCAAAATTTTATTTTAAAATTTTATTAATAAAAAATTCTCTAATACAAATTTCGACCAAAACAAACTATTCAGTCTAAATACCTTCAAAATATTCTTTTATTATAACAAATATAAAAAAAAATTCTATTAGAAAATAGAAAAGATTACTTCAGTATTTTATTTGTTACCTTTGTATTTTTGTCTTTATTCCCTATACCAAAAGAATTCATGAAATGATCCGGAGTGTTGCCGTCTCTTTAGAAATGGTTCGACATTTTTAATAGAATTAAATGCAATTAACTCCTTCCAATTTATACATGAATTTGTGGTATACTTCTTTAATGAAATAAATAAGTAATTTATCTTTTTTTTACAAAGTCCATTAGTAACTTTAACAGTTAACGGCATATCTAAAAATATATAGACAAAAATGCCCATATATTCATTTCCACATAATCCTCTCTAATTCTTTGATAATATTTATTTTATTTTATTTATAGCACTTGTTTTATAATTTCTTCTCATATTTTTATATTATAGTTATCGAACTTCTATCTTTCAAATTTCTCAATATTTAAGTTTTATATATCTAAAAAATGTTGATCATATATAGAATTCCTTTATTTGTATTATGGTTACAGAAATTCTATCTATAAATTCCAATACTTAATTTTTCTATATGCAGAAGATGTTGATGTTGATTCTTATATAGAATTCCTTCTAACAAATTCTTTTCACACATCAATCATTTGACAAAATAATTAACTTCTTATTTTTATACTTGATAATTGATAGATTTGGAATCAATATGTTGATGGGGCAAATATGTGTATATAAATGCGATCATGGTTGCTATTTACCCGTACTAAAAAATAATGCTAAACAACCCCTTAATGGTGAAAGTATAGCAAGTTCATTCCCACGAGGAAAGGACTGTATTGAATATCTAAGAAAATATATTTGTTTGTTTTTTTTTATATTATCAAACTAAAACTAAGAGTGCAAATAACAAATAACTAAAACAAAGAAAGTGATTTGATTTAAATTACCAATTAAGCAAGTGTACTCCCAAAATTATATTTTAGGGTCACATAAAAAGCACATACATACATTCTATCTTTGATCATGCAAAATAAGGGTAAATAACATAACTCATGCCCTCCTTTGTGGCGAGAGGCAAGGAATGATTTAGGTACTTACCTATTTAGATATTAACTAATTCATTAAACCCCCCCTTTGTGGCGAGAGGCAAGGTTTACTTCTTAATTAACCCGGAATCTAATACAACTAACCAACTCAACCAAACACTCAAGTTCAACCCCTCCTTTATGGCGGAGGCAACGCCCAAACCAGTCACGCTAATGCTAAACTAACCCCCCTAACTCCTCCTTTGTGGCGAGAGGTAAGAGCTATGGTAAAATCGATCTAGCAAATTCATAACCAACCCTCAAAAGATTCCAAAGAACCCACTCTAATCCTCCTTTGTGGCGAGAGGTAAAATTAAAGCAAGTTATCTCTAAATAATTTACTGCACTTTAAGCAAATATTCATCATACATAATCCGGCCAAATCATGCATAATTATGAAGAACACAGCAAAACTTATTCAACAAAGACCATAAGATAGAACTTAGCATGTAAATTAAGCACAAAAACCCTTATTCATAATCCCGAGAGCACAATTAATTTAGCCGAGCATGGCTAAATTGAACATTATCATCATATTAATAATTAAGCACAATATTGAAAACATAAATTGAAAGGAAAGAAAACGCCTTGAATTGAAAATCCGTAGATGAAATCTTTGTCTCTAAATAAATAAATCCAATAATCAATGATGTTCTCAATCCGTACAGCTGCAACTCTCCGTAAATAGCCAAAATAATGAAACCTTAGCTATTACAAAGAAGAAAAACCCTTACTTGAATTCTCAAAAAGTTGTCACCCCCTAAACAATGTATCCCTAGCCCTATTTATAGTAATTCTATACAAATATTAGCAAATAAGTCCTTCATGAAAACCATCTCGGATAAGAAGTCTCAAAGTGGACCGAAATCGCAAATTTCCAAAAATTAAGTCGTAAAACATCTCGTTTCCTGATGTCACGACTTTCATGATCGCACGTCTCGACGTCCACGGACGTCGCGATGTCCATGGTCCCGACATCGCGACGTCCTCCCACGTAGCGACGTGGAAGGGGTCCTGACGTCGTGACGTAACTCTCTGGAAGTTTCTCAAAAATCGTCCAAAAAATTATCCAAAAATCAATTTAATTCTCATTTTTGACGTAGCGACGTGGAGGGTCTCCCGTCGCGACGTCCACCCACGTCGCGACGTCTAATCACTGACGTCGCGACGTGGCGAAGCTCTTCAATAAAATCACGAACTTTCTTCAAATTTTTTCTCCACTTTGCATCCGATTTGACTTTGCATCCGATTTTCCTCTTCGAAACATAAACATGGTCAAGAATCCTACAAATGAAATACTAAAACGAATAAAAACGAACAAGAACGACCAAAGAATTAAGTATAAACACTACATAAAAGGTGAATAAATTCACCTTATCATATGTCCTTTTTATTCTTCTGAAAGAAAGAATAAAAGTATATATATCCTTTAACGAATAATGAGATTTGTTTTTTGGGCAAAGTAAATTTTCTTTATAGAATAGAGAGAATTAGAGAACACAAATATTGAATATATCAAAAGTACAAAGAACTAACTACGAATATAATTCTTCTAAGTGGAAAGAAAAATGATTAACAATTTCCCAAATTTAGTCACATCTGTTTCAAAAATATTTTTTGATCAAATTTCCACATAATGTTCAATTCCCAATTCATAAAGAACATAAAAATTCGAATAATGAGATTTTAAAAATTAATACAGAACATAAGATTTAGTGATTAGAAAGAAAATCTGCCTACAACCATTGCAAATAGGTGTACCACTAGTTTGCTAAAAAAATTAAACTAACGAATATTTTCTAATAGTACATATTTAAATTAAATCCACAATTTTAGTTGAATTAAAATTATTGCCCGTTATGTTTAATAGAGTCAAAGAAGGTTTTTATGTTTTATTCCTTTCCTTTTTATTTCAGCACTCTTTTGTCACAAAATGAGGCTATAGTTTCCTTCCGTATAGGCAATAAACTTTTTTCTACAACAAAAGGCCTTTATGTCATTATAATAAATAATTAAATGGTGGTAATTTTGATCTAATTTAAAGGGGTAAACTGCATAAATGAATGAGCCTACTAAGAATTTGAGATGTTACTACTTTATTAATTTACTGTTAGATGTTTCCATCTCCTTCAAAGATTATGAATATGTTATCGTGAAACTTTATCAATTTACCTTTCTTCATTTTTGCTCAAAATCATCCATTTAATTTAGATGGTAGAACCTCAATTTCTAATTTCTCTTTTTTTTTCTTTTTTTGATAAATTTATTTATTATAATTGAATTCCGATACTGAAATAGTGATTTAATACTTTTTGGTAATTTTTTAAAAGAGAACTTGAACCTTTAACCTCCAATCGATCTTTTGTAGAAAATACGAACCTTGACTCTCAATCTCTTTGAAAGCCTTAAAAATTAACTTCCCCATGGCTATTGGATTAGGTTGTTAATTTCAAATGTGAAATAGGACAAAAATTGACAGAAAAGAATCCCTACTTAACATCTAAAACGAACACTATTGCAACATAATAAATGGAAAGTTAGGAAAAATGGTTACGAAATATAAATGTATACCAGAAATTTAAGCATTTAAGAGAATGTTAACGTTCTGCCTTTTCCTAAAAAAGAAAAACAAATTTCATTTTGGAAAGTCAAGTTTATTTTTTTTTTAAGAAAATGAAAAGGAAATTGGCCTGTCAATCACATGGCAAATCAACAAAATTCAGGAAAAAATCTTATTCAAAGGGCAACAGAATTAAAAGGGGATGGATGCATATGCCACATATCACATGCTATGAAATAGGTTTGCCTATCACATGGCTAATCACATGCATGATGCATCACAATCCAACTAAACATGAAATGTTGTGTTCCTACATGTTTTATAATTCACTGATCATGGTAATTATTTTTCGGCAACTTTTTCCTATATCTAAGGAGACGAGAACATCATCTCTTAAATATTTTTTTATCCTATTTGTACAACACATTAAAATAATATTATTTTACTAAAATTATAACTAAAACAATACTATAGATTCACTCACACATGGGTTAGATATTAATAAACACTAATAATTGATTTTATTGATATTTATTATTTTAATCATGATTTTAGTGTACGTTGTTTGAAGTATTGGACATAATAACATAAACTAATTTAGACAGATGATTTGCTCCCGGAGGTGGGGATGGAAATAAGATTCAAATATGATTTTACACCAAAAACACTTAAATTTAACCACTTTACTATATTGGATCCTCATTTATCCATGGTAATTCAGTAGTGTTTTTTCTTTGGATAAATTACAAGAAACTCCGCTGTAGTTTCAAAAAATTTTAAATTATCATCTTATAGTTTAAAAAGTTACATTTTACTCTCTTGTAGTTTGGTTTATTTGGAAAACATATAATATATATATATATATATATTTATATAATATTTATTTTTATAAATTTATCTAGTCTAATATATAGGCATAACTTTTTACTAATGATTTGAAGTCAATTGCACTGTATTTTTCTTTTTCTAAAATCATGAAATTTTTAAAAATTATTAAAAAACAAAGACCAAATCACATGGAAGTAATTTTGACATTTTTAAACCATAGGGAGGTAATTTGAAAATTTTCTAAACTACAAAAGATTTTTTTGTCATTTACCCTTTTTTGAGTTTGAAGAAATTCTGAATTTCAAATTATATAAATAAAAGAGGAGGAGAGTGTTTATTTTTTTTAAAAAAAATTAAAATTTTTATTTCTTAAATAAAATGGTGGCTAGAAAATTAGCTGAAAAAAAACTACTATGATTTGAACCCATGACTTTTGTTAACATGAAAAGACTTAGGTTCAGAGTTTGAACTTCTCCAAATATGGATTTAAATTTCTCTTGGCTAAGAGATTGAGATTGGAATATGATGATATGTCGGATAAAATTATATAATATTACTAATATAATTTATAATATAATTTTTTAGACAAAAAATTTAATTTATTAAAGGATTTAATTAAAAAAATTTATTTTTCGTAGAAAAGGAATAATTGGACCTCTTTCCTGTGAAAAAAACTATACTTTTTGAACACTCCATTAATTATTTTTAGTCGGTAAACCCTGTCCATGAGGTGGGAGGATACAAGCCTCAATTTTATAAATAAATTAAAAAAAATTAATTACAACTCAATCCAATAATGAACTATTTTATTCAAAAGAAAATACCATTAAGGAGTAGTATCCAAGCAAAATATACATAGTCCATAATAAAGTAAAACTAGAGTTATGTTACTTATAGTTTTTAAAGGAGGGGAATACTAATCTATCTGCTCTAATAACACCCTAACTTTGTTCAGTATATCCATTTTATTAATTAGTATAGCATATTGATGATTTGGTTTATCTACCATAATTAGTTACGCCACAGGAATGTTTGCTTCCGTAAAGCAATATAGACTTTTCAAGTTTGGTAGCAATTGGTACATTATTTCAATATCTACAGCAATAATCCACATACACTTGATTTTTCCCTACAATGACTCTATCACAATAAGTGAATTTGATTCTATAATAAAGTCAGGCAAACCTCTATCTAGACATAGCTTAAGATGGATTTAGTGGATCTTCAATAGTTTATTTCTCGCACATTGAATATCAAAAGGCCTTTCTCAAGATTTTAAGAAGACAAATTCTAGTCAGTAAAAACCCAAATAATCTGAGCTCATTCAATTCATAGTTTGTTTTAAGTTAGGTTCTGATGGCTCTCAAAATTTGTCGAGTGCTCCCAGGTCGATTTATCCCATGGATGTCCTACAACTTGCAGCACAAAGATTAGACAAACACCTTGAGAAATTGATAAGCGAGTTGTTGCACCTCGTCAATTTTACTCTAAACACTAATGTAGTAGCATAAGTAGGGATCGTAATCCACAGGGAAGGCGTAGGTCAAGAAAATTGAGCAAATTGTTCTAAAAGTCCTGTCACAGAATCTAAGTACTAGAAAGAGGAAAATTCAACACAAAAGAACGAAAACAAGGATGCAAAATATAGCAACAAGCAAGGATGAAACAGATATCTCAGGATTCTTAAATTGGATGAACACAGGCTTAGTAAATCTATGCTATGCAATCAGTTAACAATTAAATCCAATGGAGACCTAAATTGCCTAGAAGTCCAAGCTGTGGTCAGCATGGCGACCACACCACTGCTTGTACCCCCAAATCACCATCCTCTCCCATGGCGAGGCCCGAGAATGGTGGAAGAAGCTCCGCAAAGTCTCAACTCTCCCAGTTAACTACTCTAACATGCAAAGTCCTAAGAACTCCCATGGCGAGGCCCATCCTAGGGCTCACATATCATTGTTGTTAACACAGAAAGCTCCTTTGACACTTTTCCTAAGGATTCAATTCATTAACACTTCCTATGGCGAGGCCTGAGTTTCAGAATTGATTCGATTACAGAAAACAAGTACAAAGGCTTATACAATCACAATTTAGTTCTCAATTCATGCATCTTCGCTAACTTTGATTAATCACTCCTCAATTTAGCATGTCGACCACAATTGAGGTTTGATCTATTCAAGATTAGCTAGGAATTATGAAATTCAACATATGTTTATGCTCAATTCAAATGTGATTTCAATACTTCAACAATTAGATCAATTGCATAGCATATAATCTACTAAAACACGTATTCATCCGTTAAGAATCCTAAGATATCATAGATTTAGCCAGAAAACATCTTTCTCATTCCAAAATCAACAAATTCCAACATTGATAAGCTCATTCTCACTTTATTGGAAGAATTTACCGATTAAATCCAGAGAATTGTCGATTCCTTTGTCAATTGAGAATAAGAAAGATGAATCCAAACCAAATTCACAATCGGAGTTGAGATCGGAGAAGAAATGTTTAGTGAGAGAAAGTAGATTTAGAGAGAGAAAATGAGAAATTCAAAATGATAATTCTAAACTCTAGAATATTCTCTAAAAATTCTCTCCTCCGAAAATCCCCATTACATGTTAGCTACTTTCCCTATATATAGAGTTGGGAAAACGTAACTAATACGCAACATAAAATGTACAAAGTGTTACAAAAATTCCCTTGAATAGAGAAAACCAAAAATCAGCCCAAAGAAATAAAAATTCCATGTTTGAAGAAGTATTCAGCACTCCAGCACCTTCATCAACCTCGTGCGCCTTCAAGCCATTCTGGAGCGCGTCTTCCCAACAGCTCCAACGCCTTCCTGCCATGAAGAACCACGCCTTCTCTTCAAGCCAAAATTCCCTCTTGTCCAGCGAACATCACGACTTTATAGGCTAGCAGAAACACGCCTTCAGCTCCCAGCTCCCAGTTCTCCTTTTTGTACTCAGTTCTTGTGCGCCTTCTGGTCTACCACCTCCACGCCTTCACTGCACCTGTACACCACAGCAGCAACACTTAGAAAGATTTCTGCCCAGATGAAGCTCCAAACACCAACATGCTGGCGAGGTCTCGCGGCGAGACCTCGCCGCTTTGTGCAATTGCTGGCGAGGACTCGTGGCGAGACCTCGCAGTATAAAGTGTTGGCCGGCAAGACCTCGCGGCGAGGTCTCGCCAGCAAAAGTGTGAGTTTGTGAGTTTGAGTGAATGAAATGTGTATGATGTGAAGTGTAGTGCTGTGAAGTAATGAGTGAAGTGAGTATAAGAGTGGAGTGAAATGAGTGAATTGGAAAGTTCAAAGATGCAAAGTGGTGAGGTGCAAATGTAGGATGAAGTGTGAGATGTGAGTGAAAATTTTGAAGCTTGTGAAGTGAAGATGAAAACTGTGAATATTTTCTTGGAATGAAGTGAATGAAAGAATGAGGTGAATACAATGTGTGAATTCCGAATTCAAATCATGAGTGATTGTTGAGGTTGTCGATATTTTGCAAGAATGAATAATGAAACATAATCAAGATATTGTGAAGAAAATGAATGTGAATGGTGAATGAAATCTAAACCGATTGTGAAAATTATGTGATCCATGAAGTATGTGCAAAATGTTATGAATTTATGAAATAAAATGCTATAATGTTGTGGGAGTTGTGAACTGTGGATGAAGAATGTAATGAACTGTGAAGCATCATGTGTTCAAGTCTTACATAATGAAATGCCTTATGTGCAAGGATGTGTACTTGTGTTGTGGCGAGGTGAGTGAAATGCAATGAGTGTGTGAGATGTTCATGCGGCAGTGTTGTAGTGAGTGTGTGAGGGTGAATGCGGCGAGGTGACCTCGCCGCATAGTGTGTGCGTGCGTGTGTGCAATTCTTGTGCGGCGAGGTGACCTTGCCGCACAGAGTGTGTGTGTAAGTAATGCATGAATGTGTTCGTGTGAGTGTTGAATGAAATGGATGTTGAGTGAAATGTGTGTTGGGAGAAAAGAGTAAAGAGTGTAATGAATGAAGAGAAAATGTTGTGAGTGAAGTGTGTTGCAAGTGTGCATGAAGTATGTGAGTAAGATGGGTGTTGTGAGATGTGTCAACCGTGAATGCAAGTGAAGTATGTGAAATCCTTAAATGTAACTATGAGTGTTATGAAATGAGATGTGTGAAAAATACATAAGTGAAGTGTTGTGAAATATGTAGAACATGAATGCAAATGATGTATGTTAACGAATGAAAGCAAATGAAGTTTTCTAAGAAGTGAAGATGTGGTGAGGTGTGTATGTGCTGTGTAATGTGCTGAAATGTTTAGTGTTGTGAGTGAGATGTAAATGTTCATGCTCGTGTATTGTAAAAGTAGTGTGCAAGAATGTGCAATGGTTGTGTGCATGTGTAGTGCAATAGTGTGCAAGAATGTGCAAAAGTTGTGTACAAGTGATGTGCTCAACAATATAAATGAATGATGCAAGAATAAGCTGTGACTTGCAACCAACTTCAGGCCCTGATTCCTTGCGACTTTGGAGAAACGTAAAACGCCAAACTTGTAGCCCTATGTCTTAGCTTTCCATAGCTTTTTGAATCACTCAATTCCGAACAAGGACGCGAACGTTATGGCCAAAATACCAGAGTGTGGCGAAGCTAGAAATTTCAAGGCGAGGTCTAGCGGCGAGGTCTCGCCTTGTAAAAGTTATCCACGAGGTCTCGCGGCGAGACCTCGCCGAATTAGAACTCGAAGTCAACATAAGAGTTGTAGAATGTTCTCTTATCTTTCTATATGTTCAAGAATCAGCCTAATTGGAAATCTGTAGCTCAAGATATGATCAATATACCAAACTGTGGCAGTGAGCTAAACAATGAAAACCCTAAAATAGTGATTGAAAAGATCACCCCGTTTCTCATATGTGCACGCAGAATTAGAGGAATGTTAAAACATAAGAATTGAAGTAACCTCAAAGCTCTTTCCAGAACATCCACGAACTCCTCATTCGGATTAGTATTGAGAAATTTATACTCAAATGAAGTGCACTCACCATTCTGCCTAAGCACAAAATAAGCGTTTAACAAGATTTCCAACTTCACAATCATCATTCAAGTTCTCTTTTGACTCATTTCCTTGTTCTTTACACTAACACATACATTTACTTCATTTGCTCATCATTTTATGACTTTTTTTCTCCATTTTAGCACTTTCGACTTGCAAACTACATTAAGGCACAAAATTGCACAAAACATCACACATTTTCATAAAACACAAGACAAAAGCCAAGTGATTTAACACATATAAGTTGGTATAAAACCAACTTATCAAATTCCCCCACACTTGAACTTTTGCTTGTCCTCAAGCAAACACAAAACACGAAACTCACATTTCAAAACCACTTTGCACTAGACCTCACTCTTCTGTAAACCTTGTTCTTATTTGAGTTCATCAAAACAGATTTTTCATGCAATATCAAAAACTCTTAATATATCCTCAATTCCAACCTATCAACTTTCAGCGCAAATTATCAACCAAGGCACAATGAATAAAGACCAAAATGTCATGCGTGCAAGTGTGTGCTGAGGAACATGCACTTCATCTATTCCCTTGCTATACACCATCTAGCTGGTCTCACATTCCATTCAATACATGCCAATCTCCTTGTACACCCTTATGAACATGCAATCACAAGATCAATGGTACATATGCGTACATTGGTACTCTATGGGACATTGCCCTTATTCTGCACATTAGTGCTGCACATATTGATGACTGAAATAATGCCTGGGTTTTATGGCTTTTTTTCTCCAAATTTGATTGCCAGGTTCTTATGGCTTTTTCCTTCCCAGTTGCCAATCTGGCTTTTTCTCCCATATCATTTCTTGTGCAAGCACATGTTCATAAGAATCCCAAATTGACTAAACATGCACGAATTTTTGAGACACCAGATAAATGCATAACAAAAAGAAACGAATCCATACACATTACCTCCTATGTCATTTGAGTTTTTCATGGCATATCTATCTTACATTAACATCGGGCCTTAGTCAGCAAAATGTACCAATTTCATCAAGATTGGAATCAAAGACATTAAATCAATTTCGCATGCAAAGCATTAGTAGAAATTGGATGAACTTAAATTTTGAACATAGCTTAACAAAAGAACAAAGCATAGCACAAAGTGTCAACATTCATTCCATTGCTCTCAATGTCACTACACCTCTTTTCTTTTCATTCCATTACTTGCACTTTTGCATTTCATTTGGACATCAGCACCACATTACACCATGTATAGACAAGATCAACATTTATTCACAAAAATTTCAAAATTTCACCAAAAGTTGATTTTTTTACAAAACATGAAAACACCACAAAACATGAAAAACATCACAAATAACTAGACGTTATATGCTCACACTCAAAATTCACTACAAAACTTAAAAAATTTTGCATATAGCACAAAACTTCACAAAAGATTTCATCACTCATGCAAGGCAAATAAGCATCCAAAATTAAAGAGATACAAACTATAGCAAACATACACTACCCCACACTTAAAACATACATTGTCCTCAATGTAAATAAAAGATAGGTTTAGGAGCTCCCTAGTATTGATATTGTCATGAATTCCAATGTTTGCTTGGTAGAGATTTCTTAGTCCATCTTTCTCATGAGAAAAATTCTTTGGCATCACTCCCCCACACTTAGCCTCTTGAGTGCATGGCTAATCTCTTGCAATGTCCTTCCTGGTCAAACACCTTTAACATGAGTGGTTTTGATGAATGAATTCCAAAATGAAAGAAACGCAAAGACAAAACAAAAAGAAGAAAACAAACTACTTATTAAAGCTAAAGGAAAATAAGTAGTTCTGGATTTAGATAGTCTCCAGCTAGACTTTATTCATCCACAACGTATGTCTTGTTCATGAAAAGAACTCAGTAAATCCATCTCTGCACCACACAAAAGATGAACTCTCGTAAGCATGCTCCTTTTTCCCAGAAGACACTGGAGTGTTGAGGAGATGTGTAACCACAGGATCATGAGAAAAACTTTCTCCAAATATCAAATTTGTTTGAACCACATCATAGCCCTCTTGTACCACACTATCCACAGTAGTCCTGCAAGGCTCAACCAAGGAATGCACATCCATGGTCTCAATCAACTCATCAGAAATTTCAAAAGTAAATGTCTCAAATTCACAATTGTTCACCATATTATCATTGTCATTCAAAATGTTAACATTTTTATCCTTAAAACAAACGTTTTGACTCCACAAACTTTCTCAAAATTATCCTCACAAACAACATTGTCATTTCTTAACAAAAATTTCTCATTATGCATTGGAGATAAAGTACCAATTGCACACTCATATTTCTTCTCAGTTTCAAAAGTACCAATTTCCACATTAACATGATTTTTGGTATCACAATGTCCTTCCAAATGTGACTCTATGCAACTTATCAAAGTATCAAGAAAAGAACATTCATCATCATCATCAAGTAAAACATGTTCATCACTATCATTTGAACAATTCTTGACACATGCTTCCTGTGAGGTATGATCTACCAAAGATTGACTTGGCATTTCAAAGTTTGACACATCTATGAAACCACATTCTTCTATGCGTGCACTCTCTAATGAAAACATGGTATCTTCTACATCAAGCTCATCACAATCAATTTCTTCATCATCCACAATTTCATGAACAGAAATATAGTCATGCTTAACACCCTCATCAACGAAAGTAGGAGAACATTCAACAACTTGAATGGAACACAAAGATTCTAAATGCATAGGTTGTTTCATTGCATAATTCACGTCAAAAACTACTTCCTTATTATTAATTCTAAAGGTGACAGTTTTGTTTCGAACTCCAATTAAAGCATCACCCGTAGCTAAAAATGGTCTACCAAAAATTAAAGGTACCTCGGGGTCCTCCTCCATATCAAGTACAATGAAATCAACAGGCAAAGTGAATTTATCAACTCTTACCAGAACGTATTCAACCAAACCTGTAGGAGTTACCAAAGACCTATCTGCCAATTGGAGTGTTACTACCACGGGGTGAATCCTGCTTTCCAATCCAACACTGATAGCTATGGACAATGGCATTAAATTGATCCCAGCACCCAAATCACATAAAGCCTTTGCATAATGCCTTGTGCCTATTTTGCATGGAATAGTACAGCTCCCAGGATCCTTAAGCTTTGGAGGGAGATCATGAACCATCCAAGCTTGAGTGCACTCAGAAACCATCATGGGAACCTCACATCTCAAGATTTGCTCTTTGTTGGAGATAAGATCCTTGAGATACTTAGCATATTTTGGCATTGAAGTCACTAAATCCATTAGGGGAAGATTCACATTCACTTGCTTGAGTACCTCCAGAAACCTCTTGAACTGAGGGCCTTTTTGAGGAGGTGGTTTCTTCCTCTCTGGAAAAGGAGGCTTAGGAGCATACTCAGGGTAGTTGTAAGGATTGGAGTTCTTGGTGATCTCATTACCCATTCTAGTTGGTATCTCTTTCTTCACAGCTCTATCATCCTCTTGCTCATTATCCTTCTTAAGCTCCAAAACTTCCTTAGCTTCATTTTCCTGGTCTTCTTCCTCTGCACAATCATCCTTAACTTCTGACGGTTTCTTCCCAGGCAAAAGTTTTCCATTACTCAAGGTTATGGCATTGCATGCTTCCCTTTCTTTTGGATTCGGAACAGTGTCACTTGGTAATGCTCCTTTTTGCCTCTGATGCACATCATTAGCCAATTGACCAATCTGCATCTCAATATTCTTCCAAATAGCTTCATGATGTTTAACACTTGATTCCAAACTTCCAAACCTTTGCTCAAACCTCTGATCATTCTTGTCCAACCTCTCCAACAGCTTTTGAAACATACCTTCCACAGATGGCTTCCCTTGTTCTTGTGCTGATGAACTAGCTTGGTGATCAAAACCTGGTGGAGGATTGGTATTTCTCCTTTGCTCATTCCCTTGAGTATATTGGCTTCCCTGGCTTTGGTTTTGTTGTCCCCAAGTTCCTTGATTTCCTCCATATCCTCTGTTGTTGCCTCCTGAGTAATTTCCAGAGTACTCTGGTTTGTTGCCATAGTTATTCACATATTGAATGGACTCAGTGGTGACTGGACACTCATCAGTATAGTGTTCACCCTTGCATAATCCACAAGAGAGAAGTGGAGCTTTTGTTTGTGTTGCCTTAAGAGTCTACACCTGCTTGGCCAATGCTTTGAACTTTGCACTAAGAGAAGTCTCCTCATCTACATCAAGTACCCCCCTTTGTTTTCTAACATGTGGCTTTCGGATCTCTGGGAAGATATACTCATTCTCAGCAATTTGATTAAATAGCTCCCGTACTTCAGGCACAGACTTGTCTTTGAGTGCCCCGTTAGCACATGCCTTAACCATCAAAGAGGATTCATGGAGTTAAGCCTTGTAAGAAAGTGTTAGTTCCCCGGGATCTCTCCTAAGTCATGAATTGGGGCATTCTGATTAGGTCGTTGAATCTTTCCCAAGCTTCTCTAAATGTCTCACCCAATCTGTTGCTGAAAGTTTCATACTATTCCAACCTTCTCTGTTTCCAAGCTTATGCTGGAGGGAAGTATTTGGACAAGAACCTCTTCTGTAGATCATCAAATGACATTCCAGCATTTGTTCCCCATGCTCTGAAACCAATGTTTAGCCTTTCCACGCAAAGTAAAGGAAACAAAATCCTGTGAACTTCACCCTGTCACCCTTGGTAACTTGAAAGTGCTACATAATCCCGAGAGAACCAATCAAGGTGGTCGTTGGGGATCCTCATTGTCAAGACCTTGGAAGAATTGTGCCCTGGGTAATCATGGAAACAATTTATGGGAGGAATGTGGTAACTTTCCACATCGATGTCCTGATGACCAAAACGATTGTTAAAATTTACTGCATAATGGTCTCCGAACCTAAGTGCTTGTGCTCATTGAGCTGCCATTTCTCTCTGCTGCTTCAAATGTGCTCTCAAAGTTTTCTCTAACTCAAGATCCAATAAGAATTGTGGTTCTCCTGCAAACCTGCTAGACCTTGGCATACACAACACAAAGTAGTGAAGTGTAATAACAAAGAAACAGAAAAGAATCTGCAAATATGCAACCACAGAAACAGATCCACAATTCTCAACACGAACAGAAAACAACACAAAATGAAAGCTACGGTAAATGCCACAAACAAACACAAAGTAGAACAAGTAAAAATCAAGAACAATTCGTCAAAATTCCAAAACTGATTGCCTTCCCCGGCAACTGGTGCCCAAAAATTGATAAGCGAGTTGTCGCACCTCGTCAATTTACCCTAACGTACTAATGTATGTAGCGTAAGTAGGATCGTAATCCTACAGGAAGGCGTAGGTCAAGAAAATTGAGCAAAATTGTTCTAAAAGTCCTGTCACAGAATCTAAGTACTAGAAAGAGGAAAATTCAACACAAAAGAACGAAAACAAGGATGCAAAAATATAGCAACAAGCAAGGATGAAACAGATATCTCAGGATTTTTAAATTGGATGACACAGGCTTAGTAAATCTATGCTATGCAATCAGTTACAATTAAATGCAATGGAGACCTAAAATTGCCTAGAAGTCCAAGCTGTGGTCAGCATGGGGACCACACCACTGCTTGTACCCAAAATCACCATCCTCTCCCATGGCGAGGCCTGAGAATGGTGGAAGAAGCTCCGCAAAGTCTCAACTCTCCCAGTTAACTACTCTAACATGCAAAGTCCTAAAACTCCCATGGCGAGGCCCATCCTAGGGCTCACATATCATTGTTGTTAACACAGAAAGCTCCTTTGACACTTTCCTAAGGATTCAATTCATTAACACTTCCTATGGCGAGGCCTGAGTTTCAGAATTGATTCGATTACAGAAACAAGTACAAAGGCTTATACATCACAATTTAGTTCTAAATTCATGCATCTTCGCTAACTTGATTAATCACTCCTCAATTTAGCATGTCGACCACAATAGGTTTGATCTATTCAAGATTAGCTAGGAATTATGAAATTCAACATATGTTTATGCTCATTCAAATGTGATTTCAATACTTCAACAATTAGATCAATTGCATAGCATATAATCTACTAAACACGTATCATCCGTTAAGAATCCTAAGATATCATAGATTTAGCCAGAAACATCTTTCTCATTCCAAAATCAAACAAATCCAACATTGATAAGCTCATTCTCACTTATTGGAAGAATTTACCGATTAATCGAGAGAAATTGTCGATTCCGTTTGTCAATTGAGAATAAGAAAGATGAATCCAAACCAAATCACAATCGGAGTTGAGATCGGAGAAGAAATGTTTAGTGAGAGAAAGTAGATCTAGAGAGAGAAGTAGATCTAGAGAGAGAAAATGAGAAATTCAAAATGATAATTCTAACTCTAGAATATTCTCTAAAAGTTCTCCTCCGAAAATCCCATTACATGTTAGCTACTTTCCCTATATATAGAGTGGGGAAAACGTAACTAATACGCAACATAAAATGTACAAAGTGTTATAAAAATTCCCTTGAATCGATAAAACCAAAAATCAGCCCAAAGAAATAAAAATTCCAAGTTTGAAGAAGTATTCAGCACTCCAGCGCCTTTGGTGTTAATTTCCAGCGCCTTCATCAACCTCGTGTGCCTTCAAGCCATTCTGGAGCGCGTCTTCACAAAAGCTCCAACGCCTTCCTGGCACGAAGAACCACGCCTTCTCTTCAAGCCAGAATTCCATCTTGTCCAGCGAACATCACGCCTTTATAGGCTAGCAGAAACACGCCTTCAGCTTCCAGCTCCCACTTCTCCTTTTTGTACTCAGTTCTTTTGCGCCTTCTGGTCTACCATCTCCACGCCTTCACTGCACCTGTACACCACAGCAGCAACACTTAGAAAGATGTATGCCCAGATGAAACTCCAAACACCAACATGCTGGCGAGGTCTCGCGGCGAGACCTTGCCGCTTTGTGCAATTGCTGGCGAGGTCTCGTGGCGAGACCTCGCCGTATAAAGTGTTGGCCGGCGAGACCTCGCGGCGAGGTCTCGCCAGCTAAAGTGTGAGTGTGTGAGTTTGAGTGAATGAAATGTGTATCATGTGAAGTGTAGTGCTGTGAAGTAATGAGTGAAATGAGTATAAGAGTGGAGTGAAATGAGTGAATTGGAAAGTTCAAAGATGCAAAGTGGTGAGGTGCAAATGTAGGATGAAGTGTGAGATGTGAGTGAAAATTTTGAAGCTTGTGAAGTGAAGATGAAAACTGTGAATATTTTCTTGGAATGAAGTGAATGAAAGAATGAGGTGAATACAATGTGTGAATTTCGAATTCAAATCATGAGTGATTGTTGAGGTTGTCGATATTTTGCAAGAATGAATAATGAAACATAATCAAGATATTGTGAAGAAAATGAATATGAATGGTGAATGAAATCTAAACCGATTGTGAAAATTATGTGATCCATGAAGTATGTGCAAAATGTTATGAATTAATGAAATGAAATGCTATAATGTTGTGGGAGTTGTGAACTGTGGATGAAGAATGTAATGAACTGTGAAGCATCATGTGTTCAAGTTTTACATAATGACATGCCTTATGTGCAAGGATGTGTACTTGTGTTGTGGCGAGGTGAGTGAAATGCAATTAGTGTGTGAGATGTTCATGCGGCAGTGTTGTAGTGAGTGTGTGAGGGTGAATGCGGCGAGGTGACCTCGCCACATGGTGTGTGCGTGCGTGTGTGCAATTCTTGTGCGGCGAGGTCACGGAGTGTGTGTGTAAGTAATGCATGAATGTGTTCGTGTGAGTGTTGAATGAAATGGATGTTGAGTGAAATGTGTGTTGGGAGAAAAGAGTAAAGAGTGTAATGAATGAAGAGAAAATGTTGTGAGTGAAGTGTGTTGCAAGTGTGCATGAAGTATGTGAGTAAGATTGGTGTTGTGAGATGTGTCAACCGTGAATGCAAGTGAAGTATGTGAAATCCTTAAATGTAACTATGAGTGTTATGAAATGAGATGTGTGAAAAATACATAAGTGAAGTGTTGTGAAATATGTAGAACATGAATGCAAATGATGTATGATAAAGAATGAAAGCAAATGAAGTTTTCTAAGAAGTGAAGATGTGGTGAGGTGTGTATGTGATGTGTAATGTGCTGAAATGTTTAGTGTTGTGAGTGAGATGTAAATGTTCATGCTCGTGTAGTGCAAAAGTAGTGTGCAAGAATGTGCAAAGGTTGTGTGCATGTGTAGTGCAATAGTGTGCAAGAATGTGCAAAAGTTGTGTACAAGTGATGTGCTCAACAATATAAATGAATGATGCAAGAATAAGCTGTGACTTGCAACCAACTTCAAGCCCTGATTCCTTGCGCATTTGGAGAAACGTAAGACAGCAAAGCTGTAGCCCTATGTCTTAGCTTTCCATAGCTTTTTGAATCACTCAATGCTGAGCAAGGAAGAGAAAGTTATGGCCAAAATACCAGAGTGTGGCGGAGCTGGAAATTTCAAGGCGAGGTCTCGCGGCGAGGTCTGGCCGCGAGGTCTCGCCTTGTAAAAGTTTTGTACGAGGTCTCGCGGCGAGACCTCGCCGAATTAGAACTCGAAGTCAACATAAGAGTTGTAGAATGTTCCCTTAGCTTTCTATATGTTCAAGAATCAGCCTAATTGGAAATCGGTAGCTCAAGATATGATCAATATACCAAACTGTGGCAGTGAGCTAAACAATGAAAACCCTAAAATAGTGATTGAAAAGAGCTCCCCGTTTCTCATATGTGCACGCCGAATTAGAGGAAAGTTAAAACACTAGAATTGAAGTAAACTCAAATATCTTTCCAGAACATCCAAGAACTCCTCATTTGGATTAGTATTGAGAAATTTATACTCAAATGAAGTGCACTCACCATTCTGCCTAAGCACAAAATAAGCGTTTAACAAGATTTCCAACTTCACAATCATCATTCAAGTTCTCTTTTGACTCATTTCCTTGTTCTTTACACTAACACATACATTTGCTTCATTTGCTCATCATTTTATGACTTTTTTTCTCCATTTTAGCAATTTCGACTTGCAAACTACATTAAGGCACAAAATTGCACAAAACATCACACATTTGCATGAAACACAAGACAAAAGCCAAGTGATTTAACACATATAAGTTGGTATAAAACCAACTTATCAGAAGTCCTAGGGGTTTGCTATGATGTTTAAGTCAAAAACATGCTTAGAAAAAGAATAAAAAATTATTGCAAGTAGCAAATAATGGGAACATTAAAACATAATTGTTATATGATAAATAAAGGTTTATTTATAATATCCATGCCCAAAGTAGAATTGAAATTAGATTGTAGTGTAATAGCCAATAAGATGGTGTTTTAGCCTAAGTATAACTGAATACCTTAAGTAGTAGAACTTATATAGTAAAGTCCATATAGGTAAAGTCCATGTAGTAAAGTCCATAATCTCCTAGGTTTTATTTCAATATTTGGTATATGAGTTTTTGGGCCCGTTTTGTAAGGGAGTAGTACTCCTTTTATTGCTTTCCTTTTGTACCGAGGTGGCGGGTATATCCGGCCTCTTTTTGCTTTGTTTATGTTTATAAATTTGCTTTTAAAAAAAAAGTCCATATAGGTCTTGAATAAAGATAAGATTTGAGATTTTAGTGTAACTGTAGAATTTATCCTCATCAACAGCCCCTCAAATCGGTTGAGACTTGTCTTAGCTGATCTGAAATAATAATCTAAATATATGAATTGCAATTTGTAAACAGTTAATTCGCCAGTAAGCCCCCAGAGAGTTGTGTTATTGTTTCTCGTAATCAATTCCGAACTGGAATGTCTTTACTCATGTGATCCTGTAGATCATCGTCTCATGTTAGAACTAATGTTTCTTCATGTAGATTTTTTTTAAAATATAAAATACACAACTATGATGCCATATAGCCATCCAGGTTAGTTGAGGCTTGTCTTATCTGACTTGATAATTTATCTAGGTTTTTTGTTGATTGCTTTTCAACATCTTCTTGTGTACTTAGAAATTTTTTTCTAAGACTATTTCTTTTGTTTACAGAAGTAATGTGATGCTCAATAGCCAATCATGTCATTACTTTTTATGCTAGAACACGTAGTTATTTTCAGTAATATTCCCATTTTTGGTGAGAAAATTCCGTGAACCTGGTGGCCGATCACGTAATTACTCTTATATATTAGAACACGTAGTTCTTTTATATGATATTCTCCATTTTAGCGAGGACTTTTTACAAGTAATGTGAAGCTCGTGACTGATCACGTCATTACTTAGTATATTTATTAAACAACCTTGGTTGTTTATTATCTAAATTATTTCTAAGTCTTAACTTGTTCTTCTAGTAGAAGAATAATATACAAGTTCTTATTTGGTTTAATGTAATTTCAACCGTATGAGAACAATTAGTTCTTTAGATCGGACGTCATGCCCCTCTTATTGGTTCTATGTTTCTTAAACAACCTTGGTTGTTTATTGCATAAATTATTTATAAGTCTTAACTTGATCTTCTACTAGAAGAATAATACACCAGTTCATATATAGTTTAATGGAATTTTGACCGTGTGAGAATAATTAGTTCTTTAGATCAGTTTGTGGAGGTCATGCCTCTCTTATTGGTTACATTTTTCTTAAACCACCTTAGTTATTTATTGCTTAGATTATTTATATATCTTAAATGATTCTTCTACTAGAAGAATAATACACCAGTTCGTATCTGGTTCAATGTAATTCAACCGTGTAAGAACAATTAGTTCCTTAGATCTATTTATGAGGGTCATACCCCTCTTATTGGTTGCATGTTTCTTAAACAACCTTGGTTGTATATTTCTTAGATTATTTCTAAGTCTTAATTTATTCTTCTACTAGAAGAATAATACATTAGTTTGTATTCGATTTAATTCAATTTTCGACCGTATAAGAACAATTAGTGCTTTAGATCGGTTTGTAGAGGTCATGCCCCTTTTATTGGCCAAGTTGGAGACAAGCTACTGTTCATCTCACTTTTTCAGTTTTCAAAAATATTTTAAGAATGTCATGGCATGTTTTTCTTTCATCACATATATTTTGAAGAATGCAGTATACGTATATACTGAATTAGAGTGTCTCATCTATTAAGAGCTCCCTGTAAAGATAAATCTTGACACAAAGTATGTAAAATATTTAAATTTGTATTGAAATAATGAACAAAATGTTTTATGAAAAATAAGATTATTAATGCTAATTATATAGAACTTTTAATATAAAAGCTCAACTTTACTGGTAGAACTTGCGAACATTGAATTGACAATAGTAATTTGCAAGACAAACACTAGTAATAACTTCCGTAGGATTTTGTCTCCAGAAAACTCTGATGCTTGAGTTTCACAATAAAATATCCTTTTACGATAAGCATAAAATCATATGCAATTGCATACCTCAATATGAGTCCTTACACTTAACTGATTAGAAGTATAACTTCCATTATATTGTTATATGAATAGACTTTTTTTGAGCTTTTAAAGTTGGAGTTCACTCGCATAGAGGCATGTTTCCTGAGGTCATATGATATGCTCTGAGAGTTCACCTTACGTAGAGTCATACTCTTTGTTGTTTTGTAGCTCGTAATCTTTGATAACCTTGTTAGAACCAATAACTCCATAATATTAGAAAAAAAATTATAATAAAATTCCAAAATTATAAATCTGTGAAAAATAGTTAAAATCCAATTTTAACCATCCAGAATATAGAACTGGATGTTCTCTATTATCAGTTAAAATCTTAGTGAGTTCATACAATACTTGCCCATCCGATATTTTGGATGATCAAGACCGCTCACGCTTGAAATTGCTGAATTTGTAGTAGCAATTACTCTTGAGTTTACCCCTTAAGAAATTTGTAACTCGGTGTAAAACAATTAAATTCTAAGTTTACCCATTTAGAATATAGAATTGGATATTTTCTATAACCAATTAATTTCAACAAGATCCGACAGTGTTTGCCTATGCAATCATTCGTTTGATCAAGACCGCTCACATTTGAAATTGTTAAAATTACAACATAAGTTAACTCGAGTTTCTTGAATATTAGGGGAATACTAGCTCAAGGGAAAATGCATAGACTCAAAAGACTGATAAGGAAACATAGGCTGAATTTTATAGCTTTGGCTGAGCCTTTCGCTGGCCTTTTATACATGGAAACAGTTAGGAGTAGATTGAATTTTGCAAGTGCGGTCTCTAATCAGGCAGAGGGTGGTAAAATATGGTTATTTGTTCGACAGCCATTCACATGTAGAGTTATAGACATCTCTAATCAACATATCACCTGTGAGGTAACACATCCTAAATTCGATATCCCTGTAATAGTGTCTACAGTGTATGCCAAGAATTCAGCAAATGAAAGAGTGTAACTATTAGAAGATCTAGCTAAAAACTCCTCTTCCAGTTCCCCTTGGTTGCTATGGGGGGACTGGAACTGTATTGCTAGTAAGGTAGAGAAAAAAGGGGGGAAAAGATGCTCTGAGAGTGAGATAAGGGAACTAGCTGAATTTATAGACAAAGAAAGATTGGTAGAACCCCAGGTCTCAGGATCTATATTTACTTGGTGCAATAACTGTAAGGGAGCAGCGAGAGTGTGGAAAAAGTTGGATAGGATCCTCATTAATCCCATTTTGATGAACTCTCCCATTCAGCTAAAGCAGGCTATAAGATCTCCCTCAGACCACTGCCCCCTCATTGTTCATGCTGGTGTTCAAAAATTTCAAGGCCCTAAGACCTTCAAGTTTCAGAATTTCTGGACTGAGAATTCCTCATGCTTGGAGGTGGTAAGGACAGCCTGGAGGAAGCCTGTATCTGGTCCTCCTCTTAGAATGCTTGTGGAAAGAATCAAGGCCACCAAATCAGCTTTGAAAGTCTGGAACAAGGAGGTTTTTATGAATGTGATATCTGCTGTTCGAAGTTCTGAATTGGAAATGGAGAGAATTGAGGCAGAGGATGCAATTTCTACCATCCCGAGAGAGGCCTTCAACCTAGCTGCAGCAAAGTTGCAAATGGCTACAATGAGGGAGGAAAGGTTTTGGGCCCAGAAAGCTAATGTAAAATGGTCACAGGAGGGTGATAGAAAAACTACTTTTTTCCATGCTTCAGTGAAGCAAAGACATCTCAGGAATCATATTTACAGGATTAGAGGGGAAGATGGGGGATGGCTCTGTGGAAATCAAAAATTAGGGGAAGAGGCAGTGAGACACTTTACCAAATTGTTTTCAGCTACACAAACCTCGGGTGAGCTCAGACTTGAAAGTATTCCATCTTTGATAACTGGGGACATAAATGAGGACCTGATGCATGACCCTTCTATGGAAGAGCTTAAAGGGGCTATTTTTGCACTAGGTGAAGATAGTGCTCCTAGACCTGATGGGTTGAATGGTTACTTCTTTAGATGGGCTTGGGAGATTGTGAAAGAGGATCTCCTATTGTCAGTGTTATAATTTTTGAATGGGGAGAGCATACCTAAAGCAATGTCTGCCACTGAATTAATTTTAATACCCAAAGTTCCCGATCCTTCATCTCTTAATCAGTTCAGGCCCATAAGCCTTTGCAATTTTGTTGACAAGGTACTGTCCAAACTACTAGCAAATAGGCTTAGTCTAATACTACCTTCTCTAATTTGCAGTAATCAAAGTGGCTTTGTCAAAGGTAGGCAACTATTAGATAATTACTTATTGGCTAGTGAGTTGATGACCTCCATGTCTAGTAAGTCAAAAAATGGTAATATTGTATTAAAACTAGATATGGAGAAAGCCTATGATAGAGTCCACTGGCTATACCTTATTAACATAATGAGAAGGATGGGATTTGGGGAAAGATGGCTAGATACTATATGAAGATTGATATCTAATGTTTTGTTATCGGTTCTCATAAATGGTGCTTCCCAAGATTGGTCCCCATGACTAGAGGGTTGAGATAGGGAGACCCCCTTTCCCCATTGTTATTCGTTATTGGTGCAGATTATTTATCTAGAATTCTAAATGAATCCATGGAATCTGCCCCTAGCTACTATGTACCAAGGAATGGCATAAAGATATCTCATTTAGCCTATGATGACGACATTATAATTTTTTCTGCTGGAAATACTTGCTCTTTATCTAACCTTATGTAGGACTTGGAGCACTATCAACTCATTTCTGGTCAAAAAATTAATATTGGAAAGAGCTGTTTCCTATGTCATCATAAACTGTCCAACCAGAAGAGGACAATGATCTCCACAATTACAAAATTTCAAAAAGGAAACTGGCCACTAACTTATCTGGGGATCCCATTATATTATGGTAAGATCAAATCTTCACACTATGAAGGGCTGATTTAGAAGGTGAGAAATAAGTTGGGGGACTGGAAGGTAAACTTCTTTCTAAAGGTGGCAGGATCACCTTAATGAAGAATGTACTGACTGCTATCCCCATTTATTCCACTATGACCCTCAGTCCTCCTAAAGGGGTTCTGGATCAACTGGAGAGGATCTTTGCTAGATTTCTGTGGCAAAAAGGGGAGAAGAAATAGTACCATTGGATAAAATGGAAAGATTTATGCTTTCCTACTTCTGAGGGGTGGGGGGCAGGGTTCATATCCTTAGAAGATGTTGTTGCTGCCCAAAGTTTGAAACTATGGTGGAGTTTCAGAAATGGGGATTCCCTATGGGCCAAGTTTATGAATCAGAAGTACTGCAGTCCTCTACATCCTTCTCAAATTGCACACTACAGGGGATACTCCCATACTTGGAGGAGGATGTTAAAGTATGCTCACATTGCGGAGAAGTACATAATGATCAAAGTTGGAGATGGAAAATGTGATTTATGGTTTGATAATTGGATGGGTAGTGGCCCACTAGATTTGTATATATCTAGTCCACCTGAAAATCAGACTCTCTAAGGGGTCATCAAGGATGGGGAGTGGAATTAGGAAATAGTGTCCAACATGCCTGCAGAAATCCAGGCTGTATTACTATCAATCCCTGCTCAATCACTCACAGGGGCTGATGAACTAAAATAGTGCCTCAATGAGATAGGTAAATTTACTTTGGCATCTACGTATCAGCAAGTCAGACAGAGGAGAGGATCAGATGGTGCCTGTAATGAGATCTGGAATTCCAGACTTTCATTAAAAATCTCCTTTTTTATGTACTCTATGCTTGCAAGGAGAATTCCTCTCAGTGATTCTCTTCACGGGTTTTGTTTCATTGGCCCTTCTACATGCATTCTTTGCTACAATAATTATGAAGGAATTAACCATACATTTGCAAGTTGTTCAATAGTGAGACAGGTATGGAGAATACTGGCTGCAGAAATGGGAGCGACCTGTTCCTCCAATTCAATAGAATTTGTGTGCAAGAGATGGTGGCAGACTACTCCCAAAAATGATCCTTGTAAAGTTTTGCTAACTATTTTTCCTTCGATAATTTGTTGGGAAATATGGAAATGCAGGGTTACAGCAGTATTTGAGGGATGCCCTGTGGACCCCTTGAAGATAACCCATCAGAGCCTTGTCTAGGACTTAAGTATCCTCCAAATCTGCTTCCCTCAGATTCTATGGGATCCATCCAATTGAGGACTTTTTTGGGAAACAGTAAGTAAATACAGGAGTCAGGTCCAAATTCAGATTCTTCATTGGAAGAAGCCTATGCCCACTGGAGTGAAAATTAATGTCTCATATAAGAAAATAGATAACGAGCTTGCTGCTACTGGCATAAGCCGAGACCATGAAGGTGAGATTCTTAAAATTCTATTTAATCAGTACAAATGGATAAATCCTGTAGGTATAGCAGCCATCAATGGAATGCTATACATAGCTTATCAAGGTCTCCAATGGTGCCGGAAGAAGGAATGGAACACTATAGCCCTAGAAACTAGCCATTTGGGCCTTTATATTGCAATCAAGGACAAAAATGAGCTTCACTGTGACTAATCAGTGGTGGAAAGCAATACAGATTCAGGATAGCAGTGCACTATATCTTAGTCCTGTGGAAGAAAACAGAGCTGCTGATTGGTTAGATGAAATAGGACCTCAGTCAACGAATGTGGAAGCCTTCAAGAAGATACTTCAGCGAGACAAAAAAGGGTTCCTTATCTTCAAAAAAAATCAAGAGAAGAAGGTAAAATGAAAGGTACAGTTAATAGCACCATAAATACGAACTGCTGGTTGAAAGTCTGGGCTGCCGTAATAGAGCCTTTGTACGCTATAAATTGGCTTTGTATCAGGATCACTCTTGAGGTGAACATTTGCTGCCTTTTGAAAATAGAGCAGCCTCCCCTTTGTATTATGGGTATGGTGCTACTAGTAATCTGGCCTCATGTTAGGGTGTTTTTCATAATCACTATGAAATGTATACTAGTTGATGAGTTGGCGTGGATTAGTGATAGGGTTGATTGTAGATGGAGGAAGTCCTCCACATTTAATTTTCTGCAAAAGTCATTTGAGTCCCTCCCCATTAGGCTATTGGCATTTAAATGGGTAGGGTATCAAATGATTATATTTTGTAAGAGTGGTATTAGGGTAAATCCACTACCCAAAAAGTTATGGTATAAAATAGGGAGTGGCGACCCACCTCGCAATAGAGGTTAAGCCAATAAAAAAAAAGTTAACTCGAGTTTCATCCATTTAAGAAATTTGTAACTCAGTGTAAAACTGTTAAAATCCAATCTCAACCATTTAAAATATAGAAATTGATATCATCTTTAATCAATTAAAATTTCAACAAGATCGGACAATGTTTGCCTATCCGATCATTAGTTTGATCAAAACCTATTGAAACTTGAAGTTGCTGAAATTGTAATAGAAGTTACTCTTAGGTTTCACCCATTTAAGAAATTTGCAACTCTATGCTAAGCCATTGAAATCCGATCTTAACCGATTAAAATATAACAATAGATATCTTCTAAAACTAGTTAAAATTCAACAAGATCAGACACTGTTTCCTTATCCAATTTTTAGTTTCATCAAAAGCTATTTAGACTTGAAGTTTCTGAAATTGTAGTAGAAGTTACTCTTGGGTTTCACCTCTTTAAGAAATTTGTAAGTCCGTGTTAAGCCATTGAAATCCAATTTTAACCATTCAAAATATAGAAATGGATGTCTTCTATAATTGGTTAGAATTTCAACTAGATCTGATAATGTTCCCCTATTCGATCATTAGTTTGATCCAAAACTGTTTAGACATGAAGTTGTTGAAATTGTAGCAAAAGTTACTTTAGGGTTTCACCCTTTTAAGAAATGTGTAACTCCGTGTTAAACCATTGAAATTTGATTTTAACAATTTAGAATATAGAATTGAATGCCTTTTGTAACCAGTTAAAATTTCAACAAGATCGGACAATGTTTGCCCATTCGATCATTCGTTTGTCAAGACCGCTTACACTTGAAATTGCAGCAGAAGTTGTTCTCACCCCTTCCAAAATGTGTACCTTGATATAGATTAGTTGAAATCTGATCTCTATTATTTAGAATATGAAAATAGATGTTGTCTCATCGTACGACAGAGCATGTGATCCCAATTGTGGGCATATTTATTACGCAAAGCCATTAACATGGCACTTCATATCAATTTGGCAAAAGTTGATCAGTTTTGTTTTTGTGAATTAGGAATTATCATTGACCTTTTGTATCAATTCCAATAGACGGTTCTAATTGATGGGTTTCAAAATTTTCTGAGTGCTCCTATGTCAGTTTACGCCATAGATGACTTACAACTTGTAGTACAAAATTACTCTTTGGGAACTTTCTCCGATGTCTATGTTAGTAACATGCTTAGGAAAAGAATAAGGAATAATTGCAAGTAGAAAATAATGAGAACGTCAAAACATAGCCGTTATATAATAAATAAGGGTTTATTTATAATATCCATACGCAAAGTAGAATTGGAATAAGATTATAGTGTAAAAACCAATAAGATAGTGTTTTAGTCCAAATATACCTAAATACCTTAAATAGTAGGACTTATGTAGTAAAGCCCTTGTAGACCTTGAATAAAGATAAGATTTGAGGTCTTAGCATTGGTGTAGAATTTATTCTCATAAAGACCAATTCGAAATATAGCTCGCAAAAATACTTGCACTCATTATCCACCTGCAAATTAATCTGTCCAAACTTTCAAAATTTTAATATGGTTATAATTAGGTAGAGTAATAATGGATATGGGTAATATATGGATGGATATAATATTGACTAATTTCACCTTTGTAATTTAAGTTAATATATAAAACTAAAATATATTCATTGAAATTACCCTCATAAATTTTACTTTTTTACTCATACATATGAAGTCCCTTAAACTAGAAACTGCCTAATACTTAATTTGATCGACTTTTGAATTTTTAAATAATTATTTTATTTGATGAATTTTTAATTTAATAATTAAATAAAATAATAAATTTAAAACTATGATTATAAATTAATCTTTATCCAATTTCTTTGTGTAACACTTTAAATGAGTTTATTGTTTTCTTTAATTATTTAACAAAAACTATCAACATGAATTGATATTTCATTAAAAATTAAGTGTGACAATTTAAAAATAAATAAATTCTACACAGTTTGTACGTCAAACTACTTAGTGTTATCTCTTTGTGACCAAAACCATTTTATGAAGATGAACTTGCGAGAAATTGGAATTAATGCTCAAACAGTGGAGTATGATTATGCCTTTCTCTAGTGCGATTCTATGGGTATGCTTGGTTAAAATTGTTCAATGACAATCACAATGGATTTGATTGAGAGGTTAATATTACAATAGAAATCATGATTGTATTATTATTGTTTGGTTAAAGTTTTGTAATAGGAATTATTGTGATCGATGATGTTTGGTTGACTCTACTTTAAACATGACAACCAATCAAAATTTATATTTTACCCTAATATCTCTTATCATATCATTTAATATTGAAAATGTTCTCCTATTTGTAGTATGTGTAATGTGTGAATATGTGTAATGTGTATAAATATGTGTAGTGTAAGTAAAATATGTGTAGCATGTAAAAAGGTATGTAATATGTGTAAAAATATATATAGTATGTGAAAATATGTGTTGTATTTGTAAAATACATGTAATGTATAAAAAACTATGTAGTATATATAAAACATGTGTAGTGTGTGAAAATTTATAATAGGGCAAATTCCCTTTTAGCCCCCTGTGGTTAGTGATAATCACCCTATCACTACCTCTTGGTTTCAAAATACCCACATAACCCCCTCGTGTTTCGAACTAATGTGGAAACTCGACGGAATCTGTTAAAATTGACGGATGTGCACTACACGCGCAAGAATATGCGTGTGGAAAATAAAAAGTGCTCCAAATTATTATTGTATTCCAAAAGTACCCTTTGTCCTCTTTCTTTTCGTCTTCCCCGTGTGTCATAATTTTCTCACCATAACTAGCAAAACCATTCCTCACAAACCCATATTTGCCATCTGTCGGTCGGCTCGTCTTCTTCATCAATCAAATCCTAATCCCTTAAGAGATTCTGGAGCTCCGGAATCTGGTTCTCCCATCGGGATCTGAAGAGAAAATGCAGCCGCTTAAAAGCCACCACTGGCCGTCTTGCTGTACAGTGCTGGAAGGAGTTCAAATCGAAGCTTCGGATCCTGGCGATGATTCGGGATTTGAAGAAAGCCTGAATGCAGCCGCTTCTTGCTGTACTGTGCTGGAAGGAGATCAAATCGAATATTCGGATTCTGACGACTCAAACTGCCACCACGCCAGAGCTCGACAAAACACTTGCTTCAAACTAACTTGTCAGAGCTTCAAACCGACTGCTGCTGCTTCAAGCCCAACCCTGCAACCTCCTTACCATTCATGGGTGTGGATGCTCTCTTCGGGCGATTCAAAGATCCGACCCGTCAGAGCTGCAAATGCTTCAAGTCCACTTTGTTGCTTCAAAGCTCAGATCTTCAACCACCAAGCAGGGATAGAGAAAGTTCGGGCCGACGAAGACCCGAGCTCCCCATGGTCGATCTTCACTGATCTTCACTAACCATTCTCTTGATTGTCTGGGTTGTGCTCCATTGCAGGTTATTGAGTTCTTTTCACAAAAACCTTGCTGAACTTAACCAAGTTGTGTTCTGGGTTGGAACCTAATGCTGTGAGCTTGCTGAACTTGTTTCCTGCAGTTTGTAAATTGGTGAACTTGAAAGCTTGTATGTCCATACTTGGGTATGTCTGGATTAGTGATTTTCCAACTGTGGGATTTTCCATATGTATGCGAAATGTGGGTCTTCAAATATAGCTAGGCTCATCTTTGATGGGATGGTGCGGAGAGATGATGTGACATGGGGAACAATGATGGCTGGATATGCATATAATGGGAGGTTTTGTGAGGTTTTTGAACTTTTTGATTCCTTAAGAAGGAAGAATTTGATGGTAAATATGGTTTCAGCTGTGAATGCTTTGCTGGCAGCTTCTGAGTTGAGGGATTTGGAGAAGGGGGTTGAGATTCATGATTTTGCAGTGAGACAAAGGACTGATTCGGATGTTATGTTTGCTACTTTTTTGATGACTATGTATGCGAGATTTGGAGAGATAGAGAAGGCATCAGAATTATTTTGGAGAAGGGGGTTGAGATTCATCAAACGACTGGTAGTTACGACGATGATCGTGATGGCAATGCCGGTGGAGGTTCAGTCATGGTGAGGGAGAGAAAAATAGAGAGAAGGAAAAAAATTCAAAATTTTTCAGAATTTGGTTGTTGGAAATTATGGTTTACTGGATAATTATGAAGAATTATTGGTGAGAAAGAATTTAATTGATTAAAATGATGGAAATGTGAAGTATTTGTAATTGTGTAAGTGTGTGAAAAATGGGTAATATATGTAAACTATGTATAATGTGAGAGAGTGTGTATATTATGTGTAAAATATGTTGTGTGTAGTGTGTGTAAATGTGTGTAGGTGCGAGAATATATATGATATACGTAAAATATGTGTACTGTGTGAAAAAGTTTATAGTATGTATAGATATATGTAGTGTATAAAACTGGGGTGTACTATGTGTAAAATATATATAGTATGTGAGAATATGTGTACTATATGTAGAATATGTAGGGTTAATAACATTTAGCACCTTTGAGTTTTGATGAAAGTATCGAACGAATTTTGGGGTTTCAAAAAATTATAGTCACCCCCTTTGACTAAGTAAATGTTTAACAAACTGACTCCTCTCACCAAACGGTATCTAATAATGTGCCGATTTCACCAAAAAAATGTGTGCATTATGATAAGTAGGTTTTATACCTACTTATATAGTCTATTTCACTTAGTTTTTGGCTTGAATTTCATGCAAATGTGTAGTGTTTGGTGTTATTGTGTGCACTTATGTGGTTTGTAACTTGATGTGCTAAAATGGTGAAAAAAACCACAAATGTTGTTAAAATGAGGCTAATGTGTGTGTGATGCTAAATGATAAGAGGAGAGTTAAAAAGGGCTAGAATGGTGAGTGAGAATTTTGGAAAAACCTAAAATGTGCTTAGTTTGCTTAGTTTGAAGTTGGGCAGAAAGTAAGTCGTACTTCCCTTGAGCATAACTCTCACAATACTAGTCCAAATGATGAGATCTTGGATGCTCTGGAAAGCTCTTTGAGTGTATTGCATTTCTTATGTTTTAACTTTTCTCTCATTCTGTGTGCAAGTATGAGAAACGGGGGCGTCTTTCTAATTGCTACTCCAGGTTTTTACATTTGAGTTCATATTGCCATAGTTTGGTAGATTGGTTATATCTTGAGCTACAGACTTCCAATAGTATTGATTCTGAAACCAATAGAAAGCCAAGAGGAAGATCTAAAACTCTTATGTTTATAGCAAAGTCCAATTCAGATGTTAAAACACACGAATTTTGCTTGGAAGTTGTTTGTTGGTTCTGAAATGGTGGCATCGCACACAAGCACACACTTTCGTGCACACATGCATGCGACGAAGCACACTTCGCCGCACACATGCATGCGACGAAACACACTTCGTCGCACATCGTGCACACTACTGCACACATCTTGCTGCATGGTTGCGAGACTTCGCCGCACATGCCTGCACATTTCGTCGCACATGACTGCACATTTCGTCGCATGATTCATGCGGCGAGCTCAAGGCACCATTGTTTCAATTCACCTTCTTCATATGCACTCAATTTCATCAAACTGCCTTTCCTCATGGACATTCATCTTCAAGACTTCACACAACACAAACACTCGAACCCATATTACTTCACACATCATTTCCAGAAATTCTTCATATTATCACTTACTCACAGCTCACAGAATTCACTTTTCACTCACATCACACGTCACACACTTCACCTCACAATATTCTAGTTTCATTTTCATGACATTTCAAGGTATGTAATTCCTTGAATGAACTTCTTGAATACGTATTACATGTTTTAGATATGAAGATTTGTGGAAGGTTTGAGAATGGGTTGTTATTCTTCATAGCTTTTATGAATTTCACAACACTCTACTCACCTCACATTCTCTTTATTTCAAGCAGAATTCAGCTTAGACTTCACTTCACACCACTACTCACATTTCACTCTAGCTTAGTGCACTATTCTCACTTACATGAAGCTGCTACTTCCAGGTGGTGTTGGCGAGGCTTCGTGGAGAAGCTGGCAAAGCATCGTAGAGCTTTTGGCGAGGCTTCGTGGGCTGTGGCGAGGCTTCGTGGTGGAGTTGGCGAGATCTCGTGGAAGTTGGCGAGGCTTCGTCAAGCTGTTGTGGAAATGGCTGGAAAATAGCTAAGTGTTGGCAGCTGAAGGCGTGAAGCTCCAGGGCGTAAAGGCGTGGTTCCTGGAGAGCTGGACTGCTTGGAGGATTGCGAGGCCATTGAAAACGTGATCCTCTCAGGCTCAAAGGCGTGATTCGACTCTGAATCTGCACTCAACTTCCAAGCGATGAAGGCGTGAACAAGGAAAGCTTGAAGGCGCAACTTGGAGTGCCGCGGCTAACAAAAGCGCTGGGATTTAAGCCTGAAGGCGCGAGTTTGCTGGGAAATCTCTTCAAACTATGAATTCTCATACTTGGGCTGATTTTTCCTCATTCCCATTCAAGGGCACTTTTGTAATATCTTTAGATATTTTTAGTTAGCGTATTAGTTGCAGTTCTACTCTTCTATATATAGGAGATGTAGCTAATGTAAAAAGGGGATTTTCGAGATTGGAGATTTTAGAACTATCTTTGAATTAGGGCGGGAATTCTCATTTTCTCTCTCTAGATCTACTTTCTCTAACTAAACATTTCTCCTCCGATCTCAACTCCGATTGTGAATTTGGACTGGATTCTTCTTTCTTATTCTCAATTGACAAAGGAATCGACAATTCTCTCGATTTAATCAGTAAATTCTTCCAATTAAGTGAGAATGAGCTTATCAATGTTGGAATTTGTTGATTTTGAAATGAGAAAGATGTTTTCTGGCTAAATCTATGATATCTTAGGATTCTTAATGGATGAATACGTGTTTTAGTAGATTGTATGCTATGCAATCGATCTAGTTGTTGAGTATTGAAATCACATTTGAATTGAGCATAAACATATGTTGAATTTCATAATTCCTAGTTAATCTTGAATAGATCAAGCTTCAATTGTGGTCGACATGATAAATTGAGGAGTGATTCATCAAGGTTAGCGAAGTTGCATGAATTGAGAACTAAATTGTGATTGTTTAAGTCTTTGCACTTGTTTTCTGTAATCAAATCAATTCTGAAACTCAGGCCTCGCCATAGGAAGTGTTAATGAATTGAAACATAAGGAAAAGTGTTAAAGGAGCTTTCTGTGTTAACAACAATGTTATGTGAACCCTAGGATGGGCCTCGCCATGGGAGTTCTTAGGTCTTTGCATGTTAGAGTAGTTAGTAGGGAGAGTTGAGACTTTGCGGAGCTTCTTCCACCATTCTCGGGCCTCGCCATAGGAAAGGATGGTGATTTGGGGGTACAAGCAGTGGTGTGGTCGCCATGCTGACCACAGCTTGGACTTCTAGGCAATTTAGGTCTCCATTGCATTTAATTGTTTACTGACTGCATAGCATAGATTTACTAAACTTGTGTTCATCCAATTCAAGAATCCTGAGATATCTGTGTCATCCTTGCTTGTTGCTATATTTTGCATCTTGATTTCGTTCTTTTGTGTTGACCAAGACATATGTTGTGGATGAATAAAGTCTAGCTGGAGACTATCTAAATCCAGAACTACTTCTTTTCCTTTAGCTCTACTAAGTAGTTTGTTTTCTTGTTTTCGTTTTATCTTTACATTTCTTTCATTTTGGAAATCATTCATCAAAACCACTCATGTAAAGGTGTTTGCTCAGGAAGGACATTGCAAGATATTAGCCATGCACCCAAGAGGCTAAGTGTGGGTGGAGATGTCTTGGTCCATTTTCCTCATATGAAAAAAATTTCGTGGCATCACTCCCCCAATGGAAAAAGACAATCCACAGAGCAAACATTGGACTTTATGACTTACCAATATCAGGGAGCTCTTGAACCTATCTCTTTACTTTACATTGAGGACAATGTAAGTTTTAAGTGTGGGGGAGGGAATGTTGCTGTGGTTTGTGTCTTCTTTTTTGTGCTTTGTATGCTGTTTTGAAAATTTTAATTTTTGAATTATATGCATGCTCTTTTGTTTTTTTTTGTGTTGAGTGGTTTGATTTGTTATGCTTACTTTCTTCTCATGAATTTTTAGTGAAAATATGTGTTGGTTTGAGACTTTTGCCTGTAATGTTAGTTTTGTTGTGTTAGTTTGAGTTTATTACCCGTATGTGTGGTGTTTTCCATGTTTTGTGCAAGTTTTTCATGTATTGAGGAGAATTTAAAATTTTGGTGGAATTTGAAAATTTGGTGAATAAGTGAAAGTTTTGGTGTGAGTGGTGTGTTTTTAGTGGGATGAAGTTTCTAAAGTGTTAAGGAGTGTGAGTGTGCAATACGGTGTCAAATGTGTAATGAAAGAAACAAGAGTGTGGTGAAAGTGAGTGCAAGGGCAGTAACACTTTGTGCTATGCTTTGTTCTTTTGTTAGGCTATGTTCAAAATTTGAGTTCATCCAATTTCTATTAATGCTTTGCATGCGAAAATGTTTTTGTTTCCTTTGGTTCCAATCTTGATGAAATTGGCACATTTTGTTGGTCAAGGCATCATGTTAATGTAAGATAGATATACCATGAAAAATTGTTCTTGGACATAGGAGGAAAATACATTCTTATTGTTGTGCATTAACTCGGTTGTTTTGGATGCTCTTGCATGCATAATCTTTTAGAGACATTTAAGAACTTTTAGTCACACAAGAAATGATATGGAGAAAAAGCCTTTGGCAATTGGGAATGAAAAGCCGAAATACCCTTGGCAAGCATAATTGAGAAAAAAAACAGCCATAAAATTCAGGCAGCTAAAGGGAAATAAGAGCCATAAAACCCAAGGCAGGCACACCAATGTGTGCAATGAAGAGAAAGAAAGAAGAGAAAAGCACTAAAGTGCAAAAGTAAGTGAAATGTGAAGTCAAATATGGAAAGCACCAATGTGCACCATTGATCTTGTGTGATTTTTAGTTCTTGAATGTGGACATTGTGATTGTTATGCAAAGAGATGTTTTGGAACAAAAGATATAATGCATGCAAAAGAATGGATGAACTAAGATTCCTCACACACACTTGCACCATGACATTTTGGTCTTTATTCATCGTGCCTTGATTGATAACTTGTGTTGAAATTTGATAGATGGGATTAAAGACATGTTATGAATTTTATGCATGAAAAAATGAATTTTGATGAACTCATATGAGAACAAGCTTGACAGAGGAGTGAGGTATAGTGTTAAGTGGTTTTGAAATATGGGTTTTGTGTCTTTGCTTGAGAACAAGCTTGACAGAGGAGTGAGGTATAGTGTTAAGTGGTTTTGAAATATGGGTTTTGTGTCTTTGCTTGAGAACAAGCTTGACAGAGGAGTGAGGTATAGTGTTAAGTGGTTTTGAAATATGGGTTTTGTGTCTTTGCTTGAGGACAAGCAAAAGTTCAAGTGTGGGGGAATTTGATAAGTAGGTTTTATACCTACTTATATAGTCTATTTCACTTAGCTTTTGGCTTGAATTTCATGCAAATGTGTAGTGTTTGGTGTTATTGTGTGCACTTATGTGGTTTGTAACTTGATGTGCTAAAATGGTGAAAAAAAACCACAAATGTTGTTAAAATGAGGCTAATGTGTGTGTGATGCTAAATGATAAGAGGAGAGTTAGAAAGGGCTAGAATGGTGAGTGAGAATTTTGGAAAAACCTAAAATGTGCTTAGTTTGCTTAGTTTGAAGTTGGGCAGAAAGTCGGTCGTACTTCACTTGAGCATAACTCTCTCAATACTAGTCCAAATGATGAGATCTTGGATGCTTTGGAAAGTTCTTTGAGTTTATTGCATTTCTTATGTTTTAACGTTTCTCTAATTCTGTGTGCAAGTATGAGAAACGGGGGCGTCTTTCTAATTGCTACTCCAGGTTTTTACATTTGAGTTCATATTGCCACAGTTTGGTAGATTGGTTATATCTTGAGCTACAAACTTCCAATAGTATTGATTCTGAAACCAATAGAAAGCCAAGAGGAAGATCTAAAACTCTTATGTTTATAGCAAAGTCCAATTCAGATGTTAAGACACACGAATTTTGCTTGGAAGTTGTTTGTTGGTTCTGAAATGGTGGCATCGCACACAAGCACACACTTTCGTGCACACATGCATGTGACGAAGCACACTTCGCCGCACACATATAGGAGATGTAGCTAATGTAAAAAGGGGATTTTCAATATAGTTGCAGTTCTACTCTTCTATATATAGGAGATGTAGCTAATGTAAAAAGGGGATTTTCGAGATTGGAGATTTTAGAACTATCTTTGAATTAGGGCGGGAATTCTCATTTTCTCTCTCTAGATCTACTTTCTCTCACTAAACATTTCTCCTCCGATCTCAACTCCGATTGTGAATTTGGACTGGATTCTTCTTTCTTATTCTCAATTGACAAAGGAATCGACAATTCTCTCGATTTAATCGGTAAATTCTTCCAATTAAGTGAGAATGAGCTTATCAATGTTGGAATTTGTTGATTTTGAAATGAGAAAGATGTTTTCTGGCTAAATCTATGATATCTTAGGATTCTTAATGGATGAATACGTGTTTTAGTAGATTGTATGCTATGCAATCGATCTAGTTGTTGAGTATTGAAATCACATTTGAATTGAGCATAAACATATGTTGAATTTCATAATTCCTAGTTAATCTTGAATAGATCAAGCTTCAATTGTGGTCGACATGATAAATTGAGGAGTGATTCATCAAGGTTAGCGAAGTTGCATGAATTGAGAACTAAATTGTGATTGTTTAAGTCTTTGCACTTGTTTTCTGTAATCAAATCAATTCTGAAACTCAGGCCTCGCCATAGGAAGTGTTAATGAATTGAAACATAAGGAAAAGTGTTAAAGGAGCTTTCTGTGTTAACAACGATGTTATGTGAACCCTAGGATGGGCCTCGCCATGGGAGTTCTTAGGCCTTTGCATGTTAGAGTAGTTAGCTGGGAGAGTTGAGACTTTGCGGAGCTTCTTCGACCATTTTCGGGCCTCGCCATGGGAGAGGATGGTGATTTGGGGGTACAAGCAGTGGTGTGGTCGCCATGCTGACCACAGCTTGGACTTCTAGGCAATTTAGGTCTCCATTGTATTTAATTGTTTACTGACTGCATAGCATAGATTTACTAAACCTGTGTTCATCCAATACAAGAATCCTGAGATATCTGTGTCATCCTTGCTTGTTGCTATATTTTGCATCTTGATTTCGTTCTTTTGTGTTGAATTTTCCTCTTTCCAGTACTTAGATTCTGTGACAAGACTTTTAGAACAATTTGCTCAATATTCTTGACCTACGCCTTCCCTGTGGATTACGATCCCTACTTACACTACTACATTAGTGTTTAGGGTAAAATTGACGAGGTGCGACACTCGACATCACATTACCTAATATGCCTTTCAAACTTTACCTACAATTATTATAACTTCTTCGTTTACTAAACTATTCATGTTAAATATTAAAATAAAAGCAAAGAAAATCTCATCTCTTACACAAACAAAAACACACAATATATGAAAGAGCAAAGTGCAAAAAATCACTAAACTATTAAATTAGCAAACAACATCGCTGAACTTTTTAAATGTACGTAGGTCATTCTGTTATTCTACTCTATTATCTTTACTAAAATTGTTAAAGTAATGTGTGTTTATATCTTTTCAAATAAATATCTTCAATTTCCCTCTTTCTCTTCTTCTTTATATATCCTTCTTGCTTTTCAAATCTCTCTCTTTTTCTCTTTCTTTCTTTCTCTCTTTTTCTTCTTCTTTCTCTTTCTCTCTTTTTTACCATGAAGGAAACCTTAAAAACCCACAAATTGCAATCTTTTTTCTAATTCAATCAAAATTTCAAAAGGATTTAATTCAATCAAAATTCCAACCCAACTTTATCAAGTTGAGTTGAACCATTTTCAATCATCTCATTTGTAAAATTCTCAATATGATGAAACTGACCACCAAACCTCAAAAATTTTATTGTGACATTATAAATGATTATATCTATGGGTGTTTTACCATGGGTCTTAATCTACTTGAAGTAAAAAGAGTCTTTTTCCATGCGTTTAAACTACTAAGTAGCAAATGACATTTTCTCTATTTGGGGATGTAGAATTTCTTTAACAATAGTTTGAAAAGCAACATTATCAAAAGGGTCACAATCTTTGAGTTTTTTTACAAAGAATTTTATGTATCTAATTTGATGATTATATGGGTAATAAGAGCTCTTGTGGCACGTGGGAGAGAAACGGGAGATAACAGAGTACTTAGCTTCTGTAAAGTTGATCCAAATAGATTTTGATTTAGATAAGAATGCTCGTGGCATGAGAGAGAGAGAGATTGAGAGAGAGAGAAATGAGAGAGAACAAAGAGCTTAACTCATGAGGTTGACATGAATGGATTTTGATTTGGATAAAAATGTTTGGGATCAATTTAGTTGCTCAGAAAGAATTGTAATGGATAGAGGTTTGACTTGATGGGATGAAGATTGAGTTTTTCGATTTGGATGGGTTACAAATGAATTGGTGAATTTTTTGTTCAAAAATCTTAATGGAGAGGTGTAGTATGGTGGATGAATTTTGTTTGAGCAAATGATAAACATATGCAAGTGCAGAAGTGCAAAATATTTATAGAGTCATGGAGGAGAAGGAAAGAGATTGAGATTTTACAATTTTATCTTTTATATTTATAATGTTAGGACATTTTTACCCTTAGAAAAAGTGATTTTCATTTGCATAAATGGATTTAATAGTCAGAATAACCTAGAGCCATACATTTAAATATTTCAATGATCTTTTTGACCAATTTAATATTTGAGTGACAAAAATCTAGATTCTGGAACAAGTTCAATGATCATTTTTGCATTTTATTCATATGAAATTATTAAAAACTGAATTTTCTTTTCCAAAATAAAATTCTTTTCCTTCCAAAATTTGAAAATTCGATAGAGAAGGATTTCATGATTGAAATTTGATAAAACTTATTCACGATAAATGACAGCTTAAAGTCGTATCAGCTCAATTTTACCCTAAACACTAATGTAGTAGCGTAAGTAGGGATCGTAATCCACAGGGAAGGCGTAGGTCAAGAAAATTGAGTAAGTTGTTCTAAAACTCTTGTCACAGAATCTAAGTACTAGAAAGAGGAAAATTCAACACAAAAGAACGAAAACAGAGACGCAAAATATAGCAACAAGCAAGGATGAAACAGATATCCCAGGATTCTTGTATTGGATGAACACAGGCTTAGTGACTCGATGCTATGCAATCGATAAACAATTAAATGCTTCGGAGACCTAAATTGCCTAGAAATCCAAGCTGTGGTTAGCATGGCGACCACACCACTGCTTATACCCCCAAATCACCATCCTCTCCCATGGCGAGGCCCGAGAATGGTGGAATAATCTCCGCAAAGTCTCAACTCTCTCTCAGCTAACTACTCTAACATGCAAAGTCCTAAGAACGCCCATGGCGAGGTCCATCCTAGGGTTTACATATCATTGTTGTTAACACATAAAGCTTCTTTAACACTTTATCTAACGTATCAATTCATCAACACTTCCTATGATCGGGCATGAGTCTCAGAATTGATTTGATTACAGAAAACGAGTGCAAAGACTAAAATAATCACAATTTAGTTCTCAATTCATGTAACTTCACTAACTTTGATGAATCACTCCTCAATTTAGCATGTCGACCACAATTGAAACTTGATCCATTCAAAACTAGCTAGGAATTATGAAATTCAACATATGTTTATGCTCAATTTAAATGTGATTTCAATCCTCAACAATTAGATCAATTGCATAGCATACAATCTACTAAAACACATATTCATCCATTAAGAATCCTGAGATATCGTAAATTTAGCCAGAAAACATCTTTCTTATTTCAAAATCAACAAATTCCAACATTGATAAGCTCATTCTCACTTAATTGGAAGAATTTACCGATAAAATCAAGAGAATTGTCGATTCCTTTGTCAATTGAGAATAAGAAATAAGAATCCAGTCCAAATTAACAATCAGAATTGAGATTCGAGAAGAAATGTTTAGTGAGAGAAAGTAGATCTCGAGAGAGAAAATGAGAATTCTCGCTCTTCAAAATCAAAAGTCGGTTACAATATGTAAAGAAAATGTGAGTAGTAAAAATTATATCCTATACATGTTAGCTATCTTCCCTATATATAGAGTTGGGAAAACGTAACTAATACGCAACGTAGATTGTATCAAATATTACAAAAGTGCCCTTAATAGAGGAAACTAAAAATCAGCCAAAAATGTCAAAAATTCCAAGTTTGAAAAATTATTCAACACTTTAGCGCCTTTGGTGTTAATTTTCAGCGCCTTCATAAACCTCAGCATCCTACATCGCGCCTTCAGGCTCAGCTTCGCGCGCCTTTGCTGCTCAAGACCCAGGTGAAGAAATCAGAATTATATCACGCCTTCAAGCCTTAACGGATCATGCCTTCAGCAACTCAGTGAGCCTTCAAGAATCCAGCGCTTTGAAATTCACGTCTTCCAGCCAAAGCAAACCGCGCCTTCATCAATCTGGAATTTCAGAAAATCAGTAGTTCAACACTTAGCCAATTTTTTTAGAAAGTCAAACACAAAGTATTTCATGGCAGCAACTTCCCACCAATATTTGATCATGATACACTATGAATTAAGGAAAACTTAAAACATGAAAGTTGTAACACCATGTCTTAGCTATCCATAGCCATTGAAATCACCCAATTTGGAGCTAAAACGAGAAAGTTATGATCAAACAACCAAGGTGTAACAAAACTGAAAAAACTTCATAGAACGAGCCTTCAACACTTTGCCATTTTCAGCTCCCATTTACACTTAGCCTACGACATGTCGTAGGCTAAATATTTTTTCTTCAAAATTGGCCTACGACATGTTGTAGGCCAAACTTTTTCCTCCAACAATTTGTCGTGGGCAAAAAAACTTCATTCCAGAAATGGCCTACGACATGTCGTAGGCCATTTTCTGTTCTCTCAACATTGGCCTACGACATGTCGTAGGCCAATTTTTCTGTTCTCAACCTTTGCCCAGGACATGTCGTGGGCAAAAATGCACTTGACCAGCTAGGTGTTGAGTGTGCAAATGTCATACCAAGAGTGTTTGAGTAGTGTGCTAAGATTGGGTGTTGAAATGGTGTTGAAATGGTGTGCTAAGGTAAATGCATATTGGTGCTTGGCAAAGTGTTTTGGCAAGTCTTGGCATGGTTTGGCAAGGTGTGGTGCCAAGTGTGGCAAAGTGATGTGCATGTGTGGTGTGCCAAAGTGCAAAGGTTTAGGCGAGAGTGGCATGTAATGTTGTGCACAAGTGATGTGGCAAGGATGTGCAAGTGTTGTGCCAAAGTGTGCCAATGGTGTGTCAATGGTACGCCAAGGATGCGTGGTAAGTGTTTGGCAAAGTTGGTTAGCCGAAGGCAAGGTTGGCTTGGCAGAGCTTGGCAAGGTCAGTGGTCCGAATTGGCAAAGTATTCATTCCATCCAAATACCTTACTTTCATGCCAAATAGGTGTGTCTTAGCCTCTGCTTTAGACCCAGTGGTAAACATAAAAGTTCTAGCTAATCCTCTTAGCTTTCCACTAGTTCAAGAATCAGCATCATTGGGTCCCTGGAACTCACAATATCATCAAAACACCAAACTGTGGCAGGCAGGTAAACTCCTAGAAAACCCTAAAATCCTAATGTATGGTATTCCGAAAAGAAACTCACATTTCATAGTCTTTCACACACAATTAGAAAATAGTTACAACAAAAGAAATGTAGTGCATTCAAAGAGCTTTTCAGAACACCAAAGAACTCACCAATTGGATTAGTATTGAAAGAGATAGACTCAAATGAATTTCACACTCAAAGCTGCCAAAACCCTAATTATGCCAATTGTGCATTTTCGGTTTCATCCATTTTTCCTTAACACTTTTAACTCCATTTTCCACCATTTTTTCCATCTTTTCACCATTTCAACATTACCCATTAACACAACACAAATATGCATAAACACCTAAAACACCACACATTTGCACTAACACAAATCGAAGTCCAAAAATTTTAAACACATTTTAGGGTTTTCTTCAAAACTCTCACTCACCATTCTAGCTCTTTCTAACCCTCCTCTTAGCATTTAGCATCAAACACACATTTACCTCATTTTAACAACTTTTGTGGTCTTTTTCACCATTTTATCACATCAAGTTGAGAACCACATAAATGCACAAAATAGCACATTTCATCACATAAATGTATGCAATTCAAGCCAAAAGCTAAGTGAATTAGTCTATACAAGTAGGTATAAAACCTACTTATCAAATTCCCCTACACTCGAACTTTTGCTTGCCCTCAAGCAAAGATACACACAATTTAACCCTTTTCAGCACCCGTATGCAAACACCTTGCTCATTCACCCACACTGACTACATCCAAATTTATCAAAACGTTTTTTCACACACAACCTTATACTTTGATGGTTCATGGTACCCAGCTCTCAGATTTCAATACAATTTTCAACTAAGGCACAATGAATAAAGACCAAAATGTCATGCGTGCAAGTGTGTGCTGAGGAACATGCACTTTATCTATTCCCTCTTTATACACCCTCTAGCTAGTCTCTCATACCATTCAATACATGCCAATCTCTTTGTCCACTCTTATGAACATGCAATCACAAGATCAATGGTACCTATGCGTACATTGGTACTCTAGGGGACATTGCCCTTATTCTGCACATTAGTGCTGCACATTGGTGCACATATTAATGACTGAAATAATGCCTGGGTTTTATGGGTTTTTTCTCCATATTTGATTGCCAGGTTCTTATGGCTTTTTCCTTCCCAGTTTGCCAATATGGCTTTTTTTTCTCCCATTTCATTTCTTGTGCAAGCACATGTTCATAAGAATCCCAAATTGACTAACCATGCACGAATTCTGGAGACACCAAATAAATGCATAACAAACGGAAACGAATTCATACACATTACCTCTTATGTCAATTGAGTTTTGCATGGCATATCTATCTTACTTTAACATCGGGCCTTAGTAAGCAAATTATACCAATTTCTTCAAACTTAGTAACACGAACAAAAAATTTCACATGCAAGATTCAAAACAAGTTTAATGATGAATTTGGAATAAGCCAAAGTGAACTAAGAATAAAGTTTCACATACAAGGTGATAATTCATTTTCTCGATTTGATCTTTCTTATTCACTCTCTTCCTGTATTCTTCTTCCTCTTATCAAGACTAAAGGTTCAAAACATTACCAAATCGTTTTCTTCTCACCAACTCACCTCATAATTCAAACCCTTTGCACACAACACTACACACTTCAATTTCATTGATTCAAAATGTAGGCCACAAACAAACTCGAGAGACATAATACATTAAAACCCTTACCAGTAGCAACTACATTCTGCTTTCTAATCACTCAACAATAAGAAAAAGCAGCACTAAGCTCTTAACATTCCTCCTCCATGGCATTAGCAAATCAACATAGCAACAATTTTCAAAAAGAAATTTCAAATTTTACGAAGCACCATTTCACAAGATTCATCACAGTAGAACCGATCCATTCTTCAACTTCACAAAATTCCTCAATTCAAGATACTTCACATAATCTTCAACTCAGCATATCTCAATCAACAGGAAAGTCCAGAAATCTTCACAATCACTCCCCACTTCAAACCCCCCTTCTCACAATATAAAACACCCGCATGCATAAAAAAAAATTAAAAAAAAAAATTTCAAACAACACAATCAACACACAAGTAACAGATAGGATAGCAACCACTGCACACATCACACAAAATTCCACCTCCTCCCCCCACACTTAAATTAAACATTGTCCTCAATGTGATAAGCTACGAGGGAGGAAGGACTCCCTGAGAGGACGATGATGGAGCTGATGAAGAAGGGGATCCAAACGCAACTGGTGTGGAAAGAAATTGTCCATCCAAAGAGGCCGTAGCAAATGAGGGCACACCAGTTGACTGTGGCACATAATGAAAAGGGCCATGCACAGGTCCTTGAAGAGGTTGGCCTGATGCTGTCAATGGAAACCTTGCAGCGGGTGCAGACTCTGGATTTGGTATGAAAGTAGGAGTATGAGGCATACTAGGTATATGACCAAATGTGGGTAACGGATGTAAAGAAGGGCTTGCTGTCACTCCAGGTGGAAGATCGTGCACGGCACCACTAACCATATCACATGACAGATTTGGGATTCGGTACCCTGCCAACTGTGCTGAAGTTGGAATTGGCTTTGGGGGTCCTGAATCTGAGTGGTAATAAACCGTCATCTTGTTACACCTATCGAGCTCTCGCTGCATGCACACCTGCCTATGATATAATACTTCAAATTGCTGCTGAGCCACCGTGGATAAATCATCAAATCTATGCTCCATGTGTTCAGCTTGTGAAGTCCACTCTTGTTGTATATTGTCAAAACCTTCATGCATACGTTCCATCCTTTCATCTATGTTTCTCACACCATCTTGCAGCCGATCCATCCTATCTTCTATGCCTGAAAAGCGATTTTTAACTGAGAGCTGGAAACCCGGAATTACTCCTTGAAGAGATGCAAAATCAAAAGACTGCTGCCCTTGGTCTGAAACATAAGTTGGAAATTCATTATCCCCCCGAGATGCCTCTGCACTTGAAATCCTCGCTTGCTCCAATTCCTTGTCTTGTGCCAAGTATTTTATGTAGAGTTGTTCAGGAATAGGAGACTGCATCCTCTCCCAAGCACCAAGGTGATCATCGACACCTTATGACACACAAAGCTCCTGAATTAGTAAAGGAAAATACAATGCTTTACTGTTCTGGGAAGTTCCATCTTTGATGCTCGCAAGGATGATTCGTCCCACGTCAATCTTGCGCTTCCTTCGGATTGCAGAAATTAAGAACAACCGATTCCGAATCATCTCGGTTCTTTGTGAACTTGGCATGAGGCGAGACAACACAAATAACAACCATATTTTCACATCACTCTTCAAGTATTCATTCCGAATATGCTTATGCTCCCCCTTTGAATTAAGCTCCCAAACTGCCACAGGATGTGCCAACTCTTTTATCAAAGCATCATCCAATGCTTCATTGGTTGGAAAATTGATCGGATCCTCAGGATAATCAGGTATGCCCAAATGTGCATTGATAATCTCACTCGTGATTTGAACCCAAACGCCTCTCACATAGACAGCTCCATCCCTCGGAGACCCTGCATTTGCATAGTATTCCCGTGCAATGCTCACATTGCAAAAATCAGGGGCCACCGTAAGCTTCTCATGGAATTTGTAAAATTTAATCAACTTCTTAAACGGCCCTTTCTCCACACTAAACCCGCGTTCAATGTGTATATATTTCATATTGAATCCCTGTTCCCAACGTCTCATGGCATCCTCATCAACAAACAGAGCAACCTTAGGGACTCCTTTCCGTTTCTTAGGTGTCGGAGCTGGCATCGCATATTGCGGGGGCTCCTCAAACATTTGCATATCATCTGGAAAATACTCTGGATCAGAATCAGTTTCATCGTGTGCTTGAGCTCTTCCTTTGCCCTTCTTTGAAGTTGTGGCTTTTCTTGAAGTTGGATCTTTCTTTGGTGCCATTTCTGTGAAGAAAAATTCAACTTGTCACATAATACTCAAAGCAAAACAATTAAATTGAGAACATTGCTAAACACTTGCATTTTCTCTTATAAACACATTCCCAAAACAACTGAAAACCAGCATTATAAGATTGTAAAAAATCATTTAGGAAGCAAGCAGAATTGGTTCGCACATAAAACATCAAAGTTGTAGTGCACTCTCTAATCGAAATTTGAGGACAAGAATCATCCCATTTGAAGTCAAAATGGCCAAGTTATGGCTAAAATACCGACAGTCCCAAGAATGTTCAGATTCAGCACTTTCTCAGATTATACTTCATAACGTAAGCACACATTGTTCTCAAATTTAGATCATGCTCCAGGCAGAATTTTCAAAAGTGCCCAACAGAAAAAATGAAGCTCTTCCTCTTAGCTAAATTTCACCACTGGAATCAACACATTTGGACCACATTTGAGCAAGTTATGACCATAACACCGAATGGTGTTGAAACTGGGCAGAATCAAAATTTCAGCATTCTTGATTTCACATTGTACTTCACTTTCAACGATTTTTTTGTCCAGGTTCCAGCCACAATTAGCAAAAATGTACAACATGAACATTGAAGACCATCATGTTAGCTAAAAGATGCAATTGGAATCTCCTCATTTCATCATTCCTAACTCAAGTTATGCTTGAAAAACAGAAACAAGGCAGTGCTGAAAAAAATTGGAAATCGAAATGTTGAATCACCCCCACACTTATCATGCATTTATTCCCTTGGCTAATCAACACCTTAACTTGCAAATTCAGCATTTCCAATATCTAAGCAACAAAATCAACATTTCCATGCTCTATACATTCACCACCTTAAACGATTTTCTTACTACAACAACAACAACAAATCAAAAGTTTAAGAGAAGTGAAACGTACCTTACGGGAGAGCAACAAAAAATGTAATTTTGGAAGTAGGTAGATTTGAGAATATCAATGTAAGCACTATGGCCTTACCACCCATGAACTTGTATTGCTTATGATGCCTTGCAAAAAAAAACTAGCAACACCGAATGCACTTATAAAGAAACAAAGGTAGCCAATTCATGTGAGTGCATTCATTCGGTCAACTTTGAATAGTTAATATGCTCACCAACCACAAGAAACAATTTGGTCATTCCAAGGTGGGACCTAACAAATTTCAAGACATGTGATTTCAACTCAAGCATGTGATTTCTGATTTGTTTCTCTGCCCAACACACTTATTTCGGTTACCGAATAATGCAAGCAAAAACGTCCAAACCAAATAATGCAATATGCAAACAAAATCATGAGATCACAAACCCAAGTCTAGAGCTAAATCATTTAACAATTGAACTCACCCGAATAAAATGTTGTACCAAAAAGTCAGCCTTCTTCTTTCCATTTCATTTCATGATCCTATTCACGACTCAATAGCAATCCAATCCCTTGCAGCTTTTCAGAAAATTCAATTCATGTTCAGAAGTGTTCAGAAATGCAGCTATCTTTATCATCAATGCAAGTGTGAAATTGAAACCGAAGATCATGTACACAAAATAACTACACCAAAAACTAGCACACAAATTTCTTCACTACTTCACTCAAGAATATAACACAAACGCAAATGTAACATACTGAACAGCATGATGAAATACTAACACTAACACAATTCCATTATGGCAAACAATCTCCTTAATCATCATCGTGGTAACTGTACATATTCAGAATTCTACTAAAAAAATATATATATATATATATAAAAAAAATAAAGACATCTTGGTGAAGCCTTCCCCCACACTTGAATTAGACACGGTCCCCATGATAAAAACATAACAACAAAGATAAAGGAACCTGGTTGTCCTCTTTCTACAATCCACGAGAAAGTCTCGCAATTCTTTCCTCCTCTTGAAGAGCAAGCCACTGAGGAGGTCCCAACAGTCCAAAAGGATTTTGAGGATTGTCAGCTGAAGTAATATGAACTCCTGTCTCCCGAGCCATGGCCGTTATCAGAGCTGGAAAATACATCGGTGCGAACTCGCTTCTCTGTGTCCGCCTGATAAACTCTAAGATCAACTGCCCAACATCAATAGAGAAATCATGTAAAATGGCATAAATCAACAGAACTCGTTCTCTAGATGCTATATTGGTACGGTTAGTAGGAAGAATCCTGGAGTTGATAAACATTAACCATATTTTGGCCTCGGCAGTGAGTTCACTAGTAGGCACGTATAAAGCCTCTCGTTGAGCATTCCTCACCCATGTAGCACCAGGTAAAGTTATTGAAGCCAACAAATGATCGGTGTTCTCAGCTCTCAACAACCTACCATATGTATTTCGAGAAAAATCTTCAAGAAGATAAAGCCTATTAATACTATGGCGGGTGACCCTCACATACTTCCCTCTCACGAACACTGAATGAACACCACTAGCTCGGGAATTAGCATAAAATTCCCTAACTATGTCCATATTCACCACAACTGAGGCTCTAGCAAAATGAGACCACGACTGTCTTAAAATCACATCCTCAAATCTGCTCGAAGGATCCTGAAATGGTCGCTCAATCATAACTGATCTATTAGTAAAGCCATGGTAAAAGTTTTCAGCAGAAGCATTAACAAAATGTGGACAACTAGCTGGCTCAAGATCAATTACCATCTCCTCATCAGCTGAAGAAGACGAAGAAGGAGAAGATGTGGTTCCAGGATCTTCACTAAAGATAGCATATTCAAAAGGGTTCTGATGGGGAGAATAGAAATCCATGCTTTGAAAATAAAAATAAAAAAAAAATTAACAGCCAGGAAAGCAATACGAAGAAAAAAGTACTGAGTGTGCAAAAAGAAGATGTGCAATATATACTGATAACATACTCACTATCCAACAAACACATGTGAATGACAGGTCATAGCTGGCTGTCCTTTCTTTTTCTCAATAATGGAAGACCTCCAAACCAAGCATATATGAATGAACAACAATTCTTACCATCAGAGATACCTTAGTTGTAAACAATGTAGACTCAGTGTACCCTCATGGATGAAAAAGTGAAATTTTTCTCCCTGCTTCTATCAATAATGCCCAACATCCTTTTGGAACTCTGCAAACATATAGCAAATTGAATGTTAAGAGATTGTGCCATAATTTGCTACTCAATACTACTCAACTAGGATTAACAAATAAAAGAAATCGCAACAATTTAAAACAAAGGAAGAAAATCAGGGTTGCCTCCCAGGAGCGCTTAGTTTAAGGTCACAGCCCGACCGTGCATCATAGCTCAATTTGAGATGATGGGATCATCTAAGTATAGCTCATGTGGATCTCGTGCCACATTAGTGCTATCCTTGTCCTGAGAAGTTAAGTATGGCTTGAGACGATGGCCATTCACTTTCCACACATTGCCATTCTTGTCATTCTTGATTTCAATTGTCCCATAAGGTTTTACATCAACCACTATAAAAGGACCACTCCACCTTGATTTCAATTTGCCAGGAAACAATCGAAGTTTAGAGTTATAAAGCAATACCAATTGTCCTGGAACAAAGATCTTGGATTGAAGCTTTGCATCATGGATTCTTTTAGTCATTTGCTTGTACAACTTGGCACTCATGTAAGCATTGAATCTGAATTCATCCAGTTCATTCAACTCCAACATCCTTTTTGATTGAGCCTCAGACAGATTCATGTTCAAGGTTTGAATTGCCCAATACGCCTTATGTTCAAGTTCTACTGGCAAGTGACATTCTTTACCAAAAACCAATCGAAAAGGAGAAGCTCCAATTGGGGTTTTGTAAGCTGTTCTGTATGCCCACAATGCGTCATCTAGCTTCAAAGACCAATCCTTCCTTCCTGGATTTACCACTTTTTCAAGAACCCTCTTGATCTCCCGATTGGAAATTTCAGCTTGACCAGAAGTTTGTGGATGGTAAGCTGTTGAAACCTTATGAGTAACACCATATCTAGCCAACAAAGATTCAAAGAGCTTGTTACAGAAATGAGTCCCTCCATCACTTATTATAGCCCTGGGTGCTCCAAACCTGTTAAAGATGTATTTCTTCAAGAAAGCAGTTACACTCTTGGCATCGTTGTGAGCTAAAGCCACAGCTTCCACCCATTTAGAAACATAATCCACTGCCACCAGAATGTACTCCATACCCCTTGATCTAGGGAAAGGCCCCATGAAATCAATCCCCCAGACATCAAAAATTTCTACTTCCAAGATGTTGTTCAAGGGCATCTCATTTCTTGAAGAGATGTTGCCAGTTCGTTGACATCGATCACATTTTCCAACCCAAATTCTGGCATCCATGAAGATATGTGGCCAATAGAACCCACATTGCAAGATTTTGAAGCCTGTCCTAGTTGATCCAAAATGACCACCACATGGCCCCTCATGGCATGCTTTTAAGATGTCCTCCTTTTCTTCTTCCTTGACACACTTTCTTATCACTTGATCACTGCAGATTTTATATAAAGAATTGTCCTCCCAAAAGTAGTATTTAGCATCACTTCTCAATCTTTTCTTCTGGTCACTGGAGTAATAAGATGGAATCTGGCCAGCAACCACAAAATTGGCAATCTCAGCGTACCAAGGCAATGTTTGTTCACCCACTTTGAACACCTGCTCATCAGGGAAGTGTTCCTTAACCGAAATGTCAGGTGAATCTTGCTCTTGAGATTCCAATCCTGACAAGTGATCTGCCACAACATTCTCCGAGCCTTTCCTATCTTTAATCTCCACATCGAATTCTTGGAGCAACAAAACCCATCTAATCAAACGTGGTTTTGCTTCCTTCTTTGCAAACAGATACTTCAATGCGGCATGGTCCGTATGAACTATTACTTTTGATCCCAAAAGGTAAGCACGGAATTTATCAAATGCGAAGACCACTGCTAGCATCTCCTTTTCAGTAGTTGTATAATTCATTTGAGCCTCATTCATTAACCTGCTAGCATAATAGATAGTGTGAAACACTTTTTCTCTTCTCTGGCCTAAGACAGCTCCTAAGGCATAATCACTGGCATCGCACATAATTTCAAAGGGTTCACCCCACTGGGGAGTAACTATCACGGGGGCTTCCACCAATTTCGTTTTCAAAGTTTCAAATGCCTCAACACATTCCATTCCAAACTCAAACTTAACATCTTTTTCTAAGAGACTGCACAAGGGTATGGCTATCTTTGAAAAATCCTTAATAAACCTTCTATAAAACCCAGCATGTCCAAGAAAACTTCTGATACCCTTAACATTGGTCGGTGGAGGAAGTTTTGCAATGACATCCACCTTAGCTCGATCCACCTCCATCCCAGCATGAGAAATTTTATGGCCTAACACAACTCCTTCTTGAACCATGAATTGACATTTTTCCCAGTTTAATACAAGGTTCGTTTCTTCACACCTCTTTAAAACCTTTGCCAAGTTCTCCAAACAATCATCGAATGTCATACCAAAGACAGAAAAATCATCCATGAATATTTCAATTATTGATTCCACCATGTCGTGGAATATTGCCATCATACACCTCTGAAAGGTAGCTGGGGCGTTGCAAAGACCAAATGGCATTCTTTTATAAGCAAATGTGCCAAAAGGACAAGTGAAAGTTGTCTTGTCCTGGTCCTTGGATCAATTGCAATCTGATTATACCCAGAATATCCATCCAGAAAACAGTAGCAAAAATAGCCAGCAATTCTATCCAACAATTGTTTCAAAAATGGGAGAGGGAAATGGTCCTTTCTAGTAGCTTTATTTAGCTTCCTGTAATCCATGCAAACTCGCCAAGCATTTACTACTCTTGTTGCCAGGAGTTCATTAGCCTCATTTTTTATAACCGTTACCCATCCTTTCTTAGGGACGCACTGGACTGGACTAACCCATTCGCTGTCTGAAATTGGAAAAATCATCCCAAAGTCAAGCAATTTGATAACCTCTTTCTTCACAACTTCCATCATCTGGGGATTTAATCTTCTCTGTCTATCCCGTACTGGTACAGCATTTTCCTCAAGCAAAATCTTGTGCATACATAAACTTGGACTTATGCCTTTTATATCAGCAATTGTCCATCCAATAGCCAACTTATGTTTCCTCAAAACTTCCAAGAGCTTCTCCTCTTGCCAACCTTCAAGCTTTGAAGATATAACAACTGGCAATGTCTCATTTTCTCCCAAGAAAGCATATTTGAGATAAGGTGGAAGTGGTTTCAATTACAACTTTGGTGCCACCACAATGGAAGGTAAAAGCTTTTCATTCCTGCACAAATTCTCACTAGTCCTCACCTCAGTGGGAGTAAAATTTTTGTTAGTCAAAACAGTAGGTTCATGATCATGTTCCACTACAGTTTCATGCATTTTAACTTCCACCACATCATTTTGCAATTCACAAATTGACTCTTCCAAATAACAACATTCAATGAAATCTTCAATTTCAGCAAGAATTCTCTTATCCTCATCATCTAAATCAAGTTCATCAAAAACATCCTCATCAACACTTAACTCATCAACAATAGAAAAATCATGCATGTTGTTCACATTACTCAAAGAAGAACAAGTTAAAACTTTGATAGCAAAACAAGACTCCATATTTAGAGGTTGCTTCATAGCATAGTTTACATTAAAAACCACTTCCTCATTGTTAATCCTAAACGTGACTGTCTTGTTTTTCACACCAATCAGAGCATCACCAGTGGCTAGAAAAGGTCTACCAAAAATGAGAGGCACCTCAGGGTCCTCTTCCATATCAAGTATAATGAAATCAACAGGCAAGGTAAATTTATCAATTCTTACCAACACATCCTCCACCAAGCCTGTAGGAGTCACCAAGGATCTATCTGCCAACTGTAGTGTCACTGCAACTTGTCGAATCCTTCCACTCAAACCCACATTTATTGCAATGGATAATGGCATCAAGTTGATTCCAGCTCCAAGGTCACAAAGAGCCTTTGCAAAATATCTGGTTCCAATCTTACAAGGTATGGTACAGCTACCTGGATCCTTAGGCATGGCTGTAACCAAATCCAACAAAGGAACATTGACATTCACTTGTTTGATCATATCCAAGAAACGATTGAATTGAGGTCCCTTTTTAGGTGGAGGTTTCTTCCTCTCTGGAAATGGAGCTCGTGGAGCATAATCTGGGAAATTGTAAGGATTGGAATTTTTGGTGATTTCTTTTCCCACCCTTGCTGATATTTCCTTCTTCTCAGACTTATTTTATTCTTGCTTACCATTCTTCTCAAGTTCCACATCTATCTCAATTTCATCTTTTTGGTCCTCTCCCACATCATCACTCTTCTCTTCTACATGTTTGCTTCCAGGCAACAATTTACCACTCCTCAAAGTAATAGCATTGCATGCTTCTCTCCCCTTGGGATTTGGTACTGTGTCACTAGGAAGAGCTCATTTTGGCCTCAGGTGTACAGCATTAGCAAGCTGACCAAGTTGCATCTCGATATTCTTCAAAGTGGCTTCGTGATGCTTCAACAGTGGACTCCAAACCTCCAAATCTCTGTTCGTTCTTATCCATCTTTTCCATCAGCTTTTGAAACATATCCTTCACATTTGGCTTCTTTTGTTCTGATGCGCTAGCCTGATTATCAAAACCAGGAGGTGGTTGATTCATGGCTCTCCTTGAGTCACTACCTTGATAGAAATTTCCTCCTTGGTTCTGCTGTTGATTCCAATTGCCTTGGTTTCCACCATATTGTCGGTTGCCTCCATTGTAATTGCTCCCATAATAGTTCCCACCATATTGGGGTTTGTTACTGTATTTGTTCACATACTGAATGGATTCAGTAGTGATTGCACATTCATCCGTGTGGTGTTCTCCCTTGCATAGTCCACATGAAAGTACTGGGGCTTTTGTTTGAGTAGCCTTTAAAGTCTGCACCTGCTTGGCCAATGCTTCAAACTTAGCATTAAGTGAAGTCTCCTCATCCACATCAAGAACTCCTCTCTGTCTCCTAACATGTGGCTTTCTAGTCTCTGGAAAAAGGTATTCATCCTCAGCTATCTGGTTAAAAAGTTCACGCACTTCCGTCACCGATTTGTCTTTAAGTGCCCCATTAGCACAAGCTTTAACCATTAAAGATGATTCAGGAGTTAGGCCTTTGAAGAAAGTATTTAGCTCCCTAATTTCGCCCAAGTCATGATTGGGGCATTACCTAATCAAATCATTAAATCTCTCCCAAGTTTCTCGAAATGACTCACTGTCTTGTTGTTGGAAGTTCGTAATTTTCAACCTTCTCTTTTCAAGCTTAGCTGGAGGGAAGTACTTAGACAAGAACCTTTTCTGTAGATCATCAAATGACATTCCAGCATTTTCTCCCCCAATACTCTTGAACCAATGTTTACCATTTCCACGCAGAGATAATGGGAACAAAATTCTGTGAACCTCACCCCTGTCAACTCTTGGCAATTTAAAAGTGCTACATAACCCAAGAAACCAGCCAAGATGATCATTAGGATCCTCCTTATCAAGGCCTTGGAAGAATTGGCCCTGGGTAATCATCGAGACTATTTGTGGAGGAATGTGGTAACTTTCCACATCGAAGTCCTGATGACCAAATCGATTGTCAAAATTTACTGCATAATGGTCTCCAAACTTTGGCGCTTGTACTCCTTGTGCAGCCATAGCTCTCTGTTTTGCTTGATTTCTTATAGTCCTTGCCAATTCAAGGTCCAATTCAAATTCAGGTTCTCCTCTAGATCTTACAGACCTGGGCATACACGAACAGGAACAGCAGATGATATCAAGATAACAAATGGATCAATATGTAAATCAAACCAATACCAGATGGTAAAAGTAACAAAATCACACACAATAAAGAAACAAGATAGTTTAATCAAAACAATAACACACACTCTAAGAACAGGACAACACAGTCAACAAATTCCAGAACCGATTGCCATCCCCGGCAACGGCGCCAAAAATTGACAGCTTAAAGTCGTATCAGCTCAATTTTACCCTAAACACTAATGTAGTAGCGTAAGTAGGGATCGTAATCCACAGGGAAGGCGTAGGTCAAGAAAATTGAGTAAGTTGTTCTAAAACTCTTGTCACAGAATCTAAGTACTAGAAAGAGGAAAATTCAACACAAAAGAACGAAAACAGAGACGCAAAATATAGCAACAAGCAAGGATGAAACAGATATCCCAGGATTCTTGTATTGGATGAACACAGGCTTAGTGACTCGATGCTATGCAATCGATAAACAATTAAATGCTTCGGAGACCTAAATTGCCTAGAAATCCAAGCTGTGGTTAGCATGGCGACCACACCACTGCTTATACCCCCAAATCACCATCCTCTCCCATGGCGAGGCCCGAGAATGGTGGAATAATCTCCGCAAAGTCTCAACTCTCTCTCAGCTAACTACTCTAACATGCAAAGTCCTAAGAACGCCCAAGGCGAGGTCCATCCTAGGGTTTACATATCATTGTTGTTACCACAGAAAGCTTCTTTAACACTTTATCTAACGTATCAATTCATCAACACTTCCTATGATCGGGCCTGAGTCTCAGAATTGATTTGATTACAGAAAATGAGTGCAAAGACTAAAATAATCACAATTTAGTTATCAATTCATGCAACTTCACTAACTTGGATGAATCACTCCTCAATTTAGCATGTCGACCACAATTGAAACTTGATCCATTCAAAACTAGCTAGGAATTATGAAATTCAACATATGTTTATGCTCAATTCAAATGTGATTTCAATCCTCAAAAATTAGATCAATTGCATAGCATACAATCTACTAAAACACATATTCATCAATTAAGAATCTTGAGATATCGTAAATTTAGCCTGAAAACATCTTTCTTATTTCAAAATCAACAAATTCCAACATTGATAAGCTCATTCTCACTTAATTGGAAGAATTTACCGATAAAATCAAGAGAATTGTCGATTCCTTTGTCAATTGAGAATAAGAAATAAGAATCCAGTCCAAATTCACAATCAGAATTGAGATTCGAGAAGAAATGTTTAGTGAGAGAAAGTAGATCTCGAGAGAGAAAATGAGAATTCTCGCTCTTCAAAATCAAAAGTCGGTTACAATATGTAAAGAAAATGTGAGTAGTAAAAATTATATCCTATACATGTTAGCTATCTTCCCTATATATAGAGTTGGGAAAACGTAACTAATACGCAACGTAGATTGTATCAAATATTACAAAAGTGCCCTTAAGAGAGGAGACTAAAAATCAGCCAAAAATGTAAAAAATTCCAAGTTTGAAAAATTATTCAACACTTCAGCGCCTTTGGTGTTAATTTTCAGCGCCTTCATAAACCTGAGCATCCTACATCGCGCATTCAGGATCAGCTTCGCGCGCCTTTGCTGCTCAAGACCCAGGTGAAGAAATCAGAATTATATCACGCCTTCAAGCCTTAACGGATCACGCCTTCAGCAACTCAGCGAGCCTTCAAGAATCCAGCGCTTTGAAATTCACGTCTTCCAGCCAAAGCAAACCGCGCCTTCATCAACCTGGAATTTCAGAAAATCAGTAGTTCAACACTTAGCCAATTTTTTTAGAAACTCAAACACAAAGTATTTCATGGCAGCAACTTCCCACCAATATTTGATCATGATACACTGTGAATTAAGGAAAACTTAAAACATGAAAGTTGTAACACCATGTCTTAGCTATCCATAGCCATCAAAATCACCCAATTTGGAGCTAAAACAAGAAAGTTATGATCAAACAACCAAGGTGTAACAAAACTGAAAAAACTTCATAGAACAAGCCTTCAACACTTTATCATTTTCAGCTCCCATTTACACATGTCGTAGGCTAAATATTTTTTCTTCAAAATTGGCCTACGACATGTCGTAGGCCAAACTTTTTCCTCCAACAACATGTCGTGGGCAAAAAAACTTCATTCCAGAAATGGCCTACGACATGTCGTAGGCCATTTTCTGTTCTCTCAACATTGGCCTACGACATGTCGTAGGCCAATTTTTCTGTTCTCAACCTTTGCCCACGACATGTCGTGGGCAAAAATGCACTTGACCAGCCGGGTGTTGAGTGTGCAAATGTCATACCAAGAGTGTTTGAATAGTGTGCTAAGATTGGGTGTTGAAATGGTGTTGAAATGGTGTGCTAAGGTAAATGCATATTGGTGCTTGGCAAAGTGTTTCGGCAAGTCTTGGCATGGTTTGGCAAGGTGTGGTGCCAAGTGTGGCAAAGTGATGTGCATGTGTGGTGTGCCAAAGTGCAAAGGTTTAGGCGAGAGTGGCATGTAATGTTGTGCACAAGTGATGTGCCAAGGATGTGCAAGTGTTGTGCCAAAGTGTGCCAATGGTGTGTCAATGGTACGCCAAGGATGCGTGGTAAGTGTTTGGCAAAGTTGGTTAGCCGAAGGCAAGGTTGGCTTGGCAGAGCTTGGCAAGGTCAGTGGTCCGAATTGGCAAAGTATTCATTCCATCCAAATACCTTACTTTCATGCCAAATAGGTGTGTCTTAGCCTCTGATTTAGACCCAGTGGTAAACTAGCTAATCCTCTTAGCTTTCCACTAGTTCAAGAATCAGCATCATTGGGTCCCTGGAACTCAAAATATCATCAAAACACCAAACTTTGGCAGGCAGGTAAACTCCTAGAAAACCCTAAAATCCTAATGTATGGTATTCCGAAAAGAAACTCACATTTCATAGTCTTGCACACAGAATTAGAAAATAGTTACAACATAAGAAATGTAGTGCATTCAAAGAGCGTTTCAGAACACCAAAGAACTCACCAATTGGATTAGTATTGAAAGAGATACACTCAAATGAATTTCACACTCAAAGCTGCCAAAACCGTAATTATGCCAATTGTGCATTTTCGGTTTCATCCATTTTTCCTTAACACTTTTAACTCCATTTTCCACCATTTTTTCCATCTTTTCACCATTTCAACATTACCAATTAACACAACACAAATATGCATAAACACCTAAAACACCACACATTTGCACTAACACAAATCGAAGTCCAAGAATTTTAAACACATTTTAGGGTTTTCTTCAAAACTCTCACTCACCATTCTAGCTCTTTCTAACCTCCTCTTCTCATTTAGCATCAAACAAACATTTACCACATTTTAACAACTTTTGTGGTCTTTTTCACCATTTTAGCACATCAAGTTGAGAACCACATAAATGCACAAAATAGCACATTTCATCACATAAATGTATGCAATTCAAGCCAAAAGCTAAGTGAATTAGTCTATACAAGTAGGTATAAAACCTACTTATCAATAAATAATATGAGATTGATAATTCATAACAAAGAATTAAAAATGTAAATCTTTATTCTCACTTCATATTTGCTCATCTATTTTGAGTTTTATTTTTTTTGGACAAAATAAATGATATATTTCCAATATTTTTATTGATTCAATTAGTCCACTTTAACGAACATCTACCATAAGGGGATAATAATTTTCTGAAACTACGAGATTTATTCGGTACTTTAATCAAATTTCAAGTGAGGTAAATTTAATTAACTCAAATATGTATAATGGGTAATAAATTATATAGTATGTGCAAACGTATGTATTATGTGAAAAAGGAAAGGTTATTTTTTATAAGAAAATATGGGGAATAATTGATGAGTTTGATTATAGGAGGAGGAGGAGGTAATCAAAATGAGGGAGTGATTGATGTATTTTTATTCCCAATGAACCCTGTTGACCGCAACCAAACATCAACAATAGTAATGATTGAGGGATGATCCCCATTCCTTAGTGCTATTATGATGTAATTTGACTTAAAGGGCTGGATTACTTTTTGTCTATTTTATTAAAACAACAGGATTGTCCGGTCTGACAGAGATCAGTCTATAGTTCGGTCCAATTTTTATGCAAAAATCGGATTATGAAAAATAGATCAAAACTCGAGTTTGATCGGCCAACTCGGTTAAAACCCGGGTTTAACTGGTTTGACCGGGTTTTTCAACTGGGATGATTTGCATTTCTTTCACTTGCGCCTATTTCCTTTTCCTTCATTTGGTTATAATTACATTTGCATTTGCTTTTCTTTTCTTTTGAATTTAGATTTTGTGTTACCTTCAAATCTACAAATATACAGTTCTATTATATTTACAAATTTTATTACTTTTAAATTTTTGATCTAATATAAAAACATATTATAAATTTGACCCATTTTCTTTTTTGTGGGAATAAACTTTATTCTATAAATTTTTTCTTGACCCACCTAAATTCAATAAATAATTGATATGTGGTTTATTATCATTTTGAATTATTCATTGATAGAATAAAGGTTCAAATAAACTAAAACTCCACAAATTTTGAAAGATTTTTTTTACCTTTTTTCTTCATTTTATAATTATCATGTTTGATATAAAATAATGTCTAATATTTAGTTGAATTAATGGTATTTAATTAATTTTATGTATTTAAGTTATGATTTAATAAAAATTTATAATTGGGTATAAGGCTTTTTAATTATTACTATATTTATAATTTAAATTTATTCATGACGTCGTAATTACGCCATCCGATTTTCTCGTCCGATTTGACCGGTTGACTCAGTGACCTAGTAGCTCATCTGTTCGTACTCCAGTTCAATTTTCAAAACCTTACTTTTATTTTCCCGGGCAAATCATTCTAAAGAGTTGAATTTATAGAATGTAAAACATTTACCCATTAGCTATTTCTAAATAGGAACCTTGGTTTGCAAAGCGTCACAACTAAATTACACTCAAAGTTGGTTAATAAGTTAGGAAAAATGCCACAAGTTTAAGTAGTTAAACTTAATAAGGTCAAAGTTTTGAAAGAATCACAAGAGTTTGAATAAAACGTACTCAAATTTCATTCATCCAAGTTGTTCTAAAATGCATACATTACGCCTCTATTTATAGGCAAAAATATAAGATAATATTCTTATTAAAATAAGTTAAATAACTTACGAAACACTATCAATCTCTTATAAAGTTTTCATGAATTCTAGGGTTTAGTCATTCATGAAATCACAAGAGTAACCTAGAAAGTTTTCAAATAAGTTTTTAGAATTGGTTTTGATTATTTGAACTTCAATTAAAAGGTTCTTGAACCTTTAATCTCACTTGTGACTGAATTAAATGCATGACTTTATTTCAAATTCTGTCATAAATTGTTTGAAGACTTTGACCAAAATTAACTCCAAAAAAGTCTTTCAAGATTCTGTTCGTTTGACCGAAATTTCTTTTAACTTCAAATATAAAATTAATTCCTCAATTATATGATAAAACTTCTAGAACAAGATTAAAATAAATGAGTTGAAAATAAAATGGCTTGGCTGAAAATAATGTGGGCTGCAAATGGATCCTCTTGACCAAATATAAGTCTTTATTAAAGATTTTGATTTTATTCAACTTGAATAAAATTGACCAAACTCTTTAGGCCTTCATTTGTGGACCAACTTGCATTGCTCTATTGTACTTGAATTAATCCATTGAGTGTCTTCTTAAATTATTTATCTATGTATCTTGTGAGTGGCCTATCATTCCATTACAAAAGATATTCAAGACTTGGGGTTGAGTTCTCGGTTGAACTTACATAATTTCCTTTCTCTAGGAGATGATTTGTCTTCAAATCACTTTTTACAAAGGAGACAAGTTAGTAACATTAAAAACTTCATGGATATTATACTCACTTGGCAGGTCAAGACGATAAGCATTATCATTTATTCGCTCAAGTACTTGAATTGGTTGATGCGTTTAGTCGCGTATTCACCAATTTTACCCTAACACTACTGTAGTAGTGGTGAGAGGGATCGATCCACAAGGAAGGGAGTAGTTTCAAGAATTCAGTAGTTTTGTCACGAAAATGATTCACAAGAACAGAATGAATACAAAAGCAAGAAGAGATGAACAGATGGTAACAACTACAAGTCCAGTAAATGCAGAGAAATGTGATATCAAGTTTGAGTCGGATGTCCTAGGGTTCTTATACAGGATGAATGCACTTTAGACAACTCAAACGCAATGCAATTGACACACAAGTGAATCAGGAGGAGATCAAGCTGCATAGGAGCCTAGCCTGCAGCCAGCATGGCGACCGCGCAACATTCTACACTCCCTTACATCACTCTTTCTCATGGCGAGGCCTAAGAGTGATGATTGTAACCCGTAACATCTCAACTCTCCATAACTAACTACTCTAGCATGCAATTACTAAGGTCTTCCTATGGCGAGGCCTGACCTAGGTTCGTTTGTCTTCGTTAGCGGTAGAAAGTCTCTTTTCACTCTATTCTAATGAATCAATGAACTTAAACCGGCATGGCGATCGCATCTCAGATCATAAACAGGCAAGGCAAGTGAAAAGACTCAATAATCATAGTTTAAGTTATCATTTCATGCATTCTCATACATATCGGTGAATCTAACCTCAACACAGTATGGCGACCACAATTGAAGCACAATTCAGTCAATAAGAGTGCGAATTTATGAAACTTAACAAGATTCATGCTTTAATTCCAAGTACAATTTCATTCTTTATGGATTGTGTCAAATGTAGAGCTTCGCATAGTCTAATTTTACATTCATCCAGTTCAAACCCTAGAACATCGTAAATCTAGCCATAGAACTCCATTCTCGACTCACAATCAACAATACGCAACAACAAGCAATCCATTCTCATTAAAATGGAAGGAATTTACTAAATAATTTGCTTCAAAAGCTTCAATTTCATAAGAGAATCGTGAATTGCCTCCTTAATTGAGGAAGAATTACAGTGATCAAACCAAAGCTTTGATCGGAATCGAAAACGGAGCTAAAATTCTAGAGAGAGAAAGTTAGAAAGAGAAAATTCCTGCTCACAATAAAAAATCTGGTAAAATTCTAGCAATTCCAAACCCCCCAAAGTAATGACAAAATTCTCTATATATAGATGTCTAAAGCTTATTCTACACGCTAACGTAAAATAAGCACCTATTTACAAAAATGCCACTGCAATATAGAAAATGTCTCAAAAACTGTGCACGTACATGAACTTCAGGTCAGCCCAAAATTTCTGCTCCACGCCTTCAAGCATAAGCCCTTCAGGCCACAATCACACTTTCCACACTCTTGAGCCTTCAGTGTCGACGCCTTCACACCCTGCACAAACAGCCAAGAAGAATTTACATGGCGATGCATCAAAGTGCAATTGTTTTTCATGGCGATGCATCGCCGTGTAACTCCTATCATGGCAATGCATCATGGCGATGCATCGCCCTGTAACTCCTATCATGGCAATGCATCGTGGCGATACATCGCCGTGTAAGTTTTTCTGTGGCGATGCATTACCGTGTAAATGTTCCATGACCAGTGTCCAAGTCAGTGCAAGTGTGCTGCTGTGGTGTAATTGTATGTGTGCAAATGGGAAGCGTGAGGTCGTGCATGTGTTTGTGCATGAAGTGCCACAAATGTGTACATTGAGTGTGCTATGAAGTGCCGCAAGTGAATGCATGAGTTGTGTGCATGTGGTGCATATGTGTAGTGCATGTAGTGTGCGTTTGTTGAGCATGAAATGTAGCAAAAGTATGCACAAAGTGTAGCAAGATTGTGCATGTTGTGCATGAAGTGTAGCAAGAGTGTAGTGCATGTGCTATGTGTGGAAGTGCTACCGCTCACATGGGCACGGGCGGTTGGTGCATGCTGCAGCTCGCATGCGCCTGCTGGTGCGAAGACGACCGCGCCCAGCATGCGCTATGAGTGTGTGCTGCGCGCACCGGCGCGCTCGGCTGTGTGCGAGAGCGGTGCCCGCTATGCATGCAGCATGTGCGTGTGTGCGGCGATGTGGATGAGCTAAACACGCAGCATGTGCGGCGATGGGTATGAGCTGCGAGCGCTGTGCGCGTAGCGTGTGCGGCAATGCGGTGCGTGTGTGCAGCAAGTGTGCAAGTGTGCAGCAAGTGTGTGAAACAACATGCACAAGTATGCAGCATGTGTGCAGCAAGTGTGCAAGTGTGCGCATATGCCACAAATGTGTAAAGTGTTGTGCATAACATGTGGATATCAACTTTTGTAAGATAAACAACAAATGTATGCATCAAATTCAGCTCAAAGAAGCAAGGAACATACAAGGATTAAAGTTTGGAACTTTTCGCCTCTCAAGCTTTGAAAAAATCACAAACCATCACCTTCCAACCAAACTCTGGCTCTGATGCATTGTGAACTCGGCAAAACCTAAACATAAACTTTTTAGCCCTATGTCCTAGCTTTCCATAGCTTTTTGAATCACTCAATTCAAAGCTTGGACGAGAAAGTTATGGCTAAATTACTCAACTGCGCCGAGGTGAGATTTCAGGGTGATACATCGTGGCGATGCATCACCGTGAAATTTGTTTTCTTGGTGGTGCATCGTGGCGATGCAACCCCATGTAATTTCCCTTTCCAACAAAACATTCAACTTCTATGCAATATATGTGTGTCTTCACCTCGGTATTAGACTTTGTGGTAAATGTAGGAGTTGTAGCTCGTTATCGTGGCTTTCCGGAGGTTCAAGAATCATCAATATTGGATGTCCGTACCTCAAGATATGCGCAATCTACTAAACTGTAGCAGTGAAATCAACAATGAAAAACTGGAGTATCAATTACAAAGATGCTCTCGTTTCTCCAACTTGCACACTGAATTGGAAGAAAATTAAAACATATGCATTGATGTACACTCCAAGTGCTTTCCAAAACATCTAAGATCTCCTTATTTGGATTAGTATTGAGAAAGTTAAACTAAAAAAACATTACGCTATCGGTTCTGCCCAAACACAAAATAGCATGTTAAGGTATTCTTCAAACTCCACAAGCATCTTTTCAAGCCTTTTTAAATTCTTTCCTTGTTCTTTAACCTAAAACACACTTTTGTCTCCTTTAATCAACATTTTTTATCTCTTTCTTCATTTTAGCAATGCAAGTTGTAACCCACATAAAATGCATAAATTGACACATAACACTACACAATTGCATGAAAAACAAGTCAAAAGTTAAGTGAAATAACACATATAAGTCGGTATCAAACCAACTTATCAATTTCCCCCACACTTTAACTCTTGCTTGCCTTCAAGCGAGACTCACACTCTTCACTTCAACATTTGACTTATCATTTGCATTCATCACATTGTCCCCTATTCACACTACCATTCCCCAAGTTCATGAAAATTTTTCACACATGACAAAAACCAACCACAATTCCTATGGTACCAAACTCCTATAATTCAGCACACATTATCAACCAAGGCATAATGAATAAAGACCAAAATGTCATGCGTGCAAGCGTGTGATGAGGAAAATCGAATCCATTTGCTCTCTTTCTATGTACACTCCTTAGTATCTTGCGTACTCATTCGCTACACAACAATCTTCTTGTCCACACACATGAACTTATAACACACGAGATCAATAGTAACCTAATGCACATTGGTGCTTCTATTGGATATTATCCTTTTTTTTCAGTTTGCACTTTGGTGCATTCATTTGTCACACATATTAGTGCATGGCTGCCTGGGTCTTGTGGATCTCTTTTCCTATTTTTGTCTGGGTTTTATGGCTATTTTTTCCTATATTTGCTTGCCAGGGTCTTACAGCTTTTCATTCGCAGTTGCCAAAGGCTTTTTCTCCATATCCCTTCTCATCTAACTGCATGTTCGTATGTGACTTCAAGGGACTATCCATGCATGAACACCAAAACATAAGGAGAACACATAGAAAAAGGCAAACTCAATTCAGGCCTCCTCCTATGTCGATTGATATTGTTTTGCATGGCATATCTATCTTACTTTAACATCATGCCTTGGCCAACAAAATACGCCAAACGCATCAAGCTCGGTGCCATAGACAAAGCATTTCGCATGCATACACAAAAAATAAGGTGATAAATTTGGATCATGGCATAATGACTTCGGAGACAAGTGCCCAAATACAGAATGATTTGACACTATTTTCCAACACTCACGCAACACATTCAACTCATTTGATTCATTTAATTTCAGCACAAACACTAAATTTCATTTAAGCCCAACACCACCATACTATTGTACAACACGCATACAAATACTAACATCTCCTAGCAACTCAACACTCTCCATTTATAAGTCATCATTCTATCATTCTCATAAACCCTGCACACTACGTTATAGCTACCAACAAACATTCCCAGTGCTCAACACTCAAACTTTCCATGGATACACAAGTGCTTTCACAAAAATTACAACTACACATAACTTGTGTTCACAGCATTACTTATTCATAAAATTTCAAACTTACACACAAAAATTGAAAAACTCAACATATACACTCAATATTAAAAATTAGCATACTTTGCTTCACATAGGTCAAAAAATTTCATTCATGAAAGAAAGTAAGCATATAACATCCAAGAGACACAAACCATATCAAACATTCCCTCCCCCACACTTAAAACTTACATTGTCCTCAATGTATAGTAAAGATAGGTTTAGGAGCTCCCTAGTGTTGATATGTCCTGAATTGCAATGTTTGCTTGGTGGAGTGTCTTTGTTCATAGTGCTCTCACGCATGAAAAATGTCCTGCACATGGTGAAACCAAGCTTATTAGAAATTACTCACTCAAGTACACTACATGTTGGTGCAAGTTAGACATGACATGGAGGTAGCATGCAAGCAAAGTGTCGCACTATGACTAGGAGTCAAGGTGGTGTAAAAATATGCAACTAGTAACACTAAGTGGCACATGCACAATTCATGCTTGAAATGTAAAACAAAATGATAGTTTGTAGCACGGGAATGGTCTATGGCACCACTCCCCCACACTTAGCCTTATGTGTGCAGCACCTATTTTCCCTTGCAACTTTCTTCATGTGCAGGCCCCTACAACATGAGTGGCTTTAGTGTGCATAACAAAATGCAAGAAACATAATCTTAACCAGATACTTCATTGAATGTACTATAAGAAAGAAGTATTTCTAGATTTCATTAGTCTCCAGCTATACTTTATTTCTCTAAATTTTCTCCCTTAAGATTCGGAATATCCATCTTTGTACCAGAATAATGATCTTTCATAAGCACTCTTCTTCCTTCTATAAGGCACTTGTGAAATATTATCAAGGAGGTGATTAAACTTATACACATGGGGAGCAACCTCTACAAATTTCACTTTGAACCACTGAGGCTCCCCAATTGGAGGCACCTCCTTCACTTCTTCCGTGCTTAATATCATACACATGGGGAGCAACCTTTACAAATTTCACTTTGAACTATTGAGGCTCCCCAATTAGAGGCACCTCTTTCACTTCTTCCACCATACTCGGCTCATCATTTACTTCTTCCACCATACTAGGCACATTAATCATGCAAGGCTTAACCAAGGGTTGTACATCCATGGTCTCAACAAACCCACTAGTAAGTTCGAATATGGATGTATCAATAAAGCAATTTTCCACCATGTTAGCAATGTCATTAAATATTTTCACATCTTCATCATTTAGATTAACATCACTAAGCTCAAAAATTGATGCATCAACAAAGCAATTTTCCACCATGTTAGCAGTGTCATTACAAATTCTCATGTCTTCATCATCTAGACTAACATGGGGAATTTCTTGAGTCTTTTCTTTGTCAACAACACAAAAAACATTATCATCAATTAACAGGGGTATCTCATTTTGCACTTCTTGTGAGTCACCATGCATACTCGTAGATTTATTCATCATTTTAAGAGTTGTGCCTCAACAAAAGTTTCAATCAATGTATTGACATTCTCCTTAGAAATTGTAACATGAGTGCTGTTAATGCTATTGCAATGATCATCAAGATGTGTCTCTGTACAATTCACAAGGCTATCAAGAGGAGAAGCATATAATGAAGTGCTATCAACATCATTTTGTTCATGTAATTCCACAAAATTAATGCAAGACTTAGAATTGGATACACTTCCCATCTTGTCACTAAGAAGCCACAAGGCTCTAATTTGATCAGTATCAAGCTCATCACAGAAGACATCATTCTTAATAGAATGGCTAAAATTTGACTCACGCAATAAAGGCTCATCAACAATGCATTTTTGTGAGACAACCTCAATATTTATAAATTCCACCCCCTAGGATTCTTTTCACCACATTTAATAATAGCTTGCATTTCAAAATGATATTCCTCAGAAGTTGGTATTCTAGCAATTAGAGGTGTACTTTGTGGATAGCATGGTGTATATTGGATTGGTAGCTCACTTCGTTCTCTCACATTGCTTAATGATGCATCTAGTTGTGCAAGCATTTGTTGACTCCTTGGAAACTCTTCATCTTCTTCAAAAAATCTCATTTCTTCCTTTTTGGAGCCTCTATCGAGTCTTTCTAACATTTGAGAAAAACATGTCTTCCACAGAAAGTCTTTGGTTTCCAATGAGATACAACTTGTTGCTTTGTGCTTGGATGTGCCATTGCACCTCAAATGGTGGTGGAGAGAAGTCCCTAAATATTCTAGGTGTTGATCGTGTGTCAACCACCCCAATTGGTGGGAAAAAATGATAAGACTCAAAATGGTCCCCATACCACCTAGACATACTTGGTTCTTGTGGTATGCACTATCCTCTTTCAATTGAGTTCCAATATCCTGCACTAGCCACAAATAAACCAAAATAGACAGAACAAAACACAAAAACAAAAACAACAAAATTTCCCAAAATGAAACATAAAAAGAATTACTAATCTAACACAAAAACACAAAACAGAGCAAATCAAAATTAAAGAAACCGTGCCTTCCCCAGCAACGGCGCAAAAAATTGATGCGTTTAGTCGTGTATTCACAAATTTTACCCTAACACTACTGTAGTAGTTGTGAGAGGGATCGATCCACAAGGAAGGGAGTAGTGATGACTTGGTTTTGTACCAATAACTTTGTGTTGAAAACCTTGGCTTTTGCCTTGTGATTGATGAGAATGTGTGGTGTTTTAGTTGTTTTATGTATATTTATGATGTGCTAGTCGATAATGTGAAATGGTGCAAAACGTATGAAAAATGATGGTAAATGAAGAGAAAAGTGTAGAGGTTGAGAATTGAGAAACTAAAAATGCATAATTGGCCATTTTAGGGTTTAGACAGATTTGATATGCAACTTCATTTGTGTATAACGCTTTCAATTCTTATCCAAATGAGAAGTTCTTGGATGTTCTGGAAAGCTATTTGAGTGTACTTCATTTCTTATGTTTTAACGTTCTTCTAATTCTGTGTGTAAATATGAGAAACGAAGGCATCTTTATGATTGCTACTTCAGGATTTAGTTATTGAATTCATATTGCCACAGTTTGATAGATTGTTAATAACGTGAGCTACAGACCTCAAATTAAGGTGATTCTTGATCCATTGGAAAGCCAAGAGATAAGTCTCAAACTTTTATGTTTACCATCAAGTCCGGTTTAGGAGCTAAGGCACATGAATTTGGTGTAGACGTTGGGTCTTAAAGCTGAAAGAAGCACTCAGCCACAATGAAGGCTCACATGCACGATAATTTCTCGGGCATTCTCACAAACACCTCACGAGCACTCACTTTACACTACACTATTTCACTGCCTCACAGCCACTCTCGCACACATCTCACATGCGGCGAGGTCACCTCGCCGCAACACTCACACTACGCACTCGCACAATTGCACACACCTCACATGCGGCGAGGTGACCTCGCCGCATTCACACTTGCACACTACTAACACTACACATTCGCACATACCTCACAACACTCGCACACATGCCTCACGCATGTACTCTCGCAAGTTCTGCACTACACTCACACTATCACCGCGTGCACATCATGCGGCGAGCTCACCTCGCCGCATGCACACTCGCACATTAGCATCACTCTCATTGCATCACGCACATAAACTCATTGCATACTCTACGCACACACTTGCGGCGAGGTCACTTCGCCGCATGTACTCTGGAACATCGTCACAACACACAGCACACTCCTTGTACTTCATCGCACACTCTCGCAGCACATGCACAACGCACATACCATGCGACGAGGTCACCTCGCCGTATGAATGCTTCACACACTCTAGCATTTCACATATCTACACACACATTCAATGATATTGCATCGTTAAGCATAGATTGTGCAGGTCATAATGTGAGAATGGTATCATATATTTGGTTGTAAGAATTGAAGAAGTGAACTACACATTATCTCAGATCTTGATATTCTCACTTCCTTAGCTTCACATACTTCCCATGAATTCACTCAGATTTCACACACCTTTCACTCAGCACTCACGCTCACCCTCATTTCACAAACATTCACAAAACCTCACAACACTCACACACTCGCACATTGGCTGGCGAGACCTCGCCGAGAGGTCTCGCCCGCAAACCCATTACAAGGCGAGGTCTCGCCGTGAGACCTCGCCTGCAAAAGATCCACACAGCGAGACCTCGCCGCGAGGTCTCACTACACACACACACTACACGGCGAGGTCGCGCCGCGAGACCTCGCCCACCAAGTGGTTCGGAGCTTTGAGTTTAACGAAGGAAAAAATGGTTTTTAGTGCTAAAGTTTTTTATGTTGGGCAGGGGGCAGTGAAGGCGTGGAGGCAGATGGCCAGAAGGCGCACCAGAACTGAGTACAAGAAGGAGAAGTGGGAGGTGACAGCTGGAAGGCATGCTTGGTCCAGGAAGTGAAGGCGTGAAGAGGCCGAGCACTCAAGGGTTTTCCAAGAAGTCTAGAGGCGTGATTGCTTTTGGCCTGAAAGCGCTGGAACAGACTTGAAGGCGCAATGTTCTTGGACTGAAGGCACGCGGAAGCTGCTGAAGATGCTGAACCTCTAGCTAAAAGGCGATGGCGCAGCATTGAAGACCTTCCTTTTTGGTTGTCGTCATTTTCATTATTTAGGCATTTTTAGTAGTAGTATTCTTGTAATATTGAAGATAATTTTCGTTTGCGTATTGTTTACGATTCTTGTAACCTCTATATATTGAGGGTTAGTTAACCATTTGGGAGAGATCCCGGAGACTATTATTTTTCATCCATTAGTTAGATTTTACATTTTGTAACAAACTTTTGAGAGCTGGAGATCAGGAATTAATTTGCAAGATCTACTTTCTCTCTCTAGTTTCTCTCTCTATCTTTTGAGCTCCATTTTCTATTCCGATCAAAGATTTTCTGCGATCATTGTAATTCTCATATCAATTAAGGAAGCTCTTGGAAGAATTCAAATGGTAAACTCTTTCCATTTATTGAAAATGAATTGTTTCAAGTTCCAAATTGTTGATCGTGAATTGGTAATGGAGTTCTATGTTTAGATCTCTCATGTTCTAGAGTTTCAACCGGTTAAATGTATAATTAGACTATACAATGCTATGCAATTGACATAATTCCTTAAGGATGAAATCATATGTGATTTTAATGATTGAATCTTGTTGAGTTTTATGAATTCACACTTTTATTGAATGAATTGAACTTTGATTGTGGTCGCCATGCTGAGTTGATGTGAGATTTAACCAATATCTGTGAGAATTGTGTGAGATGAGAACTTGAAAGTGATTTCCTGAGTTTTTACACATGTCTTAGCTGATCAATTCATTACTGAGATTTCATAGAAATAAAGTGATAGCTTAAAGTCGTATCAGCTCAATTTTACCCTAAACACTAATGTAGTAGCGTAAGTAGGGATCGTATCCACAGGGAAGGCTTGGGCCAAGAATCTCAATGTTTGCTCACAGAATGTCACGAAAGAAATAAAACTAGACACTAACTAGCAAAGAGTCAAATGCAACGAATAAAGTGTAAAAAATAGAAAGAGAGTGGATGCTCTAGAGTATTTCCACTAGTTGAATGCACATTAGGCCATGATTGCAATGCTCTTGACACACAAGTAAAACAATGAGGACATCTCTATTGTCCAGGAGGCTAGCTAACGCTTAGCATGACGACCACAGTGTTTTCTATACTCCTTAACATTCCACTTTTCCCATGGCGAGGCCTGAGTAGAACGGATTCAACCTGCAATGTCTCAACTCTCCAAAGTTAGCAAATCTAGCATGCAAATCCTACGGTATCCCATGGCGAGGCCTGACCTAGGACCTAGAGTGTTTGCTTACTTTAGAAAGTTTCTTCTCACTTTTTCCTAACAACTCAATGATTCTCCACCGGCATGGCGACCGCATCTCAAATCATGATTCAAGCAAAGCAATTGAAAGACTCAAACATCATACATTTAGTCTTCATTTCATGCAATTCTCACTGATATTGGTAAATCTCACTTCAACTCAGCATGGCGACCACAATCAAAGTTCAATTCATTCAATAAAAGTGTGAATTGACGAAACTCAACAAGATTTAATCATTAAAATCACATATGATTTCATCCTTAAGAAATTATGTCAATTGCATAGCATTGCATAGTCTAATTATACATTTAACCGGTTGAAACTCTAGAACATGAGAGATCTAACCATAGAACTCCATTACCAATTCACGATCAACAATTTGAAACTTGAAACAATTCATTTTCAATACATGGAAAGAGTTTACCAATTGAATTCTTCCAAGAGCTTCCTTAATTGATATGAGAATTACAATGATCGGAGAAAATCTTTGATCGGAATAGAAAATAGAGCTCAAAAGCTAGAGAGAGAAAGTAGATCTTGCAAATTAATTCTCGCTCTCCAGCTCTCAAAAGTTTGTTACAAAATGTAAAATCTAACTAATGGATGAAAAATAATAGTCTCCGGGATCTCCTTACACATTAGCTACATCTCCTATATATAGAGCTATGAAAATGTAACTAATACGCTACCGTAAAATATCTAAAGTATTACAAAAGTGTCCTTGAATAGAAAGACAAAAAATCAGTCTAAATTATGAAAAATTCAAAAGTTGAAGACTTTGTTCACCGATCCAGTGCCTTCAAGCTATTCAAAGTCACGCCTTCGGTTTCCTCATAAACCTGCCGCACGCCTTCAAGCTTCAGCGCCAGCACCTTTGCTTCTCGAAGTCCAAGTGAGGAGATCAGAGTAGCTTCACGCCTTCTGTCCTGGGTGTTTCATGCCTTCAGCAATTCTGCGAAACTCCATACAAACCAACCTATGACGAACCACGCCTCCTAGCCTCTGCACACCATGCCTTCAGCTACCTGAAAATTCAGAACTCAAACACTTAGCCATTTTTCAAAAACCAGAAACAAACTCCATTATGTCTTGCAGCATTTTCCAACCGGATTTTGGCCCTGAAATATTGTGAATTTGAAAAACCTTAAAACACGAAAGTTATAACCCTTTGTCTTAGCTTTCCATAGCTACTTAAAACACCCAATTAGGAGCTAAGATGAAAGAGTTGTGACCCAGTTATTGATGAGAAAGTGTGTTAAAGCTGAAAGTTCATGGAACATCTTTTCTAAAACTTAGCCATTTTCCGGAAAGAAAAACTCCAAGAGCATTAAACTGGCGAGGTCTCACGGCGAGACCTCGCCGAGTAGTGTGTGTGTGTGGCGAGACCTCGTCGTGTAAAGCTTTTGCCGGCGAGGTCTCGCTGCGAGACCTCGCCGTGCATTGAGTTGGCTGGCGAGACCTCGCGGCGAGGTCTCGCCGCCTTGTGCGTATGTGTGATGATTGAGTGAACAATGTGCGTGGAGTGTTGTGAGTTTTGAGTGAACGATAATGTTGTGAGTGAGTTGTGATGTTTGTGAATTGTGAGTTGTGAGTGAATGTGAAAATGGTGAAGCTGTGAGGTGAATGCATAAGAATGTGGGAATTTTAGTGACCATGAGTGTGACAATGTGGAGTGTAGATGTGGGTGAGTTTTAGCGAATAAAAATGCAAATCGTGAATTGAAAAGTTTGTGAGTTGTGTGCTGAATGTGTGTGGATATCATACGAACAATGCTGTGTGCAAATGCATGAAAGCTGAAATGAATGGTATGAGTGTGTGAGATGGGTGATATGCGTATGTGTGTGTATGCGGCGAGGTGACCTCGCCGCATGTGTGTGTGCATAGTCGTGTGCGAGAGTGTATGTGCGTGTGTGCAGTGAAGATGTACGTGTAGTGTGCAAATGCTGGTGTGTGAGTGTTGTGGTGAGGTGCATGCGGCAAGGTGGCCTCGCCGCATGAGTGTGGTGCAGTGATGGTGCTTGTGTGTGCGAGAGTGTTGTGCGGCGAGTTCATGTGAGATGTGTGCGAGTGTTGGGAGTGTAGTGCGAGGTGGATGCTCGAGTGTGCAGTGAGGGTGTGCGAGAGTGTAGTGTGAAGTGAGTGCTCGTGAGGTGTTTGTGATAATGCCCGAGAAAATATTGTGCATGTGAGCCTTCATTGTGGCTGAATGCTTGTTTTCAGCTTTAAGAACCAACTTCTACACCAATTTCATATGGCTTAGCTCCTAAACTGGACTAGATGGTAAACATAAAAGATCTAGGTCTATCTCATGGCTTTCCAACATATCAAGAATCACCTTAATTGGAGGTCTGTAACGCAAGTTATTATCAATCTACCAAACTGTGGCAATATGAATTCAATAACTAAATCCTGAAGTAGCAATCCTAAAGATGCCTTCGTTTCGCATATTTACACACAGAATTTGAAGAAAGTTAAAACATAAGAAATGAAGTACACTCACAGAGACGTCCAGAACATCCAAGATCTCTTCATTTGGATAAGAATTGAAAGAGTTATACACAAATGAAGTTGGATATCAAAACTGTCCAAACCGTAATTTTGCCATATATGCACTTTCAGTTTCTCACCTCTCAACCTCTACACTTTTCTCTTCATTTACCATCATTTTTCATATGTTTTGCACCATTTCACATTATCAACTAGCACATCATAAATATACATAGAAAAACTAAAACACCACACATTCTCATCAATCACAAGACAAAAGCCAAGGTTTTCAACACAAAGTTATTGGTACAAAACCAAGTCATCAAATTCCCCCACACTTGAACTTTTGCTTGTCCTCAAGCAAACTCACACTTCACAAACACTTAATACTAGACTTCACTCCTCTGTCAAACTTGTTCTCATTTGAGTTCATCAAAACAAATTTTTCATGCAATATCAAAACTCTTAACATATCCTTAATTCCAACCTATCAACTTTTAGCACAAATTATCAACCAAGGCACGATGAATAAAGACCAAAATGTCATACGTGAAAGTGTGTGCTGAGGAACATGAACTTCATCTATTCCATTGCTATACACCATCTAGCTCGTCTCATACCCATTCAATACATGCCAATCTCTTTGTCCACTCTTATGAACATGCAATCACAAGATCAATGGTACCTATGCGTACATTGGTACTCTATGGGACATTGCCCTTATTCTGCACATTAGTGCTGCACATTGGTGCAAAATTGCTTCACATATTGATGACTGAAATAATGCCTGGGTTTTATGGCTTTTTTCTCCAAATTTGATTGCCAGGTTCTTATGGCTTTTTCCTTCCCATATCATTTCTTGTGCAAGCATATGTTCATAAGAATCCCAAATTGACTAAACATGCACGAATTCTGGAGACACCAGATAAATGCATAACAAAAAGAAACGAATCCATACACATTACCTCCTGTGTCAATTGAATTTTGCATGGCATATCTATCTTACATTAACATCGGGCCTTAGTCAGCAAAATGTACCAATTTCATCAAGATTGGAACTAAAGACAACAAAAAATTTTTCGCTTGCAATACAAAATTAAGAGGAATGAACATCAAATTGTGAACATAGCTTGCAAAAGAGTAAAAGCATAGTATAAAGTGTTACTTCATTTCATTGATTCACTATCACCACACCTCTTTTCTTTTCATTCCATTTCTTGCACTTTTGCACTCTTATTTGAACACCAACACTACTTTACACCCAAATCATGCCGTGTATAGACAAGATCAACATTTATTCACAAAAATTTCAAAATTTCACCAAAAAGTTGATTTTTTCACAAAACATGAAAAACACCACAAAACATGAAAAAAAACACCACACATACAGGTAATAAACTCATAATGACACAACAGAACTAAAATAACAAGCAAAAGTCTCAAAACAACACATATTTACACTAAAAATCCATGAGAGAAAGTCAGCAAAATAAGTCAAACCACAAACCACAAAACAGCATGCATATAAATCAAAAATTCCAAGAATTCAAAAAAATTTCCAACACATCAAATTTCCAAAACACAAACAAAGCACAAAAAGAAAACACAAATCACAGCAAGCAACATTCCCTCTCCCACACTTAAAACTTACATTGTCCTCAATGTAAAGTAAAAAGATAGGTTTAGGAGCTCCCTGTTATATCATAAAATCCAAAGTTTGCTTGGTGGAGTCTATTTGTCCACAGTTCCTTAGTTCCTTCTTTGAATGAGAAAACATCCTACACATGGAGAATCAAATCTTATTAGGAATTACTCACTCAAGCACACAACATGTTGGTACAAGGTAGACATGTCATAGAACTATTATGCAAGCAACGTGTCACACCAAGACTAGGAGTCATGGTGGTGTAAAATTAGACAACTATTAACACTAAAGGAATAAGCACAATCACGCTAGAAATGTAGATAAAATGCATAAGTGTATTGTGGGATTGGTTCATGACTCCACTCCCCCACACTTAGCCTCATGTGTGCATGGCTTATTTCCCTTGCAATTCCTTCCTTTGCATACACCTACATCATGAGTGGCCTTGGTGAGTATAAGCAAAAATGCAAAATAACATAACAACTAGTTATACCAAAAACAACTGAAGTGAAAGTAAAGTGAAAAAGAAGTAGTTCTGGATTTTTGTAGTCTCCAGCTAGACTTTATTCATGAAACATTCTTTCTCAAGAATCGGAATAACCCTCTCGGTACCAGAAAAATGATATTTCAACAATACTCATTATCCTCCTGTATGGCACTTGTAAAATAGTGGCAAAGAGGTGCTTGAGCTCATGCATATGGGAAGCCACCTTTACAAATTCCACCTTGAACCACTGAGGCTCCTCCCTTGAAGGTATCTCCTTAAACTCTTTCACCATTGGAGGCAAATCATTTAACTCTTCCACCTAACTAGGCCTATCGATTACTTCTTCCACCACATTAAGCTCTCCAACCTTACAAGGCTCAACCAAGGCTTGTACATCCATGGTCTCAACAAACAAATCAGCAAACTCAAAACCACCAGTCAGTTCAAAAACAAATGACTCAAACTCACATTCATTCAAAATGTTAACATCTTCAGCAGCTAGCCTAATATCGACATTTTCATTAGCACTTCCAACATTATCTTGATTCATGATATCACAATGTTCATCAAGATATGACTCTATGCAATTTATCAAGTCATCAAGAAAAGTTACATTCAAAGAATAACAATCAGCATCATCATTGTCATTGTCATTCAAAATGTTAACATCTTTATCATCAAAACTAACATTGGGAAATTCCTGAGGCTTTTCTTTCTCAACAACACAACAAGCATTATCATCAACTAACAAGAGTATCTCACTTTGCACTTCTTGTGAGTCACCATTTAGACACTTAGATTTATTGACTATTTCAAAAATTGGTGCCTCAACCAGAGTTTCAAACAATGTGCTAACACTTTCATTAACAAATGCAATATTATCCTCATTTATGAATCACATTGATCTTCAAGAAGTGACTCTATGCAATTCACAAAGCTATCAAGAGGAAAAACATCTAAAGCTAGGCAATTGACATCATTTGACTCATTGAATCCCATGAAATTCATGCAAGATTCCACTTTAGACACATTTTCCAGCTTAGTAACATGGCAACGTAGAACACGAGAGTCATCACTATCAAGATCACTAAAGAAGCCACCATCTTCAACATCAAAGTGCACATATTCATGCACAAAAGAATCAGCAACAAAGCACTCATGTACACTATCCCCAAAACATGTAGACTCCGCATCCCTTAGACACTTTAAGCCACAATCAACATTAGCATGCATATCAAAATGATTGTCCTCAGGAATGAGAGGTGTACCTTGTGAGTGGTATTGTGCATCTAAAGTTGGTGTCTCAATTTGTTCCCATAGGTTGCTTATTAAAGTGTTGATTCGATCAAACCTTTCTTGTCGCCCTTGAAGCTCTTCTTCCAGTTGAGCTAACCTTGTTTCATTTCTATCAATTCTCTCCAAAACTTGAGACAACATGTTTTCCATTTTTGCCTCTTCTCTGAGATCACACTCATTGCTTTGTTGTTGGTAATACCATTGCCCTTCCTTTTGTAAGCCTCTGTCAAGTTTTTCCATAAGTTGAGAAAACATGTCCTCCACAAGAAGCTCTTGTGTCCCAATGTGGTGTGAGTTGTTGCTTTGTGCTTGATTTTGCCATTGCCCTTCATATGGTGGCGGAGAGAAGTCCTCGCACCATCTAGACATGCTTGTGTACTTGTGCAATACTCAATTACAATTAACTTCAATGTCCTGCACTTGACACAAGTACACCAAAGCAGACAACAAAACACGAAAACTACAAAATGCAACAAAGGTTACCAAAATGAAAAATAACAAGACTACTAAACTACACGAGAAAAGAAAATAGAGCAAATCAAAATTCAAGAAACCGTGCCTTCCCCGGCAACGGCGCCAAAAATTGATAGCTTAAAGTCGTATCAGCTCAATTTTACCCTAAACACTAATGTAGTAGCGTAAGTAGGGATCGTATCCCCAGGGAAGGCTTGGGCCAAGAATCTCAATGTTTGCTCACAGAATTTAACGAAAGAAATAAAACTAGACACTAACTAGTAAAGAATCAAATGCAACAAATAAAGTGTAAAAAACAGGAAGAGAGTGGATGCTCTAGAGTATTTCCACCAGTTGAATGCACATTAGGCCATGATTGCAATGCTCTTGACACACAAGTAAAACAATGAGGAGATCTCTATTGCCCAGGAGGCTAGTTAACGCTTAGCATGATGACCATAGTGTTTTCTATACTCCTTAACATTCGCCGCATGCACCTCACCACAACACTCACACACCAGCATTTGCACACTACACACACATCTTCACTACACACACGCACATACACTCTCGCACACGACTATGCACACACACATGTGGTGAGGTGACCTCGCCGCATACACACATATACGCATATCACCCATCTCACACACTCATACCATTCATTTCAGCTTTCATGCATTTGCACACAGCATTGTTCGTATGATATCCACACACATTCAGCACACAACTCACAAACTTTTCAATTCACGATTTGCATTTTTATTTGCTAAAACTCACCCACATCTACACTCCACATTATCACACTCATGTTCAATAAAATTCCCACATTCTTATACATTCACCTCACAGCTTCACCATTTTCACATTCACTCACAACTCACAATTCACAAACATCACAACTCACTCACAACATTATCGTTCACTCAAAACTCCCAACACTCCACGCACATTGTTCACTCAATCATCACACATAAGCACATGGCGGCAAGACCTCGCCGCGAGGTCTCGCCAACCAACTCAATGCACGGCGAGGTCTCGCGGCGAGACCTCGCCGGCAAAAGCTTTACACAGCGAGACCTCGCCGCGAGGTCTCGCCACACACACACACTACACGGCGAGGTCTCGCCGTGAGACCTCGCCAGTTTAATGCTCTTGGAGTTTTTCTTCCCGTAAAATGGCTATGTTTTAGAAAGGATGTTCCATGAACTTTCAGCTTTAACACACTTCAATAACTGGGTCACAACTCTTTCATCTTAGCTCCGAATTGGGTGTTTTAAGTAGCTATGGAAAGTAAGACAAAGTGTTATAACTTTCGTGTTTTAAGGTTTTTCAAATTCACAATTTATCAGGGCCGAAATACGGTTGGAAAATGCTGCAAGGCATAATGGAGTTTGTTTCTAGTTTTTGAAAAATGGCTAAGTGTTTGAGTTCTGAATTTTCAGGTAGCTGAAGGCGTGGTGTGCAGAGGCTAGGAGGTGTGGTTCTTCATAGGTTGGTTTGCATGGAGTTTCGCAGAATTGCTGAAGGCGTGAAACACCCAGGACAGAAGGCGTGAAGCTACTCTGATCTCCTCACTTGGACTTCGAGAAGCAAAGGCGCTGGCGCTGAAGCTTGAAGGTGTGCGGCAGGTTGATGAGGAAACCGAAGGCGTGACTTTGAATAGCTTGAAGGCGCTGGATCGCTGAACAAAGTCTTCAACTTCGAATTTTTCATAATTTAGGCTGATTTTTAATCTTTCTATTCAAGGACACTTTTGTAATACTTTAGATATTTTGCGGTAGCGTATTAGTTACATTTTAATAGCTCTATATATAGGAGATGTAGCTAATGTGTAAGGAGATCCCGGAGACTATTATTTTTCATCCATTAGTTAGATTTTACATTTTGTAACAAACTTTTGAGAGGTGGAGAGCGGGAATTAATTTGCAAGATCTACTTTCTCTCTCTAGTTTCTCTCTCTAGCTTTTGAGCTCTATTTTCTATTCCAATCAAAGAGTTTCTCCGATCATTGTAATTCTCATATCAATTAAGGAATCTCTTGGAAGAATTCAAATGGTAAACTCTTTCCATTTATTGAAAATGAATTGTTTCAAGTTCCAAATTGTTGATCGTGAATTGGTAATGGAGTTCTATGGTTAGATCTCTCATGTTCTAGAGTTTCAACCGGTTAAATGTATAATTAGACTATGCAATGCTATGCAATTGACATAATTTCTTAAGGATGAAATCATATGTGATTTTAATGATTAAATCTTGTTGAGTTTCATGAATTCGTTCTACTTAGGCCTCGCCATGGGAAAAGTGGAATGTTAAGGAGTATAGAAAACACTGTGGTCGTCATGCTAAGTGTTAGCTAACCTCCTGGGCAATAGAGATCTCCTCATTGTTTTACTTGTGTGTCAAGAGCATTGCAATCATGCTCTAATGTGCATTCAACTGGTGGAAATATTCTAGAGCATCCACTCTCTTCCTGTTTTCTACATTTTAGTTGTTCCATTTGAGTCTTTACTAGTTAGTGTCTAGTTTTATTTCTTTCGTGACATTCTGTGAGCAAACATTTAGATTCTTGGCCCAAGCCTTCCCTGTGGATACGATCCCTACTTACGCTACTACATTATTGTTTAGGGTAAAATTGAGCTGATACGACTTTAAGCTGTCAATTTTTGGCGCCGTTGCCGGGGAAGGCACGGTTTCTTGAATTTTGATTTGCTCTGTTTTCTTTTCTTGTGTAGTTTAGTAGTCTTGTTATTTTTCATTTTTGTAACTCTTGTTGCATTTTGTAGTTTTCGTTTTGTTGTCTGCTTTGGTGTATTTGTGTCAAGTGCAGGACATTGCAGTTCACTGTAATTGAGTATTGCACAAGTACCCACGCATGTCTAGATGGTACGAGGACTTCTCTCCACCACCATTTGAAAGGCAATGGCAAAATCAAGCACAAAGCAACAACTCACACCACATTAGGACACAAGAGCTTCTTGTAGAGGACATGTTTTCTCAACTTATGGAAAAACATGACAGATGCTTACAAAAGGAAGGGTAATGGCATTACCAACAACAAAGCAATGAGTGTGATCTCATAGAAGAGGCAAAAATGGAAGACATGCTGTCTCAAGTTTTGGAGAGAATTGATAGAAATGAAACAAGGTTCGCTCAACTGGAAGAAGAGCTTCAAGGGCGACAAGAAAAGTTTGATCGAATCAACGCTTTAATAAGCAACCTATGGGAACAAATTGAGACACCAACTTTTGATGCACAATACCACTCAAAAGGTACACCTCTCATTCCTGAGGACAATCATTTTGATATGCATGCTAATGTTGATTGTGGCTTAAAGTGTCTAAAGGAGGAGGAGTCTACATGTTTTAGGGATAGTGTACATGAGTGCTTTGTTGCTGATTATTTTGAGCATGAATATGTGCACTTTGATGTTGAAGATGATGGCTTCTTTAGTGATCTTGATACTGATGACTCTCGTGTTCTAAGTTGCCATGTTACTAAGTTGGAAAATGTGTCTAAAGTGGAATCTTGCATGAATTTCATGGAATTCAATGAGTCAAATGATGTTGATTGCCTTGCTTTAGATGTTTTTCCTCTTGATAGCTTTGTGAATTGCATAGAGTCACTTCTTGAAGATCAATGTGATTTCCTAAAGGAGGAAAATGTTGCATTTGTTAATGAGAGTGTTAACACATTGTTTGAAACTCTGGTTGAGGCACCAATTTTTGAAATGGTCAATGAATCTAAGTGTCTAAATGGTGACTCACAATAAGTGCAAAGTGAGATACTCTTGTTAGTTGATGATAATGCTTGTTGTGTTGTTGAGAAAGAAAAGCCTCAAGAATTTCCCAATGTTAGTTTTGATGATAAAGATGTTAACATTTTGAATGACAATGACAATGAGTGCCATGCTATACTTGATGATGCTGATTGTTATTCTCTGAATGTAACTTTTGTTGATGACTTGATAAATTGCATAGAGTCATATATTGATGAACATTGTGATATCATGAATCGAGATAATGTTGAACTTGCTAATGAAAATGTCGACATTAGTCTAGCTGCTAAAGATGTTAACATTTTGAATGACTGTGAGTTTGAGACATTCATTTTTTAACTTACTGGTGGTTTTGAATTTACTGATAGTTTTGTTGAGACCATGGATATAGAACCCTTGGTTGAGCCTTGCAGGATTGAAATGGTTAGTGTAGTGGGAGAAGTAAATGATGTGTTTCCAATGGAAGAAGAAGTAAATGAGGTGCCTACAATGGGGGAGCCTCAGTGGTTCGAAATTAAATTTGTAGAGATTGCTTCCCATATGCATGAGCTCAAGCACCTCTTTGCCACTATTTTACAAGTGCCGTACAGGAGGATAATGAGTATTGTTGAAATATCATTTTTCTGGTACAGAGATGGTTATTCCGATTCTTGAGGAAGAATGTTTCATGAATAAAGTCTAGCTGGAGACTACAAAAATCCAGAACTACTTCTTTTTCACTTTACTTTCACTTTAGTTGTTTTTGGTATAACTAGTTGTTATGTTATTTTGCATTTTTGCTTATACTCACCAAGACCACTCATGATGTAGGTGTATGCAAAGGAAGGAATTGCAAGGGAAATAAGCCATGCACACATGAGGCTAAGTGTGAGGGAGTGGAGTCATGAACCAATCCTACAATATACTTATGCATTTTATCTACATTTCAAGCGTGGTTGTGCTTATTCCTTTAGTGTTAATAGTTGTTTAATTTTACACCACCATGACTCTTTGTCTTGGTGTGACACGTTGCTTGCATAATAGTTCTATGACATGTCTACCTTGCACCAACATGTTGTGTGCTTGAGTGAGTAATTCCTAATAAGCTTTGATTCTCCATGTGTAGGATGTTTTCTCATTCAAAGAAGGAACTAAGGAAGTGTGGACAAATAGACTCCACCAAGCAAACTTTGGATTTCATGATATACCAGGGAGCTCATAAACTTATCTTTTTACTTTACATTGAGGACAATGTAAGTTTTAAGTGTGGGGGAGGGAATGTTGCTTGCTGTGGTTTGTGTTTTCTTTTTGTGCATTGTTTGTGTTTTGGAAATTTGATGTGTTGGAAATTTTTTGAATTTTTGGAATTTTTTGCTTTATATACATTTTGTTTTGTGGTTTGTGGTTTGACTTATTTTGCTTACTTTCTTTTATGGATTTTTAGTGTAAATATGTGGTGTTTTGAGACTTTTGCCTGTTATTTTAGTTCTATTGTGTTAATATGAGTTTATTACCCGTATGTGTGGTATTTTCATGTTTTGTGGTGTTTTTCATGTTTTGTGAAAAAATCAACTTTTTGGTGAAATTTTGAAATTTTTGTGAATAAATGTTGATCTTGTCTATACACGGGCATGTTTTGGGTGTAAAGTTGTGTTGGTGTCCAAATAAGAGTGCAAAAGTGCAAGAAATGGAATGAAAAGAAAAGAGGTGTGGTGATAGTGAAGCAATGGAATGAAGTAACACTTTGTACTGTGCTTTTACTCTTTTGCAAGCTATGTTCACAATTTGATGTTCATCCATCTTACTTTTGTATTGCATGCGAAAATTGTTTTGATGTCTTTAATTCCAATCTTGATGAAATTGGTACATTTTGCTGACTAAGGCCCGATGATAATGTAAGATAGATATGCCATGCAAAATTCAATTGACATAGGAGGTAATGTGTATGGATTCGTTTTTTTTTTGTTATGCATTCATCTGGTGTTTCCAGAATTCGTGCATATTAGTCAATTTGGGATTCTTATGAACATGTGCTTGCACAAGAAATGATATGGAAGAAAAAGCCATATTGGCAACTGGGAAGGAAAAAGCCATAAGAACCTGGCATTCAAATATGGAGAAAAAAGCTGTAAAACCCAGGCATTATTGTTAGTCACAAATGTGTGAAATAAATGTGCACCAATGTGCAGAATAAGGGCAATGTCCCATAGAGTACCAATGTACGCATAGGTACCATTGATCTGGTGATTGCATGTTCATAAGGGTGTACAAGGAGATTGGCGTGTATTGAATGGTATGTGAGACCCGCTAGAGGGTGTATAACAAAGGAATAGATGAAGTACATATTCCTCATCACACACTTGCACGCATGACATTTTGGTCTTTATTCATCGTGCCTTGGTTGATAATTTGTGCTGAAAGTTGATAGGTTGGAATTGAGGATATGTTAAGAGTTTTTGATATTGCATGAAAAATTTGTTTTGATGAACTCAAATGAGAACAAGTTTGACAGAGGAGTGAAGTCTAGTATTATGTGTTTGTGAAGTGTGAGTTTGCTTGAGGACAAGCAAAAGTTCAAGTGTGGGGGAATTTGATGACTTGGTTTTGTACCAATAACTTTGTGTTGAAAACCTTGGCTTTTGCCTTGTGATTGATGAGAATGTGTGGTGTTTTAGTTGTTTTATGTATATTTATGAAGTGCTAGTCGATAATGTGAAATGGTGCAAAAAGTATGAAAAATGATGGTAAATGAAGAGAAAAGTGTAGAGGTTTAGAATTGAGAAACTAAAAATGCATAATTGGCCATTTTAGGGTTTGAACAGATTTGATATGCAACTTCATTTGTGTATAGCTCTTTCAATTCTTATCCAAATGAGAAGTTCTTGGATGTTCTGGAAAGCTATTTGAGTGTACTTCATTTCGTATGTTTTAACATTCTTCTAAGTCTGTGTGTAAATATGAGAAACGAAGGCATCTGTATGATTGCTACTTCAGGATTTAGTTATTGAATTCATATTGCCACAGTTTGATAGATTGTTAATAACATGAGTTGCAGACCTCCAATTAAGGTGATTCTTGATCCATTGGAAAGCCACGAGATAATTCTCAAACTTTTATGTTTACCATCAAGTCCAGTTTAGGAGCTAAGGCACATGAATTTGGTGTAGAAGTTGGGTCTTAAAGCTGAAACAAGCACTCAGCCACAATGAAGGCTCACATGCAAGATAATTTCTCGGGCATTCTCACAAACACCTCCCGAGCACTCACTTTACACTACACTCTTTCACAGCCTCACAGCCACTCTCGCACACATCTCACATGCGGCGAGGTCACCTCGCCGCAACACTCACACTACGCACTCGGACAATTGCACACACCTCACATGCGGCGAGGTCACCTCGCTGCATTCACACTTGCACACAACGAACACTACACATTCGCACATACCTCACAACAGTCGCACACACCTCACATGCGGCGAGGTGACCTCGCTGCACAAGCCTCACGCATGTACTCTTGCAAGTTCTGCACTACACTCATACTATCACCGCGCGCAAATCATGCGGCTAGCTCACCTCGCCGCATGCACACTCTCGCACATTAGCACCACTCTCATTGCATCACGCACATAAACTCACTGCATACACTACGCACACACTTGCGGCGAGGTCACTTCGCCGCATGTACTCTCGTACATCGTCACAACACACACGCACACTCCTTGTACGTCATCGCACACTCTCGTAGCACATGCACTACGCACATACCATGCGGCAAGGTCACCTCGCCGCATGAATGCTTCACACACTCTAGCATTTCACATATCTACACACACATTCAATGATATTGCATCGTTAAGCATACATTGTGCAGGTCATAATGTGAGAATGGTATCATATATTTGGTTGTAAGAATTGAAGAAGTGAACTACACATTATCTCAGATCTTAATATTCTCACTTCCTTAGCTTCACATACTTCTCACGAATTCACTCAGATTTCACACACCTTTCACTCAGCACTCACGCTCACCCTCATTTCACAAACATTCACAAAACCTCACAACACTCACACACTCGCACATTGGCTGGCAAGACCTCGCCGAGAGGTCTCGCCCGCAAACCCATTACACGGCGAGGTCTTGGCATGAGACCTCGCCGGCAAAAGATCCACACGGCGAGACCTCGCCGCGAGGTCTTGCCACACACACACACACTACACGGCGAGGTCTCGCCGCGAGACCTCGCCCACCAAGTGGTTCGGAGCTCTGAGTTTAACGAAGGAAAAAATGGTTTTTAGTGCTGAAGTTTTTGATGCTGTGCAGGGGGCAGTGAAGGCGTGGAGACAGATGGCCAGAAGGCGCACCAGAACTGAGTACAAGAAGGAGAAGTGGGAGCTGACAGCTGGAAGGCATATTCTTGTAATATTGAAGATATTTTTCGTTTGCGTATTGTTTACGATTCTTGTAACCTCTATATATAGAGGGTTAGTTAACCATTTGGGAGAGATCCCGGAGACTATTATTTTTCATCCATTAGTTAGATTTTACATTTTGTAACAAACTTTTGAGAGCTGGAGAGCGGGAATTAATTTGCAAGATCTACTTTCTCTCTCTAGCTTTTGAGCTCCATTTTCTATTCCGATGAAAGATTTTCTCCGATCATTGTAATTCTCATATCAATTAAGGAATCTCTTGGAAGAATTCAAATGGTAAACTCTTTCCATTTATTGAAAATGAATTGTTTCAAGTTCCAAATTGTTGATCGTGAATTGGTAATGGAGTTCTATGGTTAGATCTCTCATGTTCTAGAGTTTCAACCGGTTAAATGTATAATTAGACTATACAATGCTATGCAATTGACCTAATTCCTTAAGGATGAAATCATATGTGATTTTAATGATTGAATCTTGTTGAGTTTCATGAATTCACACTTTTATTGAATGAATTGAACTTTGATTGTGGTCGCCATGCTGAGTTGAAGTGAGATTTTACCAATATCTGTGAGAATTGTGTGAGATGAGAACTTGAAAGTGATTTCCTGAGTCTTTACACTTGACTTAGCCGATCAATTCATTACTGAGATTTAGGCCTCGCTATCGGAAACTTCGATGGAATGAAACTTTAGGAAAAAGTATTAAAGAAGCTCTCTGAGATAGCAACGAAGGCATTCATACCTAGGTCGGGCCTCGCCATTGGAGTTCCTAGGAATTGCATGTTAGACTTGCTAACTTTGGAGAGTTGAGGCATTGCGGGTTGAATCCATTCTACTTTGGCCTCGCCATGGGAAAAGTGGAATGTTAAGGAGTATAGAAAACACTGTGGTCGTCATGCTAAGTGTTAGCTAACCTCCTGGGCAATAGAGATCTCCTCATTGTTTTACTTGTGTGTAAAGAGCATTGCAATCATGGTCTAATGTGCATTCAACTGGTGGAAATATTCTAGAGCATCCACTCTCTTCCTGTTTTCTACATTTTAGTTGTTGCATTTGAGTCTTTACTAGTTAGTGTCTAGTTTTATTTCTTTCGTGACATTCTGTGAGCAAACATTGAGATTCTTGGCCCAAGCCTTCCCTGTGGATATGATCCCTACTTACGCTACTACATTAGTGTTTAGGGTAAAATTGAGCTGATACAACTTTAAACTATCAAGTAGTTTCAAGAATTCAGTAGTTTTGTCACGAAAATGATTCACAAGAACAGAATGAATACAAAAGAAATAAGAGATGAACAAATGGTAACAATTACAAGTCCAATAAATGTAGAGAAATGTGATAACAAGTTTGAGTCAGATATCCTAGGGTTCTTATACTGGATGAATGCACTTTAGACAACTCAAACGCAATGCAATTGACACACAAGTAAATTAGGAGGAGATCAAGCTGCCTAGGAGCCTAGCCTGCAGCCAGCATGGCGATCGCGCAACATTCTACACTCCCTGACATCATTCTTTCCCATGGTGAGGCCTAAGAGTGATGATTGTAACTCGCAACATCTCAACTCTCCAGAACTAACTACTCTAGCATGCAATTCCTAAGGTCTTCCATGGCGAGGCCTGACCTAGGTTCATTTGTCTTCGTTAGCCGTAGAAAGTTTCTTTTCACTCTATTCTAATGAATCAATGAACTTTAACCGGTATGGTGGCCACATCTCAGATCATGAACAGGCAAGGTAAGTGAAAAGACTCAATAATCCTACTTTAAGTTCTCATTTCATGTATTCTCACACATATCGGTGAATCTAACCTCAACTCAGCATGGCTACCACAATTGAAGCACAATTCAGTCAATAAGAGTGCAAATTTATGAAACTTAATAAGATTCATGCATTAATTCTAAGTACAATTTCATTCTTTATGGATTGTGTCAAATGCAGAGTTTTACGTAGTCTAATTTCACATTCATCCTGTTCAAACCCTAGAACATCATGAATCTAGCCAAAGAACTCCATTCTCGACTCACAATCAACAATACACAACAACAAGCAATTCCTTCTCATTAAAATAGAAGGAATTTACCAAATGATTTGCTTCAAAAGCTTCAATTTCATAAGAGAATCGTGAATTGCCTTCTTAATTGAGGAAGAATTACAGTGATCGGACCAAAGCTCCGATCGGAATTGAAAACGGAGCTAAAATTCTTGAGAGAGAAAATTCTAGAGTGAGAAAGTTAGAGAGAGAAAATTCCCGCTCACAATCGAAAATCTGGTAAAATTCTAGGAAGTCCGAATCCCCTTAAGTAATGACACAATACTCTATATATAAATGTTTAAAGCTTATTCTACGCGCTAAAGTAAAATAAGCAACTATTTATAGAAATGCAACTACAATATAGAAAATGTCTCAAAAACTGTGCACGTGCATGAACTCCATGTGAGCCAAAAATTTCAGCTTTACGCCTTCAAGCATAAGCCTTTTACGCCACCATCACACTTTTCACGCTTTTGAGCCTTCAGCGTCCACGCCTTCACACCCTGCACAAACAGAAAGAAGAATTTCACACTTAGCCAAAATCTCACTGCACTTCACCATTTACATCGCGATGCATCGCAGTGCAATTGTTTTTCATGGCAATGCATCATCGTGTAACTCCTATCATGGTGATGCATCGCCGTGTAAATGTTCCATGACTAGTGTCCAAGTCAGTGCAAGTGTGCTGCTGTGGTGTAATTGCATGTGTGCAAATGGGAAGCGTGAGGTCGTGTAGTGTGTGCTGCTGTGGTGTTTGTGTATGAAGCGCCACAAATATGTGCATTGAGTGTGATGTGAAGTGCTGCAAGTGAATGCATGAGTTGTGTGCATGTGGTGCATATATATAGTGCATGTAGTGTGTGTGTGTTGTGCATGAAATGTAGCAAAAGTATGCACAAAGTGTAGCAAGAGTGTGCAAGTTGTGCATGAAGTGTAGCAAGATTGTAGTGTATGTGCCATGTCTGGAGGTGCTGCCGCGCGCATGGGCTCGCGCGGTTGGTTCATGTCGGAGCGCACATGCGTGCGCTGGTGCGAAGATGCCCACGCGCACTCACACAGCCGCGAACGCTATGCGCATAGCGTCTGCGTGTGTGCGGCGATGTGGATGAGCTACGCGCGCTGTGCACACAGCATGTGCGGCGATGAGTATCAGCTACGCGAGCTGTGCCGCGATACGGTGCGTGTGTGCGGCAATGTGTGTGCATCAAGAGTGCAAGTGTGTGAAGTAACATGCACAAGTGTGCAGCAAGTGTGTGCAGCAAGTGTGCAAGTGTGCACATATGCCACAAATGTGCAAAGTGTTGTGCATAACATGTGGGATCAACTTTTATAAGATAAACAACAAATGTATGCATCAAATTCAGCACAAAGAAGCAAGGAACACACAAGGATTAAAGTTTGGAACCTTTCACATCTCAAGCTTTAAAAAAATCACAAACTGTCACCTTCCAACCAAACTCTGGCCCTGATGCATTTTGAATTCGGTAAAACCTAAAACATGAACTTTGTAGCCCTATGGCTTAGCTTTCCATAGCCTTTTGAATCACTCAATTCAAAGCTCGGAAAAGAAAGTTATGAAAAAATTACCAAAATGTGCCGAGGTGAGATTTCCACAATGCATCGCCGTGCAATTTGTTTTCATGGTGATGTATGGCATGTAATTTCCCTTTCCAGCACAACATTCCACTTCTATGCAATATATGTGTATCTTTGCCTCCAACCTGGACTTTGTGGTAAACATAAGAGTTGTAGCTCTTTGGCTTGGCTTTCCATAGGTTTATGAATCATCAATATTGGATGTCTGTAACGCAAGACATGTGTAATCTACCAAACTGTGGCAGTGAAGTCAACAATGAAAAACTGAAGTAGCAATTAAAAAGGTGCTCTAGTTTCTCCGACTTGCACACTAAATTGGACGACATTTAACGCATATGAATTGAAGTACACTCAAAGATATTTCCAAAACATTCAAGATCTCCTCATTCGGATTAGTATTGAGAACGTTACACGCAAATAAAGTTACACTATCAGTTCTGCCCAAACACAAAATAGCATGTTAAGGTATTCTTCAAACTCCACAAGCTTCTTTTCAAGCCTTTTTGAATTCTTTCCTTGTTCTTTAACCTAAAACACACATTTGTCTCCTTTAATCAACATTTTTGGTCTCTTTCTTCATTTTAGCACTCCAAGTTGTAATCCACATAAAATTCATAAATTGACACATAACACTACACAATTGCATGAAAAACAAGTCAAAAGCTAAGTGAAATAACACATATAAGTCGGTATAAAACCAACTTATCATTGGTCCATCTACTCTTGGTGTTAGTTTTGATTTATGATTTGTAGGAAACTATTCATTCCTTAAGTACAACCAAACCCAGTCATCTAATTGAAAGATGACTTAATGTTTTCCTTTGTTGGCTTTATTCTCTTCCTTGTCATTTCTTCAATATTGAGTCTTAACTTCTCATGGATGTGTTTTACAAATTCTATTTTTTTTTTGCCATCAAGATTCGCCATTTCGCTCAAACACAAAGGAATTAAATTCATAGGAGACAAAGGGTTAAACCATCACAATTTCAAAAGGTGAATATTTAGCAGTAGAATGTGTAGCACAGTTATAAACAAAATCAACATGTTGTAAATGATCCTTTAAAGTTTTAGTATTTGTACTAATGACAGCTCTTAAGAAAAGCAGACAAAGTTCTATTTACCCATTTCAATTTGGTCATCTGCTTGTGGGTGACAAGTTGTAGAAAACATTAATTTTGTATAAAACTTTCTCCATAATTTTTTTTTTAAAATAGGTAAAAATTATATCACGATCAAACACAATCGTTCTTAGAATTCCATGCGATCTGACAATATTTTTTGAAAACGAGTTAGCAGTATGAGATGCATCATTTGTCTTATTTCATACTATTGAATGTGCTATTTTCGAAAACCTGTCAACAACAATAAAAAATGAGTCGCTGCCATTTTTTTTTCTTGGCAAACTTAAAACAAAGTCCATAAAAAGATCTATCAACGATTCTTTAGGCATGGGGAGAGTCGTGTACAATCCATGGGGTTGAATCTCAGACTTAACCTTCTTGTAAACAATACAACTTTTACAAGTTTTTGCAATAGTACTTCTCATTATTTGTCAAAATAAATGTTTTTGCAGAATAACCAAAGTCTTATCGATCCCAAATGTCTTATAAGTCCTCTACGATGTGCTTCTCCAACCAAAAGTTCTCTAGTGAAAGAGTTAGAAATACAAAGATTGGATTCTTTAAAAAGAATCCACTTTGTTTGAAAATATTTTCAAAAGAACTTTTCTTACAAACATGGAAAAATTTGTCCACAATATTTGTCATCTTAAAAAAAACCTTTGATTTGATCAAAATGAAGTAATTTAGTATCGGGAATAAAAAGAATAGTATACATTCTTGATATGGCAATGACAACTGTATTTTATGTATCTTAATGAATTACATCCATTACATGCCTTTTATTGAGCTTGTGTTGTCCGTTTAAGAACATCAAAGTCTCTTGGTCGGTATAAATGACAAACTCTTTACCCCACAAAATAATGTTTTCATGTTTTGATGGTACTTACTAAAGCATACAACTCATTGTCATCGGTAGATAGTTTAACATTGTCTTACCTAGTTTCTCACAAAAGTATGCCACAGGTCTTCTTTCTTGTATCAATCCTTCTCTAATAGCTATGCATAAAGCATCACATTTAATTTCAAATGTTTTGTCAAACTTAGGTAAAAATGAAAAAGGAGCATTAGTTAATGATATGCTTTCTCTTGTTTCTCTCTCTCCATTTGAACCCAAAATTCTTTTTGATGACTTTTGTTAGAAGTGCTGCAACAATATTAAAGTTCTTAACAAACTTCCTATAGATGCTGGGCAACACATGGAAACTTCTTACTTCTTTTATACTTTTTGGACTTGGCCAATCTTGAATAGCCTTTACCTTTTCCATGTCTATGGAAATACCTCCTTCACTTACAATGTATACAATAAAGTTTACATCTTTAATGTAGAATTCACACTTATTTGAATTAGCGTAAAGCTTTTATTTGTTGAGAACATTAAAAATAAGAGATAAATGTTTAAGATGTTCCTCCAAAATTTTCAAATAAACCAAAATATCATCAAAATATATAACCACAAACATGCCCATGAAAATTTTCCAAACTTGATTTGTCAATTGCATAAAAGTACTACGAATATTATATATATTACAAAAGGCATAACCAACCACTTATAAGGTTCATGCTTTCTTTTGAAAGTTGTTTTTTGCTTGTCACATACTTTCATGCGAATTTGATAATAACTACTTTTAAAGTTAATTTTAAAGAAAATTAAAGCATAATGCAATTAATACAATATATCATCAATCCTAAAATATGATAAGATATTTAATGGTTATGTTGTTTATGGTACAGTAGTGAACACAAATACACCATGTTCCATTATTTTTGAGTACCAAAACTACGGGTATAGAGGTTGGGTTAAGACTTTCTTTCACCCATCTCTTACCTAACAAGTTCTCAACCTGCTTTTAAATTTATTTAGTGTCATCAAGACTAGACCTATATGCTAGTTTGTTAGGGGATTGAAGTTCTAGAAATGAAGTCAATTTGATGCTTTATTTCATGAATTGGTGGCAACTCATTCGGAACTTTTTCGAGAAAAATATCTTCAAATTCTTGCAAAAGAGAGAGTATACTGCTTGGTAGTTCACCAGTCAAATAATTAGTATTCAAATTTACTTTTTTGAACATAAAACGTACAAAAAAATAACCAGAATTTAAAGCCTATTTTATCTCTCTTTTTATAAACACACAAAAATTATCTTTTCATGACTTAACACAAGGGATTCTTTTTTCTTTTTCTTCCCTTTTTCATCTTTTTCCATCCTTTTTCGCTCAATTGTTTCTTTTTCTTTATTTTGCTCTATTATTTTTTGAGTTATTGTGCAACCTAACTTGATTAGAATACACTTCATTTGGAAACATAGCTATAAGATTGGTATTCCTATTTCAACAAAAAAGGGTTTTATGGAAAAATCATCATGTTTGGCACTTTTGACATATTACCATTGTCGTCCTAACAATAGGTGGCTAGCTTGCAATGGAACCACATAATACAACACTTCACCTTCATATTTTTCAATACGAAATGGCAATATTAATTACTTTGAAACCCAAACTTCTCCAAAATTACCAAGTCATTGGATTTGTTATGATTTTGGATGGCTTGTAACTGGCAATCTTAGTTGTATTTGGATATGTATTTTGTTTTGAGAATTGGGAAAAATGAGATCTTGGGTTATATTTTATGAAAGCTATATTTTTGATAATAGACACTATAAGAAAAATGGCCTTTAGTGACTGAAATCTTAATGACCACAAACTTTTGGTCACCAAAGAGTACCTTTGGTTGACAAAAAAAAACGTTCAGTCACTAAATTTTGGTAACAACTAAAAATTTGGTGACCAAAATAAAAATTCGTAAGTATTTGTTCACTAAACGCCATGGCGGGAAGCATTCTCACCTATCACACACCTTTTGGTGATCAACGTTAGTGATGAGAAAATTTTTAGTCAATAAAACTTGGGTACAAAATCTTTCGTGACCAGAAAAGTGCTCTCTAATATACAAATGTTTAATGACGATTTTTTTGGTCAACAAAGGTCATAGGGAAATTGAGATTTCCACCACTTTGAATATTTTGGTGACGAGAAAATAACTGGTCAATAAAAGTTTTGCAATAGAGACCCACGGTGACAAGAAAAGTGGTCACCAATTATTAATAGAATTAATTTGTTGTTTATCATATAAACTTATTAAGTAGATTAAATAATAAGTGATTATTAAAATGGCAAAACATTTAACTTTTGGTTGTTATAGGGAAAGTTTTGTGTTTGAATCTCCTGTGCTATGATATATAAAATAAATATTTCCGTAAAATTTATTGTCTTAATAAAATTAATAAAATGCTTCAAATTGCATTAATGTTGTTGTTGCTGAAGTTGCAAGATTTTTTAGTAAGAAAGCTATGGTCTCAGGTTCGAATCTCTCTACATCCAAATTCTACTTTTTCGGGAATTAACGAGAAATTATACTTTGGTCCCTCAAATTTATATATCTTCAATTAGATCTCTAATACTTAAATAACAAAAATAGTCTTATAAATTTGAATTCGGGGATCTAACAAGAAATTGTACTTTAGTCTTTCAAATTTATATCTCTTCAATTAGATCTATAATTAAATAACAAAAATTACCTTATAAATTTCAGTTGATGTCAATTGAAAGAAATTAGATCTTTAATTAAACAACCAAAATATGTTGGGATTTTTAACAAGAAATTGCACTTTGAACCCTTAAATTTATGTCTTTGAGTTAGTTCTCTAATTAAATAACAAAAAAATGACCTTATAAATTTGAATTAATCTTAATTTCAATGAATTTGATCTCTAATTAAACAACAAGAAATGAATTTCAATGAACTTTTAATTTATCTTAATTAAAAGAGTGTAATGAGAAATTGCACTTTGGTCCTTCAAATTTATATGTTCTTGAATTAGATATGTAATTATGAATAACAAAAAATGGCCTTATAAGTTTGATTTAATCTTTGTTATAAGGAATTAGATCTCTAATTGAACAACAAAAATTACCTTAGAAGTTTTAATTTATCTTAATTAAAAGGAATTACATCTCTAAATAAACAAAAAAAATGACCTTAAAAGTTTTAATTTATCGTAATTGAAGGTATTAGATCTCTTATGTTCTATTGGCCTTGTCAATGTACTATTTGATAAGAATAAAATTTGGACCAACTTAATAGTTTGTTGAGGAAATCTAACACATGATATGTTGTACTGGTGGCCATAGTCCTGGAACCGGAACGATTCCGGTTCTATCTTGATTTCGATCTCGATTTCAGTTATAGTTTTATTTCCGTTTCGAATTTCAACTTCCGAATTTAATTTTGAAATACTAAATTTTAGATACTTCGATTTTAGTAGTTATAACTTAGAAATACTAATTTTACGAGTTAGAATGAAAAAACTACTAAATTTTATTCATTGGGATAGAAAAATTTACAAGTTAAGAATTTTATAAAAATTTTCAAGTTAAAAATTTTAAATCATAAATTTACAAGTTAGAAATTAATAAATGAACAAACTACTAAATTTTATTCATTGGATAGAAAAATTTACAAGTTAGAAATTAATAAATGAAGAAACTACTAAATTTTATTAATTGGATAGAAAACTTTACAAGTTAAGATTTTTAAATCATAAATTTACAAGTTAGAAATTAATAAATGAAGAAACTACTAAATTTTATTTATTGGATAGAAAAATTTAAAAGTTAAGATTTTAAATCATAAATTTACAAGTTAGAAATTAATAAATGATGAAACTACTAAATTTTATTCATAATTGATGGTTTAAACCTTAAATTTGAATAGTACAATAATACAATTGCAAAATATATTATGTTATACAATAATACAACTATAGTGTATATAAATAAAACTATGAAATTAATTTATATAAACAAATATATAGATATGGAAATTATAATATTTGAAAAACATAATAAATTATTTCAAATTTTCAATAATCTAAAAATGTACAATATGAAATTTTTCTTCATTTTAATAAACTAATAGTCATCGTCTTGTCGTCATTATTGGCTCTATCGGCATCAGTGATAGGTGAATTAATTGTACAAGTAGAGCTACCATCGGTGGTGGCGTCTAAATCAAAATCAAAATCTTCTTCTATGTCTTGTTCTTGTTCTCTATAAGCGGCTTTACTCCAATCATCTACTAAAGCTTGAATCTCCAAGGACATAGAGCTCAAACATGATCGGGTCTAGTCCAAAATGTTGCCACCTTGACTAAAAGATTGTTCCACGGCTACGGTTGATGTCGGGGCCACCAAAATCTCTTTCGCTATCGAAGGAATGATGGGGCACATCGTTGTCTTCTTCTTCTACCATTCCAATATTTTGAAGTTCTTAATACTATCACATTCAAACTTGTTATCAGAAAAATCAAAAGGAGTGGTTAAATATTCCTCAAGTTTCGTACTAGTAGCACCCTAGTATTTTTTAACGATTGAAATATTTCTAAACTAGGAAGGATAAATGAAGACGAAGATCCAATATTTGAAGTTGAAAAACTATTGTGACTAGTGTTAGTGTTAATGGTACTACTAGTAGGAACTTGTTATTGAAAATTAAAAGAATATTCTTCATATAATGCATTTATCATATCTTTAGTCTCATTTATGTATTACTTACATTTAATTGTAATTGCATAATGTTCGGATCTAATGAAAAACATTCTTTTAACGTATTATAATAAAACTTCAAATATTTTTCTAAACCTTGAAATTTAAAACGAGGATCAAGAACTGTAGCAACTAAATATAAAATTGGAATTTCTTTATAATAATTAAGCCATTTTTCTAACATGTGAATAATATTTTGCATCAAAGTTTCGTCATTTATGTGCATTTTTAACACCCCAACTATTTTATATGCTTTAATTGTGCATGTTACTAGAATTTAATCTCTCTCTAGAAAATTCTCTTGCACTTCTCTCTGGATTTTTGAAAAACCTTATCGGCCCAATCCCACACATTCTCAATACTGCAATTGAAGACGACATCTTTTCTCAGCTGAGGAGAGAATTAAAGACAACACCTCTTCATAGTCTATACGGGCCGCAGACATTGAAGACGACATCTGCACTCATCGGCTGGAAGGAGCTCAGCTAGCTCTTCACCACATCGGCTGGAAGGAGCTTAGCTACAGCTCTTCTCCACATATTTTTCAGCTCTTCACCACCGATTCGCCATCAGCTGAAGAGCCTCAAAGATCTCAATCGGGTGCAAATCACGATCTCCAAAAGGAGCTTAAAATCATCGTTAGATTTCCCATCAAAATCACGATCTGCAAACCACGATCTCCCGTTAAAGTTCATATCGTGAAGATCCATTTCAGATCCGACAAGCCACAAGAGCTTTCTTTCTATGGATATTCACCGAGATCCTCCATTAATGTGGTACTCTAACTCTGATGATGTTTTTGACGTCAATTGCCTTAAAGGACGCCCTCTCCGGCAGAAGTTCTGTCAGCTACAACTTGGAGCTGGATATGCTAGCCCTCTACTATCTTCGGACCAACTGCAGAACTTGAAGAAAATTAGGCTAAGGCACTTCACCCACACCGAGGGTAAGCTCTTTAGCAGCTCTCTTGAATTGCTGGTGGGTGGTTTCACATGGACTTGGTTAATGGACGGCTTCATGAACCTGAGAGTCGAACCAAACTATGCTCTTGCTATTTCCTATTTAGTTTGACCTTGAATTTGAATCTTTCGCTCTGAGTTATTGATGCATCTTGAGGGTCGGTTGCCGGTTGTAATTGATAACTAGATGGTTCTCCATCTGGGCATGAAGGGACAGATTTCTTCCCCAACTTGGAGTTGGGAATGGTAAACTTTTATTCCCCAGATACTCTGTAATGGAATTTATTTTCATATGAAGTGACTATGGGAACTGAATTAGCTTGCCCCAAATCATATCCATGTAGTTGAAATGGTTGTGAAGTGGTGTCCATTTTCAATAATCTTAATCCCCTGTTTTTCTTGTACATCTATTGATATTGTGGGAGGAATTGTTACGTAGCTACTGGAAAAGGCCTCGAATGTATGCTGAAATATCCCATCTGCCTTGCTCTCACACCTTATCCCGTTGAAATTCATATGCTTGGGTAGCAGTATCAGTAAATTGGATTTCGAACAGTGATGCATGTTCTTCTTGAATTTGATTAAATGTGGAACTTTGGTGAAATCAATTGTTTGTTACTGTGTTTGGTGAGCGAGTATGGTTTTTGGTGGAATATTCTGTGGAGTAGAATCAGGTTCATCACTCTTACTTCATTTGAATCACGCTGTGAGTAAGAACTGGTTCTATTCATGAGCATTCCAGATTCGACTCAATTTTGAAATCTTTGGTGAAATGTATGGTAAACAATTGAGGTGAATTCCCCAGCCAAATTGTTGTTGGCTCAGTCATATACTTAGTAATTTCCTAAGTTTGAGGAGCTATGTTGGAAGGAACTGGCTCATTATTCTTCACTCATTTGATGCATGTACATGTGCTTTGTGAATATGGAATCCTGGTGTTATGTGATAAATTCTTGAGGAGAGTTCCCACTTCATGTAATTGGTAAATTCTGGTTGAAGATTGTTAATCGCTGAGGAGAAAATCATGTAATGGGTGAGGTTGGGTACAGCGGCATCTGTCCTCTCGACCGAGTTTCTTGGAGTAGTGCCAAAGAGTTAAAAATGTTAGGGCTCCTCACACCTTGGGTAATCAACTACTCAAATTAGGACTCCAAAATTTCAAGGCAAATAGAGCCTATCTACTAGAATTCCTTTCAAGTAGATTATCTCTATTTTCCTCACATAGCTTTCATGTAATGCACTAGTACTCCAGATTTATGACATTTGCTTTGTAACAGTGTGGACGGGTATAGTCGGCACTATATTTTGTTCTGTTGTATATAAATCTACTTTTGCCAAAAAAAAACTAGATTACACGCTTCAACTAAAAATAAATCAGATGTAGGATAATACACACATGAAAATATACAAGTAGCATCCTTAAAAACTTTTAAAAATTCTAACAATTTTAAACAAGAAGTCCAATGATTAGGATGTAATACAATTCCAAGATAGGAGTTATCAATGTAAAAATTACATAACAATGAGCTATATTTAGAAGAATCACAAAGTATATCATAAGTTGAATTCCAACGATTTGGAACATCCTTTTTAAATCTTTTAGGCTTTTGTCCATGTTGTATACAATATTTTGCCCATGTTTTCAATAAACATGGATGTCCGGTCAAATATTTAATTGCATCTTTAATTGGTTTATTATGATTTTCTAATGCACTTAAACAATTTTGAAAGGATAAATTTAAAACATGGCATACACATCTAATATGAAAAAAATTTCCCACCTAAAATTGGTGCACAAGTATTTTTTAATTCTATAATAGATGGATTATTAGCTGATGTATTATCAAAACCAATTGAAAAAATTTTATCATTCAAATTATATTCTTGTAAAATAATACTAATTAATATAGATATATTTATGGCCATGAGAATCATTAAAAATTCTAAATGCAATTACTCTTTTTTGTAGAAACCAATTTTAATCTACCCAATAACAAGTTATACCCATATAACTATTTATTTGCCAATGACTACTCCAAAAATCCGAACATATTGAAACAAGAGAATCTAATTTTAAAAAATATTTCGATAAGTTATTTTTTTCTTTTTTATAAATTTTTTTAATATCACACGTTTAACTTGTGGATTTGCATTTTCTTGTACTAATCTCACAAAATTGTGTTTTTCACCGAATGATAATGGTAAATGTTGTGTACAAACAAATCTAGCTATAACATCTCTCCATTTTGAATAACTAAATTTAAATAAATTTAAATTACTAGAAGAAGAAGAACCTTTGATAAGTTGGTTTTATACCAACTTAAATGGATTAATTCGCTTGGCTTTTGACTTGTTTTTCATAAGTTAGTGCAATGATTTATTTGTTGTGGTGCATTTATGTGGTTGGCAATTGGTTGTACTAAAATGGTTAAAAGAGACCAAAAATGATGATGAACTTAGGCAATTGTGTGCTTGATGTTAATTGGTAAGGTTGAGAGGTCAAAATAATTAGTAAATGGATGAAACCAAAATTTGTAAGTTAAATTTAGGGTTTTGGCAGATTTGGTTGGTGAAATTCATCTGGGCATAACTTTCTTGATATTAATCCAATTGGTAAGTTCTTTGGTGTTCTGAAAGGTTCTTTGAATGCACTACATTTCTTATGTTGTAACTATTTTCTAATTGTGTGTGCAAGACTATGAAATGTGAGTTTCTTTTCAGAATACTATTCATTAGGGTTTTAGGGTTTTTTAGGGTTTTATTTGCCTGCCACAGGTTGGTGTTTTGATGATAACTTGAGTTTTAGGCATCCAATGGTGTTGTTTCTTGCACCATTGGAAAGCTAAGAGGAAGATCTAGAACTTTTAAGTTCACCACCAAGTCAGAATCAGAGGCTAAGACACACTTATTTGGCATGAACGTAGGGTGTTGTGTTGGAATGGATACTTTGCCAATATTTGTTACCAATTCGGCCAACCATCGTGCCAAGACCTTGCCAAGACCTTGCCGAGCTTTGCCAAACCAATGTGCCAAAACCATTGTGTCATGACCTTGCCAAGAACTTGCCAAGCCTTGCCAATCAATCTTGCCAAGCCATGCCAACTTGACAACATTTATGCACAATACTTATGCATTAGTCTTGCCATAACTTTGCCATGAAACTCATGCCACACATTTGCACCTTGGTACACCACTCATGTTGCAAAATGAACTTCACAAACAAAGGCACACAACTTGGTATAGAAAGAGCTAGGCAGCCGAGAACAAGAAGACCAAAAAATGGTTTACGACATGTCGTAGGCCATTTCTTGAAGAAGTTTTTATTGCCCACGACATGTCGTAGGCCATTTCTTGAAGAAGTTTTTTTTTGCCCACGACATGAATGTGGACATGGAAATTTGGCCTACGACATGTCGTAGGCCAATTCTGGAACATGAATATTTAGCCTACGACATGTCGTAGGCTAAATTGTCCGATGTTGTGGAAAAATGGTAAAGTGTTGAAGTGTGTTTCATAGGATTTTAAGCTTTGTCACACTTTAGTCGTTTGGTCATAACTTTCTCGTTTTAGCTCCAAATTAGGTGATTTTGAATGCTATGGATAGCTAAGACATGGTGTTACAACGTTCATGTTTTAAGTTTTACTTAATTCACAGTGCATCATGATCAAATATTGGTGGGAAGTTGCTGCCATGAAGAACTTTGTGTTTGAGTTTCTAAAAAATTGGCTAAGTGTTTAACTTCTGTTTTTCTGAAATTCCACGCAGCTGAAGGCGCGGTTTGCTTTGGCAGAAAGGCGTGAATTTCAAAGCACTGGATTCTTGAATGCTCGCTGAGTTGCTGAAGGCGTGATCCGTTAAGGCTTGAAAGCGTGGTGTAATTCTGATTTCTTCACCTGGATCTTGAGCAGCAAAGGCACGGAAAGCAGAGCTTGAAGGCACGATATAGGATGCTGAGGTTGATGAAGGCGCTGGAAATTAACACCAAAGGCACTGGAGTGTTGAATACTTTTTCAAACTTGGAATTTTTGACATTTTTGGCTGATTTTTAGTTCCTTCCCTTAAGGACTCTTTTGTAATATTTGATACATTCTACGTTGCGTATTAGTTACATTTTCCCAACTCTATATATAGGGAAGGTAGCTAACATGTAAAAAAACATTTTCAAGACTCACATTTTCCATATTGTAACCGACTTTGATTTTGAAGAGCGGGAAGTGCTCTTGAGATCTACTTTCTCTCTCTACTTTCTCTCACTAAGATTGTAGCTTCATTTGGAATCCGATCAAAGATTTGCTTCCATCAATATATCAATCTCCTTGAAATTGAGAAGAAAAGTACAATCCTCTCGGCATTGGAAGCTTTTAAGACGCTTAATTGGGTAACTCTTCCAATTAATGATTATGAACTGTTTAATCTTCCAATTTGTTGATTGTGAAGCTGAAATGGAGATTCGTGGCTAATTGTATGATAATCTAGGATACTGAGGGTGAATGCTAGGGATGAAATTGAAATTTGTGCAGTAGTACTAACAATCGTATTATATGAAATGGAAATTCTCAGCTACGAATTGGAAAAACTTGTTGAGTACATGCTTTTGATCTGAATTATGGATGAAATGAGATTCGATTGGCGGTCGTCATCTGAATGTGAGTCTTCTTTTGTAAGCATTTGGATGAAAATCATGAATAGGAACTGAGAATGCTTGAGTTCTTAAACCTGTTTTAATTTGCAGCAGTCTTTAAGGCTAGACCTCGTCATAGGAAGCTTTGATTCTGTATTATCCTAAGAACAAGGTGATAAGAGATTCTCATACTCAAATGATGAATTTACAAGCTAGGATCGGGCCTCACCATTGTAGATTCTAGGAGTTCATGCCTGAGTAATTTTAGTGGGGAATTGAGACAGTTTATTCACACTTCACCATCCTTAGGCCCGACCAGAGGATAGGAAGGTGTCGGGAGACTAAAATTGTAGTGTAGTGACCATGCTAGCTATTATTTCTGCTTCCAATTGTGATTCTCCTCATCTGCTTTGCTTGTATGTTAGTAATACTGCATGTATGAGAAGTTGCATTCACCCGGAGGTAGCCTAGATTATCAGTTTATTTTCTTGATAACTTTGTTCTACTTCCTTGAGTCTTACTTGTGTGTTCATTTAAATTCGTAATTGTGAGGAATCAAACCAGTTTACTTCTTGTTAATTTTTGTAATCAGTGTTATTTTAATTCTGTTATATTTTGGTGACATAATTGAGCATATCAAACTTCTTGAATCGACTATTTCCCTGCGGAACGAAACCTAGCTCACTGCTACAATATTCAGTGAAATTAGGATAAATTGACGAGCCACGACACTCGCACATCAATTTTTGGCACCGTTGCCGGGGAACTAGGCACGGTTTTTGGAATTTGTTGTTATTCTGTTCTTAGTTGTGTGTTTTATTGCTTTGATTTAGTTAACTTATTTCTTTACTATGTGTCATTCTGTTGCTTTTACATCTTGTATTGGTTTGGTTTACAGATTGATCCGTTTGTTGTCTTGATATCATTTGTTGTCCCTGTTTGTGTATGCCCAGGTCCGAAAGATCTAGAGGAAAACCGGAATTTGAATTGGACCTTGAATTGGAAAGAACTATAAGGAATCAAGCAAAGCAAAGAGCTATGGCTGCACAAGGAGTACAAGCACCTAGGTTTGGAGACCATTATGCAGTAAATTTTGACAATCGATTTGGTCATCAGGACATCGACGTGGAAAGTTACCACATTCCTCCAAAAATAGTCTCGATGATTACCCAGGACCAATTCTTCCAAGGTCTTGACAACGAGGATCCTAATGATCACCTTGATTGGTTTCTCGGGTTATGTAGCACTTTTAAGTTGCCAAGAGTTGACAGGGGTGAGGTTCACAGAATTTTGTTCCCTTTATCTCTGCGTGGAAAGGCTAAACATTGGTTCAAGAGTATTGGGGGAGCAAATGCTGGAATGTCATTTGATGATCTACAGAAAAGGTTCTTGTCTAAGTACTTCCCTCCAGCTAAGCTTGAAAAGAGGAGGTTGGAAATTATGAACTTCCAACAACAAGACAATGAGTCATTTCGAGAAGCTTGGGAGAGATTCAACGATTTGATTAGGCAATGCCCCAATCATGACTTGGGCGAAATTAGGGAGCTGAATACTTTCTTCAAAGGTCTAACTCCTGAGTCATCTCTAATGGTTAAAGCTTGTGCTAATGGAGCACTTAAAGACAAATCTGTGACTGAAGTGCGTGAACTTTTTAACCAAATAGCTGAGGATGAATACCTTTTTCCAGAGACTAGAAAGCCACATGTCAGGAGACAGAGAGGAGTTCTTGATATAGATGAGGAGACTTCACTTAGTGCTAAGTTTGAAGCAATGGCCAAGCAGGTGCAGACTTTAAAGGCGACTCAAACAAAAGCCCCAGTACTTTCATGTGGACTATGCAAGGGAGAACACCACACGGATGAATGTGCAATCACTACTGAATCCATTCAGTATGTGAACAATTACAGTAACAAACCCCAATATGGTGGGAACTATTCTGGGGGCAATTATAATGGAGGTAACAGAAAATATGGTGGAAACCAAGGCAACTGGAATCAACAGCAGAACCAAGGAGGAAATTACTATCAAGGTAATGACTCGAGGAGAGCAATGAATCAACCACCTCCTGGTTTTGATAATCAGGCTAGCACATCAGAACAAAAGAAGCCAAATGTGGAGTATATGTTTCAAAAGCTGATGGAAAAGAAGGATAAGAACGAACAGAGATTTGGAGGTTTGGAGCCCACTGTGAAGCATCACGAAGCTACTCTGAAGAATATCGAGATGCAACTTGGTCAGTTGGCAGATGCTGTTCACCAGAGGCCAAAAGGAGCTCTTCCTAGTGACACAGTACCAAATCCCAAGGGGAGAGAAGCATGCAATGCTATTACTTTGAGGAGTGGAAAATTGTTGCCTGGAAGCAAACATGTAGAAGACAAGAGTGATGATGTAGAAGAGGACCAAAAAGATGAAGTTGAGATAGATGTGGAACTTGAGAAGAATGGTGAGCAAGAAGAAAATAAGTCTAAGAAGAAGGAAATACCAGCAAGGGTGGGAAATGAAATCACCAAAAATTCCAATCCTTATAACTTCCCAGATTATGCTCCAAAAGCTTCATTCCCAGAGAGGAACCTCCACCTAAAAAGGGACCTCAATTCAATCGTTTCTTGGATATGATCAAACAAGTGAATGTCAATGTTCCTTTGTTGGATTTGGTTACAGCCATGCCTAAATATGCTAAGTATTTAAAAGATCTCGTTTGAAACAAGGAACAAATCTTGAGATGTGAAGTTCTAATGATGCTATCAGAGTGCAGTCAAGCATGGATGGTTCACAAATTACCTCCAAAGATTAAGCATCCAGGTAGCTGTACCATACCTTGCAAGATTGGAACCAGATATTTTGCAAAGGTACTCTGTGACCTTGGAGATGGAATCAACTTGATGCCATTATACATTGCAATAAATGTGGGTTTGAGTGGAAGGATTCGACCAGTTGCAGTGACATTACATTTGGCAGATAGATCCCTTGGTGACTCCTACAGGCTTGGTAGAGGATGTGTTGGTAAGTATTGATAAATTTACCTTGCCTGTTGATTTCATTATACTTGATATGGAAGAGGACCCTGAGGTTCCTCTCATTTTTGGTAGACCTTTTCTAGCCACTGGTGATGCTTTGATTGGTGTGAAAAACAAGACAGTCACGTTTAGGATTAACAATGAGGAAGTGGTCTTTGTTGTAAACTATACTATGATGCAACCTCTAAATATGGAGTCTTGTTTTTCTATCAAAGCTATAACATGTTCTTCTCTGAATATTGTGAACAACATGCATGATTTTTCTATTGTTGATGAGTTAAGTGTTTGTGAGGATAATTTTGATAAACTTGATTTAGATGATGAGGATAAGAGAATTATTACTGAAATTGAAGATTTCATTGAATGTTGTTATTTGGATGAGTCAATTTGTGAATTGCAAAATGATGTTGTGGAAGTTAAAATGCATGAAACTGTAGGGGAACATGATCATGAACCTACTGTTTTGGCTAACGAAAATTTTACTCCCACTGAGGTGAGGACTAGTGAGAATTTGTGCAGGAATGAAAAGCTTTTACCTTCCATTGTGGTGGCACCAAGTTGGAATTGAAACCACTTCCACCTTATCTCAAATATGCTTTCTTTTGAGAAAATGAGACATTGCCAGTTGTTATATCTTCAAAGCTTGAAGGTTGGCAAGAGGAGAAGCTTTTGGAAGTCTTGAGGAAACATAAGTTGGCTATTGGATGGACAATTGCTGATATAAAAGGCATAAGTCCAGGTTTATGTATGCACAAGATTTTGCTTGAGGAAAATGCTGTGCCAGTACGGGATAGACAGAGAAGATTAAATCCCCAGATGATGGAAGTTGTGAAGAAAGAGGTTATCAAATTTCTTGACTTTGGGATGATTTTTCCAATTTCAGACAGCGAGTGGGTTAGTCCAGTCCAGTGCGTCCCTAAGAAGGGAGGGGTGACGGTTATAAAAAACGAGGCTAATGAACTTCTGGCAACAAGAGTGGTGAATGCTTGGCGAGTTTGCATGGATTACAGGAAGCTAAATAAGGCAACTAGAAAGGACCATTTCCCTCTTCCATTCTTGGAACAATTGTTGGATAGAATTGCTGGCTACCTTTTCTACTGTTTTTTGGATGGATATTCTGGGTACAATCAGATTGCAATTGATCCCAAAGACCAGGATAAGACAACTTTCACTTGTCCTTTTGGCACATTTGCTTATAAAAGAATGCCATTTGGTCTTTGCAACGCCCCAGCTACCTTTCAGAGGTGCATGATGGCAATATTCCACGACATGGTGGAATCAATAATTGAAATATTCATGGATGATTTTTCTGTCTTTGGTATGACATTTGATAGTTGTTTGGAGAACTTGGCAAAGGTTTTATAGAGGTGTGAAGAAACGAACCTTGTGTTGAACTGGGAAAAATGTCAATTCATGGTTCAAGAAGGAATTGTATTAGGCCATAAAATTTCTCATACTGGGATGGAGGTAGATCGATCTAAGGTAGATATCATTGCAAAACTCCCTCCACCTACCAATGATAAGGGCATCAGAAGCTTTCTTGGACATGCTAGGTTTTATAGAAGGTTTATTAAGGATTTTTCAAAGATAACCAGACCCTTGTGCAGTCTCTTAGAAAAATTTGTTAAGTTTGAGTTTGGAACAGAATGTGTTGAGGCATTTGAAACTTTGAAAACGAAATTGGTGGAAGCCCCCGTGACAGTCACTCCCCATTGGGGTGAACCCTTTGAAATTATATGCGATGCCAGTGATTATGCCTTAGGGGCTGTCTTAGGCCAGAGAAGAGAAAAAGTGTTTCACACTATCTATTATGCTAGCAGGCTAATGAATGAGGCCTAAATGAATTATACAACCACTGAAAAGGAAATGCTAGCAGTAGTCTTCGCATTTGATAAATTCCGTGCTTACCTTTTGAGATCAAAGGTCATTGTTCATACGGACCATGCCGCATTGAAGTATTTGCTTGCAAAAAAGGAAGCAAAACCACATTTGATTAGATGGGTTTTGTTGCTCCAGGAATTCGATGTGGAGATTAAAGATAGGAAAGGCTCAGAAAATGTTGTGGCAGATCACTTGTCAAGATTGGAATCTCAAGAGCAAGATTCACCTGACATTTCGGTTAAGGAACACTTCCCTGATGAGCAGGTGTTCAAAGTGGGGGAACAGACACTGCCTTGGTACGCTGAGATTGCCAATTTTGTGGCTGCTGACCAGATTCCATCTTATTATTCTAGTGACCAGAAGAAAAGATTGAGAAGTGATGCTAATTATTACTTTTGGGAAGACAATTCTTTATATAAAATCTGCAGTGATCAGGTGATAAGAAAGTGTGTCAAGGAAGAAGAAAAGGAGGACATATTAAAGACATGCCATGAAGGACCTTGTGGTGGTCATTTTGGATCAACTAGGACAGGCTTCAAAATCTTGCAATGTGGGTTCTATTGGCCACATATCTTCATCGATGCCAGAATTTGGGTTGGAAAATGTGATCGATGTCAACGTACTGGCAACATCTCTTCCAGAAATGAGATGCCTTTGAACAACATCTTGGAAGTAGAAATTTTTTATGTCTGAGGGATTGATTTCATGGGGCCTTTCCCTAAATCAAGAGGTATGGAGTACATTCTGGTGGCAGTGGATTATGTTTCTAAATGGGTGGAAGCTGTGGCTTTAGCTCATAACGATGCCAAGAGTGTAACTGCTTTCTTGAAGAAATACATCTTTAACAGGTTTGGAGCACCCAGGGCTATAATAAGTGATGGAGGGACTCATTTCTGTAACAAGCTCTTTGAATCTTTGTTGGCTAGATATGGTGTTACTCACAAGGTTTCAACAGCTTACCATCCACAAACTTCTGGTCAAGCTGAAATTTCCAATCGGGAGATTAAGAGAGTTCTTGAAAAAATGGTAAATCCAGGCAGGAAGGATTGGTCTTTGAAGCTAGATGATGCATTGTGGGCATACAGAACAGCATACAAAACCCCAATTGGAGGTTCTCCATTTCGATTGGTTTTTGGTAAAGAATGTCACTTGCCAGTGGAACTTGAACATAAGGCGTATTGGGCAATTCAAACCTTGAACATGAATCTGTCTAAGGCTCAATCAAAAAGAATGTTGGAGTTGAATGAACTGGATGAATTCAGATTCAATGCTTACACGAGTGCCAAGTTGTATAAGGAAAGGACTAAAAGAATCCATGATGCAAAGCTTCAATCCAAGATCTTTGTTCCAGGACAATTGGTATTGCTTTATAACTCTAAACTTCGATTGTTTCCTGGCAAATTGAAATCAAGGTGGAGTGGTCCTTTTAGAGTGGTTGATGTAAAACCTTATGGGACAATTGAAATCAAGAATGACAAGAATGGCAATGTGTGGAAAGTGAATGGCCATCGTCTCAAGCCTTACTTAACTTCTCAGGACAAGGATAGCACTAATGTGGCACGAGATCCACATGAGCTATACTTAGATGATCCCATCATCTCAAATTGAGCTATGATGCACGGTCGGGCTGTGACTTTAAACCAAGCGCTCCTGGGAGGCAACCTTGATTTTCTTCATTTGTTTTATTTGTTGTGATTTCTTTTCCTTGTTAATCCTAGTTTGAGTAGTATTGAGTAGCAATTTATGGAACAATCTCATAACATCACTTGGGTATATTTTTTGTAGAATCTCAGCAGGATGTTGGGCATTATTGATAGAAGCAGGGAGTACAATTTCTCTTTTCCATCCATGTGAGGCACAATGAGTCTACATTATTTACAATTAAGATACCATGGTAAGAATTGTTGTTCATTCATGCATGATTGGTTAATCCGTGACCGTGCCAGCATGATTGGTTTGGATGGTTTCAATTATTGAGAAGAAAGGACATCAAGCTATGACCTGTCATTCACATGTGTTTGTTAGATAGTGAGGGTGTCATAAATATAAATTGCACATTTCGGTTGGCATGCTCATTCCTCTTCTCTCTATAGTGCTTCCCTTACTAGTCAATTTTCATTTTCAAAGCATGGATTTCTATTCTCCCCACCAGAATCCTTTTGAATATGCTATCTTTAGTGAAGATTCTGGAACCACATCTTCTCCTTCTTCATCTTCTTCAGCTGATGAGGAGATGGTAATTGATTTTGAGCCAGCTACTTGTCCACATTTTGTTAATGCTTCTGCTGAAAACTTTTGTCATGGCTTTACTAATAGATCAGTCAAGATTGAGCGACCATTTCAGGAGCCTTGTAGGAGATTTGAGGATGTGATCTTCAGACAGTCGTGGTCTCATTTTGCTAGAGCTTCAGTTGTAGTGAATATGGACATAGTTAGGGAATTTTATGCTAATTCCCGAGCTAGTGGTGTTCATTCAGTGTTCGTGAGAGGAAAGTATTTGAGGGTCACCCGCCATAGTATTAATAGGCTTTATCTTCTTGATGACTTTTCTCGTAACACATATTGTAGGTTGTTGAGAGCCGAGAATACCGATCATTTGTTGGCTTCAGTAACTATACCTGGTGCTACATGGATGAGGAATGATCGACAAGAGGCTTTATATGTGCCTACTAGTGAACTCACAGCCGAGGCCAAAATCTGGTTAATGTTTATCAATTCCAGGATTCTTCCTACTAACCGTACCAATATAGCATCTAGGGAACGAATTCTGTTGATTTATGCTATTTTACATGATTTCTCTATTGATGTTGGGAAATTGATCTTAGAGTTTATCAGGTGGGCACAAAGAAGTGAGTTTGCACCGATGTATTTTCCAGCTTTGATAACAGCCATGGCTCGTAGGAAGGGAGTTGATATCACGTCAAATGCTAATCTTCAAAATCCTGAAGGACTTCTGGGACCTCCTCAATGGCCTGTGTTACAAGAGGAAGAAAGAAGTGCAAGATTGTCTCATGGTTTGTGAAACGTGGATGGCCAGGTTCCTTTGTTCTTGATTGTTTCATTTTGTTTCACGGGGATCGTGTCATAGGCAAGTGTGGGGGAAGGCTTCGCCAAGATATCTTTATTTTTAGTTACATTCTGAATATGTATGGTTACCATGATGATGGTTAAGGAGATTGTTTGTCATAATAGAATTGCGTGTAATATTAGTAGTGTTAGTATTTCATTTTTATGTTTAGTATGTTACATTTGGTCTGAGTGTTGTGTTGCATTTGTGTTATATTTTTGAGTGTAGTGTTAAAGTGAAGAGATTTGTGTGCTAGTTTTGGTGTAAATATTTTTGTGTGATTGTTACAATTTTTGATTCATGGTTTTCGATTTCAATTTCACACACCTGCATTGATGATAAGTATATCTGCATTTCTGAACATTTCTGAACATGAATTGAATTTTCTGAAAAGCTGAAAAAATTGAAGTGGGATTGGATTGCTATTGAGCCGTGAATAGGATCTTGACATGAAATGGAAAAAAGAAGTCTGACATCTTGGTTGGACATTTTTATTTGGATGAGTTCAAATGCAAAAAGATTAGTTCTAGACTTGGGTTTGTGATCTCATGATTTTTGTTTGCATATTTTGGAGGCTTGCATTATGACGTGACCGAAATGAATTAGTTCATATGCAAAATGAATGCTTGAAGTGTATTGGGGGCAGAGAAAGAAATCAGAATCCACATGCTTGAGTTGAACTCACATGTCTTGAAAAAGAGAAGGGTCCCACCTTTGAATGACTTGAATATTTGCTAGTGTTTGGTGGGAATATTCATTCTACTTGTTGGTTGACCGATGGAGTAATTGAGTGAATGGCATAGTTCTTCTTATCTCTTGTTTTTCTATAAATGCATAGTACATTGCTTGTTGCTTCAAGACACCACAAGTGAGATATACAAAATTCGGTACTAGTAAGAGCGTACTGTGGACATTGCATTTCACAACTCCAATTTTTTTTGCAAGACTACATTCTGTGCTCTCCATAAAGGTATGTTCACTCTTACTTAAGCTTTGTGATTTTTGCTTAAGTTGTAGTATGAAAATTGTTTAAGGTGGTGAATGTATAGAGCATGGAAATGCGATTTTGTTGCCTAGATATTGGAAATGTTGAACATGCAAGATATTATGTTAATTAGCCAAGGGAACAAATGCATGATAAGTGTGGGGGAGTGATTCAACATTGTGATTTTCAATTTTTCCAGCTTTGCCATGTTGCTATTTTTCAAGCATAACTTGAGTTAGGAATGATGAAATGAGGAGATTCCAGTTGCATCTTTTAGCTAACATGATGGTCTTCAATGTTTATGTTGTACAGTTTTGCTAATTGTGGCTGGAACCTAGACTAAAAAAATCTTTGAATTTGAAGTACATGTGAAATCAAGAATGTGAGATTTTGAATCTGCCAGGGTTGCCACGTCTCGAAATGGCACCAAAGAAAGATTCAACTTCAAGAAAAGCCACAACTTCAAAGAAGGGAAAAGGAAAATCTCAAGCATTCGATGAAAATCATTCTGACCCAGAGTATTTTCCGGATGATATGCAAATGTTTGAGGAACCTCCGCAATATGCGATGCCAGCTCCGACACCTAAGAAACGGAAAGGAGTCCCTGAGGTTGCTCTGTTCGTTGATGAAAATGCCATGAGACGTTGGGAACAAGGGTTCAATGTGAAATATATACACATTGAACACGGGTTCAGTGTGGAGAAAGGGCCGTTTAAGAAGTTGATAAAGTTTTATAAATTCCATGAGAAGCTTACGGTTGCTCCTGAGTTTTGCAATGTGAGCATTGCACGGGAATACTACGCAAATGCAGGGTTTCCGAGGGATGGAGCTGTCTATGTGAGAGGCATTTGGGTTCAAATCACGAGCAAGATTATCAATGCACATTTGGGAACACCTGATTATCCTGAGGATCCGATCAAATTTCCAACCAATGAGGAATTGGATGAAGCTTTGATAAAAGAGTTGGCACATCCTGGGGCAGTTTGGGAGCTAAATTCAAAGGGGGAGCATAAGCATATTCGGAATGAATACTTGAAGAGTGACGTGAAAATATGGTTGTTATTTGTGTTGTCTCGCCTCATGCCAAGTTCACAAAGAACCGAGGTGATTCGGAATCGGTTGTTCTTAATTTCTGCAATTAGAAGAAAGCGCAAGATCGACGTGGGACGAATCATCCTTGCGAGCATCAAAGATGGAACTGCCCTGAACAATAAAGCACTGTATTTTCCTTTACTAATTCAGGAGCTTTGGAGAGGATGCAGTCTCCCATTCCTGAACAACTCAACTTAAAATACTTGGCACAGGACAAGGAATTGGAGTAAGCGAGGATTTCAAGTGCAGATGCATCTCGAGTGGCGAGTGGAGCGTGAAAATCCAACTTATGTTACAGATTAAGGGAAGCAGTCTTTTGATTTTGCATCTCTTCAAGGAGTAATTTAGGTTTCCAGCTCTCAGTTGAAAATCGTTTTTCAGGCATAGAGGATAGGATGGATCGGATGCAGGATGGTGTGAGAAACATAGATGAAAGGATCGAACGCATGCATGAAGGTTTTGACAATATGCAACAGGAGTGGACCTCACAAGCTGAACACATGGAGCATAGATTTGATAATTTATCTACGGTGGCTCAGCAGCAATTTGAAGTGTTATATCATAGGCAAGTGTGCATGCAGCGAGAGCTCGATAGGTGTAAATAGATGACGGTATATTACAATTCAGATTCAGGACCCCCGAAGCCAACTCCAACTTCGGCACAGTTAGCGGGGTACCGAATCCCAAATCTGTCATGTGATATGGTTAGTGGTGCCGTGCACGAGCTTCCACCTGGAGTGACAGCAAGCCCTTCTTTACATCCGTTACCCACATTTGGTCGTATACCTCCTATGCCTCATACTCCTACATTCATACCAAATCCAGAGTTTGCACCCGCTACAAGGTTTCCATTGAAAGCATCAGGCCAACCTCTTCAAGGACCTGTGCATGGCCCTTTTCATTATGTGTCACAGTCAATTGGTGTGCCCTCATTTGCTACGGCCTCTTTGGATGGACAATCTCTTTCCACACCAGTTGCGTTTGGATATCCTTCTTCCTCAGCTCCATCACCGTCCTCTCAGGGAGTCCTTCCTCCCTCTTAGCTTATCACATTGAGGACAATGTTTAATTTAAGTGTGGGGGAGGGGTTGGAATTTTGTGTGATGTGTGCTGTGGTTGCTATGTTGTCTGATAATTTGTGGATTGATTGTGTTGATTGAAATTTTATTTTTATGCATGCGGGTGCTTTACATTGTGAAAAGGGGGATTTGAAGTTGGGAGTGATTTTGAAGATTTATGGACTTTCATGTTGATTGAGATATGCTGAGTTGAAGATTATGTGAAGTTTCTTGAAGTGAAGAATTTTGTGAAGTTGAAGAATGGAATTGTTCTACTTTGATGAATCATGTGAAGTGGTGCCTTGCTAAAATTTGAAGTCTCTTTGAAGATTGTTGCTATGATGATTTGCTAATGCCATGGAGAAGGAAACGTTAAGAGCTTAGTGTGAAGTTTTTCTTATTGTATTGTTGAGTGATTAGAAAGCAGTATGTAGTTTGCTACTTGTAAGGGTTTTAATGTATTATGTCTCTCGAGTTTGGTTGTGTGCTACATTTTGAATTAATGAAATTGAAGTGTGTAGTGTTGTGTGCAAGGGTTTGAATTATGATTTGAGTTGGTGAGAAAAAAACGATTTGGTAATGTTTTGAACCTATAGTCTTGATAAGAGGAAGAAGAATACAAAAAGAGAGTGAATAAGAAAGATCAAATTGAGAAAATGAGTTATCACCCTGTATGTGAAACTTTGTTCCTAGTTCACTTTGGCTTATTCCAAATTCATCATTATACTTGTTTTGAATCTTGCATGTGAAAATTTTTGTTCTTGGTACTAAGTTTGAAGAAATTTGGTATATTTTGCTGACTAAGGCCCGATGTTAATGTAAGATAGATATGCCATGCAAAACTCAATTGACATAGGAGGTAATGTGTATGAATTCGTTTCCGTTTGTTATGCATTTATCTGGTGTCTCCAGAATTAGTGCATGGTTAGTCAATTTTGGATTCTTATGAACATGTGCTTGCACAAGAAATGATATGGGAGAAAAAGCCATATTGGCAAACTGGGAAGGAAAAAGCCATAAGAACCTGGCAATCAAATATGGAGAAAAAAGCCATAAAACCCAGGCATTATTTCAGTCATCAATATGTGCACCAATGTGCAGCACTAATGTGCAGAATAAGGGCAATGTCCCATAGAGTACCAATGTACGCATAGGTACCATTGATCTTGTGATTGCATGTTCATAAGAGTGGACAAAGAGATTGGCATGTATTGAATGGTATGTGAGACTAGCTAGAGGGTGTATAACAAAGGAATAGATGAAGTGCACGTTTCTCAGCACACACTTGCACGCATGACATTTTGGTCTTTATTCATTGTGCCTTAGTTGATAATTTGTATTGAATTCTGAGAGCTAGGTACCATGAACCATCAAAGTGTTGTGTGTGTGAAAAAATGTTTTGATGAATTTGGATGTGGTCAGTGTGGATGAATGAATAATGTGTTGCATATGGGTGATGAAAAGGGGTAAATTGTGTGTATCTTGGCTTGAGGGCAAGCAATAGTTCAAGTGTGGGGGAATTTGGGTTTTATACCAACCTAAATGGCTTAATTCACTTGTCTTTTGACTTGTTTTTCATAAGTTAGTGCAATGATTTGTTTGTTGTGGTGCATTTATGTGGTTGGCAATTGGTTGTACTAAAATGGTTAAAAGAGACCAAAAATGATGATGAACTTAGGCAATTGTGTGCTTGATGTTAATTGGTAAGGTTGAGAGGTCAAAATAATTAGTAAATGGATGAAACCGAAATTGGTAAAGTTAAATTTAGGGTTTTGGCAGATTTGGTTGGTGAAATTCATCTGGGCATAACATTCTTGATATTAATCCCATTGGTGAGTTCTTTGGTGTTCTGAAAAGCTCTTTGAATGCACTACATTTCTTATGTTGTAACTATTTTCTAATTGTGTGTGCAAGACTATGAAATGTGAGTTGCTTTTCGGAATACCATTCATTAGGGTTTTAGGGTTTTTTAGGGTTTTATTTGCCTGCCACATGTTGGTGTTTGGATGATAACTTGAGTTTTAGGCATCCAATAGTGTGTTTTCTTGCACCATTGGAAAGCTAAGAGGAAGATCTAGAACTTTTAAGTTTACCACCAAGTCAGAATCAGAGGCTAAGACACACTTATTTGGCATGAAAGTAGGGTGTTGTGTTGGAATGGATACTTTGCCAATATTTGTTGCCAATTCGGCCAACCATCGTGCCAAGACCTTGCCAAGACCTTGCCGAGCTTTGCCAAACCAATGTGCCAAAACCATTGTGTCATGACCTTGCCAAGAACTTTCCAAGCCTTGCCAATCAATCTTGCCAAGCCATGCCAACTTGACAACATTTATGCACAACACTTATGCATTAGTCTTGCCATAACTTTGCCATGAAACTCATGCCACACATTTGCACCTTGGCACACCACTCATGTTGCAAAATGCACTTCACAAACCAAGGTACACAACTTGGTATAGAAAGAGCTAGGCAGCCGAGAACAAGAAGACCAAAAATGGCCAACGACACTTGAAGAAGTTTTTTTTCCCCACGACATGTCGTGGGCAAAAATATGGACATGGAAATTTGGCCTACGACATGTCGTAGGCCAATTCTGGAACATGAATATTTAGCTTACGACATGTCGCAGGCTAAATTGTTGGATGTTGTGGGAAAATGGTAAAGTGTTGAAGTGTGCTTCATAGGATTTTATGCTTTGTCACACTTTAGTAGTTTGGTCATAACTTTCTCGTTTTAGCTCCAAATTAGGCGATTTGGATGGCTATGGATAGCTAAGACATGGTGTTACAACTTTTATGTTTTAAGTTTTACTTAATTCACAGTGTATCATGATCAAATATTGGTGGGAAGTTGCTGCCATGAAGAACTTTGTGTTTGAGTTTCTAAAAAATTGGCTAAGTGTTTAACTTCTGTTTTTCTGAAATTCCAGGCAGCTGAAGGAGCGGTTTGCTTTGGCGGAAAGGCGTGAATTTCAAAGCGCTGGATTCTTGAATGCTCGTTGAGTTGCTGAAGGCGTGATCCGTTAAGGCTTGAAGGCGTGGTGTAATTCTGATTTCTTCACCTGGATCTTGAGCAGCAAAGGCGCGCGAAGCTCAGCCTGAAGGCGCGATGTAGGATGCTGAGGTTGATGAAGGCGCTGGAAATTAACACCAAAGGCGCTGGAGTGTTGAATACTTTTTCAAACTTGGAATTTTTGACATTTTTGGCTGATATTTAGTTCCTTCCCTTAAGGACACTTTTGTAATATTTGATACATTCTACGTTGCGTATTAGTTACGTTTTCCCAACTCTATATATAGGGAAGGTAGCTAACATGTAAAAAAACTTTTTCAAGACTCACATTTTCCATATTGTAACCGACTTTTGATTTTGAAGAGCGGGAAGTGCTCTTGAGATCTACTTTCTCTCTCTACTTTCTCTCACTAAGATTGTAGCTTTATTTTGGAATCCGATCAAAGATTTGCTTCCATCAATATACATCTCCTTGAAATTGAGAAGAAAAGTAACAATCCTCTCGGCATTTGGAAGCTTTTAAGACGCTTAATTGGTAAACTCTTCCAATTAATGATTATGAACTGTTTAATCTTCCAATTTGTTGATTGTGAAGCTGAAATGGAGATTCGTGGCTAATTGTGTGATAATCTAGGTTACTAAGGGTGAATGCTAGGATGAAATTGAAATTGTGCAGTAGTACTAACAATCTATTATATGAAATGGAAATTCTCAGCTATGAATTGGAAAAACTTGTTGAGTACATGCTTTTGATCTGAATTTGATGAAATGAGATTCAATTGCGGTCGTCATGCTGAATTGAGTCTTCTTTTGTAAGATTTGGGTGAAAATCATGAATAGGAACCTGAGAATGCTTGATTTCTTAAACCTGTTTGAATTTGCACAGATCTTAAGGCTAGACCTCGTCATAGGAAGCTTTGAGTCTGTATCATCCTAAGAACAAGGTGATAAGAGATTCTCATACTCAAATGATGAATTTACAAGCTAGGATTGGGCCTCACCATGGGAGATTCTAGGTGTTCATGCCTGAGTAATTTGAGTGGGGAATTGAGACAGTTTATTCACACTTCACCATCCTTAGGCCCGACCAGAGGATAGGATGGTGTCGGGACACTAAAATTGTAGTGTAGTGACCATGCTAGCTATTATTTCTGCTTTCAATTGTGATTCTCCTCATCTGCTTTGCTTGTATGTTAGTAATACTGCATGTATGAGAAGTTGCATTCACCCGGAGGTAGCCTAGATTATCAGTTTATTTTCTTGATAACTTTGTTCTACTTCCTTGAGTCTTACTTGTGTGTTCATTTAAATTCGTAATTGTGTGGAATCAAACCAGTTTACTTCTTGTTAATTTTTGTAATCAGTGCTATTTTAATTCTGTTATATTTTGGTGACATAATTGAGCATATCAAACTTCTTGAATCGACTATTTCCCTGCGGAACGAAACCTAGCTCACTGCTACTATATTCAGTGAAATTAGGATAAATTGACGAGCCACGACCCTCGCACATCAACCTTTTTTTCGTTGGCAGAACCTTCTTCTAAGGTGAGGCACTACTCCTAGTTTATTAGATAATTTTTTGAGTGATGGATATACCCTAAAATCACTCTTACACCAAAATGAGCTTTGAGACCATTCTCCCATTTACATGCGCAGGGCCTAATGGAAGAATGTTCCTCAAAGTAATGAAAAGCATAAATGTGGAGTACTACTCCATTTACAAAAGATATGTAAAGCATAAATGTGGAGTACTACTCCATTTAAAAATTCGTCTAGCTAGAGTGTAATAAATATTACATGATAGAATCAACCTAGCTTAATATTACAGACGATATAGCTGTTTCCATGGTTCCTATTACAGAAAAAAATAAGGGCCAACACTAAATTCCCTATTACATATGCTATTGAGCATGTATATTCCAACTAGCTTTTGGGGTTTCTTAACCCAAAATGTACATGCATCCAATCAAAATCACCAGCGGTGAGTTAAGCAATATTATCAAAGAATATTAACAGTTAAGGTTTTCACACACATCGCCTAAAAGGCAGTCAATCAGGCCTAAGAGCACAAAAAGATCAAGTATGTAAAAGCCTTCCGCTCCAAGTCTTCCAAGTACCAATTGAGAATCTAGCAAGCAAGTGTTTGGCAAACCAGTCCTAAGATCAACAAGCTGGAGCCTATTAATTTGGCAAAACAGCCCTAGCATCAGCAGGCTGGGCCATACAAAAGTTACCTTTTAATCTTACCCTTTTGAAGTAGGGAAGTCCCATCTTGTCTATCCTTAATGCCACTTTGCAATCTTCTGGTAAAGAGGGTCTGTCAGGAACTTTTTTCAACAAACATCTTGCGGCTGTATTGGACTCCGTAGTGGTTTTGGTAATTGATTTGATTATCTTGAGCCTTTGCAGCTGTTCCCCAAGTTGAATGCACCTCCAATCTTCCAGTTCCTTTAGCTGCAGTAGGGAAAACAAGTCCTCCGAGTCAGTTTCCACTTCCATCTCTTGAATTGTGTCATCCTGACATAGCTGAAGGCCTTTGTGGATAGTACATAACAGGACATGCACTTTGGACATAGGGCTAAAAGGAAAATTAGTCAAAACAAACCACGAAATCAAATCACCCTTATCATTTCTTAGGATACCCCCCTTGGATTGTGTGTGATGAGACATGGCATGCGACGTTCATTTTCAGCCCTCCCTTAAAAGGAGGAACCCAGAAGTATACCTTTAGTTTGGAGAGAGGTCTATATTTATCAACCTTATCCCAAAAATCCCCCCAGCTTAGGCTGAAATTGATGCCAAATTTATTTTGAACCAAGTTTTGAATCATCTTAAAAATGTTTGAAATTGATATTTGAAGTTTAGGCCGTGTATCCTCAAACTTAGCTTTATTTCTACTTTTCCAAACCTACCAACAAATAATAGATGGAGTGATTTTTAAAATGAACTTCTTTAAGCCCTTAGTGTGTAGCTTGTTCTACCAATTTAATGGGTAGAAGATGTGGCTGTCCTGGACACCCAGCTCAGCAGCAAAGGTTCTTCCTATTGTTATGATGTACCTGCATGAAGAAAAGATATGTTGCTGTGTTTCCCCATGTTTACAACACAAAGGGCATATGAAAGGCCCATGCATTTGAAATCTGTACAGATTTTTGTCACGTGGGAATCTCTGTAGCTATTTCCTTAACATAAAGATGGAGATTTTATTGGGTAAACCTGGATCCTATATATGAGAGTAGTAAGAATCAACAGTAGCATGAGATCTAACAAGTGTAAAAGCCGAGGAAGTAGAGAATGAGCCATTGCTGTTTATTGACCAATGCAGCTTGTCCTCCTCATTCCTGCAATAAATCTGAACTCCAGATACACAATTAATCCAAACATCCGGCAATACAAGTTTCAAAGCTGAAATATTCCAGTTATTGCCAATTAAGAAATCTGCTTCCTTTTGGTTACCATTAAGCTCGGTGAGGGAACTGAGCTTACCTATACCTGTCCAATTCTCAAGCCAAAAGTGGCAATTACCTTTGTGGAGAGTAAATCTGATATGTTATTCAGCCATAGGAGCCACGTTCAAAATTCTCTTCCACGACTGAGAATTCCCTCTCTTAGGTAGGCAGTAGCTTGGGTGGGAAGAGGAGCAATACTTGGAGTGTAAAAAGTTAGCTCATAAAGTATTGTTTTGTCGAAATCTCCACCAGAGCTTAATTACTTGAGCCTTACTGACTTTCTCGAGATTTCTAAGGCCTATACCACCCTATAATATTGGTAAGCATAGTCTCTTCCATCCTATCCAATGATATCTATCCCCATTGGAAGTTCCATTCCACAAGAAATTAACCAAGGTAGCCTCTATTTGGTGCAGGACCATTTTAGGGGGATTAATTGACATTAGAGTATAGAGGGGGAGGGAAGAGAGTACACTTTGAAGGAGAGTAGCTTCCCCCCCATCGATATCATATTCGTTTTCCAAGAGCAAATTGTCGCTGTGATCTTATCCACTATTCCAGAAAAATGTCTTTCTTGGATCCTCTTATAGTGAAGGGAAAGACCTAGATATTTTATGGGTAATTCCTCCTGTCTGAAATTAGTTATACGCCTGATTCTATACCTAGCACCGCTACCAACTCTATTGTGAACTATGAAGCTACTTTTATTCAAATTAATTTTCTGGCCCGAAACGTCTTCATAGGGATTTAGAGTTTTTATCACAGCTTTAAGAAAAGTTGAATGGACAGTCCCAAAGATGATCACGTCATCAGCATATGAAAGATGGTTAATTAGTGGACATCTTAAGAGAAGCGAGAACCTAGGAATATGTGGTTGCTTGCAAGAAGTTGAGGTTTCTCGTCAAATATTCAGCACCAATTATGAAAAGGAGGGGGGAAATACCGTCGCCCTGTCTTAAGCCTCTAGTGGATTTAAAGAAACCATTTGGGGATCCATTAATCAAAATAGAGAACCACACATTGGAGATCATCCTCAATATTAAATCTATCCACTCCTTCCCAAAACCCAACAATCTCATAACTTGAAGTAGGAACGGCCAATGAACCCTATCATATGCCTTTTCCATATCAAGTTTAATGGCCATGTTTTTTTCTTTATTCTTATGAGAGAGGGTAGTCATTAGTTCTTCAGCTAATAAATAGTTATCAGTAATTTGTCACCCCCATATAAAGCCACTTTGGTTGGCACTAACAACTTTACTCAAGAGAGAGGACAGCCTATTTGCTAACAATTTGGAAAGGATTTTGTTTAAGAAGTTACAAAGACTAATAGGCCTAAATTAATCGAATGACACTAGGTTCTTCACTTTTGGAATCAAAAGGATGGAAGTAGCAGTAGTCGCCTTATTTAATTCACCTTGATGGGGGCAAATATATGTATATAAATGCGATCGTGGTTGCTATTTACCCGTACTCAAAAATAATGCTAAACAACCCCTTAATGGTGAAAGTATAGCAAGTTCGTTCCCATGAGGAAAGGACTGTGTTGAAATTCTAAGAAAATATTTTTGTATTTTTTTATATTATCAAACTAAAACTAAGAGTGCAAATAACAAATAACTAAAACAAAGAAAGTGATTTGATTTAAAATACCAATTAAGCAAGTGTACTCCCGAGATTATATTTTAGGGTCACATAAAAAACACATACATACATTCTATCTATGATCATGCAAAATAAGGGTAAATAACATAACTCACGCCCTCCTTTGTAGCGAGAGGCAAGGAATGATTTAGGTACTTAGCTATTTAGATATTAACTAATTCATTAAACCCCCCTTTGTGGCGAGAGGCAAGGTTTACTTCCTTAATTAACCCGGAATCTAATGGAACTAACCAACTCAACCAAACACTCAAGTTCAACCGCTCCTTTATGGCGGAGGCAACACCCAAACCAGTCACGCTAATGCTAAACTAGCCCCCCTAACTCATCCTTTGTGGCGAGAGGTAAGAGCTAACGTAAAATCGATCTAGCAAATTCAAAACCAACCCACAAAAGATTCTAAATAACCCACTCTAATCCTCTTTTGTGGTGAGAGGTAAAATTAAAGCAAGTTATCTCTAAATAATTTACTGCACTTTAAGCAAATATTCATCATTCATAATCCGGCCAAATCATGCATAATTATGAAGAACACATCAAAACTTATTCAACAAAGACCATAAGATAGAACTTAGCATTTAAATTAAGCACAAAAACCCTTATTCATAATCTCGGGAGCACAATTAATTTAGCCAAGCATGGCTAAATTGAACATCATCATCATATTAATAATTAAGCACAATATTGAAAACTGGCAAGAGCGTCGTCTACCCTTGCAATTTTACCCAATATCACCAAAACAAGTAGTAGTGGCAAGCGGGATCGTATCCAACAGGGAGAGGATTGTATTAAGAATTGTACAAGTGATAGAATAAAAAGTGTTCAATAAAGCAGGTAGCAAGTAAGAGCAAAGACGTAAGTCAATCAAGAAGTGAAATGGTGTTGCCCTGAGGTAGGTCAGTGTGACGACTCTATTTGATTACCCTTGACTAGTGTAAGAACATGAATGAGGGGATCGTTCTTCTAGTGAACTTAGGGTTGATCTCCTTATAAGACTCACAATCCTAATTCACCCTGCTCCTCTCATCTTTCCTTGGTAGGGCAAGACCTAGGCTCAGCTTCCTAATTCCCGATCCCTACCTGACACTAGAACCCCAACTCCCTTGGACAAGACAGTCAACCAAAGTCCAGGTTCTAATGTTCAAATAATCCTAAGTCTTTCCATTACATTAACTTCAATTGTCATTGGTAATGCACAACTGACGTTGCATCCTTAGACAGATCATAGGACTCATTCAAGTTGTTCCTTATACCAGTGATGTTATTTCAATTTCCATTAGTAGCACTAAATTGACCTCAGTGGTATTGCAAGTCATAAAAAGGGCCTAGGAGTGAGTGAGTAAGTATTGAAATAACGCATCAACAAGATATAAGAAACAATATCAAACACGTAATATGCAAAACAAATGTCTCAAATCAATTTAGAGTCATCACACTTAATCCCTCAAGGCAACAACCTAAAGTTTAGCCAATCATGTTGATCGGCTTTGAAAGCAATTTTGACAAAGCCAGAACAAACATAGCTATTACAGAAAGATAAAATGCAATGAACTCCACTCTGATCTCCTTTTTCTGTTGAAACCCTAACTATCTTGATTGATCTCCGTTTCTGGCTCTCAAAAGCTCCAAAAGCCTCTTTCTTCTTGTCCTCCTCCAGCTTTTATAGTTTTCTCTTCATGTCCTTGCCAAGTGAGCTTCCTAGAAGTTTCCTTGCTATGCCAGGATGTTGACACGTGCTCCTATAAACATAAGCCAAGAATGTAGTGAAGACACGTGTATTTGACAAATAAGAGTGATGAGGCAAAATATCAAATAGATTGGATGCGGTGTTTGCTACGTGCACTTGGACGAAATGTGAAGTGGAGTGTAAACGAAATGCATGCCAAAATTCCTAAGTAAAAATCTAACAAAGGAAAAATACAAAAAATACACTAGGAATGAAATGTGCAGAGTGCATGTGTCTGAGGTGAGGCGGGCGAAAATGCGTAAAACAAAGTGTGCAAGTGTGCGAGTGGTGGTGCGGGCGCATAGGCGCCCGCGTGTGTGCCTGCGTGAGGGGGCTGTGCGGGCGCTTGGCGCCTGCACAACGTGTGTGCATGTGTGGCATGCGCCCGCACAACGTGTGTGCGTGTGTGGCTGTGCGGGCGCCTGGCGCCCGCACAGCTTGTGTGCATGTGTGGGTGTTGTGTGCGGGCGCATAGGCGCCCGCATAGTGTGTAGTGTGTTGTGTGTTGTGGTTGTGCTATGCGGGTGTGCTTTGGTGTGGTGCGTGACCAAGTGTGTTTCATAGCTCAAAAATGATTACTTTCATAACAAAAATGCTACACTTAGCCAATTTTCAACACTTCATCGGATTGTACCATTTCAACACATACTTGTTCATCTGTCATGATTTTTACAAAGAATTTACACAAAAGATCAAACAAGTGAGACGAATAAGTCGGTACAAACCCGACTTATCATCCCCCCACACTTAAATCTTTGCTAGTCCCGAGCAAAGTAGCACATGACACCTAGTGATTACCCTCTCTACATCCCACACTCGTAACATCATCAGCTATTCCTTATAAACTTTTTCGCATGCAAAGGGAAATATGTATACGGCCAAGCTAACAGTTTACTTCATTTACCCAATTTGTCGAGCAAAGGGAAACGAATAAAGACCAAACCGTCAGCGTGCAAGTGTGTGCTGAGGGTTACTCATGATCCCTGCGCTGTCTATGCAATGTACTCAAGTAAACACTTAATCATAAATTCTTGCACTACTGTCCTTTTGTCCACACACACGAACACTTAACATATACATTGTAAAGAAACTATTTCGCACATTGGTGTGCTTGCACATTGGTGCTTATTTGTAATTCATGCCGCACATTGGTGCTTGGCTGCCCAGGGTTTTGTGGCTATTTTTTCCCTTTATTCGCCCATTGGCTTTTTCTTCACAATTGCACAATTTCAACAAAAATTCGTGTTCGTGTGTGTTTTCAATAGACTATATAATCAAAATACAAGAATAAGTGTTTACGAGTAGAGGGCACATACATGCAAGGAATCGTAAAGGCCCTCCTATGTCAAAATTTTGCTGGCGCATCTATCTTACTTTAACATCGCACTTTACTCAGCAAATTTCACGCAATACTTGAAAACTGCTAACTCGCGAAAAAGATTTTTGCATACATCACAAGGGTAACATTTATGAATTTGCTGATGAGGTCTTGATTGTGAATGTAAATTGGGCGTGCGAGTGTGATGAACACAATCAACACTTTCACATTAAAACTTAAAGCACACCACACACACTACATCGCAACTGAGAAATGAAAAGCAAGCACACTACAAGGTCAGTGCTAGTCACTGCCTTGTTTTTCATTTCCACAAACAACAACACAATGAAACGAAAAGAAATACACCCCCTACTACTAATATACTAAACACCACCACTGCATCCCTGCAACACATAAGCAAACACACAACAATTCAAAGCAATTCAACGTAAAGGCGGCAAGCCTTACAAACACACAAGCATCAACCAACACCCAACAACCACACATGGACCTCCAGAGCATGCAAGACTACCCCCCCCACACTTAGAATAAACAATGGTCCCCATTGTGTAAAAGGACAGAGTCTACCCAATTTATGTTCCTGGAGGAGGCGGTTGGCTGGAAAATCGAGAGAATCCTAGAAAACTGGGATTAGCTCTTCTGAATGTCGTTGCACTCGAACTAGGGTGAACATTCATTCCTTGACTCAGTACCACTCTTCGGCTGGAGGTGTCTACGATCATTTGTTGTGTCTGAGTGGCCATCTCCTCTAGTGGGGGAAAAAATGTGTTTGGTCCCCTAGACTGGTGGTGGTGGATCATCATTAAGCTCAGGTTGTGAATTCCTGATTGACATTGATTCAGTCGATCATCCATTGTTGTCCAGCGAGTGTTCTGTTCCTGCACCAGTGTGTCTAGCCGATCCCCTATTATCCCTATGCAACCGTGAAGCCCAGTCCATCTCCCTTCCATTTCGCTCATATGTTGTGTAAGGGCATTTTGTTGATCTTGAAATGATGCTTGAATGTTTTCCAGCACCTTTTGCATGTTGAAGTTATTGGGTGGTTGGGGTTCTACTGGGGGGTCGGCTCCCTGTGGTTGCTCCCTTTTCGTAAGAAAATAGTTCTGATTTAGTCCTTCTGCAGGTTGTTGTATCATTTCAGCATTCGCTCGCGCCTCTTGCTCTAGGCGTTGTCGGTTAGCGTGTTCTTGCCTCTTATACTTCCGCAGCTGTTTGACATGGATGGGTCCCACGGAAGTTCGACTTTCTTCTCCCATGCATACCTTGACCCCTCTTTGTATCGCAAACTCCAGTAAAAAGTGAGGGAAGTATATGGTCAAATGCTCCTCATTCACGGCTTGATTAATATATGTGGTGATGACTTTTTCCGCATCCACTGTCAATCGGTTCTTTACGGCATAAACTAAGAACATCCTTTCCTTCAGAATCTTGGTGTTGTGGGTGGTGGGCATCAACCTAGAATTTAGGAATAAAAGCCATATCTTGGTTTCTGCAGTTAACTGCTTAAGGAACATATGAAGTGGATCCCCCCATAAATTCCTTGTCCAGTCTTCTCCTGGGAGTGCCAATGACTGGGCTACTATATCAGGGTTACCTACTCTGAGAAATTCCGTGTACTCATCCACCTCAAAATCTGGGAGACCGTAATGCTCATTAACAGCTTGGCTGGTGATTTTTAAGTATTTTCCCCTCACATATGCCCCTTTTTCATTAATCTCATCTGCATCAGCTGCGGAGGCGTTGGCGTAGAATTCCTTCACGATGGCCACGTTGCAGGTCTCTGGGCCATCCGTGAGGACTCCCCATTTGTAGAATTCTATCACGTCGCAATATGATTTTTCCGTGATGTAGAACTTCCGCTCCACATTGATTGGTCGAATTGCGAACTCGCAGAATTTCTCGATGGCCTTGTCATTTAGAAACCGCCGTTGCCCCGCAGCTTGTGGTGGTCCCTTCCTCTTCTTTTGGTTGGACACCCCCGTTTCTTGCATTTCGTAGTCTTTGGGCATGTATTCTTCGTCTGAATCGGAGTCATCTGATGGTGAGGGAGGCACAACGGTTTTGCCTTTTCCTTTGGAGCTCTGCACTTTTTTGTTGGAGGTTGGAATATTGCTGGGCTTTTTCGGTGCCATGGTACCTGGAGATCACAACATTGCATGAGTGGAGTTCAATTCACGTCCATGATAAGGAGGTCAACATATGCACAAAGGCCCATTCCCACTAAACATTTTCACTTGGCATTTCATGGCAATCATGTATTGGACGAAAATTGCATGTTACTCATAGAGCAAGATTTCATGAAGTGAACAATTTGCTAATGAAAATTTTCGGTGGGCTTTGTTTCTAAGGTTTTCCCATTTCGGGTTCATGCATTTAACATTTTCACAACTAAGATCGAGTCAAGGATAACCGTGTCACACCAAGAATTCAAAATTGTGAAAGAAAATCAAGAACATGATGACATGTATATGCATGGCATTTTCGTGTAAGCTGGACCAACCAATTTTCGATAAAACACCCACAAATTAAGTTTGGCATCATTTCATGATGGGCTTGAAAATTCCATGCTACATCTCATGCTTTCCACATTCAACTCAAATGTACAAGAAGTTCCCAAAATAGGCATCATACAAAAAAAAAAAAAATTCGAGCACAAGAATTTCACACTAAACATCATTAACTGGCACTTTAAATGGATGTTTAAAGCGGTGAGGAACTTACTTGATATGGAGATTAAAATCCTAAAATGCAAACACGGAAATGAAATTTTTGGTGGCCTCTGGACGCTTGAAGCAAATTGCTATTCTTGCTCCTTGCCCTCAGCCGAATTCACCACAATGATGAGTGCAAGTGATGGTGATTTTTGTGCATGCATGTTGATGGTATTTATAGACAAGTTTGCATGCAAGAATCGGCTGAAGGAAAGCTAGAAAACAAATGCATGTGAGTGCACTAGAAAACAAAGTGGATGATGACAAAATGCTAGAAAACAAAAGGTGTTCAATCTTGTTATCACCTTTTTTGCACACTTTCACTATCAAACAACCTGATGGGCCCATAATGTCATGCATTTGTAACACTTTCATTCAATTATGCCATGCCTTAGCCGATTCACAACCATAGCATGCATATTTCTTTTCACTCATGCATAAATCATGTCAAGCTCCATTTGGCCCTATCATGCATAGCATTTCATACCAAGACAAATCATTTAAAGGACCCAAATGTTATGCATCTTTTCATTCACACTTATTTTTGGTCATGCACCCAAGAAATGTTATCTACTATGCAATCCTTTCAACGGCCAATTTGATCTTCTCCTGCAACACTCAATCGAAAATGTCAGCCTATCTTGGATTTGTAATTAAAGAGCAAGATTCGACTGGAAAGCATTTGGTAGGATCAAATATTCTCACATTTCCTTGGGAGCTACTTCTTGGATTTTATTCTCACCTTTTGTCAGTGCAGAGAATATTCTGCACTATTACCTGTTGTATCTCGTGACATCCGGGTATATCGATCGTGGATGTTGTGTCAAGGACCCATGGACTGCTCATGCAAGCTGTCAACTCCCTGTGTTTTCCTTTCTTGGCTCCTCAACTTCCAATACCTGAAAAGATTTAAGAGAATAGTTTCAATCATTTATTGTATCTAATCTACTACTACAAACTGAAACATAATAAAGACAGAAATTGTAAAGGTTGGGTTACCTCCCAACAAGCGCTTAATTTAATGTCTTCGGCCAGACACAGCAGGGTTATTATTCAAGTCGTGGAGGGTCAAGGTACTGGGTGTGCCCAGTGTTCTTCCAAAATGATAGGTTGACTTTCGCTTCATGGCCTTTATTTCCTTTCTTCTCCATTGAGGTCCCGACTCCCACCCTTTTGGGGGGTGGGTCCGAGGTCTTCTTTTTCTCTCGCCAAACCATCCGTTTGAGATATTTAAGCAGTGGCGGATGCTTCTTCTTGGCTCGCTTTTCGTCTGGAGGTTTCAAGACATGGTCCCTATCGTTGACATTTTCAAGCCTCACCTCAGTGGGCATAACATTCACCATTTCGTTAGTATCAGCAACAGCAGTTGATAAATTTTCACACAAAGCAATTTTTTTATCAATTTTGACACTTTTGTTAATTTCCATTTTTAAATCCATTTTTTCACCATGGTCATGCACTTCATGATTTTCCTGCGAATTTTTTATTTTGCTTAATTTTTTACAATTCTCATGACTTTCATCAATTTCACATGCAATGTCCATGTCTTTCACAGATGACTCAAATTCTAGTTTTTCATCCCAAGGACTCATCTCATGCAATGTATCAGACTCTTCAATAATCAGTACAGTTTCAAAATTTTCACGCATGTCTTCATCCCAAAAATCATAAAGTGCACGAGAAGGCTTACTTTCATGTTCAAAGTTCAAAGGTTGGAGGTTACCATCCACCAAGCTTGCCAAGCAGCACTGCTCTATGGACTGAGGGTGCTTCATTGCGTAATCCACATTGAATACTACCTCCTCTCCATTAACTCTGAATGTTATGGTTTTTCCTTTAACCCCAATGAGAGCATCTCCTGTAGCTAGGAATGGCCTACCGAAAATGAGTGGCACTTATGGATCCTCTTCCATATCCAACACTATAAAATCCACCGGAATCACAAATTTATCCACAGAGACCAGAACATCCTCTATCATCCCTGTTGGTTGAACCAATGATCTATCTGCCAACTGGAGTATAACTGCCACCGGTTTGATCCTTTTTCCCATTCCTAAACTCTGGGCAATGGATAAAGGCATAAGGTTTATGCCTGCTCCAAGATCACATAAGGCCTTGCTAAAAAATCTTCCACCGATTGAGCATGGTACCGTACAGCTACCAGGGTTCTTGAGCTTGGGGGGCAGCTCGTTGTTGATCCAGGCTTGCCTCTCCTTGGTGAGTGGGATGGGTACCTCACATTGCAGGATCTGCTATTTGTTGGCAATCAAGTCCTTCAAAAATTTTGCATATCTCGGTACAGCCGTAACCAAATCTAGCAGAGGGACATAGACATTGACGTTCTTCACCATATCAAGGAACCTAGTGAACTGGACCCCCTTCTTTGGTGGAGGTCGAAGTTTTTGGGGGAAAGATGGTGGTGGTGCGTATGGCGAGTCCTCACAGGGGCTTGGAGCTGAAGCTCCCTTCTTCCTTTTGCTCTCCTGAGCCTTCACACTCCCGTCCTTTTCTTGGGCTTCACCTTCCAGCAGTGTGGTCTCTTCACTGACCTCTTCCTCTGGGGCTTCCTCTCCTTCTTTTCTCTTCTGCCCACTGAGCTCCTTTCCGCATCTCAACGTTATAGCATTACAAACATCTGGTCCTTTTCCTTTGGGATTCGGCTCTGTATCACTTGGGAGGGCGCCTTGAGGTCTTTGATGGCTGGCCTTAGCCAACTGGCCCATCTGCATATCAATGTTCTTGATAGAAGCCTCCACGCTCTTCACTTGAGTTTCCAGTGTGGAGGTCCTCTTCTCGTACATGTCCATTTTTCCCAGAATTTCATGGAGCAAATCATCGGTGGACTTTCTCTGTTCACGGTTGCTTGACTCCCCACTCTGGTAATACTGCCTTTGCTGATTACTCTTTCCCCAATTGCCTTGGCCTGATTGATTTCGGTATCCTCCTCTGTACTGCTGCTGGCGGTTGTTGTAATTGGCGACATACTGGACTGATTCTTGTGTGAGTTTGCACTCGTCCTTGTGGTGATCTCCCTTACCTAGCCCGCACATCAACACGGGAGCGACCTTAACAGCCTTTAGGTTTTGGATTTGTCTTGTGAGGGCCTCAAATTTTGCTTCCAAGGATGTCTCCTCATCCAGTTCTAGCACTCCCCGTTGCTTACGCACAGGCATCTTTCTAGTTTCAAGAAACAGGAATTCATCGTCTGCAATTGAGTCAAAAAGTTCTCTGACCTCAGGGATGCTTTTATCTTTCAAAGCTCCATTGGCGCTGGCCTTGACCATTAGCGAGGACTCCGGTAATAGACCTTTAAAGAATATGTTGAGCTCCCTGACCTCCCCAAGGTCATTGTTCGGGCATTGGCGGAGCAAATCGTTGAATCGATCCCAGGCTTCCTTGAAAGTCTCGCCATCCTGCTGCTGAAAGTTGCGGATCTCCAACCTCATTCGCTCCAACTTCGCTGGAGGAAAATATTTCAATTTCCATTAATAGTACTAAATTGACCTCAGTGGTACTGCAAGTCATAAAAAGGGCCTAGGCGTGAGTGAGTAAGTATTGAAATAACGCATTAACAAGATATAAGAAACAATATCAAACACGTAATATGCAAAACAAATGTCTCAAATAAATTTAGAGTCATCACACTTAATCCCTCAAGGCAACAACCTAATGTTTAGCCAATCATGTTGATAAGCTTTGAAAACAATTTTGACCAAGCCAGATCAAATATAGCTATTACAGAAAGATAAAATGGAATGATCTCCACTATGATCTCCTTTTTCTGTTGAAACCTAACTTTCCTGATTGATCTCCGTTTCTGGCTCTTAAAAGCTCCAAAAGCCTCTTTCTTCTTGTCATCCTCTGGCTTTTATAGTTTTCTCTACATGTCCTTGCCAAGTGAGCTTCCTGGAAGTTTCCTTGCTATGCCCGGATGTTGACACGTTCTCCTGTAAACATAAGCCAAGAATGTAGTGAAGACACGTGTATTTGAAAAATAAGAGTGACGAGGCAAACTATCAAATAGATTGGATGCGGTGTTTGCTACGTGCACTTGGACCAAATGTGAAGTGGAGTGTAAACGAAATGCATGCCAAAATTCCTAAGTAAAAATCTAAGAAAGGAAAAACACAAAAAAATACACTAGGAATGAAATGTGCAGAGTGCATGTGTGTGAGGTGAGGCGGGCAAAAATGTGTAAAACAAAGTGGGCAAGTGTGCGAGTGGTGGTGCGGGCGAATAGGCACCCGCGTGTGTGCGTGAGTGAGTGGGCTGTACGGGCGCCTGGCGCCCGCACAGTGTGCGTGTGTGCATGGCTGTTTGGGCGCCTGGCGCCCGCAAAGCTGTGCGCTGTGTGTGGCTGTGCGGGCGCCAGTTTGTGTGCGTGTGTGGGTGTTGTGTGCCGCATAGTGTGTAGTGTGTAGTGTGTTGTGTGTTGTGTTCGTGCTGTGCGGGTGTGCTTTGGTGTGGTGCGTGACCAAGTGTGTTTCATAGCTAAAAAATGATTACTTTCATAACAAAAATGCTACACTTAGCCAATTCTCAATACTTCATCGGATTGTACCATTTCAACACATACTTGTTCATCTGTCATGATTTTTACAAAGATTTTACACAAAAGATCAAACAATTGAGACGAATAAGTCGGTACAAACCTGACTTATCAAAAACATAAATTGAAAGGAAAGAAAACACCTTGAATTGAAAATCCGTAGATGAAATCTTTGTCTCTAAATAAATAAATCCAATAATCAATGATGTTCGCAATCTGTACAGCTGCAATTCTCCGTAAATCGCCAAAATAATGAAACCCTAGCTATTACAAAGAAGAAAAACCCTTTCTTGAATTCTCAAAAAGTTGTCACCCCCTAAAAATGGTAACCCTAGCCCTATTTATAGTAATTCTATACAAATATTAGCAAATAAGTCCGTCACGAAAACCATCTCGAATAAGAAGTCTCAAATTGGGCTGAAATTGCAAATTTTCAAAAATTAAGTCGTAAAACATCGCGTTTCCCGACGTCGCGATGTTCACAATTGCACATCTCGACGTCCTTGGTTCCGACATCGCGACGTCCTTCCATGTCGCGACGTAACTCTCTGGAAGTTTCTCAAAAATCATCCAAAAAATTATCCAAAATTAAATTTAATTCTCATTTTTTATGTCGGCGACGTGGAGGGTCTCCCGTCGCGACGTCCACCCACATCGCGACGTCTAGTCACTGACGTCGCGACGTGGCGAAGCTCTTCAATAAAATTACAAACTTTGTTCTATTTTTTTCTCCACTTTGCATCTGATTTGACTTTGCATCCGATTTTCCTCTTCCAAACATAACCATGGTCAATAATCCTACAAATGAAACACTAAAACGAATAAAAACGAACAAGAACGACCAAAGAATTAAGTATAAACACTACATAAAAGGTGAATAAATGCACCTTATCAATTTCCCCTACACCTAACCTTTGTAACAAACTAAAATCAAAAAAACAAACCTAAACAAAACACAAAGATCCTAACAAAATTCTAACACATAACAACGAAAAACGTATCCAACTTCATCAATTCGATCTAAGGACAAATGTCATGTAAATGCCTCATAATGTCATGTATTCAAATGTCAAGTACACATAATATACGTCCCCAAAAGTTATCAAAGTACATTAATGTACTCATTTAGACATATTGAGCCAACCATGTGTATGTGTGCGATAGGTTCCACCTCAGTTCATAACTCATCTACAATCACGCCATAAATCAGGGTTTCAAAAACTAAGTCTTCGTCTCAACTTTTCCTCACTAACATATTAACAATTCATTATTAAACTCATATTAATGAGGATTCGCTCGGCAAACCTTTAGGTTTATAAATAAAGCACTCGTTCCCCCAGACTGTAACACTTAATTAGGGTATTTCATTGGAAATCCCATGACATCCACCTGGAGTACTGTCTCCCCTTAGGGTTTTAGATCCATTCCCACTCATGCAAGTTCTCCATTAACTTTTCGTTTAAGAGCAGTCTCGCAGAGGAGTGGCAATATGAAGCCCGAGTCTTACGGCTTCTAATCTCCGTTACCATCCATATGAGTTCTCTTAGGGTTATTATTAAAAGTAGTCTCATAGAGGGATGATAGAATGAGCAAAACAAGCTTAAAAATGCAAAAGCATTAAGTGCAAACATTTACGCAAGCACATTTATTAAAGAGCACAATTTAAGCGAGTTATATAAGTTTCAACTAAACAAAGCGTTAAAAACACACCGACCTACTTAATGGTTACAAACTCGTCAATCCCCTTAGTGGTTCCCCTAAGTGCATAAAAATGATTGACTCAAAATGCTAAATTTTCCATCAAAAACCCGACTCCCTCTAGATAGCATATTATTTTCCTATTCCACATCGAATCTTTCGATAAAAAAATGCAATCATCGGTAAAATAACATTTATCACAACAAGATCAAAATTTTCAAAAATTGGATACCATAAAAAAATATTCCTAAAACCATGGTGTAACTACATAGAGAATTACCATTATCGAATTATTTATTTACGAGCTAAGGTTAACGCAAGGGAATAACTAATACGAATGGGACATCATAAAATATATAATAAATCCTAATTCCATTAACCTAACTGTCTTAATATTGTGCAAATTGACAAGAAAAATAACAAAATAACGAATTAAAAACAAGAGAAGAAAAATAACAACCAAAGATAGAAAACAAATAACATCCAAACCAAGAAAACATAAAAAAAATTAAAAACAAAACTAAACTCCATAACTCTCCCACACTTAAAATCCACATTGTCCTCAATGTGGGCAAGGAGAGACACCACCTAATCATGCTGCATATCATCACTTGGAGGAGGCTGCGAACTGGATCCCTCTCCTCGGGAAATCTTCCACTAACTACTAATTTGTCTAACCATATCCGAAACCTGAGACAGCTGATGAGACATGTTGGCATACGCAATCTCCATCTAGTTGAACCTCTCGTAAAAGTGAGTCATCTGCTGTGCCATCAATGCCTCCATCTCATCCAAGTGTGTATGGATGCCCGCAATGTTTATTAGGCGGCGGGGTGTGGGTGGTGGTGGTGGTGGTGCCAGCTCTTCGTCCTGTGCATCCTCTTGCTCATGCTGCTGTCCTTGATCTAGCAGTGGCTGTTGCTCCGGTCCTTGCTGTTGGTGTGGTGGTGAAACTGGAGTTTGTCCCACCATCTCATAGGAACTTATCCTATATCCATTAAACATGGCAGTGGTGATGACCTCACACACTCCGCAAAGCTCATCCGTGCCTAATGCTGGGACCCCAGCTGCATAGCACATGGCTGTGATCACAGAAGGATAATATAAACCTGTCCTTATGAAGCGACGCGCCTTTCTGATCTCGATGTCTATTATCTCCCCAACATCGATGGAGAGGCCGATCTGAATTGCGTAACTGAGAACAGCCTTGTCGTCGTCACAGGAGGCCTGATGGATGCTTGGGATGTACCAATTGGGGTTTTGAAAGCTGTGCGATAAGCCCATAGAGAATCATCCAATTTTGTTGCCCAATCCTTCTGAGAATGTTTCACAACCTTTTATAAAATTCTCTTGATCTTCCGATTTGATACCTCCACTTGACCACTTGTTTGAGGATGGTAAGGGATTGCCACTTTATGCCGGACTCCATATTTGGTCAATAAAGCTTGAAAAGCCTTGTTACAATAATGTGTGCCTCTATCACTGATAATAGCCTTTGGGGTTCCATAACGGGTAAAAATATACTTCTTAATAAACCCTACCACACTTTTTGCATCACAAGTCGGCAATGCAATTGCTTCAATCCATTTAGACACATAATCCACGGCCACAAGAATGTAAGAGTTACTATTGGATTTTGGGAATGGTCCCATGAAGTTTATGCCCCAAACGTCGAAAATTTCCACCTCCATAATATTGTTTAAAGGCATCTCATTCCTCTATGAAATATTTCCTGTCCTATGGTATTCATCACAGTATTTGATCCACTCTTGAGTGTCATGGAATAACTTTGGCCAATAATACCCTGATTGAAACACTTTATAAGCTGTCCTTTGCCCTGCAAAATGTCCTTCATAATCACATTCATGGCATGACCGAAGAATTTCTTTTTGATACTCCTCAGGAACACATCTTCTAATGGCTTGGTCACCGCATACCTTAAAAATATAAGGCTCATCCCAATAGTAGTAGCTTGCATCATGGATGAGTCTCTTCCGTTGTTGGGTGGGCATGTTTGGTGGAATTTGTTATGAGACTACATAATTTGCAATGTCGGCGTACCATGGAACCTTTTCAGCTTCTTACACTTGAAACAATTGCTCATCCGGAAAGAGTTCCTTAATATGAACATTTTTGTCCTCTTCTAAATGCTCATGCTTTTCCAAAAGAGAAAGGTGGTCAGCAACATGATTTTCAGCTCCCTTCTATCACGAATTTCCAAGTCAAATTCCTGTAGTAGTAGAACCCATCTAATTAACCTCGGCTTTGCATCCTTCTTGGCCATTAAGTAACGAATTGCTGTTTGATCTGTGTAAATAATCACTTTGGCTCCCAGCAAATAAGAACGGAATCTATCCACAGAAAATACAACTACCAACATCTCTTTTTCAGTTGTAGTGTAATTACACTGAGCTGGATCAAGTAGACGGCTGGCGTAATGAATAGTATGGAAAATTCTGTCGGCCCTTTGACCAAGAACTGCCCCCACAGCAAATCACTCGCATCACACATAATCTTGAAGGGAGCTCCCTAATTGGGAGGTTTAATGACTGGAGCTGCTGCAAGTTGGCCTTTAAGAAAATCAAATGCTGCTTTACAGTCATCGTCAAATTTGAATACCGCATCTTTCTCCAAGAGATGACACAAGGGCTTGGTTATTTTAGAGAAATCCCAAATAAATCTGCGGTAGAACCCGGTGTGGCCCAAAAAGCTTCTTACTCACTTGACATTTATTGGATATGGTAGCTTTGTAATAAGATCCAATTTTGCTTTATCCACTTCCATGCCTTTAGCTGAGATTTTTTGACCTAAGACAATTCCTTCTTGCACCATAAATTGGCATTTCTCCCAATTCAGAACCAAATTTGTCTCTACACATCTTTCAAGCACCTTAGCCAGATTATCCAAGCACTGATCAAAAGAATGACCAAAAACTGAGAAATCATCCATAAATACCTCAATAATGTCTTCCACCATATCATGGAAGATGGCCATCATACACCTTTGAAATATGGCGGGTGCATTGCATAACCCAAAAGGCATCCTCTTAAATGCGAAAGTACCAAAAGGGCAAGTGAATGTTGTCTTGTCCTGAACCTTTAGGTCAATAGTGATCTGATTATACCTGGAGTAACCATCCAAGAAGCAATAAAATAGATAATCAGTAATTCTGTCCAAAACTTGATGAAGGAATGGTAGAGGAAAATGATCTTTGCGGGTTGCCTTGTTAAGCTTGCGATAATCCATACAAACTTGCCATGCATTAATGATACGAGTTGCCAACAACTCGTTATTATCAGTCTTGACTACTGTCACCCCACTCTTCTTTGGCAAACATTGGACTGGACTTACCCATTCACTATCACATATAGCATAAATCATCCCAAAGTCCAAAAGTTTGATCACTTCCTTTTTGACCATATCCATCATTGCTGGATTTAATCGACGTTGCCTATCACGCACTAGAATTGCATCATCTTCCAAAAGAATTTTGTGCATGCAGATTGATGGACTAATTCCCTTAATGTCAGCAATAGTCCACCCAATTGCTCCTTGATACATTTTTAGCACCCTAATAAGCTTCTCTTCTTGCCATGGTTCCAATGTATCTGAAATTACTATCGGCAAAGGGTCATTATCCCCCAAAAGGCATATTTGAGATGTTATGGGAGAGGCTTGAGCTCTAATTTTGGAGGTTCTTCAATTGAAGGTTTCAACCTATTTTCACTGCAATCAAGGATTTCAACTGGCATCACCTCAATAGGCTCCTCACAGACATTATCAGTTAACTCATAAATGGAAGTATCAAGATAAATATTCTCAACATGTTTTGCAACTCTAATGCTATATTTTCATCAATCTTAAGCAACTCAGAATTAGACATATGCATTAAAGAGTCATTAACATTAACACTACATATTTTCATAGGATTGCATGCAATAACTGAAGTTTCAATCACATCTATGAAAAAACAAGTATTAATGTTTCTAGGATGCTTCATAGCGTAATTCACATTAAAAGTTACCTCTTCGCCATTGACACGAAAAGTGATTGTTTTGCTGCGTACGCCAATTAAAGCATCTCCAGTTGGCATGAATGGTCTTCCAAAAATGAGAGGAACTTCCTCATCATCCTCCATGTCCAAGATAATAATATCCACCGAAATTGTGAACTTGTCAACTACTACCAAAACATCTTCAATGATACCCATAGGAGTGATGATGGATCTATCAGCCAACTGAAGAGTTATAGCCATTGGTTTGATTTGCTCACCCATTCCCTCACTAACAGCTATCGAATAAGGCATCATGTTGATACCAGCTCCCAAATCACATAATGCCTTAGCAAAATATCTTGAACCGATTCTACATGGGATTGTGAAGCTTCCTGGATCTTTCATCTTGGGGGGGAGATTTTTCTTCATTAAGCATTGCCCAACCTCATTTAAATGAATAACCTTCTCACATTGCAAAATCTGCTCTTTATTTGAAATGAGATCTTTCAAGAATTTCGTATAAGTAGGCACTGTCTTTACCAAATCCAACAAGGGTATTTCCACAAGGAGCTGCTTAATCATCTCAGCAAATTTGCTGAACAAAATCTTCTTCTTAGATGGTTGTATCCTTTGAGAAAAAGGCAATGGTGGAGCACATTCTGGAAAATTAAAAGCACTTTGAGGATTTTTCTTTCTCCCTCTTCCGGCACTACCTTCCTTGTGTTCAGCTTGCTTGGGAACAACTTCCGTCTCAATTGGAACATTAACAGTATCTTGATCATCCTTTGGAGAATCTTATTTATTAATAATTGGAGATTTCAATTCCTTGCCACTTCGAAGTGTAACAGCGTTATATTGCTCCTTTCCCTTAGGATTGGGGAAATTATCACTTGGTAAAGTTCATGCTGGTCTATTATGCACTTCGTTGGCGAGTTGGCTTATTTGAGTCTCAATATTCTTAATAAGTGCCTTATGCACCCTGAACGTTCCTCCAAAAAGCTCCAGTGTTTTATCCGTATTGGCTTGTTACTGTTGGCATTCTCCAAAAAGCTTTTCCATCTTGGCCCCCAATACAGTTATCACATCATCCATTGTTGCTTGTGAAGTACCACTATGTGTGTTCTGTTGGTTTCCATAGCCAGGTGGATAAGTTGGCCTTGATGCATTATACTGTGGGCAATTTTGCCCTCCTTGAGACCACTGATTCCCACCGGATGGCTTCCATTGATTAGAATTAGTATTCTGGTTGTAATTGACATATTGCACTGGTTCATTAGTGACTTGAGGACATTCATCCATATAATGTGCTCCTTGGCATAATCCACAAGATGGTGTGATTTTGTTTGTCAAGGCTGCCTGAATACTGGAGAGTTGGGTTTGTATGGCTATCATTTGTGCTTCCAAGTTAGCTGTTTTATCAAATTCTAACATTCCAATTTGCCGTCTTCCATGGTTACTTCTTGCAGTGGGCAACATCAGCTCATTACTTACTATTCGTTCAAAAGTCTCTTCAACTTCTTCTAGTGATTTATCATGTAAATTTCCTCCAGCTGAAAGATTTACCAAATGCATAGTATGAAAATTGAGTCCATTGCAAAAGAAATTAAGCTCTCTTCCCAGCTCCAACCCACTGTTTGGGCATTTATTGAAAAGTTCACGAAATCTATCCTATGCTTCTGTGAATGACTCATTATCACCTTGACAAAACTGCATGAAATCCATTTGGATCTTGTCCATTCGGGATGGCAAAAAGTATTTAGTCCTGAACCTCTTCGCAACCTCATCAAAAGTTTCAATTTTCACCCCATTAATAGAGTCATACCATCTCTCAGCTGCCCCTTGAAGAGAAAAAGGGAATAACATTCTTTTTAAGACATCATGCGGGATATGCGGGAGATTGCTCGTGTTACACACTTTAAGGAATGTCCTTAAATGTGCATGTGGATCCTCAGAACTCAACCCATGGAAAACCTGACCATTTTGAATCAAATTAATGAAAGCTGGCGGAATTTGAAAGTGCTCTCCAGTGTCGATAAAAGGTGAATCCAAATTATCCATTCGAGGCTCATAATGATCTACATACCGACGCCGCGGTACCACTGGTGGTGCTTGTGGAATAACCGGAGGGTCGACCCCTGCTGGAGGAACAACAATATTGGGCTGATTACCTTGTGCAGCCATTGCAGCGAATTCTAACTTCTTCTTAACACGCAAAGTCCGTGCAAGTTTCGAGTCGTACTGATATTTCGCTAGTCCAAGAGATCTTGTACTGGGCATGCAAAGAAGAATTGCAACAGTACTAAATAATTCGAAAGAAAATGAAAACTAAAAAATAAAATAAAATAAAATAAAATTTCAACACGACTGCTTTCCCCGACAGCGGAGCCAAAATTTTGACGGGGGCAAATATGTGTATATAAATGCGATCGTGATTGCTATTTACCTGTACTCAACAATAAAGCTAAACAACCCCTTAATGGTGAAAGTATTGCAAGTTTGTTCCCACGAGGAAAGGACTGTGTTGAAATTCTAAGAAAATATTTTTGTGTTTTTTTTATATTATCAAACTAAAATTAATAGTGCAAATAACTAATAACTAAAACAAAGAAAGTGATTTGATTTAAATTACCAATTAAGCAAGTGTACTCCCGAGATTATATTTTAGTGTCACATAAAAAACACATACATACATTCTATCTATGATCATGCAAAATAAGAGTAAATAACATAACTCACACCCTTCTTTGTGGCGAGAGGCAAGGAATGATTTCGGTACTTACCTATTTAGATATTAACTAATTCATTAAACCCCCCTTTGTGGCGAGAGGCAAGGTTTACTTCCTTAATTAACCCGGAATCTAATGCAACTAACCAACTCAACCAATCACTCAAGTTCAACCGCTCTGTTCAGGGGTTGTCGCTACCCTTGCAATTTTACCCAAACTCAACAATAAATGCAGCAGTGATGAGTGGGATCGTCTCCACAGGGAGAGGATTGTGATCAGGTATTGAATAATGATAGCAAGTATGAACAATTAAAAAGCACGAAATAATACTCAAATGAATGAAAATGCTGGAATGTTGGAACGGGAGATAACTCAATAAAACGGGAGGTGTTGCCTTGAGGGTGGAACAACTAGTATGGTTTTTCTCTTGCTATCATTGACTTGTGTAAACAAGTGTGAGGGGACTTCTCTGCTAGTGAGCTGGGATTCGATCAACTTGTCAGTTCTCTCAAACCCATTTCACAATACTCCTCTAACTTCCCTTGTCAGGGCAAGTTCTAGGTACGAGTGAGACTCCCCCAGATCCCGATTCTCATACTGTGAGCCTCGATTAGCCCGAATATACTCCCTTGTCAGGGCAGTCATCCCATATGTAATCTCAATCCACAATGCAAGAATACTCTTAGTCCTTTCCTATGGTGGCAGTAGTGAGCCTCGATTACTTGGATATACTCCTTGTTAGGGCAGTCATCCCAGATGTAATCTAAACTCACCATACAAAACGCTCCTTGCCCTTTTCTAAATCATGAAATGTGCAGGACTAAGACTCACACAAGCATGTTCATAATCAATACAAGTTGGGATTGATTTCCTTAGGCAAGTTCACAACAATCTCAGTGGTCACCGCAGATTTAATATGAAGTTAATCTAATGCAAAACATCAAACACAACAAGTACAGAATAATGAACATAAATAACACGGATAGAATCCTAAATCAAATGTCTCAAACAAGATTAAATCCATACACGTAACCCTCAAGGAAACACTCTATGTCTAACCGATCATTTTGATCGGCCCAGAAACTACGATTACAAACGGGTGAATCAGGATCATGTCACTCTGTTTCCCTTCCCCCTCACTCAATCGTACTCTCTGGTTTCTCTCAAACCCTAGACTTTTCTCCCCCAAAGTCTCTCTCTCCTCTGATCCCCAATAGAATGAGATCTCTAAAGTCCCAAATCTCCTCCTCAGCGGCTTCTCTTCACTTTTATACTTTCCCCTTGATGCGCTGGCCTAGTGACCTTCCTGGAAATTTCCTTTCATTGCAGGGAGAATGCCACGTGTCTGCAAAGGTCATTTTAGCACGTGAGTAGAGTCATCTGATAAAATGTTTTCTTAAGTGTTAAGATTACAAACCATCAAACATGTGGTGTACTGAGAAATAGCTATGCTTGTGCATTGTGTGGGTGCCGACGTTGTGCCTTGTGCTAGATTAAGTTGTGTTGCCATGTGCACTGCATTGTGAGTGAATGGGAGGTGATATGTATGAGAACAGTGAAAGTGTGCTTGTGTATGCATGAATGTGGTGCAAGTGTGCAAGTGTATACATGAGAAAGTGCATGAGAATGTGAGCAATTGCACAGGCTTCATCTTTATCCCACATTTAGCCCTTGATTCATGCTGATTCTGAAGAAATGTAAAACATCGAAGTTGTAGCCAAGACTCTTAGCTAAACCTGGCCTTTTGAATCACTCAATTCCGAGCTAAAAGGAGAACGTTATGATCGTTTTACTAAATCCTGGCAATGCAGAGAAAGTGTGTGCATGGCGGGCGCCTAGCGTGTGTATGCGTGTGTGGTGCGGGCGCGCTGCCCGCACCGTGTGTGCGTGTGTGGTAGCGCCCGCCCAGCTGTGTGTGCCTAATGGTGTGGGGTTTTGAAGGCTTTCGGTTGGGAATTGAATTTTGTGGTAAACGTAAGAAATGTAGATCTCTCTCTTAGCTTTCTATAGGTTCAAGAATCATCAACTTTGGAGGTCTGTAGCTCAAGATACAACTATTCTCCCAAAATGTGCCGGTGACATAACAACTGGGTGAGTGCTTAGAAAGAAGGCCCCGTTTGTCATCTATGCCTACTGAATTGGGAGAAGGTCAAAACATACGAAATGAAGTACACTCAAAGAGCTTTCAAAAACATCCAAGGTCTCATCATTTGGGTGAGTATTGAGAGAGATATACTGATATGAAAATTATTTTCCATTCCGCCGATTGAGAAATCAGTGCAACCCAGTGTCAAGTGTGTGTTGGATGTGTTCGTTGTGTCTGGGACTTCTCCTTTGTGCTTGTGACTTTGTGTGGTCACGATGGCTAAGTATGTGTGTCCAATTCATGCAACAATCATATCAATTTCATGGAATTTACACAACACTTAGGCATTTCTCACAATCTTCCAAATCATGAACATCTTTGCACACAAGTCATTCATCAAGCATGGTTTACCCAAGTAATTCATACAAAAGCTCAAGTATTTATAACATATAAGTCAGTATGGAACTGACTTATCACGCTCTTTTATGGCGGAGGCAACGCCTAAACCAGTAACGCTAATGCTAAACTAACCCCCCTAACTCCTCCTTTGTGGTGAAAAAAGCTAAGGTAAAATCGATCTAATAAATTCACAACCAAACCACAAAAGATTCCAAACAACCCACTATAATCCTCCTTTGTGGCGAGAGGTAATATTAAAGCAAGTTATCTCTAAATAATTTACTGCAGTTTAAGCAAATATTCATCATACATAATCCAGCGAAATCATGCATAATTATGAAGAACACAACAAAACTTATTCAACAAAGACCATAAGATAGAACTTAGCATGTAAATTAAGAACAAAAACCCTTATTCATAATCCTGGGAGCACAATTAATTTAGCCGAGCATGGCTAGATTGAACATCATCATCATATTAATAATTAAGCACAATATTGAAAACATAATATGAAAGGAAAGAAAACACCTTGAATTGAAAATCCGTAGATGAAATCTTTGTCTCTAAATAAATAAATCCAATAATCAATGATGTTCCGAATCTGTACAGCTGCAATTCTCCGTAAATAGCCAAAATAATGAAACCTTAGCTATTACAAAGAAGAAAAACCCTTGCTTGAATTCTCAAAAAGTTGTCACCCCCTAAAAACTATAACCCTAGCCCTATTTATAGTAATTCATTACAAATATTAGCAAATAAGTCCTTCACGAAAACAATCTCGGATAAGAAGTCTCAAAGTGGGCCGAAATCGCAAATTTCCAAAAATTAAGTCGTAAAACATCGCGTTTCCTGACGTCGTGGCGTTCACGATCGCACGTCTCGACGTCCATGGACGTCGCGACGTCTATAGTCCTAACATCGCGCGACATCCTCCCACGTCGCGCGACTTGGAAGGGGCTCCGACGTCGCGACGTAACTCTCTGGAAGTCTCTGGAAGTTTCTCAAAAATCGTCAAAAAAACATCCGAAAATCAATTTAATTCTCATTTTTGACGTCGTGACATGGAGGGTCTTCCATCGAGCGACGTCCACCCACGTCGCGACGTCTAATCACTGACGTCACGACGTGGCGAAGCTCTTTAATAAAACCACGAACTTTCTTCAATTTTTTTCTCCACTTTGCATCCGATTTGACTTTGTATCTGATTTTCCTCTTCCAAATATAACCATGGTCAACAATCCTACAAATGAAAATAAAAACGAACAAGAACGACCAAAGAATTAAGTATAAACACTACATAAAAGGTGAATAAATTCACCTTATCACAGCTCCATTCATAAAATAGAGCACTACTTTATGGAGGTCATGCTTGATAATATCCCAAGCCTTTCTAAAGAAAGCTCCATTGAACCCGTCAGGCCCCGGGGCACTATCATGTTTTAGTTCAAAAACCACCCCTTTCAGTTCTTCTAAGGTTGGTTGGCTTTTAGGAGGGCTCTGTCCTGGTCATCTAAAATATTAGGGATCAAGTATTCTTAAATCTCAGTAGAAACAGCTGAGGCAGTGAATAAATCCTGGAAGTGTGATTCAGCTACTAGCCCTATGTTCCAATGGTTTTCAAGCCACGAGCCCTCTCTAGTCTTAGTTTTATGTATGTAATTTTGCGAGTGTTTCTGTCTAACTTAGGCATGGAAGAATGCCGTATTTCTTTCCCCTTCTTTTAACCATTTGAGTTGGGATTTTTGAGCCCAAATCTGTTCCTCCAAACTAAGGACCTGATTAAGTATAACAGCGGCTTTTTGGAGTTCTTCTCAGGGACTGGGTTGACAATATCTATGTCTTCTAGTCTCTTCAGTTCCAGTTCAGCTTGCTCTACTTTATTAAATATGTTGCCAAACTCAGTCCTACTCCATTTTATTAGGCCAGCCTTAGTTGTTTTCAATTTTTCGGTCAAGATTCTAACGGGTTTCCCCTTACAACTCTTATTCCACGCCTCTAGTGTGACTGTTGTGAAGTCTCTATGTTTAACCCAAAAATTCTAAAACCTAAAGCTTTTAGCTACTTCGTTTTTGGCTTTAAATTTGAGTATCATTGGAGCATGGTTAGAGGGGGATCTACTAAATAGGGAAATATTTGACACAAAAGGAGAATCCAGCCATTTGTGATTAACCAGTCCCCTATCTAATCTTTTCCAAATTCTTGCCTTTCCTTTCCTATTATTACACCAAGTAAAGTTCCCTCCTAGCGTGCTAATTTCAGTCAGGTTCTCACTTTCTACAAAAGTCGTAAGTTCTTGGATATCTCCAAATTGGAAAGGTTTCCCACCCTTTTTCTCCCCTCTCTCTAACATGCAATTCCAATCCCCCCAAGCAAGCCAATGGGAATTTGCTACTTGTAGATTAGTGAGTGAGGACTAGAGATCCCTTCTCAGGAGGGCTAAGCATTTAGCATAAATATTAGAGATAATGACCTCTTGGCTTAGTACAGGGTGACCGACCCTTAGGGTAATGTGTTGGGGGGTGTTCTCCAGCAAAGTGCAACTAATAGGATTTCTAAACAAAACAAGAATCGATCTGTTTTCATTAATGAAGAAATTATCAAAATTAAGCTTTAGCATAATTTTCCTAATTTGTGAATGGTTTATGAAAGGTTCCTCAATAGCAACCAGATTAGTGTTATTATTTCTAATGATTTTCCTTAGCTTTCTCATATTCGGTTTCTTCATAATACTCCTTATATTCCAATATAGTGTACGTATCATAAATTATGGTTTGCACTCGAAGTACCTGCCTCCATACTTCTCAGGAGCCGACCAGAAGGTGTTTGTAAAGAGCTACCTCCGCCTTTCCCATTGTTTTTCTTTTCCTTACTGACCGTCCATTTTTTCCTCCCATTGGGAAGTGTTTCCTCTGCCTTGGCTGCTGCTTCCACTTCAGCGGGTTCTTTAACTTCTGGGAGCTCCTTCTCTGGAATTTTGTCCTCTGATTCGTCAGAGTCGTCCTCGGATATTTCCACATGAAAAATTCTGGAGGAGCCTTGGTCAGAGCTACATTCCACATTAGTGTTAACTATAACTGTGTTAATTAAAGCAGCATCCTCTAGGGATTCCTAGGCCATAGATTGAGGCTGTTCTTGTTGCCTAGTTGAAGCTTGTTCTTCAACTATCAAGTGTTCTTGGGTCATAGATTGAGGCTCTACTTGTTGGTTAGTTAGAGCTTGTTCTTTGACTATTATTTGTTCTTGGAGAGGTTGGAATCTGCCACAACCCTTTCCAGAGGTCTCAGCTACCTCATTTGTGCTAGTCTCTTGAGCATTTGTGATCACCGTACTCTGGATTTCTTTTCCTTTCTGACTTATTAGAGCATTTACTTGAGTAGTTTCCTGAGAGCTCATTGTTTTTGATCTAGTGACTTGGATCTATTCCCTCTGGTCCTTTTCAGTATGTACCGGTTTAGGCAGCTGGGGCAGGCTTAGTTTTAACCTCTGAGGTTTGCATTGTTGTTGGCTGTGTCCCATTTTCTAACAGCCCTGACAGTATAGTGGTTTATTCTCAACTTCTATTTCCTGCCAGAAACCCTTATCCTTGGAGCCGATCCAAATGCGGTTAGGGATGTCTTCGTGACATCCATCTCGACGCACACACGTGATTCACTTGGGCGTAGGAGGAGGTCGGAGGAAGCAGTTGCAAGATCTATTTTTAGTGGTTTTCCCATACAAGAAGCTAAGGATAAGAGAGTTTCTTTCTGTAAGAAATGCAGATGCAAAAGGGGAAAACGGATCTAAACCGGGGCAGAAGTGTGCTCCTTCCCTGGGTTAAACTAAGTCTTCCACTCGAAGACTCTTGCTTGACAACCTGGAAATGTCCACACCATCTTCAACCAAACACGCTGGAAGTCTACTTCTTCGTGGAACTTCAGGAGGACATGCCGGTGATCCAGAAGACCCGCGTGGACAGGGCCTGTAAATTAAGCACTAAGCAATTCCTTTCTAATTACAGCCATATGAGGCCTTCCCCACGAGAACTTGGCAACAATGGTGAATTCAAATTTCTGAGCAAGAGCTGCCTCATCTTCACCAGTTATGAACAGTGCGGGTTCCCATTTGAAAGAGGAAAGATAAGATGCTTTTCCTACAACTGATTGGAAGGATACAGTAATGTCTCGAGGTTTAGTGTTGCCTATTGCATCTTTGTATGACTTATTAATAGGGTCTGGCGGTTTTGGGGTGGTTGCCATTCCGTCTATAGCTCCGATGAGGATTATGGAGCTGTCGAGTGTTAAAAGGGTTGGGGATCTAGGGCAGAGGGTCTCTGTATGTGGTTGGTGGTGCTTAGCAGCGGTGGTTTCTGACAGTGGTAGGTGGGCGTTGATTAGAGGCGTGTTAGATGATAGATCCGTTGGTGGTGGCTGAGTGGAGATGATGTAACCGTTGTAGTAATTTTTTGAGCAAAACCGGTTAATTGCCCTTGTTACTTTTGAAAGCCGATTTCTTGAGGATGTATTTTCTCCAAATGCTTGGTTAGTATACCATATCCGCTCCCAAAATTGCATTATGCTCTAATAAGAACTCCATTGGCATCAAAAAAATTTGTGAAATATTTCACAAACATTTTGAATTTTGGATTCATTGGTGTACGACGACTTGATTGTGATGCATCACCAAAATTAATTGGCTGGGATGAAGAACCAAAACTATCCATTTTATAAAAAAATCAAAAAGATTAAAAAATAATGAGAAATTGAAAGAATAATATATTAAAAAAATAATAAATAATTTAACTAATAATTATCATAGAAACAATAATTAGAATTGAATTTTATAGAATTTTGATGCTTGAGAATTGAGAAGAAGAGAATTAGAATATTGAGAAAGAGGAGCAGAAATTGTGTGGGAAAAAATGAAAAATTAAGGTGGTATTTATAGATTAGGAAATGTTAAAAAAAGTAAAAAAAAAAAAAAGGAATTGAGGAACAGTAAAATAAGCTAATTTCTTTTTGGACCATTGCCATGTTGGCAATGGTCAGATACTAATGCAACGGTCATTTGACCCTTGCAAATTTTTTTTGTTACAGGCGTGTGTGAATCATGCGCCCGTATATATATATTTTAAATTTTTTAGTTGCGTGCACGTGAGGTCAGCAGCGTCAGCTCAATATGCTAACCTGGCATATATATATATATATATTTAAATTCCTAGTTTGGAACCAGAATCGGAACTGGCGGTTCTGGTTCCGGTCCTAAATTTTGAGAACCATAACCAAATCGTTCATAGACGGTTCAGTTACGGTTCCGATTAGGTGGGACCCCAGTTTCGATTTCGGAATTGGTGCGAAGCCGTCGCAAGCTTCCCAATTTTACCCAGTCCACTATATATGTAGTAGTGGTGAATGGGATCGTTTCCACAGAGAGAGGGTTATGTCAGGTATTGATCTACTGATAGAACAGAACAATCAAAATGCAATAACTGAAGAAATGCACGTAATTGAACACTAGAAAGGAGTTGTATTGCCTTGAGGGGGACAAACTAGAATTGGTCTCTACCTATTGTCACTGACTCGTGTACATGCATGAGAGGACTATTATGCTAGCGTCATGGAATTGATTATCCTGGTAGTTCTCACAAATTCACTTCACAGACTCCTCAAACTTCCCTTGTTAGGGCAAGTTCTTGGCACAAATTAAGAATCCAGGTCTGTCATCTATACAACAATTTTATTTCAATCCCCAGTCAACTCGCTTGGTAGGCAGATAACTAATTCAAGCATTCAAATTGTTCTACCAAAATGATCTCAAGTCTTTTCTATTTATTTTATCTCAATTGTTCAGTGGGTACCGTACAAGTAAAATCACAAGGCAATCAGATCTTTAAGACTCATACAAGAATGTTTCCAAATTCAATTCACGTTGGATGCAATTTCCTTTGGTAGATCCACAACGATCTCAGTGGGTACCGCAGATCAGATACAGATTTAAGCGAAATCATGCAAGCCCATTGAATCTAAGCATGTAATGAACAGAAAACAATAATGAACACAGATCAATTCAATTCAATTGTCTCAAATAAGTTAAGATCCGTACATATGAAACCCTCAAGGCAATACTCTAAATTTAGCCGATCATGTTGATCAGCTCAGATCCAGCAATTACAAAAAATAGAATATGTGTGTGAGCTATGGTGTTCTGATTGTTTCTCTCTGATTGATTTTCTCTAATTTGATCTCTTCTAGAATCCCTCTCCAAAAACTAGCCCCCGGGAGCTCTCCCTCTCTTTAGCCTTTTCCTTTGCCTTTTATACTTTTCCTTCAATGACGTGTCTCTATCATGGAAGCTAAATGCTTCAACTGGGAATGAGATTTCTCCGCGTGTCTAAAAGAGTCAGTAAGCAAATAAAGTGAGGTCATCTGATTGAGGCGATCGCTTAGGCATTAAGCTTTCAATTTAAGAAACATGTGGTGTGCCTCTGAATGGCTGTGTTTAAGTGATTTGTGTTGCCGTATGTGCTAAGTGCATGAAAGGGTGCTAGTGCAGTGAAATGAATGCATGACTTGGTGTGTGAGTATGCAGGAACGAGTGTGAGGTGACCTAAAAATGAGGGTGTCTTTAAGGGTGGGTGCCTAGGTTCCCACTTGTGTGTGGATGTCCATGTGTGTGTGTGTGCGGGTGTGTGGCGGGTGCCTACATGTGTGTGCGGTGTGTTGGATTATGTTTGTGTGCTAAGTGTGAGTTATATGTGTGCATGTGAATTGTGTCGTTTGTGCTTGTGTGCTGGACTCTCATGTAGTGCTTGAGACTTTGTGAGGCACAATGGTCAAGTATGTGCTAGTTTCCAAATTCATACAAAAATCATATCAGACTGCATAATGTTTTCACAACACTTAGACATTTTCCACATCTGTTAGATTATGAACATTCCTGCATATAAGTCATTCATGAAGCACTATTTCCACTAGAATTTCATACAATTGATCAAGTAAACAAAGCAAATAAGTCGGTATAAACCCAACTTATCAACCTCCCACCCTTAACCCTTTGGCAGTCCTGAGCAAAGTAACAATTACAACATCTTTATCGATCCTCACATTCAGCACTTGCAACACCACCATTATCTATTCATAAATATTTTTGCATGCTGAAATGCTTCATGGGTATAGGTTCATAGTTCATCCAAATCATGCTCATTGTCAACCAAGGTGTAACATATAAAGACCAAATCGCCAACGTGATGTGTATGCGAGAGTTTTTCATGCTTCTCGCCCTGTTTATCCAAAGTACTCAAGCAAACACTTATATAATAATTCTTGCACTACAATCATTTTGTCCACACACACAAACAATTCCACACCAAAGATGAAAGATAGAGTTTTTCTTACATACCCTCATTGGGCTTGTCCCCTTTTTCTCATGCAGATTTGTGCAAGATGTTTTACTCTGAGATTTGTGCAGCACTTTGGTGCTTAGCTGCCAGGGTTTTATGGCTATTTTTTCCCTTGATCTGCCATTGGCTCTTTCTCTTTTGTTCCTATCTCCTCTCAGCATTCCATGTTCGTGTGTGTCTTCAATAGATTATATACTCAAAATGCAAGACAAAGTGTTTACAAGTAGATTGTACAAACAAGTTAAGAGATACATAGATTCTCTCCTATGTCAATTATGATGTTGGCGTTTCTATCTTACTTTAATATCACACTTTGGCCAACAACTTGCATGTGTCAAATCAAGGCTATAAAAAAATAAATTTTGCATGCATCACAATTGAGTGAACGATATTGATGGAATTGATTATGATAGTGGAAGCGCTAGTGTGCAATTGGTTGAGATATCATTTGCACAACACAACAAAACACTTTATGTTTATTGCAGCAGAAAATAGAGAACACACAACAAGGCTAGTGCTAGTCACTGCCTACTTTTCTTCCCTACAACACAGACAAAAGCACAACTCCTACATGAGTACTAATATACTACACACTACCTCTATATCCCTTAGCACAAAAAAGCAATAAACAGAATAAAATCAAAAGCACAGGCTCTAAGCTTGACATATCACAGCATAACACTTCAATTATTGCCAACCCAAGCACACAAGCATACCATCATTAACTCACAACACCCCCCAAAGCATCACCTTTCTCACATCTCTCCCCCTACACTTGAAAAAGGCAATGGTCCCCATTGTGAGAAAAGGGGAAAGAAACTACCCTTTCCTCTCGCTCGGTTTTGAGGTAGCTGTGCCTTTGGGGTTTTCTCATGACTCCTAAGGACTGGAGCCAGTATTCTGTTTGTGCAATTTTGATGCGCTACTTTCGTGCTATATCTTCAGTAAAAGAGGGAAAAAAATTGGTGTGGCCTTAGATTGCTGTCCACGATTTATGTACCACATGATCAATCGCCCCACGTCGATAGTCATTCTGTGCTAAATAGCATATATGAGGAGGATTCTTTCTCGTGTTGTTTTGGTGGTCTGTATAGTGGGCATGAGCCTTGAATTTATTAATAGCAACCACATTCTTGCTTCAGCAAATAAATCACTTGATAGTACGAACATTGCTTTAGATAGTGCATTTTGGACCCATGCAGCCCCAGGTAGCCCAACAAATTCAATCAAGTAGTCCACGTTCCCTGCCTCCACAAACTGGCCAAATTCATCGTTTGGGTAGTCAAGTAATAGATAGTGCTTGTTGATGCTGTGACTTCTCACTTCCAGGTATGTTCCTCTCAGAAACACTTTTGTGTTGTCGCTGGATGTACTTGCGTTAGATTTGGTGTAGAATTCTTGAGCTAGTTCCACATTAGATATGTTTGGGGCTAACGTCAGAGGTTCCCAGTTGTAGAATCAAATGGCCTCTTTAAAAACGTGGTCAGGCGCCTCAAATTTTTGTTCTACCAGGATGTGCATGTAAATGGACCTGTGAAATTGTCCCTCTTCCTTATCGTTCACAAACTGTGGAGGGGGCTTCTGGAGTATAGTCCATGTTTGATTCAGAAGAATCCAAACTGTCCGAGGACTCTTGGAAGAATATGGCATAATCGTTGTTGCCTTATGCCATGTGCCTGCATAGTACACATTCTATTAGGCCTATCTCTTATGTATCCATGAATTCTCCCCCCCCCCCCTCCCACCTAGTTCTCACTATAGACACAGAGTATATTGAGAATATGGAGGGATTAGCCATTAAGTTTTACACATTGGGCATGGAATTTGCACAAGATATTCAACTCAGCAAACCATTCCATTTATGCTCATGCATTAATCATCAAAGCTTATCAACACAATCTCAAAGAGGAAGAATTTTTCAGCATTCATGAGTGAGTTAAAGAAGCTATGGATGGATTAACCATTATGCTCACCCTTCAACATGAAAGTTCAACTCATGATTTCTCATTTAAGTATCACACATTGGGCCATTAAGTTAACTATATTGGGGACTAAGTAAAAGCTCATTCAACTGCAAAGTTAACTTAAAGGAAATGTAAGAGAAGAGGTCTTACTTTGGTGGAGATTAACACAAATAAAATGCAGAGTTAAGAAGATCGTTTGTGCAGCAATTAATCCAAGAAATGGAATTCTTCTCCTTGATTTCACCTTTTCAGCCGAAACTTCACAATGGCATGCAAATAGATGCTGAATGTTCATGCACAATCCATGGTTTTTATAGAACAATTTTGCATGCAATAATCGGCCACCAAGAGCTAGGAAACAAAACCATGTGATTTGGCTAGAAGACAAAACACATATCAACGGAAATGCAAGCATACAAAGTTGTGTCAAGTCTAGTCAAATGCCTGCAAGATTCGACCATTTTCCAAAATGATTCAAGCTACCAAATATAATTTGTGGGCCCTTAATTTGACGCACTTCTTTTCTCTTCCAAGCATATAACCATTTCATGGATCATTCACTTCTTTTTCACCAAATTCGGACAAGGCATATATGAAGTGATTGAAATGCTATGTTTTGGTAGCAAATGTATGCATGACATTTACACTTATAAGTTAGTTTGATTCACAAGCCTTTCTCTGTTTTGCTGCATTCACTCCTTTCTGTGACATGATTTGATTCTTCACTGCACAACTTCAGAGGAAATGTTCAGATCACGTTTTCCTTTACATCAATAAGTACAGTAAAAACTCAAAGCATGGAAGTTCAGAAGAATCAAATATTTCATGTCTGCGTTTGGTGTCAAACCTCAGATTTTACTCGTGCTTTTTTTCAGTGTGGAGAATATTCTCTACACATTCACCCGTTATAGCTCGTTACATCCGGATAAAATTTTCTAGCTTGGTTGGATGATTTGTACTTAGTTTGTACGCACTTCCACTCCAGTTGCTCCAACTTCCATTTGTTGTTCTCTTAAGCTTTCTCTACACATGATCACACAAGGAAAATGGTGAGGTTCAATCATTTATTGGAATAACATAGCTACAAAAGGAAAAACAAAATAGACAAAGATAGGAAATAAAATGGTCGAGTTGCCTCCCAACACAGCGCTTAATTTATTGTCCTCAGCCAGACATAAGTGAATGTGATCAAGGGGAGGGTCCATCAAGGAACTGAGCTTGTCCCTTGTCTTCCACAGCAGACTTGAAAATTTTAACTCTATTCCCGTTGACATTCCAACATACCCTTGAGGATTTGCTTTGCACTTCAATAACACCGTAAGGAAAAATCTTGGTGATAATGAAGGGTCTAAACCATCTGGATTTCAATTTGCTAGGAAGAAGTTTCAACCTCGAGTCATATACTAGTACTTGTTGTCCCACTTCAAATTCTTTCACCTTGATTTTTACATCATGCCATCTTTTGGTACGCTCCTTATAATGGCTTGCACTGAATAGGAATTCCATCTAAATTCATCCAATTCGTTGAGCATCATCATTCTTGCTTCTTGAGCCAAATCCAAGTCCATGTTAAGCTTCTGAACTGCCCAGTAAGCTTTGTGCTCCTATTCGACTTGAAGATGGCATTCTTTTCCAAATACCAGCCTAAAAGATGAAACTCCAATTGGATTTTTATAGGCTGTCCTATAAGTTTAGTGTGCATCATCCAGTTTCAAAGACCAATCTTTCCTTCTAAGGTTTACTACCTTTTCCAATATTCTCTTGATTTTTCGGTTGGAAACTTCACCCTGCCCATTAGTTTGGGAGTGGTATGATGTGGAAACTTTATGCTATACCCTATACTTTGCCAAAAAGGTTCTGAAAATCTTGTTGCAAAAGTGACTTCCTCCATCACTAATGATCACTCTAATAGTCCCAAACCTGTTAAAGATATTTCTCTTAACAAACCTCAGTACACTTCTACTATCATTATGAGGCATAGCTGCAGTTCCAACCCACTTGGACACATAGTCCATAGCAACCAGTATGTATTCATTCCCACAAGAACATGGAAATGGTCCCATGAAGTCCAAACCCCATACGTTGAACAAATCTATCTCAAATACATTGTTGAGAGGCATCTCGTCTCTACAGGAGATGTTTCCAACTCGTTGGCATCTTTCACATTGGCTCACCCACAGCTTTGAGTCTTTCAAGATATATGGCAAATAAGAACCAGTCAGTAGAATTTTATAGCCAGTTCTTGTTCCTCCAAAATGACCCCCAAAGGGTGATTCATAATAAGCTCTCAAAATTTCTTCCTTCTCTTTTTTTGGTATACACTTCCTAATGACTTGGTCATTGCTCCTTTTATACAAACTACCACTCTCCCAAAAATAGTATTTAGAAAAATGTCTTAATCTTTTTCGCTACACACTGGAGAAATGTTGTGGTATGTGCCCAGCGACCACAAAATTTGCTATCTCATAGAACCAAGGTAGTGCTACAGTGTGAATCTTAAAGACTTGCTCATCTGAAAAACTTTCCTGAATCCATATCTTGAACCGGTCCTCATTCAATGCTCCTACTTCCAATCTAGACAAATGGTCTGCCACTATATTTTCACAGCATTTTCTGTCTCTAACCTCCACATCAAACTCTTATAGCAAAAGAACTAACGGATAAGTATAGGATTGGCCTTCTTCTTTGACATGAGATACTTGGGTGCCGCATGATCTGTACGCACTATCACCTTTGATCCAAACAGATAGACCCTGAATTTATCAAAAGCGAACACCACAGCCAGCATCTCTTTTTCTGTAGTGGTGTAGTTCATTTGGGCTCCATTCAATAGCTTACTCGCGTAGTAGATGGCATGAAAAATGTTTCCTCTCTTTTGGCCGAGTACAGCTCCTACTGCATAGTCACTAGCATCGCACATTATCTCGAAGGGTTCCCCCCATACTGGTGTGACTATTATCGGTGCCTCCACTAGCTTAGTTTTCAACATCTCGAATGCTTCCTTACATTTCTCATAAAAAACAAACTGAGCATCCTTCTCTAGAAGCGCACACAAAGGCTTGGCTATTTTTGAGAAATCATTGATGAACCGTCTATAGAAGCTAACATGACCCATGAAGCTCCTTACTCCTTTCACATTGGTTGGTGCTGGGAGCTTTGCTATCACTTCCACCTTGGCCCTATCAACTTCCAACCCAACTTTGGAAATTTTGTGTCCTAGTACATGTGAGACTCCAAATTTTCTTTAAATAATACTACCTCATGGTTATTTTAATTTGCATATTAATATGAATTTTGAATTGATAACACTTTGAGAAAATAGTAATTTAATAGTGTGGATTTTAAATTAACTATATGTTTTAAGGGATTAATTATCAATTTTGGAAATTATAAGAGAGTTACGTAATTATTCTTAGTTTTGGGTTATAAAGAGTATTTGTAGGAAATTAAGGGTTGAATGCTAAATAAAAAAAAAGAAAAAAAATATATATATATAATAATAAATATGTAAATTACGTGTAAGCGTAATAGCCTACACGTAATCACTTCTGGTGACTCATGTTAAAAGCACAGATGACTCATGTCAAAAGCACTCATATTATATATTTAAGGAAAAGACTTAGAAGCAACAAAGGGAAAAGAAAACAACAAAGAAAGAAAGGAAAGAACTAAAAAAAGAGGGAGAAACGGCAAAGGAAAAATAGAGAGAGCGGAACAAGAAGGAAATGAGAAGGGAAAAGAAGAAGAAAAAGAAGAAGAAGGAGAAGAGGAAGGAAAAGGAGTCCAAAGCAGTTTGAGAATTTTCAACAGGTGGGGAAATTTTAAAACATAGCACATGGAAAGGATGGGGTTTTGTTCCAAACTATGGATGGTTCTATTTTCTTTGTATTTGTGATTTGATTTGGGTTGAATTTATGTTTGTGTCATGAAACCTATTGTTATGTTCAGAATTGTCAGACATAATGGTAACATGGGTTTTATGAGATTGTTTTAGGTTTGCTATTGGTAGTGTATGTTGGTGGGTTAATGAAATGGTTATAGGTTTTTAAGCTGTTTCCAGTTTTATTTGTTAAACTAAGTTTGTGCATTTGTTGAATTCTCCACTGTAAGACTCATATATATACCTGTGAGGAAAAAACATTTTGTGCACCATCAGTAAATGGAAGATATGTATCGGAGGTTGTTTAAGAATGGTGAGAATGCTTTCTTATTTGAAGGCTTTAATTATGTTTCTTTTTGGTATTTCTATAGTAGAAAAGAAGATAGTGGTGAAGTCAAGGAAATTGGAAAGGGTAAAGACAGAAAAGATTTAAATCTGGAGTTGTCTTGCTCACTGAGTGCGAATTAGGAGCAGAGAAAGAAAAAAAAACAGGGTCCATATTTGGTGATGATGAAAAAGGGGAACCGTTTTGTGATGAAGATTGGGGATTAATGGGATGAAGGTGGTTGGTAAGAAATAGGTTTAAGGGTTTTATGTGAGTAGGAAGAGTGGGTTTCCTGCACCATCAAATTGGGTTTAAGTTCAATAGGAAATAAAATGAATATGGGTAGTAAGAAAGGGACTGCTGCACTTTCGGTTTGGGCCATAGCCATTTAGAACGAAGCCCGTTAAGAATTGGTATAATGGGCCCTTGGAAAAGAAAAGGAAGAAACAAGTGAGCTTTTAGTATCTAATGTGAAGTGGACACTTTCAGCATGGGCTTTTAGTAGTTATTGCAAGATGGATCTTTTAAAGAGGGGGCTTTAGTATATTATCGATTCGGGCTTTAGCCCATTAAGAACTCAAATAGGGGTGAGTTAAAAGAATGGGCCACAGTGTATTAAACGATTTGGGCTCTAATCTATCAGAATTTAAAATGAATATAAGTATTAAGATTGTGGTATTAGAATTTAATATGAAATGGACTAAAACAAATGGGCTTTTGTGTACTACAACTATGGGCTATAGGCATAAATAGAATTAGTACATAAAAGTATTTAATGGGCTTTGGTGGAGATGTTTAACTTTATTTCAATACTAAGCTCTAAGAAAAAAATAATAATAATAATAATAATAATAATAATAATAATAATAAAATTTTATTTTAAAATTTATTATCTACTCTAAGGAAAAATTTACGTTACCTTAATTAAGAAGGAACTTGGTTTAAAACGGTAATAGTCTTAATAGGAAGAAATAACAATAATACTAATTGAAGCCTGGTGTATAAATGGCATTAGTTTTGCATTACTTGAGTTATTAGCTATTTGGTACCACTTTGGCAAAACTGAAACTCGGTTTCACATTTATTGTAGCCATGATATTGCATCAACTGGATTTTTAATATGTTTGATATATATATATATATATATGAGGAATTTGATATGGAATATTTGTGTGGCATGTGTTTGCCTATGCTTGTACTGTTTGATTGATTGGGCCCAGTCATGGTGGCTTATTGATGTCGGGAAGGCAAGGGCCGACGAGTTCATCATAAGTTCACCATGACGTCTAACCCTTGTCGAGTGGAGCTAAGGAGGTTTTAGTTTCACGAGAAAGGGTACTGTTTATCTGGATATATCCTATTGTGCCTGCGGGCAAATTTTGACTATGGAGGATAAGGTAGCTTCAACAGTGGTCTGATCACCCACTGATCGCAAGGTGATATAAGGCTGGTACTGGACTGGTAATGTTTTCTGTTCAATTTATATGACACTTTTACTATTTTTGCTTATTCCACTTAGAATATTTACATACATGAGATTAACATGTTAATTTGTTTACCGAGTTGTAATTGTGATAATTTTATTATGATCTAGCATCATGAGATCCTATTGCCTCCCCACTGAGCATGATAGCTCACCCCATTATCATAATCCTTTTGTTTCAGAGGACACAGAGGAAATTGGTCAGGAAAGGTTAGATTAGTGAGCCTAGAAGAAGGTGGGGCCATCAAGCCTAATATACACGTTTTGCAGTTAAGGTATATTGTAAAATCAAGTGGTGCTTAGATATTAAGTTTTATATGTGATTATGTACGGATTTGTAAGGCAAGTTTTTTTTTATAATATTGTATTTTGGAATCTCGGTGTTGTAAATATTATCGTTCGTTTTGATGACGAGTAAACAGATGTTTTGGTTTTTAATCTAGGAACGATATTGTGTTTGATATTGTGATGTACTGGTTTGACAATCAAACTCGCTCCGTTTTAGGGAGGTGAGTTGGGGCGTCACAGGTGGTATCAGAGCCAATATCATACTAAGTTAGTATGACTTTGTGGATTGATTAGTAGGTCATAAGATTCTTAATTGGTATCAGGATGGCTGACGATCGGCAGGGAGTTTGGTATCAGGATGGCCCTGGGGGGCGTCGTAGGCGATATGATCCTCGTTTGATAGAGGGCCCTGGGCGTGAGTGTCGTTGTGCACGCTCCTACCCTAACTTTGTTGTGCACCACCTGGTGGAGGAGCGTGATAGGGAATGTAATCAGGCCAATATTTATTATACAGAGGCAGTAGGGAGTCGCGGGAGAATTGGGCAATTAGAAGCACACACTGAGTGGTTAGAACAAGAAAACCAGCAGTTGGCTGCTCGGCGCCACCAGGATTATTATCGGCGCTTGGAAGCAGAAGAGAGGAACAATAGATGGAGTCAACGATTGGACGAACTTCATCATGGCTTAGGAACCATGCGGGCACTGGTAGAGGAAATGCAACCAAGACTTGGGGTACCTATTCCTCCACCTCCCCAAGTAGAGGGACCCCCCGAACCGCCGATTGTGCCTAATGACAATGTTGAGGAGGATCCTGAGGAAAACCCTGAGGAAGATCCTGAAGAAGATCCCGAGGAGGACCCTGGAGAAGACCCTGAGGAAGATCTTGAGGAAGCTTTCGAGGGGAATCAGGAAGAGGAAAATGTTGGAGGAAATGCCTCGCCGGGCGGCTCAGGGCCAGAGGAAGATTAAGAGGAGTTTGAGTGATAATAATAGTTTGTAAATATTAGACCTTGTTGTATAAATATCGTTGTAGGTTGGCAAGTTTTCCTTTTATGTACTTTTGACTAGTGTAGATATAAGAAGTTGTTAGTAAAGCAAAGGTGGGTGGACCAAGATCTTTAGGAACTATTGTAATTCCCACTTATGTGAATATAATATATATTCGTGTATATATAGTTGTATTTATGTTCGGAATTAGATGTATGTCATTATTACTCTTTTTAAGTCACAAATTGAACGTTATAATTTTAATAGATGGCAGGAGAAACCAGTCGAGGAGATCAAGAAATGGGGGGAGAAGAAACCTTTTCCAGAAGGGAGACAGAAACCAATCCTTTATTGACCCAATTCGTCACTGCTATTACCCAGTTATCTGAAACCGTGCGAAAACAAGGGCAGCAGACCCATTCGTCTTGAGAGGATGGTGCTTTAGAACAATTCCTGAAGTTTAAACCTTCTGAATTCTATGGGGAACCCGATAATGAAAAAGCTGAAGCCTGGTTGGAGCATATGGAGGACATATTCTCCACCTTGCAGTATAGGGATGAGAGAAGAATTACTTTTGCTGCGTTTCAAATAAGAGCAGCAACGCGGGATTGGTGGAGAGTAACCCAAGAGAAGTGGAAATTAATCCAGACACCCAGGACTTGGGTAAATTTCCTTCAGGAATTTAATGCTAAATTCTTTCCCACTATAACCAGAGAAAGACGTGAGGAAGAATTCATAACCCTTAAGCAACGGGATCTGACGGTGGCTCAATATGAGGCCAGATTCACTAAACTCTCTAAGTTTGCTCCTCATATGCTTGAAACTGAGGAACGTAGGGTACGGAGATTTATGCAAGGCCTAAGATATGATATTCAGGATGGAATGGTAACTGTTAGGCCAACCACTGTTCGAGAAGCATTGGAAATTGCATCGAGGATTGAGTTAGCTAATGCTCGGAAAATGGAACGAGCAAGTCAAAGAGGGAAGCGACCAATCAACCCCTCCTGGAGGAGAACTCCGTATAATGTTACATGAGGGGGCCACTCGGTTGGGGTTCAGCGCTCACAGCCACAGGTTGGACAACCCTCTAATCGGGAAGGTGTAAGGAAATGTGAGTATTGCGGACGGCCAGGGCATAGTGAACAAAAGTGTTCGCAGAAGGCGGGCAGGTGCATTCGATGTGGAGGTAGTGATCGCTTTATTCGTGATTGCCCAAAACTTCACATTCAGGTACCAAAGTCTACTAACCCTCAACAGAAGGAAAGAGGAAACCAACAAGGGGCTAGTAAACCCAAAGTCCAGGCCCGAGTTTATGCGATGGGAAAGGAAGAACTGCCAGCCTGCGCGGAAGTGGTTGAAGGTACGCTATTAGTCTCGGGTATTAGTGCTAAGATTCTTATAGACCCTGGATCTATTCATTCATTTGTAGCTTCTAAATTTGTGGAATGCTTGTGTGTTCCACGTGATGAGTTGCCATATTTGATAGAAGTTAGTAATCCATTGGGAAATAGGTTAATATCTGATGTGGTATATAAAGCCTGTGAAATAGGGGTTGGGGGTAATCGAATGGAAGCAGACCTAATATCTGCACCGATTCATGGGTACGATGTTATTCTAGGAAAGAACTGGTTATTTACACATCATGCCCAATTGGATTGTCGAGCAAAAACTGTGAAGTTTTGTAAACCAGGGAAACCTGTAATTAAATTTGTAGGTGATCAGGGGAAATTTGTGAATCCAATGATTTCGGGTGTAAGAGCTAGGAAAGTTCTATATAAAGGTGGAGTCGGATTTCTAGCTTATTTGGTCAATCCAACCCTTACCAAACCAAAGTTGAAAGATGTGGCTGTGATAATGGAATATGGAGATGTTTTCCCTGAGAAGTTGACTTCTCTGCCAATTGATAGAGAAGTGGAGTTCACCATGGAGTTGTTGTCAAATGCTGCTCCTATTTCTAGGACGCCGTATCGAATGGCACCTTTAGAGTTGAAAGAACTGAAAATACAACTGCAGGAGTTATTGGAGCTAGGTTTTATACAGCCTAGTACCTCACCATGGGGGCACCGGTATTATTTGTGAAGAAGAATGATGGATCATTGCGAATGTGCATTGATTATCGAGGCTTGAATAGGGTAACTGTTAAAAATAAATATCCCTTGCCCTTCATTGATGAATTGTTTGACCAGCTAGAAGGATCTTGGGTGTACTCAAAGTTTGATCTCCGTCAGGGATATTATCAGTTGAGGATCCGAAAGGAGGATATACCAAAAACCGCCTTCAATACCCGATATAGGCATTATGAATTTGTAGTAATGCCATTTGGACTTACTAATGCACCTGCTGTCTTTATGGACCTGATGCATAGGGTATTTCGGCCATAGCTAGATCAATTCGTGGTTATTTTTATTGATGATTTTTTGGTATACTCCAAAAATTCTGAGGAGCGTGAAAAACACCTTAGGGTGGTACTAGAAACATTACGGGAGCACAAACTCTATGCAAAATTTGATAAATGCGAATTTTGGTTAGAAAGAGTGACATTTCGAGGACATGTTATCTCGGGAGATGGTATGGCCGTAGATCCTTCAAAAGTAGAATCTGTAACCAATTGGAAGCAGCCAGAAACTCCAACAGAAGTGCGCAGTTTTCTTGGTCTTGCCGGTTATTATCGTAGATTTATTAAAAAATTTTCAAGAATAGCCGGTCCCTTGACTCGATTGACTCATAAGCATGTACCATATAAATGGGATGCGGAATGTGAGAATAGTTTTCAAGAACTCAAGAGGAGACTAACCACATCACCAATACTTTCCCTACCAGAAGGGAAAGAAAATTTTGTGGTATATACTGATGCATCTAGGGAAGGCTTGGGTTTTGTTTTAATGCAAAAAGGCAAGGTAATTGCTTATGCATCTCGGAAGTTAAAACCATATGAGCAAAACTACCCTACGCACGATATAGAATTGGCAGCTGTAGTTTTTGCTTTGAAGAAATGGAGGCATTATCTGTATGGAGTCACGTTTGAGGTGTTCACTGATCACAAGAGCTTGAAGTATTTATTCACCCAAAATGATTTAAACTTGAGGCAACGTAGATGGATGGAATTGTTGGAAGATTATGATTGTACGATCAACTATCATCCAGGAAAGGCCAACATAGTTGCTGATGCCTTAAGCCGAAAAGCTCAACTAGCGAATATAGAGCTGGGATACAATAGAGGGGATGGTGTAAGGTTAGCTAATATACAAGTCCACTCCTTGTTAAGTAATAGAGTTAAGGAAGCTAAAAAAGAGGATTCTGGTTTACAAGACATGAAGCATAAAGTTAAGGAGGGAAGACAACCTGACTTTACAGTGGACACTGATGATGTGATCTATTTTCAAGGTCGGTTATGTGTTCCAAATGTGGAGACCTTAAGAGCTGAAATTCTTGGAAAAGCTCATAATTCTAGATATTCCATTCATCCCGGTAGCACCAAAATGTATCGAGATCTTAAGCAGAATTTCTGGTGGAATAATATGAAGAGAGAAATAGCAGAATTTGTTTCTAGATGTTTAACCTGTCAGCAAGTCAAAGCCGAACATCAGAGACCCTCAGGACTTTTACAACCATTGGCCATACCAGAATGGAAATAGGAACACATTACTATGGATTTTGTAACTGGACTACCAAGAACGCAAAGAAATCATGATGCGGTATGGGTAGTGGTTGATCGCCTCACTAAAAGTGCCTATTTCTTGCCTGTGAATATGAGGTATTCATTGGAGAGACTTGTCAAGATATATTTGGATGAGATTGTAAGGTTACATGGAATACCCATAAGTATTGTATCTGATCGAGATCCTCGTTTTACCTCACGGCTATGGCCTAAGGTACAAGAAGCTTTGGGGACTGGTTTGAAATTTAGTACCAGTGCACACCCTGAAACTGATGGTCAATCTGAAAGAACCATTCAGATATTAGAAGATATGTTACGGGCGTGTATGTTGGACTTTGGAGGTAGTTGGGATCAACATGTAGCACTTATTGAGTTTGCCTATAACAATAGTTACCAGGAAACTATTGGAATGGCTCCATATGAGGCACTATATGGAAGAAAATGCCGAACTCCTATTTGTTGGAATGAGGTTGGAGAAAAGAAAATTGCTGAAGCTGGGAACATACCAGTGATCGACGAGACCTTAGAAAAGGTGCAAATAATTCGTCAGCGGATGCGAGTAGCGCAAGATCGACAAAAGAGCTATGCTGACATTCGTAGAAAGAATCTGGAATTCCAAAAAGGGGATAAAGTATTTTTCCGAGTCGCACCAAGGAGGGGACTAATTAAGCATGGCAAAGGTGGTAAACTCAGCCCAAGGTATATTGGACCATTAGAAATTCTTGAAAAGCTAGGGTCGGTGGCTTATCGCTTACTCCTACCTCCTCAATTAAAAGGGATACATGATTTCTTCCATGTTTCTCTTCTTCGAAAATACCTGCCTGATCCTACCCATATCATCGAACCTCAAAATATCACCCTTGAAAATGATTTATCATATTCCGAGAAACCAGTGAGAATTGTAGATCAGAAACTCAAACAATTGCGAACAAAACAAATTCCTGTTGTTAAAGTCCAGTGGAATCATCATGGGGTGGAAGATGCCACATGGGAAACGGAAGAGGAAATGCGTAAACGCTTTCCTGAGCTTTGCTAATTATAAGGTAATAATTTCGATGACGAAAATTATTTTAAGGAGGGAAGAGTGTGAGACCCCAATTTTTCTTTAAATAATACTACCTCATGGTTATTTTAATTTGCATATTAATATGAATTTTGAATTGATAACACTTTGAGAAAATAGTAATTTAATAGTGTGCATTTTAAATTAACTATATGTTTTAAGGGATTAATTATCAATTTTGGAAATTATAAGAGAGTTACCTAATTATTCTTAGTTTTGGGTTATAAAGAGTATTTGTAGGAAATTAAGGGTTTAATGCTAAATTAAAAAAAAAGAAAAAATATATATAATAATAAATATGTAAATTACGTGTAAGCGTAATAGCCTACACGTAATCACTTATGGTGACTCATGTTAAAAGCACAGATGACTCATGTCAAAAGCACTCATATTATATATTTAAGGAAAAGACTTAGAGGCAACAAAGGGAAAAGAAAACAACAATGAAAGAATGGAAGGAACTAAAAAAAAGAGAGAGAGAAACGGCAAAGTAAAAATAGAGAGAGCGGAACAAGAAGGAAAGGAGAAGGGAAAAGAAGAAGAAAAAGAAGAAGAAGGAGAAGAGGAAGGAAAAGGAGTCCAAAGCAGTTTGAGAATTTTCAACAGGTGGGGAAATTTTAATACATAGCACATGGAAAGGATGGGGTTTTGTTCCAAACTATGGATGGTTCTGTTTTCTTTGTATTTGTGATTTGATTTGGGTTGAATTTATGTTTGTGTCATGAAACCTATTGTTATGTTCAGAATTGTCAGACATAATGGTAACATGGGTTTTATGAGATTGTTTTAGGTTTGCTATTGGTAGTGTATGTTGGTGGGTTAAGGAAATGGTTATAGGTTTTTAAGATGTTTCCGGTTTGATTTGTTAAACTAAGTGTGTGCATTTGTTGAATTCTCCACTGTAAGACTCATATATATACCTGTGAGGAAAGAAAATTTGTGCACCATAAGTAAATGGAAGATATGGTTCGGAGGTTGTTTAAGAATGGTGAGAATGCTTTCTTATTTGAAGGCTTTAATTATGTTTCTTTTTGGTATTTCTATAGTAGTAAAGAAGATAGTGGTGAAGTCAAGGAAATTGGAAAGGGTAAAGAAAGAAAATATTTAAATCTGGAGATGTCTTGCTCACTGAGTGCGAATTAGGAGCAGAGAAAGAAAAAAAACAGGGTCCATATTTGGTGATGATGAAAAAGGGGAGCCGTTTTGTGATGAAGATTGGGGATTAATGGGATGAAGGTGGTTGGTAAGAAATTGGTTTAAGGGTTTTATGTGAGTAGGAAGAGTGGGTTTCCTGCACCATCAAATTGGGTTTAAGTTCAATAGGAAATAAAATGAATATGGGTAGTAAGAAAGGGACTGCTGCACTTTCGGTTTGGGCCATAGCCATTAAGAACGAAGCCCGTTAAGAATTGGTGTAATGGGCCCTTGGAAAAGAAAAAGAAGAAACAAGTGAGCTTTTAGTATCTAATGTGAAGTGGACACTTTCAGCTTGGGCTTTTAGTAGTTATTGCATGATGGATCTTTTAAAGAGGGGGCTTTAGTATATTATCGGTTCGGGCTTTAGCCCATTAAGAACTCAAATAGGGGTGAGTTAAAAGAATGGGCCACAGTGTATTAAACGATTTGGGCTCTAATCTATCAGAATTTAAAATGAATATAAGTATTAAGATTGTGGTATTAGAATTTAATATGAAATGGACTAAAAAAAATGGGCTTTTGTGTACTACAACTAAGGGCTATAGGCATAAATAGAATTAGTACATAAAAGTATTTAATGGGCTTTGGTTGAGATGTTTAACTTTATTTCAATGCTAAGCTCTAAGAAAAAAATAATAATATTAATAATAATAATAATAATAATAATATAATTTTATTCTCAAATTTATTATCTACTCTAAGGAAAAATTTACATTACCTTAATTAAGAAGGAACTTGGTTTAAAACGGTAATAGTCTTAATAGGAAGAAATAACAATAATATTAATTGAAGCCTGGTGTATAAATGGCATTAGTTTTGCATTACTTGAGTTATTAGCTATTTGGTACCACTTTGGCAAAACTGAAGCTCGGTTTCACATTTATTGTAGCCATGATATTGCATCAACTGGATTTTTAATATGTTTGATATATATATATATATATATGAGGAATTTTATATGGAATATTTGTGTGGCATGTGTTTGCCTATGCTTGTACTGTTTCATTGATTGGACCCAGTCATGGTGGCTTATTGATGTCGGGAAGGCAAGGGCCTACGAGTTCATCATAAGTTCACCATGACGTCTAACCCTTGTCGAGTGGAGCTAAGGAGGTTTTAGTTTCACGAGAAAGGGTACTGTTTATCTGGATATATCCTATTGTGCCTGCGGGCAAATTTTGACTGTGGAGGATAAGGTAGCTTCAACAGTGGTCTGATCACCCACTGATCGCAAGGTGATATAAGGCTGGTACTGGACTGGTAATGTTTTCTGTTCAATTTATATGACACTTTTACTATTTTTGCTTATTCCACTCAGAATATTTACATACATGAGATTAACATGTTAATTTGTTTACCGAGTTGTAATTGTGATAATTTTATTATGATCTAGCATCATGAGATCCTATTGCCTCCCCACTGAGCATGATAGCTCACCCCATTATCATAATCCTTTTGTTTCAGAGGACACAGAGAAAATTGGTCAGGAAAGGTTAGATTAGTGAGCCTAGAAGAAGATGGGGCCATCAAGCCTGATATAGACGTTTTACAGTTAAGGTATATTGTAAAATCAAGAGGTGCTTAGATATTAAGTTTTATATGTGATTATGTACGGATTTGTAAGGAATGTTTTTTTTATAATATTGTATTTTGGAATCTCGGTGTTGTAAATATTATCGTTCGTTTTGATGACGAGTAAACAGATGTTTTGGTTTTTAATCTAGGAACGATATTGTGTTTGATATTGTGATGTACAGGTTTGACAATCCAACTCGCTCCGTTTTAGGGAGGTGAGTTGGGGCGTCACAGTACAACACCTTCATTCACCATATATTGGCATTTCTCCCAGTTTAAGACCAAGTTAGTGTCCACACATCTCTTCAATACGAGTGACAAATTTTCCAAACATCCTTTGAAAGTCATTCCAAAAACAGAGAAGTCATCCATGAAGATTTCTATGATATTCTCCACCATGTCCTGGAATATAGCCATCATGCATCATTGGAATGTGGCCGAAGGATTGCAAAGATCGAAGGGCATCCTCTTGAATTCGTATGTTCCAAAGGGGCATGTGAAAGTGGTTTTCTCCTAGTCCTTTGGATCGATGGCAATTTGATTGTATCAAGAATATCCATCAAGGAAGCAGTAGAACAGGAACCCAGCTATTTTATCCAAGAGTTGTTCAAAGAATGGCAAAGGGAAGTGGTCCTTTTTGGTGGCCTTGTTCAATTTTCTATAATCCATGCACACCCTCCAAGCATTGATGATCCTAGTGGCCACCAACTCATTTGCTTCATTTTTTACGAAGGTCACCCCTCCTTTCTTGGGTACACACTGTACTAGACTGACCCACTCACTCTCAGATATAGGAAATATCATTCTAAAGTCAAGAATCTTGATAATCTCCTTTTTTACTACTTCCATCGTCTGTGGGTTCAGTCTTCTTTGCTTATCTCTTGTAGGAATAGCCACCTCTTCCAACAATATTTTGTGCATACAAATGCTGGAGCTTATTCCTTTGACATCTGCTATTGTCCAGTCAATTGCCTCCTTATGCATTTTCAAAACTTCCAGAAATTTTTCTTCTTGCCACTTCTTTAAATTAGATGAGATAATCACCGGGAGAGTCTCATTCTCTCCCAAGAATGCTTATTTCAGATAGGGAGGAAGAGGCTTCAACTCAAGTTTGGGTGGCTTCATAATTGAGGGCATCAGCTTGTCATTCCTGTTTTCAAAAATCTCAGGCCTCACCTCAGTGGGCGCACAAACAACATTCTAATTAGTTTCAAAAACAGAGTTTGACAAAATTTCACACGATTCATCCTTTTCAGCATTTTCATCAAATTCTCTCTCAAAATTCATTTTTAAGATAGACTCATCTATCACACAACATTCAATCAAATTCTCCAGTTCATGCAATATCACATTTTCTTTATCAATTAAAACATTCTCACATTCATCATGCTTTTCATGCTCACATGACTCATGTAAAGCAAGAGAAAAGTTATGTTTATGCTCTAGTTCAAACAAGTTATGGTTACCTTCTATAGTGCGTGCAAATTAGCATTGCTCTACTACATTGGGGTATTTCATTGCATAATCCACTTTGAAGACCACCTGTTCTCCATTCACTCTAAATGTAATGGTCTTACTATTGACACCTATAAGAGCATCTCCAGTAGCTAAGAAGGGTCTGCCAAAAATTAGAGGTACCTCTGGATCTTCTTCCATGTCCAGAATAATGAAATCAACTGGTAGTACGAATTTGTCTACAGACACCAGCACATCTTCAATCATCCTTGTGGGTTGCACAAGAGATCTATCAGCTAACTGAAGGAACATAGCCACTGGTTTGATTTTATCACCAAGTCCAACGTTCTTTGCAATTAAGAGTGGCATCAAGTTTATCCCCGCTTCAAGATCACATAAGGCCTTGCTATAGAATTTGCCCCCGATTGTGCACGGTATTGTACAACTCTCAGGATCCTTTAGCTTTGGTGGTAACTAGTTGTTCATCCATGCCTGACCTTCCTCTGTGAGTAGAATTGGTACTTCACACTGAAGGATTTGTTCTTTGTTAGCAATCAGGTCTTTCAAGAACTTTGTATATCTGGGCACAGTAGTAACCAAGTCCAGTAGTGGCACATTTACATTAACATTCTTGACCATGTCAAAAACTTTGTAAACTGAGCTCCTTTTTTGGCTGGAGGTGGGACTCTTTGAGGGAAATGAGGTAGTGGTGCATACTCTGGGTAGTTGTATGAGCTTCGAGGCCATCTCTTCCTTTTAGTCTCGGGTACCTTCACACTCTCTTCCTTATGCTCCTTCTTGGGTTCCTCCTCAATGCTTCTAGCGTTGGTCTCTCCCACGACTTCCTCTATTGGACTCTCCTCCATCTTGTCTTTCTTGTTCCCACTGAGTTCCTTCCCACATCTTAAGGTTATAGCATTACACACCTCCTTTCCTTTTGGGTTAGGTTCAGTGTCACTTGGAAGGGTTCACTGGGGTCTTTGATGAAGTGCCCTGGCCACTAGGCCCAACTACACTTCCATATTCTTCATTGTTGCTTCACAATTTTTCGCTTGAGTTTCCAACATCGAGGCTCTCTTCTCATACGCTTCCATCTTTTCCAAAATCTTTTGGAACATGTCTTCCTTATTGGTCCTCCTAAGTTCTCTGTTACTTGACTCTCCTCATTGGAAGAATTGTCAATTTTGGTTGCCTTGCCCCCAAGCACCTTGTCCATTCTGAATTCTGTACCCACCATATTGCTGCCTATTGTTGTAATTGTTAATGTACTGGACAAACTCTTTTGTGAGGTCACATTTATCTATATGGTGTTCACCTTTGCATAGCCCACAAGCTGACTTCAACATTTGAACCTGCCTAGTCAAGGCCTCTATCTTGGCTTCCAAAGATGTTTCATTGTCTAAGTCCAGAACTACTCTTTGTCTCCCCATGGTTGGCTTTCTTGCTTCTGGAAATAGATAATTGTCATCAGCTATTGAATCAAACAATTCCCTCACTTCTGGTACACTTTTATCCTTTAAAGCCCCATTTGCATAAGTTTTTACCATAAGTGATGATGCAGGTGACAATCCATTGAAGAATGTATCAGTTCCCTTAATTCTCCCAAATCATTGTTCGGACATTGTCTAAGCAGATCATTAAATCTATCCCAAGCTTCCTTAAAGGTTTCTCCATCTTGCTGTTGAAACTTTTGATCCCTAGCCTCATTCGTTCCAACTTGGCAGGGGGAAAATACTTTGCTAGAAACTTTCTCTCCAACTCTTCAAATGTGGCAATGGAAGGTCCTCCAATAGATTTATACCTGCGTTTGGATTTCCCTTTTGAGGACAATGGGAAGAGGACTCTTCGCACTTTATCGTGTGGTACTCTTTGGAGTTTGAAGGTATGACATAACCCCAGAAACCAATCAAGGTGCTCATTAGGATCATCATTACTCAGCCCCTGAAATATCTGCCCCTGTGTTATCATGGACACAATCTGAGTGGGTATCTGATAACTCTCAACATCTATCCCTTGATAGTTGTTTCGCATTTCAAAGTTCACAACAAAATGATCCCCAAACCATGGAGGTTGAGGTCTAGCTCTTTCCTCTTTGAAGCTTAAGATCAAATTCAAATTCCGGTTATATTCCACGAATCTGTGCCCCCCTTTGCATAAACTGGACTGTCTACAAAAATCAAGAACACTTCCAACGTAGAGAGAGATTAATAGAACAAAATCAACAAAAGAAATGAAATGAATGACTTCAACAACGTAATCTCAAAACTCACTGAAAGTCACAACTCAAAACAGTAAATACTAACAACAAATAACAAAAACCACAAAACTCAAAACTATCACAAATCAATTCCTAACACCTTACCTCTCCTCGGCAACGGTGCCAAAAATTGGTGCCAAGCCGTCGCAAGCTTCCCAATTTTACCCAGTCCACTAAATATGTAGTAGTGGTGAATGGGATCATTTCCATAGAGAGAGGGTTATGTCACGGTATTGATCTAGTGATATAAAAAAATAATCAAAATGCAATAACTAAAGAAATGCTCGTAATTGAACACTATAAAGGAGTGGTATTGCCTTGAGGGGGACAAACTAGTGCGGATCTCTACCTATTATCATTAACTCGTGTACATGCATGAGGGGACTATTTTGCTAGCGTCATGGAATTGATTAACCTGGTGGTTTTCACAATTCCACTTCACAGACTCCTCAAACTTCCCTTAGTAGGGCAAGTTCTTGCCACAAATTAAGAATCCAGGTCCCTCCTCTGTACAACAATTCTATTTCAATCCCCAGTCAACTCCATTGGTAGGGCAGCTAATTAATTCAAGCATTCAAATTGTTCTACCGGAATGATCTCAAGTCTTTTCTATGATTTTGATCTCAATTGTTCAGTAGGGTACGGTACAAGTAAAATCACAAGCCAATCGGATCTTTAAAACTCATAAAAGAATGTTTCCAAATTCAATTCAAATTGGAAGCAATTTCCTTTAGTAGATCCACAACAATCCCAGTGGGTACTGCAAATCAGACATAGATGTAAGCGAAATCATGCAAGCCCATTGAATCTAAATATGTAATGAACAGAAAATAATAATGAACATAGATCAATTCAATTCAATTGCCTCAAATAAGTTAAGATCCGTACATATGAAACCCTCAAGGAAATACTCTAAATTTAGCCGATCATGTTGATCGGCACAGAACCAGCAATTATAAAAAATAGAATATGTGTGTGAGCTATGGTGTTCTATTCTCTCTTTGCAATGTTGTTCTGATTGTTTCTCTCTGATTGATTTTCTCTAATTTGATCTCTTCCAGAATCTCTCTCAAAAAACTAGCCCCCGGAAGCTCTCCGTTTCTTCAGTGTTTTCCTTTGCCTTTTATACTTTTCCTTCAATGACGTGTCTCTATCATGGTAGCTTAAAGCTTCAACTAGAAATGAGATTTCTGCACGTGTATGAAAGAGTCAGTAAGCAAATAAACTGAGGTCATCTGATTGAGGTGTTATCTTAGGCATTAAGCTTTCAATTTATCAAACATATGGTGTGCTTCTGAATGGCTGTGGTTAAGTGACTTGTGTTGCCGTACATGCTGAGTGCATGAAAGGGTGTGAGTGCAGTGAAATAAATGCATGACTTGGTGTGTGAGTATGCAGGAGCGAGTGTGAGGTGACCCAAAAAATGAGGGTGTGTTTAAGGTTGGGGGCCTTATGTGTGCATTTGAGTGTATGGCGGGCGCCTAGGCGCCCGACCGTGTGTGTGTGTGCGGGTGTGTAGGCGCCCGTCCATACGTGTGTGTGCAGTGTATTGGATGTGTTTGTGTGCTAAGTGTGAGTTATATGTGTGCATGTAAATTGTGTCGTTTGTGCTAATGTGCTTGACTCTCATGTAGTGTTTGAGACTTTGTGAGGCACAATGGTCAAGTGTGTGCTAGTTTCCAAAGTCATACAAAAATCATATCAGATTGCATAAAGTTTTCACAACACTTAGACATTTTCAACATCTGTGAGATTATGAATATTCCTGCATATAAATTATTCATGAAGCACTATTTCCACTAGAATTTCATACAAACGATCAAGTAAACAAAGCAAATAAGTCGGCTGTGTGTATGGCTTGGCGCCTACCCGTGTGTGTGTGTGCGGGTGTGTAGCGGGTGCCTAGGCGCCTGCCCATGAGTGTGTGTTGGTGTGTTGGATGTGTTTGTGTTCCAAGTGTGAGTTATATGTGTGCATGTGAATTTTGTCATTTGTGTTTGTGTGCTAGACTCTTATGTAGTGCTTGAGACTGTGTGAGGCACAATGGTCAAGTGTGTGCTAGTTTCCAAATTCATACAAGAATCATATCAGATTGCATAATGTTTTCACAACACTTAGACATTTTCCACATGTGTGAGATTATGACCATTCCTGCACATAAGTCATTCATGAAGCACTATTTCCACTAGAATTTCGTAAAACGATCAAGTAAACAAAGAAAATAAGTCGGTACAAACCCGACTTATTAGGAACTGCCGGAATGGTCATGCTTATGTTAATGGAACACAAAGGATATTTACAAAGACACTAATTTTGAAGAATTTGAAATGTGTTTATTGAATTGTAATATTAATTTGGAATGGCCATACAAGTGTTTTTATAGTTTTAACAAATCCAAAACAAAATAAAAAAAGAAACCAAAAACACAATAGTAATTGGAATCTAAAATATAAAAAGACTTCAGTTAACATTCACTATTTTCTAAACAAAAGTTTTAAGAACACACAACTATCTAAAATTGTAAACCAAAACTACATAACAGTTCAACTAACACCAAAACAAAATAAGTCATTCAACAACCAATAATTCACAACCACAAACATTAATAATAATTGATGAATTGTAAAATTAGTCATTGTTGATTCGAAGTAGTGATTTTTTAATTCGTTTTTCCATTTAAAATAAATGATTAGGAGACTTCTTTTGATTTCAATTAGATTCATCCAAATGGTTGCTATGCTTTACAATACTCTCTTTATTTTAGTTTAAACATTGTTTGACAATTTAAATGAGTAATAGTTTAAAATTATTTTTCTATATTTAAATTGATTTTGATTCTTATTTATTGATAAGATATATTTATTAAAAATAAATAATAACAGTTAGCATAATTTCTCAATCAAATAAACTTATAAAATATCAATTTTAAAATTTTATTAATAAAAAATATATAAATTTTGGTTAAAAAGAACCCACCAATTTAAACATTCCAAAATATTATTGTCTTGTAAGAAATGAAAAAAAAAAGTTGGAATGAGTAATTAAATTTTTAATTTATACAAAATATAAAATAATAACCTGAAATAAGAAAATTGTAACCCTAAATGTTATACTTTTCTCTAACCCCTTCGGCCCTAACCCCTCACCCGTCACCCCTAACTTGGTCACCTCTCACCCTTCACTTTTAACAATATGCAGCCATCCTCATCTATTGGTATTGAAGGTGGTCGACAACTTGGAGTGATCTGAGGTGAAGTTGACGCCATCTTCATCTCCATTGGCATTGATGGTGGTCTAGAACAGAAGAACAAGGATCAAAGCTAGGGATTGGACCTACAAAAAATATCTCTACAATTTTGTACCAGATCAAAGAGGTTAATGAGTGAAGATGATGATTGAAGGAAGCTTGCAAGCCCAAAACATCACAGAATCCTCAAAGGTATGGTTTGGTTTGGGTAATTTTTCCTGTACCTTTTTACTATCAGTTTATTGAAGATTTTCCCTCGATTTGTCTTCGAATCTCTGCCTTCTCTTACATTAACACATAATCTGTCATTCCTAACTACTATGGTGTAAGCATTCCCATAACCCAATCACTTTTTCTTGGAAAGTTTCAACAATGTCTGTTTGTAAAAGCTTATGAGCATCTCTAAAGAGAAAATACATTTCTATAATAAAACTGGATAAAAATATCTACTATTAACAACTGGATAAAAATTAATCTTGTGTTTCAGCAGAATTTATCAATCTCTTACAATCCTGGAGTTTTTAGTCTGCTATAAATAACTGGACTATCATACGAAATGGGATTTTTCCTTAAGTTGGTCAACTGAAGAAATATATTTGGTCCTATGTTCATTCTTGTTAGTGTCTTTAGTAATGTTGTATTTGTGTAGAATCCTTGGTTTTTGTCATGTTTTTGAGTCATTTCATTTTGTACAGTGCATTAATTTTGGTGCCATAGGATTGCTTGCTTCTCAGAGGACTTGTGCAGTAACTTTATTGATTAGGTAGTTTGATGGTTCTAGGTCATCATCTCTTGTTCTAAGTCGTGCCGAGGATCTCTTGTCAAACTAGTATCTACTGTTGGTTTAGGTATTTATGACTTCACCATAAATATATGGGTCTAAAATTATGCCTTACTTTTGTACACTTTTCCTTTTGTTGCTCACCGATCAACTTATTATATTTCATCCATCTAAGGTTTGCAGGCATCAATTACAGATCCAGAAGAAAATGCAATACATATTAAAAATGCAAGGATAGTTTCCGAATCTCAATAAGATACCTTGATGCAAGTGAGCTCACAAGAACATGAACTTTAATTCATTTAAATTTCCCAAACTATGACAGAGTTTCTTGGTCTTCTGTTGGTATTGATTTTGCTATTTGAAGTACTAACCTCAAATTTGCTTCTTCAACCAGTTATTTAATAAATGTTAAATAATGCTTACAATTGAATGGTTGCATCTAGTTCGGCTTTTTAATTAAATGGCTGAATTAGTTTTTCTGAATTAGTCGATACTCTGCAAATAGTTACATTTTTGTTGCTTGCCAAAAGCATCTATAGCAGTAGAATATTTCCTGGTTTAGGTCAGGATTAGCCATTAATGGAAATTCTCTCTGTCTTTCTTTCAAGTAAGAGTTGATTTGAGTGGAGAGGATACAAGAGTAGTATTTTATAAGGTTTTGATTAATTTAGGTCGTATAGCACCACCAGTTTCAGTATTTCGTAGACAGAAAGGAGGTAATGTTTTTTCTCTCCTCTTTCCTTTTTGGTGTTTCTGCAATTTTAGAATTTTACAAAATATTTCTCTTATTTTGTTCTTCTATTGAATGTTAGTTTAACACTATTTAATTTTTCTTTTTGGAAAACACACTCTTAACACTCTTTATGTTCAAAATTATCACGCCATAGTTCTGCATGTGCAGCCTGGGAAAGTGTATTTATAACACTAACTTACTTTGTTTTTCCATGTGGATGGTGGGCTCTTTAGGAAAAACATCAAAGGTAAATGTTCTTATATTGGATGTAAAAAAGTACTTCCCTTTAACTGTTTATCTTCTGATCTTATTTTCTATTTCTTACATTAAGTATCGTATGAACTCCTTATTTTCATTCTTTTGGTCTGGCTATAATGTTGTGATTGTCAAATGTAATTTTCTTTCAGTACTTGAAAATTATATTCAAGGATTCATACATCTTGAGATTTCATGATATGATTGTTAAATGTGATGTGATGAGCATATGAAACTTATCTTGAGCTGCATAGGCTATAACTTGTGTCATTAGGTTTCAATTTTCAAGTTTAAAAACATACTACTGCAAATGTCTTTCTCTAATGTTCATACGTTCAATTTTTATTTCAGAAGCCTATGAAAACTGATGCATATCTACTTAACTTGTTAAGAATAACCACCGAATGTTTCTACTTGCTGATTATGTAAATAGATTTAACAATTTTCCAAGTGCTATCACATCATAGCATCTTCTTGTGATACTGAAAATAAATTATGATAACTTGATTGTTATAAAATACTCCATGTAATTAACGTAGCTCATCTTCTTTAATATATGGAACTCTACTACTCCATCTGGTATACTATTTTCCAATAATGTCAAAAACCAAAATGAAAAGATAATTCATCCTCATTCTATAGTTGATTTAGGGTAAGCAAGAAGTCAACATCTCTTTTATTACAATTATGTGATTCATTGAAGAACAACCTACACCATTTAACTGTGTCTTTTACAATGTCAAAAACAAAATTAAAAGAAAGTTCATCATCCTTCCATAGTTAAATTGGAGTAAGCAAGAAGTTAGGATATCTTTTATCACAATTAAGTGATTTGTTGAGGACACTACTACAAAATAAGCCTATAGCAACACTCCAAAACTATTGTTTTTGGCCCTAAAATGTTCCTATAGACCTAAAGCAACACTTTATAAAGTGGGTTATAAAAATGTATCTCTTTAAATTTATAGCAAAACTTTTTCCATTTTGGGCAACACTTTTTAGATGTGTTGCAAATTTTAGAATATGCAACACTTTTCTTTGTGCAACAATTTTTTCTCTAAAAATGCAACGCTTTTTTATTATTATCTTTAAGCAATTGCAACATTTTATAAGACGAAAAAAAAACACTTTATGCTACGAAATAGAACGCTTCTTTCACTCTTTTAACCAAATAATGCAACACTTTTTCCTATTAAATGTATTACTTTTACATATATTGAACTGCTTTAAAGCATCACTTTTTAAAAATAAGTAACTCTCTTATTTGTGTTTCATTTTGAAAAAGACAATACTTGTACATGTTAATAGCAACATTTATTTTTCCAACTATATTATTACTAATTCAATATCATTTACTCAAATGCAATAATATAAAATATATAATCCAAAATAATATTCATATTACAAAAGTACTTCTAGTGTCAAATGCAAAAGTAATAGATGAAGTTATGCCAAATAATATTCCCCCAAGGAATTTAAAAAATTTAGTCCAACTAATGACACCTTCCAAAGATTATTATCAATATTTGTTCTATAGATGTGACGTTGTCATTGAATATCCACAAAAGTATCTTTACATAGCAATAAACGTCCTTCATCAAAAGTATTATGATTTCCTGTGTAAGAAAGAAAAAAAATTAAAATAAGTTATTTAAACAAGTTGAATATATAAACATGAGCACAATCAAAAAGCAAAACAAAACAAAATCTCATTGTAATGCATATTAAGGAAGTAAAGGTCTGAGGTGAGTTTGATGGCAACAATTATATCTACTATAGGCAACTATGACAACATTGATGATTATGAATTCAAACAAGGAATAAATAAAAGCATGAATTTATGCTTGGTCCAGTAATGGGCCAAATATCCAGCATGTAATCCATTTTTACTTGTATCATGCATTTCATTCATTTTTACTTGCATCATACATTTAATCCAATGTACCTAATGCTGCATAGAGGGGAAAATTGTTAGTTGTGACACCATCATGGGTGGCTGAAATTAATCATACATCTCTTAGTATGTCGTGGTTTATTATTTACCTCTACCTCCATCTACAAACATGGATACTATTTCATAAAATAGTATCTACTATTAATCAGCAGCTTAAAGCTTAACTGAAGATCACGAGCTTAAAACTTAAAGCTTAGCCTAAAAATATCAATGATTATAATGAAAATCTTATATGTAACAAGAGGTTTAATAAATGCAATAGGTCTTCCAATGCTTCCCATTCATATTTTTGATAAGAATTTATTATACTCCATAGCCAATGCTGTTGAAAAGCCCCTAAAATTAGACCTAGCTTCATCTTCCCCAACAGACGTTATTAGGCCTAGTGTTGCTAGGATTTGTTTTGAATTCGATGTGCAAAAAGAGATTCCAAATCGAATCTGGATAGGAAAGGCTCAAACAGGAAGGTGCCAAGATATTATTATGGAAGACATGCCAAATTACTACAATGGATGCAAAAGACTTGGACACAAACAAACGCAATGCAATGTTAATACAGCTCCCATCCATCAATCTCCTCAATACCCCTACCAAAAACGAGATATTGCAAAGACTGTGGTATCTTCACAAGCATGGATCCAAAATAAAAGACATCAAGATCCTAAAAATAAAGGAAACACGATTGAGGCAGTGAAGCACACTCCATCCACAATCATGTAGAACTCTAACACAAGAAACAAATTTGTAGCCCTGGAGTCTGAGATAATAGATACAGTGCCCAACAATCAAACAGACACTCCGGAGACTTCAAGGAGCAAAGAGGTTACTCATAAACTGCAATCTTCAATTGTCAAAGAAACTACTCAAAACAGAGGCAATCCTACTAAATCAGGACAAGAAGATTCGCTAAATCTAGTTCCTTAAATAGAGAGAGCTATTCAAACACCTCAAGAGGACATGCACACTCAGAATTTGATCAATGATACAAGGATTGAAAGTGCTCCAAAACAAGTAGAAACTCAAACAAAACACCATACTTTTATCTCCATAGAAGTTTGCTTAGATCAGACACTCACAAATGATCAGGAAGTCCATATTATTCAAACTCCCCTTCAAACATGTAAAGAACCAATGCATATTCAAAAAATTTTATGTCTCACTCGATCTTTTTTAGATTCCGTAATTCAAGCACGAGAAACAGTGGAGAAAGGCATAAGCACTGTGTCAGACCCTACAAGCATACCCACATCACAGACTGTGGCAGTATACAGCCGGAAAAATCAAAAGACACACTCTCAGTCATTGAAGATCAGCAAAACATTGAGTCGTTGAAGATCAGAAAAACAGACTGTGGTAGGCTACATGTTGTTGAAAGATCAAAAGACACACTCTAAGGAGAACAAATCAACACAAAAACGCATAAAAGCTAAGTTTCCATCTTCTCGTAATCTTAGATCACAAAATAAGAAGCCAGTGAATTATAATGAATACTCTGAAAATGATGAATAAATTGTTATTCTAGAATATTAGGAGTGTTAGGAAAGTAAAAAACTTAAAAAGATTGAAAAGCATGATAAAAAATAATAATATAGATTTTTTTGCTTTATGTGAACCTGCAACACCCTTAACAAAACTAGAATATATTAGGTTAAGATTAAAATTTGATTATTACTTGAGAAATTGTGAAGGAACTATCTGGCTATTTTACAATGATCCATTCGCATGCATCTTAAAAGATGAAAACGAACAACAAATCACAGTTCAGTTACATCATCCTTATCTCCCTGTCCCAATTCTTTTTAGCTGAGTCCATGCATCATGTAATACTACTTCTCAAATTGAATTACGGCATTCATTGAATGACCTAAATGCACAACACACTCCATGATGGATTTGAGGAGATTTTAACTGCACTTTAAGAGAACAAGAGTGATAAGTCGGTATTTCACCGACTTATTCGCTTGACTTTCTTTATCTTTTGCTATGGATTTTGTGCGAAAATAATACTTGGTGTGTTGACAGTATGCTAGAACGTGCATGTTTTGGAAATTGTTAAAAAGTGGCTAAGTGTTGTAAAACAGTGTGAAAGTGCCGTGATCTTTGGATATGAAAAACACTTAGTCCTGCACGCCACTGACCTCCAAGTTGTCCTGAACGCCACTGACCTCCAAGTTGTCATGTACATCACTGACCTCCAAGTCTTCATGGAGGTCCACAATTCACTATGCACAAGTTCATGATTTAGAAGTCCACAATACAACTACTCACACTTGCACAGCACTCACAACTACATCACTGACCTCCTAGTGAAAGTCCACAACTACTCACACTTGCACTGCACTCACACTTTGCACAAACACATCGCACACACTTTGCACAAACACTCGCACACACTTTGCACAAACACTTGCACACAACACACACACGCCACGCACAAGGCGGGCGCACTAGGCGCCCGTCTCACACACGGCGGTCGCACTAGGCTACCGCCACACATGGTGCGCCCGCCTCACACTCGCACACACACAATACGGCGGGCGCACACGGCGTCCGCCAAACGCAAGGCGGTCGCCCACGGCGAGCGCCACTCACACGGCAGGAGCACCACGCGTCCGCCACACTCTCAGCACACACGTTGCACAGTTTCACATTTTATCATTTCTTTCATATTTTTCCTTTGTTACATTTTTAGTTAGGAATTCTTTCATACATTTTGTATACACTACACTCCACACTTGCTCCACACACATTTAGCAAACACCGCATCCAATATGTTTGAGATTTTGCCTCGTCACTCTTATTTGTCAAATACACGTGTCTTCACTAAATTCTTGGCTTATATTCACAGGAGCACGTGTCAACATTCGGCATAGAAAGGAAACTTCCAAGAAGCTCACTTGGCTAGGATATGGAGAAAAAAACTATAAAAGCAGGGGACAGCTCGGAGAGCCAAAAGGGGGGAAAGGCGGCCGCACACAACACAACATAGCATTCTTAGATTAGGGTTCATAGTTTAGCTTAGGATTTTCTCTCTCCTTTTCCTTCTTTAGATCATACTGTCTTGAGGATCAATTGTGTGGATCTTTATCTTATTTGAGACATTTCGTATTGCACATCATGTGTTTGATATTGTTTCATATATCTTGTTGATGCTTTATTCTAATGATTACTCACTCACGCCTAGGCCCTTCTTATGACTTGCAGTGCCACTGAGGTCAATCTAGTGCTATCAATGGAAATTGAAATAACATCACTAGAATAGGTAACAAATTGGATGAGTCCTATGATCTGTGTAAGGATGCAACGTCAATTGTGCAGTACCAATGACAATTGAAGTTAATATAATGGAAAGACTTAGGATTGTTTGAACATTAGAACTCGGACTTTGGCTGACTGTCTTGTCCAAGGGAGTTGGGGTTCTAGTGTCGGATAGGGATCGGGAATTAGGAGGCCGAGCCTAGGTCTTGCTCTACCAAGGGAAGATGAGAGGAGCATGGTGAATTAGGATTGTGAGTCTTATAAGAAGATCAACCCTAAGCTCACTAGAAGGTCGACCCCCTCATTCATGCTTTTACACAAGTCAATGATAATAGGCTGAGATCCATACCAATTGATTCATCCTCAAGGCAGTGCTTGCATACTAACCTTGCACTTCTCAATTTTGCATTCATATTGTCTTGCATTTGTCCCATTTGCTTTGGTTTCTTGAACAAGTGATCTCTTGACATCTAAACCTTCCCTGTGGATACGATCCCACTTGCCACCTCTACATTAGTTGAGTAAGTTTGGGTATTTGACGATGTCGAGCGACCGACCTTCGCTCAAAATGGCGCCGTTGCCGGGGAAGGCACGGATGTTGGAGATTATTTGTTTCCTTGACTTGTTGATTTTTTTGTTTTTTTGTCATTCTATTTTTGTGTGGTTTTCTCATTTTTGTGTGTTAGTATTTGTGTTAGTAAGTTTCATTTTTTGTTGTTCTGAGATGTAGTTTGCTGTGTTCACGTTGTGGTAAGTGCTGGGGATTTTAGATTTCACTTAAATTGAATTGTGCACACCACAAGAGACCAAATATGTCTAGGTGGTTTGGGGACTCTGTTGAGCCTCATTATGATTATCCACCAGATTGGATGGATGACAGCCGACCAACCCCTGGAGTATTTGATGACTTCTCTCCACCCAGATATTTTGAATTATGGCACGACCAACCACCAAGCAGTGAGACTTATTTTGAAGAAGACGAAAAAGTGCGAAACATGTTGTCCCAGATTTTGGAAAGACTGGATAGAGAGGATAAAATGATGGCTCAGTTGGCAGAGAAGGCTCAAGAGCCACAACAGGGATGTGAACAAATCAGTGCCTCAACGAGTGACATAATGAAACAACTTGAGACACCAGTTTCAGATGCTCAAGACAACTTGGAAGGTACACCCCTTCTTATTAGAACGCCAACTCTTGAGGTCAATGATTTTGATATAACTGCCAATGCTTTCTGTGCTTTAAAATGTCAAAATGAATTGGAGTCTCCAATTGTTAGAGATGTTATACATGAATGCTCTGTTGATGAATCTCTTGTGCATGAACATTTAAGTCCTTCTGATTGAGAATAATGTCTCTTGTGATGAGTTTACTTATGAGAATAGGGGCATTTTGGTTTCTTACTGCCAGAATGGGGAGATACTTTCATGACAAAATTATGCTGTTGGACTTCCATTAGATAATTCTCCTTCACTTGCATGCCCTATACCATGTGCAGAGACTCTCATCAATCCTTGTGTGGAGCAAAATGAAAACCAAAATTGCACTTGATAAAGAAAAAGACAACATGACCATTAAGCACTTGTTGAGACACAAATCCTGAAATTATGCATGAATCTGTAATTGTGAATGAGTCCAACAAAAAGAGATCAATGAGATGCCTTTGTTAAGTGTGCATAGTGAACCGAATTTTGTTAACAAAGGAATAACTCAAATTGATCCATATGTTAGTTTGAGTTACGATGATTTAATTCTTTGTAAAGAAATAGCTAACATGGTAGAGAATTGCTTTGTTGATGCATCAATTTTTGAAATTACTGATAAATTTGTTGAGACTATGGATGCACAATCTATGGTTGAGCCTTGCAGGGTTTCAGAGCCAAAGGTGGTGGAAGAAGTGAAAGAGGAAACATAAGTGAAAGAGGTGTTTCCTATGGGGGAACATACATGGTTCAAGATGGAGTTTACTGAGATTGTTCCCCATGTGCATGAGCTCCATCACCTCTTTCTAAAAAACATTTGTCCAGTCCATAACTGGGAGAAAAAAGAGTGATCATGAAAGGATTCTTCTGGTACAGGATGGATACTCTGAATCTCGAAGAAGGAAGCTTCATGAATAAAGTCTAGCTGGAGACTGAATAAATCCAGAGCTACTTAATCCACTTCTCTTGAATAAATTGATATTTGATGTTTTTAGTCACTTTTGCTTTTGTTTTGTTTATGTAGTAGTTGTCTCTTGTGTGCAGGAGCCTCAAGCAAAGGCCTCTTAAATGACAAGCGTGGAGGTCCAAATGTGGAGGTGTTGGCAAAGTGCTATTAACTGGACATACTATACACCACCATGACTCGAGGTCATGGTATGGCACTCACTTTCACACCACACTCATTTGCTAATCTCTCTTGCACATCACAGAATCACAGCTCACACACACGCACAGTAGGTTAGGTAGCCACCACCACTTAACACCAAGTTTCCAACAAGTCAATATTCATCATATTTGCACAGTATAAGGTATGAGCTCATTCCTTCTGATTTATTGGACTCTATTATTTGTGGGAAATACCTTATGGAACTTTCATGATTTATTTGAGATGAATGTTGTCTAGTTGGTTGAATTCTCATGCATATTGTAGAAAAGGTGAAGTGGTGACCATGTGAAGTTTAAAATTGCCATGAACCTAATGCATTATTGGGACGCCTTTATTGCATAAAGTTCTACTCTAGGTTGGGAAGCATGGTTAGTGTGCTTACATGAATATAAGTTTTATACTTTGTATAGTGACTTGTGTATTTTTGATGCAAGGATTCACAAGCACGAGAGTGGTCTTGCAGCAAGGGGTGAGCTCAAACGCTGGATCCAGAAATGAGCAACCCCCATCTCCTGGATTCTCTTGATTTTCCAACCAACCTCCTCCTCCTGGAACATAAACTTGGTAGTCTCTTTCCTTTCACAAAAAGGGGACCATTGTTGATTCTAAGTGTGGGGGGGGGGGAGTCCGTCTTACATGCTCTGGAGGTCCATGTGTGATGTGTGGTTATCAAATCCTTACTTTGCCTATGCTTTGAAATGCCTTGAATTGTTGTGTGTTTGCTTATGTGTTGCAGGGATCGGAGGTGGTGTGACAGTATATTAGTATTAGGAGGTGTGTTTATTTCGTTTCAATTTTTTCGTGCTGTTGTGGGAATGAAAAACAAGGCAGTGACTAGCACTGATCTTGTAGTGTGCTTTCCTTTTCAAAGTCGTGATGTAGTGTGCTTTGATTCCCAGATGTTATGAATGTAAGAGTGTGATGTTGTGTTGTGCAAAGATTGCCACTGTCCATCGATTGCATACGATGTTGATGGGTAAAGTGTGGTGTTAATGTAAGATAGAAACGCCAGCAGAAAAATTTGACATATGAGGGAGCTTATGTTTCTTTGTTTGTATGTGTTTTCTACTCGTAAGCACTTTTTCTTGCATTTATATATATAGTCTCTTGAAGACACACACAAACATGGATTTCGACGAATAAAGGGAAAAAATAGCCACAAAACCCTGGCAGCCAAGCACCAATGTGCAGCACGAGTTTCGAAAAGAAAGCAATAAGCACCAATGTGCATTGAATAAGGTGAAATCCCCAGCAAACTTAGTTAAGTTCTTGTCTTTCATTTTAGAATGAAGTGTTCGTGTGTGTGGACAAAAGACTGTAGTGCAAGAATTCTTAACAAAAGTGCCTACTTGAGTACTTTGCATAGACAGACTAAGGGGAAATATGCATCTCTCAGCACACACTTGCACGCTGACGTTTGGTCTTTATTCACTGCACCTTACTTGATAACTTGTATGAAGTAGAATAAACTGTAAACTCAATCAAATTTTTCCTTTGCATGCGAAAATTTAAGTGGATAGCTGATAGATGTTGAAAGTGTTGAATGTGGGGTTGGACAGTTGGTTATACTTTGCTCGGGACTAGCAAAGATTTAAGTGTGGGGGGAAGGAGTCCGTCTTGCATGCTCTGGAGGGTCCATGTGGTGATGTGTGGTTATCAAATCCTTACTTGCCTTTGCTTTGAAATGCCTTGAAAGTTGTTGTGTGTTTGCTTATCGTGTTGGCAGGGATCGAGATGGTTATGATAGTATATTAGTGATTTAGTGTAAGTGGTTTTTAATTTCCGTTTCAATTTTTTCTTGCTGTTTGGGGAATGAAAGACAAGGCAATTGTTGGAGCTTAGCGCTTGACGCTTGTAGTGTGCTTCCATCTCAACAGTTACGTGATTGTAGTGTGCTTGTGATTCCAAGTTGTTATGGAAAATGTAGAGTGTGATGTCTGTGTGTGCAAAAGATTGCGCCACTGTCCATCTAACACACTTGCACAATCCATTACATTCGCACTTCCAATTTTATCAACAAATCCACCAATCCACAAACTGTTCAATGTATGAGAAAATTTTTGAGTTTTACTGAATTCATTAGATTGCATACGATGTTGATGGGTGAAGTATGGTGTTAATGTAAGATAGAAACGCCAGCACAAAAATTTGACATAGGAGGGAGCTTATGTTTCTTTGTTTGTATGTGTTTTCTACTCGTAAGCACTTTTTCTTGCATTTATATATATAGTCTCTTGAAGACACACACTAACATGGATTTCGACGAATAAAGGGAAAAAATAGCCACAAAACCCTGGCAGCCAAGCACCAATCTGCGGTACGAGTTTCGAAAAGAAAGCAATAAGCACCAATGTGCATTGAATAAGGTGAAATCCCCAGCAAGCTTAGTTAAGTTCTTGTCTTTCATTTTAGAATGAAGTGTTCGTGTGTGTGGACAAAAGACTGTAGTGCAAGAATTCTTAACAAAAGTGCCTACTTGAGTACTTTGCATAGACAGACTAAGGGGAAATATGCATCTCTCAGCACACACTTGCACGCTGACGGTTTGGTCTTTATTCACTGCACCTTACTTGATAACTTGTATGAAGTAGAATAAACTGTAAACTCAATCAAATGTTTTCCTTTGCATGCGAAAATTTTAAGTGGATAGCTGATGATGTTGAAAGTGTTGAATGTGGGGTTGGACAGTTGGTTATACTTTGCTCGGGACTAGCAAAGATTTAAGTGTGGGGGGAAGGAGTCCGTCTTGCATGCTCTGGAGGTCCATGTGTGATGTGTGGTTATCAAATCCTTACTTTGCCTTTGCTTTGAAATGCCTTGAATTGTTGTGTGTTTGCTTATGTGTTGCAGGGATCGGAGATGGTGTGATAGTATATTAGTATTAGGAAGTGTTTTTATTTCGTTTCAATTTTTTCATGCTGTTGTGGGAATGAAAAATAAGGCAGTGACTAGCGCTGACCTTGTAGTGTGCTTTCCATTTCAAAGTCGTGATGTAGTGTGCTTTGATTCCCAGTTGTTATGAATGTAAGAGTGTGATGTTGTGTTGTGCAAAGATTGCCACTGTCCATCTAACACACTTGCACAATCCATTACATTCGCACTTCCAATTTTATCAACAAATCCACCAATCCACAAACTGTTCAATGTATGAGAAAATTTTTGAGTTTTACTGAATTCATTAGATTGCATACGATGTTGATGGGTGAAGTATGGTGTTAATGTAAGATAGAAACGCCAGCACAAAAATTTGACATAGGAGGGAGCTTATGTTTCTTTGTTTGTATGTGTTTTCTACTCGTAAGCACTTTTTCTTGCATTTATATATATAGTCTCTTGAAGACACACACTAACATGGATTTCGACGAATAAAGGGAAAAAATAGCCACAAAACCCTGGCAGCCAAGCACCAATCTGCGGCACGAGTTTCGAAAAGAAAGCAATAGGCACCAATGTGCATTGAATAAGGGGAAATCCCCAGTAAGCTTAGTTAAGTTCTTGTCTTTCATTTTAGAATGAAGTGTTCGTGTGTGTGGACAAAAGACTGTAGTGCAAGAATTCTTAACTAAAGTGCCTACTTGAGTACTTTGCATAGACAGACTAAGGGGAAATATGCATCTCTCAGCACACACTTGCACGCTGACGGTTTGGTCTTTATTCACTGCACCTTACTTGATAACTTGTATGAAGTAGAATAAAATGTAAACTCAATCAAATGTTTTCCTTTGCATGGGAAAATTTTAAGTGGATAGCTGATGATGTTGAAAGTGTTGAATGTGGGGGTGGACAGTTGGTTATACTTTGCTCAGGACTAGCAAAGATTTAAGTGTGGGGGGATGATAAGTCAGTATTTCACCCGACTTATTCGCTTGACTTTATTTATCTTTTGCTATGGATTTTGTGCGAAAATGATACTTGGTGTGTTGACAGTATGCTAGAACGTGCATGTTTTGGAAATTGTTAAAAAGTGGCTAAGTGTTGTAAAACAGTGTGAAAGTGCCGTGATCTTTGGATATGAATAACACTTAGTCCTGCACGCCACTGACCTCCAAGTTGTCCTGCACGCCACTGACCTCCAAGTTGTCATGTACATCACTGACCTCCAAGTCTTCATGGAGGTCCACAATTCACTATGCACAAGTTCATGATTTAGAAGTCCATAATACAACTACTCACACTTGCACAGCACTCACAACTACATCACTGACGTCCTAGTGAAAGTCCACAACTACTCACACTTGCACTGCACTCACACTTTGCACAAACACATCGCACACACTTTGCACAAACACTCGCACACACTTTGCACAAACACTTGCACACAACACACACACGCCACGCACAAGGCGGGCGCACTAGGCGCCCGTCTCACACACGGCGGTCGCACTAGGCTACCGCCACACATGGTGCGCCCGCCTCACACTCGCACACACACAATACGGCGGGCGCACACGGCGCACGCCACACGCACGGCGGTCGCCCACGGCGAGCGCCACTCACACGGCGGGCGCACCACGCGCCTGCTACACTCTCAGCACACACGTTGCACAGTTTGCACATTTTATCATTTCTTTCATATTTTTCCTTTGTTACATTTTTAGTTAGGAATTTTTTCATACATTTTGTATACAGTACACTCCACTCTTGCTCCACACACATTTAGCAAACACCGCATCCAACATGTTTGAGATTTTGCCTCGTCACTCTTATTTGTCAAATACACGTGTCTTCACTAAATTCTTGGCTTATATTCACAGGAGCACGTGTCAACATCCGGGCATAGAAAGGAAACTTCCAGGAAGCTCACTTGGCTAGGATATGGAGAAAAAAACTATAAAAGCAGGGGACAGCTCGGAGAGCCAAAAGGGGGGAAAGGCATCCGCACACAACACAACATAGCATTCTTAGATTAGGGTTCATAGTTTAGCTTAGGATTTTCTCTCTCCTTTTCCTTCTTTAGATCATACTGTCTTGAGGATCAATTGTGTGGATCTTTATCTTATTTGAGACATTCGTATTGCACATCATGTGTTTGATATTGTTTCATATATCTTGTTGATGCTTTATTCCAATGATTACTCACTCACACCTAGGCCCTTCATATGACTTGCAGTGCCACTGAGGTCAATCTAGTGCTATCAATGGAAATTGAAATAACATCACTAGAATAGGGGAACAAATTAGACGAGTCCTATGATCTGTGTAAGGATGCAACGTCAATTGTGCAGTACCACTGACAATTGAAGTTAATATAATGGAAAGACTTAGGATTGTTTGAACATTAGAACTCGGACTTTGGTTGACTGTCTTGTCCAAGGGAGTTGGGGTTCTAGTGTCGGATAGGGATCGGGAATTAGGAAGCCGAGCCTAGGTCTTGCCCTACCAAGGGAAGATGAGAGGAGCATGGTGAATTAGGATTGTGAGTCTTATAAGGAGATCAACCCTAATCTCACTAGAAGGTCGACCCCCTCATTCATGCTTTTACACAAGTCAATGATAATAGGCTGAGATCCATACCAATTGGTTTATCCTCAAGGCAGTGCTTGCATACTAACCTTGTATTTCTCATTTTTGCATTCAGATTGTCTTGCATTTGTCCCATTTGCTTTGGTTTCTTGAACAAGTGATCTCTTGACGTCCAAACCTTCCCTGTGGATACGATCCCACTTGCCACCTCTACATTAGTTGAGTAAGTTTGGGTATTTGACTAGGTCGAGCGACCGACCTCCGCTCAAAGAGAAGAGAGGTGATAGGAAATTTAAACTACAAGACACTAAAAAACTAATAGATTTTACCAAAAATCAAAGCTTAGAAGACATAAACTTCATTGGACCACAATTTACTTGGTGTAATAAAAGAAGAGAAAATAAAAGAATATGGACAAGTTTAGATAGAATGCTAGTAAACAATAGAGGTCTTGAATTAGGAATTAAATATTGCATTAAACATCTGCCTAGAGACCCTTCCAACCATGCCCCACTTTTGCTAAACCTCACCAAGGCAGCTGATCAATGTCCAAAAGGCTTTAAATTCCAAAATTTTTGGACTAAGCATCACCACTTTCTACAAATAGTTCAAGAGGCATGGTCCAAAGAAGTTGAAGGCAATCCTTTTAGGAAACTCATTCTAAAACTTCAGCACACGAAATCCGTCCTAAAGGAATGGAATAAACTGAATTTTGGAAACATTTTCACATCACTGACTGAGGCAGAAACTAACATACTTAACCTAGAAAAGCTTGATGAGTCAACCTACAATATAGTCTCCATAGAAGAACTCAACCTAGCAAGAGCAAAATTGAGAAAAATTACTTCTCAAGTAGAGCAATTATGGGCTCAGAAAGCCAAGATACAATGGCTAAATATAGGAGACAAAAACTCTAAATTCTTTCACTGTTTTGTCAGCCAGAAAAGAAGGAAAGCTTTTATCCATTCTATTAAAAATAAGGAGGGGCAAATCCTAGAAAATGAGACCCAAATAGGAGAAGAGGTTGTTAAATTCTTCCAAAAACCCTTCACAAAAAACCCAAACTTCCCCATTTCCCTAAACCAGTCATATTTCTAAGTTAGTCTTAGAAAAGGATAGCTACCAGATAGAAGCCATTCCTAGCACCAATGAAATTAAAGAATGCATCTTCTCAATGGACAAAGATGGTGCCCCAAGACCTGATGGTTTCAATGAAATTTTTTTTCTCCCCAGCTTGGGATATAATTCAAAATGAAATTGTAGATGCCATTTAGTTTTTCTTTAATGGTGGAACACTACCTCTAGCCATAACATCCACTTTTGTCATGCTCATTCCAAAAACCTTAAGCCCTATCGAATTCTCCCAATTTAGACCAATTAGTCTTTGTAACTTTCTTAACAAAGTCATTTCTAAAATTATAGCTAATAGATTTTCACACTTGCTCCCTAGACTTATTAGCAAGAGTCAAAGTGGATATGTCAAAGGAAGGCAATTAATGGACAATTATTTACTAGCTAGTGAAATAGTGCAATCTCTCCCAAGGAAAAACAAAATAGAAAATGTAATCATTAAGCTAGATATGGAGAAAGCATACGATAGATTAGATTGGATGTTCCTCTTACAAATGTTGAGAAAACTTGGATTCAGTGAAATAATCATTGACATGATTTAGAGATTAATCTCTAATGTAAGATTCTCAGTGCTAATTAATGGAGCCCCGAGGGGTTTCTTTAATTCTTGATGAGGCATTCATCAAGGAGATCATCTTTCTCCTTATTCATTTTAAGCGTAGAATACATTTCAAGAGCCCTTGATAATGTATCAGCAAATTTCCCCTCTTTTCATTTCCCAAGAAACTGCCCAGCTATTTACTCATCTCGCCTATGCGGATGACCTTATGATTTTCACAATAGCACACCCTAGATCACTCAAAAACACAATGGCAGTCCTTAAATAGTATGAGGAAGTCTCGGGACAGAAAATAAACATTCAAAAGAGTTCTTTCCTCATACACCACTTATGTGATAGAGCAAAAAAACATTTGATTTCAAAAATTACAAAATTTCATCATGAGTTGTTCCCAATAAAGTATTAATGTTTACCCTTATACTATGGGAGAAACAAGGCTATATATTTTCATAATTTGATATAGAAAATAAACCATAAAGTTAATTATTGGCACGCTAAGCTCCTCTCTAGTGGAGGAAGAATAACACTAATTAAATCAGTGTTATCAGCTTTACCAACACTATATCTTTTAGGCACAAACCCCCCAAGGCAGATCTTGTTGAGCATTGAAAACATTTTAGCAAATTGTTTATGGGGGCAGCAATGATCAAAAGCCAAAATATCACTGGATAAAATGGGAGAATCTTTGCTCCTCATACCTTGAAGAAGGTCTTGGCTTTAGATCAATGGAAAATATACAAAAGGCTTTCACTTTCAAGTTGTGGTGGAACTTCAAAGAGCAACAATCCATGTGGGCAGAATACTTAAATGCAAAATATAGCTTTCAAGTAAATTCCACTCCAACTTTAAACAGAAAATACTCCTACAGGTGGAATAGAATGATAGCTATAATCCCTGAAATTGAACCTTATATTAGCCTTGCATCTTTTGGACAAACCAACAACATTATTTGTAATTTAACAACCTCGAGAAATTTCACTCTAAAATAAGCCTATAATATAGTAGTTCATAGAGACCAAGTAACATGGTCCTTCGGAAATTTCATCTGGGATTCTAATATCCCAATCAAAGAATCATTCTTTATGTTTAAGCTCCTCAAAGGTCAACTTCCCATTGGCACCATTTTATACAGATTTAGGGTACATGGCCCTTTTAAATGTATTTGTTGTCTTACAGCTAGTGAGACTATAGACAAATCTTCTTTAAATGTAAAAATTCACTTAAACTATGGTTATCACTTAAAATTCACTTAAACTATAGTCTTGGACAGCCTTTTAATACATCCTTAACCTCTAGCAACCGCCAAGCCTATAAAGGAACGATACTCTAATTGCTATTACAAAACTCTAGACTACAAATTGTAAAGGAGGAAGTGCTCCTTATTTTGTTTCTGAAAATTAAAATCGGTGTTTCAATGTAAGGGAGGAGTCCTCCTTATTTATAGCTTCTAACATGTACTAATGGTGAGGGTACATCTGCCATCGAATTTTGTATCTTAATTTTCTATCAATATATAGTGAGTGGCCACCGTAAATGGGATGATTTGCCGAATAAAACAAATTAAGAAAAGTAAATAAAACTAATTATTAAGAAATTACTATGGAAAAATACACAAAATAGGATAACACGGCAAACAAGTAAATTCATATTAACTAATTATCTATCGATCATAGACTCAATGATTAATTAATATCATGAATCAACCAGTTATAGGCTACCGAGAATCAGCTCCGACATATCCCAATTTCTCCTTAATTTATTGATAATTGACAAGAATCAGCTTAATAAATTATTTCTCTAATCCTAACAAAATCCGGCTGGAATCAGCCAACACCATATTTAATGTTAAAATAGCATTAAACAATTGAGAAACCCAATTCTAATAATTTACAATCATGATCAGCATGTCACGATTTATTTGCCTAAAATTTCTGTCTACCGAGATATTAGCTTTGCCACTAATTAATTCTATCTACTAGATCCAGTGAAATAATAGGAGATTAATTAGCACTATTCAGATTAATTATACATGGCCAGTATATAAAGAATCTAAACAATTAACGCTATGCAAAGAGAACTTTCGAAACTCATAAAATATTAATTATATTAAAACAATTAGATCTCACGAGTAAATAACAGTTAAAACTTCATTACTTATATGCCGGAAGAATAAACTACTCAAGAAACATAATTAAAGATATAATAAAAGTAAGAAATAAAATACTCTCTGGAATTAACCACAGTCGTTTTCTCGAACGGCGGTTGAGTCTGGAAAAGCAAACAATGAACGAATTAAAACCTAAACTATTGTTGCCTACCTACTTAAAGCTACGAAAATTACTCTACTAAATTGCTATCCTTATATAGGAAAAGGAAGCTTTATTCTCAAGTAATAAAAGAAACTAAAAACCTTCTAAAACTCTAATAACGAAATAACTCTTTTGTTTCCAAATAAATATGCCACATGTCGACCAATAATTAAGGCATGCAAGCCTTTTCCTTTTAGTTTCCTAATTGCTATTCTTCTCCAAATTGACAAAGGAAAATAGTTCTTAATTTTTCAAAAGTTTTCATTATTTCCAAATTAGATTAAGGAAATCTTTTCTTCTAAGAATTGATCCTCCACGTCAAAACAGCGCAAAACCTTCCAAATTGATCTTCTTTATTTCTTTCCATGTAGATTGTCTCAATGTTCCAATTGCCTTAATCCTTGCACATAATTATTCAATTAAGTGTAAATCTACTCAAATTATACCACAATCAACCCATCAAAATATATGACAATTACGTGTTCATCACATCCCACACTTAAATAATGCTTGTCCCTAAGCATTTTAAAACCAAAAAAAAATCAAACTATATACAAAACTAATCTAAACTAGACACAAGAAATGAAAACATGTAAGAATAGACAACTAATTCATGTAAATAAAGACCTAATCACAAACACACAAACATCCCCACACTTAGAACTTGTTGTTCCCTAAGCAAGGAGAAAAACAAAACAAAATAAAGAGTCCAAACTATTACAAATTAAACAGTACCCAAACAAACCGAAACATCAACCTTCAACCTTTAATCCAAATCCATTATATTAAATCTATGCATAAGCAATTTCTTCCAAGTCAAAATACAAAGAATATGAGCAACTCTCCAGGATCACTTCAAAGCACTTAAAGGTTCTAGAAGTTCAGGTTCAACCACTCAAAAGTAATTTTACAAAGAAGCATTACCATGAATTTGCAAATATGTCAAAAGATTCACCATAATAACAAAACCAAACATGAATTAAAAGGTCTTTATTTCGGGTGTAATGGGGTTATGGTAAACAAGGTAGGATAAACAAGGTAGATAAAATGGGCTAAAAATAAATAAAACCAAAGTGCAATGTAATTTAACCAAGTATTTCCCCACACTTATCTGGCATCAAGTCTCAAACTTTTGACTTTCAAAACAACTTAAAGTAACTTCAGCACAACAATCATGTTTTTTTCATGCTTTTATCACATATTTTTCTTTTGTATATCACTTTTTTTATGTTTTTTTGCTGCTGTTTTTTCGTTTATCTACTACAGTTTAGAAAAACAACACAAATAATTAGAATACTGCAATTTTTTTCTGTCGAGTGTTGTTCGGGCAAACATTGAACATGAACACATTCAATTCAAAGAACATACTGAAATAACTATTCATGGAGACTTAAAAATGCAATTTTCTCTCCATTAAACAAAGGGAAAATGAATAACATATAAGTTACTTAGCTACATGCACCTTGGGGGGCCAAAAGAAAGTTAAAAAGGTCTTGGTGAATATTTATAGTAGTTTAAATATAAAGAAACGTGTTAAGACTCAAAGGGGTTAACTAAGGGTAATTTTAAGGGTAGGAATGAAAATTAAAGTAAAAATTGGTTATTAATCATATTCATATCCAATTTCAACATTGCGGATTACCATGTACAACAAAGCAAATTCTATAATATCATCCAAATACAATTAACACTCACAATGAAATATTTTAAATTAAGCACCAACAAAGTGGTTATTGTGTGCTTAGGCTCAAAACCTCACTTTAAGTAGGCATAATAAGGTCAATTCCATGTATTCATCATACTTGAAAACATACAATGTTATACATAAATATAACACAATGGATCAACCAGACCTTCCATAAAGATTCCAATTTGCTTAAGTAATACTCAATAAGAAAGAAAGTTTGGAAACACAAAAACAGAAATATTTTGACACAAAAATCTGAAAAATAAAATATTTTTGGATTTTTGATTTTATAATTCTTTTAAAACAAACTAACACTATTAAACACAAAAAAAAACCTTACACAAATAGTGAAAAATAAAATACTTTCTAAATATAAACACATATAATTCTCCCCACACTTAAACAAGAGTGAAAGAGGAAAACAAAATAGCATAAAAGACACCAAATAACAACAATAAAATAGAAAATAAAATAATATCAAAGCTTAGGGATACAAGAAAGTGTCATGATTTAGAAAGTTGGGGGTCGTTTGGGCAAACAACGACTGCAAAACTGGAGAATATCAGAATTTGAAATCTTGATTGCTGCAACTTTAGAGGAAATTTAGAGACCATGGTAGACACCAAGAAACGCGATCAATCACCTCCTCTCGATGATCAAAAACACCTCATGTTGGTGAATCATGGATTGCTTCGAAAAAGGCTTGAAGTCTAGGTAGATAGCTCCACGGGCATTGGGATCGGCGGTTGTTAAAGTGGCTAGAGCTTTGCATTTTTCAGTAGCAGTAGCACGACACGAAGAAGACGGTGGTCATTGCAGGACCAAACCGTCATGCCTCTGAGCAGCTAGGCAGTGCGATTGACGGCGGCCGGTGGTTGTTGGTGTGGAGTCTCCTCCACCGGCGTGGACTGTGTGGTCGGTGAATATTCCTCTGGTGAAGATGGAGGTTCTGGTGGGGGAAAGGAATCAAACCTTAGACTTGCCATTGTGGTGGACTTTGTCGGCTATAATGGAGAAGTTGACGGTGCCGATTGTGGGGGGGTTGATGACGGCGCCACTGGGTAAGTAAGGAAGATGATGGTGACGACTGGTAGGTTTAGAGGAGGACAAAATTAGGGAATAGTGGATTTGAGCCCACTTGTGACTTTTGTGTTTAAAATTGGTGGGCCTCCTATTATAAAAGTGAGAATCCTTAGGCCCAACACTGATTTTTAAGAGGCTTTGTCTCCTTTACCCCATGTTCATGGTTCACCCACTCCATTACTACAATGAAATCATCTCCACATATAGACCACGACTAGGCATAAAATCTGGAACACGAAGAAACATTATTAACTGACAAGAAAATTAAATAAATGACTATAAATTTAAAATTGTAGTGCCTCCTAACAAGTGTCTTTGTTTAAAGTCTTTAGCTAGACCAAGTATGTATTGAACTCATTAAACCATTAGAGGAGGCTCCGGAGGTGGTCTTAGAGAAAGTACATCTTGTATACAAGTCAAAGTTCTTCTTATTGTTTTCTTGTATCTTCTTTGGTACCAAATCAATTTGATCCATGAGCTTTGATTAAGATTCTTGTTTGTGATAGTAGGAAGCATCTTTTTCTCACTCAAAAACACAGATTTCAGATGTTTAATTGCGGAACCAAGTTGCAGAACCAGAACCTGCAAACTATAAGGAAAAAGTGTATTAGCAGGGTCTCGCTTGGGCAAACGGGAGCTTCTTGGGTTGCTTGAAAACACTTGTAGTGAATGTATTGATTGTGTCCATAATTTCCTCATCCTTCAATTCTTTAGCTTCAAAATTTGATTCTTTACATTCATAAGGTAATGTATTCTCAAGAACAACCGGCATGTCATCACATTCCACCACCATCTCCTCTTTTAGATGTTGGGATTTCTTGGCAATAAAATGTTTTCAAACATTGCACACTTTGGCACTTTTCGAATTGCTTCAAGAAAAGTGTCGGTAATCTCCACCTTGTTGAAAATGTTTAAGATATCACTCATGTCATCATTCTTTACATTCCTTGTTAATCTGTCAGGAAAAGGAGGGCAAATTTTAATCTCAGATATAGGCGTATTCAAAAGAGATTTTACCTCTGATTTCTGAGACATCGTCGTTTGGGCAAATGACGACTCCTTTTCTGGGCTGATAGGTTGTTCAATTTCCATTTTTGCCTCTGATTCCTAGGGCTTTTGTCCACTTATCAATTTGATTTGGTTGACATATTCCATGGGATTTACCTCCACTTGTGAGGGTAGTCTTCCTCGATATCCTCTCAATGCATTAATAGATCTTGCTAAGTGAGTGAATTGAGTGCTCAAATAATCAGTAGCTCCCTTAGTCTCTTGTTGGAATTTTTGAAAGTCCTCTTGATTTTGAGTTTTCCCATGTTGCATCAACGTCATAGAAGTTGCCAAATTCATTATCAAATCTTCAAGAAGTAATCCAGATTTCGTGGAGGCTATGAAACTAGAATTGGTTTGGGTAGACAGTGCTGCTAATTTTTGCTGGGTTTGTTGTTGGGTATGCTGTTGCGTTTGCTGCTATGGAGAATTCGGCCGAGATGCTTGATTCCTATAGCTCAGATTGGGTTGGTCCTGCCATCCTGGACTAAAAGTGTTTCAATAGAGATTGTAGCGATGTGGATAACCTCCTACAGAATTGATTTGAGTATCAAGTTCTTCTTAGGTCATTGGGCATTGATTGGCTGTATGGGCTGTGTTTTTGCACATTGTGCATGCCTTTTCTATCTGAATTACAGCCATTCCAGTTACTAACTTCTCCATACAAGCTGTGAAAGCTTCCAGTATGTTTTCCATTAAAGAGTTGCAAATTTCGCTTATTTGTTTGGTCGAATGATGACCTACTTGGTATTGTTGGTGAGACTCACAAGTTTTGGCAAACAAATTCATGGCTTGAGTTGTATTATTGTCCATAAACGCATCACTACTTGCAGCGTCAAGTGTCCTCTTCTCCTCAGGTTACAACCCTTCACAAAAATATTGAATTAGTAAATAATCGGGTATTTGGTGTTGAGGACAATTTTCACATAAGTTTCTAAATCTTCCATAATATGCAGACAAAGATTCATCATAATTTTGTTCAATTCTAACAATTTCTTTTCTAATTGATGCAATATTAGATGTATGGAAAAGTTTTTGAAGAAATACGTGTTGCATGTTATCACAAGAGGTGATACAATTATGGGTCAAGCTGTTAAACCATTTATTAGCTATTCTAGATTGAGAAAAAGGAAAACTAGGCAATGCAATGTATTCTTGTGATACCCCTATTTTATTTATCGTTCCATATACTCTAAGAAATTCATGCAAAAAATTATAAGGGTCTTCCCCATCTAAACAATGAAACTTGGGCAAGAAATTCAAATATGATGCTTTTAATTCAAAATCAACTTTCAATTTAGGCAAAACTATGCAAGAATATCTAAAATTGATCAAAGGACAAGTCAAATCCCTTAAAGTGCGTCCTCCCTACTGGTTCTGGTTCTGGACACAAGTCAAATCAGCCATAATTATCACTTTCGTGGCTGTGAAAATTCTGTTCTGATTCTGATATGGGTTTTGTTTGGGCAAACAACGACTATCCGGAATCAGAAATTATTTCTTGGTGTCTTTCCTTCAATTTTTTGCTCAACCTATGCGATTTTGTTTTTCAGTATCTAAAGATAAACAGATTAGAGTTAGAAGTTCTGGAAATATACCAAGTAAAAAATAATAATAAAATTGAATTAACTAAAATTAAATGTATTTTTCCGTTCCCTGGCAATGGTACTAATTTTGGTGGTGTCGTTTTAGTACCAAAATAAATTACTTACTCTGAAGGATAAACAATAATATAGCGAGAGTAAGGTTGATCCCACGAGGAACGGAAACACTATATCTTCTAGTTAATTCAAGGGAAAATGTCACGAATAATAATGATTAATTAAGAAAAGTAAATAAAACTAATTAATAAGAAATTACTATGGAAACATAAACAAACTAGGGAAACCCGAAAAACAAGTAAATTTACATTAACTAATTATCAATGGATCATAGACTCAATGATTAATTAATATCATGAATCAACTAGTTAAAGGTTAGTGAGAATCAGCTCTGATGTAGCCCAATTTCTACTTAATTTATCGATAATTGACAAGAATCAACTTAATCAATTATTTCTCTAATCCTAACAAAACCTGGCGCTGGAATTCGCCAACACCAGAATTAATGTTAAAACAGCATCAAACAATAGAGAAACCCAATTCTAATAAATTACAATCATTATGAGCATGTCACAATTTATTTGCATAAAATTTCCGTCTCACCAACAATAGACTGGATCTAGTAGATATGATTAATCCAGTGAAATAATAGGAGATTAATTGGCACTATTCATATTAATTAAATATGGCCAGTATGTAATGAATCCAAACAATTAACGCTATGCAAAGAGAACTTTCAAAACTCATAAAATATTAATTATAATAAAACAATTAGATCTCACGAGTAAATAACAGTTAAAGCTTCATTACTTATATGTCGGAAGAATAAACTACTCAAGAAACATAATTAAAGACATAATAAAAGTTAGAAATACAATACTATCTGGAACTAACTGTCGTCGTTTGTCCGAACAGCGGCTGAGTCTGGAACAGCAAACAATGAATGAATTAAAAAATAAACTACCGTTGCCTACCTAATTAAAGCTACGAAAATTACTTCTACTAAATTGCCATCCTTATATAGGAAAATGAAGCTTTATTCTCAAGTAATAAAAGCAACTAAAAACCTTCTAAAACTCTAATAAAGAAATAACTCTTCTATTTCCATATAAATATGCCACATATCGGCCAACAATTACAGCATACAAGCCTTTTCCTTTTAGTTTCCTAATTTCTATTTTTCTCCAAATTGGCAAAGGAAAGGAGTTCTTATTCTTCCAAAAGTTTTTGTTATTTCCAAATTAGATTAAGGAAATTGTTTCTTCTATGAATTGCTCTTCCACGCCAAATTAGCCCAAAACGTTCCAAATTGATATTCTTTTTTTCTTTCCATGTAGATTGTCTAAATATTCCCATTACCTTATTTCTTGCACATAATTATTCAATTAAATGTAAATCTACTCAAATTATACCATAATCAACCCATCAAAATATATGGCAATTACGTGTTCATCAATTGAATGCAAGAAGAGAAAAAGCAGAGAATGTGCATGGTCGGACTAACATTGGCAACTATTGGCCTTTTTTAGTTTTTGCTTCCTATAATGCAATTGAAATGCCTCAACAGGTCTGTCACAAATTTATATATAGAAAATTACGACAAATATACCTAACACTAACAACCCATGAACTCAAATATTGGTAAAATAGACTAACATCAGTAGCTATTAACCATTCATTTTAAGCATTTCTACGTGCTATTTCAAAAGACTCCCTATTGACTTAATTCAATTTGTGCATCATTCACCTAGACTGAGAGTTCAATTTGATAAACAGTGATGGGATCCAAGAAGAGAAAAAATAGATCTGCATTGCTAAATGGCCTAATATCGGCAACCATTGGCCTTTTTTAGTTTTTGCTTACTATAATGTAGTCGAAATGCCTCAATAGGGCTGTCACACATTTATAGACAGAAAATTATAGCAAATTGATCTAACACCAATAGTTTATGAACTCAAGCATTGGTAAAATGGACTAACATCAGCAGCCATTTACCATTCATTTTAAGAATTTCTAAGTGATATTGCAAAAGACTCCCTGGTGACATAATTCAGTTTGTGCATTACTCACCAGGAGTGAGAGTTCAATTTGATAAACCGTTATGGGATGGAAGAAGAGAAAAAACATATGTGCATGGCTAAATGGCCTAACATCAGTAACCATTGGCATTGTTTAGTTTTTGCTTACTATAATGTAGTTGAAATACCTCAACGGGGCTGTCACACATTTCTAGACAAAAAATTACGACAAATAGACATAACACCAACAACCTATGAACTCAAACATTGGTAAAATGGCATAACATCAGGAGCCGTTGACCATTCATTATGAGCATTTGTAAGTGTAAAGTAATGGCATGCACCCTAAGCACTTCATCATTATTCAGTGGTTCCTTGCATAAGCTTGCTTCAACAGAGTACTAAAAATGTCTTCTATCATGATGGAAATCAACCCATGTCCATGGTGCCAAGGCCGAGTTCTCAAGATCCTTTGGTGAATCTTGATGGACCAATGACAAGATCGAGGAGTTCAAAGATGAAGGCAGCTTTGCACAATTTACTGGCATCATATTTTGAAGCGATGGAGGCCGAGATTTCTCAATCATCTCAAGGAGGAGTTTTGTGGCATGTTTCGTCATTAACAATTCATGATCCACCTTGAAGAAACATCACAAGAGCCCCGAATTCAAGAAGTCCAATGAAGAGGCGTGTTTTGGGCTTGCATGGATCACGCCTATCCTTTAATTTTAGGATTTATTTTAAGTTGTAATACTTAAGTCCATTAAACATTTAATTATGGGCTTGAGTTTTGGGTTTTAATAAGTAATTACTTGATCCAATTATCTTACATGATAATTAGGAAATTTCTTTTAAGTTTTAGTTTCCTAAAACAACATTAGGGTTTTGTTTTGTAGCCTATTTAAAGGCATCCTTTTACACGTTAATAAGAGATGAAATTTGATAAAAGTTTAGCTTTGATAAAAACCTTCTTCCAGCTGTGAAAAGTTGAGAGAAAAACGTGAGAATTCAATTGATTTCAATTGTGTTTTCATAAGACCCGCGAAGACCTTTAGTGAGGAGCTTTAGGTTGAGCTTACCCATTCTAGATTTATAGAACACGCCGAACTGAGGAAGTTTAACTTTTGATTTACATTAGTTGGACTAAATCTTTTTGTGTTAACGTTGGGGTTTGGTTGATTTCTTCCATTCCTTCTCGTTCAATATCTTGTTTTGTTTCTTTGTTTCATTTCGCATTGTGTTGCTTGTTACTTGTTCGTGGATTATTGAGAAACAACGATCCAAAGGGTGTGGAAAACGTGTGGAATAGAACTCAAAAACTACTCCATTCATATCAAGTGGTATCAGAGCAAAGGTTGTTTCCAATTTTAGGTTAACCCATTCGTTTCTTGCTGTTTGTGTCTTATTTTCTTGCTGCAGTTTTTTGCGTCAATTTTGCTGTGTTCTTGCGCCATTATTGCTGCTATTTTGAGTCCTTCTTGCTGTCTAAATTCGTGGTTAATTCAAGTCTTAATTTCGTTGAAATCGCATGCAAATTATTTGGTGAAATTCTACCCAAGTTGTCTTATTTCTTGTTTTGCGATTTGCGTCGAATTGTGTTGTTCTTTCTTGCTGTTTTTCTTTGCGTTTCAGCTGTTGTTTTTGTGTCTACATTCTGCATTATTTGTTCATCCTCATAGTGCTGAATTTCTTGTGTTTTCGTTGCTTGAGTCGCACGTCAAAAAAATCGCTAGGGTTTCATCAAAAGTTTCCAAAACAAATTCCGTCAGAAAAATCAGCGTTTTTCACCCAGTCACGACAATTTCGGCCGGCCGAAACTAATCTAGGCGTCCGAAACTATCGTCCGAAACTCAACAGAAAGGTCACCGTTTCAGAAGTTTAAAGATCGGACGGCCGAAACTAAGCCAGGCGTCCGAAACTATCGTCCGAAACTCAACAGAAAGTTCATCGTTTCAGAAGTTGAAAGATCGGACTGGTGGCGTCCGAAAGTTTTATGAGGAAAAAAAAAATTCAAAAAAATCAAAAAAATTATATATATCTTCGGACCTTTTCTTTATTTATTTGCTGTTTAATTTCCATTTGAAAGAACTAAGTGTTCTTAAGTTGAGTTTGAAAATCATCAATATTGGTCGTGACATATCTTGCTTGGGTGAAAACAAAAATCAGTCATCTTGTTCTCTTGCCTAGTTGCTAATTTCATAGTTTTCTGAAATAAACTAAGTTATACCCCATACATGATCTTTAAAATACTCTTGTGACGTGTTTCTTTTCAAACTTCTTTGGTTTAACTTGTGTGAATTGACTTGTTGAACTAATTGGTTGAGATTTGTTATATAAATTGTTGAACGGTAAGTTTCAATTAGTCTGAGAGAAACATTGTTGAGAGATTAGATAGGGTATACACGAGAAAAGCCTTTACACTAGAGAGGAGAGCATTTACTCACCATATAGTGAGTACCTGTGAGGATTACATTTGTTTTCTTCTTGTTTTTCACTAACTTGCAGGTACAATGGACGGAGATAATACTATATCTCAAGGTGCACAGAAATCTGAAATAGAAGTACTATTTGATAAGATTCAAAAGTTGCAATTGCAAATGGATAATCTTGCTTCCAATCCAAAACGTCGTACAAAGAATTCCACCTCACGACACATCAACTTTGATGAGGTTCTAACCGATGATGATGAGGAGGAGGAGTTTGTTGGTTCTACAAAAGTTGGTAAAAAGTCTGAAGTTTCAATTAGTTCTGTTAAATTAACTTTACCTACTTTTCATGGCAAGGCAGATCCCGAGGCATACTTTGATTGGGTTCGAGAACTCGAACACTTCTTTGAAGGCAATAGTTATCCCGAGGATAAAAGATACCGTCTGGCCTTCATGCACCTCAAGGATTATGCTAGCTTATGGTGGGATGAGGTAATGAGATCTAGACGCCAAGATGGTGAAACTCCAGTCACAACTTGGAACCAAATGAAGTTGCTTATGAGGAAGAAGTATGTTCCTTCACACTTTAATCGTGAGCTCAATAGACAATTGCACACACTTGTGCAAGGAAGTAAATCAGTGGAAGCATACTACAATGAGATGGAGGCTCTTATGATCAAGGCTAATCTTCATGAAGATCCGGATTCAACCATTGAAAGATTTCTTCGAGGTATGAATTCTGAGTTAGCATACCATGTGGATCTTCAAAGTTATATTGATATTAATGAGCTTGTTCATAAAGCAATAAATATTGAAAGGCACATGAAAGGAAAGCAAAGGTTCACACAACCTAATCCGCCTTGGCAAAGAAGTGCCAAACCAAATGTGGCTCCTTTCACTCCATCAACAAAGCCACGCTAATTCACTCCAAACCAGCCTTCAAACACGGCATCAAGTTTTCCAAAAACAGTCCCAAAGGTTGCTGAAGTTGCTCCTAAATCGGCGCCACAACCTTCCCAAAGGTTGAGGGATATCAAGTGCTATAAGTGTCAAGGTTTTGGACATGAACAAGCCGACTGCCCAACTAGGAAATTGATGTTCTTGAATGAACAGGAGAGGTTGAAAGTGATGAGGAATGTGCCGACATGCCAGCTCTTGAAGAAAAGTACCAAAGTGAAGAAAGTGAAGATCTTGAAACATATGAGGTTGCTGCTTTTTCTTTCGTTGCTCGAAGAGTTCTTAATGTGTAAACACAAATCAATGAAGATTTAATGCAAAGAGAAAATATCTTTCACACTCGATGCATGGTTCAAAATAAGGTATATAGTGTGATCATTGATAGTGGAAGTTGTACCAATGTGGCTAGCACCTTACTTGTTAATAAGCTGAATTTGAATTGCATGAAACATCCCAAGCCATATAGACTTCAATGGCTAAATAATTCAGCCGAAACTCGTGTGACTAAACAAGTGAAGTTTACTTTTACCATTGGGAAATATGTTGATCAAGTTGTATGTGATGTTGTTCCCATGGAAGCTAGTCATATTTTACTTGGTAGACCTTGGCAATTTGATCGTGATGTACTTTATCATGCCAAGAAGAACTACTACAGTTTCGACTTTGAGGGTAAGAAGTACAATTTTCGTGCTTTAACCACATTCCAAGTTTTTGAAGATCAAGCTAAAATTGTTCAAGCTTGTAGAGATTTCAATGCTGCCAAGGAGAAGAAAGGTCAAGAGAAACAAAAAGTAATAGCTAGCTCATATTCATCTTGTAATACTGAGGGTCGTGAGTTAGTTGATAGGAAGTCTTGTTACTTTGCTTCTTCTAGGGAGGTTAAGAGAGCTATACTAGATAAACAGCCTTTGTACTTAATGATTCGCAAGGACTTTGTACTTATTGTTGATAGTGTTCACCTTGCTTCTCTTCCTAGTGCTGTTTACTCTCTTTTGCAGGAATATAGTGATGTGTTTCCCGAGGACTTACCAATTGGATTGCCACCAGTTCGAGGTATTGAACATCAAATTGATTTCATACCAGGAGCTCAAATTCCAAATCGTCCAGCTTATAGAGCAAATCTGGAGGAAACCAAAGAGATTCAACGTCAAGTGGATGAACTCCTTGACAAAGGTATTGTGCGTGAGTCTCTTAGTCCTTGTTTAGTTCCTGTTATTCTATTTCCTAAAAAGAATGAGTCTTGGAGAATGTGTGTTGATTGCCATGCTATTAATAACATCACCATTAAGTATAGACATCCAATTCCTAGATTAGATGATATGCTTGATGAATTGCATGGTTCTTCTATTTTTACCAAGATTGATTTGAAAGTTGGATACTACCAAATTCGCATGAAAGAAGGTGATGAATGGAAAACTGCTTTTAAAACAAAGTATGGGTTGTATGAATGGTTGGTTATGCCTTTTGGTTTATCTAATGCACCTAGTACTTTTATGAGGCTTATGAATCATATTTTTTCGTCACTTTATTGGTAAGTTTGTGGTAGTCTACTTTGATGACATCCTTATTTATAGCAAATCACTAGATGAACATGTTGCACATCTTAAGCTAGTATTTGTTGTTTTACGTGAGAACAAACTTTATGCTAATTGTTCTTTTTGCATAGAATCTATTATCTTTTTGGGTTATGTTGTTAGTTCTCAAGGTATTTCTGTTGATGAGTCAAAAGTCAAGGCAATCACGGATTGGCCGAGACCACAAAATGCCAGTGATGTTAGAAGCTTTCATGGATTAGCAAATTTTTATAGGAGGTTTGTTAAGGACATTAGTTCTATAGCTGCACCTTTGAATGAACTTGTTAAAAAGAATGTCACCTTTGCATGGAATAAGGCACATGAAAATGCTTTTAACACTTTAAAAGATAAATTGACTCACGCTCCTGTGCTTGCATTACCGGATTTTCATAAAGCTTTTGAAATACACTGTGATGCCTCCGGGATTGGTATTGGTGCTGTTTTGATGCAGGAATCAAGACCCGTGGCTTACTTTAGTGAAAAGCTTAATGGGGCAGCTTTGAAGTATGCAACTTATGACAAGGAGTTGTATGCTTTGGTAAGGTCTTTACAGGTTTGGCAACATTATTTATGGCCTAAAGAATTCATAATCCATTCTGATCATGAAAGCCTTAAATTCTTGAAAACTCAAGGTAAGTTGAATAAGAGGTATGCTAAATGGTTAGAATTCATTGAGTCTTTTCCATACGTGATTAAGTATAAGTCTGGTAAAGATAATGTTGTAGTTGATGCACTGTCTAGAAGGTATACTTTGTTTACTTACTTGCATGCTAAGTTACTTGGTTTTGAGTTGATTAAAGACTTGTATGAGCATGATCACGATTTTGCCACCGCCTATGAGATTTGTAAGACCAAACCGAATGGTGATTTTTATGTGCATGATGGGTTTTTGTTTCGAAAGGATAAATTATGCATTCCCCAAAGTTCCATTCGTGTTTTGCTTATTAAGGAAACCCATGGGGGAGGGTTAATGGGGCACTTTGGTATTGCTAAAACACTTGCTGTTTTGAATGAACACTTTTATTGGCCTAACATGATTAAATATGTTAAAGGTGTTTGTGATAAATGCATTGTGTGTAAACAATCAAAATCTAAAGTGATGCCTCATGGTTTCTATCAACCTTTGCCTGTTCCTAGTCATCCTTGGATTGATATTTCTATGGATTTTGTGCTTGGTTTGCCTAGGTCACGCAATGGTCATGATAGCATATTTGTTGTAGTTGATAGATTTAGCAAAATGTCACATTTTATTGCTTGTTCTAAGTCTAATGATGCTACACATATTGCTGATTTGTTCTTTAAGGAGGTTGTAAGATTGCATTGAATGCCTAAGAGTATTGTTAGTGATAGAGATGTTAAATTTCTGTCTCATTTTTGGCGTACTCTTTGGAATAAGTTGGGTACTAAGTTGTTGTTTTTTACTATTGCACATCCACAAATTGATGGACAAACTGAAGTAGTTAATAGGACTTTGTCTACCTTACTTTGTGCACTTATTCAGAAAAACTTAATGAATTGGGAAGGGTGTTTACCACATATTGAGTTTGCTTACAATAGAACTGTACATAGTGCTACTAATTTCTGACCTTTTGAAATTGTGTATGGTTTTAATCCTTTAACTCCTTTGGATATTTTACCTTTGCCTGCTAATGAGTTTGTTAGTCTTGAAGGTCAAAAGAAAGCTGAATTTGTTAAGGAGTTACATAATCGGGTTCGCCAAAACATTCAAAGGCGAAATGAGCAATATGCTAAGCAAGCCAATAAGGGTAGAAGACAAGTGATTTTCGAACCGGGTGATTGGGTTTGGATTCACTTGAGAAAAGAGAGGTTTCCAAACAAAAGGAAATCTAAGCTTTATCCAAGAGGAGATGGTCCTTTTTGAGTTTTGGAAAGGATTGGAGATAATGCCTATAAGATCGAACTTCCTAGTGTGTATGGCAATGTGTCCTCTACATTCAATGTTACTGATTTATCTTTGTTTGATGTAGGTGATTCGAGGACGAATCCTTTCGAGGAGGGAGGGAATGATGGAAATCAACCCATGTCCATGGTGCCAAGGCCGAGTTCTCAAGATCCTTTGGTGAATCTTGATGGACCAATGACAAGATCGAGGAGTTCAAAGATGAAGGCAGCTTTGCACAATTTACTTGAATCATATTTTGAAGCAATCGAGGCCGAGATTTCTCAATCATCTCAAGGAGGAGTTTTGTGGCATGTTTCTTCATTAACAATTCATGATCCACCTTGAAGAAACATCACAAGAGCCGAATTCAAGAAGTCCAATGAAGAGGCGTGTTTTGGGCTTGCATGGATCACGCCTATCCTTTAATTTTAGGATTTATTTTAAGTTGTAATACTTAAGTCCATTAAACATTTAATTATGGGCTTGAGTTTTGGGTTTTAATAAGTAATTACTTGATCCAATTATCTTACATGATAATTAGGAAATTTCTTTTAAGTTTTAGTTTCCTAAACCAACATTAGGGTTTTGTTTTGTAGCCTATTTAAAGGTATCCTTTTACACGTTAATAAGAGATGAAATTTGATAAAAGTTTAGCTTTGCTAAAAACCTTCTTCCAGCTGTAAAAAGTTGGGAGAAAAACGTGAGAATTCAATTGATTTCAATTGTGTTTTCATAAGACCTGCGAAGACCTTTAGTGAGGAGCTTTAGGTTGAGCTTACCCGTTCTAGATTTATAGAACACGCCGAACTGAGGAAGTTTAACTTTTGATTTACATTAGTTGGACTAAATCTTTTTGTGTTAATTTTGGGGTTTGGTTGATTTCTTCCATTCCTTCTCGTTCAATATCTTGTTTTGTTTCTTTGTTTCATTTCGCATTGTGTTGCTTGTTACTTGTTCGGGGATGATCGAGAAACAACGATCCAAAAGGTGTGGAAAACGTGTGGAATAGAACTCAAAAGCTACTCCATTCGTATCATATCATTTCTTCTACTATGAAATAAGACAATAAAGTCACCTTTTTGAATGATGAAAGTATCCCTGATGAAGACCTTCTAAGTGCTTTTACCAAAACACTAACTAACTATATATAAGAGTGGAAAAGAGGTATAATCTTCTGAAGAAGATTTCACTGTGTTTCAAGTGTTTAAACTATTTTATCATGCAATATCATAGGTTTGATATCTAATAAAGTTAAGCATGCATCAATAATATTCAAAACTAATCACAACTCATCAACCTCATTTATCAAACTTTGACAGCCATTATAGAACAAATGATTGAAAAAAGAATCAGAACTAAAATCAAAAGCAAGAACATAAATATTGCCAACTACTTTTACAACACAGGGCATTAGTAGAAAACATACCTTATCATAGATATTTTTTTAGCAATTTTAGGAGGTAATCTTACAAGAACCAACTGCACAATATCTTCAACAATTTTATCCCGTTGATTTTCAATGTTCTTTCGCATCTCTTCCAACTCCATCATTTGCCATTCATAATTGGCTTCAAATTCTTTTTGCAACTTCTCCAACTCTTCCTTACCTCTTTGATAACTTTGTTCCACCTCAGTAGTATTAGTTAATGACTCAAAAACCTCCTTAGACACTATATATGACGTCTCAGTACCATTCACTTTCTTCAACATCTTGGTAGTAACTCCCTTACCATAGAGTCTATGACGTCCATCGGACTCCTTGCCCATAATAGTAAGAAAAGCATCAGCACCACTACTTCCCTCAACTGGAGGTTTGTAGCTTTTCATAACTTCCTGTGATATTAATGAAAATAAATGTCAACACTAAAATTCAAGTAAAGAAGCAGAAAAATATATATAAGAGGAGAGTTGAGTATTTGTGTTACAAGCTTTTTTGTGTTGTTATCATATGAATCAGCATATTGCATTCCCTCTTTTCTTTGGCTTGTGTTCTCAAAAACTTCAGCTAAAGAAGGTGGTTCTTTATTTGGATTTTTATCTTTTTGATTTCATGAAAAGAAAGTAGAACATATAATGTTAAAAGAAAGTACAACAAATCAAATCAGGCAAGAATGTAGAAATAAAGCTTTCACAAAGAAGAATGTTTACCATTTCCTCAACTACTCTAGCAAAACTTTTTGGACCAATAGTGTGCCTATTCTTTTGAGATTTACAATGAGCACTTGCAATAGCACAACGCTTTTGCACATATATGTATATCCAACTAATTATTAACTAAATAAAATGTGAAAATAAGAAGAATACTAGTGAAAACAAATACGATAGATACCGAGGATTAATACTAAATATACCTTCTTTTTCTGTTTTTCCATAAATCCAACAATTTCAAAAAAAAATTTCTGGAATTGTTTTAGGTCGATTGTTCCAACTACTCTTGTTTTGCTTGTACTTATAGAAATGATTTCTCTTTAACCGGCATTTGTAACCCCTCCATGCAGCACCAATAGACTTTAACACCCACCTCTTACACATATCAGGCACATTGTATTTTTCCTACAAACGTTTACATATACATATTATTTTAGTCATACATACATAGCTGAAAATATTCAAAAAAAAGGAATCCAGTAATTGAAAAACATACCAACACATACTCCAAAATCTTCTCTTTATGTGGTACCTTACGCAAAGACTGATAGATCAAGGGTGCATAGTTATAATTGCAGCCTACTGTGCCTAAAAATTGAGAGAACTCACCTACAGTGTCTTTTGGTGTCACTGGTCGAATAGGCTGACCAAATTCATTGCATATGGTGTTTTTATGATCATTTGCTTCGCGAATATGAACATAATGCTTCATAGTTGACCCTTGTTTTTTCACATTATCTTTAGCTGAAATTAAAAATTTTATGTGGTAAAACTAATTCTCATGCAAAGGAAAAAATACAAAACATATTATATAGTTGTGCATAGTAATCGATATGTAAATATACTTTCTGCTTGACCAAGTTCATCGTCTTCGTCTTCAGTAGATGCACTCTGATCACCCATATCCATTGTTTTTGGTTCATTGTCATTCTCATTATCACCTTTTTCAAAAGCATCCATTTCAATCTCAGCTAGGTCAGTACCTATTTCAATTTAATGGATAGTATTGAGGTTGTGAAAACTACAAACTGCTAGTTTATGAAGACAAAACACGTACATAGCCTCACATTTTCCACAAGTATCGCCTTCAATGTCCACTAGGCCAGCACTTATTTCACCAAAAAAATGTTTAAAAAAAATATGTACTATCAATTTTAGACAAAATGGATCCTTCAAAATAGGAAAGATTGAGGTTTTTAAAACTTAAAATCATTGGTTTATGAAGACAAAAAACCGTTGTACCATCACATTTTCTAGAAGAATTCCCTTCAATCTCAACTAGGTCAGCATTTATTTCACCAAAAAAATGTTTAAAAAAATATGTATTATCAATTTTAGACAGAATGGATACTTCAAAATAGGAAGGATTGAGGTTGTTAAAACTTAAAATCACTGGTTTATGAAGACAATAAACCGACGTATCATCACATTTTCTAGAAGAATTCGCTTCAATCTCAACTAGGTTAGCGAATCACCAGAACAATTTCCAAAAAATGGCATTATGAAGAAGCAAAATAGTACATATGTAATTGTGTTGGGTAATATATTCTTAAATAATTGGTTACTAATTGGAATATATACCTATACCACATGATTTGGTTCTCGTGGATGCTTGTTTAAGCATTAATACACTTGAATTATTTGGTGAATCACAGACTACCATCCCTGGATTCCTTCCTGAGGCTTTACAACTGGTGGTTGTAATTGTTTCTTCTGTGAGACTATTTCACCAATTGTCGTCACATTTCCATCCAGTTTTTTTCTTACATCATTGCAATCGAAAACATGATGAGTAGTCTCATGTCTTGCCTTCACTTGCATATCAAGTTGTAACTCCTTGCCAATTTCAGTTGGTACTCGGTGTTTCTTCCTTAAATCCACATATTTCTGCATCGACATTGATGGAATGAATTTTTGTTCAACAGACTTGGCAGGCGATTGAAGGAACTAGCAAAAAAAAATTTAAGATTAATATAACACATGTGCATGAGTTTGCTAAGATTAATACAACATTTATTCATGTCTTTTCTACTCTTCAATTAGATATGTAAAAGAAAATTATGCATAACGGCTATGTTTTAAAGCTAAGGTTTACACAAATGGAAACAGTAATCTACTCTACTACATGCATAGTTACTTGAATTCTAGCAGTAAATGGATGAATAAAACAAATGCTCTTTCTACTGATCATAACATGCCAGTAGTTATCCTTGCATGCCAGGATACCTGTATGACCTTCGTCCCATATTATTGGGCATAATATCCAGAAAAGAGTATCAATTAGTCAACTATCGAATAGGCAAAAGTTCAAACGAAAGACAACCTTGATTGTTTTACAATTTGGTGTTCTTACTAACTAAATATGTCATATACAGTCATATAATCAGACACTATTCCACTAAACCGAATTAATAGCGTAATTAGGACTGAAAATCTTAGATAAGCTAAAGATCTAAGTTACCTTTTTCCGAACTATAACATTTGTAGAACTTCATTCATCGGTATGACCATCCCTATTATTGGGCGAATTCTGAACATGCTATGCAACTAGATCACCTGTACCCAACAACTTTCTTTTTTTGTCCTTTACTTTCGGACTTACAGCCAAACTGGTAAAAGAATTGCCACTATTCTTCAGCAATCCAACCTCTTGCAATTTTGCTTGGTTCTCTTGAATCCTCTACATTCTAATCATCTCATATTCTGTCATACTTCTATTTTCAGTGTCATCTTCCTTACTTGACTTTCACATTGAAGTTAAATAGATGGAACATAATCAATAACTTTAAATATGAGACAATAACATTTTATAACATTATAAATAAGAAAAAAGTAGTAGACATTATATTTATAACAACAAAAATTATTCTAACATCAAAAGTACAAAATATCAATCGCTCAAGCATTACAAAGACATGATTCAAAATTACACAGAAAGAAAAAACAAATGTGAAAATAAATTTTCAGTGTTGGTCAGTTGTTTGTTCTTTCTCGGCATGCATCCAATCCCATAATGTATCATCTTCAATAGAATCATCATCATTTTCAACACCCGGCACATCTAAATCAGCCAACTTTGTATTTGCACCAAGAATTGTTGGAGGCATATCCTCTCTTGATGACTGAATGTCTTCATCACCAATTTGTATCATAGAATATACCCCCTTATCATTAGGCTCTGACTAATAGGATTTTCCATCATTTTCACCATAATCACCCTTATATAGATCTCTAGGAACTCGATTCATAACATAATTCAAGCCATCTACTAGAGGATCAGGCACATAGAACACTTGATACACTTGAGAAGGCATGACATATGGATTATTTAAATAGTACAAATTGTTCTTATTAACACAAGGAAGACCATACTCATCTTTCTCCACTTGGTACTACTCACAACGGAACAAAACTACTTTGCATTTGGACCAGTAATTCAGTTATAATATTTCAATTATTTCTCCATAATAGTCAACACCTCAAACCATTGGATTTTTGTCCCTCGGGCTTACAAAACAAGGAGTTAAAGCTGTTACGAAAACTCCACTATTCTGAGTCTTAAATCTTGCATCACGCATTTTTGTGTAAAACCTATATCCATTGACATAATACCCACTATATCTCCTAGTTGTAGGACTAGGACCTTTTGCTAACCAAAATATGTGATCTGAAACACTATTGTTAATCACTTTATCTCTCAACCAATTAGAGAACTGATTGTTGTGGTCTTGTGATTGTGCCCATCTACTTCTTCCTGGTTGACTATTAGTATGAAGTTGATGTTCACTGCATTCTTCAAGCATAATAATGTTACAAAATATTTATTATTTACCTTTTAAATTATTTGTTAAAAAATAGAAAAAGATGCTTATTATTTTAGGACAGGTATTGAAAATATTTACTTGATAAAATCACCAACCTCTTTGCAATCAGAATTGAATAAAGCATACCAATGTGCTTCTTCACTTGAGAGGGGATTTAAAGGGAAGAGTTTGCCTTTCATTCTTTATCTTTCTCCTAAAAGGTGTCGAACATTTGCAAAAATATTTGGGTTTGATTCATTTGAATTATCATGAAAGACATCAGAATCTTTAACACCCCTATCCAGTCTTGTCTTCACACCTTCATGCATATATCGCGAACAAAAAGTTGAACACTCTTTAATCAAATACCCTTCAGCAATGGACCCACCTACATACATTCAGTTACGTACATAAGACTTTAGTTTACCCAAATATCTTTTGATAGAAAACATCTATCGATATTGCATAGGTCCACCAAGTTTAACTTTATTTACCAACTGAATCGATAAGTGCACCATAATGTCAAAAAAGGCTGGTAAAAATATCTTCTCCAACTCACACAATATTTCAACGATTTATGCTTCCAACTTATCAAGGTCTTGAGGCTTCACAACCTTGCTACACAAACATCGAAAGAAAGCACCTAGCCTAATCAATGGGACAACAACATGCCTAGGAAGAGATTTCTTAATTACAACTTGAAGTAGATACTTCAATAAAATATAAGCATCATGACTTTTATAACCCACCACTTTCCTTTTAGAAGTGCGTACACACCTTCCAATATTTGATGTACACCCATAAGGTAGTTTGACTTCCTTTATGACATGACAAAAAATTCTTTTTCATTTCGAGACATGGCATAACAAGCTTTTTGCAAAACAACATTGTCACCATCATCAGATAGCTTAGTTTGAAGTTTTTCTTTAATACCCAATTCTACAAGATCAAACCAAGCTTTTGCATGATCCTTTGACTTCCAAGTAACATCCAGCAGTGTCCCTATAAAGCTATCACAAATATTGTTTTTTAACTTCCATCACATCAAGATTTTGTGGACATGCATTGAATTGCCAATATGGTAATTCAAAAAATAGACTTTTTCTTCCAAGGACATGTGGCATCATTCATTTTCTTCAAAGTCTTCCCAAATTCATTCTTAAAATTAGAAAAATTTCTCACAGCCTTAACCCCTAAAAAAGGGATTAGAGGTGGCCTAACCTCAATATGACCATTGAAATAACTCTTATTACGGCGCCATGGGTGGTGGAAATCTAAAAATTTGCGATGATCTATATAAGATGTTTTCTTTATGTGATTCAAATACAATGAACTAGTATTATAATTACAACAAGGACATGCAAACTTGCCCTTAGTTTTCCATCTTGACAACATTGAATAAGATGGAAAGTCATTAATGGTCCAAGTAAAGGATGTATACATTTGAAAAGTTTGATTTTTTAACTTATCATATGTCTCAATCTCATCATTCCATAGCTCATTTAACTCATCAATCAACTGTTGCAAGTACACATCAATATTAATGCTAGGAGATTCGGGGCAATCAACAAGGACATGATAAAGTACTCTAGCTTCATGCACATCCAATGTGGTAAATTATAATTAAGTAACACCACGGGCCATGTACTGTGAGCAATACTCATTATTTGAAAAGGGTTAAACCTATCACTAGCTAAACCTAACCTCACGTTTCTTGCTTATTTGGAAAAATTGGGATACAAGAGATCAAACTCTTTCCAGGCTTTCCCTTCTGCATGGTGTCTTAGATTACCATCTTTAGGATGTTCTTTATCATGCCATGTCACATACTTAGTAGATTCAACACACATGAATAGTCTCTGCAGTCGTGATTTTAAAGGGAAATACCATAAAACTTTAGCTGGAATGTTGGAAACTTTTTGGTCATGTTCATTTTTTCGTTTTCTGCCTTGTTTTTCATTTGATTGTTTCCACTTAGAAGCATGACATATATGGCACTTAGTAGCATTCTCATACTCTTTTCATAATAACATACAATCATTGGGACATGCCTAAATTTTTTTACAATCCAAACCCAAATTCCTTAATGTATTTCTAGCTTCAGTAAAATTTGTCGGAAGCTTTACATCTGGGAGCATTTCCTTCAAAAGTTGTAGAAGATCATTTAACGCTACATTACTACGCCAATGAAGCATCTTGTAGAGAAACAACCTAATGATGAAAGAAAGTTTTGAAAAATTCTTACACCCAGGAAATAACTCTTGCTTACCCTCATCCACCAACCTATAGAACTTTTTAGCTTCCTCATTACGACCTTGTTGTACACTATATGATCCCTATAGAATATCTATAAATCGATCATGCAATAGTTCGTCAATGTTATCATGCATTATTGGGACATCTTCATCTAAAGCTCTTGCAGATTTCTATGATAGACATTCTTCTCCATGAAAAAACTACACATTATAATTTTTCACAAATCCTTCATTTTTCACATGATTATACACCTCATCTCTACAATACCAGTGGTGGTTTTTACATTGTCTGCAAGGACATTTAATTTGTCCCCTCCCCCTCCCGAGATGCGTTAGCAAATGATGTGTTAAGAAAGTATATCAATCCAATCTCAAATTTAGGTAAGCATCTATACAAATACATCCAGCTTATATCTTCTCCTATCACTATAAAATTCTAAAACGAACAAAAATAGAAGACCATCACAACAAATTTGTTCATGTAAATAATGCACATGGTAATTTCTTAAAACATCAATTTTGAAAAGAACAACAACAATTCTTAGAAATCCCAAGTACCCCACAATATATCACCATATTCCCTCAAAGAATAAATGCAAGCTAATAACTTTATCTAAATAATTTTCAATATGTAATGTTTTCAATACCTAACTACCAAATGAGTATAAGGGCTTGTAATGTTGGTTAAGTTGAGTAAATGTCTATAATTAACTATAATAGTGGTAGTTTTAGATTTGTTTTCTCTTGTTTATCACTACATGACTTTTTCAAAGGTAAGTTTTCCAATGTCTAAAGTTATAACAATAGTTATTTTCAATATATAAAGTTTTCAATACCTAAATTCCAAATAAGTATAAGGAATTGTAATGTTGGTTAAGTTGAGTAAATGTCTATACTTAACTATAATAGTGGTAGTTTTAGATTTGTTTTCTCTTGTTTGTCACTGCATGACTTTGATGCAGAATAAGTTATGGGTGATGCTTGTTGCCAAAATAGTTTATTAAGTTTGAATTCTTGATTCTAAGTGGGGATGGTGATTGAAGTTTTGAGTAAGCTATATAGTTTTGGTTTGGTTTGATTGAGGATCACTATATATTTTGGTTTGGTGATAAAATTTTGAGTAAGCTTCAAGGCAGCATGGAGGAGCTGATTCCAAAAATGGTTGCCACCCCTTTTGTATATAATCCACTTAATTTAGAACTCTTTTGGTCGGGAAGTAGAAAGTTTGACTTAAATATTCAATTCATTTGAAGGAAAAATATTCTTTAATGCTATATCCGACATGTAATGGAGTAGTGCTCAAATTTTAAATGTTTAACTTCTTATGTAATGGTGATGTTGGATATGTCCACCACCTATTTTGCTATTATAAAATTTATATATTATTAAAAGAGTATCAACCATTTGTTTCATTTTAGTCACCTTAAATATAAAAAAATAAGGGACTATGACCAAAGTTTAATTTTTTATATCATTACATTAGAATTCTTGTCACTCCTTGTTTAGAACAAATAATAAGGGAATTCACGATGCGTAAAATGCATATAAGTGCATTCTAAACACAATAACAAAACTATAAATTATAAAAAAGGTTAAATAACAACACATGTAACAAAATGAACTGCATACTGATGAGTTGGTTTTATATCAACTATTTTGTCCTAAATCTCTTGGCTTTTGTCTTGCGAATGATGCAATTATGTGGTGACTTTTGTGGTTTTATGCATATATGTGGTGTGTTAGTTGACAATGTTTAAATGGTGCAAAAACGGTAAAAATGATGGTAAATGATGAGATATGTGTCTACGTTGAGAATTAAGGGACTTAAAATGCATATTCGGCCAAATTAGGGTTTTTGGTAGTTTTGATGTTCAAACTTGTTTTGTGTATAACGCTTTCGATTCTTATCTGATTGGTGAGATGTTGGTAGCTATGGAAAGCTCTTTTGTGCACTTTAATTGTCATGCTTTAACTTTCTTCAAATTCTGTATGCATACATGAGAAATAAGAGCTTTTTTGTTGTGCTTGGATTAGAGTTTTCATGTTAGGGTTTTATCTCTTTGCCACATTGTGGTAAAATGACAATAACTTGAGCTATAGACATCTAATTGCAGTAACTCTTGATCCAATGGAAAGCCAAGAGATAGGTCTTAAACTTATATGTTTACCATCAAGTCTAATTTTGGAGTTAGGGCACATATATTTGGCATGGAAGTAGGATCTTATGCTGAAATGAATACTTAGCCAAATTAGAGTTTTGCGTGTGCACTCACTACACACAAGCACTCACCTCTCGCAGCAATCTTACCAACACGTTAGCACTACATGCACTACACTCGCACACTAGCACTACACTCTCACCGCATCACTCGCACACACTTGTACGGTGAGGTGACCACGCCGCACAACAACCTCGCACACACCTCGCACTAACACTCGCACATATGCACACTACTCCCTCAACATCACTCGCACACACTTCGTACCACTCGCACATTAGTACGCACTCACCATGCGGCGAGGTGATCTCGTCGTATGCACACTTGCACACACACCATGCGGCAAGGTGACCTCGCCGCACAACCCTCGCATGCTTCTCGCGCAAACTTCATGCGACGAGCTCACCTCGTCGCATGATTTGAGCACATTTCTTTTAGCAACATTCGTACACACATTTATCACTTAGTTCACCCAACAAACACTCACTGTATTTGCATTCTAAAGCATACATTTTGCATAGTCATGATTTGAGAAAAGTTTCATGTGTTTGGAAACATTTCGAAGAGGGAATTGGTTGTTGGCTATAGCATTTGTTATAGTCATATCTTACTTTGTTTGATTATTTTTCATGGACTATTATCTTCATCAGATTGTGCCCTTGATATATACATTGCATTTGCATTCACCATTTCTCCATATCATGATTCATCATTCTCACACATTTTATTTCACATTTATTTCACCTCACTTTTACACACACTTCACTCTATGTTTGCACTACACCTAGACTCACACACTCGCACAAAGTGGCGAGACCTCGCCACGAGGTCTCGCCCACAAGCACAATGCATGGCGAGGTCTCGCCGCGAAACCTCGCCAGCAAAGGAACTACACTCGCCACACACACACACTTCACGGCGAGACCTCGCCTCGAGGTCTCGCCAGCCTCATTGCTTTGGGGGTTTGTTTTTGGCAGCTGGAAATTAATGGCTAAGTGTTGGAAGGTTTTCTCTTGTGCAGGAAGCAGGGAAGGCGTGCTATTAGTAGGCTTGAAGGCGCACAGAAGCTGAGTTCAGAAAGGGAAGCTGAAGTGGGGATCCTGAAGGCGTGTTCCGCATAGCTTATGAATGCGTGATGGTTGTTGAACGAGAAGGGACTTTTGACTGAAACTGGAGGCATGGTTTTGGCCTGCTGGAAGGCGCTAGAACTGTCTTGAAGGTGCTAGAGTTCAAGACTGGAGGCGTGGAATTGCTGACTTGGGAATTCAAACACGTTTTGAGACATTCTTTTCAATGGCTTTGATGTAAATACTCAATTAATTTACGTTTGCGTACTATTTATGTTTCTTGTAACCTCTATATAAAGAGGATTAGTTGACCAATTTAGGGGAGACGAATATTCTAGATTTCATAACCGACTTTTGATTTTTAGAGCGGGAATTTTCTATCATTTTATGCTTTCTCTCTCTTGTTTCTCTTACTAGATTTTCTTCTCCAATCTCAATTCTGATCGCGAACTTGTACCGAAGATTACATATTACACTCAATCGAAGCAACAATTGACCTTCCTCTACTCTTGAATCAGTGAAATTTCTCGAATTGATGGAATTCAATTGTTTAATGTTGGAGTTTAATGCTTATGAGTTGAATATGGAATTTTCTGGCTAAATTAGTGATGTCCTAGGGTTTTGATCGGATAACTGTGAAATTGAACCTTGAAAAGCTGTGCAATTGACCTAATCTCTACGGAATAGATCATACTTGTTTAAATTGTTGAAATTTGAGAAGATTTATAAAAATTTCACTTGTGTTGGTTGTATTATACTTTGTTTGAGGTCGCCATGCCAGTTCAAGGTTTGAATCATCCTAAACAGTGGAATTTGCATGAATTCTGGAGATGATGTATGATTATGGAGTTTCTTTGCCTGTTTTACCTGGAACACAATCCGAGATGTGGTCGTCATGCTAATCGGAGATCGTTGTTTCTTAAGAACTAGGTGAAGAATGACTTTGTGAACCTATCTTAAACAAAGACACTCAAGTTAGGCCTCGCCCCAAGATACTTGAGAATTTGCATGATTAATAGCTAGGAACATGAACTTGAGATGTTGCGGTTTGATTTCATTCCGCTTAGGCCTCGATATGGGAAAAGTGGAGTGTTAAGGAGTACAGAAAACACTGTGGTCATCATGCTAAGTGTTAGCTAGACTCCTAGGTAACAACAATCTCTATTTTATGAGGTCAATTGCATAGTAAACGGTTTGAATTCTTAGTAGTCTGATTCAGAAACTCTAGGACATCCGCTTGAATTCCTGTGAATTTCTTTTGTGAATCTCAGCTGTCATTCTTGCAAGTTAACTTCTGTTCGAGTGTTAAGTACTGCTTTTACTTTACCAAGTTGATACTGTGAAACTTTCGTTACATTCTGGAGAAACACTTCAAATTCTTGAACGCTATACCTTCCCTGTGGATACGATCCCTACTTCCACTACTACATTAGTTTCTAGGGTTAAATTGTGCGAATACGACTACAAGCTATCAATTTTTGGCACCGTTGCCGGGGAAGGCAATGTTCCAAGTTTTTGATCAAGTGTTCTTTGAGTTTCATTGTTTCATTGTGTTTCGTTTTGTTCTGTTTAGTGTTTCTTTTTCATTCTCTACTGTTTCATTGTAATTGTTGATTGCTTGTGGTTTTGTTCTTCGTGTGTTGTTTACATTTGAAGATTTGCTTTAGTGTTCTGTTCTTTGCCTTTTCTAATACGTGTTGAGAATTGTGGTTTGTTTTTTTGCTGCACATTTGAAGTTCTTGATTCTTTGCTATTATACTCTACGACAGTGTGTTGTGTATGCCAAGATCTAGCAGGTATGCAGGAGAATCACAATTTCCATTGGATCTTGAATTGGCAAAGACTTTGAGAGCACAGTTAAGACAACAAAGAGAAATGGCTACCCAAGAAGTTAGAGCGCCTCGGTTTGGAGACCACTATGCAGTGAACTTCGACAATAGATTTGGACAACAGGACATCGATGTCGAAAGCTACCACATTCCTCCACAGATTGTATCAATGATCACACAGGGCCAATTTTTTCAAGGTTTAGACAACGAGGATCCGAATAACAATTTAGATTGGTTTCTAGGCTTATGTAGCACATTTAAGCTACCAAGGGTGGAGCGAAGTGAGGTTCATAGGATCTTGTTCCCCCTCTCTTTGAGAGGTAAAGCTAAGCATTGGTTTAAGACCATTAGGGGGGGCAGATGCGACAGTTTCATTTGAAGAACTTCAGAGGAAATTTTTGGCTAAATATTTTCCACCTGCCGAGCTTGAGAAGAGAAGGATGGAAATTATGAATTTCCAGCAACAAGACAGCGAATCATTTAGGGAAGCTCAATGACTTAATTCGGCAATGCCCCAATCATGATTTGGGAGAAATCAGGGAGTTAAATACATTCTTCAAGGCTTGTGCGAATGGGGCACTCAAAGACAAGAGTGTCCCTGAGGTGCGTGAATTGTTCAATCAGATTGCTGAGGATGAATATCTTTTCCCTGATACTCGTAAGCCACATGGTAGAAGACAACGAGGAGTTCTTGATTTAGATGAAAAAACTTCACTCAGTGCAAAGTTTGAAGCTCTAGCCAAGCAGGTGCAGACTCTGAAGGGGACTCAAACGAAAGCCCCAGTTCTTTCTTGTGGTTTATGCAAGGGAGAACATCACACCGACGAATGTGCTATCACAACTGAATCTATTTAGTACGTGAACAACTACAGCAGCAAACCTCAATATGGTGGAAGTTATTCTGGAAACAATTACAGTGGAGGTAACAGACCATATGGTGGGAATCAAGGAAATTGGAGTCAACAACAACAAAATCAATGAGGGCAGTATTATCAAGGAAATGACCAGAGGAGGACAACCAATGCACCTCCTGGTTTTGATCATCAACCCAGTACATCAGAGCAAAGGAAACCATCTGTTGAAGACATGTTTCAAAAGTTAATGGAGAAGATGGACAAAAATGAGCAAAGGTTTGGTGGTTTGGAATCTACTGTTAAACATCATGAAGCCACTTTGAAGAATATTGAAATGTAACTTGGACAATTGGCAAATGCTGTGCATCAGAGACCAAAAAGAGCACTTCCAAGTGACACAATTCCAAATTCAAAAGGAAAAGAAGCTTGCAATGCCATCACCTTGAGGAGTGGGAAGCTTTTGCCAGGAAACAAACCGTCAGAAGATAAGAATGATTGCATAGAGGAAGACCAAAAAGATGAGGCTGAAGAAGTTTTGGAACTTGAGAAGGATGGTGAGCAAGAGGCTAGTAAACCTAAAAAGAAGGAAACACCAGCAAGGGTAGGAAATGAGATAACCAAAAATTCCAATCCTTATAACTTTCCAGATTATGGCCCAAAACCTCCATTCCCAGAGAGAAAGAAACCTCCACCTAAAAAGGGACATCAATTCAATCGTTTCTTGGATATGATCAAACAAGTGAATGTCAATTTACCTCTGTTGGATTTGGTGACAGCTATGCCCAAGTATGCTAAGTACCTAAAGGATCTCATTTCAAATAAGGAGCAAATCTTGAGGTGTGAAATTCCAATGATGCTATCTGAATGTAGTCAAGTAGGGATGGTTCATAAATTACCTCCAAAGTTGAAGGACCCAGGCAGTTGTACCATTCCCTGTAAGATTGGAACCAAATATTTTGCAAAATCACTTTGTGACCTCGGTGCTGGGATCAACCTGATGCCACTCTCCATTGCAATAAACGTGGGCTTGAGTAGAAGGATTCTACCCGTTACAGTAACACTTCAGTTGGCAGATAGGTCCTTGGTGACTCCTACAGGCTTAGTGGATGTTGTATTGGTGAGTATTGATAAATTTACTTTGCCTGTTGATTTCATTATTCTTGATATGGAGGAAGATCCAGAGGTTCCATTAATTTTTGGTAGGCCTTTTCTAGCTACTGGTGATGCATTGATTGGAGTTAAAAATAAAACAGTCACATTTAGAATTAACAATGAGGAAGTTGTTTTTGATGTGAACTATGCCATGAAGCATCCAGTACATGTTGAATCTTGTTTTGCCATCAAAGCTATAGTATGCTCTTCGTTGCATGAATTGAATGATAAGCATGATTATTCTGTTGTTGATGAGTTGAATGTTTGTGAGGATGATTTTGAAGAAATTGATTTAGATGAAGAGGATAAGAAAATTATCACTGAAATTGAAGATCTTATTGAATGTTGTTATTTGGAAGAGTCAATTGGTGAATTTTAAAGTGATGTTGTAGAAGTTAAAATATATGAAGCTGTGGGCAAAAATGAACATGAATTGGTTGTGTTGACAAATGTGTTGACTAATGAAATTTGTAATCCCACTAAGGTGAGGAAGGAAGAGTTTATTTGCTGGAATGAAAAGCTTTTATCTTCCGTTATGGTGGCACCAAAACTTGAGTTAAAACCTCCTCCTCCTTATCTCAAGTATGCTTTCTTGGGAGAGAATGAGACATTACTAGTTGTGATATCTTCAAAACTTGAAGTTTGGCAAGAAGTAAAGCTATTGGAAGTACTGGGGCAACATAAATTGGCTATTGGATTGACAATTGCTGACATAAAAGGTATTAGTCCTGGTTTATGTATGCATAAGATCTTGCTTGACGAGAATGCTGTGCCAGTACGTGATAGACAAAGGAGATTAAATCCCTAAATGATGGAGGTTGTCAAGAAAGAGGTTATCAAGCTGCTTGATTTTGGAATGATTTTTCCCATCTCAGACAGTGAATGGGTTAGTCCTGTTCAATGCGTTCCGAAAAAAGGAGGGGTCACGGTTATAAAGAATGATGCAAATGAACTTTTAGCAACACGGGTGGTCAGTGCCTGGAGAGTTTGTATGGATTACAAAAAAGTAAACAAGGCAACGAGGAAGGATCACTTCCCTCTTCCTTTTCTGGAGCAATTGTTGGATCGATAGCTGGGTACCTTTTCTACTGCTTCTTGGATGGTTATTCAGGCTATAACCAGATTGCAATTGATCCCAAAGATCAAGATAAGACCACTTTCACCTGTCCCTTCGGTACATTTGCTTATAAAAGGAAGCCATTTGGTTTATGCAATGCCCCAGCAACTTTTCAGAGGTGTATGATGGCGATCTTTCACGACATGGTGGAATCTATAATAGAGATTTTCATGGACGACTTCTCTGTCTTTGGTATGACCTTTGATGGATGTTTGGAAAACGTGGCAAAGGTATTGAAGAGATGTGAGGAAACAAACCTTGTATTGAATTGGGAAAAGTGTCAGTTCATGGTTCAAGAAGGAATCATGTTAGGCCATAAAATTTCTCATGCTGGGATTGAGGTGGATAGAGCAAAGATAGATGTTATTTCCAAACTTCCTCCACCTACCAATGTAAAAGGGATCCGAAGCTTTCTTGGACATACTGGGTTTTATAGAAGATTCATTAAGGATTTTTCAAAGATAGCTAGACCTTTGTGTAGTCTCTTGGAAAAAGACGTCAAGTTTGAGTTTGGAGCTGAATGTGTTGAGGCATTTGAAACTTTAAAGGTTAAATTGGTGGAAGCTCATGTGATAGTTACTCTGCATTGGGGTGAACCGTTTGAAATTATGTGCGATGCGAGTGACTATGCTTTGGGAGCAGTCCTTGGCCAGAGAAGAGACAAGGTGTTTCATACCATCTATTATGCTAGCAGGTTGCTGAATGAAGCACAAATGAATTACACAACTACAGAAAAGGAGATGTCGGCCGTGGTCTTCGCATTTGATAAATTCCGTGATTATCTTCTGGGGTCAAAGGTCATTGTTCATACAGACTATGCGGCATTGAAATATTTTCTTGCAAAGAAAAAGGCAAAACCACGTCTGATTCGATGGGTGTTGTTGCTCCAGGAATTCGATGTGGAAATCAAGGATAGGAAGGGCTCTTAAAATGTTGTAGCTGACCACTTGTCCAGATTGGAGTCTCAGGAGCAAGACTCGCCTGACCTTTTGGTGAAGGAGCATTTCCCTGATGAACAAATTCTCAAGGTGGAGCAAGAAAGATTGCCATGGTACGCAAAGATTGCGAATTTTGTTGTGGCTGGCCAAGTGCCTTCTTACTACTCGTCTGAGCAAAGGAAGAAATTGAGAAGTGATGCAAAATACTTTTTCTGGGAAAATGGTGCATTGTACAAGGTGTGTAGTGACCAGGTGATACGTAAATGTGTTAAGGAAGAAGAGAAAGATGATATTCTTAAAGCATGCCATAAAGGACCTGGTGGAGGTCATTTCGGTTCTGTAAGAACTGGTTTCAAAGTCTTACAATGTGGGTTTTACTGGCCCCATATTTTCTTAGATTCAAAGATTTGGGTAGGGAAGTGTGATCGTTATCAAAGGACTAGAAACATATCCTCACGCAATGAGATGCCCTTGAACAATATTTTGAAAGTAGAGTTATTTGATGTTTGGGGCATTGATTTTATGGGTCCTTTTCCCAAATCCGGTGGAATGGAATACATCTTGGTTGCTGTTGATTATGTCTCCAAATGGATTGAAGCTAAGGCTCTTGCTCACAATGATGCACACAGTGCTACTGCATTCTTGAAATCACATATCTTCACTCGGTTTGGCACCCCTAGGGCAATCATATCTGATGGTGGCACTCATTTTTGCAATAAACTCTTTAAAGCTCTCCTAGCTAAATATGGGGTAACACATAAAGTTTCTACTTCTTATCACCCACAAACCAATGGACAAGCCGAAATTTCAAACAGAGAAATAAAAAGGGTTTTGGAGAAGGTTGTTAACCTAAGCAGGAAGGATTGTGCTATAAAATTGGATGATGCTCTATGGGCATACAGAACAGCCTTCAAGACTCCTATTGGTGCATCACCTTTCCGACTTGTGTTTGGAAAGGAATGCCATCTGCCCGTTGAGTTGGAACACCGTGCTTATTGGGCTATTCAAAAGCTAAATTTGGATCTTACAGGAGCTCAATCGAAAAGAATGATGGAGTTGAATGAACTTGATGAATTCAGATTCAATTCCTATGTTAATGCGAGGATGTACAAAGAAAGAACCAAAAGATGGCATGATGCACATATTCAAGCCAAGAGTTTTGCACCAGGACAATTGGTTTTGTTGTACAATTCTCGCTTGAGGTTGTTCCCTGGGAAGTTGAAGTCTCGATGGAGTGGTCCATTTCGGGTTCTCAAGGTGATGCCTTATGGTGTGGTGGAAATCACAAATGAAAGAAATGGTAACGTTTGGCAAGTAAATAGTCACAGACTAAAGCCTTATTGGACAGCTGATGACAAGAGCATTACAGGCTTGGAAGGAGCTTCACAAGAGCTATTCCTTGATGATCCTATCATTTCACAGTGACCCATGAAGCATGGTCAGGCTGAAAACCGTAAATCAAGCGCTCCTGGGAGGCAACCCTGATTTTCTTTCTTTGTCTTGATTTGTTGTGATTTCTTTTACTTGTTAATTTTTAGTTTGTATCTAACATAGCAACAATACATGGCAAAATCTCATACCTGGTTGTTACATTTTGGGCAGATTCTCAGAGGAATGATGGTGATCCATGTTAAGGGTAAAGAGTGAATCTTTGCTATTCATTTGCTCAAGAGTAAGATGAGTTCATTTTTCTTTCAACCAAGGTAAATGCTTGAAGGCAAGGCTTATTTTCAGCCCCGTGAACTTGAGAGCATTATTGATGCATTATTGGTTTGTGTGGTTCCAATAATGGTGGAATGAAGACAACAAGCTATGACATATGTGTTTTTGTTTTCAGTTCATTAACATGTGGTTGTCTGATAGCTAGTATGAAACTTCTATATATTGAACATCTCTCCTATGCTTGCTCATTACTTTGTTCCCTAAGCTACTTCTCTTGTTATAAACTCTTCCTTCTAAATTCATGGATTACTCTCCTCATTAGAATCCTTGTGAGTATGCCATATTTAGTGAAGATCGAGGAACTACCTCATCTCCCTGTTCTTCTTCTTCTGCTGATGAGGAGATGGTGATTGATTTTGAACCAGCTAACTTCCCCCATTTTGTTAATGCTACTGCTGAAAACTTATACCATGGCTTTATCAAGAGATCCGTTATGATTGAGAGACCATTTCAGGATCCTTCCAGGAGATTTGAGGAGTTAATCTTCAGACATTCTTGGGCTCATTTTGCACGAGCCTCTGTTGTGGTGAATATCGATATAGTCAGAGAGTTTTATGCAAATTCCCGAGCTAATGGTGTTCATTCTGTGTTCGTGACAGGGAAATATTTGCAGGTCAATCGACATAGCATAAATTTGCATTTCCTTCTTCTTAATTATCCCAGTGATACTTATTGTAGGTTGGTGAGGGCAGAGAATACTGATCACTTGTTGGCTGTAGTGGCTTTACCTGGGGCTACATGGGTAAGAAATGCTAGACATGAGGCTTTGTATGTGCCTACCAGTGAGCTAACAGCCGAGGCCAAAATGTGGTTAATGTTTATCAATTCTAAGATCTTTCATACTAACCATGCAAATATAGCATCTAGAGAGAGAGTTCATTTGATTTATGCTATTCAACATGATTTTTCTATTGATATTGGTAAATTGATGCTAGAGTTCATCAGGAGGGCACAACGCAATGAATTTGCACCGATGTTCTTTCCAGCTTTGCTAACAGCAATGGCTCGTAGAAAAAGAGTTGATATCACTTCCGATGACATTCCTCAAAATCCTCTTGGACTTCTGGGACCTCCTCAATGGCCTGTGTTTCAAGAGGAGGAAAGACTCGCAAGAATTTCCCGAGGCTTGTAGAAAAGTGGAAGGCCAGGTTCCTTTGTTCGTGTTTGTTCTTTCTTTTCTCACGGGGACCGTGTCTTTATACAAGTGTGGGGGGGAGTTGGGCCACTCGAGTGTGGATTCTACGATTCACCATAGTTGTGTTTTGAAAGAGTGTGTTGCTATGTTTGAATCTAGGGTAGTATTAGTAGTAGTAGCATGGTAGTAGTATTGCTTTATTTTGTTTAGCATATTATTGGATAAGTTGTAATGTTTTGAAGTCGTGTTTAGTGTATATTTAGTGTTAATGTGAAATGTGCAAATTTTTGTTAACTTTCTGCTAATTTTTTTTTTATTTTCTTTTCGGTTTCTTAGTAATAAAGATGAACAATTTCGCATATATGCATTGATGTTGAAGATATCTACACCTTATGAGCATGAATTAAATCATCTGAAAAGCTGATGAAACATTGAAGTGGATGGAGTATAGTAGGATGTTGAAATAAGATGAGACAAAAGCTGAAATGTGGTATGGATGCTTATGTGTAGTGTTCACATGCAAAGGTAAATAGCTTTAGTTTAGTCTTGTTTTCATGATTGATGATAGCGTATTTTGGCAGTTTGCATGTTGAGTTGACCGAAGTGAATTCATGCAATAGTGTTGTTGTTGTTGTTTTGTGAGGAATGAATGCAATATTATCAATGAAAAGCTGAGAAGTCACATGTCTTGGAATGAATGGGTCCCACATTTGAATGACAAAATGTTTGCTAGTGTTGGTGGGAACATTAATTTTCTTGTTGACCAATTTCCCCTCCTTGCATTCTCTAAGTGCAATGAGTTTCTTTTGCTTGCTATTGCAAGACATCACAAGTAGGACACACAAGTTCGGTGATAGTGAGGCCATAGTGCTTACTTTGAACTTCTCAATTCCATTTTCTTCCAAGACTAAGTTTAAGCTCTCCAAAGAGGTATTTCTCATAACTCTTTAAGATTTGTGAACTTTAATGTTGTGTGAAATGTAACAAGGTGATTGGTTGAAAGCATGAAAATGATGATGTTGTTGCTAAGATAATGGAAATGATGAGTATGCAAGCTATCATGTTGATTAACCAAGAGACTAAATACATGCTAAGTGTGGGGGGGCGTTTCAAAATTATGATTTTCAATGGTTCCAGCTTTGCCATGTTTATGTGTTTTGATCATAACTTGAGTTTGGGATGTTGAAATTGCATTCCTCCAATTTCAGAATTTCGCCAACATGATGAGCTTCAATGTTTATGTTGTACATTTTCGCTAGTTGTGACTGGAAAATAGGCTAAATTGGCTTAGAATGTGAAGTTCATGCTGAAATCAGATTGTGAAATTGTTGAATCTGCCCAGTTTGTCACCATTCGGTATTTTGAACATAAATTTCTCAATTGTGGTCCAAATGAGGTGATTCCAGTTGGAGTATTTAGCTAAGAGATAGGGCTATGATTTTTGTGTTGGGTACTTTTGCCAGTTTTGATTAGAAAGTAGTCTTATTTCAGAGTAAATGCTGAGTTCATGTTGATGTGGTAGTCTGAAATTTCTGGAATTTGGCCTGTTTGGAGTGCCTCGGTTTTTTGGCCATAACTTGCTCAATTTTGTTCCGAATGGTGAATTTCTTGTCCTCTAATTCAGCTAATGTTGTGCTTTATAAGTTTGTAGTAGAAGTTTTGACTAAATCGAATTGGTTCTCTATGTTTGTTGGTCTATTGCATTAAGTGCCAAAGCTGAAATTTGTTAATTTTTGTTATAATACATTTCGGGAATGAGGAAATTGTAACTTGGTTATATCTTGTTCACATTGAGTATTTCCAGTTCTTAGAATTTGCCATGATATGATTTTGTACAATTCAGGTTTTACATCCTTGTGGGAGTTTATTTTGATTAACATGTTATAGTCTTGGAGGTGTGGAATTGGATAAGTTGAGATGTGTTAGTGGAAATGAAAGGTTTGTAAATAAGGATATGTAATTTTTTGTGCCATGAGCTTTACGTATTGTGGTTGGAATGCCTTTCATGTTCATGATTTGTTGGTAGAAATGGAAATTGGAAGTGTTATGGAAAATTTCAATATAAAAATTCTTACGGTTGTGGTTTGGAAAGTGAGTTTGGATTTATTTTTGAACTATTGGAAATTACTTGTCAAGTTGTGTCAATTGTTCACACGAACTAACTTGTTTCTTTGTTGTGGTTGATCTTCACAGAATGGCACCAAAAAAAGACTCCACTTCCAACAAGGCTTCAACTTCACGAAAAGGAAAAGGAAAGAAGTAGAAACCACCACTCGTTGATTCCGACTCAGATTACTGTCCTAATAAAGATCTGCCACTCTTTGAGGATCCTCCTCAATATACCATGCAAGTTCAAACTCCAAAGAAGAGGAAAGGATCATCTAGTCAAGTTAGTGAACCTTCGGTGTTCTTGGACCCACGGGCTTAGAAACGATGGGAGGATGGAATTGGTATGAAAAAACTTCATTTGGAGAGGGCGTTTGCAGTTGAAAGTGGACCATTTTCGGAATTGATGGAATTTCATTGCTTTGATAAGAAGCTCACTAGTGCTCCAGCGTTTTGCAATGCAAGTCTTGCACGAGAATTTTATGCCAATGCAAAATTTCCAAATGAAGATGGGGAATTTTATGTGCGAGGGAAATGGGTGCAAATTATGAGTGAAATAATCAACAATCATCTTGGAACACCCAACTTCTCTCATGACCTTTTGCCAATTTCGGAGAACGATGATGACTGTGAATTCGCATTAGCAGAAGAGCTTGCTCTACCAGGAGCTAAATGGGAGTTGAATGCGAGTGGTGAGCGTAAGCATATCCGAGGTGATTGGCTGCGAAGTGATGTTAAAATATGGCTCATGTTTGTATTGTCTCGATTGATGCCCAGCTCTCAAGCCACTGAGGTGCTTCGCAACAGGTTGCATTTGATATCGGCTATCCGAGGGAAGAAACGAATAGATGTAGGGAGAAAAATTATTTCTGTTATACAATATGGGATTGAAATGGATAGTGCAGCTTTATATTTTCCTGTCTTGCTTGAGGAGCTTTGCATGGCTCAAGGAGTGGATACCGAGGCTGGGGAATGGCAAAGGAATCCAGGGCCAATTGGGACATCATTGTTCATCAAATACCAGGCACTGGAGAAGGAGATGAGAAAATCAAAGAAAGCTGGGATTAAGAAATCTAAGAGCAAATCTGGCCCTTCATCTTCTGAGCCGGAAGAAGAACCACAAGTGTATGATTTTAGTGCTTTGCAAGGAACAATACAGGAGTTCCAACATTCTGTGGAGAACCGTTTTCAGGATTTCCAACAATCTGTTGATCAGCGCTTCTCGAACATGGAGGAGAGATGGGAACGCATGCATGAAGGCATGAATAATATGCAACACGAGTGGTCAACACATGCTTCAAATATGGACCATAAACTGGATGATATGACCTCGGTGGCACAGCAGCAGTTTGAAGTACTGTACCATCGACAGGTGATGATGCAGCTCGTATTGGATAAATGTAACAAGATGGCAGTTTACTATCATAGTGATTCTGGACCCCCAAAATCAACGCCAACATCTGCACAATTTGCTGGACATCGTATTCCAAATCTCTCAATGGATGTTGTTAGTGGCGCTATTCATGAACTGCCAGTGGGGGTGACTGCAATGCCTTCTCTTCCATCATTGCCGACATTTGGAAGAATCCCTTCAATGTCTCCAACTCTTGAGATTGTTCCAAATCCTGAGTACATGCCAGCAGCGAGGTTTCCATTGATAGCATCTGGACAGCCTCTTCAGGGACCGGTGATTGGGCCTTTTCATTATGTGGCACAGTCATTTGGTGGTCCTTCATTTGCTACAGCATCTTTGGATGGTCAATCATTCTCAACAGCAGCTGCATTTGGATCCCCTTCTTCCTCAGCTCCATCATCATCTTCCCAGGGAGTTCCCCCTCATTCTTAAACTTTTACATTGAGGGCAATGTATATTTCAAGTGTGGGGGGGTGATTGCTGATTGTTGTGATTGTGTGATGCTTTGATTGTTGGAAGTTGTTGAAAAGGGGGGGTAATAATTTTTTCTGTTGTTTTTATTCTTGATGAGGGGTTTTGGGGTGCTGGAAGTTATGATGATTTGTTGTGAAGTGGTGTTTTGAGTTGAAGTGGCTGGTACGGGTCTTGAAGCATGATGACTTGTTGAAGAATGAAGTTTTTCTTTGAAGAGATTTTGAGTAGATATTGTGAAGATGGTGTTTTCTTGTTTTGAAGCATGATCGTGTGATGTCATGAAATTGTTGGAATCTGGTTTCTTTGTGTTTATCTAAGAAGTTGAAGTGTGGGAATTTGCTGATGTTGGATGAACTTGTTTGTGTTGGTACTGGGTTGAAGCTTTTGAAAAGTTGTTTGATGTTTTCCTTTAGACGTTGAATTTGAAGAATTAGTGTAGTTCCTATCTTTCTAGTGTGTGGGTAGTGAATTTAGTAAATTAATGTTGAATAAAAGTTTAGTGGTAATGTAAGTTGTTGTAAGGTCTAGAACACTTTGTACTAGGCTTTGCCTCCTTTGGAAATCTATGTTCGAAGTTTGTGGTTCATCAAGTTCTATTTTCATTTTTTGCTTGTGAAAATTGTTTTGTTGTCTTTGATTCCAATCTTGATGAAATCGGTACATTTTGTTAGTCAAGGCATCATGTTAAAGTAAGATAGATATGACAAGCAAAATTGTTTTTTGGACATAGGAGGAAACTATTTCAATTTGTTCTTATTGTTATGCATTACTTCAGTGTTTTAGATGCTCTAGCATACATAGTCCTTTAGAGACATTCAGGAACTTTTGGTCACACAAGAAAGGATATGGAGAAAAAGCCTTTGGCAATTGGGAATGAAAAGCCAAAATACCCCTAGGCAAGCATAATTGAGAAAAAATAGGCATAAAACCCAGGCAGCTAAAGGGAAAAATAAGCCAAAAGACCCAAGGCAAGCACACCAATGTGTGTAAAAAGAAGAAATATCAAAGTGCAATAGAAAATGAAATGTGAAATCAATTAAGAGAAGCACCAATGTGCGACCATTGATCTTGTGTGATTTTGAGTTCTTGTGTGTGGATATTGGGATTGTTTATGCAAAGAGATGTTTTGGAACACAAAAAAATAATGCATGCATAAAGAGTGGATGAATCAGAGTTCCTCAATACACACTTGCACGCATGACATTTTGGTCTTTATTCATCGTGCCTTGGTTGATAACTTCTGCTGAAATTTGATAGATTGGAGTTAAGGATATGTTAAAAATTGTGATATTGCATGAAAAATCTGTTTAGATGAACCCAAATGAGAACAAGTTGACAGAGGAGTTGAGTCTAGTGCTAAGTGGTTGTGAGTTTGAGTTTGCTTGAGGACAAGAAAAAGCTCAAGTGTGGGGGAATTTGATGAGTTGGTTTTATATCAATTATTTTGTGCTAAATCTCTTGGCTTTTGTCTTGCGAATGATGCAATTATGTGGTGACTTTTGTGGTTTTATGCATATATGTTGTGTGTTAGTTGACAATGTTTAAATGGTGCAAAAAGGGTAAAAATGATGGTAAATGAGGAGATATGTGTCTAGGTTGAGAATTAAGGGACTTTAAATGCATATTCGGCCAAATTAGGGTTTTTGGCAGTTTTGATGTTCAAGCTTGTTTTGTGTATAACTCTTTCGATACTTATCTGATTGGTGAGATGTTGGTAGCTATGGAAAGCTCGTTGTTTGTACTTTAATTGTCATGCTTTAACTTTCTTCAAATTCTGTATGCATACATGAGAAATAAGAGCTTTTTTGTTGTGCTTGGATTAGGGTTTTCAATTTAGGGTTTTATCTCTTTGCCACATTCGGGTAAAATGACAATAACTTGAGATATAGACCTATAATTGCAGTAACTCTTGATCCAATGGAAAGCCAAGAGATAGGTCCTAAACTTCTAGGTTTACCATCGAGTCTAATTTGGGAGTTAGGGCACATATATTTGGCATGGAAGTAGGGTCTTGTGCTGAAATGAATACTTAGCCAAATTAGAGTTTTCCAAGTGCACTCACTACACACAAGCACTCACCTCTCGCAGCAATCTTACCAACACGTTAGCAATACATGCACTACACTCGCACACTAGCACTACACTCTTACCGCATCACTCGCACACACTTGTGCGGAGGTGACCTCGCCGCACAACAACCTCGTACACACCTCGCACTAACACACGCACATATGCACACTACTCCCTCAACATCACTCGCACACACTTCGTACCACTCGCGCATTAGTACTCACTCACCAAGCGGCGAGGTGATCTCGCCGCATGCACACTTGCACACACACCGTACGGGGAGGTCACCTCGCCGCACGACCCTCGCATGCTTCTCGCGCAAACTTCATGCGACGAGCTCACCTCGTCGCATGATTTGTGCACATTTCTTGTAGCAACATTCGCACACACATTTATCACTTAGTTCACTCAACACACAGTCACTGTATTTGCATTCTAAAGCATACATTTTGCATAGTCATGATTTGAGAAAAGTTTAATGTGTTTGGAAACATTTCGAAGAGGGAATTGGTTGTTGGCTATAGCATTTGTTATAGTCATATCTTACTTTGTTTGATTATTTTTCATGGACTATTATCTTCATCAGATTGTGCCCTTGATATATACATTGCATTTGCATTCACCATTTCTCCATATCATGATTCATCATTCTGACACATTTTATTTCACATTTATTTCACCTCACTTTTACACACACTTCACTCTATGTTTGCACTACACCTAGACTCACACACTCGCACAAAGTGGCGAGACCTCGGTACGAGGTCTCGCCCACAAGCACAATGCGTGGCGAGGTCTCGCCGCGAGACCTCGCCAGCAAAGGCACTACACGGCGAGGTCTCGCCACACACACACACACTTCACGGCGAGACCTCGCCACGAGGTCTCGCCAGCCTCATTGCTTTAGGGGTTTGTTTTTGGCTGCTGGAAATTAATGGCTAAGTGTTGGAAGGTTTGCTCTTGTGCAGGAAGCAAGGAAGGCGTGCTATTAGTAGGCTTGAAGGCGCACAGGAGCTGAGTTCAGAAAGAGAAGCCGAAGTGGGGATCCCGATGGCGTGTTCCGCATAGCTTATGAAGGCGTGATGGTTGCTGAACGAGAAGGGACTTTTGACTGAAACTGGAGGCGTGGTTTTGCCAGCTGGAAGGCGCTAGAACTGTCTTGAAGGCGCTAGAGTTCAAGACTAGAGGCGTGGAATTGCTGACTTGGGAATTCAAACACGTTTTGAGACATTCTTTACAATGGCATTGATGTAAATACTCAATTAATTTACGTTTGCATACTATTTACGTTTCTTGTAATCTCTATATAAAGAGGATTAGTTGACCAATTTAGGGGGGACGAATATTCTAGATTTCATAACCGACTTTTGATTTTTAGAGCGGGAATTTTCTCTCGTTTTATGCTTTCTCTCTCTAGTTTCTCTTACTAGATTTTCTTCTCCAATCTCAATTCTGATCGCGAACTTGTACCGGAGATTATATATTAAACTCAATCGAAGCAACAATTGACCTTCCTCTACTCTTGAATCGGTGAAATTTCTCAAATTGATGGAATTCAATTGTTTAATGTTGGAGTTTAATGCTTATGAGTTGAATATGGAATTTTCTGGCTAAATTAGTGATGTCCTAGGGTTTTGATCGGATAACTGTGAAATTGAACCGTAAAAAGCTATGCAATTGACCTAATCTCTACGGAATAGATCATACTTGTTTAAATTGTTGAAATTTGAGAAGTTTCATAAAAATTTCACTTGTGTTGGTTGTATTATACTTTGTTTGAGGTCGCCATGCCAGTTCAAGGTTTGAATCATCCTTAACAGTGGAATTTGCATGAATTCTGGAGATGATGTATGATTATGGAGTTTCTTTGCCTGTTTTACCTCGAACACGATCCGAGATGTGGTTGTCATGCTAATCGGAGATCGTTGTTTCTTAAAAACTAGGTGAAGAATGACTTTGTGAACCTATCTTAAACAAAGACACTCAAGTTAGGCCTCGCCACAGGATACTTGAGAATTTGCATGATTAATAGCTCGGAACATGAAGTTGAGATGTTGCGGTTTGATTTCATTCCGCTTAAGCCTCGACATGGGAAAAGTGGAGTGTTAAGGAGTACAGAAAACATTGTGGTCGTCATGTTAAGTGTTAGCTAGACTCCTAGGCAACAACAATCTCTTTCTTACTGGTATTTTATGAGGTCAATTGCATAGTAAACGGTTTGAATTCTTAGTAGTCTGATTCAGAAACTCTAGGACATCCGCTTGAATTCCTGTGAATTTCTTTTGTGAATCTCATATGTCATTCTTGCAAGTTAACTTCTGTTCGAGTGTTAAGTACTAATTTTACTTTACCAAGTTGATACTGTGAAACTTTCGTTACATTCTGGAGAAATACTTCAAATTCTTGAACACTATACCTTCCCAGTGGATACGATCCCTACTTCCACTACTACATTAGTTTCTAGGGTTAAATTGTGCGAATACGACTACACGCTATCACATACATAGCAAAATTGTTAGACACAAGATCAAGCAGTGATTCTAACTACATAACAAGAACTATTTTATGTCCAAAAAATAGTAATCATAGGAAAGGGTTATGCAACTAAGTTGTAGAAGAGTTACAAAATAATATAACTTTTAGAATATAAGATGCAAACCTGTAGACTAAAAATACTCCAAGAAACTTATAGCGCAAAGACTTTGCTCGAGCAAATGCACAAAGATCCCTCTTATTAACTATTTCCTGCATAAGATCACCTTATGATTAGCATATGAATGAAAGGCTCAGACTTATTGCTCATGCTTAATTATTCCACTTTATCTTTAGTATGTAATGAATTGAATATTTTCTCATCCCATTACAAAAAAAGGAAATAAAAATGAGATAAAGTAATTGGTGAAGATGTGTCCTGCTCTTTTTCAAATATATGGTCTCACGGGATTTTAAACAACTTCATTAGAAGAATAACTATGAAGGTAAGTGTGAAGTGTAATTCTGCTACTTAAGTGATAAAAGCTACATGCATATTAAAAACTTTACCTAATCTAAACACCTAGTTATGCATGAAAACAACTCAAGTTTTAACACTAATCTAATCCTCTACACCATTGTTTACTAGTTAATAAGTACAATGACAAGAAAAATGAAATAAAATGTTGATAATCTCTAACAAAATGAAGAGGTGTGGCATCAAAATTTGAGATATTGTTTCAGCACATGCAAGTATTCGGCACAATGGCGGCGATCGAGTCAAAAAGGCTATGTAGATTGAGCACATGTTTGCTTCATCAAGGCTGGTGAAATATTTTCCAGAATAAAATTATTTGAATAAGGCACTAATTAATATGTTATCCAAATAAAGATCACAATTAATGATTTAATCGGCATTGTTAACTTAAACTCTAATTAAGTGCTCCCAATTAATATTAATGCACGGTCCACTTATGAAACTAGATAACCAGAAAAGAAGAAAAAATATCTGAATAATTACTAGGTAAACATTCCAAAATAATAAGAAAACTAGGAAATTTAGAATCCTTGTCTTCCCTATCATCAGTCTCATATTCAACATCATACTGAATAACCATTGCAAGATAGTGTGGAATTTAACTTGCGATATGTACTCTATCTTAACATTTAAAACACCTTATGTCATGAATGCCAGAAGTTGAGAAATCATTGTTACATGTTAAAGTCCCTCCATTTTTTAGTACTGCTTTTACATTTTTAGAGGTTGAGGAAGTTAAAAGGCATCTCCTCTTTCGTTTGAGTACATGTCTTCCAAGTGTTGGTGCGAGTACTTTTCCCCTTTTGAGTTGATACTCCACTTTGACTGGTTGATGTACCAAATTATCCATCTCAATATGATGATACATCTCAACTTTATCTTGAATTTCATGTTTCAATCTATTCAAAAAAATTAAGTCATTGTCATCTCATGATCCTTCTCCACGTTCGCTTTCATCATGACAATCCCTATCTCTCTTAAATAGTTCTCCACACTTTTGTTTCCTTGTCTAAAACATACCAATTTATTATATAATTCACTATAATAATAGGTAGAAACAAACTTGTTCCTCATCGTCTTCATCTCCTCCTACATTTCAATTAGTGCCTCTCTATTCCTTTGTCTATTCAAAACAAATTGATCCATCCGAGTTAACGCGTTATCAAAAAATTTAGTTATAACTAACTTTATATTTTTTATGTTGACATATTGTTGGTAATTAAAAATAAACTCCATCTTCTTTTCCTACTTCAAGTACACTTCCGAATATGATTTTCTACGAAAAGTAGGGATTTTCATTTTTATAGAATGCAAGTTGTTGTCCTTATGCAGCCTCCTCCAGATTGCTCTCTTTTCATATTCAAACTCTCTTTTACATTCTCCAACATCTTCTTTATTCTTCTTGCAAGAACGAGATTGGGATCGAATGTAGGATTGAGATTATTGTGAATCTGTCTCAAACCATTCCATTCTATCATTCAGAGGTTCAATTTATTCCCTCAATAACTTCCTCATTTCTATAATCACAACTTGCATTTGGAAAGCATTTAGATTTGGATGCTGGACTTGTTCATTCGTTTGAGAGATGATTTACCAGAAAAAAAAATTCAAAAGGAACCTCACAAAGAATTATCACTCCTTCACGTGTTTCTCTCAATTTTAAATAAACACTCACTCTCAAAACTCTCAAAGATAGTCTCACTTTTATTTTTCTTAAGGTTCTTATTGAACTAAAATCAATTATCAAGAGAGAACTTATGATGCTCACCCGTAGTGAAGGATCGAATTTATATAAACCAAAATTCAATAAGCCACAAGACTTATTTCAAAACTTAAGAAAACAAAACTGTGAATTGTTTGTTTGTATAAGAAACCAAAGCAATTAAGTGGACCCACACAAATAGGAAGAAAATAATCAAATCCGAGGCAAAAGTTTTATTTCATCACAAAGCCAATTGTGCCTTTTTCCAACAACACAATATATGGCTGCACTTTCTGTTTTTGTGCTTATGTCTACTGAATCCTTATGCATCATATTTATAATGCTAAACCTTCCTAATCCTTTTATAAATAAATTAGGAAACAAACTCTATTAAGAAATTAACTAAACTAGGTTTAGAAACTTAGTTTAATTCTTCAAATGCCTCCCTTAAACTAAGTCGTCATGCTTAGTCATCCCCAAAAGCTTCTTCAACTTCACAAAGGTCTCCATTTTCAATACCTTTGTGAGAATGTCTGCCACTTGATCTTCAGACTTGCAATAGGTAATTGCAACATCCTTATCTCGAACCAATTCACGAATAAAGTGAAACTTGATATCAATGTGTTTGCTCTGTCCATGAAATATTGGATTTTTTGCCAATTCAATAGCTGATTTGCTATCACAAAATACCGTTGTCAGACCATCTTGTTTATGTTGAAGAAATCCAAGCATTCTCCTTAGCCACAATGCTTGTGTAGCACTGTTTGACACTGCAATATATTCTGCCTCCGATGTAGATAATGCAACCACTTATTGTTTCTTTGAACTTCAAGAAAACACACTTAAACGAGTAAAAAATGCATATCCAGAAGTACTTTTTCGTTGAACTGTATCACCAGCCCAATCACTATCTGTGAACCCAAAAAGTTCAACTGGATCACTCGATGAATAAAAAATACCATCTCCTTAAGTACCTTTAATGTACCTCAAAATTCTCTTTGCAGCTTGTAAATGTGACTGTCGTGGATTTTCCATAAACTTGCTAATCAAACCATCACTAAAAGTAATGTCTGGTCTTGTAGAAGTCAAATATCTTAAACTTCCAACTATACTCTTAAAGTATGTCGGATTTACTGGTCCTCCTGTCCATTTTTTTGTTAATTTCAAATTTTCCTCTGCCGGAGTCAATATTGGTTAAACTCCATCCATCTTGAATTTTTTCAAGATATCATCTGTATATTTTTTCTGAGAGATAAATATGCCTTGATCAGATTGTAATACCTTAATTCCAAGGAAAAAAGACATAAGACCCTAGTCGGTCATCTCAAACTCTTTAATCATGGCCTCCCTAAATTCAGCAATCATCTCTAGATTATTGACTGTAAAAATCAAATCATTTACATACAAGCATATCAAAAGAACATCACCATTACTAGATGATTTCACATATAAAGTATGCTCATATGGACACCTTTGAAAACCATGATCCACAAAGAAAGAATCAATGTGAGTATACCACGCCCTTGGAGATTATTTTAAGCGATATAAAGCTCATTTCAACTTGTAAACCTTATTTTCCTGACCTTTTCTGACAAAACCAGTAGGTTGCTCAACATATACTTCTTCTTCAAGAACACCATTCAGAAATGCATACTTAACATCTATTTGATAAATCCTCCAATTATTTTGTGCAGATAAATAAATTATCAAACGAACTGTATCAAGTCTAGCAACAGGAGCAAATACCTCAAAATAGTCAATTCCAAGTTTCTGCTTGTAACCTTTAGTAACAATTCTTGCTTTGTATCTCTCCACTTCTCCATCAGGTTTATATTTTGTCTTATAAACCAACTTTACTCCTTCTTCCCACTTGGAAGGTTTGTAAGCTCACAAGTATCATTCTTTTCAATGGAATGAGTTTCTTCACCCATTGCTTTTATCCAACAGTCTTCTCGAGCAACATCCTTAAAATCAACTGGGTCACAATCTGCAAATAAAGCAAAATTCACAACATCTTCATCAGATAAATCATCAGTAGTATTATCACCCACAACATAATCCTGCAATCGAGCTGGTAGTTGTCGTTGCCGTTGTGGTCGACTAGACTGTGCAGGAGTTATTTGCACACTTGAAGATGAAGGATCACGAGGTGGTTGATCAACTTGCACTGCCTGCTGTCTATTTTCTTCCTCCTCAATTAATAAAGGTTCTGGTGGTTGACCAACTGATGTTGTTGGTTCTTTAGAAGACCAGTTCAATGCTACTTGTTTTTTAAAAGTAACATCTCTGCTCACAATTATCTTTCCTGTATCTGGATTAAACAATCTATAGCCTTTTGTCTGTAGACTATAGCTAACAAATATGCACTTCTCTGCTTTATCATCCAATTTCTTCCTTAAAAGCATCAAGAACATAAGAATAGGCTAGACAACCAAATACCTTTAAGTGACTAATATTTGGTTTCTTACTAGACCAAAAGCTCGTATGGAGTTATCCTATGATTACACGTCATACCACATCTGTTCAAAATATAAACAGCACAAGACACAGCTTCTGCCCAAAATTTCTTTGTCATATTTTTTGCCACTATCATGGATCTCACCAAATCCATCATTGTTCTATTTTTTTCTCTCTGCCACACCATTTTGTTGAGGAGTATAACTATTTGTCATCTGATCTTTAATAGCATAATTCATCAAGAATTCATCACACATAATATATTCAGTGCCTCTGTCAGTTCTCAAAGCCTTTATGTAGAACCAAGTCTGTTTTTCTACATACACCTTGAATCTCTTGAAAATATCACAAGCTTCAGATTTATTTTTCAAAAAATAAACCTAACATTTTCTGCTAAAATCATCAATAAATGTGATAAAATATTTATTACCACCATTAAAAGGTACTTCCATTGAGCACAAGTCTGAATGAACAAGCTCCAATAGATGACTAGCCCTCCAAGCATTGCCTGTTTGAAAATAATGTCTGTGCTTCTTTCCTTTAATACAAGATCACACTGTCTATGAGAAAAATCAAGTGAAAGCAGCCCCAAAACCATATTCTTCTTGGACAGAGAATTTAAACCGCCAAAATTGAAATGACCAAATCTCATATGCCACAACCATGCATCATTAGAAATAGTGGAACTAAAATAAGATGAATCACCATAATACAGAGATATAGGGAACATTCTTCTTTGATTCATATTCACTTTTGCAATTAATCCCAATCGTGCATCACTGATCATACAAGTTCCATGTTTAAAATTCAAATCATACCCCTTTTCAAATAAATTTCTAAGACTCAACAAATTATGATAAAGATTGGGTACATAAAACACGTAGCCAATAAAGCTTGTTGACCCATTTTTCAAAGTAATGGGTATACTCCATTTTCCAAGAACAGGTACAACTGTATTGTTTCCAAATTTAACTGTGTTTTTAAATGTTTCATCCAAATTAGAAAATAACTCTTTTCTTCCAGTCATGTGATTACTACAGCCAGAATCCAAACACCAATTACTATTCTTTATTTTTTCACATTCAGCAGTAGAAAATAAAACAGCCTCTTGTTTATTCCCATCATGTTCAGCAACTTGGACATGCACTTTAGATTTTGCACTCCAACAATCTTTTTTATAATGGACAAATTTTCCACAGTTATAGCATTGAATTTTACTCTTATGGGAATTATTAGACTGTTGAAAATTAAATCCACTATTTTCTTTTTGTTGAAAAAATTGGTTACCTCTACCACGACCTCGGTAATTATTTCTACCGCGTCCTCTTCCTCTGAAATTTTGGCCATGAGCATTTGTCACAGCAACATTGGAGTTGTTCTTTAATTTATTTGTTTGGGCCTGGAAAGCCTTCTCCATAGTCTCCTTCTCCACATAATCATTCAACTTTCCATTAATTCGTTGTTCATGTGTAATTACTGTACCTTGCAATTCTTTAATTGTCAATGTGGACAAATCTTTGGTTTCTTGCGTTATAGCCACAACATAATCAAATTTCATGGGCAGTGTGTTGAGAACTTTCTCAACAAAAATGTCATCTTTTAAAATGTGCCTATTTAATTTCATCTCGTCTCTGATCAGTGACAAACGAGAGAAGTATTGCTCAATGGATTCAGTCTTTTCCATTGTGCAAAGCTCAAATTTTAGTTTCAACACCATCAAATTACTCTGTTGAACTTTGTCAATACGTTTGTATGTTTTTTCCAAAATATCCCAAGCCTTTTTTGCAGTTTTAGCCATTGAGATTTTCAGATAAACCAATGGATCAATGGATTGAGGAATTTGAAACAACGCCATTTTTCCTTGCCTCTTTTTCTCCATAGGAGCATCTTCAGGTACTTCATTTTGAACGTATTGGATCAAATAAAAAATTTCTAAATGGGTTTCCATCTGACCTCTCCAAAAATTATAATTTTCTTTTCCCGTAAGTTATGGAACAGCACAAATTATATTTTTTGTTTCCATAACTACCAAAACAACCAAGCTCTGATACCAATTTGAATGATCGAAGTTATATAAACCAAAATTCAATAAGCCACAAGACTTATTTCTAAACTCAAGAAAGCAAAACTGTGAATTGTTTGTTTGTACAAGAAACCAAATCAATTAAGTTGACCCACACAAATAGTAAGAAAATAATCAAATCAGAGGCAAAAGTTTTATTTCTTCACAAAGCCGATTGTGGCTTTTTCCGACAACATAATATATGGCTGCACTTTCTGTTTGCGTGCTTATGTCTACTGAATTCTTATGCATCCTATTTATAATGCTAAACCTTCATAATCCTTTTATAAATAAATTAGGAAACAAACTCTATTAAGAAATTAACTAAACTAGTTTTAGGAAACTTAGTTTAATTCTACACGTAGACATTTTAAACAGCCAAAATTTTAAAAGATGGAAAGAATGATCTATACTTTTTTCTTCAATCTGTGTAACCTAAACTTTCAAGAGATCAACTTGATTAGCACAAATAAAAAAAAGAAAGAATGTTGAAACCTTTCTTTTTCATATACTCGACCACTTTTTTTAATTGTCCAAAACTTTTATTTTTGAATAGTCCACCATAAAAAAGGAAAAGATAATTGATTCATAAACCCCTAAAACCCACTTGATAAAGCACCTTACCAACTTGTTAATAAAATTCAATATCAACTTGTAAATCTTAAATACCTAGGAGATCAAGAGATAAGAAAGAAGCATAGTTATAAATCTTAGAACTGGCTTTAATACCATATAATGTAATTTGATCCAAAGGGTTGAGTTACTTTTTGTTTTCCTATCTTCCAAATTATTTTAAGAAGTAGAATTTATTTAGTGTAAAACCTTAACTTACTATCTATTTCTAGATAGGAACCTTGGTTTGAAAAGTGCAACAGCCAAACTATACTCAAACTTAGTTGATAAGTTAGAAAGAGTGCCACAAGTTTAAATTGTTAAATTTGATAAGTTCAAAGTTCTCAAAAACTACAAGTGTTTAAATAAAACTCACTCAAATTATCATTCTTCCAAATTGTTCTGAAATGCATACATTATGCATCTATTGATATGTAGAAATATAAGCTAATCTTCTTATTAAAATAAGGTAAACAACTTATCTAATAAGCTATAAAAAAAAGCTAATCTACATATAACAGCTTCTTAAACTTTAGAGTTTGAAGTTATGCATGAGGTTATCAGAGTAGCTTAGTTTTTTTTTTAATCTCCAAAGAAACTTTTAGAAGTGATTTTTATTCATTTTAACTTTTATTAAGATTCTTGAACTTTTGATCTAATCTTTGACTGAATTTAAAGCATGGACTTTCTTCAACATTTTGCCTTGAGTTTGTTGAAGACTTTGACCGAAATTAACTCCTAAAAGGTTCTGTGAAATTCTGCTCCTTTGGCCGAAATTTCCTTGACATCAAATATGAAGTTAATTCCTCAATTGTATGACAAAACTTTTAGAACAAGATTAAAAGAAATTGGTTGAAAATAAAATGATTTGACTGAAATAAATTTGAGCTGCTTTTGGATTCTCTTGGCCGAGTTTTAAGTCTTAAAGTCTTGGATTTCGGTCAACTTGAATAAATTGACCAAATTGTTTGGACGTTCATTTGTGTACAAGCTTGAATTGCTCTATTACTCTTGATTAATCCATTGAGTGTCTCCTTAATATCCAATGTTAACTCTATTTTATAGTAATATTTTACTCTATTTTACAATAACTACAATAAATTTACTCCAACTATAACGTCATTTCTTAGTCTAAAAAGAATATTCTACATAGATGTCTTCTTACATTTTATTTTATATTCATTTTTGTCACATTTTTACTATTTCATTATTTTACAAAATAACTGTCTTTCTTTATTTTTATATTAACAGAATATAAATAAATATTATTGTAAAATAATATTTACCAAATTCTTTGGACGTTCATTTGTGTACAAGCCTGATTTCGGTCAACTTGAATAAATTGACCAAATTCTTTGGACGTTCATTTGTGTACAAGCTTGAATTGCTCTATTACTCTTGATTAATCCATTGAGTGTCTCCTTAATATCCAATGTTATCTCTATTTTGTAGTAATACTTTACTCTATTTTACAATAACTACAATAAAATTACTCCAACTATAACGTCATTTCTTAGTCTAAAAAGAATATTCTACATAGATGTCTTCTTGCATATTATTTTATATTCATTTTTGTCACATTCATACTATTTCATTATTTTACAAAATAACTCTCAGTCTTTCCTTTTTTTTATATTAACAGAATATAAATAAATATTATTGTAAAATAATATTACAGAAATAGCACTTAACATGTGTCACTCAAAATTATTAATTATCTTAATATTATTAAATATTATATTTTTATTAAAAATGCAAAAAAGAAATATTATATTAGATAATTTCAACAAAGATATTACAAACATAAAACTAAAATTATAATTCATTCAATACTCCGAAATAAGATAAAATTGGAATTAGATGAATCCATCCAACAGTTGAAATTAAGATAAAATCCATCCAATGACTGAGATGAGGATGAAATCCATCTAATGGTTGAGATAAGGATGAAATCCCTTTAAAAGATGAGATTAAGATGAAATTTATCTAATGGTTGAGATGATGATAGAAATTATGATAAGATTAGATAATGTACAAATTCATCTGACGGTTGATGTGTTAATGAAATCCATCAAACAGTTAATATAATGATAAAATCTATTTAACGGTTGAGATTAAGATGAATTCCACCTAGTGAGTGAGATGAAGATAATAATTATGAAAAGGTTAGATAGTGTACAAATTCAATCAATAGTTTAGATTGAAATGAAATTCATCCTACGGCTATAATGACAAACATGATATTTCCATCCTCTATATATACATTGGTTTAGTTTTATCTCAATTACCAACTTCTATACTCAATTCTATTATTCTACTTTGCACAATCAACTTCAGTTAGAAAAAATATTTAGGAGTTCAAATTATAGTGTTGAGGAGGATATGCTCATCTGCTAAATATATGTAGACATCTCCCAATATCCAATTATTGGAAAACATCCATCTGGCGAATATTTTTACTCTCGTGTAGAAGATACATACAACCAAAAAAATGAGGGTTCAAAAGTTCGTAGTAAAACATCTATACAATGTCGCATTCAAATGACAAAGAAAACTGTTAGGAAATTGAATAGCTGCATCTGCCAAATTAAAAACATGCATCCTAGTGGTGTCTCATAAAAAGATATTGTGAGTGTGAGACCCCAGAAATTTTAACATCTTAATAATATCATTAAAATTAAATATATGCATGATATCTTAATTTTAAAGTTGAAATACCGTATCTTTGGTAAGCGTTGTTGTGAAATTAAAATCACACAATTAAGCATTTTAGTTATTTGTTAATTTTAGAATTTTAATTATAATTTTTATAAGATTGTAAAGGATTTAATTGCATAACTTAATTAAATTTGGGCTATTGTTGTTCTTTACCAAAATTGAAGGGTTAAGTTGCGAAATTAAAAAAAAAATTTAGGGAGAGGCAGCAAACATGTAAGCCCTTAAGGTTTACAAGCTGCCACCCTAGACTTGGCCATGAACCGGAACCGGCCCGGCTGTTAGGCCCGGAGCTGGAACCAGGGCATACCGAGCCAGAACCATGAATAGAAATTGGCCATCGCGGGCAGATTTTGGTTCAATGTTTTTCTGAACCGTGAAACCGCCGGTTTCAAAAAAAATTTATTTTGCTTTTACAAATATATTATATTTCATTATTTCATACAAATTTCTTGAACTTTCTCATATTTTCTCTCATAATCTCCTATTACTTCTAAAATTATTTCATTTCATTCAATTATTTACTTTAATATATTTCATTTCATTCACTTTGTTATCTAATTCTCGTTGTTAGTTGTTTAATTTGTTAATTATTATTGTTAGGTTAGAAGTAAGATTCTTGAATTTAATTAGTTATTGTGTGTTTTACATTGAATCATGTATATTAATTTTCTTGTGAATGAAAAAAATGATTAACTAATATATTGAATTATTAAATTTTCTCATTATCTAATAGAATTAATGGCTTGTTATTAAACTATAAGTATATTAAAATAAAATATTACTTATGATTAACCATATTAACTTGAATTATCACGTGTTCTTGTATAATGAATGAATAAATTCATATAGGTACATGATTAAACTCATAGTTTAATATTCAAATAATGTCAATTATTTTCCATATTCATTATGGTACAACCATTAGTAACATGTTAATTGTAATGAATATTTAATTACTAACAAATATAGAGTATTTTTCACTTTATTATATTTTGTATATACATCATTTCATCTACGGGTAATTAAAGTTACTTTTCAATTATATCAAATTTGTATATATTGTATTTATTTTCTTCAAATTTAATTTTAAAAAATTCAAAACGTGAACAAACCGAAATCGCAACCATGAACAGGAAGTTCACGAACCAAAACTGTAACCGTGAGGACAAAGGCTAGTTTAGATTCCACCATTCGTGAAACAGTGAACCGGCGGTTTGTGAACCGTGGCCATGTCTACACCACCCATATGTTAAAAATGGCAGGCTCTGTAAGTCATAAGGGACAATGGGAAAAAGAGGCAGAAAGGAAAGAAAAAGAGAGAGAGAGAGAGAGAGAGAGAGCGAGAGAGAGAGAGAGAGAAAGGAAAAGAGAGAAAAGGATGCAGGAGGAAGGTTTTTGCAAAGCCTTGAGAAAAATAGAGGGAAACAAACTGACTAAAGTGGGAAGAGAACAACGGGAGATAGAGAAAGAAGAGGAAATTCAAAGGGTGATCCAAGTTAATCAATCCATGAAAGCTTTAGAAACTTTTAACAGGTAGGTAAAAAGGATTTTCAATTTTAAATATAATCTTGTGCTATTTATGTATGTGTTTTCTTGGTGATTGGTTTGCGTTCTTGAAATCTTGATTAAAAGTGCTTGCTCTTACGATACTGATTGTTTAAATCTACTCACTTAATGCGTGAATAAATAATTTTTTATGCTAAAATGTTTAATTGCTCTAAAAAAAATTCTTTTGTGAAAGTTGATGGAAGACCTTGTGCGAATAAGTCAAGAATTTCTGAAAGAAATAAAGATTGAGGACGGTGTTATTTTACGGAGGCACCATTATATCGAAGTGTTTATACTACCCCACTGTATAAAATTGTATTCAATCTGCCTGCTTTTAAATTACTAATTATTATTTCTCCTTGTTTTCTCATACCTCCCTCAGTATATGCATTTGAGTGTGTGAACTAGTGCCGTGGATATGAAGATGAATTGGAAAAGAAATACTTCACACCTCTGAAATCATCCACCGGTACTTATAAATAAATACATGAGAAGGGATATGATAGAATATTCTATCACTTAACCTCAAAAGAAGTTGATAAATAAATTAAGTTTAAAGAGATTTTAAGCATTATGTGAATGGCACTTTTCCTAAATCCACGCATAGCCCTTTTGACATTCACACCAAATTTTAATGTTCAGTTAGGCAAGACATTACTTAGCCACCTAGGAATCATTGAGTATCACTTAATAAGTGCAGTATTTGTTAAGCACTTAACATATTAATGTGTGAAGAAAGGATATTATTTTCCTGACGTGGTTTGATATATGGATTTCTTTCCACCTTTATAAATTGACTCAAAACTTTTATTGATTGATTTTATGTTAGACAATAGATAAACCAATTCTTGGTATTTACCATTAACATGTAGTATTATTCTTAAAAATATTTTGCTTGGTCTGAATGCTTGAAATGTACTGTTGTGAGAAAAATTAGTCCCGTTCTTGATTTAGATAAATTCCTTTAACATGCTATTCATGTAATGTTATGTTTGTAAACTCGAGGTTCTCTTTGATACTTCTTATTTATGAGAACTTTGGTGTTTAAAGTTTTGTAGAAAAATATATTTTCAAGCATGCTTAAACTATGAAAAAATTATGATTTTGTTCAACTATGTCTTCTTAAAAGCACGTGATGTATGTAATCTTCTTTAGGTTAAATGTTTAAATTTTCTTTATTCTTAAAATTTCTGAATGTTGAAAGTTGATATCAATTTTGACCTATTGGCACAAATATTTTGGAAATTCATGTGATACAATAATTGTAGTACTTTTAATCTAATTTTAAATGGCTATGATTTCAACCTTTTTAGACTTTTGGCTGCCAAGTTATGGCCATTTCAAGCAGCCTTGCTAGGACTGAATTTGGTTACAGGATGTTAAGACCTTTTGTTGTTTTGGATTGTTTGGTTTTCTATTTATGGGAGGAATTGTGAAACCTGTGCAGCACAAGAATTTTTGTATTTCAAGTATATTATTGTGGCATTTTGGTTTTTTATTATGTGGACATGTAGTCATAAAGTTATAGCTATTTAAAACTACTATTACAGAACTGAAAATTTGGTCATAGAGTTTTTCGATCTTCAAAGCAACTTAGAACTGTTTTTACACTAATTCATAGCTTGAATTTAGTGTTTTACACAACACAAAATTTATATCATTTCGAATATTTTTTTATACAATTTCAGTTTCGCATTATTTGGATAATTGGACATGAAGTTTTTATCGATTGACTCTACCTTGGTAGGACTTAAAGTTGGCTAGGGTATTTTCAGCCATTGTAGCTACTTTGATTATTTTATATATGGTTTTATTGATAGAATTTGGCGATTCACAGAATATAAAAGTTTTTATATTTTTAACATATTTTCATATGAAAGAAATTATGCATTTTTCTGACTAATAAAAAATAAGATATAAGGATTGGAAAGAATGGTATCAAAACTGAAATTGATACTTGACATGTGCTCGTTAACTTTTACTAATTGATTTTCTTTGTATAAGTTTTATATTGAATTTGGAACTCTGCAAAACATGAAAGTTTCTGAATTTTGAAATTTAATAATTTGCTTATAGTGGTGTCATTGAGGCGATTGCCTGGATTGTACTCAGCCATACCTTATAAGGGAGGATACCATGTGATAATTGCATTTCCTAATTTTGTACCAACTCTATTTTGAATTGATTGTATCGAATACATGTGGTATAATTTGGATGTCGGATTTATGTGCTGTGGAACTAAGTGTTGTGTAGAATTAAGTGCTATATCACTTGAAAGGCATGAGCAACCTCTAGAGTTCGTACGAGCCACCTCTAGAATCCATATGAGCCCCTATTGACTCTTACACTTGACATTGTGAATAGTTTAAGTTTGGCACAATTGGATGAATTTTCCTAATTATTTGCCAACTTGCATTAATTGTATGTTATACATGTATTGTTATTGATTGTTTGGGCCTAGTAGGTGTTGGCTTGGAGGGTAATCAAGATGACATCGGGTCGACAATTACGCCAAGATCACACCGGCGAGCCCCGTCACGCAATCAACGAGGTTTCAATCCTATTCACTGGAGTCGAAATGGCAAATTCGGATGCCCTGTTAGGCCTACGGAGTCGTAGTAGTCACTGACCACGATGAAGGATAAGGTAGCTTCTCAAATCGTGCACACAACAATGAATTGCTAGGGAAGATAAGGATGGTAAAGGTCAGCATGACCAATCGGGACAAGTACCGATTATATGTTTAATTTTTATTATGACATAGTAAAGTTTTGTGGTACATGGTTTGTACATTTGAACTTTTTCTTGGAACTGTATTTTGTTGGAAATCAATTTTTCAATGATGAAGCACTATCCCCACCCATTGAGCTATTTTAAGCTTACCATTTTATAAAATTATTTTTCAGTGACCTGCGATGGATTGAGTGGTGGACAATACTCTGGGTTCACATACACATTAAAGAGATAGAGGAATAGATTATTAAGGTATTTAATTACCTTGATTTTGTTTGTAACTATTGGAATGGCCATTTTGGCAATTTTGAATGTAAGAATTTTGGGGTGAAACATTAATATGTATATCACCTTATATAGTTTTTACTTTAATTCTGGTGGGGCGTTACAGCGAGTATATTATCTAATAACTTTTTTTTTCAATCAATGTCTATATCTAATTAAAACTTTTATTTTAATGGTTCAAATATGTTGTGGATACACTGAGCAAAGATGTTGTTAATGCAAGATGAGAACTACAAAAGAGGTTTTAAATTCGATCACGTATGGAATTTTGTTAATCATTTTGAAAAATATAAAGATGATGTCACACTATCAATTAGGACAACAAAACTCCGAAATTTAATGTCTCATTATAGTATGATAATCCTATTTTCGAATCTACAATATTGACATCTTGTGGCTTGTCATCATTTTCAATAAATTTGGATGAACTTCTAGTGCTTCAGATTCAAAACACCTAATTCGGGTAAAAAAAATGCCAAGTTGAAGAGAAAAATTGATGGAGAATGTTCAATGATCACTGAAATTATCAAAGAGGAAAATCAACCGATTTAAAATTTGTTGAAAGAAAACAATTTGAGAAAGCAACAACAACTTGGACTTCAAAAATGAAATTTGATATTCAAATAATGGAAACAAGAAAATAACATGTTAGAGAGGAATTTAAGCACCATTACTGATTAAAAAAGCATGCATTTGTCAAATTTGAGCAAAGATGAATCATAGCAAAAAATCTCACCAACATAAACGAGGACCTTAACCTCCTGTAAATGATGATTTCGTCAATTATTTTGCCAACATTTGTGGATTCGAAACCGATTTACCAGATTATTAATTGAATATTGTACGTTAGTTTGATGTAATGTATTTCAATATTTATTTCCAAGTTTATTTTAAATATTATGTAATATTTGTGCGTTAATATAAATATTACTATTTTTAAATTATAATATTTGTAATTTCAAGTATTTTAAATTTCATTTATATTTTAATTAATTTTTAATAATATTTTTTATTTAATTAAGTACTATAATTATTAATTGTTAATAATGAATTAATTATAAATTTAAAAAGAAAAAATATCAAAAAAATATAAAAAATAAAAAAAGATTTAAAGAAAAAAAAAGTCTTGAAAAAAAAAGGACCAGATTGTAATTTAAAAGAAAATTTAAAAAGTAAAAAATATATATATAACGCAGCTACAGTGTTGTACTAAATGTGGAATTGTGCAAAAAGATTTTGCCAAAATAGCTAAGGGTTGGACCTGTGCTATTTTACAATTTTTTGCCTTATATGGGTTTCACGCTATTTTGGAGGCAGCGTTGGAGATGATATAGTGCAAAACTTGAAAAACTCTAAATGTTTATAGTCCAAAATTATCATAAAAAATAGAAAAATAACAAATTTATGGATAGAGTAGTCTAACTTGCAAAACAAAATAAAATGAAATAAAAGTAAAAAAAATAGAAATATTTATTAATATATATATATGGAATTGAAAAACTCTTAATGTTTCTAATCCAAATTTATCGTAAAAAAATGGCAATTTTATACTAAGAGTAGTAAAAATTATAAAACAAAACAAAATGAAATAAAGTTAAAAAAAGAAAAAGAAAAAAGATTAATATATAGGTTTTGGATACATAAGCATAACTCTAGATAACTCAATATGCGGGTACCTGCAATCCATCTTTTACTTGTTTATTTCTACTCGTTAATAAAATGGACACCGATAAGTATCTATCCATTTTTGTAAAGCCATTTAATACTCATTCACTACATGTTCGAACAAGCCCATTTTCCCCCCCATAGTTCAAATTGACATTGCTGTGTAGTTTGACATAATTATTACATTAAGGATTAAGCTATCATATGTTTACATTATTGTGAGTATTTGGATTTTCAAATCACATAAATTATCAGTATTCATCAACCCTAGAGCAATGGCGAATCCATCTAACGTTGGGGTTGACAACAATAAACTGTCTAATAATTTTGACAACAAAAAATCTCACTCATAATGATAATAATTTTAAAATACATAAAAATAGCAATTTATCAAATTAAAATAATATTCAAAATAAAATACTTATAACCAAATGTATTTTTATATTTTATCAAATCTTGCATTCGAAATTGTGTCTATCACTGCTATTTCACGCCTATTAAAAACATCTATAAAAGAATTTGTATCAATACTTCTAACAATGCTCTTTTATATATAAATAATCAACAAAAAAAATCAATGAATTTGCAAGAAATTCATTTTTCATCTTATTTCACAATGGTATTTTAATAAATTTCATTGAAAAAATACTCTCAATTGTTCTAGTATATATAAAAAGAGTAAGCACAAGATATATCAATCCATCAAAAATAGGATAATCAACTAACTTTTCTTTTTTTTTTCAATACTCAAAACAATTATGAAATTGTAGACAACTTTTGCAAGTCTTCATTTTGGTCTACTTCAAACATAAAAAGCTATAACTAAAGTTTCAAATGCAACTTTTCTTCTTCCAAAAAATCTATAGGATAGTATATGTATACAAGTTTACAAATATTTTCAATCTTAAATAATCGAAAGCTATCTATAATACACATAACACAACTAAGTATATGAAATTATATTACATTTTTCTAAGTCGACTTGTAATTTCTTACAATTGAACATTAATAATAGTATCCCTTTTAAAATTAGATCTTTACACTAATGAAAATGCATGAAACAAAAAATTAAAGCATTAAGCAAAAAATCCCTAGTCTGATGTTCAAAAGTTCCAAACTTGCTCAATGTAATGGAAACCCAGTTCAAAATTTCAAAAAACAAATACTTAATTCAGAACTTGTTGAGCCAAATATGTCATCGTGATCACCAAATTCAAGCCACAAAGTTGACGAAATTAATGACACAGATCATAACGAGAAACCCAATTCAAAAAACGATGGAATTAAGTTAATTAAAAGGAATAAAATCTCACCTTTCAGTAACATTAAAAGAAAGAAGAGAAGAGCAGAGGTTAAAAATTCACAAGAATCCAGCGATCAACCAAGAATCCAAGCAAAGCTACAAAAACAACACCTAGCACTTTTTCTTTTCTTTACTTTTCTTTTTTCCAAACTCTCAACTTTCTGTTTCAACACTTTATTAAAAATGCGGTCTCTAATCAAATATTGATTTGGATCTCCAGTGAAAAACTCCGATTAGCTAACTTTGAATTGAAGTGGTAAAAGGCAAGATTCATTTTTCAATCACTAGAGCAGCCCAGCAGCATTAAAGAGGGAAAAAACAATTGATTAACGTCATAAAAATAAAAACATTGGTACTTAAATTAGAAATTTTTAGTTTCAGGTGTGGGGCCAATTTAGGAGTGCAGAAACAATCTAAGGCTATTCAAATTTATCAATAACCATCATAAATTCATGAGTATTGATAATATCATATATATAAAAATAATTTTTGTAAGCATTAAAAAATTACTAGAAATCCCTTCTTTTGCTTCACAGAAATCCCTTCCTTTGCTATATATGATTTTTGACATTTGATTGCTTCCTTTTTGCTTCGTCTTTTCACCAATTTTTCACTTCTTTCTTACAGAAAAATCAAACTAGTAGTTTAAAAGTTTGAAACTTTAGAAGTTTATGGGGTTTAGGGTGTAGAAGATTGGAGAATGAATGGGAGATTAGTGTATTTTTGTTGTAAGGGTGTAGAAGATTAAAGAATGAATAAGATATTATTGCAGGTTGAAAATTTCTCAGTAGATTGAAGAACAAATCGTAAGGGCGAAATGGCGTAAGGGCGTAGAGCGTAGGAACTGAAAGTTTTGTGTAGACATTTCTTTAAGTGTTAAGGCTGAAAGTTTTGTGAAGTGTTCAGGAGCTGAGAAATTTCTTAGGTTAAAACAAGGGCTAAGGGGGTATGACTTCGTTTGGCAATTATTCATTATTAAGTTGTGGGTATTTGTTATATTTTAATAAATTAATAATTATTTATTTTAAACAATATTTATGTAACAATTATTTTTTATATAAAATTAAATAATCAATTTGTTATATTTATACGCAAAACATTAGCTTCTTATATATATATACACACACACACACAACATTTTATAAAGTGTTACATATTATATAAAGTGTTGCATATATTACATAAGTATTGCTTTAAATACCCAATAAAGACAACACTTCTTAAATGTATTACATATTCCTATAATAGTTGTAATACTTGTAGACAAGTGTTGCATTTAACTTATATATGCAACACTTGTTTGAAAGTGTAGCAACTTTTCTAAAAATTCTGTTAAACTACAATATTTTAAAGTGTTGCTTTCAAAGTGATGCTACAGCCTCATTTTGTAGTAGTGGGAATAGCTTACACCATATGATTGTGACTGTTACTCATATGTCATTAATGGTTTATTGGAATCTTTATTTCTGATCAATCCTCTCTATTCTTATGCTTTTTGTGGATTGAAGTTCCATTGTCGATTAGTGAAATATCAAAAAATTATGTAGACTCGATTAATTGCATTACTTATTCCCTTTTCTTCTAAATGGTGATTCAGAAACATGTATGTGTAGGTCCCAAAAGATTTTCTATTACAAATTCTTTGTAAAGAAAGCGTTATAAAGTTTGTTATACAGGAAATTGCTAGCTCTACCTTGGTTGACTATGCAAAGAAGGCAAGTAAACCTGACACACTGTTACTTTTTATGTAATTTTTTGTCTAAATATTTTCTTAGGATCTTGGTCCTGACAGCAATTTTGTCCAGTTTTACACTAACTTCTAGACTGAATTCAAAGTTTTACAGAACCTGAAACTTATAGAAATTTTATCCTTTAATTATACATTTTTGGTTTCACATTATTTGGATATTTGATAACAAAGTTATGACCATTTGAAATAAATATGGCCGGACTAAAATTTATTACGGTATTTCAGTCATTACATCCAATTTGGACAATTTTTACACCCTTTTTAAATTGAATTTTAAATTCTATAAAACATTACTTTTTAGGATTTTGATTCTTGTTTTACATGGTTTTGGTTTCATATTGATTTGAGTTTTGGTTCCAAAGTTATAAGCATTTGAAATCAATGTGGCATGACTGAATTTGCATGGTTATACATTGAAAATAGACTTTGATTGGTCTAAAATTTGTTAAACATGAAAGAATATATGTGAACATGTCTTATGTACACTTTTTGTCCATGTATTGTTTGGTTTCAAGTATTGTTATTCTTTTATCTTTAAATACTTAAATATAGCTTGTATGGCATATTGTTGCTAATAGTGGGATTAAATTGTGAACTTTGTATAAATTGGCACGGTTACACATTAAAAATAGACTTTAGTTGGTTTACAATTTTTTAAATATGCAAGAATATGCGTGAACCTGTCTTATGTACACTTGTTGCCCAAGTAATGTTTGGTTTAAGATATTTCCATTTTTTTAGCTTTAAATGCTTGAATGTAATTCTTGTGATGTATTGTTTCCATTAGTGGAACTAAATCGTGAAACTTTGGTTAAACATGCATGGTTATACATTGAAAATATACTTTGACAGGATTAAATTAGTTAAACATGCAAGAATTTGTGCGAACATGTGTTATGTACACGTGTTGTCCATGTGTTGTTCGGTGTCAAGTATTGTCATTCTTTTATCTTTAAATACTTAAATATAGCTACTAGAATTCATATAACTGTCTCTAACTTAAAAGTTTCTCCTTCTACTCTCTAACTCCAGCCGCCTATCACCACCGGCTTTGGCCTTTTGGCCAGAGTCGGTCAACTGGACTCTTCCACTCTAAATTGATTCACCAAAAACTCCTTCATACAGCTTACTCCTTCAGCTCTTTCATCTCTCTCACTGTCACTACGATAATAGAGCTTCAACAGATCGAAGACCAAGCTGCTCACAACCACTAAGCTCGACTCTAAGCCGCTCTAGCCATAAGAGAAAGCCACTCACTAATCACCAAGCTGCTACAAATTCAGAGCTTCGTCAAGAGAAAGCTCGAAACTCAGATCGGCGCTACTCACTAAGCTAAACTGCTCCAGCTCACTCTCACAGATCTGACCTTATCTCAACTGAATCGGTTGTCTCTAAGATCGGTCCAAGATTAGTCAAAGCTTGTCAACGCTAAGTCCACACTCCTAGCTGACGAACCTCACTTCACTAATGTAGCTTCGGTGGTGGTGGTGAAAAGTCACGCCCTTAAGTGAGAGCTCTAAGGACGACAACTTTACAGCTTGTCCAACTGCTCACAATTGGCTCTCTGGCTAGAATCATCACCTCCAACTCAAATGCGAGGCCTACTTGGAGCTGAGAACTACTGCTATTGCAAAGGATTTCTTCAAACATCTCTTCAAATCTCGAACATGGAGCTGGAAAACGGGATAGCCCTGCTACTGAAGGAAGGTAGGCAGCTCATTTGCTCAAGGTTTAGACACGTAGAAAGGTAGCAATTGAAAACTTGCTGCTGGAAGAAAAACAAGATTTGGCGAGAAAATGCTTAATCGGGTAAGGGTGATTCAGATCTATGAGTGGCCCCTAACTACTAGAGTTTATGTCAACTTGGCCTTTTGAAATCTTGAATGCTTGAATTTTGTTGAGAAAATGTTTGCTATGAGGACTATTGGGGTTTATGAAGAGAATATGAATACTCAGAGGAAACTGGAACCCATTTGCTTTGAATGTTAAACACTGAATTTTTTGAATTTATCTGCTTTGAATGGAACTTGGAATTGTGATGCAAATATCGCATGGAACTTGTAAGTGGGATGCAAACATGGACGTGTCCATATTGTGTTATTTTCATGTACTGGCTAGCGTTTGGAACTAGAAATTGCATCTATTTTGTTGGTAGAATTTGTTGAACTAACGTGTCTATGCCAAGCGATCTCCTACTCGAGCATGTTGTTGAAGAATAGAATTTCTACTTCAATTTTACCATACTGCATGCTCTGTTAATGGACATTTAATATATGTGGTGAACTGAATTGTATGTTGATGCCATTCTATTTTCCTTGCTTTTAATCATGAGGCATTTAATCGTGATGCTGTTGTGTTTGTGATTAATCGTGAGCACAATGGAATTTTGCACCTTGGTGCTGCCTGTAATTTGCTCTTAAGGTGAACACACTGGACTTGTAGACCTTTGATCCGGATGTTGCCAAGAAAGGCTGATGATCAATAAGGCTCAGGCTACACAGAACCATGACTGCTTGCTCTTTCTGTTTTGCTTTATCTTGATACCTGTTGGCTATTATCAGAATCACATCTCATATGCGTTAGTTGTAGTATTGTCGATCCTCGATATTGTGAGGAAATGATTATAGGGTCAGAGTGATTGGAAATGTTGCACTTAATGGCATATGAGAGTTTGGGGAGTTGAACTAGATATGGTTATGTTTGATATCTACGGAGACAACTACTGGAAATAGGCTGAAATGATGTGTTCTCAATAATATCAATGAATACTGGACTAGAGATAGAACCTGGACAGTGGTTCAACATGGAACTAGCAGCTAAAAAAAGAATTTGGTTGATTTTGGATGTTGTAAAGTCTATGCTCCATAGCTATTGTTTTAATTATCTTCTGCCCCCATTATTAGAAAAGGAGGAAAAGTGTAGGGGAAGAATGATGAGAGGAGCTGTGTTGTGTTGCATAGGAAAAGTGGAGGTTATCGGTCCTGGGCATGTCAGGCCAGAAGCAAAAGGTGCCTATTTTCTTCTTCTTATCTTTTGCAAAGACGGACAATGGCGAAGAAGAAATTAGGGTGTCCAGGAGTTTTGACCTGAGAGATTCCCGGGCTCGAGAGCATGAGTTTGGCTACTCTAATAGATGAACAACCACTGTGTTAACACCTACGACATTGACACCAACTTGGTAGAACTTTCGTTTAGACATTTACTTTGACACTTTATTTTGACTTGAGATAAGGGAGACACTGCTCTAGCTTGAGCAGTTCTTTTCTTATCTTTGACGCCTTATTCAAAAGAAATCATGTAATGGAGTAGTACTCCAAATTTACTACTTTTACTGTGTAACGGTGTGGTTGGTTATATCCAGCACCGTATTTTGGCCAACATATATATATATAGCGTTATTTAAAAAACAAATACTTAACTATAGCTTGTGTGGCGTGTTGTTGCTAATAGTGGGATTAAATTGTGAAAATTTGTATAAATTGACACGGTTACACATTAAAAATAGACTTTGGTTGGTTTAAAATTTGTTAAACATGCAAGAATATGCATGAACATGTCTTATGTACACTATTTGTGCAATTAATGTTTGGTTTAAGATATTTCCATTCTTTTAGATTTAAATGCTTGAATGTAACTCTTGTGGTGTATTGTTGCACCATTAGTAGAACTAAATTGTGAAACTTTGGTTAAAATGCATGTTTATACATTGAAAATAGACTTTGGTTTAAAATTAGTTAAACATGCAAGAATATGTGTGAACATGTGTTATGTACACTTGTTGTCCATGTATTGTTTGGTGTGGAATATTGTCATTCTTTTATCTTTAAATAATTGAATATAGCTCGTGTGGCGTATTGGTGCTAATAGTAGGATTAAATCATGAAACTTTGTATAAATTGGCACGGTTACACTTTCAAAATAGCATTTCATTATTTGATCTTTAAATACTTGAATATAGTTCATGTGACGTATTGTTGCTAATAGTAGGATTAAATTGTGAAACTTTTTATAAATTGGCACGGTTATGTTTGAATGCTTTAAAGTTTCTACGTAATTAATGTGATTTATCCATTAAAATGCTATATTATATCATTGTTATTTATCATTTATGAAAAATTCGACTCTTTGAACATATGTTTTCATCACTTTATAAACATTTTGGTATGTTGGAGGATGTTGAAACAAAGCAAGAAACACGATTCTTGCATATTGGTTGATGAGTATTGTTTGTTATTTTTTTGAAGACTTTTGAGATGTTATGCTATTTTTTGATGTAATTTTTGTGGTATATTATTGCTTTTGGTAGGGCTAAATCGTGAAACTTTGGTTAAATTCACATGATTATACATTTAAAATACACTTTGATTGGTTTAAAATTTGTTAAACATGTAATAATATCCATGAAAATTTATAATGTATAATTACTTCCCAAATCTTATTTGGTTTCGAATATTGCTATTAATTAACTTTAAATGTTTGAACATTGATTAGTTTACTTTTAAATTGAGATATTATATGATTTCTTCATGTTTGTGATATTTTACAATGGTACATGATATGTTACAAAAAGTTTTAAGCTGTTTTTGAAACTATTACGAAAGTTGAAGAAAACTAAAGAGTTGAAGTGTCAATTCTCCTCATGGACGTAGAAAGAAATGGTGGGTGTTCTTGACACTAGAGAGTTGAAGTATCAACTTTTTGTATGGTGGATTAATACTTTTGTGTTATATTTCTTGGATATTAGAAGATTATTAATATTATGGTATATTTCTTGGATAGTAGAATGTTAGATATTTGCTATGTATTATTATATTTGGCTAGTTTTATTTTAATGTTTGTTCGAAATATTGTAAATAGTACAATTTTTATTGTTATTATTAACATGCTTTATTTTCTGTCACGAAATGAAAGGTTGACAATATTTTCTTCATTAGTGACCAAAATTTTAGTCACCAAATTCTACAAATTGACCACATTTTTTTGAATAATGGCAACAATATTTCATCACAATATAAAAAAATTGACCAAAAAATTTGGTCACCATTTTAGTCAGAAAAATTGCATTGCGGCGATTCAATTAATGACCAAATATTTGGTCACCATTTGGTGACTGCAAAACTAATCACCAATGATTGTCCATACTATGGTAACCAATTATTCTTTGGTGACAACAATTTTAGTCAGCAAAACGTTAACTGTTTGCGGTAGTTCAAAACCTTTGTTGACCAAATTTTTAGTCACCAATTCGTCATCACTGGTGACCATATGTTTTGTCATCAAACAGCACGTCACATGCTTTGACCATTGGTCATTTATTGATGAAATAATGTTGGTCACCATTTGGTTACCAAAATTTGGCATTTTGGTGACCAACATGCAACTTTTGGTGACCATATTGGTGACCACTTTTTCAGTCACTATTTTGGTGACCAACAGAAAAAGTAGTTACCCCAATGACTGGGCATTGGTGATTAACGGGTGACAACTTTAATTTGGTCATCAAATTCTTTTGGTGACCACTTTTGCTTAGTTGGTGATTATATATTGCATGTCACTAAAGCCCATTTTTCTTATTGTGAGAATTGAGTGTTTGGATAGATAAGTTTTGCTTTTTTGTTATTTTTTGGTACTAATCATCAATGGTCAACGCCAGACCACAACTAATCAACAACGTTGACTCATAATCTGGCTGACGGTCAACACTGTTGACTAGCTGCGATCTGGCGCTGACCACCACCAGTCAACAAGTTTTAAAAATAAAAAATAATAAAATGCCCTTCTATTTTGTTTTGAAAAAAGTTGAAAATTTTTGTTTTAAAAATTGGTGCAAAACAAATACACCATTTTGAGAAGAGATTGGAAATATGAAAAAAAAACCCAAACATACCATTAGCTTTTCCACTATAAAAAAACTTGTAACAATATTACGACTCCCACCATCATTTGCCACTGTCGCTATAGAGAGTTTAGCTTCAATAGTTCTTGAACCTGTGGCGAAGTCTTGGATGAATGAGGTTTGTAATCAAACCTTGAATGATTGTGAAAATGTTCTTAATGTTGATAATGGTATTTCTTTAGCTATTGTTGTTACTGGTGAGAATGGTCATTTGAATTTTGTTGAATGGTTAAAAGTGCCTAGGGTGTCTTCTTAGTCACATTTATTGGGGGGGAACAATTCTCAGTTGGATGGGGCTGTTCCTAAGGAGGTTTTGAATGAAACTGTGACGACACAATCAGAAGTCTGCTGGGGCAGTTCTACTGTTGCTGTCACGAGGTGTGAAGGTGAGATAAGGAGCTTTGATTTAACAAGGACAAAGGTTTCAGTGGGTTTGTCTCGGATTTTGTCGGTAGCTATTGACGGGGGCACGGACTGTTATGAGGAGATGGATTTGGATGATGGTCTGGTCTTCGAGGATAAAGTGTCGGGCCTAGTGAATAAGGATGTTCATCATTCGTTCCATCTGGACACTTCATATGATAAGAGGAAGTTGAAATATGGTATGTCTGATCGTGTTCTTCATTTCATGCTTCGTGCATCAAAGACTGACCCCCTTCGTCCTGTTTTCTTATGAATTTCCTATTTTGGAATGCTCGAGGAATTGAAAATAGTGGCACAATTAGGAGGTTACGGAGAATTAAAAAGGAACATCGTGTCATGCTATTATGTATAGCGCAGCCAAAACTATAAAGCAATGAAGCTGAGTCCATTCGACGTAAATTGAAGTTTGAGTATGTTATTGTCAGTGATGCGAATCGGCTGTGGTTGTTTTTTTCGAACTGTTTTCAGTGTTCTATTGCTGCACAAGGTGTCCAACACCTTACTGTAGCAATCTCTTGTCATGGCCAGCTCGATAATGTGTTAATTTCGTGTGTTCATGGTCTATTGTCTATCTCGGACAGAAGTGATCTTTGGAAGGAATTGTTTGATTTAAGGAGAGGGTCGAGATGATAGATTGTATGGGGTGATTTTAATTCGATCATATCCTCGGATGAGAAGAAGAGGGGTAGATAGTTTAACCATAGGGAGGCGCAGAATTTTATTCAATTTATTGACGGTAATGAGTAATTGGATTCTGGATTTGTGGGATCTCGTTATACTTGGTGTAATAACTGGAGTCAGCCTCCACGTATTTGGAAGAGATTGGATCGAGCTCTGGTGAACAAAGGATAGTCTTATCTCTTTACCACATCGGTACAGCACCTCAGTAGAATGGGATCTAACCAAGCTCATCTGCTTCTATCTCTGAGACCCAAGGCGGTGGACATCCACAACGTGTTTTGGTTTCAATACTTTTGGACATTGCGGCATGATTTTTTGTAGGTGGTGCATGAGGCGTGGTGTCTTCCAATTCAAGCTTGGCCATTGGTAAGATTTTGTAAGAAATTACAAGGATTGAAGAAGGCCTTAATTGCTTGGAATCTCAACAAGATAGGGAATATATTTGATCGGGTAAGGGTTCCTGAGGAAATGTGCAGAAAGAGAAAATGGATATGGAATTACTGGATAATATTGACACCTAGGTTGTATTAAGTCAAGCTCAGTCGAATCTCCAGCTTGCCTTGCGGGATGAGGAACTTTTCTAGAGACAGAAATCTCATGTGAAGTGGCTTGAATGTGGAAACAAGAACACTAAATTCTGTCATTCGTCTGTTGAAGCTCGGAAGGCTAAGACGGGAATTAAGGTGATTCGAGGGTTGGATGGGGAATGGATTCAGGAGGAAAGTGGCATTCGGGCTACTGCTGAGGACTTCTTTAGGAATCTTTTGACTAAGAACTCTCCTGGGGTGGACTATGCGAAGCTGGGAGTGATTCCCCATCTATTGGATGACCAAGATAGACGTGCTCTAGAGGCGGATCCGTCTATGGATGAAATCCGGGTGGCTTCGGATGATATTGACGATTCTAGTGATCTTGGGGCCGATAGGTTTTCTATTTGCTTCTTTAAAGTGGCGTGGGAGATTATCAAGTGTGACCTCTTTGATGCAGTATTGGAATTTTTTAGTGGTGGTGAGCTCCCTTATGGGGTTACGGCAACGACGCTTGTATTAATTCCTAAATATGATAAACCTCAGAGCTTCTCGGAGTTTAGACCGATTAGTTTGTGCAATGTCATTAATAAGATTATCACCAAGACTCTTGCTAATCGACTGCGGATCTGTCTTCCACGGTTAATTTCTCCACAACAGAGTGCATTTGAAAAGGATCGTGTTCTAACGGATAATATTTTGTTGGCCCAGGAGATGGTGTGTTCGATGGCTTCTAAATCTCGTCATGGTAAGGTGATTCTTAAACTTGACATGAGGAAAGCATATGATAGGATTTTGTAGTTTTTGTGTGGTATCTTGCGACGATTTGGTTTCTGGAGAAACGTGGATCGATATGGTGTGGAGGTGCATGTCTAACTGTTGGTTTTCGGTAATGGTTAATGGCTGCCCTTCTGGTTTTTTCCGTTCCACCAGGGGATTGTGGCAAGGTGACCCATTGTCCCCCTCTTTATTTATTTTGGTGGCGGATTTTCTTTCTCGATGACTGAATGGTCTACTGGATTTGGGGTTTTCTCTCCTTTTCGGGGTCTAAGGAATGCTATTCCATTTACTCACCTCGCTTATGCAGACGATATATTGATTTTTTATCTGGCGACCGTGCATCACTTTCTGCTGTTTTTAAAGTTATTGGTGAATATGAGGCAATTTCTGGGCAGCAAGTTAACTCTGCGAAGAGTAACTTCTTTATGAATCCAAAGTTGTCACTTGTGGCTCGAAGAAGGGTTGCTAGGATCACTGGATTTGTACAAGATGACTTTACATTTAAATATCTAGGATGCCCAGTTTATATTGGGCATAAGAGAACATGTTTCCTCCAAGATATGGTGGCTTCGATTTAGAGCCGATTGTTGGGACGGCAGGACAAACTTTTGTCGATTGGGGGTAGAATTGTACTGGTTAAGCATGTACTAGCGACTCTGCATTCGCATATACTGGTGGTATCATTGTCTCTGCGGGCTGTCCTTCATCAGGTGTCCCAAATTTATGCTCGATTTTTCTGGGCTGGTCCATCTATGACACGGAAGTAACACTGGATTGCATGGGATTCGCTTTGTCATCCTCAGAGTGAGGGGGTGTTGGTTCTCGTCAGTTTGTGGATATTACAGAGGCTTTTGCTTATAAACTATGGTGGGGTTTTCGTTCTCAGAAATCACTCTGGGCTCAATATATGTATGCTCGATATTACAATTCAGAGCACCCGGCAATGGTTCGGCCCTCGTGGAATAACTCACATGTTTGGCGACGTATGCTTGAGATACAGTCAATCTGTGAGGATTTTGTTGGATGGTTTGTGGGAGACGGTGCACTTGATCTTTTTCATGATAATTGGCTAATGGTGGGCGCGCTGTCAAGATTTTCACAAGGGAATTGATATACACGGATTAAGTATTTTTGTACAAATGGTGTGTGGGATCTAGCTAATCTTTCACTTCCAACTGATATTCTAACCAAGGTGTCTGAATTATCTTTGTCAACTAAGGGTGCTCACCATTTATGGATGTGTGATGCTAATGGGGTTTTCTCAATTGCATCAGCTTATAATCTTATCCGATCGAAGAGGTCCCAGTCGTTTTTATTTAAACATATTTGGCAGCCAGGAATATCGTATAAGGTTTCTTCCTTTTTCTTCTCCAGTGTTATGGGCAGGTGCCTTTGGCCTCTTGGTTAATGAAAATGGGGGTGCCTAGCCCTTTCCCATGTTTATGCTATGGTACCCCTCTGGAGGAAACGTTGGATCATGTGTTTGGTTGGGGCATGTTTGCTACAAAGGTTTGGGGATATTTTGGTATGGCTGTGGGAGTTCAACAAGTTTCTAGGTCATGGAGGGACAACTGTCTGTTGTGGTGGAGTTTAAAAGGGAATGAGTATTTTAGGGTGATGTTATACTGGATTCCTTGTCTGATATCTTGGCACTTGTGGAAACGACAGAATACTGAGTTTTTTTAGGTCAAAGGGGCTTCATGGGAGTGGACCTGTGGGATGGTTATGTAGGACTTTATTAGTTTTTGGAAATTTTGGTTTCCTGATATACTTATTCTTGGGGTTTGGTGTAACATTGTTGATGTGGTGGCGCGCGGGGCTGTCAATCCCTATTTCGGTGACTTGGGTATGCTGGGTACTGCCCCCTCAGGGTTTTTGAAGCTGAATGTTGATGGTTGCTCGATGGGTAATCCTTGGCCAGGAGGTGGTGGGGCACTGATTAGAGATTGCTCTAGAAGGTTGGTCACTGCTAGAGCTATGGGGTTTGAATTTGTTACGAGTCTGGAATAATAGAATTTGCTCTAGAGATTGCTCTTTGGTTTCTATTAATAATATATGGAAGTGGCGTCCCTAATTGATTAGCCAAAAAAAAGACTGCCACCATCATTAATAATGTTGCATACCTTGCCATTTACAAAACATCGAGTGTGGAGTATGTTCTCACTTTGTCACCCTTATTTTTTATTTGATTGTTTAAATTTGTTACTAAAAGTTCTCATTAAACAAGTAACTCTTTCTCCTCGAATTATGTATGTGATGGCATATATGAACTCGATAGTGATGTTCAAAACTAATAGGATTATTTTCTATCCAATAATGATTGTTACGTGATTTTATCATTCAAATTATATAAGGAAAGTCAACTTGATGCACTTTACAAATTGTCTTCACATTTGTTGAGGTGTAGATTTTTTGGTGCTTCACACGTGGCCACATGGTTGTGGTGTTGAGTATTCCTTGGCGGCGGAGATTGCAGATCAAGGAGAGCTCCTTGTCGAACCTACACAGAAGAATCCCCGGGGTGGTCCCCAAGGAATCTCCTCCGATGATTAAGTTAGCCCTCAATCTATATGTATTTAACATAGTATTTAATGAGGGAAAAAAAAGAGAAGGGGTAGAGATCACCATTAACGAAGTAAAGAAGGAATGGGGGAGAGAGAGAGAGAAAGAGGAAAGTTAGAGGAAGGAGGCGGAGGTTGTTGTTGTAGTGGAGAATCACCTATTGCCCTAATTCCTTATTTCATGCCTTTTATTTCTCAAAAATGGTCGACCCACAAGACCAAACAAGTGGTCCTTGAGGTGCCATGTCATCATTAAGATGTTCCAATTTGAATGGAATTTTTTTGGCCTCATCAACCTAGAGATGGCTATTGTTTTGGTTCCGGAACAGGAACCGTGGCCCCACAAACCTTAACCGGCGCCGAACCGTCTATGGACGGTTCGGTTCCGGTTCCTGATTTTGTGGATATAATTGAATTAATAGTTGAAATTGACCTAATATATGGATGTTTTAGAAAAATATAATTATGAAGGATTAGATAAGTGAGAAAGAAAAATATATAAATGATAAGAGTATTGAAAAAATGATTGAATAATATAATAATATAATTAGAATAATTAATTAAAAAAATTGATACCCTAAACTATAAACGTTAAAACTTACAATATAAATATTAGAAAACTAAGAAATTATGTGATAAAAATGAATTGGTATAGAAATATTTATAGAATTTAAAAAAAAGTGCCGGTTCTGGTTCTGGAAACACCGGTTCCATTCCCACAAAACCGTAACTGGCGATAAACTGTCTATGGACGGTTTGGTTCCGGTTCCTGATTTTGTGGAATCGAAATCGGTGGTTCCAAAACCTGAACCGACAAAAAAATTTATAATTCTATAAATATTACTATACCACTTCATTTTCATCACATAATATTTTAGTTTTCTAATCTTTATATTGTAAGTTTTAACATTTATAGTTTAGGGTTTAGGGTATCAATTTTTTATTTTAATTATTCTAATTATATTATTATATTGTTCAATCATTCTTTCAATACTCTTATAATTTATATATTTTTCTTTCTCACTTATCTAATCCTTCATAATTCTATTTTTCTAAAACCTCCGTATATTAGTTCAATTTCAATATTAATCCAATTATATTATGTATCAACTTAATTTTTTAATTTATATTATCCTAATAATATTATTATATTATGCTAATATACTATTTAATTCCAATTAATAGTTCGATCATTCTCTCAATACTCTTATTCTTTCTATATCTTTCTTTCTCACTTTTTTAATATTCATAATTCTATTATTTTAAAAAATTCATATATTAGTTTAATTTTAACTACTATTCTAATTATGCTATTATATTATACTAGTTGAATTTTAATTAATTCTTCAAATATTCAAATATTATTTCAATATTCTTATTATTTTTATATCTTTGAATCTCACTTATCTAGATCTTCCTAGTTCTATTATCTAAAAAGTACGTAATAATTAAGTTCAATTGTAACTGTTATTATTCTAATTATAGTATTATGTTGTATTATTCGAGTTTCAATTAATAGTTTAATCATTATTTTAATAGAAATCAAAGTTAAAGTGGGATTACAGTCAAAATTCGAAACTAAAAATTGAAAAAAAATCGGAATTGAAACAAAATCGGAACCGAAATCAGAATCGGAATCGGAATCGGGACAGAATCGGAACCGTAACCGGCAGTTCTGAAACCATGGCCACCTCTATATCAACCTTGTTGAGCGAAAAAATCTCATCCATTTTTTCTAGTGGTTGCACTCTTGTTTCTGTTGTTGACATCATGTGCATGACATTAACAATATCTTAATATTTGCATTGTAATATATCCCAAAGAGTATTTGAGATAACAAATAAATCATTCAAAAAATACAAAATAAATATAAACTCATACGATATAATAAATCAAAAGCACTATATTAGCTTCACTCTTGTGAGTAGAAGAACCCTTATCAATAATAATGTCCTCCAAAACTAAACAAGTGAGATGAAATAGGTCTATCATGTTAAAAAGTACGCTGTAATGAAAACCCCATTTATCATTACTTGGCCATTTCGAATTTTGAACTAGATATTTTCCTTTACCTATCTCAACTTCAATAGAAGAAATTAAGAGTATGTTTTAAATATGTGTTTTGGTTTGAGAATTAGGAAAAACAATGTATCAAATTGTGTTTTATTAAAAAAAAATATTTTAGTTTTGAAATTTGAGCGTTTAAATAGATAAATTTTATTTTTTATTGGTTTTTGAGTAAAAGAATTAATTTATTACAAAAATATTAAATAAGAAAATATTTTTTTTATAAATTGTTTCGGTTGACTGTTTGATCGCCGTTGACCACCGCTGGCCGACTGGCGCTCAACAACGGTTGACACAACAGTCAATGTTTGACCGCCACCAGTCATCTCAAAAAATAAAAATTATAAAAGAATTGCAAAAGACTAGAATGCTCTTGTTTTCGATTTGGAGAAGTTGAAAAATTTTGTTTTAAAAATTGGAGATAAATAATCAACGCATTTTGAGAAGAGATGAATAATGGACCAAAATGGCCTATCACGAATGGCCAATTATGACTAAAATTCAAGTTGAAAAATCAAAATAAATTGTTTACAAAATAGGGAATAAAAAAAATACTTATTTCGTATTTGAGATATTATTAGAGTAATTTATCTTATTTTTTATTAATCCCTCACTAACCCAATCAATTAGAGGAGCTACCTGATCTTGAAACACGAAATTGAATTTAATTCCACATAGTCATTATATATATATATATATACTTAGAAGCTGAAATTGCGAAGCTCAAAATGGTGGCCAGGGAAATCAAAGCTAGGCAAGAGCTTGATCAACTCGTTTTGCAAAATCTGACTGATTAGCTAGTTCAAACAAAGAGTAAGTGCAAAACTAAAGAGGACGAAGAAGCTGAACAATTCATAGAGCCCTTAAACTCCTCGAATGATGAAATTTCAAACATTTTGTTAGCTGTTACTTTCAGAAGGCATGATGTTCAGATCAAACTGGTAGTACAAAACAATTTTGTACTAGAAACTGCAGCATTATGGGACACAGGGGCAGATCTCAGTTCCATAATGAAGGGATTACCCCATAAAAGTTCCTTAAAAAGACTAAAGAAGGACTTCGTTCAGCAAACAGTTCAAAACTCAGTATTTCATACAAACTTACTAATGTTGAAGTTAAATTTTCTTCAGCAATGGTAAAGGTGTCTTTCCTATTAGCAAAAAATCTTACTCATCTAGTTATTTTGGGTACATATTTTATCTTATAGCTGATGCCTTACATGACAACATTTGAAGGAATCCTGCCACAAAACATAGGAAAAGATGTTCTTCTTCCTTTCACTAGACTCCTAGTATACAAGGAGCTCAACCCATTGACCAACAAAATAAAGCAGATTAATTTCTTGAAAGAAGAAATTGAATACAAAAGAATTGATGCACAATTAAATCAGCCGATGGTTCAAAACGGAATCAATGAGTTATAATAAAAAATTGAGCATCAAGTTTGTGCTAAGGTGCCAACTGCTTTCTGGAAAAGGAAGCAAGACACTATTTATCTTCCTTATTAAAAAGATTTCAAGGAAGTAGATATTCCAACTAAAGCTAGACAAATTCAGATGAATCAAGATCTTCCGGAACACTGCAAAGCAGAAATCAATGATCTTCTGAAAAAACAAATTATCAGGCCAAGCCATTCTCCCTGGAGTTGTCCGGCATTTTATGTCAACAAAAATTCAGAAGTTTAAAGAGGAGTGCCCAGGTTAGTAATCAACTATAAAGCATTGAAGAAAGCCCTTCAGTGGATCAGGTATCCAATTCCTAACAAAAGAGATCTTTTGCAAAGGCTTTACGCAGCAAAGATATTCTCAAAATTTGACATGAAATCTGAATTTTGGCAAATTCAGATTAATCCATCTGACAGTTATAAAACAGCTTTTACAGTTCCATTTTGGCATTATAAATGGAACGTAATACCTTTTTGTTTAAAAAATGCTCCATCAGAATTTCAAAGGATTATGAATGATATCTTCAATCCTTATTCAAGCTTTACTATTATTTATATTGATGATGTTTTGATTTTTTTCAAATAACATAGATCAACACTTCAAACATCTTAACATATTCTTGCAGGTTGTTAAGATCAATGGTCCAGTTGTATCAATAAAAAAGGTTAGTTTGTTCCAAACTAAGATTAGGTCTCTGGGACATTATATCCATCAAGGAACAATACCAATAGAATGACCTATCAAGTTTGCTGATAGATTTCCTGATCAGATCTTAGAAAAGCAGTAGTTACAGAGATTTCTAGGATGTTTAAATTACATAGCTAATTTTATTCCTGAATTAGCTAATATCATCAAACCTTTGCATGAAAGGTTAAAGAAATTACCTCCACCATGGACAGATGTCCATACTGAGGTAATAAGACGAATAAAAACCCAAGTCAAGGCTTTGCCTTGTCTAATGTTGCCAAATCTGAGTCTTCAAAAAATTATTGAAACAGACGCATCTGACTCGGGTTATGGTGGAATACTTAAACAAGTGCAAGATAACAAAGAAAGAATTGATGCCTTCACTTCTAAACACTGGAATAGTATCCAATAGAACTATTCCACTATTAAAAAAGAAATTTTGGCTATTGTTTTATGTATATCAAAATTTCAATCTGATATGCTTAACCAGACGTTTCTTGTTCAAGTAGATTGAAAGTCTGTAAAAGATGTTTTGCAAAAAGATGTGAAGAATCTTGCCTCTAAATATATTTTTGCAAATGGCAGGCTATCTTATCAATTTTTTATTTTGATATTGACTATATCAAAGGAGAAACAAATTCTTTGCCTGACTTTTTAACTTGTGAACTTTTGCTGGGTAAATAATGCCGCCAAGGAAGAAAAAGCAAGAACTGCCTCCAATGCCAAAGAGCACCATACAAATACAAAGCTAAACAAAGGAAGTGTCGTCTTCATCCAAACAATCTGCTGAGAAGCAACACAGAGACTATGCTTTAAGTTCTAGCCAACTTAAGGTTTTAAAGGCTGACACCTCAAACCAGCCAATTTCAATCATGAGTAAAAATGTGTGGGCCGACATGGTTGAGAAAGATTAAAAGGCCTTCCTAAAAAAATCCAATTTTGAATCCATTAAACAATGGGCTTTATCAGTAGGATTTCATCTTGTGAAATCACTAAAAAATGCTAGTAGTGGTTGCAAGCTCTACTAACTATTCAAACGTGGTAGTTTCAAAACCCACCATCCAAACAAAGGTGGCGGTTTCTAACCCCAACAATTTCAAAACAGATTTTAACTCAAACAAATGCATTTCAAAAGGCTTCTTCAAGTCAAGAATATTTTAAAAATCAATCTTTTGTTTTAATCTGTCAAACAGAGCCGAATTTTTTAATTAATAACCCTAACCAAGATTTTTTCATTATTTGTTTAAGAGATTTTTGAGGAAATCTGTTTAGAATATTTGTAAGTGATAAGTTGGTTTTATACCAACTTAAATGGCTTATTTCACTTAGCTTTTTAATTGTTTTTCCAACATTTGTGTGGTGTTTTGTGCTACTTTGTGCATTAATGTGGTTTGTATCTTGATGTGCTAAAATGATGAAAAAAAAACCAAAAATAATGATAAGATGAGGCAAATGTGTGTTTGGTGTAAATGACAAGGAAAGAGTTTAAAAGTGCTTAAATGGTGTGTGAGAATTTGAGGGAAACCTAAATAGGTCTAGCTTGCTTAGTTTGGGTTTGGGCAGAATAGATGATGAATTTCATTTGAGTGTAACTCTTTCATTACTGATCCAAATGAGGTGAGCTTGGATGTTTTGAAACGCTCTGTGAGAGTAAATTATTTCTTATGTTCTAACATCTTTCCAATTCTGTGTGCAAGCATGAGAAACGGGGGCTTTTTGTATGATTGTTGTTGTTAGGGTTTTCATTATTGAATTTATTGTCACAGTTTGGTAAAATGGGTATATCTTGAGCTACATACCTCCAAAGATGCCGTTTCTTGAACCAATGGAAAGCCAAGAAATAGATCTAAAACATTTATGTTTATCACCAAGTCTAATTCACGGGCTACGGCACATTGATGTGGCATGGACGTAGAGCATTACGCTGAAATGGACACTAAGCCATATAGTTGCTCTTACATTTGCACTCACCTCACACTTCATTTTGTATGGCATTTGCACTCACATGCACGACGAGCTCACTTCGCCTCCACTGCCCTTATGCACACAAGCACTAACCTCTCGCACACTTTTGCACACACTCACCATGCGGCGAGTTCACCTTGCCGCACAAGAACTTCGCACACTCTTGCACACACTCAGCATGCGGCGAGGTCACCTCGCAGCCACACTCTCACCAAAATCACACACACACACCATGCGGCGAGGCCACCTCGCCGCACAAGGACAACAACATAGCACACCACAGCACACACCTCACAACACTCCTAGCCACATTTACCTCACAACAATCTACACACTTCACTCTACATGTCACATTCACTCATTACTTCACAGTTTCACTCTTTAGTTCCATTCACACATTCTTTGCATACTTTACAATTAGCATACTTTTCATTTATCTCTTAGTTTTAAACTTCATTCATGTGCTTTATACTCATGTCTTACTTCTATTAGTTCTTGGCACTGCTTCTATTGGTTCTTGGTGACATGTTTCTTTTCGCTACTCTTACTATGGATCACTCATCTTCATCACGTCATTTTGGAAGCACTTCACAAGTCATTCACAACATTTGACAATTCACACACAACACTTTACTTTCACATTATATTACTTCTTCATTTCACACACTCACACTCACCCTCACTCCACAACACTCACAACATTTCACTCATTTGCACAAACCTCACGATACACTCGCACACTTTGCACCAAAGTGGCGAGACCTCTCTAAGAGGCCTCTCCAATTTGTGGATTATCACGGCGAGACCTCTTAGAGAGGTCTCGCCGGTTTGAGGAGTGGTGGCGAGACCTCTCTAAGAGGTCTCGCCGTGATAATAGGATAAGTGGCGAGACCTCTTAGAGAGGTCTCGCCGTGTTAATAGGAAAAGTGTTGTTTTGCGATGGAAAGAATGGCAAAGTACTTAGAAGTTTTGCCTTTTGTGTATGCAGATGGTGAAGGCGCAAAGGTATTGGCTCAAGGGTGCAAGGAAGCGGATGAAGGCGCTAGATTCGAGGCTCAAAGGTGTGAATTGAGGCTTTGACCGAGTGTCATTTTTGTTTCTTTTCTTGTGTTTTCTTTGATTTTCATTTTATGTTAAGGCATTGCTTTAACAATGTAGTCATTTTACGTTTGCGTATTTGTTACATTTTGTAACCTCTATAAATAGAGGATTTAGATAGAATTTTAAGCGGAGAGGAATAATTAGAGAGGGGGATGGATTAGAGTAGAACATTATAGAGTACAAAACCGACTTTTGATTTTTAGAGCGGGAATTTCCTCTCATTTTCTCTTTCTCTCTCTAGTTTCTCTCTCTAGATTTTCTTCTCCGATTTCATTTTCGATCGCGACTTTGTACCGGAGATTACATATTGAACTCAATCAAAGGAGCATTTCACATTACTCTACACTTTAATCGGTGAAATCTTTCAATTTGATGGAATTGAACTGTTTAATGTTGGAATTTGATGAATATGAGTTGAATATGGAATTTTCTGGCTAATTATGTGATATCTTAGGGTTCTAAATGGATGAATACATGATTTAGGAGATTTGATGCTATGTAATTGACGTAATTGATAAAGATTGAAATCGCACTTGAATTTATTACTTGAAATCTGTTTAATTTCATATCTCTGCACTAATTGTGAATGGATCAAGCTTCGATTGTGGCCGCCATGCTAAGTTGAGGATTGATTCACTAACATTAGTGAAGATGTATGAGATGAGAACTAAAGTGTGATTGTCTGAGTCTTTACACTTGCTTTCTATGATTATTTCATTTCTGAGATTCAGGCCTCGCCATGGCAAGCTTTGATGAATTGAAACATTAGGAAAAGTGTTAAAGAAGCTCTCTGTGTTAATAAACGAAGACATTGAAGCTTAGTTCGGGCCTCGCCATGGGATTTCCTAGGGTTTGCATGTTAGAGTAGTTAGCTTGGAGAGTTGAGACGTTGCGGAGTGAATTCCATCATGCTCAGGCCTCGCCATGGGAGAGGATGGTGTTAGGAAATACAGGAAGTGGTGTGGTCGCCATGCTAACCACAACTTGAGCTTCTAGGCAGCTTAGGTCTCCTTGAGATTTGCTTGCTAGTTGATTGCATAGCATAGATTGGCTAGGTCTGTGTTCATCCGATACAAGAATCCTAGGATATCTGTTTTATTTGATAGTTGCTTCCTTTTGTTCTTCTATTCCTTTGTTCTTGTTTTCTTTTGTGTAGTCATTTCAGTTCGTGACCTACTTTCGTGGCAATTCTTATAACAGAAAATTGAATTCAAGAATCCAACACTTTCCTGTGGATACGATCCCCACTCATCACTACTACGTTAGTTTAGGGGTAAAATTGCAAGTACGCGACACGCTTGTCAATTTTTGGCGCCGTTGCCGAGGATGGCACGGTTTCTTGAATTTGGACTTGCTCTGCTCTGTTCTGTTTTTGTGTAAATTAGTAGTTCTGTGTTGTTTTCTTTGTTTTCGTGTTTTGCTCTGTCTACTTTGGGTTACTTATGGTAAGTGCAGGACAAAGGAACTCATTTGAAAGAGAAAATTGCACACCACAAGTACCCAAGCATGTCTAGATGGTATGGGGACTCTTGTGGCTCGTATTATTACACATAGCCAACACCTAGAAGATTTGAGGACATCTCTCCACCACCTTATGAAGTGCAATGGAAAAATCAAGCACAAAGAAACAACTCATATCACATTGGAACACAAGGACCCTATGTGGAATACATGTTTTCTCAAATGCTGGAAAAACTTGACAGAGGCTTACAAAAGAGAGAGCAATGGCATAACCAACAACAAAGCAATGAGTGTTATCTCAGAGAAGAGGCAAAAATGGAAAACATGTTGTCTCAAGTTTTGGATAGATTTGATAGAAGTGAAACAAGGTTGGCTCAACTGGAAGAGGAGCTTCAAGGTCGACAACAAAGACTCGATTGAATCAATGCTTTAATGAACAACCTATGGGAATAAATTGAGACACCAATTCAATATGCAGAATACTATTCACAAGTTACACCTCTAATTGCTAGAATACCAACTCCTGAGGAATACCATTTTGAAATGCAAGCTAATATTGAATGTGGTGAAGAACATCTTTGGGAGGTGGAATCTACAAATAATGAGGTTGTCTCACAAAAATGCATTGTTGATGAACCTTTGCTTCATGGGTCAATTTTTAGCTATTCTATTGAGAATGATGCCTCATGTGATGAACTTGATACTGATGAATTTATGGGGAGAGTGTTTAATGCTGAGTCTTGCATTAACTTCATGGAGTTCCATGAGCCAAATGATGTTGATAGCCATTCATTAGATGTTTCTCCTCTTGATAGCTTTGTGAATTGTATAGAGACACTTCTTGAGGATCATTGTGATATCATGAATGAGGATAATGTTACAATTGCTAATGAGAATGTTAACACATTGCTTGAAACTCTTGTTGAGGCACCAATTCTTGAAATGGTGAATAGATCTAAGTGTCTAAATGGTGATTCACAAGACGTGGAAAGTGAGATACTCTTGTTAATTGATGATAATGCTGTTGTGTTGTTAAGAAAGAAAAGACTCAAGAATTTCCCCATGTTAGTCTAGATGATGAAGAAATGAGAATTTATAACGAAATTGCTAACATGGTGAAAAATTGCTTTGTAGATGAATCCATTTTTGAACTTATTGGTGGTTTGGAACTTACTAATGGATGTGTTGAGACCATGGATGTACAAGCCTTGGTTGAGCCTTGCAAGGTTACAGGGCCTAGTGTGGTGGAAGAAGTAAAAGAGCCTATTCTGGTGGAGGAAGTGAACCAGAAGCCTCTTATGAGGGAACCTCAACTTTGGGTTGAGCTGTGCATGGTTGAAGAGTCTAGTATGGTAGGTGAAGTAAAGGAAGTGACTACAATAGGGGAGTTTCAGTGGTTCAAAGTTAAATTTGTGGTGGTTGCTCCCCAAGTGCATGAGCTTAAGCACCTCTTTGCCACTCTTTTTCAAGTGCCCTACAGGAGGAGAAAAAAGAGTGATTATGAAATATCTTTTCTCTGGTACAGAGAGGGTTATTCCGATTCTTGAAGAAGAACGTTTCATGAATAAAGTCTAGCTGGAGACTACAAAACCCAGAACTACTTCTTTTTCATATTACCTTAAATAAAGTATTTGGGTAGTTTCGTGCATTTTGCTTATTTTGCTTATACTCACCAAGGCCACTTATGTTGTAGGGGCTTGCACATGAAGGAATTGCAAGGGAAATAAGCCATGCATACATGAGGCTGAGTGTGGGGAAATGGTGCCTTGGACCACTCCCATACTGCACACAACCTTTTTATTTTACATATCAAGCATGGATTGTGCATATGCTATTTAGTGTTGCTAGTTGCATATTATTACACCACCATGACTCTTAGTCATAGTGCGACACTCCGTTTGCATACTACTTCCATGTCATGTCTATCTTGCACAAGTATGTAGTGTATTTGTGTGAGTGATTTCTAATAAGTTTGGTTTCACCATGTGCAGGAACGTTTTCATGCAAAAGGAAACTATGGCTACAGACACTTCACCAAGCAAACATTGGCATTCATGACATATCAAATCCAGGGAGCTCCTAAACCTATCTTTACTTTACATTGAGGACAATATAAGTTTTAAGTGTAGGGGAGGGAATGTTTGCTTTGGTTTGTGTCTTTTGTACTTTACATGCTTATTTTCTTTCTTGAATGAAGTTTTTGTGCCATGTGATGCTTAGCATGTGTTTTTCTTGTTTTGTTGTATCATTTTTTAGCTATTTCCCGTATATGTGTGTTTTTCGTATTTTGTGCAAAGTTTAAGTATTTTGTGACATTGTGACATTTTGAAATTTGTTGTGTTTTCGGTGTGAATAAGTGATGGTTTTGAACACAAGTGATGTGTAGTTGGAAGTTTTGTGGAAGAACTTGTCTATCCATGGAAAGTGCACTAACACTAGAGTTGGATGTGTGTTCAAAACTTGATTAAACATGCTCAGTGGTGATGATAGTTCAATGCTAAGTGGTAGAAATTAAAACATAGTGGGAAAGTTTGAACTCTAACATAGTTGTTTTCAAGCACAAAAAGGGCGTACATACATGGATTGTTGAACTTATATGAAAAGGTAAGACATAGAGAATTTTTGAATCTTTTCTTGAATAAGTCAAGTAATCCTTGGAAACCTGTTGTGACATTTAGGCACCAGGGGAAATGATTTGGGAAAAGGCAGGTTATGCCAATATGAAATGTGCTGGATGCTAAGTGCGTGGACAATGTTCCAAAAGCACACATTTATGAACCACTCCTCTGCGGGACTGCTCTATTACACTAAGTGTGCATTTGAAGAGAATAATCTGCATGAGTGGGGATGGAATTCAAAAGCCATAAAACCCGAGGCATTAATTGGAAAGGCCAAGGAGTACTCCAGTGTAATAATGTCATGTGCGAAACGAAGGTAAAGCACTAAAGGATGACAACCTGGGAGAAGGAGTGGTAAGAAACGAGGGCAACCAATGATCCTTAAAATGGTGCATTTATGTCTATACAGTGTTTACAAGTTGAAGACTTGTAAAGGAGTAATAATAAAATCTTTGCATTCTCTACTATTTCTTTGATCATAAGTGAGACTTGATTTGTATGTAAACCTTTGCACACCACTCACACATCTATGTTAGTGCTTCAAATGAGTACAGCTTGGTTTTGATGATTGCCATAAAGAATTGAGCATATCCTTACCACTAGAGTATAACTGGTTAACTAAGAACATGCACATCCAATAATAGTGTGAAATGTACTTGAAGTGGATAGGTAGGGTTTTCCACAAGAGAGTTCACTACGTAGCACTGTGTGCATGTGTTGGGTATTGTTGTGACCGTGCAGGAGTTGTGCAACTGTATTGTGGTGTAAGTGCAGTGTTGTGTCCTTGCTTGAGGGCAAGCAAGAGTTCAAGTGTGGGGGTATTTGATAAGTTGGTTTTATACCAACTTAAATGGCTTATTTCAGTTAGCTTTTGACTTGTTTTTCCAACATTTGTGTGGTGTTTTGTTCTACTTTGTGCATTTATGTGGTTTGTATCTTGATGTGCTAAAATGGTAAAAAAAACCAAAAATAATGATAAGATGAGGCAAATGTGTGTTTGGTGTAAATGACAAGGAAAGAGTTTAAAAGTGCTAAAATGGTGTGTGAGAATTTGAGGGAAACCTAAATAGGTCTAGCTTGCTTAGTTTGGGTTTGGGCAGAATGGATGATGAACTTCATTTCAGTGTAACTCTTTTATTACTGATCCAAATGAGGTGAGCTTGGATGTTTTGAAAAGCTTTATGAGAGTACTTTATTTCTTATGTTCTAACATCTTTCCAATTGAGTGTGCAAGCATGAGAAACGGGGGCTTTTTGTATAATTGTTGTTGTTAGGATTTTCATTATTGAATTTATTGTCACAGTTTGGTAAAATGGGTATATCTTGAGCTACAGACCTCCAATGATGCTGTTTCGTGAACCAATGGAAAGCCAAGAGATATATCGAAAACCTTTATGTTTATCACCAAGTCTAATTCAGGGGCTAAGGTATATTTATTTGGCATGGAAGTAGATTATTATGCTGAAATGGACACTTAGCCATATAGTTGCTCTTACATTTGCACTCACCTCACACTTCATTTTGTATGGCATTTGCACTTACATGCACGACGAGCTCACTTCGCCTCCACTGCCCTTATGCACACAAGCACTCACCTCTCGCACACTTTTGCGCACACTCACCATGCGGCGAGGTCACCTCGCCGCACACTTTTGCACACACTCACCACTCTCACCAAAATCACACACACACACACCATGCGGCGAGGCCACCTCGCCGCACAAGGACAACAACATAGCACACCACAGCACACACCTCACAACACTCCTAGCCACATTTACCTCACAACAATCTACACACTTCACTAAACATGTCACATTCACTCATTACTTCATAGTTTCACTTTTTAGTTCCATTCACACATTCTTTGCATACTGTACAAGTAGCATACTTTTCATTTATCTCTTAGTTTTAAACTTCATTCATGTGCTTTATACTCATGTCTTACTTCTATTAGTTCTTGGCACTGGTTCTATTGGTTCTTGGTGACATGTTTCTTTTTTCTACTCTTACCATGGATCACTCATTGATACGAACCTAGAAAGCCTATTATTTGGGTGGTCAATAAGCAAGTGGTTCGTGAAATTCATTCCATTAATTTGTGATGAATCATATAGTTGGAGGCCTGGAATAAATTCGATATCACAGTTCCTAAAGGTTCCATGGAGGTTTGTTGCTTCACGGCATTTAAGGTGTTAAAGTCAATATTCATCTTGAAAGATTCTGCCACGTTTTGGTATTCTGGAAGTCTCTCACTCGGTATAACTCCGAATTACGTGATTCACAGCCCTGGAACGATAAGAGATAGGGCTACAACTTTTATGTTTTACATTTTTTGAGCTTCGGACGTTAGCATTGTCAAACGTGCCTACCAAGATGAGTGACGTGATTCTGGCAGATTTCCGTCGCGAATTTCATGGACCTTTTGAAGATCAAGACAAGGCGTGCTTGGGCTTTGAGTTTTGGATCACGCCCTTTTGATTAATTTAGGGTTTATTTTAAGTTGTAATAATTAAGTCCATTTAACATTTAATTATGGGCTTGAATTTCGTTTTTTTAATAAGTCATTACTTGGCCCAATTATCTTGCATGATAATTAGGAAAGTAATCTCCTACTTTTTAGGAGTTTTTAGGAAAGTAATTTTAAGAGGCAAAAACGTGTTTGTCTTCTTAGTTTAGGAAAGTAGTTAAGTTCCTAGTATTTCATTACAATTAGAAAGTTTCTTAAACGAGCATTAGGGTTTTCGTTTTAGGAAAGTTGGCCAATATCCCACATTGGGAAAATACCAACTCTTAATACTTTTTGTAGCCTATAAAAGGGCAGCCATATTAACGTTTTTAATGGTAGAGAATTTTGTGAAATTTTAGCTTTGCTACAATTGATACGAATGGCCTTGGATTGAAGCCCTTGACCACACGAAATCCACAACTCTTCGGATCGTTGCTGCAACAAAAAAACGTTTAAAACAAAACATGAAAATAGATTTTGGGTGGAATTGAATTCAAGGGGAAAACGCAAAGTACTGAAGTAAATCAAACCCAACATTTTAATACAAAAGAACTTGATTCAACACATGAAAATTCATGAGCTAAACTAGTTATTTTGGCTTGTTCTTTAAATAAAGAACTCGGGTGAAATCTCCTAAAGGTCACGCTAAAGGAAAACTTGCTACAATGAAGATCAAACTTGAACTTCAAGGTTTTGACAACACATAGTGTTAATCACGAAATTAGCAAAGCTAAAATTTCACAAAATTCTCTACCATTAAAAACGTTAATATGGCTGCCTTTTTATAGGCTACAAAAAGTATTAAGAGTTGGTATTTTCCCAATGTGGGATATTGGCCAACTTTCCTAAAACGAAAACCCTAATGCTAGTTTAGGAAACTTCCTAATTGTAATGAAACGCTAGGAACTTAACTACTTTCCTAAACTAAGAAGACAAACACATTTTTGCCTCTTAAGATTACTTTCCTAAAAACTCCTAAAAAGTAGGAGATTACTTTCCTAATTATCATGCAAGAAAATTGGGCCAAGTAATGACTTATTAAAAAAATGAAATTCAAGCCCATAATTAAATGTTAAATGGACTTAATTATTACAACTTAAAATAAAACCTAAATTAATCAAAAGGGCGTGATCCAAAACTCAAAGCCCAAGCACGCCTTGTCTTGGTCTTCAAAAGGTCCATGAAATTCGCGACGGAAATCTGCTAGAATCACGTCACTCATCTTCGTAGGCACGTTTGACAATGCTAACTTCCGAATCTCGGAAAATGTAAAACATAAACGTTGTAGCCCTATCTCTTATCGTTCCAGGGCTTCTTGAATCACGTAATTCGGAGTTATACCGAGTGCGATACGTTCATAATACCAAAACGTGGCAGAATCTTTCAGGATGAATAATTGACACACCTTAAATGTCGTGAAGCAACAAACCTCCATGGAACCTTTAGGAACTGTGATTTCGAATTTATTCCAGGACTCCAACTATATGATTCATCACAAATTAATGGAATGAATTTCACGAACCACTTGCTTATTGACCACCCAAATAGTAGGCTTTCAAGGTTCGTATCACTCATCTTCATCACGTCATTTTGGAATCACTTCACAAGTCATTCACAACATTTGACAATTCACACACAACACTTTACTTTCACATTATATTACTTCTTCATTTCACACACTCACACTCACCCTCACTCCACAACACTCACAACACTTCACTCATTTGCACAAACCTCGTGATACACTCGCACACTTTGCATCAAAGTGGCGAGACCTCTCTAAGAGGTCTCGCCAATTTGTGGATTATCACGGCGAGACCTATTAGAGAGGTCTTGCCGGTTTGAGGAGTGTGTGGCGAGACCTCTCTAAAAGGTCTCACCGTGATAATAGGATAAGTGGCGAGACCTCTTAGAGAGGTCTCTTCGTGTTAATTGGAAAAGTGTTTTTTTGCGATGAAAAGAATGGCAAAGTGCTTAGAAGTTTTGCCTTTTGTGTATGCAGGTGGTGAAAGCGCAAAGATATTGGCTCACGGGCGTAAGGAAGCGGATGAAGGCGCTGGATTCGAGGCTCAAAGGCGTGAATTGAGGCTTTGACAGAGTGTCATTTTTGTTTCTTTTCTGTCTTTTCTTTGATTTTCATTTTATGTCATGGCATTGATGTAACAATGTAGTCATTTTACGTTTGCGTATTTGTTACGTTTTGTAACCTCTATAAGAGGATTTAGATAGAATTTTAAGCAGAGAGGAATAATTAGAGAGGGGGATGGATTAGAGGAGAACATTCTAGAGTACAAAATCGACTTTTGATTTTTAGAGCAGGAATTTCCTCTCGTTTTCTCTTTCTCTCTCTAGTTTCTCTCTCTAGATTTTCTTCTCCGATTTCATTTCCGATCGCGACTTTGTACCGGAGATTACATATTGAACTCAATCGAAGGAGCATTTGACATTCCTCTTCACTTTAATCGGTGAAATCTTTGAATTTGATGGAATTGAACTGTTTAATGCTGGAATTTGATGAATATGAGTTGAATATGGAATTTATAGGCTAATTGTGTGATATCTTAGGGTTCTAAACGGATGAATACATGATTGAGGAGATTTGATGCTATGTAATTGACGTAATTGATAAAGATTGAAATCGCACTTGAATTTATTACTTGAAATCTGTTTAATTTCATATCTCTGCACTGATTGTGAAGGGATCAAGCTTCGATTGTGGTCGCCATGCTAAGTTGAGGATTGATTCACCAACGTTAGTAAAGATGCATGAGATGAGAACTAAAGTGTGATTGTCTGAGTTTTTACACTTGCTTTCTATGATTATTTCATTTTTGAGATTCAGGCCTCGCTATGGGAAGCTTTGATGAATTGAAACATTAGGAAAAGTGTTAAAGAAGCTCTCTGTGTTAATAAACGAAGACATTCAAGCTTAGGTCGGGCCTCGCCATGGGATTTCCTAGGGTTTGCATGTTAGAGTAGTTAGCTTGAAGAGTTGAGACGTTGCGAAGTGAATTCCATCATTCTCAGGCCTCGCCATGGGAGAGGATGGTGTTAGGAAGTACAGGAAGTGGTGTGGTCGCCATGCTAACCACAACTTGAGCTTCTAGGCAGCTTAGGTCTCCTTGAGATTTGCTTGCTAGTTGATTGCATAGAATAGATTCGCTAGGTCTGTGTTCATCCGATACAAGAATCCTAGGATATCTGTTTTATTTGCTAGTTGCTTCGTTTTGTTCTTCTATTCCTTTGTTCTTGTTTCCTTTTGTGTACTCATTTCAGTTCGTGACCTACTTTCGTGACAATTCTTATAACAGAAAATTGAATTCAAGAATCCAACCCTTCCCTGTGGATACGATCCCCACTCATCCTACTACGTTAGTTTAGGGGTAAAATTGCAAGTACGCGACACGCTTGTCAGTAAGGTTATAAGTGTTTAGAACTCCAAGGTGGTTTGCAGGGTGATCACTTCTAATTCTAGAAGTAGATGGTTGGTTGCTGGTTGCCGTCTTGAATTGTTTGAGATAGTGTCTTTTTTGATCTGGGTCATCTAGATTGTCTATCATTTCAAGAAATTAAGTATTGTTCTCTAGTTAAAACATTGATACATTGTTACTCTGGATGCGAATCTTCACTGGAGATGGACTTAGCAGTATCATCGTCTTCCATTTGATTAATGTGATTATCCTCGCTATATCCTTTATCATCATCTTCTGTTTCAGCAAGAAGGTTTGAAATCTGGTTTAGAATATTGTCATCTATTTCCAAAGCTTGAATTTTCCGCCTGAGACGAGAGTATTTTGCTATGTGTCCTGGATTATGTCATTTATGACAAATGATAATTGACAAGGCTGGTTTTGGTGGTTGATATGTTTTGGGTTGTGGATTGAATGGTTGTGGCAATAGTTTTGGCTGCCTATATGTAATTTTCCATTTGGAGAAATGTTTTGTATATTTGGGTTTGGATTTTTGTTTATGATGTTCAGTTCTATGGGTTTGACTACAACTGGGAAGCCCAAACTGTTCACAAAAGAAACCTAGATCTCTTCTTTATTGAGCTCTGTCTTTTGCAAGTTTCCTGAGCATCTTGTCTTGCCTACAGATTCGCAAGGCAACCTGTTGGACTTGTGTTGTCAACTGTCCATATGTAATCTGTTCATATGGTACTACTCCATTGAATTTGTTTCTGAGTTCTTCCTAGACCATGTTAAGGAGTGATTTGGAAGTCCGTCTAGAAACTTTTCTTTCCAATATGTCTGGTTGCCATTAGGTTTGGCATATATACTGGTAAAAAATGTATCCTTGTACCATCGAAAATATGATAAGTTTTTGCACTTCAGATTATTTAGTAGTTCTGATGACCAATCTCTGAAAAAACCAGAATCATCAATGAAAGTTTTAGCAATTGTAAATATCAAAGTTGACACTGCATCAGGGATAGTATCACCATCTTGTAGAATAGGTTCTCCTAGGTCATCGAGTTTGACTGAGTGCATTATACTCTGTCTTTCTTCGTCAATGAGATGTTCATCCCACCATCCTTTTAGTTACCATGTGAAACCAGCAACTAAGAAATGAGCTGCCAACTAGTCTATGCAAGCATGCGTTGTTCTGTATGCAGTTGCTACCATCGCCATTTGTTGGAGAACAGTCATCATACTGTATTCTATTTGTCCATCTATTTTCCACTCATAGATGTTGTTGGCATTATAGCTGTTTTGAAAAATGTTGGGTTTTTCTTCCAACACCACTCATGGATTTGTTGCTCGAGGATTATACAATTTTTGAGGTTTTCTCTAGTTTGAAATTTGTCTGTCACCATATGATATTCGGTGTCTTAGTTTGGCAATTTCTGCAGTTAGACATTCTGGTTGTGATTGGTCCTCATCTGTCGTTTCACCTTTATTCAGAGCACACTTAGCTTGATTCACGGAGGCTCAGACTAATTTTGGCTCATTTGACTTTTGTTTGGATTTTGGAGTTGTAAAGGATTCTTCAATCTTGGCAATTCTTTTCTATAACTCAGTTAAAGGTTTTTTTTATCAATTGATTGGCTAATTTGGAGGGTATTTCATGTGATTTGAAAAGGGTATATATATGAAATGTACATATACTATTTTTCTAGTTAAATCAATTAATCTTCATATCTTATTTTCATTTTAAAATTGGAGTCATCACCTCTATGTTACTCTTTTTTCATTAGATCATGTGTTCTCCTTAATAGCAATTCTAATTCGATACCAATAACAGTCCGTTTAAATTAACTTGTTTTATTTAATGACGCGACACAATTTATAAAAGAGTAAAATTGAGAGTGAAATTTAAATTTTGGAATAAAGGATCCAAAATCCTTATGAAACAATGATTTGTTTCCTCGTATTTTGAAATAATAGATGGCTTTATTTCTAGTTTGTCTTATAATAGAATTTCAATTTACATGGATACAATTAAAAGAGTAAAATATAAATTTTGGAATCCACGATTCAAAAGTCCTTATGAAACAATGATTTATTTCCTCATGTTTTGAAATGACAGATGGCTTTATTTCGAGTCGAATACAGAGGCCAAAAGTTGTGCACAAATAGACGGGAAGGCATTTTGCGTGATAAGAAAGGCAATTTCATTTTTTCATTTGCTTGTTTTTTTTTATTTTGTTCGGCCATAATTGTTCAAAAGTATGCAATTGTATATAGTTGAAGATATATCCTCCTTTTCAGTTGAGGTGAATTCCATTGTTTTGATAGTGGCACTACCCCTAGGGGATACATGGAATGGAGTTTGAGAGGGGCGAAATTGTTCCACATTACTAGTAGCAGTGAAATTTTATATTTGTTGTTACACTATAGGATAGTAAAAAAAGAAGTGAAAATTTTATATTTTGGAGGGCAAAATATTAATTTTCTTAATTACTTAATACAAAAATTTTAATTTTTTATAGAAAAAAATATTTCAAATTAGGGGAAGGAGGGCCTCTCTTCTATAGATCCGTTACTATTCACTGCAAGAAAAAAACTAACCACTAATGAAAGATTGAAAGAGAAATTGAAATGATTCATCAAATATCTATCTTCACACTGCTTAATTAAGAGATGCCAATATTGAGGTCAATTGATGCGAGTTGTCGCTACTCATCAATTTATCCTAACTTCACTAACTGTAGTAGCAGTGAGCAAGGTTCGTTCCACAGGGAAATAGTCGATTCATGAAGTTTGATATGCTCAATTTGGAGGGTATTTCATGTGATTTGAAAAGGGTATATATATGAAATGTACATATCCTATTTTTCTAGTTAAATCAATTAATCTTCATATCTTATTTTCATTTTAAAATTGGAGTCATCACCTCTATGTTACTCTTTTTTCATTAGATCATGTGTTCTACTTAATAGCAATTCTAATTCGATACCAATAACAGTCCGTTTAAATTAACTTGTTTTATTTAATGACGCGACACAATTTATAAAAGAGTAAAATTGAGAGTGAAATTTAAATTTTGGAATAAAGGATCCAAAATCCTTATGAAACAATGATTTGTTTCCTCGTATTTTGAAATAATAGATGGCTTTATTTCTAGTTTGTCTTATAATAGAATTTCAATTTACATGGATACAATTAAAAGAGTAAAATATAAATTTTGGAATCCACGATTCAAAAGTCCTTATGAAACAATGATTTATTTCCTCATGTTTTGAAATGACAGATGGCTTTATTTCGAGTCGAATACAGAGGCCAAAAGTTGTGCACAAATAGACGGGAAGGCATTTTGCGTGATAAGAAAGGCAATTTCATTTTTGCATTTGCTTGTTTTTTTTGATTTTGTTCGGCCATAATTGTTCAAAAGTATGCAATTGTATATAGTTGAAGATATATCCTCCTTTTCAGTTGAGGTGAATTCCATTGTTTTGATAGTGGCACTACCCCTAGGGGATACATAGAATGGAGTTTGAGAGGGGCGAAATTGTTCCACATTACTAGTAGCAGTGAAATTTTATATTTGTTGTTACACTATAGGATAGTAAAAACAGAAGTGAAAATTTTATATTTTGGAGGGCAAAATATTAATTTTCTTAATTACTTAATACAAAAATTTTAATTTTTTATAGAAAAAAATATTTCAAATTAGGGGAAGGAGGGCCTCTCTTCTATAGATCCGTTACTATTCACTGCATGAAAAAAACTAACCACTAATGAAAGATTGAAAGAGAAATTGAAATGATACATCAAATATCTATCTTCACACTGCTTAATTAAGAGATGCCAATATTGAGGTCAATTGATGCGAGTTGTCGCTACTCATCAATTTATCCTAACTTCACTAACTGTAGTAGCAGTGAGCAAGGTTCGTTCCACAGGGAAATAGACGATTCATGAAGTTTGATATGCTCAATTTGGAGGGTATTTCATGTGATTTGAAAAGGGTATATATATGAAATGTACATATCCTATTTTTCTAGTTAAATCAATTAATCTTCATATCTTATTTTCATTTTAAAATTGGAGTCATCACCTCTATGTTACTCTTTTTTCATTAGATCATGTGTTCTACTTAATAGCAATTCTAATTCGATACCAATAACAGTCCGTTTAAATTAACTTGTTTTATTTAATGACGCGACACAATTTATAAAAGAGTAAAATTGAGAGTGAAATTTAAATTTTGGAATAAAGGATCCAAAATCCTTATGAAACAATGATTTGTTTCCTCGTATTTTGAAATAATAGATGGCTTTATTTCTAGTTTGTCTTATAATAGAATTTCAATTTACATGGATACAATTAAAAGAGTAAAATATAAATTTTGGAATCCACGATTCAAAAGTCCTTATGAAACAATGATTTATTTCCTCATGTTTTGAAATGACAGATGGCTTTATTTCGAGTCGAATACAGAGGCCAAAAGTTGTGCACAAATAGACGGGAAGGCATTTTGCGTGATAAGAAAGGCAATTTCATTTTTGCATTTGCTTGTTTTTTTGGATTTTGTTCGGCCATAATTGTTCAAAAGTATGCAATTGTATATAGTTGAAGATATATCCTCCTTTTCAGTTGAGGTGAATTCCATTGTTTTGATAGAGGCACTACCCCTAGGGGATACATAGAATGGAGTTTGAGAGGGGCGAAATTGTTCCACATTACTAGTAGCAGTGAAATTTTATATTTGTTGTTACACTATTTGACAGTAAAAAAAGAAGTGAAAATTTTATATTTTGGAGGGCGAAATATTAATTTTCTTAATTACTTAATACAAAAATTTTAATTTTTTATAGAAAAAAATATTTCAAATTAGGGGAAGGAGGGCCTCTCTTCTATAGATCCGTTACTATTCACTGCATGAAAAAAACTAACCACTAATGAAAGATTGAAAGAGAAATTGAAATGATACATCAAATATCTATCTTCACACTGCTTAATTAAGAGATGCAAATATTGAGGTCAATTGATGCGAGTTGTCGCTACTCGTCAATTTATCCTAACTTCACTAACTGTAGTAGCAGTGAGCAAGGTTCGTTCCACAGGGAAATAGTCGATTCATGAAGTTTGATATGCTCAATTTGGAGGGTATTTCATGTGATTTGAAAAGGGTATATATATGAAATGTACATATCCTATTTTTCTAGTTAAATCAATTAATCTTCATATCTTATTTTCATTTTAAAATTGGAGTCATCACCTCTATGTTACTCTCTTTTTATTAGATCATGTGTTCTCCTTAATAGCAATTCTAATTCGATACCAATAACACTCCGTTTAAATTAACTTGTTTTATTTAATGACGCGACACAATTTATAAAAGAGTAAAATTGAGAGTGAAATTTAAATTTTGGAATAAAGGATCCAAAATCCTTATGAAACAATGATTTGTTTCCTCATATTTTCAAATAATAGATGGCTTTATTTCTAGTTTGTCTTATAATAGAATTTCAATTTACATGGATACAATTAAAAGAGTAAAATATAAATTTTGGAATCCACGATTCAAAAGTCCTTATGAAACAATGATTTATTTCCTCATGTTTTGAAATGACAGATGGCTTTATTTCGAGTCGAATACAGAGGCCAAAAGTTGTGCACAAATAGACGGGAAGGCATTTTGCGTGATAAGAAAGGCAATTTCATTTTTGCATTTGCTTGTTTTTTTGGATTTTGTTCGGCCGTAATTGTTCAAAAGTATGCAATTGTATATAGTTGAAGATATATCATCCTTTTCAGTTGAGGTGAATTCCATTGTTTTGATAGAGGCACTACCCCTAGGGGATACATAGAATGGAGTTTGGGAGGGGCGAAATTGTTCCACATTACTAGTAGCAGTGAAATTTTATATTTGTTGTTACACTATTTGACAGTAAAAAAAAGAAGTGAAAATTTTATATTTTGGAGGGCAAAATATTAATTTTCTTAATTACTTAATAAAAAAATTTTAATTTTTTATAGAAAAAAATATTTCAAATTAGGGGAAGGAGGGCCTCTCTTCTATAGATCCGTTACTATTCACTGCATGAAAAAAACTAACCACTAATGAAAGATTGAAAGAGAAATTGAAATGATACATCAAATATCTATCTTCACACTGCTTAATTAAGAGATGCCAATATTGAGGTCAATTGATGCGAGTTGTCGCTACTCGTCAATTTATCCTAACTTCACTAACTATAGTAGCAGTGAGCAAGGTTCGTTCCACAGGGAAATAGTCGATTAATGAAGTTTGATATGCTCAATTTGGAGGGTATTTCATGTGATTTGAAAAGGGTATATATATGAAATGTACATATCCTATTTTTCTAGTTAAATCAATTAATCTTCATATCTTATTTTCATTTTAAAATTGGAGTCATCACCTCTATGTTACTCTCTTTTTATTAGATCATGTGTTCTCCTTAATAGCAATTCTAATTCGATACCAATAACACTCCGTTTAAATTAACTTGTTTTATTTAATGACGCGACACAATTTATAAAAGAGTAAAATTGAGAGTGAAATTTAAATTTTGGAATAAAGGATCCAAAATCCTTATGAAACAATGATTTGTTTCCTCATATTTTCAAATAATAGATGGCTTTATTTCTAGTTTGTCTTATAATAGAATTTCAATTTACATGGATACAATTAAAAGAGTAAAATATAAATTTTGGAATCCACGATTCAAAAGTCCTTATGAAACAATGATTTATTTCCTCATGTTTTGAAATGACAGATGGCTTTATTTCGAGTCGAATACAGAGGCCAAAAGTTGTGCACAAATAGACGGGAAGGCATTTTGCGTGATAAGAAAGGCAATTTCATTTTTGCATTTGCTTGTTTTTTTGGATTTTGTTCGGCCGTAATTGTTCAAAAGTATGCAATTGTATATAGTTGAAGATATATCATCCTTTTCAGTTGAGGTGAATTCCATTGTTTTGATAGAGGCACTACCCCTAGGGGATACATAGAATGGAGTTTGGGAGGGGCGAAATTGTTCCACATTACTAGTAGCAGTGAAATTTTATATTTGTTGTTACACTATTTCACAGTAAAAAAAGAAGTGAAAATTTTATATTTTGGAGGGCGAAATATTAATTTTCTTAATTACTTAATACAAAAATTTTAATTTTTTATAGAAAAAAATATTTCAAATTAGGGGAAGGAGGGCCTCTCTTCTATAGATCCGTTACTATTCACTGCATGAAAAAAACTAACCACTAATGAAAGATTGAAAGAGAAATTGAAATGATACATCAAATATCTATCTTCACACTGCTTAATTAAGAGATGCAAATATTGAGGTCAATTGATGCGAGTTGTCGCTACTCGTCAATTTATCCTAACTTCACTAACTGTAGTAGCAGTGAGCAAGGTTCGTTCCACAGGGAAATAGTCGATTCATGAAGTTTGATATGCTCAATTTGGAGGGTATTTCATGTGATTTGAAAAGGGTATATATATGAAATGTACATATCCTATTTTTCTAGTTAAATCAATTAATCTTCATATCTTATTTTCATTTTAAAATTGGAGTCATCACCTCTATGTTACTCTCTTTTTATTAGATCATGTGTTCTCCTTAATAGCAATTCTAATTCGATACCAATAACACTCCGTTTAAATTAACTTGTTTTATTTAATGACGCGACACAATTTATAAAAGAGTAAAATTGAGAGTGAAATTTAAATTTTGGAATAAAGGATCCAAAATCCTTATGAAACAATGATTTGTTTCCTCATATTTTCAAATAATAGATGGCTTTATTTCTAGTTTGTCTTATAATAGAATTTCAATTTACATGGATACAATTAAAAGAGTAAAATATAAATTTTGGAATCCACGATTCAAAAGTCCTTATGAAACAATGATTTATTTCCTCATGTTTTGAAATGACAGATGGCTTTATTTCGAGTCGAATACAGAGGCCAAAAGTTGTGCACAAATAGACGGGAAGGCATTTTGCGTGATAAGAAAGGCAATTTCATTTTTGCATTTGCTTGTTTTTTTGGATTTTGTTCGGCCGTAATTGTTCAAAAGTATGCAATTGTATATAGTTGAAGATATATCATCCTTTTCAGTTGAGGTGAATTCCATTGTTTTGATAGAGGCACTACCCCTAGGGGATACATAGAATGGAGTTTGGGAGGGGCGAAATTGTTCCACATTACTAGTAGCAGTGAAATTTTATATTTGTTGTTACACTATTTGACAGTAAAAAAAAGAAGTGAAAATTTTATATTTTGGAGGGCAAAATATTAATTTTCTTAATTACTTAATAAAAAAATTTAATTTTTTATAGAAAAAAATATTTCAAATTAGGGGAAGGAGGGCCTCTCTTCTATAGATCCGTTACTATTCACTGCATGAAAAAAACTAACCACTAATGAAAGATTGAAAGAGAAATTGAAATGATACATCAAATATCTATCTTCACACTGCTTAATTAAGAGATGCCAATATTGAGGTCAATTGATGCGAGTTGTCGCTACTCGTCAATTTATCCTAACTTCACTAACTATAGTAGCAGTGAGCAAGGTTCGTTCCACAGGGAAATAGTCGATTAATGAAGTTTGATATGCTCAATTTGGAGGGTATTTCATGTGATTTGAAAAGGGTATATATATGAAATGTACATATCCTATTTTTCTAGTTAAATCAATTAATCTTCATATCTTATTTTCATTTTAAAATTGGAGTCATCACCTCTATGTTACTCTCTTTTTATTAGATCATGTGTTCTCCTTAATAGCAATTCTAATTCGATACCAATAACACTCCGTTTAAATTAACTTGTTTTATTAATGACCGCGACACAATTTATAAAAGAGTAAAATTGAGAGTGAAATTTAATTTTGGAATAAAGGATCCAAAATCCTTATGAAACAATGATTGTTTCCTCATATTTTCAAATAATAGATGGCTTATTTCTAAGTTTGTCTTATAATAGTATTTCATTTACATGGATACAATTAAAAGAGTAAAATATAAATTTTGGAATCCACGATTTCAAAAGTCCTTATGAAACAATGATTATTTCCTCATGTTTTGAAATGACAGATGGCTTTTATTTCGAGTCGAATACAGAGGCCAAAAGTTGTGCAGCAAATAGACGGGAAGGCATTTTGCGTGATAAGAAAGGCAATTTCATTTTTGCATTTGCTTGTTTTTTTGGATTTTGTTCGGCCGTAAATTGTTCAAAAGTATGCAATTGTATATAGTTGAAGATATATCATCCTTTTCAGTTGAGGTGAATTCCATTGTTTTGATAGAGGCACTACCCCCTAGGGGGATACATAGAATGGAGTTTGGGAGGGGCGAAATTGTTCCACATTACTAGTACAGTGAAATTTTATATTTGTTGTTACACTATTTGACAGTAAAAAAAAGAAGTGAAAATTTTATATTTTGGAGGGCAAAATATTAATTTTCTTAATTACTTAATAAAAAAATTTTAATTTTTTATAGAAAAAAATATTTCAAATTAGGGGAAGGAGGGCCTCTCTTCTATAGATCCGTTACTATTCACTGCATGAAAAAAACTAACCACTAATGAAAGATGAAAGAGAAATTGAAATGATACATCAAATATCTATCTTCACACTGCTTAATTAAGAGATGCCAATATTGAGGTCAATTGATGCGAGTTGTCGCTACTCGTCAATTTATCCTAACTTCACTAAACTATAAGTAGCAGTGAGCAGGTTCGTTCCACAGGGAAATAGTCGATTAATGAAGTTTGATATGCTCAATTTGGAGGGTATTTCATGTGATTTGAAAAGGGTATATATATGAAATGCACATATCCTATTTTTTCTAGTTAAATCAATTAATCTTCATATCTTATTTTCATTTTAAATTGGAGTCATCTCCTCTATGTTACTCTTTTTTATTAGATCATGTGTTTCTCCTTAATAGCAATTCTAATTCGATAACAATAACAGTCCGTTTAAATTAACTTGTTTTTATTTAATGACGCGACACAATTTATAAAAGAGTAAAAATTGAGAAGTGAAAATTTAAATTTTGGGAATAAAGGATCCAAAATCCTTATGAAAACAATGATTTGTTTCCTCGTATTTTGAAATAATAGATGGCTTTATTTCTAGTTTGTCTTATAATAGAATTTCAATTTAAATGGATACAATTAAAAGAGTAAAATATAAAATTTTGGAATCCACGATTCAAAAGTCCTTATGAAACAATGATTTATTTCCTCATGTTTTGAAATGACAGATGGCTTTATTTCGAGTCGAATAACAGAGGCCAAAAGTTGTGCACAAATAGACGGGAAGGAATTTTGCGTGATAAGAAAGGCAATTTCAATTTTTGCATTTGCTTGTTTTTTTGGATTTTGTTCGGCCATAATAGTTCAAAAGTATGCAATTGTATATAGTTGAAGATATATCCTCCTTTTCAGTTGAGGTGAATTCCAATTGTTTTGATAGAGGCACTACCCCTAGGGGATACATAGAATGGAGTTTGAGAGGGGCGAATTGTTTCCACATTACTAGTAGCAGTGAAATTTTATATTTGTTGTTACACTATTTGACAGTAAAAAAAGAAGTGAAAATTTTATATTTTGGAGGGCAAAATATTTATTTTCTTAATTACTTAATACAAAATTTTAATTTTTATAGAAAAAAATATTTCAAATTAGGGGAAGGAGGGCCTCTTCTTCTATAGATCCGTTACTATTTCCACTGCATGAAAAAACTAACCACTAATGAAAGATTGAAAGAGAAATTGAAATGATACATCAAATATCTATCTTCACACTGCTTAATTAAGAGATGCCAATAGTGAGGTCATTGATGCGAGTTTGTCGCTACTCCTCAATTTATCCTAACTTCACTAACTGTAGTAGCAGTGACAGGTTCGTTCCACAGGGAAATAGTCGATTCATGAAGTTTGATATGCTCAATTTGGAGGGTATTTCATGTGATTTGAAAAGGGTATATATATGGAAATGTACATATCCTATTTTTCTAGTTAAATCAATTAAATCTTCATATCTTATTTTCATTTTAAAATTGGAGTCATCACCTCTATGTTACTCTTTTTTCATTAGATCATGTGTTCTACTTAATAGCAATTCTAATTCGATACCAAGTAACAGTCCGTTTAAATTAACTTGTTTTATTTAATGACCGCGACACAATTTATAAAAGAGTAAATTGAGAGTGAAATTTAAATTTTTGAATAAAGGATCCAAAATCCTTATGAAACAATGATTTGTTTTCCTCGTATTTTGAATAATAGATGCTTTATTTCTAGTTTGTCTTATAATAGAATTTCAATTTACATGGATACAATTTAAAAGAGTAAAATATAAATTTTGGAATCCACGATTCAAAAGTCCTTATGAAACAATGATTTATTTCCTCATGTTTTGAAATGACAGATGGCTTTATTTCGAGTCGAATACAGAGGCCAAAAGTTGTGCACAATAGACGGAAGGCATTTTGCGTGATAAGAAAGGCAATTTCATTTTTTGCATTTGCTTGTTTTTTTTGGATTTTGTTCGGCCATACTATTGTTCAAAAGTATGCAATTGTATATAGTTGAAGATATTATCCTCCTTTTCAGTTGAGTGTGAATTCCATTGTTTTGATAGAGGGCACTACCCCTAGGGGATACATTAGAATGGAGTTTGAGAAGGGCGAAATTGTTCCACATTACTAGTAGCAGTGAAATTTTATATTTGTTGTTACACTATGTTGACAGTAAAAAAAGAAGTGAAAATGTTATATTTTGGAGGGCGAAATATTAATTTTCTTAATTACTTAATACAAAAATTTTAATTTTTTATAGAAAAAAAATATTTCATTTAGGGGAAGGAGGGCCCTCTCTTCTATAAGATCCGTTACTATTCACTGCATTGAAAAAAACTAACCACTAATGAAAGATTGAAAGAGAAATTGAAATGATACATCAAATATCTATCTTCACACTGCTTAATTAAGAGATGCCAATATTGAGGTCAATTGATGCGAGTTGTCGCTACTCGTCAATTTATCCTAACTTCACTAACTGTAGTAGCAGTGAGCAAGGTTCGTTCCACAGGGAAATAGTCGATTCATGAAGTTTGATATGCTCAATTTGGAGGGTATTTCATGTGATTTGAAAAGGGTATATATATGAAATGTACATATCCTATTTTTCTAGTTAAATCAATTAATCTTCATATCTTATTTTCATTTTAAAATTTGAGTCATCACCTCTATGTTACTCTCTTTTTATTAGATCATGTGTTCTCCTTAATAGCAATTCTAATTCGATACCAATAACAGTCCGTTTAAATTAACTTGTTTTATTTAATGACGCGACACAATTTATAAAAGAGTAAAATTGAGAGTGAAATTTAAATTTTGGAATAAAGGATCCAAAATCCTTATGAAACAATGATTTGTTTCCTCGTATTTTCAAATAATAGATGGCTTTATTTCTAGTTTGTCTTATAATAGAATTTCAATTTACATGGATACAATTAAAAGAGTAAAATATAAATTTTGGAATCCACGATTCAAAAGTCCTTATGAAACAATGATTTATTTCCTCATGTTTTGAAATGACAGATGGCTTTATTTCGAGTCGAATACAGAGGCCAAAAGTTGTGCACAAATAGACGGGAAGGCATTTTGCGTGATAAGAAAGGCAATTTCATTTTTGCATTTGCTTGTTTTTTTGGATTTTGTTCGGCCGTAATTGTTCAAAAGTATGCAATTGTATATAGTTGAAGATATATCATCCTTTTCAGTTGAGGTGAATTCCATTGTTTTGATAGAGGCACTACCCCTAGGGGATACATAGAATGGAGTTTGGGAGGGGCGAAATTGTTCCACATTACTAGTAGCAGTGAAATTTTATATTTGTTGTTACACTATTTGACAGTAAAAAAAAGAAGTGAAAATTTTATATTTTGGAGGGCAAAATATTAATTTTCTTAATTACTTAATAAAAAAATTTTAATTTTTTATAGAAAAAAATATTTCAAATTAGGGGAAGGAGGGCCTCTCTTCTATAGATCCGGTACTATTCACTGCATGAAAAAAACTAACCACTAATGAAAGATTGAAAGAGAAATTGAAATGATACATCAAATATCTATCTTCACACTGCTTAATTAAGAGATGCCAATATTGAGGTCAATTGATGCGAGTTGTCGCTACTCGTCAATTTATCCTAACTTCACTAACTATAGTAGCAGTGAGCAAGGTTCGTTCCACAGGGAAATAGTCGATTAATGAAGTTTGATATGCTCAATTTGGAGGGTATTTCATGTGATTTGAAAAGGGTATATATATGAAATGCACATATCCTATTTTTCTAGTTAAATCAATTAATCTTCATATCTTATTTTCATTTTAAAATTGGAGTCATCTCCTCTATGTTACTCTTTTTTTATTAGATCATGTGTTCTCCTTAATAGCAATTCTAATTCGATACCAATAACAGTCCGTTTAAATTAACTTGTTTTATTTAATGACGCGACACAATTTATAAAAGAGTAAAATTGAGAGTGAAATTTAAATTTTGGAATAAAGGATCCAAAATCCTTATGAAACAATGATTTGTTTCCACGTATTTTGAAATAATAGATGGCTTTATTTCTAGTTTGTCTTATAATAGAATTTCAATTTAAATGGATACAATTAAAAGAGTAAAATATAAATTTTGGAATCCACGATTCAAAAGTCCTTATGAAACAATGATTTATTTCCTCATGTTTTGAAATGACAGATGGCTTTATTTCGAGTCGAATACAGAGGCCAAAAGTTGTGCACAAATAGACGGGAAGGAATTTTGCGTGATAAGAAAGGCAATTTCATTTTTGCATTTGCTTGTTTTTTTGGATTTTGTTCGGCCATAATTTTTCAAAAGTATGCTATTGTATATAGTTGAAGATATATCCTCCTTTTCAGTTGAGGTGAATTCCATTGTTTTGATAGAGGCACTACCCCTAGGGGATACATAGAATGGAGTTTGAGAGGGGCGAAATTGTTCCACATTACTAGTAGCAGTGAAATTTTATATTTGTTGTTACACTATTTGACAGTAAAAAAAGAAGTGAAAATTTTATATTTTGAAGGGCAAAATATTTATTTTCTTAATTACTTAATACAAAAATTTTAATTTTTTATAGAAAAAAATATTTCAAATTAGGGGAAGGAGGGCCTCTCTTCTATAGATCCGTTACTATTCACTGCATGAAAAAAACTAACCACTAATGAAAGATTGAAAGAGAAATTGAAATGATACATCAAATATCTATCTTCACACTGCTTAATTAAGAGATGCCAATATTGAGGTCAATTGATGCGAGTTGTCGCTACTCGTCAATTTATCCTAACTTCACTAACTGTAGTAGCAGTGAGCAAGGTTCGTTCCACAGGGAGATAGTCGATTCATGAAGTTTGATATGCTCAATTTGGAGGGTATTTCATGTGATTTGAAAAGGGTATATATATGAAATGCACATATCCTATTTTTCTAGTTAAATCAATTAATCTTCATATCTTATGTTACTCATTTTAAAATTGGAGTCATCACCTCTATGTTACTCTTTTTTTATTACATCATGTGTTCTCCTTAATAGCAATTCTAATTCGATACCAATAACAGTCCGTTTAAATTAACTTGTTTTATTTAATGACGCGACACAATTTATAAAAGAGTAAAATTGAGAGTGAAATTTAAATTTTGGAATAAAGGATCCAAAATCCTTATGAAACAATGATTTGTTTCCTCGTATTTTGAAATAATAGATGGCTTTATTTCTAGTTTGTCTTATAATAGAATTTCAATTTAAATGGATACAATTAAAAGAGTAAAATATAAATTTTGGAATCCACGATTCAAAAGTCCTTATGAAACAATGATTTATTTCCTCATGTTTTGAAATGACAGATGGCTTTATTTCGAGTCGAATACAGAGGCCAAAAGTTGTGCACAAATAGACGGGAAGGAATTTTGCGTGATAAGAAAGGCAATTTCATTTTTGCATTTGCTTGTTTTTTTGGATTTTGTTCGGCCATAATTTTTCAAAAGTATGCTATTGTATATAGTTGAAGATATATCCTCCTTTTCAGTTGAGGTGAATTCCATTGTTTTGATAGAGGCACTACCCCTAGGGGATACATAGAATGGAGTTTGAGAGGGGCGAAATTGTTCCACATTACTAGTAGCAGTGAAATTTTATATTTGTTGTTACACTATTTGACAGTAAAAAAAGAAGTGAAAATTTTATATTTTGGAGGGCAAAATATTTATTTTCTTAATTACTTAATACAAAAATTTTAATTTTTTATAGAAAAAAATATTTCAAATTAGGGGAAGGAGGGCCTCTCTTCTATAGATCGGTTACTATTCACTGCATGAAAAAAACTAACCACTAATGAAAGATTGAAAGAGAAATTGAAATGATACATCAAATATCTATCTTCACACTGCTTAATTAAGAGATGCCAATATTGAGGTCAATTGATGCGAGTTGTCGCTACTCGTTAATTTATCCTAACTTCACTAACTGTAGTAGCAGTGAGCAAGGTTCGTTCCACAGGGAAATAGTCGATTCATGAAGTTTGATATGCTCAATTTGGAGGGTATTTCATGTGATTTGAAAAGGGTATATATATGAAATGCACATATCCTATTTTTCTAGTTAAATCAATTAATCTTCATATCTTATTTTCATTTTAAAATTGGAGTCATCACCTCTATGTTACTCTTTTTTTATTAGATCATGTGTTCTCCTTAATAGCAATTCTAATTCGATGCCAATAACAGTCCGTTTAAATTAACTTGTTTTATTTAATGACGCGACACAATTTATAAAAGAGTAAAATTGAGAGTGAAATTTAAATTTTGGAATAAAGGATCCAAAATCCTTATGAAACAATGATTTGTTTCCTCGTATTTTGAAATAATAGATGGCTTTATTTCTAGTTTGTCTTATAATAGAATTTCAATTTAAATGGATACAATTAAAAGTGTAAAATATAAATTTTGGAATCCACGATTCAAAAGTCCTTATGAAACAATGATTTATTTCCTCATGTTTTGAAATGACAGATGGCTTTATTTCGAGTCCAATACAGAGGCCAAAAGTTGTGCACAAATAGACGGGAAGGAATTTTGCGTGATAAGAAAGGCAATTTCATTTTTGCATTTGCTTGTTTTTTTGGATTTTGTTCGGCCATAATTTTTCAAAAGTATGCTATTGTATATAGTTGAAGATATATCCTCCTTTTCAGTTGAGGTGAATTCCATTGTTTTGATAGAGGCACTACCCCTAGGGGATACATAGAATGGAGTTTGAGAGGGGCGAAATTGTTCCACATTACTAGTAGCAGTGAAATTTTATATTTGTTGTTACACTATTTGACAGTAAAAAAAGAAGCGAAAATTTTATATTTTGGAGGGCAAAATATTTATTTTTTTAATTACTTAATACAAAAATTTTAATTTTTTATAGAAAAAAATATTTCAAATTAGGGGATTACTATTCACTGCATGAAAAAAACTAACCACTAATGAAAGATTGAAAGAGAAATTGAAATGATACATCAAATATCTATCTTCACACTGCTTAATTAAGAGATGCCAATATTGAGGTCAATTGATGCGAGTTGTCGCTACTCGTCAATTTATCCTAACTTCACTAACTGTAGTAGCAGTGAGCAAGGTTCGTTCCACAGGGAAATAGTCGATTCATGAAGTTTGGTATGCTCAATTATGTCACCAAAGTAAAACAAGACTCAAAGGTATTGATCACAAAAACAGGAAGTAAATCGATCAAACTCACAACAAATAGGAATTGAAATGACACAAAGAAAATCACAAAGAAAGAAAAAAGAAGTTCTCAAGAGGTTGAAACAGATAATCTAGGCTACTTCCAGATGAATGCAACTTCTCATATATGATGTATCACTAACATACAATCATAGCAATTGAAGAGAATAGCAACTGGAGACCGAAATTGTAGTTAGCATGGTCACTACACTTCAATTTTAGTCTCCCAACACCATCCTATCCTATGGTCGGGCCTAAGGATGGTGAAGTAGAACCATGCCTTCTCAATTCTCCACTCAAATTACTCAAGCATAAACACCTAGAATCACCCATGGTGAGGCCTGATCCTAGCATGTAAGTTCATCATTCAAGTAGGAGAATCTCTTATCACCTTGTTCTACGAACTACACAGGCTAAGAGCTTCCTATGGTTAGGCCTAGCCCTAAGATCTGTACAATTTCAAGCAGGTTTAAGAACTCATGCATTCTCAGGTTCTCATTCATGATTTCTCAACCGAATCTTACAAATTAAGACTCAGATCAGCATGATGACCGCAATAAAATCTCATTTCATCAAATCCAGATCAAAAGCATGAACTTAACAAGTTTTACAAATTCAATCTAGAGAATGTAAATTTCTCTTCTTAGATTGTTAGTTCTACTACACATTCACATTTCAACCAAGCATTCACCCTCAGTACCCTAAATTATCACACAATTAGCCACAAATCTCCATTTCCAATTCACGATCAACAAATTGGAAGGTTAAACAGTTCATAGTCATCAATTGGAAGAGTTTACCAATTGAGAGTCTTAAAAGCTTCCAAATGCCAAGAGGATTGTCAATTTCCTTCTCAATTTCAAGGAGATTTACAATGATGAGAGCAAATCCTTGATCGAAATCCAAAATGAAGCACTAAACTTAAAGAGAGAAACTAGAGAGAGAAAGTAGATCTCCTAAATAATTCCCGCTCTCTCTAGCTCTCAAAAGTCGGTTACAAAATCTATCTAATGAATGATGAAGAATGGTCCAGGGCCCTTTTACATATTAGCTACATTTTCTATATATAGAGAATCATAAAAACGTAGCTAATACGCAACTAAAAATATCTACAAAGTTACAAGAGTGCCCCTCCGAGGAATGTCGAAAATCAGCTCAAGTACAAAAAAAAATCCAAAGTAGAATAAACTCCAGCTAATTCCAGCGCCTTTGAGCCAACATCCTTGCGCCGCCACCCAACTTTAGCACCTTTGTGAGCCTTCAAACATCACAACTTCAGCACCCCAATATTTGATAAGATGAAGATGAATTGTTGCTGCATGTCTCACTCATAAAATGGAAAATAAAGCAAATGAAACCATTCTCAAATCAAGGATTACAACATGAATGCATACATGAAGTTGCAAATGTTATAAAGAAGACAATGAAACCTAAACTCACACAATATGCATGAACATATGCAAGACTAGGAAGATATATGCAAAGAATGAGTGGAAAGTGTGTGTGGAGTGTGAGAGTTCATCGCATGAGCTCGTTGCAAGCTCATGCGACGAAGTGTGCTAGTGTGTGCGACGAAGTGAGTTTTTTTTGTGCGGCGAAGTGAGTGCTCCTGTGTCACGAGGTGAGCTTCTATCCACATCTGGCCTTGATTCTTTGTGAATTTGGAAAATTGTAAAACATGAATTTGTAGTCCTATGTCTTAGCTTTCCATAGCATTTTGCATCACTCAATTTGGAGCTAGGACAAGAGAGTTATGGCCCAAATACTAAAGTGTGGTAGAAGGAACTTTCCCGCTCGACGAAGCCTCGCCACCGCTCGACGAAGCTTCGCCAACTGCTCGACGAAGCCTCGCCGATTTTTCACCTCCGAATTAGGCTTTTCAGAAAACATAAAAGTTTTAGAACTTTCTCTTGGATTTCCACAGGTTCAAGAATCATCAAAATTGGAGGTTTGGAGCTCAAGATATCGTCATTCTACCAAACTATGGCAATAAGGATCAAGCAATAAAAACCTGAAGGAACAATTGCAAAGATGCCCCCGTTTCTCATACTTGCACACAGAATCAGAAGAAAGTTAAATCATAAGAATTGAATTCCACTCCATGATCTTTCCAGAACATCCAAGATCGCATCATTTGGATCACAATTGAGAGAGATACACTCAAATGAATTACAACAACCACTCTGCCAAACACCAAGCAAACACATTAAGGCCAACTTTCAAATCTCTTTGCTTCATTTCTTGTTCCTTAATTTTGAAACTCACATTTGTTTCTGATGAGTCTCGAAAAGTCGCAAGTCGTCCGGCAGGCCTTCAGGTCATCCCGGTCAGCTCGAGCACGACGAATACCTGCAAATGTCCCCGGGATTGGTCCCAGGGAGAAAACTCCGATGCCTAAGTTAGTTACGAGCCTTAAGCAAATATCGATAAACAATTGAGAATATTTCTCTCCAATCACCCTCCAAAGTGATGGAGGAGAGGTATTTATAGAATACATACCTCAATTAGAGTTGTATTGAAACTCTAATAACATACCTTGAAGAAGGGTTTGTTGTAGTGTAAGAGTTGTAATAGAATTGTAACTCTTAACATACAGGAGTAATAGAAATAATAACTGAAAAGGAGTTGGACTCCTGTGAGCTGAACAATACTTGTTGTATTAGGAATCTATTTCTGAGGTATTATAATCTTGGTAAAATTCAACCCTCATCAATAGCCCCTCAGATCGGATTGAATTAAACCACTCCGATCTGAACATTGTTGGTATTAACCCGATCTGATGTACACGTTCGTCATTTCGAATTTTGTGCCCAAGAATCGCGTAAACGTTTCTAAACACGTCTTATCTAAACTGACGTTTCGGCTACACGTTCTCCAACACAACTGTCACTTCCTTTCAACTTCCCACCCCCTTTGCCTATAAATAGGGAGTCCCCAGAATTTCTTTTCATTCGTATTCTTCTAGCTTCTTCTCCTCAGTTCAGGTCTCAGGGCCATCTGAGCGGTGCTTCTAGCTTTCTAACTCTAGTCGAATTCACTTCGTCATTCACAAGTAAGTAAATGTCCAGTTCATAACATTCTAATTCATCTTCTGAAATCCGTTCTGAAAATATCTTAGAATCTGAACACGATTCTGCACACACTTCTAGTGGTTATTCGGATTCCACTTCTAGTAATTCTCCTAATCTAGACAAGACTTTGAAAACTACTAAGAAGTTTAATTTTGTTCATTTAGGGAATAAAATTATGGAAGGAACCTCTAGTGCTGCTGATTCTAGTAACCTAAACGGAACAGAACTCCCAAATGACTTAGAAAAGTTAATTACTCACGCTATTCCTTTGTCAATAGAGTTTCCTGAAGACCATCCCTCCACGGACCGTCCTACAACGGCAGAAACACTTCCCTCTAGCCCGACTAGAGAGTCAGTTGCAACCAAACTTGAAACTTTGGTTTCATCCACAACTTCTTTCTCCATAGCTGATATCATCAATAATTATCACATCAGTCCCACAATTGAAATTAAAATTCCCCTAGAGAAAGAAGTGGCCAGCCGACCCCCTAAAGGGTTTGTGGGTATCTATATAGAACAACTTAGGGCTTGTTTGAGATTTCCTTTATCTCAATTCATCAAAGACATCCTGGCTGACTATACGATTAGCTTAACCCAATTAACCCCAAACGCGATCAGAATCCTGGTCGGGTTTGAAATATTTTTCAAACACTTGAACTGCAAATGTTCTGTGCCATACTTCAGGCATTTCTTTTGCCTAAAAACCTCAGGAAAAGATCCTGGTTGGTATTACTTTACCCGCCGATCTAGAAAGCAATAACTTTTAAGCGGGAAACCCAGTTCCATCCATGAATGGAAAGATAAATTTTTTTATATTAGCTTAAAATCCTTAGGGTGTAAGATGTTCTGGAGAGAGGCTGGTCGTATCTCTGACCCCATCTCTATGAAGAAACTTCTAGCCGATCTGGCTAAAAAACTAGAAAACGAAAAAAGAGTGCTCAACACCAATTTCTTTCCTGAACAAATATTGGTGTCAGCGGGGATAAGTCCAGCTATTCTGCCATCCGACCACCCTAAGCATGTTTTTAATGGAAAGGAGGGTATAGCCTTTCATCCCTTGCTCTTCTTTATTTACTTTAATTTGTTTTGTTTTAATCAGGTTTACATATTCTTTTTCAGTTAGCAACATCATAGACCTTTTTGACGACCTTCCTGGAACCCGTGCTGGTGGATGACAGTCAAGTCGGAACCGAAGAGGTTCCCTTAAACGAGGTTCCCATTAGCTCAGCCCCTATCTCTGAGATGAAAACAGAGATAAAGAATCCCAAACCGTCGACCTCGTCGGTTAAAGAAAAAGGGAAGAAACCTCTTCACGGGGTTGGAAAATCACTCAAGCAAGTGAAGAAGGTGCTTGAGAAAAGAAAAGCTGACAGCTCTGCTGACGAGGCTCAGAAGAAAGCTCGATTCGCTGAATTTGAGGTCGACGAGGAGGACCTGTCGGGTCCTACCCTTCTTGGGGACGTCTTCGTTCCTAATCTGAAAGAACCAGAAGGTGAAAGCAGTTACCCGAATAACACCTTCCGTCCTAACCCACATATGGGCATCAATGAGAGGCTTTCTGTGGACACAGCACATAATTTTATCTACAACACTTGTCCACGTCGGGAAAGAAAGATGATGAGAAGGTCAACCACTGCTTCCCTTCATGAACACCTGGCACTTGGCGCTGCTCAGGTATTGACTGTTTTTCTTTTGTCTTCATCATTATGTGCATTTTATTAGACTAATTTTTATCCTGTTGTGTAGGTCATGGTTTTAGCTTCTGAGGTCATAGACCGCAGCGAGGGGGTTTCTGAAGGATTGGATAAGCTCTCTGCTGACAAGGATGCCAATACTGAAGAGATCAAGACTCTTACTGCATCCTTAAAGATTGAGAAAGAGAAATCAGCTGAACTAGAACGTCTCAATTCTGAGCTAAAACGTGAGAACGAGCTGCTTCAAGACAACCTGAAAGCTGTTAGGGATTTCAACAACGAAATAACAGAACGACTTCATACGTTGGAATCAAGAGTAGCTTTTCTGACAGGGGAGGGCTCTTCTCAGCTGATTTCTAATTTCTTATCATCGGAAGAAGCGAGAAAGAAGTTGGCCAGCTTTGCACCCCAGCTCGCAATCATGGCTATCACATTGCTCTGCTTGCTCTTAAAGAGAAGGTTCCCGAGCTTGACATAACTTTAGAAAAAGGTTATAATGTCAAGTCTGTTGAATCTTTAAACCAAGCCTTTGCTGACCTGAAGCTGATGCGGGTTGATGGGCGTCAATTTGTGCCTTCGTCTCCCGAGGAGAAGATAGATGACTAGGGCTGAGCCTGCGAGCTCGCATAATAATGTAATAATACTCTGATCTTGGAATGTCCTAAACAACAGTTTTAACCAGTTTTAGGTCATTTTGAATATTATTCTTACTTTTCAATCATTCACAAGTTTTCACTTATTTTGTTTTTGAGTTGTACTATTTTGATAAGTAATTCGAACTAAATCTGTTCAAATTAAATCGAGTTCAGCCCAGCTCTCTAACATATACATTACTCGTGAATATCCGAACAAAAATGAACAAGTTAAGTTAATTCGAACTGAACTAAACTTAACGTGTCTACACGTTTAATTTGATTTGCGTGTTTCCTTTTTGGTGGAAAAGCAATATCACGAACTGAAATCTGTTAATTTGAATTAAATCAAACTTAGATTTGCATCTGGCATGTTAAATTTAATTCGAACCGAACCAAACATAAATGCGTTTAATTTGACTTGTAAGCAATCAGTTAACTTGAACTGATTTGAACTGCATATTTCATTTTTTGGCGGAAAGCAGTAATACGACCTGAAATCTGTTAATTTAAACTAAATCAAACCAATTTGCATTTGGTCTGGATATTATCCTTTTTGTCGGAAAATCCATAAGATGATGTCATAAAATCCAATTGAGGACGGAGTTTGTAAATACGACATGACCAAGCTAACAAACTCAAGTTATAAGAATGAACTCATAAAGAGTTGTTTTATTAATGTGTAGTCTTTAGGCCGAATTACACTTATTGACGCACTAATGTGCTTAATTTGTCAAAATGAACTGAAGAATAACTTAAAACTACTGATAATATCTCCGTAAGTTGGTGACATTCCACATCCTCGGGACAATTAGTCCATTGAGAGTTTCCAACTTATAGCTTCCTGCGTTGCCGACCTGGGCAACCTTGTAAGGTCCTTCCCAGTTAGGGTCGAGCTTTTTAAGTCATTCAACTCGGCTTGCTTCATTCTTGCGCAGAACCAAGTCTCCAGGTTGAAACTGAATTTTTTTGACTCGCCGATCATAATATCGAGCCATCTCAGCCTTGTACTTAGCTTCTGCAAGGTGTGCCATCTCCCGCTTTTCTTCCAGCAAATCCAAACTTAACTGTAGTTCTTCATAGTTAGCTTCTGAGATGAAGTGGATGGTCCTTGGACTTGGGAGCCCAATTTCAGCTGGTATTACAGCTTCAGAACCGTAAACCAAACTGAACGGAGTTTCTCGGGTAGCCATTCTTGGGGTGGTTCGGTACGCCCATAGAACATTTGGCAATTCTTCTACCCAATCACCTTTAGCTCTTCCTAGTCTTGTCTTCAAACCTTGAATAATTATTCGATTGGTGACCTCAGTCTGTCCATTTGCTTGGGGATGTCCTACCGAGGTGAAATGTTGTTTGATATTCAGCTCTTCGCACCAGCTTTTGAATGGATCATGAGCGAACTGGGTACCATTATCTGACACGATGGTGTTTGGTATTCCAAATCGGCATACAATCTATCTCCACACGAACTTAACCATACTTCTCCCAGAAATTTGCACAAGTGGTTCGACTTCTACCCATTTTGTGAAATAGTCAATAGCCACTACCAAGTGCTTAAGCCGTCCAGGAGCTTCAGGAAAGGGTCCAGCGATGTCAATTCCCCATTGAGCAAACGGCCATGGACTTCGAATTGTGACCATCTCAGTTTGTGGGATGTGTCTGACGACGGCATGGATTTGGCACTTGGGGCATTTCTGCACCAAATTATGTGCATTCGAGCTCATCGTAGGCCAGTAATATCCCAACTGCATTGCCTTCTTTGCCAATGTACGTGCTCCAACATGACTCCCGCACGATCCAAGATGGATTTCTTTCAGAACGTATAACGCCTGCTCAGGTCCTATACAACTCAACCACGGCATTTGATGGGTGCAAAATAGTTCAAAATTTTATGCACAAATTAATGTGTTTGCTGGGATATATTTTGTACTTAATAGGTTTGTTTTGTTGCAGAATTTGGAGATTCACTCAAAGAGAAAGCTGTCGAAGTGGAGCTGGTTTGGAGAGATTTTTACGGGTTAAAGATTCATTGAAGAATATAACAACAAGAGAATTTTGTGGAAGCCATCAAGAGAGATAAAAGTTGGCAGTAAAAGGATTTATTGACTGTTACCAAATGGGAGAAGAATCTGATCTGGAATATATTTTGTTACAACCACATGTGGTTGAGAGATTTATGGAAACTAGAAAATTTCTGTTTTGAGTAAAATTAGGATATTAGATTTTTCTCTTCTATTAAAGGAAGAAGAATAAGGAGGGATAGATGTCTTTGGATCTTTGATCCTTAGAACATATTCTTTTTATACAGTTTTTCGTTTAGACAATTTTAGTTTTGGTTGCTGTCCAGTTGTAGGAGGCGTAGCTTTTCTGCAGTTGTACAACAAGAACAGCAGTACCGTCGTTTGCCCAAACGACGGACTGGTTTGATTTTCTATTTCAGTATTAATTTAATTTTCTTTCCAATTATTATTCTGTCTTGTTTGAATTATGAGTTGTGAGTAGTTTTCTTATCTGGTAAGTAAGTAAGAAACACTAATCATGATCAAGTTGTGAGATCAAATTGTGTTACTCCATGATTCTTTATTCAATTTCAAGAGTTTTCTGTGAATAGCGTCCATTACTTAATTAGATTAAAGCCTGATCAACTTTAATTAAATTAGGTAGAGTCAATTAATCTCTAATTAAATCACTGGATTGAATTAGTATGATTAATTAGTGGCAAAGCTGCTGTCTCGGTAGATGAAGACAATTGGTTAACAAATTAATATATGCTGATCATATTTTAATTTGTTAAAGTTGGGTCTTTCTAAGAATTAATGCTTTTCTAAGGTTGAATTGGGTGATCGGCTGATTCCGGCCTAATTATATTAGAATAGGGAAACAATAGATTAAGCTGATACTTGTCTATTGTCGAATAAGTAAGGAGGGATTTGGACACGTCAGAGCTGATTCTCGGTGTTTTATAACTAGCTTATTGAATTGGAATTATAATTATTGCATCAATGATTAACTTGCAGAAATTAGTGTTGATTGCTTACTTGCCAGACTTTTAGCTTGAGTAATTTAATTTAGTATTTATTTGATATCAATTCATTCTTTTAATAATTTGTCTTTCTTCCTTCACATTAATTCATTGTTAATTTTAATTACGGTGACAATTGCAAATTAACTAATTTAGAGAATTTGTTGTCCTCGTGGGATCGACCTTACTCCCGTTAGACTATTTTAAATCTTTTAGAGTAAGAATTAATTTTGGTACAAAAACGACACACCAAATTTTGGCGCCGTTGCCGGGGAATAACATTATTTTCTTTTTAGTTAATTTGTTTTTTTTTCTTTGGTTTAATTCCAGATTTTCTAACTTCAATCTGTTTATCTTTAGATACTGAAAACAAGCGCACAGGTTGAGGAAAGAATTGAAGGAAATATGCCAAGAAATAATTTTTAGTTCTGAACAGTCGCCGTCTGCCCAAACGGGTGAAGAGGTAAACATGTTTTCAACGGAAAATAAATTATATGCATTGATCTCTTCACTGGAAAAATTAGTTGCAGGTTTAGGTGTTGTTCAATAGAAAAGACCATGTGGAATACGCAGAAATCTTGGACATCCAACAGCTAGGTGTCAATTCGTTCAAGAGTATCCAAGGACACAATTCAATACAATTGGGAATTTTCATCCACAACATCTTTACAGCCCTTATTCTAATGAATACAATTCAGAGTGGTGGAATTACCCAAACTTCATTGATGGGAATATGGTGCAGCAACAGCAATCACCATGGACATGGGAACAACAACAATCAATGGTTTCTTTTGGCCAAAAAATTGGAATACCCACTACAAGTTCAGGTACATCTCTTGAAGATTTACTTACAAATTTAGCTAACTCAGTTAACATTATGCAGAAAAAGAATGTGCCAACACAAGATGATATATGGCAACAAGAGATGGTTCGATTCTTTCCACACTTGAATGTGATGCAACAAGAAACAGAAGCCACAATGGCAAGTTTTAAAGAATTGAGTAACCAAATTACTCAATTCAATGACTTGATTAGTAATCAAGGAAAAATCACATCCCAAGTGTTGGTTAATCCAATGGAAGACACTACTCAGATGATGTTAAGTAGTGGACAAAAAGTTGAAGAACCAGAGGCAGAGTTCGAAATTGAACAATCCAACAGCCCAGAAATGGAGACTTCGTTTGCCCAAACGGCAGAATCTCAGAAATCAGAGGTAAGATTTAATTTAAATTCACCAATATCTGAGATTAAAATACCTCCTCCTTTTCCTGACAGGTTAACAAGGGATGTGAATAATGATGACATGAGTGATATCTTAACCATCTTCAACAAGGTGGAGATTACAGACGCATTCCTTGAAGCAATTAGAAAAATGCCAAAGGTTGCAAAGTTTGAAAAGATTTTCTGGTCAAGAGAACCCAACATCCGAAAGAGGAGATGGTGGTGGAATGTGATGATATGCCAGTTGTTCTTGAGGATACACTGTCACATGAATGTAAAGAACCAGATTCTGACATTAAAGAATTGAAGGATGAAGGGATTGGAGATGAAACAATGTCATTGAATCTGATACAAGTGTTTTCAAGCAACCCAGAAAGTTCCCGTTTGCCCAAACGAGACCCTGCTGATACAAGTTTTTGTTATATTTTGCAAGTTCCAGTTCTGCAATTTATATCATTGATTAAACCTCAGAAAGTTGTGTTTTTGAGTGAGGAAAAGATGCAGCCCACTGTCAACAACAAGAATCTCACTCAAAGCTTTTTTATCAAATTGACATGGAGCCAAAGAAGATACAAGGGAACTGTAGGAAAAACTTTGACTTGCATACAAGATGTGCCTTCGCCAAGACCACCTCCGGAACCTCCTCCAATGGTTAATGAGTTTGACACATACTTGGTCTAGCCAAGACATTAAATATGGCGCTAGTTGGGAGGCAACCCAATTTTAAGATTTTTAATTTTTAGTTATTTATTTAATTTTCTTATCAATTAATAAAGTTTCTTCCTGTTTCTGATTTGTGTGCAATCGTGGGCAAGGTTGTGAAATTAATTCAGTTGTAGACATAGAGTGGATGGATTACACAAATGGGAAGTGGAGTCATAGCCTGTGTAAATTGGGAATTTGGCACATTTGTGATTGTGGCTGTCTGCCCAAACGACACTATGGAAATAAAAGAGAATTGCTACTGGAAAAGTTTTTAAAGATTTTGTGCCCAGTTATGATTTTTATGTGAAGATGAAGATGAGTTTGTTGCAGTAATGGAGTGGGTGAGCTACAAAAATGGGAAATGGAGACAAAGCTTTTACAATAGGAATTTGGGCCCATTAGATTTACATTATTTTATTAAGAAGCCCACTAATTTTCTACACAAAAGAGCCCAAGTGGTCCCAATTCCATCACTTATCCTTTTCTCAAACCCTTTCCATCACCATCTTCTTCTCTTCCTTTCTTCAACATCCATGGTCATCATCTTTTTCATTCCTACTGGCTACCATACGTGCTTCTAATTTCACCGGAGGAATCTTCACCAAACACAGTCTACGCCAGCGGAGGAGACTCCACACCAACAACCAACTACCCCTTTTCTTTTTAATTTTCTTCTTTCCAGTTTTGCTTTTAATTTTCTTTTAGTATTTTTAATAAATTTGTTTTTTTTCAGGTTATTATGCACTTGTGGCTGAATAAGGTTCCATTACAAGCTCCCCTGTAGTGTTTCTCACGATTATTTTTAGTAATTAGCTGATTTTACATGATTTGACCAAGTGGGTTGTTTAAAAATTCTTTCTTTTTACCATAATCGCTTGGTGATATCTTATTCTCTCTGTCATATGATCTTCGTTTGCCATTCTAAAACTTCTTTGAGATCATTTTGGTATAATATTTGTAAATCTAACCCAATTATCTTCATTTGCTTGCAAATATTTTGTTTGAATTTGACTGATGTACTTAAAGTTCTTAAGTTTTGTGAGCCGGGGAATTCTCTTTCGAGCTGAATCTCTTATACAGATATTGTTGATTTTCAAGAGGAGGTGATTAATAGCATTTCTTGTTGTCTGCAATGGTCTCTGAATTTTCTCTAAAGTCACAGCAATCAAGTTTCAAATTCTGATATTCTCCAACTCTACAGTCCTCGTTTGCCCACGCAGCAACTCCCACGATTCAGGCTGTCCCTTTTCTCTTTATTTTTTGTATTTTTGTTTTCAATTCTGTTTTAGTTTGTTTTCCTTCTTCACATGAGGACATGTTTTTGTTTAAGTGTGGGGAGGTGTTATATGTTATGTGTAGTTTTGTTTTCAAATACCAAAAATCCAAAAAAATAAGTAAATTAAAAATTTTCACAAAAAACAGTTAGTTTTGCTTTCAATTTGTTGTAGGATGTTTAAAACTGTTTCACTCTTATGAGCATCATCTGACCGAACCAAATATTATTAAAACTTGCTTAGTTTAACGTGTTGGTTCTTGCATAATCTTGAATGATTCCAAGGATGACGAATGCATATTCTGAGTTTATTTTTGCCTATTTAAATGTGAGGATTTGAGCCAAGCACACAATGACAACTTTGTTGGTGCTTAATTGAATAATTTCTTTGAATGAGTGTAAATTGCGCATAGTTGACTTCTTGGATTTGCTTTGTTGTACATGGATGCTATAGTGTTAAAATTGAACTTGAATGTGATAAAGGCATTTAGGACTCAACCTATTTTTGACTTTAATCTTCACCTCTACCTGAATTTACCTTTAGTTAGCCCCTTTGAGCCTCTGGCCTTTCTTTGTGTTTAAACCCACTTAAAGTTACACCTAAAACCCATTTTAGCTTTCTTTTGGCCCTAAAGTGTAAGTGACTAAGTTTATTATAATTTGTTTCCCCATTGATTGAAAGAGAAAAAATTGCATCTTTAAGTCTCTAGGTATGAGGATTCTTTCAGAATGTGTGTTGAATTGAGAAGTTGAAGCCTGTTGTTTGCCCAAACAATGTTGGTACAGAATGGAATAAAAAGGAAACAAATCTATAGAATTCTGTCAGTGCTGTTTGCCCGAACAATACTAGGAAGAAAACAAAGAACAACAACAAAAATATGAAAAAGAAAAGAAAAATATGTGAGAAAGCACGAGAACAAAAATACATGTGCTGAAATTACTTGATGAGTTTTGAAGATGAAAAGTTGGGAATTGGTACAAGATAAGTGTGGGGATGTTCCTAGTTATGTTGCTTACACCTTGATTTTATTTTTAGCCTTTATTTCATCTTATATCCTACCTTGTAAGCCCTAGCCCAATTACAACCCAATTGAAAGACCTTTTGATTCTTGTTTAGTTTTAATAGTATGGTTATCTTTTGACATATTTGCAAGTTTGTTGTATGTTTTCCATGTTCGATATAATTGAGTGGTTGAACCTTATTTAATAAATCTTTTGAGCGCTTGGAGTGATCTTGGAGAGTTGCTCAGAATTTTGTAATTTGACCTGGATGACTTGGTTATGTATGAACTTGTTACTTGCACTAAGCATGAATTTTGTTTTGAAAGAGTTTTTCGTTGTAGCTAGATTGGTGCCTATATAGTGAAGTGGTTTAGTTAGTTTTGTTTGTTTGTTAGTTATTTTCTGTTTAAATGCTGAGGGGCCAGCATAGTTCAAGTGTGGGGATATTTGATGGGTGCAAAATAGTTAATAATTTTATGCACAAATTAATGTGTTTGCTGGGATATATTTTGTACTTAATAGGTTTGTTTTGTTGCAGAATTTGGAGATTTACTCAAAGAGAAAGCTGTTGAAGTGGAGCTGGTTTGGAGAGATTTTTACGGGTTAAAGATTCATTGAAGAATATGACAACAAGAGAATTTTGTGAAAGCCATCAAGAGAGATAAAAGTTGGCAGTAAAAGGATTTATTGACTGTTACCAAATGGGAGAAGAATTTGATCTGGAAGATATTTTGTTACAACCACATGTGGTTGAGAGATTTATGGAAACTAGAAGATTTCTGTTTTCAGTAAAATTAGGATATTAGATTTTTCTCTTCTATTAAAGGAAGAAGAATAAGGAGGGATAGATGTCTTTGGATCTTTGATCCTTAGAACATATTCTTTTTATGCAGTTTTTTTTTTAGAGAATTTTCGTTTTGGTTGCTGTCCAGTTGTAGGAGGCATAGCTTTTCTGCAATTGTACAACAAGAACAGCAGTACAGTCGTTTGCCCAAACGACGGACTGGTTTGATTTTCTATTTCGGTATTAATTTAATTTCCTTTCCAATTATTATTCTGTCTTGTTTAATTTATGAGTTGTGAGTAGTTTTCTTATCTGGTAAGTAAGAAACACTAATCATGATCAAGTTGTGAGATCAAATTGTGTTACTCCATGATTCTTTATTAAATTTCAAGAGTTTTCTGTGAATAGCGTCCATTACTTAATTAGATTAAAGCCTGATCAACTTTAATTAAATTAGGTAGAGTGAATTAATTTCTAATTAAATCACTGGATTGAATTAGTATGATTAATTAGTGACAAAGCTGCTGTCTCGATAGATGAAGACAATTGGTTAACAAATTAATATATGCTTATAATAATTTAATTTGTTAAAGTTGGGTCTTTCTAAGAATTAATGCTTTTCTAATGTTGAATTGGGTGATCGGCTGATTCCGGCCTAATTATATTAGAAATAGGGAAACAATAGATTAAGCTGATACTTGTCTATTGTCGAATAAGTAAGGAGGGATTTGGACACGTCAGAGCTGATTCTCGGTGTTTTATAACTAGCTGATTGAATTGGAATTATAATTATTGTATCAATGATTAACTTGTAGAAATTAGTGTTAATTGCTTACTTGCCAGACTTTTAGCTTGAGTAATTTAAATTAGTATTTATTTGATATCAATTTCTTCTTTTAAGAATTTGTCTTTCTTTCTTCACATTAATTCATTGTTAATTTTAATTACAGTGACAATTACAAATTAACTAATTTAGAGAATTTATTGTTCCTCGTGGGATCGACCTTACTCCCATCAGACTTTTTTAAATCTTTTAGAGTAATAATTAATTTTGGTGCAGAAACGACACACCAGCATTAGATAACCTTTTTTAAACAAGACTCCATTTTGGATAGTGTACCTGGCTGATCGCATAATCAATCTTCAAGCTGAATGTTTGTCTTGCGGTAACTCTCCCTTTGTCAAGAAATTGACAATTGGAGTCATCCAAGTATCTCCGATATCTTCAATTGCTAGAACTTTCAACTCTTTAATACTTCTAGTTGGCAAAACCTCAACCAAGACCTTTTTGGTTAGGTGAACATGCGCTGATGATGCTAACTTACTGATCGCATCCGCTCCTTTGTTCTAAGCTCGGGGCACGCGTTCTATTATAAATTCCTGAAAATTTTTCTTCAGGTCTTCAGTTTTTTCCAAATATTTTTTCATATTCGGATCTCCCGCCTCATACCCCCCAGTTACTTGGTTTATTATGAGCTGCGAATCACTATAAACCTGTAACTTTTTAACTCCCATCTGATGATTTAACTTCATTCCAGTTATTAGTGCTTCATATTCTGCTTCGTTGTTTGTAGCTTTGAACTCAAAACGCAAAGCATACGTGAATTCTTGTCCATTGGGATTAGTTAATATTAGTCCAGCACCTGAGCCATCTTCACTTGATGCACCATCAACATATAAAACCCAAAAGCTTTCCTTTTGTTGATAAGGGTACCGCAGGTCGTCTTCCTTTAAGCGGTCTTCCTCTGAAGTAGAAACTTCTGCTATGAAATCAGCGAGCACCTGACCCTTCACCGCTGTTCGAGGTGAAAATATGATTGCGTACTCGCCCAACTCAATTGCCCATTTCATGAGTCTTCCTGACGAATCAGGTTTCTGCAAGACCTGCCTCAATGGTTTATCAGTTAAGACATGAATTTCGTGTGTTTGGAAATATGGTTTCAGCCTTCTCGAGGCGTTTACAAGTGCTAATGCCAATTTTTCCATTGTTGGATATCGCTGTTCGGCTCCTTGCAATGCTCTACTCGTGTAGTATGCTGGTTTCTGTACCCCCTGATCTTCCCTGACCAGAATTGCACTGATTGCTGCATCACTTGCTGCCAAGTACAGGTATAAAATTTCTCCATTGACAGGGGTCGATAACACTTGCACGTTTGTTAGATATGCTTTCAGATCTTCAAACGCCTTGTTGCAGTTTTCGTCCCATTTAAAATTTTTTGCTTTCCTCAAAGCTTTAAAGAAAAGCAAGCTACGATCAACCGATCTAGACAAGAGTCAATTCAACGCAGCTAACCGACCAGTGAGCCTCTGGACGTCATTTATACTTTGCGGCGGTTTCATATCTAAAATTGCCTTGATCTTCTTTGGGTTAGCTGCAATCCCTTGATGTGAAACCATATGGCCAAGAAATTTCCTTGAACCGATGCCAAACGTGCACTTCTTCGGGTTCAACTTCAACCCCGTTTCTCACAATTTAATCAAAGTTTCTTTCAAATCATCCAAAAAAGTTGCTATTCTTTTGCTTTTAATAAGCATGTCATCAACATAAATTTCCATGTTCCGTCCAATCTGATCAGAGAAGATTTTGTCTACCAATCGTTGGTATGTAGCACGAGCGTTCTTCAAACCAAATGGCATCTTCGTATAACAATACGTGCCCTTCTCAGTTATGAATGCTATTTTTTCCGCATCGTCTTCATCCATCTGAATTTGGTGATAGCCTTTATAGGCATCCAGGAAACATAAGACCTCAAAACCGGATGTCACATCCACTTTCTGATCAATTATCGGCAACGGATAGCAATCTTTTGGGCATGCCTTATTTAGGTCGGTGTAGTCTATACACATCTGAAGTGAGGTGTCTGGCTTTGGAAACATGACTGGATTGGCAAGCCAGGTCGGATAGAACACTTCTTTGATTATCTTTGCCTTCAGCAATTTGTCGACTTCTTCAGATATGGCTTTGTTCTGATCTGGCGCATACTTCTTTTTCTTCTGTTTGATCGCTTGAGCTGATTTGTCAATATTCAACTTACGAACCATCAGGTTGGGAGAGACCCCCTTCATCTCATCTGTGTTCCAAGCAAAAACATCTTTGAAATCCGACAAAAGATTTACCAATGATTTTTTTGTTTCCATCGGTAATGATGATCCGATGAGAACTGTTTTTTCTGCCTGAGGTTCATCTAAGCACACAGCTTCCACCTCTTCTATTAACATCACTGTTTCTGCTCGGTTTTCAGTTTCTACGTAGTTCACATTTGCAACCTGTTGTTTCTTACTTCCCTTCAAAGCAATCATGTGACACTCTTTTGCTAACTTTTGATCACCTCGGATAGTTGCAATTCCTGCCTCAGTTGGAAATTTCATGACCAGATGGTATGGAGACCAGATTGCCTTTAATTGCACCATGTAAGGTCGTCCCAAAATAACGTTGTATGGAGACGTGACATTAAGGACGATGAACTCAATGTATATGAGTCTTTCCTTGGGATATTCTCCGAATGTCACTGGAAGGTTTATCGTGCCAATAGGCATTGACGTTTCTCCTGAAAAGCCGATGAGGTGTGAATGACAAGGTTTTAACTGTCTCTTGTCAATACCCATTTTTTGGCAAGTTTCGTAATAGAGAATGTCAGTCGAACTGCCATCATCTACATATATTCTGTGAACTTCCTTATTGGCGATAATTGCTTTGATCAGCAATGCGTCGGAGTGTGGAAATTTGGTCGGCACAGCATCTTATTCTGAAAAGGTGACGGTGTTTATCGATTTGAACCGTTTATGAACTGGTTCCTGTTCTGGAATTCCCCTGTTCTTCGATTTCTTGGAGGTCATAGAATCACCATCATATGTCCTCCCAATAATGGTGTGAATTACTTCTGTGACGTTCTTATTCACTCCAGGATTTCTATCATGACCATTCTCTATTCTTCTTTTCTCATCCGGAAGATCTGGATCTTTCCTGTCTTCAGGTCGGTTTGAAGGATTTCTCAAAACAAACTCCTTTAGATGACCGTTCTGAATCAGTTCTTCTATATACTTCCTGAGATCTTTACAGTGCTCGGTGTCATGACCATGCTGATTGTGAAACTTACAAAAGAACTTCTTACTTCTTTTGTTGTCCGGAGCTGTCATTTTTTGTGGATATCTCACACTTCCTCTATTTTCCAAGATTGCAAGCGCGTCGGTTTGCCTTTTATTTAACAAGGTGTAATTTCTATCTTCACCAACTGTGGAGTTTTGTACTTTGTCAAATTTATCAAACTTTTGTTTGCGATTTCCATTGCCAGATGATTTGCTTTTTTCTTCCTTCTTCTTTTCAGGTCTGTCATTGTCACGTTTTTTCTTATCTGCATCTTCACCTTTTGCAAATTTACGAGCTCGTTTCATCATCTCTTCAGTATTAGCAGGAGGATCTATGACAAAATCTTTGTACAATCTTCCAGGTCGTAAACCATTAGTAAATGCCCCAATAACTACTTCTTCCGACCTGTGACCCACTTCTAAACTTTCATCTATGAATCTGTCAATGTACTGAGTTAACGACTCCGAATCTCCTCGTTTCACATTGAGCAACTCCACACTTGTTTTCACAAATTTTTGTCTTTGTACAAATCTGCTTGTAAAAGCTGTCCTCATTTCACTGAACCTTCTAAATGACCTGGGTGCAAGATTGTCATACCACAAACGGGCAGTTCCCATTATAGTTATTCCAAAACACTTGCACAAGATTTGATCTGCGTAATTATAAATTCTCATGCTTTGCACATAATGGTGCACATGTTCTGCCGGGTCTCCTTCTCCATTATAATACAACAGAGTTGGCATCTTAAACTTATGCGGAAGAGGATAGTTATCCAAATCGGTCACAAACGGAGAAGTCACACCCAAATCATCATTATTACACTGTGGCTGTGAAGTGCGGGGCAGGTCGGATGGGCCTATATCTCCGAATTGCAAATTCTGATTCCTTTGCTGATCGTCTCTCACGTACATATTATCACCGACAAGATCTTCTCCTCTTGTACGCTGACGAAAATGTGTACGTCTTTCGTTTCCATTCGGTGATCGTGAGTCTCTTCGGCGAGATGAGACTGAAATATGATCTCGATTCTGATTCCGATTTTGATCTCGACTATTCCTATTAACACGCTCTTCAGCTCTCAATATGAGTTTATGTTCTTTCTGTAACTCTTGTCGGAGATTTCGTTCGCGATTTAAGTAACTATCACGAATTGCTTGTTCCCGATCTCGCTGTCTTGCATCGCGAGCTTGCTGTTCCGCTAAATTATGACCTGGAGCATGACCTGCTATCATAGCTTGAATTCCCTGTCCATTATCGAGCAGAAACTTGAGCACATCAGGTGAATCCAAATTGACCATGGGAATTGAACTTCCTTCTTGATTCTGACGACCAGAACCTTGTCCGTCTTGAAGAGGAGTTCTGGTAGGTGAATTCACTAGTACTTCCTCTAGAGAAGGATTGTTCGTCTCTTGATGAGCAGTATCAGGAGGATTTCCACCTGGTTGTTGGTCACGTCTGGATGTTTGCAAACGAGTAGTAGGCATATTGCTTTCTGCCCCACGGTGGGCGCCAATTGATGAGTCTCAAAAAGTCGCACGTCGTTCTGCAGGCCTTCAGGTCGTCCCGGTCAGCTCGAGCACGACGAATACCTGTAAATGTCCACGGGATTGGTCCCAGGGAGAAAACTCTGATGCCTAAGTCAGTTACGAGCCTTCAGCAAATATCGATAAACAATTGAGAATATTTCCCTCCAATCCCCCTCCAAAGTGATGGAGGAGAGGTATTTATAGAATACATACCTGAATTAGAGTTGTATTGAAACTGTAATAACATACCTTGAAGAAGGGTTTGTTGTAGTGTAAGAGTTGTAATAGAATTGTAACTCTTAACATACAGGAGTAATAGAAATAATAACTGAAAAGGAGTTGGACTCCTGTGAGCTGAACAATACTTGTTGTATTAGGAATCTATTTCTGAGATATTATAATCTTGGTAAAATTCAACCCTCATCAGTTTCATTTAGCAATAATCATGAAAGTTCTAGATCTTCCTCTTATCTTTCTAATGGTTCAAGAAACAACACCGTTGGATGCCTAGAGCTCAAGTTATTAACCATTAACTAAACTGTGAAAACATGAAGCTCATGAAACCCTATTATCATTTCACAAAGAAGCTCTCATTCCATAGCTTTGCACACAGATTTAGCAAATAGTTAAAACATAGGAGTTAAAGTGCACTCAAAGACCTTTCCATAGCATCCAAGACATTATCACTTGGATTAGAATTGAAGGAGTTATGCTCGAATGAAGTTCACTAAACAAAAACTGCCCAACTTCAAACTAGGCCAAATAAGCAAATTAAGGTTTTCCTCAAAATCCCACACATCACTCAAATCTTTTAGACTTATTCTTACCATTTGAAACCAAACACATATTTACCTCATTTTATCAACATTTTTGGGTCTTTTTCTCCACTTAAGCACAACAAGTTGCATATCACATTAATACACAAAATAGCACATAATATCACACAAATGTATGCAATACAAGTCAAAAGCTAAGTGGAATAAGCATTTATAAGTTGGTATAAAACTCACTTATCAATTTTCCCCACACTTGAACTTTTGCTTGTCCTCAAGCAAAGACACAAAATACCATTTACACTTAATCACAACAATACATCCCACACACACCATGCTTTTGAAATCTTGATAGGGAAAACCTTCCTAGTTAACTCAACACAATTCTCACTAACTTGTTCCCAAACAAAGATGCTTTTTCTAAGTTTTCATCACTCGTATATGTCACCTTGCTCGCTTATCCACAACAACCACATCCAAGTTCATCAAAACATTTTTCACACAAAATTTAATACTTTGGTTCCTGGTACCTAGCTCCCAGATTTCAGTACAAATTATCAACTAAGGCACAACGAATAAAGACCAAAATGTCATGCGTGCAAGTGTGTGCTGAGGAACATGAAACTTCATCTATTCTTTTGTTATACACATCTAGTTGTCTCACATGCCAACCTCCTTGTCCACTCTTATGAACATGCACTTATAAGATCAATGGTACCAATGCGTACATTAGTACTCTATGGGACATTGCCCTTATTATGCTCAATAGTGCTGCACATTGGTGCTTATTTGTATAACTGAATTGTACATATTGGCGACTTGCAAAAAATAAAAAAATAAAAAAATAAAGCGTAGGTTTTATGGCTGTTTTCTCCTTTCATTGCCAGGTTCTTATGGCTTTTTCCTTCCCAGTTACCAAAGGCTTTTTCTCCATATCCTTTCTTATGTATGCACATGTTCATAAAAATCCCAATCATGATAAAACATGTACGAAATAATTGAAACTCCAGACAAATGCATAACAAAAAGAACAAATTCCATACACATTACCTCCTATGTCATTTGAGTTTTTGCATGGCATATCTATCTTACTTTGACATCCGGCTTTAGCCAGCAAAATGTACGAATTTCTTCAAACTTAGTACCAGAAAACAAAAATTTTCACATGCAAGATCAAAGAGATTTATGTGATGAACCTGGATTTATCCATAGTGAGCTAGGAACAAAGTTTCAAATACATGAATGATATCAACTTTCTAGTCCACTCACTCAATCTTTTGACTCTTTCAAAAGTCAAAAACAAAATTTGTTTGGCTCTATAAATGCACTCATTGTAAACTTTGCACAACTTGTCTTCACAACACAAACGCACAACACAACTTATGTTCAACACCATCACTTATTCAAAAAGCTTGCAAAAGTTTAAAATTTGCACAAAAATTCAAAACACCACCAAAAAAATGAAAAACACTACATATACGAAGTAAAATATGTACAAGATTAAAGTAACACACAAAACTTAAAAGTAACATACTTTGCATCACATAGCACAAAATAACTTTTCATGACAAAAAAGCAAGCAAATAAAGTCCAAAAGACACAAATCATAGCAAACATTCCCTCCCACACACTTAAAACTTACATTGTCCTCAATGTAAAGTAAAGAAAGGTTTAGGATCTCCCTGGTAGAGATATGTCATGAATTCCAACGTTTGCTCGGTGAAGTGTCTTTGTCCATAGTTCCTTTCGTTGCATGAAAACTCTCCTGCACATGGTGAAACAAAGCTTATTAAAAATTGCTCACTCAAGTACACAACATATTGATGCAAGGTAAACATGACATGGAGGAATATGCAAGCACAGTGTCGCACCATGACTAAGAATCATGGTGGTGTAAAATTATACAACTATTAACACTAAAATGGCACATGCACAATCATGCATTGAAATGTAAGACAAAATGATTATGTGCATTGTAGGAGTGGTCCATGACTCCACTCCCCCACACTTAGCCTCATGTGTGCATGGCTTATTCCCCTTGCAACTTCCTTCATGTTCATGCCCCTACAACATGAGTTGCCTTGGTGAGAATAAGCAAAATGCAAAACATCATAAAAATCAAATTAACAAAACTACTTTGTTTAACCCAAAACTGAAGTAAAGGTAAATGAAAAGAATTAGTTCTGGGTTTTGGAGTCTCCAGCTAGATTTTATTTATGAAAATTCTTCTTCAGGAATCGGAATAACCCTCTCTGTACTAGAAAAATGATATTTCATAAGAACTCTTTTTCCTACTGTAGGGCACTTGAAGAATAGGTCCAAAGAAGTGCTTAAGCTCATGCACATGGGGAGCAATCTGTACAAACTCCACTTTGAACCACTGAGGCTCCCCCATTGGAGGCACCTCATGTGGGTTCATCGTTTACTTCTCCCACCATATTAGTCACTTCAATCCTGCAAGGCTCAACCAATGCTTGTACATCCATGGTCTCAACAACCGTATCAGTAAGCTCAAAACCACCAGTAAGTTCAAAAATGGATTCATCAACAAAGTAATTTTTCACAATGTTGGCAATCTCATGAAAAATTGGCAAATCTTCGTCATCCAGACTAACATGGGGAATTTTTAGAGTCTCTTCTTTGTTGACGACACAGGAAGCATTATAATTAATTAACAAGAATATCTCATTTAGCACTTCTTGTGAGTCCACCTTTAGACATGTAGATTCAATCACCATTTCAAGAATTGGTGCCTCAACAAGAGTTTCAAACAATGTGTTGACATTCTCATTAGCCATTACAATGTTATTTTCATTCAATATATCACAATGATCATCAAAAAGTGTCTCTATACAATTCACAAGGCTATCAAAAGGAGACGACTCTAATGAATAGCTATCAACTTTATTTAACTCATGGAATTCAATAAAATTAATGCAAGACTCCCCATTAGCCACACTTCTCATTGTGTCACTGAGAAACCTCAAAGCCCTCAACTCATTAGTATCAAGTTCATCACAAGAGACTCATCCTCACTAAAATAGCTAAAATTTCACTCATGCAACAAAGGTTCATCAACAATGCATTCTTGTGACACAACCTCATATTTTTAGATTCCACCACCCAAGGACTCTTTTCACCCCATTCATCATTAGCTTGCATTTCAAAATGATATTCCAGAGGAGATGGTATTCTAGCAATTAAAGGTGTACCTTGTGGATAGCATGGTGCATATTGACTTGGTAGCTCACTTTGTTATTCCGCATTGCTCCACAATGCATCTGGTTGAGTACTCCTTTGTTGGCTTCCTAAAAACTCTTCTTCTTGAGAAAATCCCATTTCTTCCTTTTGTGATCTTCTATCAAGTTTTTCCAGAAGTTGAGAAAACATGTCCTTCATAGAGAGTCTTTGATTTCCAATGAGATATGTCTTGTCGCTTTGTGATTGATTGTGCCATTGCTCTTCATGTAGTGGTGGAGAGAAGTCCCCAAATCTCCTAGGTGTTGGTTGTGTATAATGATAAGAACCAAAAGAGTCTCCGTACCACCCAGACATGCTTGGGTACTTGTGGTTTGCAATCTTCAATTTCAGTTAAGTTAAATAACCTGCACTTGCCACAGATACACCAAAGTAGACAACAAAACACAAAAACAACAAAAAACAACAAAATTTCCAAAAATGAAACATAACAAAACTACTAACCTACACATACAACAAAAACAGAACAAAAACAAATTTCAAGAACCGTGCCTATTTCCCCGGCAACGGTGCCAAAAATTGATGCGAGTTGTCGCTACTCGTCAATTTATCCTAACTTCACTAACTATAGTAGTAGTGAGCAAGGTTCGTTCCACAGGGAAATAATCGATTCAAGAAGTTTGATATGCTCAATTATGTCACCAAAGTAAAACAAGACTCAAAGGTATTGATCACAAAAACAGGAAGTAAATCGATTGAACTCACAACAAATAGGAATTGAAATGACACAAAGAAAATCACAAAGAAAGAAAAAAGAAGTTCTCAAGAGGTTGAAACAGATAATTTTGGCTACTTCCGAATGAATGCAACTTCTCATATATGCAGTATCACTAACATACAATCGTAGCAATTGAGGAGAATAGCAACTGGAGACCGAAATTGTAGTTAGCATGGTCACTACACTTCAATTTTAGTCTCCCAACACCATCCTATCCTATGGTTGGGCCTAAGGATGGTGAAGTAGAACCATGCCTTCTCAATTCCCCACTCAAATTACTCAAGCATAAACACCTAGAATCACCCATGGTGAGGCCCGATCCTAGCATGTAAGTTCATCATTCAAGTAGGAGAATCTCTTATCACCTTGTTCCAAGAACTACACAGGCTAAGAGCTTCCTATGGTTAGGCCTAGCCCTAAGATCTATACAATTTCAAGCAGGTTTAAGAACTCATGCATTCTCAAGTTCTCATTCATGATTTCTCAACCGAATCTTACAAATTAAGACTCAACTCAGCATGATGACCGCAATCAAATCTTATTTCATCAAATTCAGATCAAAAGCATGAACTTCACAAGTTTTACTAATTCAATCCAGAGAATGTAAATTTCTCTTCTTAGATTGTTAGTTCTACTGCACATTCACATTTCAACCAAGCATTCACCCTCAGTACCCTAGATTATCACACAATTAGCCACAAATCTCCATTTCCAATTCACGATCAACAAATTGAAAGGTTAAACAGTTCATAGTCATCAATTGGAAGAGTTTACCAATTGAGAGTCTTAAAAGCTTCCAAATGCCAAGAGGATTGTCAATTTCCTTCTCAATTTCAAGGAGATTTACAATGATGAGAGCAAATCCTTGATCGAAATCCAAAATGAAGCACCAAATTTAGAGAGAGAAACTAGAGAGAGAAAGTAGATCTCCTAAATAATTCCCGCTCTCTCTAGCTCTCAAAAGTCAGTTACAAAATCTATCTAATGAATGATGAAGAACGGTCCAGGGCCCTTTTACATATTAGCTACATTTCTTATATATAGAGAATCATAAAAATGTAGCTAATACGCAACTAAAAATATCTACAAAGTTACAAGAGTGCCCCTCCGAGAAATGTCAAAAATCAGCTCAAGTACAAAAAAAATCCAAAGTAGAATAAACTCCAGCTAATTCCAGCGCCTTTGAGCCAACATCTTTGCGCCGCTACCCAACTTCAGCACCTTTGTGAGCATTCAAACATCACAACTTCAGCACCCGAATATTTGATAAGATGAAGATGAATTGTTGCTGCATGTCTCACTCATAAAATGGAAAATAATGCAAATGAAACCATTCTCAAATCAAGGATTACAACATGAATGCATACATGAAGTTGCAAATGTTATAAAGAAGACAATGAAACCTAAACTCACACAATATGCATGAACATATGCAAGACTAGGAAGATATATGCAAAGAATGAGTGCAAAGTGTGTGTGGAGTGTGAGAGTTCATCGCATGAGCTCGTTGCAAGCTCGTGCGACGAAGTGTGCTAGTGTGTGCGACGAAGTGAGTTTTTTTTGTGCGGCGAAGTGAGTGCTCCTGTGCGACGAGGTGAGCTTCTGTCCACATCCGGCCTTGATTCTTTGTGCATTTGGAAAAACGTAAAACAAGAAAGTTGTAGCCCTATGTCTTAGCTTTCCATAGCATTTTGAATTACTCAATTTGGAGCTAGGACGAGAGAGTTATGGCCAAAATACTGAAGTGTGGTAGAGAGAACTTTCCCACTCGACGAAGCCTCGCCACGCTCGACGAAGCCTCGCCACCGCTCGACGAAGCCTTGCCACCGCTCAACGAAGCTTTGCCAACTGATTGACGAAGCCTCGCCGATTTTTCACCTCAGAATTAGGCTTTGCAGAAAACATAAAAGTTTTAGATCTTTCTCTTGGCTTTCCACATGTTCATGAATCATCAAAATTGGAGGTCTGGAGCTCAAGATATCGTCATTCTACCAAACTGTGGCAATAAGGATCAAGCAATAAAAACCTGAAGGAACAATTGCAAAGATGCCCCCGTTTCTCATATTTGCACACATAATCAGAAGAAAGTTAAATCATAAGAATTGAATTACACTCCAAGATCTTTCCAGAACATCCAAGAGCGCATCATTTTGATCAAATGTTTGCACACGGATTTAGCAAATGAATTACGACAACCACTCTGCCAAACACCAAGAAAACACATTAAGGCCAACTTTCAAATCTCTTTGCTTCATTTCTTATTCATTACTTTTGAAACTCACATTTGTTTCATTTAGCAATAATCATGAAAGTTCTAGATCTTCCTCTTATCTTTCCAATGTTTCAACAAACAACACCGTTTGATGCCTAAAGCTCAAGTTATTAACCATTAACTAAACTGTGACAACATGAAGCTCATGAAACCCTATTATCATTTCACAAAGAAGCTCTCATTCCATAGCTTTGCACACGGATTTAGCAAATAGTTAAAACATAGGATTTAAAGTGCACTCAAAGACCTTTCCATAGCATCCAAGACATCATCACTTGGATTAGAATTAAAGGAGTTATGCTCGAATGAAGTTCACTTAACAAAAACTGCCCAACTTCAAACTAGGCCTAATAAGCAAATTAAGGTTTTCCTCAAAATCCCACACATCACTCAAATCTTTTAGACTAATTCTTACCATTTGACACCAAACACATATTTACGTCATTTTATCAACATTTTTGGGTCTTTTTCTCCACTTAAGCACAACAAGTTGCATATCACATTAATACACAAAATAGCACATAATATCACACAAATGTATGCAATACAAGTCAAAAGCTAAGTGGAATAAGCATTTATAAGTTGGTATAAAACCCACTTATCATCAATATTCTACAAAATGTTCTAGATAATTACTGTACATATACTTTCACATATGTATCTTTGCTATAGATGCAAATTTGTCATTAAGAGTAAGAGGTGCAATTAAGGTCGATAAATTTGGTTTATCCTCTTTTAGAAAAGTATATATAGAATTCAAAGGCTACAATGTTTTATATTTTGTCCGTGTTTTGTGCTAGAGTATGTTTGTGCAAGTTGTCAGCGATTCATATCTAAATTATGTGTGCGGTTTTTCTATTTTACTATCTATAAACTTTGAGGGTAGCATTCTTTTGTACTAGATTTTTGCGAAAATATATACGCACACATACACAAGTGATGATGAATGCTTAATAAGCATACCAGTTGATTGATTAGATTGTATGTTAAAAAGAAAGTGTAAAAAAGAAGGAGAGTAGGGCATGGTGTTCTTAATCAGTTAATGAAGTCCATTTTTTAAAATATTTTACAAAAAATAAATAGATTTTTTTGAGATAGCAAAAACAGAAATTCATTTTATCAATTAGATGGAAAAAATAGTATGATTCTTAAAAACTCAACAATCCCCTCCCCCTTTCGAATCGTACAAAAAAAGGGCAATTCTGCTCACCCTGAATATTTTGGCATTATGTTAATAATTATTGAAAACACAATACTAGAGATATTTGAAAACTAAATCTTATAAATATATGGCAAACAATATAAAATTTAATATAGATTCTTATAAACATTTTTTAGAAGTCAAGCAAATGTTATCATTTTAGGAAAAGGACTCGTGGTTACTTAGCCCATGATATGAACCTAAATGCTAATACAAATCCTTTCTAGGCTTTTTTGGTATGTAGTATGTAATTTTCGATGGATAACCTTGTCAACTGATAAGGGTGGAGTTATACTATGACTCTTATTATTGAAATCCTATCTAAAGCAGAGTTCTTCGGGCTAAGTTTTCTGATGAAGTGAGAGTTCTAATCCTACTGGAACTCTACTAGGTATGACTCTATAAAAAACCCAATTATCACATGGTAAGGGGTGACTTTCTCTATAACTTAATTACATATTACGCTTATTGCTCAGGGACCCAAACTGACCCAAACTTAAGCATCGGAGCATACTCCCTAGTACAGCCCAGGGTGTATTTATGACGTTTGTGTTGCAGGTCTAATAGGGTTCAGTTGATGAATCAAGGTGCACGTGACCTCAGGAAGACCTCACAGCACTTGGTGATATTTCAATTCATCAAATTGGCGCCATCTGTGCGGTTCGATTACAAGCTTTTTCGATGACACTTAAGCATTCACAACAGAACACAAAGGACGTTTCTAATAATCAAGCTACTACTAGTCGACCTCCATGCGGAGCAACAATTGGTAATGAGGGGAATATTGGTGCAGATGTAGAGAAATCGCGACGTGAGCAAGATCCCCCAATGTGCATTGAAGGAGGTAACAATCCTCCGCAACGTGAGCAAAATCCTCCAATGCTTATTAAATGAGGTAACAATCCTCCTATTGACATTCATTCTCCGGAGATGATTAAGTTTCTTACCGAGAATTTTGAGTATATCAAGACGATTGTAAAAGGACCTGGTCAGTGACCTTGCAAGAAAATAGAACGGGCTTCGAATATGTATGACAGAATGAAAATTTCTCCACCTTATGATTCGGAATCTCTGAGGCGATAATGGAATTGAACGACAATGTCCTTTAAACCGATCTCCAGTTTGGAGTAAGAGAAATAATAGCTATGTACAGCGGCATTTGAATCCTTCTCCAGATCAGTATCGACACCATCGCAATCATGATCATCATGATGATCCTGATACTCAGATCACGAATCGCATTATTAATGAAGTCCACAATATTCTATGGGCAGGAGGTAGGGGAGCTTATAGAACGGTGACACCATTTGGGGAGGCTATTAGCCGCTTTCCTAAACTATATAAGTTCTAAATTCTGTCCATGGAGATGTACTCCAGAGATACAGACCCAAGAGATCATCTAGCATGTTTCACGTTACTTATAAAAACCGAGTAAGTGCCAGATGTGACTATGTGTCAGGCCTTCAAAACAACTTTGGTTGTAAAAGTGCGTGGTTGGTTTGAAGGCCTCAAGCCAAATTCAATTTCTTCTTATGAGCAGCTCTCTCAACTATTCTTTAAGAGATTTTTGTAGAGGAAGAAATTTGACAAGTCGTTTGCGGAGCTCTTAAATATTCAGCAAGGTGAAAATGAATCCGTTCGGAAATATGTTGATTGATTTTACGACGAGAGTGTGCAAGTCAAGACCCAATGTGAAAATACGGTGGTTGGTGCCTTTATCAACCGGTTACGCCTGGGAGGCTTTACAGGAAGTTATTCACTGACTCACCTAAGGACATGCATGAGCTGATGGGCCGAACTGACAAGTTTGCTAAGGGAGAAGATGCAGACAAGACGAAAAGAGATATGAATCGAGGTTCGAGAAAAAGAAGGACAATTATAATAGCAGATCTTGAACTAGAGGTAAACGCACACCATTATTTGATAAGCAATCCTTTGATAAACCTCAATCTCACACATCAAATGATTACAAGAGCTCATCAGCTCCTCGTACCCGAACTGAGATGTTAGTTATTATGGAACGAAAAGTGTTGATAAAGTCATATCCGAAGATGACTACCTCTGAAGGCAAAAGAAACAAAGGTCTTTTTTGTAAGTTTCATGATCAAACGGGACATGATACTGAAGATTGACAAGACCTCAAGAAGGAAATAAATGAACTTATTGCAAGTGGTCATCTTCGAGATTTTGTGCAACAAGCATATCAAAAGGGTTGCCAAAGAGACTGATCTCAAGATAGAGGAAGACCTAAGAATGATAAGAAGCCTAAAGAGGAGGGATATGTTAAACCAAAAGAGGAAGACAAGAACGTAATTGGTTTAATCCATACCATTGTTGGAGATAGGATCGGTGAATCTAGATCGGTGTGAAAATCATCGCCACGAAGAATTCCTGAATAAGAGCCAATTAATAAACGGTTCAAGCACTCAGAGGTTATTACTTTTTCTAAGGAGTATGCTATTCCAAGTAAGTTTTCGCACTGCAACGCTATATTAATCAAGGTAATTGTGGAAAATAAGGAAGTCCATAGAATATATATGGATGATGGCATTTAATCAGATGTTATTTTTTGAAATTCATTTCAAAAATTGTATATTCAGCGAGAACAGCTGCAAAAATGTCCTGGCCCACTAATCGGATTTTTGGGGAAAGCAACGCAACTCAATTGTATGATTACTTTACCAGTGACATTGAGGGAAGCTCCAAAAGATAGGTTAATATACGTCAATTTTGCAGTGCTTGATATTACCTCCCTATCTAATATTATCCTCAGTAGACCGACAATGGTTCAACTTAAAACTATCTAGTCATCTTATCATCTGGTCATCATGTTTCCCACATCTGTTAGGAATGCTACTATCCGAGGTAATCAAAATATGGTAAAAGAATGTCATATGATTGCTTTGAGAGATGTAAATAAAACGAACCATGCATCAAAGGTAAATTGCATATCTGGAGAGTTGTCGCCTATAGTGGATCGAAGAGCCCCAAGTAAAACTAGAGTTGATGAACTTAGGAGATCATGAAATGATAACAGATGACTTGGAAGAAGTAATTATTGATGCAACATTCCCAGATCAGATAGTAAAGATAGGCACAACATTGCCCCAGGAAGTGAAACAATTACTCGTTAATTTACTTTAGCAATATAATGACGTCTTTAAAAGTGTAAAACACTCTCACTAGGGAAAACGCTCTCAACTTATAGAAAAATTACTATTCACTAAAAAGTAACTATTCACTTAAAGATAAACCTTATCGTCCAAATTGTTACTTCCAGCCACACATTGCATTTAACCGTTGTGAGACAACGGTCACAACGCTACCCACTTGCCTCTGGCCTCTTGCCAGAGCCGCCACTGGTAATGCTATGTACTCCCTCCCCGCTCATCTTCCATCCTCTTCCACTTCAGACTGATCCACACCATCTTGGATATAGCACTGTAGACAACTAAACCAAATCTAAGCTATGGTTCTCTGATATCCGCGAATGTAACCTGATTCTTATGTTTGGTGGTAGATTCCTCTCCTCTTGAATCCCAAATCAAAACCTATCCAGATACCCTAGGAGATTGATCTACCACCAAACATAAGAATCAGGTTACATTCGCGGATATCAGAGGAAACAGTCCTCCTAAGATAGATAATTTCAAGGGCGAATCAGCCTTGTTCCTGAGCTCAGACGAAGAAGAAAAGTTAGCATATCGATTCAAATTCACATTGGTTGCAAAATTTTTGTGGGGACGACCTCAAATGCCTGTTATGCATAAAGAAATTCTAATGGCAGTTTTCAAGGGACATGTTTATACTGGATTGCTGGACCAAAGGTACATCCTCATTAAGTTCGATCTGGAAGAGGACTTCCAGAGGATGTGGCTGCGAAAGACATGGAATTTCTTTGGCTTTCAAGCCAGAATTTTTCGATGGACTAATGATTTTAGTCCAGATAAGGAACCGGCTATTGCTCCTGTTTGGATCAGGCTTCCCTTTCTACCGTTACACCTGTTTGAAAGGAGCAAGCTGTTTGCGATAGCATCCTGTATTGGCAAGCCACTTAAAATGGATGTGGCCACTGCAGCAGCTGAAGACCTTCACAGGCCGAGCTCGTGTTTGTGTGGAAATAAACATAATGCTTGAGTATCCTAGCCGGATTTGGATAGGAAGTAGAGAAGCTGGCAGATGGCAGGATATTGAAATTGAAGAAAAGCCTATGTATTGAACAGCTTGTCATAAGCTAGGCCATAGCAAGAATCAATGTAATCCAACCAGGCCAAGAAGAATGGTAGCTCCCAAAAAAACTATCCCTCCCTAGACAAAGCCCCAATAGGAATGGACATAGGTTATTCACCGGAAAAAGAAGGCCCAAGAGGATAAGAAAAACACAACAAGTAATGACTCAGTAATTAAGGCACAAGATAAGGGCAAGCAGATTGTGGAATCAGTGAAAAATGAAAACCAACCTGGCACCTCGATGAAAAATACCTTCACCATAAGCAAAACCTCACAGGAGAGGACTCCTTTGGAAGTCCAAGATAACCAAGTAGCTCCACCACAAGAAATGCTCCAAGTAAATCCCTCTTAACCTGAGAGGGCCCCAGAAGCTGAAGAATAGACCACAATTCTCAACGATCAGGTGAACAATTCCATGCCTATAATCCCTTCTTCTGTTATTAGAGAGAAAGGTAATTCATTAAATGGTTTACAGGATGATATATCCGAGACAAATTCAGAAGTAGCAAGGGAACACTCTAAAGAGATTTTGCTTGAAAAGGAGGACCTGGAAGCCAGCAAGAGAGGTAGAATCAAGGACAAGCAGAGTGAAATAATAAGAAAAAATCACGGAGTCGGTCCAAGGTGACACAAATCTTAGACAGGAAACTATGAAGTGCAGAAGCAGATACTAGTGCAGGAGAGGTAAGTTTAAAATGATTAGAGCTCTTTACTAGATTATAAGAAGTGCCTTTCGAAGACCAAATTTTAGAAAACTTCGAAGATTAGTAAAATAAAAAATGATAGACTTAGTTATTACAACTGAACCTTTTGCTGTAAAGAGAAAATCTTTAAATTGAAATTTAAGCTTAATTTTGAAAACTGTATATCTAATGAGAACAGCTCCCTGTGGATACTATTCAGAAGTCCTATTGTATGTACTATTGTTGCAAATACTGCACAACATATTACTTTGATCATGGAGCATCCTTACTTGAACTTAAAATGCCTTTTATCAAATATATATGCTAAGTGTTCTGTATTAGCTAGGGAAAACCTCTGGTAGGATCTGAGAGTAAGGTTAACCCCTCCAATCTCCCTTGGCTAGCATAGGGGGATTGGAATTGCATGCTACACAGAGATGAGAAAAAAGGGGGTAAAGCTTTCCAAATGAGAGATATACATGAAATGCACGAGTTTGTCCAGAAAGAAAATCTATCAGAAGTTAGACCTTTAGGAGGACAATACACATGGTGTAATAATAGAAAAAGTAGTGCAAGAATCTGGAAAACACTAGATAGAGGATTGGTCAATAACAAGTGGCTGCTATCAGACTTAAACACTAGCATCACCCATCTAAGTAGGGCCCCGTCGGATCACTCACCCCTGATTTTGGAATTACATTCAGGTTCCTCACATAAAAAGAGTTTTAGGTTTCAAAATTTTTGGACTAAACAAGAAACATTCTTGCAAACAGTTAGAATAGCCTGGAACACCCACATTCAGGGGAACACTATTAGAGTGTTCTCAGAAAAGCTAAAAAACACTAAATCAGCATTACAAAAATGGAATAGGGAGACATTCGGTAATATTTTTAATGGTATGGATGAAGTTAAGACAGAAATGAAGAATCTAGAAATAATAGACTCCCAATGCCCAGTCTTTAGAGAGGTAATTAAAAAAGCTAAGGCAAAACTAATGTTGGCCCTGAGAAATGAAGAGGAATTCTAGGCCCAAAAAATGAGAACAAAATGGATAGGGGAAGGAGATAGAAATATATCCTTTTTTCATTCTTGTGTAGAGCAAACACAGGCTGCTAATAGGATACACAAGATTAGAGGAGAAAATGACCAATGGAAAGAAAATGAAGATGAGATCGGAAAGGAGGCAGAAAAATTCTTTACTGACCTATTTACAGCTTCTGATACCTCCCTTGATTTCAACTCATCATTACTTCCCTCCTGCTTAACTGAAGAAGATAGGGCCAGCTTGACATCCCTCCCAGAAATAATTGAGTTAAAAAAATAGTTTTCTCTTTAAGTCAGGACAGTGCTCTAGTCCCTGACAGATTTAATGGTAAATTTTTCCAAATTTGCTGGGATATCATCAAGAAGGACTTGCTACTAGCAGTAAAAGCCTTCATGAATGGGTCTGATCTTCCTAAAGCAGTAACTTCCACAGCTATAGTGTTAATTCCTAAGATGAAAAATGCAGCAGAACTCTCTATATTCAGGCCTATAAGTCTGCGCAACTTTGTAAATAAAATATTTTCTAAGCTGCTGGCCTATAAATTATCTCCTCTGCTCCATTAGATCATAAGTGATAACTAAAGTGGCTTTATAAAAGGAAGACATATAATAGACAATTATCTTCTAGCCTCTGAGTTGATTTCTACCCTGCCAAGAAAGAGAAAAATAGCAAATATGGCTCTAAAATTAGATATGGAAAAGGCATACGATAGAGTTCACTGTCCGTTCTTATTACAAATAATGAGATGTCTTGGCTTTGGGTGTGTGGATTGAAATGATATAGCGTTTAATATCAAATGTTTGGTTTTCAATATTAATTAATGGCTTTCTCAAAGGATTTTTTAGGTCTTCTAGGGGAATAAGACAAGGAGATCCAATATCCCCTTTACTTTTCCTAATAGAGGCCGAGTATCTTTCAAGAACTCTGAACAGCTGCATTCATTTCGAAGGAACAACCCAATTTTGTCTCCCTAAACAATGCCTTAAGATAAATCATCTAGCATACGCTGATGATATTATCATTGTTTGTTCTGCCCAGCCCAAAGCACTTAGGCACATCATGCATTCTCTTCACCTTATGAACAAATCTCAGGGCAAAAAATTAGCCAACGAAAAAGTAGTTTCATAGCTCATAAGATTATGTCCAATGTAGAAAAGAATAGAATTAAAAGGATCACGAATTTCCACCAGGAAGAACTGCCCATCCAATACCTAAGGCTACCTCTACAAAATAAGTGTATCCAAGCAAGTCAGTTCTCCAATGTGGTGACCAAAATTACCTAAAACTTTGACTCTTGGAGATCCAACATGCTCACAATGGGAGGATAAATCACTCTGATCAAAAGTGTCCTAGCCTCTTCAACCTTATACACCACAATGGCAATCAGATCCCCCAAATATGTGTTGAATCACCTTGAAACTATCTTCAGCAATTTCTTGTGGAATGGGGCAGATAAGCTACATAGATACCATTGGATAAAATGGGTACACCTCTGTTTCCCTATCGAGGAAAGGGGCCTGGGATTCAGAAGCTTGCAAGACATAGAAAAGGCACAATCCATGAGGTTATGGTGGAGATTTAGACAGAAACAAACTTTATGGGCTAAATTCATACATGCTAAGTATTGTCACTCTTAGTTGAGTCAATACATTCTTGTCATATTGCATTTTGATCAAACTTTTGCCATATCCAAAAAAGATAAATTCTTGGGTACTTTCTTGAGAATCTTGTTTTTCTTGCAAATTTAAAAGTGCTCAAATTTGAATCTTGAAGACATATTCTTGCTCTTTGTGATATTTCTTGAATATTTGGTAAAAGTGGTATCTTCAAAATCCAAAATTTTGTTGACTTCTTGATACATTGAAGTGGTTGAAAATTTAGGGTTTATCAACAACCTCAGAAACCTAGTTAAGCTTTTTGTCAAAAAAAAAAAGGGCCTACAAAAAAAAAAGGAGGCCATTACACAAAAAAAAAAGGAGACCAAGTAAAAATCAGCTCAAAGGCATTTGGTTTAAAGTGAGAAAAAAAAAACAAAACAAAACAAAAAACAAAAAAAAAAATTTATTTTTCGTATTTAATTTTGTAGTTTCGGACGCCACTTTCGGACCCCTCACCCGTCCGAACCTCGACAGAGAAGTCACAAATTTTCACAAAAAGTTTCGGACACCACTTTCGGACCCCTGACCAGTCCGAAACTACCGTCCGATCCTCGACAGATATTTGAAATTTTTTTAACAAAGTTTCGGACGCCACTTTCGGCCGTCCGAACCTTTGATCTACCGTCCGAAACTCGGCAGAGAGGTTATATACACTACAACTTCAAACCTTCATAACTTTCTCATTTTTAATCGGAATTGAGTGATTCAAAAACACATCTTCTTGTTATCTTCTCTAGTTTCTGAATTCGTTGCTTTCTGAAGTTAATCTGTTTATACCCCATACGTGATCTTAAAATCTTCTTGTGACGTGAATTTTTCTTTTCAAACTTCTTTGGTTTTGCTTTTGTGAATTGATTTGTTTGAACTAATTGGTTGAGACTTGTTCTTAAAATCAACAAACAGTAAGCTTTAATTAGTTTGAGAGATTCATTGTTGAGTGTTTAGATAGGGTATACACGAGAAAAGCCATTACACTAGAGAGGAGAGTATTACTCACCAAAAGTGAGAACCCGAGAGGTTTTTATTTTGCTATCTTTTGTTGTTTTTACTAACTTGCAGGAACAATGGAGGGAGATGATAAAACACCTGAAGGACAACCCCAAACGGATCAAAAATATGTTAATGATGTTCTATTTGACATGATCCGAAAACTCAATCTAAAGATTGATAATTTGACCATTTTTCCTTCACCAAAAAAAGGTTCTACTTCCCGAAAGAATAAACATGAAGAAGCCGAGCCTAGTGATGAGAAGAATGAGGAGTTCATGGATTCTCCTAAAGATGGTAAGAAATCTGATTTGTCAATTAGTGGAGTTAAACTAACATTGCCTACTTTCCATGGTAAAGCAGATCCGGAAGCTTATTTTGATTGGGTTCGAGAGCTTGAACACTTCTTTGAAGGTAATAGCTATCCCGAACATAAGAGGTATCGCCTAGCCTTCATACACCTCAAGGATTATGCAAGTTTGTGGTGGGATAAGGTAATGAGATCTAGACGTGAACATGACGAACCCCCTATTCAAACTTGGAAGCAAATGAAAGCGCTTATGAGGAAGAAGTATGTTCCATCACATTATAGCCGAGAGCTCAACAGAAAATTGCACTCCCTTGTGCAAGGAAACAAAACTATGGAGGAATACTACCATGAGATGGAAGCTCTCATGATCAAGGCCAATGTTCGTGAAGATCCCGATTCAACAATTGAAAGATTTCTTAGAGGTATGAATTCTGAATTGTCTTATCATGTTGATTTACAATCTTATGTTGATATTAATGAGCTTGTTCATAAAGCTATTAAGATTGAAAGGCACATGAAAGGTAAGAACAGGTTCACACAACAGAATCCCCCATGGCCCTTTCACTCCACCAATAAAACCGAGGCAATTTACCTCAAACCAGCCATCTAGTGCGCCTTCTTATGTCCCAAAATCAGTCCCTAAAGCTGTTGATCCAGCCCCTAAACCGGCGTCAACTCCACCCCAAAGATTGAGGGATATTAGATGCTTTAAATGTCAAGGCTATGGTCAATTGCAAGCCAATTGTCCTACTGCCCGGATCATGATTACTTTAGATACTGGAGAAGTGGTAAGTGATGATGACTGTGTCGACATGCCACCTCTTGAAGAAAAGTACCAAGATGATCAAAGTGATGAGGGTGAAAAGCTTGATGAGCCGACCTACTCAGTTGGTAACTTTTCTTTAGTTTCTCGCCGTGTTCTTAATGTTCAACCGTTGGAAGATAATGATTTGATGCAACGTGATAACATATTTTACACACGCTGTTTAGTGCAAAACATGGTTTGTAGTGTGATTATTGATAGTGGTAGTTGCACAAATGTGGCGAGCACCTTACTTGTTAACAAACTGAATTTGAATTGCATGAAACATCCAAAACCATATAGGCTTCAATGGTTAAATAATTCAGTTGAAACTCGTGTCACTAAACAAGTAAAGTTTTCTTTCACCATTGGTAAATATGTTGATGCTGTTTTATGTGATGTTGTTCCAATGGAGGCTAGTCATATTTTACTTGGTAAACCTTGGCAATTTGATTGTGATGTGCTTTATCATGACAAGAAAATTTTTTACAGTTTTGTGCATAATGGTAAAATGTATAGTCTTCATGCTTTAACTCCTGCTCAAGTTTTTGAAGATCAAACTCGAATTGCACAAGCTTGTAAAGATATAAATGAAGCTAAGAAGAAGAATGAACTAGAAAAACAACAAAACAAAAAATCTAGTTTAGGCCGAGAGGTAGTTAATAAGAAATCTTGTTGTTTTGCTTCTTCTAATCAGATTAAGAGAGCATTGATTAATAGGCAGTCCTTATACTTAATGTTTAGCAAGGAACTTATACTTGTTGTTGACAGTGATAACCTTGCTTCTTTGCCTAGTGCCGTGTACTCTCTTTTGCAGGAATATAGCGATGTGTTTCCCGAGGAGTTACCAATAGGTTTACCACCTATTCGTGGCATTGAGCACCAAATTGATTTCATCCCAAGAGCTCAAATTCCAAACCGACCAGCTTATAGAGCAAATCCGGAGGAAACAAAAGAGATTCAACGTCAAGTGAAAGAACTCCTTGACAAAGGTATTGTGCGTGAGTCTCTTAGTCCATGTTCAGTTCCTGTTATCTTAGTCCCTAAAAAGGATGATACTTGGCGAATGTGTGTAGATTGTCGTGCTGTTAATAAGATTACCATTAAGTATAGACATCCAATTCCTAGATTAGATGATATGCTTGATGAATTGCATGGATCTTCTATATTTTCCAACGTTGATTTGAAAAGTGGGTACTACCAAATACGAATGAAAGAAGGAGATGAATGGAAAAGTGCTTTTAAAACAAAGTATGGGTTGTATGAATGGTTAGTTATGCCTTTTGATTTATCTAATGCACCTAGTACTTTCATGAGGCTTATGAACCATGTTTTTCGTCATTTCATTGGAAAGTTTGTGGTAGTCTACTTTGATGATATCTTGATATATAGCAAATCACTTGATGAGCATGTTGAACATTTAAAACTCGTGTTTGCTATATTGCGTGAGAACCAATTGTATGCTAACCTTAAAAAGTGTTCTTTCTGTTTGGAATCTATTATCTTTTTGGGTTATGTTGTAAGTTCTCAAGGCATTGCTGTTGATGAGTCAAAAGTCAAGGCAATCATAGATTGGCTGAGACCACAAAATGCTAGTGAGGTAAGAAGTTTTCATGGATTAGCAAGTTTCTATAGGAGATTTGTTAAAGACTTTAGTTCCATTGCTGCACCTTTGAACGAACTTGTTAAAAAGAATGTCACTTTTGCATGGAATAAAGAACATGAATACGCCTTTAACACTTTGAAATATAAATTGACTCATGCCCCTTTACTTGCTTTGCCAAATTTCAATAAAGGTTTTGAGATACACTGTGATGCCTCCGGGATTGGTATTGGTGCTGTTCTTATGCAGGAATCAAGGCCCGTGGCTTATTTCAGTGAAAAGCTTAATGGGGCATCTTTAAAGTATGCAACTTATGACAAGGAGTTGTATGCGTTGGTAAGGTCATTGCAGGTTTGGCAACACTACTTATGGCCAAAAGAATTCATAATCCATTCTGATCATGAAAGTCTCAAATTCTTAAAGACTCAAGGTAAGTTGAATAAGAGACATACAAAATGGTTGGAATTCATTGAAACTTTTCCTTATGTGATTAAATATAAATCTGGTCAAGAGAATGTGGTAGCTGATGCTTTATCTAGGAGGTATGCTTTATTTACCTATTTACATGCAAAGTTACTTGGATTTGAATTGATTAAAGACTTGTATAAGGAAGATGTTGACTTTGCCGAATCTTATGATCTTTGTTCAATAAGGCCGAATGGTGATTATTTTGTGCATGATGGTTTCTTGTTTCGCAAGGATAAATTGTGCATTCCCTCATGTTCCATTCGTGATTTACTTGTTAAAGAAACCCATGGGGAAGGGTTAATGGGGCATTTTGGTATTGTTAAAACACTCTCTGTTTTGAATGAGCACTTTTATTGGCCTAACATGATTAAAGATGTTAAAAGTGTTTGTGAAAAATGTATTGTGCGTAAACATGCTAAGTCCAAAGTAATGCCTCATGGTTTGTATCAACCTTTGCCTGTTCCTAGCAACCCTTGGATTGACATATCTATGGATTTTGTGTTAGGGTTACCTAGATCACGCACTGCTAATGATAGCATTTTTGTTGTAGTTGATAGATTTAGTAAAATGGCTCACTTCCTTGCATGTTCTAAATCTAATGATGCTACCAAAATTGCTGACATTTTCTTTAAGGATATTGTACGTTTGCATGGAATTCCTAAGAGTATTGTTAGTGATAGAGATGTCAAGTTTTTGTCACATTTTTGGCGTACACTTTGGAATAAATTAGGCACAAAATTACTGTTTTCTACTGTTGCACATTCACAGACTGATGGTCAAACAAAAGTAGTAAATCGTACATTGTCTAATTTGCTTCGTGCTATCATTCAGAAAAACATAAAGAATTGGGAGAATTGTTTGCCACACATTGAATTTGCATATAACCGCACTGTTCATAGTGCTACTGGTTATTCGCCTTTTGAAGTTGTGTATGGATTTAATCCTTTAACTCCCCTTGATATTTTGCCTCTTCCTATTAATGAGTTTGTTAATGTGGAAGGTAAAGCTAAAGCTGACTTTGTAAATGAGTTACATGAAAAGGTTTACAAAAATATTCAAAGACGTAATGAGCAATATGCAAAACAAGCCAACAAGGGCAGAAGACAAGTGATTTTCGAACCAGGAGATTGGAGGGTTTGGATTCACTTGAGGAAAGAGAGGTTTCCTGAAAAGAGGAAATCTAAACTTCATCCTAGAGGAGATGGTCCTTTTCAAGTCTTGGAAAGAATTGGAGACAATGCATATAGAATCGAACTACCTAGTGAGTATGGTAATGTTTCATCTACTTTCAATGTTTCTGATTTGAGTTTATATGATGTAGGTGATTCGAGGACGAATCCTTTCGAGGAGGGAGGGAATGATAGGAGTGAGCCCGAGTCCACATTGCCAAATCCAGCTTCCTATGATCCATTAGCAAATCTTGGCGGTCCAAAGACAAGATCAAGGAGCAAGAGGATGAAGGAAGCCTTACAAGCATTGTTATCAACACATTGTGAGTTGATGGCCAATGTTCAAAGGAATTCGACACAACCATCACAAGATGAAGTACTTTGGCATATTTCTTCAATAACAATTTATGATCCACCTTGAAGAAATAATGTGAAGGCCAAAATATTAAAGTCCAAGAAGAAGGCGTGTTTTGGGCTTTGAAATGGATCACGCCCTTTTAATATATTTTAGGGTTTATTATGTTGTTTTTAATTAAGTCCACTTAACGATTTTATGGGCTTAATTGGCTTTTTTTATTATGTGTTAATAAGGTATTACTTGGCCCAATTATCTTGCATGATAATTAGGAAAGTAAAGTTTTAGAAAGTAAAATCGAATTTTCCTTCTTCAAGGCAAAACCGATTTTAGTCTTTGTTTAAGTTTAGGAAAGTAATCTCCTACTTTTTAGGAGATAAGTTTGTCTTTAATTGGAGAGGCAAAAACGTGTTTTGCCTTCTTCAAAACCGTGTCTTAAAATCCTTTTCCAATAAGGATTAGTTTGTTAGTTGTTAGTTAGTTGGTTAAGAAGTCAAGTTGTATTTTACAACTACTAGGGATTTGTTTCCTTTTTGGTTTAGCATGGCCGAACCCACTCCCTATAAAAGGGAAAGCATTGTAACGTTTTTCTCATGTTGAATTGAAAGAATTTTGGCTTTGCTAAATTAAATTTGACATCACCAATGTGAATTATTCTTGAGTAATTCATAAGACCCGCCAAGCCTTAAGTGAGGAACTTTAGGTAAAGCTTACCAGTTCTAGATTTATAGAACCGGCCAAACTGATATGTTTAATTTATTGATTTACAATTGTTAAACTGAATCAATTTGTGTTAACGTTGGGGTTAGATTAACTTTAATCTTGCCTTTGCGTTTCATACTTTCCTTTTCCGCCAATTTGTTCTTGTTGTGATTGAATTTGGTGCACAATGATCTCAAGTATTTGTGGAAAATTCGTGTGGATTTGGATTCCTTCCTACTCCATTCGTATCAGTTCCACAATACCGGTGCGAATTCATGAAATTTAACAGAATTAGTGGAATAATGTAGTGTATGATTTCATTCTTCATAGATCACGTTAATTGCACCGCATTGAGTCGTCTAAATTAAGCATTCATCCATCGGAACCCTAGAACATCACAAGTTTAGCCTGAAAACTCCATTCTCATCTCATAATCGTCAAAATGCAACATTAAACAATTTATCTCAACTGAATTGAAAGAATTTACCTGTAAATTTGCTGAGAATAGCAAAATGATTTGTTAATTGAGAACTGTATTGACGTGATCGGTCTAAAGGTTCGATCAGAATAAAAAACGGGGTTCAAATTATAGAGAGAGAAATTTCCGCTCACAAGTGTCTAGATTAATATCTCGATCCAAAAGTTAAAAGTTCCTTAAATAATGACAAAACCCTCTATTTATAGAGATTTAAAGCTTAATCTACACGCAACCCTAAACTAAGCACTTAATTACAAAAATGCAACTGTAATGAAAAATTGTCCAAAATATACACGTGCACTATGATCCACGTCAGCACTCCTAACCAGCACTTCGCATCTTTGAGCCATTTCACTTCACATCTCTAGCTAGCATTCCATGTTCTCGAGCCTCACTGCATTACGCTTTCAGAATCTGCACACGAAAAGGTAGTTTACAACACTTAGAAAAATTTTCAAACCAAAAGAATGGAATTTACATGGTACGGCCGCACCATACAAATTTCTATCACCGTGCGGCCGCGTTGTGTTGTTTTTTTCACGGTGCACCATGAAAATGTTTTCACGGCTCGGCCGCACCATGAAAATGTTGTTCATGGTGTTTGTGTGTGTGCAAGCGCTCATGTGCTATGTGCATGAGTTGGTGCATTAACGTGCCTTAGTGTAGTGCATGTAGTGTGCGAGCTGACCGCAGCATATGCGCTGTGTATATGGTGCATGTGTGCGCGTCAACGTGCACGAGCTTGCTGATAAGTTGGTTTTATACGAACTTATATGTGTTAATTTTCTTGGCTTTTGCTTTGATTTTCATGTGATTGTGTGGTGTTTTATGTGTATTGTGCATATTTGAGATGAGCTAGTTGAAAATGAAGAAATGGTGCAAAACGTATGAAAATGATGGTAAATGCAAAGTAAAGTGTAGAGGTTGAGAATTAAGACACCAAGGATGCATATTTGGCCAAATTAGGGTTTTGGCAGATTGGTTTTGCAAATTCATCAGAGCATAACTTCTTCAATATTAATCCAAATGAATATTTCTTAGATTTTCTGGAAAGCTCTTTGAGTTGTTTTCAATACTTATGTTTTAACTTTCTTCTAATTCTGTATGTAAATATGAGAAACCAAAGCATCGTGATGATTGCTACTTCAGAATTTAGTTATGAAGTTCATATTGCCACAGTTTGGTAGATTGTTAATAACCTGATCTACAGACATCCAATTAAGGTGATTCTTGATCCATTGTAAAGCCAAGAGATAGACCTAGAACTCCTATGTTTACCATCGAGTTCAATGCAGATGTTAAGACACACGAATATTGCATGGAAGTTGCTTGTTGTTCTGAAATGGTGTCATCACACACTAAGCACTCACAAAGACTTCTCGAGCATTTTCACAAGCACCTCACGGGCACTCACTTCACACTACACTCTTGCACAGCAGCACACTCTTCCTCGCACACTCTCGCACACACCTCACATGTGGCGAGGTGATCTCGCCGCAACACTCCTGCACAAATGCTGTGCGACGAACTCACCTCGTCGCATGCATCACTCGCACATCACTCTCGCACACATGCACAGAATCACTCGCACACACGAACAACATCCTAGCACACACCATGCGGCGAGATGACCTCGCCGCTTGCACACTCGCACCTACTCACACTTCACTCTTGCGCACACAAGCACTCATTCGCACACTACTATCACTTCACTCTTATGCGTACTAGCACTTCATTAATACACACTTGCTGCACAAGTACTTTGCACACACTGATGTACATTCCACTTGGTTGGCCATTCTTTGCCCACAATTTATAAAAACAAAAAAAAATTAAAAAAAAATTTTAAAGTCTTCTGTAGCATTTGGTGGAGATTCTTTAATCAAATGCCGCAAACACTCACAACTCCATCATGAATTCATAGAAGGTTTACATATTGCACACAACCATTTTCGTAGCACTAACTTCACAGGATTTCTTTCATTGCAATTCATATACACAAGACATTCTTTGATTAACAACACTCACAACACCAACATTCACTCATGTTTTAACATTCATCCTCACTTCACAGCTTCACCATTTACACATTCATTCACAATTCACAAACTTTACAAACTTCACAATTCACTATCATCACACACTACTCACAACATTTTCATTCATTTAAACTCACCATATTTCACAACACTCAAACGTACCACATTACACTCACTCTCACACACTCGCACATTTGCCGGCGAGACCTTGCCGCGAGGTCTCTCCAGCAACCATCTTAGACGGCGAGGTCTCTTGGTGAGACCTCGCCAGCAAAAGTCTTAGATGGCGAGGTCTCGCCGCGAGACCTCGCCAGCATATAGGCGTGGATGTTGTTTTCAACAACTGAAAAATGGCTAACTGCTGGGAATTTGTTCTCTCTCTTGTGCAGGTGCGAGGAGGCGTGGTCGTGGAAGGCTTGAAGGCTCACAGAAAGTGAGTCTACAAAGGGAGGCTGAAGTTGGATGCTTGAAGGCGTGCTCTACTGTACTTATAAAGGCGTGAAGTGGGCTGAGCGTACAAGGATTGACAGCAACGGGTTAGAGGCGTGGTTCTCAGGGGCATAGAGGCGTGGAAGCTGATGAGAAGGCGCAACTCTGCAAAGCTGAAGGCGCTGGGATGCTGGAATTGCTCTTCATTTTCGGATTTTCACATTTTAGGCTAATTTTGTGGTCTTTCTATTCAAAGGCACTTTTGTAACACTCTAGATGATTTACAATTGCGTATTGGTTACGTTTTCCCAACTCTATATATAGGGAAGGTAGCTAGCATGTAGAGGATCATTCTAGACTGGAGATGGATTTTAGGGAGATTTCTAGATTTTAGAACCATCGTTTTGAATTTTAGCGGGAGCTTTTCTCCCTCTCATTTTCTCTCTCTCTAGATCTACTTTCTCTCACTAAACATTTCTACTCCAATCTCAATTCTGATTGTGAATTTGGACTGGATTTATCTTTCTTATTCTCAATTGAAAAAGGAATCGACAATTCTCTCGACTAAATCGGTAAATTCTTCCAATTAAGTGAGAATGAGCTTATCAATGTTGCAATTTGTTGATTTTGAAATGAGAAAGATGTTTTCTGGCTAAATCTATGATATCTTAGGATTCTTAATGGATGAATAAGTGTTTTAGTAGATGGTATGCTATGCAATTGATCTAAATGTTGAGTATTGAAATCACATTTGAATTAAGCATAAACATATGTTGAATTTCATAATTCCTAGCTAATCTTGAATAGATCAAACCTCAATTGTGGTCGACATGCTAAATTGAGGAGTGATTAATCAAAGTTAGCGAAGTTGCATGAATTGAGAACTAAATTGTGATTGTTTAAGTCTTTGCAGTTGTTTTCTGTAATCAAATCAATTCTGAAACTCAGGCCTCGCCATAGGAAGTGTTAATGAATTGAAACATTAGGAAAAGTGTTAAAGGAGCTTTCTGTGTTAACAACAATGATATGTGAACCCTAGGATGGGCCTCGCCATGGGAGTTCTTAGGACTTTACATGTTAGAGTAGTTAGCTTGGAGAGTTGGGACTTTGCGGAGCTTAATCCACCATTCTCGGGCCTCGCCATGGGAGAGGATGGTGACAGGGGGTACAGGAGGTGGTGTGGTCGCCATGCTAACCACAGCTTGAACTTCTAGGCAAATTTAGGTCTCCAATGCATTTAATTGTTTACTGATTGCATAGCATAGATTTACTAAGCCTGTGTTCGTCCAATTTAAGAATCCTGAGATATCTGTTTCATCCTTGCTTGTCATTTTTCTTTTGTATTTCTGTCCTTGTTCTTTTGTGTTGAATTTACATTCTTTCTAGTACTTAGATTCTGAGGCAGGACTTTTAGAACAATTTGCTCATTATTCTTGACCTACGCCTTCCCTGGGGATTACGATCCCTACTTACGCTACTACATTAGTGTTTAGGGTAAAATTGACGAGGTGCGACAACTCGAGTTCAATTTTTGGCGCCGTTGCCGATGAAGGCAATCAGTTCTGGAATTTATTGAATTGTTCTTGATTTTTACTTGTTCTACTTGTGTTTTTGTTTGTGGCATTTACCTTAGCTTACATTTTGTGTTGTTTACTGTTTGTGTTGAGACTTGTGATTTGTTTCTGTGTTGCATATTTGAAGTTCTTGTTCTTTTGTTATTACACTCCACAACTGTGTGTTTTGTATGCCAAGGTCTAACAGGTTTGTAGGAGAACCACAATTCTTATTGGATCTTGAGTTGGAGAAAACTTTGAGAGCACATTTGAAGCAACAGAGAGAAATGGCTGCACAAGGAGCACAAGCACCTAGGTTTGGAGATCATTAGGCAGTAAATTTTGACAATCGATTTGGTCATCAGGACATCGATGTGGAAAGTTACCACATTCCTCCACAAATTGTCTCCATGATTACCCAGGGCCAATTCTTCCAAGGTCTTGACAATGAGGATCCTAATGACCACCTTGATTGGTTTCTCGGGTTATGTAGCACTTTTAAGTTGCCAGGAGTTGACAGGGGTGAAGTTCACAGGATTTTGTTTCCTTTATCTTTGCGTGAAAAGGCTAAACATTGGTTCAAGAGCATTGGGGGAACAAATGCTGGAATGTCATTTGATGATCTACAGAAGAGGTTCTTGTCCAAATACTTCCCTCCAGCTGAGCTTGGAAAGAGAAGGTTGGAAATTATGAACTTTCAGCAGCAAGAAGGTGAGACATTTAGAGAACCTTGGGAAAGATTCAACGATCTAATCAGACAATGCCCCAATCATGACTTGGGAGAGATCAGGGAACTAAACACTTTCTTCAAAGGCTTAACTCCTGAATCTTCTTTGATGGTTAAGGCATGTGCTAACGGGGCACTCAAAGACAAGTCTGTGCCTGAAGTACGGGAGCTATTTAATCAAATTGCTGAGGACGAGTATATCTTCCCAGAGACCCGCAAAACTCATGTTAGAAAACAAAGGGGGGGTTCTTGATGTAGATGAGGAGACTTCTCTTAGTGCAAAGATCGAAGCATTGGCCAAGCAGGTGCAGACTCTTAAGGCAACACAAACAAAAGCTCCACTTCTTTCATGTGGTATATGCAAGGGTGAACACTATACTGATGAGTGCCCAGTCACTACTGAGTCCTTCAATACGTGAATAACTGTGGCAACAGACCACAGTACTCTGGAATTACTCAGGAGGCAACAATAGAGGCTATGGTGGTAATCAAGGAACTTGGGGACAACAGAACCAAAACCAAAGAGGTCAATATACTCAAGGGAATGATCAAGGGAGAATTTCCAATCCTCCACCAGGGTTTGATCAGCAAGCTAGTACCTCAGAGCCGAGGAACTCATCAGTGGAAGAAATGCTCCGGAGTCTTATAGAAAATATGGATAAAAATAAGGAAAGATTTGTTGCTTTTGAGACATCTGTAAGACATCATGATGGCACATTCAAAAACATTGAGATGCAATTGGGTCAACTCGCGAATGCTATACATCATAGACCTATTGGTTCTCTTCCTAGTGATACGGTGCCAAATCCTAAGAACAATATTGGATGTAAGGCCATAAACTTGAGGAATGGAAAACTTTTGCTTGGGAATAAACCGTCAGAAGTTAAGAGTGATTGTGCAGAAGAAGACCAAGAAGATGAAGCTGAGGAAGTTTTGGAACTTAAGAAGGATAATGAGCAAGAGGATGATAAGACTGTGCAGAAGGACATACCAACTAGAGTGGGTAATGAGATCACCAAGAACTCCAATCCTTTCAACTTCCCTGAGTATGCTCCTAAACCTCCTTTTCCAGAGAGGAAGAAACCACCTCCTCAAAAAGGCCCTCAGTTCAAGAGGTTTCTGGAAGTACTCAACCAAGTGAATGTGAATCTTCCCCTGATGGATTTAGTGACTTCAATGCCAAAATATGTTAAGCATCTCAAGGATCTCATCTCCAACAAAGAGCAAATCTTGAGATGTGAGGTTCCCATGATGGTTTCTGAGTGCACTCAAGCTTGGATGGTTCATGATCTTCCTCCGAAGCTTAAGGATCCCGGGAGCTGTACTATCCCATGCAAAATAGGCACAAGGCATTTTGCAAAGGCTTTATGTGATTTGGGTGCTGGGATCAATTTAATGCCATTGTCCATAGCTATCAGTGTTGGATTGGAAAGCCGGATTCGCCCAGTTGCGGTAACTTTCCAATTGGCAGATAGGTCATTGGTGACTCCTACAGGTTTGAGTTGATAAATTCACTTTGCCTGTTGATTTTATTGTTCTTGATATGGAGGAGGACCCTGAGGTACCTTTAATTTTTGGTAGGACATTTTTAGCTACTGGCGATGCTTTAAATGGAGTTCAAAACAAAACAGTCACCTTTAGAATTAATAATGAGGAAGTAGTTTTTGACGTGAATTATGCAATGAAACAACCTATGCATTTAGAATCTTGTTGTTCCATTCAGGTTGTTGAATGTTCTCCTATTTTCGTTGATGAGGGTGTTAAGCATGACTATATTTCTGTTGATGAAATTGTGGATGATGAAGAAATTGATTGTGATGAGCTTGATGTAGAAGATTGCATGTTTTCATTAGAGAGTGCACGCATAGAAGAATGTGGTTACATAGATATATCAAACTCTGAAAAGCCCAGTCAATCTTTGGTAGAGCATACCTCACAGGAAGCATGTGTTAAGAATTGTTCAAATAATAGTGATGAACATGTTTTACTTGATGATGATGATGGTTGTTTTTTTCTTGATACTTTGATAAATTGCATAGAGTCACATTTGGAAGAGCATTATGATACCATGAATAATGATAAAGTGGAAATTGCTGAGACTCTTTGTAAAACATCAACTTTTGAAACTGAGAAGGAATCTGAGTGTGTAATTGGTACTTCACATCCAGTGCATAATGAGAAATTTTTGTTACAAAATGACAATGTTTTTCGTGATAATAATGTTGAGAAAATTTGTGGAGTCAAAAATGTCAGTTTTGATGATAAAAATGTTAACATTTTGAATGACAATGATAATATGGTGAACAATTGTGAATTTGAGGCCTTTGTTTTTGAACTTTCTGATGAGTTAATTGAGACCATGGATGTTTATTCCTTGGTTGAGCCTTGGAGGACTACTGTGGATAGTGTGGTAGAAGAGGGCTATGATGTGATTCGAATGAATGTGAAATTTGGAGAAAGTTTTTATCCTGATCCTGTGCTTACACATCTCCTCAACACTCCTGTGTCTTCTGGGAAGAAGGAGCATGATAATGAGAGTTCATCTTTTGTGTGGTGCAGAGATGGATTTACTGAGTTCTTTTCATGACCAAGACATACGTGTGGATGAATAAAGTCTAGCTGGAGACTATCTAAATCCAGAACTACTTCTTCTCCTTTAGCTTTAATAAGTAGTTTCTTTTTGTCTTTTTGTTTTGTCTTTGCGTTTCTTTCAATTTGGAATTCATCAAAACCACTCATGTTAAAGGTGTTTGACCAGGAAGGACATTGCAAGAGATTAGCCATGCACTCAAGAGGCTAAGTGTGGGGGAGTGATGCCATAGAATTTTTCATATGAGGATGATGGATCAAGAAATCTCCACCGAGCAAATATTGGAATTCATGACAATATCAATACCAGGGAGCTCCTCTACCTATCTTTTCTTTACATTGAGGACAATGCATGTTTTAAGTGTGGGGGAGTGTATGTTTGCTATGGTTTGTACCTGTTGAACTTTGGATGCTTATTTGTCGTGCATGAGTGATGAAATTTTAATGAAATTTTTAAGCATATGCTATTTTCTAAGTTTTGTGGTGAATTTTGAGTGTTAGCATATTATGTTTAGTTATATGTGGTGTTTTTTCATTGTTGTGCAATTTTTCATGTTTTGTGCAAAGTTTAAGATCTTTTTGACATTTGACATGTTGAAATTGTTTTGTGAAATTTTTGGCGAAATTTTGAACTTTTTGTGAATAACGTGATGGTGTAAACGTAGGTTGTGTGTTGGTGGTTTCAATTCTTTAAATGTGAGTTGAGCTGAAATGAGAAAAATGAGTGTGGGTAAAGTAATGAGAAGGAAATTCGTGAAAGTGTGAGTAAAATAGTGAAGTAATGGAATGAAGTAACTCTTTGTACTATGCTTTTACTCTTTTGTTAAGCGATGTTCAAAAATTTGAAGTTCATCCATTTTACTTTTGTATTGCATGCGAAAATTGATTTAATGTCTTTGATTCCAATCTTGATGAAATTGGTACATTTTGCTGACTAAGGCCCGATGTTAATGTAAGATAGATATGCCATGCAAAACTCAATTGACATAGGAGGTAATGTGTATGGATTCGTTTCTTTTTGTTATGCATTTATCTGGTGTTTCCAAAATTCGTGCATGTTTAGTCAATTTGGGATTCTTATGAACATGTGCTTGCACAAGAAATGATATGGGAGAAAAAGCCATATTGGCAACTGGGAAGGAAAAAGCCATAAGAACCTGGCATTCAAATTTGGAGAAAAAAGCCATAAAACCCAGGCATTATTTCAGTCATCAATATGTGCACCAATGTGCAGCACTAATGTGCAGAATAAGGGCAATGTCCCATAGAGTACCAATGTACGCATAGGTACCATTGATCTTGTGATTGCATGTTCATAAGGGTGTACAAGGAGATTGGCATGTATTGAATGGTATGTGAGACCAGCTAGATGGTGTATAGCAAGGCAATAGATGAAGTGCATGTTCCTCAGCACACACTTGCACGCATGAAATTTTGGTCTTTATTCATTGTGCCTTGGTTGATAATTTGTGCTGAAAGTTGATAGGTTGGAATTGAGGATATGTTAAGAGTTTTGATATTGCATGAAAAATTTGTTTTGATGAACTCAAATGAGAACAAGTTATGCAGAAGAGTGAGGTTTAGTGCAAAGTGGTTTTGAAATGTGAGTTTTGTGTTTTGTCTTTGCTTGAGGACAAGCAAAAGTTCAAGTGTGGGGGAATTTGATAAGTTGGTTTTATACCAACTTATATGTGTTAATTTAATTGGCTTTTGCTTTGATTTTCATGTGATTGTCTGGTGTTTTATTTGTATTGTGCATATTTGAGATGAGCTAGTTGAAAATGAAGAAATGGTGCAAAACGTATGAAAATGATGGTAAATGCAAAGTAAAGTGTAGAGGTTGAGAATTAAGACACCAAGGATGCATATTTGGCCAAATTAGGCTTTTGGCAGATTGGTTTTGCAAATTCATCTGAGCATACTTTCTTCAATATTAATCCAAATGATGCTTTCTTGGATGTTCTGAAAAGCTCTTTGAGTTGTCTTCAATTCTTATGTTTTAACGTTCTTCTAATTCTGTGTGTACATATGAGAAATGAAAGCATCATGATGATTGCTACTTCAGAATTTAGTTATGAAGTTCATATTGCCACAGTTTGGTAGATTGTTAATAACTTGAGCTACAGACATCAAATTAAGGTGATTCTTGATCCATTGTAAAGCCAGACATAGACCTAGAACGCTTCTGTTTACCATCGAGCTCAATTCAGATGTTAAGACACACGAATGTTGCTTGGACATTGCTTGTTGTTCTGAAATGGTGTCATCACACACTAAGCACTCACAAAGACTTCTCGAGCATTTTCACAAGCACCTCACGGGTACTCACTTCACACTACACTCTTGCACAGCTGCACACTCTTCCTCGCACACTCTCGCACACACCTCACATGCGGCGAGGTGATCTCGCCGCAACACTCCTGCACACATGCTGTGCGACGAACTCACCTCGTCGCACGCATCACTCGCACATCACTCTCGCACACATGCCTAGAATCACTCGCACACACGCACAACATCCTAGCACACACCATGCGGCGAGATGACCTCGCAACATGCACACTCGCACCTACTCACACTTCACACTTGCGCACACAAGCACTCATTCGCACACTACTATCACTTCACTCTTATGCATACTAGCACTTCACTAATACACACTTGCTGCACAAGTACTTTGCACACACTGATGTACATTCCACTTGGTTGGTCATTCTTTGCCCACAATTTATAAAGTCTTGTGTAGCATTTGGTGGAGATTCTTTAATCAAATGCCGCAAACACTCACAACTCCATCATGAATTCATAGAAGGTTTACATATTGCACACAACCATTTTCGTAGCACTAACTTCATACGATTTCTTTCATTGCAATTCATATACACAAGACATTCTTTGATTAACAACACTCACAACACCAAAATTCACTCATGTTTTAACATTCATCCTCACTTCACAGCTTCACCATTTACACATTCATTCACAACTCACAAACTTTACAAACTTCACAATTCACTATCATCTCACACTACTCACAACATTTTCATTCATTTAAACTCACCATATTTCACAACACTCAAACGTACCACATTACACTCACTCTCACACACTCGCACGTTTGCCGTCGAGACCTTGCCGCGAGGTCTCGCCAGCAACCATCTTAGACGGCGACGTCTCGTGGCGAGACCTCGCCAGCAAAAGTCTTAGATGGCGAGGTCTTGACGCGAGACCTCGCCAGCATATAGGCGTGGATGTTGTTTTCAACAACTGAAAGTGGCTAACTGCTGGGAATTTGTTCTCTCTCTTGTGCAGGTGCGAGGAGGCGTGGTCGTGGAAGGCTTGAAGGCGCACAGAAAGTGAGTCTACAAAGGTAGCTAGCACTCTAGATGATTTACAATTGCGTATTGGTTACGTTTTCCCAACTCTATATATAGGGAAGGTAGGTAGCATGTAGAGGATCATTCTAGACTGGAGAGGGATTTTAGGGAGAGTTCTAGAATTTAGAACCATCGTTTTGAATTTTAGCGGTAGCTTTTCTCCCTCTCATTTTCTCTCTCGCTAGATCTACTTTCTCTCACTAAACATTTCTTCTCCGATCTCAATTCTGATTGTGAATTTGGACTGGATTTATCTTTCTTATTCTCAATTGAAAAAGAAATCGACAATTCTCTCGACTAAATCGGTAAATTCTTCCAATTAAGTGAGAATGAGCTTATCAATGTTGCAATTTGTTGATTTTGAAATGAGAAAGATGTTTCCTGGCTAAATCTATGATATCTTAGGATTCTTAATGGATGAATAAGTGTTTTAGTAGATGGTATGCTATGCAATTGATCTAAATATTGAGTATTGAAATCACATTTGAATTAAGCATAAACATATGTTGAATTTTATAATTCCTAGCTAATCTTGAATAGATCAAACCTCAATTGTGGTCGACATGCTAAATTGAGGAGTGATTAATCAAAGTTAGCGAAGTTGCATGAATTGAGAACTAAATTGTGATTGTTTAAGTCTTTGCAGTTGTTTTCTGTAATCAAATCAATTCTGAAACTCAGGCCTCGCCATAGGAAGTGTTAATGAATTGAAACATTAGGAAAAGTGTTAAAGGAGCTTTCTGTGTTAACAACAATGATATGTGAACCCTAGGATGGGCCTCGCCATGGGAGTTCTTAGGACTTTGCATGTTAGAGTTGTTAACTTGGAGAGTTGGGACTTTGCGGAGCTTAATCCACTATTCTCGGGCCTCGCCATGGGAGAGGATGGTGACAGGGGGTACAGGAGGTGGTGTAGTCGCCATGCTAACCACAGCTTGAACTTCTAGGCAAATTTAGGTCTCCAATGCATTTAATTGTTTACTGATTGCATAGCATTGATTTACTAAGCCTGTGTTCGTCCAATTTAAGAATCCTGAGATATCTGTTTCATCCTTGCTTGTCATTTTTCTTTTGTATTTCTGTCCTTGTTCTTTTGTGTTGAATTTACATTCTTTCCAGTACTTAGATTCTGAGGCAAGACTTTTAGAACAATTTACTCATTATTCTTGACCTACGCCTTCCCTATGGATTACGATCCCTACTTACGCTACTACATTAGTGTTTAGGGTAAAATTGACGAGGTACGACACTCGATATCACTTGCAGCGTGCACGGGCTTGCTGTGACGCATGTGGCAGCAACCTGTGCGGAGGGAGTAGGAGGCAGCTGCACCGCATGGCGCACAACTTGTGCACTGTGTGTGCGAGTTGCGTGCGAGGAGTGTGCGATGGATGTGTGCATGGTGTGTGCGAGGTATGCGATGAGCGCTGCCCTTGTGTGGCAATATGTGTGAGATGAGCTGGCGAGGTGTGTGCGATAGGTGTGCATGATTATGCGATGAGTGTGCATGATTGTACGAGGTGTGAGTGATGAGTGCATGCGAGGTGTGTGCGATGTGAGTGCCTCATGTGTGCCTAGTGTTGTGTCTTTATACACACACTTGTGTCTTCATGCAAACTTGTTTGCACACTAGTGCACCAATTATTTCCCTTTTTCCATCGAAGAACACCACACACAATCCATCACATAAACTTATAAATCAACACACAATTTCGCACAAGAAGCATTAAAACACAACAAAAGTCAAGTAAAACTAGCATATACATGTCAGTATAAAACTGACTTATCAATTTCCACCACACTTAGACTTTTGCTTGTCCCAATCAAATCTCACACTCTCCATTTCTAACATTGATTTATCACTTACATTCAACACATTGCCCCCTGCCTGGAGTGCAATTACCAAGTTCATCAAAATGTTTTCACACACAAAATCCACCAGGAGTACTTTTGCTGACCCCAAACTCTCAAAATTTAAACACACATTATCAACCAAGGCACAATGAATAAAGACCAAAATGTCATGCTTGCAAGTGTATGCTGAGGAATGCTAACTTCATTTGCTCTCTCTATACGCACACCCCTTAGCATTTTGTCTAATCATTTACTGCACAACAATCTTCTTGTCCACATACACGAACATGCAGCACTCGAGATCAATGGTAACCTAGTGCACATTGGTGCTTCTATAGCATATTTCCCTCTTCTTTCGTCATGCACATTGGGGCATTATTTGCCACACTCTTTGGTGTTTGGCTACCTGGGTTTTGTGGCTCTTTTTTCCCACTCTTTGCCAGGAATTTATGGCTGTTTTTTCTCATAATTACTTGCCAGGGTCTTATGGCTTTTCATTCCTAGTTGCCAAAGTCTTTTTCTCCATATTTCTTCTCATGTAACCACATGTTTGTCTGTATCTTCAAGGGATTATACATACAAGACAATAAACGCAAGAGTTGTACATAGCAAAAGAGTAAACTCCATACAGATTACCTCATATATCATTTAAGATTATGGCATGGCATATCTATCTTGCTTTGACATTGTGCCTTAGCCAAAAAAATATGCTAAACTCATCAAGCTTGGTGCCAAAACAAAAAAAAAATTTCTTCAATCGATTATCACTTCTCACCCGATGTTCTTTCTTTCCTCACATTCATAACACAATAGAATAAAGTGATGAACTTGAGTCATGACATAGTGAACCAGGAGACAAATGCTCAAAACAGAAGATGATATTACACTCTTTTCCCAAACTCACACACCCATTTGACTCCTTTTATTTCAAACACACATACCACATTTCACACCACATTTCATTGAACTACAAATAACCATATCATTACAAAACAGACCTACATTCACTAACATCTTATAGCAACTTGCCTCTCACACACACTCACTTAGCATTCTCTTTTTCTACCAACCTACACACAGCATTACAACACTAAGCATAAGCAAACACACTCAACAGTCAAGAAACTTATACATAACACAAGGCAAACAAAGCAAAGCATCACAACTGCATAATTCCTCGCAACATAGCAAACCAACCCACTGCATAATCATCCCCCCAACATTATCTATCACAAATATAGCCCACCAACTCAATGAACTTTAGTAGAGTAAATAGAGCAAGCATGGCACCACACTCCCTAATCAAAAGCAACATCCCCCAAAGAAAATGACCATATACCAACAGCAAGCAAGCAAAGCAACACCACTCCCCCACCACAACCAATCATGGCAAAACATTCATATCCCCCACAATTAAGAGAAGCATTATCCGCAATGAAAGAACTAAGAATAAAGAGCTCCCTGATTAGACGACGAAGGCATAGAATATGAGGGAACAAAAAAAAGGTCTGGAAATGGTCCAGCAAAAGCATCAGCATTAGCGAATACGGGACCTTGGAATGGCCGCCCAGCATTATTAAATTGTGGCAAGCGCGTGGCAGGCATAAAAGTGGGGTCGTACAAAAATATTGGGGTGGGAGGATATGTGGGCAACCGACCAAAGGTAGGCAAGGCCTGGAGAGATGAAATTGCAGGCATGCCATGGGGAAGCTCTTGCATAACACCAGTTTGTGGATTAATTGTCAAATTAGGCACTGTATACATCGCCACCTTATCAGAATCTAGCCTTGGTTTAGGAGGCCCAGGAAGAGTGTGGTAATAGATAGTCAACTTGTTGATCTGATCCATCTCATATTCGAAGTGGAATTGCCGATGGTATAAGACTTCAAATTGTTGTTGGATGATTGAAGCAAGGTAATTTAATTTAAAACCAATGTTAGAAGTATGAGTAGACCAATCTTGGCGCATGTCATCTATCTTCTCGTGCATGCCCTCGAGCCGCTCATCTAAACATTGGAACCGAGTATCCACAGAAGTTTGAAAATCATGAAGGGCTCAATTGGAAGAAGTAAAATCAAAAGGTTGAGGTTGGCGCTCTTGATTGCGGCATAATATATCGGGGGGTTAAAATCCTCTAGCGACACGCCAGTCACGGGTGGTGCTCTCGCCAACTCTCTGTCTATTAGCAAATATTTCACATAAAGGGGAGTGGCAATGGGGGACCTGGACATTGCGCCAGTCGGCGCCGATATCATCATCTATCCCTTAGGCACGACAAAGCTCTGTGATAAGTATCAAAAAATAAATCACTGCATCATCCTCATCGATGCCTGCTCGTATGTGGTCGACAATAGTCTGCTAAACATCTAAAGGTTTGCGATTACGAATCGCCGAGATAAGGTACAGGCGACTACGCATAACCTGAGTCACATGCGAACTAGGAATGAGCCTTGACAAGATGAACATGAGCAAGATTTTGACATCGCAATGCAAGAACCGCTCAAGTATATGCTTGCGCTCACCCTGCTGATTGATAACCCATTTGGACCCTAGGTGCGTAAGCTCTTCAAGCAAGGCTTGGTCTGTAGCCTCATCGTCCAAACACTCAAAAGGATTGGATGGGTAACTAGGCGTGCCCAAATAAGCATTGACGACTTCGCTGTCAATGTTGATCCACTTCTCTCGAACATAGACCACCCCATTCTTATTCGGAAACTTTCCAATTGCATAATACTCCCGTGAGATGCTAACGTTACAGAACTCCGGAGCAAGAACCAACCTCTTAGTGAACTTATGAAACTTCATTAACTTCTTGAAATGAGCCTTGTCAACATTGAATGCCCTTTCCAGATGCAACTTCTTTACATGCACACCCTCCTCCTATCGTACTTGTGCTTCAGCGTTAATGAAAACTTAGATAGGACTGGCACCCTACACTTCTTATGCAAGTGTGGATTCACCGTCACCTCCGGTAGATCCTCAAAAATAGGTAGTCAGTCGGCATGCGAGTCTTGGCTTTGCCTTTGCGAGAAATCACGCCTTTCTTAGGTCTCATTCTGACTACCTGAGATTCATTGACATAAATGAGCACCACAAGCAATACCTTGGAACAATGCAACAAATACATGCCATCTTCAGTACTCTAGGAAACTCGAAGCAAAGATATACAGCACAACAAGATGTGTACTCACAATTACTTTCCATATGTAAGCACATACAAAATGCAAGTCAAAGCAAGGTGACACAAGACATGCCCCAAAATGAAAAATTGCTACTGCACGTGGTGTCTAACTACAGCAAGGAAGGCACTAACATGACATGGAGTTCTATTCATATATACCCATGGAAAAAGAATTGAGGAATGTCCAAATTACTACACTAAGGCATAGTAGGCAAAATGTTCACGGTAAGGTTATTGAAATTTCAACACAAATAAGAACTTCACACCTAACATGAAGCTCAGAACAAGTAGAATTTGGCAAAACCTAGAACACAAAACTCAGAGCCCTGAGTTTAAAATAAATTTAGAAATTTAAAGTACCTAATTTGGATTGAAATCGATGAACTTATGGCCAAAATACCGAAGGTGCGATAAACTGGGCAGGATGTGATCATGAAAATTCCAGATTTTACCAACCTTTAGACACACAAAATGTAATGCTATGCAAGCAGAATTTGCCAAAACTTACAAAATCAAATTTGTAGGCCTAACTCTCAACTAAACACAGGAAGTTAAATCACCCAATTTGGAGTCCAAAAGATCATGTTATGCTCCAAATACCGGACTGTGACAAAACTTGACGAATCTACCTATATGCTTATGACAACTTTAGCATGCATACTTCTTGGACTTCCAAAAGTAATTCTAAGCGTACTGAATTTGTCAAAGTACAAAACATCAAAGTTGTAGTTTAGAGTCTTAGTTAAACATCCCAACTGGCTTACCCACTTTGGAGTTCTATTAGTCAAGTTATGCTGCATTTACCAAACAAAGGCAAAACTGATTTAGGTATGAAAGAGTTAACCAATTCCCCCACACGTAGCATTTTGTTAATGATTTGTGAAGTATGATATACATTCTATGAATTCAGCATGTCCTCATATCACAACGAGAATTTTAACACAAGATATAGCAACTTCAGGCTTAACACAATTTAAACGCATGGAACAACTTCTTCATTTCACACTTTCTCAAGAAAACAAGAGCAAAGTAGAATCTGGTACCTTGAACTTGGAGAGGAGGAGAAGAAAAATATATGAGTAAGAGAATGGAGGATATCTTCCTTGCAAAAACCTCAATGCACCAAACTTGAATGTGAGTAACTCAAGGCTTACCCATTGTTAAGTATTTATAGACTCAGAAGATAAAGGTAGCCTTGAAATCAGTTAAACACAACTAAATGAAGCCAACAACTTGAAGACAAAGACAACTAATATATGGGCCTTTCTAATGCTTGTATTGGTTTATGCCATTAATATATCCAGCTGCAAGTGTGTAGACAAAAATCACTATTCCTCCATTATTTACTCATAAGACACAAGTGTCCAAAATGAATTCAGCTTTTACATGTTTTTCTTCACCCATTTCTCATCAAAGTGTTTATGTGTTTCAGCTTTTCAGATGATTCATTCAAGATCAGAAAGAAATAGTTCTATGATCATAACAAAAACTCCATGTGTATGTATGTGTCTTACCAACAACCTTACCATAGCATTTACTGAAATCCAACCTTCCCAACTGTGCACTCGTGCATCTGCAAAAATTTAGTGGCATTTCTTAGACTTCAACCAAAATGACAACACAATTGAAACATTAACGGACAATTAAAACAACAAAACCAAAATTAACAAAAGCAGAAACAATTAACAACATGAGATTAGGGAAAGGAAAGCAACTTGGGTTGCCTCCTAGTAGCGCTTGTGTTAACGTCGACAGCTCGACATGATGCAACGATGTACTATTGCAAATGTTCATCCAAGAATAGTTCGCTTGATGCTTCATGGATTGCTTCTCTCTTGTCTTGCTTCGGGTGCCAAGCATTGCAAGTTTTCTTGTTCAAGATCTCCACTGCTCCATAATGCATGACCTTAGTAACACAAAATGGTCCAGTCCATCGTGACTTGAGCTTTCCAGGAAAAAGTCGAAGTCTAGCATCATATAGCAAGACCAATTGGCCAAGAGCAAACACTTTGCCTTAATCTTAGCATCATGCAACTTCTTAGTTCTTTCTTTATACAGCTTTGCACTAGCATAGGAGTTAAACTGAAACTCATCAAGCTCATTGAGCTCCAACATACGCTTGGCTTGTGGTCCATGCAAATCCATGTTAAACTTTTGAATGGCCCAAAAAGCCTTGTGCTCTAACTCCACTGGCAAATGGCACTCCTTCCCATACACAAGCCGAATGGTGAGGCACCAATAGGAGTTTTGTATACAGTCCGGTATGCCCACAGGGCATCATCCAACTTGAGAGCCCAATCTTTCCTACTTGGCCCTACAACTTTTTCCAAAATCCTTTTTATCTCTCTGTTAGAGGTTTCGGCTTGGCCACTTGTTTGGCGAAGGTAAGCTGTAGAAACTTTGTGCTTCACCCCATACTTGGCCAAAAGTGATGCGAAGATCTTATTGTAGAAGTGAGAGCTCCCATCACTTATGATAGCTCGTGGAGTGCCAAAGCTCTTAAAAATGTGTTTCTTCAAAAATGCAACCACACTTCGTGCATCATTGTACGGGAGTGCCACAGCTTCAATCCACTTCGACACATAATCCACCATAACTAGAATGTATTCCATGCCGCCGAATTTTGAGAAACGCCTCATGAAGCCAATACCTCATACATAAAAAAACTCCACTTCCAGAATGTTGTTCAGAGGCATTTTATTGCGCGAAGAGATGTTACCACTTCTTTGGCACTTATCGCATTGACCAATACAAATGCGTGCATCCACAGAGATATGAGGCCAATAAAAACCAGATTGTAGCACTTTGAAGCCCGTCCTGGTGGAACCAAAATGTCCCTCGAATGGAGCTTCATGGTATCCCTTCGGAATGTCATCTTTCTCACCATCTTTCACATACTTTTTTATCACTTGATCGCTGTAGATTTTTTATAGAGTGCATTATCATCCCAAAAGAAAAACCTTGCATTGTGCCTCAATTTCTTTCTTTGCTCGTGGGAGTAGTATGAAGGAACTTGCCCAGCCACATCAGAGTTTGCTATTTCAGCATATCAAGGCAAGTCTTCCTTGTCCACCTTGAAAATTTGTTCATTAGGGAAGTGTTCTCGGATCAAAACATTCGACTTGTCTTACCCATGAGAGTCTAGCCTTGACAAGTGATCAGCTACAAGATTCTCTGAACCTTTTCAATCTCTAATTCCAACATCAAATTCCAAAAGAAGCAACACCCATCTAATAAGCATCAGCTTGGCTTTCTTTTTGACCAACAATTATTTCAAAGCCGCATGGTCAGTGTGCACAATCACCTTCGAGTCTAGCAAATAAGAACAAAATTTATCAAATGCAAAGACCACAGCAAACATGTAATTTTTCGTTGTGGTGTAATTCATTTGAGCCTCGTTCAACAACTTGCTGGCATAATAGATTGTGTGGAAAACTTTGTTTCGTCTTTGTCCAAGCACAGCTCCTAGTGCATAGTCACTCGTATCATACACAATCTTAAAGGGTTCCCCCTATTGTGGTGTGACTTGATTGGGGCTTCCACAAGCCATGCCTTTAACTGCTCAAAAGCCTCAGAACATTCTTCACCAAAATTGAACTTCACATCTTTTTCTAGCAAACTGCACAGAGGCCTTGCAATTTGGAGAAATCCTTGATGAATCTTCAATAAAATCCAGCATGTCCCAAGAAATTTCTAATGCCTTTAACATTGGTGGGAGGTGGTAGTTTGGCAATGACATCCACTTTGGCCCTATAGACTTCAATTCCTTTATGAGAGATTTTATTTCCCAAAACAATACCTTTCTGCACCATAAATTGGCATTTTTCCCAGTTGAGCACCAAATGAGTTTCCTCATACCTTTGGAGCACTCTTGCCAAATTGTCTAAACATCCATCAAAGGTCATGCCAAATACTGAGAAATCGTCCATGAAGATCTCGATGATGGATTCAACCATATCATGAAAATGGCCATCATGCATCTTTAAAAGGTTGCAGGGGTATTGCATAGGCCGAATGGCATTCTTTTGTATGCAAATATATCAAATGGGCAATTGAAGGTAGTCTTTTCCTAATCCTTGGGGTCAATTGCAATTTGGTTGTAGCCTGAGTACCCATCCAAGAAACAATAGACGAGGAAGGAAACAATTCTGTCTAAGAGTTGCTCCAATAAGGGGATTGAAAAATGATCTTTCCTTGCTGCTTTGTTGAGCTTGCGGTAATCCATGCATACACGCCATGCGCTAATGAGTCTAGCCGCCAAGAGCTCATTGGCCTCATTCTTCATCACAGTGACTCCACCTTTCTTGGGCACACATTGCACGGGGCTCACCCACTCACTGTGCGAAATTGGAAAAATTATGCCAAAATCCAAAAGCTTAATTACTTTTTTTTTCACCTTTTCCATTATTTGAGGATTAAGCCTTCTTTGTCTATCTCGTACTTGAACATAATTTTCCTCTAACAAGATTTTGTGCTTGCATATGCTTGGACTAATTCCTTTGATGTCTGCAATTGTCCAACCGATAGCTTGCTTGAACTTTCTCAACACACCAAGTAACTTTTTTTCTTGCCAACCTTCCAACTTTGAAGAGATCACTACAGGTAAAGTTTCATTTTCACCTAAGAAAGCATATTTCAAGTAAGGTGGCAATGGTTTGAGTTCCAACTTCGGTGGCACCATGATAAAAAGGATGAGTTTTTCATTCCTGCATAACACTTCTTCATACCTCGCCTCAGTGGGTGGACAAACATCATTAGTTACAACATTACATTCCACATCTTTTTTTCAAATTCCTAGCACATGCTTCCTATAATGTGTCTTTTATTAAGATTTCACCTTGCATCTGAAAAATTGATTCATCTAAAACACAACATTCAACTAAGTTTGCAATCTCAAACACAATCATGCAATCTTCATCATCTAACTCTACATTCTCAATTTTCTCTTCAAAAGCTTTCAATTCATCAACACAAATATAATCACGTCTAACATCTTCATCAAGCACATTCAAGTTGCATGCTACAGCTCTAATGGTAAAACACAGTTCTAAATACATGGGGTGTTTCATAGCATAATTAACATAAAAAACAACTTGTTCATTATAGATTCTAAATGTTACCATTTTACTTCTTACTCCTATCAAAGCATCTCCAGTGGCAAGAAAAGGTATACAAAAAATAAGAGGTACCTTGGGGTTTTCCTCCATGTCAAGCACGATGAAATCCACTGGGAGTATAAATTTGTCAACCATCACCAGCACATCCTCTACCATGCCCATTGGCTTCACCAAAGACCTATTAGCAAGTTGTAATGTCATAGCCACAGGCCGTATCCTTCCACTCAGACCCACATTTATAGCAATGGAGAAGGGCATCAAGTTGACTCCAGCACCAAGATCACATAGTGCCTTTTCAATGTATCTTGTGCCTATCCTGCAAGGAATGGTACAACTCCCTGGATCTTTCAATTTGGGAGGTAAGTTATGCATAACCCATGCTTGACTGCATTCCGTGAGCATCATTGGAGCTTCACATTGAAGAATTTGCTCTTTATTGGAAATGAGATCTTGAAGGAATTTTGCATACTTTGGTACAACACTCACCAAGTCCATAAAAGGTAAGCTTACATTGACTTGTTTCACCCCATTCAAAAAACGATAAAACTGTGGACCTTTCTTTGGTGGTGGTTTCACTCTTTCTGGAAATGGAGGAGAATGAGCATACTCTGGATAATTGTAAGGACTTGGTGATCTTTTAACCTTTTTTATCACCTCTTTTCGTTTATTATTATTCACCTCCTCCTTTTCAGGTACCATGGCCTCATGTGCACAATCATCCTCAATTTCAACTACAGCTTCATCTTGGTCTAAGTCACCTTCTAAAGTGGTTCTTTTCAGTTGTTTTCCACTCCTTAAGATAATGGCATTACACACCTTCTTGCCATTAGGATTAGGAACTGTATCACTCGGAAGAGAACCACTAGGCCTATGATGCACTACATTGGCTAGTTACCCCAATTGCATTTCAATGTTTTTTATTGATGCATCATGGTGTTTAATGCTAGTCTCTAATCCAGCAAATCTTTGTTCACTCTTGTCCAGCTTGTCCATGGTACTATAGAACATATCTTCCATGGAAGGCTTTCTTGACTCTTGTACATTATGTTGCTAATCAAACCTAGGGGGTGGGTTAGAAGACCTTCTTTGATCATTGCCTTGGAAATATTGTCTGCCTTGATGTTGATTTTGTTGTCCCCAAGTGCTTGGACCACTACCAATTATCTATTACCTGAGTAATATCCAGAGTACTACGGCTTGTTATAGTTGTCGACATATTGCAATGACTCCGTAGTAATAGCACATTCATCGGTATAATGCTCTCCTTTGCACAAGCCACAAGAGAGCACTGGAGTTTTGACTTGTGTGGCCTTCAATGTTTGAACCTGTTTTGCAAGAGCTTCGAGTTTAGCTCCCAGAGATGTTTCATCATCAAGGTCCAGAATGCCTTGTTGCTTCCTTTCATGTGGCTTTCTAGTCTTAGGGAAGAGATATTCATCTTCTGCAATTTTATCAAAAAGCTCTCTTACTTCTGGAACACTTTTGTCATTCAAAGCTCCATTGGCACAAGCCTTTACCATTATTGAAAACTCTGCCGTAAGTCCCTTAAAGAAAGTATTCAGTTCCCTCATCTCACCAAGGTCATGGTTTGGACATTATCTGATCAAGTCATTGAAGCACTCCTAAGCTTCAAAAAATGTCTCTCCTTCATGTTGTTGGAAGTTCAAGATATCCATCCTCATCTTCTCTAGCTTATCTAGTGGAAAGTATTTAGCCAAGAATTTCTTCTGCAGCTCTTCAAAGGATGTCACCGCAGCTGTGCCTCTAATAGACTTAAAACAATGTTTGGTCTTGCTTCTAAGAGATAGAGGAAATAGAATTCGATACACTTCACTTCGAGGTACACATTGAAGTTTGACGGTACTGCATAATCCCAAAAACCAATCTAGATGATCATTTGGATCTTCATTATCCAGTCTTTGAAAAAATTGTCCTTGAGTGATCATAGACACGATCTGTATAGGAATGTGATAGCTCTCCACATCGATGTCTTGCTTATCAAAACCATTTTCAAATTTAATGGCATAATAGTCACAAAATCTCAGTGGTCTTGTTTTTTGATTAGCTATCCTTCTCTCTCTCTGTTGAATCCTCAAAGTTCTCTCTAAAACTCGAGATCAAGGTGATACTCTGGTTCTCCTACAGAACTATTAGATCTGAGCATACAAGACACACACCAGGAGTAATGTCTGATAGAAGAGAAATGCAAACAAATAGAGTAACAAGAATTGCAAATATAAATAAAGGAAAACAGAACAAAACAAGTAAATTCAAGAAACCGTACCTTCCCCGGTATCGGCACCAAAAATTGATGCGAGCTGTTGTATGCTCACCAATTTATCCATATTTAACTATAGCTAGTGGTGATAGGGTTTCGTTCCATAGGGAAGAGAGTGATTTTGAGAATTCAGATAAATGCTCCAAAAAAATTGCCACAAAAACAAGTATACAAGAACAACAAGTAAAAATAACAAGAATAGCAAGTAAAATGTGAAAACAAATAGAAAGAGCGGATGTCATAGGCTTTTTTCACTGGATGAATGCTCACCTAGACAACTCAGGCAATGCAATCGACAAATATGCAAAACCAGAGGAGATCAAATTGCCTAGAAACCTAAACTACAGTCAGGATGTCGACCGCACTGCAACCTAGGCTTCTTGTCATTATTATTTCCCATAGCGAGGCCTAAGAACAATGTATTCACACTACAACGTCTAAATTCCCTGTTTCTAAATACTATAGCAATTATCTCCTAAAAACTTCGCATAGCGAGTCCTGAATTTAGGTTCTTATGTCTTCGTTAGCTCTAGAGAATCTCTTTACACTTTGTCCTAAAATTTTTGTGAACTAAAATCAGCATGGTGACCGCATTTCAGAAAAAGAACAATGCAAAGCAAGTGCAAAGACTCAATTCATACTCCAAATCTCTTTCCACGAATTCTCAACAAATATTGGTGAATTGACCCTCAATTCAGCATGTCGACCGCAACTAAAGTTCAATTCCACAATACCTGTGCGAATTATATGAAATTTAACAGAATTAATAGAATAATGCATATTATGATTTCATTCTTCATAGATCACATTAATTCCACCACATTGAGTCGTCTAAATTAAGCATTCATCTATCAGAACCCTAGAACATCACAAGTTTAGCAAGGAAACTCCATTCTCATCTCATAATTGTCAAAATGCAACATTAAACAATTCAAATCCACTGAAACTGCCTCTGAAAGTTATCCCTCTAAAATTGCCTCCCAAGAGTAAAGGGGCTGTCAATGTCAGTGTTTTGTGGAAAGAAGAGGAATCCTCGCCATTACATAAAGTTAGCTCAGCATCGGATTTAGCGATTCTCCAAACCATTCCAATTGAATCAGAATATGAAGAGGATGGCGAGGACCAATGGACGGAAAACAGTTATGAGGGAGACCCCGAAGATGTGTTCACTAGCTTCATCGAAAAAATGGAAAACTGCCGGAAACCTCCCAAGCAAACTAAGTACATGGAAGCTCTTGTGAGTCCAAAAGCAACTGCCTCGTCAGGGAGGAAGCTCAGGGATTGTAACCCTCGTATTTGCTACTTTGAGGGAAAAAATTGGAACTTCAGGTAATCTTTGTTATATTCCTGTGAAGGCCCATGATTACCGAAGTTAAGATCATTTGGCCAGATGTTATGCACGCCTCATAATGCAATCTTATTGACTGTTGCCATTTAATGATTCCTGTGTTATTGCTCTTTGGATTTAGTGCTCTGGGGAATTCTGATGAAATGAGCTTGAGTATTGACCTTTTCTTTCCTGGAGTTTCCTGACGGCCTGATTTGTGTGCATGCTGTTTGTCCGAGTTACATCATGTGGGGTGCAGTGATCAGTTTTTGGTTCCCAAATACTGCGCTGGTGGGATTCCTTTTAGGCTTTTGGCGGGATTTTGGTTTTGGAATGAGGCTGTCTATAAGGGAATGTTGTCCACTTCTGGAGATCCTGTGCTGTGATCTGAATGGTTAAATTAGGCCTGGCTGTAAGTTATGGAATGTCATTGCTGCTGATCTGATAAAGTCTGGGCACACTTCCTGTAACTACTTTTGGTTACTCCATATTGTATCTAGGTACTGATGCCTTTCATTATGGCAAGTACATATTTTGAACCCCCAACTCCTTGTTATTGAACTAAATGGACACTGGGCGTTTTGGAGTGGTGCAACCGTGACTGCTCCTTATTTGATTGGTGTAGGCTCTCAAGGTCAAGTCTGATGGAGCATTTGGCTGTTTTGCTGGAGATCTTGTTCTAGCATTGTGACTGCCATTTTGGAGGAAATTGATCTGTTGAAGCATTTTCTTGCGGCTGTAATCATATTGGGCTTCCACATGTTACAGATAAAGAACTTATTGGGCTGAATTGCGCATTTAGGAAATGGTCTAATAATTGGGCCCTGGACAGATTTAGTTAAGTCTGTTTAGCCCACGTTTTCAGGATATTTGAAGCCTTTTAATTTAACTAGATTAAAAAGTCTGTACAATTTGATTTGCCTAATGGGCTTTCAAATTGGTTGGACTCTTAAGTCTACTCACATATTCCTACTTTGCCATTGTGGATTTCAATTGTAAAGGAGTAGTACTCCTCGTTTATGATTTCTTTTGTATCGAGGCGGCGGGAATATCCGGCCTCGTATATCTTGGTTATGGTATAATAAAGTAGCGGTTTTTATAAAAAAAAACAATTCATATCCACTAAATTAGAATAATTTACTGGTAAATTGCTGAGAATTGTAAAATTCTTTGTTAATTGAGAATTGTATTGCCGTGATTGGTCCAAAGGTTCGATCAGAATCAAAAATAGAGTTCAAGTTCTAGAGAGAGAAAGTCTAGAGAGAGAAATTCCCGCTCACAAGTTTCTAGATTGATCTCTCGATCCAAAAGTCAGAAGTGCCCAAAATAATGACAAACCCTCTATTTATAGAGGTCTAAAGCTTAATCTACACGCAACCATAAACTAAGCACTTAATTACAAAAATTCCACTCTAATGAAAAACTGTCCAAAATATGCACGTGCACTATGCTCCACGTCAGCACTCTGAACCAGCACTTCACGTCTTCAACTAGCCTTCCACACTCCCGATCTTTACTCCATTACGCTTTCGGAATCTGCACACGAAAACGTAGTTTACAACACTTAGAAAATTTTTAAAACCAAAAGAATGGAATTTACACGGTGCAGCTGCACGATGCAACCGCGCCATACAAATTTTTATCACAGTGCGGCCGCGTCGTTTTCACAGTGTGGCCGTGCCATGAAAATGTTGTGCATGGTGTGTACATTGTGTGTGTGTGTGTGCAAGCGTGTTCATGTGCTATGGTGCATGACTTGGTGCATTAATGTGCCTTAGTGTAGTGCATGTAGTGTGCGCTTAGCTCATGCACTTTGTATGTGGTGCATATGTGGCGTGTGCAGGCTTGCTGCGCCGCATGGCATAGCAACCTGTGCAGAGGGAGTACGAGGCTGTCGCGCCGCATGGAGCACAGCTCATGCGCTGTGTTTGCGAGTTACGTGCGAGGAGTGTGTGATTGATGTGTTCATAGTGTGTGCGAGGTATGCGATGAGCACTGCCATTGTGTGGCGATGTGCGATGAGCGAACCATTCCATTGGGAGACGACCTTACTCATCACTAAACTATAATTTATTCTAGTAAAAGAGTTGGATATTTATTTTGGTTGCAAACGATACGGCCAGAGGCTGCTCCCCTACTTTCAATCTCACTCTATCCGGATTCTCACCAATAAACCTTTCAAACAAGTGTTCACTTACGCCCTTCGCTTTGATTTCAAAGCCACTAACAATGAAGTAGAGTATGAAGCCCTTATCACAAAAATGTAGTTTGAGAGTTACAGGCTTACAGTGACTCGCAACTCATTGTAAACCAGGTAACTGGGGGATATAGAGCTCAAGACTAATAATGAAAATATATTAAGAAAAGGCGGAGGAAATGGCTATGGAATTTGATCTCTTCACAATTCATAGAATTCCGCGAGCTCAGAATAAATGAACTGATGCTCTTAGCAAGTTAGCATCTTCAGCCTATGGACACTTGACTAAGTGTGTATTAGTATAACTGCTATCTGCAAGGAGTATTGATGAAATGTCACGAAGAGGAAGAACAAAGTTTGATAGCTCCAATAATGAACTACCTCAGTTCACGAGAAACCCTAGACAATAAGGTGGCAGCTCAAAAATTGAGAATTCAATCTATTAGGTATGAAATAAATGATGAGGTTCTCTAAAAAAATGATATCTAATGCCATGGCTGAGGTGTGTAGGGCCAAATCAAGCAGAATATGTATTGAGAGAAATCCATGAAGGGTTATGCGGTAGTCATGTGGGAGCTCGGATGGTAGCTAAAAAAGCTATCCGAGCAAGATATTATTGGCCCACTGTTCATTGCGATGCTCACGACTTGGTATACAAAATAATGTCAAGTGTCAGTAGCATGCGAGAATTCATCAAATGTCTCAGGCTGAAATTGTGACTATGCAAAGTCCCTGGTAATTTATGAAATGGGAAATAGACATTGCATGACTATTTCCAGAAGCACAGGGCGAGTTACGTACTTGGTAGTGGAGGTTGATTACTTTACAAAGTGGATTGAATCAGAGCCATTAGCAACAATAACTGGGAAGAATATACTAAAATTCTTCTGGAAAATGTTGTTTGTCGGTATGGAATACCAAAAATCATGGTATTTGATAATGGAACACAATTTGCAAGCGCGATCCATTTAAGAGTTGGTGTGAAGAACTCAGGATTCACCAGCACTTCATTTCGATAGCTCATCATCAAGCCAATGGTCAAATCGAGGTGATGAACATAACTATTATCCAAGGGATAAAAACTCAGTTAGAAAATGCCAAGAGAGAATGGGTAGTAAACCTTACGAATATGCTGTGGGCATACCGAACTACCTCGAGGACAGCTACACAAGAAACTCATTTCAGCTTGGTGTACGGATTTGAATCATTTATCGCAGCTGAGATAGGTCTCTCGAGTACCAAATTGCTTAATCATGAGCAAGACATGAACAATGAAGTTCTACTCCTCAGCTTAGATCTAATGGAAGAGAAAATAGAGGCCGCGTTTATTTGAGAAGCAAAGTATAAGTTTGATATGGCACGATACTACAATAAATGGGTTAAAAGCACCTGTTTCCATCTTGGAGATCTGGTGATGATCAAAACTAAAGACAGTAAGATGGAGGGAACTTGGATGTTAGACCCAAATTAGGAAGGACCCTATCAAGTCGTCGAAGCTAGACGAGCTGGGAATTACAAGCTAACAACTCTAGATGGGATGATGATTATGCGAATGTGGAACATTGTTCACTTAAGGAAGTTTTGTATATAGTTATTTTAAATACTATAGTAGCAATAAAGAGCTACGCAATTCAGTTGAGACCGATTAGATAGTAAATAAGCTGGGTAGCTCGGATTTTTCATCTTGTCCCATTATTTTCTAGGATGTCAAAAGGATTACTTATTAACGTTCCTTTTTATCTTATCAAGTTTGGCTTATTCTTATTTTAGTAGAATTGTTAAATATTTTAATTTTGGAAAGAAAAAGAAAAGCATGCTATTCAAATCTCAAAATGTTTTTGAGAATCATGGAACGGAAATAAATAAGCGTTATCTCTTAATCGTAATGCCAAAAGTTCTCGGGAAAGACAAATTAAAAAAAATGAAGCAATAGCTCATTTACAAGATTAATCATTCAATAGAGGGTCGAAACCTCGGAAGAACCAGTTTAAAGGACTCAAGTTCCAAAAAATTGTACAATTCGAAGACCAAATGCAAGAAAGAAGTATGGTCTCAAAGTGAAGGAAACGGAGTTCGAAATAATTAGTTGACAACAATTTTCTCTGAACTGCAGAAAGATAATGCAAATATGGTAAAGCTTGTTTTCATTATGTAAAATGGAATACAAAAATGTCAAACATTCAGACAAAACGGCATTATGGAGAGGCCGGGAAAAGTTTTTGAACTACGAAAGGAAGAACAAAACAAGAACACAGGGAGTAGTTCATTGCTCAATGTTCAAAAATGAAAAATATTTAATGCTCCAACAAATTACCAAAACAATGAATTCGGGAAAATTATTTTCATTCCGAGCAGAGATACATCTTAAAAATAGAATCCTAATCTATTATAGGATTATTTTTTGCATAAGGATCCTCAACTCAGATGGGTGTCTCGTCATACTCTTCACCTTCTCTGTGCCGAGAAAATTGAACTACCGAAGACGCTGGAACAAAATCGGCTATGGGCAAAGTAATCTTCCTACTTTTCAGCTCATCCAGTTTGGCATCCATGTTAGTGTGAGCTTCTTCATTGTAGCCCTGGTTCTTTTTTAACTGTAGATCGGGATGCTGAGAGTTCAGATGTGCTAAGGCGAGATGATATCCGTAGTTCTTTGCGGGAGTGAGAATTTCCCTGAGAAACTTGCCAAATTTATCTGAGTTGAACATCTCTCTGACTATACGAGAGGCTCCTTCACCTTTGAAGAAATTTTTCTTAGTCTTCTTTGCAGAGTCTTGCTGCTTGAGTTCGATATTCTCGTCTTTTAGTCTAGCCACTTAGTTCTCTAACGCTTTCAAAGCATCTTGAGCCATCCCGAGCTCGGTTTTCATATTTTTCTCCCTATATCTGATCTCTTAATTGAAGCTCTCCAATTTGCTTCTTATTCTCGCTGAAGTTGATGAACATGTAATTGTCATATATTTTGATGGGTTGATTTTGGTATAATTTGAGTAGATTGACACTTAATTGAATAATTATGTGCAAGAATTAAGGTAATTAGAATATTGAGATCATCTACATAGAAAAAAAGAAAGAAGATCAATTTGGAAGGTTGTGGGTTGTTTTTGCATGGAAGAGCAATTCTTAGAAGAAAAGATTTCCTTAATCTAAATTGAAAATAATGAAGACTTTTGGAAGATTAAGAACTCCTTTCCTTTGCCAATTTGGAGAAGAAGAGCAATTAGGAAACTAAAAGCAAAAGGCTTGCATGCCTTAATTATTGGCCGACATGTGGCATATTTATTTGGAAATAGAAGAGTTATTTCTTTATTAGAGTTTTAGAATATTTTTAGTTGCTTTTATTACTTGAGAATAAAGCTTCCTTTTCCTATATAAGGATAGCAATTTAGTAGAGGTAATTTTCGTAGCTTTAATTATGTAGGCAATAGTAGTTTAGGTTTTAATTCATTCATTTTTTGCTGTTCCAGACTCAGCCGCCATTCGGGAAAACTACGGTGGTTAATTCCAGACAGTATTGTATTTCTTACTTTTATTATGTCTTTAATTATGTTTCTTGAGTAGTTTATTCTTCAAGCATATAAGTAATGAAGCTTTAACTGTTATTTACTCGTGAGATCTAATTGTTTTAATATAATTAATATTTTATGAGTTTCGAAAGTTCTCTTTGCATAACGTTAATTGTTTGGATTTTTTATATACTGGCCATGTTTAATTAATTTGAATAGTGCCAATTAATATCCTATTATTTCACTGGATTTAGTAGATAGGATTAATTAGTGGCGAAGCTATTGTCTCGGTAGACGGAAATTTTAGGCTAATAAATTGTGACATGCTGATCATGATTGTAACTTATTAGAATTAGTTTTCTCTATTGTTTAATGTTGCTTTAACATTAAATCTGGTGTTGGCTGATTCCAGCCGGGTTTTATTCAGATTAGAGAAATAATTGATTAAGCTGATTCTTGTCAATTATTGATAAATTAAGGAGCAATTGGGCTACGTCGGAGCTGATTCTCGCTAGCCTATAACTGGTTGATTCATGATATTAATTAATCAATGAGTTTATGATCGATAGATAATTAGTTAATGTGAATTTACTTGTTTGTCGTGCTTTTCTATTTTGTGTATTTCTTTCCCTTAATTTGTATTAGTTATTTTAAGTTAATCATTAATAAATATTATTTGCGACAATTTTTTTGAATTAACTAGAAAAGATAGTGTTTTCGTTCCCCATGGGATCGACCTTACTCGCGCTATATTATTGTTTATTCTTTAGAGTAAGTAATTTATTTTGATACAAAAATGATACTACCAAAATTGGCGCCGTTGCCGGGGAGCGGCAAAATACATTTGATTCTAGTTAATTCTATTTTATTATTATTATTTTTACTTGGTATATTTCTAGAATTTCTAACTCTAATCTGTTTATTTTTAGATACTGAAAAAAAATCGCACAGGTTGAGGAAAAATTGAAGGAAAGACACCAAGAAATAATTTCTGGTTCTGAACACTTGATGTTTGCCAAACAAAACCTATATTAGAATCAGAACAAAATTTTACACAGCCACGAAAATGATAGTTATAGCTAATTTGAATTGTGTCCAGAACCAGAACCAACAGGAGGGACGCACTTTAAGGGAGTTGAAAGTTATCCTGATCAATTTTATATATTCTTGCATAGTTCTTCCTAAGTTGAAAGTTGATTTTGAATTAAAAACATCATATTTGAATTTCTTGCCCAAGTTTCATGGTTTGGATAGGGAAGACCCTTATAATTTTTTGCATGAATTTCTTAGAGTATATGGAACAACAAATAAAATAGGGGTATCACAAGAATACATTGCATTGGCTAGTTTTCCTTTTTCTCAATCTAGAATAGCTAATAAAAGGTTTAATAGCTTGACCCATAATTCTATCACTTCTTAGGATAACATGCAATACGTATTTCTTCAAAAAAATTTCCCTACATCTAAAATTGCATCAATTAGAAAAGAAATTATTGGAATTGAACAAAATTATGATGAATCTTTGTTTGCATATTGAGGATGTTTTAGAAAATTATGTGAAAATTGTCCTCAACACCAAATACCCAATGATTTACTAATTCAATATTTTTATGAAGGGTTACAACCTGAGGAAAAGACGACACTTGACACTGCAAGTGGTGGTGCGTTTATGGACAATAATTCAACTCAAGCCATAAATTTGATTGCTAAAACTTGTGAGCCTTGCCAACAATACCATGTAGGCCATCGTTCAACTAAACAAATAAGGGAGATTCGCAACTCTTCAATGGAAAACATATTGGAAGCTTTGATAGCTTGTGTGGAGAAGTTAGTAACAGGAATGTGTATAATTCAAATAGAAAAGGCATGCACAATTTGCAAAAACACAGCACATACAGCCGATCAAACCCCAATGACCCAAGAAGAACTTGATGCTGGAATTAATTCTGTAGGAGGTTATCCGCGTCGCTACAACCCCTATTCAAACACTTTTAGTCTAGGATAGCAGGACTAACCCAATCTAAGCTATAGGAATCAATCATCTCAGCCGAATTCTCTACAGCAGTAAACATAATAGCATACCCAACAACAAACCCAACAAAAATCAGCAGCACTGTCTGCCCAAACCAATTCTAGTTTCATAGCCACCACGAAATCTGTAGTACTTTTTGAAGATTTGATTATGAATTTGGCAACTTCTGCGACATTGATGTAACATGGACAAACACAAAATAAAGAGGACTTTCAAAAATCTCAACAAGAGACTAAGGGAGATATTGATGATTTGGGCACTCAAGTCACTCACTTAGCAAGATGTATTAATGCATTGAGAGGATATCGAGGAAGACTACTCTCACAGGTGGAGGTAAACCCCATGGAATATGTCAACAAAATCACATTGATAAGTGGACAAAAGTCCAAGGAATTAGAGGTAAAAATTGAAATTGAACAACCCATCAGCCCAGAAAAAGAGTTTTCATTTGCCCAAATGAAACAGTCTCAGAAATCACAGGTAAAATTTAATTTGAATTCACCAATATCTGAGATTAAAATTCGTCCTCCTTTTCATGGCAGGTTAACAAGGAATGTAAAGGATGATGACATGACTGATATCTTAAACATCTTCACCGACACTTTCCTTGAAGCAATTAGAAAACTGCCAAAGTGTGCAAAGTTTGAAAAAGATTTTCTTGCCAAGAAAACACAACATCCAAAATAAGAGATGGTGATGGAATGTGAAGACATGCCGGCTGCTCTTGAGAATACATTACCCCATTAATGTAAAGAACCAGATTTTGAAGCTAAAGAATTGAAGGATGAAGAAATTTTGGATGAACCACAATCAATACATTCGCTGCAAGTGTTCCCAAGCAAACTAGAAATCTCCCGTTGGCCCAAACGAGACCCTGCTAATACACTTTTTCCTTATATTTTTCAAGTCCCGGTTCTGCAACTTAGATCCTTGATTAAGCATCTAAAATCTGTGTTTTTGAGTGAGAAAAAGAGCTTCCCACTATCACAATTAAGAATCTTACTCAAAGCTCATGGATCAAATTGATTTGGTACCAAAGAAGATACAAGAAACTATAGGAAGAACTTTGACTTGCATACAAGATGTACCTTCTCCAATACCACCTCCGGAGTCTCCTCCAATGGTTTATTGAGTTCGACACATACTTGGTCTAGCCAGCGACATTAAACAAAGGTGCTGGTTGGGAGGCAACCCAATTTTAAATTTTATTTTTTTAATTTTTAGTTATTTATTTAATTTTCTTATCAGTTATGAACTCTTGCTTGCCCTCAAGCAAGGTTTCAACAATACACTTGCACAACTCTTGCTTGCCCTCAAGCAAGGTCACAACAATACACTAACACATAACACATATCGCTACATAGTGAACTCTTGCATAGAAACCTACCTATCCACTTCAAAAACATTTCACACTATTATTGGATGTGCATGTTTCTTATTTAACCAATTGTACTCTAGTGGTAAGGACATGCTCAATTAATCATGGCAATCATCAAAACAAAGTAGTACTCATTTGAAGCTCTAACATAGATGTGTGAGTTATGTGCAAAAGCTTACATACATCTCAAGTTTCACTTATGGTAAAAGCAATAGTAGAGAATGCAAAGATTTTATTATTAGATCTTTTCAAGTCCTCAACCTGTAAACACTGCATAGACACAAATACACCATCCTAAGGATCATTGGTTGCCCTCATTTTCTATCACTCTTTTCCCTAGGTTGTCATCCTTTAGTGCTTTACCTTCATTTCACACATGACATTATTACACTAGGGTACTCCTTTGCCATTCCAATTATTGTTTTGGGTTTTATGGCTTTTGAATTCCATCTCCATTCATGCGGATTATTCTCTTAAGATACACACTTAGTGTGGTAGAGTAGTCCCGTAGAGGAATGGTTCATAATGTGTGCTTTTGGAACTTTGTCCACACACTTAGCATCCAGCACATTTCACATTGGCATGACCTGTCTTTTTTCCAAATTATCTCCCTTGGTGCCTATATGTCACTATAGGTTTCCAAGGATTACTCAGCTTAATTCATGAAAATTTTAAAAAATTCTCTATTTTCACCTTTTCACATAAGTTCAACAATCCATGTATGTATTCCATTTTAGTGCTTGAAAACAACTATGTTAAAGTTCAAACTTTCCCATTAAGTTTTTAACTCCTACCACTTAGCATTGAACCATCCTCACCACTAAGCATTTTTTATTCAAGTTTTTAAATACACACCCAACTCCAGTGCTAGTGACCTATCTATGGATAGACAAGTTCTTCCACAAAAATGTCAACTACATATAACTTGTGTTCAAAAACATCACTTATTCACAAAAATGTCAAAATTTTGCAAAAAAATTAAAATTTGCACAAAAAATGAAAAACTCAACATATATAGGGTATAACATGCAAAAGCTTAAAATAACACAATAAAACTAAAAAGTAGCATGCTTTGCATCATATAGCACAAATATTTTCATTCATGAAAGAAAGAATGAATGAAAATAATGTCCAAGAGACACAAACCATAGCAAACATTCCCTCCCACACACTTAAAACTTACATTATCCTCAATGTAAATTAAAGATAGGTCTAGGAGTTCCCTGGTGTTTATATGTCATGAATTCCAATGTTTGCTTGGTGGAGTGTCTTTGTTCATAGTTCTCTCTTGCATGAAAAAATTTCATGCACATTGTGAAACAACGCTTATTAAAAATTGCTCACTAAAGTATACTACATGTTGGTGCAAGGTAAACATGACATGGAGGTAGCATGTAAGCAAAGTGTCGCACCATGACTCGGAATCATGGTGGTGAAAAAATATGCAAGAAGTAACACTAAGTGGCACATGCACAATTCATGCTTGAAATATAAAATAAAGTGATTGTGTGCAGCACATGAGTGGTCCATGGCACCACACCCCCACACTTAGCCTCATGTGTACATTGCCTATTTCCCCTACAACTTCTTTCATGTGTATGTCTTGACAAACATGAGTGGTTTAGTGAGCATAAAAAAATGCAAGAAACATAAAGATCAACCTAACCTAAAATATTTTATTGAAGCTAATGTGGAAAAGAAGTAGTTTTGGGTTTCTTTAGTCTCCAGCTAGACATATTCATTAAGCCTTCTTCTTCAAGATTCAGAATATCCATCTTTGTACTAGAAAAATGATATTTCATAAGCACTCTTTTTCCTTTTATAGGGCACTTGAAGAATAGTTTCAAGGAGGTGCTTAGGCTCATGCACATGGGAAGCAATCTCTACAAATTTCACTTTGAACCACTGAGGCTCCCTAATTAGAGGCACCTCATTTACTTCTTCCACCATACTAGACTCTATAACCCTACAAGGCTCAACCAAGGGTTATACATCTATAGTCTCAACAAACTCATCAGTGAGCTCAAAAATGGATGCTTTAACAAAGTATTTTCCACCATGTTAGCAATGTCATTAAATATTTTCACATCTTCATCATCTAAACTAACATGGGGAACTTCTTGAGTCTTTTTGTTTTTGTTAACAACACAAAAAGCATAATCATCAGTTAGCAAGGGTATCTCATTTTGCACTTCATGTGAGTCACCACGTAGACTCTTAGATTTATTCATCGTTTCAATAGTTGGTGCCTCAACAAGAGTTTTAATCAATGTGTTGACATTCTTATTAGCAATTGCAACATTATCTTCTTTCATGATATCATAATGATCATCAAGATGTGTCTCTGTATACTTCACAAGGAAATCAAGAGGTGAAGCATCTGATGAATGGCTATTAACATCATTTGACTCATGGAAATCCATAAAATTAATACAGGACTCAGCATTAGACACACTTCCTATCTTGTCACTAAGAAACTGCAAGGCTCTAAATTCATCAGTATCAAGCTCATCACAAGAGACATCATTCTTAATAGAATAGCTAAGATTTGACTCTTGCAACAAAGGTTCTTCAACAATGCATTTTTGTGAGACAACCTCAATCTTTGTAGATTCCACATCCCTTGGATGGTTTTCACCACATTCAACATTTTCTTGCATTTCAAAATGATATTCCTCAGGAGTTAGTATTTTAGCAATTAGAGGTGTACCTTGTGGATAGCCTGGTGAATATTGAATTGGTAACTCATTTTGTTCTCCCATATTACTCAACGATGCATCTAGTTGTGCACACATTTGTTGACTCCTTGGAAACTCTTCTTCTTCAGAAAATCTCATTTCTTCCTTTTTGGGGCCTCTATCGAGTCTTCCTAAAATTTGAGAAAACATGTCTTCCACAGAGAGGCTTTGGTTTCTAATGAGATACGACTTGTTTCTTTGTGCTTAATTGTGCCAGTGCTCCTTATATAGTGGTGGAGAGAAGTCCCTAAATATTCTAGGTGTTGGTCGTGTATCAATTACCCCAATTGGTGGGCAAAAAAAGATAAGACTCAAAATAGTCCCTATACCACCTAGACATACTTGGGTACTTGTTGGTGCACTATTGAGTTCTAGTATCCTATACTTGCCACAAATAAACCACAGTAGATAGAACAAAACACACAAACAAAAAACAAAACAAAATTTCCCAAAATAAAACATAACAGAACTACTAATCTACACAAAAAAACAAAATAGAGCAAATCAAAATTCAGGAAACCATGCCTTCCCTAGCAGCGGCGCCAAAAATTGATGCGAGCTGTCACGTGCTCACCAATTTATCCCTAAGAACAATGTATTCACACCGCAACGTCTCAATTCCCTATTTCTAACTACTATAGCAATTATCTCCTAAAGACTTCCCATTGCGAGGCTTGAATTTAGGTTCTTATGTCTTCATTAGCACCAGAGAATCTTTTTACACTTTGATCTAAAGATTCTGTGATCTAAAATCAGTATGGCGACTGCATTTTAGAAAACGAACAACGTAAATCAAGTGCAAAGACTTAATTCATACTCCAGTTCTCATTCCACAAAATTCCCAACAAATGTTGGTGAATTAAGCCCTAATTCAACATGTCGACCGCAACTAATGTTCAATTCCATAATACCTTCATGAAAGTTAACAGAATTAGTATAGTAATGCAGAGTATGATTTCATTCTTCATAAATTATGTTAATTGCACCGCATTTCCTTGTCTAAACAGAGCATTCACCCATCAGAACCCTAGGACATCACAAGTTTAGCCAGAAGAATTCATTCCCATGTCGTGATCATCAAAATGCAACATTAAACATTTCATTTTCACACAATTGGAAGAATTTACCCATTAAATTGCTTCACAGAGCTCAAAATCACAAGTGAATTGCTTAATGCTTCCTTAATTGAGAACTAAATTCCAGTGATTGGTCCAAAAGTTCAATCAAAATCGAAATTGGAGCTAAAATTCTAGAGAGAGAAAATCTAGAGAGAAAATTTCCCGCTCACAAGTTTCTAGATTAATCTATCTAAATTGGATCTCCCGCTAAAATAATGACAAATTACTCTATTTATAAATGTTAAAAGCTTAATCTACACGTAAACATAAACTAAGCACTTAATTACAGAAATGCCACTGGATGGAAAAACTGTTCAAAATATGCACGTGCACTACGCTCCACGTCAGAAACTAATCTAGCATCACACATTTTTGAGCCAGCACACTTCACGTTACCACTTTGTACATCACGCCCTTGAGCCTCACCGCTCGCGCCTTCGAAAACTACACGCGAAAAGGAAGACACTTAGAACACTTAGAAAAATTTGGAAGAAAAAAACACACAAATACATGGGGAGTCCGTTTCTAGGCGGTTGCCCTATACAATATTTTTCATGGGGCGGCCGCCCGTGCAAATTTTTTCATGGGCGGCCGCCCCGTGTAAATCTGTACACAGGTGAGCAAAGCGTGTGTGTGTGTGCAAGTGTGCAAGTGTTCATGCTAGTGCCGGTGCATATGTGTAAATGTTGTGCAAGAAGTGTGTGGTGTTGTGCTTGTGTGGTGCTTGTGATGCTTGGAGTGCTTGGTGTATGCATGCAAGTGTGTAATGCATGTGCCTTAGTGTAGTGCATTCATGCTTGCACTTGTGTGGTGAGAGCGTGCTAGATGTGCCTAAGTTGTGCATGTAGTGCGCTTGAGTTGTGTGCATGAGTGCATCTTGTGCCTTAGTGTAGTGCATGTTGTGTGCTTTAGTGTAGTTCATGTAGTGTAGAAAGAGTGTGCAGCAAACGCAAGTGTTGTGTGCCATGTCTGTGCATGAAAGTGCTGCCGCGTGCCCCGGAGAGCACAGGCTGTGTGCATGCTGCTGTGCGCATGCGTGCACGGCTGGTGCCAAACTGCTACGCCGTGTGCGCAGCAGCTTGTGCTAGAGCTGCACGAAGTGCGCGCGGGCTATGTGCGAGGGTGCTTCGCACGCACAACGTGTGCATGTGCGCACCTATTCCCCAAATGTGCAAAGTGTTTTGTATAACATGTGGGCATCTACTTGTATAGGATAAGCAACAAATATGTAGATCAAATTCAGCTCAAAGATATAAGGAAAACACAAGCATGTATGACGAAGATATGAGATTGGAACTTTTAACCTTTTAAGCTTCGAAAATAACAAACCATTATTTTGCAACCAAAATATGGCCTTGATGAGTTGTGCATTCGGCAAAACCTAAAACATAAATTTTGTAGTCCTATGTCTTAGGTATCCACAGCTTTTTGAATCACTCAATTTGGAGCTCTGACAACAAAGTTACGGCAAAAATAGTGAACTACACCGAAGAAGAATTTCATGTTGCGGCCGCCCGCCGTGCTATTTTCCTCATGAAGCGGCTGCCCAATGTAATTTTTCTCATGGGCGGCCGCCATGTGTGATTTCCACTTTTCAGCACAGTGCATGTTCGTTTCCGAATTGGAGCTTGGGGTAAACATAAGATTTTTAGATCTTTTGCTTGGCTTTCCATAGGTTCAAAAATCATTAATTGTGGATGTTTGTAGTTCAAGATATTGGCTTTCTACCAAACTGTGGCAGTGAACTCAATACTCAAAAACTGGAGTAGCGATCACAAAGATCCCCCCATTTCTCAAACTTGCACACTGAATTGCAAGAAAGTCAAAACATAAGAATTTAATTATTCTTAAAGATATTTCCAGAACATCCAAGATATCCTCATTTAAATTAGTATTGAGAAAGTTACACTCAATCAAAGTAAACCATTCGTTCTGCCCAAACAAGAAATAAGCATGTTAAGGGATTGTTGAAACTCCACAAGCATCATTTCAAACCTTTTTGAATTCCTTCCTTGTTCTTTAACCCAAAACACATATTTGTCTCATTTAATCAACATTTTTTGTCTTTTTCTTCATTTTAGCACTCTAAATTATAACCCACATAAAATGCACAAAACAACAAGTAACACTACACAATTGCATGAAAAACAAGTCAAAGCTAAGCGAAATAGCACATATAAGTTGGTATAAAACCGACTTATCAGTTAATAAAGTTCTTCTTATTCCAGATTTTGTGTCTAGTCATGGTCTATATGTGGAGATGATTTCATTACAGTAATAGAGTGAGTGGACTACAAATATGGGTAATAGGAGACAAAGCCTTTTAAAAATTTGTGTTGGCCCGAAGTATTCCCACTATTATAATAGGAGGCCCACTGATGGAAATCAACCCATGTCCATAGTGCCAAGGCCGAGTTCTCAAGATCCTTTGGTGAATTTTGATGGACCAATGACAAGATCGAGGAGTTCAAAGATGAAGGCAGCCTTGCACAATTTACTGGCATCATATTTTGAAGCAATGGAGGCCGAGATCTCTCAATCATCACAAGGCGGAGTTTTGTGGCATGTTTCTTCATTAACAATTCATGATCCACCTTGAAGAAACATCACAAGAGCCGAATTCAAGAAGTCCAATGAAGAGGCGTGTTTTGCGCTTGCATGGATCACGCCTATCCTTTAATTTTAGGATTTATTTTAAGTTGTAATACTTAAGTCCATTAAACATTTAATTATGGGCTTGAGTTTTGGGTTTTTAATAAGTAATTACTTGATCCAATTATCTTACATGATAATTAGGATAGTAATTTAGGAAAGTTATTTCTTTTAAGTTTTAGTTTCCGAAAACAACATTAGGGTTTTGTTTTGTAGCCTATTTAAAGGCCTTCTTTACACGTTAATGACATGATGAATTTTGATAAAAATTAAGCATTGCTTAAGCCTTTTTCCAACCGTGAAAAGTTGAGAGAAAAACGTGCTTTGTTCTTCTAAGTTTAGTTGAACAATCATAAGACCCGCGAAAACCTTTAGTGATGAGCTTTAGGTTAAGCTTACCCGTTCTAGATTTATAGAACACGCCAAACTGAGGAAGTTTAACTTTTGATTTACATTAGTTGGACTGAATCTTTTTGTGTTAACGTTGGGGTTTGGTTGATTTCTTCCATTCCTTCTCGTTTAATATCTTGTTTTGTTTCTTTGTTTCAATCCGCATTGTGTTGCTTGTTACTTGTTCGTGGATTATTGAGAAACAACGATCCAAAGGGTGTGGAAAACGTGTGGATTAGAACTCAAAAGCTACTCCATTCGTATCAAGTGGTATCAGAGCAAAGGTTGTTTCCAAAATCAGGTCTATCCGTTTTCGTTTCTTGCTGATTTTTGTGCTTCTTTGTTGCTGCAGTTTTGCGTCAAAATCTGCTGCTGTTCTTGCGTTTTTCTTGTTGTTATTATGTGTCCTTATTGCTGTCTTAAGTCGTCTTAGTTCAGCCTTTGAATTTCGTCAAATTCGCATGCAACATCTTTGTTGAATTCTACCCGAAAACATCTTGTTCTTGTTGTTGCATTTTTGTGTTTTGATATATCTTTTGTGTTGATTCTTGCTGCTGTTTTTGGAGTCTAAATTCTGCACTTTTGGATTGTTTTCATAGTGCTCAATTCCTTGTGTTTTCATTGCTTGAGTCGCACGTCAAAAAAACTCGCTAGGGTTTCATCAAAAAGTTTCCAAAAAATTCCGTCAGAAAAATCAGCATTTTTCACCCAGTCGCGACAGTTTCGGTCGGCCAAAACTAATCCAGGCGTCCGAAACTATCGTCCGAAACTCAACAGAAAATTCATCGTTTCAGAAGTTTAAAGATCGGACGGCCAAAACTAAGCCAGGCGTCCGAAACTACCGTCCGAAACTCAACAGAAAGTTCATCGTTTCAGAAGTTGAAAGATCGGACGGGTAACCCGTCCGAAACAGGCGTCCGAAAGTTTTAAGAGAAAAAAAAAAGACCTATAAAAAAAAAGATGGTCAAATCAAAAAAATCAAAAAATATATATATATAAATCTTCGGACCTTTTTTTTCTTTATTTGTTGTTTAAATTTCCATTTGAAAAGAACTAAGTGTTCTTAAGTTAAGTTTGAAAATCATCAATATTGGTCGTGACATATCTTGCTTGGGTGAAAACAAAAATCATTCATCTTGTTCTCTTGCCTAGTTGCTAATTTCATAGTTTTCTGAAATAAACCAAGTTATACCCCATACGTGATCTTTAAAATACTCTTGTGACGTGTTTCTTTTCAAACTTCTTTGGTTTAACTTGTGTGAATTGACTTGTTGAACTAATTGGTTGAGATTTGTTATATAAATTGTTGAACGGTATGTTTCAATTAGTCTGAGAGAAACATTGTTGATAGATTAGATAGGGTATACACGAGAAAAGCCTTTACACTAGAGAGGACAACATTTACTCACCATATAGTGAGAACCTGTGAGGATTACATTTGTTTTCTTCTTGTTGTTTTTCACTAACTTGCAGGTACAATAGACGGAGATAATACTGTATCTCAAGGTGCACAGAAATCTGAAATGGAAGTACTTTTTGATATGATTCAAAAGTTGCAATTGCAAATGGATAATCTTGCTTCCAATCCAAAACGTCGTACAAAGAATTCCACCTCACGACACATCAACTTTTATGAGGTTCTAACCGATGATGAGGAGGAGGAGGAGTTTGTTGGTTCTACAAAAGTTGGTAAAAAGTCTGAAGTTTCAATTAGTTCTGTTAAATTGACTTTACCTACTTTTCATGGCAAGGCAGATCCTGAGGCATATTTTGATTGGGTTCGAGAACTCGAACACTTCTTTGAAGGCAATAGTTATCCCGAGGATAAAAGATACCGTCTGGCCTTCATGTACCTCAAGGATTATGCTAGCTTATGGTGGGACGAGGTAATGAGATCTAGATGCCAAGATGGCGAAACTCCAGTCACAACTTGGAACCAAATGAAGTTGCTTATGAGAAAGAAGTATGTTCCTTCACACTTTAGTCGTGAGCTCAATAGACAATTGCACACACTTGTACAAGGAAGTAAATCAGTGGAAGTATACTACAATGAGATGGAGGCTCTTATGATCAAGGCTAATGTTCATGAAGATCCGGATTCAACCATAGAAAGATTTCTTCGAGGTATGAATTTTGAGTTAGCATACCATGTGGATCTTCAATGTTATGTTGATATTAATGAGCTTGTTCATAAAGCAATAAATATTGAAAGGCACATGAAAGGAAAGCAAAGGTTCACACAACCTAATCCGCCTTGGCAAAGAAGTGCCAAACCAAATGTGGCTCCTTTCACTCCATCAACAAAGCCATGCCAATTCACCCCAAATCAGCCTTCAACTACGACATCAAGCTTTCCAAAAACAGTCCCAAAAGTTGCTGAAATTGCTCCTAAATCGGCGCCACAACCTTCTCAAAGGTTGAGGGATATCAAGTGCTACAAGTGTCAAGGTTTTGGACATGTACAAGCCGACTGCCCAACTCGGAAATTGATGTTCTTGAATGATCAAGGAGAGGTTGAAAGTGATGAGAAATGTGCCGACATGCTAGCTCTTGAAGAAAAGTACCAAAGTGAAGGAAGTGAAGATCTTGAAACATATGAGGTTGGTGCTTTTTCTTTAGTTGCTCGAAGAGTTCTTAATGTGCAACCACAAATCAATGAAGATTTAATGCAAAGAGAAAATATCTTTCACACTCGATGCATGGTTCAAAATAAGGTATGTAGTGTGATCATTGATAGTGAAAGTTGTACCAATGTGGCTAGCACCTTACTTGTTAATAAGCTGAATTTGAATTGCATGAAACATCGCAAGCCATATAGACTTCAATGGCTAAATAATTTAGCCGAAACTCGTGTGACTAAACAAGTGAAGTTTACTTTTACCATTGGGAAATATGTTGATCAAGTTGTATGTGATGTTGTGCCCATGGAAGCTAGTCATATTTTACTTAGTAGACCTTGGCAATTTGGTCGTGATGTACTTTATCATACCAAGAAAAACTACTACAGTTTCGACTTTGAGGGTAAGAAGTACAATCTTCGTGCTTTAACCCCATTCCAAGTTTTTGAAGATCAAGCTAAAATTGTTCAAGCTTGTAGAGATTTCAATGCCGCCAATGAGAAGAAAGGTCAAGAGAAACAAAATGTAATAGCTAGCTCATCTTCATCTTGTAATAGTGAGGGTCGTGAGTTAGTTGATAGGAAGTCTTGTTACTTTGCTTCTTCTAGGGAGGTTAAGAGAGCTATACTAGATAGACAGCCTTTGTACTTAATGTTTCGCAAGGATTTTGTACTTATTGTTGATAGTGATCACCTTGCTTCTCTTCCTAGTGCTATTTACTCTCTTTTGCAGGAATATAGTGATGTGTTTCCCGAGGACTTACAATTGGATTGCCACAGTTCGAGGTATTGAACATCAAATTGATTTCATACCAGGAGCTCAATTCCAAATCGTCCAGCTTATAGAGCAAATCCAGAGGAACCAAAGAGATTCAACGTCAAGTGGATGAACTCCTTGACAAAGGTATTGTACGTGAGTCTCTTAGTCCTTGTTCAGTTCTGTATTCTAGTTTCCTAAAAAGGATGAGTCTTGGAGAATGTGTGTTGATTGCCGTGCTATTTAAAGATCACCATTAAGTTTAGACATCCAATTCCTAGATTAGATGATATGCTTGATGAATTGCATGGTTCTTCTATTTTACCAAGATTGATTTGAAAGTGGATAGCTACCAAATTCGCATGAAAGAAGGTATGAATGGAAAACTGCCTTTATAAACAAAGTATCGGGTTGTATGAATGGTTAGTTATGCCTTTTGGTTTATCTAATGCACCTAGTACATTTATGAGGCTTATGAATCATGTTTTTCGTCACTTTATTGGTAAGTTCGTGGTAGTCTACTTTGATGACATCCTTATTTATAGCAAATCACTAGATGAACATGTTGGCATCATACTTAAGCTAGTATCTGTTGTTTTACGTGAGAACAAACTTTATGCTAACCGCAAAAAAGTGTTCTTTTTGCATGGAAATCTATATCTTTTTGGGTTATGTGTTAGTTCTCAAGGTATTTCTGTCGATGAGTCAAAAGTCAAAGCAATCATGATTTGGTCGAGACCACAAATGCTAAGTGATGTTAGAATTTTCATGGATTAGAAAGTTTTTATAGGAGGTTTGTTAAGGACTTAGTTCTATAGCTGCATCTTTGAATGAACTTGTTAAAAAGAATGTCACATTTGCATGGAATAAGGAACACGGAAAATGCTTTTAAACACTTTGAAAGACAAGTTGACTCACGCCCCTGTGCTTGCATTACCCGGATTTTCATAAAGCTTTTGAAATACACTGTGATGCCTCCGGGATTGGTATTGGTGCTGTTTTGATGCAGGAATCAAGGCCTGTGGCTTACTTAGTGAAAAGCTTAATGGGGCAGCTTTGAAGTATGGCAACTTATGACAAGGAGTTTATATGCCTTGTGTAAGTGTCTTTTACAGGTTTGGCACATTATTTATGGCCTAAAGAATTCATAATCCATTCTGATCATGAAACCTTAATTCTTGAAGACTCAAGGTAAGTTGAATAGAGGCATGCTAAATGGTTAGAATTCATTGAGTCTTTTTCATATGTGATTAAGTATAAGTCCTGGTAAAGATAATGTAGTAGCTGATGCAATACTGGTCTAGATGAATATATACTTTGCTTTACTTACTTTGCCATGCCTCAAAGTCTTACTTGCGTTTCGATTTGATTAACAGAACATTGTATAGCCATGGATCACGATTTTGCCAACCACTTTCATGATGATGTCTGTAAAGCTGCCAAACCCAGCAATACGGTGAGTTTTTCCATGGTTGAGCATTTCGATGGTTGGTCTTGTTTTCGTAAAAGATTTAAATTGTGCATTCCCCAATTATTCCAACTCTCATGTTTTGCTTTGTTTAAGGAAACCACATAGGGGAGGGCTTAATGGGGCCACCTTTGGTATCATTGCTAAAACACTTGTTGTTTTGAATGAACACTTTTATTGGCCTAACATGATTAAAGATGTTAAAGGTGTTTGTGATAAATGCATTGTGTGTAAACAATCAAAATCTAAAGTGATGCCTCATGGTTTGTATCAACCTTTGCATGTTCCTAGTCATCCTTGGATTGATATTTCTATGGATTTTGTGCTTGGTTTGCCTAGGTCACGCAATGGTCATGATAGCATATTTGTTGTAGTTGATAGATTTAGCAAAATGTCACATTTTATTGCTTGTTCTAAGTCTAATGATGCTACACATATTGCTAATTTGTTATTTAAGGAGATTGTTAGGTTACATGGAATGCCTAAGAGTATTGTTAGTGATAGAGATGTTAAATTTCTGTCTCACTTTTGGCGTACTCTTTGGAATAAGTTGGGTACTAAGTTGTTGTTTTCTACTGTTGCACATCCACAAACTGATGGACAAACTGAAGTAGTTAATAGGACTTTGTCTACCTTACTTCGTGCACTTATTCAGAAAAACTTAAAGAATTGGGAAGGGTGTTTACCACATATTGAGTTTGCTTACAATAGAACTGTGCATAGTGCTACTAATTTCTCACCTTTTGAAATTGTGTATGGTTTTAATCCTTTAACTCCTTTGGATATTTTGCCTTTGCCTGCTAATGAGTTTGTTAATCTTGAATGTCAAAAGAAAGCTAAATTTGTTAAGGAGTTACATGCTAGGGTTCGCCAAAACATTCAAAGACGAAATGAGCAATATGCTAAGCAATATGCTAAGCAAGCCAATAAGGGTAGAAGATAAGTGATTTTCGAACCGGGTGATTGGGTTTGGATTCACTTGAGGAAAGAAAGGTTTCCTGACAAAAGGAAATCTAAGCTTCATCCAAGAGGAGATGGTCCTTTTCGAGTTTTGGAAAGGATTGGAGATAATGCCTATAAGATCGAACTTCCTAGTGAGTATGGCAATGTGTCATCTAAATTCAATGTTACTGATTTATCTTTGTTTGATGTAGGTGATTCGAGGACGAATCCTTTCGAGGAGGGAGGGAATGATGGAAATCAACCCATGTTCATAGTGCCAAGACCGAGTTCTCAAGATCCTTGGTGAATCTTGATGGACCAATGACAAGATCGAGGAGTTCAAAGATGAAGGCAGCCTTGCACAATTTACTGGCATCATATTTTGAAGCAATGGAGGCTGAGATCTCTCAATCATCTCAAGGCGGAGTTTTGTGGCCTGTTTCTTCATTAACAATTCATGATCCACCTTGAAGAAACATCACAAGAGCCGAATTCAAGAAGTCCAATGAAGAGGCGTGTTTTGGGCTTGCATGGATCACGCCTATCCTTTAATTTTAGGATTTATTTTAAGTTGTAATACTTAAGTCCATTAAACATTTAATTATGGGCTTGAGTTTTGGGTTTTTAATAAGTAATTACTTGATCCAATTATCTTACATGATAATTAGAATAGTAATTTAGGAAAGTTATTTCTTTTTTTAGTTTCCGAAAACAACATTAGGGTTTTGTTTTGTAGCCTATTTAAAGGCCTTCTTTACACGTTAATGACATGATGAATTTTGATAAAAATTAAGCATTGCTTAAGCCTTCTTCCAGCCGTGAAAAGTTGAGAGAAAAACGTGCTTTGTTCTTCTAAGTTTAGTTGAACAATCATAAGACCCGCGAAAACCTTTAGTGAGGAGCTTTAGGTTGAGCTTACCCGTTCTAGATTTATAGAACACGCCGAACTGAGGAAGTTTAACTTTTGATTTACATTAGTTGGACTGAATCTTTTTGTGTTAACGTTGGGGTTTGGTTGATTTCTTCCATTCCTTCTCGTTCAATATCTTGTTTTGTTTCTTTGTTTCATTCCGCATTGTGTTGCTTGTTACTTGTTCGTGGATTATTGAGAAACAACGATCCAAAGGGTGTGAAAAACGTATGGATTAGAACTCAAAAGCTACTCAATTCATATCACCCACTAATTTTATGAAGCGCTCCTTGCATTCTTGAGTTTTGAGCTTTTGCCAATTGCCTAACTTGTATCTCCAAGTTCTTTATCGCCACTGAACTTTGTGTCTACTTGGCATCTTGGCCTTTCATAATTGCTTCTAATCGATTCAACCTTTTTTCAGCTTCCATATCACTCTTGTCAAGCCTCTTCATGATTATGCTCAAAGCATCATATGCAATCACCTTGCAATTGTTGTGCTCTTCAATCAGTTGTATATTTTGGAACCCTGATTGATACATTGGTCTTGCGAGAACAATCTCTTACCTTTTCCATTGTTCATAATGGCGTTGCCTTTGGGCTGGTTGGTATTAACCTTGCCTTTGTTGGTTACCTTGCCAATTTTATCCTTTCTTTTGCCAATTTTCGCTGTCATTATAAGACCTATTGAAGTTGTTCACAAACTGTACCTACTCCATTGTTAGGCAATATTCGTCAGTATGATGATCCTCCTTATATAATCTATATACCAATGCTTGCTCTGTCTTTTTCTTCATTTGCATGTCCGTTATCAACTTTGTAAGTGCATCAAGTCTCCCATTGACTGATGAGTCTTCATCTAATTAAAGCATTCTGGCTAGCTTCTTTGATGATCGTCGTCTTGTGTCTGACCAAATACATCCGTCCGCAGCTATCTTGTCAAACAATGACTGAATTTCTGGAACCGTTTTCTATTGATAGCTCCCTCGACACTTGTTTGTACCATGACAATTGACTCGGCATTTAGCCCTTGAAGAAACATGTTCATGGCCCTCAAATCTCCCAAATCATGGTTGGGGAAAGCATGGATCAAATTGTTCAATCATTCCCACACTTCCTTAAATGTCTTTCTATCATGTTTCCTAAAGTTCATGATCTTCATCATCATGCACTCCAGTTTAGAATGTGGGAAGTACTTGACTAAAAATGACTTTTGACGATCATCAAATGAATCTATCCCCGCTCCACAAATGGAGTTGTACCATTACTTTTCCCTTCCTCTCAAGGAAAATGGAAATAACAACGTCTAACCTCATCTTCAGGTACTCGAGATAGCTTAATTGTATTGCACATTTCAAGAAATGACTTCAAAATTATCATGAGGGTCTTCATGCTCCTTTCCTTGAATAATAGCTCATTGACTAATCATTGCCACGATTTAAGACGGTATTTGGAAGCTCTCGACTTCAATCTCAAAGTGATTGTTGACATTTTTCATAAGTGGCTCGTAGTAATCACCCAACCAAGGTAAAGATGGTTCTTCTTGTCTATCCACCATTCTTGCTCTTAGCCTTCTCTCATCCAGTAAGGTTCTTTCCAACTTGTGATATAATTCGTACTCAATCACTCCTCTCGATTTTCTATTCCTTTGCATACACAAAGAAGTACAAGCTATTGAGAATACCTACAAAAACAAACAAAAAAACAAGTAACAAAACTCACAAACATAGAATTTCAAATAATAAACAAACAAAAACAATTAACTCTAAACAAAACTACTGCTTTCAAGCAACTTTTCAACACCAATTGCCCTACCCGTCAACGGCGCCAAAAACTTGTCCCGAAATTTGAGCCACCACAAATATTGTATGTATAGCTATAGATTAACCTAGAAATAGAGTCACATAATCACTATAAATCAGCGCAATCAATACCTCAATAGAGGTGTGTGGTCAAATCAACAAGTTAAACATCAAGTGCTCTAATTGATAATCTATAGACTATTATCCTAGCATAGCTTAAGGATCATTCCCACAATGAGGGTTTCTTCGGTTGTCAAGATACAAGTAAGCAAAATTGAAAAAGTAATTGAATTAAAATGTTGTGAATGGATTGATATTTCAGCAATAATAATGCAAAGCAGAGAATCAAATGAACACACTAAAGAAAATAGAGAAACCATGGGGTGACTTGTAGGCTTCAAACCAATACTTAGACTACTCTCTTGCCTTGAGGTGCTAGATTCCAGAGGTTTTAATTTAAGAGGCTATAAGTTACTAAGACATATAGCAACCTCTCAAAGTATATGACTCAAGGGTGAATAGTTTACTAAGAACTACCCCTGGGCCCTTTAGTCAATACCCTACCAATTGAGTAGGAATTTCACCCCGCTTATATGCTCTTGGCTAGGAGAAGGGCATATGACCTTACTAAGAGACTAAACAAAGGTATCCTTCCCTTTTGCCTCATCACCTAAGACCTAGAGCCATGTCCCATGACCTTACTAAGAAGCCATGTAAAGACATTCTAGTTCTTTACTCTAATAGCTAGGAGAATAGATCATAAACAATTCCATGTCATACTAATAGCTAGATTCCCCTATTAGACCAATGAGTTCACCCGTGGCTTTAATTGCCTTAATTGTTCATTACTATAAAAGCCCATTAGAATTAAGAATGCAAGGTTTTTCATTAGCATACTAAGGACGATATTCATCACAACATCAAGTTTTACTAGACCTACTAGTTATCCCCATGGCCACCCTTCAAGGTTTAAGCACTCATGGTAGCTTCAAGCACATTTAGCATAAATTAAAATTGATATAAAAGTCATAAATAAGAAGAAATATGTCACTCTCAGCAAAAGATGAAAGCTTCTTTCATCAATTGAATCAAAAGTTCCAGCTTTTCTATCAGGTTTTGCTCTCCACCTTTGAGCTATAATGGTGATCTTTGTTTTTTTTATCGAAAGTAAAAAATTATATTGATCAAAGAATGTTTAATATACAAAGTACACCGGGCATACCCGGGTCAATCAGAGTAATATCCAACAAAAGAACTAGTCTAAGATTCTAAAAATAACTAGTCAAGGATAGAGACACTAGGGTACAAAGAAATACCGATCATGTACACATGTGTCTTTATCCTATGGACAATACCCTGTTGAATAGGCACTAGGCCTTCAAAATATAGTCTATTCCTAGTAAGCCAAATATAGTAAACTGTACAAGCAAAGGTTAGCATGCTCTTTTTAATCCTCTAGGATGTGCCTCTACTCTCCTTCTTTAGCCACTTCAAAGCCGTGTCCAAAGTAGTCATCGACCTCCTCAATCCACACCAACTCCGTAGGTCATCCCAGATTGCCCTAGTGAAAGGACATGCAAAGAATAGGTGCTGTACAGACTCCTCAATCTCCCCACAGAAGCCACATCTCTTGTCTATGTGGAGATAACCCAACATGTCTTTTGTGAGAAGCCGACGTCTGATCCCTAGCCAAACCGTGAAGAAGTACTTGGACGGAATGTAAGAGTTCCATATCATCGACACCCAAGGTATCTTCGGAGTCGAACTGCAGAAGTAGTGATATGCAGTCCTAGCGAGACCCGGTTACTTCCATTCTTCCATCATAGCCATGCCCTGATCCTACCGTTCCCTCACTCTGCATGATCTGATCTCTGATGCGCGAGAGCCTCCTCATAAGAGTAGAGTGATCTTTAGTAGAGGACATCTCCCAAATGGAGTTATGTCGCAGATAAGAATAGTGGACCCATCTGACCCACAAGGAATCCTTCTTGTGGTGTATGTTCCATACTAACTTCAAGAGTAGAACCACGTTCCATGCATTCGGGTTCGTGACTCCCAAACCTTCCTCATCCTTTGGCCTTGCCAGATCCTCCTAGGCCACCTTCGGTTGCCCTCTGTCCCATAAGAAGTTCCTACAGAGGCTGATAACTCTATTGACGACTTCGGCGGGGACCAAAAAGACAGAGAGCTAGAAGCAATGGATGCTTTGTAGAACCTATAGAATAAGCTCCAAGCGTCCAGCATGAGATAGAGAAGATACCGTCCATGCGCCAATCTAAAACGTGATCTTCTCCAAGAGTGGGGCATAGTGCAGGACCTGCAGTCCCTGCGCCGCCAAGGGATGCCCAGATATCTGATAGGAAATTATCCACGTGGTATACCTGTGAGGTTAATTATGTCCTTTTGAACCTCTACAGGTACTCCTGCAAAGAAAACCTGGGATTTGAGGGTGTTGGCCCTTAATCCCGAGACCTCCCCGAACTGATGTAAGCAATCCCAAAGTATCCCTACAGAATGCCAGTCCCCTCTACTGAAAAGCATGAGATCATCAGCATATGCCAGGTATGAAATCCTACGTTTATCGCATCGGGGATGAAATCTGAAGAGAAGCTCCCTGGTCCTTATGGTGAGCAGCTTGGACAAATACTCTATATAGATGACAAAGATGTATGGGGATATGGGGTCCCCTGTCTCAGACCCCTCCGTCCCTGGAAATGGCCATGTATCTCTCTATTGATCCGTATAGAGTACGAAACCATAGTAACGCATTCCATCACCCAATCAACATATAATGTGGAGAAGCCCAGAGATTCCATAGCTCGCCGCAAGAAAACCCAGTCCACCATATCATATGCCTTCTGGAGATCAACCTTAACAAGACACCTAGGCAAGATCCACTTACGATTATAACCATTGGTCAGTTCTTGAACCAAGTAAATGTTCTCTATCATACTCCTTCCCTCCACAAAAGCAGACTGTGCCTCACTGATGAGCCTCGAAAGAAGACCCACGAGTCTGTTAGGCAGAAATTTAGAGATGGCCTTATAGAGAACATTACAGTATGAGATAGGCCAGTAGTCCCCAACCGAGCTCGAGTGAGCAGATTTAGGGACTAGAGCAATAATTGTGTGGTTGTTTCAAGAGAAGTAGAGTAAGTAGTTCTGGGTTTATTCAGTCTCCAGCTGGATTTTATTCATGATGCCTCCTCCTTCAAGATTCAGAGTACCCATCTCTGTACCAGAAGAAAGCTCTTTCATAAGCACTCTTTTTTCTCCTGTAAGGCACTGGGCAAATATTTTTCAGAAAGAGGTGTTGGAGCTAATGCACATGGGGAACAATTTCAATAAACTCCATCTCAAACTATGTATGTTCCCCCATAGGAAACACCTCTTTCACTCCCACCAAATTTGGCTCTTGAACCCTACAAGGCTTAACCATAGTTTGTGCATCCATGGTCTCAACAAATTCATCAGTAATTTCAAAAATAGATGCATCAACAAAGCAATTTTCCACCATGTCAGCTATTTCCTTTGAAAGAATTAGATCATCATCACACAAACTAACATGGTTGCCATTTTGGGTCTTTCCTTTGTTAACAAAATTTGGTTCACTCTGCACATTTAACAAAGGTATCTCATTCTTCTCTATTTGTTGGTCACCATTCACAATTTCAGATTCAAGCACAATTTTAGAAGTTGGCGCCTCAACAAAATTCTTAGACATCATGTTGTCATTTTCATTACCAAGTGCAGTATCATTTTCATTCACGCTCACACAAGGATTGAAAAAATGTGTCTCTGTACACTTCACAGGGCATCCAAGGGATGGAGAAGTATCTAAGGAAAGTCTAACAATGTCATCATTCTGTTCATGAAAGTATCTCCCCATTTTGGCAGTAAGAAACCAAAAAGCCCTGAATTTATTCTCATTAGAAGAACTCAAATGTTCATGCACAAGAGAATCATCAACAGAGCGTTCATGTACAACATCCTTAACACTTATAAACTCCAACTCCCTTGGATACTTTAAACCATAATCAACATTTGCATTCATATCAAAATGATTTTTCTCAAGAGTGGGTGTTTTAGAAAGGAGAGATTTACCTTCTGAGTAGCCTTGAGCATCTTGAACTAGTGTCTCAAGTTGTTCCATTATGTCGCTCATTAAGGCACTGATGTGATCAAATCTCTGTTGTCGCTCTTGGGCCTCCGCTTACAAAATCTCAGACAACATGTTTTCCCGATAAAGTTCTTCCTCTTGCATAAGATTAGACCCATTGCTCTGTTGTTGGTTGTGCCATGATTCATGGTATATAGGTGGACAGAAGTGGCCAAATACTCTAGGTGTTGGTCGTGTGTCAACCTCCCAATTTGGTGGGTAATCATAATAAGGCTCAACAAAGTCCCCAAACCACCTAGACATATTCGATCTGTTTTGGTGTGCACAATTTAATTTCAATAAAATTCCAATGATCATGTACTTACCACAATTGAACACAATAGTATTGAACACAAAGCAAAAAAGAAATATGAACTGACTAATAAACAACAATAACAAACAGAATAAAAAGTAAAACACCACCAAAAACCGAATGACAAAAACACAAAAACAAATAAGTCAAGAGAACAAACAATCTCCAACAACCGTGCCTTCCCTGGCAACGGTGCCAAAAATTTGTGGGAGCTGTCGTTGGCTTACCAATTTTACCCTAACACTACTTTAGTAGCTGTGAGAGGGATCGTATCTATAGAGAAGGGTTGGTTGTTCAGAGACCATTTGTTCACCCGACACTATAAATGCATGAAATGAAATGAAGGAAACAAGAACAAATGCATGCTCAGTAAAATGAATGCAAAATAAGACCTAATGCAAAAGGTTAGTATGCAAGCACTGCCTTGAGGGATTTCAACATGTACAGTTCTCTTCCTAGTATCATTGACTTGTGTAGATACATGAGGGGACTACTGCTAGTGTCATGGAATCAATTAATCGGGTGGTTCTCTCAATCCCACTTCACTGACTCCACAAACTTCCCTTGATAGGGCAAGTTCTTGTCACAAATTAAGAACCCAGATCCCTACCCTTGTGTAACAATTCTAGTTCAATCCTTGACTTTCTCCCTTAGTAGGGCAGCTACCCAATTCATGCGTTCGATTTGATATACAAAAATAATCCCAAGTCTCTTTCAAATGTTTGATTCCAAATGTTAGTGGGTACCGCACACTTGGAATCACAAATAGACCAGATCTTATAACCCACACATGGATGGTACTCAAATTCATGTAATGTTGAGTTCAATTTTCTTCAGTAGATCTAAAGTGATCTCAGTAGGTATCACAGATCCACTCTAGATTTGAACGCGATTATGCAAGCCTATTGAAATCAAACATTCAATGAATAAGGAACACATAAAACACAGATAGATTGCAATTCAAATGTCTCAACAAGTTAAGATTTGTACAAGTTAAGCCCTCAAGACAGTAAAATGTGAGAAAAGGGAAAGGAGAGAGAAAATCCTAATCTAGCATACGAACCCTAATCTATTGACTCTATTCTATCTTGTGTGGTTGCTTCCTCTTCTTTTCCTCCCGTGTGTTATGCTCTTGGTATTTATAGCCTTCCCTTTACTGATGTGTCACGATCATGAAGATTGAGAGACTTCATCGGATGTGTGCTATTTTCACGTGTCCTTCAAAAGTCAATGATCAAATGTAGTGAGGTTACGTGTCCGGTATGTAACTTAAGCATTAAGAATTAAGAGTGAAATTTCTCGAACACTTGGTGAACAAATGTGTGATTATGTTTGTGCTTTGCTAGTGTGCTCTAAAGTTAGTGCCTCGTGCTTGTGTGGATTGTGTTGCTGTGCATGCTAAGTGTATGAATGGTGTGAGTGCAATGCAATGCATGGAATTAGTGAAAGTATGCAAGTGTGGCAAATGAATGCATGACTTGGTGTATGAGTATGCAAAAGTGAGTGTCAGTGCAACTGAGTGTGAAGTAAAAGTGAGGTAGTGTGCAAGTGGAGGTAGTGTGCGAGCTAGGCGTGAGCAATTGCACATGCTTCATCTTTCTCCCCCACTTAGCCCCTGATTCACATTGATTATGAGTAAATATATAACACCAACATTGCAGACAAGACTCTTAATAACATAGCATTTTGAATCACTCAATTTGGAGTTAAGATGAGAAAGTTATGATCGATTTACAAAACTGCGGCAATGTTGTGTGTTCGTGTGTGCGTATGGGCTCCTAGACGCTCGCACTATGCTTGTGTGCATGTGTGTGTGCGGCCTCCTTAGCGGGTGCCTAGGAGGGCGTGCACAAGTATGTGTGCAAGTGTGTACGGGCGCCTAGGCGCCTGCCTGTGCATGTGTGCTGTGTGATTGTGTTGAACGTGTTTGGGTGCTGAGCGTGAGTTATATGTGTGCGTGTGAATTGTTTCGTTTGTGATTGTGTGCTGGAACTCTCATGTAGTGCTTGAGACTTTGTGAGGCAACAATGGCTAAGTGTGTGCTTGCTTCCAATTCATACACAAAATCATATCTCATTGCATAATGTTTTCACAACACTTAGACATTTTGCACATATGAACATGCCTACACATAAGTCATTAATCAAGCACAATTTTCACAAGTATTTCATGCAAAAGCTCAAGTAATCATAACATATAAGGTGATATAAACCCGACTTATCAGTAATATCTTAAGTGTCGGGGTTTGATAAGTTGGTAAATCACCAATTTATTGGCCTTATTTTACAAGCAAAATTGCCCTATTACTCAAGCTAATATGTTATTTATGTAGTTTATGTGTTGTTTTGGGTAAAAAGGACCAAAGGAGAGCTTCAAAGAAAGAAATGTGCAAAATTGCCCAAAAAGAAGAAAAAATAACTAAGAAGTAGTCATATGGTGTAACCTATTGTAGGCTTTGCCACGAGAATTTTGGCTGGTATAACTTGTGTATGCCTATGCCATAAGAAGCAGCAAGGCAAGAACATGACGCAACTTGAGTCATCCTACGCGAGGGCATATGCACGAGGTGAAGCAAGCAAGAGGGTATTTGCACAACAAAGCAACAGTTGCGCTATGGTAGAAATTGTCAAAGAAACAAGGCATAACCTACCTCCAACCAACGCGAGATGCACCCACAGAAAGTACTTAGTATCAAGCAACGAGAAAAATGGTAAACAAAGCTTCAGCATGAGTTAAGTTAGGTGGCGCAATAATAAAAAACTGTTAGAAGAGTTGGCGCATGCAAAAGGGCATGAATCAGAGGATAGGAGTTGGTGAAAGCTTCACTCACCTTACACCATGAATGGATGACTGTGAGTACCATTGTGCAACCCATTGCAGCCCACGCCCAGGTCAAGAATTGCTAATGAAGAAGTGGGGTAACATGATGAAGTTGTACTGTGAAATCTATTAAGCTCAATTGAATGGCGCAACCTAAGGCTACCTACGTGAGATGAATCAACAATTTACCTTTTATACTTTTTGTGTACTTTTTAAACTTGTGGTCCTTCTCTACCTATTTTTTCAACTTATATTCTTAACTTCTTAGAAGTAGTTTTTAGTATTTAGAGAAGTATTAGTATTGTTTTAGCTAGACAAAAAAATAAGATAAAATAAGAGAGGGGGAATTAGAAAGAATCCAGAGAAGACTTGTACTACTTTTTCTTCTCCAAGAGAGAAGAGCAAAACTTGTAGTCCAAGGCTCAGAAAGCATCATCTTTTTATTAAAGTTGGGTTCTTCTGAGCTAAATTGGGAAGAAGAATACATTTTTGCCTTGATTTCTTCAAGGGTGATATCTCTCTTTACTTTGAAGGCTTTAATAATGAATTTGTGCATACTTATGATGCTTGAAGTCATCATGAGTGGATAAACCTTGGTGGGTTCTCATGTGGGTTACTTGTAGGTATAATAAAGTTTGACATGGTAATGAACCTTGGTTTAGGTAATATAAATGATGATTTTGCATGCTTGTTTTGAATGGGTTCACAATAGTAATGCATTTTTGTAGACTATGTGTTACCATGAAAGATTTTGTTGGTCTAATAAATGATTCTAGCTTATAGCATGCAAAATATTGAGAGTACCATAGTGAATCCTACCCCTCACAAAAAAATAAGGAATTGTTAGGGTATTGTACTCTAGAGTAACAAACCTTGAAATGGTTAAAGGAAACACTAGTAAAGCTAAGTAGTCTCTTTGATAGGGTACCAATTTTATTCAAGGTGGGAGTCCAATAGAGTGAGGGTATATGGCCTCTTTGTAAGGTTATAGGGTTGAACCTCTAAGTCAATAGGCAAATCAAGAGTGGGTGTACTTTAAAATCAACTAGTTTTTAATACATTATATGCCTCTCACCAAAAGAGATGTAGTAGATAGAATCCTAGTTCTCAACTGGTGAGTCGATAATGTTAGAAGTGGTAGTAGGCCTATGTAATCGACTACCTCTTTGACTTATTTATGTTAAGAATGTAATAGGATTTTGTAATCTATTTGTTCTTGATGAAACACCTCTTGTTTGTAGTAAATAATAGCAAGAATGTAGTCATTATGTCGACATGAAATACCCATACCATTACCCCAATGAGACCCCTACTTCTCTTATTGTGATTTTTATTTAGTGTTCCTTAGTGAAAGAACCAATTCAATCTACATTTGTTGTTTTTTCTTTTTATTTCAACATCACAACGTTGACAAACAAATATTTAATCAAAAAATCCCTCCCTATGGGAATGATCTATAAACTATACTAGGACGGTAGTTGCATACTATCACCTAGTTGCTTGAGGTTTAAGCTTGTTGCAAGGTGTTAGAATAGTGTTTGAGACACCTTGTCATTTATGTGATAGCATTCAATCAATTTTAGTGCGACACACACACACTTCCTCACCTTCTTTGGTGTATGGATGTATTCCGTGAAAGATGGATTATAGAAGTAATAATTAATTTCTTTCCAAATTAACTCGTTGTTCTTTCCCCTTAATTTTCCTTATGTTTTTCTTTCTATTCTCTATTGTTCATTATTTTGGTTTCTAGGTGTAGTATAGTGGTCTTTGTGTAATGATTTGAAAAACAAGTGGTTTACAGATTAGGAAGGCCTATTTATAGAGCCAAACCTCTACCCAAAAATGTGACTCATCACCCAAAGAATCACAACCCTAACACTTTTTTCATTTTCAAATTGTCCACTTATCTCTAACTTTGATGACTCCTCTTTTGCATTGCTTGGAATTGTCCTTTCCAGCCCCAAGTCTTGCCACATTGCACTCCAGTTTTATGCCTCATGAGGGTACTTGCAAGGCACTTATTGTTAGCACTTGGTACTATTCAAAATCAAGAAAATGACAACTTCAAAACAAGCCACCAAATCTCAAACCTATGAACAATGTCTTGCCTTGCTTAGTTGCCCTTATCATGTGTCTTATTTCTAAATAGATATTTTTGTTGTATGCAAACTCAACCCTAAGAGATGATGTTCAATATGTCTTAATCACCTTAACTAACCAGAAATCTACAAGAAACTGTAGTTTATGTCATGCCAAAATCACACTTCCTTGTTTTTTCCTCTTTTGATTCCTATTGGTTGTTTCTTAAGATATGGTGGGGTATCCCTTGTTGGTTTGTTTGAAGCTTCCAATCAATTGGCCTTAGTGCTAAGATATGGTTATCTTAGGTGATCAATATAGGGTGATCATAGTGGCTCGAGTTAATAACTTAATCCTAACCCTTGTCTTAACTCTAGTTTAACCCTTGTTAGTCTTGTGGTTTCATAAAAATCTTGTTACTAATGGTAAAAATGGTTCATCACACCCTAAATTACTAGTTTAATGACATAACATTCCATCACTAAGATCTAAATTATCAAAGCAACAATACTAAATAACCTTATCCACAAGATAAACAAGAAACCTCAATTTAAGAGAAATGACTTTGTTTGTTGTTCAATGGTTTATTAATCACTACAATGTATTCACACAAATCAATGCCTCCAAGAGGTGAGTGATCTAACCAATAAGTTAAACCTCAAATTCTCTAGATGATAATTTGCAAGCTATCACTCTAGTATAGCTTTAGGATCCTTCCCACAGGGAGGGATTCTTTGGTTTAAGAGCTATTAACACTATAGTTTTGCTTAGAATGGTAATTAACAACGATTAAATAACAAATGATGATTTTCAACAGTCAAGCAAATAGAGTTCAAATAAAGTACACTTAGAGAATTGTAAGGGTGTCATGGGATGACATTTATGGGCTTCAAACCGATTTGTAGACTACTTACTTGCCTCGGGTGCTAAGTTCTAGAGGTTTTTCATTAGAGGTTATAGGTTACTAAGATCGATTGCAACCTCACAATGTGCATGACCCAAGAGTAGATAGAATTCTAAGAACTATACCCCATCTCACATCAATTGCCTACCGGTTCAATAAGAATTTCAGCCCCTATATAGTGTGCTTGAAGCTTGGAAAATGATCCTATGACCTTACTAAGAGACCAAACTAAGGTATCCTTCTCATTGCTTCATCACCTAAGACCTAGAGCCCTACCCCATGACTTTACAAAGAAGCCATGTAAAGGCAATTCTAATTCCTCACTTATACTATTTAGGATGGTGGATCCTAAAGCAACCCCTTGTCACACTACTAGTTAGATTCCCTCATTAGACCAATGAGTTGATCCAAGGAGTCTTATAATTTACAAATGTGCATTACTATGTTAAACCATTAGAATTAAGCATGTAAGGCCTTTCTTCAACATACCCAAGGCAATATTCATTAATATATCAAGCTTTACTAAACCCACTAGTCAACCCCATGGCAACCTATCAAGGTTTATCCACTCATGGTGGCTTCAAGCATGATAAACATGTAGAAAATTGGTATAAAAGCCATAAATAACAAGATGGATGTCACCCTTAAACAAAGATGAATGCTTCTTTTCCAATTCAGTTCGAAAATCTCAACTTTTTCTATCAATAGTTGCTTTGAACCTTGGAACTCTAGTGTAGTTCTTGCTTGGAGAGGAATAAATTCTCTCTTCAAATCTTGTGTCTTACTCTAGTTGTATGTCATATTTAAAAAATAAACCCTCTTTTTTACCTACTTTTTTGTTCTAAAATTTGTAAAATGACCCTTAACAAACTTAAGAATACATATTGGATCCCAAATGGTAGGTAGAAGAAGGACCACAAATGCAAAAAGTTATAAAAAATACAAAAAGTACACAAAGTATACTGCTACGTCAACATGCGTAGGTTAGCTCAGGTTGCGCCGTAAAGTTCTTTCTATGGTTTACATAGTGTAGCTTGTAGTAGGTCATGCGACTCTTTCCTTTAGTGGTTCTGCAGTTTGGCATAGGCTAGCTCTTGTCACATTGTGGCCTTTCTCTTGGCAGAACAAGGCATAAGTCTTTCAACTGATTTTGTGCCTTTGCGTGGGTAAGCATTTGCTACGCGGGATCTTCCTTCAGCCTTTTGCTTATTCCTGCTCTCGTAGCTGGCTGTACATTACACGGTGCTTTAACTTGCGTAGCTCCTTCTATTACAGTCTCGCGTGAGCTGATTAAAGCTATGCGAGTCACTACTGAATCCTCTTAGGAATTATCTTTCCATGGCGGGACCTATTCTCGATCACGCCAGCATTACTCCTTGATGCTTCAAGCGTTTGATTGCTCATTCTTTGTTTACATCTTGCTGGAGTGGGTTATGTGTAGCTATGCTTTAGTATGTTAGCACTTTGCCCCTCACAACATGGCTTGCGTTGTGCTACGTAAGAACTGTCTTTCATCCTTCAGGGCTCTGATTGGAGTGACATGCCTGACGTTGCGCTGTCATTCGGTCTTGATTTTCCTTGGCGCAATTTGGCCTTAGCTATGCTACCAGCTTCTTCTTCATGGTGCAACTTCAGAGAAGTTGCACCAACTGCTTATACTTTTGAATCTTTGTCCCTTTTTGAGTCTTTTTACTCTCTATTCTTATATTAGCTTCCAGTTTGCCCTTCCACCTAAAACAACACACATATAATGTAAACAACACTTATTACTTGAGAACTTAAGAAAAATCATGATGAAATAAGGCCAATAAGTTGGTAAATCACCAACTTATCAAACCTCCTACACTTTAGACATTGCTTGTCCTCAAGCAACAACACAAGAATTAAATGCAAAAATAAAATAGATAAGCACAAGAATATAGTTCATTCTTCAATGCATATTCATGTTTTCATACTAATCTCAAACTTTAAACATTCATTTGAAAAGAAGTTGATAGTTAGTGTGTCAATCTCAAAACTAAGGTTAACATGATGATAGTACATCAATGCCAACAAATGTATGGTTACACCCCTTTTGTGCAAGTGTGTGTTCATGGATACTATATATTCAAAAATTTTCCACATCAAGCAAGATAGGAGTAAGCATCAATTTAAGTTGGAAAACTAGCTTCTTCCTTTAACCAATGTCTCACAAGCCCCATAACATCCTTACACTTGTGCATTTAATTGAAGATCATTGAACCTTAATCCCTTCACAAATAATCAAATAAATGGGCCTTAGGTTTTTGGCATCTTTTTACCTCTACTCAATCTTTTGAATTCCATGAGCAAATGTAATTGTATTTAATAGTTAATCTCATAAAGGACGGGTAAAACATTAAGCACTAGAAACATATGCCAAGGATCTTACGGCTTTTTATATCTCACTTCCAATCAAACAAGTCCCTCATATAATTCAAATATTTCTTTCACGTTGGTAAGGCAGTCTTGTTCACGAATTGGAAGTTGATGAGGATTATCGCGTACCTATAAATTTATCCCTAACCTAATGTAGTAGTTGGTCGCGAGTGTCGCAGCTCTCCAATTTAACCCAAACCACTAAAAATTATGCAGTAGCGGTGAATAGGATCGTTCCCACAGAGAGAGGGAAGTGTCAAGGTGTTAATCTATTGATAGAGTAAAATAATCACAATACAGAAATTGAATGAAAAGCACGTAACTAACACTAGAAGGGGATGGTATTGCCTTGAGAGGGAACAATTAGCATGAATCTCTACCTATTATCGCTGACTTGTGTACAAGCATGAGGAGACTATTCTGCTAGTGTCATGGAATTGATTAACCTGGTGGTTCTCACAATTCCACTTAACAAAACTCCTCAGCATTCCCTTGGTAGGGCAAGTCCTTGGCACAAATTAAGTATCCAGGTCCCTATTTTGTACAACAATTCTAGTTCCATCATCAGTCATCTCCCTTAGTAGGGCAGCAAACTAAATCAAGCATTCAAATTATCCTACTAGAGTGATCTCAAGTCTTTTCTATGAAATTGATATTAATTGTCAGTGGGTACCGCACAAGTAAAATCAGAAAACAAATAGATCAGTGAGACTCATACAAGAATGTTTCTGATTCAATTCACGTCAAATGCAATTTCTTTTAGTAGATCAACACTGATCTCAGTGGGTACCACAAATCAAGTATAGATTTAGACAAATTTAGGAAAACCCATTGAATTTAAACATGTATCGAACGAGAAGCAGTAATGAACATAGATAAAATCAAATAAATTGTCTCAAATAGGTCAAGATCCATACATATGAAACCCTCAAGGCAATACTCTAAATTTAGCCGATCATGTTGATCGGCTCATATCCAGCAATTACAAAGAGTGGAATAAGTGTATAATCAATGGTGTTTTTCTCTCTCTTTGTAATGTTGTCTGATTCTTTCTTCTCTAGTAGATTGTTTTCTCTTTGAATCGATTTCCCTTTCAGAAAATCCCAAACCCAGCTCTCTTTGATTCGACCTTCTTCTTTTCCTTTTATATTTTCTCCTCAATGACGTGTCTCTATCATGGTAGCTGAGAGCTTTAACTTGAATGTGATTTCTCCACGTGTCTGCAAGTGTCGGTCAGCTAATATAGTGAGGTCATCAGATTGAAGCGTTGCCGTAAGCATTAAGTTTGCAATTCATCAAACATGTGGTGTGCTCATGAGTAGCTGTGTTTAAGTGTCTAGTGTTGCTGTATATGCTAAGTGCATGCATAAGTGTGAGTGTGGCGAAATATATGCAATTAGTGTAAATGTGCAAGTGTGCAAGTGAGTGAGTGAATAAGTGAGTGAATGCAAGACTAAGTATGCAAAACAGTGTGAGTGCAAGTGAGTGAGTAAGAGTTTGTAGGCGCCCGCCTTGTGTGCATGTGCGGGCGCCTAGGCGCCTGCATGTGTACTCTGTGTGTGTGTGGGGGGGGCGTAGTAGTGTGTGTGTGTGTAGGGCGAGCTCCTAGGCACCCGCCCGTGTTGTGTGTGTGTGGGCGCCATGTGTTTAGGGTGTGCGGGCACTTAGGCGTCCGCATGTGTGTGTGTTGTGTGTGTTGTGTTGTGTTGTGTGTTGTGTGTGTTGTGTTGTGTGTTGTGCTCAAAAAACTTCTTTGAAGTGCAATGATCAAGTGTGTGTTTGTTTCCACATTCATACGCAAAAATCATACCACATTGCATAATGTTTCACAACACTTAGTCACTTTGCACATATGAACATTCTTGCCCAAAAGTAATTCATGAAGCACCATTTCCACTAGAATATCACACAAAAGATCAAGTAAGCAAAGCAAATAAGTCGGTACAAACCCAATTTATCAGTAGTGATAGTAGGGTATCAAACCTCAGGGAAGAGTTGGTCTTGAAATTCTATGAATTACTCTTGACAGTGTAAACAAATAAAGAATTAGCATTTAAAATGCTAAAGTAGAAGCGAAAAGGATGTCCTAGGGTTCCTCCACCGCGTGAATACTCACTTTCACGCCCTTGAGCCAAACTTGGTCAAGCCTCCACTTTGCAATCCACTCCTTTGAGCCTCAAGTTCGACGCCTTCGCATCCTACACATACAAACCAAGAAAACAAACACTTAGAAAATTTTCAAGACAAAACCTTATATTTACACGGTGTGGACACACTACACAACTTGTAACACGAGTCGCACCATGCAATGCTCTTCACGTTGTGGCCACAGAAAAACTTTTCCACGGTGCGGCGGGGTTTATTGCCCGTGCATGGTGTGTACGTGTATATGTGCAAGTGAGGCCTTGTGCATTTAGTGTAGTTGTGATGGTAGAAGAGTACTATGCATGTCTGTCCAAATAAGTGCTGTGAGTGTTGTGCATGTGAGCATGTCAAGTGCATGCAAGAGTGTTCAAGAGTGTGTTAGATTTGTGCATGCGTGCACTTGGGTACAGCGAATATAGCATGAGTATGCAACAAGTATAGGAAAAATGTACACAAGTATCACAGAAGGTGTGTAACAAATGCAAGTGTTGTGTGCGTTTTTGTGCATGATGGTGCTGCCGCGCACACCGATGCTAGCGGTTGGTGCAAGTGCCCGCATGCATGCGTGCGGGCTGCATGTGTCCTGCAGGCGTTGTGCACGCAGCGTGCGTTTATGTGAGGGCTGTGTGAAAGGGAGAGCTGCACACGATGTGCGTGCAGCCAGTGGGCATGTGTGAGTGCTGAGCACGCTATGCTCGCAGCGTGTGTTCGAGTGCTTTGCATATGGTGTACATAGCATGGGGTAGTGTATGTGGGCTGCACGCATGGTGCACGCAGCTCTTGAGGAGTGTATGTGTGGCTTCATACATGCAAATGCAAATGTGTGCGCTAAAACACCATTTAGGATATTTTTCCTTTAGTTTAGCACTACACATTATGCACCACATAAATATACAAATCAACACAAAATACTAAACAATTTGCAGAAAAAGCAAATCAAAAGTCAAGCACAATAGCATATATAAGTCAATATAAAACTGACTTATCAATTTTCCTCACACTTAAACTCTTGCTTTTTCCAAGCAACACACAGTACTCCACAACACACTTCCCCTTCTAACCATGTATTATCGTCTTTACTCAACACACTGTTACTTACTCACAATGGCAATCACCAAGTTAATCAAAACGTTTTCACACATAATTGCTTCTAAAATGCTTTACCCAGCTTTAAACTCTCAGAAATTTAACACAACTTATCAACCAATGCATAACGAATAAGACTAAAATGCCACACACGAAAGTGTGTGCTGAGGTTTGCCAACTTCACCTGTCCTCTACAGATGCCCATCACTTAGCACTTCTTTCATACCATTCTACAAACAGCAATCTCCTTGTCCACACACACTAACAAGTAGTAACACAAGATCAATGGTTGTCCTATGCGTACATTGGTGATACTACGGGGCTTTCCCCTCTTTTCTCTTTTTGCATTTTGGTGCATCTTCTTCTCATGATATTTTCTTTCATTGCCGCACATTGGTGCTTAGCTGCCTAGGCTTTATAGCTCTTTGTTCCCTTTATTTTCTAGGGTCTTAACGGCTTTTCATTCCTAGTTGCCAAAGGCTTTTTCCTATTCCATATCATTTCTCACAAAACCACATCTTCATGTGTGTCTTCAAAGGACTATATATGCTAGAACATTTAAAGCACATGAAATGTGCATAATAAATAACAAACTCCATATGAATCCCCTACTATGTCTTTTGAGTATTTGCATCGCATATCAATCTTACCTTAACATACTACCTTAGCCAACAACTTGCACTAAATCCATTATGTTTGTTGCCGTAAAAAAAATTTTGAATGCATAGCATTGAAAATAACAAGGTGACTAAATTGATTCATGGCATAGTAAGCGATAGACTACTGCACTGAGTAAAAGTTAATAACACACTTCTTACCCACATCACACACAGCCCATTTTATTCCACTGCATCACCACACATACACTACATATCATATACAGACAACACATGACTTTCATAGACCCAACAAAACACCACTTTCATACTACCCAAACCACAAGCAAAGCATAGGTAGCATCAAAACCATCATGATATTTTCTTTCATTGCACTCTGTTGAGCACTATTAAGCGCATAAATGACTACGGTTCACATCATTTCTTCAATACACATATGTTCACACCACGTTTCTCAAAGGTATTTTATGTAAATGTGAGCTTTATTAAGATTTTGAAAATGACTTACTCTGCATCTTATTCCTTTCATAGTTTCATTTTCACCTATATGTTTTCCATATCATGTCTTTTAGAACAAAGGTGTGCAACCTCACATTTCTATTCACTCCCCCTTCATCATTTCACCAATAAACATTTTCATCATAGATTAAACACCAACATAACAACTTGTATTTTCCTTGATACCAACAAAACACAAAATTAACTCAAAATAGGTTGGAATAAAACATACATATCTAACCTAACACAACTACTTCCTACTAATACTAAAGACAATCAATCAATATAAAAGAACTAACAAGTATTGTCTTCATACAATCCACAACACCAATTATAATCCATAACAATCACCACATTTAAATAGCAAAAATAGAAATTGTCACAGCTTTATCTCAGCACACAGTAGCTTATCTACTCTTCTCATCACAACTAAACACAACAAAATTAGTGTCACAACAACTTTTCACAGCTTCATCCACATAATAGAACATTCACATTGCAATTTGGGAACTTCACCACAATATCAACACAAATAGCACATAATAACTACAAAACAAAATTCATTAAAAAGGCCAAAAAGGCATTCCCCCACACTCAATGGGGTGCTTTTCCTCAAGCACTTTAACAGGAAAGAGTAATAGAAAAGGACCCCCTCTCTTGTGGAGTACTACCTTTGTCAAAGCTCTGGAGTCATGTCCTTCTTTGCTCTTCTGTGCTCTCCGGCTATTGTTGAGGTGGTTCAACAACCTCTTCCTTTTTTTCTTACATGCCCTGCGTTGGTTGCTCTATTGGTTGCATAGGTGTTTCCTCCTCAGCTAGTTTCACCTTCTTCTTCTTTTTGTTGCTCTTCATCTTGCTAGAATGCTCAGCTAGTTGAGCTTCTCTCTTTATTTTCTTGCACTTTCTAGCTTCTGGCTTCTCTTTCTTTTCTTCCTTGGACATAGCATCAAAGGTGTCTCGTAGCTCCCTCTTAATCCCTTCTTCTAATTGCTTTTCTTCATTGTGCTCTAGATCTTCAATCTCCAGTGGCTCCATCCTTTTTTCTCTAATGCATTGCAACACCTTATGCACCACTCTTTTGAGATCAACTTGAGGTTGGATCACCATCAATTAAAGGTTCTTGGGATCATGTTGAGTATCTTCTTGATATGGCACCATGTGAGGTTGAACTTTCTCATCAGATTTCTCTACTACTGGGGTGGGGTGGACTTCACTCATATTCTGCTCAGGTATGGCCACCTCCACTCTCATCACTTTATTACCATCTTTTTAAACTTATTCTTGAGACGAGGATGGGATATCTTGTTGTGGTTTGGGAAGGACTGCTTTCTCCATCTTCTGCCCTATCTCTCATATTATATGCTGCCCCATCAAGGCTATAAAAATTGTCATTGCCTTATTTATCTCCCTTGCTTCTTTCTTAACTTCTTGCATTTTAGTTTTCACCTCTTGCACCTCTTTGTGCACTACCTCCAATTGATTCTTCATGGCAATAAACCTAGCCTTTCCCATTTATTGTCCCAAGGTTATGCCTGCAAATTCTTATTCAGCTGCCCTCTCATTGGCTTCCATAGCCTGTATTAGGGGTTTGGAGCTTCTTCACTGTTGAGTCCGTGATAGCATTAGTGAGTTTCATGAGCTCATCTCTCTTATTAGGTACACATTCGGCAGCTAGGCACAATGATGAGATTAAGAATGGAAATAACGGTCATGTTTCCTCCGACTTGGCACAAATTGAACTTGCATCAAAATCAACTTCCCCACATTGATTGTCAACTTTTGATTGATGCAATAGATCAACATGACCCTTACAAGACTGAGTGTGCTCTGATGCTCCCCAAATATAGGCTTAATAGCACAAATTTCTACCACACTTTTGTTTGGAGGTAAAAGAATTGTTGTTGCATATTGATGATTTTGCCTTGTTTGTTCAACTTCCATTTCTTATCGAGCCTCACTGTCATGTCCGTGATCTCTTCAGCCCTATCTGAGAAATTAGTGTTGTGGTACTGATCATACTTGATAACCGAAAGGTCGTAGTTCTTGTGGATGATTTCACTTGAGAATGGGACCATTTTTCCTCTAACCATCACTTGCCCTTCCTTCGCCACTATCAAATTGCAATAGAACCATTGAAACATTCACCTCTTGAGTAGGGTGGGTGACAACAAATTTCCTCCATTTGTTAAACTTGATCAAATCATCGATCTCTACATTTCTCACCACCAACCCTCACTCTTGGATTTGGTTCTTCAGTTTCACCAACTTGATTGTACTCTCTTTGATATCTTCCAGGAATGGTGAGGGTCCTTGTAGTGTTTCTTGTTCCTCTTCTATACCAGGGGAGTGTTCTAGTGTTAATTGTCTTTTAAAAGAGGCAAGGTCTTTTTGTCGTTTGGTAATTGCCTTTGTCTTGCTCTTGGGTGGCATTAGAGTTTCTGTCCAAAACAAAGAGTTATGCTATATGGCAACAACATTGTATGCTTGTAACAGTCTCAAGAATTATGCATCAAGAGCAAGTTTTCTAGTCAAATGGAGGTTACAAATTGTAAACACAAACTAGTCACAGTTAGGGCTACATCACATGGTTCATGTTTTATAGACCTTAGCCTAATTGCAACATCCTTATGCACAACACAAAATAGAAAAGAAATGAAGAGAATTTCAAATACAGCATTACACATCATGCTTGAAACCAATCTAAGTGCAAAAAACCTATGATCCCCCTCCTTGTTGTACATGTGATTCAATACTTATAAACAACTTCACCATCACACCAGAATCAACATAACGGAAGGAATTCTAAATATTTTCATTCACTAAATTCTGAGTCAATTTAAGCATAGACCAACTATGAACACAGTGTCACAAAAAAAATTTACTTTTCAAATTTTTATCACCCACAGCTTCATATGATTATTCTGATTCGTCTCTAGTTAAAAATCATTAGATTTAGTGCACATGAATTCAACAGTATTCAACAATATTCTCATCGCACAAAGCATCGTGACTACAGTAAACTAAGCTCTCCATTCAGTCTCCCAATTGTTTTCAAGTGGCACACAGGCTTAAAACACATATTATTTAACACAAAGAAGCAAATGAAGCACCAGGAAAGACCAGAGCCAAAGATTTACAATCACAGAGCATCAAGTATAGGCATTGATTCTAGAATTCACAGCAATCAAGAATATGTACATTGAAATCCATACAAACACAAAATTTCAACTCAAACTCTCCCGAGGTAATTCAACACAAATACAAAAAGCTATCAATACCAATACTAAAAACAAACCACTGTGACACGTCAAAAATTCATAGAGCACCAAGCTCCATAAGTGAGAAATTCTAAGCTCTTTAATTCTCACTCTTCTTTGTGTTGTACATGTTAAATTAGCTTAAAGTAGGCATTATTCATCAGAAGGAAGCATTTACTCATGATTAATTTAACACAAAGCAACAAGAAAAACCATAATCGAAGACTTACCTTTTTAGGCATAAAATAAGGCTTGTGCAATGTGATGATTCTAAGATTCTCTTGATGCTATGAATCGGTGAAAATGTGTGTGTTGAGTATGTGATAATTCCTACGGATGGGTTTATGTGGATTTGATCAATTTCAAAAGGTAGTAGAAGTGAACTTCGATACTACGCGGCTGAGCTAGAGTTGTGTAGTTGTAATGCAAAGGACGAAATGAGGAATTTTTTTGTAATTTTTCTAAGTGTTGGTCTTTATAAGACAACTCTGGCATTACTTAATGCAAGTTACAACCATGTAAAGTGTGGTTATGCTAACTTGGCGGAGGCTACTTCATCCCACGTGACTTGCAGTTTAGTGAGTTCTTGCTAACTGATGGTTAACCGAGATCACGTAGCGTCGGGAGTGCATTGGTTGCGCCATGTAAGCAGAAATGTGCACTTCCAGAAGTAGTGCAAATGTTATAACAACATGAGCTTCAGCAGGTTATGCAAGTTCATCTGTATTAGAAAGGTGACTCTGATTCATCTATTCACGTAACCTCTCTCATGTTACACCATGTGAAGTTAACACTTCGAAAATTTCTTTCAAAATCAATTTTGCTTTGTGGAGTCGGATGCCACATGTCACGCGAAGCAACTCATGAGTGAGATTGCTTTAACACTTAAAGAAAATTTGTATTTGATCCAAAATATATTTCTTTCATGACGTGGGTGTGGTTAAACTACAACAATTCACTTGAGAAGATTTTCTTTCCTTTTCCCAATTTTTGCATAACCTGCACTTGGTTATGCCACACACTTGTTCTATACGGCGTAGAATTTATTTTGGTTGCGCCATGCAAATGGTTTTGTACGCTCTCAAATCCTTTACAATTAATAGCATGGCGTGGCATAAGCTAGGTTACACGAGAAAATATTTTTGAGTTTATATCAGCAGATGAGTTTTTTAAGTAAGAAGTTAAGGAAAACTTCTCGTCTACTGATGTAAAATCTTAGGCGTGGTAAGATGAAACTCACGCCATGATAAATTTTCCTTCGAGTAGCTGCATATTCGCAATAGGTGTAGCCTTCCACAAGTTACACTACAAATATACTTTACTCCTTAGTTAGGCATAATGTCTATAATGTAGAATTTCGTTTGCTTGCACTGTGTAAGAGATTTTATCAACTCTCGGATCCTTCACAAATGTGGGTTGGCGTGACCAAGCGCTTTCTATGCGACATTTACACTTGTACAAAATAGGTCAATTTCTCATCATTTAGCAAGATATTCCTTTCCTTCTGAATTCTAGTTCCTGCACAGCTTTGATTAGCCTACTAAAGATTTTTGTTGTGCCTTCAAGGTTGTATATATACAATTCGTGTGGTGTAATTAAAATTAAGTTTATGCTCTATATTTGACAACTCTCCCAAACTTATCATTCAAACACAGAGTAGTTATGAACAAATTACGCCATGCAAAAACTTATAATACGTGTGTGAGCTCTATAGGAATTTTGTAAGGAGTGGTTCACGTGTTGCTTGCGCCATGAGAACCCAATATTTAACTTCCAAAAGTTTGAAAAGTTTGAAAATTGTGCAATGGCGCAGCTTCAATGATCCTACGCGAGACTCATCTCAATTCAGGGAGGATGAATTTTTCAAAGGTTCTAAAAGCATTTCCTATCCCTTATAGAATTTGATTTCTCGTGTGGCATAGGGTAAGCTACGCCATGAAACTTTTCTTCACAAATCATACTAAGCGTAGGCAAGATTTAGCTACGTCATGTTTCCTGGAAGATTTTGAATCATTTGACTGAAGACTAATTTCATGGCACAACTAAGGGTTAGTCACGTGAAATCGTCTTTCATCCTGATTTCCACTCTAAAATAGACAAGAGTGACAAATATCTAGTTACGCTTGATTCCTCAAATGTTTTGACTCAAATCTTCTCAAGTTATGTAGCTAACTCACAGTTGCATCATTATCATAAAGCTTTGCCACTACTTCCTAGAGGTTCTAGTGTAATGTGTCAATGAATTCATGAATGAGTAGATGCACATGCAATCTATTACCTCTCTTGTTATCCTTCTTCCTCACTTCTTTGAAATCAAAGCTCCACTTGCTAAACTCTAGCTAGCCTTCTGCCATTTTAATTTCTGCAAAAACACAACCAAATTAGTTCAACTACTAGTTCTACTAAATCAAAACAAAAGAAAGAACAAGTGTAAAGGTAGAAATTTTGGGTTGCCTCCCAAGCAGCGATAAGTTTATTGTTGTTAGTCCGACTTATTTCTTCCTTCATGCTCAAGCATTTTCTTGTTCATCGCGGCACTCCATTTTCGTTTTTCACTTGTTGAGATTATCTAATTCCCCAAGGTAGTGCTTCACTCTCTGTCCATTCACCTTGAATCTATGCCCTTTCGCTTTATGCATGATATCAATGGTGCCATACGGGAATACCTTGGTGATTATGTAAGGTCCTGTCCATCGTGACCTCAACTTTCCTGAAAACAACTTTAATCTTCAATTGAAAACTAGCACTCTTTACCCTAACTCAAAATGTTGATCGAGAATACACCCTATCTTGTCTTGCATTTGTCATCTCCTTGTACACTGTGGCGCTATGTTATGAATTAAATCTGAATTCATCCATCTCATTAAGAACTCGATAAGGCGAAATATGTTCACCTTATATATGCGATTTCACTTATACTTTGCGCCGTGTTTGTGCTATTTAATGTGTTTTTAGTGTGTTTTGTAGGTTATAAATGTTGGAGGCCAAAATGAGAGGAAAAGAATGAGAAAGATCAAGAAATATGTGATTTAGGCCAAAAAGGTGCCTTTCATCACGAATAAGCTAGTTCCGTGTTTCACAAGATGTTCAAGGTGTTAATTATAATTGTTGATGATCAATCCTATACTTTCAGACCTTGGATAGAGTGGAAAATATGTCCCAAGTTGATCCCATTGAGGCTCGAGACTCCAAAAAGGGTTAACATCGCGAAACACGTCAAAAGGCGATGAAGAACAAATGCTGAGAAAATCTGCCATGGTTTAGTATTTCAATCATATCTCTCTCCATTTATGTTCGAATGGGTTGATTCAATTGCCAATGGAAAGCTACGAGAAAGCGCTACAACTTTCATAATTTGGGTTTTTCCTAATTAATCTAGGATCGTATAGAATAATGGCCCACAAGCTGGACACAAAGACGTGGAGAGAGCCAGATGTCGCGACTTGCGGAAATTCAACGGCGTGAAAAATTTTCGAAATTCAGTTTTTGATGTTTTTAATATGTTTTTTTTTTTGTTATGGGTTGTTTCCTAACTTGTTCCTTACATGTTATGGCCCAAAACTGTGTCATCTTATTAATGTTTCATAAGGTTTCAAGTTGTTTCCTATATAAGGCCATCTATTATGTAATTTTTCAAGGGGAGATCATAAGAGATAATAGGGAGTTCATAGTTTAGAATAGATTAGGGTTTCTTTCTTTCTATCTTTTTTAGGGTTTCTATAGCTTTAGGGTGGTGGCAATTTTGAGAGCATTAAGCAAGAATTTCTTTTTCTAATAACTAGGGTTTCTTCTTTGGCTATTGTACGGAGAATTGCAGCTTGACGGAATTGGAACATCTTTTATTGAATTCATTCATTTTGAGTTAAAGATCTTTTCGGAGGATTTCTAATTCAAGGTTTTATCTTTCTTTTCAAGACTACGTTTTCAATAATGTGTTTTGTTGTTAAATCTATGATATTCAATTTAGCTATGCTCGTCTAAATTAATTGTGCTCTCGGGATTATAAATAAGGTTTTTTGTGCTTAATTCACATGTTATGTTCTATCTTATGGTCTTAGCTGAATGAGTTTTGCTATGCTCTTCATAATTATGCATGATTAGGGCCCGAATTATGTATGATGAATATTTTCTTATAGTGCAGTAAATTATTTAGAGATAACTTGCTTTAATCTTGCTTCTTACCACATAGAAGGATTAGAGTAGGTTGTTCGGAATCTTTTGTGGGTTGGTTGTGAATTTGTTAGATTGATTTTACCTTAGCTCTTGCCTCTTACCACATAGGAGAAGTTAGGGGGGATTAGTTTAGCATTAGCATGACTGGTTCGGACGTTGCCTCCGCCATAAAGGAGCGGTTGAACTTGTGGGTTTGGTTGAGTTGGTAGTTGTATTAGATTCTGGGTTAATTAAGGAAGTAAACCTTGCCTCTTACCGCATAGGAGGGTTTAATGAATTAGTTAATATCTGAATAGGTAGGTGCCTAAATCATTCATTTCCTCTTACCACATAGAAGGGTATGAGTTATGTTATTTACCCTTATTTTGCATGACCATAGATAGAATGTATGTATGTACTTTTTATGTAACCCTAAAATATAATCTCGGGAGTACACTTAATTAAAATTTTAATCAAATCACTATTTTAGTTTTAGTTCTTTGCTATTTATTTTCTTATTTTCAGTTTGATAATAACTTTAAAAGATCTAAAAATATTTTCTTTAAAATTTCAACAGTCCTCTCCTTGAGGGAATGAACTCGCTTTATTATCACCTTCACGGGGGTTGTTTAGCTTATCTTTGATTAGGGGTGAATAGCAACCACGAACACAATTTACACACATAATTTGATTAGGGTTGTCATGTTTTGTTTGTGTTTTCTTTGTGTTTTGTTTTGTTGCTCGAGGACGAGCATGGTTTAAGTGTGGCGGAAATTGATAAGGAGAAATATATTCACCTTATATATGCTATTTTCACTTATACTTTGCATTGTCTTTGTGCTATTTAATGTGTCTTTAGTGTGTTTTATAGGTTATTAATGTTTGAGGCCAAAATGTGGTGACAATTTTGAGAGCATTAAGCAAGGATTTCTCTTTGTAATAGATAGGGTTTCTTCTTTGGCTATTGTACAGAGAATTACGGCTAGAAGAAATTGGAACATCTATTATTAAAATCATTCGTTTTGAGTTAAAGATCTTTTCCGAGGATTTCTAATTCAAGGTTTTATCTTTCTTTTCAAGACTATGTTTTCAATAATGTGCTTTGTCGTTAAATCTATGATGTTCAAGTTTGCCATGCTCGGCTAAATTAATTGTGCTCCCAGGATTATGAATAAGGGTTTTTGTGCATAATTTACTTGTTATGGTCTATCTTATGGTCTTAGTTGATTGAGTTTTGTTGTGTTCTTCATAATTTTGCATGATTATGGTCGAATTATATATGATGAATATTTTCTTATAGTGCAGTAAATTATTTTGAGATAACTTGCTTTAATCTTGCCTCTTACCATATAAGAGGATTAGAGTAGGTTGTTTCGATTCTTTTGTGGGTTGGTTTTGAATTTGTTAGATTGATTTTACCTTAGCTCTTTCCTCTTACCACATAGGAGGAGTTAGGGGGATTAGTTTAGCATTAGCGTGACTGGTTTGGGCGTTGCTTTCGCCATAATGGAGCTGTTGAACTTGTGGGTTTGGTTGAGTTGGTAGTTGCATTAGATTCTGGGTTAATTAAGGAAGTAAACATTGCTTCTTACCACATAGGAGGGTTTAATGAATTAGTTAATATCTGAATAGGTAAGTGCCTAAATCATTCCTTGCCTCTTACCACATAGGAGGGTGTGAGTTATGTTATTTACCCTTGTTTTGCATGACCGGTAGATAGAATGTATGTATGTACTTTTCATGTAACCCTAAAATATAATCTCGGGAATACACTTGCTTAATTTGAAGTTTAATCAAATCACCATTTTAGTTTTGGTCATTCGCTATTTATTTTCTTATGTTCAGCTTAATAATAACTTTAAAAAATCCAAAAATATTTTCTTTAAAATTTCAACATAGTCCTCTCCCTGAGGGAACGAACTCGCTTTACTATCACCTTCACGGGGGTTGTTTAGCTTATCTTTGATTAGGGGTGAATAACAACCACGAACACAATTTACACATATAATTTGCCCCCATCAGAACTCTTATTCTTCCATTGGCTGCCTCCTTCCAATTCATGTTCAAGTTTTGGATAGCCCAAAAGGCTTTGTGTTCTAGCTTCAGTGGCAAATGACACAACATACCATTCACAAGACGATATGGTGATACACCAATAGTAGTTTTGTAAGCTGTCCTATACGCCCACAATACATCTTCAAGTTTTCTTGCCCAATCTTTTCGGGTTGGCCTAACTACCTTCTCAAAAATCTTCTTGATTTCTCGATTTGAGATTTAAACTTGCCCACTGGTTTGGGGATGATAGGGTGTATCAATCTTATGGCATACTCTGTATCTTCCTAGTAAAGCCTCAAAACTTCTGTTGGAAAAGTGGGATCCCCCATCACTCATGATAGCCTTTGGAGTGCCAAAAAGTGTGAAAATATTTCTCTTCAAGAAGTTCACCACGTTCTTGTTGTCATTGGTTGGAAGTGCAACGGCTTTGACCCATTTTGAATCATAGTCAACCGCAACCAAGATGTAGTTGTTGCCATAGGATTGAGGGAATGGTCACATAAAATCAATCCCCCAAACATCAAAGATATCCACTTCAAAGATGTTGTTGAGTGGCATTTCTTGTCTCCATGAGATGTTCCAGGTTCTTTGGCATTGTGGACACTTAGCCACACACTCTTGAGAATCTTTAAAAAACGTTGGCTAATAGAATCCCTATTGTAGCCCCTTGAATGTTGTCCTCCTCCCACCAAAGTGTCCTCCGTAATGTGACTCATAGCAGCCTTTCAATATCTCTTCTTGCTCAATCTCTTGGATGTATCCCCAGATAATTTGATCATTGTAAATCTTGAAAATGTATGGTTTCTCCCACAAGTAGTATCTAACATCATGCATGAGTTTCTGTCTTTGTTGGTAATGGATCTCTCTTGGTACCCATCAGGTGACCACAAAGTTGGCGATGTTGGCATACCATGGTGCCTCATTCATCACACTAACTCCAAACAATTGTTCATCCGGAATCATTCTTTCATTAAAAACACTACATCCTCTTCATTCCACTCTCCCTTTTCTAGTCTTGACAAGTGATCCGACATTTGGTTCTCCATCCCCTTTCTATTCACAAACTCCACATCGAACTCTTGGAGTAGAAGTACCTATTAGATGAGTCTTGGTTTTGCTTTCTTCTTTGCCATGAGATACTTGACTGCTGAATCATCAGTATACAGAATGACCTTTGTTCCTAAGTTATAAGCCCTAAACTTAAAAAATGCAAACACAACAGCGAAACTATCTTTTAACCCTATTTTTGACCCAATAATTTCTAGGATTACTACTTTAACTAAGTTTGACCTTTGTTGACTGAGTTTGACTTAATTTGATCTAGTTTGACCAAAAATGTGACCAAGTCAACCCTAGATTGACTGAGTTACCTTAGGCTTATTTTACCTTGATTAATATTTGTTTCACCAAGTCAACTACGATTTGATCAAGTTTGACCTAGTCAACTCTAATTGCCTATAGTTGACTTTTTTTTACCGTAGTTAACCCAAATTTGATAATGATCTCGCCACGCTTCTCACGTAGATTGATGCGTTGTTGCGAAAAAGTGTCCACAATCTTTTCGTAAATCAATGTCATTTAAGTCGAATCAACCTATCTCTGTATGATGACAATATGCACGTTTATATGATGGCTCCTCACCAACAAATAACAAGACAGTCAAGCAAAGAAAACTCCCTCCTCAGGAACAATCTTCACAATGTAAATCGAAATCCCTCCTCAGGAAAACAACTCATGTAAAAAGAAAAACAACTCTGTGTTTAGCTCAATTCTCATTAATCTCAAATCTGAATAATAAGTTAACATAATAGCCTTTTTATAGGCTTACAAAATAATACCCTAACTTTCTAAAAAGATAAAACCCTAGCTTTCTAACAATATGGATTAAACAAAAGCCCAAAATTAAAACTCAACTTAAACTCCTACTAAACAATAATTAGAAGACATGTTTCTGGGCCCTAACATCTTAGGAACACTTTAGAAAATAGCCCAAAATAACAAACACAAAAAAACACAAAAAAAAAATGAAAAACTGAAAATTTCGAAATTTGACTGTGTCGTGACGTGATATGCGGCTTCATGGCATGTTTTCACCTTGATCCCATCAGAATCTGGAAAATTGTAAAACATCAAAAGTTTAGCTCTGGAGCTTAGCTTTTGAATGCCACTAGAATAAACCCATTCTGAGTTAAATTGAGAGATATATGACAAGATTACAAAAATGTGGTAGAATCTCTCAGCAAACAATATTCGACACCTCTTGTCATGATTTCCTTTGTTATCCCATTTTGGAGTCTCGGACCTCCTTTGGACCAACATGAGGCTTATTCTTCATCCTATTCCAGGCCTTCATAAATGAGATTCTTCTTTAAAAATTGGAACAAGTACTTTGGATTTTCCGAAACATGTGATCACACATGATTTCGTATCATTCCCTTCCACTTGAAAAAGATTTGTCCTCAAATCTTGTTGATTGGTAACAAGGGAATCCAGCACAAAACCTGGAAAATTTTCAAGACAGAAAGACAAAATATAGGGAATGTCACACTCAACATGTTTCCTCTCTTTGCCTTTTGCTACAAATCTCACCTCAAGGCTTTTTTTTACAAATCATTACTCAATTCTTTTCCTTGCTTATCATGATATACGACAAAATTATCAATTAATGCACAATCACTTAAAACAATAAAAGAATTTACATCACAAGAAGGTTCTTCAAGAGTAGTAATTTGATCAACCTCTTCCTTTTGATTTGTTTTCATTGAAGGTAATGCTTCCTCCACCAAAGGATCTTCATTAATGTTCTCCACCATTGCTTCAACAATTTTATTAACTTGACCCATCTCCAATGGACTCAACTCATTATCCCCATGATCCGTAACACATTCCAACAATGGTATAGTAACATCTTTGATAGTTGGGTTTTCCTTTGGAGGTTTAATATACGAATCATACCATCTTGGACAACTAATAGAATTATGACCTACAGCCATACATCTCAAACACTTCCTAGCATGAACTCTAGGAGTAGGCGTCCGAATCTTTCTTTCAACAAAAAGATTAGCACAATCACGTTCTTGATGACCATACCCATAACATATAGCACATCTAGGTATTTTTGGTGTAATATTCAGTGAAGTACCCGCCCGAGATCCTGACTCTAACTGTTCAAATCGTTGCTTACACGGTTGATGCTTCTGCTTAAACCATTGATTGTCAGCTAATATCTGTCGTACTTGTTCACTGATAGTTGCAAGCATACCTTCCAGATTTTGGTTGACACTAGCATCTTCTGCCTGTTTACTCATATTGACACTTAACCAAATTTCCAAAAAGAATGTCCACAACAATTGTTATAGCAAATATTACCCACAAATATCCAATATATTCAATCCAAACAATCTGTCGCGGATGAGTCGAGACTTGAAGTCCTGGACCACCGAACCACACACTATGGGCCGTTGTTGACAAAAAAACTCGAACAAAACAACAATAACAAAATAACAATTATGGAAAAAAAATCAAGAGAAAATGAAAAGATTTGATAATTATCCAATCAAACCCCACGTTTATTACAAACAAATTAACCTAACTTATGTAAATCAAGAGCTAAACTAATTAGTTTGGGCGTTCCTGAAATCAAGAACTGGATGGCTAACCTAAAGGCCTTAGCTAAAGGCTCGCGGATTGTATTGAAGAACAACTTAAATCATTTGAACTTCAAGGGTTTAAAACATAATGTGTTTTCAATTTAGCAAAGCTAAAATTATAAATTCTTCTCCCATAAAACGTTAAAATCATGCCTTTAAATAGGCTTACAAAAACGTGAAAATAAAACCCTAGTGAAGAAGTCAATTTCGAATTGAACTTCACTAACTAACCAATCCAATTTAGGAAACTTCCAAATTGGAGTTGATAACTAACTAACTAACCACTTTCTAAAAACAAACACACGCTTTAGCTCCTAAAATGTAACACATGGTTTGAACCATACAAAATAGGACACGGCTTGCATCCTAAAAAGTAGAAAGTTACTTTCCTAAATTAAATTGCTTTCCATTATCATGCAAGATAATTGGGCCAAGTAATTATTATTATTTTTTTGGCTAATAATAGCCACTCCCAAATTTTATTAATAGAACCAAAGTTACACAAGTGGAAAAAGATACATGACCCTAAGAATCTCAGAATAAATTACAGAGGCTTGCGACGCACTCGAAAATTAGGTATCATGAGTCTATCCATATTTAGACATCCCCGAACCTTCCATGGAAGCTCCTCAAAAGTGGTGAATACCAAATCCATTTGTCGACAGCATCCCTCATTTGCCAACCCATCCGCCGGTTGATTAGCTTCCCGAAAAACATGCTGGATGGAACGCACACAAGAAAATTGTTGCATTCTGTAAATGATATCCCGGAGTTTCCACGGCACCTGGCCATCCCCCGACATGAGAGAAACCAAGAACTGGGAATCAGATTCCACATCCACATTTACACAATTAAACTGTTCACACAATTCCAATCCTGCCAATAACGCCTAAGCCTCCGCTTCTAGGCTGGTAACAAAGCCAAAACCCATCACCCTAGCAGCAACCAAACGACTTGACGAATTCCTAATCAGAGCCCCACCACCACCTTGCCCAGGATTTCCTAAAGAACAGCCATCCACATTCAACTTCAGACACCCTTGTTTCAGTCTAAGCCAACAAACACGAACCACCGAAACATTTGGAGATAGACCAGCAACAACATCTACAATGTGCCACCAAACATCCGGGATCAAGATATTAGGAAATCGCAATTTCCACACCAGAGCAAAATCTTTCAAAACAAGATCAATAAGCCGCTCCCAAGACACCCCGGTGCCCTCATAAAACTCTGAATTTCGTCGTTTACACAAATGCCAAGAAATCAGACAAGGGATCCACTGAAAAATTAGCTTACAATACCCATTACCTTTGAGATTCCACCACAAGAGGCAATTATCTCTCCATGACCGAGACCCAATACGGACACCAACAGCCCTTCCAAAATAATCCCACACCCTTACCGCAAATGAACCCCAACCGAAAACATGATCCAAAGACTCCTCCATAGGATAATCACAGCACAGACACGGGAAAGGACCAACCACCCCCATTTTCGTTAACCAATCCGCCAACGGAATACGACCATAACATAAACGAAGCAGAAGAAATGAAACCTTATAAGAGATCCCAGGGTGCCAGATTTTCGTAAACACGAAAGATTGGGCCTATTTATGACGAATCAACTTATACTCCGAGGCAACCGTAAAACCACCCGTAGCCTCACACATCCACAAAGGTGTATCACCTGTACGCGATAGCGATAACTGAGTAACCTTAGCTTGAATATCAAGTGGAAGAGCGAGGTGGTCAAGAACCCACTCACTATTAACCCATAATTCATTAATCCATATATACCCATAACCTTGGCCGAGATCCGAAAGAGCCCCCAATTTGAGCCAATTATCATGAAAAATATCCAGATTACCATCCCCAACATGCCAACCAACAAAATTCTCACAAAAAGAGCGAATCCCAAGCAGTCTACGCCACACATAAGAATCATTCCATGAAGCCCGAACCACCACTGGATGTTCCGAATGACAATATTTAGCATGCATATATTTAGCCCAAAGCGATTTTTGAGACCGGAAGCACCACCAAAGTTTAGCTACAAATGCATCCGCAATATCCCATAATTGACGAAACCCAACACCCCCCTCATTTTGAGGATGACAGAGCGAGTCCCAAGAAATCCAGTGTTTCTTTCGAACTAATGAAGAACCCGACCACAAAAACCGAGCAAAAATTTGCGTGACTTGGTGAATGATAGCTCTCGGAGGCAAGGACACAGCCAATATGTGCAAATGCAAAGAAGCAAGAACATGTTTAATCAACACAATCCGACCTCCAACAGACAAATATTTATGCTGCCAGCCCAACAGTCTCCTCTGAATTGACGACACCATATTTTGGAAAAAAGAAGGTTGTTTCCTGCCGATATAAATCGAGCACCCCAAATATTTAAAAGGAAAATCAGCTTTCACGAAGCTAGTGATTCTATGCACCCGTCTCCTAGTCTCAAGCATCGCCTTAGGATCAACAAAGAAATTAGACTTCAAAACATTAACTTCCTATCCAGATATCTCCTCATACTCATCAATAACCTTGCAAACCGCTTCAAGAGATTGACGATCAGCCGCTGAGAAGATTAATACATCGTCCGCATAAGCAAGATGCGAAACTGGGAAAGTCCTCCTCGGTCCCCAAAATGGAGTAAAAGTGGCAGAGTCTAGAAGCCCATTCAGACGGCGAGACAGAAATTCCGCTACCAAAATAAATAATGAAGGGGAAAGAGGATCACCTTGACGCAACCAGCGAGCTGAGTGGAAAAAACCAGAAGGACACCCATTCACCATAATAGAAAACCAACAATTAGATACACATCTCCAGATCAAGTCAATCCAATGCTTCCCAAAGCCAAATCGCCGCATGATCCCACACAGAAACTCCCATGAAACCCTATCATAAGCTTTACTCATATCCATTTTAAGAATCAGCTTCCCTTTACGTGATTTCAAAGGGAGCAATCTCACCATCTCTTGAGCCAATAGGACGTTATCCGAGATAACCCGATCCTTGACAAAAGCACTCTGTTGGAGAGAAATCAGACTAGGGAGTACGCATCTCAACCGATTCGCAAGTATCTTGGTAATAATTTTGTTCAAAACATTACACAAACTAATCGGCCTAAACTCCGAAAAGCTCTGAGGATTGTCACGTTTAGGAATTAAAACAATCATAGTAGCAGTAACACCCCTCAGGAGCTCACCCCCACAAAAGAATTCCAGTATTGCATCAAAAAGATCTAGATTAATGATATCCCATGCCACTTTAAAGAAACAACTAGGAAACCCATCAGCCCCAGGCGCACTCACATCATCAATCTCCTCCAACGCCTCACGAATTTCCTGCAGAGAGGGGTCCACTTCCAGATCGTTTCTAGCCTGTTCATCAAGCAACTGCTGAATCCCCTCCAACTTCGCATAGTCCACCTCGGGAGAGGGCGTCGACAATAGATCTTTAAAGAAAACCTCAGCAGCCCCAAAAATACCACTTTCCTCCCGAATCCAGTCCCCATCCGGACCTCGTATCATATGAATACCCGTCTTTGCTCTTCTTGCCTTTACAGATGCATGAAAAAATTTAGAATTTTTATCTCCACATGCAAGCAACTTCACATGCGACTTCTGTTACCAGTAAGATTCTTCCTCACGTAAAGCAAATTGCAAATCAGCCTGAGCGTGACTTAGGACCCTCCTTGCATCCTTATCATCAAACAACTCCATACCCATCTCAGCTTTCTAGACATTCTCCTCAGCCAACAACACACGCTGAAAAACATTACCCACCTTAGTTTTATTCCAGTGGATTAACGCTCGATTCAATACTTGTAATTTTTTACAGAATCGAACCAACGGCCTAGCAGGAAAAGGAAAATCCCAAGCCTCACCCACCACTTGCAAAAAATCATACCGCAGCATCCAGAAATTCTGGAATCGAAACATCTTTGACGGAACGACATCCTTGGGTTTCAGAGATAAGAGCAATGGAGCATGATCCGAACCCGTTCTACTCAGATGCTGTAGTGTAGAAATAAACCGATCCGACCAGTCTTCACTCACCAAAGCACGATCCAATCTTTTCCAAATGCGAGGAGGCCGACTCCAATTATTACACCAAGTAAACCGTGAGCCAACAAACTGAACTTCTTGCAGCTCATTCCCCTCAATAAATCGAATGAAATCCTGAGCTTCCCTGTGGTGAAATGGACGCCCACCTTTCTTTTCATCTTGGGATATAATAGTATTAAAGTCCCCCCACACCAACCAACCTTCTGTCCCCCTAACGATTTCAGATAATTCACTCCACAGAATACGTCTTCCAGAGATAGAAGATAACCCATGAACACACGAAATTAAAACCTTATCCAGCTGCCCAGCACGAGATACAGAAACAGTGAGATGCAGTACTCCTTGGGCAACCACCGTGCACTGAAAGGTATCCGTAAAAAACAACCACAACCTATTTTCATCACTAACTACAACCTTGTCAAACCTCAGTTTACGTCGGATGGAATCTGCCTCAGTACAAAGCAGATGATCAAAATTATAAGCCCAAACTAACACATAAACGAAATTATAAGTCCAAATTAATGTTTTTTTTTATTGGCTAACCTCTTTGGTGAGGTGGGTCGCGCCACTCCCTAGTATATTAGATGCTATTTTGGGTGATGGACTTACCCTAAAACCACCCTTACAGAGATACACCTTTTGATCATCATCCCATTTACATGCTAGAGGCCTAATGGGGTGGTGATCAAGAAGGTAATACAAAAGCATAAAAGTGGAGGACTTCCTCCATTTACAATGCGACCTAATATTACAAATAATAGCCAAAAAAGGAGGATGAGGACCGAGATCCACCTTACCACCCTCCTGAACCATTAACCAAAGTTTACATACACAAAAAAGCCTTACATAGGGCCAAATAACACTATTAATCTTTCCCTTTGTACAAAACTCCTTAATTAAGGAGAGGGAGGCTTGTTCACACCAAAACTTACTAAGGGACCAAAATACATGAAGAGCCATGTCTTTATACTGTTTGTTCATATTGTGTACATTCATTGTAGATGAACTGGGCAAAAGGAATTACCTCTTCCTTACTTTAATTAACGGAAGTTGTGTTTTGTCTATGTGAATTATTTGCCTAAAGGGAGCCTCATGAGCAGCATGAACTCCATTAGCAGCCAGCCATCCAGCAGCTTTATTCTCTTCGGCAGGGATTAGGGAGATTGTGCAATTTTGTTGAATCTGCTCTACTTTCCACCACTGATTACAACTGTCCAACTTGACTCAGCTTTATCCTTGATAGCCCTGTGCAGTCCCTGATGGCTTGTTTCCAATATAACATTGTTCCACCCTCTTTCACGGCAAATTTTGAGGCCTTGGAAGGCCGTGTCCAGGATTCCATTAATAGTTGCTATACATGTAGGTTTAATCCATACATATGTAGCATATAGGAGTTTAAGAATCTCACCTTTGTTGTCTCTGATTACACCTGCGGCAGCTAGCACATTATCAGCACTCTTATGACCAACATTAATTTTAATCCCTGTGCTGTCAGGTTTCTTCCACTGGAAAGTCTGGATCTGAATTGGGCTCCTGAAGTTGTTCACTAGTTTCCAGAATAATACCCAATTGGTTGGGTCCCATAGCTGCTGAGGAAACTTCCTTTGGAGAATTGTGGAGGTGAGGGCTAGCACTTGGTGGTTTATGTGCCTACATTCCACTCTGCAGCCCTCAAAAAAGGCCTTATTCCTTCATTTCCAAGTTTCCCAACAGATAATGGAGGGAATGACTGTTAGCAGTAGTTTATGGGCTGCATTTTTTGCAGGATTCTGCCACCACTTCCTGCAAACCATTCTGATTGAGTTCGATATGCATGACACACCCAGTTCTGCAGCCAGAGATCTCCACACCTGTCTCACAATTGGGCAACTTGCAAAGGTATGATTAATTTCCTCTTCACTATTAAAGCATAAATAACACATGAGAGGACCAGATAAGCAGAACCTCTGTAGTGTGTTTCCAAGAGGGATTCTTCTTGAAAGCATACAAAACATGAAGAAGGAAATTTTTAGTGGAATATTGGGGCTCCAGATCTCTTTAAACATATAATTATTACCTCTTCTCTGTCTGACTTGCTGAAAGGCTGAGGCCATAGTGAAGTTACCTTTTTCGTTTAGACTCCATTTCAGTATGTCTCTGCCTCTGAGTATGGGGGCTGGCATAGCTAAAAGCCTGGTCTGCACAGCACTGGGGAGATCAGCAAGTTTCTCCAAGTTCCAAACTCCTTCCTTAACCACTTCATTTAGTTTTAGGTTTCCAGGAGGAGGGTGCTGAAAACTGTCTAGAGGGCCGCTTCCCAGCCAGTTATCATGCCACAAGTCACTCCAAATTAATGTTTAATGGACTTAATTTATTACAAAGTAAATAAATCCTATCAACTTAACAATTGCGTGATCCATAATTGAGAAAGTCCAAGTACGCCATCTTGGTCTTCAATGTGATTGTTCCATGAATACTCTTCAAAGCTCTTAATCCATGATAAGGATTCTTTCTTTGTAATCCTAATCCTATTAGGATTTAGTTTGGAAATTCTAATCCCATTAGGATTTAGTTGAGAAATCCTATTCCTATTAGGATTTGCAGTAGATTGATTGGATGGATTCTCATCACAATCAATCACCAATTTTCAACCGGATCAAGTTCTCACAATACCAATTAAATAATAACAAAGGATATAATTGTTGTAACCTTCTCACAATAATCAAATCATGCAAAGCTGCGAATAACAACAATTTAGGGTTTCAATTTTAAGGAAAAACTAATAAACCTGATTTCAAAAATCCTTGAGCTCTGATACCACTTGATAACGATCTTGCCGCGCTTCTCATGTAGATTGATGCGTTGTTGCGGAAAAGTGCCCACGATCTTTTCATAAATCAATGTGAATTAAGTTGAATCAACCTATCTTTGTAGGATGACCATTTGCACTGTTATATGATGGCTCTTCACCAATAAATAACAAGAGAGTTAAGCAAAGAAAACTACCTCATCAGGAACAATCTTCACAATGTAAATCGAAATCCCCTCTCAGGAAAACAACTCACGTAAAAAGAAAAACAACTCTATGTTTAACTCAATTCTCATTAATCTCAAATCTGAATAATACGTAAACATAATAGCCTTTTTATAGGCTTACAAAATAAAACCCTAACTTTCTAAAAAGATAAAACCCTTGCTTTCTAACAAGATGGATTAAACAAAAGCCCAAAATTAAAACTCAACTTAAACTCCTACTAAACAATAATTAGAAGACATGTTTCTGGGCCCTAACATCTTAGGAACACTTTAGGAAACAGCCCAAAATAACAAACACGAAAAAAACACAAAAAAAAACAAAAAATTGAAAATCTCGAAATTTGACTGCGTCATGACGTGACGTGCGGCTTCACGGCGTGTTTTCACCTTGATCTCATCAGAATCTGGAAAAATGTAAAACATCAAAGGTTTAGCTCTGGAGCGTAACTTTCGAATGCCACTATAATCAACCTATTCTAAGTTAAATTGAGAGAGATATGGCAAGATTACAAAAATGTGGCAGAATATCTCAACAAACAATATTCGACGCCTCTTGTCATGATTTCCTTTGTTATCCCATTTTGGAGTCTCGAACCTCCTTGGGACCAATGTGAGGCTTATTCTTCATCCTATTCCAGGCCTCCATACATGAGATTTATCTTTAACAATTGGAACAAGTACCTTGGATTTTTCGGAACATGTGATCACACATGATTTCGTATCAAAATCTTTAAGAACTATAAGATTTGACCTGAGACTATGATCTTGAGTGCATCATTTCATTTCTTGGGTATTGACTTCATTAAGTGATCCCTTTGTATACTTGTCTTTTACATTATTAATAACCTATTGTGGGCCATGGACCATAAGTGTTCTCTTTATACTTTGCCATACACTAAACTTCAATAAAGAAATCAAGTAAATGTGCCACCTTGGAGGACCCAACCATAAGGCTAATGCAATTTAAAGACAAATTATTAAGAAGTACTAACTTATAAATACTTTTATAAAGGATTTATAGTTATTTGATTTTTTAGCCTTATTTTGAGCTCACGAATTAGCTTACACTTAATGGGGTGCTTGTCCTCAAGCACTGTTTGAGTAAGGGAACAAAAAAGAACCCCCTAATCTAGAGTGCTTTGATCGTCTATCTCAATTTCTTCTTCATCTTGGTTTTTATTGTAGTAAGGCAAGTTCATCATTACTTGTCTATGATTAAAAAAGTTTATCAAAATGGTACTTCTTATCTATGCTGATGATATTTTGGTGACTAGAAATAATGAAACAGCCATTTCATATTTGATTTTACAGTTGAGTTCAGAATTTGTCATCAAAGATCTTGGTTCTCTGAGTTTCTTTCTAGGTGTCAAGATGAAATACTTTCTTAGAGGAGTAATTTTGTCACAAGGGAAGTATATTAAAAATCTGCTTGCCCGCACTAGCATGACTAATTGTGCTTTCTCTGCTACTCTAATGGTTCTCAAGGATACATTTTTTGAATGAGATGAAATATATGTAGACGTCACTTGCTATAGAAGTGTCGTTGGTGCTCTTCAATATCTTACATTTACTCGCCCAAATATTCAACATGCAGTGAACAAAATAAGTCAATTTTCTCACAAACCTACTAGAATAAATGTTAAGCCGTCAAGCACATTCTTCACTACATTAAAGGAACCAAAGACTTTGGATTACGTTTCGTTTCTCTTAGTCCACTTTCTTTATATGTATTTTTATATGCATCTTGAACTAGATGTCATTTGACTCGATAGAGTACAAGCTAATTTTGTGTCTTTTTAGGTGCAAATTGCATCTCATGGTGTTCTAAAAAGAAACTCACAGTTGCATGCTCGAGTTTAGAAGCAGAATATAGATCTATAGCATCTACTGCTGCTGAATTAACCTGGCTTACATTTTTAATGCAAGATATTGGTATTCATCTACTTCAGCCACCACATTTATTTTGTGATATTATTAGCACGCTTTGTATATTTGTTAATCCATTGTTTCATGCTCAAATTGAACATATAGAAATTGACTATGATTTTTTTCGGGAAAAAGTTTTCATGGGAAGTCTTGTCACCAATTTTGTGCTTTCTAATCAACAACTTGCTGATATTTTTACAAAATCTTTGTCCAAATTCTTGTTTTTCTACTTTCGAAGTAAGATGAGACTTGATTTGCTTCTTGTCTTCATCTTGAGGGGGGCTGATAAGAATGGTACATTCAATAAAGACGATTCTGATTGATAGAATGATTGATGCTATCATTATGATTATTCATGATGATATTGTCATTATAATAATTGATGATTGATATCATCATTACGATGATTAGTGATTGATATTGTCATTATGCTGATTAATCATTAATTAGAATCAATGATTAATGTTGATCGATCAATTTAATTAACTTAATAGATTTAGATATGTTTTTTTCATTTTACTCCACCACTATAAAATAGATTTCATTGTAATAGAATTAGTGTGAAGAAAATACGAACAATCAATTTTTAAAATATTCTTTTGCTTTTGATTTTCCTCACTAACATCAACACGATTTGCGGTATCGAAGTATTTGGTTTCGTTTTGTTTCCTTTCAATTAAAGGTTTTTTGTTATACAATATATTATGATCAAATTAGAACCATCTCCAATGACGTCAAATAAATGGGAAAGAAGACTTCTCAGAATTGTCCAGGCATGAGCCACAAGATGGCCATTTTTAAACATGGCCAAATTCTAGTTTCGAAACCAAAATTGTGGCCCCACCAGACCCGGTCGGAAGGTTCTGATTCTAGTTCCTAAAAATGTGGAACTGGAATCGGCAAAAAAAAACTAAATTTTTTATTTTTCATTCTTATAATTCTATAAATATTTTTATATCTCTTCATTTTCATCACATAATTCTTTTTCTAATATTATTTCTTACTTTTCTAATCTTTTTATTTTAGATTTTAAAGTTTATAGTTTAAAGTTTACTATTTAGGGTTTAGGGTTTAGGGTTTAGGGTATCAACTTTTATAAATAATTATTCCAATTCTATTATTATATTATACTAATATGCTATTTGAATTACAATTAATAGCTCAGTCATTCTTTCAATACTGTTATCATTTATATATTTTTCTTTCTTATTTATCTTTTTTTTTCAGGCAATATCCCTCTCAGCGGGTTGGGGATGCCAGCCCCTCGTTTTATTTATTGAACCTTGTGAGGAACCTCTTACATCATAGAAAACATTAATCACTAGCCATCTATACATTATATAAATCAAAGAAATTAAATGAAGCCTAAGGAGAGACTCTCCTATACATGAAAGTCAAAAACATTTTCGAATACGAAAGCTTGGAACTTGAAGCCGATCCATATTAATACATCCTCTTACTTGCCGTGGTAACTCAAGAAACGAATTATACTGAATATCTCCCTGCATCTCGCATCCCACATTGGCCAATCTATCCGCTGGTTGGTTCACTTCACGGTATATATGTGTAATAGTATTGATACACGGGAACTCTCTAATCTTGTCCACAAGTTTCATAAGCTTCCAAGGAGTAGAATATTCGCCCTTCACAATCTTAACTGTTATGATGCAATCCGTTTCCACTTGTACCCGAATTCGTTCAATAGTCATACACATCTCCAATCCAAGAAGAGCTAATAACTCCGCTTCCAAGCTGGTGAAAAATTGAAAACCCATAGCTCGACCATAAAGCACTTTTCTATTCGAATCACGCACCAGGGCACCACCCCTGCCTAGCCTTGGATTACCTCTCGAACAGCCGTCAGTGTTTAACTTATATGTACCTCCAGATGGTAAGCCCCACACCACTCGTACGCACTTATAAGAAGGTGAGTAAGCTTGGATAAAATGCACAATATCATGCCACTCCACTGGAAGAACTACTTTAGGGAAATGTATCTTCCAAATAGCTCTTAAGTCCATAATCACCCGACTACGAATATGTTCAATAGGAGTAAAACCCCTCAGAAAGTGCCGCTATTCTCCACTGACAAATATGCCACAAAATTAGAGACGGTAGAAGTTTAAATACCACCTTGCTATAGTCGTTACCCTTGAGCGACCACCACGAAGCACATCTCATCCACCATCCTCCCTCACTATAGCGAACACCACATAAAGCACCAAAAGAATTTCATAGACTATCCACAATCGACCCCTGAACAAAGCAATGTTCAATAGACTCTTCCAACGGCTCATATACAGATTTAATTGAGAAATGACCATCTTTCGTCCCCATGCATATCGCAGCTGGATCATTTGACCGCAACACCACATTCTGCATATCTTGTTGTATTCTAGCTGGAAGGATACCCTCGTAGTCACCTAGTGACCACTGGCCATCTTGAAACATCGACTTGAGAGACATACCACTTTCAGTTGTATATTCTAATAAAGAACCCATTAGGCGCCAATTATCATGGAATAAGTCAAGAGATCCATCCTCAGGAAACCACCCAATCAGAGGCTCAATAAACTCCCTGATATATAACATTTTTCGCCACATATATGAGGCTGACCATACAGGTTGTATAATTGCCGCGTGGTACGACAATACTTGGCGTGCATGAATTGAGCCCATAGGGAATCGCCTTTCTGAAATGCCCACCAAATTTTGCTCAAAAAAGCATTCACCCCCTCAATGACATCTCTAAAACCAACACCACCCTCATTCATCGGTCAACATAGTTTTGTCCAGGTAAGCCAATGATGCCGTCGATCTCCCGTGCCTGCCCAGAAAAATTTAGCTAACATTGTCGACAATTGTTGTAGTATGCTTTTTGGAGGCTGCATAACTGATAATATATGTGATGGGATAGATGAAAGAATATGTTTAATCAATATAATCCTCGCGCCAAATGATAGATACTTATTCTTCCAACTCAAAATTCGTTGCTGAATTTTTGATAATATGAATTGAAAATATTCCCCTTTCATGCATACTATAAATATTGGACATCCCAAATAGATAAACGGGAACTCTTTATAAGAAAAACCAGTCAATCGGGCCACACGTCTACGTATCAGTAACGAAGATGACTTCCCAACAAAGAAACAACTTTTATCAGCACTAACCAACTGACTAGAGAGCCTCTCATATTTCCGAATTGCAGTCATTACACATTTAATTGATGCACCGTCACCAGCTGAGAAGATAAGAATGTCATCTGCAAAAGCTAAATGAGTGATCGCATACGAATTCCGAGTAGAGTGAAAAGGAGTGAAGGAACGTTGAGTTAATAAGAAGTTCAGCAACATCGAAAAATACTCCGCCACCAAAATAAATAAACTTGGGGAGAGAGGATCACCCTGTCGCAACCCTCTCATAGACAGAAAAAATCCATTTTTCTATCCATTAATCATGATAGAGAACCAGCAATTTGATACACATCTCCAAAACCAAACCGTCGCAGCACTTGACACAAAAAACACCATGATACTCGATCATAAGCCTTAATTATATCAAGTTTGAGGACCACATTACCATTCCTTGCTTTAGTATTGATAGAACTAACCAATTCTTGTGCAAGCAAAATATTATCTGCCATGACCCGACCCTCCACAAATGCGCTCTGATTTTTAGAAATCAATCTGGGAAGGAAATTTCGCATTCGATTTGCTAGCACTTTTGTAATGACTTTATTGAGAACTGTACACAAACTAATAGGTCGATACTCCCCAAAGTGTTGGGGGTTCTCACACTTAGGAATCAAGATCAAGGTCGTAGTCGTAATGGCTTTTGGCAAAGTTCCTCCACAGAAAAATTCTTGGACTGCCTGAAGTAGATCTACACAAATAACATCCCACACACACTTAAAGAAGGCACTAGAAAATCCATCTTGACCCGGCGCACTATCGTCATCTATCATCCAGAAAGCATTCCAAACTTCATCCATTGTAGGATTGACCTCAAGCATGTCACGGTCAGAATCATTAAGCACCGTTGGCAACACATTGATATCCTCTTCCGAAATTAATGGAGACTCTCCCGACAACAGCTGTTGAAAGAACTCCACCGAAGCATCTTGGATAACATTTATATCATGAATAACAGTTCCATCCGTCGGCCGAATAGACCGTATTACACCCCGATTCCTTTTTTGCTTCACCGACGCGTGAAAGTAACGAGTGTTGAGATCTCCTTCTTTTAACCATTTGGCATGAGTTTTCTATTTCCAGTAAATTTCCTCATCCCGCAAGGCACACCGTAGTTCTGCCTGTGACCGACTATACTCCAACCTTGCTGCTTCATCATCTTCGTTTTCTAACTTCAACTCCGCTACCCGAACTGTGGAGAAAATGTTACCCACCACAACCTTGTTCCATTCACAAAGAGCTTTCCTCACAGATTTCAGCTTCATGCAAATGCAAACTAAAGGTCTAGCGTCACAAGGAATTTGAGACGCTACTCCCACCACCTCTAAAAAATCTCGTCGCACTGGCCAAAAATTCATAAAACGGAATGGGCGAACTCCAGTACTATGCTTCAACTGCAGTTGGACTAGAAGAGGGGCATGATCCGATGCTGTCCTACTCAAATGAACAACCGACGTCGCAAACATATCAGCCCAGTCAGGATGTATTAGCACTCTATCCAAGCGTTTCCAGATACGCGGAGGGCCTTCCAATTATTACACCACGTAAACTGAGCACTAGAGTAACCCGCATCAATTAAATCCGCCTCGTGGATAAAATTCAGAAAATCATGAGCTTCTCGGTGATGGAATAGACGTCCCCCTCTTTTCTCATCATGTGCTGCTATAACATTAAAGTTTCCCATCACTAACCATACACTGGTTCCTCAATTTAGATCGACCAAGTCCCTCCATAAATCTTGTCTACCCATTCTGGTATTTAAACCATGCACGCAAGTCACAATAACTAGAGATAGCATACTCGGCAGCAAAATAGTGAAGGTGAGGTGTTGTGCATGTTGCCTCATCAAGGTAACTTGTATAGAATTAGGATAAATCACCGATAATCTTCCCTCCTCCTTCGCCACAGCTACATCAAATTTCAACTTTATACGGATTTCATCCAGCTCTAACAAATTAAGTTTAGGCTCCACAATACATAGAAATATTAAACCATACTCCTTCTTTAATTTTTAAATTCTCCTGATAGTGTCGCTATTACCCACCCCTCGGGCATTCCAAAATAAGAAATTCATTGATAATGAGAGGGTAACTTAGCAGTTTTAGAAGAGCGTACCTTCGATCTGAGTGTTCTGCTTGAATTATTAGTTGTAGCGGTATGTTGCGTGGCTCTTATAGAAGGTACTTCCAGATTAAATTGCTCCAGAATATCAGAATGCGACTACTCCTTCTCTCGGCTAGAATTGTCCAGCGATTTCATGGAAAAAATATCTGAATTAGAATCCTCGTTGGACCGCTGTTCATCAGCAATTAGAGGACGTTGTTGCTACAAATTCGCCAGACCCTCTACCATTCTATTTAAATTCTTATCTTGAGAGGTTTCCTGAGTATCCATTATAAGTTCTACCACCAAGGTCGGATCAAAATTCTTATTTATTGCTTCACACTGTAAATCTTCTACAACAGGTATTGGAGGAGTGACAACATTGTGTGGTTCTTTAGTGGACACCTGTTTATCCATCACCTTCAGATTATCTGCGCCTGAGCAATCTGTATGTTTAACCTCTGAGGTCTGGCCATCCGCATGTGGTGAGCAAATTGGTAGATGATTGTTGCCATTTAACTGTGTTTCTTTAACACTCGGGTTCACATTAACATCCTGTCCTTCCCTGTATCCATTCGATTCTGAACCAATACTGTACCTGGATTACTCCCCACATTTTGCTCAAGTCCTTTATCAGAAATTAACACTAGTTTATCGGCATCACCTGCAGCAGCTTTTGCTTTCCATTGCTGTGTGGGTTTAATCCTTTATAATTCTATTTTTCTAAAAACTTCTATATATTAGTTCAATTTCAACTATTAATCCAATTATATTATGTATCAACTTTTTTAATTTATATTATCCTAATTCTATTATTCTATTATGCTAATATACTATTTGCATTCCAATTAATAGTTCGATCATTCTCTCAATATATGCTCTTATTCTTTCTATATCTTATTTTCTCACTTATCTAATTTTATAATTCTATATTCTAAAAAATCTATAGATTAGTTTAATTTTAATTATTATTCTAATTATACTATTGTATTATACTAGTTGAATTCTAATTAATAATTCAAATGTTCAATTATTCTTTCAATATTGTTATTATTTTTATATCTTTCAATCTCACTTATCTAATTTTTTTCGAGTTCTATTCTTCTAAAAACTCTATATATTAAGTTCAATTCTAACTATTATTATTCTAATTATATTATTATGTTGTATTATCTGAATTTCAATTAATAGTTTAATCATTATTTCAATAAAAATCAAATTTAAAAGTGGGATTAAACTAAAAATCAAAATAAAAAGCGGAATTTGAAGAAAACTTTAACTGGAACCAGAACCAAAACCAGCGATTTCGAAATCGCAATAGGAACCGCCGAACCGGAACCAGAACAAAACCAGAACCGGAACCAGCAATTTTGAAACTGTAGCGGTTCCGGTTTTGATTCCTATGACTACGGAATCGGGAACCGAGATTTCGGTTCCTATGGTCGTGGAACCAAGAACCGGCAGTTTCGGTTACTGTGACCATAGAACCGAGAATCAACAGTTCCAAAATCGTTGTCATGTCTAGCCAGTTGAGTGAATGAGTTCACCTTTTATAATGACAAACGAGAAAAAATGTCCTTCCATTACCAAAACAGGGGAAAAAAAGATAATTGAGTCCCGTTGGCTTCTACACTTGTGGATCGCACGAGAACTTTGAAAAGATTTTTAATCTATTTTTATTTTGACAAAAAGTTGAAGAAGTCGATAGAGTTGGAAGAAGTCAAAAGCAGCTGTTGTATCATGTGTGGTGAGAATCAACCTATGAATCAAACGAAAACAGTCACTCTTTATGGTTATATTCCATTGACTAATGAGTGGGATAATGACTCTTAACCATATGACAATATTTCATTGATCAATAATAGGGATCTCACACTTAATGTATTGTTTCACATATTACTATTTTAATATATAAATATTTATTTGTATCAACTTTTATACCATAAAAATCTACACTTTTTTCACTTTTATTATAATATAAAAATTATTAGTTTTTTATCTCATTTTATATTTTAAAATTATTTTTCATATTTTCTTAATCTTTTTACTAAAAAATATAAGAAAGAAATCACTAAAAAAATGTTTTAAAATATAAAATAGAATTATAAAACAAATATTTTTATATTAAAATAAAGTAGAATAAAGGTAGATTTTAATGATATAAATAATATTTACATATTAAAATATTAATATGTGAAACATAATACATGAAGTATGAAACATATGATTTATGATTTATTGTCGTGTGCACGACATTGTCACCTAGTTATACGAAATATTTTATTATTAATCAGTAAATGAATATTTAACATAAATAAATGAAAAAGAGAACAAAGGCCGATAGGAAGAACATATGCCAATACCTTCTTAAAAGCAAATATAAAACTTCTTAAGGATAATAGGGAAAAAAAGGAAGAACAAATGCCAATACCTTCTTAAAAGCAAATGTAAAACTTTCAAGAAAAATGAAACTGCTATAAATGTGCACACATTTGCATATATCAGAATGAAATCATTCAATTTGAGGCCAAGAATGTTGTGATTTTCTACTCGAAACTGCAATAGGGCAGCGGTAGCTAGACATAGAGAAAGAGCAACAATTATTGCACAAATTCTTGGTTGAAGGTTTGGAGTTTAAACGTACTCATAGTTCCTCAGTTCCCTTTCTGCTTTGTTCCTTATCCTCTTCCTTATTTTGTGAGGCAAAAATTTGCAGAAATTTTTTTATTTATACGAGCTAAGACATTGATTCAGAAAACTAATTATAGAGAGAAATCATTTTACATTGATATTGTAATTCAATTCTATCATTATCCAAAAATTCAACGTGAGTGAAACTATATTGTCATATAAAATAAATCGTAATTTCTCTATCACTGTTTATTTTCTAAAAATGCAGCAAAAATATCTTGATTCATTAGAAATTGGACAGGTAAGGAAATTTCTTGTTGAGTTACGTAAATTGAATTGGGTCCATGAATTTGAGAAATAATGAGAACTCTTAAACTGTCTCAGTATTCCGTGGTTAATGAAATTTGTAAATCCCCTATATCAATGAAGAAGGAAGACCTAAATGGATTCCTCCGAAAAGCCGAAAGTGAAAAGTGTTATGCTCTTTTTCAGTTCCTTCCTTGGAGTTAGTAGCTCAAACCATGTCTCTGTGGGACATTTGAACGAGCAACTCTTGAATGCTGTCGAGTTTGACGAGCCAAAAACTCGAACGTAGCCAGGAATCGTCAACAAACCTTAGCTATTCGTTGGATCTTTCTTTTTGCTTTTTCTAGTAAAGAAAGGAAGCACATCCACAATAGATACAGTGCGTTTGACAAGGTCTCCTTCTTTGATAGGAGTATCACTACCAAAGAGATACATTTTTCCGGTAAGTCAGCCTTTACTCCAAGAGCTAACTCAGTAGCTCGAGTTATGAGTTTGAGATAGGGGTGCAAGCCCCCTGATCGTTAAATAGATTTGTATGTGTAGCCACTTCAGTCGTGCTCGTCATTTCTCGAAAGTATCTACCCTATACCCAAATTTCATTAGAAATTTATAACAAAATTCCTCAATTTGAAAATCCAGTATTTGGATTTAGTGAGTTCCTTCTTTGGTGTTGAATTGTCCAGCTGATAACAAATCATGTTGGTATTCAATAATTAAGGTGTTCGTAATGTTCATGTTAATTTCATTTGTTCGTGATAAATCTCATATGTGAAAGTTTGAGATAGTATTGACTCTAAGGAGGGTTAACATAGCAAAATACAGTTTGTTGAAAAATTCTGCTACACTTTGGTAATCTTAAAATATCCCTCTCTTTTTAATTTGGACTTTGATGATTCAATTGGTTATGGAAAGTTAAGAGATAGAGTTACAACTTTGATGTTTTATATTTTCAAAACTTTCTCCTGCATCATGGCCAAACGGGAGCAAGAAGTTGTACCTTGCAACACTGAAACACCTCCGTCGCGACTCTATATATACTATGTTTTGCGAAGTTGAGTTTGACAATATTACGACGAACAGCGCAATCCAAAAATTCTATTTTTAAATTCTTGAGTTTTTGAGTTGTTTTTTGTCTAATTTATTTTCTAGAATGTTCCTAAGTTAGTAGGGATAAGAAAAATGTGTCAATTTAGTATGGTTTGATAGTGTTTTAATTCGTGTCTTAATTTTAGGGTTTTCTTTCCTTAATTGGAAGAAAGGAATGTGTTCTTTCAAGGATTATTTCTTTTGTCTTTCTTTACGCGAAAGTTAGACTTTATTTGTTGCTAAGACCATCTATGGTATAATTTTGGATGGAATTGAATTTTGAAATTGAAAGTAAACGTTGTTTGGTATTTTGGTGAGTTTGCAATTTCTGCGAATAAGATTCTTCTTACTTAACTTTTGTATTAATTGACTGTGCGAAACGACTAATTAGTAATACAACAAAGCCAATCTATCGAGATAGATTGTTCAACCTACGATTCATCGATTTTCGAAAGGTCATGCGATTTGTTTTTGCAAGGAACGAATCAAATTATATGCAAAATGTGACGAGATCCATTTATCACGAACTCTTCTTTGCTGTCAATATAATAGTTATGAATAGTCAACGATTTCTAGAAAAAGATAGCAAGACCCACCGAGCAAGCACGGACGAGAGTCGGCATTAGTGATCCAACGTAGTCGAGCGGAAGGATTATTACTCAACGGATCCCTTTTTGTCATTAAGGTGGAGAATTAAACTAAGAATTCACACTTTCGCATAATAACTCTACGAGATGATATTGTAATAGAAATAATAATAATAATAATAATAATAATAATACAAAAATAAAAAATGAAAAATGTAATAGTAATAATAATAATACGAAAGAAAAGAAAAATAATAATAATAAATAAATAAATCAATCAATTGGCAAATATTGCAGGTTGTTTGTGTGGACAAGATCCCTTGAAGGACGATATTTACCAGTCACATGACTGTCTTGGGACCCAGAAACAACAGAACTTTAAATAAATCAAATTGCAGACTAGTTTTGAGAGTTCATTAAAAATATAGGAAATGGTCATGTTCATATCCCCACTTGTCTCATGTCAATTCTGATGCTCCTTTTTTATATCAATTCTGATGCTCTTCTCCTGATGACTTTTATGCCAAAAACTAATATATATTGCCTCACTGATTACAACTTTTCCATGGAATAATTTAGTAGATGGAATCAAAGTTAGCTTCACTTTCAAATTATTAACCAAGATTAATAAATTCAAAGGTAGCTATTATTAGTTGAATTTTAGGGAGTATATAACCCAAGTGGATCATAAAAGATTGGATCTAACTTTTTCAAAAAGAGAGGCAGCAATAGTGCACTGTTACTTTTACCATTTTATAAATTAGAATACGAGCAGAATTTGAACAAAGATTGTGTTTCAAGTCATCAAGTTGGGTGAGAAAAGTTAGCAATATGTTAAAGAATAAGTGGAAGCAATTTGCAAAGAAATCCAAAGAGGACCCAAACTTAATTCATTACCCCATCTGGCACTTCAGAATGTCATATCATAATCACAATGAGTTGACAAAGTTTTATTGTCTCACCCAACTGCTAAGGTAGTAATGTTCTAAGAGTGTGTAGCAGTTTTAATTACTTATTTGTTTAAGCATTATTTAGCACTTCACCTCCTATATCTTCCCCAATAGGCCACGCTACGACCCTTTTTTTCTAAAAAAAAAAGAATAATGTATTACATGAATCTTATGCCATTACATCCATCCTATGATATTGTCCATCGTGAATTTTGTCCGGATCCTGTATTAGCGTCTTGCACTGATTGAAATTACTTCAATCGAGCATGTGCACTAAAGTTAGAACCTTCGAACAAAAGAAAGAGGAAATATTGTTTGGGGTTCGAACCCCATCCTTTTAGTCCCGAAAGCCTTTAAGGCTCCGCCAGGTGGGAACGACGCAATCCTATGACCCAAAGTTTCTCATTGTTGCCAAAAGTGCTGCTACTTAAAATCCCCTGAACAGTTCATTATAATGAGTCTTTTCTGCCATGGCCCATATTGGACAACAAAACATACAAACCATCTAAAAATGATCAACTGATACTATGTGCAGATCAGTGTCCTTAGAAGAACATGTCGTATATGTATGATCTGTCCTACTTATCAGGATCTTCAGTAACCATGTTCAAGTCTTTTCCAATGTTCTTTACTTATATCATCTTATCTTTGAGCTGCTCTGTCGTTTCTGATTCAGAATTTTGGTACCTGAATCAGTACATTAGACAAGCTGATCGAAAGTTTGAGCAGAAAACCAATAAATTTTGGGAGTTTCAACAGCAATCCAACAGTTGGGTTGAAGTGGAACAGCCTTTTGATATAGTTTCATGTGTCCATGATAACTGTACAAAAGTTTGTTCCATTGATCAGGGGATAAACAAGACCGAACAGAACTTAGAAGGAGAACTTGATGTTCCTAAACCAAGAAAAAGCTCTAAAAAGAAGGATTCTGTCAAAGCTGGTGAACAACAGGTAAACGATAACAAAAGCCTGCCTTTCAGAAAGAGAGTCTCGCTTACAAAAATGTCTGAGACATCCATTTGGGTAACTGGACCTAGTGGATCAATCTACGAGAGATACTGGAATGGTCTGCAGTGGGTAATAGCACCACATGATCTACCAGTAAGTGGAGGATATGGGATTTCTGTCTTCATGGTTAATCAGACAATTCTTGCTCTCTCAGAGGCAGGGAATCTGTATCAGGTAAGAATCTGCAGAATGGATGCATGTTCTAGCATAAACACAAAAAGGTCAAAAATAAAAAACAGATTAAAGATTTGAAGAAGAATGAATGAATGATAATTAAAAGTTGCTGCAGAAATCTTATGAAAAATATATGGATTAAAACAATCCCAGTTGCCCTTTCTATCATTTGGTCCGCTGAACATGAGAGATGCTTTTGAAATATCGAGGATCAATACTAATAGACTTGTAGGTATCTATGTAATTTATTGATAAAGTCTCTTCAGCATGGAGTGCTATATACACACAATTAAATTCTTTTAACAGATGAAGCTGAACGAAAATACACAGCCTGTGTGGGTTGATTTCACACCATTACTCGATCACAGTACCGGCAAAGAAACAGAACAAAGTTCTCCAGCCCAAGTGCTTTCTGGAGTTATCTCAAAAGATAGGCGGTGAGTAAAAATACTTTCACAACATTCCTTTTCAAAGCAGAATTATTTCTCCGAAAAGAACGTTATGCTGCTGTCGAACTTGCCAAATTCTGCCTCAGCTAACAAGACTTTAACTGTCCTCAACGCCGCCAGGAAATTGTATTTTTGCACAAAGAATGGGTCATTACTAGAACTCACTGAGATTGAACCTGCCAGGTGAGATCAGTAGAAAGGATATCAGGGCCTGTTTTCATATCACATTGAGCTGAAGAAACTTCAAGTTTCACATTGATGTTTCTAATTAATAGATGGAATAATCACGGTCGACCACCTGGTGCTGATGTTGAAGCAATAGCTGATGCTACTTCCGCTAGACCCGAATTAATCTTTACGGTGAGGTAAGCTCCATTTCTCATTATTTGACAGGTGAGGCAAAAGTAAACTATGGTTTAAAGTTGCTTTGCTTTTGTCAAGTTCTATTGTCTCTGTTCATAATTTGGTGGAGAAATTGTGCTATAGTGCTGCAGGAGATCTTTATGAATATGACCAGAACTCTAAGCCATCATGGAAGAAGCACATACAAAAAGAAGGGTCAGCACAAGACATCTCTCTGGCTCCAACTAAAGGATGTAGCTTCCATGGATTGAATGGAGCTACCTCGGTGTCTCTGTTTCTTTTGACCAAGGTACTGAAAACTTTTATCCTATCAGTCCATAGATAGTGTGACCATGTTATAGCTGCTTAAAACATACATATCAAGCATCAATGTCGACTACAACAAATGGAAGGAAAAAGGCATTGAAACCGATTTTCAAGGTAATTTAAGCTTTCAAGTACAACATAAAGCACAACAATTCTTAATCAGCACTTAGTGCCAAAACATTCAAAAAAAAGTTTAGGCCTATCTTAAACACACTCATGTTTTACTAAAGCAACAAGGTTGTACTACCCTAATATCCCTTGATCATCCAACTACATCGAAATGTAAAAACGGAAAAATCTTTTGGTGAATCAAACTCCTAAACATTACTTCTCAAAATCCTTATTATTAGCTGATGGCAAAGTTTTTATACACTCCCAAGTATTGCAAGTAAAAAACGACACGGTACTACGGTAGTTCCTATTGGTTAATCATTGAGGGCTTATGCCAGATACTTTCTATGATAATTTTTTTAAATGATATAATGAATTTTTTCCAATTAGAGAAGTTATTTTCAACTCATAATTATAATACTTTCCTTATTTGACTGGATATGAATTATGATTGACAATTTCCCTTTTTCCCATGCAATACCTTAATGAAAAGGGAGGGAACTTGGTTGAGAGGCAATTTCAGCAGAGGAAGTGGAAATGGATTCCTCATGGAAGTCCAAATGATCATGTCCTGACATCTATCACTTGTGCTTCCCAAGGTGAACTTAGCGAGAACCAAAATACCATGTTTCTTACTACGGCAACTGGATACATTTTTGAATATCAGATTCCAACACAATCAGGTATGTTATTTTTGAACTATTGCAACTTTTTTTGACAAATAACTATTGAATAGCCCAACTAACAAGGTTGTTTAATTACAAATGAAGATAACCAAACAGAAAGATATCATAGGAATCAATTAATTTCAAGTATGTAGGAATTCAATAAATACTTATTATGTATGTGCATTCATCAAACAAGAATTTTAAATTGCTTTCTCGAGTCATATATGTCTCTTCTTGGACTAGAACAAGAGCCTGAACAACTTTAATACCCAATGAGCAGTAAAAGTTTGTACATCCTCAGATAGAATTGCTCTTTCACACATTGTTAATTTCAGTTGATGTTTTCATCTAGTTATCGAAATATCTTCATGCACCAATAACATAGTATTTTAAGTGGCCTGAGAAAGATGACACAAAGTGAATATCAGCAAAAGGTGAAAAATTTCAAGTGTCTTGCTTCTTCTCATTTGGCAGCGCAGTTCTACATTAGAGATCCAATGCAGCAGAAATAAATGTCAGAAAAGAAAGCATTCCTCTTTATAAATTGCCATGTTGATGTTTCCTTTCCCTTATGGCCCTTCATACATTAGCATCTGCATGTTATCGTTTATGTAAGTAGAATGATCAGCTCTTGCATTAGTAGCATATCCGAGCTTGAACTCCATTTTACTCTCTTCTCATATCATGCAATTACGAACATTCAAAACCATTAAGGGTGTGTTTGATTGTTTAGAAATAGAATTGAATTAAAATTTAAATATTATAGAAACGTAATTCAATGAATTAAAATTTTTAAATTCCTTTGTTTGGCAAAACAACAAAATTCATATGGAATTGAATTATAACTCTAAATCCTTTGTTTCAGAGTTTAAAAAATGTATGAAATTAGATTTCACTGATAACTAGAATTGACAAAATAATTTATTTTTAATATATTTTTTATAATAATATTAACTTTTTAATATTATTTTCTATTTTTATATAATTTAATTTTAAAAGAAATAAATTAATTTTATTTTTATATATCTCAAAAAATTCTGACTTCAATAGATTTTTAATTTTTTTTTACCACTTCACTACATTCTAAACTTTCAATTTTTTTTTGACCATTTCAGTGTTCACTACATTTTTAATTTTTTTGTGTAGAGAGAAAAGAGAAAGAAAGGAGTGAAGGCGATGAAAAATAATCTTAAGGTCCGAATTTTAATTTTGGCTCGATAAGAACCCGCGTATTGACCCAGTCTATCCGGAATTAGAATTGGAAATATCTGCCATTAGGAAAGAATTAAAACTGCAGAATTGGGTCATTATAGAATTGTAAATGAATTCAAAATCCAAAATTTATTTTGTAACCAAGCGCAAGAATTAGAATTGGACCACTCAATTCTAATTCTGAGGGTCCAGTTCTAAACAATCAAACACAGCCTAAACAAAATGTTCCTAGGAGCAACGTTTTCTTCAGAGATCACACTCGGAATAGAATAAAGCAATAAATCAAATTTTTCATCATAATATTAGATCACAGACGATCTACTAATAGGTGACTGTGGATCCTATTGTAACAGAAGGGGAAGATTTCCAGCACTTGCTTTGCTTCTTTATGATATTAATTATGATTGTTGAAACAAGGAAATAAAAAGATTCACGAAGGCTATGAATCTTTCAAATGGTAAATCAAAACTTTAAAGTTTGCTAGTGCTGTCAAAGCTTTAAGTGCATGTAAAACAATGGAATATACACTTTGAGAGATTGCTTGTTAGCTTCAATGCAGAGACTATGATACCCATGCTACAGAGACTACGTTTCATCGCATTTTCCACCTGATAATTTTGGAAAATTAGACTTCGTAGACATATCCAAAATAAACTTTCAATGTGCAGAAGTTGTTGATCACATTTAATTCATTTATATCAAAAGGATGTATTGAGGTTTGACATGTCTTCCAGTGAAATGAAGAAAGCAAGTTATGCTTCAGTTCAGAATTGTAGGATGTTGAAGATACCTAGACGGTGAACAAATTTCATATCTAGTTATCTAAGCTATTTAGCTACATTTTCTTTCTCTCTCACACACAAAATAACTGAACTTCTGAGTCACCACTAGAGAAACAAATAGTTTATAAACGTTATAAACTACATAGGTGGCATTCAACTTTTGAAACTACATGTGTCTGGATCCCTCCGTATATGAGATTTCTGCATCTGTAAAGTACGCTAATGCAGTGGCCAAGTTGTTATAATATACGAACCTTTGAACTTGTTTGCAATCTTGTCAAGTTTTTCAAATCTTTCAGCGGACTGAAATAAACTCCTGGCAGTAGTAGCTCAAGATCAGATCCAAGCAATTGTGGCAACAGCATTATTAGTATGATAGATATTAATTGGTTTTTCTGTGTATTAAAAAACAAATATGAAGTTGTTGTTGATCACAAAATGTAGAGAGTGTTAGATTGATAACCGAAGAATTGAAAAAATTTTAGAAGATTGTTCTGCAAATAGAGCAAGATGAACTACTTAACATCACACTGTAGTTTCAAGGCACAATTTCTGTACCTATAAAAAGATCCAGGTTCTATTCTAAGTTTGTTCTTCTTGATGACCCTTTCCTAAATGAAGACAATATGAAACCAAAATGACATGAATACACAGTTAGAGACAGGGAACCAAAGTTTGTTCTTCCTGATTCCTGACTATTTCAGTCACTTAAGAATTCAGAACCAGAGAGATTTCAGTCATACATTTTTCCCTGTATGCCATGCATATCTAGTTGTGTGTTCATTAGAGGAAATAAATACGAAATTTAATTGCAGAATATAAGTAATATATCAACTTAAATACATCTTCATGTCAAAATATCTGATATGAAGACAGGCACATCCCAGGAGAAGCAATTTCTGGGGCATTGGGTGAATCATAATCATCCTCCACATGCAAAAGTTGCAAAACAGAATGCAGGGCTTCAATTGAAAGTTGGAAGGATCATTTTTCCCTTGGACGATGGAAGGCTTTCGGAACTGCATCTACAAGGGATGGGAGGTGAAAATTCAGGGCCAAATCATCAGGTTAATGCCCGCAGAAAAGCATCCCTCAAATATGCATGGTCTATATTAGAGGCTCCAGAAACTGAAGGATGGAATGCAGAGTATTGTACTGAAGAACGTGGACCTACAAATTGCATCTCAGGTATGAAGGATGAAATCAGCGAAGATCTTACGACACTAACAGCAAGAAGGCGAAAGGGAAGTAATGCACAAGAAATCTATTTGTCACTTAGTGTATCTGGAATCAGCTCAAATGAAATTTTCGAAGAATATGATATAACAGATCATTGGATCACCAAAACCTTCAGACTAAGAATGATGCATGGAGGCAAATCATTCTTCTTGATAAACGATAATGGAATTTTGTTTGAATATCTCAGTGCTGAAAATGTGTGGTTCTGGTTGAGGCATGAGCATTCAACCGCCATCAAAGGAGCAGTTGGAAATTACAACGGAAGCTTGTTTCTGATTGATGAGAATGGAAGTCTGTTAATTAGAGAAAGAAGCAGCAATGAACTGGCATGGATAAATTGCACTGCCACAAGGAAAGGAAGACAAGTTATTGGAGGTCCACCATGGGATGGTTTTCCTACTAAATCACAGAAAGCAACAGTTCGTGATGCACTCTATTTTGTCAGCAAAAGTGGGAAGCTACTACAGCTAACCGTAAGTTGAATCATTTTGTAGAATTGAATCTTACTTGGCGACGGGTTATACAGTAAACGATTGCAAACCAACACCCTTCCCCCACCTCCAATTGTCTCCAACTGTCAGGATGACACCACATCGTTCCGTTCTGCATTATTGGAGACAATTGGGGCTCAACGGATCCTCTGTTGCAGAGCCTGTATCAGTGTCTATTCCAATGCTTTAATAACATAGCACATGTCCATTTATTAAAAAGAAAATTAATTACAAACGTAGTGTCTTTTTATTTATAAAGCATGTAACAGTTAGTGATACATGCAAATGCAATAGAGGATCTGCTGGCCAATTGGGGAATCAATGGTTGTGGCCCTTATCCTTTATCAACAAAATTCAAGGTAGAAAGTTTTGGGGCGAATGATACAGGCAAGAATACAAAAGGAAATTACATCACCTATGTGGAATGTCAATATTTAGTAATAGTGATGAGTGGTTAATTTTCATCCCTCTTGATCCCTTTTAGAATTCTTAACAGTAAGAGAAAAAAGAAGAATCTTTCTTTAATGCTTAGAAGAACTGGTTTCACTGATGGCTCTCAAACATCATTTGTGTTATAGGTTGCTTTGAGAAAGTTCAAATGGAAAGATTGCCGAAGCCCACCAAATACTAAGATTGCATGTATAGTAGATCAAGAAGTCCTACGAGAAAATATAGTCTTTGTTATAGGGAGGAACGGTCGATTATACCAATACAACAAAGTTACAGAGCTTTGGCATGAGCATTACCAGTCACAACACTTTGTTATATCAAGATTTCCTGGAACAGCCATAAGGCCATCATCACTATCGTTGAAGGGATCTCTTTTTATGGTGCTCGACAGTGGTCGATTAGTTGAATATCTCTGGGACATGGTGGATGGTTGGAATTGGGTAGAACATGGAACACCAGGTGGCAATGTAACTCTAGTGGGTGCACCAGGACCATGCATTCAAGGTAGCCAACTATTTTTGATTGGTTCAGATGGTAATGTTTATCTTAGGTACTTGGATCAAGCAACATGGAAATGGAAGGACTGTGGTTTTCCATATGTTGGAACAAATGTCGATGAGGATGAGAAACAAATGGCAAAAGAACATCGGAATGAGGATATCTCTTTAAATGAAGATCCTGAGAGCAGCTTTGAAAACTTTGCAGAAAACTTGCAAGCCATGAACAAGAATTGTGATCCTAAGGTGAATGACAATCATTGCTGTCTTTACCAGGTCACATTTAGCTCATTTTATTGTTCTAATTGATTGATATACAGGTGGATTCTACACGTCCAATTTCATTTACAGAAACTTCAGTCATATTTGAGCTAAGAGATGGAAGAGTAAGCGATCCAAGTCACTTTTGAGTACTTTCAGAATTTCCTGCTGAATTTTCCATGCCCCAACAACTAAATCTTCAAATTGTATAGATCAACAACTTTTACAGATGAATATCAATATAGAATTAATTGTCCACAAAATGTCAAAATGCCATACGATTGTGGAAATACAATGATTAAAACAGATTTCGCTAGTCGTCTACGCTAAGAAAGAAGTTAAGTTAGCATGAAAGTGATAAAAAACACTTAGAAAATGAAATTTTACATTGACATCAAATTGATATTAATGATGCCAGCATTGTTTCATGACACAGTTGGCAGAACTGCAGAGAGTTGGAGATGCAAATTGGGTATGGTCCCGTACTATTGGCACTCCCACAAGTTTATGTCTAGCAAACTATTGGACAGCTTTGGCTTCATAGAATAAAGGTCTCGGCTTAAAAACATAGGCTAGATGTCATACAATAGCAACATAATAGGAAACAAAGTAACTCATACTTTTGTATGAACTATATAGTATTTATACAGAAGGATTTGTACAGAATTACTGTAAAGTTTTCTTTTTCTGTTACCAGATTTTAAAGACATTCTATGTTACTTAGATTTTATTATTTGGAAAATTTGTTACTGTGCTTGGATCGCACTTTCTTTTCTTCTCAAACTTCACCTTAGAAAAGAGTGGTCAAACGACCAAGTTATCGTTCTAGCATCCATTTGAAGTTAAGGGGAAAGGACTCCTTACGCTCAATTTCATGAATGAGGTTTACAGCAAGTTTTGCCAACCTGCTGCAAACTCTATTAGCAATACAACTTTTAAGACAAAAGGGTCAGCGCTAAAGCTATTATGAAGCAAATATACTTCTAGGATCCCAGAAATCTGTACATGTACATTACTTTTTACAGTTTGTTCATACCTCCGATCAAATCCCATATTTCTTTCTTTGCATTTGTTGAAAATTCTCCTTTGCCAATGCATCATCTAGCTCTGCATCTTGCCCCATGCTTGGGAATTTCCAGATTTTCAGCAACTTACATTTCCAATCCCTTGCAACAACCTCTACCCTCTGCCAGCCTATTTTTTGCAGATACCTTGGTATTGATTCTGATCTTGCCAAAACTTGGTGGTTCCCACTTGTCTCGAGTTCCGTCCTGTTGCTCACTTGAAAGTATATGTAATACTTTTGTGTAGGCATGACCACGTTTCCGAAATCGCCGATTTTGATTCCGTGGCCATGAGAATCTGAATCGAACTGTCGAGGGACAATTTCGGAACCGCCGGTTCCGGTTACGGTTTCGGTTTTGTTTCAATTTTGTTCCGATTCCAGTTTTTATTTCAATTTTAATCCATTTAAAGTTGATTTCTATTGAAATAATGATTGAACTGTTAATTAAAATTCAAATAATACATCATAATAATATAATTAAAATAATAGTTGGAATTGAAATTAATATATAGAGTTTTTAGAAGAATAGAACTAGGAAGGATTAGATAAATGAGATTGAAAGATATAAAAGTAATAAGCATAATTGAACATTTGAATTATTAATTAGAATTCAAGTAGTATAATATAATAATATAATTAGAATATTAGTTAAAACTAAACTAATATATAGAGTTTTTAGAATAATAGAATTATGAAGGATTATAGAAGTGAGAAAGAAAGATATGGAAAGAATTAGACAATTGAGAGAATAATTGGACTATTAATTGGTATTAATTGGAATTCAAATAATATATTAGCATAATATAATAATAAAATTATGATAATATAATAATAAAATTATGATAATATAAAGGGCGAATGACAATTTTAGTTCCCAATATTATAGGGCGTGACAAAATTAGTCCCCAATGTTATTTTGTAACTGTAAAAGTCCCCAATGTTTCAAAATTTGTCCAATTAAATACTTTTAACAGAAATTTTGGATATTTAATAGATCCATCACGTGAATCTCACGTGTGCCGTTACGAATCATTTCCTAAAAGCCCTAAATCCTTGATAAACTTTTTTTTGTCTATTTCCATGTTCAAGCAGGCTGAACTCCGCTTAGTACCTAAGAATGAATAACTAAGAGTGAGATGCTCTGCCTTCTCACTAGAACTCTATCTCTCTAAAATATTACTATTTTCTAATTCTACTTTAAGTGCTTTAATCCTAGCCGCTGAGTTGAAAGCTGGACTTATCCTACACATCCATTGGGTTCTAACGGCTTCATAACGGTCACAAAGTTCTCTGATGAGAACACCACCGGCGAAGCCACCGGACACATCCTTGAGCAAACCATCGGAAATTACTCCAAATAAAACCTTCAAAGATTATCTTAATGGTGGTTCTCAAACGGGAGGGGGGACTCAACACTTCATTTGCAGAGGTTAAGAAAACCCCTCTCACCACGTTCAAAGGGGAACCAGCGTTGCTAATTTCGGAAGAAGACGAGGATGTGCTGGAAAAGGAATTCCAATACACTTTGGTGGGAAAATTCTCTTGGGGCAGGCCAACAATGCCCATAATCAGAAAGGAGGTTCTCAATGCTGCGTTTAAAGGAGAAGTTTATGCGGGTCTACTCAACAACCGCCACATACTGTTTAAGTTTGAGTTGGAAATCGATTTTCAGCGTATGTGGTTGAAAAAGGTTTGGCATTTTGCTGGATTTCAAGCGAGATTATTCAAGTGGTCCAAGGAATTTAGTCCGGAGGCTGAGCCCTCAATCACGCCTGTCTGGATTAGTTTTCCCCTTCTCCCAATTCACTTTTTCCATCCAGAAAAACTGTACTCTCAGGCGTCTATCGCCGGGAGACCCCTGAAAATGGATGCTGCAACGGCTGCCGCTCGCCAAATGGCAAGGCCTAGTGAGGCAAGAATATGTGTAGAAATGGACGTTCAAAAACATCTACCAGAACGGATATGGATTGGCAGTAAGGACAAAGGCAAATGGCAAAAACTGATTGTTGAAGATAAACCTGCCTATTGTTCAAAGTGCAAGAAATTGGGGCACTGCTCTGATGCCTGTTTTCCTCCCTCCCAGCTGCCTCCTAAGGCCCCAAAACCCTCGTCAGCTGAACCCAAGCCACAGCACAAGGAATGGATCAAAATTAACAGGAAAAAGAATTCTATCATCATACGAGAGGATGCTGGAGATGGTCCAAGGCTAACAGTTGATCCAAACTCCATCCATACGAAAGGGAAAGAAATAGTTCCTAATAGCGTGATTGAAGTCTGCAGTGTAGTAGAGGGGATTCCTGAAGGATCTAATGCCAGAGAGAAGGAGGCAATGATGCCAACAATGAGCGTAGAAAATTCGTTAAAGACGGCTCAGCAAGCTGATTGCTTGGAAGTAATCAGGCTGGAGCCTAAGAGGTCTATTACTCTGCCAATAGAGGCAGGTTCTGAGCAGGGCAGCAAAGATCCAGAGGCTAATGGTCCTAGGCTAATGGAGGAAGATGCTGTTCAGACCGTTCCCACAACAACAGTGACTAACTTCCAGACCCCTGTGCAGCTTTCCCAACACCATGAGGAAGGAGATAGTCAGAGATTGGTAGTTATGGGGGACATTTCTCAGCCTGAGTATCTGGTCGCAGATGTTGAAGCTGCTGCTAGCCTGAGTTATGCAGATGCCCTGCCTTGTATGACAACAATAGACCCTACATCAGTTACTGAAGAGCCAGTAACCTTGGAAAGAGAAAGCTCTCACTGTCCTACCCAGTTGACTGCCCTGGCTCCTCTAGCAAAGTCACTTCAACTACAACAACCCCTGTCCCTTATGTGTTTACCAAAGACTAACTCCTCCCCTGATCTACAGGTACTCACAGAATTGGAGGATGAGTTAATACCCGCTGAGGAGGTTAAGGTTGTGAAGTCCCTCACTGCAGGAGATAAATCCCAACTGACTCAGAAACCCCCAGCTGGTTAAGCCAGGGGGGAGAAACTCTGCAAGCAGCAGCGAAGTGAAGCCTAAAGCGGTATCCACCATGACACTAAGGCAAAAAGATTCAAAAGCTGACTACAATAGAGGTAAGTTCCGATGATTAGCTCAATATATTGGAATATCAGGGGTATAGCTGCTAAAGGGAAATTGCATAGAGTTAAGAAGCTGATTAGGAAACACTGTGTTAATCTGCTAGCTATAGCAGAACCTTTTGTTGGTTTATCTTGCATGGAAACCATTAGATGAAGACTGAAATTTGATAACTGCTTTGCCAATGTTGGAGGTAAAATATGGATATTTGTGAGGAAACCATTTAACTGTCAAGTGCTGGAATCCACAAACCAACATATTACTTGCTCAGTGTCTCACCCTAAATTCCCAACCCCTGTAATAGTCTCGACTGTATATGCTAAGAACACGTCTAAAGAGAGAGAGGAACTGTGGGGTTCTTTGTCCAAATACTCCCTTTCTAACTCCCCATGGCTACTTTGGGGTGATTGGAACTGTATTGCCAATAGTGCTGAGAAGAAAGGAGGGAAAAGTTGCTCTGAGAAAGACACCTTTGAGCTGACTGATTTCATTGATAGATTAAGTTTAGTGGAGCCTCAGTTCTCAGGATCCCTATTTACATGGTGTAACAACCGTAGGGGAGTGGCTAGAGTTTGGAAACGATTAGATAGATGTCTGATTAATTCCTCCTTCCTCAAGTCCTCTATACAAGTCTGTGTGCAACATGCCATCAGGTCCCCTTCAGACCATGCCCCACTTATTGTTAAGATAGGTGAGAAACTAACTGGTAGGGCCGGTTTTAGGTTCCAAAATTTCTGGATAGATCATAGGTCCTTCTTAGAGGTGACTAGGAAGGCTTGGATTAGCCCAATTTCAGGACCTCCTCTTAGAGTACTGGTGGAGAAACTTAAGGCAACTAAGGTTGCTCTGAAACTGTGAAATCAGGAGGTTTTTGGTAATGTCTTTAATGCCCTTAAGGATGCTGAACAGGAGATGGCAAGGATTGAAGCTGAGGATGTAGTCCATCCCCTCCCTAGGGAAGTCATAAACCTGGCTGCTGCTAGACTGAAATTGGCCACTGTAAGGGAGGAAAAGTATTGGGCTCAAAAAGCTAACATAAAATGGCTTGAAGAGGGTGATAGGAATACTGCCTTCTTCCATGCCTCAGTTAAGCAAAGATAAAATGGCTTGAAGAGGGTGATAGGAATACTGCCTTCTTCCATGCCTCAGTTAAGCAAAGACATATTAGGAATTCCATCCATAGGATTAGAGATGAAATGGGGGACTGGGTGTATGGGAACAAGGAAATTGGGGTGGAGGCTGTCCAATATTTTTCTAAACTATATTCTGCCATTCAGACTGTAGGTGAGTTCAGGCCAGGTGTGATCCCATGTGTGATTAATGGGGAGATGAATGAGACTCTAATGGCTAACCCATCTATGGAAGAACTTAAGGATATCGTTTTCTCATTAGATGAAAATAGTGCGCCAGGGCCTGATGGATTTAATGGCCATTTCTTCAGAACTAGTTGGGATATTATCAAAGAAGATTTACTTCAGGCTACCTTAAACTTTCTGAATGGAGAAAACATTCCTAAAGCAATGGCTACTACCTCTATAGTATTAATCCCTAAAATCCCCAACCCCTCTTGTTTCACTCATTTCAGGCCAATTAGTCTTTGCAACTTTGTCAATAAAGTCATGTCAAAACTTTTGGCAAATAGACTAGGGGTCCTGCTGCCTTCTCTAATTAGTAGTAACCAAAGTGGTTTTGTTAAAGGAAGGCAAATATTAGATAATTACTTATTGGCAAGTGAACTAATAACCTCTATGTCTAGTAAGAACAAAAATGGAAATATTATCTTAAAACTAGATATGGAGAAAGTATATGATAGGGTGCATTGGCCATACTTGATCCAAGTCATGAGAACCATGGGTTTTGGGGAAAGGTGGTTAGACACTATCTGGAGATTGGTATCTAATGTTTGGGTCTCAATACTTATAAATGGCTCTCCGCAAGGGTGGTTTAATATGACTCGAGGACTAAGGCAAGGTGATCCCCTCTCCCCTTTACTTTTTATAATAGGAGCAGAATATATTTCTAGAATTCTGAATTCTTCTAATTCTGAGAATAGGGGTTATTCTGTCCCAAGGAACTGCTCAAGGATATCTCATTTAGCCTATGCCGATGACATCATAATATTTTCTTCAGGCCATCCCCAAACTATAAATCAGCTTATGAAAGATTTATCTCATTATCAGTCCATCTCAGGACAGAAAATCAATGAGAGCAAAAGCTGCTTCCTAACCCATCACAAGTTGTCTAGTCATAAAAGGGTGGCTGTGGGTAGGGCCACCAATTTCCAGCGAGGCCAATGGCCATTTATATATTTGGGGATCCCTGTACATTATGGTAAAATCAAAGCTGCTCATTTTGAAGGAATGATACAAAAAATCAGGAATAGACTAGGGTCATGGAATGTTAATTCCCTCTCCAAGGGGGGCAGGATCACCTTGATTAAAAGTGTATTAGCCGCTATGCCTATTTACCTCACCATGGCTTTAGGCCCCCCCCAAAGGTGTCCTGGACTAAATAGAAGGCCTTTTTGCTAAGTTTTTGTGGCAGAACAACAAGGATAGGGAATATCATTGGATAAAATGGAAGGAGTTATGCTATCCAACCAATGAAGGGGGAGTAGGATTCAGAACTCTAAAAGACATCATCTCTGCCCAAAGCTTCAAACTGTGGTGGAGATTCAGGCTTAGAGATACCTTGTGGGCTGAATTCATGCATCAAAAGTATTGTGACCCTTATCATCCCATACAAATAACTCCATATCGTGGGGGCTCACACACGTGGGGAAGAATGATCAAATGTGCCCCAAATGCACAGAAATTCATAATGGTTAAAGTGGGAGATGGGCAATGTCATATGTGGTTGGATAACTGGGTGGGAAGTGGTCCTTTAGACATCCAATACTCCTCTACTGAATTTCAGAAACTTGCTCACTTTATCAGGATTGGTTCCTGGTCTGAATGGAACCCTTCTTTTCCCCCTGAAATTTTGAATAGGCTGGCTCATATTCCTGTTCCTTCCTTCCAAGGTAAGGATGAACTGAAATGGATCTTATGTGAGAGTGGGAATTTCACTTTATCATCTGCCTTTCACCAAGTCAAACAGAGAAAAGAGGCAAATTACCCCTATAATGAGGTTTGGTGTTATCAGATTCCCCTTAAGATTTCATTCTTCATGTTCTGCATGTTATCAAGGAGAATCCCTCTTAGGGAAACATTACACAGGCTAAACATTTTTGGCCCTACCATGTGTTATTTTTGTTTCAATAGTGAGAAAGAAATTAACCATTCATTTGCTAGCTGTAGAATGGTAAGACAGGTCTGGAACACATTTGCTGCTGAAATGGGAGTTCTCGGTTCATCCAATTCAATCAGACAAATCTGCAGACAATGGTGGCACACTCCTTCAAAAAATGAAGCTCACAAATACCTATTGATTGCTCTTCCATCTGCTGGGAAGTTTGGAAGGGAAGGAATACAGCAGTTTTTGAGGGCTGCCAAGTGAACATTCCTCATATTAGTCAGCAGATTCTGTCCCTAGCTTCAAGGATCATTAAAAGGATGTTTCCTCATATGTTGTAAGATGAAACCAACTGGGGGCTATTCTGGGATCAAGTCCAGAAATACAAGGACATGATACAGATTCATACATTTCAATGGAAGAAACCAGCTAGGAATTGGACAAAAATCAATGTGGCCTATGACAGCAAGGAACAATCACTAGCTGCAGCAAGGGTCATCCGAGATCACAATGGTGAGGTTGTCAATATATTGTATTCCCAATATGAATGGATTAAACCTGCAAGAATTGCGACCATCAATGGACTGCTGGATGTTGCACATCAGGGGGCCATGTACTGCTGTGAGAAAGGCTGGAACAACATCATTTTGGAAACAAGCCATCAAGGCTTCTACAAATCAATCAGGTCCATCTCTGAACTGAACTGGATGGTGGCTAACCAAAGATCGAAGGTGGATCTGCCACGGTTCAGATGTGACATGGACATCAGGCCTACGGAACAGAACAAAGCTGCTGCGTGGATTGCTGCAAATGGACCTCCTCAAGCTCAGTCTGATTAGGACCAGGAATTCATGAAGATCATCCTAAGGGATAAGTCAAATCTGCCTTCCTTTAAAAAATCTAGAATTGGCAGGGAGAGGGGTTCCCTCCTGCCTTCTCATTTTGCTACATAGATGGTTGTTGTGATTTATTGGTGGGCATTGGCTGATGCGTTAGGCCAATTTCCCAAACTTACAGCCTTCTACACCAATCTTGAGGGGAAAGGCAAAGGAAATGTTGAATCTGATTTTATCTCCCTACTTGGCTTTTGTAATCTAGGTTGTTGTGTCAAGGCAGCTTCTATGTGTGTACCTAGAGCTAGGGATTTATGTAAATGGAGGAAGTCCTCCATATTTACGCTTTTGCTAAAACCATTTGAGCCTTTGGCATGTAAATAGGAAGGGGTTCAAAAGGCTATTTTTTGTAAGGGTAGTATTAGGGTAAGTCCCCCAAAAATGCATCCAATATATCAGGGAGTGGCGACCCACCTCAAGAAAGAGGTTCAGCCAAATAAAAAAAAGAAAAAAAAGAAAAAAAAAGCAGGCTAAACTCCAACATCCATCTCTCTTAGCATTTTGTACAATGATACCATATCAAACTTTCTTTCTTTCCTTTCTTCCTTGGAGTTCAAATAAGATGGATGCATCATATATTTGAAAAAGAGTAATGATAGGAGGAGTGAAAAATTAGAGTGAAAACGCAAAGTGAATGACGTGACAGTTATAAAAAGACAAACTAATACCCTAACCAAATGATGAGTGAACCCTAATGGATAATGGATTAGTTTGTCTTTTTATAACTGCTACATCAGTCACTCTGCGTTTTCACTCTAATTTTTCACTCCCCCAATCATTACTCTTTGAAAAAAGAGTGTAGAGATGACAATTATAAGCTTACCATTAATGTACATTTCAATCTAATTGTGCCAGTTCCTCTAGCTTCTTCAATCAAAGAACAAAGAGTCCTCTTCTAGTGTACATATTTGCATCAAATGCCAGTCAAGTTTGTTTGTGAAGGTTCACCCCATTACAATTATGAGTCATAAACAGGAAACAAAGTTAATGGTTCCAACTACTGAACTATCTGCCAAGTTATACATCTGGTTCATCAACCCTTTGATGGGGTACGTACCTTGATATACCTCTCTAAGCTGCATACCAATAAATCCATTCTACAAAATGACTTTTTTGCAACACAAGTATACCTGTATACGGCTATTTACTCCAACCAAAAGAGGCCAAAATATCAAAATCACAGTAGTATCACTACTCACTGCTGGATCCGGTGGTTTCTGTGTTTTTCCAAGAAATATCGATATCAGAATACGAAGAGGTGGTTTGCTAAGTCTAGTCATTTCTGTCTGGGATTTTTTTTAATTTTTTTTGGAAGTTATCTTTTGAATGGCTTTCAGAAGATAGCTTGCCTTTTTGGTTGAATATTGATGCTTTCATCAATACTGAAACAAGAGATGCATGTGTTGCCTTTACTCATTCTAATGCCAGTTCTATTCTGGTTGATGGTTTTTATTTGTGGTTAGTTGCTGTGCCGTCAGCTGCAAATCGAAGGGAGTCAACCCGCTCGCAGAATCTTGGATCGACTGATCCTGCAACCTCTATGAGTGGTAATTCTGCCCAAGAAGCTTCTGCAAGAGGTTCTAGAGTGTATGCTATTAGGGACTGAATTGCCGGTTATTTCCTATTAGGACTGTATTTGCTGCTGTTCCTGCTCAAGGTGGACATGCAACTTCTGAACCGTCATGCAGAACAATGGGCATATTATTTCCCATTTTAGGAAATGACTACTAACAGCACACGTGAGATTCACGTGATGGATCTGTTAAATATCCAAAATTTCTGTTAAATGTATTTAATTGGACAAATTTTGAAACATTGGGGACTTCTCTGGTCAAAAAATAACATTGGGGACTAATTTTGCCACACCCTATAACATTGGGGACTAAAATTGCCATTCGCCCTAATATAAATTAGAAAAGTTTATATATAATAGAATTGAAATAATAATTGAAATTGAACTAATAATATATAGAGTTTTTAAAAAAAATAGAATTATGAAGAATTAGATAAGTGAGAAAGAAAGATATATAAATTATAAGGGTATTGAAAGAATGATTGAACTATTAATTGGAATTCAAATAGTATATTAGTATAATATAATAATAGAACTAGAATAATTAATTAGAAATGTTGATACCCTAAACTATAAAGTGTAAAACTTAGAATATAAAGATTAAAAAAAGTAAGAAATAATATTAAAAGAAGAATTATATGAAGAAAATAAAGAGATAAAAATATTTATAGAATTATAAAAAGGAAAAACAATAAATTTAGTTTTTTTTCTTAATTTTGATTCTGGTTCAATCCGAAACCGACCATCTAATTCCAGTTACTATTTGAAAATAAGGGCCCCACAATTCTGGTTCGATTCGTGGCCATATCAACTTTTGCGGTTGCTACCTTATATTTCAAGTTACTGTGTCTCTTCATTTCAAATTGAAATTTTTTACTTTCCATATTTGTCCAAAGAGGTTGTCTTTTAATGCAACGTGATGCATCCATTAGTCATTGATGCAGCTTGTTGGAGTTTTTCCACCATAATAAAAAAATCATACCTGCAATTAGGCATGCCATCCCATTTAACTGGTGCAAAGGCAAATTGACTATTGTCTCATCCTCTTGGCCACAGTTTCTACAAATTGACTCTTGCAACCCTGATCTTTTATTTGTAACAACACTTACTGGCAAAGACTTGATGCAGGCATTAAAAAACATATTTCATTTGTGTTTGACCTTCAAGCTCCATAAGGATTTGGACATGTGAGGATTGTAAAAGTTTCTACTGAATTATCCACTCTTATTTATGCAACAAACTATCTGTTTGAGATTAGTATCCTCCAATGCCTTAGCTCTTATGTATCTAGATTTCACATTGTCATTTTATGAGTTTAAATGAGTCAAAAACAGCTTGTCCTTAGCCCCTCAGTGACTTGAATGGAATTTAGGCTGCGTTTGGTTGTTTAGAAATTGAATTGAATTGGAATTTAAATATTATAGAAATGTAATTCAATGAATTGAAAGTTTGAAATGTTTGAATTACTTTGTTTAGCAAACCAACAAAATTCATATAAAATTGAATTATAACTCAAAATCCTCTGTTTGGAAGTTTAAAAAATGTATTAAATTAGATTTCACTTATAATTATAATTAACAAAGTAATTTATTTTTAATATATTTTTTATAATAATATTGAATTTTTAATATTATTTTCTATTTTTATAATAATTTAATTTTAAAATAAATAAATAAATTTTATTTTTATTTATCTCCAAAAATTCAACTTCACTACTTTTAATTTTTTTTACCACTTCACTACATTCTACACTTTCAAATTTTTTTTACCACTTTACAGTTTTCACAACATTTTCAAGTTTTTTTAACTATGCACAGTATTACAAACTATGGTTGAATTTTTTTTTTGAAATATTTTTTGACTTTTTCTTGCCTCATATAACAATTATGTTTGGTGTTATAAGCAAAATTTGAACAATGAGCTATATTCTATTATGATTATATTAGTGGTACGACTTTTATCATTCGATAATTTCATTTGTGTTTGACCTTCAAGCTCCATAAGGATTTGGACATGTGAGGATTGTAAAAGTTTCTACTGAATTATCCACTCTTATTTATGCAACAAACTATCTGTTTGAGATTAGTATCCTCCAATGCCTTAGCTCTTATGTATCTAAGATTTCACATTGTCATTTTATGAGTTTAAATGAGTCAAAAACAGCTTGTCCTTACCCCCTCAGTGACTTGAACGGAATTTAGCCTGCGTTTGGTTGTTTAGAAATTGAATTGAATTGGAATTTAAATATTATAGAAATGTAAATCAATGAATTGAAAGTTTGAAATGTTTGAATTACTTTGTTTGGCAAACCAACAAAATTCATATAAAATTGAATTATAACTCAAAATCCTTTGTTTGGAAGTTTAAAAAATGTATTAAATTAGATTTCACTTATAATTATAATTAACAAAGTAATTTATTTTTAATAAATTTTTTATAATAATATTAAATTTTTAATATTATTTTCTATTTTTATAATAATTTAATTTTAAAATATATAAATAAATTTTATTTTTATATATCTCCAAAAATTCAACTTCACTACTTTTAATTTTTTTTTACCACATCACTACATTCTACACTTTCAAATTTAATTTTTTTACCACTTTACAGTTTTCACAACATTTTCAATTTTTTTTAACTATGCACAGTGTTACAAACTATGCTTGAATTTTTTTTTGAAATATTTTTTGACTTTTTCTTTCCTCATATAACAATTATGTTTGGTGTTATAAGAAAAATTTGAACAATGAGCTATATTCTATTATGATTATATTAGTGGTACGACTTTTATCATTCAATAATTTTCTATCAATATCAATGTTTGATATTAATCAAAACCATCCTTTGTTGGCTTGACATTAATACAAACTATCACTTTCTTAAATACCCATAAATGGCTAATACAAAGGATAGAATTGAACCACAAATCTAGTTTTGAACACCACAAAAGTAACTATCCCAAAGTGGAGAAAAGCCAAGACATCTACTTGGAAACAACCTTTGAGTTTTCAGCTAAATGCATGTTGAAAGCATTGAGCAAATACACAGCTGCATTCTTCGCATGCCAATCCAAGAGATAACACAGGTATATAAACAATAGAAGCTAAAAATGACTATTTTAAAGAAATTTAAATAATTTTATTTAAAAGATCAGAAAACAAAATTATTTACACAGATCAAATGAAAAAAGAAAAGAAGCTATGATTCCCACAAGCTTACAGCAAGACTTGTTCTATGTATATTCTAATGAGTAATAATACTTCAAAACTTCAAGCCAATCCAAGCTACTAATAATCTTCTCATTATATCACAAACATGACTAGATATGCCCCCTTTCCTGGAATAAAAGAGTAGATGAGTTAGGCATGCATTAGAGACCCTCCTCATGGAAGGTTAACTTAAAACATCCATATTAACTGACAAACAATGGTTTATCCTAGTGTTTCACTCTTGTAGAAATGCTTCTAAATAATATAAGAACTCAATTAGCTCACTATAGGAAAAGGATCACTAACCACACGATTGCTCCGAGAACCTCAAAAGCACTTCTTATGAACGATTGCAGGACCAGATTCATCATCTTGAGCCTTAGAAATCCACATCTGCATGATTAAACAGAACATAGCAGGATAGTCAAACACCAATCCAGCATTCCCAAAATCCAAAACAACAGAATTTCCTTTTTGCCCTTCACTGGATTTCTATATGTGAAAGTATCCCCCTTTTATATATGTTCTTTGTTTTTCTTTCTTTAGGATATTATCAATGAACACATTTGTTTTGGGGTTAGGGGGAAGCCACTGTTTATAGAAAGTAAAACTCACCTGTTGGAAAGTGCTCTGGGAAGCTAAGATGGAGCCTCCAATCCAGATACTGTACTTTCTTTCAGGTGGTGCAACCACCTTGATCTTCACGCTACTAGGTGCAAGAGCTGTTATTTCCTTGCTCATACCATCTGCAATGCCTGGGAACATAGTTGAGCCCCCACTGAGCACAGTGTTTCCATAAAGATCCTTCCTGATATCCACATCACACTTCATGATGGAGTTATAGGTTGTTTCATGAATTCCAACAGCTTCCATTCCAATCAAAGAAGGCTGGAATAGGACCTCTGGACAACGGAACCTCTCCGAACCAATAATGATCACCTGTCCATCTGGTAGTTCATAACTCTTCACGATAGATGAACTATTCTTTGCAGTCTCCGACTCCTGTTCAAAATCCAGAGAAACATAAGCAAGTTTCTCCTTTACATCACGAACAATTTCCCGTTCAGCAGTTGTGGTGAATGAGTAACCTCTCTCTGTAAGAATCTTCATGAGATAATCCGTTAGATCACGACCAGCAAGATCCAACCGTAAAATGGCATGCGGAAGTGAGTATCCCTTGTAAATTGGGATTAAGAGGTGCCTCTGTGAGAAGGACAGGATGTTCTTCTGGAGCAACACGAAGTTCATTGTAAAAAGTATAATGCCAAATCTTTTCCATGTCATCCCAATTGCTGACTATACCATGCTCAATGGGGTACTTCAATGTGAGGATACCTCTTTTAGACTGGGCTTCATCCCCAACATAAGCATCTTTTTGCCCCATACCAACCATGACACCAGTGTGCCGCGAGCGACCAACAATGCTAGGGAAAACTGCCCTCGGAGCATCATCACCAGCAAATCCAGCCTGTGTAGTAATAAGCAATGCATGAATCATTGTGACAATAAGCATAATAACTAGCAAAAAGGGGAGAGTTTAGGACAAACGTTAAAATAATAAGTAGTTGCTACCTTAACCATTCCGGTTCCGTTGTCAACAACAAGTGGTTGAACATCCTCTCCGCCAGCCATCTTATGTTAGCTGCGGATAAAAGCAACAAATAAATTAATTAAAAAAAATCAAGTATAAATCACATTTGAGGAGCCAAATCCAATACATGTACCATAATGTGCAGAGAGTTCTACTAAGTATATGAGACATTTTCAGAAATAATGCATATTATCATACATAAACAAGTAACAACAAACTGCACAGAGAGAAACATTTACATAAACTTGAATATGGAAAAAAGATGTTCAATTTCAGAATAAAATTTGAAATTCAAGCAATTGCTTGGCATACCACATAAACAGTTTGGAGTGCAAAATTTTGAAATAATGAGAAAGCCATTACAAATCAACCCTGCAAAATCATTTAACCAAACAACAACAAATTGCTATTCTTTTCTATCATTTTCAACATGTACATAATTCATGTTAATCGATCATTTATGCCTAGATAATTGTAGTGAATGAGAAACCAAATAGGTTTTACTTCATTAAAGATTCATAAGATGCCATGGCATCATGGTGCTAAACACTTAAAATTAAATCTACAAGCCTCTCTTATCCTGAAGGATGTGGCCGATGTCCAAATATTAATCATCATTCCTCTCCACACAAATCAAAAGGGAAATTAAGCAACAAAATAACAAAAACTCGTACTTCAACAGACGCAAACCCACAACACGAGCAACAATGGATATGACAATAATTCAACACAGCAAGATAACTATAACTAAATAAACATTCAAAAGTAAGCTCAAACATAGCCCAAAGAAATCTACTAGTTCATAATCCACATAGTAGGAAAATGGATGATCACATACTAACAAGCACAAGCATGAAGAAAGAAATATGCAAACTTGGAGAAGTATTCGTTCTTTAACATTTAAGAAGAAGTTACCACTAGTCGGGGCTCGTCAATCAGTCAACGAACTCAAATACTTAACAACACTTTATACACAAATATATCAACGTCAGAAGAATAAGAGATTATCAAACAAATTCTATCTCAAACATTAAAAAAAAAATCTGCAAACAGAAACACAAAATTCAGCTTCATCAGTTGGGTACAAGCTCAAGTATTATTAAAAGCATAATCAGTAAAAATATATAAAAGCAACAAAGCAGCAGCATAATCACTAAAAATACATCCATCCCAGCTCATAAAATTGAACAAACATACCAAAGATCAAACCTTTACTACCAAATTTAAAAAAAAAAATAATTCTGATAAAAAACCATTTGGAATTTCAAGCTTACCTTGATAAAAGCAGAGTTCTTTTCTGTTTTCAAATTGAAAGTTTGCTGTTTTACTTCGTGCAGAGAGAGGGGTGGCTTTTTGAAGGGAAACTAAGAATAATAGAAACAGTGGCTTTTTGAAGGTAAACTAAGAATAATAACATCAGTCCAATTTCTTCTTCCTCCGTAGCAGCATCAACTAGGCGCAGAGAGATTGGAGCGGTTACTCACGGCAGTGGAGAGTTTTAGGGTATTGGGAAGGAAAAAAATGAAAAGGGGAGAAAGTCTGGGGAAAAAATGGTTTATATAAGATTTTATTTTTTTTTGGCAAAATAATTTGGGGCGCCACTCCTTACTATATTAGAAATTAGGTTGGGTGACGCACTTACCCAAAAGTCATCCTTACAAAATGGTACCATCTTGATCACCACACCATTTATACTCCTACAATTTGTGGGATGATCAAGCGGAGAGCACAAAAGAGGAGTACTACTCCTTTTACTTGAGACATTACTAGCGGCAATATTTTGAAAATTTACAAAAGTGCTGAAATACCTATTAAAAGGGAGGTTGCAAAATTGAGGTAGCAAAGGATCTAGACCAAAGGCAGCTAGGCAGATTTCTAAATTCTTTAGGTTTCTTTAGGGTATCCCATTAAAGGAGATGGGAGCAGTGGAGACGTGCAAGTAGCAGGCCATAGAGTTCTTCTTTAGCGAGTCCATGCTGAATTCTGCGTATTTGTTTGAGGAGTCTTGTAGCATGGTGGTCATTTGGCCTCTGTAAACTGCTGCTCGTAGTGATCTTTATTGAAGTCCTTGAGAAATGAAAAAGTAGAAAGAGACTATGGGCACTCGCATGTTAAAGTGTGAAGGTGTTGCTCCTTTTCCTTAAGAGTAGTGGCCTAGTTGATCTGTCAGCTTGTATGAGCTTCTGCAGTACTTCATGGTTTAGTGGCTCGATCTGTGCTAGGTAGTTGGCTGGTTTGTTCGTTGCCTTGGGGATAAGAGTGAGAGAAGCTTGATTTCCTATTTGTTGGAGGCCTTCCTCCCACTTCTTAAATTTCCAAGGATGCTGGTTGCTAAAGGCTTGAAGGAGCAGTCTTGAATTGGTCTCGATGTGGGGGAATTGGAAGCCAAGATTCCTGCTTTTTCTGATACCTTCCAAGCAAATGTTCACCTCCACCTGTAGGTAAGTTTCATTAGGAGGGCATGATATAGGGGGGAGTAGGGATAGAGGCTTACCTGTAGAGTCTCTGATCAGGCCTGCAGCAGAAATCTGAGCTCCACTAGTGAATGATGCAATGCTGATCTTGATTTCTGTTGGCACAGGAGGATTCCATCTAGCTATGGTCACTCTTACTGTTCTTTGAATCTTAAGGGCAGCTGACCAGAATTCAGACCATTCCAGAGTTTGAAGCTCCTTTAATTGGCATTTTAGAGCTAGGATCTGCTTAAACATGTTGAAAATGTTCTGTATTACTGCATTTTGGGTTGGCTTAACACTATCAAAGATAGCCTTGTTCCTCATTTTCCAAATGGCCCAACAAATTAGGGAGGGGATGATTTTATGCATGAAGTTCTTGATCTCAGCTTTTTCTTCTGAATTCTACCACTGGTGTAGATTACAATAAAGGAAAGCTGAGGGTCTAGGAATATCTACTTCTGCACCCATAATATTCCAAATATTAGTAGTTAACCTGCATGCAGAGAAAATATGAGAAATGGATTCACCATATGAGCAGCAGAAAGGGCAACAAAAAGGGCCATTTATGCCCACTCTATACAGCAGATGGCCAGCAGGTATTCTGAATTGAGTGAACCTTAGCATGAAAAAGGAAACTTTGATAGGCATGTGAGAATCCCAGATAAATTTGGAGAAGGGAAAGGAAGGACCAGAGGGCCCTCTTACTACCTGGTATGCAGATTTCATCGTGAAAGATCCATGTTTAGTAATTTTCCATATTAGGGAGTCAGGATTTGCATTCAGTGTTAAAGTACTGAAGATGGAGGAGGGGATCTGGGGGCATATAGTTCTGATCTGCAGCTGATCCCATCCTTGTGGACCAAGGACTTGATTAATTTTCAAATCACCTGATGCTCCAAATCTGTCATGGAGGCTTCCTTCTTCCTGCCATCTGTCAAAGAAGATATTGCATTCAACTGATCCCACTTGGAAGAAAATGTGTTCATCAGCCGGTTGTGCCTGTTGCATTAGCCTCTTCCATATATGAGAGCTTCCCCTTTTTGGAGTGCATTGAAGAGGGTGGCCTGTAGAGTAGTACTTAGCCCATAAGAACTTAGCCCAGAGGGACTCCTTTTTCCTGAACTTCCACCACATTCTGAGTGTCTGTGCACTAAGATCTTAATTTTTAAGTATCCATTAAAGATTCGCGTGTTGGCCCGAATTTGCATAGAAATGAGATTGAAATTTTTTTGTCCGAGTAAAAAATTGAATCCAAAGAATTGGACCATCTTGAATTGGAACACAATTCTTTGTGATTTAATAAGGAACCAAACACAAGAATTAGAATTGGACCCTCCAATTCTAATTCTGAGGGTTCAATTCAATGCAAGCAAACACAACCTTAGTATATTTCTCAAAAATCATCAAGAGAATTGGTTTTAAGAAAGGTTCAAATTTTCTATTAGCCCACTTAGGTTTATTTGATAAATTAACTTAACTTTGAAAATTAATTGATTCAAGCTTGACGAATTAAGTTTGTTTGAAAACTAAAAGTTAAATGTCTTAATGAATTATGAGTATCTAAAAAGGAAGACAAAATTCTTTTATGATTTTAAGCGATAAAATTTAGTTTATCACTTAATTTCACAATACGCTCAAGCGTAATCTTTAAAATAAAATTTAATATACCATAAATATCCACAATATCTCTTTAATATCTTTTACCATCTCAATTTCATTTTTACTTCTATAATTTAATATTCTTATTTATTATTCTTTCTTTCTCTTATATGCTAATATTTTTATTCAATAATATTTTTTCCATTTCTTAATATTTTTATTTAATATACACGATTTAATAAAAAAATTATGTTTTACAATTTGATTAACCTTTTTTACCTTATCTTTTTTATTTAAATCAAGTTTGGATTAATGAAAAATTATATTTTTAAAATTTTTTAAAAATAACATCCAATATAATAGAACACATTTTATTCAATATATCTTTTTTTTTTCTATACTTTAATATTTGCATTTAGTATACTTGATTTGATAAATTTTTTTTTTTACAGTTTGATTAATCTTTGTTATCTTTTCTTTTTTTATTTCAATCAAGTTTTGATTAATTCGAAATTATATTTTAAATTTTTTTAAAATATAACATCTAATATACTAGAAAACCATTAATATGTAGAGTTCATAAATATACGTATTTTTATGATAATATTTTATATTCAAAACTACTAATTTTGAAAATTTTCTTTTTTTACAAAATTATATTGTATATATTTTTTAAAATAATTTTGATTTGTTGTTTGAAAAGTAATATATTGCACATTTATTAAAAAAATAAATAATTAAAAAATAAAATCGTACTATTTGTCATTCAGTTATTAGATTAATATTTTTATAAAACAATGTTAATTTTTTCAATATTCATATACTTATTATTTCAGATTTCAAATTTTATATTTCAAATTTATCAAATCCTTAGCTTTCTTAAGGTACAACCAAGGGGTTTTGCCACTGCAATCTTCTCATATGAGACTCTGGTAACCATCTTCCCACCTATTCACCATCCTACCATCCCCGATTCGGAATCTCAAACCATCTTTTGTTAGCTATTGTGCCATCAAAATACTTCTGAACAAATATGGTAAATATGGCTTGTTGTGATAATTTTAAGAAATTGAACAGCTTCTGTGACTCTGACAGAAGACTCAATGATGCAGAAAGCCACACCCTTAACATAATCGCACCAATTCTCAAATTTGGAGAAACTTACTTGAGTTCATTCAAAAGAAAAACTATGCCAAGGAGAAAAATAAAGCACCTAATGTTGGCTCTCCAAAAGTCAGTAAAACAATCACAGAACTATTCTGATTGTTGAATAAACATTTATCTGTCAAAACTTTTTTCTCAATTTGGCTTCCGGAATTATTTTAAAAACATGCAAAAGCATTTCTTTGAGAATTTCAAGATCATTAACAATAAGAAAGTCGAGAGTTAAAGGATATGAAAGCTTTAAAACTTTAGTCATAAACTATTCATATTTCTATCCCCGAATCAAGGATGGAGTGGTAACTGAAGCACCTTAAATTCATTTTCTTTGTTCTGTTTCATCTGCTGACACCAAGCTATTCAAAACTTCCTAATTCTGCTTGAATTCTATCTAACATTGCATTTTTATGGATAATACATTAATTTGTAGAAATGAAACAGGACTTCAGATTGACATCGGATTGTCCTTAGGCTTTGTTTGGTTGTTTAGAAATAGAATTGAATTAGAATTAGAATATTATAGAAATGTAATTCAATGAATTAAAAGTTTAAAATGTTTGAATTCCTTTGTTTGGCAAAACAACAAAATTCATATAGAATTGAATTATAACTCCAAATCCTTATTTTGAAAGTTTAAAAAATGTATGAAATTAGGTTTCATTGATAATTAGAATTGACAAAATAATTTATTTTTAATCCTTTGTAGACATTTTTTCACACACTACACATATTTTACACACACTACACACATTTTCACACACTACACATATTTTACATATAGTACACACATTTTCACACACTATACATTTTTCACACACTACACATATTTTTCACACACTACACACATTTTCACACTCTACACATTTTTTCATACACTACACATATTTTACACATAGTACACACATTTTCACACACTACACATATTTTACACACACTACACATATTTTCACACACTACACACATTTTCACACACTACACATATTTTATACATAGTACGCACATTTTCACACACTACATACATTTTCACACACTACACATATTTTACATATAGTACACATATTTTCACACACACCACATTTTTTCACACACTACATATTTTTTCACACACTATACATTTTTTCACACACTATACACATTTTCACACGCTACACATATTTTACACATATGTAGTGTTTGAAAATGTGTGTAGTGTGAAAAAATGTATAGTGCGTGAAAATGTATATAGTGTGTGAAAAAATATGTAGTGTGTGAAAATGTGTGTACTATGTGTAAAATATGTGTAGTGTGTGAAAATGTGTGTAGTATGTGAAACCTCCCTTTTGCACCCGTCGGCGAATACTCTAATCCAAATCAATCCCATCCTCCTCCAAACCCTCAAAACAAGGATTTTTAGGTGGAGTTCTCCATGGAGTACCAGCTCGAGATCCCGACTCTAGTTGTTCAAACTGTTGGTTAAACTGCTGATGCTCCTACTTAATATGTTGATTGTCAGCAGATATCTGTCGTAACTGCTCATTGATAGTAGCAAACATACCTTCTAGATTTTGGATGACACTAGCACCTTCTTCCTGTTTACTCATATTGACACTTAACCCAAATTTCCAAAAGAGAATGTTCACGATAATTACTATGGAAACAATAACCCACAAATATCCAATATAACCAAACCAATCAATTAATCACCAATTCAACCGGATCAAATTCTCACAATACCAATTAAACAATAACAAATAATATAATTGTTGTAACCTTCTCACAATAATCAAATCATGCAAGGCCGCGTATAACAACAATTTGAATTTTCAATTTTGAGGAAAAACTGAAAAGAAAACCTAATTTTGAAAATTCCTTGTACTCTGATACCACTTGATAACGATCTCGCCACGCTCCTCATGTAGATTGATACGTTGTTTTGAAAAAGTGTCCACGATCCTTTCGTAAATCAATTTGATTAATCCGAATCACCCTATCTTTGTAGGATGAAAATATGCACTGTTATACGGTGGCTTCTCACAAACAAATAATGAGACAATTAAGCAAACAAAACTCCCTCCTCATGAATATCTTCACAACAAGAATACAAAACCCTCCTTGGATTTTATCCCTAAAAAAAAACAACTCGGTGTTCTTTATTTATCAAAATTCATGTCTTCTTCTTACAACTAAAAGAAAATGCTTATTTATAGGCCTAACACAAACTCTAAACAAAGTAAACAATAAAAGGAAATTTTAATAACTTAAAACCCTAAAAATACAAAAATGGAAACTAATTTAAGCCAAATATTTCCGCACGTCGCGACATAGGGATAACGGGGAATAAATCCTAAAATAAAAATCCTATCATCTCTGGACGTCGCGATGTGTAACGCTAGACATTGCGACGTGCACAGACGTAGTGATGTCGGAGGCTCTCCACGTTGTGACGTGGCTTACTATTTTGTTGCCCACGTCAAAATTTACTCCTTTCTTCCTTTTAGGCCTCCAAACTCAAACCATCCTTCTTAGGCACCCCTTGACTTGCTGCAATGACCCCCGAAACTTTGTTTTGGACTTCAGTTTACTATTTCATCCCAAGTTTTAAGAACATCTACTCTTCGACAAGGATACCATGACATCACAATATCCACTTGATAACTACCAGTAAACAAAAAAGATCAATTTTTTTTGAACTTTTCTTTTTTTAAACCAAATATTGAAATCAACAAAAATTGAAGATATAACTATTGTAACTATCTCACAATTATCAAATTATGCAAGGTTGTGTATAATAACAATTTAGGGTTTCAATTTTAAGAAAAATTGAAAAACCTAATTTTGAAAATCCCTTGAGCTCTGATACCACTTGATAACGATCTCGGTCATGCTCATCAGATAGATTGAAAAATTGATGTAGAATAAATTGCCTAGACCTTTTCGTAAATCAAAGGATAAAGAATGAAGCAATCTATCTTTGTAGAATGATTGCTTCATTTTTTATCCTTTGATTTACGAAAAGGTCTAGGTAACTTATTCTGCATCAATGTATCAATCTATGTGATGAGCGTGACTGAGATCGTTATCAAGTGGTATCAAAGCTCAAGGGATTTTCAAAATCAAGTTTTTCAATTTTTCTTAAAATTGAAACCCTAAATTGTTGTTATACATAGCCTTGTATGATTTGATAATTGTGAGACGGTTACAACAGTTATATCTTCTATTTTTGTTGATTTCAATATTTGGTTAAAAAAAGAAAAAGTTCGAAAAATTTTGATCTTTTTTGTTTACGGGTAGTCATCAAGTGGATATTGTGATGTCGTGGTATCCTTGTTGAAGGGTAGATGTTCTTAAGACTTGGGATGAAGTTGAACGAGATTTTTGTGCTTCATTACGTGAATTCAAAATTTCCAAAACCGAAGTGATTAAATGTAACAAGTGTCTTGGTTATGGTCATCATGAGTTTGAATGTAAAAATCTATTTGTTGTGATTATCTATGATGGAGTTGTGTAGTTTGAGGATCCCAATAGATATAATGTTGATGATGACACTGTTCTAAATGGAAAAGCCATTGACAATGACATAGCAATTGAGACTTCTTCAGAAGAGTTTACACAACCAATGGTGATAGAAGTTTCTTTGATGGAGGTTCAATCAATCATAGTGGAGGAGAACCCCAGTGTCAAAGTTATGAAAACTGAAGAGCTTTTAGTGGGGGAAACATTGTCATCAATGAAGACAGTTCAAGGGGAAGAGATTGATATGATTACTACTTTTGATGAACTATATTATGATAATGTTAATTCTTCTATTGTTTTGAGTGATTGTGCATTAATTGATAATTTTGTTGTATATCATAAGAAGCAAGGAAAGGAATTGATTAATGATTTGAATAGAAAAAGCCTTTAGGTGAGGGTTGTAACAAAAGGCAAGGAGAGGAGAAATTATGAGTATGAAATTCCATATATTGTCTTTTTGTCTTGGTGATTTTATAGGTTTTGTGTCGGATTCTCTTGTTACCAATCAACAAGATTTGAGGTCAAATCTTTTTTAAGTGGGATGGAATGATAGCAAATCATGTGTGATCGCATGTTCCAGGACGTCCAAGGTGGCCACGCCAGTTGTGGAGGACAAGTCATTTATTTGGAAGCATGGGATTGAAGAAAAGACGTGGACAAAAAGCCACGTCTCGACGTCGAGAGCCTCTAATTTCACAATGTCCATGCACATCGCGATGTCCAACGTCGCAAGCTGGAGTTTGCACTCTATTTATAGAGTGGTCTATATTTAGGAAGAGGTTCTAATCCTCATAGACTCGATTTAGGATGGAAGAGGTTCTAATCCTCATCAGCAAGCTGGAGTTTCCACTCTATTTATTGATCTGAATTCTCCAAAAGTGCTCAAGATTCTAATCGATAATAGAGACCAGATTAAAACGATGATAGCAAATCATGCTACAGTTAATTTGACTGAGCAGGAGAAAAATAGCAATGTGAAAAATGAAGGTGAGCTATTCATGAGTGAGATTTTCGCCAGAGGCTTTACGAGGAACAAGATCTTCGTTTAAGAGCTGAAGAACATTCAGGAAAGAGAAGCCAAGACCACATCTCTATTTCATCTTGTAGAAGAGAATCATGGTCCCGTCCTGATAATGAGAGGATCGTGCATTATCAGCAATGTCTCTAACCTGATTCTTGAAATCAAGATGTGTACATGCAATATGAGCTGCCCCAAGCTGAGCATGTACAGTGTAGGAATCTAGGCAAAAATGACATACATAATGTGCTACGATAGTACAAGAATGGATTTATTAAAATATTTTCTCATTTTGTGGATGATGTAGCAAACTATCCACTTCCTCATCGGGTTAAAATGCCTCCATTGACCTTTATTTAGGAGACAACGATCCTGCATATCATTTGCATTATTATATAGAAAACATGAAGCTTTTTAATTACCCTGATCAAATTTTATGCAAGTGTTTTGGGACTACGTTGATGGGAACTGCGCGAATGTGTTGTGAAAGTTTGAAACCTAGAGCTCTTACTTCTTTTGGACAAATATCATCTCTTTTTCACAACAGGTTTGTACAACGTGAAAAGTTTAGAAAAAGTAGTGCCAAACTACTAAACCTAAGGCAAGGGGAGTCAGAACCATTAAGCCAATATCTCAGCAAATTTATCAAAAAGAGCCCACAAATAGGCCCCAAATTGGATAATATAGTGGTTCGAGCCTCTACTAATAGTTTAAGACCAGGAAGGTTATATATGGAATTTGTGATAGATCCTTCCCTTTACAGTTGATGAGATGGTAAAATAAGCAAAAAGTTCGCAAAAAGTTAAGATGCTGATAAGCAAAAACGTGACAATAAAAGGTACTCGAGAAGAAGAAAGAAGAAAACAGAGAAAAATCTTTTGGACGCAGTGGTCAAAAATAGAAGTTTAACAAACCACTGTTTGGCGCACCCAAGGTCGGAGATAATTTTAAAGGATTTACTCCTTTGAACAAAACATGTGATGTTGTATTAGCTGTGTTGGAACATAAAGGCATGGCCAGGTATCCACAACAGATGTCTAGATCGGATGATAAAAGAAATATTTTTACAAGTTCCACAACCAACATGGCCATAGCACTGAGTACTGCAAAGAAAGAAAGTACATTGAAGATCTAATACAAAACGGATAATTACGTGACTTTGTTCGAGCAGGGGCTTTAACATATCGACTTGAGGATAGGAAAAATGGAGAATATATTGAAGAAAAAAATAAGAAAGGATAATGGTAATGATAAAATCATGAAGTAGATAAGAAAATCATGGCATTAATTCATACCATTATTGGAGGACCCTGATAAGTTGGTTTTATACCAACTAATATGTGTTAAATCACTTGGCTTTTGTTGTGTGTTTTATGTACATATGTGATGATTTGAGAGGTTTTATGCAGTTATATGTTTACAATATGAAAATGATCAAATGGTGTAAAACGAGCAAAAATGATGGTAAATGAAGTGAAAAATGCTAAAAGGCAAATGAAGGAACCAAGAATGCATATTTGGCCATTTTAGGGTTTTGGGCAGCTTGGTTGTGCAAATTCATTTGAGCATAACTTCTTCAATATTAATTCATATGATGCGTTCTTGGATGTTCTGGAAAGCGCTTTGAGTTATCTTCAATTCTTATGTTTTAACTTTCTTCTAATTCTGTGTGTAAATATGAGAAACGAAAGCATCTTGATGATTGCTACTTCAGGATTTAGTTATTGAATTCATATAACCACAGTTTGGTAGATTGTTAATAACTTGAGCTACAGACCTCCAATTAAGGTGATTCTTGATCCCTTAGAAAGCCATGAGAAAGGTCTAGAACGTTTATGTTTACCATCAAGTCCAGTTTAGGAGCTAAGGCACATGAATTTGGTGTAGAAGTCGGGTCTTAAAGCTGAAACAAACACTCAGCCACAATGAAGAATCACACTCACAAAACCCTCACAAGCACTCACACAAACACCTCACGGGCACTCACTTCACACTACACTCTCGCACAGCTGCACACTCTCCCTCGCACACTCTCGCACACACCTCACATGCGGCGAGGTGATCTCGCCGCAACACTCATGCGCACACTTGCACATGACTTCGCACACACTCATGCGGCGAGACCACCTCGCCGCATGCACCTCACCACAACACTCACACACAAGCACTTGCACACTCATGCACTCTAGCACTCAACACTCGCACAAGCTCACCAATACCCAGCACACTACGCACCTACACTACACACACATCATGCGGCGAGGCCACCTCGCCGCATGAAGGCTTCGCACTCACTCACTACAATGTGCGCACACATCTGCACATTTGCACTCAAATAATGCACACAACTCACTTCACTCATGCATTTCACTCACATTGCATACTTCACACACTCATAACATCATTCTTGTTTCATATGTGTAGCTCATTTTCAGCACACAACACTTATCATCCATATTCCATGTCTTCATACCACTAATTTCACCAACCGTATCACTCATTACATCTCATCTCATTTTCTTAGCTTCATACATTTCACAGAATTCACATTTCAGATTTCACTTCACAAATTCACAATTCACTTCAACTTGTTATTTCTTCACCATTTCATTCACTTCGTCTACTTTCATTTCATCAACAGCACATCTTACTTGCATACTGTTGGAAGGAAGCTCCAACACAACACTCTTGGTTTTTACTCATCTTTCACCCATTTCATATATTCACTTCACTCCACAATATTCACAATTCTCACATTCACCACACTAGAATCACTCTCACATACTCGCACAGAGTGGCGAGACCTTGCCGCGAGGTCTCGCCCACAAAGCATTTTCATGGCGAGGTCTCGCCGCGAGACCTCGCCGGCAAAAGCAACACACGGCGAGACCTCGCCGCGAGGTCTCGCCACACACACACACTACACGGCGAGGTCTCGCCGCGAGACCTCGCCCACAAATTGGTTTGAAAGTTCTGATTTCGCCAAAGGAAGAAAATGGTTAAGTGTTGGAAGGTTTGTTCCATGAAGTTTTTCAGTTTTGTTGCACTGCATTGATTTGGTCGTAACTCTCTCACCTTAGCTCCAAATTGGGTGATCTATATGGCTATGGAAAGCTAAGATAACGAGTTACAATTTTCATGTTTTAAGATTTCCTTGATTCACAGCGTTTCATGGTCAAAGTTTGGTTTGAAGCTGCAGGTTTGAGGTTTCGTATATTGAGTTTTCTGGAAATTTGACTAAGTGTTGAAGTACTAAGTTTCTGATTTTCAGGGCAGAAGAAGGCATGAAGTCCAATGGCCAGAAGGCGTGATTTCGTGAATGCTGTTCTGCTTTGAAGCCCACGAGGATGCTGAAGACGCGATTTGAAATAGCAAGAAGGCGTGATTCGACTCTGATTCGCGTGCCTGGAAGTTCAGAACTGAAGGCGTGATTCTCACTGGCCCAAATGCGTGGTCTCCGAATTGAAGGCGCGCGAACTTTTGACAAAATGTGCGAAGGAGCATCTGAAGGCGCAATTTTGAAAGCCCGAAGGTGCTGGAATGCTGGAGGAGTTCTACAATCTTGGAATTTTCACAATTTAGGCTGAGTTTTAGTCATTTCTTTTAAGGGCACTTTTGTAATACCTTAGATGGTTTACGGTTGCGTATTAGTTACATTTTCATAGCTCTATATATAGTAGAGGTAGCTAATGTGTAAAGGAGATCCCGGAGACTATTATTTTTCATCCATTAGTTAGATTTTACATTTTGTAAAAAACTTTGGAGAGCTGAAGAACGGGAATTCATTTGAAGATCTACTTTCTCTCTCTAGTTTCTCTCTCTAGCATTTGAGCTCCATTTTCTGTTCCGATCAAAGATTGGCTCCGATCATTGTATTTCTCATATCAATTAAGGAAGCTCTTGGAAGAATTAATTGGTAAACTCTTTCCATTTATTGAAAATGAATTGTTTCAAGTTCCAAATTGTTGACCGTGAATTGGTAATGGAGTTCTATGGTTAGATTTCTCATGTTCTAGAGTTTCAACCGGTTAAATGTATAATTATACTATACAATGCTATGCAATTGACATAATTCCTTAAGGATGAAATCATATGTGATTTTAATGATTGAATCTTGTTGAGTTTCATGAATTCACACTTTTATTGAATGAATTGAACTTCGATTGCGGTCGCCATGCTGGGTTGAAGTGAGATTTTACCAATATCTGTGAGAATTGCGTGAGATGAGAACTTGAAAATGATTTCCTGAGTCTTTACACTTGTCTTAGCCGATCAATTCATTATTGAGATGTAGGCCTCGCCATGGGAAACTTCGAAGGAATGAAACTTTAGGAAAAAGTGTTGAAGAAACTCTTTGAGATAGCAACGAAGGCATTCATACCTAGGTCAGGCCTCGCCATGGGAGTTCCTAGGAATTGCATGTTAGAATTGCTAACTTTGGAGAGTTGAGGGTTGAATCCGTTCTACTTAGGCCTCGCCATAGAAAAAGTGGAATGTTAAGGAGTATAGAAAACACTGTGGTCGCCATGCTAAGTGTTAGCTAGCCTCCTGGGCAATAGAGATCTCCTCATTGTTTTATTTGTGTGTCAAGAGCATTGCAATCATGGCCTAATGTGCATTCAACTGGTGGAGATACTCTAGAGCATCCACTCTCTTCCTGTTACACTTTATTTGTTGCATTTGTTTCTTTACTAGTTAGAGTCTAGTTTTATTTCTTTCGTGGCATTCTGTGAGCAAACATTGAGATTCTTGGCCCAAGCCTTCCCTGTGGATACGATCCCTGCTTACGCTACTACATTAGTGTTTAGGGTAAAATTGAGCTGATACGACTTTAGGCTATCAAACCCTTTAATGAAGACTCGATGACCTCCAAGAAAATGAAGAGAAGAGGAATTCTTGAGCAGGAACCAGTCCATAAGTGGTTTAAATGAATGGACACAATCACATTCTCTGAAGAAGATGCGGTTCTGACCAATTTGCACATGCAAATGCATTGCTAATTAAAGCAATCATAGCAAACAAAGAAATTCATAAGGTATATATTGATGATGACAGGTCGACTGATATCCTCTATTAAAAACTTGCCAAAGAAATGGGTATTGACAAAAAAATAACTCAAAGCTTGTCATTCGCACTTCGTTTGCTTTTCAGGAGATACATCAATCCCAATTGGGATGATAAACTTGCTAGTCACATTAGAAGAATACCCAAAAGAAAAATTTATCTATGTTGAGTTCACAGTTCTTAATGTCACATCTCTATACAACGTTATCCTCAGACGACCAGCCATGGTATAACTAAAAGCTATACGATCTTCATATCATCTCGTCATGAAATTCCCTACGGAAGCAGGAATTGCCACAATCCGAGTTGACCAAAAGTTAGCAAGAGGATGTCATATGGTAGCTCTAAAAGGAAATAAAAACAAACATATAGCAAATGTGAATTGCATCAGCATAAAAAACTATGAAAATCAAGCTGAACCTCCTATGTTGACAGAATAAATGGAAAATGTTCCTTTAGAAAAAGAAGAAACGGATAAAACTGTTTTGATCGGTTATTCATTACCAAAGGAAGTCAAAAGATCACTAGTAAATCTCTTACGAGAATACAAGGATGTTTTTACTTGGAGTCCGGATGACATGAAAGATGTATCAACTAACCTGATAGTTCATAATCTGAACATTGACAAGTCTGCTCAAATAGTCAGGCAGAAGAAAAGAACATATGTGCCAGATCGTAATTAGGCCATGTCTAAAAAGTTGACAAGTTGTTAAAAGCAAAAATCATCAAAGAAGTTTTCTATATGACCTGGTTTGCTAATCTAGTAATGGTGCCAAAATAGGATAATTGTTTGAGAATGTGTATTGATTACATAACTTGGAACAAGGCTTGCCCAAAAGATTGTTACTCTTTACCGGTAATAGACCAAAATGTATACGCGACCTCTACATTTGGAATCTTATGTTTCTTATATGACTATAAAGGTTATCATCAAATACAAATGGATGAAGAAAATACGGAGAAGACAACATTCATAATTGAAAAAGGCATATATTGTTACACTAAAATATTGAAGAATGCTGGAGCTACTTGTTAAAGATTAGGTTATAAATCTTTCCAATTAGATCAGCAGAAACATTGAAATATATGTTAACAACATGCTCATCAAGAGAAAAAAGATCAAAACATTTCTCTATGATGTGAAAGAAACTTTTGACAAGTTAAGGGAAACATGTTTAAAATTAAACTTTAAGAAATGCACATCTGGGGTCAGATCTAGAAAATTTCTTGGTCATATGGTTTCAAGCCAAGGAATTGCTACAAGTCTTGAGAAAGTTCAAGCAATTTTGGATATGAAACAACCAAAGAATATAAATGAAGTACAGATGCTCATAAGTTGTCTGGCTACTTTAAATCGTTTTCTGTTAAGGTTGGAAAACATAAGCCTTCCATTTTTCAAAGTTCTGAAGAAAGCAAAAATGTTCTCATTGGATGAAAATTGCGTCAAGGCATTTGAATAGCTGAAAAGCTACCTATTAAATTTGGAAGTATTATCTATACCTGTTCAAGGTGAAATCCTATATTTATAATTGGCTGCTAGTGATGCAGCCGTTAGTTAGATTTTGGTTAGAAATGACCAAGGGATACAAAAATTGGTGTATTATACGAGCAGGGCATTATAATTTGCTAAGCAACAATACCCTATAATGGAGAAATTAGCACTGGCACTTGTTCATGCGTCATGTTGGTTAAAACCCTATTTTCAAGCACATGAAGTCTATATTTTAATACACAAGCCTTTGAGGCAAATTCTTGAGAAACCTGATTCATTAGGAAGATTAATGAAATGGGAAATTGAAATGGGAGAACACGATATCACCTTTTTACCTTAGAAGGCGGTAAAGGGTCAAGTACTTGCTGACTTTATGGCGGAGACAACAAAGAGTGATGATGACCTGCAAAATGAAAACAAAAAGAAGGATAATTTAATAAAAACAAAAAATCAAAGGTGGATTCTATTGTTTGATGGAGCATCAAGTGAAGATGAATCAGGAGCTAGGTTAATATTAACAAACCCAAATGGACAGGAATCCACGTATGCTTTACAATTTGAGTTCAAATCAACAAATAATGAATTAAAATATGAGGCATTAATAACTGGAATAAAGTTAGTCTCTTAAATAGGTGTTGAGAAGTTACAGGTTTATAGTGATTCAAAGCTCATATATGAAGCTCAAGATCTGAATATGAAAAATATTTAGAAAATACTAAAAACCTCAAAAAGAAATTAGAGGAGTTTCTGATCGAACGAGTACCCCAGGCTCAAAATAAACGTGTCAACACACTCAACAAATTGGATTCATCAGCTCATGTTCACTTGACCAAGAAAGTATTGGTAGAAGTTCTTCCAACTCAGAGTATCGACGAGCTTCAAGTGATGGTCATCGTGAAAACGAAGGAAACATGGATGACTCCAATTCTAAAGTTCTTAACAAAAGGTGAATTACCTTCCGACAAGAAGATAACTCAGAAGATAACCTTGCAATCACCCAAGTACACCATCAAAGATCGAATCTTGTTTAAAAAAGGTTATCACATGCCTTGGTTATAATGTATAGGTCCCAGGTAGGTTGAATATGTGCTCGGAAAAATACATTTTGGATCGTGTGGAAGCCATGTGGGAGCACGGATGCTAGCAAAAATGGCAATAAGACTAGGGTATTATTGATCTACAATGCATAAGGATTCACATGATTTAGTTTAAAAATGTCCCAAGTGTTAGACACATGCGATGGTGAACCATGTCATGCTAATAGCACGTGGTAAGGTAATCCTTTCATGTGGTATATATGTTGTCGAACTTGCACAAATCCAGCACAAACAAGAACAAATCACAAAAGCAGAAAAAGGATATTGAACGCAAATACTTGGATATTGATCCATATTGATCCACCCTTATGTTATACAAGAAAATCTACCTAACCCAAGTAATCTCGGCATTAAGCAAATTAGCTTGGCTTGCTCTCAATTAAGAGCGGGAAGATATACTACCTAAGGTCATACTTATAAGTTTACTGGAATTCAATATACTCCCAATAATGAAGATTTCTCAAAGGAAAAGCTTAAAGAGGTTTCTTTCAATTTCGTCAAAACTATTTATTCCACGAAGAAGATGCCTTTAAATAGGCTACAATAATGAAAACCCTACTTAAAATTCGTAAAGGAAACATTAAGTAATAAGGAAAGTAATTGTTTGTGATAAATTTCTTAAAAAGAAACAAAACCCTAAAAATAAAAAAAAACTGAGCGAATCCCCAACGTCATGATGTAGGGAGTCTCACATCGCGATGTGCAGAAAATGTGATTTTTTCCACATTCATTTAGTGAGTGACGTCGTGACGTGGAGAGGTTGAACATCGCGCGACGCGGGGAAATTTGGGCTTTAACGAATTTCTTCATCTCCAAACTTGATTCCATTCCTTATAAACATTCAATAGAGATGCAAAAAACATTCAAAAGTACTCCGACGTCAACTTTACTTGAAGACAACTCCAAGCCTTCATGCTCATCCTCAATGGCTGTGCTAAACATGCTCAACAAAGATTGCAAAGCCATCTTTACCTTCTTTGTCCGTGACCTCGTTATTGGTCCATCAAGATTAACCAATGGATCACTTGATTGAGTCATTGACTTAGGCAGATTGCTATCATTCCCTCCGTCCTTGAAATGATTTGTCCTCAAATCACCTACATCATATAGAGATAAATCAGCTACATTAAATGAAGAAGAAACATTGCCATACTCACTAGGTAATTCAATGCGATAAGAATTGTTATTAATCCTTTCGATAACTCTAAAAGGACCATCACCATGTGGATGTAACTTGATTTCTACTTAGCTTGAAATCTCCCCTTCCTCAAGTGAATCCAAAATGAATTAATGGGTTCAAATATCACACAAACTCGACCCTTATTGGTCTATTTTGCATATTGTTCATTCCTCCTTTTAATTGAATTTTGAACCTTTTCATGAATCTGTTTAATAAACTCAGCCTTTTTTTATCATCTAAATGAACAAATTCATTAGTAGTCAAAGGAAGAATATCAAGTGGTGTTAAAGGGTTAAATCCATAAACATTTCAAATGGGGAAAATTAATCGAACTATGCAAAGTAAGATTATGTGCAAAATTCAATATGTGACAAAACGTTTCCCAGCTCTTAAAGTTCTTATGAATTATTAGCACGCAATAAAGTAGACAAAGTGCGATTTACTACTTTAGTTTGACCATCAGTTTGTGGATGTGCAAACAGTAAAAAACAACAACTTAGTGTCTAACTTATTCTATAAATACGCAAAAAAATGATCCATAACATCTCTCTCACTAATAAAACTTTGTGGAATGCGATGCAAATGACCAAACTTCCTTAAAGAACAAGTCAGCAATATGAGTTGCATCATTAGTTTTACCACATGCAATAAAGTGAGTCATTTGCTAAACCTATCAACAACAACAAAATCCATAGAAATATCTATCCAAGGATGACTAGGAACTGGCAAAGGGAGTATACAAAATATAAGGCAATACCTTTGATTTTGCTTGTTTACAAACAATGCATTTCTCACAAACACTTTTAACATCTTTTAACATGTTAGGGCTAATAAATGTTCATGCAAAGACATATAGTTTTAGGTATTCCAAAATGCCCTATTAATCCTCCACCATGGGTTTCTTTAACAAGTAATTCACGAATGAAAATTAGTAGAATGCACAATTTGTCTCTCTTAAAAAGATAACCATCTTGCACATATAATCACCATTTGACTTGTGCAAACAAAGATCATAAGCCCGTTTGAAATCAGCATCAACTAGCATAAAGCTCTTTAATCATCTTAAAATCAAGTAACTTTTTTTTTTGGAAAATACATCTATATAGATTGGACAAAAGACAGTGTCGGCTATACCCGACACACTATTACAAAGAAAAGCGGTAAATTTGGAGTACTACTCCATTACATAAATGAAACAGATAACTGTAGGGCAGGAAATAGAGAGTTCTACTTCTGCTGAAAGTAGATAAACTCTATTGCCATGAAACAAAATAAACCTAATCTGATTAAGTGAGCAAAATCCTGTGTTATACAAATTCTATGCGCTATGCTAAGTAATATGAATTTCAGTCCTGAATATGCCAACACGTAAGAAGATCCAACAAAAACCTCCTCCAAGACTTCGACCTACAATCTCCAAAACAGCCAGCAACTCACATGAACAGAAACTCCCTTTACTGTTTTGAGACGAGGCCATGAACAGCATAATCTGTAGCACCAGTTTCCAATAGAATATGTTTGTATATCAGGGTGGCAAAAGGAAAAGCCACAAGATCAAAGCCTCCGTTCCACGGCCAAAACAACACCACAGCATCCAAGCAATCAAATCACAATATGTACCATTCCAAATACAAGAGAAGGACTTAACACATCAAGGATCATTCTATATCGTCCAGTCTAGCATAAATGACATAACAAATTAATTAGAACACGGCCAATCCTGATATAACTCCAGTAATCAGGGGCCAACGCGGGGTAAAACCACACTTACCTCGGGTTCCATTTTTTTCCTTCTGAATAACAAATGAATGGGTTTCGTTCCCTAAGCTTTCTCCCCGAAGGGCATTGGCTTTGGGCTTGATGAGAGCTTCCATGTACTTCGTATACTTGGGTGGCTTCCGGCATTTCTCCATCTTTTCAAAGTATTCCCTAGACATTATCGGATTCCTCCTCAAAGCTATTTCTATCCATTGATCCATTCCATCCTCCTCCAATTCTGATTCGGTTGGTATGGATTGCAAGATAGCTAAGTCGGATGTGGAGTTAACCTTATGCATTGTTGAGGATTCCCCTTCCTCCCAGTTCACCATAACACGGATTTTCTTGATCGGCTGTAGAGGGAGGGGCAGGTCCGGGTATGTATACAATGTATGGATAGCTGTAGCATTTGTGGTAGGGCAGGCAACAATTTCTTGTTCCTCAATGAGACCTAAATGCAGCACTTCGTTCCTTTCCTCCTGATTGCTACTATGCAGGACTTCCTCTTCATGATTGATCAACACAAGAATCGTCCATTGACTGTCTTTATTCCTCATTCTTGGATCTTTAGCTTGCTCCAGGTTTTCTTGCATAAGAGGCTAATTGGAGGCGTTTTCTTTATGGCAGATTGGGAGGCTGTGTTCAGCTTCAAGAATGGCTTCACTTTGAGAATTTGGCAAATCGGGACTCTGGCTATTTGATGGATCCTCCATAGATCTTGCTCAGCTATACTTGGCGAGTTTGTTAATCTTCTATTAGTTCCTTAGCCAGCTGAGTCTCTCTGCTTGGGCAGTCACACATGCTTCATTCACATCCTTTCCTTCCCCTTTTCAGTAGGATTTGTTTGGCCCAAATTTTCTTTGCTGGGGCTAGATTAGGACGTGCCAAATTTTCTCACTTGCAGGTTGCTGATAATGTCCAATTTTGTGACATTCTGTACAATAGGACGGCTTCTCTTCAACCTCTATTGATGCCACCTTCCTCTCTTCTTGGTCCCTATCCACACTCTAGTTGGGACAGGTTTAAGAACATCTATTTCAACGCATAATCTAGCCTCACTCGGTCTTAAAACCCCGTTCTGCGGATGCTGACGGCGATATCTAGCATTCACAAGGGGTTCCCAAGGCTGAGCCAAGAGAGAAGAGCTTCTCTTTATATAACAAAATGGATTATTGGAGTAAAGGAATTTCACTCCAGACCAGGAACTACTAGATGGTTTCACACGTCAGGACTAAAGTCTATGGCACCACCGCGAAAATTTTTTGGCATAGAATCCTTGGAAAAATTCCATTCCTGCTTCATCCACATTCTATGGAAATCAACTTCTATCCCCAAATTTCAAAGAGAACATGTTTCTGATCTAGCAACCCTAAGTCACATGAACCATAAAAAGCTAGCTGCAGAATTAACTTCCTAACAGAAGTCATAGAGGGTCTTCCTCTTAGAAACTTACCAACCAGTGTGTATTTGAATGGAGGGATAGTTGTTGCTCCTCCTCCGCCATGATGAAGAGAGCCGGCTCGTTATTGTAAGATGATAAGTTCGAGTAAGGAATGGCAGAGAAGGACACGTCAACCCACGTCCCTGAAGGATCTTGACTGCGTTGAGGCTGTGCTGTGACTATCGTCTGCTCCTTCTGACTTGAGGGTAAAGGTTGTGATATTCCATCTTCACAGCTGATCTAGAAGGAGATCCATTGGGTTCCACATTTGTTGTTGGGGAGGGCTGTTTTGACACAACGACAGGAAGGCCGTCTACTCCCTTGGAGTGAATTGGCTGAAAAGAAGGGGCCTTTTCTACAATAACCTTCTTAGAACAAGAAGCTATCTTCTCCATAGCGCTTGAGGAAGGTCCAACCTTCAGAGGTAAACTAGAAGGGGCATTGGTCTGCTGATCTGGATTTGGGTAGTGCGAGCCTGTTCCAAGGGTAGGAAGGACAGCCGATCTATTTGGAAGCTGAGGGGATGAGCTCACTTCGTTGAGAATCGTCGTTGCTGGCGGAGCTGGTGAAGGAGAGCTAGAAGTGGTGTTGACCATCGTCGGTGTTGAATCGATTAGCTGGGGCTGAGTCCACCGGTCCTTTTGTAGATGTGGAAAAAGGAGCTTTCTTGGGGGCTTTCACAGCTATTCGGGTTTGAAAGGAGGTCGTTCTCCTATGGAGATAGGTACAACACCGACTTGGCCTGTGGATCAGTTGAGGTTGAGTAGCCAAAGTCATCTTGGCTGCTGAAAGAATGTGTGGCCGTGTCTCCAATGGATCTGAGCTAGGATGCATTTGGGTTGTTGGCCATGAGGTCTGATCTGAAGAATGAGCGCTTGGGGCAGCTTGGAGCACTACTTCTATTGTGGTGGCAGTCGGCTCCGGCCGCCTGGCTGGAGCCGATGGAGATGACGGTGGGATAGCTCCGGTTGTGGGTCATAAGAAGACTGAAAGAAGATGGGAGTTAGGGATGTTGACTGAGGTAAGCTGAGGTGTGTGTTGATCGGCTGCCTTAGTAGTTGTTGCTGTCTTGTGTGGCTGAAATTGATGATAATATTTGGTGGGTCAAGCTAAATTCCTAGAGAGAAGGATAAGCATCTCTCACTCTAACATGCATAAAAGTAAGCAAAAAGTACTTCCTAAACAATGCATCAAGCTACAATGTTATCTTTAATTTCCAGCTTTATACTTAATCATTGTATGGAACGGATTCAATGAACTCTAATCATTTAGCATGCCTCTATTTAACTTACCTTCGATCTTCAAAAATTTGAGTCTTTCATGATTCGAATGAATTATGAATTCTTTTGGCCATAAGTAAGCCTCTGCTACCAATCCTTTTGCTATCCTTTTGCTTTACACCCACCTTACCCCAACTCTTCCTACTGAAAATGTGACAAAACTGGTGCAAGGAAGATAATGAAAGTTATCAAAAATATGATATATATACGCCACTACCTCACCACTGGTGATTTTTGCGAATACATGTACGAATATGCAATGCTATACTCAATTACATGTATGGTTTCTCTTTTGCTTGTAATAGAATAGTTAATAATGGTATTACAAATGTAAATGGAGTAGTATTCCTTATTTACGCTTTCATGTACTAATTTTTGTAAACGGAGTAGTACTCCACCCTCTTTTCTTTTGTGATATCCTTAAGAACAGCTTTCCATTAGGCCTTGGTATAAATGGAAAGTTGATCTCCAGGATCCTTTAATTTGTAAGAGCGATATTTGGGTATATCCTTCGCTCAAAAAGTTATTCAATATATTGGGAGTGGCGCCCCACCTCAAAAGGAGGTTAGATTTAAAAAAAAAAAGTAATGCTACCATACTTCTAAAGATCTCACCAAAGCTACAACTCCTTTTCATAAGTTGCATACTTCAAATCTGCTCCATTTAGCTTCTCACTAAAGTAAGACACGGGCTTTGATTCCTGCATTAACACAACACCAATACCTATCTCGGAGGCATCACAGTGTATCTCAAAAGCTTTATTAAAATAAGGCAATGCAAGGATAGGAGCATGAGTCAACGTTTCCTTAAGTGTGTTAAAAGCCTTTTCATGAGGTTCTTTTTTTTTTTTATTTGGTTAACCTCATTATGAGAGTGGTCGCCACTCCAAATTTATTAGATAATTTGGTGGATGATGGATATAACCTAATATCATCCTTACAAGGCGTGACCTTTTGATTTGGGATCCATGTACAATACTAAGACCTAATGGATCCACACTCAAAGGGGTGAAAGTATTAAAACGTGGAGTACTCCTCCATTTACATGCCAATAAGGATAGATCCTATTACACAAAATACTCCTATAATCACAATGAGTGACAAAAGGTCCCTTTACAAATGGACAGTTAAAAGACGTACAATTTATATTCAGCTCTACTATGTGTACATCATTCCTCAACAACTGAAACTTGGAAGACTGTTTGCACTCCATCATGCCAAGTCTAGGCAAAAGGTGATCAGAGCTGTTCGCAATCATAGAGAGTGGTATAATACAGTTGGGCAAGTTGTGGGAATATAGCATTGCTTCGGGCCTACCAAGTCTAGGCAAATCATGAGCATGGTTGTTCTTAGATAGAAGCATAAAGCAGGCAAGCTTACATCCCAAAACATCTGAGCAGGGACTCCGCGAGTCAGTAAGGATCCATCCATAGTAATATTGTAACTGAGTCTGCTTTGTAACACCTTGGCTCTTTTCGTGGGCCTTGCCATTCAATCGCAGGTTATTAGCTGAGCCATTTGCAGCTTCAATCCTTCCTGACTTTTGATTATTTGCAGCTCCTGTTTGTCTAGGCAAAGAGTAATATGGCAGCAATCTGGGTAGTTCCTTATTAGCTTCAGCTGCATTGTCCCTATGGGTTTGATAATGACAGACCAGCCCTAACCTCCACATTTTAAGGAACATTGTGGCGCATCTATCAACCTCTACCAAACAGCTTATAGTTCCAGCACCAAATTCCCAAGCAATCCAGACCCATAAAATTGGCAAAACAGCCCTAACTCCAGCAGGCTGTGGCCTATAAACATTTGTACAGCAAGCCAACCCTAACATCAGCAGGTTGGGACCTGAATTTGCAAAGCTATGAGAGAGAGATGTTACCCGTACAGTCTTAGAATGTAAACTCATTACCTTTTATCATAATCAAATGAGGTATTTGCTCCCTGTCCTGCTTCAGTAGTGTCAGAAGATGCTTAGAGGACTGGGAGCTCTTTTGGCAGGCCAGATAGCGAGCTGGTAAATTGGCAGCCTTGGGAACATTAAAAATGGTAGCCAGCTGCTTTATCTCTTCCAGTATAGGTCTGATCTGCCAGTCCTTCCATGAAAGCTTTCCTTTAGACAGCTCCAAGGAATCTTATTCAATGCAGAATTCCTGTAACCCCCTCTCCTTACCCAAGTGAATGTAGTGTTTGCTGGCCAAGGCTTCCACCTGTAGTCTGGAACAACTTAAGGGAAATAGTAGGACAGGGAGAGAGAATAACAGGTGTCCATTTGAGTTCTTGATAATAGCTCCAGTGCGCCAAGTTCCTTCCACCTTGGCAGCTGCCAGGTTGATCTTTGTAGCCGGTGGGACAGGCGTATTCCATATGATCCTTAACAGGGAGTTGTTTCTTCTGGTCTGAAAGATGCTTCCCCAGAAGGAGTTCCAATTCAATTCCATAAACTGAGGGCCTGGAAATTTCAGTTGGACCAGCTCTTTGGTAGACCTGAATATTTGTTCCACAATTCTCCCCACCTCTGGTTCTCCTTTATCAAAGGTGATTTTATTTCTTAGTTTCCACAGCCACCAGCAGATAAGGGATGGGCATACCTTCCTTAGAAACAGTTGAGGTTCTGATAGGTTCTGTTTGTTTTCCCACCAGATATCCAAAGTGCACCCTAGGGAGTGAGAGTGATCCAAGACTTCAATTTCTGTAGCAAAGATCTTCCAAACTTTATAGGGGAATTGGCAGGAGGCAAAGATATGACTGACTGTTTCCTCATTTGCACAACACCAGGGGCACGGGAAGGGACCAAAGAGGCCTACCTTGTGCAGCTTGTGCCCTATTGGAATTTTATTCCTTGAAATTCTCAGCATTAGGAAGGACATCTTACCCGGAATACACTGGTCCCAAATGGACTTAGTATGCCTACATAATGGTTCATGCTGTTCTCTTATACTGTCAAAAGCTAAGTTGAGTCTAAAGTTGCCATCCATGGAAGGTGTCCAGACCAGTTTGTCGGTTCCCTCTAGTTTAACATCAAGGTCCCTGAAAATGGCTTGAGGCAGTTGGGGTAGACAGTCTTGAATTTTGCTCAGGTTCCAGCCCTGTTCCCCAAGAAAATCTGACACCTTGTAGTTACCCTGATAATTAAACAAGTCTGAAATCCTACCCCACGGGCTCCATTTATCATAAAGAAAGCTGCACTCTCCATTCCCCAGCTGGACCTGGATGTGTTCCTCAGCAGTCTGACCTATCTTGCACAGTCTTCTCCACGTTTGGGAATCCCCTCTTTTGGCCTGCATCTGAGTAGGGTGAGATGATTTGCAGTATTTTGCCCACATGAATCTGGCCCAAAGTAAATTCCTTTCCCTGAACCTCCACTAGAGCTTGTGGGATTAAGCTGTGACTGTGAGGGTAAGGTCTCTAAAACCAACTCCCCCTTCTTCCTTAGGCAGGCATAACTCTTTCCAGCTGATCCAGTGGCGTTTAGTCCCTGCCTCCCTTCCTGACCAAAGGAAATTTGATAATAGGGCCTCCAGCTGGTTAATGGTTCTCTTAGGAGGATCTAGACTCATTGTAGTGTAGAATGGTATAGAGGCTAAGACACTTTGGATAAGGTTAATTCTTCCCCCCAAGGTCAAAAATTTAGAACTCCAACTATTTATAGTAGAGCTGATTTTATCTAGGAGTGGGCCATAGTATAAAAGGGACATTCTTTCCATTCAAAAGGGACATTCTTCTTAACAAGTTCATTTAAAGTTGCAGCAATAGAACTAAAGTCTTTCACAAAACGTCTATAAAAACTTTCAAGACCATGAAAACATCTAACATCACTAGCAGACGAAGGTGTTGGCTAATCAAGAATAGCCTTAACCTTTGACTCATCAACAGATATTCCTTGAGAACTAATAACATACCCTAAAAAGACAATATATTCCATGCAAAAAGAACACTTTTTAAGGTTTGCATACAATTTATCCTAAATAAGGGGATATCCTTTAGGAGTATATCCTATTAAGTTCGACTCAAAACTTTCATCGTTCGCAGGGCAGCTGGCCACCTTGCTGACGTGTCCTGCTATTCACGTGTCTTCTGCTTTTCCCGAGGAGGAGAAGAAGAGAAGACAGAGATAAGGTACCGCTTCCTTTCTCTTTCTACTCTGCTCTCTCTACTCTCTCGTACTCTTAGGGTTTCTTCTCATTGCTTTTTATCTTTATGCTGCCGCTCACCCCATTTTTTTCACACACCCTCTTAGGGTTTTCTCAGGCCATGGCATGTTTAGCCTCTTTCTATCTGATCAAAGGCAGATCTGAGCCTCAACAACCAACAACGACGAGGGATACTATAGCTCAGAAAGAACAAGAATGAGGCAGCAGTGAGTTTGGGATTTCCTCATGGGTGGTTGCCCCTCTCTGTTAGCCAATGATTTCACCATTTAAAAAAAAAATAGCCCTTTATTCAGCAGCAAACATATATTCATATATAGCTGCATGCGTAGATATCGATTCTTCTGTGTGTGTGAATGTGTGTTTCAGCGGGTCGAGTACTCGTTTGGCTATCTCATCTTTTTCTTTTTCTTTTTTTTTTGGGATGCTGTCAGAAACTGTGATCTTTTTGGTGGTGGTGGTGGTGGAGAGCTTGTACTGATCTTTAATGGTGGAAATGAAGAGGCTGTGATTAAATTTCTTGAACATTCTTTCTGAGCAAATTTAAAAACCGGACAATGGAGATAAATACGATCTGTATCTTGGAGGGGCAAGCCCGGATGGCATTTGGTTCATATCATTTGCAACCGGGTATGAATTGTATCCATGGCGTGGTCAATTTCCCTGTCTGGGCCAAACAGATCTGAGCCTCAATCTTTATATTTTTTTTGAGAAGGAAAGTTGGAAACTTTGATTAGAGACTTCAGTGCAGTTCAAAAATTTTTGTGCTTTCTGGGAGTTCCTTGTTGACTATTACTCTTGATGTGTCTTCTTATTGATTTGGTTTCTTTTAGATGAAATATTTTCCTACTGACATTTCTTTGGTCCACAAGTTGCGTGCGGTTCATTATAACGAGGCCCTTTATTGTTTATGTTGACAATCTAGAGCTTCAGCCCTGATCCTTTATCTTTGCTGATATATGCACACATTTTTTGTGTGCTTAGCAGCTGCTAATTAAAAAAGAGGCTTTCGTGTCAGCCTTAGTTCTTTAAGTTTTATGACTATTGGTGAAGTGTTACTCGAATTGACGAATGTTTGTGCATGAATTTCAATCTGCTTGGAAATGTAATGAGTTGAATACTTTCTTGTGCTGATGCTTTATGTCTAATGTCCATGAAGAAAATTGAGGATATGTTACAGAAACTGCTTCTTTCTAGATTCTTTGATGTTACTTAATACCTGATCTGAATTGTTTGCTGTGTTGTAGTATACCTCACTGAAACCCTTGGGTGATAGAGTCTTGAAAAAGATTAAGAGCGCCGAGGAGAAGACTATTGGTGGCATCCTATTGCCAACAAGTGCCCAAACCAGACCTCAAGGTGGTGAGATGGTTGCTGTTGGAGAGGATTGTGCAATTGGGAAGACAAAGGTGGACATAAGCTTGAAGGTAATTTGCTGTTCAGGTGCTTTTAAGTTGGCATCTATATGTATTTTCTTAGTTTGCAAAGTTAATTCTTCTTTCAACATGTAGATTGGAAACCAAGTTGTGTATTCCAAGTATGCTGGGACTAAGGTTGAGTTTGATGGATCAAGCCATCTTATATTTAAGGAGGATGACATTGTTGGTATCCTGGACACAGATGACGTCAAGGACATGAAGCCCCTGAATGACAGAGTCCTAATAAAGGTTTGAATCTGTTTCTTGTCTAGCTATTTCCTTCATCTTCTTTTGTTGGGAATGAAATTTATGTGGAATGTTTTGAAGTTGCAAGACCCACAAATTTATCTGTAACTTACTATCTTTAATTGAGGCTGGATAATTTAGAGTTTCACTTATAGATTTAAAATCTAAGATGTTAGATGTATTAAAATGCTCAAAGGTTGCATATTTTTCACGATTCAGTGTCAGAGTGAACATATTTGTGACATATCAACCTACAATTTTCTTTATGGAGTTGTAATATTACTATTCCAGAATGATATTCCATTTCAACGTTAGGCTGCCTCCACGAGAAAGGTTGCTATTAACACGACTTTTTATCTGTGGCACTGTAAATCAGGTAGCTGAGGCCGAAGAGAAAACAGCAGGACGCTTGTTGCTGACAGAGGCAAGCAAGGAGAAGCCTTCCATTGGCACGGTAAGAATTATCCATAGAGCCTAATTTCTTTTTTTTTTAAGTTTTTCTGTACCATATATATCATGGAATTAATTGTCTCCTTACCTCTCCACCCTCCGTTACTTCTGTTTTTGATACTTCATATTTTTCCATTATTGTCCTATGTTCTTCTGTATTTGAAGTTTCATTCTTCTGTGGTATGCTTGACATCTTTTACCACTTGAACCTTTTTACATTATAGATGATAGCTGTTGGTCCCAGTCCTCTTGATGATGGAGGAAACAGGAAGCCACCGTTTGTATCCCCGGGAAATACCGTGTTATATTCCAAATATGCAGGCAATGATTTCAAAGGCAATGATGGTTCAGAATACATTGCATTGAGAGCCTCTGATGTAATGGCTGTACTATCCTAAGTTGCCTAATATTATGAAAAACTTTTTCACGTGAGAAGAATCTTAACTTTAAAGTCTTCCAAAATTAACGATTAGTTAACATTCATATGATGAATGCAAAATGATAGACCATATATACTTCTATGTGATATGCGCATAGAGGTGAAGAATTAGAATTAAATCGATGGTTCTAATTTGGGAATCAGAATCTGAAAGATCTAAGTTTATTAAATCTACTTGTTGTTTTGATTATTAACAAACAATTATATAGACTAACATTTTAATTAGTTTCCTTGAAGTTGTAGGTATGCAAAATACAAATGAAAGTTTGAAGAAATTTAACCATTTGCTGTTATGTTTTTGGTCAAAAAAATTATTGTTGTAATACATCCTCTGGAAGACCTTTCTCAAATAATATAGGAGGGACTGATTCTTTTCAGACAAAATTGGTTTGGCAATCTTAGATGATGGAATGCAGATGATTGTTGTAGTTCTTGAGCTAACTATACAATGTTGTCGTTTAGGCATTGATGTGGTACAATTTCATTCATTAATTTCTAAACATTTTAGTGCTGACCATTTCAGTGCTTGATAATGGTAGAATTTCATTCATTAATCACTGAAATATTATGTAGTCTTCACGAAACTTTAAGGTAAGGGCCAAACTGCAGTGAAGAGTTTGAATGGGGATTATGATGTGACAACTTCAACCTACCAGTACATTTATTTTTATATTTAGGATTGAGTAATTCACTAAAATTCTAATAATTCAATAAAATGGAAAACATTAAATTCTAATAATTCAATAAAATGGAAAACATTCGTGAAATAATATTGAATGAAAATATTGGGCATTACAAATTTATTTCCTAGGCAATTTCAATTTAAAAATATTCATAATAAAACATTTTAAACAATAAACTTAAAGATTAGTTATACGCAAACTTTTACTTAAAATTTATAAAGTAATGTCTACAAATTTTCAAACCATACATATTTATAAATAGTAAATATATCTTCATTCACTATATAATTATATATATATATATATATTTACATACACTGTATTTTTACATATACTACACGCTTTTTTGCAATAGACATATATTTACTTATACAATATACAGTTTAACACACTATACATTTTAAAGCATTATACACATTTATACATAGTACACACATTTACACATACTATATATAATTATACATACTCCAAAAAGTGAAAATAGCCAGAATTTGTCTATGAAAGGTATAAAAAAAAAAGAAAAAAAAATAATAGTATACACATTTATACATTCTATATATAATTATACAAACTCCAAAAAAATTCACACACTGTACGTATTTACATTTAAAATGTACTACTCACGCGTTTTTGTAATATACATATATTTACTTATAAAATATACATTTTAATACACTATACATTTTAGCGCATTATACACATTTATACATAGTACACACATTTACACATACTATATATAAAACAGAAATTGGTGGTATAAAAAAGAAAGAACAAAAATAATAGTATACACATTTACACATACTATATATAATTATACATACTCCAGAAAATTTTACACCCTGTACGTATTTACATTTAAACTATACTGCTCACTTTTTCAAACAATACATGTATTTATACATATTACACATATTTTTCACACATTAGACTTATTTATTGAATGCTTAAAGTCGTATCAGCTAAATTTTACCCCTAAACACTAATGCAGTTGCGATTAGTGGGGATCGTATCCACAGGGAAGGGTAGGTATTCTTTGAATTCAATATTCGCTCACAGAATGTCACGAAAGAACTAAATCTTGACACTAACTAGTAAAGGATCAAATGCAACAAATAAAATGTAGAAAACAGGAAGAGAGTGAATGCTCTAGAGTATTTCCACCAGTTGAATGCACATTAGACCATGATTGCAATGCTCTTGACACACAAGTAAAACAATGAGGAGATCTCTATTGCCTAGGAGGATAGCTAACACTTAGCATGACGACCATAGTGTTTTCTATACTCCTTAACATTCCACTTTTCCCATGGCGAGGCCTAAGTAGAATGGATTCAACCCGCAATGCCTCAACTCTTCAAGGTTAGCAAGTCTAACATGCAATTCCTAGAAACTCCCATGGCGAGGCCCGACCTAGGTATGACTGCCTTCGTTGCTATCTCAGAGAGTTTCTTTAACACTTTTTCCTAAAGTTTCATTCCATTGAAGTTTCCCATGGCGAGGCCTAAATCTCAGTAATGAATTTACCGGCTAAGACAAGTGTAAAGACGGAAATCACTTTCAAGTTCTCATCTCACACAATTCTCACAGATATTGGTAAAATCTCACTTCAACTCAGCATGGCGACCACAATCAAAGTTCAATTCATTCAATAAAAGTGTGAATTCATGAAACTCAACAAGATTCAATCATTAAAATCACATATGATTTCATCCTTAAGGAATTATGTCAATTGCATAACTTTGTATAGTCTAATTATACATTTAACCGGTTGAAACTCTAGAACATGAGAGATCTAACCATAGAACTCCATTACCAATTCACGATCAACAATTTGGAACTTGAAACAATTCATTTTCAATAAATGGAAAGAGTTTACCAATGAATTCTTCCAAGAGCTTCCTTAATTGATATGAGAATTACAATGATCGGAACAAATCTTTGATCGGAATAGAAAATGGAGCTCAAAAGCTAGAGAGAGAAACTAGAGAGAGAAAGTAGATCTTCAATTGAATTCTCGCTCTCCAGCTCTCAAAAGTTTGTTACAAAATGTAAAATCTAACTAATGGATAAAAAATAATAGTCTCCCGGAATCCCCCCTACACATTAGCTACATGTTCTATATATATAGCTATGAAAATGTAACTAATACGCAACTGTAAACTACCTAAGGTATTACAAAAGTGCCCTTAAAAGAAATGACTAAAAATCAGCCTAAATTGTGAAAATTCCAAGTTTGAAGAGATTGAATGTTTAAATATTGTTGGCTCTTGAATGTTGGACATCTTAAATTAGTCAGAAATATTTGAGAACTTTTTGATTCATAAGATGGATTTCCTATAAAATGATGAGCTAAAGCATATATTAAATATTCTGGTGCATCCGATATTTTAATTTTCTTTGGATTTCCTTGAGCATCTCTTACTATATTTCCATTAACATCTAGTTCGTCTTCTTCAATTGTATGTTCTATTACTTCATTTCGTTGATCTTTTGTTATCATATTATCCCACCAATTTTTTAATTGTCCTGAAAATCCTGCAGTAAAGGCTACAGCTATATCTTTTGGTTTATACCCTTCTTGTCTATAAGCTACTCTAGCCATTCCCATTTCTTGTAGTAATCTTAATATTTCATATTCTGATCTACCATCTATATTCCATTCATAAACTGCTCTACCATCATATTGACTAGATGTAAACTTTGCTCTTTCTTCAATTTGTATATCTGGAGGTGTTAGTTTTGGATAATAATTTTTTCGTTGATATGGTGCATAAGAATTTGTTTTTCTGTAATTATAATTTTTTCTTCTATATTGTTTTCTAATTCTATTTATATTATCATCTTGTAGTTCATCTTCAATTTCTTCTATTATATCTTTAATTTCATTTGAATCACTACTGCTACTATCATCTGTTTGTATTAAATTATTTTGTTCAATATTTTGTATATTATCTGTAGATTCTGTACTAGTACTAGGTTTTGTCTCTTGTAACTTTTTTAATATTTTATTTAATGTATCATTATCTCTTTGTGGGAGTTGAATATCATTTATTTGAAAATGTGGTTTAGATATTTCATTTGGAAAATTTATATTTTTAAATGGATTATTTATAATATTTGTTGAAATATTTAATTTTTCTTTTTTAATAGAGTCTTGAATATTTTTATTTTCTTTAGGTATATTATCTATTTTTGTTGAGACTATTTCTAATTGATGTGCTACTGTTGATAATATTTGATTTGAATAATTTAACTGCTGATTAACCTTTTTTATGTCTTCTATTTCTACTGGGCCTTTATCTGTTCGAGCTTCTCTAATTGGGGTTGCTACTATTTCTCCTTTAGATGTATTAATTACTATATTTAGTAGAGGTGGATGTACCGAAGTAACTATCTCTCCTCCTATTAAATTCCATTTTTTATATAAGGATGTTTGAACATTTATTGACGGGGTTGAATATACATTTGTAATATTTTCTTTTTGTGTGATAAATTCTAGCCAAGAAAAGAATGGATAATTAAATTTTCTTCTATATAATTCCTGTTTCCATTGGTCTTGAAGATTTTTTTGAAATGTTTTATCTAAAGAGTTGTACCAATCTCTTTTTTCATTATTAATTTCATCATTAAATAATTCTTCCAAATAACTAAACTTAGGTTTAAATTCTTCAATTATAACATTAATAGATTCGGGTTTCATTTCTGAATAAGATGGTGAATTTCTCAGTGAATTAGTATTAATTATTTCTGGTAATGGTGATTTATAATGAATTCTTTGACTACCTGTAATCGGTATTGAATATATTTCAGGGTTTGTATCTAAATTAGTATGTTGACTAAAGGTTCTTCTTAATGTAGGTATATCTGATATTGAATGTCTTTCAGGTTGAATTAATCGTTTATTAGCTCCATAATTATTAGATCTTAATTCATCAAAGTGTATTATGATACTTCCATCATCTTGTTTAATTATCTTTGAGGTGTTACTTTGTTGTATATTTCTTGATTGAATTTGAGGAATTATTGCAAAAGTTTGTGGAATCGTGATTTCATCCCACTTTAAAGTTTTTGGAATATATACTGATGATTTAGTAGAATCTTCTTCAAATATTACGGTTTCTTCATTATTTGTTTGTTCTAATTTTAATCTTGGATCTATTAAAGTTTTTAATAATTTAAAACATACTTTATATTGAATTACAAAACTACGACTTCTAGTATCAATTTTATGTTGATCTATCTGTATATCCATCACTAATGAATCAAGAATTAATTCATCATCCAAACTAACTAAAAAATTAGGTACACAATTGAATGATATTGAACCATCACATATATTAGTTTGAATTAAAGCAAGTATTGAATCTTGATACTCTATTAATCTTCTATCTCTTAATGCTATAAATATAGGATTATTAATACCTATTCTATGCATAGGTTTGATTAATACTTTTATTATTCCATAATGAATATATTTAAATCCTTGACCTTTATATTTATTGATTGCAATATTAGACAGTAATTTTATAGTTTTTGAAATTTCTTTAAATGTTAAATCTTGTTCATGTATTTTAACTGAGTAAGAATTATTAAAACTTAAATTACCTATATGATAAACAGACCTTAAAGTTTTTGAGTTTATATCAAACTGTATTTCATGACTTTGGTTAATATTATCTACATCTGCTAAATTAGTATTATTGCCAATATTAAACAATTTCTTAAAAGTATTTAAATTCATAACTTTTAAAACGTACCTTTGTTGCTTAATGCAACACAAAGAATGCAGAATGTATGGGGAACACAGGAGTGCCTAACCGGGAACACCTTAAGCTGACGCTGTTGTGGCTTACCAACGGATTCACAAGGCTGCTCAACCGCTTACCAAACCTTACAATTCTTTATTCTAAATGTTGATTAAATAACTTAAGTTTTGTTAAAAGCTTAGAGTTTAAATATTTAAAAGAGATTGAATGAATGTTGGCTCTTGATACCAAATTAATATATAAAAATAATACCTTTTAAAAAGAAAGAAGAACAAGAAGTGAATAAAACTGAAATTTTATTGCTTTTGATAGCTTATAAACATGCGATGCTTAGTACATTGGAGTTCTTCTTATTTATAGACTTAAAAGTAACTATTCTATTACATAATATTGAATGATTTTTGAAATCCGTCTTCTTTATTTGAGTGGATGACTTGGTCTTCACATGCCTTCACATGGCTATGTTTTTAGAGTGGATGTCTTAGTCTTCACATGGGTTTGGGTCCCCCATCTTCTTTTTGACTATTTTTCTTGAATGCTTGAGTGCGGTAGAACCAATAAGCCTGCTTAGTTTTTTGAGTGTAATATGTCCACCAAGATGGAATATGCTGTCCTGCTTTTTTAGTTCCATCTTCTAGCAAATCTTGATGAATACTATGATGAATGACCTTTGGATTAGATCCTCCTAACTCTCTTTGATGAAGAAGAGTTATAACATTTTTTGAATTATATTTAATCTTATCATCCATGCTGAATTTTTGATCAAAGAAAACCTGCAAATTAAATTATATGAATTAATCTTCAAACGGATCTTGAGCACAATGTCCTCCGAACATATCTTGAGGAGATGGGCTTGGAGTGGAATCTATAGACATTTGTGGCTGTTGTTGATTGCGTCTTTTTTTTTATATTCCATAAATTGAAAAAATTGTTCCATATCTTCGTCTGAGAATTTTCCTTTTTGAATTGTTGCTGATGAATTTGTTGGAGTCTTCTGTTGAGTAACCTTTTGTGGTGGTCCAGTTGGAGTGGTTGGATTAGTAGTGGGATTAATCCATGTCCTTTTGCCAGTAGTCATAAGAGTGGCCACTGCCTTTTGACAACATAACTCTTTTTTGTATGTATCCCACCATTTACATTTGAATTGTCTAATCAGTGACATAGGCCTTGGCGTTGGTCTGATTTGCACAATTTGAAAATTCCAACACCATATCCATGGTACTCTAAGAGACACATGCCATTGAATTTCTTTACTATATTCTTTCATTTTGCTATTATTGTTCCAATATTGTAAACCTTGTTGTGCTTCCATTGGCATAATATCTGGTTGGCATCCATGAGTATCCCACCAGTCGTAGAACCATAATGGGAATTTAACTTTGCTATCTTTGTGAAATTGAAAAAACCAAGAATGGTCAAAAGACCTTAAATAAAAAGCTTTCTTCCATGCTTGTTTATAATCTTCATAAGAATATCCTTGAGGTTGAAATGGTATAGAAAATGGAATTTTGGTAAAAATATTTGGCCAATCTTCTACATCTAATACTTGTTTTATCACACATTTTGAATAAGCTATTTTTTGCGTTCCTTCTTCATGAATATGAGTGATTTCAACAGATTCTGAATCTACTAAAATGAATTCATAAAACATTTGAGTTTTTAATAAATCATCTGAAAACCATAGCATATCATTTCGAAATAATTGTTGAGTGTAATTATTTAAATCAGTAACTGGAATATTAGTAGTAAACTCTGTTAAACATAAATATTCAAAAGGTTTTTTTAATTGATATGATGATTTTCCTGAATCAATATTTTGAATAGGTGTATTTGGAAGTGGGGTTATTGCTACTGGTGTTTTAGATGAACTAGACATTTTATTCCTTAATTGTGCAAAAGGTGTTTGAGTTACTTGAGTATATGTGAGTGGAAGTAATGGAAATTCTTCTAGACTTGTAAACTTATTGGTAGTTTGAATAACTGGGGATAAAGGTCTTGGAGTATTCACCTTTGACATATAATCTGCTGCTGTCTGTTTTTTGTAATTTTTGAATGAAGATGATGACTCTCCTTTGTTTGACATTGATTTTCCCTGTAAAAAGATAAAAATTAAATAAAAGCTATTTCTTTCCTAAAGTTTTCTATTCTTTTCCATATTGCTTTATTTACTTCTGGGATTCTTGTGGACTTATGAGTATAATATGATACTAACATACTGTAATAATGCATTTGATGCAAAAATACTTGATGTTTTACTGACAGTGGATTACTATGATAAATGTTTGGAAATTCTGGATCTTGAATAACATGTTCTTTTAGTGAATAAATTTTTTTGTATTTTCTTTTTAGTTTGAGGGTGATTAATATAATCTTTTATCCATAACCAATCTTCATTTCTCGAAATATGTGTCATTCTTCTGTTTACCTGTAAGAAATTCGCGAGTTAAAAAATCAGGTAATGAATTATCTTCTCCTTTTATATATTCTATATCAAAATCAAATACTGATAAAATACCTTGCCATCTAGCAAATATTTGTTTAGATACTAAGTTTTCTATATCTCTTTGAATTATGTCTTTAGCAGATTTACAATCTACTCTTAATAAAAACGTTTTATTATATAAATCATCTTGAAATTTAGATATACTTAAAACTATTGCTAACATCTCCTTTTTAACTGTTGAATAATTCTTTTGAGATCCTGTCCATACTTTAGACATATATCTTATTAATTGAATTTTATTATTTATCCTTTGCTTTAAAATTCCTCCATATCCTATTTCTGAGAGGAGTTCCAAGATTAGTAATAAATTATAAACCGTTAAATAAAGTATTAAAATGGATAAGATATCCTATTCCTAATAAGAAAGATTTATTAAATAGACTATTTAATGCAAAAGTATATTCAAAATTTGATTTAAAATCAGGATATTGGCAAATTCAAATAGATGAAAATGATAAGTACAAAACAGCATTTACAGTACCATTCGGACATTATGAATGGAATGTAATGCCATTTGGATTAAAAAATGCACCATCAGAATTTCAAAATATAATGAATGACATATTTTCTGCATATACATTCATGATAGTTTATATAGATGATATATTAATATATTCCAGAACATTAGATGAACATTTTAAACATCTAAATATATTTTTTAAATTAGTAGTACAAAATGGATTAGTAATATCAGCACCAAAAATGAAACTATTTCAAACTCAAATCAGATTCTTAGGACATGATATTAATAAAGGAACTATTAGACCTATTAATAGAGCACTTGAATTTGGAAGTAAATTTCCAGATGAAATTAAAGACAAAAATCAATTACAAAGATTTTTAGGATGTCTTAATTATGTTGCAGATTTTTTCCCTAATTTAAGAACGTTGTGTGCACCATTATATGAAAGATTAAAAAAGAATCCACCTCCGTGGTCAAACTTACATACTCAAATAGTTAAAGAAGCAAAAGAAAAAATTAAGTCATTACCATGTTTAGGTATTCCACATCCAGAAGCATTCATGATAGTAGAAACCGATGCATCAGAAATAGGATATGGAGGAATTTTAAAGCAAAGGATAAATAATAAAATTCAATTAATAAGATATATGTCTAAAGTATGGACAGGATCTCAAAAGAATTATTCAACAGTTAAAAAGGAGATGTTAGCAATAGTTTTAAGTATATCTAAATTTCAAGATGATTTATATAATAAAAAGTTTTTATTAAGAGTAGATTGTAAATCTGCTAAAGACATAATTCAAAGAGATATAGAAAACTTAGTATCTAAACAAATATTTGCTAGATGGCAAGGTATTTTATCAGTATTTGATTTTGATATAGAATATATAAAAGGAGAAGATAATTCATTACCTGATTTTTTAACTCGCGAATTTCTTACAGGTAAACAGAAGAATGACACATATTTCGAGAAATGAAGATTGGTTATGGATAAAAGATTATATTAATCAAAGTCATGAAATACAGTTTGATATAAACTCAAAAACTTTAAGTTCTGTTTATCATATAGGTAATTTAAGTTTTAATAATTCTTACTCAGTTAAAATACATGAACAAGATTTAACATTTAAAGAAATTTCAAAAACTATAAAATTACTGTCTAATATTGCAATCAATAAATATAAAGGTCAAGGATTTAAATATATTCATTATGGAATAATAAAAGTATTAATCAAACCTATGCATAGAATAGGTATTAATAATCCTATATTTATAGCATTAAGAGATAGAAGATTAATAGAGTATCAAGATTCAATACTTGCTTTAATTCAAACTAATATATGTGATGGTTCAATATCATTCAATTGTGTACCTAATTTTTTAGTTAGTTTGGATGATGAATTAATTCTTGATTCATTAGTGATGGATATACAGATAGATCAACATAAAATTGATACTAGAAGTCGTAGTTTTGTAATTCAATATAAAGTATGTTTTAAATTATTAAAAACTTTAATAGATCCAAGATTAAAATTAGAACAAACAAATAATGAAGAAACCGTAATATTTGAAGAAGATTCTACTAAATCATCAGTATATATTCCAAAAACTTTAAAGTGGGATGAAATCACGATTCCACAAACTTTTACAATAATTCCTCAAATTCAATCAAGAAATATACAACAAAGTAATACCTCAAAGATAATTAAACAAGATGATGGAAGTATCATAATACACTTTGATGAATTAAGATCTAATAATTATGGAGCTAATAAACGATTAATTCAACCTGAAAGACATTCAATATCAGATATACCTACATTAAGAAGAACCTTTAGTCAACATACTAATTTAGATACAAACCCTGAAATATATTCAATACCGATTACAGGTAGTCAAAGAATTCATTATAAATCACCATTACCAGAAATAATTAATACTAATTCACTGAGAAATTCACCATCTTATTCAGAAATGAAACCCGAATCTATTAATGTTATAATTGAAGAATTTAAACCTAAGTTTAGTTATTTGGAAGAATTATTTAATGATGAAATTAATAATGAAAAAAGAGATTGGTACAACTCTTTAGATAAAACATTTCAAAAAAATCTTCAAGACCAATGGAAACAGGAATTATATAGAAGAAAATTTAATTATCCATTCTTTTCTTGGCTAGAATTTATCACACAAAAAGAAAATATTACAAATGTATATTCAACCCCGTCAATAAATGTTCAAACATCCTTATATAAAAAATGGAATTTAATAGGAGGAGAGATAGTTACTTCGGTACATCCACCTCTACTAAATATAGTAATTAATACATCTAAAGGAGAAATAGTAGCAACCCCATTTAGAGAAGCTCGAACAGATAAAGGCCCAGTAGAAATAGAAGACATAAAAAAGGTTAATCAGCAGTTAAATTATTCAAATCAAATATTATCAACAGTAGCACATCAATTAGAAATAGTCTCAACAAAAATAGATAATATACCTAAAGAAAATAAAATATTCAAGACTCTATTAAAAAAAGAAAAATTAAATATTTCAACAAATATTATAAATAATCCATTTAAAAATATAAATTTTCCAAATGAAATATCTAAACCACATTTTCAAATAAATGATATTCAACTCCCACAAAGAGATAATGATACATTAAATAAAATATTAAAAAGTTACAAGAGACAAAACCTAGTACTAGTACAGAATCTACAGATAATATACAAAATATTGAACAAAATAATTAATACAAACAGATGATAGTAGCAGTAGTGATTCAAATGAAATTAAAGATATAATAGAAGAAATTGAAGATGAACTACAAGATGATAATATAAATAGAATTAGAAAACAATATAGAAGAAAAATTATAATTACAGAAAAACAAATTCTTATGCACCATATCAACGAAAAAATATTTATCCAAAACTAACACCTCCAGATATACAAATTGAAGAAAGAGCAAAGTTTACATCTAGTTCAATATGATGGGTAGAGCAGTTTATGAATGGAATATAGATGGTAGATCAGAATATGAAATATTAAGATTACTACAAGAAATGGGAATGGCTTAGAGTAGCTTATAGACAAGAAGGGTATAAACCAAAAGATATAGCTGTAGCCTTTACTGCAGGATTTTCAGGACAATTAAAAATTGGTGGATAATATGAAATAACAAAAGATCAACGAAATGAGTATAATAGAACATACAATTGAAGAAGACGAACTAGATGTTAATGGAAATATAGTAAGAGATGCTCAAGGAAATCCAAAGAAATTAAAATATCGGATGCACCAGAATATTTAATATATGCTTTAGCTCATCATTTATAGGAAATCCATCTTATGAATCAAAAAGTTCTCAAATATTTCTGACTAATTTAAGATGTTCCAACATTAACAGATTTTAGATGGTATAAAGATATGTTTTTAACTTATGTATTTAAAAGAGATGATTGTAATCAACCATTTTTGGAAGAAAAATTCATTTCAGGATTACTTACTTTATTTTCATATAGAATATTTAATGCTATAAAAAACGAACAACAGGAAAAGAAGATATTAATTTTTATGACTGGAGTTATGGGTCAATTAATATCATTTATTAAATCAGAAGAATTAAAACTTTGTCAAGAATTAAAATTACAATCAAAATATGGATCAGAGAGAAATGAAATAGGTTCATTCTGTGATGCATTTGGATAACAGGAATAAAAGCCCCTTCTAGAAATAATAAAAGAATTACATATCCATATAACCATACAAAAGAAGAAGTAAAAAATATCAACAATATTCTAATAATTTCAATCAGACAAGAGATTTTAAGAAAAAGAAGTATAGAAGAAGAAAATTAATTTGTTATAAATGTGGAAAACCAGGTCATATAGCAACAAAATTGTAAAACTCAAAAAAGAATAAATGAAATTTTTGATAAAGAGGAAGATAAAGAATTACGATTAAAAATAATGAAAATTATGATTAATAGTGACACAGAAGAAAGTGAAGAAAACATTAATGAAATTTATACAGATAGCGAAGAAGAATATTCAGATAAATCTTCACCATGTCGTTGTATTAATATGATATCAGATGAAAAAACTAATAAAGACTTATTATTTGAACTTATTAGTAAAATAGAAAACCCGGAAGAACAAAGACAATATTTAATAAGATTAAAAGATTTAATATTAAAAGAAGATAAAAAACCTGAATTTTTAGAACCATTTAATATTACAAAATTATATAACAAATACTCAGAACAAAAACCTCAAGGAATAGTTTCCAATTCTAATACAAATTTCATACAGCAACAAATTCAAGAATTAAAATTAGAAATTAGAGAAATTAAAAATGATATTAAAACTCTGCAGTTAAGTGAATTAGAATTCCAAGCTAAAATAAGTCTAAATGAACAAAATCAGAATGAAGATATTCCAGAAAGTAGTAAAAGCAGTAAAGAAATTCAAATTCCAGGAGAAACAAACAATGAAGAATATTTAAATGTAATTGAAAAAATTAATATAGAAAAATGGCATGTATTTGTTACTATAGGAATTCAAGATTATCATACAACTAGTATAGCCATGATAGATAGTGGAAGGCAGATCCAAAGTTGTATTAAAAATGGAATTATACCAATAAAATATTGTTCAAAAACAAATCATAAATTACAAACCGCAAATGGAAATCCATTAAAAGTTAAATATAAATTAAAAAATGGATTTATATGTAATAATAATTATTGTTTTAAGCATACATTTATTATAGTAGAAGATTTAACTCAAGATGTTATTTTAGGAAACCCCTTTTTATATCAAATTACCCCATTTAAAAAGACAACAGAAGGTTTACAAGTAAACATAATGGGCAATAAAATATTATTTCAATTCATTACTCCAGTAAGACAAAGAGAGTTAAATTTATTACAAACTAATAGTATATTTTGTCAAGTTAAACGAAAAGAAAATCAAATAAACTATATAAAAGAAGAGATTACATATAAACAAATAGACTTTCAATTAAATAAAGAGGAGATCAAAAATAAAATTATACAATTAGAAGAAAAGTTCAAAGAAACAATATGTGCAGATCATCCATCTGCATTTTGGTCAAGGAAAACCCATATAATTCAATTACCATATGAAGAAAACTTTAATGAAAGAAATATTCCAACCAAGGCTAGGCCAATACAAATGAATTCTGAATTATTAGCACATTGTAAAATAGAAATAAAATCATTATTAGATAAAAAATTAATTAGACCTTCTAAATCTCCATGGAGTTGTTCAGCATTTTATGTCAATAATCAAGCAGAAAAAGAAAGAGGAGTTCCAAGATTAGTAATAAATTATAAACCGTTAAATAAAGTATTAAAATGGATAAGATATCCTATTCCTAATAAGAAAGATTTATTAAATAGACTATTTAATGCAAAAGTATATTCAAAATTTGATTTAAAATCAGGATATTGGCAAATTCAAATAGATGAAAATGATAAGTACAAAACAGCATTTACAGTACCATTCGGACATTATGAATGGAATGTAATGCCATTTGGATTAAAAAATGCACCATCAGAATTTCAAAATATAATGAATGACATATTTTCTGCATATACATTCATGATAGTTTATATAGATGATATATTAATATATTCCAGAACATTAGATGAACATTTTAAACATCTAAATATATTTTTTAAATTAGTAGTACAAAATGGATTAGTAATATCAGCACCAAAAATGAAACTATTTCAAACTCAAATCAGATTCTTAGGACATGATATTAATAAAGGAACTATTAGACCTATTAATAGAGCACTTGAATTTGGAAGTAAATTTCCAGATGAAATTAAAGACAAAAATCAATTACAAAGATTTTTAGGATGTCTTAATTATGTTGCAGATTTTTTCCCTAATTTAAGAACGTTGTGTGCACCATTATATGAAAGATTAAAAAAGAATCCACCTCCGTGGTCAAACTTACATACTCAAATAGTTAAAGAAGCAAAAGAAAAAATTAAGTCATTACCATGTTTAGGTATTCCACATCCAGAAGCATTCATGATAGTAGAAACCGATGCATCAGAAATAGGATATGGAGGAATTTTAAAGCAAAGGATAAATAATAAAATTCAATTAATAAGATATATGTCTAAAGTATGGACAGGATCTCAAAAGAATTATTCAACAGTTAAAAAGGAGATGTTAGCAATAGTTTTAAGTATATCTAAATTTCAAGATGATTTATATAATAAAAAGTTTTTATTAAGAGTAGATTGTAAATCTGCTAAAGACATAATTCAAAGAGATATAGAAAACTTAGTATCTAAACAAATATTTGCTAGATGGCAAGGTATTTTATCAGTATTTGATTTTGATATAGAATATATAAAAGGAGAAGATAATTCATTACCTGATTTTTTAACTCGCGAATTTCTTACAGGTAAACAGAAGAATGACACATATTTCGAGAAATGAAGATTGGTTATGGATAAAAGATTATATTAATCACCCTCAAACTAAAAAGAAAATACAAAAAATTTATTCACTAAAAGAACATGTTATTCAAGATCCAGAATTTCCAAACATTTATCATAGTAATCCACTGTCAGTAAAACATCAAGTATTTTTGCATCAAATGCATTATTACAGTATGTTAGTATCATATTATACTCATAAGTCCACAAGAATCCCAGAAGTAAATAAAGCAATATGGAAAAGAATAGAAAACTTTAGGAAAGAAATAGCTTTTATTTAATTTTTATCTTTTTACAGGGAAAATCAATGTCAAACAAAGGAGAGTCATCATCTTCATTCAAAAATTACAAAAAACAGACAGCAGCAGTGATATGATCGGGCGAGGCTCGAGCACCTGGACCAAACATATACCAAGCGTGTGGATCGTGTTGATAGTCAAATTTCAAGATAAAAACACAAACAAAACAATTGGCGGAATCGAAGTCTAAGGAAACGCGTAGCTGATTTCAAGTATGAATCAACCCTAACGTTATTACGAACGATTGATCAGCAAGTGATAACTTCACGTCGCTAACAAACCAATTCGGCTTGTTCTTTAACTAAAGAACATTGGTCGAAATCACCTAAAGGTCACGCTAAAGGCTTTTTCGTACAATTAAGAATTAACTATTCTTAAAGGCTTTGTCAACTCAAAGAGTTAAACACAATTTAGCAAAGCTAAAATTTCATTCATCAAAATCCCCCTAAAAACGTTACAAGGCAGCTCTCTATTTATAGAGATGAGTTCGGCTCTTGCTTGAAGAATAAGGAAAGAAAACTCTAACTTAATCCTATTACAACTTAGTTTCCAAGTTGGAAAAGGAAACCAATAACAAACTACTTTCCTAAACGAATAACAATAACTACTTAACGTAAATAAGCCCATTAATTAACATCCAATGGACTTAATTTATTTAAAGCAAAATAAATCCTAAATAACTTAAAAGTGGCGTGATCCATATCAAGCCCAAGCTCGCCATCTTGGTCTTCAATATAGTCCATGAAATTCGAGATGGAAACCTGCCAGAATCCCGTCACTCATTTTGGCAGCCATATTCCACGATGATACCTTCAGAATCTTGGAAAACATAAAACATGAAAGTTGTAGCTCTATCTCTTATCGTTCCAGGGCTTCTTGAATCACCAAATTCCGAGTTATATCGAAAGAGATATGTCCAGAATACCAGAATGTGGCAGAATCTTTCAGCTTTCATATTTGACTTTGGCACCATGGACATGGATTCGGCTCATTCTCATCAATCCCTCCCTCCTCGAAAAGGATTCGTCCTCGAATCTTGAAATTGAGCTCCAGGGTCAAACACCAATATCACGAACTCATTGCAAACTCGAGCCAAGTAAAATTGGGAAGATGCCAATCTTGGCCAACAAGAATATATATCCTTGTGGGAAACAAGCTAAGGCGGATTGGATTGTTTCGAATTCCATTAAACTCTTAGGAACTCCAAAAACCTGCAAAACATATTTACTAGGCAGCAAACAATTCAAATGGTGATCACTATCATCAAGTAAGTACATTGATTGCTTATCTAGTACTCCTCTCTTAAACTCGCTAGAAGAAGTAAAATAACAAGACTTTAAAAGACTTAAAGCTCGGCCATTACAAGATGCACTAGCTATTACACTTTGTTGCTCTTGAACTTTCTTCTCCTTGGCGGCACTCATCTCTTTACAAGCTTGAACAATTCTAGCTTGATCTTCAAAAACTTGGAATGGAGTTAAAGCACGAAGATTGTACTTCTTACCCTCAAAGTCAAAACTGTAAAAGTTCTTCTTGGCATGATAAAGTACATCACGATCAAATTGCCAAGGTCGACCAAGTAAAATATGGCAAGCTTCCATTGGAACAACATCACATAAAATCTCATCAACATACTTTCCAATGGTGAGTGAAAATTTCACTTGTTTATTCACTTTACTTTCAGCAGAATTGTTCAACCATTGAAGTTTATAAGGTTTTGGATGTTTTATGCAAGACAACTTCAATTTCTCAACAAGTAAATTACTAGCCACATTTGTACAACTACCACTATCAATGATCACACTACAAATTTTTCCTTGTACCATGCATCGTGTGTGAAATATGTTATCTCTTTGAGACAAATCATCAATTTGTGGTTGTGTACTAAGAACTTGACGATTAACCAATGAAAATTGACCATTACCAACCTCATACGTTTCAAGTTCTTCACCTTCTTCACTTTGGTATTTCTCCTCAAGTGGTGGCATGTCGACATCATCATCATCATCTTCACTTACCACTTCGCCATTAGGAAGAAGCATCATCACTTTTAGAGTTGGACAATCTGATTGATAATGACCATATCCTTGACATTTAAAACATCTAATATCCCTTAACCTTTGTGAAGAAGTTGACGCCGATTTTGGGACATTAGGTGGTGCACTTGAAGACTGATTTGAGGTGATTTGAGGTGGCTTTGTTGAAGGAGTAAAAGTTGTCACATTCGGCTTTTGATCTCTCCTCCAATGCGGCAATGGTTGTTGGAAATTTCGCCCTTTACCCTTCATATGCTTCTCAATTTTGATAGCTTTGTGAACAAGTTCATTAATATCAATGTAACTTTGAAGATCAACTTGATAAGCCAATTCGGAATTCATACCTCTAAGGAATCTCTCAATGGTGGTGTCGGGGTCTTCTTGAATATTGGCTTTTATCATCAAAGCTTCCATCTCATGGTAATAATCTTCAACTGTTCGGCTACCTTGCACAAGAGTATGCAATTTTCGGTTGAGCTCTCTATTATAGTGTGAAGGAACATACTTTTTCCTCATGATTGCCTTCATTTGATTCCAAGTCTTAACTGGCCTTTCACCTTCTTGTCTTCTAGAGCGAACAACTTGATCCCACCAAAAACTAGCATAATCTTTAAGGTGCATAAAAGCAATTCGGTATTGCTTCTTCTCGGGGACATCATTACCTTCAAAGTAGTGCTCCAAATCTCGAACCCAATCAAAGAAAGCTTCGGGATCTGATTTGCCATGAAAGGTAGAGATGGTGAGTTTAACAGATTCAATGGAAACTTTAGACTTATCACCTTTAGAAGAGCTCGAGTATTCCTCCTCTTTTTCATCACTAGATTCACTATCTTCTTGGGACTCTAGTTTTCGGGATTTCTTTGATTTTGGAGGTGGTGTTACCGACTCTAAGAATTGAAGGCGAAGGTTGATATCTTGCAAAATTTGGGCAAGTGACGGATCGGTCCTCTTTTGTTGTTGTTCGGTTTGGGACTTACTTTGTTCGTCCTCCATTTGTACCTGCAAGTTAGTGAAGAAAAAAGCGCAAGAATATGTATATGATCCTCACGGGTTCCTCACTTTGGGGTAGTAGGTACTCTCCTCTCTTATTTAAGTAGTGTTCACTCTTGTTTATCCTAGCTAAATCACTCAATAAATAATGTAATTGGGACGTTGAGATCGACCAAGCTCACTTATGTCAAAGAATTTGTCTCAATTGATTCGTCCACAACATAAAATTTACACAAGCAATAACCAAGAATTGAACAAGAAATTCACGTCACTTGAAGTTTAAGATCACGTTCAGGGTATAATTGATTCAAACTCAGAAACTATGAAATTCTAAAAGTAGAACTCAAGACAAGAAAAACGCAATTTGAATCAATAATTTCGGATAAGTATTGAAGAAGTTATGGCACTTTGAATATTTGATGGTTTTAAACACAACTTCAAGAACACTTAGTTCTTTTAATGTAATAATTAAATAACAGAATTTAAATAACTGAAAATAAAGTTCCGACTTTTCTCCTTTTTTTTTTTTTAATTGGACCGTACCTTTTTTTTTTTTTTAAACGGTCACTTTTTTTTTTTTTTTATAATTCGGACACAAACCTAATATTACACAAATATTTAGGTTCGAACAAAGACCTAGTACAAAACAACAATTTAAGGTTTAAGGTTGTTGTCTTATGTTGTTCAAACAAACCTATGACTTTTGTCTTGTCTTAACCTTAAAATTTCAGAAAATTCAAACCTTTTTATCTCACCAAATATTCAAAATTTGATAGTGCCACTTTAAGCAAGAATTCAAGATTTATGATAAGGAACAAATTCTTACTTCAAGAAAAATTTCAAGAACTTCAAGAAAACCAAGAAAGTAATCAAGATTGGTTCTTTTTGCTGTGGTGATGATCTCGGAATATTGCAAACACAATATAAGACTCAAAACAAGAAAGAAAACAAGAACGAGCAAAATAGGTTTTCAAGAATTAAAACCCTAGAAATCCTAATATGCTTGGACGTGAAAAACACAACGAAAACAAATAAGGATTCAGCAATATGATGAGATCAAAACAAAGCTGAATGTAGACACGAAACAACAGCAACAAGATGAACGAAAATCAGCAAGACAATAGATGCAAAAGACACTAAAATCCGAGAGCTAAACTCACGGGTTTTGGACAGAATTTTGACGAAATTCAAGACTGTATTAAGACGAAACTAAGACAGCAATAATGACTCAAGAACAGCAATAAAAGACGCACTAAAACTGCAGAAAAGACAACACAAAAGGAACGCACGAAACAGCAACAATAACGACTCTAAAACAGCAAGACGCAACAAAAACAAATTGAAGACGGATTAACCTGAAATTTTGAGACAACAATTGTTCTCTGATACCAATTGATATGATCGGGCGAGGCTCGAGCACCTGGACCAAACATATACCAAGCGTGTGGATCGTGTTGATAGTCAAATTTCAAGATAAAAACACAAACAAAACAATTGGCGGAATCGAAGTCTAAGGAAACGCGTAGCTGATTTCAAGTATGAATCAACCCTAACGTTATTACGAACGATTGATCAGCAAGTGATAACTTCACGTCGCTAACAAACCAATTCGGCTTGTTCTTTAACTAAAGAACATTGGTCGAAATCACCTAAAGGTCACGCTAAAGGCTTTTTCGTACAATTAAGAATTAACTATTCTTAAAGGCTTTGTCAACTCAAAGAGTTAAACACAATTTAGCAAAGCTAAAATTTCATTCATCAAAATCCCCCTAAAAATGTTACAAGGCAGCTCTCTATTTATAGAGATGAGTTCGGCTCTTGCTTGAAGAATAAGGAAAGAAAACTCTAACTTAATCCTATTACAACTTAGTTTCCAAGTTGGAAAAGGAAACCAATAACAAACTACTTTCCTAAACGAATAACAATAACTACTTAACGTAAATAAGCCCATTAATTAACATCCAATGGACTTAATTTATTTAAAGCAAAATAAATCCTAAATAACTTAAAAGTGGCGTGATCCATATCAAGCCCAAGCACGCCATCTTGGTCTTCAATATAGTCCATGAAATTCGAGATGGAAATCTGCCAGAATCCCGTCACTCATTTTGGCAGCCATATTCCACGATGATACCTTCAGAATCTTGGAAAACATAAAACATGAAAGTTGTAGCTCTATCTCTTATCGTTCCAGGGCTTCTTGAATCACCAAATTCCGAGTTATATCGAAAGAGATATGTCCAGAATACCAGAATGTGGCAGAATCTTTCAGCTTTCATATTTGACTTTGGCACCATGGACATGGATTCGGCTCATTCTCATCAAGCAGATTATATGTCAAAGGTGAATACTCCAAGACCTTTATCCCCAGTTATTCAAACTACCAATAAGTTTACAAGTCTAGAAGAATTTCCATTACTTCCACTCACATATACTCAAGTAACTCAAACACCTTTTGCACAATTAAGGAATAAAATGTCTAGTTCATCTCAAACACCAGTAGCAATAACCCCACTTCCAAATACACCTATTCAAAATATTGATTCAGGAAAATCATCATATCAATTAAAAAAACCTTTTGAATATTTATGTTTAACAGAGTTTACTACTAATATTCCAGTTACTGATTTAAATAATTACACTCAACAATTATTTCGAAATGATATGCTATGGTTTTCAGATGATTTATTAAAAACTCAAATGTTTTATGAATTCATTTTAGTAGATTCAGAATCTGTTGAAATCACTCATATTCATGAAGAAGGAACGCAAAAAATAGCTTATTCAAAATGTGTGATAAAACAAGTATTAGATGTAGAAGATTGGCCAAATATTTTTACCAAAATTCCATTTTCTATACTATTTCAACCTCAAGGATATTCTTATGAAGATTATAAACAAGCATGGAAGAAAGCTTTTTATTTAAGGTCTTTTGACCATTCTTGGTTTTTTCAATTTCACAAAGATAGCAAAGTTAAATTCCCATTATGGTTCTACGACTGGTGGGATACTCATGGATGCCAACCAGATATTATGCAAATGGAAGCACAACAAGGTTTACAATATTGGAACAATAATAGCAAAATGAAAGAATATAGTAAAGAAATTCAATGGCATGTGTCTCTTAGAGTACCAAGGATATGGTGTTGGAATTTTCAAATTGTGCAAATCAGACCAACGCCAAGGCCTATGTCACTGATTAGACAATTCAAATGTAAATGGTGGGATACATACAAAAAAGAGTTATGTTGTCAAAAGGCAGTGGCCACTCTTATGACTACTGGCAAAAGGACATGGATTAATCCCACTACTAATCCAACCACTCCAACTGGACCACCACAAAAGGTTACTCAACAGAAGACTCCAACAAATTCATCAGCAACAATTCAAAAAGGAAAATTCTCAGACGAAGATATGGAACAATTTTTTCAATTTATGGAATATCAAAAAAGACGCAATCAACAACAGCCACAAATGTCTATAGATTCCACTCCAAGCCCATCTCCTCAAGATATGTTCGGAGGACATTGTGCTCAAGATCCGTTTGAAGATTAATTCATATAATTTAATTTGCAGGTTTTCTTTGATCAAAAATTCAGCATGGATGATAAGATTAAATATAATTCAAAAAATGTTATAACTCTTCTTCATCAAAGAGAGTTAGGAGGATCTAATCCAAAGGTCATTCATCATAGTATTCATCAAGATTTGCTAGAAGATGGAACTAAAAAAGCAGGACAGCATATTCCATCTTGGTGGACATATTACACTCAAAAAACTAAGCAGGCTTATTGGTTCTACCGCACTCAAGCATTCAAGAAAAATAGTCAAAAAGAAGATGGGGGACACAAACCCATGTGAAGACTAAGACATCCACTCTAAAAACATAGCCATGTGAAGGCATGTGAAGACCAAGTCATCCACTCAAATAAAGAAGACGGATTTCAAAAATCATTCAATATTATGTAATAGAATAGTTACTTTTAAGTCTATAAATAAGAAGAACTCCAATGTACTAGGCATCGCATGTTTATAAGCTATCAAAAGCAATAAAATTTCAGTTTTATTCACTTCTTGTTCTTCTTTCTTTTTAAAAGGTATTATTTTTATATATTGAATGATACCAAATTATGCAGGATCTATAAAAAAATAAAAATATGATATAAAATTAATATATAAAAATAATACCTTTTAAAAAGAAAGAAGAACAAGAAGTGAATAAAACTGAAATTTTATTGCTTTTGATAGCTTATAAACATGCGATGCTTAGTACATTGGAGTTCTTCTTATTTATAGACTTAAAAGTAACTATTCTATTACATAATATTGAATGATTTTTGAAATCCGTCTTCTTTATTTGAGTGGATGACTTGGTCTTCACATGCCTTCACATGGCTATGATTTTAGAGTGGATGTCTTAGTCTTCACATGGGTTTGGGTCCCCCATCTTCTTTTTGACTATTTTTCTTGAATGCTTGAGTGCGGTAGAACCAATAAGCCTGCTTAGTTTTTTGAGTGTAATATGTCCACCAAGATGGAATATGCTGTCCTGCTTTTTTAGTTCCATCTTCTAGCAAATCTTGATGAATACTATGATGAATGACCTTTGGATTAGATCCTCCTAACTCTCTTTGATGAAGAAGAGTTATAACATTTTTTGAATTATATTTAATCTTATCATCCATGCTGAATTTTTGATCAAAGAAAACCTGCAAATTAAATTATATGAATTAATCTTCAAACGGATCTTGAGCACAATGTCCTCCGAACATATCTTGAGGAGATGGGCTTGGAGTGGAATCTATAGACATTTGTGGCTGTTGTTGATTGCGTCTTTTTTGATATTCCATAAATTGAAAAAATTGTTCCATATCTTCGTCTGAGAATTTTCCTTTTTGAATTGTTGCTGATGAATTTGTTGGAGTCTTCTGTTGAGTAACCTTTTGTGGTGGTCCAGTTGGAGTGGTTGGATTAGTAGTGGGATTAATCCATGTCCTTTTGCCACTAGTCATAAGAGTGGCCACTGCCTTTTGACAACATAACTCTTTTTTGTATGTATCCCACCATTTACATTTGAATTGTCTAATTAGTGACATAGGCCTTGGCGTTGGTCTGATTTGCACAATTTGAAAATTCCAACACCATATCCATGGTACTCTAAGAGACACATGCCATTGAATTTCTGTACTATATTCTTTCATTTTGCTATTATTGTTCCAATATTGTAAACCTTGTTGTGCTTCCATTGGCATAATATCTGGTTGGCATCCATGAGTATCCCACCAGTCGTAGAACCATAATGGGAATTTAACTTTGCTATCTTTGTGAAATTGAAAAAACCAAGAATGGTCAAAAGACCTTAAATAAAAAGCTTTCTTCCATGCTTGTTTATAATCTTCATAAGAATATCCTTGAGGTTGAAATGGTATAGAAAATGGAATTTTGGTAAAAATATTTGGCCAATCTTCTACATCTAATACTTGTTTTATCACACATTTTGAATAAGCTATTTTTTGCGTTCCTTCTTCATGAATATGAGTGATTTCAACAGATTCTGAATCTACTAAAATGAATTCATAAAACATTTGAGTTTTTAATAAATCATCTGAAAACCATAGCATATCATTTCGAAATAATTGTTGAGTGTAATTATTTAAATCAGTAACTGGAATATTAGTAGTAAACTCTGTTAAACATAAATATTCAAAAGGTTTTTTTAATTGATATGATGATTTTCCTGAATCAATATTTTGAATAGGTGTATTTGGAAGTGGGGTTATTGCTACTGGTGTTTTAGATGAACTAGACATTTTATTCCTTAATTGTGCAAAAGGTGTTTGAGTTACTTGAGTATATGTGAGTGGAAGTAATGGAAATTCTTCTAGACTTGTAAACTTATTGGTAGTTTGAATAACTGGGGATAAAGGTCTTGGAGTATTCACATATAATCTGCTGCTGTCTGTTTTTTGTAATTTTTGAATGAAGATGATGACTCTCCTTTGTTTGACATTGATTTTCCCTGTAAAAAGATAAAAATTAAATAAAAGCTATTTCTTTCCTAAAGTTTTCTATTCTTTTCCATATTGCTTTATTTACTTCTGGGATTCTTGTGGACTTATGAGTATAATATGATACTAACATACTGTAATAATGCATTTGATGCAAAAATACTTGATGGTTTACTGACGGTGGATTACTATTATATATATGATAAATGTTTGGAAATTCTGGATCTTGAATAACATGTTCTTTTAGTGAATAAATTTTTTGTATTTTCTTTTTAGTTTGAGGGTGATTAATATAATCTTTTATCCATAACCAATCTTCATTTCTCGAAATATGTGTCATTCTTCTGTTTACCTGTAAGAAATTCGCGAGTTAAAAAATCAGGTAATGAATTATCTTCTCCTTTTATATATTCTATATCAAAATCAAATACTGATAAAATACCTTGCCATCTAGCAAATATTTGTTTAGATACTAAGTTTTCTATATCTCTTTGAATTATGTCTTTAGCAGATTTACAATCTACTCTTAATAAAAACTTTTTATTATATAAATCATCTTGAAATTTAGATATACTTAAAACTATTGCTAACATCTCCTTTTTAACTGTTGAATAATTCTTTTGAGATCCTGTCCATACTTTAGACATATATCTTATTAATTGAATTTTATTATTTATCCTTTGCTTTAAAATTCCTCCATATCCTATTTCTGATGCATCGGTTTCTACTATCATGAATGCTTCTGGATGTGGAATACCTAAACATGGTAATGACTTAATTTTTTCTTTTGCTTCTTTAACTATTTGAGTATGTAAGTTTGACCACGGAGGTGGATTCTTTTTTAATCTTTCATATAATGGTGCACACAACGTTCTTAAATTAGGGAAAAAATCTGCAACATAATTAAGACATCCTAAAAATCTTTGTAATTGATTTTTGTCTTTAATTTCATCTGGAAATTTACTTCCAAATTCAAGTGCTCTATTAATAGGTCTAATAGTTCCTTTATTAATATCATGTCCTAAGAATCTGATTTGAGTTTGAAATAGTTTCATTTTTGGTGCTGATATTACTAATCCATTTTGTACTACTAATTTAAAAAATATATTTAGATGTTTAAAATGTTCATCTAATGTTCTGGAATATATTAATATATCATCTATATAAACTATCATGAATGTATATGCAGAAAATATGTCATTCATTATATTTTGAAATTCTGATGGTGCATTTTTTAATCCAAATGGCATTACATTCCATTCATAATGTCCGAATGGTACTGTAAATGCTGTTTTGTACTTATCATTTTCATCTATTTGAATTTGCCAATATCCTGATTTTAAATCAAATTTTGAATATACTTTAGCATTAAATAGTCTATTTAATAAATCTTTCTTATTAGGAATAGGATATCTTATCCATTTTAATACTTTATTTAACGGTTTATAATTTATTACTAATCTTGGAACTCCTCTTTCTTTTTCTGCTTGATTATTAACATAAAATGCTGAACAACTCCATGGAGATTTAGAAGGTCTAATTAATTTTTTATCTAATAATGATTTTATTTCTATTTTACAATGTGCTAATAATTCAGAATTCATTTGTATTGGCCTAGCCTTGGTTGGAATATTTCTTTCATTAAAGTTTTCTTCATATGGTAATTGAATTATATGGGTTTTCCTTGACCAAAATGCAGATGGATGATCTGCACATATTGTTTCTTTGAACTTTTCTTCTAATTGTATAATTTTATTTTTGATCTCCTCTTTATTTAATTGAAAGTCTATTTGTTTATATGTAATCTCTTCTTTTATATAGTTTATTTGATTTTCTTTTCGTTTAACTTGACAAAATATACTATTAGTTTGTAATAAATTTAACTCTCTGATAGCAATCCATCCACATCCTTGGTGCCAAAGCCGAGCTTAGATGATCCCTTGAAGAATCTTGATGGACCAATGACAAGATCAAGGAGCAAAAGGATGAAAGAAGCTTTGCACACTTTGTTGTCATCACACTTTGGTGACTTGGAGGCCGAGATGTGCACATCATCTCATCATGGTGTTCTTTGGCATGTTTCTTCAATTACCATTCAAGAAGAAGTTCCTCAAAGATCTACATTGGAGCTTAAGGAAATTCCACCTTGAAGAAGCAAGCTAAGGCCGAGAAGAATTTAAGTCCAAGAAAGGCGTGTCTTTGGGCTTCATTAGGTGGTTCACGCCCTTTAATTACTTTAGGGTTTTATTTTGTTGTTAATTAATTAAGTCCAAAACACTTAATGTGGGCTTTAATTAATTGGTAGTTTAATAAATTACTTGGCCCAATTATCTTGCATGATAATGGCAAGTAAAGCAAATCCTTTTTGGACAAGGATTTGGTAGTTAGTTGTAGTTTCCTTTTCCAATTTGGAAAGTTGATTAGTTTAGGAAACAAGAAGCCAAAACACGTTTTGCTTCTTCATTAAAAACTGTCTAACCTAATCCTTTTACAACTTGGATTAGTTAGTTAGCTAGTTTGTTAAGAAGTCAAGTTGTACTTTGCAACTACTAGGGTTTATTTCCTTTTCCTTCTTGGCATGGCCGAAACTCATCCCCTATAAAAAGGAGATGCATGTAACGTTTTTACACAATAAGTTGGTGAATAAAATTGAGTTTTTAGCTTTGCTAAAATTCGTGAATTAACTCCTTGAGTTGTTCAAAGCCTTGAAGAGTTATTTAACTGTTCATTGTAGTTAATCCCCTTTAGCGTGACCTATAGGAGATTACACCAATTGTTCTTTATTTAAAGAGCAGGCCTAATTAACTTGTTTAACTGATTGAATTTTCATAGGTTAAATTAAGTTCATTAGTAATAAAACGTGAAGTTTTGATTTACTCAATTCCTAGCGTTTTTCCTTTGATTTCGTTCCATCCAATTTTGTGTTCTTGTTGTGGATTATCTTGGTAAGAGCAACACGGTCCTATAGCTTGTGTGGGAGATTCGAATTTGGTCCAGGAGTTGGAGCCTCGGTCATACAACATTCGCATCAATTGGTATTGATGCGAATGTTGTATGACCGAGGCTCCAACTCCTGGACCAAATTCGAATCTCCCACACAAGCTATAGGACCGTGTTGCTCTTACCAAGATAATCCACAACAAGAACACAAAATTGGATGGAACGAAATCAAAGGAAAAACGCTAGGAATTGAGTAAATCAAAACTTCACGTTTTATTACTAATGAACTTAATTTAACCTATGAAAATTCAATCAGTTAAACAAGTTAATTAGGCCTGCTCTTTAAATAAAGAACAATTGATGCATGTAACGTTTTTACACAATAAGTTGGTGAATAAAATTGAGTTTTTAGCTTTGCTAAAATTCGTGAATTAACTCCTTGAGTTGTTCAAAGCCTTGAAGAGTTATTTAACTGTTCATTGTAGTTAATCCCCTTTAGCGTGACCTATAGGAGATTACACCAATTGTTCTTTATTTAAAGAGCATGCCTAATTAACTTGTTTAACTGATTGAATTTTCATAGGTTAAATTAAGTTCATTAGTAATAAAACGTGAAGTTTTGATTTACTCAATTCCTAGCGTTTTTCCTTTGATTTCGTTCCATCCAATTTTGTGTTCTTGTTGTGGATTATCTTGGTAAGAGCAACACGGTCCTATAGCTTGTGTGGGAGATTCGAATTTGGTCCAGGAGTTGGAGCCTCGGTCATACAACATTCGCATCAATTGGTATCAGAGAACAGGTTGTTGCCCAAGAAAATTCAGGTTAATCCGTTTTCAATTCTTCCGCAAAATTTCTGTTCTTGTTGCGTCAATTCTGCCCGTTTTTTGTGTCAATTTTCTGCAGTTTTGCTGGCATCTTTCTTGCTGTTATTTGGTGTTCTTCTTGCTGTCCAAAGTCGATACATATTCACCCATTAAAATCACCAAAATCGCATGCAACAAATCATTCACAATCTGCCCGAATTTGTTCATTGTTGTGTCGTCTGAATTCTGCTCTTTTTGACGTCGTTTCTGCCATAATTTTTGCTCATTCTTTTCTGCCATTTTTTTGTGTCTTAATTGCTGTCTTAATTCGTGCTTAATTCAGTCCTTAATTCTGTCCAAAATCGCATGAACATTGAGTCAATACATTCTGCCCGAAATCGTCTAAATTGAGTCTATCTTCTTTTGCGATTTTTGTGTTGTTTCTTGCTGTTTCTTGTTGCGTCTTCTTGCTGTCTTTTGGTGTTAAATTCTGCACTCTTTTGTCATAATCATAGTGTAGGATTCTTGAAGTTTTCTTTGCTGTTTTCACGTCATAACATTGTTAGGGTTTCGTGTGTCAAACTAGGGTTTCATAACTAGGGTTTCTAGGTCAAGTTTTCATAACTTTCTTGATTCTTATCCGTTTCTTGATTTTCTTTTTGCGTTTGATTCTTTATCTTGTCCACCATATATTGAGTTTTCATCAAACTTTTACTCCACTCGAAAAAGATAAGTTCTTGATAACTTTCTTGAACTTCTTGATTTTCTTGAAAACTCAAAGTGGTCAAAATTGAATTCTTGAGTTGGATTCTTGATCTTTGTCTTGAATCTTGATATTCTTGTTAAAGTGGCACATCCGAATTCATTGTCCTTGGTGAGTTAATAAAGTTTGAAGTTTTTAAGGTTGTTAAGACAAGAAGACAAAACATTCTTAAACCTAAATCCTAGGTTGTTGTCTTCAAACCTTAATTTTTGTGGTGTTTAAGGTTCTTGTCCGAACCTAGTATTTTGATTGGTCCAAGGTTTATGTTCAAACCTTAAAAGTGTAATTTTGTCCTTTGTTGTCCGAAGTTAAAAAAAAAAAAAAAAAAAAAGAAAAAAAAAAAAAAATAGTCGGACTTTATTTATTGTTATTATTTTCTGTTATTTAATTATTTAATTTATTTTTGAAAAGAGCACATTGTTCTTAACTTGTTTCTTGAAAACCACCTTGGATTAAAAGTGCCATAACTTTTTCAATACAACTCGGAATTAGTTGATTCAAAAACCAATCTCTTTGTTTTGAAATCTAGTTTCTGAATTTCTTAGTTTCTGGTGGTAAATCAAATTATAACTTTCACGTGTTCTAAACACTCTTGACGTGATTTCTTGTTACATCTCTTGATTTGATTTGTGAAAATTTGTGTGTGGAACTTGCTGATTGAGATCTTGCTATTAAAGTAATTGAACTTTGGTGAATCTTAATAACCCCACATATTCATTAATTGAGAGTAGTAGCTAGGTTAAACAAGAGAGAACACTACCCAAAAAGAGAGGAGAGTACCTACTACCTATAGTGAGGAACCCGAGAGGTATATCTATATATTTTCTTGTGTTTTCTTTGCTAACTTGCACGTACTAATGGAGGAAGGTGATAAAACTCCTAAAGGTTCTAAACCTATTACCGATGCTCAACAAAAGTTTGCTAATGAAGTACTCTTTGATATGCTTCAAAAACTCACTCTTCGACTTGATAACATTGAGTCATCAACTAAAAGCACTACCAAAAGGAAGCTTAAATTCGAGGAGCATGATGATTTCGATGATGAAAATGATGAGGAAAAAGATGAGGAATATACGAGCTCTTCTAAAGGTGATAAGTCTAAAGTTTCCATTGAATCTGTTAAACTCACCATCTCTACTTTTCATGGTAAATCAGATCCCGAAGCTTTCTTTGATTGGGTTCGAGATTTGGAACACTATTTTGAAGGTAATGATGTCCCCGAGAAAAGGCAATATCGAATTGCTTTTATGCATCTTAAAGACTATGCTAGTCTTTGGTGGGATCAAGTTGTTCGTTCTAGGAGACAAGATGGTGAAAGGCCAGTTAAGACTTGGACTCAAATGAAGGCAATCATGAGAAAGAAGTATGTTCCTTCACACTTTAATAGAGAGCTCAACCGAAAATTGCATACTCTTGTGCAAGGTAGCCGAACAGTTGAAGATTACTATCATGAGATGGAATCTTTGATGATTAAAGCCAATATTCAAGAAGACCCCGACACAACCATTGAGAGATTTCTTAGAGGTATGAATCCCGAATTGGCTTATCAAGTTGATCTTCAAAGTTACATTGATATTAATGAACTTGTTCACAAAGCTATCAAAATTGAGAAGCATATGAAGGGTAAAGGGCGAAATTTTCAACAACCATTGCCGCCTTGGAGGAGAGATCAAAAGCCGACTTTTACACCTCCACCAAAACCGAAAGTTTTCAACCAAAATCAGCCTTCAAACACTTCAAGTAATGCTCCCAAAACAGTCCGCAACCTTGCTGAAACTTCAACTAAGGTGACGCCTAAACCAAATGAAAGATTGAGGGACATTAGATGTTACAAGTGTCAAGGTTATGGCCATTATCAAAGTGACTGCCCAACCAAAAAGTTGATGATAATTCGTGATAATGGAGAGGTTGAAAGTGATGAAGAATGTGCCGACATGCCACCACTTGAAGAGAAGTACCAAAGTGATGAAGATAGTGAAGATCTTATTTACAATGTTGGTGATTTCTCATTGGTTACTCGCCGAGTCTTGAATGCACAACCACGAGTTGAAGATGATTTGTCTCAAAGGGAAAACATCTTTCATGCTAGATGCATGGTTCAAGGTAAGACTTGTAGCTTGATTATTGATAGTGGAAGTTGTACCAATGTGGCAAGCACATTAATTGTTAAGAAGCTTAACTTGACTTGCATGAAACATCCAAATCCATATAAGCTTTAATGGCTTAATAACACTGCCGAGAGTAAGGTGACTAAACAAGTTAAATTTTCTATGTCCATTGGAAAGTATGTTGATGATATTGTTTGTGATGTTGTACCAATGGAAGCTAGTCACATATTACTTGGTCGTCCATGGCAATTTGACCGAGATGTTACATATCATGCAAGGAAGAATTATTATTCTTTTGATTATCATGGCCGAAAGTACAATCTAAGGGCTTTGAGTCCGAGCCAAGCTTTTGAAGATCAATCAAGGATTGTGCAATCTTGCCGTGAAATGGAAGCAAAAGAGAAGAAGGAACAAGAAGATAAAAAGAATGTAACTAGTGTAGGCCGAACCAATGATTCTAAATCTTGTAATAGCCGAAATAGTAGTTCTTCTAAATCTTGTTATTTTGCTTCTAAGAGTGATGTAAAGAGAGCAATACTAGATAGGCATTCATTGTATTTGATGATCCGCAAGGACTTTGTACTTATTGTTGATAGTGATCACCTTGCTTCTTTGCCTAGTGTTGTTTTGTCTCTTTTACAGGAATTCAATGACGTGTTTCCCGAGGACTTACCACACGGATTGCCACCTATTAGAGGTATTGAACATCAAATTGATTTCATACCTGGGGCGCAAATTCCCAACCGTCCTGCATATAGAGCAAATCCTGTGGAAACAAAGGAGATTCAACGTCAAGTGGATGAACTCCTTGACAAAGGTATTGTACGTGAATCTCTAAGTCCTTGTTCCGTTCCAGTCATTTTAGTTCCTAAAAAGGATGAATCTTGGAGAATGTGTGTTGATTGTCGTGCCATAAATAAAATCACCATTAAGTATAGACATCCAATTCCTCGATTAGATGATATGCTTGATGAATTGTATGGTTCTTCTATTTTCACCAAGATTGATTTAAAAAGTGGCTACTATCAAATTAGAATGAAAGAAGGTGATGAATGGAAAACAGCCTTTAAAACAAAGTATGGATTGTATAAATGGTTAGTCATGCCTTTTGGTCTAACTAATGCACCTAGTACTTTTATGAGGCTCATGAATCACGCTTTTAGGTCTTTCATTGGTAAGTTTGTTGTGGTCTATTTTGATGACATCCTTATTTATAGCAAATCACTTGATGAGCATGTTGAACATTTAAAACAAGTGTTTGTTATATTGCGTGAGAACCGATTGTATGCTAACCTCAAAAAGTGTTCTTTTTGCATGGAATCAATTGTCTTTTTGGGTTATGTTGTTAGTTCTCAAGGTATTTCTGTTGATGAGTCAAAAGTCAAGGCTATTGATGAGTGGCCGAGACCTAAGAATGCTAGTGAAGTTAGGAGTTTTCATGGTTTAGCAAGTTTTTATAGAAGGTTTGTTAAAGACTTTAGTACTATAGCTGCACCTTTGAATGAACTTGTTAAAAAGAACATTACTTTTGAATGGAAACAAGAGCATGAAGACGCCTTCACTAAGTTAAAGTACATGTTGACTCACGCCCCTTTACTTTCATTGCCTAATTTTCATAAAGCTTTTGAGATACACTGTGATGCCTCCGGGATTGGTATCGGTGCTGTTTTGATGCAGGAATCAAGGCCCGTGGCTTACTTTAGTGAAAAGCTTAATGGGGCAGCTTTAAAGTATGCAACTTATGACAAGGAGTTGTATGCTTTGGTAAGGTCATTACAGGTTTGGCAACATTACTTATGGCCTAAAGAGTTTATAATTCATTCTGATCATGAAAGCCTTAAATTCTTAAAGACTCAAGGTAAATTGAATAAGAGGCATGCTAAATGGTTAGAATTTATTGAAACTTTTCCATATGTGATTAAGTATAAATCTGGTCAAGATAATATTGTAGCTGATGCATTGTCTAGACGTTATTCTTTGTTCACCTATATGCATGCTAAGTTACTTGGATTTGATTTGATAAAAGATTTGTACAAAAATGACAATGATTTTTCTGCCGCCTTTAATGATTATGCTTCAAAGCCGAATGGTGACTTTTATTTGCATGATGGTTTCTTATTTCGTAAGGATAAATTGTGCATACCCCTTTGTTCCATTCGTGATTTACTTGTTAAGGAGACCCATGGGGGAGGGTTGATGGGGCATTTTGGTATTGCTAAAACACTTGCTGTTTTGAATGAACACTTTTATTGGCCTAACATGATTAAAGATGTGAAAAGTGTTTGTAATAAATGTATTGTGTGTAAACAAGCCAAATCGAAAATTTTGCCTCATGGATTGTATACACCTTTGCCTGTTCCTAGTCATCCTTGGATTGATATTTCTATGGATTTTGTACTTGGATTGCCTAGATCATGCAATGGTAAAGATAGCATATTTGTAGTAGTGGATCGATTTAGTAAAATGGCACATTTTATTGCATGTTCCAAAACTAATGATGCTACACATATTGCTGATTTGTTCTTTAAGGAAGTTGTTAGATTGCATGGCATTCCACAAAGTATTGTTAGTGATAGGGATGTTAAGTTCTTGTCTCACTTTTGGCGTACTTTATGGAATAAGTTAGGCACTAAATTGTTGTTTTCTACTGTTGCACATCCACAAACTGATGGACAAACTGAAGTAGTTAACCGCACTTTGTCTACCTTGCTTCGAGCCATTATTCAAAGAAACTTAAAGAATTGGGAAAGTTGTCTTCCACATATTGAGTTTGCATATAATAGAACTTTTCATAGTTCTACATCTTGTTCGCCATTTGAGGTTGTTTATGGTTTCAATCCTTTAACTCCACTTGATATTTTGCCTTTGCCTATTAATGAGTTTGTTAATGTTGAAGGTAAAAAGAAAGCTGAATTTATTAAGGAGTTACATGAAAGGGTTCGAAATACTATTGAAAGGCGTAATGAACAATATGCACAACAAGCCAATAGAGGAAGAAAGAGAGTGATTTTCGAACCTGGTGATTGGGTTTGGATTCACTTGAGGAAGGAAAGGTTTCCTGACAAGAGGAAGTCTAAACTTCATCCAAGAGGAGATGGTCCTTTTCGAATTTTGGAAAGGATAGGAGATAATGCATACAAAGTCGAGCTTCCAAGTGAGTATGGCAATGTTTCATCTACATTCAATGTTTCTGATTTATCTTTGTTTGATGTAGGTGATTCGAGGACGAATCTTTTCGAGGAGGGAGGGAATGATAGCAATCCATCCACATCCTTGGTGCCAAAGCCGAGCTTAGATGATCCCTTGAAGAATCTTGATGGACCAATGACAAGATCAAGGAGCAAAAGGATGAAAGAAGCTTTGCACACTTTGTTGTCATCACACTTTGGTGACTTGGAGGCCGAGATGTGCACATCATCTCATCATGGTGTTCTTTGGCATGTTTCTTCAATTACCATTCAAGAAGAAGTTCCTCAAAGATCTACATTGGAGCTTAAGGAAATTCCACCTTGAAGAAGCAAGCTAAGGCCGAGAAGAATTTAAGTCCAAGAAAGGCGTGTCTTTGGGCTTCATTAGGTGGTTCACGCCCTTTAATTACTTTAGGGTTTTATTTTGTTGTTAATTAATTAAGTCCAAAACACTTAATGTGGGCTTTAATTAATTGGTAGTTTAATAAATTACTTGGCCCAATTATCTTGCATGATAATGGCAAGTAAAGCAAATCCTTTTTGGACAAGGATTTGGTAGTTAGTTGTAGTTTCCTTTTCCAATTTGGAAAGTTGATTAGTTTAGGAAACAAGAAGCCAAAACACGTTTTGCTTCTTCATTAAAAACTGTCTAACCTAATCCTTTTACAACTTGGATTAGTTAGTTAGCTAGTTTGTTAAGAAGTCAAGTTGTACTTTGCAACTACTAGGGTTTATTTCCTTTTCCTTCTTGGCATGGCCGAAACTCATCCCCTATAAAAAGGAGATGCATGTAACGTTTTTACACAATAAGTTGGTGAATAAAATTGAGTTTTTAGCTTTGCTAAAATTCGTGAATTAACTCCTTGAGTTGTTCAAAGCCTTGAAGAGTTATTTAACTGTTCATTGTAGTTAATCCCCTTTAGCGTGACCTATAGGAGATTACACCAATTGTTCTTTATTTAAAGAGCAGGCCTAATTAACTTGTTTAACTGATTGAATTTTCATAGGTTAAATTAAGTTCATTAGTAATAAAACGTGAAGTTTTGATTTACTCAATTCCTAGCGTTTTTCCTTTGATTTCGTTCCATCCAATTTTGTGTTCTTGTTGTGGATTATCTTGGTAAGAGCAACACGGTCCTATAGCTTGTGTGGGAGATTCGAATTTGGTCCAGGAGTTGGAGCCTCGGTCATACAACATTCGCATCACTCTCTTTGTCTTACTGGAGTAATGAATTGAAATAATATTTTATTGCCCATTATGTTTACTTGTAAACCTTCTGTTGTCTTTTTAAATGGGGTAATTTGATATAAAAAGGGGTTTCCTAAAATAACATCTTGAGTTAAATCTTCTACTATAATAAATGTATGCTTAAAACAATAATTATTATTACATATAAATCCATTTTTTAATTTATATTTAACTTTTAATGGATTTCCATTTGCGGTTTGTAATTTATGATTTGTTTTTGAACAATATTTTATTGGTATAATTCCATTTTTAATACAACTTTGATCTGCTCCACTATCTATCATGGCTATACTAGTTGTATGATAATCTTGAATTCCTATAGTAACAAATACATGCCATTTTTCTATATTAATTTTTTCAATTACATTTAAATATTCTTCATTGTTTGTTTCTCCTGGAATTTGAATTCCTTTACTGCTTTTACTACTTTCTGGAATATCTTCATTCTGATTTTGTTCATTTAGACTTATTTTAGCTTGGAATTCTAATTCACTTAACTGCAGAGTTTTAATGTCATTTTTAATTTCTCTAATTTCTAATTTTAATTCTTGAATTTGTTGCTGTATGAAATTTGTATTAGAATTGGAAACTATTCCTTGAGGTTTTTGTTCTGAGTATTTGTTATATAATTTTGTAATATTAAATGGTTCTAAAAATTCAGGTTTTTTATCTTCTTTTAATATTAAATCTTTTAATCTTATTAAATATTGTCTTTGTTCTTCCGGGTTTTCTATTTTACTAATAAGTTCAAATAATAAGTCTTTATTAGTTTTTTCATCTGATATCATATTAATACAACGACATGGTGAAGATTTATCTGAATATTCTTCTTCGCTATCTGTATAAATTTCATTAATGTTTTCTTCACTTTCTTCTGTGTCACTATTAATCATAATTTTCATTATTTTTAATCGTAATTCTTTATCTTCCTCTTTATCAAAAATTTCATTTATTCTTTTTTGAGTTTTACAATTTGTTGCTATATGACCTAGTTTTCCACATTTATAACAAATTAATTTTTTCTTTCTATACTTCTTTTTCTTAAAATCTCTTGTCTGATTGAAATTATTAGAATATTGTTGATATTTTTTACTTCTTCTTTTGTATGGTTTATATGGATATGTAATTCTTTTATTATTTCTAGAAGGGGCTTTTATTCCTGTTATTCCAAATGCATCACAGAATGAACCTATTTCATTTCTCTCTGATCCATATTTTGATTGTAATTTTAATTCTTGACAAAGTTTTAATCCTTCTGATTTAATAAATGATATTAATTGACCATAACTCCAGTCATAAAAATTAATATCTTCTTTTCCTGTTGTTGTTTTTATAGCATTAAATATTCTATATGAAAATAAAGTAGGTAATCCTGAAATGAATTTTTCTTTCCAAAATGGTTGATTACAATCATCTCTTTTAAATACATAAGTTAAAAACATATCTTTATACCATCTAAAATCTGTTAATGTTGGACATCTTAAATTAGTCAGAAATATTTGACAACTTTTTGATTCATAAGATGGATTTCCTATAAAATGATGAGCTAAAGCATATATTAAATATTCTGGTGCATCCGATATTTTAATTTTCTTTGGATTTCCTTGAGCATCTCTTACTATATTTCCATTAACATCTAGTTCGTCTTCTTCAATTGTATGTTCTATTACTTCATTTCGTTGATCTTTTGTTATCATATTATCCCACCAATTTTTTAATTGTCCTGAAAATCCTGCAGTAAAGGCTACAGCTATATCTTTTGGTTTATACCCTTCTTGTCTATAAGCTACTCTAGCCATTCCCATTTCTTGTAGTAATCTTAATATTTCATATTCTGATCTACCATCTATATTCCATTCATAAACTGCTCTACCATCATATTGACTAGATGTAAACTTTGCTCTTTCTTCAATTTGTATATCTGGAAGTGTTAGTTTTGGATAATAATTTTTTCGTTGATATGGTGCATAAGAATTTGTTTTTCTGTAATTATAATTTTTTCTTCTATATTGTTTTCTAATTCTATTTATATTATCATCTTGTAGTTCATCTTCAATTTCTTCTATTATATCTTTAATTTCATTTGAATCACTACTGCTACTATCATCTGTTTGTATTAAATTATTTTGTTCAATATTTTGTATATTATCTGTAGATTCTGTACTAGTACTAGGTTTTGTCTCTTGTAACTTTTTTAATATTTTATTTAATGTATCATTATCTCTTTGTGGGAGTTGAATATCATTTATTTGAAAATGTGGTTTAGATATTTCATTTGGAAAATTTATATTTTTAAATGGATTATTTATAATATTTGTTGAAATATTTAATTTTTCTTTTTTAATAGAGTCTTGAATATTTTTATTTTCTTTAGGTATATTATCTATTTTTGTTGAGACTATTTCTAATTGATGTGCTACTGTTGATAATATTTGATTTGAATAATTTAACTGCTGATTAACCTTTTTTATGTCTTCTATTTCTACTGGGCCTTTATCTGTTCGAGCTTCTCTAAATGGGGTTGCTACTATTTCTCCTTTAGATGTATTAATTACTATATTTAGTAGAGGTGGATGTACCGAAGTAACTATCTCTCCTCCTATTAAATTCCATTTTTTATATAAGGATGTTTGAACATTTATTGACGGGGTTGAATATACATTTGTAATATTTTCTTTTTGTGTGATAAATTCTAGCCAAGAAAAGAATGGATAATTAAATTTTCTTCTATATAATTCCTGTTTCCATTGGTCTTGAAGATTTTTTTGAAATGTTTTATCTAAAGAGTTGTACCAATCTCTTTTTTCATTATTAATTTCATCATTAAATAATTCTTCCAAATAACTAAACTTAGGTTTAAATTCTTCAATTATAACATTAATAGATTCGGGTTTCATTTCTGAATAAGATGGTGAATTTCTCAGTGAATTAGTATTAATTATTTCTGGTAATGGTGATTTATAATGAATTCTTTGACTACCTGTAATCGGTCTTGAATATATTTCAGGGTTTGTATCTAAATTAGTATGTTGACTAAAGGTTCTTCTTAATGTAGGTATATCTGATATTGAATGTCTTTCAGGTTGAATTAATCGTTTATTAGCTCCATAATTATTAGATCTTAATTCATCAAAGTGTATTATGATACTTCCATCATCTTGTTTAATTATCTTTGAGGTATTACTTTGTTGTATATTTCTTGATTGAATTTCAGGAATTATTGTAAAAGTTTGTGGAATCGTGATTTGGTATTATTGTAAAAGAGATTAGTAGTGGACATCTTAGTTTCTTTCATTCAATAGAGATGCAAAAAACATTCAAAAGTACTCCGACGTCAACTTTACTTGAAGACAACTCCAAGCCTTCATGCTCATCCTCAATGGCGGTGCTAAACATGCTCAACAAAGATTGCAAAGCCATCTTTACCTTCTTTGTCCGCGACCTCGTTATTGGTCCATCAAGATTAACCAATGGATCACTTGATTGAGTCATTGACTTAGGCAGATTGCTATCATTCCCTCCGTCCTTGAAATGATTTGTCCTCAAATCACCTACATCATATAGAGATAAATCAGCTACATTAAATGAAGAAGAAACATTGCCATACTCACTAGGTAATTCAATGCGATAAGAATTGTTATTAATCCTTTCGATAACTCTAAAAGGACCATCACCATGTGGATGTAACTTGATTTCTACTTAGCTTGAAATCTCCCCTTCCTCAAGTGAATCCAAAATGAATTAATGGGTTCAAATATCACACAAACTCGACCCTTATTGGTCTATTTTGCATATTGTTCATTCCTCCTTTTAATTGAATTTTGAACCTTTTCATGAATCTGTTTAATAAACTCAGCCTTTTTTTATCATCTAAATGAACAAATTCATTAGTAGTCAAAGGAAGAATATCAAGTGGTGTTAAAGGGTTAAATCCATAAACAATTTCAAATGGGGAAAATTAATCGAACTCTGCAAAGTAAGATTATGTGCAAATTCAATATGTGACAAAACGTTTCCCAGCTCTTAAAGTTCTTATGAATTATAGCACGCAATAAAGTAGACAAAGTGCGATTTACTACTTTAGTTTGACCATCAGTTTGTGGATGTGCAACAGTAAAAAACAACAACTTAGTGTCTAACTTATTCTATAAAATACGCAAAAAATGATCCATAACATCTCTCTCACTAATAAAACTTTGTGGAATGCGATGCAAATGACCAACTTCCTTAAAGAACAAGTCAGCAATATGAGTTGCATCATTAGTTTTACCACATGCAATAAAGTGAGTCATTTTGCTAAACCTATCAACAACAACAAAATCCATAGAAATATCTATCCAAGGATGACTAGGAATTGGCAAAGGAGTATACAAAATATAAGGCAATACCTTTGATTTTGCTTGTTTACAAACAATGCATTTCTCACAAACACTTTTAACATCTTTTAACATGTTAGGCTAATAAAATGTTCATGCAAAGACATATATGTTTTAGGTATTCCAAAATGCCCTATTAATCCTCCACCATGGGTTTCTTTAACAAGTAATTCACGAATGAAAATTAGTAGAATGCACAATTTGTCTCTCTTAAATAGATAACCATCTTGCACATATAATCACCATTTGACTTGTGCAAACAAAGATCATAAGCCCGTTTGAAATCAGCATCACTAGCATAAAGCTCTTTAATCATCTTAAAATCAAGTAACTTTTTTTTTTGGAAAATACATCTATATAGATTGGACAAAAGACAGTGTCGGCTATACCCGACCACACTATTACAAAAGAAAAGCGGTAAATTTGGAGTACTACTCCATTACATAAATGAAACAGATAACTGTAGGGCAGGAAATAGAGAGTTCTACTTCTGTTGAAAGTAGATAAACTCTATTTGCCATGAAACAAAATAAACCTAATCTGATTAAGTGAGCAAAATCCTGTGTTATACAAATTCTATGCGCTATGCTAAGTAATATGAATTTCAGTCCTGAATATGCCAACACGTAAGAAAGATCCAACAAAAACCTCCTCCAAGACTTCGACCTACAATCTCCAAAAACAGCCAGCAACTCACATGAACAGAAACTCCCTTTACTGTTTTGGAGAGCCATGAACAGCATAATCTGTAGCACCAGTTTTCCAATAGAATATGTTTGTATATCAGGGTGCAAAAAGGAAAAGCCACAAGATCAAAGCCTCCGTTCCAGGCCAAAACAACACCACAGCATCCAAGCAAATCAATCACAATATGTACCATTCCAAATACAAGAGAAGGACTTAACACATCAAGGATCATTCTATATCGTCCAGTCTAGCATAAATGACATAACAAATTTATATAGAACACGGCCAATCTGATATAACTCCAGTAATCAGGGGCCAACGCGGGGTAAAACCACACTTACCTCGGGTTCCATTTTTTTCCTTCTGAATAACAAATGAATGGGTTTCGTTCCCTAAGCTTTCTCCCCGATAGGGCATTGGCTTTGGGGCTGATGAGAGCTTCCATGTACTTCGTATACTTGGGTGGCTTCCGGCATTTCTCCATCTTTTCAAAGTACTTCCCTAGCACATTATCGGATTCCTCCTCAAAGCTATTTTCTATCCATTGATCCATTCCATCCTCCTCCAATTCTGATTCGGTTGGTATGGATTGCAAGATAGCTAAGTCGGATGTGGAGTTAACCTTATGCATTGTTGAGGATTCCCCTTCCTCCCAGTTCACCATAACACGGATTTTCTTGATCGGCTGTAGAGGGAGGGGCAGGTCCGGGTATGTATACAATGTATGGATAGCTGTAGCATTTGTGGTAGGGCAGGCAACAATTTCTTGTTCCTCAATGAGACCTAAATGCAGCACTTCGTTCCTTTCCTCCTGATTGCTACTATGCAGGACTTCCTCTTCATGATTGATCAACACAAGAATCGTCCATTGACTGTCTTTATTCCTCATTCTTGGATCTTTAGCTTGCTCCAGGTTTTCTTGCATAAGAGGCTAATTGGAGGCGTTTTCTTTATGGCAGATTGGGAGGCTGTGTTCAGCTTCAAGAATGGCTTCACTTTGAGAATTTGGCAAATCGGGACTCTGGCTATTTGATGGATCCTCCATAGATCTTGGCTCAGCTATACTTGGCGAGTTTGTTAATTCTATTAGTTCCTTAGCCAGCTGAGTCTTTTCTGCTTGGGCAGTCACACATGCTTCCTCCACATCCTTTCCTTTCCCCTTTTCAGTAGGATTTGTTTGGCCCAAATTTTCTTTGCTGGGGCTAGATTAGGACGTGCCAAATTTTCTCACTTGCAGGTTGCTGGATAATGTCCAATTTTGTGACATTCTGTACAATAGGACGGCTTCTCTTCAACCTCTATTGATTGCCACCTTCCTCTCTTCTTGGTCCCTATCCACACTCTAGTTGGGACAGGTTTAAGAACATCTATTTCAACGCATAATCTAGCCTCACTCGGTCTTAAAACCCGTTCTGCGGATGCTGAGGCGATATCTAGCTTCAAAGGGGTTCCCAAGGCTGAGCCAAGAGAGAAGAGCTTCTCTTTATTAAACAAATGGATATGGAGTAAAGGGAATTTCACCCAGACAGGAACTATAGATGGTTCACAGTTAGGACTAAAGTCTATGGACCACCGAAAATTTTTTGCATAGAATCCTTGGAAATTCCATTCCTGCTTCATCCACATTCTATGGAAATCAACTTCTAGCCCAAATTTAAAGAGAACATGTTTCTGATCTAGCAACCCTAAGTCACATGAACCATAAAAGCTAGCTGCAGAAATTACCTTCCTAAGAGAAGTCATAGAGGGTTTTCCTCTTAGAAACTTACCAACCAGTGTGTATTTGAATGGGAGGGATAGTTGTTGCTCCTCCTCCGCCATGATGAAGAGAGCCGGCTCGTTATTGTAAGATGATAAGTTCGAGTAAGGAATGGCAGAGAAGGACACGTCAACCACGTCCCTGAAGGATCTTGACTGCGGTTGAGGCTGTGCTGTGACTATCGTCTGCTCCTTCTGACTTGAGGGTAAAGGTTGTGATATTCCATTCTTCACAGCTGATCTAGAAGGAGATCCATTGGGTTCCACATTTGTTGTTGGGGAGGGCTGTTTTGACACAACGACAGGAAGGCCGTCTACTCCCTTGGAGTGAATTGGCTGAAAAGAAGGGGCCTTTTCTACAATAACCTTCTTAGAACAAGAAGCTATCTTCTCCATAGCGCTTGAGGAAGGTCCAACCTTCAGAGGTAAACTAGAAGGGGCATTGGTCTGCTGATCTGGATTTGGGTAGTGCGAGCCTGTTCCAAGGGTAGGAAGGACAGCCGATCTATTTGGAAGCTGAGGGGATGAGCTCACTTCGTTGAGAATCGTCGTTGCTGGCGGAGCTGGTGAAGGAGAGCTAGAAGCGGTGTTGACCATCGTCGGTGTTGAATCGATTAGCTGGGGCTGAGTCCACCGGTCCTTTTGTAGATGTGGAAAAAGGAGCTTTCTTGAGGGCTTTCACAGCTATTCGGGTTTGAAAGGAGGTCGTTCTCCTATGGAGATAGGTACAACACCGACTTGGCCTGTGGATCAGTTGAGGTTGAGTAGCCAAAGTCATCTTGGCTGCTGAAAGAATGTGTGGCCGTGTCTCCAATGGATCTGAGCTAGGATGCATTTGGGTTGTTGGCCATGAGGTCTGATCTGAAGAATGAGCGCTTGGGGCAGCTTGGAGCACTACTTCTATTGTGGTGGCAGTCGGCTCCGGCCGCCTGGCTGGAGCCGATGGAGGTGACGGTGGGATAGCTCCGGTTGTGGGTCATAAGAAGAGTGAAAGAAGATGGGAGTTAGGGATGTTGACTGAGGTAAGCTGAGGTGTGTGTTGATCGGCTGCCTTAGTAGTTGTTGCTGTCTTGTGTGGCTGAAATTGATGATAATATTTGGTGGGTCAAGCTAAATTCCTAGAGAGAAGGAGAAGCATCTCTCACTCTAACATGCATAAAAGTAAGCAAAAAGTACTTCCTAAACAATGCATCAGCTACAATGTTATCTTTAATTTCCAGCTTTATACTTAATCATGTATGGAAAGGATTCAATGAACTCTAATCATTTAGCATGCCTCTTATTTAACTTACCTTGACTCTTCAAAAATTTGAGTCTTTCATGATTCGAATGAATTATGAATTCTTTTGGCCATAAGTAAGCCTCTGCTACCAATCCTTTTGCTATCCTTTTGCTTTACACCCACCTTACCCCAACTCTTCCTACTGAAAATGTGACAAAACTGGTGCAAGGAAGATAATGAAAGTTATCAAAAATATGATATATATACGCCACTACCTCACCACTGGTGATTTTTGCGAATACATGTACGAATATGCAATGCTATACTCAATTACATGTATGGTTTCTCTTTTGCTTGTAATAGAATAGTTAATAATGGTATTACAAATGTAAATGGAGTAGTACTCATTATTTACGCTTTCATGTACTAATTTTTGTAAACGGAGTAGTACTCCACCCTCTTTTCTTTTGTGATATCCTTAAGAACAGCTTTCCATTAGGCCTTGGTATAAATGGAAAGTTGATCTCCAGGATCCTTTAATTTGTAAGAGCGATATTTGGGTATATCCTTCGCTCAAAAAGTTATTCAATATATTGGGAGTGGCGCCCAACCTCAAAAGGAGGTTAGATTTAAAAAAAAAAGTAATGCTACCATACTTCTAAAGATCTCACCAAAGCTACAACTCCTTTTCATAAGTTGCATACTTCAAATCTGCTCCATTTAGCTTCTCACTAAAGTAAGACACGGGCTTTGATTCCTGCATTAACACAACACCAATACCTATCTCGGAGGCATCACAGTGTATCTCAAAAGCTTTATTAAAATAAGGCAATGCAAGGATAGGAGCATGAGTCAACGTTTCCTTAAGTGTGTTAAAAGCCTTTTCATGAGGTTCTTTTTTTTTTTTTATTTGGTTAACCTCATTATGAGAGTGGTCGCCACTCCAAATTTATTAGATAATTTGGTGGATGATGGATATAACCTAATATCATCCTTACAAGGCGTGACCTTTTGATTTGGGATCCATGTACAATACTAAGACCTAATGGATCCACACTCAAAGGGGTGAAAGTATTAAAACGTGGAGTACTCCTCCATTTACATGCCAATAAGGATAAATCCTATTACACAAAATACTCCTATAATCACAATGAGTGACAAAAGGTCCCTTTACAAATGGACAGTTAAAAGACGTACAATTTATATTCAGCTCTACTATGTGTACATCATTCCTCAACAACTGAAACTTGGAAGACTGTTTGCACTCCATCATGCCAAGTCTAGGCAAAAGGTGATCAGAGCTGTTCGCAATCATAGAGAGTGGTATAATACAGTTGGGCAAGTTGTGGGAATACAGCATTGCTTCGGGCCTACCAAGTCTAGGCAAATCATGAGCATGGTTGTTCTTAGATAGAAGCATAAAGCAGGCAAGCTTACATCCCAAAACATCTGAGCAGGGACTCCGCGAGTCAGTAAGGATCCATCCATAGTAATATTGTAACTGAGTCTGCTTTGTAACACCTTGGCTCTTTTCGTGGGCCTTGCCATTCAATCGCAGGTTATTAGCTGAGCCATTTGCAGCTTCAATCCTTCCTGACTTTTGATTATTTGCAGCTCCTGTTTGTCTAGGCAAAGAGTAATATGGCAGCAATCTGGGTAGTTCCTTATTAGCTTCAGCTGCATTGTCCCTATGGGTTTGATAATGACAGACCAGCCCTAACCTCCACATTTTAAGGAACATTGTGGCGCATCTATCAACCTCTACCAAACAGCTTATAGTTCCAGCACCAAATTCCCAAGCAATCCAGACCCATAAAATTGGCAAAACAGCCCTAACTCCAGCAGGCTGTGGCCTATAAACATTTGTACAGCAAGCCAACCCTAACATCAGCAGGTTGGGGCCTGAATTTGCAAAGCTATGAGAGAGAGATGTTACCCGTACGCCATTTTTCCTTCTTTACTTGTTGAATGTGTCAAGTCGTGCTCAAGTGGTGTGGCAAGGTGGCGTGCCAAGTGAATTGTGCAAGTGTTCGTGCCAAAGTGAACAAGTGAATGCTTGGCAAGGTGTTGCTTGGCAAGGTGTGGCAAAGTGCTTGCCGTGATGTGCCAAAGTGTGCACTTGAGCTCTGCATTGTGGTGCAAGTGTGTACAAGTGTTACGCATACATGTGAGTAACAAGTAGGCACCAAGTGTAACATCAAGCTGTGTAAAATCAACAACCATCGAGTGCAACAACTTCAGCTCAAAGATGCAAGGAAAACACAAGCAAAGATACTTGGAACCTTTTACCTCTCAAATTCTGAAAACTTACAAACCGTCTCCTTCCAACCAAGATTTGGCCCTGATGCACTGCGAACTGGGCCAAACCTAAAACACGAAAATTGTAGCCCCAAGTCTTAGATTTCCACAGCCTTTTGAATCATCCAAATCGGAGTTAATATGAGAGAGTTATGACCGAAACACTGAGACGTGGCAAAACTGGATTTTAAGCCTACGACATGTCGTGAAGCAAACTTTCATTCCTCTTAAATAGCCTACGACATGTCGTAGAGCAAATTTTCCTCTTTAAGAATGGCCTACGACATGTCGTAGGCCATTTTGCGTCCTTCCAAGATTGGCCTACGACATGTCGTAGGCCAAACTTTTGTTCTCAAAGTTTGTCCACGACATGTCGTGGGCAAATTTCTTGCTTCAGCAAAACTTCCTTCTTCTATACAGAATTCGTGTGTCTTCGGTTCTGAATCAGACTTTGTGGTAAACATCAAAGTTTTAGATCTTTCTCTTGGCTTTCCATTGGTTCAAGAATCAGCATCATTGGAGGTCTGTAGCTCAGATATGTTCATTCTACCAAAATGTGGCAATATGAAATCAAAGATGAAAACCTGGAGTAGCAATTGCAAAGTTTCCCCTATTTCTCATACTTACACACAGAATTAGAAGACAGTTAAAACATAAGAAATAAAGTACATGCAAAGAGCTTTCCAGAACATCCAAGATCTCCTACTTTGGATAAGTATTGAAAGAGTTATACCCAAAACAAATTGCACCAACATTCTGCCCAAACCCTAATTTGGCCAAATAAGCTCATTTCGGTTTTTCTTAAATTCCCACTCACCATTCTCATTGTTTCAAACTCTAAACCTTGTCATTTGACACCAAGCATATATTTTCCTCATTTTAACAACATTTTTGGTCTTTTTTCACCATTTAAACACTATGAGTTGCAAACCACATAAACACACAATATAGCACATTGCACCACACATTTGCATGAAAATCAAGGCAAAAGCCAAGTGAAATAATACATTTAAGTTGGTATAAAACCAACTTATCATTTTTACTTGTTACATGCATTTTCATACACTATATATTTTACATGTACTATACATATTTTCACGAATTATACATATGTAGATATACTTCAAGTATTATACATATTTATACATACTACACACATTTTCATTTTATATACATATTTATACGGGAAAACTGCCAAAATGGTCAATGACATTGTACAAAAAAAAACTATTTTGCCATTCACATGAAAAATGATGCATTTTAGTCACCGACATTAAAAAAATACACCAAATTAATCACCAACAAATTTTTTAAAACTTTTTTAACAAATAAAATGCACATTCACATCATGTACCACTTTATAAATGGGTAAAAGAGTAAATCAGTTTATTTTTTAAACAAAACTCTTCATGATTTATTTATATTTTGTCACTAATGGAGAAACCGTCCACCTATATAAGGTGGCAAATAATGAATAAATCATTTTATTGAAGTATTTTGTTGGAAGAATAAATCGAGTTTCAACTTTTACTTTTTCATTAAGTCCTCCGTGATGTGAACATACATTTTTTCTGTTAAAATACTTAATATAGTTTGGTTGAGTGACTAATTTGGTGTGTTTTTTAAATGTCAGTGACTATAATGTATCATTTTTAATGTGGATGACAAAATAAATTTTTTTTGTGTAATGTCAGTGACTATTTTGGCAATTCTCCCTATTTATATTTACTATACACATTTTTATATATACTATACACATTTTCCCACACTATATACATTTACACTTCTTCACCAATAATACATATTTATACATACTATTCACATTTTTTAACATTATACAAATACATATTATACACATTTTCAATTTCGCACAATATACATATTTAAGCATACTACACGCTTTTTCACATGCTATATAAATATATATATATATATATATATATATCTGTACTTACTAAACATATTTTCACACGCTATACATTTTACACACGTTGTCATGCACTATACATATTTATACATATCTCATGCACTATACATATTTACATGTACTTCACACTTTATATATGTTATACACATTTTCATATAATATTCATATTTTACGCATTTTCACACACACTATACAATTTTACACACGCTACACAATTTTTCACACGCTATATATATTTATACATACTACGAACTTTTTACACATTATACATATTTATAATTACAACGCACATTTCACACGCATTATACATATTTAAACATTTTCATACCCTATAAATATTAACATATACTATATACTTTTTTACACACTATATATATATATATATATTTATACATACTACATACGTTTTCGCACACTATATATATTTATACTTACTACGCGCATTTTCAAACCCTATACAATTCAAACATTTTCGTCAACTATACATTTTTATACATATTTACACATATAACTTACATTTTCAAGCACATACATTACACATTATAACACAATATATATTTTCACATGGTATGCATATTTACACATTTTGGCATATTTTATATATTTACACGTACTATACACTTTTTAAATATACACTTTTTTGCATTGCATATGTGTAATATGTATAAATATATGTTGTGTGTGAAAACATGTGCACTATGTGTACATATTTATACATATTACATGCATTCGCATACATGTTATATATTACTCATATTTTCACATGCTATACATGTTACGCATACTATACCAATTTTCGCACACCATAGATATTTACCTATACTTCATAAATTATACATTTTTATTATACATGCTATACACATTTTTGCACAATATTCATATGTATACATACCTTATACATATTCACAAACGATAAATATTTAAACATTTTATGCACTATACATATTTACATATTTTTACGCACTATACATATTACACATTCTACACAAAATTTCAAACATATACATATTTATATATACTACACACTTTTTCACCTACTATACCTATTTAAAGTCAATAAACACGTATTTACACATATTACACAATTTTCACGCGATCCATAAATTTATACATACTAAATGTGTTTTTTCAAATTATACTTATTTATACTTATTGCGTATATTTTCACATAGTTTACATTTTACATATACTATTCACATTTCACACACTATACATTTTTGGATTTACCTCACACATTATTCATATTTATTCATAATATATACATTTTCAAATAATATACATATTTACATATACTTTACACACACACACACACAAACACACATATATATATATATAAATTGCGTATTCACATATACTTTACATATACTTAACATACTTTATATATTTTCGCACACCATATATATATATATATATTTATACACAGTTCACAAATTTCTTTTATACTATGTATATTAGTACATACTATGCACACTATACATTTTTACAGCTATTAAACAATTTTTCACAAACTATACATTTTTATGCGTACGTATACAATTCACTACATTGTCACACACTTTCGTTGTTTAACATTTAATGTAGAATGCTAATAACTTATTATTAAATTATAATTTATTATTATTTTTTAGGTTGTTTACTTAAACTTAATCAAATCACAATTATATTATTCTCTAATATTATACTCAATACATATTTATAATCACTAATACAAAAATTTTATTCCTATATAAGATAAGTTAGTAACATAGCAAGAAAGGGTAAGATATATAATAAATATTCACATCTTTGCCTTTTTCCTCAAATAAAATTTCGTTTGTTACTTGTGTTTTATAGGCAAGCAACTTGGTGATAATACCCAACAAATCATTTCCTCTTCAATCCATCCAATGTTCAGTCATGATATTGATTTGAAGTGTTGTTTTAATGTGAAGTTTAGATCATCAAATCAAACTATGATGGTTAGTATTATTTTCTAAATTTTAATTTTTTGCATTTATATTTTTTAACACAAAATTTGTATTTTTTAGGAATTGCCGCCTAATATGAAGTCAATACTTCCTGAAAAAGATTTCCAGAATATCACTTTGATCGTTGGAGAGAAAAATTATACTGTCGCAATACAAAAAAAAAATTTAACGAAAAATTGGAATTATTTTGTACTCGACCATCAAATTCAGCACAGATATGTGATTGTGTTTATTCCACAAATTATTCAGACTTGCGTCTATACCTATGCTGTTGTGATTTTAACAAGCATGGTATTGAAAAGTTGTACCCTTGGCATTTTAAATTTTGTACAATTATATTAGAATAGAATATTTCCATCTCTTTCTCATTGTTAAAATAAATAATTTATAATTACGAATTTATTTTCGCTTTTATTTATCCTAATAATTATATATGGTCACCTATTCTTCTGTCAACAAATTCTGTATATTTATATATCACAAAAAAATGTGCACAATAATATTCTATTTTGCTTTAATTACAAATTTCAGACATCTCACTTATAAACTTATAATCATCAATAACCATACATATTCAATTCAAAGCATTTTTTTTATTCGACTAATGATCTTCAATAACTATACATTTACACAATCAAAGCAAAGTTCCAAACATGTGCATATTTATATTTTATTTATATATACTACACAATTTTCCACCCATTATACATATTTATAGTCGCTATTTATACTTATTTATGGATACTGCACAATTTTGACACGCTCTAAATATTTTTACATATTTATATTTACTTCCTACATTTTCACACAATTTACATATTATGGATACTATTCACATTTCACACATTATATATATATTATTTTTTTTATTTCATAGATTATTCATATTTTCATATTATACACATTTTCATATTTTCACATTAGCACATACTATGCATAGTGTATATTTTCACAACACTATTTTTCTTTACATACTACACATATTTATATAAATGCACACAATTAAATATTTTTGCATATGAAGACAGTTCGTTAGATTATGAAACATATTTGTTCTTAAAATTTACTGTCAAATTTTTATAATTCATTATTAAATTATTATTTATTATCAATGTTAATGTTGTTTACTAAAACTTAATCATTTCTAACGACTCATGCAATTTTTGTTCAGGGCAAATCACACCGCAGCGCGGTGTTTTTCTACTAGTTTTCTCTTAATACAACAAACACATTCTTAAGATGCATAACAAGCTCATCAAGTGTCTTGCTATAAATAAGGATATCATCAAAGTAAACTACAACAAATTTACCAATGAAAGATTTAAATATATGATTCATCAACCTCATAAAAGTACGAGGTGTATTAGTTACACCAAAAGGCATGACTAACCATTTATACAATCCATACTTTGTTTTAAAGGCTGTTTTCCATTCATCACCCTCTTTTATTCTAATTTGATAATAGCCACTTTTAAGATCTATCTTAGTGAATATTGTTGAACCATAAAGTTCACCAAGATGTCATCTATTCTAGGAATTGGATGCCTAATGGTAATCTTATTAATGGCCTTACAATCTATACACATTCTCCAAGATTCATCTTTCTTTGGAACCAAAATAATAGGAACTGAACAAGGACTAAGGGATTCACGAACAATACCTATGGCAAGAAGCTCATCCACTTGTCTTTGCATTTCTTTGGTTTCCTCGGAATTTTCTCTATAAGCTGGCCTATTTGGGATAGAAGCTCCGGGCATAAAATCAATTTGATCCTCAATGCCTCTAATAGGTGGTAACCTAGTAGGTAACTCCACTGGAAAAAGGTTTTTATATTTCTGCAAAAGAGACTACATAACAATAGGAAAACTGTCAAGGTGATCACAATTAACAATATATATCTCCTTTTGGATCATTAATTACAATGGTTTCCTTTCCACTATTGCTGTCCTAATCTCTTCTTTGAAGCAAATACAGCAATCTTCTTTTCTTTAATAACTGAACCTAAACTAGGTACATTATTACTTTTCTTTTCAAGCTGCTCATTTTCCTTTGCTTCATTTTCTCTCATCTTGGCACATGCTTTGACAACTACTACTTGGTCTTCAGACACTTGCCACAGTTTAAGACCTGCGAGATTACCTTCATACCATTATAGTCAAAACTATAATAGTTTTTCTTGGCATGATAAACAACATTACAATTATATTGCCAAGGTTTTTCTAACAACAAGTGAGCTGCCTCCATTGGAACCACATCAAATTAAAATTCATCTTCATATTTACCAATAGAGAAAGGAATCTACACTTTCTTATTAACTCTAATCCCACTAGATTGATTAAGCCATTATAATCGATAGGGTTTGGGATGTTTGATGCATGATAACCCAACGTCTTCACAATAAGAACGCTAACAACATTGGTGCAACTGCCGCTATCAATGATTATACTACATACCTTGCCATAAACCTTACATTGGTTATAAAAGATAGCTTCACGTTATTGCTCAAAATCTTTTACTCGGGTTGTGCATTAAGAATCCTCCTTGAAACCAAAGTAAGCTTTTCAGATTCTTCAATGTCATCAGAATCTTTCTCAAGACCTGCCATTTCCTAATCACTAGAATGCTTACTAATGATATCACCATTATCAAGAATATACATGATCTTCTTTGTGGGACAATCTGATTGATAATGTCCAAATTCTTTTCATTTAAAACATTAGACATCCAATTGGCACTGCACAGATTTTGGCATTGTTAGTAGAGTATTCATAGGTTGTTTACCTATGACCTTGGTGGCAGAATTTGGAACTGTTAGTTTTGCCTTGAATAGATTCTTAGATGTGAAAGGTTTGAGGTCCTTCTTCCATGTAGGGTTGGAAGATGATGCTTGGCCCTTGAACTTCATATATTTCTCAATCATTACAGTTCTGTGAAGAGTCTCTTCCATATCTATGGCATGATGTATATCCACCTTATGTCCTAAAGTTGGATTGAAACCACTAACAAATCTTTCACTGATGGTTTTCTTATTCTTATCAAGATTGGCCTTAATCATCAACAACTCCATTTCCTTGTAGTATCCTTCAACCATCATACTACCTTGAACCAAAGCTCACAACTTCCTTTTAAGATCCTTTTGGTAGTGAGAAGGTACATATCTTTTTCTCATTACCGATCTCATCTCTCGCCATGTTAGAATAGGCGGTTCGTCATTAATTCTTCAGTTTCGAACCAATTGTTTCCACCAAACCACTGCATAGCTTTTAAGATTCATTCGAACCAAATAGATCTTCTCCTTATCATCTAATCCACTACCCTCAAACATTGAGTACACGGTTCCAATCCATTCCAGAAATAATTTAGGGTCCGATTTCCCTTAAAAGGTAGGAAAATCAATACAAAAGTTTTAAATTTTAATTCCAAATTTCTTCGCGGGCTTAGACAGGTTTGGAGTGTTGGCCTCCTCATAAAAATTAATACGTGCCTTGGAGCTGGAGGTTGTACCGACTATAGTCAATTATGTTCCATAGTTGTCACTCGAATGGATAACTCCTTGACTATGTCTGCAAGTGATGCAATTTGATTTTGCATGTCCACTTAATTTTTGGAGCTTTCTTCTAACATTGTATCTACAATTTTAGTGAAAAACATGAGAAATAATAATATAACAATATATCACACCTCTTGGGTTCTCACTTTGGGGTAGTATGTACAGTACTCTCTATTTTGGTAGCTTTTCTCAATCAAAATATAACCCTATAAACTATTAATCCTAAAGTTTATCTTGAGCCTTATTTCAAGATCAAAACAACTAAAAAGCTTAACAATAAGACACAAAGATCAAATATAGATGAGAATCTAGAGTGTTTAAAAACACGTAAAAGGTATAATTGAATCAATAAGAGAAGCCAATAAAACAAGGACTTTTAAAATTGAAGTGTACAATCTTTAATATAAGAAAATCTGAAATCAAATCTACTTAATTTGGTGCTAAGGTCAAAATTTCACAAATAAGAAACTACTTTTTTTGTCACGTTTTTTTTCACGCAATGTTTTTTTTTGCACTTGGTCACTTTGGTGACTCCCTCATTTTTTTTTCAAGACAACTATCTCAAATCACAGATTGCTAACAACAACACAATTAAGAATAACTAACAATTAGCACTTTGACAAATTTGAGATTTCAGTTTTTCTAAAATATACAATTCACAAAATTCTCAAGAATTCAAAGACGGAATTTAAGAGAATTTATAATATCAAAATCACAAGTAAGCCTACGAAAATAGAAATCAAAATTGACTACAATAATCAATTTTGGACACAAAGATCAAGAAAAGAAAATAAACAAGAATTCGAGAAGAATAAAGAAAGAAACAACAAGAAGAAACAAAGAAGGAAAATTAAGGATAAACCTAAATTGTGCAACCTCAGCGCTGATACCACTTTGATAGCACGTGGTAAGGTGATCCTGTCACGTGGTATATATTTTGTCGATCTAGAATGAATCCAGCACAAACAAGAACAAAAACACAAAAGCTGAAAAGGATATTGAATGCAAATACTTGGATATTGATCCAAACCCTTTCATTACACAAGAAAATTTATCTAACCCAAGTAATCTCAGCATTAAGCAAATTAGCTTGGCCTCAATTAAGAGCGGGAAGATAAACTATCTAAGATCACGCTTAGAAGTTTACTAGAATTCAATATCGGTTCACTCCCAATAATGAAGGTTTCTCAAAGCAAAAGCTAAAAAAGCTTTCTTTCAATTTCATTAAAATTGTTTATTTCATAAAGAAGATGCCATTAAATAAGCTACAATAATAAAAACCGTTCGTAAAGGAAACATTAAGTAATAAGGAAAGTAATTGTTTGTGATAACTTTCCTAAAAAGAAGCAAAACCCTAAAAATTAAAACAACTGAGCGAATCCCCGACGTTGCAACGTAGGAAGTCGCACGTCACGACATGGATGGACATCACGATATGGGTTGCGTTGGGCGTCACAATGTGGAGAAAATTTGATTTTTCCCACGTTCATCTAGTTAGTGATGTTGCAACATGGGGAACATCAAACATCGCGATGTCGGTGCACGTCAGGACGTAGAGAGACTGGACATTGCGACATGGGAAACTTTGGGCTTCCACGAATTTCTTCATATCCAAATTTGATTTCATGCCTTCTAAACCTTCAATAGAGATACAAGAAACATTCCAAAGTACTCCGACGTCAACTTTACTTGAAGACAACTCCAAACATTCATGCTCATCCTTAATAGCGGTGCTAAACATGCTCAACAAAGATTGCAAAGCCATTTTCATCTTCTTTATTTGCAACCTCGTCATTGGTCTATCAAGATTTACTAATGGATCACTTGATTGAGTCATTGACATGGACAGATTGCTATTACATGCAAACGAGCTGGTCACCATTCAAAGTCTGCCGTCATTTGCTTAGTGTGGAATTGACATCGCAGGGCCATTTCCTAAAGCGTTTGGAAGGATAAAATACTTGATGGTTTCTATCGATTAGTTTTCCAAATAGGTTGAAACTGAACCACTAACGAAGATTTTTGGAAGAAGTATAATTAAGTTCGTCTAGAAGCAAATAGTATGTTAGTTTGGAATACCAAGAAAACTTATATCAAATAATGGAGGACAATTTGCTAATGATCAATTCAGAAGTTGGTGCACATAAGTGAATATAAGACAACACTTTACCTTAGTAGCATATCCACAATCAAACAGACAAACTGAGTTCACCAACAGAATAATAGTCCAAGGTTTGAAGACAAAGGTAGAAAAAGCCAAGGGAGATTGGGTTGAAGAGCTACCAAATGTTCTTTGGGCATATCAAACTACTCCCAGAATGGCAACACAAGAAACTCCATTCAGCTTAGTCTATGGAGTTGAAGTAGTTGTTCCAGCAGATATTGGACTTCCAAGTCCAAGAGTGATAAACTATGTCTCGGATACAAATTCTGAGGAAATTTAGTTGAATTAAGATCTGCTAGAAGAAAAAAAAGAGATGGCACATCTTGAACAAACCAAGTACAAAGCTGAGGTAGCCCAATATATGACAAATGAGTTCGAAACACTCAATTCCGACCTAGAAAACTAGTCTTAAAGAAAAATATGGCTAGTAGCATAAAAGGTCATAAGAAGCTTGATCTGAATTGAGAAGGACCTTTGAAATCGCTCAAGTTAGAGGTGCAGGAAGCTACAAGTTGGAAACTCTCGAAGGATGAACTATTCTAAGGATGTGGAACATAACTAACTTATGCAAGTACTATCAATAATTTAGTTTTCTTTTAATGTGTCTTTACTTTTTCAGAATAAATGCTCAATACTTTGTTAAGTGTTTTGTAGTTCGTACTTTATTGTTTTTATAATAGCTCAAGTACGAATAAAATTCAACTCACTTATTTGATTTTACATCATTTACAATTATTGTTTTGCCAAAAAGTAAAAACATGTCAGAAAGAATCTTTAATTTAATTCAGATTCAATCGATTTCACATCATTAACATTTATTTTTCCACCAAAAAGGAAAAATGTGTCAACAAGAATCTTCGATTTAATTCAGATTCAATCGATTCCACATCATTAACACTTAATTTTTTCCAAAAATGAGAAACGTGTCAAAAAAGAATCTATGATTCATATCAGATTCAATCGATTTCATATCATTTAAAGATTTGATTTTTTACTAAAAAGGAAAGACGAATTGACTAGAACCTATTATTCTAAAAACAAGGCAATAGAAAATAAAGCACTCCGAATAAAAGGAAGTCATTGCAGAGAAAATTTAAGAATGGTGGAATTGAAATTTCATTAATGAGTAAATCAAAACACAAAAGACCAAACGGTCAACTGTTGTTCAAAACACAAAGGTGAAAACCTAACATTCTAATACATAATTATGAGTGCACTTGCTCATTATCTATGTCATCTTCGGGTATAGGAGTGATGAACTGCTAAGCATCCAACTGGATTGACTTTAGTTCTTCAAACTTGAGAGTCAGCTTTAGCAGATTTTGGATTAAAGCCTTTTTCCTTCTTCACATCGATTTCTTGAAATTTTTCCCCAATCGCGGATAAAGCTTTGTGATAAAAATAATTGAAAATAGGGGTACAAAAATTGCTGACAAGCAGTTTTCCCTCTTCCAAAGCCAAAAAATTGGAGATGACTTGGCTAGCTCCAACACCTTCAAGAAAAGCCACCCTTGCGGCTAACTTGTCGTTCAAAGCCCGAACTTCTCCTAGATCATCTCGAAGTAAAACAATTTCATCAGAAAGTTTTTTATTTTGGGTTGAAATTTTTTTATCTTTATCCTCCAACATGGAGGAGAAATTTTCCACCTCTTTCTAGGTAGAGGAGCACTTCTCAGACATTTTCTCCAAGTCTCATTCATCTCCTTCATCCCTGTCTATAATTTCAGAGGCAAGTCCCATGACCTGATAAACATGTCGTTATAATAATAGTAAATAAAATGATAGAACTTATTCTGTTTTAAATAGAAAATCAAGAAAATCACCTGGGTAATGGAAGGCATCTTAATCTTCCTCAAAATTTTCCGATCTCTGTGAGGAATGGAGTGAAAAATAAAGTCTTGCATCATCTTAATTATGAAATGATCACTGATTTCCATCTTTATGTTAGGACAAAATATGGTATTGGGGAAAGAAGTTTCACCCTCGGGTATGTTTGGAAAAGGTACAAAAATGTCATTCCGCAGAGAAGGGCTAGTCACTTCAATTGTTGGTACCTCGACTTTGGTAGGATGGGTTTTTTTGGCCAAACATTTTAGGGAAGTAAATTTTCTCTTCCCAACAAGTTTGGCCACTTTAGCCTTAGATTTTCCAGCCCCTCTGGGGGACTTCACAGACAAATTCTTAACTGAGAAGCTGGTTAGAATTTCAAACTTAACATCCAACATCAGTGGGGGCATCCTTTGTTAATTCAACCTGATGATGGTCGTCTTCAGGTTCATCTATGTTAATGGGTTTAGGAAGTCACCCAATAGATCATCAATATTCATCACTATAAAGAGGAAACATGAATACAAGGAATTACTAATACAAAAACAAAGATATATCTTCACGTATGATCTGAAAGTAAGATTTGAGTTATACCCTTTGCCCCTTTGTCCACATAGTCCTAGTGGTTGGACTCCAGGTGGGCATAACTCATTTTTTAGGACACCAACACTCTTTCAAGGAAAACAATTCGTGTTGAGTACTTTTTTGTGGGCTTTTAGCTTGACAGCAAGTACTTTGGGAAGTTTTGGCATGGAAATGGGATTGTAGACACGACCAGAAACTATCCAATACCGCTCAAGTCCTAATTAGTTTAGATTAATGAAGAAAAAGTTTCTTTTCAACACATGGATTGAGCTCCGCTTTCCACTCAGGAGTTGTTATTTTTTAGAATCGCGGGTAAAGTAATATTAACCCTAATCTTTTTCAGAGAACTTGAGGCAAAAGAAATGCCTGAAGTATTGGATAGAACAATTATGATTTAAGTGTTTGAAATATAGTTCAAAGCCGATTAGGATTCTGATGGCATTGGGGGTCAGTTGGGTTATGCAGATCATATAATCAGCTAGAATGTCTTTGAAGAACTGGAAAGAGGAAACCTCAGTCTAACTCTAAGATGCTCTACAAAAATACCTACAAAGACTTTTGGAGGTGATAAGTCGGTCTTATACTGATTTATATGTGCTATTTCGCTTAGTTTTTTACTTATTTTTCATGCAATTTTGTAGTGTTATGTGTCATTTTGTGCATTTTATGTGGATTACAACTTGGAGTGCTAAAATGAAGTAAAAGACCTAAAATATTAATTAAATAAGACAAATATGTGGTTTAGGTCAAAGAATAAGGAAAGAATTCAAAAAGGTTTGAAACAATGCTTGTGGAGTTTGAAGAATCCCTTAGCATGCTTATTTCTTATTTGGGTAGAAGTGATGGTTAGCTTCAATTGCATGTAAATTTCTCAATACTAATCTAAATGAGGAGATCTTAAATGTTCTGAAAAGCTCTGAGTATATACTTCAATTCTTATGTTTTAACTTTCTTCTAATTCACTGTGAAAATATGAGCAACAGGGGCATCTTTGTGATCACTAGTTCCGTTTTGAGTGTTGAGTTCAATGCCACAGTTTGGTAGAATGCGAATATCATGAGCTATAAACCTTCAACATTGATGATTCTTAAACCTATGAAAAGCCAAGAGAAAGATCTACAACTCTTATGTTTACCCAAAAGTCCAATTCGGAGTCGAAGACATACATATATTGCATAGAAATAGAACAATATGCTGGAAAGGGAAAATTACATGGTGCAGCCACACCCCGCGTGAGCACCATGAAAAAGGATTACACAGTGTGGCGGTGCCATGAGAAGTTTTGCACGGCTCGCACGGGCAATGCGGATGCACTATGAAATTTCAGCCTTGGTGCTGTTCAGTATTTCAGACATAACTTTGTCATCTGAGTTCCGAATTGAGTGATTAAAAATTCGGTGGATAGCTAAGACATAGGGATACAAAGTTCATGGTTTGGAATTTGCCTAATTCACAATGCATCAGGGACATATTTGTGTTGCAAGATGGCACTGTGTTATTTTGGAAGCTTGAGAGGTGAAATGTTCCAATCTCGTACCTTTGTCATACATGCTTGTGTTTTCCTTGCATCGTTATGCTAAATTTGATGCACACATTTGTTGTTTATCTTACACATGTTGATGCCCACATGTTATACACGACACTTTGCAGATTTGTGGCATACGAGCATATAGGCACAAGCTGCGTGCACTATGCGTGGCTAGATCTATTGTGTATCCTAGAAATGATGTTATGGAAGTGAAATCTCAATAATATGATGATACTCATGACTATGAATGTTTGATTATCACTTTTATGTATATTGAAATGCTTGAATTGTGTTCTCATTTGGCAGACGTGAATATGAATCTTATTTTGCTTATGAATTATGTGTGGAAATCATGAATCAAAGGCTGCATGTGATCATCATGTCAATATGGAATTTGATTGAATCTTTGAACATAATCCTACAGAGCTTAAATCATGAAAGTGAAACAAAGTCTCTGTACTTGTTTTGAAAAGTTTGATCTCTAGAATGCGGTCATCATGCTGATTTTAGTCTTCAAAATTCTAAGGCTGGTGTATAGAGAAATTATTTGTAACTGGTGGAGACGAGTAAGTCTAATTTCAGGCCTCATCATGGGAAGTTCTTAGGCTGAATCGTTGATATTTAGTAGTCCACCGAGGATTGGGAGTTGCAATTTTTCATTCATCATTATTAGGCCTCCTCATGGGAAAGTAATGATGTTAGGGAGGTTAAATGAGGGTGCGGTCATCATGCTGACTTGAATTTTGATTCTCAGGCTACTAATTCCCCTAGGATCATTAAAGAACATTAGTTGCTTCTTGATTGGTATGAGTCATTTTCAGATTGAGAGTTCATTGTGCCATAATTGAATTTTAATGATGCATTCTCCCAACAACATTCACTCATTACTTACTCTTTGTTACTACTTGTTTTACTTTTCATTGTTGCTAGTTTTTAGTCTTTATCATTTGTTAAATCTATTCTTTGCTTGAACCACTAATCGTAGTACCACAAACCCACTCTCTGTGGGTTTGACCCCTTGATCTTAACTTGCTAAACTTATTTGTTTGTGAGGCTATATGACTACGCCTGCAACAAGATGGCGCCATTACCGGGAGGGGCCACGTGTATTAGGGTTGTTTGTTTAAGTACTTGAGTAGATTTTTTGTTTTGTATGTTGTGTAGTTTAGTAGTTCTGTTGTTTTTCATTTTGTGAAATTGAGTTGTTTTTTTTTTGTCTTTTATTCAATCTACTGTGGTTTGCTTGTGGCAAATGCAGGATAATGGAGCTTAATTGAAAGTGAATAGTGTACACCACAAGTACCCAAGAATGTCTAGGTGGTTTAGGGATGATATTATGCCTTATTATTTTTGCCTACCAAATGGGGTGGTTGACTCATGACCAACACCTAGCATGTTCAAAAACTTCTCTCTACCACCATATGAAGAGTACTGGCAGAATCAAGCACAAAGTAGCAAGTCATATCTCATTGGAAACCAAAGACTCTCTGTGGAAGACATGTTTTCTCAAATTTTAGAAAGACTCGATAGAGGCCCAAAAAAGGAAGAAATGAGATTTTCTCAAAAAGAAGAGTTTCAAAGGAGTCAACAAATGCATGCACAACTAGATGCATTATTGAGCGATGTGAAAAAACAAAGTGAGCTACTAATTCAAGATGCGCAAAACTATCCACAAGGTACACCTCTAACTATTAGTATTCCAACTCCTGAGGAATATCATTTTGAAATGCAAGCTAATGTTGAATATGGTGAAAAGAATCCTAGGGAGGTGGAATCTACAACTATTGAGGTTGTCTCAGAAAAATGCATTATTGATGAACCTTTGTTGCATTAGTTAAATTTTAGTTGTTCTATTGAGAATGATGTCTCCTGTGATGAGCTTGACAGTGATGAATTTAGTGGTTTCTTACTATCAAGATGGGAAGTGTGTCTAATGCTGAGTCTTGCATTAATTTTGCGGAATTCCAAGAGTCAAATGATGCTGATAGTCATTCATTAGATGCTTCTCGTCTTGATTGCCTTGTGAATTGTATAGAGACATATCTTGATGATTATTGTGATAGCATGAACAAAAATAATATTGCAATTGCTAATGAGAATGTCAACACATTGATTAGAACTCTTATTGAGGCACCAATTCTTGAAATGGTGAATAAATCTAAAAGTCTAAATGGTGACTTACAAGAAGTGAAAAATGAGATACCCTTGTTAATTGATGATAATGTTTTTTGTGTTGTTAACAAAGAAAAGACTCAAGAAGCTCCCCATTAGTCTAGATGATGAAGATGTGAGAATTTATTGACATTACTAACATGGTGGAAAATTGCTTTGTTGATGCATCCATTTTTGAGCTTACTGATGAGTTTGTTGAGACCATGCTAGTAAAACCCTTGGTTGAGCTTTGCAGGGTTATAGAACCTAGTATAATGGAAGAAGTAAACGAGATGCCTCCAATGGGGGAGCCTCAGAGGTTCAAAGTGAAATTTTTAGAGGTTGCTCCCCATATTCATGAGCTTATGCACCTCCTTGAAAATATTCCTCAAGTGCCCTACAGGAGGAAAAAAAGTGCTTATGAAAGAGCTTTTTCTGGTACAGAGATGGGTACTACAAATCTTGAAGGAGGAGTCTTCAAAAATAAAGTCTAGGTAGACACTAAAGAAACCTAGAACTACTTCTTTTTAACATTATCTTGAATAAAGTATTTTGGTTAAGTTGATCTTTATGTTTCTCGCATTTTGTTATGCCCACTAAGCCACTCATGTTTGTTAAGACATGCACAAGAAAGAAGTTGCAAGGGAAATAGGCAATGCTCACATGAGGCTAAGTGTGAGGGAGTGGTGCCATGGACCACTCCCGTGCCGCACACGATCACTTTATTTTACATTTCAAACATGAATTGTGCATATGCCACTTAGTGTTACTAGTTGTATATTTTTACACCATCATGATTCCTAGTCATTGTGTGACACTTTGCTTGCATGCTACCTCCATTTCATGTCTACCTTGCACCAACATGTAGTATACTTGAGTGAGTGGTTTCTAATAAGACTTGTTTTACCATTTGTAGGAAATTTTTCATGCAAGAGGGAACTATGGATAAGAACACTCCACCAAGCAAACATTGGACTTCATTACCTATAAAACCTAGGGAGCTCCTAAACCTATCTTTACTTTACATTGAGGACAATGTAAGTTTTAAGTGTGGGGGAAGGAATGTTGTTATGGTTTGTGTCTCATGGACTTTATATACTTGTTCTCTTTCATAAATGAAATTTTTTGTGCTATGTGATGCAAGATGTGATAGTTTTTTTAGTTTTATTACGGAGTTTTGAGTTTTTGCATGTTATACCCCGTATATATTGTGTTTTTCATGTTTTGTGCAAATTTTAAATTTTTTGTGAAATTTGGAAATTTTTTTGAATAAGTGATGTTTTTTAACACAAGTTATGTGTAGTTGGAATTTTTGTGAAAGAACTTGCCTATCTATGGAAAGTGCACTAGTACTGGAGTTGATTGTGTGTTTAAAATTTGAATAAAAAATGCTTAGTGGTGAGGATAGCTTAATGCTAAGTGGTAGAAGTTAAAAATATAGTGGGAAAGTTTGAACTTTAACATAGTTGTTTCAAGCACTTAAATGGAATACATGCATGGATTGTTGAACTTATGTGAAAAGGTGAAAATAAAGAATTTTTGAAAATTTTCATTAATTAAGCTGAGTAATCCTTGGGAACTTGTGCTGATATTTAGGCACTAGGGGAGATGATTTGGAAAAAAAGGCAGGTTATGCCAATGTGAAATATGTTGGATGCTTAGTGCACACATTTATGAACCATTCCTCTGAGGGACCACTCTACCACACTAAGTTTGTATTTTAAGAGAATAATCCGCATGAATAGAGATGGAATTCAAAAGCCATAAAACCCGAGGCAATAATTGGAAAGGCCAAGGAGTACCCTAGTGTAATAATGTCACATGCGAAATGAAGGTAAAGCACCAAAGAATCACAACCTAGGGGAAGAGTGGTTAGAAACGAGGGCAACCAATGATCCTTAAAATGGTGCATTTATTTCTATATAGTGTTTAAAGGTTGATGACTTGAAAAGAACTAATAATGCTAAAATATTTGCTTTCTCTACTATGACTTTTATCATAAGTGAGACTTGAGCTGCATGTAAACCATTGCACCCCACTCACATATCTATGTTAGAGCTTTAAATGAGTACGACTTGGTTTTGATGATTGCCATGAAGAATTGAGCATATCACTACCACTAGAGTACAATTGGTTAAATAAGAAACATGCACATCTAATAATAGTGTGAAATGTTCTTTTAGTGGATATGTAGGTTTCTCTACAAGAGTTCGCCTATGTAGTGATGTGTGTTATGTGTTAGTGTATTTTTGTGCCTTTGCTTGAGGGCAAGCAAGAGTTCGAGTGTGGGGAAAATTGATAAGTCAGTTTTATACTGACTTATATGTGCTATTTTGCTTTGCTTTTGACTTGTTTTTTATGCAATTTTGTAGTGTTATATGTCATTTTGTGCATTTTATGTGGATTACAACTTGGAGTGCTAAAATGAAGAAAAAGACCAAAAATGTTGATTAAATGAGACAAATATGTGTTTTATATCAAAGAACAAGGAAAGAATTCAAAAATGTTTGAAATGATGCTTGTGGAGTTTGAAGAATCCCTTAACATGCTTATTTCTTATTTGGGCAGAAAGGATGGTTAACTTCAATTGCGTGTCACTTTCTCAATACTAATCTAAATGAGGAAATATTGGATGTTCTGGAAAGCTCTTTAAGTATACTTCAATTCGTATGTTTTGAATTTCTTCCAATTCAGTGTGCAATATGAGAAACGAGGGAATCTTTGTGATCACTCTTTTAGTTTTGAGTGTTGAGTTTACTGCCACAGTTTGGTAGAATGGTAATATCATGAGCTACAGACCTTCAAAGTTGATGATTCATGAACCTATCGAAAGCCAAGAGAAATATCTACAATCTTATGTTTACCCAAAAGTCCAATTCGGAGTCGAACATATATATATATATATATATATATTGCATAGAAGTGGAACAATGCGCTAGGAAGGGAAAATTACATAGTGCAGTCGCACCCCACGGCTGCATCATAAGAAGGACTACACGGTGCGGACGTGCCATGAAATTTCAGCCCTAGCGTAGTTGTCGTCCGAGCTCCAAATTAAGTGATTCAAAATGCTGTGGATAGCTAAGAATAGGGCTACAAAGTTCATGTTTTTGGTTTTGCCGAATTCACAACGCATCAGGGACATATTTGTGTTGCAAGATGGCACTATGTTACTTGTATGAATTTAGTAAAGTGTAGAGAGAGAGGCTCTCAACTCCCACCCTTGGGTTTTGCTTTTTCCTTGCACCACACTAATTGCTATAGGGTCTTCTTGCTTGGGTAATGTTTCTAAAACTATCACCGTCGTATTGTTGGTCAGAATTGTGGGGTTTTAGCTGGATTTCTTAGTCGGATTCCAACTTAGCGTCTCTCGGAAAATTAGCTCTTTGGGACAATTGTTCACCAACTTTCACCAAGGATTGAGGCCTTTTGATTTATGGAACTTATTCCCTACATTTTTAGGGATTTTTCATGATTTATTGGGAATTTTTCAAGCAGATTTTAATGCATTTTTGTCCAAAAATCAGTTTTGGGCAGTATCGCCATACACTATTCACCGGATTTCTTGGCTGCTAAAAATCGAATTTTTGGGTTTTCTTTGGAGCTGCAAACTGACCAAACTTCAACTACATATCTCTCATTATCTTCTCTGGTGATTTTGAGAGGCTTTTGTGAGGTTTTCTTGGAGTTTCCTTCTCGGTTTTCTTGAATAAATATCGGCCGTTCTTGGGATTTCTTGGAACCGAATTCAGCTCAATATCTTGTTCAATGCCTAGCTCTTAATTTGGATTTGCTGCAATTAAAGGTTGGTTTCAATCTATTTTATGGTAGCATTGAGTTATTTTTAGATTATAATGTGAAGGATAGTTATGGAAGATGATGAATAGTTGCAGTTTTTGAATTGGTTTGAAAAATTCGTCCCCCAAAAACAAAGGAGACTAGCTGCCACTTATTCTTGTGGGCCCCACTACCACTTGGACTGCTCCCATTGGCCACCTTCCTACGTAAACCCTTGCTGTCCACCTAGATCCCACTTTGCTGTCTGTGATTGGCCATGGCTCCTTCACCAGCCTTCGTCACCCACCGCCGCAATGCGCCTGCTGCTCCACTCGCCGAAAAAACGGGCAGCAGCGGGGATGCTATTTCCGGCCAGAACGCAGCTGAAAAAATGCCGATCTCAACCCCACCTGTTGCTGGTTCTTATGAGGAGCTTTTACCCCCCAAAGGAGCCACCAAGGCGGGACAACCTGCTGCCAAGTCGGTCAGACCCGTAGCTTCCGAAAAAGAAAAAATTGCTGCTGCCGAAAAAGCCGCAAATGGCATGGAGGTTGTTGACCATTCCGACCAGTCTGAGGAGGATCTTGCCGCTTTTGCTGCAGCCGTTACAGCTGCTGGGAAAGCTACATTGGCTGCCGGTTCTGCCGGACAGAGTTTTGGTACAAACAAAGCCGGAAATAATGATGATATTGGGAAAAAAACAACGGGAAAATGCAGTAGCAACAATGGGGTAATGCAGGCCCTAAATAAGCTATTTTGGGTAGTGGTACTGGAATAAAAAAGGAGGCTGCCGGAGTTAGTGACAATGTTGTGACGACGGGAAATGTACAAGGTGTTATTTCTAATGTTATTGGCCAAAAGCCAGTTGCACCTCCTATGTGGTCAAGCCTATTTAAAGAACACAGAAAGCTCAATACAAGTTTTAAATTGAAGAAGTAGGAAGTGAATGATGAAGTTGTTTTGGAGTCTGATGATATACGTGACTTTGTCCATTGTTTGGTAGGTTACGTGCTCGGTCGATTTCTGGGAATGAAGGCCATCGATGAGGTCCGTAGGTCTTGGAAACGCAACCACATTTTCTCAATACATGAGAGTGGGTGGATGATCTTCAGGTTCGAGGAGGAGACGAATAGGGATATGGTTTTGGAACTAGGACCTTATGACTCTTTTGGCATTCCATGGATATTGAAGGCTATGCCACCTTTCTTATCGTTCGATGACAGTTGCTTTGCCTCGATACCTACCTGGATCCGGCTCCCAGGCCTCCCACTTGATTGTTGGAGTGAGAAGGCACTGGGAAAATTTGCCTCAATTGTTGGTGATCCTATTGCGACCGACGAGTGCACTGCACTATGGCACGCACCGCATATGCAAGGATTTTGGTGGAGGTTGATGTCACCAAATCACTCACAAGAGAGGTCATGTATGTTCTGCCGAATGGCCACATGCGCACCCAAAATGTGATTAATGAGAATAAGCCGAGATTCTGCACTGGATGCCGACATGTGGGGCATAATGTGGATCACTGCAAGCTCAAGGAGGGCAAACAAAGGTTGCAGTCTCGTTCACGTGCGATGGAGGAGGTTCATCATATGCCACCCCAGCCACAAGTGGAGGACGCTCTTGCTGTTGTGAAAAGCAGCAAATCTAGGGGTCGGTCTAGATCCAAGACGAACCCTAGGGATACAGTTATCACAAAGGTGGTGAAGGAGGTGATGGAGACGGACTTGGGGCCGTTAGAGGTACCAGAGCCTGAGGAGGACCTACATACACAGTTGCTTACCACTGATAAAGGCACGACCCCAATGGTGGAGGAGGGAGTTTAGGATATATCATCCATAGAGGCATCAGTTTTTCCCACACTGATTGTGGTTTGCCTACCTAGGGCTGTGGAGACGGCTGGGGAGGAGTCGGAGAGTGCTTCCTCTTCTTATGCTGATATGGTTACTGAGGAGGAGCACAGTGGATCACAACCCACGCAGGCAAGAAGAAGGGGAAGGCCAAGAAGGGCAAAGGGCAGTAGAAAAGGAAGGGAGGAGGCCGTAACCGCTTTTAATGCTGCTCGGCTCATGGAATATAAAGGGGTTCAACCTCCCCCTTAAGCAAAAAGAGGTCTCCATTATGCTAGGCAAGCAAAACCTAGACGTTTTTGGTATTTTTGAGTGTAAGATGGATGAAAGAAAGGTGGACACGTTGATATGGTTGAGGTTTCCTGGGTGGTCCCAATGCAATAATTTTGGCCTCTATCAACCGAGCCGAATTATTGTATTGTGGAACCCTCTCAAGGTGGATGTCTCTACGTTGGTGATGCAACCTCAATTCATTCATTTGGCGGTCACATGTAAGGTAACCTCAATCACCTTTCTTGTGACCTTTGTATATGGTTTTCATACTGTTGTGACCAGACGGATCTTGTGGAGTGCATTGGAGTCCCTGGCACCAGTTGCTTCTCCGTGAATGCTTCTTGGTGATTTCAACAGTGTATTGTTTGACAATGAGAGGATTAATGGGTCCCATGTCAGACCGTATGAGACTCAGGATTTTTTGGAGTGCACGGTATCTCTAGGGCTTTCTAACGTACCATCTATGGGGAGTCACCTCACTTGGTCTAATGGCATTGTGTGGTCCAAGTTGGACAGGGTGATGGTTAATAATCATTGGTACCGATCGGATATATATGTTCATGTCACTTTTGCCACCTTGACGCATTTTTCAGATCACTCGTCATGTGTTGTTTCCGTGGGGGATCAGTTGGACCGAGGCAAGGGCATGTTCTATTATTTTGACATGTGGGGAAGACATGACTCATTCCTTGATGTGGTGCATCGGGCCTGGTCCCAACCATGTTATGGCAGGGAGTAATACATGCATGATATGCAGGAGGTTGAATGGCTTTAAGGAACCTCTCCGGGAGCTCAACCGGTTCCACTTTCATCATATCTCCTCCAGGGTGATCAAGGCTAAGAAAGAATTAGAGACTCACCTTTCGGCTCTCCATGACTTGCCTACGGATTTGGATTTGCAAAAGAAGGTCAAGGAGATAAAGAAGGAGGCCTGGCGACTGGGAGAGGCAGAGAGGAGCTATTTGGCCCGAAAAGCTAAATGTCAATATCTACTCAACAGTGACCGTAACATCAGGCTATTCTATGATATGGTGAAGAGGAATGGCAGGAGGAATTTCATACACGCAGTAATCACGGGAGATGGTACCACTACAACTTCCAAGAGTGCCCTGGTTAGGGAGTTTGTGACCTACTACCATGACCTTTTGGATTCTTCACACACTATGCCAGCACTAGATGCTGAGGTATACTGGCAAGGTGCCCTAGTCTCTCTAGATGAAGCGGACCGTCTCACAGTTTTGGTGGGGAAGGAGGAGATTGAGGGAGCTATCTTTGATATTGGCAACTACAATGCGCCTAGCCCGGACGGGTTTTCTTTGGGTTTCTTTAAGGCCTCTTGGAGTATTGTGGGGAGCAATGTGTGCAAGGCGATCAAGGAATTCTTTGAAGAGGGGAGGATCCTGAGGCAGATCAACCACACTATTATTGCTCTGGTCCTTAAGTCCGCTCACTCGAGCTCGGTTGGGGACTACCGGCTCATTTCCTGCTGTAATATTCTCTATAAGGCCATCTCTAAAATCTTGGCTAATCGACTCGTGGGTCTTCTCCCGAGGCTCATCAACAAGGCGCAGTCTACCTTCGTGGAGGAGAGGAGTATGATAGAGAACATTCACTTGGCTCAGGAGCTGATTAATGGATACAACTGTAAGCGGATCGTGCCTAAGTGTCTTATTAAGGTTGATCTTCGGAAGGCTTATGATATGGTGGACTGGGCTTTCTTACGGCAAGCTATGGAGTCTATGGGTTTCCCCACATTATATGTAGACTGGGTGATGGAATGTGTTACTACGGTTTCGTATTCCATACGGATCAATGGGGAGATACATGGCCATTTCCAGGGGCGGAGGGGTCTCAGACAGGGGGACCCCATATCCCCATCCCTCTTTGTGATCTGCATGGAGTATTTGTCCAGGCTACTTACCATGAGGACTAGGGAGCTTCCCTTCAGCTTCCATTCCTGGTGGCGATGAGATTTCACACTTGGCATATGCAGATGATCTTATGCTCTTCAGTAGAGGGGACCGGCCTTCTGTAGGTATACTATGGGATTGCCTGCATCAGTTCGGGAAGGTCTTGGGACTAAGGGCTAACACCCTGAAATCCCAGGTTTTCTTTGCGGGAGTACCGATAGAGGTAGAGATGGACATCATTAGCCTCACGGGTATATCACGCGGATCTTTCCCTATCAGATATCTGGGCATCCCCTTGGCGGCACAGGGACTGCGGGTATTGCACTTTGTCCCGCTCTTAGAGAAGATCACGGCCCAGATTGGTTTATGGACGACATCTTCTGTATCTCATGCGGGGCGGTTGGAGCTTATTCGATCGGTCCTACAGGGCATCCACTGCTTCTGGCTCTCTGCCTTGCCGGTACCCATGGAAGTCATCAACAGAGTTATCAGCCTCTGTAGGAACTTCCTATGGGATGGACAACAATCGAAGGTGGCCTGGCAAGATCTGGCAAGGCCAAAGGAGGAGGGAGGTTTAGGAGTCACGGACCCGATGGCATGGAATATGGCTCTACTCTCGAAGGTGCTGTGGAACATACAACACAACAAGGATTCCTTGTGGGTTAGATGGGTCCATCACTACTATCTGCCACAACGTTCCACTCTACCCTTATGAGGAGGCTCCTGAGCATCAGAGATCAGATCGTGGAGAGGGAGGGATCGGTGGACCAGGGCATAGCTGTGATGAAAGCATGGAAGCAAATTAGTCTCGCTAGAACTGCATATCACTACTTCCATAGTCCGGCTCCGAAGGTACCTTGGGTGTTGACGGTATGGAACTCTTTCATTCCGCCCAACTATTCCTTCACAGTTTTGCTGGAGATCAGAGGTCGGCTTCTCACCAGATACAGATTGGGTTACCTCCACGTTAACAAGAGATGTGGTTTTTGCGGGGAGCTTGAGGAGTCTATACAGCACCTGTTCTTTGCATGCCCTCTCACTAGGGCGATCTGGGATGACATGCGCGCTTGGTGTGGATTAAAGAGGGAGATGGCCACTCTAGATGTGGCATTGAAGTGGTTGAAGAAGGAAATCAGAGGAATCTCCCGGAGATCTAGGAAGAGCAAGCTGACTTTTGCTTGTACAGTTTATTATATTTGGCTTCCCAGAAATAGACTATATTTTGAGAGTGATGCCTATTCACCATGATATTGTTCATTGGATAAAAGCACACGTGTACAGGGCTGGTGTATCTTTGTACCCTAGTGTCTCTACCCTAGACTAGTTCTTTTGGGATATTAGACTAGTTCTTTTGGATATTGCTGTGTTTGACCCAGGTATGCCGATATACTTTGTATATTAAACATTTTTTTATCAGTATAATTTTTTACATTCGATTAAAAAAAAGATGGCACTGTGTTATTTTGGAAGCTTGAGAGGTGAAATGTTCTAATCTCATACCTTTGTTATACATGCTTGTGTTTTCCTTGCATCCTGCATGCTAAATTTGATGCACGTATTTGTTGTTTATCTTACACCTGTTGATGCCCACATGTTATACACAACGCTTTGCACATTTGTGGCATACTTGCACATAGGCACAAGTTGCGCGCACCATGCGCGCAGCACGCACACACCGACCGTACACGCTGCGCAAGCAGCACACACAGGCAGCCTGCGTGTGGCACTCGCACCAGCTGCGCGGCAGCACTACCATGCAAGGTATGGCACACAACACTTGCATTTTCTACACCTGCGCGTGGCAGCACTATGTTGCATAGCATGGCACACAACGCTTGCATTTGCTTCACACCTTTTGCTATACTTGTTGCACACTCTTCCTACACTTGTTGCACTCAAGCGCACTACACTCACAACACTAGTACACAACTCTTGAACACTCTTGCATGCACAAGCCCATATTGTTGCACATATTTGCACGCCATTGCACGCTACCACCATGACTCATGCACACATGCACAAGCCATTGCACACAAGCACTACTATATTCTCACCAAATGCGCAGGCACTCACATGCACCTCATTAGCATATCACTGCACACGCAACACTTGCACACACCATTCACTGATTGCAGCCGCACTGTGAAAATGAATACATAGTATGGCCGTACCGTGGAAAAGGTTTGAATGGTATGGCCGTGACCTTTAGCCGCACAGTGTAATTTTTTGTTTTTATCGTGTGAAATTTTTATAAGTGTTGATTGTGTGATGTTTTCATGTGTAGGTTGGTGATACGAGATCAAGGTCATATGTCAAGTTCGTTGAATTCAAAGTGCTCATTCCAGTTGTAGAAGACGAGTTTTTCATTTAGAAACCTGGGATTGAAGAAAACGACGTGGACAGAAATCTACGTCGCGACGTGAAGAGGCTCCGACGTCGCGACGTCCACCCACGTCGCGACGTCCATCGTCGCGCGTCGCGACGTCCATCCAGCTTAGGGTTTTCTATTTTAGCGACTTTTTCCCGACGTCGCGACGTCGGACTCCCTCACGTCGCGACGTGCGGAAATTTTAGGCGATAATTATTTTTCTGTTTTTAGAAACTAGGGTTTTAAGTTATTTAATATTTCCTTTTATGTGTTATTTCGTTTAGGGTTTGTAGTAAGCCTATAAATAGGTCTTTTTATCAGTTGTAATGAGGGAGAGTTGAATTTTGAAATAAGAACACAGAGTTGTTTCTTTTACGTGAGTTGATTTCCTGAGGAGGGATTTTGATTTACTTTGTGAAGAATTTTCCTGAGGAGGGAGCTTTCTTTACGTGACTGTCGTGTTAATTGTATGTGAGGAGCATCCAATTAATTGAGCATACTGTCAGCCTACAGAGATAGGTTGATTCGACTAGTTCACATTGATTTTCGAAAAGATCGTGACCAATATTCCGCAACAACTATCAATCTACGTGAGGAGCGTGGTGAGATCGTTATCAAGTGGTATCAGAGCTCAAGGGATTTTCGAAATTAGGTTTTTCAGTTTTCCTTAAAATTGAAACCTAAAATTGTTGTTATTCGCAGCCTTGCATGATTTGGTTATTGTGATAAGGTTACAACAATTATATCTTTGATTTTGATTCATTGGTATTGTGAGAGTTTGATCCGGTTGAATTGGTGACTATTTGTTGGTTTGATTATTTTGGATATTTGTGGGTAATTGTTGCTGAAGTAATTTTGTGGATATTCAGTTGGAATTTGGTTAATTGTCAACATGAGTAAACAGGCAGAAGGTACTAGTGTTAACCAAAATTTAGAAGGTATACTTGTTACTATCAGTGAACAGTTACGACAATTATCAGCTGATAATCAACAGCATAGGCAGCGGATTGAACAGTTAGAGTCGAGATCTAGATCTGGTATTCCAAAGAGAACTCTATCTAAGAATCCTTAGGTTGAGGGTTTGAAAGAGTCTAAGCCAAAACCAATCCGATGTGCTATATGTATGGCTATAGGTCATAATTCTATTAGTTGTCCAAGATGGTATGATTTGTATGTTGAATCTCCGAAGAAAGACCCAACTGTCAAAGTTGTTACTGTACCATTGTTGGAATGTGTTGAAAATCATGGGGATATTGAATTACGTCCATTGGAGATGGGGCAAGCTCATGAAATTACTGAAGCAATTGTGGAGGCCATTAATGAAGATCCTTTGATGGAGGAAGCTTTGTCATCAACAAAAATAAATCCAAAGGAAGATGAAGCTTCTTTGCAAGAAGTTCAATCACCCATGGTGGAGCTATCACATGATGTGCTTGAAGAACAATCTTGTGAAGATTTAATTCCTTTTATTGCTTTAAATGATTGTAATTTACTTGTTATTAATGATGTTTATCATGTGAAGAAAGAAAAAGAATTGAGTAATGATTTGAATGACAAAAGCCTTGAGGTGAGGATTGTAGAAAAAGGAAAAGATGGGAAAAATAATGAGTGTGAATTTCCATATATTTTGTCTTTTTGTCTTGACAATTTTTCAGATTTTGTGCGGTTTTCCTTGTTACCAATCAACAAGATTTGAGGTCAAATCTTTTTCAAGTGGGAGGGAATGATACGAGATCAAGGTCATATGTCAAGTTCGTTGAATTCAAAGTGCTCATTCCAGTTGTAGAAGACGAGTCTTTCATTTGGAAACCTGGGATTGAAGAAAACGACGTGGACAGAAATCTACGTTGCGACGTGGAGAGGCTTCGACATCGCGACGTCCACCCACGTCGCGACGTCCATCGTCGTGCGTCGCGACGTCCATCCAGCTTAGGGTTTTTTATTTTAGCGACTTTTTCCCGACGTCGCGATGTCGGACTCCCTCACGTCGCGACGTGCGGAAATTTTAGGCGATAATTATTTTTCTTTTTTTAGAAACTAGGGTTTTAAGTTATTTAATGTTTCCTTTTATGTGTTATTTCGTTTAGGGTTTGTAGTAAGCCTATAAATAGGTCTTTTTATCAGTTGTAATGAGGGAGAGTTGAATTTTGAAATAAGAACACAGAGTTGTTTCTTTTACGTGAGTTGATTTCCTGAGGAGGGATTTTGATTTACTTTGTGAAGAATTTTCCTGAGGAGGGAGCTTTCTTTACGTGACTGTCGTGTTAATTGTATGTGAGGAGCATCCAATTAATTGAGCATACTGTCAGCCTACAGAGATAGGTTGATTCGACTAGTTCACATTGATTTTCGAAAAGATCGTGACCAATATTCCGCAACAACTATCAATCTACGTGAGGAGAGTGGTGAGATCGTTATCAGTTGGTGAAGGCGTAGATGTTTTGGCTCAAAGCCGTGGTTGGTAAAGTACTTGATTTGACAAAGTGCACCTTGAGGAGAGAAAGCGTGACTTGTGATATGTGCAAGTTCTGGAGCTATTTTATGCCTAAGTTGTAATCCTAAGTTTGTTATTTTGTATTTTAGTCCTTAATTTCCAAAAAAGGAGGTACAACTTGTAATTAGCTCATTTTTAGTATTTTTTTAGGAGTTAAGTCTCCTAATTAGTAGAAATAGTAGGACTTAGGAATTTTGGAGGGAGAGAGAGTTAGAGTAGTGAGGAGGGAATTTTAGAACGCGTTTTACTTCCCACTCAGTTTTAGTTTTGATTCTCATTCTCGGGAGAAATTTCCATATCCGATTTTCATGATGAAAACACACCTCTAGTGTATGTATTTTAGATCTGGAAATTCACAGACATTTGTGGACTCATTCAACTCAAGAATGGAACGAATCATCTTGGAATTCAATAGAAGAAGCTTCTCTTATCGGCATTTTCTCATCTTTTATGAAAATGATTAGTTCTGCACTCTTAATTGCTAAATTCAAGTGGTTTGAAGCCATGAGTGGCTAGATCTATTGTGTATCCTGAAAACGATGTTATGGAAGTGAAAGCTCAATAATATTATGATGCTCATAACTATGAATGTTTGATTTTCGCTTTCATGTATATTGAAATGCTTGAATTGTGTTTTCGTTTAGCCGATGTGAATATGAATATTATTTTGCTTATGAGTTATGTGTGGAAATCATGAATCAAAGGCTGTATGTGATCATCATATCAATATGGAATTTGATTGAATCTTTGAACCTAATCCTACAGAGCTTAAATCATGAAAGTGAAACAAAGTCTCTATACTTGTTTTGAAAAGTTTAATCTCTAGAATGCGGTCATCATGCTAATTTTAGTCTTCAAAATTCTAAGGCTGTTGTATAGAGAAATTCTTTGTAACTGGTGGAGACGAGTAAGTCTAATTTCATACCTCATCATGGGAAGTTCTTAGGCTGAATTTTTTATATTTAGTTTTTCACAGAGGATTCGGAGTTGTGGTTTTTCATTCATCATTATTAGGCCTCATCATGGGAAAGTGATGATGTTAGGGAGTTTAAACGAGGGTGCGGTCATCATACTGACCTGAATTTAGATTCTCAGGCAACTAATTCCCCTATGATCATTAAAGAACATTAGTTGCTTCTTCATATGTATGAGTCATTTTGAAATTGAGAGTTCATTGCACCATAATTGAATTTCTAGGATGCATTCTCCCAACTCCATTCACTCATTACTTACTCTTTGTTACTACTAGTTTTACTTTTCATTGTTGCTAGTTTTTAGTCTTTATCATTTGTTACATCTACTTTTTGCTTGAACCACTAATCCTAGTACCACAAACTCCCTTCTCTGTGGGTTCGACCCCTTGCTATGAACTTGCAACGTATTTTTAGAAATAGTGAAATTTATTTGTTTGTGAGGCTATACGACTACGCCTGAAATAGGAGGTCGGCTAGTTATTTCTCCCACTAAAGGGATATTCTAGTCTCGATCGAGGGGCTAATGTAAAAATCCCTCAATTTATGTACTAAGGTTGTTTCAGTTATCGTTGAAATTAAAGTATCTATCTTCATGCCTACAACCTCACTATTCCTTGTGTCGGGGTTTGGAGGTTTTTCTTCCTGAACTCGACTAGAGGAAGGGTTATCCTCAAGAAATTCAATGGCTAGGGGAATTGCATTTGTAATTACTTGATCTATTGCAATGTGTTCATGATAATGATCTTAGCCACGTTCCTCGTGTAGATTGATACGTTAATGCGGAATAATTTACCGAAGCCTTTTCGTAAATCAAAAGGGCAAAGAATGAAGCAATCTATCTCTGTAGATTGGCCTTAAGAATAATTAATTATAGGTTCCTTACCAACAACTAACAAGAAAGTCATGCAAGAATTGATTCCCTCCTCAGGAACTAAACCCCACAAGTAAATTGGAATCCCTCCTTAGAAAAACAATTCTTGTAAAAAAAAACAACTCTGTGTTTAACTCAATTCTGCTATATTTCAAATCTGAATAATACGTTCATAACAAGCATATTTATAGGGTTACAAATAAAACATAACTTAAACATTAAGAAAGACTAAACCCTAACTAACAAGGTTTGGGTTACATGACATTTTGGGGCCAAACAACTAAGAAATAACTTACTAAAGCCCAAAATAAATAACACCACTAAAAATCAAAATAATAAAAATAATAATTTATTCTACTGCAGTCCCTGACATCGTGGCGTGGAGAATAGTTCGATGTGGGGAATATCTCAACGTCGTGACGTTGGGCTAAAAACACTAAAAACTAACAGACTCGATTCTGGATGTCGCAAAGTGCGGCGCTAGATGTGGTAATGTGGACGCCGGAAGTTGCGATGTGCAAGACTCTCCACGTTGCGACGTGGCTTACTATTCATGTATTTTCTTCAATCCCAGACTTCCAAATGAATGACTCGTCCTCCACAACCAGAGTCAACACCTTGGACGTTTTGGAACTGCTATCAGTTCAAATCCTACATTCTCTTCTACATACTTAGAAGAATTTTCTATTTCTACCGGGCTTTGATGTTTCTTCCATTTTTGAAGTTTTTCCTACTTGCACAAGATTAAATTTTTTTTGTGGTTTTCAAAGTCTTTCCTAGGTCGGGTTGATTAATAGAACTAGCAGACAAATTAGAACTTGAATCAGAACTACTACTATCAGAATTAGTTTTAACAGATTCATGAACAGAAGCAGAATGAATTTCTAAAGAAGAATTTGAATGTTCTGGAGAATACATTACTTACTTGTTTCAACGAAAAAAGAACTGAAGTGAGAAGGAGCTCATTTTGCTTAATTGCTTGAACGAAAAAAGAACTGAAGTGAGAAGTCCGAACCGAGGTTGAAGAGTTTTGGGTTGCAAAATGAGTAAGGAGATATTCTGAGTTGCTCTATTTTTAAGGTTAGGAGGGAGGAACACAAACCGACTCAACAACTGTCATGAGAGGACGTGCCGTCGAAATTGGAGTCAGACACAATGATGACTAAAACGTGGGTGCAAACGTGGTAGCGTGTTTTTTGGAACACGATTTTCAAACTAAATCAACGTGGCTATCGCAGCTCGGTATTATATTATAAATTTGTATTTAGATCGGCACAAACAAATGCATGCCGACCTGAGGGGCTATTGATGAGGTTCAAATTCTACTCTAAGTATAATACCTCAGAAATAGTGTTAGAATACAATAAGTATTTCTCAACTTCTAGGAGTCTAACTCCTATTCAGTTATTATAGATATCTTGCATACACTTTGTTCTAGAGGTATAGTTCTATTACATCTATACTACTTTTACCCCTTACACAAGGTATGTTACAAAGAATTACAATTCAAGTCCAACTCAAGTATGTATCCTATATATACTTCCTTCCACCATCAGGTGAGGGATTATTATTTTATACATTCAATTCTCGATTTTATATCACTATTGTTTAAAGCTTGTAACTGACTTAAACTTCGGAGTTTATTCCCTAGGACAATTCTGGGTTTCTTTGCAGGTGTTATGTGCTCTGTTAGGGACGGGCAGAAAACAAGTGAAATCTTGGGATTCATCACTGATCACAAATTTTCCCACAAATATATCTTTATCTTACCATTGTGAAGGCTAGCTAAGACTTCCCTTCAAATTGTTGTTGCCTTGTATTCTTCAACTGATAATTTCTTCAATCGCTCAAGCACTCTTGAAGTATCTATGCCAATTCTAGAAGAGAGAGCCTGAAAATTGTTGAGTGATATCAGGACATAAAGTTCCAGTAAGTAATTTTAGAAGTACAAAGTTTCATTCGGGTGCTCAGATTCATCGTCTAAATTAAACAGATTGAATGCAATAGGCTAAACAGTACCAATTTTTCGAAACAAAAGGCCCACCTGAGGATCTATGTATGTGTACTTTATGACATAATTCTTGATAACCTCAATTAGCCAACGAATTTTGCTCAACCCTTCTCAATCTTTGATAAAAATAATTCAAATAGAATGTTCAAATGAAATGATCAGCTCATTCAAAGTCTTACCAAGACCAAAATTTTATGTCATTTTCATTCTAAAATTTGAGGTCTAATTATGATTTCATATGTAGAACAATGTTTGCAGGTTTAATAAAACTTGGTGAATATTGTGACTCGATTTTCAACAATATTATGGCTTATGCATCACTAAAATAGAAGATGCGTTTGCAATGACTTTGAGTGATTAAAACTGTATATAATATTAAAGCTTTTGTATACATGTGGTATAGATAAATATATTTAAATATAAATAAAAACATACAAATAGCTAATATATTATAGCGAAATATAATTCATATAAGATTAGGATACAAAGTTTAACTTATGGTTTTTTATCCATGCAACATGTAAATATATAATTTGCACGTATGTCCCCTTAGTTTGACGAATAATAATTAATAAAACTATCTACTGAATTTGTAATCATAATTAGTTAAATTCCCTTAATATATAATAATATGGATATTGATAAGGAGTAGTAAAATATTTTTTATAATACAAATTCACTTATCTCAAGTTTTATTATCAAATTATAGTTAAATGAGTAAATGACTGATGATAGAATTTCATGAAATGTAAAGTAAGTGGAGTTACTTCATTATTCTAATAATATATAACTTGAAAAAGCAGTCATGATCAACCTGAGAATGAATTGAATACGTGATGCTGTCCCTGGAAGTTGTTGCATAGCTTGCACTTACAACTTGAGCACCTTCTTCTTCAAGAATTTTGAGGGCTTTAATAAACATGAAGTTCTTGTTCAAGCTTGTCACTAAGTTGACTTCCAGGGTTGAACCTGTGTCATGCACTGCAAAGGTTGGTAGAACTAAACGTCTTGTGGCATTGATGCTGACACCTTCAAGTTGTTCTTTCTTGGCTTTTAGCTCATCTAGCCTTTCTTTTTGACTCTTCACATAGTTTAGAGATACATCCAACAAGACTGGTAATGGCAATTTATCCTGCATTTATAGTTTCATTCATGAACCTATACACTTTAACACCACAAAAATTGACAAGAATAGGTTTTAGATTCTTGTATGTCAAATGTATGTTCTTCTTTTTCAACTTCTTATTATCCTTGTATGCCTGATTTGTCAATCAATAATTAAAGCATGTAAATTTTTTTCCTCTTTTGTCCTTAATACATCATATATAGTTCAGTATGGTCTTGCAACAGCTGTGATAAGACTCGAGAAATGTATGGTCATGACTCATGACTTTACTACTTCGGCTACTCTTGCTGCCAACCAAGTGAAAGTGTATTTATTTTTTTAAAATATTACAAAAAAAATTATAATTCACATTTTATTGAAAAAAATTTTTCACCGCTCACATTATAATTTTGTCACTTACATTAAAATTTCATACTAAATTGGTTTTTTAATATAAATCTATCTACTTTTTAAACTAAAAATATGCACTTGTCAATTTTTGGTGATGTACATATATATGTTTCCTGTTAGAAAAATGAAATGAAACTTGATTGAATGATAAATTTAATAAAGTATTTTAATATGAGTAAATATTTTAATATTTTAATATAAGTAACTAAATTGCATCATTTTAAATGTGAGTAATCAAATAAGTTTTTTTGAACAAATATGAAAGTTGGTTTTCGTAATTTTCCCTTTACGTCTTTTGTGTTATGGATACTCGAAACTTTTACAAAATGTGGAATGTGAACAGAAGGGCTTAAAAGTTAAACATGAGACTACATATAGATTTTGAACAAATGTTCCAGGCAGTTGAAGTATGCTCAATGAAGTTAAATTGCTGAAGGCAGCATAATAACATGGAATAGAAAAAAGGAAAGGAAACACCAAAATGTAACAGAATATTCCGAACAAAAAATCAGAGACCTTGGAGGTTAAAGTAGGGATGACAGAGGCAAGTTTCGAATGAAGATTCTTCATTTGCATTCTTCTGTGCTTCTCTTTTTCTTTTCGATCATATTTACCTGATTGATTGGCCGAAATTGGATTCATATTTTCTTCTTGAACAAGATGTGTTTTACTTTATATTTTCTCTGGAAAGATACGAGGAAGAGAGAAACTTAGAGAAAGATGTTCAACAATTAATTAATTTGGATAGTGTTGAGTTATTGACTTGTTGTTCAGTAGTATACAAGCAATATATAAGCCATAAAATTTAAAAAAAAAAAAAAAAAGTATACAAGCCATATATAGAGGGCGTCGTCATGTACCATACAAATGATGATCCTAGTTTTTTTCACTTAAAAATATACATTTTGGCACGATGAATTTAGACAATCCAAGTTTGACATAAAAGTTAATGATGGTCTACTCTACTCACTCAAATTCTGTCTTTTTTTTTCAAGCAAAATAGCTTCCATAGCATATTTAGAAATTAATTTATGTTAAGTCCAATTAGGTACAAGCCAAAGTAGGTAAAATAAATACAATTCATTGTTAATATAAATAAGCTAAATCATCCTCTTTCTAAAAACAGAAATCCCAAATTTATCTAAACCTAAAGCTCCATCAAGGAAAATCTAAAATATATTGAAGTGGATTTCTGCACAACACATTCAGCGGGTCGGTAATTGACTTGGGGAAATGTATGTGAGATTGTGAAACAAAAAGTTTTATGCATTAATCATTTTAGCACGCTTTCCAAGGACATTGTGTTTTTGTCCTTCAATAAAAATTCCTTTAATAAAAATAATGGTACTTTTGAATCTAATTCAACATGGGTATACTGGATCCCTAATTCTAAATACAATTCCATACCTTCATAAAGAGTTGAGATCTTTTGTCCAAGATTATATCTGTCTTGTCATGTCCAATATTAAAATACGTCGTAGTAGAATTCACTCATTCTTTGGTTAGGGTCTAATAATTGTAAACTGATTTTAGAGATATTTATGCTTTTAGTCATAATTTTAGTTAAAATACGTCGTTTTGAACATTACACAAAATAGGATAGAGATAATCTTGATATGCTCTCCTTCACAAAAGCCAAAACATCATCTTTAAAACTTGTACACTGTCCAACGTATAATGAAAACCCAAAAACTAGCTTACTTGTTCCATCACCAAAGATAAATAAAAGACTAATGATGAAACTTGAAGTTAGTGAAGGCATAATATCTAAAAATTAACTAATACTTCCATCATTCCTTTAATTTTTTTTAGTAATAATATATTACATGCAATATAGATGAAATGGTATATTTTTATTTCAAAATGTCATATATGTAGTCAAGAGTTTAAATCTGCAAATAAGGCTGGTCATTAACATTGGCGTTGATTGATCTCAAACTTCTAGACCTCATGGTGGACTATGGGATAGTTAATTGAGCTAAATTTTAATCATCTAACTCTTCAACGTTAACATCGGAATTGGGATGGACGAAATCCATGAAATAGAAAACTCTGATTGAAGATCCAATTGTACTAGCATTGCTCGTTTCGAAAATGTCGGTGTCGTAATCTAAATCAATATCATCTGTCTTGTCCATTTCTTGTGCTCTAAAACATGTCTTGTGTCAATCATCCACTAATGCTTAGATTTCTAATGATCTTGGAAATAATCAGGACCGGTGCTCATCAAAAATGTTCACTCCCGCTCTAAAAGCTTGCTCCACTGTTACGATTGATGCCGGAATTGTGAAAATATGTCTTGCGATAATAAAAATGATTGGATAATTCTTCTCCTTTCCCTTCCACCATTTTAACACTTACCAATCATGAAAATCCCTATCTTCATCACAAACCTCAAAAGTAATTATTAAATACCTATCAAGTTCCGTATCAGTATCGGATCTTGGTTTTTTGTGTGAAGAATATTACCAAGTTTACATGGTGTTATAGAAAACATTGATGTAGTACTAGTATTTTCATGTGATGCACTACTGGTAGAACCATCAATATTAGATCTGGTATTAAGAGAAACTTGACTACCATATTTAGAATAAAATTCATTAAATAAATCACGAAGAAGAAATTTTACTTCTCCTATAATCTTTTTAGTATCTTGAGCTTTATAACCTTCATTTTCAGAAAAAAATAAATATACACAACTATTATATACAATAATATATTCTTCTAAAATATTAATTTTTTTGCGTGGATCAAAAACAGAAGCAATTAAATATGTAGGTGGAATTTTTGGTAATAGTTAAGCCATTTTATTAACATATCATATATAAGAAGTGATCAAACAAGGTCATCTTTGAATTGTTATTAAATACCAACAACATCACATGCAATGTGAATAAATAAATGAGAAGTAGGATAATAAACACCAGATAAAATTTCAGTAGCATCTTTAAATATCTTTAAAAGTTGTAATAATTTACAACAAATTTCTCACATATTAGGATGCAAAGAAATATTTTCTACATGATTTTGCATAGAAAAAAGTATATAACAAAGTACTATATTGTGCAGATGAATTCAATAATTTATAAGTTGAATTCCACCTATTAAGAACATTTTTACTAAATCTTTTAGGTTTTCGTCCATTTTCCATACAAAATTTCACCCATACTTTCATTAAATTTGGACGGAACCATAAAAGACTAATTGCATCTTTAATAGGCGTAATATACGTATTTAGTGTTTTTAAACCATCTTGTAAGGCAAAATTTAATATGCTGGCATGCACACCTAATATGAAAATTTTTTTCACCTATTATTGGTTGACAAAGACTTGTTAATTAACTAATCGAAGCCGTATTGGCCGAAGCATTATCAAAACCAATTGAAATTTTTTTTAGATAAACCATATTCATCTAAAATAATATTCAACAAATTAGATATATTATTTGCGCTATGTCTTCCTTCAAAATGATGAAAAGCAATAATTCTTTTTTGTATTTTCTAATAACTATCAATCCAATGACAAGTTACTCCCATATAAGAATACAGTTGCCATAAATCGCTCCAAATATCGGAACATATAGAAACACTACTATTTAATTTTGAAAAAGTTTCAATTAAAATTTGTTTTTCACCTTTATAATTTTTTTTAATTCTTTAGTTATTGTTGTTCTAGGCATTCTTTTAGCTTGTGGATTTAATGCATTATGACAATAATGAGTAAATCCTACATGTTCACTAAAACCAAATGATAAATGTTCTATGGCTATCATTTTAGCTAATTCTTTTCTATTTTTTTCAACCAAATATTTAAAAGGAGGACTAGTAAAGGGAACAAACCTAGATAATTGCGATTGGTTGGTGAAAATGCCGATTTTGTGTGGATATTTTTCCTTTAAATGTCGCGACAAAGTTCCATAGCCTGATCCTTTCTTAAAAGTATATAATTTATTTCCGGAACAATAATTGCATTTCTCCTTGATTGGTTGTTGGTTAGAATCTAATATCTTTGTGTAATGCTTCTTGAATATATCTGATTTTAGCATTTCTTCAATATTGGGGCTTTCACCACCGCTAAAAATGTGCTCACTTTGGTTTGCACCAAATTATGAGCTACCACCAATATCTCTATTAAAACTATCCATTTTATAGTAAATTGAAATAAAGTAATTGAATAAATATAAATAATTAAATAAATAGAATTATAAGTCTATAATAAAAGTATTTAAATAAATTCAAATAATTCAAATAATAAAAACTATTAATGAGGATTCAATATTTAATAAAATAAATAATTTTCAAAAATAATTAGATAAAGATTTGAATAAAATAAAATAATTTAAAGCAAAGAATTGAATTTTAAATATAATGAATTAATGAGTAAAAATAATTTAATGATAACAACGAAAAGTAGATACTATAAATAATAATTGAGAGAATTAATAGAATTGAGAGAATTGAGATTGAGAGAATGGTGTGAAATTTAATTTAGGAAATCTCGGTATTTATAGAAGAAAAAAAAAGAGTTGACACCTGAATTATGGCCGTTGGATTGCCAACGGTCAAAATGTAATTGATGGCCGTTGCATCCAACGGCCATCTCATTATTTTTTAAAGTTTTTTTTAGTGAGTCGATGGTTAACCGCCGGTTCCAACCGTTAGATCAAATAACGGCTAATTAATCCTAACCGTTGGATTATATATATATATATATTAAAAAAACGACGATTTTGAATCGTCGGTTCACGGTTCGGGCCCGGCAGGTGCCAATTCCGGGCCCAACCCACCATGGCAGTTACGGTTAAAATCGGAACATTGATCAATCAAAGAGAGATTCAACAACTCGGGGCCATGTCTACAATGTGGGTATATCTTTGGAAGCAAAAGGGTGGGCAGTTCTTGTAGGATTGAAGTATGTGTGCAACATGAATATTACAGGTGATCGTAGAGTTAGATTCGTTGGTATTGGTTAATATTTTACAGGGTATAGTCATGCCTCCTTTGTATGTTCAAGGTATATTTTTAGCAATTTAGATTATAAGTATTTTTCTCAATTTTGGGATTTACACTGCCTTAAATAAGTTACCTTTTCAAGTGGGGGAGCAATAGACACGATACTTTTACGCAATTAGAATTAGATGAATATTGTAAAGAAATAATACTCATATTTTATATTTAGAGCGAATGGCCAAAAAGGTCACTCAACTATCACCAAATCCGCCTTTTGGTCACTCAACTATTAAGTTGGCCAAAAAGGTCATCCAACTCTGTAAACTTATGACTTTTGGTCAGTCCGTCCATTGAGTCCGTTTGTGCAGACGGAAATCACTTTTTCAGGGGTAAAATAGTCCACACAGCATAAAAATGAGGGATAAAATCGTAAACAAAAAAATAACTGGATCAAAATAGGAACGAAATAGGTTTCCTCCATTATTGTCATCACTCAACTTTTGAACTATAAAAAGTAGAGAGTTTTTCATCTCAAATCAAGCGAAAGAGCAACAAAAATTGAAATTTTCAACCATTGTTCAACGAGCAAGAAGACGAAGTTCAATTAAGAAAATGAGTTGGGTAATTCGACAACAGAACCATTACTTCGATCCTTACTTTACGGTAAGAACTCATCTTCTTCGATAATGTTGTAGTTTAATAAACAATTTTTCATTATAAAATTGTTAAATGTTATCGCATTGTAGTGGTGTGAATATTTTAGAGCTGGATTTGTGGTCCAGTAGCATAGAGTGGGGGTTTGTTGTCCATTAGAAGACAAGGGGGCATATTTGATACCTTTTGCCATATAGTGTGAGACATGTGGTCCTACAATGTTTAAATACAACAAAGTAAATTAAATTTTAATTTAGTATTTTTTTGTTCATTGCATTTATGCAGAACCAGATTGTATGTTGTTTACCATAAGGCTTCACCATGGTGGTCATTTGATAGGTGAGAGGTACAAGAGTTATGTTGATGGTGAAGTTGATCATATTGACGTCTGGATGGTGAAAAAATGTCATTGAATGATTTGAATAAAATGGTGAAAAAGGTAGGACATTCCGGTGGTATAATGTTGTATTATTATGTCGAACCCATTAGCGATATCAATAATGGATCGAGGGAGTTGCAAAGTGATGAAGATATGATAGAGTTTTGCAAATGGGTTCAACAATACAAGGTCATGGAAGTATATTGTGACCACATGCCAAAAAAGGAGATTATGGCCAAAATGAAAAAGAAGCAAAAGGAGATTAAAATGGCTGTGAAGAAAAGGAAATCAAGTGTAGTGATTGAAGAAATGATTGAAAAAGTTAGTCCTACAATGGATGTGAGTGGAAAAAGAACAAGGGAGAAGAAGGCAAGAGCTACAAAAAGAGAAAACAGCATAAAAGGACACCTGTTATTAACATGGCCTACATCACAGGATGAATCACAATAACCTCAAAGTGAGCAGTTCAAAAATGAAAAATCACAGGAACCTCAGTCTCAAAAGTTCAATCCTTCTTTATCTGGTCAGTTTAATCATTTTTTTAATTATCATATTGTATATAAAAATTGAAAATGTCTAACCCCTGTTAATATTTCAGGTATTGAAGAAGAAACCATTATAGACCATGATTTTGATATTCAAAGTGAGGAAGGTAAGGAAAGTGATGCTGACATCAACTTTTATATACGATCAGATTTTGGATGAGATGAGAATATATTCTCTGACAATGAAGAAGAACAACATAATGTTGAAGAATCAAATTTTGGCAGAGATGAGGATATATTCTCTGAAAATGAAGAAGAACAACATAATGTTGAACAAGGTGACAATGATGAAGAATGTGAAAATGGGCAGAACGAACAAGGTGACAATAGGTGAAGAAGGTGAGAATAGGCAGAATGAAGAATTTGAGAAACAAACTTTGGGGAATGAAGATTAAACAGAAGGTAGAAGGAAAGAAAATGAGCAGAACGAACAATGTGACAATAACGAAGAAGGTGAGAATAGGCAGAATGAAGAAGGTGAGAAACAAACTTTGGGGAATGAAGATCAAACAGGAGGTAGAAGGAAAAGAAGAAAAAGACAAAGGAAAGTACAACTTGAATCTGAAAAGGAAGACAGAAATGATCATGATCTTGAAGAGGATAATGTAAATGTGGAATTGAATAGCAATCCTAGTTCATCTGATGAAGATATATCTGTTGGTTACACTAATTTCAATGCTGAAAAAGGTATGAAGGATCCAATATTTGAAGTTGGGATGAAATTTGCTTCAAAGAAAGAATTTAGAGATGCAATCAGTAATTATGGCATTGTTAATGGTAGAGCTGTGAAAATGTACACCAACGATAAAACAAAACTGCGAGCAAAGTGTAGAAAACCTTGTCATTGGTATATATATGCTACAAAGGCGAAGACACTTGAGACTGATGATTTTGTTGTGCAATCACTACATGATGTACATGAGAATTGTAATCATGCATGGAAGAATAGAAATATGAGTGCATCATGGTTATCTGAGAGATATCTTGAGAGATTCAGAGCAAATATGAATATGCCTGTAAGTGCTTTAAGGTAAACTGTGGATAAGAATTACGATATTGAGATTACCAAAGATGTTGGGTACAAGGCTAAAAGAATGGCATTGAATAAGATAAAAGGGTCAGCAAGTGAGCAGTATGCAAGTCTGTGAGATTATGTAGCTGAACTAAAAAGGACACATGCAGATAGCACAATAGAAATTTATTTCAAACCATTTAGGGAGGTTGGTTGTAATCCAAGATTGATGAGATTCTATTGCTACTTGGGACCACTAAAAAAAGGGTTCAAATCTGGATACCGACCAATCATATGCCTTGATGGATGGCATGTGAAAAGTTCATATCCTGGTCAACTTCTGACAACTATAAGTGTTGATCCCAATAATGGGTGGTGGCCTATAGCTTATGCTATTGTTGAGAAAGAGGCAGGGGAACAGTGGCAGTGGTTCTTGGAATTTCTAATTGCAGATTTGCAAATTGAAAATTCATATCACTATACATTCATGTCAGATCAACAAAAGGTATTGTCATCTGTTATTTTTTCACTCAATTTGTATATTTGAATAAAAAATATTTTCACTTATGTTCCAGCATTAAAACTGTTGTAGTGACCCTTTTAGTATTCATTTAGTTTCTAAATATTGTGTTAATGATTTTACATTCCTATTTGGATTGGTTTGTACATATGGATAGAGCATTGACCAGTTTGTATTGATTAAGCTTGATATCTCAAATTTTGTCTTATGTTTATTGTTATTTAGTATTTAAACTAATTGTTATAATCTGTATCATTACATAGGGTTTGGATAGAGCATTGACCAATCTTCTTCCAAATAGTGAGCATAGATATTGTGTGCAACACATTTATAGAAATTTTAAGAAAAAGCTCCCTGGAAAAGTGTTGAAATCTAGAATTTGGGAACTTGCTACTTGTACAGATATGAAAATCTATGAGCAATTGGTAGAAGATTTCAAGAGTTACGACAATGAGGCATATAAATGGATAAAGAATGGTCCACCTGCTAAGTATTGGTGCAAAGCTTTTTTCAACCTCATACTAAATGTGACATAATTGTTAACAATGTGTGTGAAACATTCAATTCTCACATTTTAGAGTTTCGTGAATTGCCTATTATTTCCTTGCTAGAGGGTATAAGGGAATATTTGATGGATAGAATTTAGAAGAGGTATTCTAAAATGTGCAAATTTGAAGGCCCTATTGGTCCAGTAATTAGGAAATTGATTGATGAGAGGGTAAAGTTGTCATTAAAATGGAAGCCTCTTACAAATGGACATGGTGGATACCAGGTTAAAGGTCCAAAAGAAGCTCAATTTGTTGTTCATTTGAACCACAGAACATGCACATGCATGCTATAGCAGATTTCTGGACTACCATCTGCACATGCAATTTCAGCATTATATAGGAATGGTGAAGATGCATATATGCAAGCTGATCCGGTGTATAGCAAGGAACTTATGTTGAAAATATATGATAATGTGTTACAGCCAATTAATGGCAAAAATCTGTGGCCAAAATTAGACCTTCTTGTTCTTGATCCACCAGTGCCTTGTGTCAAACCAGGAAGGCCTAAAAAGGCTAAGAGAAAAGATAGCAGTGAGATGAAACAAGTGAAAGGTAAACTTCAAAGGTTGAAAAACATGTTATACATTGTAGAAAGAGTGGAAAGGAAGGTCATAATGTTGCTACATGTAAGAAGAAATCAGAGGGAGATGAACAAATTCAACAAGATGGAGATGGACAGATGCAACAAGAGGGAGATGGGCAGATGCAACCAAATGGAGATGGATATGAAAATCAAAATACTAGTGAGGCACGTGAAGGGGCAGGGGTAGAAGTTCTGAGACAAAGTTAGCAATATGAGGCTGAAACAGGAGGAACTTTAACTCAAGAAATTCCTTTAGAAGCCACTAAAACTGTTGCTGCACAAAATCTCAGGCAAAACAGGAATAAAAAGCTTGTATGTTTTGATAACTATCTCATTGCATATTCTTTTTAATTACTTTATTTTTATAGACTTATCATGTCTATGTAGGGTAAGAGAAATACAAGACAATCTTCAAAAAGTGGCCAACAATCCAGCATCTTGGACCATTTTTAAACAGATGAAGGGGCAACTCAGAACCTTAGACAAAACAAGGATAAGCATCCTGTATGTATAAATGTTTATATTATTTGGATAAACTTAATTGATTGCATACATGTTTATTTCATTTTTTTATGATATCATATACCCATAGGTGAAGAGAAAAATACCAAAAACAGCAACAAAGAGGCAGGATAGAAGTGGTGTTACAAGCCCAAGACAACCATCTACTACCATGACCAATATGCATACATCTGCAGACTATTAGTTCTGCAGCACATAAACGTGCAACACAACAAATGAAATATCCCATTGAGGCAGATAATGGCAGAATTAATGCCAACTAGGCATGGTTGGGAAAAAGTCCACCTTATAAAGTTGGTGATTGGGTTGGACAAGGAAGAGGAAGAGGAAAAGTAAAGGGCAGAGGAGGGAGGAAAGCAGCAAGTTAGAGAGTATTCAATTGCATAATTCTATCTTTTGTATTACATAATGTAGGAGGCAGTATGGCAGCAACTTATTGTCATTTTGGATTTAATTAGGATTGTCTTTCATTGTTAATATTGGATTTGTCTATAGATTATATATTGCTGCACATTCAAGGATTGTCTTTCACTGTTATGACAGCAAATTATTGTCATTTTGGATTTATGATTGTCTTTCATTGTTAATGTTGGATTTGTCTATTATATATTGCTGCACATTCAAGGATTGTCTTTTACTGTTATTCTAATTTGTCATATTGATGCTGGATTTATCTCTTTTGTATTAGTGTTGCACATTACTTCCTTTCATTATATTATTTTCTGAATTCATGAATAAAAATCCATCGTATTCATTGTATCAATATAATTCAAAGATATTCCATTCAATGTGTTTCAGACATAAGTGGAAGAAGCTTATAAGATAAGTACATATGATATTTAGAGAAGAAAAATGTGTTTCAGACATAATTTAGAGAAGAAAATTAGCATAGATAAGTACAAAAGATATTTCTAACAACCGAGGGCTATAACAGCAGCTTCACACTAAAAAAGTTCACACTAAAAAAGCTCAATACCCTCTCTATTTCTCATACTCCCAGTTCTTCAAGAAAAACATCATCAACAAAATATATAAAAAGCTAAACACCAATTTCTTTCTCTTTGTAAATTTGCTATCTTTACATTTGAGTTTCGAATTTTCTTTTTCCAATCTTGCAGTAGTCAGTTGCAACTTCGTCATAACATTCTTCAATTCATCAATTTCACTCTCCAATTGATTTTTTCTGTGAATCAGACCAGGAATTATCTCTATTGACCTCTCACACATTTGGGGATCATACCATTCCCAAAACCCACAATTTTTACCCTGCAAGCATTACCCATTCATAAATCATACATTGAAGAATAAATCTTCTAAATTATACCCTGCAAACATTTATTATACATATTTACCTCTGCTTCTCTGCAAATAGATATCTTCTTCCTGGATTATATTTTGTCCAGGAGGTTTTCAAGATCGCTGTCAAACCGCAATAACAAATCGAAGCTCGTGGAATTCGCCTTGCCATCCTCAAGCCGTCAAGTTTGTTTTTCTCTTTCCTTTTTTAACTCTACTATTACAGATGTAGTTTGAAACCTTGCCATCCTCAAGCCGTCCGTCAAGTTTGATTTTTTGATGAAAAGTATGATGGAAGCTTTGTATAATAAATGCTTGGTAGGTAAACTTTCGCGCCAGATTATATAATATTCATATGTCAGAAGTTTTCACGCCTTTTTATGCTGTGCAGACTATTTTATCCCTGAAAACAGTGATTTCCGTCTGCACAAACGGACTTAATGGACGGAATGACCAAAAGTCATACGTTTACAGAGTTGGATGACCTTTTTGGCCAACTTAATAGTTGAGTGACCAAAAGACGGATTTGGTGATAATTGAGTGACCTTTTTGGCCGTTCGCTCTTATATTTATTGCTGTTATAAGAACATTGCAAGGGAGTAGTACTTTTCTTTATATTTCCTGCACCAGTCATTGTAAATTACTAAGATTTGGTTTTATATCCATTCTATATACTATTTCCTCTTTGTGAACATAGCTAAAAAGAATGAATAAAGGGGCATTCTCGTATGTAACGGTTGCATATATGCTACTTGTATATTAAATTTAAAAATTAATGTATCAATTTTCACTTTAGGCATACAATATCAAAGATTATCGTATAAAGTATAAAAAATTAACATATCAATTTTCACTTTAGCGTAAAAAGTTTTAAAAATTAGCGTATAAAATATCAAAAATTAACGTATCAATTAGTATCACGTATCAAATTGGCATAGCAAGCATAAAAAATTAGCATATCACATATAAAAAAGTAACGTACTAGTGTATCGATTTTCACTTTAGCATATAAAATATCAAATATTAGCAAATAAAGTATCAAATATTAGCATATCAAGTATACAAATATTAGCGTATCAAAAAATAATATTAGCGTATCAAGTATACAAAAATTCGGGTATGTGACATACATGCGACGGTCCTATAAGAAGAATTTTTGTGATAAATAAACTGTACAGTGAATCTTTAGAGAGTTGAATTGATTGTCATCAGTAACTAAAAGGTTCTATTAAGCTTTCTTTCTATTTTTTTTCCTTTTCTTTTGGCCCGCTTTGAGTATGCTTTCTTGTAATTCAGTTCATTCAAGTTGATTTTAACTTTTGGATTGTCAAAACAACTATTAAAAATTTACATTTTACATCTTGTTAATAACTATGTTCTATACTTTACATCTAATAGTATAAAAGGAATTTAATAAAACAAAAATAAATAATAACACGATATTCGAATATAAGAAAACTATTTAACTTGTGATAGGGGCAAATATGTGTAGTAAAAAAAATGCGATCGTGGTTGCTACTTACCCCTACTCAAAACTAATGCTAAACAATCCCTTATTAGTTAAAGTATAGCAAGTTCGTTCCCACGAGGAAAGGACTGTGTTGAAATTCTAAGAAAATCTTTTTGGTTTTTTTTTTATTAAACTAAATAATAAGAAAGCAAATAACAAATAACTAAAACAAAGTCGGTGATTTGATTAAAATTCAAGTTAAGCAAGTGTACTCCCGAGATTATATTTTAGGGTTACATAAAAAGCACATACATACATCCCATCTATGGTCATGCAAAATAAGGGTAAATAACATAACTCACACCCTCCTATTAGGCTAAAGGCAAGGAACGATTTAAGCACTTACCTACTTAGATATTAACTAATTCATTAAACCCTCCTATATGGTGAAAGGCAAAGTTTACTTCCTTAATTAATCCGGAATCTAATGCAACTAACCAGCTCAACCAAACCCTCAAATTTGACCGCTCCTTTATGGTAGAGGCAACGCCCGAACCAGTCAGGCTAATGTTAAACTAATATCCTTAATTCCTCCGATTAGGCTAAAGGCAACAATTAAGGTAAACCAATCTAACAAATTTACAACCAACCCACAATAGATCCCAAACAACCTACTCTAATCCTCCTATCAGGCTAAAGGTAAGATTAAAGCAAGTTATCTCTAAGCAATTTACTGCACTTTAAGAAAATATTCATCTTACATAATCCGGCCAAATCATGCATAATTATGAAGAACACAGCAAAACTTATTCAACAAAGACCATAAAATAGAACTTAGCATGTAAATTAAGCACAAAAACCCTTATTCACAATCCCGGGGCCACAAGAAGTTTAGCCGAGCATGGCTAAATCAAACATCATCATAATATTAATAAATAAGCACAATATTGAAAACATAAATTAAAAGGAAAGATAACACCTTGAATTGTGAATCCTTGGAAGAAATCTTTGTCTCTAAATAAATGAATTCAATAATTAATGATGTTCCCAATCCGTACAGCTGCAATTCTCCGTAAATAGCTAAAAGAATGAAACCCTAGCTATTACAAAGAAGAAAAACCCTTGCTTAAGCTCTCTCAAAGTTGACACCCCCCAAAAAGCTGTAACCCTAGCCCTATTTATAGTAATTCTATACAAATATTAGCAAATAAGTCCTTCACGAAAACCATGTCGGATAAGAAGTCTCAAAGTGGGTCAAAATCGCAAATTTCCAAAATTAAGTCGTAAAACTGCACTTTTCCCCGACGTCGCGAAGTCCCTGATTGCGCGTCAAAACGTCCACGAACGTCACGACGTCCAGGGTCTGACATCGCTGCGACGTTCCAGCACGTCGCGACGTGGGAGGGGTCCCGACGACGTAACTCTCTGGAAGTTTCTCAAAAATTCAACCAAAAATCAACTTTAATTCACATTTTTGACGTCGCGACGTGGAGGGATTCACATCGCAACGTCCATGCACGTCGCGACGTGGAGTAACAGACGTCGCGACGTGGAGGCGGTCTTCAATAAAATCACGAACTTTCTTCCATTTTTCCTCCACTTTGCATCCGATTTAGCTCTTTTAGGATTTTCCTCTTCTAAGCATACACCATGATCGACAACCCTACAAATAAAACACCAAAACGGATAAAAAAGAACAAGAACGATCAAAGAATTAAGTATAAACACTACATAAAAGGTGAATAAATTCACCTTATCAACTTGCCACTAGAGCAATTCAATTTCACTTATGAGACTATAATTTGTTCGAAGTGAGAATTGAAAATAGTTACACCCACTAGAAGTGGAATATTGTGCACGCTCATGATGAAGGATGTTTGGATTCGTTTGGATATGTGTTTTGTTTTGAAAATTGGAAAAAGTGAGATTTCGAATTTCGTTATAAGAAAGGTATATTTTTAGATTGACAATTCATGTGGCTTTGTTTGGATGAGGTATTTTTCGATTTTATCATGAAATTTTTTTTCTTGGGATTTGTTATGAGAAAATAATATTTTTGGAGTGTTTGGAATGAATGATTTTATTTTGTTGGAATGTGTATTGAAGATCTTTTATTAATAAAAATTTGAAATTTAAATTTGAATTAAAATTTTATTAATTTATGTTGGTGGGAATTGTGTTAGAAAGAATTGTTTATTATTAAAATTTAAAATTTAAATTTAATATTTTATTTATAAAAAACACTGTAACAAAAATAATTACTGTAGCATTATTTTTGTTTTTAAAAATTTTTATAGAAAAATTGAACAAAACAAACAACTCATTTTGCATTTGTGAAATAAATCACTAAATTTATAGCATCCAAACAGATGTTTGGATTGATAAATTTTGTTTTTATTGGTTTTGTGTTAAAAAATTATTTTACTAATTAAATTTGAAAATGTAAAATGATTTATTTTTTAAAAAAATTTGAGGTCGACCGGTGGGGGTCAAAGGTTGATCGCCGCCGGTCGTTCCCAATTTTTTTTAAATAATAAATCATTTTACATTTTTAAATTTAATTAATGATTGCCGCCGGTCAACCACCGATGGCCGGTCGGATTCTGACAACTTGGCCGGAATCCAATTAGTGGCGGTCAACCAAAATAATTAAATAAAAATATATAAATTTTTTATAGGAAAAGACTAAAATACCCTTATGTCTATTTGGAGAAAGTTGAGAATTTTTGTTTTGAAAATGAATGATAAACAAACAATCAATTTTAGAAAGAGAGAAAAAAAATGGGTGAAAACACTTTTAACTTCTTTTGTGTCATTTTTTTTTTCGAACACAGTAGCTTTTTTAACTTTTAAATTCTTTGTAGTACTAAACCAGGTTAGACCAATGGCTAGGAAATTTACTTCCCAACCTCCATATCTCCAACATGCACATGCGTGTGAGGGACCGTGTATTAAATAATAATAATAATAAAAGTAATACTAACTTTGTCCACATCATTGATTCTCGTATTTTATTAAGAAAATGTAATACCAAAATTATTTTAGAAATACTAAGAAAATGTACTAATGTTGGTATTTAAATAAAATGAAAATTTGCAAAACTTTTTTCATCACTTATATTTAAAATGATGCAATTTCATTATTCACACTAAAAATTTGCACTAAATTAATGTTTTTACATATCTAACTCTTTTTATTTTTTTAATGAAAAATATATATGTATTATTGTTGGATGATATATACAAATATACTTTCTATTAAAAATCAAACTAAATTGAATATAAAATAATTTTGGTATAATCTTTTAATTTGAGCGACCAAAGTGTGTAATCTTAAATATGACTGATGTGTAAAATTTTTCCAACAGATGTGAGTGATGAGTTTTCCAAAGTTTCCTAAAATAATTAGTTGTCCCAAAGTTTCCTAAAAATGATTGAATAATAATAAAATTTTACCTAAGTGAAATTATTATAACTTAACAAATTCATATTCTCTACCATTAATCATACATAAAGCTACAATGTTTTTTTTTTAAATAAATGTAAATTACAAAGGAAGAAGGTATTACCGTAAAGGAACTCAATTTTTGCTGGAGAAACTTTTTTTTTTGTTTTGTAGAGATTTTCCATTGGTAGTTCAAAATTTACGTATATGGTATAATTTTTTATATTAATAGTAACCTTTAGCCTATTTCTAAACTATATGTTATACTAATGTACTCTAAAATGAGACTCGTATTTGTTCTTTTTTTCCCACGCCATATTTTCATTCAACACAAAATTTTATTTACAGTCAACACAAAATTTTATTTACTGTCAACCAACTCATTGTCTATCTTTTTGGATTGTATTTAGCATCCAAAGAGGTAAATATTCTTTTTGGATTGTATTTAGCATCCAAAGAGGTAAATATTCTTTTTGGATTGTATTTAGCATCCAAAGAGGTAAATATTCTTCCTAATTTCTAGTACACTGGTCATAAATTGATGTTTGAGTTACTATATACACAACCTTGTTACAGCTCTTGTGTACATAAGAGAACTTACAACACTCAAAAAGCGAACAAGTAGAAAAATATCTTCAACTATTGTCACTAATACATGGGTGGATTTCTTCCCTTTAATTAAGTGAGAAGAGTTTAACATCTAGCTGGATTTCGATTCTTTGCTAATGGAATGTTTTTTTTTTACTTATATGGATTTATTTCCTAAAGACTTATATATGGATTTCGATTCTTTACTAGTGGATTTCTTCCCTTAGTTTACTGCTAATGGATTTCGATTCTTGACAAGTGACAACACTCATATGTGTTTTACTACTGAAAAATTTATTTTGGTTTAAAGATTAGAGAAAGAGAATATCGTCTCTTAGATAAAATGAATACACTATCTAAATTTAACAAAAATAATACCCTACTCATTTCTTACTTGGCTCTTTAATTTGGCCAATTTATAAAATTATAAAAATTCCTTTGAAATCGATCCATACATAAAATTTAGTTCATATACGAACGGACAATTAATTGTCGTTAAAAATCTTAATTCTAATTTCTTATTATTTTTATCACGATTTGAAATTTAATTAATTAAATGTAAGAGAAACCAGCTACTCCGTTTGGACAAGCTATTTTTGGATTGAGTAATGATTGGTGGAGTGAAAAATTAGAGTGAAAACGCAAAGTGACTGATGTGGCAGTTATAAAAAGACAAACTAATCCATTATCCATTAGGGTTCACTCATCATTTGGTTAGGGTATTAGTTTGTCTTTTTATAACTACCACGTCAGTCACTTTGCGTTTTCACTCTAATTTTTCACTCCCCCTATCATTACTCTTTTGGATTATATCATGATTTTTTTTTTCCTTGAATTTGTTATGATAAACGAATATTTTGAGAGTGTTAGGAATGAATGATTTTATTTTATTGGTATTTGTATTGAAAATTTTTTTATTAATAAAAGTTTAAAATTTAAATTTCAATTAGTATTTTATTAGTTTATTTTGGTGGGAAGTATGTTATGAAAAATTGTTTATTATTAAAATTTAAAATTCAAATTCAAATTTAATATTTTATTTATAATAATTACTGTAGCAAAAATAATTATGGTAGCATTGTTTTGTGTTTTAAAAATTTTGATAAAAAAGTTGAACAAAACAAACACCTCATTTTGCAATTGTGAAATAAATCACAAATTTAAGGGTATCCAAACATAGTACTAAAAACTTATTATCTGTCTTCAAAGGAGCAAGTAATTTTTTGGTTCTCCTGACTCCTGGTCCTAGTAGCAAGCAATATGTTAATAAATGTTATCCACTTTTTGTTCAGAATTCTTGGTTATGTCAAGCTGACAATGTGAAATACCAAGTTCCAATTCTCCTAATGCCGCGTTGCCGAAATGCACAAACGACAAGAGAGCGAGAATTAGACTTGAGCCAATTGACCTTTCGTCATGTAGGCTATACAAACATCTTTAAAAAAAAGTCATGAAGCAATTAAACTAATGAAAAAATGTAAGGATTTAAAAATTTTGTACAGCCTCAGAGAGACAACAGTTGTGAACGGTGTGAATAATGAGGGAAACTAAACGAAGCATTTGTGACCGACAAAGAATTCCATGGCAGAAAAAGCCGCAATGTCTGATTTCTTCCATGGCGGTTACATCAGCCAGTGCATTTGATTAGGGACTGGTCGCTCGCTTGTGCCGGGCCACCGGCCACGCTAATATTTTCTGTATCCTTCCAAATTTTGCTTCATCATGATATCACTATTTTATGCATATTCATGACGGCATTTTGTAGGTCATGTAGCTTGGTTGAGCAAGTTCTTAGTTAACTCATTATTGCCGCATGATGAAATCCGAAAATGAGCCTTCCAAAGATCTAAGGATCCGGAGCCTTCGTGGATTACCTTAAACCAACGCTCCTCCTAAGACTTCACCAAGAATGATAACAAGTCTAGCTAGCCAAGTAGGAACCCTCCTCAAAACACCAGGGCCTACTCCGTAGAAGTCCACTTTTCGCTTTCAGGGCCTGAGATGCAAAACAAACCGTTAGTGAAACACCCCCAGGTAGTCCTGGGGGAGTTCCACTCCGATGTTTAATTCAGAAACTGTCCTTGATGATATATCAATATTAGTTTTAAGTAGAGAGATACCAACCCTTCTTTAATTGCACTCATGCTTTATTTATAGGAAGTGGTGTACCTAGATGATGTCATTTCTTGACATACCTTGTATGGAAACAAACTTATAAATCCCTTTAATCTTAGCTGTTGGTCGGGGGTTGTACACTTTTACCCCTCATCAATAGCCCCCCAGATTGGTTGGGTGTGATTCCCCTGCCTTGCTGGAGTTAAAGCCCAACTAATCTGGACTTGAGGTTCTCCTTTGATGCACCCTCCTCCGATTTCTCTATTTTGCCAGGTATTACCCTAGTCGTTTCATGGACTGGGTCGGGCTGCTACGAGGAGTTAATGGGCCAAGTCATAAATGTGAGTTCTAGAAAAACCAAACGTCGCCACTTGGTTAGATTCGATTTGCCGCCCCTTGACATGACCCTTTTCAGGATGTTCGCCCCCGTTCGTCCCTCTTATCCCCTATATATATATAATGAGATGGGGGTTTAGTACTTCTTCACCTCCTTTACTTCGCCTCAATTCCTTCCTTCTAGTTCCGGCCTTCCTCTCCTGCCCAGGACAGCACGGCTCGTTGCCTTCCTTACTTCCCTCCAAGTAAGTATGTCTTCCCCCGCTCGTTCTTCTTCAGTTGAGATATATGCTGTTTATAAGAATAGTGATGAATCTGAATCAGTCCCTTATGCCTGTTTGGAGGCTAGGAGGAAACTAAGGTCTTATTCGAAGTTAGTCAATAAAATAGTCAAAACTGATATTCTTTGTGATTCCATTGATAAGGCAGTTCGTTTAACTCAGGTGGATTCTTCCCTTGAGCCCTCCGTAGAGACTTCTCAGGAGACTACTTACTCGCCTACTCTCTTAGGAATGGATGTAGAGGACAATAACGCAATAAGTGTCCCATTGACCAATAACCCCCTTGAACCGAACTTGCAGCCTTAGGACCTAACCCTCTAGAGGACGTCGCCTCCGGGGGGATCCTTCCATGAGTGAGGCTTCTGGGAGAGGAAATACGGAAAATAAAGAAGCCTTGGTGAAGGAGGCCACTTCATCCTCCAATTCTGTACAGTCTTCCCTTACGTCTAAAAATCTGAAGTTGATTGCCAAAGAGTTCTATATCCCTCCAAAGTACAAGCTGGTGGCTCCCAGCCATCAACAGGTCGCTTCTCGACCACCTGCCGATCTTGTCACAGTGTACAAGGGTCAGTTACAGTGTGGCCTTAGGTTTCCCCTGATGTCCTTTCTTAAGAAAGTACTAGACTTCTATAAAGTGAACCTTGCCCAGCTGGTCCCTAACGCCATTAGAGCCTTAGTCGCTTTTGAAACCTTTTGTATATATTCTAAGGTGGAATGTACCGTCTCCCTTTTCAGATATTATTATATCTTAAAATCCATGAGAGGGGACGCGGGCTGGTTTTATTTCACCCGTAGGTCCAGTTTGGAGACCTTTTTGCCTCCTATTCTAGTTGTATCAATAATTGGAAGGACAAGTTTTTCTTTGTGAAATTAAAACCCATGAGCATCGTCTGGAAGGCTCCGGGTAAAGTTATCGATAGGTTCCTAAATCGCGAGGTGGATCATGAGTCTATTGAGAGCCTCCGCAAAATCCTTTGAAGATGTACACTTTGGGAGGTGCCTCTCATGACCGAATGGTGTCTAGTGGCCTTAGGGATGAGTAAGGCCAACTCGGGTCTTTCTCCTGCGGAGCTTGATGAACATGGTACCATTCCCTTCCAACCTACCTCTATCTTATCTTATCGGTTTGCGTTTGACCTTCAGGGGTTAAGGTACTTATCTTCTTGCTTTCTCTTTACAGTAATGGATTATTTTACCGTCATGAAGAATCGCAAAGCAGCCGAGCTGAAGATCGAGGCTGAAAAGGTAGAAGAGGTACCCACAGGACCTTCTGTAAGGCCTGCTTCTCCAACTCTGGTTCCTTTAGGGGAGACTGTAATAACTGAGGATGAGGTCATTCCCAATAAGCCTTCGGATACTTTGCCTCCCCTAGTTAATGTTTCACAACCCTTCTCCCTAACACAGAAAGAGCAGGAGCCCCTGGCTCCGTCTTCTCAAAAAAGAAAATATCCTAGGAGGAACGTCTTTATTGAATCCAAGAAGGTGAAGATGGGCCATCCTGCTAGCACGTCTGCGAACTTTTCGTTGTTGTCTGGCCGTGACGCCCGACCAATCATCCCTTCCTCCTCTTACCAAACCATTCCCATGGCACAATTCAATCCCATGTGGGATTATCAAGTTGACGACCGTATGAATCTGGAGACATGTCAGGAGTTCTCCTTGGGAATTATTCCCCCTATGGAGAAGAGGGCCATGGCGACTCTGGAGGACTCTGAAGTTGATGCCCTCATGAGTCTAGGGCTCACTTAGGTAAATCTTTCCACTTGATCTTTTCGTCGTCGCCCCCTTATGTCCACGTGGGGATATATCGTAAGTTTGTTTGATATGGCTGTTGTCTTTCCTCTGCAGGGCTTGTTTTTTGCCAAGGAGCTATCTCTTTGCTATAGAAAAAGCTGTGAGTCTACCAGGGAGCTAAATATTAACTTGACGAAGGCTCAACAATACCTTGTTGAAGTGGAGAGGCGTCAGCTGGAAGTAGAAAAGCTCAGGCAGGATGTGGAACGGGACTTGTCTAGGGCTCGAGAGGCTATCCATAAATTGAAGAAGAAGAACAAGTCTTATTCTGACAAGGTGTCTAGCCAAAAGGCCCAAATCATGGAGCTGACCAAAGAGAAAAAAGCCTTGGAGGCTCGCTGCCAGTTCTACTCTGGGGAAGGGGCCTTCCGATTGGTCAAGAACTTGCTCACCTCTCCTCAGTTTGTCAACTTCATGGCCGATCTTTGTAATTCCGTGAAGGACCAGGGATCTACTTTTGCTTATGAGGTGGTCAAGAAAGTTCACCCGGACATTGAGGTGGACAAGTTGGAAGGCTATGATGCAAACTCAGGAGAGAACCTGAATATCTTGATGACCAACTTAACTTCAGGACGAGTGCACCTTCCTGTTGAAGACTTCATCCCTTCATTCCATGTCGGATCCACTGCCCATACGGTTGAGATCGAAGGAGGCGGGGTTCCCGAGAGCAAGGAATCTTCAGAAGCCCTGGCTAACACTCGGGATGAAACTAGCCTTGCTGGTGATATTGATGGGCCCTGGTCTAGTTGAGGGTGGCGTCAGTTATGTTTTGTTTTGTCGTATGGAGACACTTTTTGTCATCTTGGAACTTGCTGAATTTCATTTTCTTTATCTCTAGTGCCCCGTGGGGGCTCTCTTGTAGCATTCAACTCTATATGTAAGACTCTTTTAAGGGTACTTATATATATATATATATATATATATATATTTTCACCTGATTGCACTTTTTATGTAAATTGTCATCGCCTCATTGTCGTGTGTTTTTCTTTCGAACCGTTAAATGACAAAAAGAAGACTTTAAAAATCAATCTCAATATAAGCCCTTCCCCAAATAAGCCTCACTGAGGTTTTTGAGCCCCTCTTTAAGTAAGCCTTATTGAGGATGAGGTTGCACTTTAGGTGGTTCGAACTTATCCAAGTCTAATTATTGATGGGATGCCCTGATTTGTCCAGGTCTTAATATCGGCTAGGTCGTCTTCTTGCCTGAAGTTATCCAGGTCTTATTGGCGACTAGGTCGCCTTTTGGATGCATGAATTTATCCAGGTCTTATTATTGATGAAATGCCTGAATTTATCCAGGTCTTATAATTGACGAAGTGCCTGAATTTGTCCAGGTCTTATCGACGACTAGGACGCTTTTTGGATGCCTGAATTTGTCCATGTCTTATTATTGGTGAAATGCCTGAATTTGTCCAGGTCTTATCGACGACAAGGTTACCTTTTGGATGCCTGAATTTATCCAGGTCTTATCATCGATGAAATGCCTGAATTTGTCTAGGTCTTATTGACGACTAGGTCGCCTTTTGGGTACCTGAATTTATCCAGGTCTTATAATTGACGAAGTGCCTGAATTTATCCAGGTCTTATTTATCTCTAACGATATTTGAAGTTTCTTTCGAGGCGTAGGAAAGCGGGTCATACATAAATAAGATATAAATCGACATTAAGTATGCAGGAGAAGTCATATCTTTCATTTTAATATCAACATTTTACAAATAGAACTTCCTCAAGTTTACAATATTCCACCTCCGTGGGATGACCTTTCTATCTAAAGTGGACAATTGATAACTCCCTGATCTTCCTGCTTTAACGACTTGATACGGGCCTTCCCACGTGATATCCAGCTTTCTCTGCACATCCACTCTGCTGGCCTCATTTTTCCTCATCACTAGATCACCATGCTTGAAAGAGGAGCTTTTCACCCTCCTGTTGTAGTACCTGGCCATATCGGCTTTGTATTGGCCTTCTCGAGCTGCCGCCAATTATCTTCTTTCTTCAATAAGGTCTAGATTCATCCTCAGCTCATCATCATTCTCAGCGGGGTTATAATTAAGTACTCGGAGGCTAGGGAGTCCGATTTCTACAAGTACCACTGCCTCAGTCCCGTACACCATACTGAAGGGGGTTTCTTTTGTAGGCGACCTGGGTGTGGTTCGGTAAGACCACAGCAAGTGTGTAAGTTGCTCGACCCAATCTCCCTTGGCCTTCTCCAGTCGGGTCTTCAGTCCTTGCACATTGGTTCTTTTTGTAACCTCAGTCTGCCCATTAGCTTTGGGGTGAGCTACTGAGGTAAATTGTTGACGAATATTCAATTCCTCACACTAGAACTTGAAGGGCTCTTCTGCAAATTGCTTCCCATTATCAGAAATGAGAACCCTGGGTATACCAAATCGACAAATCACATTCTTCCAAAGAAATTCATCACGCTCTTTCCCGTGATGGACGCAACAGCCTCTGCTTCTACCCACTTGGTGAAATAGTCAATAGCGACTATCAGGAACTTAATTCGACCTGGAGCTTCTGGGAAGGGTCTAGCAATATCAATGCCCCACTGGGCAAATGGCAACGCTGCCTGAATTGAGACCATCTCATTTTTGGGGACTCTAGGGATTACTGCGTGGGCTTGGCACTTCTCACATCGCCTTACTAAGTTATAGGAATCCTCATGTAAGGTGGGCCAATAATACCCCAGGCGAATCACCTTTTTTGCCAACATCCTTGAAACTATATGATTTCCGCAAGCCCCCAGGTGGCCCTCTTTTAACACATAATCAGCCTGGTCTGGGGTGGCACATCTAAGCCAAGGGTAACCCTTCTTATATAAAACACCATCTTTCAGAACATACCTCATAGCTCTTAATTTCAACTTTCGAGCTTCTACCTTGTCGAGGGGGCAAGTTACCTTCTTCAGATATCTGATGATAGGAGACACTCAGGTTTCCTGTCCTTCATCTACTGTGTTAACTATTGCTTCCTCTACGCTTCGGGTTGGGAGTATTTATACCAAGACTTTTTTAGTGAGATGAGCGTATGCAGATGAGGCCAACTTGCTGAGGGCGTCTGCCCTTTTCTTTTTAGACCGGGGAACTTGATTTATCAAGAATTCCTTAAAACTTGCTTTTAACTCGACCACCTTTTCCATGTATTTCTTCATCATTGACTCTCTAGCTTCGTATCCTCCAGTTACTTGATTTACGATAAGTTGGGAGTCGCTGTATACTTGTAATTGTTCCACCCTCATCTCCAAGGCGAGCTTCATCCCTGTTATTAAGGCTTCATATTCAGCCTCATTGTTCGTGGCTCGAAATTCGAACCTCAAGGCATAGGTGAATTGCTGGCCTTCAAGATTTTTCAAAATCAACCCTGCTCCTGAACCTTCCACGCTGGAAGCCCCGTCCACATATAAGGTCCAGAAGTCTCCTTGCACTATATTCCTGCTGTCATCAATATCTATAGGCTCCAGCCAGGGGGATGGGTCTTCGGCTAGGGTCTCTGCAATAAAGTCAGCCAGCACTTGTCCCTTTAAAGAAGGCCTGGGATGGTAAGTTATCTCGTACTCCCCCAGTTCTATCGCCCATTTCATCAGCCTTCCTGAAGATTCGGGCTTCTGGAATATTTGCCTTAATGGTTTATCAGTTAGGACTTGAATAGGATGTGCCTGAAAATTAGGCCTTAACCTCCTAGCCGCATTCACTAGGGCCAATGCCAACTTCTCCATGATTGGATATCTTTGCTCAGCCCCCAGCAAGGCTTGACTAATGTAATATACTGGTAGCTGATACTTTCCGCTATCCCTGACTAGAACCGCACTAACTGTTTTTTCACCAGCTGCCAAATATAGATATAAAGTCTCCCCCGAGGTAGGAATTGATAAGGATGGAAGAGCCTTTAGGTATTCCTTCAGCTCGTCAAAGGCCTTTTGGCATTCGTCATTCCACTCAAACTTTTTGGCCTTCCTGAGAATATTGAAAAAGGGCAGTCCTCGGTCAGCTGACTTGGATAAGAATCGGTTTAATGCAGCTAACCTCCCTGTCAATACTTGTACATCTTTAACATTTTTGGGTGAGCTTATGTCTATAATAGCTTGCACTTTTTCCGGGTTAGCTTCTATGCCTTTACTGGAGACCATATGGCCTAGAAACTTTCCAGAGCCTACCCCAAAAGTGCATTTTTTTGGATTCAACTTCAGCCCGGTCCTTCTCAGTTGTTCCAGGGTTTCTTCTACATTTTCCAGAAAGGTCTCCAACCTTCGACTTTTGATAAGCATATCGTCCACGTATACTTCTATGTTACGCCCTATCTGAGCTTCAAAAATGTTGTTCATCATCCTCTGGTAGGTAGCCCCCGCATTTTTTAGCCCAAAAGGCATCTTTTTATAACAGAAAATGCCCTCTCCCGTGATGAAGGCGGTTTTTTACGCATCTTCCTCATCCATCAATATCAGGTGGTAGCCCTTGTAGGCGTCCAGAAAACAAAAAACTTCGTACCCAGCTACAGCATCAATCTTCTAGTCGATAATGGTCAAGGGGTAGCAATCCTTATGACATGCCTTGTCAAGATCTGAATAATCAACGCACATTCTCCATCCGGCCTCGGGCTTGGGAACCATCACTGGGTTAGCAAGCCAAGTGGGGTAATAAACTTCCTTGATGATATCCGCCATCAGCAACTCCTTAACTTCCTTCCTTATAATGGCATCTTTCTCTGGTGCCATAGGTCTCCTTTTTGTCTAACTGGGATTTCATAAGGGTTCACATTTAGCCTATGTACAGCAAGCTCGGGAGGTACCCCTTTCATATCCTTCGTACACCAGGCGAACACGTCCTAATACTTCTTCAAAAGTTCGACTAAGGAAGATTTCGACTTTTCTGGCAGCGAGGCTCCGATTTGCACTACTTTCTCGGGCAAGGCATCGTTTACACTTATCCTATCCACTTCTTCAGTGAGCTGCGGGCAGCTTGCTAACTCCTCATCCGTGAGTCTCACATCATTACTCACACAATTAATCTTCAACCCACCTTCCTTCTTTCCCTTGCCCTTCAAAGCAATCATGTGACATTCCCTAGCCATAGCTTGGTCCCCTCTTATCACTGCTATTCATTTTTCAGTAGGGAATTTCTTTACTAGATGGTACGGTGACCAAATTGCTTTGAGTTGAACCATAGCAGGTCGTCCCAAGATAACATTATAAGGTGAGGCTGCATCCAACATCGCAAAGTTAACATAAATGAGTTTATCTCTAGGGAAATCCCCGACTGTTACTGGTACAGATAGGATACCAATGGGTTGTTGTACCTCCCCTGAAAATCCCACTAGGTGTGTTCTGCAAGGTTGCAGGCGTTCTTTTCCTATCCCCAATTTTTCAAAGGCATTCCGTACATGATGTCTACAGAGCTCCCATCATCAACATATACCCGATGCACTTCTTTATTCGCAATTATCGCCTTAATTAGTAGGGCATCCATGTGAGGAAATCTGTCAGGGACCGCGTCTTCCTTAGAGAAAATGATTATTTTCGTGGGCTTGAACCTCTTATGCACGGGCTCTTGTCCAGGCACTTTCCTGCACAAAGCTCTTCTTGCCGAGTTGGAATCCCCTCTTGCTGGTCCCCCAACAATAGAATGAATAACTTCAGTAATCTTTCTGTAACCCTCATCAGCGGGCGGGTGGTTCTCTTCTTTCTGCCTTTTCTCAGCTTGATCAAACCTCCCATATCTCTTTTCTGGTCCTCCTCGTTCACGCGAACGGCCTCTTCGGACCCCCTGCTAATAAACTAACTTCACAAACTCTCTGAGATGTCCATTTTGAATGAGCATCTCCAATTCCTTCTTCAGGTTTCGACTGTCTTCTGTGTCATACCCATGTTGTTCGTGAAAACGGCAGTACAACTCCTTGTTCAGCTTCTCGTTGGGTGTGAACATCTTTCTAGGGGGTGAATTATGCCTTTGTTGGCCAGGATGGCTAGAATGTCAGCCATGGGCTTGTTCAGCGGTGTAAATTCTTGTCGTTCCTGCAAGAGGCCATACCTATTACCTCTGCTATCACCTCGATTCCCGCCACTTCTGGCTGCTGGTACGCCTTTTTCTCTTAAGGTATATCGTCTCTCTTTCTTCTTAGTAAGGAGTCTATCATTATCTCTCTTCCTCTTATCTGCCTCTTCTCCTTTAGCACATTTTTCAGCTCGATTCATCAGAGTCTGCAAGTCGGTTGGAGGATCCGCGACCAACTTTCTGTAAAATTTTCCAGACCTGAGCCTATTGATAAAGGCGCCAATTACGACTTCCTCAGACCTGCAGAGTACTTGCAAATTTTCATCGTTGAACCGATCAATGTATCCTCGCAGCGATTCCCCTTCCTCTTGCTTTATGTTCATAAGCTCTGCGGTGGATTTTTCAGGCCGCCTTCGCTGCAAGAAGCGATTCTGGAAACGTTCGGCTAACTGGAAGAATGACGAAATTGACCCTTTCTGCAAACCCTCAAACCATGCTTGGGCTTTTCCCTGAAGGGTGGTTGGAAACGTCTAACATACAACTGGTTCTGAGGCAGCGGTCAACATCATGCAATATTTGAACCGATGAAGATGATCCTTAGGATCGGTGTCTCCAGTGTAAGTCTCAAGCACAGGAGCTCTGAATCCAGGAGGGATGGGAAAGTTTTGGATGTCCTTTGAGAAAGGGGAATCTTCACACACAATGGCTGTTCCCCCTACTCCCCAGTAAGGCCTGTCGTGGGGAAAAGAGACTCCCTACTGCGATCGAGCCGCGTCTTCCTCCCAGCAGTTCTGCAAAGTCCTTCCCCTTTCACTCCTTATTTCGGCTCCTCTGTACGATCAAAAACGAGATTGGTCTGGGATTATGGGTCGATCGGGTATCCTTCCATCCCCCAGTTTTGATGTCCATCCTCCTGATCACTTTGCCTTTCTCCTACTTCACGTCGTCTCATTCCTTCTGCATTCCTCCGAGGGGAGCGCTCCTCATGATGCCTATCAGCCCCCCTTACTCTCAAATGAGATCTTAAATCCCTGCTGAGAGGTCTCCCTCGCTCTTGCCTTGGTGGTGGGGACGGGGAAGATATTGTGACATGGTCTCTGCTCAAGTTCTTCTCCTTCTCCAGCAAAGCGTGTATTTCCCCAAGATGCTCCCTCAAGTAAGCTACGACTTCGGGAGCGTTTTGCTGCTGTGTCGAGATGCTTCATTCCTACTGGGGGAAGAATGAGACGAGTGCCTTTCTTCGTGTTCTATCATGGATTGCTTGTCCTTTCGCTGCTCTAACAACCGCTGAGACCGTGTGGTAGTCATAGCTTTTTGTTCAAGGAATAGTGATTATTCCCACAGACGGTTCTACTGATGAAGTCCGAAAATGAGCCTTCCAGAGATCTAAGGATCCAGAGCCTTTGTGAATTACCTGAAACCATCCCTCCTCCTAAGACTTCACCAAGAATGATAACAAGTCCAGCTAGCCCAGTAGGAACCCTCCTCAAAACACCAGGGCCTACTCCGTAGAAGTCAACTTTTCTCTTCCAGGGCCTGAGATGCGAAACAAACCGTTAGTGAAACACCTCCAGGTAGTTATTGGGAGTTCCACTCCGATGTTTAAGTCAGAAACTGACCTTGATGATATATCAATATTAGTTTTAAGTAGAGAGAGACAAACCCCTCTTTAATTGCACTAATGCTTTATTTATAGGAAGTGGTGTACCTTGATGATGTCATTTCTTGACATACCTTGTATGGAAAGAAACTTATAAATCCCTTTAATCTTAGCCGTTGGTCGGGGGTTGTACACTTTTACCCCTCATCACCGCAGTACCAGCTACAAAAACCATTACTGGTATTTTGTGTACAAAACATCAAGAGATTTCGGTTTGCACTGTTGCAATAAATAGTGGTACGCAACAAGGAATTAAATAAAGAAAGTAATAGTTGGATCAGTGTTTTAAAGCTCGTACGAGAGTGAGAATTCATCAAATAATTAGATTAGAGTCCATAAAATATGTATTCAAAATCGGATAATGTCATTGTGAATTAAAAAATTGTTAATTATAATTATATTAGTATTAATATCTACATATGTCTAAAAATATAAATATAAAATAAAATATCAAAATTTTCTAATCCTATTAAATTTAATGTAAAATTTAAACTAAATAAAAAAATGAATAATAAATAATAAACAAAACTTTTTATTCTATTTTTCAAAAATAATTTTCTCATAATTAGTTTTATTTTAAGAAAATTATTTAAAAACGAAAGATTATATTTGTACCAATTTAGAACAAAGTGAACCAAAAATTTGTAATTATCTATATCCGAAAAATTGCATTAGTAAATGTTCTTAGAGTTGTCATTCTAAAATAATACTCCTTTCAAATTAATATTAGAATTTGCAAGAAATGATTAAACCAAAAAAATTATTGAAATTTATGAGTTCAACCAAAAATAATAGTAGCATTCTTTTTAATAATTTTTCATTGGACTTAATATTTATGCCACAATAATAATAATCTTTTTTTGTTTAGTTTAAATTCAACATAAAAACTTACACTAATGCGATCATTATTTTATTTAGTTTAATAATTGTACCTAATTTCATACTCATAAGTCTTACCTACGAACATTGAAAGTCTCATTGGCCCAAATTTAAAAACAAAAAATCCTGAAAATCAGAAAATAGGATTTTAAAGGGTTTTCAATTTTCCCAATTAAACCGAGTTTTTCAAAGGGTTTGACTGATTTTTGAATTCACATTTTTGGGCTATTGCCCGATCTCCAATTTCAGGGAAGATGATCAGTGGCTAGTTGGAAAGTTAATGGACTATGTTCCTGTGGAGTATGTGGTTCTGATTCTAAAACATGAGTTTCATATGATATCTGAACCTTATTGGGATCTTGTGCCTGGAGGACAATTTACTGTTGCTTCGGCCTTTGACCATTTTCGGGGTCCGTCGGAGTCGCATCCATTTTTTTCCCGGGTATGGTATAAAGGTGTTCCACTTAAGATCTCCATCTTCATGACTATATTGTGGTTGGGACGTGTTCCGTTGGCAGAGTGGTTGAAGTCGGTTGGGATTTATGGACCATTTCAATGTTGCTTATGTGGGACGGCTGAGGAGTCTCTTGAGCATTTGTTTGGCACATGTCCTTTTACATCTAGTGTGTGGCGATATTTTTCTTTTGGTTTGGGTATTGTGGAGGATGCGGTGGATTGGAGGGCGTGGTGCTTCAATTGGTGGCGTACTAGTAGCACAAGGGTTGGTAGGTTTTTGGTGCGGGTAATGCCTCTTGTTCTTTGTTGGTGTATTTGGACACTGCGTAATAAGGTTCTCTTTGATGGAGGTAATGCTGCTTTGGAGCCGTTGATTCAACATATCTTGAGATATATTAAAATGCTTCTTCATGGGAGATTTAGCTTGGGGTTGGACTGGGGCTCGTGGAATCAGATTGTTGATAATGTAGATTCTTGGAGGCCTTCGTATCGTATCGTCGTGGTTCAATGGAGTCCTCCCCCAAAGGGTCGGATGAAGTTGAATGTTATGGGTTGTTTTCGGAGTGATGTTGGCCGTGGAGGTGGGGGTGTGGTGGTGCGCGAGATTTTCAGGGAAAGTTCATGGGTGCAATTACGCTTGCATGCAAGGGCAGCTCAACTTTAGAAGCAGAGGCAGAGGCTTTGGTGGAGGGTATACGTTTCTGTGGTCGGCAGTCGTGGGAGAATTTTGATATTGAATGTCATTCTATGTCTCTTATGACAACTATGATTAGGAAAACAGGCGCCCAATGGCAGATTCGCGGTTATATGGAGGAAGCATGGCGTGCTACGGTTGGTGACATCTCTCATATTCATGGTAAAGGTAATCGTCCGGCTGCTATTCTGGCAGAGATTGGAAGAGTTTTGGGGTCTAAGATGGAATTCAGTAACTTTTGTCTACTCCCTGAGCTGGTTCGAGGTGCCATTCTTTTGGATCAGCAACAGATTCCCAGTTTTAGAACTATTTTACAAGAAAATTAATGTTGTATATAGATAATAGCTCTACTTTGCTGAATCTTAATTTGTACGTTGGCATGTCTTTTAATAATAATTTTAGGATTGGCATTCCCAACCCGCTGAGATGGCTATTGCCATACAAAAAAGGACTAGACTAGTCACCGATTTTCAGTTTGACCAATTGAATCAATCGGTCCCATCCAATTTTAATAACACAAGTTTGATTGAGTGGATTTGGAAGAATTTTTTAATTTCAAATATAATGCAAGTCCTACGGGCTGTTCAGACGCTTTTTGATGCATGAATTTAGAATTCTTTAATATGAATGGATTAAGTTCCTTGGACTTTAAAATAAATTTCAAATTCATTCATTAGGCTTTGTTTGGTTGTTGCATTTTTTTGATTTATTTCACAATTATAAAATAATTTGTTTGTTTTTTTTTTAATTTTTCTACAAAATTTTTTAAAACTAAAAATAATGCTACAGTAATTATTTTTGCTACAGTTTTTTTTATAAATAAAATTTTAAATTTTAAATTTAAATTTTAAATTTTAATAATAAAAAATTCTTTCTAACACAATTCATACCAAAACAAACTAATAAAATATTAATGCAAATTTAAATTTCAAGCTTTTTATCAATAAAATAATCTCTTATACAAATCCCAACAAAACAAATCATTAATCTGAATACTCCCAAAATATTCATTTCTTATAACAAATCCCAAGAAAAAAATTCATAATAAACTCCAAAAACATTCCATCCAAACGGAGCCCAGTTATTTTAATTTGTTTTTAATCTAATTTATTAAAATATAGCAACAATAGAACATGGGATATAAACACAAATGACAAAGAATTATTAGGGCATCTCCAAAGTTGCGCTATTTTGAATAAAATCCATATAAGACAAAGAACTGCAAAATAGCGCATCTCCAGTCTTGCAGCATTTTGGCGTAAAAAATTTGGTCTATAAACAGTGATGCCCCAAATTTGGCGCACTACTGTTCATGCCTTATTTTTGTTTCCAATTTTTTAATATTTTAAGTTAATTGCATTTGGGTCCTTTTTTTTGTTTTTAATACTTTTATTTTTTTAAAAATAATTTTGTTCTTAAAATTTTAGATCATTTTGATATTTAGTTCATTTTGAAATTGTAATTAATTCATTATTAGCAAACAATTAATAATAAAGCAGTGGTTCTGACTTCTGATAACTTGCCCATGCTTTGCTAGTAGCTTAACTAGGATATTCGCTTATTTAAGACATTGTGAACCTTGTAAATTGTGAAGTAGTTGGTGAATTTCTTTTAATTCTTTTTTGCAGCGCCTGTATTAGATTAACAGATTCCATTTCTAAATAAAATAAAGATATACCTTTTTCAAAGCAACTTCTTATATCCAATATCTTCGAGTCGGTTTTCGGGTTATTCGAGTTATTCGGTTCGATTTATTCGGTTTGGACATTTCTGAACTCGAATTCTAATACAATTCGAACAAACCGAACCGAATTCGAAATTCGGTTTTCAGTTCGAATTTGGTTTTATTCGAATAAACCGAATTCGGATTCATTTAAATCCTAATTGAATCATTAAATTACATAAATTATATCAAAATTTACAAAACATTCAATTAAATCAAATAATACATAAAAGAATGACCTAATTATGTCTTTTAAGTTTAAGTTGTATTATTATTATATATTTTATATTTATAAAAATTATATTATATATATTGAATTCGGTTTTCGGTTCGGTTTTCGAATTGGAAGCCCAATTCGAAAACCGAATCGAAAACCGAAATTCGAATTCGGTTTAAACTGAAAACCGATTCAAAATTCGAAAATCGAATTCGAATTTTTGAATTGATTTTCGGTTTAAATCGAATTTTCAACACCCCTACCCAATAATGTAGTCCTTGCTATCACCTACATACTAGAGCACAAACTCACATAAGTAGTAAATGTAAAGATAACATGACCCTCAACGTCTCTCATAACTTCTAAAATGTTTTAGACCTTCTCATAAATTTGCAACGATCACACGTTTTTATTTTCATGTCTTTAGTAGTATAGATTGATATAGAACTGTGAAGGAATTTTTGTCAAGCCAAAAATCCCTTTTGTGTGAAAAATTGTTGAAAGAAAAAAAAATCAATCCTTCAGAAGGACTTGTAACATTAGATGATAAAATATGTTTGTATTTTTCTTAAAAATTACAAAAGAAACCGTATGTTGCATGAATAATGAGAAAGAATTGCATGCTAATGTATATGACAATAAGGCAAAATTACATTTAAAAAAAAAAAGAAAATTGATCAGAAATCTATTAACCAATATTTTCTACCACAAGCAATTCTTGCGTGCACATGTTTGTTTTTCAATGTTATCTTACTATTTATCTTACTATTTTTAAAATAATATGACCATTGATACATTGAGCTTAGTATAACATTGTTCGATTATATGTGTATCTTTAATCCTATTTGGTACTCTATGTACCTTTTGTGTTGATGTATGTTGACAAAAATATTCTAAAATACTATTGTGAAACAATCTTTACGTTTAGTATACTATATTTTACTTTTTTAAAGCTGATATTGCCTCTAGTACATCAAACAAAATGAAGTTTAAAACTCATTCAAAAGAAGTAAGAAATCAAAATAGACATAAAAAGAAAAAAAAAAGAAGAAGAAACTTTTGAAAATCCATGCATGATGTGAGTTATTAGAGTAAAAGATACTAGGAGGAAAGAGCAAGTGTTCTAATTTGATATAGGAGGCAAAAATAAATAGTTGATTAATTATTTGTCTTCTTTGATATGTTTCTTTAAGACCATTTGCATCTAAATGAATTTCAGCATTTAGTACCATGAGATTACTTGCTAGTGCTATGAAGTACAACAAACTCAAGTTTTGCAATGTTAGTCATAATAATAATCAAAATAAAAAAATGAAACTTACCAAACTTACCCAAAGAAAGTTGATCAAATTAAGTTGCTAGTGAATTCGTGTTGATAACGTATTATAAAAATACTACAAAATTTGTAGTATTATATTATGTAACAAATTACTATATCACTACTACAAAGTAGAGATATAATGTTATGTTACTATTCCTATAAAGCTAATATAGTACAACTATATAATATGAAACAAGCATGAAATAATGTTAGAAAGATAGAGAAAAAAATATAGCAAAGTAGAGCAAAATGTAGTAAGAATTTACCCCCATATTTCTTTCACATAAGCCTCTATTTATAGGATTAAACTTCACAGTTATACCTCGTAGGTTACAACGTCCTAAATGTAAATTACAAGAGTTACATAGGTTACATAGGTAGTGGGTGATTATGAGGAAAAATAGTGTTACATGAGTTACATAAGTTACATAAAATAATATGAAATAATAAGGTAGAACATGAAGTATTTGAATCCACATTCATAATTATTTATAACAGTTTAATTATAATATACTTATTGATTCTCTTTATTAAACTCCTAGAATTTGAAGTACTTACATTAAGCATAAAAAAACCACAATAACAATTCAGTTTAGTGCAAATGAGATTAGTTTCAATGTTGCGAGTCATATTAGAAAAGGGTTAAAGGAAAAAAAAACCAGTGAAATTAATGTCTAAATAGAGTTTTTAGTAAGTTGAGGAAACAAATGGAGAACTTGCATTGAGAATTGAATTGGGTTTGAGGCGAGTTTTTTTTTTTTTCAATTGACAAATTTTGTACATAGTGTGGGATGCCAATTCAAATTTTATTAATGTTTAAAAATTCAGAAAAGGATGGATGGGGGACAAAAAACCAAACCCTCCACATACACGACAATAAGTAAAATGTAAAAAATGAGGAGTACTACTCTTACATAAAAAAAAACTTTTACATTTTCTAAACCTAAAACAAGTAACTTGCAACACATCTATGTTAATTGCCCCGTGGACTTGCACCAGTAATTCTTCAAATCTCCCATAACTCTTCCTTCCTTAAATGTCAAGGCCACCATTAACGACTTAACAAGGATGTCCGCCGGTCGATTAAATTCACAACACATGTGTGAAATTGTGACAGGTGTTGTTGCTACCCTGCAATTTTACCCAATTCACTAAAGAATGCAGAAGTGGTAAGTGGGATCGTATCCAACAGGGAGAGGATTGTTACCAAGATATGAATGAGTGATAGTAGTAGAATTAGATGAAGGGACTAAACAACTATGATGTAAATGGTTAAATCAACAGAGAGATGAAATGGTGTTGCCTTGAGGGGACCAGTGTAAATGACTTCTCCCGACTATCCTCGACTTGTGTAAACGCATGTATGAGGGGACTGACCTACTAGTGGCTTAGAACTGATTAACTTGGTAGTTCTCACTGTTCTAATCAACAATTCTCCTCTATCCTCCCTTGGTAGGGCAAGACTTAGGCTCCACTTTCTAATTCCATATCCCTACTTAGTACTCAAACCCTAGCTCCCACCCTAATTCCCTTCCTTGGTAGGACAGTTAACCAAATTGGAAGTTAAAGTTTTTCATACTCAAGTAATCCTAAGTCTCTTTCAACTCGATCGACCTTAATTGTCAGTGGGCACTGCACAATCGAACGTCTCAATTATGCATAGATCCTAGGACTCACACATGTTTGTTCTATAGTCTAGTGATAACATTCCAATTCCCTTTTACAGCACTAAACTGATTTCAGTGGGCACCGCAAATCAAATGAAGAGCATAAGCGTGTGTGAGTAAACATTGAAATGAAACATCAAAAGACTTCGAACAAAAATCAAACACATAATGAGCAATTAAAATGTCTCAAATCGGTTTGCTTAAAGTCATTACACTTAATCCCTCAAGGCAACATCCAAAATGTTTAGCAGATCATGTTGATCGGCCTTGAAAATGGGTTTAACAAAGCCTGATCAAACATAGCTATTACAGAGAGATAATCGTGAGTGATTGCCACTTAGATCTCCTTCTCTTGTCTTGAAACCCTAATCTTTTGCCTCTTGTGATTTTCGTTTTCTGCCTCCCGAAAAAGTCCCCCTTTAGCTCTGATTCTCCTCTGGCTTTTATACTTTTCTCCTCTTGAGGCGTCGATGATGTTTCCTGGAAACTTCCTTCTTTCGCGGGGAGAGTGCCACGTGTCTACAAATGAAGGTCAACTAAAGCAGTGAGGTCAACTGATAGATATTAGGATCTCAATTCATCAAACAGTTGGTGCCTTCAAATTGCTGTGTATGCTCGAGTTAGATATGCCGCTTGTGCTAGTGTAGTTGGGAGCATGAGTGTGGTGAGAAATATGTCATTTATCTCCTAAGTATGCGAATGCAATTATGAAAGTATGTACATGTGCGCGGGTGAGAATGTGTGCATAAAGTGTGCGTGTGTGCGGGTGAGGGTGCGGGCGCATAGGCGCCCGCGTGCGTGCGTGAGTGTGTGGGCTGTGCGGGCGCTCAGGCGTGCGTGTGTGTGCGCCCGCACAGTGTGCGCGTGTGTGTGTGTGATGCAGGCGCATAGGTGCCCGCACCGTGCGTGAGTGTGTGCGCAGTCGTGCGTGTGTGTGTGCTGTGCGGTCGAATAGGCGCCCGCACAGGCATTTGTGCGTGAGTTGTGAATTGTGAGTGCTGTGCAAGTGTTGTGAGTGGGAGTGAGGCTAAGGTAGAGTGTATGTGCATGTTTTAGACCAAAATCACTACATATTTTCCACACTTAGCCATTTTCATGCAATTGCAAGTTTATAACATTTATGTGCACAAATCGTTCACAAAGCATTCCTTTTTGCTAGATTTCTATATGAAAAGGCTACGTATGTAAGACGAATAAGTCGATATAACCACGACTTATCAACCCCCCACACTTAAATCTTTCTAGTCCCGATCAAAGGAAAACAAAAACTAAGCCTTTATCCATTCCACAGTCAAACACTCGCAACATCATCGACAGTCCATTTTCAAAATTTTCGCATGCATGAACATTTAGGTTGCTGAGTTCACAGTTCATCTAACTTACGCAAATTGGCAAGTAAGGTGAATGAATAAAGACCAAACTGTCAGCGTGCAGTGTGTGCTGAGAGTTTTTCATGTTCCCTCACATTGTCTATGCAGAGTACTCAAGTAGACACTTAAACAAAATTCTTACACTACAGTCCTTTTGTCCACGCACACAAACACTTAAACATTACAAAACTTAGTTGAGCTTAACACAGCACATTGGTGCTGAATATTTTTCTTTGAAATTCATGTTGTACTTTGGTGCTTAGCTGCCAGGGTTTTATGGATATTTTTTCCCTTTATTCGCCCACAGGCTTTTTCTTTCGCATTTGCACAATTTCAAACAGTTTGTGTTCGTGTGTGTCTTCAATGGACTATATCCAAAATGCAAGAATAAGTGTTTACGAGTAGAAAGCACATACAATTAAAGAATCATAAGTCCTTTCCTATGTCAAAATTGGTGTTGGCGTTTCTATCTTACTTTGACATTGCACTTTACCCACCAAATCGCACGCATCAAATAGAGACTGTAAAGCTCAAAATTTTGCATACACATAACAGTTGAATAACATTTATGGATGTGCGATGATATTTAGAGTGCAAGTGTAATTGGACGTGCAGGTGCGCTGAATGAATTGGCTAGTGGATATTTGCACAACACAACGAAAACACTCACATTTATTGCAACACTAAAGAAATTTAAAGCACATTACAAGGTCAGTGTTAGTCACTGACTTGTTTTTTTACTCACAACAACACAAAGAAAAAAAATGAAAAATGAAAAATAACACCACCTAAATGCTACTAATATAATGCACACCACCTCCTTATCCCCGCAACACAAAGAACACACGGCATAAAAAAAAAGTTAGCTCAAAGGCCTAGGCCTTTCAAACACAACAGCCTAGGTTACTTCACACAAGCATCAACTACCATTATGTGAAATCTCCCTCCCACACTTAAAATAAGCAATGGTCCCCATTGTGTTAAAGGAAAGAGTCTACCCAATTTAGGCGTCACGCCGGAGGCTTCTGAGGAGAGAATCGAGAGAAACCAGGAAAACTTGGATTAGCGCCTCTGAATGTTGTTGGACTGGAACCAGGGTGGAGGCTTATCCCTTGTTTCAGGACCACTCTTCGGCTAGAGGTGTCCACGATCATTTGTTGTGTCTGAGTGGCCATCTCCTCCATTGGGAGGAAGAACGAGTTTGGTCCTCTAGACTGGTGGTGGTGGACCATCATTAAGCTCAGATTGTGGACCTCCGTTTGACATTGGTTCAGCCTATCATCAATTGCTGTCCAACGAGTGGTCTGTTCCTGTGCCATAGAATCTAGCCGGTCCCCGATGATTCCTACGCAATCCTGCAGCCCAGTCCATCTCCCCTCCATTTCGTTCATATGTTGTGTCAGGGAATTGTGTTGATTCTGAAATGATGTTTGAATGTTTTCCAGCACATGCTGCATGTTGTTGAAGTTATTGAGTGCTTAGGGTTCTACTGGTGGGTCGGCTCCCTGTGGTTGCGCCATTTCCAGAGGAGGGTTATTCTGATTCAATCCTTCTTCCGCTTGTTGTACCCTTTCAGCATTTGCTCGTGCCTCTTGCTCTAGACGCTGTCGATCGGCGTGTTCTTGCCTCTTGTACTTTCGTAGCTGCTTGTCATGGATGGGTCCCGCGGAGGTTCGACTCTCTTCTCCCATTGATACCTTGACTCCTTTTTGGATTGCAAACTCCATTAAAAAGTGGGGAAAATATATGGTCAAGTGGTCCTCATTTATGGCTTGATTAATGTACGTGGTGATGAATCTACCCACATCCACTGTCAATCGGTTCTTTACAGTGTAAACCAGGAACAGCCTTTCCTTCAGAATTTTGGTGGTGTGGGTGGTAGGCATCAGCCTAGAGTTCAGGAACAAAAGCCATGTCTTGGTTTTTGCAGTTAACGGCTTAAGGAACAGATGAATCGGGTCTCCCCAAGCATCCCTTGACCATTCTTCTCCCTGGAGTGCCAATGACTGTAATACTGTATCAGGGTTCCCTACTTTGGCAAATTCTGTGTACTCATCCACTTTGAAATTTGGGAGGCCGTAATGCTCGTTAACAGCTTTACTTGTGATTTTCAAGTATTTCCCTCTCACTTATACGCCTTTGGCATTAATTTCATCTGCATCGGCTGCAGCTGTATTTGCATAGAATTCTTTCGCGATGGCTACGTTGCAAGAATCCGGGCCTACCGTGAGGATTTTCCATTTGTAGAATTCGATTACATCGCAATATGACTTTTTCGTGATGTGGAATTGCCGCTCCACAAGAATTGGCCAAATTGCAAATTCGCAGAATTTCTCGATGGCCTTAACATCTAGAAACCGCCGCTGTCCTGCAGCTTGTGGTGGTCCCTTTCTCTTCTTTTGGTTAGGTAACCCCGCCTCCTCGATTTCTTGGTACTCCGGCATATATTCCTCATCTGATCCGGAGTCATCTGACGATGGGGGTGGCACAACAGCCTTGCCTTTTCCTTTTGAGCTCTGTCCTTTTTTGTTGGAGGTGGAGGCATTAGCTGGTTTCTTGGGTGCCATAGTACCTGCAATTTAACAAGTCTGCATGAGTTGTGTCTGCACTTGTCCACTATATCTTTTAACTCACTGAGATATCAGAATGCGCCCCCACCACGCATGTTCATCAGACATTTTCAATGAGCATTGCACAGATATTCAATCCACCGTCTCATTCATGCATTAAAATAAGATCACCACATCATGCTTATAATGCAGGAACAAGATTTTGTACATTTCACAATTGCTCATAAAAATTGAACATGTACTTTGGTCATTCAACTTTCCATTTAGCGCTTGCCCACACATAACAACGTTCACAATCCAAGAAGATTAACAAGTCATTGCTCCATGCTTACCATACACAGAAGGAGTGTCAAGCAACTCGGGTATGGGACTCATGCGATCATTTTAATTTACTAAATTCACTTTATTTTGTAGGTACACATTCCTCAAATCATGGATTGTCTTTACCAGTTCATCAACAAGGTCTCACAGAAGATTGCCTTTGGCATTTGCAAATTAATCATAGCAGTTCGAGAGTAGCTTACCATTGGCTCGCAATTCATCATGAAATTTTAACTCAAGCATTTTTCATGCAAGCATCATCCATTCAGCTATTAATTTGAAAACCACCATTAAGCACAACGAAATCATGTAATTTAGCATTCCAGTTAAATAGGGCACAAAGTGAAGACACTTACTTGAATTGAAGATCTACACGCTAGGATACGAAATTGGAGAACAATTTGTTACAACTTGTGTTTTTCACCAGGCGTTTGTCTTCTGTTGGCTTGCCTTTTGGCGGGTTCTCACTATGCATGCAAGGGGTGACGATTTAATGCATGTATGCTTCATGATTTTATAGTGAATTTCCCATGCCTGAATCGCTAACCCAAAGCTAGAAGATGATGGCATGTGACCTCACTAAAGGACAATTCACTACATGACAAGAAGGTAGCAAAAAAAATTGTGAAATCACATCAAGATTTTGTTAGCTTGATTCGGCCATTTGAAGTAAATTTACCATAACATGTGACTTACTAAATGACAATTCACTAATGACAAGAAGGTAGCAACAAAAAAAAAATTCTGAAATCACATCAAGCTTTTGTTAGCTTGATTCGGCCAATTTGAAGTGAATTTACCATTACATGAAGTTCTTGGCCCCACATTATCACAAGTCATCACTGTTTTATCAATTTCCATTATGCTTTTTGCTTACCAACTGCAATATACATATGTCCTATCACTCATGCCTAAATCTCGTCATGCTCCATTCGGCCATGTCAGGTATACTGTCGTTTCTCACCATTGGAATTTACAAGTACAATGCAAGATTCGACTTAAAAGCGTTTTGCAGAATCACATATTCCCACAATGCTTTGGGTGCTATATTTGGAATTTTATTCTCACCTTTTGTCCGTGCAGGGAATATTCTACACTGTTACCTCATGTGTCCCGTGACATCCGGGTATGCACCCCAGCTGCTTACATGAGGTTCCACCTATCTGCTATCTGCTTGTGCACCTTGTCGATTTTCTTCAGTTTCATCTTGGCCCATCGGTTCCCCCTTTTATTTTACACCTGAGAGATTCGAGAGACGAGTTTCAATTATTTATTGGAACTAACGTAACTACTAAAAACAAGATAGGGCAAGACAAAAATCTAGAAATGTTGGGTTGCCTCCCAACACAGCTCTTGGTTTAACGTCTTCAGCCAGACATAGCAGTGTTGCTATCAAAGGATTAGGAGGTCCAGGAACTGAGTATGCCCCGTGTTTTCCCAAGCTGATTGGGCAATCTTCGCCTTAGGCCTCTTGGCTCCCACTTTGCACCTGAGGTCCCTACTCCCACCTCTTTGGGTGGTGGGTCTTCTAGTTTTTTTCCTTTTTCTCTCCAAACCACACGCTGGAGATATCTGAGTAAAGGTGGTTGTTTCTTCTTGGGTTGCTTTTTACTTGGAAGCTTCAAAGTGTTGTCTCTGTCAGGGACATTCTCAGGCCTCACCTCGGTGGGCGCAATTTCCACACATTCATTAGTATCAACAATTGTATTTGACAACTTTTCACACAATGCAGCATTTTCATCATTTTCTTTGGTTTTCTCTTTCAGCTCCAGTTTTCCACTGTGATCATGCATTTCATGATTTTTGAGCACATTTTTGCCTTTGCTCAAATTTTCATTATTTTCACAGTTTTCATCAAGCCCACATGCAAGGTTCATTTTGTTCACAGGTGAATCGATTTCAGTTCCAGCATCCCAAGGATCCAACTCATGCAAAATTTCATCCTCTTCAATAGTCAGTACAGTCTCAAAATTTTCACACATATCATCATCACAGGAATCATATAGTGCAAGAGAAAACTTACGTTTATGCTCAAAGCTCAAAGGCTGGAGATTACCTTCCACCAAGCTTGCCAAGCAACACTGCTCTATGGAATGAGGGTGTTTCATAGCGTAGTCCACATTGAATATTACCTCCTCACCATTGACTCTGAATGTTATGGTTTTTCCTTTCACCCCAATGAGAGCATCCCCTGAAGCTAGGAATGGCCTACCGAAAATGAGTGGCACTTCTGGATCTTCTTCCATATCCAACACTATAAAGTCCACTGGTAGCACAAATTTATCCACAGAGACCAGAATATCTTCTACCATCCCAGATGGCTGTACCAATGATCTATCCCCCAATTGGAGCATAACTGCCACAGGCCTAATTTGCTTTCCCAATCCTATACTCTCGGCAATGGATAAGGACATAAGATTTATTCCAGCTCCAAGGTCACACAGAGCCTTGCTAAAATATCTCCCACCAATTGTGCAAAGCACTGTACAACTACCAGAATCTTTGAGTTTGGGTGGTAATTCATTATTGATCCACGATTGACTCTCCTTAGTGAGCGGGGTTGGTACCTCACATTGTAGAATCTGTTCCTTGTTCGCAATCAAGTCTTTCAAAAATTTTGCATACCGAGGCATAGCTGTGACCAAATCCAACAGAGGGACATTTACATTTACATTTTTCACCATATCCAGGAATCTTGTGAATTGAGCCCCCTTCTTGGCATGAGGTCGAAGTCATTGGGGAAAAGGAGGGGGCAGTGCATATGGTGAATCAGGGTGGTAATTCATTATTTTTGGCTTGGAGCTCCCTTCTTCCTTCTACTCTCCTGAGCCTTCACACCTCCATCCTGGTCTTGGGGTTCCTCTCCCACAAGTGTGGTTTCCTCTATGACTTCTTCCTCAGAGGCTTCCCTTTCCTCTTTTCTCTTGTTCCCACTAAGCTCCTTGCCACACCTTAACGTTATGGCATTGCACACCTCCTTTCCCTTTGGATTCAGCTCTGTATCACTTGGAAGGGTGCTTTGAGGTCACTGATGGCTTGCCTTAGCCAACTGTCCCATCTGCATATCAATGTTCTTGATGGAAGCCTCCATGTTCTTCGCTTGACTTTCCAGTGCAGAAGTCCTTTTCTCATATAAGTCCATTTTTTCCAAAATTTCATGGAGCAAATCATCAGTGCTTTTTCTTGATTCCTTGTTGCTCGACTCACCACCTTGGTAAAACTGCCTTTGCTGATTTCCCTGACTGTTTTGTCCCCAGTTTCCTTAACCTGACTGATTCCTTTAATTTCCATATTGTTGGCGGTTGTTGTAGTTATTCACGTACTGCAGTGATTCCTGGGTGAGTTCACACTCATCATTGTGGTGCTCCCCTTTACACAACCCGCACATCAACACTAGAGCAACCTTAGCAGCCTTAAGATTTTGGACTTGTCTCGTGAGAGCCTCAATTTTTGCCTCTAAAGAAGTTTCTTCGTCTAAATCCAACACCCCTCGTTGCTTCCTTATGGGCATCTTTCTAGCTTTTGGAAACAGATATTCGTCATCCGCAATGGAGTCGAAAATTTTTTTTTTTCAGGCAATAATAAACCCTCTCCTTGGGCAGGGAGTGCCAATCCCCTCATTTATTAATAAAAAATAACCATTACAAAAATAAATCATACAAGGAGGGAGACTATCCCTTTACCAAAAATCAACACTACCCCACTAAATTGCGCACTAATCTAATTTCTCTGACCTCAGGCACACTTTTGTCTTTTAAGGCCCCGTTGGCACAAGCTTTTACCATTAGTGAGGATTCCAGTGATAAACCCTTGAAGAAGGTGTTGAGCTCTCTGACCTCCCCAAGGTCATTGTTTGGACACTGGTGAAGTAAGTCATTGAACCGATCCCATGCTTCCTTGAATGTCTCGCCATCTTGCTGTTGGAAGCAGCGAATTTCCATCCTCATCCTCTCCAATTTGGCTGGAGGGAAGTACTTGGCCAAAAACTTTCTTTCTAATTCTTCGAAAGTGGCTATAGACGGTCCCCCAATTGATTTGAACCAGTGTCTCACTTTCCCTTTTAGCGACAGTGGAAACAGAACTCTTCTCACATCATCCGGCGTGACTCTCTGCAATTTGAAAGTGTTGCAGAGTCCCAAGAACCAATCCAAATGCTCGTTAGGATCCTCATTTCTCAAGCCTTGAAAAATTTGCCCTTGAGTTATCAAGGACACAATTTGTGTCGAAATTTGATAACTCTCGACGTCTATGCCTTGGTGATTAGTCCTCCTCTCAAAGTTTACCGCGAAGTGGTCCCCAAACTGAGGTGGTTAGGGCTGAGGTCTCTCCTCATTCTGTTCGGCCATTTCCAATGTCCTTCTCATTTGTCTTAACGTCCTCTGCAATTCCAAGTCGAGTGCAAATTCTGGAGCTTCACCACGTAGCCTAGCTCTTGTTTGCATAAACCAGGATGTCTACCAGATATCAAGACACCACTAACAAAAAGTCAATAATACCAAAGATCACAACAGAACTATCCAAATTAACTTCAACAACGTATATCAGAGATTCATAAATTGACAATTCACAGATCAAAACAACAATACTTGACAGCAAACAACGAAAGAAAAGTCTAACTAAACCAAACTATCACAAAAGTCAAACTTGACACTCTGCCTCTCCCCGGCAACGGCGCCAAAAATTGACAGGTGTTGTCGCTACCCTGCAATTTTACCCAATTCACTAAAGAATGCAGAAATGGTAAGTGGGATCGTATCCAACAGGGAGAGGATTGCTACCAAGATATGAATGAGTGATAGTAGTAGAATTAGATGAAGGGACTAAACAACTATAATGTAAATGGTTAAATCAACAGAGAGATGAAATGGTGTTGCCTTGAGGGGACCAGTGTAAATGACTTCTCCCGACTATCCTCGACTTGTGTAAACGCATGTATGAGGGGACTGACCTACTAGTGGCTTAGAACTGATTAACTTGGTAGTTCTCACTGTTCTAATCCACAATTCTCCTCTATCCTCCCTTGGTAGGGCAAGACTTAGGCTCCACTTTCTAATTCCATATCCCTACTTAGTACTCAAACCCTAGCTCCCACCCTAATTCCCTTCCTTGGTAGGACAGTTAACCAAATTGGAAGTTAAAGTTTTTCATACTCAAGTAATCCTAAGTCTCTTTCAACTCGATCGACCTCAATTGTTAGTGGGCACTGCACAATCGAACTTCTCAATTATGCATAGATCCTAGGACTCACACATGTTTGTTCTATATTCTAGTGATGAGATTCCAATTCCCTTTTACAGCACTAAACTGATTTCTGTGTGCACCGCAAATCAAATGAAGAGCATAAGCGTGTGTGAGTAAACATTGAAATGAAACATCAAAAGACTTCGAACAAAAATCAAACACATAATGAGCAATTAAAATGTCTCAAATCGGTTTGCTTAAAGTCATTACATTTAATCCCTCAAGACAACATCCAAAATGTTTAGCCGATCATATTGATCGGCCTTGAAAATGGGTTTAACAAAGCCTGATCAAACATAGCTATTACAGAGAGATAATCGCGAGTGATTGCCACTTAGATCTCCTTCTCTCCTCTTGAAACCCTAATCTTTTCTCTCTTGTGATTTTCGTTTTCTGCCTCTCAAAAAAGTTCCCCTTTAGCTCTGATTCTCCTCTGGCTTTTATACTTTTCTCCTCTTGAGGCATCGATGATGTTTCCTGGAAACTTCCTTCTTTCACGGGGAGAGTGCCACGTGTCTACAAATGAAGGTCAACAAAAGAAGTGAGGTCAACTGATAGATATTAGGTTCTCAATTCATCAAATAGTTGGTGCCTTCAAATGGCTGTGTATGCTCGATTGAGATATGCCGCTTGTGCTAGTGTAGTTGGGAGCATGAGTGTGGTGAGAAATATGTCATTTATCTCCTAAGTATGCGAATGCAATTATGAAAGTATGTACATGAGAATGTGTGCATGAAGTGTGCATGTGTGCGGGTGAGGGTGCGGGCGCATAGGCGCCCGCGTGCGTGCGTGAGTGTGTTGGCTGTGCTGGCGCCCAGGCGCGCGTATGTGTGTGCCGTGTGGGCGCCTGCGCCCGTGTGTGTGTGATGCGGGCGCATAGGCGCCCGCACCGTGCGTGAGTGTGTGGGCTGTGCGGGCGCATAGGCTCCCGCACAGGCCTGCGTGTGTGTGTGCTGTTCGTGCGCATAGGCGCCCGCACAGTCGTGCGTGTGTGTGGCTATGCGCCCGCACAGTCGTGTGTGCGTGAGTTGTGAATTGTGAGTGCTGTGCAAGTGTTGTGAGTGGGAGTGAGGCTAAGGTAGAGTGTGTGTGCATGTTTTAGACCAAGTTGTTCACAAAGATTTCCTTTTTTCTAGATTTCTATATGAAAAGGCTACGTATGTAAGACGAATAAGTCGGTATAACCACGACTTATCAAATTGAAACTGGAAAGAGTAACTTTAACTTAATTTTGTTCACCAAAGCAACAATCATCCAAGGCATGGCCACATTCACGAAAGTACTTGATAGTGTCAGCCCGTGACGTCTTGACTAGGCTTACTACCATAGAAATTAGGGCCTATTCACACGCACCAAAGTACCTAATAGCGGTTTTGGAGTTAGGGTAAGAAGCTAAGGTTTAACGAATCAAATAAATTTATAACCCTAATCCTCACGACATTTAAGGTGCATCAAGACACCGACGTTTTTGTAGCTAGAGGAAGTAGGAGTCGAACCTACAGGGAAGGGATAAGTTTATAGAATTAGTGTAAACGTGTATGAAGTAGTGAGAATTAAAATAAGTAATGCAATAACCTAAACTACAAACTAAATAAAATAGAAAATAAGGAATAAAAGCATCGTGGAAAAGGAATCATGCAATGAAGTGTACCATTGGAGTATTGGTTTTCCTTAACGATAGTGTTTTATGTGATTTACAAGTATTGGTTAATGAACTAAGAGTGTGACAACAACAATCAAGTTCCACTTTTATGGCGGAAGCTAGAACCTAATAACGTTGACACCTACGGGAAATTGACTTCATAGCTAATCCCCCCCTTTATGGCGGAGGCAAGGATTTGCAAATTTAGGTCAACCAACATCCCTATGTTCCCCCAAGCTAACCTCCCTCTAATTCGGCTCCTCCTTTATGGCGGAGGCAAGAGCCAAACCTAGTCACTCTTCCGGACGTCACTCCCTAACCTATTCCTTCCTTTATGGTGGAGGCAAGGTCTAAATTAGTTCATGCTACTCGAATTCACCAATCCTAACACCGGCATCTCAATGTTCTAACCAATTCCCACTTTATGGCGGAGGCAAGAAAAGGCTAGCACATCTCCACTAATCTACTACCCACATACTAATCTACATAAAGCATTTACTAGTATGGAATGTTGGATTAGTTTGTAGTTCCTAATTCTTAGTTACCCAAAACATAATTCCACATAAAAGCACAACAATTCAACAATCAATAACCAATCTCCAAGGGCACTAACAATTTTGCACATCAAAGATACTAAGGACATCACAACAATGAATTAAAGCAAGAATTAATCAAAGATATACAAAGAGTAGTACTCCCCCTTGAAGATTCAAGCCCAAGCTCCAAGCTTTATTTACAAATCAAGTCCTTGAGCCAAGACTTTACATGAGCTCCTCTCCAATGGATGCTATTTACACCAAGAACACACACTAATTGTGTGTTCTTATGGAGTAGCTAGAGAGAAAAGTTCTCAAAACTAACAACTAATCTAACCCTAACTAATTACTCACTATTTCCTATTACAAAATGGGAGGAAGATATATGGTTGCTCTTGTGTGCTTGAGTTGTTTCCCAAAATGCCCTTGAAGTCTCCAAACATAAGTGCAAAGTTGACTTGTAAAATCTGCTTCGCGCTGCTTAACGTCGCGACGTTCGTTGGGATCGTCGCGACGTTAATCCATTTTAGCTTTAATGTCACGACGTTCGATTGTGAACGTCGCGACGTTCATTCATTTGCACCTCAACGTCGTGACGTTCGATTGTGAACGTCGCGACTTTCATCTCCAGATTCCAATATCTCTTCAAAATGTGCTCTTTTGCTCCTTCTTCACTCTATTGCTCATCTCATGCCATAATGTCCTACAAATACATAAAAAACAAGTGAAAACAACATAAAAACACGTAACAAGGACGCTCACGAGGGGAGTAAAACGAATACAATAAGGTAAAAATCATCACCTTATCAAACCCTCCACACTTAAACCTTGCTCGTCCTCGAGCAACAAGACAAAATCACGCAAAAACACATATACATAAAACAAAGAATGAAGGATTGGCAATTTTACTTTACTACACAATGTGTCTAATCATTTTAAGCACTTGATAAGTGTTTGTGTAAATGCCTCATAGCTAACTCGACTAAATTGACAAGTAATCACTCCATGTATCCACAAGAGTCATCAAAGTGCCTTTTTGTACACATTCAACAAGTTGAGTATATTGTGTGTGTGTGTGCAATGGGTACCATTTGGGTTTTGACTTATTCATGTTTACGCCACAGGTAAGAGATCCGACGACTAAGCTTTGTTCTACTCTTTTTCCTACAATCACCTCTTTGACCATTATGTAGATACTAAAAGGTTTACAAGATCATTGGGACTTTAATTCTTGCAATATGAATGCCAAGGGTTTTATGGCTTTTTATACATGTATTCCACCTCATATGAGTTCTCATCCAACCTTTTGGTCAGTAAAGGAGCGGTCTCGCATTGGAGGGGAACTTATTCATATCAAAAGACATAAAACACATAATTTAAACAAATGCCAAGGGTTTTGTGGCTATTTTTTTCCCATTCCATCTCATATGAATTCTCCTTCAAGCTTTTTGGTTAGTGAAGGAGCATTCTCACATTGGAGAGGAATTTATTCAATGTAAACAACGAAATATTAAAAACAACACACAATGCCCAATTCATTTCTTGAAACTTCAAAGTATCTACACATGTCTCTTAGGGAAAGTTAGTCCAAGAATTAAACTAACCAAGTGCCAAAGTACTCCGACCTATCTTATTAATCAAACTTGTCAATCTCCATGTGTTCCCCACTTGTGCTTATTAACAATAAACTCAAAACGTCAAACTTTCCACCAAGGACCCAACTTCCCTTATATGACATGTTATTTTCCTTATCGCAAGTCGAGTTTCTAAGATAAAACAATTCACATCATTGGCTACACAACACTCATCTCATATAAGTTAGAATAGACACATTTTCTCATTTTGGTTGCCAACACCAACACTCAAACACTAAACACAAACATACAATACATATATATATATATATAATCACTAAAATCCACAAAAATTCAAAAGACACAAAAAATGAAAAATTTTCACAAGACTCACAACAACATGAAAACTAACATTTAACACAATACTTATGGACATTATGGGATCCCAAAATAGCAACAACAGATTTTCTATCCAAGAACTTCAAGCCTCAACAACAAGGGACTTCCAAAACTTCGAAACACATAAGAAATTCTCAATGTGCACTCAAGAGTATGCAAGAATCAACCAAAACTAAAACCTAAACAAGAAAAACAACTAAAAATTCAAGTTTAAATATCCACAAGTAACAAAGTGTTCACTTGAGCAAAATTTCAAACATCTTCACCAATATCCTACCCCGTCCACACTTAAAATATACATTATTTTCAAAACACAAGAAAGGGATAAGAAAACACCCAAGGTGTATGCATTGTGGCCATCTCTTCATTTGTGCATGTAAAATGTGAACTTGGCCGTTGTGAAGATGCCTTCTTCTTTTTGTTTCCTCGTGGATGGAAAACCAAAAAAAAAATCAAATAAAGAAAACAAGTGAACTAATTCCATGTACGAGTTCAAGAAGAAAACATTTAAACAAACAAGCTCTATACATGACACTCAAATATAATCTCTCAAAATAAAAATATTCAAAATCACTCTATAGCATGCATGAGAAATTTTTACATTGTGCTCATATGAGTGTTCTAGTGCTAGGCGTGCATCACAATCATGTTCACATCCTAATCTCATTCATTAAGCTCATGTGCACTTGAATCCTAATGAAATCATGCTAGGTAAACCATGAATATGCCATTAACCACATATATGAAATTGCACACATCAAGCTTTTGAAACCTCACAACATATGTTAACTCATGCAATTTAACATTGAAAATCATGAAGTGATTTAGAGTGAAAAGTGTGTTTGTGTGCCATTGACATGAGAGTGAAAAAAGACGAAAGCATTAAGCAAGTTTGTGAGGGGTATGAATCCCCCTCCACACTTAGCTATTTTTGTCATTTATGCACATTTTTCATTCTCTCATAGTTATTCTTTCAAATTCATTGTTCTCTTTGAACTCCTACAAGAAAAACTAACCTAATTACACTAAACACAAAAAACAAAAACAACAACTAACATTTAAATAAAAATTTTTTAAAAAAATGAGAAGAAAACGTAGTTCTAGGTTTATTTAGTCCCTAGCTAGACTTTATTATCGTGATTACTCCCTCAAGATTCGGAGTAGCCATCTCGATACCAAAAGAATGCCCTTTCATAGGCACTCCTATGCCTTTTGTAGGGCGTCCTTTGGCACCCTTTGAGGAGGCGAGCTCATGTTCTTGGGGAGCAAACTCAACAAATTCAACTTTGTGCCACTCTTGCTCCCCTATTGTAGGCTCCTCCTCTCCTTCTTCCACCAAGAAGTTTGGCCTCACTAATGGTTTCTCCACATCCTTCAAGATGGTTTCCACTTCCATCATGCTTGACCTACAAGACTCAACCAATGGCTTTGCATCCATAGTCTCAATACACTCATTAGAAAGTTCATGTATGGATGTATCAACAAAGCAATTCTCCACTATATTAGATATTTCATGAAAAATATGCACATCTTCTTTAACTAGGCTAACACAGGGATCATTTTTAGGCACTTCCTCATTATCATCACATTGAGCATCATTATCATCTAGTGAGGATGCCTTATTGCACGTTGATCTAATGACATCAACCACATTATTTAAATCATGAAAATCCATGTATGATGTCAAAATAACACAAGATTGCACTATGTTAGCTATTTCTTGACAAATTAAGAAATCATCTTCACATAAGCCAACATATGAATCTATGTGCAATATTTCTTCATTTATAAGACAATTAACTTTGAACTCATTTGACAAGGGTTCACTATTAATGCATGACTCAAACTTATACACAATACAAGGAATTTCCACACTCTTAGGATACTTTGCACTAGCACAACAATCATCATTGATTTGAAAATGATTATCCATAAGAGTTATGAAATTATCACTAAATGAATCACATTGTAGAAAATAAGAGAGATTTTAAGGGGATTGGTCAAGTTGTACCTCACTTTGGCCCATAAATGCATTTAATGAATACCCTTGGGTTGTATGGTCAATAGCTTGAGCTAATTGTCCCAATTGCATCTCCAAATTGTTCATTAAAGCTTCTTGCTCTCTCAATGTATCTTCTTGAGCCTCCAAAGTAGCCACTTGCTTCTCAAGCGTTATATCCAATTGAGCACACCATCTCTCATTCCCTTGAATTCCTTTGTTGGCCTTCTCCATTAAGTCTAAGAGCATATCCTCCAATGATTGTACTCTTTCTTGCATGGGATGCAACTCATTGCTTTGTTCTTGGTTTGACCAATTCTCTTCGTAGCTTGGTTGACATTCAAACTCCATTGGAAGGTTTGACTCGTAGTGTGCACCATTTTGTTCACCACTCCCCCAATATCTATCCTCTTGCCCACACCAATTTTGGTTGAAAGCCTCTTGATGAACTTGAAAGCTTCCATGTTGGTTGGACTTCACATTTAACATGCAATGGTGACTGTGGTGATCGCCTTGGCACAACCTACAAGATAATACATCATCATAGCTCATAGAAGCTTGTATATCGTTTACCAAGTTGGTCACATTGGCCACTTGAGCCTCAAGCATAGAATATCTATCATTAAGCTCATTATCATTCAAGCATGAAGTGGTGAAAAATCTTGAAGGTTCTATTTGCACACATTCATTAGTGTCCCAAAAATCTAGGGAAGAAGGATTCCCAAATATGCTAGGTGTTGGTCTAATGTTATCCACCCCATTTGGTGGGTCAATATGATAAGAATCAAGAAAGTATCCAAACAACCTAGGCATATTTGTACAAATCTCAACACAAAACAAAAATAAAACTAAAAAAGAAAGAAAACACAAGAAACAAACATACACAACATTAAAGCTAAATATTTACAACTACTCAACACACAAAAAAAACAATCCTAAACCCAATTGCCTTCCCAGCAACGAATCAAATAAATTTATAACCCTAATCCTCACGACATTTAAGGTGTTGACACCGACGTTTTTGTAGCTAGAAGAAATAGGAGTCGAACCCACAGGGAGGGGATAAGTTTATGGAATTAGTGTAAACGTGACATGTAGAAATAAGTCTGAACTGAGCAGGATCAACACTATTAAAAATTGCATTAAGGGCCTTTGAATTAGACTTTGCCAATGCTTCAGTAACATACCAGCTTTCTTCTGGCTTGAGAGATTTTACACCAGTTGCGTCAGTAGTCATTGGAGGGTCCCATCCAGTTAGGATTGATTTCCAAGCCTTCTCATCAATGGCTTTGATGAATGCTCTCATTCTGGCCTTCCAATAAGCATAATTACTGCCGTCCAATAATGGTGGATGCATTGTTGAACCTCCTTCCTTCATAGAGTCCATCGCACACAAACCAAGATCAAGTCCTGCGGATCCCGCCGAAGAAACAAAGACGACCCGCTCTGATACCAATTAAAAGATCTAGGTTAGATACGCGGTGTCCCAGTGGGTGAGTGACACTAGGTATAACATCGATAATAAAATGATAATGGACAATATTAAAAATGCAGACATTAAGAAGACAGGAGGTTAGTAACGCAGTTCGGCAATTGCCTATGTCTGCGGGGCCACGCCCAGATAAAACAATCCACTAAGTTCACAAGTTACAAGACACTCAGTATGACACAAAGTAAGACTCCCTCTTATCTTTGAAGCTGCCTCTTCCTAACTCCACAGTGAACGGATTGTGCGAGCTCCCCTCGACTTGTGTTGATTCCTCTCGGAATCTGTGGTTAATGCAAGTCCCCTTGCCCATAATGAAGACAAGATCCCCTTGTCAATGGCGACTCCTCCCGGAATCTGTGGTTGATACAAGATCCCCTTGCCCACGTTTGAACTCTCCCGAGCTCCTCAACAACCTCCTCCCGAGGCTGGATTATATTAAAGAACACAAGAATTGCATCTTCAATAATAATGAAATAAGATGCTTCAGCCAACGCACTTTGATCAAAGACCTCCAACAAAGAAGTGTATTCACAGTCTAATGAAGACCGAAATAAACATCAAAGCTCCACACGATTCAAACACTTCGCACGCCTTGCACACCTAAAAAACGTGTGGTGTGGAAAGATCATATAGGCACACCAAATCTTCCCATGTTTATCTCCAAGATTATTTCCAAGTAAATCTCATAGAAAGATGGAAACCTTTGTGCCTTCCATGCTTATCTTTTCCAAAGATAGCTCTCCAATGATAACTTTCAAGAATACCAAGATAAGCCCAAAAATATCAAGATAGCATTAATCTCCAAATCAATCTTCCTTGCATAGATTGATTTAATTTGATTTATGCTTAAAATAAGATCTTTCATTATCTTGCCAAAAAATCAATGCCAATTAAAATAAATGCCACTCCACGTGTGCATTAACACACTCTTTTGCTAGTTGTCCAACTGTGAGACAGGTATGGCAGCCTTTGAAATTTGAAATGGGTGTGCAAGGCTTTGCTAACTCAATCAGAACTTTATGCCTTCAATGGTGGTTGACTCCTCCCTCTTCTGCTGCACATAAGTTACTATTAGCCCTCCTGCCCTCTATTAGCTGTTGGGAAATTTGAAAAGTAGGAATAGGGCTATTTTTGAGGGTTGCAATCTGGATACTGCTCAGATTATCTCCCAAGTTCTATGTATGGCTGCAAGGATCATGCAAAGGAAGTTCCCTCAGGTGCCTTGGGATGCAGCTGACTGGGGCTCATTTTGGACCTTGGTATATCAAGTCAGGAATAGAGTGTGGATAAAGCTTTTCTATTGGAAGAAACCAGCACCCCTAGTGGTGAAGCTCAATGTTGCACACAAGGCAGGGGAAACCTCTCTAGTTATGGCAGGAATAGTAAGGAATCACCAGTGGGAGATTCTGACAGTCTTACATGAGTATTATGACTGGATTAAACCTGTAGGCATTGCTGCCATGAATGGATTACTGGATATTGCATTCCAAGGACTCAAATGCTGTCAGGAAAGAGGGTGGCATGATATTATTTTGGAAACAAGTCATCAGGGATTTCATAGAATGTTGGAGGAACCTACTTCCGGACATTGGATGATTGCAAATCAGGAGTGGAAGCTGCAGCAGCTCAAACGATAGTGTAGATTCTCCATATGTCTAGTAGAAGAAAACAAAGCAGCTTGGTGGGTTGCTGTGAAGGGGAAGGATCAAGCCAAGGTACAGAAAGACTTTTGGGACCTCATTCAAGAGGACAAATCAGATTTTCCCTCCTTGAAAAGAGACACTACAGGGAATATTTACCTCCCCAGGACAAGGAGCAGCCTCAATTCCCTGGAGCAAAGGTAATGGGTATTTTTCCACCATAGGGAAGCTAGATACACAGTGTAAGTCCCACATTAAACCAGGTATGACGCGTGGCCACAGCCTGCCGATGCTTGGGCTGCTTTGCCATTTCTATGCAAAATGGTCCCAGCTTGCTGAAGTTGGAGCTGGTTTACCTACACTACTGCTTTCATGCTATATTTATGTAATGCAAATGGATTGTCTGCTACTGCTGGTTATTGGAGCTCTAGCCTTAACTGGCCTCATGGATACAAACCAAGGAGATAACATATTTTGGCCCTCTAGTTTTGATTACTTATGCACGTGCCCTTCAAGGCTGGAAACCCTCTACTATCAGTCCGAGGTTTACAAGCTCCACTTGCGGGTCTTGATTACACAATTTTGTCCATCTAATAAGGGACCTTTTGTCACTCCTTGTGATCAAAGGAATCTTTTGTTCATTAGCTCTCAAATAAATGTTGTAAATGGAGGAAGTACTCCATGTTTAATGGTTCTGAAAACTGTTTGGCTTGCATATGCCAATTTTTGTAAATCTATATTCTATTGTAAGGAAAATAGAGATGTGGGGAGGATGTACAAGGTTAGCACAGGCCCCACTCTCTACTGTCATGCATTTTTCTGTAGCAATCGGAATCCGTGTAAATGGAGGAAGTCCTCCACGTTTATTATTTTGCTTAATCCAATTGAACTTCCACATTAGGCCATTGGCATGTAAATGGGTAGAAGTTCAAAAGGAGTCATTTTGTAAGGGTGGTATTAGGGTAAATCCATCACCCAAAAAAGCATCTAATATAATAGGGAGTGGAGCCCCACCTCGAAATAGAGGTTCAGCCAACTAAGAAAAAAAAGGAAACTAAGCTTGTTAGCTTGTTAGTTAGTTAAAAAGTCAATTTGTAATTGGCTTCCATTAGGTTTTCTTGTTTTCCAATCTTTGTAAGAGCCGAATTCACTCCCTATAAAAAGAGGGCTCCTTCATCACGAACCACTTGCTTATTGACCACCCAAATAATAGGCTTTCTAGATTCGTATCATGTGCTGCCGGAGTCCAACTTCGGCTGTAAACTATTTTGTGGCCCAGACGTCGTTCTGGTCACTTTGATCAGAACGTTGTCGTTCTATTTCCTTTTTTTGTGAAAATTTCAAAATCAATTTTGAATAAAACAAAATTGCATATTTGTCCCATAATATTTAAAAAACAAATTTGTAAACAAATAATTTTTCAAACACATCAACTAAATCAATATACATACTTAAACAATTTATCATTCATGACATGGTATATATTTTATATAGATAAATCAAACCTGTCTCCGATACCACTGTAAGGAAATCAACATAGTAGCAACGCAGCGGAAAATTATAATAGTTATATTATAATTGATTTTCATAGGACCTTTAATGATAATCTATATAAAATATACCTCGAGAAATGTTAGCAAAATCCTTGAGCAAGGTTTAATCGATCAGCAAGCTGCACACGTGTCCGGCCTCTAACGGTAATCCACACGAACTACTTTCGAGATCCTCAAATGATTGATTTTAACATTAGATTAATAAGCTAGATCCCTCTATACAACACTTTAGAAATCTAATAAGAAAAACCCTTTTTCTTATTTACGTGATTTCATATTGAGAGAGTTGTGTTGTCTTGACCTAACATTAAACATCTATTTATAATAATATAACCTTCCAAAAAGGTGTTCTTGTCTAACAAGAAACGAATTATTACCAAACTCAATTCACTTTCCAAAAGTGAATATTAGAGTATAATATGTGTCATAATTATCATATAATTATATAAACCATTTTAACCCAATAAGTAATTCTATTGTGTGTGACTCTTTAGGTGCTTTATCAGTTGACAATAAATATAAATAATAATCTTAGAATTAAATTAGCTTTTGTACAAAACCAATTAACTAGTAAATCATAATGGTTAGAAACTAGACTTTAAGACGAATCCATCGGTATAAAGTATGCGAAAATCGGACAAACGGTTAATTAGATATGACCAATTTAAATTTTTAGCGTTATCTAAAAAATATGGTTGGAGATTGAAGATGACCATCCAATCTCACTCTCGCACACGGCGTTTTAGATTCACCAGCATTCATAAGAACATCGGATCAGAAAACCGAAATCACAACTGAAATCAAAACAACAAATTGATTCGAAAAAAGTTTACGAAAAAATCACCGGGTCTCCCGAAAGCGGTAAATGTAACATACACGTTACCCTAGGTGAGTGGATAAGCTAGCCAGCAACTATTATAGCAGTTGGCGCGTGTGCACGCGCCAACATGTGTCATCGCTGCGTGGAACCCACTCCGTTGTCCATTTTCGGCGCAATTTTTTTTAAAATTCTTAAATTTTCATTTCCTATTCATTTATGATTTTTCAAGAATTTTTTTGGCTGACCAGAAAATTAATATTTTCATGGTTAGTTTTTGAAAAAATTGTAATTAAGTGATAAAAAAGAAGAAAATTAGTTGGAGGTCAGTGGGAGTTTTTGAAGATTCCTTTAGCATACTTGTCACATAAAAATCAAAATTAATCATTAATTTTTGGTTTATCTATTTATTTCTTAGTTTCTTAGAGATTCATAGAAAATTGAAATAAATTGAGAAAATTGTAGAAAAATATAAAAAATTCCAAAAGATAATGAAAAATGTTCTTACCGTTATAGATTTTTTTTGAAGTAATAACCTTCTGTTATATATATTTTTTAGTTTAATATGGCATGTGTATTTATTTATTTCTTATTTTTGTGAATTTGTACAAAATTGGAATAAATACAAAGAAATTACAAAAAAAAATCCAGAAAACTTACATGAACTATATGAGGTGTACTTTAAGTTCCATAATGTCATTCTTGTATTTTTCTAACTGTAATTATTTGTTTTTGTAATTTTTGCATGCCTATTTATTATTTTGTGAATTTTTACAAAAATTGAAATAAATACAAAGAAATTACAGAAAAATCTAGAAGTAGGAGATGCATAAATGGTTAATGATATGTTGCATCAATGTGTGACTGAAGAAGATGACTTCTTTTTCAGAGTTAAAATTGATGATAGAAGTAGATTGTCTAACGTATTTTGAAGAGACTCAATGATACAAGAAAACTATAACTTATACAGTGATGTTATAGTATTTGATACCACCTACTGAACAAATAGATACAACTTTAATTTGTGCACAATTTGTTGGTATCATTAACCATTGAAAAAATGTAATGTTTGCATGTGCTTTTATATCTGATGAAAAAAAAAGAATTATTTTTTAGCATATTCAAGAAGTACATGGATGACAAAAGACCTATAACCATCTTTACAGATCAAAATGCTATTACTAATGCAAATAAAAATGATATGAGTTTTTATTCATGAAGTATTAAGATGTACGTATTCCACACTTACATATTTGATTATGTTGTTCAAATTTAGACTCTATATATAAAAATATTAAATATTTAATTTTCAATCAAAAGCTCATACTTTTTGTATGATGCTTGTTATTATATTTGATGCCTGGTATTGCAAATTTTCCCTAAAACAAGAAACATATTATACTTATGGCACATTCTTCAAAATGTTGTAAGCCTCTTTGGGCAGTTGAAACGTGATCATTCTTTGAAATAATAATTCAAGAAATAATTAAGAGGCTCTGTTGATAAATCTGAATTTGAATTCCACTGGATTTCTATGATATCAACGTATTATTTGCAATCATTTATGGTTTACGAGATTATATGCTTTAAAGGAAAAATAGTTTACTACACTCAACAAAATTTTATTTTCTATTGGAATACTATCGTCACAAAGAAATTAAAACAAAAATAGCGCCATAGGCTTTCATGCAAAAAAGAGAACAAGATTAATAGAATTCTTTGAACTTTTCAGAGAAACTAAAAGTCGTTGGAGAAACATTAAGCAAATTGATGAATTATGATGCTCAGGATTAGTTCCTACATTTGTTCTGCCATTGACTGGAATGGTTAAACATGTTATCAAGGTATACACGCTTACAGTGTCCAGAGATTTCAAAACTCTGTTTTTGAAATCTATTTTTGCAACTTCAACCCTTGTACATATTGAATATAACATTATAGTTTATAATGTTTTGGCTGATTTTGAGAATAGTGTTTAATGTGTCATGTCCGACATTGTTATTAAGTTTATATCATAGTCTTGCAAATACTTTGAGAAGTGTGCTATTCTGTGTTACCACTATTTGAGAGTCCTTAATATGCACTCTGTTCTGAAAATACCTCAACATTATATCTCAAAAAGGTGGTCAAAATTAGCAAAGAGTGAAGTATAGGATAGAATTAACGAGACATTATCAACTTAAAGTAATAGTGAAACTTTCATTCCTTGGCAAAATCAAATGATTCGAAACTACTATGACCTTATTCTCAATGTCCAAGATTATGAACAAACAAGAAAAGTACTTGAAGAGAGCTACAACAGAGATCTTCTTCTAATTAATTCTGTCATTTGTAATATTACAGATCCTATTGAGGATTCTGCAGCTGACAATTGGATCCTACTCGATCAGTGACAAAAGGAAGAAAATAAAGAATGAAGGGGAAAATACTACATCAAGAAATGTATTTCAAGATAACGAGTTTGATACCAAGACTCCTAATGTAACTGCTGAAAATCATTTGGAGAAACAGAACCAAACTACAACTATAAACCAAAAGAAAGAGAAAGAGAGGGAGGACAAGTATGAGAGAAAATGGAGTGTTTAAATTTCTATTTTGCAAGGATTTCTGGAGGCCTTAGCTCATGGTTCCAGCATGAAAAGAGGTATTAAATTATGCCATTGAAAGGTGAGGGTTTGTTTGTGCAAAACATTTTTAAATAGTCCAAGTTTTCTACATGTTTAAGATTTTGAAAGCTGAAATTGTACAAGTTTTGTAAAGTAAATGTTATGTGTTCTATATGTTTGTGAATATGCATATGTTACGACTAGCTCTTGTTCTGTAAACCATAGCAAGGGTTTTTGTGAGATTATTTTCTATTTAAAGGGGTTGTAACCCCATGATTAAAGAATTTCCAAGGAAGGACATACAAGTTCTCTTTTATGATTTTGATATTATGATCTAGAAACCATTGTGGGCATAAGGAAATCAGCATAGTAACAAAGCATCGGAAAATATAACAATTATATTATAATTGGTTTCCATAGGACTTTAATGATAATATATACCAAACATACCTAATGAGGAGCTAGCAAAACCTTTGAGCGGAATTTAATCGATCAATCAGCCGCACAAGTGTCCGGCCTCTAATGGTAATCCACACGAACTACTTTCGGGATCCTCGAAGGATTGATTCTAATGCTAGGTTAATAAGCTAGATCCTTCTCAACAACACTTAAGAGATCTAATAAGAAAAACCATTTTTCTTATTTACATGATTTCTTATTGAGAGAGTTGTGTTGTTTGTGACCCAACATTAAGCATCTACATATAATAATACAGCCTTTCAAAAAGGTTGTCTTGTCAAATAAGAAACAAGATTATTACCAAACTCCTTTCACTTTCTAAAAGTGAATAAGAGCATCGAAACAAAATTATTACCAAACTCCTTTCACTTTCCAAAAGCGAACAAGAGCGTAATAGATGTCATAATTATTATATAATTATATAAACCATTTTAACCCAATAAGTAATTCTATTGTGTGTGACCCTTTAGGTTCCTAATCACTTGTCAATAAATATAAATAATAATCTTAGAATTAAATTGGCTTTTGTACAAAACCAACAAACTCCACTTGGATTAAAAACAATTTAGTCACTGAGCTTTTAAGATAGAATAAATTAAACAATTTTAATTTATCATTAATTCAATAATTAATTCATTTATATTTATAGATCAAGAGTAGCCTCTAGCCAAGACATCATGACCACCCAAGAGTTAGGAAAAGTCAATTGATCGACTTCACCTATCCATGAACCAGGTACCATGTAATTATCATCCTTTCACCATCCTATATTTCAATTAGTACAAGAATAAAGTTTAAGTGCCAACTCTTTATTTTACTATTATATTTCTTTCTTGTACCGAAATTTAACTCGTAAATAAATTTAGAACTTTTCCAAATTTACTTACTAATTATGTGCATTTTGAGTTGAGTTTCAACAAGTGGCGCCAGAAAGGAATATACTCTCCCACTATTAGGAGTGGTGAATCCTATATCGATCATAAACTATATATCCGTGCTTCTTGTTATATCCAACGTCTACCGCTCACATATCCAGTTACGGTTATGGACAAATAGAGTCAAAACATAACATCCACACTAAACATACTCTTATGATCTCAAGTCAAAGGATCGCTTACACTACCGTCACGTAGAGATTATACCATTGGCACTCAAATAGTTAACGATATGGAAATCTCTAAGCGGATCATTCCAGTGAACACATTCTCCAATGATTCACCCATATATCACTATATATACTAGTCTATCCGCATTAACAATGTCCTTGTTATTGTTAATACTATATATGACTAGGAAAATTTAAGAATAATAAATATTATTCTAAGGACTTTATCATAGTGTATATACATCGACATATATATGTTACAAAATGATAAATATGCCATATCTTTATTGCATAATCATTCTTCTATTATGACTCAAACCAATCATTCAATACTTCAAACTAAATGAGCGAACATGACTATCATGTTTCTTTTGGGATAATGGTTTCGTCAATTAATAATTATATTATCCTTTGCAGGAATCTCTTGTATCATTACTTAAATTCTATCAATGATTACTCTAATCAAATGATAAAACTTTAGTACATGTTCAGATCATTGATGAGACCTTAGTTCCTCAACTATTGAAGAAACTATTTCCATCCAAACAATCTTGTAACTACTTCTCAAGAAACTATATACTTAATCTCTATTGTAGAATATGTTGTTTTAATCTATTTGAAACATTTTCAAATAACAACATTTATATTTAGGATAAATACGTATCCATCTTGATACTTGCAATCATCTTTATGAGATTGAAAACTAGTATCTATGAATCCATATATATTTAGCTCAACATTCAAGAATATATCCTTAATTCTTCTCAATTATTTAAGAAATTCTTAACCACTTCTAGTGACTCTCACTGGAATTGGATTGAAATATGCACATAACACTTATAGTTTAGGAGACATTTGGTCTTATATAATATACATAAATGATCTTACTTCTTAAGAACATTTTGCATACTATATTTCTTAATATCAGTCTTTGGATATATGCCCCAAGGTAAGTCCTATCAAATATAAGAATGTAAACCTTTTTAAACTGATCCATTCATGTTAAACGTCTTTAACATTTACTAAATATATATACAAATATATATATTGACTATATAGGACCAAACAACTTATCAAATCTATATCTATAGACTTTTTCCCAATGTATGAGTTGTTTCTCCAAAATTCTTAATTGAGAAGGTTTTTGAACAACCATGCCTTAACTAATTTAAGAGTAGTTATGTAAATTCTCATTATTAATATGTCATCTACATATAATATGAGAAATATAATAATATTGCCAATAATCTTTTGTATACACAAGATTCATATTTGTTTTTGATTAAATCAAACTTTTGATTATCTCATCAAAACAAATATTTAAACTCTTAAAAGCTTGCTTTAGTCTATAAATAAACTTTTACAATTTGCATACTTTGTTAGGGTATTTAGACATAAAAACTCTTAGATTGTATAATATACTAATCTTTTTGCAAATTACAGCAAGTAAAATCTTAATGGATTTTAACACGGTAATTGGTGAAAAGGTTTCATCATAGTCAATACTATGATTTTGTGTAACCTTTAGTGACCAATATTCATGCTTTTTTTTTAAACGAACCAATTTTATTAAACAAAACAACATAGGACGAGGCCGGCTATATCCGAGACCTCAGTACAAAAGGAAAGCCGTAAACAAGGAGTACTACTCCTTTACACTTTGAGGCCGTGGCTTCTATATCTGTGTATTAAAACTAAGAAAATCTGAGAGTATGCATGGAGGGTAGGAGCCCACAAAATTTGAGTACTAAAAAACAAATTCTGAAGGTTTCGACCCTGTAAAAGGTGCTTCGCAATCTGATTGTACAAAATATATTCTACCTACTAATGAAAAGCAACACAACCTATTTATTAGAATAAGAAGCCCAAGAGTAATTACGTGAATTGAATCCAAACTTCAGCAAATCAGCAGCAGCCCATAGCCAAAATCGGTCACCCTAATCCAAGACAAAATATTCTTGAACAACAGCAGCCCAAAGCCAGAATCAATCAGCAGCAGTCCATAACCAGAATAGATGTTCATTCTTAATCCCAAAACTATGCTAGATAATCTGCCATCAGCCCTAATCCGAGACAACATTGGTATTCCTTCTTGAATAGCAGCAGCCCAAATCCATAATCGATCAGGAGCAGCCCATAGCCAACATAGATGTTCATACTTAATCCCAAAATTATGCTAGATAATCTGCCAGGGTTGAGCAGCAATCCCCTGTAGGGAACCTCAAAGAAGGCCTACAAAGAGATCCTGCCCAGTAAAGCCATTTAAGGTTCTCATCTCCCATGGTCCCAGTAGCATGATGGTGGTACCCAAAGTTTCAAACAAAAATTGGGCAGCATATCCCTTGTAAATGTCCTCCGTCCAAAGACATAGCTGAGTGCCCCCCACAAACAGAAACATAAACCAACAAAGCAATACAACTACCTCAACAACCACGAAATAAAGAGCCACATAAACCAGTCCTATCCCTCTCCTATAGCATCTACTTTGCTTCAATGTCATAAGACAAGATTCACAAAGGCCAGCGGTTATACGATCACATGGACGTAGGCCTCAAACACAAGAGTTACATTTCAGCACCATTTAAAATTCACAGCACAGGAGTCCATAAATACTAAGAGAAAATGCAGCTGATTATCAAGCGAAACATGTCTTCTGGCCAAATGATGTAAACATCAGTAATCATGGGCTTTTAGAAGAAGCAGACAGTGATTACCTGTAATTCTAGTTTTTGCCTTCCGAATAACAAATGCGAGGATTTCGATCCCTGAGCTTTCTTCCGGACCATGCATTGGCTTTGGGACTAACAAGAGCTTCCATGTAGTTAGTTTGCTTGGGCGATTTCCGTGAGTTCACCATTTTTTCGAGGAAGCTACTGAAAACATCTTCGGGTTCTCCCTCATAACTATTTTCCATTCATTGATCCTCACCGTCATCTTCTTCTTTCGATTCAGCTGGGATAGCTTGAAGAGTTGCTAAATCTGATGTTGAACTCACTTTGTGTAGAGTCAGAGGTTCCTCTTCTTCCCACATAACCCTAGCATTGGTAGCCCCTTTACTCAGCTTCTTGCTAGGCATATTTAGCGGTAAAAACTTTGCTACTTCCTCCTCGTCCACCCTGATCGTTTGAATGGTATGTATGATTTCTACTTCCGACATGGTACCAGCTGCGTTCATGAAGTGCGACTCCCCTTCAGTCCCACCTTTCGTAGCTGTTGTGTCCCCACCTATCGAGGTGTCTTTGATCATGTTTGAGGATTCTCCTTCTTCCCAATTTATGGTCACTTTGATATTGTCCGAAATCATCCTATCATTGTTTGCCGATTCTACCTGTGGGAAAGCCTTCGAAGCTATTGGCAAAGGACCAACCGCAATTGCAGTTTTTGAAGAGGATAGCTCATAAGCTCCATCAGGCTCCCCTCTTCTCTTATTAATGATTTCCAGTAGATGCCCAAGGTTAGCAACAAAGTGCTCAAGCTTATAACCTACAAATTTCGGTGGTGAGGTTGCCAGTACCAATGTGTGATTAGTTCCACCGACAACTACTGGGTTGAGAATTTCAGACCCCTCCGGGCCATTTCCTGGGCTTGTTTGCTGCCCTCTCTTCTCTGAATGTGTCTTGTTTCCCTCTTGCTTCTTTCCACTTTGGCCAGTCACTATCTCCCCTAAATGATCAGACTGTGGCACCACTTCGACACCATTCCCAATTTCCATATCCTTCGGAGGTGACTCGTCAGATTGAAGCTCCTTGTTATTGGATACCACCTTCTCCTTCGGTACCCAAACTTTCTTTACTTGCTTGAGATTGCACTTTGAATCGGAGTGGCCCATTTTTGCACAGTTTGGACAATATTCCGGTAAATCTTTGTAAATAATCTGCTGCCACATGCCTATCTTCCGCGATTCAATCCAAACACGGTGAGGAAGGGGCTTGACAACATCGACTTCAATGCAAATTCTTGCCTCACTTGGCCGCAGAACCTTTTCCATTGCCGCCGTCGCCAAATCTAGCTTAAGTGGATTTCCAACTGCCGAGCCCAATGTAAACAAGGTTTCTTTATTGCACAAATGGACAGGGAGCAGTGAAAAATTAATCCATACCGGAGCTATAGACGGTTCCTTCAGTGGACTAAAATCAGGAGACCAACGAAAAATTTTCGCATGAAAACCACGGAAAGCCCAGCTTTTTTTCATCCAAAGTCTTTGGAAATCGGCTTCAAACTGGAACTGGAAAATGACATGACGTTGATCAATTAGCCCTGCGTGACATTCACCACAGAAACCAGCGGATTGTAAATCTTTACGAATGTCTACCATTGCCGGTCTTCCTTGGTTGAATTTACCAATTAAGGCAAACTTGAATCTTTCAGCCAAGCGAGATTCTTCATCATCTGAAATGAACAGAGCCGACTCTCCATTATGTGTTGACAAGGCTGGCACCAACGAAGGATTGAAGGAAACATCCACATTTGGAGCCCACACTGCCGAAACTGCCTCCCTGTAGGACTTCACGGTCGGCTGAGAAATCTTCACAAGTGGGGGAATCTGGTTATGATTTGTATGGGATTTAGGCCCTTTCGGATGTATGCTGCGATCTGAGTCTTGAGATTTGACTGGAGGTTGCGATTTCAGATGCCTCGTTGGGGGAGGGGGTTCTTCCATGGGCCTCTTCCCTTGAGCCACCATAAGAAGATGATTACTTGTTTGCGCTACATGGGATTGGGCAATCAGCGGGGTGAAGAAGTTAGACAGTAGGAGAGGAGGTGGCCGGCGTTGAGCCTTGGAAGAGCTACCGTTTGGGTTAGGCCTCAGTGTGGTCGGCGGAAAGAATGTGGCCGTTTTCCGATTTGACCCGACTACCTTAGCAGCTACCTTTGTTACACTTGCCTCAGCTAGGCCTTTGACTGCAGTTGCTGAAATCACAGCCCTAGAAGTAGAGGCTGCTCCCGGAGCAACGTCAATGGCGTTAGATTCACCTGAATCTAGAAGCGGCTGTGGCGTAGTCACCGTTGAAACCAAAATAACTTGTGCAGGTGAGACTGATTGTTGTGGATCCGTGATCAAAACCGTGGGATCTAGCTGATTAGTTCACAAGGGTCAGAGCTGTGATGGCTCCGGCCTAGTGGCCGGAGCCTAGAGACAGGTGCCGGGAGCCGTTCCAATGCTAGGGTCTCGATCTTTCCGTTGAAGAGATGCTGAGACGTTGGATGTGGGGAAGGTTGGGAAGCGGGTTGAAATCAGGTCAAAGAGGATGAGTAGATGAAGCTAAAGAGGATATACCGGCTATAAAAATGCTATAAGCTAGATAAATTCTTAGAGAGAAGGTGGAGGCTCTCTCTCATGAATTGTGGTTCAAGGAATAGACAATTTGCACAATAATTAAAGTTATAGGTAACAATATTCAAGGAATAGACCAATATTCATGCTTTAAAGGTAACAATGTTACCATCCATATTTGTCTTCTTTTGAAGACCCACTTGCACCTTATGAGTTTTATCCCTTTAGATGCATTGACTAAGGTCTATACCTTATTATCATATATGGAATCCATTTTAGATTTTATTGTTCAAAACCACTTTTACATTTCTTATCAAATAAGACTTCTTTGTAGATAGTAGGTTTATCATTCTTAATGATAAACACATCATCTCATGTGGACGATACATCCTACTAATCATACAATTTACTTCTGTATTGGGGGCTTCATGTCCTACCGCATCACCATGAGGTACAAGCTCTAATTCCATCTTCTTTTCATTACTAAGTTATGGTTTAAGAACTTCATCAAGTTCTATATGCTCCCATTTGCCTTTTCTAGAATAAACTATTCTCCTAGAAATATGACATATTTTGAGACAAACATTTTTTGCTCATTAGGATCATAGAAATAATATCCAAAACTTTCTTTTGGACATTCTACAAAATAGTATATATGAAAATTTTGTATCAAACTTATTGGATTTTACCTTTTATAAAATATAGGATACTCCCAAATATTTTGGTTATTTCCCATACCATATCTCATATGAGGTAAAATCGATAGGTTTAAATGGAATATACTTGAAAAGATCAAATGCAATATATTTATGGTATATTCTCAAAACAATTTTGAGAGAATTGTATAGCTCATCATTAATCGAATAATATATAATAAAATTATATTATTACTTTAATAAAGAAACAAGTTCATTTTGTTACGATAATTATAAATTCTTGACTCAAGTATTCTCTGTTTCGATCTAATCGAAGTAATTTAATACTTTTATCAAGTTGTTTTTTCAACTTCAATTTTATATTCTTTGAACTCTTCAAAGAAATTAGTTATATACTTCAATAAGTACATATATGACTATATTTAATATAATCATTTGAAGTATGAAAAACTTTCTGTAATTACAATTGACATAGTTCTACATACATCAATATGTATTAAACTTAGTAATTCAGTAGATCTTTCACCTTTTTAAGTAAAAGGTAAATTGGTTATTTTCTAATAAATAAGATTCACATTTATCAAATGATTCATAATCAAGTGATTCCAAATAAACATCATTATACAATTTGGCTATGCGTTTCTCATTTATATAACCATATCTACAATGTTAGAGAAATAATTATCAATTATTGTTTCTTTGTGTTTATGTTAGAAAAGAAGATTATCCAAATCAAATATATAAAGTTTGTTATCCAATTAACCTGCATCTTAAAATATTGTCACAATAAAAAGAACAACATTTATCCTTTTGAATTATTGTAAATCTATTCATGTCAAACATGAAATTAAAATAATATTTTAGTAAGTACTGATAATAACAATCCTTTATATTAAGGATTAATCTTCTGAATAAAGAAAACTCTATATTCCTATGGTATTGTAACAACTTTTATCGTATTCAATTACCAGATATAAGAATACATTTTTTTTACCCAACTTTCTACTTATCTTTAAATCTTGAATATTTATGTAAATATGAGATCCAAATCTGGTATCTAAGACCCAAGATTTTATTTATAAGCGGAAACATTTATTTCAATCATAAACATACTTGAAGTAGAAACTTCACCAAGTTTCTTCTGCTTCAAAATTTCGATGAACTTTTTTATTCTAATTCTAATGTCTATCTTAATAGACCGTAGTAGAATTTAATACTATTTAAACTTTTGTCCTTATTATTTTGTGTTCAATTTGAGCACCTTTTTATTGATTTTCTTAAAATCATGGTCCAAATTCAGTTTTCTGAAAACTCAAGTATTAACACAATTTCATTTTTCTTCTTGATTGAATCATTTGTTGTCTTATTAAGCAATTCAAGCAAATATTTAGATCTTCACTTTGTTCATAACAAAATCTAATTTTTCAATGAGACTAATCACCTTTAGCACATTAGATGATACTAAAGATTATTTTCCATTTTGCTCTAATGAGTTCGTAAAAGAGATATCATATATCTCAATTTTAACTCTTATATCATACAATCATTTCATCTAATTAAATATTGTAAAAGCATACATGTTCACATACAACTATTATAATTAAGATTCGTGAATGCTTTTTAGCATAAGACAATATACATTATCAAAATTATTTTTATGTTTTTTGCATGTATCTTTGATTACTTGATCAATATCATCATCAAGAAAAAGATTTTAAGGACATAAAATAACTTCTCATACCTAAAACAATTTTTATGTTGTAAAATTCAATCCATAAAATTTGAGAAATTAATATATTGTCAAACAATATATTATAGATAATTTTTTACAACAGAAAATAAAGATAGAAAAATATTTCATATTTATGCAATAAGCAAAACTAAAATAAATAAATATGGACATATGAAAATTTTTGGTTTTGCTCCCACTATTTTATTCAAATCAATATCCCTTCAATTGATTCGAGAATTTTCACAAAATTCTTAGTGGCTAGAATCTCATTTTAATTATTTTAATCTTGAGGCAACTCAACAAATCAAAATAATCTCAACAAGTAGGTAACAGTTACCAATTACAGCTATTTGTAACTTCTACATAGTTAGGCTATCAACTCTTGATACACATATCTCATATGTCCCCTAACTCTTTGCCTCAAAAACGTTTTGACCTTGAGGCAACCCAACAAGCCAAAAGTTTTTGTTAAATCAAGCCCATTATTCAGAGATCTAATCTCATAGCATAAACGCATAACTCAACAAGTTGGTCTAATAAAAATTTATTTAAACTATAATAATGGAAGGCAACTAATTATGATTTAATATTTAATTAAGGGATTAATTTACGGTCTCATCATACGTACATATCATATGTGAAAATTATTTGATCAATTGAACATACAATATGCAATTAAATAAATATATTATTTTATCAAATATAAATCACATATGACATGTTATTCAAATAATCACATTAAATAAATATTTAATATATTTATATCAAATATAAATCACATATGACACATGTTACTCAAATAATCATATTAAATGAATATACAATAAATCTATATCAAATATAAATTGTATATGACAAATGTTATTCAAATAATCATATTAAATGAATATACAATAAATTTATATCAAATATAAATTCTATATGACATATGTTATTCAAATAATCATATTAAATGAATATACAATAAATTTATATCAAATATAAATTGTATATTACACATGTTATTCAAATAATCATATTAAATGAATATGTAATAAATTTATATCAAATATAAATTGTATATGACATGTTATCAAATAATCATATTAAATGATAAATTTATATCAAATATAAATTACATGTCGTCTTATTTAAATAATCACATTAAATGAATATAAAATAGATTTATATCAAATATAAATTACATATGTCATACTATTTAAATAATCACATTAAATGAATATATAATAAATTTATATCAAATATAAATTACATATTTCATATTATTCAAGTAATCACATTAAATGAATATATAACAAATTTATATCAAATATAAATTACATATGTCATATTATTCAAATAATCACATTAAATGAATATATAATTTTTCTGTCATGAATCTATATGTATATTATTTCTAATTATATTAGAAATCATTTAATTGAATTTTTGAAACTTTTATGGGTCAAAATATAGTTTCCAAAACTATAGGGCCAACTGATCAGGAAAAAGTAACAAACTAAGGGGTTTATTCATAATAAGGAAAACAATTTTCCTTCAACCCCTATGATAAGTTGGTTTTATACCAACTAAAATGGATTAATTCACTTAGCTTTTGATTTGTTTTTCATGAGTTAGTGTGGTGTTTTGTGTGATGTTGTGCATTCATGTGGTTTGCAATTGGTTGTGCTTAATTGGTTAAAAGGGACCAAAAATGATGATGAACTTAGGCAATTGTGTGTTTGATGCTAATTGGCAAGGTTGAGAGGTCAAAATATCTAGGAAGGTGAATGAAACTGAAATGAACTTGGTAGACTCGATTATGGGTTTTGGCAGATTTGGTTAGGAAATTCATCTGGGCATAACTTTCTTGATACTAATCCAATGGTGAGTTCTTTGGTGTTCTGAAAAGCTCTTTGAATGCACTACATTTCGTATGTTTTAACTATTTCCCAATTTTGTGTGCAATATTATGAAATATGAGTTTCTTTTCGAAATGCCATTTTAGGGTTTTAGGGTTTTATCTTTCTGCACAGTTTGGTATTTTGATAATATCTTGAGTTTCAGGTACCTGATTAGGCTGTTTCTTGATCCATTGGAAAGCTAAGAGGGGGATGTAGAACTCTTAAGTTCACTACCAAGTCTGAATCAGAGGCTAAGACACATTTATTTGGCATGGAAGTAGGGTGTTGTGCTGGAGTGAACACTATGCCAAAACCTTGCTAACCTACCTTGCCAACACCTTGCCAAGGCTTTGCCAATACCTTGCCAAGACCTTGCCGACCTACCTTGCCAAAACCTTGCCAAGACCTTGCCAAACACTTTGACCTGACTTGCCGAACCTTGCCCGCACACATGCCACAACCTTGCCGAATGCATGCACACATGCACAACACCTTGCCATGTACTCTTTGGCACAGCATATGCACACGTTTTGGCACACCACATGCACACTCTTGGCACAACACTCATGCAATCATTTCTGCCAAGTATTCACAACACATAACACACAAACCATAAGCATATTGGCACAACATGGACACGGTTTGTGCATGGCACGCTCACTCATGTGTCACACTTGATTAACATTAGCTGTGGCAACACCTTGCCATTCGTTTGCCACATTTTGTCATACGAGTGCACTCACCTGGCCGAATACATTACACACCATTCTTGCACAACAAACTTTGCCAAACTTTGCCAAGTCATGCCAACATACCTTGCCACAGGATCATTGCACAACACTTTACTCTTGGCACACTACTCATGCATGTTTGGCACAATATTTGCACACTCCAAACACGGTTGCATACACATTGGCAAGGGAAACGCACAGTAAAATGCACAAACTTTCTCCACGAGACCTCGTGGAGAAAGAAAAAATTGCACAAATTTCCTCCACAAGGTCTCGTGGCGAAAACAAAAACACCAAACTTTTCTCCACGAGACCTCGTGGAGAAAATGAAAAGTGACAAAATTTACTCCACGAGGTTTCGTGGAGTAAAAACCAGAAGGAAAATTTTGCCCACGAGATCTCTTGGGCAAAATTGTGTGATTCGAATGAGCAAAAATTGACTAAGTGTTGGTTTGTGTTCTCAGGATGCAGCAAGTGGATGAAGGCGTGGTAATGGCTGGCCCGAAGGCGCATAAAAGATGAGTTCAGTAAGGAAAGTTGCATTGGTTGCCCGAAGGCGTGCTCTTCTCCACTTATAAAGGCGTGGTGTTTGCTGAAGAAGAAGAAATTGTGGCAGATGCTTGAAGGCGCGATTCATTTGGCAGGAAGGCGTTGGAGGTGCAGTAAAGGCGCGAGGGAGAACGGTGTGAAGGCTTGAAGGTTGCTGAGCATGACTGGTCCCTGGCCAAGAAGTTTGAAGGTGTGACTCCAAATGGCACAAAGGCGTGGTAGAGAAGCTGGGAGGCGTGAACCAGATTTGCCTAAAGGCGCGAGGAGGTTCTTGAAGGCGCAGATCCTTTGGCTCAAAGGCGCTGGCGCAGTTCTGAAACCTTCTACTTTGGTTTTTGTCATTTACATTACTTTGGCATTTTTAGTAGTGGTATTCATGTAATATTTTAGTCATTGTACGTTTGCGTATTATTTACGTTCTTTTTTAACCTCTATATATAGAGGAATAGTCAACATTTTAGAGGATCCGATTCATTTTATTCACTACTCACATTTTCAATATTGTAACCAACTTTTGATTTTGAAGTGCGGGAAGTGTTCTTGAGATCCACTTTCACTCTCTACTTTCTCTCACTAAGATTGTAGCTTCATTTTGGATTCCGATCAAAGATTTGTTCTCATAATTGTATTTCTCCTCGAAATTGAGAAGAAAAGTGACAATCCTCTCGGCATTTGGAAGCTTTTAAGATTCTTAATTGGTAAACTCTTCCAATTAATGATTATGAACTGTTTAATCTTCCAATTTGTTGATTGTGAAGCTGAAATGGAGATTCGTGGCTAATTGTATGATAATCTAGGACACTGAGGGTGAATGCTAGTTTAAAATTGTAATTGTGCAGTAGAACTAATGATCTATTATAAGAAATGGAAATTCTCAGCTATGAATTTGTAAAACTTGTTAAGAGCATGTTTTTGATCTGAATTTGATGAAATGAGATTTGATTGCGGTCGTCATGCTGAATTGAGTCTTCTTTTGTAAGATTTGGATGAAAATTATGAATAAGAACCTGAGAATGCTTGAGTTCTTAAACCTGTTTGAATTTGCACAGATCTTAAGGCTAGACCTCATCATAGGAAGCTTTGAGTCTGTATCAGCCTGAGAACAAGGTAATAAGAGATTCTCATACTTAAATGATGAATTTACATGCTAGGATCGGGCCTCACCATGGGAGATTCTAGGTGTTCATGCCTGAGTAATTTGAGTGGGGAATTGAGACAGCTTGTTCACACTTCACCATCCTTAGGCCCGACCAGAGGATAGGATGGTGTCGGGAGACTAAAATTGTAGTGTAGTGACCATGCTAACTATTATTTCTGTTTCCAATTGTGATTCTCCTCATCTGCTTCGATTGTATGTTAGTAATACTGCATGTATGAGAAGTTGCATTCACCCGGAAGTAGCCTAGATTATCAGCTTAAATTTCTTGAGAACTTTGCTTTTACTTCTCTGAGTCTTACTTGTGTGTTCATTTCAATTCGTAATTGTGTGGAGTTAAACCAATTTACTTTCTGTTAAATTTTGTAATTAGTGTTCTTTTAATCTTGATTAAATTTTGGTGACATAACTGAGCATATCAAACTCCTTGAATCGACTATTTCCCAGTGGAACGAAACCTAACTCACTGCTACTATATTCAGTGAAAATTAGGATAAATTGACGAGCCACGACACTCGACATCAATTTTTGGCGCCGTTGCCTGGGAACTAGGCACGGTTTTTGGAATTTGTTGTTGTTCTGTTCTTAGTTGTATGTTTTATTGCTTTGATTTAGTTACCTTGTTTCTTTACTGTGTGTGATTCTGTTACTTTTACCTTCTTGTATTGGATTTGTTTACAGATTGATCCATTTGTTCTCTTGATATCATTTGCTGTTCCTGTTTGTGTATGCCCAGGTCTATAAGATCTAGAGGAAAATCTGAATTTGAATTGGACCTTGAATTGGAAAGAACTCTAAGGATTCAAGCAAAGCAGATATATATGGCTGCACAAGGAGTACAAGCACCGAGGTTCGGAGACCATTATGCAGTAAATTTTGACAATCGATTTGGTCATCAGGACATCGACGTGGAAACTTACCACATTCCTCCACAAATTGTTTCCATGATCACCCAGGGCCAATTCTTCCAAGGTCTTGGCAACGAGGATTCTAATGACCACCTTGATTGGTTTCTCGGGTTATGTAGCACTTTTAAGTTGCCAAGAGTTGACAGGGGTGAGGTTCACAGAATTTTGTTCCCTTTATCTCTGCGTGGAAAGGCTAAACATTGGTTCAAGAGTATTGGGGGAGCAAATGCTGGAATGTCATTTGATGATCTACAGAAAAGGTTCTTGTCTAAGTACTTCCCTCCAGCTAAGCTTGAAAAGAGAAGGTTGGAAATTATGAACTCCAACAACATGACAGAGAGTCATTTAGGGAAGCATAGGAGAGATTCAACGATTTGATTAGGCAATGCCCCAATCATGATTTGGGCGAGATTAGGGAATTAAATACCTTCTTCAAAGGCCTAACTCCTGAATCATCTTTGATGGTTAAAGCCTGTGCGAGTGGGCACTTAAGGACAAATCTGTGCCTGAAGTGCGTGAACTGTTTAACCAGATAGCTGAGGATGAATACCTTTTCCCAGAAACTCGAAAGCCACATGTCAGGAGACAAAGATGAATTCTTGATGTAGATAAGGAGACTTCACTTAGTGCTAAGTTTGAAGCATTGGCCAAGCAGGTGCAGACTTTAAAGGCGACTCAAACCAAAGGCCCAGTACTTTCATGTGGACTATGCAAGGGAAAACATCACACGGATGAATGTGCAATCACTACTGAATCCATTCAGTAAGTGAACAATTACAGTAACAAACCCCAATATGGTGGGAACTATTCTGGGAACAATTACAATGGAGGCAACAGACAATACGGTTGAAACCAAGGCAACTGGAATCAACAACAAAACCAAGGAGTAAATTACTATCAAGGTAATGACCCAAGGAGAACAATGAATCAACCACCTCCTGGTTTTGATAATCAGGCTAGCACATTCGAACAAAAGAAGCCAAATGTGGAGGATATGTTTCAAAAGCTGATGGAAAAGATGGATAAGAACGAACAGAGATTTGGAGGTTTGGAGTCCACTGTGAAGCATCACGAAGCCACATTGAAGAATATCGAGATGCAACTTGGTCAGTTGGCCAATGCTGTTCACCAGAAGCCAAAAGGAGCTCTTCCTAGTGACACAGTACCAAATCCCAAGGGGAGAGAAGCATGCAATGCTATTACTTTGAGGAGTGGAAAATTGTTGCCTGGAAGTAAACATTCAGAAGAGAAGAGTGATGGTGTAGAAGAGGACCAAAAAGATGAAGCTGAGGAAGTTTTGGAACCTGAGAAGAATGTTGAGCAAGAGGAAAATAAGTCTAAGAGGAAGGAAATACCAGAAAGGGTGGGGAATGAAATCACCAGAAATTTCAATCCTTATAACTTCCCAGATTATGCTCCAAAAGCTCCATTTCCAGAAAGGAAGAAACCTCCACCTAAGAAGGGGCCTCAATTCAATCGTTTCTTGGATATGATCAAACAAGTGAATGTCAATGTTCCTTTGTTGGATTTGGTTACAGCCATGCCTAAATATGCTAAGTATTTAAAGGATCTCATTTCAAACAAGGAGCAAATCTTGAGATGTGAAGTTCCAATGATGCTATCAGAGTGCAGTCAAGCATGGATGGTTTACAAATTACCTCCAAAGCTTAAGGATCCAGGTAGCTGTACCATACCTTATAAGATTGTAACCAGATATTTTGCAAAGGCCCTCTGTGACCTTGGAGCTGGAATCAACTTGATGCCATTATCCATTGCAATAAATGTGGGTTTGAGTGGAATGATTCGACCAGTTGCAGTGACACTACAGTTGGCAGATAGATCCTTTGTGACTCCTACAGGCTTGGTGGAGGACGTGTTGGTAAGTATTGATAAATTTACTTTGCCTGTGGATTTCATTATACTTGATATGGAAGAGGACCCTGAGGTTCCTCTCATTTTTGGTAGACCTTTTCTAGACACTGGTGATGCTTTGATTGGTGTGAGAAACAAGACAGTCACGTTTAGGATTAACAATGAGGAAGTGGTTTTTTGTGTAAACTATGCTATAAAGCAACCTCTAAATATGGAGTCTTGTTTTGCTATCAAAGCCATAACATGTTCTTCTTTGAATAATTTGAACAATATGCATGATTTCTCAGTTGTTGATAAGTTAAGTGTTTATGAGGATGATTTTGATGGAATTGACTTAGATGATGAGGACAAGAAAATTGTTTCTGAAATTGAGGATATTATTGAATGTTGCTATTTGGAAGAATCGATTTGTGAAATGCAAAGTGATGTTGTGGAAGTTCAAATGCATGGAACTGTGAAGGACATTGAATATGATTCGGTTATGTTGTCACATATTTTGACTAATGAGATTTGTAATCCCACTGAGGTGAGGAAGGAAGAATTTCTTTGCAGGAATGAAAAGGTTTTACCTTCCATTGTGGTGGCACCAAAGCTTGAGTTAAAACCACTTCCACCTTATCTCAAATATGCTTTCTTGGGAGAAAATGAGACATTGCCAATTGTTATATCTTCAAAGCTTGAAGGTTGGCAATAGGAGAAGCTTTTGGAAGTTTTGAGGAAACATAAGTTGGCTATTGGATGGACAATTGCTGATATAAAAGGCATAAGTCCAGGTTTATGTATGCACAAGATTCTATGACATGGTGGAATCAATAATTGAAATATTCATGGATGATTTTTCTGTTTTTGGTATGACATTCGATGGTTGTGTGGAGAACTTGGCAAAGGTTTTGAAGAGGTGTGAAGAAACGAACCTTGTGTTGAACTGGGAAAAATGTCAATTCATGGTTCAAGAAGGAATTGTGTTAGGCCATAAAATTTCTCATGCAAGGATGGAGGTAGATCGAGCTAAGGTAGATGTCATTGTAAAACTTCCTCCACCTACCAATGTTAAGGGTATCAGAAGATTTCTCGGACATGCTGGGTTTTATAGAAGGTTTATTAAGGATTTTTCAAAGATAGCTAGACCCTTGTGCAGCCTTCTAGAAAAAGATGTTAAGTTTGAGTTTGGAACAGAATGTGTTGAGGCATTTGAAACTTTGAAAACAAAATTGGTGGAAGCTCCTGTGATAGTCACTCCCCATTGGGGTGAACCCTTTGAAATTATGTGCGATGCCAGTGATTATGCCTTAGGAGCTGTCTTAGGCCAGAGAAGAGACAAAGTGTTTCACACTATCTATTATGCTAGCAGACTATTGAATGAGGCCCAAATGAATTATACAACTACTGAAAAGGAAATGCTAGCAGTGGTCTTCGCATTTGATAAATTCCGTGCGTACCTTTTGGAATCAAAGGTCATTGTTCATACAGACCATGCTGCATTGAAGTATCTGCTTGCAAAGAAAGAGGCAAAACCATGTTTGATTAGATGGGTTTTGTTGCTCCAGGAATTCGATGTGGAGATTAAAGATAGGAAAGGCTCAGAAAATGTTGTGGCCGATCACTTGTCAAGATTGGAATCTCAAGAGCAAGATTCACCTGACATTTTGGTTAAGGAACACTTCCCTGATGAGCAGGTGTTCAAAGTGGGTGAACAGACACTGCCTTGGTACGCTGAGATTGCGAATTTTGTTATTGATGGCCAAATTCCATCTTATTATTCCAGTGATCAGAGGAAAAGACTGAGAAGTGATACTAAATATTTCTTCTGGGAAGACAATTCATTATATAAAATATGCAGTGATCAAGTGATAAGAAAGTGTGTCAAGGAAGAAGAAAAGCATGACATCTTAAAGGCATGCCATGAAGGACCCTGTGGTGGTCATTTTGGATCAACTAGGACAGGCTTCAAAATTTTGCAATGTGGGTTTTATTGGCCACATATCTTAATGGATGCCAGAATTTGGGTTGGAAAATGTGATCGATGTCAACGAACTGGTAACATCTCTTCCAGAAATGAGATGCCCTTGAACAACATCTTGGAGGTAGAGATTTTTGATGTGTGGGGGATTGACTTCATGGGGCCTTTCCCTAAGTCAAGAGGTATGGAATACATTCTGGTGGTAGTGGATTACGTTTCTAAATGCGTGGAAGCGGTGGCTTTGGCTCATAACGATGCAAAAAGTGTAACTGCCTTCTTGAAGAAATACATCTTTAATAGGTTTGGCGCTCCCAGGGCTATAATAAGTGATGGAGGGACTCATTTCTGTAACAAGCTCTTTGAATCTTTGTTGGCTAAATATGGTGTTACTCACAAAGTTTCAACAGCTTACCATCCACAAACTTCTGGTCAAGCTGAAATTTCCAATCGGGAGATCAAGAGAGTTCTTGAAAAAGTGGTAAATCCAGGCAGGAAAGATTGGTCTTTGAAGTTAGATGATGCATTGTGGGCATACAGAACAGCTTACAAAACCCCAATTGGAGCTTCTCCTTTTCGATTGGTTTTTGGTAAAGAGTGTCACTTGCCAGTGTAACTTGAACATTAGGCGTATTGGGCTATTCAAACCTTGAACATGAATCTGTCTGAGGCTCAATCAAAAAGAATGTTGGAGTTGAATGAACTGGATGAATTCAGATTCAATGCTTACATGAGTGCCAAGTTGTACAAGGAAAGGACTAAAAGAATCCATGATGCAAAGCTTCAATCCAAGATTTTTTATCCAGGACAATTGGTATTGCTTTATAACTCTAAACTCAGATTGTTTCCTGGAAAATTGAAATCAAGGTGGAGTGGTCCTTTTAGAGTTGTTGATGTAAAACCTTATGGGACAATTGAAATCAAGAATGACAAGAATGGCAGTGTGGAAAGTGAATGGCCATCGTCTCAAGCCGTACTTAACTTCTCAGGACAAGGATAGTACTAATGTGGCACGAGATCCACATGAGCTATACCTAGATGATCCCATCATCTCAAATTGAGCTATGATGCACGGTCGGACTGTTGACTTTAAACCAAGCGCTCCTGGGAGGCAACCCTGATTTTCTTCTTTTGTCTTATTTGTTGTGATTTCTTTTCTTTGTTAATCCTAGTTTGAATAGTATTGGGTAGCAATTTATGGCACAATCTCATAACATCACTTGGGTCTATTTTTTGTAGAATCTCAGAAGGATGTTGGGCATTATTGATAGAAGCAAGGAGTACAATTTCACTTTTCTATCCATGTGGGTAAAATGAGTCTACATTGTTTACAACTAAAATACAAGCTCTGATGGTAAGAATTGTTGTTCATTCATGCACGATTGGTTAATCCGTGACCGTGCATGCATGTTTGGTTTGGATGGTTTCAATTATTGAGAAGAAAGGACATCAAGCTATGACCTGTCATTCACATGTGTTTGTTGGATAGTGAGTATGCCATAAATATAAATTGCACATCTTCTTTTTGCATGCTCATTACTCTTCCCTCTATATTGCTTCCTTGCTAGTAATTTTTCATTTTCAAAGCATGGATTTCTATTCTTCCCACCAGAACCTTTTTGAATATGCTATATTTAGTGAAGATCCTGGAACCATATCTTCTCCTTCTTCATCTTCTTCAGCTGATGAGGAGATGGTAATTGATCTTGAGCCAGCTATTTGTCCACATTTTGTTAATGCTTCTGCTGAAAACTTTTATCATGGCTTTACTAATAGATCAGTTATGATTGAGCGACCATTTCATGATCCTTCTAGGAGATTTGAGGATGTGATCTTCAGACAGTCGTGGTCTCATTTTGCTCGAGCCTCAGTTGTGGTGAATATGGACATAGTTAGGGAATTTTATGCTAATTCCCGAGCTAATGGTGTTCATTCAGTGTTCGTGAGAGGAAAGTATTTGAGGGTCACCCGCCATAGTATTAATAGACTTTATCTTCTTGATGATTTTTCTCGTAACACATATTGTAGGTTGTTGAGAGCTGAGAACACCGATCATTTGTTGGCTTCAGTAACTTTACCTGGTGCTACATGGGTGAGGAATGCTCGACAAGAGGCTTTATATGTGCCTACTAGTGAACTTACAGCCGAGGCCAAAATATGGTTAATGTTTATCAATTCCAGGATTCTTCCTACTAACCGTACCAATATAGCATCTAGGGAACGAGTTCTGTTGATTTATGCTATTTTACATGATTTCTCTATTGATGTTGGGAAGTTGATCTTAGAGTTTATCAGGCGGGCACAGAGAAGTGAGTTCGCACCGATGTATTTTCCAGCTCTGATAACGGCCATGGCTCGGGAGAAAGGAGTTAATATCACTTCAGCTGACAATCCTCAAAATCCTTTTGGACTATTGGGACCTCCTCAGTGGCTTGCTCTCCAAGAGGAGGAAAGAATTGCGAGACTTTCCCTTGGCTTGTAGAAAGAGGACAACCAGGTTCCTTTGTCTTGATTGTTATGTTTTTCTCACGGGTACCGTGTCTTATTCCAGTGTGGGGAGGGGGGAGATTTTGCCAAGATATCTTGATTATGGTGGTGGTTGGAACATGTATGGTTACCATGATTATGTTTAAGGAGATTAGTTGCCATGATTGAAGTATTAGCATTTGGTGATTTTGTTACTAGATAGGTTGTAATGTTTAAATTTTTGTTGTAAATTTTTTGATTGTTTTCGTGTTAATATAATTTCTTTGTTGTGATGATCAATTTTATTCACACATGCATTGATGATTGAATTCAATTTTCTGAAAAGCTGGTAAGTCGTGAATAAGGAATTGAGATGAAGGAACAAAGAAAGCTGACATTTTGTTGGACGTTTCTATGTGTTGCAGGATAAGTTCACATGCAAAATGTAAAAGTTGTTTGTTTTGTTTTGTTGATCATGATGTTTGAGAACATTGTTTAGGAGTGAACGGCTGAATTGAAAAGAGTAAGGGAGCGTTGTGGTTGTTGCTTTGAATGATATGAATGCTTTAGTCTTACCTTGTATTCATGATGTGCAAGGTGAGTTGACCGAATTGAGTGTATGCAATAATGATGATGTTGTAGTCTTGTGAGGAGTGAATGCATAAGAATTGGTAAAAGCTGAGAAGTTCACATGACTTGGATTATCAATTGGGTCCCACAATTTGAATGACTTGCTTGTTTGTAGTGTTTGGTGGGGAATGTTAATGTGGATGGTTCGCATGACCGAATTGCTTGTTGTCTAGGAGTGGCAAGTTGTTTTCACTTTACGTCTTGGTGGGTTTCATTGTTGGTCTTGGTCTATAAATGCCATTTACCATTTGTATAATATGTAAGGCCAAGAGAGAACAAAATCATTTTTGTTGAGCTAAGTATCATTTGTGGAAGCTTGTGCTGTATTCATCATCTTTCAATCTTCATTTCCTTTAACAAGTTGACTCTAGCTTTCTATCAAGGTATGTTTTAACTCCTCCTTTAAGCTATGTGAATCTTTGTTGTTCAAGTGAAATGTTAAAGTAATGAAAGTGAAGGCATGATTTTGAAAATATGGAAAACATGATGTTGATAGCCAAATGACAAATGCATGTTAAGTGTGGGGAAGCATGATTACAAATTTCGATTTTTGATTACTCCAGCTTTGCCATGTTTCTGTTTTTCAAGCATAACTTGAGTTATGAATGATAAAATGAGGTGATTCCAGTTGCATCCTTTAGCTACAATGATGGTCTTCGATGTTTATGTTGTACACTTTTTCTAATTGTGGCTGGAACTTAGACTAAAAAGGCTTAGATTGGGAAGTACATGTGAAATCAGGAATGTTGAGATCTTGAATCTGCCAAGTTTGCCAAGTCTCGGTATTTTGGGTATAACTTGCAAATGGAATGTCCAAATATGTTGATTCCAGTGGTAGAATTTAGCTAAGAGGAAGGGCTACATTTCTTTTGTTGTGCACTTTTGATAATTCTGCCTGGAGCATGATCTAATTTTGAGGACAATGTGTGCTCACGTTATGAATTATGGTCTGAGAAAATGCTGAATCTGAACAGTTTTGGGACTGTCGGTATTTTGGCCATAACTTGGTCATTTTGACTTCACATGGGATGATTCTTGTCCTCAAATTTCGAGTAAAGAGTGCACTACAACTTTGATGTTTTTTGTGGGCACTGATTTTGCTTGATTCCTAGATGATTTTTACAATCTTATAATACTGGTTTTCAGTTATGGGAATGTGATTACATAAGGAAATGCATGTGCTTAGTAATGTTCTTAATGTAATTGTTTTGCTTTGAGTATTGTGTGACAAGCTGAACTTTTCTTAATAGGAATGGCACCCAAGAAGGATTCAACTTCAAAAAAGGCCACGACTTCAAGGAAAGGGAAAGGAAAAGCTCAGGCACCACCTGTTGATACTGATTCCGACCCGGAGTACTTTCCTGATGATATGAGAATGTTTGAGGAGCCACCTCAGTATGCAATGCAAGCCCCGGCACCCAAGAAGAGGAAAAGCATTCCCGAAATATCTTTGTTCATTAATGATGAAGCTCGGGAATGTTGGGAGCAAGGCATCAATGTGAAGTATATACATCTGGAATGTGCATTCAGTGTGGAAAAAGGGCCATTTAAAAAGCTGATGAGGTTTTACAAATTTCATCAGAAGCTTGCGGTTGCACCTGGCTTTTGTAATGTGAGCATTGCAAGGGAATATTATGCCAATGCATGTTCTCCTGAGAATGGAGCTGTTTATGTGCGAGGGAAATGGATACGAATCACAAGCGAGATTATTAACTTGCATCTAGGAACAACAAATGATGACTCAGATCCTATACAGTTTCCAACTGATGAGAGATTGGATCAAGCTTTGACAGAAGATTTAGCACATCCTAGAGCAACTTGGGTGCTTAATCCGGAGGGCCAGCATAAGCATATTCGGAATGAGTTCTTCAAAAGTGATGTGAAAATGTGGCTGTTGTTTGTGCTATCTCGTCTCATGCCGAGTTCACAGACTACCGAGGTTATTTGTAATCGGTTGTTTATAATATCTGCAATCCGAAGAAAGCGGCAGATCGACGTGGGTCGTTAGATTCTTTCGAGCATTCAAGATGGAAAATGCCCGCGCAGTAAGCATTGTATTTTCCATTACTGATTCAGGAGCTTTGTGTCGAACAAGGTGTGGATGATGAGTTTGGTGACTGGCAAAAGATCAAGCCTCCAATTACTGATCAATTTTATAAGAAGTATTTGAGCGAAGACAAGGAAATGGAACATGCAAGGATTTCAAGTGCAGAGGCATCTCGTGTGGAGAGTGAAAATCCAACTTATGAAGCAGGCCAAGGGCAGCATTCTTTTGATTTCGCATCTCTTCAAGGAGTAATTCAGGGTTTCCAGCTCTCAGTTGAAAATCGCTTTTCAAGCATAGATGAAAGGATGGATCGGCTGCAGGATGGTGTGAGAAACATAGATGAAAGGATTGAACGAATGCATGAAGGTTTTGATAATATGCAACAGGAGTGGACGTCACATGCTGAACGCATGGAGCATAGATTTGATGATTTATCCACGGTGGCTCAGCAGCAATTTGAAGTGTTATATCATAGGCAGGTGTGCATGCAGCGAGAGCTCGATATGTATAACAAGATGACGGTTTATTATCATTCAGATTCAGGACCCCCGAAGCCAACTCCAACTTCGGCACAGTTTGCGGGGTATCGAATCCCAAATCTGTCATGTGATATGGTTAGTGGTACCATGCACGAGCTTCCACCTGGAGTAACAGCAAGCCCTTCTTTGCATCCGTTACCCACATTTGGTCGTATACCTCCTATGCCTCATACTCCTACATCCATACCAAATCCAGAGTTTACACCTGCTGCAAGATTTCCATTAATAGCCTCGGGACAACCTCTTGAAGGCCCTGTCCATGGCCCTTTTCATTATGTTCCACAGTCAATTGGTGTCCATTCATTTGCCACGGCTTCTTTGGATGGACAGTCTTTCTCTACAGCAGTTGCATTTGGATCTTCTTCTTCTTTAGCTCCATCATCGTTTTCTCAGGGAGTGCCTCCTTCATCTTAGCCTCTTACATTGGGGACAATGTTTATTCTAAGTGTGGGGGGAGACGAAAATCTAAAAATTTTCTTGATGTTTTGTGTGAAATAAGTTTGGTGCTGTGTTTTGCTTTGTGAGATTGTGGTGATGAAGTGGTGAATTGAATGTTGAAATTGTGCTTATATGATTTGTTCATATTGATGAAATATTGTTGGGATGGAGAAGCCGATATGTCAAGCATGTTATATTATTCGGTTCCGAGAAGGTAGTTGAAGTGGCTAGTTGGTGCGGGTCTTGAAGTTTGATAACTTGTTAACGCATGAAGTTTTTCTTTCTTTGCAAGAATGTTAAGTGGATTTTGTGAAGATGTTGTTTCTTGATGGATTGAGGAGTATGGTTTGCCATGGTAGTGTGAAGTCAAGCTGTCTTACTTTGAAGAAAATAAAGAATGAAGAAATGCCATGAATCGTTTTGTGTGCTAAGTGTTGTTTGAGTGTTTAGAGTTTAGTATGCAGTTTGTTTTGTTTTGTTGAGGGATGGAATGTACTCAGCCATGTTGAAAGTTTGTAATTTTGTGTGTTTACCATGGGGCATTAATGAAATTGGAGTGTGTAGTGTTGTGTGCAAGGTATGAATTGAGATGTGAATTTGTGTGAAAAGAGAACAATGTGGTAATGCGTTGAGTTTATCATCTTGCATGCTGATGTTTTAAAAAATATATGGAGCGAAAAGAGAAATGAACAAAGGCAATCAAAATTGAGAAAATGAGTTATCACCCTGTATGTGAAACTTTGTTCTTAGTTCACTTTGGCTTATTCCAAGTTCATCACTATTACTTGTTTTGAATCTTGCATGTGAAAACTTTTGGTTTGTGGTGCTAAGTTTGGAGAAATTGGTACATTTTGCTGACTAAGGCCCGATGTTAATGTAAGATAGATATGCCATGAAAAACTCAATTGACATAGGAGGTAATGTGTATGGATTCGTTTCTGTTTGTTATGCATTTATCTGGTGTCTCAAGAATTCGTGCGTGTTTAGTCAATTTGGGATTCTTATGAACATGTGCTTGCACAAGAAATGATATGGGAGAAAAAGCCATATTGGCAACTGGGAAGGAAAAAGCCATAAGAACCTGGCAATCAAATTTGGAGAAAAAAAGCCATAAAACTCAGGCATTATTTCAGTCATCAAAATGTAAGCAATTGTGCACCAATGTGCAGCACTATTGTGCAGAATAAGGGCAATGTCCCATAGAGTACCAATGTACGCATAGGTACCATTGATCTTGTGATTGCATGTTCATAAGAGTGGACAAAGAGATTGGCATGTATTGAATGGTATGTGAGACCAGCTAGAGGGTGTATAACGAAGGAATAGATGAAGTGCATGTTCCTCAGCACACACTTGCACGCATGACATTTTGGTCTTTATTCATTGTGCCTTAGTTGATAATGTGTACTGAAATCTGAGAGTTAGGCATCATGAACCACCAAAGTATTAAGTTCTGTGTGAAAAAATGCTTTGATGAATTTGGAGGTGGTCATTGTGAATGAATGAGCAAAGTGTTTGCATGCGGGTGATAAAAAGGGTTAATTTGTGTGTGTCTTTGCTTGAGGGCAAGCAAGAGTCCCAGTGTGGGGGAATTTGATAAGTTGGTTTTATACCAACTAAAATGGATTAATTCACTTAGCTTTTGATTGTTTTTCATGAGTTTGTGTGGTGTTTTGTGTGATGTTGTGCATTCATGTGTTTTGCAATTGGTTGTGCTTAATTGGTTAAAAGGGACCAAAAATGATGATGAACTTAGGCAATTGTGTGTTTGATGCTAATTGGCAAGGTTGAGAGGTCAAAATATCTAGGAAGGTGAATGAAACTGAAATGAACTTGGTAGACTCGATTTAGGGTTTTGGCAGATTTGGTTAGGAAATTCATCTGGGCATAACATTCTTGATACTAATCCAATTGGTGAGTTCTTTGGTGTTCTGAAAAGCTCTTTGAATGCACTACATTTCGTATGTTTTAACTATTTCCCAATTTTGTGTGCAATATTATGAAATATGAGTTTCTTTTCGAAATGCCATTTTAGGGTTTTAGGGTTTTATCTTTCTGCCACAGTTTGGTATTTTGATGATATCTTGAGTTTCAGGTACCTGATTAGGCTGTTTCTTGATCCATTGGAAATTTAAAAGGGGGATGTAGAACACTTAAGTTCACTACCAAGTCTGAATCAGAGGCTAGGACACATTTATTTGGCATGGAAGTAGGGTGTTGTGCTGGAGTGAACACTATGCCAAAACCTTGCTAACCTACCTTGCCAACACCTTGCCAACACCTTGCCAAGGCTTTGCCAATACCTTGCCAAGTCCTTGCCGACCTACCTTGCCAAAACCTTGCCAAGACCTTGCCAACCTACCTTGCCATCACCTTGCCAAAACCTTGCCAAGACCTTGCCAAACACTTTGACATGACTTGCCGAACCTTGCCCGCACACATGCCACAACCTTGCCGAATGCATGCACACATGCACAACACCTTGCCGTGTACTCTTTGGCACAGCATATGCACACGTTTTGGCACACCACGTGCACACTCTTGGCACAACACTCATGCAATCATTTCTGCCAAGTATTCACAACACATAACACACAAACCATAAGCATATTGGCACAACATGGACACGGTTTGTGCATGGCACGTTCACTTATGTGTCACACTTGATTCACATTAGCTGTGGCAACACCTTGCCATTCGTTTGCCACATTTTTTCATACGAGTGCACTCACCTGGCCGAATACATTACACACCATTCTTGCATAACAAACTTTGCCAAACTTTGCCAAGTTATGCCAACATACCTTGCCACAGGATCATTGCACAACACTTTACTCTTGGCACACTACTCATGCATGTTTGGCACAACATTTGCACACTCCAAACACGGTTGCATACACATTGGCTAGTGAAACGCACGGGAAAATGCACAAACTTTCTCAACGAGACCTCGTGGAGAAAGAAAAAATTGCAAAAATTTTCTCCACGAGGTCTCGTGGAGAAAACAAAAACACCAAACTTTTCTCCACGAGACCACATGGAGAAAATGAAAAGTGACAAAATTTACTCCACGAGGTCTCGTGGAGAAAACAAAAACACCAAACTTTTCTCCACGAGACCTCGTGGAGAAAATGAAAAGTGACAAAATTTACTCCACGAGGTCTCGTGGAGTAAAAACCAGAAGGAAAATTTTGCCCACGAGATCTCGTGGGAAAAATTGTGTGATTCGAACGAGCAAAAATTGACTAAGTGTTGGTTTGTGTTCTCAGGATGCAGCAAGTGGATGAAGGCGTGGTAATGACTGGCCCGAAGGCGCATAAAAGCTGAGTTCAGTAAGGAGAGTTGCATTGGTTGCCCGAAGGCGTGCTCTTCTCCACTTATAAAGGCGTGGTGTTTGCTGAAGAAGAAGAAATTGTGGCAGATGCTTGAAGGCGGCGATTCATTTGGCAGGAAGGCGTTGGAGGTGCAGTAGAGGCGCGAGGGAGAACGGCGTGAAGGCGTGAAGGTTGCTGAGCTTGACTGGTCCCTGGCCAAGAAGTTTGAAGGCGTGACTCCAAATGGCACAAAGGCGTGGTAGAGAAGCTGGGAGGCGTGAACCAGATTTGCCTGAAGGCGCGAGGAGGTTCTTGAAGGCGCAGATCCTTTGGCTCAAAGGCGCTGGCGCAGTTCTGAAACCTTCTACTTTGGTTTTTGTCATTTACATTACTTTGGCATTTTTAGTAGTGGTATTCATGTAATATTTTAGTCATTGTACGTTTGCGTATTATTTACGTTCTTTTTTAACCTCTATATATAGAGGAATAGTCAACATTTTAGAGGATCCGATTAACTACTCACATTTTCCATATTGTAACCAACTTTTGATTTTGAAGAGCGGGAAGTGTTCTTGAGATCCACTTTCTTTCTCTACTTTCTCTCACTAAGATTGTAGCTTCATTTTGGATTCCGATCAAAGATTTGTTCTCATAATTGTATTTCTCCTCGAAATTGAGAAGAAAAGTGACAATCCTCTCGGCATTTGGAAGCTTTTAAGATTCTTAATTGGTAAACTCTTCCCATTAATGATTATTAACTGTTTAATCTTCCAATTTGTTGATTATGAAGCTGAAATGGAGATTCGTGGCTAATTGTATGATAATCTAGGACACTGAGGGTGAATGCTAGTTTAAAATTATAATTGTGCAGTAGAACTAACGATCTATTATAAGAAATGGAAATTCTCAGCTATGAATTTGTAAAACTTGTTAAAAGCATGTTTTTGATCTGAATTTGATGAAATGAGATTTGATTGCGGTCGTCATGCTGAATTGAGTCTTCTTTTGTAAGATTTGGATGAAAATCATGAATAAGAACCTGAGAATGCTTGAGTTCTTAAACCTGTTTGAATTTGCACAGATCTTAAGGCTAGACCTCATCATAGGAAGCTTTGAGTCTGTATCAGCCTGAGAACAAGGTAATAAGAGATTCTCATACTCAAATGATGAATTTACATGCTAGGATCGGACCTCACCATGGGAGATTCTAGGTGTTCATGCCTGAGTAATTTGAGTGGGGAATTGAGACAGCTTGTTCACACTTCACTATCCTTAGGCCCGACCAGAGGATAGGATGGTGTCGGGAGACTAAAATTGTAGTGTAGTGACCATGCTAACTATTATTTCTGTTTCCAATTGTGATTCTCCTCATCTGCTTCGATTGTATGTTAGTAATACTGCATGTATGGGAAGTTGCATTCACCCGGAAGTAGCCTAGATTATCAGCTTAAATTTCTTGAGAACTTTGCTTTTACTTCTCTGAGTCTTACTTATGTGTTCATTTCAATTCGTAATTGTGTGGAGTTAAACCAATTTACTTCCTGTTAAATTTTGTAATTAGTGTTCTTTTAATCTTGATTAAATTTTGGTGACATAACTGAGCATATCAAACTCCTTGAATCGACTATTTCCCTGTGGAACGAAACCTAACTCACTGCTACTACATTCAGTGAAAATTAGGATAAATTGACGAGCCACGACACTCGACATCACCCTAGAAGATTTGGTCCATTATCACGCCTTCAGGGTCCTTTTATTTCTTTTGACGTAAAATTTTTTTTTCAAAAATGGATGATGACGTCATCACCATCTTCTCCAAGCTGTAATCGGGAAAAAAGTTGCTTTCCTTTTCTGAATTTTTTTTTTAAAATTCAAACCAGTTTTGAATACAAAATCAAAATCACAATTTTGACCCATTATTTAAAAATTGAATTTTTAAACAATTTCTCAAATAACCCAGTTAAATCAAATATACATACATAACAAGTTATCATTCATGACATGGTATATTATATATAGATAAATTAAATTAGGCTCTGATACCACTGTAAGGAAATCAACATAGTAACAATGCAGCGGAAAATATAATAATTATATTATAATTTATTTCAATAGGACCTTTAATGATAATCTATACAAAACATACCTAATGAGGAGCTAGCAAAACCTTTGAGCGGGATTTAATCGATCAATCAGACGCACAAGTGTCCGGCCTCTAATGGTAATCCACACGAACTACTTTCGGGATCCTCAAAGGATTGATTCCAATGCTAGGTTAATAAGCTAGATCCTTCTGAACAACACTTAAGAGATCTAATAAGAAAAACCGTTTTTCTTATTTACGCGATTTCTTATTGAGAGAGTTGTGTTGTTTGTGACCCAACATTAAGCATGTATATATAATAATACAGTCTTCCAAAAAGGTTGTCTTATCAAATAAGAAACAAGATTATTACCAAACTCCTTTAACTTTCTAAAAGTGAATAAGAGCATATTAGGAAACAAAATTATTACCAAACTCCTTTCACTTTCCAAAAGCGAACAAGAGCATAATAGATGCCATAATTATCATATAATTATATAAACCATTTTAACCCAATAAGTAATTCTATTGTGTGTGACCCTTTAGGTTTTTAATCACTTGGCAATAAATATAAATAATAATCTTAGAATTAAATTGGCTTTGGTACAAAACCAACAGTGGGTTAATGTCCAAGTTCTTGGCCTTCTTGTTTGTGTATGTTCCTTGTTGATACTCTATTTTAGACCTTTTGGCATGGTGCAAATCATGGCCAAGAACCCTAAAAGAGAGTGCAAAGTAAGGTTGTACTTCGTTGACCAACCTTGAGCTTACTTTCTCAAGGTCTTGTTTCATAGCCTGTATTTTATTGGTGGCATATTTGACCCCTTTTCATTTCGAATTTAGAACTACCCAAAACATGAAAACTATAGTTCTATCTCTTAGCTTTCCATAGCATATTGAATCATCAAAATTAGATGTTATATGGAAACGTTATGCTCAAAATACAAAGACCAATTATGAGAATTTGCCTAGGAGGACTGCCTAGGCGATGCAATAATACTGTCTGAAAATAGCTTTGTGCCTAGGCGAAACTCTTCCCTTGTTTTTTGCCTAGACAGATTTAAGCTTCCCGCCTAGGCAAAAATTCAAAATTCAACCTTGTTTCTTCAACACCTAGGTGACCTGCCTAGGCGGACAATCAGAGTCCAGTGTCTCGCCTAGGCGAACATTCAGAGTTCAACTCCTCTATGACATTTCTTTAGCAACCTTTTTTTCCCACTTCGAGTGCCTTGCATGTGTTCTACGATTTCTAGCACATTGCAAGATCCCATAACAATGTTAAGTCACTTTAAAGTCATGCAATAACCTTATAAAAACACCATGGAATCTTGTGAGTCAAGCCATTTCTTGGTGTGCTTAACAAAGCCTTGATGTTCCTTATCAACTCTTTTAACCCCCACTCTCATCAAGAGTCCTCTAAGACCTTGTTTGTGATTATTAGTATACTCGACTATCTTGTGTTGGTTCTAGGTATTCATTAACAACACTATTCAATATGTTTTGCAATGCCACCAAGCACTTGAAACACCTTTCCTCACATGGTAGTGTATGCTATGCAATTTTGACGATATTAGGATGAATGTGTGACAAGTGTGTATGGGAGCACATAGAACAATATACATCGAATGCCGAATGATAATTGCCTAGAAAATATTGTGTTATGTGAGAGATGTGAATATATGAATGTGGGACTATATGTCAAAGATGTGATTGTGATTATGTGCCTTATGGTACTGATAAGGTGATGATTTTCACCTTATTGAAATCGTTTTACTTACCTTTTAAGCGTCCTTGTAACGTGTTTATATGTTGTTTTTATGTGTTTTGTAGGTTATTAATCATGGAGGCCAAAATGAGAAGAAAAGATTGAGAAAGATCAAGAAAGATGTGATTTAGGTCAAAAAGGTGATGAAGAACAAATGATGAAGAAATCTGCCAAGGTTTAGTATTTCGATCATATCTCTCTCAATTTACGTCCGAATGGACCGATTCAGGTTCCACTGGAAATAAGAGAGAGTTACAACTTTCATGTTTTCGGTTTTTCCTAATTCGTTGTGAATCATATAGAAACACGGCCCACAAACTAACGTTGTGTTGGAAAAACCTCTCCGGCGCTCCGAAAAATGGAGCATTTTTTGGTGTGGTGTCCAGAAAGCTCCAGCGCACCGGAGAGCCGCCGCTGGTGATCGCGAGGGGCTGATTTTTGACCATTTTGTCCTCCATTTTGAGAATACTTCAAGGGCATTTTGGGCAACGTCTGAGACACACTTTGCAGCCCTAATTTCATCTATATATCATTGTGAATGCTGCAACCAAGAAAGGAGAGAGGAAGAAAAAAGGGAAGAAGGAAGGGAGCCAAGAGAAGAAAACCATTTTCTAGTTGGGTTAGATTAGTTAGATTTTAGGGTTTTTCTCTCTAGCTTCTCCACAAGAACACACAATTAGTGTGTGTTCTTGGTGTAAATAGCCCCATTTGTGGAAGGAATTCATGTAACCCTCATGTGCTCAAGAGCTTGGAATCATTGTAAAGATTGGATATTTGCTTGGAATCAACATTTGGAGGGCTTCCTCTTTGGTTAAATCAAATGGGTAGTTTCCTTTCCTTGCACTTCTTTGATTATTTCCTTGCTTGTCCATATATATATGTGAAATTCTTGTGTGCCATGAGAGGTTAAATTGCAATTACCCTTGTATTGTGGTTATGTATTGTTGATATATTGCGTTAATGTGTGGTTTTGTATTGTGGATAGTTAGGAATTAGGAACTACAATCTAGTTATTACGTCACATTAGTAATTGATGCGAATGTTGGCTGAGGCTTTATCTCCTGGACCAAGATCGATCTCCACGACTTAGGACCGTGCTGCACAAACAAGTTATTCCACGAACACAACAACAAACCGAACGGGAAGAAAATCAAAGGAAAAACGCAAAGTGTTGAAGTAAATCAAACTCCACGTTTTAATACAAATAGACTCGACTCAACTCATGAAAATTCATGAATTAAACTTTGTCAATTTGGCCTGCTCTCGAAATCAAGAACAATGGTGAAGTCACCTAAAGGTCACGCTAAAGGCAAAACTTCTACAATGTTGAATTAAATAATTCAACAAGGCTTTGACAACACAAAGTGTTAATCACAATTTCAGCAAAGCTAAAATCTCGAAAATTCTTCTTTTCTATTGATGAAAAACGTCAATGACCTTCTTAAATAGGGAGTACGTCGGTCATACATGAATTAGGAAATAAGAAACCCTAGTAGTTGCAAAACACAACTTGAATTCTTAGCTAACTAACTAACTAACTAGTTTCCTTAACTTTGAAGAAGCAAAACACGTTTTGACTTCTTAAGTTTCCTAAACTTTTACTTGCCTTTATCATGCAAGATAATTGGGCCAAGTAACTTATTAACAACCAATTAATTAAAGCCCACATCAAGTGTTTTGGACTTAACTAATTAACAACAAAATAAATCCTAAAAATTACACAATGGCGTGATCCATTCCAAAGCCCAAATACATGCCTCTTCTTTGGACTTCAATTTCGGCCATGTGATTTCTTCAAGATAGAATTTCCTTAAGCTCCAATGTAAAACTCCTAGGAACTTCATGATGAATGGTTATTGAAGAAACATGCCAAAGAACTTCATGTTGAGATGGTAGAGAAGGTTCGGCCTCCAAGTCTTCACAATGTGATGACAATAAAGTGTGCAAAGCTTCTTTCATCCTTTTGCTCCTTAATCTTGTCATTGGACCATCAAGATTCTTCAATGGATCATGCAAGCTCGGCTTTGGCACCATGGACATGGACGGATTGCTATCATTCCCTCCCTCCTCAAAAAGATTCATCCTCGAATCACCTACATCATACAAAGATAAATTAGAAATATTGAATGTAGATGAAACATTACCATACTCACTTGGAAGTTCGACTTTGTAAGCATTGTCTCCTATCCTTTCCAAAACACGAAAATGACCATCTCCTCTTGGATGAAGTTAGATTTCCTCTTTTCAGGAAATCTTTCCTTCTTCAAGTGAATCCAAACCCTATCTCCTGGTTCGAAAATCACTCTCTTCCTTCCTTTATTAGCTTGCTTGGCATATTGCTCATTTCGCCTTTCAATGGTATTTCGAACCCTCTCATGTAACCCCTTCACAAATTCAGCTTTCTTTTTACCTTCAACATTAACAAACTCATTAATAGGCAAAGGCAAAATATCAAGTTGAGTCAATGGATTGAACCCATACACAATCTCAAATGGCGAACAAGATGTTGAATTGTGAAAATTTCTATTATATGCAAACTCAATATGTGGAAGACAACTTTCCCAATTCTTTAAGTTTCTTTGGATAATGGCTCGAAGCAAGGTAGATATAGTGCGGTTAACTACTTCAGTTTGTCCATCAGTTTGTGGATGTACAACAGTAGAAAACAACAATTTAGTGCCTAACTTATTCCATAAAGTACGCCAAAAGTGAGGCAAGAATTTTACATCCCTATCACTAACAATACTTTGTGGAATGCCATGCAATCTAACAATTTCTTTAAAGAACAAATCAGCAATATGTGTAGCATCATTAGTCTTGGAACATGTAATAAAATGTGCCATTTTACTAAATCGATCCACTACTACAAATATGCTATCCTTACCATTGCATGATCTAGGCAATCAAAGCACAAAATCCATAGAAATATCAATCCAAGGATGACTAGGAACAGGCAAAGGTGTATACAAACCATGAGGCATGATTTTTTATTTTGCTTGCTTACACACAATACATTTATCACAAACACTTTTCACATCTTTAATCATAGTAGGCCAATAAAAGTATTCATTCAAAATAGCAAGTGTCTTAACAATACCAAAATGCCCCATTAACCCTCCCCCATGGGTTTCCTTAACAAGTAATTCACGAATGGAACAAAGGGGTATGCACAATTTATCTTTTCGAAACAAGAAACCATCATGCAAATAATAGTCACCATTCGGTTTTAACACACATTCATTAAAGGCGGCATTGAAATCATTATCATCTTTGTACAAATCTTTTAACAATTCAAATCCAAGTAACTTGGCATGCATATAGGTAAATAATGTATACTCCTAGATAATGCATCAGCTACAATATTTTCTTGACCAGATTTATACTTAATCACATATGGAAAAGTTTCAATAAATTCTAACCATTTAGCATGCCTCTTATTCAATTTACCTTGAGTCTTCAAGAATTTAAGGCTTTCATGATCAGAATGAATTATAAACTCTTTAGGCCATAAGTAATGTTGCCAAACTTGTAATGACCTTACCAAAGCATACAACTCCTTGTCATAAGTTGCATACTTTAAAGCTGCCCTATTAAGCTTTTCACTAAAGTAAGCCACGGGTCTTGATTCATGCATCAAAACAGCACCAATACCAATCCTAGAGGCATCACAGTATATCTCAAAACCTTTATGAAAATTCAGCAATGCAAGAAGAGGGGCATGAGTCAACTTTTCTTTAAGGACGTTAAAAGCGTTTTCATGTTCGGTTTTCCATTCAAACACAACATTCTTTTTAACAAGTTCATTTAAAGGTGCAGCTATAGAACTAAAGTCTTTAACAAACCTTCTATAAAAACTTGCTAAACCATGAAAACTCCTAACATCACTAGCACATGTAGGTCTCGGCCACTCCTTTATAGCCTTGACTTTTGACTCATCAACAGAAATACCTTAAGAACTTACAACATAACCCAAAAATACAATTGATTCCATGCAAAAAGAACACATTTTAAGGTTAGCATACAATCTGTTCTCACGCAAAACAACAAACACTTGTTTTAAATGTTCAACATGCTCATCAAGTGATTTGCTATAAATAAGGATGTCATCAAAATAGACCACAACAAATTTTCCAATGAAACTTCAAAAAACATGATTCATTAGCCTCATAAAAGTACTAGGTGCATTAGTTAGACCAAAAGGCATGACTAACCATTCATACAATCCATACTTTGTTTTAAATGCGGTTTTCCGTTCATCACCCTCTTTCATTCGAATTTGATAGTAGCCACTTTTCAAATCAATCTTGGTGAAAATACACGAACCATACAATTCATCAAGCATATCATCTAATCTAGGGATTGGATGTCTATACTTAATTGTTATTTTGTTTATGGCACGACAATCAACACACATTCTCCAAGATTCATCCTTTTTATGTACTAAAATAACTGGAACGGAACAAAGACTTAGAGATTCACGCACAATACCTTTGTCAAGGAGTTCATCCACTTGACGTTGAATCTCTTTTGTTTCCTCCGGATTTGCTCTATAGGCTGTACGATTTGGAATTTGAGCTCCTGGTATGAAATCAATTTGATGTTCAATACCTCGAATAGGTGGCAAACCTATTGGTAAGTCCTCGAGAAACACGTCATGAAATTCCTGCAAAAGAGACAAAACAACACTAGGCAAAGAAGCAAGGTTATCACTATGAACAATAAGTACAAAGTCCTTTCGGATCATCAAATACAGTGATTGCCTATCTAGTATTGCTCTCTTAACATCACTCTTAGAAGCAAACTAACAAGACTTTGAACTATCTAACTTTCGGCTATTACAAGTTTTATTAACATGATCAACGCCTAAACTAGATACATTCTTTTTATGCTCTTGTTCCTTCTTTTCCTTTGCTTCTTGGTCGGTCATCTCACGAAAAGCTTGTACAATCCTTGATTGATCTTCAAAAGCTTGAAACGGACTCAATGCTCTAAGGTTGTACTTTCGGCCTTCATAATCAAAAGAATAATAATTCTTCTTTGCATGATATGTGACATCCCGATCAAATTGCCACGGTCTACCAAGTAAAATATGACTAGCTTCCATTGGAACAACATCACACACAATCTCATCAACATACTTCCCAATGGTGAATAAAAATTTAACTTGTTTAGTCATTTAACTTTCGGCAGTGTTGTTTAACCATTGAAGCTTATATGGTTTTGGACGTTTCATGCAAGTCAAGTTCAACTTCTTAACAAGTAATGTGCTTGCCACATTTGTACAACTACCACTATCAACAATCACACTACAAATCTTTCCATGAACCATGCATCGTGTGTGAAATATGTTATCTCTTTGAGACAAATCATTTTCAATTAGTGGTTGTGCACTAAGAACACGGCGAGTAACTAATGAAAATTCACCAATCTCATATGTTGTAAGATCTTCACTACCTTCATCACTTTGGTACTTCTCTTCAAGTGGTGGCATGTCGGCACATTCTTCATCACTTTCAACCTCTCCATTATCACTGATTATCATCAATTTTCGAGTTGGACAGTCGGATTGATAATGGCTATACCTTGACACTTGTAACATTTAATGTCCCTTAACCTCTCATTAGGTTTTGACGTCGACTTGGTGGAAAATTCAGCAAGTTGGCGGACTATTTTGGGAGCATTGTTTGAAGCGTTTGAAGGCTGATTTGGTGTGAAGGACTTCGGCTTTGTAGAAGTCGTGAAAGGAGTTGAGTTCAGCTTTTGATCTCTTCTCTAAGGCGGTAATTGTTGTTGGAAGTTTCGACCTTTTCCCTTCATATGCTTCTCAATTTTGATAGCTTTGTGAACAAGTTCATTAAGATCAATGTAACTTTGAAGATCAACTTGATAAGCCAATTCGGAATTCATACCTCTAAGGAACCTCTCAATGGTTGAGTCGGGATCCTCTTGAACATTGGCTTTAATCATTAAAGCTTCCATCTCATGGTAATAATCTTCAACTGTTCGGCTACCTTGTACAAGGGAGTGCAACTTTCGGTTGAGCTCTCTATTATAATGGGAAGGAACATACTTCTTTCTCATGATTGTTTTCATTTGGTTCCAAGTCTTGACTGGCCTTTCACCATCTTGGCGTCTAGTTCGAACTTCATCCCACCAAAGGCTAGCATAATCCTTAAGATGCATAAAGGCAAGACGATATTGCTTTTTCTCGGGAACCTCATTACCTTCAAAGAAGTGTTCTAACTCTTGAACCCAATCTAGATAAGCTTCGGGATCTGATTTGCCATGAAAGATAGAGATGGTGAGTTTAACAGAATCAATTGAAATCTTAGACTTTTCACCTTTGTTAGAAGAACTCGTGTTCTCCTCCTCCTCATTATCATCATCGGTCTTATCATTATCAAAGTTAAGCTTCTTTGAAGTAAAACTTTTAGAAGCCGATTCCAAGTTTTTTTTAAGGAAAATTACCCTCTCCGCGGGCTGGGGTCGCCACTCCTAGAAATATTATTAGAAAGGACCAATAACCAGAACAAATAAAGATATCAAGAGAAAGCAAATAAATAAGGGATACTATCCCCTTACAAGAAGCTAATGAACTAGCCTAAAACTAGGCATCCGAATCCGATCCAAATGAACCAACCCCGACAATCTAGGAGGGAGCATCTCTTAAGAACTCCTTCCTATACCCTAATCCCAAACCAATGCACGCGAGCTCACAAGCCGGCCTATTACCTTCCAAGAACACATAGGAAAACCTTCGGACCTTGGTACGCCATATATCCTCAATAAGAACCCGATTCCGCCATGGAACAAAAGATCTACCAGTTAAGATCTGCATCAACAGCTGTGAATTCAATTCCACCTCAATGTCACCCGGCTCCCACTGTGCACACAACCTAATACCATCAAGAAGCGCCTGCCCCTCCGCCTGAAGACATGAAAACACTACTACAAAATAGCCTTTTTAAACCGCCCTTTTTAAAGCGGTTAAACATAATCCGCTGTAATTTATAAAAATGCGGTGGCATCTTCCCGCCAGAGGGGGTTGCCAACACACCTTCAAAGGGCGAGGAACCAACCGTCGAACCCCACAAAAATCCACCATATCTCGCCATTGAACCAATTGAACACCAAAATGAACTTTCAACAGAATCTGAACGTCGCCCACAATTAATTGAAGCAACCCCTCAACATATACCTGAGCACCATCAAAGAACATGGAAGCCGATTCCAAGTTATCAAGTCGGATGTTGATCTTTTGAAGCATATTGAAAAGAACTTCATTGGCGAACTTTTGTTCGGTCGGGGTGATCTTTTTATCACCGGTTTCTCCCTCCATTGGTACCTGCAAATTAGTAAAGAAAACACAAGAATATATATAGATAAATCCTCACGGGTTCCTCACTATTGAGTAGTAGGTACTCTCCACTCTATTTAGGTAGTGTTCTCTCTTGTTTATCCTATCTAATGCACTCAAGTGATGAATTTGTTTGGACTATTGAGACCTACCAAGTTCAATGATTTAGATAACAAGTCTCAATCAACAAGTTCTACACAAAAAACTTTCACAAGTAAAATCAAGAGAATTATCAAAGAAAAACACGTCACAAGAGATTTAAGAACACGTGTGGGTTGAAACTGATTTAACTTCAGAAACTAAGGGAAACCGAAAGTAGACTCTAAGACGAAGAGAATGCAATTTGAATCACCTAATTCCGAGTTGTATTGAGCAAGATATGGCACTTTGAATATATGGTGGATTTCAAGTAATACTTCAAGAACAATTTGTTCTTTCAAATAGAAATATAAATAAATAAAATTAAAAAAAAAATTAATAGAAATAATGAAAAGTTCGAATGTATAATATATGTATATATATATATTTTTTCTTTTTTTTTAATTTGACCGTACTCTTTTTTTTTTAATCGGTCACCTTTTTTCACTTTTTTTCGTTCGGATAACCTAGTTCAAAACAAAAATTTTTAAGGTTTGGACACAAACCTTGGACAAAAAAAACTTTTAAGGTTTGGACAAGAACCTTTGACAAAACAAAATTTAAGGTTTTAAGGTTGTTAAGACACAATCCTAGGATTTAAGGTTGTTTGTCTTATGTTGTTCAAACAAACCTATGATTAAGGTTTTTGTCTTAACCTTATTTTCCTCAAAACTTCAGCCAACAAGAAATTGAAATATCTCACCAAATATTATGAATTTGAAGATGCCACTTTAACAAGATATTCAAGATTTAAGATGAGGATCAAGAATATTGCTCAAGAATCAAATTTTAGCACTTTGGATTTTCAAGAAAATCAAGAAGTTCAAGAAAGTGTTCAAGAACTTGTCTTTTTCGGATGTGATAAAAGTTTGATTAAAACTCAATATATGGTAGAGAAAACAATGAATCTAACACAAAAGATAGATTGAAGAACGGATAAGAAACAAGCAAGTTATGTTTTCTAGACCAAAACCCTAGTTATAAAGAAACCCTAATTTCTGACAAAAACCCTAGCTATGCTTTGACGTGATGACTCAACAATGAAAACACAAAGAATTCAGCACTATGATGATAAACAAAACAATGCAGAATTTGCCACAAAAAGCAGCAGCAAAACGCGAAGAAAACAACACAACAAAGACGCTAAAACGCTAGAACGAAAAGAAGACAAATCGGGCAGAATTTTCAACAACGATATTGCATGCGATTTTGACGAAATTAATGACTGATCCTAACACGAATTAAGACAGCAAGAAAGACTCAAAAACAGCAGCAAAAGAGACGCAAAAACTGCAGCAAAAAGGACGACACAAATAGCAAGAAAAACGAGACACAAAACAGCAAGAGTGCGGAAGACAATAAGAATGGATTAACCTGAAATTTTAGGGCAACAACTTGTTCTCTGATACCAATTGATGCGAATGTTGGCCGAGGGTTTATCTCCTGGACCAAGATCGATCTCCACGACTTAGGACCGTGCTGCACAAACAAGTTATTCCACGAACACAACAACAAACCGGACGGGAAGAAAATCAAAAGAAAAACGCAAAGTGTTGACGTAAATCAAACCCCACGTTTTCATACAAATAGACTCGACTCAACTCATGAAAATTCATGAATTAAACTTTGTCAATTTGGCCTGCTCTCGAAATCAAGAACAATGGTGAAGTCACCTAAAGGTCACGCTAAAGGCAAAACTTCTACAATGTTGAATTAAATAATTCAACAAGGCTTTGACAACACAAAGTGTTAATCACAATTTCAGCAAAGCTAAAATCTCGAAAATTCTTCTTCTCTATTGATGAAAAAGGTCAATGACCTCCTTAAATAGGGAGTAAGTCGGTCATACATGAATTAGGAAATAAGAAACCCTAGTAGTTGCAAAACACAACTTGAATTCTTAGCTAACTAACTAACTAACTAGTTTCCTTAACTTTGAAGAAGCAAAACACGTTTTGACTTCTTAAGTTTCCTAAACTTTTACTTACCTTTATCATGCAAGATAATTGGGCCAAGTAACTTATTAACAACCAATTAATTAAAGCCCACATCAAGTGTTTTGGACTTAACTAATTAACAATAAAATAAATCCTAAAAATTACACAATGGCGTGATCCATTCTAAAGCCCAAATACACGCCTCTTCTTTGGACTTCAATTTCGGCCATGTGATTTCTTCAAGATGGAATTTCCTTAAGCTCCAATGTAGAACTCCAAGAAACTTCATGATGAATGGTTATTGAAGAAACATGCCAAAGAACTTCATTTTGAGATGGTAGAGAAGGTTCGGCCTCCAAGTCTTCACAATGTGATGACAATAAAGTGTGCAAAGCTTCTTTCATCATTTTGCTCCTTGATCTTGTCATTGGACCATCAAGATTCTTCAATGGATCATGCAAGCTCGGCTTGGGCACCATGGACATGGACAGATTGCTATCAGTAATGCTTATAGTAGATTAGTGTGTGGGTGATGGATTAGTGAAGATATCTTAGTCCGTTCTTGCCTCCGTCATAAAGGGGGAATTGATTGGGATATTGAGATACCAATGTAGGTTTGATGAACTTGGTAGACATGAACTAGTTTAGTCCTTGCCTTCGCCATAAAGGGGGGAATGAATTAGGGAATGATTTCCAATGGAGTGACTAGGTTCAACCCTTGCCTCCGCCATAAAGGAGGGGTTGGATTAGAGAGTGAATGTTGTAAAGACATTGGAGTTTCGGTTGATTTAGTTAGCTAGTCCTTGCCTCCGCCATAAAGCGGGGATTGGTTAATTGGTCGATTTCCGGTAGGAGACAACGCATTTAGGTCCTTGCCTCCGCCATAAAGGGGGACTTAGTTGAATTGGCTCAATCTTAGTCATAGTAATTCCATAGGATAAACCACACATAACACTAACATTTGAGTATCATTGCAAGATAAACTTATCTCATGGGTTTCAAATCCCATGAAGCACATATATGAACTTTCAGCTTTTTCATCACTTTCATCATGGTCAGCTTTACGAGTGATGCTCTTTTTTACCTTTGGCTTTTCCCCCTTGATTTTGGACATAATTTTCAATTCAAAAGATTTGAGTGAGCCAAACAATTGATTAATAGATAATTCTCTTAAATTCTCAGCTTCCTCAATTTCAATGATTTTAGATTCCCATTCCTTAGGCAAAGCATTCAATATTTTTCTATTTTGTTCTCCTAATGAGTAAAATTTTCCCAAATTTTCCAAATCTTTAATCAAACTATTAAACCTACAAGACATTGAATCAATTGTTTCAAATCTCTCCATTTCAAAATTTTCATATTGAGCCACTAGTAGTGTCTTCTTTTCTTCTTTAAAGGTTTCGAATCCTTCATGAATTTTCCTAAGTTTTTTTTCAAATCTCACAAGCGTCTTTACATATAAGACATTTGTTGCATTTGCATTTAGGGTGAGATTTTTCCTATCTTCTTGAGTTAATTCACTCCTATTTTTCTCCATAGTTTCTCCACGATATAAGGTCCTTCTTCTACAATATACCATAATTCTACATTAATGGATTTGAGATAGATTTCCATTCTATCTCTCCAACATATGTAGTTGATTCCATTAAACAAGGGAGGTCTCAAATTTGATTGCCCCTCTAAGAACATAACACTATTGGTTGCCATAATAGTTTCTCTAAGGATTTTAATCCTAAATGTATCGGGATTAGGCTCTGATAACACTTGTTAGGTCCCATTACGACCTAAAAGAGGAGTGAATTAGGTTAGCCAATTAAAATCCTATCCAAAACAATATTTTTCCTGACCTAATGTTCCTTTGAGGAATTTGATCAAAGACTTGTGGTGTGTGTGAATATTGTGAATTCAATTCAACAATATTTAACCACATATCAATTCACCACAATTCACCACAACAACTCAAGACAATTATTCAATTCACAATGATCACAAGAATAATAAGCAATTAAGCATACACAATTATAAAGCAAACAAAGAAATGAACAAAAGAAGAAGACATAAGAAGAAGACAAAGTATTTATAGTTGTTCAAATCTTCCCCTTGGAGCACTCTACATCTACTACCTAAGCCCTCAAGCTTAGGATTTCACAAATTCACTAATTGGAGATATCTTCACCAAAGGTGAGATCTAAACCCTTTCACAAACCTTCAAAGATGAAACTAACTCAATAGCTATCTCAAGCTATGAGTATGTTTTTACTCTCCCTCTTGGAGAAACCTTTCAATTCTTACCAATTAAAGATTATTACAACACTTGATGACCCTCTAAATAGGGTATATAATTACAATGAAAGCTCTCAACAAATTTTCTCTCAAAGGATGATTTTTACAAGATGAAAGATTGGCTCAAGAAGATGAAGACAAATTGAAGCTCAAAATTTTGATCCTTAATATTGATAATCAAATCTGTTTTCTTTTGATATTTTGAAGAATGGTTTCTAGAATATTTTAGGCTCAAAGATCATTAGAAAACATTTATGAAATGTCAAGGTATTTATATGAAATGTTTGTGAGGCAAAATGAACAAGAAATCAGATTTTTAGAAAACTAGCTGTTACTCACAAACCTGGGCAATTCGGATGTCCAAACCTCAAGGAGGTCGTCAGAATGCACTTTGAGAAAAACATGGAATTTTAGAAATCGATTGGTTGGGATATCGAAACTCAAAATAGGTCGTCCGAATGCATTTTCAAAAAGTTTCCAAAACTGTAAAACGTCCAAACTCCAAAGAGGTCGTCCGAATGTACTTTCGAAAGGCTAGTTCGGAAGTCCGAATGTACATTTCAAGATTATCAAAAAACTTTGCAAAAATGGTTTCAAACGTCCCAATTGTGTTTGTGGTTGTCCAAACCTATATTTTTTGTCAATTTTTGAACTTTTCTTTTTCAAAACACTTTTGTGAAAATATAAAAAAAAAATTTGAAATCATTTTTCTCAAAACATACATTTTAGAACACTTTTGTGAAAATATAAAAACTTTGTTTACAAAAAGACACATTTTCAACTTTCATTTTTTATTTGTTTTACTTAAGATTTTAAATTATTCAATCAAGTTCGAGCCAATGTACAACTAGGGTTGGAGTTGGGGAATCTATCCTAATTTACCTAGTTTCTATTTCTTCAATGTCTTCAACGCTTTGATCTTCACTTTTGCCAATTTGCATACCTATAACTTCAAGAAGCTTGTTGAGACATTAGTCTACATAATTGTTTGTTAATCATCAAAATAAAAAGTAGATTTAAGACACTAGGTCTTTCAATCTCCCCCTTTTTTATAATGACATACCAATTATGTGAGGAGATAAAATACATAGAAAGCAATTCATATGCTATATACTACAAACAATGGTAAACAATTGTGGTTGTTCTTAACTTGGTTTTGAGAGTTTGTATCTTTGTTTATATAGACATTTTCAAAAGGTCATTCATTATCTCTTTGGTAATTAATACAAAAAGGTTGGTGGAGAGCGTATTTGTTGACCAAAATATGTACTTAAACGTGGTAGTTTTAGACAATATGATTTAGATAATAAGATTTATACACTGTGTAAGATTTATGTAATATAAATTATTTATAAATTTCAACATTATAATTTCTGCCTTGCATAAGATTTAAGTAATATGGATTCTTTATTGCAAGCATCCATTCATTGTATACTATTACATTGAATAAAATATTAAGTGTTGGTCAAATATATTGTTAGAAAGTTGCGATATACAAGCAACATAAGTATGTATAGGTTTATATATAAAAAGGGAATAAATTATTTATGCATAATTTTCTCTGGTTAATTTATCTAATGATTATTCATATCCCACCAACAAATTCTGATAATTCAACTCCAAGGCTCTCTTAAAATGAAGGAATTCTACAATGGCAAATTTTGTAATATTTTTTTGTTGCAACAATCAAAATAATTATGGAGCATTAAGTACAAGGAATTTCTTGAGTTCTCATAAAATTCTAAGAATTTTTATCTTAGACAATTCAATATAGAAAATTAAATTTTGAGTATATAACTCAAGATGTAGTTTCCTCTGAAACAGGTTCATATATACGACATTCACGTTCATAGTTATAACTTTTGCGTATCAAATTTTCACTTTAACCTATTACAATTTTAAATTAGTGTATCAATTTTTCACTATAGAATCTCAAAATAGGTAAATACTTTCAATTCTATAGAATCTCACGAATGGGTTAATGATGTCAATGCCAAAAGTATTTATAAGTAATAAAAATAGTCTTTTATTTTTAAATTTATTTTTATTATTGTTGTTGTTTTACTTTTTGCTTTCACCACCTCTTTATACTTTTGGTAAATTGGTCAGTAATTTATTATTGATCTTCTATTAATCAATTCTTTTAATATTACTACCTCTGACGCATATGCGCGTGTGTATATATATATATATATATATATATATGACTGATTTAAAGTACTTTTCTAAAATTTTTAACAAAATTTGCTGGAAGAAAATGAAAAAAAAAATAAATTAAAGATGCCATACACGCAATAAGAATTTTTCTTGATTAACATTTTTCAAAAGTAAAATGTATTTGCTTTGTTGTGAGATTTTAGCACTCATGCAATTGCATTGTGCTTCAAGATAGAAAGTTTATATATACACTGTGACCCTTTAAAAAATTATAAGGCTCTCATTCAGTTACGCTAGTTGTACTCTTAATTCATCTTCATCTATTTTGTTTTTGCATTGATGTCCAATTAATCCTTTTAGTTAACAACGGGAAGTGTATATATAGATACAATTTAATAAACACTAACGACAAAAGATAATTCAGTATCATCAAAATTTACTGAAAAATATTCATTAATTTTATCAAATGAAAAAACACCTACAATGATTAATAGTATCACAACTTTAATTTTATGGCAAAACAATAACTATAAAATAGTTGCAACTATGCAAGACTAATACAAGTGACATTTTATTTTATTTATCATACACTACAAATTCTCAAATATATCAAGTAATTTGAATATGGATCTCGCTTTAATGAATCAATAATGTGTGGTTGAACTAACAGATGAAGAGAACTTCAATAAGATATTTATAAATATATATATGTGAGTTTTGATCAGAAACATTATTGCTGTTTGCCACACTTCTTCATGCTGGTCAACATCGAAATTAAGAACATTTTTCTACTTATTTGTCCATGATTCAATGACAGGATCAACATTGTTTAGGCCAAAATGACCATTTGCAGCATCATCATACACAATTTCTTGTCCTTTCTGATCAATTGAATTTAGGAAATGGTTCGTGAACTCTTGACGTTTCAAAGTAGCTTGTATGTTTTGATCGTTGCTGGCCATAGATAAGTTAATGACATTGGGAAATTGTTGTTTGAGTATGTCCATGTTGTAATAAGTTGAGACCCCATTAAGGTTACAATCCTGAGGATGTCCATATCTAGAACGATTGTTGTTCTGAACAAACTTTTATGTTGGTTATGTTGTCATCATTGATTTAGAAAGATGTGTTGCTTCTGTAATCATGACATGTAGAGGAGGAAGTGTTCATTTTAGAGACACTAAGGATTCAAAAACAAGTGGATGTTTGATAATTTTTGCTCTAATTTTCGTTAAATGTTGCTTATATTTTTGAAACAAAAAAGAAAAGAAATAAGAATAAAAAAGTGAGATAAAATCAGTAAATGAAAATGTGAATTCATAGAAGCCAACAAATAATCAAGAACATTTAATTGGGATTTAATCTTACAACAATTGATGATCATAATAGCAAAATATTATTATGTTATATATTATCAACTTCTGCGATATTTGAAGGGCACATCTAACCATGCACTATGTTATAGTGGTCATCCTCCTATCTTGGAAGCATTTTCTGATGCTTTGTGGTGCTCATCCTTAGGGGGTAGTAAGTCAAATTAGCAGACTTGCATTGTTTTTCGTCTATGGAATAGGAACTTTCGGCTCTAGCTTCCGCATGAGGAGAAACAAAGTGGATAAGAGAACTGATCCTAGATATTCTACTAATCCGCTTAAAGATTACGTTTTTAAGTATGTTTTGTGATAATCAGGCTACAGTTTCAGTAGTAAAAAACTCACTATTTAATGGTAAGAGGAGACATGTTCGACTGAGACATGCCCTACTGACGCATCTCATAGAACATAGTATTATTACTTTGGTCGATGTGAGATCGAAGGATAATCTGGATGATGCTCTCACAAAGTGACTAAACAAAGCTCGAATCTTCAAATTTGTGGGGGATATGGGATTAAAGACTATATAGATATGTCTTAACCTATATTCATGTTAATTTTGAATTTTTCGCATCTCTCTTTGCTAGCTAAGATAAGCACTTCATAATGTTTCGATGATAATTATGGTTGTCAATATATCATTCCACATCTTATGGTTGACTCATTCCACATATGATGAGGTGATTTTACTCACTCTGGATGTTCTGTTTAGAGCGGTAGTATCACTCCATATTTGATGATGTTGCTTAACTAAATTTGGACTGGACAGCTGTAACATTCCATATATAAATATGAAATGGTTCTTTTGGAAAAGAAACTGTTTAGGTCTTGTTCTTATAAAGAAACTGGACATTGATGCTTATTGAAATATGGTATTGATGCATTTTGACATTGATATATATTTACTTTCAATCATTGAGATATTGTGCTAAGTTTTTCTGCTTGAACTAGACACTTTATTTTGTTACACAAATAATTAAGTTCATATTTGATAACTTATAGGAAATTATGGAAATGTAGGAGCTGATTCCAACTGGAATCCTGAAGAGGATGATCTACTTGATGGATAATTCCTCTAGAGCTATGGACTGTGGGGGACTATTATTTGAATAACTGGTCCACCTACATACGCTTTGCCTATTTAGTTTGAGTTTAGAATATTTTTAAACCTCTTGTGTACGAAGTTTAGAGATTTCTAAAACTTCGATCTTGGTAACACTTTTGTTTGTGTTTGGTTGAGTTTAGATTATTTTCTAAAACTTATAACTGTGTTTAAAGAATTCATATTTATTTAGTAATGAATCTTTTATGCTATGAATGATTCAATCATCTGTTTTGAACATTACATTATCTATCTATTGGATTGTGTTATATGTAGAAAATAGGAGGAGATTGTTAGGTATTTAATATAATCCAATAATATGTTCTAATATAAGCCCAATAATTAATGAACCTTTGTAATGAACCTGAATGTGCAAGAGTATTAACTGAGTTTAACTCTAGTGTACTTCTTGATATATGCTTGCTGGAGGCAGCATGCTGGGTATTCCAAATTAGATACCTGGGTGTAATGCTTCAAGTAATTGCATATTCAATTGCTTAACGTAGAAACACTAAAAACTATTGCATTTTATAAGAGTTTAGAATTCAGAAATGGAGAAAAAAAAGTGGAAAAAAATAAAAGATGCTTAAATGTGTGTGTGTGTGTGGCGCGCGAGCATACAAAGAATAGAAAATAGTAAAGAAAATAGAATGATGTTGTTAAGAAATTAAAAAAATTAATAGCATATTGTCTTCGCCCAATCCAGCAACAACATCCAAAATATTTTTGTGTTACAAAAAATAAAAGAGGAATTAGATGACAATTTCATACAAAACAAGAAAAGAATTATTGGTAAAAGTAGTATATACAAACGTACAATTTTTAGCACATTTTATTTTACGCAGTTTCTCTGTAATTTTTTTGGACAACAGCCGCTGCCCAAGTTTAAAAGCTAAAGCAACAGTTCGTCAGTTCGGTCGTTTGCCCAGACGATAGCCTGGGTGGTTTGAATTTATTTCTTTAATTCAGTTTTATTTCATTTCATATGTTTTTGTTTTGTTGTTTTATTATGTGTAGTGAGTAGTTCTTTATCTAGTGAATAAGTAAGAAGCACTAATCATGAATAAATTTGTAAGGCCAAATTGTTTTAATCAATAATTTCGTATTTGATTCCGTGAGTTTTCTGAGTATAGTGTTCATTATCTAGATAGATTAAAGCCTGATCAACTTTAATAGATTTAGGTAGAGCCAATTAATCCCTAGTTAAATCACTGGATTTAAATAGTAATATTAATTAGTGGCGAAGCTACTGTCTAGGTAGACGGAAACAAATGGTTAACAAATTGTTGCATGCTGATCATGATATAGTTTGTTTGAGTTAGGTCCTTCTAATATTTCATGCTTTTGTAACATTGAATTAGGTGGTCGGCTGATTTCGGTCTGGTTATGTTAGAAATAGGAAAATAGTTGATTAAGCAGATACTTGTCAGCTATCGAATATGTAAGGAAGGATTGAAATATGTCAGAGCTGATTCTCAGTATTTTATAACTGACTGATTAAATATGAGATTATTATCCTTGCGTCAATGAACAACGAATAATGATTAGTGTGGAATGCTTATTTTCCAGATCCTTATTTTGAGTAATTAGTTTCGGTATTTTTTTGAATTTATTATTTTCAATTATTAAGTTATTTTGGTTATTTAGTTTTATTATTATTTTAATTATTGTGACGATTGCAAGTTAACTAATTTAGAACATTTGTTGTTACTCGTGGGATCGACCTTACTCTTACTGTACTATCATTAAACTTTTAGAGTAAGAATTAAATTTGGTACAAAACGACACACCAAATTTTGGCGCCGCTGCCGGGGAACGGCGTTATTTTCCTTTTAGTTAATTTGTTTCATTCTTTGGTTTATGTCCAGATCTTCTAATCCAGAATTACTTTTTGATCCAGAAATTGAAATGACAGCAAGAAGATTGAAGAAAGAGATGCAGGAATATCGCCAAAGACTCAATTTTAGTTCAGAACCTGAAGCGTCATTTGCCCAAATGACAACGAACAGATTTGTAGACCCAGCTGAATCAGATTTTTTATTTGAAGTAACTTTCATGGCTAACCCTTCCCCCACCTGTTAACCAACCACCTGTAGGTGATGAGCCATCACCGTGATTCAAACGACAAAATAGAGCTCCGACAAATAATCAAAATGGGCCAACACCGATTCAAGTTCCATTGCAAGATCGACCATTAAGGGAGTCCACTAATCTAATTATTAATTATAGGCCTTCTTGGATTGTTTTACCTCAGCTTACCACATATTATGAACTAAAAGCATCTTTTCTGAATTTATTGCCTAAATTTAATGGAGATGTAGGGGAAGATCCTCATAGTTTCTTGCATGATTTTATTAAGGTGTGCGAAACAGTAAACAATAACAAGAATACATTAAACTAGCTAGTTTTTTATGGTCTTTAACTGGAAATGCTAGTGCTTGGTTTAAAACTTTGACTCTCAGATCCATTACATAGTGGGATGGTATCCAATGGATATTCTTGATGAATTAATTTCCAGCTTCTAAGATTGCATTTGGTCGAAAGGAAATTGTAGGCATTAAGCAAGAATATGATGAATCCTTAACTGCCTATTGGAATAGGTTTAAAAGATTGTGTGAGAGTTGCCCTCAACATCAAATTTCTGACAAGCTTTTAATACAATACTTTTATGAAGGTTTGCAAGCTGAAGAAAAGAGAACATTGGATGCAGCAAGCGGTGGAGCTTTCATGGATAATAGCGCAGTTCAAACCACAAACTTGACCACTAAAACTTGTGAGTCTCACCAATAGTACCAACCTTTGCGTCGCGAAATAAAACAAGTGGGTGAGATTTCCAGTTCATCTATTGAGAGCAAACTGGAAGCTTTGACAGCAAGTGTTGAGAAGTTGATAAATGGGCAGGGTACAAGTCATATGCAAAATGTGTATACGATTTGCAAAATTCCTAATCATTCTACATATCTATGTCAAATGACTCAAAAAGAGCTTGATGCTCAAGTTAATCAATGGGGGGATTCAATAAAAGCACTACGATCCCTATGCCAATACTTTTAACCCAGGTTGGCAAGACCATCCCAATTTAAGCTACTGGGCTCGTGCACCTCAACAAAACCCTTCACAACAGCCAGCACCGCAGCAAGCTCAATGACAAAATCAGTTTTGGTGGCCAATAGCACCATCTGCCCAATCACACCCTATTTTCACAGCAATTTCAAGGTCATGAATTCCTCTCGAGGATATGCTTTGTTAATTTAGCTACTTCTGTCACTTTAATGCAGAATACTCAAGTCCATAATCAAGGGGAATTCCAGAAATTTCAGCAAGAAACTTGGGCTGCAATAAGTGGGTTAAGCACTCAAATGACCCAAATGGCAAAACACTTCAACGAGACACAAGGTCCTCAGGGTAAACTACCATCTCAAGTGCAGGTTAACCCACACGAAAATGTAAGTAAAATCACTTTGAGAAGTGGAAAACAACTCGAAGAACCGACTGTTAAGGAAAAGGCTGCAACATCGTTTAACCAAATGATGTAAGCCCATAAATCAGAGGTAACCCCTAAGTTAAATTTGCCAAATTCTGAAATTAAAATACCTCCTCCTTTTCCTAACAGATTGAAAAAGAATGCCAAGGATGAAGATTTTAATGATATATTGATGATTTTTAGTAAGATAGAAATCAACATTCCATTCCTTGATGCCATTGAAAAAATGCCCAAGTATGCCAAATTCTTGAAGGATTTCCTTGCAAGGAAGTATCTTTATGCAGCAAAGGATAAAGTTATGGTAGGAGAAAATGTATCAGCTGTCATTCAACAAAAACTATCTCCTAAATGCAAGGACCCGGGAATGTTCTCTATACCATGTGTCATTGGTGAAAAGAAAATTGAAAAATGCATGTTAGATTAGGTGCTTTTATTAATGTCATTCCCCTTGCCACATACCAAGGTTTGAATATTGGCCCATTAGCGGAGAGTGGTTATCCAACTTGCTGATAGATCATTAGTTTATCCTATAGGGGTGCTTGAAAACGTATTGGTTAAGGTTAACGACTTCATCGACCCAGCTGATTTTTTTGTTATTGATTCATGCAGTCCATATGATTCAAATTCTTCGGTTTTGTTATTAGGAAGACCATTATTGAAAACTGCAAAATCAAAAATTGATGCAGATAAAGGGACACTAACCTGTGAATTTAATGGGGAATTCGATACTTTTAATTTTTTTATGCGATGGATTATCTCTTGGACGTGGAAAATGTTTATTCACTTGATATCATAGATTCTTTAGTCCAAGAGCATCTTGAGATTGAATTCATGCAGGATAAACTTGAATTAGCCATTACCAAAAGCTGGACTGAATCCGAGGTTAACCATCAGTCTTATGATAAGATCACAGCTGCAGTCATGTCTCTCCATTCTCTGGAGGAGCAGGCAACCAGATTTGACACTCATTGTTTGCCCAAATAGGAAGCACAGAATAAATTTCTCCCTTCTATTTTTAAGGCTCCTATCCTTCAATTAAAACCTTTGCCTAATGATCTAAAATATGCTTATTTAGGTGCTCAAGAAACTCTTTCAGTGATCATTAACAAGCACCTTACCCAAGTATAAGAAGAAAAATTGTTGAGAATTCTTTTTGAGAGAAAAGAAGCCATTGGTTGGACCCTGGCTGATATTAAAGGTATCAGTCCAACCATTTGTATGCATCAGATTTTACTTGAAGCTGATTCCAAACAAGTTCGCAACCCACAACGAAAGCTCAATCCGAATATGAAAGAGGTGGTTCTTAAGGAGGTACTCAAGTTGTTAGAACTTGGTATAATATTCCCAATTTCAGATAGCCAATGGGTGAGTCCAGTTCATGTAGTCCCCAAGAAATCAGGTTTGTAGGTGGTGAATAACGAAAAAAATGAATTAGTACCTAGACGTCTTTAGACAGGTTGGCGTATATGTATTGATTATCGTAAGTTGAATGCAGCCACTAGGAAAGACCATTTTCCATTGCCTTTTATTGACTAAATGTTAGTAAGATTAGTTGGAAAAATATTTTTCTGTTTTGTTGATGGCTATAGTGGTTACTTTCAGATTTATGTATCTAAGGAAGATCAAGAAAAAAACACTTTTACATGTCCATTTGGAACATTTGCTTACAGACACATGCCTTTTGGTTTGTGTAATGCCCCTGGTACTTTTCAACACTGCATGATGAGAATTTTTTCTGACATGATTGAAAGGTGTATAGAAATATTTATGGATGACTTTACTGTTTACGGTAATTCATTTGATGAATGTCTACATCACCTTGATAATGTTTTACTCCGCTGCATTGAAAAGAACTTGGTCTTAAATTATGATAAGTGTCATTTTATGGTTTGAGAAGCCATTGTTCTAGGACATAGTGTGTCAGAAAAGGGAATTCAAGTAGATAAGGCAAAAATTGATTTAATTGCACAATTACCTTATCCAACTAATGTGCGTGAAATTCGTGGTTTTTTAGGTCATGCAGGTTTTTATCGAAGCTTCATCCATGATTTTGCCAAGATCGCACAACCATTGACAAGGTTACTCCAGTAGACATACCATTTGACTTTACGACTGAGTGCAAGAATGCTTTTGATAAGCTGAAAGGAAAATTAGTTTCAACTCCTATAGTCCAGCTTCCTCAGTGGGACATTCCCTTTGAGTTGATGTGTGACACGAGCGACTATGTCGTAGGAGCAGTTCTAGGACAGAAATTTATGAAAGAAAGTCATGTTATTTACTATGCTTCAAGGACGTTAAACAGTGCTCAGTGCAACTACACAACCAGTGAGAAAGAACTCTTAGCAATTGTTTCCGCATTTGAGAAATTTAGATCTTACTTTCTAGGTTCTAGAATCATTGTTTATACAGATCATGCTACTTTAAAATTTTTTTTTCTAAGAAAGAATCTAAACCACAATTAATTCGATGGATTCTTCTATTGCAGGAATTCGACTGGGAAATTAAGGATAACAAATGTGCTGAAAACCACGTGTGGCTGATCATTTAAGCAGATTGGTTCTTGATGATGACCGTTTGCCCATACGAGAGACATTTCCTGATGAAGAGTTGTACACTTTAACAGGTAATTTGGGTAAGGACCACTGGTTTGCAGACCTGGTTAACTATTTAGTCAGTAAGGTGTTACCTAAAGGTCTAACACATGATAATAAGTTAAAGATTCAAAGTGATGCAAAATATTTTTTGGGGGATGATCCCTATTTATGGAATATTAGGAATGATCAAATCTTGAGAAGGTGCATTCCAAAAAATGAAGTTAATGATATTTTGAGTCATTGTCATTCATTTGCATGTGGAGGACACTTTGGTCCAAAACGTATTGCACGAAAAGTTCTGGACAGTGATTTTTATTGGAAATCTTTTTTTCGTGATGCATACTTGTTTTGTAAGAGCTGTCTGAGATGTCAATAGTTAGGGAATATTAATCAGCATGATAAAATGCCTCAATTACCTATCGTTGTATGTGAGATATTTGATGTTTTGGGCATGTATTTTTTGGGTCCATTCCCTAGTTCGTTTTCCAATTTATACATCCTCTTGGCTGTTGATTATGTGTCGAAATGGGTGGAAGCAAAAGCCACCCGTACTAATGATTCAAAAGTGGTTGCAGGATTCTTAAAGTCTACTATTTTCAGTCGCTATAGGATTCCTCGTGCTATAATCAGCGATAATGGCACTCACTTTTGCAACCGCACGATTGAAGCTCTCATGAAGAAATATGGTGTGAATCATCGACTTACCACACCCTATTATCCTCAATCTAATGGCCAAGCCGAGGTGTCGAATAGGGAGATCAAACAGATTTTGGAGAAAGTAGTGAACAAATCTCGCAAGGATTGGAATCTTCGCCTTGATGATTCCTTATGGGCATATAGAACTGCTTTTGAGACTCCCATCAAAATGTCTCCTTATCGCCTAATCTTTGGGAAGTTATGTCGACTTCCAGTTAAAATTGTGATACTGAGTGTGGGGAAGAAAGGAATTTTCAACTGCAAGAATTAGAGGAAATTAGATTGAAAGCTTATGACAATGCAATGTGGTACAAAGATCGAACCAAACTCCACCATGATCGACTTTTGAGGAGAAAAGAATTCCATGTTGGATACAAAGTTCTTTTGTTTCAATCTAAGCTACGTCTTATGGGTGGAAAACTAAAGTCTAAATGGATTAGTCCATTTGAGGTAGTGGCTGTATGCCCAAACGGCACTGTGGAAATTAAGGGGATTGCTACTGGGAAGGTTTTTAGAGTTAATAGTCAGAGGCTTAAGTCTTTTTATGAAAATGTTCCAATAGAAGAGGTGGAAGAATTACAACTTTTTCAACCCAGATCTTGAGTTGTCAAATATTGTCTAGTCCAAGACATTAAATAATTGCGCTTTTGGGAGGCAACGCAATTTTTATTTTATTTTATTTATTTTTCACATTATATTTTTAGTTTATTTATTTCTTTATTTTATCAACAGTTAATAAACAACCTTCTTTTTGGAATATGATTTCTTGGCGTTCGTGGAGTGATGGGGAAGCACATGTAGTACAGATATGGAGAAGTTGTACTTTAATAATGGAAAGTGGCTTTTTGTTAGAGCAGCCACAATAATAGGGGTTCGGGCCCATCAGATTTTATCCTTTTCTTAAGCAGCCCACATTCGTTGTCAACTCCAAATCTTAGTGGTCCCAAATATTCCTATCATTTGTCTGATTCTCTCAAACCCTACCTGTCACTCTCTCCCTATCGCGCTTATACACACGCCCCTACAACAACTCGCCGTTGTCCGCACAACCACAGTCATGGTACTTGTCAAATTCGCCTCGCCATCTCCTCGGGACACCCCTTCTCCTCCGGACACTTCACCACTGAACACTGAATCACCACCAGTCGATGAACCTTCACCAACACAGCCATTGCCTGCTAAACGAAGGAAGCAAGTGGCCATTATATCCGCCACAACTGTCACCAATTCTTCCTCTTAGAGTGAATCGTCCAACCAGGCGGGGATTTCAAGTGACAATGAGCGCACAGATTCCGACCCGCTGGCACAAGAGTCTCCGACCGACAAGGCGCCATCCCCGGTCCAAGTCCAATTTTCACCATTGATGGCTGGGAGACGTAAATCCAGCCGGCTCGCTGCTCAAAACTCTGGTGGTTCTATCCCACTGACAATCTCTGCTCCAGTTGCTAGGCGAGCCACTTCTGCAGAAAAAGGGAAGGCACCTGCTTCATCATCTACCGCTTCAGCCAATGCCACCAGTGAAGCCTTATACCCAGATTTCAAGCCCTTCACTAAGAAATCCCACATATGGAGGTGCGAGATCGTGCAAACACAATCTATTGTCTATTTCAAAATTTTTTAGTTTCAGAGTTTGTCTGTGTTATATGTAGAGCTTCAAATATGAGTTTACTTTGATAATATAGTCTTGGCTGCTAAATTTCCCTACATTGAAAATGCATGTACGATTCTTAAGGGAATTTTATGCATCTTATTCATCTGAAATTACTGATTCTCGTGCTCTTGTTATTGTTCCTGCTTTAAAATTTCGGTTTTTGAATGCAGATTATCATTGGTTTTTGCATGAATTGGATACCCAACTAGGCATTTTAGATGATGATTATGAGTTTACTGATGACTACTTGTCTGCCCAAACTGGCATCCCAAAAACTGTTCCTTTTGCTGATTTTTGGAAAGAAATAGAACCCTCTGACCCCAGACCTTACACTCCTTCTCATTCCAAAGCACATCTAATCTCTGATCCTGCATTAATGTTGTGTCATCGATTCGTAGCATCTACAATTTTTGGCCGTAATGATCAGGCCACAGTTGTCTCCTCACATGAATTAACCATTTTATGGGCCATAAAATACTCAGTAAAGCTGAATCTGTCATATTGGATTGCCTTTGCCTGGCAGCGAGTGTTCAAAATTAATAAACACAATTTAGCCTTAGGACACATTATTGCTATCTTGTTAGCTAAGGACCCTGTTTATGCTAACCTCAGTCATTCATGGTCTAACGGCTGTCATTCTTCTACTATCGACATTCATTTTTTAAGGAGTGCTGGATTGGTAGTAGAAGATAAGTGTGGTAAGCTGCGATTAATGAGCCGAGGGATCCCCCCTCGAGCAATTTGCCTTCTGTAGGTATAGCAGCTTTAAGACAAGATGTGCAGGATCTACGTTTGTTGATTTCCTCTATTGCTGCCGGATATGCCGATGCGAATGAACGTGTACAATCTTTGACGGCTGCCATCACTGATATCCAAGCAAATCAGGCCACAATTCTCCAGCTCCTACAAGATCATTTGCCCCCATAACAACCCCCACAATGATCAGCCTGTCCCTTTTCTATTTATTTTATGTATTTTTGTTTTTTCTTCTGTTTTATTTGTTTTCCTTCTTCACACGAGGACATGTTATTGTTTAAGTGAGGGGAGGTGTTCTATGTTATGTGTAATTTTATTTTCAAATATCAAAAATCCAAAAAAATCATAAAATTAAAAATTTTTCACAAAAACAGTTAGTCTTGCTTTCAATTTGTTATTTGTTGTAAGATGTTTTTGAATTGTTTCACTTTTTTAATCATTGTCTCGTCAAACTGAATGTGATGAAAACTTGCTTAGTTTATTGTGACTGTTTTTGCATGCTCTTGAATGATTCAAAGTATGACGAATACAAGTTCTAAGTTTATTTTGCCCTTTTTTTTGCTGAACCTCCTTTTTGAAGTGGGTTGTCACTCCCTATTATATTAGATGCTTTTTTGGGTGGTGGATATACCCTAATACCACCCTTACACAAAATATCCTTTTGATCTACTTCCCACTTACATGCCATAGCCTAATGGGAAGAGGATTAATCGGATTTTAAAAAGAGGTAAATATGGAGCACTTCCTCCATTTACAAAGTTTCCTAATATTACAATTAATCCACAAAACGAAAATGTGACGGACAGAATTCCATCTCACCTTTCCAACAGTTTTTACAAAATATCTGACTTTACACACCAATCCTTTTCCAAAAGAGCAGTTACATCTGTGCATTCCTGTTGTGGAGGAATAAGTTACCTATCTGCTGTTCCTGATTAGTCAAATATGCAGCAGCGGGAAATTGGCCTAACACAGCAGCCAATGACCTACAACATTTAAAGTCACTTGCCATCAGTTGGCTATAATAGAACTATTGCATGAGGGATCCCCTTTCCCTGCCCATCTTACTCTTTTGAAGAATGGGAAAGCTGATTTGTCCCTTTGGATGATCTTCTTGAATTCTCGTTCCTTGTTGGTTGTTCCTTGTTGTATCCCATTTGAGGCGATCCATAAAGCTGCTTGATTCTACTCTGTTGGTCCTAGCTCCAGCTCACAGTTTTGCTGAATCAGCTCAATCTTCTTTCGATTATTAGCTACCATCCAGTGCAGATTTGATTGGGGCTTGAGTGGTTTGAATAGGCCTTGTATACTCATTTGGAGGACTATGTTTTTCCATCCTTTCTCATGGCAGAGATGGACACCTTGATAGGCTATATCTAGTAAACCATTGACAATAGCCACACCTACAAGGTTAATCCATTCATACTGAAATACTAGAATATCTAAAACCTCACCATTGTAATCCCTGATTATTCCAGTTGCAGATATGTAGTCATGTTTTTTGTAGTGAGCAATATTGATTTTTATCCATGAAATGGCTGGTTTTTTCCGTTGGAGGATTTGGATCCTCGTTCTGATCTTGAATTTGTTCACTTGCTCCCAGAAAACTCCCCAATTATTTGGATCCCATGACAGTGTTGGAGCCTTTCTGTGAATTGTTCTGCCTGCCAGTGTCCCCACTTGCTGCAGAATTTGAGGTATGTCCACTTTATGACCTTCAAACAGCGCTCTGTTTCTGCTCTTACAGATTTCCCAGCATATGATGGATGGGAAAACTAGAAGTAGATGCTAGTGTACTTCATTTCTTGGGGGGGTTTGCCACCACTGCTTGCATAGTTGACTAATGGAATTCGAGTGGCAGAGAACTCCCATTTCAGCTACAATTCTGATCCAGACCTATTTTACTACTAAACAGCTTGCAAATGAATGGTTAATTTCTTCCTCATGATTTAAACAGAAAAAGCATAATGAAGGGCGAAAGATCTTGAACCTGTATAATATGTCACCTATAGGAATTCTCCTTGCTAGCATGCAGTACATAAAAAACGATATCTTCATAGGGATCAGGGAATTCCAGATTTCATTATAGGGATAAGTTTTACCTGACCTCTGTCTGATCTGATGAAAGGCAGATGACAAAGTGAATTCTCCATTTTCACACAAAAGCCATTTCAGTTCATCATTTCCTTGCAAGACTGGAGCCGTGAGAGCTACTAGTCTCAGTCGATTTTCTGCAGATAGAGATGAGGTTCTGTTCCCAATCTCCATTTCTAATGAAGTCAGCCAATCTCTGAAATTCAGAGGTGAGAGCTTGGTTCTCTAACATTCCACTCCCCGACCAGTTGTCAAGCCATATGGCATTGCCTATTTCCAACTTTGACCATTATGAATCTTTCAGCCATAGGGGCAATATTGATCATTCTTTTCCAAGTATGTGAGTCCCCCCTATGTGGAGCTATTTATATGGGGTGGTAAGGGTCACAGTACTTGTGATACATGAAGTTGGCCCAAAGGGAGTCTCTATTTCTAAATCTCTACCAAAGCTTCATGCTTTGGGCTGCCTTTAAATCTGCTAGGGTCCTGAAGCCCATCCCCCCCTCCACAGTTGGATAATAGAGATCTTTTCATTTGAACCAATGATAGGATCTGTCCTTATTTTGCTGCCATAAGAATCTTACAAAAACAGCTTCAATTTGGTTCAATATGTATATAGGGGGCTCAAGGCCAACAGAGAGTAAATGGGTATAGCAGACAATACACTTTTAATGATTGTAATTCTTCCACCTTTGGTAAGAAAATTAACATTCCAAGATCCTAATCTGTTCTTTATTTTTTGGATCAGTCCTTCAAAGTGTGAGGCTTTAATTTTTCTGTAATGAAAGAAATTCCTAGATAGAAAAATGTCTATTGTCCTTTCTAAAATTTGGTTACCCTACCCACTAATCTCCTTTTCTGGGAGGACATCCTATGGTGTATTAGGAAACATCTTTTATTCTCGTTGATTTTCTGCCCCGAAATGGCTTGGTAATGTTCTAAATCCTCCATGAGCTGAGCTAAAGTGTTAGGGTGAGCAGAGGAGAATATGATGACATCATCGGCATAGGCTAAGTGGGAAATCTTAGGGCAGTGTGTTGGCACATAATAGCCGGGCCATTTAGACATTGACTCATTTAAAGTTCTAGACAAGTATTCTGACCCCAAGATGAATAGCAGTGGAGATAGAGGATCTCATTCTCTTAATCCTCTAGTCATGTTGAACCAGCCACGAAGGGAGCCATTAATGAGTATGGACATCCAAACATTAGATAGCAATCTCCAAATGGTATCTAGCCATTTTTCCCCAAAGCCCATTTTCCTCATTACCTGAATGAGATAAGACCACTGGACCCTGTCATAAGCTTTCTCCATATCTAACTTTAGGACAATGTTTCTATTTTTATTTTTGATAGGAATAAAAGTCATGAGTTCACTTGCCAAAAGATAATTATCTATCATTTGCCTACCTTTTACAAATCCACTCTGATTACTACTGATTAACAAGGGCAGAAATGAACTCAGCCGATTAGCTAGCAGTTTCGATATCACTTTATTCACATAGTTGCACAAGCTAATCGGTCTAAAGTGAGAGAAAGAGGAGGGATTGGGGATTTTAGGGATGAGAACTAAAGAAGTGGCAGACATGGTTTTAGGGATGCTTTCTCCATTTAGGAAACTGAAGACAGCTAACAGAAGATCTTCTTTTATCACCTCCCAAACCGTTCTGAAAAAATGCCCATTAAACCCATCAGGACCTGGAGCACTGTTTTCTCCTAAAGAGAAAACAGCCTTCTTGAGTTCCTCTATTGAGGGATCTTTCATTAGTTCCTCATTCATCTCATTGTTAATCATGGATGGAATTACTCCTGGTTTGAAGTCTCCTGAAGTGTGGGTAGCTGAATATAGTTTGGTAAAATGTCTAACAGCCTCATCCCCTACCTCCTTATCCCCTTGCAGCCAGTTTCCCACTTCCCCTTTGTCTTTGTTTCACCGATGCATGAAAGAAGGCAGTGTTCCTATCACCCTCCTCTATCCACTTTATGTTTGATTTTTGGGCCCAAAATTTTTCTTCTCTAATTATTGCCAATTTGTGTTTGACAGCAGCCATATTTAGGGTTTCTCTAAGGATGGGATTCGTTATGTCTTCCTCTTTAAGCCTTTCTATTTCCTGTTCAGCAGCCTTAAGGGCAGTGAACACATTTTCGAACACCTTTCTATTCCACACTTTTAGGGCTGCTTTTGTGGCTTTAAGTTTTTCAAATATAACTCTTAAAGGTGTTCCTGGAACTGGTAGTGACCATGTCTTCCTAACACTTAAATGTGAGGATTTGAGCCTAAGCACTGAATGACCACTTTGTTAGTGCTTAATTGAATAATTTCTTTGAATGAGTGTAAATTGCGCATAGTTGATTTATTGAATTTGCTTTGTTGTACATGGATGTCATGTTTTGAGATTAAACTGGAATATGATAAAGGCATTTAGGACTTAACCCTCTTTTACTTTAATTTTTGTTCCTACCTTAATTTGACCCTTAGTGAACCCTGTGGAGCCTTTAACCTTTTCTTTGAGTTTTAACCACTAAACATTTTCACCTAAGACCTTTTTAGCTTTCTTTTGGCCATAAGTTGTAAGTAACTTGTGTATGATTTATTTCCCCCTTGATTGAACAAGAGAAAATTGCATATTTTAAGTCTCAATGCATTAAGTATTTTAGTATGTGCTGTTGAAGAGAAATGTTGAAGTCCATGGTTTGCCCGAACAATACTGGGCAGAAAAAAAAAGATAATGAAAATTCTGCAGTATTCTGAGAATTTGTGTTGTTTGCCTAAACTGTGGCAAGGAAAAAGAGAGAACTTCAGCAATAATAAATTGGAAAAAGAGTGATCTACTGACAAAGAAAGAAAGAAAAAGAAAGAGAAAAAAATATATATATGTGAACAAGTACGAAAAAAATGATCACTGTGCTGAAGTTACTTTGAGTTATTTTGGAAATCAAAGGTTGAGACTTGGTGCAATATAAGTGTGGGGATGTTCTTTATTGAGTTGCTTACACGTTAGTTTTATTTTTAGCCATTTTATCCATCTTAAATCTTACCTTGTAAACCCCAGCCCCATTACAACCCATAGAAAGTCCTTTTGATTGTTGTTTAATTTTGATATTGTGATTATCTTGTGATATATTTGCAAACTTGTTGTAAGTTTTTCATGTACGATTTAACTGAGTGGTTGAACCCAATTTATATACATCTATGAGTGCTTGGAGTGATCTTGGAAAGTTACTCAGAAATTTGTATTTTGACTTGGAGGACTTGATTGTGCATGAGATTTTTACTTGGACTAAGCATAAATTTTTGAAAGAGTTTTTTTTTTCGGTTTGGCCGGACTGGTGCTTATTTAGTGAAATGGTTTAGTCGTTCGTTTATGTTTGTTATTTGTTATTTTATGTGTAAATGCTACGGGACCAGTATCATTCAAGTGTGGGGATATTTGATGAGCACAGAATAATTCATATTTTTATGCACAGTTTAATGTGTTTGATGGGGTGAAATCTGCACTTAATGGGTTTATTTGTTGCAGAATTTAGAAGATTTTAGTGAAAGGTTTGCAGAGGAGATAAAGATGGAATTGAGAGATTTTTGGAGGAATGAAAAGGCTGAAGATTGGAGTGAAGATTTGGCAGGAAAGAGGATTCTTGAAAGTTATCAAAAGGATGGAATAGTTGGATTTGGAAACTGATTTTTAGGGGTAGTTGAAACCATATATGGCTGAAGTGTAATTTGGAAACGAGATTCTTTCATGAACTTTAATTAGGAAGTTATGTTTTTCCCTCTATAAAAGGGAGTTGGATAATTAGGTTAGGGAGAGCTGGAATCTTTTTAGCACATTTTATTTTATGCAGTTTCTCTATAATTTTTCTGGACAACAGCCGCTGCCCAAGTTTAAAAGCTAAAGCAGCAGTTCGTCAGTTCGGTCGTTTGCCTAGACGACAGTCTGGGTGGTTTGAATTTATTTCTTTATTTCAGTTTTATTTCATTTAATATGTTTTTGTTTTGTTGTTTTATTATGTGTAGTGAGTAGTTTTTGATCTGGTGAATAAGTAAGAAGCACTAATCATGAATAAAGTTGTGAGACCAAATTGTTTTAATCAATAATTTCGTATTTGATTCCGTGAGTTTTCTGAGTATAACGTTCATTATCTAGATAGATTAAAGCCTGATCAACTTTAATAGATTTAGATAGAGCCAATTAATCCCTAGTTAAATCACTGGATTTAAATAGTAAGATTAATTAGTGGCGAAGCTACTGTCTAGGTAGACGGAAACAAACGGTTAACAAATTGTCGCATGCTGATCATGATATAGTTTGTTAGAGTTAGGTCCTTCTAATATTTCATGCTTTTATAACATTGAATTGGGTGATCGGCTGATTCCTGCCTGGTTATGTTAGAAATAGGGAAATAGTTGATTAAGCAGATACTTGTCAACTATCGAATAAGTAAGGAATGATTGAAATAGGTCGGAGCTGATTCTCGGTATTTTATAACTGACTGATTAAATATGAGATTATTATCCTTGCGTCAATGAACAACGAATAATGATTAGTGCAGAATGCTTATTTGCCAAATCCTTATTTTGAGTAATTAGTTTCGGTATTTTTTGAATTTATTATTTTCAATTATTAAGTTATTTTGGTTATTTAGTTTTATTATTGTTTTAATTATTGTGACGATTGCAAGTTAACTAATTTAGAAAATTTGTTGTTCCTCGTGGGATCGACCTTACTCTCACTGTACTGTCATTAAACTTTTAGAGTAAGAATTAAATTTGGTACAAAACGACACACCACACTCGATGATAAACAATTGTGGTTGTTTTTCACTTGGTTTTGGGAGTTTGTTTGTTTGCTTATATAGACGGTTTCGAAAGGTCATTTACTTTTTAGTAATTAATACAAAAAGGTAGGTGGAGAGCTTATTTGTTGACCAAAATATGTTCATGACCGTTCTAGTTTTAGACAATATGATTTAGATAATAAAATTTATACACTGCGTAAGATTTAGGTAACATGGATTATTTATAAATTTCGACAATATGATTTATACATTGCATAAGATTTAGTTAATATGGATTATTTATTGCAAGCATCTATTCATTGTGAACCATTACATTGAATAAAATATTAAGTATTGGCTAAATTTAGAGTTAGAAACTTGTGATATACAAGCAACATAAGCGTGTATGATTTTAATATAAAAAAGGAATTAAATATAAAGCATATTGATAGAAAATACTATAGTATGGTTGATTTAAATTTTCCTTCATAATTACAATTAGTTTGATAGAAGGTTAACAAGTACGTGTAACTATGGAAAATATTTTTTTCCAAGTGACATAAATTTTTCATTAATTACTTAATTATTTACTGATTCGTCTATAATAAATAATTATTTAATAAAATTCGAAGCATGAATCATTCAATGTAATCACTTAATGAACCTTTTTTTATTTAACATATCGTTTATGACAAAAGTCAATTATGAATACTGTGCTAATTAACACTATATATATATATATTACGAATACATCCTTATTTTTACTTTCTGTCTCCTCTTCTCTCTCCTGTGGTAGATAATATGTATAAGTTGCATAATTATAAAAAAAAAATGCATAAAATCAAAGAAACAAATATTATACATTAACCTGCTTCCATATAAAATTTTTTGAGTGCTATTTTTTTTTTGTGTGCGTATCTACTCCACCAATGATGTATCACTCCGTATCTTACATTTTAATATTTTGATATATGACTATTCTTTATATCCACATTTATAGCACTAAGATCTATAATCATTCTAATTTAATTTAATAAATATTTATTTTTTTATTTTATTTTTATTATTAAACTATTATTTTGTTCTTTTTTTATTTTTCTTTTGGATTACGTGTGACCGCAGATTTTTTTATTTTAACTCTAAAAAATGTTGTGTTTTGTCAAACGAATAATTTAGATAGAAGTTTCATTAAAATTTTGATGGTTAAAAGCATATATATATAGTTTTTAGCAAAATCATTTTTTTCATTAATTATTCATGCATAATTTTCTTTGGTTAATTTATCTAACGATTATTCATATGCCAGCAACAAATTCTGCTAGTTCAACTCCAAAACTCTCTTGAAAAGAAGGAATTGTTGAATGGAAAATTTGGTAGTATTTTTATTTTGCAACAATCAAAACGATTATGGAGCATTAAGTGTAAGGAATTTCTTGTGTTTAAATAAAATTCTAAGAATTTTTTTCTTAGATAAATAAATCTGGAAAATTTAATTTCTTTTTTATAACTCAAGAGGTAGTCTCCTCTAAAATGGATTCATATATGCGACATTCACACACGTGATTATAATTTTTGCTTATCAAAATTTTAATTTAGCATATAAATTTTTAAATTTGAATATCAAATTTTCACTAAAGAAGCTCACGAATGGGTTAATACTTTCAAATTTTATAGAAATTCACGAATGGATTAATACTTTCAACTGTATAGAAGCTCACGAATGGGTTAATGATGTCATGCCAGAAGGATATATAAGTAAGAAAATTAGTCTTTTATTTTTTTAAAATTTTTTATTGCTGTTGTTGTTTTACTTTTTGCTTTCACCACCTCTTTATACTTTTGGCACATTGTCCATTAATTTATTATTGATCTTCTATTAATTTATGCCTTTTGCATTGCTACTTTTGAAGCATATGTGTATATGACAGCTTTGAAACACTTTTCTAAAATTCTTAAAAAATTTGTCGAAAAGAAAATGAAAAAAATATAAAGATGTCATACATGCAATAAGAATTTTTCTTTATTAAAAGTAAAATGTAATCGCTTTGTTGTGAGATTTTAGCACTCATGCAATCTCATTGTACTTCAAGATAGAAAGCCTATATATACATTCTTGCCCTCTAAAAAATTACAAGGCTCTCAATCTGTTGTGCTAGTTGTCCTCTTAATTCATTTTCATCTATTTTGTTTTTGCATTGATGTCCAACTAATTCATTTTGTGAACAACAAGAAGTACATATATAGATATAATTAAATAAACGCTAAGGACATAAGATAATTCAATATCATCAAAAGCTAGTGAAAAATATTCATTAATTATACCAAATGAAGAAACACCTACAATGATTAATAGTATGGAAACTGTAATTTTATGGCAGAACAATAACTATACATTGCTTACAACTATGCAAGATTAATACAACTAGCATTTCATTTTATTTATCATACATTACAAATTCTCAAATATATCAAGCAATTTGAATATAGATCTGGCTTTAATTAATCAATAATGTGTGGTTGGGCGAACAGATGAAGAGAGCTTCAATAAGATATTTATAAATTTGCGAGTGTTGATTATAAACATGATTGTTGTTTGCCATGGAATCCACTTCTTTGTTCTGATCAACATCAGAATTAAAAACATTTGCCTACTTATTTGTCCATAATTCAATGACAGGATCAACATTCTTTGGACCAAAATGACCAGTTGTAGCATCATCATACACAATTTCTTGTCCTTTCTGATCAATTAAAATCAGAATACAGTTCGTGGACTCTTGATTCTTCAAAATAGTTTGTATGTTTTGATCGTTGCTGGCCGTAGATAAGTTACTGACACAAGGAAATAGCTAGTTGTTTGCATCTATCCATGTTATAATAAGATGAGACCTCATTAAGGTGACAACCCTAAAGATGATGTCCATATATAGAACGACTATGGTTCTAAACAAAATTTTATGTTGGTTCTATTGTCATTATTAATTGATTCAGGAAGAGGTGTTGCTTCTATAATCATTATGGGTGGAAGAGGAGGTGTTAGTTCTAGAGACACCATGAATTGAAAAAGCAGGTGGATCTTTGATAATTTTTGTTCTAGTTTTCTTTAACTGCTACTAAGATTTCTTAAACACAAAACAACAAAAATAAGGATCATAAAGTGAGATAATATCAATAAATGAAAATAGGAATTTATTGAAGCCAACAAATAATCAACATGAACTTTAAATTGAGATTTAAGCTTTTAACAATTGATGATCATAATAGGAAAATATTATTCTCTTATATATTACCGCCCCAATAAGAACTATTATTGTCTCACGAAGGATATTGTTTTTATTTTTCAATGCACAAGTAACAAATAAAATCAAATTTATTTTTTCATATTAGTATAAAATAATCATAAAACAACTCTTGCTCCTAACAAGTGTGACTAAAAATTTTCTCAAAGACAGTTATTACATGAAATAATAAAGTGTCTTTTCTTAAACAGTGAGATAGATTCAGTAAATCCATATATTAGTTCAAGAACAAAGTTAAAAGGAAAACTTAATGTAACGAGTTACATTTGTTGACCAAGATTTGTACCTGCAAGTGACTGAAAATGTGTCTATGTGTCAGTGTCACGTTGGGAAATTTCATCTCATTCTATAACTACTTCTTTGGATGAACTTTTAAATTAAGAAAAAAAAAACCCAAAAAAAGAATCTATTACAATTTATAAGAGTTTAGAATTCAAAAGGGAGAAAAAAAGTGGAAAAAAAGATACATAAATGTTTGTGTGTGTACACATACAAAGAACAGAAAAAAATGAAAGAAAATAGAATGATGTTGTTAACAAATTTAAAAAATCAATAGCATACTGTCTTCGCCCAACCTTGCAACAACATCCAAAATATTTTTTCTGCCTGTGTTACGAAAAACAAAAGAGGAATTAAGATGACAAGTTCATGCAATACAAGAAAAGGAATTATTGGTAAAACCAATATATGCAAACATACAATTAAGGTAGATCATTAATTCGATTACAATAAAATCCAATGATGGACTCGCTCTGAATAACATCTAAATTTTTCACCATCTTTGTTTTCGATATTATCATTATTTGATTCAATAAAAAAATTATTTTTCGTTTTTGATCCTACTAGCCTCAATGGTAAACAATTGTGGTTGTTTATAACTTGGTTTTGAGAGTTTGTATGTTTGCTTATATAGACGGTTTTAAAAGGCCATTCATTATCTTTGTGATAATTAATACATAAAGGTAGGTGGAGACCGTATTTATTGACCAAAATATGTTCCTGATAGTGATAATTTTAGACAATATGATTTAGATAATAAGATTTATACACTGCAAAATATTTAGGAAACATGTATTATTTACAAATTTCAACAATATGATTTATATATTACATAAGATTTAGGTAATATGGATTATTTATTGTAAGCATCCATTCATTGTACACTATTACATTGAATAAAATATTAAGTGTTGACCAGATAGAGTTAGAAACTTGCATTATGCAAGCGACATAAGTGTGTATGAGTTTATATATAAAAAAAATAAAATATTAAGCATATTGATAGAGAATTCTATGGTATGCTTGATTCAAAATTTTCCTTCATAATTACAATTAGTTTTATACAAAGGTTAACAATTATGTATAATGATAGAGAATATTTTTTTTTCAGAGTGACAAAGATTCATCATTAATTACTTAATTATTTACTCATTTATCAATAATAAATAATCATTTCTTAAAATATTTATTATTAATCATTCGAGGTAATCACTTAATGAACCTTTTTGTATTTAACATATTGGTTATGACACAAATCAATTATGAATACAGTGCTAATTAACACTATCTATATTATGAATACATCATTATTTTAACTTTCTTTCTTCTCTCTCCTATTGTAGATAATATATATCAGTTGTATAATTATAAAATAAAATGCATAAAATCAAAGAAACAAATATTATACATTTACCTGCTTCAATATATAATTTTTTGAGTGCTCTTTGCTTTTTTTTGTTTTTTGTATATACTCCACCAATCATGTATCACTCGGTATTTCAAAATTTAATATTTTGATATATGACTATTATTTATGTCCACATTTATAGCACTAAGACCTATAATCGTTCTAATTTATTTTAATTAAAAAATTATTTCTTTGTGATTTTATTTTGTATTATGAAACTATTTTTTGTCCTTTTTTATTTTTCTTTTGGATTATGTACGACCGTGGACTTTTTTATTCTAACTCTAAAAAATATTGTGTATTGTGCTCACGAATAATTTAGATAGAAGTTTCATTAAAAGTTTGATGGTTAAAAGAATACATATATATAGTAGTTAGTAAAATCATTTTTTTCATTAATTATTCATGCACAATTTTCTTTGGTTCATTTATCTAATGATTATTCATATGCCACCAATAAATTCTGCTAACTCAACTCTAAGACTCTATTGAAATGAAGGAATTCTACAACGAAAAGTTTTATAGTATTTTTATGTTGCAACAACCAAAACAATTATGGAGCAATAAGTGTAAGGAACTTCTTGTGTTTACATAAATTTCTAAAAAAAAAAATTCTTAGACAATTAAATCTAGAAAATTCAACTCAAGAGGTAGTCTCCTCTGAAAAGTATTTATATATGCAACATTCACACACGTGGTTATTATTTTTGCTTATTAGATTTTCAATTTAGCGTATTAAAATTTTGAATTAGCATAACAAATTTTCACTATAGAAGCTCACGAATGAGTTAATACTTTCAATTGTATAGAATCTCATGAATGGGTTAGTTATGTCAATTCCACCAGGATATATAAGTCAGGAAAATAGTCTTTTATTTTTTAAATTTTTTTATTGTTGTTGGTGTTTTACTTTTTGCTTTCACCACCTCTTTATACTTTTGGCACATTGGCCATTAATTTATTATCGATCTTCTATTAATTTATGCTTTTTGCATTACTACCTCTTATGCATATGTGTGTCTCTTTATATATATATATATATATATATATATATATGACTTCTTTAAATCATTTTTCTAAAATTTTAACAAAATTTGCAGGAAAAAAAATGAAGATGTAATACATGCAATAAGAATTTTTATGTATTAACATTTCTCAAAAGTAAAATGTATTTGCTTTGTTGTGAGATTTTAGCACTCATGCAATCTCGTTGTGCTTTAAGATAAAAAGTCTATATATACATTTTGACCCTCTAAAAATTACGAGGCTCTCATTCAATTGTGCTAGTTGTACTCTTAATTGATCTTCATCTATTTTGTTTTTGCATTGATGTCCAATTAATCCATTTTGTGAACAACAAGAAGTACATATATAGATATAATTTAATAAACATGAAAGACAAAAGATTATTCAATATCATCAAAAGCTAGTGAAAAATATTCATTGATTGTACCAAATGAATAATTACCTACAATGATTAATATTATCACAACTTTAATTTTATGGCAGAACAATAACTATACATTGCTTGCAACTATGCAAGATTAATACAAGTGACATTTCATTTTACTAATCATACACTAAAAATTCTCAAATATATCATGCAATTTAAATATGGATCTTGCTTTAATGAATCAATAATGTGTGGTTGGACTTACAGATGAAGAGAACTTCAATAAGATATTTATAAATTTGTGAATTTCGATCAGAAACATGATTGGTGTTTTCCATGGTCAATATCAGAATTAAGAATGTTTGCCAACTTATTTTTCCATCATTCAGTAATAGGATTAACATTCTTTAGACCAAAATGACCAGTTGCAGCATCAACATACCGAACTTCTTGTCCTTTTTGATCAATTGAATTCAGGATACAGTTCGTGGACTCTTGATTCTTCAAAGTAGTTTGTAAGTTTTGATCATTGCTGGCATAGATAAATTAATGACACTGGGAAATAGCTGTTTGAATCTATCCGTGTTGTAATAAGTTGAGACCACATCAAGGTTACAATCCTGAGGATGTCCATATCCAGAACGACTATGGTTCTGAACAAAATTTTGCGTTGGTTCTGTTGTCATCATTGATTCAGAAAGAGGTGTTGCTTCTGTAATCATTGCGGGTGGAAGAGGTCGTGTTGGTTCTGGAGACACCAGGGATTAAAAAACAAGTGGATATTTGATAATTTATGCTCTAAATATCTTTAAATGCTGCTTATATTTCTAAAACAAAAAAGAAAAGAGAAAAGTGAGATAATATCAGTAAATGAAAATACGAATTCGTGGAGGTCAACAAATAATCAACATGAACTTTAAATTGGGATTTAAGCTTACAACAAATGATGATCATAATTGCAAAATATTATTCTCTTATATGTTATCGCCCCAATAAGCACTATTATTGTCCCACGAATGATATTGATTTTATTTTCCATTGCACAAGTAACAAATACTTTCAAATTTTGAACAGTGTAATTTGTTTTTTTTTCAGATGAGTATAAATTAAGCATAAAACAACTCTTATTCCCAACAAGAGTAACTACAAATTTTCTCAAAGACAATTATTCCATGAAATAATAAAGTTTTTTTCCTTGAACTTTGAGATAGATTCAGTAAATCAAAAAATTATTCAAGGACAAAGTGAAAAGCAAAAATTAATGTAGTGAGTTCCGTTCGTTGAAAATTATTTGTACCTGCAAGTAACTGGAAATGTGTCTGTATGTCACGTTGGGAACTTCCATCTCGTTCAGTAACTCCTTTGGAAGAACTTCTAAATTAAGAAAAAAACCCAAAAAAAGAGATATTATTACAATTTACTAGAGTTTAGAACTTAGAAAGGGAGGAAAAAGTGGGAAAAAAAAGACACATAAATGTGTGTGCACGCGCATACAAAGATGAGAAAAAACATAAGAAAATAGCATGACGTTAAAAAATTTTAAAAATTAATAGCATTGCTATCTTCGCCCAATCTAGAAACACAATCCAAAATATTTTTTTTTTGTCTGTGGTACAAAAAATAAAAGAGAAATTAAGATGACAAGTTCATAAAAAACAGGAATAAAAAATTAATGGTAAAGTACATATATATGAGAACGTAATTCTAGTAGATCATTAATTCGATTAAAATAAAATCCAATGATGCATTCGCCCTGAATAACTCCAGAGTTTATCACCATCTTCATCTTCAATATCATCATTATTTGATTCAACAAAAAAAAAATATTTTTCGTTTTTTATCCTACTACACTCAATGGTAAACAATTGTGCTTGTTCTTATTGAGAGTTTGTATGTTTAGTTATATAGACACTTTCAAAAGATCGTTCATTATCTATTTGGTAATTAATACAAAAAGGTAGGTGAAGAGCATATTTATTGACCAAAATATGTTCGTGAGAGAGGTAGTTTTAGACAATATGATTTAGATAATAAGATTTATACACTACATAAGATTTAGGTAACATGGGTTATTTATAAATTTCAAAAATATGTTTTACATATTGCATAAGAATTAGGTAATATGGATTATTTATTACAAGCACCTATTCATTGTACACCATTACATTGAATAAAATATTAAGTATTTGTCAGATTTAGAGTTAGAAACTTGCAATATACAAGCGACGTAAGTGTATGAGTTTATATATAAACAGGGAGTAAATTATTAAGTATATTGATAGAGAATACTATAGTATTCTTGATTCAAACTTTTCTTTCTTAATTACAATCAGTTTGATAGTAAGGTTCACAATTACGTATAATGATAGAGAATATTTATTTTTTCGACTGACATAGATTTATCATTAATTACTTAAACATTTACTCATTTATCTATAATTATTAATGATGAAACTGAATTTTCATCTCTAAGATTAAGGTTTGCAAAATTCAAACTTCAGCAAAACTCACACCTCGTCTAATTAGAAAATCGAGCTATAGCGATTCTTATCTCTGAAAGAAAATATGACTTGAGAATAAAATACCCAAGGTGAATCCCGAGAATTTACTTCGATGCCTAAGTTAATATCTTGCAAATAATAATCGTTCAATTGAATTTCTCTTAATCAAAATAATATATATAATTAATTACCTCTTCGTTGTTTACCGTTCCGAGATATCTTCTCATTAATTTGCTTCTAATTTGTTTCGAGCAACAAATTATTTTGCCATTGTGATTTTCTCTTTTTGAATTAGCCCGGGATTGCAGATAACCGTTACAACATTAGCCCCTCAGATCGGTCTATATAAATATAGACTGATCTGAAATAGTATACGTTTCTTGCCCGGGCTAAAACTTTGAGACGGTGTACTTCTTTGTTGAACAATCCTCATTATATTCAATTTGGTCTTGGAATTCATATACTATTCGAAATAAAACTCATCTCGCATCATTCATCTTCTCACGTGCATCAACTCTTTGAATTCCAAAATTTTGTTATTCCTTTATCAAATAAAGATAAGGTGTTAATTGAATCCAATCAAATTCAATTTAAGCTCATCAGAAATGGCCAAATCGAATCTGATCTCTTATCATAAAAATCCACATTGAATTTTAATTCCTTCAATATCTTTGACCGTAAGAACACTACTACAAAATGAGCTTATAACATCACTTTGTGGGCAACATTTTTAAAAGTATTGCAAATGATGAAATTTTTAGAAAAGTTACAACACTTTGAAATAAGTGTTGCATATATAAGTTTAATGCAACACTTGTTCACAAGTGTTGTATTTTCCTTTTACAAGTGTTGCATTTATTATAGAAATATAAAATACTTTCAACAAGTGTTGTATTTTCCTTTTACAAGTGTTGCAGTTATTATAGAAATACACAATACTTCTAATTAGTATTGCCTTTGTGCGGTAGAACCCGGCATGGCCCAAAAAACTTCTTACTCCCTTGACATTTATAGGATATGGTAGCTTCACAATGAGATCCAATTTTGCTTTATCCACTTCCATGCCTTTAGCTGAGATCTTGTGGCCAAGGACAATTCCTTTTTGCGCCATAAATTGGCATTTCTCCCAATTCAAAACTAGATTAGTCTCTGCGCATCTTTCAAGAACCTTAGCCAAATTATCCAAGCACCGATCAAAAGAATGGCCAAAAATTGAGAAATCATCCATGAATACCTCAATAATATCTTCTATCATGTCATGGAAGATAGCCATCATACACATTTGAAATGTTGCGGGTGCATTGCATAACCCAAAAGGCATCCTCTTAAATGCGAAAGTACCAAACGGGCAAGTGAATGTTGTCTTATCCTGATCTTTTGGGTCAATAGTGATCTGATTATACCCGGAGTAACCATCAAAGAAGCAATAAAATAGATAACCAGCAATTCTATCCAAAACTTGATCGAGGAATGGTAGAGGAAAATTATCTTTGCGACTTGCCTTATTGAGCTTGCGATAATCCATACAAACTCGCCATGCATTAATGATACGGGTTGCCAACAACTCGTCATTATCAGTCTTGACCTCTGTCACCCCACTCTTCTTTGGCACACATTGGACTGGACTTACCCATTCACTATCAGATATAGCATAAATCATCCCAAAGTCCAAAAGTTTGATCACCTCCTTTTTGACCACATCCATCATTGCTGGATTTAAGTGACGTTGCCTATCACGTACTGGAATTGCATCATCTTCCAAAAGAATTTTATGCATGTAAATTGATGGACTAATTCCCTCAATGTCAGCAATAGTCCACCCAATTACTCCTTGATACATTTTCAGCACCATAATAAACTTCTCTTCTTGCCATGGTTCCAATGTAGCTGAAATCACTACTGGCAAAGCGTTATTTTCCCCCAAGAAGGCATATTTGAGATGTGAAGGGAGTGGCTTGAGCTCCAAATTTGGAGGTTCTTCAACTGAAGGTTTCAACCTACTTTTCACTGCAATCAATGACTTCAATTGGCCTCACCTCAATGGGCTCCTCACAAACAGTATTAGTTAGCTCATAAATGGAAGCATCAAGATAAACATTTTCAACCATACTTTGTAACGCTAATACTATATTTTCATCAATCAAAAGTAACTCAGAATTAGACATATGCATTAATGAGTCATTATCATTAATACTACATGTTTTCATGGGATTGCATGCAATAACTGAAGTTTCAACCACATCCATGAAAAAACAAGTATTAATATCCCTAGGATGCTTCATAGCGTAATTCACATTAAATGTTGCTTCTTCGCCATTGACACAAAAAGTGATTATCTTGCTGCGTACGCCTATTAAAGCATCTCCAGTTGCCAAGAATGGTCTTCCAAATATGAGAGGAACCTCTTCATCCTCCTCCATGTCCAAGATAATAAAGTCAACCAGAATTGTGAACTTATCAACTACTACCAAAACATCTTCAATGATACCCATAGGAGTGATGATGGATCTATCAGCTAACTGAAGAGTTATAGCCACTGGTTTGATTTTCTCACCTATTCCCACACTGACGGCAATGGAATAAGGCATCAAGTTAATACCAGCCCCCAAATCACACAATGCCTTAGTAAAATATCTTGCGCGAATTCTACATAGGATTGTGCAGCTTCCTGGATCTTTAAGCTTAGGGGGAAGATTTTTCTTCATTAAGCATTGCCGTACCTCATTCAATTGGATTACCTCCTCACATTGCAAAATCTGCTCCTTATTTGAAATTAGATCTTTCAAGAATTTCGTATAAGTAGGCACTGTCTTCACCAAATCTAACAAATGTATTTCCACATGGAGCTGCTTAATCATCTCAGCAAATTTACTGAACAAGATCTTCTTCTTTGATGGTTGAATCCTTTGAGGAAAAGGTAATGGTAGAGCACATTCTGGAAAATTGAAGGCACTTGGAGGATTTTTCTTTCTCCCTTTACTTGCACTAACTTCCTTATGTTCAGTTTGCTTGGGTAAATCTTCCTTCTCAATTTGAACCTTGACAGCTTCTTGATCATCTTTTGGAGATTCTTCTTTATTAAGAATTGGAGATGACAATTCCTTACCACTTCGAAGTGTAACCGCGTGGCATTGCTCTTTTCCCTTTGGATTGGGGAAATTATCACTTGGTAAAGTTCCTGCTGGTATATTATGCACTTCATTTGCGAATTGGCCTATTTGAGTCTCCATATTCTTAAGGAGAGCTTTATGCTCCCTGAACATTCCATCATATACCTCCATTCTTTTCTCCACATTGGCTTGTTGCTGTTGACATTCTCCAAAAACCTTTTCCATCTTGGCCCCCAGCACAGTTATAACATCATCAATTGTTGCTTGTGAATTACCACCTTGTGTGTGTTGTTGATTTCCATAGCCAGGCAGATAAGTTGGTCTTGATGAATTATACTATGGGCGATTTTGTCCTTCTTGATACCACTGATTTCCACCGGATGGTTTCCATTGATTTGAATTAGTATTCCGGTTGTAATTGACATACTGGACTGGCTCATTAGTGACTTGAGGGCATTCATTCATATGAAGCGCTCCTTGGCATAATCCACAAGATGGCGTGACTTTGTTTGTCAAGGATGCATGAATACTAGCAAGTTGGCTCTGCATGGCTGTCATTTGTGCTTCCAAGTTGATTGTTTTATCCAACTCTAACATTCCAATTTGCCGTCTTCCATGGTTACTTCTTGCAGTGGGCAACATCACCTCATTACTTACTATACGCTCAAAAATCTCTTCAACTTCTTCTGGTGATTTATCACACGAATTTCCTCCAGCTGAAAGATTTACCAAATGCATAGTATCAAAATTGAGTCAATTGCAAAAGAAATTTAGCTCTCTTCCCGACTCCAACCCACTGTTTGGGCATTTATTAAAAAGCTCCCGAAATCTATCCCATGCTTCAGTTAATGACTCATTTTCTCCTTGACGAAACTGCATGAAATCCATCCGGATCTTGTCCATTCGGGATGGAGGAAAGTATTTAGTCATGAACCTCTTCGCAACTTCATCAAAAGTTTTAATTCCTGCCCCATTAATAGAGTCATACCATCTCTCAGCTGCTCCTTGAAGAGAAAAAGGAAACAACATTCTTTTTAAAATATCATGTGGGATATGTGGAAGATTGCTCATGTTACACATTTTAAGGAATGTCCTTAAATGTGCATGTGGATCCTCAGTACTCAATCCATGGAAAACCTGGCCATTTTGAATCAAATTTGTGAAAGCCGGCGGGATTTGAAAGTGCTCTCCAGTGTCAATAAAAGGCGAATCCAAGTTTTCCATTCGAGGCTCATAATGATCACCATACCGACGCCGCGGTAATCCTGGTTGTGCTTGTGGAATTCCGGGAGGGTCCCCCGTTGGAGGATCTACAACCATATTGGGCTGATTACCATGTGCAGCCATTGCTTCAAATTCTAATTTTTTTCTTAACATGCAAGTTCCGTGCAAGTTCCGGGTCGTATGGATATTCCGCTAGACCAAGATATCTTGTCCTGGGCATGCAAAGAAAAGAATAGCAACAGTACTAAAAGGATGTAAGAAAATTAAAACTAAAACTAAAAAAATAAATAAAATTTCAATACAATTGCTTTCCCCGGCAACGGCGCCAAAATTTTATGCCGAGCAAATATATGTAATAAATTGTGATCGTGGTTGCTATTTACCCCTACTCAAAAATAATGCTAAACAACCCTGTGAAGGTGATAGTATAGCAAGTTCGTTCCTCCCACGAGGAAAGGACTGTGTTGAAATTTTAAAAAATTTTTTTTGGTTTTTTTCTGTTTATCAAAATAAATAATAAGAAAGCAATAACAAATAACTAAAACAATGTCGGTGATTTGATTAATATTCAAGTTAAGCAAGTGTACTCCCTAGATTATATTTTAGGGTTACATAAAAAGCACATACATACATCCTATCTATGGTTATGCAAAATAAGGGTAAATAACATAACTCACACCCCCCTATTAGGCTAAAGGTAAGGAATGATTTAAGCACTTACCTACTTAGATATTAACTAATTCAATAAACTCTCCTATATGGCGAAAGGCAAAGTTTACGTCCTTAATTAATCCGGAATCTAATGCAACTAACCAACTCAACCAAACCCTCAAATTCAACCGCTCCTTTGTGGCAGAGGCAACGCCTGAACCAGTCACGTTAATGCTAAACTGATCCCCATAACTCCCCCTATTAGGCTAAAGGTAAGAATTAAGGAAGAATTAATCTAACAAATTCACAACCAACCCACAATAGATCCCAAACAACCTACTCTAATCCTCCTATTAGGCTAAAGATAAGATGAAAGCAAGTTATCTCTAAATAATTTACTGCACTTTAAGAAAATATTCTTCATACATAATCCGGCCAAATCATGTATAATTATGAAGAACACAGCAAAACTTATTCTATTAAGACCATAAGATAGAACTTAGCATGTAAATTAAGCACAAAAACCCTTATTCATAATCTCGAAAGCACAATAGATTTAGCCAAGCATGACTAAATTAAACATCATAATATTAATGTTAAAGCACGATATTGAAATCATAAAATAAAAGAAAGATAACACCTTGAACTGCAAATTCTTGGATGAAATCTTTACTCCTAAAATAATGAAATCAATAATCAATGATGTTCCCAATCCATACAGCTTCAATTCTCCAAGAATAGCCAAACGAATGAAACCCTAGTTATTACAAAGAAGAAAAACCCTTGCTTGAAGTCTCTCAAAGTTGTCACGCCTTTAAAAGCTGTAACCCTAGCCCTATTTATAGTTATTCTATGCAAATATTAGCAAATATGTCCTTCATGAAAACCATGTCGGATAAGAAGTCTCAAAGTGGGCCAAAATCTCAAATTTCTAAAATTAAGTCGTAAATCTGCACTTTTTCCCGATCTCGCGACGTCCCTAATCTCGCGTCAAAATGTCCACGTACATCGCGACGTCCAGGGTCTGACATTGTGACATCGCAGCACGTCGCGACGTGGGAGGGGTCCCGATGTCGACGTAACTCTCTGGAAATTTCATAAAATTCGTCCAAAAATTCAACCAAAAATCACGTTTTTGACGTCGCGACGTGGCGGGTCTACATCGCGACGTGCACTGACGTCGTGACGTTAAAGGTACAGACGTCGCGACGTGGAGGTTTCTCTTCAATAATTTCGCGATCTTTCTTCCATTTTCCCTCCACTTTGCATCCGATTTGACTCCCGTATGATTCCCCTCTTCCAAGAATACACTATGGTCAACAAACCTACAATTAAAACACCGAAACGAATAAAAACGAACAAAAACGTCCAAAGAATTAAGTATAAACCATACTTAAACGGTGAATAAATTCACCTCATCATCCATTATCGCTTTTATCATCGGTGTCACACCTAGTGTTCCAACTCACTAGAACACCGCGTATCTAACCTTGATCTTTCAATTGGTATTAGAGCGAGTCGTCTTTGTTTCTTAGGCGGGATCTGCAGGACTTGATCTTGGTTTTTTGGTGCGATGGACTCTATGAAGGAAGGAGGTTCAACAATGCGTCCACCTTTACTGGACGAAAGCAATTATGCTTATTAGAAGGCCAGCATGAGAGCCTTTATCAAAGCTATTGATGAGAAGGCTTGGAAATCAATTCTAACAGAATGGGACTCTCTAATGACTACTGAAACAGCAGGTGTAAAATCTCCCAAGCCAGAAGAAAGCTGGTCTGCTACTGATGATGCCTTAGCAAACAGTAATTCAAAGGCACTTAATGCAATTTTCAATGGTGTTGATCCTACTCAGTTCAGACTTATTTCTACATGTGTGACAGCCAAGAAGGCATGGGAAATTCTCCAAACTACTTATGAAGGGACGTCAGCTGTTTAGTTATCAAAGATGCAAATACTCACTACAAGGTTTGAAAGTTTGAGGATGCATGAAGATGAGAGTATTGCTGAATTTAATGCAAAACTCTGTGACATTACTAATGAGGCGTTTGCACTTGGTGAAAGTTTTTCTGAAGAAAAGCTTGTAAGGAAAACATTACGATCTTTGCCTCAACTATTTGCTTATAAAGTTACGGCTATTGAAGAAGCAAAAGATGTCTCACAGATGAAGTTAGAGGAACTGATGGGATCTCTCAGAACATTTGAGATGAATCTTGGAGTAGATTTGGAAGAAAAGAAAGTTAAAGGAATAGCCTTAAAAGCTAAAATGCAGAAGTCAGTTAATCCTGATCAAGATGACTTCGAGGACTCTCTTGCATTAATATCTAAGAATCTTAGCAGAGTCATGAAGAGATTTGGCAGAAATAATCAAGGTATCAAGACTGGTGTCGGCAACTCTAAGAATGAATTGGCGAGCAATAAAAAGTTCAGGGAAAAAATCACACATCTGATTAGTCATTCAAAAATGGAGGAATTAAGTGTAGAGAATGTGATGGTTTTGGGCATCACATCTGATTAGTCATTCATCTGATTAGTCATTCGAGGACTCTCAACCAAACCTGGAATGAAGATCATTCAGATAAAAAAGATGACTTTTAGAATAATCATGTGGCTCTTACTTTGAAGACTGAATAATCAGATCATGGTGGGAAAAAGGACATTACACAAGATATCACTATAAATATGTCGGCATATAGGGATGAAGATGAAGATTGTGTCACTAAAGAAGATATTCTAGTTGAATACAAGAATCTTCATGATAAGTGGACTGAACTTTTGAAAGTAAATCAGCGACTTCATACTCAAGTTGGAGATCTACAAAATGAAATTCTCAATCTTCAAAACTCTAATGCAGATTTGGAAACCAAACTGAGAGTATGTCAAGAGAAAGTGAAGACTCTGACCAACAAGCTTAATCACATAAAGAAAGGTGTCAAGATGTTAAATTCAGGATCTTCCAAGTTGGATGAAATTCTTAAGACCGGTCAATCCAGTGGTGATCACTCTGGACTGGGGTATAAAGGAGAAAGCTTCGTGTCATAACCAGTGTCACTATTAGTGAATAATTTCAAAGTGAAGCAAGTTGCTGTGAATACTGCAAAGAACGTGATAAAGTCAAATCCTCATTATTCTTATCATGCTTCTAGAGGCAAAGGTAACATATTTATTCCCATTTTCCATTATTGCAATCGTCGTGGTCATATTCATCCTAGATGCTTCATTTATCTTGCTAATTTGAGATAATGTACTGCTAAAAAGTTTTCTTTTCACAGGGATCCACAACAGAATTGGGTAATGAAGCCCAATTTTAGGTGCGACTTCATATATACCTCACTAAAGGCTACCATAACTAATGAGTGGTACTTTGACAGTGGGTGTTCTAGATATATGACTGGTGATGAGAAGTTTTTGAAGAATATTGTATCCGAAAGTATGGGAAAAGTAACATTTGGAAATGTGCCACAGCTCGTGTTATTGAAAAAGGTACTCGAGATGTGTCTTGGATTCCAAAATTGGAGATTGTTCTTCTGGTAAATGGTCTGAAGGTGAATTTGATCAGCATTAATCATTTGTGTGATCAAGATCTAAATGTGAACTTCACTAAGGGAAAGTGCAAGGTAGTTGATCATAACAACATGTGCAACATGGAAGGAGTAAGATCTTCGGATAATTGTTATCTCATCTCTGCCTCATCTACATGTCTTCTATCAAACATGGAAGATTCTATCCTATGGCATAGAAAATTGGGTCATGTGAATATAAGGATGCTGCAGAAAATTGTCTATAAGGGAGCTGTCCGTGGGATTCCCATATTGAAGTTTGATGAAGATAGGGTGTGTGGATCTTGTTAGATTGGAAAGCAAACAAATGTGACACATCCCAAGTCTCAGACACTAGGAACAACTCGTGCGCTTGAACTGCTACATATGTATTTAATGGATCCTATGCCCATAGAGAGTATTGGAGAAAAATGATATGCGTATATAACTGTTGAGGACTTTTCTCGATATACATGGCTGGAATTTCTTTCTAAAAAAATTAGACACATTTAATGCCTTTAAGTCATTGTGTAGTCGTCTTCAACGAGAGAAGAACTGTACCATTGTGAAGATTATTCGTATTCGTAGTGATCATGGAAGAGAGTTTGAAAACTTAGATTTCTCAGATTTCTGTAATCAGCATGGGATAGTTCATGAGTTCTCTGCACCTAAACCTCCTCAGCAACACTGAATCGTGGAAAGAAAGAATCGAACTATAGCGGAGATGTCACGGGTACACGAAAAGAACATTCCACAGAAATTCTGTGCTGAAGTTATGAACATAGCATGTTACACTATAAATCGTGTATATCTTCGAGGAAGAACTGAAATGATGCCCTATGAAATATGGAAAGATAGAACTCCAACTATTAACTATTTCCATCCTTTTGGTAATACTTGTTATGTGTTGAATGACAGGGAATATAAAGGGAAGCTCGATCGTAAGAGCGATGAAGCTATTTTTCTTGGATATGCTGTCAATAGTCGAGCTTATCGAGTCTACAACAAATGAACTCGAACTGTCATAAAATCGACGAATGTTCAGGTCGATGACTCTCTAAAGTTTTTGATGGTTTTAACGACGATATTACAGAATCCCTACATGAAGTAAGCTCCATTGTTCCTAGCAGTGTTTCGACCAGTGTCACAAGTGGTTTCACTGATCAGAGTACAGAGGTTGATAATGTGGAAGATGTCATCTCACCTCGTAGGTAACCATCCACTCGTGTTTAGAAGAATCATCCTACTGATGAAGTTATTGGGAATCTGGCTGATGGTGTTCGAACAAGAGAAAAGCCAAGAGTAAACTATAGAGTTATGATTCAAATGGCATGCTTTACTTCATCTATTGAACCTAAGAATGTGAAAGAAGTCTTACTCGATAAATATTGGATAGGTGCTATGCAAGAAGAACTTGGTCAATTCACTAGAAATCAAGTTTGGGATCTAGTTTCGTGCCCCCTAATGTGAATGTTATTGGCACAAAGTGGATATACAAGAACAAGAGTGATGAGCATGGGAATATCACCGTAACAAGGCTCGGTTAGTTGCCCAGGGATACACCGAAATAGAAGGTATTGAGTTTGATGAGACATTTGCACTTGTTGCTCGACTTGAGTCCATTCGTCTATTATTAGCAATTGCATGTGTGTTGCGATTCAAGTTATATCAAATGGACGTGAAAAGTGATTTCCTCAATGGTCTTCTTAATGAGGAAGTGTATGTTGCTCAACCAAAGGGTTTTGAAGATCCTCATCATCCCAAGTATGTCTACAAGTTGAAGAAGGCGTTATATGGGCTCAAACAAGCTCCTCGAGCTTGGTATGAAAGGCTAATGCAGTATTTGTAAAGGGATATGACCGAGGGGAGTAGATAAAACCCTTTCTATTCGCCGTGATAAAGGTCAGTTTTTGCTTGCTCAAATTTATATTGATGACATAGTGTTTAGCTCAGTGTCACAAGTAATGGTGGATGAATTTGTTGCTTAAATGACTAAGGAATTTGATATGAGTATGGTTGGTGAGCTTACATACTTTCATGGACTTCAAATTCAGCAACACAATGATGGTATTTTCATTTGTCAAAGCAAGTATGCCAAGAATTTGCTGAAGAAGTTTGAATTGGAGAATGCTCGTCGAAGGAGAACACCTATGGGAACTCATGAGAAGATATCTAAAGTTGAGAAAGGGACTTCTATTAATGCGAGTCTATACAAAAGTATGATTGGTAGTCTCTTATATCTAAGTGCTAGTCGCCCAGATATCTGCTATAGTGTTGGTTTATGTGCTCGATTTCAAACAAATCCTCAAGAGTCACACCTAGTGTCAGTAAAGCGAATTCTCAAGTATATTAGCGGGACAACTGACTATGGGATATGGTATTCATTTGATACAAAAACCAATTTAGTTGGTTATTGTGACGCTGACTAGGCTGGAAATTCAGATGGTCGAAAAAGAACTTCTAGTGGATGTTTCTATTTGGGAAACAATTTGGTGTCATGGTTCAGCAAGAAGCAAAACTCTATTTCTTTGTCAACTGCCAAGGCAGAATATATTGCAGCTGGTAGTTGCTGTACTCAGCTTCTCTGGATGAAGCAAATGCTGAAAGATTCTGGTGTCACACAGGATGTCATGACACTATACTGTGATAATATGAGTTCTATCAATATTTCTAAGAATCCTGTTCAGCATTCTCGGACAAAGCACATTGATATTCGACATCATTTTATTATATCTCTTGTGGAAGATAAAACTATTTCTTTGGAACATATGGTGGCAGAAAAACAAATTGCTGATATTTTCACCAAAGCTTTGGATAGAGCAAGGTTTGAAGAATTAAGGTCTGCTCTAGGCCGTTGTGTCATATGAAGAGGTTCTTCAATGTTTTAAGTTTTTTTTTTGTATTGTATTTGTATTTACAGCAATATAAAAATATGAAAAACAAAAAAATAGTATAATATGTTTTTGTCTTTTCTGGTTTCCCACCTTAAGCTTTTACGCGGATTTGTAGCTTTGGATTTCATTTTTGTGAATTCAAGTATCCAGCTCTCCAAGTGACATGTGGTATTTTGGGGATTCTCGGCTGATATTGGGGAATTCAAGAGTTGGTCTCTTTCACGCAATTTCTGACTGCACTTATTTCGGTCACTTTTTTTCTCTCAGCTATTCCAAGGGTTTGTGGTCTTTTGGGAGTCTTCTTCTCAAAGTGTTTGACATATCTCAGCCGTTGTCATTTTCTTGACCAATATTCAGAATACTGCAAGTTCAATTAAGTCAAGTAACTCCAAATCACAAAGATGTCTCAGTCAAGGTCATCATATCGGGCTAAAAAGGTGATTGAAACTATGGATGATGATGAAGTTCATGTCATCATTACCCCTGCTTCTCCAGTTTCATCAAATGAAGGTGGAATTTCTTCTAATTCACAGGAGAAGTCTTTGGATTCTGAGATTAAGTTATCTTCAGAAGCTGAGATGTCCACTCCTATTCAGTCAGTAGATCCTTCAGGAGTGAGAACAAGATTTGGACAAGCAAGTAGTGGTCTATATAAGACAAGTGTTGTACCTCCTAAAGCACCCGATGCCTCTAAGGTTATCACAGAGCCCACAAGAAAAAGGTTTCGTGTTCTGGATGAAAATTCATCGGATGATGCTTGGGCTGAGTTGTAGCCAAATTAAAGAGTTGTACAAGAGTTCTATTGCAATTTGGACTCTACTATGAAGGATTTTGAACATCCTGATGGAGGGCATGTATATGTAAGGGGTCATGTGTTTGAGTTTTTCCCAGATGTGATAAACACACATTTAGGCAGTCACTGGGCTAACGTTGGGAAGTTTAGCCCTGATTACAGTAAGATAATCACTGATGTCATAGGATGTGTCAAACGGGTATGGCCAAAGGGGAAATACTTTCGTGCTTCCCAACTATCTGTCAAATATGCAATACTGCATAAAATTGCAATGAGAAATTGGCTTCCAATATCTCATGGTACTTGAGTGAACAAATCAATGGCCACTTTGTTGTTCAAAATTGGCAATTTTATTGAGTTTGATATTGAACAGTTTCTGTTTGACCAAATTGTGAAGCACGCAGACTGCAATGAGCGCATAGCCTATCCCTTTCCATGCCTGATATATGGTATTCTATCTTCACAACGAAGTGTAATTAAGGCTAGGGAGATTTTGGAACCTGACAGGGAGGAAATCAGAATCAGTTACAAGCTGTTGAATTGTGATCATATCAACGATATGGAGGTTGTCTCTAAGGATGTTTCTGACTCGGACAAAGAAGAACTGGGGAATTCAGTCATATTGTCGCCGCACCATTAAGGTGCTGGAGGATGATTTGAAATCTCTGATTGCCCAGAAGACTGATATTCAGAAGAGAAGGAGAGAGGTTTCTTCATTGCTGGATGATCTTGTTGCTATGAAGAATGCTAGAGATGTTGCCGCTGAGACTGCTAAAAGGAAGGAGCAGTTTACAGCAAAGACTGAAGCAGTTACTGATGATGCTGTTGGTACTTCAGATGTTCCACCTGATGTTACGCAGGATGTTACTGTAGGTATTCTTCAAAATCTATATCCTATTTTTGCAGAATCAGAGGTTGAGCCTGAAAATCCTATTGTTGAAGACACTGTTGATTCTGATCTTGATGAGGAAATGATTGTGACGGGAGCTCCGGTTCCTCCTGCTTATTCTGAACCTAAAGGTACTTCTAGTGTCCCTCCTGGTGTCCCTGACAGTCAGGCCCCTTCCAGTGCCCAATCTGGTGGGTATGATTCTGTTAAAGATTAAAGAGTTCCAGAAGCTGCTTCTGGTGTTTAATTACTCGCAGACTCTGTTGGCCTTGTGCCATATGAAGTAGAGGATTCCGATTGATTACTCTAATAATTTTTTTTATGGTGATTGCTTAAGACAATTTCTTATGGTTTTATTATTGATTTATGCCCATTGTCTTTTTCTGGCAAAAATAGGGGAGTAATTTGGATATTTTGGTTATTTGTTTTGTAGTCCCTCAAACATTTGTATGCTAGAAACTTCGTGTCTTTTGCTGTGTCACGCACAATGTCTTGTGCAGTGATGTTTCTTATCTAAATTTCTGTTCAGGGGGAGTTTTTCGTCAACTTCCGTTCAGCATATAGGGGGAGTTTGGATTTTACTAAAAAATGCCAAAGGGGGAGATTGTTAATGCACACGTTGGCATTATTAATTGGTATTGATTTTTTGGCAATTAAGGAAAGATCTTATTAGTTGCAAGAATCAATTAAATCAATCTATGCAAGGAAGATTGATTTGGAGATTAATGATATCTTGATAATTATGGAGCTTATCTTGGTATTTTTTTTAATTATCATTGGAAGTTTATCTTTGGAAAAGATAAGCATGGAGGGCATTTGGTTTCCATCTTTATTTGGGATTTATATGGAAGTAATCTTAGAGATAAACGTAGAAAGATTTTGGTGCTCTTTATATGATCTTTCCAACCACACAGTTTTGTGGTATGGAGCTGTAATTATTCTTTCGGTCTTCATTAGACTGTGAATACACTTCTTTGTTGAAGGTCTTTGTTTAAGTGTGTTGGCTGAAGCATCTCAATGCAATATTATTGAAGGTGCAATCCTTGTATTCTTGGTTGAATCTCAGTCTCGGGAGGAGGCTACTTTGGAGCTCGGGAGAGTTCAAACATGGGCAAGGGGATCTTGCAATAACCGCGGATTCCAGGAGGAGTTGCAATTGACAAGGGGATCTTGTCTTCATCGCGGGCAAGGGGATCTTGCCATAACACGGATTCCGGGAGGAATCACACAAGTCGAGGGGAGCTCACACAATCACGTTCACGTGTGGCGTTAGGAAGAGGTGGCGACAAAGATAAGAGGGAGTCTTACTTTGTGTTAGACCGAGTATCTTGTAACTTTATGAACTTAGTGGATTATTTTTTGAGCGTGGCCCCGCAGACTTAGGTAATTGCAGAACTGCGTTACCAACCTCCTGTCTCCTTATTTTCTGAAGTTTTAATTTGTCCATTATCGCTTTTATTATCGGTGTCACACCTAGTGTTACAACTCACTAGAACACCGCGTATCTAACATTGATCTTTCACATTGCATAAAATTTAGGTAATATGAATTATTTATTGCAAACATCCATTCATTTTACACCATTACATTGAATAAAATATGAAGTGTTAGCTAGATTTAGAGTTAGAAACTTGCAATATAGAAGCACCATAAGTGTGTATAGGTTTATATATAAAAAATGAATAAAATATTAAGCATATTGATAGAGAAACTTGCAATATACAAGCGACTTGCAATATAGTTTTTAGCAAAATTATTTTTTTTATTAATTATTCATGCATAAGTTTCTTTGGTTAATTTATCTAATGATTATTCATATGCTACCAATAAATTCTGCTAATTCAACTCCAAGACTCGGCTGAAATGAAGGAATTCTACAACGGAAAATTTTGTAGCATTTTTATGTCGCAACAATCAAAACAATTATGGAGCATTAAGTGTAAGGAATTTCTTGTGTTTACATAAAATTCTAAAAAAAAAATTCTTAGACAATTGAATTTAGAAAATTCAATTTCTAGTATATAACTCAAGAGGTAATCTACTTTGAAACGGGTTCATATGTGCGTCATTCACGAGCGTAGTAATAATGTTTGCTTATCAAATTTTCACTTTAACGTATTAAATTTTTAAATTAGCATATAAAATTTTCACTATTGAAACTCACGAATGAGTTAATACTTTCAATAATATAGAATCTCATGAATGGGTTAATGATGTCAATGCCAGGAGGATATATAAGTAAGAAAAATTGTTTTTTATTTTTTTCAAAATTTTTTTTTATTGTTGTTGTTGTTTTATTTTTCTTTCACCACCTCTTTATACTTTTGGCTCATTGGCCATTAATTTATTATCGATCTTCTATTAATTTATGTTTTTTGCATTACAATCTCTTATGCATATATGTTTTTCTCTGTATGTGTGTGTATATATATGACTGCTTTAAAATACTTTTCTAAAATTTTTAACAAAATTTACCGAAAAAAAGATGCCATACATGCAAGAAGAATTTTTCTGAACATTTCTCAAAAGTAAAATGTATTTGCTTTGATGTGAGATTTTAGCACTCATGCAATCTCGTTGTGTTTCAAAATAGAAAGTATATATATACATTGTGACCCTCTAAAAAATTGAAAGGCTCACATGCAGTTGTGCTAGTTGTAGTTTCAATTTATCTTCATCTATTTTGTTTTTGCATTGATGTCCAATTAATCCATTTTGTGAAAAACAAAAAGTACACATACACACACACACACACACACACATATATATATATAATTTAATAAACACTAAAGACAAAAGATAATTCAATATTATAAAAAACTAGTGAAAAATATTCATTAATTGTACCAAATGAAGAAACACCTAAAATGATTAATAGTATCACAAATTTAATTTTATGGTAGGACAATAACTATACATTGCTTTTAACTATGCAAGATTAATGCCGGAAAGATTTTGTTTTATTTATCATACACTACAATTTCTCAAGTATATCAACCAATTTGAATATGTATATCGCTTTAATGAATCAATAATGTGTGGATGAACTAATGGATGAAGAGAGCTTCAATAAGATACTTATAAATTTGCGAGTTTTGATTAGCAACATGATTGCCGTTTCCCACGGAATCCACTTATTCGCGTTTGTCAACATCGGAATTAAGAATGTTTGCTACTTATTTGTCCATGATTCAGTGACAGGATCAACATTCTTTAGGCCAAAATTGTTGGATTTTATTAATCCATGCAAAGCAAATTAAATAATGATTTGCATAAATCATAATTGTTTATATCATAGAATAACATGATTTATACATTGTACTGTTATAGTGTAACAATACCTTGATCCATAGCAATTTAGTTAGTTGTATTGGCCTTAAATACTTCTGCTCCTTCTACGTGAATTACTTCTGTTCCTATAACCTTGATCCACTGTAAGCATTAATGATTCCTGCAAATAAACCTTTTGGAATAGGAAAGAAGAGAATATCGGGAGAAAGATAATTGGTTTCTCTCTCTTGACCCCGATCAGAATGACACACAATTATGGAGATGTTACGTGATATTTACTGTGGGTAGAGAGAGGACCAATTACTATCAGAGTCATTATCCCTACTTCCCATCAAAGTAGGCAGTCATGTTTTCCCATTTAGGTGATAAGATAAAGTCTTATCACTTATTCAATTATTATTAATAAGATAAATCTTATTAGTTATTCAGTTATTTCATTGATTAAATCACGTGGGTCATAAAATGCGCTAACATCCTCCCACTTGACCCATGTGACAGAGTCAACTTAATGATTTAATCATAATAACTATAACAATGCTAATTTCTTGCCTACATAGTTTATACCATAAATAATATTAAATAAAACTAATATGGATCATAGCGGTTCCACATCATATTCTTTGACATAGTCCCTTCTATGTATCACAATACTAGCATTACTTAACATTACTCATAATGGGAAATAAAACAATTACGGTTCAACAATAATGTCTTTGTCAGAGACAAATTCAATCACCAATTATATCATCATTCAGGTATATACTATAAACTCAAGAATGATAAACAGAAACAATACTTAAATGAGCTCAGAGTGTCAAATACATAAGGTGTTTAAGAATTTAAACGTAATATCAAGAATGGTATCCGGTAATACCCATTCATTCAACATGTTCATTAAAAGCCTTCGGATTTAATCCTTTTGTTAAAGGATCTGCAACCATAAAATTTGTGCTAATGTGCTCAATTGACACTCTTCATTTCTGAACTTCTTTAACAGCAAGGTATTTCAACTCCATATGTTTAGCACCTTTTGAATACTTGTCGTTTTTAGAGAAGAAAATTGCTGTAGTATTATCACAATAAATTTTTAGCGACTTAGCAATACTATCGATAATTCCAAGTCCTGAAATAAAGTTTTGTAGCCATAATATGAATAGTGGCCTCAAAGCATGCCACAAATTCAGCTTCCATAGTGCAAGTGGCAATGACAGACTGTTTTTTTGCACTTTTCCATGAGATTGCTCCTTCAGCCATCATGAACAAATAGTCAAATGTAGATTTTCTGATATCTATGCATCCACCATAATCTGAATCTGAGTATCCTATCACTTCGAGATGATCATATCTCCTATAAGTGAGCATATGATCTTTTGTTCCTTGCAAGTATCTTAATACTTTCTTTGCAGCTTTTCGGTGATCCAATCCAGGATTACTTTGATATCTGCCGAGCATACCAACAACAAAACTAATGTCTGGCCTCGTACAAGTTTGTTCATACATCATGTTTCCAACAATTGACGCATAAGGAATATTTTTCATTTGTTTGCATTCCAATTCATTCTGCGGACATTGCTTAAAGCTGAATTTATCTCCTTTCTGAATTGGAACAACACTTGCAGAGCATTTCTCCATTTCGAATCTCTCTAAAATTTTGTTAATATATTCTTTCTGAGACAACCTTAATAATCTTTGTGTTCTGTCACGGAATATTTCAATTCCAATCACATAGGATGCCTCACCATATCTTTCATTTCGAAATTTTTAGAGAGAAACTTCTTGATTTCATGAAGTATACCAAGATCATTAGCAACAAGCAAAATATCGTCAACATACAGAATTAGAAAAATAATCTTTCTCCCACTGACCATTAGCTATATACATCGATCAACGATGTTTTCCTTAAATCCAAAGAAAGTGATAGTATTGTTAAACTTAAGTTACCATTGTCGGGAGGCTTGCTTAAGTCCGTATATTGACTTCTTTAATTTACACACTTGTTGTTCTTTTCCTTTAGTTAAGAAACCTTCAAGTTGGGCCATATAAACATCTTCCTCTAAATCCCCATTCAGAAAGGCAGTTTTCACATCCATTTGGGGTAACTCCAAATTATAATGAGTCACCAATGCCATAATAATTCTAAAAGAGTCCTTTTTAGAAATAGGTGAAAAGGTCTCTTTGTAATCAACGTCATCTTTCTGAGTAAAACCTTTGGCAATGAGTCTGGCCTTGTATCGTTCGATATTACCATTTGAATCGCACTTGGTCTTAAAGACCCATTTACACCCGATTCGTTTATAACTTTCAGGCAATTCAACAAGGTCCCAAACATTAGTGTGATCCATTGATTTCAACTCTTCTTTCATAGCGTCCAACCATTTATCAGAATTAGTATTTTTTATGGCTTGTGAAAACGAATCTGGATCTTCATTAATTCCCAAGTCAAATTCTGACTCTTGTAAGTAAACCACATAATCATCAGAAATAACGGATCTTCTTTGCTTTTGAGATTTTCTTAATGCTATTTCTTGTGGTTAAACTTCTACAGGTTCATTATTGACAACTTCATTATGTGGTATTGGATCATTTATTTGTTGTTCTTGAAAGTTATTGTTATGTTCAACAACTGCAGGAACAACAACTTTAGAAGAAGTCACAGGCAATGGAACTTGCACTCTAACCTCTTGAATATCCACCTTTCGTAGTTCTGTACTCCCACTAATTTCTCTATTTTCAATGAACCTAGCATTTCCAGATTCAACAATTTTCATACTATGGTTAGGATAGTAAACTCTATAACCTTTAGATTTTTCTGGATAACCAATGAAATAAGCACTGATTGTTCTTGAATCCAGTTTCTTTTCATGTAGATTATAGACTTTTACTTCCGCTTGGCAACCCCACATATGCAGGTGCCTTAAACTGGGTTTTCTTTCTATCCACAGTTCAAAAGGAGTTTTTGAAACTGCCTTACTAGGAACCATATTTAATAAGTAAGCGGCAGTCTTTAATGCTTCCATCCACAATGACAAGGTTAAAGATGAATGACTTAACATACTTCTAACCATATCCATTAGAGTATGGTTACGCCTTTCTGCTACACCATTCTGTCCTGGTGTGCCTGGCATTGTGTATTGAGCACATATGCCATGCTTTTCAAGGAATTTAGCAAATGGACCAGGGCATTGTCCATTTTCTATATATCTTCCATAATATTCACCACCTCTGTCAGACCTGACAATTTTCGCTTTTGTATCTTGTTGCCATTCAACCTCATTAATAAATACCTCTAGGGCATCTACTGATTGAGATTTTTCATGCAACGAATAGATATATCCATAACGTGAAAAATCATCAATAAATGTGATAAGATATCTTTCTCCACCAAAAAATAGAACAACATAAGGTCCAGATATATCAGTGTGTATAATCTCAAGAAGCTATGTGCTTCTTGTGGCTCCTTTCTTACTTGTGCGTTTTGTAAATTTTCCCTAAATACAATCTACACAAATATCAAGATTAGTAAAATCCAATTTTGGAAGGATTTCATTCTTCACTAATCTTTCCAATCTTTCTTTGGATATGTGACCCAAATGTTTATGCTACAAGTAAGATGAATTTTCATTTACTAAACTACGCCAACATTATGATGCAAGATTAATAAAGATTCAGAAAAAATATTGTCAAGCTTTAATTTGTATAGGCCATCAGAAATAATTCCAGAACCAATAACATTATTATTTTGAAACAAACTGAAACATTCATTCCCAGAAGAAAATTCATATCCAAGTGAATCAAGTTTGGATAAGGAAATTAAATTACGAGAAACAGAAGGAACATAAAGAGTCTGAAAAAGATCTAAATGATATCTAGTGTTTAAAATCAAACGATAGGTTCCAATGCCTTTAACTGAAGCTTTGACCCGGTTCCCCATGAAGATACATTTGGGTTTATAGTTTGGATTGTAAGGAATCCATGCATCGTATTAGAAACATGAGCAGTGCATCCAGAATCAATCCACTAAGTATTATAAGGAACTTCAGCTAAGTTTGATTCGAAACATTCTAAAGCACTATGCTTACCTTTCTTTTCGAACCAAACTTTACGCTTTAGGCAATCTTTAACGAAGTGACCACGTTTATTGCAAAAATGGCACTTCTCATTTTTTATGTCCTTCTTATGGATTTGACTGGATTGCGCTTTCATCTTTGATGCTTCTTTCTTACCCTTTTGGTGATTCTTCTTTTCAGGTTTCTTATGACCTATGAGATTAACTGAGTGAATTCCTTGTTTCTTAAGTCTTGTCTCCTCTTGAATGAGCATGGATTGAAGTTCATTGGCACTCCATTTATCTTTAATGGTGTTATAATTTATTTGAAAAGGACCATACTCAGGAGGCAATGAATTAATAATAAATTGTACAAGGAAATTTTCACTCACTTCCATCCCCATGGATCTCAATTTTGCTGCTTTGTCTATCATTTCAGTCACATTCTGATGCATGTTACGTGTACCATCAAACTTACTGGTGGTTAACATACCAATTAATGCCCCAGCATGGGACTTATCAACTGATTCAGACTGAGAACGTTCTTTCACAAAATTCATATATTCCCTAGCACTTTCAGTTTTTGGAATTGTAGACTTGTTGTTTGATGAAGTCTGATTTCACCAAACGCTATGAGGTCTTCGTGAGTTCACGTGCTCCTTGTATTGTCACTAGAAACCTAGAAGACCTGCAACACACACGTCAGAAAATACCCTCGGGCTGTATCGGAGAGCATGCTCCGATGCTAAAGTCAGTTTAAGTGCTTGAGCAATAAGCATAATGTGTAGTAAAAGTTGTAGAGTCAGTAACCCCCTACCTGGTGATAATGGGGTTCCTTATATAGAATCGTACCTGTTAGAGTTCCAGTAGGATTGAAAATCCTTAGTTCATAATAGATATATCCCAAAGAACTCGGGTTAAGATAGGATTTCTTTCAGAAAGAGTTATAGTATAACTCTACCTTTATCAATAGCCCCTCAGATCGGTTAACATTCTTCTTGTCTTATCCAATATGACCAATTTAATTCATCACGATGCTCGATCTTTATATGTATTTTTCTCCGAACAAGCCCCATGCATGGACACTAATACAAGAACGATGAACCCTTCAGGTCTTCATAATTGCAGTATACAAGTTTTTGCCATAGGAAGATGCCGATCTCGAAAACAGTCGTCATTGTAAACATGTTACATTTCACAACTAATCATGTGATTGTTGAGTTGTGGAGTCTAAGACGCGTGAAGACCTTACGCTGAGTATTCCACGGATCGACCTAAAAATTTTTATGTTTTGCCTTTTGGTGTCGTATCCGACCTCCGTAAATCGCCACATATGTACATACCTCAACTATACACTGAAATGTGGAAAAATCCATCACAAGACACGCCGTAGCCCCAATTCGGTATTTAATTCATGCAATACGTTTAAAGTAATGAAATATGTACCGAACTCCGAAAGTCTCCCGACCTCTCAAATTCTTCCAAGTTGTTTCGAGCTTTCCTTTTTCAAATCCCAAAATAAATCAACGGTTGGGAACACCCAGCCCATCAGCCCATTAAACCCCTATAAATAGCTTCAATCTCAATTTAAAAGATCTCTGTTTGCAAGACTCCTTCTCTAAGCAATCTGATTCCTTAGCTTGGATCCATAAGTCTTCCGAACTCAAGTCTAGAAATCCGAACTCCACTCTTCTGAAAACAAGTAAGCATGTTTGATTCCGAGCATTCGAATTCTTCTTCTAATATTAATTCGGCTTCTAGGTTAGGGGAATTATGTAGCCCCGATTCTTCGAACTCTGTAGTTAATTCCTTAGATGATCCTAGGATAGAGGAAAATCGAATAGAGGATAATGATGTTGCTTCTAGTTCCCAAGTTCTTGACTGTAGCACTGTAGATCTTAGGTCGGATCCTGGAACTAGTAGAATACCATCCCCTGTTCCCCGTTCTAAGAAGATAGAACAAGAAAACGAATCTGATGATGAATTAGAAACAATTTCTAAACTTAGGACTCTGAGCTCGTCACTTTCTTATGAAGAAGTGGCCCATGTTGCCGCTAAGTGCTTTATACCTTCTGAGCTCGGAGCTGAACTCCCCTTCCTGGGGAAACCGTCGACCGTCCTCCCATATGGTTCATTGCAGTATATGTAGATTAGTTCGTAGGTGGATTAAGGTTCCCCTTGTCCGAGTTCTTCAATGACCTTGTGGGAGAATATTCCCTTTCTATAACCCAACTAACACCGAATGTATTCCGAACTCTGACCGGGATATGCGAACACTTAGCCATTCCTTGTATAGTACTTCTTTTTAGATATATTTTTAGTTTAAAGTCATCAGGTCGGGATGTGGGTTGGTTTTACTTTGCTCGGAGGAGGGGTAGATCCGACCTCTTTGAAGGAAATCCGAGCTCCATCCATGATTGGAAGGAGAAATTTTTATATATTGGAATACAAAAATTAGGAACCGAAATTTTTTGGCGAACTGACGAGTCTGTATCAGATCGGTCCACCAAATGTAGTTCTTCTATTAGGAAAGCCCTTAGTAAATTAGACGACCTAATAACTAATCAAGGCAAACTTCGCATTTCCAATATTCTTGAACGCGTACTTGTGTCTTTAAAACTGAGCCCCGCCGAACTGGGGATGACCATCTAGATGAGGTTGATGACTCTGGTCATAAGGGTATATTCGTTACAACATTATGCTTTTTAATCTTTATTGTTGTTTCCTGTGGCATTTCTAACTCTTTTTCTGTTCGTATACAGTCATGCAGCTCAAAGACATGCTCGGAGGGTTCAAGCTGAAATCAAAGAAATCCCGAGCTACGAAAGCGAAGGTGACAGACCCTGTCATTTCCCAGGATGACAACACAACTCCCGAAGTGTTAGCCTCGAAAACTCCGGGAGGATATCTTAATTTCGAGCTGACCCTGCAAGGTCCCGAGCACAGTGAAGCTCCTTTTGGACGAATTTCAGGCCCTTTGGAAAGTTACCGACTTCCACTTGTCACCACTTCTGTATCAGGCAGCAGTCGTAAGAGGCGATCTGAGGAGTCATTAGCTCATGCTAACAAACAAATGAAGACTCTCGCCGAGCTGCCAGGTCCATCTTTGTTTGGGGAACTCGCGGTTTCCAGACGTACTTTTGGGAAACGTACCGTGGAAGTGCCAGAGCATTACCTTCTCCCGAACTTGGGCCTTACTGGCAATGATTAACTCTCTGTGGATACTACCTCTGAGTTCGTCAAAGAGAGTGTCCTACCTCAGGATAAGGAGGCTCTTAAGAGTTTCGATAAAAAGGAAGTGAGAAGACGAACTGCACTTGGTGTCGCTCAGGTAACTTATTCATTACTCTTTTAAATTCTCATATGTACATATATATTTATATATGTTTGAAAACTCGAACTTTAATCCCTTTTTATGTTTTAGACGCTCGTGCTGGTCGGGAAGTGGATAGCCCGATCTGAAGAAGATGACACCGAGCTCTAGAAGCTCCAATATCGGCTAGACAAAGCTGAAGCGGGAGTCAGCGATTTGGAAAGCTTCAATCAAGAGCAGGGATACAGGGAGCAGCATGCTATATCCGAGCTCGGGAGAGTTCAAGCGACCTTGAAAGCTTCTGAGGTAAAAAATGCTAGGCTCCGAGTTGAGAACACGACTTTGAAGCAACAAGTGTTCACAGAGAAAACCAAGCACAAGTTCTTCAAAGGGGAGGGGGCTTCTCAGATGGCGAACCGAATGTTCCGCTCGGAAGCTTTTGGTTCTTTCCTCGGAGATTTGATCACGCCCACGAAGAACTACGGGTATCATTTAGCTCTATTTACCTTACACTCCCGACATCCTAAGCTCTATTTGAATAAAGAAGAATGTTGGGATGAGAAAGCTGCGGATGACATTGATGTTCTGTTGAACGACCTAAAGAGCAGAAAGAAAACTCTTCCAATCGAGTAATTCATTCCCCCGTCTCCCGAGGTCACTGTTCCTGAAGATGACTTGATTGCAGCTCGTGTTGATGATTCTTCCCGAGCTGAGAACTAATTGTAATAGTTCTAGGGTTTTTAACGATCGAATTGTATTTTTGAACGCTTTTGAGTATAACTCAATATACTTTTTTTTAAGTATGTTTCAAATTGTAATCTTGATCAATTTTGTCCCATTTGTAAGTTTATCCTTTCAATCTCCAATGTCGTCTGTTTGCTTTTATCTGATTAGACCGAACTCCGTAGTTCAATTTCAATAATATACCAATTTTTAGGACTCAAGTTCTTTAAATTGGTTTTCCGATGTCAGGCTTTGCGTTTATAAGTACAATCCACGGTATTTCCAATTTTCATCTTGAATATTGAAAATACGATCCACGTAGTTCGGTTAAAGCTTTGTCATCAAATATTTCTGAGGTCCAGATTGTTGTGCTCTATAGCCTTGTTTTTAGAATGTGGGTTATTTACACTTTCTTTAAACTTGGAACCAAATAGATCAGGAGCATTTTCCTGATTGATTTTGAATCGATCTGATCTCCGGTTGTTTGGCTGAGTTTTCCGAACTACGGTTCATTAAGCTTATTTTTCCGAACTCGGGTTCCTTAAGCTTATTTATCCGAAATCGGGTTCCTTAAGCTTATTTTTACAAACTCGAGTTCATTAAGCTTATTTTTCCGAACTCAAGTTCCTTAAGCATTTTTTTACGAACTCGGGTTCCCTAAGCTTATTTTTCTGAACTCGGGTTCCTTAAGCTTATTTCTCTGAACTCGGGTTCCTTAAGCTTATTTCTCCGAACTCGGGTTCCTTAAGCTTATTTTTCTGAGGTTGCGACCCTCAATTACATAATTAATCTTGTAAATGAGTTATTACTCATTTCTCTTATTGATCTTTCTCGAGAACATCCGGGGTTGTGATTCATAGATGAATTTGTTCATCTCCGTTTTATGATTCTCAAAAACATTTTGAGATTGGAATAACATGCATTTTATTTTCTTTCCGGAATTAAAGTATTTGGCAGTTCTGCAAAATTAAGAAGAAGCCAATTTTAATGAGATAATAGAAAACAAAAATAGATAATTCCTTTGACATCTTGAGAAATAACTTAGTAAAATAGAATTCGAGCTGCCCAGCTTATTTGCTAACTACTCGGCCTTAACTGAACTGCACAGCTACTTATTTCTATCAAAATATTTAAAAACAATTAAATATAAAACTTCCTTAGATGAGAAATGTTCCACATTCTCGGAATCATTTTTCCATCTTGAGTGGCCAGCTTGTAGTTTCTAGCTCGGGCAACTTTAGCAACACTATATGGACCTTCCTAGTTTGGATCCAACTTCCGTATTCCCTCTGCCTTACTTATTTCATTCTTTCTTATCACCAGTTCTCCAGGTCGGAAATAAGTGCTCTTTACCCATTTGTTGTAGTATCGCGTCATATCTGACTTGTACTTAACTTTTTAGATAAACGCGGCCTTTCTTTTCTCTTCCATCAGGTCCATGTTAAGGAGTAGAGCTTCATTATTCTTATCTTGCTCATGATTAAGCACTCTGGTACTTGGAAGACCGATCTCGGCTGGGATAACTGCTTCAGATCTATATACCAAGCTGAATGGGGTTTCTCACGTGGCTGTTCTTGGCGTAGTTCGGTAAGCCCATAACACATTCGGAAGGTGTACTTCCCAATCTCCTTTGGCGTTTTCTAACCGAGTTTTTAATCCTTGAATGATGATTCCGTTCATCATCTCAGTTTGACCATTGGCTTGAGGATGAGCTACGGATGTGAAGTGCTGATGGATCTTGAGTTCTTCGCACCAGCTCTTAAACGGATCACTTGCGAATTGTGTTCCATTATCTGATACTATGATCTTTGGTATTCCGTACCTACAAACAACATTCTTCCAGAAGAACTTCAGTATGTTCTTTCCAGTCATTGTTGCCAACCGCTCTGTTTCGATCCACTTGGTGAAGTAATCAACAGCCACCACTAAGTACTAGACTCGTCCCGGAGCTTCTAGGAAAGGACCTGCAATGTCTATCCCCCATTGCATAAACGGCCAAGGACTTTGCATAGTCACTAGTTCAATCTGAGGTACGTGATGAATCCTCACATACTGCTAACACTTAACGCATTTCTGTACCAAGTTATGCGCGTCTCGGTGAACAGTAGGCCAATATTTTCCTGCTCGGATAGCTTTTTAAGCTATTGTTCGAGCTCCTTTATGACTTCCACATGATCCTTCATGGATTTCCTTTAGCATATACTCTGCATGGTTCGGGCCTACACACCTTAACCATGGCGTTAAATAACCTTTTTTGTATAACACTCCATCCTTTAGTTTGTACCTAACAGCTTAGATTCTCAACTTCCGAGCTGCCACTTTGTTACTTGGGACTTCTCTCGAACTGAGGTACTTAATGATCGGAGTCATCCAATTTTCTTTTTCTTTGATGAAGTGAACTGTCAGTTAATCAATACTCTGAGCCCCCAGAACTTCTACTAGTACTTTCTTGGTGAGATGCGCATACTCTGATGATGCTAATTTGTTAATGGCGTCAGCTAGTTTATTCTGAGCTCGCGGAATTCTATCAATGGTAAAGAGATCAAATCCATTAGCCATTTCTTCCGCCTTTTCGCAATATCTTTTCATTATTAAATCACGAGCCTCATATCCCCCAGTTACCTGGTTTACAATGAGTTGTGAGTCGCTGTAAACCTGTAACTCTCGAGCTCCCATTTCCTTGGCCAACTTCATTCCTGTTAGGAGGGCTTCATATTCCACTTTATTATTAGTGGTGCGAAAATCGAAGCGGGGAGCATAAGTGAACTCCTGACCGTCGGGATTCTTTAAAATAAGACCTGCCCCAGATCCTTCTTTGCTAGAAGCCCCATCCACAAATAATATCCAAACGTTTGTAGTCTTGGTCGCTGCAATCTCTGGAATATCGTGTGTATGATCTGGGGTCTGAACTTCCCAACCTTGTGGTGTTTCAGCTATGAAATCAGCGAAGGCTTGTCCTTTTATTGCCGACCTGGGCACAAATGTGATATCATGTTCACCGAGTTTAATAGCCCACTTCATTAGACATCCTGAGTGGTCAGGCTTATGTAGTACTTTCTTTAACGGTTTATCCATAAGAACTCGTATACGATGAGCTTGGAAGTAAGGGCATAACCTCCGAGCTGCGACAATTAATGCCAATACCAGCTTCTCAAGACCTGGATATCTTTGTTCTGCTTCTTGCAATGCCTTACTCACATAATAAATGGGCTTTTGGATGTTATTGTGTTCTTTAATTACCGTGGTATCTGATGCCGCTAAGTATAGGGAAAGAGTCTCGCCTTGAACAAGAATAGCTAGGGATGGCAAAGTGCACAAGTACTTCTTGAGGTCTTCAAAGGCCTTCTGACATTCCTCGGTCCATGAGAAATCCTTAGCTTTTTTTAACGTCGCGAAAAATACAAAGCAACGTTCAGCTGATCTGGAAAGGAATCGATTCAATACTGCCAAACGCCCAGTTAAAGTTTGAACTTCATGAATACTCCGAGGTGATGTTATTTTCAAAATGGCCTCCACCTTCTCTGGGTTGGCATCGATACCACGCTTCGAAACCATATACCCCAAGAATTTTTCCGATCCAACTTCAAAATTACACTTCTTGGAATTCAACATTAAACCCGTTGACCTCAAGCTTTCGAAGGTTTCTTTAACATCATATATCAGATCGGTCATTTTGCGACTTTTAATAAGTAAATCTTCAACGTATACTTCCATTTTACGGCCGATCTGAGAATCAAAAACTTTATTCATCATTCTCTGATAGGTAACACCCGTATTTTTCAACCCGAAAGGCATTTTTTCATAACAATAAATGCCTTTTTCAGTTATGAAAGCGGTTTTCTCAGCATCTTCCTCATTCCATAAAAATCTGATGGCATCCATTATATGCGTCGAGGAAACAAAGTACGTCGTATCCCGCGGTGGCATCGACTTTTTGATCGATCAAAGTGAGAGGATAAAAATCCTTTGGGCATGCCTTGTTTAAATTTGTGTAATCAATACTCATCTGCAGTCCTGCATCTGGCTTTTTCACAATCACAAGATTAGAAAGCCAAGTCGGATAAAAAACCTCGCGAATGATTTTGGCGTTAAAACGTTTATCCATTTCCTCACCAATTGCTTTGTTTCTATCTGGAGAAGTAACATCGAGAATTGCAAAACGAGTGTATATCAACCTATCTTTTGGGGCCTCTCCCAAGGTCACAGGTAAAGTTATCGTACCGATAGGTTGTGTCGCCTCGCAAGAAAATCCGACCAGTGGGCCAGGACATTTCATCAGCTGTTCTCGCAGAATTCCCAGCTTTTCAAAAGCATTGCGGTAAATAATATTTGAAGAACTGCCATCGCCACATATACCCTATGGACTTCCTTATTTGCTACAATGGCCTTAATCTATAACGCATCGCAATGAGGAATCTTACTTGGTACGATATCTTCTTCAAAAAAAGTGATGATCTCCGAGGACTTGAACCGCTTATGAACTAGCTCCTGTTTAGGAATCCTCCTCGATGATGATTTGCGCGCCTATCTTGATTCACCAATCGGTCCTCCCACAATGGTATGAATCACGCCATTAATAATATTATCGTCATCTTTGGGTTGAGAATATCCATCCTCCTTTGGCTTTTTGTCATTTTCAAGTCGTCCTCTATCTTGAGATCGGCCTCTACGGCGACCTTTCTGATATGCATGCTGTACAAAGTCTCGAAGATGACCGTTGGCTAGGAGTTCATCTATCTCCTTTTTCAAATCTCGGCAATCTTCTGTATCATGCCCTGTTTGATCATGGAACTTACAGAAAAGATTTTTATTCCGTTTGCCTTTAGGAGTACTCATCTTAGGATATGACTTTACGAGCCCCTTGTTTTCCATAATGGAAAGCATCTGGGTTTGGTTGCGAGGAGCTGAGGAATCCTTAAAGGCATTTGATTTTTGAGGTTGGGATTTATCAAACGATAACCTATCAAATACTGGGGTGCGTTTACTGCCAGTGTCACATTTGTTATTACGAGTATCCTTCGTTTTCTCTGGACCTCGGTACATATCCCGTTTACTTCTGTCTGTATCCTCTCCCTTAGCAAACTTGTCAGCTCTGTCCATCAGTTCACGCATGTCTTTAGGCGGGTAAGTGACAAGTTTTCTGTATAGTCTGCCAGGTCTTAAACCATTTATGAAGGCACCGACCACCACATCTTCAGAACGGGTTTTGACTTGTACACTTTTGTCATAAACCTGTCGATATATTCCCGCACTGATTCATTTTCCTTTTGCCGAATGTTCAAAAGCTCCGCAGAGAACTTGTCAAATTTCTTTCGTTGTAAGAACCTTGGTAGAAGAGCTGAGAGAGGTGCTCATACGAAGAAATGGAATTTGACTTTATGCCTTCAAACCAACCACGCGCCTTGCCAACCAATGTGGTTTCAAAAGCCTAACACATGGTTGTCTCCAGTGCTTGTTCGAACTTCATAAGCGACGTGAACCGAGATAAATGATCCTTGGGAGTCTGTATCTTCGGAGTACATCTCCATATGAGGGATTTTGAACTTATGTGGTTTCGAAAAAGGGCTAATGGCATCCACAAAAGGTGTGACTGTTCGGTAAGCTCCCCCAGCTCCTATCCCCTGGATATTGTGGACTTCATCACGGATGCAGTTGTTAATATGATCCTCCTGATCATCACTATGACCCAGATTTTGATAACGTCTATCCCGAAGTGGGGAAGATTTAAGTGCCGATATCCGTAACTATTATTTTTATGATTCCGAACTGGAGACCGATTCAGAGGTCGGCGACATTCCGGATAGTTATCTCCTTGCGACTCTGGACTATAAGAAGAAGACATGCATTCGGTCATATATATCCGAAGCTCGCTCTATCTCTTTACCAAATCGCTGACCAGGGCCTTCAACAATGGCCTTGATATGCTTGAAATTCTCAGTTAGGAATTTAACAGTTTCCGGAGAGTGAATATCAATTGGAGAATTACTGGGCTCGCTAATGCGCAAAGGTGGATTTGGTTCACGTCGAGGAGGATTGTTACCTCCTCCCGGGAGCAATGGATAATCTTGTTGAGTTTGCTGATTCGGCGGATCTATGCCAGTATTACCTTCGTTACTAGTAGTTGCTCCGTGCGGAGGTCTACTGGTAGTAGCTTGAGTAGTAGGAACATCTGTGGTGTTCCGTTGCAAACGAGTAAGCGTCATCGATATAGCTTGTTTTTTGAATCGCACAGACGGCGCCAGTTTGATGAAGTCTGATTTCACCAAACGCTACGAGGTCTTCCTGAGGTCATGTGCTCCTTGTATTGTCACCGAAAACCTAGAAGACCTGCAACACACACGTCAAAAAATACCCCCGGGCTGTATCGGAGAGTAAGCTCCGATGCTTAAGTCAGTTTAAGTGCCTGAGCAATAAGCGTAATGTGTAGTAAAAGCTGTGGAGTTAGTAACCCCCTACTTGGTAATAATGAGGTTCCTTTTATAGAATCGTACCTGGTAGAATTCCAGTAGGATTGAAACTCCTTAGTTCATAGTAGATATATCCCGAAGAACTCGGGTTAATATAGGATTTCTTTCAGGAAGAGTTATAGTATAACTGTACCTTTATCAATGTTGTTTGTAATTGTCATTCGCATAAACATCAATCTCAATCTGTTTGATCTTTCCCAAACTTTATGAAAAGATCTCTCTTCAGTACTGCTTTCATCAGTAATAGCTTTTGGCCTTTCATTTAATAGTGCTAAGTCAAGATCCAGAACACCTAAGTGAAACTGAACCTGAACCTGCTCAGACCAATCTGGATAATTAAGGCCATTAAACTTAACAACAGATGAAGCTTGCGAATGAAGAGCAACAGGCACAGATACTGCAGGTAACATAAATACTCACAAATTAATGCTTTGAAGTTAACACATAACGTAGATTCAGATAAAATTTAAATAATACTTATATGTGTATTGAAGTTTACCTTTGGGCAATTCAACAATACACCATAATACATATAATTGATGCTTAACTTTAATTTTACATAATCGGTAAATAAATTGATCTTAATCAAATATGTCTCTTACCTTTGGATATACTAAACATATTAAACCAAGAATATTAATTACCTACAATTCTATCATAAATTATAAAATTAATTAATCAATCTTTGGGTGATTTTTTAATATTTTATAATTTACGAATTTCAATATACTAATATAAGAAAATTCATTATGTTATTATAATATAAGCATCTCATAATTATGAGTAATTGAAATTAAATTTAAATATTTAAATATTTAATAATTAAAACTTTAAGGTTTGGCCACTTTGGTGACTAACAAACCCACGTAATAATTATCAAAATATTTAAATATATAAACATAAGAATTTATTCAATTTCATTTTATTTGAATAAAATATGTATAATTTCAATAATAGTCTTTTATTATTGTGTGTATAAAATAATACTTAATTAATCATATGTTGTCATGTACTTAATATATGTGTATATAAAATCATATCTTATGTATTTTTATTATACTCAAATAATTAAAAAGAATAATATCTTAACTGTTCTAGTTATAATAGAAGTATAATGCTTTATTATTATTTTAATATACAGATATGAAAATAAATCAAACAACATATATTATCACTTTATTATTATTTTAATACACATTCCTAAAATAATAACAGATCAATTCAGTTAATGAATCTTTATAATTCTATCATCAATAAAATATTTAAGAAGCCAAATAATCAATCATCCGAAAATTAAAACATCATCATGCGGCAAAATTGAATCATAATGCATCTTAAATCGTGAATTAAATAAATAGTATTCATATATGCATCAATATCCATTAGAAATCATCATCATAATCATAATAAAATTCACGTCAACAAAATAAATCATCATCATTTTATCATCACACGTAATATTCATCACGGTTCTTAATTTGCATGTGAACTTGATAGCATGTACACGTGGGTAATTAAATCATATGACATAACTCCATGATTTAAAAACATCATCATTATTAAATTATGATCATCCAATATTCATCACCATAATCACGTCATCGTCAACATCAAATATTCATCATCGTAATCATTAAATGAATTACCAACATAATTAAATTACAGTAATTGCGGAATTAATTTATGGTAATTATCTTCAAGAGTAATCAAGGTAATTATGAATTACAATAATTGTCTTCATAGATAAATCATGAATTCTTAACCATTCTCTGATACTAATTGTTGGATTTTATTAATCCACGTAAAGCAAATTAAATAATGATTTGCATAAATCATAATTGTTTAGATCATAGAATAACATGATTTATACATTGTACTGATATAGTGTAACAATACCTTCATCCATAGCAATTTAGTTAGTTGTGTTGGCCTTAAATACTTCTGTTCCTTCTACGTGAATTACTTCTGTTCCTATAACCTTGATCCACTGTAAGCCTTAATGATTCCTGCAAATAAACCTTTTGGAATAGGAAAGAAAAGAATATCGGGAGAAAGATAATTGGTTTATCTCTCTTGACCCCGATCAGAATGACACACAATTGATGGAGATGTTACCTGATATTTATTGTGGGTAGAGAGAGGACCAATTACTATCAGAGTCATTATCCCTACTTCCCATCAAAGTAGGCAGTCAGAATTTCCCATTTAGGTGATAAGATAAAGTCTTATCAATTATTCAATTATTATTGATAAGATAAATCTTATCAGTTATTCAGTTATTTCATTGATTAAATCACATGGGTCATAAAATGCGCTAACAAAAATGCCAGTTACAGCATCATCATACACAACTTCTTGTTCATTCTGATCAATTAAATTCAGGATACGGTTCGTGGACTCTTGACTCTTCAAAGTAGTTTGTATTTTTTTATCATTGTTGGCCATAGATAAGTTAATAACACTTGGAAAAGCTTTTTGAGTCTTTCCATGTTGTAATATAAGCTGAGACCCCATCAAAGTTCAATCCTTAGGATGCCCATATACAGAACGACTATGGTTCTAAACAAAATTTTGTGTTGGTTCTGTTGTCATAGTTGATTTAGAAAGAGGTGGTCCTTCTTTAATCATTACTGGTGGAAGAAGAGGTGTTGGTTCTCGAGATACCATGGATTCAAAAGAAGGTTGATCTTTGATAATTTCTGCTCTAATTTTCTTTAAATGCTGCTTATATTTCTGAAACAAAAAAGAAAAGTAATAAGAATCATAAAGTGAGATAATATCACTAACTGAAAATACGAACTCAATAGAAGCTGACAAATAATCAACATGAACTTTAAATTGGGATTTAAGCATACAACAATTGATTATCATAATAGCAAAATATTTTTCTCTTATATATTATCGCCCCAAGAAGCAGTCTTATTGTCGCCGAAGGATATTGTTTTTATTTTCAAATGCACAAGTAACAAATAATATCAAATTTTAAACAATATAATTTGTTTTTTCAGATTAGTATGAATTAAACATAAAAAGCTCTTATTCCTAACAAGTGAAACTGCAAATTTTCTCAAAAACAATTACTACATGAAATAATAAAGTGTTTTTTCTTTAACTATGAGATAGATTCGGTAAATCAATATATTAGTTCAAGAACAAATTGAAAAGCAAAATTTAATGTAATGAGGTCTATTTTTTGACCAAGATTAGTACATGCAAGTGACTGAAAATGTGTTTGTGTGTCACGTTCGGAACTTCCATCTCATTAAATAACTACTTTGGATGAACTTCTAAATTAAGAAAAAAAAAACTTAGGCTCTGTTTGGATGGCCTCATTTTTATGATTTATTTCACAATTGCAAAATGAGTTGTTTGTTTTGTTCAACTTTTTCATCAAAAGTTTTAAAACACAAAACAATGCTATAGTAATTCTTTTTGCTACAGTTTTTTTATAAATAAAATATTGAATTTGAATTTGAATTTTAAAATTTAATATAAACAATTCTTCCTAACACAATTCCCACCAAAATAAACTGATAAAATACTAATTCAAATTTAAAACACTCTCAAATTTCAATACAAATCCCAACAAAATAAAATCATTCATTTTAAACACTCTCAAAATATTCTTTTCTCATAACAAATCCTAAGAAAAAAATTCATGATATAATCAAAAAATACCTCATCCAAATGGAGCCTTAAAAAGGAGAGAAACTATTCCAATTTATAAGAGTTTAGGATTGAGAACGGGAGAAAAAGTGGAAAAAACAAAAGGCGCATAAATGTGTGTGTGTGTACGCACATACAAAGAACACAAAAGGTGTACAAAACTAGCATGATGTTTTTAAGAAATTAAAAAAATTAATGACATTACTGTCTTCGCCCAATCTAGCAACAACATCCAAAATAATTTTTTTTATCTATGGTACAAAAAATAAAGGGCGAATTCCCTTTTATCCCTTGTGATTTGAGCAAATACCCACATAACCATGTCGTGATTTCAAAATACCCACATAACCCCCTTGTGTTTTGAACTACTGTGGAAAATCGACATAATCCTTCTAAACTTACGGATGTGTGCTACACGCTCAAGAATATGCGTGTGAAAAAATAAAGCACGATTAAAATACAATTTTTGTTATAAAATTACCCTTATTCGCGTTTTCTCTTCTTTTTTATTTAATTTTTTTTATTTTATTTCTTTTTCCCCTCTTTCGTCCCTTCGTCTTCCTCGTCTGAAATTTTTTCATGTTTTCTCTTCTTTTTTATTTCTTTTTTTTATTTTCTTTTTTCCCCCTCTTTCCCTTTGTCTTCCTCGTCTGAATTTCTTTCATTAACACACCACTTTATTTTTAATTCAGAACCAATATTTTCATTGCACAATTGCAAAGCAAATGATAGCGATGTTGATGATGATAAATTCAGAATCCCAAAAGAACTAGTAAACCATCATGCAATTAAATTTTGTTCCAGTTTCATTATCATCATAACAAAAGCTGTAGAGAAATTCAAGATCCCTAATCAGAATCAGACCCGGAGTAGACATCATTAGAGCCAAAGTCACTATCACTATCACAGACATTGCTACAGTCGTCGGAGTCAAGATATTCAACATCAAAATCCTTATCATCATCATCAACCGCACTAACTGAATGACCCATTATTCCAAAGGAAAAACCAAGACTGGGATTGATCTTTTTCAATGTTTCTACGTTTGTGTTAACGTTTGTGACCTCTCTGTTAAACGGTATAGGAACTCGGGACTCTGGAGTGGAGCTGAGGAGCTGGGTGATGGGGTGGAGTGGCGGAGGTTGAGTTGAATGAGGCTCTTGAGGGATGGGTTTTTGCTGAGGCTTAGAAGCTTTGAAGTAGTCGAAGTGGCGGTCATTTTCACCGTGAAAAAGAGTGATCGTTGAAATAGGGGAGGAGGATGGCTCACTGGCGAGAAGAAACGAAAGAAAAATTCATCAACACACCATCTTATAATCAAAGCATCACTTCAATCGGGACAATGTATTCAGCCCGTCAACCCAGACTTTCACAGTGGGTTGGATGTCCTCCGGCAAGATACTCTCGAAACCTAAAAATCTGAAATCCAGATATGCAATCCAAAAGTTGCGACTTTGGAACCCAACAATCTGTAACTCATATCTGCAACCAATCTCTTTGTCTATCATGGCACAGCTTTAAGCACATCACTTTCATCTTTAGGAGAATCTGTTGTCACTAGAATCTCATGAATGTCAAACAAAGAAGGCATAACATAACCATAATTACAAGTGACGGGATTTGAAAGGGCAGAAGGGAAAGCCCAAACGGTGTTCTTGAACTGAGGGGAAGAGAAGAAGGTTTTGATGGGTTCGTTTGCAAGGCCCAAATCGCCCAAACCATAAAGCCACATAATGAAGCTTTGAGAAATCGGGGCGGATTTTCTTGCATATGGCTTTGGAACAATGGAGAAGAGAAGAGTTTCAAAAATTTCAATTGGACCTCAAATATTTTATAATATTTTGGGCGAAGTCCATTTTACCCCCCTGTGGTTAGGCATAATCACCCTATCGCTACCTCGTGGTTTCAAAATACCCACATAACCCCCTCGGGTTTCGAACTAATGTGGAAAATCGACGGAATCCGTCTAAACTGACGGATGTGTGGTACACGCGCAACAATAGGCGTGTGGAAAGATAAAAAGTGCTCCAAATTATTATTGTATTCCGAAAGTACCCTTTTTCCCCTTACTCTTTCTCTTCGTCTTCCCCGTATGAAGAATCCAGATTCCTCACAAACCCATATTTTTCACTTCCATGTTTTTCACTTTCTCTAGACCTCCATTTGATCGATGAAGAAGAGCAGGAATCTAAGCCTCCTATTCTCCAAATCAGAACTTAACACAGCTGCCCTTAGAACGGTGTTGCGCTCCAACTCAATCTTCAGATCTGACCTTCCAAAAGTCAGATCAGCGCTGCTATCCACTACTCCTGCTTGGAAAAAATAAGCCTCAGGCTTCAAGCCACACGAACGGGTACTCTGACAGCTCAGATCAATCTTCACAGCTGCTCACCTCACCTCAGAGCTTAGATCGACAGCCTCAGAGCTTCAAGCTACCGGCTGCTCCAAGGCAGCTGACACCTAATTTTTGCTGGCCCTTCACTGGAATCAGCTTCATCGATGTTGATTGGCCCTTCACCGACCCGAATCTCTATTGCTGGATATAACCAGATCCACCAACCCTGTTCATTTCAACCTTCCAAATATGCAACAGGAACAATAGAGAACTCCCCTAAAGCTGCTCATCCATCAAATGCTTGGCGCTCAACAAGTCACATCCATATCACCGATCGAGCAGACTTCAAGGAGGACAGTCGTCACGCCGGCTGCAGAGATCAATGATGCTGCCGCTTTGATTTGTAAGCAAAGAATATCAAGTACTTCTGTCTTTAAGAAAAATAGAGACGATAATAAGGCGAAGAACAATTTGTCCTGTGATACTATTGTAGATGATGTAATTGCTGAATTTGCACCCGATGACACTGATAGGGAGAGGTGGAAGAGGACGAATTGTAGTTTAAAGTCAAGTTTTGCACCGATTAATTTGAATTTTATTTCAGCTAAAGTTGAGAAGGATACTGTTAGTGATAGTGTTAATTCGAGTGTGAGGCTTGGTAATAATTGGTTTAGTGATTCAAATTCTGAGTTTTTGGCACCTGATTGATGGAAATGATTCGGTTAAGGAAAATGGGAACGAAAATGCTTGCAGTGATGAATTGAAGTATGAAAATTGTGCTCCCGCTCAAGAGAAAATAAACGGGTTTGTCGAATGAAGGTTAATTAGACCCGAATTCCTCTGTGAGACTTCTCCGCCATAGTCGGATTCAAACGACTGGTAGTTTCGACGGTGACGGCAACGACGGCGGAGGTTCAGTCATGGTGGGTGATAGAAAAACAGAGAGAAGAAAAAAAAATTCAAAATTTTTCAGGATTATGGTTGTTGGAAAAATTCAAAAGTTGGATAAACCATGATTATTGCAAGTTACCAATGGAGAAGATAAGGTTTTTGACCTCTTTATTTTTATACGTTGTTTGACTCAGTAATTAAATAAGGGTATTATAGTAAAATTATTCATTTCTGTGAGTTTTAACGGATTCCGTCGATTTTCCACATTAGTTCGAAACACGAGGGGGTTATGTGGGTATTTTGAAACCACGAGGTAGCGATAGGGTGATTATGCCTAACCACAGGAGGGTAAAATGGACTTCGCCCTAATATTTATTTTGACCTCTTCATTTTTATAGGTTGTTTGACTCATCAATATTTGACTATATAATTAAGTATGGGTGTTATTGTAATTTCACTGACATCCGTCAGTTTAGACGGATTCCGTCAATTTTTCACAGTAGTTCAAAACACGACGGTGTTATATGGGTATTTTGAAACCACGAGGTGGTTATATGGGTATTTGCTCAAACCAGAGAGGAGTAAAAGGGAATTCGCCCCAAAATAAAAGAGGAATTTAGATGACAAGTTCATATAAAACAAGAAAAAGAATTATTGGTAAAATCAGTATTTGCAAACGTACAATTCTGGTAAATCATTAATTCTCTTAAAATCAAATTCAACGATGGATTCGCCATGAATAACATCTGAGTTTATCAACATTTTCGTCTTTTATATCATCATTATGTATTTTGTTTTACTTGGCATAACCTCTGATGGGTGCCACACCTAATATATTAATTTAAAATTTAAAAATAATGGATATACCCTAATACCATCATTACACAAAAGCCTTAAGTAATTAGGGCATCTCTTTTACATTATTCCTATTAGTTTCTAAATGTTCATTCTTTCTATAAAGTTACTGAGAAAGAAATTTAAAGTACTTCCTCCATGTACAATGGATAAAATTAAATAACAAATAAAAAAAAGGTGTGCGGAGTTTGATGAAAATATGGATGCCACAATTGGTAAAAACAGCCATTAGATCAAATTTTGTGACATTCTTTTACAAAAGACTCGCAATACTTACTACAATATTCACCACGAGTGATTTAATCCAAAACAAATGAATGAAGATTGTTACATGTTAGATTTGTATTTCCACTCAGCGCATATGAAAAAATATGTACACTTGGTACATCAAAAATGGCAGTAATCACATCATTTATACATATAATCTTTAAAGATACTGTAGAAAATTTCTTAGTCACAAACTTTCAATCGAGAAATGTCAATTACCCAGCCACAAAGTTATCTAAAAGGATAATGGAGATAATTGAAATAGCCATAGCAGATAGATATAATGATCTGCCTCAGTATGTTTTAGGTTGCAGAACAAAAATTTTTGGATCATATTAAAATTGGCTAACCTAGACTAAATTCCAAACTAGGTAACAAGACTAGCAACCCTAGAACTAACGTTTTTGGCCAAAACATAAAATTTCACACACATTATGATTTAGACAACCCATTAATCTTTAGCATAAACATCAAACAAAATTAGACTAAACTGGCCTAACTTCACAACCAACATCCTATTTTTCCTGTCCTACCTACTCCCAAATCTGATCAATATTCATATTTTTAAGGGCTAATATCTGAGACCAAACCAGAGTGTAGTTCCCAACATGGCCAATCTCTTATGGTCTCGAATTTTATAGTTTTACTAACACTGAAAAAAATGCATGAAAGAGATGAAATAAAGTTTACAATCAAAACCAAAATGTAATTCTCTTAAGGGCTGACCTCTTATGATTTCAAACTTCTTAATTCTCAATTGCATAAAAACATCAATAGGGCAATAGTGGACTAACTTTAAGATCCACCAGCCCACTTTCCTAATTTCATGTCACTTTTCTTCCTGAATCCATAAAACCAACCATCCAATCAATTAAGAGAGCATTTTTTACCATGCAAACTAAATCCAAAGCAAAGCATAGTTCCCAACATGGCTGATCTCTTATGAATTCAGGCAACACAGTTAATATTTGTTATGGTGGACTTATATGCATTAACAAAAAGAAACTAATGCAAGACACATTTGATCACCACAATTGAGGAGTGATTTTATCTTTGTAGAAGACTTTCTTGATCATAGCTCTGCCTTTTTGATCTCCTTGAATTGCTATCTATATATTTTTTTGAATTTCAGTCATAGTTGTTCACACTAAATTTTGATAATTAACTTGACTAATAAGTTGCATAGATTTATTGGCTTCCTTATTTTTCTTATTATAGTAGGTTCTAATGCTCTCTGATTCTCTAATAGAGTCTTCCTCATCCTCCACTCAATTGGATTCTTTCTTGAAACTTTGAACATTAGCTTAGCAGAAATAATTTCTACAATGTGTATGGGGATATTCTAAGCATCACTTATTTGAAGCCTTTTAATTAGAGTCTAAAACTCTAGGTGCACATTAGAATCAGAAGTTAAAGTTTCAAAATGGAATGTACATATTAAACTTTCTATGCAATCCCTTATAATTCCCCTCCCCCCCTTACTTCTTCCATTGTTCCATGTGCTAGCAATATTAGGTTGAAAGGAATGAAGGTTTGGAGGGTATCACTTGATGATATTTATTCCACTTTTTCTTTTATATTTTTTGCTAGTGAGCCAAATTTCTCTCTAGGTATGGAATTTAGGGATTACTTTGGAAAACTTAAGTTGTAGCAGTTCTACGGTTACTGCACATTTGTTCTCTTTCAATTTGAGTTCACATAACCTTTCATTTCAAAATTGGCATGCATTTCTACTTTTCCAAACCTCTCAACATATAATGATATGCAAGATTTTTAGCAATTAATTAGACATATTATATGCAGATTTACTATACCACCATCGATACAAAATATATTGCAATTGGCGTCAAATTAATGCTCATTTTAGCTTCAATTTCAAAAAATTTCCAAAGGTTTCTAATGACCCTACAATCAGCAAAAATATGGTTAATAGATTCATCATGTTTGAAGCAAAACAGGCAAGGAAAATGACCATGTATACAGCATTGATGCATCTTATTCCCCATTAGAAGTTTTTTTTGATTAGTTTTAGCACAAAGAAGGACAACTTAATAGAAATTTTAGGAGACGATATATATTTTATCAATGGATGGGTGAATTCTTCTTTTTTTTTTACTAAATGATAAGTTGAGGTAGTGGAAAAGTTTCCTGATTTGTTTGGCATCCAGACTTAGATGTCCTTCAAGTTGTTATCATGTACAGGTTGTTTATTTTCGAAGTCTATCTACAGAGATGATATGAAAAGTGTCATTTTTTCCTCATTCCAACTATTTTCATCAATGAAATCCCCAACCTTATGGCTTGTCTACCATTGCCTATGTTTTTTAGTGTGCCAATTCCTAACCAATTGTAATACCACATATGACTACCACTCCCCAAATCTAAAAACCTATATGGGGTTCCACTTCCTTAGCAATGAAGAGTAGTCTCCTCCAAGGAGGAGAATCATTTCTGGTGTGTTTAATTTTATATGGATGTTTTCCTTGGCAATATTTTCCTTTTAAGAATTTTGTCTATAAGGTGTTTTGCTCTTTAAATCCCCATCACAATTTATATGATTGGGATTTTATTATGTCTTCTAGCTCTCTAAATTCTAAACCTCCTTCCTCCATTGGTAGACAAATATCTTTCCAATTAATCCAATAGAATTTGTGATGATTTTCTTCCTCACCCCATACAAAATTGGCAAAACATTTTTCAGTAGGCTAATAATTTTTTTTGAAGCAACATGTCTTCAATATATAGATAAGCATTAAAAGTAAAGTGTTTCTTATAAGAGTTATTCTACCTCTAGGATTTAAAGATTTAGAAAGCTAAGAAGTTATTTTTGAGTTGGTATTCTGAATTATGTTCTCATAATCTGTAGATTTAACTCTACTATAGTGGAGAGGGATACCTAGGTATTTAATTGGGAAAGAAACATGGAGAAATTTTGTTATTTTCCTCACTCTATGTTTCTTATGCCTAGGCAATAAATGATGAGTTAAAAATTGACTTTTGTGGTGATTTATTTTCTACCCTAAAATCAATTCATATTGCTTCATAATTTTTATTATTTTAAAATTTTTTCTATTAGCTAAATTAAATATGAGTACATCATCTGCATAAGCAAGGTGACTGATTTTAGGGCAATTTTATGGATGATAGAATCTAATTTTTATTTTGACTTACTTAAATGGTTTAGAGATCTTGAAAAGAAGTCTTCTCCTATTTCAAATAGTAGAGAAGATAAAGGATCTCCTTGTCTAATATCCCATGTTAATTTGAAAAATCCATTAAGGGATCCATTGATAAGAAATGAAAACTATACGTTAGATCTCCAAATAAGATCCATCCAAATTTTTCCAAATCCCACAGCTTGCATTATGTTTAGCAAATATGTCAAACTTACTTTTTCATAAGCTTTTTTTATGTCTTGTTTGAGTATGTTACTATTTAAACTCTATCTTTTCATTATGCAAATTATTTCATTGGTTAGCAAAATATTATCTGATATTTTTCTCCCTTTGATAGAGTCACTTTGTTTTTTCTCAAATATTTTAGGCATTAACTGGGATAGCCGAAGGGCTAAAATGTTTTAAATCATTTTATTTGTGAGGTTGCAGAGACTTATAGTATGAAATTTGTACAATTTTTTAGCCTCTGGATTTTTTAGATGAGGATAATCTGAGTAGAGGTTATGTATTTTTGTAGCTCCTCCCCCCTCCCCTATTAAAGTAATAAAGGATGGCCTCATGAAGATCTATTTTAATTAACTTCCAATTTTCCATGAAGAACTCTCCATTGTATCCATTAGGACCAGCAGCACTGGTTCTGCTCATTGAGAAGACAATAGTTTTCACCTCTTCAATAAAGGGAAGGCTTGTGATATTTAGGTTGTCTTCATCACTGATAGTTTTGGGAATGTGGTGATTGTTTGGTAGATTGATTGTTTTTTCATTGAAAAATAGATTCTAAAAATTATTTATTACTTCTTGTCCTATATTTTCCTCATTTTCTACACATAACCCATCCCTATTTTTAATTTTATAAATATGTGTAAAAAAATTACTTTGTTTTACAAATGATTGGTAGAATGTGGCGTACCTCTCTCATTCTCTTAACCACTTTATTTTAGACTTTTGAGCCCAAAGGGCTCATTCGTTATTTAAAACTTTCCTTAATTAAGCTTTAGCTAGTTCTACTTCAATTCTTGTGAATTCATTTTCTGATTCGACTTCTTTAATTTATGCTATTTCTAGTTATTTTTCAATTTCTTTGCCTTTATTAAAAATATTACCGTGCTTCTATTTGTTCCATTGGATTAGGACATTTTCATATTTTTCAATGATTCTACTAGGTTTCTCATAGGGTTTTCATTTATGTTTATGTTCCATGTTTGTTGTACAATTTTCTTATAAGTTACATGATTTATCCAAAAATTTTGGCATTTGATATTTTTTAGGGTAGACTTCATCTTTTTCTTGTTCAACAAAAGAGAAGAGTGATAAGAAGGGTCCCTAGTTAGGTGAGAAATTGAGATAGACCAATTCAGGTTCACGGTTTGATTATTCACTAGGAGTATATTTAATTTCTTCCAAATTCTAGACTTTCATTCTCTATTGTTACACAATGAGTATTTAGATCCAGAGAAATTGACTTCGGTTAGACTTCTTTACCTATTAAGTCTTTCTATTTCAATGCTTCTCTAAATCTTAAAGGATGGCCACTTTCTTTTCCCCTTTTCTCATGATAAAATTCCAGTCCCACAAAAAAAACATGGTCTATTTGTCCATCCTAAATTAGATAAGGCTTCCCATAGTTCTTTTCTATCCCTTGGTATACATTTGGCATGGACACTTGATAGAATGCCTGTTTCTGCATATTGTGAGTAGGAAATTTCAAGAGTTAAGTATTTGGTGTTTTTATCTATTTTATTTATCTTCCACGGATTATTATAGAGCATTCATTATGTGTTAGCATTGTTGGAAAGGAATTGGTCAAATCTCAGTTTAGTTTTGGATTTAATTCAACAAGAAAATCATTTTTTATTTCTGATCCTACTACACTCGATGGTAAACTATTGTGTGCTCCTTCGTGTCGTGATTCCTTTCATTGTCCTATTTGCGTTTATCTGCTTCCTCTCTTTTTGCACATTTATGTGCTCGTCTCATCATATCTTATATAGTAAGGAGAGGATCTGTTACAAATTCTTTGTATAACCTTGTAGATCTTAAACCAATTGTAAAGGCTCCAACCACTATATCTTCTGACTTGAGGTCTATTTGCAAAATTTTTGGCTTAATGGTTCTGCATCTTCTTGTTTCAAATAAAGCAGCTCGACAATAGTGTTTTCAAACTTTTCTCGTTGTAAGAATCTATTATAGAAAAGAGAAAATATTTGACCTAAATTAAAGAGAGCTTTCTGTTTTAGACTTTCATATATACCACATTCTTGTTGTCCCTAACAACTTTGTGACAAAATATTTGAATAATATCTGATTCAGATAATTATAAACCTTCATGTTTTCCATTTAATGATGCAGATAATCTGAGGGATCATTTTCTCCCATATATATGAACAGAGTGGCCATCTTAAACCGATGTGAAAGCTGATAATTTGCCATGTCATCCACAAAAGGAGAGAGTATTTGAAAAACTCCATTCTTGTACTGGCGTAATGTTTTTGGGACGTCGTCTTGGGCTATATCTTCGAGTTGAAAATTTCTTGTTCTGAACAGCTTGGGTGGTACATTTAAATCCGATTTTGAAAGTTCGGTCGAAGCACTATCGGTACTATACCACCGTTTCATTTTCAGAACGAGATTGAGAATCTCTTCTTCGAGATGAAACAGAGATGTGCCTACATCTATCCCTCATTTCTTGTTCTTCTGCTCTCTTATGAAGGTCATGCTATCTATAAAGCCGTTGGCAAAGATTCCGTTCACCTATGGCTTGATCTCGTTCTTATGGGCTTCCTGTTCAGCCAAATTAACTCCATTATTATTGCCAATTAACGCTCTGATTTGGTCACCATGTTCTGTCAAGAACTTGACAATTTCTGGAAAGCTCAAATCAATCAATGGATTGGAACTTCCTCCTTCCTTCTGACAAGAAGGAGGTCGTTTGTGTGATGGTACCACATGATGGTTTTTTGGGGTTTGCTCATTGTTCCCATGAGCTTCGATGTAAGAAGGATTTTCCTCCATTTCTAGTTTCTAGTCACGTATTTGTTGATGTAACCTAGTAGTAGGCATGGATGTTTTTCTGTATGCATTCCCACAAATTGATAGGTCTCAAAAATCACATCCTAGCTGGTCTTCTGGTCGTAATTCATGTCTGTGAAATACCTACAATAAATACCTTTGGAAATATTCAAGGATAAAACTCTGAAACTCGAGTCAGTTATGAGTCTTAAGCAAGAAAGAATTTGGCGATGTGTAATCAAGAATTAAATATCCATCGACCTATAAGTTAAGGGTGTAAATATAGGATACATACCTGAGTTAGATTCAAATTGTAACTCCTATTACGTGCGTTGAATAAGTGTTAAAGTTGTAGTGTAGTTCTGATAGAACTGTAACTTCTGAGCATGTTTCACATATTGTGGTAGTAGTAATTTAGTAGAAGTAGGACTCTGACAAGATGATGAACACTTGTAGCATCCCAACTTCTTATCTTTGACCCACATCATGTAGGTGGATAGCGTATTTATTGACCAAAATATGTTCCTGACTATGGTAGTTTTAGACAATATGATTTAGATAATAAGATTTATACACTGCGTAAGATTTAGGTAACATGGATTAGTTATAAATTTCAACAATATGATTTATGCACTGCATAAGATTTAGGTAATATAGATTATTTATTGCAAGTATCCATTCATTATACACCATTACATTGAATAAAATCTTAAGTGTTGGCGAGATTTAGAGTACAAAACTTGCGATATACAAGTTACATAAGTGTCTATACAATTATATATAAAAAGGAATACAATATAAAGCATCTTGATAGAGAATACTATAATATGCTTGATTCAAAAAAATTTCTTTGTAATTACAATAAGTTTGATAGAAAGGTTAACAATTACATATAATGATAGAGAATATTTCATTTCCGATGACATAAATTCATCATTTATTGCTTAATTATTTACTCATTTATCTATAATAAATAATCATTTAATAAACTTTTAAGTATTAATTATTCAAGGTAATCACGTAATTAACCTTTTTTATATTTAACATATAGATTATGATACAAATCAATTATGAATATAGTGCTAATTAACACTATCTATATTTTGAATACATGCTTATTTTCACTTTCTTTCTCCACTTCTCTCTCCTATGGTAGATAATATGTATAAGCTGCATATTATAAAACAAAATGCATAAAATCAAAGAAAGAAATATAATACATTTACCTACTTCCATATTGATAAGGGTTGAATTTTACTATCAGTATAATACCTCAGAAGTAGACTTACAATGCAATAAGTATTCCTCAGCTCATAGGAGTCTAACTCCTCCTCAGCTATTACACCTATTTCATATGCACCATAAGAGTTACAATTTTATTACAACTCTTACATTTTAGAAAACCCTTCCTTAAGGTATGCTACTAAGAGTTTCAATGCAATTCAAACTCAGGTATGTATTCTATAAATACATCCCTTCCACCACTTTAAAGGGGGATTCGATACAGACAATTCTTTATTAAATATCGTTTAAGATTTAAAGCTTATTGCTGACTTAGGCTTTGGAGTTTACTCCCTGGGTTTATCCCATGGACTTCTTGCAGGTATTCGGTGTATCTCGGAATACCAGAAAACCTGCCAACGCGTGATTTTTTGAGACACATTAATTTGTGCCCACAGTGGTGCACGAAGACAAAATCATGCCTACTACTCGGTTACAGGAATCAAAACGTGACAAGCAACCAGCTCAGAATCCTCCTGATCCTGGGAATCAAGAAAAGAACAATCCTTTAATAGGGGAAGATCCTGCTTATTCATCTGCTAATAGTCCTATTAAGGACGGAACGGGTTCTGGTCCTTATAATCAAGAGGGAAGTTCAACTCTGTTTATTGATTTGAATTCACTTGAAGTGCTCAACTTTTTTATCGAAAATAGAGAATAAATTCAAACGATGATATCAAATCGTGCTCCAGTTAATCTGGCTGAACGAGAAGCCCGTAATGCACAGTAGCGAGAAGAGCAAAACTAGGCTATTCGTGAATGATACCTCCTTCAGAGGCTTTAAGAAGAGCATGAACTCCGTTTGAGAGCTGAAGAACGTGCAAAGAGAAAAAATCGTGAGCATATTTCGGTTTCGTCTCATATAAGAGAATCAAGATCTCCTTAAGAAATGAGAGACACGCTCATTATCATCAGCATACGTGACAAGAAGATCATCATCGTGACTTATATACGGCCTATGAGCAACTTAAGTATTAATTATTCAAGGTAATCACTTAATTAACCTTTTTTGTATTTAACATATAGATTATGATACAAATCAATTTTGAATATAGTGCTAAATAACACTATCTATATTTTGAATACATGCTTATTTTCACTTTCTTTCTCCACTTCTCTCTCCTATGGAAGATCATATGTATAAGGTTCATATTATAAAACAAAATGCATAATATCAAAGAAAAAAATATAATACATTTACCTACTTCCATATTGATAAGGGTTGAATTTTACTATAAATATAATACCTCAGAAGTAGACTTACAATGCAATAAGTATTCCTCAGCTCATAGGAGTCTAAGTCCTCCTCAGCTTTTACACCTATGTCATATGCACCATAATAGTTACAATTCTATTACAACTCTTACACTTTAGAAAACCCTTCCTTAAGGTATGCTACTAAGAGTTTTAATGTAACTCAAACTCAGGTATGTATTCTATAAATACATCCCTTCCACCACTTTAGAGGGGGATTCGATACATACAATTCTCAATTACATATCGTTTAAGATTTAAAGCTTATCGCTGACTTAGGCTTCAGAGTTTACTCCCTGGGTTTATCCCATAGACTTCTTGCAGGTATTCGGTGTATCTCAGAATACTAGAAGACCTGCCAAAGACGTGAGTTTTTGAGACACATTAATTGGCGCCCACAGTGGGGCACGAAGACAAAATCATGCCTACTACTCAGCTGTAGCAATCAAAACGTGACAAGCAACCAACTCAGAATCCTCCTGATCCTGGGAATCAAGAAAAGAACAATCTTTTAATAGGGGAAGATCCTGCTGATTCATCTGCTAATACTCTTATTCAGGACGGAACGGGTTCTGGTCCTTATAATCAAGAGGGAAGTTCAACTCTATTTATTGATTTTAATTAGCTTGAAGTGCTTAAGTTTTTGATCGAAAATAGAGAACAAATTCAAACGATGATAGCAAATTGTGCTCCAGTTAATCTGGCTGAACGAGAAGCCCGTAATGCACAGTAGCGAGAAGAACAAAACTAGGCTATTCATGAACGAGACCTCCTTCAGAGGCTTCAAGAAGAGCATGAACTCTGTTTTAGAGCTGAAGAACGTTCAAAGAGAAAAAGTCGTGATCATATTTCGGTTTCGTCTCATATAAGAGAATCCAAATCTCCTTTAAGAAATGAGAGACACGCTCATTATCTTCAGCATACGTGACAAGAAGATCATCATCGTGACTTATATAAGCCATATGAGCAACCAAGATATAACATACAATTTTGTGATATAGGTCAATCCAACTTGCCACCCACATTGCGTCAAAAATAGAATGGTGTCTTTCGAGTATTTTCTCCATTTGTGGACAAGGTAGCGAATTTTCTTCTCTCTCATCATTTCAAGATATGAACTTTAATGCTTTATACTAGCGATACAGATCCTTCAGAACATCTGCATCATTACATGGAAAACATGAAGATCTACAATTACCCTGATCTGATTCTATGTAAATGTTTTGGCAAAATGATGATGGGAACTGCTAAATTATGGTATGAAAGTTTAAGGCCTAAAGTTTTTCGCAACTTTGGAGATATCTCCATAGTTTTTCAAAGTCGATTTGTACAACGTGAGAAGTTTTTGAAAACTAGTGCCAAATTGTTTAATGTGAAACAAGGGGATTCAGAACTGTTGACTCAATATTTTGAGAGGTTCTTAAATGAGAGTTTAGAAGTGGGACATAGATCGGATGATGTCGTGATCGGAGCTTTTACAAATGGTTTATGACCAGGAAGATTATATAAAGAAATTGAGATAGGTCCTCCCTTCATAGTTAAAAGCATGATGAAACGAGCTCAAAAATTTGCAAAATGAGAAAATGCAGACAAGCGAAAGTGTGATAATGAAAAAGGACCTGAGAAGAAGAACGAAGAAAAAGCAAAATTTTCAGGTAGTGGAAATTGAAAACAGAAATTTGATAAAACGTCATATGGTACAACTAAGGTTGGGGAGGACAATGATTTCACTCATTTGAATAAATCCCGAACTAACGTACTCGCTATTTTAGAAAATAGAGGAATAGCAAGGTATCCACAACGGATGACTACGCCATATAACAAAAGAAATAAGAAATTCTTTTGCAGATTTCATAATCAACATGGTCACGATACTGAACAATGTAAAGATCTCAAAAGGTGTATAGAAGAGCTGATTCGTAATGGACACTTAAAGGAGTTTATCAGTGTTGGAGGTTTTGCAAACCGACATGAGAAAAAGAAAGATGCAGATCATCCTGATGAATAAAGGAGAAGAGATAATGGTAATGACAGAAATCCAGATATGGATAAGAACACCACGGGGTATGATTCATACTATTATCGGAGGGCCCTACGATAGGGAATCAATGACCTCCAAAAAATCAAAGAACATAGGATTCCCTAAACAAGAACCAGTTCATAAACGATTTAAACCAATAGATACGATCACTATTTTAGAAAAAGATGCTGTCCCGACTATATTCCCACATACAGATGCATTGCTAATTAAACTAGTAATAGCCAATAAGGAAGTCCAGTAAGTATATGTAGATGACGGCAGTTCGGTTGATATTCTCTATTACGAAACTTGCAAAAAAATGGGTATTGACAAAAAACAGCTAAAAGCTTGTCATTCACACCTTGTTGGTTTTTCAAGGAAAACATTGATGCCAATCTGAACGAAAAATCTGCTAGTGACATTAGGAGAATATTAAAAGAAAAAACTCATCTATAATGAGTTTACTGTTCTTAATGTCACGTCTCCATACAACGTTATTCTAGGATGACCTACCATGGTGCAATTAAAGGCTATCAGGTCTCCGTATCACCTTGTTATGAAATTTTCTACAGACGTAGGAATTGCTACAATACGAGGTGATCAGAAGTTAGCAAAGGAATGCCATATGGTTGCGTTAAAAGGAAATAAAAACAAATAGGTGGCAAATGTTAATTACATAGGCACGAGAAAAGAAAAAAATCAAGCTGAACCTGTTCTATTAATAAAAGAGGTGGAAAGTATTTCTTTGGACAAAATTGAAACAGATAAGACATTTCTGATCGGATCATCTTACTAATGGGAGTTAAAAGATCATTGATAAATATCTTATCAAAATTTAAAGATGTTTTTTCTTGGAGTCCAGATGACATGAAGGGAGTATCGACAGACCTAATGGTTCATAAGTTGAATATCGACAAGTCTGCTCAGATAGTCAGACAAAATAAAAGATCATATGAGCCAGATCGTAATCGGGCCATATCTGAAGAAGTTGATAAGTTGCTAAAAGCAAAAATAATCAAAGAAGTATTCTATCCGGCTTAACCTGCCAATCCCGTCATGGTTCCAAAACTAGACAACTCTTTGAGAATGTGTATCAATTACACGAATTTGAACAACGCGTGTCCAAAATATTTCTATCCTTAGCCAATAATCAATCAGAAAGTATATGCGACCTCCGGGTTTTAGGTCTTATAGTTTTTGAATGCTTACAAAGGCAATCATCAGATTCAAATGGATGAAGATGATGCGGAAAAAATAGCATTCATAACTAAAAAAGGTATATATTGTTACACAAAGATGCCCTTTGGGTTGAAAAATGTTGGTGCTACCTATCAAAGTCTGGTGGACAAAATATTCTCTGATCAAATTGGGAGAAACATGGAAATCTATATTGATAGGCCGTTTTTCTACCAAAATAATTACTCTACTAATACCAATAAATTAGTATAGGGTAGTGAAGATCATTCCCACGAGGAACACAATATTTTCTTAATAAACCAATTTGCAAAGAGTAACAATAATTCAATTGGTGATTTAAACAATTAAAGTAAGAAATTAAATTACGAAATAAGTAAATAACAAAATTCAGAAATTAATCAATTAAAAGGAAAAGATCCAGCCTTAGTAAATCCACACTAATCACTTTTCAATTGTTCATTGACTCAAGAATAACAATCTCTATTTAATCAATTAGTTATAGGATGCCGAGAACCAGCTCTGACACATCCCAATTCTTCCTTAGTTATTCGTTAATTGACAAGTATCTGCTTAACCAATTAATTCTCTATTCATAATACAACCCGGCCAGAATCAGCCGAACACCAGATTTAATATTATGAAAGCATTAAGAAGTGAAGAACCTAATTCTAACAAATTATATCATGATCAGCATGCAATAATTCGTTACCCAATTGTTTCCGTCTACCGAGACAGTAGCTTCGCCACTAATTAATCTTACTTATCAAATCCAGTGACTTGAAAAGGGATTAGTTGGCTCTACCTAATTAGATTAAAGGTGGCCAATCTTTAATTAAATTAGATAATTAACTTTAGGCTTAGAAAACTCTTGGAATTAAATAAGAGAAAGTTTATGAAGAATACTTTGGTCTCACAATTTATGCGGGATTAGTGCTTCATTACCAAGGCTAGATAAAAACTACTCACACTTCATGACTAAAAACAAAACAAGAATTATATTTGCAAAGAGAAATTAAATTAAACTAAAATTGCAAACCAGGTTGCCTGCCGTTTGGGCAAACGACAGGGTCTTATTGCTGGAAAATCTGGGCTGCAACAAGTTCAACAACCCAGCTGCTATTCAAACACTCCAAACGAAAAAACTGCAAAATAAAGTGCGAAAAAGATATCTTTAAACCCTAAACTATCTTCTCCTTATATAGGAGAAAAGAATTAGATTCCTAAAACAACACAAAACAAAGAAATCTCTTTGTTTCCAAAAACACAAAAGCCACATGCGGCTGTAGAAAGTCTGTAGAAAGTAACTTCCTAATTGCTTCAAAATCCAATTTGGTAAGTTCCTATAATCTTCTTGCCGCCTGCTGTCCTCAGATTCGTTTCCAATTCCTTTACGCTTTAAAAACCTCCAAATTTGTCACTTTTCCTCCAACAAGGTTCAACTCTTAAAGCTTCCAAATCTGCACAAATTAACACCATTAAGCACATATTTCACCACACAAAGCACGTCAAAACAATGATAATAATCTGAACAAATATGTGCTTATCAAGATCCCCACACTTGATTAATGCTTGTCCCTAAGCATTCAAACAAAAATTGAAAACAAACTAAACAAACAAACAAATAAACATTCTCACTAAATAAACATCAATCTAGCCAAAACAAATATCCTTCAAAACAGTTAGGTTTAATTCAAGTAACAAGCTCATGCATCATTAAGTCCTCCAAGTCAAACTATAAAATTCAGAGTAACTCTCTAAAATCTCCCCAAGCACTCACAAGATATTCAAAACTGGGTTCAACCACTCAATAAAATCGCGCACATGGAAAACTTCAGCAAACTTGCAATTTTGTCACCAGACACTCAAAACATTAAAACCGAAACTGAATCAAAAGGTCTTTACAAGGGCTGTAATGGGGCCAGGGTTTTAAAAAGGTATGGTTTAAGATAGTTAAAAGGCTTAAAAATAAAAACAAAGGTGTAAGCAACACACTCAAGTACATCCCCACACTTGCAATGCACCAAGTCTCAAAATCAATAAATTCTCAAAGTAACTTTAGTACAACAAATACTTTTCCTTCCTTTCTGCTTTTTCACATCATTTTTCTTTTTCTTTTTCTGTTTCCATCAGCAGATCACAAATTTTTTTTCCTGTTATTTTTGCTGCTGTTCTTCCTCTTCCTTGCCACTGTTTAGGCAAACAACACAGATAAACTCTTCAAAATTATTTTTTTTTCTTCATTCTGTCCAAGTGCTGTTCGGGCAAACAAGGAACTTCAAAATTTCAGTTCAGAAGAGCATACTGAAATACTTCCATGATAGAGACTTATTCATGCTGTTTCTTTCTTTTCAACCAAGGGGAGACAAATTATACTTGATTTACTTACACCCCAGTGGCCACAAAGAAAGCAAAAAGAGTTTTAGGTGAAAATTTTAATGGTGTGACAACAAAGAAAGGGGTTAAAGGCTCAAATGGGTTGACTAAGGGTAGATGTAAAGGTAAATAAGAAAATTAAAGTCAAAAAGGACGAAATCCTAAGTGCCTTTATCATTTTCAAATTCAATTCCAACAAATGACATCCATGCACAACAAAGCAAGCTTAAGAAATCAACTATGCGTGATTTGCACTCAATTCAAAGAATAATTCATATAAGCATGAACAAAGTGGTCATTCAATGCTTGGCTCAAAATCCTCACTTTAAGGTGGGCAAAAATACTCAAAATCAATAGTCATCATACTTGGAATCATACTCAACTATCACAACCCATTACTATGAATTAATCCATAACTAAACTTTTCTTCTCAAAAATAGTTTGGCTAAACAATGCTTATAAAGTGAAAATAAGTTAAACAAAACTAACAAATCGTAAAACACACTAAAAATGTAAACTGTAACTGTTTTTTCGGGAAAATTTTCATGATTTTCTGTTTTTTTTTATTTTTATTTTTTTAAGAAAGAACATAACAACTAAATAGCATAAAACCCTCCCCACACTTAAACATTTCCATGTCCTCATGGGAGATAGGCAAAACCAACAGAATATATAAAAAAAAAGAAAGCATAAACAAAAACAGAGAAAAAGGGAAAAGGGACAGCCTGAATTAGTTGGGGGCACTCGGTGGTGTGGGCAAACGATCGTGCAGAATCTGGAGGATTTGAGCCTGAGTTGCGCGAATTTCAGCTTGGGCAATGCGAATTTCTTCGACGGCAGCCGTTAAAATATGAACGTTTTCATTGCAATTCGCATAACCGGCGGCCATCTTAGAAACCAACAGATGAAGATCCTTCACATCCTCGCGTAATGCCTCAAGACCTGTGGACTTTAAATTGCTCGAGGGTGGAACCCCCGGCTCAGTAAAACAGACGTGACCATCCTTCTCGATTAACAAACCAGCAGTCCTTAAATAAGGAACATCAATGGGAGCAGGAAGACAATCATTAGGCCAATTTTGAGAAAAAGTTAAATAATTGGGGTCTTTGAATAACAGGATTGCAACAATATGCCCCAACACCAAATTTCTCTTATCATTCCTAGAAGCTCTGTGCCACACTTAAGTAAACCAATATGACAAATTTAACTTGACGCCAGTTTTCATCGCCCACAAAATAATTAACTCATTGGAAGATACAACTGTGACTTGATCAGTGCGACCAAACAAAGTGTAAGCAATGAAGCGATGGGCCAATAACAAAGCACGATCAGTGATGAAATGATCTTTGGAACGGGAGGAAGAGTAAGGTTGGGTATCAGTGGGTGCAATTTCAGTCCAAAATTTAAGTAAATGAACTTTCTTAGGGATTCCAGTGATAGCACGAAAGTAAGTAGCAGGTATCGCACCCTTGTCATCAAGCTCTATTAAACCCAACTTGGTGGCCAAATCATGCAAAGAAAAGCGGTAGGGCGCATTCAATAAACGAAATTTCATAACAGGGGTGTATAGAGAACCAGGAGATTCAGTAATCGTGGATGAGAATGAAGCATAAAATTCTCGCAAAAATCTCGTCGGCATTTTATATTCAGGAATACTTAATAAATAAGACCACCCCACATTGGCAAAATATTCACGAAGCTGTGGTTCCATAGTCAAAATAGATAAACTTTGCCAATCAAAAAATTTATAGTTAACCATAGATTGAGCTTGTACTACTGCGTACCTTCGAATGTCATACTGTTTCGTGAAGGGCTTAAACAAGGGATACAACGCACCACCAATATTCTCAGTTAATGGAGTATAAGAGGACGAGGGACGCTTACCCTTATCAGAAACTGTGGCTCGCTTTGGCGAAGAAGTAGAGTTGCCTGGTGGGACCGAACGAGTGGAACTCTGAGCAGCGAGTCTGCGAGACAGACGCCTGCCAGTCGGCGTAAACGGCACCTGGATTGGTTCTCTCTCAGTGTCAGAGAGAGAAATGGTCGTCGGTGAGTCGGAATCCGAATTAGTGGTGGCGGTAGGACTGCCGGAACTGGAAGTGCTGACGTGCGGCATGGCATGCTTGATTGCCGCTTGTTTGCGGCGTTTCGCCGGCGGTGGAATAGGCAGAGCCGCGGCTGCCGGGTTGGATTCAGGCGGTGAGGAGTCATTGGGAGATGGAATGGGTTCCGGCGGGGGAGTAGCAAACTTGATATTCACCATAGCGAAAGATGGTGGTGGTGAAATACGGCCCAAAAGAAATGTGGTGGCGGCGCGTGAGTGTTAGTAGCGACAGAGAGAATAACGGCTAGGGTTTAGGAGACAAGACAAAAGGGAATAATGGAATTGGGGCCACCTTGACTATTAGTGGACAAAATAAACTAGTGGGCCCGTGTAATAAATCAAAGGAATATATGTGCTGGCCCAATTCCCACGGCTAACTACAAATCTCCATTCCTTAAAAGCAGGGACCACTCAATCCATGTCTGCAACTAATTTCTCCCTGGTTTTAGGCACGATGGCCCACAAATCTAGACAAAGAAGACAACTAAGTAAGTGTAAAAAAAAAAGAAAAAAATAAGAAATTAAAACAGAACTGAAAAGAAAAATAAAATACGCAAAACAAGTATAAAAATGGGTTGCCTCCCACAAGCGTCAGTTTTTAACGTCGTAGACTAGACGATGCCTCTCAATTCAGAAATTGAGGGGAAAAAGCTTCACTTCTTCCACCACTTCCACTGGGGCAGATTCATAAAAGGGCTTGAGTCTCTGGCCGTTTACTTTAAACACTTTTCCACTCTCAAGTCCCTTTATTTCCACAGTGCCGTTTGGGCAAACGGAGACTACCTCAAATGGTCACATCCACTTGGATTTCAATTTGCCGCCCATAAGTCTGAGCTTGGACTGGAACAACAGGACTTTATGTCCAACACAGAATTCTTTCTTCCGCAGAAGACGATCATGGTGAAGTTTGGTGCGATCTTTGTACCACATAGCATGATCGTAAGATTCTAATCGAATTTCTTCCAACTCCTTCAGCTGAAGTTGCCTTTCTTCCCCACACTTAGTTTCATCCATATTGAACTGTTTTATTGCCCAATATGCCTTGTGTTCAAGTTGTACCGGAAGACGATAGAGTTTTCCAAAAATAAAGCGATATGGGGACATTCCAATTGGGGTCTTAAAAGCGGTCCTATAAGCCCACAAAGCATCATCGAGACGAAGACTCCAATCCTTCCTTGAAGGATTCACTGTCTTTTCCAGAATTCGTTTAATTTCTCGATTGGAGACCTCGGCCTGTCCATTGGATTGGGGGTGATAAGGAGTGGTGAGGCGATGATGCACTCCGTACTTGTTCATGAGAGCTTCAATGGTGCGATTGCAGAAATGGGTTCCATTATCACTAATTATCGCACGAGGAATGCCATAACGACTAAAAATAGTAGACTTTAAAAAGCCTGCAACCATTTTAGAATCATTAGTACGGGTGGCTTTTGCTTCCACCCATTTGGAAACATAATCAACAGCTAACAGAATGTAAACATTTGAACAAGAACTAGGAAAAGGACCCATGAAATCCATACCCCAAACATCAAATATTTCACAAACAATGATTGGAAATTGAGGCATTTCATCACGTTGAGTAATGTTTCCTAACTGTTGACAACGGGGACAGCTCTTGCAAAAAAGATATGCATCACGAAAAATAGATTGCCAATAAAATCCACTATCAAGAACTTTCCTAGCTGTACGTTTTGGCCCAAAATGACCACCACATGCAAATGAATGACAATGTTGCAAAATATCATTTACTTCATTTTCAGGGATGCATCTACGGATGATTTGGTCATTTCCAATATTCTACAAAAACGGTTCATCCCATAAGTAATATTTGGCATCACTCTTGAGTTTTAATTTCTGAGCATGAGTTAGACCAGGAGGAATATCCTTGCTGACTAGTAGTTAACCAGGTCCGCAAACCAAGGGTCTTTACCAGTGTTACCTGTTATGGCGTACAATTCTTCATTAGGAAAGGTTTCCCGTATGGGCAAACGGTCGTCCTCTGAAATCACTCGACTTAAATGATCAGCCACATGGTTTTCAGCACCCTTCTTGTCCTTGATCTCCCAGTCAAATTCCTGCAAAAGTAGTATCCAACGGATAAGACGCGGCTTAGATTCTTTCTTAGAAAAGAGAAACTTAAGAGCAGCATGGTCAGTGTAAACAACAATCCTAGAACCTAGCAAATATGATCGAAATTTTTCAAAAGCGAAAACAATTGCTAAAAGTTCTTTCTCAGTGGTGGTGTAATTGCACTGAGCACTGTTCAAAGTCTTGGATGCATAATATATGACATGGCTCTCTTTTCCGGATTTTTGGCCAAGAACAGCTCCTACGGCGTAATCACTCGCGTCACACATCAACTCAAATGGAAGATCCCACTGAGGTGGCTGAACTATGGGAGCTGAGGTCAATCGACTTTTAAGCTTGTCAAACGCATCCTTGCAATCAGCTGTAAAAGAGAAAGAAACATCTTGTTGCAGAAGTTTTGTCAAAGGTTGTGCAGTTTTCGCGAAATCGTGTATGAATCGTCGGTAAAACCCTGCATGTCCTAGAAAACCACGCATTTCACGCACATTAGTAGGATAAGGGAGTTGTGAAATCAAATCTACTTTGGCCTTATCTACTTGAATGCCTTTAGCTGACACAACATGTCCTAATACAATGCCTTTCCGAACCATAAAATGGCATTTCTCATAATTTAAAACTAAGTTCTTTTCAATGCATCTTTGTAAAGCCTTTTCAAGGTGATTAAGACAATCATCGAATGAAATACCATAGACAGTAAAGTCATCCATAAAAATCTCAATGCAATTTTCAATCATATCAGAAAAAATACTCATCATGCATCTTTGAAAAGTACCGGGAGCATTGCATAAACCAAAGGGCATGCGCCTGTAAGCAAAAGTTCCAAATGGACATGTAAATGTGGTTTTCTCCTGATCTTCTTGAGCAACAAATATTTGGAAATAACCACTATACCCATCAAGGAAACAAAAAAACATTTTCCCAGCCAACCTTTCTAACATTTGATCAATAAAAGGTAAAGGGAAATGGTCTTTTCTAGTGGCAGCATTTAACTTACGATAATCAATACACATACGCCAACCTGTTTGAATACACATAGGAACTAACTCGTTCTTGTCATTCTTTACCACTTGAAAGCCTGATTTCTTAGGAACCACATGAACTGGACTTACCCATTTACTGTCAGAGATCGGGAATATAATGCCAAGTTCCAACAACTTGAGTATTTCTTTGAGAACCACTTCCTTCATGTTAGGGTTAAGCTTCCTTTGAGCATCACGAACTGGTTTGGAATCTGATTCAAGCAAAATCTGATGCATACAAACAGTTGGGCTGATCCCCTTAATATCCGCGAGGGTCCATCCAATGGCTTCTTTGCGATCTCGTAAAATTCTCAACAATTTCTCCTCTTCAACTTGAGTTAGATGCTTATTGATGATCACGGGAAGCGTCTCTGCAGCACCTAGAAAAACATACTTCAGATTATCAGGTAAAGGCTTTAATTCCAAAACAGGAGCTTTTAAAATAGAAGGAAGAATTTTCTCAGTTGACTCCTGTTTGGGCAAACAGTGAAAATCAGCTTTTGCTGATTGTTCGCCAAGAGATTGCAGCGACATGATTGCATCAGTGATCGTTCCATAGCTGCGCTGTTGAGCTTCGGTTTCAGTCCACCCTTGGGTGATTGCTAATTCAAGTTTATCCTGCACAAATTCAGTCTCAAGATGTTCTTGGACAAGAGAATCTATAACATCAATGGAAGAAACATTTTCTATATCATTTGGAAACCTCATAGCATCGAAAATATTAAAAGTAAAATGTTCTCCATTAAATTCACAAGTTAATGTGCCTTTATCCAAGTCAATCTTTGATTTAGCGGTTTTTAAGAATGGTCTTCCTAGCAATAAAACCGCTGCCTTTGTATCATGATGGCTACCTGAATCAATAACATAAAAATCTGCGGGATAGATGAAATTGTTAACTTTAACCAAAACATTCTCAAGAACACCCAATGGATAGACTAACGATCTATCAGCAAGTTGAATCACCACATTTGTCTCAGCTAATGGGCCAATGTTTAAATCCACGTATGTAGAAAGAGGCATGACATTAATGGAAGCTCCTAAATCCAACATACATCTTTTAATTTTCGTGGTGCCAATAACACATGGAATAGAACACATACCTGGGTTTTCACATTTGGGAGGAAGTTTATTGTGGATCACTGCTGAGATATTCTCACCCACTAATACTTTCTTTTGGCTCGGATACGGTATTTTCCTTGCAATGAAATCCTTGAGGAATTTGGCACACTTTGGCATTTTCCGGATAGCATCCAAGAATAGTATGTTGATTTCAATCTTGCTAAAAATGGTCAAAATGTCATCCAAATCCTCTTTCTCGGCGTTCTTCTTCAACCTGTTGGGAAAGGGAGGAGGAATTTTAAATTCAGGAGTTAAAAGTTTCAGTTTCGGAATTACCTCAGTTTCATGCTCATTCGCCGTTTGGGCAAACGGGGCGGGGTCTGAAATTTCCTCAGTAGCCGTATGGGCAAACGGAGTAGTCTGATTTTTCTGTTCATCAGCTTTTGATGAAGCAGTTGGTTCTTTAAGCAGTCTTCCACTCCTCAAGCTGATTTGACTGACGTTCTCTCGAGGATTGATCTGTACTTGGGAAGGTAACTTCCCTTGAGATCCTTGGAGCTCATGGATGGCTTTTGCCATCTGGGTCATTTGGGTGCTCAACCCATTATAGGATGTCCTTGTCTCATGCTGGAACTTACTAAATTCCTCTTGGTGCTGTGCTTGGGAATTTTGCATTCTAGTTACATTATTCGTCAGAGCTGCCATCATCTCCTCAAGAGGAATTCCTGACCTTGCTATAGTCCCAAAATTTTGAGAACCAGGTGGTGGTTGTCTCTGCTGGGTCTGTTGTGGTGCTTGCTGTAGAGGCTGAAAATTCTGTTGAGGAGCACGATTTTGTTGAAAATTTTTGTAGCTGAGGTTAGGGTAGTCTGCCCAACCTTGGTTGTAAGTGTTCCCATAAGGATCATATTTCCTTTGTTGGTATCCTCCCAGAGCATTAACTTCAGCAGCCTCAACTTCTTCTTGGGTCTTTTGGCATTGATCTGTGGAATGTGTTGGGCTGCGACAAATTTCACAAACTTGTTCCTTTTGAACTGGACCTCTTCCATTGATCAACTGCTGGACACTCGCTGTCAAAGCCGCCAATTGGTTTTCTATAGAAGAGTTGGAAATTTCTCCAACTTGCTTTGTGGAGCGACTCAAGGGTTGGTATTGTTGGCGTGACTCACAGGTTTTTTTAATCAAGTTGGTGGCTTGAGTTGTGCTATTATCCATGAATGCTCCACCACTTGCGGCATCTAACGTCCTCTTCTCCTCGGGCTGCAAACCTTCATAAAAGTATTGAATTAGGAGTTCGTCAGATATCTGATGTTGAGGACAACTCTCACACATACGCTTAAACCTGTTCCAATATGCAGTTAAAGACTTGTCATACTCCTGCTTTATGCCAACTATTTCCTTACGACCAAATGCAATTTTTGAAGCTGGGAAGTAATTCCTTAAGAATATTCGTTGCATGTCATCCCATGTTGTTATAGATCGAGGGGTTATTGTCTTAAACCATGCACTAGCATTTCCAGTTAATGTCCAAGAAAAACTAGCTAATTTAAGATATTCTTGTGAGACTCCTCGATTATTCACAGTTTCACAAACTCTAATGAAGTCATGCAAAAAACTATGAGGGTCTTCCCCTGCATCTCCATTAAATTTAGGCAATAAATTCAGGAAAGATGCCTTAAGTTCATAATCAGCATTAAGCGGAGGCAAAACAATACAAGATGGTCTATAATTATAATAGGATTTGTGGACTCCCTTAATGGTCGATCTGGTAACGGAGCTTGGACTTGGATTGGCAAGACTGGAGGAATTACAGGATTCTGTGGTGGCTGTCCATGCTCTTGTTGTCGTACATCACCTCCAGGAGGCGGCACATTGTTGCCAAGAGGCGGATCTTGCTGCGGAAATTCAGCCATTGAAAGTCCTGCGGTGCAGAATTCAGAATCAGCTGGGTCTCTGAATTCAGAGGTCGTCGTTTGGGCAAACGGGACAGGGTCTGAATCAGAAACTGCTCTATGGCGCTGTTCCTTCGTGATCTTCTTCAATCTACGTGCTGTCTTCTCGATTTCTGGATCAAACAGCAGGTCAGGGTTAGAAGATCTTGACATAAACCAAAAACAAAAACAAATTAATTATAAAGAAAATAATTTTTGTTCCCCGGCAACGGCGCCAATTTGATAGGCCGTTTTTCTACCAAAATAATTACTCTCCTAATACCAATAAATTAGTATAGGGTAGTGAAGATCGTTCCCACGAGGAACACAATATTTTCTTAATAAACCAATTTGCAAAAAGTAACAATAATTCAATTGGTGATTTAAACAATTAAAGTAAGAAATTAAATTACGAAATAAGTAAATAACAAAATTCAGAAATTAATCAATTAAAAGGAAAAGATCCAGCCTTAGTAAATCCACACTAATCACTTTTCAATTGTTCATTGACTCAAGAATAACAATCTCTATTTAATCAATTAGTTATAGGATGCCGATAACCAGCTCTGACACATCCCAATTCTTCCTTAGTTATTCGTTAATTGACAAGTATCTGCTTAACCAATTAATTCTCTATTCATAATACAACCCGGCCGGAATCAGCCGAACACCAGATTTAATATTATGAAAGCATTAAGAAGTGAAGAACCTAATTCTAACAAATTATATCATGATCAGCATGCAATAATTCGTTACCCAATTGTTTCCGTCTACCGAGACAGTAGCTTCGCCACTAATTAATCTTACTTATCAAATCCAGTGACTTGACAAGGGATTAGTTGGCTCTACCTAATTAGATTAAAGGTGGCCAATCTTTAATTAAATTAGATAATTCACTTTAGGCTTAGAAAACTCTTGAAATTAAATAAGAGAAAGTTTATGAAGAACACTTTGGTCTCACAATTTATGCGGGATTAGTGCTTCATTACCAAGGCTAGATAAAAACTACTCACACTTCATAACTAAAAACAAAACAAGAATTATATTTGCAAACAGAAATTAAATTAAACTAAAATTGCAAACCAGGTTGCCTGCCGTTTGGGCAAACGACAGGGTCTGATTGCTGGAAAATCTGGGCTGCCACAAGTTCAACAACCCAGCTGCTATTCAAACACTCCAAACTTAAAAACTACAAAATAAAGTGCGAAAAAGATATCTTTAAACCCTAAACTATCTTCTCCTTATATAGGAGAAGAGAATTAGATTCCTAAAACAACACAAAACAAAGAAATCTCTTTGTTTCCAAAAACACAAAAGCCACATGCGGCTGTAGAAAGTCTGTAGAAAGTAACTTCCTAATTGCTTCAAAATCCAATTTGGTAAGTTCCTATAATCTTCTTGCCGCCTGCTGTCCTCAGATTCGTTTCCAATTCCTTTACGCTTTAAAAACCTCCAAATTTGTCACTTTTCCTCCAACAAGGTTCAACTCGGACAGCGATCAAGGGTGAATATGATATCACATTTTCATCTCGGACAGCGATCAAGGGTCAAGTACTTGTCGATTTCATAGCAAAAACTTTGGTTGCCGACGATATTTTATAGAAAGATGACGTGAATAATTTTTTCAAAGAAATAAATGGTTTTTGGGTTTTGTTCGTGGATGGAGCATCAAGTGATGATGGTTCAGGAGCTGGGTTAATACTAACGAACCCAAAATGACAAGAATTCACATATGCTTTACGATTTGAGTTCAAGGCAACAAACAATAAGCAGAATATGAAGCGTTTATTACTGGGATGAAGTTAGCCTATCAAATAAGAGTTAAAGGTTACAAGTTTACAATGATTCACAATTCATCATAAACCAAGTAACTGGGGGGTATGAAGCTCGAGACCCAAATATGAAGAAATATTTGGTAAAAATCAAAGACCTTAAGAAACAATTCTAAGAATTCTTAATTGAATGAGTACCTCGTGCCCAAAACAAATGAGCAGAGGCACTCAGCAAACTGGCGTCATCAGCACATGTTTACCTCACAAAGAAAGTTTTGGTTGAGGTTCTCCCAACTCGAAGCATTGAAGAGCAACAGGTCTTAGTGGTTAAATACATAGGTGATACTTAGATGACTCCAATTATCAAGTTTCTAATAGAAGAAGAATTGCCACAGGATAAGGCTTCGGCTCGGCACCGACTTCAAGTCCTCAAATGCTTGGTTTATGATCTCCTGAGCGTTGACATTAAATCCCCTCTCCGACGTCATGTCAACTTCATAAAATTTTGAACCAAACGCAACCAGAGCCTTATGATAGCCATGATTGCGAGCAGGAATGCATAGGTTGACCATAAGCTTCCTTCCCTCGTCGGAAGCCAAGAAGAGGAAGACGATTTGCGAAGCTCCTTCTCTTTCAAGAAAATCTACTCTTGCTGCTAACTCCTCATTGGAAGCGTGAATAGCTTTCAGATCATCTTGAAGCATATCGTTCTCTTGCTTCAACTCGATAGCCTTTTATTTTTCATTCTCTACTTTGGTCGGCTTCTGGTTCCTAGTTAGCTGAGTAACTTTCTTGAAGGACTTTCCAGTCTCGGGAGGAATTTTCTTTGATAGACCTTTAACTAACAAGGAGGTTGGGTTAAGAATTTTAGCCTCCAACTCACCTCATCAGTGGGGGCCTTATTTGCTGGAGCTTTGCCTTTAGCAGTGGAAGGCTCGGGAAGATCTCCCATCAGGTCATCGATATTTATCACTGAAAAGAAAACCAAAAATCATTCAAAACAATACATGCATATGTTTTCAATAGAAGATGTGAAGAAAAGAGTGGAGTTATACCCTTCTTCCCATTTTCCACATGGTTCGTGTGGTCGGATGGAAGTTTTGCAGGACTCATTTTTGCGAACAACAACACTCTCTCAGGAAAGAAATTGGTGTTGAGCACTCGTTTTTGTTTTCTTAGCTTCTCGGCAAGTTCCTTAGGAAGTTTTTTCATTGAAATTGAATCGAAAACACGATCGGCATCCTTCCAGTACAACTCACACCCTACCAAACTCAGGCTAAGAAAGAAAATTTTGTCCTTCTACTCGTGGATAGAGATTGGTTTACCGCTCAAGAGCTGTTGTTTCTTAGAAAGATAGTTGAAGTAGTACTAGCCCGGATCTCTCCGAGGGATTTTAGGCAAAAGAAATGCCTAAAATATGGTACAGAGCATTTATGGGGTAAATACTTATAGTATAACTCAAATCTGACTAAGATTCTGATCGCATTTGAAGTTAATTGGGATAAGCTGATCATATAATCAGCAAGAATATCCTTAATAAACTGAGATAAAGGAAATCTCAGTCCAGCTCTAAGATATTCTACAAAAATACTTACAAAGCCCTTTGGAGGATGACTAGCTACTTCTCCCTCTACAGGAATCCTAGTTTCAATCTGGGGCTGATATAAAAATCTCTAAGATGTACTAAGTAGTATTAGATGTTTTTGAGCTTAAATTATCTATTCGGATTGTGCTCTTGGGGGTTTTCATTTTGAGGCCGGCTAGTTGAAGGTTGATCCTTAGGAAATTCTACCACTATCGGGATGGCGTCAGTAACCATTTGATCTAAATCAATCTCTAAAAAACCTAAATTTTCCTCTACCTGAACTAGAATTTCTAATCCTACAGACTCATAAGCTTTTCCTATGGTATTCTTTCCTACTTTCACAAGGTTGTATGTTTTTGTAGTTTTTAAAGTCTTAGCTGATTTAGTTTGACTATATGAGCTAGAAGTTTAATTGGAAGTGGAATTAGAATCACTACTACCTGAAGTGGTGTGAGCAGAATCATGTATGGGTAAAGCAAAATTATTCAAATTAGATTCGGAATGAATTTCTGAAGAAGAGTTAGAATGATCTGAAGTAGACATTCTTACTTGTGTGAAGAAGAAAGGAGATGTCTTAAGGAAGTCGGAGCTCAGAATCCTACGAAAGCTAGAAGTGAATAAATGTATAAAAATTGTTGGAGTATGAACTGAAGTCGAGAGCTCTGGTTGGATGAGAGTAACAAATGAATTCTGAAATGCCCTATTTAGAGGCTAAGGAGAGAGGAATTTGAAAAGACACGAAAGCTATAATGGGAGATCGTGCCGCCGAGATGAGTGTCATATAAGTCATGGTTAAAAACGTGTAAGTGTGTTTTTTGGACACGAAATTCAAAGAGGAGAACTTGAACATGGCAGATCGGGATTATACTAAAAATTATTATTCAGATCGGTATGAATAAATGCAAACCGACCTGAGGGGCTATTGATGAGGCTTGAATTTTACTATGAGTATAATACCTCAGTAGTAGACTTACAATGCAATAAGTATTCCTCAACTCATAGGAGTCTAACTCCCCTCAGCTATTACACCTACTTCATATGCACCATAAGAGTTATAATTCTATTACAACTCTTAAAATTCAGAAAACCCTTCCTCAAGGTATGCTGCTAAGAGTTTCAATGCAACTCAAACTCAGGTATATATTCTATAAAAACATCCCCTCCACCACTTTGGAGGGGGAATCGATACAGACAATTCTCGATTACATATCTTTAAGGCTTAAAGGTCATCGCTGACTTAGGCTTCGGAGTTTACTCCCTGGGTTTATCCAAGGGACTTCTTGCAGGTATTTGGCGTATCTCAGACGACCAGAAGACCTGCCGACGATGTGAGATTTCGATAAACATCACATATATAATTTTTTGAGTGCTTTTTGTTTTTCTTTTCTTTTTTTTTGTGTATCTGCTCCACCAATGATGTATCTCTTAGTATTTCACATTTTAATATTTTGATATATGACTATTATTTATATTCACATTTATAGCACTAAGATCTATAATGATTCTAATTAATTTTAATATAAAATTATTTTTTTGTGATTTTATTTAGTATTATTAAACTATTTTTTGTTCATTTTTATTTTTCTTTTCGATTACATGTGACCATAGACTTTCTGATTCTGATTCTAAAAATTGTTGTTTGTTGTCCTCACGAATAATTTAAATGGAAGTGTAAGCTCTAAGGGAACTTAGGTTTCTAAAAATTGAATGTGAACTTAATCAATTCAACTTCAACACAAGTGAGTGAGTAGTGTGAATCACAACAAGTGTAAGGTATATATTGATATTCCAGAAATGTAATCAACAATTTCAACACATTAACATCAATAAATCAAAGCATAAGCCAATCAAAATAAGTGCAGAAATGAAGGCAATGAAAATCAAGGATACAATCAATTTAGAGTGGTTCAAATCTCCTCCTTGGAGTACTCTACATCCACTACCTAAGTTTTCCAACTTAGGATTTCAAACCTCTTTACTATAAATTGATCTTCTTCTTGTGGTGAGATCAAAAGAACCACTTTTACAACCCAAGTATCTCAACTTAGGATTTCAACCAAGGTTCAACCTTTTCACTAGCTATCCCAAGCTATGTGCTCAAGGTTTTTACTCTCACTTGAGAAACCTTTTGCAATCACTCACAATAGATGTTTGATAATGAAATTACAACCCTCAATAAGGATGAATAAGATGAAGTGAAATTCAAAGTATGATTCCTATTAAGAAAATTACAACTCAAACTATATAGCTCAATGATGAAATGATGAACTCAAAGAAGGCTCAAGAACTTTTGATCTTTTGTTTCTTTTGAAATCAAATTGAAATGTGAGAGTTGTAGAGAGTGTTTTTCAGATGTAAAGCTCAGGGAATCAAGTGTCTAAACGTTCATGGTTTATCTTGTATTTATACTACACAAAAAATGACAAGAAAACGTTTATGTTTGACTTTTTAAAAACTAGCCATTATATGAAGAAAGTGACTTTCAGACGGTAGTTTCGGACTCACGGGTCGTCCGAACCTATTTAACTGGAAGCATGTAAAACCCTATCACGACAGTTTCGGACGACCGAAACTTGAAGTAGTCGTCTGATCCTAAGTTTCGGACGGCCGAAATGTCCCTGCACCGTCCGATCCTAAACTACAGAGTGCTTCATTTTTCTCACCAATTTCGGATGATCAAAGGTCGTCCGATCCTACATTTCGAACGGCCGAAACTTTGCCTTGGTCGTCCGATCCTATTCATTTTCAACTTCTTTTCAATTTTCGTTTTCCAAATCATTTATGTGCCTATGTTTGATTTAGTGCAAGTGTGTACTACATATTTTGAAGTTATTTTGAAGACTAAAAACGTTTTGAAACCATTTTTACTTGAGCCTTAAAGGAGTAAATCATTTTCTTGAGCTATTTACATAAATTAGGGTTTAGGGTTTTGGAAATGACCTATTTTACCATTCTTTCATATCTTTTGCAATTTCAATTCTTTCTTCACTTGATAAATCTCCATGCTTGGCTTCTTTGAATATCTATTACATTGAAACACTTTTAAAATCATTAGCATAAACATAATTGTTTGTTAATCATCAAAATAAGTAGGATTAAGACTAAGTCTCACAATCTCCCCCTTTTTGATGATGACAAACTAATTATGTGATGGAGTAAATAATAAAAGCAATGCATGAGTATTTCTCCCCCTATATGTGTACTTCATTTTATTTGTATGAACATTTTACTATATGCTCCCCCTAAATGTATACTTTCTTTTCATATGTTTATTTTTCTCCCTTTTTCATGCACATAATTTTCATAAATTAAACATATAATTTTTTTATCACAATTTAATCACATGCTTATAATTTACTTAATCACAATTTTCTCCCCCTTTTGTCATCAACAAAAAGAAAACAGTTAGGAGAATTATATATTATGAGAAAATCATCATGAAGTTTAAAGACAATTCTTGCTCCCTTTGTTTTGCATTACCTTGTCTTCTCTTCTCTTTTGAAAAACAACATAGATTGATAGGGGAAATATCATCAACTTATAGGACTACCTTTCCACTCCTTGCAACCTAATGGGTGGCTAGGCAAAAAAAAAATTGTTAAGCAGAAAAAAAATTTTGGCAGAGTTTCCTTTGTATGTAGACTATTTCCACCTGCCAACAACCCATCAAAAATACAAAGGAATTTGCACAATACAATAAACCATAAATGAAGTATAGCTCAATTGATCAATAATCAATAACACTAACATCAAAAGTCATAAAACCATCATAAAAAAATCAAGAAGTTGAACATCAATGAAACATTAAACTATTATTCTTATGAAAATGTTAAGATCATCAACGCATAAGAAACATGAAAATGTCAATACCACCAAAACATCAAAACCATAGAAACTGTCAACCACATAAAAGGAACATCAAGATCATAAGTTGTGAAACACATCAAAGAAACAGAAATAGACCTAGTCTATTACACAAAAGCTTAAATCTCGAGCTGGTGCCTTCCCCTTGAGTCGAGCTTGAGCAAGTGCGTCCCTTTGCTCATTTGTCATTAAAACCTCGTGGCTATAGTGAATTTCATTGCTCTAGTCATCAACTCTAACAGTTAATGCATCAAGTTGACCCCTTATTTCGGCCATGCTACTATCAATGCTTGCTTGTATACCGGCAAGACCACTATCAATACGATCGGTTAAAGAATCAAAATACCCTTGAATAAGGGTCTTGAAGCTTTCATCCACATGAGGTGCTCTTGCGGGCTCCGGTTCCTCATTTCCTTGATCCTCTTCCTCACCATCACTCCCTCCTAGTACTTCATGATCATCTAGGTCAAGAACAGGCTTATCAAATGTCCACGCCCCATTTGCCACATAAATACCCGTGGTCTTAAGAAAAGTGGAATCATAGTAGTTGCGAGGAGACACGGGGTATTCTACTTGAGTATCCAATGGGATTTCATGATGCCTAAGAATCTTGGTAATAAGCATACCATATGGTAGACTTCTACGTTGATCCTTGATGTGAATACTGAGATACTTGATCATGATATATCCAAAATTAACAGGAATTTGTTTCAGAAGGGCATAAAAGAGGTAAAGATTCATGGTATTAGGATCGGTTTTGTGGCCATGATTGGGAATAAAGCCTTTGGTGAGAACATGAAGAAGCACACGGTGTTGAGGACTTAGGTTTTTTACCGGAGCTTCACTTGCTCTAACAAAGGATTCACCATTAAACACACTAGCTACTAGATCATTGAAATTAAAACCATAAGAAGCATCAGCCCAATAATGTAACCTAAAATATCGAATGACCTTCTTACCATCTTTAGCTAGAGTGTTTGGGTGATCGGACTTAAACAGTTCATTAAGGTTTTCAGGAGACAAAGTTATATCTTTATTGTTGACTCTAGTGAAAAGACGATCATCTACCGTTGGGCCATGTGAAGTATGCAAATTAGCAAAGAATTCATATACTAAGTGTGTTTAAATAGGCTCATTGGTAAATAGGATTATCATTCCAATCTTGATAATCAAAGAGTTCTAGAATATTTGAAAAACCGCTAAATTCCTCTTTTCTAACAATTCTATGAATAATAATCTTCTTTCGATTTGTAATGTAGCTATTATACTTAGCTGCACATTCGTTATTAACGAATGGAGAAGGAGGAGTGGCACCCAAAGAACCGTGTTGAACATAAGGAGGAGCCGTGGTCTTCGTCCTCTTTCGACCTCGTGATGAACTCATGGTGACTTAGAGTTGCTAACTGCTAGAATGGAGGATGAGAACTCTTTTTGATTGAGAAAATTCAATCAAACAATTTCAAATTTTGAAGGAATTGATTTGACCCCAAAAGTTAGGGTTTTAATCAATTTGAGGAATTTCGATGTTAGAATTTGTGTTTAGAATCGGTGAAAGTGTTCTTTGGAGGGCAAGGAAGGATTTTAATGGAATAATTTAACAAATAATCGGATAGAATTCAAATTTAGTGTGAAGGGGGTAGAAAAGGATTGAGAGAGTTTTGAAAAATTTTTGTGAAAATCGTTTGAAAAATATGATTTTTAAGCCTGATACGATAGTTTCGGACGGCCGAAACTCTGGAGGTCGTCCGAAAGTGTCGTCCGAAATGCTGTAAAATTTCACCCTCTCTGAACTTTAGGTTCGAACGGCTAGGTCGTCCGAAAGTGTCATCCGAAACTCTAGAGAAAATTTTTCAGTTTCAGAAATTTAGGTTCGGACGGTCTCTGTCGTCCAAAACTGTCGTCCGAAACTTCAAAAAATTTGAAAAATTATTTTTTAAAAAAAATAAAATCATTTTTTTTGATTCATTTAAGCAGTATGACACCAATGTTATCTCTTAGGAAAGAAAATTGATCTTCCGGAAGTGGTTTGGTGAAAATATCCGCCAATTGTTCTTTAGTGGAAACATATTATATATGAATTTCCTTGTTTTGAACAAGATCACGAATGAAGTGATGTTTAATGTCAATATGTTTTGACCTAGAATGTTGAATTGGATTCTTGGTTAGATTAATGGCACTTGTGTTATCACATTTAATGGACACACATCCAAAATCTAAACCAAAGTCAAGAATAGTGTGTTTTATCCAAAGGATTTGAGAACAACAACTTCCGGCGGCTATGTATTCGGCTTCTGCCGTTGATAAGGATACGAAAGCTTGTTTTCTACTTGACCAAGATACAAGAGATTTTCCTAGGAATTGACACGTTCCACTCGTGCTTTTCCTATCAACCCTACATCCGGCAAACTCGTCATCAGTAAACCCTACTAATTCAAATGTGTTCGTTCTAGGATACCATAATCCATGTTCTATCGTTCCTTTGAGGTATCTTAGTATTCTTTTTACAGCTAATAAGTGTGATTGTTTAGCACAGGATTGAAATCTAGCACATAAGCACACATCATACATAATATCCGGCCTACTAGCCTTCAAATAAAGCAAACTTCCTATCATTCCCCAATATTGTGTTTCATCAACTTTTATACCATTTTCATCTTTATCTAATTTAGTTGAAGTACTTATAGGTGTTCCATTTGGTTTTGATTCTTCCATACCAAATTTTTTAAGTAACTCCTTAATGTATTTTTCTTGACTTATAAAAATACCGTCATCCATTTGTTTTATTTGTAACCCAAGAAAGAAAGTTAGTTCTCCCATCATACTCATTTCCAATTCATTTTTTATTAAATTTGAAAATTCTTCACATAATGATTCATTTGAAGCAACAAATATAATATCATCAACATATATTTGAACAATAAGTAATTCATCATCATAATGCTTTGTAAACAATGTAGTATCTATTATTCCCTTGTGAAAGTTCTTTTCTATTAGAAATCCACTAAGTTTTTCATACCAAGCTCTAGGAGCTTGTTTTAATCCATATAGTGCTTTGACCAATTTATATACATGATTAGGGAACTTATTGTTTTCAAAATCGGGAGGTTGTTCTACATATACTTCCTCTTGAATGAATCCATTTAAAAATGCACTTTTAACATCCATTTGATAGAGTTTGAATCCTTTAAAACAAGCATATGCATGTAACATGCGGATAGACTCAAGCCTTGCAACGGGAGCAAAGGTTTCATCATAGTCTATACCTTCCTCTTGCCTATACCCTTGAGCCACCAATCTAGCTTTGTTTCTTACTATATTTCCTACTTCATTTTATTTATTCCTAAAAATCCATTTAGTTCCTATAATTGAAGTGTCTTTAGGTCTTTCTACTAGATTCCATACTTTACTTCTTTCAAATTGATTTAATTCTTCTTGCATAGCTATGATTCAATTATCATCTTTTAAGGCTTAATTTATGTTTTTTGGCTTAATTTGTGAGAGGAATACCAAATTATTATCTAGATGTAAAGATGACCTAGTGTTGACTCCTCTAGATGGACTTCCTATGATTAAGTCTTTAGGATGACTTTGGATGAATTTCCAAGCTCTTGGAAGATCACTCTTTTGTGGATTATTATCTACGTTTTGAATATTTTCTTTAGGATCAATTTGTGAAGATGAATTGTTGTCTAGTTCAATTTTATCTTGCTCATTAGATGGATTTTCTTCTATTCCTATTTCTTCATCACTTTCTTCATGATTTTTACTTGTGTCACCTTCATCAAAGTTTACATGAATTGCCTCTTCTATTATCATGGTTCTTTTGTTATACACTCTATATGCTTTTCTAATTTCGGAATATCCTAAAAATACTCCTTTATCCGATTTCTTATCAAATTTTTCCAAGGTATCTTTTACATTAAGAATGAAGCGTTTACAACCAAAGACTTTAAAATATCCAACATTTGGAGTTTTCTTATATACTAATTCATATGGAGTTTTCTTCAATAATGGTCTAATTAAAGCACAGTTCATGACATAACATGCGGTGTTAACCGCTTCGGCCCAAAATTATTTAGGCAAGTCATTTTCACAAAGCATAGTTCTAGCCATTTCTTGAAGTGTTCTATTCTTTCTTTCAACTACTCCATTTTGTTGTGGTGATTTTACTACTAAAAAATTGTGTGTAATACCATTCTCATCACAATGATTTATAAAGTTTTCATTTACAAATTCGGTTCCATTATCACTTCTAATTTTCACTACATTTAAACTTAACTCATTTTGAACCTTTTTAAATAGTCTAGCATATTCTTTAAATGTGTCACTTTTATGTGCCAAGAAGATTACCCAAGTGTACCTAGAATAGTCATCTACTATCACAAAAACATATCTTTTGCCACCTAAACTTGTGGTTTGTGAAGGTCCAAACAAATCCATATGTATTAACTCTAAGGGTTTTGAAGTTGTTACCATGTTTTTAGGTTTGAAGGTACTTTTAGTTTGTTTTCCAAATTGACATGAATCACACACTTTATCTTTTTCATATTTTTGTTTAGGTAAGCCTCTAACTAGTTCTTTTGCTACTAGATTATTTATGTGATCTATTCCCACATGAGCTAGCCTCCTATGCCACAACCACGTTATATCATGCACCACACTAAGACATCGCACATCTTGTTCTATAATATCACACAAATTAAGAGTATATACATTGTTATGCCTAGATCCGGTAAGAACTATCTTTCCATCCATTGGATTAATAACTACACATTTTTCACTTTTAAACACCACATCAAGATCTTTATCACATATTTGACTTATGCTAATCAAATTGAATTTCAAGTCATCAATCAAAAGCACATTTTCAATCACATTGCTATTATTATTTGCTACATTACCTATCCGAAGTATTTTTCCCTTTTTATCATTTCCAAAAGTGACATGTCCCTTTTTTTCAGCTTTCAAGTAATTAAGCAATAAGGGATTACCGGTCATGTGTCTTGAGCATCCACTATCAAGGAACCATTTTGTGTCCAAAATTGTGTTTTTTAAACATACCTACATTCAAGAATCAATGTATGACTTAAGGTATTTAAGTTCTTGCATCATTGATATCTTTTCTTATCCATGTTTTTTATCCATTTTCAACTTCCATTCTTGCAAAGCATTTCCTTGAGGTATGCCCATTTTTACAACAATAATCACATATTACATGATATTTAAAAGAGTGTGAAATTTTATAATGAGGTCCACCATTGTTAAACTTATGTTCAAAGTTATACCTCTTATGTCCATATCTTTAGTTATGTGTGTTATGCATTCCGTACCTATAGTGTTTATTTTGTCTAAATTTTTCAGCCCTATTTTCATGATTATATGATGTGTGAGTAATTTTTACAGGTTTGGATGTGGAGCTTTGACCTATCTCATATGAATATCCTAATCCATATTTACTATTTCCCATTTTTTGATTTCCTAAAAGTATTTCTAAGTTGTTCTTGCCTTGAGTGAATTTAGCTAAACAATCACTAAGGTCTTCAATTCTCTTCTTTAATCCTACATGTTCTTTCTTAACTTCATTATACTTTTTAACCTCTTCTCTAGCCTTGTTACTGTCTATTGTTAATTTTTTATTTTCTGTTTTTAATGTACAATTTTCTATTACTACACAATCATACTTAGTGATTAACTCTTGATTACATGAAGTGATTTCTTCCACTTTGGCCTTAAGCTTCTTGTTTTGCGTTTTGGTTTTCTTTAACTCCTCTACTAGTGTAGCAATGTACAGTTCAAGTTCATCTTGATCATTACAATTATCATCATCATCATCACTAGAAGAAAGACTTACCTCATGGTCTTCAAATCCCATAAAGCACATGTTAGCAACTCCTTCTTCTTCTCCTTCGGTTTCCTCTTCGGATTGGTCATCATCACATGTGACCTTGAAGCTTCTTCCTTTGCCCTTTTTGTCTTGTTTGAACTCCTTCTTCCTTCTTGGGCAATCAGCAATAAAATGTCCAGGTTGATTACATTCATAACATTTATTGACTTTTGATGTTTCCCCTTTTCTTTCATCCAATCTTTGCTCTTGAAGTTCCTTCCTTTATTAAACTTGTTTTTCCTACTTTGAATCATCCTAGATAGCTTTCTAGTTAGAAAAACAAGATCATTATCATCTTGTTCATTTATATCTTCCTCATCTTCATCATCATCATTCTCATTCTTTGACACTTTAAGTGCTATGTTCTTCCTAGCCTTAGTGTCTTCTTCTTTTTGAGTTTTAGATTTTATCTTTAGCTCATATGACATAAGTGAACTAATTAGTTGATCTATGGGTAGTTCTCTCAGATTTTTAGCTTCTTCAATTGCTATGGCTTTTGACTCCCATTCCTTAGGTAATGAATTTAAAATCTTTCTATTTTGCTCACCTAAGGGATAGATTTTTCCTAGACTTTCCAAATCTTTGATTATGCTATTGAATCTACAAAACATCTTATCTATGGATTCATTACTATCCATTTTAAAGCTTTCATATTGTGTTACTAGCAATGATTTCTTTTCCTCTTTTACATCTTCGGTTCCCTCATGAATTTCCCTAAGTTTCTTCCAAATATCATGTGCATTTTTACATCCTTTAACTCTACTTGATTCATTGACATCTAATGAGTTATATAAGGCATTTGTGGCTTTAGCATTTAGGGTGAGGTTTCTCCTAGAGGTTTCAGTGAGTTCACTCCTTTTCTTTTCTCTAGTTTCATCCCCTATAGTTATCTCAGCCTTATAAGGTCCTTCTTATACAATATACCACATCTCAATATCAATGGATTTGAGATAGATTTCCATTCTATCTCTCCAACTGCTGTAGTTGGTTCTATTAAACATTGGAGGCCTAGAGATAGATTGTCCCTCCATAAACATAGCATTGTTTGTTGCCATAATCTTTACTCTAAGGTTTTTAAGCCTAAGCAAATAGAGACCAAGCTCTGATACCAATTGTAAGCTCTAAGGCAACCTAAGGAGGGGGGTGAATTAGGTTTCTAAAAATTTAATGTGAACTTAATCAATTCAACTTCAACACAAGTGAGTGAGTAGTGTGAATCACAACAAGTGTAAGGTATATATTGATATTCCAGAAATGTAATTAACAATTTCAACACATTAACATCAATAAATCAAAGCATAAGCAAATCAAAATAAGTGCAGAAATGAAGGCAATGGAAATCAAGGACACAATCAATTTAGAGTGGTTCAAGTCTCCTCCTTGGAGTACTCTACATCCACTACCTAAGTTTTCCAACTTAGGATTTCAAACCTCTTTACTATGAATTGATCTTCTTCTTGTGGTGAGATCAAAAGAACCACTTTTACAACCCAAGTATCTCAACTTAGGATTTCAACCAAGGTTCAACCTTTTCACTAGCTATCCCAAGCTATGTGCTCAAGGTTTTTACTCTCATTTGAGAAACCTTTTACAATCACTCACAATAGATGTTTGATAATGAAATTACAACCCTCAATAAGGATGAATAAGATGAAGTGAAATTCAAAGTATGATCCTATTAAGAAAATTACAACTCAAACTATATAGCTCAATGATGAAATGAATAACTCAAAGAAGGCTCAAGAAACTTTTGATCTTTTGTTTCTTTTGAAATCAAATTGAAATGTGAGAGTTGTAGAGAGTGTTTTTCAGATGTAAAGCTTAGGGAATCAAGTGTCTAAACGTTCATGGTTTATCTTGTATTTATACTACACAAAAAATGACAAGAAAACATTTATGTTTGACTTTTCAAAAACTAGCCGTTATATGAAGAAAGTGACTTTCGGACGGTAGTTTCGGACTCACGGGTCGTCCGAACCTATTTAACTGGAAGCATGTAAAACCCTATTGCAACAGTTTCGGACGGCCGAAACTTGAAGTAGTCGTCCGATCCTAAGTTTCGGACCGCCGAAATGTCCCTACACCGTCCGATCCTAAACTACAGAGTGCTTCATTCTTCTCACCAATTTCGGACGAACAAAGGTCATCCGATCCTACATTTTGAACGGCCGAAACTTTGCCTTGGTCGTCCGATCCTATTTATTTTCAACTTCTTTTCAATTTTCGTTTTCCAAATCATTTATGTACCTATGTTTGATTTAGTGCAAGTGTGTACTACATATTTTGAAGTTTTTTTGAAGACTAAAAACGTTTTGAAACCATTTTTACTTGAGCCTTAAAGGATTAAATCATTTTCTTGAGCTATTTACATAAATTAGGGTTTAGGGTTTTGGAAATGACCTATTTTACCATTCTTTCATATCTTTTGCAATTTCAATTCTTTCTTCACTTGATAAATCTCCATGCTTGGCTTCTTTGAATATCTATTACATTGAAACACTTTTAAAATCATTAGCATAAACATAATTGTTTGTTAATCATCAAAATAAGTAGGATTAAGACTAAGTCTCACAGGAAGTTTCATTTAAAGTTTGATGGTTAAAAGCATACATATATATATATATATATATTTATATAGTTTTTCAAAAAATCATTTTATTCATTAAGTATTCAAGCATAATTTTCTTTAGTTAATTTATCTAATGATTATTCATATGCCACCAACAAATTTTGCTAATTCAACTCCAATACTCTCTTAAAATAAAGGAATTCTACAATGGCAAATTTTGTAGTATTTTTATATTGCAAAAATCAAAACGATTATGGAGCATTAAGTGTAAGGAATTTCTTGTGTTTACATAAAATTCTAAGAATTTTTATATTAGAAAATTCAATTTCTAGTATATAACTCAAGAGGTATTCTTTTGTAAAACGGGTTCATATATACAACATTCACGCATATGATTATAATTTTTGCGTATCAAATTTTTACTTTAACATATCAAAATTTTAAATTAATGTATCAAATTTTTACTATAGAAGCTCACCAATAGGTTAATACTTTCAATTGTATAGAAGCTCATGAATGAGTTAATGATGTCAATGCCAGAAGAATATATAAATTGGAAAAAAGTCTTGTATTTTTTACTTTTTACTTTTTAGAAAAATGGAAGCTCACGAATGAGTTAATGATGTCAATTTTTGTTGTTGTTGTTTTCCTTTTTACTTTCACCACCTCTTAATACTTTTGGCACATTGGCCATTAATTTATTATTAATCTTCTATTAATTTATGCTTTTTGCATTACTACCTCAGAAGCATGTGTGTGTCTATATATATATGACCGCTTTAAAACACTCTTCTAAATTTTAACAAAATTTTCCAAAAAAAATTTAAAAATAAAGATGCCATACATACAATCGGAATTTTTCTTGATTAACATTTCTCAAAAGCAAAATTTATTTGGTTTGTTGTGAGATTTTAGCACTCATGCAATCTCATTGTGCTTCAAGATAGAAAGCTTTAAATACATTGTGAGCCTCTAAAATTACAAGACTCTCATTCAGTTGTGCTAGTGGTACCCTTAATTCATCTTCATCTATTTTGTTTTTGCACTGATGTCCAATTAATCCTTTGTATGAGCAACAAGAAGTATATATATAGATTAATTTAATAAACAATAAGGAAAATAATTCAGTATCATCAAATGCTAGTGAAAAATATTCATTAATTGTACCAAATGAAGAAACTCCTACAATGATTAATAGTATCACAACTTTAATTTTATGGCAAAACAATAACTATAAATTGCTTGCAATTATGCAAGATTAATACAAGTAACATTTTATTTTATTTATCATACACTACAAATTCTCAATTATATCAAGCAATTTGAATAAGGATCTCACTTTAATGAATCAATAATGTGTGGTTGGACTAACAGATGAAAAAAGTTTCAATAAGATATTTATAAATTTGTGAGTTTTGATCAGAAACATGACTGATGTTTGCCATGGAATCCACTTCTTTGTGCTGGTCAACATCGGAATTAAGAACATTAGCCTACTTATTTGTCCATGATTTAGTGACAGGATAAACATTCTTTAGGCTAAAATGACCAGTTGCAGCATCATAATACACAACTTTTTGTCCTTTCTGATCAATTAAATTCAGGATACGGTTCGTGGACTTCTTCAAAGTAGTTTGTGTGTTTTGATCATTGCTAGCCATAGATAAGTTAATAACATTAGAAAATATATGTTTGAGTATGTCCATATTATAATAAGTTGAGACGCCATTAAATTTACAATCCTAAGGATGTCTATATCTAGAACAACTATGGTTCTGAACAAAATTTTTTGTTGGTTCTGTTGTCATCATTTTTTTTATATCATTGGTAAAAAAATTATATTGGTCAAAAGGTTCAAGTACAATATACACCAGGCATACCCGATTAAAATAGAACCTTAACTCACTAATTCACTAACATCCCCAATGTCGCGATGTGGGGTCCAAAATACTATATGTACCAAAAGACTAATCAAGGACAGAGACACTAGGATACAATGATACACCTACCTTGTACACATGTGTCTTTATCCTAAGTACAATATCTCTCTAAATGGGCACTATGCTATCAAAATATAACCTGTTCCTTGTGAGCCAGATGTAGTATACTGTACATGCAAAGGTTAACCTGCTCTTTCGACTCCTCCAGGAGGTTCCTCAGCTCTCTTTCTTGAGCCGTTTCAATCCTGCTTCCAACATTGTCATTGTCCTCCTCAAGCCGCACTAGTTCCGCATGCCGTCCCATATTGCTTGAGTGAAAGGACAAGCAAAATATAGGTGGTGGATGGACTCCTCAAGCTCACCACAGAATCCACATCTTGGGTCAATGTGGAGATAATCCAATATGTCTCGGGTGAGAAGCCGACCTCTGATCCCTAGCCAAACTGTGAAGGAAAACTTGGACGGAATATAAGAACTCCATACCGTCGTCGCCTAAGGAACCTTCAGAGCTGAATGTCTAAAGTACTGGTATGACGTAGCTGTGAGACCCATCTGCTGCCATTCCTCCATCCTTGCCTTTGCCTGTGCCACTGAGCCCTCCTTTGCTTTGATCCGGTCCCGAATACTCAATAGTCTCCTCATAAGTATCAAGTAATCTTTCTTAGGCGATAGCTCCCAAATAGTATGCCTCAGGAAATAGGAGTGATGCACCCACCTAACCCACAAGGAATCTTTTTTGTGGTGAATGTTCCAAAGCACCTTAGATAGCAGGGCAACGTTCTATGTTTTTGCATCAGTGACTCCCAATCCTCCTTCCTCCTTTGGTACGGCTAAATCCTTCCAGGCCACCTTCGGTTTCCCTCCATCCTATAAGAAGTTCCTACAGAGACTGATAACCCTGTTGATGACTTCAGTAGGTATAGGCAGAGCAGACAACCAGAAACAGTGGATCCCCTGTAGGACTGATCGAATCAGCTCCAAACGTCCGGCATGGGACAGGGATGAGGCCATTCATACCGCAATCTGGGCCATAATCCTGAAAGTAGCCATGTACCTCACCAGTGACTCGTATAGAATATGAGACGGTAGTGACGCACTCCATGACCCAACCAACAAACTCTATAGGAAAACCCAATCCCTCCATGGCTCTACGCAAGAAACCCCAGTCCACCAAATCATATGCCTTCCTGAGATCCACCTTAATAAGACATCTCGATGAGCCCCGCTTGCGGTTATATCCTGTAATCAACTCCTGTGCAAGGTGGATATCTTCCATCATACTTCTACCTTCCACAAAAGCCGACTGTACTTCATTGATGATCCCTAGAAGAATCCTCACCAACCTGTTTGCCAATATCTTGGATATGGCCTTATATAGAACATTATAGTAGGCAATAGGTCGATAGTCTCCAACTGTACTCGAGGGAGCCGATTTGGGGACTAAAGCAATGATAGTGTGGTTGAACTGCCGCAAAATCCTGCCCGACTGAAAAAATTCCGTAACCGCCTTACACACATCATTTCCCACAATGTCCCAAGATGATTTGAAGAAGCCCGACGAGAAACCATTCGGCCCAGGGGCCATGTCATTCCCAATACTGAAAATAACCCGCTTGACTTCCACATCGGCCACCAGGATAACAAGGCGATCCGCTTCCTCATCAGATACTTGAGGACCTAGTCGGTACACATCCAGATTAAGGTCCACCATGGTAGGGGATGAGCCAAGGAGGTCATGATAGAAAGCCAGGAATTCCATAACCAGTGCACTCTTGGAAGTGGTGGAAGTACCATCCTCTTTCATAATCACCGAAATGAAGTTGCGTTTGGTATTCCGCTTCACCACAGTATAAAAGATCTTGGTATTCCGGTCACAATTAAGAAGATATCGGCTTTAACTTTTTGGGATAAGAAACTCTTCTCCGCCTCTTCTAGCCGTCAAGCCTCATTCTTCATATCCTTCACCCTTTTTTGCAACTCCACATCCGTAGGCTTGTTATGAAGGGCCTCAAAGTGGGTCGCCAATTCATCTTTTTCCCGTTCCACCTTAGAGGAGATATGGTGGAAGTGCAGTCTATTGAGTTCCCGAAGTGGTGCCTTAGTGCCCTTCAATCGACAACAGATCATATACTGTTTTGTGCCATAGCATGGAGAAGTCCAAGCCCGATGCACAACATCCTGGTAGGACTCATTTCCACTCCACATATTGAAGAAATAGAACATGCCCCTATCCTGAAAAGTATGATCGCCCACTGATACTATGCATGAAGATGATCCGATAAATATGTCATGGTAGAGAAAGTGGTGTGAGCCGAGATATTTGATTGGTACCAAGTGTTATTGACCATCACTCGATCCAATTTAGACCACACCTTACCATTAGACCAAGTAAAATAGCTCTCCATCGATGGAACATCTGTGAGGCCAAGGGAAACCACACAATCCCTGAAGTCCCTAGTCTCATATGGCCTAACTAGGGAACCATTAACCCTCTCATTATCCAAGAGCACGTTGTTGAAATCTCCCAATAGCATCCAAGGACTAGCAATAGTCAAGGACATATCCAACAAGGAATTCCGAAGAGACCGCCCAGTAATAATTGAATGAAGACCATATATAAATGTCATAAGAAAGGTGATGGAAGTTACCTTACAAGTGACGGATAGGTGGATAAGTTGAGAATGCATCGCCAAAGTTGAGACGTCCATAATTCAATAATCCGGCCCAGTTGATGATAGGCAAAAATTATTACTTTGTTGCCACCCTGGGAATCTCGATCTCATCAATGCATCCACCTTGCCTTCCTCCATTTTACATTCAATGACGCCAAATATATCAAGACCATGCTTGCGAAGCATTGCCGAAACCTTTTTTTTTGTTTGAGGGGAGAGTTGAATCCCTTTATATTCCATGAGGCGATCTTCATATCAAGAATGGTGGCGTGAACCACCCTTCCCTGTGCTTGTCCTTTACCTTTCTTTGTTTTTCCTTTCTACTCAGAGGGAGCCAGAGCCAATGCAAATTTCTCCTCCGTAGTGGCCATGTCCTCAAAGAAAGATGAGGAACTAGCCAAGTGACTAGCCGAGTTGCCATTGGCTTTCTGGATGGGGGTAGAGAGATGGCACCCTTCCGGAGTTGGGGACGTCAATGCTTCCTTAGAAGCCTCAGGTTGGGCATCCTCCTCCACTAAGGGCTGCTTACCCTTATCAATAGTTCTTGAGGGCAAAGTGGCGTCTTGGCCATTTCCATCATTTGGGGCCTCAACCGATGGCAGCTCCACCATATCTCTGGTACCGATAGCTGCACCTCATTCGGCTTGATTACAAGGGCAGCTTTGAAGGCCGATTTTGAGCATGATCTTTCCCTTGATTTGCTCCGTTTGGGCACCCCCTTGGCTCCTTGTCCTTGCTTTCCTTGAACCTCATTCACCTTATCCACTTGGCCCCTACAATGATCGACATCATGTCCCTCTTGGCGGTACGTCGGGAAAAACTGAGGCTACCTCTCATATAATACCGCTTGCGTGCGAGGAAGACCATTTGGCAACGCATAGTTGATCTTCTTAACTAGTGGTTTAGTGACATCCACTTCCACTAGAACTCGCGCATAAGAGGTCTGGGTCATGGTGGCCGTGCATTCGTCAGCTGATCGGTTCTCCAATAGATGATGCAAGCTTCCCTAAAGCCACCTCACTCCACTACTCCAAAGGAAGGCCGGGAAAGCGGACCCAAGTCGGAATAGAGGCGAAACAAGTATCATCAAATGAGAAATATGGCGGCATAACCTTGAGTAGCCAAGGAATGCCAAATGAGTCATACGGTCCCTTCTCAAGTACCATGTCCCTAGCACTCTCATTTTCAAACCGGAATATCATCCACCCACTTTCATGGATGGAGAAATGATGCCGGGTTTTCCAAATGGTCCTAACCTCGTGCACGGCCTTCATACCCAGGAATTTGCCAAGTACATAACCCACTAGACAAAAACCGAAATTCCTCGCATCCCCATCTTCCAATCCCCGAGCCGAGTCATCCCATTTTTTGAGCTTAAAGCTTTTACTCACTTTCTGTTGCTCCTTGAATAGGCTTGCCCAAGATGATGTAGCAGCCCCTTGCTGCCCATCTTTGCCGGGAAGAACGTTGGCAATCACGGCTTGAACATTATCTGACCCAACGGTTTTTCTGAAATCCACTTCTCGTTCTCCTTTTGATCCTTCTTGCTGCATTGAGTTTTGGCCGGAGGCATCCCTAGAGGCCCGGCCTGGTTGACCGGAAATGGCAATCCCAACAGCCGCATTAACTCCAACAGCTTTGTGTCCCTCGGCAGCTTGCATTTCTCCGGCAATTCCCGTTTTCCCGACAGGTTGTCCAGCTGCTTTTGGTCCGAGATGTGAGTCTCCGGTCAGTCCAAGTCGTAGGGCAGTTGGTACTTCAGCCATTAGTCCAATCACCGTTTGAACACCATCACATTTGTCTTTTTCGGCAGCCTGGACAGCCAATGTTGCTTTCCCCGCTTTTCTGGCTATTTTTCCGTCGCAATTCATCCTATTTCATCAAATCCGGGATGTGATATGGTTCCGAAGGATGAACCAGATTAGCTAGTTGGTGAGGCAATAGCTTACCAAGGCGAATCCTCAAGGAATTCCAACAATTCTTATTATATCAATATCAATAACTCAATCAAAATGCAAATATCTTCAAGGGTGGTTGCTCCAGCCGGCGGTTTGGTGGAGGGCTGTACCATGGCCAATAGGGGGCAGCCATGTGTCCCAAGAGGGGACAAGTGCAGGTGGGGCCCACTAATGTGAGAGAGAGCATGTTTGGGCAGATTTGACTTTTAGGTGGAAACACAACAATTCAAATTCTAAACAGATTTTGAGATCAAAACACCACTATTCATCATCTTCTTCCCTATATCTTCATATTACTACCTCAAAATAACTTGAATAATTAGTAGTACCAAACACAAGTGCAGGATATCCAAGTTAAAGAGCTATGTAGAAAATGGTGAAATCAATGAGGATCCTCCAATAACCACTCTACCAGATTCAAAATTACCAAGACCCAAGTTGATTTTGCATCAAACCACAACCAACCAAGAATCAAGAACACCAAAGGCGGACTGAGGCTTCAACAAAAACCATAAAACATCCAAGAAATCCAGGCTCCTTGGCAGATTGGAAGCAAAAATCGGGACTGCTACAGTAACAACACCAATCTGCCCAAAACTGAAAAATCGCATAAATATGGTCATAGAACTCCAAGAAAATACCAGGAAAATCACGAAAAATCAATAAAAATATAGGTAATATATTTCATTGATCAGCCACCAAGAAATCCAATGAACTTGATAGAGTAGAAGCCAAATCCCGCATGCTACAGTAACCCGAGCCAACTGCCCAAACGGGATTTAGCTCAAAAATGGCCCAAACAAATTCCCAAAAAAATCCCGAAAATTTCTGAAAATTCACTAAAAATTATGTGACATATGGTCCATCAATCAGCAGCTCCAATCAGTGATGATTTCCAGTCAAGAACAAAGCAAGAAGGCCGATTTTCCAAGATAGACAAGTCCTAAAAATCTGCCAAGAAACTCAAAGAAATCCAGTCAATAACACCAAGATAACCAGAATATTACCGATTAAACTAGATGATAACAACGTGGTTAATGTGTTCCAAGTACAAAAGCTCAAGATAGGTTAGTGTAATGGAAGGAAAAAGAAATCCAAGGTTGGGAGTTGGGGAGGAGTTTACCAAAATGTTCTGATTTAAAAAAAAAATTCAGATTTTATGCTGTTTCTAAAATATGTTTCCCATAATGTGCAATTCGCACTGAGAAATAGCATTTGGCAGATGCAAACTCTAATTTAAAACAAAAATCAAAATACCTGTATTTTTTAAGATACACTAATACGATTTAAGAAACCTAGCGGCGAAAGCAGTTCAGCTCTAGGCGGCGCACTCAATTTGCCAATCCAGATCCACTCCGTTCTTCAATTGATCATTTCCTTGGTGGTTGAAAGGAGAGAAGGTTGGTTCATCCCTCATTCTTTACTTTATGATTGTGAATAACAGAAGAAGGATAGCCGAGCAAGAAAAAAACACCACCAAAAAGAAGGGGAACCGAGTTCTTCGATTACCGGACTCGTCGCTTGCTTAAGGCACTAGAACCTTTAGAGGGCTTCAACAACTATGTTCACAGCTTTGCTATCCTAGCCTTGGGCCCTGCCTTACTTAAAAAAATCTCCTTTTGAATCTGTTTCTTTTTCTCCAAATCAGAGAATTAGACATGGGCTGCTTGATTTTCCTAGAACTCCATATTCGAGGACTATTTATTCAAATCAAGGGCCAAGGTATTACTGAATTTAACATCTAGAATTACTTCTCCAAACTTCGGCCTTAAAATTAATGCTTGTATTTGTCGATTCATGTTGAAAAATGACTCAGATGCAAGCAATCTGAAACACAAATCTTTGGACAGGTATTGCTCCTTCATTGGTCTTTACTGCTGCATCAGCAATTGCCATGTTTTCCTTTTCTAGAATTCAGTTTTCTGTATGTTGAATGTACAGTCAACGTTATAAGAGATGCTTAGACGGAGAATCAGTTGTCTGATATCCTATATGAAACCTGTTGATTTTTCTGTGTTTGATTGAGTCTTGCGTAACCAAAGGCAGACTTTTTTTCTCTTGTATCTCAAATTTCTGGTGCACAATTCGATATGAATGAAATGTTTTTTTCTGTTTCCAAATCTTAAAATATTTCCCATTATTTCAAGGTGAATTACAGAAATGATGTGCTTGATAATATATTCTCCCATTATTTGGTCTGTTTTTATTTTTAGAAACAGGAGTTGTTTCCATTTATCAAGTTCATCCATTTATCAACTCTGCCCAATAAATATTTTCGTAATCACTTTTCATTTAACAAACTAATTTGGTGGAGGTATGCCTTGCATGAATCAATCCAACATACAAAGATGAAATTCCGAAAACGAAAGATAAAATCCCATGATACAACCAACTACAGTTCAGTTCATAAAAAAACAACCAGAAAGAGAATGTAAATTGAAAAGAAATTAAAAAATGCAAACAACTTTGTTTAATTAATTCTTTGAGGTAAAAGACGAAACATGCGTATCAGTGAACATGTTGTGTGTGAAACCCTCTGCAAACAATACAAGTTTACTCAAAACATATGGAACCAGCTGTTTTTCAGCAAAGAAATAAGTTGAGTTGTAATAAGGAGAGTTTGAAGTTTCAAGAACCCCACCAAATATTTGGCAAAAACATTGCCAAAACCATCCCAAAATCAGTGAAACTTGCCCTTTAATGTCTAGAAATTAAGCATATATAGCTGGAAAAGATTGACTGGTTCATGCAAAATTGGCTGTCCTTGAAAAAGGCATCAACAAAGCTATAGATCATGGTGGGCTCTCTCTGCATTGTTTTGATTTTTGCTCTTCATGTGTGTTGTTCTGCTACATTAAATAGCTGATATAAATAGAAGTTCCATGTCTGTGACTGTTGGTATATTTAAGTTTGGCTCACTTGGTTGGTATATATTCATCAGAAATTACTTTTATCTACTTTGTGAATTTTTTTATTCTTTTTTGGTGTAAACAAAACTCAACCAGCCAGCAGCAACTTTGCAGTTAAGTGTATTAATGGTGTGCTGAAACTGAAAGTAATTTGGTTAATGAATAACAAAACATTAAAGTTGATGAGTTATAGCCAACAACAAAGCTGTTAGAAATGTAACAAGAAGCAAAGAAGAAATTAATATGAGGGGAAAGGGAGACAGTAAACAGTACTATTTTGTGATCATCGATCATGAAGATGTTGCACACTGTATTTATAGCAACTTCTTCCAGCCATCTTGGATTGTCAACTTTTCATATGTATATTTTAATCAATTATTAACAACTTCATCATCAGCATTATCATCAAATGGTCGTTAGAGTAATTAAGGTAATTAATGTTATAGCTTTGGAATTTAGAATTAAAGTCAATGTTTTCATGAGGTACTACTGCTAGCCCACAACAGAAGCATTCTGCCTTAGGTGATATTATTTCTTATAATCAATAATTGTTGTTCATTCATTGCCTTGCATAATGCTTGAGTTTTGTTGACACTTGGCAAGTTTTCAATGACAAATTAAGGAAAATAGTATTTAAAAGGAGCTCTCTTTGATTATCTGTCTATGGTTAAGAGACAAATAGACTAATTTCTTGTTCATGACTCTGACAATGGCATGGAAATGGCTTAGAAATATATATATATTTATATATATAGAGAGATATATAGATATATGCATATATGAGAACATGAGTTGTTTCAATATTATCATGAAATATTTTGAATGATTTGAGACTTTGCATTTATAATTTGGGATTTTTATTTTACAAGTGCATATATAATTTATTTAAGGAGAGACATTTTTTTGCATCTACAGTACTAATCTAGGAACCACTAACAAAAAGACAAATGGAGCAACATGAAGCAAGGGGATCATTCTACATTATAAAGAAGCAGGAAATATATTCTCAGGATTCTCCATGTGAATGGTAGAATCATCATATGCTGATTTGAATTCAACATTTTTATTTTTAGTGGATTCACCACTATGAGTTGGTTTATCACCCAACATTCCATGAGAGTCTGAAAACTTCTCTACCAGTTCATAGAGATCTGCAAATTCTGTCAGTATCTCTCCCTGTTGTTCAACAAGACTGTTCATCTCTTGTTGTAGTTGCTTTTGCTGATCCAAGAGATTCATTGTTTGTTCTCTAATAGAGAATAACATATTAGATTTTTCCACAATACTTTTATCTAGTTGAGATATTTTTGTAGCTAAGGAGCTGCAAAGTTGTAATAATTGTTGCCTTTTACCCTTCTCCATGTTCGGGGTTTCTGGATAGGAAATCTGCATAAAAATTATCAGTTCCTTTTATATAATCAATTTTAAAAGTATAATAAGACAACAAAGATTGCCATCTTAATAGTCTTCTAAATTGAGGTTCAGAAGGTAATTTATTAAAAATCAAACTACCAACTTGGGTATTATCTGTTTTTACCACAAAAGGTTTTGGTAATAAGAAAAAAGAAAATTTTCTTATTCCTTTTATAATAGCCAATAATTCTTTTTCATTTGTAGAATAATTGACTTCTGCTGTATTAAATGTACCGCTTGTGTACCTGCATATCTCATTGATGTCAGTTTTTAAAATAGCTGCCCAATAAAAATCAGAAGAATCAGTTTGTAAAATAAGATTATCTTCTGGTTCAGGCATTCTTAGTTTAGGAAGTTCTCTGCATTCTTCCTTTAAGGATTTTATTACTTCAGTGTGATCATCTGACCATCCACTAGTATTATTTTTTCTTAGTAATTTTTGCAACAAAGACCTTTTCTTAGCAAGTTGCGGTATAAATTCTCCTGCATAATTTAAAAATCCAAGAAATTGTTCTATTTCTTTTTTAGTGTTTAATTTATCTGGAAAATTACATATTTTTTGAGATATATGACTCTGTAATTTAATACCATTAGTGGTTATTATCATACCAAGAAATTCTATCTCAGTTTTACTAATCTCAGCCTTTTTTTGACTTAAGATTATTCCATTTTGTATGCAAATTTTTGCAAATTGTTTTAAATGTCCTATATGTTCCTGATATTCATTAGAGCAAATAAGAATATCATCTACATAAACAAGCATGTATGAGAAAATAGAAAATATCTTATCCATTTTTCTCTGATATATTTGTGGTGCATTTTTTTATCCAAAAGGCATCACTAACCATTCATACTGTCCATTAGGTGTACTAAAGGCAATTAGAGGTATAGATTTATCAGCAAGTTTTATTTGCCAAAATCCTGATTTACAATCAAATTTAGAAAAGTATTTCTTTCCTTTTGCTAAATTGATTAAATTATTTTTGTTTGGAAGAAAATATCCATCAAAAATACTATGTTTATTTAACTCTTTATAGTTAACAACCATTCTTGCTTTTCCTCGTTTTTCTTCAGCATGGTTTCTAACCATAAAAGCTGGTGAACTATGAGGGCTATTACTACCTCTAATTAATGTTAGATTAAGCAATTCTTTTATTTGAGTTTTAAACTCTATTTTATCTTCTTCAGAATATATCATTGGTTTAACCCTAATGATAACATTTGGATCTTTTAGCTCTATTATTGCTAATTCTCTTTTTATATCCCATTTTGCTATAGGATTTTCTCCATAATTGCTAGCTATTAGATCTTTTACTTTGTCTATATCTAGCATTTTAACATTAAACTTTCTTATCTGGTTTTTTTGTAACCAAATTTTTTCATATTCATCACCACGCGGTGCTGGCTGAATTCTATATGGATTATGAATTCGCGAAGTGCGTATCCAATGTCCACAAGGGGTTTTTAAACTAATCATATATATTGTTTGATTGTATGTTTGAAACTGTTGGACAAAGTCATTTCCTAACAGTAAATCGACATCTAATCCTTCATAAGCATATAGCTGTTTTATAGCTACTATTTTGCTTCCTAATATAATTTCAGGTTTAAAACATACCTTGTCTAAGGAGTGTTTATCACCTGTTACTCCTTGCATTGAGACTTTTATTGGATTGGTTATCCAATTTTTGAATAGGAATTCTTTTCCTAAACTTATTTCTGCACCTGTATCAATCTGACCACACGTGAGAATTTTCTTTTCGTAACATGTGACTTCTACGAAAATACTTACAGAAAATTTCTGTTCGCTAGGCATTTTCCTTTTCTAAGAAAATAGTTTTTCCTGCAAAAGAAATCTCAATACCATATTTATCAATAGAAAAGTCATCTAGACTTTCTAGAAATGATCTTCCTAGGATTATATGATGGTTTTGTTTTCCATCTAAAGTATCCAAATAACAATTGATGTTAAATTTGGTTTCTTGAAAAGTTATTGGAACTTTAACGATTTCATTGATTTCATTTTCATCATTGGATATATGTCTGTGTGTGTCTTTATATTTCTTTATTAATCCTGCATCAAAATAACTGTTAAAATGATTTTGTGCACTTTTTGGATTTATAAGAATGTTATATCCTTCGACACAATTTTTACCATTAAAATATTTACCAAAAACTTTTAAGTCATTTGGTGTGTCTTCTTTTCTTGATATATTGAGTGAAGAATAATTTTTCTTCCTCTTTCTACTACAATATTATTTTTATTATATGAGACTATATCTCTTAAGGTTCCTTCTTCTAAATTCTTAGAAGTTCCATATTCTATTGAATAACTATCTGGGATAGTTAAATTATTTCTAGTTGGTTCTAGAATCTTTCCTATTTCTAGGCATTCTTTATCTAATTCAACTGATGGTTTTTTATCAAAAATACTACCATAATTTGAATTAGTAATACTATACAATGCACAATAATATATGCTCATTATATGATTGCCTGGTTTGAAAAATCCTTTTCTTAAGATTTGAAAATGTAAACTCAATGCATCATTGAAATCTTTATCTTTTAACGATATGCAATATTTTGGATAATACGTGAAAAGTAGTTTTTTGTAGGCTAAATTGCCTTCTACTATTCCAAGATTTCCATCTGAAGCTTTTGTAAATCTTTCATCAGATAAATTGATGACCAAAGGACAGTCAATTCCTTCTTGAAAAGTTGATTTACAAAGAATTTGTATGCCTGCAAGATAAACATATTGCATTTTATCTCTCTTTTCTTTAGGCATTTTATTTAACAAATCTGTTACCGTCTTTTTTGTTAATAAATTCAATTTCTGTTTCCAGATGTTTCTTGAATAGGTATTACCTTTTCAATTTCCATATATTCATGATAAACATGTTTCTTTCTTTTGAAAGCATTTCCTATTTGATTTAATATGTTTTGATTTGGTCCTCTTAGATTTAATTCTAGATTCCTAATCTTTTCATATCTAGAAGGATCAAAGGATGCTCTTAATGCGTATCCTTCTATAGTTTCTTCTTCTTCTTGTATGAGGATATCTTCCTCTTCTTTTTTACTTATTTCTATTTCACTCATTCTGAATCCGATTCAGTAAATACCTCAAATATTTCTGTCATTTCAGAATCTAATGATGACACAGTTTCTAAATCAGATTCTATGTCTTTTATGTCAAGTATTGAAACTTTTACTTTCCTTTTATTGCATTCATAAGACTTATGTCCTTCTTCTCCACAGTTATAACATCTACAACTGGTTGGTTTTTTCTTTTTATCTTTATCTGTTTTATTCCTTTTGTAATATTTTCTATTTTGTTTTTTATTCTTTTTAAAGAATGTTTTATATTTTTTGTAAATCTTATTTTTTTATTTACGTTTTTTAGACTTGTTGGTGGATCTATGACATCCCCAATTGCCTACGTCTTCTACTTCTTTACAACATTTAGTTTCATTAACTTTTTTAGCCTTTGAAAGTATTCTTTGTTGAGCACAAAGATCGGATAATTTTTCTTTTAAGAAAACTATTCTTGCTCCTAGAGTATTTGAATATCCTTCTATTTCAAGATTTTTTGAAAATTGAGTCAAAAAATATGAACTCCATATACCTGGTAGTTTTTGATATAGCATATCAGCTATTTTTGACATATCTTCATTACTATCAAAGTATTGATAATAATATTCTTCAAATTCGCACATATACGAATTAATATCACACATATTATAAATTTGTAATTGACTAAGCTTCTTTAAAGCTTCTTGTTTTTAAGCTATTCTAGAAGAATCTGTTCTTGTATTCCAATCATATCCCATAAATTCATCTGCTATATAATTAGCAAATGTGCTAATTCCATCAGTTAAAGATTTTTCCATATGTTTGACTACATTGACTCTTATTGTATTTCTTGTTGAATCTGTTATTCCTTGATGGTATCAGAGCCATGTGCTCATAAAAATTTATAAGTTCCTAATGGAAAAGGATTATAAACTCGTTTTCTTCTATGAAGAAAATAATATGCATAACTTTGTTTTTCTTAAACAAAATAAAGAATTATGGTTAACTATAGAAACTCTAATTATTGTTGGAATATTGAAAGAATTGTTGAATATGAATATTATATCAGATATTAGAAAGATCATTTATGAAAAAATAATAAAAAACTTTGATTCTACAAATTCTGAAATAGAAATAAAAGAATTTGAAGAAAAAATATATTCTGAAACAGAATATAAATGGAATTCTGAAGATTGGCCTTGGTCAGATATAGAATAATAAAATAAAATGTATAGAAGAACTGCTTCAAAAGTTTATGAATCACCTTAGTTTAAACCCGTCCATAAATGGTATCAGAGCCATGTGCTCATAAAAATTTATAATTTTCTAATGGAAAAGGATTATAAACTCGTTTTCTTCTATGAAGAAAATAGATGCATAACTTTGGTTTTCTTAAACAAAATAAAGAATTATGGTTAACTATAGAAACTCTAATTATTGTTGGAATATTGAAAGAATTAACCAAAGGCAGATTTTTTTCTCTTGTATCTCAAATTTCTGGTGCACAATTCGATATGAATGAAATGTTTTGTTCTGTTTCCAAATCTTAAAATATTTCCCATTATTTCAAGGTGAATTACAGAAATGATGTGCTTGATAATATATTCTCCCATTATTTGGTCTGTTTTTATTTTTAGAAACAGGAGTTGTTTCCATTTATCAAGTTCATCCATTTATCAACTCTGCCCAATAAATATTTTCGTAATCACTTTTCATTTAACAAACTAATTTGGTGGAGGTATGCCTTGCATGAATCAATCCAACATACAAAGATGAAATTCCGAAAACGAAAGATAAAATCCCATGATACAACCAACTACAGTTCAGTTCATAAAAAAACAACCAGAAAGAGAATGTAAATTGAAAAGAAATTAAAAAATGCAAACAACTTTGTTTAATTAATTCTTTGAGGTAAAAGACGAAACATGCGTATCAGTGAACATGTTGTGTGTGAAACCCTCTGCAAACAATACAAGTTTACTCAAAACATATGGAACCAGCTGTTTTTCAGCAAAGAAATAAGTTGAGTTGTAATAAGGAGAGTTTGAAGTTTCAAGAACCTCACCAAATATTTGGCAAAAACATTGCCAAAACCATCCCAAAATCAGTGAAACTTGCCCTTTAATGTCTAGAAATTAAGCATATATAGCTGGAAAAGACTGACTGGTTCATGCAAAATTGGCTGTCCTTGAAAAAGGCATCAACAAAGCTATAGATCATGGTGGGCTCTCTCTGCATTGTTTTGATTTTTGCTCTTCATGTGTGTTGTTCTGCTGCATTAAATAGCTGATATAAATAGAAGTTCCATGTCTGTGACTGTTGGTATATTTAAGTTTGGCTCACTTGGTTGGTATATATTCATCAAAAATTACTTTTATCTACTTTGTGAATTTTTTTATTCTTTTTTGGTGTAAACAAAACTCAACCAGCCAGTAGCAACTTTGCAGTTAAGTGTATTAATGGTGTGCTGAAACTGAAAGTAATTTGGTTAATGAATAACAAAACATTAAAGTTGATGAGTTATAGCCAACAACAAAGCTGTTAGAAATGTAACAAGAAGCAAAGAAGAAATTAATATGAGGGGAAAGGGAGACAGTAAACAGTACTATTTTGTGATGATCGATCATGAAGATGTTGCACACTGTATTTATAGCAACTTCTTCCAGCCATCTTGGATTGTCAACTTTTCATATGTATATTTTAATCAATTATTAACAACTTCATCATCAGCATTATCATCAAATGGTCGTTAGAGTAATTAAGGTAATTAATGTTATAGCTTTGGAATTTAGAATTAAAGTCAATGTTTTCATGAGGTACTACTGCTAGCCCACAACAGAAGCATTCTGCCTCAGGTGATATTATTTCTTATAATCAATAATTGTTGTTCATTCATTGCCTTGCATAATGCTTGAGTTTTGTTGACACTTGGCAAGTTTTCAATGACAAATTAAAGAAAATAGTATTTAAAATGAGCTCTCTTTGATTATCTGTCTATGGTTAAGAGACAAATAGACTAATTTCTTGTTCATGACTCTGACAATGGCACGGAAATGGCTTAGAAATATATATATATATATATATTTATATATATATATATTTATATATATAGAGAGATATATAGATATATGCATATATGAGAACATGAGTTGTTACAATATTATCATGAAATATTTTGAATGATTTGAGACTTTGCATTTATAATTTGGGATTTTTATTTGACAAGTGCATATATAATTTATTTAAGGAGAGACATTTTTTTTCATCTATAGTACTAATCTAGGAACCACTAACAAAAAGACAAATGGAGCAACATGAAGCAAGGGGATCATTCTACATTATAAAGAAGCAGGAAAACAAAATCTGCACCTATATTCATGTACTCATGCAGTACACATTATCTGATAATTAATTCTATTCCCTTTTATCAACCAAATCCTGCTGGACTTGTTATCAACTAAAATAATTCAAACCAAATGATATATTCATGGGAAAAAGTCTTGTAAACCTTTTAAGAACATGATGAGTGCTGCTAAAACTTATAATGCATAATATAGGAAGAACCTAGGAATCAAATACGTCTTGCGACGACATTTGAAAATTCCAGTGAAGTGGATAATATATATAGTTGAGCATTTTATCCAATTAAGCACTTAATTCAAATACATTTTAATAAGCATTTTAATATGGGAATTTTGTTGCGTTCATTTGAAGTTGTCATGAACTCTTTTATGTGATCAATGCATACTTGTTGCGTTTTGATCAGGTACTTTAATTTTGCTACAATATTCTTTTAATGTCAACATTTTACTTTTTTTACACACTTATAATAAGAATTATATTTTATATTCGACAGTTCATATGGATGCCTTACTCAGATGATACTCTTGTTGCACTTCCTTCTTATTGTACTCGTGGTCAAACAATTTGGCGAGCTGTTACATATCTTATATGTTAGGAAATTGTCGAACCACATTTACCAAATCGAGTTATGAGGCAATTCGGGATGCATCAACCTATTCCTATTCCTAGGTTGATGGAAAATCATCAAGAAATTCACGAATTAGATCGTCATGGCCGAGTAAACTACGACTGGGTTACTATTCATCATTCTTATATTGAACACTTTTTAGAGTGTCAAAATACTGTAGAAGAGTGTGAAATCATTGAAGATACTACCTATCCATATGATGATTATATTGCTTGGTATAGACAGCGCACAGTTATTTATATTACTAATCAAAGTCATATTAGTAAGTTTCCACCCGGCTTCCAGGGAGATGGTTCTACGACAGATTATTTGGTTAGTATACATTGTTTTTCAGTTATAATAGTTCTTGATTATTGATTTATTTAAAATGTAGTAATTAATTTTAAATAAAATATAGATGGACGTTTTAACTCGGATTTATTATATGGCCTTGGATAATATGTCATTGAGTGATGATTCCCACAGCAATAATGCATTTGATGAGATGCGAGACTTAGCCCATGATTCTATGGGTGTTGTTCAAAACTCCCAACGTCTTGGTATTCGACCAACACAGATTCCAGAGTATGCTTCACAACATGTGAATGCAAATAGAATTCAAAGAGTTCGAAATGCTCAAATGGGCCGACAAGGCGGCGGACGACGTCGAGCTCATTCACCGAATCATAGTGAACTATTGGTAGATAATGTGTTTGGAATCGTGCAATCACAGCAACAGACTCCATCTCTTATTCCTATATGCATGTCATCAGATTGTCATTATTACATGGCGACCATATTATTCCTCGCAAGGTTTTTAGGCCATCTACTTCTGCCGTGCATTTTCCATATCTTGATAGTGCGTCCCTAATGACACAAGACATTGTCCATGATAATGAATTAGATAGTGTAGTTCCCAATAATAATGTAGGTGATTTGGATTCTCATGTCAATACTATTGGGTCACAATTTCCTCAAGTTGATGAACATGTAGATGAAGGATTACGTAGATCAAAGAGAATTATTAGACCGACAATTTGCGGTACATATGGAAAGCTTGGTGGTCATAGGTAGTAAGTTATTCATTTGCGTCTTAAATATTATGTTTGTCTAGTCTGATCATTTGTTTAGACAGTTATTTTACATGCTTGTTTTTCATCTTGGAAGATATTTTAGTTCTAGATGTTATTATGGTTTCGTGTTCTTTATAATGTATCATACAAAAATTTGATTGATGTTTTATTTGGCTAGTTCTTGTGGTTTTGGCAGGGAGTTTTTGTCTATAAATAGAGGAAACTCTGCCCAAATTTCTATAGAAATTTATTAATAGTTTAGGTTTATAATTTTTTATTTTGAGACCATTTGCTTGGCAATTTAATTATGAATCTACAATTTAACAGTAATTTGAGTTGCAAATTTACTAATTATAAGGAAATTATGTCGGCGCTAAAGATGTTAAATAGTACGATTGTGGATTAGACTTATGGTAATAACATTCAAATCTTTTCAAAAAGATTTTATCCTTATTATTCAATTTTAACCACTTCTGCATCGAATAATATGAAATTAGAAAATATGAAGCGCTGTTCATAGAAGTGCACATGTTGATAAAAAATTACAAAATAATATTTTATTGACATCGTATTTTACTATGAACTTTATAGAAATATATATATTTACTATACATCACAATTACGCATAGCCACTGTTCCGAAACTGTCGGTTCTCGGTTTCGTGGACATTAGAACCAGAACTGAACTGCCCCTCGGCAGTTCCAGTTACTATTCCAATTGGTTCCGATTTCTATTACGATTTTGTTTCAATTCCAATTTTTATTACGATTCTATTTTAATCCCATTTAAATTTGATTTCTATTGGAATAATAATTAAACTATTAATTGAAACTCAAATAATACAACATAATAATATAATTAGAATAATAATAGTTACAATTGAGTTAATAAATAGTTTTTAAATAATAGAGCTGGGAAGAATTAGATAAGTGAGATTCAAAGATATAAAAATAATAAAAATTTTGAAAGAATAATTGAATATTTAGATTATTAATTAGAATTCAACTAGTATAATATAATAAAATAATTAAAATAGTAGTTAAAATTAAACTAATATATAATTTTTTTTAGAATAATAGCATTATGAAGATTAGATAAGTGAGAAAGAAAGATATAGAAAGAATAAGGGTATTGAGAGAATGATCGAACTATTAATTGGAATTCAAATAGTATATTAGCATAATATATTAATAGAATTTGAAAATTTAAGTTGAACTATTAATTGATATATTGAGGTTTAAATATAATTGGATTAATAATTGAAATTGAACTAATATATTGAGATTTAGAAAAATAGAATTATGAAGGATTAGATAAGTGAGAAAGAAAAATATATGAAAGATAAAAATATTGAAAGAATAATTGAACTATTAATTGATACCCTAAACCTAAACCTAAACCTAAACATAAATGCTAAACCCTAAACTATAAACTATAAACGATAATCTATAATCACTAAAGATTAGGAAAAAAATTATATGATGAAAGTGAGGATGTATAGAAATATTCATAGAATTATAAAAATAAAAATAAAAAATTATGTTTTTTTTACCGGTTCTGATTCCGGTTCTAAATTTTAGGAACCGTAACCGAACTATCAGTAGATGGTTCGACCACGCCGTCACGGTTTCGATTTTTTGGGGTCCCCATTTCCGGTTCCGAAACCGCAGGTTGGCAATGGCTAATCACAATGAAATATTTTCAAGAACATAAATATTCACCCAAGTGCAAATGTTGGTCAAAAAATAAAAAATAATATAATAGACTCCACATTTTTTAAACAATTATATTAAACTTTTATATATAAATTTATTTTTATTTAGTATAATTTGAAAGAAAATAAATTATCTTCAATAAAAAAATTAAAATTGTTTAAAATTAACTAAATTAACACTTAGCATAAATTTGTTAGAACATTTTCCAAATGCAAAATCTATTTGAATTTCTTCTTTTATTTAGAGTTCGCATTTGGCAAATGCGAACTCAGTTTATTCATTTTTTTTATTTAGAGTTCGTATTTGCCAAATGCGAATTCTATATATACGGATTTTTTTATAAAAAAAATTAGAAATCGTATTTGCCAAATGCAAACTCAGTTTATTAATTTTTGTTTATTTAGAGTTCGCATTTGGCAAATGCGAACTCTATATATATGGATTTCTTTTTAAAAAAAAAATTAGAAGTCGCATTTGGCAAATTCGAACTCTCTTATTATACGTACATTATACGCTACATATACGGATCTAAGAGTTCGCATTTGGCAAATGCGAACTCCATAGTTTGGGAACTACTTTTAGAATAAGCATAAATAATGAATTTTTTTCAAAACCAACACATTTTGGGAAACTTTCCGAAGTTGGAAGCCCTTCTCTTTAACTTTCTCTCACTACACTGTTGTCACGGGGTCATTACCCTCTCCCCAAAAGGCAGCCTATCAGGGTGTGCAGCGCCATCGCTTATAAAGCCCAAGACCCCTCCTCTCCTATCCGATGTGGGATTCGTCACACTCTCCCCCACCGAATCCAGCGACGCCCTCGTCGCTGACCCGGGCCCACCCTGCCTACCCCCAATGGCGTGCTTGGCATGGGACATCGGAGTCGGGTCGGGTTTGCTCTGATACCACTTTTGTCACGGGGCTATTACCCTCTCCCCAAAAGGCAGCCTATCAGGGTGTGCAGCGCCACCGCTTATAAAGCCCAAGACCCCCTCTCCTATCCGATGTGGGATTCGTCACACTGTACTGAGAGCTCTTTCTTCCTGTTGTCATCATTGATTCAGAAAGAGGTGTTGCTTGTGTAATCATTACGGATGGAAGAGGAGGTGTTGTTTCTAGAGACACGATGGATTGAAAAAATAGGTGAATCTTTGATAATTTGGATCTGCTATAATTTTCTTTAAATGCTGCTAATATTTCTGAAACAAAAAAGAAAAGAAACAATAATCATAATGTGAGATAATATCATAAAATAAAAATACGAATTCATAGAAGCCAACAAATAATCAACATGAACTTTAAATTTGGGATTTATACTTAAAACAATTGATGATCGTAATAGCAAAATATTATTCTCTTATATATTGTCGCCCCAAGAAGCAGTATTATTGTCCAACGAAGGATATTGTTTTTATTTTCCATTGCACAAGTAACAAATAAGATCAAATTTTGAATAATGTAATTTATTTTTTTAGATTAGTATGAATTAATTAAGCATAAAACAACTCTTATTCCCAACATGTGTAAGTACACATTTTCTCAAAGACAATTGCTACATGAAATATTAAAGTGTTTTTTCTTGGACTTTGAGATAGGAGTAAATCAATGTATTAGTTGAAGAACAAATTGAAAAACAAAAATTAATGTAATGAGTTCCATTTGTTGACCAAGATTAGTTCATGCAAGTGACTGAAAATGTGTTTGTGCCACTTTAGAAACTTCCATTTCATTCAATAACTCCTTTGAATGAAATTCTAAATTAAGAAAAAAATAAAAGAGGAATTAAGATGACATGTTCATACAAATCGAGAAAAATAATTAATGGTAAAACTAGTATATGCAAACGTACAATTCTGGTAGATCGTTAAATCGATTGAACTAAAATCCAATGATAGATTCGCCATGAATAACATCTGAGTTTATTACCATCTTTGTCTTCGATATCATCAGTATTTTATTCAACAAGAAATTTATTTATCATTTGTTATCCTACTACACTCAATGGTAAACAATTGTTGTTAATAGCCAGTTCTTTTTTAAACGAAAAGCTTGACAGCAGTCTCTGTAATGGCGAGCGCACTCGCGAGCAGAGTAGCGTCAATGGACCGGACTCCGAGCTTCTTTAGACTCTCGTTCAACTTGCTTAGACACTTTAGTACAAACCCATCACCTGGTTCTTCTTCTTCGGCTGTGGCGGCTGGAGAGAATACCACTAAGCCGAGGCGCAAGAAGAAGAAGAACTTATTTGAGGTGGCTCAGTTTTTGCCTAACTGGGGTGTCGGCTATCACATGGCTAAAACCCACTGGACTAATGTCGCCTATGAGATCACAAGGATCAATCTTTATATGGATGGAAGGCATGGAAAAGCTTGGGGGCTCGCTTATAAAGATGGTGTGCCTGCTGATGCACCTAAAAAGATAAGTGGAGTCCACAAGCGTTGCTGGAGATACATTCCAAACTTAAAGAAAGCAGAGCAAAACCCTACAGATCCCCAGGTTCAAGCTGCTTGATGCCATTTCCTTGTTGCACCGGTTCCAGATGCTGTCTGCTCTTGTTAGATTTTCTTTGCCAGACAGGACTATGCAATCAAACTCAGTTGTTTCTGGAGTTCAGTTACAGGAATGTTACTTAGGAATAGGCCCTTAATTGATCCCTACAAGTTGTTTTTGGTATATATCCTTCTCTTTCAATCCTACAGAAAAACTAAAAGCTAAGGTTTTGATGAAAACTTGTCTTTGAAAATTGAACCTTTGTGCAGGCGTAATTGTCTTGACTAGATCTGAACGATTATTGTTGAACATCCTTTGTTGTTGGATTGTGGAACGTTTTATTGACAGAAGTTATGGTATGCCACTACGGCCGTTTCTCTCAAAAAAAAAAAAAGAAAAAAAAAAAAGAAAAACAATTGTTGTTGTTCTTAAATTGGTTTTGAGAGTTTGTATGTTTGCTTATATAGACAGTTTCAAAAGGTGATTGTAATCAATATAAAAAGGAAGGTGAAGAGCGTATTTATATTGATCAAAATATGTTCCTAACTGTGGTAGTTTTATACAATATGATTTAGATAATAAGATTTATACACTGCGTAAGATTTAGGTAACATGGATTATTTATAAATTTCAACAATATGGTTTATGCATTGCATAAGATTTAGGTAATATGGATTATTTATTACAAACATCTATTCTTTATACACCATTGCATTAAATAAAATATTATGGCTCCATTTGGAGGAGGTATTTTTTGATTTTATAATGAAATTTTTTTTCTTGGGATTTGTTATGAGAAAAGAATATTTTGGGAGTGTTTGGAATGAACAATTTTATTTTATTGGGATTTGTATTGAAGATTTTTTTACTAATAAAAGTTTGGAATTTAAATTTGAATTAATATTTTATTAATTTATTTTGGTAGGAATTGTGTTAGAAAGAATTGTTTATTATTAAAATTTAAAATTTAAATTCAAATTTAATATTTTATTTATAAAAAACACTGTAGCAAAAATAGTTACTGTAGTATTATTTTTAGTTTTAAAAAATTTTGTAGAAAAATTAAAGAAAACAAACAAATTATTTTATAATTGTGATCGCTAGATTTAGAGTTCGAAACTTGATATGTACAAGCAACATAAGTGTGTATGGGTTTATATATAAGAAAAGAAAAAAAATATTAAACATATTGATAGAGAATACTATAGTATTCTTAATTCAAAATTTTCCTTCGTAATTACAATGATTTTGATAGAAAGGTTAAAAATTACGTATAATGATAGACAATATTTTTTTTTTGAGTGACATAGATTCATCATTAATTACTTAATTATTTACTCATTTATCTATAATAAATATTCATTTCATAAAAATTTTAAGAATTAATCATTTTAGGTAATCTAGTGAACCTTTTTTATATTTAAAATATAGGTTATGACACAAATCAATTATCAGTAAAGTGCTAATATCATTTTAGGTAATCTAGTGAACCTTTTTTATATTTAACATATAGGTTATGACACAAATCAATTATCAGTAAAGTGCTAATTAACACTATCTATGTTATGAATACATCCTTATTTTCACTTTTTTCTCCTCTTCTCTCTCATATGGTAGATAATATATATAAGTTGCATAATTATAAAAAAAATGCATAAAATCAAAGAACAAATATTATATATTTACCTGCTTCCATATATAATTTTTAGAGTGCTTTTTGATTTTTTTTTTTTTTATGTATCTACACCACCAATGATGTATCACTCCATATTTCACATTTTAATATTTTGATATATGACTATTATTTATATCCACATTTATAGCACTAAGGTCTATAATCATTCTAATACATTTTAATAAAAATTTTATTTTTTTGTGATTTTATTTTGTATCATTAAACTATTTTTTGTTATTTTTTATTTTTCTTTTGGATTACATGTGACAATAGACTTTCTTATTCTAACTCTAAAAAATGCCGTGTGTTATCTTCACGAATAATTTAGATAGAAGTTTCATTAAAAGTTTGATGGTTCGTGTGTGTGTGTGTGTATAGAAGTTTCATTAATAGTTTTTAGCAAAATCATTTTTTTCATTAACTATTCAGGCATAATCTTTTTTGGCTAATTTATCTAATGATTATTCATATTCCACCAAGAAATTCTACTAATTCAACTCCAAGACTCTCTTGAAATGAAGGAATTCTACAATGGCAAATTTTGTAATATTTTTACGTTGCAACAATCAAAACCAATATGGAGCACTAAGTACAAGGAATTTGTTGTGTTTACATAAAATTCTAAGAATTTTGATCTTAGACAATTAAATCTAGAAAATTTAATTTCTAGTATATAACTCAAGAGGTAGTTTATTGTGAAATAGGTTCATATATTAAACATTCACATGCGTGGTTATAATTTTTGCGTATATTAACATTATAAATTAACGTATCAAATTTTCACTATAGAAGCTCACGAATGGGTTAATAATTTCAATTGCATAGAAGCTCACCAATAGGTAAATGATGTCGATGCCGTAAGGATATATAAGTAAGAAAAATAGTCTATTATTTATTATTTTTTGTATTGTTGTTGTTGCTTTTCTTTTTGCTTTCACCACCTCTTAATACTTTTGGTACATTGGCCATTAATCTAGTATTGATCTTATATTAATTTATACTTTTTGCATTACTACCTCTAAAGCATATGTGTGTGTATATATATATATACTGCTTCAAAACACTTTTCTAAAATTTTTAACAAAATTTTCCGAAAAAAAATAAAGATGTCATACACGCAATAAGAATTTTTCTTGATTAACATTTCTCAAAAGCAAAATCTATTTTCTCTGTTGTGAGATTTTAGTACTCATGCAATCTCAATGTGTTTCAAGATAGAAAGTCTATATATACATTGTGACCCTCTAAAAAATTACAACGCTCTCATTCAATTGTGTTAGTTGTACTCTTTTTTTTTTAAATGGCATAATATCCTCTATCTCGAGCTCAAGGTGGGTCGTCACTCCCTAATATATTGGAATATGATTTTAGCGTGATGGATATAACAAAAAGTGAGATCCATTTGATCATTAGTCCATGTACAAGCCAAGGCCAAATGGAGTAGTGATCAAAGTCATTAAGCAAAAGAGGAGTTGTTCACCTTTTACAAAGTAAATAGCCAGAAAATCTACAGTATGTGCAGCTAATAAAAGCTCTCAAGAACAATCCTGGTAGGAGGGGAGTCAGAAGTATACTGCATCTAGGAGGCAGTAGCATATTTACGTAGTCCCCTTGATTTACTAAAGTACTAATGCAAACTTGTTCAGTAGCAGCTTGAAGAAGGGCAAAATTTTGTACTGTAGCATACTGAATCTGAAAATCTGGGGGCAAAAATGACTTGCAAGTCGGCAGAATTCTGTTCTGGATCATGCTATATCTCAGGTTTCGAAAGCATTTTTTTACTATAGCTGGGTGAATCCTGTCTGATCTGAGGAATCTGAAACAAACCATATCAGACAAGGGGAGAACCTGGTGGAGCAGATCTGTTTGGGGCATAATTTTGTACTGAAGCGTACTGAACTTGAGATTCTGATTGCAGGAGTGACTTGCAAAGGCAAAATTCTATTCTGATTCATGCTAACTCTCAGCATCCAAAAGTATTTGTTAACTGTAGCTGGGTGGAATCTGTCTAAACATCTGAAGCAAACCATATCAGAAAGGGGAAAATCCTGGTGGAGTCTGGTGGAGCAGATCTGTTTGGGCCAAAGAGAAGGTCTTGTTTCGTTTCCTGGAAATGTATGGAAGTGCCAAGCTATCAGCTTTGAGGAGTTTGTCGAATATGTTTTGGTCAGAGTCACACATCGCGGCGTGTAGGATTTTGGCAATTTTTTGCCTAGATCCCGTTTGAATCTGGAAAAATGCAAAACATAAAATTTTTAACTCTGAATCTTAGTTTTTCAATGACACTTGAATCACGCCATTTTGAGCTACAGTTAGAAAGATATGGTTGGATTACTAAAACGTGGCAAAATCTCTCAACATTCAATATTTGATGCCTCATATCGTGATTCCTTTGTTAACCTTCATTGGAGCCTCGAACCACCATGGAACCAACTTGATGCTTGTTCTCCATCCTATCCCAGACTTCCATATATGAGATAAATCACATACAAGTGGGGATAACACCTTGAACTTCTAGTGATTCGCGTAGCAACATGATTTGCTATCATTCCCTTCCACCTTAAAAAAGATTCTAACTCGAATCTTGCACTGTTGCATGATCGCCAATCAAGAGATCACCTGCAAGATTCTTAGGATAACAAGAAGAAACAACAACAATAAAATCTATTATACCAGATAAACTTTTAGCATTACCTTTTTCTACAAAACATTCAACATGTCTTTTTCGGCACAAGTCATCAACTACTTCTTTTTCTTGTCTGTCATGATTTACAATGTTATGATCAACTACAATACAATCATGTAAAGCAAACAAAGTATTTAAATCATGTGCCTCCTCCACTACGGATGAGTGAAATTTCTTCAAAGAAACCCCATCCTCTATGGATTCATTCTCCTCAATGGTAGACACAATATCCTCCAAATGACCTTTTAGTCAAGGCATGTCCCAAAGAAATTCGCCTTCACATTCAGGTTCAATAATGAGCCTTTCAATTGTGTTTTCCACAATTGGCTGTGGAATTTCATCAACACATACCCATGTTGAAGGATCATGAATAACATAAGCTTTGGGATCCTTAAATATATCAACAAAGACCATTGCCAATTTACTTGGAGATTCAATTTTAGTATAACCATAGCCAACACATTTACCATATTTAGGTATTTTTGATTTGGGATTCTTTATTCCAAGTAAAACCCAAATTTTTTTATCAATTTCCTCCAATGTCATATTCGAATACTTCAACATGACCACAATTCAAAATATACACACAACTTGATTTATATAAACACCACTTGATAGATATATCAATAAAGGAACAAACTTTTTTGTATCTTTTTTTCGTTTTTTTCAACAAAAATCAAAACCCAACAAAAAAAAAGATATAATTGCTTGAAATAATACACAAATTATCAATTGATGTAATTGTTTGTGAACATCAAACAATTTGAAATCTCAATTTTTAATGAATAGAAACAAAACCCAATTCAAAATTTTCCGATTCTCTGATACCACTTTGATAGCAGGATTAAATCCCACTCATCACTAAATTAGATGTGTACCCACAGAATTTTGACCCTAGGACCTTTCAAAGATTGATGATGTCGAATATTTAGCAATCTATCTCAGGAGATTTGATTTGAAGCACTATTAAACAATTGATCCTCATAATTGATTAACACGAAAGTTAAGTAAAATGAATTCCCTCATCAGGAAAACCTTCCCCAATGTAAGATGAGATCCCACATCAAGATATCAAACCCACATAATAAAAACAATTCAATGTTTCTCAAAATTCAACAACCATTTTATTCAATATTAAAAGATGCCTATAAATAGGCTTACAATGAAACCCTAAACTTAAGGAACAAGAAAGCTATAAAACCCTAACAAACTAGGCTAAAATTACACAAAACTTGAGCCTTAATAACTAAGGAATACTTTAGGAAAGAGCATAAAAGAAAAAGAACACAAAAAATATTAAAAAAAAAACGTAAAAAAAATTCTAAAAATTGCCCATGTCGCGACGCGAGGATTCGCAAGTCACGACATGTGGCCTCTCAGCGAGTTTTGCCTTGATCCCTTATGAGTTTAGAAAAATACTAAACATCAAAGTTTTAGTTTTGGATTTTAGCTTTTCAATGCCACTTGAATCACTCTATTTCAAACTCTAGTGAGAGAGATATGGTTGGATTACTAAAATGTGGCAGAATCTCTCAGCATTCAATATTTGATGTCTCATGTATTGATTTCCTTTGCTAACCTTCCTTAGAGTCTTGGACCTCCATAGGATCAACTTGAGACTTGTTATTTATCCTATCCCAAGCTTCTATACATAAGATTCATCACCTACCAGTGGGGATATCACCTTGAAATTCTTGGGTTTTCCACATCAACATGATTTGCTGTCAAAAGTTCTTCGGATTAGTAACCACTGTATGCTACTACTGCTTTAGATTGTAGTATCAACCCAATACGAGGGGTGATTCAAAATATTATCACTTTATACATGAAAAAATAAAAAAAAAATTAATAAAGATAATTTTGGATGAAACAGAGAAAAATCAAAGAAATTTTAAATGAACATGGAAAACAAATTAGTTTCATCTATATTTTGCGTTGTGTACATTCAAACAAATTCAATTTTGCATGCAGAAAGCTTGAAAATATTCAAATTAGGAGAATTAAAATTCTTCAAGAAACTTTTTCTGTCTAAAATAAAAGAGGATTTAAAGATGGCAAGTTCATACAAAAGCAAGAAAAAGAATTATTGGTAAAACCAGTATATACATACATACAATTATGATAAATCATTAATTCGATTAAAATGAAATTTAATAATAAATTTTTCAAGAATAACACTTGAATTTATCACCATCTTCATCTTCGCTATCTTTATTATTTGATTCAATAATAAAATTACTTTTTTATCTTTGATCTTACTACACTCAATATTAAATAATTGTGGTTGTTCTTAGCTTGATTTTTGAGGATTTGTATGTTTGCTTATATAGATGATTTTATAAGATCGTCCATTATATATATTTTTGGTCATTAATGCACATATGTAGGTGTGGGGTGCGGATTTGTTGACTAAAGTATGTTACTGCTTTTAGTATATCTAGATAATATGGTTTATACGTATCATAATATTTAAGTGACATGGACTATTTATTGCATACATCATTCATTGTACAACATGCATTGAGTAAATTAAAATAGGGTAAATTATTAAAAAAACCTATTGTGGCTTATGAAAATTTTAAGTTACTTCCCTATATTTTGAAAATTTAAAAAATTAATTATCTAGGATTTGGTCTTTTTTGAAAAATGTTAGAAAGATCGATGATTTTGAAAAAAGATAGATTACTTCAAATTAAGGATAAAAAGTTATTTCTCTGTATTGGACTACATATATTTAAAATAAATAAATATTTTAATGTATATTTTTCGGCTTTTCAAAAATAAACAAATCACAGCAAAGTAAAATGTAGGTTTTTAAATTATAAGAAACTAATTTGAAATTTTCTAAAACCATAGGGGGTTTCTCATAATTTTTTATACACTAAACGTGATGATATTTATTTTTGAATTGTTAATTTTAGCACTTTACCTCCTTGACATTTATTTTTTCGCATTGCCATAATTTCAGTTTAATTGATAAAAATTATATCCCAAAAAGAAATAATTAACCTTTGTGAATGTTGATTGCCCAAATTATCGTCATTTGATTGTATTTATTTTTCACTAACTAGTTCTATTGAAAAATTTCTTTTCCCAAACCCCAAAACTCCTTCTCTCTATAAAAGTCTCTATTAGGCTCTTCAAACTTTTTAAATTCTTATCACTAAAGTATTAAAAAGGTGATATGGATTCTACTCGTATTTTAGATTCCAATCAAACGTTAAATATGCCCACGTCACCTTATTCATATTTTAGTGATGACAATTTACAAAAGTTTGGCAAGAGTTTTAGAGACATAAAGAATTTTGGAATTAGTAAAAAGTTGTTATTTGAATTGAGTTATCCAATAGAGAATAAAGATAATAAAATAAGGGTAGTTTGGGCAATCAACATCCATAAAGGAGCTTGCATTTTTGCAATACAATTTTTGCCAATTAAGCTAAAATTATGTACATTGTGAAAAATAAAAGTTAAGAGAGGTAAAGTGTTAAAATTTACAGTTCAAGGCTGTTTTAAAATCGAATAATAGATTAGGGGTATTTTTGCAAATAACTCTTTATATTATGAAAACCTCCTTATTTTTTCTATGGTAGATAATATAAGCTGCATAATGATAAAACAAATCATATAAAATGAAATAAACAAATATTAAACATTTAGTTGCTTCCATATATAATTTCTACAGTGTGCTTTCCTTTTTTTTTTTTTTTTCTGTGTGTGTTTCTTTTTTTTTTTTTTTTTGGGTGGATGTTGATTAGAAATACCCTTAGCAATATAGAGAAGATTAATGCTAGATAGAGAAACGTAATTAATATGCATTTGAGAAAAACACTATGCTCTGTTCCACCAACTATTATTATTCTTGGTTTTACAATTTAATATTTCGATATATGACTATTTATTTATATCAAGATGTATACTATTAAGATCTACTATCATTAAAGTTTATTTTAGTGTAAAAACTATTTTTTGTGATTTTATTTAAACTATTTTTTTGTTATTTCTTCCTTTTTTTCGGGATTGAAAAAAAGAAACCACCAAAAAGTAGTTAAAAATATAAAATAGAATAAGTATAACTGTTGATATAAATAGATATACATGCATCAAAATATTAGTATGTAAAACACAGTAATCCGACGAGTCAGGATTCATTCCATTTGTGAAAATATAAGTTAAAGTTTCCGTCATTCAAATAAATAAATAATATCTTAATTAGCACATCAAAGAATGGGATTCTTTTTGTTTCTAATACATCATTAAAAATCTAGTCTAACAAATATTGGCATTTTTTACACATACTGGAATGCACAAGGCAGTCTTGACATTTTCTAAGTAGCTAGAAGTAAAAAAAATATGGGTTAACTATATTTGCCTTTTTGTAGTTGAGTCAAATTAAAAATAAATCTATGTTTTGGTCATATTACAATTCACTCTCTTAACCAAATATTGCAAATGGAGATGCAAAAAGCCAAAAGGGGTAAATTGCGAAATACTATTTTAAATTATAGTTGAATTCTAATGTACCCCTTTTTAATTTTGACACTTTACCACTTTAAACTATTATTTTTTTGCATGTCAACTCAATTTAATAATTTAAGCCGAAAATTAAAATGAAAAGGACATAAATAAATTTTTTTTATTCTACTTCTAATCTTGCTATCACTAACAATTATTTTTAAAATATTCAGCAATCATGTACATTTTTTATTTGTTTTAGTTTTATTAAATCTCCCTATATGAATTCCTTCCTAATTTTTTTTTTATTAATTCAGGCTTTAAATAATACAACTATAAGAAAGAAGTAGATGTGCATGACTTATATTTATTCTCTTATAGGGCAATTTAGGAAATGCCAAATGAATAATAAGAGTAAATTGGTCTAAAATTTTAGTTTTCACAAAAATTATTGTACTTAACAAAAGAATAATAGTTTAAAGAAGTAAAGTGCCCAAATTCCATAGAGTGACTAAAGAGCCTAACCTATTTTCCATGGATACATTTTCATTACTTGATTTCTTATCCTTATTTAGATTGCTAATTGGTCTTTATCTCGCTTCTACCATTTTCTCAATTTTAGTTTATTAACCTTTCGTCATTTACTCATTTTATTTATATTTTCACTACTTAATACACAAACGCCATTTCTTTGGCCTAATATTTTCTCCGTAAGTTTGACCCCTGCTCCTCACTTGGTACAAAACATTGGTGGATTGATACACTATAACGTGTGACAAAATAGGACAAAATATTATTTGATATGATGAACATTTTTATTGTATTTTACCCTATGTCCAAAGTCATAATCAGATACCGAGGTCTTCGCACATTCGATGGAAAGATCCCTTGAACTGCTTCCTGTTGTCAGTGAAGACGACTCTTGAGAGGCCAAAGCAGCATATTATATTTTGCCAAACAAATTTCTTGACAGACTCCTCGGTGATATTCTTCAGTGGTTCTGCCTCTACCCACTTGGTGAAATAGTCAATCCCTATATATGAATTGATACCCGTCCTTAGACTTGGAGAACGGTCCCAGGAGATCCAGTCCCCATTAGACAAAAGGCTAAGGACTGATCAGAGTAACCATCTCGATGGCAAGTAAATGAGGAATAAGAGCGTTCATCTGTCACTTTGGGCATTTCTTTACCATAGCTTCTGAATCTTGGAACATTGTCAGCTAATAATACCTTGAGATCGTCGCTCATTTGGCCAAACTTTGGTGACCAATATGGGCCCCAAAACTCCCCAGATACATGTTAGAGAGTATGACCACTGCTTCTTCAGGGTCGATGCACTTAAGGAGAGGTGCCATATACGACTTACGATAGAGACTCCCATTGATCAACTCATAATGCATGGATTTCACCATTACCTTTCAGGCTTCTAACTTTACTTTGAGGAGGATTCCGTTCTCCACATATTGGATGAGAGGGCTCATCTAGTACTGGGTGGAGTTGGTATTCTAATACAAATTCGGCCAAGAAAAATAATTCTAGTGAGAATAAGATTAGTTCAAGTGATCCTTTAAATGATATTGGAGGTTTGATGACAAGATCAAAGACCAATCGAATGAAAGCTACCTTGAATAGACTGCTTAACAAGGCTATTGAACTGTTCGAGGAGATCATAACTTCAATGTCTTCACAAAATAGAGTCTTGTGAAATATTTATTCATTTACAATTTTAGAAGATAATCCAATGATTCCTACCACTTTGGAACTGAAGGAAATTCCAAATTGAAGAATATTTCATATGAAGATCAATCACACCTGAAGGCCTAAAGATGATGTGTTTTTTGCCTTACTTTTGGATCATGCTTTTAAGTAATTCTTTAGGAGTTTAAGTTTTTTTTGTTAAGTCCGTTTTTTATTGGGCTTATCTTAATTAAGAAATTCATTTTGTAGGATAATAATAACATGACACAAGTTATCTTGCATGATAATGACATATGTTTTGGGTTTTAATAATAAGTTGGACAAATATGGGGAATTATCCAACTTCATTAATGGTAGAATATGTAATAAAAACTTGTTTCCTAAAAGAATTCATTGTTTATAAACTTTTAGTTAGTTAAGCATTCAAAACTAATTTGAATACAAAAATTGGGTTGGTTAGGTTAAATTTGAACCAAATCGGATTTGGTGTCTTTTAGGGTTTCTTATAGCCTATTTAAACGCAACATTACCATGTTTTTAATAATCAAGAATTTGGTCAAAATTTTTCATCAAGGAATTTTCTTCAAAAATTGTTTAAGCCTTCTTAAATTTTTGGAGTGAATCAAATTGAAAACTCAAGATTCTTTAGGCGGAACCTTTAGGAGTTTGAAATATGCTCTTTGTTCAGAGTAAGCCAAGTAAATTGGTTTAATTCAAGAGCACTTTCATTAAATTAATTTCCTTGTAAAAATGTGGGGGTTGGATTAGTATATATCCAAAACTCACGTTCAATACCTTTATTATTCAAAATTTTTCATCAAGGAATTTTCTTCAAGAATTGCTTAAGCCTTCTTCAATCTTTGGAGTGAATCAAATTAAAAACTCAAGATTCTTTAGGTGGAACCTTTAGGAGTTTGAAATTTGCTCTTTGTTTAGAGCAAGTCAAGTAAATTGGTACTAGGGGATGACTTTCAACTACGCTTATTTTTGTATAATTTGCTCTCCCTTCACTCTAGACATTTGGAACTATTTTTAACTCCTCTACATAATATATTACCGTTGACCATCACATCCCTCTCTAACGTTCATTTTGGCCCATTCCTCCTCCGCCCTTATGGCGGAGGGGTGCGCCTCTCCACCCACAGCCTCCTTTGCAGCAGCTGTGGGCAAATCGGACCCATCATCAAAGGAGTTCTCCATCTCCTTCTCTACGATCCAGAATAAAATCCCTTTATCTCAATTTAAAGGCGAGCCTACCCTGTTCCTAACTGAGGAAGAGGAAGACAGCCTCGCTCAAGAGTTCAGGTGGACACTCATTAGGAAATTCTCCTGGGGAAGACCAGCCATGGCACAGATTAGGAAAGAGGTTATCGCTGCTGGTTTCCTCGGTTATTGCAAGGTTGGCCTATTCCACAATAGGCACGTTCTTTTCAAATTTGACAAAGAAGCCGACTTTCAGCGTTTCTGGACGAGGAAAGTTTGGCATTTTCAACGGTGCCCGGCAAGAATATTCAAATGGTCAAAAGACTTCGATCCGACAGAGGAACCATCCATTTCGCCGGTCTAGATCCGATTCCCACAACTACCACTCCACTTGTATCATAAGGAGAAACTTTTCTCCCTTGCATCAGTCGCTGGCATCCCCCTGAAGTTAGACTCTGCAACAGTAGCTGCTTCGGATTTGCTTCGCCCTAGTGAAGCCCGGGTATGTGTGGAGATGGACCTCACCAAAACAACCCCTTCACGAATCTGGATCAGCAGCAAGGACAAGGGGAAATGGAAATATCTAGAAGTCGAGAACCGGTCGGAATACTGCTCTAAATGTAGGAAAATTGGACATGAAATCAAGGCCTGCGACCCTCTGAGGAAGATAATCAAATAAGCTCCAGGAGAACTGGGGAAAGCCCCCAGTAGGCCAAACCAAACAGCAAAATCGGGGGCTAAAGAATGGATCATGGTCTCCAAACAGAAATCAAGTCAAGTTAAAACCGGTCAGGCAACTGTCAATCCCATAAAGGGGAAGGAGGTGGATCCCTCCAGCCTCCCTATCATCTGCCCCCAGCAGGACTTACTGGAGTCATCGGGCGTTGTAAGAGGTAAGGACAGTGGAAGGCCACCGATGGCTGCTCAAACAAGGGTTCCCGGACTCAAAATGGCTACCAATAAATTTGCAGCTTTGGAAGGTCTTGGGGATACTGAAGAAACAGGGCAACAAATCACCTTAGCAAGGCCTAGTGTGGGTGGAGGAGACCACCAAACTCACAAACCTGACAAGGAGGAACAAATGAAGGAAATTCAGAGTGATCGCATAGTTTTCCAGAGCATCCAAGAACAGGTATATTGTGATGAGATTATAGGTATGGTTACTAATTTAGTATCTTCTGCTAATTTTCATGAGGTGAAATCTGCGGTGGAAGAAGGCCGGGAAGTGCTATGTTTGACTCCAATACTGAATAGGAAGAGTGAAATTCCCCCTCTAAAAAATCCAGACCCGAAAAAGGAGGCAGCTCAGTCAGTTAAAAATACCAAGAACCCTAAGTCATGGCCTAAGTTTGAGTCAGACAGGGAGCTTAGAGGCTCTGCGAGTACTAGTTCTAGGAGTTTAGTTTCTGATGATTAGATGCACTTTCTGGAATATAAGAAGCATTAGGAAAAAACCAAACTTTAGGAAGGTTAGGAAAATTCTAAACTCTAATAAGAGTGATCTATTAGCCATAGCTGAGCCGTTTGCAGACATTGCTAAATTAGATTCCCTTAAAAGAAGGTTAAAGTTTGATGAAGCCTATTCTAACATTAGAAGCTCTATATGTGTTACGATTAGGAAGCCTTATGTTTGTTCAGTCCTCATGATCACAAATCAGCACATCACGTTAGAAGTAAGGCATCCTGCTATACGAACCCCCTTTTTATTATCCAATGTCTATGCGAAATGTACAGAAAGTCAGAGGGAACCACTATGGCCCTCATTAGCCTCCTTGCAGAACCTGAACCTTCTCTGGATAATGTGGGGGGACTGGAACTGTATAAGAGCTAGGGAAGAGAAGAAAGGTGGTAAGGCATTTCACCTGAATGAATCTAGAGAACTAGTAGGATTCATGTCGTCTTTGGATTTGACTAAGGTCCAATTTAGTGGAGCAAAGTATACCTGGTGCAACAACAGGGAAGGGAAAGCCAGAATATGGAAAAGACTCGATATAGCTTTCACTGATAACCTGTTCCAAAGTGGTAACCTTAGGGCCAACATCTCTCACCTAGCAAGAGCCCCCTCGGACCACTCCTCTCTCATCCTGGAAATCCAGCAGGTTAGGATAGCATCGCCCAAGTCCTTTAGATTCCAATCCTTCTGGCTTAACCATGTAGAATGTCTCACAACTATTAGGCAGGCCTGGGCAACTCCTATAGTAGGCAGTCCTATTAGGGTGTTTACAGAGAAATTGAAAGAAGTTAAACAGGCCCTTAGGTCTTGGAACCTAGCAACCTTTGGTAACATCTTCACATAGGCTCAGCAGGCAGAAGCTGAGCTCAAAAGACTAGAAGTGGAGGATGAGGTTCATCCAGTAGCTAGGGAAACACTGAATAGAGCTGCAGCATAGGCTAAGTACCATTTAGGATTGGAAGATCAGTTTTGGTCCCAGAAAGCTAACTTCAAATGGGCCAAGGATGGTGATAGGAATTCCAGATTTTTCCATTCTTATGTGAAAAATAGACACGTAAAGACACACATTCACAAAATAAAAAATCAGGCTGGTGAGTGGCTAGAAGGAGAAGATGAGGTTGCAAACCTAGCTGTCCAGCACTTCTCTGAACTGTTTTCTGCAGATTAGATCTCCTCAAGGTTAGATCCCCTTCTCCTACCTGAGACCATCAATGAAAAGGATAGATTGGACCTCACTAGACCCCCTAATATGGATGAACTTAAGGCCACAGTTCAGAGCATGAACCCTGAAAGTGCCCCAGGTCCGGATGGTTTCCCAGGCATATTTTATATATCTGATTGGGACATCATAAGCCAGGATTTACTTAGAGCAGTCCAATCTTTCATGTGTGGAGAAGAGATGCCAAAAGCAATGACTACTACGTCTATTGTTCTGATCCCAAAGTTCCCAAACCCTTCACTATTTTCACATTTTAGACCTATTATTCTGTGCACCTTCCTCAATAAGATCGTGTCCAAAATGCTAGCCACCAGATTAGGCCTATTTCTACCTAGGATTATATCTGAAAATCAGAGTGGTTTTGTGGCTGGAAGATAAATTACGGACAACTTCCTCCTAGCTTCTGATATGGTCTCTACCCTTAATAGGAAAAATAAGTAAGGAAAGGTAGCCTTCAAATTGGACATGGAGAAGGCCTATGATAGGGTTCATTAGCCATTTCTACTTCAGATTCTTAGGCTGTTAGGATTTGGAGAGGTTTGGATAGATCTTATATGGAGGTTAATATCAAATGTTTGGTTCTCAGTCCTAATCAATGGTGTGAGCAAAGGCTGGTTCCAAGCAACTAGAGGACTAAGACAAGGGGATCCAATATCTCCTATGCTCTTTGTGCTTAGTTCGGAGTACCTTTCTAGAGTCCTTAATAGTAATGTGGATAAAGGTTTTGATTTCAGGGTCCCCAGAGGCTGCCCAAGAATTACTCATCTAGCTTTTGCTGATGATCTGATTGTTTTCTCTTCTGCAAAACCCCAAGCTGTAAAAAAGATCATGGAAAAACTGAAACACTATGAGGTGGTTCTGGCTAGAAGATTAATGCAGCCAAAAGCTCTTATCTAGTTCATGAAAAGATGCCGGATGCTAGGAAACACATAATAGGGAGAATTACTCGATTTTCAAGGGGACTCCCATCGACCTACTTAGGACTCCCTCTTCACTTCAAGCGAATTCCTGCATCATTCTATGATCCATTAGTAAACAAGATAAGTTCCATCATAGGGGGTTGGAGCACAAAATTTTTGACTTTAGGGGGTAGGATTACGCTGCTCAAAAGTGTTTTGTCTTCAATTCCCTTCTATACCACTATGAGTTTAAACCCACCAAAGAGAGTTATTAACCAGTTAGAATCCCTGCTATCTAATTTCCTTTGGTCAGGGTGAGAGAAGGGCACAAAGCATCATTGGATTAGGTGGCAAAAACTCTGCCTGTCTTAGAATGAGGGGGGAATAGGCCTTAGAGACCTGAACCTAATAGTCACTGCACAATCCCACAAACTCTGGTGGAGATTCAGACAAAAATCCTCTCTCTGGGCAAAATTCCTTTGGGCTAAATACTGTGGATCCAAACATCCCTCTCAAATTCAAGCCAAGAGAGGAGACTATCAAACCTGGAAGAGACTCTGCAGGATAGCCCTAAGTGCTGAAGAAAATATTAAATTCCAAGTGGGTAGCGGGGAGTGTAGCTTACTCCACGATAACTGGAGCCCCAGGGGTAAGCTATCAGAGTTTGTACAATGCCAAACTGACTACAAAGTTTCAGAATTCCTGGGGGTGCAGGGTTGGAACTTTGATAAAATTCATTACCTCCTACCACAAATCCCGCAGGTCATCTTTAGAGAGACTCCAGCCACGCTAGCAGGCTCATATAGAATGATCTGGTCCCTCTCCACAGATGGAAATTTCAGCATGAAAACTACCTTCAACAGTTTAAGGGGCTCCTATAGGCCTTTGTTCCTCCACACTAAATGCATTTGGGACCATTTCCTTCCGGTGAAAATGTCTTTCCTAATGATGAGAATCATTAGAAACAAAATTCCAATTGGACACAAACTGCATGCAGTAGGCATCTTCGGTCCATTTATTTGCCCTTGGTGTCGTGCCAATGAGGAAACAATCAGTCACACCTTTAATGCCTGCAATTTTCCCTAACAGGTATGGAAGGTTTTTGTTGCTGAACTAGGGATATTTAATCACTCTTCTTCTTTAGCAGGTACCCTCAACATTTGGTGGGATCACAAGCCCCTCTCTGATATTCAAAATTTTCTCCGAAAGATCTGCCCTTGACTCATATGTTGGTGGCTATGGAAACTGCGCAACAAGATCATTTTTGATAAAGCCAACCCGAGGGTGGAGCATCTAGTGACCCAAATTTTTAAATCTTTACAAGAAATAGCCCAACTTAATTTCCCAGGGGTGGCGATCTAGTCTACTGACTGGAACATTTTTTGGGTAACATGTCAGAACATCAAAAGAGTAAGGGTGTTGAAATGTATCAAATGGAATCCCCTAGACCCCCCTTCTGTGAAGATTAACCTGGCAGCGGCCAAGGTTGTAGCCTTATGGCGGACTGGTGGCCTACTCCAAAACAATAAAAGATGTCTTCTCTTCCCCCTTCCTATACTTTTGTTCCCTATTTCCTTTTCTCGTCTGAAGGTGGAAGTCTTAACAGCTAACTACTATATTTCCAGATACAGAGCAGTGGGTTTGCAGAGCAACACCATTGAGTCTGACTCACCTGAGCTCATAGTTGGCGTGCAATCTTGGAAAGACTGGATTCTTAGACCAATAATGGAAGAAGTAAAGCATAAGGCTTGCATCTCCATAGTCCCAAAGGAGGCCAACACACCTGCCAGGCTCTTGGCTAGCCACCAAGGATCGCAGCTCTCAAATCACCTCCCTTCCCTAATTAAGTTGGACAGGGATCAGATTCCAACAGTGATTGCAAAGAAAGGTAATGAATTCTGTTATAAGTAAAGAGAGGGTTGGTGAGCCTCTTTTCCTCCTTTTGCATGTAAATACACCGGGCCCCAGTCTGCATCTGTTTGGACTGGATTGCCTCCTAAATCTGCAAAGGCCTCAGCTTGCTGAAGTTAGAGCTGACTTGCCGATCAATTGGTGTTTTTCTATTACCTGTGTTAATGCACTGCAACCGCCAATCCCCCGCGGTTGCACCCTTCTGAGGTCTCCCTTGGGCATGACGGGACGTAAGACTAATCCAACTGCATGGGGTCAAGGCCAAGTTTCCACCAGGATACAAGGGCTGCAAACTAAACCAGACTTGGAGTTAGGTACTAATTTAAGTTCCGCACAACAGGTTGGAACTATTATTCAAGCTATTACTTGCTGGTGGAGAGCTTTGAGGGATAAAACTACTCATATGACTGTTACAATTCGTCTTTGTTTGCAATGTTCCAGTACTGTGTTATGTCAGAATAGATGTCATTTTCTAATAGAGCACCTGACCCTCTCATTTACTAAGGAGTTTTGTGTTAAGGGAATTGTGGTGTTATTTTGCTGGCTAATGTTGGGCCGTTTTGTATTAATAATATTAACCATTTGCTCTATTGGGAGATGTTGCCTTTGTTTCTTATCTTCTGGTCATTATTTTTATATCTCTGATAGGAATGCTTGTATATGGAGGAAGTCCTCCATATTTACTCTTTTGCCAAAGTCATTTGAGCACCTCCCCATTAGGCCATTGGCGTGTAAATGGGTAGGACGTCAAATGATTTCATTTTGTAAGGGTAGTTTTAGGGTAAATCCACTACCCAAAAAATTAATCTATAAAATAGGGAGTAGCGACCCACCTCGCAATAGAGGTTAGCCAAAAAAAAAAGTCAAGTAAATTGGTATAATTCAAGAGTACTTTAATTAAATTGTTTCCTTGTAAAAACATGGGGGGTTGGATTGATATCTATCTAAAACTCACGTTCAATACCTTTATTATTCCGCATTATTGTTTGTTCGTGTTGAATCTTGTACAAGGTAAAAAGTTATTAGCTTGAGTTAGTAGGATTGAAACATCCATTGCTACCATTTATCACATTATATTCATAACCTCCCTTTCATTCACCAATCTCTTGTTCATTACCTCAACTAAGATAGATTGGGTAAGATTAGAGTGTACTGATGACACCAGCTTGGAGAGGGCGTTTGCACTCTTGTTTTGCAATCTCGGTATTTTGACAAAATGTCAAATTCGTCGAAGAGAATGAGTAGCTAGCAAACTTTGTCAACATACTTTTTCATCATTACTTCTTTTGCCTCGTATTTGCCCAATACTTGCCCTACTACAAGTTGCAAATCGTTGAATGCCGTCAAACTCTTGATTCCCAAGGCCTCAACAATTTTTAGACCGAATAATAGTGCTTCGTACCCAGCCTCGTTATTTGCTGCCAAAAGTCAAACCGCAGTGCTTAATTGTAGCTTTACCCCTCGGGATTTGTTAAGAGAAATCCAGCCCCACTTTCTTCCAAACTCGAGGCCCCATCAAAGAATAATTCCTATCTCTGAGTTTGATGCCTCCGCCTTTGGCATGGTTCCAGTTCCATTTTAGCTTTAGTGAACTAGACAATGAAATTGGCCAGGCTTGTGTCTTTAGACTCTTCAGTATGTACGAGACGTCATATTCACTTTGTTCCACCACTAACTTCTCCAGCCATCCCGAGCTTCTCAGCTTGGACATAATCTTATCGAGTTGAGTGTTAGTAAGGATCTTGATAGCATGGGCCAGGAAGTATGGTCTCAATTTCCTGATCGATATGACCAAGGCCAAGGTGTGCTTCTCTATCTCGAGATATAACTTCTCTATCTCGAGATAGAGCTTCTCTACCCTTTTCAAAACTTGACTCATATAGTAGATTGGCTTCTGAGTTGTTCCTTCCCCCTGACCATTACTGAGTTGATTGCCTCGTACCCGATCGATACGTAAAGTATCGGCGTCTCTCCTGGGACTGGGGTAGATAGTTTGGGCAAAGAAGCCAAATACTCTTTTAATTCTTAGAAGGCCTCTTCGCAATGGTGGGTCCGCTCAAATGGGCCTCTTTTCTTTAATGCCTTAAAAAATGGCAAACTTTTTTCTGCCTATTTTGAAAGAAATTGGTTTAACGTTGCCAATCGCCCCGACAGCCTCTGCACCTCTTTGATCGACATCGAGCAATTGATTTCGAGAATTGCCTATACCTCTTTGGGCTCGTTTGGTTGGCAGGAAAGTAATGTGTAATGGGAATGTGATTCTTGGGATTTTAATTTTGAGGAAAATGAATATTTTTCCTGGTCATCTGATTCCTAGGAATTTAATTATGAGGAATCTGAATACTTACCCTGTGTTTGGATAGATTTTTAAAAATGTTATTATGATTCTTATGTCATTATTTGATTTAAATTATTGAACCAAATAATTTTATTTGAATTCCTTTTGTATGTTATACTTATACATAACCATTTATATAGTTTTATTTTAAATCATATGATGAAACTTAATTATATATTTTTACCTTATAATAAATGTTTTAATATTATGTTTTATATTTTCATCATTGTAAAAATTATCATTTTTAATTTAATTAAATAATTAAGCTATTAACTACAACTTATAAAAAAGTGTTAAAATAAAAATTTTCTTTGTTAATATTATTAAAAAAAAGAATAGTTGATTAAATAAATGAAAAATAAATTTACAAATTAATATTAATAAAAATAGCTCAAATTTATTAAATAAAAAGTATTGAAAATTAATTAAGTAAAAATATGATAGAAAAAGTCTAAAGCAACATAAATACAATTTTGAGTTTTTAGAAAAAAATATATAAAACCCCCATAATGTTAATAATTTCAATAATAAAAAAATAACATACCATCCATTTATTTAACTCTTTTTACATTGAACTACTTTTTAAAGTCAATATAAAGACATTTAAAACTACTAAAATTTTAATTTCAGTTAAGTAGTAAAGTCAATAAAAAAATATTAAACTAAAAATAAAATAAAATTATTTGACCAAATGAATTAGACTTTAACATAAGAAGCATATGAAACTCAAAATATAAATAATAAACATAAACAAAGAGCTACATAGTCAAAATCCTCAAGAGAGGAATCAGAATACCAACTTTTAAAGAGGATTCATAATCCTGGAATCTTGCAGTTATTTTCCTTAGTTCATGATTCTTTTTACTTTCCCTGGATGAATCAAACGCAGGAATTTAATAATTAGGAAAATGATTACTTTCCCAATTTGAAACAAACACAGGAATCTGAAAATTAGGAAAAAGATTACTTTCCCAACCCAGATTCCCTGCCAACCAAACGAGCCCTTTGGTGTTGGCCTCAATCCCTTTTTTTGAGACAATATAGCTGAGGAACTTCCCTATTCTTACCTCAAATGTGAACTTTTTTGGGTTTAACCTCATCGTAACTGCATTTATTATCTCAAAAGCTTTCTTGATGTCACCCAACAAGTTTTCTGGCAGTTTATCTTGGATCAACCTGTCATCAATGTATGCTTCCATGTTTCACCCGATGCGATGTTTAAATATCTTGTTGATCAGTTTTTAAAAGGTCGCCCATGTATTCTTCAAGCCAAAAGACATGGTCGTGTAGGAGTAGGTCCCTTGGTCAGTGATGAATGAAGTCTTTTCCTCATCATCTTGGCAGAGCAAAATCTGATGGTATCCTTTATGCGTATCTAAGAAACATAGACAAAAGAAACCCAAAGTCTTGTATACCAAGATGTCAACCCGCAGGACTAGAAAGGAATCTTTTGGACATGCTTTGTTGAGGTCCTTGCAGTCCACACACATTCTTCAATCACCGTTCGATTTCTTAACCAAAACTAGATTGGAATGCCATTTGGGAAAGCAGTTTGGTTTCTTAACACAAATGACTTTTTCTTCTATTGGATGGGCTTATACCTTGCATCAACCACGAGCAGATACTCAATAATATCTTGCGGTATTCCCAGCATATCCTATGCTAACTAAGCAAATATTTCCTTGAACTTCTCCAGCAGCCTTACCACTTCCTCTATCAAAGGTCCCTAAACCTTTTGGCCCACCCAAATTGTTCGGTCGGGGTAGTTTTTCTCCAATACCACTTCTTCGATTTCTCTCTGGGATCGTATGTTAGCGTCTTTGGCTCGAACTCTTGGTTGGAGGTGCTCGGTAGTAAGAACATCTTTTCCATCTACTTCTTTCAGAATGAACACATAGCATTGTCTGGCTTCTTGACGGTTTCCCTTGACCATAACAATCCCATCAATGGTCGGGAACTTTATCATATAATGGAAACTTGAGAGTACGACATCAAAGGCGTGCTCAAGCTTCCATAGCATAATATTGTAGGTCTGAGCTTCCTTTCACCACCAAAACATTTAAGGGTTTCAGTTCTCGATCTACTCTCCAAACCTATCATCACTAGATGCCTTATCTTCCATTCTGAGCGTAATATCACACTTTCAAACCCGACCAGTTGGTTTCTTATTGGCTTCACATCTTTTATACCGAGCTTCAAAGACTCAAACACTACCTTGTACATAACATTAGCTGAGCTTTCATTGTCTCCTAGGACCCTTTTACCAAGAAGTTAGAGACCACCATCTCTATTACAAGAGGTTATCATATCTTTCTTCCATGAATAAATTGTTGTTCGAGAAAGTTATCATTGCTACTTTTGGATTGCACGGTGTTTTCTTTTTTCCCGAGATGGTCTCCATGGCTCAAGCGTATTTATTTTTGGATGATCTCGAATCCTTTTGAAATGGTCCTCCGATTATTGTGTGTATTACTTTAACAAAAGGTCCTTCTACTCTCGGAGGGCCATCTCGGTCAATTTCAGACCTCTTGTTGTTATCATTTCCTATGTTATTAGGGTATCTATCATTATATGTTTTCTTTCCACATTTTATTCTCTTTTCCTGACACAAAATGTTTCAATTTTCCTCTATGTATTGCCCTCTCAATTTCTGGCACAAGATCAAATTTGTCATGTCTGTGTGTCGCATGAAAAGCACACTGACGAGACTTATCTCAGTCAGCGTTCGAGATGGACATCATGTTTGGGAGCTTCAATATCCTTTCTGATTGGACCGTCATGAGGATTTCCACCCGAGATGCATTTAGAGGAGTTAATTCGCTATGAGGCATCAACTCATGCCTTTCCTTTCCCTTGAAGGGGTGTGGTTGCCACAAAATTTTCAGACGGTCTGTCATTGGTTTAAACTCCTTATTCTAGAAGGCCAAGATGCTCGACACGAGGTGGTCGTCCGAATGTCCAACTAGGATTTTGTTTCATTTTTGTGTTCCATACCAGTTTTATATGTTCTGGCTGGAATGCTTTCCCAACATTGCACGATGGGCTCTCTAGAATGCTCATATGCCTGCAAAGAGTTCTCCACCATGATTCTATTGAAAAATCCCAGCTTGAGGCTCCTGAAAAAGGTTGGCATTAGGAGATTGTCATCTTTTCACGAGACGTAGTTGGCCTTGTGGGTGAATCTCATCACGTACTCCCTTAAAGTTTTGTTCTCTCTTTGCCTCACACTTATCATGTGGGTTGAAGGCTTCTGTGTATAGAGGTTACCTATGAAGTTCGCCACAAACTTTTCTTCAAAATCCTCCCACGAGACTATAGAACCACTAGGTAAATCATCATACCACTTCTAGGCAGCCAAGGAGAAAGTCGACGGCAGGACCAAACACTTTTTGTCATCCAATAAATTATACATGGTAAGGATAGGGTTCATGTATGACAGGTGATGTCAGGGATCCCCCGTACTGTTAAAGGTTTGCAAGCTTGGAGGCCGAAAATGCCAGGGAAAGTCTATGGCAAGAATGACATCTGACAAGGGAGACCTTTGCTTATCTGAAACTAGATATTTGATATCATCTAGACGCTTGGTGATCTTGTCTAGATGGCACTTGACTTCATCTTTTCTTGACTAGGGGGCTGTCAGCTCCTCTCCTTTTAAATCCACAAATGGATATTTCCCCAACTTGGCCAGAGGCCTTCGAGAATCATTTTCCCCTCTAAGTCTCTCTTTGTACCCTCCATTTTGATATTGTGTCCTGTGAAAGGAGTGGTTAGCACAATGAGGGTTATCAAAGTGATCGTCAGGGTCGAAATGGGTACGCGTGTTCATTCTTCGCACTACATGTTCTAAATCCCCCATCCTTAGCATAATTTTGTCCAATCTTTCATCCCATCCTTCCCGTTCTTCATCTCGAGAAGGTCGATGCTGTGACGTGACCTCATGGCCTTCTTTTAGTGCATTGGATCCCGTACTTGAGTGTGATGACATCCCTATTGATCAGACTTCTCTACCTATAGGCCCCACGATAGGTGCTAATGGATGAGTGTTTGGTAAAGCCCAAAGTTTCCTCCTCACTGATCGCTTATCAAGACTGGCTCTTAGGACTCCTGAGAGCAAGATGAATGAACCTTACATTAACCTCCATGGGATATTTTCAGGAAAGGCTCCGATGCCTAAGTTAATATTTTCTAGTGATAGTAGTGGATACCATGCTCCCAAAACTAAGGAGAGTTCTTGGGAAGAGATATATTAGTTGGCACTACGAGCCGCTCATATCCTATTCGCCGAATGGCCTATACCCTACCATTACACATCAATGTCCCACCTGCCTAATCCTTGACATGTGTCCTCTATTGGTTCGCCCATGCATAGGGACACAAAATCACATCTACCAGTTTTCAACATTTCATATCATTTTGGAGGTATTGCAAATATGGTTATTGCAATAGTTATACATTTTTTTTAACTTGTCCTCAAGTTTAAGGACTAAGAGAGATGGGTGAAACAGAACCATAAATTGCATAACAGCTGCAAAAGTTTGCAAGGATCCCCAAATTTTAGTTTGCTTATTATTGTTATGGAAGGATTGTGGTTTTTGTAGGTCTTATTAGACTATGAATCCCAAGTGAAGATCCTCCCAACTATCCAAGGCTGCAACTGGATGTATTTCTATCTAAATATTTGCAGAATTAGTTCAACAAGCTTTGTGCCTTCACAACATCAAGAGAATGTGATACGAAACCCAGATCGATTCGCTCCAAACCCCGGCTTGTATGTCACGGAAGCAATTGCAGGACCTTCGAATAAAACCAATGAACAAGAACAATCTAACAAGTAGATTGGAATTTACACGCCAATTGATAAAGCCGCTTCGCGCAAACTAATCAATTCTCAAGATTTGTTAGTTTGAAAACCCTTCGCAGGAAATCAAATTCACAAAGATAAAACAATCGCTGTTTTATTTCTCAAATCAAAATTCTTCTCCTGTCCAATACAACTGAATAAAAGACCTATTTATAAGCCTAGAACAAACACTGGACGATTTATTCATAAAAGGAAACTTAAAAATAACTTAAATCCTAAATTACCAAAAACAGAAATTAACTAACGCCAAATATTCCCGCACGTCGCGACGTGGGGAGAGCCGACGTCACGACGTAGGAAACAAAACCTAAAAATAAAAATCACATCGCCGCTGGACGTCGCGACGAGCGATGATGGACGTCGCGACGTGGGTGGACGTCGCGACGTCGGAGCCTCTCCACGTCGCGACGTAGATTACTGTCCACGTCGTTTCTTCAATCCCAAGTTTCCAAATGAAAGACTCGTCTTCTACAACTGGATTGAGTATTTTGGATTTCTTGGACTTGACATATGATCTCGATTTCGTATCATTCCCTCCCACTTGAAAAAGATTTGACCTCAAATCTTGTTGATCGTTAACAAGGGAATCCGGCACAAAGTTTGCAAAATTATCAAGACAAAAAGACAAAATATATGGAAATTCACACTCATTATTTTTCCTCTCTTTGCCTTTTTCTACAACCCTCCCATCAAGGCTTTTTCCATTCAAATCATGAATCAATTCACTTTCTTGCTTCACATGATAAACATCATTAATAACAATTAAATTACAATCATTTAAAGCAATAAAAGAATTTACTTCACAAGAAGGTTCTTCATTAATGGTCTCCACCGTTGCTTCAACAATTTCATTAACTTGACCCATCTCCAATGGATTCAACTCTTTATTCCCATGATCCTCAACACATGCCAACAATGGTATAGTAACAACTTTGATAGTTGGGTCTTCCTTTGGAGGTTCAACATACAAATCATACCATTTCGGACAACTAATAGCATTATGACCTACAGCCATACATCTCAAACACTTCCTAGCATGAACTCTAGGAGTAGGCGTCCGAATCTTTCTGTCAACAAAAAGATTAGCAAAATCACGTTCTTGATGACCATACCCATAACATATAGCACATCGGATTACACATGGTTTGGACACCATAGATTCTGAACCCATCCCAATCTGTGCAATTTTTCTCTCAATTTGCTGTTGAGTAGCAGATATTTGGCGTATCTGATCCCCTATGGCTGCCATCAACCTTGCGAACCTTTGATTCATACTTGAATCTCCTTGATTACTCATGATTAGCAGTAAAGAAGAATACCAATAATACCACTTGATGTGAACAATAAAGATCCAAATTTTCTTTAAATTTTTTTTTCTTTCCACCAAAAATCAAAACCAACAAAATAAAAGATATAACTGCTTGACACCAATCACAAAACAAAATTTATGATAGGCTTGCGAATATCAAACAATTTGAATTCAATTTTATAAGGAAAAATTGAAAACATGATTTTGTTCGAAGAACTGTTCTCTGATACCACTCGATACGAAACCCGGATCGATTCGCTCCAAACCCCGGCTTGTATGTCACGGAAGCAATTGCAGGACCTTCGAATAAAACCAATGAACAAGAACAATCTAACAAGTAGATTGAAATTTACACGCCAATTGATAAAGCCGCTTCGCGCACACTAATCAATTCTCAAGATTTGTTAGTTTGAAAACCCTTCGCAGGAAATCAAATTCACAAAGATAAAACAATCGATGTTTTATTTCTCAAATCAAAATTCTTCTCCTCTACAACTGAATAAAAGACCTATTTATAAGCATAGAACAAACCCTAGACGATTTATTCATAAAAGGAAACTTAAAAATAACTTAAATCCTAAATTACCAAAAACAGAAATTAACTAACGCCAAATATTCCCGCACGTCGCGACGTGGGGAGAGCCGACGTCGCGACGTTGGAAACAAAACCTAAAAATAAAAATCACGTCGCCGCTGGACGTCGCGACGAGCGATGATGGATGTCGCGACGTGGGTGGACGTCGCGACGTCGGAGCCTCTCCACGTCGTGACGTAGATTACTATCCACGTCGTTTCTTCAATCCCAGGTTTCCAAATGAAAGACCCGTCTTCTACAACTGGATTGAGTATTTTGGATTCCTTGGACTTGACATATGATCTCGATTTCGTATCAGAATATAATAGTATCGGTTCAGTAAAACAGTGTATAGACCTATTACATCTCATGTAGATTTTATGCTCTAATGTAAGAACACTGTATTAAAATGATAGCAATCTATCCAAATCAACGACATCCTAATCAATTGATCCATTGCCTAATCTTGATGGACCAATAACATGGCCACAAACAAAGAGTATGAAGATGACTTTTGATATAAAATCACGATGCTATGTCAAGTCCAAGGAATCCAAGATGCTTGTTCCGGCTGTAGAAGACGAGCCATTCATTTGGAGACCTAGAAATGAGGAAGAAGACATGGACAGCAAGCCATGTCAAGATGTGGGGAGTTATGCACATTGCAACATATACTGTCGCATGTTGCGACGTCCAAAGTCGAGTCTCTTTTTATTTTTAGAGTTTTTAGCCTTGACGTTGAGCTATCCCTATGTCGTGACATCGGTGTGCGACAGATTTTTATTATTTTGTTGTTAGGTACTTTTGAGTTTATTTGTAATGGGCTTCTTAATTAAAATGTTTTTTAGTTATAAAGATCCATAATACATGTAATCCAGGTCCACATAGCTTGGGTTTGTTTTAGTTTCTTATTTGGTAAGTAAAGTTTTTTTTTGTAATTATGTTTACGTATTATTTAGATTTGAGATTTTAGAGTTTTGAGAAATGATGCGTTTAGTCGTGTATGTTCACCAATTTATCCCTAACACTAGTGTAGTTGTGGTGAGAGGGTTTCGTTCCTCAGGGAAGTGAGTGATTTCAAGAATTCAAGATTTTGTCACAAAAAAGAAATTACAGGAACATGTGATAAAAACAACAAGAAAAGAGAAATAAGAAGTAATGAAAATAACAAGAACAGTAAATGTGATGTGAAGTCAAGTATAAAGTAGCTGTCCTAGGGTTCTTTTACTGGATGAATGCAATTCAGATAACTCGTGCAATGCAATTGACACGCGTGTAAAACAAGAGGAGATCCTAATTGCCTAGAAGCCTAGCCTGCAGCCGGCATGGCGAACGCACCACACTCTAAACTTCCTAACATCGTTCTTTCACATGTCGAAGCCTAAGAACAATGAATCTAAGCCGCAATATCTCAATTCTCAGTGTTTAACTATTCTAGCAATCAATTACTAAAACCTTCCCATGGCGAGGCCTGAATTTAGGTTCTTGTGTCTTCGTTAATAACAGAGAATTTCTTTTACACTTTAACCTTAAGTCTTCGTGGTCTAAAATCAGCACTGCGACCGCATTTTAGAAGACGAGCATGTAAAACAAGTGTAAAGACTCAATAATTCATACCTCCAGTTCTCATTTCATGCATTCTCAACAAATATTAGTGAATCTCACCTCAATTCAGCATGTCAACCGCAATTAAAGCTCAATTCAACAATATAGTATGAAAATACTTGAAACTTAACTAAATTCATAAACCGAAATAGAGTATGATTTTATTCTTTATGGATTATGCCAATTGCGTAGCATCGAGTCATCTAATTATTCATTCATCCATTCAAAACCCTAGGACATCACGAAATTAGCCACAAAACTCCATTCTCAACTCGCGATCGTTAAATTGCAACATGAAACAGTTCATCTTCATTATATGGAAAGAATTTACCGATTGAATCTGCTTCAAAAGCTTCAAATTCCCAAGAGAATCATAAAATGCCTCCTTAATTGAGATTAGAATTACAGCAATTGGTCCTAAGCTTTGATCGAATACGAAATGGAGCTAAAATTCTAGAGAGAGAAAGTCTAGAGAGAGAAAGTCTAGAAAGAGAAATTCCCGCTCAAGATAAAAAATCTAGTAAAAATCCAAAAAGTCTAATCCGTCAAAAGTCTCGATCCCCCAAAATAATGACAAAATCCCCTATTTATAGAGGTCTAAACCATAATCTCTACGCTAACATAATCTAATCACTTAATTACAGAAATGCCACTGTAATAGAAAATATCCCAAAACTATGCACGTGCATGAAACTCCACATCAGCACCCACTGCTGTTCCATGCCTTTGAGCTCCAGTTTTTCATGCCTCCATCATGCAAGCCACGACCTTGAGCTTCCATGGACCACGCCTCTACAATCTGTACACATGAAAGGGTGAGTTCCACACTTAAAAAAATTTCAGCAACAAAACTCTCGTAATTACATGCACACAAATTTTCAGCACGGCGCGATTGCAGGCAGCGATCACGCCTCACAAGAAACATCCACGGTGCGATCACTGCGAAAACCACTCACAGCGCTATCGTCTCCTGCGATCACACCACACAAAATTTCTCACGGCGCGATCGCAGGCAGCAATCGCGCCATGTTTCCTCCACGACAATTGTGAAACATGTCGATGCCATTGTAAGTACTTTGTGTGTGCATGCAAATGTTTAGTGCCCAGTCGTAATGTTTGTAGTGCCTTGAGTGTGTACAAGCATTGCATGTATTGTACAATAGTTAAAGCAAGAGTGTGCAATGCGATGCAAGTGATATAAGTGATGCTTATGCATGTATGGAGTAATGTGCACTAACATGGCAAGAGTTGTGCACAAATGGGGGCTCATGTGTGCATGAGTTGTGCCCGCAATACGCATGTAATGTGCTTGTGTTGTGCATGATTTGTAGCAAAAGTAAGCATAAAGTGTAGCAAGTGTGTGCAGCAAAAAAAAACAAGTGTCATGTGCCTTAGTATGTATGAGTGTCATGCATGAAAGTGCTGTTACGTACACGGCCGCGTGCTGCCTATGTGTGTTGCGCGTGCTATGCTCGCAGCATGTGTGTGCTGTGAGGGTGCTGTCGCAGGCACCGCTGCACATGGCTGCATGCGAGGGTGCTGCACGCAGCTGTGTGCGAGGGTGTTGTGTGAGGTGTCCAAGATGTGTGCGGGGCTGCTGTGCGCGTAGCGCGTGTAAATGTGTGGGTGTCCGAGATGTGTATTGCTCATGTATGCCAACATGAATGCCAATGCCAATGTGCACAGTGGACACCATTTAAAGCCTTTTTCCACCATTTATACAATACCCATTATGCATCACATGAACATACAAATCAGCACAAAATCTCACAAACTTTGCACCATTTTTTGGTCTTTTTCTTCATTTTAGACTCTAAGTTGTAATCCAGATAAAATGCACAAAATAACACATAACACTACACAATTGTATAAGAAAACAAGTCAAAAGCTAAGTGAAATAGCACATATAAGTCAGTATAAAACCGACTTATCAATTTTCTCCACACTTGAACTCTTACTTGCCCTCAAGCAAGGCCACAATAATACACTTACACAACTCCTGCTTGCCCTCAAGCAAGGTCACAGCAATGCACTATCACATAACACACATCACTACATAGTGATTTCTTGTAGAGAAACCTACCTATCCACTTCAAGTACATTTCACACTATTATTGAATGTGCATGTTTCTTATTTAGCCAAGTGTACTCTAGTGGTAATGATATGCTCAATTCTTTATGGCATTCATCAAAACCAAGCTGTACTCATTTAAATCTCTAACATAGATGTGTGAGTAGTGTGCAAAAGGCTTACATACAGCTCAAGTCTCACTTATGATCAACACAATAGTAGAAAATGCAAAGATTTTATTATTAGTTATTTTCAAGTTCTCAACCTGTAACAATGTATAGACACAAATGCACCATCCTAAGGATCATTGTTCGCCCTCGTTTCTTACCACTCTTTCCCCCAGTCAACTACACATAACTTGTGCTCAAAAACCTCACTTATTCACAAAAATTTTAGAATTTTGCAAAAAAATTAAAATTTGCACAAAAATTGAAAAACTCAATATATACAGCTTATAAGAGGAAAATGCTCAAAATAACACAACAAAACTAAAAAGTAGCATGCTTTGCATCATATACCACAAAAAATTTCATTCATGAAAGAAAGTAAGCATATAAAGTCCAAGAGACACAAACCATAGCAAACATTCCCTCCCCCGCACTTAAAACTTACATTGTCCTCAATGTAAAGTAAAGATAAGTTTAGGAGCTCCCTGGTGTTGATATATCATGAATTCCAATGTTCGCTTGGTGGAGTGTCTTTGTCCATAGTTCCCTCTTGCATGAAAAATTTCCTTGCACGTGGTGAAACAAAGCTTATTAGAAATCACTCACTCAAATACACTACATGTTGATGCAAGGTAGAAATGATATGGAGGTAGCATGCAAGCAAAGTGTCGCACCATGACTAGGAGTCATGGTGGTGTAAAAAGATGTAACTAGTAACACTAATTGGCACATGCACAATTCATGCTTGAAATGTAAAACAAAGTGATTGTGTGCAGCATAGGAGTGGTCCATGGCACCATTCCCCCACACTTAGCCTCATGTGTACATGGCATATTTCCCTTGCAACTTCTGTCATGTCCATGCCCTTACAACATGAGTGGCTTATTAATCATAAGGACAATGCAAAATAACTAAACGACTAGTTTACCCAAAATACTTTATTTAAGGTAATATGAAAGAGACATGAAGATCAACTTAACCAAAATACTTCATTCAAGATAATGTGAAAAAGAAGTAGTTCTGGGTTTTGTAAGTCTCCAGCTAGACTATATTCATCAGGCCTTCTTCTTCAAAATTCGGAATATTCATCTCTGTACCATCGGAATATCCATCTCTGTACCATAAAGAAGATCTTTCGTAAACACTCATTTTTCTCTTATAGGGCACTTGAGGAATGTTTTCAAGGAGGTGCGTAAGCTCATGCACATGGGGAGAAATCTCTACAAATGTCACTTTGAACCACTGAAGCTCCCCAATTGGAGGCACCTTATTTACTTCTTCCACCATACTAGGCTCTATAACCCAGCAAGGCTCAACCAAGGATTGTACATCCATGGTCTCAACAAACTCATCAGTGAGCTCAAAAATGGATACATTAACAAAGCAATTTTCCACCATGTTAGCAATGTCATTAAAAATTCTCACATCTTCATCATCTAAACTAACATCAATAAGCTAAAAAATGGATGTATCAACAAAACAATTTTCTACTATGTTAGCAATGCCATTAAAAATTCGCACATCTTCCTCATCTAAATTAACATGGGAACTTGGTTGAGTATGTTCTTTGCTAACAACACGAAAAGCATTCTCATCAATTAACAAGGGTATCTCATTTTGCACTTCTTGTGAGTCACCATTTACACACTTAGATTCATTCACAGTTTCAAGAATTGGTGCCTCAAAAAGAGTTTCAATCAATGTGTTAACATTCTCATTAGCAATTGTGACATTATTTCTGCTCATGTTGTTACTATGATCATCAAGATGTGACTCTGTGTAAGTCACAAGGCAATTAAGAGGAGAAACATCGAATGTATGGCTATTAATATCATTAGGTATAGCATGGAAATCAGTATCATTTTGAGAATTCGTAGTACATACTTCCTGTAAGGTATGTTCTGATAACACTTCATCTTGCATTTCAATAACTTCATCTTGCATTTCAAAGATTGACTCATCTAAAACACAACATTCTATCATCACCAGCACAATGAAATCCACTGGTAGTGTGAATTTGTCTATCATCACCAGTACGTCCTCTATCATGCCTGTTGGCTTCACCAAAGACCTAACCACCAGTTGTAATGTCGCAGCCACATAACGTATCATTCCGCCAAGACCCACATTTATAGCAACGAAGAGGGGCATCAAGTTGATTCCAGCACCAAGGTCGCAGAGTACCTTTTCAAAATATCTTGTGCATATCCTGCAAGGAGTGGTGCAACAACCTGGATCTTTCAATTTAGGAGGTAGATTATGCACCACCCTTGCTTAACTACATTCGATGAACATTATTGGAGCTTAAAAATTATGTTTTTTATGGTTTTAATTCTTAGTTTAATGTGTCCAATTAGATTAAAATTGTCTTGTTTTGTTGCAGGAATAAAGTATTGTGAAAAGATGAAAAATTACCATATGAAGTCGTAGACTTTGGATGTAATTCATGGAATTATTTACAAATCAAGTGAAGTTGGAAGAAATCAATGACGAATCAAGATATTGCTTATTAAAGTGATGAAACAATCATGGATTTGGAGGATTTTGTGTAACAGATTGAGTTGTCTATTGAGGAGTGTGGAGCTAATGTGGAAAAATCAAATTAGTTCCTAATTTCGTGGATTGTTATTGCTGCATTTTGTTGCCACTATGTGTTGCAGAATTCTAGGAATTTAGGTTAGGCTTTTTGCCTATATAAAGGAGCAGAAGAGAAGCTTTGAGGCAGCAATTATCTTTTAGTAATTTTATTAGTAGTCTTTAATTTTATCCAGAAGTCAGTTTTTAGAATGTTTTAGTTTCAGCAGTTTCTTTTCTTTTCAATTCATAATTCTATAGTTCTTTATTGATTGACGAATTTAATTTCCATTTCTCCCTTAAGTTCAAGTTGTTTTCTCCATATTGGTTTTAATGATCAATGTTATTTGTTAAGAATAAAAGTGAATAAAATACGTTGCTGATTAGATTTATTCATGGGATTACTACAGAATGATTTAATGATTTCATTATGTTTATCAATTAAAAAAATCCCATGTTCTAATTAATGAGTGTTGCGTATTTAGTTTAAGAAATCAGTAGTGCATTAAAAGTCTTTTAGTTGTACTTAAATTCTTTTTTCATTGATTTGATAAGAAATTAAGTGTCCCAACTTTATTTCAATTCTTAAATGGATAATATGTCTATGCATTGCTACGATTTTTTTTATTGAATGTTTTCTAGTTTAATTTTCTTCTTTCTTTCTTTAAATGCATTAAAATAATTCTTTTAGTTTAGTTTTAGTTAATCCCATTAATTTTCCATAGGATAATTTCATTCAATGTTAAAATAATATAATTCCAGTACATTCATAACTAAAGGAGCAGCAGTTCAAGTGGATTAAAATTGGCAAAGGATGGAGTCCATCTTGGAATTCAACCAGCATCTAGTTACTTAGATGTGGCTTCACCAGAACACTAATAAGTTTTCTTTTTACCTTTTTCCTTTTTAGTTTAATTTTTATTTTGTATTTTGTAATTAGTTTAAGTATTCTTTTAATTATGATTATAGCTTAATTTAATTTTCTGGCATTAATAATGAAGTGCTATTAAAATATGATTGAGAGACCAAAATGTGCGTATTAAATTAACTTGAACAAATTTTAGAAATTCCCTATCTTTAATGATGATGTTACCATTAATTTAATCTTAATCACGTTTCTTTAATCAATGCAATGCCAAATTAATTTCCTATTAATTATCTGTAATTAATTGGTTAATTAATTAAGTGGTAAAACTACCATCAGGTAGGAGGGAATTAAACGTTAGTATATTATGACATACTGTTGATGATTATAATTTACTAAAATTGGATTTTTCTAATTACTAATGCAATTAAATCTTTAAATTTAGTGTTGGCTGATTCCAGATAAATTAAGATTTAATTAGGGGTAATTAATTTATAGCTGATTCTTGTTAATTAATTAAGGAAAAATTGGATTATTTTAGAGCTGATTCTTGGTAATCTATAACCAATTGATTTGTAAAAGTTAATTAATTTGTGAGTCTAGGATCGATCTAAAATTGATTAGTATGGATTTAATAATTACCGAATTTTGCTTATTTGCCATATTATAATTTTTGTGATTTTAGTTTGTTAATTCTAGATAATTTGTTTAATTAATTTATAAGCTAATTTAAGTTCACACATTGAAATTAAATTGTGACATTGTGGAATTAACTAAAATCAATTGTATTTCCGTTCCTCGAGGAATCGACCCTACTTCCATGTGCTATTTGTATTATTTGAAGTAGGCATTTAAATTGGTACTAAACAACTATGCCAATTTTTGGCGCCGTTGCTGGGGAACGGCAGTATACTTTTCATTTTAGTTAGTTCTTTTTATCCCTTGCTGTATGATCCGTTTGTCTAACCATAATCTCTTATATGATACAGAGATCGAGAAGACAGCGAGAAGATTAAGGAAAGAGACGAGGGAAAGACGCCAAGGGCATTTTTTGGATTCTGTTCCAGAACCTCCGTTTGCCCAAACGGAAGATACTTCAGCAACAGAATCGGATCAAGACACATCCTTTGATAACTCTGACATGGCAGAAAATCTGAATGGAAATAACCAAGGTGGGGGACAACAAGCACCTGTTCAGGAAAGGACATTAAGGGAGTTAACAAGTCCCATAATAAATTATCAGCCCTCAAGTATTGTATTGCCTACTACAACTGTTGATTTTGAACTCAAACCGTCATACCTTTATTTGTTGCCTAAATTTAATGGTTTAGTTGGAGAGGATCCGTATAACTTCTTGCATGAATTTTTAAGAGTGTGTGGAACATTGAATAATCGGAGAGTGACGCAAGAGTATATAAAATTAGCAAGTTTTCTGTTTACCCAAACAGGAGAGGCTAATATATGGTTTAGTAGTCTAACTCCAAATGCTATACGTTCATGGCAAGATTTACAAGTAATCTTTTTGCATAATTTTTTCCCTGCATCAAGAATTGCATCAGTAAGAAAAGAAATTTGTGGAATCAAACAAGATATTGATGAATCTTTGCATGCATATTGGTTAAGATTTAAAAGACTTTGTAACAGTTGTCCTCAACATCAAATTTTCGAAGAATTACTAATCTAATATTTTTATGAAGGTATGCTACCGGAAGAAAAAAGGACGGTTGATGCTTCAAGTAATGGTGCATTTATGGATAAAACTCCGGCGCAAGCTAGAGCTTTGATTACACAAATGTGTGAGTCCCGACAACAATATCATGTTCCCCGTTCGGCCAAACAGGTAAATGCGGCAAACATGTCATCTTTTGAGACCCGACTGGATGCATTGACCACTTCAGTGGAACGTTTAGTTGCAACACTGGATAATACCCAACAAATTTGTGGAGTATGTTATAATCCAGGACATCCAAATGATTTGTGCCCATTAGTTAAAGATGACCAAACAACGTCAGTAAATGAAGCAAATCAGCAGTATGATCCCCATTCTAATACATTCAATCCGAGGTGGAAAGATCATTCAAATTTGAGATATGGGAATAGACAACAGCCAGTCCCTAGAGTTTTATATCCTCCACAATTTATGCCACAACAGCAAGTAATGGTTACGGTTGCCCAATAACCTCATGTACCCACATCAAGAGGAGGTATACCTTTAGAGGATTTGATTACAACATTATCCACCACCACTCAAAACATGCAACAAGGATTTATTAAATCTCAAGTGGAGGTGCAAAAATTTCAACAAGAAACTAGGGCAAGTATAACAGGGTTGAGTAATCAAATTACTCAAATTTCTACTGCCATTAATGCTTTAGAAGGGAACCGAGGAAAGCTTCCGTCACAAGTTCTTCCGAATCCAAGAGAAAATGTTAGTCAAATAACATTGATAAATGGCAATCAGTTGGAAGATCCCACACTAAAGATCCAGGAAAAACAAGTAGGAAATGATGTTCCGTTAGACCAAACGGATGACAATCAGAAATTTGAGGTAAAAATTGATTTAAATAAAAATATTTCTGATATTAAAATTCCTCATCCTTTTCCTAGCAGGTTGAACAGAGACGTGAAGGACGATGACATGAGTGATATTCTCACCATATTAAGTAATATTGAAACCAATATTCCCTTTCTTGAAGCAATTAGGAAAATTCCAAAATGTGCAAAGTTTCTGAAAGATTTTTTGGCCAGAAAGATTAAACAACCAAGGGATGAGAAAGTGGTGGTAAGTGAAAACGTTTCAGCAATAATTCAGAAAAAGTTACCACCAAAATGCAAGGACCCAGGTATGTTTGCAATTCCATGTGTAATTGGGGAAAAATTGGTAGAAACAACTATGTGCGATTTAGGTGCATCTATAGATGTAATGCCTCTATATACCTATAATGAATTAAGTTTGGGTTTCTGACACAAGAGTTGTAATACAATTGGCAGACAGATCATTGGCATATCCACTTGGTGTTCTTGAAAATGTGCTCGTTAAAGTGAATGAATTAATATATCCTGCAGATTTTTATGTTATTGACACATGAAAAAACTATGACAAAAAATCTGCAGTTTTATTGTTAGAAATACCATTTTTAAAGACTGTGAAAGCCCAAATTAATATGTATAAAGGAACCCTAACTTGTGAATTCAACGAGGAGTTTTTGACCTTTAATATTTATGATGCTATGAAACATCCCCATGATATTGAAAATTGCAATGCTATTGATGTTTTTGAACAATTTGTCCAAGAACATCTTGAGACGAATTTTGTGCAGGATAAATTACAGCAAGTCGTCACAGCAACTTTTGAGGTAAAAGAAAAGTATGCTGACGAGATAAAAAATGCAATAACATCATTGCATTCACTAGATAAAATTTCAATTAAAACAGATTCGTCCCATTTGCCCAAACTGCTGCCTGATAAATTGCTACATTCTAGTTTGGAACTCCCGATGCTGGACAATGGTTGGTGTCATCTTATGTAGCACATTCATTCTAGCCATAGACTTTAAATAAAAGCGCTGGTTGGGAGGCAACCCAATGATTTTTATTTTTCTGTTATCTTTATTCACATTTTTGAATTCTTAAGTTTATTTCTCTAATTTTATATTTCTTGTTACAGAGTCAAAGTGTTTAATTGTTGAATAAAAGTTTCGTTTGCCTAAATGGAAGGCAGAGACAGTCAAAATCACATTCAACTCTATCCTCTAGTTGCTCCAAATCTGAAATCCAGAAGTAGTCACTACTATGTCATGCTTCAATTTCTGCAACACCATTTTCAACAAGGGCAAAAGTCATAAAAAGGACAGTATTTGTTTCATTCCCCTGCTAGAGTTTTTGTTTTTTTTAGTCTTGTGGGTTACGTGTTGAAGCGTTGTTCATACTTTTTCTTTTTCTTGGGACAAGCAAGGTTTTAGTGTGGGGTGGTGGATTTTATGTGTTTATTTATTTTTCAGTATTTGTTAGGTGTGTTTTTCCTATTTAAAAAAAAATCAAAATTTTAATAAAATTAGAAATTTTTTTTCTCTCTCTATTTGTTTCCAAGGTTCTGAGGTTAAATATTATTCATGAGAATCGAAATTTGGTTTGGAAGTTGGTGGAATCCTTGTGCTTTAATTTCAAATAAATCCTTATATGTTTCAAAAAGTGATAAAATGCAAGAATGAATTTTACTTACCTACCTAAAGTGAGTATTGAGCCTAAGCATGCAAAACCACTTTTTGGTGCTTGAATAATTTTTTTTTTTTGAGTGAAGAATGTACATTGATGATCTTACAAATTTTGCATTGTTGTACACATGGAACCATTGATGTTTGGAATTATTATTACATGAAAATAATAAAGGCATTTAGGTTTAACCAATTTTACCTTTCTTTTCTTACCTACCTAAAATAAAAACTTTAGTTAACCCTTTTGAAGCTTGAAACTTTTTCTTTGATATGCTAACCCATTTAAAATACACCTTAACCCTTTTAACTTTCTATTTTCCTTTTTCTTCAAGGTGCTTATAGTAAGACGAATAATGTTTAAAATAATCCTCTTATGTAGGTATAGAAGCAAGCAAATGAAATTTGAAAATTGTGAAGAACTAAGTGTTCTTTTGTTGAAATTAAAAAAAAAAGAAAAAAAAGGGTTCTGTTTGATCAAACAAGAACAGGAGAAAAAGAAAAGAAAAGAAAGAAAAGGGAAAAGAGAAAATATATATATATAAGGGAAAAGAGAATATATATATATATATATATATATTTGCATGTTTGAAGTTAATGCAAAAGACTTAGTGAGGGGATTATTTGCTTAGTTGTGATTGAAAGCACCTTAAGTTGATTTTTAGCCATTTCATCCTTCTTTTATTTATCCTATCTACTTTATCCTAACCCGATACAACCATTAAAAGTCCTTTGGATTATGTAATTGATTTTGGAAATTTTTTATTAAAATGTGACATATTTGCAAAATTATGGCAAGAAGTCTTGTACAATTTTGTTTGAGTGGATGACCTAAATAAGAGATATTGAGTGCTTAGTTGAAGCTTAAATGATGTTTATAAGAGTATTCATTCTTGAGATTTTTGATTTTGAAGAAAAGGATATTTTTTGTTTTGACGCAAGGATTAGTTTGTGGAATGAAAGTTGAATTTCGATTTAAATAGATGATGTTTGCTTTTTAGAATTTTGAATAAATTTATGTGCTAGTATATGCTTAGGGACAACCATAATATAGTGTGGGGAAGTTGATAATTATGTTTTTTATGGTTTTAATTCTTAGTTTAATGTGTCCAATTAGATTAAAATTGTCTTGTTTTGTTGCAAGAATAAAGTATTGTGAAAAGATGAAAAATTACCATATGAAGTGGTAGACTTTGGATGTAATTCATGGAATTATTAACAAATCAATTAAAGTTGGAAGAAATTAAGGATGAATCAAGATATTGTTGATTAAAGTGATGAAACAGTCATGGATTTGGAGGATTTTTTGTAACAGATTGAGTTGTCTCTTGAGGAGTGTGGAGCTTATGTGAAAAAATCAAATTAGTTCCTAATTTCGTGGATTGTTATTGCTGCATTTTGTTGCCACTATGTGTTGCAGAATTCTAGGAATTTAGGTTAGGCTTTATGCCTATATAAAGGAGCAATTCTAGGAATTCTAGGAATTCTAGAATGTTTTAGTTTCAGTAGTTTCTTTTCTTTTGAATTCATAATTCTATAGTTCTTTATTGATTGATGAATTTAATTTCCATTTCTCCCTTAAGTTCAAGTTGTTTTCTCCATATTTGTTTTAATGATTAATGTTATTTGTTAAGAATAAAAGTGAATAAAATACGTTGCTGATTATTTTTATTCATGGGATTACTTCAGAATGATTTAATGATTTCATTATGTTTATCAATTAAAAAAATCCCATGTTCTAATTAATGAGTGTTGCGTATATAGTTTAAGAAATTAGTAGTGCATTAAAAGTCTTTTAGTTGTACTTAAATTCTATTTTCATTGATTTGATAAGAATTTAAGTGTCCCAACTTTAATTCAATTCTTAAATGGATAATATGTCTATGCATTGCTACGGTTTTTTTTAACAGAATGTTTTCTAGTTTAATTTTCTTCTTTCTTTCTTTAAATGCAATAAAGTAATTCTTTTAATTTAGTTTTAGTTAATCCAATTAATTTTCCATAGGATAATTTCATTCAATGTTAAAATAATATAATTCCAGTACATTCATAATTAAAGGAGCAGCAGTTCAAGTGGATTAGCATTGGCAAAGGGTGGAGTCTATCTTGGAATTCAACCAGCATCTAGTTACTTAAACGTGGCTTCACCAGAACACTCATAAGTTTTCTTTTTACCTTTTTCCTTTTTAGTTTAATTTTTATTTTGTATTTAGTAATTAGTTTAAGTATTCTTTTAATTATGATTGTAGCTTAATATAATTTTTCAACATTAATAATGAAGTGCTAATTAAAATATGATCGTGAGACCAAAATATGCGTATTAAATTAACTTGAACAAATTTTAGAAATTCCCTGTCTTTAATGATGATGTTGCGATTAATTTAATCTTAATCACGTTTCTTTAATCGATGCAATGCCAAATTAATTTCCTATTAATTATCTGTAATTAATTGGTTAATTAATTCAGTGGTAAAACTACCATCAGGTAGGAGGGAATTAAAGGTTAGTAAATTATGACATACTGTTGATGATTAAAATTTACTAAAATTGGGTTTTTCTAATTACTAATGCAATTAAATCTTTAAATTTAGTGTTGGCTGATTCCAGCTAAATTAAGATTTAATTAGGGGTAATTAATTTATAGCTGATTCTTGTTAATTACCTATTAATTAAGGAAAAATTAGATTATGTCAGAGCTGATTCTCGGCAATATATAACCAATTGATTTTTAAAAGTTAATTAATTTGTGAGTCTAGGATCGATCTAAAATTGATTAGTATGGATTTAATAATTGTCAGATTTTGCTTATTTGCCATATTATAATTTTTGAGATTTTCTTTTGTTAATTCTAGATAATCTGTTTAATTAATTTTTAAGCATATTTAAGTTGACACATTGAAATTAAATTGTGACATTGTGGAATTAACTAAAATCGATTGTATTTCCGTTCCTCGAGGGATCGACCCTACTTCCCTGTGCTATTTGTATTATTTGAAGTAGGCATTTAAATTGGTACTAAACGACTGTGCCAGATCTTCACACTGAAGAATTTGCTCTTTATTGGAGATGAGATCTTTAAGAAATTTGGCATATTTCGGCACAGCAGTCACTAAGTCTATCAAGGGTAAGCTCACATTGACTTGTTTCACCACATTCAAAAAACGATCAAATTTTGGTCCTCTCTTTGGTGGTGGTTTCACTCTTTCTGGAAGTGGAGGCCGAGGAGCATACTCTGGATAGTTATAAGGACTTGGTGGTCCTCGAACCTTTTTGGTCTTATCCTTCCCTTCATTCTCCTTCACCTCTTCCTTTTCAAGTGCCTTGACCTCCTGCGCACAATTATCTTCAACTTCAACTCCAGCTTCATTCTGGTCTATTTCATCTTTTGTAACAGTCCCTTGCAATTGTTTACCACTTCTTAAAGTAATGGCATTGCCCACCTCCTTGCCCTTAGGATTGGGGACAGTATCACTTGGGAGAGATTAGTTAGGTCGATGATGTACTGCATTTTCCAGCTGTCCCAACTGCATTTCAATGTTTTTGAGTGTTGCATCATGATGTTTTACAGTTGTCTCCAAACCAGCTAATCTTTGTTCGCTTTTATCCATCTTATCCATGATACAATTAAACATATCTTCCATGGAAGGCTTCCTTGGCTCTTGTACATTCGGCTGATGTTCAAACCCAGGAGGTGGGTTTGAAGACCTTATTTGATCATTGCCTTGGAAGTATTGTCCACTTTGATTTTGGTTTTGCTGTCCCCAAGTACTTGAACCACAACTGATCGCGAGTGTCGCACCTCGTCAATTTTAACTCTAAACACTAATGTAGTAGTGGAAGAAGAGATCGTATCCACAGGGAAGGCTTAGGTCAAGAATATTGAGCAAATTTTTCTAAAAGTCTTGTCTCAGAATCTAAGTACTAGAAAGAATGTAATTTCAATACAAAAGAACGAGGACAAAAATACAAAAGAAAATGACAAGCAAGGATGAAACAGATATCTGAGGATTCTTAAATTGGACGAACACAGGCTTAGTAAATCTATGCTATGCAATCAGTAAACAATTAAATGCATTGGAGACCTAAATTGCCTAGAAGTTCAAGCTGTGGTTAGCATGGCGACCACACCACCTCTTGTACCCCCCAATCACCATCCTCTCCCATGGCGAGGCCCGAGAATGGTGGATTAAGCTCCGCAATGTCTCAACTCTCTCAGCTAACTTCTCTAACATCCGAAATCCTAAGTACTCCCATGGCGAGGCCCAACCTAGGGTTTAGATGCCTTTGTTGTTAACATCGAGAGCTTCTTCATCACTATTCCTACTGTTTCGATTTTTCAAAACTTCCTATGGCGAGGCCTGAGTCTCAGAATTGAAATGATCAAATAGAGTAAGTGTGAAGACTAAAGCAATCACAATTCAGTTCTCACTTCGTATATTTCTCCACTGGCATCGGTGAATCACTCCTCAATTTAGCATGTCGACCACAATTGAAGCTTGATCCATTCAAAATTAGCTAGAAATATGAAGTTTCATAGATTTCTATGATTAATTCTAATGTGATTGCAAGATTCAACAATTAGATCAATTGTATAGCATATAATCTACTAATTCATGTATTCATCCATCTAGAATCCTAAGATATCATAGATTTAGCCAGAAATCATCGTTCTCATCTCAACATCAACAAATTGCAACATTGATAAGGTCATTCTCACTTAATTGGAAGAATTTACCGATTTAGTCGAGAGAATTGTCAATTCCTTTGTCAATTGAGAATAAGCAAGAAGTATCCAGTCCAAATTCACAATCGGAGTTGAGATCCGGAGAAGAAATGTTTAGTGAGAGAAAATAGATCTAGAGAGACAAAATAAGAGGGAGAAAAACTCCCGCTAATATTTAAACGATGGTTCTAAAATCTCCAATCCCCTCTTTACATGCTAGCTACCTTCCCTATATATAGAGTTGGGAAAATGTAACTAATACGCAACATAAAATGTATAAAGTGTTACGAAAGTGTCTTCCAAAAAGAATGACTAAATATTAGCCCAAAATGTGAAAAATCTGAAATTGTAGAACTCCTCCAGCATTCCAGCGCCTTCGGGCTTTCAAAATTGCGCCTTCAGATGCTCTTTCGCGCCTTTCGTCAAAAGGTCGCGCGCCTTCAGTTCGGAGACCACGCCTTTGGGCCAGTGAGAATCACGCCTTCAGTTCTGAACTTCCAGGCGCGCGAATCAGAGTTGAATCACGCCTTCTTGCTATTTCAAATTGCGCTTTCAGCATCCTCGCGGGCTTCAAAGCAGAACAGCATTCACGAAATCATGCCTTCTGGCCATTGGACTTCACGCCTTCTTCTGCCCTGAAAATCAGAAACTTAGTACTTCAACACTTAGTCAAATTTCCAGAAAACTCAATATACGAAACCTCAAAGCTGCAGCTTCAAACAAAAATTTGACCATGAAACGCTGTGAATCTAGGAAAGCTTAAAACATGAACATTGTAACTCGTTATCTTAGATTTCCATAGCCATATGGATCACCCAATTTAGAGCTAAGATGAGAGAGTTATGACCAACTCAAAACAGTGCAACAAAACTGAAACTCATGAAACAAAACTCCCAACACTTTGCCATTCCTTCAAGATTGCCAAACAAAATCCACTCCAAGAGTATTATGCTGGCGAGGTCTCGTGGCGAGACCTCGCCGTGTAGTGTGTGTGTGTGGCGAGACCTCGTGGCGAGGTCTCGCCGTGTGATGATTTTGCTGGCGAGGTCTCGCAGCAAGCCCTCGCCATGCAATGTGTTTAATGGCGCGAGGTCTCGCGGCGAGACCTCGCCGTGCATGTGAGAGTGTGAGAGTTTTGAGTGAATAATGCGTTAGAAAGTGTGAGTGTGAAGTGAAGGTGAGCAGCTGAGATGTTGTGTGTGAGTGTCGTGAAGTTTGTGTGATATGAGAGTGCTGTGAAGTGAATGGTGAAAACGATGTGAACAGTGAGATGTGGTGCGCAGTTGTGTAGATAAGGAGTGAAGTGAAGTGTTTGTGAGCTATAAATGAAAGCGAAAATGTGAAGTGAAGATGTAAACTGTTAATGAAGTGGGTGTTGTGAATGCTTGCAAAATGAGTGAAAGCTGAACTGAATTCAAATGTTGTAAATTAATGTGAATGAAATGTGCTAAGAAGTGAGGAATTTGTGAGGTGAACATAAGAATGTGAAGTGTAGTGATTCATGAGTGAAAACAGAAAGTAGTGTGTTGTAAACTTTCTACCAACTGAAAGTAAACAAAATGTGTTATTAACATGATGAAAATGACTGAATGAATGACATGATGAGGAATTGTGAATAGAATGTGCCAGTGTAAAATGTGATGTTGTGTTTATGTTGTGTAGTGTATAATTGTGATTAAGTGCTGAGAATGAGATGTAAAGGAAAAATTGTGTGCAAATGTGTAACAGGTGAAAACAGTGTGTGCGAGTAGTATTGCGGCGAGGTATGTGTGTGCGAGTAATGATGTGCGGAGTGTGCGAGAGTGATGTGCGAGGTGTGCGGAGTGCTTGTGAGGTGTGTGCAGGTGATGCATGCGACGAGGTGAGCTCGTCGCACAACATTTGTGCAGGAGTGTTGTGCGGCGAGGTGGCCTCGCCGCATATCGTGTGCGTGCTTGTGTGCAAGTTGCTGTGCGAGTGTGCAGGTGAAGTTGTGCGAGAGTGTAGAGTGAAGTGAGTGCTCGTGAGGTGCTTGTGAAAATGCTCTTGAAGTCTTTGTGAGTGCTTAGTGTGTGATGACACCATTTCAGAACAACAAGCAACTTCCAAGCAACATTCGTGTGTCTTAACATCTGAATTGGGCTCGATGGTAAACATAAGAGTTCTAGGGCTATCTCATTGCTTTACAATGGATCAAGAATCACCTTAATTGGATGTCTGTAGCTCATGTTATCAACAATCTACCAAACTGTGGCAATATGAACTTCATAACTAAATCATGAAGTAGCAATCATCAAGATGCTTTCGTTTCTCATCTTTACACACACAATTAGAAGAAAGTTAAAACATAAGAATTGAAGACTCTCAAAGAACTTTCCAGAACATCCAAGAACTCATCATTTGGATTAATATTGAAGAAGTTATGCTCAAATGAATTTGCACAACCATGCTGCCCAAAACCCTAAAATGGCCAAATATGCATTCTTGGTTCCTTCATTTGCCTTTTACATTTTTCATTTCATTTACCATCATTTTTGCTCGTTTTACACCATTTGATCATTTTCATATTGTAAACAATAATAACTGTACAAAACCTCTCAAATCATCACATATGTACATAAAACACACAACAAAAGCCAAGTTATTTAACACATATTAGTTGGTATAAAACTAACTTATCAAATTCCCCCACACTTGAACTTTTGCTTGCCCTGAAGCAAAGACACAACACAAAACTCACATTTCAAAACGCACTTAACACTAGACCTCACTCCTCTGTCAAGGCTTGTTTCTCACCTGAGTTCATCAAAACAATTTTTTTCATGCAATATCAAAACTCTTAACATATCCTCAATTCCAAGCTTATCAAACTTTATCACAATTTATCACACCAAGGCACGATGAATAAAGACCAAATGTCATGCCTGCAAGTGTGTGCTGAGGAACATGAACTTCATCTATTCCCTTGCTATACACCACTAGCTGGTCTCATCATAACATCAATACATGCCAAATCTCCTTGTACACCCTTATGAACATGCAATCACAAGATCAATGGTACCTATGCGTACATTGGTACTACATGGGACATTGCCCTTATTTCTGCACATTAGTGCTGCAACATTGGTGTAAATTGCTTCAACATATTGATGACTGAAATAATGCTGGTTTTATGGCTTTTTTCTCCCAAATTTGATTGCCAGGTTCTTATGGCTTTTTTCTTCCCAAGTGTGCCAATATGCTTTTTCTCCCATATTCATTTCTTGTGCAGCACATGTTCATAAGAATCCCAAATTGACTAAACATGCACGAATTTTTGAAGACCACCAGATAAATGCATAACAAAAAGAATAGAATCCATACACATTACCTCCTATGTCAATTGAGTTTGCATGGCATATCTATCTTACATTAACACTCGGGCTTAGTCAGCAAAATGTACCAATTTCATCAAGATTAGAATCAAAGACATCAAAACAATTTTCGCATGCAAATACAAAAGTAAGATGGATGAACTTTCATGATTTTTGAAAATAGCTTAACAAAAGAGTAAAGCATAGTACAAAGTGTTACTTCATTCTATCCATTTCACCACTTTACTCACACTTTTACGAATTTTCTTCTCATTACTTTACCCACACTCATTTTTCTCATTTCAGCTCAACTCACATTTAAAGAAATGAAACCACCAAGACACAACCTACGTTTAACACCATCACTTTATTCACAAAAAGTTCAAAATTTCACCAAAAATTTCACAAAACAATTTCAACATGTCAAATGTCACAAAGATCTTAAACTTTGCACAAAACATGAAAAATTGCACAACAATAAAAACATCACATATAACTGGACATAATATGCTAACAATTAAAATTCACCACAAAACTTAGAAAATAGCATATTCTTCATCACATAGCACAAAAAACTTCACAAAAAAATTTCACAAAAAATTTCATTAAAATTTCATCACTCATGCAAGATAACTAAGCATCCAAAAGTTCAAGAGATACAAACCATAGCAAACATACACTCCCCCACACTTAAAACATACATTGTCCTCAATGTAAAGAAAAGATAGGTTTAGGAGCCCCCTAGTATTGATATTATCATGAATTCCAATGTTTGCTCGGTGGAGATTTCTTGATCCATCTTACTCATATGAAAAATTCTATGGCATCACTCCCCCACACTTAGCCTCTTGAGTGCATGGCTAATCTCTTGCAATGTCCTTCCTGGTCAAACACCTTTAGCATGAGTGGTTTTGATGAATTCCAAAATGAAAGAAACGCAAAGACAAAACAAAAAGACGAAAACAAACTACTTATTAAAGCTAAAGGAGAAGAAGTAGTTCTGGATTTAGATAGTCTCCAGCTAGACTTTATTCATCCACAACATATGTCTTGGTCATGAAAAGAACTCATTAAATCTATCTCTGCACCACACAAAGAATGAACTCTCATTAGCATGCTCCTTCTTCCCAGAAGACACTGGAGTGTTGAGGAGATGTGTAAGCACAGGATCATGAGAAAAACTTTCTCCAAATTTCACATTGATTCGAACCACATCATAGCCCTCTTCTACCACACTATCCATAGTAGTCCTGCAAGGCTCAACCAAGGAATGCACATCCATGGTCTCAATCAACTCATCAGAAAGTTCAAAAACAAATGCCTCAAATTCACAATTGTTCACCATATTATCATTGTCATTCAAAATGTTAACAGTTTTATCATCAAAATTAACATTATTGACTTCACAAATTTTCTCAAAATTATCATCACAAACTACATTGTCATTTCGTAACAGAGATTTCTCATTATGCACTGGATGTGAAGTACCAATTACACACTCAGATGCATTCTCAGTTTCAAAAGTACCAATTTCCATATTATCTTGATTTATGGTATCACAATGTCCTTCCAGATGTGACTCAATGCAATTTATCAAATTATCAAGAAAAGAACAGTCATCATCATCATCAAGTAAAACATGATCATCACTATCATTTGAACAATTCTTAACACATGCTTCCTGTGAGGTATGATCTACCAAAGATTGACTTGGCATTTCAAAGTTTGACACATCTATGCAACCACATTCTTCTATGCGTGCACTCTCTAATGAAAACATGCAATCTTCTACATCAAGCTCTTCACAATCAATTTCTTCATCATCCACAATTTCATCAACAGAAATATAGTCATGCTTAACACCCTCATCAACCAAAGTTGGAGAACATTCAACAACCTGAATGGAAAAACAAGATTCTAAATGCATAGGTTGCTTCATTGCATAATTCACATCAAAAACTACTTCCTCATTATTAATTCTAAAGGTGACAGTTTTGTTCGAACTCCAATTAAAGCATCACCAGTAGCTAAAAATGGTCTACCAAAGATGAGTGGTACCTCGGGATCTTCCTCCATATCAAGTACAATGAAATCAACAGGCAAAGTAAATTTATCAACTCTTACCAGGACATCTTCAAACAAACCTGTAGGAGTCACCAAGGACATATCTGCCAATTGTAGAGTTACCGCAACTGGGCGAATCCGGCTTTCCAATCCAACACTGATAGCTATGGACAATGGCATTAAGTTGATCCCAGCACCCAAGTCACACAATGCCTTTGCAAAATGCTTTGTGGCTATTTTGCATGGGATAGTGCAACTCCCAGGATCCTTAAGCTTCAGAGAAAGATCATGAACCATCCATGCTTGAGAGCACTCAAAAACCATCATGGGAACCTCACATCTCAAGATTTTCTCTTTGTTGGAGATGAGATCCTTGAGATACTTAGCATACTTTGGCATTGAAGTCACTAAATCCATCAGGGGAAAATTCACATTCACTTGCTTGAGTACTTCCAGAAACCTATTGAACTGAGGCCCCTTTGTTGGTGGTGATTTCTTTCTCTCTGGAAAATGAGGTTTGGGAGCATACTCAGGGTAGTTATAAGGATTGGAGTTCTTGGTGATCTCATTTCCCACCCTAGCTGGTATGTCCTTCTTCACAGTCTTACCATCCTCTTGCTCATTATCCTTCTTAAGTTCCAAAACTTCCTCAGCTTCCTCTTTCTGATCTTCTTCTGCACAATCACTCTTAATTTCTGAAAGTTTGTTCCCAGGCAAAAATTTTCCATTCCTCAAGGTTATGGCCTTACATCCAATATTGTTCTTGGGATTTGACACCGTATCACTAGGAAGAGAACCCATAGGTCTATGATGTATAGCATTCGCGAGTTGACCCAATTGCATCTCAATGTTTTTAAATGTGCCATCATGATGTCTTATAGATGTCTCCAAAGCAACAAATCTTTCTTTATTTTTATCCACCTTTTCTATAAGACTCCAGAGCATTTCTTCCACTGATGAGTTCCTCAGCTCTGAGGTACTAGCTTGCTGATCAAAACCTGGTGGAGGATTGGAAGTTCTCCCTTGATCATTCCCTTGAGTATATTGACCTCTCTGGTTTTGGTTCTGTTGTCCCCAAGTTCCTTGATTACCACCATAGCCTCTATTGTTCCCTCTTGAGTAATTTCCTGAGTACTGTGGCCTGTTGCCAAAGTTATTCACGTATTGAATGGACTCAGTGGTGACTGGGTACTCATCAGTATAATGTTCACCCTTGCATATACCACATGAAAGAAGTGGAGCTTTTGTTTGTGTTGCCTTAAGAGTCTGCACCTGCTTGGCCAATGCTTCAAACTACGCACTAAGAGAAGTCTCCTTATCTACATCAAGAACCCCCCTTTGTTTTCTAACATGAGTTTTGCGGGTCTCTGGGAAAAGATACTCGTCCTCAGCTATTCGATCAAATAACTCCCTTACCTCCTGGACACTTTTATCTTTGAGAGCACCATTAGCACAGGCCTTAACCATCATTGAGGCTTCAGCAGTAAGGCCTTTGAAGAAAGTATTTAGTTCTCTGATCTCTCCCAAATCATGGTTGGGGCATTGCCTAATCAAGTCGTTGAATCTCTCCCAAGCTTCCCTAAATGTCTCACTATCTTGTTGTTGGAAATTCGTAATTTCCAACCTTCTCCTTTCAAGCTTAGCTGGAGGGAAGTATTTAGACAAGAACCTCTTTTGTAGATCAACAAATGACATCCCAGCATTTGTTCCCCCAATGCTCTTGAACCAATGTTTAGCCTTTCCACACAAAGATAAAGGAAACAAAATCCTGTGAACTTCACCCCTGTCAACTCTAGGCAACTTGAAAGTGCTACATAACCCGAGAAACCAATCAAGGTGGTCATTAGGATCCTCGTTGTCAAGACCTTGGAAGAATTGGCCCTGGGTAATCATGGAAACAATTTGTGGAGGAATGTGGTAACTTTCCACATCGATGTCCTGATTACCAAATCGATTGTCAAAATTTACTGCATAATGGTCTCCAAACCTTGGTGCTTGTGCTCCTTGAGCTGCCATTTCTCTCTGTTGCCTTAATTGTGCTCTCAAAGTTTTCTCCAACTCAAGACCAATAAGAATTGTGGTTCTCTTGCAAACCTGCTAGACCTTGGCATACACAACACACAGTTGTGGAGTGTAATAACAAAGGAACAAGAACTTCAAATATGCAACTCAGAAACAGATCACAATTCTCAACACGAACAGTAAACAACACAAAATGAAAGCTAAGGTAAATGCCACAAACAAAAACACAAAGTAGAACAAGTAAAAATCAAGAACAATTCAACAAATTCCAGAACCGATTCTTTCCCCGGCAACGGCGCCAAAAATTGATCGCGAGTGTCGCACCTCGTCAATTTTAACTCTAAACACTAATGTAGTAGTGGAAGAAGAGATCGTATCCACAGGGAAGGCTTAGGTCAAGAATATTGAGAAAATTTTTCTAAAAGTCTTGTCTCAGAATCTAAGTACTAGAAAGAATGTAATTTCAACACAAAAGAACGAGGACAGAAATACAAAAGAAAATGACAAGCAAGGATGAAACAGATATCTGAGGATTCTTAAATTGGACGAACACAGGCTTAGTAAATCTATGCTATGCAATCAGTAAACAATTAAATGCATTGGAGACCTAAATTGCCTAGAAGTTCAAGCTGTGGTTAGCATGGCGACCACACCACCTCTTGTAACCCCCAATCACCATCCTCTCCCATGGCGAGGCCCGAGAATGGTGGATTAAGCTCCGCAATGTCTCAACTCTCTCAGCTAACTTCTCTAACATCCGAAATCCTAAGTACTCCCATGGCGAGGCCCAACCTAGGTTTTAGATGCCTTCGTTGTTAACATCGAGAGCTTCTTCATCACTATTCCTACTGTTTCGATTCTTCAAAACTTCTTATGGCGAGGCCTGAGTCTCAGAATTGAAATGATCAAATAGAGTAAGTGTGAAGACTAAAGCAATCACAATTCAGTTCTCACTTCGAATATTTCTCCACTGGCATCGGTGAATCACTTCTCAATTTTAGCATGTCGACCACAATTGAAGCTTGATCCATTCAAAATTAGCTAGAAATATGAAGTTTCATAGATTTCTATGATTAATTCCAATGTGATTGCAAGATTCAACAATTAGAACAATTGCATAGCATATAATCTACTAATTCATGTATTCATCTATCTAGAATCCTAAGATATCATGGATTTAGCCAGAAATCATCTTTCTCATCTCAACATCAACAAATTGCAATATTGATAAGCTCATTCTCACTTAATTGGAAGAATTTACCGATTTAGTCGAGAGAATTGTCAATTCCTTTGTCAATTGAGAATAAGCAAGAAGAATCCAGTCCAAATTCACAATCAGAGTTGAGATCCAGAGAAGAAATGTTTAGAGAGAGAAAATAGATATAGAGAGAGAAAATGAGAAGGAGAAAAGCTCCCGCTAAAATTCAAACGATGGTTCTAAAATCTCCAATCCCCTCTTTACATGCTAGCTTCCTTCCCTATATATAGAGTTGGGAAAACGTAACTAATACGCAACATAAAATGTATAAAGTGTTACAAAAGTGTCTGCCAAAGAGAATGACTAAAAATTAGCCCAAAATGTGAAAAATCCGAAATTGTAGAACTCCTCTAGCATTCCAGCGCCTTCGGGCTTTCAAATTTGCGCTTTCAGATGCTCTTTCGCGCATTTCGTCAAAAGGTCGCACGCCTTCAGTTCTGAACTTCCAGGCGCGCGAATCAGAGTCGAATCACGCCTTCTTGCTATTTCAAATCGCGCCTTCAGCATCCTCGTGGGCATCAAAGCAGAACAGCATTCACGAAATCATGCCTTCTGGCCATTGGACTTCACGCCTTCTTCTGCCCTGAAAATCAGAAATTTAGTACTTCTACACTTAGTCAAATTTCCAGAAAACTCAATATACGAAACCTCAAAGCTGCAGCTTCAAACTAAAATTTGACCATGAAACGCTGTGAATCAAGGAAAGCTTAAAACATGAACATTGTAACTCATTATCTTAGCTTTCCATAGCCATATGGATCACCCAATTTGGAGCTAAGATGAGAGAGTTATGACCAACTCAAAACAGTGCAACAAAATTAAAACTCATGAAATAAAACTCCCAACACTTTGCCATTCCTTCAAGATTGCCAAGACCTCGCCGTGTAGTGTGTGTGTGTGGCGAGACCTCGTGGCGAGGTCTCGCCGTGTGATGATTTTGCTGGCGAGGTCTCGCAGCGAGACCTCGCAATGCAATGTGTTTAATGGCGAGGTCTCGCGGCGAGACCTCGCCGTGCATGTGCGAGTGTGAGAGTTTTGAGTGAATAGTGCTTTAGAAAGTGTGAGTGTGAAGTGAAGGTGAGCAGCTGTGATGTTGTTTGTGAGTGTCGTGAAGTTTGTGTGATATGAGAGTGCTGTGAAGTGAATGGTGAAAACGATGTGAAGAGTGGGATGTGGTGCGCAGTTGTGTAGATAAGGAGTGAAGTGAAGTGTTTGTGAGCTATAAATGAAAGCGAAAATGTGAAGTGAAGATGTAAACTGTTAATGAAGTGGGTGTTGTGAATGCTTGCAAAACGAGTGAAAGCTGAACTGAATTCAAATGTTGTAAATTAATGTGAATGAAATGTGCTAAGAAGTGAGGAATTTGTGAGGTGAACATAAGAATGTGAAGTGTAGTGATTCATGAGTGAAAACAGAAAGTAGTGTGTTGTAAACTTTCTACCAACTGAATGTAAACAAAGTGTGTTATTAACATGATAAAAATGAGTGAATGAATGACATGATGAGGAATTGTGAATAGAATGTGCCAGTGTAAAATGTGATGTTGTGTTTATGTTGTGTAGTGTATAATTGTGATTAAGTGCTGAGAATGAGATGTAAAGGAAAAATTGTGTGCAAATGTGTAACAGGTGAAAACAGTGTGTGCGAGTAGTATTGCGGCGAGGTATGTGTGTGCGAGTGATGATGTGCGGAGTGTGCGAGAGTGATGTGCGAGGTGTGCGGAGTGCTTGTGAGGTGTGTGCAAGTGATGCATGCGACGAGGTGAGCTCGTCGCCCAGCATGTGTGCAGGAGTGTTGTGCGGCGAGGTGGCTTCGCCGCACATCGTGTGCGTGCTTGTGTGCAAGTTGCTGTGCGAGTGTGCAGGTGAAGCTGTGCGAGAGTGTAGAGTGAAGTGAGTGCTCGTGAGGTGCTTGTGAAAATGCTCGTGAAGTCTTTGTGAGTGCTTAGTGTGTGATGACACCATTTCAGAACAACAAGCAACTTCCAAGCAACATTCGTGTGTCTTAACATCTGAATTGGGCTCGATAGTAAACATAAGAGTTCTAGGGCTATCTCACGGCTTTACAATGGAACAAGAATAACCTTAATTGGATGTCTGTAGCTCAAGTTATCAACAATCTACCAAACTATGGCAATATGAACTTCATAACTAAATCATGAAGTAGCAATCATCAAGATGCTTTCGTGTCTCATAATTACACACACAATTAGAAGAAAGTTAAAAATTAGTAATTGAAGACAACTCAAAGAGCTTTCCAGAACATCCAAGAACTCATCATTTGGATTAATATTGAAGACGTTATGCTCAAATGAATTTGCACAACCATGCTGCCCAAAACCCTAAAATGGCCAAATATGCATTCTTGGTTCCTTCGTTTGCCTTTTGCATTTTTCACTTCATTTTCCATCATTTTTGCTCGTTTTACACCATTTGATAATTTTCATATTGTAAACATATAACTGCACAAAACCTCTCAAATCATCACATATGTACATAAAACACACAACAAAAGCCAAGTTATTTAACACATATTAGTTGGTATAAAAGTATAAAACCAACTTATCAACAACCATATTGTCTATTGCCTCCAGAATAATTTCAAGAGTACTACGGCTTGTTGTAGTTGTTGACATATTGCAATGACTCCGTGGTAATAGCACATTCGTCGGTATAATGCTCTCCCTTGCAGAAGCCATAAGAAAGTACAGGAGCCTTGGATTGTGTGGCCTTCAATGTTTGCATTTGTTTGGCAAGAGCTTCAAATTTAGCTCTCAGAGACATTTCATCATCACGGTCCAGAATTCCTTTTTTCTTCCTTCCATACGATTTTCTTGTCTCAGGAAAAAGATATTCATCTTTAGCAATTTTATCAAAAATTTCCCTCACTTTCGGAACACTTTTGTCTTTCAAAGCTCTATTTGCACAAGCCTTGACCATCATAGAAGATTCTACCGTGAGTCCCTTAAAGAAAGTGTTCAACTCTCTGATTTCACCCAGGTCATAATTTGGACATTGTGTGATCCAAGTCATTAAAGCCCTCCCAAGAACGATGAATCTGAGCCGATTCTCGGTAATCTGTAACTAACTGATTAAATAGAGATTGTTATTTTTGAGTCGATGAACCATTAAGAATTCATTAGTGTGGATTTATTTATAGCCGAATTTTTCCCTTTAATTAATTAACTTCTGAATTTTATTATTTTGTTATTTCATAATTTTGTGAATTATATTTTAGACTTCGTAGTTTTAATCATTGAATAACTTGTAGTTACTATATGCAAATTGATTGAATTAGAAAAATAGAGTTGTTCTTCGTGGGATCGACCTTACTTGCATTATACTTAAATTATCTTTAGAGAGTAAGTAAATTAATTTGGTACAAAATGACACACCAAATTTTGGCGCCGTTGTCGGGGAGCGGCATTATTTTCTTTTTAATTAATTTTGATTTTTGTTCTTTGGTTTATGTCCAGATCGTCTAACCTAGATTTACTTTTTGATCCAGAGATCGAAAAAACAGCAAGGAGATTAAAGAAAGAGACAAAAGAACATCGCCAAAGAACCAAATTTGGTTCAAAACCTGACGCGTCGTTCAATCGAACAACGACTAGCAGAACTGCATACCCAGCTAAATCAGATTTTCAGTTTGAATAAACTTCCATGGCTAATCTTCCACCTATAAATCAGCCACTTGTAGATGATCCACCACGTGAACGGGAGCAGCAGCAACCAAGAACTCCTGTGATTTACCCGGTTGTTCAGATTCCAATTCCACTTCCCATGCACGATCGACCTCTAAGGGAGTCTACTAACCTAATTGTCAATTACAGACCTTCTTGCATTGTCTTGCCTGAACTTGAAATTGATTATGAACTAAAAGCATCCTTCCTAAATTTATTGCCTAAATTTAATGGAGATGTTGGTGAAGACCCACTTAGTTTTTGCATGATTTTATAAAGGTGTGTGAAACAGTAAACAATAGAGGAGTCACACAAGAATACATTAAACTAGCTAGTTTTTCTTGGTCTTTAACTGGAAATGCTAGTGCTTGGTTTAAAATTATCACTCCTAGATCAATTACATCATGGGAAGGTATGCAAAGAATATTTTTTGATGAATTATTTTCCAGCTTCTAAGATTACATTTGGTAGGCATTAAACAAGAATATGATGAATCTTTAACGGCCTTCTGGAATAGATTTAAGCGATTGTGTGAGGGATGTCCTCAGCATCAAATATCTGATAAACTTTTAATTCAATAGTTTTATGAAGGTTTGCAACCAGAGGAGAAAATAACACTTGATGCGGCAAGTGGTGGAGCTTTCATGGATAATAGAACAACCCAAGCCACAAACTTGATTGTTAAAACATGTGAATCACGTCAACAATACCAACCTTTGCGTCGATCAACTAAGCAAGTTGGTGAAATTTCCAACTCTTCAATTGAAAGCAAATTAGAAGCTTTGACAGCAAGTGTTGAGAAGTTGATCAATGGAAAGGGAACAGGTCAGATGGATGTTTGCGAAATTTGCAAAAGTCCTAACCATTCTGCAGATCTATGTCAAATGACTGAAGAAGAGTTAGATGGCCAAGTTAATGCAATGGGAGGATATCAACAAAAGTGCTACGATCCTAATGCCAATACCTTCAATCCAGGTTGGCAAGACCATCCGAATTTAAGCTACAGAGCTCGCGCACCTCAACAAAATGTTCTACAACATCCAGCACAACAACAAGCTAAACCAATTTTGGCCACCAACAGCACCATCTGCCCAACTAAATTCTAGCTTCATAGCTACCTCAAGGTCAGGAGTTCTTCTTGAGGATATACTTGTTAATTTAGCTATTTCTGTAACTTTGATGCAGAACACGTAAGCTCAGAATAAAGGAGAATGACAAGCTCGTCGTTAATCTTGCAATTTTACCTTTTACACTAATGTAGTAGTGATGAGAAGGATCGTATCCACAGGGAAGAGAATGGCTCAAGAAATTCGAATTTAGTTGTAAAACTAGATGCAAAACTAGACTATTAAGTATGTGGAACAGAACTAGATGCAAGTAACGTAAACAAATGCAAGAAAAATGCAACACAACAACAAAAGACAACACCACGATGTCTAAGCAGATGTCCAGGGTTCAAGTACTAGGTAATCGCAAATTAAGTTGCTATGCTATGCTCTTGACTCCTTACAAAACACATTAGGAGGAGATATTAGTTGCCTAGAAGCCTGGAGAACACCCAGCCTGACGACCTCAATATCCTCTAGACCTCTTTACATCTTACCTTTCCCATGGCGAGGCCTAAGTAAGAAGATTTTAGTTCCGCAGCATCTCTACTACATAACGCTAGCTAATAGTCATACACAACCATAGGTCTCCCATGGCGAAGCCTGACCTAAGTTTCTAAGCCTAACTTGCATCAATAGTCTTCCTTCACTTGGTTCTTATGACTCAATGACCTTCGACTGGCATGGCGATCACATCTCGGATCATGTACACAAACAAATAAGCAAAGAAACTACACACTTGTATATCTGTTCCTCGCTCATGTTATCTACACTTCCAATGAGTAATTAAACATCAATCTAGCATTACGACCTCCATTAAAGTTCAATTCCACCAACGAAAGTGTAAACTTCACAAATATTGATAGAATTATGCAATTACAAACATATACGATGTCTTTCATACAAAATGAGTCAATAGAATAGCATTCAAAGTTTAATTACACCATCATCTGTACCGAACCCTAGGACATCTCACGATCTAGCCGAGAATCTCCATTTCAAGTTTACGATCAACAATTCTCAGCATTAAGCAATTCATACTCAATAATTGAAAAGATTATACCGATTAAATTGCTTCGGAAGCTTCAAGTCACAAGCGGATTACAATGTTCGGATCAAATTCTCAATCGGTGTTGAAATCGGAGATCGGTCAGAGAAGAAGGATAATCTAGTGAGAGAAAGTAATTGTAGAGAGAAACTTCCCGATTACAAAATTAAAAGTTCGGTTCTCAAATTCTAGAATCTCCCTCCTTTTAATTTGGTTAACTAATCCCTTATATATAGAGGTTACAAAAACGTAAAAGATATGCAAACGTAAAATGAGCATAAAACTACAAAAGTGCCACTATGTGTATCAAACTAAATATTCACGATAACTTGGGCATAAGTGTGAACCACGCCTTTGGGCCTTGAAGTTTCACGCTTTCATCAGCCTCCCCGCGCCTTCAAACCACCGACCACCACGCCTTTATCATCCTGTACAAAATACCCAACAACCAACACTTAACCGATTTCTAGCAACACCACAAGCACATACAAAGATTGCCCAAAAAAACATCACGCCCACAAGCTCTAAATAGCGAGACCTCGCGGCGAGGTCTCGCCACTCAAGCTATTAACACGGCGAGACCTCGCCGCGAGGTCTCGCCTTGCACTGCCAACTCACGAGACCTCTCGGTGAGGTCTCGCCCGCCATCGTGCACGAGTGTGCGAGTGAACCGTGAGTTGTGTGTAAAACAAATGAAAGACTGAAGAATGAAAATGCAAATGAAGACAACATGAGATAAATTGAAGATATAATGTTTGAAAAACATTATCAAACCTGGAATGGAAAATGAGTGCATGATCTTGCAAATGTAGAAAAGAAAGCAACAATACATGGACTCATAGTAAGAACAACAAAGAGCATCAATCTCGAGCATTCAAAGCATGAAAGAAAATATGATGAGTCGAGAGTGAGCATGCATGAACACAATGGAACAACATAGGAGTGGCAAAATGATAAATGCTCAAGTGAATACGTAATGTAAAAGAAATATGTAAAGGACAAAAATGAAGTGAAAAACGAAACAATGATAGTGTTAGTGAAATGCGTGTGTGAAATGAGAGCTCGCCGCATGATGCATACGGCGAGGTGAGTGAGCTCGCCGCATGATGCATGCGGTGAGGTGCAAGTGTTTCGTGAGCTCGCCGCATATACGTGCGGCGAGGTGTGTGAGCTCGCCGCATGATGCACGCGGCGAGGTGCGAGTGTGAGCGGCGAGATGTGCGTGTGAGTGTGTGAGGTTGCCGCACAGCTTATGCGGCGAGGTGTGAATGGTATGCGAGTTTACTGCACATTTTGTGCGGCGAAGTGTGGAATTGCTGTGCATAAGTCCGCGCAGGTCGTGCTTGAATGCCGCACGCCAGCGCGAGCAGCTAGTGTAAGAGTACTGCGCGCAAGTGCGTGGATGCTGCGCTCGCCAATGCTAATGCATGAGTGCTGTGAGTGCGTGTGTGCATGAACTCGCCGTATGGATGTGCGGCGAGGTGTGTGCGTGAATGAGAGCTCGCTGCATGAGCATGCGGCGAGGTGTACGTACGTGCAGTGAAATGAGTGAGCTCGCTGCATGAGCATGCGGCGAGGTGTGCGAGTGTCGTGCGTGAGGTGTGTGCATGAGTGCAGCGAGAAAAGTGCGATTGTGCGGTGAAGTGAGTGCGATTGTGCACCCGTGTGCATGTGCTTGTGTAAGGATGCGTAATAACACCAACTACGCCATGCATCTCCAGTTTACAAATGCCCTTCCTTCATGCATCATTTTCCAAACTCTCAACAAGGCAACTCATTTATACAACATGAATTTATCGTTCACCCCATTTCTTCACAGACAACAACAACATCCCCACTCAATCCACAGAAATCATGATGAAAAATTCAACACAACTTCCACTCCATATACACCTAAATCACACAAACATCTTCTCACAACGTAAGTTTCTCACATGATACTTCACACATTCTTAACTCCTTTTACTCATTCCAACTACAATACTACCCAAAATACACCCAAACCAACAAAAGTCAAGTGAAAAATAACACAATTGCGTCAGTATAAAACTGACTTATCAGAGAATTTCACAAATTTTAGCAAGAGACAAGGGCAGCCATAAGTGGGTTGAGTACCCAAATGACCCAGATGGCAAAACATTTTGATGAGACACAAGGTTCCCAAGGAAAATTACCCTCTCAAGTGCAGATTAATCTACACGAAAACGTTAGTCAAATTACATTGAGGAGTGATAAACAACTTGACGAACCCACTACCACGGTCACGGCTGAAAGACAAACAAATCCGTCCGCGTCGTTCGACCGAACAACAAAGGGGCAGATATCAGAGGTTAGTCCGAAATTGAATTTTTCCACTACTGAAGTTAAAATACCTCCTCCTTTTCCCAACAGGTTGAAAAAGAATGCAAATGATGAAGATTTGGATGACATATTGACAATTTTTAGCAAGATCGAAATCAACATTCCGTTTCTTGATGCTATTAAGAAAATGCCCAAGTGTGCAAAATTTTTGAAAAATTTTCTTTCAAGAATGAATCTTTGCGTAGCAAAGGACAAAGTCGTGGTAGGGGAAAATGTTTCAACTGTTATACAATAGAAGTTATACCTAAATGTAAGGACCCAGGTATGTTCTCTATCCCGTGTGTGATTGGCGAGAAAAAAATTGAAAGATGCATGCTGGATTTGGGAGCTTCAATTAATGTCATGCCTCTTTCTACATACCAAGGTTTGAACATAGGTCCTTTAGCTGAAACAAGAGTGGTTATCCAACTTGCTGATAGGTTGCTAGTTTACCCAATGGGAATTCTTGAAAATGTGTTGGTCAAGGTTAACAATGTATCTATCCAGCTGATTTTTATGTGCTTGACTTAGGCAGTCATCATGATTCTAATTCTGCAGTTTTATTGCTAGGAAGACCATTCTTGAAAACGGTTAAATCAAAGATTGATGTGGATAAGGAGACATTAAATTGTGAATTCAATGGGGAGTATTATACATTTAATATTTTTGAAGCTATGGATTACCCCTTTGATGTGGAAAATGCTTATTCGCTTGATTTAATTGATTCTTTAGTCCAAGAACATCTTGAGATTGAGTTTGTGCAGGATAAACTTGAGCTAGTAGTTACAAGGAGCTGGACTGAATCAGAGGTTGATCGTCACACTAAGAACGAGATTGCAGCTGCAATCATGTCCCTTCACTCCCTTGAAGAACAGTCAACCAGATGTGATACTCACTATTTGCCCAAACAGGAATCACCGGATAAACTTCTTCCTTCTAATTTTAAGGCTCCAGTTCTTGAACTAAAACCTTTGCCTAACAATCTGAAATATGCTTATTTAGGTGCTAATGAAACACTTCCAGTGATCATTAACAAGCATCTCACCAAAGGCCAAGAAGAAAAACTATTGCGTATTCTTCGTGAAAGGAAAGAAGCCATTGCCTGGACCCTTGCTGATCTGAAAGGAATCAGTCCGACTGTTTGTATACATCAAATTTTACTCGAAACTGATTCCAAACCAGTTCGTGACCCGCAAAGGAAACTTAATCCAAATATGAAGGAGGTAGTGCTCAAAGAGATACTCAAGTTATTGGAACTTGGTATCATATTTCCTATTTCAGATAGCCAATGGGTGAGCCCAGTTCATGTTGTTCCCAGGAAATCAGGTTTCCAACTAGTGAAGAACAAAAAGATTGAATTAGTACCTATGCGCCTTCAAACAGGTTGGCGAATGTGTATTAACTATCGTAAGTTGAATGCAGCTACTAGGAAAGATTATTTTTCATTGCCTTTCATTGACCAAATGTTAGAAAGGTTAGCTGGTAAAATATTTTTCTGTTTTCTTGATGGCTTCAGTGGTTATTTTCAGATTTATGTTTCTAAAGAAGATCAAGAAAAGACTACTTTTACATGCCCATTTGGAACATTTGCATATAGACGCATGCCCTTTGGATTATGCAATGCCCCTAGTACTTTTCAACACTGTATGATAAGCATATTATCTAATATGATTGAAAAGTGTATAGAGATATTTATGGATGACTTTACTATTTACGGTAATTCATTTTATGAGTGTCTGCATCACCTCGATAATGTGCTTATTCGCTGCATTGAAAAAAAATTAGCCTTAAATTATGAAAAGTGCCATTTCATGGTTAGGGAGGGTATTGTTTTGGTTCATATTGTCTCGGATAAGGAAATTCAAGTAGACAAGGCAAAAATTGATTTAATTGCGCAGTTATCTTATCCAACTAATGTGCGAGATATTCGTGATTTTTTAGGCCATGCAGGTTTTTATCGAAGATTCATCCATGATTTTGCCAAGATCGCACAACTATTGACAAGGTTACTCCAGCAGGACGTGCCGTTTGATCTTACACCTGAGTGCAAGAATGCTTTTGATAAGCTGAAGGAGAAATTGGTTTAAGCCCCTATAGTCCAGCCTCCTGGGTGGGACCTTCCCTTCGAATTAATGTGTGATGCGAGCGACTATGCCATAGGAGCAGTGCTTGTTCAGAAAATTGGGAAAGAAAGTCATGTTATCTACTACGCTTCAAGGATGTTAAACAGTGCTCAGTGCAATTACACAACCATTGAGAAAGAACTCTTAGCAATTGTATTTGCATTTGAGAAATTTAGATCTTACTTGCTGGGTTCTAGAGTCATTGTTTTTACAGTTCATGCTGCTTTAAAATATCTTTTGTCTAAGAAAAAATCTAAACCACGATTAATTCGATGGATTCTTCTCTTGCAAGAATTCGACTAGGAAATTAAGGTAAAGAAAGGTGCTGAAAACCACGTGGCTGATCATTTAAGCAGATTGGTTCTTGATGATGATTGTTTGCCCATACAAGAAACCTTTCCTGATGAAGAGCTGTACACTTTAACAGGTAATTCGGGTAAGGATCCTTGGTTTGCGAACCTAGTTAATTACCTAGTCAGTAAGGAACTTCCTAAGGATCTCACGCATGCACAGAAATTAAAAATTCAAAGTGATGCAAAATATTACTTATGGGATGAACCATATTTGTGGAATATTGGAACTGATCAAATCTTAAGGAAATGCATTCCAGAAAATGAAGTTAATGATATTTTGCAACATTGTCATTCATTTGCTTGTGGAGGTCACTTTGGTCCTAAACGTACAGCTAGGAAGATTCTTGATAGTGGTTTCTATTGGAAATCTATTTTTCATGATGCGTACTTATTCTGTAAAAGCTACCCCATTGTCAATAGTTGGGAAATATTAGTCATAGGGATTGAATGCCTCAATTACCTATCATTGTTTGTGAAATATTTGATGTTTGGGGTATGGATTTCATGGGTCCTTTTCCTAGTTCTTGTTCCATAGTATACATACTATTAGCTGTTGATTATGTGTCGAAATAGGTGGAAGCCAAAGCCACATGTACTAATGATTCTAAAGTGGTTGCATAATTTCTAAAATCTACTATTTTTAGCCGTTATGGAATTCCTCGTGCTGTAATAAGTGATAACGGAACCCATTTTTGCAACACCACCATTGAAGCTCTTTTGCACAAGTACGGTGTACATCAACGTCTCACCATACCTTATCATCCTCAATCCAATGGCCAACCGGAGGTGTCAAATCATGAGATCAAACAGATCTTGGAAAAGAAAGTGAACGCCTCTAGGAAGGATTGGAGTTTTCGTCTTGATGATGCCTTATGGGCCTATAGAACCGCATTTAAGACTCCAATTGGAATGTCCCCTTATCAACTTATTTTTTGGAAGCTCTGTCTTCTTCTAGTGCAAGTCAAACACAAGGCATATTGGATAGATTAGTGTTTATTTAGTGAGATGGTTTATTATTTGTTTATTTCATTATCGTTTCTGTTTGAATGCTGAGGGACCAGCAATGGTTAAGTGTTGGGATATTTGATAAGTACAGAATATTCATATCTTTTATATTCTTTTTAGTACTGAACTGAGGGGAATTGTTTTTTTAATGTTGATTAATTCGTGCAGAATTTGGAAGATTGCGTAGGGGAGAATGTCGAGAGGAAAGATGGTTAATTTCGAGCTTTTCTTGAAGATCAGAGACGTGGAGATAAAGTTGGAGAGATTTGGTAACAAAAGGATTCTTGGCAATTACCAAAACAGTGGAGGAAGTAGATTAGGAAGCTTATTTTTACAGCCGCATGTGGCTTAATTGGTTTTGGAAACACTGAAGACTCGATCTTTTATTTGATTTAGGAAGTTATAATTTTCTCTCCTATATAAGGGAGTAGTTTGATTAGGGTTAGAACATCTTTGATCGTTTTTATGCAGTTTTACTTGGGTGCAGTTTTTCCTTTTCCTTTTTCGTAGCTGGGTCTGCAGAATTGCAGCAGCCCAGAATTTTTGTAGTTCGTCGTTCGACCGAACGACGGGCAACCTGGTTTGATATTTTTATATTAATTTAATTTCCTTTTTAATTATTATTGTTGTCTTAATTTAATTATGAATTGTGAGTAGTTCTTTATCTGGCGGTGAGTAATGAAGCACTAATCATGTGTAAATTGTGAGACCGAAGTGTTTGAATTGAACTTTCTCTTATTTGATTCCAAGAGTTTTCTAAGCATAATGTTAATTATCTAATTTAATTAAAGACTGATCACCTTTAATCTAATTAGGTAGCGCCAATTAATCCCTTGTCAAGTCACTGGATTTTATAAGCAAGATTAATTAGTGGCAAAGCTACTGTCTCGGTAGATGGAAATAATTGGTTAACAAGTTGTTGCTTGCTGATCATGATATGATTTGTTAAAGTTAGGTTCTTCACTACGTAATGCTTTTATAACATTAAATATGGTGTTCGACTGATTTCGGCCGGGTTATGTTATGAATAGGGAATTAATTGATTAAGCTGATACTTGTCAATTAACGACTAGTTAAGGAAGAATTGGGTTATGTCAGAGCCGATTCTCGGTAATCTGTAACTAACTGATTAAATAGAGATTGTTATCTTTGAGTCGATGAACAATTAAGAATTGATTAGTGTGGATTTATTATAGGCGGATTTTTCCCTTTAATTAATTAACTTCTGAATTTTATTATTTTTTTATTTCATAATTTTGTGAATTATATTTTAGACTTCATAGTTTTAATCATTGAAAAACTTGTAGTTACTATATGCAAATTGATTGAAATAGAAAATAGAGTTGTTCCTCGTGGGATCGACCTTACTCGCATTATACTTAAATTATCTTTAGAAAGTAAGTAAATTAATTTGGTACAAAACGACACACCAACTATAAAGTAGCCCAACAAGACAATGAAAACTAAATAGCAATTCCAAATCCATGTAAGACCATCTCCAGTCTGACAAAGCTCAAAACTCAATCAATAATCTTGAATCTGATGAACGACACAAGGGCCAAAAGTGTGCTGCTTGCCCAATGTTCCATTAACTGGTTGCCATGGACACCTAAATTTTGGTCTTCTTTCACCAAATCCCATATTGAGACTATATGGATCAAATAGCTTTATCCAAAATAAGCCCATACTACACTACACCCTACAATAGATATGATTGTTACAGTTCGTGAACTGTCGGTTTACGGTTCCACCAAAGGTAGAACCGGAATCGGCCCTTGATTGGTAACGGTTATGGTTCCGATTTTGATTTCAGTTTTTTCACGATTATTTTATAGTTCAAATTTTTTTAAAATAAATATTTGAAAAAAATAAGAACAATATCTACAAATTTCATATAATCAGAAAGTAACTCATTTATTAAAAATATAGAAAATTTTGGCATAAATATTAATTACCATAGACATACAAAACATAATAAAATGAAACAAATTTATTATATACAAATTTACATAATATTAAATAAAGCTATATGTTTTATAGTAAAATAAGGTATTTTTTACATATAAACCTTAACACATCGGTGTAACGATTATACTTCATAGTCTTATAGTACTAATTAGATTTTAAAAACTTTTGCGATAAATTTGGTCTGTGATGAGATTAAAGTCATATATGTTGCATTAGTCAATTCATGTTGGTTGGAGTAGTAAAATAAAATAATTGAATAAATAAAATAGTAATAACTAATAATATAAGTTAATAAATTACTAACCATGAGAATTAGGTAAAGAATGAAAAAAAATGAAATAAATTAAAGTAAAAAAATTAAATAAATATATAATAATAATAAATAAATAATAAATAATATTATTGAGAATTTTTAAAAGTTAAAGATATTATGATAGAATAGTGAGTATATGAAAAATTTGAGATTGAAAAAATTCAGAAAACATTGTGTGGTACTGAAAGGGAGTATCTTTAAAGACACAAAATAAATGATTTTTTTTTGAAATTGGTAGTGCGGCGGTTCAAGGAAGAGGTGAACTGTAACCAGTTCAGGAGTGCCGGTTAGGGTTCATAATTTGAGCATGATGAGGGCCAGTTTAAGTCCAAACCGTTGGGCCGATTCCAAGTCATTATGGTTAAAACCGTATCCATGGCGATAACTACCCTACAATATGTGTAGTTTACTTAATTAAGGGACCCTTGGACTAACAGCTGTCACTCTTTATTGTCTTCTATACATTCCTAACCACTTTATGCTGAACCCCCAAATCATAGTTGCTAAAATTTTAATTTTCGTAGTATGACTTTCATATGTTTTTCCATACTATTTATTTGATTCAGGTACCAAAAATTCTAAATTGTTGAGAAGCCATACAACATTCAGATGAATTATTGAGAAGGTCAACAAAGCTAGTGTCACAATTTTAAAATTAAATCACTCTAGATCTTCTGTATCAATTTTGTATATCACTTTCTGTAATACTCTATAAGATTTTGAAACATGTATAATTATTTATTCTTTATGATTCACTAATCACTTAATAAAATTTTAATTTTATCTAAAAAGACACGTCTTACATTTATAGAAAATATTACACAGAGTGATACCCTAAATGATATAGAAGATAAAAAATGAAATTAAATCCTATTAGAATTGAGAGAAACTATATATGATAAATTTGGATAGCTATACAAAATCAGCTCACTTGCCTTGTTTTCTAAAGAATAAGAATAAACTGTACCTTACAGCTTGAATCTTCAAAGGCGTAGTTCATTTACTCCAGAAAGACTTGAATTATATCTCCCATTGTGTCATTAAAATCCAATAACACTTTTCCTCCCTCTTCGAGAGCAGCATCATCCAAAAGAGCTTTGATGTTTACAGCCCCAAAGCTGTTGAAATAGCATGATTATTTCGAACCTTACTTAGATATATAAAGTGATTAATTCAGTTAACTCCAGTAAAAATACCTGGAACTATATTGGTTATGCCCAAAAATTTCCAGCCTGAGCAGATAAGACAGTCATATTTCTTAAAACAAAATCTGTATTCAAAGATGCTCATGCACAAATGTGAAAATAGCTTGAAATGCAGAGCGTTAAAAAATCAGTAGACTAGAACACAAACTTGACTTATTCTGCATCTTATGATCAATTATTAAAGAAAACAAGAAAAGAACAGTTTGACAAACATGAATGAGAGCAATGGAGACATAATTATGTTTCAAAATTATACCAAGTAAAAAAGAAAAAGAATAACTCTATTCACATCAAAAAAGATTCAGCAGCGAAGAAGAAATGGTATCACATGGAAGGGTGGGAATGAAGGAGAGGGAATTAGCCAATTAGTGTCAGGAACAATGTGCAAAGAGTTCCTTCATTTCTTTTGGTCACTTGAACGCAGTCTTGAGTCTCTTTGCTGCCTGCACAAATCCCGAAATAACCTGCAACTCGTCCAATTGCTTCATAACAAACGACAGTATTAGACTATTAGTCTCTCTATTTATTATCAAAATGCTTCATCAAGAGGAAATAAGCATGAGCACCAGTAAAATGGCTCTTGTGAAGGGGAAAATTCACAGGGTTTAGTACAATACCTGAGACATAAAATGCCTTTGAACAACATCAATGAGCTGCTCCTTAGAAGGGTTAGGGATGGCGTTCACCTTAAAATTTCCACAAAAAAAAAACAAAAAATCTTGACGTTTAATAATGTGCTCAAACTAAAAGTACAGAGGGCTTCTGAAAACAGTTTTAGAATCTCCAGATAAACAACTCACAAGGTTAAAGTGCCTCCAATATCTCCATAGTGCAACCATCTCCAGTTTGCTGAGGTCAATCTTCCATGCAGAAATATTTCAAGAAGGAAAAGTTCATAAAGTTGCAGTCAAATTCAGCAGCCAAGTACCATCACTGCTTGTAAAGTATATCTCATAATTTCCATTTATTAACAAGTGCTTCAGAACCATAGATTAGCCAACAAGCAAACAACGAGCCATAGGGCACTGAATGAATAGTCAAAATGACTGTCCATTTCACACAAGTGCTGAATTACTTCTTCAAAATCATCACCATTTTTAAATTTCTTCAAATATGAAGGATTGCAAATCATATGTGCAGCACCTCATGTATGCAATACTTGACTATACTGTCTTTAGTGTATTGAAACTGATGGAAATCTTTTGTCTTTAGTGTTTATTGAATTATATATATGCACTCTTGTTGTTCACCAAATGGATTATTTGTACTTCAATGTAAAACCAAAATAGATGACATAAATTAATCGTAGTAGCACAACTGAATGAACCCTTGTAATTGACTTTTTCTCTTGAAACAATATAAGAATGGGTGCTAAAATCTTACAAGGCATATACTTTTTGCTAGTGAGAAATGTTAATCAAGAAAATTTCTTATTACATGTATAACCTCTTTATTTTTTTTCATTTTTTTTGGTTGGCAAGTTAATAAATGATTGTTAAAAAATTTAGAAGAATGAAGCAAATATCCTTTAGAGGTAGTCATGCAAACAGTATAAAATTGATAGGGTTAATTACATTTTGTCATCCTAAGTTTTGTTGGTAACTATATTTCATTACTCTTTACTTCGAAAATATATATTTTAAGAGGAAGTTTCCTGTGAAACGGTTTCATATATGTGATGTACACATCTCGCGTGATAAATATTGATACACCAATTTTTAATACGTTATACGCGAACTATTGACACATTATACGTAAATCATAATGGTATTAGAACTTTAACATTGATAGTCTATACGCGAACTATTTACACGTTATACGAGAATCAGAATTATATTAGAAATCTAGCATTGATAATTTATACGCAAATACGTAAACTATTTAGAGTTATACGTGAATTAGAATAATATTAAAACTCTAACATTGATAAATTATATATGACTACAACAATTTACACATTATACGTGAATCAGAATAGTGTAAGAACTCTAACAGATAATGTATACGGGAATATGCCAGAACTATTTATATGTTATACGTGAATCAGATTAGTGTTAGAACTCTAACATGGATAATGTATACACGAATACGCGAGCTGCAATATACGTGCGAGTGGGGGACGCATCAATAATCCAGTTGCATATATAGAACGGTAGCACAAGGATTTCTGTGATATTTTAATACCTTGTTAATCAATCAATAGGTTAAATAAGTAACATCATCCAAATATATTAGTGAATTGATATAAATATCTCCCATAAAAAATATTTTCACAAAACATTGGGAGGCAAAGTATAATTACATTTAAATTTTGTTTTCTCATTTTCAAATTATGTTATTTTTCAAAATATTTATAGTTCATTAAGTTAAGCTATAATATTTGATAATAATTAATAAGAATTTTCAAATTTCAAATTCCCAAAATAATTTTAAAAATATACATTGTCCCTAATAGATATATTTTGTACTTTTTTGTCAATGAGAAATTAAATTTTTTCATTCATTTTTTTAGCATATTATTAAGTAATGATATAGTTGTTTTATTATAAAATATGATTATATATATATATATATATAATGTTGTCATCGTCACTCTATATTTTTTTGGAACTTTAAAATAAAATTAAATAATGAAAAATGAAAAAATGACAGTACATATTAATGTTAATCTAAATTATTTAATAAAAATATACAATTAATATTTTCTATACCTTTAAAAATAATTTCCAAAGAGATTATATATTTGAATTTAAAAAGTGACTTCAAATCCCCCCAAAAAAATCAAATACAAGCTAAAAGATGGCTTAAAAATGAATATAAGTCTCTATTTAAATTGGTTATATTTTAGTTTTGCAAAGGAAATTTTTTTCTTATGAATTGTTATGACAAATTAATATTTTATATGTACTTGAATTGATTAATTTATTTTGGTGGAATTTATGTGATAAAATCTTTTATCATTAAAATTTTAAATTCAATTTTGAAATTCATATTTGATTGTGCAAAAGCAGTCACACAACGGAGAAAGAAGCATGGCGTAACTGAAGTTAAAGTCATGCATTGGAAGATCAGTAGAGCATTAAGTGGACCAAAGCCTCGCATAGAGAGACGTGGTGACATCAGAAATCACGTTGTGAAGAGACTTGAAATGAGCACAATGAAAGGAGTGCAGCGCGAACACACATTGTGATCACGATGTAAAGAAACTACACCTGACAAAATCACAGTGTGATCACAGGTCGTGATCAGGATGTGAAAGATCCAGCCAGGGAGATATGGCATGACTATGATCTTCACCACGCCCATGCATGTCCAAATTAAGGGCTAACCAAAGTGAAGAAAGCCAAGGAAAATAGGAACAAACTTAGACAAAGCTGAAGCAAGAAATGAAGAATTTGGCATAGTCACACGACGCAGCCACGCCATGATAAAACGCAAGGAAATACAATAACATTGTTACGACACGTGACCACGCCATGTGGAGGGTGCATGTACGAGTTGGTCCAAGAATCTGCACAATTGAACGAAGAGGCGCAATCACAGTGGTGGTCACGCTGCACAATAGAGTTAATGTGCATAACGTGACTAGTTATGCAATCATGCTCACAACATGAATTCTCAGCCCACATGCCAGCAACAGCAGCCAGACGTGCACAACCTCAGCAGCCTTCAGCAGCAACGGCAACAGCTCCAACTGCGAACCCAACAGAATGATCAGTGCCATGGAGCGAAGCTCCGCGTAACTGGCATGTAAGTCACGCCCGATGACTTCAGCAATTGTACTTTTCTACTATTATCTTCCTTTTCAAGTTAATCCTTATTTTTATGAATTTGTTGCTCCAAAATATAATTTAAACTTCATGGTATAGCAACACAAGAATTTTCAGGATCTAATAATCCAAAAGATTGTATAAGAACAATCTTTTGGATGGGTTTTTAGCTAGATTGTGAAAATAGTACAAACAAGTCAAAATTAGTTTTACAGATAGTTTTGTAAAAACACACCTTAAGTGTGTGTTGTTTTGCACAAAAGCTCTCATTGAAGAAGACCATTTTGAAGAAGAAAAGCTATAACATTTCTTGGATTTTGAGGAGAAAGAACCAATCTTTCATTTGGAAATATAACAAGGGTTGTATCTCAATCTTTGTATGGAAGCTTACATGCTTAATATGCTTATTTCTTGTGCTAATTCTTCTATGAGTGGCTAAAGCTGTAGTTTTCTTGGGTAAAGGGGAAGATATCATGAACTCTTGAGAATCAAACACATCCATGCCATGGGTTTAGACTTATATAGAATATATGTTGATTTACTTGATGAATTCATGTTGGTATAGTTACGTTGCAAACATGCTTGTGTAAATATAGGTATGAAATTGATTGCTTGAGTGTCTCTTGTTTGACCTTAAATATATGTTGATTGTGCTTGGTATCATATCTATGTGATATGAGGTTTGATTGGTTAATTTAATGGGCATGAAGAGGAAGGTAAGCTACATGAGAGATCTGCATCTATGTGAAACTTCATCAACCCTCCTAGTTTAAATGTTTGATAGCACGTGGTAAGGTGATCCTTGCATGTGTTATATTATTTTGTCGATCTAGTACAAATTCAACACAAACAAGAAGACACAAAAATAACAAAACGGATATTGAACGCAAATACTTGGATATTGATCCGAACCCTTATGTTATACAAGAAAATCTACCTAACCCAAGTAATCTCGGCGTCAAGCAAATTAGCTTGGCTTGCTCTCAATTAAAAGCGAGAAGATAAACTACCTAAGGTCACGCTTAGAAGTTTACTGAAATTTAGTATTGGTTCACTCCCAATAATGAAGGTTTCTTAAAGCAAAAGTTAAAAGAGATTTCTTTCAAAATTCATCAATCCTTTATTCTATTAAAAACATGCCTTTAAATAAACTACAATAATGAAAACCCTACTTGAAATTCGTAATGGAAACATTAAGCAATAAGGAAAGTAATTGTTTGTGACAAGTTTTCTTAAAAAAATTAAAACAAGAAAGTAAAACTGAGTTAATCCCCGACATCGTGACGTGGGAAGTCGCATGTCGCGATGTGGATGGACATTGCGACGTGAAAAAACATCGCAACGTGGATGAACATCGCGATGTGGGTGGTGTTGGACGTTGCGACATGGAGAAAATATGATTTTTTCCACGTTCAACCAGTGAGTGATGTCACGACGTGGGGAACATAGACGTCGCAGCATCGATACAAATCGCGACGTGGACAGGCTGGACGTCGCGACTTGGAGAGTTTTGGACTTCTGCAAATTTTTTCATCTCCAAACTTGATTCCATGCCTTCTAAACCTTCAAAAGAGATACAAGAAACATTGCAAAGTATTCCGACACCAACTTTACTTGAAGAAAACTCCAAGCCTTCCTCAACATCCTCAATGGCGATGCAAAACATGTTCACCAAGGATTGCAAAGCCATCTTCATCTTCTTTGTTCACGACCTTGTCATCGGCCCATCAAGATTAACCAATTGATCACTTCATTGAGTCATTAACTTGGACGGATTGCTATCAAGTCTCAAATACCAATTTGATATCACGTGGTAAGGTAATCCTTGCACGTGGTATATTATTTTATCGATCTAGCACGAATTCAACACAGACAAGAACAAGACACAAAAATAACAAAACAGATATTGAACGCAAATACTTGGATATTGATCCAAACTCTTATGTTATACAAGAAAATCTACCTAACCCAAGTAATCTCGGCGTTAAGCAAATTAGCTTGGCATGCTCTTAATTAAGAGTGGGAAGATAAACTACCTAAGGTTATGCTTAGAAGTTTACTTGAATTCAGTATTAGTTCACTCGCAATAATGAATGTTTCTCAGAACAAAAGTTAAAAGAGGTTTCTTTCAAAATTCATCCATCCTTTATTCCATGAAGAATATGCTTTTAAATAGACTACAATAATGAAAACCCTACTTAAAATTTGTAAAGGAAACATTAAGCAATAAGAAAAGTAATTGTTTGTGATAACATTCCTAAAAAGAAATAACAACTTAAAAATTAAAACTGAACAAATCCTCGACGTCGCGATGTGGAGAGTCGCACGTTGCGGCATAGGGAACGTCAGACGTCATGACATCAGTGCACGTCGCGACGTGGAGAGGCTGGACGTAACGACGTGAAGAGTTTTGGACTTCTACTAATTTCTTCATCTCCAAACTTGATTCCATTCCTTCTAAACCTTCAATAGAGATGCAAGAAATATTCCAAAGTACCCTAATGTTAACTTTATTTGAAGACAACCCCAATCCTTCATCAACATCCTCAATGGCGGTGCAAAACATGTTCACTAAGGATTACAAAGTCGTCTTCATCTTCTTTGTTCGCGACCTTGTCATCGGTCCATCAAGATTAACAAATAGATCACTTGATTGAGTCATTAACTTGGATGAATTGCTATCAAATCTCTGATACCACTTTGATAGCATGTGGTAAGGTGATCCTTGCACGTGTCATATTATTTTGTCGATCTAGCACGAATTCAGCATAAACAAGAACAAGACACAAAAATTAAAAACGGGTATTCAACGCAAATACTTGGATATTGATCATGCCTAGAAGTTTATTAGAATTTAGTATTGGCTCACTTCCAATAATGAAGGTTTCTCAAAGCAGAACTTAAAAGAGATTTCTTTCAAAATTTGTCCATCCATTATTCCTTCAAGAAGATGCCTTTAAATACAGTACAATAATGAAAACCCTACTTAACATTCGTAAAGGAAATATTAAGCAATAAGAAAAGTAATTGTTTGTGATAACTTTCCTAAAAATAAATAAAAACCTAAAAATTAAAATTGTGCGAATCTCCGACGTCACGACTTGGGGAACCGCACGTCGTGACGTGGGTAGCACTGGACATCACGATATGGAAAAATATGATTTTTTCCACGTTCATCCTGTGAGTGACGTCACACGACGTGGGGAATATCGGTCGTCGCGACGTTGGTACTCGTCGTGACGTGGAGAGGCTGGACGTCACGACGTGGAAAGTTTTGGACTTCTACGAATTTCTTCATCTCCACACTTGATTCATGTCTTCTAAATCTTCAATAACGATGCAAGAAATATTTCAAATTACTCTGACATCAACTTTACTTAAAGACAACTCCAAGCCTTCATCAACATCCTCAATGGCGGTGCAAAACATATTCACCAAGGATTGCAAAGCTGTCTTAATCTTCTTTGTTCGCGACCTCATCACCGGTCTATCAATATTAACCAATGGATCACATCACTGAGTCATTAACTTGGTTGGATTGCTATCATTCCCTCCCTCCTCAAAAAGATTCATCCTCGAATCACCTACGTCATACAATGATAAGTCAGCAACATTAAAAGATGAAGAAACATTGCCATACTCACTAGGTAATTCAATGCGATAAGAATTGTTATTAATTCTTTCGAGAACTCTAAAAGGACCATCACCGCATGGATGTAACTTTGATTTCCGCTTAGCAGGATATCTCTCATTTCTCATGTGAATCCAAACCCAATCATTGGGTTCGAATATTACACGAACACGACCCTTATTGGCCTATTTTGCATACTGCTCATTCCTCATTTCTATTGAATTTTGAACTCTTTCATGAATCTGTGTAACAAACTCAACTTGTTTTTTACTATCTAAATGAACAAACTCATTAGTAGGTAAAGAAAGAGTATCAAGAGAGGTCAAATGGTTAAAACCATAAACAACTTTAAAAGGAGAATGGCGTGTCGTTTATGTACCAAAATTAATACTATCCTAAAACTATTAAATAGTATAGGGAAGTGAGATCGTTCCCATGAGGAACAACAAAATCTTCTAAATTGATAATTTGCAATTTGTCACAACAATTAAAATTAAAATAACACTAATAAAAACTAGATAATTAAAATGAATTAATGAACGGAATTAATAAATACCAAAGCTGCCGAATTTAATAACTTAAACAAGTCCACACTAATCAATTTTCATTATTCATTGACGCAAAGATAACAATCTCATTTTAATAAGTTAGTTATAGGATACCGAGAATCAGCTCTGGCATATCCCAATTCTTCCTTAATTATTCGATAGTTGACAAGTATCAGCTTAATCAACTATTTCCCTATTCATAACATAACCCGGCCAGAATCAGCCGATCACCAGTTTCAATGTTATAAATGCATTAAATTGGAGAAGAACCTAACTCTAACAAATCATATCATGATAAACATGCAATAATTTGTTAACCGATTATTTTCAACTACCTAGACAGTAGCTTTACCACTAATTAATCTTACTTATTAAATCCAATGACTTAACAAAGGATTAATTGGCTCTACATAAATTTATTAAAGTTGATCAGGCTTTAATCAATCTAGATAATTAACGCTATACTTAGAAAACTCACAAAATTAATTATGAAATCATTTAATTAAATCGGTTTGGTCTCACAACTATTCATGATTAGTGCTTCTTTACTCACTCGCCATATAAAGAACTACTCACACTTCATAATAAAAACAACAAAACAATAATAAATTAATGAAATAAAACTAAATTAAGAAGAGAATATCAAACCACCCAGATTGTAGTCTAGGCAAATGGCTGTACTGTTGCTTCAGCTCTCAATTGGGCAGCCGCTAATACAGAAAATTTGAAGAAGAAAAGCTGTGCCTCGCCAAAGAGTCTAAAAGATATTTTTCCTAATTATCCAATTCCCCTATATATAGGGAAAAACATAACTTCCTAATTTAACAACAAAAATGAATCTTCTTGATTCCAAATAGAAATCAACCACACATGGCTTCAATTCTTATCACCTAAAACAATTTCCTAATTAAACTCTTCAACCAAATTATTATCCTCCACGAATCCTCTATTCAGCCCCTCCAATCTTCAGCAAATCTCTCCAAATCAGCTCTATCTTCACGGCATACCTTTTGACTGAACCTCCAAAATTCTGCAAAAAATACAACCCATTAAGTACAAATTTTACCTCATCAAGCACGTTAAAGCGTTAATAACAATATGAATATTTTGTGCTCATCAAGATCACCACACTTGAACTATGCTGGTCCCTCAACATTCACACAGAAACTAACAAATAACAAACACAAACAAACAACTAAATCATTTCACGGAATAAGCACCAGTCCAGCCAAAGCGAAAAACTCTTTCAAAAATGCATGCTTAGTCTAGGTAACATGTTCATACATATTCAAGTCATCCAAGTCAAAATAAAACCTTCTGAGTAACTCTCCAAAATCACTCAAGCACTCATAGATGTTTACAATTGGGTTTAACCACTCATTTAAATCACACATGAAAAACTTGCAACAAGTTTGCAAATATGTCAACAGATAACCATGATATCGAAACTTAAATGAGAATGAAAAGGTCTTCCAATGGGTTGTAATGGGGCTAGGGTTTACAAGGTAAGATTTAAGATGGATAAAAAGGATAAAAATAAAACTAAAATGTAAGCAACTTACTACAGAACATCCCCACACTTATCTTGCATCAAGTCTCAAAATTTTGATTTCCAAAATATTCACAGTAATTCTAGGATAGTGACCATACTTTTTTTCATGCTTTCTTCACATTTTTTTTCGTTTCTTCTATTGCTGCTATTTTTCTTCTTTTTCTTTCATACCACAGTTGTGCAAACAGCACAAAAACACTACTATGGAGATAAAAATTTTTCCTTTCCTTTCTCTTTCTGTCCAGTGGTGTTTAGTCGAACAGCAGACTTCAACATTTCAGTCATTCATAACATTCTAGAATAACTTAATGCACAGTGACTTAAAAGATGCAGTTTTCTCCCGTTGAACCAAGGGGGAAACAAATCACAACAAACTTAGTTACACCTTAGGGCGACTAGGGTCTTTTACATATTTAGATGAAGCAAGGGATTCGTCCATACCATCGGTAAAGTTTGGAAAACCACGACTGATCTTGAAAGGGAATGAATGGAAAAAATAGCATGTCGGATTGAGAGAGAGTGTTTCATTCTTACCGAATCAGTACAAAACAAAAACCTGGTTCGAATTCTTGGAACGGAAAAACTCAAGTTGGGTTGAATGAATAAATGGATAGGGCCCTTCGGCTTCAATTAATTATAGGAAAAAAAAAAGTAACGAGCGGTCAAAAGAAAACTAAAAAAGGGTTTTAGGTGAAATTTTTAGGTGATGTAAACATAAAGAAAAGGTTCCAGACTCAAAGGGGTTAACTAAAGGTCAAATGAAGGGTAGGAATGAAAATCAAAGTTAAAAAGGGTTAACTCCTAAGTGCCTTTATCATTTCCAAGTTCAATTTCAACACATGATATCCATGCACAACAAAGCAAACTCCATAAGTGAACTATGCACGAATTTCACTCATCAAAGATTTAATCATTTAAGCACCAATAAAGTGGATATTGCATGCTTAGGCTCAAAATCCTAACTTTTAGTGAGAAAATAAAACTCAAAAATTGTATTCTTCATACCTGGAATCATTCAAGATCATGCAAAAAACCATCCCATTAAACTAAGCAAGTTTTAATAACATTTGGTTCGGCCAGACAATGTTTATAAAGTGAAAAAGTTCTATAGTGATGAAAACAACACAAAACTATAAACTGTTTTTGTGAAAATTTTCATGATTTTCTAAATTTTTTTTTGGTGTTTTCGTTTTTCAAAATAAAGTAAAACATCACAATGAAAACAACACAAAACACTCTCCCCACCCTTAAATAGTAACATGTCCTCATGTGAGAAGGGAAAAACAACTAAGACAGAAAAGAAAAACAACTAAACACAATAAGAAAACAGAAAAAAATGAAAGAGAATGAGACTAAACAAAATTTGGTGTTTTCATTTTTGAAAATAAAGTAATACATCACAATGAAAAACAACACATAACACTCTCCCCACACTTAAACATTAACATGTCCTCATGTGAGAAGGAAGAACACTAGAACTAAAAAAAACAATGAAAAAATGAAAAAACAAAAAAAAAAGAAAATAAAGAGTAAAAGGAACAGCCTGATCATTGTGGGGGGTTGTTGTGGGGGCAAACGATCCTGCAGGAGCTGGAGAATGGTAGCTTGGTTCGTACTGATCTCATTAACCATGGTGATAAGTGGGTTGTCAGTCTAATTTCTCAAGCCACCTTGCAGAAACTATCTGGAACAAAAGTAGATTTATTAGCTTAAACTAAACTTAATGAAAAAATAAAAAATAATAATAATAAAGAATGATCATGGAGTAGTTTTCATGGGGTTATCATGTAATGAACAATGCTTCCCCATCTACAACTGCCATTTTTTTTAGATTATAATTAGGAACTACTTAAATCATTTAATTAGTCATAATTACAAGAATGGGGATTTATGAATTTAATGATTAATTTTGTGTGAAAGGTGTTTAAAGATTTTTTGCATCATATATATTTAGTCTTAGAATTATTTTTTTTATTAAATATCTTTGTGTGCTATCCATTTCAATTATATTTAAGAGTTTATAATATTCTTTTTTCAGGACTCTGAAGATGAATATACAAATAGAAGTCATCGCTGAACTTGCGGCAATGATTGTTCTTTAGATTTTCTACTATGTAATTTTCATAAAAACAATAGTATATTTTGCTCATTGATTAATATTGAATATTCAGATATTTCTATGATTAGATCAATTGTGTGAAACTATATTGAATACTTGTAAGGTACAAATTATTATCATTTTATGTTATTGATATTACTTTTAATTTATAAAGTGGAGATGTTTCTTACTTTTTAAGATGAAAATTGCATAAATTTGATGTAAACTTATATGGTAAAATATGTTTTCACATAGTACATTGCAATCAGATGAGGTGTTTAATGAACCATAACATTTAAGACAAAAAAATATTGTCTTTATTTATATTTGAGACGGTATGTTGCCATCACAATTTAGTGTCTCCAAAAATTAACAAAGAGGACACCATATTTGAGACAAAAACAAAGTTGTCTCAAATAGTATTAAGACAGTTGAAACACTGTCTCGACCCCGTCTTAAAAAGTATTTGAGACAGCATTACCGTCTCAATTTTTTTTTGAGACGGCTGTATTGGAGACACCTATTTTACCGTCTCAACACCGTCTCAAAAACATTTTGAGACAGCAAATCTAATATTTAAGACACTTTTTCTTGTGTCTCAAAAGCATATTTTTCTAGTAGTGAAATGACAGGTGTTAGTGTAGTGGACATGGATTCAGATATAGTGACAGTGAGTGGCACTTTTGAAGCACAAAAAGTGATTGATTACCTCAAGAAGAAAATGAACAAGCCTACTAAGCTGATATAAAGTCAAGATGAAGAGCAACATGAGACATGGCATATGATTAATAATTGGAAAAGATACAATAAAATGAAACACAAGAATAAGGTTTAATTGAAATTTTATTTCAATTCTCAAGGGTAAATCATGTCAATCGCCCTTAACTTAGGAGTTAATTTCGAAATTGTCCTTCATATTCAAAACGTTCCATTTTTTCCCCTCATCTTACATTTGGAGTTTTAAATAGCCATCCGTTCGTTTTTCATCCATGTATAGACAGAATATGTCTCTCACGTACATGTCACATGACAAAAAAAATGAAATTAAGGAACAATAAACATGAAATAAATATAACATACCACGAAATAAATAAATGATAAGCGAAATTAGTTCATCTTGCCATTGAATTTGTCATGTGGCATGCACATGAGAGACATAATCAGTCTACACATGGATAGAAAACACACCGAGAACTATTTAAACTCGACATGCAAGATAAGGGACTAAAACGAAACTTTTTAAAGTTGAGGGACAAATTCGAAATGAACCCCTAAATAAAGGTACAATTGGTCTAATTTACCCCAATTCTCAAATACCAAAAGATAGTGCAGTTTTTTTTTCTAAAAAAAGTGTTGTAAAATCAAATATGAAAATAGTTTTCTTATTGAATCAAATAATGATGTTAGTGAAGAGGAAGACGGTGATAAACTTAGATGTTATTCATGGCGAATCCATCATTGAATTTCATTTTAATTGATTTAATGATTTACCAAAATTATAAGTGAAGGATTATACGAATATATCCAAGTAAAGGCAACTGATCGAGTACTAACCTTCGTCCAGTCAACCTCTGCATAGCGGAAATTTGAATCTTGTATACAAGTGGATCTGTACTACTAACGAATCGAGCACAGATCACAGTTCCACCACCTATTTGTTCATTGAGATTGAGATAACAAGAAAAACCTAGTTTTTCTTGCTTGTTTGTTGTTGCTTGTTACAACCCCCACTGTTTGCTACCTTTTAAGGTTATTTATAGTTGATAGAAAATCTTTGGTTTACTCAAAACCTTTAGTTTTACTCAAAACCTTTGGTTTACCTAAAACCTTTAGTTTTACTCAAAAACCTTTGGTTTACTTAAAACCTTTAGTTTTACTCAAAACCTTTGGTTTACTTAAATCCTTTTGGTTTTCTGTCATGAGTGTACCCTTTAATTCTAACATCTCCCACTCACACATGACTGAAAATGTTTCTATCTTGTTCTCAAAATCTCATTCATACAAGCAAATAGGCTGTGCGACTAGCATACTACAAGAGCGCAAGTGCTATACACCTGTTAGGGATATATAGCATCTCATTTACAAATTCTGTCCTTCAAATATGTAACAAGTGTATGCCTTACCCCAGATTACTTTATAACATTCATGTTTCACACATGATCTCAAAAAAACAATATCTGTATTCACTACTATGTTCATATTTCTCAAAATATTCGTAATAGGCTTGCTGGTGAATAACAGAACTCGTGAATGTGACTTACAAAGTAATCTTCCCCTTCTACAAACTACTATTCATTAGGTATGACTCACTTTACCAGTTAGGTCCGCCAGGCCTAAATTTTTTTTTCACCTCTTGGCACCTTTCCCAAATTAGTCAATATCACACCTTACTTCAAGAATATGTTAAGGGTATTAAGGGTAGGATTCCATAAACCACGGTTCTAGATTGGGACCCAGACAAGGAAAATCTGAGATCTACTTTTAGTTAAAGTAATTTTCCTTTCCCATGGTCGATTTGCACACATGGCATGAAAACATGTTTTATAGTGTTGTTTCTTTTATTTATTTATAAAAGAGCGCATGTTTAACATATCACTTATATGTTATGAAATTAACACCATACTAGAAGATCAGTTTAAGGTATGTCTTAACACACCCCCTTTTTGGCACTAATTACCATAGGGTTCCTCTAGGCAATAAGAACGGAATACAAATAAGTCTTAACTTATTACTAGTTGACAAACAAACTAGTCTTGATACACATTTTGTGCAATAAATCTTAATTATCTTGTCAAGACTATTCTTGTTCTTAAAATAAGACGGTACTGTAATTTGAACACGCTCTCAATTGCACCTCATAGCAATTTTGATTCAAAAATACAACCTCATCCCTGTCTTTGTAAAACTAATTTACAAAACAAGGGTAACCCCGTGTGAGAGGGTTGAGCTCTGTTCCACATGCTCAGTAAATATTATACAAATATAATATTCACACTCGTATATTGCTGAAGTTGAATATCAAATTTGATAAAACAACAATTCGTGAAATACAAAATCAAAGTTTACATAAACCTTGAACTTTAACATGTTTCTCAAAAACATTTCTAGCTACTGGTTTAGTGAGAGGATCTGCTACCATCTCAGTTGTAGCTAAGTATTTCAAATCTATTTCTCCATGTGCAACTAAATCTTTAACAAAGTGATACTTGATGTCAATATGCTTGGTCCTATTATGGAATTTAGGATATTTAGTGTAAGATATTGACGATTGACTATCACTATAAACAGTTACTGATTTATTTGAGGTAGTGACTTTCAAATGGTTTATAAACCGTTTTAACCACACTGCCTCTTGTGTTGCCGCTGAGAGTGCCACAAACTCAGCTTCCATTGCGGACAAGGCAATACACGTTTGTTTCTTACTACTCCAGGAGATGGCACTATTGCCAAGTAAGAAAACAAAACCAGAAGTAGATTTTCTTTCGTCTTCAACACCAGCCCAGTCCGCATCTGTGTACCCTCTTAGTGTCAAGTCACTTCCTTGATAACATAGAGAGTAGTCAGATGTTCCTTTCAAGTATCTCAAGATTCTCTTAACTGCTTTCCAATGTGCTTCACCGGGATTGGTCTGATATCTGCTTACTATTCCAACAGCAAAACAGATTTATCCTGATTTTCTCTTTCTACCTTATCACAAAAGCTTATCAATTCTTTCTAACATCTTTCCTTTAAAGTTTGAGTTTTTTTTTCTTCGAACTAATTTCTTTTCTAAATTTTTATTAATATAATACTAATTTTCACTCACACTTATATTTAAAAAAAATTATATAACTTAGTTAAAAAATAGTTTCTATTCAGAAAAATAAATTTCAAATTATATTAATTAATTTTCCATATTTAGTGTAAAATTAAAAATAAATTAGTTCAAAATTTTTTAATTAATCAACAAATAAAACCAAGAAAATAATAAGATAAAATTTTTTGTTTAATATTTTCATTAACACAGCGATTAAAAAATTAGAAACTAAAAGAGTTAATTAGTTTTAATATATTATGAGCAATTTAATATTTAAAAATGTGTATAGATCACAAAAAAAACTATTAATAACAAATTAAAATTAAAATTAAAATTAAAACTAATATTTTATGATTTTATTTTGGTAAACAAATAGTGTTAGGAAGAAATTTTTATTATTATAAATTTAAAAGTCAAACTAAAGTATAATAATTTATTTATAAAAATGTTAATATTTAAAAATGATAATAGATCACAAGAAAAAAATTATTAATAAAAATTTAAAATTTAATTTTGAATTAATATTTTATGATTTTGTTTTGATAAAAAAATTGTGTTAGAAAGAAATTTTTATTATTATAAATTTAAAAGTAAAATTTAAATATAATAATTATTTATAAAAAATACGTAGCAAAAAAATTATTGTAACAATGTTTGTGGTTTTAAAAATTTTGGTAAGAAAATTGGACAAAACAAATAAGTTAAATTGAATTTCTGAAATAAAATACCAAAACAACTCTAAAGAAACTGAGCCTAATTTTTTATATATATATATATTGACAAATATTTTATAATTTAATTGAGAGAACAAAAGGATTAATAAAAATAAGTGGAATATTATTTTATATAAATTTTTTTTGTATAAGTTGGAAATAAAAATAAGTCTTATATTAATAAATATTTTGGAGAAAAATCAGTGTAAATGAGAAGAAGCTCAAATATCAGAGAAAATATATTAAAAAGAATAGATAAATCTTAATGATAAGGTGGGGGAGAGAAAATAAGAACTTTATGTCATTAAGGGTAAATTAGGAATATGAGTTAGTTGTTGCTTTGGATGCTAATATTTATTCTAACAATAACAGCTCCCTAGTTCATGTTGACATCTTAATACACTCGTTATATTATCATGATAACAAATTCAATTAATAGTTGGTCCTTCAAAATGAAGCGCTTCCTTTTTACTTTTAAATATAATGTTTTAATTTTTTTTAAAAAATTGTCATTATTTTATCATTATCTTTTAGTTATATATTTTCTACTAAACATGTAAAAAATAGTGAAAAGACAACATTATAACCCACAAAAATAAATGTATTTTTTAACAATTTTAATTTTTCATTTTCTTATCACATCTATTTGTTTAGATATTTTTCATTAAATAAAAAATAAAACAAATTCTTAAAAACATGGGAACATAGTTCTTTTAAGAAATTTTGATTTTTTAACCCCAAAAATCATGGTTTTGGCCAACAAAAAAAATTAAACTCTTAAAAAAATGGAGATTATACCATTAGAAAAATAAGAAAAATTTTAAGTTGTGTAGGCTACCTGCGATTAATTCATGACTTCAGACGAAATTTATAGAATTTCAATCCAATTATACTAGAATTTAGTTAGATCTTAGTCTAGTTTGGCAATAATCGGAGAAGAGAATAACGTAAAAAATTTTATTTCCAAGGAAAACTTCGAAGTAAAACCAAAACCAGTGAATGAATTTTAACGAAATTCTCTTTGCTTTGTCTAGAGATTTCCACAACCAAACTGATTGAACTTGGATTGATTCCCGTCGGGTTGGCCTATATGTATAAGTATTTTTCAGGCACTTTAGATAAAGTATTAAAAATTTGTGGATTATTTACATGAAAATAAAAAAATATGTAATACATTTTCTTCCGCAAAATTTTAAATAGTAGCATTTTTTTGTTCCTAATGATTTTGAAATTTTGCATCTTTTTTTATGAAAAATTTTAAAAATTTAATTAGGTCTTTTAGAATTATTATTAAAATATTTGCATCTCTCAAAAAATTAAAATAGAACTTTAATTAATAATTTTATATAATTTTGCCCCCAAATTCGACTTCTTGCATATGCCATTTGGTTGGTAAAATTCTTAGTGACTTGACTACGATGACCTTGTTTTGTAGTTCATCATTTTTGGAACCTAAAAGAATGATATTGGAACTTAAATAAATTCATAATTCTCATTCTCACCGAAAAAAATCAAAAGCAAAAAGGATATTTTGGAAATAAGAAAGACTTTTTGTTTATATTTTTTTCACAACGATTCTATTACAATGAACTTCATTTTGTAGTGGTGGAGTAAAATGATAAGAGTTTATCTAAATCTATTACATTAATCAAATTGATCAATCATCATAATGACACTATCAATCATTCTATCAATTATAATCAATATAATTAATCAACGTAATGACACCATTAATAATTCTATCAATTCTAATTTAGATGATCAATCGTCGTAATGACACAATCAATTATTCTATCAATCAGTATCAATCTTATTAAATGCACCATTATCACCGTTCTTATCAGCCCCTCCCTCAAGATGGAGAAGAGAAGCAAATCAAGTCCTATCTTACTTCGAAAGTAGAAAAACAAGAATTTGGACAAAGGTTTCATAAAAATATTTTCCAGTTGATTATTAGAGGCACAAATCTGGTGACAATACTTTCCATAGCAACTTTTTCTCGAACAAAATAATAGTCAATTTCTATATATTTAGTTTGAGCATGAAACAATGGAGTAGTAGACATATGAAGCACACTAATATTATCACAAAATAATTGTGGAGGCTGAAGTATATGAATACCAATATCCCGTAGTAAAAAATGTAAGTTAGGTTAATTCAGTAGCAGTAGATACCATGGATCTATATTTCACTTATGAACTCGACTGAGCAACTATAGGTTACTTTTTAGAACACCATAAAATGCAATTTGCACATAAAAAGACACAAAATTCGGTTGTACTTTGTCAAGTCAAATAACACCCACCCCAATCTGCATTTGAAAATGCATATAAAGAAAGTAGACTACGAGAAATAAAACGTAATTTAAAATCTTTGGTGACTTTAATGTAGCGAAGAATACGATCGACAACCTTAAGATTAGTTGCTGCAAGTTTGTGAGAAAGATGCCTAACTTTATTCACTGCATGTTGAATGTCTGGACGAGTAAATGTAAGATATTGAAGAACACCAATGACACTTATGTAGTAAGTGACATCTACAAATATTTCATCTGATTTAGGAGATGTTTCCTTTATGAACCATTGGAGTGCATAGCATACCACAATTAGTCATGCCAGTGTTGTCAAGCAGATCTTTAATATACTTACTTCTCCTGTGACAGATTTCTTTCTCCTGGAAAGTATTTACTCTCTATACCCAGAAAGAAAGTCAGAGAACGAAGATATTTGATGACAAACACTAAACTCAATCGTAAAATCAATTTTGAAATATCCGTTTCATTATTTTCAGTCATCAAAATATTATCAACATAGATAAAAAGCATCATTTTGATAAAATTTTTATCATACCAACTGAGTTTCTACTGGAAGAATTTTTATTTCTCTCTTGTTTCTTTCTTTCCTCTCTTACTTTTTCTTTCTTTTCTTCTTCTCTTCTTTGGATCTTTTCTTTGAAAATTTCCTAAGCTTGGACACCTTTGCATGGATCCTTAGCTTAAGAACTTTTTGGAGTTTCAGAGTTTAAGGGTTCGAGGAATTGTTCAACTTCTACTTCTTCCTCCTTGGCTTTACCCTTATTTGTTTGTGCTAACTATTCTGTCAGGTTTTGCAAAACCAATTGATCAAGCTCCTACCGAGCTTTGATATCTCTGACTTCTATTTTGAGTTTTGCAACTTCAGTTTCCAAGTCTTGAACTGTTATCTGTTTGGAGGATTTTTGAGGAAATTTGTTCAAAATATTTGTAAGGTTATAGGTATTGGGTACCTTCGGGTGGTTTGCAGGATGGTCACTTCTGAATGTAGAAGTAGATGGTTGATCACTGGCTGGTTTTTTGAACTGGCTAAGATAGTATTTTTTCTGTTCTGGATCTTCCAAATTATCAATCATTTCCAGAAGCAAATCCTGTTCTTTGGTTAAAACATTAACAATTGGGCCTTCTGGATGTGAATCATCGCTGGAAGAAAAACTGTTAATATCATCAACTTCCATCTGGTTGATATGATTGTCCTCGCTATATCCTGATTCCTCATCATCTGTTTCAGCAAGAAGGTTTGATATCTGATTCAGGATATTGTCATCTATCTCTAAATTCTGAATTCTTCTTCTGAGATAGCAATATTTTGCTATATGTCCCGATTTATGGCATTTGTGACAAATGATGTTGGGCAAGGCTAGTCTTGGAGGTTGGTATGGTTTAGGCTGTGGATTGATTGGTTGTGGTAAAGGTTTTGGTTATCTATATGGAAGTCTTTGTTTGGGAAAATGTTTTGCATATCTAGGTTTGGATATGTGTTTATGATGTTTAGGTTTCTGGGTTTGGCTACGGCTAGGAAGTCCAAACTGTTCACAGAAAGAACCAAGATCCTTCCTCCTTTGTTCCCTGTCTTTCGCCAGTTGCCGGAGCATTTTATCTTGCCTGCAGATTCGCAAGGCAACCTGTTGGATTTGTGTTGTCAGCTGTCCATATGTAATCTGTTCATATGGAGCCACTCCATTATATATGTTTCTGAATTCTTCTTGAACCATATCCCGCAAAGACTTTGGAAGTCCATCAAGAAATTTCTCCTTCCAATAAGCTTGATTATCATCAGGTTTGGCATATATTCTAATGAAAAATGTATCTTTATACCATCGAAAATCCGATAGGTTTTTGCACTTCAAATTGTTCAATAATTCTGATGATCTGTCTGTGAAAATACCTGGATCACCAATAAAAGTTTTGGCAATTGTAAATATCAAAGTAGATATAGTATCAGAAATAGTATCACCGTCTTGTAGGATTGGTTCTCATTGATCATCAGTCTTAACTGAGTGCATGATGCTTTGTCTGTCATCTTCAGTGAGATGTTCATCCCACCATCCTTTTAATTACCCTGTAAAACCGGCAACTAAAATGATTTTTTGGGAATTTTTCAATTGTCTATAGTTTGTTCAATATTTTCAAGATTTATTTTTTCCTTGAAAATAACGTTTTCAGAAGAGTTTGAAGAAGAGGGGTTTGAAGAGGAACTTGAAAATCCTCTGGAAAAAGACTTAAAAAGAGAAGACATACTAAAATAAGCAGATAAGCAAATAAACAAGCAGTAAATAAAAGACATTAAACACGTTTAATAAATCAGATGTAAAATCCCTCCGATTGGCACATCACCTTCAGGATCCATGAGATCTAACCTGGTGTTTCATGGTTTCTGGACAGAGATTATGTAGATCTGGTAATTTGCGGTGTAAATTCCATACTTTAACTTGTTACCATACCAGATCAGATCTGGTACCCTCAACACGATCCTTTTCGCCTTTCACTCTCAATGTGGCTTCGGATCCGTGTTGGTAAACAACAGGCACCAAGTTCAATATATACCATAACAATCATCTTCATTTTGATCTGGGTCAATTAGCAAGTCTTCCTCGTCTATTCCCGAGATTGGGCTTGCTTGTGTTGGGCCAGTGCTTGATGTACTGGGCTTTTCTTTTGTAGAACTGCTAGCTTGTTTAAATTGGGCTAACAAGTTCTCAAGTTGTTTGACATAGTCGTCTTTGTTTGAAATTGCTGCCAATTTGGAAGCCGTAAGTGATTTCTGTTGAAGAAATTGGCATATCTTTGGATCTGCTGATGAGAGGAATTGTGGATTCTTTTGAAATCATGCATCAATTTTGTGAGGATGCGCACACCCAATGTCGAAATCTTTCCACCACTTTGTATATCCTTGTCTGATTAATTGTGGAGGAAATTTGTTCTCCTGCTTAGAAAATTCAAACTTCCAAGCATAAATCCATGACAAAGAAAAGATTGAATAGAAATGTAATAATACTGGAACATGCATTTCAGTAGTTGTAAATTTTTCTGAAAATTTTTGTAATCCCAACTGAGCTTGTGCTGGAATAATTTGTGGATTTGGTCCAAAACAATTCCACCATTGAATAAACCAGATTGGAAAATCGTATTTGGTTCCTCTTTTAAAATAGAAAAACCAGGAGTGTTTGTTTACTTGGTTTTGCTTTGAAAAGGTATTAAACCAAGCTTGCCTATAATCCCAATATGTAAATCCTGGAGGAGAAAAAGGTTGTGAAAAATTTCGAGGTGTATTCAAATTGGTTCCCCAATCTGATGGTTTGAGGATTTTGAGGTTTTGGTTGGTTGAATGAGTAATCAATGTTCTATCTTTTTGGTCAAGATAGTGCTTTAAGGCAATAGATTTAGTATCTACAAGAATAAACTCATAGAAATTTTGGGTTTTGTTTGGTGTTTGCTCAATAAAATTTGAAGTTTTCGGAAGAATAGCCTCTGCTACTTCATTTGGATTATTTACAAAGAAATCAGGTTCTGTTTAGCAAACAAAAGCATAAGTTTGATTTTTGAAATATTCTTGTTTCAAAGCTGTTTTTTGCAAAACATTTTTTGAAATTTGTTTTGTGTTTGTGGAGCTAGATGCCACCACATTTGAATAATTTGTAGGGCTTGCAACCACTACACAAGTTTGAGTATTTTTCAAATTAGTAGGGTTTGAAACCACTACTGAAGTTTGAGTATTTTGGAAATTAGTGGGGCTTAAAACCACCATCGGAGTTTGTGGGGATTTCACGAGTTGAAATCTTACTGATGCAGCCCATTTCTGGATAGTCTCCAATTCGACTGCTTCATTTTCTTCTACCATTTCGGCCCAAATTTTTGGGTTGACAATTGAAATGGGCAAGTTTGAAGTTTCTGTTTTTATGGTTTCCAACTGGATTGGGCTCAAAGCATAGTCTTTGGGCTGTTTGCCTGCAGATATCTGTACAGGCGTTTGTTTGTTTGAAGTGGAGGCTTCAGTTTGTTTGGATTGAAGGGTTTGAACAATGCGCTTAGGCATTGGGGGTGGTTCTTCTTCTTTCTTCTTTCTTGGAGGCATTACCTACCCTGCAAGAATTCACGAGTCAAAAAGTCAGGCAAAGAATTTGTTTCTCCTTTAATATAATCAATATCAAAGTCAAAAACAGATAAAATAGCTTGCCATCTTGCAAAAATTTGTTTTGAAGCAAGATTTTTAACATCTTTTTTCAAAACGTCTTTTGCAGATTTACAATCTACTCTAACAAGAAATTTCTGGTTAAGATCAGATTGAAATTTTGAAATAGACAAAACAATAGCTAACATTTCTTTTTTGATTGTGGAATAGTTTTGTTGAGCACTGTTCCAATGTTTAGAAGTAAAGGCAATAATTCTTTCTTTGTTGTCTTGTACTTGTTTAAGTATCCCGCCATAACCCAGATCAGATACATCAGTCTCAATGATCTTTGGAAGATTTGGGTTTGGCAGAATCAAGCAAGGTAGGGCCTTGACTTGGGCTTTCACCCTTCTTACCGCCTCTGTATGGACATCAGTCCAAGGTGGGGGTGACTTCTTCAACCTGTCAAGCAGAGGTTTAATAATATTAGCTAATTCAGGAATAAAATCGGCTATATAGTTTAAACATCCTAGAAACCTTTGTAGTTGTTGTTTTTCTAGAATTTGGTCAGGAACCTATCTGCAAACTGGATAGATCTTTCTATAGGAATAATTGTTCCTAAGTGGATATAATGTCATAAAAACCGAATCCTAGTCTGGAATAGACTAATATTCTTTTTTGATACAACTAGACCATTTTCTTTAACAACTTGTAAGAAGATGTTAAGATGTTTAAAATGTTGATCTATATTGTTAGAAAAAACTAGGACATCATCTATGTAAATAATAGTAAAGCTTGAGTAAGGATTAAAAATGTCGTTCATAATCCTTTGAAATTCTGATGGAGCGTTTTTTAAGCAAAAAGGCATAATGTTCCATTCATAGTGTCCAAATGGTACTGTAAAAGCTGTTTTGTACCTGTCAGCTGGGTTAATCTGAATTTGCCAAAATCCAGATTTCATGTCAAATTTAGAGAATACCTTTGCTGTATTAAGCCTTTGCAAAAGATCTCTTTTATTTGGAATTGGATACCTGATCCATTGAAGAGCTTCGTTTAAGGCTTTGTAGTTTATTACCAGTCTTGGCACTCCTCTTTCAATTTCTGAACTTTTGTTCACATAGAATGCCGAGCAACTCCATGGAGATTGACTAGGCCTGATAATATGTTTTTCAGAAGATCATTAATTTCTGACTTACAGTGCTCCAGAAGCTCCTAATTCATCTGAATTGGTCTAGCTTTTGTTGGGATGTCTATCTCCTTAAAATCCTTTTCATAGGGAAGATAAACAGTATGTTGCTTTCTTTTCCAAAAAGCAGTTGGTATTTCAGCACAAACTTGCTGCTTAATTTTCTCTTGTAATACCTTGATTCTGTTCTGAATCAGTGGTTGGGCCAATTGTGCCTCGATCCTTTTATACTCAATTTCTTCCTTCAAGAAAGTAATCTGTTTGATCTTGTTAGACAAAGGATTCAGTTCCTTGTGTACTGGAGGTCTGGTAAAAAAAAGAAGAACATTTTTTCCCAGATTTTGTGGCAAAATTCCCTCGAATGTTGTCATATAAGGCATCAATTGTATAATAAAATTCGTACCCAAAATAACTGGATGAGTAAGATTTTTAGCCAATAGGAATGATACCTTAACTGCTGCTGAAGAAAACTTTACCTCAACATCAGTAAGCTTATAGGATATTTTGAGCTTAGACCCGTTTGCTGAACGAAGTCCTTCTTTAGTTTTCTCAAAGAATTTTGACGGAATGATTCCTTCATCAATGCAGCTAAGATAAGCTCCTGTATCCCATAATGATGCTGTTTCGAATACAAAATTATTTTGTACCACCAATTTAATCCGAACATCATGTCTCCTCAAAGTGATAGAAGATAGAATTTTGGAGTTTCAGAGTTTAATGGTTCGAGGAATTGTTCAACTTCTACTTCTTCCTCCTTGGCTTTACCCTTATTTGTTTGTGCTAACTGTTCTGTCAGGTTTTGCAAAACCAATTGATCAAGCTCCTGCCGAGCTTTGATCTCTCTGACTTCCATTTTGAGTTTTGCAACTTCAGTTTCCAAGTCTTGAACTGTTATCTATTTGGAGGATTTTTGAGGAAATTTGTTCAAGATATTTGTTAGGTTATATGTATTGAGTACCTTCGGGTGGTTTGCAGGATGGTCACTTCTGAATGTAGAAGTAGATGGTTGATCACTGGCTACTTTTTTGAACTGGCTGAGATAGTATTTTTTCTATTCTGGATCTTCCAGATTATCAATCATTTCCACAAGCAAATCCTGTTATTTGGTTTAAACATTAACAATTGGGCCTTCTGGATGTGAATCATCGCTGGAAGAAAAACTGTTAATATCATCATCTTCCATCTAGTAGATATGATTGTCCTCGCTATATCTTGATTCCTCATCCTCTATTTCAGCAAGAAGGTTTGATATCTGATTCAGGATATTGTCATCTATCTCTAAATTCTGAATTCTTCTTCTGAGAATGCAATATTTTGCTATATGTCCCAGTTTATGGCATTTGTGACAAATGATGTTGGGCAAGGCTAGACTTGGAGGTTGGTATGGCTTAGGTTGTGGATTGATTGGTTGTGGTAAAGGTTTTGGTTGTCTATATAGAAGTCTTCGTTTGGGAAAATGTTTGACATATCTGGGTTTGGATATGTGTTTATGATGTTTAGGTTTCTGGGTTTGGCTACAGCTAGGAAGTCCAAACTGTTCACAGAAAGAACCAAGATCCTTCCTCCTTTGTGCCCTGTCTTTCACCAGTTGCCGGAGCATTTTATCTTGCCTGCAGATTCGCAAGGCAACCTGTTGGATTTGTGTTGTCAGCTGTCCATATGTAATCTATTTATATGGAACCACTCCATTATATATGTTTCAGAGTTCTTCTTGAACCATATCCCGCAAAGACTTTGGAAGTCCATCAAGAAATTTCTCCTTCCAATAAGCTTGATTACCATCAGGTCTGGCATATATTCTGGTGAAAAATGTATCTTTATACCATCGGAAATCCGATAGGTTTTTGCACTTCAAATTGTTCAATAATTCTAATGATCTGTCTCTGAAAATACCTGGATCACCAATAAAATTTTTGGCAATTGTAAATATCAAAGTAGATACAGCATCAGAAATAGTATCACCGTCTTGTAGGATTGGTTCTCTTTGATCATCAATCTTATCTGAGTGCATGATGCTTTGTCTGTCATCTTCAGTGAGATGTTCATCCCACCATCCTTTTAATTGCCCTGTAAAATCGGCAACTAAAATATGTGCTGCCAATTGGTCTGTACAAGCCTGAGATGTTCTGTATGATGTTGCCACCTTTGTCATCTGTTGGAGAATAGTCATCATACTGTACTCCGTCAGTCCATCTATGTTCCACTCATAGATATTATTGGCATTGAAGCTATTTTGGAGAATGTTGGGTCTTTTTTCCAACACCATATCTGGGTATGTTGCCCTGGGATAGTACAACTTCTGAGGCCTTTTCCAGTTTGACAGTTGTTTGTCACCAAATGAACTTTGATGTCTTAGTTTTGCAAACTCTGCCACTGGAGATTCTGATTGTGATTATTCATCTTCAGACATTTCTCTTTTGTCCAAGACACGCATAGCTTGATTTACCGAAGCAGATGCTGAAGCAGGATCACTTGATTTTTGCTTCGATTTTGGGGTAGTAAAGGTTTCTTCAATCTTTGCTATCCTTTTCTCTAACTCGGTTAAAGGTCTGTTTGCTAACTGGTTAGCTATCTTGGAGGGTATTTCATGTGGTTTTAAGAGAGGTTTATTTGGGAAAGTGTTTGATACATGTGAATATGTAGATATAGTTTGGATAAGCTTGGTAAGGAGATGTTCTCCAATACCTTGAAGATATTTGTTGGTGTAGTTGTTTTGTTCGTAAATGCTCTGAATATCTCTTGCACTTACTGGACCTTTGTCTTTTGCTTCCTTTTGTTTGAAAGGAATTGCCTTGACTTCCACTGACTTGTATGAAGTAGTGAATGAGGATGATGGCGAAAGTTCTGACTTTACTGTCTCACCATCAATAACCTGCCAAGTCTTTGTAACACAGATCTCTTTTTCATTTGAAAAAGGATAATTTATACAATTTTTAGTTGCATAATGTTCAAACCATGCAAAAAATGCTAAATGCAACTCGTTTATTTTCAAGAAATCATAATATTTTTCTTGTATTTCTTTTTTATTTTCATTTTTATAGTTTTCAAAAAACCATTTTCTTTTTTCTTGGTTTTCTTCACTATAAAATTCTTTTCTAAGTATTTATTTATCTATTATAAAGTCTTGTTTGAGCATCCTTAATTCTCCTAAATTATCTGTCATAGTAGAATATGTAGGTGATCTAGAAAGGCTATTGCTTTCACTTTGTTCAGGGGAATCTGTTTGAGATTCTACTGTATATCTAGCTTGTGGTATCCTAGATGAATTATATAAACCATAGATACGTGTATCAACAGAAGATGTTGAAGCTCTTGCTGGTTGTCTAGAAGATTGGGCTTCAAAAGAACTTCTAGAACCTTGGCTACTAATGTTTCCTGTGATCCTAAGACTTTGGATTCTATCAAATGTGATATGGACACCTCCACTACGAAATTGTTTAATACTCGATACTGCTGTATTTTGGACTGGTACTAGAGGGTTTGCTTCTGGCAAGAACCAGTTTTTAGGCAGAGTTACTTGACTCCATTTTATGTTTCTAGGGATAGACAACCTAGATTTAGTCAGATCTGTTTGAAACATAACTGTTTCACCCTTTTTTGAAGTAGTTACTGCACCTGTGTTAAAAGTAGAATTCATGGCTTTATACTAAATTCTAAACAATATTGTTACAGGGAGTGTTCCTGTTTTAGCTTTAAAGTTTGCAACTTTAACATTTAAGGTTAAATCATCAAGTATATTTTTATCTTGTAGAGAAGCAGTAAAGTTTGGAAAATAGTCAAAATAAACTGGTCCTTCATATTGGCTAGTTTCAATCATGCCAAGCAAAGAGTCTTCAAAGTTCAAAAATCTACAATCTCTAAGACAAAGAAGTAAGGATGTATCTAATCCTTCTCTGTTTACTGGTTTTGCAGCTACTTGAACTAGTCCAAAGTGCAGATAATTATATTTTTGTTTATGTTTTTCTATTGTGTTTTTAGACAATAATCTTATATTTTCATAGTCATTATTTAAATTAACAGCTTGTTCTACTGTCTTAACAGTATAGTCTGACACCAAATTCCATTTATCTTTATAAACTTCATTTGATGGTTTTTTGGGAATTTTCCAATTGTCTATAGTTTGTTCAATATTTTCAAGCTTTATTTCTTCCTTGATTCAGAAGAGTTTGAAGAAGAGGGGTTTGAAGAGGAACTTGAAGATCCTCTGGAAAAAGACTTAAAAAGAGAAGACATACTAAAATAAGCAGATAAGCAAATAAACAAGCAGTAAATAAAAGATATTAAACAGGTTTAATAAATCATATGTAAAATCCCTCCGATTGGCACATCACCTTCGGGATCCATGAGATCTAATCTGGTGTTTCATGGTTTCTGGACAGAGATTATGTAGATATGGTAATTTGCAGTGTAAATTCCATACTTTAACTTGTTACTATACCAGATCAGATCTGGTACCCTCAACACGATCTTTTTCGCCTTTCACTCTCAATATGGCTTCGGATCCGTGTTGGTAAACAATAGGCACCAAGTTCAAGTTCAAATTCACCCTGCAAGTTAGCAGATCTGCAAAATCTAAATACAGATGATGAAGATCAGTACGTGGCGTTGTTTACACCAAGTCTCCGGAGAATTCAAGAAATCTCCTTTTCTTCTGACAGACATGGTTTCCAGCCGATATACTGATCTTGCCATGAAACAACAAATTACAGCCCACTTCCCCCTCTGGCTTTGATACCAAGAGCGGAGAGTTAAGCCCCGGGGGAGGAAATTAAAATAAAAATTGCAGAAAGGAAAGTGGGTCACAGACGGACTGCCACTGAATTGTTAGAAGATCAGTGTTAGATTAGATTACAAAAATTAAAAGACATGAAAATAAATGACAGAAATTAAAAGTTAGATAGTTAGAATGTTAGATTTCAAATAGATAAAAGGCATCATTTTGATAAAAATTTTATCATAGACAAAATAATGATAAGTCTGCCTTACTGCAATATAAACCAAGACGAAGAAAAAATTGAGTTTTAAGTCAAAATAAATTTTACTTCAAATGATAAAAATTAGCACAGGAAAATATGGTCAAATCCCACCGGGAACGGATCATAATTCAATAACTTATAATTCTAGTTTACCTGACAATAGTTTTATCACTTAATTAATTTAAACCATTAATCACGGATAATTAATAAAAAATTAAACTGGCATTATTCAAGTTAAAGCAATATGTTCAGAATTAAATTAATCTCGACTTTTACGCTATGCTCAGGAAATTTTCCAGAACTTATTAAAGTTAATTTATTAAACAGATTTAGATCTCACAATTATATTTTAAATTATGCTTCATTATTAATGTCGAAAAATGAATCTACTCTACAGACATGATAACATAAAAACTGAGCCAAATAATTAAAGACACAATAAAACTTAAACTAGAAAAGAAAAGAGAAGAGAAATCTTATTGACAAGCCTAGAGAAGCCTTTTTTTTTTTTGCAAACAGGTTTAGTTGATTTGCAACAATTGTAACACCTTCTAAACAACTATCCCACCGAGTTTGATGATTTGACAAATGGAATTCTGTATGAAATTCTCTCTCTTCTCTGATTGGATTAATCCTATCTAATATGTTCGGAATTATGAGAATTAACTAAAAAAAAGCAAGACCTTACAACTTCAGAAGATCTCCATACGAAATCTAATTTGCTTGTCTCAACAAAATAAATCTATAGATATTGGAATTTAATAAGAAGTCAAAGACTATTAAAATTACTCAATTAGAGAAATTAAATCGCTACCTTCTTGAATTTTAACTCTTGTAACTTTAAGATTCATAATTACTTTAAAAAGTCAAGACTAGTTTAATTCATGCTGGAGAATTTGAAACTAAATATAAACTAAAGAAAATCGAAGGGCTTTTAATTAAAGAATTGAAATCAAATTTTATCACAGAACAACGATCAAATTTATGTGCAAAGAAAGATTCAAAAGAAAACTAGAAAACAACTTAAATAATTATAAATTCTAAAAATAAACTTGAACTAAAACTCTCTACTTCTCCCCTTTTTGTAGGATGGCACTACCCTTTTTATAACAAAAAATTCTTAACTATTGAATACAAAATATCTGTAAAACAAAACTATCCCTTTTTAATTTTTTAACAAAATATTTCCTCTGAATCCTCAAAATACCAAAGTTTCTCCAAATTAGGACATAATTCTGATTAGACAACAAATGCTTTAAACAACTTTGCTTCTTTCTTGCCTCCGACACATCCTTAAAATCCTCATCATCATTGACATCTTCCAACTCTCAAATCTTTAACTCCACTTTATTTCCAACAACTCCAAGATTTTCTCTAAAATCTATTTTTTTCAATGTGAATCTTTTTCTCTTCATAATTACTTTATTCCTGAAACAAAATATACAATTATATTCTAAAACTCATTAAACCAAGAAATAAAAAAAACACAAAAAATCTAGTTATCAAACTTCCCCACACTTTAATTATGTTCGTCCCTAATCATATACAAATCAACAACAATGTTGCAAGGATTAGTTGCATCACCTCACAAATAAATAATTTCTCTATTTATAAAAATATGTAGTAAGTTCTGAGCAAGGAGCGAACCCACATAAATGGCGATTGTGCATCTAGGATTCGTATGGTTCAAGTTATGAGTAGCAAAATCTAGTTAAAGTGATAAAAGTAGCAAGTAGTAAGGATTGCCAAGGGTAAAAAACTAGAACTAAAAACAAGGAAAGACAAGAAGTAAATGTGTTTAGGGAAAATGCATTATCAAAACCTCAGTTATGGGGTAGTAAACTCTCATGGTGTAAATGATACATCTAAATGGGCTAAAATTAAGGGATTCTACTGCCTAATAATCTAGAACTAGGCCAGCATGCATGTCGACCGCACCCGATCCTAAGCTACCAATCTCTACCATCATTCCATGTCGAGGACAAGCAATGATACAAATTATCACCGTAGTTTCCTGATTTACTATTTCTAACTTGTTTAGACTAACCTGTAAGTATTATTTAAGCAAATTAAGATTTACATTCCTGTTGGCCATACAAGAACACGAATTGTACATTTGAATTCATATGAAAATAGTAATCATCATTCATAGCCATAGAATCCTTTACACTAATGAGAATTCACTTTCATAACTTTGTTTATAGGATACACAATAGATCTTCATGTCTTGAAACAACTAAAATTTAACAATGAAGTAGGAAGATCATATCGTAATCGTAAAATATAAGAAACTACTGATTAAAGAAGTTTCTTCAATTGATCTCCAATATGATCGGTCCAATTCTTTAGTTTTATGAATCCAAAAAGGTCTATTATTTTTCAGATTTACAATACACGCGCTCAAAGATGTGTTTTTGCAATGAAGAGAAAAATATGTAAATTTTCCCCAGTCCTGTTCAAAGGAACCAAAACTAAACTAAAGTAGGAAAAAATGAATTCTCAACTAAGCTCTCTCAAACTAATCCCAAGTCCTAATATTTATACTAACTAGAAAATCTAACTCCTAAGAAAAGGATAAAAATGAGCTAACTACAAGTTGCACCTAATTTATTAGAAATCAAGGACTAAAATGCAAAATAACAATAATAGGATTACAACTTAGAAAATGAAATAGCTCTAGTAGAATGCCAATAGCACAAATCACGCTTTTATGTTCCACACACTCTACCTCGATTCACAGCCCAAAGCCTTAGCATCGCGCCTTCACATTTTCTTTTCCTTGTTCTTCACCAACCACTCCTTTGATCCACACATCCATGCCACCTGTATGAAACATCACACACAAGTATCACAAAAATGGAAGAAAACAACTGGGGCAAAAATTACATAGAGCTGTCGCTCCATAAGAACCTTTTCCATGTGGGAGCTACTCGAAGCGGCCACCATGTGCAATTTTTACATGTGGCGGCTTCCATGTACAAATTATCTTCATTTGACGGCCACTCAGAGTGACCGCCATGTGAAAACTTGTGTGTGCATGGTGTGTGATGAAGTGAATGTAAAGTGTGCACAAGTGTGATTTGGTAAATGTGCATGAGTGTGTGCATAAGTTGATACATTATTATATGCATGTGTGCCCATAATGTGTGCGGGTGTGCTTGGTGGAAGTGTGGTGAGAACATAGTGTGCAAGAGCTACAAAGTCATGCACAAGTGTGCATGAGTGCATGTGGTAAGACATATGCATGAGTAGTGAGTGTGTGAGTTGTGCAAGGCATAGCATGAGTTGGTGTTTGTGTGCACAAATTATGCATGAGGATTGTGCTTGTGTGCGCACCAAATTATGTGCAAAGTGTGTAACGAATGTGCTGTAAGTGGACAGCAAGGTGTGTGCAAGACTCGTAGCAAATGTGCACTACTTGTAGCAGTTGTGAGCGAGATATGCGTATAAGTGTGCAAGTAATTGTGCAACAAGTTTTGTGCAAGTGTGCAACAAGTTCTAGTGCAAGTGTACATCATTCTGGTGCGTGACTTGTGCTAGTGTGCACATTGTGCATAACATGTGGGAAACAAGATGTGCATGATAGGCAGCAAATCTGTGCATAGAATGGCATCAAGTGTACCATAAGTGTGCAAGGCAAGATGCAAGCATGTATGGCAATTGTGTGAACTTGAAATATTTCACCTCCTAAACTTCCTAGATTACCAACAACTATCTTCCAATAAGAATATGTCCTCGATCCAAGTCAAATCTAAAGAAATAAAAAACATGCACATTGTAGCCCCAAGTCTAAGCTATATATATCACTTTGAATCACTCAATTTGGCGATGGATGACAAAGTTATGGCCAAGATACCAAAAATGCGCCAAAATTGGAACTTATTACGAAGCAACCTCCTTGAGACAGTTTTATATGGAATGGCCACCACATGAAAATTCTTAAAAATAGCCATTAACACGAGGCACCCACTCATAGCTCTGGCCACGCTGTGTAAAATTCAACTTCCAGCCCCCTATTTCGTCTTGCACTCAATATTGGATGGACTTTCTCTCAGAACTGGATTTTGTGGTAAACACAAGAGTTGTAGAGATTTCTCTTGAATTTCCATATGTTCAAGATTCATCAATGTTGGAGGTCTGTATCCGTAGATATAGGCATGTTCCCAAAATTTATATGTGAAGCAAAACAAGGCGAGTGTCCAAATATTCCCCTATTTCTCATATATGCACACTGAATTGGAAAACACTCAAAACATAAGAATTGAACACTTAGAAAGCTTTCCTGGACATCTAGGAGATACTAATTTGGATAAGTAAAGAGAGATACACTCAATTGATATTTATTGTCCGTTCTGCCTAACTAAGAATTTTGCATATTTATGGTTTTCTCAAACTCGTAATGCATCACTTCTAATCTTTTTTTACCTCTTTCCTTCTTCTTTGACCTAAAACACATATTTGACACATTTGATCATCAATTTAGGCCTTTTTCTTCCATTTAATCTCTCCAAGTTATAATCCGACAAAGTAGACAAAACAACACATAAACAAAAATAAATTGTATGAAAACCAAGTCAAAAGATAAGTGAAATGGAATATTTGAGTTAAACTAAAATTAATTTATCAAACTAAACATATTCATCCAAGAAATCCAAAATCAAATATCACCATTCAAATCGAAATTCAACCTTCATTACACAAACCAATCCTTGTGTCAAGTTCAAAAACATCATTTTCTTAAAAAAAAATCACAAGAATGACCAACTCTCTTTTGAATCAATCTACGCACTCAATGTGTATCATTCAATTCACCCACTTAAAACTGAATTGTACAAAACTACTTACCATAACTTTGCAAATATGTTACACTTTCACCATAAAATGTCAAAATAAAATACATGAATCCAAAGGTTTTTCAGTGGGTTGTAATGGGGTTAGGATGAAATATGTAGGATAAAGAAAAGGAATTGAATGGCTAAAATCAACTCAAGGTGCAATACAACTTATCACATGCATCATCCCCACACTCAAACTTTTTATCAACTATCAACAAGCAATCACTTTTTTTTAGCTCAACTCTTTCTTTTATTCTTTTACTATTCTGTTGTTTTTCTTTTCTTTTTTTTCTTATGTTCTTTTTTGTTTGAGCTAATAGAACCTTGTTTTGTTTTTTCTTCACATTAACAGAACACTTAGATGTGCAAAAAATGGTGCCAGATATACTCATCGCACCGATACAAAAGTAAGTAAATGTGAAAAAGGAGTACTACTCCATTACAATCGGTTTCAAAGTTAAAGAAAGAGATTGAGAGGATCACTACTATAGGATGATCCAAGTTGCAACGCTCTAAGTCTCATTCGAAAAATGAAGCAAATGGGTATTTCAGCAAAAGAAATTAAAACAGGATCATTTTAAGCTATTCTATTTGGGCCACGACCTCAGTCCTCCTGTGACTAGGTGAAACGGCAGCCCAGCAACAATCTGTAACCAATTGTACAAGGCAGCTTCGACCAAGCAAGAATCTACTCTAACATCAAGCATATTACACCGCCACTTGAGCTGGAAAATGTAGTCCAGGCAGCCGAAAGACCATGCCATCCCACCACATGAATTATCAAAATATGTTTAAATTTTATCAAGAGGCAGTCCAGAATGCGAGCTCGATTTCCTTTGCCCATGATGATATATAATTTTCTGTTTCAAATAAAAATAGAACAATTAGATGTAATTTTTTTTCATATCATTAAAACACTTAGTTCTTAAAAAATTTCAGATTGCATTTACATCATTTGACAAAATTGAAGATGATTTTCCACAAAAATTTACCTTACTACTTGCAAATTGAAAGGACAAATGAAAGTTAAAAAGCTATGGTGTATTTTAAGTAGTTTAAACCACAAAGAAAAGGTTTCAAGGTTCAAAAGGATTTACTAAAGATTATTTAATGGCAGGAAAGAAACAAAAGCCAAACTTTGTTAAACCTTACATGCCTTCATCATTTTCATGCAATGATTCAAATATTAATGGTTTTCATATACACAACAAAATAAAGTTCGTAATATCATCCTTGTACATTCTTTACACTCAACAAAGAAGACTCAATTAAGCACCAAAAAGTGATTTTGCATGTTTAGTCTAAAATTCTCACTTTAACTAGGTAGATAAAGTTCACTATTGCAATTTATCATCTTTTGAAGTATACAAGGATATATTCAAACTTAAAAAACAAGGATTCCACCTAACGTCCAACCAAATTACGATTCTCATTAATAATATTTAACCATAGAACTTTTGAAAACACATAAAACAACTTTGACACAAAAGAAAAATATTTTCTTTCTAAATTTTTTCAAATTTTCTTATAAAACAGGAAAAACACATATAACAAATACTAATAAATAAATAAACACATAAAGTTTACCTCCCTACACTTAAACTTTGGTTGTCCCAAGCAAAATCAAAAGCATGAGAAAGGTTTCAACAAACAACCTCTGAGACTAACTAAAACAATAAAAAAATATATAGAAGGAAAATAAACAAATACTGCTATATTTATGGTTTTTATCCTATGGGGAAATGTTATTGTAGAAATTGAAACATGCCAGAGCAGTGACTGCTTCTGGAGTTTGGATTTGGAGCAATTGGAGGATAGAGTTAGATATGGTTTTGACTGTCTTTGCCTATCGTTTGGGCAAATTGAACCTTATTCAACAACTAAACACTTGGACTCTAAAACAAGGAAAATTGAAATTAAAATTAGGAAAATAAAACTAGAACAAAAAACTATTAAATAATAAAAATAACAAAAAAATATTGGGTTGCCTCCCAATCAACGTCTTTATTTAAAGTTTTTGGCTAGATCATCTGTGTTGCATAGAATGACTTCAACCATTGTCCAACATTTTGACTACCAAACTATAATGTAGTATTTTATTAGGAGGCTTCTGTTTGGGCAAATAGGACGATTTTGCTTCACTTGAAAATTCATTCAACTAATGCAATGGCATTATGATGAGTTGGTTTTATACCAACTATTTTATGCTAAATCTCTTGGCTTTTGTCTTGTGTTTGATGCAAATGTGTGGTGATTTGTGTTGTTTTGTGCATAGAGATAGTGTACTAGTTTGTAATGTTGAAATTATGCAAAAAGAGTTAAAATGATGATAAATGAAGTGAAAAGTGTTAAGGAAAATACAGGAACTCAAAAGGCATTATTCGGCCAAATTAGGGTTTACGGCAGTTTTGAGTGTGCATTTTATTTTGTGAATAACTCGTTCAATTCTAATCCAAATGGGGAGATCTTGGACGATTTGGAAATCTCTTTGTTTGTAATTCAATTGTCATGTTTTAACCTCTTCCAAATTCTGTGTGCAATCATGAGAAACAAAGGCATCTTTGTTGCGTTTGGATTAAGGTTTTTAGGGTTTTACTTTCTTGCCACAGTTTGGTATTTTGATGATATCTTGAGTTTCAGGTACCTAAGGAGGCTGATTCTTGAACCTATAGAAAGCCAAAAGAAAGCTCTACAACTTTCATGTTTACTAAAAAATCTAACTCGTAGGCTAAAGCATACGTATTTGGAAAACAAGTGGGTAGTTGTGATGAACATGACACTTAACCATATATTTATGCACAACTCACTTCACTCATATGCACACTCACCATGAATCACTCTCGCACACACTCACGCTAGAGCTTCGCACTAACCCTAGAACTCACCTCACCACTCTCGCACACACTCACATTATCACCGCACACTCATCATGCGGCGAAGTGACCTCGCCGCATGAACTTCGCACACACAAGCATGCGACGAGCTCAGCTCGTCGCATGAACCGCGCACACACATTGTGCTGGCAGGTCACCTCGCCGCACATGCACACTCGCACACTCCATGCGGCGAGGTCACCTCGCCGCATGCACTCATGCACTCACATGCACTCAAGCACACAAACACTCACTCACTGGACACACCATGCACATTTACACGCACAACTCTTCTCACTTCATTTGCACACTACAATTATACTTTCATGCATATCTTATAAGTTCTACACAGCAAGGAATAGCCATGACATTTACTCACAATCAGACTTTACATTTCTTTCGAAGCATCTTATTTCCTATCATGCAAAACACAACATTTCATTCTCATATTTGCAAAAAATAACAATTCATTCATTTCACATTCGCATTCATACACAACACACAACATTTTATTTCACACACAACAAAGTTTCCGAATAAAGAAGGTGCATTTTATGTGCGAGGGAAGTGGGTGCAAATTACGAGTGAAATAATCAACGATCATCTTGGAACACCCAATTTCTCTCATGATCCTTTGCCGATTTCGGAGAACGATGATGACTATGACTTTGCATTATCAGAAGAACTTGCCGCTAGGTGCTAAATAGGAGTTGAATGTGAGTGGTGAGCGTAAGCATATCCGAGGGGAGTGGCTGAGAAGTGATGTTAAAATATGGCTCATGTTTGTATTGTCTCAGTTGATGCCCAGTTCACAAGCTACTGAGGTGCTTCGCAGCAGATTGCATTTGATATCGGCTATTCGAGGAAGGAAACCAATTGATGTGGGGAGAAAAATTTATTCTATTATACAGTCTGGGATTGCAATGGATAGTGTAGCTTTGTATTTTCCTGTCTTGATTGAGGAGATTTGCATGGCTCAGGGAGTGGACACCGAGGCTGGGGAGTGGAGAAGGAATCCAGGGCCTATTGGAACACCATTGTACATCAAGTACCAGGCACTGGAGAAGGAGATGAGAAAGGCAAAGAAAACTGGAACTAGGAAGTCTAAGAGTAAATCTGGCCCTTCACCTTCTGAGGTGGAGGAAGAACCACAGGTGTATGATTTTAGTGCTTTACAAGGAACAATACAAGAGTTCCAACATTTTGTGGAGAATCGGTTCCAGGATTTTTAACAATCTATTGATCAGCGTTTCTCAAACATGGAGGAAAGGTGGGAACGGATGCATGAAGGCATGGATAATATGCATCAGGAGTGGACTTCACATGCTGCACACATGGATCATAGATTTGATGATTTATCGTCAGTGGCACAGCAACAATTTGAAGTACTCTACCATCGACAAATGATGATGCAGCTGGCATTGGATAAATTCAACAAGATTGTAGTTTACTATCATAGTGATACTGGTTCCCCAAAACCAACACCAACATCTGCACAATTGGCTGGTTATCGGATTCCAAATCTCTCAATGGATGTTGTTAGTGGTGCTATTTATGAGCTACCAGCGGGGGTGCCTACAATGCCTTTCCTTCCACCACTGCCTACATTTGGAAGAATCCCTTCAATGCCTCCAAATCCAGAGATTCTCCCAAACCCTGAGTTTATGCTAGCAGTGCGTTTTCCATTAATAGCATCTGGCCAACCTCTGGAAGGCCCAGTTCATGGCCCTTTCCATTATGTAGCTCAGTCTTTTGGTGTTCCTTCATTTGCTACAGCATCTTTGGATGGTCAATCATTCTCAATGGCAGCTGCATTTGGATCTCCTTCTTCCTCGGCTCCATCATCATCTTCCCAGGGAGTTCCCCCTCCTTCTTAGACCTTTACATTGAGGGCAATGTATATTTCGAGTGTGGGGGGGTGGATCTGTTGTTGTGTTCATATTTCTGTTAATGTTGAGGAAGTGGCTGTGATTGTTGTGACTATTTGATGCTTTGATTGTTGAACATTGTTGAAAAGGGAGGATTAATTTTTTTTCAGCAGCATGTGGTTGTTGTTTTTTTTTCTGATGAAGGGGGTTTTAGGTTGCTTGAAGTTATGATGATCTGCTGTGAAGTGGTGTTTGGAGTTGAAGTGGCTGGAACGTGTCTTGAAGCATGATGACTTGTTGAAGTATGAAGTTTTTCGTTGAAGAGATTTTGAGTAGATATTGTGAAGATGGTGTTTTTCTTGTTTTGAAGCATGATCGTGTGATGCCATGAAATTGTTGGAATCTGTTTTCTTGGTGTTTATCTAAGAAGTTGAAATGTGGGATTTTGCTGATGAGTGGATGATCTTGTTTGGGTTGGTTCTGCAAAGTGAAGCTTTTGAAGAATTATGTGTGACGTTTTCTTTAAAAGTTGAATTTGAATAAATAGTGTAGTTACTATTTTTTTTTCTAGTGTGGGTAGTGATTGTAGTAAGTGAATGTTGAATAAAAGTATAGTGATAAGTGTAAGTCGTTGTAAGGTCTTGTAAGGTCTAGAACACTTTGTACTAGGCTTTGGCTCCTTTGGAAATCTTTGTTTGGAATTTGTGGTTCATCAAGTTTTATTTCATATTTTGCATGTGAAAATTGTTTTGTTGTCTTTGATTCCAATCTTGATGAAATGAGTACATTTTGTTAATCAAGGTATCATGTTAAAGTAAGATAGATACGCCATGCAAAATACGTTCTTGGACATAGGAGGAAACTGTTTCAATTCGTTCTTGTTGTTATGCATTATTTCGGTTGTTTTGGATGCTCTAGCACATGTAGTCCTTTAGAGACATTCATGAACTTTTAGTCACACAAGAAAGGATATGGAGAAAAAGCCTTTGGCAATTGGGAATAAAAAGCCGAAATACCCTTGTCAAGCATAATTGGGAAAAAATAGCCATAAAACCTAGGCAGCTAAAGGGAAAAATAAGCCAAAAGACCCAAGGTAAGCACACCAATGTGTGTAAAAAGTAGAAATATCAAAGTGCAAAAGCAATTGAAATGTGAAATCAATTTAGAAAAGCACCAATGTGCGACCATTGACCTTGTGTGATTTTGAGTTCTTGTATGTGGACATTGTGATTATTTTTGCAAAGAGATGTTTTGGAACAAAAGATATAATGCATTCATAAAGAGTGGATGAATAAGAGTTCCTTAGCACACACTTGCACGCATGACATTTTGGTCTTTATTCATCGTGCCTTGGTTGATAACTTGTGCTGAAATTTGATAGGTTGGAGTTAAGGATATGTTAAAAGTTTTGTTATCGCATGAAAAATTTGTTTTGATAAACTCAGATAAGAACAAGTTAACAAAGGAGTTGAGTCTAGTGCCAAGTGGTTGTGAGTGTGAGTTTGCTTGAGGACAAGCAAAAGCTCAAGTGTGGGGGAATTTGATGAGTTGGTTTTATACCAACTATTTTATGCTAAATCTCTTGGCTTTTGTCTTGTGTTTGATGCAAATGTGTGGTGATTTGTGTTGTTTTATGCATAGAGATGGTGTACTACTTTGTAATGTTGAAATTATGCAAAAAGAGTGAAAATGATGATAAATGAAGTGAAAAGTGTTAAGGAAAATACAGGAACTCAAAAGGCATTATTCGGCCAAATTAGGGTTTACGGCAGTTTTGAGTGTGCATTTTGTTTTGTGAATAACTCGTTCAATTCTAATCCAAATGGGGAGATCTTGGATGCTTTGGAAATCTTTTTGTTTGTACTTCAATTGGCAAGTTTTAACTTCTTCCAAATTCTATGTGCAATCATGAGAAACAAAAGCATCTTCGTTGCGTTTGGATTAGGGTTTTTAGGGTTTTACTTTCTTGCCACAGTTTGGTATTTTGATGATATCTTGAGTTTTCGGTACCTAAGGAGGCTGATTCTTGAACCTATAGAAAGCCAAACGAAAGCTCTACAACGTTCATGTTTACTAAAAAATCTAATTCATAGGTTAAGGCATACTTATTTGGCAAGAAAGTGGGTAGTTGTGATGAACTTGACACTTAACCATATATTTATGCACAACTCACTTCACTCATATGCACACTCACCATGCATCACTCTCGCACACACTCACGCTAGAGCTTCGCACTAACCCTAGCACTCACCTCACCACTCTCGCAACACTCTCGCACACACTCACATTATCACCGCACACTCATCATGCGGCGAAGTGACCTCGCCGCATGAACTTCGCACACACAAGCATGCGACGAACTCAGCTCGTTGCATGAACCGCGCACACACATTGTGCGGCGAGGTCACCTCCCCGCACATGCACACTCGCACACTCCATGCGGCGAGGTCACCTCGCCGCATGCACTCATGCACACACATGCACTCAAGCACACAAACACTCACTCACTGGACACACCATGCACATTTACACGCACAACTCTTCTCACTTCATTTGCACACTACAATTATACTTTCATGCATATCTTATAAGTTCTACACAGCAAGGAATAGCCATGACATTTACTCACAATCAGGCTTTACATTTCTTTCGAAGCATCTCATTTCCTATCATGCAAAACACAACATTTCATTCTCATATTTGCAAAAAATAACAATTCATTCATTTCACATTCGCATTCATACACAACACACAACATTTTATTTCACAACACCTCACATTTTTTATCACTCAAACCTCACTACACACGCACACTTGCACATACACGGCGAGGTCTAGCTGCGAGACCTCGCCATTCACCATGTTGCACTGCGAGACCTCGCCGAGAGGTCTCGCCACACAAAGGGTTGCACGGCGAGACCTCGCGGCGAGGTCTCGCCATACACAAGCACAAAGCGGCGAGACCTCGCGGCGAGGTCTCGCCAGTATAAGTGCCTTGGTGCTTTGATTTTGACAAAGGAAAAAATGGCTAAGTGTTGATTGTTACCTTTTGTGTACAGGTACAACGAAGGCGTGGAAGCTGTTGGCCCGAAGGCGCATGGAAGCTGAGTTCAGGAAAGAAGGCTAAAGTTGGGATCCTGAAGGCGTGATTTGGTTAGCTTATGAAGGCGTGGTATTTGCTGAACGAGATGGAATTTTGGCATGGATTGGATGGCGTGATCTTAAGTAGCTTGAAGGCGTTGGACTGCAGCTGAAAGCGCTGAATCATTAGCTGAAAGGCGCTGGTGCAACTTTAGGTTCTTCAACTTCGGACTTTCTTTCATTCACGATGCTTTAAGCATTTCTAGGGATGGCACTATTGTAATATTGTAGTTATTATACGTTTGCATTCTATTTACGTTTTGTAACCACTATAAATAGAGGATTTAGTTAGATTTTTGGGGGGGATCAATTATTGACTTTGGAATATTCCAGATTTTCATAACCATAATTTGATTTTTAGAGCGGGAAATTATCTTCTTTGTATTTTCTCTCTCTAGAAATTCCATTCACGCCGATTGATTTCTGATTTCAATTTCGATTAACAAGTTGAAGTGATTATTGAGATTCAATTGAGATTTGAAGCCTTCGAAGCAAAGTATTCGGTAAAATCCTTTCAACTATCGATGATGAATTGCTTTGTGTTGAAAAACTATGATCACGAACTTGAAATAAAGATGCTAGGCTAGATCGGCGATGTCCTAGTGTTTTGATCAGAAAACTGTGAATTTAAACCGTAAAACGCTATGCAATTGACTTAATATTTCTGGAATAGTTCATACACGTTTTAATTGTTAAAATCTGAGGAGTTTCATAACAATTCTACTTGTGCTTGATTGAATTACACTTTGTTGGAGGTCGCCACGCCAGTTCAAGGTTAACTCAACATTTACAGTAAAATTTGCATGAATAGTGGATATAATGTATGATAATGGAGTTTCTCTGCCTGTTTGATCTTGTACACGATCCGAGATGTGGTTGACATGCTAATCGAAGGTCGTTGAACCTTAAGAATTAGGCAAAGGATGACTTTGTGAACATAGCTTAAAAAAGACACTCAAGTTAGGCCTCGCCACAGGATACTTGAGAATTTACATGATTAGTAGCTATGAACATGAAGTTGAGATGTTGCGGTTTTATTTCATTTCGCTTAGGCCTCGACATTGCAAAAGTAGAGTGTAAAGGAGTACAGAAAGCACTGTAGTCATCATGCTAAGTGTTAGCAGACTCCTAGGCAACAACGATCTCTTCCTAATTGGTATTGCATGAGGTTAATTGCATAGAAATCGGTTTGAACTCTCAGTAGTCTGATTCAGAAACTCTAGGACGTCTGTTTAAATTCCTGTGAATCTCATCTATCATTCTTGCCAGTTAGTTTCCATTTTGAGTGTTAAGTACTGCTTTTATTTTACTGAATTGATACTGTGAAACTTTTATTGCATTCTTGAAAAACACTTCAAATTCTTGAACATTATACCTTCCCTGTGGATACGATCCCTACTTCCACTTCTACATAAGTTTAGGGTTAAATTGCAAGGTTAGTGACACTCTTGTCATATTATTACATTCTTTATCTCATCGTCCTGACTTTCTTTTGCCTTTAAATCTAACAAATTTGTTGTGATGGCCAAATCTAATTGTCTTGTAAAATATCCATCTCAAGATGTTCTTGGACATTAGGCTCAAAAATATCAACAATGTTACAATTCTCAATATCCTAGGATTTTTTCATAGCATAAAAAATATTAAAAGTCATAAATTTCCCATTAAATTCACATGTTAAGGTACATATGCCAACATCAATATTTGTTTTTACATTTTTCATAAAATTAAGGTTTCACTAACAATAATACTGTTGAATTTTTGTTACAAGTATTTTCCATATCTAGTACATAAAGATTTGTAGGATATATGAATTCATCAACTTTAACCAGCACATTTTTAAGAACACCAATTGGGTATGCTAGTTGCATGACAACTTGTGTATTAGAGAGGGATCCTAATTCAATCCTTTATAAGTTGAAAGAGACATTACACTAATGGATGCTTCTAAGTCAAGCATGGCTCTTTCTACCATTTTTTCCCTAATTACACAAGGTATTGCGAACATACTTGGATCTTTACACTTTGGTGGTAATTTCTTTTAGATTACCACTGATACATTCTCTTCTACCACCACCCTTTCATCATTTGGTTGCTTAATTTTTCTGACAAGAAAATCTTTTAAAATGTTTGCACATTTTGGCATCTTTCTTATTGCCTCAAGAAAAGGAATGTTTATAGCTATTTTGCTAAAAGTTGTAAGAATGTTCCTCATATCATTATTCTTTATGTTCCTTGTCAACCCCTTAGGAAAAGGAGAAGGGATTTTAATATAAAAAATATGTGTATTCAAATCAACTTTTACCCCGTATTTCTGAAAATTTTATGTTTGGTGATTTCTAGCCAAAAGACTATGTCGTTTTACGTCTTATTAGAAATCAGTTCCTACCCTACTTGCATAGACAAGAGAGTAAGAGTCAATCCCACAAGGATGGTACAGTGCCTCTGGAACAATGTGAATAGATTACAAATAGCTAATGTGAAAACCAATGAACAAAATAGAGACCAAATGTAAGCAGATAAGATTAAATGCAAGGTATGACAAATTTTTTCTTGGTTTTAGGTTGGTATATGATTTCCTCATGAAACTAAACATATTGATGTGGTACATTGAAGCTCATTTACTATCAAGCATGGGTTAAATGTTACATAGGGTTCTCTTAATTTCAATTTCTTTTTTAATCCTCTACTAAGCTCACAAGTGATTTCAAGTAAATTCAGATCTCTCATGTTGTTTAACCAAGGCTTGGTTCTTTAATATGTTATGTAATAGTCAAGGTTCACTTAGATCTCTCATGTTGTTCTCCTTAATCTCATGCACAACATGCACTTAGTAGCTTTCAAAGAATGAAATGAATGGCAAGCTAAACTTAGATCTCTTATGTTGTGAAGCTAAGGAAAACATTAATAGCAATCCGTCCAAGTTAATATCTCAATCAAGTTATCCATTAGTTAATCTTGATAAACCAATGACGAGGCTGTGGACAAAGAAGATGAAGACGGCTTTGCAATCCTTGGTGAACATGTTTTGCACCGCCATTGAGGATGTTGATGAAGGCTTGGAGTTGTCTTCAAGTAAAGTTGACGTCGGAGTAATTTAGAATGTTTCTTGCATCTCAATTGAAGGTTTAGAAGGCATGGAATTAAGTTTGGGGATGAAGAAATTCATAGAAGTCCAAAACTCTCCACGTCGCGACATCCAGCCTTTCCATGTTACGACGTGCACCGATGTTGTGACGTCCGACGTTCCCCATGTTGTGATGTTACTCACTGGATGAACGTGGAAAAAATTATATTTTCTCCACGTCGCGATGTCCAACACCACCCACGTCATAACGTCCATCCACGTTGTGACGTCAAGCACCACCCACATTGCGACGTCCAGTACCACCCATATCTCGACGTCCATCCATATCACGATGTGCAACTCCCTACGTCACAACGTCGGGAATTCACTCTGTTTTAATTTTTAGGTTTTAATTTATTTTTAGGAAAGTTATCATAAACAATTACTTTCCTTATTGCTTAATGTTTCCTTTACTAATTTTAAGAAGGTTTTCATTATTAGAGCCTATTTAAAGGCATATTCTTCATGGAATAAAGGATAGATGAATTTTGAAAAAAACCACTTTTAGCTTGTGTTTTGAGAAACATTTATTATTGGGAGTGAACTAATATTGAATTCTAGTAAACTTCTAAGCATGACCTTAGGTAGTTTATCTTCTCACTCTTAATTGAGAGCAAGCCAATCAAATTTTCTTAACGTTGAGATTACTTGTGTCAGGTATATTTTCTTATGTAACGTAAGGGTTTGGATCAATATTCAAGTATTTGCGTTCAATATCTGTTTTGTTATTTTTGTGTCTTGTTATTGTTTGTGCTGAATTCATTCTAGATCGAAAAAATAATATACCACATGTAAGGATCACACATGCAAGGATCACCTTACCACGTGCTATCAAAGTGGTATCAGAGACAGGTTGCACAATTCAACTTTATCCTTAAAATTTCCTTTGTTTCTTCTTGTTGTTTCTTTCTTTCTTGTTTCTTGAATTCTTGTTTATTTTCTTTTCTTGAACTTATTTGTCCAACATTGATTCTTTGAATTAATTTTGATTTCTGTTTTTGTAGGATTACTTGTGCTTTTGATATTATAAATTCTCTTAAATTTCGTCTTTGAATTCTTGAGAATTTTGTGAATTACATATTTTAAAAAATTGAAATCTTGAATTTGTCAAAGTAATCTATGATTTGAGATTGTTGTCTTAAAAAAAAGAGTCACTAAAGTGACTAAGTAAAAAAAAAATTGCATGAAAAAAAGTGACAAAAAAATATAGTAGTTCTTATTTGTGAAATTTTTTACTTTAACACCAAGTTAAGTAGCTTTTATTTCAGATTTTCATACATTAAATCTTTTGCAATTCAATTATGAAGGTTCTTTATTTTACTGGCTTCTCTTATTGATTCAATTCATACTCTTTATGTGTTCTTAAACAATATAGTTTCTCATTTATATTTGATTCTTGTAGTCTTATTGTTGAGCTTGTTAATTAGTTGTTTTGCTTTTAAATTATATTCAAGATAAACTATAGGATTTATAGCAAGTAGGGTTATATATTGATTGAGAAAAGTTACCCCAAATAGAGAGTAGTGTACCTACTAACAAAAGTGAGAACCCGTGAGGTATGATATATTATTATATTATTATTTCTCGTGTTTTTCACTAACATTGCAGGTACAATTTCAGAAGAAAACTCTAAAAATCAAGTAGACATGCAAACTCAAATTGCATCACTTGTAGATATGGTCAAAGAGTTGTCTATTTGTTGACAACTATGGAATATAATCGACCACAAACTGTACAACCTCTAGCTCTAACGCATATTAATTTTGATGAGGAGGCTGACACTCCAAACCAGACTAAACCCGTAAGGAAATTAGAAATTAAAATTCAAACCTTTAGGATTGATTTTCCTACCTTGAAAGGGAAATCGGATCCTGAATTATTTTCGGAATGGATTGGAACCTTGAATTCAATGTTTGAGGGCAGTGGATTGGATAATGAGGAGAAGATCCATTTGGTTGGGATGCATCTTAAAAGTTATGCAGTAGTTTGGTGGAAACAATTGGTTCGAAACCGTAGAATGAATGATAAACCACCTATTTGCACATGACATGAGATGAGATCGGTAATGAGGAAAAGATATGTTCCTTCTCACTACCAAGAGAATCTAAAAAGAAAGCTGTGAACATTGGTTCAAGGTAGTATGACGGTTGAAGAATACTACTAAGAAATGGAGTTATTGATGATCAAGGCCAATCTTGAGGAGGATGAAGAAACCATCATGGAGCGATTTGTTGGTGGTTTGAATCCAAATTTAGCACATAAAGTGGATTTATGTCAAACCATAGATGTGGAAGAAATCCTTCACACGATTGTAAAGATTGAGAAGTATTTGAAAACCAAGGGCCAAACATCTTCTTCTAACCCCACATAGAAGAAGGATTTTAAACCTTTAATACCTAAGACTCCATTTAAGACAAAACCAATAGTTCCAGAATCTGCCACCAAGGCCATAGGTAAACAACTTATGAATACTCTGATGTTTGCGCCCAAGTTCGTGCAGCGCCAATGGGATGTCCAATATTTTAAATGCAAAGGATTTGGACATTATCAGTTGGATTGTCCTACCACGAAGCTCATGTATGTTCTTGATAATTGTGATATCATTAGCGAGTATTCTAGTGATGAGGAAATGGCAGATCTTAAGGAAACATCTGATGATATGATTGAAGAATGCGAAAAATTACCTTGGTTTCAAGAAGGATTCTTAATGCACAATCCCAAGTTGAAGACTTTGAGCAACAACGTGAAATTATTTTTCACAATCAGTGTAAGGTTCATGGCAAGATTTGTAGCATGATCATTGATAGTAGAATTTGCACCAATATTGCTAGTGTCCTTATTGTGAAGAAGTTGGGGTTATCATGCATCAAACATCCCAAACCCTATTGATTACAATGGCTAAATCAATTTGGTGAGATTAGGGTTAACAAACAAGTGAAGATTCCATTCTCTGTTAATAAGTATGAAGATAAAGTTTTATTTGATGTGGTTCCAATAGAGGCAGCTCACTTGTTATTGGGAAAACCTTGGCAATGTGATCGTGACGTTGTTTATCATGCCAAGAAGAACTATTATAGTTTTGACTATAATGGTGTAAAGATAAATCTTTCAGGTCTTAAACCGTGGCAAGTGACTGAATACCAAGAAGTAGTTGCCAAAGCATGTGCCGAGATGAGAGAAAAAGAAGCAAAGGAGAAGGAGCAGCTTGAAAAGAAAAGTAATGATGTACGTAGTTTAGGTTCAGCTATTAAAGAAAAAGAGTTTACTATATTCGCCTCAAAGAAAGAGATTAGGACAGCAATAGTGGATAGGCAATCATTGTAATTAATGATGCGAAAGTACATATATATTGTTAATAGTGCTCACCTTGACAGTTTACCTAGTATTGTGTTGTCTCTTTTGTAGGAATATGAAGACTTGTTTCCTGAGGAGCTACCTACTAGGTTACCACATATTTGAGGCATTGAGCATTAAATTGATTTTGTGCCCAGAGCTTTGATAAGTTGGTAAATCACCACTTTTATTGAACTTAATTTACTATAATAATGCTTAAGTTCTTGGGTCAATATAGATGCTAATGTTGGATTATGCATTTTTTTAGGTGGGAGATCACAAAAGAGACAAAGAAGATGAAAAAAGAGTGAGAAGAAGCAAAAAGGAGCACAAATTCAAGAACTAGAGCAAGGTTTTGATAGAAAAGCTACAAATTTTGATTACATTGCAAAGAGAAGCTTTCATCTTTTGATAATGGTGACATATTTCTTTCACTTTATGGCTTTTATATCACTTCTTTATATGATAAATGTGCTTAAAGTCACCATGAGTGGCTAAACCTTGAAGAGTGGCCATGGGGATAACTAGTGGGTGTAGTAGAACTTGATATTGTGATGAAATCTTGCCTTGGGTATGTTAGTGAAGGACTTTGCACGCTTGATTTTAATGAGCTTTCTTAGTAATGCACTTTAGTAAACTACTTGAGCCATGGGTGAACTCATTGTTCTAATGGGAGAATCTAGCCATAGCATGACAAAGGGTTGAATAGGATTCACTCTTCTAGCTAAGTAAAGTCAAGAACTAGCATGTCTTTGCATGGCTTCTTAGTAAGGTTATGAGACATTGGTGCTAGGTCTTAAGTAAGGAGGTTAAAGGGAATGATACCTTAGCTTGGATTCTTGGGCCCTTCTCTTAGCCAGTAGCACATAAAAGAGGGGGGGTAGAAACTCTATTTGATTGGTTAGGTATAGCTTGAGGGACAGGGGATAGTTCTTAGTAAGCTATCCACTCTTGAGTTGCCCACTTTGAGGGGTTGCTATAGGTCTTAGTAACTTATAACCTCTTGATGAAGAACCTCTGGAACCTACCACCTAAGGTAAGTGAGTAATCTAAATGTTGGTTTGAATGCCCACAAGTTACCCCATGGTTTCCCCTATTTTTCTTTGGTGTGTTTGATCTCTTCTCTATTTTGCATTGTCATTGCTGAATTCTCAATCCATTTACAACACTTGAATTCACTTATTTGTCCACTTTGCTTGCTTGCAACTTGACAACCGAAGAATCTCTCCCTGTAGGAATGATCCTTAAGCTATGCTAGGATGATAGTCCATAGATTATCAACTAGAGCACTTGAGGATTAACTTGTTGATTTAGCCATACACCTCTCTTGAGGTATTGAATGAGCTTATTTATAGTAATTGTGTGACTCTAATAGCGTGTTAATCTATAGCTGCACATACACTTTTGTGGTAGCTCATGTATAGGGACAAGTGTTTGGCGTCGTTGCCGGGGAGGGCAATTGGTATTGAAAGAGTTGCTTTAAAGCATTTGTTTTGTTTAGAGTAAATTTATAGTGTTTTTGTGTTTAGTTTAAAATTTTGTTTTTGTGAGTTTTGCTACTTGTTTTTGCTTAAATTTTGTAGGTGTTCTCGACAACTTGTGCTTCTTTGTGCATGCAAATGAATCCAAGGTCAAGAGAATTGATTTAATACGAATTGGATCAAGAGGTGGAAAGAATATTGTTGGCTCAAAGAATACTAAGAGAAAGAATGATAGAAAGGCAAGAAGAACAACCTCTACCTCAGTTGGGTGATTACTCCGAGCCACCGATGCAACATGTCAACAATTCCTTTGAGATTAAAGTTGAGAGTTTCCAAATACTATCTCAAATTGTGGCTATGATTAGTCAAGGAGCTATTTTCCAAGGAAAGGAGAATATAGACCACCATAATCATTTGGAATCATTTCTTGAATCGTGCAACACATTTAAGCTATCTTGAGTACCCTATGATGCGGTTAGACATGTGTTATTCCCATTCTTCTTGAGGGGAAGGGCGAAGTAATGGTCTTCATTCGTGGAATGGGCATAGAGTCATTTGATGACCTCCAGAAGTGATTTCTGGTCAAATACTTCCTACCTTTTAAATTGGAGCGCATGAGGATGGAAATCATGAACTTTAGGCAACATGATGGGGAGACTTTCAAGGAAGTGTAGGAGCAATTCAACGATTTGATCCGTGCTTATCCCAACCATGATTTCGGAGATTTAAGGGCCATGAACATGTTTCTTCAAGGGCTAAATGCTGACTCAATTGTCATGGTTCAAGAAAGTGCTAGAGGAGCTATCAAAGAGAAAATGGTGCCAGAAATTCAGTCATTATTTAACAAGATAGTCGCGGTTGGATGTATTTGGTCAGACACAAGACGCCAATCATCAAAGAAACCAGCCGGGATGCTCTAGTTGGATGAAAGTTCATCAACAAATACAAGGTTAGACACACTCACAAAGATGATTATGGATATACAAGTGAAGACGGAAACTAAGCAAGCATTGGTATGTGGATTGTGTAAGAAAGATCATCACACCGATGAATGTTTTCGAACAATAGAGTTGGTACAGTTTGTGAACAACTTTAATCGGCCTCATAATGACAGTGGGAATTGGCAAAAAAGAGGAGGAACTTGGAAAAGTAACCAACAAAGGGAAACCAACAAGCCCAAGGCAAGGTTACTATCAACAAGCCCAAGGGCAAAGCCAATATGAACAAGGGCAGAGACAAGAAATTGTCCCTGTAAAATCAATGTATCCATCGAGATTCCAAAATGTGCAACCGATTGAAGAAGATAACAATCGCAAGGGAATTTTGGATGATGCTTTGAGCATAATCATGAAGAGAATGGATAAAAGTGATATGGAAGATAAAAAATGGCTTAATCATTTGGAAGAATTTGTAAAAGATCAAGATGCTAAGTGGATGCAAAGTTTGGCTACGATCAAGAATCTAGAGATGCAGGTTGGGCAATTGGCAAAAGCTCAAAATTTGAGGATGCAAAGATCACTCCCAAGTGATACCATTCCTAACCCTAGGTTTAAGGAGCAATGCTATGCCATCACATTGAGAAGTGGAAAAGAAGTTGCCAAAAAGAATGAAGAAGAGCTAGAGTTGGAGGACAAAGAGGAGTTCCAACCACCACAAGAAGAAGATGTTAGAATTTTAAGGCAAGAAATAGAGCGTAGTAAAGAACCTCTAGCAAAAAATAAGAAGCAAGAGTTGAAGGAATCATTGAACTTCAAGGAGTATGTTCCACATCTTCCCTTTCCTCAAAGTCTGAAGCCTTCTCGAAAGAAGGTTCAATATTATAGATTTGTGGAGTTTGTCAAGAAGATGTATGTGGAGATCCCTCTCCTTGACTTGTGTAGGTTGGCTCTCACATATGATAAGTTTCTCAAGGATTTAGTGACAAACCATGAGCAAATCTTACAATGTGGGGAGACAATTGTGATGAATGAGGAGAGGAAATGTGTTGTGAAGAAGGATTTACTGCCCAAGTTGAAGGATCCCGGGAGCTATACAATACCATGAGTAGTGGGATCGAGATACTTTACAAAAGCTCTATGTGACTTAGGGGCTGAAATCAATCTCATGCCACAAACAACCGCTGCAAGCATTGGGTTTGACAAGTTGATCAAACCGGTTGCCATTACTCTCCAATTGGCGGATTGATCCATAGTACAACTGATAGGAATAATTGAGGATGTCTTGATGTAGGTTGACATGATCACGATTCCCGTTGATTTTATCATTTTGGAAATGGTGGGGGACAAAGATGTGCCTATTTCTTTGGTCGACCATTTCTAGCCACGGGAGACGCTCTCATAGGAGTTAGAAGCAAGACTATCACATTACGAGTTAATGACTAGGAGGTAACCTTTGATGTTAACTATGCCATGAAGCATTCTCGTGTTTTTTATGCATGTTATGTGATAAATGTGGTTGATGAGTGTGTTAGGAAGAATGAAAATGGCAAGATTTTATCTTATGAGCATAGTTTTGATGCATGTGACCTTGAAAAGTGCGAGTTAATATTATGCGATGAAAAAGAAGAAATAATTATGCATGTTATTGAGAATGATGTGCAATTATTTGTGTTGGATCATATGAGTTTAATTGGAGGATTTGATTTTACTAATAATATGTTTGAGCCCATCGAGGTGAGGCTAGCCAATGTATTTGAGTGCAAGCCTAAGAAGTTGAAACCTTCAATTGAGGAGCCATCTATCTTGGAATTGAAACCCCTACCAGCTCATTTGAAATATGCCTTCTTGAGAGATAATAACTCATTACCGGTTGTTATCTCAACTTACTTGGAAGCCGAACAAGAAGAGAGTTGATCAATATGTTGAAGGAGTTCAAGGAAGCGATAGGTTAGACTATTGCTGACATCAAAGGTATTAGTCCATCTATATGTATGCACAAGATTTAATTAGAAGAAGGGGAGAGTCCAACCCGAGAGCGGCAAAACCCTATCATGATGGAGTTCATGAAGAAAGAGATTATCAAGCTTCTTGATTTCGGAATTGCATATGCTATTTCTTATAGTGAGTGAGTTAGCCTGATTCAATGTGTTCCCAAGAAGGGTGGAGTCACAGCTGTGAAGACCGATGCCAATGAGTTGATTGCAACAAGATTTGCAACCACATCAAGGGTTTGCATGAACTATAGAAAGCTAAATAAGGCTACCCGCAAGGATCACTTCCCATTACCATTTCTTGACCAACTCCTCGACCGAATTGCTGGATATCTATTTTATTTTTTCTTGGATGGTTACTCCGGGTATAATCGAATTTTGATAGATCCAAAGGACAAAGAGAAAACAACATTCACTTACCCACTCTAAACATTTGCCTTCAAGAAGATGTCATTCAGGCTATGCAATGCGCCACCACATTCCAAAGATGCATGTTATCCATTTTTCATGAAATGATTGAAGACAACATGAAAGTGTTCATGGACGACTTTTCTATATTTTGTCTGTCATTTGATAGTTGTTTGGAATAATTGGCATTGGTGCTAAAACGATGCATTGACACCAATTTGGTGCTTAATTGGGAAAAGTGTCAATATATGATTGAAGAGGGGTTTGTTTTGGGGCACAAGATATCAAGAAGTGATATTGAAGTGGACAAGGCCAAAATTGAAGTGATTGTTAAGTTAGCACCTCCAAGCAACATGAAATAAATTCAGAGTTTTTTAGGTCATGCGGGTTTTTCTAGACGGTTCATTCAAGATTTTTCTAAGACAACCAAGCCATTGTGCAACTTGTTGGAGAAGGATTGAGAATTTGCATTTGATGAAGATTGTGAAGAGGTATTCCGAGTGCTGAAACAGAAGTTAGTGGAAGCCCCCATTATTACCACACCCGATTGGAACATCCCATTCGAAATCATGTGTGATGCAAGCAACATGGCAGTGAGAGCAGTCCTCGGGCAGAAGAGGGACAAGGTCTTTAGGGCTATCTACTATGCTAGCGAGATGCTAGATAAAGCTCAAGCAAACTACACAATGATGGAAAAGGATATGTTAGCCGTTGTGTTTGCTTTTGACAAATTCAAAGCTTATACCTTGGGAGCAAGAGTAATAGTGCAAATCGACCGCTCAGCTCTCAAGTACCTCCTGACAAAAAAGAAAGCGAGACCAAGACTTATCCGTTGGGTACTTCTCCTACAAGAGTTTGATGTAGAGTTTGTTGATAGAAGAAATATGGAGAATCAAGTCATGGATCATGTTTCAAGGTTAGAGAAAGGAGAATTGAATGAAGAAGACTTGGGGTACTTGATCAAGGAGTGCTTCCTGATGTGTTGAACAAGGCACCGTGGTATACCGATATCGCCAACTTTGTGGTCACCGGACGAGTGCCTAGAGAGATCCCGTACCAACGGAGGAAGAAGATAATGCATGGTGCCAGGTATTAGTTATAGGAAAAACCCTATCTTTTCAAGATTTTTAATGATCAAATTATCCGACGATGCATGCCCAAAGTTGAGCAAGTAGAGATTCTATACGGATGTCATGAATCCCCGTCTGGGGGACACTTTGGAGGAAGAAGAACAGCCTTCAAGGTATTGTAGTCCGGCTTTTATTGGCCAACATTGTTCAAGGATACACAAGAGTGCATGGCCAACTATCCACAATGTCAAAAAACCGGAAACATCTCATAGAGACAAGAAATGCCACTTAATAACATTCTCGAGGTGGATATCTTTGATGTTTGGGGGACTGATTTTATGGGACCTTTCCCTTAATCATATAGCAATACTTACATCTTGGTTATGGTGGACTACGTGTCAAAATGGGTAGAAGCCGTTGTACTTCCCACGAATGATAGCAAGAATGTGGTGAGCTTCTTGATGAACATTTTCAACTGATTTGGCACTCCAAATGCGATAATAAGTGATGAGGGATCCTATTTTTGCAACAAAGTTTTTGAGCCTTTGCTAGGAAGGTACGGTGTTCCCCATAAGGTTGCCACTCCATATCAACCCCAAACTAGTGGGCAAGTCAAAATCTCAATCTGAGAAATCAAGAGAATCTTGGAGAAGGTAGTTGGACCATCTCGCAAAGACTGAGAAAGGAAGCTTGACGATGCATTATAGGCATAGAGGACAGCCTACAAAACCCCTATCGGTGCATCACCTTATCATCTTGTGTTCGGGAGGTCGTGTCATTTGCCGGTAGAGTTGAAACTCAAAGCCTTGTGGGCCATCAAAAAAATTGAATATGGATTGGAAAGAGGCAACTAATGAAAGAATAGGAGTTCTTAATGAAATGGAAGAATTCCGATTTCATTCGTACCATAGCTCCGCACTCTACATGGAGATGACTAAGGCAATGCATGACAAGGGAATCCAAGATAAACATTTTGATGTAGGGATGAGAGTATTGGTTTACAATTCAATATTGAGATTGTTTCTGGGCTAGCTGAGATCAAGATGGACAGGACCTTTTATGATCACCAAGGTTTTTTCATATGTCACACTCGAAGTCACAAATGAAGAAACATGGAATAAGTTTAATATCAATGGACAAAGGGTGAAACACTATCTTGGGGATTTGGATACTCTAAGCAAGTGGAAGATGGCTGGGAAGTGCCAAGAAGGACAAGAAAACATTTGAGCATAGAAGAAGCAATAAGTCGGACTAACGACAATATACTTAGCGTTGCTTAGGAGGCAACCCAAGATTCCTACTCTGAACTTGTCCTTCCTTTTGTTATTGTCTTTAATAGGTAAAAGTAGAAGTTTTAATTAGATTAAATAATTTTTGTAGGATTCAAGAATGGGAAAGGACAAATGAGCTTAGAAAGGGAAGCTTGACTTCGAAGAAGTGAAGAATGAAGATTGACAAAAGAGGTAAAAGATGGCATACGCATGCAATCATTCATGAAAAATCTTGACACATGCAATAACACGTAGACACATGCATAGACACCTCTAAGAAATAGTGAAAAAGAGTCATGGTCATGGTATAAGTGCAAGTTGGCTACATAACTTGAGAATTTTGAAGGCAAATCAAGACGAGAAGGCGATTTTGCGTGGCCGGCCACTGGTCACGCCATGAAATCAACCTCCAGTCAAGTGATTTAGAAATTTCCAAGGAGCATGGCGTGACCTCCTTTATGTCATGCTAGACCTGAGCTGTGAAGAGAAACAAGGCGGTGTAGCTTACGCTACGCCACGCGAGAAGTTAATTTCAGAAATATAGGAAAATGCTTTGAAAAACATTGAAAATTCTCATCTCCTCAGTCTCGCGTGGGCTAATTCAAGCCACGCCATTGTTCAATTTTCAAACTATTTTGAACATGTGAAAGTTTAAAATTTTGGTTTCCAAGGCGTGAGCTACCGATAGACCAATGTAATATTTCCTACAAAAATCACACATGCACTAAAAGATTTTTGTGCATGGGTTCTTCCTAGCCACGCTGTGTTAGAAGATAAATGTTGGGGGCATGTCAGATATACGACTTAACCTAGTTCAGACCATGTGAGATGTATATATGCATCCCTAAAGGCACTACACAAATCTCGTGCAGGCTCACTCAAGCCATGCTAGAACGAACATTTAGAAAGAGAAGGTTTTGAGATGAAAAATTGCTAACTTCTGAAAGAGTAAAATCTCGCGTGGGTAACACTTGGCTACGCCAACTCACAAATCGTGAAGGTTTCGAGGATTGAGAAAATCTCTAACACGGCATAACCAAACAAAATCCTACTCGAGGGAAATTTTGCCTTACGGAGAAGCAAACACATTTGCAGCGTAGCTGTAACAAACCATGCCTATTGAAAACGTGTAGCTCTCACAAGAAAATTTTAGCATGGCGTGAGGTAACCTCTACCAAGCAAAAATATTGTTGTTCAGTAGTTATAGAATTTTTTTGTTTTAAACATTAAAATGTAACTGCTGATGAAAAACTCTGAAACTTGATTTTTTGCATGACCAAGCTCACGCCACGCTGTGCTGCTAATTTGCAAAGGATATGAGAGTTTACAAAACCCTCAGCATTTGGCAACATGAAAAAAATCCACGCCATGTGTAAACTCTCATGGCGTAACCTGACATTAGGCCACGCGAAAACTGGGCGAAAAAGAAAAAAATTCTCAATTGAATTATTGTAGCTTGACTCTACCCATGCCATAAAAATACATGTTTTGAAGTTGAAAATTTTCCTAAGTGTTGAAATCATTTTCCACAAAAGTCACCTCGCGTGAATTGTGATAGCCCTCACCACAGAGCAAAAAAAATGTTTCAAGAAAAATTTCCTAAGTGTTATCATATAGCGTGGTCTGAGGTAGGCTACACGAATATCGCAATCAGATTTTTCATTTTGAATAAATGAAATCGCGTAGTCTACAGAAGCCCACGCCATTATGATATTTACACTACATTTGAAAGTGGAATTTTTGGCTTATACGGCGTGACCATCCATAATCCTACACCATGTAACTTGGTCTGAACATTAGATCCAAGAAACTCTATGAACCACAGTTCGCATAGGATGCGGTAGCCTACACCGTGATGCACACTGGCAAGTTTGCACGGTGTAGTCAGTACCAGGTCATGCCAGGGCACACCTATAAGTACCAACACTTAGAAAAAATTTCAAAAACTTCTTCATTCTTATTTCAAAGCAACAAAGTGCAGTTCAAAGCAAGTCGCACTGCAGTCAACTTGATTTCCTATCTACACCAAGCACGCCATCTTTGCACAATTCCATCTATAGGACTTTGCATACATATCACACACATAATTCTACCGATTCACCATCTCAGAAAACATCAAGGAACCTTTGCATTCATCAAATCCCTAAATTCTGTTTCAAGAGGTAAATTTTTAATTCTTTACTTTTTGGTTGTTTAATACTTAATTGAGCTTCTTAGAATGTTTCTTTGTGTTGGATAATAAATGATTGGAACTAATTAAGCATGATTAATGATTGGAAATTGAAAAATCAAGTTAGAACATAATAGGATTTTGTTCTTAATGGACTGTAATTTTGTGGTTCCTATTTTTGTAATGTGATGTTGTAGATTCTTTCTACATGTTTGAGTGATACTATTCTGAGTGCTTATGTTTGAAAAAAACATAATAGGTAGAATTGAGAATTTTGTGAATTCTGAAATTTCAGTGCTTAAAATAGCTTGTGAGTGATTTGAATTTTGTATTCTTGGTTCAGTAGTGTACATTGTTAATTTGGCTTCCTTGTGATGTGAGAATAACTTGTAAATGTCCAATTGTTGATAATGAAAAATCTCGAAGTTTGTAGTTCTCAATTTCACTGTGATATAGAGAGGCCATAGTTTCCTTGAATCGAACAAGAAACTTGATTTGCAAGCTTTTGCCAAATTACGTGGAGTTAAACCAAATTGCATTAAGGCACAATTCGTAATGTACTCATTGCCATTATAAAACTGTGAGGAAAACTTCCATGAGCACATTATGTTGTTTTGTGAAATACATGTGAGGCATGATGTAGAAATTGAAAACTGCAATGATTTGTTTAGGCTAGGTTTTGTAAGTATAGTAATTTGTTGTTGAAATGTTCACACTTTGATTTGAATTGCTATTTTGCCTATATGCCTAAAAAAAAGTGAAACATGTTTGTTTAGCCCTACCTTGATTGGACATGCTTTCTTAAGTATTCTAATTGTAAGTTTTGTGAATTGTTCACCTAAGATGTTGGTCTTGACTAGGAACACAATTTTTATCAATGGCACCTAAAGGAAAGGGAAAGGTTTTGACCAAAAGGTAACAAGACCTTGCCAACTCCAAAGGCCAAGCTTCTCAAGAAGAGTCATCAACAAGAGAGGCCACACCTCCACCTCAATTAGGAAGATCTACATATTTGGAAGCAGTTAAGAAGAGCACAATCAAGCTAGTGAGGATGAAGAATCCCATACAAGAGAGGGGATTGATGATGCAGCTTAAGGACTTCAATGACATCATTAAGTTCCACAAGTAGAAATAGTTGGTTGTCCATTCTACCTAAGAGATAAACATATCTATGGTGAAGGAGTTCTACTACAATCTCACAGTAACAAAGGATGGAGAGGTGATGGTGAGGAGGAAGACAGTTCCCATTTCAAGAGTCATAATCAACAAGCACTATGGTTTGTCAACCATCAAGTATGACCAGTACCACAACACTGAATTCTTAAACAAGGAGGTTAAAATCACAAATATGGCAGTAAGGCCAGGGAAAGAGTGAAAGATCAACCAACAAGAAGAGGTGATCAATGTTAAGCAGCAATTCCTTAACTTCCCAACAAAGGTATGGCAGAAGTTCATTCTAGGAAGCATGTATCTAAGGCAGCATGAGAGCACTCCGAGCTTGGAAAGGGCCCTCCTAATTTATTGCATCCACCAAAAGTTGACCATAGATGTGGGCAAGCTCATATTGATACAAATTGAGTTAGTACCCAAATCTAAAGAAACAAGCCTATTCTTTCCTTGCCTGATCACATCCTTGTGCATGGCAACTGGTTGCCCACAAGAGAAGGAGGATGTGAAGGTGAAGCTAACTTGGGCAATCATAGATATAATATTGAAGAAGCTTCAAGCAACAATTATAGCAATAGAGACCAATGAGAAAGCTGTAGAGCAAGGGGTATTGACAACTCCTTTGGCCCCTTTAATAGGAGATGCTAGGCTGGTGGCAACGGAGAAGAAAATGGACTCTATGGACAAAGCTGTTTAGGAAATCAAGAGGGAGGTGACAGAGTTGAAAGAAGAAGCAAGGGGTATAAAGACAGCCTTAACTACTTTCATGACCTTAATAGGACAACATGTAGAAGGGGAGATTGGAAGACAAATGGAGGCATCAATTCCTACCATGCCAAGCAAGAGTACCCCCTCCATATCACCACAACAAGCCAAAGAAGTAGAGCACAAGGTGATCATAGTTGAGGTGACAATGCTAGATCAATCCACACGTGAGATCCATCCACTCAATAAGGGCAAGCTGAATAAGAAACTCCCTATAGCATGGAGAAAGCTCACGAGAATACCATGCATGATCCAAAGAACATGTAACTGATGGTGATCCCACCTCCATTTGACCCCACATTGGTGGTACAAGAGGTGTTGAGAAACATAAGCAAAGAGGAGGTGGAGCCATTAGTAGTGCAAGAGCCATTAATTGATAAAGACAATAAGTTAGAGGAGGAAATAGAATTAGAAATCCAACATACCCTTGAAGCTATGTCCAAAGAAGTGAATGAGAACACCACTAAGGCACCTAAACCAAAGAAGAGGAAGAAAGATGGCAAGCTACCCAAAAGTTCAGAGAAGAAAAAGAAGAAAGTTAAGCCTATGATAAAGGCACTTGAGAGTAATGAAGCAAGAGAAGCAAGCACAACTCAACCAAGCTAAAAGCTATAAAATGATGAAAAAGAAGCACAAAAGAACATGGATTCACAGCACTCCACACGAGGGGGTCCTTTCTACCCTTACTCAAGGGCCTGAAGACAAACACCCCATTAAGTGTGGAGGGGCATTGTGCCTTTCTCTTTTATTTTTGAAAATTTTTTTGAAATTTTTTGTTGAAGTGTTGTGATGTTGCTGCTTTTGAAGTGAATTGAATTAGCTAGTTTGGTTAATTGAGTTGTTGTGTATGGTGAAGACAATTTGTGTAGATGTGTGTTTTGAAAATTTTTATGCTAGATGTTTTGTTGTGATGTGTAAATTTTTGTAGTTTCATTGGATTTTACTTTATTTCAGTAGTTGTTTTGGGATTAATGTATGTTAGGTCCCAAATGTGTTATGAAAATTGTGTGTTTTGATTGATGAAATGAAAAGTTAAGTTAATGAGTTGAAGCTGTCAATCTATGATGAAATTGTCATTGGTGTAAATGATGAGTGGGTAGTGAATAAAAATTGTGGATGCATACCTTGATAATGAAAGAAATAATATGGAGAACACATAGGAGAGATTGTAACTATGAAAAAGAACAAGTTGTGGAATAAGTTATTTTTAAATAGCTAGTATACCTTTAAGAACTATGGTGTGAACATACATGCATTGAAGAGATAATGTGAACCAAGCTTATTTTATGTGCTTAATGATGCTCAAAAGAGCGTAAACTTCCAATTTGGGAAATAGACTGCCTTGCAAGCATGTGAAAAGTACTTGAATGATATAAGGAATTAGTTTGATTGGATGTGTGGTATAAAAAGCCATAAAACCCTTGGCATATAATATCAGTGTTAAAAATTCTTTTGCTCATCCTCTATGAAATTGCCCAATGAATAGAAACTACATTTGTGTATGGAATTCATATGATGAAGTAGAGGTAAAAAGATGCCAAAGACCTAAGGCACATTTATTTGCTCAATGGTGTAGGGAATAGGGTTCATTGATCTTCAATATAATACATGAGTGTAAGGATACTATGGGGCTTATAAGACATGAGTTAGAGGAAGAAGCTAGTTTTATGACTTAAATTTGGTACATACTTCCAACTTGCTTGAGTAGTGATGAAAATTTGAAATATGTGGCATCCATGAACACGCACTTGCACAAAAGGGCGCAACTTCACAATTATGGGCATTAATGCAAACTCGTCAAGACTACCTATTGAGATTAACAATCACAGTGTTGACTTCTTTTCAATTGTATGGTGAAATTTAAAACCATGAAGAGCACATATTTGCATTGACGGATAAATCCCTAACTTGGTGATCATCCCAATTCTTTTAATTTTAATTCTTGTAGTATTGCTTAAGAATAAGCAATGTCTTAAGTCTGAGGGGTTTGATAAGTTGGTAAATCACCAACATATTGACCTTAATTTACTATGAAATTGCTTAAGTTCTCAGGTCAATATAGCTGCTAATGTTGGATTATGCATTGTTTTAGGTGGAAAATCACAAGAAAGCCAAAGAAGATAAAGAAAGAGTGAGAAGCAGCAAAAAGGAGCACAAATTCAGAAACTAGAACAAATGGCGTGATCGAGGCTAGGCCACGCTATGAACTATTCAGGAGATATTACAAAACATGGCTTTAATTAGGCTATGCCAATTAGAGTACTGCAAGGAGAAATTAGACCTTGCGTGGTGTACTGTAAGCCACGCCATGAATAGTTAACGAACAAGAAGGCATGGCGTAGCTACACGCAACCCACGCTCACAATAGAAAAGTGAAGAAGGATGTAATTCCACACTTAACCTAAGAAGAAATATCGATGGCGTTGTTGGGAGCAAGTAACGCCATGGAAAGAAAAGGCAATGAGAGTTCAACAAAGAGCTCGTATGACATTCGGTAACCCACGCAAGACACCTACAGGAGGTTGGCGTAGAATGGCTCAGCCTACGCGAAGTAATGCTCAAAGAAAGAAGGAAAATGAGGAGCTCGCATAGCCTATGGTTGCCCATGCAAGATGCAAGATCAGAAGCATGAAGGTAGGCATGATATTGCGCAGCCTATGTTTTACCGAGAAGAGAAGAACTTTGCCACGTGGTTAGTGCTCGCCCATGCCAAACTGCAAAATCGCAGAGGGAAGAGCTCGCGTGACCTACGACATCCTACACCATGTACTCCAGGCAGAAGGTTACACAACGTGACCTGAGGCAACCCATGCGAGCTGATGTGTCCATGTACTTGGTGTACTTTTTACAACTTTTTACTTTAGTGGTCCTTCTCCCACCTACGTTTTGGGGTCCAATATGTATTCTTAAGTTCTCTAGAGGTCTTTCCATGTTCTTTGGAACTAAAAAGTAGCTAGAAAGAGGGATTTAATATGTAATTAGTACAAGGAATTAGAGAGAGCAATAGGACTTGGAGAGGGAACATATTCTTCTCCATGCAAGAACACAAGAGAGTTCCAAGGTGGAGAGGAAGGTTTTGATAGAAAAGGTGCAACTTTTGATCAAATTGCAAAGAGAAGCTTTCGTCTTTTGACAAGGGTGACATCTTTCTTTCACTTTATGGATTTTTTATCAATTCTTTATATGCTAAATGTGCTTGAAGTTACCATGAGTGGCTAAACCTTGAAGAGTGGCTGTGGGGATGACTAGTGGGTGTAGTAGAACTTGATATTGTGATGAAATCTTGCCTTGGGTATGTTTATGAAGGACTTTGCATGCTTGATTTTAATGAGCTTTCTTAATAATGCACTTTTGTAGACTACTTGAGCCATGGGTAAACTCATTAGTCTAATGGGGGAATCTAGCCATAGCATGACAAATGGTTGAATAGGATTCATTCTTCTAGCTAAGTAAAGTTAAGAACTAGCATGTCTTTGCATGGCTTCTTAGTAAGGTCATGGGACATTGGCGCTATATTTTAAGTGAGGAGGTTAATGGGAAGGATACCTTAGCTTGGCTTCATAGTAAGGTCAAGGGGCCCTTCTCGTAGCTGGTAGCACATAAGGGGGATGAAAACTCCATTCAATTGATTAGGTATAGCTTGAGGGTCGGGAGGTAGTTCTTAGTAAGCTATCCACCCTTGAGTTGTCCACTTTGAGATGTTGCTATAGGTCTTAGTAACTTATAGGTATGTAGCTTTGTCCACCCGTGGCTTATTTCAGTGAAAAGCTAAATGGAGCAGCTTTGAAGCATGCAACTTATGACAAGGTGTTGTATGCTTTGGTGAGATCTTTATAGGTATGTAGCAATACTTATGGCCAAAAGAATTCATAATTCATTCGGATCATGAAAGTCATAATTTTTTAAAGACTCAAGGTAAGTTGAATAAGAGGCATACTAAATGGTTAGAGTTCATTGAATTCTTTCTATATGTGATTAAGTATAATAGTGGAAAGATAACATTGTAGCTGATGCATTGTCTAGAAAGTACGCTTAGCTTACTTTTATGCCTGCTAAATTACTTGGTTTTGAGTTGATTAAAGAGCTTTATACTAGCGATGCTGACTTCAAACATGTTAATGATTTTTTCTTGCAAAAGTCAAATGGTGATTATGTGCAAGATTGTTATCATTTTACGAGAGACAAATTATGCATTCCACTAAGTTCCATTCATGAATTACTTGTTAAAGAAACCCATGGTGGAGGGTTAATGGGGAATTTTGAAATACCTAAAACTTATGATGCTTTGCATGAACATTTTTATTTTTCTAACATGTTGAAAGATGTTAAAAGTGTTTGTGAAAAGTGCATTGTTTGTAAACAAGTAAAGTCAAAGGTATTGCCTCATGGTTTGTATACTCCTTTGCTAGTTCCTAGTCATTCTTGGGTAGATATTTTCACGAATTTTACTATTGGATTACCTAGGTTTCGTAATGGTAAAGATAGAATATTTTTTATCGTTGATAGGTTTAGCAAAATGGCTCACTTTATTGCATGCGCTAAAACTATTGATGCAACTCATATTGTTGACTTATTCTTTAAGGAAGTTGTTCGTTTGCATAGCATACCACAAAGTATTGTTAGTGACAGGGATGTTAAGTTCTTGCCTTATTTTTTGCGTACTTTATGGAATAAGTTAGACACTAAATTGTTGTTTTGTACTGTTGCACATCCACAAACTGATGGTCAAACTAAAGTAGTAAATCGCACTTTGTATTGCGTGCCAAAATTCAAAAGAACCTTAAGAACTAGAAAACTTTTTTGCCACATATTGAATTTTCATATAATCGTAATTTACATGGTTTGATTAATTGTTCTCTGATGAGCACAAAATATTCATATTGTTATGAACGCTTTAACGTGCTTGATGGGGTAAAATATGTACTTAATGGGTTGTATTTTTTGCATAATTTAGGAGATTCAGTCAAAAGGTATTCCGTGGAGATAGAGCTGATTTGGAGAGATTTGTCGAAGATTGGAGGGGCTGAAGAGAGGATTCGTGGAGGATACAGATTTGGTTGGAGAGTTTAATTAGGAAATTGTTTTAGGTGATAAGAATTGAACCAGCATGTGGCTGATTTCTATTTGGAAACAAGAATATTCCTTTTTGTTGTTAAATTAGGAAGTTATGTTTTTCCTATATAGAGGGGAATTGGATAATTAGGAAAGATATCTTTTAGACTCTTTGGTGAGGTGCAGCTTTTCTTCTACTTTTAATTCCATAATCATTTAGTTATAAAGAACCAAAACATTAGGTACAACTACAAGAAACATAAAAATTATCAATACATATATAAAAACATAAAATTTGCAATAGATCTACTTGTATAACTTCAAAATAAGAACTTTATTAATGTGAGTGTGTCAATTAAAGGCTTTCTATCATATGGTTAATTTAACAATAGAAGAAAAGAACAAAATTATACTTATCCCATTTAATGTGTATAGGTAATTTTTGAGGACACATCCCATTGCTATTGGATATGTAACAACTTCGGCTAATAGTAGTACTTAATGATTAAAATAACAGTTTGACATAATCTAATTTATAAAATAAAAATGATAAGAGTGATGCACATTAAGTTCAATGAAAACACACGACATGAAATTGGCTCAAATAATCTGTGTAAAACATGACTTGGATTTTAATAAAAGAAATGAAAATAAAAATTGAATCTTTACAAAATAAAAAACAAAACTAACACTTTTACTTAAATCAAAACTATTAGAGCAACCTGTCTTTGAGATCATTGGTTATTCCGCGAAATGTCACAAACCTCTCCTCCAAAAATGGTGATGATCAATGATTACGTACCGTGTGAGTTATAACTGTGGAGAAGACACACACCAAATAGAATGTATTGGTATTTACACATAAATGTAGTACTACTATAACTATTACTATAATAGTGTGTGAGTTATAACTATCTCCAATGCCTTTCTCATTCCTTTTGATGAGTTCTTCTTGTTCTTGTTCTGTCTTGTCTCACCCTAGAAATATGAAACAAAGCCCCAAAGAGAGAGGACTAGAGCAACACCTTTTTCCCTTTAAAATTTTCATGGTATAAAATAACAGCCAATGTTTGTGTGATAGGGAGAATAGATGCAATTATAATTCCGAATAGCAAAGATGATGCACAGAAAATTACTCCAACAGCTCCCACGAAAAAGCATTGCCAACTCATGCTACTCCAAATTAGTACTACATAGTATCTCTTCTGAGTTAATTTATTATCAAAAGGTACACAGCAAGCCTTCCTACCAAGTCATGAAATGAAGCATTTTAAATAATGTGGATATCTCTTGCTTTAGAGGCGTTGTGATACTTTTCTATCATATGGCAAATCATTTGTTAATAACAGAATCTAATACCGTGTTAGAATCTTTATAAGCAAAAATCAAGAAATTATCATTTTGACAACATCATAATTCTATTATTAATATTCATGCATTTTAGATTGTAAAATGAAATGATGGGGCAGAGTGAAAACTAGGCATTTCATTGTTAGCAAAGAGATGCCACAAGTTCAAGCAAACCTACCTGGTAATATTTGAGCAACTGGGGTCTCTTTTTTTGAATGTTGGCGTAATGAGGTCACGTTCCATGTCGAAAGGTTCAGGAACAAGGTGTACAGCTTTTATGAATTCAAAGCCTTTCAACTGCCAAGATTATAATAATGTTTAGAGAAATCTCTACTACACAGAACAACCCATCACAGGGGTTCAAAATTCCCAGAAATTGCACTTTTTTATCAACAACTTGATGAAATAAAATCAAGATTTGAGAAATGGAAGGGTATCAATATTAAGAAAATTGCAATCAGTAAGAAGAGAACAAAGCATCACTGAATCCCATCTAGTTAGCGCAAATATTGTTATTTAGAAAAGACAAGCTTATATGCAGCAATAAAGAAGAACATGGATAACTAAGAATACCTGTCCATATGGAAAGACAGAACTATTAAACCCAGCAAGGCAATTCTCAACAAGAGGTGCTCCAACGAGCTCAAATATGTCAAAATAAAGAAATTAATAGGAAACTTTAAGAATCTTTTCTGTTTCACATCAAAATTAAGAATGTGCCAAAACTAAAAATATATAAACCAAAATCTTGCATGTCTTGATTCGAAGTCAGCAATAGAGTCAAATGTGAAGGTCTGCCCTCCTATTGGCAAAGAATCATTGGAGATCTTCTGAACATTCGTTTCTCCCTCTTCCTCATCCCTGTTTAATGGCCTCATTCTCACTATAGCCTGGTTTATGTAACAACAAATGAACCAATCTGAAGCATTCTATTATTAGGATAAAGTTCAACAATCTACCAAAGTAAGAATAAAATTGAAGTAGCTAAAAGGATTTTAAGCATAATACTGTGTGACTACCAGTTCATCTAACAGTACAATGTGAGTCAACAAGTGCAGCTACTTAGAAACTCATCCCTTGATATCAAAATGAGGAAAACTTTAACCTAGGTTATGTCAGTGTAAAATGAGTCAAGGTTTTACTCCAAGATTAAATCTTTGTTGAATGAAATCTTCAAAATTGAGTGCTGAGCTAATTTCCTGCCCTTTTAACATATTTTCCACATTTTCTCATGAGTCGAACACCAACCAACAAAATCAATTACCAAAAGAAATATAAATTGATAAATTAAAACATAAAGAAGAACGAAACTGAAAATCCCATCAGTACTTAGTGTTTGCGCCCCCAATCCGAAGCATAATGAATTCAAGGGTTTCATTTAAATTTTCTCTGTAAATCTAACAATAATTTCCAAATGTAAAATTAGGGCACAATAATTAAATTAAACTAGGAATTACGACAAAGATGACAAAAAATTTTAAAAAAATTACTTTAACTCCAGAATCAGCAGAAGAACAGACATCAGAGTTGGCCGCTTTCTCCAATCCGGAAGACTCCGTGCTCAGTTTTCGCTTAAGCGGCGGCCTGGGTGGAAGCGGAGATCTAACCTTCGCCGCCGTCAAGGGTAACGGCGACAATTTTCTTGGATCCGACGGAGAGAAATAATCAGCCGGAACTTGATTAAAATCCGACAACTGCGGTGGCGCATTCTCCTTAGAACCGCTAGATTTCTGTTTCCTCCCGCTATTATTACTACTAGCGCCTCCTTGAATCCACAGTCATAATTAAAGATAAAATGAAGCCCAATAAAAATAAAAACAGAAGCAATGCAGTTCTTTCAGGTGAATGCAAAAAGTTTTGCGCAACTAAATCCTATTATTGGAGGCTGAAGCAACAAAATAATTACTGTAAGATAAATACTAAACATCGCAGTAAGGAGAGAAAGAAGAAACCAAAATGTTTATACCTTGAATGGGTTGACTCTTAAATTCAGCAAGTCCAGAATGGATCTAAGAGGGATTATTAATCAAACAGCACTAACTCATATTAAATAAATAAAGAATTATAACTCACATGTTAAAATCTTGTGTGCATCTTTTTCGTCAGATTTGTCTCTTGTTTGATCCTCTCTAAAATCCAATCGTAAGTATTATAGTTTGCTTTCTCTCATTTAGCTTTATCTTTTCTCCGCTACTCCTCTCTTTTTGTATTCTCTCTTTTTGTATTCACGGTAACTCTTAGGGTCAATTTTTTATTTTGAGAAAAAGATGGGATTTAAACGTATATTTTATATTTTTTTACTGTCTTAATTAAGTGTCTTATTTAGTTGTATTTGAGACAACATCCCAAATACCGTCTCAAATTCAATGTCTCAATATAATTATTGAGACAGTGATAACTATTGTCACAAATGCTTAGTATTTGAGACAAATGTTTATACTGTCTTAAAATTTTTGTCTCAAAAGGCCTGTTTTCTAGTAGTGTTTTATTCAAATACTTCTTGATGTCTCTTGGGCAGCCTTCGCATTTACATCCAATTTTAACACGAAATTGTTTGGACTCCGTTGTTTAAGCAATTAACGCTAAAATCTATTCAAAAATTCCTTGAGTGCTTAAGAATCCTAGCTAGTAGAAGTCATACTACATAATTATGGTTGTTCTTAGTTTGGTTTCGTGGGTTTGTATGTTTGTTGTTTTTCGAGGTCATTAATTATCTTTTAAGTAAGAATACTATAGTTTGACAATTACCGTATTGATAAAGAATATTAGATTTTTTTTCTTGCAATATATAACTCTGGCGCAAAAACCCATGTGCGTCAGTCACATATATGCAACGTGATACGTGAATCCCCATATTTGATACACGATTATTTTGTTTTGTTAAGCTTATGTTGGTATATTTGATATGGTAATTTTTGATATGATATACACTAATTTTTTATATGTTATGCACTTTACGCTAATTATTTATATGCTATACGCTGATACTCTAATTTTTTATACATTATACGCTAATTTTTTATATGTTATAAGCTAATACGCTAATTTTTAATACTTTATATGCTAATTTTTTATACTTTTTATGCTAAAGTTAAAATTGATACGCTAATACACTAATTTCTTATATTTTAAATTATACGCTAATCTTTGATACTTTATATGCTAATTTTATATAATTTATTCGCTAATCTTTGCTACTTTATGCGCTAATTTTTTATACTTTATATGCTAAAGTTAAAATTGATATACTAATTTTTTTTTATATGCAAATTTTTAAAATTTTATACTCAAGTCGCATATATGCCATGGTTGTACAGGAGAATACCCTAACTCCAGTCATATAAATTTATCACTCTTTATTTACTCATTTATCTATAACTAGAAATTAGCCATGTGCTTTGCAACTGTGTTCAATTGAATTAATTTTGGATATTTATTGTCATAGTGCTTATTGCAATAACATTGATTTTACTAAAAGACAACTATAATATTCAAGACAAAAATTTTAAATTATGAACAAAAAAGTAAATACTATATGAAATTAATTTTTTTCCCGTCAAATTAATTAACTTTTGCATTTTCTGGTGAATTCATAATCATTATTTTCTAGCAGTACTATATATGATTGCTTTTCTCGAGGCATAAAATGATACTTTTTTACATGATTATATTTTTATATTTTAAATATTACTAAAAACTTATTTTACATTCAAATTGATTGTTGATCTACTTTACATTTTGTTGTGAGAAACATGGAATTTTGAATAGTTTCGAATGTTATTCTAAATCTTTAAAATTAAAAATAAAAAATATTTACAAAAGATATAAAAATTGTAATTTATAATTATATATTTCGCTTATATTGAGACTAAATTTGATATATCTTATTTGTCACATGGGTAATTCTTCTCTTTTACTACATTTATTATGCTCGTCTTGCATCTTTTTGTATGAGTTATAATATGAATGTTTTTTTTTTATATTTATGTTATTTCCTAAAATTTATATAAAAAATTTTAAATTAGAAAAATTTATTTGTATTAGTATGAAAAATATATTTTTTAATTTCTATTTTTCTTTTTTCTTTTTAACTAAATATCAAAAAATATATATTATGTATTATATGTTGAAAGTTTTTCTTCAACGTGAATGCTCATAATTATTCGCAATAAAGTTTGACATTGATCAATATCCTTTGAAGTTTTAAACTTGTTGATACATAATATAAAATTATATTTTTTGAATTAGTATAAATTAAAACAGAGTCTTTTTCACAGCAAAGTTATATAGCTTTTAGAGAGAAAAAGAAAGTAATTTCGTCCCCTAATTTTAAGTATGTGGTACTTTTGGTCCAATGTTTTTGGACGACTCAATTTGATTACAATTCTTTAAATTTGTACCTAATTTAGCACAATTGGCGTACGTATTTTACAGGCTGAGTAATAAAAATTATCTCGTGACACACACGTGTCTATTAATATTAAATTTTTATCATTTTCTATTTAAAAAAAGAGAAATTTCAATCAGAATCCTCTTTTAAAATGTTTTAACAGAGGATTTTGATTAATAAAGGACAACTCTTATTGGTTTCTTAGAAAATTTTTAAAAGAATATTTTGATTAAAAATTTTATTTTGATTATTCAAAAGAATATTTTTATTATTATTATTTTGATTAACAGACGCACATGTCACCAGCTAAATTCTGTTACACACCCAATAAACTCCGCCAATTTAATAGTTTAATTCAATGTTCATAAATCCAATGTTTAGCAGTAGTTTGTCCAATTTTAAAGACAAACAAAAATTCCCTTAAAGAAATCAATTAAGAACTTTTTTAAAAGAAATCAAACACAAATATTTACGTATATTATAAAATGTGTAAAAGAATTTTCTTAAATTTTGTTATGGTTAAAATTTTAAAATTAAGGTTAATTCGTTTCTTAATTGTTTTAGTTTTTTAATCATAGTTTCTTTAGGAAATTTATATTAAGTTATTGAACTTAATTTATATTAATCATTTTTATTTAACTATGTGAAGAAAATCAAGATTTGTTAGATTCTTAAATTGTTTTGGTTTACTAATTATAATTTAATAGTTTAATAATGTTTCATAATTATAATCTATTTAGGAGATTTATTTAATTAATCTTAATTTTTTATTTGTTATGTAAAGTTAGTTAGTTTTGTAAATTATTTTTTGTTACTAATTGTAATTATATTTATCATCTTATATTTAGTATTTTCTTATCATATTTAATTTTCTTTAATTTAATATATAAAAGTATATATTAGAGCTCAACATCTTAAAACCACTCACCAAAACCACTTTTTTCAAAGCACTTAAATACAAAACCGTCAAAATATTGAACCCTTTTTGTGCTTTTATATATAATTAAATCAAGCACGTGTTCTGCACGTATGTTTGATTGAATTAATATCGGTAACTTATTTTTGTTTGATTAAATTTTTAATATTTTTGCTAAAAAAAAGAATTATAATTAATATGTGAATATTGATTTTAAAAATGTAAACTAATAATAATTTTAAAAGATCTCTTAATTAACTTGTCAGTATTGGATTTTCTTTTAAAAGAATTGTAATTTTCTAAAACTTATATAAAATGTTTTTATTGACCAAGAAAATATTATATATAGAATAGTATATGTTATGATAGAATAAAAAATTATATCACTAATGACCAATATATATATATATATATATATATATACATACACACACATACAATGTTTTTAATGGATTGTTTTTTAAATTTAATAGTAGGGTATATCAATGAAGGAATTAAATAATCATACCATATTTTTTATACGTAGATGTCCTTGCATATTTTAAGAGAAATAAACCATCAAAATTATTTATTGTATGCCAAAACTAAACAAATTATAAAACCGATCAATGCTTACCTCTAGTCACAAAGTATCACAAATAATATTAATAATTTTAATATCAGTAATATTTTTAATATTTGAATTGGGAAACTAATTAAAGTTGGTAGAAAATCAATTAATGTTAATAAATCCATAAAAATTGATTCTCTTAAACCTTTAAAATAAATTATTTACCTATCATATTAGATAAATGAATTATTACATACTAACATTTTTCTTGCTAAAAATAGCATTACTATTGTCAAACAATAGTTTAAAGGCTGCTGTTAAAGCCAGAGCCAATATTTTCACAGTGAAACAAGGCATGGTCGGGCTGTTGACCGTAAACCAAGCGCTCCTGGGAGGCAACCCAGCTTCTTGTTCTCGATCTGTATTTAATTTTTTTGATTTTAGTATTGATATTAGTTAGCATGTAGTGTAATGACACTTCAAGGTTAAACCTCACAATTTGTCGATGGATTTTGCAGGTGATCATATATGCGATTGTGGTAAATAGGATGGAAGAAGTGATTCCACGACGATTTGATATTCTGGCCTATTGATCTAAAGTTGTTTTTGAACAAAATTATGGTCGAAGAGCTGTACTATGTGTCTATGCCGTCATGCATTCCTTTTAAGCTCTACCATGACTATCTTTGTTTCATTAAGTGGCTAGTAATTTGTGTGAGTTGTGTTTCATGATATTTGTTATGTGCTTGGAGTGTGTCGCTCGGTTATTATAATCTGTGTCCAATCTCTTGTTGTATTTTGCACGGTTGTTGTTTTCATTTGCGGCCTTGTGCAGAGCATGGCATACATGAGACTGCCAACAGCATTAGCATAAGGAACTTTTTCCATACGCTTGATTTCTTCTGACGTTTTAGGATACATTTCTTTTGTCGGGACGTCATTTTTAGCCATAGGGGTGTCTATGGGTTTGCAATCTTGCATATTGAAACGTTCAAGAATCTTTTTGATGTAGTTCTCCTGAGAGAGTGACAACAATTTTCTCGAATGATCCCTTGAAATCTTAACTCCAAGGATGTAAGCTGCCTCACCCATATCCTTCATCTCAAAATTGGATGATAACCAATTCGTTATTTGATTCACATAAGATTAGTGTTTTCTAACTATGAGTATGTCATCTACATACAAAGTTAAAATAACAAACTTACTTCCAGAGCGTTTTATGTAAACACAATGGTCCTCGTATATCATAGTGAAACCATACGAAATGATCACATTATGAAACCGAATATACTATTGTCGTGATGACTGCTTAAGACCATAGATTAATTTTAACAATCTGCAAACCTTTTGTTCGCTGCCTTGTTTGACATAACCTATAGGCTGACCCATATAGATTTCCTCATTTAGTTCTCCATTGAGAAAAGCAGTCTTTACATCCATTTGATATAGCTCTAGGTCTAAATTTACTACAATAGCCAGAATTAACCTTATCGAAATGAATCGCACAACAGGAGAGAAAGTTTCTTCATAATCAATCCCTTCCTGTTGTGTGTATCCCTTAGCTACTAGGCGGGCCTTGTATCTTTCGATACTATCATCAGCCTTTCTTTTGATTTTGAGAATCCACTTATTCCCAATTGTCTTGCATCCTTTAGGCAAATCTACGAGTGTCCAAACTTGATTTGTGCTCATAGATGCCATCTCTTCCTCCATTGCTTTAATCCATTTTTCCTTAGCAGGACAAGATAGAGCCTCTTTCACATTTTTAGGCTCATCATTAGATAGGTCAAGTAAGAGAGTTTCACTCAAGGCATAATCTCGAAACCGTTGAGGTACATCTCTCCTTCTAGTGGAATGTCGAGGTTCTAAATCTTGATAAACATGTCTCTGATATTCATCATAATTCGGTATAGTCCAACTAGGATCTAAATCCTTACTCCCACTGGAATTAGGATCTATTCTCCCACTAGACTCAGGATTAGGAACATTCGCATCATTAACATTTTCAAAAACTTTATCCTCAAAAATCCTCCCACTCGAATGGAGTGATCCTGACGCTTTCTCTTCTTGAGTATCGTAGAATGTGATCTCTTGACCTATATGACCTAGCTTAAGAAATTCATTTTCTATGAATGTGACGTCTCGGGACTCAAACTCTATCACCGCACCATTGTCTTGTTCACCCACAAAGACATATCTTTTTGATACATCAGAGTATCTAATGAAGATGCTCTTTATACCTCTTGGACCTAGTTTGCCATATTTACTTGAGGTATTGTGGACAAACGCAATACAACCCCATGGTCGCAATAGACTAAGGTCAGGTTTACGTCCAGTCCATAATTCATATGGAGTGGAAGTGACAGAATTGGAGGGCACATGGTTCAGAACATAGGCTACAGTTTGTAACGCATCTCCCCATACAAACATTTCACATCTATCTAGTATTGCTCTTTTGACTTACTTTTTTGTGCATATACTGTTAACATCTTTTCTTTCTCTTCTTACTTCATCTTTTGGCCTTCCAATTTCCTTGTACTATCACTAGAAGGGGTAGAGGTTTTCCCCACTTCTTGATTTCAGCACCATGCAAGACACATAAACGGCAGAATTGAGATGAAAACTAGACTCAAGAAAGATTAAACAAAAAGGGAACAAGACACAACAAGTTTTGACACAAAACAGCCACCAAAATCGTAAGGATATTTGGCGCAAAATTTAGCTATGAATTGTGATATAAATTCCTCACGATATCATGAATTTTAAAGAGCAGAATTATAACATGTATTGCAGCAACACAATTGACTCAGGAACAACAATACAATGATGCAAAAATAGTAGCAACAAGAACGACGAAACAGCAAGAAACAGAAAGAACAAACAAGACACGGATAACCTGAATTTGGAAGTAACAACCCGTAGCTTTGATACCACTTTGATGCGGATATCGAGGCTCGAATCCTGGACTACCACGTACTCACAATACTTTGGATCGTTATTATCATCAAATTCAAGAGCAAGACATGCAAAGTTGCGGAAAGAACAACAAACAAACAAGAACCAAAATTACATGGAATTGAAGTCAAGGGAAACATGAAAATTGGATGTAAACCAATCGAACCCTCACGTCTTTACAAACAAATAATTCAGCCTATGTAAATCATGGACTAAACTAGATGGTTTGAGATGTTCTTGAAATCAAGAACTTAAAGGATCTCCTATAGGTCACGCTAAAGGATTTCGGTCAATGAAGTTAACTAAAATTAATTAATTTTCAAGGTTTTCAAACACAATGCATGTTCGTCCAATTCATGTTAGTGCCTTCTCTCTCTAAAAAATTTTGCTCTTTCTTCTCTCTAAAAATTGAAACACTAACTTAGTGGATACAAGTGCCTTCCTTTATCATTTTACCGTTGACTCTCTATAACGGTTAGTTGGCTTTCTTATCTGTGAGTGCCGCCTATGGTGGAGGGGAGTGCAACTCCCCCTCCGGCGACTTATACCGGGGCCATAAATAGATCAAACACTTCCCCTAAGGAATCTAACATATCCTTTACCTCACTCAAGAACAAACAGCCCCTATTTTGCTTCAAAGGGCAACCGGCTCTTTTTCTAACTGAAGAAGAAGAAGTAAGCCTAGCTCAAACATTCCAGTGGAAACTAATAGGTAAATTTTCATAGGGCCGTCCAGCTATGGTATAAATTCGCAAAGAGATTCTGGCAGCAGGATTCCTAGGAGAATGTAAAGTTGGATTGCTGGATCAACGACACATTCTATTCAAATTTGATAGGGAAGAGGATTTCCAGAGATTCTGGACCAGAAAGTTGTGGCATTTTCAGGGTTTTCAGGCGAGAATCTTCAAATAAACGAAGGAGTTCGATCCGACGGTGGAACCATCCATTTCTCCTGTCTGGATTCGTTTCCTATTTCTCCCGCTCCACCTTTTCAACAAAGAAAAGCTATACTCCCTTGCATCTGTTGCAGGTCAGCCTTTGAAGTTAGATGCAGCTACTGCGGCTGCCTCCGATCTAATCAAACCAAGTGAGGCTAGAGTTTGCGTCGAAATGGACCTCACTAAGACTGTTCCTAATCGGATTTGGATCGGGAACAAAGAAAAAGGCAAATGGCAGAATCTAGAGGTTGAAGAAAGGCCTGACTACTGCTCTAAATGCTGGAAAGTGGCCACAATAGTAAGGATTGTGATCCCCAAATAAGACAAAAGAGGATTTCGGCTTTGGGAGTCCCACACGAACAAAGAAAGTTCATCCCAGCTGTTAAGCAAAATTCGAAAGAATGGATAATCGTCTCTAGGAAAACAAATGGCAGAAGCGAGGAGACTAAGGGGGGTATGCGACTCGGGAAGGGGACGGAAATAGATCCAAAAAGTCTGCCAATCTCATGCCCTTTACCAGAAATCCCAGAAACCTCAGGGAATAGGGAAGATAAAAACCAAGGTGATCAGTCTGATTCAGCTAGCTTGACAGCTTCGAAAGAACCTCTAGGCCCAGAAGATAACACCTCGTTGGGTGCCAATAAGGTAGTGGTAGAAATGCCTCAACCATTGACACCAATCAACCAAGAGAGGGAAACACCAGATCTCCAAGGAAAAGTTGTTGCCGATAACCCAAATTTGTTTAAACATAACCAAGTGTGTAGTAACAAATTTGTTGTGCTCAACTCATTGGATAGAGATGATGACATAACAAGGATGCGCATAACAGAGCTCCCCCTCGTAGTGGAAAGAACATCAGATGCCAAGGATCAAGAAAGTACCCTGGAATGCCAGTTATCAGTTGCTCAAAAGGATGTAGCTGTCTGCCAAGAAATTCAGGAGCAGGTATACTATGATGAGATTCTTAAACTCCTTACTAAAGTAGTCTATTTTGATCTTATGCAGGTACCACATTCTTCAGAGGAAAAGAAAAGGGAGGATAAATGCCAAACCTCTCCACAGTCCATCCAATTGAAGGGGAACCATTTGATTGAGGTAGCTCAGAATGATGACTTAGATCAGGCACAAATAAGGAGTCGAAAACCAAAGTCTTGGGCTAAGTTTGACTCAGACAGGGAGCTTAGAGAAAGGAATGCATCTACTGGTCCTAAGAATTTAGTTTTCAATGATTAGCTGCATTTTTTGGAATATTAGGAGCATTAATAAAAAACCTAATTATAAAAAACTTAAGAAAATTCTTAGTAAATATAGATATAATTTGCTAGTCATAGCTGAACCTTTCTTGGATTCCTCTAAGTTATAGAGTTTCAAGTGAAGACTCAAATTTGAAGCAGCATATTCTAATATAGGTAGCTATATTTGGGTTATGATTAGGAAGCCTTTCTCATGCTCTATTATGGCAGTTACTGACCAACACATTACCATAGAAGTCAGTCACCCTGAAGTGCAATGCCCTTTCCTGCTATCAAATGTCTATGCTAAATGTACTGCAGCTAAAATGGAGACTCTATGGCTGGATTTAGCTACTATACAGACTCAAAATAAGGCTTGGATACTATGGGGGATTGGAATTGCATAAAGGCTAGGGAGGAGAAAAAGGGAGGTAAGGCTTTCAATATTAATGAATCTAGAGAGTTAATAGGCTTCATGTCTTCCATGGACTTAACTGAGATACAAACTAGTGGTTCAAGGTTCACATGGTGCAACAATCGAGAAGGAAGAGCCAGGATCTGGAAGAAGCTTGATAGAGCTTTAATGGACAAAAACTTCCAAAATAGTGGAACTCAGGCTACTGTTACTCACCTAGCTAGGTCTCCTTCAGACCACTCACCTCTAGTCCTACAAATTCAGAAAGGTAAGGAGGCTGTAAAGCCTTTTAGATTTTAGACCTTTTGGACCACTCATTCAGACTGCCTCACTATTATTAAGGAAGCCTGGAATAGGGAGATCATAGCGAATCCCATTAGGATCTTTACTGAAAAACTAAAAATAGTCAAACAGGCCCTTAGATCTTGGAACAAAGTAACCATTGGGAACATTTTTACAAAGGCTGACCAGGCTGAGAAAGAGCTACTTAGGTTAAAAGCCGAGGATGAAGTCCAACCTGTCCCTAGGGAAATCATGAATAAAGAAGCTGCTGAGGCTAAATATCAGCTGGGGCTAGAAGAAATGTTTTGGTCCCAAAAGGCCAATATAAAATGGACAAAGGAGGGCGATAGAAACTTTAGATTTTTCCACTCTTATGTTAGATAGGCATGCCAGAACTCATATCCATACAATTCAAAATCAGTAGGGGATTTGGGTAGACACAAGGTTGCTGATATAACTGTTCAATACTTCTCAGCCCTATACACCTCAGAATAGGTGAGCTCTTCGATTGATCCCTCTCTTCTGCCTTCTGTCTTAACTGAATTGGACAGGAACGAACTGACTAGGATCCCAGATATGGAAGAGCTCAAGAATACTATCTTTAGCATGAACCAAGAAAGTGCTCCAGGTCCAGATGGTTTCTCAGGACTGTTCTATATGACAGCTTGGGAAATTATATGTATGGACCTACTTAAGGCAGTTCAATCTTTCATGAATTGAGCTGATATGAATCAGGCCATGACTGCTACTTTCATTGTACTCATTCCTAAAACCATAAGTCCTCAGTCCTTTAAGCACTTTAGGCCTATCAGCCTTTGTAACTTCATCAACAAGATTGTCTCCAAGATGCTAGCTCAAAGGTTAGCGCTAGTTTTACCTAAGATAATCTCGGAAAACCAGAGTGGTTTTGTGGCAGGTAGACTGATTACAGATAATTATCTATTGGCTAGTGAAATGATGTCTACCCTTAATAGGAAAAGCAAGGAAGGCAATGTAGCACTTAAGATAGACATGGAAAAGGCCTATGATAGGGGTACATTGGCCCTTTTTGCTACAGATTCTAAGGCTGCTAGGATTTGGTGAGATTTGGATCGACATTGTGTAGAGATTGATTTCAAACATCTGGTTTACTTTCTTAATTAATGGGGCTAGCAAAGATTGGTTTAAAGCATCAAGAGGCTTAAGACAAGGGGACCAAATCTCACCTTTGCTTTTTGTGATTAGCACAGAATATCTTTCTCGAGTCTTAAATAGTAAAGTAAACAGAAGACTGGATTTTTGTGTTCCTAGAGGATGCCCAAGAATCTCCCATTTAGCATTTGCTGATGACCTTATTATTTTCTCATCTGCGACACCAAAGCTGTCAAAACCATTATGGATAAACTTAGACACTATGAAAGAACATCTGGCCATAAAATTAATGCTGCCAAAAGCTCCTATCTAGTGCATGGCAGATTACCCAGTCCAAGAAAGCGTGCCCTTGGTAGAATAACTTGGTTCCCTTGAGGTTCTATTCCCTTCACCTACCTAGGTATTCCTCTCCACTTCAAGCGAATCCCAGCTCCTTACTATACTCCCCTAATAGATAAGATCAGTTACACCATAGGGAGCTTGAGCACAAAATTCCTCACTCTAGGTGGCAGAATCACTCTAATTAAAAGCGTTCTTACTTCAATGCCTATTTACTTAACTATGAGCCTAAATCCTCCCAAGAGAGTTCTTAACCAAATAGAATCCATGCTCTCAAACTTCCTATGGTCAGCTGTAGATAAGGGTTCTAAAAGACATTGGATAAGCTGGAAGGAATTGTCCTATACTCAGGAGGAAGGTGGAATAGGTTATAGAGACCTAAACCATATTATCACAGCCCAAAATCTTAAGCTATGGTGGAGGTTCAGGCTAAAGAAGTCCCTTTGGGCAAACTTCATGTGGGCAAAATACTGTGGATCTAAGCATCCCTCTGAGATCAAAAGTCGAAGAGGGGATTCTCAAACGTGGAAAAGGCTTTGTGGAGTAGCCTGCTTGGCTGAGGAGCAATCCAGGTCCAGTTAGGAACAGGGGAATGTAGTCTGCTACATGATAAATGGTGCCCCAGAGGTAAACTATCTGATATGTTTGAATGTCAAGGATCTTTTAAGGTTTTAGAAGTTATGGATCATTAAAAATAAGAAAAAATAAGTTAAAATAGTAGAAATTAAGTTTACCTGATAATTTAAAAGATTAGAGAAAGAAAACAAGGAGTGAATAAAAGCTGATTTACAGTCTATTCTTAATAAAATTTTTTTATTATATAAGTCATCTTGAAATTTAGATATACTTAAAACTATTGCTAACATTTCTTTTTTAACTGTTGAGTAATTCTTTTGAGAACCTGTCCATACTTTAGACATGTATCTAACTAATTGAGTTTTATTATTTAACTTTTGTTTTAGAATTCCTCCATATCCTATTTCTGATGCATCGGTTTCTACTATCATAAATGCATCTGGGTGTGGGATTCCTAAACATGATAATGATTTAAATTTTTCTTTTACTTCTTCAATTATTTTAGTATGTACTTTTGACCACTGAGGTGGATTCTTTTTTAATCTTTCATATAATGGTGCACATAAAGTTCTTAAATTTGGGAAAAAATCTGCTATATAATTAAGACATCCTAAAAATCTTTGTAATTGATTTTTGTCTTTAATTTCATCTGGAAATTTTTCACCAAATTCTAAAGCTCTATTAATGGGTTTAATAGTACCCTTATTAATATCATGTCCTAAAAATCTTATATTTGTTTGGAATAATTTCATTTTTGAAGCTGATATAACTAATCCATTTTGAACTACTACCTTTAAAAATATATGTAAATGCCTAAAATATTCATCAATTATTTTTGAAAATACTAAAATATCATCTATATATACTATCATGAAAGTATATACTGAAAATATATCATTCATAATATTTTGAAATTCTGACGGTGCATTTTTTAATCCAAAAGGCATTACATTCCATTCAAAGTGTCCAAATGATACTGTAAATGCTGTTTTATATCTATCCTTTTCTGCTATTTTAATTTGCCAATATCCTGATTTTAAATCGAATTTAGAATAAATTTTTGCATTATATAATCTACTTAATAAATCTTTTTTATTAGGTATTGGATATCTTATCCATTTTAATGCTTTATTTAATGGTTTATAATTGATAACTAACCTTGGAACTCCTCTTTCTTTTTCAGCTTGATTATTTACATAAAATGCTGGACAGCTCCATGGAGATTTTGATTTTCTTATTAGATTTTTATCTAATAAGTTATCGATTTCCTTCCTGCAATGTTTTACTAATTCTTCATTCATTTGTATTGGTTTTGCTTTTGTTGGTATTTCTTTCTCATTAAAATTTTCTTCATAAGGTAATTCTATAATATGAGTTTTTCTAGTCCAAAATGCAGAGGGATGTTCTGCACATATAGTATCTATAAATTTTAATTGTAATTCTTTGATTTTTTTAACTACTTCCTCCCTTTGTAATTGTAATTCAATTTGACTATATGTAATTTCTTCTTTTATTAATAAAATTTGTTTTTCTTTTTGTTCAATTTGTTTAAAAATACTATTTCTTTGTAACATATTTAATTCTTTTTGTCTAACTGGAGTTATAAATTGGAATGTTATTTTATTTCCCATTATATTAATACTTAATCCTTTAGTTGTCTTTTTGAAAGGAGTAATTTGGTATAAAAAAGGATTTCCTAGTATAACATCATTAGTTAAATCATCTATAATAATAAAAGAATGTTTAAAACAATAATTATTATTACAAATAAATCCATTTGATAATTTACTTTTAATTATTAATGGAGTTCCATTTGCTGTAAGAAGTCTTTGATTAGTTTTTGAACAATATTTTAATGGTATTATTCCTGTTTTTATACAACTTTGATGTGCTCCACTATCGATTAAGGCTATACATGTTGCATTAAAATCTTGAACACCTATTGTGACAAAAACATACCATTTCTCAATGTTAACTTTATCAATTACATTTAAATATTCTTTATTTTCTTTTTCTTCTATTTGGATACCTTTTCCTTTATTACTACTTTCTATTGATTCTTCATTATCTATTTTATCTTGATTTTGTATTTTCATTTTTGCTTGAATTTCTAAATTTTGTAATTGTAAATTTTTTACATCATTTTTTATTTCTTTTATTTCCATTTTTAGTTCTTTTAAATCTTCTTGTTTATTTAAGGTTTTAACATTTACTCCTGGAACTGGAGAATATAAATATGTATTATATAGAGTATTTAAATTAAATGCTTCAACAAATTCTGGTTTATTATCTTCTTGTATAATTAAATCTTTTAGTTAAACTAAATATTCTCTTTGTTCTTCAGGATCCTTTATTTTACTTATTATTTCAAATAAAATATCTTTATTATTCTTTTCTTCAGTGATAACATTAATACATTTACATGGTGAAGTTTCATCTGAATAATATTCACTATCACTATCAGATTGTAATTCATTAATACTTTGATCACTTTCTTCCGATTCATCTTTAATCATTAATTTCATTAATTTATCTCTTAATTCTTTATCATTGTCATTACTAAATATTTCATTAATTCGTTTTTTAGTTTGTACAATTAGTTGCAATATGGCCTGGTTTACCACATTTATAGCAGACTAATTTCTTTTTTCTATATTTCTTTTTCTTAAATTCTCTGTTTGGCCTATATTCATTTTGATTCATACTATTTTGATTTGATTTATGGTATGATCTTCTATATTTTTTATGTGGATTATAAGTAATTCTTTTATAATTTCTTGATGGTGCTCTTACACCTTGAATTCCAAATGCTTCACAAAAAGTTCCTAATTCTCTTCTTTCTGATCCATATTTAATTTGTAATTTTAATTCTTGACATAATTTTAATCCTTCTTCTTTTACTAAAGCAATTAATTGTCCAAAAGTCCAATTTGTGAAATTAAGTTCTTCTTGTCCTGTTGATATTTTTATAGCATTAAATATTCTTTGAGAAAATAAATTTGGTAATCCAGTAATAAATTTTTCTTTCCAAAAAGGCTGTAAACAATCTGGTCTTTTATATAAGTAAGTAATAAACATATCTTTGTACCATCTAAAATCAGTTAGAGTAGGACATCTTAAATTTGTTAAAAATATATGAGAACTTTTTTGATCTTGAGTAGGGTTTCCTATAAAATGCATTGTTATTGCAAATATTAAAAAATCTGCACAATCTGATACTTTTATTTTTCTTGGTTCTCCTCTATCATCTTTTAATATATTTCCTAACACATCTTTTTCACCTTCTTCTTTGGTATGTTTCATGACATCTTCTCTATCTTGTGAAGTGAGTAAATTATCCCACCAATTTTTTAATTGCCCTGTGAATCCTGCAGCAAATGCTCCAGCTATTGTTTTTTGATCAAATCGTTGTTGTTTATATGCAGCATTTGCCATTCCCATTTCTTGTAATACTCTTAGCATTTCATATTCTGATTTACCATCTAAATTCCATTCATATATTGCTCTTCCATCATATTCTGTAGCTCTAAATTTACCTCTTTCTTCTATTTGTAAATCTGGAGGTGTTAATCTTGGATAATAGTTTTTTCTTTGATATGGTGCATATCTTGGCTGATTATTATAGTATTTTTTTGAATTATACGGTTTATATTGTTTTTTTATTCTATTTATGTCATTAAATTCATCTTCTATATTATTTATTTGTTCATATATTTCTTCATTTTCTGAACTTAACTCTTTTTCACTATCAGTTTCTTTGATTGGGTTTGTTAATTGAATATTTTGAATTTGACCTGTTTTGCTTGTACTTGGACTTATTTCTTCTAATTTCTTTAAAATCTTTTGTAATGTATCTTGTTCAGTATTTGGGAATTGTAAATTTGAAAATACATCATTTACTTGAAAATGAGGTTTTGCTATTTCATTTGGAAAGTTTAAACTACTATATTTAAAAGGATTTTTAATTATTGATTCTTTATCTTTTATTTTTTCGTTTGGAATTGTTTCTATTTTTGTATGGATTAAATCTAATTGATGTACTACTGTTGATAATATTTGATTTGAATAATTTAATTATTGGTTAACTTTTCTGATATCTTCGATTTCTACTACTCCTTTTTCATCTCTAGCCTCTCTAAATGGAGTAGCTACTACTTCTCCTTTTCAAGTTTGAATTTTTATATTTAAAAGAGGTGGGTGTACTGAACTTAGTATTTCTCCCCCAATTATGTTCCATTTTTTATATAAGGTTGTTTGTACATTGATACTGTCATTTATATATAATTGCTTATTTCCTATGTTTTTTGTTTCATATTCTAACCATGAAAAGAAAGGAAAATTAAATTTTTGTTTTAATAATGCTTCTTCCCACTTATTATTTAGTATTTTTTGAAATTCCTCGTCTAATTTTTTATACCATTGTATTTTTAGTATATTTTTATCATCATTATATTCTTCATCTAAATATTTATAATTAGGTTTAAATTCATTAGTAAGAACATTAATTGAATCTGGTTTCATTTCTGATCTAGTTGGTGATAGCACAAATGTTGAGGTTGTATCTATTATTTCTGGTAAAGGTGCTTTATAATGAATTCTTTGACTACCTGTAATAGGTATTGAATATATTTCAGGATTTGTGTCTATATTAGTATTTTGATTATATATTTTTCTTGTAATAGGTATTTCTGAAATTGAGTGTCTAGCTGGTTGTATATTTGCTCCATATTTATTTGTTCTTATTTCATCAAAATGTATTGTTATGCTACCATCCTCTTGTTTTTCTATTCGTGATGTTTTATGTTGTTGAATATTTTTTGATTGTATTTGAGGAACTATTGTAAAAGTTTTTGGAATAGTGATTTCATTCCACTTTAAAGTTTTAGGAATATATACTGAAGATTTTTCTGAATCTTCTTCAAATATTATTGTTTCTTCCGTACTTGTTTGTTCTAATTTTAGTTTTGGATCTATTTCTGTTTTTAATAATTTAAAACATACTTTATATAAAATTACAAAACTACGATTTCTTGAATCTATTTTGTTTTGATCAATTTGTATATCCATTATTAATGAATCTAATATTAATTCATCATCTAAACTAGCTAAAAAATTAGGTACACAATTAAAAGATATTTCTCCATTACATATATTAGTTTGAATTAATGCAAGTATAGAATCTTCATATTCTATAAATCTTTTATCTCTTAAAGCAATAAAAATAGGATTATCTATTCCTATTCTATGCAATGGTTTGATTACTACTTTAATTAAACCATAATGAATATATTTAAATCCTTGAGATTTATACTTATCAATTGCTATTCTAGACATTAATCTTATTGTTTTTGAAACTTCTCTAAACGTTAAATCTTGTTCATGTATTTTGACTGCATATGAATTATTAAAATTTAAACTTCCTATATGATATACAGAATTAACTGTTTTTGAATTTATATCAAATATTACTTCATGACTTTGATTAACAATATTAGTATCTACTTGTTCAGTAATCTTACCCATATTATACAACTTCTTTAAAGTATTTAAATTCATAAGTTAAAACGTACCTGAAAGTCTTAGTGCAAGACAATAGAATACAGAGTGTATGGAGAACACATGAGTGCCTAGACCTAGAACACCTTAAGCTTCCCTGAGCAACGGCTTACCAACGGACTTACTAGGCTTCACTACTTAAAAACCTTACGATCTGTATGCTAAAGGCTTTACTGATGATTTAGGTAAATTTTTAAATTAAAAATTTAAATTATAAAGAATTTGCATAAAAATGGCTCTGATACCAAAATAAGTAGGATCGTTAAAAATAAGAAAAAATAAGTTAAAATAGTAGAAATTAAGTTTACCTGATAATTTAAAAAATTAGAGAAAGAAAACAAGGAGTGAATAAAAGCTGAGTATTTTATTGCTTTCAAAACTTAAAACTTGCGATGCTGAGTACATTGGAATTCTTGTTATTTATAGACTTAAAGTAAACTATTCTATTACATAATATTGAATGAAATTTGAAATCCGTCTTCTTTATTTGAGTGGAAGTCTTAATATCTCCACATAGTCTTCACATGGCTATGTCTTTTTGAGTGGAGGTCTTAGTCTTCACATGGGTTTGGGCCCCCATTTTGTCTTTGACTATTCTTCTTGAAAGCTTGAGTATGATAGAAAAAGTAATCTTCCTTAGTTTTTTGAGTGTAATATGTGCACCAAGATGGAATATGTTGTCTTGCTCCTTTAGTTCCATCTTCTAACAAATCTTGATATATATTCTGATGAATGACTTTTGGATTAGATCTTTCTATCTCCCTTTGTTGGAGAAGAGTTGCAATATTTCTTGAATTATTTTTAATCTTATCATCCATGCTGAATTTCTTATCAAAGAAAACCTGCGAAATAAAATATATTAATTATTCTTCAAAAGGATCTTGAGCACAATGTCCTCCGAACATATCCTGAGGAGATGGGCTTGGAGTGGAATCTATTGACATTTGTGGCTGTTGTTGATTGCGTCTTCTCTGATATTCCATAAATTGGAAGAATTGCTCCATATCTTCTTCTGAGAATTTTCCTTTTTGAGTTGCTGTTGCTGATGCTGAATTTGTTGGAGTATTTTGTTGAGTGGTCTTTTGTTGGGGTCCAATTGGAGTGGTTGCATTAGTAGTGGGATTAATCCATGTCCTTTTGCCAGTGGTCATGAGAGTGGCCACTGTTTTTTGACAGCATAATTCTTTCTTGTAAGTGTCCCACCATTTGCATTTGAATTGTCTAATTAGTGACATCGGCCTTGGCGTTGGTCTAATTTGCATGATTTGAAAATTCCAACACTATATCCATGGCACTCTAAGAGACACATGCCATTGAATTTCTTTATGATATTCTTTCATTTTGCTATTGTTGTTCCAATATTGTAAACCTTGCTGTGCTTCTATTGGCATAATATCTGGCTGAAATCCATGACTTTGCTATCTTTGTGGAATTGAAAAAACCAAGCAGATGGGGCTAGAAGAAATGTTTTGGTCCCAAAAGGCCAATATAAATTGGACAAAGGAGGGCAATAGAAACTTTAGATTTTTCCACTCTTATATTAGAAATAGGCATGCCAGAACTCATATCCATACAATTCAAAATCAGTAGGGGATTTGGGTAGAGGGGGAGGACAAGGTTGCTGATATAACTGTTCAATACTTCTCAGCCCTATACACCTCAGAATAGTTGAGCTCTTCGATTGATCCCTCTCTTCTGCCTGCTGTCTTAACTGAATTGGACAGGAACGAACTGACTAGGATCCCAGATATGGAAGAGCTCAAGAATACTATCTTTAGCATGAACCAAGAAAGTGCTCCAGGTCCAGATGGTTTCTCAGGACTGTTCTATATGACAGCTTGGGAAATTATATGTATGGACCTACTTAAGGCAGTGATAAGGTGATATTTTTCACCTTGTTGTAATCTTTTTACTCATCTCTTGAGCGTCATTGTAACGTGTTTTTATGTCATTTTTATGTGTTTTTAACGTATTTGTAGGACATTATGGCGTGGGAGGAGGAACGGAGCAAAAGAGTGACAAAAAGAGCGCATTTCGAGAGCTGAGGCGGATGTGAACAAATGCTGAAGAACTCTGCCAGGGTTTAGTATTTCGATCATATCTTGCTCCATTTACGTCCAAATAGAATCATTCAGGCGCCATTGGAAAGCTATGATGAAGAGCTACAACTTTTATGTTTTGGGTTTTTCCAAATTCGTTCTGGATCATAGAGAAAACTGGCACACAAACGAACGGCGCGCCAGAGGGAACTTCTCCGGCGCTCCGAAAATTCCAAGTTTTGGAATTTCCAAAACTTCCAGACCTCTCCGGCGCGCCAGATAGAGTTCTGTGCGGCGCGTCGGAGAGCTGCGGTGCGCCAGAGAGTTTTCCGGCGCGCCGCTGGTGGTCGCGAAGGGCTGAATGTTGACTGTTTTGTCCTCTATTTTGAGAAGACTTCAAGGGCATTTTTGGCTCGTCTGAAACACACATTTTGCAACCTTAATCTCTCCCTTATATGATGAAATCTGCAGCTAAGGAAGAAAAGGAGGAGAAGAGAGGAAGCCATCTTTTGTTAGTTTTGTAGTTAGTCATTAGTTAGGGTTAGTATTAGTTTTTAGAATAGAAAGTTCTTCTCTTGTTTGTTCTTAGATTAGTGCTAGTTAGGGTTTCATTTTGGAAGCTCAATCTTTTGTACAGGGAAGGGAAATCCATCAACTATGTGGACAAAGCTTGTAATGAATGCTCACATTTATTGAAGAAAACATCTTTCCATCCAAGATTGGTAGTTTTCCTTCTTTAATGTCATTTATTGCTTTGTATGTGCTATTTATTGTTTCCATGATGAATGCTCTAGCTATGTTAGTCTAGAGACTCTTGTGCTTCTTGGATTGTTGTTGGATAGGTTGATGCATTAAATGTTGCTTGATTGGGTTGAACCTAGAGGATATCTAGGTGGTAGGTTCTATGGACATTGAAGGGAAAAGTAGCTAGTTTGCTCAATTGTTGACTAGTAAGTGTTTGATAAAAGGCTTGAGTGAACCTCTAAGCCTTGGGGTTGGAAGTAGAATAGAGAAAATGTTTAAGTTGACCTTGTATCCACTATACATTAGAGAAGACGAATAGCATTCGTACATTACGTTAGGTTGTGCACCCGGAGTCGAGAACTAAGCTAAATCTTGCCTCCGTCATAAAGGGAGAGTGAGCTTAGGAAGAAACTTTAGAGGGGAGTAACTAGGACCGGTTCTTGCCTTCTCCATAAAGGGGGAACGGGTCTTGAGAGTGGTAAGATTGGGAGAACATAGATGATACGGTTAGCTAGGATTGAGTAGTTTTGCCTCCGCCATAAAGGAAGACAACTTCACCTAGCTAAATCCTCTAGATAGACGCCCCTTTAGCTCTAGCTTCCGCCATAAAAGTAGAGCTCAAAGGGAGTGGTTGTCCCTAGCCCTAGTGACACTTTAAGACGAACCCTAGATAGAGAATCCTTAGTAACCATAGCCGACAACACCCGGGAGCACATCGTACCCTTCTTGACTTAAGATTGATGCTTTAGCATATTTTACTTGTTAATTAACATTCCTTTTTAGCTACTTGTTTTCACTTCCACTACAACACACACATTTTCACTAATTCCATAAACTCATCCCCTCCTTGTGGGTTCGACCCCTATGATAAGTCGATGTTTAGTCGACTTCTTTGCTCCGCTTTCTTTATTCTTTGTTGTGAATTATGAGTGAAAATGATGCTTGGTGTGTCAATAGTATGCAAAATGTGCAGTATTTGGAAACATTGATAAATGGCTAAGTATCGTGTGATAATGTGAATATTTTATGATTTTGTGCAAAATATTTAGTCATGTATGCCACTGACCTCCAACTCTTCTTTGAAGTCCATAACTATTCACACAAGCACATATCAGACAAAGCTTAAAGTCCACAACCATTCACACTACACAAACTCTCACAAGCACACAAATGCACAACTCATTCAGCACACACAAAAACAATCACACACGGCGGTCGTACGATACGACTGCCCACACACACACACATATGCACGGCGGCCGCATCGTGCGGCCGCCAACCCCTCACGACGGCCGCATCGTGCGGCCGCCCTCTCACACACGCACACACAGCGGCCGCATCGTGCGGCCGCCACTCACACACGGCTGTCGCATCTTGCGACCGCCACCCCACTAGCACACGAGCTCTGTTTGTTGTTCTTGTTGCATCTTTTCTTTTCTGTTTTCATTCCATTTTATTCATGCATTTCTCTTGAACGTTTGGCATGCATCAACTTCACACACATGCACTTCAATGCATATTTCCTCCCTTTGTTATTATTAGTCTATTTTACTTTTGTCATGTCTTGAGTTAGGAAGTCTTTCATGCATTGTTACTTCATCATTTTAGTTAGTCATTTCCTCATGCATTTCGTAGACACCAACTCCGCATTCTGTCCAACTTATTTGGCAAACTTAGTAGTTAAGCTTTCCAATATTGTGGCCTGATTGTTGTCATCTCTTAAGTACACGTGTCTTCACCAAATGATCTGTTGTAAATGCAGGAGCACGTGTCAACATCTTGGCACACAAAGGAAATTTCCAAGAAGCTCACCAAGCTAAGTCGGCAATGCAAAACTATAAAAGCTGGAGAGAAAGGAAGATCTGGAGTTTTTCGGGACGAGGGGATCAACTGAGAAAAGAGAGAGGAGTTCTGAGAGTCTTAAGGATCAGAGTGGAGTTCATTCAACTCTATCCGTTTGTAATAGCGATGTTTGATCTGGCTTTGTTAAACTCATTTTCAAAGCCGATCAACATGATCGGCTAGATTTTTAGTGCTGCTTGAGGGATTAGTTGTAATGACTTAATATCGTTTTGAGACATTTGAATTGCGTATTTCGTGTTTGGTATAAGTTCCATGTCAGTTAGTGTTTCATTTCAATATTTACTCACTCACGATTACGCCTTTATATGATTTGCGGTATCCACTGAAATCAATTCAGTGCAATTAAAGGAAATTGGAATGAAACCAACAGAACATAGAACAACCTATGTATGAGTCCTAAGATCTGAGTGAGGAAGCGATTTTCTACTGTGCGGTATCCACTGACAGTGGAGGTCAAGGAATGAAAAGACTTAGGATCATTTGCACACTAGTACTTGTCTTAGTGTAGTGTCAGATAGGGATCTAGAATTAGGAAGCGAGCCTAAATCTTGCCCTATCAAGGGAAGATAGAGGAGCATGGTGGGTTAGAATTGTGAGACCTATCAAGGAGATCAATCTTAAGTTCACTAGAAACCCGACCCCCTCATACATGTGTTAACACTAAGTCAAGGATAACCGATTGAAGTCATTACCACTGGCCTCCCTCAAGGCAGCACACCTTTCTCCTTTTGGTTGATTTCTCATTTGTTTTCTATTTAGTCTACACATCGTTTAATTGCTTATTCTATCACTGTACAATTCTTAATTCTACCCTTTCCCTGAGGATACGATCCCACTTACCGCTTGCTTCTAGTTAGTTGTTTTGGGTAAAATTGCGAGAGTAGACGACGCTCTCACCAATTTTTGGTGCCGCTGCCGGGATAGGCACAGCGTTGAGAGTTGTTTGTGATAGTTTTACTTTGCTTGTTACTTTATGAATTCTTATTTGAAATTTTTGGTTTGTTTGTTTTGGTTGAAATTTTAATCCATTACTTGTCTCTGTTAATTTTGTCCTACTGATCTTTTGTTCTAGTGCTGTTTTTTTATTTTGAGAATTTCCAGTTTATGCACCCTAGAGCAAGACTACGTGGTATAGCTCCAGAGTTGGCACTTGACTTGGAATTAGAAAGGACTTTAAGGCAGAGAAGAAGGGAAATTGAAATGGCAGAACAGAATGAAGAGAGACCTCAGCCCCAACCACCTCGGTTTGGGGACCATTTTGCGGTCAACTTTGAGAGGAGAAACAATCACCAGGGAATTGACATTGAGAGTTACCAAATCCCGACACAAATTGTGTCCATGATCACCCAATGGCAGATCTTTCAAGGCTTAAGCAACGAAGACCCTAATGAGCATTTGGATTGGTTTCTGGGACTATGCAATACCTTCAAGCTGCAAAGAGTGACCCGGATGATGTGAGAAGGGTGCTCTTCCCACTGTCCTTGAAAGGAAAGGCAAAGCATTTGTTTAACTCAATTGGGGGTCCAGCTATATCAACATTTGAGGAACTTGAGCGGAAGTTTTTAACTAAGTATTTTCCTCCAGCAAAGTTGGAGCGAATGAGGTTGGAGATCCGCAATTTTCAGCAGTAGGATGGCGAGACCTTCAAGGAGACCTGGGACCGATTCAACAACTTACTCCGCCAATGCCCAAACAATGACCTTGGGGAGGTCAGGGAACTCAACATATTCTTCAAAGGTCTATCACCAGAAGCCTCACTAATGGTCAAGGCCAGCGCCAATGGAGCTTTGAAAGATAAAAGCATCCCCGAGGTCAGAGAACTTTTTGACTCAATTGCAGATGATGAATTCCTATTTCCTGAAACTAGAAAGATGCCTGCGCGAAAGTAACGGGGAGTGCTAGAGCTGGATGAGGAGACATCCTTGGAAGCAAAAGTTGAGGCCCTTACAAGACAAATTCAAAACCTAAAGGCTGCCAAGGTCGCTCCGGTATTGAGATGCGGGCTATGTAAGGGAGATCACCACACGGACGAGTGCGAGCTCACACAAGAATCAGTCCAGTATGTCGCCAATTACAACAACCGCCAGCAGCAGTACGGAGGTCATTATCGAAATCAGTCAGGGCAAGGAAGCTGGGGACAGAATAATCAGCAAAGGCAGTACTACCAAAGTGGGGAGTCAAGCAACCGGGAACAGAAAAAGTCCACGGATGATTTGCTCTATGAAATTCTGGGTAGAATGGACATGTTTGAGAAAAGGACCTCCACGGTGGAAACTCAAGCGAAAAGCACGGAGGCCGCCATCAAAAACCTCGAGATGCAAGTGGGCCAGTTGGCTAAAGCCAACCATCAAAGACCTCAAGGTGCCCTTCCATGTGATACGGAGCCAAATCCCAAGGGAAAGGAAAGGGAGATGTGCAATGCCATAACGTTGAGGTGTGGAAAGGAGCTTAGTGGAACCAAGAGACAGGAGGAAGAGAAAGTTTCAAAGGAAGAAAAAAAGGATGATCCTGAAGAGGAAGTCATGGACGAAGAGATCGTTATGGAGAAGAAGATCCCAGAAGGGGACAAAGGGGAGTGTGTGAAGGTCCAGAAGGTAAAAAGAAGAGGGGAGCTCAAGAGCCATGCGATGAGTCGCCATATGCACCACCCCCTCCTTTCCCCTAGAGACTTCGACCTCCACCAAAGAAGGGGGTCCAATTTACAAAATTTTTGGTCATGGTGAAGAATGTAAATGTGAATGTTCCATTGCTGGATTTGGTCACAGCCGTGCCGAGGTATGCGAAATTCTTGAAAGACCTAATTGCCAACAAGGAGCAGATTTTGCGTTGTGAATTACCAATTCCACTCACTAAGGAGAGCCAAGCATGGATCAACAATGAGCTGCCTCCTAAACTCAAAGACCCTGGAAGCTGTACAGTTCCATGCTCCATTGGTGAGAGATTTTTCAGCAAGGCCTTGTGTGACCTTGGAGCAGGCATCAACCTCATGCCTTTATCCATAGCAGAGAGCATAGGATTGGGGTCACGAATTAAACCTGTAGCAGTCATGCTCCAATTGGCGGATAGATCATTGGTTCAACCGACTGGGATGGTGGAGGATGTTCTGGTATCTGTGGATAAATTTGTACTCCCCATGGACTTCATAATGTTGGACATGGAGGAAGACCCTGAAGTGCCACTCATCTTCGGAAGGCCATTCTTAGCTACAGGCGATGCTCTCATTGGAGTAAAGGGAAAGACCATAACTTTTAGGGTCAATGGTGAGGAGGTCATCTTCAATGTCGACTATGCCATGAAACACCCTCACTCCATAGAACAATGTTGCCTAGCTAGCTTGGTGGAAGGTAATCCCCAACCTCTGAATTTTGAGCATAAACGGAAATTTTCTCTTGCTGAAAATGATTTTTGGGATGATGACATGTGTGAAAATTTTGAAACTGTATTGGTCATTGAAGAGTCTGATACATTGCATGAATTGAGCCCTTGGGGTGAAAAAGTTGAAAGTGGGTCGTCTGTGAAAGAAATGAACTTTGCATGTGATTTTGATGAAGGTTATGAAAATGGTGAAAGTTTGAATAAAATGGCAAATGTGCATGAAATTCATGAAATGCAAAATTTTGGAGAAAAATTGAAGTTAAGTGTTGAAAAGGATAAACAAGAAGAAATATTTGAATTATGTGACCAATTGTCTGATGCCATTGTTGAGACTAACGAAAAGATGAAAGTTGTGCCCACTAAGGTGAGACTTAAAACTGTCAACAACAGGGACAATGTTTTGGAGCCACCAGACGAAAAGCGAACCAAGAAAAAACATCCCCCACTGCTTAAACATCTCAAACGTCTGATTTGGCGAGAGAAAAAGAAGACTTTAGACCCACCACTCAAAAGGGTGGGAGTCGGGACCTCAAGAGAGAAGAAAGGAAACAAAGGTCATGAAATGAAAGTCAACCAACCACTTTGGAGGGACACTGGGCACACCCAGTACCTCGACCCTCCACAACTTGGATAACAACACTGCTGTGTCTGGATGAAGACAATAAACTAAGCGCTCTGTTGGGAGGCAACCCAACCTGTTTAATTCATGTCTTTATTTTGTTTTGTTTTGGCAGCACGATAACTCCAATAAATAATTGGAACTCATCTCTCGAATCTTTTCAGGAATGAGGAAGCTAATGGGCCCCGAAGGAAAATTGAGAAAAATCGAAAAAGGGGCACAAGAGGTCAATGGGAGAGAGTTGCCCGAAAGACGAGATAGGCACAATTAGGATGTCAGGTAATAGTGTAGAATATTCTCTGCTGTGACAAAAGGTGAGAATAAAATCTGTGATGTAACACCCAAAGCAATGAGAAAATATTTGATTCTACCAAACACTTTCACGTGAATCTTGCTTGTACTTGTAAATTCGAAAGCAATCTCAGCATAGGGAAGAATCACGCCAATCGTGTCAAGAGACAGGGTAGTATAGTCGAATGCAGCATGAAAAGATTTATGCATGGGTGAAAAGATTTTTGCATGACATGATAATTGGTGGGTGATCGGCCAAGCAAGGGAAATTGAAAAATGGTGATAACATGTGATGATGTGGACCCACACTTATTGTTTGGTAGCTGAAATCACTCTTGCATGACCGAACTCTTAGATGGCTTGTGAAATGCGGGGGCCACAAGCATTATTTGATGACCAAAATTTGTGTCAAATGGCCGAAACTAGCTAACAAAAGGTTGATGTGATTTTACAAATCTTTATTGTCACCTTCTTGTCAAGTAGTGAATTGTCTTGTAATGAAGTCACATGCTAGTTGTTTTCTTGTTCCCTCTAACCGATTCAAGCATGAAATTTTGCCCATAAATACCATGAACATGCATCTGCATTGCATCACATGATTTGTGCACAATAGCTCATCTTGAAAAGGGCCATAACACCTGCACGACCGAAATTGACATCATTGCATGCATTCGTGTGAAAACTCGGCCAAGAGGGAAAGCAGAGGAAAGAAAAAATTTTTCCAAAGAGCCAAGGAGCTGCACGGTTCCCACCCTTTGCATTTTTCAATCGACACTTTTAGTTGGTTAATCTCTAGCCAAGTAAGTTCTCTACACCCATGTTACCTTACAATCTAAATTGAATTCTTGCAATTGTGGATATCATGGGGTTGTAGTAAATGAGATGGGAGGAATGTTGATGTTTTCATTATTTCGAGACTCCCTGACTAATTGCCATGTTTTGTTTTTTTTTTATGCTTTCGTAAGGAACTCATGTTCGTGAATGGGATAAAATTTGTCAAACGATATGGCTACATGCATGTGGAATTCTGGTCTGTAAATGACGATAGGCTATGAAATGTGGAAATTTTGATTTTGATGGCACGAACGAACCTGAGACATAAATTTTTGTGGAAATGAAATCATGTCATAATTTCATGAGCAAATTTTATGCCTTGTGAAATCTTGTGAAGTTCAATGCTTTCGTTATTAATTCATGGGTTATGTTCTCTGAAAGACATGGGATTGAAATGCAATGATGAGTATGAGAACTAAAATTGTGGCATGATGGTTGGGAATTAGTGAAAGCCCTTGTGTTGCAAATTGTCAATGTAATGCGCGACTTTATTCCATAAGCCTTAATTGTTTGATGAAAAATGTTACCATGAAAATCAAATTAAGGTTACTACTCAGGCATACTGCTTTGAATAGTTGTGGACCTCATTGAGGTATGCTGAGCTTTAATGGAACTCTGCTTATTGAGACTATAATTTTTTCAGGTATCACAACATGGCACCCAAGAAAGCATCACAGACCACTGCGACCACACAAAAAGGACAAGCGTCTAGAGGGAAAGCCAAAGTGAGGGAATACGAATCATCTGACGACTCTAGCTCAGACGAAGAGTATGCCCCAGAGGGAGAGGACGTGCAAGACACCACTCAGAAGAAAAGAAAGGTTGCTCAGCAGAACATCCTTCAGCGATTTTATAACGCCGTGGCCCAAACAAAATTCTGCGAGTTCGCTATTAGACCCATCCACATAGAAAGGGCACTGGTCATTACAGAAAAGTCCTACGTCGATATCATCAAGCACTACAATTGGCAAAAACTGACTGAGGCACCTGATAGTTGCAATGTGGCCATCGCCAAGGAATTCTACGCCAACGCTGCAGGGGCGGGTGAGAAGGAAGTGCTCTCAAAGGGTGTATTCATACGGGGGAAGTACATTAAGCTCACGCCCTAGTTAGTGAACGAACATTACGGGCTCCAGGACTGTGCTCCAGACGATTTTGATGAACTGAAGAACGCGGGAGACATGGACATAATCTTGGGGGCACTGAGTCTACCGGGGGTCGATTGGGTCAGAAATCGACATGGCCACCCAAGATACGTCAAGCTAAAAGATCTGACGGCGGAAGCCAAAACTTGGCTACTCTTCATCAACTCCCGCCTGATGCCTACAACCCACACCACCAGGATTTCCACCAATAGGATTTGCCTGGTATATGCCATTAAAAACAGACTCACGGTGGATGTGGGCCAGCTTATAATCACATACATCGGTCACGCACTAGCTGATGAAAACCAAGCCCTGTACTTCCCTCTCTTTCTGTGTGAACAAGCTGTGAAAGCAGGGGTCAAATTGAATGCTGGAGAGGAGAGTCGCAACCCGGCACTGCCCATAAAAGATGGCCAACTCAAGCAATATCGAACTGTAGAGAGAGCAGACAGAGAAAGGTTGGAAGAAGAAGCAAGAGAAATGGACAGAGAAGCGCAAGAACAAATGGATAATATTGATGAGGATCAAGCCGCACCAGCTCAACCCCAGCCTAACTGACAGCCACCTCAGCCGCTAGGGAATTTCAACCATATGCAGCATGCTTTAGAGGGAATGCAAACAGCAATTCAAAATCAACAGAACGCCCTGACGAAGCATATGAAAAACATAGAGGGGCGGTGGACGGGAGTGGAAACTTGTATGGGGCTCATTGGTACAAGGATAGATTCAATAAGTAAAGAGCATACGACTCAATGGACAACACTGGACAACAAAATAACCCAGTGCCAAATAGAGGTCCACAACTTGAACTTAATGATGGTACATCACCACAAAACCCGAGGCCCAGATTCATATTTCCCTCCTCAGGAAGAAATGGAAGGTCACTCACGTATGATTGTGGATACCTCGAGTACTACACGAGTGGTGATGCAACAAGGCATGAGCTCCAATGCTGGTTCGGCCTCACCAAACTTCAGGCCAGCGCAAACCCAATTCCCAGGATTCTCCCGTTTCTCTGGCCAACCACCACTTCCCGACGCTTGATACTGGGTAGACTCTTTTCTTTCTCACAATGGGGACCATTGCTTCATTCTAAGTGTGGGGGGGAGAGTTTTGGCTTATGGTGGTGGCTGTGAGTTATGTTTGTGTGAACTTGCTGGCTTGATGGTTTATGCTTGTGTGAATGATGCTTACTTCCTGTTATGCTGATGTTTTGTTTGTGAGGCCTAGGGCCCCTTGAAAAATTTCAATTGCTGCGTTTGCTACGTGCAGAGGTGTGTAGTTGGTGTGTAGTATATTAGTATTAGGAGGTGTGTTTTTCTTGTATTTTTTGTCTATTTTCTTTCACGTGCTGTTGTGTTGGAATTAAACCGAGGCAGTGATTAGCACTGACCTTGAAGTGTGTTATTGTGATTTTTCCATTCCAAGTAAGATGTAGTGTGTGGCTTTAAATTTATGAATCTGAAAGTTGATGTTATGATTGTGCAAGAGGTCCACCACTATTATTCATTCAACAAACGCACTTCCAATTTCATCAACAATCTACCAAGTGTTTGATGTTTGATGTATGCGAAAAATTTTCTTTCACAAGTTCACGGTATTCAGTCGATGCATACAGAGTGCTAAGTAAAGTATAACGTTAATGTAAGATAGAAGTGCCAGCAACATCTTTGACATAGGAGAATGCTTATGCTTCATAACTTGTATGTGCACTCTACTTGTACACACTTGTTCTTGCATTTTTAATATATAGTCCATTGAAGACACGCACGAACACGAATGCTTGAGTTATGATGTTTATGCTAAGAAAAAGCCAAATGGGCGAATAAAGGGAAATAATAGCCACAAAACCCTGGCAGCCAAGCACAAAAGTGCGGCACGAATAAGCACCAATGTGCATATTAAGTTTTATGTTTGTTAAATGCGCAAAGTGTTTGTGTGTATGGACAAAGGGACTGTAGTGCAAGAATTTTGGGTCAAGTGTCTGCTTTAGTACTTTGCATAGACAACGTTGTGGGCATAAGGAATTTTCAGCACACACTTCACGCGGGCGCCTTGGTCTTTATTCGTAATACCTTACTTGGCGACTTTGTGTAAATCGAATAAAATGTGGACTTGCTTATTCAAACGATGTTATGCATGCGAAAGTTTTATAATGGATAGTTGATGAGGTTGAGAGAGTTGTTTGTGAAGTTGGTGGTTGGATTTACATTGCTCGGGACTAGCAAAGACTTAAGTGTGAGGGGATGATAAGTCGATGTTTAGTCGACTTATTTGCTCCGCTTTCTTTATTCTTTGTTGTGAATTATGAGTGAAAATGATGCTTGGTGTGTCAATAGTATGCAAAATGTGCAGTATTTGGATACATTAATAAATGGCTAAGTATCGTGTGATACTGTGAATATTTTGTGATTTTGTGCAAAATATTTATTCATGTATGCCACTGACCTCCAACTCTTCTTTGAAGTCCATAACTATTCACACAAGCACACATCACACAAAGCTTAAAGTCCACAACCATTCACACTACACAAACTCTCACAAGCACACAAACGCACAACTCATTCAGCACACACAAAAACAATCACACACGGCGGTCGCACGATGCGACCGCCCACACACACACACACATGCACGGCGGCCGCATCGTGCGGCCGCCAACCCCTCACGGCGGCCGCATCGTGCGGCTGTCCTCTCACACACTCACACACGGCGACCGTATCGTGCGGCCGCCACTCACACACGGCGGTCGCATCGTGCATCCGCCACCCCACTAGCACACGAGCACTGTTTGTTGTTCTTGTTGCATCTTTTCTTTTCTGTTTTCATTCCATTTTATTCATGCATTTCTCTTGAACGTTTGGCATGCATCAACTTCACACACATGCACTTCAATGCATATTTCCTCCCTTTGTTATTATTAGTCTATTTTACTTTTGTCATGTCTTGAGTTAGGAAGTCTTTCATGCATTGTTACTTCATCATTTTAGTTAGTATTTCCTCATGCATTTCGTAGACACCAACTCCGCATTCTGTCCAACTTATTTGGCAAACTTAGTAGTTAAGCTTTCCAATATTGTGGCCTGATTGTTGTCATCTCTTAAGTACACGTGTCTTCACCAAATGATCTGTTGTAAATGCAGGAGCACGTGTCAACATCTTGGCACACAAAGGAAATTTCCAGGAAGCTTACCAAGCTAAGTCGGCAATGCAAAACTATAAAAGCTGGAGAGAAAGGAAGATCAGGAGTTTTTCGGGTCGAGGGGATCAACTGAGAAAAGAGAGAGGAGTTCTGAGAGTCTAGGGTTTTAAGGATCAGAGTGGAGTTCATTCAACTCTATCCGTTTGTAATAGCGATGTTTGATCTGGCTTTGTTAAACTCATTTTCAAAGCCGATTAATATGATCGGCTAGATTTTTAGTGCTGCTTGAGGGATTAGGTGTAATGACTTAATATCGTTTTGAGACATTTGAATTGCGTATTTCGTGTTTGGTATAAGTTCCATGTCAGTTAGTGTTTCATTTCAATATTTACTCACTCACGATTACGCCTTTATATGATTTGCGGTATCCATTGAAATCAATTCAGTGCAATTAAAGGAAATTGGAATGAAACCAACAGAACATAGAACAACCTATGTATGAGTCCTAAGATCTGAGTGATGAAGCGATTTTCTACTGTGCGGTATCCACTGACGGTGGAGGTCAAGGAATGAAAAAACTTAGGATCATTTGCACACTAGTACTTGTCTCAGATAGGGATCTGGAATTAGGAAGCGAGCCTAAATCTTGCCCTATCAAGGGAAGATAGAGGAGCATGGTGGGTTAGGATTGTGAGACCTATCAAGGAGATCAATCTTAAGTTCATTAGAAAACCGACCCCCTCATACATGTGTTAACACTAAGTCAAGGATAACCGATTGAAGTCATTACCACTGGCCTCCCTCAAGGCAGCACACCTTTCTCCTTTTGGTTGATTTCTCGTTTGTTTTCTATTTAGTCTACACATTGCTTAATTGCTTATTCTATCACTGTACAATTCTTAATTCTACCCTTTCCCTGAGGATACGATCCCACTTACCGCTTGCTTCTAGTTAGTTGTTTTGGGTAAAATTGCGAGTGTAGTCGACGCTCTCGCCACCCTACTTCCTCTTTGCTACACAAACGTCGGTGTCTTGATGCACCTTAAATGTTGTGAGGACTAGGGTTATAAATTTATTTGATTCGGTTAAGCCTTAGCTTTTAACCCTAGCTCCAAAATCGCTATCAAATTGGCGTCATTGCTAGGGAGGCAATTGTTTTTAGGATTTGTGTTTTTGTGTGTTTGGTAGTTGTAAATAAAGTCTTTTCATGTTTTTCATAGTTTGTGTTGTTTTTGTTGTTTTTCATTTTTAGGTTTAATTTGTCCAAATATGCCTAGGTTGTTTGGGGACTTTCTTGAACTAGATCATAATGACCTACCATTTGTGGTGGATGATACAAGGCCACAACCTAGGATGTTTGGAGACTTCTCTCCATTTGAATATTGGGACACCAATGAATGGGGACAAAATGAACCTCTAGGATATTCCCCTCTTCCATGCTTTGTGAATGATGAACTTGAGGTTAGACATTCTAGGCTTAAGGCTCAAATGGCCGGAATAACCCAAAATTTGAATGATATATGAGTTCAATTGAGTAGGGATGCACATTCATGTAATTGGTGCCAAGGAGGCAATCACACATTTCAATGTTATTCACATAACATGATGGAACGTGATAGCCAATGGGACCAAAATTTTTTACCTTACCCTCACTCAAGTCTTGTAGGTCAATTGGACTATTATGAACAAGGGTTTAGCCAGAGACAAAGCTTTGAGTACACCCTCCCTCCTAAGTTTGAACATCTTAGGAATAAGAAGACACCACTTATTGATGCATATGATGGCTTGGATGAAAATGATTTATTAATTTGTCAAGAGCTAGCTAACATAGTGCATTCATGTGTGATATTGACATTGTACATGGAATTTAATGAATTGCATGAAATGGTAGATGTCATTAGGTGTATGTACAATGAGAAACCCTTAAATGATTGTGATGCTCAATGTGATATAGATGAGGGTGAATCTCAAAATGAAATCCATGTTAGCTTTGATGAGGAAGATATGAATATTTTTTTGTGAAATAGCTAACTTGGTTGAAAATAGCTTTGTTGATGCATCTATATTTGAAATGTCTTATGATGGTGAAGAGACCTTGGATGTAGAGCCTTTAGACAAGCCATGTAGAGAGTCATTGCTTAGCATGGTAAAAGTTGAGGAAGTCTTAGGGAAAGATAAGTCATTGGTGATCCCAATAGACAAAGTGGAAGAGAAGAAGGAGGTACCTACAAAGGAGGAGTAACAATGGTACAAGATAGAATTTGTTGACATTGCTCCTCATGTACTTGAGCTCAAGTACCTCCTTAAGAGCTTTAAAAGGGTGCCTTACAAAAGGCATAGGAGTGCCTATGAAATGGCATTCTTTTGGTACCGAGATGGATATTCCGAATCTTGAGGGAATAACCACAAGAATAAAGTCTAGCTAGAGACTAAATAAACCTAGAACTACAATTTCTTGCCATTTCTTTTTATTTTTAGTTACATGTTAGTTTTTGTGTTTGTTTTGTGTTTTTAGAGTAATTAGGTTTGTTTTCTTGTAGGAGTTCAAGGAGAACAAGAAATTTGAAAAAATGAATATGAGAGATTGAAAAATGTGCATTAAGTGATAAAAAAAGCGAAGTGTGGAGGGGGATGCATACCCCTCCCAACACTTGCTTAGTTCTTTCTTCTTTTTCACTCTCATGTCAATGGCACACAAACACAGTTTTCACTCTAAATCACTTCATGATTTTCAATGTTAAATTGCATGGGTTAGCATATGTGGTGAGGTTTCAAAAGCTTGATGTGTGCAATGTTCATATATGTGGTTAATGGCACATTCATGATTTACCTAACATGAATTCATTAGGACTCAAGTGCACATGAGCTTAATGAATGAGATTAGGATTTGAACATGATTGTGATGCACACTTAACACAAGAGCACTCATATGAGCACAATGTAAAACTTCTCATGCATGCCAAAGAGTGATTTTGAACATTTTTGTTTTGAGTGATTAGGTTTGAGTGCCATGTATAGAGCTTAATTGCTTAAATGTTTTCTTCTTGAACTCATACTTGAAATTAGTTTACTTGTTTTCTTTCTTTTATTTTTTTTTCAGGTTTTCCATCCATGAGGAAACAAAAATGAAAGACATCTTCACAATGGCCAAGTTTACATTTCACATGCGCAATTGAAGAGATGGCCACAATGCATACACCATGGGTGTTTTCTTATCCCTCTCTTATCTTTGGAAAAATATAAATATTTTAAGTGTGGAGGGGGTAAGATTGGTGAAGATGTTTGAAATTGAGCTTCAATGAATATTTTGTGATTTATGGATGTTGAACTTGAATTTTTAGTGTTTTTCTTGTTTAGGTTTTGATTTTTGGTTGATTCTTGTGTCTCTTGAGTGCACATTGAAAGTCCATTGTGTGTTTTGAAGTTTTAAAAGTCCCTTGTCTTAAGTCTTGAAGCTCTACAATAGGAAATCCATTGTTGCTATTTTGGGATCCCATAATGTCCATATTTGTTGTTGTCTTTGTGATTCTTGTGAACTTTTCATTTTTGTGACTTTTGAACTTTTGTGGATTTTAGTGATTATGTATATGTTGTATATTTGTGTTAAGTGTTTGAGTGATGGTGTTGGCAACCAAAATGAAAAAATGTGTCTAATGTAAATTATGTGAGATAAGTGTTGTGTAGCCAATGATGTGAATTGTTGTATTTTAGAACTCGACTTGTGATTAGGAAAACAAAATGTTATATAAGGGAAGTCGGGTTCTTGATGGAAAGTTTGACATTTTGAGTTTATTGTTAATAAGCACAAGTGGGGAACTCATGGAGATTGACAAGTTTGGTTAATAAGACGCCGTTGAATTAAAGTTTAATCTTTCACGCCTATCAAATTGGCGCCGTTGCCGGGGAAATTATATGTATGGACCTACTTAAGGCAGTTCAATCTTTCATGAATTGAGCTGATATGAATCAGGCTATGACTGCTACTTCCATTGTACTCATTCCTAAAACCATAAGTCCTCAGTCCTTTAAGCACTTTAGGCCTATCAGCCTTTGTAACTTTATCAACAAGATTGTCTCCAAGATGCTAGCTCAAAGGTTAGCTCTAGTTTTGCCTAAGATAATCTCGGAAAACCAGAGTGGTTTTGTGGCAGGTAGACTAATTACAGATAATTATCTATTGGCTAGTGAAATGATGTCTACCCTTAATAGGAAAAGCAAGGAAGGCAATGTAGCACTTAAGATAGACATGGAAAAGGCCTATGATAGGGGTACATTGGCCCTTTTTGCTACAGATTCTAAGGCTGCTAGGATTTGGTGAGATTTGGATCGACATTGTGTAGAGATTGATTTCAAACATCTGGTTTACTGTCTTAATTAACGGGGCTAGCAAAGGTTGGTTTAAAGCATCAAGAGGCTTAAGACAAGGGGACCAAATCTCACATTTGCTTTTTGTGATTAGCACAGAATATCTTTCTCGAGTCTTAAGTAGTAAAGTAGACAGAAGACTGGATTTTTGTGTTCCTAGAGGATGCCCAAGAATCTCCCATTTAGCATTTGCTGATGACCTTATTATTTTCTCATCTGCGACACCAAAGCTGTCAAAGCCATTATGGATAAACTTAGACACTATGAAAAAACATCTGGCCATAAAATTAATGCTGCCAAAAGTTCCTATCTAGTGCATAGCAGATTACCCAGTCCAAGAAAGCATGCCCTTGGTAGAATAACTTGGTTCCCTAAAGGTTCCATTCCCTTCACCTACCTAGGTATTCCTCTCCACTTCAAGCGAATCCCAGCTCCTTACTATACTCCCCTAATAGATAAGATCAGTCACACCATAGGGAGCTGGAGCACAAAATTTCTCACTATAGGTGGCAGAATCACTCTAATTAAAAGCGTTCTTACTTCAATGCCTATTTACTTAACTATGAGCCTAAATCCTCCTAAGAGAGTTCTTAACCAAATAGAATCCATGCTCTCAAACTTCCTATGGTTAGTTGTAGATAAGGGTTCTAAAAGACATTGGATAAGCTGGAAGGAATTGTGCTATACTCAGCAGGAAGGTGGAATAGGTTTTAGAGACCTAAACCATATTATCACAGCCCAAACTCTTAAGCTATGGTGGAGGTTCAGGCTAAAGAAGTCCCTTTGGGCAAACTTCATGTGGGCAAAATACTGTGGATCTAAGCATCCCTCTGAGATCAAAAGTCGAAGAGGGGATTCTCAAACGTGGAAAAGGCTTTGTGGAGTAGCCTGCTTGGCTGAGGAGCAATCCAGGTCCAGTTAGGAATAGGGGAATGTAGCAAGAGTGTAGTGTGATTGTGGTGCGAGTGCAGTGAGGTATTATGCAGTGAGTGCATGTGAGTGAAGTGTAGTGAATGCAAGAGCAAAGTGTGGTGAGTGCATAAGTATTTAGCCAGAAAAATCATCCAACTTCCATGCAAGATTCGTATAACTTAGACTATGAATTGGACTTTTCAGTGAACATGAAAGTTATAGAACTTCCTCTTGGCTTTCTATAGTTTCAAGAATCAATTGGATACCTATAGCTCAAGATATACAAGATTAACCAAACTGTGGCAGAAAGAGAAAACTCTACCAAACCCTAACCCAAACACAACAAAGATGCCTTCGTTTCTTATAATTGTACACAGAAGTGGGAGAAAGTTAAAACACAACATTTAAAGTACAAACAAAGAGCTTTCCAAATCATCCAATATCTCCTCATTTGGATCATAATTGAAAGAGTTATTCATAGAACAAGATACACACTCAAACTGCCAAAAACCCTAATTTGGCCGAAAATGTATTCTTGAATTCCTTCATTTCCTCTTTGACATTTTTCACTTCATTTACCAACATTTTTGCTCTTTTTGCACCATTTGATCATTTTCACATTGCAAACATATAAATGCATAAAACCTCTCAAACCGTCACATGTATACATAAAGCACACAACAAAAGCCAAGCATTTCATCACATATTAGTTGGTATAAAACCAACTTATCAACTAGCTCTCGTCTTGTTTTGCTTGTATGTTAATAGCACTGTGTGAGTTGTTTAGATGAGCATTCATCTGGTAGAAAAGCCCTAGGACATCCTCTTCTCTCCATTTGCATTTACATTTTTACGTTTGTTCTTGTTGTTCTATTTCTATGATAATTTTTTTAGAGTAACTTTAGAATTTGCTTGAAACCACTCTCTTCCCTGTGGAATGAAAACCTATCACCACTACTGCAGTTAAATAGGGATAAATTGGTGAGCATACAACAGCTTGCATCAATTTTTGGTGCCGCTGCCAGGGAAGGCACGGTTTCTTGAATTTTGACTTACATTGTTTTGTTTTTTTGTGTAGATTAGTTGCTCTGTAATGTTACATTTTGGGAAATGTTTTTGTGTTTTTTGTTTTTGTTGTTTGTTCTATCTACTGTGGTTTATTTGTGGGAAGTGTAGGATACTGGAACTCAATTGAAAAAGAATAGTCACCAACAAGTACCCAAGTATGCCTAGGTGGTATGGGGACTATTTTGAGTCCTATCATTTTTGCCCACCAATTGGGGTGGTTGACACACGATGAGCAATGGCACAGTCAAGCACAAAGCAACAAGTCGTTTCTCATTGGAAACCAAAGACTCTCTGTGGAAGACATGTTTTCTCAAATTTTATAAAGGCTCGATAGAGGCCCCAAAAAGGAAGAAATGAGATTTTCTCAAGAAGAAGAGTTTCCAACATGCTATCCACAAGGTACATCTCTAATATTTTTGAAATATCATTTTGAAATACAAGCTAATGTTAAATGTGGTGAAAAGAATCCTAGGGAGGTGGAATATACAAATATTGAGGTTGTCTCACAAAAATGCATTGTTGATGAACCTTTGTTGCATGAGTCAAATTTTAGCTGCTATATCGAGAATGATGTCTTCTGTGATGAGCTTGATACTGATGAAATTAGAGCCTTGTGGTTTCTTAGTGACAAGATGGAAAGTGTGTCCAATGCTGAGTCTTGCATTAATTTTATGGAATTCCATGAGTCAAATGATATTGATAGCCATTCATTAGATACGTCTTCTCTTGTTTGCCTTGTGAATTGTATAGAGACACATAATAATGTTCATTGTGATATCATGAATGAAGATAATATTGCAATTGCTAATAAGAATGTTAACACATTGATTAGGACTCTTGTTGAGGCACCAATTCTAGAAATGGTGAATGAATCTAAGTGTCTAAATAGTAACTCACAAAAAGTGCAAAATGAGATACCATTGTTAATTGATGAAATTTTTTTTTGTGTTGTTAACAAAGAAAAGACTCAAGAAATTCCCCATGTTTGTCTAGATGAGGAAGATGTGCAAATTTTTAATGACATTGCTAACATGGTGGAAAATTGCTTTGTTGATGCATCCATTTTTAAGCTTACTGATGAGTTTGTTGAGACCATGGATATACAACCTTTGGTTGAACCTTGCAGGGTTATAGATCCTAGTATGGTAGAAGAAGTAAAGGAGGTGCCTCTAATGGAGGAGCCTCGGTGGTTCAAAGTGAAATTTGTAGAGGTTGCCCCCCATGTGCATGAGCTTAAGCACCTCCTTGAAAATATTTCTCAAGTGCCCTACAAGACGAAAAAGAGTGCTTATGAAATATCATTTTTCTGGCATAGATATGGATATTCCGAATCTTGAAGAAGAAGGCTTAATGAATATAGTCTAGCTGGAGACTAAATAAACCCAGAACTACTTCTTTTTCACATTACCTTAAATAAGGCATTTTGGTTAAGTTGATCTTTATATTTCTTGCAGTTTGTTATGTTCACTAAGCCACTCATGTTTGTCAAGACATGCACATGAAAGAAGTTGCAAGAGAAATAGGCAATGCACATATGAGGCTAAGTGTGTGGGAGTGGTGCCATGGACCACTCCCGTGCTGCACGCAATCACTTTATTTTACATTTCAAGCATGAATTGTACATGTGCCACTTAGTGTTACTAGTTGCATATTTTTACACCATCATGATTCCTAGTCATGGTGCGACACTTTTCATGCATGCTACCTCCGTGTCAAGTTTACCTTGCATCAACATGTAGTGTACTTGAGTGAATGATTTCTAATAAGCTTTGTTTCACCATGTGCAGAAAATTTTTCATGCAAAAAGAAACTATGGACAAAGACACTCCACCAAGCAAACATTGAACTTAATGACATATCACCACCAACGAGCTCCTAAACCTATTTTTACTTTACATTGAGGACAATGTAAGTTTTAAGTATGGGGGAGGGAATGTTTGCTATAGTTTGTGTCTCTTGGACTTTATATGCTTACTTTTTTTCATGAATGAAAATTGTTTTGTGTGATATGATACAAAGCATGCTACTTTTTAGTTTTGTTGTGTTATTTTAAGCTTTTGCATGTTATACCCTGTATATTTTGAGTTTTCCATTTTTTTTTTGCAAATTTTAAATTTTTTACGATATTTTGAAATTTTTGTGAATAAGTGAGGTTTTTTTAGCACAATGATAGCAAACCGCCCATGTCCATGGTGCCAAGGCCGAGTTTGCATAATCCATTGGAGAATCTTCATGGACCAATGACAAGATCAAGGAGTAAAAGGATGAAGGCAGCCTTGCACAACTTATTGTCAACACATTGTGAAGCTTTAGGAGATTTTCATCACATGGAGGCCAAACCTTCTCAACATGGAGTTTTATGGCATGTTTCTTCAATAACAATTCATGGAGATGTTTCTAAGAGTTCTACATTGGAACTTAAGGAAATTCGACCTTAAAGAAATTCACATGGCCGAATGGAAGACCACGAAGGCGTGAACTTGGGCTTTACATTGTTGGATCACGCCATTGTTTAATAATTAGGGTTTATTATTATGTTGTTTTAATTAAGTACAATAACGTTTTCGTGGGCTTAATCCTTTGAGTTTTTAATTGTTAATTAAGTTAATTACTTGGCCCAATTATCTTGCATGATAATGGAAAGTAATTTAGATAGGAAAGTCATTGTTTTTAGAAAGCAAAATTGTGTTTTGCTTCTAAAGGGGAAAACCGACTCTTGCTTTCTTAGTTGGTTTAGGAAACTAGTTTGTTAGTTAGCTAGTTAAGAAGTCAAGTTGTACTTGATTACCATTAGGGTTTCACGTTTTTGTAGCCTATTTATAGGTAAGTTTTTCGTGAAAATAAGACAGAGAATTTTGAGAATTTTAGCTTTGCTAATTCCGATTAACACTATGTGTTGTCAAAACCTTGAAGTTCAAATTTGCTCTTCATTGTAATTTGCAAACCTTTAGCGTGACCTTTAGGTGAGCTTAATCAAGTTCTTGATTTTAAGAACAAGCCAAATCAATTTAGTTTAACTCATGATTTACACAGGTTGAGCCAAATTCTTTGTAAAAGGCGTAGGGGTTTGAACTACTACAAAATGGCCTTTTTAAACCTCCCTTTTTATAGCGGTTAAACAAAATCCGGTGTAAATTCTAAAAACGTGGTGGCATTATCGTAACATTAAACAAGAAGGAGAACAATTTACACCGGTTATAACTGTAACCGGTGTAAAAAACAAGACAATGTCAAATATTTACACCGTTTATCATAAAACCGGTGTAAATTGTTAACATATTACACCGGTTTTCCCATAACCGGTGTAAATTATGTTTTTTTTACACCAGTTATTAAAAACTTGTGTAAATACATTTATTATTACACCGGTTTAAATTACATCTCCTAACATTAACCACACATTTTTCCTTCTGCTGTCAGTATTATCTCTATCGTTTTTTTTCCAAAAGCTGCGCACGAAATCTTTTTGAAGACCAAATCAGAATCTACAAATTAACTTTTGTACATTCAACTCAACCATATGAGGTTAGCCAGTTTTATGTATACTGATAACTTTTGTATGCGTTCTTCATATCATTCGTTAGAGCATTGACATATATATATAGATCTGCATTTCATTTTTTAATAAAATTTTAAAATTGTAGATTTCAATATATATGCTTTATATTTGTAATAAATGTAATAATGTTATGATTTGTTACTTCATTTAGGAGTTCATGTGTATATTTTTTAGGTTTATTGATGGGTTCGCATAATACAAATTTATTAACTATTAATGAATTAATTTTGACCTTCATTTAAATTGTGTAAGTATATATTTTGCATTTGTCTACTTTACATGGAGATAGAAACATGGTTATTCATTAATAAGTTTCTTATAATTAAAGTTATCCACCATCTGTGTGGTGATTAAATAGTTTATTTTCTTTTTCATATTGTACTCAACCACGAAAACAGCTTCAACAGCAATTGACGATAGAAGACATAAAAACTTCTTCCGAAGTAGTGAAAACCCAAAAAACTTACTTCTCTCCAGAATCAATACAAGAAAATCACCAAACAGAAAACATCAATCTCCCTACTGATTATGGACTTGATCTGAATAAATTACACTTTGATGAAGGACAACTACATGCCGACCCATAGATGCAAAAGGTTATCGTTACTATGTTGAAGATTATGTATCCAAAATTTTTCTAATCTGAAATTGGTGTAATCATGTAGAAGTTTTATCATGTGCCTTCGTTCTATGTCATGTGGCTTTTTTTAATTACACGTTATTTTTTCTTGTTAGTTGCTAGCTTTTGATGGGTAGATGAAAGTATGTTGTGCACTTCTAAAGTACTTTTCTGATTGTATTACCCTTTAAAAGAATCTAAAGTATGTGATTTTGTCATCTTAACGTATGTCTATTATAATAGCATTTAGAAACATATTTTGTTGATTAATTTATATGATGTAATATTATGTAATCTGAAATGCATTTATTTTGTTGTTTAACTTATTATAATTATTTTTTGTATAATTTAAAGGGAGCGATAGTCATGGATCGTAATGATATTATATTTGGTGATCGGACAACATCTGCGTATGAAGAAGAGGTTGAGAAATTTATTAAATGTGCTTATAAAAATGCCAAGTAAATCTATTGTCCATGTAAGGGTTCTAAGAATTTTGCGGTTTTCGACGACCCTGACACTATAAGAGACCATTTGTATCGGAGGGGATTTGATCATGCTTACAAAATATGGAAATGGCACGGTGAGAGCGAAATTTCATCGAAACAAGAAGAATATGAGGTTGAAGATGATATTGCAAATAAAAATGATCGATTGGATGATATGGTTAAGGATATCGTCGGCAGTTTTGCCGATAAGCCTAATGTTCTTGCTTCGTTGTTGAATGATAGCGAAAAGCCTCTATATCCTGGGTGTATTAAGTACACACGATTATCGGTTACTTTGAAACTATACAATTTGAAAGCGACACATGGGTGGACTGATACTAGTTTTATAGCACTGTTGAATTTACTGAAGGATGTACTGCCAGCAAGTAATGAACTTCCAAATCGCATTTATGAGGCTAAAAAAATCATGTGTCCTATGGGTATGGAGTATAAGAAAATAGATGCTTGCCCAAACGATTGCATACTATATAGGAATGAATACGAAGATTCATTGTCTTGTCCTAAATGACAGGTTTCTCGTTACAAAAAGAAGCGAATTGGTGATGCCGTTGAAGATTATATAGATGCGAAGAAGAAATCATCACCGGTGAAAGTGTTATGGTATCTCCCTATAATACCGAGATTCAAGCGATTGTTTGCCAATGCTGGAGATGAAAAAAATTGACATGGTATGCAAATCGAAATATTTCTCCAGAGGACAAGCTGATAAGGCATCCTGTAGATTCTGATCAGTGGAAAAAGATTGACTCGGTTTACCCCTTATTTGGTAGAGATGCGAGAAATCTGAGATTAGGGTTGTGTACGGATGGGATGAATCCTTGTGGTTGTCTAAGTAGTACACATAGCTCTTGGCCAGTAATGTTGACTATTTACAATATACCTCCTCACTTGTGTATGAAGCGCAAGTATATTTTGATGTCATTAATGATTTCAGGTCCACGCCAACCTAGAAATAACATAGATGTCTATTTAGCCCCCCTTAATTGAAGACTTGCAGAAGTTGTGGGATGAAGGGGAGTTGATGTTTGATGCACATCGTCAGGAGTATTCACATTGCATGCCATGTTATTCTTTACTATAAATGACTTTCCTGCATATGGTAACTTGATCTGGATCTCTGTTAAAGGACACCAAGCATGTCTATAATGTGAGGTAGAGATACAGATCTCTTGTCAGCTTGTACTGGGGGGCAAGATCGGTCTAATCTTGGACATCATAGATTTTCTTCCTGATTCCCCATTCTTATCGTAGAATGAAAAGAGCTTTCAATGGGAAACAGGACTTCACAAGTGCTGCCAATTGCCTTGTAATGGGAAGGCATGTTCATGATCGTGTGCAAGGATATCAAATGTCGATTTGGAAAAACATAAAAAGTCTCGCAAGTATGCTAAAAGCTGTGGGAGAGAAAAAGATCCATCTATTTTTCATCTTCCATATTGGGGAGTTCACAAGAGTGTTAGGGCACTCTCTCGATGTGATGCATATAATAAAAATATATGTGACAGTTTGTTGGGTACTATTGTTGAATATACCTGGAACAAAACAAAAGATGGTTACAAAATGAGACTTGATTTGGTTGATATGGGTATTAGGGGGCAAATTAAGCACCCTCAGATTCGAGGACAGGCGCACGTACTTGCCCCCCGCTTGTTATTACATGTCACGGAAAGCGAGAAAAAGATTTTCTGTGAGAGTCTCCAGAGCATCAAGGTCCCATCAGGATATTCTTCAAATATTAGTCGAGCTTGTTTCGATGGCCAGATTGAAGATTGGTTAGATTTGAAATCCCATGACTGTCATGTGTTGGATGCAGCAGTTTTTAGCCGTATTGCTATTTCCGATCTATCTTGTCCGAAAACATTCATGATACAGCAATAACAAGACGTTGGGTTCTCTTTGTTTAATGGCGACTATTGGTATGCAAGGGTAGTTCAATCGTGATAAACCTTGGATGAGCCTACAAGATGAAATTGTGGTAGTTCTGCACCAACTTGAGATGTATTTTCCACCTGCCCTTTTTTGATATTATGGTGCACTTGGTGGTCATTTTTGTTAGCGGGAGATAAAGATTTGTGGCCCTGTATATTTGCAACTGGGATGTATCCATTCGAGCGATATATGAAAGTTTTCAAAGGTTATGTGAAAATCGCTATCGTCCTGATGCAAGCATTGTTGAAAGGTACAGTAGTTTAAGAGGTTATTGAGTTTTGCATAGGGTACTTGTCTGTACCAATGCTGGTTGGATACCAAAGTCTTGCCATGATGAACGGATCAAAGGAAAAGGGAACAATCGGCACAGTAAGTTGTTTACCCCTCTATTAGTGAATTACAAAAGCCGCATCTATATGTCTTGGCGCAACTCTGAATAGTACATCCTTATGTTAATGCTCATCTTGTTGAAATAAAGGCAACTCATCATGGTTGGAGTGACAAATATGTACTGAATGAACACAACCAACATTTTTTGAAATGGTTCAGTGATGCAATGGGGACCAAACTGTTACAGAACATAAAGTGGTTAGCTCATAAGTCGAGTCACGTTTGTGCTATCATATTCGGGCTATGACATAAATGGATTTTCGTTGCTACTAAGCCTCAAGATGAAAGGAGCACAACGCAAGAATAGTGGGGTCACATTAGTGTCTGAGGCTTTACATGTGTCCAGTTCTAGAGATAGAATTCCAGTGTATGCCAATATGTCTTATTATGGGGTGATTGAGGAGATATGGGAGCTTGACTATGTTAAATTCAAAGTCCCAAGTTTCAAATGAAAATGGGTTGACAACAACAATGGCGTTCGAACTGACGAATTGGGATTTACTATAGTGGATTTGAATAGGGAAGGTTTCAAAGGGGAACCAATCATACTTGCTTCCCAGGCAAAACAAGTCTTTTATGTCTCCGATCCCGTTGACAAGAAATGGTCCATTGTCCTACAAGGGAAAAAATTGCATGTCGGTGATATTCATAATAATGACGATGTGCCGCCGTTCTCATCAGGTTTTCTCCCACTTAGCAAAATTGAGGACGACCGCAACATGGATGCATTCATTCTCCGCACTGATCACGTGGAAGCCATTTGGGTTGATGATCCTTTGTCAAATAAAAGAAAGACCTTGTCGTGAGATGTAGTGTGTAAGTTATTATTCACGTTTCTGTATCTAGAATTTTCATTGTACGGTCTATTTTGTTTATTACCGGTTATATGTTTATTACCAGATTTGGATAGTTTATATATTCTTCAGTAAGTGTTGTGACTTAATAGGCATTATTTTTTTATTAATTTTGGTGTAGGTGATTGTTTTGGATCGATTTTATGATGAGCTTCATGCAACATTTAGTGCTTTACTTATTGCTATTAGGGCATTTATTTTGTTTTGCTAAGTTTGTACAATGTACGATGGTGTATCAACTTAATGATATCTGTTACTGAAACTTAGGCTTGTTAATATTACTGATCGATATTTATTGTGGTATATAAAGTTGTATAAAATTGAAGTTGTTGTTCACAGGGAGTTTTGCTCTAGTTACAGGGGTTACCATGCATAATTTTTTTCTTTGTAATGCATGACAGTTGGTTTAATATTACGGGAAAATTTCCAATTTATCCAAAACTTTTTACAATGAAGAAACAATATTTTAAAAAATTAATCTATAAACTTTTTTATTTTCATAAGGCACAACCTTGTAGTAAATGTACAAAAATATAGTTAAGTTTTGCTCTAAAACACTAAAACATCACCATAATTTCAATTAATCGTTTATAATAGCAAATGCCAACATTTATTATATTTGTATATTTTATATTCGAAGAATTATATATCCTATGAAAACTATTACAGTTGGATGTAAAGACCGAAAATTTAAAACAGTAAAATATTAATTGTATTATAATTATGATTGGATTTTATAATTTATAAACCAACATTTAATTAAATAGTCAAGAAAACTAAAAAAAATACAACAGAAGGAGATTAAAAAAAACACTCTACTATTTTAAATCTTGTGGAATTATGAAAACTGTAATGGAAAATAAATTTTTTTCTTACACCGGTTATTAGTAACCGGTGTATAATGTATGTTTTTACACCGGTTATTGTTATTAACCGGTGTAAAAAACATACTTTATACACTGGTTATTAAACATCGGTGTAGAAAGGAGTATTTACACCGGTTATTATTAACCGGTGTAAACACCAATTAGACCATAACAAATATTTTCAATTAATCGTTTATAATATCATATTCTAATTTTCATTATAATTGTATATTTTATATTGGAAGAATTATTTAATTCAGAAAAGAGTATATATGATTTAAAGACCAAAAATTAAAACACTAACATGTTATTTATATTTAAATTATGATTGGATTTTACAATTTATATACAAACAATTAATAGTCTTACGTTTTTTTTACACCAGTTGGATGTAAAGACCGAAAATTTAAAACAGTAAAATATTAATTGTATTATAATTATGATTGGATTTTATAATTTATATACCAACATTTAATTAAATAGTCAGGAAAATTTAAAAAAAAATACAACAGAAGGAGATTAAAAAAAACAGTCTACTATTTTTAAATCTTGTGGAATTATGAAAACTGTGATGGAAAATAATTTTTTTTCTTACACCGGTTATTAGTAACCGGTGTAGAATGTATGTTTTTACACCGGTTATTGTTATTAACCGGTGTAAAAAACATACTTTATACACCGGTTATTAAAATTCGGTGTAGAAAGGAGTATTTACACCGGTTATTATTAACCGGTGTAAACACCAATTAGACCATTACAAATAATTTCAATTAATCGTTTATAATATCATATTCTAATTTTCATTATAATTGTATATTTTATATTGAAAGAATTATTTAATTCAGAAAAGAGTACATATGAATTAAAGACCAAAAATTAAAACACTAACATGTTAATTATATTGAAATTATGATTGGATTTTACATTTTATATACAAACAATTAATAGTCTTACGTTTTTTTACACCGGTTATAGTTTTTAACCGGTGTAGAAGTTGTTACTACACTGGTTATTAATAACCGGTGTTAGAAAATGGTATATTACACCGGTTAAAACTACAACCGGTGTAGAAAAAGTTTTTAAAAACTACAAAGCCTTGGCGTCGTCCCACAATTTCCTTCCAAAACACTTGAGTTGCCTCCACCTCCATCTCCATTTTCACCTACATCTGAACCTCCATTTTCACCTCCACCCTTTTGAAAACAAATCCCTCTCATTGAAGAAATAGGAACGGAGGACAACGACACTACCGGAGACACGTCAAGCTTCGTCGTCGGCCTTATAGAGAACATAGCTAACGAGGTTTTTATTATTGAAATCCCGCTTGAAGAAGGTTGGTGTAGGGACTGTTTCTTTTAACTAAAAATGTAGTATGCGTATATAATGTTGAAATGTGAGACGTTGTAGACTATTTTCAGTAGTTGACGCATAGCATTTGGGGCTTCTGTGTTCTGGTGTTTTTTGAATACATATTGCCAAATAGCTCACTAAAATGATGGGATTATAAATAAATTCAAACCCCGTGGCTACTATTTAAAGGTAATGACACATCTCTCCAAAGCTCTAATCTTTATTTCTGGGTTGTGTTGTAGTAAAGATGAGGCTGGGATTAGTGCTAGATAATTTGATATAAAGCAATTGAGCTATTTTTCCTATTTACTGATTATGTTGATTTCAAGTTTAAGATACAGATTTATTTTTTTGGATGGGGGAAACTGGAGAAGTTTGAGTCAATTTCCACTGATATGGATGGACCAATGTCTCTTGAAAAATCTGGGTAAGTTAAGTGGAGGTTTTGAGTTCAGTTTGTGTTTGCCTAAGAACAGATGGATGCTTTTAGATCATTATTCCATGCATGGTTGATGGCTTTACAATGAAATTCAATGATCCATGCCATGGCTTGGACCATTTCCTTGTTTGAAGTTGAACAAAACATTATTCATCAATGCCTTTCTTGATTTGTAACTTTGAAGTTTGTGTTTGTTATTTTTTGGTGAGTGATAGATTTCCTTTGATTTTGTGTGTGAAATAAATGGTCATTTAATATTACTTATTTGTTCTTGTTTTTAATTGTATTCTTGGATTGGAAACTTCAATAATCAATAATGATAAGGGCCTGGTGATTTTTTTCTGTTTTTTTTCTTGGTACAATATTGGATTTCAGTATGTGACTTGAACGGGGGATTAGTTGATATATTTTTCTTCCCATAATATCCTAAAGACTACTACATGCATATATATTATGCACAATAAATGGGTAAATAATTTGTTGAATTTGGATTTGAATATTCTTATTTTTGAAGAAAAAAATCAACATAAATTGAAGGATGGATTGAATATTCTTACTATGGAATTGTAATTCATTTGTTATGTTTACATTTTAAATATCCTTTGTTTTTATTTTGTATAATACAAAGGTTTGGCATGGCTAATAAACGGCGATCACGCACCGGGGGATGCGATGATCAAATCCATGCACATTATGGGAAGAAAAGGAACCAAATGTCGCGAAGCTTCTGGAAAGGAGGGCAAGAGGAGTAAAGACACCTATTTTGTTCGATGAGGATGGTGAGGCCAACGACTGAAAATTCACGGTAATGAGTGAGGATTAATTCATTGCGTTGATGGTGCGCAGCAAAGTTAATTGTTGTGACATTTACGTCATGCCTGAAGTCGATGCCAAGATTAAGGACATGATTTGGGATGAAGTAATGGTATGTCCAATATTTTAATCGTCCTGTTAATGTTTTTTCACATTTTTTCTTTCAATTTATATTAAATTTACGTTCACTAATGTTAGTGTTCATTTTTTTATATCAGATGACCTTTGATTTTGATTCGACACCAAAAATGAAGAAGAAGTAGTTAGTCCAGGCTGGGGAACGGTGACGAGGCTGGAAGACAAGCTTGAACCGGTATATATTTGGAAGCTAAAAGAATGAGGACCCATGTGGTATATATCCGTATCTAAGTTGGGATACATGGGAGAATTTCCGCAAAAATCGATTAACAGAAGAATGGCAGGTAATATATTTATTTTTTCAAACATTTATTGATTTAATGTAAAGTTAACAATTAGAATGATATATATTTCCTTTTTTTGGATAAATAGGCAAAGCGTGTTGCTAGCCAAGAGAGTTCGAACAAGAACACACTCCATCACACAATGTCTTGTGGTGGATATACAAAGTTGAAGCAACGGATGATGCATGACGAATTTGAGGCAAAAATACAAAGGAATATTGATTCCGGTATGACAGAAGAGGAGGCCCGTGGAACTACCTCTCCCCCGTTACCACTTCCCCGTCATCTTCTCCTCAAGGAAGGTCACAAAAACAGGAAAGGTGACTTTTCAACCGATGCGGCTAGAGACATTAGCATTACAATTGTAAGTATAATTTATTCAATTAAATTAAATGTCTATTAATAAAATTAATAATGTGATTTATATTAAGCATAATGGTGGGTACAATTGAATGCTTGGCAAGGTGTTGCTTGGCAAGGTGTGGCAAAGTGCTTGCCGTGATGTGCCAAAGTGTGCACTTGAGCTCTGCATTGTGGTGCAAGTGTGTACAAGTGTTACGCATACATGTGAGTAACAAGTAGGCACCAAGTGTGACATCAAGCTGTGTAAAATCAACAACCATCGAGTGCAACAACTTCAGCTTAAAGATGCAAGGAAAACACAAGCAAAGATACTTGGAACCTTTTACCTCTCAAATTCTGAAAACTTACAAACTGTCTCCTTCCAACCAAGATTTGGCCCTGATGCACTGCGAACTGGGCAAAACCTAAAACACGAAAATTGTAGCTCCAAGTCTTAGCTTTCCACAGCCTTTGAATCATCCAAATCGGAGTTAATATGAGAGAGTTATGACTGAAACACTTAGGCATGGCAAAACTGGATTTTAAGCCTACGACATGTCGTGGAGCAAACTTCCATTCCTCTTAAATAGCCTACGACATGTCGTGGAGCAAATTTTCCTCTTCAAGAATGGCCTAGACATGTCGTAGGCCATTTTGCGTCCTTCCAAGATTGGCCTACGACATGTCGTGGGCAATTTTTCTTCTCCTCAAGAATGGCTAACGACATGTCGTAAGCCAAGTCTTAGCTTTCCACAGCCTTTTGAATCATCCAAATCGGAGTTAATATGAGAGAGTTATGACCGAAATACTGAGGCGTGGCAAAACTGGATTTTAAGCCTACGACATGTCGTAGGCTAATTGCTTGATGGGTGCTGAAAAAATGGCAAAGTGTTGGAAGAGTTGTTTCATGGGTTTTCAGCTTTGTCGCACTTCAGTAGTTGGGTTGTAACACTCTCGTTTTAGCTCCAAATTAGGTGATTCAAATGGCTATGGAAAACTAAGACAAAGGGTTATAATTTTCGTGTTTTAAGATTCTTTTAATTCACAGTGCGTTATGGTCGAATTTTGGCTGGAAGTTGCTGCCATAAAACATTGTGTTCTTGAGTTTTCAGGAAATTGGCTAAGTGTTGGAACTTCTGATTTCAGGAGTGCAGCAAGGCATCATAAGGCGTGAAGTGTCAAGGCGGGAAGGCATGATTTCGTAAAGGGTCGACTGCTTGGAGGTTCGCGGAGTCGCTGAAGGCGTGAGGAGTCCAAGCTCGAAGGCGCGAACTTTGTCTGATTTCTTCACCTGGAGTGCTGAGCAGTGAAGGTGCGGACACTGAGGCTTGAAAGCGTGACTTAGGTTGGCAAGGTTGATGAAGGCGCCGAAATGTACTACTGAAGGCGCTGGAATGCTGAACATTTTCTTCAAACTTGGAATTTTCACAATTTAGGCTGATTTTTAGTCATTTCTTTTAAGGGCACTTTTGTAATAACTTAGGTAGTTTACGGTTGCGTATTAGTTACATTTTCATAGCTATATATATAGAACATGTAGCTAATGTGTAAAAGGGATCCCGGAGACTATTATTCATTCGATTAGTAAGGATTTTATTTGGTGACCGACTTTTGGATCCCTGGACCATTATTCACTTTTCACGTTTGTAACAAACTTTTGAGAGCTAGAGAGCGGGAATTCATTTGAAGATCTACTTTCTCTCTCTAGCTTTTGAGCTCCATTTTCTGTTCCGATCAAAGATTTGCTCCGATCATTGTATTTCTCATATCAATTAAGGAAGCTCTTGGAAGAATTCAATTGGTAAACTCTTTCCATTTATTGAAAATGAATTGTTTCAAGTTCCAAATTGTTGATCGTGAATTGGTAATGGAGTTCTATGGTTAGATCTCTCATGTTCTAGAGTTTCAACCGGTTAAATGTATAATTAGACTATGCAATGCTATGCAATTGACATAATTTCTTAAGGATGAAATCATATGTGATTTTAATGATTAAATCTTGTTGAGTTTCATGAATTCACACTTTCATTGAATGAATTGAACTTTGATTGTGGTCGCCATGCTGGGTTGAAGTGAGATTTTACCAATATCTGTGAGAATTGCGTAAGATGAGAACTTGAAAGTGATTTCCTGAGTCTTTACACTTGTCTTAGCCGATCAATTCATTACTGAGATTTAGGCCTCACCATGGGAAACTTCGAAGGAATGAAACTTTAGGAAAAAGTGTTGAAGAAACTCTCTGAGATAGCAACGAAAGCATTCATACCTAGGATGGGCCTCGCCATGGGAGTTCCTAGGAATTGCAGGTTAGACTTGCTAACTTTGGAGAGTTGAGGCATTGCAGGTTGAATCCATTCTACTTTGGCCTCGCCATGGGAAAAGTGGAATGTTAAGGAGTATAGAAAACACTGTGGTCGTCATGCTAAGTGTTAGCTAGCCTCCTGGGCAATAGAGTCTCCTCATTGTTTTACTTGTGTGTCAAGAGCATTGCAATCATGGCCTATTGTGCATTCAACTGGTGGAAATACTCTAGAGCATCCACTCTCTTCCTGTTTTTACACTTTATTTGTTGCATTTGATTCTTTACTAGTTAGTGTTTAGTTTTGTTTCTTTCGTGACATTCTGAGAGCAAATTCTGAGTTCTTGAACCATCCCCTTCCCTGTGGATACGATCCTTCTCACTACTACTACATTAGTAGTTTAGGGTAAAATTGAGCTGATACAACTTTAAGCTTTCAATTTTTGGCGCCGTTGCCGGGGAAGGCACAGTTTCTTGAATTTTGATTTGCTCTGTTTTCTTTTCTTGTGTAGTTTAGTAGTCTTGTTATTTTTCATTTTGGTAACTTTTGTTGCATTTTGTAGTTTTCGTGTTTTGTTGTCTGCTTTGGTGTATTTGTGTGAAGTGCAGGACATTGAAGTTAACTGTAATTGAGTATTGCACAAGTACCCAAGCATGTCTAGATGGTATGAGGGCTTATCTCCACAACCATATGAAGAACAATGGCAAAATCAAGCACAAAGCAACAACTCATATCATAGTGGAACACAAGGACTCTCTGTGGAATACATGTTTTCTCAACTTCTGGAAAAACTTGATAGAGGTCTACAAAAAGGAGAGCAATGGCATAATCAACAACAAAGCAAAGAGTGTTATCTCAGAGAAGAGTACAAAATGGAAAACCTGTTGTCTCAAGTTTTGGAGAGAATTGATAAAAATGAAACAAGGTTCGCTCAACTGGAAGAAGAGCTTCAAGGGCGACAAGAAAGGTTTGATCGAGTCAACGCTTTAATAAGCAACCTATGGGAACAAATTGAGACACCAACTTTAGATGCACAATACCACTCACAAGGTACACCTCTCATTTCTAGCGTACCACCTCCTGATGATTGTGGCTTAAAGTGTCTAAGGGAGGAGGAGTCTACATGTTTTGGAGATGATGTACATGGATGCTATGTTGTTGATTCTTTTGTGCATGAATATGTGAACTTTGATGTTGAGGATGATGACTTCTTTAGTGATCCTGATAGTGATGATTCTAGTGATCTAAGTTGCCATGTTACTAAGCTGGAAAGTGTGTCTAAAGAGGAAACTTGCATTAATTTCATGGAATTCAATGAGTCATATGATGTTGATTGCCTTTCTTTAGTTGTTTCTCCTCTTGATAGTTTTGTGAATTGTACAGAGTCATTTCTTAAGGATCAATGTGATTTCATAAAGGAAGATAATTTTGCATTTGTTAATGAGAGTGTTAACACATTGTTTGAAGCTCTTGTTGAGGCACCAATTTTTGAAATGATCAATGAATCTAAGTGTCTAAATGGTGATTCACAAGAAATGCAAAGTGAGATACTCTTGTTAATTGATGATAATGCTTGTTGTGTTGTTGAGAAAGAAAAGACTCAAGAAATTCCCCATGTTAGTCTAGATGATGAAGATGTGCTAATTTTCAATGAGATTGCCAACATTGTGGAGAATTGTTTTGTTGATGAATCCATTTTTGATATTACTGGTGGTTTTGAACTTACTAATGGTTTTGTTGAGACCATAGATGTAGAACCCTTGGTTGAGCCTTGCAGGATTGAAATGGTTAGTGTGGTGGAAGAGGTAGATGATGTGCTTCCAATGGTAGAAGAAGTAAAAGAGATGCCTACAATGGGGGAGCCTCAGTGGTTCGAAGTTAAATTTGTAGAGATTGCTCCCCATGTGCATGAGCTTAAGCACTTCATTGGACATATTCTTCAAGTGCCCTACAGGAGGATAATGAGTTCTTATGAAATATCTTTTTTATGGTACAGAGAGGGTTATTCCGATTCTTGAAGAAGAAAGTTACATGAATAAAGTCTAGCTGGAGACTTCAAAACCCAGAACTTCTTCTTGATCTTTTACCTTTTCTTTAGTTTTTGGTTTTCTATGTGTTTTGTTAGTTTGCATCTTTGCTTATACTCACCAAGACCACTCATGATGTAGGCATCCCTGAAGGAAGTTGCGAGGGAAATTGGCCATGCTCACAAGAGGCTAAGTGTGGGGGAGTGGAGTCATGAACCACTCCCACAATGCACATAATCCTTTTGTCTTACTTTTCAAGCATGATTGTGCATGTGCCATTTAGTGTTCTTAGTTGTAAAATTTTACACCACCGTGGTTCTTAATCATGGTGCGACACTTTGATTGCATGCTTCCATATCATGTCTACTTTGCCACAACATGTAGAATGCTTGAGTGAGTGATTTGTAATAAGCTTTGTTTCACCATGTGCAGGGATTTTTCATGCAATAAAGAACTTCAAACAAGGACACTATACCAAGCAAGCATAGGATTTCATGATATATCAATACCAGGGGGTTCCTAAACCTATCTTTACTTTACATTGAGGACAATGTAAGTTTTAAGTGTGGGGGAGGGAATGTTTGCTATGATTTGTGTCTTTTGGACCTGATATGCTTACTTTTTGTTATGGAAATTTCTTTTGTGCTATGTGATGCAAAGTATGTTACTTTTAAGTTTTGCTGTGTTATTTTGAGTTTTTACATATTATACTTGGTATATGTTGTGTGTTGTGTTTTTCATCTTTTGTGCAAATTTTGTGCAACTTTTCATTTTGAATGTTTTTGGTGAAATTTTTGAACTTTGTGAATAAGTGATGGCTTTGGTGAGCACGAGTTGTGTTGTGTGTCAATGGAATATGGTGTTAGTGTTGGTGTGTGTTGAGGAGGGTGACAAAAGTTTGAGTGTGTGGACTATAAAGTTAATACCACACATGTATTTGATACTTTGTTCTAGTTCACTATGGCTTAATTCAAGTTCATCACTTAAATCTTTTTGATCTTGCATGTGAAATTTTTTGTTTCCTGGTCCTAAGTTTGAGGAAATTGGTACATTTTGCTGGCTAAAGCCCGATGTTAAGGTAAGATAGATATGCCATGCAAAACTAAATGACACAGGAGGTATGTGTATGGAAGCTTACTCTTCTTGTTATGCATTTGTCTGGATGTCTCCAGAGTTCGGGCAAGTTAAATCAACTTGAAACACTTATGAACATGTGCATGCATAAGAGATGACATGGAAGAAAAAGCCTTTTGGCATCTGGGAAGGAAAAAGCCACAAGAACCTGGCAAATGATTAAAGGGAAAAAAACAGCCATAAAACCCAGGAAAATGGTACCAATGAGTATCAAAAATGCATCAATGTGCTGAAAAAGGGCAATGTCCCATAAAGCTGTGTACGCATAGGTTACCATTGATCTTGTGACTGCATGTTCATAAGAGTGGACAAGGAGATTGGCCTGTAATGAATGAGTGAGACAACTAGACGGTGTATAGCAAGGGAATAGATGAAGTGCATGTCCTCAGCACGCACTTGCACATGTGGCATGTTGGTCTTTATTCGTTGTGCTTTAGTTGATAATTTGTGCTAAAATCTGAAGGCTTGGTGTCGGAAACCTTAGAATGAACTTTTGTGTGGAAAATTGTCTTGATGAACTTGGATGTGGCTATTGTGGATGAATGAGCAATGTGTTAGATAAGGGTGATGAAAAGGAGTTTTGAGTGTTAAAATTGCTTAGGAGAAGTTAGAGTGAATTGAGTGAGGTAATAGGGAAGCTATTAAGACTTCAAAAGCTTAGTTTGTGTGTGTGGTGTGATGTTGTGATTGAGTTTAGCTACTAATTTGTGTTCTTGCTTGAGGACAAGCAAAAGTTCAAGTGTGGGGGAATTTAATTCCCGCTCTCCAGCTCTCAAAAGTTTGTTACAAACGTGAAAAGTGAATAATGGTCCAGGGATCCAAAAATCGGTCGCTTACATATTAGCTACATCTCTTATATATAGAGCTATGAGAAATGTAACTAATACGCAACCGTAAAATATCTAAAGTATTACAAAAGTGTTCTTGAATAGAGAGACCAAAGATAAGCCTAAAAATGTGCCAAATCAAACTTTGGAGCAAACTTCCAGCAACGCTGCGCCTTCAAGCCACAGCCGCGCGCCTTCACTGAGCCTCCACGCCTTCCAGCTGCTGCAGTCCACGCCTCCAAGCTCAGCTCTCAGCTCACTCTTAGTCCAGTAGCTTCACGCATTCATAAGCTAAACGGATCACGCCTTCGCTCACCGACACCTGCACCCGCTTAACGCGTCACGCCTTCGTGCCATCCAGGAGCACGCCTTCTCCGCCTGTGCACCTTTGCAGCAACACTTAGCCATTTTCCAACCATTTCCACAACAACTTGACGAAGCCTCGCCAACTTCCACGAAGCCTCGCCATTGCTCACGAAGTCCCGCCGAAGCCTCGCCAATTGCTCATGAGGTCTTGCCAACTCCTCATCAATTGCTCACGAAGTCTCATCAATTGTTGCAAATGAGGAATGAAAAGAAACATGAAGTGAAAAGAAAATGTTGTAAACAAATGTATGTAATTTGTATCAACAAACTAAAAGTGCAAATGAATTGTGTTCAATCATAAAGATGGATCATTGTCAATGTGAAGTGCTGTGGACAAGATTATGTGCAAAGTGAGAATGGAAAATTGAGTTCAAACACCAACATCAAACTCATTTAGAATGCTCAAGTACTCAAAACTTCCAGCAATCTTTCAGCCAAAATTCGAACATGATGCTATGAGAATTTGAGGAAACTTAAAACACCAAAGTTGTAGCCCTATTTCTCAGCTTTCCATAGCCTCTTAAATCACTAAAATCGTAGTTCATACGAAAGAGTTAGGTCCAAAATAGTGAGACGTGGTGGAGCTGTGCGAGTGTGTGCGAGTGAGCGCGCGACGAAGTGCGCTTCGTCGCGTGCGTGTGTGCGGCGAGGTGCACCTCGTCGTGTGGCGAAGTACGCTTTGTCGTGCGGCGAGGTGCGCATGTGTGCGGCGATAGTGTGTGCTTCGTGCAGCAATGGCCGTGCATGTGTGCAGCAATGGTGCCCAAGTGCTTATGCATGTGTTGTGCTGAAACTTCAAGTCAACATTTGAATAGGTTGCACTGAGAATTCAAGTAAACTTAAAACACGAAAGTTGTAGAACTACCTCTCATCTCTTCAACAGTTCAAGAATCAATACCATTGAATGCCTGGAACTCAAGTTATTAACAATTAACCAAACTGTGGCAGCAATACTCATAAAACCCTAATATGGTATTTCGCAAAGAAACTCCTATTTCATAGTCCTGCACACAGATTTTGCTAATAGTTGAAACATAAGAATTGTAGTGCATCCAAAGAGCTTTCCAGAACACTATAGGACTCACCATTTGGTTTAGTATTGAAGAGGTTATGCTCAAATGAAGTTTGCTTGGCAAATCAGCCTAACCCCAATCTAAGCCTTTTTTAAGCACTCTAAGGTTTTCCTGAAAATCCTACACATCATTCAAGACCTTTGAACTCTTTCCTACCAATTGACATCAAAACACATATTTACCTCATTTTATCACATTTTTGTGTCTTTTCCTCCATTTAAGCTCAACAAGTTGCATATCACAATAATGCACAAATTAACACATAAACACACATAAATGCATGAAATACAAATCAAAAGCCAAGTAACATAAGATATATAAGTAGGTATAAAGCCTGCTTATCAACAATTGATCAGGATGATTTGACCAATCGCAAGAGCCAAGGAGAGTCACTTGGAGAGGGAAATAATGACATTCTTGTCTTTGCTACGGGAAAGAAAGATCACCCCGGTCGAATAAGGGGTGTTGGGGGTCGGATGAGAAAGTCTCAAGTTTTTGGAACCGCATTGTCCGATCGTACTACGAATGCAGAAGTCACGCTCAATGCAGAGAGAAGATTAGTTTCTCGACTGAAGCACTGAATTAGCTCTACAGATCTTTAGGCAAACCAGTGCCAGTTTTTCCTATGAGACGTGACTCAACATTTCGTAGTACGGAATCATCCTTCAAGGAACAAGAGTTAAAGCATCCGGAGACTACAAGCAAGGAAGTCGTGGCTGAGAACATACCTGTATGCTCTGGGTATGGACTCCTGGATTCATTGGGACAGTTCGAGGTAACAAATTATAATTATTTTCTTTTAAAATTAGTTCACTTAACTCAGTTATTAATATATACTATATTTCTATATTATTCACAGGACGGTACAGGATGTCGCCTATTTGATATTAATCATACTAGAGACGGCGTTTCCGAATGATGAGGCCGCGACAGTTGGCATAGGATTTGGGACTCTGTTACTGTGGCCCAAGTCGTTGGTTGAGATTTGTACCAATCAGGATTTGCATGTGCAAATATATATGATTCTTTGTGTCTTTTTGTCATAAACTTATTAATAAACATCTATAATTACTGATATCTTTTTTAAAGGTACCGGACCCTGAAAGTTTTGAACAGTTAAAGAAATCCACTCAACACAAGAAAACAAAAGTGGTGGCCCAGCCGCGAGAAACGGATAATCCATTATTATCTAAACTCGATGGATCTTTAAGGCAATTGGCCATATTTGTGAGCAACCATTCGTCTGACTCTCTGTGCACAATCAATATGCCGGAAGGAATAGTGGGCAATGAGTTATTAGTACATCTTACTAATGAGAGCCTCAATGATTTCTTGTCGAGTGATATGGTGACGGGTGATTGCATGCAAGTATTCATAAAGTAAGTTCATATATATTTTTTAAGTTTCAATTTTAATTTATTTTTTTCTTTACTTTGCAATATAGTTTAATTAATCACGCTTGTCCTTATATTTGTCAATGAATGTTGTAGGACAATGTATGCACTTTGTATAGAACAGGGTCAAAATGGGATAGGGTTCCTATCTCCACACCATATACAACCCTTCAGGAATAACGAAACATCTAGGGTGCAGTACATTGTGTCTAACATGAAGACTGGATGCAAACGCATCTACCTAGCGCCGTATTTTCTAAAGTAATTAAATATCAAATAGCTTTATTTTTTCAACCGCATTTTCAATAGGTTTACTCATAGAAAAGTTGGAATTTTTTATGTTATTATTATTTTTCAGTGCACACTAGATGCTAGTGGCAATAAGGCCGCAGGACATGAGTGTGTACTGGTTTGATCCAGTACATTCAAGCCCACGAGATGACGCTACGGAGTTGATGAACACATATTTATATTTATTCATACATTTTCCAATTATAAATTACTAATATTATCACATGTTGATTTGTTAATTCTTAGTTTCTCATTTTTTAATGTTGTCTTTTACAGTGTATCGAGGGTGTATCACTCAGAAACTGAAGGGGATCACTCGTCCACGCAAAAATCAATTCAATGGATAGAGATGAATGTAAGCTTGTTCAATTGTTCGACTTAATTTTATAATGTAAACATTGTTATTTATTTATGGCAGTGGATTTTAATTGTAGCACAAGAGGCAAGACCCAAATTGGGAATGTGGGTATTATGTGATGTGGTACATGCGAAGGATCATACTTCGAGGAGTCACAGAGCATAAGGATTTAAAGAAGGTTATTCGGTTTTGTTTTATTATTTCATTATAATTATAAAATAAGGATTTCATTATCATTTTAATAATATAATTCAATTTTTTGAATGTATCAGTGGTTCAAAAAAGATGTGAAAGCATTAACAGAATCAGATTTGATGATTGTTCGACAAGCATGGGCTGAGTATGTAATGCATCATGAGCTCGAAGCGTTGATGGGTACAAACTGACATGTAGAGTTGATTCCTTATTTTCTTAGGACATTATATACATATCTATATGTAAATATATGTATATTGAATATTTTTGACTTTATAAGTCAATATTTGTAAATATATGTTAATTCAAAAATTTTTGTTACTTTTAATGGTGATTGTTGAATGAATTGTTTTCTGGATGTATTTTGGATTGGTATGTTTATATATATTCTGTATTTTGGGGTGTTTTGTTTTGTTATGTGAATGAATGGTTTAAATTAATTCGTAGGAAAAATACATATTAAATTAGTTTATGAAAAACCTGATGTAAATGTAATAACATGTTACACCGGTTGAACAATAACCGGTGTAACAAAGCAAAGCAAAACTATTTACACCGGTTGAACAAAAAAACCGGTGTAAATTGTCTCTTTTACACTGGTTTCTAAAACCGGTGTAAATAGTCATTTTTACACCGGTTATTGTTGAACCGGTGTAACATGTTATTACATTTACTAAATTGTAAATTAAAACATGTTTTTACACTGGTTATTGTTGAACCGGTGTAAATTACATGTTACACCGGTTGAACAATAACCGGTGTAAAAAAGACAATTTACACCGGTTTTATGACCTGTATCAAAAAAATGCACAAATTACCGCGCCTATATATACACCGGTTCATTTTTTAAATAACCGGTGTATATAGGCGAATTTAACCGATGTCACTGGGTATTTCTGTACTAGTGTTGATTGATTCAAGTCATTCCTTTTCGTTTTTCATATCTTTATTGTTCTTGTTTGTAATTTCCGCTTGTGTTGTTTTGAGTCTTGTTCAAGTTTTTCTAACAACGATCCAAAGAAGTGTGGTTTCGAAGATCCAGGACATCAAGCCTCGATTTACATCCGTATCAATTGGTATCAGAGCACCGGGTTGTTACAAAATTCAAGTTACAAATTTTCAGTTTTTGCGTCTTCTTGTTGTCGTGTTTTCTTGCTGTTCTTGCGTCAAAATTCTGCAGTTTGTTGCGTTATTCAGCTACTATTTTTGAGTCGTCTATACTGCAGTTCCATCGTGTTTAATTCTGCAATAATTCAGTCCAAACAATTGAACAAAAATCGCATAAACCACCAAGCTGAAATTGCTTCAAACTCGATTCCTTATTTGCTGAAGTCTTGCCTCTTTTGTGTCCTTCTTTTGCTGTTTTCTTTTGTGTCTTTGTTGCTGTTATTCGTGTCAATTCTGCATTGTTTTGTTCGAGTTTCATCCATTTGATCTCGTTTCTTTTGTGTTCAATCCTTTCTTGCGTCTATTTTCAGTTATATTTTGTTAAGTTTTTGTTCCAACTCAAAAAGATCCGTTCTTGGTTGTTTTCTTGAGAATCTTGATTTTCTTGAAAGTTCAAAGTGCATAAAAACCAAGTTCTTGATCTATAATCTTACTCTTTGGCAATATTCTTGAATATCTTGTTCTTTAAGCACACTCAAATTTATCCTATTTGGTGAGATCTTAAAGCTTATTGTTAGCTGAAATTAAGTTTTAGACCACATAAGACAAACAACCTTAAAATTCTAGGTTGGTGTCTTAAAACCTTAAAACCCTAGTTTTTGTACTAGGTTCTTGTCCGAATTCAAAAAAAAAAGGACCGATTTGAAAAAAAAAGAGAAGCCCAAAGGAAGTTCGGTCAAATACAAAAAAAAAAGAAAAAAAAAGAAGAAAATTTTCGGACTTTTTAATTTAAAAGAAACTAAGTGTTCTTATCTTGCTTCCGTAAAAGATCACCAACTTGAAAGTGCCATAACTTTCTTGATATATATCGGAATTGAGTGATTCCAATTGACAAATTCTTAGTTTTTCGTCTTTTTTTCGTTTTCTATAGTTTCAGAAGTTTATTCATATTATATCCCTGTGTTGTTCGCAAATACTCTTAATTGACGTGATTGTTCTAAAACTTCTTTGACTTTACTTGTGTAAGTTTTTGATTGTGGAACTTGTTGATTGAGATTTATTCTACAAATCATTGAACTTGGTAAGTCTCTAATAGTGTTGGACAATTCAAACAAACTTGAGTATAGCTAGGATATAGAATAGAGGAGAGAAACTACTTATAGAGTGGAGTGTACCTACTCAACAAAGTGAGAAACCCGTGAGGTATATCTATATATTTCTTGTGTTTTCACTAACGTGCAGGTACAAATGGAGGGTGATAAATCAGTGTCACATCTCTCACGACAAATTGATAATGAGATGCTATTTGAATTGCTTCAAAAGTTGCAAATCCAAATGGATAGCATGGCTGCAGATTCCAAGCGACATGCCGCAAAGAGTTCAACTTCACGACATATTAATTTTGATGAAGTTGTATTCGACGATAAGAAGGAGGAATTCATTGGTTCTACTAAGCATGATAAAACATCCGAGCTTACTGTTGGTTCTTTTAAATTGATATTGCCTGTTTTTCATGGAAAAGCAGATCCCGAAGCATATCTTGACTGGGCACGAAACCTTGATCATCAATTTGAAGGCAATGACTATCCCGAGAATAAGAGGTATGATAAGTTGGTTTTATACCAGCTTATATGTTTTATTTCACTTAGCTTTTGACTTGTTTTTCATGCATTTGTGTGGTGTTGTATGTCATTTCGTGCATTTATGTGGTTTAGAACTTGATGCTCTAAAATGGAGAAAAAGACCAAAAATGATGATTAAATGAAACAAACGTGTGATTTAGGTTAAAGAACAAGGAAAGAACTAAAAAAGGGTTTATATTAAGCCTATGGAGTTTCAAGAGTTCTTTAATATGCTTATTTCATAATTGGGCAGAACTAGTAGCTTAACTTCATTTGAGTGTAACGTTCTCAATACTAGTCCAAATGATGAGCTCATGGATGTTCTGGAAATCCCTTTGAGTATACTTCAATTCTTATCTTTTAACTTTCTTCAAATTCTGTGCGCACGTATAAGAAACAGGGGCATCACTGTAGTCACTACTTCAGGTTTTCATTGTTGAGCTTAGCAGTTTGATAGATTGTTAATATCTCGAGCTACAGACCTCCAATGATGTTGATTCTCGCACCATTGGAAAGTCAAGAGAAAGATCTAAAACTCTTATGTTTACCGTAAAGTCCAATTCAGATGGGAAGACATACTTATGCCGCACGCACTACCACAAGCACCGCCCACAGCACATGCACCACATGCACTGCGCATAGCACATGCACCGCGCACAGCACAAGGACCGTGCGAGCACATGGACACAGCACTCGCACAGCACCGGCATGCTGTGCGCGTGCATGGGCGCAGCACAGCTCGCACACACGCTGAGCGTGGGTAGCGCGCGACCCACACACACACAGCGCCAAGCACGCGTCCATAAGCACATCGCCGCTCGCGCTAGCCCGCGGCAGCAGCACATCACTGCGCAGCAGCAACGCACTACACAGCACACACATGGGCACTTCACAGCACACTTCATGCACACCACATGCACATCACAGCATGCACTTCAGCACATTTCATGCACTTCAAAGCACACTCATGCACATAGTTCATGCATTTCACAGCATACTCATGCACTCACATGGGCACTTCACAGCAGATTACATGCACTACTTGTTACACATCACAGTACTCCATGCACACACTTAGGCACTTTACAGCAACACTCTTGCACACTCAATACATTATACAGCTCATCCCTTGCACTATTCTTAGCACTCACTTTGTGTGATCTATTCTTGTGTCCAGTTTTTAGCATAATTCATCACTCATGAAAATCTTTAAACAGGTTATGCACATGAACATTAACATGTTATGCACAAGAATGTGAAAATTAGCTTGCGACGCAACATAAGCTTTGATGGAAAATGGCATGCGACGCTTCGCAAGCATGCACGGAAGTTGGCTTGCAATGTGTCGCAGATATGTGAAATGTTGGCTTGCGATGCATCGCAAGCTTCACATGAATTTGGTTTGCGATGCGTCTCTGTTGTAATCCAATGTTCCAAGTGCAAAATTTTGGCTAAGTGTTTAATGTACTTTCTCTTGTGTGCAGGTTCGTGGAGGCGTGGATGGTCCAGGCTCAAAGGCGTGTTGCTGGAGATGAAAGCGCTACGACCAAGGCTTAAAAGCATGATTGGACATGTGCAAAAGCTAGCCTTGAACTTGATGACATTCATAGTGGAATTTTTGTAATATATTAGTCATTTTACGTTTGCGTAACGTCTTGTAACCTCTATATATAGAGGATTTGTTAACAAATTTAATAACGATTTTTTGAGGGAGAGATCATTCTAGAAAAAAAACCGAACTTTTGATTTTGAGAGCGGGAATTTTCTCTCTCTAGCTTTCTCTCTCTAGAATTTTGGCTCCGTTTTCAATTCGAATCGACGATTTGGACCGATCATTTTAATCTTCTACTCAATTAAGGAGACATTTCACAAATCTTTGTGAAGTGGAAGCATCTGAAGCAATTTAATTTGTTAACTCTTTCCATATGTTGAAAATGAATTGTTTTGGATTGCGAATTGTCGATTGTGAATTAAGAATGGAGTCCTGTAGCTAAATTGATGATGTTCTAGGGTTGGAAACCGGATGAATGTGTAATTAGACTACGCGAAGCTTTGTAATTGATACAATCTATAAAGAACGAAATCATACTTGGAATTAAAGCTTGAATCTTGTTAAGTTTCATTTATTTGTACTTTTATTGACTGACTGTGCCTCGATTATGGTCGCCATGGTGAGTCGGGGTTAAATTCACCATTAGTAGTCGGAATGAATGAAATGATAACCCAACGTATGGTAATTGAGTCTTCTCGCTTGTTTTGTGTGATCATGATCTGATATGCGGTCGCCATGTCGGTGGACGTTCATTGAAACCTTAGAATAGGGTGAGAAGAGACTTTCCATGACTAACGAAGACAAATGGACCTAGGTTAGGCCTCGCCATGGAAAAACCTTAGGATTTGCATGTTAGAGTAGTGAGTCTTGGGAAGTTGAGATATTGCGGTTTTCAACCATCACTCTTAGGCCTCGCCATGGAAAAGAGTGGTGACAGGGAGTGTAGAGAGCATTGCGGTCGCCATGCTGAGTGCTAACTAAACTCCTGGGCAACTAGATCTCCTCTCTCTTTAGTTTGTGTGTCGATAGCATCGCATTTGAGTAGTCTAATGTGCACTCATCTGGGGCTAAACTCTAGAGCATCCACTCTCTTCTTGTTTTACACTTAAATTGCTGAGCTTGTTACTTTTACTTGTTAGTTCTGTAATCTAGTTCTCTTGTGACATTTCGTGAACAAATTCTGAATTCAAGAATCCACTCCCTTCCCTGAGGATACGATCCCTCTCACCACGACTACGTTAGTGAATAGGGTAAAATTGCAAGTACGCGACACGCTTGTCAATTTTTGGCGCCGTTGCCGGGGAAGGCACGGTTTCTTGAATTTGGATTTGCTCTGTTTTGTTTTCTTTTCCGTTATGTAGCTTAGTAGTTTTGTTATGTTTCATTATTGTTTTTGTTTTTTTGTTTTGTTCTGTCTACTGTGGTGTATTTGTGGCCAATGTTGAACTCAATTGAAAAAGAATATTGCACACCAAAAGTACCCAAGATGTCTAGGTGGTATGGGGACTTTGTAGAGGCTCGTTATGATTACCCACCAGATTGGATGGATGACACACGACCAAGACCTAGAACATTTGGTGACTTCTCTCCACCACCATATGAGGAGCAATGGCATAATCAAGCACAAAGCAATAGGTTGTATAACATGCTTTCTCAATTTTTGGAAAGACTTGATAGAAACTCACAAAAGGAAGAAATGAGATTTTCTCAAGAAGAGTTTTCAAGAGGACCACAAAGGAGTACTCAACTAGATGCATTATGGAGCAATGTGGGAGAACAAAGTGAGCTAACAAGTCAATTTGAACCATGCTATCCACAAGGTACACCTCTAATTGCTAGAACACCAACTCCTAAGGAATATCATTTGAAAATGCAAGCTAATGTTGAACGTGGCAAAAATTATCCTTGGGAGGTGGAATCTACAAATGTTGAGGTTGTCTCACAAAGATGTATTGTTGAAAAACCTTTATGGCATGAGTCAAATTTTAGTTTTTCTAGTGAGGATGAGGTCTCTGATGATGAGTTTGATATTGATGCATTTAGGGCCTTATGCTTTCTTAGTGAAAAGATGGGAAATGTGTCAAATTCTGACTCTTGCATTAATTTTATGGAATTTCATGAGTCAGATGATGTTGATAGCTATTCATTAGATGCTACTCCTCTTGATTGCTTTTTGAATTGTACAGAAACACTTCTTGATGATCATTGTGATATCTTGAATGGAGATCATGTTGAACTGGCTAAAGAGAATGTCAACACATTGTTCGAAACTCTTGTTGAGGCACCAACTCTTGAAATGATAACTGAATCTAGATGCCTAAATGTGGACTCACAAGAAGTGCAAAATGAGATACTCTTGTTAATTGATGATAATGTTTTTTGTGTTGTTGACAAAGAAAAGACTCAAGAAATTCCACATGTTAGTCTAGATGCTGAAGATATGCCAATTTTGAAGGACATTGCTAACATAGTGGAAAATTGCTTCATTGATACATCTATTTTTGAACTTACTGATGTTAGTCTAGATTAAGGAGATGTGAGAATTTTCAATGACATAGCTAACATGGTTGAAAATTGCTCTGTTGATGCATCTAATTTTGAGATTACTGATGAGTTTGTTGCGACCATAGATATACAACCCTTGGTTGAGCCTTGCAGGATTAGAGTGCCTGGTATGGTGGACGAAGTAAACGAAGTGCCTGGTATGGTGGACGAAGTAAACGAAGTGCCTGGTATGGTGGACGAAGTAAACGAAGTGCCTGGTATGGTGGACGAAGTAAACGAAGTGCCTGGTATGGTGGACGAAGTTAACGATGTGCCTAGTATGGTGAAAAAAGTAAAGGAGGAGCCTTCAATGGGGGAGCCTCAGTGGTCTAAAGTGAAATTTGTAGAGGTTTCTCCCCATATGCATGAGCTTAAGCACCTCATTGAAAATATATCTCAAGTGCCATACAGGAGGAAAAATAGTGTGTTTGAGAGAGCATTTTTCTGGTACAGAGATGGGTATTCCGAATCTAGAAGAAGAAGGCTTAAACAATACAGTCTAGCTGGAGACTAATGAAATCCAGAACTACTTCTCTTTCGCATTACCTTGAATAAAGTATTTTGGTTAAGTTGATCTTTACGTTTTCTTGCATTTTGTTATGCTCACTAAGGCTATTCATGTTGTAGGGTCCTGTACATGAAGAAAGTTGCGAGGGAAACAAACACTGCACACATGAGGCTAAGTGTGGGGGAGTGGTGCCATAGACCACTCCCGTGCTGCACACAATCTTTTTATTTAACATATCAAGCATGAATTGTGCTTATGCCACTAGTGTTACTATTTTTATATATTTTACACCACTATGATTCCAAATCATGGTGCGACACTTAGCTTGCATACTACCGTCATGTCATATTGACCTTGCACCAACATGTAGTGTGCTGGAGTGAGTGATTTCTAATAATCTTGGTTTTTCACCATGTGCAGGACATTTTTCATATGTGAGCGAACTACGGACAAAGACTTTCCACCAAGAAAACATTTGAATTCATGCAATATCAGGGAGCTCCTAAACCTATCTTTACTTTCCATTGTGGACAATGTAAGTTTTAAGTGTAGGGGAGGGAATGTTTGCTTTGGTTTGTGTCTTTTGTACTTTACATGCTTATTTTCTTTCATGAATGAAAGATTTTTTGTGCTATGTGATGCGAAGCATGCTACCCCGTATATGTTGTATTTTTTTCATTTTTTGTGCAAGATTTTTTGTGAATAAGTGATGTTCCTGAAAGTGTGTTGTGCAATAATATGGTTGTGTTTGGATTAAAATGACATGTAGTGTTTGTGATGAGAAAAACATGAATCAAATGAGTTGAATGTGTTACGTGAGTGTTGAAAAATAGTGTCAAATCGTTCTGAATTTGGGCACTTGTCTCCGAAGTCACTATGCCATGATCCAAGTTCATCATTTTAAAGTTTTGTGTTTGCATTCGAAATGTTTTGTCTATGGCACCAAACTTCATGCATTTGGCATATTTTTGTTGGCCAATGCATGATGTTAAAGTAAGATATATATGCCATGCAAAACAATAACAATCGACATAGGAGGAAGCCTGAATTGAGTTTGCCTTTTTCTATGTGTTCTCCTTTGATTTTAGTGTTCTTTCGTAGATAGTCTCTTGAAGACACATATGAACATGCAGTTAGATGAGAAAGGATATGGAGAAAAAGCAGTTGGCAACTGGGAATGAAAAGCCGTAAGACCCTGGCAAGCAAATATGGGAAAAAATAGACATAAAACCCAGGTAAAAAGTGGGAAAAAAGAGCCACAGGACCCAGGCAGCCATGCACTAATGTGTGTGACAAATGAATGCACCAAAGTACAAGATGAAAGAAAAAGGATAATATCCAATAGAAGCACCAATGTGCATTAGGATACCATTGATCTCGTGTGCTGTAAGTTCATGTGTATGGACAAGAAGATTGTTGTGTATTGAATAAGTAGACGAGATATTAAGGAGTGTACATAGAAAGAGAGCAAATGGATTCGGTTCTCCTCATCACACACTTGCACGCATGACATTTTGGTCTTTATTCATTATGCCTTGGTTGATAATGTGTGTTTGATTCTTAAAGTTTGAAACCGGGACAACTTGGAAAGTTTTGAGTATGTGAAAAAGTTTTGATAAAATTGATGATTGACATGGTGAATAGGGAGGCTGTGTGAGGAGTGCGTGTGATGTGTCATTCTGTGAAGAATGTGTTAGTGTAGTGTTGTGACCTTGCTTGAGGGCAAGCAAGAGTTCAAGTGTGGGGGAAATTGATAAGTTGGTTTTATACCAACTTATATGTTTTATTTCACTTAGCTTTTGACTTGTTTTTCATGCATTTGTGTGGTGTTGTGTGTCATTTCGTGCATTTATGTGGTTTAGAGCTTGGTGCGCTAAAATGGAGAAAAAGACCAAAAATGATGATTAAATGAAACAAATGTTTGATTTAGGTTAAATAACAAGGAAAGAACTAAAAAAGGGTTTATATTAAGCCTATGGAGTTTCAAGAGTTCTTTAATATGCTTATTTCATAATTGGGCAGAACTAGTAGCTTAACTTCATTTGAGTGTAACGTTCTCAATACTAGTTCAAATGATGAGCTCATAGATGTTCTTGAAATCACTTTTAGTATACTTCAATTCTTAACTTTTAACTTTCTTCAAATTCTGTGCGCACATATAAGAAACAGGGGCATCTCTTTAATCACTACTTCAGGTTTTCATTGTTGAGCTTAGCAGTTTGGTAGATTGTAAATATCTCGAGCTACAGAACTCCAATGATGCTGATTCTTACACCAATGGAAAGTCAAGAGAAAGTTCTAAAACTCTTATATTTACCGGAGATTCCAATTCAGATGGGAAGACACACTTATGCCGCACGCACTACCACAATCACCGCGCACAGCACATGCACCACATGCACTGCGCATAGCACATGCACCGCGCACAGCACAAGCACCGTGCGCGCGCATGGGCGCAGCACAGCTCGCACACACGCTGCGCGCGGGTAGCGCGCGACACACACGCCCACAGCGCCCAGCGCGCGTCGATAAGCACATCGCCGCTCCCGATCGCCCGCGGCAGCAGCACATCACCGCGCAGCAGCAACGCACTGCACAGCACACACATGGGCACTTCAGAGCACACTTCATGCACACCACATGCACATCACAGCATGCACTTTAGCACATTTCATGCACTTCACAGCACACTCATGCACATAGTTCATGCATTTCACAGCATACTCATGCACTCACATGGGCACTTCACCGCACATTGCATGCACTACTTGTTACACATCACAGAACTCCATGCAAACACTTAGGCACTTCACAGCAACACTCTTGCACACTCAATGCATTATACAGCTCATCCCTTGCACCATTCTTAGCACTCACTTTGTGTGTTCTATTCTTGTGTCCAGTTTTTAGCATAATTCATCACTCATGGAAATCTTTGAACAGGTTATGCACAAGAACATTAACATGTTATGCAAAAGAATGTGAAAATTAGCTTGCGACGCATCGCAAGCTTTGATGGAAAATGGCCTGCGACGCATCACAAGCATGCATGGAAGTTGGCTTGCGATGCGTCGCAGACGTGTGAAATGCATCGCAAGCTTCACATGAATTTGGCTTGCGATGCGTCGCTGTTGTAATCCAATGTTCCAACTGCAAAATTTTGGCTAAGTGTTTAATGTACTCTCTCTCACTACAAGAAAAATGGGCATTAGTGACGAAAAACATTTTGACCAGAGAAAAACCGTCAATAAAAGTACCCTTTATTGACGATATATGTTGTTGTCAATACAATCTGGTCAACATCATTACCTTTATTGACGGAGTGTAAAAGGTCGTCAATACCTCGTCAATAAATAATTGCGGCAATTATTCCCGCCATTTTTACCATTTTTATTGACGACCTATTGACGACAGGTAGTGACGACATATCTTTAATGACTAGATGTTGTGACGCAGATTTATATGTCGTCAATAAAAAGTGATATGTAACAATCTTATGACAACAAATTGTTGTCAATAGAATATTTTTTTTCATTGAATGAATGTTATTTGTCACAAATAGTCTCTAAATATATATCATCAAGTACACTTAAAGTTTTTTTTAAAAAAAAAATATTATTATCAAACATATATGATATTGCAATGAACTAAAACAATAATAAATCCCAATTTGAACGATTTCATATATTCAATATGTCATAATTATAATTTGGGTAATAAATATTTAAATTTGTTTGAGTCTTATTATCATATCTAAATGCATTGTGAAAGCCTACAAATATACCCTGTTTTTTTACCTTTCATATAAGTTTATCTACACATATGTTTCCCACTTGTGCGTAAAAAATAATTTCAATGAAAACATTCAAAGAAATTATGAAATAAAATGTATTTTATGGATTCATAATTAATTAATTTAATACAATACAATATTAAATTTATTATATTTTCACAGGCACTACATTTAGCAGAATTTTTCTTTTTTTAATATTATTAATAATAAACTAGTATAAATTATTATATCTTCAATTTTATGAAAACAAATTAAATACATCATTTTTACCTCAAAGAAAAATATTATGTTAGATGATCAATAGAATAATTGGAAATAAAATTTATATATAAAATTTTTGATAAATATTTATATTTATGTGGGCCTTAATACATGGGCTAAATGCATTGTGGGAAGCTTACAAATATGTATATGTACTATTGGACTTGTAACAATATGATGCCCATAAGCATTTGATGGGATAAATTGGGTCTATAATAAAGAAAATTATTTGTGTTAGATCTCTTAACTTATTAATTATGACACTAAGGCACCCTAATATTTTATTTTTGCCCCATAATATTTTATTAGAGGACATAATTTACTTTCTTAACTAGAAATGATTAATTTTAATACTTTGTTAAGGAAATGTAACACATGATAGATTAATGGAAGACAAAGTATCCTTACAAAGCCACTAATTTCAAAGAATTCCAAAAGTGTTTATTTATTAATACTAGTTCAGAATAGTCTTGCAAGTGTTTTTATAGTTTTAACAAATCAAAACAAAATTAGAAAAGAAACCAAAATTATATATGAAAATAAAATGGGTTTCAAAGTGGCAAAAACAAAGAAACTTTGGGATGGACTAGATAGATTTAGTATTTTAAATATATATTTTTTGGTGTGTTTTTCAAAAAAAACGGCAAGATCACAAGAAAGCAAAATGTAGGCTTTTAAACTATAAGGGTGTAACTTAAATTTTTTTGAATATACTATAATAATATTTCAACATATATATAATCTAGTAGTATAATTATGAAAGTAGACCAAAATAAAACTAACTAATGAGAAAAAATTAGCACATTATAATAATTAAAATTAAAACATCATGATTTAATTAATTATATAGAAACATAGTTTGGTACAATAATATGGAAATAAATATGAAAGTATGAATAAAAAAAATAAAGATGAGAATAAAACTAAAAGATATTAATTTATTTCAGTTTTGAAATATATGTCATGTGAATATTTTTTTTACTCATATAAAAAAAATTAAAGATAAGATAGATGACTAAGTGCAAGCAGTGAACCGTAGTTATTATCTAAATACAAATACAATATAAAACGACGTCGTTTTGCCTATCTAAATTGTATTACCCTATAAGAACACTTATACTTCTCTTTCCCTCTTTCATTCCTCTCTTAACTTAGTTCATAGCTAGCATCCGGGAGTTTCGGCCAATGAGAGCAGAGGTGCAGCTTTGGCTGCTTCCAGTCGAGTAGTTTTACCGTTCAGCTTAGACCATCGGAAAATCAGTTGTCCAGTGACAGATCGGAGAAAACGAGCCCAGATCGAAAAATCTGTTGGGCCTTCTGTCGCCGTCCATTGACATATCGGAGAACACAGGCCCAGATCGGACCTCCTGCCGCCGTCGTCTAACTTGGAAAGGTCGGCCTTTGAAGCAAGGAAGCTCCGGGCTCTCTTCAGATCCTATTCATCGAGAAGAGGATATCAGCAGCAGATCGGCTATAGCAAGCTCGGAGCTTTTCCGGTAGCGACTCCAGCGAGTGGTGAGGCCGATGTTTCGAGACCAGGTTTGAAGCTCCCGTTTTGCTGGTCCTAAACAACTGATGGGTTGATTTTCCTCTGCAGCTTCCTTCAAGCTTCCTTTACTCTTTAAAAATATTATCTTTATCGTTACTTATGAGCATGCTAGTTTTATTTTCTTGAATTTTTCTTAACGGGATTTTGTTTATTTTTTGTGGGTTTTTAATGTTTGGTGTGGATGTGTAGTGCCCGAGCTACAAGGTGAGCCTGAGGAGATCTCCAAGGAGAAGGCAAGAATTGCTGCTAAAGAGGTACAACTCTTGATTCATAAAGTAAAATTCTTTGTTCAATTCAGACCATGTGGTGTTTGCATTACAATTCTTTGTACAATTCGTTCGAGTAGAAATATTGGTACTTTGAAAATGTTGACTCCAAGGACTTTAAACTTGTTCGACATTTTGGTTTCTAAAAAGTTAGTGTTTACTAAAGGTGCTGTAGAGTTTTTGAATGAGAGATATGGATTAGATTCCAATGAAGAGGATGATGATGAAGAAGTAGAAGAGGAAGGTTAGTTGAGGTGGGCTTGAAAATTCTGATTCCTTCTTGTGATTTCTGGCTGTGGCATTTGATTTTACATTGTGCTTGGTTACATTGCTGTGCATTTTTGTTGTTTGTTTGGGAAGTTAAGTTTTTAACTCGCAGTTCTTTGAAATTGTTTGTAGAAGCATTTGTAGCACATGTGATGCATTTCCAATGATTATTCTGTCTATTAGCGATCACAATTCATGCAAGATTCAACCCTTTGCCTTTGTGAATGCCCCTACATTGTTGGATTTGAACTGTATTTTCTTTTGGAGTTGGAATTTCTTGTCAAACTAGTCATAAAATTGTTTGGTTTGATTATGCAAATCTAGTTTTGAAACTGAGCATGAGATGTGCTATAGAAAGAAATCATTTGCTTTATGGACTAATTGATGGTGGACTTTGTTGCTTTCCTTTTCCTTTTACTTTTTCTTTTTGAAAGAAGGAAAAGTTTTCGTAATGTTATCTTAGTGTTATTGAATTACTGAATCCATATGTAATTTTTGAGCTTGGTTTGTTGATATTTCATGGGCTATTAACCAATTTTTTTGTTTTACATTTACAGAGTTGCATTTAGACAAGGAGTAGAGAGTGAGGCTTTAGATTTTTACTTTATATTATGTTGGTTTCAGTGACTCGATGTCTAGTAGATTTGTAATATCGTTGCAAATGAGGACTTAAGTTTCTATAAAACATACATGGTGAACTCTTTTTAGCAGTTGGAGTATTTGTTGTTGAAGAATGAGTAATTGCTAGTGTTTTTCCTCAGTTGTTCTTCTCAGTTATGAATATACTTTTAGAACGTAAACAACTGTTCTTCTAGTAAATCTTGGTTTAGTAATTGGCTTCCCCATCCTATCTTTTTGGGTTTTGGGATGTAACTTATGTGTTATAGTATGTGTTTCAATACTTAAAAACATAGCTGCTAGTGGGAAATAACTTAATGTCATGGGAAAAGTTTGATTCTTGAGTTTCTTACTTTGCTCATGCTAGATAGACTCATAAACCCTTTTAATTGTTTTTAATTTTGCACTTGTATGAATGTAGTGGGGCTGTTCTATCACTTTCCCTTGATTTGGAAACGCGAAAACACTATTATGGCACACCAACAACTATCGCTTCCCCACCGAGGTAGTTCTACAGGTTTTGCACATAATTCTATTTCATGCATATCTTTTTGTTTTCTAGTATTGTCTAGTGTGTTTCATTATAGCTAATGTTCTATAAATTTATGTTTGTCATTACAGGAGGGATATTCAAACCCATTCTTGCCCCTTAGCCAACTTGCAAAGATAGGCTTCCTAAGAAAAAGTTTGAGTGAAAGAATCCCTTCAAGGACGAAAAGAAGTATTGAGGAGCACACATTGACTTTTATCTTCAATGTCAAATAGTAATATTGGTTTAGGTTGTCTTGAATTTTATGCTACTAAGCCCTTAACAATATTTTGAGATATAATTGGTGAATGCCTATTGAAACATTTATGGATAGTTACTTAAATTGATGTGGAAATTGCTTTTGTTTTGTTGTTTGGGGTTTGGTGGATTTCATATGGGATGTATAAAGTATGTTTTGTATTAAGATTTTTTTTCATTACTTGGATGCAATGAATTGAGATTAGTTTTAGATTTAACAGGGTGGCAAGTGAAATAATTCTAGCTCAAAAAATAACAAATTTCTCTTTGACGACTTCTTGTCGTCATTAGTGGTTGTTAATAACTTTTTTAGTGACAAGATATATTTCAAATTTTGTTGTCAATGCAATTCTTTACAAAACGTTATTGACATACATTTTTCGTCACTACAACTCGTCAATAAAATCGTTGACTTTTTTTCCTCCTTTTGACAAATATTTATCGTCATTTGATCTTGTCAATAAAGCATTTGACTATACCATTTTTGATTGACGACTTTTTGCCGACACTAACAAACTCGTCAATAAAGGACCACATTTACTGACTACTGACTATTATTATTGACCAGACGTACTGATGATAATTTGTCGTCAATTTTTGTATTGACAACAAAAAATGGTAAATAAAAGGGCATTTTTACTGACGGCGAAAAAAACGTCATCAAAAGACCCTTTATTGATAAGCCTTTATCGATAAGCATCTGACGACATTTTCTCGTCACTAATGCATTGTACTGACGACATTTGTGCCTTTAGTGACGCAATGGCTTTCTCAGTAATGCCCACATTTCTTGTAGTGTCTTGTGTGCAGGTTCGTGGAGGCATGGATGGTCCAGGCTCAAAGGCATGTTGTTGGAGATGAAGGCGCCGCGACCAAGGCTCAAAAGCGTGATTGGACATGTGCAAAAGCTAGCATTGAACTTGATGACATTCATAGTAGCATTTTTGTAATATCTTAGTCATTTTACGTTTGCGTATTATTTACGTCTTGTAACCTCTATATATAGAGGATTTGTTAACAAATTTAATAACAATTTTTTGAGGGAGAGATCATTCCAGAAAAAAAACCGAACTTTTGATTTTGAGAGCGGGAATTCTCTCTCTCTAGCTTTCTCTCTCTAGAATTTTCTCTCTCTAGAATTTTTGCTTCATTTTTAATTCCGATCGAGGATTTGGACCGATCATTTTAATCTTCTACTCAATTAAGGAGACATTTCACAAATCTTTGTGAAGTGGAAGCATCTGAAGCAATTTAATTGGTAAACTCTTTACATTTGTTGAAAATGAATTGTTTTGGATTGCGAATTGTCGATTGTGAATTGAGAATGGAGTCCTGTAGCTAAATTGATGATGTTCTAGGGTTGGAAACTGGATGAATGGGTAATTAGACTACGCGAAACTTTATAATTGACACAATCTATAAAGAACGAAATCATACTTGGAATTAAAGCTTGAATCTTGTTAAGTTTCATTTATTTGTACTTTTATTGACTGAGTGTGCCTCGATTGTGGTCGCCATGCTGAGTCGGTGGTAAATTCACCATTAGTAGTCGGAATGAATGAAATGAGAACCCAACGTATGGTAATTGAGTCTTCTCGCATGTTTTGTGTGATCATGATCTGATATGCGGTCGCCATGTCGGTGGACGTTCATTGAAACCTTAGAATAGGGTGAGAAGAGACTTTCCATGACTAACGAAGACAAATGGACCTAGGTTAGGCCTCGCCATGGGAAAACCTTAGGATTTGCATGTTAGAGTAGTGAGTCTTGGGAAGTTGAGATATTGCAGTTTTCAACTATCACTCTTAGGCCTCGCCATGGGAAAGAGTGGTGACAGGGAGTGTAGAGAGCATTGCGGTCGCCATGCTGAGTGCTAACTAAACTCCTGGGCAACTAGATCTCCTCTCTGTTTAGTTTGTGTGTCGATAGCATCACATTTGAGTAGTCTAATGTGCACTCATCTGGGCCCAAACTCTAGAGCATCCACTCTCTTCTTGTTTTACACTTAAATTGCTGAGCTTGTTACTTTTACTTGTTAGTGCTGTAATCTAGTTCTCTTGTGACATTTCGTGAACAAATTCTGAATTCCAGAATTCACTCCCTTCCCTGAGGATACGATCCTCTCACCACGACTACGTTAGTGAATAGGGTAAAATTGCAAGTACGGGACACGCTTGTCAAGGTACCACCTAGCCTTCATGCATCTCGAGGATTATTCTAGTTTATGGCGGGATGAGGTAATTAAATCTAGACGCCAAGATGGCGAAAGACTAATCAAGACATGGAACCAAATGAAAGTTCTCATAGGGAAGAAGTATGTACCATCACATTATCATCGAGAACTCAACCGAAAATTACACTCTCTTGTGCAAGGAGGTCGAACCGTGGAGGATACTACAATGAGATTGAAGCCCTTATGATTAAAGCTAATGTTCAAGAGGATCCCGACTCAACCATTAAGAGGTTCCTTCGAGGTATGAATTCCGAATTGGCTTATCATGTTGATCTTCAAAGTTATGTTGACATTAATGAGCTTGTTAACAAAGCTATTAAGATTGAGAAGCACATGAAGGGAAAGGGCCGAAATTTCCAACAACCACCACCACCTTGGAAAAGAGAGCAAAAGCCGAATGTTGCTCCTTTCACTCCACCTCAAAGGCCGGGACAATTCACCCCAAATCAGTCCACAACCACACCGACCAATGCTCCAAAACCAGCCACCAAAATTGTTGAATCTACCTCCAAATCGGCGGCCACAATCCGGACAAAGATTGAGGGAAATTCGACATTTTAAATGTCAAGGTTATGGCCACTACCAATCCGATTTTCCTACTCGTAAGTTAATGATTATTCTTGACAATGGAGAAGCGGTAAGTGATGAGAAATGTGCCGACATGCCTCCCCTTAAAGAAAAATACCAAAGTGAAGGTAGTGAAGATCTTGAAACATAAGAGGTTGGTGAATTTTCATTAGTTACTCGTCGAGTTCTTAATGCACAACCACAAATTGATGATGATTTATCTCAAAAGGGATAAGATATTTTACACACGATGCATGGTTCAAGGGATAATTTGTAGTGTGATCATGTATAGTGGTAGTTGTACTAATGTGGCAAGTAATTTAGTTGTTAAGAAATTGAAGTTGTCTTGCAGAAAACATCCAAAACCATATAAACTTCAATGGTTAAACAACTCTACCGAAAGTAAAGTGACTAAACAAGTGAAATTTTCATTCACCATTGGAAAGTATGTTGATCAAATCTTTTGTGATGTGGTTCCCATGGAAGCTACTCATATTCTTCTTGGAAGACCTTGGCAATATGATCGAGATGTAACCTACCATGCCAAGAAGAATTACTACTCTTTTGACTATGAAGGCCGAAAATACAACCTTCGTGCATTGAGTCCCTTTCAAGTGTTTAAAGACCAGTCAAAGATTGTTCAAGCTTACCGTGATTTTAGGGAACAAGAAGCAAAGGAAAAGAGTGAACAAGAGAAACAAAAGAATGTAATAACTAGCTTAGGCCGAGACATTGTTCCTAGAACTTGTAATAGCTGAGATAGTGATCTTTCTAAAACTTGTTATTTTGCTTCTAAGAGTGAGATTAAGAGAGAAATACTAGATAGGCAATCTTTGTATTTGATGATTCGCAAGGATCTTTTACTTATTTCTGCTAGTGATTACCTTGCTTCTTTGCCTAGTATTGTTTTATCTCTTTTACAGGAATATGAAGACGTGTTTCCCGAGGACTTGCCAATAGGTTTGCCACCTATTCGAGGTATTGAACATCAAATTGATTTCATACCAGGAGCTCAAATCCCAAACCGACCAGCTTATAGAGCTAACCCTGAGGAAACAAAAGAGATTCAACGTCAAGTGGATGAACTCCTTGACAAAGGTATAGTTCGAGAATCTCTAAGTCCATGTTCAGTTTCTGTTATTTTGGTACCTAAAAAGGATGAATCTTGGAGAATGTGTGTTGATTGTCGTGCCATAAACAAAATCACAATTAAGTATAGACATCCAGTTCCTAGATTAGATGATATGCTTCATGAGTTGTATGGTTTGTGTATTTTCATCAAGATTGATTTAAAAAGTGGCTACTATCAAATTAGAATGAAATAAGGTGATGAATGGAAAATAGCCTTTAAAACAAAGTAAGGTTTGTATGAATGGTTATTCATGCCTTTTGGTCTAACCAATGCACCTAGTACTTTTATGAGGCTAATGAATCATGTTTTTCGATCTTTCATTGGAAAATTTGTTGTTTTTTACTTTGATGAGATCCTTATTTATAGCAAATTACTTGATGAACATGTTGAACATCTTAAACTCGTGTTTGCTGTTTTGCGTGAGAACAAATTTTATGCAAACCTTAAAAAGTGTTTTCTTTTTGCATGGAGTCCATAATCTTTTTAGTGTATGTTGTTAGTTCTCAAGGAATTTTTGTTGATGAGTCAAAAGTCAAGACAATCATGGATTGGCCAAGACCTAAGAATGCTAGTGATGTTAGGAGCTTTCATGGTTTGGAAAGTTTTTATAGAAGGTTTGTTACAGACTTTAGTTCTATATCTGCACCTTTAATGCACTTGTAAAAAAGAATATCACATTTGCATGGAAAGAAGAACATGAAAAAGCTTTTAACACATTGAAAGACAAATTAACTCATGCTCCACTACTTGCATTGTCGGATTTTAATAAAGCTTTTGAAATACACTGTAATGCATCCGAAATTGGTATTGGTGCTGTTTTGATGCAGGAATCAAGACCCGTGGCTTACTTTAGTGAAAAGCTTAATGGGGCAGCCATGAAGTATGCAACTTATGACAATGAGTTGTATGCTCTGGTAAGATCATTGCAGGTTTGGCAACATTACTTATGGCCTAAATAATTCATTATTCATTCTGATCATGAAAGCCTTAAATTCTTGAAGACACAAGGTAAATTAAATAAGAGGCATGCTAAATAGTTAGAGTTTATTTAATCTTTTCCATATGTGATCAAATACAAATCTGGTAAGGACAATGTTGTAGATGATGCATTATCTAGGAAATACACGTTATTCACCTATTTGCATGCTAAATTACTTGGTTTTGATTTGATTAAAGATTTGTATAAAGATGATAATGATTTTTCCGCCACCTATGATCAAAGTTTGAAAAAGTCAAATGGAGATTATTATGTGCATGATGGATTTCTGTTTCGAAAAGATAAGTTATGCATACCCTCTTGTTCCATTCGTGAGTTACTTGTTAAGGAGACCCATGGGGGAGGGTTAATGGGACATTTTGGTATTGCTAAAACACTTGCTGTTTTAAATGAACACTTTTATTGGCCTAACATGATTAAAGATGTTAAAAGTGTTTGTGATAAATGCATTGTGTGTAAACAATCAAAATCAAAAGTAATGCCTCATGGTTTGTACACACCTTTGCATGTTTCTAGTCATCCTTGGATTGATATTTCTATGGACTTTGTACTTGGATTACCTAGGTCACGCAGTGGTCATGATAGCATTTTTGTGGTAGTTGATCGACCTAGTTTGCATGTTCCAAAACTAATGATGCTACACATATTGCTGATTTGTTCTTTAAGGAAGTTGTTATATTGCATGGCATTCCACAAAGTATTGTTAGTGATAGGGATGTTAAATTTTTGTTTCATTTATGGCGAACTTTATGGAATAATTTAGGCACTAAATTGTTGATTTCTACTGTTGCACATCCACAAACTGATGGACTACCTTGCTACGAGCCATTATTCAAAGGAACTTAAAGAATTAGGAAAGTTGTCTTCCTCATATTGAGTTTGCATATAATAGGACTTTTCATAGTTCTACTAATTGCTCCCCTTTTGAAGTTGTGTATGATTCTAATCCTTTAACTCCACTTGATATTTTGCCTTTTCCTATTAATGAGTTTGTTAATGTCGAAGGTAAAAATAAAGCTAATTTTGTTAAGGAGTTACATGAAAGGGTGCGAAACGCAATTGAGAGGCGAAATGAACAATATGCTTAGCAAGCCAATAAGGGTAGGAAGCAAGTGATTTTCGAACCAGGAGATTGGGTTTGGATTCACTTAAGGAAAGAGAGGTTTCCCAAAAGAAGGAAATCTAAACTTCATCCAAGAGGACATGGTCCTTTTCGAGTTTTGAAGAGAATTGGTAACAATGCTTACAAAATCGAACTTCCAAGTGAGTATGGCAATGTCTCATCTACGTTTAATGTTTCTGATTTATCTCTGTATGATGTAGGTGATTCGAGGACGAATCCTTTCGAGGAGGAAGGGAATGATAGCAAACTGCCCATGTCCATGGTGCCAAGGCCAAGTTTGCATGATCCATTGGAGAATCTTGATGGACCAATGACAAGATCAAGGAGTAAAAGGATGAAGGCAGCCTTGCACAACTTATTGTCAACACATTGTGAAGCTTTTAGAGATTTTCATCACATGGAGACCGAACCATCTCAACATAGAGTTTTATGGCATGTTTCTTCAATAACAATTCATGGAGATATTTCTAAGAGTTCTACATTGGAACTTAAGGAAATTCCACCTTGAAGAAATTCACATGGCCGAATGGAAGACCAAGAAGGCGTGAACTTGGGCTTTACATTGTTGGATCACGCCATTGTTTAATAATTAGGGTTTATTATTATGTTGTTTTAATTAAGTCCAATAACGTTTTCGTGGGCTTAATCCTTTGCGTTTTTAATTGTTAATTAAGTTAATTACTTGGCCCAATTATCTCGCATGATAATAGAAAGTAATTTAGATAGGAAAGTCATTGTTTTTAGAAAGCAAAATTGTGTTTTGCTTCTAAAGGGGAAAACCGACTCTTGCTTTCTTAGTTGGTTTAGGAAACTAGTTTGTTAGTTAGCTAGTTAAGAAGTCAAGTTGTACTTGATTACCATTAGGGTTTCACATTTTTGTAGCCTATTTATAGGTAAGTTTTTCGTGAAAATAAGATAAAAAGTTTTGAGAATTTTAGCTTTGCTAATTCCGATTAACGCTATGTGTTGTCAAAACCTTGAAGTTCAAATTTGCTCTTCATTGTAATTTGCAAACCTTTACCGTTACCTTTAGGTGAGCTTAATCAAGTTCTTGATTTTAAGAACAAGCCAAATCAATTTAGTTTAACTCATGATTTTCACGGGTTGAGCCAAATTCTTTGTAAAAGGCGTAGGGGTTTGATTGCTTCAAGTCATTCCTTTTCGTTTTTCATATCTTTATTGTTCTTGTTTGTTATTTCCGCTTGTGTTGTTTTGAGTCTTGTTCGAGTTTTGCTAACAACGATCCAAAGAAGTGTGCTTTCGGAGATCCAGGACATCAAGCCTCGATCTACATCCGTATCACACAAGTTATGTGTAGTTGACATTTTTGCAAAAGAACTTGTCTATCCATATAAAGTGCATTAGCACTGCAGTTGGATGTGTGTTTAAAACTTGAATAAAGATGCTTAGTGTTGAGGATAGTTCAATGCTAAGTGGTAGGAGTTAAAAAATTTAGTGGGAAAGTTTGAACTTTAACATAGTTGTTTTCAAGCACTAAAATGGAATACATACATGATTTGTTGAACTTATGTGAAAAGGTGAAAATAGAGAATGTTCGAAAATTTTCATGAATTAAGCTGAGTAATCCTTAGAAACCTATAGCAGCGACATTTAGGCACCAAGGGAGAGGATTTGGACAAAAAAGGTAAGTTATGCCAATGTGAAATGTGATGGATGCTAAGTGCATTGACAATGTTCCAAAAGCACATATTATGATCCACACATCTGCAGGACTACTCTACCATACTAAGTGTGCATTTTAAGAGAATAATCTGTATGAGTGGGCATGGAATTCAAAAGCCATAAAACTCGAGGCAACAATTGGAAAGGCCAAGGAGTACTCCAGTGTAATAATGTCATGTGCGAAACGAATGTAAAGTACAATAGGATGACAACCTGGGTGAAAGAGTGGTAAGAAACGAGGGCAACCAATGATCCTTAAGATGGTGCATTTGTGTCTGTACAGTGTTTACAAGTCGAGGAATTGAAAATAACTAATAATAAAATCTTTGCATTCTCTACTATTGCTTTGATCATAAGTGAGATTTGAGCTTTATTTAAGCCTTTGCACATAACTCACACATCTATGTTAGAGCTTCAAATGAGTAAAGCTCAGTTTTGACGAATTTCATGAAGAATTGAACATATCCTTACCACTAGAGTACAATTGGTTAAATAATAAACATACACATCCAATAATAGTGTGAAATGTTCTTGAAGTGGATAGGTAGGTTTCTCTACAAGAGTTCACTATGTAGCGATGTGTGTTATGCATTAGTGTATTGTTGTGACCTTACTTGAGAGCAAGCAAGAGTTGTGTAAGTGTATTGTTGTGACCTTGGTTGAGGGCAAGCAAGAGTTCAAGTATGGGGGAAATTGATAAGTCGGTTTTATATCGACTTATATTTGCTATTTCGCTTAGCATTTGACTTGTTTTTCATGCAATTGTGTAATGTTATGTGTCATTTTGTGCATTTTATGTGGGTTACAACTTGGAGTGCTATAATGAAGAAAAAGACAAAAAAAATGTTGATTAAATGAGACAAATGTGTGTTTTAGGTTAAAGAACAAGGAAAGAAATCAAAAGGGCTAGAAATGATGCTTGTTGAGTTTGAAGAATTCCTTAACATGCTTATTTCGTATTTGGGCAGAACAGATAGTCTACTTCAATTGAGTGTATCTTTCTTAATACTAATCCAAATGAGGAGATCTTGAATTTTGGAAATCGCTTTGAGTGGACGTCAACCTCTTATAATTCAGTGTGCATATCTAAGAAACAGGGCATCTTTGTGATCACTCCTTCAGTTTTTGTGTTGAGTTCACCACCATAGTTTGATAGAATGCTTATATCTTGCGTTACAGACCTCTATAATTGATGATTCTTAAACCTATGGAAAGCCGAGAAAATGATCGACAACCCTTATGCTTACGACAAACTCCAATTCGGAAGCGAAAATACACATAAATTGCATAGAAGTGGAATCTCGTGTAGAAAATGGGAAATTGCCCCATGAAAAGAATTGCATAGGGCGGCCGCCCCATGAGAGAAATTACGGCTGCCCCATGAAATGTCTTCCTAGCGCAGTTTAGTGCTTTGGCCATAACTTTGTCTTCCGAGCTCCGAATTGAGTGCTTCAAAAGGCTATGGATAGCTAAGACAAGCACAACACCACACTCACTTCATGCACAACATTTGCACATATGCACCAACACTAGCAAGAACAGTCACGCACACACACATTGCTCACCCGTGCACAAAACATTACACTCGGCGGCCGCCACATGAAAAAGATTACACTGGGAGTGGCCACCCCATGAAAATGGAATGTGAGGGGGCGGCCGCCCCATGTATTTGCATAGGTTTTTTCTCCAAGATTTTTCTAAGTTTTTGAACTCTTCATTTTCGTTTGTGCAGACTATGAAGGTGCATTCGGTCTGGCTCGGGGGCGTGAATGATGAAATAAAAACGTGGATGATGCTGGCTCAAAGGCGTGCAAAGCTGGAAAGGTTGCTGACATGGAGCTTTGTGCATGTGCTTATTGTGGACAGTTTATTCCTCCCAGTGGCATTTCTGTAATGTAGTGCTTAGTTTACGGTTACGTGTGATTAAGCTTTAGACCTTTATAAATAGAGGGATTTTGCCATTATTAAGAGACTTTTGACTTTTCGATCCAGATATTAGTCTAGAAACTTGTGAGCGGAAAATTTTTTCTCTCTAACTTTCTCTCTCTATATTTTCTCTCTAACTTTCTCTCTCTATATTTTCTCTCTCTAGAATTTTAGCTCCGATTTCGATTCCTCCGATTGAACTTTTGGATCGATCACTGGAATTCAATTCTCAATTAAGGAAGCATTAAGCAATTCACTTGTGATTTTGAGTTCTACAAAGCAATTTATTCGGTAAATTCTTCCAGTTTTATAAAAATGAATTGTTTAATGTTGCTATTTGATGATTATGACATGAGAATGAATTCTTCCGGCTAAACTCTTGATGTCCTAGGGTCCTGATAAATGAATGCTCTGTTTAGACAATGAAATGTAGTGCAATTGACATAATTTATGAAGAAATCAAATCATACTCTGCATTACTCTATTAATTTTTTTCAATTTCATGAGTTTGCACCGGTGTTGTTGAATTGAACTTTAGTTGCGGTCGACATGCTGAATTGAAGCTTAATTTACCAATATTTGTTGTGAATTGTTATGGAATGAGAAATAGAGTGTGAATTGAGTCTTTGCGTTTGCTTTACTTGTTCGTTTTCTGAGATGCGGTCGCCATGCTGATCTTAGATCACGGAATCCTTAGATCAAAGTGTAAAGAAGTTCTCTGTTGCTAATGAAGACCAAAGAACCTAAATTCAGGCCTCGCCATGGGAAGTCTTTAGGAGTTAATTGCTATAGTAGTTAGAAACAGGGAATTGAGACGTTGCTGTGTGAATACATTGTTCTTAGGCCTCACCATGGAAAAGAATAATGAAAGAAAGCCTAGGTTGTTGTGCGGTCGACATGTCGGCTGTAAGTTAGGTTTCTAGGCAACTAGCTCTCGTCTTGTTTTGCTTGTTTGTTAATAGCACTGTGTGAGTTGTTTAGATGAGCATTCATCCAGTGGAAAAGCCCTACGACATCCTCTTCTCTCCATTTGCATTTACATTTTTATGTTTGTTCTTGTTGTTTTCTTTCTTTGACAATTTTTTTCGAGTAACTTTAGAATTTGCTTGAAACCACTCTCTTCCTGGTGGAATGAAACCCTATCACCACTACTTCAGTTAAATAGAAATAAATTGGTGAGCATACGATAGCTCGCATCATCTACTTAGTTAGACCTTAAATTACAGGATCACTAAGGTTAGAGGTTTCCAACGCTTCTAGACTCAACTTTTATGGTGAAAGTTAGATCCTTAAACGATGTTAACCTAGAGGAAGTTAGTTAGGATGAATCACCTTTCTTTATGGTTGAGGCAAGGTCACACAATTCTATCCAATCAAGACTTTCATGTTCTTACAACTCCTTAAAACACTCTAGACCAACTCCCTTTTTATAGCGAAGGCAAGACCCGGTCTTAGTCACTCCCCCTAGAAGTTCTTCCCACTACTAATCCCCTCCTTATGGTGGAGGCAATGATTAATCTAGTTCATGGCTCTAGGTTCACTTCCCTAACATATAAGTCCCAATATCCTAGTTTCTACCGCATTTAAGGCTATACAAGTATACCACTCTACCTTCTAGCATTAAGGGTTTTTTGATATGATATTAGTTGCAAGGAATGTATTCACACCAAAACAATATGTATGCTCACAAGTCACGAATCTATTCACAAAACCACCACACAAAGGTACGATAAATCACGTATAGACAAAAACAATATAGATATGAACATGATTACTTGGATGTGGATGCCGATCCAAACCCCAACATTATACAAATTGAATTACCCAGTCTGTGTACTCACGATTTAAAGCTATCAGCTCGACTTGTTTTGTACTGAAAATGAAAAGGCTTGCCTAAAGGTCCTCCCTAAAGTTTTGTAGATTTGAAGAACAATTTAATCAATTAAACCTTCAAGGTTTTTCAATAAATCTTGCTTAAAGGTTTCTTTTCATTCAAACTTAATAAAATTCATAGCTTACAAAGCCTTTAATAGGCCAAAGGCAATTGAGCCACAAAACCCTAACAAATTAGGAAGTTTTCCAATTTTACTCAAACTCTAACACGTACTAACATAAATAACACATGTCTTGACCATGCAAGATCTTACACCATGTGAAATGACATCAAACAATTAACAAAAGTTCATACAAGAACAATTGGTCAAAAATTTATTGAATGAAACTTAATTCAAAACAATAAATAGAAAAACGTAAAATTTATTTTTGCTAAAAATCCCCGACATCGCTACGTGGGGTGTCAAAAATCACAACGTGCAAGATTAAATCGCCAACGTCGAGACGTGGAGTAATGGATGCCACGATGTGCAAAAATTCTTCACCGGTACGCGTTTTTGAACGTCATGACATAGAGCTGATGGACGTCGCGACGTGGAGAAATTTGTCAAAACACTTCAAGTTCTCAAGAATGACGTCGCGATGTGGGAGATGCCAAACGTCATGACGTTGATAGACATCACGACGTGGATGCCTGGACGGTGCGACATAGAGGTATTTTTGCCAAAATCATGGTTTTCAACTTTGTTTTGTAAAAACAATTCCTCAATCTCCACGTGTGAACCTTGGGGAGCTTCTTGATGCACCATAATAGAAGATATATTCCAAATGAATCCTTTCCCTAGATTAGGTGGGAGAATTCTTCAAAATCACCAATGTGTTGGGTGACCAAAGAATGCAAAGCTCCCTTGACCGTCTCGGATCGCCGCTCTTGTCATTTAACCATCAATACAAACCAAAGGATCCTTCAATGCTAATGTCACATCCGCATCATTCCCTCCCTCCTCAGAAAGATCCATCCTCGAATCACCTACATCAAACAAGGACAAGTCAAAAACATTGAATGTAGAGGAAACATTGCCATAATCACTTGGAATCTCGATCTTATAAGCAGTACCGCCAATTCTTCGAAGAACACAAAATCGACCATCTCCTTTTGGAAGAAGTTTAGATTTCCTCTTTTCAGGAAACCGTTCCTTACGCAAGTAAACCCAATCTCCTTGGTCAAAGTTCACTTGTCGCCTACCCCAATTTGCCTTGTGCGCATACACTTCATTCTTCTTTTCTATAACAGCACGAACCTTGCTGGTAATGTCATTTTTGTACCAAAATAAATTACTTACTCTAAAGGATAAAGAATAGTATAGCTAGAGTAAGGTCGATCCTACGAGGAACGGAAATACAATCTTTCTTAGCTAATTCAAGAAAATTGTCACAAAAAGATTTATTAATGATTAAACTAAAAATAACTAAAACAAAGTAATGGAAATAAATGCACAAAATAGAATAGCCCGACAAACAAGTAAATTCAAATTAACCAATTATCTATTGATCATAGACTCAATGATTAATTAATATCATGAATCAACCAGTTATAAGCTACCATGAATCAGCTCTGACGTAGCCCAATTTCTTCTTAATTTATCTATAATTGACAAGAATCAGCTTAATCAATTATTTCTCTAATCCTAACATAACCTATCCGGAATCAGTCGAACACCAGATTCAATGTTAAAACAGCATTAAACAATAGAGAAACCCAATTCTAATAAGTTATAATCATGATCAGCATGTCACAATATATTAGCTTAAAATTCCCGTCTATCGAAACAGTAGCTTCGCCACTAATTAATCCTATCTACTAGATCCAGTGAAATAATAGGAGATTAATTGGCACTATTTAGATTAATTAAACATGGCCAGTGTATAACACATCCAAACAATTAACGCTATGAACAGAGTACTTTCGAAACTCATAAACTATTAATTATATTAAAACAATTAGGTCTCACGAGTAAATAACAGTTAAAACTTCATTACTTATATACCGGATAATAAACTACTCAAGAAACATAATTAAAAACAATCAAAGAATTAAAAAGAATAAAACTGAATGAAGAAAAGCAAACCAGTCCGACCATCGTTGGGGCATACGAAGGGTGTTTGTTCTTGTTGTAAAAAACTGGAACACTGCAGAACTGCAGCAAACTAACAAACTGGAAAACGAATAAAAATCTAAACTACTGCTCCCTACCTATCTAAGCTACATCTACCACTAAAAATCGTTAAAAGGATTTCCTCCCCTAATTATCGTGAGTCCCTTATATAGAGGAGAAAAACATAACTTTCTAATTTTACTAAAGAAAGAAATCTTCGTGTTCCCAAATTCACTCAGCCACATGCGGCTTTTAACAATTTTCCTAATTTAACTCTCCAACCAAATCAGAATCTCCACAAATCCTATCTTTAGCCCTTCAAATCTTCTACAAATATCTCCAATTCAGTTTTTATCTTCACGCAATACTCCTTGATGGAAACTCCCAAATTCTACCAAGATTATCATTAATTAGCACAAGATTTACTCCACAAAGCACATAAAAAGATATATTATAAACTGAATAATTAGTGCTTATCATGATCCCCACACTTAAACTATGTTGGTCCCTCAGCATTCGAAACAAGCAAACTAAATACCAAACGAACCTAAACTAGACGTAAGAAAGGAAAACATGCAATGACAAACAACTAATTTACGTAAATAAATCACCTAATCACAAACACACAAACACCAAAACATCCCCACACTTAGAGCTTGTTGGTCCCTAAGCAAGGGGAAAAACAAAACAAAGACAAAAAAAAGTAGGAAAAGAAAACACACTATCCAAACTTTTACAAATTAAGTATTTCCCAAACAAACTGGAACATCAACCTTTAATCCTCATTCCAAATCCATTATATTAAATCTATGCATAAGCAATTTCTTTCAAGTCAAAATAAAAAGAATATGAGCAACTTTCTATGATCACTCCAAAGCACTCAAAGATTTTAGAAGTTTAGTTTCAACCACTCAAAAGAAATTGTACAAAGAAGCATTACCATGAATTTGCAAACAAGTCAAAGATTCATCACAAAGCCAAAACCAAACATGAATCAAAAGGACTTTTATTGGGTTGTAATGGGGCTAGGGTAATTAAGGTGGGATAAAAGAGATAGATAAAATAGGCTAAAAAGAAAGAAAACCAAAGTGCAATGCAATGTAACTAAGTATTTCCCCACACTTATATTGCATCAAATCTCAAAATTTTTAATTGAAAAACATCCCAAAGTAATTTCAGCACAACAATCATTTTTTTCGCACTTTTATCACATATTTTTCTTTTTTTGTAGAGCACTTTTTTTTCTTTCGTTGCTGTTGTTCTTTCTTTTTCCTGCCATGGTATAGGCAAACAGCACATATAATCAAAATACTGCAGCTTTTTTTCCGTTTCTACCCAGTGTTGTTTGGGCAGACAGTGGACGTCAACACATTCAATTCAAAGAATATACTAAAATAACTTCTTCCATAGAGACTTAAACATGCAATTTTCTCTCCATTAAACAAAAGGGAAATGAATAACATATAAGTTACTTAGCTACATGCACCTTGGTGGGCCAAAAGAAAGCTAAAATTGTTTTAGGTGAAAATTTGTAATAATAGTTTAAATATAAAGAAAAGTGTTAAGGCTCAAAGGAAACTAAGGGTAAATGGAATGGTAGGAATGAAAATTAAAGTCAAAATTAGTTATTCCTAAATGCCTTAATCATGTTCATGTTCAATTTTAACATTTTGGCTTACCATGTACAACAAAGCAAATTCTATAATATCACCCAAGTACAATTAACACTCATAAAGAAATATTTTCAATTAAGCACCAACAAAGTGGTTATTGTGTGCTTAGGCTTAAAACTTCACTTTAAGTAGGCATAATAAGCTCAAATCCATGTATTAATCATACTTGAAAACATACTAAGTCATGCACAAATTCACACAATAGATCAACCAAACTTTTCATACCAATTCCAATTTGCTTAAGTAATACTCAATAAGTAAGAAAGTTTGGAAACACAAAAACACAAATATTTTGACACAAAACTGAAATATAAAATATTTTTGGATTTTTCATTTTCTGAATTTTTTTATTTTTATTTTATTTTTAACAAACTAACACACAAAAACCTTACACAAAGAGTGAAAAATAAAATACTTTCTAAACATAAACATATATAATTCTCCCCACACTTAAACAAGAGTGAAAGAAGAAAACAAAATAACATAAAAGAGACCAAATAACAGTAATAAAAATAGAAAATAAACTAATAACAAAGCTTAGGGAGACAAGAAAGTGGTCTGATTTAGAAAGTCGACGGCCAGTGGTTGTTGGTGTGGAGTCTTCTCTGCCGGCGTAGACTGTGTGGTCAGTGAAGTTGGAGATTCCGGTGGGGGAGGGGAAGCAAACTTCATATTCACCATTATAGTGGACTTTATCAGCGATAATGGAGGCACGAATAGTGGCTGGTTGTGGAATGCAGAAGATGATGGGGATCGCTATAAAAACAAGTAAGAGAATAAGATGGTGATGGCCAAGGGTTTGAGAAAAAGACAAGTGAGGGGATATGTGTGCTTGGGACCACTCTTGTCCTTTGTGTATTAAATTGGTGGACCTCCTAATATATTAGTAGTAACATTTAGGCCCAGGCTCATTATTTTAAAAGGTTGTATCTCTACTTCACCATTTTTGTAGTCCATCCATTCCATTACGGCAAAAAAATCATCTCCACATATATATCACGACTGGGCACAAAATCTGAAACAAGAAGAAACGTTACTAACAAACAAGAAAATTAAATAAATAACTAAATAGTAATAATAATAATAATAAAATGGAAAATTGGGTTGCCTCCCAACAAGCGTCTTTCTTTAAAGTCCTTGGCTAGACCAAGTATGTGTCGACTTCAGTAAACCATTAGAGGAGGCTCCGGAGGTGGTCTTGGAGAAGGTACATCTTGTATGCAAGTCAAAGTTTTTCCTACAATTTCCTTGCATCTTCTTTGGTGACAAATCAATTTGATCCATAAGCGTTGAGTAAGATTCTTATTGGTGACAATGGGCAACATCTTTTTCTCACTAAAAAAACACAGATTTTAGATGTTTAATCAAGGATCCAAGTTGTAGAACCGAAACTTGAAAGATATAAGGGAAAAATGTATCAACAGGGTCTCATCTGGGCAAACAGGAACTTTCTAGGTTACTTGGAAACACTTGTATCGAATGTATTGATTGAGTCTCATCCAGTATTTCCTCATCCTTCAATTCTTTAATATCAAAATATGGTTCTATGCATTCATATGACAGTGTATCCTCAAGAGCAATCGGCATGTCATCACATTCCACCACCATCTCCTCTTTTGGATGTTGAATTTTCTTGGAAAGAAAATCTTTTTTAAACTTTGAAACCTTTGGTATTTTTCTAATTGCTTCAAGGAATGCGTCGGTAATCTCCACCTTATTGAAGATGGTTAAGATATCACTCATGTCATCATCCTTCACATACCTTGTTAACCTGCAAGGAAAAGGAGGAGTTGTTTTAAATTCTGAAGTAGGCAAATTCAATTTAGATGTTACCTCTGATTTCGATGCTGATGAGGTTTTCTGTTCTTTAACCACAACTTTAGAAAAAAAATCTTCAAGTTGTTTCCTACTTTTCAATGTGATTTGACTTACATTTTCTCTTGGGTTAATCTGCACCTGAGACGGTAATTTCCCTTGAGGATCTTGAATCTCATTAAAGTGTTTTGCTATTTGGTTCATTTGAGTACTTAACCCACTTATTACAGCCATTGTTTCTTGCTGAAATTTTTGAAATTCTCCTTGATTTTGGACTTGATTATTCTGCATTAAAGTCACAGAAGTAGCTAAATTAACTATCATATCTTCAAGAGGAACTCCTGACCATGTGGTTGCTATAAAGCTAGGGTTTGTCTGGGCAGACGGTGCTGTTGGTTTCTTCTGTTGAGGAGAATAGCTCATATTAGTATGGTCCTGCCATCCTGGGCTAAAAGTGTTTTTGCAAATACCACATGCTTTTTCTGTCTGAATTACTCCCCTTCTTGTTACCAACCTCTCCACACATGCTGTCAAAGCTTCCAATTTGTTTTCAAGAGAGGAACTAGAGATTTCATCAACTTGCTTTGTAGCACAACAAATGGGTTGATACTGTTGGTGAGACTCATAAGTCTTGACAATCAAACTCGTGGCTTGAGTTGTATTATTGTCCATGAATACACCTCCACTTGCAGCGTCAAGTGTCCTCTTCTCCTCATGTTGCAACCCTTCATAAAAATATCGAATTAGTAAATTATCGGGTATTTGGTGTTGAGGACAATTTTCACATAAGTTTCTAAATCTTCCCCAATATGCAACCAAAGATTCATCATACTTTTGTTTAATTCCAACAATTTCTTTTCTAATTGATGCAATCTTAGATGTAGGGAAAAGTTTTTAAAGAAATACGTGTTGCATGTTATCCCAAGAGGTGAAAGAATTATGGGTCAAGCTATTAAACCATATATTAGCTGTTCCAATTTGAGAAAAAGGAAAACTAGCCAATGCAATGTATTCTTGTGATACCCCTATTTTATTTATTGTCCCATATACTCTAAGAAATTCGTGCAAAAAATTATAAGGGTCTTCCCCATCTAAACCATGAAACTTTGGCAAGAAATTCAAATATGCTGCTTTTAATTCAAAATCAACTTTCAACTTAAGCAAAACTATGCAAGAACTTCTAAAATTTATCAATGGAGTCAACTCACTCAAAGTGCGTTCTCCCTATTGGTTCTGGTTCTCAACACGAGTAAAATCAGCCATATTTATCTCTTTTTTCGTGGCTGTGTAAAATTTTGATTCTGAATCTGATATGAGTTCTGTTTGGGCCAACGGCGACTGCCCCAGAATCATAAATTATTTCTTGGTGTCTTCCCTTCAATAGGATTAATAAGGATTTTTTTTAGTATCCAAAGATAAACAGATTAGAGTTAGAAAATCTGGAATTAAACCAAATAAAAATAATAATAATAAAAATAATAAAAACAAAAAATAAAAATTGAATTAACTAAAATCAAATGTATTTTGCCGTTCCCCTGCAACGGCGCCTATTTTGGTAATGTCGTTTTTTTACCAAAATAAATTACTTACTCTAAAGGATAAAGAATAGTATAGTGAGAGTAAGGTCAATCCCACGAGGAACGGAAATACAATCTTTCTTAGCTAATTCAAGAAAATTGTCACAAAAAGATTTATTAATGATTAAACTAAAAATAACTAAAACAAAGTAATGGAAATAAATACACAAAATAGAAAAGCCCGGCAAACAAGTAAATTCACATTAACCAATTATCTATTGATCATAGACTCAATGATTAATTAATATCATGAATCAACCAGTTATAAGCTACCGAGAATCAGCTCTGACGTAGCCCAATTTCTCCTTAATTTATTGATAATTGACAAGAATCAGCTTAATCAATTATTTCTCTACTCCTAACATAACCTAGCCGGAATAAGCAGAACACCAGATTCAATGTTAAAAAAGTATTAAACAATAGAGAAACCCAATTCTATCAAATTATAATCATGATCAGCATGTCTCAATTTATTAGTATGAAATTCTCGTCTACTGAGACAGTAGCTTCGCCACTAATTAATCCTATCTACTAGATCCAGTGAAATAATAGGAGATTAATTGGCACTATTTAGATTAATTAAACATGGCCAGTGTATAACAAATCCAAATAATTAATGCTATGAACAGAGAACTTTCGAAACTCATAAACTATTAATTATATTAAAACAATTAGGTCTCATGAGTAAATAATAGTTAAAGCTTCATTACTTATATGCCAGATAATAAACTACTCAAGAAACATAATTAAAAACAATCAAAGAATTAAAAAGAATAAAACTGAATTAAGAAAAGCAAACTAGTCCGACCGTCGTTTGGGCATACGTGTTTGTTCTTGCTGTAAAAAACTAGAACACTGCAGAACTGCAGCTAACTAACAAACAGGAAAATGAATAAAAATCTAAACTACTGCTCCCTACCTATCTAAGCTACATCTACCACTAAAAAGCGTTAAAAGGATGTCCTACCCTAATTATCGTGAATCCCTTATATAGAGAAGAAAAACATAACTTCCTAATTTTACTAAAGAAAGGAATCTTCTTGTTCCCAAATTCACTCAGCCACATGCAGCTTTTAACAATTTTCCTAATTTAACTCTCCAACCAAATCAGAATCCTCAACAAATCCTATCTTCAGCCCTTCAAATCTTCTACAAATCTCTCCAATTCAGTTTTTATCTTTACGCCATACTCCTTCATGGAAACTCCCAAATTCTGCCAAGATTATCATTAATTAGCACCAGATTTAGTCCACAAAGCACATAAAAAGATATATTATAAACTGAATAATTAGTGCTTATCACTTGCTATGTAACTCCTTAACAAAATTAGCCTTCCTCTTACCCTCAACATTAACAAACTCATTAGATGGCAAAGGTAAAATTTCAAGAGGAGTTAAAGCATTAAAACCATAGGCGACCTCAAAAAGAGAACAAGAAGTAGAACTATGCACTGTTTGATTGTAAGAAAATTCAATATGAGGTAAACAATTCTTCCAATTCTTTAAGTTTTTCTAAATAATGGCTCGAAGTAAGGTAGACAAAGTCCTATTTACTACTTCAGTTTGCCCATCAATTTGTGGGTATGCAACTGTAGAAAACAATTACTTTGTACCAAGCGTATTCCACAAAGTACGCTAAAAGTGAGATAAAAACTTGACATCTCTATCACTAACAATACAACGTGGAATGCCATGCAATCTAACCACTTCCTTAAAGAACAAATCTGTAATATGTTGTGCATCATTGGTTTTACTACATGCAAGAAAATGTGTCATTTTACTAAACCTATCCACAACAACAAATATGTTATCTTTTCAATTGCTAGACCTGGGAAATCCGAGTACAAAATCCATTGAAATTTCAACCCAATGGTGACTAGGAAGATGCAAAGAAGTATAAAGACCATGAGGCAAAATTTTAGATTTAGATTGTTTCCACACAATGCATTTATCACAAACACTTTTAACATCTTTAAACAAACTAGGCCAATAAAAATGTCCATTCAAAATATCAACTGTCTTAGCAACCCCAAAATACCCCATAGGTTTTTTTTTACAAGCAATTCACGAATGGAACACAAAGAAATACACAACTTATCTTTACGAAAAAGAAAGTCATCATGCAAGTAATAATCTCCATCCGGTTTTAATAAGCATTAGTCATAGACAATGCATTAGCTACTACATTCTCTTTACCAGCTCTATGGTTAATTACATATGGAAAAGTCTCTATAAACTCTAACTATTTAGCATGCCTTTTATTCAATTTACCTTGTGTTTTCAAATACTTAAGGCTTTCATGATCAGAATGTATAATAAACTCTTTTGGCCATAAGTAGTGATGTCATGCCTTCAACAATCTTACCAAAACATACAACTCCTTGTCGTAAGTCGCATACTTCAAAGCTTCCCCAGTTAGCTTCTCATTAAAATATGCCATCGGCTTTGATTCCGGCATCAAGGCAGCACCAATACCAATCCCGGAGGCATTACACTGCATTTCAAAAGCTTGAGAAAAATCAGGTAAAGCAACTAAAAGGGCATGAGTTAACTTATCCTTTAATATATTAAATGCCTTTTCATGCTCAGTTTTCCATTCAAAAACAACATTGTTTTTGACAAGTTCATTAAGAGGATCCGTAATAGAGCTAAAATCTTTTACAAATCTTCTATAAAACTTGCTAAGCCATGAAAGTATCTAACTTCAGTAGCATTTTTAGGTGTAAGCCATTCATTAATTTCCTCAACCTTTGACTTATCAACAGCAATACCTTGAGAATTAATCACATACCCTAAAAACATTATTAATTCCATGCAAAAAGAGTACTTTTTAATGTTGGTATATAACTTTTGTTCTCTTAAACCAGCAAAGACACAACTAAGATGTTCAACATGCTCTTCCAATATTTTATTGTATATGAGAATATCATCAAAGTATACTACCACAAATTTACCAATGTAAGAACAAAAAACATGATTTATTAGACACATAAATGTACTAGGTGCATTAGTTAAACCAAAAAGTGTTACCAACCACTCATACAATCCATATTTAGTCTTAAAAACAATTTTTCATTAATCACTTTCTTTAATTCTAATTTGGTAGTAACCACTTTTCAAATCAATCTTGGAGAAAATTTTAGAACCATATAATTTATCAAGCATATCATCTAACCTAGGAATGGGATGTCTATACTTAATGTTGATTTTATTAATGGCTCTACAATCAATAAACATATGCCAAGATGCATATTTCTTTGCAACTAAAATAACAGGCACTGAACATGGACTCAAGGATTCTCAAACTATACCTGTGGCAAAGAGTTCATCGACTTGCCTTTGTATCTCATTGGTTTCTTCGAGATTTGCTCTATAAGCTGGCCGGTTTGGAATGGTAGATCCATGTATGAAATTGATTTGATGCTCAATACCTGGATTTGGCAGTAGTTCAATAGGTAAATCCTCAGGAAATAAATCTCCATATTCCTGCAATAAAGACTGAACAGTACTAGTCAAGGAAACAAGGTGATCACTATCAATCAAGTACAAATCCTTTCAAACCATCAAGTACATTAGCTTCCTATCTAGAAAGTTTCTTTTTAGTTCACTTTTTGATACAAAACAATAAGCTTTTATCCTGTCTAATTCTTGACCTGTGCTAAGAGTTTCAACTTCAACTGCTTGGCCAAAACTAGAACTTTGACTTCCTTTCTTTTTAAGCTCATTCTTTGCATCTTTCTCTCTCATCTCATGACAATTTTTAGCAATAGTTGCTTGATCTTCATACACTTACCAAGGCTTGAGAGCTGCAAGGTTAAATTTCTTACCCTTGAAAACAAGGCTGTAATAATTCTTCTTGGCATGATAGATGATGATATCTTGATCAAATTGCTATGGTCTTCCAAGCAATAAATGACTGGCCTCCATTGGAACTATATCACACTATGCATCATCAAAATATTATTCAATATAAAAAGGCAATTTCACTTGCTTTATGACACACAATTCTTTAGAAATATTCAACCATTAAAGTCGGTAAGGCTTAGGGTGTTTATGATAGCAATCTGCCCATGTCCATGGTGCCAAGGCCGAGCTTGCATGATCCATTGGAGAATCTTGATCGACCAATGACAAGACTAAGGAGTAAAATGATGAAAGAAGCTTTGCACAACTTATTATCAATACATTGTGAAGCTTTTGGTGATTTTCAACACTTGGAGGCCGAACCATCACAACATGAACTTCTTTGGCATGTTTCTTCAATAACAATTCATGAAGATGTATCTAATAGTTCTACATTGGAACTTAAGAAAATTCCACCTTGAAGAAATTCACATAGTCGAATGAAGACCAAGAAGAAGGCGTGTACTTGGGCTTTGCATTGGATCACGCCATTCTTAAAGTTATAGGATTTATTTTGTTGTTAATTAATTAAGTCCAAAACACTTAATGTGGGCTTTAATTAATTCGTTAATAAGTTGATTACTTAGCCCAATTATCTTGCATGATAATGGCAAGTAAAAGTTTAGGAAAGTAAAGAAGATAAGTCGGTTTTTACCTCTTAAAGGATAAAATTGTTTGCTTCACTTTTAGGAAAGTAATCTCCTACATATTAGGAAATAAGTGTGTCATAATTTTGGAAAGCAAGGCCGTGTTTTGCCTCCTTAAAATCGTGTCATAGTTTCCTAAAAGGAAAAGGATTGGTTTGTTAGTTTGTTAGTTTGTTAAGAAGTCAAGTTGTTCTTGATTTCCATTAGGTTTTCACGTTTTTGTAAGCCTTGTTTAAGGTGAGTTTTTCGTCAAATAAAGATAGAGAATTTTTAGAATTTTAGCATTGCTAAAGCCGAATAACACTTTGTGTTTTCAAAACCTTGAAGTGCAAGTTTGTGCTTCATTATAAACAAATCTTTAGCGTGACCTTTAGGTGAGCTTAACCGAGTTCTTGATTTCAAGAACAAGCCATATCAATTTAGTTTAACTCTTCAATTTTCACGAGTTGGCCAAATTTATTTGTTTAAACGTGGGGGTTGATTAACATCAAATCTTACCTTTTTGTTCCCCTTGAATTTCATCCCCCCAAAAATCTGTTGTTGTGTCTTGTTTTCTAACGTTTTTGTGCAGCAACGATCCGAAGGTTGTAGAGATTGTTTAGTCCAGGATCTGCAAGCCTCGACCACTCACATCAATTCGTATCAAAGCATAGGTTGTTGTCTCAAAAATTCAGGTTAATCCGATTCGTTTCTTGCTGTTTTGTTGTGTCATTCTTTTCTACCGTCTTGCGTCAAAATCTGCTGCTGTGTTTTTACGTCTTTCTTGTTGCTGTTTTGAGTCCATTCTTGCTGTCTTAATTCATGTTAGATTCAGCTCTTAATTTCGTTATAATTGTGATCAAAATCGCATGCAAAAAACCTTACTGAATTCTGCCCAAAAAAATCGTCAATCATCTTGCTTGTGTTTGTGTCAATTCTTGTAGTCTTGCTTCCATTTTTGTTGTGTCTTTCTTTAGCGTTTGGTTGCTGTTTTGTCGTGTCAAATTCTGCATTGTTTTGTCCTTCATCATAGTGCTGAATTCTTGTGTTTTCATTGTTGTGTCACACGTCAAAAATTAGGTTTTGTTGAACTAGGGTTTCGGTCTTAATTTCATAACTTGCTTGATTTTAATCTGATTCTCATTCTTTCTTTTGTGTTGTTTTCTTTATTCTCTCTATATCATCTTGTGTTAAAATTGAGTTTTTGTTTCAAGTCAAAAAGATTAGTTCTTGGAGAGTTTCTTGAACTTCTTGAAAATCTTGAAATTCCAAAGTTGTCAAAATTTGATTCTTGAACTAGATTCTTGATCCTTGTTACAAATCTTGAATATCTTGTTAATGTGGCATATTAAAATTCCGAATTGTTGGTGTTTTATTGAAGGTTCTTTATTGCTAAAATTTTAAGGTTAAGACAAGACTAAAACCTTAAATCCTAGGTTTGTTTGGACAACATAAGACAAACAACCTTAAATCTTAGGATTGTGTCTTAAAAACCTTAACACTTTGTTTTGTCCTAGATTCTTGTCCGAAATTCAAAAAAAAAAAGAGGCCTTCATATAAAAAAAGGCCGAAATCAAAAAAAAAAAGAGGCCGACTTATATATAAAAAAAAGGCCCAATTAAAAAAATATATATATATTCGGACACATTTATTTTGAAAAGGACTAAGTGTTTTAACTTGTTTCTTTGAAATATCACCAACTTGAAATAGCCATATCTTGCTCAATACAACTCGGAATCAAGTGATTCAAATTGCTATATTCTCGTCTTTGAGTCTATTTTCTGTTTTTTGTAGTTTCTGAAGTGAAATCAATTTACAACCACACGTGATATAAATCATCTTGTGACGTGTTTTTTTCTTTGAATTCTCTTTGGTTTTTACTTGTGTAAATTTTTGTTGTGGAACTACTTGATTGAGACGTGTTCTATAAGTCATTGAACTTGGTAAGACTCAATAGTTCTAACAAATTCATTACTTGAGAGTATTAGCTAGGATAAACAAGAGAAAACACTACTTAAATAAAGTGGAGAGTACCTACTACCCAAAGTGAGAAACTCGTGAGGAAATGAGGTACTTTTCAATATGATTCAAAAGATCCTCACGAGTCACCCAAGCTGAACAAAAGTACGCCAATGAGGTACTTTTCAATATGCTTCAAAAGATCAATCTTCGACTTGAAAACTTAGAATCGGCTTCTAAAAGCTCTACTTCAAAGAAAATCAATTTCGATGAGTTTGCATCCGACGGTGATAATGATGAGGTAGAGAAGGAGAACACGGGTTCTTCTAAAAAAGGTGACAAGTCTAAGTTTTCAATTGGTTCTGTTAAACTCACTATCTCTACGTTTCATGGCAAATCAGATCCCGAGGCATATTTTGAATGGGTACGAGAATTAGAACATTTCTTTGAAGGTAATGATGTATCAGAAAGTAAGAAATACCGCCTTGCTTTTATGCACCTTAAGGATTATGCTAGTTTATGGTGGGATGAAGTCATTCCATCTAGACGCCAAAATGGTGAAAGGCCAATCAAGACTTGGAACCAAATGAAAGGTGCTTATGAGAAAGAAGTATGTACCTTCCCATTATAACCGAGAACTCAACCGAAAATTGCACTCTCTTGTGCAAGGTAACCGAACAGTTGAAGATTACTACCATGAGATGGAAGCTCTTATGATTAAAGCCAATGTTCAAGAGGATCCCGACTTAACCATTGAGAGAGGTTCCTTCGAGGTATGAATTCCAAATTGGCTTACCATGTTGATCTTCAAAGTTATGTTGATATTAATGAACTTGTTCACAAAGCTATCAAAATTGAGAAACATATAAAGGGAAAGGGTCGAAGTTTCCAACAACCACCGCCACCTTGGAAAAGAGAGCAAAAGCCGAATGTTGCTCCTTTCACACCGCCTCAAAGGCCGAAGCCATTCACAAATCAGTCCACAAATGCACCGACTAATGCTCCAAAATCAGTCCGCAATGTTGCTGATTCTACCTCTAAATCGGCGCCAAAATCGAATGAGAGATTGAGGGACATTAGATGTTTTAAATGTTAAGGTTATGGTCATTATCAATCCGACTATCCAACTAAAAAATTAATGATTGTTCTCGACAATGGAGAAGTGGAAAGTGATGAGGAATGTGCCGACATGCCACCTCTTGAAGAGAAGTACCAAAGTCATGGTAGTGAAGATCTTTTAACATATGAGGTTGGTAATTATTCTTTAGTCACACGCCGAGTTCTTAATGCACAACCACAAATTGATGATGATTTGTCTCAAAGAGATAACATATTTCACACACGATGTATGGTTCAAGGAAAATTTTGTAGTGTGATAATTGATAGTGGTAGTTGTAAAAATGTGGCAAGTACTTACCTTGTTAAGAAATTGAAGTTGTCTTGCATGAAACATCCAAAACCGTATTAACTTCAATGGTTAAATAATTCTGCCGAAAGTAAAGTGACTAAACAAGTGAAATTTTCATTCACCATTGGTAAGTATGTTGATGAGATTTTGTGTGATGTGGTACCTATGGCAGCTAGTCATATTCTTCTTGGACGACCTTGGCAATATGATCGTGATGTGACCTATCATGCCAAGAAGAATTACTACTCTTTTGACTTTGAAGGCCGAAAATACAATCTTCGAGCATTGAGTCCGCTTCAAGTATTTGAAGATCAATCAAAGATTGTACAAGCTCACCGTGATATGATTGAACAAGAAGCAAAGGAAAGGGATGAACAAGAGCATAAAAAGAATGTAATAGCTAGTGTAGGCCGAGACATTGTTTCTCAACCATGTAATAGCCGAAATAGTGATTCTTCTAAATCTTGTTATTTTGCGTCTAAGAGTGAGATTAAGAGAGCAATACTAGATAGGCAACCTTTGTATTTGATGATTCGCAAGGAGCTTGTACTTATTGCTGATAGTGATCACCTTGCTTCTTTGCCTAGTGTTGTTTTATCTCTTTTACAGGAATATGAAGATTTGTTTCCCGAGGACTTGCCAATAGGTTTGCCACCTATTCGACATATTGAACATCAAATTGATTTCATACTAGGAGCTCAAATCCCAAATCGCCCGGCTTATAGAGCTAACCCTGAGGAAACAAAAGAGATTCAACGTCAAGTTGATGAACTCCTTGACAAAGGTATAGTTCGTGAGTCTCTTAGTCCATGTTCAGTTCCTGTTATTTTAGTACCTAAAAAGGATGAATCTTGGAGAATGTGTGTTGATTGTCGTGCCATAAACAAAATCACAATTAAGTATAGACATCCAATTCCTAGATTAGATGATATGCTTGATGAGTTATATGGTTCGTGTATTTTCACCAAGATTGATTTAAAAAGTGGCTACTATCAAATTAGAATGAAAGAATGTGATGAATGGAAAACTGCCTTTAAAACAAAGTATGGTTTGTATGAATGGTTAGTCATGCCTTTTGCTCTAACTAATGCACCTAGTACTTTTATGAGGCTAATGAATCATGTTTTTCTATCTTTCATTGGAAAATTTGTTGTGGTCTATTTTGATGACATCCTTATTTATAGCAAATCACTTGATGAACATGTTGAACATCTTAAACAAGTGTTTGTTGTTTTGCGTGAGAGCAAATTATATGCAAGCAAGCAAAATCGAAAATAATGCCTCATGGTTTGTACCAAAATTGCCTGTTCCTAGTCATCCTTGGGTTCATATTTCAATGGATTTTGTACTTGGATTACCTAGGTCACGCAATGGTAAAGATAGCATATTTGTAGTTGTTGATCGATTTAGTAAAATGGCACATTTTATTGCATGTTCCAAAACTAATGATGCTACACATATTGTTGATTTGTTCTTTAATGAAGTTTTTAGACTGCATGGCATTCCACAAAGTATTGTTAGTGATAGGGATGTTAAATTCTTGTCTCATTTTTGGCGAACTTTATGGAGTAAGTTAGGCACTAAATTGTTGTTTTCCACTGTTGCACATCCACAAATTGATGGACAAACTGAAGTAGTTAACCGCACTTTATCTACCTTGCTTCGTGCCATTATCTAAAGAAACTTAAAGAATTGGGAAAGTTGTCTTCCACATATTGAGTTTGCATATAATAGGACTTTTCATAGTTCTACTAATTGCTCTTCTTTTGAAATTGTGTATGGTTTTAATCCTTTAACTCCACTTGATATTTTGCCTTTTCCTATTAATCAGTTTGTTAATGTCTAAGGTAAAAAAAAAGCTGATTTTGTTAAGGAGTTACATGAAAGGGTTTGGAACACAATTGAGAGGCAAAATGAACAATATTCTAAGCAAGCTAATAGGCGAAGAAAACACATGATTTTTGAACCTGGTGATTGGGTTTGGATTCACTTAAGGAAAGAGAGGTTTCTCGAAAGAAGGAAATCTAAACTTCATCCAAGAGGAGATGGTCCTTTTTGAGTTTTAGAAAGGATTGGCGACTATGCTTAGAAAATCGAACTACCAAGTGAGTATAGCAATGTTTCATCTACATTTAATGTTTCTGATTTATCTTTGTTTGATGTAGGTGATTCGAGGACGAATCCTTTCGAGCAGGGAGGGAATTATAGCAGGATCCCATGTCCATGGTGCCAAGGCCGAGCTTGCATGATCCATTAGAGAATCCTGATGGACCAACGACAAGACTAAGGAGTAAAAGGATGAAGGAAGCTTTGCACAACTTATTATCAATACATTGTGAAGCTTTTGGTGATTTTCAACACTTGGAGGCCGAACCATCACAACATGAACTTCTTTGGCATGTTTCTTCAATAACAATTCATGAAGATGTTTCTAAGAGTTCTACATTGGAACTTAAGGAAATTCCACCTTGAAGAAATGCACATGGCCGAATGAAGACCAAGAAAAATGCGTGTACTTGGGCTTTGCATTGGATCATGCTATTCTTAAAGTAATAGGATTTATTTTGTTGTTAATTAATTAAGTCCAAAATACTTAATGTGGGCTTTAATTAATTCGTTAATAAGTTGATTACTTGGCCCAATTATCTTGCATTATAATGGCAAGTAAAAGTTTAGGAAAGTAAAGAAGACAAGTCGGTTTTTACCTCTTAAAGGATAAAATCATTTGCTTCACTTTTAGGAAAGTAATCTCCTACATTTTAGAAAATAATTGTGTCATAATTTTGGAAAGCAAAACCGTGTTTTGCCTCCTTAAAACCGTGTCATAGTTTTCTAAAAGGAAAAGGATTAGTTTGTTAGTTTGTTAGTTTGTTAAGAAGTCAAGTTGTTCTTGATTTCTATTAGGGTTTCAGGTTTTTGTAAGCCTTTTTTAAGGTGAGTTTTTCGTGAAATAAAGATAGAGAATTTTCAGAATTTTAGCATTGCTAAAGCTGAATAACACTTTGTGTTTTCAAAACCTTGAAGTGCAAGTTTGTTCTTCAGTGTAAAGCAAACCTTTAGCGTGACCTTTAGGTGAGCTTAAACGAGTTCTTCATTTCAAGAATAAGCCAAATCAATTTAGTTTAACTCTTGAATTTCACGAGTTGGCCGAATTCATTTGTTTAAACGTGGGGGTTGATTAACTTCAAATCTAACCTTTTCGTTCCCTTTGAATTTCATTCGCCCAAAAATTTGTTTTTGTGTCTTGTTTTCTAACATTTTTGTGCAGCAACGATCTGAAGGTTGTGGACATTTGTACAACTACCACTATCAATAACCAAACTGCATACCTTCTCATTAATGATATAATGTGCATAGAAGATATTATCTCAATGAATGTCCTCGAACTCGATCTTGGATTGTACTTGTAAAATCCATCTTGTCACTAAAGCTAGCTTATCATCCAATCCGGTCATGCATTCCTCTTTATTACCTACATCAGAATCTTCTTGAAGTCCAAGCATGACATCTTAATCGGATTGTTCACTCATCACATCACCAATATCAAGGATATACATTATCTTCCTTGTTGGATAGTCTTTTTGAATATGCCCAAACCCTTGATACTTAAAGCACCTCACATCTCGCAATCTACCTCCCAGTTTGTTTTAAGTAGAAGCGAAATTTTCAACACCTTTTGGAGTAAATTCGGGTGCTGAATTCATATTATTTTGAGACTGAAATGGCCTTGCTTTACAAGTAACTTGTTGATTATATTGAATTAGCTTGTTATCCTTCCTCCATGTGGGTTGTGGATTTGAATATCATTTTCTAGTACTCCACACTTGATTCCACCATAAACTAGTATAATCCTTTTGATGCATATATGCTAATCAGAACCTCTTATCTTAAGGGTAGTTACTTCCTTCAAGGATATCTTCCAATTCTCGTACCCAATCAAAGTAAGTCTCCAAATTCGACTTTTCATAGAATGTTGGTATGATGACCATAGGAGAACCAATAGGAATTACAGACTTTTTACCACTTCGAGATTGCTCATAAGCAACCTCGTCTTCAAATTTAGAATCAACCTCTTCTTCTTTATATCTTAACTTCATTGAAACTGAAACTTTTGAGGCTAATTTGGTTGATGACTCAATGTTATCCAAACGGGTATTGATCTTTTGAATCATGTTGAAAAGTGAGTCCATCACCATTTTAGACTATTGGGGAGCCTGAGATTTATCATCTCCATCTACTGTACCTGCAAGAGTTAGTAAAAATAAACATGAAAATATAAAAAAGTAATACTTCTGTGCGGGTTCTTGCTATAGGAGAGTAGATACTCACCACTCTATTTGGGTAGCTTTGCTTAACTATCTATTATGCCTATCAATTAAATTATTTTTCAGTACTTCCCTCAAACTAAGAACCTTGTCTATTTTGAATTTGGAACAAGTTTCACCACCACTTGATCTCAAAAATATCCAAAACAAGTAAATCAAGCAATTGAGAAATAAACAAAAAGAAGCAATTTACTAACACGTGTAGGGTATAACGGGATTACGACAACAAGAAAAAATAATCAAAGAACCACAAGGATTCAAAGAGGTAGTTTGAAATTCTGTAAACAGGTTATTCACAAATAACCCAAAATTCAATTTGTTGATCAATTTCAATTTTGTCCATTTTTAAAAAAAATTTATCGTACGCTTTTTTTTTACGATTTTTTTTTAATTCTTGGGCAACAAACACTTAGTTTGTTCTTGATGGGAGAAGCAACAATTAATCCTTTTTATGGATTTAGGGTTTTAAAAAATACGATTTCAAATATCACTTTCAAGAACCAAAGCAATTTCAAGATTCAAACACAACAACTACCACAATGAATTAGAAATCACTTGCGAAAAAAAACAATAGCAATAAAAGAACAAGAATAAGAGCAAGAAGAACGTAGAACAAAAGGAACAACCTGAATAAAAGGAATTTTTTTTATAAAAGATATTCACAAATTCGTGTGTTGTGAAAACTTGTTTCTCTAATACCAATTGATATGATATTGGTTGCAAGGAATGTACTCACGCCAAAACACATATACTCACAAGTCACGGATCTATTCACAATATCACCACACAAAGGCACGATATATCACGTAAAGACAAAATAAAAATAATAAAGATATAAATGTGATTACTTGTATGCGGATGCCAATCCAAACCCCCACAGTATACGAATTGAATTATCCAGTCTATGTACTCACGATCCCAAGTCATCAGTTTGGCTTGTTTTGTACTCAGAACGGAAAATCTCGCCTAAAGATCCTCCCTAAAGATTTATGAATTTGAAGAACAATTTAGTCAATTGAACCATCAAGGTTTTTTCAAGCAATCTTTCTCAAAGGTTTTCTTTTCATTCAACTTAATAAAATTTGTAGCTTACAAAGCCTTAAATAGGGAAACGGCAATTGAGCCACAAAACCCTAACAAAATAGGAAGTTTCCTAATTTGACTCAAACTCTAACACTTTTTTTTTGGCATAACCTCCTTTTGAGGTGGGTCGCCACTCCCTATATATTTCATAATTTGGTGAACGGACGACATACCCAAATCCGTTCTTACAAAAGGATCTCCATTAAATCCAGCTCCATTAACACGCCCTTGGCCTAATGGTAGTCAATTCAAAGGAATAACTGAAATTTAAACGTGGAGTACTTCCTCCATTTACATGCATTTCCTATACAAACTATAGTACAAAAAACTCCTTTTCTCACAAGGAGTGACAAAAGGTCCCATAATGGGACAAAGTTTTGGCTACTGCAATTCCTAGAGAAGAACAAGCATTGCAAAATGTTCTTAATTACCTATTCAAAAGTTCCTGAGAAGCCTTTCTGCATACTCTGAATCTCTGTAACCTGTTGGACGAATTAAGTACTTATTACATGAACTTGTGAGGATGTATGGAACTTGGTCCCTATCCATTCTGAGAAGCGTGGGAAGGGATAAAATGACCTCTTTTCGATGTAGCATAGCCAGCTGCCTGGCAGGAAAATTGGCCTCTCTTGGTATTTGAATAGCAGTGGTCCTTTTCTTTATGAATTCCAGGGTACTTTGAAGTGGCCAATCCCACCACTTGCTGGTGCCATGGACAAAGGCTGAGGAGTCTGATTCTAGTATTATTCCTTGCTTGCCAAGTTCTGAACTTCTTTTAATAAAGCTGCTGACTGCCAAAGCTTCCACCTACAATCTGGTTAGTGTTACAGGAAAAAGAAAATTAGGGAGAGAGAAAAGTAAAAGCCCCTGGAAATCTCTAGCCAGTCCTACAACTCTCCATACATTTCCCAGTTTAGCTGCTGCATAATTGATCTTAATGAGATGAGAATCAGGAGGATTCCATTTGATGCATTTGAAGGTTGTTTTCCTTCTGATGTTGATAACCTTGTCCCAAAATGCTGCCCAATCCATCTCCACGAATTGCATCCCTTTGAATCTTGAGTTCATTGTCTGCTTAATGGATCTGAATGTCATTTCCACCACAACTCCAACATTTGGAGTGCCTTGATCAAAAGTGATTTTATTTCTGAATTTCCACAACCACCAGCAAATAATGGAAGGGCATATTTGTAGAAGAAAGTTCCTGCAATCAGATATTGTTTCTTGAATCCGCCACCAGATGTTCAACGTTCCTAGCAGATTTTGCGAATGGGATAGGACTCCAATTTCTGCTGCAAAGATCTTCCAAAACCTTTGTGCAAACGGGCATGATACAAATAGATGGCTGACTGTCTCTCCACTAGCTTGGCACCAAGGGCAGATGAAAGGGCCATAAACTCCTACCTTATGCAGATTTGAACCAATGGGTATCTTATTCCTAATAAGTCTCAGCATTAGGAAGGACATCTTGATAGGAAGAGATGAGTCCCAAATAAAGCCTGTGTGAGAGCACAGTGGATCTTTTTGACCTCTGACCAATTGGAAAGCTGACTTCAGGTTAAAATTTCCATCCACCGTGATATTCCATATCATCCTATCAGCTTCACCTAACCTTATGAGGGCCTCCACAAAAATTACTGAAGGATAGTGAGGTAGTAATCTTCTGATTTTATTCCACTCCCATCCTTGAGGGCCCAAGAAATCAGAGACCTTGTAACTTCTTTGGCACTCCAGGATATCCCTAAGCTTTCCCCTCTGGCTCCAGTTGCCATGTAACAGGTCACATTCCCCCTTGCCTACCTAGAACTGAATGTGGTCCTCTGATATGGAAGCAACACTGTAGAGCCTTTTCTATGTTTGTGAATCCCTTCGACGAGCTGTGATCATAGATGGATGCTTGGATCCACAGTATTTAGACCACATAAAATTAGCCCATAAGGAATTTTTTAGTCTAAACCTCCACCAAAGTTTAAGGGATTGGGCTACAATGATGCAGTTGAGGTCTCTGAAACCTACATGACCTTCCTCTTGGGTAAAGCATAATTCTCTCCAACTAATCCAATGCCTCTTATGACCCTTGTCCCCAGCAGACCACAGGAAATTTGATAGCAGCGATTCTACCTGGTTGATGACTCTTTTAGAGGGATTGAGACTCATGGTAGTGTAGAAGGGGATGGAGGAAAGTACGCTCTTAATTAATGTGATCCTGCCCCCTAGTGTGAGAAACTTAGTGCTCCAATTGCCTATAGCTTGGCTAATCTTATCTACAAGAAAATCATAGTGAGAGGCTGGAATTCTCTTGAAATGGAGGGGGATTCCTAAGTAAGTATATGGGAGAGAGCCTCTAGCAAACCTAGTAATTCGACCTATGGAATGTCTCCTATGTACAGGCAGCCTATCATGTACTAGGTAGGAACTTTTGGCCATATTTATCTTTTGCCCTGATACCTCCTCATAGTGTTTAAGCTTAGCCATGATGCCTCTAATAGCTTTGGGATTGGCCGAGGAGAATATGATTAGGTCATCTACAAAGGCTAAGTGTGTAATTCTGGGACAGCCTCTAGGGACCCTAAAATCCATGCTTTTTTCACTTGTGTTGTTCAAAACTCTATATAGATATTCATAACTAATCACAAAGAGAAGGGGGGAAATTGGATCTCCTTGTCTTAAGCCTCTAGAAGCTTTGAACCAACATTTGCTAGTCCTATTTACAAGGATAGAGATCCAAGCATTTGAGATTAATCTCCATATTATGTCTATCCAGATTTCACCAAAACCTAGCAATCTAAGAATCTGCAGTAAAAAAGGCCAGTGCACTCTGTCATATGCCTTTTCTATGTCAAGCTTAAAGGCTACATTACCTTCTTTGCTTTTCTTATTCAATGTGGAGATCATTTCACTCGCAAGAAGATAATTGTCAGTGATTAACCTCCCAGCCACAAAGCCACTTTGGTTCTCTGATATAATCTTAGTCAGGACTAAAGCTAATCTCTGGGCTAGCAATTTGGACACAATCTTGTTAAGGAAATTGCATAGACTTATTGGCCTGAATTGCTTAAACGAGTGGGGATTAGACACTTTAAGGATAAGGACAATAGAGGTGACTGACATAGCCTGTGTCATTTCAGCTCCATTAATGAAAGATTGCACTGCCCTAAGTAGGTCTGAATTGATGATTTCCCAAGCTATCACATAGAACAAACCAGGAAATCCATCAGGGCCAGGTGCACTTTGCTGATTCATGCTAAAAACTGTATCTTTCAGCTCTTCCAAATCAGGTAATTTGGTAAGTTCCTGCCTATCCTGTTCTGAAAGCGAGGTTGGAAAAAGTAGAGGGTCAATCACAGAGTTACAGGGTTCAGAAGTATATAGTCCTGAGAAAAAGTCAACAGCTAGATCAAAAATCTCTTCTTCTCCTTCTATCCAAAGCCCTTCCTGATTTTGGATTCTATGAATGTAGGATTTTGCATGCCTATTCCTAACATAAGAGTGAAAGAACTTGGAGTTTCTGTCACCCTCCTTAGCCCATTTAATGTTAGCTTTTTGGGACCAGAAGGCTTCCTCAAGTCCCATTTGGTAAGTTGCTTTTGCAGTAGCTTGACTAAATACTTCCCTGGGAATGGGGTTGACCTCATCCTCCCTTTCTAGCCTAAGTAACTCCTCCTCTACCTTTTCTGCTTTGGAAAAAATATCCCCAAAGGTGATTTTGTTCCAGGACCTTAGGGCTATCTTTACTAGTTTCAATTTCTCAATAAATATCCTAATGGGAGGTCCTGAGATCTCCACCTCCCACGCCCTTCTAATGACATCTAGGCACTCTGGATTACTAGGCCAAAAGGCCTGAAATCTAAAAGGTCTTGCCTCTACCTTCTTTTTTTGGATTTGGAGAATAAGGGGAGCATGGTCTGAAGGAGATCTAGCTCCTTGAGACACTACAACTTGGAGGTTCCTATTCAGGACCATGGAATTCACTAGTCCTCTATCAAGTTTCTTCCAAATTCTGGCCATCCCCTCCCTATTATTGCACCAAGTAAATTTCGAGCCACTAGCTGGAATTTCTATTAGGTCTAGAGAGGCCATGAAGGTTGTTAACTCCCTAGTTTCCCTTATGTGAAATGCCTTTCCTGCCCTTTTTTCCTCCCTAGATTTAATGCAGTTCTAATCCATCCACAGTAACCAAGGCTGGTTTGGGCTTTGTAGGTTGGTTAGCTCCTGCCAAAGGGACACTCTCTTAATTTCTGTACACTTAGCATACACATTAGACATTCATATTGGACAACTTAAAAATGGGTGGCTAATTTCCATAGTGATATGCTGATCTGAGATGGAGATTACTGAGCAAGTGAAAGGTTTCCTCATCAGAACCCAAATAGAACTGGTAGCATTAGAATAAGCTACTTCAAACTTAAGTCTTCTCTTAAAGGTTTCTAACTTAGCTGAGGGCAAGTAAGGTTCAGCAATGGCTAGGAGGTTGATGTTGTGCTTTCTAACTAGTTTCCTAAGTTTCCTAAAGTTTGGTTTCCTACCAATACTTCTAATATTCCAAAATAGACAACTAATCATTAGAAACTAAACTCTGAGAACCAGTAATTGCTAGCCTCTCTCACAATTCCCTATCTGAATCAAATTTAGCCCAGGATTTAGGTTTTTTTGACCCTCCTTGTGTCTGATCTTTCCCTCCTTTATGCGGTAATGCCTTTGTCCTGTTTGCCTCTTGTTGAGTGGAGATGTAGGACTTCTCCCTCTCTTCTTCCTCTGCATTCACGGCCACCTGCAAAAATCCAAATCAACTACTTTAGTAAGTATATTAAGGATTTCATCACAATAAACCTGTTCTTGAAATTCTTGGCAAAAGGTTGCATCCTGTTGAAGGTTTAGTATCTCATTGTTACTCCCATTGGTTTGATCCATTTGTTCACTACTTCTTACAATCAAGGGTTCTGAGTGGGGTTCTCCTCAAGACATTCTTCACTCCCCAGCATACTTAAAACAGCAAATTGGTTCCCTTCCCCTTGACAATGAGCAGATTTATCAGCACTTGGAGGGTTCTCATTTGTTTGGTTATTCGATGCAATGAGGCTTGAGTTTTTTTTCACAGCCTTGTCTACACCCTAATGAGCTGCCTCTAATCCTTTTGTTCCTTCATTGGCTTTGCTTTCTCGTTCTTCCTTAATGAGCTCTGCTACTTGATTAAGCCCTGAAGATTTTGGGATCTCCGGTATGGGATCATAAAGAGGGAGACTATCTGGATCCACCTCCTTTCCTTTCATGCGCCTCAGGATTTCTTCAGATCTACCTTGGTTAGTAGTAGGTTTCCTTGTGACTAGTACCCATTCTTTAGCACCTTCTTTGTTGTTCTGAGAGTTCATTTTCATACTCTTTAGATCTATTGAGAGATTAGGCTTCGCTTGACGCCTTAGAGGATCACATTATTTAATATCATGCCCTAGTTTGCAACATTTGGAGCAATAATATGGCTTGTCTTCTATTTCCAGAATTTGCCACTTCCCTTGTTCTTTGATTCCGATCCAGATACGATTAGGGACGGGCTTGGTTAAATCCATCTGCACACAAACTCTGGCTTCACTTGGTCTGACAAGGTCCGATGTAGAGGCTGTGGCAGAATCGAGTTTCAGAGGAAGCCCCGCAACAGAAGCTAGGGCATAGAGTTTTTCTTTGTTAAAAAGGTGGAGAGGAAGCTTTGGGAACCTAATCCAGACTGGTGAAATTGAGGGTTCCTCGGCTGGGTCAAAATCCTTTGTCCACTTGAAAATTCTTGCTTGAAATCCTTGGAAGTTCCACACCTTTCTTGTCCAGAAACGTTGGAAATCCTCTTCCTTATCAAATTTGAACAAGACGTGGCGTTGGTCAAAAAGCCTCACTTTGCAGTCACCCAGAAAGCCTGCTGCCACAATTTCTTTGCGAATCATTGCCATAGCTGGCCGTCCCTATGAAAATTTGCCTATCAATGTCCATCGGAAAGCCTGGGCTAGTTCCTCTTCTTCGGTCTGAGTTAGGAAAAGTGCCGGCTCCCCCTTGAAGCTAGCAATAGGCTGTGGGTTCTTGATGGAGGAGAAAGAGACAGAGCTCTCCCTTTGATTATTTGTTGCTTTGGTGTATGACACCGGTGGAGGAGGAGGGAGAGCGGCGCTCCCCTCCACTATAGGCGGTGGTCACAGTCAGCAGTCAATGTTACCGTTAGAGAGACAAACGGTAGAAAAGAGAAAGCGAGCTTCGGGCAGTTTAGGTTCTTTAAACAAAAGAAGGAGGAGAGAACAAATTAGAGAGAGAAATTCGCATAAGAGAATTCTCCCATATTTTCATGGTTGATGGCAAGATTAGGGTAAGACCGATTTCAACTACTATTGGATTTTCTTCGACACAAGATTTGAAAGTGGAAAATTTGGCTAACTCAAACTCTAACACTTACTAACATAAATAACACATGTCTTGACCATGCAAGATCTTAGACCATGTGAAATGACATCAAACAATTGACCAAAGTTCATGCAAGAATAATTGGACAAACATTTATTAAATAAAATTTAAATCAATATAATAAATAGAAAAAACATAAAATTTATTTATGCTAAAAATCCCTGATGTCACAACATAGGGTGTCGTACATCTCGACGTGGAGGATCAAAATCGCTAGTGTTGCAACGTGGAGTAATAGACATCGCGACGTGTGGAAATTCTTAACTGGCAAACGTTCTTGGACGTTGTGACGTGGTGCTGATAGACGTCGCGACGTGGAGAAATTTTCCAAAACACTTCAAGTTCTAGAGAATGACGTCGCAATATGAGAGCTGGATGACGTTGCGACGTGGACAGATGTCGCAATGTGGACGCTTGGACATCACGATGTGGAAGTATCTTTGCCAGAATCGTGATTTTCAACTTCGTTTTGCAAAAACAATTCCTCAATCTCAATGTGTGAACCTTGGGAAATTTCTTCATACACCACAATGGAAGATATGTTCCAAATGACTCCTTTCCCTAGATTAGGTAAGGAGAAATCATCAAAATCACCAATGTGTTGGGTGAACAAAGAATGCAAAGCTTCCTTGACCTTCTTGGTTCGCGCTCTTGTGATTGGACCATCAATACAAACCAACGGATCCTTCAAAGTTGATGCCACATTCGTATCATTCTTACTTCACAATAAGCCCCACATTAACTAGTTCACTACTAAGTAAGCTAGCAATAAGTCCCATCAATCAATTATAAAACTTACTCAATAGTTATCCTCTAAGAGTCCCTTTTTTGTAGCAATTCAATCATACCCTTAGTTAACAACATAAAAGCACAAGAACTCTAGCCTAACATAGTTAGAGCATACATCACATCAATAGATAGTCACAAAGAAAAAGCAATAAAGAGCATTAAAGAAGAAATACTACCAATGTTTTTGAGAGAAGAAGTCTTCTTCAATAATAAATGGCATTTAATACAAGTTTTTCCACAAAGATGATGTCTTTTAATTCCTTGTACAAAATTTGGGTCTTCAAAGATCCTCTTTATCTCTCCAGAAAAGCCATAGCTAGAGAGAGGAGTTCTAATGCCTCCTACTTCTTTCTCTAACTAATTATCTATCCCTTGGTTTGCCCAAAAATGCATTATTTCATGCCCTCAATTTTTTTCTTCCAAAATTGCCCCTATTGACTTTCAAAATGGAAAGAGTGTCTTTTATATTTTTTTGAACTACAATATTCTCTATCAAATCTCTATCTTGATGGTGATGGCTACTTCAAGCTACTTTTTTTTTCTGCTCTCCATCGCAATTAAGCATTCTCTGTCGCGACAAAGATGTCTAATTGGCTTAAAACACATGAAAAGCTTGCTTATTTCCATCACTTCTCCCTTCTTATGGTAGCTTACTATTGTATGATGGGTAATGTGCATAAATGTGTGATTTTCCTTTTTTGGCCATAGGCATGTGTAAACTAACCTAAAACATCTAGTAATAATGAATAGGGTTAGTTGAGTGTGAGAATTTGGTTAGGAAGAGTTAGCAAAAGTGGGAACATGAGTTGAACTTGACCTCCAACATTCCTTAGCCCAATTTAAAAGGAACTAACTTAATAAAAGAGGAAACTTGAGGGGTATTAAAAGACAAGATAAGAACAATTAAGACTAATAAAATGAGGAATCTGAGTGAGTTTTGAGAACACTTGTCTTGTACTTAAGAAACAAACCATGAATGTAGCAAAAGGGTAACTTCGGTATAATTCATGAGAGTTGTGAGATTAGTAGAAGAGTGAATGCGGAAATAAGCTAAGAGCACTCCTTAACCATACAAAAATCTAAGAATATACGACATATAACACATCATTAGGTAAAAGGGTGAATTAAATTTACCTCTCTTGTAGTTAAGCCATATTACATATCAGTCCCTGTAGTTTTGCCATATTAAGGCCACCCCCTTGACATAACTTTTGTTGACAAATCTAGTAAAATTACTAAAAGGCCCTAACCTATGATTTTGAAAAATAAAATGAAAAGAACCTAATTACTTATTTACTCAAAATAAAAAAATAAAATCAAAATAACAAAAAATTAATTTTAATTAATCTTTTGAGTTAATGATGCTAATGATATCTTTAACCAAAATTTATTAATTATATTATTTTTTTATTTAATATGTTGAAAAATTAAAATAAAATAAAGTAACTTTTATTTACTTAAAATAAAAAAATAAAATAAAATTCTAATTAATTCTAATTTAATTTGGTGGACCAATAGTGTTAACAATGCCTTCGACCAAATTATTTAAATTTTATTTATTTTTTAATCTAATAGAAAAATAAAATAAAAAGTATCTAAATACTTATTTAATTAAATTAAAATAATTAAATTCAAATAAAAAAATAAATTCAAATACAATCTAGTGATGTAATGATGCGAATGATGTCTTTGTCTAAATGTTTTGAAATTTTATCAATTTTGATGTGGTGGAATTGATAATTTTTTGTCAACACAATTATCCATTTAAAATTATGGCAATTTTGGAAATTCAATTTTTATTGATTTTACTAATGACAAGATGGGGAGGGGGGTTAGACGATAGTTAGATCGAGAGGGGTAATCGTAATATGGCGAAACTATAGGGATCATTTTGTAATATGGCTTAACATTAAGGGAAGTAGATGTAATTCACCGTAGGTAAAACTAACTTCAAGGGTACACTTAATAACATTATTTCTCATCCTTCATGCATTTATTTCTTCTTTTCCACTTTTTAATTGTTAGTTAATTTACTTTTTATTTCTTTCTTTATCTCGCGTTCGCTACTTGTCAACACATTTCACTATTTCCTTAGCCGAAATCCCTCCTCATGGCATGGACCCCTACATCCTCTTGCTACGGGCTTATGGAGGATTGATACACCTTAAAGACGTGAGAAATATGGCATAAATATTGTATTTGATGTGGTTGTGCATTCGTGTTTGACCCTAAGTCCAAAATATGCCTCATCAAATTGGCGCCGTTTTTGGGGAGGGCAACTAGTGTTAGAATTTTATGTTGTGTTGTGTTTAGTAATTATGAATAGTCACTCCATGCATTGCATAGTTTTTTGTTTTTTTCATTTACGCATAGTTTTTCGTTTTTTTTTGTTCTATTTAGTTTTTGTTCTTTGTTTCCCCAAGTATGTCTAGTTCGTTTAGGAATTTCTTTAAGCTTTAACACTTTGCCCACCAAATGTGATGGATGATACTCAAACGAACTCGAAACAATTTAGAGGTTTCTCTTCATCGGGGTATTGGAAAATTAATGGATATGAAACTAGTGTCCTTTGAGATATTCTCCTTCCCCGTGCTTTGATAATTATGATTTTAATGATACATCTTATATGTTTGAGGCTCAAATGGCCAATGTGACAAATTCTTATAATGATGAACAGGTTACTTTGAGGAATTATATTCTTTCTTGTAGGTTCTGACAAGGAGAACATCCAACCGAACAATGTTTCTCGCAATTTTGGGATGAGTGCAACAACCAAAGCAATAGTGAACCAAGTTGGAGGGGGCAACAGTGTAGTACAAAGATGAGTGATGATCGATTTGGCCAACATTTTTCATCTCACCCTTAAATAGAACTTGGATTTCATCAAATGTGCTATAATAAGCAATCCAAGGACCGTTACTCACTCATTTTTCATGTACTACACTGTTTTGTCAACAATCCAAGATTTTTGCTCTCCCTTCTCTCTAGCTATTGGGCAACCTAACCCCTATTACTTTTCTAAACAAAGGACCGTTACGCACTCATTCCTTCTCTAACGGGCAGTTGCCCTAATCGAGACCGTCGCCTATGGCGGAGGGGAGCCCCATTCCCCCTGCATCCTATGCAAATGCCGTGGGGAAACCAGAATCACCCTCTAAGGATTTCACAATATCGTTCTCAACAATCCAAAACAGAACCCCTCTCTCACAATTTAAAGGGGAACCGGCGCTGTTTATCTCTGAAGAGGAAGAGGAAAGTCTTCCTCAGAACTTCAAATGGACATTGATCGGAAAATTCTCCTGGGGGAGACCTTCTATGGCACAGATAAGGAAAGAGGTCTTAGCAGCGAGTTTCCTTGGTGACTGTAAAGTTGGTCTGTACGACAGCCGGCACGTTCTCTTTAAAATTGATCAAGAAGCTGATTTCCAGAGGTTCTGGACAAGAAGGGTATGGCACTTCCAAGGATTCCAAGCTAAGATCTTTAAATGGACAACGGATTTCGATCCCACAGTGGAGCCGGCGATTTCACCAGTCTGGATTCGATTCCCACACCTTCCTCTTCACCTCTATCAAAAAGAAAAGCTGTTCTCGCTAGCCTCGATTGCAGGTAGCCCTTTGAATCAGGATGCGGCTACTGCTGCAGCAACGGATCTTATCCGGCCTAGTAAAGCCCGAGTATGCGTAGAAATGGACCTCACCAAGCAGATTCCCAACAGGATTTGGATTGGTAGCAAAGACAAAGGGAAATGGCAACAACTGGAGGTGGAGGAGCACCCAGAATATTGTACAAAATGCCAGAAACTGGGACATGGCACAACTGTTTGTGACCCAATGAGAAAGAGGGTGATACCAAATGCTGAAGTGATGCCCCATAACCTACGGAGAAATATTCATACAGCTAAGCCAAATGCTCAGACATGGATCCCAGTCTCAAAAGAAAAACCATCCCAGAACAATTGGAACCGATCAACTGAAGAATTCGGTAAAGGAAATGGAGTGAACATACCCAACCCTCCTATGACCTCTGCCATACAGGACATACCGGAATCCTCAGGCACAGTAAAACCCATGTCCAATCCAGGTGCTCTAAACCAATCCTCGGTATCGGTGGGGAATTACAACCAGCTCGGAGGCAACAAGTTCGCAGCTTTGCTTGATTTAGAGGAGCATGATGCTCCAGAAAAGGAGGATATGATGACAACCCCTCAGGATGCCGCAGGCAACACTGATGGGAGGAACATCCAGGTGGAACAGAATCAATCTCGGTCCGACTCTCTGGTGAAGGATACAAGGATAGAAAAGGAGAGACATGACTCACAGGCAATCGATCCGCACAGAATTGGTCCTACGCAAACGAGTCCAAATGAGCTCAACCATCAGGATACTCTCATTAGCCAAGGAATCCAAGAGCAGGTATACTGTGAGGAAATATTAAAGCTACTTACTAAAGCAATCTCTTTTGGTGCTATGCAGGTCCTGGAGTCGACAGTAGAAATCAGGTAGGCAGAATCCCCAAATTTATCCCAATCAGGGCAGGGTGCAATCCTCCATCGATACATTCAATGAAAGAATGATTAGTCCGATATTGGTGGAACATAGTATGGAGGGAAAGGAATCAAATGATCACCCAGAAACTACACAAATGTCCACTGTAACCAAGAATCCTAGATCCTGGCCCAAATATGATTCGGATAGAGAACTTAGAGATAGGACAGCAAATACTGGTTCCTGCAGATTAGGTTTAAATAATTAGAAGCCTATTTTGGAATATTAGGAGTATTAGGAAAAAACCTAACTTTAGGAAGCTTAGGAAAATTCTTAGATTGAATAGGACTGACCTATTAGTCATAGTAGAGCCCTTTGCAGATTCGACTAAGATAGAAACACTTAAGAGGAGGCTCAATTTTGATGAAGCTCATACGAATGCAACCAGCTCCATTTGGGTCATGATCCGAAAACCTTTTTCAGCCACAAACATAATGATCTCAAAACAGCACATCACCCTAGAACTTGCCCACCCTGACTTACCATCACCCTTTAGAATGACTAGTGTGCATGCTAAGTGCTCATAGAGACAGAGAGAGCCTCTATGGCAGTCCTTAAAAAGTTTGCAAAACTCCAACATCCCCTGGTTGATGTGGGGGGACTGGAACTACATCAAAGATAGGGAGGAGAAGAAGGGGGGCAAAGAGTTCCACATTAGGGAAGCTAGAGAACTAGTTGAGTTTATGACCTCCATGGACCTCACTGAGGTTCAGTTTAGTGGGGCGAAATTTACTTGGTGCAATGGGAGGGAAGGCAAAGCTAGAATATGGAAGAGATTAGATAGAGCCCTAGTAGACTCCAACTTTCATAGCAGCAACCTACAGGCCAATGTAAGCCATCTAGCTAGATCTCCCTCGGATCACTCCCCACTGGCCCTAGAAATTCACAAGGTTGCAAGGCACTCGCCTAAATCCTTTAGATTTCAGAACTTTTGGTTAAGCCATGAAAAATGTATACCCCTGATTAGGAAAACCAGGGAAATAGATGTGGTAGGAAGCCCAATCAGGACCTTTGTTGAGAAACTTAAGAGGGTTAAATAGGCAGTTAGGGGCTGGAACAGAGCCACATATGGTGATATATTCTCTAAGGCACAACAGGCTGAAGCTGAGCTACAGCAACTTAAGAAAGAGGATGAAGAAAAACAGGTGCCTAGGGAGATATTGAACAAGGCTGCAGCCAAAGCCAAGTATCAACTAGGCTTAGAGGAAAAATTCTGGTCTCAGAAAGCAAATTTCAAGTGGGCTAAAGAAGGAGATAGAAATTCCAAGCTGTATCACTCTTATGTGAAAAATATGTATGCCAAATCACGGATACATAAGATCCAGGATCACAACGGGCAGTGGCAGGAAGATGAAACTGAGGTAAGTAGGCTAGCAGTTCAATTCTTCTCTGAGTTGTACTCAGCTGACCAGATTAGGCACAGGCTTGATCCCTCCTTACTCCCCAATTCTCTGACTGAAATGGATAGGGTAGAACTTACCAAATTGCCAGACCTGGAAGAACTAAGGATGATAGTTCATGGAATGAACCCTGAAAGTGCCCCTGGCCCGGATGGCTTCCCGGGCATTTTCTACACTGCTGCTTGGGAGATTATCAATCAGGACCTACTTAGAGCAGTCCAATCCTTTATGTGTGGAGAGGAATTGCCACAGGCTATGGCAGCCACCTCCATAGTCCTCATCCCAAAAACCCCCAACCCCTCTTCCTTTAAGCACTTTAGGCCCATTAGCTTGTGCAACTTCCTGAATAAGATCATCTCAAAATTGTTAGCCTCTAGACTAGCCTCCATTCTCCCTAAGTTATCTCAGAAAATCAAAGTGGATTCGTGGAGGGTAGGCTGATCACGGATAACTTTCTGCTAGCAAATGAACTAGTCTCCTCACTCAATATGAAAAGCAAGGAAGGGAACGTGGTGCTAAAACTTGATATGGAAAAGGCCTATGACAGGGTTCATTAGCCATTTTTGCTTCAAATCCTTAGACTTTTAGGCTTTGGGGAGGTATGGATTGATCTGATATGGAGATTAATCTCCAATGTTTGGTTCTCTGTCTTAATCAATGGGGCTAGAAAAGGTTGGTTCAAAGCATCTAGAGGACTTAGGCAAGGAGATCCTATCTCCCCTCTTCTCTTTGTGTTAAATGCAGAATATCTTTCTAGAGTCCTGAATAGTGAGACTGAGAAAACATACCAATTTTGTGTTCCAAGAGGCTGCCAAAAGATTACTCATCTGCCTTTGCTGACGACCTAATCATCTTTTCATCAGCAAGGCCACAAGCTGTGAAAAGGATCATGTCTAAGCTGAACCACTATGAGGAGGTTTCAGGACAAAAAATTAGTGCTGCGAAAAGCTCATACTTGGTCCATGATAGGCTCCCAGATTCTAGGAAACATAGCTTAGGCAGAATTACTAAATTTTCTAGAGGATCACTTCCTACCACCTACTTAGGAACTTCACTTTAAGAGGGTTCCAGCAGCTTTTTATGGACCCATAGTGGATAGGGTCAGTAGAACTATAGGTGGATGGAGTTCAAAGTTCCTTACTTTGGGGGGTAGGATCATTCTGATAAAAAGTGTCCTAGCTTCCCTCCCCTTACATATCACCATGAGTTTAGACCCTCCCAAAAGAGTCATAAACCAACTGGAATACCTTTTTGCTAACTTCCTTTGGTCAGGAAGGGGAGAAGGGTCAAAGCACCATTGGGTTAGCTGGCAAGACTTATGTAAGCCTCAGAATGAGGGAGGAATAGGCCTTAGAGACTTGTCCATCACAGTCACAGCTCAATCCCATAAGTTATGGTGGCGATTCAGACAGAAACAGTCATTATGGGCTAAGTTTCTATGGGCCAAATACTGTAACAACCAACATCCTACAGAGGTCTAAGCTAGGAGAGGGGATTCACCAACATGGAAGCGACTCTGTAAGGTTGCCCAGGACGCAAAAGAACACATTCACTTCTAAATATGTAGGGGGGACTGTAGCTTCATACATGATAGGTGGAGTAACAGGGGAAAACTGTCAAGGGCAATACAAGGCCTCTAAATTCCTTAGCAGCCAAGGCTGGGATCTAGACAAAATCCATGACATATTCCCTCAAATCCCTAGAGAGATCCTTTGGGAAGCTCCTGTTTCAATAGGCAACAATGATAGAATGGTGTGGACCCTTACTCAAGATGGCAGTTTCACCCTTAAATCAGCCTTCAACAACATTAGGGGGCAACAAACACCAGTTTGCTTGTTCACGGAGCACATATGGGACCAAGCACTTCCCATTAAGATGTCCTTCCTTATGCTAAGATTTATCAGAAATAAAATCCCTATTGGCCACAAGCTATACAAACTAGGTATCCTGGGGCCTTTTATTTGCCCATGGTGCCAAGCCAATGAGGAAACAGTTAGTCATATCTTCGTGTCATGCTTCTTTGCCTCAAGAATTTGGAGAATCTTTGCAGCAGAAGCAGGGATCCTTTACCACTCCAACTCGCTTGTAGGGACCCTACAATTCTTGTGGGAAAACAGGGCTCCAACACTTGAAAGCACTGGATTCATGCGCAAAATCTGCCCCTCACTCATATGTTGGTGGATGTGGAAGCTGAGAAATAAGTTAACTTTTGACAATGGGAGGCCAGAGCTTGAAGCTACAGTGGAAAACATATTCAGATCCTTCAAGGAGCTAGCTCAGATGAAATTCCCAAGTCTGAAACTACAACAGCTAGATTGGACTAATTTCTGGGGGAACTTTCGTAACATCAGAAGGCTGTTAGTCCTTGAAACTATTAAATGGAATCCTCCTAATGTCCCAGGAGTGAAGATTAACCTGGCAGCTTTCAAGGAGGGAGAATTTTGGAGATCAGGAGGCATAATCAGAGACTTCAGGGGTACCCTTCTTTTCCCTCTCCCAATTTTTCTTTTTCCACTCTAACTAACCAGATTGCAGGTAGAAACCCTTGTGGCACACGAATACTTCTCGCAGTGCTGGAATGAAGGGTTGAGAATAATAGCATTCGAGACAGAAACAACTGTTTTAGCTCAAGAGCTGATCTCATGGAAAGACTGGCATCTCAGGCCCTTAATGGAGGAGATGAAACAGAAGTCTAGTTTTGTAAAAATCCCAAAGGAGGCCAATCTCCCAGCCAGATACCTGGTTAGCCACAAAGTCTCACAACTCTCACATCAATTCCTATCTCTACTAAAGATGGATAGGGAACACATGCCATCACTGATCACCAGAAGAGGTAATGTTTTTACTTATTAGAACTATGCTGAATGCAACAATCGGCTTACAAAAGGTAAGGATTTAGAGGCCCCAACCTGCTGATGTTAGGGTTGGTTTGCTTTTTTTTTGTCTTGGGCCTCAGTTTGCTGGTGTTAGAACTGAATTGCCCTACTTAATGTTCCAATATTGCCCTGGTTATAATGCTCTACTACCAACTGCGAACACCTCCCTGGCTTATATAGAGGAGGTCCTGATTTTGAATGATTGTGATGATGCCTGCCATCTTGCACTTAAAATTATATTTGCTGGCTTTCTGGGAACACTGAATGGTCTGGAACTGGAGTTCAGAGAGAGAAAGCAACGTGGGCAGCTGGATAAAAGGCAGACTATATTGATGGAAGACAGAGCCTCAAGTCGGTCACCCCCTGGTCTTCTCATGATCTAGGAGACTGGAAGTTGGAAATAATCAGCAGCTGTGGAGCATTAGATGATGATCTTAACAATCTTAATCGCCAACCCTTGGAATATTTTGTCACTCCTTGTGTTTACTGGAGGTTTTTGTACTATAGCATAATAGGTTTGATGGTTGTAAATGGAGGAAGTCCTCCAAATTTGAACTTTTGTTTAGAAGCTAGGCTGATTGTATATGGAGGAGTCCTCCAAATTTTTTGCTTAATTCCCTCTTGTGTTTGGATCCATAAGGCCATGTGCTTGTATATGGATCCGATCGCAAAAAGGCTTTTCTTTTGTAAGGATGATTTTAGGGTAAGTCCATCATCCACCAAGAAATTAATATATTCGGAGTGGCGCCCACCCTCAAAATGAGGTTAGCTAAAAAAAAACAATGGTGAAATCAAGAAAAAAGTGAATTGTCCTTTCTCAAGGACATGGTAGAGAGATTAATGAGCCAATTTGAGATGCTGACCAATAGAATATTAGATCGAATGGATGAAAGACATAAAAGGGATCAAGAGCAATTTGAGAAGGATGAACAAAAGTTTGAATGAATTGAGACATCTTTGTAAAGTATTAGGAAATATATTGAGTTACAAGCTGAAGATGTTCATGACCATCCTCAAGGTACTTTCTCATGTGATCATGTTTCAATTCCGAGGGTCATTTATTTTAAGGCTAATGATGTTTTTCAATGTGTTTCAAAGTACCCTAGTGATGAAGAATACATTAATGTTAAGAATGTATTGACTAACTGCATTGTTAATGAACCATTATTGCACAAGTCTAGTGTTACTTGTAGTAATAATGAGTATGACTCTTGTGATGGTGATCATGAGAAATATTATACGGTTTGTCGCACCCATAGAATTGGGGGTTATCTACAATGTCATGAATTACCTTAAGTCCATAAAATTTCCAAAGTTCATGGATGCCAAGAAACTTTTGTTAGATGCTTTTCATGATAATTTCCTTGTAAATGATGAGAAAAATATTTCCTTTTGGTCACTATGTTAGCCTTGATAATAATGATGTTGAGATTGCTAATGAAAGTGCTAGCATAGTAAATGAAAAATGTATCGAGACATCAGGTTTTGAAATGACTAATAAGTCTAAAATTTCTCTTGACGTCACACAATTAGTTAAAGATGAGACACCCTCATTGCATGATTGTGTTGTTCAATGTGCTGTTGATGAGGACAACTGTCAAAATGATCCCTATTTTAGTTTAGATAATGAGGATGTGTTTATTTGTAACAAAACAGCTAACATGGTGAAAAATTGTTTTATTGATGCATCCATTTTTTATTTTACTAATGATTTGATTTAGACTTGGATGCAAAGCCATTGATTGAGTCTTGTAGGGATTCAATATCAGGTATATTGGAAAAGGAGATAGCCTTAAAGAAAGATGAGCAATTTTGAACCCAAAAACCTTAGTGGAAGAAGAAAATAAGGTGCCTACAATGGAGAAACAATAATAGTACAAGGTTGAATTTATACAAGTTGATCCTCATGTTCGTGAGCTCAAACACCTACTCAAGAGTTTTTGAAGTTTGCCCTATGAGAGGTATAGGAGTGCCTTTGAAAGAGTGTTCTTTTGGTACAAAGATGGCTACTCCGATCTTAGAGGAGAAAGCTACAAGAGTAAAAGTCTAGTTATGGACTAATAAACCTAGAACTACTTCTAAACCCTCGTCTTTTCTTTTAATCTTTGTTGTTTTGATTTAAGTAGTTTATATTTCTTGTTGTAGTTTTGAATTAGTTAGATTGTTTTCTTTCTTTGTAGGAGTCAAAAAGATGTCACAAAAGAAGTAAAATCGGATACATTAGCACATCTTGGTTACATGGTGTGACCATGTCAAATTTTTGCATATAGAGTCTAGATAGTATGACCACGACGCACAATCTTGGCGCAAGAATTCCATAGCATGACTTCACTTATGATCACGTGAAGGGAAGTTTCAGAGAAGTGAAATTTTTAACTACGATGCCTATACAAAAAGACTCCTTCTCAGCACAAGGGATCACAACATATTCACGCTTATAATCACACCATAGAGAAATTTGGGAGATTTCATAGATGTAAAAATCATACTTACGTGGTGGGGTTACATGGCATGATTATGCTATTTATTTATCAAAAATTTTCACATAGTGACTAAGTGTAGAATTTTCATGGTGCAATCACACAACATGATCACGCCATGTCTAGAGTCTAAGTGTGGGAAAGAGTATCTTTCACAACATGATTACACTTGTCATCTCACTACTCGTATACATAAAGCCTCTTTTGAGGGTGAAATTATATGGCACGGTTCCACTTGTAATCATCCGCACATGAATGAGAGCTAGCTTCAAAGAGTTGGAAAGTTACTTACACGATGTAGCCACGCCATGCAGAAAAATGTAAACCGTGGCTCATCTCTGTATCACGTTAAATCTAAAGCAAAAAGCACGAATCCAAAGTGAATTAACATTATCACCTTATCAATTACGCCATGAGAATGAAAAGAATATTGCACATTCTCTACTCAATTGAGAAACGAGGAAAAAGTTTTCATAGCGTGTACAGACTTCTTGATCGCACCATTGAAAACTATTGAATTTTCCACAACGTGACCAAGTCATGTGATCATACCATATACACACACACACACACACACTTTGAGCTCTTTTTGAAATTTATTTCAAAATTGTGTCCAAGTGTTAGAAATCTTGCTCAATTGAGAAAGGAGGAAAACATTTTTATAGCATGGTCACATGTCGTGATCATGCTACTCTCAAATGTTGAAATTATTCACAATGCGACCACATTATGTGGTCACACCATACAAATGTCGTTTGAAGTTTGTAAAACTTTTTTCTAAGTGTTGGACGAATACACAATGTGATCACACTTGTAGTCACGTCATTTTTGAAAACAAGCTATCTCTAAGCTTAAGGTACAAAGCGTAACCACTCTTGTGACCATGCCATGTAAATGTTTTCACAGTGTGATCAAACTTGCAATCACGCCAGGTTGAACCATTTTGAAATTACACTTAGAATAAACATTGATCTTTAAAGCTCTATTCCTTTTTCTCCGGTACCCTTTCTTGCATAACAAACACTTTCTCGCACACATTCACCACACTCAGTAGACATTATTGATCACAGCATCAACCACAAACCATCACTCACTTGAATCTATCAAATCATAAGATATGAACTCATTCCCTTGATAATCATTTTTTTTTTCTTTTCAAGGGAAATACCTTCTTGAACTTATATTGTCTAATTCATGGTGAATGGTTGCTTGTTTTGTGGACTCATTTTTGCTTACATGTGGAGTTCATTACTAGTGTGAATTGTAAATCATGTGTTTGATTCAATGCATCTTTTGCTTAATGCATCATAGGGATACCTTTATGTGCTTCATGTTATGCTTCAGGTGTTGTGTTTCTCTGAGTGAACAATTAGTCCATGATAAGGTGTGAGTTGAGATGTTCATAATACAATGTTTAAGTCCAAGTTCTTTGCTTTACTATGTTAAAGGACACTCCTCCTTGAATTTCCTATAGACATTAAGTTTTTTCAATTTCTCAGTAGTACAATTTTTGTGTTGTTGGCAACCATGGGAAGAGATTCCAACAATGATGGAGTTAGAAGCGCCAAAAAAACATAACAAGCATTGGATTACATTGTAAGCCTAAAGGGAGTCCTCTCAACCAATTTTTTTAACTTACATTAGGAACAATGTAAGGTTTTAAGTGCGAGGGTTGACATGCTTTCTTATGTTGATGCTTGCTTGAAAATGATTATCATCCTTGTTGGATAGAACCAAATGAAAGTGTTGATGCAATACATGTTAGTTGTTATTTTTTGTTTTACTTTGAGATTATTGCGCTACTAAACCAATATTGCATGTTATACCCCGTATGTTAAGTGTTCTGTTAATTTTGTGAAAATTTTCAAAATTGTTGTGATTGCCTTGTTGATAAGTTGTGTTTTGACACAAAGTGCAATGTTGGGAATTTTGTTAAAGATCATAGTTATCCATAGAAAGTGAACTAGTATAGGAAATGGATTTTTGTGTAGCAAATAATAAAATTTTTATTGAATAAAACTTAGTGATAGAGGAGAACTTAGTACTAAGTGATAGAAGTTAAAACTTAGTGTGGAAAGTTTGTGTTTTGACACATTTGTTTTGAAGCATAAGTGGAGAAACACATGGGATAGATTAAGTCATGAAAGGAAGTAAGAACTAGGAAGGTTTTTTTTTTTCTAAAATGAATAAATCTTACCTTTGACCTAGTGATCTTGTGAAAACTAGTGTGACACATACGCATAGGAGGATATGAATTGAACTATGGCTTAGTTTAAATTGCCTTACTTTTACACATTGCCAATCTGCTACGAGATTGTCTTTTGAACTTGAAACAAAATTTAGAACCAAATGAAACTCGTATGATTGGGAATAGATATACAAAGCCATAAAAACTTTGGCATATTTTTTGTGTTCAATTTTTGCCCATCCTCTATGAGACGGCCTCTTGAGTTAAAAGAACATTCAAACATGGAACTCATATAATCAGGAAGAGGTGTGAAGAGCTAAAAGATCTAAGGCGCTAAACGCGAATATTGTTTGTTAGGGAAATAAAGTTCATTGATTCTCAAAATTATCTATGAGTGTATGGATGCTAGTGGACACAAGTATTGTCAATGAAAAGGAATACCTAGTTTTAAAAATCAAAAACCATATCTTTCCAAATATTACTTAGATAATGATGTAGACCTTGACTATGTGAAACCCATTGCACACTACACACACAAATATGTTGAGATGTTGAGTGAGTACTACTTAGCCTAAACAACTATTATAAATCATTGAAACATCTCCTTACCACATAAAAGCATATGAATTCATTGATCACATAAATGCACTGGAAATTAATGGAATATTATGTTTAGAAGTGGCCAACCAAATTATGTATTACGTTTTATGTTTAAGTATATTTTTATTTGTTTTCTCAAGGATGAACATAACTTAAAGTATAGTGTTTGCTTGAGGAAAAGAAAAGCTTTAAGTGTGGGGGGTTGATGTGTAAACAAATACATATTTTCATGCCCTCATTTGCTTAACTTTATTTTTGTATTTGAGCATTTTGTTATTATTTTATGTGTTGTTTATATGTATTTGTAAGATTTGGAACTTAAGGAGTCTAAAAGGAACAAAATCCATGTTTGAGGTGAAAAATAGACAAAAAGAATTAGAAAAACAAAGACAATAAGGTATAAAAGAGCCAAATTGGAAGGCAAGACGAATTTGGGTAGTGCGCAAACTGAATTTCAAATGAGCATATTTCTGCTTATACTAAACCAAATGAGGGTTTCTTGAATGTTTTGGAAAACTCTATCAGATTAGTAAAACTTTTATGTTTTGAGTTTCTCCCAAATCAGTTGGCAACATAGTCAATTTCGAGCCTCAAGTGAACATGCAACATAGTATGATGTCAATCAAAGGCCACTGTCAAAGTTTGGGAGAATGTGCATATATCAAGCTCCACAACTCCAAATTCAATTATTCCTCTTGTATTGGAAAACCCAAAGGAGTGCTACAATTCTTATGAGAACCTGAAAACCCATTTCTATCGGGAAGACCGTTCAAAATGTAGAGTAAGTTACACCATAAACGCTGTCTGAATGCAAAGTTTCTGCCTAAGAAAAATTGCCTTAGTGTGACCACGCTTGTAGTCACACCATGAAAACTCTTATACAGTATGACCAAACCATGTAGTCACATTGTACACTCTTCCAAGCACTTGCACTCTCCTCTAAGCACTTGTACTTTTCTTGTTAATTAAGTTTTTCAATAAACGGGGTACCACTTGTAATTAGTGATTTCTAGCTATTCTACTCAGTATTTAAGATCTTCTAAAGGTTATTTTAGGCATCAATCAAGTAGAAAGACATTGTAGGACATAATTTGGATTTGGATTTCCAAGAACACACCTTTTAATGTGTGTTTTTGGTATTTTTGCATTCTTAGAGAGAAACACATATAAACTCTTGGCTTTAAAGCTTGATTTGAAATGAAATGTTGGACTTTGCTTTGGTCCTTCAAAGGAGAGTACTACTCTTAATTTTTATTGTTTAATTCCTTACTTTATTTGATTATTATCATGTTCTTAGTAGCCTTCATGGGCTAAATTACTCGTACCTTTGGAGTTTCGTTAGGGGTTGTTAAATTCTTGTGTTATTATGTGGTTCTATGATATGGGTTTGAGTAATTGTGATTTAAATGTTGATCATAATGTTGAATTACATCAGTTGAAATGCTAGATTACTAATTTATGATGGGTTATGTACATAAATGTGTGATTTTCCTTATTTGGCCATGGTTATACGAATATCCTTACACTTCTCATGTAATTTGATGTGACGATGCGAAAATTTGTCCAAGACCTTTTCGTAAATCAAATGAAAAGGGAAAATTCAATCTATCTATGTAGATTTGCTTGAAACACGAACAATTAACTATTCCTCACAATTAATCAACAAGAAAGTCGACATAAGAATTAATTCTCTCATCAGAAACTAAACCCACAAGGAAATTGGAATCCCATCTCATGAAAACAACTCACGTAAAAAAGAAAACTAACTCTGTGTTTTAACTCAATTCTCATTCATTCAACACTACATAATACGTACACATAATAACCTATTTATAGGCTTTACAAAGAAAACCCTAACTCCAAATAATAAAGACTAAATCGTAGCTAACAAAGTTTGGGTTATATAACAACTTAGGCCCTAACACCTAGGAACACTTTAATAAACCCCCAAAACAATATAACCCACTAGCTTAACTAAGAAAAAAAATACAAATTTATTCTTACCCTGAAAATGACATTGCGACATAACAAAAGCTCAAAATGACTTGCGACGCTGGAGATCGCGAAGTGCACGGACATGGTGACGTGGCTTGCTATCCATGTCTTCTTTCTCAATTTCAGATCTCCAAATGTATGATTCGTCTTCTACAATCGAAATGAGCACCTTGGATTCCTTGGACTCGACATAGCTTCTTGATTTTGCATCAACCCCTCTCACTTGAAAAAGATTCGACCTTGAATCTCGTTGGTGGATAACAAGATAACTCCTTGCAAAATGTTTAAAATCTCCAAGACAAAAAGAAAGAATATATGGAATTTCACAGTCAAAATATTTATTCCTTTTGCCTTTTTCCACAATACGCACATAATGGCTTTTTCCATAAAAATTAGCATTAATTTTTTGTCTTTATTCTCATGATGTACGTCAAATTTATCAATTAAATTACAATCATTTAAAGCAATACAAGAAATTAAATCTTCACATGATGGTTCTTCAAGGGTAGTAATTGGATCTATCACTTCCTCTTGAATTTTCTTCATTGATGACAATGCTTCCTTCACCAAAGGAACTTTAAGCACCAAAATAGTATCAACATCGCTTTGCCATTATTAATTGGTGTGGTAGTTGTTTTGACCCTAGATTTAACCAAAGCCTCTATCCTAGCAAACAACATCTTTAAGTTCTCAACTTCCTTTTTAAGAAAGAGAACATCTTGTTGATAACGATTACCAAGAACAACCATAATGATCCACTATAATCAATCAAAAAATATACACTTGAAATCTACCACTAAACAACCACAATATCCGCTTGATATAGATTCAACTCAAGTAAATTCAAATCCCAACAAATCCAAACAAACTCGAGAAATCCAACAAAGAGATCCAATCTTGAACTACTTAATTTGAACAACAAAGATCCAATTGTTTTTTGCTCTTTTTGCTTTTTTTTCAACATAATCAACCAAACAAAACCAAAAGATATAATTGTTGTAACCTTGTCACAATTATAAAATTATGCAATGTTGTGTATAACAAAAATTTCAAATTTCAAATTTTGAGAAAAATTGAAAAACCTAATTTTAAAAAATTCCCTAAAGTTTTGATACCACTTGATACGAATCTCCTTACGCTCCTAGCGTAATTTGATGCGACGATGCAAAAATTTGTCCAAGACCTTTTCATAAATCAAATGAAAAGGGATGATTCAATCTATCTCTATAGATTGGCTTGAAACACGATCAATAAGTTGCTCCTCACAATTAATCAACAAGAAAGTTGACGTAAGAATTAATTCCCTCCTCAGGAACTAAACCCACAAGTAAATTGGAATCCCTCCTTAGAAAAATAACTCACGTAAACAGAAAAACAACTCTGTGTTTTAACTCAATTCTCATTCATTCAAATCTACATAATACATAAATATAATAGCCTATTTATAGGTTTTACAAAGAAAATCCCAACTCCAAATAATAAAGACTAAACCCTAGCTAACAAGGCTTGGGTTACGTAACAACTTAGGCTCTAACACCTAGGAACACTTTAATAAAAGCCAAACACAAAATAACCCACTAGATTAACTAAGAAAAAAATAAAAAAAATATTCTGACCCAAACGACGACGTCATGACGTGGGGAAAGCTCGAAGTCGCGACATCAAGCTAAACTCCTAAAAATAAAAAATGCTTGATCCTGGACGTTGTGATGTGTGACGTTGGATGTCGCGACGTGTAAAACTCTCCACATCATGACGGGGCTTGCTATCAATGTCTTCTTCCTCAATTATAGGTCTCCAAATGTATGATTCCTCTTCTATAATCGGAATGAGCACCTTGGATTCCTTGAACTCGACATAGCTTTGTGATTTCGCATCACATAAGCATGTGTAAACTAACCTAACTCATCTAGTAATAGTAAATAGGGTTAGTTGAGTGTGAGAATTGGCTAGGAACAGTTAACAAAAGTAGGAAAATGAGTTAAACTTGACCTCCAACATTCCTTAGCCCGGTTTAAAAGGAACTAACTTAACAACATAGGGAACTTGAGTTGAGTTTTAACTATCTTCACTTTTTGAAGGGTATTAAAAGACAATGTAAGTACAATTAAGACTAACAAAAGGAGTAATCTGAGTGAGTTTTCAAAACACTTGTCTTGTACCTTGGAAACAACCATGAAGGTAGCACAAGAGGGAACATGAATTTAATTCATGAGAGTTGTGAGTTTAGTAGAAGAGTGAAGGCAAAAAGAAACTAAGAGCACTCCCTAACATACTCAACTATAAGCATAGACCACATATAACACATCCTTAGATAAAACCAACTCCAAGGGTATACTTATTTGCATGATTTTTCATCCTTGATGCATTTATTTCTTCTTTTCCACTTTTTAGTTGTTAGTTAGTTTACTTTTTATTTCTTGCTTTATATCACGTTCACTCCTTGTGGGGTCGACCCCTACATCCTCTTACTACGAATCGACGGTGGATTGATACATTTTAGACACTCGAGGAATAAGGAATAAATATTGTGTTTGATGCGGTTGTGCATTGGTGTTTGAGCCTAAGTCCAAAATACGCCTCAGAAACTCTTGTACTTGGAATAGAAAGGGAGAGAATACGTTGCTTGATTGTATTCTACAACCCCTTGTGATGGCAATGTGAGTGCGGAATCCTTACGCAAATATAAGTTGAAGGACCTAGCTAAGAAATTCAAACCAAACAATGGATAAAATTGTGGGGAAGAGATATGCAACGAGCAACCTTAGATATATTAAATCCAAGACCTCTGCGTTATTACAAATAATTAATTCATTTCAAGAGCTCTTGAATTAAACAAACTATCTTTTTTGTTCTCAATTAAGAACAAAAATGAATTTTAAGGGTTACGCCTTAAAATCAATTGTTCCAATTTAGGGTTACGCCAAAATTGTGTTTTTCAAAAACAAAGAAAAACATCTTTTCAAAATTCTCCTTCATTAAAAAACGAAATTATGATGCCTATTTATAGGCTACAAGTTTAACACTAACTTGTTAAACAAGTTATCTTATTAGAAATGGAAACTAACACTTAACTAATCCAAATTAGGAAACTTTCCTAATAATTCACATGTTAATTCCGTACAAGGATTATTAGCCATGTGAGACCAAAATTACTAAAAATTAAGTAAAACGTAAAAATGCTAAATTCGCAGTGTAATCTGCCAGAATCACGACATTCATCTTTATGGCCTAGTTTCACAATGATAAAGGTAGAATATCGGAAAATGTAAAATATGAAAGTTTTAGCTCTATTTCTTAACTTTTCAGGGCCACTTGAATCACAAAATTCTGAGTTACACTGAGAGAGATATGTCAATAATACAAAACGTGACAGAATCTCTAAACATTTAATGTTTGAGGTCTTTTGTCGTATCTCGCTTTGTTAATCCTTGTTGGAGTCTCGTACCTCCATGAGATCAACTTGAGGCTTGATTTCCAAGATATCACACTCCTCCATATATAAGATTCATCACATGAAAATGGGATAAACACCTTAATTTTTTGGATTTTGCATAAAAACATGATTTCATATCACCTTGCATAGACTGGAAGGTGACCGTGGTGTTGTCTACTCTAGCATGGACTGGAAAGTGACCTAGATGAAAGGAAGCAAGATACTCTACCTATGTACATACTTTCATCTAAACTAGCAAGTGATCGAGTAATCCAAGTTGATATATCGAGGATAATTTTATTATTTGATTTCTCATTCCTTATCTTGGTTCTATCATCCTAGATCATCATTCATTATCTTTATTTGCATATTTAGTTGTTAGATTTCTCTTTCTTGCATTATTTCATGACATTTATTTACATTTTCACTACTTCACCCACGTGACACAAGTTTCTTATCCTCAACCTTCCTCGTGTGTTCATCCCCTATACTTCATTTTGTTACGAATTAACGGTGTTTTAATTCACCTAAAACACGTGAGGAGTTAGGAAAATATTTTGTGTTTGATTCGGTTATGCCCTTGTCTTTGAACTTAGCTCCTAAATTGTCTGTCAAAATGGCATCGTTGCCAAGGATAGTGTTTGATGCTTAAGTTACCCTAATTCGCTCGCCCATCACTAGTACAACCAGATCTTCAATTGCAGTTATCTATTTCAGGAATCCGATCCATTTGGATGTCGATGTTAAAGATTTAGATGATTAAAATTTAGGTCAATTAATATTTTATAACTTGTACTCTTGTAGATGACAAAATTTTTTCATTTTAGTATATATTGTATCATGATTCATATATGTAAATGGCCAATTCAGAATTCAATATTTAGGACAAATTTTTATATCTTTATAATAAAATAAGGTATTTTTTAATTATATCAAAATCGTACATATTATTCAATTTTTTAGATTTTTTGAATTGAACCATAAAAAATCATAAAAAACTGGAATCAGAATCGAAATCGAAACAGAAGTGAAACTGTGAGTTCCGAAACTGAAACTAGAACCAGCCACCCAAGGATTGGTTAGTTCCACCTCTTGTGGAATCGTGGCCCAGCAGTTTACGAGCTGCCTGTAACCGGCAGTTCGTGAACCATAACCATGTTTATGTCCAACTTCATAAATTTAGTGTCCTTTATCTATTATATGGATGTCAAATTACCATTCAAACAAGATTTTAAATACACAAAAAAAAAAATTAAAGGCCAAATTACAATAAAAAGTACGAGTGAAACAGTTTGATGATTAGAGGTAAAATCAAAATAACCCCTCCCCCAACCCCCGCCACCCCCCCCCAATTAAGTACAATTCTTCCTTTGACTAAGGAGGAAAACTAAATCTTTAATTAGTTTTACCTTCCTTCTTTGTCCCCTTTTTAACTTACTTTAACCCGCGAGTCCTTGTATCGTGTGGCAATAACTAATCTAAATCTATAATTATTTTTCAAATTTTTTTTAACTAAATCTAAATCAATAATGTTGTTTTGTTAGTTTAAAATGTGCCTGTAATTCAAATACGTTCACTTGAGACAAGCTATTCTTTAAAGTGACTTTGAGGTAGTTGCATATAAGATGAATTTAAACAGTTTTTTGTTTCAAAAAAACAGAAGTTTCCAACAAACCTTATTTTTTAAGGAAAACAAAAACATCATTGGGAGGGATTTATATATGCAACAAGATTAATGTCGCGCACCCATGCCCATATGTAATACAATTGGCATACAAAGTAGTAATTTTTTCGCGTATCAAGTATCAATGTTAGTGTATAAAGTATCATACCAAATATTACTCTGTTTGATGTATAAAGTATCAATTTTTCATGAATAATGTTTTAATTTTTCGCGTGTCATGTATCAATTTTTAACGTATCATATATAAAATATCATTTTTCATGTATCAATTTTTTATATATAAAGTATCAATTTTTCGCACATCAAATATCAATTTTTGCATATCAATATTAACTACAAAAGTGTATCGTTCTGATTTTTTTTTTAAGCGCTATATATATATATGCCAGGCAAAATAAGGTGCTAGATGTACCCACACACCATTACATAAGTAAATGCAGTAAATTTGGAGTACTACTCCATTACATGATTTCTAATTGAAGTAATACGTGAAAGATAAGAAACGAAATTGCCCACGACTCGTATAGTGCCTTCCAGTCCAAAGGAAGTCTCAGTAAATGTTTTAACAAGAGATCTACGGATTCGGTATTACCTTCTCTCTTGGAATTCATCAATTCAGTAGTTGTTTACACAGTGTATCGTTCTGATTAGCGCATATAAAATATCAATTTTTTCATATATATCAATACTTTTTTTTTGGCAATACGAGCTGGGGCGCCACTCCCTAATATATTAATATATGGTTTTGGGTGATGGATGTACCCTAAAATCACCATTACAAAAGTATACCATCTTGATCGCTACTCCATTTATACAGCAAATGGGTGTTATCAAGCGGAGAGCACAAAAGAGGAGTACTACTCCTTTTACACAAGGTATTAATAGCAATAGGACAGTAAACATTTACAGCACAGTAGGAGTACAAAATAGGAAGATGTATCCCATAACATGAAAATCTATGAAAATATGAAAATATATGATCTAAACAAGTTCCATAGAATTTTGGAGCTATGGTGCTTGGAAATGCCCACGAATAGAAGAAAGTAGGAGCAGCCATTGAGAAAGAGACCCCACATTTCAGATTATTTGATTGAGGCTGCTGCTTAGTAGAGGCAGCTTTGGAAGTTCTGCATGGTCTCTTGGGGCAGGGATTATTCCAAAGCAGCAAGTATATACGAGGCAACCCAACCCTAACAGCAGTAGGTCGGAGCCCTGATTCATGTAAAACGCATGGCAGCCCTAACACGAACAAGCTGAAACCAGTACCTGAGTTATGAGGGCCCATATAGCTAGCTCCCCTGAGATTGTTTAGTCTGATCAGACCACTGAGCAAAGTCTGGATCTACTGCCTTGAAAGTTCAGCTATGGACCTGCCTCCAGAGTTGCATTGTGGTTCTGAGTGATGCTTGGGAGCTTGTATGGTCAACTCCCATAATTGTATTGATGATTTGTGCATGCTACAGATGGCTGGATCGGCAAAGAGTGTATGACTTGCTTCTTTTCCCTTTCCCATTCTGCTATGTGACATTCGCATGTTGAACTATAAAGGTCTTGCTTCTTTTCCTTGTTATTAGTGGCCTGTTTGATCTATCTGCTTGAATGAGCTTCTGCAGCACTTCCTGGTTTGGTGGCTCGTACTGTGCTATATCAATACTTGAAATGAACAATGAGAATACCTATTTTTGGAATACCTTACACCGCGCTGGGTTTTTTTAAGCTATTCTCAAAATAAGATTTTGATCAACTGAAGTATTAATTTTTGTAGTTTTTATGAGCGATGTTGCCAACTTTTGCAAATGCTAAAATGCGAAAATGGGTTACTTTTTGGTTGAAAATTGTTATTGATTGCGTTCTACATCATGATTAAATGGAAAACATAGTATGTATAGTGTTCATTTTATTGCATGACCTCTGTTGTTCCTGTTCTCTCATAGTATAATTACGTCGTTATTGCTTTCTTCAATAATCTTAAAAGAAAAGAAAAAACATATATAAGAAAGAAGAAAGAAATCAAGAATCTTTCAGAAAACGTATTCCTGAATATCCTTTGCAAACACAAAAACTTCTCTAAAATTGATTCATGTATAAAACAGATAATTAATCACTACTAAAATTATGATTTTAATTTTCTGTAAATTTTATCATGAAAATCATGATCAAGTCACCGCTACATATATAAACACATAGGAACTGCTTGCTTTGCGAAGTACAACATTCTTATCTTGGTTTTCTTCTCTACAAAGCCCCGTCTTCATTTGTTGACTTCTCGTTTTGAAACTGTATTTTCATAGGCAAATTTCCCAACATTAACGTGTTAATTTGTGGTCCTCCAATGGGCATAGGATAATATAACATAATGGTGAAGAGAACGAGTGTAATGTAAACTGTTTGGATTGCTTACGATTTGGATATAATTAAATAAAGTATGTTGGGGTAAGAAAATTTTATCCAAATTTTTTTTTTTCAAAACAAAATGGATAATTAATCTTTTTTACGTTTTTTTTCCTCCATTTTTTTAATTGTATTTCAAACAAAGATGTTGACCCACTAGCAAAAATATTGGTTTTAAATTTAAAATTTTTAAATTTTAATAATAAAATATTCTTTAATAACAAAACTATCATTTTCAAATTTTCAATAATAAAAGATTTTACAACATCAAAACAAATTCATCAATTCAAATACTAATAAAATAATTCTTTTCTATCACGAAATCCAATTAAAAATTTCTTACTCAAGCTACTTCCAGTCACCCTCCACGCGGAGTAACAACTGATAATGATTGGAATATTGGTGAAGATCCAGAAAATCCGCGACGTAAGCAAGATCCACAAGGAGGTAATAATCCTCAGAGACGTGACCCAGATCCTCCACTGCGTATTGTTGGAGGTAACAATCGTCCGCGCGACAAAAATCAGATCCCCCAATACGCTTTGGCAGACATAATAATCCTCCTATTGATATTCACTCTCCAGAGATGGTTAAATTCCTCACAAAGAATTTTGAGCATATCAAGACGATTGTGAAAGGACCTGGTCAGCGACCTAGTAAGGAGGTAGAAAGGGCTTCGAATATGTATGACATAATACAGATTTCTTCTCATCACGATACAAAATCTCAAGGTGATAATGATCCTGATCGCCTGCGTCCTCTGAACCGATCTCTAGTCCGAAATAACCAAAATCATAGCTACGAACATCGGCACTTGAATCCTTCCACAAAAGCGACATTGACATCATCATAATCAAGGTCATCATGATCATCATGATGATCATGATACTCAAATTACGAATTGCATTCGTAATGAAGTCCACAATATTCTGGGGATGGGAGCTGGGGAAGCTTATAGAACGTGACACCATTTATGGAGACTATTAGCCGATTTCGTAAGCCACATAGGTTCAAGATTTCCTCAATGGAGATATACTCCGGAGATACAGACCCCAGGGATCATCTAGCACGTTTCACATCACTTATGAAATTTGAGCAAGTCCCGGAGGTGACTATGTGTCAGGCTTTCGAAACAACTCTGGTTGGAAATGCACGTGGTTGGTTTGAAGGCCTCAAGCAAAATTCAATTTCTTCCTATGAACAGCTCTCTCAGCTCTTCTACAAGAGATTCTTGCAAAGGAAGAAATTCGACAAGTCCTCCGTTGAGCTCTTAAATACTCGACAAGATAAAAATAAATCAGTTCGGGAATATGTAGATCAGTTTTATGATGAGAGCGTGCAGGTCAAGACCCGATCTGAAGATGTGGTGGTTGGTGCCTTTATTAATGGGTTACGACCAGGGAGACTTTATAGGAAGTTAGTCCACCTAAGGATATGCATGAGCTGATGGACCGTACTGATAAGTTTGCTAAAGGAGAAGATGCAGATAGGACCAAAAGAAATATGAACCAAGGTCCCGAAAAGAAAAAGGATAATTACAACAGACGATCTGGGTCTAGAGGTAAACGAACTCCAGTATTTGATAGGTTATCATTTGATAAACCTCAATCTCAAGCATCACATGATTACAAGGGTTCCTCAGCTCCTCATACCCGAACTGATATGTTAGCTATCATGGAAAAGAAGGGATTGGTAAAGTCATATCCGAAGATGACTACTCCTGAAGGCAAAATAAATAAGGGACTTTTTTGCAAGTTCCATGATTAGACGGGACATAATACAAAGGATTGCCGAGATCTCAAGAAAGAAATAGATGAACTCATTGCAAGTGGTCATCTTCGAGATTTTGTGCAACAAGCATATCAGAAGGGTTACTGAAGAGGTCGATATCAGGATAGAGGAAGACCTGAGAATGAGAAGAAGCCCAAGAAGGAGGGACATGCTAAACCCAAAGACGAAGATAAGAATGTAACTGGGGTAATTCATACCATTGTGCGAGGTCCGATTAGTGAATCCAAATTGGCGCGAAAATCATCGTCACGAAGAATTTTCGAGCAGGAGCCAGTTCATAAGCGTTTCAAGCACTCCGGAATTATTACTTTCTCGAAGGACGATGCTATTCCAAGTAAGTTTCCTCACTGCGATGCTTTATTAATAAAAGCAATTGTGGCAAATAAGGAAGTCCATAGAGTATATGTGGATGATGGCAGCTCTTCAAATGTTATTTATCGAAATGCATTTGAAAAATTGGGTATTCCGCGAGAGCAGCTGCTGAAATGTCCTGGTCCACTAATTAGATTTTCGGGAGAAGCAACGCAACCCATTGGTATAATCACTTTACCCGTGACCTTGGGAGAAGCTCCAAAAGATAGGTTAATATACACTAATTTTGCAGTTCTTGATATTACCTCCCCGTATATTATTATTCTCGGACGACAAACAATGGTTTAACTCAAGGCTATCTGGTCGCCTTATCACCTGGTAATGAAATTCCCCACATCTGAGGGGATTGCTACTATCCGAGGTGATCAAAATATGGCAAGAGAATGCCATATGAGTGTTTTGAGGGATACAAATAAACCGACCCATGCATCAAAGATAAATTGCATAGCTAGTGAACTGCTGCCTATAGCGGAAGAGCCCCGAGCTGGGCTAGAGTTGATAAACTCCGGAGATCATGGAATGACTGCAGATGACCTGGAAGAAGTAATCATTGACTCAACCTTCCCAAATTGAAAGGTAAAGATAGGCACGGCTTTGCCTCAGGAAGTGAAGCAATCTCTCATCAATTTACTCCAGCAATACAAGGATGTTTTTGCATGGGGACCTGAGGACATGAAAGGAATTTCACCAACCATAACGATACACAAATTGGATGTAGATCCCACGATACCCCCAGTTTGGTAGAAAAAATGGCCATGTGCTCCAGATAGGAATAAAGCTATTTGTGACGAAGTGGATAAACTTCTTAACGTTAAAATTTTTCGGAAGGTCTTCTATCCGACCTGGCTTGCTAATCCAGTCATGGTAAAGAAAGCAGACGCAGGATTCCGGATGTGTATTGATTATACAAACCTGAACAAGGCTTGTCCGAAGGACTTTTATCCTTTACCTTTGATTGATCAGAAAGTCGATGCAACCGCAGGGTATGAGGTGCTTTGTTTTCTTGATGCATATAAGGGTTACCATCAAATTTTCATGGATGAAGCAGATGCTGAGAAAATCGCTTTCATAACTGAAAAAGACATCTACTGTTATGTGAAAATGCCTTTTGGGTTAAAAAATACGGGAGCAACCTATCAACGAATGATGAACAAAGTGTTCGATTCTCAGATCGGCCGCAACATGGAGGTGTATTTGATGATCTACTCATCAAGAGTAGAAAGATGGCGAATTTGTTAGCTGACGTCAAAGAAACTTTCGAGACATTACGATATACAGGTCTAAGCTTAATCCCAAGAAATTTACCTTTGGAGTTGGTTCTGGAAAATTCCTAGGGTAAATGGTTTCAAGAAAGGGAATCAAAACAAATCCTGAGAAGATTGAAGCAATTCTGAAAATGACTCAACCTTAGAATGTCTATGAAGTTCAGACTTTAACTGGAAGATTGTCCACGTTAAATAGGTTCTTTTCTTGATCAGCTAATAAGTGCTTGCCATTTTTTGCTACTTTGAAGAAAGCAAAGGATTTTTCATGGATTGAGAAATGTCGGAAAGCCTTTGAAAAGCTCAAGCAGTACTTATGCGCCTTACCATCTCTAGCTATTTCTGTTCATGGCAAGACTCTTTCTCTGTACTTAGCTGCATCTGATAAAGCGGTAAGTGAAGTTTTGATAAAAGAACATAATAATATTCAAAAGCCGGTGTATTATGTGAGCAAGGCATTGCAAGAAGCAGAACAAAGATATCCAGGTCTCGAGAAGTTGGTATTGGTATTAGTTGTCGCAGCTCGGAGGTTATGTCCCTACTTCCAAGCTCATCTTATCCGGATTCTCATCGATAAATCTTTGAAGCAAGGGTTGCATAAACCTGACAATTCAGGTCATCTAATGAAGTGGGCTATTGAATTAGGTGAACACAAAATCGTATTTGTCCCGAGGTCGGCAATAAAAGGACAAGTCCTAGATGACTTTATTGCCGAAACACCGCAAGATTTGGATGTTCAGAATCTAGGTCATACGAACGAGCCTATAGATATTGTGGCGAGCAAGACTACCAATGTTTGGGTGTTATTTGTAGATGGAGCTTCTAGCGAAAAAAGATCCGGAGCATGTCTGATTTTGAAAAAATCTGAAGGTCAGGAGTTTACTTATGCTCTTCGTTTCCATTTCAAAGGCACCAACAATGATGCAGAATATGAAGCACTCATAAGAGGACTGAAATTGGCACAAGAGATAGGAGCTCGAGAGATACAGCTTACAGTCATTCACAACTCATTATAAACCAGGTAACTTGGAGATATGAAGCTCGAGATCTAATTATGAAAAGATATCGTGAAAAGGCAGAATAAATAGCTAAGGGATTTGATCTCTTCACAATTGACAGAATTCCGCGAGCTCAGAATAAATGAATTGATGCTCTCAGCAAGTTAGCATCATCAGCTTATGCACACCTGACTAAGCGAGTATTAGTAGAAGTCCTGGGAGTTGGAAATATTGATGACCTGACAGTTTAGCTCATCGAAGAGGAAGAAGAAAGTTGGATGACCTCAATAATGAAGTACCTCAACCAGAGAGAAATCCCAAGCAACAAAGTGGCAGCTCAAAAATTGAGAATCTAAGCTGTTAGGTATGGAGTAAAGGATGGAGTTCTATTGAAGAAGTAATATCTAATGTCGTGGCTATGGTGTGTGGGTCTAAACCAAGCTGAATATGTACTAAGAGAAATTCACAAAGGGTCGTACGACAGTCATGAGGGAGCTCGGATGATAGCTAAAAAACCTATCTGAGCAGGATATTATTGGCCCACTGTTCATCGCGACGCACATGACTTGGTATAGAAATATGTTAAGTGTCAGCAACACGCAAGGATTCATCACATACCTCAGGTTGAAATGGTGACTTTGCAAAGTCCTTGGCCATTTATGCAATGGGGGATAGACATTGCAGGTCCGTTTCCAGAAGCTCCAAGACAAGTAAAATACTTGGTAGTGGCAGTTGATTACTTCACAAAGTGGATTGAAGCGGAACTGTTAGCAACAATAACTGGGAAGAATATACTAAAATTCTTCTGGAAAAATGTTGTTTATCGGTATGGGATACCTAAGATTGTGGTATCTGATAATGGAGCACAGTTCGCAAGTGATTCATTTAAGAGTTGGTGTAAATAACTCAAGATTCATCAGCACTTCACCTACGTAGCTCATCCTCAAGCCAATGGCCAAACCGAGGTGATGAACATAATTATCATTCAGAGAATTAAAACTCAATTGGAAACGCCAAGGAAGAATGGATGGTACACCTTACGAATGTGCTGTGGTCATATCGAACTACCCCGAGGACAGCTACACAGGAAACTCCTTTCAGTTTAATGTATGGGTCTGAAGTAATTATCCCAGCTGAGATAGGTCTCCCGAGTACCAGAGTGCTTAATCACGAGCAAAGCATGAATAATGAAGTTCTGCTCCTCAGCCTAGATCTAATGGAAGAAAAAATAGAGGCAACGTTTATTCGAGAAGCAAAGTATAAGTCAAATATGACAAGATACTACAATAAATGGGTTAAGAGCACATATTTCCTACCCGATGATCTGGTGATGAGGAAAAATGAAATAAGCAAGGCAGAAGGAACTCGGAAATTAGACCCAAATTGGAAAGGACTATATCAAGTGGTCGAGGCCGGATGAGCTGGGAATTACAAGCTATTAACTCTAGATGGGAAGATGATTCCGAGAATGTGGAACATTTCTCACTTGAGGAAGTTTTATATATAGTCATTTTAAATACTATGGTAGCAATAAAGAGCTGCACAATTTGGTCTAGACCGATTAGATAGTAAATGTAGGCATGGCCACGGTTCCGAAATCGACGATTCCGATTTTGGAACCGGAGGTTTTGGTTCCGGAACCGAGGCGGAACCGGAACCGAACCGTCCCTAGGCAGTTCCGGTTCCGGAATCGGCGGTTCCGGTTCCAATTCCGTCCCGATTTCGGTTTCGTTTCTGGTTTTGGTTTCGGTTTTGTTTCAATTTCGATTTTTAGTTTCGAATTTCAATTGTAATCCTACTTTTAAATTTGATTTCTATTAAAATAATGATTAAACAATTAATTGAAACTCAAATAATACAACATAATAATATAATTAGAATAATAATAGTTACAATTGAACTTAATTAATATGTAGTTTTTAGATAATAGAACTAGGAAGAATTAAATAAGTGAGATTCAAGGATATAAAAATCATAAGAATATTTGAATATTTGAATTATTAATTAGAATTCAACTAGTATAATATAATAACATAATTAGAATAGTTGTTAAAATTAAACTAATATATGAATTTTTTAGAATAATAGAATTATGAATATTAGATAAGTGAGAAAGAAAGATATAGAAATAATATGAATATTGAGAGAATGATCGAGCTATTAATTGGAATTCAAATAGTAAATTAGCATAATATAATAATAGAATTAGGATAATATAAATTAGAAAATTAAGTTGATATATAATATAATTGGATTAATAGTTGAAATTCAACTAATATATGGAGGTTTTAGAAAAATAGAATTATGAAGGATTAGATAAGTGAGAAAGAAAAATATATAAATAAGAGTATTGAAAGAATGATTGAACGATATAATAATATAATTAGAATAATTAATTAAAAAAATTGATAATCTAAACCGTAAACTATAAACGTTTAAACTTTACAATATAAAGATTAGAAAACTAAGAAACTATGTGATGAAAATGAAGTGGTATAGAAATATTTATATAAAATTTTTTTTGGCCGGTTCCGGTTTCGGTTCCACAAAATCAGGAACCGGAACCGAACCGTCCAGGGACAATTCGGTTTCGATTTTGGTTTTGTGGGCCCACGGTTTCGGTTCTGATTCTGAACCCCTGGTTCCGGTTTCAGAACCGGCCATTTGGCCATCTCTAAGTAAATAAGATGTGCAACTCGGATTTTCATTTTGTCCCATTATTTCCTAGCATATCAAAAGTGTTATTTGTTGACACTCCTTTTTACCTTATCGAATTTGGTTTATTCTTATTTTTTGCAGAATTGTCAAATACTCGTCATTGCCCTCTTCATTATCTAAGTTGAGCTCGGGATGTTGGGAGTGCAAGTGGGCGAGAGCCAAATGATACTCGTAGTTCTTCGCAGGCGTGAGCAACTTTTCAAGGAAAGTACCAAAGGCATCCAAGCTGAACATTTGTTTCACCATTTGAGAGGCTCCCTCACCTTTGAAGAGCTCATGCTTTGTCTTCTCAGCAACAACTTGTTGCTTTAAGGCATGGTTCTCAGTTCGAAGTTTAGCCACTTCATCCTCAGAAGCTTTCAGGGCTACTTGAACTCTCCCGAGTTCAGACTTTGAATGCTGCTCCCTGTACCCCAACTCCTGATTAAATCTCTCTAGATCGCTGATCCTTGTCTCAGCTTTCTTCAGGTCGGTGTAGAGCTTTTTGAGTTCGGCATCATCTTCCTCAGATCGAGACATCCACTCATCGACTAGAGCTAGAGTCTGCGACATAAAAATTTATTAACTTAAAAGTTCTAAAACATATATACGGATAATAAAAAAGCAGAAAAGGAAATAACCTGAGCAACTCCAAGGGCAGTTCGCTTTCTTTTTTCCTTCTTTTCGAAACTTTGGAGCTCCTCTTTATCCTGAGATGGGACACTCTCCTTGATGAACTCGGGGGCAGTATCTACAGAGAGTGTCATTGCCAGATAAGCCCCAGTTCAGGAGCAAGTAGTGCTCTGGCACTTCAATGGTCCCACTCCCAAAGGTTTGTCATGGAACAATGAGCTCTCCAAATAGGGAAGGACCCGGCAGCTCGGCGAGGCTCTTCATATGTTTGTTAGCATGCACTAACACTTCCTTAGATCACCTCTTGCGACTGCTACCAGGGAGTGAAGTGGTAACGAGAGGTTAGGAACTCCCTGAAGGACCAGAAGTTCGCCCGAAAGAAACTTCTGCCACCTCCGAACTTGGAAGGGGCAGCTCCGCATGGACACTTCCTTCCGAAGTAGGAAGTGCCAATATAGCAGGTGGAGAGGTGTTGTCGTCCGCCACTTTAGTTTTAGTAGCTCGAAGCTTTTTGGGCTTAGGGTTAAAGCCACCGAGCATATCCTTGAGCTGCATAACTGTACCCGAGCAGAGGAAGAGTTAGACATGATTAAAACAAGAACAATGATCTCAAAAGTCAAATTTTGTAAAACATGTACCCTTATGACCGAGTTCGCCCACTTCATCTTGATGGTCAGGTCCCAGCTCGGCAGGGCTCAAATTTAAAGACACTAACACCCGTTCTGGGATGTTAATGAGGCACAATTTTCCATGTTCACTCACCATGGTCTCTAATTTAGCTAATGATTTTCTAATGTCGGAGGTACTTTTGGGTAACCAATCTGAAACTGACTCATAAGGATGCCAGAAGGTCTTCTCACCAATTGCCCGAGCTTCGATAAAAAGGAATTTATCCTTCCAATCGTGAATTGAGCTTGAATTTCCCTCAAAGAGATCTATCCTACCTCTACAACGGGTAAAATAAAACCACCCGACGTCCCGACCTGAGGTTTTTAGACTATATATATCGGAATAAAAGCGTGGTGCAGTAAATATCTAAGTGTTGGCAGATCATCTCGAATCCTCTTAGAACTCGGATGGTGTTGGGAGTGAACTGGGTAATAGAAATAGCATACTCTTTTAAAATGTTCTTTAAGAAGCTAGAAAGGGGAAACCTTAACCTACTTACGAAGTGCTCTACGAAAACACTAATGAAGCCTTCCGGAGGTCGGCTAGCAACCTCACCAGGCAATGGAGTTCGGGCTCCTACATCAGCTGGGATAAAGCTTTGTTTTGCTACATTTTCTACTTCGTCATAATAAATGATGGAATCTAAAGTATACAATTTAGATACAGTGTTTTCATGTGCATCAGAGGAGTTTTCTCGGTCGACATTCTCGTTTGCAGTATGAGCTGCAGACGAGGTTGTGAGGAGGTCGGCTAAGTCATGACTTGAAGTTACAGTGTTCTGATCTGCAGTTCGGTTCTCTATTATTCTAGGTTCTCCTATGGCACTAGAAACTAAGTTCGGAGAATTAGGACTACCCAATTTTCCTGATCTAGATGCTGATTCAATAGCTGAAGAGGAATTAGAATATTCAGAGGCAGACATACTTACTTGGTTAAAGAAGATAAGCTGAGGTCGGGTTTAGGCTTCTGTTCAGGAGGAATGTCGAATCCTAGCTAGGAAGTCAGACGGCTTAGAGATGTCAAATTGCAAAAGGTGAAATTTTGAAATTTCAAGGTGGGGCTATTTATAGTGGTTTTATGGGCTATTGGGCCCAATAATCTCAACTGTTGATCTTGCCTTGAGATTTGTAAAAAGAATAGTTGGCACCGACTAACCGGTGTTCGAGCCAGTTTTGGAGTTCGGCATATTATTTGCTGCTCCAAATATTGCACAAATCAATACTGAACTACGGCTAAATATATTATGATGAAATATTTCATAAAATGTAGCTATTGCGTGCATATTTTTGATGACTTACGAAGGACGGATGTAGTATAAGGTCTTTTGAGTACAACAAATAAGGAATATTCTATGATTAGTGTCATAGTGTCACAAGCTTTAATAGTTCGGAAGTAATTCTACAAACTTCTGGAGTTCGGAGGGAATTGTACTTGTGTTAGACTCAACATGCTTCCGAAGGCCACAAAGAATATATCACATAGATAATGCAGTTATTCATTTCACGTATTTCGCTACAACTCGTTCGAGCTCGGGTTAGACCAATCACGAGTGCAATAATTAGGATTGAGAACTACGGAGTACGGAATTCTTGTATTAAGTGCCAGGATAGTTCCAATGTACTTGGGACTTGGTAGGATGACACAAGCGTTTGGAGATCGGATTCCACATGATATGGGACGGACGAAAACGGCATTGGTCAGATCGAACAATACGGTATATTAAATTGATCAGATCGGATAAGATAAGAAGAATCTCAACTGATCTAAGGGGCTATTTATAAGGGTAGAGTTGTGTTATAACTCTACTTGAAGAAATCCTATCTAAACCCGAGTTCTTCGGGATAAGGTTACTGATGAACTGAGAGTTTCAATCCTACTGGAACTCTACTAGGTACCACTCTATATAAGGAACCTCATTATCACCTGGTAAGGGATTACTTTCTCTACAACTTTTATTACGCATTAAGCTTATCGTTCAGGGTCCCAAACTGACTTAAGCATCAGAGCATACTCCCCGGTACAGCCCAGGGGTATTTCTGACATTTGTATTGCAGGTCTGCTAGGGTTCAGGTGATGAATCAAGGAGCACGTGATCTCAGGAAAACCTCATAGCGCTTGGTGATATTTGACATCATCAATATATGATGCTAATTTCTTTTAAAATATTTCTTTGGTCCCTCCAATCAAAGTTTATGAATATTAGTATATTACAAGTTTAACTTACAAATTATTTTAAAAAAAAATTAGTTCACTTTCATTTAAATAATATCACCAATATATATTTACATATTTTACTATTCACTCCATTCCAAAAAAAAAGTAATGCTTCAAAATATTCCTTTGCTCCATTTTTTTTTTACTTTACATAATCTTAATAACATAATTATGTGTGATTCACAATTGATTCATAAGTAAAAGTATAATTGAAAAAAGTGGATACAAATAGCTAATCTTTTGTTATGTACATTATCAAAAAAAAAAACTAGACCTTATCAAAATATTACTCTTTTTATAGGACAAATGGAATAACTTTTCTTCTTTAGATTGTTTTAATTAGTGGAATATAATACTATTTGATATGTTTTTATCTTATACGAATTAATAGAATTATTTAATTAAGTATTTAATTATTAGTTGGCCCTTCCAATCATCCATCCCAAGCTACGCCACTGTTAGTGTCTATGGTGTGTGTAAAAATGTGTGTATTATGTACAAATTTGTATAATATATTGTATAACATGCATAGATATGTATAATCTATAAAATATGTATAAATATATGTGGTGTGTAATATTTGTAAATGTGTTCAATGTTTAGTATGTACAAACATGGATAGTTTATAAAAATGTATGTATTATATATTAATATGCATATTTTGTGAAGTGGATATTGTATATGTGGATATATATTATATTTAGTATATAAAAATGTGTGCATTATGTGAGAATATTTATTGTGCGTAAAAATATGTATAGTACATGTAAAATCACAATATATTTTCCATAAACCCTAAAGAATATTACCAAATTTTATTTGTTTAAATAGGTTTTAACACAATCTCACATGCATCTGCATCTCCTAGATCTTTAACTCTGGATATAGATGTCATGAAGCTACCACAATGTCCCCAGCTGAGGATTTAGAGATCAAGAGACTACCCCAATGGTTAAAATGTATCACAGATTATTGATGTTTTGAGGTCAGGGGCTCTTAGTGGTTTAAAAAAGGACAAGTGCTTCTAAATTGTAATCACTTTTTTTTTTGAAAAGGATCAACAATACCACTTCACCTATCTTTTGGATGATTTGAACCCATGATGATGATTTGAATTGTGACTTATCAGTTCAAAAGCTAAAGATGTAAACCATTTGATCTATACTTTGTTGTAAAATATATACTTTGCAAATAATTACAAACCCATTTTAAAAAAAATATGAAGTCCTATAAATTAACAATACTTTACTAATAAAATCTCTTAGGTTTGCAACCAACTAAAAATAATAATAAAATTTGTACACTAAACTCTTTTATGTAACATATTGCTTTAAATGTAATTTACAATTTCACAATGTCAAACAATTGATATAAATTAGATGGCTCTCTCACACTGTAAGCTTTCATTTAGTTTCTCGTCTTCCTCTAGAAATTTCCAAACTCTTCTTTCGATCTTTTAATTTTAGCCTGAAATCATGGTCAAAGGTCCCGGTCTCTACACTGACATCGGCAAGAAGGCCCGAGATCTTCTCTACAAAGATTTCCAGACCGACCACAAGTTCAACATCACTACCTACTCACCTACGGGAGTTGCTATCACATCATCAGGAACAAAAAAGGGCGATATTTTCCTAGCTGACCTGAATACTCAGGTGACGAACAAGAATGTCACCACGGATATCAAAGTGGACACGGACTCCAATCTCTTCACAGTAGATGAGCCTACACCTGGTCTGAAGACGATCTTCAGCTTCAAAGTTCCTGATCAGCGGTCAGGAAAGGTAGAAGTTCAATACTTGCATGACTATGCTGGCATAAGCACAAGTGTAGGGTTGACAGCAAACCCCATTGTCAATTTCTAGGGTGTGATTGGAACCAATGTTCTGGCACTGGGAACTGATGTGTCCTTTGACAGCAAAACAGGGGCCTTCACTAAGTACAATTCTGGATTGAGCTTTACCAATCCTGACCTTATTGCTGCATTGACCCTGAATGACAAGGGTGATTCTCTGAATGCATCGTACTACCATATAGTGAGCCCCCTGACTAATACTGCCGTTGGTGCGGAGGTGACACACAGCTTCTCCACAAATGAAAATACCATCACTGTTGGAACCCAGCATGCATTGGATCCCCTTACAACAGTTAAGGCGCGGTTGAACAATTTGGGCAAGGCCAGTGCTCTGATCCAGCATAAGTGGCGTCCCAAGTCCCTCTTCACCATATCTACTGAGGTAGACACCAAGTCAATCGATAAGAGTGCCAAGTTTGGGCTTGCCCTCGCCCTCAAGCCTTGATTGATCTGCTGCTCAGCTTCTTATGGTTTGGGAGCAATAAGTTAGGTTGAAAAGATTAGACATTTTATAGAGCATGGTCAAGACTTGTCCTTTTCGCGGTCTATTTTTGGTGGAATTTGGATTGTAGAAATAATTTTAGATGGTTGCTTGAACCAATACACCTAGTCCTTATATTTCATTTCTCTGGTCAAAGTGTTTATGATTACCTGTTATTTCCTTCTTAGGAGTTGTGATCAAAATTTTAACGGCTTATTTACCAAGTTACCCAGGTTTATTTCAATTTCAGCCGTTCTGATTAAATTTAATAGCTTATTATACAAAGTTAAAGGTTTTAAAGTGTTTATACAGGTTTGGAGTTCTCCTCAAATATATGGTATTTTCATAAAAAAAAAAAGATGGGCAACTCCACCATGCAAGAACAGTGCATATCAACTAGTATCTATTATATTTATATAAGTGGGAGTTGGTCCAATGGAAAAATTAAAAATTTGGTGAATTTCGTCTAATGATATCCCTGTCTTTTGAGTTTTTTGCCAAGTTATTAGGTGACGACTGACGAGGCACGACTTATAGGTGTTGAGTTTTGAGTCCAACACATTTAGTTCGCTCCCTCTCTCTTTTCTCTACAACAATCACACTACCTAATAAAATACCCCAAAAAAAACAACGAGTAGATCGAAAAGATGTGGGTTTCAGACTTTCAGTTGGGAATGTCAACTGATTCTTTAGTTTTTTTTTTGTTAGTAATTTTCACTTGAGTTCTTCTAAGATATTATTTGTATTAAATACATGTTTTCTTTTTTGTGGGTTTGAAATTCTGTTGTTGTTTCTCATGAATATCATGTGCCTTTTTGGGATGCTATACAACTCTTCAAATCTCTGGAGAGTTAGATGAGGTTTTGCCTTAATTATTATTTCCTCCATTGGTTGATGCTGTGGTGATCGTCAAACACAAAAATCCACTGCCACTTTTTTTTTTACCTTCAATTCGATCAACGTCTTCTTCCAAATTATATAGCTCAAATAGTTTTGAATAGAACGAGAGGTTATGGTAATGTAGATTGAATCATCTGCCCATGTTATTTTGAAATGCCAAAATGCTTAAACAAGGGACTTTCTTCGACCAAGTAATTTTAGACTTGTCTCTGCTCCTAGAGAAGGGTTATTTGCTCTAATTTTTCTTTATAAACTTGGGAGAAGAGAATTAATCTTGCTTTCAGTCCCTATGGTCGAACATGTGGCAATGATTGTGGGAAATGGTTAAGAAATGGTAAGAATGATGAAACATTTCTACTTATGTTGGTTCTAACCTTTTGATTTTGTTGATATGGGATAAGGTATATATTTTGGAGGAGCTGCAAAATATGTTTTCTAAAATGGTTTGCAGTTTTGAAATTTCTGATTGGTCTAGTAATCCTCACAAGTCCACCTATATGGGCTTGGAGTTTTAAAACTTCCAAATTTAGTGCTAAAAAAGATGCGTATATTGAATACTACATCATAAAATGTTGAAATAAGCTTGTGATTTTGAGTCGTTTTTGCCTTGATATGAGATAATCTATTAGAGACTTTCATTTGTGCTTAAATTTGTTAGCATGTTGGTTCACTTAGATTAATGTTTCTTTTCTTTTATTTTTTTTGGGATGTCTTGGACGCCATTGCCATTGTGGCTGTTGTTCCTCATGGGGTTGTACAAATTGGCTCATTGGATGAAGTAAGATACGTAAAATCCTTTCATCTAATCCTATTTTGTTGCCATTTATGCTAATTGCTCTAATTCAAACTACCTATCAAGATGTTTGCTGCAAGTATTTATAATTTTAGAAATAAGCCACTAATTTATCAACTTAATTGAAACAATTTTTTTCTCTTTTCATTTGAGGTGAGCAGATTGATATGGATTTTAAAATGGTGAACCATATTAGGGATGTCTTTATGAAGCTAAAAGGTTATTGGCATCCAGCCTTCTCATGCAGTACCCAACTGCATGGGCAGTTTCTGTCTGGTAATTTTTCTCTATTTTATATATTTTACAAGCCATGAACATGATAATGCTATTCGCGCTTTTGATTTGCTTATCTGATGTGCCTATTCTTTGCAAGTCATATATAACAACCACAACTTGGGGGTTCAGGGGTTCATCATGACTACTTACAACATCTAGGTACGAATATTGGTAAGGATTGGAAAAATTCTGGGTATTTATCTACTGAAAAACTTGGTCAGCATTCTTGTAATTTATTCGTACTTGAGAACTATCAAAATAAATCGATGAAAATGATTAATAAATATGTAGGACCATAAAACTCAATGTTGGAGTTTTGCTAAAAGTGGTAATTAACATATACAATTCTGAGAGATGCACTCAATCAAAGGTAAGACTTCAAAATAATACTTCCTAACAACCTATTATGCATGTTGACCTGTTGTAGGTCATGTCTGAAAAAGTGAATTAAGTTAGCATATTATGATATGAGGAAGCTTATTTGCATTTCTTCTTGTGGTTACATAAATAAATTAGCTTTTTCTCTCAGTTTATGTTGTTACGATTTTTTGTTTTCAAATTTAGATTAAAAAGGAATTCTTGTTCCTGTGATTTAATTTACGTGCTTTGGTACTTTTCATGAACTTTCATCCAATTTAGCTCACAAATTGAATAATTGGGAGAATATTCAAGAAATATATATATAGTTCTTCATGCTTTGTGACTGTGATCTATTGCTTCAAAAGTTTCTTCTACATCAAATCTTCCATGGAATTGAATAATTGGAACTCTATCAACCTCCAACCAAGTACATACTTCTTTCTTAATTGGCGTGCATTAATTTTTTAATAAGACTATTTATTACGGTTTTGAGGCTTATAGTTTTAAAAGATTAGTGTTTTAATGTTTGTGAGCTAATAAAATTTTAGATGTGGTTAAAAGTGCTCTAGAGATTTATGATGATTTGGAGAAAAATGTACACGAAATGGTTACCTTGAGAATTTTAGAGGGTTGGAGTGTTAAGGGAATCAAATGAATAACAATGATACCTATATCAAAGAACATCTTTATAGCTGTTTGACGATCAAATTCAATTTTTTAATATAAAAGAACTTCCTTTCCCATGTGTGCTTTACAGAAGATAAAAACAATATTTTGATCATTGTGGTCTTGAGAACAATCTAAACCTTCAAGACAAACTGCACATTATCTTTAGTAAAGTAGGAGACTGTTTATTTTTACCTCTTTATCCCACATGTGAACTATATGTCTTTTGCATGAATATGGGTTTGGGTTAATGAATTTATTGTACTTTATGATATGATGGTTGTATTTAATTGAAAAATTAAAATGAAGGGTGTGCTTTGTCCCTCATTATTTGATAACAAATTCCAACAAATTGAGTGAGCTGATTGGGCATAGTAACATTCCACTTTAGAGACTACAAAGAGTCTTTCTATGTACCTTCTATAAAGCCATTCAAGCCTATGAGTTATCTCTCCACCAGGTATTACAACACGGGTCATCTTTCTACTGCTAACATTTTTCTTAAAAAGTTCATTGAAGTTGCAATTCAGTCTATATGTGCTTGCTTGCTTGCTTTTATCTTTCAACGTCCTTATTTTGCTTTAAGTAGCATGACTTTCAATTAATTCATGGTTCTCATGGTGTTCTTCTATTCCTCTATTGTGTAAAGGCGTATGCCTTTATGTAATCAGAAGCCTAATCTAGGATCACCAGAGATTGAACTTAGTTAACTATTAGAGATGGCAATGAAACTCACTTAGTATTGTCAACCTACTTATAAAAATTCATTATGCCTTCCTCCACTTCTTTCAGGCCAAAAATACTTTTTGGGCTACCACAGAAGAATGCAACAAAATTTATCTTTTTTACTGCTCGAAAGTTCAATATGGTGGAGGATAAAAGTACCAAAATGGTAAAATTTACATTGATTTATATTTTTTCCTGAAGTCAATTCATCTGAAACTGTTGTTACATAGTTCTATAGATCCTTGGGTGAAAGTTTAGTAATCTCGTATTCGGCTGTGTTATTCTTAGTTTCTTTAACTGCCAGTTTACACATTTTGATAATGTGGAAGATTGTTCACTAATATATTATGCGTTATCATTCATGAAAATTTATGGATTTGAGAACAACTATTTTTGTTTTTAACCTCTGCATCCTGATTTAAGTGTGGGAGAGAGAATTTTGATTTTGATTGATACATGGCAAGAAGCTTTGCAGCATCCAAGGGAAGGATTTCTCTAGTTTTATGGTGCCCATAATGGGTTGAAAGTATTTTTCTATCCTTATTTTAGGTATGAGTTACTATGGTACTCTGCTTTAAGTTTGAGTAAGGCGGTCTTTTGAAACTAACAGTTCCTTCAGAAGAAGTTAAAAATCCTTCTGGTTACTTATTGATTAGTAGCTTCATAACCTAAAATGTAGTTTATTTTAGCAAAAGAACAAACACATAATATATATGAAACCTCATTTATAGATGATGAAAATATGAATGACCCAAATAGATTTATGTTTCTTCTTACTTTTCACATGCTATTAGAGTTTCAATACTTACTCCCATCAAGGAATTAGTTGTACAGTAAGTTTTGCAATCCAAGTTGTTTTTTGTCTTGATTTTTTAAATACTTGTCTAACCTAATTTCCATGATTTTACTGCTTGCATAGACATGAGCATATGGAGGAACGAATTTCTTATTTCATAATAATAGATTAAACAGAAATATAATACCACTTTTTGCTTGTAGAATGCTCTTATTTAAACTAGAAATAACAATTGAGAGGGAAATGACACTGCAATAATTAGTACTTTGTTTGCAGGCTAGACTATTTTATTCCAAAGTGTTCAATAACAAACACTATTGTTCTCAGTCATGGATCTAGTGTAATGCATGTGGCTCACTTTATTTTCACTCAATTAAAATATCCCTACTATTCATATGCTAAATTTCCTTCTCTTTTTGATTGCTAATTTTTTTTTAATGTTTTTTCAGTTGTCCTTGAGGAAGTAGGACACTTGTTAGTTTAATTGACTTGGAAGTTTTGTGTTAAATGCTTATTTGTAATGAATTCAAGTTTAAGCCTGATTTCTTGCACTATGAATCTTTAGCTGGGTTAGGATGTTTTCATCAAGATCACATTCTAATTCCTATTTTCTTGCTGCTTCTTTTTCTTGGTTTATGTAGTTTTCCTTTATGACATTGTTATACTATGTTTCGAACTTGTGAATGAAGCTGATTTTTTTGTTTTTTTAATTTTTAAAACCAGGTTGGTACTAGGATCATTAAAAAGATGATCCATGTTCAAGTGGAACACATAGTTTTGAAGAGTTCATGTTTTGGTTATCACTTAACGAGTTAGAGGTTGTATTGATTTATTTAAAAATTCATTTGACTGGTCATGACTTTTAATTTTTTCATATAGGGTTATTTTGGTATGTAAGTATGACTGCTGCTTATACTAGAGTGTAGTGTTAAATGTTGTGTGTCCTGATTTTACATTCTAGATTTCACAAGCTCATACTTCATTATGACAAAATTGTTCTCTTCCATTTAATTCATGTTCTTTTTATTTTTTGTCTTGCACACGAACAATTTGTCCTAGCATTGGTAGTTTGTTCCTAGCAGGAGAGTAGTGGTGCTAGTGGATCTATCGGGAATGGGGTTTGGATTGGCAAACCATGGAGCCCCATTATCTCCTTCTTCATCGTCAATTAGTCCTTTTAAGTGTCATGCTAAGGGGATGCCCCAAATCAGATTCAAAGGACTCATTAATCTCTCCTCCTCCGTTTTACTGGTACTTTTGATTCAGTTTTGAGTGTCTCAATTTCCTTTCGTATTTGATTTAGTTTTTCTTGTTTCAATTTTATTTTTCTTTCCATAATGCTCACTTTCGATGGGTTAGTTTTCTATTACGAAATAGAGTGGTTTCCATTTATATCTACAGGTTGATATAGGATTTATAAATTGAGGGTGAAATTTTATTGTATTATCACTTGTTATTTATGAATATACAACTTATCATAGGGAAATCATGGTTTTCTTGTGCCTAGCAGGTTGTGGTTCGATGTCTTCAGATTTCCTTTTTTGTTCTTAAAAATGATTTATATGCTGTGGTTTTATATTCTAAAGATGGAGAAGGGTAAACAAAAGAATCAAAAAATTTTGACATTTACGACAAAACTCAATTGCTCATATTGCAAAAGTTGCAGCTTGTAGTTGAATTAGTAGTGGTGTGAGCTTCAAAAACTGAATTTACAAAATAATTGGCAAAAGCATTGTTGTACATTTTCAGGCATCAGTAATATTGTTGAATTTAATGGACTTGGCCGTAATATTAAAATAGAATGTGTCAGTGCTACTATTGAAGATGTTGTGAATTACAGAAAATATATACCTTTCATTCAAGTGGAAAGGTTAAATTTGAGCATTATATTAGTAGTCTAGTCATGCATCTTTTTTGAGCTTAACATTACACTGAAATCCATAAAGCCACAAATTAAAAAAAATATATTGCCTTGTATTTTTTTCTAGTCCAACAAAGTTTTATCATAATATTAACTTTTTAAACGAGATAGAAAATAATCCATGTAAGAATAGGATAATGTGAAAAAAAAAGTCAAAAACATGTTATGTAACTTAAGAGAGCTAGCTTTTGATAGTTTTGTTTGCTTTTCAAATCAGAGCACTACAGCAAAGCTCTTTAATTATCACATTAAGCTTTTTAATTAGTTTCTTAATTTATGAAAGACTATTGGAGTCTAAAATTCTTTGTTATTTTCAAGACTGGTTCTAGCAGTCGATTTGGAGCAGAAAGGGCGAAGATAATTTTAGTTATATTGGTTTTATACCAACTTAAATGGCTTAATCCACTTGGTTTTTTACTTGTTTTTCATAAGTTAGTGCAATGATTTGTTTGTTGTGGTGCATTTATGTGGTTGGCAAGTGGTTGTACTAAAATAGTTAAAAGAGACCAAAAATGATGATGAACTTAGGCAATTGTGTGCTTGATGTTAATTGGTAAGGTTGAGAGGTCAAAACAATTAGGAAATGGATGAAACCGAAATTGGTAAAGCTAAATTTAGGGTTTTGACAGATTTGGTTGGTGAAATTCATCTGGGCATAACTTTCTTTATATTAATCCAATTGGTGAGTTCTTTGGTGTTCTGAAAAGCTCTTTGAATGTACTACATTTCTTATGTTGTAACTATTTTCTTATTGTGTGTGTAAGGCTATGAAATATGAGGTTCTTTTCGGAATACCATTCATTAGGGTTTTTAGGGTTTTTTAGGGTTTACCTGCCTGTCACATTTTGGTGTTTTGATGATAACTTGAGTTTTAGGCATCCAATGGTGTTGTTTCTGGCACCATTGGAAAGCTAAGAGGAAGATCTAGAACTGTTAAGTTCACCGCCAAGTCAGAATCAGAGGCAAAGACACACTTATTTGGCATGAAAGTAGGGTGTTGTGTTGGAATGGATACTTTGCCAACATTGTTTGCCAATTCGGCCAACCATTTTGCCAAGACCTTGCCAAGACCTTGCCGAGCTTTGCCAAACCAATGTGCCAAAACCATTGTGTCATGACCTTGCCAAGAACTTGACAAGCCTTGCCAATTAATCTTGCCAAGCCATGCCAACTTGACAACACTTATGCACAACACTTATGCATTAGTCTTGCCATAACTTTGCCATGAAACTCATGCCACACATTTGCACCTTGGCACACCACTCATGTTGCACAATGAACATCACAAACCAAGGCACACAACTTGGTATAGGAAGAGCTAGGCAGCCGAGAACAAGAAGAATTTGGCCTACGACATGTCGTAGGCCAAACTCAAGAAGACAAAAAATGGCCTACGACATGTCGTAGGCCATTTCTTGAGGAGTTTTTTTTGCCCACGACAAAAATGTGGAGATGAAGTTTTGGCCTACGACATGTCGTAGGCCAATTCTGGAACATGAATATTTAGCCTACGACATGTCGTAGGCTAAATCGTTGGAGAGTTGTGGAAAAAATGGCAAAGTGTTGAGAGTTGTTTCATAGGTTTTAAGATTTGTCACACTTCAGTAGTTTGTTCATAACTTTCTCGTTTGAGCTCCAAATTGGGTAATTTTGATGGCTATGGATAGTTAAGACAAAGTGTTACAACTTTCATGTTTTAAGTTTTCCTTAATTCAAAGTGCATCATGATCAAATATTGGTGGGAAGTTGCTGCCATGAAGAACTTTGTGTTTGAGTTTCTTAAAAATTGGCTAAGTGTTTAACTTCTGATTTTCTGAAATTCCAGGCAGCCGAAGGCGCGGTTTGCTTTGGAGGAAAGAAGTGAATTTCAAAGCGCTGGATTCTTGAAGGCTCGCTGAGTTGCTGAAGGCGTAACCAGTTGCGGCTTGAAGGCGTGGTTCAATTCTGATTTCTTCACTCGGCAGTCAGAGGCAACGAAGGCGCGACAACTTAAGCCTGAAGGCGTGCGGCTCGTGGCTGGGGTTGATGAAGGCGCTGAAAATTAACACCAAAGGCGCTGAAGTGTTGAATACTTTTTCAAACTTGGATTTTTTTTGACATTTTTGGCTGATTTTTAGTTCCTTCCCTTAAGGACACTTTTGTAATATTTGATACATTTTACGTTGCGTATTAGTTAAGTTTTCCCAACTCTATATATAGGGAAGGTAGCTAACATGTAAAGTGTTCTTGAGATCCACTTTCTCTCTCTACTTTCTCTCACTAAGATTGTTGCTTCATTTTTGGATTCCGATAAAAGATTTGCTTCCATCAATATACATCTCCTTGAAATTGAGAAGAAAAGTAACAATCCTCTCGGCATTTGGAAGCTTTTAAGACTATTAATTGGTAAACTCTTCCAATTAATGATTATGAACTATTTAATCTTCCAATTTGTTGATTGTGAAGCTAAAATGGAGATTCGTGGCTAATTGTATGATAATCTAGGATACTGAGGGTGAATGCTAGGTTGAAATTGTAATTGTGCAGTAGTACTAACAATCTATTATAAGAAATGGAAATTCTCAGCTATGAATAGGAAAAACTTGTTGAGTACATGCTTTTGATCTGAATTTGATGAAATGAGATTCGATTGCGGTCGTCATTCTGAATTGAGTCTTCTTTTGTAAGATTTGGATGAAAATCATGAATAAGAACCTGAGAATGCCTGAGTTCTTAAACCTGTTTGAATTTGCACAGATCTTAAGACTAGACCTCGTCATAGGAAGCGTTGAGTCTGTTTCATCCTAAGAACAAGGTGATAAGAGATTCTCATACTCAAATGATGAATTTACATGCTAGGGTCAGGCCTCACCATGGGAGATTCTAGGCGCTCATGCCTGAGTAATTTGAGTGGGGAATTGAGACAGCTTATTCACACTTCACCATCCTTAGGCCCGACCAGAGGATAGGATGGTGTCGGGAGACTAAAATTGTAGTGTAGTGACCATGCTAGCTATTATTTCTGTTTCCAATTGTGATTCTCCTCATCTGCTTTGCTTGTATGTTAGTAATACTGCATGTATGAGAAGTTGCATTCACCCGGAGGTAGCCTAGATTATCACCTTTATTTCTTGATAACTTTGTTCTTATTTCTTTGAGACTTACTTGTGCGTTCATTTAAATTCGTAATTATGTGGAGTCAAACCAGTTTACTTCTTGTTAATTTTTGTAATCAGTGTTATTTTAATCTTGTTATATTTTGGTGACATAATAGAGCATATCAAACTTCTTGAATCAACTATTTCCCTGCGGAACGAAACCTAGCTCACGAGCCACGACACTCGCACATCAATTTTTGGCGCCGTTGCTGGGGAAACTAGGCACTGTTCTTGGAATTTGTTGTTGTTCTGTTCTTAGTTGTGTGTTTTATTGCTTTGATTTAGTTATCTTGTTTCATTACTGTGTATGATTCTGCTGCTTTTACCATCTTGTATTGGTTTGGTTTACAGATTGATCCGTTTGTTCTCTTGATATCATTTGCTGTCCCTGTTTGTGTATGCCCAAGTCTGTAAGATCTAGAGGAAAACTTGAATTTGAATTGGACCTTGAATTGGAAAGAACTCTAAGGAATCAAGCAAAGCAAAGAGCTATGGCTGCACAAGGAGTACAAGCACCCAGGTTCGGAGACCATTATGCAGTAAATTTTGACAATCGATTTGGTCATCAGGATATCGACGTGGAAAGTTACCACATTCCTTCACAGATAGTCTCGATGATTACCCAGGGCCAATTCTTCCAAGGTCTTGACAACGAGGATCCTAATGATCACCTTGATTGGTTTCTCGGGTTATGTAGCACTTTTAAGTTGCCAAGAGTTGACAGGGGTGAGGTTCACAGAATTTTGTTCCCTTTATCTCTACGTGGAAAGGCTAAACATTGGTTCAAGAGTATTGGGGGAGCAAATGCTGGAATGTCATTTGATGATCTACAGAAAAGGTTCTTGTCTAACTATTTCCCTCCAGCTAAGCTTGAAAAGAGAAGGTTGGAAATTATGAACTTCCAACAACAAAACAGTGAGTCATTTCGAGAAGCTTGGGAGAGATTCAACGATTTGATTAGGCAATGCCCCAATCATGACTTGGGCGAGATTAGGGAATTAAATACTTTCTTCAAAGGTCTAACTCCTGAATCATCTTTAATGGTTAAAGCTTGTGCTAATGGAGCACTTAAAGACAAATCTGTGACTGAAGTGCGTGAACTTTTTAACCAGATAGCTGAGGATGAATACCTTTTTCCAGAGACTAGAAAGCCACATGTCAAGAGACAGAGAGGAGTTCTTGATGTAGATGAGGAGACTTCACTTAGTGCTAAGTTTGAAGCATTGGCCAAGCAGGTGCAGACTTTAAAGGCTACTCAAACAAAAGCCCCAGTACTTTCATGTGTACTTTCATTGTACTTGGGTATATTTTGTTGTAGAATCTCAGCAGGATGTTGGGCATTATTGATAGAAGCAGGGAGTATAATTTCTCTTTTCCATCCATGTGAAGTACAATGAATCTACATTATTTACAACTAAGATACCAGCTCTGATGGTAAGAATTGTTGTTCATTCATGCATGAGTGGTTGATCCGTGACAGTGCCTGCATGACTGGTTTGGATGGTTTCAATTATTGAGAAGAAATGACATCAGGCTATGACCTGTCATTCACATGTGTTTGTTAGATAGTGAGGGTGTCATCAATATAAATTGCACATCTTCATTTTGCATGCTCATTCCTCTTCTCTCTATAGTGCTTCCCTTGCTAGCCATTTTTCATTTTCAAGGCATGGATTTCTGTTCTCCCCACCAGAATCCTTTTGAATATGCTATCTTTAGTGAAGATTCTGGAACCACATCTTCTCCTTCTTCATCTTCTTCAGCTGATGAGGAGATTGTAATTGATTTTGAGCCAGCAACTTGTCAACATTTTGTTAATGCTTCTGCTGAAAACTTTTATCATGGCTTTACTAATAGATCAGTCAGGATTGAGCGACCATTTCAGAAGCCTTCTAGGAGATTTGAGGACGTGATCTTCAGACAGTCGTGGTCTCATTTTGCTAGAGCCTCAGTTGTGGTGAATATAGACATAGTTAGTGAATTTTATGCTAATTCCCGCGCTAGTGGTGTTCATTCAGTTTTCGTGAGAGGAAAGTATTTGAGGGTCACCCGCCATAGTATTAATAGGCTTTATCTTCTTGATGACTTTTCTGGTAACACATATTGTAGGTTGTTGAGAGCTGAGCATACCGATCACTTGTTGGCTTCAGTCACTTTACCTGGTGCTACATGGGTGAGGAATGATCGACAAGAGGCTTTATATGTGCCTACTAGTGAACTCACAGCCGAGGCCAAAATATGGTTAATGTTTATCAATTCCAGGATTCTTCCTACTAACCGTGTACCAATATAGCATCTAGGGAACGAATTCTGTTGATTTATGCTATTTTACATGATTTCTCTATTGATGTTGGGAAGTTGATCTTAGAGTTTATCAGGCGGGCACAGAAAAGTGAGTTCGCACCGATGTATTTTCCAGCTCTGATAACGGCCATGGCTCGGGCGAAAGGAGTTAATATCACTTCAGCTGACAATCCTCAAAATCCTTTTGGACTGTTGGGACCTCCTCAGTGGCTTGCTCTTCAAGAGGAGGAAAGAATTGCGAGACTTTCTCGTGGCTTGTAGAAGAGGACAACCAGGTTCCTTTGTCTTGCTTGTTATATTTTTATCACGGGGACCGTGTCTTATTCAAGTGTGGGGGGAGATTTTGTCAAGATATCTTGTTATGGTTGTGGTTGGAACATGTATGGTTATCATGATTATTTTTAAGGAGATTAGTTGCCATGATTGTATTTGAGTCTAGTATTAGCATTTTGTGATTTTGTTACTAGATAGGTTGTAATGTCTAGTGGGAATTGGATTGTTATTGAGTCGTGAATAGGAAATTGATATGCAATGAAAGAAAATTAGATTCAAGTGAAAATGAAATAGTGCTAGACTTTGTTTTGATGATTTTTTTTTTTTGAGAGCTTATTTTGTAAGTTTGCATGGTGTGTTGACCGAAGTGATAAGATAGCTTTGTCATTGTTGCTTGGTGTGATATGAATGCGTTGCTACCAAACAAAGAGCTGAAACTTCACATGTATTGAAAGTGAATGGGTCCCACCTTTGAATGACTTGAATGTTTGCTAGTGTTTGGTGGGAATATTAAGTCTTCTTGTTATGTGACCGATGGAGTGATTGAGTGAATGGCATAGTTTCTCCTTGTCCTTTGTGTTTCTATAAACGCATAGCATATTGCTTGTTGCTTCAAAACACCACAAGTTGGCAATACAAGTTCGGTGGTAGTAAGGGCATATAGAGCATATTGTTGACATTGAACTTCTCAATTCCGTTTTTCTGCAAAGGAAAGTGTTAGTTCTCTATCAAGGTATGTTTCAAATCCTCCTTTAAGCTGTGTGAATCTTTGTTGTTCAAGTGAAATGTTAAAGTAATGAAAGTGAAAGCAAGATTTTGAAACATGATGTTGATAGCCAAATGACAAATGCAAGTTAAGTGTGGGGAAGCATGATCACAAAATCAGATTTTTGATTACTCCTGCTTTGCCATGTTGCTATTTTTCAAGCATAACTTGAGTTAGGAATGATGAAATGAGGCGATTCCAGTTGCATCTTTTAGCTAATATGATGGTCTTCAATGTTTATGTTGTACATTTTTGCTAATTGTGGCTGGAACTTAGACTAAAAAATCCTTGAATGTGAAGTATATGTGAAATCAAGAATGTGAGATTTTGAATCTGCCAGGTTTGCCAAGTCTCGGTATTTTGGGTATAACTTGCAAATGGAATGTCCAAATGTGTTGATTCCAGTGGTGAAATTTAGCTAAGAGGAAGAGCTACATTTCTTCTGTTGGACACTGTTGATAATTCTGCCTGGAGCATGATCTAATTTTGAGGACAATGTGTGCTTAAGTTATGAATTATAATCTGAGGAAATGCTGAATCTGAACATTTTTGGGACTGTCGGTATTTTAGCCATAACTTGGCCATTGTGACTTCAAATGGGATGATTCTTGTCCTCAAATTTCGCTTAAAGAGTGCACTACAACTTTGATGTTTTATGTGTGAACTAATTCTGCTTGCTTCCTAGATGATTTTTACAATCTTATAATGCTGGTTTTCAGTTTTTGGGAATGTGTTTATAAAGGAAAATGCAAGTGTTTAGCAATGTTCTTAATGTAATTGTTTTGCTTTGAGTATTGTGTGACAAGCTGAAGTTTGTTTAACAGAAATGGCACCAAAGAAAGATTCAATTTCAAGAAAAGCCACAACTTCAAAGAAGGGAAAAGGAAAAGCTCAAGCACTCGATGAAACTGATTCTGACCCAGAGTATTTTCCGGATGATATGCAAATGTTTGAGGAACCTCCGCAATATGCGATGCCAGCTCCGACACCTAAGAAACGGAAAGGAGTCTCTGAGGTTGCTCTGTTCGTTGATGAGGATGCCATGAGACGTTGGGAACAAGGGTTTAATATGAAATATATACACATTGAACGCGGGTTCAGTGTGGAGAAAGGGCCGTTTAAGAAGTTGATAAAATTTTACAAATTCCATGAGAAGCTTACGGTTGCCCCTGAGTTTTGCAATGTGAGCATTGCACGGGAATACTACGCAAATGCAGGGTCTACGAGGGATGGAGCTGCCTATGTGAGAGGCATTTGGGTTCAAATCACGAGCGAGATTATCAATGCACATTTGGGCACCCCTGATTATCCTGAGGATCCGATCAAATTTCCAACCAATGAGGCATTGGATGAAGCTTTGATAAAAGAGTTGGCACATCCTGGGCAGTTTGGGAGCTTAATTCAAAGGGGGAGCATAAGCATATTCGGAATGAATACTTGAAGAGTGACGTTAAAATATGGTTCTTATTTGTGTTGTCTCGCCTCATGCCAAGTTCACAAAGAACCGAGGTAATTTGGAATCGGTTGTTCTTAATTTCTGCAATCCGAAGGAAGCGCAAGATTGACGTGGGACGAATCATCCTTGCGAGCATCAAAGATGGAACTGCCCAGAACAGTAAAGCATTGTATTTTCCTTTACTAATTCAGGAGCTTTGTGTGGCACAAGGTGTGGATGATCAGCTTGGTGCTTGGGAGAGGATGCAGTCTCCCATTCCTGAACAACTCTACTTAAAATACTTGGCACAGGACAAGGAATTGGAGCAAGCGAGGATTTCAAGTGCAGAGGCATCTCGGGTGGAGAGTGAAAATCCAACTTATGTTACAGATCAAGGGCAGCAGTCTTTTGATTTTGCATCTGTTCAAGGAGTAATTCAGGGTTTCTAGCTCTCAATTGAAAATCGTTTTTCAAGCATAGAGGATAAGATGGATCGGCTGCAGGATGGTGTGAGAAACATAGATGAAAGGATGGAACGTATGCATGAAGGTTTTGACAATATGCAACAGGAGTGGACCTCACAAGCTGAACACATGGAGCATAGATTTGATAATTTATCCACGGTGGCTCAGCAGCAGTTTGAAGTGTTATATCATAGGCAAGTGTGCATGCAGCGAGAGCTCGATAGGAGTAACAAGATGACGGTATATTACCATTCAGATTCAGGACCCCCGAAGCCAACTCCAACTTCGGCACAGTTAGCAGGATACCGAATCCCAAATCTGTCATGTGATATGGTTAGTGGTACCGTGCACGAGCTTCCACCTGGAGTGACAGCAAGCCCTTCTTTACATCCATTACCCACATTTGGTCGTATACCTTCTATGCCTCATACTCCTACATTCATATACCAAATCCAGAGTTTGCACCCACTGCGAGGTTCCCATTGATAGCATCAGGCGTTGCTCTTCAAGGACCTGTGCATGGCCCTTTTCATTATGTGCCACAGTCAATTGGTGTACCCTCATTTGCTACAGCCTCTTTGGATGGACAATCTCTTTCCACACCAGTTGCGTTTGGATCTCCTTCTTCCTCAGCTCCATCATCGTCCTCTCAGGGAGTCCTTCCTCCCTCTTAGCTTATCACATTGAGGACAATGTTTAATTTAAGTGTGGGGGAGGGGGTGGAATTTTGTGTGATGTGTGCTGTGGTTGCTATGTTGTCTGATACTTTGTGGGTTGATTGTGCTGATTGAAATTTTTTTTTATGCATGCGGGTGCTTTATATTGTGAAAAGGGGGATTTGAAGTTGGGAGTGATTTTGAAGATTTCTGGACTTTCATGTTGATTGAGATATGCTGAGTTGAAGATTATGTGAAGTTTCTTGAAGTGAAGAATTTTGTGAAGTTGAAGAATAGAATTGTTCTACTTTGATGAATCTTGTGAAATGGTGCTTTGCTAAAATTTGAAGTGTCTCTTTGAAGATTGTTGCTATGATGATTTGCTAATGCCATGGAGAAGGAAACGTTAAGAGCTTAGTGTGAAGTTTTTCTTATTGTATTGTTGAGTGATTAGAAAGCAGTATGTAGTTTGTTACTTGTAAGGGTTTTAATGTATTATGTCTCTCGGGTTTGGTTGTGTGCAACATTTTGAATCAATGAAATTAAAGTGCGTAGTGTTGTGTGCAAGGGTTTAAATTATGATGTGAGTTGGTGAGAAGAAAACGATTTGGAAATGTTTTGAACCTATAGTCTTGATAAGAGGAAAAAGAGAGTGAATAAGAAAGATCAAATTGAGAAAATGAGTTATCACCCTGTATGAGAAACTTTGTTCTTAGTTCACTTTGGCTTATTCCAAGTTCATCACTATACTTGTTTTGAATCTTGCATGTGAAAATTTTTGTTCTTGGTACTAAGTTGGAAGAAATTGGTATATTTTGCTGACTAAGGCCCGATGTTAAAGTAAGATAGATATGCCATGCAAAACTCAATTGACATAGGAGGTAATGTGTATGAATTCGTTTCTGTTTGTTATGCATTTATCTGGTGTCTCCAGAATTCGTGCATGGTTAGTCAATTTGGGATTCTTATGAACATGTGCTTGCACAAGAAATGATATGGGAGAAAAAGCCATATTGGCAAACTGGGAAGGAAAAAGCCATAAGAACCTGGCAATCAAATTTGGAGAAAAAAGCCATAAAACCCAGGGCATTATTTCAGTCATTAATATGTGCACCAATGTGCAGCACTAATGTGCAGAATAAGGGCAATGTCCCATAGAGTACCAATGTACGCATAGGTACCATTGATCTTGTGATTGCATGTTCATAAGAGTGGACAAAGAGATTGGCATGTATTGAATGGTATGTGAGACTAGCTAGAGGGTGTATAACAAAGGAATAGATGAAGTGCACGTTCCTCAGCACACACTTGCACGCATGACATTTTGGTATTTATTCATTGTGCCTTAGTTGATAATTTGTATTGAAATCTGAGAGCTAGGTACCATGAACCATCAAAGTGTTGTGTGTGTGAAAAAATGTTTTGATGAATTTGGATGTGGTCAGTGTGGATGAATGAATAATGTGTTGCATATGGGTGATGAAAAGGGTTAAATTGTGTGTATCTTGGCTTGAGGGCAAGCAAGAGTTCAAGTGTGGGGGAATTTGATAAGTTGGTTTTATACCAACTTAAATGGCTTAATCCACTTGGCTTTTTACTTGTTTTTCATAAGTTAGTGCAATGATTTGTTTGTTGTGGTGCATTTATGTGTTTGGCAAGTGGTTGTACTAAAATGGTTAAAAGAGACCAAAAATGATGATGAACTTAGGCAATTGTGTGCTTGATGTTAATTGGTAAGGTTGAGAGGTCAAAACAATTAGGAAATGGATGAAACCGAAATTGGTAAAGCTAAATTTAGGGTTTTGGCTGATTTGGTTGGTGCAATTCATCTGGGCATAACTTTCTTGATATTAATCCAATTGGTGAGTTCTTTGGTGTTCTGAAAAGCTCTTTGAATGTACTACATTTCTTACGTTGTAACTATTTTCTTATTGTGTGTGTAAGGCTATGAAATATGAGGTTCGTTTCGGAATACCATTCATTAGGGTTTTTAGGGTTTTTTAGGGTTTACCTGCCTGCCACATTTTGGTGTTTTGATGATAACTTGAGGTTTAGGCATCCAATGGTGTTGTTTCTGGCACCATTGGAAAGCTAAGAGGAAGATCTAGAACTTTTAAGTTCACCACCAAGTCAGAATCAGAGGCTACGACACACTTATTTGGCATGAAAGTAGGGTGTTGTGTTGGAATGGATACTTTGCCAACATTGTTTGCCAATTCGGCCAACCATTTTGCCAAGACCTTGCGAAGACCTTGCCGAGCTTTGCCAAACCAATGTGCCAAAATCATTGTGTCATGACCTTGCCAAGAACTTGCCAAGCCTTGCCAATTAATCTTGCCAAGCCATACCAACTTGACAACACTTATGCACAACACTTATGCATTAGTCTTGCCATAACTTTGCCATGAAACTCATGCCACACATTTGCACCTTGGCACACAACTCATGTTGCACAATGAACATCACAAACCAAGGCACACAACTTGGTATAGGAAGAGCTAGGCAGCTGAGAACAAGAAGAATTTGGCCTACGACAAACTCAAGAAGACAAAAAATGGCCTACGACATGTGGGTGTTGGGTTTGTTGGTACTCTATTTCATTTTTTTTTTGGGATTGGTTGAGGACTGAGGTTTGGAGAAATAATAAGAAATAAAAATTTCATTATATTATTGTGATGGGTTTTTGTTTATGCATGAACGTGTGAATCAGTTCAGCCCTTTATGATGTGTATCCGCAGGGTAGGTAACTATCACAATTTATGATGTGTGAAATATGTGGGTTCTTTTGCAGTTTTAATGCTTTGGTATTATCATATTAATGGTTTCTTGAGCGCAGTCATGTGATAAATAGTAGCTTTGGGGATAGAATAATCAACTTACACTTGTTTAAAGGAAAAACAATTCTAGAGCATCTTCCTCTTTGATTTTTATATTAAGCCTCATTACAATTTGAATTTGGAGAGTATTGTTGTAAATAGGTAGTCATTTTCCATTGATTCATCTATGTTTTCAATTTTAAACAATTGAGGAACTATTGTTGATTCCAACCTAGTATGGCATACCTTGCAGAAGAGGCTTATGATATTTTTTGTTAATGTTGCTAGGTGCTTTGCAAGAATTTATCTTTTCCTTATTTGTTTTCTTAGCACTAGATAATTGATTGCATTATGAGTTATGACGTATGTGAGTAAATTATGAATAATCATATTTTTTTTTCTTCTTGCAGATTAATCAACCCTTTTTTGGTTTAAGGGCTGCTCGCCCTACTGAAGTACCAAATTCGAGGCTTACACCTCCCCTATTACACGACCTAAAAAAAGGCTTTCGGTAGCGCCCTTAGAATCTAAGCCTTTTGAAGCGCCAGTAGTCATAGCTGTGGCCACACCAACCCTTTCGATCTTATTGCTCTGGATTCCGATCTATATGACCTCCGGGCAATACAAAGTCAACATCTTCTGTAGAAGCAGGTAGTAACCTAACCTTTAAGAATTGAGTTGTTTTACAACCAGTAGTACTGGTTTTTGTTTCTAGGCGAAACCAATGTTGTTTAGCCATCTTAAGGTTATTCTCAATGAGTGACTTTCGATTTTTTCACACTCTTGAGGCCTATTCTTTCATGTCCTTTTTTTTTTAATTGGCTAACCTCCTTTTGAGGGTGGGCGCGACTCCCGATATATTAATATGCATTTTGAGTGATGGATTTACCCTAAATCACTCTTACAAAAGAAGATAAAGACGTGATGAACATATCCCCATTTACATCTAATGGATACATGTTCTCCCAGTCTTGTCCTAAACCTGAATCTACTAAGCTGTGGAGTACTACTCCATATACAAAAGAGCCAAAAGAAACGAGGAGTACTACTCCCTTTACAAAGATTGTACTCATATACCTTGCTATACAAAAGAATGAATCTAAATGTACAGTTGAAGGAACTAGGAAGTTTTAATATGCAGTCTTCAACCTCTTTCCCAGCTTCAACCTCTTTCCCATCAGTGATGAACCAATGCGTAACCCATTCAACATACTCATGCAGACATTTAAACAGTAAGTGTCCCAGATTGAGCATTCTTTGCAAGACTAGCCAAATCTCACATTTACACCCCTTCAGCATTTTTTCAATTGCAATAATGAATAAACAATGAGAAACTTCAGCAGTAATGTACCAACAGCTAGCCCCAAACTCAAAAGCAAAATTGCATTTGATTAAAACAGATCCCAAAAATAGTATTCTTGTGCAGTTTAACCGTTTCAGTATTCCATACTCCACAATGACAGGAACAGTTTTAAACCAAGCCAAAGTTAAACGTTCATGCTCAAAACAGGAGCCTCCAGTTTGATAACAATATGTCCAGTCACACAAGAAACTCTGCCCTAACATCAGCAGGCAGAGGAATAATGACATAGAATAGGCAATATGTCCTACCATCAACAGACATAGGCCTGTACTTACCTTATTACATTCTTTCATGTTTTGAGGAAGGTCTGTTCTTAGGTTCCTGCTTTTGCTTGCTGCACTTCCCATTTTTCTCTTCTGAAAGCAAGAATACCCATTTTGTCTCTCAGACAGTTCTGGGAGCTGCTGTTCAATCTTATGGGGAAAAAAACCTGTATCTTTACTATCCCGTGTCGTCATCTTCATATCGATCATGAGCTATTTTCTGAAAATCGTCATTTCTGGAGCAAACCTGCTGCAGTTTAAACCTTTTGATTGTTGGGATACCATATTTATCTCTACTCATAGCTTTGTGAATTCTCTCTTCTGCAACTTGATCATTCTGTAACCCTTTTTGCGCTATCAAACTGGCGGTCTGATTCTGATCCACAACACACTTCGAAAGAATACAATTATTCTGAATCAGAATAACCTTTCCCCACTCATTGATCAAGATCTAACAGTCCCTCTTTACCCCTTGTATCGCTCTATAGAAACCTTGGTGATTAGTTTCCAATAAATCTTGTCCCATCCTCTTTCCAAACTGTGATTTACGCATTGAACTGATACCTCCAGCAAAGCCTTATAGGAGACTATTACTGCAGGATTGGACCAATCATTCGTGTTCATGCAGGTTTTACAGATGGTTCCATCCTGATTCCTGACAATCCCTACTGCTATAATCCCATCAGAGTATTCCTTCAATGCTATATTTATTTTATACCAACCTCTTGCAGGCAGCTCCCACTTGCTTATTATAAGCTTATGTCTGACCCTGAAGTCTTTCACAGCATCCCAAAAACCTTCCCAACCATTCAAATTCCATTTTTCATGTGGGAAATTCTCTCGCAGAAGCCTGATAGCCTCAAGTAGGATTTGGAGCACAACCTGATTGATTTCTATCGTTTGTCCTTCAAATACTGCTAAATTTCTATACTTCCATAATTTCCAGCATATGATTGAAGGCAGAGAACTTCTTAAGCAACTGAAAGCAGGATTCAGAGTTTTGGTTTCCCACCAGATTTTACAAGTCACTCTGACAGAGTTGGAATGGTCCAAAACTCTCATTTCTGCAGCAAAGTCTCTCCAGACATAGTTCGCAGTAGGGCAACTCACAAAGATGTGGTTTATGCTTTCTTCAGCTTGCCTGCAGAACAGACAAATGGTAGGCCCAAAAAAATTGAGTATGTGTAGTGCAGAACCCAAAGGGATTCTTCCCAGAAAGACAGTATACATGAAGAAGGGAATCTTTAGTGTTAAAGGAGACTGCCATAGCTTCTATAATTCTGGGGTGGGAATTGCCCTTCTTCTGATTTTTTCAAAGGCAGATTTAAAAGAAAACGATCCATTTTCATGTAGCATCCACTTCAATTGATCCTTCCCTTCCTCAAGCTGTGGTGGTTTGCTCTGAATCTTGTGCCTTATAACATCATCAAGATTTCCCAGTTTAATCCAGTCCCAGCTTCCATTACATATATATGCTTTCAGAGGTAAATCTTCAGTACCACTATCCTCTATGCGCAGCTTACCATTGCCCAACCAGTTATCTGCCCACATGTGACATTTACCCTCTTTCACCTGGATGGACATAAACCTTTCTGTAATGTCTGCTACCTTCAACATCCTCTTCCAAGTATGAGAATCTCCTCTGTATAAACAGACTTGTGAAGGGTGCTTGGGACCAACATATTTGAGGTGAAGGTACTAAGCCCATAGAGTTTCCTTGTTTCGAAATCTCCACCACAATTTCATGCTTTGTGCTGTGACAATATCTTCCAAATTCCTGAAACCTATCCCTCCTTCTCCTTCTGGATAGCACAACCTTTCCCATTTAATCCAGTGGTAACTCTTCTGATCACTGTCCTTATTCCACAGGAAATTAGCAAAAACTTTCTCAATCTGATTTAGCACACTTTTTGGGGGAGCAGCAGCCATGGTAGTGTAAATTGGCATTGTTAATAACACTCTTTTTATGAGTGTTATTCTTCCACCTTTCGATAAGAATCTTGTATTCCATGCCCCTGTCTTATCCTTTATTTTTTGGACTAGCTGACCAAAATGTTTGACTTTGAGCTTTCCATAATGAAGAGGGATCCCCAAGTAATTTATTGGCCAAATCCCTTTCTGAAAATTGGTTACCCTTCTTACTAAAGCCTTCTTGTATACTGGAAGTTTATGATGGCATAAAAGCAACTTTTTTTTGCACTAACTTTCTGCCCTGTTGCTGCCTGATAATGCTCTAGTTTGTCCATCAAGTTGGTTAGAGCAGTCCATGAGGCAGCTGAAAAAATTATTATGTTGTCCGCGTAGGCTAGGTGAGAAACATTCATACACCTCCTGGGGCCTGAGAAATGAGGAACTTTCTCCGATTCAACATTCAGCATCCTTGATAGGTACTCTGATCCAAGTACAAACAGTAATGGGGATAATGGATCTCCTTGCCTGATGCCTCTTGACATAGGGAACCAGTCTTGTGGAGCTCCATTTATGAGAATGGAGATTCGAACATTTGAAATTAGCCTCCAAATTGTGTCAACAAATCTTTCCCCAAATCCAAAATTTCTAAAGATTTGTAACAAGGCTGGCCAATGCACTCTATCATACGCTTTCTCCATATCCAGCTTGAGTGCAATGTTCCCATGTTTGTTCTTGTTCCCTAAAGATGTCATCAGCTCACTTGCCAACAAGTAATTGTCTAGCATTTGTCTTCCAGCTACAAACCCACTTTGATTTGGACAAATCATATGAGGCAGTACTCTGTTTAGTCTAACAGCTAGTAGTTTTGACAGAATCTTGTTTATGTAATTGCATAAACTGATCAGTCTGAAATTTGCAAAGGATGATGGATTTGGGATTTTGGGAATCAGAGCAATCCAAGTAGCTGAGACTGCTGCTGGAACTATTTCTCCATTGATGAAGCTTCTGATAGTCAGTAAGACATCTTCCTTGATGATTTCCCATGCCACTCTGAAAAAGTGACCATTAAATCCATCTGGCCCTGGAACACTATCCTCTCCCAGAGAGAAAACAACCTCCTTAACTTCATCCATATCAGGGTCCTGCATCAAACCTTCATTCCACTCTTGAGATACTAAATTTGGGATTATCCCTATTTTGATCTGATCTGATATTGGTTCAGCAGTGTACATATTGTTGAAATGGGCAATAGCCTCTTCTCCAATCTCCTTATCCCCCTCTATCCATTCTCCAGTCCTTCCTCTTATCCTGAGTATGAAGTTCCTGGTCTGCCTTTGTTTGACCATGGCATGGAAGAAAGCTGTATTCCTATCCCCTTCAGCCCTCCATTTTGTATTTGCTTTTTGCGCCCAAAATTTTTCCTCCCTGATTGTGGCCAATTTCAACTTGGCTGCAGCTTCGTTTATCACTTCCCTAGGTAACGGGTTAGTTGCATCTTCTTTTTCCACTTCCTCCATACGTTGTTCAGCCTCTAGGGCTGCTGTCATGATGTTCCCATATGTTACCTTATTCCATTGCTTTAGTGCTGTTTTGGTGGCCTTCAACTTTTCAGCAAGAACACGGAAAGGACTTCCTCTTTGGGGTTCCTTCCAAGCGCCCTCCACCACCTTTAGCATTTTAGGATTTGGAATCCAAAAATTTTGGAACCGAAAAGCTTTAGGCCCTCTTTTCCTCTTTTCTCCCACCTGAATGATCAGCGGGGCATGGTCTGATGGAGCTCTTAACGCATGTAGAACAGTTATTTGAGTCTTAAGCTTCATGAATTCCATGTTTACCAAACATCTGTCCAATCTTTTCCAAACCCTTGCTAATCCTTTTCTGTTGTTACACCATGTGTACATTGAACCTGAAAACTGTGGCTCCACAAGTTCTATACTGTCCACAAACTCAGTAAGTTCAGATGTTTCATGTGGCCGAACTGATTTACCTCCCTTTTTCTCTGACACCTGAGCTATACAGTTCCAGTCTTCCTGAAGTATCCAAGGTTTTCCCCTCTGTTTGTACTTTGCAAGTTCAGCCCACAAACTCTCCCTTCCATTGCTAGACGACTTAGCATAGATGGATGACACAATCACCCCATCTACCAGTTCCGGATGAGTCAATTCACACGTGATGTACTGCTCAGAATTTTCTAATACAACACAGTCAAAAGGTCTTCTCACAAAAACCCACAATTTACAAACATCATTAGAAACACACATATCAAAATTAAGTTTCCTTCTCACTTTTTCCATTGAATTTTGTCCTGCAAAAGGCTCTGCAATAGTTAGGAAATTTACCTGATTTTTCCTCACTAACTTCTTGAGTCTATGTAATTTACCCTTACCTATAACACCTCTTATATTCCAGAAAATTGTCTTGATCACTGAGAAATTTGTTTGGGACCATCTCCTGTAGCCTTGGATCGAAGGTTCATACTGGAGTCCCCTTTAACCTTAGCTTTGCTAGTGAATAAGGGGAGTTTTTTCCCAATTTTGAGGGTCTTGGGAGTTAGCTTTTCTTTAATCTCCTTCCCTGCTGAAATTCTGATATCATCCTTTTCCTTATCCTTCATTTCCTCTTCTGCTAGTGTTAACCTCATACTTTCCAGATTCGACTCTGATGGGATCTTCTGCATTTCATTTCTCACCGGAATTTGAATGAACACCTCAGTGACATTGTAACGACCCAACCCACCCCCTTAGCTGGGGTGAGTTAGTTCGTCAAACCTGTACCTTACATCATACATAATTTACACCAAACACAAAATAATCCCTAAAATCAGGATATACTCCTTCATCAAAAGAAAATACTAGTATCACAGTTATCACACACCATCTTGTTCTTAGGATAAACACTATTATGTGCCTGTTCACGCAACACCAAAATAACATATACCCTTACATCATCGAAATCCACATACACTATATCATATAAACCTTGTTTACAATCCGTTCCAAAATTACACAAGTAACCTAACATGTAAGTATTCATTGATTCTGCCATATGCCCAATTTCAAAATCTGCCTAATCGGCTCGGTGACCTCACCTTCTTCTAGGCTCGCTACTCTAGTCCCTCCTGACCCAGCTCTTCTGTGCCCTCTGAAATACAAAATTTTTGAAAACGGGGTGAGCTATAACGCTCAGTGGGGAGGCAGTAGAATTACATGATGTTTAAACATAACAAAATTTCAGATTTTCAAATTGGTATAATAAATCAACATGTCAATTCGATGTACGCAAGAATTCCAAATAGAACACGCACAATTAACAAAAATGTAATATAAATCAGATAGAAGACATTACCAGTCCAGTATCAACCTTATATCACCTTACGATCAGTGGTTGATCAGACCACTGTTGAAGCTACCTTATCCTCCACAATCAAAATTTGCCTCGCAGGCACAGTAGGATATATCCGGATAACCAATACCCTTTCTCGTGAAACTAAAATCTCCTTAGTTTTACTCGACAACAATTAAATGCCACGGCAAACTTATAATGAACTCGTCGGCCCTTGCCTTCCCGACCATCAATAAGCCACCATGACTGGGTCCCAATCAATCAAAGAATCACAGTATAGGCAAACACATTCCACATAGATATTTTCTATCAAATCGCATATAATTTAGACATAGTTATGACGAGTTGATGCAACATCACGGTCTAACAAATGCGAAACTGAACTTCAGCTTTGTTTGTGTAGTCTTATAAGGCTAGGAATTCCAGATAATAATGTTGTTGCCCTTAAAACCAAGTCCTTACATAATTAAGGTAACTTAAATTTCTTTAAAAGTTGATATTAAATTTTATTTTTATTTTTTGTAAAACACTATTATTATTATTTTTATTTATTTGAGTTTAGGTTTTAAAATCAAATACTACCACTAATCCCCATTAAAACTATTTGTATAGTATTTCTCTTCATGCTCATAGCCCAAACTAATAGTATACCAAAGCCCACTTTTTTTAAAAGGTCCCTTCCATATTAAATTATAAAGGCCCAATCTTAAAAAAAAATCCACTTCATATTAAACTTTTAAGACCCATTCTTCAATTACCCACACCCACTTCATTAATTCACCATTGCTACTTGTCACTGTTGGGCTGAAGCCCAAACGGTTTAGGCCCTGGAACCCCATCTCAATGAACCCACCCTTTTCATCCTTACATAAGGTTTAAGAAGCCCAAATCAGTTTGGATTAATCCCAGATTCACTCCTTATATTCTTGGCCTTAATTCTTTACCTCATTATAAATTTTTTGAATCCCTAAGGTCATCTATTGCAGCTTGAACTACTAACTATTCTATTAAACTTTCCTCTGCCTCTCACCTCTCTTTTCCCTGCACGAATTTCACTCCTCAAAATCCTCTCCAAGATATGTTTTCTTTAGATAAGAAACCCACTTTTTTTTCTACGACCTCAGCTTAATCATCACAGAGTGATCAAGACCTATTTGTTTAACTGTCCTTTACAATTAATTGTTCGTTTCTCTTCAAAGAAGATCAAAATCCCACACTCCAAATCCATCAGCACAAACTCAATCACCAAAGTTCAATCCTTAACCCATGCAACCTACCCAAACTATAAACAAGAATGTCATCTCTTCAGCTGATTCAAGGAATTTTTACAAGCCAAATAAGTTCAAGCAACAAATTTTCAGAAAGGAGGAAAAAAAATCTACTCTATTATTCCATAAATCCCCTAATTCTACACAGCTACAACACAAGCCATACATATATATACACACATACTTGAAACCATACATGCAACCCAACAATTGGTTAAGTTCTTTTCTTTTCCCCACCTGTTAAGAAATTTTCAAGATTTTTTTCAAATCAAGCCGAGTAGATTTGTAAAGCCCCCCGCTTTTCCCTTGTTCCTCTTCTTCGTATCCTGTTGTGCTTCTTTTCCAATTTTTCTTTTCTTCTTCCTCCTTTATTTCGCTCTCTTTTCCTCTTTATTTTTCTGCCGTTTTTTTTTCCTTTTTCCACCGCTGCTTCTGGTCTTTACCAGATATATAATGTGAAAGCCTTTTCTCATGAGTCATCAAATGTGAATACGTGTAAGCTATTAAGCTTACACGTATTTCACGCAATTTCCATAATTTAATTAATTAATTAATAATTTTTTTTATTTTTTTTACTATCCTTTACTAATTTATCATTAAATCCTTATTTTCCTATAAATACTATTTACGACCCCAAGCTTGAGAATAATCTAATATAATCAATTCCCTTACAATTTCTAAAATTGATAATTAGTTTCTTAAAATAAATATCTAATTTAAAACGCACACCATTAAACTACCGTTTTCACAAAGTGCCATAAATCCAAAACTTATATTTACCTACAAATTAAAATAACCAATGATTCTATTATAAAAAAAATTCTAGGGTTTCACACTCTTCCCTCCTTAAAAGAATTTCGTCCTCGAAATTATTACCTTGGAATTTGAAAAGTTCAGGAAACCGTTTAAGCATTTCCTCCTCCGTTTCCATTGTGGCATCCTCCACTCCATGATAATTCCATAAAACCTTAACAAGAGGAATTTGTTTTGTTCGCAACTGTTTGAGTTTCTGATCTACAATTCTCACTGGTTTCTCGAAATATGATAAATCATCTTAGAGAGTGATATTTTGAGGTTCGATGGTATGGGTAGAATCAGGCAAGTATTTACGAAGAAGAGAAACATGGAATACATCATGTATCCCTTTTAATTGAGGAGGTAAGAGTAGGCGATAAGCCACTGGCCCTATCTTTTAGAAATCTCAAGTGGTCCAATATATCTCGGGCTAAGTTTACCACCCTTGCCATGCTTAATTAGCCCTCTTCTGGGTACAACTCGAAGAAACACTTTATCCCCTTTTTGAAATTCCAAATCCTTTCTACGAGTGTCAGCATAACTCTTTTGTCGATCTTGCGCTATTCGCATTCTCTGACAAATTATCTGTACCTTATCCAAGGTCTCGTCGATAATCGGTATGTTCCCAACTTCAACAATTTTCTTTTCTCCAACCTCATTCCAACAAATAGGAGTTCGGCATTTTCTTCCGTATAGTGCCTCATACGGTGCCATTCCAATAGTTGCTTGGTAGCTGTTGTTGTATGCAAACTCAATAAGTGCTACGTGTTGATCCCAACTACCTCCAAAGTCCAATATACACGCCCGTAACATATCTTCCAATATCTGAATGGTTCTTTCAGATTGACCATCAGTTTCAGGGTGTGCACTGGTACCAAACTTTAGACCAGTTCCCAAAACCTCCTGCACCCTAGGCCATAGCCGGGAGGTAAAATGAGGATCTCGATCTGATACAATACTTACAGGTACTCCATGTAACTTACAATCTCATCCAAATATACCTTGACAAGTCTCTCCAATGAATACTAAAATGTGATAGTGGTTGCTATCCACCCCTACTCAAAAATAAGCTTAAACAACCCCATTGAATGTGATAGTAAAGCGAGTTTGTTCTCTCAGGGAAAGAACTATTTTGAAGTTCTAAAGTAAATATTTTTGTGTTCTTATAATTGACAAACTGAAAGTAACAAAAGGAGCAACAATTAACTAAAATAAAGATGGTGATATGATTTAAAACGCAATTCAAGCAAGTGTACTCCCGAGATTATATGATAGGGTTACATAAAGACATACACATTCATTCTATCTATGGTCATGCAAAATAAGGATAAACACACATACTCACACCCTCCTATATAGCGGTAGGAAAGGAGTGATTGATGCACTTAACTACTTAGATATTAAATAACTCATTGAACACTCCTATATGGCGGTAGGTACAGTTCACTTCCTTAATTAACCCGGAATCTATTGCAACTACCAACTCAACCAAACCCTTAAGCTCAACCGCTCCTTTATGGCCGAGGCAACGCCGAAACCAATCACGCTAATGCCAAACTAACCCCCCAAATTCCTCCTATATAGCAGTAGGTGAGAATTAAGGTAAATCAATCTAACAAATTCACAACCAACCCACAATAGATTCCAAACAACTTACTCTAACCCTCCTATATAGCTGTAGGACAGATTAAAACAAGTTATCTATAAGCAATTTACTGCACTTTATGAAGATATTCATCATACATAATTAAGGCCTTAAATCATGCATAATTATAAAGAACACAGTAAAACTCATTTACAAAGACTATAGAATAGAACTTAGAATGTAGATTAAGCACAAAAACCCTTATTCATAATCTCGGGAGCAAAATAGATTTAGCCTAGTATGGCTAGATCAATCATCTTATTATTAACAATTAAGCACAATATTGAAAACATGATTATAAGGAAAGAAGACACCTTAGATGTGATCTCGACTTGTAAAAACATGAATCCAATAAGAGATGATGTTATTCTCCAAGTAATAGAAGATGTAGAAAAACCCTAGCTATTGCAAAGGAAAACCCTTGCTTGAAATCTCCCAATAATGTCACCAACAAAATCTGTAAACCCTAGCCCTATATATAGTAATTCTATGAAAATATTTGCAACTAAGTCCTTTACAAAAGTCTTATCGGAAAAGGAAACCCAAAGTGAGCCAAAATCGCAAATTTTCAAATTTTGAGCGCAAAACCGTCGTTTCCCGACGTCGCGACGTGCACGGTCGCACGTCGCGACGTCCACGAATTTCTAAAACAAAACAAAACAATGAGCCACGTCACGACGTGGATCTTCTCCCAAGTCGTGACGTCCAGAAATGGCCATTTTTCTCTATGATCCCGGCCGAATTTGGAAAAACCCAAAACATGACAGTTGTAGCTCTATCTCTTATCTTTCTAATGGCACTGGAATCATCCAATTTGGATTTAAATCGAGAGAGATATGACCAAAATACCAAAACCTTGCAGATTTCTTCAGAATTTGTTTTTCATCACCTTTCCTCGTGTTTCGCGATGTTAACCCTTCTCGGAGTCTCGAACCTCAATGGGATCAACTTGGCACTTATCTTCCACTCTATCCAATTTCTTTTAATATAGGATTGATCATCAACAATTGGAATTAATACCTTGAACATCTTGAGAAACACGGAACCAGCTTCTTTGTGACGAAATGCACCTTTTTGGCCTAGTCACGTCTTTCTTGATCTTTCTCAATCTTTTCCTCTCATTTTGGATCCGATTCGACTCTCGTGTGATTTTTCTCTTCCAAGCATACACCATGGTCGACAAACCTACAAATAAAACACTAAAACGAATAAAAAAGAACAAGAACGACCAAAGAATCAAGTATAAAACCAAAGATAAAAGGTGAATAAATTCACCTCATCAAATACCTCATACTCACGGGTAAGAAGTGAGCACTTTTAGTGAGGCGATCTACCACTACCCATACCACATCATGATTTCTTTGTGTCCTTGGCAACCCAATTACAAAATCCATGGTAATGTGTTCCCATTTCCATTCTGGTATGGCCAATGGTTGTAAAAGTCCTGAGGGCCTCTGATGTTCGGGTTTGACTTGCTGACAAGTTAAGCATCTAGAAACAAATTCTGCTATTTCTCTCTTCATATTATTCCACCCAAAATTTTGCTTAAGATCTCGATACATTTTGGTGCTACCGGGATGAATAGAATATCTAGAACTATGGGTTTTTCTAAGAATTTCAGTTCTCAGAGTCTCCACATTTGGAACACATAATCGACCTCGAAAATAAATCACACCATCAGTGTCCACTGTAAAGTCAGGTAGTTTTCCCTCCTTAACTTTATGCTTAATCTCCTGTAAACTAGAATCCTCTTTTTGAGCTTCCTTAATCCCATTACTTAACAAGGAGTAGACCTGTATATTAGCTAACCTTGCACTATCCCCTGCAATGTATTTTAGCTTTGTATTGGCAAGTTGAGCTATTCGGCTTAATGCATCGGCCACTACATTGGCCCTACCTGGATGGTAATTAATTGTACAATCATAATCCTCCAACAATTCCATCCACCTACGTTGCCTCAAATTCAAGTCCTTCTGAGTGAATAAGTACTTCAAGCTCTTATGATCGGTAAACACCTCAAACGTAACTCCATACAAGTAATGCCTCAATTTCTTCAAAGAAAAAACTACAGCTGCCAATTCTATATCATGCGTAGGGTAGTTTTGCTCATAGGATTTTAACTTTCGATATGCGTAGGCAATTACCTTCCCTTTTTGCATTAAGACACAACCCAAGCCTTCCCTATATGCATCAGTGTATACCACGAAATTTTCTTTTCCCTCAGGTAAGGAAAGTATTGGTGATGTGGTTAATCTCCTCTTGAGTTCTTGAAAACTAGTCTCACATTTCTCATCCCATTTATACGGAACACTCTTCTGAGTTAATTGAGTCAATGGTCCGGCTATTCTTGAGAAATTTTTTATAAACCTTCGATAATAACCGGCAAGACCAAGAAATCTGCGCACTTCCGTTGGAGTCTCTGGTTGCTTCCACTTGGTCACAGATTCCACTTTTGAGGGATCTACAGCAATACCATCTCCTGAGATGACATGTCCTAAAAATGCCACTTTCTCCAACCAAAATTCGCACTTATCAAATTTTGCATAGAGTTTGTGCTCCCGTAAGGTTTCTAGAACCATCCTAAGATGTTTTTCATGTTTCTCAGGGTTTTTGGAATAAACCAATATATCATTAATAAAAATAACCACGAATCGGTCTAGGTATGGCCGGAATACTCTATGCATTAAATCCATAAAGACAGCAGGTGCATTAGTAAGTCCAAATGGCATTACCACAAATTCATAATGCCCATATCGGGTATTGAAGGCGGTTTTTGGTATATCCTCCTTTTGGGTCCTCAACTGATAATATCCCTGACGGAGATCAAACTTTGAGTACACCCTAGATCCTTCTAGCTGGTCAAACAATTCATCAATGAAGTGCAAAAGATATTTATTTTTAACAGTTACCCTATTCAAGCCCCGATAATCAATGCACATTCGCAATGATCCATCCCTATTCTTCACAAATAATACCGGTGCCCCCCATGGCGAGGTACTAGGCTGTATAAAACCTATCTCCAATAACTCCTGCAGTTGTATTTTCAGTTCTTGCAATTCTAAAGGTGCCATCCGATATGGCGTCCTAGAAATAGGGGTAGCATCAGATAGTAGTTCAATGGTAAACTCCACTTCTCTGTCAAATGGCAAAGAGGTCAACTTCTCAGGAAAAACATCACCGTATTCCCTTACCACAGCAATGTTTTCCAACTTTCGTTTGGGTGGGGTTTGGTTGACCAGATAAGCTAGAAACCCAATTCCACCTTTGTATAGGACTTTTCTAGCTCTTACATCCGAAATCATTGGACTTACAAATTTCTCTTGATCACCTACAAGTTTAATTACAGGTTGCCCTGGTTTGCAAAACTTCACAGTTTTTGCTCGACAATCCAACTGGGCATGATGTTCAAATAACCAGTCCATTCCTAGAATAACATCGTACCCCTGAATCGGTGCAGATATTAAATCCTCTTCCATTCGATTACCCCCAACCCCTATCTCACAGGCTTTATATACCACATCAGATATCAGCCTCTTTCCTAATGGGGTACTAACTTCCATTAAATATGGCAACTCATTACGTGGAACATACAAGCACTCCGCAAATTTAGAAGCTACAAATAAATGAGTAGATCCAGGGTCTATAAGAATCTTAGCACTAATACCCGAGATTATTAGCGTACCTTCAACCACTTCCGCACAGGCTGGAAGTTCTTCCTTTCCCATGGCATACACTCGGGCCTGGACCTTGGGTTTACTAGCCCCTTGCTGGTTTCCTCTTTCCTTCTGTTGAGGGTTAGTAGACTTTGGTACCTGAATGTGAAGTTTTGGGCAATCCCGAATAAAGTGATCACTACTTCCACATCGAATGCACCTGCCCGCCTTCTGCCAATACTTTTGTTCACTATGCCCTGGCCGTCCACAATACTCACATTTCCTTACACCTTCCCGAACAGAGGGTTGTCCAACCTGTGGCTGTGGGCGCTGAACCCCAACCGACTGGCCCCCTCGTGTAACATCATACGGAGTTCTCCTCTAGGAGGGGTTGGCTGGTCGCTTCCCTTTTTGACTTGCTCGTTCCCTTTTCCGAGAATTAGCTAACTCAATCCTCGATGCAATTTCCAATGCTTCTGGAAGAGTGGTTGGCCTAACAGTTACTATTCCATCCTGAATATCATATCGTAGGCCTTGCATAAATCTCCGTACCCTACGTTCCTCGGTTTCAAGCATATGAGGAGCAAACTTAGAGAGTTTAGTGAATCTGGCTTCATATTGAGCCACCGTCAGGTCCAGTTGCTTAAGGGTTATGAATTCTTCCTCACGTCTTTCTCTGGTTATAGTGGGAAAGAATTTAGCATTAAATTCCTGAAGGAAATTTACCCAAGTCCTGGGTGTCTGGATTAATTTCCACTTCTCTTGAGTTACTCTCCACCAATCCCGCGCTGCTGCCATCATTTGAAATGCAGCAAAAGTAATTCTTCTCTCATCCCCATACTGCAAGGTGGAGAATATGTCCTCCATATGCTCCAACCAGGCTTCAGCTTTTTTATCATCGGGTTCCCCATAGAATTCAGAAGGTTTAAACTTCAGGAATCGTTCTAAAGCACCATCCTCTCCAGACAAATGGGTCTGCTGCCCTTGTTTTCGTAGGGTTTCAAATAACTGGGTAATAGCAGTAACGAATTGGGTCAATAAAGGGTTGGTTTCTGTCTCACTTCTGGGAAGGGTTTCATCTCCCCCCATTTCTTGATCACTTCGACTGGTTTCTCCTGCCATCTATTAAGATTACAACGTTCAATTTGTGACTTAAAAAGAGTAATAATGACATATATCTAATTCTGAACATATATACAACTATGTACACACGAACATAGGTTATATTCACACAAATAGGAAATACAACAGTTCTCAGTGATCTTGGTCCACCCAGCTTCGCTTTACTAACAACCTTTTATATCTACACTAGTCAAAAGCACATAAAAGGGAAACTTGTCAACCTACAATGATATTTATATAACAAGGTCTAATATTTACAAACTATTATTATTGCTCAAACTCCTCTTAATCTTCCTCTAGCCCTGAGCCGCTCGGCGAGGCATTTCCTCCAACATTTTCCTCTTCCTGATTCCCCTCAAGAACTTCCTCAGGATCTTCCTCAGGGTCTTCCCCAGGGTCCTCCTCGGTGTCTTCTTCAGGATCCTCCTTAGGGTCTTTCTCAGGATCCTCCTCAACATTGTCATTAGGCACAATCGGTGGTTCGGGGGGTCCCTCTACTTGGGGAGGTGGAGGAATAGGTACCCCAAGTCTTAGTTGTATTTCCTCTACCAGTGCCCGCATGGTTCCTAAGCATGATGAAGTTTGTCCAAACGTTGACTCCATCTATTATTTCTTTCCTCCACTTCTAAGCGCCGATAATATTCCTGATGGCTCTGTGCTGCCAGTTGTTGGTTCTCTCGTTCCAACCACTCAGTGTGTGCTTCTAATTCCCCAATTCTCCAGCGACTCCCTAGTGCCTCAGTATAATAACTATTGGCCTGATTACATTCTCTATCATGCTCCTCCACCAAGTGGTGTACAACAAAGTTAGGGTAGGAGCGTCCACAACGACACTCACGCCCAGTGCCCTCTATCAAACGAGGGTCATATCGCCTACGACGCCCCCAGGGCCATCCTGATACCAAACTCCCTGCCAATCGCCAGCTATCCTGTAATACATTAATATCCCATATCAGTACGCTTCGTTTTGATAGATCATAAGCTTATAATTATTTAAGAATCATATGACCTACTAATCAATCCACAAAGTCATACTAACTTAGTATGATATTGTCTCTGATACCACCTGTGACGACCCAACCCACCCCCTTTGCTGGGGCGAGTTAGTTCGTCAAACCTGTACCTTACATCATACATAATTTACTCCAAACACAAAATAATCCCTAAAATCAGGATATACTCCTTCATCAAAAGAAAATACTATTATTATAGTTATCACACACCATCTTGTTCTTAGGATAAACACTATTATGTGCCTGTTCACGCAACACCAAAATAACATATACCCTTACATCATCGAAATCCACATACACTATATCATATAAACCTTATTTACAATCCGTTCCAAAATTACACAAGTAACCTGACATGTAAGTATTCATTGATTCTGCGATATGCCCAATTTCAAAATCTGCCTAATCGGCTCGGTGACCTCACCTTCTTCTAGGCTCGCTACTCTAGTCCCTCCTGACCCAGCTCCTCTGTGCCCTCTGAAATACAAAATTTTTGAAAACGAGGTGAGCTATAACGCTCAGTGGGGAGGCAGTAGGATTACATGATGTTTAAACATAATGAAATTTCAGATTTTCAAATTGGTATAATAAATCAACATGTCAATTCCATGTACGCAAGAATTCCAAATAGAACACGCACAATTAACAAAAGTGTAATATAAATCAGATAGAAGACATTACCAGTCCAGTATCAGCCTTATATCACCTTACGATCAGTGGTTGATCAGATTACTGTTGAAGCTACCTTATCCTCCACAATCAAAATTTGCCTCGCAGGCACAGTAGGATATATCCGGATAACCAATACCCTTCTCGTGAAACTAAAATCTCCTTAGTTTCACTCGACGATGATTAAATGTCACGGCGAACTTATGATGAACTCGTCGGCCCTTGCCTCCCCGACCATCAATAAGCCACCATGACTGGGCCCCAATCAATCAAAAAATCACAGTATAGGCAAACACATGCCACACAGATATTTTCTATCAAATCGCATATAATTTAGACATAGTTATGACGAGTTGATGTAACATCACGGTCTAACAAATGCGAAACTGAACTTCAGCTTTGTTTGTGTAGTCTTATAAGGCTAGGAATTCCAAATAATAATGTTATTGCCCTTAAAACCAAGTCCTTGCATAATTAAGGTAACTTGAATTTCTTTAAAAGTTGATATTAAAAATTTTTTTTTTTTTTGATAAAACACTACTATTATTATTATTCTTATTTATTTGAGTTTAGGTTTTAAAATCAAATACTACCACTAATCCCCATTAAAACTATTTGTATAGTATTTCTCTTCATGCTCATAGCCCAAACTAATAGTATACCAAAGGCCACTTTTTTTAAAAGGTCCCTTCCATGTTAAATTATAAAGGCCCATTCTTAAAAAAAAAATCCACTTCATATTAAACTTTTAAGACCCATTCTTCAATTACCCACACCCACTCCATTAATTCACCATTACTACTTGTCACTGTTGGGCTGAAGCCCAAAGGTTTAGGCCCTGGAACCCCATCTCAATGAACCCACCCTTTTCATCCTTATATAAGGTTTAAGAAGCCCAAATCAGTTTGGATTAATCCCATATTCACTCCTTATATGTTTGGCCTTAATTCTTTACCTCATCATAAATTTTTTGAATCCCTAAGGTCATCTATTGCAGCTTGAACTACTAACTATTCTGTTAAAATTTCCTCTGCCTCTCACCTCTCTTTTCCCTGCACGAATTTCACTCCTCAAAATCCTCTCCAAGATAAGTTTTCTTTAGATAAGAAACCCACTTTTTTTTTCTACGACCTCAGTTAATCATCACAGAGTGATCAAGACCCATTTGTTTAACTGTCCTTTACAATTAATTAGTTCGTTTCTCTTCAAAGAAGATCAAAATCCCACACGCCAAATCCATCAGCACAAACTCAATCACCAAAGTTCAATCCTCAACCCATGCAACCTACCCAAACTATAAACAAGAATGTCATCTCTTCAGCTGATTCAAGGAATTTTTACAAGCCAAATAAGTTCAAGCAACAAATTTTCAGAAAGGAGGAAAACAAAATCTACTCTATTATTCCATAAATCCCCTAATTCTACACAGCTACAACACAAGCCATACATATATATATACACACATACTTGAAACCATACATGCAACCCAACAATTGGTTAAGTTCTTTTATTTTCCCCACCTGTTAAGAAGTTTTCAAGATTTTTTTCAAATCAAGCCGAGTAGATTTGTAAAGCCCCCCGCTTTTCCCTTGTTCCTCTTCTTCGTCTCCTGTTGTGTTTCTTTTCCAATTTTTGTTTTCTTCCCCTTCTCCTTTTCTTCTTCCTCCTTTATTTCGCTCTCTTTTCCTCTTTATTTTTCTGCCATTTTTTTTTCCTTTTTCCACCGCTGCTTCTGGTCTTTACCAGATATATAATGTGAAAGCCTTTTCTCATGAGTCATCAAATGTGAATACGTGTAAGCTTTCAATTTCCATAATTTAATTAATTAATTAATAATTTTTTTTTACTATCCTTTACTGATTTATCATTAAATCCTTATTTTCCTACAAATACTATTTACGACCCCAAGCTTGAGAATAATCTAATATAATCAATTCCCTTACAATTTCTAAAATTGATAATTAGTTCCTTAAAATAAATAGCTAATTTAAAACGCACACCATTAAACTACCGTTTTCACAAAGTGCCATAAATCCAAAACTTATATTTACCTACAAATTAAAATAACCAATGATTCTTTTATAAAAAAAAATTCTGGGGTTTCACAGACATTTATCTCTTGGCTTGCATCTTGTTCCACTGATGAAGGCTCACATGCCTTTTGCTCCACTGGAGTGCTGCTAATCTCTTGTGGCAAATTCATAGCTCGGTCCGCATCCTCCTTGGTGTTCTTTCCCTCCGTGATTACCAAGTTGGAATCCAAATTTGGTTGGATCATCAGACCCATCTCATTCGTCCCCTGTGTACTCTCTGTTGGGTCCATTAAAATTTCTGTTTGTACATAGTTCCCTGCATCCTTTGGGCTTGGTCCTATTTCCCTGTTCCTATCAACTTCTGTCAATATTATTTCTGGGGAAGGTTCATTTCCCTTTTCAGTTTCTATTGATACAATCTCTACCTGTTTCACCCCTGCCATCTTCTCAATGCTCTCCAATGAGGTATTTTTAGTTAGTGAACTCTCAGCTATATTTTGGAGAGCTACTACTTCTGTACAGATTTCTGGAATGCTCCCTGGTACCACTTCTTTCCCCTTCAAGTTTCTCCCTCCATTCTCCATCTGGTCTGAGCTCTTAAGTCTGCTTACTGATTCCCCATCTCTTTCCCTAATCTGCAGTCTTGGACCCTTGGCTTTATTCACCAAAGTTCACTCTTTTTGGGGGTTCATTTTGGTAGTAAACATTGACTTCGTTTCCTTCTGCTGCTGTACCTTAGGACTCCTTGTCGGTGGTTGGCCGTTTTCTGGTTTGTGACCCAACTTCTTGCATTTCAGACAATAGTCCAGCCTATCCTCAACCTCTAGTCTTTGCCATTTCCCCCGTTCTTTCGTTCCAACCCAAATTCTTTCCGGGATGCTCTTCTGTACATCCATTTCAACACTGACTCGCGCTTCACTAGGACGAGTGACATGTTTTGCCGCTGCCGTTGCCGCATCTAACTTCAAGGGTTTTCCAACCACCGAAGCTAGGGTGTGTAACTTTTCTGGTTGGAAAAAGTGGATCGGTAATAATGGAAACCTTATCCATACAGGGGTAATGGACGGTTCCACCTCCGGGCTAAATTCCTTCGTCCACCTAAACAATCGAGCTTGAAATCCAGCGAATTGCTAGACCTTGCGCAACCACATTCTTTGAAAATCTGCCTCCTTTTCAAATTTAAACAGGACATGTCTATTATCTAAGAGCCCCACATGAACTTCACCCAGAAATGCAGCAGTAAGAACTTCCTTCCTGAGGACCGTCATTGCTGGGCGGCCCTAGGAAAATTTTTTGACGAGGGTAAATTGATACTCCTTCGCCAGCAGATCCTCTTCTTCATCCGATACCAGTAGTGCTGGTTCATTCTTAAAGCTAGAAATTGGAATTTTCTTTACATCAGCAAAGGAGATAACAGTTTCAGAACTGAGTTTTTTGCCTTGATTTAAAACATCCCGATATTGTTTTGGAGGAGTTGGGTCCGAAGCTTCTTCCGGCCTCCCTTCCATGGTGGTGAAAGGGCTACCAGATTCTACTCTCTGACCTTGCCGAATCCAACGTATGGAGGATTATTTTTTGTAACAAGCTTTAAGCTATCGTATTTCTAGAGAGGGATGAGAGAAAATATTTCTAGAGAGATGAACAATTCTAAGAAGCAATTGGTATAATATTCTTACTATTGGTATAAGATGAACAATTCTTTCATGTCCTTATTATTGCTAATTTCTCAAAACTTAAAGAATGAATCTTTTCCTTGCCCAATGACTCTGAGATATTTCCTCAAGTTAGTTTAAATTTTGGTGGTGGTGCACAATGGTTTTGGGTTCTCAAAACTACCTTTTAAGACTGAACTCCATTGTTAGTTGATTTTCTATTTACTTAAATAAGTGTGTTACTATTATCAAAGAATCGAGAGTTAGGCTTTACTAGAGATGGAATTGTGTCTCCAATCGTCAATTACACAGGCTTTAGGGACTGTTAACCTAGGCATGGTGATGGATATGAATCTAACTAATTCTTATTTCTTTTTGAGTGAATATATAATAGAGAATATTTGTAGCATTTAGTCATTTAATTTTTAGTCTTCGAGATCATGCCCCTGCTTCTTTTCTATCTTGTGACAAGCAATTCATCTGAAGGCTTTCATGAGAAAAGCTTGAGTTCATTTTGGACTTCAATTTAGCTCATATATATATATATATATATTTTGGCTAACCTCTTTTGAGGGTGGGCGCCACTCCAGATATATTGATTAATTGGGTGGATGATAGATATACCCTAATATCATCCGTACAAAAGATCCTTATTGAGAGTGGAACCATTTACAAACTCATGGATCCATCCTCAAGAAGGAGTTGAAAAAGCTAAACTTGGAGTACTTCCTCCATTTACAGTGAAACAAACAGTAAACTAACCTACAACACTCTAGTCTAGTCAAAAGACTCCTATAATCACAAGGAGTGAACAAAAAGTTCGTTTATGGACATTGCACTTATGAAACCAAAAGCCTATCCAAGTTGAGTCTTGTCCTCAATTTAGCTCATATATTGTGTTAGGATAACTGAGTTCTTTTAAAGTATACTTGAAAACTGAGTTCTTTCAAGTATTCTGTTATATATATCTTGTGACATACAATTCACCTCGTATGTTGGTTTTTGAAGGGACAAATACAATTGATATATTGTTCTCTTTTTTGTCATTTTTCTTCTTTTGTGCAGACCTTATCATTTCTGCGATAATTTTGATACTTAACTTGTAGCTGTTTATGGCATGATAAAGTGCATGCAATGCTTGTGAAGGAAGACATATTCTAGCTATAAATTGACATCTGCATTCATCATCAGGTATTCATCTTCTTTGAGACTCTACAATTTGGAATTATCATTGTATTCATCATCAGGGCTATAGGCTGTGTCTATACTCTGCTTTAGGCATTTGCATTCAATTGCTTGTTTAGAGAACACTGTGCTATTGTGATTTCACTTTTCCTCAATGATGGAAAACATGACAGTGAGGTTACTCTTAAGGCTTTTCAAATGATTGCAGATCTCATTTAATTGATCTAAACTTCATGACTGACATGATGAATTATCTGAGAAAGCTTGTTGTGGCACCAAATTTGGAAATTCAGTTGAAAATGGTTCCCAATGTTTAACTGTATCTAAAAGATTGCAATACTGCATTAATTGTTGCATTCAAACTAATAAAGAACAACGTAGAAGCTCTCAATGGGGATTTGCAAGAGTTCTTTGTCCAACTTTATTCTCTGATACTTGAGCATAGACCGGGAAGGTAAAATTGCAGCTAATTTTGTTTGGATGGTCTTAGTTTTGTGATTTATTTCACAATTGCAAAATGAGGTGTTTGTTTTGTTCAACTTTTTCATCAAAATTTTTAAAACACAAAACAATACTACAGTAATTATTTTTGCTACAGTAATTTTTATAAATAAAATATTGAATTTGAATTTTAAAATTTAATAATAAACAATTCTTCCTAACACAATTCCTACCAAAATAAACTAATAAAATACTAATTCAAATTTAAATTTCAAACTTTTATTAATAAAAAAATCTTCAATACAAATCCCAACAAAATAAAATCATTGATTCCAAACACTTACAAAATATTCTTTTCTTAAAACAAATTCCAAGAAAAAAATTTTCATGATATAATCCAAAAATAGCTCATCCAAACGGTTTGAAAGTTTCTTTGGTTGGATTTTTGCTTTATAGTATCCTTTCTTGTAAAAGTGTCGATCATCAATTCTTTACTTGCCTTCTAAGTATCATTTTCTTCGTTCTTGCTATTTTTGTAAAAGATGACTCGACCTCCATGGCATACCCCTTGGCTCCTTTTATTACCCTTCTCTTCTTCTCTATCCTCCTACTCCTTAATTCATGGACTATTATTATATTGGTAACCTAAAATATAGGAGGTCGGAATGTTGATATGTTGATTTCTGTGTGGCAGCGTATGTGTTTGTTAATAGATGTGATTATGGTTATCTGCAGGGATTAGGGTCGCCTATTGCTGAAGCTCTTAAAATAGGCTGCTGTTATTGTCAGAGCAACAATTAGCTTCCAGAGCAATAAATCACATATCTTCCAAATATACCCTTAATCAATCAACTCTTTTCTTTTTCTCCATTTATCATTATAACTTATTATTATCTTATTTCTACCTTATCATTAAAACTTATCAATTCTTTATAACATTTTCCTGCAACTTCTATTTTCTTCTCCTTTAATTTTTATTAATATAACATTTATTTTCACTCTCAAATTATAAGAAAAAAATTATGTAAAAATAATATGACAGTTATTTCTATTAATAACTTTTATTGTTCTCTTAATTAAATTATAAAATATTTACCAATATATATTTAAAAAATTTAGGCTCCATTTGTTTACCATTGTCTTAGTGTTTTATTTTACAAATTCAATTTGATTTATTTGTGTTATCCATTTTTTCTATCTAAATTTGTAAATAAAAAAATAATGTTACAGTAGTTATTTTTGCTATAACAATTTTTATAAATAAATTATTAAATTTAAATTTGACTTTTAGATTTTTAATAATAAAAAATTCTTCCTAAGACATTTTTTTTACCAAAATAAACTCATAAAATATTAATTCAAATTTGAATTTTAAACTTTTAATAATTAGAAATTCTTCATGGCTTAATTATATTATGAGCAAATTAACATTTCAAAATGTTAGTAGATCACAAGGAAAAAAATTGCTAGGAATATAAATGGAAGTAAATATACGCATCCAAATTATAAAGTAAAATTTGTTGTCTTTTTATTATTTAAAATTTATGAATTAATTTGTAGCATGAAAAAAAATACATGAAATTAAGATTTCTATTATATATATATTGATGGTGTCTTCCTTTTAAGTTTTAATTTATGGGAATTATGTTGATAAAATATTAGTATGAGCATTGTTATTAGAAACAAAAATAATAATTTATAGCTGTCATATGTTTATGTATTAGTATTTTAACAAAAAAATATAACTCGCTTTAGATAGAGTATTTTTTTTAGTTTTATAGTAGGATTTTTTTCTTGAGATTTGTTATAAGAAATAAATATTCTGGAGGTATTTGGATTGATGAGTTTGTTTATGTGGGCATAATTTTTTATTAATAAAATTTAAAATTTAAATTTGAGTTAATATTTTATGAGTTTATTTTAGTATAAAAATGTCTTAGGAAGAATTTTTTATTATTAAAAATTTAAAAGTAAAATTTAAATTTAATAATTTATTTATTAAAATATAAAAAATGTTGTATAAAAAATTATTATTTTAATATTATTTTTTAAAAAAAAATTTGATAAAAAATGGACAAAAAAAATATATCAAATTGAATTTGTGAAATAAAATACTAAAACAACCGTAAACAAATGGAGCCTAAATTTTTTGAAGTATATATTGGTATATATTTTATAATTTAATTGAGAGAACAATAAAATCTATTAATATAAATAAGTGTCATATTATTTATATAATTTCTTTCTTATAATTTGAGGGTGAAAATAAATGTTAGGAAAGTAGAGGTTACGGAAAGATGTTATAAGTTGATAAGGTAAAATAAGATAAAGATAAGTTGTAATGATAAATGGATAAAAGATAAAAGAATTAATTGATTAAGGATACATTTGGAATATGTATAATTTATTGCTCTGGAAGCTAATTGTTGCTCCGGCAATAACAGCAACCCTTAAAATAATGTTATGTGATGGCATGATATACAAATAGTTGGAGTGCTCAATGTTCAAAACGACGTAGTTTAAAACATTTGGCCACAGTCTTGGTTATTGTGAAGTATCTGCTGTACAAGGACGCAAAATTCCAAAATTAGTTAGAAAATGATGCTGGAGGGGGATATTGATGATGAAAGGACGTTCAGTGCAATCGTATATACTTTTGTGGATATTGATTATGAAGTTGTCACGTTTTAAGTAAATAGGAATAACGATACTTTTGTATTGCTATTTTTTTTAATGTAAATTCCATTAGGGTATATAATGAGGCATTAATTTCATTAAGTACTTTTGTATTTACATTATAAATATTTTTGTAATACGATTATCATTTGAAATTATTTATTTTATAGAATTACTTTTGAATGTATGATATTGAATTAGCAACAATATATATTGGTGTTAGAATAAGTGTTGTTATTAATGTGAATAAGTGTTGTCTTTTAAAAAAATAAAATATAAATAAAAGTGTTACATATGTACCAAAAAGTAATGTATTTAAGAGGTGTAATATAAATAAATATTTAAAAAAATGATGCATTTTATAAAAAAAAAAGTATTGAAATTACTTAAGGTAACAAATATATATATATATTTTTAAAAAAAAAAGTGATGCATTTTATAGATAAAAGTGTTGCAATTGTTCAAAGATAACAAATAAAAAATGTTACATTTGGGTAGAAGGAAGTGTTGCATATAAATAAGTGTTGCCTTTTCTATATATCGTAACACTTTAAAATTAAAAAAGAGATGCAATAGGTTTAAGGCAACATGACTTTATAACATATTTTGAAAAGTGTTGTCTTACACCTATTGGAATATTTTTAGGGTCAAAAGCAACACTTTTGAGGTGTTGCTACATGCTCAAATTGTAGTAGTGATAATTTTTACAAATTGTTTCATGTATAATCTTTTTACTCACGATCATTGCATAAAGGTCACTTCTTCATTGGACTTATATTTATATATACAACATTACAACTAGTCCTCTCAGTCTCAATTTCAGATTGCGAAATCAAGATTGTTTTTCCATCATCCTTTTTGCGAGAAGTGTTCGAGTTGCAAGCTCTTTTAGATAGTTTTCCTACTTCTAAATTCCCGGTAATTAAGAAACTGAATTGGTTTTGCTTTGCAAAGCATAGTAGAGCCAACTTCCCATCATTTAATATCTTATTGCCATCTTTGACAATTTCTCATTTGCAAACTTGTAACAATTTCTTGACAATTTTGATACTCAAAAGTATTCTTGTCAATTATAACGTTTTGCAAGTTTTCTTGCAATTTTAATTGATACGAATGGAGTAGGGTGAGAATCCAGCTCCACACGAATTCCACACACTTAGGATCGTTGTGCACCAAAATTCAGAAACCAACACGATCACAAGTAAGATCAAACATGGAAACAACACAAGAAGAAAAGATGGATATCGAATGGGATGTATTTGATTGTAAATCAATCAAACCCAACACATTACCACAAAGTGATTTCAATCTAACCTATGTAAATCAATGGTTAAAAAGATCTCAGTTTGGCTCGCTCTTGAAATCAAGAAACAATACGTTCTCTTTAAGGTCCTAGCTTAAAGAATCCGGTCCTATGAATAATCAACTAACCCTAATTGATTAATCACGTTTTTCACAACTTGTTTAAGGCTGCAAATAATTTAGCAAAGCTAAAAGGTTTCTTCAAAATTCAATCATCCAAAAAAAACGTTACAAAGAATGGCCATTAAATAGGACAAGTTTCGGCCATGTTGCTTGGTAAACAAGGAAATAAAACCCTAAAAGTTGTAAAGTACAACTTGACTTCTAAACTACCCAATCATAATTAAGAAACTTCCAAATTAGAATTGGAAACTAATAACTAACTACCCAAATCCTTCCCCAAAAAGGATTTGCCTAAAGGTGGCCAAATTCAATTTGACTTCCTTTGTTTCCTAAACTATTACTTGCCTTTATCATGCAAGATAATTGGGCCAAGTAGTATTTATTATAAACGAAATTTCCAAGCCCAAGAACATAATAATTAACGTCATTTATGGGCTGAAAATAACATAAAATAAATTACTAATTAATACTAAAAATGGCGTGATTCTCTTGTAAGCCCAAAAGCACGCCTTTCATGGACTTCATGATTTCGGACTTGTGTAAGCTTCTTCAAGGTGGATCATGAATTGTTAATGAAGAAACATTCCACAAGACTTCTCCTTGAGATGGTTCGGCCTCCAAAGCTTCACAATGAGTTGACAATAAATTGTGCAAAGCTTCCTTCATCTTCTTACTCCTTGATCTTGTCATTGGTCCATCAAGATTGGTCAAGGGATCTTGTGAATTGGGCTTTGGCAAGATGGACAAGGGTTGATTTCCATCATTCCCTCCCTCCTCGAAAGGATTCGTCCTCGAATCACCTACATCAAACAAAGATAAGTCAGTAACATTGAAGTAGATGAAACATTGCCAACTCACTGTGGAAGTTCAATCTTGTAAGCATTGTCGCCTTACTTTCCATTGACACGCAAAAGGACCATCTCCCTCGTGGATGAAGTTTAGATTTCCTCTTGTCAGGAAACCTCTCTTCCGTAAGTGAATCCAAACCCAATCTCCAGGTTCGAAAATCACTTGACGCCTACCCTTATTGGCTTGCTTAGCATATTGCTCATTCCTCCTTTGAATGGTAGTTCGAACCCTTTCATGTAACTCCCTAACAAAATCAGCTTTACTCTTTCCTTCAGCATTAACAAACTCATTAATAGGAAGAGGCAAAATATCCAATGGAGTTATAGGATTAAAACCGTAAACAATCTCAAAAGGTGAAAGATTAGTAGCACTATGAACAGTTCTATTGTAAGCAAACTCAATGTGAGGTAAACAACTTTCCCAGTTCTTAAGGTTTTTCTGTATGAGAGCACGAAGTAAAGTAGACAAAGTTCTATTAACTACTTCAGTTTGTCCATCAGTTTGTGGATGAGCAACAGTAGAAAACAATAACTTAGTACCTAACTTATTCCATAGAGTACGCCAAAAGTGTGACAAAAACTTAACATCTCTATCACTAACAATACTCTTAGGCAAACCATGCAATCTTACAACTTCCTTAAAGAACAAATCAGCAATATGTTGAGCATCATTAGATTTAGAGCAAGCAATAAAGTGAGACATTTTGCTAAATCTATCAACTACAACAAATATGCTATCATGACCATTGCGTGACCTAGGCAAACCAAGTACAAAATCCATAGAAATATCAATCCAAGGATGACTAGGAACAGGCAAAGGTTGATACAAACCATGAGGCTTGACTTTAGATTTTGATTGTTTACACACAATGCATTTATCACAAACACTTTTAACATCTTTAATCATGCTAGGCCAATAAAAGTGCTCATTCAAAACAGCAAGTGTTTTAGCAATACCAAAGTGCCCCATTAACCCTCCCCCATGGGTTTCCTTAACAAGCAACTCACGAATGGAACATTGGGGAATGCATAACTTATCCTTTTTAAACAAGAAACCATCATACATATAGAAGTCACCATTCGGTTTATGCACACAAAGGTCAAAGATGGCGTGAAAATCATGGTCAGTCTTATACAAATCCTTAATCAATTCAAAACCAAGTAGTTTAGCATGCATATAGGTAAACAAAGTGTATTTCCTAGACAATGCATCGGCTACCACATTTTCATTACCAGATTTGTATTTAACAACATATGGAAAGGTTTCAATGAATTCTAACCACTTAGCATGTCTCTTATTCAACTTACCTTGAGTCTTCAAGTACTTAAGGCTCTCGTGATCAGAATGTATGATGAATTCCTTTGGCCATAGGTAGTGTTGCCAAACTTGTAAAGACCTTACCAAAGCACTACAACTCCTTGTCATAAGTTGCATACTTCAAAGCTGCCCCATGAAGCTTTTCACTAAAATATGCCACGGGTTTAGATTCCTGCATCAAAACAGCTCCAATACCAATCCCGGAGGCATCACAGTGTATTTCAAAAGCTTTATGAAAATTAGGCAAAGCAAGTAAAGGTGCATGAGTCAACATGTATTTCAATTTGTTAAAGGCGTTTTCATGCTCATCAGTCCAAACAAATGTAACATTCTTCTTCACAAGTTCATTTAAAGGTGCAGCTATAGAACTAAAATCCTTAACAAACCTTCTATAGAAACTTGCAAGACCATGAAAACTCCTAACTTGACTAGCATTTGTAGGTCTAGGCCAATCCATGATTGCCTTTACCTTAGACACATCAACAGCAATGCCTTGAGAACTCACAACATATCCCAAAAAGATTATAGATTCCATGCAAAAAGAACACTTTTTGAGATTAGCATAAAGTTGGTTCTCACGAAGTATAGCAAAAACGGATTTCAAGTGTAAAACATGCTCTTCTAACGTTTTGCTATAAACAAGTATGTCATCAAAGTAGACCACAACAAATTTGCCAATTAAGTGACGAAAAACATGATTCATAAGTCTCATGAAAGTACTTGGTGCATTAGATAAACCAAAAGGCATAACCAACCATTCATAAAGACCAAATTTCGTTTTAAAAGCAGTTTTCCATTCATCACTTCTTTCATGCGAATTTAATAATAGCCACTTTTAAGATCAATTCTTCGGAAAATATGCTGAACCATACAACGTCATCAAGCATGTCATCTAATCTAGGAATAGGATGCTATACTTAATAGTTATCTGTTCACAGCACGGCAATCAACACACATACGCCAAGACTCATCTTTCTTTGGAACCCAAAATGACAGGAACAGAACATGGACTTAGAGATTCTCGAACTATACCTTTGTCAAGGAGTTCATCCACTGACGTTGAATCTCTTTAGTTTCCTCGGGGTTGGCTCTATAAGCTGGACGATTTGGAATTTGTGCTCCAGGAATGAAATCAATTTGATGTTCAATTCCTCTTATTGGCGGCAAACCAATTGGCAACTCCTCAGGAAACACGTCTTGATATTCCTGTAAAAGAGAGTAAACAAGACTAGGCAAAGAAGCAAGGTGATCACTATCAATGATTAGTACAATGTCCTTGCGATACATTAAGTACAAAGATTGCCTATCAACTAATGCTCTCTTAATCTCATTTGAAGAAGCAAAATAACAAGATTTCTTAACATGCAAAGTACGACCTACACTATTACAAATAGAAGTTGGGCCGAGACTTTCTTGAACATTTGTCAACTCTTGTTTCTTCTTCTCTTTGGCGGATTTCACATCTCTTGTAGCTTGAATGATTTTAGCTTGATCTTCAAACACTTGGGCCGGTGTCAAAGCTCGAAGATTAAACTTTTTCCCATTGTGCACAAAGCTATAGAAATTTTTCTTGGCATGATAAAGAACATCACAATCATATTGCCAAGGACGGCCAAGCAAGATATGACTTGCTTCCATTGGAACAACATCACATATAACTTCATCAACATATTTCCCAATGGTTAAAGTGAACTTTACTTGTTTTGTGACCCTAGCATCCATTGAATTATTCAACCATTGTAGTCGGTAGGGTTTAGGATGTTTCGTGCAATTCAAGTTCAACTTTTTTACAAACAAAGTGCTCGCCACATTTGTGCAACTTCCACTATCAATTATCACACTACAAATTCTGTCTTGCACTAAGCAACGTGTGTGAAATATGTTTTCTCGTTGCATCAAATCATCATTATCAACTAAAGGTTGGACATTTAGAACACGGCGAGAGACTAAAGAAAATTTACCGTCACCATACGTGTAGGGCTCATTGTCTTCACTTTCTTCACTTGATTCATGTTTCTCTTCAAGAGGTGGCATGTCGGCACAATCATCATCACTTACCACTTCACCACTATCAAGAGTTATCATCACTTTTCGAGTTGGACATTCAGCTTGCATATGACCATAACCTTGACATTTATAACATCGAACATCCCTCAATCTTGGAGTTGAAGAAGTTGACGCCGTTTTAGAAGGTTGGACAGCAACCTTGGGCGTTGTTTTTGAGACACCTTGAGGGGCACTTGACGTTGAACTTTGTGGAAATTGGCGTGGCTTGGATGGCGGATCGAAAGGGGCAAAACTCGGCTTCTTGTCTCTTTGCCAAGGTGGAGTTGGTTGTGAAAACTTACCCTTCCCTTTCATGTGCCTTTCTATCTTGATGGCTTTATGGACAAGTTTATCAATATTATCAAAACTTTGTAAATCAACTTGATGAGCCAAATCAGAATGCATACCTCTTAAAAATCTTTCAATTGTAGAGTCGGGATCTTCTTGAACATTAGCCTTGATCATCAAAGCTTCCATCTCATGATAATACTCCTCAACCGATTTGTTACCTTGTACAAGTGTATGTAACTGTCTATTCAATTCACGGTTGTAGTATGAAGGGACATATTTCTTCCTCATGAGTGTTTTCATGCGACTCCATGTCTTGATTGGACTTTCACCATCTTCACGTCTAGATTGAGACAACTTATCCCACCACAAACTTGCATGATCCTTTAAGTGCATAAAGGCAAGTCGAAATTTTTCCTTTTCGGGATAGTCATGGCCTTCAAAGAAGTGCTCAAGCTCACGAACCCAATCAAAATAAACTTCCGGATCTGTCTTACCATGAAAAGTGGGAATTGTTAACTTAAGTGAAGCAATTGAGACTTTAGACTTGTTACCCTTAGAAGATGATTCGAACAACTCTTCCTCCTCCTCTTCATTAGATTCACTTTCGGACTCAAAAGCAGCATTATTTTTAAACTTCTTGGATGAAGATTTCTTTGATGGCTTAGAAGTTGATGACTCCAAGAAATCAAGGCGGAGGTTGATCTTTTGTAGTATCTGTGCAAGAGAATCATTAGCAAACTTTTGCTCAGCTTCGGTTTGAGGTTTAGAACCTCTTGGTGTATTAGTTTCGTCCTCCATTATCCTGCAAGGTTAGTAAGAAACAAAAGAAAACAACAATTGAATTCCTCTCGGGTTCTCACTATGTGGATAGTAGGAGCTCTCCTCTCTTTGATATATGTTTCTCTCGTGTATACCCTAGTCTAATACTCTCAAACTATAGAGAACTTACTGTTGCAATGACTTTAAGAGATTGTCTCAACCGAGATTTTCAACAACAAGATTCACACAAGTCAAATCAAAGAAGTTCAAATAATTCACGTCACAAGAGTATTTCAGAGCACGTGTGGGTATAATTTGATTGATTCAGAAACTATGATATTTAGAAAGAGGAATCAAAGACGAGAACAACACAATTTGAATCACCAAAATCCGAGTTGTATAGCAAAAGTTATGGCACTTTTAATCCAAGGTGGTTTCAAATCAAAACTCAAGAACAAAGTGTTCTTTTTAATTTACGAAAATTAATTAAAAAAAAATACTAAAAATTAAATAACAGAAATATTAAAAGTCCGAGATTATTTTCTTTTATTGGGCCTTTTTTTTTTTTTTTTTTAATATCACGGCCTTTTTTTTTTTTTTGATTTGGGCCTTTTTTTTTTTTTAAATTACGGCCTCTTTTTTTTTTTTTTTTTTATTCGGACAACAAAAAGGACAAAACAAACTTTTAAGGTTTTGGACAAAAACCTTGTACAAACAATGACCTAGGTTCGGACAAGAACCTTAAACAACTTAGGTCAAACAAAATCTTTAAGGTTTTAAGACAAGAACCTAGTACAAGTACTTAGGTTTAAGGATGTGGCCTTGTCTTATGTGGTTCAACCTTAATTTCTCCAAACTTTAATAACTCACCAAGGACAAAGAATTTGAAAGTGCCACTTTAACAAAATTTTCAAGATTTAACTCAAGGATTTCAAATATGGTTCAAGATTCAAAATTTGACAACTTTCAAAATCAAGAACTTCAAGAAGTTCAAGAAAGTGGTCAAGAACCAATCTTTTTCACTTGTTCAAAAAGTTTGATCAAAAGTTATTATGACAAGAGTAGATTGATGGAACTAACACAAAAAGAATTTCAAGAATTGAGCAAGAACTCACAAAGTTATGATAATTTGAAACTAGGGTTTTTAAGAAACCCTAATCTTGACACCTAGGGTTTGGACGTGAAATCAACAAATAAAACACAAAGAATCCAACACTATGAATGCAAGAAAATAGTGCAGAATATTGAGACAAAGATGACAGCAAGGATCGAACAAGAAACACAAGAAGAACAACACAAAAACGCAAGAAAATCAAGTAACAAGATCAACTCGATTTGGGCAGATTTTAAGCACCAAGTTGCATGCGATTTTTGGATAGAATATTAATGAATTTAAGACTCAATTAATATATATATTTACTGCAGAATTTAAACTTTAAAAACAGCAGCAATTCGAAGCAAGAACAGTAGCAAAAAGATGTCAAAAATCGTAAACAACAAGAAGGCAATTTTCGGGCAGATTTGATCAACTTTGGCTTATGCGATTTTGATGAATTTAAAGACACTAACTATGACGACTTTGGACAGCAAGAAACACGTGAAAACAGCAACTAAAAGACTCCAAAAACTGCAGAAAAAATTGACGCACAAAGGACAGCAAGAACGACTCAAAAAGTAGAGCAAAATCCGAGAAGGAAAAACAAAGCGCAAACCTGAATTTTGTGATGAACAACCTAGAAGCTCTGATACCAATTGATACGAATGGAGTAGGGTGAGAATCCAGCTCCACACGAATTCCACACACTTAGGATCGTTGTGCACCAAAATTCAGAAACCAACACGATCACAAGTAAGATCAAACACGGAAACAACACAAGAAGAAAAGATGGATATCGAATGGGATGTATTTGATTGTAAATCAATCAAACCCAACACATTACCACAAAGTGATTTCAATCTAACCTATGTAAATCAATGGTTAAAAAGATCTCAGTTTGGCTCGCTCTTGAAATCAAGAAACAATACGTTCTCTTTAAGGTCCTAGCTTAAAGAATCCGGTCCTATGAATAATCAACTAACCCTAATTGATTAATCACGTTTTTCACAACTTGTTTAAGGCTGCAAATAATTTAGCAAAGCTAAAAGGTTTCTTCAAAATTCAATCATCCAAAAAAAACGTTACAAAGAATGGCCATTAAATAGGACAAGTTTCGGCCATGTTGCTTGGTAAACAAGGAAATAAAACCCTAAAAGTTGTAAAGTACAACTTGACTTCTAAACTACCCAATCATAATTAAGAAACTTCCAAATTAGAATTGGAAACTAATAACTAACTACCCAAATCCTTCCCCAAAAAGGATTTGCCTAAAGGTGGCCAAATTCAATTTGACTTCCTTTGTTTCCTAAACTATTACTTGCCTTTATCATGCAAGATAATTGGGCCAAGTAGTATTTATTATAAATGAAATTTCCAAGCCCAAGAACATAATAATTAACGTCATTTATGGGCTGAAAATAACATAAAATAAATTACTAATTAATACTAAAAATGGCGTGATTCTCTTGTAAGCCCAAAAGCACGCCTTTCATGGACTTCATGATTTCGGACTTGTGTAAGCTTCTTCAAGGTGGATCATGAATTGTTAATGAAGAAACATTCCACAAGACTTCTCCTTGAGATGGTTCGGCCTCCAAAGCTTCACAATGAGTTGACAATAAATTGTGCAAAGCTTCCTTCATCTTCTTACTCCTTGATCTTGTCATTGGTCCATCAAGATTGGTCAAGGGATCTTGTGAATTGGGCTTTGGCAAGATGGACAAGGGTTGATTTCCATCATTCCCTCCCTCCTCGAAAGGATTCGTCCTCGAATCACCTACATCAAACAAAGATAAGTCAGTAACATTGAAAGTAGATGAAACATTGCCATACTCACTTGGAAGTTCAATCTTGTAAGCATTGTCGCCTATCCTTTCCATGACACGAAAAGGACCATCTCCTCGTGGATGAAGTTTAGATTTCCTCTTGTCAGGAAACCTCTCCTTCCGTAAGTGAATCCAAACCCAATCTCCAGGTTCGAAAATCACTTGACGCCTACCCTTATTGGCTTGCTTAGCATATTGCTCATTCCTCCTTTGAATGGTAGTTCGAACCCTTTCATGTAACTCCCTAACAAAATCAGCTTTACTCTTTCCTTCAGCATTAACAAACTCATTAATAGGAAGAGGCAAAATATCCAATGGAGTTATAGGATTAAAACCGTAAACAATCTCAAAAGGTGAAAGATTAGTAGCACTATGAACAGTTCTATTGTAAGCAAACTCAATGTGAGGTAAACAACTTTCCCAGTTCTTAAGGTTTTTCTGTATGAGAGCACGAAGTAAAGTAGACAAAGTTCTATTAACTACTTCAGTTTGTCCATCAGTTTGTGGATGAGCAACAGTAGAAAACAATAACTTAGTACCTAACTTATTCCATAGAGTACGCCAAAAGTGTGACAAAAACTTAACATCTCTATCACTAACAATACTCTTAGGCAAACCATGCAATCTTACAACTTCCTTAAAGAACAAATCAGCAATATGTTGAGCATCATTAGATTTAGAGCAAGCAATAAAGTGAGACATTTTGCTAAATCTATCAACTACAACAAATATGCTATCATGACCATTGCGTGACCTAGGCAAACCAAGTACAAAATCCATAGAAATATCAATCCAAGGATGACTAGGAACAGGCAAAGGTTGATACAAACCATGAGGCTTGACTTTAGATTTTGATTGTTTACACACAATGCATTTATCACAAACACTTTTAACATCTTTAATCATGCTAGGCCAATAAAAGTGCTCATTCAAAACAGCAAGTGTTTTAGCAATACCAAAGTGCCCCATTAACCCTCCCCCATGGGTTTCCTTAACAAGCAACTCACGAATGGAACATTGGGGAATGCATAACTTATCCTTTTTAAACAAGAAACCATCATACATATAGAAGTCACCATTCGGTTTATGCACACAAAGGTCAAAGATGGCGTGAAAATCATGGTCAGTCTTATACAAATCCTTAATCAATTCAAAACCAAGTAGTTTAGCATGCATATAGGTAAACAAAGTGTATTTCCTAGACAATGCATCGGCTACCACATTTTCATTACCAGATTTGTATTTAACAACATATGGAAAGGTTTCAATGAATTCTAACCACTTAGCATGTCTCTTATTCAACTTACCTTGAGTCTTCAAGTACTTAAGGCTCTCGTGATCAGAATGTATGATGAATTCCTTTGGCCATAGGTAGTGTTGCCAAACTTGTAAAGACCTTACCAAAGCATACAACTCCTTGTCATAAGTTGCATACTTCAAAGCTGCCCCATGAAGCTTTTCACTAAAATATGCCACGGGTTTAGATTCCTGCATCAAAACAGCTCCAATACCAATCCCGGAGGCATCACAGTGTATTTCAAAAGCTTTATGAAAATTAGGCAAAGCAAGTAAAGGTGCATGAGTCAACATGTATTTCAATTTGTTAAAGGCGTTTTCATGCTCATCAGTCCAAACAAATGTAACATTCTTCTTCACAAGTTCATTTAAAGGTGCAGCTATAGAACTAAAATCCTTAACAAACCTTCTATAGAAACTTGCAAGACCATGAAAACTCCTAACTTGACTAGCATTTGTAGGTCTAGGCCAATCCATGATTGCCTTTACCTTAGACACATCAACAGCAATGCCTTGAGAACTCACAACATATCCCAAAAAGATTATAGATTCCATGCAAAAAGAACACTTTTTGAGATTAGCATAAAGTTGGTTCTCACGAAGTATAGCAAAAACGGATTTCAAGTGTAAAACATGCTCTTCTAACGTTTTGCTATAAACAAGTATGTCATCAAAGTAGACCACAACAAATTTGCCAATTAAGTGACGAAAAACATGATTCATAAGTCTCATGAAAGTACTTGGTGCATTAGATAAACCAAAAGGCATAACCAACCATTCATAAAGACCAAATTTCGTTTTAAAAGCAGTTTTCCATTCATCACCTTCTTTCATGCGAATTTGATAATAGCCACTTTTAAGATCAATCTTGGAAAATATGCATGAACCATACAACTCATCAAGCATGTCATCTAATCTAGGAATAGGATGCCTATACTTAATAGTTATCTTGTTCACAGCACGGCAATCAACACACATACGCCAAGACTCATCTTTCTTTGGAACCAAAATGACAGGAACAGAACATGGACTTAGAGATTCTCGAACTATACCTTTGTCAAGGAGTTCATCCACTTGACGTTGAATCTCTTTAGTTTCCTCGGGGTTGGCTCTATAAGCTGGACGATTTGGAATTTGTGCTCCAGGAATGAAATCAATTTGATGTTCAATTCCTCTTATTGGCGGCAAACCAATTGGCAACTCCTCAGGAAACACGTCTTGATATTCCTGTAAAAGAGAGTAAACAAGACTAGGCAAAGAAGCAAGGTGATCACTATCAATGATTAGTACAATGTCCTTGCGATACATTAAGTACAAAGATTGCCTATCAACTAATGCTCTCTTAATCTCATTTGAAGAAGCAAAATAACAAGATTTCTTAACATGCAAAGTACGACCTACACTATTACAAATAGAAGTTGGGCCGAGACTTTCTTGAACATTTGTCAACTCTTGTTTCTTCTTCTCTTTGGCGGATTTCACATCTCTTGTAGCTTGAATGATTTTAGCTTGATCTTCAAACACTTGGGCCGGTGTCAAAGCTCGAAGATTAAACTTTTTCCCATTGTGCACAAAGCTATAGAAATTTTTCTTGGCATGATAAAGAACATCACAATCATATTGCCAAGGACGGCCAAGCAAGATATGACTTGCTTCCATTGGAACAACATCACATATAACTTCATCAACATATTTCCCAATGGTTAAAGTGAACTTTACTTGTTTTGTGACCCTAGCATCCATTGAATTATTCAACCATTGTAGTCGGTAGGGTTTAGGATGTTTCGTGCAATTCAAGTTCAACTTTTTTACAAACAAAGTGCTCGCCACATTTGTGCAACTTCCACTATCAATTATCACACTACAAATTCTGTCTTGCACTAAGCAACGTGTGTGAAATATGTTTTCTCGTTGCATCAAATCATCATTATCAACTAAAGGTTGGACATTTAGAACACGGCGAGAGACTAAAGAAAATTTACCGTCACCATACGTGTAGGGCTCATTGTCTTCACTTTCTTCACTTGATTCATGTTTCTCTTCAAGAGGTGGCATGTCGGCACAATCATCATCACTTACCACTTCACCACTATCAAGAGTTATCATCACTTTTCGAGTTGGACATTCAGCTTGCATATGACCATAACCTTGACATTTATAACATCGAACATCCCTCAATCTTGGAGTTGAAGAAGTTGACGCCGTTTTAGAAGGTTGGACAGCAACCTTGGGCGTTGTTTTTGAGACACCTTGAGGGGCACTTGACGTTGAACTTTGTGGAAATTGGCGTGGCTTGGATGGCGGATCGAAAGGGGCAAAACTCGGCTTCTTGTCTCTTTGCCAAGGTGGAGTTGGTTGTGAAAACTTACCCTTCCCTTTCATGTGCCTTTCTATCTTGATGGCTTTATGGACAAGTTTATCAATATTATCAAAACTTTGTAAATCAACTTGATGAGCCAAATCAGAATGCATACCTCTTAAAAATCTTTCAATTGTAGAGTCGGGATCTTCTTGAACATTAGCCTTGATCATCAAAGCTTCCATCTCATGATAATACTCCTCAACCGATTTGTTACCTTGTACAAGTGTATGTAACTGTCTATTCAATTCACGGTTGTAGTATGAAGGGACATATTTCTTCCTCATGAGTGTTTTCATGCGACTCCATGTCTTGATTGGACTTTCACCATCTTCACGTCTAGATTGAGACAACTTATCCCACCACAAACTTGCATGATCCTTTAAGTGCATAAAGGCAAGTCGAAATTTTTCCTTTTCGGGATAGTCATGGCCTTCAAAGAAGTGCTCAAGCTCACGAACCCAATCAAAATAAACTTCCGGATCTGTCTTACCATGAAAAGTGGGAATTGTTAACTTAAGTGAAGCAATTGAGACTTTAGACTTGTTACCCTTAGAAGATGATTCGAACAACTCTTCCTCCTCCTCTTCATTAGATTCACTTTCGGACTCAAAAGCAGCATTATTTTTAAACTTCTTGGATGAAGATTTCTTTGATGGCTTAGAAGTTGATGACTCCAAGAAATCAAGGCGGAGGTTGATCTTTTGTAGTATCTGTGCAAGAGAATCATTAGCAAACTTTTGCTCAGCTTCGGTTTGAGGTTTAGAACCTCTTGGTGTATTAGTTTCGTCCTCCATTATCCTGCAAGGTTAGTAAGAAACAAAAGAAAACAACAATTGAATTCCTCTCGGGTTCTCACTATGTGGATAGTAGGAGCTCTCCTCTCTTTGATATATGTTTCTCTCGTGTATACCCTAGTCTAATACTCTCAAACTATAGAGAACTTACTGTTGCAATGACTTTAAGAGATTGTCTCAACCGAGATTTTCAACAACAAGATTCACACAAGTCAAATCAAAGAAGTTCAAATAATTCACGTCACAAGAGTATTTCAGAGCACGTGTGGGTATAATTTGATTGATTCAGAAACTATGATATTTAGAAAGAGGAATCAAAGACGAGAACAACACAATTTGAATCACCAAAATCCGAGTTGTATAGCAAAAGTTATGGCACTTTTAATCCAAGGTGGTTTCAAATCAAAACTCAAGAACAAAGTGTTCTTTTTAATTTACGAAAATTAATTAAAAAAAAATACTAAAAATTAAATAACAGAAATATTAAAAGTCCGAGATTATTTTCTTTTATTGGGCCTTTTTTTTTTTTTTTTTAATATCACGGCCTTTTTTTTTTTTTAAATTACGGCCTCTTTTTTTTTTTTTTTTTTTCGGACAACAAAAAGGACAAAACAAACTTTTAAGGTTTTGGACAAAAACCTTGTACAAACAATGACCTAGGTTCGGACAAGAACCTTAAACAACTTAGGTCAAACAAAATCTTTAAGGTTTTAAGACAAGAACCTAGTACAAGTACTTAGGTTTAAGGATGTGGCCTTGTCTTATGTGGTTCAACCTTAATTTCTCCAAACTTTAATAACTCACCAAGGACAAAGAATTTGAAAGTGCCACTTTAACAAAATTTTCAAGATTTAACTCAAGGATTTCAAATATGGTTCAAGATTCAAAATTTGACAACTTTCAAAATCAAGAACTTCAAGAAGTTCAAGAAAGTGGTCAAGAACCAATCTTTTTCACTTGTTCAAAAAGTTTGATCGAAAGTTATTATGACAAGAGTAGATTGATGGAACTAACACAAAAAGAATTTCAAGAATTGAGCAAGAACTCACAAAGTTATGATAATTTGAAACTAGGGTTTTTAAGAAACCCTAATCTTGACACCTAGGGTTTGGACGTGAAATCAACAAATAAAACACAAAGAATCCAACACTATGAATGCAAGAAAATAGTGCAGAATATTGAGACAAAGATGACAGCAAGGATCGAACAAGAAACACAAGAAGAACAACACAAAAACGCAAGAAAATCAAGTAACAAGATCAACTCGATTTGGGCAGATTTTAAGCACCAAGTTGCATGCGATTTTTGGATAGAATATTAATGAATTTAAGACTCAATTAATATATATATTTACTGCAGAATTTAAACTTTAAAAACAGCAGCAATTCGAAGCAAGAACAGTAGCAAAAAGATGTCAAAAATCGTAAACAACAAGAAGGCAATTTTCGGGCAGATTTGATCAACTTTGGCTTATGCGATTTTGATGAATTTAAAGACACTAACTATGACGACTTTGGACAGCAAGAAACACGTGAAAACAGCAACTAAAAGACTCCAAAAACTGCAGAAAAAATTGACGCACAAAGGACAGCAAGAACGACTCAAAAAGTAGAGCAAAATCCGAGAAGGAAAAACAAAGCGCAAACCTGAATTTTGTGATGAACAACCTAGAAGCTCTGATACCAATTGATACGAATGGAGTAGGGTGAGAATCCAGCTCCACACGAATTCCACACACTTAGGATCGTTGTGCACCAAAATTCAGAAACCAACACGATCACAAGTAAGATCAAACACGGAAACAACACAAGAAGAAAAGATGGATATCGAATGGGATGTATTTGATTGTAAATCAATCAAACCCAACACATTACCACAAAGTGATTTCAATCTAACCTATGTAAATCAATGGTTAAAAAGATCTCAGTTTGGCTCGCTCTTGAAATCAAGAAACAATACGTTCTCTTTAAGGTCCTAGCTTAAAGAATCCGGTCCTATGAATAATCAACTAACCCTAATTGATTAATCACGTTTTTCACAACTTGTTTAAGGCTGCAAATAATTTAGCAAAGCTAAAAGGTTTCTTCAAAATTCAATCATCCAAAAAAAACGTTACAAAGAATGGCCATTAAATAGGACAAGTTTCGGCCATGTTGCTTGGTAAACAAGGAAATAAAACCCTAAAAGTTGTAAAGTACAACTTGACTTCTAAACTACCCAATCATAATTAAGAAACTTCCAAATTAGAATTGGAAACTAATAACTAACTACCCAAATCCTTCCCCAAAAAGGATTTGCCTAAAGGTGGCCAAATTCAATTTGACTTCCTTTGTTTCCTAAACTATTACTTGCCTTTATCATGCAAGATAATTGGGCCAAGTAGTATTTATTATAAACGAAATTTCCAAGCCCAAGAACATAATAATTAACGTCATTTATGGGCTGAAAATAACATAAAATAAATTACTAATTAATACTAAAAATGGCGTGATTCTCTTGTAAGCCCAAAAGCACGCCTTTCATGGACTTCATGATTTCGGACTTGTGTAAGCTTCTTCAAGGTGGATCATGAATTGTTAATGAAGAAACATTCCACAAGACTTCTCCTTGAGATGGTTCGGCCTCCAAAGCTTCACAATGAGTTGACAATAAATTGTGCAAAGCTTCCTTCATCTTCTTACTCCTTGATCTTGTCATTGGTCCATCAAGATTGGTCAAGGGATCTTGTGAATTGGGCTTTGGCAAGATGGACAAGGGTTGATTTCCATCATTAATCGTTTGCGATCTTCTTGCTATTCATTGGCAATTTTGATACTCAAAAGTATTCGGTCGATGGAGTTCAAGATTAAGACATAATAATTATATCTTATATAGTGCACTTGACTTATAAATTGAGTTGTGATTCGTATAATGTACCTAAATTGTAGTGTCGTATTATCATGCAAAAAAATTAATATATAGTTGAAAAGATAAAGTGATGAAATTGAAAATTTAAAGATTATATTACAACCGATTTAAAGCGGTATTTTGTAATTCACCCTTTAAAATATATCTATTCATTTAAAATTGTTGTTGTAATCTCGGCTTCCTCATCCATATAGCTATAGGCATTATTAGAGAAAATGAATCCTAAACACCCTAAAACTTAATCCATCACCTTTAATTGAGTTTAAAGGTATTTGACATTAACCAAAAGCATAATTTTTCTCATGTATAAATGTTGGATTAATGGTCCAACACTAAAGCTCGTTTGCAGTATTTGGTTTAAATTAATGAACCAAAGATACATATTTAGTTCAACTACAAAAAGATCCTTAACAGTGTTATACAACAAAATTTATATTATTATTGTTCTTCAAAGTTTTGGCAGTCACGTGTAATAAATAATTGTTATTCACCAAATTAAAAATGTGTATAAAATAATATAAAAAAACCTTATCATATTGTTTAAGGATTATGCTGAAAAATTAAATAAAATAACCTAAAGTATTAACAATTATAAACAAAACTAAAAATATGAATTTAAATTATAATTATAGAACTCTGATATAGTTCTACATCAAACAAAAAAACAATGTAAAAGGTTAATGAATAGATACATAAATAAATCTTCAATTATGATTAATCTATTCATTTTCAATTCTAAATGATTTGATTTTCACAATATGAATAAGAGCACACAAGATATTAATTAACTACATAATACACATAATACATATTTAACACTATAAACTCTGTAATTATAACAATATGAATTGTATATAAACACATAATTTTTTTGATTTTTTTTTCAAAACCATGAAGATTATGAAAATAGGATTTTATATTTTTTTTTCTAAATTACTGTTATTTCAATAGTAGAAGTTCAATGAGAATGGGTGAATTATATAATAGAAGTTAAATAAATAAATAGGCAGGGTTATCTCGAGAGAGAAATAGGATTGTGTTAATATAAAAAGAAAATTCCTAAGAAAATAATCAATGGTGTGGGGGGTCTAAATATAATTCAGAAATCCACAAATTCTCCTCAAATTTAGGGTTTTTGCAATTTTCCTCAAATTTAAGATTTTTTTTTTTTTTGCTTTTTCATAAGTTAAAAAAAAATTGAATCTACCGCGAAAATTTAATAATAATAAGGAAAAATGATTACTTTCCAAAAATATAAGCTTTGCCAATAAAAAAAAGCCTTATTCTAAGGTAATATATTCTAATATCACAAAGGGGCATTCTTCCTCGCGAGAGTGTCACATATATGCAATCTGTGTTTGAAATTCAAAAATCAGCCTATAAAAAAAATTAGCATACCAATCTTTACTTTAGCACATAACGTATAAAAAATTAGAGTATAAAATATAAAAAATTACCGTATTAGCATATAAATTTTCACTGTAGCTTATAAAGTATAAAAAATTAGCATATAAAGTTTCAAATATTAGCGTATAAAGTATAAAAATTACCGTATTAACGTATAAAGTATCAAATATTAGGGTAGGTATAACATATCTAAAATTAGCGTATTAGTGTATAAAGTATAAAAAATTAGCGTATAACATATAAAAAATTAGCATATTAGCATATAAAATATCAAATATTAATGTATAAAGTATCAAATATTACCATATTAAATATACCAATATTAGTGTATCAAAAAATAGTATTAGTGTATCAAGTATAAAAAATAATCGCGTATTAAATATAACAAATCCGTGTATCAAATATAACAAATTTGCATATCACATCGCATATGTGAAAGCTATTCATATATTACACAAAAAAAAAACAATCCAACACAAAAATTCGCAATGACCTTTATAGGCGTTGAAATCGCGATTAACTGTGTTCTAATATATTCTAAAGGATAGGAGTAAGGGTTCATATTTAGGAAGAAGATGGCACAGGCCTAAAAAGTTGTACTTTAAACAAATTGTTGATTGTTGCACAAACTTTCACCTGATAATGTTTCACATTGTTGTTGAAGCAATTCTTGTCCTCCAAAGTAATGTAATACATTGAACCAGCAGCAGGCTCCATATTTAGATTTACGATTTTCTAGAATTCCAACTTTACATTCCTTTTTCAATATTGTATTGATTTACTGCAAAGCGCCACTGCTTCTTTCCCTTTTGAAAGAGATCGAAATCTTCTTCTTCGATTCTCACAATTCCACCAGTTAGATTTCACAGAAAACCCCTAATAAAGAATTTACATGCCAAAAGCAAATAATTAATAATAATCGGATGAGAAATTTAAAATTTTATTCCATTCATTATTTTTTAATTCATTATTTATATTTCTTAAATTTAAATTTTTAATTTAAATTTTACAAATAAATTCTACAACATATTATTTCATAATCTCCTAAATTAATAATGGTTTAAATATGGATCATTATTTTTCCCTCATAATGCATTTAGGAAAAAAATATGAATCATTATTTTTGTCCTAATCGATTCTTCTCAGGATTCCTCTAATTAGATTACGACCTCAATCACTGGTGATAAAAAAAAATCCCAAAAGAATTTTCATGCAAATTAATAATTAATAAGAAGGTTCACGTGAAATTTATAAATCTTCAAGTCTTGAATCATTATGAATAAAATAAAATAAAAATATGGATCATTATTTTTCCCCTCATTATGAATTTACAAATAATATAAATCATTATTTTCTCCTAATCTATCACAACCTCAATCACTCGTGAAAAAAAAATCCCTAAAGAATTTTCGTGAAAGTTAATAATTAAGAAGTTGCATGTAATGAAGCATGAAACCATAAAACTATTTATGTAATTTCAAATTTTCAAAAAAAAAAAAAAACTTCTACTTTAAAATTTTTATTGAAAAAAAAGCTGTAATGAAAACTAGGGTTTAATTATTAATTGTCTCACTTTTGTTGACTTCATCAATGTACTAGCAGTATGGTTGATGGCCATTATTGGTGCAAAAAACAACTTCATGAAAAACTTCAAGGAAGAAGAAGGAAGAACAAGTAATTAATTAATTAAAAGGAGAAGTGCGAGGAAAGAAATTAAAATATATTTATAGAACGAAAACACAAGTATTATTTAGATACTTCCTATTTTCCTAATTAATTAAATTTGCTGCCTTTATAGATATTTACTAAAACTGAAATTTATTCTTCAAAATAATATGTTTCCTAAATTCATCAACTAATTATTAGATTCCAAAAACCGATTTTCTCTCATCGATGATTTTTTTTTTCAGTCGGATCAAGTAACTAAGTAGAATATTTTGCTTGCACAACAAGGCACTAGTTTTAATAAGGGTTAATTAGAAAAAAAAAGGTAAATTATTTTAATTGTAACTCAATTTGGGGTTTATTTAACTTTTGTTATTCATTTTTTTAAAAAAAATCATGTTCATCTCTCGTGCTATAATTTGGGGTCCAACCGTTCTTCATTTATTTATTTTACTTAAAATCTAATTTAAATAACTATTTAACATATATATAATAAATAGAAGGACATAAAATTAAAATTAATAGATTTAGTCGTATGCATGTCAATTGTTATTGAAATTATTATTTTTTAAATTAAAAGTAAACAAATGACCATTAAAAATCAAAGTGAAAATAAAACTTTGCAAAGAATATAAACAAAGCCGAATATGTAAGTTGAATGAGAATTGAAATAACTTTCTCTTAAAAGAAAAACCTTTAAAATCTCGCATTGCCCCTTCTATTGTTCAATTGGTTCATTAATTGCTCCTTTTAACTGTCAATTTTATCAATGAATGAGTAATGATAGAAAGTTTAACTTTTTTCTTGAAATAATAAGCATTAAATATATAGTAATAAATTAATATATTTATTAGATGCCAAATAGGATTTCGTTAGTTAAATTATAATATTGTGTAAACGGAAAAACTCTTGTGATATGAGACGTGATACATAAATTATACTTTATATACTAATATGTTAACTTTTTATATGTTATACGCTAATATTTGATACTTTATACGCTAATAAGGCCATTTTTTTATACCTTATACGTTAATTTTTGATACTTTATATACGCTAAAGTAAAATTCATACCCAATTCTGATATAGAGTGTTTTCCAAAATAAATAGTTTCTAAAAAATATTTCCAATCTAACACACTTTCAAATTTAATTCCCTAACTAACACTTTTTTCGCCACGTATACTTCAACTATCCACGGTAGAATAAAAAGTTACTATATTATCTGGCTTATTTTTCAATTTAAAAAGAGTCTAATAAAAGAAAAACTATTACTCTCTCTCTCTTAATTCAAAGTTATCTTCTCTATCTTCATTTTCAATTTTAGAAATCATTACTTCATTATCAATTAATAAAAAAAATATTATTACTTTGTCTTGGAGAAATTATAGTTTTTTTTCAAATTATTCAGTAAAATACTTAAAAATACCTATTAGAATTCTTTAATAAATGACTTTAATAGATGGTCAAAGTAAGAAATTTAACATCATTCATATTTGTTAAACAAAATACATACTTTTAATTAGAATTCTTTAAATACATAATTTTTAATTTTAAGCAGTTTTATGAATGTTGTCTTCTATATGAGCAGTTTTATGAATGTGAATTTGGTGTTACTGTGTCAGATTTGGTTTGTTGATTGCTTTGATCGCTTCTTTCCTCTCTCTTTTTTCTATATCTTTCTCTAATTCAGTCTGGTTTCATATAACCAATGCTCCATGCATCCTCCATTCACCTGCAGGAGATTGATAGTTTTGATTATGCATCTTTAATCAATTAGGAAATTTTGGGTGATACATGATATTTTATTTTCTTGCTTTAGTCAATTAGCTAGGCCATACGATTTCAGCAGTACATCTCTCCGATTTGAAAGCGAGCGGAGAACATGTCATGTCTCCTTCTGCTTGCTTCTGCGTTTCTTGGAGTATTCCCTCAGACTGAAGCTAGCGATGAATAGTTGTTCATTGTATACTTAACTTTTGCATGTTAATGCCGTGCTGTAAGCCTACAACTGCATGGATGAATGGAGCTGATCTCTTCTTTTATTTTCTAAGTTGAATTAAATAATTAATCTACGTACGCCATTAAATATCTAGTTAAAGTTACTGATCAGTGTAAATATTTGCACACTTCCTAGTTCCCATGAAACTAAAATGAGCTGGTTTGTTCGAATTTGTTCCATTCGTGTTCATTTTTGCAAACAATCCTGAGTTTTCTTTGAACTTAAATCTAATAGTTCAATAATTTCTTCATCTGTAAAAAAAATGGCACATACTTCTTGCAACTACTGTGGGACATACTGCTGCCTACTAGAAGGTATGCTTATGAAAGATCGATGATTGATCCGTTGTTACTTGTGTGCATGTGTTACGGTCATGGACAATTTAGAGTTTGGCAACACAATAGTATAATATTGAGATATGATTTTAGGCTTTTTTTTTTTTTAAGTGTTATTCTATTACAAATTAATATGTATTATTATAATGATCTATTTATATTGCAATTTGGTTGAGGTTATCTGTTGGTGAATTGCGTAATCAAAATATACCGTAAACAATATATAATGTTATAATAATCCTATCTATATTGTAATTTGAAACCTTTCTCCATCAAAACATCTAGTGTTGAGGTAGGATTTTGGATTAAGTTAGGGAAAATGCTGTTGGACTTTCTGGTTTTTTTAATTTGTTTTTTATGGCTATATATATGTCAACAATACTTTTGAAGCACATTCATGTGTCATGCATGTCAAATTGCTTAATTTTGAGATAATACATGTTGCATTGACTAAGATTGTCCCTTTTTTTTCTTATTCTCTTCATTCTTGGTTGAGATCCATGATGAACTCTTTAGTTTTCGTAGAGATTTCATAACACTGGTGATAAGATAGGTTTCAGCTGGATTTCTCATTAGAATATGCTAAAAAACAATAGGTTAGTAGTAGTTTAATATTCCTTACTGGATTAAGGTTGGTCAAATGCCACCAAATGGACAGAATTTGGCATGCAATCTCCAAGGGTTTTAAGCATTAGCATAACGAACCTGGACAATCTTAGACAAAGTATCCGATTTTCTGATAGAAAATTCTAACTTCCTATTCTTAACTAACTTGTGGTAGAATTTTAGTCTTGTGTTCCTTCAACAAGTACTTTACATCTGTTGGGCTAATATTTATTGACTTAAAATTTATAATATAGTTCCAACTCAAAAGATTTGGTAACATACTATTTGAAACTTTTTAGTGGTATGTACTTAGATTTAGAAGAGTCTATTATTATAATTATCATTTTGGCCTTAAATAAGAATTTTTTAGATTGACTAAATCTCCTAATCTTTTCCAAGTAAGTTTCCACATAAAAAAGATTGATTATGGTTGAATATAAAACTATGGTCTATAACCACTATCTTCCTAATTAAGTGGCATTGGAGCCTCTAATTGAATTTTTTAGTGTTAAAATGGAAGAGTATGCCATCTAGTGCTGAATATTTAGTATTGATTTGAAATAGAAGAAATACAACTCATCAGCAATGAACTTCAACTTCAACCCCAATTATTTTAACTCTCCTATACTCCATTAATTACATGACTCCAAGCATCAGTGATGAACTTAAACTCCTCTTTAGATTGATTCTGGATTTTACTCACCATCTTATCAAGGACCTTATTTTGCATCATTAGTTGCTTGTCCTTGGAAGCTCCTATGTTTTAGAAGGCATCTTTGTTAATATGGATCTAACATAACTTTTTTTTTTCTTTGTGGGATCTTTTAGTTGGGTTCATGCAACAGCAACGTGAACCACACCTTCTTCCCCTACCTAAAGAGATTCCTCGTCTTTTGCTAAAATTTTTAGTTATTATCTCACTCCAATGCTGCTCTTATAAATATGGAAAGTTCATTCATCACTAAGGGTGGGAGAATTGACACTATAAGTAGAAGTCCTAAGAGCCACATTTTAGTTCGGTAAGGAGAGTGAATGTGTTATCCAAATTCCACACCGAAAGTGTGCAAGCCACATTTTAGAATACTAAGGAGAGTGAATGCAATATTCCAATTCCGCACCGAAAGTGTGCAACGATTGAGACTAAAAGGAAGAGGTTAATATAAAAATTCAATTTGAAATATCCATTTTGCATAATAAAGGGCAACTGAATAGTTGGAATTAGATAAGCTAGCTAGTTGCTTCATGTTTTGAGCTTCACAATCTCAACATATACATTTTTGTTTGTTCATTACTAAAGTTAATTATAATTTTTTGCAATTCATATTTATGCCATCATTGTTCTCATCAATCTTGTCAATTGGTCTTTGGCATTCTGAATAGGGCTTAGAAATAGCCACTATCTTATTCGTAGATTCCAATACAAAAATTATTTTGACAGCCAATTTTTTTGATGATTTTGCAATTTAAAGGACTATGAGCTTCGAAAAAGTTATTCCAACAAAATTCTTGTGAGCATTTACAAGTAACATCATAAAAAAATTTTAGTATATTCACATCTAGGTACAAGACAACAGTTAATATATAATTCCTATATATGATCAATGTTGAGTACAAGAGAATACATTTGGCTCAAGCTGAGTTCGGACTGTTGGATATTTAATATAATCCAATAATATGTTCTAATATAGATAATGAATCTTTGTAATAGGCCTGATTGGGCAAGAGTCCATTAACTGGTTTTAACCCTAGTGTATTCCTATATATATGCTAGCTGGAGGCAGCATGCTAGGTATTCCAAACCAGATACCTAGGGTGTAATGCTTCAAGCAATTGCATATTGAATTGCTTGACCTAAAACTCTAACAATCTTGAAGCATTAGAAAGTTAGAATACTGTTCCGGAGGCGGCGGCGGTACTGTAGCGGCGGCGTACTATAGCAGCGGCGGCGTTATTGTAGCGGCGGCGCACTGTTCCATCGACACTGTAGCAGTATTGTAGCAGTTACTGTTCCGCACTGTAGCGGGTAATGTTCGGGTACTGTAGCAGTTACTGTTCCGCACTGTAGCAGTCATTGTTCAGGTACTGTAGCGACACTGTTCATCAAGTGCACTCTTTCCAATTTTTATTTAGAAAAATGGAAAAATATGTGCCAATTGATATGGTTAAACTTTATGTGCCAATTGATATGGTTAAACTATATGTGCCAATTGATATGGTTAAACTATATGTGTCAATTAATATGGTTAAACTATATGTGTCAATTAATATGGTTAAACTATATGTGCCAATTGATATGGTTAAACTATATATGCCAATTGATATGGTTAAACTATATGTGCAAATTGATATGGTTAAATTTTATGTGCCAATTGATATGATTAAAACTATATGTGCCAATTGATATGGTTAAACACCAGTCTTTTAGTGGATCTGATTTTAACTCCTGGAAACAAAAGACTCAGTTTGGGGTTTAAATATGAAAATATTTTTTATACTGTAATGAGTACTTTGCTGATACGCACTGAGGATATTGATGAATCTGACTGCTAAAGAAATTTGGGACAATTTAGATACTCAGCTTAAGAAGGAGGAGGAATTGTCAAAAACAAATCTCGTTGACAAATTCATGGATTTCAAATTCAAGGAAGATATGGAAATCACTCATCAAGTCACTGATCTAGAAAACTTGAGATCTAAATTGACTACTGAAAACATCAATGTTTGTGACCCTTTTATCGTTGGTGTCATTATCTATAAATTACTATCTGCACGACTTTCTTTCAAAACTGAGATGTACAGGAAGAAAGTTCAGGTGAGGCTGAATTATCTTAAACGATTCATTAGAATCGAGGATGAGAATCGGGTTAGAAATATATTGGAGATGGTTAGACAGCAACAGTCAGCTGCTAACGCGGTGATATATCCCAATAAATTTCCTAAGAAATCCAAGTCTCCTAAAAGTGAGTCTCAACAATTAGAGGCCAAAAAGCCTATCTTTAAGAAAAAGAAGGGCAAGTGCCATAATTGTTGGAAATGGGGCCACTTTATAGCAGATTGTAGGCTACCAAAGAAGGACAAATCTGACACACCATTGGAAGCACATATGCTTCTACAAAAGACTGAGCCTCAAAACTTTGTTGCTATGGTAGGCAATCATGGAAAGGCCAGTACTTTTTCAGAATGGTGGTTAGATTCTGGGGCAACATGCCATGTTTGCCAAACTAAAAAGTTACTTGATGATATTGCTGAGGCCAATGAAACTATTGCTGTGGCTAGTGGGGCGACGAAGGTCGTGACTCACACTGGTACTGCAAATATCAACCTCTCTTCAAGTAAACTTTTAACTTTAAAAGATGTTAAAGTATGAATTGAGTACTAGAACTGAAACGGTCAGCCAATTTAGTTCAACTCTAATTGATCCTATAATATTGCATAATCGGTTAGGACATGTGAACTACAAGAAAATGGTTAGACTAGTTAAAAGTCATAATATACCTCTCGATACTTTGATCAGATTTAACAGATGTGAAGTTTGTGCTCAAACTAAAATTACTAGAAGACCTTTCGTCCGGTCTCTAGGAGTACATAACTTCTTAACTTAATACATTCTGACATTTGTGACTTTAAAAGTTCTCCCATTAGAGGGTGGTCGGAAGTATTTGCTCACTTTTATAGACGATTTTCTCGATATTATCATATTTATCTGTTAAAATCAAAAGATTAAGTTTTTTGATAATTTAAAATTGTTCAAGAATCGTGTTGAAAAACCAATTATTTTGAAAATAAAAAATTTGAGGAGTGACAGAGGAGGAGAATATACATTGACAGGGTTCAAGGAATTTTGTGCTTCAGAGGGCATAATCCTTGAAACTACTGCTCCTTACTCACCTCAATCAAATGGCATAGCTGAACGTAAGAATAGGACGTTAACAGAAATGTTAAACTCTATGTTATTGACAGCTGGTATGCCTTCCTGTTATTGGGGAGAGGCAGCTTTGACTGCTAATCATATCCTCAATAGGTTGTCGCACTCTAAGTTGTCTTCAACACCTTATGAGATATGGCATAAACATCTTTGTAAATATGATACTTTTAAGACTTGGGGCTGTATTGCTTATGTAAGGATACCAGACCTTAGAATACCTAAGGTGGGGTATAGGACTAACACTTGTGTGTACCTAGGTAGTGCAGAGGATAGTGCTGCTGATCGGTTCTTGGATCTATTAACCAATATGGCTATAGAATCTAGAGATGCTGTTTTCTTTGAAGATAAATTTCTTCGAGATAAAGGGTTGACAGTATCAGGCACTGTCGAAATCATTTCAGAGTCATTTATTGAACCTGAATTGACTTCCTCTGACACTCGGATTCCTACTGAATCTGTACCTTTAAGAGTATCTACAAGACAACGAGTTCCCAATACATTTGGTAAGGATTTTGTCACTTACTATTTAGAAGATAATCCATCCAACTATAATGAGAGGGATGAGATCTAGGGACTCCTTATTATGGACAGAAGCCATTGATGATGAAATGAGCTCTCTGTTACAAAATTAAACTTGGGACCTAGTCGATTTACTGAAAGGGGCTAAAACTATAGGTTGCAAGTGGATTTTGAAGAAGAAACTTAATTCTGACGGAACTATAGCTCGGTATAAAGCACGTTTAGTAGCTAAGGGCTATACCCAAGTATATGGGATAGATGATTTTGATGTCTACTCCCCGGTCTGTCATTTGACTACGATAAGAATTCTTCTTGCTTTGGCATTTATTGAGCACTATGTTGTGCATCAAATGGATGTAAAGACAGCTTTCCTAAATAGAGATCTGACTGAAGAGATCTACATGAACCAACCTGAAGAGTTTGTCATGAAAGATTTCGAGAACAATGTTTGTAAGTTAAACAAATCTTTGTATGGTATGAAAGTACATTTTACAGAGTAAGGCATTACTCTTAGCTCATTACATTGACAAATGGCTTTCTACATGGGAATACAGTGAATATGCCGTGGTTGAGACACCGTATGATTCTCATATATGGCTGAGCCCCAATGAGGGAGCTAGCATGAATCAATTGTCTTATTCTAAATGGATTGGTAGTCTCATGTATGCAATGACATGCACTAGACCAGACATAGCCTTTTCTGTAGGCATGCTGAGTCATTTCACTAGTAATCCCGGACATGAACATTGGCATACCCTTACACAACTTATGCAATATTTGAAGGGTACCTCTAACCATGCACTATGTTATAGTGGTCGTCTTCCTATATTGGAAGCATTTTCTGATGCTTCGTGGTGCTCATCCTTTGGGGATAGTAAGTGAACCAGTGGTTATATTTTCACACTTGGTGGTGCAGCTATTGCATGAAAATCCAAAAGGCAGACTTGCATTGCTTTGTCGTCTATGGAATCGGAACTTTCTACTCTAGCTTCCGCAGAAGGAGAAGCAGAGTGGATAAGATAACTGATCCTGGATATTCCACTAATCCGCTTAAAGATTGCGTCTTTAAGTATGTTCTGTGATAATCAGGCTACAGTTTCAGTAGTACAAAACTCACTCTTTAATGGTAAGAGGAGACATGTTAGACTGAGACATGCCTTGCTGATGTATCTCATAGAACATGGTATTATTACTTTGGTCGATGTGAGATCGAAGGATAATCTGGCTGATGCTCTAACAAAGGGACTGAACAAAGCTCGAATCTTCAAAATTGTGGGGGATATGGGGTTAAAGACTATATAGATATGTCTTAACCTACATTTCTGGGGTTAAAGACTATATAGAAATGTCTTAACCTACATTCATGTTAATTTTGAAATTTTCGAATCTCCCTTTCATAGATAAGATAAGCACTTGATAATATTTCGCTGATAATTATAGTTGTTAATATATCATTCCACATCTGATGATATATCCTTTTTGGGTGCGTTGTCTCATTCCACATATGATGAGGTGATTTTACTCATTCTAGATGTTCTGTTTAGAGCGGTAGTATCATTCCATATTTGATGATGCTGCTTAACTAAATTTGGACTTGACAGCTGTAACATTCCACATAGAAATATTGGAAATGGTTCTTTTGGAAAAGAAACTGTTAGGTCTTGTTCTTATAAAGAAACTGGACATTGATGCTTATTGGAAATGGTTCTTTTGGAAAAGAAACTATTAGGTCTTGTTCTTATAAAGAAACTGGACATTGATGCTTATTGGAATATGGTATTAATGCATTTTGACATTGATATATATATTTATTTTCAATCATTGAGATATTGTGCTAAGTTCTTCTGCTTGAACTAGACACTTTATTTTGTTACACAAATGATTAAGTTCATATTTGGTAACTTATAGAAAATGATGGAAATGGAGGAGCTTATTCCAACTGGAATCCTGAAGAGGATGATCTA